>JBAJHW010000003.1:62323353-72323353 GCA_037013535.1 Intellagama lesueurii | reverse complement strand
CAGCCCACCAGCTTTACAATGAACCATAGAAGGGATCAGCAGAGTGTGTGTGTGGGGGGGGGGATCAAAGGAAAGCTGTCGAACAGATCAAATGCATCAGATGGAGGGACCAGTATGGACACTGGCACCAAAACAATTTGCAGTCTCTGTGTGATCACCTTACCTGAACAGAAGGAAAAAAAATAGGGTGAATCAAGCCACAGCAAAGTCAAATTGCTCTGATTCAGCTTTCCACTATAGTTGCAGCTCCATGGCTCAAGTGAACCCAGAGAGCTCTTCATGGTCATGCACGAATTTGAACCTGAGACTCCCAGGCATCCTGGGATGGTGTGGGGATCTTTTCTCTTGTATTTTTTTAAGTGTTATGCAAATGAATTTGGACTTTTTTTCCTGCTTCAAAGCTTTGAGCACCTGTGTTTATTCCAAGGGCCAGGACTTCAATCTGAGCCCTCCAGTGATTCTCACTTGTTCAGTGTGGTTTATCAGTGTTGGCTGGAGGCCCAGGAATCCCAGACTGACCTCACAATGGAGCGTTTCTGCCAGCTCAGTGAACTGCCCTCTTAGATAAACATCACAGCTGAAAATGCAGGTTTGGAAAACCCAGCCAGTTAATTACACATGCAGAAGGATAAGAGGTCTAAGAATTAAGGAGGAGATCACTTTGGTGAAGCACAAGTGCAGGGCATTCTATGTGCCTACTTAAAGTAAGCCCCAAGACATTCAAAGGGATTTCCTCTAAGGTAAGTCAGTATAAGGTTTCAGCCTCAGTTAACCAGAAATATGTTATGCAAGCTTCCATGTTGATCTAACTGAAGGACCAAAGTAGAATGCAAAGATGCCTTCCGTACTTAAAGTGAACACAACTCCATGCTGTTTTGTAGTAGGAATCTTTCATCTGTTATGGGTTTTCCTTTGTAGATTTTATTTTATTTATAAAATATGTATATTTTGCTTTTTATCCTTTAAGAAGTCCCCAAAGTGGTTTCATTTTAAAAGTGCCCTAAGAAAAATCACAATAAAATGAAGCTTAAATATACAATTGAAGTAAATAACCATTTAAAGATCAAAAAATAAAACAAAGCCCCACAGATGCAAAATAAGAAAACACAATAAAAAATGAAATCACTATTTCTCCTGTAAGACCCAAATCATTCTAATTTAAAATGACACCCTTGCTCCAGCTCATATTTCAGAGGGAAAGAAGGGAAATGTCCATAAATAAGGCCCATAGCATAGGTCTATCTCTTGTCGAAAAGTCAACAAAGTTATCTAGACTGTCTAGATCTATACCCATACATTTTTATTTTCAAAAAAGAAGTATCACCTAAATATTACAAAGAGCTCCTTGACAGTAAGAGTTTCCAGAGTGGTAGCTGTGCTAGTTTGTATATATATAACCTATATAACAAAAACAAAAGTCGTGTGACACTTTTAAGACTAAAATATAGTCTTTTAGTCTTAAAAGCTCCACGGCAAAATAAGCTAGTGCTGTATGATATAAATCAGCACATGCCAAACAAGTGGATATAACTCTTAATGAATCATGCGGGATTATTAGTGGCTGCCTGAAACATACCCCCATCGAAAAAGTCTATTATTTGGCTGGCATTGCCTCTCCAGAAGTACGCTGAGAAGTGCTAGCAAATAATTAACAAAATAAGATAATACAGCACCAAACTCAATCACTTCATGGACTCCAACCCCCTAGATGACAACTAAAATTGAGGAAAAGTTTTCGGCACACATCTCAAGCTCTAAATATTAAACCAGAAGAGGCTGGAATAAACCTATGGAAAACAAAAACAATACATATTGCTGAATGGATGAATACTGAAGAGTGTCTCTCACCAGGACAAGACTCAAGCTGGACCATCTGGAAGTCATTTAATAGGATTTGAAGCAAAGTAGGAACATCAAAGAATAATCAATTCAATCAATGCAGCACTTATGGGCATGCAATTTTTGCCCCATCACATGTACAAAAGAAGATCTAGCAAATGACTGAGATAATGCTATTGAAGTAGCCCTCTTCTGGTAAAAAATATTAAAGATTAAATATCTTAACTTTTTAATTCGTTTTTAATTTCACCTATATTTCATATATGTCCATAATTTTAAATTGTGCAATGCTGTGATATGAAAGAAGAAGAAAGACTAAAAGATTTTTATTTCACTGTATGCATCTGTTAATTACAATCCACTCTCTCAGATACAATGGTATGAGCTGGTCAACAATGAAACAACCAACCTCAAAAGTGGACTTTCCTTTGTTGGAGGTTTCTAAAAAGAGTTTGGATAACCACTAAGGGTAGTTTCCTACATTGGCAGGGGGTTGGACTAGATGACCATCAGAGTACCTTCAAATTCTATGATTTATTGTATCAAAAAAAGAGAGGAGTTGTATCTAGTGTATGCTCACGTACATGATAATTTATATTTACAAAATAATTTCCCCCTTGCCTTTGTTCATTATAATTGTTTAATTCTTGTTGTTTTGATGTAGAATAACTGAGCAATTTCTTATTCTTAATTTATCTAGCCCAGTCCAACGGCAGAAGTGTGGAATGAGCTTCCATTAGAGATTCACCAGGCCTCCTCCCTCCCAATCTTTAAGAGGGTGTTAAAGACCAAACTTTAAAAAAAAGCATTTAAGGATATCCACACCCTGGAGTAGTGACAGATTCGGGTCATCTGTTCTGCCATCGTTTGGGTTTGTTGTCATTGGTTTAACTTTTATTTGTGTTGGTGATGGTAGTTTATTGTGGAATGTTCAGTTTGAGAAGGTTGATTTCTTATACTGTATTTATTGTTAATCACCCAGAGTAGTACACTTCACTAAATCAGGTGGTATGAAAGTATTTGAAATGAATAAATAAAATCTGAATTTAACTTCCAAAAGTATATGTAGACGATTATGCTAAAACGCAGTAGTCCTTCAACCCCCTGCCTAAGCAGTAAGCTGCAATGAACTCAACAGAACTGACTCAACAGAACAAAACAGTATTGTGAGATGGTCAGGATTGTGCTGTACTTTTATTTTTTTTTAATAAAATGAAATGAAGTGAAATAAGACAAATTAAAATAGGGTGTTCCTCTGTTCTTGAATCAAATTAAGACCAGAAAACCTAAATATAATTAAAAACAAGATTTCCAAATCTATTTCATGCACAAGTCAATAGAAGAGAATGCCCCCAAAGTGTTTTTAAGTGTTTTTTACATTTCCTGAACACATAAAATTTCGGTTGGTATTTTATTTATTCTTATCCTGATATGTGATATGTGATTGAACTGCCAAATGCATGTTCGACTGACCAAGAAATCCTGCCAAGGAATTTATGACATCACTGACATTGAATAATGAGGGTATAAATAGCATACATGGACAACAACCAACAGCTGTTCCTGTTTCTACTGTTTTTCTTTGCATGAACTTGTGACACCTTTTCAGATTTATCTGCGGTTTGGCTGGGGGAAAAAAGGAAAAGAAAAAAACACATGACAACCAGATGTTCACAGCTAATTAAATAGATACACCCTGCCCTACTGACGCAAGGAGACAACCCTTCCCCGCTCTAGCCTGGATGTAATGTAGAAATAAGAATGATTAGCAGGAAAGATTCCAGATATGTATGTCACCGGATTCCTTCCTTCCTTCCTTTCTCTCTTTCTCTCTCTCTCTTTCCCTCTCTCTAGGTCAAAATATATGTTACAGAGAGCACATCATTAGAAGATCAAATTCTTTAAATGCTGAAACCATCTGATGGTCACAGCAGGAGTCTTCATGCCTGCCATAGTCTGCAAATTAGATTTCTTTGTTTTGTGATGGAACATTGAGAAGTGATCATGAGTGAAATTTGCAAATCTCATTTTTCAGACATGAAGGCCTGCCAGAATCATGTTTCAAGAACACTAATGCGACCTTATTGTTGTCTGTAATGTATAGTTTGTTCCTTTTTCTATCTCAGTCCATCTCTCGAGGCATGAAAATACTGAAAAGATACACATCAGGCTCCAGAGCTGGCTAAAGCCATTTTGCTGCTTGAGGTACAGCAGCAAATATTAACACACACTCCCTTCCCTACCATGCATACTCAAGGCCAGCTCATTTATTTTGGCACCTGAAAAGAGAACTTTTCCACAAGGCTCTCCCCTGGCAGGAGAAATACAACAAGAATCATTCTGGTAACTAAGCGTTAGTTACCTTTTCATGACACCCAGTATCTGCTGCCTGATTAGGTAGACCACATTGTTCTACCTAATCAAGGCTGATGGGTCAGGAGCATCCCACTCTCTTGAGATTTCAGGGCCAGAAAAAGAGACCAGAGATGGGTCTTTGAGTTGTCGTGGGGAAAACCCTCAAAATGTCAAAGAGACGGGAGCAGTTGGGAGGGGGGAATTTTCCTCCAGGCTTTGCACTGCTGCTGGAAAGAGTTGTGCAACAAAAACAAAATAGCCCATGTGTTGAAGTGTGGGTACTCTTCCCCTGCTGTGTTCCAAACAGCACAATGTTATTGACAAAAAAAACCATGAGCAAGGACACACACACACACACACACACACACACACACTTTCTCTTCTTTGAGTGCTGCTGGTTTGTATCCTTCTCTGGAGATCATTCAGCTGTCGATTGGTGCCCTGAAACCTCAGCTGGGCAGTGCACACTCTGTGAAGGGTAGAGCCAAAAAGCAAAAAAGCGTGCTGCTTATATACCGCCCCATAGTGCTTCAAGCACTCTCTGGGCGGTTTACAAGTTAATTATGCAGGCTACACATTGCCCCCCCCCCCATGAGCTGGGTACTCATTTTACTGACCTCAGAAGGATAGAAGGCTGAGTCAACCTTGAGCCGGCTACCTGGGATTGAACCCCTGGGTCATGAGCACAGTTTTAGCTGTAGTACAGCAGTTTAACCACTAGGTCCTACTGAGAAAAATGAGGAGACAGAGGAATGTCAATGTACAGCAGTGGAGTATTGCCTAGTGCCAGAGACAACCATGTACTTGGTAAATTTATTGGTCATGTCCAGCCATTGACAAGAAATGCACCACAGAACTTAAATCAGGTATACTGGCATGGGCAAAGAAAGTGCTGAGGTTCACAGTTACCAGACTGAGAGGAATAGGTCGCTATGAAAAACTGAGAATGCCTGCTGACAAGTCCTGCAAATTTGGTTAATTACTGTTGCAATTTTAAAAATATTTTATAACTAGATTTTGCTTTGTAATTTTATTGGGTAATTGGAGGGTTGTGGCTTTATGGGACTTCATAATTTTTTGGCAAAATCTGGTTGTTTGTCGTAATTTTTTTATTGTTGTCTGTTGTAATTACATGAATTTTGACTTGCAACATTTCTAATATTGGAAGATATTATGTTTAATTTTAAAAAATAAGATAACCTGTCCCGCCCCCACACCCATATGATATATCCACCTAAGGGAATGTGCCACCAAAGAAATCTCAGCAAGAGACAGCTAGGAGGGGGTGTTGAGCAGCCGGATCCCTCTACACCCACCCTTGGAGTTTCTGACCAAGACCTTGATGGTGGAGCTGTCCTTCCAGTGACCCTTGAAACATGTTCATCTGTCTGCAGCCCTGTACGCAAATTCAGGTTGGACTGCAGATTAATGGGGTTTACAGCAGTCTCCTGAACAGCTATACTTTTTCTCCATGTATCCCCCATTATTCTCCTTGATTTTATTTTATTGTCAACACTTGATTTCAAACGGTGTTTCATAATTTGGGGAGGTATTCTCCAGGGATGGGGACTCAAGTCACAGGACTCACAATTCAGACTTAAGTCACACTAGTGACTCAACTTGAACTCAACTCAGGTTCTATTTTTCAATTATTCTGACTCGGCTTGTGACTTGGAACTCACTCACTGCTTCCCTTTTTTTCTGGAGAAATAAGCTTGTTTTTAATAGGGACTCAAACATGGGGCTTGGGACTCCAGACTTGGTGCCAAAGACTCGGACTCAGGACTTGGACCCAAAGACTTGCCAGCCTCCCTAGTATTCTCAGAAACAGCACTTTCCATGTTTCTTGTGGTTGATTGTAGAGTCTGAAAATTAGTAACATGCATGGTATAATTCATTGACCTTTGCAAGAAAAGGATATGATGCTGTAGTTGTATTTTGGGCAATTTCCTATCTCTGCCTGACCACCTGTTTAAAAAGCAAAAGACAGCAGTATTAAAGGGCCTTTTTTTAAAAGCATATGGCTTATAACACATCATTATGCATCAACAATAAGGAAGCAACCCTTGAAAATAATTAACATGTTAAATTTTCTGGTTCTGCCTCTTTTCCCTTCACCAAAACAACAACTTATTTTCTAAAAGATGAAAGATGTGTGCTCTCCTTTGGACTAAAACTGCTTTCCCCCCCCCCCCTGCTCCTCAAAATATTTAGGCTCTCTCCCCTCAGCGAAGTCATTAAATTAATTAGTTTTCCACAGCAAAGGCTAAGCAATAATGAGTGGCATCTTGGGCTTCTTAGAGGCTGGTGCCCTTAAGACAAAGTGACTTCTAACCAGATCCTGAGCATAAGACAAATTACTGTTGAATGTGCATAAATGTAGGTGTTTTAGGATTTTTCTTGTCTGAGGTGTCATATAAAAAAACTGATTGTTCCAGAAGTTCTCAAGAAAGATATTAATAGATGGTACGTCTTCCATGGTGCAATGAATCATCTATTGCTAAAGAGTGGATTACAGGCTTTGTAAAACACGCACTTTTTAAAAATTCATTTTGGGTTTTTTTTAATAATTCATTTTTCAAAACCCCAAATAATACCAAGAATGCCTTAGTCTACTCCATGATCTTAACAGTGTTCCAGAATGATGATATAGTAATAGTTACAGGCTTCATTCCAGATTTCATAAAAAATCAAAATGAATTGCAGAAACTCATTGAGCTGCCATACACTATCATAATCTGACATGCATTTTTTCTCTCTAGAATTTTGTGGTAACACAGCACTGTAGAAATGTTTCTTGTCTTTGCTCCATCCATGAACCACTGGGGCTCCTCTGCAACTATAACATTCTTAGCGTTCTGAACACCCTGTCTCTCATTTCTTAAGGTCCTTTAAAGGTTAAAGCAGTGGTTCCCAACCTTGGATCCTCAGATGTTCTTGGACTAAAACTCCCAGGGGTTTTCATCACTAGCTGTGCTGGCCAGGATTTCTGGGAGTTGTAGTCCAAGAACATCTGAGGAGCCAAGGTTGGGAACCACTCAGCATGACACAACTCTCTCTGCTTCCAGGGTTTCAGAACAATTTTCATCCAGGATACATTGCCTGGACTTGCATCCAAAAGCACCTTTACGCCAAGGCAATTGCTCTTTGGTTGGAAGAAAGGGCAGGAGACATCCACACTTCCCCTCACACACAGGCCAATCAAGTTTCAGATGTTTATTTTTGGCCCAGTCACACATTCTGTTTGCTGGATGTTCTGGATAAGTGGGGAGGGGACAGGTATGCCTATTGACAACTCCTTGGACCAATGGGGATATAAATGTTAGCTCCCTATGAGGACACTATACTTAAGAACAAACCAGTGTCTTAAACCATGATCTCAAGTTGGCTGAGGTACAGATATACTGAGAGACTAAATCCAGGAAGTCTTAAGTCCAGTGTGCAAGAAGGAAGGGAACACGGGGGAGTGTGTGGATGACTCATGTGGGCACAGCGCTCTTGTATCTCAAATTATTAAGCCAAAGTGTGTACATCTGCACAAGGTCAGCACAATACACATTAGCAGCTCAGAAGGCCAGGCAACAGGACAGTTATAAAGAGGACTAGATAGTTAAGCCCTAAATGTTAAAGTAGGAACACTGTGAATGTTAATGTACATGTAAAGTAAAGACACAAATGAAAAAGAATAATGGAATTGGCAATGTGGACTGTAGGTACAACCTGAGGTGTTAATATCAAAAGACTAATGTGAAGTGCTTCTGATATTGAATATCACTCCCTGCTTCAGCACAGGTTGGGACTTGATGATCCCTGGAGACCTTTCCAGCACTACAGTTCAATGACTGTATTTGACACATCCTAACTGTTGGAGCTGACTGAAACATTTAACTCAGACCCCACTGGATGATTCAGAAAGCCTTATATGGTTTGGTTTGGACTAATTCTGGACAAAATCAAAATCTTGATTCAGAAATCCAAGCCATCATATTTCCAGTTAACCATCATTCAGAAACAGGTATATGTATAAATTTTCAGAAACAGCTGCTCCTTCTAAAAGGATCAGCCCTGTACTGTTTTAGAAATATAGGTGCAAGAGGTTTTATGCTAGAGCAGCTTTTACAGTTTGGTGGCTTTCCAAAAATGAATAGATACTCTCCTGTGTTTTGCAGAAAACTGTAATGAAAATGAGATACAGCATCCCGTTTGCCCTTGTTAGGAAACCTGCAAATTTCAGAAGCAAATGAGCATCATTTTTGTGGGGCAGCAGCATTCAAATGTTGGATGGGCCATTTGCTTTCCGTTTTCTCTCCAGGTGGGCATGTGTGGTCATGCACACAAGGGCACTGGCAATTTGAATGAAAGCATCCTTCAAAATTTCAGAAGCAGATAGAGGATTACAATCAATTTTTAAAAAAGATTTTAAACGTTTATTTTTTAGTCTGGGATATTAGTAATAAGGCTTGAGCAAACAGTATTGCCCCTCACATTCCATGAGGATTGCTCCTGAATCCCCTTGTGATTTTGTTTTGACTTCATATAGAAACAACAATGCACAATGTGGAAGTACCTGCAGCAGCCAGCTAACTACATAGGATGAGGATGCAATGGAAAATTTGTGATAATTTCCCCACTCCACAAACATGCTTGTAATCATGGTCTCTTAAAAAAATGAAACAAACAAGAAAAAAATTACAGCTTTTAATTGATCTACCCATCCTAAATATTTCCAAACAACACCATTTTAATATGCATACCTGGAAGTACTGCCTCTTCTCTAAAACTCCACAAAAAGCATTTTTACAAAATTGGCTAAAGCTGGCACAAGCCACTAAAATCCTGAGTGCACACCTCTGATGGGCGTATTATATTGGAACTCCACAATGTACAGTACCTCCTATCCTTCTCCTCCTCCCTTTCTTGAATTTAGCCAGCATTCTCCTGCCATGTAATTATGACAAAGATTACCAAGTGAATCTCCCCATCCCATCTCACCCTTTAGACACACTGGGCACTCAGTGTGGGCAATCAACTCTAATAGTTGTCATTAAGTTTGCCGTGAGGTGGCGGGAGAAGATAAATCGAAGGCATGCACTTCAGCACTGCACACACTGTTGGCTGATGGCTGCTGAGTAATGATTTTTTCTTTCTCTCTAATTGGGGGAGAGCAGCAGCCCTAATGGATGCAGCCTCTCTGTGCATTTTCACGGTCTCTTCAGTCAATAACCCTCACTGTGCCTGGCACACAGGAGTTCCTGAAAGCCCCTTTGTAATAATGGATTGCTGGAGGTTACATAAACCACTGTCTCCTACTGAGTCAGCCCTCTGTCAGGATCCTGGCACTCTGACAATGGCATTTTAGAAGGTTAGGTGTGGGATGCCAAAACAGCCAATGACCCTCTCTGTTCTGCTCTGTTCCGTTCTGTTCTGTTGCCCAGTCTGGGAGCAAAGACCCATTTCCATGCTGCAGGCTTCAAAGGCCCTAGGATGGCGGTGGTATTTTAAGATGTGGACAGCAATTCAAAGGTGCTTGATGGGCCTCCCTTCTCTTTTCTCTTTTTCCTCTTCCCTCCTCCCAAAATTAGGAACAATGACGAATTAATTAGTATTTCAAATCACATTATTCCATGCTGAAATCAATGGGAGCTCATTTTGCAGCAATGACTCACCAGGGATATGTCACTTCTGTACAGGCGCGTGGCATTTGCTCTGGCTCCCCATTGTCTTTCAGGCACTATTTTAGGTGCTGCCTGGCCTGTTGGCATATAAATCCCTGCAGAGTTTGGCTTCAGCTTATGATCTTCAAAAATCACTCCCTGCTGTCATGCTCATTGCAGTCTCTCAGGGTGCTTCCAGACTGAGGGCTCCTGCTGCTCACAGCTAAAAGACATTGTGCTGCTATTCTGTGTTTCCTTCTTAATGGAGTTCTTCTGGTAAGAAAAAAGTTAGAAGAAACAAACAGAAGGCCTGGGGAGGCTGGAAGTGGAAGTAGGTGTCATGTAGATGCCAACAGAACCTGATGATTCCAATTTCATGGAGGTGGGGTGGGGAGAAAGTCTGCTCGAGATTTTGATATAAATTTTGAAGGAGCTGTCCAGGGTGCTGAACCTACAGAAATTAAAGTTCAGCATCTTGGATAGATCCTGTAAAGTTTGGACTAAAATCTGGAGTTGCAACATTACCCTTTCCAAAATCAAGAGGGACCAGCCTCCACTGCTAGATCACTCACAAATATCACCAAATAGGGCATTCTGAAGTTTCAGTAAACATGCAGTCTAGAAATGCCGTTGTTGTTGCTGCTGCTGCTGTTGTTATGTGCCGTCAAGTCGGAAACAACTTATAGCATCCCTAATAAGGCTTTCAAGGTAAGTGGGATATTTAAGGAGTGCTTTTAAGTTTCCACCTTGTTTTGAATCCTGGTTTCGAGGCCTAGTCTGTCACTCTATCCACTACACCATGCTGGGAATTCAGAAATGCCCATAGACCTGCTAAATATGTCTTGTGGGTGCCGGTTTCAGATCCCATCACAGCATACTGCAGAAGCATTGACAGGGACAGCTTGTAACTCTAGGGGGCTCTTTACTTGTGGAAGCATGCAAAAGCTCAAGCCCCATTTTCCTTCAGAATTGTTATGTAGACCAGATTCTCAAACATGGATCCCCAGATGTTCTTGGACTGCAACTCCCAGAAATCCTGAACAGCACAGCAAGTGGTGAAGGCTTCTGGGAATTCCAGTCCAAGAACATCTGGGGACCCCAGTTTGAGTTGTGCTGGCTGGGTTTCTGCTAATTGCAGTTCAAGAACAGTTGGGTAACCCAAGGTTTAGAGCCACTGGTGTGGACCTTTCTAACCAGGCTGCTGTTCAGAGGTTAGAGTTAAGCTTTCTGCAGAAAATGAAGCATTGGCATATTATGTATTTCATCCTGATTATTACTTTTTTATTTAATATTTTATTGTGTGGATGTTTTATAGAATAACCTGCATGCCCGAGGATACACACAAAAAAGTGTGTTCTGATAAGGTCAAAGTACACAACTGCCTATGGCTTTGTTTACAAAATCAAACCAAGTGCCACCGGCAATTAAAACAAAGGTTTAGATTTATTTCAAACTCTTAAAGCCTGTTTGAAGCTCAGTGCTTGTGTTGAAAGGACAAAATCCCATTTCAGTGGACTTGTATGAGGGTTTGAAAACTGATTGGTGGCCCCACAGGAAAGTGATTTACAGGCGCAGTTCAACCTGCCTGTATTTTTGTGTCACTTGTGAACATCTGCATTTTATATGTACTGTATTTTAAGTCCTGTATCCACTTACTAATTTTCCCCATGAAGCTGAGCAGATTTAGGAATGGCTTTTGCACAAATAATTTTTTCCCCTCCCTATCCAGAAGTGTCTCTTTGATTTGGCCACCAACAACACTGCAGTCCCCACACACAGCTACTCAGAAATAAACTCCACTGGGTTCAAAGGGACTTTCTCTCAAACACCTGACAACAAGATCGCAACCTCATTTGGCTTTTTTCCCCTCCTCCTCTTTGCTGAAACTGTCCAGGTCCCTGGAGTATTTTTGTCAATTGCCTTTAATCACATACTAATCCTAGAATGAAAACACACATTGAAAACTGCCTGTCTCTCTTCAATGCCAGCACACCAATTCCAGGCACGAGACTTTGAGGGACTAAAGGCAGTCAGTGGCACATATGAAATCACTTATAGCTGATCCAACTAGCCCAACACTGTCTGGCCAGCCTGGCAAGATCCATGTTTTAAGCAAATCAGCACGCTTCCTATCTGACAACCTTATGCTAGCATCATCCATGGCAATCAGGGCCAAAAGAAGGAGCTCCTCCTTATTTCAATCCAAGACACTTGAATCTGACAGCTAATTGACTCTGCAAGGCATTTGTTCCTGTACTGTACCATAGAATGTTAGACATGTTAAAGTTTAAGACTAATAGATACATTCATAGTAGCTTCAAGCCTACAGGTAAAGTGATACAAAGACTCCTAGGCCTCACTGCCTGCTTACAAGGGTTCCAGGTGGACAGATCAGGTCAACAACAGGGTTTATGTTGGTTTTAAAACAAAGTTGAAGTTGTTTGGGTTATTGTTGTTTTTGTTGCATGCTATCAAGTCACCTCCAACTTATGGTGACCCCATGAATGAACGATTTCTAAAATGTCCTGTCCTCCTTTAGGGAGTAAATCCATCTTGTATTTTGTCTTCCTCTTTTCCTGCTGCCTTCCACTTTCCACAACATTATTGTCTTTTCCAGAGAATTCTGCCTTCTCATGATGTGCCCAAAGTAGGACAGCCTCAGTTTCATCATTTTTGCCTCCAAAGATAGTTCAGGTTTGGTTTGATATAGAACCCACTTATTTGTCTTTCTGGCAGTCCAGAGTATCCGCAAAGCTATCCTCCAGCATGGCATTTCAAACAAATAATTTTTTTTCCTGTCAGCTTTCTTTACTGTCCAGCTTTCATACCCATACATAGTGATCAAGAATACAAGAAAGTGTGGATGATCTTGGTCTCTAGTAATATATACTTACACTTGATGTTCTTTTCTAATTCCCTCTTTGCTGCCTTCTGAGTCTCAGTCTTCTTCTCATTTCTTGGCTGCAGTTTCCCTTTGGATTGATGATTGAACCAAGGCATACAGAATTTTTCACTATTTCAGTTTCTTCATTAACAATGTTAAAGTTGCTTAGTTCTTCTGTAGTCATGATTTTTGTCTTTTTAATGTTCAGCTACAGTCCTGCTTTGACACTTTCTTCTTTCATTTTCACTAAAAGTCATTTCAAGTCATTGGTGCTTTCTGCCAGTAAGATGCTGTTATCTGCATATCTTGAATTATTGATGTTTCTTCCACCAATTTTCACTCCTCATTCATCTTGCTTTCCGTATGATATATTCTGTGTAGAGACTGAACAGATAAGGGCATAAAGTGCACCCTTGTCTGGCACCTTTGCATATAAGAAACCATTCTGTCTCTTCATATTCTGCCCTAACAGTAGCTTCTTGTCCACGAAACAGGGTATGCATCGGGACAATCAAGTGCTAAGGCACACCCATTTCTTTCAGAACAATCCATAGTTTCTCATGATTCATATAGTAAAAGTCTTTGCTGTAGTTTAGAAAACACAGACAAATCTTTTTCTGAAATTCTTCGGTGCACACTAGTAGCCAGTGGATATTTGCAATATGATCTTGAATGCCTCTTTCTTTTTTGAATCCAACTTGAACATTAGGCATTTCCCTCTCCATATAAAGTAATTTGGTTTATTGCAACACCTTGAGCATCACTTTGCTTGCATAGAAAAATAAAGCAATGGTGCTATACTTACTGTATTGTTTGGAATCTCCTTTCTTGGGGTTCGGGATTGTTAAGAGTTCAAAAAATTGATTTTATGGGGTGCAAAGGTGTTGCCCTAAAAATGAAAAGTTATTTTAAAAAGTGCTTCAAAGAGGTGCATTAAAACTGAAAATATTATTGAAAAACTACAGCTGTGGAAAGTTGTTTACAAAATAACTCAGTTGTTTTGGAACAAAAAGAACTGATAAGATAACGGCAGCTCATTCAGATTAATGCAAGTTATCACGATGAAAAAAGTAAACAACAGAAAGCTTATGTTATGTGAATAGAGGTAACAGGGGAAAGATGAAATGTATTTTGAATTGCTGCTTGTGTTGTGTTTACCTAAAATATTAATTAATGAAGAAATACCACAAAATAGATTTGGAAACCTGTATTAAACAAATGAGAATAACCATGTATTGTGAAATAGAAGTGTTTACAAAATAGTGTAAAAGGAGAAAAAATAATGAATGTTATTTAAAGCAGTTTGTTTCTCAATAAGCAAAAGAGAAGAAAAGCAAAGGTGTCATTTGGTTTATAAGGCTTTAGCCTCAAAATTAATAGTAACTGAATTCTGAAGAGAGTATAAACTGTTCTATATTCTGTAATATTTATGAATGAAACATGCATATGTATTGTACTATCCCAAATGTAATGTGTTGTATTGTCAGTAAATTGTGTCAGTCTAAGGGAGGGGGAATTTTACTCTGACCTTGATAGTCAAGAGCAAGCCAGGCCAAGAGCTAAGATCTCAAAGAGCTTGACAGACAAAGCCTTGGAGATACAAGAAACTGGGAGGAGAGAATCCTGGGATGAGAGGCATCCTGACCTTAAACATGTAGGCTTCTCATTGGTTAAAAGTCTGTTTCACTTTCCCCTGGTCTGAATAGGCTTGTTAGATAGACAAAGAAGGGGTGGGTGGGGGCTGAGTGAAAATCCCACTTTGCAGTCCTTCTCCACCCATTGTCATGGGTTGTTAACTCATTTGATGATCAAGATGTACTCATTTTGGACCGAGAAGACAGGTGGTTTGGGAGAGGGGTCTGGGAGGCCATATATGTGCATATAGAAAATCCTTCACTCAAGAGGGCTGAAGACCTGAGATACAATCTGTCTCCTATTTATCATGCTGCCCTTTCATCCATCTCCAGAAAGATCAGGACCACACCCACCAGAAAGGCCACTGTTAACGATTGTTAACGATCCATGACTTGCGTGGAGAAGGAGTACAGAAGTGGGATTTTCATTCACACACACCCGTCCATTGTTCATCTAACAAGCCTATTCAGACCAGGGGGAAGTGAAAACAACATGGAGTTTATATCAGGGGTCTCCTACCAACTCTCCTCAGACTGAAGAAGCTACTTGGATGAGTAGTGAAATGTTTCAGCATAATAAGAAAGAAGTCCAGTTGCCATGACTCAACTTCCAGATAAGTTGCATAGATATATTTTAAGTAAGCCTACAGTATTTTAAGCCAACAGTTTAACATAACTGTATGATTTTTGGATTTTAAGCATATGTGCCTATAGTTTTTTCCTCAACACTGTAAGACTGTTTTTGATATTTTTTTGATTTTGTGTTTTTCAGAGATGATGTAAATAAATAGAACTTGTACATAATTAACAGGTTCTGGAGTTGCCCGGAGTTATTGCAGCAATGGAAAATCCTTAAATAAGTTACCCAGATGAGGTACAGGATTTTAATACTGATTTCATTCTGGTATTAACCCTTTACTGAGATAATGTCAGTTATGACGAATCATAGAATCTGTTCTCTTTGCCTGGGAGGTCTATAAATTTCTGTGGGACTCCTGGTGGAGTCAGTTATCCTAATCAGGTTCTGATAAGATGTACATGGAACATTTCCAGTCTATGGACCATTGTTTTGTTTTCCATATTTGTTGGCATATTCCTGTTAGAATTTTGACAGATTCAGTCTCTCTGGGTTGAAATAATTCTATCAGTATTCCATCTATTCCAGTGATTTATTTCTTCCTCATGCTTTCAGAGCAGGTTTCACTTCACTTTCTAGAACTTCAGCTTCTTTATCATAGGATTCCTCTTCAAATGAGTCTGTCATCCTTTTAGCTGTTCTGTATAGGTCTTCAAGGGACGTGGTGGCGCTGCACGTTAAACCGCAGAAGCCTCTGTGCTGCAAGGTCAGAAGGCCAGCAGTCATAAGATCGAATCCACGCGACGGAGTGAGATCCCGTCGCTTGTCCCAGCTCCTGCCCACCTAGCAGTTCGAAAGCATGTAAAAATGCGAGTAGATAAATAGGTACCACCTCAGTGGGAAGGTAACGGCGTTCCGTGTCTAGTCGCGCTGGCCACGTGGCCATGGAAACTGTCTTCGGACAAACGCTGGCTCTATGGCTTGGAAACGGGGATGAGCACCGCCCCCTAGAGTCAGACACGACTGGACTAAATGTCAAGGGGAACCTTTACCTTTACCTTATAGGTCTTCAATATACAGTTTCCACCTACTCTTTATTTTCTCATGGTCAGATAGTGTGCTTCCCTGTTGGTCATTTGGCATTCCTAATCTAGGGTTAAATTTTCCTTTGATTTCTTTGATCTTCTGGAAGAGATTACTTCCCCACCCTCTTTTGTTGTTTTCCTCTGTTTCTTTGCACTGGTTATTGAAATAGTTCTCTTTGTGGCTACATGAAAATGATTGAAAAGCTACATGTCAGGTTCTGACCCTATTTCTGTCACCTTTTACTTTTGCTTCTTATCTGGCCTTTGCAATGTTAAGTGTTTCTTCCATCACCCATCTAGGTATTTCTTTTCCTTTTACTACAGGAATTATCTTTTTGCAATCTTCCCTAACAATATATCTGGTTTCAATTCACAGTTCTTCTGGCTCATGGTCAATTGAGTTTAGTAATGCAAATCTGTTCCTCATGTTGACTTTAAATTCATCAGGAATGTTGTTTGAATTATATTTTGGCACTGCAAATCTTTTAGTGTTCTTTTTCAGCTTTACTTTAATGTGGTTCATTACCATAGTCCATTTCTGGTCTTGTTTTGGCAGACAGAATACAGCATCTCCATCTCCTGCTTCCAATTACATTGTCTATTTTATTTCGATATTGACCATTTGGTGATGTCCACACATATCACCATCTACTCAGTTGTTTGAAATATGTATTTGCAATAAACAGATTGTTGGCTTCTCAGAAATCTATGAGAGGTTCTCCTGCTTCATTTCTGTCCACTAGATCAAATTTTCCAACATTTGGTTCTGCTTTGTTCCCTACTTTTGCATTCCAGTCATCATTCTAGGATATCGATTTGGGTTATTACATTGTTAAAAAAAGGAAAATACTAATGCTTGTAGCAACTTAGAATGATAAGCTTAATGAGCCATTTGCCTGAGGGCTACTCACAGAAAATACATTGGTAGAAGTGCAAAGAAGGGGCAGGAGACATGCAGTTTGGATTCAAAGGATTTGGAACCAGGGCAGCATTACTGAGATGTGCTTGGAGAGAGATGCCATGCCATGAGCTAGATATAAATTGCTTTGTTGACTATGAGAAAGCCTTTGGCAAAGTTTAGCACAGTAACCTAATGGAGTTGTTAGTAAACAGAGACCTTGATTCAAGGCATAGTTGTATAATTGGCAATCATCATCATCAACATCATCATCTTAGAACTGCAGAGCTGGAAGGGACCCTGTAGATTTTTGAGTCCAGCCCCCGCCAAGTGGGCACAGTGGAGAATGGAACTCCCAACCTCTTGGTCCGCAGCCAGATGCCTAAACCACTGAGCTATCCATCTCTGCTAGTGACAAAAAGCTGCAATGAAAGTTGAAGATCAGATGGCAGAAGACACAAATATACAAAGAAGAAGGATTATTCTGTCACTGCTGCTTTTCCATATGTATTCCAAGAAGCACTTGCTGATTCAAATGACAGTATAATTGTCTACACTGAACTTATCAGTAGCATCTGTTATATATACAATACAGTATGACTACCTGACAGCTTAGATGACCTGCAAAAGTTACTCTATAAAGTCAGTGAAGTAAGTAATGAGCATAGTCTAAAACTGAATGCTAAGAAGACCAGGTTCATGATAATCAGTAAAAAGCAAGCAGCAGTTAAAGATCCAAAATGAAAGTGTGGAGCATGTTCACAAATATAATTACCTTGGAATTTGGTTGAATGAACAGTGGGATGCTAGCCATGCATTAAAAATGAGAACGAGATGGCAGCTTCCGTAAGATAAAGAATGTAATATGCCACAAAAGTTTTAAACCGCTTTTGAGAATATGCATCATGAGGTGATAAGTATTCTTGGTTTTACTATATGGCATGGAATTGTGGACTCTAATAGAGGGTACTATAAAAAGAATAAAAGCATTTGAAAAGTGGATTTATCTCAGGATGAGAAGCATTTCCTGCATGACGAGGGTGACCAGCAAAGAAGTACTAAAGTGCATGAATACATAATAAAACATATAAAATGCAAAAAAGCTAAAATACCTTAGTTACATAATGAGAAGTGAAAAGTACAGACTGTTATACGTAGATGAAATGCAAAGTAAAATAAATAGGAAAAGAAATGCATGAGGGACAAAATCTACTGGCTGAAGAACCTGAGTGACTGGATTGGATGCATCACCACATCATTGTTTAGAGCTGCCATATCCAAAGTCAAGACAGCAATGATTGTGTTTAACCTCTACTAGAACAACAACAAGAGGAAGAAAGCCCACAAAGAACTTTGTGGTATATTAATAAGTACACTAATTAGTTCTACTTGGCATAAACTTGTGTGGACTGCAGCCCATTTGAGGTCAAACAAACTTAATGCTTGTTTAACCCTGACACCCAAGTAGTACAATTTAGGGTTCTTACAGTGCTTCCGGACATTGGTTTGGTTTGGGCTTTGGATACCAGGAAGCACCTTAGGGTGAGGTGAAAGTGCCCTCAATACATATTTATAGCATTTGAATGTTTTCAAATCTGAAAATGGTGAGATTTAAGAAAGATGCTTGTGCTCCCACCTTCCTTGGAGAGGCTGAATTTCATTTTCTTCTGAACCAACTAGCCTGCACTGATACCACCCAGTATATTACTTTGAAGATTTAGAGCTAGGGTGTATGAGAGGGGAAAGGGAGATACATGGGGTTAGCAGCTTTCCATTAAGCAGACATCTTTGGCAGACTCTGGAAAACTTGGTTAGGAATTCTGAGTGTTGAAGTCCAAAAAAGTAACTTTTCCCAAGTGTTGTGCTTTAGATACCAGCGAACCAAAATATTCTAGTCTGAAGAAGCCTACAGAGCTTTGTAACTGTGTCTCGTGGTGATTTATCTCCCCTTCTTAATCTTCTCTTTTGCTGATCATGATGTTATACTTTTAATTAAGTTTTATATTGTTTCTATGCTTTATCTGTTTTTCATATATTGAAGTTACATTTGTTTTAGAAATAAGGGCAGTATACACATACATGAACAGATAGGTGTGAATACAGATGGGATGTGATAATATTCCACTGTATTCCTGATGTAATTATAGATGCGAGCAAGCTTTGCCAAACTGGATTTTAATCTGAATTTGTAGAGCCCCTGACATCCATTTCAGCACTGGATCCATTTTCTCAGGGATATACAATAGGTCAAGTATGAAGTAGATCTAGATCAAATGTATAAATGCATTCAAGCCAAATATATGGCAATTACATAATCCTGTGTCCAGGGTTAAAATTTTGCTGCCTGAGGCAGACGGCAAGACAGCATTCTCCACCATTCCAGGTAGACATGCCAACTGAACTGGCAGCTGGACTTTGGTTCAAGCTAGGGTGTTTCACCATACCTCAAAGCAGGTGACTAGTTTTAAAAGGACAGGTTGTGTGATTTACACAGCTTTCTCTTCCAGTGGGAGGCTGGTAACATATAGGAGATGATCCCCTTTGGCTTGTGACTTCCTTGGACTCAATACACCTCTAGAGAATTTCCAGAAGGTTAATATTCTTAATCTGAGTTACACAAATGCAAGAGTAAGATGACACTTTTATTGAGCCACTTAAAAATCATACAAATTGCAAGATTTCATGAGTAAATCTCACTTCTTCAGGCTGGTCACCACTCCTTCATGGATAGTGCAGAAAAATTTCAGGTTAGAGTCTTCAGAATTAATGGCATAATCCATGTTAATCTGAGGGCATGAGGTGAATTCGGAGTTAGGCTGTAAAGTCAGCTGGAAGGTGTGGTTTCCAGCATCATCCCTTGTAATCATAGTTGTAATGTTCCATCCCAAACTCTAAATGAAGGACGTGCTAATTACTCTTGTGACTGCCTCCCTCCCTCCATGTCATCCCATTGCCTGCTCCCAAAACTATGAAAGTATCTTCTGGGCTGGAGGTTGGAGGAAGGGCAAAAACAATACAAAGACATAGCAACCTGAATTGTTTCTGCAGTCCATGAAGACAAATGTCTGATCTACCTAGACCAGGGGTGGGTAACATGTTGCCCATGGGGTCCAGATGTACACCCCCCCCCTCAGTACCATGCCCCCAGCACCTCCACATCACTCTCAAATTATTTTCTTAGCTCAAAACATTCCATTGTTCCCTGTAGCATTTCTGACATGCTTTGAGGGGTTCCCAACCACCCCAGACCACCACGTCTCCCCATTTTTAAAAGAACATTTTAAAAACGGTCATTAGAGGATGCAATGGGGTTTTTCAATAAAACCCTTCCTAGTCACAGTAACAGGTATGGGCTTCCAAGGTCCAGGAATGGATATGCAGCCCTAGGACCTCTCTGTACAAGGCTTTCTGATCCTAACCCTGCTAAAGGTAGAAGTTGCAGAGGACCTCATAGGAAGCCTGTCATTTGAAGATGAAATCTATCAGGTGTGCAGTTCAGGCAGATCTTTCTGATTGATCAATCATACTTGCAAGCAAATCCTGTGCTCACCTCCTAATAACCCACCTCAAGACAAAGGAAACTCATTTGCAAAATACTGGAGAGGTGAAAATCTCCTGCTGTTACTAGCAGGACTTAAAGAATTCCTTTTGCTTCTGGAGAGCTTTTGTGAATCACTTCTTCAGATAATAGAAGCATTATCTGTCATCTATAGTTTGGCCCAGGGTTTTAAATATCTAGATTATCCTCAGTTACATGCATCCATCCTTTTCATCACAGTTTGAAGTCTCTTCAAGTAGAGGATGAAGTAATAAGTTGGAAGATCTATTGTGGCCATTTTTCAAAAAACAAAAAACACAACAATTATTCACCTGCAGAGGATTTCCAAATGCATCACTTGCAGTGGAATCTTCTCCAGAAACTCCCAAGTTTCAGCTGGCTCAGTGTTTCCATTTTCAGTTAAATTCTAAATATATATCTTCTAATTTAAACAGATGTTGCAAAAATTCATTTACTCAATGCATTCAACACTGATCACTGGTTACCTGAAGAGAACCAACAATGAATGTATTGAGCAAATGGATGAAAAAAATATTTGATTGCTGTGTTCCTTATATAGAGGGCTTGTTGCTGTTCCTAATTTTAGGGGATTTGGGATCTATTTTTACCTGCTGGCACTTTGTGCTGAGTGAGTCATATCTTATTTTATGAATTGTTCTGCCATCTCAGCTGTGACTGGAAATATCAAGACTTGGATTTGGGGTGGCCTTTTTTTCTTGGCCTTTTTTTCTCCTGGCACCGTAACTGCTTTATTTGAATACAAGCAGTTACAGCTTCTCAAAAGCTGCCTCAACTGCCATACCCCTCCATTCCGATTTTTAAGTTGATTTAGAAAGCCCTGCAGCCAACCAACAAGCACCGTTTTGTGCACAGCTGACTCTGTGCCTCAAGGCACCAGGCCAAGTCTCTCCTTAATAAAGCATCACCTTTGCCAAGAGCAGCAACCAAATGGACTGTTACCACCGCCGTCACCGCTACCACCAAAGAGCCAGCAAGAGTCGGCCTGTTGGCACGGCAACCGTGGCTTCTTTCCCAGTGCAGCTCTGAGCCAGGTTTTGTGGCTTAAAACAGGCAGGCAGGCCTCAAGCATGCTGTAGTTTCTCTCAGCCATGACAAGCTCATGCTTCCCAGGGCATTGTGTACCTCTCCAACCTCCTCCGTTGCTGCCACCCAGTCAGTGGAGTGGTGCTGCATCCGCTTCAGAGAAAGAGAGAGACGTTCATTCAAACTGGCAGCTGCCTTTTGTTTCGCAATGGCAGCTGCCAGCAAGAGACAGACAGGGCAAGGCGAACACACACAATAGCAACATGTGATATGCAGAGCGTATTACACGCTAGATTTAAAATCAAATAGCATGCATTTGGGGGTAAAGATATGGTATGGTAAAGGGTGCCTTAACCTCTGTGACTCCAGTTAACTGTACTAAAGCTCTAGGGTTGAATTATCCAGAATGGTGCAAAACATAGAAGTTGAAACGAGCAAGAATGAGAGGGAACACCTTGTATATGTGATTGCTTTGGGGCCAAGAAGGTAAACGGGGCTTATGACTGAACATAATCTGCTGTGTGGATTTAGAGGGGAGATTTTTTTCCCTTCCTCCAGAAAGAGCAAAGAGCTGTTATTCTTCTCAGTGCTTTATTTTTTTTTTAATGGGCCTGAAATGATTTGAAGGGAAAATTCACACTCAAAATCTTTAATACTGGATTTATATGTGAAATTTGATTGTCCTAATATGTAAAGTGTGTTGTGGACATGAAGTTACTGTTAGGACAGAATATGGAGAAACAGAATCCTCTCCATTCCCACGTTCTACAGAAGCTTCCTGTACTTATTGTCAAAGTCTTCAATGGCTATTTCCTGTTCTTCAGCCTTCCTTGCACCCTTCCATTCTTCAGTCTTGACACATCTCTCCACCAAACATCCAAAGATCTCCTGCTCCCTGAAACAACCCTGCATTTTCACCATTACTGGCTCTTCTACCAGGAACAGTCCCAGAACACCTCTGTAATACATACATCCTTTGCTTCTTTCAAATCTGTCTCCCATCCAAGGCTTGGAAACATTGTGTGGGTTGTTGTTTCTGTTGTTTTGTTGTTATTGTTGTCATTTGTTTTGTTTTGTTTGGACAACAATACTTAGCCATGCTGTCTGTAGGAATCCGGGATCTGTAACTACCAGTGGCTGGTGCCTTTTGTGATTGGTGGTGGAATGGGAGACACAGCAGCCAATGGTGCACAAAGCCCTGTCTGGGGCAGAAGCAAGCGTTTATAGACAGGCGTTCTTTCAGAGTGACATATTCACTGACACACATGCATGCAAGCAAGTGGGGAGGCACTATGCAGCGTAAGAAATGAGGGAGGGAGGAAGGTATGGGTTGATGTGGATAGCCTGAACCTGTGGTGGTAATGGACCAACCTCCACTTTTTGACTATGGTCAGAAAGGGGAACTTTTCCAAGCTCTGTTTAATCTTCACATTTTCTAGGAAGCCTGAGGACTAATTCCATGCTTGCAGTGCCCTATTGTAGTGAAGCATTAAACTATTCTTTCTCTAAACTTTAAACATTAAACTTACCCCTTCCTCTGTTCTCTGTTTTTGTTTGTTTGTTTTACTTTGTGGTTGAGACTCATAAAGCCTGTCCTTTGTCAAACAACTTTTATGTCAATGGTGCTAATATGTACTGTTGTTCGCAAGTACTGTAGTCACATCTGTCTAGAGATGCATAAAATAACTCTTTATCTTACTATATCTAAACAAGCAAGAAGAATAAACATACAAGTGGCAATGTTCCCTTACCGTCGTTCTGCTCATAAAAGACAATCTGGTAGCAAGCTTAAACCTCAGAAACATGATCTGGATTATGTCACAGTTTTAAAACAATAAATGGCTGCCACTATTATAGTCTTTTGCCCCATGTTTTTCACAGTCACGTCCTGGTCTTCTTTTCCTGCCTAAAACAAACAAACAAAAAGAACTATTTAATGAGGCAAACGTGCATTTCATTTCAAATGCAAGAATGCTCAGTCCCACTGTCAGTATTTGTAGGTTTTTGCAGTTTTGTACTTTTCAGCGAAGGAGACTTTCTGGAACACTTCTTAAATATTTTATGCAGGAATAATATCTAGGAAGACTATCTTTTATTTCCCCTTATTGTTTACTTCTAAAGTTTGCCTCTCTTCTTTTTGAAGATTTACTCTTGAATACTAATACTCTTGAGTTAGAACCTATGCCATGTGATGCAGACAGAGGAGCGGGAAACAGCCAGGCATTCTGTTCATAGATGCGGTATATGTGTACATGAGTAAGAAGGAAGAGCTTTACAGTGGTAGCCAGGGAGGGTTTCCTGTTCTTATCTTTTCCGAATTTGATAGATGACACCATTCAGCTTGTCAGTGTCTTAATGTTTGTTCCACTATGAATATTCAGGAATATATTTAATTAAGGTAGATGATGAAGCAGGGTATTATTTTTGTGAGCTTTCTTTCTTTCTTTCTTTCTTTCTTTCTTTCTTTCTTTCTTTCTTTCTTTCTTTCCATGTTAACTCTACGTTAACGCTGCCCCTAAGTGGTTAAAAAGGTTTATTGCAAGTTAATTACCGCTCATTTTCTGCTGTTATTTATTTATAGCTATTCAATTGTGCAACTTGGGCTTTTCTCGCAGTGTCTCCATCTGAGTGAGCTTAAATTTTTAGGCGCGTAGGTTTGCATTGCATTCTGTATGGTATTCACACAGGTTTTTCTCCCCTCATTAATTAGTAGTACTTATTCAAAATGGGAAGGGACGAGAATCTACCTACGCTTGCTGAAATCTTGAATGCCTTCCATGTTTTGGATGAAAACACACTGGGCCATCTGTGCCCAGAAACTCCCCCTTGCTTTCCCCTTCTTGTATTTGCCATTATCTTGCCACTCCTTTGCAACCAATTGGAAAAGTTTGTATTTATGTGTGTGGGAGTTTGTGGGAGTTCAGAGAGCACCCCAATCTAGCTGATGCCTTTAAAGAAAGAATGAAGTTGATGACTGTGAGGAGGAAAAGTTGAAATGCTCAGAGAACAGATGCAAGGAAAGCAGGGCCTATCAGAAGGGAAGGAAGACACCCATGGGGGACTTTCATTTCTTTCCCACCTCTGTCCTCTTGTCTCAGACCCTGTGTACCCCTCCTTGGGAATACTAGCCTACTTATATGTAAAGACCAGGGTGTGAAAAAGTTATTGGGCATGGTTGTGGATGGGTGTGGTGTGTCTGATTGTCCCAGAAGTCTCCATCCAGGATGGCTAATGGCCATGTTGGCTGAGGGATTCTGGCAACTGAAGTCCAAAAAAGGTAACTTTCCCAAGTTCTGTCAAAACCTGTTAATCATATAAGTGAGGAAAAGGCAAGTGAGACACATACTAAAAGTAAAGAAAGGGACAGACCAAGGAGAAGGGAATTTGTCATGGAAATAACTCCTTTCTCTTTGATCAAGATCACAGGGAATTGAGGCAGGCCTGAGCCCCCACCTCACAAGGTCTTTTGTAGGTAGATGTCCTTATTTTAGAGACAAATTTTGCATCAATAAGGACAGAACTTGCCATTGGGCAATAGATGTAAACAGCTGCGTCTGTAGACTTTACATCCCAGAATTCTTTACGAGAATTTAAAAGATTTTGGAAAAGGAGGAGAAGGAGCAGAAGGAGATGTGCACATACTTAGGCCAGGAAATGTCTTAGGGTTCCTCTGGACAGAACAAGAGGCAGTGAAGAAAACAAAGGAAAGAACAAGGCCTATGACGTAAAAGACACCGAAACACTCTTCCTTATGATGTGGTATTATTTTCACAGTTATCTGTCTCCTCTCATCTTCTTATGTGGTTCCATCCAGTGATTTTCATTCCTGCAATGATTCTTAGGCCATGGATTTTGCACCTGGAACAGTACAAGTTGTGTTTTTCTTTCTTTTAATTTCCTGTGTCAGTAAATTGAATGAAACAACCATGTTGACTAGAATGCACATTGGTTTTGAAAAGGCTGTCCTATTTTTCTCTTGCATTGTCAGTGTTCACAGATGACACATTGCAGAGTAGAAGACATCTGAAGGTGCCTTTATACTTTACCAGAATTGCTGACAGATAGCTGAATGCATGGCAGACCTGCCTTTCTGATGTAGTATCGCAAGTGGAGGACAAAAAAAACCATCATGCCCACAAAACAATACATGCAGTTTTATTTGTAAACAACCACTGATCTATCACTGGTTAAAATAAAAATCACTTTTTGAGTAGCAAGGTAAGGATTCATGAAAGGGGAGAGGTGACTCTTTCTCTTTCATTAGCATCATCCAGGTGGAGCATCTGTTGCATTTTATCTGTACTGATAATGCTGGTATTTTAGCCCGCCATCCAGATGACACAAGGCTTACACTGGGATCAACTGTGACAAAGTGTGACCAAGAACCTATTGTTTCTTTAAAATTACCTCCTGTAGGAGTTTTGGCAGTTGCTTCACTTGGCACTAGGCAGAGATCCTTTAGTCACGAGCATTTCCAAGTTAGTGCTAATCTACTACCATTGTTGAGATAAGTACTGTATATGAAAGCAGAACAGCCTCTAACAGTATCATTCCATAGTATTTTTTTTACAAATGTGTTTGCAAAAGCTGGATAGGTCTGAAGTGTGATAGGCTGGTGTGTGATCCATTACTGCTGCTTCCTGTAATATCCAAAGGTGCTATTAGCATCATTGATCTAAAGGCTCATGTTCTTTCCAAAAGTGGTTGTGTCTTTTTTTTCCCCCAGCTAGAGGGGAAAACACACAAACAAAGCAAGCAAGCAAAATAAGTTTATTGTGTGGCATACAAACAAAGCAGTCCTGCAGTTAATACAGACTGCTACAAAATCAGAATGCTCTGATTTACCTAAAGTCCTACAGGGCTCCTTCCCAGGGAAGAAGTGAGACAGGAACAGGGGGCATCAGCTTTTCCACAAGATCAGGGCGAGGACCTACCAGATCATACTGTGTCTCCTCCTCCAAGATCTGGCCTCTTCCAAACACAAATTATGCTGCTGTCGTACTGTGCTACTGCTCTAGTGCTGTTGCTACTGCTGTTGCTGTTGCTCAGAGCCAGTCTGGCTGCAGACTGAAACGGCATAGCGATGCTTGAGATTGTGCCACTGCTTTAAGACTATCATTGGAAATCAACAAAGAAACTAATTTTCTATTTGTCCACACTGGCTGAACTTTTCAGGTGCAGTATGCCCTTAGGAGGGAGATTAGATCTTCCAAGTTTTAGACAAATAGATGCAGGATGTGTGTGTGTGTGTATGCGCGCGTGTGACATTCTCCAAACTTTTCTTCTTCTTCTTTTAAGTCAATTGCCAATATTTTTTCTATCAAGGCAGAACTGGGTGAAATTTTGCCCTTTTCATGGATAATAATTGGAAATCAACAAACAGCAATGCTTCCCTTCCTGCTCCTCTCAGTTTGTCTGAAGTAAGTGACATTTTCTGGGATAGTCCTGCCTTCTGAAGGGTCAAGATGGCCATGTTTCAGATTAACAGGTGCAGACAGTTTTAGTACAAAGCACATTTTACAGCTTAATGGATGTGCTTAACCCCCTATGCATTCTGGTGACAGTTTTTATGAAAGAGACATACATCATGAGGTATCCTTGGTTTTAAAAACTGCAAAACTTCAAAGGAGTAGCTGCAGTTCCTTTGGCGGAAGATATTTAATATTCAACATGTCCAGATATTTTGTGGAGGGAAGTGATTTGCCTCCCCTTGATGCCACTATTTACACCACTCCTTTTTTTTGTAAATTGTTTGAAAATGGAATAAGTCATGATATATCTATTAGCAACAAACCTGTGAAATGTTAGAACCTTAAGGACATGACTAAGGTGATGAATTGAATAAGAAGCTTTTAAAAACTGGATTGGTTCCTGCTCAATCAGCACGTAAAGATCTGATCATTCTGAGAAACGGCTTCCATTTTGGACCGCTTGTGGCATGGTCCGTTGCAAGCTATTTCCTAGCATCACATGATATACAGGCAAGAGTGCTTCACCCAACCTCACTCTGTGCCCAAGCTGGATATTTGGTCAAGGAATACATTATTTTAAACAAGGTCAGATCTCCAAGGCCTGATGAACTGCATCCAAGAGTACTGAATGAACTGGCTGAAGAACTCTCCGAACCACTATCTATTATTTTCTTGAACTCATGGAGGATACGTGAGGTGCCAGATGATTGGAGGAGGGCTAATATTGTCCTTATCTTCAAAAAGGGCAAAAGGAGGAACCAGTGAATCACAAACTAGTCAGCCTGACATCAATCTCAGGGAAAATACTGGAGGAGATTATAAAGCAGTCACTCTGCAAGCACCTTGAAAACCATACAGTAATAATTAGAAGCCAACTCAGATTTGTCAAGAACAAATCCTGCTAGATTAATTTTATCTCATTTTTTTATTTGGTAACCTCCTGGTAGATGGTGGGAATGCTGTAGATGTAATATATCTTTATTTCAGCAAAGCTTTTGACAAAGTGTCCCATGATATTTGGTTCAGCAGGCTAACGAGATGTGGGCTGGATAGAAAAACTGTCAGGTGGATACACAGTTGGTTACAGAATTGCACACAGAGAGCATTTATCAATGGCTCCTTCTCAAATTGGGAGGAGGTAATAAGTAGGGTACCACAAGACTCAGCCCTAGGCCTGGTGCTCTTCAACATTTTTATTAATGACTTGGATGAGGAGGTTCACGGAACAATTCTTGAATGTACAGATGACACAAAATTGGGTGGAATAGCTGATACCCTAGAAGACAGAAACAACGTTCAAAAAGATCTTGAGAGGCTTGAGCACTGGGCTGAAAACAACAGAATGAAATTTAATAGGGATAAGTGCGAAGTTCTACACCTAGGAAAAAGAAACCAAATGCACAGTTACAAGATGGAAGCTATACTACACATGAAAAGGATCTTGGAACTGTTGTAGATTACAAGCAAATATGAGCCATCAGTGCAATACAGCTGCAAAAAAGGCAAATGCTCTTTTAGGCTGCATTAACAGAAGTATAGTCTCCAAATCATGAGAAGTACTAGTTTCCCTCTATTTGGCACTGGTTAGGCCTCATCTTGAGTACTGTGTTCAGTTCTGAACACTGTACTTTAAGAATGATGTCAACAAATTGGAAGAAGTTCATAGGAGGGCAACAAGAATGATCAGGGGACTGGAAACCAATTCCTATGAGGAAAAACTGAAAGAATTGGGTATGTTTAGCCTTGAGAAAAGAAGAATGAGGAGAGATATGATAGCAAATACTTGAAAGGATGTCATACAGAGGTGGGGCTGAATATATTCTCAACCATCCAGAGTGAAGGAGAAGTTATGGACTCAAGATACAAGAAGCCAAATTTCAGTTGAATGTTAGGAAAAACTTCCTAACTGTTAGAGCAGTATGACAATGGAGCCATTTACCTTGCACTGGAGGCACTCAAGAGGAAGTTAGACAGCCATCTGTCACAATCTACTTTGATTTGGATTCCTGTATTGAGCAGGGGTTGGACTCATTGGCCTTATAGGCCCCTTCCAACTACATTATTCTATGAGTTTATGCTTTTATTTTACTCTTTTTGGTAGCTAGACTGGAGTGACAGAAGGGTCCCAAAAGGAAGATTGCTCCTGTCAAAGCAACTCTTTCCTTGATGCAGTAAGATTTAATCCTTTCCCAATCTGATCACACCCTCAGTCACAGAAAGTGTGATAGAACAGGGCTAGATAATGGATATGGATCATATGTAGACAAAGGCTTGAACAGCTAATATTTGACAGGCAAGCACCCAATGGTATTCTTTCCCATGCTCCACAGAGAACACAAATGTTCCTCAAAAATTCCTCCTTTGGGAAGAAAACCGAGCACTAAAATGGTCCTGAATATTATTGTTTCAACTGAATATTACTGCTTCAACAGGAACTGAGAAGCTTTGGTAAAAGTGTGGTTAGAAACTAGGGAAAGAAACAGATGTCATTAGTAGAGTGAATTCCTTAACTATTGAATGTGTATGAGTGCATAGCATGAGCTTTTCTTACCTCACACAATTTTCAAAATAGCTTGCTTCATTTTGTGATTGGTCTTCAGGATATAAGCATGGGATTCCACTGAAGTCTGATTTCTCAAACATAAAAGCCTACCTGAATCATGATTCTCCAACGCTAACATGCTTTATGATGTCTGTTTTCTGGCCTACAGCTGCCAGTCACAAAACCACACTCTCCACCCATTTCCCCCTCTCTAACCTGTTGCTTTCTTTATCTGGAGAGCTCAGGAGAAAACATCAATTTTTGAAGACAGTATTATCTATGTCTCTCCAGATCCAAATTGTTAACAGAACTTCAGAAGTATAATATTTGGATTTGGCCCATTATGGAGAACCTCACTTTAATTTGGAAACCACCTAAATCTGTCTAAATCAGCTTGATTCAATGCAGAATTCAAGATGCATCAAAATCCAAAGCACAACCCTACAAGACATTCATAACCCATTATATTGTTCTGAATCCTGTTGATTTAAGTCCTAAATTTTGGGATAACGTCTCTTGAATTGATGCCAGATCTTTCTGAATAGCCATCCTTGAATGTCATATCCCTTTGGTCCATAGTGAAACCAGAAAAATATTCTGAACCTTGACTTATTTATTTTATTTGTTATTTGTCACAATTATATCTCCCAAGGTCAGATTTGGGTCCCTGGGAGCTGCCCACCTTAATTGGAACACTTGTTTTGAAAAATGAAGGGATTCTAGTCCTTGATCAAGACAAGAACATAATACACATTTTGCTTCATGGAAACAACTGCTACAATGCAGCTTCATCTGAGTTCATTTAATTTATGTTGCCTTTAGTTTTGTCTGTACCATGATACCTACTGCAGATGCTCAGCAGACACTGTCTGCCTTGGAGCTTAGTGGATTAATAAATTAACCCATTATAATGAGTATGAATTCCAGCAGAAGATCTCAAAGAGGAATTCAAAAAGTAAAGTTAGTTTCAATTTGGTTTGCTCTTGAAAAGCTAAAAGGAAAGGAGGAGGAGGAAGGCAGCAAAGGGAAGTGGGGTGGGGGGTTGTATGGCACTCTGTGCTTGCCCTTTAAGATGGAATGGGCTATCCTGTGATAAAGAGTACCAAGTATCTTTAAGAATAAAACATCCTTTATATCTTAAACCCTTTCTCTGCAGCCGGTATTGTTAAGGAATCCAGGCACATGAATGGCTAAGGAAAATGATAATTAGCTCAGAAGAGACATCCCCCCCCCCCCAAAAAAAAGAGGTCAAAGCACATTCTGGCTGTTCATTTCCTACCCCCCCCCTTTTATTCCTATTTTATTTGGTTTTCCATGCCTTACCTTCACTGTTCTATTCTGCATTGGAATTTAAGGACTACCTTAAGCATCCTTAGCTCTGCATTGTTAGATCTCACATTAAAATACAAAGCCCACTATCACAAAAGCAGCTTAACAATCAGCCCAATGGCCAAATAAATTGCAGTGTTTCAGCCTCCCTGAAATGGCCATTAAAATCTGACAACCAGCTAGTGTCAAAGGCTGTGAAGATTTTTTTTCAAGTTAGTCACAATTTGATTTCTTCAGCTGAATGATATAAGGTTGTTTATAGAGAAAGCAAAGAATCTGAAAATTGTATGTATCATTTTCAATACCCCGCTGTCAAGATTATACCATGTCCGCTTCATTATCCATGTCAGGCTTTTCCTTAGGTCTCTCAATTGGCTTCCTCTCTCCCTTCATATCCACCATAAATGTCATTATCTACCACCCTCTTCATCATCTTGCTTCAGCCCACCTTTCAGCACTTATTTATCCAGACCACGCTTTTCCACCCCACAGACAACAGCATTTCAGCCACACACACAAAAAGTGTATCTGTTTACATCAAAAACAAAATATGGCAATGAATCACACACTTAGAATTTCAGAGGTTCTATAGCTAAATGGGATGCTACCAGCTTCCCCAAGTGCTGAGAAGTTCCAGGGTAGCATTTGTATAGGTTTGACTTCCTGTGGTGGTGAATGGTACTGTTTTCTAATGTATTATTTCCTAAGAAATATACAAAGAGAGTTAGTAGAAACAGGTAGCTGAAGCATCTCTGTAAGCAACAGATCCATCCGCTTGGCCATCCACACAGAGAGAATCCAACAGCCTAAAGGAGCTTTTGGTTTTCAGCTTCATGTCTCAAATTGAAATTTCTTTAGTTCACAGCAAAAGCAAATGTGGCCATGTTGTTGCTATTTGCCATCCAGTCGAATTAATGACACCAAAATCCATATTTAGGATATGTTGCATGCTATGTTGTGACTTCTGAGTTGGCTTAATAAAGTTATGCTGTCATCTAGATTTTGACACTTCTTTTTCATTTCTGCCTCCTTATTTTCAAAATGTTCCTGTTATTACCTTTTACACAGAGATCCTCTATCAGCCCCTTTACAGTCAGGCAGAGTCACCTTCCCAAGATAGTGTCTTTCACATTCCAAATCAGCAGTTTAGTTTTCATAAAGTTTCCTGGCTATTAACAAGAAATTTGCCTGACAAAGGCTATTAATGAGGCAAGACCTCTTTATTTAACAAGAGAATTCCAGGCCCAAGGCAGCATTCCTAACAATGACTTCCTGTTAGCAGTGTTTCACGAAAACCATTGACAGTGTTCCATTTGTTTACAGAAAACTAGGTTATTTGTCTCCACTGAAAACCAAGTTTTACTAGTTTTGACATCTTGTAGATCCAGCTTCCTTCTCTCCAAGACCAGCATAAAAATTCTGGACCACATCGTGCCAATCATGTAGTCACAGAACAAGAAGTATGAAGGAAATTCCACAAGCAATCCTTCTGCTGGCCATACTGCCTGAAAGATTCTGGGAGTTGCAAGGAAGTAGCGTTTCCTAGCTCTGTGTGATATATAATCTCTATCAAAATTGGTGTTAGGCCTATTTCACCTTATGCTGTTTATAGTAAGGGTGCTTGGTGTATTGGTGCAGCAAACACATGCTCACAAAAGTATGCTTTACAGAAATACACTTGGTGCCTTAATGCCTCTTGTTAAAACTCGCCTTATTAATAGAATGTGTCCTGCATGCACTGTGACCCCTCCAGGAAAAGAGCAGCCACTGCAATTCACCCACCTGCAGGAGAGGCAAAGACTTGGTATCTGTGCTATGCCAATGAGTAGGTATTTTGGCTCCCTCCTCACTTCACTTCTGAAGTGTCATTTCTCTAAAGCCATCACAGGTGGGAGACGGTTTGTTCCTGTACAGATTTCAGTCTAGGGATGATGTTTTTCTCTCTCCTGTTCTTCCACCCTGGACCTTCCAAGATGGTGGGTGAAATGGAAAATGCTTTTCCCTTGAGATGGCTGGACTAGTACACCAGGGGTAGGTGTGCCTTTGTTCCCTTGCAACTAGATTGACCATCCCCTGTTCAATTAATTATGATTAATAACTGTGTGCCATTAAGTCAATTCCTGATTTATGGAGACCCTTTTCAGGGTTTTCTAAATAGAGAGTACTCAGAAGTTATTTGACATTCCCTTCTTCTGGGGGCATCCTGGGAGTGTGCAGCTTGCCCAAGGCCACACTACCAGGAAATCTGACAGATGACGGTCGGATTCCAAAAGATCTCCTGTATGGAGAATTAGTGCAGGGAAAGTGCCCCAGAGGGAGACCACAGCTGCAATACAAGGATATCTGCAACTGGGATCTGAAGGCCTTAGGAATGGACCTCAACAGATGGGAAACTTTGACATCTAAGCGTTCCACCTGGAGGCAGGCGGTAGCATCATGGCCTCTCCCATCTTGAAGAGATGCTTGTTCAGCAGGCCGAGGCAAAGAGGCAGTCCCGAAACCAGCAAAATCAGGGAGCTGGACAGGGGACAGACTGTATTTGTCTTCAGTGTGGAAGGGATTGTCACTCTCGAATTGGCCTTCTCAGCCACACTAGACGCTGTTCCAAGACCTCTATTCAGAGCACGTTACCATAGTTTCTTGAGACTGAAGGATGCCTACTCCCTATTATTTTCACTTCTGCTATCTTGGCTAGAACTGTAGTTTGCATTTCTTACAATCTAACCAGACGCATCTCAGCCACAGAAACCAATCTGGCAGGATGGTGGTTGCCCCACCTTGCCAACTTCTCACCTTTTCCCCCTAGGTCAACACTGGTATTAACTGCTCTGTTCCTTGGGCGTATCTTACCTGCCTGCATCCCTAAGTCACTGGCAAAACAACTGGTTGATATTAAATAATTTTGCATAAAATCTGGCAAAAGTTTTCAATAGTCTCTCTTCATCCACCTTAATCAATGCAGGATACTACACAAAATTCCAATGAGGGCCATGATATCTGCCATCTACTCTCATAGCTTGTACTGCATAGAATTTAGTTTAGGATTGCCAGTATAGGAATTGATTTCTTGATTTCTTGTGCATCTAGTCCACTAATTTCATTTCCTTACCATTTAATACTTTAATAAACATAAACAGACTGTTAGATTCAGATGTTTTCCTGTTAGCACCTGCCAAGAGTAATTTGGCATCTCACATCACCAAGCTTGTTCAGGTATGCTTACTGAGTGATACTTGGAGAGAAGGAAGAAAAGTCAGGTTAAGCATTGCCCAACAGGGTCTTGGCTGCCTCTCTGTGTAGTCCAAAGTAATCCACTCTGGCCAGGCAGGCAGTGTGGCATAGTGGATAAGAGTGATAGACTAGGATTCAGGAGACCTGGGTTCAAAGCCCTGCTCAACCATGGAGGCTCACTAAGTGAGGGCACTGGTAAAATATCTTTTTAAATGTCTCACATACCTTGAAAACCCTACTATGGTCTTGTCAGTGTCTAAGAACAAATTCATTCTGGCATCCAAAGGAACCAAGATCTTTTGGACTATAGCTCCTTGAACCTCCTAGTGGTTATGCTGTCTGGGGGACTCTGGGAGCTGAAGTCCAGAGCAAGAATTTTCCAGAGCTCTGTGAGCAGACAGTAGGAGAAAAGAGAAGATGAGCAGAATGTGCCATGTGTTCAGATATCGCCCCTGAAGGGATGGCATCAGACACAGACACCACCATTGTTTGATACAGAAACCCTTTGTGGGATTGAAGCTGCCACTTCCTGCATATGGGTGTGTATTTCTGCCTGCTTTAGCAAACAGCATTGCTGTATTCCCTTGCTTGTTGTAGCTGCTTGCTTTTATAGTCTGCTTGGTTTTATGCCTTGGTTTTATGTCTTTCTTCCACTGGGAGCAGGGGAGGATGTTTTGTACCCTTTGGGATAATCAGCCACTGCTGAGCCAGCAAACTCCTGAGCAGGCTGACACCTGACATGCAGGCTGCCTTACAGAATCTCCTTGCTTCATACCACCGCCAGGTTTCTTGATTTTTTATTTTTTTTAATCACTGGGGCTTGTTTGCATGACAGATAGACTCCTAGCTTGGCCTCTGCAGGTGGCTCCCTTTACGTCTGCATAGCACGTGGGCGGCATCTCCTGCTTAGGCCCTACTTGGAATTATTTAGTGTTTCCAGGGAGCATATCTGCCATGTTAATGTCATTTTTACATATTCAGTTTTTTTCCAGTGGTTTCTCATCTCTGTCTGAAGATGAATAAGATGCATAACTTTTCCAAGCTCTAGGACTGCTCTGCCTACCTATTCTACTGACTTTAATTTTAAAGAGAGGAAGGGAGGGTTGGGGTATTTAAAATCATTTTTAAAGGTCTGTATAGTCCCCAAAAGATCCTTGGGTTACAGAAAAGTGACTCCCAGATCCATCCAGGCTGCCCATCCCTGCTTTAGAGGAGCACTGCGGTCAAGCTGACATGCTTAAGCACAGGAGCTCAACACTTCAACTCTACTTATTCTGCAGTGAAATGCCTATATTTATGTGCACACATATTGAGAGCACAATTCTATACACAAAAATCACATGTAGATCTTAAGAGTGCTTTAGACATGCCCACTCAGTGGCAAAACTCATTGGGGTCAAAGTAGCAATAGAACTGCATCTTTAGATTGCAATTTATTTATACGTAGGTAGGTAGGTAGGTAGGCAGGCAGGCAGGCAGGCAGGCAGACAGGCAGGCAGGCAGGCAGGCAGGCAGGCAGGCAGGCAGGCAGGTAGGTAGGTAGGTAGGTAGGTAGGTAGGTAGGTAGGTAGGTAGGTAGGTAGGTAGGTATGCGCTTCCCACTCTATAGATGAAGATTTCGGAGTGAAGTACAAAGAATGAGAAGGGCTTAAAACCATTGTGAAACAATTTAAAGCAGAATAAAACGGAACAAAGCCAGGGCATCCGGCCCCCCAGTCCCCCCCCCCGCCGTCCACAGCCTAAAACATCAGACCCAAGCTATGCTCATTGGTTGAAGAGCACGGGCAAAAAAGAGCAAGTACCCGCCCGTCCCTTCTCTCACACAGGACGGTGGCTTCCTCAGTACTCAAGGATTTCTGTGGTTATTTTCTTTTGATCCTTTTTTTAAAAAAATACTATATTCTCCACTGATGTTCTCCTATGACAAAATAATTGATATGTGATTGGGAAGTATGATATTTAAGGTGAAAAATATACCTGTTCAACCTCACTGGGTTGGGAGCGCAGAGACACACATATGTTACATACCTAGCTTTTCTCTTGTCCTAATAATTTTGTAGAAGACTTTCAGGAAGTTTTACTCTGTCATCTTCTCATTGGTGTCTGAAGAGTAATCTGATTGCTGGTGTTCCCTCACATTATAGGAGCAAGAGAAGAACATATAGAATCGAACTTGACTATTCTACCTGAAAGCCAGTCTGGCATAATGGATAGAGTGATGGACAGGGGCTCAGGAGACATGGGTTCAAATGTCTCCTCAAACAAGTAAACTCCCTGGCAGGTCGCACTAGTAAATCTACCTTTTAAAGAGCTAACATAGTCAAAGAACCCTAGCAGGGCCACCACAACTTGTAAATGACTTGATAGCACGTAACTAGGGAGAGGATTTCTATGACATTTCATATTTTCTCTGCAATCTACATTTGAACGCATAAGGAAGTCCAAACATGTTTATGACTAATCTGGCCTTTCTCGCTAGATTACTCATAAACATGTTCAAACCCACCCATAAGCTCAAACATAGGCTGCAGAAAAAAATATGACATGTCATAGAAATCCTCTCCCTACACATAACACATACATTTTGCCTTGCTTGAAGAAGCCCTAGTGTTTGGAAAGAATGGTTTTGGGATCCACTAATCATAACAAAATGCATTTTTCTCATCTGTACAAACACCACATGCCTGTGTATGCATAATCTTCTTAACAGCTATATTTTCATTCCATGTGTTTGAAGAGTAATTGCTAACAACGTACAAGAAAATAATTTGTTTGAAGCTAATTAAGCAACTTTTCTGTCGTGCCTCTATTGATGTTCTATATTCTCTGGAATACAGCTGTGCTTTTGGGGGGATGGGGAGACTCATCTATGTAGCAGACTAACACATAATAAAGAGTGTGATTTTAATGTTTATTAGTCAACCCCTGCAGTGTAGTGTGTTGAAATGCTAGTGCAGGCAGCCTATTGTGCCTGTAAAGACACTAGTTAATGCTGTCTTGAATATAGGGGTTAACTTAACAAATGAGCATGTTTAAACAGATGGTAAGCAGATACACTCAGCCATCTTTCTTAACAAGTTATCACACACTCAGCCATCTCTTAACCTGCCATCTGAGCCCGCCATCTGAGCCTGTACTCAAAACTGCTCAAATGGCGTGGGCAAACTGATATCAAACCTTCCAGTACAGCCTATTCGAAAAGGCTTTCCAGATGAAGGTCAAGTTTCTTGTTTGCTTATTTTATTTTATTTTATTTATATCCCATATTCCCTTTTCAGGCAACATACATGGTTCTCCTCATCCTAATTTTGGTTTAGGTAGTAGAATTTCACTATACTTGTGCAGGAGGGGCACTGGATGGGTGAATCCATGCAATGATGTTATGTGTTTGTATTTTAATATTTTATTTCAGGGCTTTAGAGACTATACACTTGGAGCAGATTCCTTTATGTTGTGAATGTCCTGTGTCAGTCAATAATATATCTGGGACTTTGCAAGCCTACAGATCTGATATATGGTAAAAACTGTTCTCCAATTTTTCTCTTTCTACTATTTTCCATTCTAAGAAAGTGTTCAGTCCTACCCTAAGACCATCTGAGCAGCAAATCAATCAGAAATATTAGGGGTTATTTACACGGGCTCTTTTGGGGGCAGGCTGGTGCAATATGACATTTGATGCAATCCTCACAACCAAATGGCATATCAGAGCTCAAGTGGGGCTTGACCAAGAGACTGCAACAGGTCTAGAATGCAGCTGCCAGACTGGTGGTGAGTGTGAGTACATTTGATCACATCACCCCAGTCCTCACCCTCCTGCACTGGTTCCCTGTTGCATCCTGGTCAAGTTCAAGGTGCTTACCTACAAAGCTCTCCATGGTGTGGAGTGTCTTTCCCCAAGAACATCTACCCACACCACCAGGTCCATCCAGGCAATGCTCCTCCAGGTGACCATGCAGGAGGTGGCCAGGAAAACATCAACAGGAAATCAGGCCTTTTTGGCTATGGCACCCACCCTTTCAAATCAACTCCCGGTCAAGCTGCATCTGGCCCCCTCCCAGCCTACCTTTAAGAGGCTGCCAAAGATGGTGCTCTTTAGAAATGTGTTTGACAGCAATCTCGTATGGTATTTTCACCATTGCCCACCATCATGAAATGCTGTGCTTTCTGCTTTTGTTTTTTGATATGTTGAATTTTTTTTATTGTTTTGAGTTATTGTGTGTTTGTTATTGCTTTCATCTTTAGTTTGTTAACTGCCCAGAGTAGTGCATTGCACTAGTGGGGTGGTAAATCAATCAATCAATCAATGAACAGATTTGGTTTGGCTTCTTCCAGTGGGGATTTTTGAAATCATGAAGTGTCTTAATTAAAGAGCCATTTCAAGATATTGGCAAATTAAACGCTTCCTCTGTTCCTCAGCAGAGAGGCAGAGGAAGAGGGGTGGAAATTAAGACTATATTAGGGCAGAAAAATGTGCTGCATCACTTATAAAAAGTGGATCTTGTTCACTCCAGCAAAGATGTAGCCTCACCTCCTTCTTTAGGAGCAAATCAGCCCATCTCTACGCCCATGTAGTCAACCTCACCGTCTCTGTCTCTGTCTCCATATCCATGCATTCACATGCATTCGTATGTCAGTGCATATCTGCCCTTGCACACACAGTATTAGATTTTGCTTATAAGGGCAGATGAGATACGCCTGTTGAGTCATTCATCCATAGTTAAAACACTCTTTGCATTTTTCATGACTGGAGAGAAATGCCACCGTCCCATTTAATCCAATACGTTCTAAAGAAAAGGATGCAGCAAAGTGCCTTTTCTCTACTCCTTCTACAGACATCAGTTTCTAATTCTGTCCATCTGGTCTTTTACACGAAGGACATGACTGTGATGTAATGCCTTTATATCACCTCTGACCTCGTTGGTATGTGTCCAGTATAATGCACCAGCTTGTAACTGGTGACTCACAAGCTGAAAGAGTGATCCATTTTGAAACTCCAGCTGCGCTATGATTGGGTGGGAATTGCACAGACTCTTTCATGCCAGACAACTTGGTGGAAACTATTAAGAAAAAATGCACACAAGATATTTTTATAGTTTATTTAGGACAGGTGTAATATAAGTATTGACCACAGGGATGATTACATATGGGAAAGTGACCCCTTTTCATGTTGGGCTGCCCGTTTATGTTTCCTGTATCCCATTACAAAAAAGAAGTGCAGAGTGCTGAAATGGCAGCCTCAGTAGCTTGATATCCATTTTCTGGTGTTTAATGGCTTGTGACTTTACATTATTCCAATTCTGTCCTGTCAGAAAAAATAATCAACAATATTTACCAAGAGAATAAAATTTGCCTATTCAGGAAGAAGAAAATCTTAATTAACACTACAGGTTATAAGCAACTGATTTAATTTAAAATATCTTAAGTTTAGAACATAGAGCTTGAAACAACATTCTGTAACTGGAAAACTGAATGGAAATAGAGCTTGAGAAAGGTCCTTTTTCCTGGACTACAAATACCAGAATCCCACAGGTGGCATGGCTGGGATTTTGGGGACTCGTAGTCCGAGAAATATATTTTTTTCCAAGCACTAGTAAGAATACAGTTAGCCACTTCAGGCATAATGTTAAAGCTTAGCTTAATGTGAATTAATCCAGATGTACCTTTGGCTCACATACTCCACTTCTTATTCGTGGCCTCTGTGAATGCACACAAGTGGGTTGTTCTGCACCTGCGCAGGACGTTTCGGAAGTTTCTAGAGATTAAAAAGCATTTGACAATGAGACTTCCCCCCGTGGAGCGCAAGCTCCGCCCTCCAAACGTCCCCTCAGTTCCTTTTTTCCCACCACGTTGGTAGGACGTACAGGAACACCTAGAGCAGGGGTCTCAAACATGCGGCCCGCGGGCCATTTGTGGCCCGCCGGACGTAGTTTGTGGCCCCCGCCTTGCCTCCCCCCCCCCCGAAGCGCCCACGCATCCTCTGCTGTCAAGAGTCAAAAAAAGCCTCACCTCGCTCACCGGCTCTCCCCCAAGACAGCGCCTCTTGCACCCTCCATCCGGAACTGCAGCCTGCCAGCCAGCCCGCCTGTCTGCCGGCTGGCATGCTGCAGTTCCGGATGGAGGGTGCAAGAGGCGCTGTCTTGCGGGAGAGCCGGCGAGCGAGACGCACTGCCAGCCCTTTTCCCCGAGCGCCCGAGCCGCCGCCGAGCGATGCCTGAGAGCGGAGCTCGCTTCTGGCCCGTCCTCGAAGAGCGCCTCCAAGCCGCCAACAGCAGCTGCTGCCGCCGCCTCTTCCAGGGAAGCGGTTCTCTGGCTCTCTTTCTCTCTCGGCACCCCCAGCACCAGCCCGGCCAGCGGCCGCCTCAGCACCCGGCGTTGCTTCCTCCTCCTCCTCTTCGTCCTGCTTCAGCCGCCTCGGCTCTGGAGGCTGCCTGGGCTCGCCTCGCAAAGTTTGCTCCTCTGTCGTGGTGGGGGTAGCTGCTGCTGCTGAGTGCGCCTTTTTTGATGGGGGGCCCTCAGAGGAAGGTTGCCGGACCTCCGTGTATGTGTGTGTGTTTGTGTGCGTGGGCAGCTTCCTCGGGCTCTTGCTCCACTTGGCAGAAAATCTGATGCGGCCCAGCCAGACTCTGCCTCCAGCGGCCCCCAGGTAAATTGAGTTTGAGACCCCTGACCTAGAGCGTTAAACAGCGAGTATTAGTTATCGAAAATATCCAATTCCTTAATTGAATTGCTTAAATTTTACTATAATTATTATTATTTTACATCCCCCTGTGATTAGCCTCTATTTTCCCCCCCGCAACAACTTTTTTCAGCTTCCCGTGTTTTTCTTTTTTTCCCCCTTTTCCCCACAACGCCGGTTTCCCTTCTTTCCCATTTTTATGGCCCCTCAGGGATCGTTTAAGCGGTGCGTTCTCTGTGCGAAGAAAATTCCGCTTACGGACGGGCACGACAAATGCTTATTTTGTCTTGGGGAAGAACACCAGACCCAATCGTGCCTTGAATGCAAAAAACTTACGAAACCTGCGATAAAACAAAGACTACAACGTTTAAGATCATATCTGTGGGAAAAATCTCTTCACCCGACTATGGAGACGCTTACATCACCAACACCAAAGGATTCAGCGTGTCCAGAGCCAGCCCGATCCATATTGAGCCCGACGCCAACTCCAACAAGGCAAAAAGAATCCTCCATCGAAGTCGACCTCGAGATCCGTCTCTAAGACATGGACTCATTCTGATGAAGCCACTAAAAAGAAAAAGGACAAAATCAAATCATCGAAATCTAAAAAACGATCAAAATCCACACATATCAAACCACCACAACCCATTCCTCCATCACCAATCTTAGAGGAATCATCAAGAGAGGCTCCTGTCTCAACGTTTGACAGGGACGACCATACCTTGACTTTGGCGTAGGCTGCACCATCACTGGCTACCCTTTCGCCTAGCACAGGCCAATCACAGGCTGAGATACACTCCAGCCCGGCCTCGGCCCCTTCTAGCCCTCGTTTATCAGGCATTAATTGTGCAAGCGTCGGGATCAGAGTCCTCCCGACACTCTCCTTGCAAGCATAAAGAGAAGAGACGGCATATTTCTCCGCCTCAATATGCCCCTCGACATGGAGAGAGATATTATTACCCTGAATATCATCAATATTTTGCAAGACCTGATTATCATCACAGGCAACACTACTATGACCCGTATTACCCAAGAATGTATCCTGACACTATATACTATGACGAGCCCAGGAGAGTTCGGTATGCCTCACCATCATGGCATTCAGCATCGAGATCACCATCACCTCCAAGTCGGCGTCACCGCTCAGTACACATACACCAAGCACAAGCTCATCCACCATCACGATCTGTTCTTAAAAGACCTGCCTCAATACCAGAAACACTAATACTGACTAAAATAACAAAACAGATGAAGCATTCCTCTCTACAGGTATCCACAACCTATGCAGGTCCATCTTTACACACCGATACCGAAATGCAACCATACCGATTTACTCATCACGAGAACCAATACCAATAACATCAACATCCAGATCACATCATTCACCTTCTATTTCTTCTACATCATCTCAAGATTCCAACTCCATTACATCCAGAGAATGACCTACTAACCTCCCTACCCCCACATCTGATGCCGGAGAAATCCACCCTCCATCACCCTCGGAAGATTTCACCTCATATTCCCAACTGATCCTTAGAATGGCCAAGTCACTACAATTAGATATTCAAGAACCATCTACCCAGAAAAAGGACTTAGTTTTCGATGATTTAAATCAGGATAAAACTCCTCCATTAAGTTTAAGTTTTATACCGGCCATGTTTGAACTGATAAAAGACTCATGGGACAAACCCCCATCATCACTTCAAATTCCACGCAGGGTGGAAAATCATTATAAGACCCATGGACCTGACACGGCTTTTCTTCTAAAACATCCGACACAAAACTCAATTGTTGTCGAGTCAACTCAATACAGAGCCCATAACAAGTCATCAGTAGCACCAACTAACAAGGAAGGACGCAAAATTGATATCCTAGGTTGAAGACTTTATTCACTTACCTCCTTTCTAATGAGGGTTGCTAACTACCAAGCAGCCATGGGGGCGTATCAACGACAACTATGGGATAAGATCTTGCCCACTCTCCAAGCCACACCAGAGGCTACCAGAGCAGAATTAAACAACACTTACACCGAAGGATCAACACTGGCAAAGCAACAAAGAATAGCTGCACGACACACTGCTGATGCAGCATCCAAGGCAATGGCTACATCCATCGCACTCAGAAGACACGCATGGCTTCGATCATCAAACATCTTAGACGATACCAAAACGAGAATAGAGGACCTCCCATTCGACGCTACCGGTCTCTTTAACTCAAAAACAGATGAACTAATGGAAAACATTCACAAAATAAGGAAGACTGCAAGATCTTATACACCACAACAACCTTATCGATACCAGAGAACACAATACCGAAAACAACCATACTACCAACAACATCAACCATACCAACAACCTTTTCGTTCATTTCAACCTCAACCTCATGATAGATTTTACCCTACAGCATCGGCATCAACTTCTCAGCCCTTTCGGAATCAACAATCACAAAGCAGAAGACAGCCCTTTCGGAAACAACAAAGAAAGGGTAAGCAATATCCATAATCTTCTAACATCAGTATTTCAAACAAGACTTCACCCCTTTTTACCGGCATGGAAAAAAATCACCAATGACAAATGGGTATTATCCATAATTCAAAGAGGTTACTTTATCGAATTCTTCACTACCCCACCTTTAGACACTATTAGGACCACCCCTTATTCATTAGTTCTTCACGAAGAAGTATCATCACTGCTGCAAAAACAAGCCATACTTATAGTCCCTTCATCGTCATCTCATGACGGATTTTATTCCCGATATTTTACAGTCCCTAAAAAGGATGGAGGACTTTGCCCCATCCTCAATCTCAGGAACCTTAACAAGTTTATTCGACCTTGATGATTCCGTATGTTAACTCTCGGCACTATTATTCCCCTTCTTTCACAGGGAGACTGGTTCGTTGTCATCGACTTACAGGATGCTTATTTTCACATATCGATTCACCCATTACATCAAAAATTTCTCCGGTTCACATTCGACGGAATATCATACCAATTTTGTTCCCTCCCTTTCGGACTATCCACGGCACCGAGAACATTTACAAAATGTATGGCACTGATTGCAGCCTATCTCCGACTTCAAGGAGTAGTCATTTTTCCCTATATCGACGATTGGATAATCGTAGCCTCATCATACCAGATGCAATCAGAGCCACAGACATAACCCTGGACACTCTGCACAAACTAGGACTCAAAGTGAACTATACCAAATCTCACCTAGAACCATCACAGACTGCAAATTACATTGGCGCCTACTTCGATTCTCTTCAGCAAGAGTGTTCTTACCACTAGAAAGGATCACCAAATTAAAACAGGCCATCCGACCGTTCCGACCTATGACATTAGTATCGGCACACAAAGCCCAACATCTACTCAGGCTCATGGCATCTACCACAGCTGTCGTTCAACATGCAAGACTCAAGATGAGGTCATTACAAGCGTGGTTCCTGTCACTGTTCGACCCCATGACAGACCATCAGTCGAAACGACTCACTGTGACACCAGAACTTGCAAGTCAACTTACCTGGTGAACATTTCTCCCACATCTAGCAGTAGGCAGGCCCTTCAGGCCTCTACAGTTGTCGGTACAGGTCACCACCGATGCCAGCCCTTTGGGATGGGGAGCCCACTGTTGAGAACTCGAAATACACGGTCTGTGGACAAAGAAAGAAAGATTATTACATATAAACCACCTAGAACTGTTAACAACAATAAAAGCTTTTCGTGCCTTCCTACCACTCATCGAAGGACGAGCAGTACAGTTAGCCACAGACAACACCACGGCGATGTACTACGTGAACAAACAAGGTGGCACACACTCCCTCTCACTTCTATACCTCACCATAGAATTATGGGAATGGTGTTATCTCCACCACATCTTCCCAGTGGCTATTCACATTTCTACAGACGACAATTACATAGCAGATCACTTAAGCCGACTTCCTACACAGACACACGAATGGACATTAGACTATCAAATCTTCCAGATCATTTGCCATCGATGGGGATACCCATCCATAGATCTATTTGCATCGGAACACAACACCAAGTGTCAGAGATACTGCTCTCGAGCCGGCATCGACCCCAAATCACTAGGGGATGCTTTCATGATAGACTGGACTGGACAACTACTATACCTGTTCCCTCCAATCCCTTTGATCCAGAGATCAATCATTCGGATCCGTCAGTGTCAAGCAGATGCCATAATCATTGCTCCATGGTGGCCACGACAACCGTGGTTCACCCATCTGAGGTCGATGGCGACAGACATATTCCACCTACCATCAATACCCAACCTCCTGTCTCAGAGCAATGGAGCGATCTTCCATCCCGACATCCAGTCTCTGAATCTTACAGCTTGGAGGATACTCCCGCCTTTCGAAACATCTTAGACCAAGCTCGAAAGCCATCTGCACAAAGACTCTATGGAAACAAATGGAAATCTTTCATTGCATTCACTGAATCTCGAAACTTGATTGCAACACCAGTTTCTCTTAAAACAATACTTACCTTTATTCTGCATCTCTTCGATTTAGGACTTTCGCACTCAACCTTGAAAGTTTATCTATCAGCCATTGTGGCTCATCAGCCTTTACATTCCCAATCATCAAAACTCTTCTCACATCCAATCCTAAAACGATTCCTCAAAGGACTCTTAAATATTCAGCCTCCGAGACAACAGCCTATGCCCCAGTGGTCACTACAACTGGTCCTAAATTCTCTCACCAAACCGCCCTTTGAACCAATGGCTACTTGTAACTTAAAATTATTATCACTGAAAACGGTGTTTCTGGTGGCAATAACATCTGCCAAACGTGCCAGTGAGCTAACAGCTCTGAGATCAGATCCACCTTACCTGCAGTTTCATCCCGACAAGGTCACCCTATATTTCGATGTTTCATTCCTACCTAAAATCGTTTCTGATTTTCATTTGAATCAACCTTTGATTTTACCAACTCTATTCCCTTCTCCCTCTACATCTATCGAGCGCATGCTCCACATGCTGGATGTCCGAAGGTCTCTAGCCTTTTATACCAATAGGACAAAGACATTTAGGAAGTCTCCAAGGCTCTTCCTGTGTTTTCAAGGTCCTCACCAGGGTGATCCAGTATCACCACAAACCATCTCTCATTGGATAGTTCAGACTATCTCACTGGCCTATGAGCTTTCAGGCAAAACACCTCCTGAACATCTAAAGGCCCATTCCACTAGAGCATTGTCAACATCCACTGCTCTCCATCGTGGAATAGAACTACCGAACATCTGCTGAGCAGCGACCTGGTCCAATCTATTGACCTTCGTCGAACATTATCACCTCGATGTCAGAGCAAAGAATGATGCTGCATTCGGCAGGGCAATCTCGACATCTCTGCTACCGTGACGTCCCACCATCCGGTAAGTGAGCTTGTCAGTCACCGACTTGTGTGCATTCACAGAGGCCACGAAGAAGAAAGAGAGGTTACCTACCTGTAACCATGGTTCTTCTAGTGGTCCTCTGTGAATTCACACAATCCCTCGCTTCCTCCCCTCTGTCCGTCACGTTGTCTATTAATACACTACCTTGACAGCGGCGGACTATGGAAGGAACTGAGGGGACGTTTGGAGGGCAGAGTTTGCACTCCACAGGGGGAAGTCTCATTGTCAAATGTTTTTTAAGCTCTAGAAACTTCCGAAACTTCCTGTGCAGGCGTAGAACAACCCACTTGTGTGAATTCACAGAGGACCACTAGAAGAACCATGGTTACAGGTAGGTAACCTCTCTTTTCTCCTGTTTTGGGACAAGTGCAAGGGGAAAATGGAAGCATCTATTTTTGGATTTAGGCTGACTATGAGTTGTCATTAAGGTGATTTGTCTGAATCAAAGCCAAGCCGCGCGAAGACTCTTGCAGAGTGTGGGCGGCATTCAAGTGGAATGGATAAATAAACAAACAAACAAACAAACATCATTTGGTCCTGAGGCCAATTTTCTGTCCCAGGAGATTTCTGGGGCCTTACAGAGCAGCAAGGTTAGCTAGCTAGCTAGCTAGCTAAAGAATGAAAGAAAGAAAGAAAGAAAGAAAGAAAGAAAGAAAGAAAGAAAGAAAGAAAGAAAGAAAGAAAGAAAGAAAGAAAGAAAGAAAGAAAGAAAGAAAGAAAGAAAGAAAGAAAGAAAGAAAGAAAGAAAGAAAGAGAGAAAGAAAGCAGAACTGGTCAGAAATCCTCCTCAGTTTTTGCAAAATAAATATTTTGGTTTTTAAACACTACAGAGAGGATCTGTGATCTGTTCAGAAGGTGAATCACTGCTTCTGTAGGCTTCTAGAAGAAGACATTCACATATTATTGCAAGGTATAACCAATTTTTGGCATGGAAAGGGAAGGTCTGATCAGACCGGGGGGTGCAAACAGAGTTGTGGGGGGGACACTTGCAGACCCCTTGCCACACTTTGCCCACTGCATTTAAACTGAGGTCAAACAAACAAAGATTTATAAATATACTCCCTGTTTCAGATGTAGAAGAAGATGTGGGTAGTTCAAACTGAAATGGAGATGCTTCCAATTTATTCTTCTGGCTTGCATGGAAGAGGAGAGGGCAGGGAGAGGGAGTGTTTATCATCAAGGCACAGGTTGGTTTGTTTCCATTGCGCAAAACTGTGGTTTAGCATTATATCTGACGGGAGCAAGATTATGAAGGCTCTTAGTTTTCCATTTCATGGCGGATCCAACTGATCCTGGTAACCAGCAAAACTGAGCAGCAGGATTCTGCTCTAATTGCAAGAAAGTCACTTTCAAAGATATTTTGAAGCCTGCAAAGAATGGGAGGAAACTCCTAAGAACATGGAACTTGACAGCACCAATGCAGAAGACAAGAAGCATAACAAACTCCAAAAGTTATTTATAAAGAGTGAAGGATATTTAAAAAGAAGGGCCAAAGGGGAAACCAGATGAAAAAACAAGAGCACCTGAGAATATTATTGGATGTTTTCTGGCATCATCACTACTCTTATAGCATTTAGAAGTCCATCCATCCATCCATTCAATGCATTGACACCCTGCTCTTTTAACTAAAAAGGCTTCCAGAGTAGCTGAGAAAATGTGTGGCATATGACAGTCCCTGCTCTCAGGTTTACAATACAAAATTTTAGACACAAGAAATAAGGGATCTGGAGGGAAAGATTCCATTCTGTTAGGACAGAATATAGAAGGACAGGATAGTTTTCAAGAGGCAAAGTTGTCAGACAACGGTGCATTTTATCTCCATCTGTTCAATTTGTATGCAGACTATATCATATGGAAAGCCAAACTAGATTCAGATGAAGGAGGAGTGAAAATTGGTGGAAGAAACATCAGTAATTGAAGATATGCAGGTAATATTATATTACTAGCAGAAAGCAGCAATAACGTGAAATGACTTTTGGTGAAAGTGAAAGAAGAAAGTGCCATAAAGGACTGCAGTTGAATGTTAAGAAGACAAAAATCATGACTACAGAAGAACTACACAACTTCAATGCTGACAATGAAGAAACTGAAATAGTTAGAGATTTTGTTTACCTTGGTTCAATCATCAATCTAAATGGAGACTCCAGCCAAGAAATCAGAAGACTGAGACTTGAAAGGGCATCGATGAAAGAATTAAAAAAGATCATCAAATGCAAGGATGTGTCACTGGAGACCAAGACCAAGACCATCAACACTATTTTACTCCCGATCACTATGTATGGGTGTGAAAATGGGAGAGTAAATAAACAGGAAAAAAATTGATTAATTTGAAATATGATGCTGGAGGAGAGCTTTGCACATACCCTGGACTGCTAGAAAGACAAACAAGTGGGTTCTAGATCAAATCAAGCCTGGATTCTCCATAGAGGCAAAAATATTGAAACTGAGGCACACGAGAAGGCAGGATTCTCTGGAAGAGACAATAATGCTGGGAAAGGTGGAAGGCAGCACGAAAAGAGGAAGAACAAATATGAGATGTATTGACTCCCTAAAGGAAGTAACAGGCTTGAGTTTGCAAGAGATTGACAGGGCTGTTGAGGTCAGGACATTTTAGAGATCACTCATTCATAGCATTGCCATACAGATTAATGGTGCTGGATTCCTCATGGAAAAAGAAGGAGGAGGAGGAGCCATTATGGCAGTTTAATCTCCATTCCAGTCTCTATCAGTTTATCACTGTGTTTCTTTGCTAACCACTATGCAACTTAATCGCTGATTGGCTACTGCCAAAACTCTTGTATTAGTCAATGGAGATACTGCAGATAGGTTTCCAGATTTGTAAGCAACTAGAGCTTACAAAAAATTTCTTTATCTTGGAGTGATCTGCACAGAGTATTTTTAATAGAGGGGGAAGGGAAATAGCTATGCCTGCTGGCCCAGATAAGTTCTCTTCCAGAACAATGCAGAGTCAGATTCTGGCAGCTGGACTCCCAATAAAAGCACTCCAAAATATCACTTTAAATGTCCTGCTGACTAGCTGGATGTGCATCTGTCTGCATACACTGAAAGAAATAATGTGAAGGAGCTGTAGAGAAAAAGGAGAAAGAACAGAGTGAGCCGTCCCCTCAACTAGAGACGCCTGAGAGGAAAGGAGAAATAGAGGCAGGGAAGACAATAGAAAGTGAAGAGCTGAATGTAGAGGAGGAGAAAGAAAAGGAATTTAAGGGAAAGAGGGAAAAGATTGAGATTTCTCTGGTGGAAGAGAGAAAAGGAGAAAGAGGGGAGGAGTTAATTTTACCCGTGTGGGAGGAGGAAACAGGAGAGGAAGGAGGGAGGAGACAATTCAGTATACCGATGACAAGAGAAAGGGAGGGAGGAAGAGAAAAAGGGGAAAAGAGAAAAGAATTGGAATATGATAGAATGCGAGGGTTGTTAGAGGACTTCCCTAATTTAAAGGTAGGAGGACGGCTACCTGATCCGGATACATCTAAGGAGAGGGGAACATCGGTGGATCCGTTAGAATGGACGGTCGTGGTTTTTCCGCAGGGACAAGGTCCCTCGAGGAAGGTGATTCGTCTGGACTCTTCCTTCAACCACCCACCACCGCAGGGAGATTGGGCAAGACATCCTTGTTGTGGGACAATTTGGCCGGTCCGGAGTGCTCCGATGAGGAAGCCCACCGATCGGGAACGTTTGGGGCCAGCCCCTCAATGAATCCTGTCAGTTCTAAGACAGAATTGTTATCCCCACAGTATGGACAGTTACCCGATATCAGTTTGTTTGAACCAGTAGAAGTCATTGTTGATTCACCTAATGTTAAACCAAATAAACCTGTTAATGTTCAAAAAGAGACTCAGTTGTCATTTCCCGCCAAAAGAGAGGAACTGCTCCAGATCTTTAATGAACCCAATCACAAGTGTAAGATTTGGGGAGAAGGCATTGGACACCAATGGGCAGAAGTTTTTCCTGTCACTGATTTTCATAGCTGTAGCTGCTGGGAACTAAGCCTTGGCCATACATCTCCTGAAACTACTGGGATTAAAAGCAGAAACCTCTAGAAATCAGAGGATGCCACTATGATGCTTCTGAAAATGACCATGAGTCTTTGCTGCAGATTCCAACTTAAGTCCCAGATCAAACTCTCTGCACAGCTATCTGTTGACTTGTCCCACAGGGATTCTTCTACCATCATCTGTTCCCAGGAGACCAGTGCCTGGTTTCCTGGAGAAGATTTTTAGCACAGCATGTGTGGAAGGTTTCCTGTAGTAGCACAGAATACCGCAAACTTTGCTTCAAGAGCCATTATAAACCACAAGCAGAGAGAAATAAAGTGCCATCCTGATGAAGAGAAGCAAAAGAAGCCTGCCATCTTATTTAAGATTTTAACATGAATGTATGCTGAAATAATTGCCATCTGCATTAATTGCCTTGCTCTCATTTTGTATCAGAATGCTTTCTTCTCACTGAGCGCTACTGATTTTCAAGACAAAAAGATAATAATCGGGACCATCTGCATGACGTGTGGGTGGGAGTTAGAGATTTTCAGTCCATTCCTAATTGTAAATCATTGTTATTTATTTAGTGCAATAAGCATGCATCCGTTAATCGTGATTGCAGTACATTTAAGAAGAGTGATAGTTCCCTGCAAGTGACACTTTTATTGTTAGCAGAAGGAAGTGGGAAGGAAAGTTATCAAATGGATTTGCTTGAAAAGAGAGGCAGACAGGGTTGATTTGAGAATTACTATACATTACAGACTAAAACTAGATCTCACTAAATAACATTTATCCTGAGAATCCTGGAAGTGCAAGCATGTGTATTTCATAGCTTTGCCTTAAAGCTGGAAGACTGCTGTTTTGGTGGACTAAGTCGATGTCCCAAAAAATGGCATTGTATCAGCTGCACTTAGACTATATCATATTCTTGTCAAAAGACTCTTGGTCTCCTTTAGCCTTGTTGCCCAAATGGTTGTAAAAATCTTATAATCAACATTTAAGAGAGAGATCGGTCTGTAGTTCTTAATTTGATTTTTCTCCGTCCCCTCCTTATGTATTAGGGAAATATATGCCTCTTTCCATGAGTTTGAAATTTCCCCTTTGATCTCAATGTCTTCAATTAGTTTCTTAAATTGTGGACTTAAAATTTCTTCAAATGCCTTATAATATTCAGCTGGTAGTCCATCTGGGCCAGGGGATTTTCCACGTTTCTGTTTTTTCCAGGCTTCCCCAATCTCAAGCATTGTGATTGGTTTGTTTAGTTTCTCCAATTGTTGAGGATTGAGCCTCCATTCCTTGACCTGCCTTTTGACTGACCAGGAGCACCTCTGTCTTGTCTGGATTAAGTTTCAATTTATTCACCCTCATCCAGTCCATTACTGATACCTAACACTGATCTAGAGCTGAAGCAGCTTCCTCAGATTTAGGTTGCAAGGAGAGGTAGAGTTGGGTGTCATCCACACACTGGTAACACTGAACCCCAAAACTCCAGATAATCTCTCCCAGTGGTTTCATGTAGATGTTAAATAACATAGGAGACAAAAGAGAACCCTGAGGGACCCCACAGGCCAGCAGCCAAGGTGTTGAATATGAATCCCCCAGCACCACCTTCTGAGTTCTCTCCTCTAGGAAGGACCGGAGCCACCGTAAAACAGTGCCACCAAATTGCATTCCAGAGAGACGGGACAGGAGGATACTGTGATCGATAGTATCAAAAGCTGCTGAGAGGCCCAGCAAAACCAACAGGGACGTAGATCCCCTATCCATCTCTCATTGTACGTCATTTATCAAGGCGACCAAAGCTGTCTCTGTCTCATAACCAGGCCTGAAGCCAGATTGAAATGGGTCTAAATATTGTGCCTCATCCAGGAACCTCTGGAACTGAGAGGCCACAACCCACTCTACTACCTTCCCCAAGAATGGGATATTACATACTGGTCGGTAATTATTCAGTATTGTGGGGTCTAAAGAAAGGGCTTTTTTAACAATGGTCTTACTATTGCCTCCTTTAAGCAAGATGGGATCCTGCCCTGTTGCAAGGAGGCATTTGCCACTCCTCCTACCCAATCAACCAGTCTCTTTCTGATGGCTTTTATGAGCCAGGAAGGGCAAGGATCCAGCAGACACGTGGTAGCCCCCACCACATCATCAGGCTGCAGCAACTGAAACTCATCCATTAACACAGGGGAAGCAGGGGGCACGGTTTCATTCACAGGACCTGAAACAGCTACAGCACCCAAGTCAGAGCGGATGTGGATGATACAAAGTGCTAATACTACACCACCCCCACACTCCATGCCTAAAAAAGCCAGGCTGAACAAAGAGAACTGGAAAGTCACAGCAGAAGATTGGGGGTAACAAGTACAAGAAAAAATCCTTTGGATATCAGAGAAGAAAGCAATGTGATCCATGCAGGACCCAGAGCTTAAAGCAGAACAAATGCCAGTCTGGATGAGTCCTGAGTTACTAGAAGAAGGAATTCATTATAAGCAATTGATTATTTTGTAAGAAATTACTTTCAGGCTCTGGCATATTATGTAGTTAACAACCATGCCTTTAAAAAAAACAGCAAAGTGGGGCTGGTTTTCATTGCATAATGGAGAAGCTGGGTAACCATAGCACACAAGATAGGAAGGTTCCCCCCTTTCTCCCCAGACATAATCTAAATGAAAAGAGTAGGGTGGGAGAAACAATTAGCATGAGGGAAAATACTTCCATTACCTTTTTTGTAAAAAACAGTGAAGCATTTAGAGCAATTTTCTGCCCACAGGCCAGATTCTATAGTAACAAAAATAGCCAGCAGCCGTTTCTGTGGTTATGGCTGCTTATTCAGTTGTTAAGGAAATGTGTGCCGCTCATATGCTAGCCCCACCCTTTCCATCATTGTGTTAAACATGGGGATGCAACTGCCTGAAGAAGGGGAGGTTGTGTACACTGGGAGCAATTCCCCCCCCCCCCCCGGGCCTCCTTGACAGGGGCTGGACTCATTGACCCCTACAGTCCCTTCCAGCTCTGCAGTTCTAAGATGATGACGAAGAAGCTCTCTTCAACATGTGTGGGCTTCACAGTTCCTTAATGACTAGAACAGAAATGACTACTGGAAGTAGCAGTTCAAAAGTAACTTTTTTCCCCGTCTCTGTATTCATACTGACATTTCACCACATGATCACAGGCAGGTGCATGGAAATGCTTGCATGAGCAGGGGAAAGCATTCTGTTGCTTACTTTGAGTCTAGAACTCTGATATGTTAAAAAAAAATACTTGCTGGCTAATCCCACAGGTACTATGAGGTTCCCCTGCACCTCATCTCAAAAGAACAGCTACGCTGAGCTCCTTGGAGAAGAGCAGAATAATGTATTGAAAATACTGTCCTAACTCCACCCATGTGTTGGATTAACACTTTCAGCTTTGTCCTCAATGGGAGATGGTGTATCAACTAAATAACATGTTTCAGGAAGCCACTGACTCCACAGTGGCCTTTTGAATCACCTGTCTTTCTGCGTCCTTTTTCAACCGATAGTCTCTCCTGGGATAAATGATCACGGCATCTATTCCCTGTATGCTTGTTAATTGTTTCTGTTCCAGCAGAAGGGGAGGGGCAGAGAATCAAATCATGTAGCCCTGACAGTACAGACAACAGAGGTACAATATATATATAAAAATCTGGATTTTATTTGTATGTTATATGTAAACCGCCCAGAGTAGACACATTCTAGATGGGCGGTATATAAATCTAATAAATAAATAAAATAAATATATATATATAGGCCGTTGGTTCCAGATCCATTTGTCTAATTCAGGGTTGGCAGATATCTGGAAGCCAAAACACCTTTGTCAAACCCAGAAGTAAAGAGTATGACCCAAGCTGTAAATATTTCCAATTTTAGTATTAACGGGGGTTGACACGTAAGTACTATTAACATGAAACTACTCTGCCTTTATTCTTATTTGTGTTTAATGTGACACCTGCATATTCCTAGATTATTTCTTTTGATGCACATGACTTGATTCACCAGATGTGACTACAGATGTGATTATGGAAGTCATTTTCATTCATGAAAATTTGGGAAATGTTGAAATGTTTTTGTTTGTTTGTTTAGGAACACTATCCTTTGAAACCAACACCAATTTTTCAATCCCCAAATCCATATTTTATTCTTAGATGTTTTAATGACATTTTATTGAAGGTAATTTCATGCTACCATTAATCAAAATGTGTGCTTTATACATTGCAGTAAAGCTTTTGACTATCTAGATCATGAAACACCATGAATCTAGAAGAAACAGGTGTGTCATAGCATTTGATTGCCCTGATACATAATTATGCTCTGGACAAGTGACTACTAATAAGACAAAATATGGACAAGCAGTATATTTTCAAATTGATGAAGGTGTCAGAAAGGGGTGTATTTTATCTCTCTACCTGTTTAATCCATATGCAGAACAACGTATCATACAAAAAAATTAGATTAGATTCATATCAGGAAGAAATTAATATCTGCAGAAGAAATATCAATTTAAAATGTGCAGATGATACCAGATTACTGTCAGAAAACAGGAATTACCTGAAATAACTACTGATGAGGGTTAAAGAAAAAAGTGCAAAAGCATTATTACAGTTCAACACAGGAAATGAAAAATAGCAAGAACAGAAGACCTAGATAACTTTAATGAAGAAACCAAAGCTGTAACAGATTTGGTATACCCTGGGCACAGAAGGAACTTCCTTGAAGAACATAAAAACCTTCAGATGTTCAACACCTGTCAGCTGATCCTTCCACTCCATAACCACCAACGTGAAATGGCACAAACTTAATTGGACAAGCTTATCTGTATGACTTGACAGTGGCATCCTAGTGGTCACTCATAACAAATGGGCCTGTGTTAGGGTCAAAACTAACCATAATCTCTGTTAACATAGCAGAATTGTCAACACCTAAAGAAGAGTTATTGCAGGCACATGATTGCAATATACTGTATATTGCATTCAAGAAATACATAGAGATAGGCACAAGCAATGCCCCCAAATATCTAGCATAGGACTTACAGCTGAGAAATGTCTTAGACAGTATGGAAATGCAACACTAATCAAGCCTAACCTCCAAATATCATCTACTGCTGTCACAGAACTGGATATAAAAGATATAGAGATAATAACAGAGCTAAATAATCACACAATATCTCCATTTATAAACAACCTCATGCAGCTTTTTCCTTTAAACCCCCAACAATTTTCAGAAGCAAAAGATAAAGTTTACAGCTGGAGACATCACTGCCACTGCAGTATCTGAGGATATATATTTGAAGATAACAACAGACAAGCTGTACTAAAAATGGGTGGAAATATTCACAATAGCAAGCTTTCCCCATCTTTCAATAGCAGAAGATGGCAACATGGCTGTAACTTGGACTTGATATTTGCTGCATAGCCAATAGCCCAACAGTGTGTGAAGTCAGTCTGTACACCAATTCCAGATACACAGCACAGGTTCATAACGTGCCAACTCACGATGACAGTCCAACAATCAATAGGAACATTCTGCAGGAGTTATACTTTTCAAAAAGCCAATTGGCAGAAATTCAGTATAACACTGGATGGAATCATATCAAACATTTGTCTGGTCCCAGAGGCCTATGACCAGATTGTCGGGGCAGTGAAAAGATCACCCCTATTCTCCATACCCCAAGGATTTAGAACCAACTACCTTTATTTATTTATTTTATTTATTTTATTAGACTTACATACCGCCCATCTAGAACATGTCTACTCTGGGCGGTTTACACAAAATACAAAAACCAAAGATACAAATATAATAAATGAAAACATTGTGAGACTGGAAGCGAGAAACCAGCTGTTCTCGCTGGAGTGCCGTCTCGCCCCCTCTCTATAGAGAAAGAGGTACAGACTTCTCCCATGTCCTGTTCCCAAAAGACAGAGGCTACAGAAACATACCCTATGCCTATGGAGAGAGAATTACGAAATCTGACGGTTGGAGAAAGCGGGAAAGTATTGGCGGGAGAGGAACGAAAAACCCGGGTAGAGGTGGAGGCGGGGTTTGCAGATATAAAAGGGGGAGAAGGGGAATTGCCGGCAGATTGGGAGTGGATATGGATGCAGGATCCATGGACGGGAAAATGGGAAAGACTCCGCATACCAAAGGAAGAAGCAGATCATAAGAGAAGGAGAGAAGTGACCCTGAGACCATCTTATTGGGGTGAGACTGAGGCGAAGGAGTGGAGGAGAAAGTAAGGGAAGAAAAGGAACGGGTTGAGAGGGAAAGAAGGGAGAGGATTGAATGGAGGGTGATGGAGACCCAGATGAGGGGATACCCGTCGGACTGTGGCAGACCCTTACGCCCTCCAGGGAACCCGCCTGGGTGGACCTCCGGGATGAGGACACCGTACCCCTATTGGAAGGAGAACCCGGACCACTATTGAATCCTAATTTGGCAACAGACTGGCCGGGACCATGGAACTCTGTTGGGGAAAACCCCTTTAAAGAAGAAGAATGGAAGCCCCTCTCTGACCCGTTGTTAGGAGGTGACAAAAGTTGGAATGCGTTTGCAGATACTGGTTTCATGTTAAATACGGCAATAAATGTTACTCCGATTTCCAAACCTCGTAAGTCGACTAATTTATTTGGGGAGAAAGCAGAGCCACTTACAGAACCCTCACAAACATAAATGCATTAAAACATGAGGCCCAATTTTACTACAAGAGTCCAAGATGGGGAAAAAGGAAAAAAGAAGAGGTAAAGCTAAGTAATGGCTGTTGGGAAGGCCTGCTTGTACAACCAGGTCTTTACTTTGGTCCTGAAGGCCCTCAGCAAGGGGGCCAGGCAGATTTCTGTTGGTAAGTTGTTCCAGAGATGGGGGGCCACTGGCGAGAAGGCCTGGTTTTTAGTTTTTTCCCTTTGGGCCTCTCTCGGAGTTAGGTCCCTCAACCACCCAGCCTGGCTGGAACGGGTGGAACAGGCAGAAATAAGTGGAAGAAGGTGTTCTACCTTCAAAGCCTTACAATGGAAACAGTCACCCAAATGCATAATTATTTTTCACAGTTGGAACAAAATCCCTCAAGTGAAGAAACCATTTTGGCTGGGCAGTGATTAATTTCCTTAGTATAAGAAACTAAAAGAAACTTGGCCATGGAAACTCACTCGGGGAGTGGAACTGGTAAAACCACTCCTTAAATATCTCACTTACCTTGAAAGCCCTATTGGGGTCGCTATAAGTCGGTTCTGACTTGATGGCACAAAACACATACAAAGAACCCACAGACCCAAAACAATTCAGGCCAATTTACAACAGGGCTAGCTTGCAAGCAGTACACTGTACTTGGGAAAATCCATTTCTCCCTAAGCTACTGTGGAGGTTGAGGCCAAGGTCAGAAGGAACAAGAAAGACCAAGGGGAAGAAATGGCAGATGATGCCATAGTTCCTGCTATTTAGAAAGCCCCTAGACTTCAGCCCTCCTAGTCTTAGTTCCACTCCACCGCTGCTTTCAGCTTCTCTTAACAGACATCAAGGCCTGTATCCTTCACACCCACGGACTGTCAATGACCACTAGCTATCACTGGTAAGATCCTCACAGTAGGAATGTTTTGCATTTCTATCTCCATCCATAAATATCTGTCTACTAAAACTACACTCTGCATGTCTGAAAGCTTATACGAACTAAAACATTACAACAAAGGTCTTAAAAGTGCCACAAGACTTTTTTTGTAGGTTTTGTTTTAACTGGCCAGCACGGCCACCCCTTGGAAATTTGTTTTCCAGGGTCAGCCTTGCCATTGAGCAGTGAGGCAGGCAGGAACCTCAGGCAGCTGGGTGTCAAAGAGGGTGAGAATGCTCGTGACATTTTCTACCTCCTGCCAAAATGGCTGGCTTTGAGTACTATGAGATGGATGACATGTGTTGCTCCTCTGTCTCAGACAGTAAAACTTTGGGGGCTGGTTCTGTTGTTTCCCCCTCCATCTCACCTAGTCCAGCCTAGAGATTACACTTCAGTGTATACAGAGTCTTGATTTTGTGCTGATTTGTGCGAATAATACCAATTGAAACCTTGCTGGAGAGGGCAAGGGTCAGTTGTCTCTCACTGACAGACTGAGGCATTTTTAAGCGCCCCCCCCCGCCCACAGCTAATTGGCGGGTTTGTGTCAGAATTAATAAAGGTGCCTAACAATTTCAATGTGTTAGAAATTCATGGACCTCCCTCCTTGTGGGCACAGCATGTGCTAACCAAACGTGGGTTTTATTAATTCCCATATGCAATCAGTTGGCATCCCAAGGCCCTTGAATCCGGTGAGTATATCTGATTGGAGTGCAGCGCATCCAAATGTACCCTTCATCCTGCTTCTTCATGCTGTGCATGTTCAGAGTGTTTTGCAGTAATACCATAAGCCCCTACAAACTCGCAGCGTGATAGGAAGGAGAAAAGTAAGAAATGGTCCCTCGTGTGCTGCGTAGCTTGGAGCAAGGTGCTGAATTTGAATTGCTCTTGTCCGCTGACCCAGAATCAGAATGAGAGCTTATTTTCATTTTCTTGAAACATTCTGCTGAATAAACAGATACTAAATCACTAGAGAAGCATCTGAATGAGGCCCCATATCATTGAAAATGTTGACAAGCTGGGAAGGAGGGGGCCATATATGTCACCAGTCAGGTAAATGCCTATCCGAAGTTCTTACATGACCATGCATCCTCTATAATAATTAGCAGAGAGTCCTAATTATTGGGGTGCACAAGCATGTTTCTATGACCAAAGGGGTAACCCCCCCACTGGTAAGGGTGCTGCACTATATACACTACCAGCAGGGCTTAATTAACTTTGGTATTATATAAATTGCTGGCATTAATCCCTATAAGATAGTTAATGACGCATGCATCTAATTATCACTAGAGGTAATGTAAGTAGTGTGTGTCTGGTGGGGTTATCATCTCCCCAAGCAGCTCCATTCAAAGTGTACACCAGTGCAATCATGAAAAAGGAGACTACCAGAGCTATTCTCCCAAGTTACCAGCAGTGCTTTTTTTGGTCAACCATGAGCAATTATCTTCTGGCATCATTTTTCAGGACCAGGGACATCCACCAGAGCAACAATGAAATATATCATGGTCACCCATCTTTTTATTTATCCATTTAAAAGTGTTTTTGGGCTGCCTCCCAGTGGGACATATAAAGGAAAAGGGACAAAATAATCACAATACAATACAACAAAATCAAATAAAGGCTAGGGCCGTGCCAACAATTTATCCCATGAGCATTTTAAACCATTCTTGTTCAACTGGACAAAAAAAAGAAATTCCCTTCAAAAAAAAAGTTTTGAAGGAGAAATTTTGGAGGAACTCTCATCAGCGAGGTTCAGGATATGTACATTTACCTTACAGCAAGAGTGTGTATGCACAGAGATGTACAGTCAACTTTGTGGCAGCGGGCAGTGTCCTATATTCCAGTTCAAACCCAGGAAAAGACAAGCCTACAGGGTTTCTCCAGTTCAGGAAGATTAGAGAAACTGCAGAGTTATGAAGAAATGTATAACAAAAAGGAAAATGAAAGCAGATGTAGTTCTTTCTGCTACCTTATGCTGTTATAATAAAGTAAAAAAATAGTACCTAAGAGATTCTAAACAATCCTGAGCATAGGGTATCAAAACAGAAACTTTTTTAATGTGGAAAAAAAACATGGAAAATTAGAGGACAAGTTGTGGGAAGCTCTAGATTCCTTTTTTCCCTGGAGCTGGACACATGGCCCTCCTCATACCTGCTTTAAAGCTTACACGGAGGAAGCTATGGTTCAACAACCTGCAACTGAAGTTTAATGTGTCTAGGAGGGGTTTCTGTACTGGGATAGATGTTGGTGATCTGAGTGTGGAAGAACTCTCTTTAGTTCTATTGTCGTTGACAGATCATTATCCAGTGAGGTTTATACTCACTGGAACACAGAGCCTCTGCATGAGTGGGAGACTGATTAAGATGATCCACCCCAGGAAGCTGATAGATCCAAAGGGTTTCCTGATGGCTCTTGGGACATTTCCTGTCACCTTGGCAGGTGATTCTGTTGAAGCCGTTGTTGATCTCTGGAATGGGGAAATGGCCAGAGCCATTGACATAATCAATCCTAAGCATTTCTTCCCACAGAGTAGAGTCAGACTGGCCACCTGGTTTACCAGGGAGCTGGTGGTGACGAACCAAGTGGGATGAAGATTAGAGAGACTATGGCAGAAAGCTCAGAGTGAATCCAATTGAACATGAGCTAAGGCCCATTGGAAGGCCTATTCCATGGCAGTGGCAGTGACAACAAAGTCATTCTTCTCCGCCACTGTTGTGTCTGCATAAAGTCATTCAGCAGAGCTCTTTTGAGTGGTCAGGGGCCTATAACAGTGATTCCCAAACCATGCACCATGGGGCCCTGGGCTGCCACCAAACCTAGCCACGGAATCATCGGAAGTACTTTTGCAAAATCTGCAGAAGAGCTACCGAAGCTCGGCTTCCCCCTTCCCTTCTCCCCCTCTCAAAGTATTGTTATTGGGGGAGCTGTGGCCAGTAAGTCAAGGGAACCACCAGTTGAATGGTGCCCTATAACATCATTTAGTTATTTTATTTATTTATATCATTCATTTCTATACAGTCCCATCAGTGCATACGCACTATTCTGGGCAGCGAACAAACTAAAAGCAAACAACCAGAAGGGACAATAAACCAAATAGTGTGAAACAAAAATAGGAAGGACATACCAAATACAGAAACATGCGGTGCAGAGCTTCAAAAAAGAATAAAGTAGCAAGGCAGTGGCAAAGAAATTCATAGCAGGCTGCCAGCAAATGTATTTCTAACAAACATCGGACTCAGCAGCCTCTTATATGTGGGCAGGGAAAGGGCCAGATGTAGCTCAACTGGGAGTTGATTCCAAAGGATAGGTTCCACCACCGAGAAGGCTTGGCTGCTAGTTGATGTTTTCTTGGCCTCCTTTGGCATGACCACCTGGAGGAGCATTGCCTGAGTAGATCTGGTGATGTGGATGGATGATCTTGGGTAAAGGCGTTCCAACAAGTAACAGGGTCCCAAACTGTGAAGGCCTTTATATATGAGTATCAGGACCTTGAACTTGACCCAGGATGCAACAGGTAGCCAGTGCCAACAAGCTTGGACTGGGGTGATGTGCAGCCATCACCAGCCTGGTGGCTGCATTCTACACCTGCTGAAGTCTCTGGGTCAACTTCAGTGGAAGTCCCACATAGAGAGCATTGCAGTAGTCAATCCTGGGGATCACCAGCACATGCACCAGCATCCTGAGGGATCTCTCATCTAGGTAGGGCAGAGCTGGGCAATAAGCCTAAACTGGTTATAGACTGACTTGGTCGTGGCTGTGAACTGGAAAACCCAGGAGAGAGCCAGATCCAGGAACACCCTCAGGTTCTGAACATGATCCAGCTTAGGTAGATTACCCTCTAACCTATCTGATGGACTCCTCGGGAGAAGGACCTCTGTTTTGTCTGGGTTCAGCTTGAGCCTGTTTGACCTGGTCCAATCCAAAACCGAAGCCAAGCAGTGTTCCATGGTTTGGACAGCACTCACTGCAGAAGATGAAAAGGAGAGAAAAAGTTGTGTGTCATCAGTGTACTGGTGACAATTCACCAGATCTCCTGATGACCTGCTCTAGCTGCTTAACATAGATGTGAAAGAGCATCGGGGATATTGACAACCCCTGAGGAAGCCCACAAGCGGGGGTCCAAGGCACCAACAACTCAACCCCAAGCTGTACTCTCTGGACACAGCCTTGGAGGAAGGACTGGAGCCAGCTAAATGCTAACCCCCGATTCTCACCTCTGAGAATCTGTCCAGGAAGATACCATGGTCAATGGTATAAAAAGTCACTGAGAGATCCAGGAGGACCAGCAGGGTCAGTCAACCCCTGTCAGCCTTTCTTAGTAGGTTATCATGTAGCGCAACCAGTGACATCTCAATACTGCACCATGGCCTGAATCCAGACTGAAATGGATCAAGGCAATTCTCCTCTTCTGAGTATATCTGGAGCTGCTCCACCACCACCCATATTCTCTTCACAGCCTGCAGGAAGAGAATGACAACCATTTTTTTAGCTTGCTTTGTGGAATTTGCACAACACTTTGAAAGCAAAATTGCTTGGGCCCACTCTGACTTGGATACTGTAGTTGATACAAGTCAAATTAATGTAACTATGGCCCCTGCTTGTCCTTTGGCCCAGCAAGAAAAAAAAGCTTGTAATCCAAGAACTATGTACACCAAAATCTCTTCTACTGACATAGAAAATGCCAAGTAGCACCTCAGGAATCTGCATGTTATTTCACATTCTCTTCAACAAAGAGTATCTCAGAATACTGTTTGTTTCCTTGTTTAAGGGGGCCAAGACCCACCTGGCTTGTGTATATGTATAGCTAAGCAAAGGTTGCTGACCTTGAGAAGACTCAGATTTTCCATTCAACATAAATGTTGCATTTGAAGTGGGGGAAGTCCAAATTCACTATGCATTTGCCCTTGCATAATTCTGACTGCACAAAGATTATAGTGACTCTCCCTATACCCCTTTTTTATTATTAATTTAGAAGAAACTAGTGAGGTTCCTAAAGAATCATTGCTTCTATCCAGTCCCCAAATTCTGTCCTGCCTTTTTACATCTGCATTATGTATCTCTTTCTCATCCCAGAAGTCCATTCATATGGAGTGTGTCCAGCTGAGGGAGCTGAGCTATGATTTTCAGAAGACAAAATCCTCACTGTGCTCTTCATCGTATTACTAATTATGATAGTTTCTATGCTTATATTTGGTGCTGTTAAGATCAGATGTTCCCTGAGGCAACCACACTCTGTTTAGACAATGAGTACTTCAGTACTTCTTTGTGAAATTTACCTGTAGTCTGGTGAACTTTTTGACATTTGTAAGTAGTCCTACAATATCTCTGAGCACACATTGCATAGTAATCCTGATAACCAACAAGTTATTTGCTTTTTACATTGGTTCTCATGACATGGGCCTCTGACACACTTACATTTCAGTGTGTTGTCTGGAATATAGCTAGTGACACAACCATGTCCACCTGGGATGACATGATGTGTAACAAAGCCTGCAAAGATGACACCTGCCCGATATGTTTAGTGGCCTCTGGGTGGCTGTAGCAGCCATCACTTCTGATAGCTGCTACAGGCAGACACCAGACGTTCCCCTTCTAGTGCTGAGTACCTGCTCATTTTCCAGCATTGCCTGTACTTCTGAACACAGTATAACACAACTGCAGAGAAGTGAAAGTGTTCAGGGGTATTCAGAGACACCAATTGGTGGCGCTCCATTGTAGGGTAGTGTTTTCAGTTGCAATGTTTATGCCTCACTCTCACCACCCCAGAACTGTGTTGCTCTATGGCAGAAAATATAATGCTACAGACATCTCTGACATGCAGTAATTGCAGTATGATAGCCATCCCTAACTGGATGCCCTCCAGAGGAATTGGCTGTGCTAGCTGTGTACAATAGTCTAAATGTATAATGCAGGGAGTCTGCGCTCTGCTGTCAGTATGTAGCCTTCAGTCTCCAAACAAATGTGGCATGATACAGGGATGGTCCTGCCTTTTAATAGCTGACTCATCAAGATATACATCCAGAATGCCATGGTAATCATGATCATTATCCTTTTAGAAAGCAGAACAATGGCTGTAGCTGGCACAAAATGGAAAAAGGGCAACTATACACTGAAATGCATATGGCCTTTTATCATTCACCCTGATCCTGTCAAACGTGCAGTCCACAATACTTTGTGCACTGTCATAGCCATCAGGTGGTATTTTTTTACCAGTGTCCTCCATCTCTACTCAGTATTTTTGCCATGTTAATTTAGTGTTAATATTTCCTTAGAAGCAAGTAAACCCCTACTGCAATACATCATCTTTTTATTATTATTACAGGTGTAGATTGCTTTTGGACTGCTATTCCCAGAATTCCCAAGGAAATATGATCATGCTAACTAGGGAATTCTGAGAATGATAATCCAAAAACACACCTGAACACCTATTAATATTATTTGCATTTAATGTGTATTGGATATATATTAGATATAATATTAATATTATAATTAAAGGCTAAACATAGTCCATAAAAGCTGTAAAGTTAAAAATTGCCCTGCCTGTCCTGAGAATTTTTCAATACGTACAGTAAGGGATGCTATACCCCCCATAGTAAGCAAGTCATAAGGTATAGCACTGACAGGTCTCTGTTATTGTACATACTAAGTCATGCACAGCAGTCAAGGTACAGATAGCTTCCTTCTCCAGAGTATTTCCCACCTAACCATAACAAATGTACAAAGTAACCCTATACATGCATCTTTAGAAGCAGGTCCCACTGAGTTTAATGGGGCGTACCCCACCAAATAAATGGATATGGGTATCAGATTGCAGCCTTAGGAATGTTTCCTGTTATGTGAGAGGGAAGGAAGGGGTAAAATCTCACAAGCTGCCCTAGATTCTAATGGAGCACAATTCTTACTGTCATTTGTCAAGGGTATAACAACTGCCTAGACTGAAGAGGACTTCTCTCTTCAAGCAAATTCCATTTCCAGATCCCAGTGCAATAGCATCTCATGACCGCTGAACTGATTTCCCAATTTAAACTTTATTTTTCTTAAAATATAAATGTCCTTCTGGAAAAGCCTTCTCTTCTTCAATAAGGCATAGAAGTGTGGTAGCACATTCTTTCTGTAAGCTTTGTACAGCATTATCAAGTACTGAAAGTGCTTCCAGTGCATTGTCTAGTTGTATTCCTTCTAACTGCCCTGCAAAGTCAGCATTATTACCTTCAGTATTGCACCATTGTGGGTCAAAATAAGAACGTAAGGAGAGCCCTGCTGGATCAGAACAAGGGCCCATCTAATCCAGCTTCCTGTATTTCACAGTGGCACCACCAGATGCCTTTGAGAGCACAAGAGACAACTGGATACCTGTCTCCTGATACCCCTCCCCTGCATCTGGCATTTTGAGGTACCTTCCTTTTAAGCCTGCATCCCATGGTACAAAATTTAATAATATAATGATAATATCAGTATCACATCGAATTGCTATGCATACAATACACACCCTATGCCACCCAGCATCATCAACTAATTTTAAATGCATGGGTAAATCAGTAGGTTTTGAACTGGTCCTGAAAAGAATATTCAATAGCATTCTGTTGGGAGACTTATTGACTCAGTGAGATTTATGTAAGTGTAAACTTACCATCCAGCAATTGATTTGGGGGCCTACTCTTAGCAGGGACTAGCAAGATGATGTCAGTCATGCTGTGTCTGGATTCTGTAATAGGCTGGATGGCATCCCTACAAGTGAGCCTTATATTTGGGAACTGAGTGTGCCACATGGGCTAGACAGGGTTGTGCTCCCCCTGAGTTCAGGAGCTTTGCACTTGCCAAAAGGGCTCTTTCTTTATGTATAATTTGGAAAGGGACACATATAATTTATTCTGCATCCATTGCCATAGAAAAGGATGGAGAAAATGGACTCTTGGCCTGCAGTTCCCATTCCACCCCAGGAAGCACCATTACTACTGATGCATGATGGGAGTGGAAGTCCAACAGTATCTAGAGAGGCAGGAACTTCCCAGCTTTGCTATAGAGTAAAGTATGGCATCATCATTATTTTACCATTCTGGTTGAGTAATACCTTTTATTAACATTACTCAGCCCAGAACTTTGTTAAAAAGAAGTGTGGAGAAACCCCCTCCTCTATTTTCATCTTCTTTTATTTTTGATATTTCCCTAACTAACATAGTGAAATTCTAAAAACATGCCAGGTTGATGCATTGCCATTTCAATAGGCCAATTACCTTTGTTAACAAACAAACAGACAGACAAAGGAAAGTCACCCCAGGCCTTTGAATGACATCTGAGAGAAGTCAGGGAAGGGGGCTCTGTTGCTTCCATGGGCTCCACCTGCACAAGGCAGCACAGCCCCAGCAGAGGAGAAAAGCAGAGAAAAAGGGGAGGGTTACCTCCCTTCTATCTCCCCAGCCTCCTCCCCTCATATTGCAACTGTCCTGGGCTATTGTTGCTGCTATCTCCTTACTCACAAGTTACTTGGGTAAACTTTGGTTAATATGGATCTGTAGCACGGGAGAAGAGGATCTGCTTTCCCTGCTCCTACACAGAGGATCAGGGAAAGCATGTAATTGACAGCTGATGCGGCCACAAGGGGTCATTTGCTGTGGGGACTGGAGGAGAACCCCAAATGGCACATTGCTCCCCCACACCTCAACGGACCTTTTGTAGTCTGATCCACCCCACACCCAAAACGGCCAGTCTGGACAGGCCCTCAAATGTAGCACAGAGAGCTCTCTAAACTAAAGCTTGAGCTCGTTCACCTTCACCACACTTGGCATATACTGCACTAACGGAGGGTAATATTTTTGCTAAGGAAGAAGAGTGTGACTATCTGTTTTCCAGGGTGGGGGAGAAATAGGGTTGCATGCTTGGCTTCTGTAAAGCCCGATGCATAATGCATTATCTCGTTCAAAGGTAAGTAGAGGATATACACATGGATGAAAGATTAAATCCTGGAAATTCTAAACAATTGACGGGAAGCAGAACCATAACAAATTGATTCTGCTAGCTGTCTGCAAGGGGAAAAACTGGGGGAGGGGGAGGACATTTGTGTATTATTTAATCACATGTAAGATTTAAAGAAATCCTTTAGAAAGACAGGCCATAATAACATAGCTTGACCACTAGAAAGTACTGTGGGCAAAGAAGGCTGTCTATCTATACATGACCTCTTTTTTTGCTTGCATTGTGATAGCAGCAGCAGCAGTGGCGGCGGTGGTGGTGGTGGTGGTGGTGGTTATGGCATGTACTTAGCAATGGGGAACTAAGTACTGTACATGCCATAACAATACCTTTCTTAATAGCTCTGACAGAAAGGAAAACAGAAAGAGAAAACAGACAGTGCATGGAGCACTGTTCAAGGGAAAGAAATCCTTGAAGAAAATTGTGTTCCCTCTTTACTTCGTAGGAGGAAAAAGAGATTAATTTAAATACCTAGGTGGTCTTGGTTGATTGGTTGGTTTTATGTCAGCGTTGACCCTACAGTAACCCCCGTCTTGCTGATCAAAGGGATTATGCTACAGACTCCAAGGCCGAGTTTGTTGTCTATGAGGCTTTGCCAGCTCTCAGTATACTAGCTTCTGGAGAGCTGCTATTCGCTTCCCTTCTGAGGGTATCAGCGCTCATTACCTGCTGGCTTTTATTGACCTCCACTTGGAGTCAAAGAGGAGCTTTGGCTGTTGATTTATAGACAAGGATCATCAACAAACTAACCTATTCATTTGTGCCCGAAGGGTAAGGGCGGGAAATGAGACACAGCTGAGAACAACAACAGGAACGCTGTTGCACAAACAAGGGACCCAAGAAAATGTAAAGACTACTAGAAAGGCAAAAATACGACGGGTGAAGGGATATTACCATGGCTTTGATAACTGGTTATCTAATCATCGGATGATAAAGTTTTAAAAGTCAAGTACTGTAAATGCATTGATTATGCATGAAAATTGATACTTATGTCTGTGTACCCAGACTCCTCCTCCAGAGAAAAAACACCACCCATCTACCTCACTGTAAAAATTAACTCTACACATGAGATTCCTAAGCTTGGCACTTCAGATATTTCTGGATAGCCCCCAGAGCCTTTGCTATTACAGTGAATGAGAAGGATTTCTGCTCACTATAGTACAGTAACATCAGGACCCTACAGCGAGGAACAGGATTGGTTGCTGACCTGTATAGCCCTTAGGAAAGTATGGCTGGAGGCAACAGTGCAGCCTTTTCTTAGAACTACACTTTTAGGCAAAGCTTCTACAGGGTTCTACTAGAGAAGTTAACATGGGAAGAAGTCAAATAACTTACTGCCTCTGTATAGGGTTAGCCTCATACTAGGACACAAATCCTTCCTCAACCAAGTTGTATTTCCCTATGCTGGAATCATCACCCCAACTCACAATTCTACCTACTGGATATGCAGTACATCTGCAAAAAATGGCAAAGTGGGAAAGACAATTCCAAGTGACAAAAATACCAGTTTTGAAAGAGCCAAAAATAAATGTGCTTCTAGGGGGTCAATGTTGGTAGCCTATATATCCATCTCTATAAAACCCCATCATTTATTTTGAATCTAACAATGTAAGTAACAAATTAATAACACCAATTCAATGGATAAAACATTTTCAGGCTTCAGCATTAACACCAACAACTTATTCTCCCCATTTCTAACATTTAACACAAGCACATTCGCTTTCAGACCTAACATTCCAAGCTCTTGTTACTCCACACAAGAGACTCAAAGCCCAATGTTGTCATGTATCCTCAGCCCTTGGTCTTAGCACTCCTCTTCAAGGTTGCAGGCAACCCAGCTGTGACTGCTATGTGGGTTTTAAGAGGAGAGGTGGTAGTTTCAGGCAAGAAGGAAAAAACATTTTCTTTCTTTCTTTTTATTCTCCTGAAACTCTCTTTTACTTTCTTCTCTAGTGCTCAATGTTTCCATTGGGGTCTGGTACTTTATAGTGGGCAGGGGCAAGTTTCTACAGAGTGGGAAAGTTCTTTCATTTCGAAACTTTCCCAGCCTATATATGAAAGATGATTTCTAGTTTGTCTTTGCTTTAACCTTTGGGACACTCATCACTCTTTACACCTCGGACCAAGGCAATCTCTTGTTGCTACGTGCTGGTCAAGTTGCCATTGACTTATGGCAACCCCATGACATCCAGAAGGCCCTGTCCTCAACGGCCCTGCTCAGCTCTTGTGAACTCAAGCTTGTGGAGTCAATCCATCTGATATTTGGTCTTCCTCTTTTCCTGCTGCCTTCCACTTCTCCTATTACTCTCTTTTTCAGTGAGTCTGGTCTACAGTACCAGGGAAATCACCATAACAGGGAAGACTTTGATCAGGTGATTTGTGGGCCTGCTTAGCCTGCTGCTAACATGTGCCCCACTGTGGTACAACGTCACCCCCACTCTTCCTCACTTGTTATGGTTCTCTAAGAGATGGATACAAATGAATGATTTTTTAAAAATTAATATTGGATTTTTAGAATTTAAATTGTTTTTTTTTTCATTTTGTTTGATAACAAGCTTTTTGAGGAAAAACTAAATATAGTTTTCTATTTAAGATACATTATAGCCCAAAGTTTTTAATCATGTAATAAGAATTGGTTTTTAATTATGTAGTATGAAACTGTATGTTCATGCAGTGTTTAAAAATATATCAATACATTCCAGTAATGTATTCATAAGGATTCAGTATCATGTTCTCTCAGAGATTTCTGTAAGATTATTTGGGGTAATTTTTCTATCTAGAAAATACCATCACAGATACTTGGCTTTACAGTTCTCAAAGCTCTGAATTTGTGTCTGCAGAGATAGCATGCCTCTTCTTAACAGCAAAAATGCTTTCAAATAAAGCATTTCAGAAAGACATCTCAATCCTATTTTTTATATTGCAAATTTATATTCACAGAATTACACCCTTACCCTTTAAGTGGTAAATTCCAAGAAGTTCAATGAACAGAAGATTGTTTGGGGTGGAATAGATATGGATAAGAAGGAGGTGTTAAGTGTGAGGAGGGAGGGACAGGAAGTACAAATAAAAGTGAAACGTTTTGAACAGAATATTCCAGAAATCTTGAGATTTATCATATCCTTTCCCATGAAGAGAAAACCTATAATGGCAGCAGGCCATGAAAGAGATCCAGTTTAGGAATATTTTAAGGAAGTTTCTCAACCTATGAATATAAGGCAGGGATGTGCACAAAATGCAAACTGTGCAACAAAGAATATTTGTTTAACATTAGTTAACAAACATGGATGTTTAAGCAAATATAAGAATACATAAAATATCTAATGTTCTGTTTTAATTAAATAAAACAATTGAAATGGCTATCATTATTGTTAATTATTATTTTTCTCCTTCCAATAAGTGACAGCAGAAAAGTTGTCTAAATATGAATTATAAACCTATTAAACTGGAGACTGTTCAACTCATAGTGATTTCATAATTATCTAGAAATGCTGGCACGGGAGAGGCTGGGAGTTCAATTCCCCACTTGACAGGGTCTGGACTTGATGATCCATAGGATCCCTTCCAACTCTACAGTTCTCAGATTGTTTGTTTGTTTGTTTGTATACCACCTTTCTCCCCATAGGGCACCCAAAGAGGCTCACAACAATTATGCAATGCTCACTTTAAAAAAGAAATACCATAAAAACTATGTACTAAAAAAAAAATTAAGCAAATATTAAAACTAAGACTAAATATAATTTTGGAAAAACCCCTCTAAATTTAATATACAACCCTCTTTATTATTTAAAAGCTTGCCTGAAAAAGAAAATATTTCAAATGGTAAATTGGCAATCATTAACCTTCTGATTAAGTAGGTATCACCTGTCCTTGCATTTGTGTAATTTTCTGATATAACACTAAAACTAACCTGACTAGTTAATACTAAAAATGAAACTTTTCTCAGTTGCAAATATCAAAGTTATAACAATCAGAAATAATAAGTCTTTATGTAGAAAATCCTGATTTAAATTGATATGATTTAAATCAAATCCACCCTGGTTCTACATATTTAAACGTGGACTGGGCAGCCCTTCAAGAAGAGGACACAATCAAATAAAGTTGGACGCATGACCACCGTAAAACTGTGTTCTGAATAGTCCTTACTGTTGTATGACTACATATCTCAACCACCCACTCAGCTTTGGACTTTGAAATGAAAAGCAGGAACTGCTCCTACCCTAAGAATATGCGGGAAATTTTATGTCATACCTTGACCTCTCCATCTCTCCTCCTTTTACTCAGATGGTCTACAATTCCAGCGAACATATGGCAGGATTAACACACTTTTGCTCCAGCAAAAAAAGGTTCCTCAGTGGTTATGGACTTCCAGAAAAGTGGACTTCCACTCCGAACTAGATTCCTTGGCTGCTACAAGCATTCACTTTGCCTGAGTAGGACAGAAAGGCTGGATGCAGAGGGCTTTTAAACCAGCACCAACAGAGCAATTAAGACATAGGCTATTCTGGTTCCCACCAGAGTATAAAATAATCATGGGGACTGTAATACCATACCACTTATGTTTGATGAACAAAACCTAGAACTGGTCACATAGATCACTACAGGTTTAGAAAATCACTTTTGTCTGCATTGTTATGGTAATATAGCACAGCATATGAGTCACTACGTGTTGGTGTTGATAAGGGCATCACAGCAAAGGAAGATAAAGAAAAAACTAATTAATTCCACTGATCTGTCTCTATTGACAGGTTTGGGTTATTTGTTTCCATCCGTTGTAAACAGGACAGTCTTTATTACTGTTGTCACTGCTGTGTTTTCTAAATTTTATTTTTTTATTTACTGAGAAGATATGATCTGTCACTTTTCCACCCCAAGAGTAACTTTAAGATACCTTTGAATTGGCTTCACAAAGGCAATAACCCACAGGACACCTTCTATAGACAAGGTATCAACTCTGCATCAGCCCTTGTGTCAACTGGAACATCTCTGAGTGCAGCTGCTGTGACACTAAAATCAGTGGTAGCCAACTTATATTGGTATAGTGATAAGCAGAGGGACACCAAAAGCAGCCCAGTCAGAAGGCAATTCAATTTTGTGTGAATGTTGTGGGGTGTGCTACAGAAAAGTTCCCCTTGTTTAGTGGTCATCTTGTTACTAGCACCAGGGTGCATTACCAACAATAGCACAGATAAAGAGAGTAAACCGTCCTGCTAAAATGCTAGAAGAGTTCAGTTTCGCAACAGAGTTTTAGCAGCTGCAACAGCAGCACATGCAGTACAAGCAGAAATGATCAAAGACACGTTGGAAGAAAACCACAAGAAGCTGGCAGTTGAGCCTTATTAGAGCTATAAATCATAAAGGCGGCTTCACTTGTAGCAGGTCTCTCTCTGGCTGTGTGCCTGTTTCTGGCCTAGTCAGCTGCAAGGTTTTGAAAAGCCTAAAGGCACCCAAGACTGGCGCGCACGCGCACGCATGCACACACACAAAATCAGTAAAACAAGAGCAATTTTCAAAGCCAATTTTATTTCTCTAGCCTCTTTGAACTTTGAAGAGGAGAACAATATGTGGTCTAACCTAGAGGGGAAATGGACTTGTAAAAGCTATTGCTATTTTTTTGGAGAAAAAAACAAAAACAGATTTAACATTTTAATTTGAATTGGAATAAATCACAAATGGGTTTTGGTCTGCATGTTCCTGAATTTCTGGGAGGGTGTAGAAGTCGTAATGATAATAATTTGCTGTCAAGTCAATTCTGACTTATGGTAACCATTTTCAGAGTAGAGAATACTTAGAAGTGGTGTTCCATTCCCTTCTTCTGGAGGCACCCTGGGACTGTGCAGCTTGCCCAAGGCCACACAGGCTGGCTCTACTTGCAGGAGACACATTGGGGAATTGAACTCCCAACGTCTGGCTCCACAGCCAGACACCTAAACCACTGAGCTAATCCAGACACTTGAATTTCTAAAGTTTTTGGTTATTGCATTCTGATGGCAAAGGTTTTTTACATTTGGATCTGAAACACAGTTGTCTGGCTGCAGGGAGCTCAGCTGTCTTCAAACGGGTCCAAGGACTACACTGACAGAGGATTAAACTAAATCATGCAGAACTGACTGAACATCAGTTGTAAGCATTGAAGCAGACGAGGTTGGAAAATCCATTTTGGACTACAGTTACAAATTAGATGAAGTTGTAGTCTAAAAATGTAACTTTTCCACAGTCTCTTAAAAATTGGTCTGAGACAGCAATGTCTCTACGCTCAGTCTTTTTCCATCACATGAAAAAGATCTGCACCCCTCTGTTGTCATGCTACAATCACAAAATGAAACACCAACGGGATTTTCAAAAAGGATGGAGGAAGGTGCTAAACAGAAGGGGGCTGGCAGAGTGAAACCAATTTCTGCAAGCACATTCTATCCATCTACCTTAATCAGAACGAGCCATAGTTCTTCATCATTTGAGAAAGGAAAACACAGGAGTGGCAATCAGACACACTGGCATATCCATTTGTCTCAGAGAGGTGCAGAAAATCCTACATCCCTCCCTCCTGTGTTTTAAGAACTCAGCCTACACAATGGCTTCCACTGTCAAATGTTGAGAGCCGCCTCACCATCATCACTACCACCACCACTGAGAGGGACTTTAGGGAGAAAGAAAATGAAAAATGCACCAGGAAGAAGAACCAAAGTATTGTGTCATCCTTAAGTTTAACACACTTCTTTTAGCAGGAGCTTTAATGGATTACAATCCACTGGCTAAAATCCAATAGCTACGTGCAACTAGAGTAAGCCCATTGAATCAGTAGGGATTTGGCAAGTCCATTCCTTCACACTGATTCAATTAGCCTACTCTAATTGTGACTTACTACTGGATTGCAGTGTGTCTGAAGAAATGGACTGTAATTTATGAAAGGTAACACTGAAATAAACTTGTCAGCCTTAAAGTTGCCACAACAATACATTTGTAGCAGGAGTGATAGTAGTAGTAGTATTTTGTTATACATACCGAAACAGACTAGCACACCTACCTCCTTGAAAACTGCAGGTGTAAAGAGATTCCTTATGGCTGCAGTATAGAAAATGCCTCACACCTCTTCCTCAAGTAGAATGGACAGAATTTCAACATGTGCTATGCCCTAAGGTCCCAAGAATTTGGAGTCCCTGCCACATGCTGGAAAGTTTAGAGTAGAGAAACTATGCCGTCTAGGTTTGTTGGACTACATCTTCCATGTTCCCTCACGATTGCCCATGCTGACTAGGGCTAGTAGGAGAAGAGGTCCGACAACTTCTGGAAGGCCACATGTTCCCTATACTCTACTAGAGCTTCTCTCCACTTTGGAAAGAGAACATTCCAACCTTGATAGCAAAACTTTATTTCCTTTCGTAGCACCAAGTTCAGGAAGAAAAAACAGGGGAACAACAGAAGCATGTTTACAAAATAGAATTAGAGTTAGTACAGCCTCTGCTACCCCAAAGCTTCTGGTTGCCCTTATGTCCTTATATGAACTTTTGCAGCTTTTGTCTCAGCTACACACTGGACCACATCTGTTTCCACAGGCCCTGGTGTGCTGTTTCAGCTCATACCTCATCTGAGCCCTAAGGTTTGCTTCCACAAATCCTTCCTTTAGATGAGGAAGCCTTTCATTCCTGCCTGCCATGCTGAGTTAATAAGGCATTTCCACCAATGACACTGAAGCAGCCTTTTTTGCCTGCTTGCAGACTATTCAGCATGCTTGACAGCCAGGGCTATGAGAGAGCCAGAAAAGAAAATAGCCCTTTTGTATCTTCAGTCAAAGCCGGCCTCTTGTATCTGTAATCACTGTTTTCACTGATTGGTTTACCCTCCTTCCAACATTTCACAAATAAAAAATAGGGGCACTCCTGGGTATAAACTATTGACGAATGTGCCATCAAGTCACCTCTGACTTATGGCATCCCTATGAATGAGTGACCTCCAAAATGGTGTATTATTAAAGCCCTGCTCAGCTGAAGCAAGACACTGCACAGTTTAAGACAACTACCTTCCCCCTCTGCTTGAATCCTATATTATAGTCATGACAGTGCAGGCATCTCTAGATCTTGCTCCTCAGTGCCACAGTTTGAGGATGGAGTCCTTTAAATATCTAAACAACTGTTCTAGTGTGAATCCCAACTAGAGAAGACCCATGGAACATGGAAGATGTAGTCCAACAAACTACATAAGTTATCCCATGTTAAGCCAAAACACATACAATCCAATACCTTCATTATGGGTGGGGGTGTGGAGAATGAATTTTAGATATAATTTGTTTTTTTAACTAGTTACTTCCATAGTATGATCACTAGGCCTATGCAAGCAAGAACCCAGCCGTTCTTAACAAAACACTTAACCATGCTTCGCTTACCTTTCCTAAAAACCTCTTTTTGAACAAAAAGGAGGTATGTCCCTGTGCTGGCTGGAGGGAGATAAAGCATTTCTTTGCATTTTAATGGCATGAAACACTTTTCAAATTGCATTGTCTTGCCCTATTCATGCAACTGTTTCTAGAAGATCCAGTCTTGCCCTCACCTGATCAGCACTGCAGATGTTTCAGGCCATTCATGTATACTGTGTTTTGTACCACAGAATATCTGCAGGCCCCACAGCAAGGAAGGAAGGAAGGAAGGAAGGAAGGAAGGAAGGAAGGAAGGAAGGAAGGAAGGAAGGAAGGAAGGAAGGAAGGAAGGAAGGAAGGAAGGAAGGAAGGAAGGAAGGAAGGAAGGAAGGAAGGAAGGAAGGAAGGAAGGACGGACGGACGGACGGACGGACGGAAGGACGGACGGAAGGAAGGAAGGAAGGAAGATTTCTGACTCTTAGCTTTGCATATCTTTCTTGAACTGCCAATAATCCTGCTGTGTTTCTAATATAAAGTTCGCTTGGCACAGTTTTCAGATTTATAAAAGGACTGTGTTTTAACTATCTTGTGAAAACAGTGGGGGAAATAGCATGGGATGCAGGGGATTGGCTGTAATGGGAAGATTTCATTTCTTATTTGTTTGTTTGATTTATAGACCACTCCATTAGTGTAAGCACTACTCCGGGCAGTTTACAGGTTAAGACTTAAAACCCCAGAAAACCCTACATAATAAAATACATTTAACAATATGGCAATTCGCAAGTATGGGTCTAAAATTCATACAAAAGGAGGGGGAAATTAACATTAACATTACAATCAACAGCGTCCTGGAAAACTAGTTGTTGAAAGGAGCTTTGAATAATTCTGTTTTCACCATTTTCCTAAACATAAGAAAGGAAGGAGCCTGGCATATCTCGGTAACTTATTCCAAAGACTGGGGGCCACCACCAAAAAGATACAAATTCATTACACTGTTTTCCTGATTACAGTGCTTATCTGTGAAGTTCCCTGAGGATGGGAGCCCCCAAAACAAGATTAAATTAGTGCAGTCACTAGATTTCATGAGAGATAAAGAATTGTGCTCAACTCCTTTCGCTTGCTCCCATGCCTTACATTTAATGACCTAATCAAATGACTTAATTATAATCCAAATGACTCATGTGGAAAAATCAACATTAAAGATTGTCTGACTCTGTATGTTGTCATCTAACAAGGGGTCAGTCTCTAAATAATGCCTTATTTATCAGACCTGGCGAAAATGGGCTTGTAGCAGAAGAGGAAAAAGCAGGAGCCCTTCCTTCTCCTCTGGAAAGTTTAGGGCAACCTCTCCAGGTTGAAAAAAAAAATTAAGAAAAGGCCCCATGGGGAGGGGGAGCTCTGGGTAGTTGAGGGGAAAAACTCTGCTCATCTACAGTAAAGAAGAATGAGGGATGTAAGGAGGGAAAACCTGCAGAAATTGCTGTGGTGCCAGGGCATGCCTCAGTTGTGTACCTGGTCACACATTCAATTGCACAGCTCTGTCTGCAGAGCTGGGCACTCTGTTTTATTTTGGACCTTTTTCCAGCTGGCAGAAGAAAGCTCCGTTGGCTTCCTAAGGCAGCCACGAGAAAGTTATGGGAAATATAAAAACGTAATGGGCACAGTTCTCTACTTGCTTGCACAAAGCAAGTAGGGTCTACTTGTCTACGCCTGCTGTCCTTTCTTTCTCCTCCCACACTTCTTCCTTGGGTATGAAATGGGTGGTGCTACAGCCACAGTATTGACTTTGATGCCTTAACCAATTACTTTGCTGCAGGAAAGGCAAGAGAACTTAACCTCTAAGATAAAGAGCATGTTCTCCTCCTTTGCCAGGAGCTCAGCATCTTCCTGAGTTTTTCTTTGTCTTTCCCTACTTAATCACAATGTGTGAATGCCTGATTTAACAGAAGTGATCTGAGGCATGCCACTTTGCCCTGCTAATGCCTAGGCTCTTTGCTTTGCTTTGGTTGCCCAAAAAATGCACAATTACCCCTGATTCGATTCACTTGTACACATTTGCCCAAAGAGAACACGCATTTTGAAGATGCTGCATCCTCTCTCTTTGGTGGGACCACTGTCCTATGAACTAGTGATGGTCAGATGTCCAATTTATCTTAGAATAAAGTTGTAAACCTTGTTTCCATTTAGAAAGATGCAGCCCACCATCCACCACATTCTGAAGTTTTATGTCCTCCAATTTTTTCATATATTGATTAATATTCTACCTTTCTCTCCTGAACTGGGGTGGTATTCTGGAGCTCTACCTGTCTGATAGTGCACACACATTCATTCTTCCTGCTCCTCTGGCAGACCTTAGTCAGGAGATTTTTGTCATTCTTTAGTGCCACTTGCGAGGACCCATCTCATCTTCTCTGAAGGGCAACGAAGGGTGATTACAAGAATGTGTGTATGGCTGCTGTAATTATCAATTGGTTGGCATTCGTACCACCCCTGGGGCCAAATAGAGTGGTTACTTACCTGTAACTATGGTTCTTCTAGTGGTCCTCTGTGAATCCACACAACTGGGTATAAACTGCGCATGCGCTGGATCCTCGGAATATTCTAGAGCTGAAATGATAGAAACATAGCAGTACATTGCCCCTAATGCGCATGCTCCGCCCGCCTACAGCCTCAGTTCCACATGTCCGCCGTCGTAAACGCTCTAGAGTGAAAACAAAGAGTGACGGATAGTGGGGAGGCCGGGCGGGATGTGTGGATTCACAGAGGACCACTAGAAGAACCATAGTTACAGGTAAGTAACCACTCTTTCTTCTACGTGGCCTCTGTGAATCCACACAACTGGGTGACTGACAAGCTCACTTACCGGAGGAGGGCGTCACTCCAGCACTGAAGTAAGGACAGCTCTTCCAAACTTAGCGTCCCTCTTTGCTCTAAGATCCAGGCGATAATGTGTTACGAACGTGGAAGGAGTGGACCACGTAGCTGTTCTGCATATGTCTGAGACATCAATTCCTCTCAGTAATGCCGTAGAGGTAGCTACAGATCTAGTGGAATGTGCCTTAAGATCGCCTGGTGGGGACTTGCCCAATAGTTCGTACGCTAGGGTGATTGTAGAAGTGATCCACCGTGAAATAGTTTGTGAAGTCACAGCAGCACCCTTGTTAGGGCCGTGAAAACACAGAAACAATCTAGATGAACTACGGAAGTCTTTAGTCCGAGACGTATAAAAAGCCAACGCGCGCCGAACATCTAAGGAATGGAGCATGCGCTCAACATCAGAAGAAGGGTTAGGGAACAACGTTGGAAGAACTAACGGTTGATTAACATGAAAGGACGAAACAACTTTAGGAAGAAACGAGATATCCGGGTACAAAATCACCTTGTCCGGATAAAATTGGAGGTAAGGAGTGTCAACTCGAAGTGCTGCGAGTTCGCTGGCTCGTCGAGCAGAAGTAATTGCTACCAAAAATACAGTCTTGAATGATAAGAGCTTTAGATCAGATGAAGCCATAGGTTCAAACGGCGATCGTGAGAGAGCATGTAACACAACACTCAAGGACCATTGAGGAGGAGGAGGACGAGTAGGTGGTCGAATATGATGCAAGCCTTTTAAGAACATCTTTAATGTGGGGTGCGAGAACAATCTAGAGGCATCTGAACCCAAAGGTTGATAAGAAATAATGGCTGAGATGTAGACCTTGAGGGTAGAAAACGCCAATTTATGGTCAAAAAGGTAACGTAAGTATAACAGAAGAGTATCAATCGTCACAGGTATAGGGCATAAGTTCCGTGACCTGGTGAATTTTAGGAAACTATTCCATTTATATTTATATAGAAGCTTTGTGGATGGTTTCCTGGCTTTCTCCAATACTTCTTTGATCATGGAAGAATCCGCCATGCTGTTAGGTGTAGGGAGTCCACGTCTGGGTGACAAATCCTGCCTGCATTTTGCGTTAGGAGATTTGGGATTCTCGGAAGCTTGAAGAAATCCGATGTCATTAACTTGAGAGTGGCGAACCATGGTTGACGTGGCCACCATGGTGCGATTAAGATGACGTCTGCGTGGACTTGACGGACTCTGATCAGAGTTCTCTGAATCAGAGGGATGGGGGGAAACAGGTAAAGGAGAGAGTCCATCCACTTCACCATGAATGCATCACCCAGCGAGGTCTCGTCTCGCCCTGCCCGGGAGCAGAACATGGCACACTTGGTGTTGATACGAGTGGCGAACATGTCCACCTTCGGAAACCCCCATCTCTCGCAGATCTTCACGAAGATGGAATCGTCTAGTTGCCATTCGTGAGTCTGAGCAGTTAATCGACTGAGTGTGTCTGCCACCGCATTGTCGCTCGTGGAGATATGGATGGCAACAGGAAAAATGTGATGAACATAACACCATTCCCATAGGTCGACTGCCAGATACAGAAGGGACATGGAATGAGTGCCTCCTTGCTTGTTGATGTAAAACATAACAGTGGTGTTGTCGGTAATGACCTGAACACCCCGACCTGCTAGGAGAGGGCGAAATGCACGGAACGCTTTGATAACCGCCCACATCTCCAGATGGTTGATATGTAGTAGCCTTTCTTTTTTGGACCATAAGGCATGAACCTTGTGAGGGCCACAGTGAGCCCCCCATCCTGTTGGGCTTGCATCTGTTGTCACTTGTACTTTGAGTTGTAATGGACGGAAGGGACGTCCCATTAGCAGATTTGCGTCTGACATCCACCATTTCAACTGCTCGGCCAGTTCGGGTGTGACTCGGAGACGCTTGGATGGATGATCTGTCATGGCATCGAAGTGATAAAGATACCAGGCCTGGAGGGCCCGCATCTTTAGTCTGGTATGAGCAAGAGCAGACGTCGTGGAAGCCATCAGTCCGAGGAGATGTTGGATGTGATGAGCAGATATCCTTTTGTATGGTCGAAGGGGACACACGGCTTTCTTTATTTTCCTGATACGTTCTGGTGGAAGGAAGACTCTTGCTCTGATTGAGTCTAGACGTGCTCCTATATAATCTATGACTTGAGTAGGTTGTAGGTGAGATTTTTCTGTGTTGATTTCCAGACCGAGGGCTGTCAGGGTTTGGAGAACAAACTCGGTGTCTAGAAGGGCTCTGCGGTGGGAGGGAGCTACTATTAGCCAATCGTCGATATAAGGAAATATAACGATGTCGTGAAGCCGGAGGTAAGCAGCTATGGGAGCCATACATTTGGTGAATGTTCTTGGAGCTGTGGATAATCCGAAGGGAAGGGCGCAGAATTGATAGGGCATATTTTCGAAGAAAAAACGTAGGTATTTTTGATAATGTGGGTGAATGGAGATATGAAAGTAAGCGTCCTTTAAGTCTATAACGACAAACCAATCTTTTCTTTTCAGGAGGTGAATGATAGATTCTAGAGTGACCATCCTGAAACGTCTTGACCGAATGTACGTGTTTAGCAGTCTGAGATCGAGAATGGGTCTGAGACCACCGTCTTTTTTGGGTACCACGAAATAACGGGAGTAAAAGCCTTCTAATATGTCGTGGGAAGGCACTTGCTGAATTGCCTGCTTTTCTAATAGAGATGAAATTTCTTCTTGTAGGGTTTCTGTGAATGGTGTAACCTTTATTTGTCCTACAGGAGGAAGATCTATGAATTCTAAACGGTAGCCGAATTGGATTATGGACAGCACCCATGCATCGTTGGTAATAAGTTTCCAGTTGTTCAGGTAAGGGGCTAATCTGGGATGAGGATGAACATAAATTCCAGTGTGGGGGAATGAAAATTTTTTAATTCTGTAGAGTGGTTGATTGTCAAGTCAAAGATACTGTTTTCCCTTTTTTGTAGGCTGACGGAAGGACTGATGACGTTGAGATGTAGCTGGTGCCCTGAAAGGTAGATTAGTAGCGGAAGAATGAGGTGATCTCCCTTGAGGAAGAGGTCGATAAGAGCGGTAAGTCTGACGATACTGTTGTTGATATTGATACTGATTTTGTCCGAACTGTCTGCGGCCTTGAAACTTTTGAAACTTAGGCTGTTGTTGGATGGTATAAGACCGAGCCGTTTTCTTTATTTTGTGAAACGTTTCCATAATGTCATTGGTTTTCTCCTAGAGATTTGCATAGCATTGGGGGGCAGACTCCAAGAATCCTTAATGATTTCCATGATGACAGGGATAAATGCCAAGCTGAGAGGATGAGATTTGCCTTGATCAATATCACCGAATACGAGATCTTGCGTGGGAGGTGGTGGCTGTTCCACGTCAAGCTGAAGTGACTTGGCCATGCGAGTGATCATTTGTGAATAGGACGTAAAGTCCTGAGATGGAGAGGGTGGGCGTAGGTCTCCTACATCAGAGTCAGGAGTATTAATGTTTGGAGGGGCTTCCTCAGAAGCATCCGACAAAGGCTCTTCATCTTGGTCAGAGTTGGAGGACTCTGAGGAGTCCCTTATAGGGGAGGCGGATGGTGAGGGAGATAAATGGCGTTTCTTTGAAGGTCCAGGGGTTTCCTTTAGCGAATGTTGAGTGTGAGATGAAACCGTACGGTGTCGAGATGTCGACACCGAAGTTTTCTCAGCGGTTGCAGGTTTCTCTGACACCAAAGATGTAACTGTAGCTCGGTGTCGAGCAGCAGCTCGATGTCGAGAGACTTTGGGCATCGAAGCGTCGATGTCATAAGCGGGTCGATGTCGACGCCTAGGTGGCGACGGTGACGACGAAGAAGGTGAGGCATAAATGTATCTCACCTTCTTCCGTTTGTTAAAGTCCTTGATTTCATAAATGCGTTCGGTGTCAGAGTCGTCACGACCTCGACCGCGTCTAGATTTTCTCCCAACCTCAATGTAAACGGGCTCGTCCTCCTCAGAGGAGGCTCGGTGTCGAGAGCCCTTGGGCAGCAGTAGAACCTCTCGGCGTGATGAGCGACGTCAAGGAGGAGAAATATACTTTCTCTTTGCTGACTTTTTCTTGGGGGAGGCATGATGGAGAGAGTCCTCCGAATCCGATCGCCTTAACATGATCGCCCGCCCGGTAGAGACAGGGCTTGAATGGGCAGAGTCCCGGCTGGAGACAGCATCAGCCTGAATGCGATCTGGAGACTGGGGCAGGCTCGGTATTGACGTCGAAGCCTGAGTTGTACGGTGTCGAGTGGAGAGTTCTCCCTCTGAGGCATATTCCCGGCCAGACAAATCCTCAAACTGTTCCTCCAGTATTGGGGAAGGCACAGACGCTGAGACCGGAGGAATATCTCGAGGTCTATCCTTAGAGGGCTTATCCTTTTTGGTTTTGTTGGGCTTGTCAGCCGAATTTTTCTTTTTTAGGTTGGCAGCAGAAGAGGGTTTAGAAGAAGAAACAGTTGTAGGTTTTTTAACAGACTTCTTAGAGGATTTTGCCGGAGGAGAACTTGAAGGTATAGACGGAGTTCCAGGGTCAGTAATGGCAGCGGGAGCCAGAGAAGGGTTTTGTTCTGCAGACATGTTAGGGGGCGAAAGAGATTTACTCCAAAGAAAAGCCTTGAGTCGCTGTTCCCGAGATTTTAAAGCTGGCTTGGATAGATTTTTACAATGAGGGCAGGCGTGGGGTTGATGTTGTTCCCCCAAACAATATAGACAACGCTCGTGCCCGTCAGAGAAGGGAACTTTAGATTTACAAGAAATGCACCTCTTAAACAGCCCTGACGAGGCCATAAAACGAGGGGCTCCGAAAGTAAAATGGGAGAAAAACACTTACGGAGTAAACAAGTCCAAATCAGTAATCCAAGAGGAAAAACTACAAACAGTCCGAGATCTTTAGGGTAGAGACCAGTCCGTGTAGAAAAAGGGCGGGAAGCCAATAAACGGTCCGAATAGGAATAGGCAAGCCGAGGTGAGACAGTCCGAGGTCAAACCAATTATCCAAAAAGAAACCGGAGCAACGTACAGAATCGTAGAGAAAAATCGTAGTCAAAGACAGTCCAAAATCTAGCCAATTTACACAATAAAGAAGCGAGCTCTAGTGAGGAGGTTCCAAACGCGACGGCGGCAAAAATGGAACTGAGGCTGTCTGATAGTGCACACACATTCATTCTTCCTGCTCCTCTGGCAGACCTTAGTCAGGAGATTTTTGTCATTCTTTAGTGCCACTTGCGAGGACCCATCTCATCTTCTCTGAAGGGCAACGAAGGGTGATTACAAGAATGTGTGTATGGCTGCTGTAATTATCAATTGGTTGGCATTCGTACCACCCCTGGGGCCAAATACCAAAATTATCTCTGCCCTGAACCACTTTGTATCCACTTTTAAGACTTTCTTTTAAATCTGCCATGGTGATTTTCCAGTTATTATGAGGATGTACACCCATGTATATAGTCTTTTAAAGGAGAATGGAAAAGTTTTTCCTCTATTCAAAACCTTACCCCGCCCGGCTTCATTATTTCAGAGATTAAAAAATCTTATCTCTTTCAGAGATTAAAAAAATGGTTTATATTTCCCAGAATATGCAGCCAGGATATGCTGGGCAAGGTGTTTTGGGATTTGTAATCCCCCCGAAAGTTAACTTTTTCTGTCTCCAACCATTTTTAGATTTAGATTAATTGAAACAAGTAGAAGAGTTAGGTAAAGAATAGAAAGAGCTATATTTTAAGACCCTTGGACCATCTATCCCAGTACTGCCAACTCTGACTGGCAGCATCCCTCCTGGAATTAAGGCAGGACTCCTTCCTATCCGTACCTGGATATAGCAGAGGTAAATCTGAAGCTTTCTGCATGCAAAGTATAACCTCCACCAAAGGGTCAATATTCATCCCCAATTTATTTTCCTTTCCTTAAAACTAGAAAATGAAAAGCATGGTACCCACTACTGTTGCTGGACTGCAGTTCCCATCATCCCTTTCCATCAGCCATGGAAACTAAGGCCGATGTCAGCTTCAGTATAACAAATATCACACGTTCTTCTTCATAGTCTCTGTGATTCACACTAGTAAGTTGTTCTGTGGTTGCACAGACATCGCCGGAATCTTCCAGAGCCTAGGAAAAAACTGGCTAGCCCAACTCAGCTCCTCTACCCAATGGTTAACTTCAGTTCCATTTGACCACTGCTGAAGCAGCACCTCATTGGTCGTTCGGGAAACTAACTCCAACAACATTTGGGATTAGTTCTTTTCTCCTCTTAACTTGTCTAGTTAGCTCCCTTGTTTCCCCTTCTCTTTTCTTATCTAGAAGAAGAATACTGTAGTTAGGTTTTGCATCTTTCAGCACATTACTACTTTTATATGGCACCTACAGCCCTGTTCAAGAAATGTGAGACTTGCAAAAAAGAAGATCCCTCTAATGGAAAGGCATTCCAGGTGCCTCTGTTGTCTTGGGGAGGGTCACCATATACAAGACTTGCCAATTTTACACAAATTTCACCAGAGTTGCAATAAAAAACAGGCAGTCAAGACTCAAATTTTATCTCTGGGTGGATAATATCTCCAAAGCACCCAGAGAACCACTGGTGTCCACCCACAAGACCCCTGGAAAGTCCATGCTAATGGAAGACACACAGCTTGACACTACACAGAACACATAAAAGGAGTTGATCCCACCAGCTCCAGGAATGTCCAATCACCTCGAAAAGATGCGGTATCAACCCCGTCAATCTGGAAACCTGCCCCATCAAAAGCGAAAGAGAACCCTCTCTGAAAAGGCAAAACTCAAAAAGACCAAGTCTGCAACCTAACAAGTAAAACAGCTGGTGCTGGTAGAGGTCCATCCTCTGGCCCCATAGGCCTTACATTTTCCCTAGAAAGAAATAGAAGAGCTGGTCTGCCTCGGTTTCATATCAGAGGAAGACACAGCTCCACACCTTTCTCTGAGTGCCTCACTACCCTCTACACGGTCACCTATTTGGGACCACTCCTCTCAAACATCAGCAGTTGATGCTGCACTGCATCCATCCCAGAACGTACCAAGAAGCATCAACACCACAAAAACACTAATACCCAATTTCAATGAACATCTTCAGAATCGGACACCGTTCAACCTTTCAGCTCTCAAAACTTTCATACGGACTTGGCTTCTCCTGTTCCATATGGGCACATACTTCTATCCTCCTCCTTTCTTCTATGCAACTGCACCTCAATTTTACACAGGTGCCAAATGGCTTTCATGTCATCCTACACTGATTTTCAAAGGGCACAAATGACAGGACATACGATCCAGTGGTCCAGTGTGAGCTGAAAATGTCCAGTGCACCATCTAGTCAGGTTAAATTTCACCGGTTTCAGCCTGAGGATGTGGACAAGGCATCTGCATGCTACAAAGCCACCACCTCCTCTCTAGATCCTTGCCCATCGAAACTCTTAAAAGCAGGAAAGGAAATGACAGTGGAACGGGCTACTTACATCATTAATGTGTCCCTACAGAAGGGTTTGCTACCTTCCTTTTTAAAAGAAAACATTATAAGGCCCATACCAAAGAAATCAAATTTAGCAATGGATGATCTTAACAAATATAAGCCTGTTGCCAACATTCCATTTCTGAGCAAGTTAATTGAAAAGGTGGTGGCTGACAAGATGTAGGTGTTCTTGGAGGAAAGAGATAGTCTACATCCATTTCAGTCTGGCTTCAGGCTGCACCATGGGATTGAAACAGCATTAACTGTCCTGCAAGATGATCTCCTGGGAGAAGCAGAGAGAGGGAGTGTAACCCTGCTGGTCTTCCTGGATCTTTCTGTGGCCTTTGATACTGTTGACCATGGTATCCTTCTGAGACAGCTATCAAGTTTCAGGGGCTCCATTCTTCAGTGGATCCAGTCCTTCCTCGAAGGCCATTCCCAGATGTTACAGCTTGGGGAAGCATTGTCCACACCTTGGGACGTCTGTTACAGGGGTCCCACAGGAATCAGCCATCTCCCCAATGCTTTTTAATATTTACATGAAGCCACTGGGGAAGTCAAATGGAGATTTGGAGTTTGTTGTCATCAATATGCAGATGACACACAGCTCTATCTCTCCTTCTCTTCATCTGCAGGTGATGCTGTGCATGTCCTTGAGAGCTTCCTGGCATCAGTAATGGACTGGACAAAGGCCAACAAACTGAAACTGAATCCAGATAACATGGAGATTCTACTGTTAGGAGGATCATCTGATATTTAAAGATATTTAACTGGTCTCGATGGGGTTACACTCCCCCTGAAGGACCGGGTTCATAGCCTGGGTGTACTCTTGGACCCAGCTATCTCTATGGAGGTGCAAATATCTGCTGTGGCCAAGATTCCCTTTTATCATCTTTGGATGATTGCCCAGTTACGCCCTTACCTGGATAAGAAATCCCTAACAACAGTGGACCATGCATTGGTAATCTCCAAAACAGACTACTTTGACACTCTCTATGGAAGGCTGCCCTTGAAGTCAGTACAGAAACTTCAGCAAGTCCAAAATGCAGGAGCCAGACTGATTACAGGCACAACAGATATGAACACATATCCCCAATCTTGGCATGCCTCCATTGGCTCCCTGTCAATTTCCATGCTCAATTTAAGGTGTTGGTCATAACTTATAAAGCCCATAATGGTTTAGGACCTTTATATTTGGCAGAACATCTCTTCCACAAAATAGCTACCTGTCCCACAAACTCCTCACAGTCTTTGATATTAAGAATTGTAACACCTAAAGAGGCCCAAAAAGCCAACACAAGGAACCAAACTTTCTCAGTTGTGGGTCTTTCCCTCCACAACAAATTTCCTACAGAGGTTTGCCAACCACTATCCCTCTCTGTTTTCAGGAAGCTTATTAAAGCTGAAATATACAAAGCTGCCTTCTACTAGTTATAAATATGTCCTGAGACATCCAACTCAGGGCAAGCTCCTGAGTTTCAATTTGTGTATTTTTATTTAAAAGTAGTTTCAGCTAGTGACAGGGTTCAACTGTATTTTAGATATTTATTATATAGTGTTTTTATTGCTATTGTAAACTGCCCAGAGAATGGCAACACTAATGGAGTGGTATAAAAAAGGAAATACATGCAGGGATGCATGCATGCATGCATGCACGCACGCATGCACGCACAGACAGACAGACAGACAGACAGACAGACAGCTCTTCCCATCCACCATTGAAAAGGTTACGGCCAGTAAAGGAAAGGGAATGGCTCCCTGCTCCATCCCCCTAGAATTCCCTTGCTATGATCTGGCTGTTGCAACAAGAAAGGAACTCTTTATGTCAGTTCAGAGAGTGTCTCCAGGAGATGCATTACCTGAATGAGAAACTAGACCTTCCAGGCACATCTGTCTAAACCCATTAGCAGGACAGGCACAAGAGTGTGTGGAACATTTGACAGCATTCGTGCCAATCTGCCAAAGCTGAAAGGAAATGGGGCTTGTCATGCAGAATGCACAGTCCAGGGCAAGCTCCTGAAACGGCCCTGAGGCTACATAAGGCTACAAGGGACAAGGCTGGAATCAAGAACCAACCTTTCCAACCACATATATCAGGGGGAAAACAGGAACCAAACTGAGGATTGGGGAAGAGATCAAGCCACTTTGGAAGCTAGCACATTATGGAGAAGAAATAAACAGGAAAGAAGCTAAGCCAGGGAGCAAGAAGGATGGATCAAACAGAACTAAGGGGAAAGCTGTGAATTTCACACTCAATCCAGGCAGCACCCATGGGTGGTATGATTAGGTCACCTGGAAGCCTGGATTAATACATAAAGCAAAGGCAGGCAGCCTCTCTTCCAAGAGTAGCACAGCCTGGGATCTGTGAAACAGGTGGAAGAGGGAAAATTCCAGAAGTTGTTGGAGTAGAAATCCCATCAGCCCTTGCCAGCACAGCCAAGGATGAGTCTAGCAACACCTGGAGAGCCACGTTTGCCATCCTGGCAATTGCTTTCTTCAGTGCAATGTAGGCCAGTTCAGAGATCCAAAGGTTTCAGAGTGCACTGTTGACCCCATAGAAAAGGCTGTTACAGGCAAATGAGGAAAGAGTTCCTGTAGATTTAATAGTTCTACCTAGGTGGTATAGTGACCTGGGAATACACTATACTACCTGTGACTTCAGATATAAATTTAGCGCAGGCCCAGGATTAGAGATGGGGATGAAGAGCCACAATGGCTCTTCGTCTTGCTTCATGAGTTGTCAAGTTTGAACAATGAATTCCCCCCCCCCCCCGTGACCCAAGGAACAACAAATCAATTCGTCATTCATCGGGTCTTTTTTTTTCTTTCCCTCCTCTTGCTATGCCCCGGGACATAGCAAGAGGAGGGAAAACAGGGATCAAAGCGATCGCGCAGCCATCCCTTTTCCCCTCCTCTTGCTAAACCCCGGGGGCTTAGCAAGAGGGGGAAAAGCAGGGATCAAAGTGATCCTGCAGTGCTTTGATCCCTTTCCCCCTCCACTTGCTAAGCCCCGTGGGGCTTAGCAAAAAGGGGGAAAGCAGGGATCAAAGTGATCCCGCAGCGGCTGGGGGATCCCTTTCCTCCTCTTTTATTCCACACAGGCATAGGAAGAGGAGGAAAGGGGAACCAAGCCATGCCCAAGCCCCGGGGGTGGGATTCCCTTTGGGCAGGCTTTAGCAAGCCACCTGAAGGGAAAACCCCTCTCTGCTTATGCCCCCAAGGAACAGCTGATCCGCTGGTGCATAAGCAGATAGGGAACCAAGGGGCAAATATAAAAGGGTTATATTCGTTGCTTTGTATTTGTTGGGGTCTCTGGACCCCAAGGATATGAAGCAATGGATATCTGATGAATCAGGGATATTTAACGAATATCCTGATTCATTTTTATATTCGTCCCCATGTCTACCCAGGATCCAATTTCCTGTTCCCTGTAGGCTGCTCTCCTTGATGTAAAAACTGGGTGGCAAACTGTGCTGCTGAATTTTGTCAACCTTGCAGTGGGGAAAGGATCAAGCCACTAGAAGTCATTGAAAGGGAGCAGAATACATGTCTTCAATGGTTTGTTTGTTCAAATTCAGGGACATTTTTTAAGAGTGGGAAAAGCTGTACTGGGATACAATCTCAAAAATGATAGAATGATTTCAATACGAATCCAAGGCAGATCTTTCAACATCACAGTAATCCAAGTTTATGCACCAACCACTGATGCTGAAGAGGCTGAAACTGACCAATTCTATGAAGACTTACAACACCTTCTAGAACTGACACCAAAGAAAGATGTTCTTGTCATTATAGGGGATTGGAATGCTAAAGTAGGGAGTCAATAGATAAAAGGAACAACAGGTAAGTTTGGCCTTGGAGTTCAAAACGAAGCAGGGCAAAGGCTAATAGAGTTTTTTCAAGAGAACAAGCTGGTCATCACAAACACTCTTTTCCAACAACTCAAGAGGCGACTCTACACATGGACATCACCAGATGGGCAATACCGAAATCAGATTGATTATGTTCTCTGCAACCAAAGATGGAGAAGCTCTATACAGTCAGCAAAAACAAGACCTGGAGCTCATTGTGGCTCTGATCATCAGCTTCTTATAGCAAAACTCCAGCTTAAACTGAAGAAAGTAGGAAAAACCACTGGGCTAGTCAGGTATAATCTAAACCAAATCCCTTATGAATACACAGTGGAAGTGAAGAACAGATTTAAGGAACTAGATTTGGTGGACAGAGTGCCTGAAGAACTATGGATGGAGGCTCGTAACATTGTACAGGAGGCAGCAACAAAAACCATCCCAAAGAAAAGGAAATGCAAGAAAGCAAAGTGGCTGTCCAACGAGGCCTTACAAATAGCAGAGAAGAGAAGGGAAACAAAATGCAAGGGAGATAGGGAAAGTTACAGAAAATTGAATGCAGACTTCCAAAGAATAGCAAGGAGAGACAAGAGGGCCTTCTTAAATGAATAGTGCAAAGATATAGAGGAAAATAATAGAAAGGGAAAAACCAGAGATCTGTTCAAGAAAATTGGAGATATTAAAGGATCCTTTTGTGCAAAGATGGACATGATAAAGGACAAAAATGGTAGGGGACCTCACAGAAGCAGAAGACATCAAGAAGAGGTGGCAAGAATACACAGAGGAATTATACCAGAAAGATCTGGATGTCCCGGACAACCCAGATAGTGTGGTTGCTGACCTTGAGCCAGACATCCTGGAGAGTGAAGTCAAGTGGGCTTTAGAAAGCATGGCTAACAACAAGGCCAGTGGAGGTGATGGCATTCCAGTTGAACTATTTACAATCTTAAAAGATGACACTGTTAAGGTGCTACACTCAATATGCCAGCAAGTTTGGAAAACTCAGCAGTGGCCAGAGAACTGGAAAAGATCAGTCTACATCCCAATCCCAAAGAAGGGCAGTGCCAAAGAATGCTCCAACTACTGTACAATTGCACTCATTTCACACGCTAGCAAGGTTATGCTCAAAATCCTCCAAGGTAGGCTTCAGCAGTATGTGGACCGAGAACTCCCAGAAGTACAAGCTGGATTTCGAAGGGGCAGAGGAACTAGAGACCAAATTGCTAACATGCGCTGGATTATGGAGAAAGCCAGAGAGTTCCAGAAAAACATCTCCTTCTGCTTCACTGACTACGCAAAAGCCTTTGACTGTGTGGACCACAGCAAACTATGGCAAGTTCGTAAAGAAATGGGAGTGCCTGACCACCTTATCTATCTCCTGAGAAATCTATATGTGGGACAGGAAGCAATAGTTAGAACTGGATATGGAACAACTCATTGGTTCAAAATTGGAAAAGGAGTACATTGTCTCCCTGCTTATTTAACTTATATGCAGAATACATCATGCGAAAGGCTGGACTGGATGAATCCCAAGACGGAATTAAGATTGCCGGAAGAAATATCAAAAACCTCAGATATGCAGATGATACCACTCTGATGGCAGAAAGTGAGGAGGAATTAAAGAACCTCGTAATGAGGGTGAAAGAGGAGAGCGCAAAAAATGGTCTGAAGCTCAACATCAAAAAAACTAAGATCATTGCCAGCGGTCCCATCACCTCCTGGCAAATAGAAGGGGAAGATATGGAGGTAGTGACAGATTTTACTTTCGTGGGCTCCATGATCACTGCAGATGGGGACAGCAGCCACGAAATTAAAAGACGCCTGCTTCTTGGGAGGAAAGCAATGACAAACCTAGACAGCATCTTAAAAAGCAGAGACATCACCTTGTCGACAAAGGTCCGCATAGTCAAAGCTATGGTTTTTCCAGTAGCGATGTATGGAAGTGAGAGCTGGACCATAAAGAAGGCTGACCGCCGAAGAATTGATGCTTTTGAATTGTGGTGCTGGAGGAGACTCTTGAGAGTCCCCTGGACTGCAAGGAGAACAAACCTATCCATTTTGAAGGAAATCAACCCTGAGTGCTCACTGGAAGGACAGATCCTGAAGCTGAGGCTCCAATACTTTGGCCATCTCATGAGAAGAGAAGACTCCCTGGAAAAGACCCTGATGTTGGGAAAGTGTGAAGGCAAGAGGAGAAGGCGACGACAGAGGACGAGATGGCTGGACAGTGTCATCGAAGCTACCAACATGAATTTGACCCAACTCCGGGAGGCAGTGGAAGACAGGAGGGCCTGGCGTGCTCTGGTCCATGGGGTCACAAAGAGTCGGACACGACTTAACGACTAAACAACAACAACCATCAAGTCATCTCCGACTTATGGTGACCATTTAGTGGGTTTTCCAGGTAGAGAAAACTCAGAAGTGATTTACCATTCCCTTCTTCTAGGAGCACCTTGGGACTGCACAGCTTGCCAAGGTCACACAGGCTGGCTCTTCTCCCACACAGCACAAGGGGGAACTGAACTCCCTACTTCTGGCTCTGCAGCCAGATATCTAAACCACTGAGCTATCCACCCAACAAAAACTGTTAATTTATTGAACCATAATTAACTTCACAGGCTCCTTTTGAGCATTACAAATAGATAATGCTTTGCTTGAACGCATTATACGAAATTCTTTTTCATGCTGCTGCACAGCCTTCTGGAAAGATTTTCTAAAAGTTTTTTGAACAGGACATGTGCTTCCAGAAGACCTGATTAAGACAAAAGTTCCTGCCCAACAGGAACAGCTTTCAAAGATGCTGGGATTTAGGACTGTTTATCTACATGTTTACATTCCACCTACCACCTGACCAGTTTTTGCTTTGTAAACAAATTTTATTCTCACCAGGTGATCCTGCTATTCATCCCCTCTTCTCAGCCAAAACAGACAAGCCTGAGAAACCTTAGGGGGGGTGCATTTCTTCTGCTAAGGTCCCCACGGAAAAAATCTCCTCCTGGAAGGTGCTGTTTGCATTATAAGAGACACGTCTATGAAAAGCCAACGGGAGTTTTGCTCATAATGCAAATAGCAGACGCAACCTCGGGTGGGAGACAGTTAAAACTTCCCTTCATCGTCGCCCCGGTCCACACAGGTTTCTGCTCAGCGACTCTTTTACCGCATGTGCGTGTTGTGTGTTTGTGCGTGCAAACAACTCTCGCTCCCTGCACTCCTGAGTGTTGTCAAAATATGCACATTAATCACGTTCGCACAGCTGAGGTCATATCCTCTTGGCTTCCCCATATCAAAGCAAGGCCTCGCGCGAATGAATGCCCAACCTCCCTTTCCTAACCCCTTGCACGGGTGCCATGGAAGGAGGAGGAGGAGGAGGGCACCAAGCCCTCAAGCGCGCGCGTCCGGGCTGCGCAAGCCTCCCCGTCAGACCACGTTGGCCACGGGCACTTTCGCCGGCAGCGCCCCAAAAGACGCGCTCTTCCTCCCGAGGCCTGGCCCTACACCCGGCGGGGCCGCCATTAGCAGGCGCGCCAGCTGACCCGAGGCAGCTCTTCTTTGCCCCGGGGGGGGGGAAGGGGGGAGCCGCTGCCGCCGCCGCGTCAGAGCGACGGCTGCAAGTTCCCCTCTAACTGGCCGTGGGGGGGAGATTTGCTTCTGCAGCGAAGCGGCCGCTTCCGGCTCGTTCCTGGGATGGCGGCGGCCCCGAATGGTCGACCCAGAGCCCGGCATCAATCAAAAGTAATTGAAACAGAAGAGGCACTACAATCAACCAATTAGGCTGCCGGAGCTGGCGAAACGCGGCTTCAACGTATGCATCGACGGGTCCTGCGGCCTGACACCCTCCTCATCCTCATCAACTAATAATAAACTACTAGTAGTAGTAATGGGTGCAACTTTCCCCTGAAACCTTGATGCAAGCAAAAAGCGCCTTTTTAGTCATTCCTGTCTGGTGGGAGGGGTGGAAGACAACCGGTGATCAGTTTCTTCCCCTGCTAATGGCGAACAGAGAAGGCAGCCTATCCGCTCCCTTCCGAGAGCAACGTCGTCTCATGTCCTGGCCCGTCGCCTGTAGACGATGCCCCGCATCTGCCGGTAAAGGCCTCTGGTCGTTAGCTTGTTTGTCTCTCCGCCTCGCCGCGTCGGAGGACCTTGGCGAGCGTCAAGCTGACCTCCGCTCCCGCTCGTCGGCTTTGCCGTCTTCCCTCGGAGCCGCCGCCGCCGCCGCCACGGTTCGGCTACGGCCAAGCCCTGCACAAATCAGCTTGTCCGAAAGCCAAGCCCGACAGCCGTCCGACTACCCGGGCGGGGCGGGCTGCTCATTAGGCAAAGGCCGCTGCTTTCCGCTCATCGATCGGGTGCCGGCGGCGGCTGCGTCTCTCTCTCTCTCTCTGTCTCTCCCCCCCCCCTTCCTCCCTCCCTCCCTCCGTCTCCCTTCCCCCCCTCCCGTCACGGAGCTCCGCAACCTTGTGGCTGTAACTTCAAGGGGATTTACGCCGGAGACCTTAAATATTTCATCTCTAAACCACTGCGCCGGGGAAATGGAGTTAAAGTCGGTCTTCGCCAGCGGGGAAGGAAAGCTTTGCCCCGCGTCCCCAAAACTGGCCGCCTTTCGAAGAGGGCGCACCGGCTGGGAGGACAGGCAGCCCTCCGAGAGGCAGCCGGGGAAGCGCGCCCGCCGCCCGCCTCGCTGCTGCGCTTTCCCAACGCCCCGTCCCCCAGGCGCAGGCTCGCCTTCCCTTTCCTGGGCCGGGCCGCAGGGCTTGCCTTTGCACGTGTCACGGGCCCAAGGCTGGCCAAGGGACATAGCGGGGTCCGAAGCAGGAAGGCCCACAGACCAGCTTCTCCTCGGCCCGACGGCGTTTCCTCGCTCTCCCTAGCAGCTTCCGCACACTCTCCCACATGGTAGGGCTCAGGTCCAGGCTTTAGAGCTGCATCGCGGTGGCGGAGGAGGGGCGGATTAGTGCCAACTTTTTCTGCCCCTGAAATCAAAGTCTGGACATTGTCACTCCTGTGCAGTTAAGAAAAGAAAAAGAAAAAAACCGGCAACCAGAAGCGTATCGGTCAGAGGCAAGAGAATGGCACCCCTTGGGAAGAGCGGGGGGGGGGGGGCGCAGGAGACCCACGTGCGTGTTCTTTTCAGATCACTAGACTAGAGGAGAGGCTGACTCCCCAAAGGAAGCCATAGGTTTGAGTCTGCAGGAGCTGAGCAGGGCAGTTGAGGACAAGACAGACATTTTAGAGATCCCTCATTCATAGCCAAGGTGGCAGCACGTAAGAAAAAGAGGAAAGGCAGATATAAACAGAACTAATAAGTTAGCTACTATTTTTATACTACAAAGACCTCTCTTTAGGTTAATGGTTCCCAAATGTGAGAGCCCAGATGTTTTGCTGCGCTGGTCAGGATGGCAGCCTAAGAAGATCTGAAGCCTCAAGTTTGAGAACCACAGCGTTAGCCCCAGTGCCTGACCAGAAGCAAGCTGACTTGGTGCTCTTCCTTCCACAAGATTTCCTGCGTGAAGGCTTTACTTTTTTAAAAAAAAAACACAATGGTTTCATTTATATCCCTTTGTTCCTCCAAAGACCTCTAGGTATTGCTTTTTGTCCTCACAGCAATCTTGTGAGCCTGGTTGAGAGAAAGTGGCTCACTGAGTGAGGTTTTGAGCCTGAGCCTCCACAGCTCTAACCACTATGCTTGGGCTTTCTAATCACCAGACTGACCTTAGACAACAAGGGGGCATTTGAAGGATGGTCTCCATGAATGACTTTGGAGCACTAGGTCAATAGAGGTACTGCTCTGCCTGCTAAAACAAGGGCAGGGGAATGTATATTGAGATGGGCAACCGGTGGTTTTCTGTTTTTTCTCAGACTTCAACTCCCATCAGCATTAGGCCAGCACAGCTAATAATCAGGGATGCTGGAAATTACTGTCCAACGATATCTGGAGGTTCACTCCTTCCCCATGACTTATGTTTAGGCATCATCACAGAACCACTTGGTTTCACAGGAAATTTTAAGTTGGATTTCTTCAACTCCTCAGAGATCCCAAGGTGAGCTTGAATATGTTGTCAAAAATGTCTGCCACAGTTCTCAGTGCTAAGCAATTTGACCATCCTCACTACCAGAACTCTCTGCATAATGCATGTAAAGAGACAGGAGGAAGAATCTTTCAGAAAGATCTTACCAACTTACCCTTATTTAATCTCTCTTTTTTAAGTACAGTGCAATTCTTTTCTTTCTTCTGCCATTGCAAAAGTTCTTGTTAACACCCTCATAATCTCCCTGCCTACCTATTGTAAGGTTCAATTATTTCTTGATATTCATGCTTCTCTCTTTAAATGCCTTTCTTCTGGTTTGAACTCCTCTCCTTGATGGATCTATCATTCTTACCATTTTCATCACCTTTCTTCTCTCTCTTTGTTCCCCTCCCTTTCTCTTTCTTCTTGCATTTCTCTTTTCTTTGCTTTAAATGCCGTTTCTAGAATCACATCCTGCATGTCTTAATTTTGACCTTTTCCTAACCCTAATCCTTTCTTGGCTTCCATCAGTATAAGGCAGAGAAAGTGTGTGTGTGTATGAAGTGCTGCCAAGCTGTATTGCCCATAAGAACCCTAATAAGGCTTTCAAGGTAAATGAGTTGTAAAGAGTGGTTTACCAGGTCCGTACCCCTCCCAGTGTGTTTGTGGCCAAGCAGAGATTCAAACCCAACTCTTCTGAGTCCTAGTCTATCCACTACATCACACTAGGTAAGCGGACAACACACTTGCATGCATATGCTTCCTACTTTAAGGACCTCCTTTTCCCACCTGGAGCTAGATCCCACTTCAGGATTACAGCAGAAAATATATTCTGCTCTACAGCCAGGTGGTCCAGGGGGTGACTTGATCTGAGTCCTGAATAAGAAACATCTGACATCTCAAGGACTGTGCTGTGTGAATTTTGTAAAGCATTTCAATGAAACTTGTCTAGAGAAAAAGTTTGGGAAAGTTACTTTTTGGACTAGAATGCTCAGAATCTCTCAGCCAAAGTTTTTCTGAAATTCTTAGTAGTTCTTGATACCATTTACCATTGCCTCTTTTTCCAACATTTCTGTAAACTGTGTAGTATCATCCTATGGTAGGAGCAATCTTATATGCATGGAGAGTGCTCTCTCTCTCTCTCAGAGAGTACTAAGAGAATACCACTTGACCCCTTGGTTGTTATCCTGAGAAGGGTCTCACTGGCTTCCACTCTGGCTTCTAGGACAATGATTCTCAACTGCAGAAGTAGTTTCTAGATGGAAAACAGAAATTTTTTTAAAAAAGAATTTATGTCTGTGTTTTGCAAGTTCGGCGACAGCAGTAATATTTATATTCATCAATGTTACTGTAATTTTCAACTACCAGTGAAATTATTACTTAGTGCTGTGGTTCAGAGGAATGTTCTAGAACTCTCTAGCAGACTACTCACAAAAGTAGAAATCTGAAGACTCTGTAGGATAAAACCATGAATGCTAAAGTGGATGTGATCACATGGAAAATAGAGCACCTTGTGGACCACTTGTGGAGCAATCCAGTGCAATCTATTTCTAGGCAATCACATGATGTACAGGGAATTGCACTCCAACCTGACCCCAATTGGTGTCCATGCCGGACTTTTTTGCTCCATCTGTAGGACTATCACTTTCTGGGGCTGTGCTGGAGCAATTAATTCCTTGAGAGTCAGAAGGGTCACTTAAAAGGAGTCACTCCCTGCACAGTGACCCTTTCTGGTACAATAGGATTTTGTCTTTCCTCTGTCTAATCACACCCCAGGTCTCTCAGCCTTCCTCTCTCAGCATTTTCAACTATTCCTCCTATTCTCTCAGCCACTCCGCTTTCACATGCAAATCCACACTGTCTGCCAATCTCTTATATTAAATGCAGGTGACTCTTAGAGAAACATCCCTCCCCCCAACACATGACAGGCTCCTGTGCTAATCTTTGGATGTTTTGCCAGTTAGAGCCATTCCTGGATTGGAATAGCCTAGCATCAATGACCTATACTGTAATAACATCTTAGATAGACTGTTGCAATGAACCCACGTGTGGCTACCGTTGAAGACCATTTGGAAGCTGTAGCTGATGTGGAATGTCTTAGTCCAGAAGTTGTTGGGAGCAGAAATAAGTGTTCATATTACTCTTATCTTTAAAGCACTAACTGCTGGTGAGATGCCAAGCTCAATTCAAAGTCTTACCATTGGCATTTAAAGTCTTTAATGATTTTGGATCAAAGTACTTTAGGAAGTGCCTTCCCTGCTACCAACATATCTATTTCTAATGAGCAGGGGGGGGGGGGTTGCTCTTTGTCCCTGCATTTACAGAGACTAGGAAGGCAATGGCATGAAACAGGACACTTTTACGTAGTATCAGCCTGATTATGGGCACACTCTCACTTTTGTTCTGCTACACCTAAATTTCTGTCCTCCAGATACAGGCTGGAGACGTTCTCATTTGTTTGGGCTTGATGTAAATGTGTTCCATGCAAGAAAGGGAATGCCAACAGCACTGATTCAGTGGCATTTTAACACTATTCTCCTGTTTAGGACGTTTTTTGTTTTTGTTTACTTTATTATTGTTTATTTAGTATCACTGGCCATCCAGTATGCGAAGAAAGACAGGATGTCTGTATTAAACAAACCAACTCTGGAGCTCTCCTCATCCCATTTTCTGAAGCCAGATCCTGGCCTCAGTCCAGTTGCTAGCACCAACTACAGTGAGCCCACTGAATCAAAGGCATTGTCCCGAGTAGTAGCGTAACTATTTGACTAGTTATTCCAGTTGGGAATAGCAATTGGAATGAGACCCCTTAGTTTAGGGGGAAAGCTTTGGAAATGTATTGTCAGTCCTATCTCCCTATACAGCTTCAGTCCAGGTTGAAGGAAAGTCATGTGTGTGTGATGGGTTTCCCCCTCCCCAGTCACCCATCTAATTTTCTGGGTTATTTATTTATTTATTGTATTTTTGCCCCGCCTATCTGGTCAGACGACCACTGTCCATGCATATAAGATCGCTCCTACCATAGGATGATACTACATAGTTTACAGAAAGACGATGTTTCCTAACCCTGCTAGTATGGGTGTGTGGCACTGAACTTTCTCTAATAAGGAGACAGCTTTCTTTTGCCTAAAAATCAGTTGAGTTCATGTCTTGTACTGAAACCAGCGCTATCAATGGGCACAATCATCTTCAAAAAGATTTTTCCTGGGCATAAGCAGATTACAAAAAGCCTTATGTCAGAGATCACTCATCTGTGATCGCAAGAACCCTTTGTCACCCAGCCAAACAATGCATTATGGGCAAAGCCATCATCCTTTCTTGCACGAGTTGTCAGTTGTTCATTTTTTAAGCAGGAACCAGAAATGGGGAACTGGGAACCAGCAGAGGGGGTTGGACCTCTTTAACACTTTGCCTTCTTGCCTTTTGTCAAAAGAAAATCACTCTCCCCACCCCCATCCACAAGCGGCTTTCCTAGCTGTGCTGGGGTCATCTGCTCAAAACACATGATGGGAGATTCAGGACGGGTCAAAGGATGCAATGCTGCATTTTGTAGGGCCGGCTGCCAGTTCTACATTAAAGGGGGATTAGACAAATTCATGGATGATTTGGCAAGCAGCAGTAACTGGTCTTGACAGACAAAACGCTCCTTCCACTACAGTGGGAGGGTGCAGCAGTGTATCAGTTGCTGGGGAAGGTGATCTGGAGGGGGCTGTTGTGCTCCTACCCAGCTTGTGAGCTTCCCTTAGGTGACTGGTTGGCCTTTGTGACAATAGAATGCCACAGTACATGCACTTTTGGTCCAGTCTAGGGGGTGCATTCCCCTAGGGAGAACAAAGTGGCTGAAAACTGAACGTGACTCTTAAAGGAAAACCACTGCAATGAAGAAAAGCAGATAGAGCAAGGACTAAGTGATCCAGACCTGTGTAAAGGTTGTATAGTTCCCTCAAGTCCCAAGATGTGTGAAAGTACTGCTCAGACAGCTCTTTGCAGGTGGCATGTTATAGAATATTATAAGCGAAGAACAGCTGCAGGTCAAGGCATCTGCCCCAAAGAGATTACAATCTAAATGTTACCTGTTATGATAACAAAAGAAGAAAGTGTGGCAATGAAAAAGGTATTAGGGGGAAGCAAAGGAAAAGAAGCCTAAGATGTCAGAGGAGAATTATAAGGGCCCCACTATCCATGCAACAAAATGACACCATATTTATTGGCAAATTTGGTGAGTTCAACACTTGCTACCTTCTAATAAGGACTGTGTTGTACTCCTCCCAGATCATTTTCCCAGCAAGATTCACGGTCATGAGTTCAAGGCAACGCTTGTGTTTCCACCCCACCTCCAGGCCACCTGGCCAGAGCCACAGATATGCCATTCAGCTGCAGTAATGCTGTTGATGGGAGAGGGCAGCCTGCCTCTTGTGTTACCGTCCCCAGTAAATTATCTGAGGAGCAAGACTGATGGAACTGCAGGCTGGAGGGATGGGAGCTGGGTCTGTCAGCTAGCAGCAGCTGATGAAAAGCAGGACAAAGAAACAGTGTGTGCTCACAGAGGGGGGAGTGATGGAGTTTTTGTGGTGAATCACATTTTGACATTACACATTATACTGTAATTGCCCTGAGATGCATGTTTTCTTTCCAAGTTGGGGGTGAGGGAGCCCTATGGAATTTTTGTTGCATTAATTTAATTAAAATTAAGATTATCATTATTATTGGCATTTTATATTGTCTCTCTACCTTTCCTTCTCTTCCCTCAACAATAAATTGCTTTTCTCCAATCCATTCTATGGCAAGGCTGAAAATGGAGAGAAGGAAAGAAAGAGAAACAGATCTCACATTACACCGGGAGGGGAGGGAGGTAGTCAGAAGGAGATAACTCCCATTCACACCGATGCCACCACTGTGCTATTTTTCATACCTCTGCTGACCTTAAAGATCAGAGGGCCCTGACCAGTCAGCTTAGACAGGGAAAAAGCACACGTCCTGCTGGACTTGCAGACTGGGAGTGAGAGACAACCACAGGCAGTGGGAAAGGAGCTGTCAGCCTTCATTATTAATATCCCACTGTTAATATTTAATGTCATAAAACTGCAGCTCCCTCCACAGCAGAATCATCAGACATGCAGGGGTCATACCAACCGGAATTCTTTAGACAGAAGATTCAGTGCCCCTGTTCTCTAGCTTCATGCCAGGACTGCTAAAGATGTTCTAGATGGAGATGATATGATGGGAAGCTTAATAACACCTTTAAAAAAAAATAAAGTGAGAAGCTCTGTTACCTTTTTGGGAAATGAACTCAGTGCTTTGAACTCCACATTCTTCTTCCGAATCATTATTATCATCGGTAATTTCAATCACACTTTCCAGTGGACAAAGTGCTTTACCATTTTTAGCCCATTTATATTCACAGCACAATGAGAGGCAGCTGAAATCTTCACCCTGATGTACATGGATATAAGGCTAAAATGACAACATGCATTTTTAAGCCTGATTGGTGATCGTCTCAGAGTGTGTAGTCTCCTTTTTCTCTGCCCCTTGCCTACCACATTTCTCCTTTCTATTGCCCTCCCCTGCAAATCTGGCAAACAGGGAAACCCTTGTCAGTTTCTTCAGTATCAATTTCCTTCCCCACCTTCTCTGGCCTATAACAAAACTGGGCAACCCAGGGTAAATATTTAGTCAATTTCAATGTTTTGCCTTATCAAGCTTTTTTTCTTTTCTTTAGCTCTAATATATTTTGTGCATCAGATCTGGTGCTACAAATACATTTAGAAACAAATAGGCAAAGAGGAAACTATGACTCTGAAAAGGCATTCCACACTGCATAATGTCAGTTTCAAAAGTGACCAGAAAGTAAGAGACCCAAAGGAAAGAAGAATAAAAATGGTCAATATGGTAGAAGAGAAGGAGACATTGGATAAAGAAGCCACACTTGTTGGCATGGACAAAACAGGCCCTTTGTACAAAGTGTGGCAAATGACATTTTCCTACACTGTGAGGGGAAAATTGCATATGGAGAATAAAACTTGTACTCTAGAGAAAGTGCATACATTTGTTCACAGATGACATTAAAAACATAAGTTGAAATACAACTAGGGCCAAAATCCTGTTGGGAAAAACTGGACACGCAAGGGCAGTTGTTTTTGTTATGTGTCGTCAAGTTGGAACCCTAGCAGAGCTTTCAAGGTAAGATACTTAAGGAGTGGTTTTACCAGTTCCACGTCCCCTGTGAGTTTCCATGGCTGAACAGAGATGTACACTCAGGCCTCCTGAGTCCTAGTCCATTACTCTATTCACTACACCACACTGGGTATCCTGTAAGGGCAGTACCAGGGGAGTTATTCCCCTTGTTGTTTGCCATCTGTTGTGCAGGCAGGCACACGCCTGCTTGCCTGTGCAATGGCTCACCAAGAGAGCAGGTAGGCTTGCTTCTGTGATTCTCTGTTTAATGTTGTGTGAGACCAATAGGATTTTGCCCTGTGCGTCCACCTTCCTGCACAGCCATCCATCAGTCTGAAAATAAAAAAGGTGCATTTAAACTGTATTTCTGTCCTTCACGCATGCTCAGCAGCAGAGAGAAGAAGGCCCCAAAGTATTTGGAACATGTGAGAATTCATCAAGGAAGACTTCCAGCAGAAATAAATGGGACTCCTGGTGAAATTGTATTTATTTTTATTTATTCATTTGTTAAAAGTATTTCCAACCTGCCTCATACTGACAGATCTCAGGGGAAGGATGTAATCAGTGAAATCATGTTAAAAGAATCTGCAATAATTCAAGTATTTAACGGAATTTAAAACATTTGGAAATACCATAAAATAGCTTAAAACAGAGAAACAAAGCCTAGCAAATGGAAAAATCAGCAGCTCCTTGGGTGGGACATTGCACAGCTGGGCTGTTACAACTGAGACTGCCCTCCCCTATGTCTCCATGTAGTGTATTGCTGTCAGTGGTAGGACATGGAGGAGGAATCCACCCCACTCCAGATCTTAGGAGTCCCTCCCCCCAGCATAAGCATATATGGGGAGAGGGGCTTCCTTAAATATCAGGGTCACAAGCTGTTCAAGACTTTAGAAGTATCTGGAAGTTGAGTCATGGCAACTGGACTTCTTTCTTGTTAGGCTGAAACTTTTTGCTACTCATCCAAGTAGCTTCTTCAGTCTGAGGAGAGTTGGTAGGAGATCCCCGATATATCCTCCACATTGGTTTCACTTCCCCCTGGTCTGAAAAAAAAAGTAGTTCTTAACGTCTTGAACTCAGAATAGAAGCATACTGGCAGCTCCTGTAACTGTTTTAGACCTGGATATCGTATGGGTTCCTGCCAGCAGTCTAACTGCTACATATTGTACTTACTTACCGTGTAATAGGGTTAAGATCAACTTCTTGTAAAAGTGTGTTGTGCCCAAGGATGTCCACAAGTCATCATGAAGGACTGAATGCATACTTCTTCTGACCTCCCATATCTACACGCTGGGCAAGGCCCACTGCCTTGCTGTCTTTGTTTTTTACCCAAATTATGCCAGAGATTGCTCTGATGTGCATTGCAGAGGAGCATCAGATGCATCCGAGTAGCATGACACATTAAAGCAGTCCATGTTACAAGCCAGTATCAGTATCATACTGGGCAGAGGGCAGGAGGGAGAACAACATTTGTAAGCCTGCTCAGCAAAGATGGGAGACTAGCAATGCCCTGGGAATGTTGTGGTACAGCAAAAATATGTTGAGTGACAAGCCTTGTTCACGCACTCAGTTTTGGCATCAAATATAAGGTTGCCAAGCCTCTTTTACTCCACACCCAATCTTTCTTATCCAGCAGAGAAGGGAGGGAAATGCATTTGTTTCTACCTAGGCGGGTGTCAGAGTGCACATTGAAAGAGTTTCTGCTGTTTCTTTTTCAGAGAAAAGTCTCTCTCTAGTTCTCTCGTTTTCATTTTCTCTCTCACACACACACATACACACACAGAGAGACACATGCACGTGTATTCTGTTTGCACAGGGCACGTTGCTTGCCTGGAGCCACAAGACTGAGCCCTGGCATCACCTTACCTGGCTGAATGCCCAGGATCCCAAGTCCACTTCGGCAGATTGTCCCTTTCCTTTTCGCAGCCACACTGAGCTTTGCCAAGTGTGCCGCTCCGCTGTCTTGCAGTCCTTGTTCTTTTCTAACGTCCTTTCCTCTGGGCATAGATACAGCTTCAGCTCTAAAAGCTGACACAGTAGTTGAGGAGGGAATGTTAAATGGCATGAACATGGAATGATGCTTTAAAATGATTTACATAGGTGTCCTCCCCCACCCCAAACACAATTGTCTATAGAACAGTGGCAGCATGCCATCATTGGCTTGGATGATCCCACCCCGTTTCCCCAGCCCATTTCTTGAACATGCCACATAGAGGAGAAGGGGGCAGCTATGATGGGGGAGCCTCCCCTGTGTTGTAAAGTCACAGTCAGACATAGTACCACTATCCACTTGTGAGGATTCCCTTCCCCCTGCATCAAAGCCTACCTTGTTAGGCAGGAATGCCCTGTGTAGCGTTTTCAGGAATCTGGAGGAGCTGCTGTAAGTATGAACAGTAAATGGAGAGATCTCTTTTCACCAACCCATTGCCCACTCTAAACTGGAGTGCCACTTATTTTGATAAACTTTCTACACATATTCCTTCTTGTTTTATGATTTCACATATACTAAACCAGTGGGTCATGTTTGGTTCTGAACTTCTCAGATGTACCCATCTGATCACCCTTGGAATGGGATTCTTAAAGACTGACCTTTGGTCTGATCTGGTGAGAGATTTTATTTGTCCTTTTGGTTGCCCATATGTCCCTTTCAGAGTGTTTTAGAATTCTTTTTCTTCTTCTTTTTCTTTTTTTCTTTTCTTTTTCCTTCTCCTGTCTGCCTGAAATTCCCATAGTGGTTACCTCAATTCTTATAGTGTTTACCTCAACGTACGCCACTCAAACCCAATCTTTATTTATTATTGCTCCCATTTTTAAGACCAGAGAAATTAGTTTGAACATCAGAGTTTTGCCCAAGGCCACCCAGTGGATAAACATGATGAATTAATTGTTTACCATTGCTTTCAATGCGAGAATAACTGAGCAATAATTTGATTTCAGTCTAAGTTCAAATTCAGCATTGTGCTTACTGAGTTACTCTGCCCACTGAAATAATATCCAGACTGTAATCATAATAAAGTATCTCTACACTGTCAGTACACACAAAAAGAGCTATGTTTTAATATTATAATTTGTTTAATGGTTTACACCTTTTATTTATTTATTTATTTATTTATTTAGATTTCTATCCCGCCCATCTAGACCAAAGGTCTACTTTTAGACTTTAACCATGACAATACTGTATAGCTGTTGTCTGTTTTACCTTGCACTGGCATGTATTTATTTCTGTCTGTACTTCCTTTAATCCTGTTACCAGCCAGATTGAATTCCATTTGTGGGAGTAACACAGAATGTAAGTAAAATATATAAATAAAGGATGTTTGGTTCTTGCTGTGTCGTCCGTAAGGCAAACAAACTTCACCTCTAACCCCCACCTGACCCCTGATTAGAAAATGTGTTAAAGTACACATCTTATGGAAAATTTTAAGTTCCGAGCAGGACTGCAAACTAGGCCAACAGAAGTACTTCCACAGTTAATTATAGTAAATATTTACATAATGGCAGGACCCCTTAAATTTAAAAGGAAGAGCTAATGCAAGGATGTGCCCTTTAACTATCACATTTTATTGCCTGAACCACTAGGGAGCCCGACATACTAAGATTTGCAAATGAAGTGTTTGATATTGGCTGAGACATTAAATTACTTACCCAGTGCTATAAAATGCATAGGTATAGTATATCATCCTTGCACAGAAATTTCATTTCCACATTTCCCAGTTAACTCTTCCTTGCCATTTCACATCATAACACATGATGCCCTCAACTTTTCAGTGAGTGGGATATCTACTACGACTTACGTTGTCTTCAGTGTGGTGCGGGAGAGGCAGTGGGGGTATGAGATGGCCCTCTTGATAACCATTTCTCTGACTTGTGATGATTCCGGAAAGGTTCCTGTCATCCCAAAGGGAATGTAAAAAGAAGTCTAATGATAGTTTGCTTTGGATTGGAACAGACATAAACTTCCACAGTTTTGTGTAACTCAAAGGTTTTCAGCACAATGTAAAACATTTTAACCAGTTTTCTGGGGGCTATTTTTAAGTTATACTGGTGCTATGGTTCCTACTAAGAGCACAAAGCAGGCAGACTTCTTTGAAGACACAGTAGGCAACTTTCCAGGATGTGGAGCCGGCACAGAACTCCACAGAACATTTTGGGGAGCAGGGTCTGCACCACTACTGGATGTCCTGCTGCCACAGTAATTAGGCAGCCTCCACAAAGTTTTAGCAGCCCTTATAATTTCAGCCTCCACTGAAATTTAGCAGCCCTTATAATTTCAGAGTGCTAGAGATTCTGAAGAGCAAATTCTTCTGTGTCATACAGCCTTGCGAGATTGCACAAAGTATCCTCTACTCTTTCTGAAGCAACAGAAAGGGAAAGAAGAGAAAAAAAAACCTCATCTGGATATAGAAGATTACAAGTAAAGCATGAGTCAACAGTGCAATCAAAAAACCACTCACACACTTCCAGGCTGGATCAGCAGAGATGTCTCAGTCAAGGGAAGTAATCATACCACCGAATTCTGCTTTGGACAAATTTCACCTATAGTACTGGGTCCAGTTCTGGGAACCACAGTTTAAGAATATTGGCAGTCTAGAATATGTCCAAAGGAGGGTGACCAAAACTGTAAAAACCAGTGTGTATGAGGAACGGTTGAGGGAGCTACATATGATTAGCATGGAAAAGGAAAGGTGATGTGACAGCCATCTTCAAATATCTGAAGGGCTGTAGAAGATGGGACAAGCTTGTTTTTCTGCTGTTCCAGAGTGTAGGACTTGAGCTAATGGATCAAATTACAAGAAAAGAGATTCTTTAAGAACAACTTCCTGATGGTAAGACCTATTCAGCAGCAGAATGTATTACCTGAGAAGGTTGTGGACTCTCTTTTAAGGGAGGTTCTTTTTTTTAAAAAAAAGTTTTACACTATATTTTTGGATTTCTGCTTTGATAGAGAATTGGTCCAGGTTATGGGTCTCCAAACTTTTCAGAGTGAGGATCACAACATATATGTTCCAGATTTTCAAGGGCCAAAGGAAGATGCACACGCCCTCCCGCTCTCCCGCACGCACACCCTCCCGCCAAACCGGATAAAAAGGCAAGGCAGGCCAAATGTGGCCCGCAGGCCATAGTTTGGAGACCCCTGGTCTAGGTTATTGGTTCTCAACCTTGGGAAACCCAGTGTCAATGTCCAAGATATCACAGGCAGCCTCTCACCATGGACAAGGGCACGAGGACCCAGTCCACCACACAGGGTATCAAGTCCAAAGACACTCACTGCCCAGCTGGCCATGACCAAGCAGAGGTGGGAGCCAGATCACAGGACCAGGAACACAGGGCCAGAACAAGGCACCAAGATACAGGAGACCAGCAGAAGCAAGCAGGGACCAAGGCAGGGGCAGGAAGGAACAGGAGTAGGAACCCGAGTCCAGACACAGATATGCTGGAGGCAAGCAGGGGCAGAAACCTGGAATGCAGGGACTCCAGCGCTCAGGAACAGCAAGGTACAGCACAGCCCTTTATTGCTGAGGCAAGTTCTGGGAGGGAGAACCACTCCTTAAATAGGCCTTCCCTCCAGGTTTCCAGGTGAGCCTCATGAGTGGCCCAGCAGCTGCTACACAGGCCAGGGCCTGAGCCTGCAAACACCAGGCCATTCCTGGGTCAGGCTGGCCCCGATCCTCCAGCTGCCAGGGCGATGTGGGCCAGATCCTGACACCCAGGAGTTCTTGGACTGCAACTCTCAGAAATCCCAGCTAGCATAGCTGGTGGTGAAGACTTCTGGGAATTGCAATCCAAGAACACCTGGGTTAACCAAGGTTGGGAACCACCGGTCTAGGTGACCCTTAGGAACTCTTCAACTCTAAAAGTCTGCTATCTTAAAAAATCTCTTTGGGTGTTATAGCCTGAAAGAGAGAGATGTCTAACCATGATGAGGTTACACACAATCTCACTCCCAACATCTCCTCTACCCAGAGGTCAATCAGACAGTCATGCCTGAAGAGCCCTAGTAAGAGTATTGAGCACTAGTAAGAGTATTCATCTGAATGCACTTACAGCACTCTTATGTTCAGGAGCCCTTATCATGGGAATGCTGTAAGTGCATGTGAACCAACATACATACAGGCCTTCCTACAAACCTTCATGCTGAATATATGAAGGTCCGTCTGACCTCTGGACAGAGTGGGATCTTGGGGGGCAGATGACAGCAGCAGGGCAGCAATGGTTCTACACAACAGTAGTACAACATCCAGATGTTGCAATTTCAAACACATCCACCTCATGCTTGTGGGAGGAAAGGTTATGTTGATATGCATAAATCCAATCACATGGGGTACTACGTCTCACACCAATAGGAGCCAGAGTGGTTTAAGCTCTCAGTGGCACCTGCATCAGCACAATGTAAGAAGCACTTCTGCAGGTTTTTTCATAGGCCTTTGGGACCATCAGAATATTACTGTAAGCACTGTTGTAAAACAGGAGCAGTAATGTGTTAGACCTGTTGCTTTTTGACTATGACTAACAGGCACAGTAGATTTCCATGGTTTCAGTCAAGAGTCCAACCGTTGCTGTCTGAAGTCCTGTAATTCAATACAGCACAAAAAAGATCTGGGTAAAGCTATCCTGGCCATGAAATGTCCACCACATCCCACAAAATTTGGCAAATATGAGACACAAGTTAGCAACCCACTTGGACCTGTGTGGACCAGGTAGCCTGCGTGTTCACAACCCTTGCTGCTGTGAGAGGTGCTTTCCTGGGTCTGCTACACCGATTGAGAACAGCTCTCCAAGGTTTTGAAATGGAATCTTTCTCAGGCCTGCTTGGAGATGCCAAGCACTGAACCTGATCTTCTACATGAAAAGCATGCCCTTTAACCACTGATCTGCAGCCACTTCCTGTTGCCAGAGCTCTGAGCACATGCAATCAGCTGCTTCCCACTTTTCCTATTTTGATGCCCTGCAGCCCAGCTGGAGACTGTGGCATGTCCTAGGCAAAAGCTGCAGAAGCTGCTCTTTTGAACTACACATCCCCAAATGCAGTGGCTAGAATTCGCCAGCCGAGGGCCATATTGGCGGTGGGATTCTAAGATCTATGGTCCAAAAATGTAACATTTCCATGCTCTGGTCATAAAGGTAAAGGTAAAGGTTCCCCTTGACATTTAGTCCAGTCGTGTCCGACTCTAGGGCCCGGTGCTCATCCCCGTTTCCAAGCCATAGAGCCAGCGTTTGTCCAAAGACAGTTTCCGTGGTCACGTGGCCAGCGTGACTAGACACGGAACGCCATTACCTTCCCACCGAGGTGGCACCTACTTATCTACTCGCATTTACATGCTTTCGAACTGCTAGGTTGGCAGGAGCTGGGACAAGCGACGGGAGCTCACTCCGTCGTGTGGATTCGATCTTACGACTGCTGGTCTTCTGACCTTGCAGCACAGAGGCTTCTGTGGTTTAACCCACAGCGCCACCACGTCCCTCTGGTCGTAGCTAAATGCAGTTATCTTATTTCCTGGAGTACTCCATAGGCTGCTCAGCAGCCCTTGCTCTCTCAGCCCACTGTCCAAGCTTATGGGGGTGTGGGAGAAATTGAAGCAGCTCCCCTCTGAACTGTACAGATCCAGAGCTCTAAAAGTGCCAGCTTCACAGCACAAGTGCATGACAGGTGATATTTGAAGTGTAAGAGACTGAAACCTAGGAGTAAGTAAGCATACATTAAGTTAACCAAGAAATTAAAGACAGCTTGGAGAGGGAAATGCCCCTCCCATGAAAACACACTTGACAGGCATGCCTGGAGTAATATGTCAATGTTTTTCTTGCTGTAACTCTCAGAATTTAATTTAAAAATTCAGTGGTAACATCTCCACTGAGAAAAGTATTTCAAGTTTTGAAACACTGCTGAATGATTATTATTTTCTCCCTTATTTTTAGAAAATTTGTTATGAACCTTTCATACAGGCCAGTGATGAGCTTGTGGTTACTGGGCAGGAGTAACATATCACAGAAATGTTGGGTTGGAAGGGACCCCATTAGTCATCCAATCTGCTGCCAGAGAAGGAAATTTACATTTAAACATCCTTGATAGGTGGCCATCAAGCCTCTAATGAAGGAGATTCCACCATCTTTCAAGGTAATCCATTCTACCATCAGACAGCTGTTATTATCAAAATGTTCTTCCTAACATTTAGTCAGACTCACTCTTCTTGTTTCAAATGCATCTTGTTTGTTTCCCATGGTCTGTGCCTTGATATAAAAACATTATATCTGAATGTTTTTGGATCATTGCCTCCAGTGTATTCCTTATTGTATTTCCCATTCCTGTAGCACTGTTTCTGGTTTCTGATGCATTTCTGATATTCCACTGGTCCCCAGTTTCTAGTGTCCTCCTGTTCTTCAAAATACCATCTCCATCTCTGGCAGGGTTCAATTTAGAACCTTCCCAAAAGGCTTCAACCAAGCATGTTTTTCCCAGGCACTGTGAGGTGCAACCCATCTCTTGCTGGGACTAAATATTCTGAAAACTCATAATTGGGGTGGCGGTGGGGGGAGGAGAAAGAGTATTGATGCAACTCAACAGCCCAACTATGCTGGATTGGTCTATATTAGTGGTCCCCAACCTTTTCCCAACCACGGACCGGTTGGGAGGCATGGCACGCTTGTGGGGGTGTGGTGTGCCCACAGAGGGGTGGAGCGTGCTCGCATGCATGCATGTGGCAGTGCTCACGGGGGGGCACTCGCACGCATGCAGCTCTCATGAGGTCCTCCTGGGAGTCCTGAGGGAAGGCCTACTTAAGGAAGGACTCTCCTTTCCAGAGGCTTCCTCAGCAACATAGGTCTTCAGCTGTTCCTGTTCCCGTTAGCCCTGGTTTCTGTTCTTGCTCTGAACTCCGGTATTCCTGACTCTGCATTCCTGCTCCATGCTTTGGCTCAGTGCTCCCACTCCTGCGGTCTGGTTCCAGTTCCGGTACTTCGGTTTCTACTCATATGCTCCTATCCTGGCTAGTTGGTCCATGTGTGAGTTTGGGCTTGGCACTCTGTGGTGTTAGCTGGGTCCTGGTGGTCTTGTCCTTGCTATTGAAGGCAACCATGCACAACCTGGACCCTGACAGCAGTTTACATCACTAAAACAGTATTTAAAAGCTAAAACAGCAAGTATACAAATATTAAAAGAAAATTAAACAAGTACTATATTAAAATGGTAAGATCAATATTAAAACACATTTAAAATAACAGAGCATAACAGTCCATTTATCATCTTACTAGGTTCCTTATGTGACTTATACAATCCTGATTTGACCTATATTTCTTTCATATTGTGTTTATGGCTGTGGCCAGAAAAAGGTTGAGACTGGGTAGTCTAGACCAATCTTCTTTTGCTTTAAAGAGAAAGAAAAACAAAAATTCCCTCTCTTGTCTCCTCCTTCATACTTAGCTTAAGTCCTTTCACAATCTTGAGAACTTAGAAGAGGAGAAGAAACACGAAGCTTACCAATTTTTAAAAAATTGTTGCTAAGTATTAGAGCGCATCATCAAGACACTGAAATTGCTTTTTAAAAAAAAACTTTCAAAGCAGCAAGGGAGGGGAGAAAGAAGCTTTCCATTTCTCAAGACTGTAGTAGCTCAAGATTGTTAAGCTTAAGCCGTCCACTTTGGTTAGATCCCAGTGATCACACATGCTAAAACCAGACCAAAACCAGACCAATCCTACCCACACCAAATAAACAAAAACAAAACAAAAACAAACCAGTAGCCCCAGACAGGAACCCAATAAGGTACAGGTAGACATAGATTTGGAACAGGCTGGTTTGTAATGGCATAGGCCCTTTTGGAGAGAAAGGCAAGATAGAAATATAAGTAAGTAAGCAAGCAAGCAAGCAAGGAAGTAAATTTTGTGTGGTCGCCAGGAAAAGGAGTGAACTAGCCCATCCCAAACCAGACAAAACTGCGGGAGAAATGCTCATCTGATTGCACTCTATGTTTCTTGAATCAGACAATCAATTCAGATAGGATGAGAGAACAGAAATATCTGATGTTGGTGGTGGGCTATGCTTTGTTACAGAAGCTGCAAAAGCTGTTTTCCATGCTCAGGAACATGCTGGTAATTATTATGGAAGACAATCTTATGGAAGCCATTATATGACTACCCCTTCAATCAGAGAAATGGAGGAGGTCTTTTGCCCTTTCATTTTGTCTATTACCTCCCACTGATCCAGATTATTTGTCATCTATTTGATGCCTTTTAAACTTCCCAAAGGCAGTGCCTATTTAAGTAGTGTAGTTCCCTAGTTTTGGAAGTAAGAACTATTTAAATAACTGAGGGAATATGACTATAATGCATGTTTAGGGAGGGAGAGGTTGTAGGATTCTTGCTTCTCTCCTGTTCCAAAAAAATATTTTGTTGTAATCTATGCTGGGCATCTTAACCCATTTTATATTATAGTACCAGGCTAGCCACCTATTATTTCCTAACATAAATTTGTTTTATAGAGGAATAAAGTCTGCCATTCTCAAAGCGGGGGAGGAAGTCCTTTCACACACCTGCTTCTCATCAAAAAGAGCCATGATTTGGCATCTCAGGTTAAAGGAGGAAATTATGATGCCAGAATTGACTTTAGGTGTTTCTGATGCTTCCTTGGGTGATTGCTTCTATAACTTATTGAGACAGTGGAGCTTTTGTTTATAAGCAAGCACATAAATTAATATCCATATATGAGAATGATGTGCTGCACAAGCAGGGCTGGTTTGAGGAATAGCTTTTTGGGTGCAACAATCTTATGTGTCTGCCAGCTCTTCTTGCATTGGATAAAAAATGCTATCAGAACAGGTGATTTTTTATTTTTAAAACATGTGATCAAGCTACTCAGGCATTGGATCACAGTGGGGAAAGGGATTAAAACAAGGATGAAAAACAACAGCAGTTTTCTTGGTAGAAAAGGACAAATTCACAATTATGCTGACTACAACACAGTGCAGAGCACTGGCTAGACATTGGCAGAATTTAACAAACTAAGAGCATAAGCATTCTGCACCATCTTACACTTTAATTTCTCTTTCCTTCCTGGGCTCAAAACATGGTCATGGCTCCTGTTTTGTGAAATAGGAAAATTGTTATGGACAGAGAGGCTGACTACATGAGCATTTTGCCTGCTGTTTGGTCTGCTGCAGGGATGGGCTGGTTCGCTCCTAAAGATGATGATCAAACAATGTCTTTGCTGGAACAAACCAGCTGACCTCCAGAGCAGTCCTGTCCACACCTTTCCGGCCCCTGTCAGGGACTTCTACTCTTTTGATGCGGGTAGGATGGCTCTCTTTTGGTCCGTTTCTGGTGCTTGTGATTTCTGGGAATGAAACAAAAGCCTACGTTTTTTTTTATTTGCCAGTATTGTAAGGTGGTGTGAAGGACAGAAGGCCAGTGTGCCGTCCTCGAACCCAAATGTACAGGAGGAAACATATGAATGTGCAGAAGGCGTGCTCATAGAGATAGAGGAGGGGGAAGCAAGAGGGGAAAGGGCGTTAGAAGTGTGTTTGGCAGAAGATAAAGGGGAGGAGCAAGATTTGATTGTGTGGGAGGAGATTATAAAAGAGTGGGGTGATGCGCGGGAATTCAGAGTGAAAAAGGACCAGACACAGGGACGTACGAGGGATTGCGCGGTTCAGACAGAGGGGAATGAAGATGCAAAAGAGGTCCGTGATCTGACAAGGGAATTCCCTAACCTGAAGACAGGTGGAGGTTTGCTCCCAGATCCAGGCGTGCCTAGACAGGAGGGAAAGGGGGTTAGACCTCTAGAATGGACGGTGGTGGTCTACCCTCGCAACCAAGGTGGAGGGAGGAAAGTGGTTCGTCCCAGTCCCTCTTTCAACAATCCGCCGCCCGAAGGGGACTGGGCGAGACATCCTTGTTGCGGGACAGTATGCGCGGTAAGGAGTACACCCTTGAGGGGGATATCGGATCGCGAACGCTTTGGTCCAGCCCCGATGTGAGAAGCAACTTGTCCACGCCGGAAGTCCCGGTCTTAAGTTACAAGACTTTGCCTGAGTTGAGTTGTTTTGACCCGTTTAAGTTAGTTGAAACAGAAGATAATGTAAATAAACTTGAACCAGTTGATTTTTTAAAACCACCTCCGTCTCTTATTCCCGCCAAAATGAGAGAACCGTCACCAACTTTAGAAGAACCTGTTCACAGGTGGCTTAATAGAGCCATTTCAGGATATTGACTAATTAAGCACTTCCTCTGCTCTTTGTTAAAGGGGCAGAGGACGTGAAATTATTATTTTTGCAAGCTTCTACTAGAGCAGCAAAAAGTGTGCTTCATTATTTAGAAAAACCAATTAATTTTTTTTTCTTTCCTTTTCCTTAAAGGGCTGGTTGAGAAACCTCCCACAGCTGAATCCACCACCATGACAGTTTCTTGACTAGCCCTTTAAGACACGGTAAAGAAGTGTATTTGGTGTGTCTATTAGGTTGCAGCAGACTCTCGCTTGGACCTTTAAGAGAAGATCGCTTGTAATACTCATATCTAATAAACATACACTTTAAAAAAGCAGAACAAATAGGGTCACTTGAGGTCCATATGACACTTGGATGCAAGGATCACACAAAATGTCACACTGGAACTCCTAGCAACTCTGTTTAGCCCCACTCCAACCCAGCAATGTAGACAAGCCCAGAGCCTCTGAGTAATTTGTTTAACATCCTGGAAACCTGCCAGACATCACAGTAAGGACAACAAGATGCCAGTGACTATGTTGCTGATTATCCTGTGCTATGATCAGCAGAGTTTTGACATGTATTTTTTGGGACTACAGCTTGCAGAAACCCCCAAACGACATTGCTGCTGGTCACGCTGGCTGGGAAGCTGGGGAATTATAGTCCCAGAAAGTAAATTTCCCATGCTATTCTTCTCAAGTAACTTTCTGATCGCATCTGAAAAATTGGTTCTTTTTCATTCTGTCTGATGAAGACATCGGTGTAAATTAAAAGTTTTCATGCTTTACCACAAATAGCAGGGTGCCCAGTTAAAAACCGTCACTTCAGTAAGTCAAATAGTTGGACAGAAATTTCCAGAGGACAATGTTCCAGTATTTCATTCACAAGACTGATAGCAGTTCATGTGGTTTTCCTACATCTGTGATCTGAATGCAAACCCCATATTTGACTAAAAGGGATACTACATTACAGCATGCCTCTCATTTGTCTTCTATTTTAGCAGCAACAACTTTCAAACTGTGTATACAGCTAGCCTAAGAAAGGCTCAAAATGCTTTTGGTATCATGTGAACAATTTCCTTTTACTGTTGTCCAATGTACCATTCTTAAATTACCATTGATTCCCTACATGAAATTGCTTTGAAGCAAAGTTTGCAGACTGCTTGGTACACTTTTATAAACAGTGAATCCAAGGTTTTGGTTGTTCCTCTTGCCAAACCACAGCACAGAATGAGTTTTGGCTCTTATCTGAAAGTGTAATTAAATTTATTAACCTTACCACCCCAATTCCCTGCAGTTTTTCTCTGTTAATTGTAGCAGAGTAGAATGTTATCAATGGCTTCATACAATCTCATCTTTCCCTCTTAAAGAGTCTTTTGAAACAATAGTGAAAAGATGATAGATAGAATGAAGGAAATTTTTCTCAGCCTTAAATGAAAATCTCTGCTATTTTTTTAATCAGACCATTAAAACACAGAAGAAAATGGAGAACCACATTATTTCACTATTATCATTCTTTACTGGTTGTATATGCTTTATTTTTATTTCCAAGCCTTTAGTTACCAAGCACGAACATGAAGTGCTTCAGGCAGCAGGTTTCTGAAAGGGAGTCATTTTCCCACCAGCAGCCACTGTGCCATTCTGAAAACAAAAGGAAACTGGTAGTAGAAAAAAGAGGTTACTTACCTGTAACTCTGGTTCTTCGAGTGGTCATCTGTGAATTCACACTAATGGGTTTAATCTGCGCTTGCACAGAGGTCTCTGGAATATTCTAGAGCTTTATGATATGTTCGTCAAGGACCGCCCCCCTAGCCCACGTGGTCCGCCCGTCCTGGTAATTACCTCAGTTCCAAAGAATAGCCCGCCACTGCATCAAGTGATACAGAAGTGATGGACAGAGGGGAGGACGGGCGGGAAGTGTGAATTCACAGATGACCACTCGAAGAACCAGAGTTACAGGTAAGTAACCTCTTTTTCTTTTTCGTGGTCTCTGTGAATGCACACTAATGGGTGATTAACAAGCTAACTTACTGGAGGAGGGACGTCACGGAAGAACAGAAGAAAGTACAGCTCTCCCAAATGCTGCATCCTTTTTGGCTCTCAGATCCAGGCGATAATGGGTGGTAAACGTAGACGGCGTCGCCCATGTGGCAGCCTTACAAATGTCTGGGAGTGGTACTCCATGAAGAAAGGCCGCAGAGGTAGCTAGAGCTCTGGTAGAATGAGCCTTAATACCAACAGGTAGAGGCTGTTTGGCGAGTTGGTACGTCAGTTTTATAGTTGCAATGAGCCAACGGGATACAGTTTGAGACGAAATATGAGAACCTCTGTGAGGGAGGTGTGGTGTTACAAAAAGTCATTTTGATTTGCGGAAGGAGGAAGTCCGTGAGACATAGAAAGCAAATGCGCGTCTAACGTCCAAGGTGTGTAAAGACCGCTCTAGATCAGTCGTAGGTAACGGGAAAAGGGTAGGTAAAACAATAGGTTGGGAGAGGTGAAAATCCGACACAACCTTTGGTAGAAAGGAGACATCCGGGAAAAGGGTGACCTTGTCCGGGTGAAATTGAAGAAATGGAGGATCGACCCGGAGGGCAGCAAGCTCTGAGGCTCTACGAGCAGAAGTAATGGTGACCAGGAAGAGTGTCTTAAGGGAAAGGAGGTGCTCTGAGATGGTAGCAAGTGGTTCAAATGGAGCACGGGTAAGCCAGTGAAGAACAACAGGTAGAGACCATTGTGGAGATGGTGCAGGTGCAGAAGGACGCATATTGGAGACACCCCGAAGAAAGAGTTTTAATGTGGGATGACGAAAAAGCATAGCAGCATCGGAATCTTGAGGTTGATGAGCTATTATAGCAGACAGGTAAACCTTGAGAGTAGAGAGGGAGAGTTGTTTGTGAAAGAGATGGGAGAGAAACTGAAGGACAGCTACAGTGTCATAGGATTGGTTGGAAGATGATGTTGAAGAGCAAACTTTGTGAAGACAGCCCATTTATACGAATAGAGCTTAACAGTGGCAGGCTTTCGGGCGTTAGCTAAGATAGCATCTACCAAGGGTGAATCCTCCACGCCGTGAGATGGAGAGTGTCAACATCGGGGTGGTAAGTCTTTCCTTGATGCTGTGAGAGGAGGTGAGGAATGAGAGGCAGCCGGAGGTAATCCGTGGCGATGGAGTGGAGCATGGTGAACCATGGTTGTCTTGGCCACCAAGGGGCAATGAGGATTGCGTTGGAACGATCGTGACGGATTTTGGCTATTGTTCTGAGAAGGAGAGGGATGGGGGAAAGAGATAGCTGAGTTGTGTGGTCCAGTCTGCCATCAGTGCATCTCCGAGGGATCCGTGTCCCATGCCTGCCCTTGAATAGAAGAGGGCGCATTTGGAGTTTTGGGACGTGGCGAACATGTCGATGTGTGGTTGACCCCAGATGTTGCAAAGGTGGTGAAATACAGACTGGTCTAGAGTCCATTCGTGCATCTGGGTATGTAGTCTGCTGAGGGTGTCCGCTACAAGATTGTCTTGGGTAGCAATATGTACTGCTACAGGGAAAATGTGGCATTCTAGACACCATTCCCAGAATTGGACAGTGAGATACAGCAGTGGAAGGGAATGGGTGTTGTTATGTAAAACAACACGGTGGTATTGTCAGTTGTAACTTGAACGGCATTGCCAAGAATGATTGGTTCGAAGGCTCGGAAGGCCTTGAAAATGGCTAAGAGCTCGAGATTGTTTATATGAAGAGCTCGCTCTGTGCAGGACCAGGTAGCATGAATATGTAGGTCGTTGCAATGTGCGCCCCATCCAGTAGGGCTTGCATTGGTCGTGATCTGAACCAATAGTCAGAGAGGAGCAAAGGACCATCCAACGAACAGGTTGGATGGAGTGTCCCACCAAAGGAGCTGAGAAGAGAGCTCGGGGGTGACTTGGAGAAGCTTGGAAGGTGGGTCTGTCATAGGATCAAAGAGGGACAGATACCATGATTGTAGGGAGTGCATCTTTAGCCTGGCGTGCTGAATGGTCGATGTGGTGGAGGCCATAAGGCCTAGGAGACGTTGAGCCAAATGCGCTGTGATGAAAGAGTGAGGAAGGAATTGACCAATGAGTGTGTGAAGTTTGATCGCCCTCTCTAGAGGAAGAAAGACTCTTGCCTTGGTAGAGTCGAGGACTGCACCTATGTAGACAATCCGTTGTGTGGGAGTGAGAATGGATTTTTCTTCATTGATTTTGAGGCCCAGATCCGCGAGGAGAGAAAGGGTCATCTGGATATCGTTTAAAGCTTGAGAACATGAAGGGGAGACACCCAGTAATCTATGTAGGGGAAGATGGAGATTTCCAAAGTACATAGGTGGGCTGCTATAGGTGCCATACATTTGGTGAATACCCTTGGCTCTGTAGAGAGGCCGAAAGGAAGGGCTTTGAATTCGTAGGCATGGGGTCCTACGGCAAACCTGAGAAATTTGTGATGGTCCTGGCAAATTGTAATGTGGAAATACCGCCGTCTCATTTTGGGACAGTAAAATAGTGGGAGAAGAACCCTGGATCGTCTCCTGAAGGATTGACAGGTGATATGGCGTGTTTCAGGAGAAGAGATTGAATTTCCTGTTTGAGAGCAACGGACGGTGAGGTTAGAACGATCATTGGTGGAGGTGGGAAAATGAACTCTATGGCGTAACCTGTAGCGATGATGATGAGGACCCAGGAGTTGGTGGTGATAGATGCCCAAGATGGAAGATGGGCTGAAAGACGAGTGACGGTGGAAGGAGAAAGGTAAGTTGAGCAGATCTGGGGGATGAAGCAGTCAAAGATTCTGTTTTTGTTTCTTATCAGGGCGATGGAAAGACTGTTTGGGGCGGTGACGTTGCACTGCGTGTCTAGGTTGGACGGAAGGAGCAGGTTGCAAAGGATATCTATTCTTGTCAGTAAACGATCTGGATTGTTGGTAAGAGTAGGGGCGGCACCACTGATATTGTTGTGGTTTGTAGTATGGTTGGGTGTTATATGATCATGCCGTCTTTTTCAATTTCTGCAGGTTGTCTAGTATGTCATCTGTTTTTTTGTCAAATAGTCCAGTACCGTCGAATGGTAAGTCTTCGATTCTCATGCAAGCGTCATCTGAGATATGGGCAGATCGTAGCCAGGCATGTCTACGGAGGGCTATAGCAGTAGCCATGTGCCTGGATGATGCTTCGATAATATGTCTGGCTGTAATACGCTCTTGACGTGCGAGGGCCATAGCCTCCTGGTGGAAAGTGAGGCCACGAGGTTTGTATTCGCCTGAAGCTGATTGAAGTGATGGGAGAGCTTTATTCCAAAGATAACGATGATAAGCTCCCATAGCTCCAAGATAATTAGCAGTGCAGAGAGTAAATGAGGTGAGGGAAAAGATTCTACGCCCAACAATGTCTAATTTCCTTCCTTCTTTGTTATTCGGCGTGGTACTGGAATGGTTTCACGCTCTGTTCTGGGTAGCATCAATGATGACCGAATTGGGAGGTGGGTGTTTGGATAAAAAGGCAGTATTCTCTCCATGTGTCTTGTAGAGATTTTCAACTTTGCGAGACATTTGTGGAACAGAGGATGGCTTAGACCAAGTTTGTTTAGTGAGCTCTAATAATGAGGGGATAAAGCTCATACTTAGAGGTGGAGTCTGTTCCTCATTAATGTCTTCATACAACATATCTGATTGAGGTTGAGCAGGTTGCTGAACATCTAATTCCATAGCTTTGGCAATTCGAAGAACTAACTGAGAATAGGAGGATAAGTCATCAGATGGTGATGGAGGGTTGGCCTGAGTAACATCCGAGTCTGGTGTAGGTAGATTAGGAGGGGATTCTTGTTCTGGTACAGAGTTAGAAGCATCAGAATAGTATGATTGAGAAGATGAAGTTGGAGAAGTCAGACGGTACCGTGGGATGGAGGTAGCAAGAGGTTCTGGAAGAGCAGGCTGAGATTTAGAAGGAGCATGTTGGGCCGGTACGGAAACAGATTGATGTTTGGAGTGTTTCTTATGGCGAGAATGAATGGTACCGGGAGGTAGAGGCGGAGGTCCAGCATAAGTGGTGGTCGCTTCTACCGAGGGAGGTTGTGGTTGGGGAGGAACAGAGGGTTGTGCAATGCATGGCACTGTCGGGACGGAGGTCTGGGATCGTTTTGGTACCGTAGGTTGTTCTTGTAGAGGCTCAGGATGGGGTCTCTTGTGAGATTTGTGGGACGTCGGTACCGGAGGGAGCGGTACGGAGTCATCATCTGACGAGGAACGGTAGAAACCATGATACCATGGTCGGTATCAAGGGGAAGGCGAAGATTCAGAGAAGTAGGATTGGTAGTAGTATCGACGTCGAGGATGCCGAGGGTCGGTATAGAAGTCGAGCTTGGGTTGGTAATACCAATATGCTCGATGTCGAGAGCGCTTAAGTGTAGGGTTGTAGTACTGCAGAGGCGCATAGAGCGTGACCCGTTTCGAGTGGCGGTATCGAGTGGGAGGCTCTCAAGATGTCAGAGACCCAGTTGGAGTCATGGGTCGTACGGGATCAGCATCAGAATGGCACGTCTGTGACGTGTGATGGGTCTTCCTTAACCGCTTGCGCGGAGGTGATATGTCGGGTACGGGATACACCGACTCAGAATCGCCCATAGAGACGGAACAACCCGTGGACATGGGGCTCGATTGTGCCAATCGAGGAAGGATGGTAACCTCAGCGGAATCAAGCACAGAAGATGGAGAATGTGCAAGTAATGGAGATGGTGGTTGACGAGAAAGAGGAAGAAGGGTCTCTTCTGGTGAGTCAATGCAGACTGTAGGCTTGTCATGTAATGGTGCCAGGTCCGGTATCGGCCTCTGTCTGGAAGGATGAGAGTCAGTGGAAGACTTCTCTTTCTTTGATTTGGAGTGTTCCGATACTGAGGGAGATTTCGGTACCAGGGTGGACTTTGTTGAACTGGGAGCCTTAGGCTTAGATTTTGGTTTGGTCTTTGAAATCGGTTTAGATGTTGGAGAAGTGGTAGTTGCACCTAGAGATTCTTTGGGACGGTTCCATAGTCTGAGCTGGTTGTAAGGAACGTTCCAGAGGAATGACCTAAGACGCTGTTGCCGGAGTTTAATGACTTGTTTAGTGAAGTTCTTGCAGAATTGACAAGTAGAAGGCTGGTGAGATTCTCCCAGACAAAAGAGACAGAGATCGTGGCCGTCTGTGAGGGGGACCTTGTTGGAGCACAAAGTGCACCTTTTAAACGGGGGAAGGGGGGCCCATAAATGGCAGGGAAGGGGGAAGGGGAGGCGGTAGGGGAAATTGCTCAAAAAGTCTCTTACAATTTTCCTTGATTAAATATAGAAGCTGGTAGAATCAATCGAAAGTCTTTATAATTTTTCTCAGATATCAAGATGAAAGAAGGAATGACGAACGGAGCTCGACGAGAGGAGAGACCTCAGTGGCGGCAAAAAGGAACTGAGGTAATTACCAGGAGGGGCGGACCACGTGGGCTAGGGGGGCGGCCCTTGACGAACGTATCATAAAGCTCTAGAATATTCCGGAGACCTCTGCGCAAGCGCAGATTAAACCCATTAGTGTGCATTCACAGAGGCCACGAAGAAGAACCATTTTGTTTCAAAGGGTAAAAAATGCCAAAAAACAGTGTTACTGCTTCAGACTGAACTCTATCTCAGTATTAATGGGTCTTAGTGGTTAGAGCCAGTGTAGTGTAGTGGGTAGAGTGATGGACTGGGACTGAGCCATGGAAACTCACTGGGGAAGTGAGTGGAACTGATAAAGCTACTTCTTAAATATCTCACATACTTTGAAAACCCTAGCAAGGTCACTATAAGTCAGATACAACTTGTCAGTAAATAATAAACAAACATGTTTACAGCAGTCAGCTGATATAAAATGAACAGTAAAATACTAAACTATTGTAAATTAGTATGTGCTAGAGCTCTGTGAAGGCTAGAGCTTAGGAAAGCTCTAGCCTGGAACACATACTAATTTACTTTTTAAAAAAATTACAACTCCTAAATTCTTACTGGTATCATAGTTGCTTTTCAAGTTCAGCTCCAACCCAAACCTACTTCTCATTAGGATTATGAATCTGTGCCTGGGCTGTATTCCTTCAGCCTGTGAGCAGGGCTCATAGGACTGAGTATTCTTCATTAAAAACGTCAGAAAAGCTCTACTCGCTCAGACTAAAGGGCTATCTAGTCCAACGTTCTGTTCATAGAGCCTCCAACCAGTTGTCTGTGCAAAACTTGATGGCAGAGCATGAGTTGAACAGCACCCTCCAGCTCAATTCTCTGGCAACTGGTCTGCAGGGGCATGATGCTTTGGGGGTTTGTAGAGAATGGGATATACAGCCATCCCGACTAGCCGTTCTTGATGCCCTTAACCTCTGTGAATTATCTAATTCTCTTTTAAAGTTGCCCAACTTGGTAGCCATCCATACATGCTGTGGCAGTGAGTTCCACAGTTTTATTATGCAGGAGGCAAATAAGTACTCCTGTTTCTCTGATCCCAGACCTTCCACCATTCAGTTTCAGTGGATAACTTAGGTTTTTCACAGCTCTTGAACATAAAAGACTAGCATATTTAGAAGATGGGTAGGCCAATGAAATTCCTTCTCTCACACATCTAGTTTTTGATACAGATGTAATGTTTATTGTTCAGACCAGAACTGAACCATGTGAGTTTCCACCAGCAATCTGATTCCAAAGTACATGTGATATACAGTCCCGCACTGAATTTTGTATGTTTGCATGCTTGCTTGTTTTTATTTTTTGGTGGATGAACAGCCTTGGAAGCTGCAAGCAAAAGAAAAGAAATTAGTGGAGGGGGGTTCCGTTTAACCCTCTCTCTTCCTATTTTGTCACTCAAAGCCTGAGAAACTGTCCCCTCCCCAGCTACACATAATGGTTCAGTCATACTTTGAGTAGATCCACTGAAAACAAAGAGGCTTAAGCTGGTCATGCCGCAGTGCTAAACAGAAGTATAGCAGAAATCCCTGAACAGCAGAAATAATGTGACAGAGCAGAAAGAAACGAAGGCTGACAGCATTCCCTAAGTGATACAAATTGGGCTATGCAAGGTGTCCTTGTAATGCTTTGGCTGCCCCACCTGCCTGCATTGCAGAAGGGTGTGAGAGGATCGGCCAGGAAGACATACCACGAGTTTTTGGAGGTTGCCCAACCAGCTGTAGAAGACAGTCATCCAGCCCATTCATACAGGGCAAAGGAAACCAAAGCAGTCTCCTACGTTTGCACATATGCACTCTCATTCTGAGTTTGGAAAAATTATTTTTCCTGGTCTGTAGCTCCCAGTGATTAGTAGCCATGATAGCTGGGGAATGCTGTAGTCCATTTTTAAAATTTTATTTGTGTGTGTTTCTTTTATGAAGGTGAGGGAAAAGAAGCTATTATGGGATGTTGGTTTAGCCTGCTTACAAGGATAGGAGGTGTTGAGCATGCAAGAAGAACTCTTCCCTTCTTCAACTGCTGCCAAATACCCCACCTTCATCTTCTACAACTTTCCAGCTGTGTTGTGTTTAGGCATCATCATCCTTCACCATTGCCCATGTTGGCTGAAGCTGATGCGGATTGTAGTCTGGAACATTTTGAGATTACCAAATTTGATAAGCCTCCCTTAAAGTCTCCTGTATAAACAGGAGGAGGAGGACAAATGGCCACTATTCTTATGTCTTCAGGTAAGGGCAAAGGCTAGGTATGATCCATACACCTGGGGAGACAGAAGACTTCACTTCTCTAAGATCCTTTTCTGCTTAAAGGATAGGGAAGTGACCCTGTTGTAGAAGGGAAACATTATGCTCTATAAGAGGACTATAAAAGGTGCATGCTTGGACCCTAAAGAGAGGAATCATACAAGCTCCGATTACTATTTTCTACAACCAGGTTTTTAAAAAATCAAAATGGAGGTTTGCAAAACAGCAGTCATATGCTGAGAAAGGAGGGATTGTTGATTTTGTTTGTTTGTTTATTATTGATGACTTTATAAAACCATTTAACAACACAAGTTGCCTAGGCAGCATACAAGGCAGTCTAAAACAACTGGATAGAAAAATAACACTACTGCAGCATAAAGCACACACAAAGTGAACAGAAGATGAAAACTAATACAACAAAGGTCACAGAAAGAGTCACAGAAATTAAAGCTCCAAAAGTACTGAAAAGATCTACAAACCACTAAAAAAAATTAAATATCAAATATCAAAATAACCTTGGGACAATAATAAAGAGTCTTCAACCGGTTCCAAAAGACCTGCGGTTCTTATAAACATTTTAGTAAAAGAGCCAAAAGATACATATGTCTGCTGGAAGTAACTCGAGGTTCAGTTTCACAAGAGTGAATACAAAGGGGAAAGCAAGATCACATTTTAAACAAATTCTAACGTACTTTCCTACAGGCATACTTTGCATGAGGAAAATCATACCCAGGTCAAGTTTCTCTTTTGCACTGGGGTGAATTCATAACAGGACTTACCCAGCATTTACTCACGGAGCCAGAGAGAAAACAGTGAGTGGCACATACTGTCAGCCAGCAGTCTCAAAAACTTTGGTGCCCTTTTAATAAAGGCTATCACCAAATCCTCTTACATCAAGCAACAAGGATGTGGTGTGTGATCAAGCAATTCCTCTTTGAACACAAGATGGCAGCCTTAAATACACGCAGCCCCACACAGCTTTTAATCTTACACATCATTAAATTCCTAATTTACACATTATGTTTCTGTGGGCCTGCCCATAACTCATTAGTGTTAAACTCATGAGTTGTAAAGATCAGCACACATGACAGGTGCTGGTTTCTTTACCTGCTTTTACCTCTGACGGTGCATCACTTTGCAAAAGGCATGTTGTTTTTCCTTTAGCTTGGGGGTCAGTTTTCATACCCAAAAGTTAAAAAAAAGCTTTCAGAGGGTGTTCTCTTGTCCTCTGCCCAGCTTTTTATCCAAATGTAAACATTTTTGCTTGCTGTAAATTATCTGTGAATTTCACCGATTGCACAGATAGCGTGAGGAGGAACCATGCATCATATTTGTATGTAGGCATCCGTCAGTCTCAACCCAGTGCAGTGTAGTAGAGAGAGTCGAAGATCAGGATTCAGGAGCCCTGGATCTGAATCCCTGCTCAGTCATGGAAACTTGGGGGTGGGCAGGACTGGTAAAACCATCTGTTAAATATCAAATAATAAACTACATCTGAGTACTCTATACCTAGAAAACCATGAAAGGGGTTGCCCAAATTCAGAATTAGCTTGATGGCACACAATTAAGTATTTCACTTACCTTGAACACCTTATTAGGGTACCTATAAGTCAGATATGACATGACAGCACTGAGCACACAAAATTGTGTCTCTTCTGGAATTTCTAGAACATAAGCATTTGGCTAGGGAGTTCAGGTGAGGAAAGAAAATGGGGAGGAAATTGGTAACTCACATTGCGTGAAAATGTTTTGCACCTCCCTTTGGCACCTAAAATTTTAAATATTTCCACTTGACATTGGAACTTTTTCTTTCTCTCTGTCTTGCATCTCATTATATCTTATTTTTTATCCAGGAAGTTCATATGTGGTATTATTCCCTTTTATCCCCTGTGAGGTAGATGAAACTGCAAGACATAATTGCTCAAGGCCACCCAAAACCTTAGGGGGTGCATGTTTGTGCAGTAGCAACAGAGCCACATCATACACAGCTGTGTAATGTTTTACAATGCATTGCCACTGCCATCAATAATTATTCCATTTATTCATATTTTTTTCATGAGTCTATCTGTTCAAAGGCTAATGTTCAATGCCAGCAGCAGCAGCGCCAGCCAAAGTCACATGCTAAGGAATGCAGATTGTGAATTCAGAAATATGCAGAGGTATGAAAAGCAATTTTGCGTATTCTGAGCCTAATATGCAGGGCAAAAAGCCATTCATCTTACATCGAGTATCCCTTGACTCAAAGGTTCTTCAGAGCATTGTGAGAAATATATATATTTGAAATGGAGCAATTTGTCCTTGAGCAGACTGGTAAGAAGGCATTGAGGCACTGCATAAATGGAGAGGTTCAACAGCAGTGGTAGGACCATGAACAAGCAGTCTTTCCCATCTTGTTGAAGGCCAGTGGCAACAGGACCCTATTGTGGTTGATGGGATGGAAGGCAAGAGAACCAAGGGAAGTCAGTGACAATCAGAAACAAGGGCTAAACCAGTGTGAGAGAGAGCTGGAAAAGGAGGAGAAACCAGAGAGTGTGCCGTTCCCTTTACCTATGAAATCTACGCCCGTGGAAGGAAATGAAGGGAAAGAAAGATCAAAGGAAAGGGAAAGTGGAGAGGAGATAATAAAAGGAGAGGTGAAAGAAGATAAAGGGAAGGTGGAGATTTGTTTGGTAGAGGAGACGGAGGACAAAAAGGGGGAGGAGTTAGGGTTGCCCGTTTGGGAGGAGGAGATAGAAGAGAGGGAGAGGAGGAGGGAATGCAGAATTAAGGCAGGGAGAGAAGCATGAGGAAGGAATGTGAGTGAAACCAGGGAAAGTGAGAAAAGTTATGAAAGAATGAGAAAACTGCTAGAAGATTTCCCCAACCTAAAAACAGGTGGTTTGCTTCCTAACCCTGATCTGATAGAAGAGAAAGACACTACACTAGATCCCTTGGAATGGACTGTGGTGGTGTATCCGAGGGGGCAAGGTCGCTGGAGGAAGGTGGTCCAGCCAGACTCCTCTTTCAACAAACCCCCTCCGGAGGGCGACTGGGCGAGGCACCCATGTTGTGGAACCATATGTGCCGTGAGGAGCACTCCCCTGCGCCGGCCGGCCGATCAAGAGAGGTTTGGACCCGCTCCCTCTTGACTCAGGACAACAAAGAAAGTAGAACTTCGTTGACAAGTTATGAACAGTTTAAAGGCTTTAGTTTATTGGATCCTGTAGAGGTAGTTATTGATTCTCCAAATGTTCACTTTAATAAATCTGTTAACGTTACAAAGGAGTCTCCGTCTATTTTTCCCGCCCAAATAGGGGAACTGCTCTTAGATCATAACGAACCTAATCACAACCAGGTATTCATATACATGTGCACACTTAGGCCTTCTCTATCTCTTTCTGTTTGTCTGTCTCTCCCACACACAGACATGCACACACACACCAGGTAGACAAGCAAACATCCATGTAAACGTTAGAAAAACGGAGACGGGCAGGCAGGTAGGAATGGGTTAGTTCTGGGTAGCCTGAGCTTGTAGTAGAGCAGGCTCTTATTTGCCCTTAGGGACCAGCCATCACTGCTATAGCTCCCAGATGTCAGCAGTTTCCACAAGTCTGGCACATCTGGAAGACACCAGGTTGGGGAAAAGTAAAATGCAGTAACAACATCCTCTTATATCAAACTCAACATTTACATGTAGTGTTTGATATAAGTTATTTTTTGGGACTACAACCCCCAGAATTCTCTAGGGACCCCAGCTTAAAACCTCCAAAAGTAAATTTTCTAAGCTCTGATTATGTCACATCACAGAAACAAAGGTAGGGAAAACCTCCCTTTTGGATCCTCCTTGCTTGGCTTTCAGCCTCCTTAGCTCAGCAGGGCCTCTGATTGCCTTCCCATCTATGCACAATGGAATGTAGAGTCACCCGCACCATGTGTTCTGCCATGTTGTAAATGCATGTTTAACACTCTCATTCCTTCCTATATATTGTCCTTGCCTTGTATTAAGAATTCTTTGGGGAATGTGCTGAAATTGGGCAAGTAAGCAAACTGGCCTGGTGAGTTGTTCTTTCTCTGGAATAGTAGCTGAAATCCTGTTGCTTAGCATACATACTAAGTCACACTAGTGTAGGCCCATTGGATCTGCAGGGATCTGGTAAGTCAACTCCTCCATAAGTTTTGTTGATTCAAGTGGACCTACTTTAATTGTGACTTACTCTGGTATATCAAGTTACAACTACAGTTGGCCCATTTGAATCAATGGAACTTATAGAGGAGTTGATTCAACAGGCCTACTGTAGTGTGACTTGCTACACTAAGCAACAGGATTTCAGCCAATGTGGTATTTATACCATATATCCACTAATGGGTGACTTCTGCCAGGGTCCTGATCTACAGGTTTAACATCTATATTTCACTCATAAAATTTGGCAGATGGAGGTTCCCATCCCTACATCTTTATGCCAGAAAAATTCTGGTTGCATTTTTGTCATGCAGCTTTAATGTTAACCTTTTCCATCTGCCCATGATCAGGAAGGTTTCCTGTTGCTTTTTTCCCTCCAACAGAGAAGGGGGAAAAGACTAGCATTTTAATAGTACCTAGAAACGAAATAGAATGCTGTTCTTGTTACATGCTGTCAAGTCACCTCTGACTTATGGCCATCCTAACAATGTGTGATCTCTAAAACGTCCTGTCCTCAAGAGCCCTGCTCAGCTCTTGTACACGTCCTTTCGTTGGCCAATCCATCTCAGATTTGGTTTTCCCCTATTGTCTTTTCCAGAGAATCTTGCCTTCTCATGATGTAGGACAGTCTCTGTTTTGTCATTTTTGCCACCAGAGATCATTCAGACTTAATTTGCTCTAGGACCCACTTGTCTGATTTTCTGGCAGTCCAGGGTATCTAAAAAGCTCTCCTGCAGTATCCTGTTTCAGTTTTTCCCTGTCAGCTTTCTTCTTCACATTCATACATAGGAATCAGGAATATAATTATGTGGATGATCTTGGTCTTGGTCTCCAGTGGCACATCCTTACACTTGATGATCTTTTCTGTTTCCTTCATTGTTACCTTTCTGGGTTTCAGTCTTTTTCTGATTTCTTGGCTGCACTCTCCATTCCTATCTATGCACCTCATCTTAAACACTCCACATAATACTTGTTGTTTTGCTGGAAGAGACTAACCTAGTGAACCCTTTGAAAACTCCTATAAATATTTCCTCAGAAATAAGTGGTGTTGATTTCAATAGAACTGATATGTAAATGAGAATGTCTACTTAGCCTCATTAAGATATTATTATTGGATGCACACCTTAATGTACTAAGAAAGTTTGAGTGTGTCAGAGAAGCCGAGAGCAATACCCTCAGGAGGACAGATCTATTACAATGGTCACATTTGAGACACCAGACTAAGATGCATCCACTCTTTTCAAGAATAACGTCTGCTTCAACAGAAGAGGATGGATAGTTCCAATGGGGATGGAGAAACTTCTGGAGAACAGCTACTGGGTGGCAGCTGAAGGTGACCATTCTGAAGAATCTTTCACAGACTGGTCGTGACACTGAAGCTAAGTTTTGCTAGTACTGCACAGAATATGGCAATGGCAAACCACTGTTGAAACTTCCTTTCCTTGAAAATTCTGTGCAAAAGTGCAACTACACTAGCAAACTGAATCAGAGCAATTCAACTTTGCTGCAGCTTGATTTGCAGTCTCTCTTATGGTTGTATTTGATTTACATGATCATATGGAGATCCCAAGTTGCACTGATAATGTGAACTAGCACTAAACTCAGTCATTTAAAAAAAAAAGTTTCAGGGTGACGAGGGAGAAAGATCACAGAGGTGGGTGTTGCCACTGTCCCAAAACATCACACTACAGCTTCATATGTTACCATAACACCACCGCATCCTTTTATAGAACAAAACAAACAATCACACAGACAAAACACTGTTTGAATCATTCAGACTTTCAAAAAGTAGAAACCCCCCCAGGGGCATGAGGGGGAGAAGTACAAATCGGAAGCAAAAAGGGCTAAGCTGATTCGCATTGGCCTATGTGTTGTGTGAGCATTAAGAAATACTTCAGTTTCACCCATGCTAATTGCAGAGGAAACCCAAAGTATTTATCAGTACAGTTGCAGCTTTACGTGGAAGGAGGAAAGAGTTGAAAGCAGGGAATTACTAGCAAGCACTAAAATTTGGAGAGCTTGGGAAAGTTTCAAAATTTTTATTGTTTATTTATTTATTGAGACGAAAGCTCTGACTCTCTGAGTGTCCCCCAGCCAGCATGGCCTGGGCATTCTAGCAGTTGGAGCCCCCAAGGATAACATTTTCCAATCTCTGCATTTTTGCCATCATCATGAATGCACATTACATTTTGAAAGCAGCTTCTGCATTGCTGACACAAGCTTTCTCATCCCCCTCAAAAATGACAGGAGTGCCCATGTCTGTCCTCTTCTGCTTGAAGCACTCTCTGACACAAGAACCAGAAGGTACCTTGGCTGCTGTCACTCAGGCAAGACCCACCTCCCGAGGCACTGGTGACTGCTAACAGCACCACTGTCACCAGAAACCAGACAGGCAAGATGAGTTGAACTTAGGAGTGTTTGCAGTGACAAGGGAAGGAGAATCCTGCTTGGAGCTGTCAGCCAAAGGGCATGCCAGGTAGGAAGGGGCACTTAGGGGAAGGGAAAGGGTTCTGAAGGCAGAGGACAATGTCGCCAAGAAGGGGGGGGGGAGCCAGTGCCAGGAAATGAAAAATCATTGTCACGGCAACAGCACAGAGACCTGGCAGCTAGTTATGCAATTTAGAGAAGGAAAGAAAGAAAGCCACATCCTGCCCAACACCTGGGGACATCAAGGCCCAGTTCTAAGTGGGAAGTGACATCTGAGGATGGGGAAAATTGCCTGTGAGCAATTGCATTTGCTGGCAAGTCACCTTTTTAATTAACAAACCATTTAACCTGGAGATTGGAAATCATCCTGGAAAAAATGGCCTCGACGCAGGGTTTCTTGGGCTGCCGCTCCCTTAAGAGGGGCCTTCCTTCCTTACAAAATGTAATCGCGCTTTGAGGAATGTGAAGTTGTTTTGCCCCAGAGAGCAGCAGCAGCATGATAATAGCAGCATCTAACCTTCTAAGTTTTGAGGAATGAGTTGCTTAGCTGGTTTAGGGAGGTCATTATTTTTCAAACTGGAAACATTTGCACGCAGTGATATTTTCCTCCTGCGTGGTGAAACAGCTCCATCCTACTCTGGCAGTGTTCTCCTCTTAGAAATAGATATGCATAAATTGTTTCTAATGAGACCATCTGCCTTTTATAGCCCCCTTGGAACTAAACAGTACCCAAAGACCACTCTGTCTTGAACTGATCGATGGCCCTAATGCCTGCTCTTGCCTGGGAAAAAAAATGAGAGGGAAAGTGAATTGGATTTGCTGAGAGGGAACATGTTTTGATTACTATCATTCATGATGGCTGGACGAGGCTGAATGACATTTTGGTGGGGGTGGGGGTGTAATTAAGACACATGCCTGGCCCATAGCTTTTTAAAGAACAGTATGTGGTTTGTCCCTACCAGCATTAGACATTTATTGGTAGCAGAGCTTGGAAGTAACAAATTACATATAAAATAGGAAGTCGGGCTGCACACTGGATTCGGACCAATCCTGAATTCTGAACTAAATAAGCCTGATTCGGTCTGCATGGAAGTGGAATAGTGACATTTAGTTCCACGGTGAAGCAAAGGGAATTTATAAAGCAATTCAGATCTAGAGCATAAATTGAATCGAGTGGGACACAAATCACTTCACTCTGGTAGAGTGGCTTAAAAAAAACTTTAAATGTGCCTAGTATGCAAACGCATGAACTTCGCTGTATGAAATTTGGCAGGTTTACTTCCCTCTGTAGGATCTATCATGTTGCAAATGTCATGTATATCAGCATAGCTGTTGTAGCTGTTTTGGTTTCCCAAAGCAAGTCAATGCATCGACTTCACAAACATACAAATTGAATCAGATATTGCGCACAAATTGAATAGAATGGGACACAAATAGTTCCAGGCCAAACTGGGATACATTCTAAAGTCCTGAACTGGTCTCCAAACCAAATTAGGGGAACCAGGCACAGCCTAATAGGAATCTGCCTAGCTTTGGCCCGCCTAGGGCTGTACTTTCAACTACAACCAGCAGTGGTTCTCCAGGGTTTCAGATAGGAGTCTTTCTGAGCATTACCACAAGATCTGTGGTTTCCTCTGGTGGTTTCACCCACAGATATTAACCAGGCTTGATCCTGCATATTGCAGTTACCTATAACTATCTACTTTTAGGGATAACAAGGGGGTAACAAAGTCAGAATTTCAAAGCAATATAATAGAGTAGGAATGAATTTACTGTACTTAGTGTAGTAAGTAACACTTTCTAGTTTTCAAAAATTACATTCAAAAGGCACTTTTAGACCTTTATAAGAGTCATTTTCGTAGGAATTTTTCATATTATATGCCATATGTCCACTGCACTGCCTTGCCCGATGAGCTTAACATGTTTTCAGCCTGTGATGCTGGCAGAGGTGGACAGGGTGCTTGAGCACTGTAGGGCCACCACTAACTTCCCTAGATCCTTGCCCGGCCTGGCTCATAAAAGTGGCCAGGCCAGTAATAACAGAATGGGCTATGGCTATTATTAAAGGATCTCTCCTTGAGGGCAGGGTTCCCCGAGCCCTCAAGGAGACACTTATCAAACTTATGCGTAAAAAGCCTAACTTGCCAGCGGACGATATAAACAACTATTGACCCATCGCCAATGTTCCCTTCCTCAGCAAGCTAATGGAGAGAGTGGTGGCTGATCAGCTTCAGGCACTCCTGGAGGAGACCTATGCCCTTGATCCATTCCAGTCCAGCTTCAGGCCATGCCATGGCATGGAGATGGCATTGGTTGCCCTGCAAGATGACCTTTTGAGGGAGACTAATGGGGCAAAATGTCCTTGCTGGTCCTTCTTGACCTTTCAGCGGCCTTTGATACCATCAACCATGGTATCCTCCTGGGGCAGCTCTCTGAGTTGGAGATCGGTGGTCTGGTCTTGGCCTGGCTCTGATCCTTCCTCGAGGACCATCCTCAGAGAGTACAGCTTGGGGAGATGATGTCCACCCCTTGGACCCTTGACAGTGGAGTCCTGAAATTCGCCTGGCCCCTTCACTGGGAATTTTTAAGCTACTGTTAAAAACGTGGCTTTTCTGGTAGGCCTTCCCGGACCTTACAATATCTTAATTACAACACCTAATTACAGTGAGTGGTCTCAACATTTATACTATCAATCCTGCTGTCTTGCTCTATATTATATTATTTTATATTATTTTAACTATTTTATTTAAATTGCTAGTTGTTTTATCTTTATTTTGATTTTGTATTATTGTGTTCATTGTTGGTGTATGTTTTATTTGTCTAACATGTAAACCACCCAGAGTGGTCTAGTAGCCAGATGGGTGGTATAGAAGCCAAATAAATAAATAAATATCCATCCTAAGCCCCCTACAAGTAAGGAAAAGTAATTTTTAAAAAAGTAAAAAAAGAAATGCAATAAGTAATATAGCAAAGTTACGTTTTTAAACACTGTAACAAGCAAAGGTAATGGAATACTTTTCAAATATTATAATGAGTTATAGGAATGAATTACTTTTTTAAAAATTAAGATTCCAAGCTCTAATTTATAGCAGGTGGAGGAAAGCCTGGTTGAACTCTTTTCTCAAATGTTTGTAAGAGCCTTGAGGTGCAGTGATTAAACTGCAGTACTACAGTCAAGACTCTGCTCAGGACCTGAATTCAATTCTGACAGGCTTAGGTAGTCAGTTCAAGGTTGACTCAGCCTTCCATCCTTCTGAGGTCAGTAAACTGAGTATCCAGCTTGATGGGGTGGGGGTGGCTGCAATGTATAGCCTGCATATTTAAATTGTAAACCTCCCAGAGAGCGCTTTAAATCCTATGGGGGTGGTATATAAGCAGTACACTTTGCTTTCCCTCCTTTAAAAAAAAAAATTAAGGCTTTGTTTTGAAAAGGTGTCCCTAGCTTCCACCACTTCACATGGTGACATGTAATATAGGTGTCTTGAGTATAGTCTCAATGCCTTCACCAACATGGTCACTTTCAGATGTGCTGGACTACTGTTGTCTCCCAAGTTGGAGATAGTGGATAGTATATTCCATCCCAAATCTGAGGAAACAGGAAAGAGGGTCAGGCTTGTTTTGGAAGGCCTGTCTCAGGGTTGTCACATTTCTGGGATTTGGGGGCAGGATAAACTTGAACACACGCACCCCTGATACTTCCAAAGCGTCCTCTAAACTAGCTTGAACACTACCCAACACCTCTAAAGCTAATGTGGTATGGTGTTTAAAGTTTTGGTATAGGACTTGACAGAAGAAAAAGGAGAAAAAAAAAACCCAAACATATGGTAGCACTTTAAAAACTAAGAATTTTGTTTCAGTGTGAGTTTTTATGGATCAAAGTCTGCATCCTCAGACATTCTGAAATCCCCACTTGGCTACAAAGATCAGTGGGTAGGCCAGCCACTGTCTTTCACCCTAACTTATTTCACAGAGCTGATGTGGAGAAAGAAATGGAGGGGAAGGCCATGTACAGTGCCCTGAGATCCTTGAAGGAAAATCAGAATATAATTGTAACAAATAAGCAAATAAATGGAAATTAATATATTATAGACTCATAGAATAGTTGAGTTGGAAGGGACCTATAAGGCTATCAAGTACAACCCCCTGGTCAATGCAGGAATCCAAATCAAAGCAGATCTGACAGATGGTGGTCCAATTTTCTCTTGAATGCCTCCAGCATTGGAGCGCTTTATGAGAACATATAAATATGTTCTTATTGCTAGAATTTCCAACTGCACAATCACAGGCCTATGGGGAGAGGGGAAAGAATTAGCGGCAAAGAAAACAGAGCATGGGATGGGGGGATTAATTTTTCTGGACTATAATTGCATTTCCTAGATGGTTCTGGAATTACAGTAAAAAAAGTAGTGTTTCCAGCTCTACAATAATCTTTTATCACTCCATACTGTAAGGTGAGCCTAAAATGCTGATTGTGAAAAGCCAGGTGTAATAATACTGCCACTTCATGTTTCATTTATTGTCACATCGTCTCCAAAACAGACGTTTTCTCATCTCCATCTCTCTCAAAAAAAGGACATAACTCAGAGTGTAAACTCTGTTGAAAAATGATCGCCAGAATCCCTTGCATGTTAAGAGGCTTTTTTTAAAAAAGGGAAGTGATCTCATAAGTTACTAAATAATGGAATGGAAAAAAATGTACAGGGATAATTGCCACCTCTTGGCAAGAAGACTTGGTCCTGTACATTGACCCTCAACCATCACCACTTCGCACAGGAAAAATATTTACTGGAGTGTCAGTAATCATGAGTTGTTTGGATAAATATGTCTCCTACATTTTAAACTGCAGACCGTTTGGCTCAAAGCCCAAGAGCACAGTAGTGTAATGGACAAAATGTTGGACTCTGACCAGGGAGACCTAGGTTCAAATCTCTGCTTGCCTTGAAGCTTGCAATCTGATCTTGGGTGACACTTCGGGTAAAGAGAGACACGCTCCAGAAAAGTCCTCCTCAACCTGGTGCCCTCCAGATGTGTTAGACTACAACTCCCATTAACCTCAACCAACATGGCCAGTGTTTCCTTCTGAGACAGAGAGTGTATGTTCAAACCACTTTCAAGCTGTATGCTGTTCTTCACACTCTTTGTATCGAACCAGCCAGAGTAAAATGAGAGAACTTCTTTGGGTGCTGCCATCACATTTTCATCAGCATCACACACTAGTCTGTTGCACTGCAGTTGTAACAGGTGGTCATTTTGAAACTAAGAGCCTATCTACACTGGTATATACTTATAATGTACGGTTCCCTGATAGCACTGTTTGGCAGAGAGAAAAAAGACCTCGTCCATTTGTGTTTCACTTAAAACGATCCGTCTTTCCCCTTTAAGAGCTGACCCGTATCTTTCTGGCACAGGGCTAGGGCATGCAATCTTTTGGGGACAATTTATTGAGATGCCAAATAGTTCTTTGTTCAGGCTTCCCAGACGGATACTTGAGTAAAAATAGATTGCACTGAAGATAAGGACCTTCTAAGCACTGTGGACAGACCCTAAGGCTACTACTGCTTAGGAGAACTGATCTGAAACATCATGGGAGAATAACTTCTTTCCAAGCAGAAGACCTGAAATGCAATCTCTGGCATCTCCAGAGAAATCCTCGTTAGGTATCCTATGATCCCATGGATTGTATGTGGCCCCCACAGACTTTTTCACAGCCCTTTGCTGCCTCAGTGCCCCTTTAAGGCCCACTGTTGAGCCCTCTTTTGCAATCTCTTTTTCCTCCTCTGTGCCATCTTTCCCACATTCCCTCAGAGCCATTTTTTCCTCTAAGAGCTGCAGGATGCCATTTCAGTTTTCTGCAATGCCCCTGGAATAATGTTGTTCTGGGACATTTAGGGAAATGGTCAAGCCTTATACAATATCCTCACATGTAAATCTTTGCACACGTTCTAGTGTTACCACTGGGCTGGGGAAAATAAATGTAAAGCAAGAAAATGCTCTGGGTAAAAGTGGGGGGCAGGGGTGGTCTCTGCACACTCCTCTGCCTTGCTCAATGCTCCACCTCATGTGACAGATACGTCACACCCTGCTTTACAGAGGAAGAGGGCAGGCACACCAAGTGCTTTGCTGTCATGTCCAAAGCTTGGGGGAGTTATTTGTTCTCTACAATCCCAGGATTCCCCAACCAGCAGATAGGATTCTGGGAGTTGTACTACAGAAAAGTAATTTGCCCAGGCTGTGGTCTGAAAACAACTTTTGGCTGCCTCCAGACTGATTCTGTGTGGGTTGTACTCAATTGTTTCTAACTGAACATGAAAAATATAGTATATATCAGTGGCTGAGATGTGAGCTAAAACAAAAAAAAGTTAAGTTAAAACCAAAGAAAGATTTACAGAGAGACCCTAGCAAACATTAGTCCAAGATTCAGCAGTGCCCAAGTACCTTGCATGTGTTCATCAAAACAAAGAAATCATTTTATGTGCAAGTTTAATTCACAGCATGTCCTCCAAGATCAAATATGAATTAAGTATTTTTAAAATATATATATTCAAACAAAACCATTATAATTTAGAAGGAAAATGTAGGCACCTTTGTTCCATGGGTATTTGTTGTTAAAAGATTATATTGCTACATCCACGCTTCAGTACCTATGTAAACCTTTAATCTGCAGGAAAGTATATGAAAATGAACAGAGATTTGGAGTACGCTGAGCGCTAGCAGTCTTTTTCTTCTTCTTCTTTTACTTCACTTTAGTTCCAAGCTGTGCTCAAGTAAACAAATTCTTTATCACCAAGGTTGGCCCTGCCATGGGGCAGAATGAGTCAGTTACCTTGGGCAGCAGATTGTCAGTGTTGCGAAAGGACAAAAAAATTGTGTAATTTATTGTTATTGGCCAGAATCCTATTGGTATTTCCATCATGGTTGCCTAACTTGTCATGGCTAATTGCAGCTAATTGACAGGTTGCCAGGCATTTCTTGGTTGTGTGCCTGGGTCATGAGGCCTGTTACACCACCAAAATGCACTCCAGCAGCCACAATTCACCTCAGCAAGTTATGCAGGCTTTACACACACACCAATAGGATTCTGGCAAGTATAGTTACACTGCCAGGAAGAAAGAAAGAGAAGTACTCTCCAGATGTCATTGGGCTTCAACTCCATCTCTGAATATGCTGATTAGATGTGAGATGCAGTTTAACAACATCTGGAGGGCCAAAAGTTTCCTAAGGACAAAGAAAGTGAGTGACCCTGTCTCCTCTGAACATCTGTTTTCAATTCCCACTTACATTATTTGCTTATTAGTGTGGCCATGCTATTAGCTGGCATGGCCAGGCTGCAATTCACGTGGGGTCAGCAAAATTAAAGGAGGAGAAGGAAAAGAGAGCAAGAGAGAAGAGCAAAATATTGTGGCACTTTTGAGCACTTGATTTCACATTGAAATAGAGCTAGTGAAGTGTCACAATATTTTGTCTCTCCCCCCGTCCTTTTCTTCGCCCCCCCCCCCCAACTTGGGCAACATGCTGAGACAGATGAACATGGCTGCTTCTTTGGGAATTCACACAGAGTGTGTAATATACAGCTGAGGTCTAAACTTCATTCACATGAAAACCCAAAAGAACGGTCTGCGTGAGCAGAATCTGCTCAGGGAGGTAGTTATGAACCAGGAATGCTTTCCAATGAGGTTTATCTGCTGCAATTGCCTGTGCAGAAAAACAACTTATTTACAGGGGATCCAAATTATGTCAGCTTCCATTTCTAATCCTCACATGTCAGCCCTCTGCTTCTCTCACCTTTTTCTTTCATGAGGAAAAGATCCATTAACTTAAGGAGAAAGAGATGGAATGGGTGAACAGTGCGTTTTGACTGAGAATGCTACAATCTCTCTCTCTCGGGAAGCACTCACTCGGTTTCAAACTAAAGATGTGAAGTGCAGACTTGGGCAAACCTAGCTTCTGTGTCTGCAACAGGAGAACCTGAGCTTATGTTGCTGCACACAGGAGAAAAGTTGTCCCTATTGAACTTCCTTCTTTTATACAATTCTGTTGAAAGTATCTTTAAAGCAAAGGGGGGATGCCATGTGGTTCTTGCACACCATCTTAAGATAAGAGTGGGTGATGCATTTATTGAACCACTGATGAGTACACTATACCTAGAAAATCCTGGAAAGGGTTTCTGTGAGTTGGAATCCACTCAATGGCACATAATCAGTATTACAGTTTCAGAAACAGAAAATAGCTTTCGACTCCACAAGAGTTTTCATCAGTTGGGCGCTACAGCGTTGGGAATGGTGCAGAAGAAACATTGGCATTTCAAAATCTGGCTAGTCAGGTGTACAGATCATGTTCTCCCTCTTTAAAAAAAGTTACGAAGTGGTATCCAGCCAAAAAGGATGACTGGCAGCACTATGTCTGACAAGTTTGGGAAGGACATTCTAATCCACGCCATCGGGGTAAAATCTGAAACCTCCCACCTCTGAGCTGATTCTTTAGCCCACATTTGGGACCTTGCTTTAAACAAGTGAACCTGGCTTGCACATCTGGTAAGCTGTTGGACTGCGACTCCCATGTGCCCTAGCCCAAACCAAATTAGCCAGTGTGAAGGGTGTATAGAGCTATACTTTGATGATATCTGGAGACGTGTGCTGCTTAGTGTGCAGCTCATATACCACCTCATAGTGCTTAAAGCAGTCCCTGGGTGGTTTACAATTTAATTATGCTAGTTACACATTGCCTCCTCCCCAGCAATTTACCAACCTTGGAAGGTTGGAAGGCTGAGTCAAATCTCAAGCCCATCAGGATCGAACTCAGATTGGGAGCAGAGTATTGACTGCAATGCTGCAGTTTAACCATTATGCCAAAAGAAAAACTTGTGAAAGTTACTTTTTTGGATCACAACTCCCAGAAACTCTTAGCAGGCCAATGGCCATGTTGATATACATTCACCATAAAAGTTGGACACACACACACACACACACACACACACACACACACACACACACACACTTTATCTCTCTCCCCCTTCCTCTCCCCTCTTTCACACACAGTAAGTCTCTCCCTCTCTCCCTATCTCTTCTAGATTGCAGTCAATTCTCACTCAGCAGGATTGCTGTTCTCATCTCCTCCCTCTTCTGGGACAGCCTTCTTTGCTCTCGCTGAGATAAGAGTTGTTTTCTCCTCAAACATTCCATGGGCTACCACTGTGCTGCTATTGCCACCCACTCCCAGTTTTGATAACATGCTTTGACTTTCATAGTTTTCTCTCTCTTAAGGTTGTGAGGTCTTTCATTTTCTTCTGGAAATGCTGAGAAAAGCTCAATGCTGATTTAAGATCTTTTATTTTTAATTTGAAAACTGAAATTCAAAATGCATCCAGGTTCAATGTAACTTTTGTAGGAAGTAACTGAACAATAACATTGGCCACAGCCTTAATGTTGACTTGTGCCACTTTCCTCCGTTAAGGAAGTTGGGAAATTAGTAATCAAAGAATGACCACACTATTTGTTTGACAAGTCTGATTCCACTACCAAATGGTTGTCCGATATTTTTGTTCAAAATCACAAAAGGCTGGTATTTCAGGAACAAAGTAGCAGCAAGAAGGGAGGCCGTTCCCCCTCTTCAAGTATGGTTGGCTCTAAAGGAAATTGTGGGGTGCCCTAAGAAAAAGGTGGAAAGCTACCCACACATATGTTATAAATTAGGAGGGTTAAATGCACACACACACACACGCGCACGCACACACACACACACACACACACCCCTGCTAAAAGAACAGCAATGTTGATCCTTAATCATCCCTCCCCACCCCAAATACATTGGGCTTGTAACCTGAGAAATAGACCTGATGGTTAATATGCACACCCACCCCTCAGTATATTAGAACATATGTGGACAGAGCTGGAGGAAAAATGACTTGTGGGTTATGATTCAGTGTAGGAAATGTTCGAGGTCACTGAACCATGCTTTCTTTTTCACTGTGAACATTAGAGACAAAAATACTGAGATAGACATAGAGTCATAATTAACAAAATACGTAAACATAAGATATATTTCTGTACTGGGTGGAAGTAGGGATTGCTGTCTTCTCTGGAGAAATGCCCACTAGCCTTCTCTCTCTCTTCCTCTTCCTCCAGTACTGGCAGAAGATTCTAGGTTAGGGCCTGATCACACGTAGCAAAAGAACCCCAGTTATACCGATATGGCCATTTTTTAGATCATTTCCTAAATTTCTGAGCACACGACGCACGGCCAAGATCAATTCACTTTCTCAGCCAGCAGTTTATTTCCAGTTTGTTTCCCCCTCGCCAGGAGGGTTGTTTTATTTTGTGCCAATAATGAATCACTTCATTCCTTATCATTTCAGTCTGTGTGAACGTTTCTGCCGATTTATTTCCTTTGCAAAGAGGTCAGGCTTCTGAGTGCTGTGGCCACTTCATGGCTACTGTGCTTGTATCCTTAAAAAAAAAATTAAAGGTATATCGACAGATCAGTATTAGGATCCACTGGCAGGATCCACTAAGAGACACCACACACAAAAAAAATGAATACATTGCCCAGAAGGAGACAGACTTCCCCATGTCCCTTGTGTGTGAAGGAGGGCTTCAGATTTCCTGCTTTGAATTGTAAAGAAAAGAGTGTTGTATGTATTTAACCCTGCTCTTCACAATACTTTGCAAGTTTTGCAAAACCCGCTTCCTCCTCCTGACACAGAAGGGAAAATATATCCAGGGAGAAAGGAAGGGAAAAGGGGAGGAGGAAAGAAGCCGTGTACCATTGTATTTCTGTATTGATATACCAGTTCTGGTATTTTTTTCAATAAAAATACAAGGGGGGGGGCTGATTGCCCCAAGAAACAGGAGAGAAAATGAACTGATACAAAATTAAAGAGCAGTGTAGCCTGCTATAATGGTTCAAATAGAAAGAAATGAATCGATACAGTTAAAAACAATGTGAATGCTCCCGCCAGTATATATATCATGTGACCACGAAAACAAATGTATCAGTATAACAGAGGTAAGGAAATAATCGGTATAACTGGGGTTCTTTTGACAGATGTGATTAGGCCATTACTTGGTACAATTGGATCTTTTATTATTCAAGTGTAGCGATGATAGCATATGTGAGCATAAATGAAAACTGACTGCAGGAGCAGTTCCCACAGCTAGAATGGTATGTATAAGCTACATACTGGAGGCACACAAAAATACCAGCCACAAAGGAACAGCTAGACAAAATCAGGAATTATTTGGCAAGGGTAAAAATAACTATCTATATTTGTGTCAAGGAGAAGTGATCAAGGGTTATATTCTGAGGAGGTCACCAGGGCACTTGCTTGTTGTAGGTCCACCACCACCACCACTCTTGGTCCTTGTCTGGCCTGGCTACTGAAAGCAACCAAGGAAACAATGGTGGAATGGGCTTCCCATTTCATCAACTCCTCCTTGCAGGAAGGGGTTTTACCTTCCTGCTTAAAGGAAACTGTCATCAGACATCTAATGACAGATTATCTGAATAATTTCAGACCAGTTGCAAATATTCCATTCAGTGGCAAGTTGATCAAGAGGGTGGTGGCGGATCAGCTGCAGACATTCCTAGAAGAAACCAACTCTTTAGATCCATTCCAGCCTAGGTTCTGCATGATGACCTAGCTATGTTGATGACCTTGATGACAGGTTCCTTACAATATCAATCCATGTATTTGTAGCCTCAGAATTGACTATTGCAATACACTCTGTGTGTGACTTCCCTTGAAGCTGATATGGAAGCTTCAGGAGATAATTTTCCCCAACAAGAGCATTTGGGTGTAGCTAGTTCCTAACTGCCTGTGCTATATATTGCCTCACTATTAGAGCCACTCCATTTCTTCTGAAGCTGCCATTAGTTCACTAGAGACCAATCACTGCGATGTTTATACATTCCATTTCTTGCTTCACATTTTCCAATTTACCTTGATTCATACTTCTTTCCTTGCATGTTCCAATTGTATGTGTTGTGCAGCATTGGACTTTCCTTTCACCTCTGTGCATGTCAGCCACTAGACAGCCTTTCAGCTTTAATCTAGCTTCGTCTTGTTTGTTTGTTTGTTTGTGTATACTGCCCATCTGGCAGCCAAGGCCACTCTGGGCGGTTTACAACAACTGGACAAAACAATAGAATAACAAAATAAAACAACATCAATAAATTAAAAGCGCAAAACAAAATACCATAATATACAGTGAAAACAGGGATACAATACAATACATTACAATTAAAAGCATAAATACATAAAAACATGGCAGTATGATGAATGTTATATTATCGGGCACTGTTGCATCAGGCTGTTGTTTGTTCAGGAAAGGCCTGTCTAAATAGCCAGGTTTTTAATAGCTTTTTGAAAGTGCCCAGTGAAGGGGCCAGGCGAACTTCGGGTGGGAGAGAATTCCACAGTTGTGGGGCTACTGCCGAGAAGGCCCAATTTCTGGCAGCTGTTTTCCAGGCCTCTCTCGGGGTCAAAACTCTCAGCCGCCCTGCCTGCGATGATCTTATTGGACAGGCAGACCTAACTGGAAGGTCATTGCGTCATTAGCAACAGTGCTATTCATACTTGTCTTTTTCTCTTCCCCAGTAGCTGATCGATTGCTTTCGAACCTGGGAGTCTCATCTTCCAGGTCTGTCTCATCATAGGGTTTTCTAGGTAAGAAAGTTCTAGCAGTGGTCTACCATTGTCTTTTTCTGTGCAGCTCTAATAATAGTTAGCTTATGTACTACCTCCGTTGCCTCCTCTTCAGCTGCTGCTGCTGCTGCTCAGTAGCATGTGATGCTCCCCCCTCATGTGATGTGGCCATTAATCCTGAAGAGGGTGGATGTATCTTACTCTGGTGCCTCAGCTTTGACCATTCCACCTTGGGTGACCCTGCCACGACTCCAGACTCATAATGGAGTCTAGCCTCCTGATGGCATTGCTCTCAGCTTCATTGACACACTCAACCCCTTCACAGTGTTAAGGTATGTATCCAAGTAGGAGGCAGATACATGACCATATTTGATATCAAAGCTAATGGCTTGAAGCAATAATCATGGATAGCAGATATGCAAAGTAGGTAATAGCATTTAAAGAAGGGACAGCAGCAGGTGATGGGATGAGATGGTTCATCCCCTAAGTGAGTGGTACCTGTGAATATCCCTTTGTGAAAGCTGCTATAATAAATAAGACTCATGCACCTTCCCTCACTGGAGGTCTGACTGTTTGCTGATCAAAGAACAACACAAAGAGAGGGAAATATTACATCACTGTTCAGATCCAATCCCTCGCTGCCATTTCCTCATATACAGACTGCAGCTCATATTTTGGGGGATTACAATAGCCAAGCTCCTTCTGAGGGGACCTGCCGGAGTGTCAGATCTAGGCCAATCTCTGTGCCTCCCACAGGGCAAACCTAAGGGAGACATCTAGATCACAACAGGAGGTGGTGACAGGAAAGGAGTGGCCTGATTGAACATGAATGTACCCCGGGAGGAACTGGTCCTTGACTTGAACAACCACCAGTGGCCACCAGCTACCCAACAGGGCAGGCCACCTATGACAGCCCAAGCTATGTCAAACTGGAAACTCGGGCAGGAGAGGGAGATGGGAAAGAAGCAGGTGCTGGAGATGAGACTCCCCTGTGGGGGGTCAGGCAAGAAGCTGGAGTAAACACCCAGATGGTACCTGAAGTGAGGGGGCAGAATCAGGATGAGAAAGGATAAAAGCGGTTCCACTCCCTGAGGACAGGGAGATGGGAGAGGAGGGGGCTGATGTCCAGGAGTGGCTGGGCCCCTACTGGAGCCCCAGCATGTCAGCCCTCTACACACTGGGTGATTTTCCTGGATACATTCTTGCAAAGGGTCCAACTTGCACCAGACCCAGAACTGCTGACCTGTGGGCTGTGCAACCCCATGCAATGCAGAGGCATCACTGGCAATGAAGGCATCAACTGTGAAGACTTTCCTAGCTGAGGCAAGCCCTTCTGGCACAGGAGGCCAAGTGGCACCAACACCTGGCACCCAGGGCCACCACCGGGTGCTGGACTTCCCCAAGAGTTGAAGGGAACTGACCTTGGGGCTACTAAAGAGAGACCCAGACAGAGACTACCATACTTCCTGGAGGGGATGAAGAGAATCATCCTTGGGACAAATACTAAAGGCTGTGGACCTCAAGACCCTGGGGGGGGGGGGGGTGTGGATCAGAGGAAAGCTGTTTTCAGACCTGGAAGCCTATGTCCTAAGTCTATATGTCTGCACTAAGCAGACATATTCAACCTCTCTCCCAATGGAGGACCTGGGGGTGGGGGCACACACACAGCCAGCGAACTACTAGCTGAGTGATTCTGAGTGCCATATTCCAAAAAAGTAACTTTTCCAAGTTCTGTTGCTACACAACATGTTCAAGAAGTTAAAATGCCTTTCCTGCTGAGTCTTTTTAAAAGAAAAAAATGTGAAGTTATTACACCCAACACTGAAGGAAAAACCTGCTGAGCCTCTTCTACACCTAAGCACCATCTGAAACAAATATGTTTCAGTGACCCAATGTTGAGTATTTTATGACTCTTGAATCCTACATGAAAAACTAAAAAGTAAAGGGAAGAAAGGAACAGAAGAGAGAGAGAGAGAGAATTTTGGTTTGCACATGGCCTGTGATTATTGTGAAAAATAGCCTGGAGGATGTCTCTTAACATGAATTCACATTTTAGTACTGAAGGAGGGATCCCAGATTTTTAAAAAAATAGTTAAGATTTACACAGACGGGTTGAACAAAATAAACAGAGGGGATTCTGTGAACTCTTTGTTTTGTTTAACTCTGTCAGTTTCCAGCACAACTCTCAAGCATCCAGACGCTTTCAAAAAATGTTTAATCAAACTCAGACAATTTCCTGCACCCTCAGCAGACCACCCTCCTCTTCTCTTTCTTTCAGTTTTTATTTTCTGGATTGCTGCCACGTGCCTTTGAGTTTCAGTCCTGCTCTGGCTTGCTTGTTTTACGCAACTTCTTATTGTCTTTTAGCCTCCACTTTTTTACTATAGTGTGTTCACTAATACAGTCCTCACATTGATCTGCCTTACAAGCTACCATGCGGCATGTCTGGTGTTGATTTCCACACTGTTGCACATGTATGTTATATATTTGTTACGACCCAAAGCATTGCACTCTAGCTTTTGGAGGGAGGCAGAGCCATTACAGTATCTCTTGCAGGAGAAACAGCGACGTGTCTCATGGTGCTTTAAAGGCTATTACATTGGTTATGAAAAAGAAATGTATGCATGTGGGTCATAAGTAAAATTAAGAAGGCGACTTGTTAGTACATTTATTGGGCCAAGGAAGGAAGGAAGGAAGGAAGGAAGGAAGGAAGGAAGGAAGGAAGGAAGTTTTTTAACCTTTCAGAAATATTCCTCAGGGTAGGTGCTCTCTGTAGCTTCAGAAGAAGAAAAGTTAAATATTAATCCTGGTCAGATGTTATAGCCATGGAAGCCATAGTTAGTTAAGCTCCAAATTGGAGATTGCAAGCTTAGTGAGACAGCTTGAGGTTTCCTGTAATCAATTTACAACTGAAGGGATGGAGACTCAGTTGCTCATCTCTATAGGGAAGAGGCCTGCAAACACTCAGCAAACCATCCATTCATGACCTTTTTGTCAAAGCACATAACCCCTGTGTTAGCATGGAGCAGAAGCACTGAGTTACATGGCTATGCCTGTATCAGCCATAGTAAATATCTTTAAAGTGCCACTAGACCCATTGTTGAGCATCCAATGTGCTGCAGTTGGTAGAGTGATAAGACTATGACTTTGAAGACCAGAGTTCAAATCCCCACTTGGCCATGGAAACTCACTGAGGGACGGGAACTGGTAAAACCACTCTCTGAATATCTCACCTTGAAAACCCTATTAGGGTCACTGTAAGTCGGTCCCCATTTGATGGCACATCACTAAATAACTAGACTCATTGTTATTACTGCTATTCTAATTATTGTGTCTGACTAATATTGCTCTTGCTTTGGGGCTTATTCCTTTAAAAAAAAACATTCACTTCTTCTAGTATTTCTTATTATATTATAAGCATGAAGATAAGTTCTTGGACCTTCCTGCATTGATGAGCAGGCTGGCCCTGAACAGCCAAGGATCCCAGCCCTGTTGCCACTAATGCAACAGAAAAGCATGGAAGAACAGAAGTCAAACAGTGATGAGGAAGGAGGGCTCAGTCTACAGAGCTAGCACCCCCACTTTGGGGTGGGGTGGAGCTCCATATCCAGGAAAGGCTCCTTTTGGACTCTGCTTTTGCCAGGAGGTGAACACTTTTTTTAAAAAAAAAATCTTTCCTGATTCTTGCTTTTCCCTTAGGTTTTGACTCTGTTTCGTTGTTGGTTTATTGTGATTATTGTTTATTTGCATTTCAAATAAATTTTGATTGCTTGCTGCAAGTTGCTGCATAGCCTTTTTCATTTAGTTGCAGAAAAAGCCACTAACAGAGAAAATAAACCAACGGAAATCCTGTTGCACAACATTCCACCATTAGGGACAGGGGATAGGGGGAGTATAATTTTACCACTGGTGGTGATTTTATTTATTTATTTATTTATTTATTTATTTAACTTATATGCCGCCCACACTACCCAGAGGTCTCTGGGCGGCTTACAACATTTAAAATACAATAAAAAGACAAAACAATTGAAATGCAATTAAAATATATACTCTAAAAAATTGCCATCGGACCCACAGCTGATATCATTTCAATTAAAAGCCTTCTGGAACAGGAAGGTTTTGACCTGGCAAATGTCATCAGCGTCGGCGCCAGACGAATCTCAGTCGGGAGGGCATTCCATAGTCTGGGGGCAGCTGCCGAAAAGGCCCTTTGTCTACAAGCCATCCCTCTTACCTCCTTGAGGGACGGCTCTTTCAAAAGGGCCCCCTGGCTAGATCTTAACTGCCGGGTAGGTTCATATGGAAGGAGGCGGTCCTTCAGGTATCCAGGGCCCAAGCCGTTTAATTTAATTTTCTAAAATTAAAGACTCCACCCTCCTATCCCATAGCTCCCAATAGATTTCCCATGATGAAAGAGATCCTAAAGAAGTACCACAACCTGGGTGGGGGAGATATTTTTAATTTACAGAAACTGCCACAGTTGACGACATCATAAGCCTTATGCAGCCTAAAGTTGCACAACAGGACTTCAGCCATTATTTCAGTAGTCCTTATAACAACTCTGTAAGGTAGGGGACCATACTTATCATTCTCAGACTGAAGATGAAATAAATAGGCCAAGGGCGATCATGGCTTTCCGAAAGCCACTTAATATCATGAGTCACAACCTGTTATATCCAGCTGTAAATTAGTGACTTCTCTCAACCATACTACAGTAGCTCTAGCTCTCGGACAGATCTTCTTAACAGTCATAGACAATATTTGACTTAGGTTCAAAAAAGCACCAGAGAAACTGAAAGTGCTGCAGGTAAGGGAAGGGTCCCAAGGATGTTGCTTTGAAGCCAAAGCTCATAACATTTTAAACTACAATTCCCAAATCTCAAAGCAACTTTTCAGGCAGTGCTTGATTCCTGGAGTTCTGTTAGATTCTGGTTTGCCTTAAGAGCAACTTGACAAGAGTGGCTCAAAAACAAAATAATTTGCACAGGTAAGAGACTGTTGCTGACCTTTTCTCTGATGTCTTGGGGAAAATAAGCATAGATTTATGGATGGAAAAAGATTGTGTGGACGCTTTAGCTCTATTATTGAAAACAAAGAGCTAGGCTAAGCATGGGCCAAGAAGGATCTTGGGCCACACAATTCTGTACTCTTGTTTTGTCACTTGCTCCAGTCTGGAGGCGTCAGGTTGAAAACAAAGTAGAACTTGTGGTGGGCTGGCCCAAGACTTTTGTTTTTGGTGCCTGATTCAGAGCAACAAATGACACACAATCTCTTTCCCAGCCAAAGTCATGGTACCTAGGTCCCAAGGCCAGCCATAGTCATTCGGGCACCTACAACAGAACAGAACAATTAAGTCCTCTCTCCATTTCACTAGCATTAAAAACAAGGCCATAATAAATTAATAAGTAATAATAAGCTGCCTTTCCGTGATACACAAAATCTGCAGCCTGAGGCAGCTGTCTAACCCTGCCTAATAGCAAGACAGGCCCTAACCTGTAAATCTTAGGTCTGCCTAACCCTGGTATAAAATGGCTTTCTTATTCTGCACAAGAAACTCACAAGATGATACAAGTACTTCACCAACTAAAGGAAAGTGACTATAAAAATTAACTAAAATAAAACAAATAGGAAAGGATATTTCTCCTTTGGTTTTTAAAAGCAGATCTAATATGACTAGTAAAAGAGGTCAGCATGACCCAGGCCTGGTTGAATTCAAGCCTCTTTAGGCTGAAGAAGCTAGACCCTAGACATTTGATGGTTGACCTTGGGTTAGTCAGGCTGCTTTTGGTCTCACCTTCCTGTCCTGACAGGCTGTTAAAAGGATAGATGAGATTAGAATGATAAAGCACCTTGGACTCTTATAAAGTGCCATGGAAATGATTAATAACAATAGGGGAACCAACCTCTTTTTTTAGGAGATTATGGCATAGCATTCTTGAGTTTATCACACTGTTGTTACTGTTATCATACACCAAGTCATTACAAGCCCATCCCTAGTTTGTAAATACATCTAATTTTAATTACAATGATTTATGATTTAAACATTAATTTACATTTGATGAATCAGCAATAGTGCAAACCTTAAGGCAGTGCGGAAAAAGAAGTATGTTATTTAGCTTAGGTGTTTACAATTCTTGGATTTAGGTATCTTATTGCAAGGAGTTTCTTAACCCTTTACTATCTAAAATCATTTGTAATTAAGGGGAAAGTAAGTAGGTAAATGGATCTAACACAAATTAATCTAACACTAACTTAAAACTAATTGTTAACACAAGGCATAGTGGTTGAGGGTTTCTGAAATTCAAAGTCCAAAAGAGTAACTTTTCCAGGCTCTGGCAAGGGTTATTCCACCTCTCTCTGTGTTGTTTCCAGACTTATAATTGTCATGTTCCATGTTTAAATCCTAAAGATGTGTTAATATGGTTTTTTTAAATCTGCAGATGTGTCCATGCAAATTCTTCATGGCCATTCAGTCTCCTTTCAATATCTCTTATACTAAGAGGGAGATGATCCAGTGTGGTATAGTGGGTAGAATGTCAAACTAGGATTCAGGAGACCAGGCTTCAAATTGCTGCTCAGCCCTGAAAACTCACTGAAGGCATGGGGTGGCAATGGTAACACTATTCCTTGAACACCATATGCATCTCCAAAACCCACTTAGGGTCGTCACAAGTTAGAAGTGTCTGGACAACACATAACATACAACTGCAAACTGATTGACTGTGGGGGTTGTTCCTTCTCCTATTTTCAGCCCCACTGGTGTGCAAATGTTGAAAGCAGGGAGGTGCACACCTAATCATGAGGTAAATAACGCATCACACCTCTTTCTTGTCCCTGCCTCAAGAAATGGAAAAGCTGTAGAAAAATTTAAGAAAATAGGAAGCTGCTTTATACTGTGTCAACTCTTGGGTGGAACTAGCCCAGTCTTGCTAACATTGACTGCCAGCAGTTCTCCTGGGTTTTCCAGCCCTGTCTAGAGATGGTAAATATTACATCTGGGACACAAGTTGTGCAAGAAAGTATGGGCAGTAGCACTACATTGTGGCCCTACCTCCAATTTGCAGCTGAAAATATATTTAGCTGTTAGAACCCTGCACTAGTGGATGTACATTTTGGGGGCCCTGAACTCTCATGGGGGACCCTTCACAACCAGCAATGAGGTATGGGTAAGCACTGTTATCTTCTTCACTGGGGTTGTTCCATGACAGATCAACACAATTTTTTTTAATGACTAAAGTTTCTGGGACCCCTCCGGGATAAGGGGCCCTGAAGCTTAATCTTCATTAGTTGCATAGTAGATCCGCCCCTAGGACTCTGCAGGAGTTCACAGCATGCCTGAAAGAGATTAAAAGTAGCCCTTAAGTTCTGAACTCTGTTCTTCCCAAAAATGAAAAACCTATTACTTTGAACTAAGTGTAAACTCAATACATAAAAATACATCATCATCTCTCCCCCCCCCCCCCGCACCCGCTCTCTCTGTGTTTTCTTATACATCAATCTACTGATTGCAATCCAACTCAAACATGCTTAAAGTCCACAGAAATCAATAGGCTTTAGAGCACCTATCTCTTTGTTGGGTTGTGGCCACTGCGATTAAAATGTCAAATACTATGGGGAGCCGTAACCTTTTGCACAAAAGTGCAAATGTCACGTTAAAAGACATGCATGCAGTTAAGAGCCCCGTGCTCTTGGAACTGGCAATTTGACAACTCGTAAACAAGTGCATTAGATTCACACAGTCTAGGGTGCTGCATTAGCAATCTCCCCTCGGTTTCATCAAAGCCTAAAGCTGCCTCTCCACCAATGCAAGCTGGACTAATAATCCTAGGGAATTGCAAAGGCTGGTCCAAGACATTTGCTCCCTTGAGTATGTAAAGCACAACAGGTTGCCACTCATACTCCATGTACAAAAACCAAGTGAATTATCAGTTTAATCTCACTTCAGCACTGGTGATGAGACAGTGTCCTCTGATGTACCTGAAAGCAACAGGCTTGCTTATGGGGTGCAGAGTAGCTCAAAAGACACACAACATTCTTCTTCAATACCTAGCTGCTGCTCCCAGCATTTGCCACCTGAGGCAATCACTTGCTCTGCCTGAGGGTGGGGCCAGCCTTTCTCACAGGGCTGTAATTAGGGCAGAGTTCCTGGTGCTCTGTCCCAGGGCACCAGAATTTAAAGGGCATTGAAATCTGGAGGTGGAGCTGTTGGGAAATGGATGGCAACACCTCCTGGGCCGATTCACTTTCTTTGTTTCTGAGAAGATATGCTTTCTCTTTCTTGACGAGGTGGGGGGAGCACTACATTTTTCTCCATTTTCATGAGAGGTTCATGCCCGTGCCTCATGGCAGAGTGGGTGAGAGATGATGCTTCCTGCCCAGGTGCCAGAACGCCTAGTTACTGTTCTGCCTTCTAAAAGGGAGCTTGGCAAAATTAGGTTGTCATCTAATATAGTGGCTCCAAGGTGTGACTTAAATCCTGGGCATTCACACAGAGTATTGCTTTCAGTTAGCCATCCTCCTCCAGCCCTTACCCAACTGGACCTGCTTACAGGAGTGTTGTGAGGAATATATAGAAACAATACAAGAAGTCCATTCCGGGTACACTGCAGTTTCATGTATACGCTGAGTGAAATCATCTGTTTGCTGTGGCAGCTTGCGGTGCAGATGCCTATGAAACAGTGGGGTCAGATCATTTGCTATGTTCAATTCCTAACTAGAATTTTCTTCTCCTTGATTTCAGGGCTATAACTCAGGTCATGCAACTAGGACTTTGCATCAGGGCACAGAATTTGGAGGGCGATGGTGTGCCACCCTCTGGACTCTGCACCGGTAGCAGAGGAAAACAAAAGGAACAAGGGAAAAGGAGGAAAGCGCGCAAGAGCAGTAGTTGCAGGAGGCAGGCTGCAGTGCCAGGGGCAGGCTCACTCCTCTAAGGAAAAGAAGAGAGAGGCGAGGCAGCAGGCACATGCCTCCACCCTCCCACCTGAGGCTGACTTTTCACAACTGCTGCTTACATTACTGTATTTAAAGCTGGGCAGCAATGGTGAGAGAGATAGTATGTCAGGAGGGCAACAGCATTAGATGCCCCATCATGCGCCTTCTTTTTTTGCCATCTCTGAGAATTTTCTCTGGGTCCCAAAAGACCAACACACACCTCCAGAACAGTTCAACTAACAAGCATGATTGGAAACTGATTAGAGCTATTCAGTGTGCCTACTATGCTACGGTTAAGACAATAAAGAAAAATTACGTAGCTAATGTTATTTCATCCTCCACCTGCCACCGAGCAGAATTGTTCTGGGTGGTTAAGAGCTTGCAAACTTAAAAAGGCTAGGAATCGAACCCTCAGTGACCTGCAATGAGCAGTTTTCTAGGCACTTCAAAGAGAAAGTCACTCATATTTGCTTGGATCTTGATGCCACAAATTTTACAGTATCTAGGGAGGTATCCAGTGCATTGTCTAATCAGGTTTGTTGAGATCAGTTTCAGTTGTAGGAGCCCAATAATGTGGGCAAGACACTTGAATCTGTCCATCCCACCACACATATACTCAACCTTTCACCCATCATGTTTGATAAGATCTAGCAGGGGTGGATTGACTGGGTGGATCAAGGAGGTGGTAATTGCTTCATTACTGCAGGGGATGGTGCCTTCTACCTTGAAAGAAGTGGTACACTGAAGAGGGCCTATCTGGACCCAGAAGTATGTGATAACTAGCCTTGTTTGCAGCTTGTTAAGGTGGACATGTTGCAATCATACCTCCTGTAAATCTGGCTGGCCAGAGCAGAGCTACCTTAACAAGCATCAGACAAGGCTGATGGCCAATTTCCTTCTCTGTGGCTGGCTAACGTGGATTCACCTGGGAAACCTGACTTTCTGGGTGTGACTTCACAGCAGATCCATTCATATTTTTCCACTGTGTAGTCACATCCACAGAACAAATATATATATAGTATATAGTATGCTAAGAATCCTTGGTCCTTATTTATACTTTTAAAATTAAACTAATGGGTTCTCCTTGAGATTACTCCACTTCAGCATAGCCATGTGGTTGTTTTTAGCACAAAGTGTATATGAAAGCACTTGGCCTGGACATCACTGGGCTGCCATCTTTCTTTAAGCCCACTATCCACATAGCTGTCACCTGCTCTTCCCTGCCCTCATCCCTCTACCATACCCTCTGTGTACATAATCCTGTGACCTAACTATTTTGTTCCATTAATGCCAGGAAGTGGATTGCAAGCACAATCCTAGGAGATAGGAAACACCAGAGGTGGGAAGTGATTGTGATTTTTGACTGCATATCCCAGCATCCCATAGTCAATCTGGCTACTGGCTATGCTAGTTTGGGATTCCGAGAGTTGTGGTTGAAAACCAGCAAAAGATTTCCCATCTTCGCCAGCTGCGGGAACTGTTTGACCTCTTTTCTCCTGGTGTCACTACCTTTTTTAAAAAAAATACCTGATCCTAAACACATGGGCAACTCTGACTTTGTACTTAGAACAGATACTTCTTTGCATTGTCTCTTAAACTCCAGGAAAACTTTCAGATTGACTGAGATGTGCAAAGTAGTCAAGGTGATGTGGGTGCACTGGTTATGCAAAGAAACTTAATTAACCCTCAAACTTCAATTAAAGAATATTGATTAAATAACTAAGACAGGGAGAGATTCCAAGATGAAATCAAAGGTTATTTCATCTTGAGAAGGAAACACACAATTCACTCGTTAGTGCTTTATTTCACAGGGATCCTAGAACTCACAATAACTCACATCTCAGAGCAGTTTATATGCATTCTTTGAGCTTCATGAGCGTGTGAGGGCAAAAACATCCTGCTGCTCTGTTGACACAAAGGCGTATAATATAATGGACTTACAATAACTCGCATGTGTGGATCTCAGTTGTGTAAGCAGATGAAAAGGGACAATGTCTCTCTGAGCCAGCAAAATGGAGAAATAGAAAACATGGCAAAGCCTTTTGTCTCCAAGGATGAAAGAGCAATAATTAACAATGCATCCTGCCAAATACACTAGGAATAACTGGATACCTTCACACTAGAAACCTTGACATCTGAGCGTTCAGCCTGGAGGCAGGTGGTGCATCATGGCCTCTCCCAATTTGAAGAGACGCTTGTCCAGCAGGCCGAGGCAAAGAGGCAGTCCCGAAACCAGCAAATCAGAGAGCTGGACAGGGGACAGATTGTATTTGTCTTCAGTGTGGAAGGGATTGTCACTCTCGAATTGGCCTTCTCAGCCACACTAGACGCTGTTCCAAAACCTCTATTCAGAGCACGTTACCATAGTCTCTCAAGACTGAAGGATGCCTAATCTCACACCAGAAGTTGTTAAAAGTTACTTCTTGTAACTTGAGCAAGAGTTCTAGAGAACTCGAAAGCTCTCCCACTTTCACCACACTTTGGTTTGTCCTAATAAATGGTCTGATATTTGATTTCACTCTTACTTCTGAGTTTTTAAGATTGAAAATATTTGTCCTTTTTCTCTCTCGAGGTAAAGGGAGAAGAGGGAAGAAGAAAGGAGAAAGCCATCCAGACGGAGATCAGCTTTCTGTGTTTCCTCATGTATGTCTGAGGTTCCTTAAGTACATTGAGGAATGTGACCATTAGCGTTCAGCCACTCACTCCATGGCAAGGCAGGATAGGAGATTTGAATGGAAGCAACAAGCTACTCCTGATTCCTGCCATACAGGAGGAGATGGGTATCGGTGTATTTAAATCAGGGAAACATTGCCCTGCAAACAATCAGCCCTTTCCTCCTTCCCCGCCCCCATCCACCCAAGCATTATACCTCTGAACCAATCATGGATCTCTCCATCATCCCTGCTTTGACCATAAGGTCACACTCTGGGTCCCAGAGTTGAAAGGATTAATTGGTCAGGTCAGCTGACAGGATCAGTTGCCCTTTCAAATCAAGGTTGTCCCCACGCAGCACTATTGAAACAGAGAATAAGATATTGGAGTTTTAACTCAGGATGGGCACCCATATTCATCTGATAGAAACCAGTAGAAAAGCTGAGCTGGCGTTAAATTGATTGTTGAAGAGAATTTCTCTTCTTAACATCTGCCAATAGCATTTAGCCTTTTCGCTTTCTAGTGTCAAGTATCGGCTTTTGAATCTTACTCAAGAAAATCCTGAGCAGGCAATTCCTTTGGAAAACAGTTCACTGGTTGATGCTATTATGGGAAGCTTTGGGATCTCATCTACTACTGGACATTTCCACAATAGCAAAGGCAGGGGTTACATAGCAGACCACTACACTTTTATATTACTTTTTAAAAAATTAACCGAAACAGTAATATTCTCTGCCACTGTTTGGCCCAAGGCTTTCCTGTTCTCTCAGGATCCTCATACCCTGAAATTCTGTGATATAGGGTGGGCTATGAATGTTTTAAATTAATTTAAATTAAATAGTTTAGGCACTAAAAGGATGGTGACATGCTATATTGAAAGCCCAGCATTTCTATGAGGGTTGCTGATGTATGACACCTTTGTGCTAAATGATGAAAGAGTCCTAAAGAACACAGAACCTAGTTCACTATTTAGTGACATTCTGGTTGCTTTTGATAAAAGTATTGCTTGAGTATTGATTTTATCATCAGGAAGACAATACCGGCACATTCATATACATATGGCAAGAAATGCATATTTTCTGTCATTTTGACAAATAATCCATCTATTGTCCACGCTGCTGCTGCTATTCAGCCACTGCTCTCTCCTTTTACAATGTCCCCCTCCAGTTCTATTTAGAATAAATATAGATCTTAAGATATTTTAGGAGCCAGTGTGGTACAGTAGCCTAGACTAGGGTTCGATCTTAGGAGATCCAGGCTCAACTTCCAACTGGGCATGAAATTTACCAGTCAGTGTCTCTGGCTGGCCTACTCTGGAGGGTTGTTGTAAAGAGACAGTGTTGAGAAGTGTCACATATGAACCTTTGAGTTCATTGGAGGAAAGATGGGATAGACATGTAACCAAGAGACAAAAATATTTTTCTATTTGTTTTTAAAATTGAAAGAGAGAAACAGGAAGGCTCCCTTCAACAAATGCCATCTCCAATATAATGCTGTTTTCTGCATGGACATCTTGCGGTTTTCCAGTTATGTATAGAAAAGGACACCTGCAATGTATGCATGTTGTTGCTTTGTGCTGTTGAGTCAGAACTGATTTGCAGCAACCCTAATAGGGCCTTTCATAAGTGAGATATTTAACGAGCGGTTTTACCAGTTCCACACCCCCAGTGTGTTTCCATGGCCAAGTAGGGATTCAGATCCAGGTTTCCTGAGTCCTAATCTGTCACTCTATTCACTATACCACACTAGATATCCCCAAGAGATGTGCAACACACTATTTGTCCATGTTCAGACTTAATTAATTATAGGAACTTATATCTTACTATTGTAATAAATTCCCTGGGCAATTAGGAATATGTACACATTTTAGGGTGGTTGTAGCCAATCATGACAACTAGATTATTGTTTAAATGATTCTGCATTTTTAAAAATTGCACGTTATTTACTTATTCTTTAAATCAACTGCATCTATTAACATAATAAAGAGAGAATAAAACATCTACGGCTGGTGTAATGCACTGTGCAGGCTTACTTCGGGCACATCCTAAGGCTAGGGAGATCTTATTTGTTTAATAAGTTGCTCATGAATATGCAAATCTGCATCAATGCCGCACCTTAGCTGCAAAATTAATGAGCTGCAAATTAATATGACAACAAAGGAAAATCTATTTAGTGACAGAACCATGGCTCGTACCTGATGCAGGGGTGTGGATAGTGTTAACCATAGGAAGAAGTTGAGTATTTTGTAATTTCTTCCTTCCACATTACTGCTACTTGATAGTTTAATTCCAGCTAAAATTTCTCAGTTTCTGTTTAAAGGTGTGGAAAAGAAATAGCATAAATTATTCAACTACCTATTACACATCAGCAACCAATCCACATATTTGTTCCATCCAGGAAGGTGGAATTGTGTGGGCTGGCAGTTCAATCCATTTCTACCAGGATCAGCATGATGACCTGTAGGGTGCAGTGGGGGACCATAAGAGTCTTGCTCTATCAGAACAAAGGCCTATCTTGTCCATCATTCTGTGCCCACAAGGAAGACCTGAGCACAATGCCATCTTCCTGCACGCATTCCCTGGAAAACTTCTGAGACTGGAGTTAACACAAAGCCATCACGCTAGCTGTTGATAGCCTTCACCTTCATGATTATGTCTAATTCCCTTTCAAAGCTGTCCTGGGCTGGCATCTATCACCATATCCAGTATTAATGAATTCTGCAGTTTGACTCAGTACTCTGAAGAAGTACTTCCTTTTATCTGTCCAGAATTTCCTACCATTCAGCTTAATTGATTGACCCTGGGTCAACCCCTCTCTACCCTCTCCGCGCCATACTTGTCTCTTTTCCAAGCTAAAAAGCCCCAAATGTGACCTTTTGTAGTCTAGGGGAATTGCTTCAGCTTCTTGGTCATACTGGCTGCACGTTTCTAGCTATAAAATATCCCTCTTGAGGTGTGGTGACCAAATATTTCAAATACAATTCCACCATAATGGAGACTTTCTGTTCTACAAGCTTGATTATTTGATCGTTAACAGCATTTCCCATCCAGAATATGCATTACATTAACCAGCTTGTAACTTCTTGGATCCCTTATTTTAAATGGTGCTACTGTAGTGATTTTGAGGTCTTCTGATACCAAGGCCAAACTTATTGACATGTTCCCTATTTTTGTCAGAATATAATTTTATGTAATATTTGCCTTCTTTAAGTATTGTTGCATGGATTTCATTTGGATGTTTGTTTTCAATCTGGCAACAATATTCAGAATTTTATCTCTTGTCCCCAGTATTTGCCTTGCTTTTTCAGACTCCTTTTCTGAAAGTATCAGTTTAGGCAAGTATCTGTCCCACTTTTAATACGGTGAAGATAGACAAAATGAATTCATTCTGTTTTTTTCTCCAGGATCCCCATCCTCCTTTAAACTAAAATCCAATTGCTAGTCCCAATTAAAGTAGACCCACTGAATCAATAGGTGAATGGTAAATAAATCACATGTAAATCAAATTGATTCCAATGACTTTACTTAGTTTAGTTGGACTTGTAATTGAATTCAGAAATTTAGATGGTTCTACTGTGGTGATTTTGAGATCTTCTGGTACCACATCCAAACAAGGTATTAATTCTCTTATCATCTGACACACTGATTTTCTTGTTTCTGATTCTACTTTAAGAATATATGTATTATTTTGTTTTAATTTGTAAGTATTAATTAGTGGATCTTACCTTTACTTGAATGTGTTTAAAAGTAAAATAACAAAATACTGTGTGGCTCCTTTAAGACTAATAGATCTATTACAGCATGCCTTTTCATGGACACACAGCCCGCTCCCTCAGATGCAGGCTGAAGCCCTTTTTTAGGTTAAGCTAATAGAGTTAACAGTGCTGAGAAATACAAAACTTACCGTCGCAGAGATTTGGGAATCAGAAGCTTGCATTTTTGACAGCTAGCTTTACATTCACATTTGGGTGTGCATTTACACTTACAAGATGCAGTGTGGGTCCACAGCCCCCACCATGGGCAAGGATCATCAAAGGTCCCATGGGACTGGTCACCACACTGGAGAGCAGCTGGTGCAGAAAACAGGAATTTTATTCTCAAACTATGTACAGGTGGCTTGTTGGCCATTGTAGGATCTTTCTGTTCCAGACCCTCAACCATCTGTGGTCTTCTTAGTCCAATCAAGGTGGTTTAACTTCACTCCCTGCTGTCCCTGGGCAGTTCATGTCACCCATCCAGTCCTTCAATGCTCCGGAACCTTCTGCTATTCTTCTTGAGTGCATAGATTCCACTCCAGCTGGGTTAGCTTCTTAAAACTGCTACTGCCACTGCCAGCGACACAGCTGGGTCAGAGTTGGTGTCAGTGCAGGTTAGGCTGTGTGTGTGTGTTCTGTGCTATCAAGTTGGAACCATCTTATAGCAACTCTAATAGGGCTTTCAAGGTAAGTGAGATCTTTAAGTAGTGGTTTTACCAGTTCCACTCCCCCAATGAGTTTCCATGGCCAACTGGGGATTCAAACCCTGTTCTCCAGAGTCCTAGTCCATCACTGTCCACTACACCGCACTGGAAATTCCAGGCTAGGGAAGGCACTGCCAAAGCAGACCCAGGCTGCCCCACCATTGGTTCTGCTTCCAGCAGATCTAGGAGGCCTCACGCCCAACTGTGATGAAACTGTTGGCTACTGGACCCTGGAGGAGGGTACAACTTGTTGAACTTCATGTAGCCGTACTCGGCAAGGACTTCTGGGTGCCAGAGGCCAAAAGGCCAGTCTAGCATATCACTCTACTCCTCCTCTTCCTCACACTCTCCTCCATCCAGATTCTGACTCTCCACTTCCACTCCCAAAAGTTTGCCAAATTATACTATAGCTCTACGCTGATGCCTGTCTTCTTACAGGCTTTCTAAAAGAGTATCTGCTTAAAAAAATGTCTAAAACTTACATTTTAATTAGCTCTTCAACAGTTTAATTAAAAAATTGTTTCACTGGTCGGATCTGGACCTTGGTTGAAGGCTTCTCTCACAAGCAGAATCTTAATTCTAGATGCAAATCTTTAAAACAATAGATGATGTTCCCATGTTTCTTTTCTAAGATGCTTTTATGCTCCAGAAAGCTGTGCTGCTTCCCCAGGATCTGACTTACGGCGTTTCACAGACTAGACATATGAAGGAATCATAGTTTAGCTTATTTGTAACTGCAGTTGAACTGTACTAGGTTTAACTGAAAACACAATTCTACTATTTCTGTGTTTTATCATTTTTAATTATCCTATTTTTAATTATCCTATAGTAGTTTCCTAGTCTATTCCATAGTGACCAGTGAGACAGTTTGCTAGAAGGAACTGCTGGCAACCATGGTGTTGAGCAACAGAGTGAGAGAAGGCTGGCCTTCCTGTCCTTGCTCTTCATTGCTAGAAAATGACAATGGAGGTAGGAAAGAGCAGTGCACCTTCTGCAAAATCTGAATGACTGTGTGTAAAAGACTGCTTTGGATGACATCAGTAACTTTCCCCAACACTGGGAGTGACATTCTCTGAAGGGCTATATGCTGGCCAGGTGAATGCCACATACCCTAACCCCACCCAAATAGCCTCTTCCCTATATACTGACTCATTATGGGAATTCCATGGGGGATTAATTATGTTGTAAACCACCTGGAGAGTGCTTTAGATCTATGGGGCGGCATATAAGTCAAAACAACAACAGTTGCACCTCTGCACCTAGGAAGCAACGGATGCCAACTGAAAATGGGGTTGGTCCCTTAGTTCACTGGCGGGTCAGGCAGAAAACTATGTAATCTCAGTATTGTTTTCTCAACAGTTTTATTGCCTTTAAGATTTTTTTTTGTAAAATATAAATACAAAGGCAGAAGAATTTACTTACAAAGTTAAAACACAGATCTCAAACATAAACACACAATTCAGAAAAAAGATTTAGCTTCTGTATAGTTTTACGCAAGTTCAACATATGTTAGTTTTCAATATTTTACAAGGTACGGAAAAAAATAGTTCAAAGTCTTTTTTTAAATAAAGAGCATCAAATGTTTAAACATATATATACATATATAAACAATCCAGTTTGCCTTGTGAAAACTAAATTTCACATCTTTTAAATTAAGATATAAAAGTTCACACAATTAGTCAATGCACATGGATATGGTTTTAATTTATATTACAGTCTATTGAATTATATTCAATAGTGTTTACCTGGCCAAAGCAGGCAATTTTGTAAACAAAAACAAAAATATCATGAAGTGCCTTACCTCACAGTCTCCCAAGCCAACTATATGACTCTGATCACATCACCTATAACAGGTATCTTCTATGTAACCAATGCTTTGTATGAAGCAAAGCTATTTTATTTAAAAAAAAGTTCCAAGTAAAAACAAATTTATACCAAAGTTTGTGTGCATTTAAAAGAAATATTAGATATCATTTTGTAAAAACTGAGTGAGGTTTCTAAAAAAAAATTCTTCCAAAAATCCACCCATCTGGAATTTATATATATATATATATATAATATATATATATATGTATATAAAGGAAAGATCTTATTTAACAATGTCTTTTCTTTACAGAAACAGCTGCATTAAACACATATACATAAAGAAATAACTTTACAAAGAACTGTACATTAGGTGGCTGAAGGTTCACCAGTGAATATCAGCATCCTCATCCGGACGCAAGAATTCTATTGAGGCTCCCAACGACTGTAGCTCACTTGCATATTCTACCAAGTCCAACAGTTCCTTGCTTTCTGGGTTAAAAGCTTCTAGATCCTTTTGGCAAGAGAACAGCTGACTCTCTGATACCTGTCTGAAAAATTCTGCTTCCGTGATGCTGACAACTTCTACATTTGGGAAACTGCAGCGAAATATCCGGGGTGACATTTTCAGCCTCTTTGCTACATCAGAAAGCAATAACCAGTTTCGTGGCCTATAGAACAAAGGAAAATAAAGAGGTCCAAATTACGGAGAAGATGACACAGAGGTTTCTACCACCACTGACTATGTCAGTAATGAGTCTGCATAACTGGAACAGTCACATTCCACTTGTCACAACCATGACAATAGCTTGACTTCAGGCAAACAGATTAGAAACAGCCCAGTCTATATCTGTACCAGTGTGTGAACACGCAACACACACGTTTCAGATAGCAGCCAACCAGCACTGTGTACCCAATTTGGACCTTTCAAATTTATGAGTATGTTTCTTAAGAAATTCATTGACAGGAACTGGATCACTTAAAACTAGTTTTGAAACACAGAATCTGCATCTGAACCAGGGATGGGCAAAGTATGGCCAAAAGATCACACGTGGCCCCCAAACGGCATCTTTGGGGCCCACCAAGGTTTCCAACAGATCTCCATTTTTTAAAAGGTAAGACTTTTGATTTTGAAAAGAGCTACCTTCTGCTCTGCAGTTTCCACTCTATTGGCTTGGGGAGGTCCCTTGAGACCTCTCTCTTACACACACACACACCCCAGAAAAAAATAAAACCTGAAGTGCACTTGCTGTTTATTTATTTCTCTTTTTTGTCTTCTTTTGGTGGTTCCTTACGATGCATGGAGTGGGTTAGGGGCACAGATTTGGGTTTCTAAGCCACCTGAGACTGCCCCCCTCAAGGTAAACTAAATTAGCACATACAACATGCATACATACACAGGCAGACTAGCAGCTGATCCCAGAAAGCATAGTCTGTTTTCACGTTTTATAAGGACTGGTCTGCAGGGAAAAGGCTAATTTTTACACCCAATGTATCAGAATCATGCAATCTAATGACAAGCCTGAATGTTCACCATTTTTCTCCCCAGTATAAATTATGATGATCCTTACCCCTGAGAAAGAGACACTTGGATGTTGTAACATGGCAACAGAGGTACATCTGAGAATTCAAACTCAAAGATATCGCTAAAGCCATCTTCATCCTCATCACTCGGACCAGGTGGACTGGATAAGATGTCAAAACCCGACTCACCTTTTGGCTCTGTTTTTAAAAATAAAAAGAATAAATGGAAAGCACTGTAAAAGATAACACTGTGTATCTTGCTTTCTTCTGCTTCTTCCCACTTCCTATGCATACACAGAAACACACACACAGAAACTCCCATGCATAATTCAAAAGGGAATGTTTACTTACCACACACAGAGCTGCCATAAAAGTCCCAGTACAAACCAGGGTCATTGAAACCTCGACCTTGCAGGTCAGTGAAATACTCTAGAGAAAATAAGAACAACAAACATTGAGCCAAAACAAAATCAAAAAGAAAAGGTATGCTTTTCAGACAGTCTGTCACAATATTTCTGAATAAATCTGAATGCAAACTTCTCAAAAAAACAAAAAAAAAACCACACACACACAACCCACCACAACCCGTCAATATTATTGGCCATGCCACTACAGATGTCCAAATGAGACACCGCTCCTTTTCTCACTTCCTCTTCAAAACCCTTCTCATTTCTGTCTGTCACTACTGACCCTTCCCACTTCCTGCCCTTAGTACTCTCATTCTGCATTCTCCAGAAACAGAATCTGAAGGCTTTGGAATTTACCTACACTATGGAACTCCTCCTGTCCAGGTATGTGCACTTGACACCTTCGCATTTTCTTTTTGGACAAAATTAGTCCTGTTCAGTATCGCTTTTAGTGGAATTTAATCTGAATTTTTAAGAAACTTGACTGCCCTGCTTATATTACACTTCATTGTTCCTAACTAGTGTTTCACTATTTTCAAACTGCTCCTTGCTATTTTATTATTGCTTTAAAAAAAAAAAAGCCGCTTCGAAACCCAAACAAACAAAGCCCATAAAAGTATACAGGACAACAGTGCAAAAAATGACTTCAGAATTTTTAGCTGCACCAGAAAGGGGAATGGCAAGGGAGGGGCGGAGGGCATACTTAGGAGAACAGTCTAAAATCTTTATTACATAACATAGTGGTTCAGTGTTTATACTATGCTTTGCAGTCCAATAGTACAACCCTGCATTTCTATTATAAGCTAACAAATTCACCTCAATTTTATCTCTGCTATTATCTGAAATGTTGCTAGAAAATTTGGGGTGAGGGGGATTTACAGCATTGCATCACAACCAATAAAAGCTCTTATGGCAAAGACCTTTCTCTTCAGGCAGGCTTTTCCTTAATGACTGGCTGTCTGAGAGAGGATTTTGAATGGATTGTTGTGCTCTGTTGCTTTTAAATGTGTTTTAGTTTCGATTTTAATTACCATTTTTAATATAATACTTGTTTAATTCTTTTTTAAAATATTTGTATGCTTACTGCTTTTAGCATTAATATACAGTGGTGCCTCGCTAGACGATTGCCTCGCAGGACGAGGAATTCGCTAGACGATGGCTTTTTGCGATCACTAATGCGCTTCGCAAAACGATGTTTCCCTATGGGCGATTTTCGCTAGACGACGAGTTTTCCCCATTGGAATGCATTGACTAGCGGTCAATAGCTGTCAGTGCATTCCAACGGGGACCCGCACTCGCTAGACGATGTTTCCCTATGGACGATCTTCGCAAGACGACGACTTTTCCGTTGGAACGCATTGAAGAGATTTCAATGCATTCCAATGGGGAAACGCACTTCGCTAGACGATGTTTTCGCAAGACAGCGATTTTCGCGGAACGGATTAACATCGTCTAGCGAGGCACCACTGTATTGTCTTTTAAATGATGTAAGCTGCCTTGGGTCCTTTCAAGGAGAAAGATGGGGTAAAAGTATTTTAAATAAATAAAAATAATGATAAATAAATAATAGAACCTTAAAAACTACCAAATTTTATTAGGTGCAAGCTTTTGCAGACATAGGCTACTGCTGATTAAAGCTTCCACTAAAATAAAATGTGTTGCTTTGTAGTGTGCCACAAGTCTTTATATTATATTCAGTAAAAAAAAAAAAAAGACACTGCAAGGAAGCAGGAATTTTCATAATGAAATAAGCAACGAAATATTACACACCTTTCAGAAACGTTTCCATAAGTTCACTGTGGGTCATTTTCCCAATTGTTCTACCTGAGTACGTAGCAAGTGTGGGATCAGCTCCATAAGAAAGTAGCAATCGGACAATTTCTAGGTGGTCATTTTCCACAGCATCATGGATAGGCCTGGAGGGGTGTAGGGTGGGAGTGTGTGGAGAGAAAGAAATATCTTATTTTAAACTCTTGTTTTCATTTAAACCAACAAATATTAACTTCGTTTTTACTGTGAAATACGATAGATGACCACTGTGCTAACATTTTAAAATAAGAACTTCAATAAAGGAAACTAACATAATATATGTGTTGCACACAGATACTATATTAAACTACGTACATGCTCTGCTTAGGGACAGGACATTATTAACCGTTAATCACCATTGTGCACACTTTGAACAACTGCCCAGAGTAGACATGTTCTAGATGGGCGGTATATAAGTCTGATAAATAAATAAATAAATAAATAAATAAATAAATAAATAAATAAATAAATAAATAAATAAATAAGTTTGATTTCTCTTGCTTTCCTTCCATCTGTTTAAACAAACACTGTTTTGAACAACAATTACATTCTGTAGAGCTGGCATGTTTGGTGGCAAAGGATATGAGTGTAAACAATAGCTGGTGCGTTCACAAAACAGGACTTACATACATATTCAACTTGCAAAATGATATTCCTCAAAAAAGCAAAACAATTTTATGCCTTAGTATTTTATAATCTGCTATAAAGCTACAGCTATCACTGTAGTAAAGATTCAAAAATGTGCAAAAATTATTACAGGCCTCTGCTTTGTGACTCGAGGGGAAGGGAAACCCACAGGTGTATATAACATTTATTAGCTGAAAACCTCACAAATGCTTTCTGACAGCTGTAACTATAAATGATGCAACTGGAAGCTATAACACTTTGTATAATTTCTGCAAATGCATTTGAATGAACATAAATATCATACATACAGATATACTCCAAAGTACTGACAAATAAATATCAGCTCTTCAGTGGCTAGAAGTAGGAGTGCATGAATCAGAAGGTGAATTTACCCTGGTTATAACAATGTTAAACTGCTTTATCTAAATGACAATTCAAATTAGAATCCTGACAATGAAGCCAAAGGGCGCATTTTCAACCTTTCATATTCAGATTTCAGAAATACTCTAAACAAAATGGAATGCCTGTGTGTGCATGCACACGGCTGGCCCACTCACTGAGCAACTGAAATACCTTCTGTAAGTGCTAGTTCTGATAAAGAAGAGGAGAGTTTAGGAGAGTTTTACAGTGGTACCTCAATTTAAGAACTTAATCCGTATTGGGACTGCGTTCTTAAGTCGAAACGTTCTTAAGTCGAAGCACCATTTCCCATAGGAATGCATTGAAAACCATTTAATCCGTATCTGCTGTTTTTCGTTCTTAAGTCGAGGCACTGTTCTTAAGTCGAAGCATTAGTTCCCATAGGAACTAATGCAAAGCCGGTTAATCCGTATCTACCACTAGGGGGCGAATTTTTTTTTATTTTTTCTTCTTTTGACCTAAGGTGAACATAGGTCAAAAAAAAGGGCAGGAAAGGTTTTTTTTTTTTTTTTTTTTTTTGGTTCTTAAGTCGAGGCTCCGTTCTCAAATCGAAGCAACTTTTTGCGAACGGAGCCGTTCTTAACTCGAATCGTTCTTATGTAGGGATGTTCTCAAGTCGAGGTACCACTGTAGTTTTCAGATTACAGCCACGAACATCCCAGAGATTCTGAGAGTTGTCATCTTCAAATTTAACTTTTCAAAGTTCTGTGTTAGAGGCACTGAACCGCCATTCTTATTTTTATTAGGCCTAGGCTAACTAATTAGAGGAAGGCAGAGAGTTACACAACAAGAAATGGAGTTTGACAGGTTAAAAGAAAAAGCAAAGGAGCATCAGTCAGTTTTCCTAGAGCTCTATGATTGGGTCAGGGTTCTGAGGGTGCAAGCACTCACTCCTTCCCCATCTCTGAGTCTGTCTGTGATTATGTACTAGTAAGAGGAGTCCCCTCTATCACCCAAGGACACTGTTTCACCACCACCACCATCTCCACTTGTCTGTGAAGAAAGGGCAGAATATAGAAAAGTTGCATTTTTGAACAACACCTCCTAGGCTGGGTGATTTGGAGAACTATAATCAAAAAACGCAAACATCTGCTATACAGTGCATTTGCAAAAGTCTTCTATGTTTGCCTCAGTCTTCTACACAGTCAAACAAATAGCTTATCCAGGTTCTGAGTCAAACAGGACTACAGCAAGATTACATGGACAGTCCTGAGTCCCATTGTTGTGAGAAGGGCAGGGCACTGAAGGAAGGAAGGAAGGAATGTGCTGCAGGCAAAAGCAGTAATGCTGAAAATTAAGCAGATAATCTGTAACAACTTGAAAAGGTGTTTACCCCAACACAATGGAGCAATGCTTATGTTTTACGTAAGTATTTCTGTAAGTGACTATGTCTTTTAGATTGGGAGAGAGAGAGAGAGAGAGCAGGAACACAAAGAAGGAAAAGCTGCCTGTACAGTTTAGACTGGTCATCATCAACATAAAAATGCATCTGAGAATGGGAACAACTTTGGGCAAGCTTGGTGTCTCTGTGTAAGTTGAGGCAGTTGTGGGGAACTCTGGCAGTTCCAGAAAGGACAACATTTTCCCAATAAACTTGAAAGACCCAACTTTAACGTGTGTTATCTCTCCATGTTGAAGAACAGAACAGATCTGAAGATCAGTTCACAAAAGCTGATGCCAAATAAATCCTGTTAGTCTGTAAGAGGGCACAAGGCTCCTGCTTGCTTTTGCTGCAACAGGCTACGTGCCTGGAAATTCCAGATTCCACAAAGCCTGCACACCTGCTCGGGCTAAACAGGGGAGGCACTGAGAGACCCCCGCTATGCTCATGTTGATTCCTCCTGAGGAGGCAGAATTATGACCGGGGCTGTCCTGAAGGCTGCGGCACAGGGATTCTGCTCTACTCCCGTCTCTCTTCGTCTCCCTGCCTACAGAGATCACATCGCTCAGAGCAGCAGCTGCCTCTCCCAGGCGGCCGCTTCATTCATCCTCCCACCAGCCTCACAAGCTGCAAGAACCGCTTCCTCTCTCAGCTGCTGCAGGCCGCCAGCACAGGAAGCAGCTGCTCTTTAGGCCTCTAAACCCAATCTTCTACAAACACACACACACAGCCAAAGTTGTCTGGGTTTTCTAACCCCACTGACAGGCCTCATCTCAGTGTAAGATAGCCAAAGGGCAAGAAAGATAGGACAACAATATAGATGCCACCATAAACTTCAAATTCTAAAAAAGCGATAAGAAAAGACTGAAGTAGCACGAGAGGTGGGTGGGAAATATGATAGCAGAATGCCCCATATACCCTGTCAAAATAACCTAGAGCAAATATCTCGCTAGCTAATATTGGAATCAGAGGTTAGACAACTTAATGTTTGGAGCTCTGGGGATTCTGGGGGTTGTAGTCCAAAAAGTAACTTTTCTAAACTATAATTGGATCATGGTAATGGATCACAGAGCTCATTATGCTCGTTCAGATTTCTGAGTAGTTTATATAAACCATGCAGAAAATTAAGCAGACATATAGGAAAGCATAGTCCACCAGATGTTCTTAGACTACAATTCCCAGCATACACCCTTGGCTATTCTGGCTAGGGCTACTGGAAGCTGCGGGCCAACAACATGTGGTGGGCTGCACTTTGCCCTGATTCATTCACCAGCAAAGACAGTTCACATGAGAGGTGAAATCTCTTGATTGCATTTTTAATATCTCCACACAAGACTTCCCAGAAAAACACTGGTTATCAACCATGAGAAAAAAGCCACCACCATCCCAGATAGTAATTCTTCTAATTAAAAAATGCCGCAACAGGATATTATTTCCTTATAGCAGACCCAACACTAAGGAAAAAAAACAGGGAGACATGTTGGCATGCTTCTCTCTTCAAGAAAAACTGGCTAAATCTATCTGCCAAAGTGACAGCTGTCGTTGGGGGAAGGGGGGGCAGAGATTGAGACAGAGAAAGGGAGCAAGAAGGAATGTGTTAGCAGACTAGAGCCTAGATAACTTGCCTTTCTGGACAACTCTCAAAATAAATACAATTGTTTGGGCTGCAAAAAGGAAATCAGCCCAGCACTACCATGGGACTTTCCCACTCAGTGTAAACATAACATGCTTGAAACCTGTCCATCAAAATACTGTATGTCAATATTCAGTTCCATAACTGTTAACCTGTACAGTTGATCACACAATCAGGCTTTAATGAGGCATGCTGTACGAATATAGGAAGCTGCCTTATACTTACTTATTTGGACCATTGGTCCATCTAGCCCAATACTGTCACCTCTGGGTGGCATCAGCTCCCCAGAACATATCTCTTCCTAACCCTACCTGGAGATGCCAGGGTTTGAACGTGGGACAATTCTGCATGCCAAGTATGTGCTACGCCACTGAGCTACTGCCCTTTCACAGTCAGAAGCACAGGAGGTCATCACTGCTGTTTCAGCCCCAGACCAAGAACATCAAAGATCTACTTAAAAACACTGAGCCACTGAGTATCAGAATGATTGTTGCATTTCTGTTGTACAATTGGGTTTATTATATGTCATAATCTAAACACAATAAAAGTACAGAGTAACTAATTCACCATCTGACCTATCCAACTGGGAAGACCTGCCTCCAAGAAGAAGAAAGGAAGGAATTTAGTCTTTCTAGAAAGTCTGCAGGGAGGAATTTGAGCCTGGTCTTGCAGCAAAGGTGTTCCTCACTGCCAAGGCCATTGCAGAGAAGACTCGGAATGTGCCCCTTCACAGATAAGATATTTTGAAATGTCTTAGCAAAGTATCTCCCACAGATACATCTCCCTTATCATGAAGGCTAGCAAAGTGTGGCCTTAGGACTACGTGGAAACCCCCAAGACTGGTCGGAGGTACATGAGCCTAGCTCCCTCACTTAAAAATTGATTCCCCCCCTCCACGAAAAAAAGCAAACTGCTTTTGGAAGCATATTGACTTTCAAAATAGATCAAATTGGGTCACCTGCTGCCCTGTAGTGCTTAGTACCAAAAATATCAATTTTAATAATCCAGATGTAGGCTTCTGGCCATATCCAGCTTCATTCTTTTTAACCTCCTGTTTTCTATGTTTTGGCAGACCATGCAGCTCCTGAAAGATCTAAAAGCTAGACAACTGGCCCCTGAAAGATGCCCACCCCCATCTTGAGGGAGGGGGCCACAGGGATCAAAATGTCCTCTCTGTGAGCTAGGCGCAAGATAAATAGGGCTGACAACAGAGTGTGGACTGTTTACTACTATTTTTTGAAAATTCAACTACAACTCCCAGAATCCCTCAGCCACGCTGGCTGAGAGAGTCTGGGAGTTGTGGTTTTAAAAGATAAGCTATTCAAGCTCTGGCAAAATTTTGCAGCAGCCCCTCAGACATTCTGTAGGACTCTGCCTGTGTTGCTTCAGCAGGAATCTAATAGTGCTGCTCTGCAAAAGGCAGCTAGATCTTTAATCATGATGTGAATGGAGGATGTTAGCCTGGATTATGCAGCAATCATTCTTGGTCACCATTAACTGACACTTGTATTTTCAAGATAACGGCACGGGGCAACATATTAATTGGAAAACAAACCAATACACAAAGCCCCTCAGCAATTGTAACACTGCAAGGACTCAGAGTTATTATACTCGAAGGATTAAAACGCATAACTCTACAACGTGATTTGTACTGGAGATATGTAAATTCATATTTTTGGACTACAACTCCCAGCGCACCCCAATTGGGAACTGTAGTCCAAAGACTTGAACTTCCATATTTCTAACTTGTATCAAGTGGCAGCATCACACAGGCCCCATCCAGCCATGCTGAGTGAGACTGTAGTTCAATGGGATTTCCATTTCTCTCCAACCACTACGCATGATAACAAATTGGGCTTTAGTGGATTTTTTCTACCAACTACTACACCTTAGCTTTCCTGACACAAAGACTGCTAATGTTTCTGCTACCCTGGCCAGATCAAGAGTTTATGTCCTTCAAACAAGGCAAGGGCCAAATCTCCGGAGATTAAAACCAAGCTTTTATCTACAGAGAGGGGAGAGACCATAAACTGATTCCTTCACACTTCTGTCCTTCACTGAATCAGCAATTTCTATTTTGCATGTTGATCTGCCTAAAAAGTGACAATGCCCATTATGTCTACCTAGTGAGCATTCTGCTTTCTCCCCATTCCTACAAATTCTGCACCACCTAATCTTGAAGAACCGTTCTGGGAAACTACAATCTCAAAAAATTAGGAGAACTTGGAAAAAGGCTTTGCCCTTTTAGTAATCCAATAAATGTATTTCTCATCTGTGAATTTTGTTTCTACTCATAGATCACAAAACTTTTTGCTTTTTAAAATTTGCCTCTAAAATAAAAGTGTGTTCACCCCTAATTTTTCAGATTGTTCCTTCCCCAATTAATCAAAATGCTTCTATAGAACTGATGAGGTGATAATGATGGACTGCTCAGCAGTTTCTAACAGGCTTTGTTTTTTATTGAAATCTTCCAACTCTTGCAAACTGATATGCAAAGGACAATAATTAAAAGGCCATCACCTTACAGGAATGCTGATTTTACGTCCCTGGACTGCAAGGTTTTGTGATAAGTGATAAAATATGCAAGTGAAAGGGCTCCAAGAACGTTTCCCATCTTAGTACGTACAGTAATTACTTTAAAGTATAAGAAATTTATTATGGCATAAGCTTCTGCCACAATGTGTTAATCCATAAGTGACACAAGATCTTGTGGCTCAAAAAGTTTTTGCTGGTAAGTGGTTAGAAGAAGATGAATAAATACAGTTATTGTTAGCAGATAAATTGCTTTCTTGCTTCCACTTCATTAAAAACAATTCTAAAAATGAAATTACGCATTACAATATGCTTTCTCATATTTTACCTGAGGGCTTCTTCCTGTCTTTTGAACAAAAATAAGATATTTTAAAATAGATAAAGGTGGCATATATTGCCTCTATCGAGCAGTTTGATAAAACTGCATGAGGAACTACAAGAACATCAACATTTTCCTTTTTTTAAAAAAAAATCAGGCATATAAAAAAATTAAAATGTACTATAATGCAGGTGAGTCTGGGTAGAATGAATATATATCGGTTATTCTTGTATTGATGTGTATAATGATGGTATTTGTAAACCACCCAGAGTGGCCTTGGTAGTCAGATAGGCAGTATAAAAATCAAATCAAATCAAATCAAATAAATAAGCAAGCAAGTAAGTAAGTAAGGGTCCAAAATTAATACAAAGTAGTATTCAGGATGAATGAAGAAGGGTTTATCTACTATGAGAACAAGAACATCAAATTTAGAGGCTAACCACCTCGTCTTGTGCTGCTACAAAGGCTTGCTCTATTCAGTTTAGTGTAATTCAGATCTGAGTGAGCACAGCTAGACTTGCAACCTTAATTGTACCAAAGAATAACACTGCATTCTTTGAGGAGTCAAAGTTTACACAGTTCATAGCAATTAGCAAGCTACATCATTTATAAGGCCAAAGTCTGAGAGACTCTAGACCTCATGCATTTGGAGAAATATGCTATTTCTTTAAACATGATTTAAAACCCACTGGCAACTTGAACCCAGCTGTGTATTAACATGGTACAAAAACAGAGACGATTCAGTCTTAGTAACCAGTGTTGCTAACCTAGTTCCATCCTGAGCGCTGCAGTTAACGTCCGCTCCGTATTCTAGGAGATGTCGCACAATGCTCAGCCAGCCTCTGGCACAGGCCTCATGCAGGGCACAATAACCAGCATTGTCACGATGATTTACATCACAGACTTTGTTTTCCAAACAATACAGAACCACTTCCTGGAAAAGAGAAGCAGGAGAAAACAGACCAAGTTGTTTGTTGCTATGGAGACATGCATACCTTTACTTTTAACATGCAGGGGATATCCCTCTGATTAGGCTATTAACTAGTTACAAAGGAAAGAAGGAAACCACCATAAAGCTCTCATTTCACACAAAGGTGGCAAAACTCTGAAAAACAAAAGCAGCCATTAACCCAAGCAGATGACTAGGATATCCCAAACAGAACTGGCTCTGTAGGCAGCTTTTGACTAGATCAGCTGCACCTCATCCCACCCATGATATTTTGAACTGAACACCCCCCAGTCCAGATTCCAACTGAGCATACAAATAAACATGATTACATAATTGAATAAATTGTCTTCAAATAACAGCTCACACACGCCACAAGCACTGTCAAAGACCCTTTCGAAAATGTTCCCTTCCGCTGTTGTTCAAACTGAGCTGCCTTCTTGTCTCTCTGATACTACCAAAATGTTAAGTCCTCTTGGAGAATGCTACAGCTAATCTCTTCTTCTAACTCATCTGTGCCTTGGATGTTTCCTGGGGTTCAAATTTACTCCTGTACTATATAATGTGCACAAACATTCCCCATACAGAGACATGGATTCATTAAACTGGGAATTTCCCACTCTCTCTTTCCCCAAATCAAACCACTGGCAAAGGAGAAGAAACAACATTTTGATGTTGCATTTGCACAGGGAGTTTCTGTGCAATTCAAATGCAAGATGGAAATTCACCATGAGAAAAAGTCTTGTTCCAGACAGAGCCTAGAAATGCTCATCTCTTTTTTGGACCATTGTTGTTATGTTGTTTTGCGATATAGGGATCACATAGTCCCTCTCTTACAGCTGCTCCACTGGCTGCCAATCAGTTTCCAGGCACAATTCAAAATGCTGATTTTAACCTACAAAGCCCTAAATAGCCTGGGTCCAAGCTATCTCAAAGACCGTATTTCCCATTATGAGCCGGTTCAGATGTTAAGATCATCAGGCCTTGCTCTCCATCCCACCACATTCACAGGTGCCTCTGATGGGGACACAGGAGAGAGCCTTCTCTGTTGCTGCTCCCAGACTTTGAAACTCCCTCCCACAGGAGGCCAGACTGGCCCCGTCATTGCTGTCCTTCCTCAAGCAGGGAAAGGCCTTTCTCTTCAGGCAAGCCTTCCCTCAGTAACTAGCTACCGGTGTGTGGTTTTTAGATGGATTGCTGCGTATGACTGCTTTGACTAGATTTTCAGTACTACTTGTGTTTTCCATTTTTGTGTTTTCCATTTCTCAAACTAGCATTTTAAAAAAATATTTGTATACTTATTGTTCTTAGCTTTAATATTGCCTTTTAATTATGTAAGATGTCTCTTTATACTCATTATTCTTAGCTTTAAATACTGTATTTTAATGATGTTAACCATTGTTCTATATTCATTATTTTCAACTTTATATATTGTCTTTCAATGTTGTAAGCTGTCTTGGGTCCTTTTCAAGGAGAAAGGTGGGATAAAAATATTTTAAATAAATAAATATAATTTCCAACTTTTGGATTACAGCTCCTCAGATTCACCATCCAGCATAGCCTTGAGTTATAGATATGGTGTAAATCAGCCTATTCACTACTGCTTTTGTCTGAAATATTCTCATAGAACTGAGAGAGTTTCTTTCCTTTCCTCACAGAACTGAGATAACTTCATGGAGGTAAGAATTCCTCACCAACCAAAATAACAGACTAGGAATTTTTATGCTACTTTGCAAAAGTGGGAATCTCCAAACTCAATCAAACTGGCAGGGAAATGTGCCATGCTGGCTCAGAAATTCTGGGAGCTGTAGTCTGAAAAGGAGGTTTTCAGAATTCTGGCTGTTCTCTCCTGGTCCTAAGAGCAGCAAGCTGGAACTAAGAGAATCAAAAAGAGTAAAAGTCACGAGAGGGGGCACTTGTGAAAAAGCTCCTACTTTCCTTCAGCCACGGTCTAGGTGAGAACTACTATGATGTACCAGCTATGCGGGAAGCCAGTCAGCGAGAACCATTGTCAGCTGGCTAATTTTAAACTGATCAAACTAAGTTTGAGCATATGAAGCCATCTTATACCAAATTCTGCTTGGCATATACTGTATTCTCCACCTTTTTCCAACTTAGCACCCTGTAGATGTTTAGCCTTCTTCCTGACCATTGGCCATGCTAGATGAGGCCAAAGAACTTTAGCCAAAACATCTGAGTGAAACCAATTTGGAGAATGCTGGTCTACTCTGATGGGCAGAGATGAGATTCTCAAGGACTTCAGATAGATCTTTGTCAGCAGTACTACCATTGTTTGTAAGTTAAACAGATTGAAGCTTAGTCTCCTCTGTGTACAAAACATGTGCTAGGCCTAGGGGTGGCAAGCCTTTGGCACGACAGATGTTTTCAACGTCAACTCCCACAATCCTTAGCCTGCGCTGCCAAAGATAAAGAGCTGTGGGAGTTGTAGTCCAAAACATCTAGAGTGTCAAAAGATCACCATCATTATAGTAGGCCACTGAGCTATGGGGCCCTCCCATAATTTGGCTTTTGGACTTTATGAAAACTTCAGTAGTCATTAATTTTGAAACAATGGGTGATACAGTATTTGCCCATGTTTCAAAGTGTCAATGAAAATTTTCTTAGGTTTTCCACATGTTCTTGCTTAACTTCCATTCATTCAATTTGCACAAAAATCCCTGATGGACTGCACCCATTCTGAAAACAGCTTCTTGCCACAGAACTGGAGAAGTTCCCAGTGGATTTTATCCAGTGTCATTATCCATGAAATGTAACAATGTAGAGTTTTATGGTTAATTAATTAAATGCCTCATTAACTCTTTAAACATGATTTATTCAATTCATAGAAATTTCAGCCCTCTCTGTTGAATTCCAGAACATGTGGCTGACAGCACATCACTAGCTTCGATATGAAAGTGGAGATATGTTTGCCAGGGCATGCAAAGGCGGGGCATGGGGGGAGAATCACAAATACCTGAGTAGAACAATTTAGATCTATGATCCTGTAATTTGTATATATGCTGTCATCAAATAAGATTTTTAAAATTCCAGCTAATATTTAAAGTGATATTCTGAGTAAATGCTCTGTTCACTGACTCTGAAGCCTACTGGCTAGATTACATGTGTCATATTTATGTATCTCTGCACAGTTCATACTATTCACCATAAATTTCACCTGAATTTCTACCAAGTAAATCTGCCCCGAACTATCTTCAATATTTTTGTGTAAAACTGTAAGTGCGGGGCGGTGGCGGGGGGCTAGGCTGCTCTAATTATTGACAGACAGAAAGAGATGTACTCTTGATTAGTGAAAACGGAAATGTGTTTAATGTGTATGTGTGAATAGGTCTTCATTTGCTGCTTTAGTACAATGGCAAACTGCCTTTGTAGATCCATGTTCCAAGAGTATGGATCCACAGAGCATTCTGTGTACCATCCCTTATCCATGCCAGCAAAGAAATCACTGAAAGAATAATGTGCCTAAAGTCTCTTTACAGCGCAAAGAGCCAGCCCTGTCACAGTGATTTACATCACAGGCCTTGTTTTCCAAACAATGCAGAACCACTTCCTGGAGAAAGACGGGAAGGGTGGGGAGAAGAAACTGTTTGTTGCTATGGAGATACCTTTAACATCAGAAGCTGTCACTTCAAGAAAACAGGGAGGGGAAGGCACATCCATTCAGGAAATATTTCAGTTCAAAACTGAGGGAAGGTATGGGGGCATGTTCCAAAGGGATTTCTCCTAGAAAAGCCTCCAAAAGGATTAGAAGGGCATTTGGAAATGCAAAGTCTCTGAATGAATAGCTCTTGTGACCAAAGTATCAGGACAGACTACAAACTCTCCTAGGCTGTGCCTGTAAAGCATTCTACAAAGCAAATCCCATTCCTCTGGGGAAACCTGCTAGGAAACGTCAGATTTCCTGTATACAATCCTACCCTGCCCCCATTCATTGCCTTGACGAGGATGCTCCTGCATTGTACGAAGGGGAATGCTGGAAACACACGCAGGTAGGAACATTCTTTTTTTTAAATTACAAAGCTTACATAAAATAACAACTTACACTTTTTATTCCCTTAAAATAAAAAAAAATCCCTGTTGAACTTTACTCAGAAAATGAAGGAAATGAGAGTTTGCCAGCAAGTCTCAAAACTTCACCGTATTCTGATTTGGAGCACTGTTCTGCTTGGCTTCCTATTAGCAGATTGCCCCGTTATCTCATGTTGAGCCTTTGAAACAGGAAGGTCATTCAAAGGGCTGCATCTGCACACCAACGTATGTGTACTGAGCATCAAACTAGATCTGATGGCAGAGGACATATGGTATTTAAACATGCATTTATCCATATGACGTATGAAGGCTATCACCTTACATATAAAAGGTAATCTCTTCCAATTCAATAGAAAAAGCAGGTGATGAACGCAGAATCTTTGGTGCACCCATGACTTATCTACTAGTACTTGTTCTCCACGGCTGACCTCAGATACTCAACCTCTGTTCAGCAGTATGTTCTTTGGAAGGGTAGTAAGAGAGATACAGTTTCTGCATCATTCAGCACCCAGCCTAGGATTTCCCCACTCACTGTAAAAATGGAGGCGTTAACCCCTTTTTTAATGTATTGAAGCAGTTCCATGTTTGTCTACAGATGTCTACCATGACTAGCTTGTCTTTCCTTCAGCATACATGGTGAAAGGTAAGGAGAACTGTTCCTAGTAGAGATAAATCTATTCCAGTCTGCATTTGTAAGCAAACTAGCTCAGTCAATTCCCAAACTAATATGCAGGTCAGAACATAGAGCTTACATACAAGAGCTTTCAGTTTTTTCACTTCCAGAGGCGATTCACATATCAAAAATAAGCCCAAAGGTGCAAAGGGAGAAATATATATAAAATATACACAGTAGAAGCAGAAAATATGAAGATAAGTATGGTTTTTTTGTGGTGTTTGAAAAAATGTCAGACTGATACAGAAATTGGATGGAAGAAGCTTATGACTGATTACATGCAAACATGACACAGACCAGACGTGGCTTGATTTGAACATCACTAGTTCCTAAGGTCATGTAGGGCAAGGCAGAGAGTATAGAAAATCTTACTATCACCTGCCACTACTTTTGAATGCCTCATCCTTTCCCTTTACACTCTTAATTCAATATAGCTGCTTTATGAGGAATTTTAATTTGGTGTTTGTCACTGCTTACTCTGGAAAGGGCCTTCAGCATTGTCCTTATTTGTTTTCACTGAAGCCTTGTGGAATACAGTTTGAATTAATTAAGCTATGCAACACCCTATGGAAGTCAGACAAGATTCCCACTGGTGCACGGCAGCTAGCCATGCACTAAAGAGCTAAAGCACAAAAGTTCAAGTGAGGGTGTTCATCTATAAGAGAAAATGTGTGTTTGTGTGCACATCTGTTTGTCTTTTTCTAGCAAAGCTCCAAGGTGAGGAAACCTACAACTTGGCATAGATAATAAAAAGGCCCTAGGCATTTGCATCTTGCAGTATTGTTTTTAAAATAGATTACTGAATTTTGCTTAATTCAATCTGCTTGCAGCCTGCAGTACCATCTGTAAACACTAGGAGACAGTACAAAATCTCCCCTAGAGACAAAGATTGAAGTAGACCTGGGAGATCCATTTCTTTACAGGGCCTATAGGAAACTCTATGTAGTGCTTTCCTCTGCCTGGCCCCCAACTTCTTTAAACAATCAAAGAGAGAGAAAGAGAAAGGGAAAGATTAAGACAGAATAGGGTTACCAAGTACAATGAATAAGAGAACTAGGGGATATATTGAAAGGAAAACATTTGTGAAAGACAATGTCCTGCTGTTTACCATTATCTGCCACTACTGTTCATGATGTTTTAGAGCTTCCTGCGAGGATGTGGGGTCCCAAATTTACTCCCTGAAGCCCAAGCCTAATGGTGCCACTGCCTTGCAGCACAATTATCTAGGGCAGTGATGGCTGACCTTTTTGTGCCCGAGTCCCCTAACTGGGGGGGGGAAAAAAACAGCGGGTGGCAGCAGCAGAAGTGGAACTTGCGGCAACAGAAGTGGTGGCAGAAGGGAGAATCCCAGGCATGGAGGTGCCTCCAGATCCCACTCCGGATCCGCCTCCAGTCGGGCCCAACCCCCACCAGTGCCAGCTGCTCCTGGCCCGCTGCCTGTCAGGGCACTAGCACCACGGCTGCAGCCGCCTCCTCAGGTTTGGCTGACAGGGATAGCGATCCAGCGACTTATGGCTCGCGTGCCCGCAGAGAGGGCTCTGCGTGCCAGCTGTGGCACGCGTGCCATAGGTTCACCATTGCTGATCTAGGGTGTTTCTTCTATTACTAGTGTGAGGAATGGGGGTGGATGGGCATGGAGATTACCAGATTTGGTCCCCCAGGAGATGAAAGACTATATGATCACATATATATATTCCTCCAAAGCTTCCCACCTCTTGTAGGAACCATTATCCTTTGAGAGGCTAGCAGCGGCACAACCACAAAATGCCAGAAAGCCTCCTTAAACTGACAGGCAACTTTGCCAGATCTGATTTAAGGGATGTTGACTGGATGCCTTATTGGGCTACAGCTAAATGATTACTATTCTGGGGCCATATGTTTCCATATAACAAATGCTTATTGGACACGAGTACTGCTCATGGTTTTCTACTTTTCTCTCTCTGATAAAATGCAGAAAATATTTTTTATTAAACTAGCAATCCAATTATGCAGTTAAGGAACAGGAGTACAACACTGTCTATTGCCAATTAAATCTATAGCCTGGAGCATGCTTCACTGAGCTTTTGGTTCTGTATGGTGTTATATTGCCCTGTTGCCCAAGAGGTACTATATACCATTTAGATATATTTGTTACGTTACTCAGCCTTTCACACTGAACTCATCTTGAATCCACTTGGCTTCACCTTCCTTTTTCATCAAGGAAATGGGTATATGGTAAGCTGACTGTCTCTTGATTAAAATCTTAGAACGGATCTGTTATGGGTTATTTTTATTTAAATTATCACTTATTTTTGACTGAGGTATGTAAGATCTCGTGTTCTGCTACTGGCAAAAGTAAATGGATTTTTCTTCTTAAAACGCCTCTTCTTTGCAAAGACAAATCTTTATATTTTGCGCTTTCAAACAGTAGTGCCATTTCCCTAAGCAACGTCCCAATGACTGCAAAAGAATTTTTCCAATAAGTCATATCTGTGACTTGCAATCATCCATGGATGACTATTTTGACTTTATAAATGAATTTCATTGGCCACTGAAGTCCATGGCTCCTAGACATTAGCTCTGAGCAACACTCTGTACTTTCCAAATGTAAGAATGATTCCACAAAGGCATTAGTAAACTGAAAATAAAATATTTGGGAGCAATTCAAGAATGGAACAGATCTATACTCTGGCAGCACCAAAGCTGCGCAAGTCATTAACCCTAACCCTTAAATTCAGCATAGGTGTTCCTTTAGCCTCTGTCTCAATGCACATATTCCCTACACATCCCTCTGTTTCTCCCTCAGGATTCCAATCCTGCAAATCGCTTCATGCCCTGAATTCTTATTGGCAATGACAGGTTGAAGTTTACAGAAGTTTATACAGCTTCCCTTCTCACCCCACTCACAAAATATACTAATTGTGTGCTTGAATGAAGAAACAGAACAGAGAGCCTTGAGATATTTCATCATGTTGAGAAGGAACACAAAGGGAGACTTGAAGCATGTGCACAATGAGAATCATATGTGACACTAAGCATCTCCTCCTATTTTAATTCAGAGTGCTGAACTTCAAAAAACAAAGCTTGCCTCGTATCCCAGTCGAGCTGCCCTTTGCAGAAGAGTTTCTCCAGCATTCTTATTGACAATAAGCCTTCGGGCTTCTGGCGGCATGGGACGACTTGGGGTAGTCTCCTGAGTGGGGCTTGCAATCTGCAGCTGTGAGGGCTAAAGAGAGAGGCAATAATGAGGGAGCCTGTTACTGGTGCTGGTAATTGTACAATGCCAACTCATGTGATCTGACTGGTGAAGAATCACCTTCTGAAAGGGCCTCTGGTTGCTTCTAGATTCTCCTCATTAACTATGACCTGTCAAAATCATAACTAGATTCCACACCCCATCCACTGTTAATAACTTGTTAGCCTCTCGTTGAGACAATAACCATAACAGTAATGTCACCTTCTGGATTAATACCATCTGAAAGTTTGAGGCCCAAATCCTCAAAGAATGGTCTGTTTACAGAAAGTCACATGGTGGCAGGTAATTTGTCCTGGACTGAAGTGAACAGAGCACTACGACACAGCAGAATACATTTTGCCGTGAACAGTACCAGTATGAATGCCTCGCTAGCTAAAGAAGGCAACATGTTGGGAGTTTAAACCTGGTAAAATCATCAATACAATTGTTGAAATGATATTAAAATAGTATCAGTGGACCATTAAATTGAGATGCTGACGGTACCTTCTCCTCAGTGCTTTCTATGTCTGTGATGTCATCCACAGTGAGCGACGACCTCCTTCGCCTCTCCTGCAGCGCCAAATGTTTTGTTTTACACTGACGTTTCCCTGGTGGCTTCTCACACTCGCTGTGCTTCTGCAGCAAGGATGCAACTTGGAAATCTTCCTCTTCATCTGTGCACAGCACATCTGCTTTCCAGTTTTCTTTAATTTTCTGCTGCTTGGCAGCCAACCTTGAAGCTGGAGTACAGCTTGGCTGAGTTTGCCTTTTGCTGTTTATATTTGGGGCTGGAAGGTTCTTCACATGTGGAGAAGCTGGGAATAGAGGGATACCTAAAGGGGAGGAAAGGCATTACACCGTTGCATAGCGTGTTGAATGGAAAGCGGACACACACATACACAGGCACACCTACACACGAGCTACTGATGCACAAGTCCTTCCACTTTTACATACGGATTGCATCAATATTTTAAGCAATTCCACACTTAAACAATCAATGCTAATGCACTAAATATAAAATAATTGTAATGGCTAGTATATCCCCTCCCCCAAAGCAACCCTGCCCAACCCTGTGCCCTCAAGAAGTTTTGGAATGTAACTTCCATCAGTATGGTAAGTGGTGAGGGATTATGTGGTTTATAACTCAAAACATCCTGAGGATACCAGGTTGTGGGGAACTTTCTCAAAGAAAGTTCTTGGAGATGTCTAGGTCTAAGGACAGCCACATAGCCACACAATTTAGGCACTGCACCATCTAAACACAGATTTTTAAAAAAAACAGCCCACACTCGCAATTTGCTTCTTTCTATGGATACAAATGAGAGATGTGGCTTGCTTACCTTTAATTTCTTTCTACAAAAATGGGAATATGCTGCTCTTTCAGGTGTTGAACTGCTGGGCCTTTTCATCTTAGAAAGTCTATTTTTGGGTTTTTTTGTTTTTTTTTTGGTTTTGTTTTTTTTAAGAGTAGAAGGGTGGGAACAATCCAAAGGACACACAGGAATGACTTCAGAAAGCAGAAAAGGCACTTAAGTGCCCAATTCCAGTTTCTGTCTTTGAAAAAGTCTTCCTTTGTGCCATAAAATGATTCTACTTTTTGTGACAATATAGAATGGGGTCAAAGAGCTACACACCATTTCCCAAGGTTGTATGGCTCTCTGTCTGTTTGGAAGCTGACTCTAGTGTTTCATGCTTCAGAGAAAGTCAGTTGTCTTGCAAAAAAGCCATGTACTTAATCCATTTGAAGCCAGAATATATTGACCCTGCCCATCACCATTTAGTCCCTCCCAAACAATAAGATCTTCTCACACAGTCAAGGTTTGCTCCCCTGTCATAATGTTCTACTAGCTGAGCCCAAAGAGAACAAATAGTTTTCCAAGACATGAAGAAGAAGAAATGACAGGTAGAAAGCAAGAATGTCATGGTGACTTTGCTTTTGTAGGTGTTTTTTTAGAGAAAAACAAGAAAAACAACACTTCTTTTAAATCTAAAAAGGTCCAAGAGAACCACTAATCCACTGAACTACATGAATGACTGACAGTCATTTTAGAATAAGAATATCTTGCACTATCGGAATGCATACAGTATGAAATCAAGATTTCTCAAAATCTGCAATCATCAGATGAATGAAACAGAAGTCAGCAAGCAGAAGGGCATGTGGCACTTGAGAAAACAGAGATTTGTCTACCTAAAGAAGTGTTCCCTTTGTGTCCCTCACAAAAACAGACATCCCTTTGAGAAGCTGGTTACCCTCCAGTTGCCTACTGACTTTTTCGCTGGCTGAAGCAATTTTCAAAGAAACTCTACAAAACCTCAAAAAACAAACACACACCCTAGTAGCATCCTATCAAGGCATTTGCCATTTTATCTCTTGAGCAAATAAGTATGACTCCAGTCTAGGCCCATTAAAGCATTTAATCTAACATGTAGTTTGGCCCTAAAAATGATTTGCCAAACACTTGCTGCTAACTAGAGATGACCTATAATAATTTCAATGTCCTACTGAAGCATACAATAATTGTTTTTGGCCAGCTATCAGTATTTATGTAAGGTCTGCATAACTTGCCATGGCTAATTGCTAAGCTACATCTTGGTTGTGCAATCAGTTGTGTGACCAGGCACACAACCCAGACACATCTTGGCAACTCATAAAGATGCCATTAACTAGGGCAATTTATGCAACCCTTTTGTGAACACAAACAGTATTGTGGCCAGTAGGTACTATGACATAGTGTGCATTTATTGGATTGACTAATTTTAAGAAGGAAACAGAAGATACAAGTGGCAAAACAGGCTGAGTAGGACAACTCAACTACTCTTCATCTGACTGCAGCAAGAAGAGACTGAAAGTAGACATCTAGCATTTATCCTGGCACCAAAAAGGGGTGGGTAGAGGTGGAATACAAGCAGATATCATTCCTCCCATTCAGCTTCCTGTAACACACACTTACACTAAAAAGTAGCCCAGGTGTTCAAAACCTAATGGAGCAGCCTATTCTCATAAGACACTGAAGATGCAGAATTCTTTATACATCATTTAATCTACTCACTTTAATAGCCCATATTACATACATGTGCTAAAATTGCAATGAAGTCAAAACCATTCCAAAACAGCAATGTTAAAAGTAATAATAAGCTACAGACAGAAATGTTGCAAGGTGGTTTTTAACACCACACACATCTAGTATGCAGCTTGAAGACATAATTAACACCACACCATACCACACACAACAAATCTAGCAAAACAAGCACTTAGTGAAGTTTAATAGTGGCTCTCTGAATCTTTATATATCAATAAAAATTATATTATATATAATAATATAATATAAAACATCTCCCAAAAAGAAAACAGCTAAACACTTCTTAGCACTGGTGGCAGCATGCGTCACTAAGTAATGCTAGATTTCCCTAGTAATCTCTGCATACCTTGTTCATTGTCACTTGCTTTGAGGGACTCTTCAGACCAACTTCTATTGCTTTTGACCTCTGACCTTTTCTTGGTGTGCCTTTCTTCTGTGCAGTCTTTGACCTTTGCAGTGGCCTCTGGCTGAACAGCCTCAGCTAAATCTTTCCTGCTTTGCCGGCCCAACTTGCCGGGTGGGGATCTCTCTGGTGACACCTGCTGCTCCCATAGTTCCCTAAGATGCTGCAGGTGACGCTGCTTTTTGGGATGGAGCCCTGTTAATTCAATGCACACCTTCAGGTTGGTCACCTCATTACAATTGGGCTCTTCTAAGTGGTTAGAGGAACTGTTTGTCATTTCCCTCTCAGGCCAGTCATCTAATGGAAAAATAACTAAAAATTAATCAAAAGGCCCTTGACTTGAAACAAAAGCTACAGTTCACTTTTGGGGGCAGACTGTTTCAGCTTCACCACCACACTATGCATTTTTTTTTAAAGATTAGCTCAGTAGGGATTTGCATGCACTAACAGCCATTTGCACTCTCCAGTGATTACACTGGACAATGAAGAGACTTTTATTGTATAGGCAAGCCCAGACATCATTCACGTGAGTACTTGATATCTGCACAATCATGGTCATAAATGGGCATATGTTAATTCAAATAGTGACTTCATTTCACAAGCCATGCCTTAAGGGTTACCAACTGGACTCATTTACCTTTGGAGTTCTTCCGCTTTTTAGTTTTTGATGCAAATTCTTCTTCCAGTTCCTCTACAAATTTTTCTTTAAGATTTCCATCATTCTGCATTTTCTCGCCAGAATGTTTACGTTTTCTGTCCAGATGTGGACATGGTGCCTGGTTAACCTCTTCTGTTGGCTGGTCACTTGCCCTTTCATAGACAACAAGTCTCTCCAAACAACTGTCTGCTGGAGGAACACTGTCCTCAGGAACTTGAACATTGTGGTTTGGGGCACTCTCTGAACTAAGGAAATCACCTTAAAAAAGAAAAGAAGAAAGAAAAGTCACCAGATCATTAACTCAGGAGGTCACTTGTGCAAAGAAGAAAAAAAATTATTTGACCCCTTAAAACAAAGAGTCTAGTACAAGCATACATGTGCAAAGAGAGGTTCCATTCGTAATAATTATTTTAAAATATATCTAAAATAAAACTTTTTAAAAGGATGACTATTGAAATACATGCACAAAGAACCAACAGGAAAATCAAAGAAGTCACTATATTGTTCACTTTTCACTAAACCAGGACTTTACTGGGGAAAGGGGAGCATCATTCAAGTCATTGTTTCCCCCATGAAATAACGGGTGGGTGCGACAGTATCTCAAATTAATTTGGGCTGTTCATGGAACAAATGCAAATCCAGTGAATGGAAGCAGTAGAGCCTAATCCTATGCCATAACAAGTCAACTAACTAGAAACATTTGTGACAGGAGTGGTGAACGTCTAGTCTGCAGGCCAGATGTGGCTGGCCGGCCTTGCTTTCACCAGCATCAGTCTCTCCCCATGGTCCCCCTTGCCTTACGTGTTCAGCTGTTCACCTGCTGCTCAGCTGCTGGGTGGGGGTGGGGAGATCAGGCATCCCACTCCCCTTTTCTTCATTATTGAGTTCTTTCCCACCAGTCATTTGAGTAGCACAGGACTAAGAGACTATCCATATGTTTGAGAGAGATTCAGAGTGAACAAGAAAGAGAAAGAGGGAGAACAGAAGCCTGGAATGCTGCCTGTTTCTGTATCTGGCTTTGTCCCCAACCACAAGCATCTCTGGAGCTGCCTACAAAGGGAATGCCAGCCCAAACACCTTTCCAAGGAATAACGAAGGTCTGAGGAGCAGGAGCAATGAGGCAAGCAAGGGGTGAACTATTCCAAAATTGGGGGTTGGAGCATCCTCCCCACCTCCATCCTGGCTCTGGGGAGAAAAGGTTCTCCTTATTGGCTGTCAATAAATGTATGTTCAATGATTAAGAACATTTTTTAAAAAGTGTTATCAGTACCTACATCACCAAATATAGAAGACCTAGAGCTGCCAATCATGCTGGCTGGGGGATTTTAGTTAACTATATAAAATAAGAAACTATATTTTACTAAGCCACCACCTACCCATGGCCTCAGAAACTGGAAATAACTTTTCAACTGCAGCTTCCAGAAGAAACTTTTCTAAGTTCTGGGGTCATGTATAGGACAATTAGTAGTGCTCTCACTGTATTACATTCCCATTCCTCTTTCAAAATTATACTGCTTTCTTATTTGCATAGCTATATTACCCATTTGCAAGGCTTGAAAAACTTGGCTGACATTTTGTATCCTAAAGGTCACAATTAACCTTAACCAAAGTCAAAAATATATACAATATAGCAAAGTCCACTTTTGACATCTCATGGGTTAAATATATATATACATATATTTCTGAAGTGATCCTAATAAATCTGAGTCCTGTCTGAACACTGCCTAAGAAAGAGCACACTCCTTAAACCTGCAACCTTATGTACTTTTTTTTTATTACTATTTCAGGGGAGGGAGGAGAACTTTCTTAATGTGATTCTGTCTCCTTCCTGTATTCTTTCTCTCCAGTTTCTCTTCCTCTATTGTTTTTAAGAATGCAAGTGATCTTTCTTTCTTTATACATCTGCCTCTTGCCTTCTTCTCTCTTTTTTTGTCCCATTTCCCACCACCACCACCCACCCCCTCACACACATTCCTCTTCTAATTCCTCTTTTAATTTATCCCATCAGTCTTATCACTCACTCAACTTCCTCCTCTTCCCTTTGGTACAGGTCTTATCTTCTTCTTCAACAATATACTTCCAAAAATGTTTGCCTGATATCTGCTAGTTCAAAAAGCATGCGTTTTGCCTCAGAAAAGGGTGCTGCTAAATCGGGTTAAATTCCCAAATTTTAGGGACAGATTGTTTAGCAATGAAGCCTCACGAAGTCAAAGTAAGCATCTACATCATGTTTAACATTGTTGTTATTATTATGAGACTGATTCATGGGTAGATTATATACAGCAGAGTGACATGACTCCCCCTCCCATCACAATCTCTCTATAGCTACACTCAGGCAACACACGCCATATGGGTTAATAAAAAGATTCAAAATAGACTACAGGCGACAAAAGAATATCATGCTACAAAAATCAGCTTTGATGAGCTCACTATAGTCTGTAATCCAAATAGTTCTTATAAATCCTCCCCCTTGTCTCAGTTCTGGGTGGTTGTCAGAGTTAAATAAGGTAGTAATGGGACTGAATGCATTCAGATATCTCAAAATTGTTACTGGATCAAATCTGCCAAGCATCTAGGGCCACCAACTTGGTAAAGAGGCAAAAAGGTTAAACTTTTTTTCTTATGAAATAACTATCTAATGGGGTGTTCTGTGGTCTCTCCACTTATTTGATATCCCCCACTAGAGATGGGCATGAACAGCAGTTTGGCAGTTAGGCCCAGTTTGACACAGCACCCGCTCAGGTATTCCACGGCACCTCACACTCCCCTCTCCTGCCTCCTCTGCACACTCACCCATTCCCTGGCCGAAGCACACTTTCCTTCCCCACCTCAGCGTGATTGTGCACTCACCGATCACAGCATGTGCTTCTCTCCTCTGCCTCCTCTGGCAGCCACTCACTCAGGACCAAAATTCTGGTTTCTCAGGACCAAAATCTTGCCAAAACCTTGCTGTGTTATACTGGTGGAAGGGAAATGACACAGCTCACAGCAGCAAATTGCACCTGATTAACAAGTCCCTGCTTGTACTCCTCATTGCATGCTAGCTAGGTGGCCTGGTGTACGATGAGAAATCCAAGCAGGGACTCATTCATCGATGTCAATTTGCCCCTGTGAGTGATGTCATTTCCCTTCCACCAGTTTAACCATACAGGTGGATTTTGGCCAATGCTTTTTTGGGGGGAACAGCTTCATGAATACTCCACACAGAACAGTTAAAGTGTCCAGTTTGGCAGGGGGTGGCTCTAGGAGTTGTCTAACTAACTTTCCCCAATTCTGGGATTCAGCAAGGAAGGTGTACCAAGAAATTCATGTATGTGCTGGCATTAGCAAGCCCTGTTCCTATGTGAAAACTGAATCAGAGCTAGGACAAACACCCACTAAATGTTCAGGGGAAACATACACACAGGTCAAAATACAAACCAGAGAGAAAGATGAGCTCAATGCAAGGTACTCAAACTCTTCTCCCCACACATCCTTGCAAAAACATTACAAGATAGGTCAGACTGAGAACCAGTGACTGGTCCTAAATTCCTCTATGGGGGCTAGAACCTCAGTCTCTCAAGTCCCCATTCATCATTTTAGTCATGATGCCACTGCTGACTCATACAAACACACACAAAGCAAAATATCACAGAACCATGTGTTGGTCAGAGAACATGCATTATTGCCTTCTAATTCCAGCAGCAAATTATATCAAATCTGGGGAAAGCTTATTCTGTTCCACCACAAGAGCTTCGCAGAAAACTCTCCTGATGTTTTACTAGTTGGTATTCGGTCAATGGGAATGCCTGAGTGACGGAAGCGTATTTCCATTCTTTATTTGTTTCAGAATTCCCTAAAGCTAAAAATCTATATAAAACATAAACCCTAACTTCACAAAATTGTACAATCAAGCCACAATCAATCTGCTACATCTGCAAGTTTTATGCAGGCATTTTATTTAATTACAGTCATGCTGAATAAAGTGATTTCTGGCCTTTCATGTATTAGCACCTCCAAGTCTAACACCACACATTCTTGTCTGGATCCTGGAGCTTCAGCCCAACCATGGTAACACAAACGCTAAACACGACCTTGCATTCCATTGCAAGAATGAAAATAAAGTTTCCTTCCAGTGCTGTTGGCTGCTCACAGTGCTTGAGTATAGCTGGAGATACAGACAAGTGTTAACCTCACCTAATTATACATGCACAGGAAACAGAAATCTTCATTTCTATACAGAAACCATGAAGCTTCTACAAATGTGACAAGAGAAGCAATTTTTTAATCTTTTTCACAGTCTGCTTCTTAGTTTTTATCATGGGCATATTCTGTGGCTAATATTAGGATCATCTGAACACTAACATTATCAGATGTTTGTTATTCAAAAAAAGCATAATACAATTATCACAAGCTCACTACTAAGCTCAATTAAGATTGGTACAACTTAAATTGCAAACTAATCAAAATGATCAAGTTCAGTGGGAATTACTTTCAACTCAGGCATGCATCTGAGTAAACATACATAATGCCCGGCTATTCAAAATTTTGCATATTATTTCATTTTCTTTAGGTTGGACCCTGAACTAATCATGCCTAAGAACACATGCAGTGGGGATAAGTCAGCCAAAAGTAATGCAAATACCAGTAATTTCAATGGGAGCATTCCAAGCATGACTTAAATGTGGCTCCAACCTACAGAAATAAGTTGCACCTTAAATATTGCTAGACTATGTGCAGTAAGTCTAATAAATACAACCTATAGGTTTCACATAAAAACTGAATATCACACACATACAGGATCTTTCTACTCTTGCTCATTCCTGTTAGAAGAACCTATGCATAATGATGGAGTTTCCCCCATAACTGGCAGATATAAAAGTAACAAAAAATACTCCAAGAAGAAATAAATATTTGCAGTTTTCATCAGTCAGTATGACCAACAGCACTGCAGGACACGTCTTTCCCAAACTGGAACAAACAAGTAAAAGGGATGGTGGACGTAGGTGAAGTCAATGAATCTCTGTCTGGTCTTCTCAAAAGGACAGGAAACCTGTACGTCCCAAGAAATTAATAGGCAGCAGAAAGACAGACAACAGGAATAAAACCTGTTTGGGCAAGTAGAACAGATTGTGGAACAAATAGAAAGTATCAGAAGTGGAATGGCCAAAGTGGAGATTAAATCTGAACACACATGCATGCATGCATGCATACACACACACACAGAAAGAGAGAGAGGTTTAAAAATAAAGTTTAAGAACCATCATATCTGCAATGATGCTGCAGATTCATTCTTAACGTAATTCCTAACAGCTTTGCAAATATAAAGATTTCTCTCTTCTTTGTTATATGCAATCCTTAATAAGTTCAGTTTAAGCAAGACAATGTGCATTTTAAAAAATGCAATCTAGTATTGTTCTAAAATCTGATATAATCACTGAAGAAAAGGCAGGATATAAATATAATTTAAAAAATAAATACCATTGCATTTGAGAAGACAATTAACAATGTACGTATGTGTTTTGTAAAACACACTCATATTTAATATTTCTCAAAGAACTAATTTCTATTCCTTCTGCCAATATTAAGCCATGAGGTCTCATCTAACTGGACCAGTGTACCAGGCTGCTTAAATTATTTCACTGCTGAACAGACATATAACAAATACATCCCATTTTGTGGCACAGAAGTTCTCCATAGCAACATTTACAAGGAACCTTGGCAACAAAGCAATGATACTAGGGTTCTCACCATTTTTGCCAATGCTTAAATTTCCTGAAAAATTATGAAGATACTTGCCTCCTATTCTTCATTTTGCAGTTTCACTTAGGAGGAAATCAACTTACCTATCTAGATCTCTGTGTCTTTCTGCTAGCAGGATATATATAAATATCTTCAAAATTATTTCCCCATCAATGAGTTACATTTTCAAATGAAGCAGGAACATCTCAGAACTCAAACACTTCTCAAACTTGAGAAAGTTTATCTCCTTGCCAGTCCTAAAACAGGCTGAGCATACTGCTGCATAAAGGCAGGATTGAAATTAAGAAAAGATAATAATTTTGCTCTGCTCTTGTAAGCAGTACAATAAATATTGCTATGAAGAGTTTGCATGCCAATGAATTGGCTTGATGGCTAAAGAATGAGTTGATCGTTCAGTATGGAACTCGAAAGAAAGACACACACTGACCAACCTTTTCCAACTGAACTTACGACAGCTACTAATTTTATTCATGTTGGTCCAAAAAAGGGTCAGGGACAGTAAACAACAAAACACTGTGCAGCACTTCAAAGACTAACAGATTTGTTTCCACGTGAACGTTCATGGATCAACATCTACATCCTCAGACACAAGTAAATTTTGATCCACAAAAGCTCACGTGGAAACAAATCTGTCCTTTTTTCCTCCCCACTTTTTTGCCAACATGCTGCAATGGCTACCTCTCTGGAAACTGATTTTATTCAGCTCATTTCACCTTTGCACCAGACAAATGAGGCAGGTGTGATATAAACATGTCTGAAACTGCCAGCAGGTATTACAGCCTCTCCTTTATAGCACTAGGCATGTTTTAGACAGTACTTGAGCAGGCAGCCGGCTGCATCTGCACTGCATTTTGCTTGCTTGAATGAGACTCTGCCCAAGTGCAACAGTTCCATCTGTACACCACAGGGCCAAGAACAGAAATTATTTTTCCATTTCTCTAAATTCCCAGTAAACGAACTGTTTAGTGCAAGGAAAGGAAGACGGTGGGGTGCAGACATACTTTCTTCTCCCAGGAACCTCCCCTCATCCTTCTGGGCTTGTGTTGTTCATGTAGTGCCCCACATGGCTGACCTTATCCACAGCACATAAGCCAAACTTGGACAAGCAGCATAACGTGGATTTTAACTATCCAAGCACAACTTCCACTGAAAATATGGAGTTGCAGCTGTATTAAAATCCACCAGAACCTAATCTGGGCATCCACAGTTGCCACAAATAAGGAGTATTGGGATGGTGGGGTGGAAGGAGGCCAGGACAAGGAGAACAGAATGAAATATCCTGGAAGAAAACATGGCTAGAAACCTGAAGAGGAAGTCTACCATCTACCATTTTCATATTTTACGTAATCTTTTAGATTCTCACGATTGACCACAAGAAGTAGTAGGCATAAACATTAAACAACAGAATAAGACATACTATCCATGATAAAAGGAGCATCTAAACAAAAGATAAACATAGTAAACATCATGATACTCTAAAAATCTTGTTAATTGTGCAGACAGTCACTATCACATCCAACACAGCAATTTTAGCACAGGTTTTAGCCAAGAAACGGCTCCACCAAACAGCCTTCCTACACCGTCTTCAGACAGTTCAGTCCAACAGGTTATCATTGCATTTATGTTGAAATCAATGCAACGGTTCCCTAATACAAACTGATAGACGATCAGCTCTAAACTTTAAAAAAAAAATTCAGAGATGAACCCTGTCATATGCCCAAAACATTTGTATTTTATATATGTTGCTGATCCACACACAGAAAATTATTTACAGAAACATCAAATATCTGCTAATTAGCAAATTGATTTTAAAAATTCCAATTATTTAACAGTAAAATAACAGTGCAACCCAAACTCCACTACGTGTGGAAAGTTATCCACTGAAAAACACACCAGTCAAGAGGCAGTCCCTATTTTCACTTCTGATAACTCTTCACACATCTCAAATATTTTTTAAAAAATTCAATGGAGCCTTGAAGGAGGAGGTGTCTTGGCAAGGAACAAAAAGTAGCTTGAGGGAAAACATACCCCAAAAGATCATTGCCACTCTGTGCAATGCAAGGTGTCAAGTCAGGGTCAATCTCTTCATTACAGCTTGGTACTTAACACAATGACTTTGTGAAACAAACTCAGAAGTGCAAAAGGAAAATCTGCAATGGAGTAAATCATTGAAATCTTGCTCAATACCAGGAAACTGATACAGATAACCTTTTCCTACAAAATATTTCACCATATTTGCACCCACCCAGAGGATCAATTACAGAGGATCATGAAAAAATGCACATTAGGTAAAGGTTCCCCTTGACAATTAAGCCCAGTCGTGTCTGACTCTAGGGACCAGTGCTCATTCCTGTTTGTAAGCCAAAGAGCCGGCATTTGTCCGTAGACACTTTCTGTGGTCATGTGCCTGGCATTACTAGACATGGAATGACATTATCTTCCCACCAAGGTGGTACCTATTCATCTACTCTCATTTGCATGCTTTCGAACTGCTAGATTGGCAGGAGCTGGGACAAGCAACGGGAGCTCACCTCATTGCGCGGGATTCGAACTACCGACCTTCCGACTGGCAAGCCCAGTGGCTCATCCATTTAACCCGCAGCACGCCCCACATCCTCAAAATGCACATTCCATTCCATATAATCCTATGCACATGCCGCTAAAATGATATCTTTGCTCCTGTCTCCTTCTGTTTGAACCCTGATTCTCTCCTCACACCTTAGAGCTCCCTTTGACAAAAGCTAGTTCTTCCCTCCACACTAATGACTTGCTAAAGATGTGTATGACCCAGACAGCCAGGTGCATACGCTTGGGAAACAGAAACAGCTTTCCTCTCAAATTTACAGCACTTTTGAGTTTTTAAGGCTTGGAGGACCATAGTGCGCACTCTGAAATGTAGTTACTGAAAATGAAGAAAGTGAGAGATGAGTAGCACCAGCAGCAGCAAACAAAGCCAGGCCTCATGTTCAGAAAAGTACACAGGACCTGCTCCTCTACTACCTGAGCTCTGCTTAAAATCTTTAAGGAAATTCTCTTTCCAAGAAGAAATCTACTGCCATTATCTAGCCAAAAGCATCTTGTTCATTTCATGCTTTAACACTGCCATCAAGTACATTTCATTTTGGTAGGTAACTATATTAATTTGTAACCAGCACATAAAAAAAAGAAAGAAACAAGACAACAACAATAGATTCCCTATTGACTCAGTTCTTGTGTCTGAGCTACAAGGACTGCTACCAGCCCCTGATACACACTAAGACACACCTGCACAATACGCAAGAACTATTATTCCCTATCAGCAAAGGAACTATGCTGTTGTACCATTTCCATAGTTTGAAACAGACTCACTGAAGTTTTGCTGGGAACAAAAACAACTGGTCAAACTAGCCATACTGATGGCTAGAAACCATCCACCGAAACAAAGCAGTATAAAAATTAATCCCTTCAAAACTAGCTGTACTTGAATTTCTATACCAATCAAAATGCAGCATTTCTGCAGAACTTGCAACACTAGAATCCTACATCAAATCACTAAGCTGGAGGGAGAATACACAGAGAGGGCTTCTGAAACTATCTCATCCAGCTCTGTCCTCCAAGTGGCCAACCAGGGTGCCATGGGAAGCCTCCATCCAAAAAATGAGCACAATACCACTCTCCTGCCTGTGTTTCCCAGCAACTGGTAATGAACAGGGATAGAGAGCATACCTGCAAAATTTGTTGTTCTCATCCATTTAGGTTGTCTCCACAAGGTTTTTGCAACATGCCTCTAGGGGAGGTCTATAGAGAACTAGTGTCCTTTCTCTTAAGAAGCAAAGCATTTATGCAGCGAGCACAACTGGCCTAGATGATTGTTAATAAAAAGAAAACACATCTAATATTTTAAATTTCATAAAGTCTCTCTAAGAAAATATCAGTTGTGCAGTTATGCAAGATGTGAAAGTTAAGCATTTGCTTAAGTTACACAACAACTGAAATCCTATTGATGTAATGCCTGCAGAAGGCTGAGGGCGTCATCAACAGGAGGTGATTTTTGGTAGTTAAAAACTTCCTACATTTCTCCTGCAACTTTTCCAACTCCTGTGTAATCCTCTTCATTGTACAGAAGCCATGGGAGATGCAGGACAGAAGGAAGAAGCCTTTAAATATGGAAAATTGCCAGTGAAATGATGTTACAAACAGAAGGAGATTTTAAGTCATGAAAGACTTATTCCTTCTATCCCATTGCTCCCAGCTTCCATGAGATAAAAGCATTACACAGGATTTGAAAAAGCTATGAGATAGAAGCAGGAAATGTTTAACTACCAAAGATCACTTTCTGTAGGTGACATCCCTTTCACAGGAACAAGTTACACAACAGAACTTTAGCCAATGTGTACAATCATACTGTGATAGCGCCAGAAAAATATCTCACTCTCTTGAAGGCCGAGAAGTAAAAAATGCAATCCCTCATCCATTATAAGAATTGCGAGGATTTTGCAACTCAAAGGTTGATATCCCAAGTACTGAAATGCATATTGGCTCTGATAACGAGAGTTAACATAGTAGCTACTGAAAGTCTTATTGTCTGGGAATGAGAGTTTTGGTTGCACCTCACTGTACTTCTCAAAACAGATCACAATGATACAGTGGCTTTCTGCAAAAAATAAACTGAGCTATTGTAGAATCCACACACTCCAGAGACGTAGAGAGAATATCTGCCACCATGTGAGTTTGTAATTCAACTGAACATCACTTTTTGTCAGCCTAGAACAATATGCAGTATTTTGAAGAACATCACACTTAAGGATACACACAACTTGCAAATGATATAAACAGGAAACTGCAGGTGTCAAACACAAATTTAACCAAAAAATTATTTTTGCTTGTTGTCAAGAAAATGCAGCATGTTGTGCAGCAGTTGTTTTAGATTAAAATACTTCAAAATCTATGTTATGGCTTAGTCATGTTTTGCTCTGAACCGCTGAAGGAGGCCCACAAAACACTCAAAAAAGCATCAAACACTTCAAAAATGCATCAAAAAAATTGCTTACATCTGTCATTGTCATTTTGCCCAGCAATGGCATCATCCAAAGTGACAGACTTGGGCTTCTTTTCATTCTTTCCTTTCAAGTTTTCCCAGTCTGCTTGGCTGAATCTGCAGACCTCCAGGTCTTTGGTTGCTATGTGGCCTTCTCTCTCTTTCATCTCCAACTCTGAGAAGCGCATCATTGCACGCTAGAAAGAGAATTGGTATGAAAAAAAAGTCTCACAATAAGAGCTAATTCATTAAGCTTACCTTATGAAAGTATTTCCAAAAGAAATGATCTGTTCAAAACCGAGGTTTGAGCTACATAACACTATATACAAAGTTTTAAAATCTTAGATATTGAATATGAAAAACATTCTATCTATACACAAATATATACACAGTTCTCTCATACATAAAAATGTAAACTTCATATAATATATATATTTATTTATTTATATATATATATATACATACATATATATATATTTTAAATCATTCTGGGGGGAGGTATAACAGGCAAAAAAACAAAAACTGCACAATGAGTAAAGACGATCATGGCCCACAACTTCCCTTGTATACTTGGAAATGAAAGTTTAACTCAAAGGTTTATGCAAGATTCTAGTAATAAAAATTTGAAGAACTGACCTCACAGTAAGCAGCAGGTAGACATAAAATACTGTCCTCTTGTAATCCTTCCATCTATGTAATTAAAATGGGCACTCAATGGATCATTTAGATAATTTCATCCATTTTTATAAGCATCAACTAATTCTTTTCTTAACAACGCAAAACACCTTGGTTTAACTCATCTTTCCATAAGAAAACAAAAGTAACCTAAAATATTTGCCATCATTTAACATCAAATTCACTACACCTACTTGTCTACACTTCATTTTGCTTGGTCAAGAAATTGCACTGAACTTACTAAATATGGCTGCTACTCCTCTTTATCTAATGCCATTCACAGTATATTAATCTGAACCTCTGCCATTATTTTACTATTTTAGTATGCTGGCCAAATAAAGGCAAAATACAGCAAACTATTTTTCCTTGTCTTTTTAACACATCATGCATTCTTCAATCCCCTTTGTGTAATTCCTATGTAGGTAAATGGTTTAAAATACTAGTTGCAACATTTAACTCATATCTATTAAAGCTCAACTACATCTGACTTCATAGCTGTACCCAAACATATGCAAGCATACTATATGCAGATGTCATTGTGTCAAGAAGACTTAAACTTGTGCATTTATTCCCCAGCCTCTGTAATATATCAAATTTCATTCTTATCTGTGACCTTACAATAAAAGAATGCTTTCGTAGTTAAACTGCAGAGACTCACCTGCAGAGCTCGCTGTTCTCGACTCAGTTGGCTAGAATCTGCATACAGCTCAGTCGTAACACACTTGAATCGATCACCTACATAACCAGCAGAGTTTGCAATTCTCTTTGCCAGTTTCGATGGCTTAGGTTTCAAGAGTTTGCCATCATTTGAATCTGCTCCCTCAGTCCCATCTTTAGCATACGCCTGACTGATTTCGATTCTTGGCTGTGCATTTCCCATACAAAGCTGTTTAGCCTCATCTGGCGTTTTGCAAAAAGCCATAGGCAGGCCATCATTCCCATGGGCAGTCTCCATGAACACAGAGGAAGGAGGAACTGGCAACCTCTCTCTATTTTGGCTTACTGAAAGATCCTCTTTTCTTATGTTGAACATCAGTGGGTGTGGGCTCTGGGCTTGTTTAAAGTTGTAAACTTCATGGAAGTTGTTCTTCCCACATTCGTCTCTCATTACAATAAAATCTCTATGCTGAAAGGCTTGTTCCACTTTGTGCTTTGTGGGATCATTTGTCTGATTACTGCTTTCAATAGGAAAATTAGGTTTTGACAGGTTTGTTTCACCCTTCACCTCTTGATCTTCTCTCAGTTCTGCAAATGGATGCTTGTCACTTTTGGGAGTATTTTTACTATGACCTGAACTTTGGTGTGATTTCACATTTCTGTCTGTAGCAGGTACTTCAAACGGTAGCTTTGTGCTGGTTTCCAGCATCTCTGGCAATCTGTTTCTTAAAGGAGGGTCCTCATAACGGAGTCTTTCATGTGACCTTGATCTCCTTTCTGATTTTTCATCTTTTAGTTCCAAAGTTGCGTGTGGTAACAACATTGGATGTACCATCCCCATACCTAATGCATCCTGATAGGTCATAAACTCACCTCTGGTAGTTGGCAGGCTGTATGGAATTGTAGGCTTGGGTGCCAGATGCCCAGGGAAAAGACTGCCATTGGGTAACAGAACTGGATGAGGATACACAGGTCCTTTTCCATGAAGAGACAAGGGACCTATAGCCAAACCTTCTGGAACTGGGTATGGCAGATAACTTCTTGGATAGGGCAATGGCGGAGATCGGAATGTATCATTTGGAGGGAAGAATAAGGAACTTGGTGCAAGGGTACTCTCATTTGCTTTGAAGATAGGCTCGTGATTATTGCATTTAGCTGTCTTGTTACTGTGCTTTGAAGAGGAAAGTGCTGAAGGTTGTCCTATATGCTGTATGACAGACGCAGTGGTTTCCACAGAGTTGTTAGTCTTAGGGCAATCCGCATTGGCATTTGGAGCTGGAGAAGCAGATGCTGGCCGACCTCCACTTGATACAGACCCTGAAATATTACTAATGACTGCTTCAGTGCCTCCCATCCTAGGGCAAGAGGAACTTCGCTGCTGTGGTGTCACCCAGTCTAATGCCTTGTTTTTCAACTGTACATTTTTACCAGCATTCTCTTCACTGGGACCTGGACCAGGGACAACCCAAGAGGAAGGTGCAGTGCTAATTATCTCAGGTCTGTAGATAGGACAAGCATTTCCAGGAGAAATGGTTTCTTTTGGAAGATCACCTCCCGGTAAAACTAACCCACTTCCAGCCTGGCTATGAACTAACAGTGTTGGTGCCATTTTCTTAACATGGTCAGGTTTGGTTGTCTCCACATCAACAACTTTTGAGGACAAATCCAGTGGTTTGTCAATAGTATCTTTGGTAACAGTTTGTTGTTTCTCTAATAACGGAGGAGACTTGCTCTCCTTCCTGTCGTGACCTGTTTTCCTTGCGTGCATTGTCGGCTGCTGAGAAATCTCCCCTGCCTCATGCGTTTTGGGAGCTTTTCCACTAGAGACTCGTGGAAAATCACTGCTTACATTCATGTATGGCTTTGGGAGAGCAACTGAGGAAGGAGATGTTGAAATTCTGGAAAAGTGTTTGTGGAACTCTGAATAAGCATCTCCGACCTGTGGTGGGAGATGGACTCTAGGTGATGGTCTTGGTGAATGTGACAGCAGAACAGCAGGGTCTGTTGGCATATTACTAGTCACCGGTTTAGCAGATGGGACTCTGGGTGGTTTGGTGTTCTGGATATGCGGATAGGCATGAGAGTCCACAGTATTCCCAGGACTGACTCCCATCTTCCAAGACAAGCTTTTATCTGGACAGTGTCCTAGAGGAGGAAGTGCAGAAGATGCTGATGCAGCTGAGATCCTCATTGGTGAAGCCAATGAGGACGGAATGTGGGGAGCGACATAATGGGAAGGCGGCAAGTATAAAAAACGTTCACCATTTGTACATACAGGTGAGTAAGTCAGATGCTGCGGCAAACTGTAATTGGACTGCTGAGGTAGCAAGGCCTTATACATGTTCAATGAATACTTATTTGGTGAGTCAAGAAAAGGATAAATAGCACCGTCCATGTAAGGATTTACCCAGGGTAACCTTAGGTAACTAGCACCATTGAGGTTAAGAGGACTCTGTTTGTCGCCTGAGCTTCTGTCCAAGCCTAAGGACTCCCCAGTTGGAACAGAATTCTTTTGTATTCCAGGTGGTGTTTTGTACATAGCACTGAAGCCATTTGGAGGCTTTCCAGCTACATTTTCAATTGTTTCGGTGGGATTAGCCTTGAACTGTAGCTCTGGATTTCTTTCAGGAGTGAATCCAAGGCCAGCAATAGCACTCGTAGTATCTCGAGGCTTTTCTGAGCCAAGTCCACATAAACTGGAATAGACAATACTACTGGGGACTCTAAGCCCTTCCCGCATAAGTCCAGACCGGTCCATGCTCAGAGCTGCAAGGCTGTCAATGCGATGAACCGCCGTTGCATCCACCTTTGTAGAACAAGGAAGAGGTTACTTCGGCATTTAGTCAAAGTGGTACTCAAAGCTATAAATACATTTTTAATTGACTGGAAACAACAGGAAGTGAATACATTTTTTTCCTTTGTTAAAAACAAATGTGAGGTGATTAAACTGATAAATGCGGAGGAATAAAGGAAATCAAACATTTAAAAATTATAGGCTGCTTCACACTTGGATTTAAAAATCCTGTCTGTCACCTGACAAGCACGACAATAATAATAAAAAAGATTAACTTGATAGGCATCTAGATCCTTTCATACCCATCAAATGTCTGCAAGGATTCTGCCTTTAAATAATGATCTCCTAAAATCTTTGCTACTCAACCCACACTCCCATTAAAACAAATAGATTTCAACAAACTCGTCCTGTTTCACCTTCTTTTCCCAGAAAAGAATAAGCCAGGGAGGACAAGGGGCCATCCAAACAGCCTTGGAGGATTGCATGTAGCCCCAGAGCTATGTTTTGCCAACCTTTAAAATTCAGAGTATGCTCTTAGGAAAAATTTCATATCCAGATTTGCATACAGTATATCATATAACTGTATTCCAGAAATAAGACTAAATGACCAGTGAATACTTTCTGAATTCCTTTCCTCTGCTTACTGCTTGCTAAACATAACATTGGGTTGGCAATTTTATATACAATTACTTGGAACTAAGTTCCCCTGTCAGAGGAACTTGCCTCTGAATATTCACATACAGGACTGCATTATCAGTAACTTCAAAGACCAGCATCTCTGCAGAAGCTATTGCTTTCCCCATAGGCAATGGGCTTGCCCAAGACAGGTTGTGTAACCTCATCAGCTATATAACACTCCAGACAATCTTGGCTGGCTTCTCTCCTGGCAGGCACAGTTGGGATTTGAGCTACCAGTCTCTGACTCCACAGCCAAGAGCTCCAAACCACTGAAGGATAACTCCTTAAGATCATTCATGTTACATGTGTTATGTGCCATTAAGTTGGAACTGACTTACAGCAACCCTAATATGGCTTTTAAGATCAGTGAGATATTTAAGGAGTGGCTTTACCAGTTCCACACACCTCTCCCGTCATGAATTTCCATGGTCAAGTTTAACCACTGCACCAGGAGGCTCCACACACATAGATGAGTACCCTGCAGAAATAATGCCTGGGAGTTTCTTTATCTCCTCTGATATAACACAGCTGTCTTCTGCTATCCTATAGAAGAAGGGCTGACAATACCACTCTGTTGTATTATATGCCACCCTTCCTCCAATGATCTCAGTGTGGCATGCATATGACTCTTAGCCTGCCTGCTCTCCCAGCATTACATCTATAGCTGAAACTCACATCGTGCTCCACCAATCCAAAGCTACAAACGGGCAGTCAGAATTCATAGGCTTGGAAGGGAAAACGGCAACATACTATACAGTATTATTCAGAACCACCACAGATACAAATACTTACCTGTGGTGGTTTAGCCTTTCAAGGTACCCAAGACTCAAAAACTAAAAATTAGTATAAGTAATTTTGATCATGACATTTGTTCAGGCCACAAATTAATTTTCTTAATATGATGTCTGAATGTCACATATGGATAGCAGTTTAAGTGGTCCTACTGGTTCTTAAATAATTTCTTTAAAAATATCTTCATCAACTGAACAATTATTTCCTTACCACACTGTGGTTCAGGTGATTTTCTTCCCTTAATTCCAGCCTGCTTTTTGAAGCATCTCCATCATTAACTGGGATTTTCCTATTTTCAAGAAATACACAAAAGAACTGACATATACAAAATGTTACAGCTTTTATAACTTTTTATTGCATATTTTCTATTAAACTGTTTTAATTAGTACACTGCTAAGCATCAGATTTATTCTGAAATTCATTTCAAAATTTCTCCTATAGCAGGATGGGCTAAAATGAAATGCTACTGTTTCATTAGGGATACGAAAACAAACCTATTAAGTATACCATATTTATGTACTACTTCAATGGGAAAAACTGGTTGAGGGATAAGAAAACTAGCACATACTTCTAAAATCACATACAAATATCAGCTGTCCAATGCTGAAAAAGGAGCTACACATATGGGCCTTAGCAGCGTTTCAGCTCAGGGACTTGTTATCAGAGAAAACACTACTAAAAATGTACCTTCGTGCCAGTTTTCAAATCTCAGGGACACAGCGGCTGACATGCAGCTGAAGGAAAGCTTCCTCATTACCCAAAAGAGCCAGACTCCATCCTATGATATTGCAAGCGGTTCTGTCCATTTTTAAGGTAAAAGCAACATCTACACTTTCGCCCAACTTCAACATACCATTGGTACAACTACACCTACAGGCATAGCCGCAAGATATAACTGGATGGAAACAGAAAAGCGGCACGCTGAGCCTACGTACCTTCCTTCCTTCCTTTTCATATGCATGTGGGTGTTGGGGGTGTTCAGGGGACTTCCTATCAGAAAACTGAGTAGATGCTTGCAATGGAAGTCTGGCTGAACTGAATATGCTTATAATAATCAAGACTAATTTGATCCATTGACTTCAATGGAGCTTTACCACAACTACTTTTCTCCCACCGGGGGCCAAACTTTCATATTTCTGCTAGCCTCTAACTGCTGCACAGATTATTTGTGTAACTTCGCTGACTGCATCATGTAAACCTTGGCACTCATTCAAAGCAACACGAATCCAAGTTTTATCTTTTCCGACAACCATAATAAATGACATCAGCATCCTTCAGAATATATATCTGGAAACAAGTTCCAATCAAACCAGTCAGATTTAATTCCTAATAAATACATTTAAGACTCCAACTGTGTGCTTACACAAGAGAAGAGAGGGTAACCTTGGGAGCTAATTTTTTTTACAAGGCTCTTTCTAGTCTCCTGAGCATCACAGCTTGTCAAAATAGTAAACCAGAGTCTAGTCTGCACTCAACCCACAGTCCTCCCTCTCTAGTCCTTGCTGCCTCTCAGATGACCTCTCCACTGAACGATCCCCATGAAGAAGGGAACTATCTAAGCCACACTAGGCAACGAGAAGGCAAATGACCTAGGAAATCACTACATACTTCAACTTTTCTGAAGCTTAAATATTTACCTTTCTTCATTAATGCCACACATGCGGACCCTCTCATTGCTCATCCAGCTATGAACATTGCCATACAGGGGAGTTGCAGAAAGCATGACGTCACCTTAGAGCAGAGGTCTTTCTTCACATATGTTTATAATCTGTTTTAAAATAAGAAAATGAGAGAAGATTGGCTTAAGAAGTGCAAACATCACAGTGGAATCACTGGCTTCTTTCCTGAAATTCAACTATGAATGCAGGATTGATAGGCTGATAGGAGATGCCTAGTTAAAACACGTGTAATAAAAGGAGCAAATTGAGACCACAAACAGGACTGATGGCATGGATCTTTTTCCCTTGTGCACATCTTGAAAATTAGCTCTAGTAGCACACTGTTGACAAATCAAGTGCCACTCGCCCCATCTCCACCAAGTAAGTTTCACTGAAAACAGAAAGTATTGTACAGCCGTGAACAAAACTCATCTGAATTGTATTGAGGTAGACACTTCCTTGTTAATTAAGCAAAATATACGTTAGGAATTCATCCAGTTCCCCACCCTGCAATGAGATATTGCACCCTAATAACATAGTATATATTTATTCACTATTAATAAGAAGGTTGTACTTGTCCCTGGTCAGCAAAAGAATTGGATTTCCTTTTGTTTCCTTCAAGGAGAAGGAAATCCAGCAAACAGTGTAACTGGTACATTATTTACAGCATTTCTTTATCACTTTGTCATTAAAATTGCTAAAGACAAGAGATATATGTAAAAATGCAGCTTTCAACAAAAATAGTCAAGTCAGACAATGTACTAAAGAAAACAGCACTATAAAAAAATCTATTCCAAACTAAATACTTTTAAATCATATATTTTTCAGTGGGATGCTCAGGAACATGGGACTCTTCTACTGAATGGAAAAATATCTAACTTTGTTTGTTTGGGTAATTCCTCCACTTTGAGTTTTGACCCTTGAAAAATACAAATAAATCACTTGCAATGTCATTATGGACCACTGTGGGGGCTTCTTTCCCCTATGTAGCAAACCCACATCATCCTAAGTACACCCAGTATCATCGAGAAATGTGTTAGCCACCAGTGCCCCACTGAAGTCAAAGAAATCTAGCTTTGAAAGATCTTCACGTGTTCTGACCATCTCTTTCACTATTTAAGCATTCTTTTCCATGTATGAAACTAGACAATGAAATAACAGTTAAGGTACAACCGGAGGTGGACACTTGGAAGTCTCATCAATGTTAAGTGATGAGCATCAGTTCAGTTTAACACTGTGCTGGTGGTACACAGTGTCTGCAGAATTGGATCTGTGTCTGAAGAGATACTACAGGACGGAGTTTCCAGAGAGGTAGCCCTGTTAGTCTGTAGCAGAAAAACCAATCAAAAGTCTTCCAGCACCTCAAAAACTAAAACTTTCCATTTGATATAATCATTAGTGGCCGACCTCCACAGTTTGCAAAAGCTTGTGACAAATAATGAGTTTTGGACTTTAAGGTGCTCTTTGCTGGTTTTGCTATGGTACGGAGAAGTCCACATAGGAAATCAGCAGAACTTGGGGTGAGAGCAGAGAGCGTCTGAAGCTGCTTGCACACACCAAAGAAATCCAAATATTCATTTAACAACAGCAGCAACACAAACACATCGGTCTCCATTTTAAAGAAAGTTTTGAAGTATCCTGCTATCCATCCACTGCAGTAGCAGGATGGCCAGGGCCCCGTGAACGGCTGGAATGCCACAAACAAGAGATCCTGATTTTTCACAGCAACAACTGAGGTTTTCCTGGAGCAGCAGCAGCAGTTTTCATCCCAGCCCCAAAAGGGGTTAAAAATAGTAAGTAGGTTGGTAAGCTCTCCCCACCCCATGATTTGATTAAGTAACTAAACCCTGGTGGCTTTTACCATTGGAGCTGTTGTTGCTGTGCTGCTGCTTTGAGTGCTTTCAGTAATTCAATGACGCCTGCTCACTCCAGGGAAAGAAATCATTAGCGGGCTCACTGGAGAAGCATTAGCAGTCCGAAAGGATCGGCGCTGCGTGCAGCGGGGGAAGGCAGGTGAAAGGCAGCCGGATTTTCGCGTCCACCAACAGAAGGGCCTCGCCGGCCTTTATTCCCCTCCCGAACGAGCCATCTCCACCCGCATTAAATTCTAGTTTGCTGCATGAGTGAAGTGTCAGGACAAGCTGCGTTTTATTAACACGATTATCGCGGCGCATGATTTATTCCAGTGCTGGATTTTAATTGCTCTTTGGAGGTTCAGTCGTTTCTTTTGACTGAGCTTCAGCCTGCATCCCGCTGTTAAATGCCGGGTTAATAAGTAAGGGGAGCCTTTAATACACAGGATACCCCTCCACCTCTTCCTCTCGCCAAAAAGAGAGAGAGGGACGGAGAAAGGAAAGTACTGGCACACACACACACAGAACCCCTCGCGAATGGCAGAAAACCAGACCTTTTCCAGTAATATACACTCCAAGTGGGTAAGGGAAACACACTTTTAATAGGGAGGGCCCCACATTGAACAAATCGGGACCTACTTCTGGGTGAAACGTATTTAGGATCGCGATGCACAGCCGAAGTCGTGACACATCCCATCCCCTTTGATACGCATCGTAGTCTTCCAGCGAAACGTACGGGTTTTTAAAATTTGGGGTATACTTGGTTAATATTAGGATCAGATCTAGGGCAACGGTTCTTCGACGTGTCTAGCTCGATCAAGTTCCACGGGACTACCTGCGAGTAAACGGAAGCACTCTCGATGCGTTTAGAGAAGGCCAAGGATGCGTGCGGACAAACACGCTACTTAACTGAAATGCTTCTTAATATGTTCGGTTCTCAGGGTCCAAGATACGCTAATCTTACTGTGCAAAACGCGGAGGGAACCGAGGTTGTCTTTTACGTAGAGCCTCCCTGAGGCTTAGCGTGGCCCTCAGAAACGAGCACCAAGGAAGTCCGAAGCTCTTTCAAGCCTCCCGCTCCTGCTTACACCCCCCCCCCCTCTTTCTTAAAGAAGCCTTTTGTGCGGAAGCCCACGCACAGAACAAATGTACTTTAATGAAACCGCACATCCCCGTACTTTCGCTCCGCGGCAGCTAGCTTGCAGTAAGGATAAAGTTGGCCGGAATTGCCTGGAGGAACAGGTAGGGCACCCTTCTTCCTTTGGTTTTTCCCTCTCCCCACCATCTTCCCCACCACACAAGATCGGAGGAAATATTGCACGATCATTCAAAAGGAGTTATTCCACTGGAAAGACGGGTTTCGCTGAACAGATTTACTGTTTTCCAGAGGCACCGCTCGTAATGATTTCAAATGGAGCAGTCGCAGCCTGGAGAGAGTGATTGAGAGTTTTACATACGGTTAGTACGGCCGCCCAGTGCGCTGCCTCCTCTGTAAAGAACGGACTGGACACAAAGTCCAAATAGATAGGGCTGCCTGATGGGAGCAGGGGGCGCCGCTCCCTCGCTCCTCCCCACTTTCTTTAAAGAAGTAAACACGCTGGGGAGGCTAATCTTACTTGTTAGAGGAGCAGGGCGGCTGCTCTTGGTTTCTTCGCTGGAAACCTATCGTTGCCATCCGGTGGGGGAGGGGGCTTATCAAGCAGTGTTAAGTTTTCCAAAAACGAGATAATACAGGGATGCTGTGCTCCGGCACACTTCTTTGGCGGCTCCGTGGAAGGCGACGGAATAAAGGAGGACTAGCTTGGCAGAACCAGTACATTTCGAAGCGCGCTGTACAAGTGGAAGTTGCGCTCTAAATGTGAAGTGTTGCTCGCTGGGAACAGCGAAAGGTCAAAGGCACATTGCACAAGCAGCAGGAGTGAGCACGGCCGTCTTCCCGAAAGTGGTAAAGTTTAAAAAGTATTCTTAAAAACAAAGGAGGGGGGGAACTATGTTGCTGTTCGCTGCAAAGACAAGCGTCTCTCCTTACTATTCCACACCACAGATCTTGCTTCGGGCAAAATCGTTTGCACAAAGGAACGTGGCTTGGATGGCCCGCTCGAGCGCTGAGCTCTTGCAACTGCAGAAGCTGCAAAATCACACACACCCCTCCGCCTTTGCGCTTCGTCACCGATGCACTCTGGTGACACGGGGAGCCCAAAGCGTTGATCACAGAGGGGGGGGGGAATCGTCACCGGGAGTTGAGAACGAAAGGCCTTTTTGGACGCCCGAGGAAGACTAGCTGGGCGTGTGCAGCGGCCAAGCCGGTTCTCGGGAATTGTGCCAAGTACGGCACAGAAAACCACGATTCTGTGTGATCTCCTCGGGAGGCGGGCGGGGCCAGATGTTTGCTCGTCTCTGCTCCTTTTCAGGGTCGCGCTTTCCAGTGGGATGCGTGCATACGTTATTTATAATCGCCGCCGCCCTGATGAACTTTTTGTGAACTGTTTAAAAGTGGAGGTCTGTTGAACAAACAGCGGCGCCACTGCCAGCCATAATTTCATTGCAACAAGCAACAGACTTTTTAACCCTTCAGACCCCATTTGCCTCAACCTTTCTTGGAAAGACCGTCAAGGAAAATGAGTTCCAAAGCAGAGGAAATAGATGTTGCTTGCCATACATCAGTATGTTGGGTCGGACTGCTGGAAACTTCAAAGACAAGGTGCTCTTTCTCCTAGTAAGTAATCGAGTCTTTACTCAGTTCAAGGCAAGCATTTGGATATAGCGACTTGATGTGGAAAGTCCATTGAAATCAAGGAAACTCGTTTCCGTCTTTGAAACCCGACCTTAGCCATACTTAATAAAACCTTCCACCTCCCAAAGTAGTAATTGCCATGTGTTCTCCGAACGAAGGCCTGTTGTGTGTAGTGCGCCTGTTCTCAAGTAAATGTGTGGCTGGCTTATTAATCCTAGATAATTAGCAAATGATTGTGAGGGTCCTGGATACTTTAAAGTAGTGAATGGGTATCTCGTTTCTAACGTTTTCGATGTTCATGTTTAAAATCGCAAACTCCTCGCCCTAGGCCTGGAATTTAGTCTTTAGTCCTGTAGCGGCGTCAGGAGTTTCCTTGCGCCGCCACACACACACACACACACACACACACACAGAGAGAGAGAGAAATGTAGCCAAGGGTTAGAGCCTCCCTTTCCTCCGGGCCTTTCACAGTTCCCTTCTCTTGCCTCCGTGAATCGTCCTATTATATAACATCTATCTTTGGCAATACAGTACTGCGATATGCTTCATAAAATTTGGAAGAGGCGAAAGGCATGGATGGGGGAGGCAGAATGAAGACGATACGAGACCATAAACGGTATAGACAAAGAGGAGCCACTCTTGCAAAGAAAAACGGCACCTTTTCTGCGTTCTTTCCTCCCCGGTGGTTCGGAGAGCCCCGCGGTTTGCACGGAGCTCGCGCACGCGAACCAACGTGGCTAGAGTTACGATGAGCCTGCTGTGGCTGCAGCTTTGTCCGTACCAGCCAAAGCTGGGAAGCACCCCTCGGGGGGGGGGAGGGCGTGCGGAATCGCGCAGCACCTCCTTGGGAGCTCGGCCTGCTTCCCGGTTCGCTTGCTGTGCGAGGTTGTGGTCCAGGGGCAGCAAAAACCAGGCTCCAAGTGCCAAATAGGCCACGGAATTTCCTTTCCGGAGGTATCGAGCTGACAAAGCCGCCAAGCTTCTGCTCGAAAGAGAGGGAGGTAAACTGCACGACGGGGCTTCGCTCCAGAGGCAGGGAGGGAGGCCTGCGTGCGTGAGTGCAAAAGATCGTGCAAGCGGCAACCTGCTCTGCCGTGTCTCCTGCCGAGAGGAGCCTCCCTCCCCCCCCCCCGCCCGCCCGTCGCGCTCAGGTTTCAGGGCAGCCTGAGAAAAGCAGCCCCGGCGCTCGGCGTGTCTGGCTGAACACCCAGTTCTCCGGGCACGACTGGCTGGCCGCCGCTCCGCGCCGCGGCGAAGCAGACAACGCAGGGCCCGGCTTGGCTGTTTGATTCTGCTCTCCCGCCTCCGTTCTTTCTTTCAAAAAAGGGAAACGCTTGCCGTCTCCTCGCAACGGCAACAGACTTTTGGCAGCCTCTGACGCCAGGGGCTGCTGCGGGCAAGGAAGCAAAAGTTTTTCTAGCACCCTCCTTCATCCTTTGCAAACTAGAAAAACCTGATGCCCGCGGCCAGGGCAGAAAGGAGAAGAAGGGCTTCGATCTCGTTTCCCGGGGGAAGGAAGGCAGAAGGGGGGGGGTCATCGGGAGGCCACGGAGAGGGCCCTGCCTCTCATCTCCTTCCGTCCGCAAGACTCGCTAAGAGAGGACGCCCTTTATTGCGAGACGGAAAGCCCTACGAAGGTGAAAGCAGACGACGAGGGGAAGCCGCAGCCGGGCTTGGGCAGCCCGAGCGAGTCAGGAAGGAGAGAGAGGGAGGGAGAGAGACTGCTTGCGAGCGCCCGAGTTCCCTTTTGGCGCCTTTACTCTTTCCACCTCCAGCTCCGCTTGGCAGCCCGCCAGTTTCCACTGCATAAACCACAGAGCCGTCGTCGGCTGATCTACAGGCGGCTCTAGCTTTAGCAAGTCAGCTTCACGTATGGTTAATCCACAAGGAACTTCGTGGCACCTTAAAGGCTCGGAAGTTTTATCTGGCATAAGCTTTTAGGGACGGTGGCCCACTTTTTCAGATGCACTCTGAAGTTAGATTTTGCTGCAACAGCCTCTCAGGGCTAGTCTGGGAAATTTACCCATGGTTAGTGTTGCCAAGTAATAGAGGTCAGCACGTGGCGCTGGCTGAGGGGAGCAAATAAGGCCCACATTAGAAATCTACGTTCTTCCAGAAGGAGAAAATTTAAATAGGGAAGACTCTCTTCACTATTTATTAAAGGTACACCAAGGATAAACCGCCTCCTTCTGTCATTAATCCACTCAGCCCCTGGTCCTCCAAACGGGCATGTAATGACAGCTATATCGCGGTTTTTCCTCCAAAGAGGATACGTGCTTTGTAACAGCACGACAATCCACTGGATTGGGGGGGGGGGGGGTTAAGACTGAGCAGGTGTTCGGTCTGCTCCTCTGTGTATCCTTCTCTGGTCAGTGCGACATTCTACCCGATCCTCCAAACTTCTCTTCATTCCATTCCGGCCCATTTTCTTTCAGGTTATTTACAAATAACCGCAGTGTAAGGACAGTTGCAGCGGTTCCTGCCCGGCAAGTAATGCCCGATGTTTAGAGGACTATGGTAATTCGCAAAATATTCAATATTTTTGTGCTATCCGCAAGTAAACATCCAATAAATGGTTAATAAGCCTGGTCGTCTAAATTCAAATAGGCGGCTGTGGCGCAGAAGGGAGACTGCATTACATACATGGCTTGAAGTGTGTTTGTGAGAGGAAGCTAAATCTCCGCTGCGCGGACGGGGTGGCGGGTGGGGAACGGAGGCAGCTGACCTTTAGCCGAGACGTGTGGCCTTTGGTTTGACCATACAGCTAACTACAGTGCTCTTGTTTGCAAGGTTTTAAACTGATTTAAAATATATACATGGGGCGGTGCACAACACAACCGTCTGACGAAGCAAAGCCCTGCGGTGGGGGGTGGGGGCGCGCGGAGGGAGAGAGAAGGCGCGGAGACTCTATTTTAGGGGTTTTAAGCTTCCTCTTTCTTCCGCAGGATCAAGTTTTCCCTGGAGGCTTTCCGGCCCGTCACGTGCAGCGAGGCGATCCGGACTTTCCTCCCATGTAAACAAAACGCCGTGCAGGCGTTTCAGGGCGACTCCAGCGGCTACCCTGCATCCACTGCGTAGGCGACAGCACGAAGCGAGGAATTCCTGGCCCAGGACACGCGCAGATAAAAACACGAGGCGGGGAAGGGAGAGAGAAAAGTGCTCTTTCCTTGTCTCTTTTCTACCGGAGAATGCTGGCTTTCAGAGGAGGAGGCGGCGGCGGCGGCAGGAGGGGCCGTCACTGCTTGGCAATCGTCTGACTGCCTGTGCGCTTCAGAGGAGCGGAGGAATGGGCTGCCAAGGAGGACGCAAGGAAGACGGAAGGACTCCCCACTCGCGGCCAACTTCCGTGTAACACCAGGAATGTAAAGAGCTTTCCTGCCCCTCCCGGGATGTTCAAAGGAGTCCCGGTTATCTTGGAAAAGGAGGAGACAGAAGGTGGCGAGCTTCAGCCCCCGCCTGCATAGACGAGACCTCGGACAGAGACCGTCTGCGCATCAGCCGTGTTTTCTTCTCCCTCTCTCCCCGCCCCCGCCTCTCCTAGTCCTTTGTCGGATCACGCCTCGCAGCTCGGGACAACAGTTCCACACAACCACCGCCCAAAGATCCTTCCCCGCCGAGTTTCCTTTCTCCATAAACCGGGCAGCAACACGTTTTGACTTAACTCTTCCCTCGCCACTTGCATGTAAAACTTGCGAGTGTGTGATGCTGCTGGGGAGCGGGGAGAGAAGGGAGGGGAGGCCGTCAGTAAAGGTAAAATGGCTGGCCAGCCTTCAGACAACCTTGCAGCCCGCCTCTCTTTCACCTCGTCTCTTGTCAGCGTTTTACGCAATGTGGGGAAAGAGCGCCCCCGCCCCAACTCAAGTGTCTCTCTCAGACCTGTGAAAAGCTGCGGGGCACTTTTGTTCAAACCAGCTTACTTCGTACGTGGCGAAAAATGGAGGCCACGAGGGACAAATAGAGATGGGATGGTTTGTTTTGCTTCCAATGGAGCGTGACTCTACAGTTGCATGAAAAGAGGACGGCTTCGGCTGCAGACCCACGCTTCTCTGGAAGGATGCCGCTCGGAATTCACCGGGATTTACTTCTGTGTAGACATCATAGGATTGTATTGCCACTCTACCAAAGGAGAAGGAGGAAGCCCCTGGAAAAACTGCTGCCAGGCGATTTAGTATCTCGCGATTATTTATGCTCCCTCACCCACCCACCGACCCCCACACAAGTGGCGCCCCTTAAAATCTAGCTCCCAGGTGAACAAGAGACAGCACGGACAAGTTTTACCGCCCAGTCCCGCGACACTCACTCCCCCTTCCAGGCTTAGATAGGTGAGCACGCTAAGGGCGGAAGGAGCTCGTTCCGTCTGGATTCGAGCGCTCCCGCCCTACAACCACCTCCTCGGACTGCCTTCCGCGGCTCTCCGCCAGGCTTTTAGCCCAGATCAATTGAGTCCTCCTCGCTCTTTTCCTCTTTGATCTCCCGGACCAGCCGCGCCATTTTAAGCAAGCGCAGGCTCGGCAGCGAGGTTTCTGCCTCCGTTCTGTTCCTTTCGGAGACGACAGGCAGCGACAGAGGCGGAGTGGTGGTGGAGCACTGGTAGCAGCAACGCACCGGGGAAGAGCCGTGCAGCCACCCAGCCAAGCTGCTTGGCACAAACATGCCGTTCAGGTGATTAAGAAACGTGTTTTCCTCTTGTGTCAGCCAAGTCGGAGCTCGGGAAAACGCAGGGGAGGCCTCGCTGGCCTCCGCCGGCGCCCGCGGCCACACGCCTGTTAACCCCTTGTAGGCCTCTCCGCCTCAGAAATCGAGGCGGGGGGGGGCTCCCCTCCAAAACATTAAAAGGAGGCCTTAAAGGAGAGGGCTGAAGGGGATCCCCACCCGGCTTTCGTCTCTCAAGGACCAGCAAAGAGAGGAAAACCAAGGACTTCGTTTTATGTGGTTGTGGATTCGGGTGTGAATACTGTTTCAGCAAAAGCGGAGCAGTAAGTGGGGGAATCCCATTTTAAGGGGAAGTTCCGTGCGCGCGGTTCGACCAGAAACCTCTGTTTTTAGAAATCTACTTTTCTGGTTTATTTAATAGGGAAATTCAGTTGAGAAAGAGATGTGCGCAGCAGCATCGATATGTAACATCAAAGTCGTACCTGCACTATACAGTCCGTATGCGTAACATTGCCATATGATGAATACACCAAAGGCCTATTCCGGGAATAACGAATCAAGCGATAGACTCGTTTGGCCCACGCCCTGTGGTTTAGAAGCACCAGTGTTTTACACGCACGCACGCACAGCGGTTTCTCCACGCATATACACACACCCTCATGATTAATGGGTTCCTCGCCCTTTCTTCCTCTCTGGCCGCCTGAATTTGCCAGCACTGCTTTTACCGGCATACTCAGCTCGGCAGCCGGCTCGGTTATTTCCAAAGCGGGCAGCCGCGGCGGCCCCCGTATTCACCGGGGAAACAAGTAGATATTGATCACGGACGAGTTGATTTTGCTTAATTGTGGCTGACAGTGCCTGTGGTTTCCTCATTTACGGAGCAATAGCATCGAGGGTCTGATTGATTGGGAGCACAGCGCCTCCCACTCCCTTTTCCCTCGGCAAACACTGAGAGAGAGAGAGAGAGACCGCTGCGCCACCTCCGAGTGGAACCTGTGTGAAGGCAAGTCCCCCGGGAGGGGAAAAGAAGCAGCTTCTCATTATTCAGCAAATGGCCGGCGCGCCGACAGCAAGAGATTCAGCCTGGTTGGTTTGCTGTCGAGCGCTCTGCCGAGCTTAACTAGCCTTAAATCCTCTTGCTCTCTCCCGCTCCCCCCCCCCCCGTCTGCCTGCTTTTGCCTGCGTCGTCGGCCCCTTCGCCTCCACCGCCTCCGTCGCCGCCTCCACTAGATTGGTTCGGGAGTTAAGCATTTGCGAGCGGAGACTGGGGGAGGGGAAGGGCGCCATCCTGGCTTCTGGGAAAACGCTGGGTAAGTTGAAGCCGCTGTCGCCCCCCCCCCCCCGCCCACCGGGCCAAGAAGTTACTCGGGAGCGACATTCTTGTTTCAATGAAATGACGTGACAACAAACCAGTTTAAGGCGCAATCCGACGCAGCCCATCCCCTGCGCAAGTCTCACTGAAATTAATTGCTCGCGGAGGGTCGTCCTGCGCCGCCTCAGAGAGGCCTATGTAAGAAAAACATTCCCACTGAATCGGGCCCTCAGCCCTCTGGCAGGGAGGGGGAACCAGTGTCAAATCAAACGTTATCCTTCCTGTATAAAACTCGAACCAGTAGCTGTCTCTGTGCCGAGGTCTTCTAGGGGGGAAATGTGCCTGGAAACGTGCGTTTTAAAGGACTTGCTTTAAATACTTTAAAGCACAGCGCCCTTAGAGGGCCGATGTCGCCGCCGCCTCCAAGCCACTTGACCCGCGATAGTTTCACTTTTCGTTTATAATCTGCGACTGCCTCCTCCCCCCAATACCTTACACTTCCGTATCAACCGTGAGCAGTTTCTTCTGCAAAACTTATTTTCCCTTCATTAAGAATTCCCTCACTTCGCTTTTCCGGTACTCTCCGGCCGGAGGCACTTCCCATAGCGCATCTTCACACGACCCTTTCCATAGTGCTGTCTTACACGGGTCTAGGCAGGGGAAAGCCCCGCTTGGGTTTCGTGAGATTTAATCCCACGTGAGCTGCAACCTAGGGGAAGCCCTGTTTCTTCCGTGTGAACGCGCACAGAATAGGGCTGCAGAACCACCCAGGGCGTGTGACGGCGGCGGCAGCGTGGATTCGTGGCCGGCCCGAGCAGTCATCGGTGTAAGACCGTCTTCTTACTCCGTTCTCGCCCTTTCCCCTCCCCTCAGCTCTGCAAGGGTCAAGTCTGAGACGCACACACGGCGACCTCTGCTTCGCCATACCGCCTTTAGGTAAAGAAAGAGGCAGGGGCACTCCAATTTGGGGAAGGGGGGGGGAAGTCCTCTGGTTTTACTAGATCAGCGCTCCCTGGGGAAGAAAAGGCCTGGAGCACAGCGCAGGCACGGCTTCTTCTTATCCACAAAAGTTTCCTGGCGCGGCCGGGTTTCCTCCGGCTGCGAAAGGAGCCGGCCACCTCGGTCTCCCGCAGCCGTCAGCCTGACAGGCGGCTGCTGAGAGAAGCTTGCCTTGCCATCTTGACGTCGGCCCCGAAACAGGCAGGGGGGAGGGGAGGGGGAGTTCGAGCACGGAAGCAACTGCGCTGCAGATGGGCGGCTATGAATTTTTGCTGCTGCTTAGAGCCTTAATTACTGGCTCTTGATCCGTGGGACTACGACACGACACCGCCAAGGTTAAAATGCCCGGAACAGCTCTGAGCAGATGTGAGCGAGTTGGCAGACGCGCAAATGAGGTCTGCCTCCAAGCACGATAACAAGTGACTAATACATTGCATATCGCTGAAAGAAAATTATTTTCCTCTAATTTGCATTAGCCCCTTAAGACCAAAATTAAAAGCCTCGGCGACAGTCTCCACCCCTCCACCCCCTACCCACTCAGAGACAGCAGTCTAATCCTGGAAAAATAATGCCGGGTGACTTTAAGAGATTTGTGGAAGCAGGAAAAGATTTGCCAGTGTTTTGGCGAGGCACCCGTGTTTATCTTTCCGCCTTTGCTCCAAGGCAAAAGTAGTTTCGCAAGCAACATTCCTGTAGAAAATGGCAGACGTCACGTTAAAGCCCAATTTATAGCTCTGGCGCTTAATGAATGACTGCTGGGGGTATCTTCCACCAAGAGCACTCGGTGCGCGGAAACCGGAGAGTGACAGATACGCCGCAAGAGAGTGAGGAGGAATAATATTCGAGGTACAGACGCCAGTTGCCGTTAGACAAATCTGCACTGCCCGAGAAGAAATTAAATTCACAAGCTGGGAGTAACCGGCTTGCATTTTCCAAAGATTGGCAGGACCAGCCAAAACAGATTGTTATGATTCCCGAGGTTCTTTTTGTATTATTATTTTTAAATCTGCTTGCAGCCCAAACCTACTGTGTACCCGTTGCTCAGAAGCAAGTCCCACGAAATTCAATGGAGGTTACTGCTTAGGAAATGCAATTATTATAAGGCACGTCCTGTTTAAATCAATAGGACTTATTCCTAGGCTGCTTGGAAACTCGGAAGAAAAAACTGGATTCCTGCTAATTCAAAAATGTATCAGGGCATTTGCACGCATGATACTTACAATACTTCTTGTGTTCCCCTTATGTGTGATTCACGATAACACCTAAACAGGCTAGCGTGCACACTCAGCTTACACACGGCCCTCTTTGATCACACATAGTTACTTTTAGTAGTGTTTATATATTACAGAATATTCCCATGTACAACAGAAATAACAGGAGACTGCTTCAGACATTACGGAGAAACAAGGCAAGCAGATGCATGAGTCATATTTCTATGCTTCCGGAGTAACGTCTGAAGCAGGAAATTGCACACGGTGAGATGCACAAACAACAGATGTGGGGACAATTCTTGCATTTCAATGCAGGAGGAGATATTTGACTTCCTCTTCCAATATTACACAAGTAGCTTTTTGTAATAATGTCTAAAGCCACTCTGGATTTCTTGGAGTACTACTCTGGTGCTCTCTCCAAGATGGAAAAGTTGTATATGCCACCAGCTGGATTTAGGCACTCCAGAAGCAAGGAACAAATATGCATCACAGAGTGATTCACAAATGGGACCTAATCTGCAAAATTTACAAGAAAGAATGAAAGTACTCCAACCTGTTCAGGTGCTAGAGATGGTGGCAAAGTAGAGTATCTTGAACACATGATCACCCCAAGGCAGAACCACACCACTTGTGAGGCAAAAAAACAAATGCTTCCTCCTCCCCGTCTCACACTCGAAAATGAACCGGACCAGCAGTTGAATTTTACTTTGGTATTTGCAATGGGATATTGTCCTTCATAGCACTCTAGAGCAGCAGGCTCGTTTAGAAGGTGAGACAGAGCATGAACCCGTCACAGCTGTATCTACAGTCAAAGAAATGGCTTGTGTGTGGTGCTGCTGCTCTCCTGTCCACCAGCATCTGTCATCTGAGGTAGTTGTTTCATTTTCCCTAAGGGTAGGGCCAGGCCTGTTTTGGAGAGGGCAAATAGTCCTTCCGGACAACAGAGTTTACTGAGCAAAAGCAAAAATTAGGATCCAATATTCCAGATAGATCATTTAAGACACTAAATATCACAAAATGCACTTTGTATAATTGGAAAAAATATATATAAGTACACTGTGACCACTGGAAAAAGTATATGCAAACCTGTGGCATTGTAGTGAATGCTCAGCAACAGGGGCAGAAGCCTGATCTGCAGCCATGTATATACTGGTCTGAGAGGAATCCCAGAGAACTCAGTGCCTCACTAAGCATGCATAGTATTGTGCTGCCACGGGACCAAGTTGTAATGTAAGTCAGAGTCATATATAGATGTGTACTATTGTTTGTTCTCACCCTTCTACAGATGTTTGCCGATTTATCTTAGGTCAAAACAGAAAGAGGAGAAATATAATAAGACAGGAAGAGAAATATTTTAAGGCATTTATTTACTTATTTTAATGTGAGATTTATCAAAACAAGCATGATTTTACTGTGTTTTCACAGGAAGCAAGTAAAACAACTCTGACAAGTTTATTTTTTAAAGCTCTTATGCAAAAACAAAAATAAAAATTAACATTTCTCATACCAGCCGGTAAATTTAAAAAAGACAGAGAAGAACAAAGCACTGAAAGTTTATGAGGTGGAAATGGGATATGGAAAGTAGTCTGCCTTTTAGGGGAGGGGACAAAGCTGGAACTAAAGCAGCATGCAAGCGGTGAGTCTTATTTTATTTTCTTACTCCAGTGTCGTCAACACTGGAGCAATAGCTTACCTAGAAGGCCCAAAGGTATGTTTCAGCTAGGTTTCAGCTGCAGTTAAGCCATACTGGATTCAATAGGATCGCTCCCTTGTAAACGTGGAAGTGTGCTTAGAATTGGAGTTTTAACCTGGTCCTCAAAGAACCAAATGGCAATCACACAAATCATTGTTCTCCTCTCACTAAATGATTGGAAATGATCATCAGGTGGGCAGCTACCTAACAGCCGATAGAAGGCCTACAAATGAATCAGCTCCGTTCATTCTCCTGAAAAACTGGTTCTGTACTGTCACTCTAATATATAGGAACTGTGAGAATAGCAAACCAGTTGTCTCACAGATAATCCAGTTTATTTCTAAACTTCATTTTATAGTATTTAAAACAATGCAAGATGAACAGGTTGGTTTGGCAAATGCTGCTGAGATGTCGTCACTATGATAAATGAATCTAATTCTTTTTTGAATGCTCGCAAAAACCAGAAGACATCAATGCATTGTAAAGTCCTGACTCTGCTTCTCCTAGCAGTGCCCATATGCACACACACATGTGCACACATAAGCCCTACCATTCTTTTCCCGTTAAAGTTAAGCTATTTTGGTTCAGTCTCTAACAAAGGAGGTACTACCCACTAAATGTGAAAAACACACAATCACCCTGTACTATCAGAATACTATGATTTCAGTATGATTACAACTCAGTTGGTTCCATGGACAGCTTTCTTCTCAGAAAATGTGCTTTGCATCACTGTCCTAGAGCCCAAATTCAAAGCTGAGCCTTGCTTTATGAAGCATTTTAACATTCCAGCTTCAAGCAAAGTCATCCGTGTTTAACTAAGGGTGTGACTGCATACTGGAGTGAGCCAGCCTACAAAAGGCTCTTGTGCTATGGTAAAGCACTCTTAAATCCTGAAAGAATGTGAAAATGTACCCCCTACTTGCCTTCCACAATTTAATTCTCCTCTTAATAAACCCATTTAGAAGGGTCAAATGTGAAACCATTGTTTGCCTAAAACAGTACTGTTCATACTGGTTTTGTCCGGACATGATAAGCGACGCTTAATTTGAGCTGGGAACTTATTTTTGGTGCCCTGAACATAAATTGCATCAACACAGCTAGCTGTGCTTTGAGATATGCAGCTAAAAGATGACAATGTCTCAGCCTGCTCACTCTTATTCCACAGAGATAACTTAGTGGTTTAGGTCTCTGGCTGAGGAGCCAGAGGTTGGGAGTTTGACAGGAGATGTACTTAGTGAGCCAGAGGGTCCCTTCCAGCTCTGCAGTTCTAAGATGATGATAATCATCATCATCATCATCATCATCATTAAAATGTACTGAAATAAGTTTAGTTGCTATTTCTGGGGTGTTAAGGATGAAGACTAGAGAAACAAAGCAACTTTCCTGCTTAATTCACTGCATTTTCTGTTGTAAGAATCTGGTAGCATAAACCACTTCTGCAACCTGGAACCACTGCACCTGCAAACTGGGTAGAGAGGAACACAGAGCACAAGGGGAGTGCATCTGGAATGAAAGGGCAGGGCTTCCAGATGAGCAAGGTTAGCTACCAGCCTATGTAAGTGTTGATGCGTTTTCATTTATGTGGTTGGAGACCTTTTGGTTCTTTCTTCAGGCAAAACAGAGCAAAGGCAAAGTGTGCTCCTTATATACCATTGCCACACACACCCCAAGAGCTGGGTACTCAATTTACCAACCTTGGAAGGATAGAAGGTTGAGCCAACCTTGAGCCGGCTACCTGAGTCTAGGATCAAACTCAGGTCATGAGCAGAGTCTTCACTGAAGTACTGCAGTTTAACCACTGTCATGAGGCCCCATTTAACAATTACACCATGAGGCCAAGCTTCATGTCATCTCCCAGGCTGTGAATCTCCCTTCTAAGGAAAGATAGGTTGGTCTCTTTCCTCTGGGGCTTCAATTGTAATGCAAAGACCATTTCATTCAGGCAGGCTTTTGGCAATTCTTACTGGCTGCTAAGGGAGGGGCTTTTAATGAGAGTGCTGATTTTATATTGCCTTTAATTCAATTCTGTTTTGATATGTTTTAAACTCACTTTTAATATAATCTTTGTTTCTCTCTCACCCGCTCACTCTCTTGTTCCTGCTCTTTCTCTCTCTCTCTCTCTTAAAGTTACGGTTACTGTGAGCCACCATGAGTATCTCAATTTTCAGAGACAGGAAAAGTATATACCTAATAAATAATGAATGCACTCCCAGAAGCTCCATCCAGCGTGGCCAATGGTAAGAGATCATGAGGGGGGCAGTACAAAACATCTGGAAAGTCAAAGGTTCACCACTTCTGCATTCTGCCCTTGGAAACACATGAAAGCAATCTTCAGTATCCAGGTCGCTCCCTCTCTGGCTTTGGCCTCAAACCTGACCTTGTGTTGGAGGTACATGCCACTTCTCTCCCTAACTTCATTTACTTCTTCATCCTCACTATTATACAATACCTGAGAAATAACCCAACTTAAAGTGTAGATAAAAGTTTGTATAGTATAATTCCAGAAGCACGTGCATCTTTTCCAAGCTAGTCTAAACAATCAACCAGAACTATTTTGCAAAACACGCAAGGCTTCCTTACACTTCTGTGATTTGTTGTGAATGATTTCAGGTTGTTTCTTTTTCTGAACCCAGCCAGGAACAAGCAATATGTATACTGAAAAGTGCAGTGCATGAATTTCAAGGAAGTTGTAAACCTGAAACCACCTACAAGATTTTGAGTCTTCAGATTATACTCTTGGGCACATTGTCTTCTGATGGGTGCCTGTACTGCCCTAATGAGCCCAGGTAGACTTATCTAGCCATGGTGTCAGTCACCCTTTCAATCTCCCAAAATTCTAGGTCTGGATTATTATGAGTGATTACAAAGAGGATGAGACATAGATGCCTTAAGAAAGGGGGAGCACAGGGTAGGCATCAGCAGTGGATCTGGCTAGGGCACTGGCCCTTGGTATCTTCCTAAGATGTCAGGTGCTCAGGCAAGCCCTGCTGGGACCAGAACACAGTCCTCCACTCACCTCCTCCAGAGGAGCAGGACTCCTTCATGACTTCAGGAAACTGTTCTAGTTTCCTAAACACTCAGTATGCAATTATCTGGCCATTTGTGGCTAATATACATGGGAGGCACCTCACCCAGCCATTTCAATTACAGATATGCAAAAACGCTCAGGTCAGAAGCTGCCAGGGCTGGCCGCACTGCATGACTCTCTCCTGAGTCATGCCCAGTTCTGTCTCTATCTTTTTTAAAAGTCTCATGCACGTACACAGGCTTTGTTTTTATTTGAGAGTTTGTTTGTTTCCTTACTGCAGGAGAACTAAGAAACAGTTTTGTGAGAATGGGGTGACTAAATGCATGCTGCAAATGAACTTTCCCTTTGACTAGAAGTTCTCAAAAGCTACTGCTTCAGATCAATCAGTACCTCTGTTAAGGTAGTATTTATAGTTCTGGTTTGTATGCAGTGGAAGGAAGAATACAATCCTATTTGCTCATTTAAGGCTTCAATCCTAAGCACACTTAAAATCAGGGGGAAAGGGCCATTGAACTCTGTGAGACTACATCTGAATAAGCATGCTCTGGAGTGTCCGCCAGATGATTCAGATGGGAGGAGGAAGAGGTGGACCTTCTGAAACCCATCCCATGAAGTCTTTGAAGTAACCTTTGAAAAGCTGTCAAGATTGCCCTAAATGATGGAGAGGAGGATGCTGTTTTAGTTGGGTGTGCTTGCAGCTTTCTTTGCAAGAGCTGGAGCGAAGCCGCTGTCCCTGCTGCCAACCCCCCCCCCATTTAGTTCTCCCACTCCTTCCTCCCCCTCTCACCATAGTGAGAGCTTTGTGTAAAAGCCGAAGAGGCGCTGGCTGCTCGCGCTCCAACAGCTGTCACATTATTTGCACTAGCTGTAAACAGCCTTCGCCCCCCACCCTTCTTTCTCCCGCCTCCCCACACCACATAGTTAAATCCAGACTAACAATCCACAGTTAGAGATCAAACCAACAACAGCAGCATTGTGTCTGTCTGCATCGCTTTAGCATCACCCCTGCAGCTGGTTTACTCGAAACAAGGAGCCTCCTCTCCCTGCGCCTGCCTCCCCCTGCCCGCCCGCCAAGGACCCATTTGTAGCACTCGATCCTTTACTCTCACGAGCTTTCCTCTGCCAAAAAGGGCCTTTTTTTTCAAAAGTAAGGTGCCCCCCACCCACCCCAAAGACAGTGCTCTTTCTGACATGACTTTCTTTTCTTCCTTTCCCCTCTTAGTTGCCCCTCCCTGAAAAGGCAGGTCAGGCCTGGGACTTCTGTTCCACTACTCCAGTCCAGCTGCAGTAGCTTAGCCTCTCCCCCAGGGCAGCCGCACCCGTGCCTCTGCTTAGGTCTCGCTTATTGTGGTTTTTAGACGTTTTAAAGCCTCTCGTTCAGCAGGAGAAATTCCTTAGCTGGCTGCATTTGCAAGGCGTGTGTGTATGCACACATGTGTCTGCGCACGTGCATAAAAGGGAGGACTGTTCCTTTTATGTGTTGCTTTTTACAGTAACTTTCATCCCAGCCATTTCAACAGGTCTTCCAGTCCCACCTCGCCTGTCTGAGTATTCAAACAGAGGCAAGGTTTCTCTTATGCCCTTAATGAGCTGTCTCCTGTACCCCAGACATTGCAGGCATCTAACAGTGGACTGCCCCCCACCAGCGCCTCGTGTTGAGTGACACAAAGATTGCCTGTGTGAATAAAGTCTCCTTCTGTCCGGACGAGCATCCTCAACACCAAGGAAAAACTTTTTAAAACAGGCCATCTGCAAGTCGGTGGTCTTACACCTTAGCAGCACTGTGGACAGGTAGGCCAGGAGTAAGCTCCTCAACCGAAAACTTGGTGCCTCCCTGACTGGATCATGAGCTGTCTATGTGAGCTGCTTGGCAAATCAGTTTACACCCAAACACTGCTTCTGTGACTGATCGGAAAACAAGCTGAGCAGTTGGTTTTGCCCTATGCTTTGAACAAAAGAGAAATCAGACTTTCCATCTTAATATGTTAATACATAGCTAGTGGGTTGTATTCTTCATCAGTGACTGTGAATAGCAAATAAGGGATGGGGTGGTAGTACTTAATCCAGATTATTTTGTGCTCAAACCCAGACTGGGACCGTCAGTATCTAAAGGCATATATGGTCCTTGTTAAAATGAATTGGGGGGAGGGCAAATCTTTCTCTGCTGTGACAGAGGTCATATGCACACTAACCACTCTTTTGTCATCCAAACGTACTCAGAAATAAATCCCTTTGAGTGTAGGTCAGTGTGCGCAGAACTGTGCTATGGAAGGAATCCAGGCCCACTGATGCTTTGATTTGATCATTTTGATCATTACAAATTATGGGTGGCAAAGGTTTCCTGAACTGCAGGGATAGAGATGTGAGTATTCCTCTTTGGGCCAAAGAGCTGATGAAGCTTGGGTCTTTTTTAATTATTATTATTATTTAATTTTTTTAAATTTTTTATTTTTTTGTACCTGGAGAATTTCATGTGGGGATTTGCACAAACTGCTGTCTCAAAAGCAGGCAAACCCCAGCAATGACTTTTTACTTGGAAGAGAACTCTGGTTTTCCATTGGACCATTTCCCTCTCTTTAGGTTTGTTGCAATTCATCTTGATTAGGAAGGGAGACCAGGTGGCTAGAACAGGAAAGCCTGGGTCTCAGCTGCTCTTTCAAAGCCTGGTGCTTTAGGAGGCACCACCAGCCTCCAGAATTAACTCCTGACCCTAAACATGGCATTTAGCCCCATTGAAGTCAAGAAGACTGACTTTGGTGTCCCGAGTTACCTCCCTTAAAAGAGAGATTTAATTCTCATGCTTTTACATCTATAAACCCCTGCCATGATATGTGCAATAAGTAACCTCCCTTTCCTGTTGCATGTCTTTATTTTCTTTCTCTTTTTCTTCTGCTTGATACTTTAAAAAAAATTAAGAAATGCAAAAATAAAAAGCTAGGGCACACATACAAATACACACATGCGTGCGCACACACACACACACACACACACACACACACACACACACACACACACACACCTGAAAGCACACACAAAAAGGGGGAAATTGCAGTATACTCCTTTACATGTCTACTCAGAAAGTCTATTCAATTCACTAAGGACTTATCTTCTATGTGTGCAGAATTGCACCGTAATTGTACAATTTTATATAAGTCAACTCAGAAGTAAGCACCACTAAGTTCAACCTGCGATTCAATCCTCTATGACTTTAGGATCACAACCTAAAGGCAAAGCAGCCTGATCCTGACATGCGGGGGCATCCATCCTCTGTGCCTATACTCTCAGGAGAAGCTAAAATGACTAAATGGAAATTATACTTTGAACACACCATACGAAGACAGGTCTCACTGGAAATGACAATAATGTAGGAAAAGTGGAAGGAGGCAGAAAAAAGAAGACTGACTATGAGATGCATTGACTCAATAAAGGAAACCACGGTATTTAGTTTGCCAGCCACGAAGGTTCGACCTAAATCGGAAGCCATGGCATATAAGAACAACACTGCAGAGAAAAGCAAACTTAGGCAGCGACCCTACACATATTGATCTGAAAGTGTAAGATCTATTGAAATGAGTTCTGAATAAGGAGGCAGAGGATCCGTCTTTTGCTGCGACAAAAGCTCCTATGAGACGGCAGCTTTCTCCATCGCCAACAAAAGCCGATGGGGCTTAATTACAAAGCGAGTCGCAATATTCCCAGGGACCATCCCTTCCCGAGCAAAGGTTTCCCCTCCTATGAGTTCTAGGAGACCGACTTCCGAGTAAATGCTCGGGCTGCCCGGCCATTCGGGAGAAGTAAGAACCGCAGCCCCCGGCGGCATCGCGGCCACGGCTGTCTCTGCTCCACTTCTTCCCGGCTAAAGGTGAAAAAGTTTCGCGCCAGCAGCTCCGGTGTCTCCGGCTGACGTGCTGCGTCTGCACCCAACTTCCGAGCCAAATTCCCCGGGCCAGCTATTCCAAGTATTCGCGCATTTGCAGCCTGCTGCGGTCGGTAATAGCCATTGCCTCAACCGAGCTGGCAATTTGCTCGCTTTGCTTGCCTGCCTGCCTGCCTGCCTACAGTGGGGGTGGGCGGCGGGCGGAGTGCCGGGGCGGGGAGGAAGGAGAGAGGGAGGGAGGGAGGGAGGGAGAGAAAAGGGAACCGTTGCTAACAAAATAATGTCAGCGAAGGCTGCAACACATTCTTGCGAGAGAGCTGCGCTTCGTGCCTACCGAGCCGCTCTCTCAGCACAAAGGCTTTTAGAGGGAAGACGAGATCGAGGGGAGAGGAGGGGAGGGGAGGGAAGGAAGGAGCGAGCGAGCGAGCGAGCGAGAGCGCTCTCGTATTTCAGGGCTGTTGTCCCCTTGGGAACCAAGAACCAAGTGTAGGTTCAATCAAATGCTGACTTCTCCTTTGGGAGCTCAGCAGGAAACCTGATCTCACAAGTTTATGCCTGCCTCCATTTACGCGGCCTGGGTCCGCCTTTCACATCCCTCCCCCCTCCATCCCCCAAACCCTCGCTCGGCGCGGGTTTCCTCCAGAAAGAAGAGATCCTCGCTACCTGATTGAAAAGACGATCCAGTGAGGATCGGGGTCGGGGACTCGATCAAGCTCGAAACAACTGCGTGAGGCAAGCGATGTCGCTCGCCTCTGGCTCCGGGCAAGGCGCCTCCATCTCACTTGGGCAAAACAGGGGTTAAAACCACACACTGCGTCCGTGTCCCAAGAAAGTTTGCCTGTGAAGGCAGCAGGTCTCTATGGATTTCTCGAGAATAAGGACCACTTAATTCAGTGGGGTTTACCCCAAAGCACGCCTTCCAACTGGGCTCCTCCGCCATTCGGCTTACAGCGCTGCGACATGAGGGCCGGGGAGTCCGCTTGCTCCCGGAAGAATGGGCACACCCAACTCTCCGAAGGGCCAGGCTATGATGCCGTCGGAAATATCAGTTCGCTCCCTTCGGGCCGATCCCCACCCGCCCCTCAGCTACTGGTTTCAATCCGCTTTAGTTTCATCTCCATGGGACTTTTGGATCTGGTGAGTTGGAGTTCTCACGTCAGAGTCCCCAAAAGACAGGCACACACACGCCTTTTTGCAAGCATCCTCCAGGACGACTCACAGGCCTCAGTTTCGTGTCCCAGTATCGTGCGCGCCCTTCCCGTCTCCCACGAAGGAGCCCGGAGGAAAGGACCGGTTCTTGGGTAAGAGCAACGGAAAAGGCGATTTCCACAAGCCAGCCAGTCAAGAGTTGCCGGAGGAGAGCGCGATGGTAGAGATCGAGATTCAGATTTGGGGGGGGGGGGGGGGGAGAGAGAGAGAGAGAGAGAGAGAGAGAGAAAGAAAGAAAGCAGAAATCGGTCATTTCCTGCTCAGAGAGTTTCTTAACTCGAAGGAACGTTTCCGCCGGCTCTTTTCAGTCGCCTCTTTTTGCGACTGGCTCAGTTGGTGCCGAAGCAAACACTCCTGGTCCAAGGAAAATGCCAGCGCCGCGTAGGTTCAGGGCATTCTGTGCTCTGAGTGAATGGGATTGCGGGTGGGGGCTGCTTGTGAAGAATCTCTTCTAATCCTAAAGCAATAGCTCTGCCACAATCTGTGCAGACAACCTTAAGGAACCTGAGACGTTCTCTTTTGCTGGTTTGTTTTTCCTCCTGCAACAGACGAATACCGCTGCTTTTCTGAAAACTGATTTTTGTAGCATCCACTTCTCTGCACTTGTTTTCCAACTCTCTCCTGGCTTCACCATCTTTAAAACCTGGCTATTAAACTCATCCCGTTCTCATTTTTTTAAAGTACCCTTCAGTGTAAAGGGATATACTAGCAGCACTCTATTCCATCCCACGCCCAAACCACGCACACATTTTACCTTCAGTCTGCAAACCCCGAATTGATATGATTGCTTTTCTTTCCGTCTTTCCCCCCTTCCCAGATTACTCTCTGAAAATACCCAAGACACTCAAACATCAGGCACACCCTAAAAGTTGGTTAATGGTGTAATCCTCCCAATAATGAAACTGTATACATGTTTATTCAGAACTATGTTCCGCTGAAGTCATTCTGGCATACCTCTGAGTGGAGACTGGTAAGATGACTCTGTTAGTTTGGGAAGTCTTGACTAACATAACTAACCCACAAAAGCAATGTAAGAATTGTCACTTTGGCACCATATTCTGGATTTGTTTCTCTTCAAGAGAACCAGCCATCAACTTCATGAGACAGTTTAAAACATTTATAATCTACAAATAAAGAGCCAAATTTATGCATATTTATTTGAAAATCAATCTCACTGACTGCATTCATCTTTATTTCCAAGCAATTATGCATAGGATTGTAACCCAGGTTGCACTGCCCAGGCTACAGGGATTAACTCAGAATAATTGGACCTAAAGCTATATGTGCTCAGTGCATGCCCAGATAACAATCTGATCCGCAGACTAAAATTGACATTCTTTATACCAAAGAAAGAATACAGCATTTCAGAGGATATCATCCTGGTGAAACAGCAGGGTCATGGAAGCTACAAAAAGTTATGTCTGCCTTAAAATAAAATAAAAACGAAAGTCTTGACCAAATGAAGGAAACATTTTATGGAATCTCTCACCAAAGGTTGTCCTACAGAGAGTCACTCCCCTGAAGAAACTATGTGGGGTAAAAGGATTAGTACTAGTTTCATGGATTAGTAGCTGGTTGGGGGAAAACGGTAGTAGAGGAATAAAATAAAAGGAAATGTTTCCACAGGGGACATAATGGTGGCAAGTAAGCCCACAAGAAACTGTACTATAATTTAATTTGTATTTAAACAATATAGAGTTCAAAGTAAGTAGTGAGACAGCAGATCTTATAACAAGAAAGTCCTTCAGAATTATGAAGCCCCAAACAGTACACAGCAGACTAAAAAAATTCCAGAAAGACCTCATGGAGATATTTTAAAAGATGCATTGTAGACATGTGATTGCTATACATGAATGCAATGCAATGCACACTGCAGCTCAAAACTCTACCTGAGTTCCTATGGTGGAGCTTTTACTGGTATCAGCTAACTAAGAAAGATGTGTTAGGGAGAATGGCAGAGAATACTGCATACAATTCTGATAATCCCATCTCAGTTATACTACTATAGTATCATAGCACTAGAAAGGGTAAAGAGCAGCTAAATTGATTTGAAACCAAAATGTCAGAACGGATTCCGCATTCACAAGTGCAGCCTCTATACAATGCAACTCCCAGTAGAAAAGTAGAGCCAATGGTGAAGAACGTTGCAAGTTGCAATCCAACAACATTTGCAAGGCATTACTTTGCCTACTATGAGTTATTCTGTCAAAAATGCTGGCATGACTATTATATATATCATAGGTGTATTTACATGGAAGCAAGCTCCTAGGACCATATTGGAATGAACTTCTAAGGAAGTGTTGATAGGATTGTAGATATGACCTATTTCCAGGGAAACACATTTTTTCCAGATTGCACTCTCTCTTTCTGTATTTAATAATACCACTGACGTTTTCTGAAAAGTGTAAGCAAGATTGTCTTCATCTAAGCTTGCAATTCACTTCCCTGCACAACCTGGCAGCATTAAAATAGACGACATCTGCTTATTTCTAACCCTTCTTGCCCTATTAAAATATGCACTTAGATACAGACTGAGTTCTGCCAACTTACTTCTCTTCACTTTCTTGAAACTCCGGTCATAAAGACAAGTTCTATTCAATGGCAATTTGATAGATGTGAGAAAGTCACTTTATTCCTGAGCATTTGAGTTGTGCTTCTACTTAAAAAATAGAAAACAGCAACAAACAACACAGCAACTCTGGAATAGTCATGTGAAATCTGACTGCCTTTCTGCAGTATTTTTTTTTTAAAAAAAACAATCTTGCAATCCTATATGTAATTGCTTAGAAAGGAGGCTCAGCTGCTGTACCTATTGAAGCTGGATTCTGAACCACAGGATCCTCTGACACAGATGTACCACATTTGGCATGATTGGGCGACAAATAGGAAAATACAAGTTACATCACACAAGGCAAACATTAAAATGTTGGTGTTAATATATTAAAACTCCATATCTGGACAGAAACCACATTTGTTATATTGGACCCTACTTCCAAGTAATAGGCTTATGACTGAGGAGAGTGTTAGAAGTTGGCAGGATTTGTTTGTTCTTTAAAAAAAGAAGAAGAAGTATAAGTCCTTGACAACCAAGGTCATCTCAGTTCTATGCATACTGAGGCCTAGCCACTCCCAGAGGTTATCCCCTAGGCAAGCTTGCACAGAGTTGTGTTTAAGGCCTACCAAGTAACCTGGCCGTCCTACCAACTCTGATTTGAACTAAATCCCAGCAAGAAGGATTGGCAGGGAACTCCAAAGGACTTCCATTGCAAAGATCTGAATCTGTTGCAGGGTCAAAAGGGATCGGGGTGGGCTTATTCTGCACAGGTTTTCCAAAGACCTGTGCAGGGCACAGTTTGGAAGGAAGTGTTTTTCTTTCCATGAACTCTTCCAGTTGAGACTAAATTAAGGCGATACAAAGTGCCTGGAATGCTTTCCTCCAAGGAGATGTGCCACAGAGCGGAACGTAACCCACCCCCTTTTCCTAACGGTCTGCTGACTACACACAGCTTTCCACAGCAGCCCATTTCCAGCAAAGGGGAGAGGCTGCTGCAGTGGCTGGATTCTGTGTTTTCTTCTTTAATTGCCTTATCAAATTAAAACCTTGCCCTTGCCTTCAGGAAGACAGAATGGTTTCATTCCAATACTTCCTTTTGACTAATGTCTGAGAACAGAGGAAAGGCAATTCCCTGGAGGACAGGAACCCATAAGAGGACTTGACAGGTCTACAGTGGAATTGCTGAGGGTTTGAATCCCACTTTTCTGGAGCTTGTGTGGTAATGTTCGAAGCAACCCAAGCCATCAACTTCCTCCTCCTCCAAGTTTCACAGTTCTAAAAATAGACGCTTCGCAGCCCGGGAGTTTAGCAGGTCTTTTTCCGTTTGTACCTAGACATTAAATTTAGTTTAATTTAGCTTCCGGTGTTTAATTTTAGCAACTCTTGCGTGCTCTCCCTTTTTGGCATGCAAATCAATATGGCAATTACCATCTAAAAGCTCACCCAGCCCCAGGTCAATGTAAATTGATCATTGTCCGCCTCCTACCAAATAATACCGGGAGCCTGTGGTGCATAATGAGATTATGCTAGAAACCCTCTTGCATATCACAAAATTATATTTCTATGATGGCCAATGGATGGTCTGCCATGCAGACTTCCTTTTCTCTGTACACAGCACCTTACGCACTGGATTAGTTGTGTTTATGTATGGACGTAAATATAAGCAGAAGGTCAAAAGGTTCGCTCGTATATTACACATAAGTTTCTTTTTAAAAACTTGTTTATACTGTTCCCTAAGAGAATTTTATTATTTGTTTTTCTTAAGGGAAGACCGTACTCAAAGTAGCTACAGATATATACACACATGTACTGATTTATTTAAATGATGATCATCCAAGAGGTAGTTTTCTACAGGGGGAAAATAGCTCCTTCGAGCTGGTAGCCTCCCTGGTTTCTGCCCATAAGTCAGCTCATCCATTAAGAGAGGCATCGCACATGCCGGAGGAACCCTTGTGAAACATTCATTAACTTCTGCCTGGAAAAATCGCCCCAGTGGCTCGCTAAAGGTTCAAACCTTGACAGCTGAACAGGGCTGAGGAAAGGAGAGGTCGCTTCAGCGTAATTCTCGCTTATCAGCCTTGTTCGGGGAAAGGACACAAGGATTAAACGGAGCCAGTGCTTGCTCACGGACACGGGAACTCCCCCTGTCTGCAAATGAGGCCTCTACTGCACAAGCTGAATCAGGGAGGGCTCTCGCCTTCTCCCTCCCTCCCCCCTCCCCTTCTGATATAGAAAAACGAGGTTAGTCTGGCTCTCTGGAAAGAATCTGCTTGATCTATTTAAGTGGCTACATTACTGGAGGGGGAGTTTTTTGAGGAAAAGCCCCACTGCTTCTCTTCCCCTCCCCCTATCTTCAACTAGCCACTTATTTTTAACAATCAACCTCAGAGTGAAAAAGCGCCAGAGGCTCCGTTGCCGATTTGTGTGTGTGTGTGTGTGTGTGTGTGTTGCTGTTTGCCTGAGCTAAATGCAGGATGGTGCATGTAGGATGAGGTGTGGAGTATAAGCAAAGACTGGATCACAGCTGTTACAAGGCGACTGCATATAAACCAGACTCAGAAAGGGCTAGCATTGTGACTACCCAAATTATTTTTAAAACTCACTCCTCCCCTCCCTTAACACTTTCCAAATGACAACAAGCAACTTCTTGTCTATGACAGATGGCTTCATTTTAAGAAAGAATGGTGTTTCTACAACCTGATCCCCAATCAGCCCAAAAGGCTTATACTCCCTAGACTACTGGTTCTCTCTCACTACCAGCTCCTTAGTCCTTAAAGCATTTGTTTGAAACTGCTTGCTAACTGAGAGTTGGCCTGGTATAACAAAACTGGCAACAGGCTATGGAAACGGGCAAGAGAAAAATCCTTTTTTTAGATCTCACTTCACTCTATGACCCATGCTACCAGGGTTTTCCATTGAATACTGAGAGCTACTTGAAGCTCTTTGTTCCTTCAGAAGAACTACAGCATGTCTTGTAAGTCTACTGGGCACACTGGCATAATGAAAAATGATAGGGAGCTCAACATGATAGTGGCTTCCCATCTGCCCAGTGCCTGCACATACACACAGGGCAGCAACAAGAGTGTATAGCATAGTACCCGACCTATTGTGATCTATATGACAGTAATTCTGTCTAACTGCACTGTACCAGAGAGAAAGCTCCACTGAACTGAGCAGCATTCACTTCTGACTGTATTCAACTTATAGAACAGATTGAACTTTCACAAAAGATATTCAGCAAATGGAACCATTTTTGCATTTTCAGTAGAAGTGCAAACAATCCTACAAAAGAGTGCAAAGTAGGAAGCCAGTCAACAAAAAAATAAGATGTGTGCTGCATCTGTTTGACTATTGATTATGTTAATCAGAAAACAATAGTAAAGCTTGAAAGCCTTGTTATCTCCTCATTTACTCGCCAGAATAAGAAGATTGCATCAATTACCCAGACATTCTGGTAGATGAGGTCATTGCTTCTGCTCAGAAAAAAATCTTTCAAACTCTGCTCCTTGCACTTCCACTTCACTAAAGCAGGGATTGTGCACACTTTATGGTCTTACCATGTCACAATCTGACATATATCATAACAACAATGAGTCTAGTCACACCTTCAGAATTATGTTTCATTTGGCCTAAGCTTTGGTGAATTGCAGCCCACTAGATCAGATGTAAATGGACTGTAATGGAAGAACGTTAATGGTCTTCAAGATGAAACTCCATACCATGATCAAGAACTAGATTTCTGTTATTTTGTTAGCAACAGATTAATACATCTATTCCTTTGGCTGCATGTAAGATTTGTATATAGTTGTATATAGTATAATTGTATATAATATTCACATATTATACTCCATGTGTGCAAGAAACTAGGCTGTAGTCCACAGAAGCTGGTGCTATAATAGGTCTTAAATATGCCACAAGACTCTTGGTTTTATCTGTAACAGGACTGACTACCTCTTTGGAAATGTCCACCCCAAACAATAGTAAATCTCCCTCAGTCTGGAAAAAGTGGGATTGTTTTTGCAGCTTATTTCCATGTTTTGACCACTAAACCAAACCAAACCAAAAAAATGAAACAAACAAACAAACAAAACCAAGAAACCCAGATCTTGGTTGGCTGTGAGAATAGGCCTTCTGTCTAATGATTCCTGAAATGAAGTAAACCATCCCAAATAACCCTTGCATCATAATGGCCAATTGGAGCTGCTTTTTTAACACTCCTCTTTATAAAATCGCCTAAAAAGCCTGCAGCTGTTGCAACAGGGTACAGTTAAATCAGTACAAAAACGGTGGCTAGGGGCGAGATGAAGTAAGATTCTAAACACCCGTTCTTACTGTTTGAGCCCCGTAACACCAATAAGGAAGCCCATGGGAGAATACATCTCTTATTAATTACTGGCCCCTACTACATTCATGTAAAGGTGAAAGCATGCCAAGGTTGGTTGGCAATAAGCAGAAATGAAAAGATCCTGTTAAAGAAATAAAGCTAAAATATGGCAGATGCTCCCAGAGCGAGTACTTCCAAGTGAGACTTGGGGCCACGCATAGCATACACAGTCAGTTAGTACTTCAGTCCTAAACAGACTAGAGGAAATAAGCCTTTGCCGGTTTTAGAAGAGGGTGAAACCGTCCCACACAACCTGAACTACTAATATGGATGGTGCTCATTTCAGCCTGTAATGTTTAGGAAGGAACTATCCCGATGCATAGTTGACAATACCTAGGACCGAGCATGCCATCCAGGGAGATGGGTCTCTGCCCACGTTACTCCCCAACACTTTTCTAACCATGAGCGAAGCACTCAGATTTTGTAAGGGAGGAGGTGAGGTAGCAACCGGATAATAGCAAGCTCCACCTCTGGTGACCTCGACCTACGCCGACCAGCCATAGTCGGTGTTAGGCGCCCCTGGATCCAAGAAACTCTTATATCGCGTCCCTGCAGCGAAGCCCATTAACATTGGTAAGGGCGCTTATCCGGCTTAAGTGCAAGTTTTGTCAAATGCCGCCGCAGGTACTGAAGCTTGATTAGATGATCGGATTCTCTCTCTCTCTTTCTCTCTCGTCGCCTCCCCATCCCTTTCGCCTCGCTCTCTCCTAGGTGTATATATTTAGCCAGCAGACACCCAGAGGGTTTTAAAAAGACTCCGAGTTCCCTCCTCCCACAATCATGCAGCAAACACGTTCTCAAGAACTGCTTGCAGCAGGGGAGCAACCAAGACGCTCAACTGCGTGGTTGATTACAGCCCTAAAACGGACGACGTGTAATTTCAGTTCTCGCTTCAGATCTTGGGCTTGATTTCCAGGGGCCCACTTAGCCAGGGGAAGGGGGGAAGGGGAAGGAGGGGGAAAGAGGCGCTGGAGGCTTTATTTGTCCTCGTCCCTATTAGCTATGCAGCCAATCTATCATTTCCGGCGGTGCTTCCATCTAATTACCGATGTATTTAGATGTGACGTGCAAAGAACTGCCGAGCCGCCTGCTTGGCTCTGCGTGGACTCCTCGCCGGGAACCTTTCCAATAAGGGCTGGAGCGCCCGGAGTCTGAGCTCCAGACAAAGAGAGGAAGAGCTGATCTGCGCTGCAGGCAAATCCAACGCAAATCAGCTTTCCGCGGGGGTGAGAAAGGGGTTTGGGACCCGAAGCTCCGAGGGCAGCAGCTCTGATCTTCCGCTCTTCCCTCCCCACCGCCAACCCTTTCTGTCACAGAAAGGAAAGCCCTCAGAGAGAGTCTCTCAGGTAGAAGGCAGGTCCGCTCTTTGCCCTCTGGTGCTGCAGTCAAGTCTCAGGTGGCGCAGGTGATCCTCCCCTAAGTTTGCCTGGCTCTTCCCGTGTTTGACCCAGCCCCAAGTGCAGTGAAGCCAGAGCAGACCCAGGACATTTTTCCGTGAACACACGCACCCTCCCTGCGGACTCTTTTCGGAAGGAGAGAGCCGGTTTCACCTCCGAGGGCTCGTAGCCCGGATGTCTTTGGCCTGAGTGGCTCCGAATTCTCCGCTCTGGCTTTGTCCTTCTAAGCCTGCCTGCCTGCCTGCCTGCCTTCCCTCCCACCCCTCCTTCCCTCCCTTGGGCGCGCCGCCACTCCCCCCCCCCCATTGTGGAAGGAAGAGAGCGATCTGTGATTCTCCAGCTCGACCCCGAACCCCCGCCCCGCTCGCCTCTCCCCCTCCCTGCCTCCTCCACAACTGGCTCGCCTTGTGCTTCTCCGTCTTTAGCTGGCTCTGCCCCAACAGGACACGGGGTTAAGCGCGCTCAGCGGAGTTCCCAAACAAGAGGAAACTTCTGGGAACGGAAAAATCTGGCACTCGCCGAGAAAAGGAGGCTCCCGATGGTGGGAAACTGCCCTTTCCGACGCTCAAGAATGGCGGGCAAACCAAGGGACCACGGTGCCTCCCCGAATGGGCGATCGTTCCGCCACCGCTAACCTGCCTTACGCCCCCAAATCCATCTAGGTTTCTGACCCGTGAAGGGTTAACAACACACACTCACAAGCACCGATTCTGGCGGTGACCTTTTCCTCTACGTCTCCATCCCCCCCCCCCCCCTTTCAGGCTCCGGTTCTTACGCTCGCAGGGAGCCTGAACGGCTGTCTAGACCAATCTATCACAGGCGGACGAAACAATACCAGGAAAAAAAGCCCCCTTCCCTTTTCCTCCGGCTGCCGTACCTCACCTTCGAGATTATGGGGGGGGGGGGGGGAGAGAAAGAAACACTGTCTGCCGTACCAGCCGTCATTGAACGAGTAGAACCCCCCGACAGAGCCCACCTTCATGCCTGACAAATGGGATTTTGTCTGCCCTTTTTAGCGCACGCCAAAGACGCATCACACGTTTCATGTTCCAGAGCTGCACTGAGAGAAAACCCGGATTCCCTCAGAGAAATGCGTGGGGCGGTGTGGGGAGGGAGAGAGGGAGGGAGGGAGAGACTAGACTCTGGGCCTGCCAGACACAAGAGGATTTAATCACGGCCTCCATCCACAGATCGCTTATTTTCTTGACTCAAAGCGCTGGGGTTCGGGGTGACCCTATATCAGACCAAAGTAGTTTCCGCTGTACTAAGTGGAGGGCCAATTCTGCAAAGGGCTGGGGAATAGCTAATAGGTTGCGCGACTTATTGATCCAGAGGATACTTCCTAATTAACTCCCAGACACCAATTCAGAGGGTTCTTCTGTAGCTAAACTAGAAAGCCAGCCTCAAGAGAAGGGGAGAGGGGATATTAAAGCCGTGCTTTATAATCCTCCGAAAAGCAATTAAGATTGTCTTGCTTGGGGGAGAAAAAACCCAAACCCCACCAGCTTCCACACGCATTCCCACGACCTATATAAAGAGAAAAACAGACAAAACCTTATCCAAGTACAATCCCAAGTAAACTCAAAACCTCAATCTTTTAATGCATTTTAGTGGCCCAATAAAGATATCACCCCATCGTGGCCTAGGATTTTGCTCAGGGAACACACCGCAGTGTGTTTTGTTCTGTTCTGAAACAGAGTACTGTCTTCTTCTTAAGCTTCATGACCTGTATTACTCTAGCGCAGGCCCACTGGCCTCAAATGGCTATAAGGTGTGACATGTATAACCAGGAGGCCTTACACCGAGGGCACCACATCCCGAAGCAAAACTGCCAGCGCCAAGATTTGAGAGACGAAACTACATAAAACAGAAAGCACAAACTAGAAGCAGCAGTCAGAAACGCCAGGATTAACAGCATGCAAACGTTTGGCCCGGGTGGCGGTGGGGCTGCGGCGGGAGGGGAGGGAGAGCGTTAGCTTCCGAGGGACAACTGGTTTCGGCGGCCGAACTCCAGTGCCCAACGCCCGGGAGACTTCTTTTCAGGGCGCTTCACTTCACCCCACCTAACAGGGGAGGGGAGAAGTCCCGCTGCTTATCTTTGTTGGCAGATAGTCTTCCGCGGGGCCCATCGAGGGAGCCCTTTGGCCTCCAGGCCTCCTTCACAGGGAGCCGCGATCATGGAAAAGTTTAGAAAAGCTTGACAGATCCAGTCTGTGCGGCCAGACCGAGCTCAGACCGCCCTTTCGCCGGGTGTCCTTTCCAAAGGAAGCCAAGCGCTGAAGCAGCAGATAGAAAGCCAAACAAGGGATCGTTCGGAAAATGTAATGGGGAAGCCAGCTTCGAGGCGACTGCCATTAAAACAAGAGCATGGGTTTTGCCTGTGCTTTATTAGGGGATGTTGGGACTGGGTGGGAAATCCTCTCCATACTTCCTTTCCGCCCTGACCCACCCACGTACCCTCCTTCTGTGAACCTGAGGTGCCAGCCGGTGAGCCAGAAATGGAGAAGGAACGCGCTTCACAGAAGAAAAGGTCGCCCCCGACTCGCTTGGTGAGGAACAAATAAGCTACGTGCCTCAGATACTGCGCTCCAGCAACCCCGGAGTTGGCGGCAACCCGCGGGGAGGGGGTTTTGGCAAACAGTCCCTTGGCCATCCGGTCTTTATTAGGGAAGTTCTCAACCTCCCCGGAGCCAGGAGGAAAGGTGCAAAGGACGCGTGAAATTCCTGGCCGCCACCCCGGACCCCACACTGGCAACATAAACTCTTTGAACTGGAACCAGCAGCGCTAGAACATCCTCTCCTCACCCCTTCACCTAAACCCTTCCCATCATCTCCACCCCTCCCACCTCCCACTCCGATCCGCCAGTGGCCTCGAAAACAACCGAGGAGAAAACCTTCCACCGCCTCCGCAATCCTTTTTCAAAGCGCGTTCAACCAACAACAAATGCACCCGGCACAGAGCCGCCGAAACCCTTTTTCTCTGTGTGTGGGGTTTTGGTGGGGCTTTTTTTATTGCTTTTTTCTTTTTCCCTCTAGTGTTTTGCCTGTCTTTTCTCGGTACTCATCTTTTAACTCCGCTGCCCGGTGAACCAAAAGGGCGAGCCAAGAAGCTTTTCAGCAACGCTCCGGGTGCCCTCCTTTCCTGCCTGGATCCAGCCGCGTGCTGTTTTTTCCTCCTCCTTCCCCTCCACCCACTCTCTCCCCTTTCCCCTTGGGAGCCGAGACGTAGAGGCTGCCAGAGGTGGGGCTTTTTACAGCCCTTTCCAAATCGGAAAGATAAAAGAGAGCGAGACGCCAGGAACCTTCTTGCCCTCCTCCCTTCCGGCCGGAGTAGACAGAGCGCGACCGACAGCTTCCCCCTTTCTCCTCTTCTCTCTCTCTCTCTCTCTCTCTCTTTCTCTCTCCAACCACCGCCCCCCCCTCCCCGCCGCCGCACCCGCCGCCCCGGCTTCACAGGCCAACTGCCTCCAAACTTCCAGCCAGCCCGCGCGACACACCCGCCCCTAAAAGTCCCCCATTTCTTCCTCTCCCTCCCCCAAGAAATATCCAGGCGGTGACCGCTGTGTTCGCTAACCTCTCCCTTGCCTCCCTTCCGCCCTTCTCCTTGGAGCGCGGATCGTTTCAGGTTGAAATACATTCTGGCAAGGATCCCAAGCGAGAGGAGGCAAGCCCGGACCAAGGTTTGCTCTGTGTGTGTGTGGTGTCTCTCTCTCTCTCCCCCCCCCCCTTCTCGAACGCAAACCCCAGCCAGATCCGGAGGTAGAGAAAAGCTTCCCTTGTCAATCCCCCACAAAACGAGACGTCGAACGGGGGGGGGGGGTATCTCGCAGAGATCGCGGTCTGCGGCTCCCTTTCGCAGTTGCCTGAGGAGCGGCGTAAGCGGGCGACCAAGAGAGGCAAGAGTTCAAAGAGAAGGGCACTGACCTGAGTCTCTCCGCTCCAGGGAAGTCGTCGCCGCGCCGCCGCCGCCGCCCCCGCGGACGCTGCGTCCTACTCGGTGTCGCGAGTCCCGCTTCCAAGCGAGTCCGGTCCCTGTCTCCAGTGGGCGAGAAAAGTTTGCCGATCTCAGAGGTCGGAGAAATCGGGGCTGCCCGCGCGGTCTGACGCCCTGCCCACCGGCAGAAGTCGGAAGGGGGGGGCAGGTAGATGAGGGAGACCTCCCGCTACTCCCGCCTCGCTCGGAAAGGAGTTCAACACCCCGGCAAGCTCCTTCCAGCTTCCCGCCGGCTCCTCTTTGGCAGCGCCATGTTGCTGCTGCGGCTGCTCCGGGGCTGGGCTCGACGGCTCCTGTCGTCGGCGCCTTACATGCTTGGGTTTGGGGGGGGGGGGGGGTTTCCCCCTCCCCTTCGGAGAGCGTAGTGTTCTGGTGGCGGCTGAGAGGGAGGGAGTGTGTGTGCGTGTGTGGCTGGCTGGGTTGGCTCTGGGGATTTAATCCGCCGGGAAAGCCGCTCTTCCTCACCTTGCCGCTGGGAGACCGGGCTCCGTCTGCTGCACGCTCGCCACCGCCTCCGCCTCCCCTTCCCCGCCCCCTTTCCTCTCCCCTCCTCCGCCGCGGGCTCAGCGCTGAGGGAGCCGCCGGCAGAGGCAAAGGCAGCAGCAAAGCCGCCGCCGCCGCCGCCGCGCTCTCCCAAGCAGCGAGGCTTCTTCTCCCCCCCCCCCCGCCCCGCCGCCTCACCCTCTAGCTGCCTTGCATTCCCGTCTTTTTAAGGCTCTTCACTCTCTCTCCTTAATCGATTCCCCCCTACACCCTTCCTCCTCTCTTCCGTGTTTCCTTGCTTCTGGGTCTCTGTGTGTCCCAAAGGGCGCTCGGGCCCCCACCCGACCCCACCCGGGTCCCTTATTCCATTCGCTCTTCCTCGCCTCGCCTGGCCCGGCCCGGCCCTGCCTGAGGGCGTCCTGAGGAGACTCCGCTCTCCTTTTGACCAGGCGAGGTTGAAAAGGAAAGTCTCCCGCCCCCTCCTCGACTCCCTTCTCCTCTCAGCTCGGCTCCGCTCTGCTCGCTCGCTACCCAGAAGGCCAGTGGAGAGCCGCAATTACCATAAAGCTCCTCTCTCCCTTCGCTTCGCCAGGCTGTCAAAAGCCCCAGCAGCAGGCGCAGCCAGACACTTGCGCCAGACCGCCTGGGTCGCCCGCCCGCCCGCCCGCCCGCCCCCCGGGCTTCCTTCCCTTCGTGCCGCCCGGCGGAAGGGCTCGCGCTCTCTTCAATCCTTCCTTCTCCCCCCCCCCCACCCACCCCCCCCGCTCCCTCGCCCTCACCTCCCGGCCAAGCCGAGCGCGGGCGCTTCTTCACCTCAGGATTTGTTTACCTCTCTCTCCCTCTCCAGTCTGCCCGCTCTTTTTTTCCTCCTCGCAAGAGCACCTTCGCGGTGCCACTCTCGCAAGCCCTTTCCCTCTCCCTGCTTGGCGTTTCGTCGGCGTCTTTGGAATCGGCGAGGAAAGGTTCCCTCGTGCTGCGAACGGTATCTCTGTTAACCTTCTCTCTCTACGGCCGAAGGGCAGAAGTCCTAGGGAGATTGTCCTATTCCCTTCGTCCCGGGGAGGGAATTCAGGGTTCTTCCTGCCCTTCGTGGGTCTCCATTTCCCGGAGAACCCGAAAAGAGATGCCTCTTTGTTCCCCTCCCTCCTTCTCGCCCTCCCTTCCTCCCGCCACCCCGCGCCAGAACGTCCCATTGTCGCCTGGAAGTGGAACGCCCGCTCTTCCCATTCAGCCTTTCTTCCCACCTTCCCGTCTTATCTGGCCACCCTTCTCTCCCCCCCCCCCCCGGGGCAAATGCCTCCCTTCTTTTTTAGATAACGGTGTGGTATCCCGCCTTCACCCCGACCTGTATTTTAAGTCTCCCTCCACACGAGCCATTTTTTTTCTTTATCTCTTCTTTCCAGAAGCGAACAAACCGTCAGTCTCTCCCAGTACCCCGCTTGTTTATCACTCTCGGCACCCACAGCTCTTCGTTCACATCCTTTGCTTTGCTTTTCGCCACTATTTTTATCCATCTGTGGGATTTTTTTCTCTCTATCTCTCTCTTCACCCCTCTACTCTGCCCTGCTCCCCCGCCCCGCCTCGGCCCCGCTTGGCCCTTCTCTTGTAATGGAGACCATTCGTGTCACAACAGCTACTTTCCGGAGTGACCAAACTGCTTCCCTTCTCTTGACTTCTGAAAAGGGCCTTCGCCTCTGGAAGCCCCCAGCCCCTCTTAAATCGCGGGAGGCGGGCGCCTTGCACCCCAGCTTCTCCGCACTGGAGTCCGAGGACTGACTGGCAGGAGATTTCTCTGCCCGTCTTTTGATTTCTTAATCTCTAGGACAGTCGCCCTGTTGCTTATCTGCTTACTTCGACAGCGTCACTTTTGAGGGCGCAGGGCAACTGGTAAACGTCCTCTTCTCGGCCCCATCTTCTTGGTTCATAGTTCTTCCTCCCACGGCGTGGGATTCTTTTATAGGTTCCCAGCGATCTCTGGAATTAACCACAGGATGCGGGCGACAGAGTTAACCTAATTCCCCAGGTGTAGTGCCTGCCAGCGCATGCATTGACCGCTTACCACTGGTGTAGAGATAGGGAATGGGACTGCAACATTTGACTGTCCATTTACCTTAGAGTAAGAGCCCTGAACATGGTGGCACTTGGGGTTTTGAAGCAACGTGCGTAAGACTGCGCTGGCAGGCTTCGATCCCTGCTTGTACACCAAAGGCCATGGTTAGCTAACAGCTTTAGTCCCAGACTTATTTCCCAAAAAGTCCTACTGAATTCAGCGAGATCTGCTTCCGATTAAACCTGTCTAGGCTACAAACGGTGAGGAAAGGGAGCATAAAGCAGCCTGGTAGAAATGAATGCAGGTTTATTGTCACTGACTGCAGCGGTGACTCTAGCAAGCTCTCGCTTTTCGCTTTGGCTCCTGTTCTTAAATATTCCTAGGTGCCTGCAGGAGCAGTTTACCCCTAGGTAAGGCCTGATGACATCCTGCTACTTCAACCGAGACGAACTTCATCAAACCTATTCTCAGCCTGCTTTTCATGGTGACGTTCAGGAATCTGTGGGAGAGAAGGAAAGAAAAGTTTGAACCTCGTTCCTCGCAATGTTTTTCTTGATTAATAAGTAGCTTGTTCCGCAGGCCGAACAATCCTTATGTGTTCCTTATTTACGCGAATGTCTTGTCTTTAATGGGAGCAGGAGCTCCCTGAGGTAGAATATGGTTAAAGAAATCAGAAATAGAGGCTATTTTTTATTATTATTATTATTATTATTATTATTATTATTATTATTATTATTACACATGAATAATTTGTGATTGCTTAGAACACATCTTCGGCCAGAAAGCAGATACTGCGTTGAATTCGATCTTTTGCTTGCATCTATAGGAGACGAATGGAAACCCCCCGTTTTTCCCTCAAAGCAGAATTGAAAGATACTCACCGCTTGTAACCCGAAACCCTGGGCACAGAAGCTTTTCAGCTTCTTAAACAACTGATACAAATGACAAAAGCCATCGATTTCGCAAGCTGCAGGATAAATGCTTTTAAGGGGAGGGGAGGGCAAGTTGCAAATGAGGTGCCTGCGTTGGAAATGTTTGGGAAAGGTTTTCCTCCGAGGTGCCTGGAAGGGGAGTTCAAATCCGATATGGGTGGGGGGGAGGTGTATTGTTCTCGGTTTATGAGGTATGCCTCAGAAAACTATCCCACAGGTTTTTTCAATCTCCGGTAACGAGCCACAAGGACACCTGGCCTATTACACTATAAAGCTATTTTTTATAAAGACGTTTTAGGGCTAGACATTAAAAGTTATTAGACTGAGTACACGTGAGGTACAGACACACAGCTGGAAGGAAAAGGGCCTCTGATCTATATTTTCCCCTAGCTAGAAAGAGACAAAATCTGGGGCGGGGGAGAGCCCTTGTTAAAATATTCCACTTCGGCTTCGGCTTCCTTTCGCCAATATGTAAACGTAATGGTTTGCCAGCCCACTTGTTCGTAAAACTTTTAAGCTTTTGTCCTCTTCAGGCTTCCAGCAGTAGACTCCCAATAGTGGGGGTGGGGGTGGGGAAATGGACCTGTTCGTTAGTTACGGCAAAACTGAGCTTTATTAGTCGTTTTGTTGTTGTTGTTGTTGTTGTTGTTGGTTGGAGACCATATCCTCAGATGCCTGTGTAGAATGATGACCATATCCTCAGATGCCTGTGTAGAATGATACCGTCGGTGTGAGGCCCTGGCCTAAGTCAAAAAAGATCCGGAGACTTATAGTGAGTAAATCCGGGTCTTCGTAAAGAAAACCTTCAAATCCATTAAAACCCCCTTGGAAATGCTGAGTACAATAGAGCTGATTGGACCCAAACACTTGAATTTAAGGCCAAAATACTCGAAATTAATGGCCTTCCATTAGCGCCATTGTTCAGCCCTTTATAAACATCGTTGCCCGCATCTGGCGATACTTTTTTCAGATCTTCGGGATTCCTCGGAAATTTTGTCGTGCACTGCCTTTCCAAACAAGCCCTACGCGGAAACGCTGGCAAAAAAAAAAAAAGAACAAGCCGCGGTTGCTTAGTTTTATTTTGTGCCCTTTTTGTATGTTGTTTGTCTCCCTGTTCCCTCTCAAAATTCTAAGAAATTGCAGATCCGAGGGCCGGTGGGGACCGGGTGGTAGGTGTTTCCCGGAGTCCTCACCCCCCCCCACCCCACCCGCTTCAAGTCTTCAGCCTGGCGTTGTTTTGCTAAGCAGACTCGAAAAGATCGACGCAGCCGAAGGAACTGAGGCTGCAATCAGCGAGCCCTTTCTCTCATCCACCCCCCTTCCTCTTCCTCCCTCGCTTCCTCAGGGAGCTGACCCGGAGGTCAGGCTGTTGTGCGCTGCACTGGGGGGAAAGAAGCTTTGAGAGCAAGCAGAGAGCCAGCCGTAGATCCAGGCGCTCCGCACCCTCTTCGTCAGAGAATCCGGGAAAGAAGGGGGAGATTCACACCAAGCACCGCTGAGAGGACGCGGAGCGTTTAACAACCTCCTGGAGGAGACACCGCCGTTTACGAGGAAGGGCCAGAAGGCTTCGCCACGGAACAGGGCGGCGGAGCTCCCGGCCGCCTTTTGCTTCCCTCCTCGCAGCTGCTGAGGCCATGGATTCGCGCGGCACCCCCCCCTCCCCCCTCCCGCCTCCCGCCCCTTCTTTCTGAACTGCACGTGGTTCCCCGCTGGCCCCTTTTCCAGGCAGCCAAGCCTCCCGCCTCGCCAAGCAGCAGGCAGGTCTCCTACCCAGGCACGTAATCAATCAAGAAAGCCTCACCGTGCTGTAGGCCCGGGCCCGATCAGGCTCCGTCCGTGACTCAGTTCTTTTCTCTTTCCTAAGGATGTCGCCAGGATTAAATTCATTAGTGCTGTGCCCAGATACGATGGCGTACAGCGCCAGGGAAGAGGGGGAAAGGCCTATAAATAACCCGACTGCTATCCTGAGCTCTGAATGGCCCTGCTTGAGTGTGCCTTAAATCAACCCGTTGCCGTCGCTTCCTGGGAGCCTGGTGTAATGGGAGTGTAGACATCGGAATAACAAGGCCACCTTGGCTGGGCCTTATACAGGGGGGTCTGACCACACTGGCATGCCTGATTTCACCATCAGCAAAACAGAAGACTCTGACGTTAAGATATGTATGTATTTACTGAACTAGAATTCTACATATTATCTGAACCAAGGTATCCTGGTTTCTGGAATGGTGAACCTCTGCCTGGCTTTTGCTGTACAAAGCAATAAAAAGGCGTGTCGGACCAGAAACCGCCCTTCAAGCAATGGGCTCCGGAAAGAGCGCACCTTAGCTGCAACAGCCAGTGTGAAGGGGGATCTTCTTTCATTTTGGAAGGGCGCATATTTGGGCTATGATCCTAAATAAACTTGCTTGAAAGTAAGTTCTATTGGGATCTATAAGACCTCCTTCTGAGTAAACATAATTACAGGCGCGGGGGGGGGGGGGAGGTTTGTCTTAACTCTCACTAGTTCCACTTCCAAGTGAATACATCAGCTAAGCGTCTGTCTTGAGCACACACAGAATGTGGGTACAGTCATTAGACAGGAAAGAACAAGTTTCAGATTTTGTCAGGCATGTGACACATATGCAATACACAGACAAGTGAGAGAGAAAACTAACAGGGCCTCTTTTTCTGCCCAGCTAACATCAGGTTTGCAAAGAACCTTCCCCTGGCCAGGCCAGTCAAAATGAAAGCTCTCTTTTATTCATTATCAATCATGGCCTGTGCCTGTGCTATGTGTATACACAATTTAATATCCCATTTTTTTGAAAAAAAATGTAATTTTCTTCTTTTAAGATGAGCTTAATAAGATCCAGATTTCTTAATTAAAATTAGTCATCATTCTCTGGTTTTGTACTGTAGATCACTTGGCCTGTAGTGGAGTGAACAAAACAAAAGAACTATATGCCCTTCTGGATGGATAGCTGTAGAGCAACTTTTCTGTTGTTGGTCTGTGCGAGTAGTATAAGGGACTAGCATTGGTCAAGTCGGGACTGACTTATAGGGATCCTAATAGGGCTTTCAAGTGAAGTGAGGTATTTAAGGAGTGATTCTACCAGTTCCACACCCCTGCTGAGCTTCCTAGTCCATCATTCTATCCACTACTCCACCTACATATCCCACAACCTTTCTACCCTGAGCCAATATGTAGCTTTAGGAATATATTGTGTTCTCCACTGTGCAGTGAAGGCTATCCCATTAATTGTGTTCCACTCTGTTTCCTCAGAGAGAAAGTAGTCATTCTCTCTAGTGGTGGTAGAAACGACTTCAGAATCAGTGGAGAAGGTTCCTCTGTGTGTGTGTGTGTGTGTGTGTGTGTTGCGTGGGGGGGATTATTTCTGCTTCCTCCACTTGTTCTCTCCCTTCTGAGACCTAGTTCTCATGAACAGCAGATGAAATGGCAATCTTCCTTTGGCTTGACTGTCACTTCAGGCAGTAACAAGAGGCCCAATGTACAGAACCTTTCCCTGCCCCACAGAATATTACTGTACATAGAAAGTAACTAGGCAGTTGAAGGGGACCTATGTAGAACCCTTTTCCTTAATATCTCTTTCTACTACATGAGACTATTTTTAATTTTAGTATGTTTTTCAAATAGATGTGTGTCTTTGTTTGAATGGCGCTTGTGAGTTCCCACCTGCAATATTAGGTGGTACAGTTCTCATGTAGGTTTGAGACCTCATCTGCAACTGTGAGAACTCCAGTGAGGAAAAGACTTGATCTTGATCAACAATTAGAATGCTGTTGTAGTTTTAGTGTCAGCACAGCTATTTCTGTGAATATGACTATACGCTGGAAATGAAAGTAATGCTTCAGAGAAAATAGGTTTATGATGGAAGCTCTATTATGAAATTGGTATTTTATTCAAGACAAGACTTGGGTGCAAAATGGAAGGATTGGGTCAGCAAAATGAGGAGGGAAACTACAAATGCAGTTGGGCTAGTTTGCTATATTTTGAAGTAAGTGAAGTAATACACATTATTGTCTGGAAAGGCCGGGTAAGAGGAGAAATTAAGTAGTGAGCCTAAAATTATCTAACTGCAACTTTTTGAAATGTGACTGTTTTTCAGAAATGCAACATCTGAAGTAAATCCTACTCTCACTTACCGCTCCCACCCCTCAAAAAATAGGCACTTGGCCTCTGTGTTCTCCTCACCAATTGCTCATCTTTTTATTTCTGTATTTTTTCCTGGTGTGCTTCGTGGAAGTGGATTAGTTAGTCGTGATGCTAGGCACATTTACTTGCCTAAATAGAACTAGTATGCAGTAACAAAATCGACTGCACGGTCAGTCCGGTACCTTTCCCTCAGGAGAGAAATCCAATAAAATTAATACCTTATTCCGAAATGGATAGTAAACGATAGTCAATTCGATCGAGAGTACTCTGGGATCGAGGCTAATGGTCACGATCCTTATTAGGGATGAATTTAAATAGAGGGTGCCTAATGTGATCCATTAGATATGATAAAACAGAACTTTTCTTCGGATAGATCTACGCGAGACGGGATTCTTCCCACTGCAGAAGTCTCAGGCAATCCATCTGATCCTACCATGTAAGATCTCTATAAACCGCCGGAGATCGGCTTTTTCGCGCTCTTGGAGACGGAAAAAGCAACCACTTTTGCTCACAGGGAAAACTAGATTTGCCTTCTTCGAGGAGCAAATTTCCTCCAGCCCGGTTTAACACACACACACATCACATCACATCGCCACTAAAGACACCGCTGACTGTGGGCTGAAAGGCATCCACTTGTGGCTGTTTACTACTTCGGCCATTTTGACGGCTTGCACGTTGGGACTGGAAATCCTGGGCGTGTTTCCAAGGGGACTCGCCAAGAGCAGCTCTTTCCAAAGAGCGCGTGTACGCGCGCGCGAGCACGCGAGAGCGAGTATATACACACATACAGACCCGCGCACACACCCCGTCGGCCTCCGCCTGCCTGTCACTTCTGGGGTGCAGCCTGGAAAGGGAAGCCAACGACATGGCTGGCGGGGGAGGGCTCCCCTCGCGCTCCTCTGACAACCAATCACGGAGTGCTGGGCGCCGGGCTCTGAAAGGGCTACTGTCTGTAACCCTGACCAGTTTGCTCCTTGCTCGCAGGAAGATGCAGCTGCGACGCAGGAGGGCCCTGCTGGAGAGGCGAAGGGGAACGAGCGAAGGAGCCTAAAGAGAGAGGGCACGAAACGACCTCATCCCTCCTGTACACCCTTCCCGACCTTCCCCTCTCCACCCCTCCGTTCAGTGTCAGACTCAGCGACTGTAAACGGAAGAAACAATAGAAACATCTCCCCCCCCCCTCCCCGCCACTTTACACAAACCGGCAGATCAGGATCCCTTAGAAAGACAGCCATCCTGAGCATGATACCTTTCAGATGTGTTGGGACTACACGTAGTAACATAGCTTCACTCTAGCAATGGCTTAGTCAAGGCTGCTTTAGAAGGAGAGCGGGAAAGGTCTCGCCTGGTTTTGGATGCAGAAGTTTACTAGATTAGGCTTACAGCTTCCTAGTCAGAGAAAGTTCCCTTCAGGGCAGGTCTCTTCCCTTACCAATCTCTTTAGAACTGATGGAAGAGAGGAAGACCAGCTCTAGCCAAACCTTTGAGAAACAGCAGGAGAGAAGCTGGAATAAGTGGGAGTCGTCCCAGGACTAGGGTAGATTTTCCTTCTCAATTAATAGGCAAATGTGCATCTGCCCTGTGAATTGAGCCCCCTAGATTCTAAAACATTATCTGCACCTGGAAATCTAGAATGTCTAAAAGTTAGCTAAAGCCCTTTCCCCATAAGCAAGCTGAGGAAAAGTGTGGCCCTCCATATGTTGCTGGGGTGCAACTCCCATCACCCTCAGCCCACAAAGCCCATGGTGGCCTATCAGGAGCCTTGCAGTCCAGCAGCCGCCGGATGGCCACATGGTCCCCACACTTTCTTTAGTGTTCTGGATGCAGGTATCCATGGTAGTGGTGGAAAGGAGGAGGAGGAGGCCTTAGGTGGAACAATTGCTGCCTTAGGTGGGAAAACAAGACACCCCTTTATCATCTTGTGGTGAAAATTAGACCTAGAAATTAGCCTCTAGGCCTCCTTTTAACAAACAAACAAAAAGCATTCTCGTTCCCAGCAAAAGAAATCATCTTTCACTTCCAGAGAGTTTCTTCCTGCTTTTACCAGTGATTTCTTTTAATTATTGTAAGAAAGCCATGAAACCATTCTCTGCCCCCTACTACCCAAAATTAAACTGTGGGTGTGGGGGCGGGGAGAGAAACAATCTCATTCCAGGGCAGTCCTACACAGCCCTACGTTCTTCAGTGTCATCATGGTGGCAGTCTCCAGGCTGCCTCAGGTTCCTCTTTGCCTGAAAACTAAAGGCAGTAGAAACAGCCAACCGGGAACACCAGCTCAAGAGAAAACGAGCTGCGCTGATAAGTTGTTGTGGCCAAGCTGGTATTTAATGGCTGGATTCTCCATTCAGGCAGGAAAGGTCTATGTACACAGCAACAGCATGTTTTCTAGCCTGCCTGGACACAGATTTTTGGAATTAGCTGGAGAAGTAGCAAGATGGGGAGGAAGTCTTTCTTTAAAAAAACAAAAAACCTAACAATTAAAAGCATATTTTCAAGAAAAGAGAAAAATTAATGTGCTATGTGGTCCTAAAAATGAAGAGAATAATGGTGTTAATTATTCTGAGCACTTTCAGCACAGGCCTCTGTGTTCTAGAAGTGACAGGCTACACCTGTGAAACAAGATGCATGCAATATGTCGTCAAGATCTTGCCAAAGTCAGGAACGTATGGCTTGTGAATGCCATTGTTTTGGGAAGGATAGCAACAGAGAGATTAAAATGGGAACAATATTTTAGCCCAAACCTTACTGCTCTGGGAAGGGAACTTCTTTGAGTTAGAAAAAGACTTTAAACATTATTTAAGAGGAGCCTAAAATCAAAGGAAATATAATCTCCTCCCAGCCTAAAACCAGCCTAAAACCAGGCAAACCAAGCCAATAGTATGATATGCACAATGAGAGAATCCCAGTGACAATCAGCAGATCCACACAGATTTAAAAATGCACACATACACCAGTGTCATAGCTGCAGCTCCCCTTGATTGTGAATCTGATTATGAATCTGGTACACTTACCAGTTTCCCAGCCACCATCATCTTTAAAACGAACAAACAAGTAAATGCAAGAAAGACTGTCTAAAATGTCAACCCTTGCGCCCAGACTAATCCTAGCCAAGCCAAACGGAACCAATTTCCTCTCTGCCCGGTCTATTGCAGGCCCTAATTGCCCACGTTAGAGAGTAATGAAATTACAAGGATTTGTTAATCCAGGCTCCAGATCTCTGAAACACTGAGGCACATTAGCAAAGCTTTTAGTGCAGCTGTGAAAAAAGTGGGGGAGGGGCCAGTGGTTTGATTCCCATCTTGAAACAAGGCAGGTAGTTCTGCTGTTGGAGAAGTTCCACGGGAGGGTCAGCTGGAGGAAGCTGTTAAACCAAGGATAAGGAATCTTGGGGCAGTGGGTGCCCATGGTAGTTGATTGGTTAGAAGACATGGCAGCCATGGCAGATGCAGCCAGGGTTGATAGGCAAAGCCAAGGGCAAAAGCAGACATACCTACACACCCATGCACATGCACAAGGACAGCCCATTCTCACACAGAATCAGGATAGCAAAAACTCAGACACAACAGGAAAGGAACAGGGGCACAGCCTAAACCCTCCCTCTGTGCTAAGTAGCCAGGCAGGCAAGAGTCCTGAGGTTTTCACTAATGGACCAACCATTACTGCTTTTGGCCTTCCAGATGTCTTGTGTTTTAGCTCCCGGAAACCCTAGCCAGCATGGCCAATTGTAAGGGGTTTATGGGACTTTTAGTTCCAAGTCCAAATTTTCCCTACCTCTCGCTTAAGCAAAAACCATGCCTTCACTGCTTTCAGAAAGGAAGCACTTTCAGAAGGAAAGACACGGTGTAAGTCTCCAAAAATAGAAGCACTCTTGATTTCAGTAGAACGCACTTTCCGCTAAGTATGCCTAGGAATCCCAGCATCCTTAGCATAGAAGACAAATGAAGGTAAGCCCAGATATATATAGGGAGACTTCGTGTAGGGAAGCAGTTTTACATCCATTTTCTAACACGGTGGAAGGGGATTCGCGGCTGTCCAGATGGTGTCGGAGGCCAATTCTCATCAGTCCCAGTCAGGGATGATGGACATCGTACTACAACCTCTTCAGAAGCACACGTCACCCCATCCCATCTCTACTGTATGGCGTGCCTAGGCTTGCGTTGGGAGCTTTTGCTGCGGAGCTTTATGAAAGCCAAGCCCCCGACAGTAGTTGATCCAAATGAGAAACAAAGGAGCTCGCAAGGACGCAGTATCTGCACAACTTCCGTCTTTAAGGTTACAGTCCCTAAACTTCTGAATTGCTATGGCCAGAGGAGCCTAGTAAAGACTTAGGCATCTCACGGTGCGAGGCAGAGGACGCGGAGGTCAATGAGACTTTTTCCTAGGTGTACACAGGCTTCCGTGCTGATAGCACAATCCTGTGTGTGTCTACTGAGAAGTCTCGTCAACTTCAATGGCGCTTGCTCCCCAGGGCCTACGTTTGCCTCCTTGCTCTTGCTAGCCCTGAGCCGGAAGAAAGCCTCTCCACTTCCACCCCCGCTTACTTCGCTGTCATGTTGCTTTTTCTTGGGTGTCCGCAGGGGAATTTCCCCAGAGCCAAACTCTGGCTCCTGCTCAGCCTTCTCAGAAGCCGCCTCTCGCAGCTCCTTTCTTAGAGCGATCCGGGTCAGGCACTGCTGGTGACGAGAAAAGAAAGCCCTTGTAAACCTCAGCCCGGCGCGCGATTAGTCATCCACAGAGTTCCCCTAAATCAAAGAAAACTTGGCAATCCCCCAAGGCTTGAACCGTTAGGAGGGGATGTGTCTTCTTGTTTCCCCACCACCACCCGGTCCCCTCAGATGTTGGGGAAGTCATGGAAGGGGGGCGAGGGGGGAGGGTGTTCCTGCTGCTCCTCCGGCTGCAGCCGCCCCGTGTGTCAAGCCCCTGCCGTCTTTCAAACGATCGCGAAAGGTTTTTCATCTTGGCAGCCAGATTAGCAGCTAACGAAGTTCGGCGGCTGCAGCCCACACGACTACGGTTGCCTGGGTTTATCCTTCAATAAAAGCCGAATCCTTTATTAGAAACAGGAGACGAGTCTCCTCCCGCCCCTCTCAAATCCTAACTGGCGAGGCGCAGACCGACACCTCTCCCCCCACCTCCCCGCGCGCGCATAACGCACGTCAAATCCCCCCCTCTGGCAAGCCACTGCCAAACACTCTCGACGCCGGTGGCGGCGGCCCCTTTTCCACCCAGGGCCAGCCGGCAGCGCAGGAACACACAAAGGGGGAAACACACACGCACGCACGCACGCACACACACACACACACACACAGAGCCAATCTTTTCCCCTCAGGACAGGTATTTTAAAAGCAATGCGCGCGCTTCTCTCTTTTTTGTTTGTTTGTTTATTTATTTTTTGTGGGAAAAGGCTACGTTTCCCTTGAAATCCCTTCTTCCGACAGGCTGCGAAGATCAACCAGCAAAGTAAGGGGCAACCAAGAACCGGCAGCAAATCCCACCTTTGCTGGGGCAACCGTTTTATATCAGGCCCCCCCACCCCAAACAAATCCTCTTCCCTTCCCCCCCCCCGTAGGTGTAGCGAACCTTTTATTTCCAAGCCTCTACACACGCAGGCACACACCGCTCCCTAGCAAAGCAGTGAGCACCCCCCCCATCCTAACCAACCCGGCTCAGCATCACCTTCCTTCGAGAAAAGTCGCTTCCTTTATTAGAAACAGAAGGCGCACCTCCTGTCTCTCCGGGATGAAAATCCCCTCCTTTAAAAAACCTCAGGGGCAACCACCCCCGCCTCAGATTTCCCATCTCTAGCAGGCGGCCCTCCCCTTCTCAGGCGCAACCAACACCCCTTCCCTCTGCCTCAAATCCCTCATTACCAGGCGCAGTCAACCTCCCTCCCCTCCCGAAGCGCAGCCAACCACCCATCAAATCCCCCTTCACCAGGCGCTGCTGCTCCCTCTCCCTCCTCACTCGCTCTCCCCCGCCCCAGCTCCCGCATCAGCAGGTCTGAGAGGCGTCCGCGCGTTCGCTTGTGTGTGTTCGCCGCCAGAGCTGCCAGATTGAGCGAGCGAGAGCAAGCGAAGCTAGGCTTCCCAGGGCGCCGCCGGCAGGGCCAAAGCGTTGGATGCCAATGGGCTCCCTGCCTATCCCTCGCGCTCTCGAGCGAGCGCGCCCGCGCGCCAACAACCCCAGGGGACGTCTCGGTGCCAAAGCAGGGCAGAGCCCAAGAGCGCGACTCCTTGCTTTGTGCAACGCCATTCAAGCAGCAGCAGCAGCAGCAAGAACTGCCTACCCACAAACAGGCAGGTGATTCTGCCGAACACAATGAAAAAAAGCACCCCTTTCTGTTGAAACAGTGTTGAACGAAAGCGACCACTTGGGGGGAAAGGAGTGAACAAAGCCAAACAGAGAGCGTGGGAGGCAAGGTGTGGACCCCCACCCACCCCCCACTCCAATCATCTGGCTCCCATTGGGGCCGTGGGACGAAGAAGCCCTTCTCCTCCGAGAGGTTTCGGCGCTGCTGAGTCTGCTTTGGCGTCAGCCCCAGAGCTGGCGGTGCAGCCAACCCTGCCCTGAGGGCGGAAAGAGGCGCTAGAAACAAAGCCAGGCAGCGGCAACCTTAGCCACCGGCCCGCTGTGAAGCCTGGGCGAGAGAAGGAACCCCTTCCAGCCCCCGGACGCTCGCACGGCAGCGGGACTGTCATGGTGCTCTGCCTTGGGAGCGAGGAGACCCTCTTCCAGAAGGCGGAACTCCAAAGGGCGCGAAGACAGCCCCCCGTCCCCAAACAGAAAGTTGCCACTTGGCTGTGCTTTCGCGCCGCCGTTTTCCGAGGCCAGGGACCTCCACCTCCGAGGAGTGAGCACTCAAAAGGGGCCAAATGGCGGGGGGAAGCGAGAGGGCGGGGGAGCCAGCAAGGCCAAGGCAGGGTCCGCCACCTGCCTCCCTCCTCTTGCGCACTGAACCAGAGGCACCCCGAGGCCTGGCACGGTGTCCCCTTCTTTGGGGCAGCGCTGAGCTGCCGGGCAAAGGCAGGGCGCATGCTGGAGGCGAAGAGCGGCATTCACTCGGAGTCTCCGTGAAGAGGCGGCTGGATTGCAGCCCCGCACCGGCAAGACTGGGAGCGGAAGGAGTGCCGGTGCGGGAAGCTGTTCAAGGGCGGGCGGCCGGGCGAGCTGGGGGAGGGGCGGGCGAGGCGTGATGTCGCTGCCGCCTGCCCTGTCTGTTGCCGGGCCGCAAGACTCCACCTTTCAGCCCACCCAAAGGCGAGCTTTCCGCTGGCCCCCAACAAGGGAGGGAGGGAGGGAGAGAGCGAGCGAGCGAGCGAGAGAGCGAGCGAGAGCCAGCCAGCCAGCCAGCCAGCCAGCCAGGCAGGCAGACGCAGCTGCGGCAGCTGCCGAGCGAGGCAGTCAGGCTCTGGGACTGTGTGACACGAAAAGATGGCGCTGCCTCGCCTCCCTTCCCCCTCCAGCCGCCTCCTTCCCTTTCGGCTTCTACTTCCTCCCCAGCGGCTTCGCCCGGCCGTTTGAAATGCTCCCCCCTTTTGCAGCCGGACACCATTATTAGCTCGGTGGGTCTTTGCCTTATTCAACCCCTAGCCCCCAGCCCCCCGATTCTAGTTTCTCTCCCTCCGCCTCGTTGGCTTATTAACTTTGCTAGTTTCGTTTTTCTTTATTTATGTTAATGTCAGGCAGCTTGCGTTGGGGGGGGAGGGGAAGGAGAGCGGGTGGAAGAGGCAGAAGGGCAAAAGGAAAAGTTCCGTCGAGGGCCTGCTCTCCCCTCCCCGCCTTCGACTTCCTTCTTCCGCCCCCGGAGCCAGCAGGGCGGGAAGGCCGAAGACCTGGGGGGAGGGGGGAGGACAGCCCGCGACTCCTCGGGAGGAGGAAGGAAGGCCAGCGGGCAAACGAGCCGGAGATTTTGGCCGAGTGTCAGATACAAGACAGACCCACAAAGCGGTCAACCCGGAGGAGTGTTTATGTTCGAAGCGACTCCGCGCCTGTAAAACGTGCCGAATTTCCTCTCGAAAGCAGTCCCTAGATAAATGAATAAAGTTCCCCTTTAATCAGATACGTCGATACCCCTCCCTCTAATTTATTAGCTCTAGGAGGCATGCTCATTTCCTATAATAACAATGACTTCGCTTCAAATCAAGATTACTTGTTCCACCGATTTTCGCGTCGGTTTGAATCCAGGTTCCTCGGCTTCGCGGAGCTGTGGGTCAGAGGTTGTCGTGAGCCCAGCCATTTCTGGTTCCTTGATTATAAGCAGTTGTTTCTCGGTCTTTCCCCTTCTCCCCCCCCCCCCCCATCCGTGCTTTTCTCTTTCACACACCCCCCTCACATTTTAGTGCTTGAGGCTGTTTTTCACTTCCTCCCCACCCATCACCTTTACTGATGGATGGAGGGGGTTGGGCTGGAAGGAAGGGAAGGAGTTTCTGCACTAGTTGTCCATGTGGATGTGACAACCCTCAGAGAAGTTTAAGTGCCCAGTAATTCGGGCTGGCACAAGGCACAACCAGTAGACCTTTTGAATCCATTCCAATCCACCTTCCTCCTCATCCTTGTAGGCCCACAATTCAGGCAGTTATGTTTGCCCTGAGTGCTTATGTTTTTTCTTCCTTTGTAGTTTCTTTTCGGGAGGTGTGGAAATGAAATTCAGCATGGCAATTGCTTATTTTAGAGACACTTAATTAGATGTCTTGGTACTGGGAAGCTGCTTTGGTAAAGAGGCCTCGCTGGTTCTATTTGCTTGTAAGCAGTGACAAGGCACCAGTGAAGTCAATCTTCCTGCTCATGTTGGAGCATAAATATACAACATGAGATTGTAAATCTGATGGATTATGGTGCAGGATGTGTGTATGTATCTGTATATAAAATTACAAAATCTCCAGAGATTTGGCTTCCCTGGAATTGCCCTGTTGCAATCTTCTTTTTTAAAAGAGTAGTTATTTCCTCCAGGTATAGAAAATGCAAATTTAGAGACTTGGATGTGAATTACTTTCTAATCAGAAATTAATACATAACATCAAATTTAATTATTTCTGTTTTCAGTGGGTCTGTGCATTTTCCTCAGCTGAGTTCAGTGGTGCTTGGGGTCCAAAATATTGCTGTGATTTTGTTCCAGCCAACTCCCTTGTCTGTAAAGACAAAAAAGACAAAAGGGTTTCCTTACTGCTGCTCGTGCATCTGGTTGTCGGTTAAGTCGAGGATCTCTGGTGGTGGCAATCCTACCCACCAAAGGGAAGCATTCGGTTTGGCAGAAAGTTTGCCAGTGGTCAGGTCAAAAAAATCCTGATCTCTGATCTGACAATCTATTAACATTTTGCAGTGATGCTAAGCCTTCCACTTGTGCTTAAGAAATTGTGCAGCTGTTCAGAAGCTCTTGACTTGGTCCTTTTGAGATCATTGACTTGTGCTGCCAGGGCAGTTGCCTCAATTGCTCTTTCACCTCCAGACGCATCTAAGGACAACTGTGTTAGTTGAATCCTAGTCACTCACTGTAGATCTCTAGTAGCCTAGAGAGAGATTTGTTCAGAAACCTTTCCTGCACTGAGAACCCCAAATATGTAGTTCTGAAGCCTCAGTTGATCCCTAATGGGTTTGAAAGGGACTGCTGTGCATTTATGCTGGAATGGGGTAGAGAAGAGAAGGGTTGTATCTTGTCTTGAGAGACGTCTGTGTTGCATTCAGTAAGTTATTTTTTTCCTCCTATTTTTCTTTCCCTGTTTATCTTACTTTGGAAGATCAGTTGTAACAATTCATACTCTTGGTTTCTCCTTTATGTGCCAAAAGTGTTCCAGCTTTCTGTATGTCCTGTTTTACAATTTCTTCCTCTTTATCCATTCAACTTACTACTTCTTTATTGTGTACCCTCTGGGTCTGAGACATTCATAGCATCCTACAATAATTCTACATTTAAAATCTACCGTTTTCTAGGTTGCATGTTTTAAGTCCTTGATTGCATGACATACAATAGAACTGATAATGTTCTTCTTTAGTCCTATATATTCTCCTCTGGAGTTGTAGATGTATCTCTGTTTGTATTTAATTTTCATGAGTCTGAGAATCAAATTCAGCTTTTGTGTGGTAGTTCTGATAGGGGAAATACTGAGAAGTGTCTTATCTTGCTCTGGAGTGAACATTAACAAACATCAGCCTCCTGCAGTCACCCCAGTGGCCTTGCCTTTTAGACCTTTGTCTATTTTTTCTAAAGGCAAGCAGGCACAGCCACTTTACTCTTTAAAGGCAGTGGGGCTGATCAGATTATGGTGGGGCTGATGGAGAAGCAGGTTTGATTTTTGAAACAGGGGTGCAGGTGTCCATCCTCCTGCCAAGACCACAGCACCTAAAAGGCAGCCTATATGGAGCACTAGCTCGGCTAGTGTTAATCCTTTTTTTCCTCCTTTTTGGTTTTCCTTCCTGACCCAGAAGGGTTAAAAAAAAAATCTCACCCTAAATATGGCCAAGTTTTTGCAGAAGCAAGACTAAGGCAAGGTTTCCAGCAAAGAAGGGCTATGAAGTAGTGTGATCCACCAGTCTGTTAGATGGAAGGACCAACATTGAAGAAGGTAAAAACCTGAGATGGCAAACCTGGCTCTTATCTGGAAGTAGCTCTTAGTCATTGCAGTGGAATTCCAGGCCTTATGTGAAGGCCGCTTTATCTAAATGATTGGAACTAACCATTTAAATAAAAGCCATGCAGCTTCTCCAGCAAGGATTGGTCAGAAGCCCTTGGCTTAACTGGAGTGTGGATCGCAATGCAAGGAGGCAGTAAACAGATGGCATTGTCAAATAAATACCGAGTCAAGCTATAAACTATGTAGATGGTTGGAAGGCCTTCCCAAGGCCAATTAATTTTACTGAGCTTGTGGGGGGGGGCATAGATTGCATCCCCCTTCAGGGCTAAATTTGAGGCAGCCCTGTAAAAAACGCCAGCATGTGTTTTCAATAGTGGGGTTTGGAAGTGATGTGCGAGAGCTGGGACAGATGTTTTTCTTTTGGAGAGCTGGAAGTAATGCTGTAGTCAGTAGAGCCCACGCTCAGCCTGGCTCAGCACTATCAGTTCAACCAGGTTTTTCAGGTTTCAGTTCTGCTTGGAGAACCCGCAGAGCCTGCTTGACCAGAGTGCACAATAGGACAAACCAAATAAGCATCCTCAACTCCACAGAGCAAGAGGGAAGGGAAAGGCTGGATGGTGCTGTGGTCGGCTTTCCTAAGTAAAGTTATCCCGTATCTCCCAGCCTCCTAAAGGAAAAGGGCTTCTCCGCAGCTTCACCATGCCTTTCTTTGGTCAAGCAGTACCGCAAATCCTCCTCCTTTCCTAAACACATCTGGCATTCCACCTAAAGACTTCTAGACCATATGTGTGATGCTTAGGCAGGAACGGAACCCCGGCACCAACATTTTGAGGAATAAAAAGCTGCTGCTCTGGTAGGCTAATTACATCAGCAGCGCTTGTAACCATTCTTCCGCAGACTAGGTCAGGATCGCCGACCTCTCCTGCCCAGGTTTCTCTGTGGGCCCTAGGTTTACCGCAGAGTAAACATACCTGCCTGTCTCCACATGGTCTGACAGATTTTGAGGGGCATAGCGTCTGTACGGAATGAACTGATATTTAATCAGTTTAATCACCGACGGGGGTCTCCTTTGAGCCTCCTCTTGAGTTGGGCTGACTGGCAACGTCAAGGAGTCCTCCCCGTCTCCTCAACGACTTCTGAGCAGCAGGAGGCTGGCGAAAAGGAGGGCCTCCGGGCCAGCTCTGCCTAGTAAACAGAGAAGGCATTTGTGCAGGCGCAGCGAGTAAACAGTGCCTGGCAAACAGACCACCGGCTTGGCTGGGGCTGGAAGCAGAAACCTTCCACTTCTCGGCACTTAGCAACCGAGCCAAGGGTTGTTCGTCCGCTCTTTCTCGGAGCCAGGCAGGCAAGCTCGGTTTGATTTACTTTCTGGTGACGCTGCCGCGGAGATTTCGCCTGGCAGTTCAAGGGCAGGACGAGACCCGTGCAAGCGGAGTCCTGTGAACGGAAATCTCTCATTTACAAGGTTCTGCTCCGCCACCGAAAGCCACCCTCGAGTACGTTTGTTCCGGGCGCAGTTCCCTTTTATCTTTGCTGCCCGCTCCTTCTTCCCACGTCTCGCAAGAGGAGGAGGAGGAAGCGGGGGGAGAGGGAGCCGACGGGGAAGTAGGATGCGCAAAGGCTATAGAAGCGAGAGAGCTGGGCTCGGCCTCTCGCTTAGGCTCAGGGTAGATAGAATGTAAATAGGAAAACGAGGCCCGGCTCCAAACGCAGACTGGTGGAGCCTCCAAGGCCAGACAAACACAGCTGAACGCACGTGATCAGGCTGCCCTACAAGCCCATAAAGGCAGCGAAAACGAAGGGGGAGCTCCCCTGGCGTTTAACTGCCTTGGGGATGGGGGGGGGGGTCTGAGCAGGGAGACGTGTTTCTGACTTATTGTGTTGGCCTGGTGCAATCCGGCAAACGGGCGCGTTAAATAAAGCTTTCTCGAGTTCTCCGATCTGGCTGCTGACAGTGCCTGAAAGAAGCGCAGGCAGTTTCCTAGGGGAAATGGAGAGTGAAAGACACGATGGAGGGGGAAGCGATCTCTCCCTCCTCCCCAGGGACCATAGCCTCTTTCCAAAATCTTTTGACAAAGGCTTGGAATCCAAAGCCCTGATCCTAAACAGCCTTTGGGTTCACGTTCTTTGAAAATCCATAGAACTTAGACACATATTTTAAAAATTTTCCTGCTCGTTTTAAAAAGCTAAAATCCAGTGGATAGGATGGACTGATTCTCATTTTAGTCCCCTTTAGTGAAATGAATAGTCAACAGTAATGAAAGTCCCACTGATGTCAAGAGGGCCAACATCAAATAGATTTCACCCTAATGGTAAATATCTTCATTGGAAGAAAAAAAAATAAGCTAAACTAAAACACACACAGAGAAAATTAAAATATAAGCAGAGCAGCTCCAGTAATTTCATTTGCCTTGATGTTCACCTTGGAATGTCATATCTGGGATCTTCTAATTCTTCTTCCACCCCCTCCCCAGGACAAGATTTTAGCCCTCCTGGAAAAGCAGTACTTAATGCTTCTTTACATGGAAATCGCAACTACTTCTTGATTGCCTGAATACAAAATCGCTATCACCGGTCATTTTATCACCACCCCCAAGCAATTCCTCAACAAAGGCTTATGGGTTTGACTTTGAAAAGAGAGCTCCTGGGTTTGGCTGACCACTTGTATGCCCTGAAGTAATTCCTCTTCACTTATCTCTTTTCTCAGCTACATGCCTGGGTAACAGAAGAGGGGGAACATCTATCTGCCCATTTATTATTCTAAATAGGTGGTTAAGAATCAGACATATAAACGGAGCATATATTAGTTAGCTTGCATAATTTATTTTGCACATAAAATTGTGCTCTCAGCCCGTGTTGGTAAGTTTTAGCTTTTCTCAGAAAACCCATTCTGGGAATTCCACTACCTGACTGAAAAATATTTGTGTAGTGGACTAAAGTAGGTTGTCTGGAATCACCTCAACTGTCTTTATTTCTTGGGAGGAACGCTGAAAACTTCCATTGGATGTATGTATACACCCAATCTGCACACCACTCAGTGGGGTACAGTTTCAGTTGACTTCTCTTAGTTAAATCTATCTTTATTGAAATTATATGCAGCAGGCTTTATGCTGATAGATTGTGTGTGCGTGAGAGAGAGAGAGAGAGAGAGAGATTCACATATATACATATAGTGGGTCTGTGTGTTTAAAGACTGGCAGTAGGTAGGACTGGTATCTTTAACTTAAGGCACCAGAGATTCTCTGATGAAATGTTCTCTATGCTAATATGCATATGTACAATTTAATTCCAATTGCAGGAGGTTTCAAATAATTATACAGCAAGTTCGACAAGAAGCAGGGGCAGCATTGTCTACACCTGAAGAGGTAGGCCACAGTCTTTGATCGCCTGTGCAAAATTAAACTTGTTAGCCGCTAAGGTGCTGCAAGACTCCTTTTTACAAGTAATGGGGCACTCGCAGACAGGTCAGGTTAGTAACCTAGGCGAGCTCCTTCATTCTGCGCTGTCCCTGGATTCCAAAGTGACTCCAGTGGCAGTGAGTACCTTTATACGATCTTTAGGCCACCAGCTACAAACTTTCCAGACTCAGTTTGACTTAGTAACAGTAATCCAATGCCAGTTGCATCATGTCTTGACTACTGCCATGTGTTCCACATGGGGCTACCCTTGAAAAGGGACCAAAAACTTCAATTGGTGTGACAGTTAAGTTGCCAACTGGCACATGATATCAGGATTATACGATCCTGACACTGAAATATCTGTACTTGCCAATTGCCTAATGGGCCCAATTCAGGATGTCAGTTTTAAGCTTTTAAGCCCTAAATGGTTTGGGTCCTGGCTATCTGAGGGAACACCTGTCTTCATTATGAGCATGACCTGATGTTGATCTTCAGGAATGGCCAACTTCAGAGTCCTACTTAACAAGTAAGTGGGAGAGGGCTTACTCCTGTGTGGTTCCCAGACTGTGCAGTCCACTTTGACTGAGTTTACGACAGGTGTAAAATACATCTCTTTTAGACTAGGATATGATGTTTAATTTGCTCTGTTGTGTTGTTTTTAACTGCACTCTTTGTTTATTCTAATGGTTTTAAGGCATTTAGTTGATTTTAGTAATTTTTGCCAGGGGGTTGGTTTTCCTTGATTTTGATTTCATCATTAAATTTATTTGTACACTTTTTATTCTTTAAAGAAAATTGCAAGCCACCTGAAGTGCTACTTTTTAATGGAAAGGTGAGGTAGAAATGAAATGATTTAATAAATAAAGTAATACACATATCACTTTTTAGTAGCCCAAAGCAATCACATGGACAATACAGAGGACAAAGGAAAGCTAATTCCAGGGTTCCCATGTCAGTCTGTGCTAGCATGTTATATGGATACTGGATAGTCTCCACAGAGAAAATGCTAAAAGTGCAGGGGGACTCCTGGAATTAGCATGCCAGGCAAAAATAAAACAAAATGAAAAAAAAGTAACCACAATTTACCCACAGAATGCATGGCACATGGGGCTTGTACTGTTTGCCTTATTTAAGTCTGCAGTCTAGAGTACACCTATTAGGGAATAAGCTCCGCTCATTGGGATTTATTCCATGATAGGTATGATGTGGTAAGTGAGCAGTGATGAGGAACCTCTCACCTGCCAGATGTTTTTCATCTGCAACTTCCATCAGCCCTTCCTGGCATGGTCGGTGATTTAGGGTGGTGATATTTGTAATCAAAAACATCCAGCCCCATTAAGTTGTTTATAGAGGCCCAACAATTTTTCAACACTCAGTTATAGTATTGGAGTGTTATGACTCTGGAGACTCAGTTTCAAATCTCCACTCAGCTCATAGGGTGGTCTTCCATTGGGCAGAATGAGGCAACCACCTCAGGTATCAGATACCTCTGATATCAGATGCTGATGTCAGTATTGGCAGCTTCCCTCCAACCATTTCTCCTGATTTCCCTAGTCCTTCACCTCAGTTGGCCAACAGAGATGTGGGTTCCGTTTGGCCTGCCCTGCAACCTTGAAAACAAGCTACTGCTCTCTTATGTCATAAAGGACAGAAGGACACTGTCCCATCCTTGGTACCAAAGCAAAATTCAACTGCTGGTTCAGTTCAACGTATGTATGTAGAGTGGGGGAGGGGGCAACTTTGCCTCATTCTTGGGCCATCCCAACTAATCAGCTTCATGGGAGAATAAAATGGAAAGGACAGCTGTGTATCATCTTGAGCTCCATGGAAGGAAGGTAAGATATACATGTAATTAAGTGTATGTGTGTGTGTGTGCACATGCGTGCGCACATGCACACACATGCATGCATGCCCTCAAAGTAAGCAGTAGAAGGCTATTGCACACTTTACTCTCTGGGGTAAAATGGTGACTAAACTGAAGCGTTTGTCACTAAGAAGAGACATCTTCAAGGTGATTTGATTACTATTGCTTCGGAATAGTCTTGTTGAAATGAAATGGTCCTATAGTCAGCAATTCTCAGGTTTTGTTCCATCACACCTTTTGACATGTATGCATTGGACCTGAAGTTTTTTCTTTCGTTCTTTAAAAGTGCTGTTTATAGTTTAACCTTCCAGTTCATTAGCAACAAAGGGACTTGTTTTTTCAAAAAAGGTAATGCTGCTAAAGACACCAAAGGCCTTCTCTTCTTGCATACTTTTCACTACAGGCAACACTATTCATTGCCTAATGACTAGAGTTCTTACCATCAAGCCGTGAGTGCTCCAGAGTTGGAAACCGCTAGCTAAGCGAGTCTATTTTTAATTCTTTTTGTCACAAGAGGTCTGGTTTATTTTTGTAGCTACTACATCTCCAGATCTCCCTCTCTGGCCTCTAAAAAGGTCTTAGAACATATCAGTAAATATATACCCTTACTCCAGATTTCAGATTTATACTCAGTTTCTTAAATTTATAACACTTCAAAATCCTCCAGTTCTGCATGTATTGGAGATGCTATGCACTTTGATCTTAACTTTTAAAAATTAATTTCCACATTACAGAGCATGAAAATGCAACTTGTAAACTAAGGTGCAGAATCCTTTTAGTCTTCTTTTGTTACTAATATAACACAAGTTTCTCAAGCTATGTGTTTCCAAATTCCCTGAAACTGAATAGCAAAAAGAAAAGACACCTCCTCCCCCCATTTCATCACACCTTAACTTTAGATGGACAAAGTACATAACCAATACCAGAGCTTGGTACACAGTTTGGGGCTGCCTTTTTTGCTTTCAGCTTCCAAATGACACACCCCATTGCTTTACACCTCTGATAGCTGTGACTGAATCCACTAAAACATTTTTTTTTTCTGTTACAGTATACATTACTGACTTAACCCTTGGATACTCAGGGCTTTGTGTGCGTATTCTCGTACACATGCATGCTGTTTTCTACTACAGCACTTATCCTTAAGGTGTATAGCAAAGATAACTGGAACCAACTAGAACAGGTTAGACACAAGGAACTGCAGAGCTGAAATGGACTTCAGATATCATCAACCCCCTGCCAGTTCAGGAAAACCACAGCTAAGATGGCCATCCAAACCCTGTTTAAAAACATCCACAGTTGAACAGCTCTTACTGCCAGGAAGTCATTTCTAATGTTTTGTCAAAATCTTCTTTCTTGTAATCTGAATTCATTATTTCAGGTTGTATCCTCTGAAGCCACAGAAAACAAACTTGTCCCATGTAAAATATTTGACGGTGCTCTGGCTGTCATATACACCCACCCCTTTTCTCTGCTCTGACTCATTCAACTGTTTGTTCTTAAAAGAGCTTGGCTATCTTATCCTTTACCATCTCAGTTGCCCTCCTCTGGTTATGTGCCAGCTTGTTTATATAATTCTTAAATAGTGGTGACCAGAACTGGACACAGTATTCCAGATGAGGTTTGGCCAGATCAGAATGGAACAGTGCTATTTCTTCCCCTTGACCTGAATACTTTTTTTTTTGCCACTGCATCACACTTGTGATCAATATTCAGTTTGTGATCTACTATCCTTTTCACATGCATTGCTGCCAAACCAGATTATTTTCACATGTACTGCCATCAAATCAAGCATATATTTTTATTATGTATTTATTACATTTATATTCCCACCTTTCCATCAAAAGATAGCACTCAAGTCAGCTTACAAACTTCTTAAAATAATAAAAACAGATAAAACCGCATTTGGCTGAAAAGAAATCATAAAATCATGTAAACCAACCCCACCATAAAACCATTAAAATCAAGTAAATGCATTAAAATCACTAAATTGAAAAAAAAAGCACACAGTTGCAAACCATACAGCAGGGCCCATGGGATATTGTGGCAGTCTAAAAAGATGAGTGTTTTCTCCCTTCTTAAAATCAGTCAGAGTGGAAACATCTTGCAGCTCTGAAGGGAATGTGTTCTATAGTCTGGGAGCCACACAGGTATTATCCAATCCATATTTAGTTGGGGGGGGGGGTTCAAATGTGGTGCTGGAGGAGAGGTTTGTGGATACCCTGGACTGCCAGGAAGATGAACAAATGGGCCCTAGGTGAAATCAAACCTGAACTATCTCTGGAGGCAAAAATGATGAAACTACTTTGGGCACATCTTGAGAAGGCAGTTATTATCTGAAAAAGACAATAATTCTGGGAAAGGTGGAAGGCAGCAGGAAAATAGGAAGACGAAATATGAGATGAACTGACTCCCTAAAGGAAGCTTCAGGCTTGAGTCTACAAGAGCTGAGCTGTTGAGGACAGGACATTTTGGAGAGCACACATTCATAGGGTTGCCAAAAGTTGGAGGCAACTTGACGGCACATAACAACAAATTTAGTTGACCAGAAACTGGCTTGTATTGACATTCTCAGGTATCTTGCCTAGTGATGATTTGAGGAATTTTGTGGTAATAGTGATAAAGTCTATTGAGATACATGTTATATACTTTATAAAAATAGTTATGTTCTCATTGTTCTTTGTTCTCATTGACCAAACTACTGGATACTGAGGACACATTTATTCCTTACTTCAGGATGTGGTTACGTTATTGAAATAAATTGGGTGATGGATCGGGAGTTCTGAAGTAAGTTTAAAGTCATGTGGTTGTCACATGGTTTTTGGGTCGAGGTGTGTGTCTTCTTAGGACAACTTTTAATCCATTTTTAAGCCGTGTTGTATATCAGTCAAGAGGGGGTACACAGGCTTTAAAAATTGTTACATTTGAGGCTTTGTCCTGCACCCACCCTCCCTCATGCTGTCATGTGTGCTCAACAGTATGAGGTTTGTCAAGTAATGGGTGCGAGGATCATGGGTTTCAGGCTGTGGGAAAACCTTGCAGTCCAATCTGTTATATGTTTTTTATCTGTAATTCTGAAATAACACTATTCCACTTTGAAAGAAATAAAAAATATTAAAAGTAGCAGTGGTGAGTGACTGTGAGAGGCAGCCAGCACAAGATTGGGTGAGCACAGGACAAAGTCTCAAATGCAATGAGTTTGCAGCACCCACCCACAGTCCCACTATCTGCATCTCACAGCCACTCACCACTGCCACCTCCAGTGTTATTTTAAATATTTGTGTTTTTTAATTTCTTTCAAAGGAGGATAGTGCTATTTCAGTATTACAGAAAGGGGAAAAATAACGGATCAGACTGCAAGGTCCATTCAGATCAAAATCCGTGATCCTTGCATCCATTACGTGACAAACGCACAGACACAATTTACCCCAACAGAGGCATTCACATATACCAAAACAGTTGAAAATAAATAAATTTCACAAGCAATTTAAAATAAACAATCTTCTCGTGGCCAAGTAAAATACATCTCTTTCCAACCAAAATCCCACACTTCCTGGGGGGGGGGGGGGATAACTGTACTTCCCTGTGTGTCATGTAGTTGGAATTTTTAAAATCAATTTCAAACATGCCAAACCTAATTCAGATTTTTAAAAAATGTGTAACCACACTCTCAATTAGCTTGTACATGGTTTGTAATTAAGAAGCAATGAGCCTGGTCTGATCAATTTGGTTGGGTCTCACTGGGTTCCATCCTAATCCTCCATAGTGGTAGCATTCCTATTCAACTTATTCTCATACAACTCAGAGTGGTCTAAGTTTGGGAAAATCCATTGGTGGGCACAAAAAGGCCAGGCTGATAAAAGCTCAAGAAGATCCAGCATATAGTTTACAATGAATGAGGTCAAATGGTTTTGAATCTGGTGGATGCTTTTTTTCAGACCATATAACAACAGACTTTAATTGCAATAAAATCCTACATGTCTTTATTCTAAAACGTAAGCTGTACCAGATTCAGCAAGGACTCTGGGACCTCACAGTTCCTGCCCCTTTTAAATTACCTATGTCCTTACCTAAGAACATACCTATGATGCATTGAAAGTGTGTCCCTTTCACTCATCCTGTCAGAAGTAGTGTGTTTAGCAAAAGTGTTACTGAAGGTGTTTGAGAAATAAGTTAAATAGTATCATGAATACCTGTCCAGAAATGTCTTAACTTTTTTCACTCCCAAAGACTCTTTAAACTCATGCAAGTTGCTGTCTTATCTCTAAGGTTCTTTTGCACAGAATATTACAAAATCCCTTGTACTAGACATAGATACATTTTGGAACAAGTATTTGCTTCAGTCTTAAAGATCAAATCTAACCTACCCTAAAAGACCACAGTGTATCTACAGAGCTAATATTTCAACCAGGTCTCAACAGACTCAGCCCAGGGCAGATGAGAAAGGAGTTAACTGTTTCTTTAAACTTGACAACAGATTATTGGAACAGTATAAATCAGGGGACCTCATTAATGATCTATGAATTTGGTGGCTGCTTAAGTGGTGCATAGTCAACTAAATTACCTCTTAAAACTCTGAGGTGAACTGGGGATATGATTCACAAACCATTTAAGGTGGAAGATTAAAACAGTTTGCATCCAAATACTCATTCCTTTGTGAATCACGCTATTAGCCACCAGTCAATTGCCATCTGGCACCTTGTCTTCTTAACTTAAACCATTGGAAATTGGCCTTCGGAAAACCCTGTACTGGGTTGATCATGTGCCAGTTGGGAAGAGTGTCCACACCAGCATGAATCCCCAAGGTTGGGTGTATTAGTTGCCTCTCAGTGCAAAACAACTTAAAGGATCTAACTGGGAGACCAGAATAATTACTGGTACCATTGCTTATCTACAACTGCTATGTTCTCTGGAGAGGTGTTACCCTGCATTATCACATGCCACATTTTTCCTGTTCAAAGAGGTGCTCTGCCAGAGGGAAATGGGAAATGTGGTTTTAATTATGGTTGGTTTAATGGGTATTATCACAATATAGATACTGGAATTTGTCTTGTGAGTAACACATCTACCTCTGCTTTTTGTTAATCTTGTGCATTTTGGACCTCCAGCACTTAATGAAATCCTTAAGGGAGCTGTTTTCCACAGATTTAAAATATGAGTATATGAAAGTTCACCATGTGTATATTTAGTGGTACAGGTAGCCAAACTCAAAAATATGAGAGTTGAGAGTCTTATTATTATAAAGAAATGTAAAGCAGAGCCTACTACTTTGCTTTGATAGGAGCAATAATGTTTAATGTTATCGTCCTGCTCATCTTTCAATACCATAGCCCTGATCCAACTCTGGTCATGTACAGCTAATCATGTGGAATTAGTAGAGGCTCCAGAGAGGGATAAGAATCCCCATCTACAAAAGTTCTTTCCAGCCAGTTTTAATGGGGCCTAGATGAGCTCTGTTTAAATCTCCTGGTCATTCCCCTATGGACCAAACAGAGCTTTCTTTTATTGAGACAGAAGCAAACAAATAACTGCAACTATAACATCTTATCACCTCCAACCGTCCCTTTGTTCTAACTGCACCCCATTTGTTCTTTAGCACATTAATATGTACCTTTGCTGCAGCATATGCAGATACACATCCAGATGTGCATTTGCATCTGTATTGGCTGTGCACAAATAAACCTGTTTCTGCATGCAAAGTTACCTAGCTAGATCACACAGCATTATAAATAATTTAACTGAATATCAAAGATAATTGTGCCATGTGGAAAGGAAGATTATTTATTTATTTACTTATTGCAGTTTTATCCTGTCTTTCTTGTGAGGAGCCTAGAACAATATACAATGGCACACCCACCCCACTTCTCCCTCGTAGCATACCTGTGAGTTAAGATGAGATGTAGTGGTGACCAAAGGTTACTCAAAAAGGTTCATGTCTGAACAGGAATTTAAATTCACTCAAGTCCAAGATATCAGGTAAAACCCAAAGAAAAAAATTTATAAAAAATAAAAAAGATGAAAATCTTGTGACACTTTAAAGGCTAGTCATTACATTTTAATATAACCTTTCATGGACGTGTCCCCTTCTTCAAACGCACGAGGCAAAATGCAGCGTTCACCTCATATGAACTCTACCTAACATGTCGAAGGAATGGACTTGCCCATGAAATAGTATAACAGTCTTGAAGGTGCCACAGAGTTTTTGACTTTTTTTATTTTATTTTATCCTTTGGGTTTAGCCTGATATGCCTGCAAAGACTAACATAGCTAGTTCTTCTAAAGCTACCAGTTCAAGATGTAATTGTCTATTAACTGTTGTGGCCCTTTCCTAGCAGTATAGTAGTTTTTAATCAGCATCAGATTAATTATACAAGCCTTCTGCAATCATGTGTGTAACTGCTGTACCTGGATGGGGATAATGGGAATTGTAGTACAACACAGCTGGAATGTAATGCTCAGTATGTAGCAATACAAAGGAAAAACTGCTTTCTTTGTGCAGAAACTAATCTTCTCAAAGTTTTTGACATTTATATTTTTAGAATTCCCAGGCTTTATCACCAAGAATGGCCTTCACAGGTTTAGGTACTTCTTTAGAATAAATGTCCATTCTAGAAATACATGTGCATGGATGCATTACCAATTAATATTACCTTTTAAAGTCCATCTGTTATCATAGGATGTCTGTATAAACATTTAAGTGAGGTCAGTCAGAAACCTATGTGAAATGAAACAGATCACGGAACAAACCAGGTTATTTCTTTTGTACAGGAGTCATCTGGTTTGATGGGTTGCATCTTCTGTGGCTGGAGGATGTAAAAGTGTGTTACTGGTCTCTATAGGTTTTGGCATAGTGTGTTGTGATTTTGTACAATGACTTTTCCTTGTTCTGCAAGTAGGGGTATTTGGGATTTCAGGAATGGAGGAGTATGGAGCATTTAGTAATGGTGCAAGGACCAGTCCTTGGACTCTTTAAAATAAAAGCATTAAAGCACATTCTACTTTAAGAACATTGTTCTGAAAATATTTGTATCTTATAAGTGTTATGCTAAAATTATTAACATGGGACGAAGAAGTGACTTATGAAGCCAAGCAATCTGTCTCCTTAGCATGTAGATTAAGTGATAAATAATAGACTAAGTGCCAATTCAGGCTGATCTAGAAAGGAATTCAGTTTGCAAAAGTCGTACACAGCATTTATCCAATAGTCATGACATTTAGAGAAGGAAGAGTAGTGCTAATAGCACTGCAAGCATGACACACCAGTAATTCTTTGGCAGGGGGATGGGGGAAGTGTGAGGAGAGAATTCACATACATATTTCTCTTGATCCGGTAGTACGCCTGAACAACACTCAGAAGTGCACTCACGTACTAATCTATTTCACAGTTATCATTTCCGGAACCTTTTGTTCACAGAGTGATAAAGATTCACTTACGTTGTGCACTGTGATTATGAAGAAGATAGGCCTGTACATGCATGATCTAGAGCTCAGAAAAGTTAGTTTCCTGAACTATGACACCCAGAATACTTTAATCAGAATTCTTTAACCAGTGACAGTGTGTGGTGGGGTGGGATTTGGTAGTTGTAGTGTGAAAAAAATAACTTTTCTAGTCTCTGATATGGTCACGGGTAGAGAAAGTAGAGTTTGGCTACAATTCTGCAAGAGCTATAGGAAGGGCCAACAAGATTGAATCATCTGAATATCTGCCCCAAGACGGCAGAAAGGAGAGAGTGGGGTCAATAAAACATAGTGCCATTTCACACCTTGATGGAACAGAAAAAGCTCATTACGGAATACAAAAGGAAGATGTGCATGCCAAAGTTCAAGCTATACTCAAATGCTGCTATTACTCTTTAAGGACCATAAATGGAAACTGAATCTTGTATTTCTCCCATGCCAACAAAAGTTGGTGGTGGCCCTAAGTCCCATGACTGGTCATATATCCGTCTGTGGTAATATGAGGAACAATAGCTGAACAAGTGCCCATCCTCCAACTCAGCTATTGCCATCAATTTCCCCTAAGACAGTTCCTGTGAATACATTCTAGCAGTAATGTTTTCAGGGGGACAGTGAGTAAATACTTCTTAACAGAGCTCTGCCAGACTTACTTTCTGGGATTATCTCTCCCAGTCATGGTATGGTGCTGCACTGCTGCATGGTTTGCAGGGCAAAAGTACCAGGGCCTTTTCATTAACAGAGAACAATGAGATCCATTGTCAACTCGCTGAATATTCTTGTCCCCTCTGAGTTTATCTACAATCCTTACAATAGCTGGCGGCAGGGACAGATTTTGCCAAAAAGCATATATTGTTATGAGCTGTTTCTATTATAATGCAATGTATTTTAGGAAGGTGGTCTTGGTGTTGAAGAAACAATTAGGACCCATGAGTTTTACAGACATCATGCTCCTCATGGAGGCAAAAACTGCTAGAGCTGTTTTGCTGATATGAATCCGTACTGCTGTCTCTTTTGGGATTCTCTTGGGGTGCCTGGCTTTAGCAAATGTCTTGATGAGTACCTGCACCAGTATATGAAGAATCCCTCTGTATGATCTCTAGTTCAAACTCCAAGCCTCCTCTTCAGACCTCCACACCCAGTATACGCATTTTGGGCAGGATGAACCTAAGCCATGTAATTTGAGGTGGGGCCAACAGTGTAGGAACTATGTTGAGTTTCTTCATTGTGAGTGAGTGTCCTATGTGCATGCAATACATGAATAGGCCTTATGTGTCACCCTCCTCTTATTGCAAGGATCTGCCTAGAACTGAGGGTGGCAAAATGATTTCTTATATTGTGTGATTAATTATAGGAAGCAGCTTATCAATTTTTGCCTCCAAACCTCAAGGAGCTATCTCTATAGCCTGTACAAAGAATATTCCACTATGTCACTGGTCAAATGTTAAATTTCAATGAGTAGCTGGAACTTAGTAATATTCCCTCCTGGGGTGGCTCATGCATTGGAACAGAGAAAGTATTTTGCTGTGAAAATTTCAGGGGACCCCTGCCCCACTTCTGAGCTGCCTTTTTTTCTTACCACCTTAGGTTCACAAGGTTTCCACTTGATAAATTCACACACTCCCAAAGGTAGTTGGAGATTATCTAATATGATGCCATAACTTGTCTCATCATTTTCTCAAGGGTATCTGTGTGGTGTATATAAAAATTTGCAATTGTGTTAATATTGTATAATTTCCTGATGCTTAAGGGGAAGCATTCATCATAGAGGACTGGTTTTAGACTTACACATAACAGAGCAGATGGAAGCTGAATTTCTTGCCTCATCTTGCTCATGGCAGTCCAGAACACCCATCACTCAAATGTTCTATTGGGGTTGGGAATGCTGTTGAATGAGTCAAGCCACAGGAGCTCAGTGGGAAAGGGAATTCCTTCATGCTTCCACCTGGTTTTTGGTTATTCCCCTGCTTCCTTTCCCCTTGAGCTCCTGCACTTAACTCTGGATCAAAACCAAGGAATACAGAACAGCTCTAGTGTTATCAGACAGATTGCATAGTTATGGGTAAGGAGCAAGCTTGCATACTGAACAATTACCTTTCATGTGTCTCTGTAGCATAGCTCACAGATGTTATCTGACTGTCCTTTATAGCTTAGGTACTCTTGAAACTTGAAAATCATTTTGTACTAACCAACCAACATTTCTTCTTAGGTTTAAAGTTGTTTTGTAATTTCCGCTCTATCTTGGATGCATAGCACTACCTTAAATATACCAAGGGTTGTTTTCGTTGTTGTTGTTTTACTTCCTTATTAGAATTTCAGACTGTGCAAAAGAGTTGTTATAAATTCATGGTTGGAATCCTCTTCATGTTTGCATAAGGTTTGTGTAACTTGTTGTGGGTAATTGCAGCTAATTGATGAGGTCCCAGGGTGCATCTCAGTTGTACCATCAGGCACATAACTGAGATATGCCCCAACACCTTATCAATTAGCTGCAATTACTCACAGCAAATTAACACTACACTTAAGTGAACACCAAGAGGATTCTAAGACATATTTCATCATGTAAATATATTGATTGTAATTATGTTTATGTAGCTAGCTACTATTGCCAAAAATCGGTAATAAATCAGACAAAATAATAATTTGATGGGTTACTGTCTCTTAGTTCTATAACATTGGAAGTACTAAAACTTAGTTTCTTGACCTGCAGTTATGCTTTCTAATAGACTGCTAATGTATTTCCTGTGTAAAGTGTTTTCTAAATCTTAAGCCAGTTTCCAAAGCACTATATATTGACAACCTACAGTAAGTACCTTTTCTTAATAACCATCCTTCAAGACCAATCATAAGCACATCTATTCAAATGCAATCCAACAAAGTTAAGTAGAATTTGCTCTTAACTAAGTATGCATAAGATGATGGACATGGTCTGGACACACCCGAGAGTCTGCTATTATTACAAACTGAGAATAGAAAAAAGATCACAAGTAGATCCTGATATGGTCAAATGTATTTTCTATGTCCTCTCATGACAAAAGACAATGCAGTGTTGCACTCTTGCATATTGTGAAAATGATTTTAGTCTCCCTTTACTATTTACGGTTCTGTATTATATAGTGTCACACAAAGGGAAGGGTTATAAAGAGGAGTGTTTAGACAAACTGATCAAACTTTCACATTTAGACAAACTAACCAAACTTTCCCATTCATCCCAGACCTTGTGGCTTCAGGATAAATACAATATGCATAAGCACATTTTTGCTTATTTCCAGACAAAGGTCTTCTCCATCCTCCTCCTTCCAGTTGAAAATGCCATAGGTTGCAACAGCATAGAAGATTTTGGAAGGGTAAAGTGAGAGTGAGGCTTCCAAGACTGGAGTTAACGCTATGAGTTCCTTCATTTACATAGGTTCTCAATGTGTATTTTGGATTATTGTCTCACTACCAAAAAAAGAAGAGATGGTCTTATAAGCATGAAGGATTTGGTAGTACTGCATTGAGGGTACTTGCATTTTAAAATCTTGCATTTTAACCTCTGAACACAAGAGGATAATTCTCTCTCTCTCTCTCTCTCTCTCTCTCTCTCTCTCTCTCTCTCTCTCTCTCTCACACACACACACACACACACACACACACACACACACACACACACACACACACACACACACACACACACACGCACACGCACACACACACACACACATGATTTAATGCCTTAAACATCCAATGACCATTTGTATTTACGGAACAGGTATTACTCATCAAATACCAAAAAGAAGGAACATTCACATTACCCATGACATAATTCAAATAGAATACTTTTTATTTGGTTTGGTCACTCATATCAAATGATACTGCATCACATGGTGTACATGCATTTCAGTTCACATGGGGCCAGTCCTGCTATCAGGCAAAGCATAACAACTGCCAATTGTGGCATGTACTGTACTTCAAGGTAACAATTTTAACTCCCAGTCATTCTTCCCAAGGCCCTAGATTTCCTCCTGTCTTGAAGAACAGCGCTATGAGTATTAGGGAACCCATCCTGCTGCACTTAGTAAACTTACTTGCTGTCCTTAATTTTGCCAGTCAACCCTCTTCCTTTGTCCCTGTTAATGTAAGATTCAGCTGCCATTCCAGCAGCTTCCATATATGGAATAGAAGAGGGCACCATTTTGTTCTTTGGCTTGGACTGCAGGATATCTTAGGCAGCCCTGAGAGAGGCTATCGAGTCTGAATCTGGGTTTGTGTAAATCAAGCTCTTTTTCAGTAGTGGGTAACATTTCAGCATCTTACCAGCATCTGCCTCATACAAATATTACAGATTGTGAAGAATGGTATCCGGATGTACACCCCACACACACATGCACAACTTGGATTTCCAGTCTGTGTGTATACATGTAAATCACAGCTACCTCAGTTTATCTCCAGAAATCTGAGTAAATACTGTTGAGATTAGGGAGGCTGAGCCCACTAACCACCCACTTCATACTCAAGGTGCCACTGCCTGCCTTATCTTTACTAGTACAGAGAGACTAAGAGGGCTGTCTAGGACCATGCAAGAGGCCTTGCCAAATTTCAAGGGTGAGAGTCCTCGTGAACCCTGGGCAACCTGTTTTGGTGTTGCCCAGGGGTTTGGACTAGAGGCAAACAGCGCTATTGCTTTTTAAACACGCATTGTGTTTTGAGACTTTACTGTACTGCCTTTTGCAACAATGGCCAAAATCCTGTTGCTTAGCATAGTAGGTTGCAGCTAGAGTAGGCCCATTTGAATCAATGGAACTTATGGAGGAGTTGGCTCAGCAAATCCCCATTGGTTCAATTGGCTGCTCTAAGCAACAGGATTTTGTTAAACCTAAGGGCAACAGTCAAACCATTTGGGCTGCAGGCCTGCACACGCTGACCTGAGGGTAAGAGCCAGCAGACTTTATGCGGCCTATTTCTGCCTAGGCAGGCACAGGATTGTGGAGGATTGTCCCACCTACGGCAAGAGGCTGTGCATGTTTACTAGGAACTAAAATTCCGCTGAATTTAAGTGCTTATAGGTAAGGCTTGAAATCTCACGGTCCTATTATGCATGTCTACTCGGAAGTAAAATGCAATGGCAGTTAGGTCTCTGCATCCTCAGACGGATCGCGCTTCTTTCCAAGCACTTCGCTCTTCCCTTCGGGGAAGGCCAGAGCAAAGCCCTGCATAGTCAGCCGACCTCAGAGGCCAGAGAGCCGCAGAGCTGTCTGCGAGTCTCTCAAAGAGTAACTCCGGATCTCACCGAGGATCTGAAAGAGGACCGGACCTCGATTTCTGACAGCCGAGCTCGCATCCGGGCGAGAAAATAAGGCTGACTGGGAGGATTCGCCTTTCCCTTCCTTCCCCCCACTTGGTGTACGCGACTCGAGCGGTCTTTCTATGGAAACCGGCACCATTGATTTCAGAGGAAACCTTATTTCCAAATGCGGAGTGCTTGGTGTTAACTCCGGCTTAATACCACCCACCCCTCAAAGCCTCTTTTTCTGCCGTCATCGCTCTCAAAATTATCCTCTAGTGCGATTATCTCGTATTGACTTAAGCCTCCCAACTCCCCCCCCCCGGTCCCCCCTTTCTCCCCTTCCGCCGGCTTCCACCCCTCTCTCCCCATTTTTTTCCTCCGTCTCCTTTATCCAAACGCTGCCCGGCTCTCTGTCATCTCTCTCCTGGTAATTGGCAGCAACATGTGACAAGGGATCAACCGTTGCTTGCAATCTGTTCAGTGACATTGCACACCTGGTCTTCGCATCCTCTCCCCCCTCACCCCTCCCCCCACCCCACTCCTGCTATTTATACACCGCGCCGGCACCACCAGACGCGTCTGCGGCTCACAAGAGCAATAACTCGGGGCGCAGCAAGGGCACCGCGAGTCATTTTTCCTCTTGGCCACCACGCGCGGCTCGGCTGGGAGAGATCCGCCGAGCTCTGGTGGCCTTTTTTCGGCATTCAGGAGCGGAGGCGCTGACCTGAGAAGCGAGGCTCCTTCGGGAACCCTCCTTCCCATCCCCCGCTCGCCTTGTCTCCTTTACACAGAAAGGGCTCCGTTGCGTGGGTGGGGGGGGGGAGGGGGGAGGAAGAGGAGGCTGCCGCCGCCCCCGCCCCGACAGCCCAACCCCATAAATCCCCTCGGGCTCTCTTGCAAGGAAAGGTTTTCCCTTCTCCCCCACCCCACCCCTCTCCTCCTCGCCGCCCTTTCAGTTCGCCTCGTGCGCCGCGAGAAAAAGGTCTTTCTCTCCTCCCTTCTCTCCCCACAAGGTCTTCTCCTCCGAGGCTGCCGAGAAGCCTCCTCTGACTCGCAGCTCGCGGATTGACGGATGGGGCGTCCGGGGACGGGGGCGGGGCGGGGAGGGGGAAGAGAGAGCGAGCGAGAGAGCGGGTGGGAGCCATTTACAGCTAGCGATCGCCTCTGGCGCTTTGGGCTGGGAAATCCGCGAAGCAGGCTAACGCTCGGCACAGCGCGGCCCCACCGGCCCTGGCGCGGGCTCACAGCAGGCAACCCGGCCCACGAACCCGCCAGCTTCCGGCCTCCGTTTAGCGAAGGCGCCGAGCCGCGGCCCACGTTGCCTTCGGGAGAAAACCCCCGTCAGGTTATTGAAGCAAAAGACCCGGGACCGCGCCGCCGCAGCCGGCTACGATCCTTGCACCGCACTCGAAAGGAGACCGGTGTGAGGTGGCGGCTGGAAGATCAACCGGCGAACCAGGCGGTCCCGGTTCCAAGCTCGCCTAGACTAGCCGACCCTTCTCTACTGGCAGAGCCTGCCCTCCAAAAAGGGGGGTTATAATCCTGGCCAAGTGTTCATGAGGAAACAGGGCTGTGTGTGAAGCGCTCGGAACCGTCTGAGAGCGGCGCGTGAAGGCCAAACCTTGCCGCTATAAAACCCATTGACTTCTCAGTCGACACGCTGACATCTCCAGGGATTCGGCCTCATCCTATGCAGGTTCACACGGGAAAGCAAGGTCCCGGGTATGCTACGGACATTTACTTGGAAGAGAGTACAGTTCATTCTTATATAACCCTTATCCTCCAGCTCCTCTGAGCGCAGTCGTGGGACACAACGTGTCCTGCTTGCCTTCTTCTAAACGTTTTCTAGGAAGGACGGGAAGGTGAAGGGCGTCAAGCCCCGATCCTAAGCGCCTGAGAAACGAAGCACATTTTAAAATCAGAAAGAATTTGGAACAAGGAGGTGGAGGCGGGACTCTGCGAACTAGCCAAACGTGCGAGGCGAGGCAGTAAAGGGAAGTCACTTTTGCAAAGGAGATATAATTAGCACGAGCTGCGCTTTCTTCCTCTCTCTCTCTCTCTCTCTTTTCATGAGCTTTTACGTAGGGATTCTGAAGGAAAAGAGGGAGGGACAATAAAACCTCTTATCAACGAGGGATGGGAGCAGGGAGGAAAGCTGCAAGTCGGGTTAGATGTGTCATTTGGCAAGAGGCCAAGAGGAATTCGTCAAGGTTATTAAAGTTCCAAGCGGAACCCTGCTTCTCTCTCTCTCTCTCTCTCTCTCTCTCTCTCTCTCTCCAGTGCAAAAAGGGGAAGGGAGGGAGAAGAAAATAAAATGAAACAACATAGTAGCCCGTGACTCTTGAATTAACTTCCTTTAGTCTGCTCGGAATAAACAGTTTGAGGGTTCATCTTAACAGCAAAAGATAGGGCCGTTCTTTCCCCCTTTTGTGAAGGGTCCTGCAGCACGGGGCCAGCGATGCTTACTCAGAGGTAACCTCGCTTTTACAGAAAATGCTTAGAATGGCAGGTTTAGATCTACAGTCCTGGATTGTATTGGGTAATTCTTCATTACTCTGCAGTATTAAGAGTTCAGTCCTAAACTTGAGTAGGACGTTTAAGCTTGAGATGTCGGCGGAAAAGCTGCCTGCTCAAGTCCATGACCTGGTAAAATAATCTGAGAGTGTCTGGTAACTGGGTCTCTGATATCAGGTTAAACCTGGAACACTGGACTTAAAGACTCCCTGCAGCAGCCCTCTCCAACCTGTCGCCCTCCTGATATTTTGTCCTACAGCTTCCAAGAGCCAGGGTCAGAGATATGGGGGTCGTAGTCCAAAACAGCCGGAGGTACGCCTAGTTGCGGAAGTCTGGTCTGGGAGACTGAGGGCTTCCGTAGCCCTGGTCCCGGAGAGTCTTTACAACGTGAGAGCCCGTGTGGTGTAGTGGTGAGACTGTTGAACTCGGAGACCTGGGTTGAAATCCTCGCTCCGCGGTTAGTCACTGGGTGATCTTGGGCCAGCCACGCTCTCTCTGCCTGACTTAATCTCACAGAGTTGTCCTGAGGATGAAGTTGCGGGGAGGAGAGCCATGTGCTCCGCCCTGAGCTCACTGAAGAACTCGGGATATAGATGTAGCCAATAAATAAATGACCCTAAGCAATGTTTATACCGAAGTTAACTCTGCTGAATTAAATGGGACTCCCTCCAAGATAAGTTTGCGTCGGGGAACGAGAGTGACTTTACCGGTGGCAATCTCTCCTCTGTTGCTAAGGCCTATCTGACCGCTTTCCTGCCATCGCTTTTTATTCCTTCTCTTCTCATGCCGCCGTCCCTGCCCCGGATTTCCAGTGACCTGCATGCCAGGATTGTCCCTGAACAAAAGTATCCTGGTCGGGAGGGAGAGGACGTTCGTTCGCCCGCAGGCGGCACCGCTCTTGACTAGACTGCCCAGCCAGAGGGAACTTAAAGGATCACGCCGCCCTCCTTTGATGTGAGACGCCGCCTGGACGCGACAAAAGCCCGACTCTCCTCCTCTGGGCCCGGCCTCCTTTCAAAGGAAGGCGCTTAATTGTGCGGGTTCCTTGTTTGGGGAGGGAGCGGGAGGGAACTCCACACAGAGTGGCGGCTGGCCTGAGCACGGCTACATCAAAGGTATTTATTTTGATTATCTCCTGGCTATTTTTGGCAAGAACTTTCCTCGTTCCTCGCTGCTTAAGTTTTGCCTGCAGAATTGACTGTAATGATTTGTCTTTGTTCTCCACTGGATGTTTACGTTGCTCTTAGAATCACGTGCCTTTTGCGGGGACCACCAGTCCGCGGTTGCACTGGCTTGATTTGGAGTTAATCCTGGAAGGGGAAGGAGAGGGGGGGAGTAGCACTGTTTTCGTTAACTGTTTAGGGCCCGGATACTTTTCTCGTGACACTGAGCGTCTTCTACCGTATTTGACCATATATGAGTTCAAAGACTTTACAACCAGAAACGTTCTTGGTGGTTAGCCAGCCCTCCCGTCTGAAATCGCTCCGGAACTACTCCAGAATAAATGGCTTAAAAAGCATTTGATACCCTTCAAACTTGTTATGCCTTTGTCTTATTATGAACAGCAACCCGTAGATGCAACCACATGGATTTTAAAGCCATATACTAGTTGTCTCATTCACGTACTAGTTGTTGATTAATCCATATTAGCTATTCTCCGCAGAGGATTAAAGTCCCTCCTATCTTTACAAATTTGCAAGCAGGGGCTAGGGTGGAATACTTATTTCTCCTGTTTTCCAGTGTTTAGTCGGATCGGTTACTAGTCGTGACTCTTAGACTTTCATGTGACCTTAACCCCTGCTTTTAAACCTTTCTGCTCTGTAATTTATGGAAGATAAGGCTTTATCTGTGGTTAGTAGTCAGAATGGCTATAGAACATGCATCCAAGCGTGGCTGTCCATACCAATTGCACCCAGACAGGAGAGGTTGAATCCTATTGCTCTTCGTCCTTGTGTCATCCCAGAGACATCTGGCTGACCATTGTGGGATCAGTCCGCTTGACTAGACAGGCATTTAGTTAGTTAGGTAGTTAGTACCTCAACTCCATGTATATCTATTTAGAAATAAGCCTCGGTGAACGGAAATCTGCAGATCTCAAGCTTGAATGAATTTCTATAATCCTGACCTGCTACTGGCTGGAATATCTCATAGCAGGCTATCCATAGAAATGTAGACACATCCTTTATGACCTTCTATGAACTGCACACAGTAAGACAATTAGTCCAGAGAAAACGCCTTTGGGATATTCCAACATCCTACTGAAATCAGCGGAAGAAACTCTGCCTGCCCAAGAGAGGAAGCTCTGGTGGACTCCATTGAAAGGGCTGCGTCAAGGAAGGCCAAGGCGGACTTTGGGATGGTCATATCCGAGGAAGGAGGGAACTGCCCCCCTTTTCCTGACGGGGGTTTGGCTGGCGTTCTCCAGGAGGCTGGAAATACCTCCAAATTCGAAACAGCTGCTGGCCTTGCCGTGGTCTGCCTGCTAAAATATGCCGATCTCCTTTTAATCTGTTTCATATTCACAAATTAAGCACTTAGCTTAGGTAATAAATCATTAGCAGTTTACGAGACTAGCCTGAGACACACCAGCGGAGGAAGGATGGGGGTGGGGAAGCAGTCAACACAACGGGGAAAGCGGCGCTTGGCACAGCGTGGCCTGCACTCTCCCGGGCACAGAAGGCCGGCGGCAAAACGGCTGCCTCGCTGCCCAGGGGCTGAGGGCTTGGCGCTCGACTTAACCTTCCGCTGCAAGCAAAGGAAGCTCGCAGTCGGGATGGAGACAGCGTCTCTCCCCTTCTCCTCCCCTCCCCCGCCCGCCGCCGCCACCGCAGAAAACGCCTCCTGTTTCCTCTGAGCAGGTAGCGCCCAGCTTGGCTGCACCTGCAAATGCAGCTCGGCGGCTGAGCATGACTCATTGGGAACAAGCCTGTAGCCGGCGCTTTCCCTCCCCTCCCCGGTCCCTTCCGTTCCGGCTGAGTCTCTTTCTCCTTCCCAAGGGCGGTTTCACCGTTCCTGAGGCCAGGTTCTCCCACCCCACAGAACACCGGGTGGAAGACCAACAAGACCGCTGGAAAAGGGGTGCGCATTCCAAGAACGAACAGAGGATGCTGCTGCCTCTCTGCACGGAAAACAATCGCATAAGAAATCAGGAGGCGACATTTGGTTACACTGCAAACAAACGTTTTTACTAGCCTGTGTTAAAAATAGAGTCCGGTAGCTCAATGCCAAAGAATGCATAACGCATATAACTCGTTCTAGGAAGGAAGGAAGGAAGGAAGGAAGGAAGGAAGGAGCTGAGCAGGGGCCACATGAGGCCTTGCCCGGAGCCCATCCCTGAGTTTACAACGAGTAGCACATAAAAACGTCTGAGCTCCAGGAGATGTTTTTTTGTCAGAATTCAGGTCTGGGATATTTCAAAGAGTGCCTCTGATCAAGAGCAGAGTGCTTTTTCTCATCATTGAGCAGCCAGATCGCTTGGTTCTGAAACGAAGTTTGCCTTAAACCTAATTACCAGGACTGTTCATCCTATTTAACCCAGCGGGTCATGGCTCGGTAGATGAGCAGGGGCGTGGCCTGTTCAATCCCTGACATCTCCATTTAATAGGAGCTGGGGGAAGGGATGGCAAAGCATGGTAACCCCCCTCAGTTTTAGACAACTTTGGTGGCAGACAGCTGAAGCACCGGCGTGGATGTCATTCGGAGTAAACCTGAAGATATGAGGTTACATGCCAGATTGGGGAGAGAGGATTCCTTTGTAACTCGGTTTCTTTGCATAACTGTTTATGGAGGTTGGGGAGGGTGCTGTATGTGAAATGCGGTGCATCCCCGACCTCCGACTATGGAATCTGCAGGAGGTTTTAGAAATTCTGCCATTGTCACTCCCCTCCCCCCCCCCCCCCCTTGTTTAGTCGAGCCTTCTCCGCTGCTTAGGTCAGCTGGAAGACGCGCCTCTGCTGATCTCCCCCAAGTCTCTTCGACAGGAAAAGCCTGAGGGGAGGATTTTCTCGGGAGCCTCCCGCTTGGCTCGTCTGTGACCAGACTAAAACAGTGCCAGCTACTGTGCTGCAGCCAGGAAGAAAGCGAGACCAAGAAGGCACCGGAAAGCTGCCCTCAAACCACTTCAGCCTGAGGGTTCGCTCTTAAGGTGCACTTTTCTTCTAGACTTAGCCTGAGACTGGCACCTTTCCTGTTCATAGGAAAAGGGTTCTGCCCTACCCTATTTACTCCCAAGTAAGTACACCTTACTTCAGACAAAATATGCATAGTTTTACGTCCTGATTAGCTTCCAGCGAGAGTATTCCATCTCAGGGGGAAGGCTGACCGATCTTTAATGCCTTTGCTTGGAAGTTGATACTACTGTGAAGGGCACTCCGAGGCCCAGCAGCCTGGTCATATCAGCTTGGAAGTCCCATCAGATTCAATGGGACTTATGCCAAGCAAGTTTGCTTAGGACCACATCCTACACTCACTTGACTTGATAAACACATTCAATAGGGTTGGGCTTAGCTCCAAGCAAACATCCTTAGGATTGCATTGATGATCATGGACCGCCAACAATGATCTGTCACTCTAGGACAAGTTGTTTGCTGAGGGAGGTGTAGTAACCTTCCCTTCCTAAGTAAGCTCCGCACTTGCAAAAGAGCACCTTCGGGTAGATCTACTTCCTACATCTCTTACCCTTTTTCTCTGAACCTTGGAAGATTTACTTTTCTGGTCGAATTGGGATCTTGAGGTTGCAGTCTCCCAGAAATAACTTTTCTAAGTTCTGCTTTCCTCCTGCGTCCCAAAGAGGTCGGATGCAAGTCCTGGAGGCACAGCACTAACTAGTCTTTTTGGCACCCAGGGCAAGCAGCACCATTTCCCCAAGCATAACTATGAGCCTCCCACTCATAAAAGAGAAGAATTCCCCCACACACACACACAAAAAGAAGTATGTGCTTCAAATTGAATAGAAAGTGTTACGATTTATTTTCCTAACATTCACCAGGAAATTCCCCTCTAGATTTCAGTGCCTTCTACATTTTGGTGCCCTGGGGCAATGTCCCAGTTGCCCCTCCCTAGTTACAGCCTGTCTTCTTATCCAGGGTAAAGAGAGGAGATTCTTCTGCTTGCTTTTTCAAAGCACTTTTTCTCAAAAGTAGGCCAGGCAGAATATTTGGAAAAAGTAAACCTGGCTCTGGGAGGAAGCTGCTATATATAGTCAAGTGGCCTGGACAGGCATGGGTGAGAAGGTCGAGGCTTTCCCACCACTCAGCTGATATATGCCAAGACACTCGCTTGGAAGTCAGCCCCACTTCTTGCAGCCAAGCTTGCCTTGAGAGCATGGACTGCTCCTTACTTGGGCCCTAGGGGCTGCCTTCCCACGGAATTTTGGTTTGCTGGAACTCAGAAGGCCTGGCTTCCAAGCAATCGGGTCTCAACACGCTGCTTGTCCTCCCTTATACTACTGTCCATCCCATTTGAAGTGAGGCTGGGGAGTGATGTTGTTCTTGTGTTATCTGCCATCTAATCATGTATGACTTATAATAGGGGATTTGTAAGGAGGTGGTTGTACCAGTGCAGTTCCCATGGCCAAGCAAAGATTTGAATCCAGGTCTCCTGAGTCCTGATCAATCCACTAGAGCACACTAGTTCTCAAGTTGGATCTTGTTTGGAAACAAATATAAAGAGGATCGGGAATACTTATCGAGACAGAATGTTCTTGTTTTTTAAGGGGGCCTGAGGGACTGCCTCCATCCATCCTACACTTTCTGCCATCCCTCGCCCGCTCCCACCGATAGGCTGGTGATTGATTTTCTCTGGCAGTCCATAGAGATCTTCGATCTCAAACAGAACTAATTCCAGCAGAGAGCAAGCAAAGCATTGTTAGGACGTTCCTAATCATTATAACCTCGCCTGCCAGGGTAATTTTCAAAGGGCATCAGAAGTCGAAGCCCTGGCAGCCTCTGGTTCCTGCTTCTGCACAAACCCGTCCGGAAATCCCAGGAGAGCTTTTCTGAGAACTAGACCCACTGAACTCAGTGGGACTTACTCCCAATTAAATATGCTAAATAGGTTTGCATTGGTGTAGTCTTTCTCCCTACCTCAGCCCGGGGTCTACAGGTTTACACCAGCTATTCCAGACAGGAAATTAAAATCTTCGATCCACAACACCACTAAGGCCAAAAGTGGAAGCGGAAGGAGAGGTTAACTCACCACTTCAGGGCTCGTGGTAGAGCAAGCTTGTTAGCAAATCCGAGGGCTTCGACTTAACGGAGGTTTTTGAAAATGAAAATGAACTGGCTGAACTGAAAAGCGGATCGGGCATTTCTGTGGATGCGGAGGTTTCGGCTTATCGGGTTTCGGGATGTCGATCTGTCTGGAGTTTCTAGACTCCAGGACCAGTTCGGGTTTTCAGTACCGAGGTGGCCCGGAGCAATCTGCGGCTCCGAAACCTCGGTTGTGGTTATCAACCAAAGCAGCAGCGCGATCCAAGACTCCAAACACAAAAGGGCGGGGGCGGGAAAGGGGGAGGAGAGGCAGAGCAAGCGGAGCGGGAGGGAAAGGGACGGGGCCAAGGGAAGGAGCGACAGCGGAGCGCAGGAAAGAGAGCAACACCGACCTGGGAGAGTCCGCCGCGTGCAATTGGAGGCAATCCCCAGCGAAGAGGCGCTGTCAGAGGCTATTTATCTCTTGCCAGAGCCGAGGCTCCGGTTCCCACATCGGCCGCGTGTAACAATGGCAGCGATCAGCAGCCTTTCACGCGCTTCAGTGCTTGAATGGATTGCGGAAGGTGCTCGCGCTCCGCTCAGATGCCTGCTTGATTCATCCCCTCTGCTGCACAGTGACGCTGCGAGCCACGGCCGCGCTGCCCTCAGGGACGCCACGGCGGCGGCGGCGGCGGCAGGGCGCAGGAGGGGGGCCCGGCAGCAGTCTGGCCCATTCGCTGATCGAGCGCACACGCACGCACACACACAAAAGCTCTCCCCTTCCTTCCACTTCTCCAATCCACCCCCCCCCCCCCGCGCACCACCTGATTTTCTATTTGCAGGACTGTGGCGTTCAACCAGAAATGTCAGAGAGGGCTGAAACTTGACACACAGATAGCAGCGTAAAGCAATTTCCTGCCTCTAGCTCCTCGCTTTCTTCTCTTACACTCCTTCCCCCTCTCACCCCCCGGGGAATTTTCCATCTTAGCTTCTAAATTCATTTGGATATCTTGGGAGCGAGGGTATATTTGCAGAATGAAAAAAAATGCAGAAAATTGGGAAAGTAACGAGGAATCCTCATCTGCTGCCTAATGCGGACGGAAAGAAATCCAAGACTCATCTCCCTTGACTCATCTCACTGAAGGTGCTTAACGGAGTCAAATGGATGGTGGTCATCTAGCAGAAATGAGCAGGCACTCTGCACATGGCTCTAAGACACATTGTTTCAGAACTGATTAGCGGCACTGAATGGGGCTGCGGGAACCAAGCATCCATTTAAACTCGGGGTGTCAAAAGCCTTTCGAAAGGGGAGGCTTTGAAACCACCCAGTACAGAGTTTCAGAAAGGCAATAGTTCCAAGATATGTGGCTCACACGAGAACGCTTCCTTATACGCTGCGTAAATTAATTCAGACACTAATTGCCAAGTCCTGGCTAACGCAGATTGGAATGGTCGCCGTTCGCAACGGCATACTTAAAAGAAAAGGAAAGAAAAAACCTCAGCTGTTTACCCTGTCTAAGGGAGAAAGGGGGCAAGTGACGTATGAGTGGCCTGCAGGAGGCCCCCAGCCCTCCATTACCTGTTAATAACCGTACCCTGAAGTTCACTACGCCCACGGAGTAAAGGCAGGCTCGCTCACAGCCCTTTTAAGTTTCTAAGCCAGGCGAAGTGCTCGGGCCACCACCTCGCTCCACTAAAATCAATGCGGCGGATCTCGAACGCCTCTGAATTGGCCGTTCTTCTCCTGCACGAGGGAAGGGTGGAAAGAAAGCCTGCGCGCACTCCTGGGTGGAAGCCGCGGCCCTGTCTCACGGGCCTGACCGCTGGCATCCCAGAATGAAGCCCGAAGTGTGTGGCGGCAAGTCGCGCGGGTCCCTGAGGGGAAAGGGAGGCGAGCAGTCCCAGCCGTGCCCTGGCTCTCTTGGTGCTCAGCGGAAAGACGCTCCGGGCTTTGAGACAACTGGCCAGGTCCTCTTAGATCTGGACGGAAAGGAGACTCCCGCCGTTACCTCCCCCATCTTTTTTCCCCTGTGTCTGCCCTCCAGATTCACCCTCTGGTTGGTGACATAAGAGCCCATCTGGGTCCCAGGGACTTCTTTGTGACCTCAACTGAGGAAACCTACGAACGTGTGGGCTTGTCTGCATTGTGGGTCTCGTCTAGAGAGTTCCGAGGCATTTGGCCAAAAGCTTGCAGTCAAACCCGAAGCAGATGTAGTAGGAAGCCCAGCATCAATGGAGTCTTTCATCCCGGTACATACGTTTAGGACTGGGACGTAAGGAGCCCCGAGGAGCCGGAGCTGAGGCGGGGGCCAGGACTGCGGGAACAGGGCGCAGCGGGAAGGCTGCCTGCTTTCCCCAAGCCGAGCCCTCCGCTAGCGCTCGCCTGGCAGCCTTGTTGGACAGCCCGTGACCCCGCTGCCTCCTTGCCCTTGCGGGGGTGGGTGGGAAGGAATGCGTCTGGGGCAGCCAGCGCGAGGAACCAGTGAGAGCAACCCCGGGGCTCTCCGAAACACGGCGAGCTGCCGATGCCTCAGCACTTTCCCTTCCTCCTCTTGCGCCTTTGCGGCGCGTCGCAGGCTAATTCCTCCGCCGAGGGCCTCAATCAGGCATTTATTTGACACACATGATGCATGAACGGCTAAACGCTATTCTCAGCAGAGGTGGGGGGGGCGAGAGCGATGAGCCAGCCGTTGCTGGCCGACGTGCTGCTCTGGCAGGGAGAGAAGGCGCTGGCTTTCGCTCCCGCTTTCGGCTCGCGGGCAGGCGGGGTGAGCGAGGCTCAACTTTTCTCAGCTTCGTCTCCAGCGCAGCCAAGGGCGAGGTGATAAACCTCCCGGCTCACTGCCAGCCCTTCCCCCTTGCTTAGCGCTGCCAGATGACCCCCCCTCCCTCCTTCCCTCCCTCTTTCCTTCCTTCCTCCCCCCCCTCCTCCTCCGCTGTTGTTTCCTCCCTCTCTCGCTCGCTCCCTGCCTGCCTGCCTGCTTCGCCTCTCTCCCCTCCTCTCCCTTCCCTCCTCCCCTCCCCGCTTTGTGTTTCCTTTCCTGCCGCACCGCCTGTGCTGGTGGCAGCCGCGGAGTGAAACTGACTTTAACCTGCGAAGCCTAGCCTTCCCTTCCTCCGCAGTCGCTGGTCGCCTCGCCAGTCGCTTTCTCTGTCGCCAGCCAGGCCTCGCGGGAGGAGGGAGCTCTTGGCGATGCCCTCAGAGGCGTAACCCGTGTCAGGGGAACCGGCACTATTGGGGGAGGGAGAGGGGAAATGGTTGCCAACATGGAGGGCCGGGGAACCCAGGCACGGAACAAGGCGACGAGCTATGTGGGTTCCGCTCTCGTTTGTGCTTTAGATTTTTATCGCAAGGCCCCGCCTGGAAGAAGGAGACATGTTCGGCCCTGTGACAATTCTGTGTGAGAGGGAGAGAGAAAATGAGAGAGAGAGAGACGTGAACACTCACGTATTACTCCAGAAGAGAGGTTACCAGCCTCCCGTCGCCCAAGTACACTTTTACGCAGAATAAAGTTCTAAGTGAAATCAAGGAGCTGTATTTAGAGGGACGGAGTACAAGGTGGTCAGGAGTCGCTTTGAACTCAGCCTGAGGGTTGTTTTCAAAACAAACAGGGTTGTGATTGGATAGCAATATTTGTTTTGAATCAGGGTACAGTTAATTACTTCTTCAAAATACATATAAATATTAATATCTTCTCCCTTGATGTGAGGTGCTCATGATCAAAACAAAAAGCACTGTGATCTTTTAATGGGTCTAGCATTATTTCAGGAGACCAATGATTAAGGCTGCCAATTCTAAATTATCTTACAATTGCAAAAGAAGTCACACCCAGAGACTTGAACTTCCTATTCTTGAAAAGTTGTCTTTTGTGCAGTGATGACTGTATCTATTGGTACTCTTTCTTCTTCATGAATCAGATCATATCTGTAAAATCCCTTTGCTGGAGCTGGAAGACTTCTGGCTTTCCAGACTGTAAACTAAGCATGTGACTACATTGGAAAATACTTCACAATTTGCTCTGGAATTGGCAAGGGTGAATTTGAAATATTTTTCAATGATCACATGGCATAAAGGTCAATCAAATCTTGTCCTGCTCTTCCCCTTCCAGCCTCAACCTTTCCCCCCTGCCGCTGGGGGGCCTTCACTTTTTTTCTAATTGCAACAATTTGAATAGTGTTTTGCTTGTGTGCTCCTCTGGTTAATTCTACAAAAAGACCAGGGGGCATTACTTGGGTGGTTTTCTAGTAATGCAGTAAGTTGGGGCTTGATGATTTGGGACAGGGGAAACACTCAACCTTGCAATCTCTCCCCCTAGTTGCCCTGAAGTAATTTTGGCTTATTCTTCAAACAACATTTTGATTTTAGTGCTAGATCACATTATGCAATTGTAAAAGATTCAGTTTGCCAATGCAGTAGTACTCTAACTTTCAAAGCATTGGGAATATGTACCAGCTTCCCTATCCTAGACACACCAGATCTTGGATCATTTTGCTTTCCACTGCAAACACTGTGACTCCTTCCCTTCATTTTGTATAGCCTGGGAAATTCACTCAGTCCAACAAAAAAGGTAAAGGTTTTGCAAATGTCAGTGTAGGATGGAGGAGAATACCATGTAATTCCGGAGGTTCAATGATGGGGGTGCTATCAGACCTATTAGTGCAGTGGTTCCCAACCTTGGGCCTCCAGATGTTCTTGGACTTCAACTCCCAGAAATTCTGGCCAGCAGAGATGGTGGTGAAGGCTTCTGGGAGTTGTAGTCGAAGAACAGCTGGAGGCCCAGGGTTGGGGACCACTGTATTAGTGAGTTCTATTGGGGCCTCTATCAGTGCCATAACACTCCACTGAAACTCCTAAGCAACTTATTGAGCTGGAAAACCAATTCACAAAACGGACTTGACCCACAATAGTCTGTTACTACAGATGCTATCAACAACTTCTTCCACTTCTGTGTTCTACCATTCCTTATACGTACACCAAGTTTCATGGATTATGCCGAATAAAGAAGAGCAAGATTGGTCTGGAGGAGTTTGCAGTTTGCCAGCATTTCTTGGCAAAACAGGAGATGACAGGGGATTATAACGATATGGGATCTGTAAGAAAGGAAGCTTGGATGGCAAGAGTGATCGACTGGATTGATCAGATGGATGGATTTCCTAGGCCAAGAAGGGCACTGGAGAAGGCGCTTAGAGATGCAGGATAAGAATCAGCCACATGGAAAGGCTGAGCAGAGGTAATTTTGCAAGTTAGGGGAAATAGGAGCTCTTGAAGAGGAGAAGGATGATGAGATTAGAACTGGCTGGAGAGCTTTGATGGATGAGGAAGCCAGAAGTGCAGCTAGTGAGTGACTTTTTAAGAGTGAGGTGTTGTTCTGCCTATGAGCACCATTCTAGCAATTGTGCAATGGCCAGCAGGCAGGCAGTGGGATTTGCACCACCACAAAGAAGAATAAAAGCAAGCAGACAGATCCTACTACACTTGTTCTGACCTAGCCAGTCAAAGCCCATACAAAGTGAAGGTAATTATTTATACACAGACAAACACAGAAAAACACATAATCCTAGTGATAAATTGGGTTTTTTTTTAAAAAAATTAACTGTGGTAGATAAAAAGGGGGAAATTACATTCTGGAATACAAATCCTAGTGATCAAATGGGAGTACAGGTCCTTCACTTTGTCTTACATATATGATAAATGGCTGGTGGGGTGACTGCAAAGAGGAATATAGAACATAGTGGCCTCAGTTTGATTCCCTCCTTAGTGCCTCAGTGGTTGGAGTGTCCAGGGAAGATCTTGATCTTTACTGAGAGTATTCAGCTGTCACTGGCCTTTTCCTTTGATGCCAGTATTGCACTTTTTCCATTTGCTCACTTCAAATCATTGGGTGTCTCTCATTAAAAGGTTTTTAACATCATAAATGCTAGAAGGAACCATAAGGGTGTAGCTCTCCTCTGTGGATGGCCACAGTCCATGTTTGCACAATTGATTCAGCCCATGTTTGCCTAATTGTCCAAAGACAGTCTACATCATCACTGACCAGTGATCCTGTGGATTCTATGGGCAATCATTTCTTTCTTGAAGTTCAGATTCAGGGAGAAGGATTCAAAGTCTGTTTCTAACTGTCTTACTCTTCTATAATTCCCCAGACAGCATCCTAACAAGCTGGGTGACCAAGCTCTGAACACATTTTCACCTGTTTTGATCACTTGCTTATTAACATAGTTATTCTAAACAGATCCACAACAGATTAAATTGGCCTGTTCTCATTTAGGTCATTTTACACATGCAGACATCCATGGCATTAAGCAAGCACCCTGGGCCACTGGATTTAGGACAGTGTGGTGAATCATTTCTCAGCTCGAGTCTTTGGCCTATGCTGTCCCTCCATTTATTTTTCAAGCAGAGGTCAAGAGAAAAGGTCAGGGTTAGGCAGCACAGTGAAGGCTTTGTAACAAGGGTGAGCAACCTTTATGGAGCCACATTCCACCCAAGATAATCTGTCAGGGCTAATGCCAGCAATGAGCACTGCTGAAGCCAGCTCTGGATGAGGCAGAAACCCAACATTAATGAGTCCACCAGGGCCAGTCCAACCGTTAGGCAGAGTGAAACAGCCACCTCAGATGGCAGGTCTAAGTATAGCAAATGGTGCTGCTCCTTGTAATGAGATGGCCTCTGCCACTGCCAGCATGAGCTCCACATTCCCATGGTTGTGCAGCTCCTTCTTGCTATTGCCAGCCCCCATCACCCGTGTGACTGCATGGCTTCTTCTAACACTGTACCCTTTTGCTAGCACAGTGGCTTGCCATGCTGCATCCCCCTTATTCCACACACCTCCTGTTTTTCTTGCTGATTCTTCCCCCCACCCCTTCCCCATTCTCTCTTTCTCCTTCTTATTGACACCTTCTCTGGAAAATCCCTGTCAGCAAAATCTTTTGGAGAGCCAATGTCCAGCAGGATCAGACCAGCACTTGTTAACTCTGTGTGTGTGTGTGTGTGTGTGTGTGTGTGTGTGTGTGTGTGTGTGTGTGTGTGTGTGTGTGTGTGTGTGTGTGTGTGTGTGTGTGTGTAAAGATGGGGTCAGTGGTGGTGTTCCTTCCATCTCTGGGTTGTGAGAGAGTTTTGGCTGCCATTACTTCTATGGAAACACAATGTAAATCCATCTGCTCTTTTCTGCTCCAGGATTTCTACTCATTCTCAGTGGCTGTCTCTCAGTTGCGGGAATCCCCAACCTGCTCTTAGCATCTCCTCAGAGTCCAAATAAGAGTATCTTTGAGAACTTTTAAGACTCACCTGTTCAGGTTGTTTTCTAATGCTTGGGATTGGGGCTTATGTTCCGTTTTTATGGTGGTCTTTTATTCTGCTATCTTAGGGAATTTAAACTTCTGTTGTCGATCATAAGTCTCTAAAATAGGTCAAGTCTATAAACCAATATAAAGACACGAATGAAAGAGAAGGTAAAATAAGAGATAATGTTAAAGTGCATGTGTGTGTGTGTAAGAAGATGGTCAGGACAGAGTGAGGCAGCCACCCAGGGAGAAAGAGAGGTATTTACAGGATTGTCTGCCTCACTGGCAAATGTAACTTGATTGGACATGGATAATATGCACACTGACTTTAGAGAGTAGGTTGCCTTTTGCTCCTTAGGCAGTTTGAGTTAGCCATCATGTCCACCTCAGCCACACTTCTCCTTATCTATCAAGTTCTTGAAGAAGGGACAAGAAACTGAATGGATCATTTGCCGAAGGCTTTTGAGATTAAGCCATGGTCTGCTTCTAGTTCTAGCTTTAGAAAACCTGAACTAGTCCAGAAACAGTGTAAATTCAGGGAAGGGGAAGCTCACGTGTGATGAAAGGGAGCGAAGAGGTACTGGCAAGTCAGTTAAGAGGGCTGTCCTCAGTCTACTTCTCCCTCGCTGCATCTGGGCTGAACAGCCACTTCTGACCAGGTGCAGGGGCTCATACTATTGAATAATGCTTTGTAGAAAAGGCCTCCTCCCTCCGCATCGCACGACCTCTGTCAGAGAGAAGAGCCTTCTTCATGACAGGCTTCCTTTCTATCTCCAGGGGCCTTTTTCCTAGGCAGGCGCCGCCCACCTTCAGCGGGTAAGACCGAAGCCCATGCTTTGCCCTCTCATTGAGAACTAGGCCTCCGCTTTCTCCCGACCAAGCCCCGCGGAACTTAAATCCTGCCAGGCCCGGATGAAACCCAAGCATTGCGTCTCATCCGCCAGGAACGATCCTGCGGGTCTCTCGCTTGTCTGCCCGTCCGGCTCCTCAATCGCGGTAGCAGAGCCTCGAAAACTTTGCCGTGCCCGGAGGAGGATCCGGAACAAGGAGCTCTTCTGTTCAGCTTTCCCGACAGGCAGCGATCACAAAGCGCGGCGCCCTGCCCCCCTTCTCCCATCAATTTCCTAATTAGCGACGCCTTTTTGTGTAGCAAGCCGTTTCATATTAATGTGGCATTATGCCTTGCTGGAGCGAGATGCCGGAGAGGCTGCTCGGGCGGCGGGGAAAGCTCCGGGCACGCTTCCTGTACAAGCGTTGCTCGAGAGCCTAATGCGCAGGCGCGACGTGTCCTAGGCAGGCAAGCAGCGAGGCAGAAGTCGGCGGGGAATTCTGCCGCAGCTCCGCAGCTCCCACCCGCGAGGACTGGACGAAGGCTTTGGGATTCTCTTTCCCTTCCCGCACAGTCATTTTCCTTGGATCAGTGAGCTGCAATAAATTCATCCATTTATCGTCGTCTCTTCAGTATAGCCGGGTGCCACAGCAGCTTCCCCCACCCTGTGCTTTCTTAGAGCTCGGAATTGCACGGGAATTGGGAACAAACCAACTTTTCCTCCCGATCCACTCGCTTTCCGAGTTCTGTCTTTGCATTTCGTTAGCTTTTCGTCGCTAAAGGCTGCTGAACGCACTGTTTGGCGCTGCGCATTTAAATTAACATTTTGATGCGCGGAGAACTATTTACATACTCGGCGTTAAGCCTGCGTGTGTTCATAAAAAACATTGAACATGCTGTCCGTGGGTGCATTTGTGAAAAAAACAGGGATCGATCTCGTTATTGCAGAGACGGCGAACGTCATAGACATAAACCTTTCCCCACACCCACACCCCGCGCCCCAGTCTATTGTTTCATAAAGATTTCTCTTCCAGGCGCCTCTGGACTTACAACGCGGAGGTTTCTCCTTCTTTAATTTTTTTTCCCCACTGGCTTGTAACTGCTGTTACTGCTTGTTGTGATCCCCTGCTCTGGCCTATCAAATGATTTCCTGCCACAATTCACTTGCTTTCCTTCCTGCAGCCTGATCGACAATTCAGCTCAGTGGAACGGAACTCGGGCACATTTTCAAGCAAGGGAAGGCAAGACGAGGCAAACCGCGATCGCCACCCATCCTTGGCTGCAGCCACATTCCAGTGTAATCGTTGCAGTTTACTTGCAAGTAAATGGATTTAGGCAATGTATCTAGGGTAGAAGTTAATACGTTAAAGGTGAGGTTCAGAATCAATGGCGCCACATCCTCTTAAAATCTCGTTCTTCGGTTCCTCAAGTATGATTAATAGTGGATAATGGTTGGTGGTCCTTGTGGGAAGGAGATGCCTTGCAGAGGATCAGAACAGCTTGGGTGAGATGACGGTTTTCCTCCTTGGAAGGTAAAGGCAGTTCAAAGAGCAAATCAGATGCTGGAAAGAACAGCAGAGAAGGGAAAAGGCAGAAGGGGGTGGGGGTGGGGAGGGAATCACCCAGTGAAATATTCCCTGAGCGGTAGCCTTCGCTAAACAACAGCCCCAGCCAAGGCCACCAAGGTCAAATCCAGCCGGTTAAGAAGGGGGAGGCAGCCCCAGTCAGGGATTCTAGCTGAAGGCCTTGCTTCTTCAGCGGAGCGTGGAGTGTTTAGGCCGAGAGCAAAACAGAGCAACCTCGGCTGCCTGGCAAAAGGCGGTTTTGGGTTGTTGTTGTTTTGTTGTGTGTGTTGTTGTTTTTTCTCTGAGCAAATCCAACAGCTTCCGCTTCTCTAGCTGGAAATCTTCCGTGTGCTCTGCTGGCCTGTGCAATTTGGGGTGCATGCTGGAGGCCACTTCATGCAGATTAGCAATACCAGTTAACCACTTTGTTTTGCTGGGGCAGAACTGCTGAGCGAATCGCCCATGCTATCCCTCTTCCAGGCATGGGTATATGATGTTTTAAATCCTATTAAGTTAAAGATAACAGGAACATGCTCTTTGTATTCTGACCTGTTCTAGAATCTGGTGGCGGGGAGGGCGCAATAACCTGTTTCCTAATAAAACCAGCTTAGATCCCCTCAGTATTACCTGCAGTGAAAAGTGAGAAAGTAGGCTTTTAACCCTGCTGTTACTCAGAAGTGGGTATAAAGAATACATATTGCACCTTCAATCTGCCTGTGCAGTTTGGGACCTAAACAATTTCTTTGGAAATATAAAACATGGGATCCTGTTAGTGTGCTCTTGGAGTGAAATCCAATATATACCTGTGTGTGTATGAGTGCATGTGTGCTTTCAGGCAAATTTGGACCAAAACTCAAATCAAGTAAGTGAAGCATTCCCCACTCCCTATTTTTTAAAAAAGCACTCCTGCAATAAGTGCAGAGAGGATCTGTAGGCAGGAGAGATTTCCAAATGGTTTTCTTATCACCCTGGGGCTAGATTGCTATGACAATCCAGGGACACAAGTGTTAAGTCCTCAGACATTCGCCTCAACAGAGTGAGCCAAAGGCCAAGACCCTTGACCTTTGGGCCTCCTGGCTCCCTTGGCCCAAGCCCTCGGCACAACAAGGGATGCTCAGAGCCAGTAATAGGTGCCCCAGGTGACCTCTCAACGGTGGTTAGTGCCATCCAGGGGCTCTGCACTTCTCCAAGAGGGAGCCCTAAAGGGCTCAACCAGATGCTCTAAGCAACACAAGAGGCACCCACCCACCCCAAAGGCCTAAAGAGTGCAGAGATATTTGCTGATTTAGGGCAGGATGCAGGTGTTCCATGTAAAATGTCTTGCCTGAAAAAAGCTTAGTCAAAAGAAATGTTCTGATAATCTTTCAGTATATCCAAGAAGATATTTACTCATTTGGCACAAAGCGGTTTTGGAAGTGTAAGGTACCAAGTGCCTATTACATTTCAGATAGGTAGGAGGAAAGTATTTATCTTTGTATTTATCCCAGTTCTAATTTTTTTAATGTTATTATTTTGTTGATAACATTCACTTAAAAAGTGAACCTAAAATGGAGGTGGTCCTATGCTGCATATTTCCCCCTCAAAAAAAAGGTGTATTATTACACACCACACTGTGCAACATAAGTAGGGTTGTATTTGGTTTTAAACAGGTAGTTCCTTTAGCTTAAATGGGGAAATAATGGCATATTGAGCCAGAGCTGGTTAGGTGGGCTTTTAGTGTCTTTGCTATCTGAGAAAACTCACTGCATCCCAGAAACCTCTCCATCCCAAAGATTCTCTGCCCTTTTCTCTCCTGACCCTCCCTCCCTGAGTTACTTCATGGCAAACTCCAAGTAACTGAAGATGCCATCAACAGCTCTTAATGATCCACAAGGGACTTGGGGCCACTTCTCCTGAGTCTTATTTACTACATAATGGCATGGCAACAAGCAGATTTAATACTAGGCATTCCCAATGGCACTCTAGACTTCCTTGGGAAAAAGGCCTGTGGGTTTCTAAGGGCTTAATCACTGCAAGGAAGCACTCCAAATGGAGGTGCTTCGTGTTGGACTGTAAAGGTGGCCAGTGTGGTCCACACTGTTCTTGGACACATTCCCATAAGATAGGCAGTTTAAGTGATTTCAAGAGCCCTCTTTCCCCAGCGGAGCCCATTGTCTCCCAGACAGTGGCTTGCCGATCTCAGCCTCTGATTCTACAGCAGCCCAATTTGCAAGCCTCCCTTAGCCCCGTTGGGCTGTGGTTTCTTTGTCGTGCATTATAAAGAATGGTGCTTCTCTTGCCTGGGTCCCACAGAATGGAGCTGTATAGGCTGAATGTAAGCATTGTTTGCAACGGGAAACCTCGTGCTTCTGTGTGGGAGAATACAGCACAGCCCTTCTCTTTTAAATAGCCAAGAGGGGGGAACCAGGGCTGGTGCAATGGGGCTGCAGCTTCATGAGCATAGAAGGCTATCTCAAAGGATGGGGAGGGATAAGGGGGGGGCTGGTCCCCTCCTCCCCTGCAAACAAGAAAGAGCAGGCTTCCTACTCATAGCAGAAAGGCAGTCAGCAAAGAGAGACCAGACTGGGAAAAGAGGGCAAAGAGTCCCTGGAAGTGTCAGCCAAGGATTGGGGAGGCACAGAAGTTGGTACCTTCATCTGGCATCACAAACCCCTGTAACAGTTCTATAGAGCCCCCTGGATTATACATACATGATGCTATGGTTGCATAAAGGTCCTGCATCCAGTATCTATGTATGGTAGGTGTAGGCAACGTGGGACTCTTCAGAAGCTCCTGGTCGGCAGCTCCTATTGGCCCTAGCCATTACAGTAGACAGTGGGAGACCATGGGAGTTGCAGTTCAGCAACATCTGGAAGGCCACAAACTGTCCACTGTAATGTAATACAAGGCATTTGTTTTTCCAACTATTTTGTTTTGGTAAGAGGGCGACAACTCCCATAATCCCCCTGTATGATTTGTTGAGCTATAACTGATCTAGTTATTTGTACTAATACATCAGCAATATCCATACAAACTCCTATGTTTCTATTTCTTACTATTTCAGAGATCTTTCAAGATAAAAGGATGAAAATCCCTCAGCTATTGTCCTTGGATTACAACTCCCAGAATCCCCTAGTCAGGATGGCTAACCAGAGATGTAATCTATCCATTTGTTAAAGTTGGGAGATCAGTCAAACCTGTTCAAAATGTGTAAATTCTTGCTCTGACCACTTTAATGACAGGACTTTAGCTCCAGAAGATACTGGCCGGCATGGTCATTCAAACGCACCCCAGCTTCTTATGTAAAGCACAAACTGAGCACAAATTGGCTTAAAATTCTGAGGATCATATAGACTACATATCTACAGTTCCAGTTCTACTGCCTAGTTCTACCCATTATTGGTCTGTAAGACAGAGTTCTCATATAGGGAAGACGTGGTGGGAAAGCAGTTGCTCTCTGGTCGATAGCATTTCAGGCCACAGGTGAAAGAGACTGAGGATGAATACTTTATCCCAGGAAAGGGAGTCATCTCCAAATACAGTTAAAGGACATAAGTAGCTTGGAAATCTTCTTTTGACATCTACATATGTAAGGAGCAAGAGAGCACTTACTCACACAACTACACTGTCAGACGCCTAGATTTATGTGAAAGAAAGAGAGACAGAAAAACAATTATCTTGACCTTGTAGAGTATGTGATACCAAGCAAAATACATTGGCAATATTCTGACCCATCTGTTTTTCAGAAGTGAATCTGCTCTGCTTTTCAGCATAGTTAGCCACTGAAGTTAAAGTATTAGATGTGACTGACATTTGAGAACGTCATAATGTTCTGTTATGTGTTGTCAAGTCATCTCCTTAATATGTTTTTCAACATGTGTGAGATGTTCAAGGAATGGCTTGCTGTTGCCACATATATACTCTGGTGAGTGTCCACATTCAAGAGGGGATTTGAAGCCAGGTCTCCTGTCCACTACACTGCCCTGGCTTTCTTTAGGATACAGTGGTACCTCAGTTTATGAAAGCCTCGGTTTACGTAGTTTTCGGTTTACAAACTGAAATCCATATAAAATAATGCCCCAGTTTATGGGGTTTTTTTCTCTCTTTTTTTCCACTGTAGGAAAGGGTTTCCCCAGGATGCATTGCACCTGGAGGTTTCTAGCGCAATCCGCATATCGGTTTACGAAATTTCCATATGATGTAACGTCCCAGAGGAGGCATTAATTTCGTAAAATGAGGTACACCTGTATTGAGGACAATCATATAAAGAATCAGAAAGTTAGAGTGTCAGACCCATTACTAGAGGAGGAAGATATTGGCTCATTATGTAAAGTATTTTGGGGCTTCTTCCCTGGTAGATTGATTGCTGCTCTGAAGAAAGCAATGAAGAAATCCAGGATTTCCTGTAGATGTGACTGAATGGTTATGTGTCTACTCAAAAACAAAAGGTCATCATCATCATCATCTAAGAACTGCAGAGCTGGAAGGGACTTTATAGCTCATCAAGTCTAGCCCTTGTCAAGGAGGCCCAGTGAGTGACATCAAAGAAAAAAAGTTCATGTCTGATTTCTAACTCATGTCTTAAAAACATTGTTCTGCCAGTGTTTATTGAAAATAAAATATTTTAGAGAAAATGAAAAAGGTGGATTTGTTCCACTGTTTGGACCTATATTATCATGACTAAATTCAGTCTGCTACATAAGCTATGCCTGGTAATCTTAAAAATAATATTTTTTAAAAAAAAATTAATACCAGTTTCAACATTTTGAAGAGACAGAGCAGGATATCAACTCAAGGAAATAAGGGGTGAGTGGCAGTTGTTTTTTCTAAACTAAAACCTTATTATTCAGGTTTAATTGCAGTGTCGGCACTTTGAAACAAATAAGTTGGTTTTGTGTTGCAGTTTGGGCACTCGGGCTCAAAAAGGTTTGCCATCACTGCCCTAGAGGTTTTTCATACTGCTAGGCCCAAGCTAGTTGCCTTTACATGTTTTCAGTCAGACCAATATTCCATGCTCTCCTAGACCGACTGATTTATTATGTAAAAATTTAACAATGAAAAATATCACCCTAACTTCCTCCTTGTTCTAGAGCTGATATCCCTACTAGCACTTCCTTGCAAATTAGTTACTGAAATCAGTAGAAGAGAATGTGTTTCGGATACAGCCCCACTATGCTTTGGGGCTCTACTGAGGAAGGAACTAACTCCAGTTGAGTCCATTTGATCCTGAAGCTAAATTTGAGTACTTGAAAAATTCAGGCTAATTTGTTTCACTGGAATTTCTTTCTGAATATTTATGTGAAAGTGAACCCCTTTGAAATAAGCTGGAGATTTAGTTGGAGTGAGTGGAGGCTATATGTAAAATGTGTATGCAGGGGAACAGAGTCCTCAGTTTTTATAACACAACTAAAGAAGACTGCTGGAGGACTAGAACAAACTTGTTCGTAAGTTTTTAGTGACTGAATAAAGATTTTACCCAATCGAAACTTTTGTTTCTACACAGAGATCACAGGACTCCTCCACACCCCAAATTTGTTCCCAGAAATACCATGATTGGCTGTATAAGGCAGATCCCATTACTCAAGTGGTTCCCAACTCTGGGTAACCCAGGTGTCCTTGGACTCCAACTCCCAGAAGCCTTCACCACTTGCTATACTAGCCAGGATTTCTGGGAGTTATAGTCCAAGAACATCTGGGGACCCAAGACTGGGAAGCACTGCACTACTGAGATTGCATCTTATCCATCCTCTTATCCTCTTATCTTATCCAAACTGATAGTCTAAAGTTTAGACTATCAGTTTGGCTTTCAAATTGACTTTATATCCCAGTGGGACAACCAAATTCAACCTCATAGTTAATTAACATAAAGGCTTCTATATTGTTCCTCATTTTTTTTTAGCTCTAAGCCAAATGGAAGGGGGCTTAAGTGTCTCATCAAGGCCATGGAGGGATCCAAGGGAGGCTTGAATAGGCCTTTGTTTACAGGGAGCAGAGCATTTGGAAGCTGATACTTTAGCACCTTGTTTCAAAGTGGATCTGCAATCTGCATATTGCTTCACAAGAAGTTTGCTCTCAGCAACAATAGCCATGATATCTAACCAGGTTTTTCGCATCTGGGGGACTTTCTGCTTCTTCCCCAGTCCCCCAGTTTTATTACAAGTGTGCCTAAGGAGGAGGTCTAGAAGCCTGGACAGCTCACAATATCGGTCACTTTCTGGAGATCTCACAAAGGCGTCATAAGTAAAAGGGTACTGTGGGTCCAGGTTCAGCCGATGATGGGGATGTTTGCCGTCCAGAGAGATTGGCCCTTTCCTAATCGGTCTAGAAAATCTTTCTTTCGGCAAACAAATGCAAACCTTCCCTTCCCCTGTTTGATCTCTCAAGGCAGGCTTCCCATCCCCCAGGGCGGCCGAAAGGGAGGCACGGAGCCTGTCGCTTCCGCTCACACCCCCAGAGGGGCCGAAGCACAAAGGGCTACTCCAAAGAACCGAGCTCCGATTAGGTTTCAGCCACGTCAAGGCTCTGGGAAGACGCCGGGGTCGCTGACTGTGCACGGCCGGAGAAGACTGGCCGAGGCGGCGGCGGAAGCAAAAGCCCGGCGATGGCAGAGAAGGGGACCGGGAGGGAGGCTGTCCTTTGGCCTTCGTCTGCGGTCGTTTGTGTAGGCGTTATGCCACCCTGAGGGTTTGGACTTGGGCTGGGCCTCGTCTGATCCGTAGCCTCCTCCCCCTCCCCCTCCCTCCCTCGGGCGGCTCGTGGCGCTGTGAAAGAGAAGGGGTTGTTGCGTCCGCCGCCGCCGCCGCCGCCGCCACCTCGGTGGCCAAACTGCGGGCCATGTGTGCGTAACGTTCGTTGGGAGGCCAAGGGCTGCGCGGAGGGGAGAAGGCGGTCCTGATCCACACAACCCAGTCAGTCCAGGAGGAAGAGGGAGGATCCTCGAGACGAAGCCAGAGGAGACTTCCGTAGCCCAATCTATGTACACCCCTATATCGCTCTGACTTCCCCTGCTATCCTTGTTTGTCGCTGGGCGTGCGGTTCCGTCCCTTTGGCTTTGGTCCAAGGACATCGGCAGAAGTGAGCAATACGTTTGGGGCGTTTTATGGGTCTCTGGAAAGCAGGAGGGAGCGCCGATTACAGAGCCCCGCAGAGGAGACCTTCGAGAAAAACAAGAGCCCACAGTTAGAGGGAGACCCTCTGCTTTAAAAATAATTTTTATTTTAAAAAAAATAAGAGTACCAAGACGGGGTCCCTCTTGTTTCGTTTCGTTCGTGGGAAAGGGTTCGGCTTCACGAATACAGCTGCACGTCTTATATGGAAGTGCCTGACTGAGGCTCCCCTGCCCGTTCGTCTTCTTTCCCTTTCCGTTTAAAGAGAAGATTGATAGATGGTTAATCAATTCATGTACAATGGTGTAATCCATCAGAAGCGATCCTCAAGCTAGTTAAATCGAAATGAGAAATGTATACTGGTTTGCCCCTGCCCCTTTCCACCCCCACCCCCATCCCCACCCCACCGTTTCTCAGAGAACTCCTTCCAGGCTCTCCCCAAGTATGCTAGGCGGCGGCAGCCTTGGCACGTCTACTCGCAAGTAAGTCCCACTGAACTCGGTGGCGCTTGCCCCCATGTTAAGTATGTCTAGAATGGCGGTCTCGGAAATAGGTCCCACCAAGGCTCAAGTCAATCTGTTCAGGATGAAGCGCAGGGTTGATCCAACCCGTTCAGCGATCGGAACGGGTTGGATCAATATAAATTTTCATTTATGCGGAAGTTATTTTCATTTAATAAATTTTCATTAATAAATTTTCATTATGATAAATTTTCATTTATGCGGAAGTTATTTTCCGTACAAAAGAAGGTGGTGTAATCTTGTTGACGTTTAGCTACTTGTGAGTTTACTCCTGGGCCCACCAGGGCCCCCAAAGAGGACTGGTTTTATTTCAAAAATCGATCGGGGAGGAAATTCCTCTTATACAGAGAGCCCTCCCTCTCCCCAACACACTCCCCACGCCCTTCTGTTGCTTGGATCCAAGGGGAGGGAGCAAAAAGCGGAGGGCTGCAGCTGACAAATATTCTCCCTCTTCGCCATCGATCGGAGCGCGTACAGACAGACGTGCGATCTCCAGCCGCCCCTCGAAGCGGCTGCTTGGTCCTTGCCTCGCCGCGCTCTCCACCTCCGAGGCCCTGGCTTGTCGTCGTCGTCGTCGTCGTCCTCCCGCCTCCTCCCTCCTTCCCTCCCTCCCTCCCTCCCTCCCTCTTTCTCTCGCTCGCTCTCCCCCACCTCCCTCTCTCCTTCCTTCCTCCCCTCCCTCTCCTCCCTTGCCGCTTTGTTCTCCTCCCCTTTCCCTCTCTTTAAATAGATTTCAAGGCGCTGCCCGCCCGAGAGCAGCTGCTGAGCTCTCCAGAGGGAAAGCGAGCGCCGGCTTCCCTGTCAATAACCTCCCCGCGTCTCCGATTTCCAAATAGAAAACAATCCTCCGCGAGCTGAACCTGCGGGGAGGAGTTAACCCCCAGAAAGCTGGGGAGGCCCGCTGGTTCCCTCGCTCTCTAGCTCGCCCGTCCTCCCAGCCCTCGCTTTCCGAAACCAGGAGGGATCGCGGAGAAAGAGAGGCACCCTCCCGCTCCCCCTTGCCTTCAGCAGCCCCTGCCTTAGCATCAGCCGGCTTGCGGTCCAAGAGCCTAAGACAGCGGCCTGGCAGCGGGAAGGCGGGAGCGGCTAAACCGGTTAGCGATCTCTCTGGGTTTGTCTTCCCCGGCGGAGGTTGCTTCTGGCAGGCTCCCGCCCGCCCGCTCTCCGCCTCCAGCAGCGTACAGTAATCTGTCAGCTAAGGGGGGCGATCCTCCGGGCCCTGCTCTTCCCCCCCCCCCCCCGCCGTTCATTTCAAAGGACTTCGCAGCAGGGCAAACTCCCCAGGAAGTAAATGGCGCCTGCGCAATAATGGCGTTCGCCGATGACACGGCCACTGAAGTTCAAGGAACTTCGTCTTGCCTGGAGAGTCCCACTCAGTAGGAAGCTCAGGGATCGAGCGGGGGGAGGATCTAATCCCAAACCTTGGGGGGGGGGGGGTTGCTCCACTCAGGAGCCTAGTGAGGCAGAACTCTGGTCGTCGGGCCTCAGTTGGATAATCGAGGCTGCCTCTGGACGCTTCTTTTTTGACAGAAAGTGTAATGCCAGTGTAGTGTATTGGACAAAGTGTCGCGCTGGGACTCCAGAGACCCGAGTTTCACATCCTTGCTCAACACTGCAGGGTAGCCCTGAGAAACCACCTCTTCTGTATCTCACCTACTGGGAGTCTCCGTAAGTGGCAATCGCCTTGAGGACACATAACACACCCGCCGTGCTTAAAGCAATACAGATAGCGCTTTAGGGTTTTGAAAAGGGATTCAAAGCCATTGTCAGATAGGTAGATCCAGGATGCGCAGAGAAGGGGTTGAGTTGGAGATGCTTGCCTGATGAGGCTACCTACCTTCGAACGTGTCTCTCTTGTCCCCTGCGACAGAGGTTAAATTTTAAACTAACGCTTGGCTGAAGAGGAGGACGAGGCACTAAGTACAATATATTTATCGGGAAGTAAAACCAGCTTCAATCCACAATCCTTTAAAAAAAATCCAATTCTTCAATGGGATTCCTTCGAGATCATTCTGTTTGTTACGTATGGCGTCGACTCCATTCTGAAGGAAATCAACCCTGAGTGCTCACTGGAAGGACAGATCCTGAAGCTGAGGCTCCGATACTTTGGCCATCTCACGAGAAGAGAAGACTCCCTGGAAAAGACCCAGATGTTGGGAAAGTGTGAGGGCAAGAGGAGAAGGGGACGACAGAGGACAAGATGGTTGGACAGTGTCATCGAATTCAAACATGAATTTGACCAAACTCCGGGAGGAGGGCCTGGCATGCTCTGGTCCATGGGGTCACCAAGAGTCGGACACGACTTAACGACTAAACAACAACAAAACCAGGAAGGACTGTGCTCTGTTGTGTCCCACTTTCCTGGAGCTCACTTCTTGGATAGAGAAGACTCTGCGCCTGATGAAGTAGGTAATAACGATAACCATGTGCCGTCCCTCACATGGCAAGAGAGATGGATCATAAATTCCAAACCACTGGCTGAAGAGGGGACTGAAATCAAACCCTTCCACCTCAAGCCTCTTGCAGACTACAGACTACAGCTACCTTCATCTAAGAAGCTACACCTGGCCCCCAACAGTGACCATGAAACATTTGGGACTTTAATATAAGCATGTAATTTTGAAGCTACCCACGAGAATTTGGTGTACAGCATGAGGAACCTGAATTATCATTAAAAGCTCCCTTTTTTCTTCTTCTTAATGATTCAGTAAAGGTATCGCCTGTTCCCACATTTGTATTGTTTTGAGAACCATACAGCCTTGTCCCTGATTTTTTTTGTGTGTGTGTCGTCAAGTCAATGCTGAGTTATGGTGACCCTTTCCAGAATTTTCCAGGTAAAGAATACTCTAGGACTGTGCAGTTTGCCTCAAGGCCACACAAGCTGGCTCTCCGCCCAGGAGGCACAGTGGGGAATTGAACTCCAAACCTCTGGCTGCGCAGCCAGACACCGAAACCACTGAGCTGTCCAGCCAGCTGATGAAGTAGGTGTTGCCAGGAAAAAGCTTAGGTCACAAAAAACATTTCCTGCTGGGATTTGCTTTGTTTGTTTGCTTCCTTGTTTTGCAGTGCTCGAGAAGTCTGTTGGTTTTACTATACCTGCTACAGTAGAAATGTGTCACTTACAAGTTTTGGTTCTTACTTCCTGGTAAGTGTGTTAGGGCCTCCTTCACCAGCCTGGCGCCCTCCCGATGGTTTAGATGATCGCTCTCCTCATTACCGGTCGAAGCATGAGGAGAGCTGTCCTCCCAACACATCTGGAAGATGCGATGGTGGGGCGGGGGTGGGAGGGAATGGATTTAGGCTTTAGATGCATCGCTTCAATCCACAATCCTTTAAAAAAAATCCAATTGTTCAATGGGATTCCTTCGAGATCATTCTGTTTGTTACGTGTCGCGTCGACTCTCCCAGAGCCTTGCTTTAAAGTCGTCTCCTTCCGTTACAGTGATGCCAGAAGGACGGGAAAACAGGCTTCCACACTGAAGGGAGGGGGATCGGGGTAAGCCTGGCCCGGAGTTCCACGGCAGCGGCAAAGACTCGCGTGGGCGAGAGCCGCCTGTTCCGAGGCCTGTGCTGTTAAAAAGCCGGGTTAGCCAAGGTTCCCTCCTTCGCCCAACTTTTTAGGAAACCCAGCCGAGCAGCCGGAGTAAGTGAGCGAGGCGGCCCCAAGCTAGGGCCAAGAGCTGAGCCTGGGGCGGCGGCGGCCAAGACTTTCTGCCCCACGAAGATTCCTGACGGGAGCCCCCGGCTTTGCACGGGATGAAGGCGGAGGGAGAAGGAAGGCGATGCTTCAAAAGTCTCCTGCCGCTTCGCAGCGTTTTCTTGCCTTTGTGAGACGGCTCCAAGCGATTTCAGCCTCTGGCGGCGCCTTCTGCGGAGTTGCCAGGGGCGGAAGCGCAGCAGGGCGGCTAGTGGTGGTGGCGGTGGTGGGCGGAAGGCAAGTGTCACCCGCCGAGATCTTCTGACAGATGCTTCGTGCTCTGTCCTACGCGTGCTCGCCGGCTGGCTGGCAAGGGAAGGAAGAAGCACGGAGGGAACTAAAGGCGGATGAGCGAGTGAACAAGCAAGCGGCTCTCCCTCCCTCCTTCCTTTCTTCTCTCCCTCCCTCCCTCCCTCTTTCTTTGGGTGTGCGCGGGCAGGCGCCGCTGGTAGAAGCCGTCCATCAGCAACCAGTCCAACCTGCCAGTGATAATGTGCGATCAACACCAAATCACCCCCGCCAGGCACGATCCATCATCCCCTGCAATGCGAGGGGGGGCTCAGAGCCGAGGCGACTGCACCGATAAAGGGGAAGCGACGGGGGAGGGGAGGCAGGATGGAGCGAAGGAGGCTGCAGCAGCCGCCCCAACAACGTGCACCGACAAGGCGGTTGCTGCAGCAGCGCCCCTCGGCTAGCTGCCTTGCCTGGCAGAGATTCATTCCGAGCTGACGAGCTGCGCTTTGTGAACGAGTCTGGGTCACAGCCAAGCTTGCCTAGGCTGCCCAGCAGGAGAGGCGAGGTTTCTGCTGCTTTCCGCGGAAAGGCGCCGCCTTGCCCACCGTCCCACTTAGCAACGGAAAGAGGACGGGGAAAGGGGCGAGAAGGAGTGGTGAAGGCCGGGCCCGTGTCAGTAACGTTTCTGGGCAAGGGGAAACGGGCGCACGTTTGCTCGAAAGTAAACCCCGCCTAATTCGATGGCAAGACGTTCGGCTGTGTGGAAAGGAGTCTCCTCGCACTGGATGGTTTGCATCCTGTGAGTCACAGCGATTCCATCCTAGCCAGTGATTGTTGAGGAAATCCCACGGAACACACGAGGGGGACTTCCTTTCGAGTAAAACGTGAATAGGCTTGTGTGCTGCAAGGCAGCTGGCTTCTTCGTGGGGGCTAGGGTTTCCAGGGGGCGGGATTGCTCCCCTCCATGTGAAACCCCAAATAACTCCAACCCTGTTCAGAGCTGATCGCAGGGTGATGGAGACTCAAGACTCTGGCCTAGTGTTTTGTTTTTATTTGTTGGCTTGTGTTGTTTTAGACCAAGGGCTACCGCATGGAGAACCAAACTGATTAAAAAGCCAGACCCTGGATGGATCGAACCCTCCACCCCACCGGCTGTGGTCTGTTGGAAAATCTCGGGAGCCTTTCTGTTGTCTGCTAGAACAACGCAGTGGGAAGAGAAGTCAGGCAAGCGCCTGGACTGGGACAGAGGCCCCGGAAGAAGCGTCTTGGAAGGGGGCCAAGGGCCGCCTCTTCAGCGTCGGGGGGCCCCCGCTCGCTCTGCGGTGCCCTCCAAGGGGCTCCATCCCAGACTGGGGTGACCTCCGCCAGCTCCGCCCCTGCGCTTTGCCCTCAGGTGGCGAGAAGAGACGGAGGGCGTGGAGCGGGAGCAAAACCCCGACGCACCTTGGCTGCGCTTGGTTCCGGGGGGAGGGGGAGCCGGCAGCGAGATTGCGAAGCCGCCAGCACCCCCGCCCCCACCGTCCTCCCTTTGAGGGTGCTGTGGTATCTTTGGCGGTGGCAGAAGCAGCAGCAGCAGCAGTAGAAGCGCCGAGCTGGCTCGCCTTGTCTCTCGCTAGCGATCAGGCGCTCCTTGGCGGTGTAACCCTCTTGACCCAGATAAGAACGCGACGAGCGGCTCTTTCGCTCCGGCTCCTCCGTTGTTCACTCCCACCCACCCCCATCACCTCCTCGCGCCTTGATTTCTCTCCCTGCCCCCTTCCTTCCTGCCTTCTTCCCTTCCACCAGTCGCAACAGTCTTCAGGGCGAGCTTTGCCGGCTTTCTGCCTCTCAAAGCACGCGGCGGTAAACACTGCAGGAGCTCATCCTGCCTCCTCCCTCCCTCCCTCCCTCCCTCCCTCCCTCCGCTGAGCGCCGCGGGCGGCTCCCCGACTCCCCCAGACCGGGGCCTCAGTCGCAGCGAGAGGCCTTGCCAAGGCCAGGCAGCAGAAGCAGGGCGTGGGGGGGTTAGGGTTTCCAAGGGGCGGGGTGCCTATTAGCCCCCGAAACCTTTCCAAAGAGCAATAATGCTCCGTTTGGAGCTGCGTCCCCAATGAAGCCTATATTTTAGATAGATCTCCGCATTGCACGCAAGCAGAGGGCTGGCGCCTACCCGGAATCCTTGTCAAGACCTTTAGGGGACAGGCAACTCTCCCTGTTCTCAGAGGCACTTTTAAATTTATTGCAACAAAAACAACGACACGTCTTGTGTCACCTTCAAGCTTAACAAGTATGATTTGGCATAAGCTTTCGTGGACTGTAGCCCGCTGATTCACTTGCATTTGCATTTGAGCAACTCTCTGTGCCAAATCGTTAGTCTTCCAGGTGCCATCAGACTCGTAACTATTTGTGCTACAACAGACTACAGGTTACCCTGCTGACCTCGCTCGGAATGTATTTCATATTTACCTATCATCACCATCATATCATAATCATCACAGTGTTAAAGTATTATTCCACACAGTACAATTTCCCATTTTCCTGGGGGGCGGGGGCGGCGGCGGCGAATGAACCGGGGCTAAGAGCTGCTAAAACTTCGACTCTGTGAACCGTGCTCCCCTCGGCCACCCCAGAGGACCACTATCTTATCTTGATCTTCTGACGACCTCAGATATCTTTCCCACTGTGGGCTTCTTGCTAAAAGACCGCCTGGCTTTGTCTCTGGGGTTCATTAATTGGTTTGCTGTTTATTCCACACGTTTCCCTTTTACGTACTTCTTTTCCCCTTGATTAGAAATTGTCCCACACCAAGATATCAGAATCAAGAGCCTTTTAAATTTGCGATCGGTTTTAAACCGGTCCGTGGTTCCACTGGAAGCAGCGATCTGTCGCCCCCCAGAGACTCCTATTGCCCCAGTTTATTTATTTGACGTGGGTGGGTGTAAATTGCGGACTAGGTATTGCCCCCTCCTTCCAAGCCCCCGGGAATCCAAAGCTGCCTTCAAGTCCTGCTGTTGACTGTTAAAACCATGTGACCCAAGATAACCCCGTTTCAGGACCGTTTGGAGCCATGTGTCTCGGGGTAATCTGTGTACATATTTTATGATGCGAGATAAAGAGAACCGAGACAGGTGCAATACTTCTTTCAGCGGAACGGCAAGCAGAGGTGGCGATGAAGCCAAGAGCGCGCCGCCCACCCTGCCTCTTACTCCACGGCAGATTTCTGTAGCTTGATTGGGGGCGGGAGGGGGGAGGCGGAAAAAACTAAATGCACAATGGGAACATAATTCACACGTTCTCTTTCCCTGGCAGCACCCTGTTGGCCGCTCTTTGCGCGAGGCATCAGACAGCCAAGTTAAATGCAAGCCAGAATCGCCTTAAATCCCAATTCCCGAGCCACTCGGTTGTCGGTAGGGCTGCCCAGTCTCAGGCTTTCCGATCAGTACCTGAATAATCTCTTGGAAAATAATAATGACAGAATGGTCGCTGCAGAGCAAGGACCCGACGTTTTGGAATATCTGTGTGTAAAAGTGGGAAATGAAAGCAGCCCTCGGGGACAGTGCGGTGTAATGGCTAGTATTTGGCTTGCGACCTGAGAGATCCAAATTCGAATGGCCTTGAGCCAATTACTCTGTCAGCCAGACCTTCTTCACGGGGTTGTTGTGAGGATAAAGCGGTGAGGAGAAAAGCTTAGTGGGGATAGAAACAAACACAAATGTAGAGGAGACTACGTACGGACTGGTTAACACAAGGTGGCTCATGCGTCTGTCTTTGTCCAGCCCCTCCTAGGCATGAATTGCTTCCACTGAGGAGACTAGGCTGATAATGGAGGCAATCTGCAAGCCTTCTCTTACATTGAACTGGTGATGCTTTGGTTCCACACAAGCAGATCATCATTTGATGTTGCTGTCATCAAGCTATGAAATGCACGCCTGAAATCAACCTCCCTTTTATGTCGGAGGATTAGAACCTGAGGGCTAGTGTTCATAATTGCTAACGTAAATTGTTCCCCCAAACCAATTTGGAAAATTGATGTTGTGTATAGGAGGTAAGTAGCAATTAGAGGCAATCTTATATCCAAGCTCTTCCTGAGCATAAGTTTTCAACACCCAGTTTCACAATAAAAACAGCAAAGGGTCTTGTAGCACCTCAAAGACTAAAACATTTTACTTGGCATAGGCTGTAATGGACTGTGGCCACTTGCATTTCATGAAACAAGCTGCTGTTCCCCAAAACCTATGCCTCTAAGGCACCTTAAGATTTTGTTTTTTGGAGCATCAAACTAACAAGGCTCCTTTAAAGTTTCACAGTTACTTCCTCCATCCCATCATCCCTATTTTTCCTCTGGGGCTGAATTTAGGGAGAAATGCTACTGGGCTGAAGGACACATTCCCCTCCATACTTGGTCATCTGCCTTCTTCATTTTAGAAATTGATATTTGAGCAAACACACACACACACACACACACACACACACACACACACACACACATACATACACAAAACTGGTGATGTTCCTGAATATACTAAGATCCAGGATTCCACAGCCTCCCAGTGGGATCGATCCTTCCATGTTGCTGAGAGCAGCCTGCAGATCTTTACACAGGCATATTTTAAGGAGGGTGAAGGCTGTAGTTCTTCTCCCAGGTATAGGGAGGCAATTTGTTTACCAACTCCAGCTATTTTGTTTTAACTCCTTTGTGGGCAGGGAGAACTAACAGCCATCAGATGTAAATATATGACTGTTCCCACACAATATAAATAAACAAACTAGGAATAAAAGTAACACTTGGCAGAAATAAAATGTAGTCAAAACCAGATGGAGTTTTCTATTGCACCTACTCTTTCCAGATGCTGAAACTCATTATTAGAAACTGGAAGCCACACTTCCTGTTTATAGCTGATCAAAGGCACAAAAGATTTTTGGAAAAAGATCCCCCTTCTCTTGCTCTCTTCCACTCCCACTTCTCCCAGTTCTACCCAAAGCACTGAGCTTAGTTCCTCTCTCATACTGCATGGTAATGATGCCCACTTCTGCTTCTTGTGTCCTTGTATCATTTCAATGAAAAAAGCATGAGATTCCAGAGTATGGGCTCCATGGCAGGATATGCCTTAGGCAGTGGTTCCCAACCTTGGGTTCCTAGATGTTCTTGAACTAAAACTCTCAGAAATCCTGGCCAGCACAGGTAGTAGTGAAGGCTTCTAGGAGTTTTAGTCAAGCACATCTGGAGATCCAAGGTTGGGAACCACTGCCCTATGTCATCAGAACACCATGCAAGAATAGTACAGATGATACCTTAAACATGGAAACATATGGACAAGGAAATGGCATGGTATTTAGATCCAAGATGGAGTCAAGTCTAGAGTTTGAACCTCTGCCACTAAAGAGTCTTGGTCAAGAAATTCAAGGCAGATTGCAAGAGTCTTACCACAGAGTAAGTGCATAGAAAATTGTGGTATTAATTTATTTGTAGGTTTACAATGCTCACATATCAAGAATATTTTGAAGCACTAATCATACAATGTCCAATCTTCTGTACCCTATTTTCTCAGGAGCTTGGAACCACTGGTTGCATTGATATATGCTCCTCAGTTCCACTTGTTTAGGTTGACTTTTTGCAGCACTTAGCCCTTTGGTGACTGGTGGACTTATTTGGGTCAGAAAAAAAAAACCCAGACATATACCATACATGTACTTCCAACACTACAAAGTGAGAGTGAACATGAAATGGGCTATGGAGGGTTAATGGGAGTTGGTGTCAAGAAAGCAGTTTGCCTTAGAGGACTAGAAGAATAAACTTCTAAAAAGTCTCTACAAGTACCATAATGGTCCCAAACCTCTTCCAAAATATCAGCAAGCCAGAAATCTGTCTTCCCTGCTACATCCTTTTGAACCACCCTAAGCTCATCTTTCTGTCCTGCACTGAAGTGAGCAATGCCCCCAAAATATCCTGTTGTGGTTTCCTTGCTCATTATATGCTTATAAAATCACACTTTTTTCCCTAGCATTACCCATCCTGAGTGTCAGTATTGGCAAAAACATGAGATATAACTGTAATAAAGTTATACATAAATAGATTGTAGCAGTTCAGCTTGTGCCTTTGCTTTTCTGGCTTCATTCTAATATCCATTGCTGAACCTATCTAGTCATCCTTTTTTCATCTTTTGTATTGTTTACTTTGAAGCATGAATGTTTCCAGCAAACCAGCTTTCTGAGGTTCTTCACTTATTCCCCTGTTTTGGTGTAGTTTGCTAGTATGCTTACTATATTGGCCAGAATCCTACTGGGCTAGCACAACATAAACCCAAAATTGCACAACGAATGTACATGAGTATTCAGGACATACTCAGATCATGCATGCAGTTGCACACTCAATGATTTCATTGCAAAGTTATTTATTCCATCACTGAATATTTCCAAAGAAGCACGTTTTCATCCATGTTAATTTATGCAGAAAATAATTAGTATCCATGCCAAACTGAGGTGCAATTCACTTTTCCACATACATTTGGAACATGGAAAGGCACAGTTAGGTTCTTGATCACATATTGATTTTACATCCACTGTTTCCGAAACTTTCATCTTCAGCTAGTGAAATTCTCGAGTTTCTGGTTGAGTTATGGCTCAGAAAGGTATTGTAAGTTCTAGGCAGCTTGAGAGCCTGACATGATTCTAACTATACTATCTATTTTAAATGTGCTTTAAGCACATTTAAAATACCTTGGGTGCCAGGTAAACTCTTTAGCACAAGGGACCCCAACCCCCGGTCCATGGCCTGGTGCTGATTCGTGGGCTTCCCAGGACTGGGCCGCAGAAACGGATCTCTGCCCCTGCACGCACACACGGGGTGTGTGTTGCGCTTGCGGGGGGCGTGTCATGCTTGCGGGTGGGCGTGTCGTGCTCGAGGGGGTGCGTGTTGCGCTTGCGGGGGGTGTGTCACACTCACACGCATGCACGCGAACGCGACACACCCACCTGCGAGCGTGGGGGTGCCCACGGAGTTCACCACCCCCAACCGGTCCGCGGTTCCAAAACGGTTGGGGACCACTGCTTTAGCAGATTGGCCATTGATAAGAACTCCATTGTGTCCCACATACTGAGAATCAACTATCTGCAACCTTCGCCCTTCAGATACATTATATCATAATCGGTTTAAAGCATCAGTCCCAGTAGACTGTATGTGATCAGTGAACATTACAGATATGATAACTGCGATTCTGCTTAATGCATCTCAGGCTCCCATTCATGTGTAAATACTCAGATATCATGTTGGATAGAATCCAGACGTAGTCTGGCATTTAAATTTCCAATTATTTCAATGGAAGAGAGTGCAAAACTCTCTTCTGTAGAAATAAAGGAGACTCATACTCTAATTGTCTATGAGATCTGCCTAACTTTGCAGCAGCTTGTATAATATGGTCTTTCTTATCTGATAAACTTCCCTGATTGTCCAGTTAAGCAAGACTGCCTGCATATGAAAAGCCATTGTTTAAACCCACACCCTGAATGGGCCCAGATGGCTAGTTGGCCTTGGTGGAAAGGGAGGGGGAATGAACTGACTTAGAAGGGGGTCTGACAAGGGGATTTCTCAGGAGAATTTGCCAAGGGCAAAGGGAACAAACCACTCTGGGAACTCCTGAGCACAGGGCTTGTGAAATCAAGAGAGAATAGGAGAGGTTATATCAAAATAAATTTTGTTTTATTTTCTGGTAAAGATATTGACTATGTGTTCATATCATGAAGACAGTATTTTAGTCCCCACCCTTCAGCCTGCGCATAGTCAGTATGATAAAAAGGAAATTGCTGTATTTTTAGTCTACCACACGAAGTCCAGAACCATATCTATAATCCATTTTTATTGTCCCAGAGTATAATCTATCTCTTTTCTCATTCAGTTGTCATCAATACTCTCAACAGATGCATTTCAATTTTGCTGTAAGTCTAAAGGACAGACCTTTTTGAGATAACTGAATAGAAATATGATTTGGTCAGATTTCAGGACTTCTGCCCATATAGAACTGATAGTCCAGATATATAACTATGCATTGATATTTTGTTTTTATACTGCCCGGTTGGTGAAGCTATTTTCACCCCAAGAGGCTAGATAAGGAAGTACATGAAACAAGACTTCCTTCATAGCTGCAATCAGATTGTGGAATTTTCTCAAGAAGGCCAGGCCAGCTTCATCTCTCTTGGTCTTCTGGTGGGCAACCAAAATGACATTACTCAAAAAGCCCTTTAATCTTTAAAACTGGTTTTTAGAAAGCTTTAAAACTGCTTTTAATCTTGATTCTAAATGATGTTTTTCCTATTTTTTGTATATACCTTTGAGAGTTGTAGTGGGCAGAATAATAATAAATCAATGCTTTAAACAAGCAAACAATTTCTGACTGGCTGGATAGCTCAGTGAGTTAGGTATCTGGCTGCAGAACCAGATGTTGAGAGTTCAATTCACCACTGTGCCTCCTCTGAGTAGAGCCAGCCTATGTGGCTTTGGGCAAGCTACACAGTCCCAGGGCACCCCCAGAAGAAAGGAATGGTAAACCACTTCTGAGTACTTTCTATTCTGGAAAACCCTGAAAAGGCTCACCATAAATCAGAACTGACTTGAGGTAATGTTGTTGTTGCTGCTGCTGCTGCTGCTGTTGGTGCTGCTGCTTCTGTTGTTGAAGAGTACTAGAACTGAGACAAAGCAATCTTGTGGATCCTAGAGACCAGTAGAAGGTTTACTGAAGGGTGTAGTCCTAGGCATCTTTACTTCAAAGGAAATCCCAGTGCATTTAGAAAGGGTTTACTCCAAAATTCATGTTCATGAAGGTAGAAGAATCTGCTTATGGTTTTGAGACACTAGAGGAACACTGAATTCTGATGCCCAGCAAAGAACAATGGAAAGCTTTCAGACCCTATAGCAGTGTTGTGGAACATCACCTCCAACCTGGGGCCATATTCCTCCTGGAAAAATCTTTGGAAAGGGGATGTACACCAGTGGCAAGCTTGTTGTGGGCAAAATCGGGCAGGCCTGGAGCCATCTCATGCTCACTGTTCATTTCTTACACAAATATCAACCACTGCATAGCTGGGGGAGGGGGGAATCTCCTCTGAGTTCTCTCCCCTTTCTCTTATTGCTAGGGCTAAGAACTCACTGAGATACTGTATCAAGGTCTCCTGGTTCATTTTCATGTATATATCATCAAGCTAAACAATAGCTGCATTTTTGGTTATGTTGCTTTCATTTTTAGTCATTACTTAGACGTGGGGAGGCAAACCAATCAATGGGATGACATATTTGCAGTACAATGTTTTATATATTGACCCAGAGGAAAGCTTCATTTACTTCAAATGGGACTCAGTTCCAGGTTAGTGCTTATAAGACTGTAGCCTTCAAGAGCATAATTTGGGTTGTATTGCACACATGCTATCAATCATTTGGGGAATGCTAGAATGCAAAAAAAAAATATTCTAGCCTTTTAAAAGGCTTATTTTGATTCCCAGTTATAGGAAGGAAGCCTTTTTACCTTCAAACCTGAACATGTGAGAAGAGTCAGCCTTTGAAGGCGAGGGATAAGGTTGCTGCAAGCAAAAGAAAACATAAACAAGTCAGACAGGAACTTGTAATTTATGCTGGAATAAATAGGTTTTCTTCTGTAATCAGAATGTACCATGGAAAAGTTAGGAAATGCTGAAATCTCTCTTTCCCCTCCTTTTCCCTTCCCTTTTTTTTTAAATAGATTAATTTGTTTATCACATTTCCAGGATATATGGGGTTTGATGTTGTTTTTGTTCTGGTTTTAATTTTTGTTTTTTTCAATAGTTCACAGAGCTGATGTGTGATTTTTGAGGGACCAACACTGATGATATGGTCTGTGCTGCTGGCTTCCCATATAAATGAAATATTTTCTTGAAAAAGTTACCTTTTTCTCTCTCTCTTTTTATAGCTGGTCAACAGAAATGAAAAGAGATGACATCCTGTAGTGATGATATTGTAATGATGACAAGATTTTGATGATGTTTTAAAGAAAGAGAGAAGGGGCAGAATCCTGTTTGTTCTTTCTACTTGTATAACAATCTACTGTGTAGGCAGTTGAACAGTTTCCCAGCTTGATCAAGGAGATATTACTGGATATTTCCTTCAATAAGCCCAGAATTTGCCCTGCCATTCACACAATGGGCTGCTAACTGAGCAAAATGAACAAGCAAGATTCCACCCAGAGTTTTCAGAACAGTAGCTGTTAAAATTATATATAAAAAGGTGACCATGTTGGTCAATGAAAAAAACAAAACAACCCAAAACCTGCTGTTGGGCAGCCTTTATTATGAACAACATGAGTGTGCAAGTTTTCAGAACCCCCTCAGTTGTTAATTAGGCAAGGTAGTACAAAAAAGTGGGGGAGGGGGAGAGAAAATGGCAAAAATTAGTCCGGAATATGTGATTTGGCCTCAGTCTGATATTTTCTATTTCTTTCTCTACTTTTTGGTACCACCTATCATGACAAAGAGTCATGGAGAAGCAGAAAGCTTTTAGTTTTGTAGTATTTTTCTTGCTTCTCATAAAGATATTCCCCAGATAGGGACACTGTAGTCCATTATTTCACCCACATATATTATTCAAAGCTATTTTTTTTAAAAAAAAGGAAAACTGCTGGCACAAGTATGTTTCTGGAGCACAACACTGACTATTTAAATATAATTTGTATAAGTCCTATTGTTTTTCTAACTGGCTGTGGACATATGGCTACATCTGTCTTGTCCAAACTTGCTCAGAGAGAAACAGAGGGATATTAAAGTGTTACTACATTAGGAGGCTTCAAAGACCTGTGGCCTAGTTTCCACTTCCCCTTTAATTGGGTACTATATTTCAAAGGCACAGGACTGGGCTAGCTCATAACATCTCATATAACCAAAGAGGTCCTATCTCTGCAGTCGGGTTGACTTATTTCCTTGCTTGGCTGAAAAAGCCTCTCCATGGAATCTAATACACGGTTCTCTTTGGTGTCTCTTTGACTAATGCTTCTCAGAATATGTTGTTACAGTAAATGAAAGAGTGTGGGGTGTCCATACTCAACAACTGACCATGTTACCTTGGTACTGTCTATATTAGACCCTGGAAAGGTTACTCTTAGGACCACAATATCCAGAAAACATCAATATTTCCACATTCTGATGCATAGGTCAAAACCCTGCTGCTCAGTGCAGCAAAACATAGTAAAGTAGGCCCGTTGAACCAATAGGGCTTTGGTGAATCAACTCTTCTATAACTTTCATTGATTCAAATGGGCCTACTCTAAATGTGACTTACTTTAGCATTGTAAGGCACAGTTAGAGTATGCCCATTTGAACAATAGAATTTGTGGTGGATTAATTCACTAAATTCCCACTGATTCAATGGGCCTAACCGAGTAGGATTTAGTAGGCTAAGCAACAGGATTTTGGCCATACACTTTTTTGGTAAGAAGACTAACACCTAGAGAACCAAGATCTTCTTCAAGAGAGTGTTTCTTTCTTCCTTAGTCACTTTATTTTGCTTATATGGAAAGCATTACTACCAGGTATAGGTGGAGGGGGAACGACGGTGGAAGCAATGGGTGGATTGCTACATATGATGATAACCTGTATGTATTCTGCAGATATAACCTGTGCTGGGTTTATGAGAGTGGCTGTGATTTTTCAGTGACTTTGAGAGCAGGATGCAGAAGCCAAGCAGATGATTCACGCTTTCTTTTGTCATGTTACTTGGGGGGGGGGGAGGTAAGGTTCGTTGGAGAAGGCGGCACATGCCCTTTCCGGCTGAGATATAGATTTATTTGTCTTGATTTTAAGACCTAAGAATTTTCCTAACACCTCAAATTGCCACGGCGAGCAAGTCACAATTTCGAAACTGTTTACACATGGCAGGGCGAGGGAAGAGCTGTGTATCAGATCCCTTTTCTCACGTTCACATGAAAACCTAAAAAGAGGAAGCCCAGTTCGCTCGGGTTTCCTCTGCTCCTTGCACAGACAGAGAGATAGAGGCATACATATGCGTGCGTGAGCGCGTGGAAAATTGCTGTCTGGTGTCGCACTTTTATCTCTCTCCCCTTCACCTCCCCAGTGTTGCGCTAGGCTTGAGGAGCACTTCGGGAAGAATTGGAGCGATCAGCCTCGAAACCCTTCTCTCCCTTCCCCCCCCCCCGCCCCAAGCTCTGCCAGACCCTCCAGGATGGTTCTTAAACACATTTTAATTTTTCCCCTCCCTCGGGAGAAATAGCCTCCCTCTTCCTTCCCTCCGCGATGCCAATCTCTTCCTTGTGTTTTGCTTTCCCGAGCGGTGATGGCGGGGGCGATTTTCCTCCCCCCTTTCCTCATCCGAACGTTTGTAGCACGTCCAACGCTGCGTGAGAGGGAGAGACGAAGGGGGGGAGGGGGGAGGGATTGTAACCCTTCTGCGTCGATAATAGGCTTATACGAAGATCCCCCGTCAATCCCCCCACCGCCTATTTACATTTAAAACACAGAAAGAGCGGGGGTGGGAGAAAGCGCCAGCACACGTCCTTTGCGAATATAAAAGAGAATTTAAACGCGCGCGCACACACACACACAGACACACACACACACACACACAAACGGAGCCAGTGACTTCCAATGACCTTCAGAAAGAAACACAATTACCTGTAGTAACTAGCATTGTGTAGTTCTGTTTATTCCCCTCCGCTTTTTTTGTTAAATAGGTTGGGGTGGAGGGGTGGGGAGAGAACAACACAGGTGCTCACTTCTCGCCTGCTCAGAACAATCCGGCCTGCCCGAGGCGGACGGAGCTGGAGCCTGGCTTGGGGCTGAACGAAGGTCCACGGATTGTTCCTCCCCCCCCCCCCCAAAATCCGGCTCCCCACCGAAGCGACAAGGCGTCGAGTTCTAGCCGCGGGTGCGCGCTCTCTCTCTCTCTCCCCGGCGCGCCGGCTCGTTCTCGCGGCCTCCCTTTCCCTTCCTTTCCCTTCCCCTCCCCTCCCCTCCCCCCACGCTCTCCTTCCATCCGCGCTGGCCCGAGGAGGGAAGCGATCGTTCCTGTGCAGCCCGGCTTTTGTCGAGAGAGCCAGCGAGGAGCGCAACGAAACTCGCGCTTAGCTCAGGCGGCTGCTGAAGAAGGCGCCGCGGCGTGTTTACTCCCTGCTCCCGCACCGAAGCACGCACAGACTCGCTGGCGGCTCTTCCAGAGGCGCCTTCTCCTCCTCCTCCTCCTCCCTCCTTCCCTTCCTCCTCCATAACTCGCCCCCCCCCCCAAATCGGTCTCTTGAGGAGGAAAAGGGGAGGCGGGAAGCGAAGGCTCTTCGCTCGACCCGGAGCTGAGGATATTTAGGTTAATAGGACGGACGTTGATCCGTGATCCCCGCCCGCCCCTAGCGACAGCGAGCGCCGTGCCTTTATCTCCTGACACCGGACCGTCGCCGCCTCACAGGAGGAAACACACACACACACACGCATCGGATGCTTCTCACACAGGCAGTCCTGAGAAAGCCCAAAGTGTATTCCCCTCCCCGCCCCAGCCCCTCGCGCCCCCCCCTCCCCGACTCAAGGCGAAGGAGCTCGGCCTCTGCCCGGCCTCCGAAAGGTGCCCTGTCATCGTCATGGCTCCTCGCTTCCGCGCGAGGAGGGAGCGCGGATCAGGGGGCTTCCTTTGCCCCTCCACAACGTCTGAAGGAAAGGACTCGGAGAGAAAGGAGAGGAGGTGGGGCGGAAATGGGCTAAAGGTGCGCTCCTGGGGCCAGTGAAGCAGGAGCCCTCTGAAGCCGAGGTGACCCCGCCAGGCTTGCTTCGCGGCGCCCTCCAGATCCCAGAGGATTCAACGGGAGACAGTGAGAACAAGATGGGGGAGGGAATATCCCCCCCGACACACACACACCCTAGCCCACCAGGTCCTTCCTTCCTTCCTTCCTTCCTTCCTTCCTTCCTTCCTTCCTTCCTTCCTTTTCTTTCTTTCATTCTTTCTTTCCCAAGGGCTGGATGGAGAGAGAGAGCCATCTGGGGTTGGATGGCTTCTCATCTCATTACAGGGCATTAGGAGAGCCAGGCAAATATACAGCTATTAAAATTAATCGCCTCACGCTGTCAGCTGAACATAATGGAAATTATTTATAGGCCGCCGCCTACGTCGCATTTATCGTCAGAGAGGCTCGGGGTGGTCGGCCGAGGAAGAAGGAGAAGGGAACAGGGGAAAACGAGGGCGCCCAGAGGGGAGTCGCGGAGCCGGATCCGCTCTAGATTGCGAGAGTATGGGGAGGACTGGGGTGAGGGGGAGAAGATGCCTCGAGGAAGGAAGGAGCCGGCAGCGACAGCACATTAGAGGGAAAGATCGAGCCGAGCTCTCGCCCCTGCCGCGCCACCTCCCCCCGCCCCCAGGAAAAAAAGGTCCCTGGAACGAGTCGAAATCGGAGCAACGACTCGCAGTTCAGTATCTAAACAGCGGAGCGCCGCAATAAAGGTCCGCGGATTGAGCTCGCCGGCTGCGAGCCAAAAACCAAACAGAGAAGGCATTTTCCCAGAAAATATGTGCGGGAAAAGGGCCGGGAAAAGATCACACAAAAGCAGGGAAGCAGGAGGGTTTCTAGTGTGTGCCCAACAAGGGCCCACCCTCTGGTACCCAGAGCCCACTTCAACCTCTCTGTTATCCATCCACGAAGGTCCAAGACTCCAGGACAGAGAAAGAAAACGTGAAAAAAAAAGACAAATGCTTTTGCTTCCCAGTAAAGTACTGAGGGTAGATGGGGGTATCTATGAATATGAGCGGGATTCCCACAACACTTTTGGACCAAGTGGTCTCTTTCGAAACCGATTGTTGACGATGTGAAATACACTTTATTCGCAAGGTTCAGTGGCGCTGAATTCAATGGAATTCACTTCCAGACAAACACGCACACAGATTTACAGCCTTTCAAAAACCTCCTATTTTGAAGTATTCAGGTGTCGTTTTCGAGGACATGAATTTAATAGGATAAATTAATTTAATTAACGAGAAATTAACTAGCCCATCAAGGTATTTATCTCTTCTGGACTGTGTTTGGCTCTTTTTCAGAAATACTGGAGATCTTCTCGTGGCCTGTGTTTGCAGAGATGAAGACACAGGAAAAGAGATTCTCTTCTGCATTTAAAGCCCAAATGTTTGTAGATCAGCTAACAGATTAGCCGTTCGGGGCAGGAGGCAAAGGGCCCCTGGAGTTTAGCATCCTTTCAGAGATTGCCTTCTCTCCAGGTTCAGAGGCGAAGCGGGGTGCGGGGGGGGGGTTGGTTGGTGGGGAGAGAGCTGAAGGTGGGAAGAGAGAAAAGATACTCTTTCGAAGAATGACCAAGAGAATTCTAGGGGATTCAAATACAGACTTAAGTAGCTACCAAACACCAGAGGGAAGCCACATTAAAGCTGAAATCCAGCTGATGCTTTCGTGGGAATTAGTTGTATCGAACCTAGCAGGACTCATAGACAGATATGGACAGATACAGGACTTCTTTGCGCTCCAACTGGCACATCCTGCGCAATCCTGAAGCCTCTCAGAGTCGCCTTGTTGCCCCCTCCGAAGCATACTGGGTGGGGCTGAGATTAAACCTTCTTCTAGGAAAGGCAGAGCGTGCTTGTTTTCATCCGGAGCGATACGTTTAGGAAAGGATTTAAAGCTCCCTGTCAAACACTTGGCATTTTAAAAGTATTTGTATTTACTGCATTGCTTTTCTGATAAGGATTTGTCTCTTCAACCGCACACTCCGGCGTGGTTCCGAAAGGGTAAACGGCCTTTTCCTCTCTCCGCCCGCCCCCCCCCCGTTCCAGCTGTTAAATGAATCAAGGTCCTGTGACATGACGGATGAACGCTCCTCCGCTGTGGTCGACCGTGGACAGCCTTGCGGCAAAGGGTGGCTGGAGGAGGCAAAGTACAGTCATCTGGGGGCGGGGAGCGGGAGAGAAGGAGAGGGGGAGAGAGAAGGCGAAGGCAGCTTGGAAGGCTGCGGGGGGAAGGTGTGCGCGATGGAGAGGCCGGGAGGGGGGGGGTGGAGAGAGCGGGGCCGGCGGGCGGAGCGAAGCAGCCTCTGCCAGGCTTGGGAGGTTAATAAGTACACAGTTCCCAGTCGCGTCCGCCGGAGGCTGACTCGCCGCTCAGCAGGTACTTGACAGTCTGCACTGCAGCCCAAATTGAAACATGTGTTAACAACAAGGCCACGCATCCTCGGAGCTACCCGGGAGATCGCCTCCTCGCGCGGATTCTCCCGGTGCATTGTTTGGGTATCCTTTGGAGAGAGAGGCCCCGAGATCTTCCGCCCACGGTTTCTCCACAACCTGTGAAGCAGCAGTCTCTCTGTGGGGTATTGCACCCGGAGGCAGAAAAGAGAAGGATCCTCCGTTTTTATTTCCAGAAGACACAGGCTAATCCCGCTATCACCATCACCCCACCACCACCATTCTGCCGCGTTCCCAAGGCAAAGCTCATAATGCTCTGGGCCTTCCTATTAATTAGACTTGCAGAGGCTGGCATCGATGCTAAACACTCAGCCGCAGTATATTGATCACATTCCGTATTCCTTCTCTCCAGGCAAGCACGAACGTTTCAAATGCAGCCTGTCGGGACATATGGATCTTTCTATACATACTTCTGTGCATTGCATGTTGATTTCCAATGTATCCTTGATACGCCAGGCTGAAGGAGAAGGGTTAGGGAAGGGTTAGGCAGTGCCTTATGAAGGACTAGCTGAAGAAGGGCGCCTGCCGTGGTCGCACACACCCCTCACCTAACACTGGTAATTGGCATGAGGGATATTCCAAGTTCAAATATGGACAACCGTGGCATTTTATCCAAAAGATCATATTGTTTTACGTGAGTTTAATTGATTCAGGGTATCCACAGCCACTCAGCATCACTAAGGTATATCGCAATCCTCAAGTCACCCGTAAATATGCCTTGAATGAGTGGAGGCAATCAACCATTTAACGACTCTTTAAGCACTCCGACTGTGGCTAAAGAGTGTTAAAGAGTAAAGAAACTGCATCAAGTGATCTTAAGGTATGTGCCAAAGAGGTATGTGCCTTTTGGCATCCAGCCCTGTCTTTTATCTCTTTCCGGAGAATATCAGGGCAGAAAAAAATCGGCACGAATATTATTTGATAGAAATAAGCGTATTGATCATGGCCCCAGCTCGGAACACCTGCATCTTAAAAGTCACGTTAATGTGAGTGAGCTATGCATATGCACAGACATTTCTGTAACTACCTTGAGGAGCTGAGGCTAATCTGAAAGTAAGATGTTAAGCAAAGCTCAGCTCAATAAAATAAGGTTAATATTTAACCATTTCTTGGACAGTTATTCATTAACATGGGGTTGCAAGAGAACTGTTCCCAGTCTTCTTTCCTAGCAAGAAAGATTCGCCTTCGTGTTTCCAAACAGCTCTATCACATACCTTCAAGAGTACGGTGGCTCATCAGAATCTTCACCATTGCCTCCAGTGGGTGCAGATGAACATCTTTTAGGGAAGGGATGTTGGATTTTACTGTGAGAGGAAGTGAAGCAGAGTTTGGAAGCCAAGACGCCTCTCCCACTCAGACTATCTCCGGGAAATATCAGGCACCTCAAACCCCCTAGGATATAGATAAGAACTGATACTTAGTGCTAACTCAAAAGTCACTTTTTCAAGTCAAAGCTCCTATATTTGTAAGATTTTAAAGGTTGCAAAACCACACATATTATGTGCTGTCAAGTCCTATCTAATTTGTGGCATCCCTAACATGGATTTCGAGGCATGTGAGATGTTAAGGAGTGGTCTCACTGGTGCTATCCTCAGTTTCCACCGCCAAGCCGCAATTAGAACCCAGGTCTCCTGAGTTCTTGTCCATCACTTTGTCTACCACAACACTTTGGCTTTCTAACTCTACACATAGCTATTTGGAAGTAAGTCCCATAGAACTGTGCTAGACTGGGTCTCTTCCAGCTGTACTGCGATGATCCTTCAAATGATGCGCATCAGTTAATTTTAAATTCGTTTAAAACAACCCTTGAGAAATGTGAGAACATTTCCTTTTGAATTATCTAAGACAGGACATGGCCAGGCCAGGCGCTTAACTCCTGGGCTGCCGAGGACAGAGAGAGTTGGACAAAGAGGGCGGGCAGTCAGAGGCCGCAGTCGGATCTCCAGGAAAGAGTCACGTGCAGAAAAGCGTCGTGACCCTAACCTCCTCGCTACAGCGGCGCTTTGCAGCTGCGCAGTGGAGGCCAGGGCACGGCGGAAAAGTCCGCCTAATCCTTCGCAGGTCATCCAGAACTGCAGCTGTCTGGCCTTACCTTCTCCTCTCAGGGGCCCAATCAAGGGCGTTCCGAAGGAAGAGGAGGAGGAGGAGGAGGAGGGACTAAGGCTGCAGTCTCTCTCTGCAAAGCCTTAAGGTAAAGCAGCTATATGGTTGGGCAAGAGAGAGCCCGGCTCTGCCATCGTCTTTCGCGGAGGAAGAACCCGGAAAGAGTAGTTTCGCGCGGGAAGATTCCAGCTCAAGCATTTGATCTGCGTGCCAGCAAACCTTTCAACCCTGACTCACATTATTCCACTCTCGGAGCCACGGTGACTTCTCCTTCCCCACAGGAAGGACCGCACACACACACACACACACACACACACACACACACACACACACACACAGAGTCAGTATGAAACTTTCCCAACCTGATGCCCTCCTGGTGCCTGGCGTTGGTTTATAACACTGGCCATGCTGGATCGAGGATGATGGGAGTCGCAGTCACACACATCTGGAGGGCACCAGGCTGGAGAAGGCTAGTAGGCACTTCCTACCAATGATCCACATCGCATGAGTGTTGGAACAGAACATAAGGGGGTGGGGGAGAGAGAGAATAAGGCTTTGGACAGATGCCAGATCTGGTGTTATAAAGAGAGGGTGTTCCCCCGGGCTCCTCCTTTAATTCAAGTGAAAGTACTGAGATTTGCAACAATTCCCACATAACCCAAAAGACGTTTACTTGGAATGCCACAGACTTCCCTCTCTCCCCAGCGGAACGCGATTTTAGATTTAAATCGCTATCTAAATAAGAGGAAAGCCAACCGAGACTAATTTATGCATATGTGTTCATCACTTGACGTCCACAACGTGAAGTGAGACCTTGTGTGTATGAAACAACACAGGTCAATCGCTACAGACAGAACTGCATATCTTCTCGAACGGGATACTTCCTGTTGCGGTCAGTTCGAAGAATATCCTGTCACTTCTCAGGCGCCGAGGAAGTCCATGGTGTAGGGCGCTTGTGTATCTACGAATCAGCCCTCACTCATATCTGCGAACAGGATGCACACTTCAGTCGGGTTGTGGTAGCTGTCTATTGGTTTGTACATAGCGGGCTACAACACCAGATAGGAGGAATCATTAGGCAGGTGTGTCAACTCGACGCCCCCTAGCCTCTTTCCAAAGGACCTGCAGGAGCTCTCAAGCTTGCCCGGCATGATGATGTTGTTTGCCGCAGAGTCGATTCCGACTTAAACAGGGTATTCGAGATGCTCAGGCAATGGTTAGCTATTGCTGCCCCTACCTGCCCCACTGTGTTTCACTGGCAGAACGGGGATTTGAACCCCGGTCTCCCGAGTCCTAGGCTCTTTTCATCCTCTACGCCACACTGACTACACCACCGTTGAATCCCAGGGCATCACACTGCCACAGGAGTGACACACTCCGGCCTGGACGCCTCGGCCTCCTGCTTCCGGAGCGGTGAAAGCCAACGGTGAGCCAACTCGGTCGTGAAGCAAATGGAGAACCTTGGCCCGGCCGGAGAAGCAAATCTTCTCGCGGTTCCAGTGAACGGGTAAACTGGCCCCGGTCAGCTTCCTCTCTCTTCTCCATTCCCTCTGGAAGCCGAAGCCATCTCGGTTCGTCTGCCTGGGAAGTCCCTTTCCTCTCTTATTTACTAGTCTGGCAGGCTCTCCGGAACGTTCATTCTGCCACCGCTGCTGCTCTGCCAGATCCCGCTCCCTGCCTCCTGCCAGCTCTTATTGAATATAATTTGTTTGATCGATCGACTTGCGGATGAGGAGGGAGGGGAGAGGCGAGGCGAGGCGAGCAGGAGAGTGTCAGACTTCAGAATCTGCATATCGCCCTTTGAGATCCCGCTGCTGACAGAACAAGGTCTGCCAGTGGCGTGGAGCTGCTCCCAGCATGTCAATGTAACGACGGCGGGTGAGGTAATCAGATTCCCGGCCCAGGATCGAGAAGCGCCGAGGCAGGAGGAGGAAATGTGAAGCAAGTTAGCCGGTTCCGAAATGGTCGAAACACCTCGAAATAAGAGGTTCTGCCTGGGATCCCCTCTTTTAAGGATCCATGAAGTGTACACACACACACACACACACACACACACACACACACACACACACACGCTCTGCTGGCTGGTGTTTGCTTCCGCTTCCCGACTTGGCGGGCTGCGGACTGGTGCAGCCTACGGAGTCCTTTCGGAGCCTTGGCGCAGTTCGGGCTTGGCGACTTATTAGCCTCGCGCTCTGCAACCGAGAGGAAAGCCAACATCGCCTCAGGCGAGGTCGGAAGAAGCCACCGAGACTGGTTCCCGGGCACAGCTTGGGAAGCCGCGTCTTTAGAAGAAGCGCTGGCTGCCCACGGGTCGGAGAGCAGCCGTTTGGCGTCCTCCTTGCGGCCCTTTATACACATTCTGCCTCGCACTTCTCGTCCCTGATACTTAAGCGTCGGCCTCCAAGACTATCTGGAAATCAGAACTTCTGGCTCGGATACCTGAATCCAGACGCCCCAGGCTCCTTCTGGCAACGGCAGACGCTCAGAAGAACTCGGGAACAAGCGGTCCTGGGTTGACACTGACAAGAAATTCCCCGTTGATCCCAGGTTCCCAGGCTGAGACTTCGCCCAGACCTTCCGTCAATTAGCTTAAGTTCCTCCTATCAACTGTGGGGCAGGGACTTCTTTCATTTTATGGGTTTTCTGGAAATGAGGAAAACCCTCAGAGTCTGAGAAGTTACATGAGTGCCACCATAGTAGGGTTGTTTACTGGAAGTAAATTTCACTGGGTTCCATGAGGCTTATTCTCAAGTTAACGAGCAGAAGATTTCAGTCCGCCCCATACTCTCGCATTCTTAAGAATGTAAGAGCAAGGTAAGAATTAGGCGAATTGTCTGGATCAGGCCCAAAAGGGCCATTTCTTGTAGTGTTTCTTTTTCAGAAGGCACTACGGGACCTTAGCTAGAGGGCGCGATGCCGCCCCTTCCTTGACAAGGGTTTGGGTATTGGCGGTTCCTATAGAAGTCTACATCTCGGTCCCAAGTCTGTGCACTGCGAAAGGAGCTGGGCCGAAATCAAGAGGCCTCACCGAGGAAGACGTCTCCCACCCACCCCCACCCTCCCTTTCCTCATTTCCAGGAAAACCCATATTGACCTCTCCCTCCTTCCATTTTGCATTGCAGTGGCTGGAACCCGGTAACAGAGCTCGTGTTTCTCACGCAGAAGGTCCCAGATTCTACCCTGGGTATTTCCCGGCAGGGCTAAGAAAGAATCCTGCCCGAAGGCCCGGACAACTGCTGCCAGTCAAGAGCGGACAATCCAGGCCCGTGGCCGACCCAGCAGAAGGCCGATTGCTAATGTTCCTCTTTCCTTCGCCTAAAAATATCGCTGAACGCAGCTGCACCGGCTGAAGTCGCACAAATCCACCTCCACAGTACTTCAGCAACCCCAGCCCCCCTCCTTACTCTCCACCCCCACTTCTCGGCAGCCTGAGAATAGGATGGCGGGACTCTGGGAACTAACTCGCGTACTCCTCGCCGCGAGTGACTCTACTGGCATCTGGACACAAACACACACACTTTGGAAAAGCTTATGTCTTGACTTCCTGAACCTCCTGTCAAAAGCCGGGTAGGTGAGGAGGCCAACCTCCCCTTCCTTCTCCTCCCATCAGTACCACCCCGTTTTCAATGCAAACTACGTTCTGCTAGTCTTTCGGCTGAATCCAGTCAGGAGATTTCTTTCAACATTTTCCAGGAATTAAAACGCTCCGGGTATTTTCACACACCCCTCCTTTTTCTTCTTCTTCCCCTTTCTCCCTTTTCAAGACCTTTTAAAGGGGACTTAGAGTTTTGTCATCCGCTCCTAAACGCGTTTATTTGGAAGCACATTCCGCAGAAATCAATGGGCATTTAGGAAAAGGAGGAGGGTGCCAATCTTGTAATTGTTGGGTTTGCGCGAACACTGGAGGAAGAGGGGGGGAGGGGAGCCACATACAAATGTATTTCTCTAAAAAATATTGACAAGAGTAATAGCCTCCTGGCGAAGACCTCGCGCCGCGAGGTTTTGTGTGAGAGAGATATTTTATTGCCGGGTAATTATTCCCGATTCCCCCTCCTAACGAAGGGCTGTAAGTGAAAACGCTGCCAGAATCTATTAAATGTCGCCAAGGCAGAATTGAAGTCAAACTGCTGCTGGGTTTACACGCCCCCTGTTGGAAAAGATCTTGTAATTAGGGAGAGCTCTCCCGCCGGAGGAGGCTGCAAATCAGGGCCCGAAGGCAGGGTGGGGGGAGGGCTCGCCACGAGAGCGAAAAACATCCCCCTTTCTTCCTTAATGCAAATAAGGTTGCATTGAAACGACAAGCCGAGAGATCGTTATGCAACGTGCAGCAGATGTTACTTTCCTCCTCATGGTGAAAAGGGGGCGGGGGAAATATATGCGAAAAAAGAGAAACCCTCTCCTCCCCCTCCTCTTCTTTTTCTTGGGCGGACGCTTAGCTTCTTTTTAACACCTTGAATCAAGTTCCGTGCCAACGTTAGCAGCTATTAAAAGGCAGGCAAAGCCACCGTTATTAATGTTGCGCAACTGTGTTTGTTCTTCAGGATGAAAACCGCTCCATTTCCATGCAAGCGTTCTTATTGTTCTCTTTATTGTACAGAGGGGGAGAATCTAGGCCCAAGCCTCCCGTAATTGTTGTATCAGCTGGCTGTGCTTCTTTTCCACAAATCGTACCAAGGATAAATCGGATAAAGCGAGTAAAAGGCAATCTTCCACTGGATCAGAGTTGGTGTACCAGGGCAACCTTTCAGCCACACCCAAGTATTCCCAGGGAAGCACATGGCTTAGATACAGTCTTAGAATCTTAGAACTGCAGAGCTGGAAGGATCCCTATAGATCAGAGGTCCCCAACCTTGGGCCTCCAGATGTTCCTGGACTACAACTCTCAGAAGCCTTCCCTGCCACCTCTGCTGGCTAGGATTTCTGGGAGTTGAAGTCCAAGAACATCTGGAGGCCCAAGGTTGGGGACCACTGCTATAGATCACTGAGTCCAGCACCTGTCAAAGGAGTACAGTGGGCAACTGAACTCCCAACCTCTGACTCCTGCAGCCAGAGGCCTAAACCACTGAGTTATCCAGCACCCTAAGCATAGTTTCCTGGAAGTAAATTCAAGTTAGTCACTAACTTCCAAGAAAGCAAGATTAAGACAATCAGGCTGTAAATTTCCAAGGTCCACCTACTGACACCCCATTCTTTGTCTCTATAGAAAACTTTTCACTTGAATCAATTCAGTAGGCCTTACTTTGGCTTCATGTATTTAACATATGGGATGTTCCTTGCCCTTCCATTCCACCCGTGACTGGAAAACTTCCATATGCTTTGAGACAGCAATGGAATAAAAAGTTTGAAAATGGTGTTCCACTCTCAGAGGTTGACTTCAGCCCTGAAGCACCTCCAGGCAGGTTTGCTAATACCTCTTGCTGGTAGGTTTAGCGTTTACTCTTTTCTTCTGTGTCGATGTGGTTCCACAACATTGTGCGGTGGGCCAAATCTCCTTAAGCCAGGAGCAGCCACATCTTAAAGGGCCAGTTGAATACTTCTAGCTTGTAGGTTGGAAGTATCCTTTCCTCCACAAGAAACCAGGAGGCTTGTTTCTGGGTCAAGATTCTTTGTGTCCTTCTGACAGATTTTTTGTGTGTAGGCATCCTTCAGTCTCGAGAGACTATGGTAACATGCTCTGAATAGAGGTCTTGGAACAGCGTCTAGTGTGGCTGAGAAGGCCAATTCGAGAGTGACAATCCCTTCCACACTGAAGACAAATACAATGTGTCCCCTGTCCAGCTCCCCGATTTTGCTGGTTTCAGGACTGCCTCTTTGCCTCGGCCTGCTGGACAAGGGTCTCTCCAAATTGGGAGAGGCCATGCTGCACCGCCTGCCTCCAGGCTGAACACTCAGATGTCAAGGTTTCCCATCTGTTGAGGTCCATTCATAAGGCCTTCAGATCCCGCTTGCAGATATCCTTGTATCGCAGCTGTGGTCTCCCTCCGGGGTGCTTTCCCTGCACTAATTCTCCATACAGGAGATCTTTTGGAATCTGACCATTCTCACGACATGCCCGAGCCAACGTAGATGTCACTGTTTCAGTAATGTATACATGCTAACAATTCCAGCTCGTTCTAGGACTATTCTATTTGGAACTTTGTTTTGCCAGCTGATACCAAAAATGTGTCAGAGACAACGCATATGGAACATGTTCAGCTTCCTCTCCTGCCATGCACAAAGGGTCCAGGACTCACTGCAGTACAGGAGTGTACTCAGGACACAAGCTCTATAGACCTGGATCTTGGTATATGCCATCAGCTTCTTATTAAGCCATACTCTCTTTGTGAGTCTAGAGAACATGGTAGCTGCTTTGCCAATGCGTTTATCCAGCTCAACATCTAGGGAGAGAGTGTCAGAGATCGTTGAGCCAAGGTACACAAAGTCATGAACAACCTCCAATTCTTGTGTAGAGATGGTAATAGAGGGAGGTGAGTCCACGCCCTGGCCCATGACTTGTGTTTTCTTCAGGCTGATTGTTAATCCAAAGTCTTGGCAGGCCATGCTATAGCGATTCATGAGTTGTTGGAGGTCTTCAGCAGAATGGGCAACAACAGCTGCATCATCAGCGAAGAGGAAGTCCCACATGCATTTCAGCGGGACTTTGGTCTTCGCTCTCAATCTAGAGAGATTAAAGAGCTTTCCATCTGATCTAGTCCGGAGATAGACACCTTCTGTTGCAGTTCCAAAGGCATGCTTCAGCCGTGCTTCTGACAGATAGGAGTGTGTATATGTGTGTGCATTACACTATGGGGCAGTACAAAAGTTCAGACAATGAACAAATGAATGAATGAATGAATGAATGTGTCTGTCCACAGAAAGAGAGATATGGATCAATTAATAGAGGTTTATGCATGCACAGACAGGAAGAAATGAGTATTAAAAGTATTTTATTCATATGTGCCTATGAGGAGGAGCAATTTCTTAACTACTTGACTAACCAAAACCTAACTCAGTGTAAAGCAAAACTGAGTAATCAAGAATTCTGGAAAACTAAAACCAAAGCTAGTCACATAGGGAAATGAGTATTTATTTAATTTCCTTTTTTGAGTCAATTGCTAGGCAAACCTGAAACATGATTGCTACACCTGAAGAACTGTACATACAGGCCTGCTGTACCAATAATTTTTCATTTGCCTTAAATCAATTGTAAAGTGTGTACAGGGCAACGTCTTAGAACTACGGCCAGGAAGATCCTATTCCGAGCACGAGGACAAGCAGCAGAGCCCCACCGTGGAAGTGGAATGCTGACTTCAGTTCTGCACCGGAGAGCAAACACCTTGCCTGGAGCCCTTGCATGTTAATGTACCGCCACGGCGTTTAAGAATGCCCAGGGCACCTTCGCCTGTCACTTAAATATTGTCTAGTCGGAGGCTCTCACCTGGGGTGTTTGTCTGCAAATGGTGTGTACAACGCCCGCACGCGCGCATGCTCTTGGCATAGGAGAGCAGGGCCCCGGGGCAGCGCATTCTTTACAGGAAGCTACCACTGTGGCCTACCCGCTTTTTATGTACATCGGGAGACCGGCGAGTTCGAGTTTTAAGCCTTTCCTGTTTATAAAACAGCATCGCGCAGGAACTTGGCATTCACAAAAGGAAGGAGGTTAGCAGAGGGAAGTCTTTCAACTTTTGTCGGTTTGGTGTCTTGAACGAAAGAGATCCACAGACAAAGCAATCTTGCAGCAGCAGTATTCATAACAGAGCCGCATCCTGTCCTTCGATTGAAACAGAAGACGGTTCAACACAATCTAGGGAAAGTGGAGAGCAGGAGACTTCTACGGTTTCCTCAGGCAGCTTTCCACACTCACTTCGGCCGCCTCCCGGAGCTGCCTCTTCGGAAAAAGTCCCCTTGCAAAACACAGAGCTTGCGTGTCTCCACTTCGCCTCTGAGAAATACGGCTCCGCGCATTAATGGCAAGAACCTCCGTTCTTTCTCATTCATTCATCAGGGTGTTCGCTCCATTTACCGTACGGGAGGCTAGCAGCGAGTCTTACTGACTCAGGATTTACGCCAGCGTAGCGACTCTCGATTCAACACAGAGACGACGACAGCGATCAAGGACATAGGCTAGGAGGGGCATGAGACCCAATTTTCAAACCATCTCGCTTTCGAGTCTAGTTCAGAAGGAAGGACACGGAGCGATCGCCCAGGAGGGCCGAGCGCGAACTACAAGGGTCTCAGGGGCAGCCTCGCGTAATCGGATCAATTTCCCTATATTTCACTTCAAGGGATGTGGGGGACTATTGAGGGGAAGCGAGTGTTTTATTTCTGTAGCTCCCAGTCCTGCCCGCGTCGTTTACTAACACGGGCCACAATTTCCGCCTCTCCACTCTCTTCCTTTAGACTCCACGAAAAACTGCAAGCGGCAACCCTCTCTGTTCAATGCCAGCTCGCTGGAGGGGGGCTGGGGTGGAAAGAGGAAGGCTTTCGGCCATGTGGCTTCTTAGTATGTGCGAGCTGGAAACTACCAGCATCTCCCACTTGGCCTGGAGCAAGTAAGTTCCTGCCTAGCAAACAGTCGACACACAGGCGCACACGCCCCGCCCTCTTCCTGCCTTGCCGTGGCTGGCTGCGCCCCGGGAGGATCGCCGTTCTCCTGGCTTGCTTTTCTCTCTTTTCTGCGGTCCAGAGGCGCGTGCTGCGGCTGCAAATGGCGTCCCGGCTCTCCCACTCTTGCAACTCGAGTCGCGGTCGCGGTGCGCGCACCCGCGATCGGCTCTCGTTTGCCCCTCGCTCTCTTTGACTAGCCTGCTGGAGAGGAAAGAGCCCGGGCGGGAAGCCCATCAGATACCGCCGGCCGGCCGGCCTGCCTGGCACAGAGCCGCCGCGAGCTGCGCCGGGCCCTTCCTCCCGCGAGGGCCTTCCTCGCGGCTCATGGAGGCGGGCCCTTCTCTGGCGGCGCTGCCGGGCGGGCGGGCGACCCCAGGCAAACCCTGCTGGGCGCGCGAGGGAGCAAGGGAAGGCCGCAGTTGCCCGAACCCTACAGGGAGGCTGCCTGGGCAGGTTTGGGCTGAGGCAGTCTGCCCCGCCTTCCCTGGCCTGGCCTGCCGATTTCCACCCCCGAGTCTCGGTGGGCAGGAGAGAGAGATGGGCGTGGAATGACGCTTATGTGCATTTTCAAGCAGCACCGCGCAAAGACTCCCCCACGGTTGGCGGTGGCGGCCGGGTCAGGCGCCGAGGTAAGCGCCTTTGTGCCAAGCTCGAGCTGGGGCGGACAGGGAAGGCGAGCCTTTCGTTTGCTTTGCTGGCCTCCCTCGGTCGCGCCTAGAATTGCAAGCCGAACCCGGGAGACGCTACGCTCGGCTTCCTGCTTCCTGCCACGCAAAGTGTGTGTGTGTGTGTGTGTGTGTGCGCGTGCGTGCGTGCGCGCGCCAAAGAGATAATCCCTCGCCACCGTGCAGCTGTCACACATGCCAACTGTCCTTGTCAGGGGAGGACAGCCAGTCGCTCGCTCGCTCGCTTTGCAAAGGCAGCCCGCTCTGCTCTTCAGAGTGGTCCCTTCAGCAAGGTAAATTGCTCAGTAGGTTTCCATTCAGGGGAACACGCGGGAGGAGGAGGCCCGCAAAGGATACGAGGAACTTCCATCCCCGGCTGCCCCAGTAAATCCAGTAAGGTTTCCGAGGCTCGACGATTCACCCGAGGATCACTGAAGTCCCAGCTGGAAACTGGGTCAAATGCAGACATTTCCGTCGCTGGAACGAAGCCCTTGATGATTTCAATGTTTTGAAGGGTGTTTAGCGCCATACGCCACTTGGAAACATACTAATTTCCTGGCATATTTTGTAAAGCTGGAGCTCAGGTTTGTTTATGCTGAACCTTTATGGCAGCTGTATGGCAGCTGGTTGCGGCACTCCCGGGAAAAGGCATCCTGCAGGTAGAGTTTGTTCCTTCAGGCACTCCTTGAAAACAGATGTTTCCGGGCTCAGCCCAGTTAAACTCCAGAGGGCAGGGCTAGCGCGGATGGGTGGAAGGTGCAGGGAAGCAGATTACCGCTTTGCATCAGGAGAAATTTCAAAACAGTACTGTTCAGCAGTGAAGCAGACCGCCTTAGGAAGTGATGGATTTTCCTCCCCAGGGCAGAATCAAACTGCGATGTGTAGACGGTTGGGCTAGAAGACCTTCAAAGGTTCCTGATTCTATGTTCTTATAAAAACTTTTCCCCAGCATGTCATTGTGATTACTGAGTGGTGAGAAAATAGCATCCCACCTGCTGAAAGAAACTCTTTTGTTTGTGTTTTGGTCTGTTAATAAACTCCAAAAAAATTTGAAACCTGATTCAGTTGAGCTTCTGCTTAATATACTAATGGATCTGGGTGATAAATTCATTATTTGTAGCACAGCGATTAAAGTCAGTATGCAGTGGAATTTTATGCAAGGTTTGTTGCTGTTGTTGTTTAGTCGTTAAGTCGTGTCTGACTCTTCGTGACCCCATGGACCAGAGCACGCCAGGCCCTCCTGTCTTCCACTGCCTCCCGGAGTTTGGTTAAATTCATGTTGGTAGCTTCAGTGACACTGTCCATCCATCTCGTCCTCTGACGTCCCCTTCTCCTCTTGCCCTCACACTTTCCCAACATCAGGGTCTTTTCCAGGAAGTCTTCTCTTCTCATGAGATGGCCAAAGTATTGGAGCCTCAGCTTCAGGATCTGTCCTTCCAGTGAGCACTCAGGGTTGATTTCCTTCAGAATGGATAGGTTTGTTCTCCTTGCAGTCCAGGGGACTCTCAAGAGTCTCCTCCAGCACCACAATTCAAAAGCATCAATTCCTCGGCGGTCAGCCTTCTTTATGATCCAGCTCTCACTTCCATACATCGCTACTGGAAAAACCATAGCTTTGACTATGCGGACCTTTGTCGGCAAGGTGATGTCTCTGCTTTTTAAGATGCTGTCTAGGTTTGTCATCGCTTTCCTCCCAAGAAGCAGGTGTCTTTGAATTTCATGGCTGCTGTCACCATCTGCAGTGGTCATGGAGCCCACGAAGGTAAACTCTGTCACTGCCTCCATATCTTCCCCTTCTATTTGCCAGGAGGTGATGGGACCAGTTATGCAAGGTTACCAGGACCTAAGACCAGCTAATTTCAGTGGGACCTTTTGCAAAGTAAATCTGCATGTGGGGAAGGTTGTTCTTCCGTGGGGTATTACATAACTTATGAATATGTCATTCCAGAACAGAATTTGGAAATTTGCTTTCCAAGATTCCAGAATTACAATGACATGTTGCAGCTTTCCATAACTTGGGCCTTGGTAGGGTACTGGAGCTGAGGTACTGACTGCGACAGCATATCATTATACATACTCTTTTTGAAAATAACGTTCTTAATATTGGTGCAGAAGTTTGACTGGAGTTACAATTTCCTTATAGTAAGGGGAACCTGGAAAGCAGAAGAGGTAAGAGAATCACCTAGTAGCTGTGGGCCTTCTTTTGAAAATCTGAAACCTAAACAAACTGATGAATCCATGGTCCACAGAATGCAAAAAGGCGAATATCCTATTCAAGAAAAATATGTTCCAATTACTTCATTTACATTCTGCTCCTAAATAATTGGAAAAAAGGAAAGGCAGCCGTTCAACATTTTCCTTTTGGATGGACCTTCTTCCTGCTGTGTTCTTATAGGAGTAACTCCCAACAAAGAGGTGAAGATCCGTGCAGCCACCTTTGGGATTCCGGATTTGCAGACTAGACAGTGAAATCCAGGTGCAAAGGGTAGCTGGGCAGCATTAAAATAGCTCAGGGTGAAAGGGCGTCAGTTCTCAGTTTTAAAGATTTTGGGTGCAATACCAAGAAAAACGGATTTAGATTTGAAAAGCAAGGGCACATGGATTGTGTCCTTTATTAAAGGTATTAGCCATGACTTAGTCCTTTGGGAATAAAGAGCAATTTTGCATTGTGATCACTTCCTTTGCTTTCTTGAGAATAAAATTAGGTCAGGTGTCGGTTGTATGGGTAAAGTTCCGAAAACGTAAACAAGATGAAGCTTGTTGTGGCGTCGTAAATAATTAGAACCCATTTTAAAAGAAATATTCACGATAGGAAAAAATGTGTTTACAGTTTCTGGGAGGACTTCAACTGAATATTGTGCAACTGATATCGAGCGGGGATGGTTGCTGCTTATCACCTATCCAGAAGGAAAGGATCTTTGCCCTGGTGCGTGCAGGCAGTCGTTAAGAATAACTCCAAGCTTGGCGCTGGTGGCTCGCCCAGTCCAGCTCCCTGTAACTTATCCCCACCCCTTTCCTAGCCAAGTCAACCCTGTTGCCCGAGAGCTTTTACGCAGATTAAGTTCAGCCCTGCTCGGGGCGAACTCGGGGTCCTCTCACGCCACTCGCTTCTATTTCCCAGCCGTCCCTCCGAGGCCAAGTCTACCCTTCATAACCCCAGGGACCGAATGAGTCCCGCGCCGCCGCCCCCCCCCGCCCCCGTCCCGGAAGCACGTGACTCGCCCCCGCCGCAGCTCCTGCGAAAGCAGCTGCTTCGTTTTTCTCGGCGCAAACCAGCCCTCCCGAGGGCGGCCCCGTCCTGTCCGCCTCTCCCTTGACCCGAAGGGGGGGGGGGAGCCCGGGTTTAGACCTGTCCATCATTCCGGTCCTTACTCCGGGAGAGGGGGCGGGGAAAGGGAAGCGGTGGATGTGGAAAGCGCTTTAAAAGCTCTTCCTCCCAGAGGAACGATTGCCCCCCCCTTTCTCTGTCCCTCCCGCCGCCTCACCCCCCCCGAACGTGAGGACGGCGCTCCGCGTGTTCCGCTTAATTGCCTTGGTCTGCTGGCGCCGGCCGAGCCCCGGGTCCTGGCATGGAGCAGAGAAGCAGCGAGGCCGGGAGGGAAAGGCCTACGACGAACGGCCACGACCACAACAATGCTGGTTGTAATGGGATGACATGGTGGGGGAGGGGGAGAAGGCCTTTCCATTTTCGCCCCGCTCCTCGGCTTTGGTCGCCGCTAATTATTGTGCTGAGTAATTGCCGCGAGAATAATAGCGCACTCCAAACCGAGGGTCCGTCTGAAAGAGAAAGAGTGCCCAGGCATGGCCGTGGAGGCGCCCTCTCAAGCTCCCGTCGGAGCCCTACGCGGTTACCTGCGAGTCAGCCCCCCTGAACTGAGCGGGGAGCATTTCTACATGCATCTGCAGACGGTCGCGCTGCGGTTCCGCTTGAGGCAGCGGTTGTAGGTGTCTGTGTCCCCCCCCCCCACCCACCCACCCCCGCAGGAAACACACCTCTTAGCTAGAAGAATCCTTGAAGGGAGAGGGTTGGCGGTGGAAAGGAGTTCGCCCTCTTACCAAGAGAGAGAAAGGCGTGCATTTTGTTAGGGGAAAACAATGTCCTCATCACTTCTTTTCGCACGTGGAGTTTGAGTTGCGGGAGCAGCCAGCCAGGGTGTCGACTGTGGTGTGCCTGGTCGCGTGCAACCGACACCGGATTAGATTGCGATGCCAGCTTCCCCAGTTGGAATGCCATCCAACAGGAAATTGGCGAAGAATTCAATATCCAGTCTTATTCGCTCTTTTTTTAAAAAAAGGTGTTTTCTTTCTGGACGACTCAATATAACAAATATCTAGGTTTGCCTTTATGGCCATAGGAGCAGGTGGTTAAGTGTTATCTTTACTACTGGTTCACAGCAGGTTAGGCTTATCCAGCCAAAGATTAGCAAATGTAAATCGCACAGAGTTCAATGGCAGAAATACAGTATAAATGTGTGCTTAACTTTTTCCACTGATATCTGTGGGACTTGACTGTGTTTAGTCTGAGCCAAATTGTGTTCTAATGTGTTTAGGATTGGTGGTGGTTGATTATTTGGATGTATGGGTCTACTCCAGTCAGGAATTACAAGTGGATTTAGCCGTAGGAGCTTTCATCAGGCATAGGTTTTTGTGAGCTGTGGCCCAGTTTATCAGATGCATGAGATGTCAATTGACCAGGAAGCTACTTACACACATGTAGTTTTTAATCTGTTGCTTTAATTTTTTTATGTCTATACTTTTTTAATGGTCTTAGAGTGAGATTATAATGTAGCTGTGTAGTCCAGAAGACTAGCTTTGCTGCTCTGTACTGGGTGTAAGACAGTTGTGGCTGCCTTGGTTACAGTTCCTATGGAAGAGAATTTTCAGACTGATTTGAAAATGACTGTGCATATAAGCTGCCTTTCTTTGGGTGGGGGACATCATTAGATCATTTTTAAAAAATCCTTCCAAACATGAGGTGATAAGAAAAATAAAAACAGACAGAGAACAGCTGAGACAGTTGAAGAAAAAAAGAAGAAAGCATATTGATAGCTGATAAAGAAGAAAGGTTTTGAGTCTGAAAACCCAACTATATGACATGCCCACTTTGCAATTAGAAATGGAGCTTTGTTAAAGAGTGAGGGGTATTTATCCTTTCATGAGGTTCCCATGTGCTCACTTTTCTTGGGTGATTGGTTCCTGGGAGGTAAATGCAGGCTTCATTTGCAAGTTGGTTGTGCAAGCATGGAAGATTTGAAGAAAAGCTGCTCTAGAGAGATAACTTTGTGTCACCATCTAATTGCAAAACTCATGTGTAGTATAATTTGGTCCTGAAATAAGCCTACTAGGATTAAAGATGACTGCCAGAGCGGGTGCCTGAAGAAAGTAGGAAGCTGTTCCACAAGTTGTTGGAAAAGATTCAAGGAGGCAGTAGAGCCCAGAAGTTTTCAAGAAGATATGTCATCAGAGAAAATTTCAGGAAATAGTCTTTGAAGCAATGTCCTGGAACGTAGAGGAAAAACTGGAAGCTGAAGAAGGCTGCTGTGCAGCATGTATTCCTGGGTATTCCAAGCTGCAGTGAGGAAAATCCAATGTGAGCAAAGTTACTGAGACCTTGTTTAGGAAGACTCACATACTAGGCAAAAGACCCAAGCATATTTGCTCTACACAATCAAAACATTGTTTGAGAAGGTGACAGATTTATTCTGTATATAAACTCTTTCCTTGATAAATGTATCAGTCTTACTCCTCTTGACCTTAGTGGTGGCACTGGGTCCATGCTTATGCAATGAAAATGAGGCTGCTAGGTTTGTATAAGTAGAGAGAGTTGCTTTTGGAGGGAGCAGTTATAGTTTTAAAGTTGAGATAGCATTCCCTAACTATGAGGCCTGTTTGAAAACTTTACTAAAAGCACAGCTGATGCTAATGCACATAATAGTACAGATGATTATTGCACCTTTCTTAGCTTTTCAGATACAGTGGTGCCTCGCTAGACGATGTTAATCCGTTCCGCGGAAATCGCTGTCTTGCGAAAACATCGTCTAGCGAAGCACGTTTCCCCATTGGAATGCATTGAAATCTCTTCAATGCGTTCCAAGGGAAAAGTCGTCGTCTTGCGAAGATCGTCCATAGGGAAACCTCGTCTAGCGAGCATGGGTCCCCGTTGGAATGCACTGACAGCTATTGACCGCTAGTCAATGCATTCCAATGGGGAAACCTCGTCGTCTAGCGAAAATCGCCCATACGGAAACATCGTTTTGCAATCGCATTAGCGATCGCAAAAAGCCATCGTCTAGCGATTTCCTCGTCCTGCGAGGCAATCGTCTAGTGAGGCACCACTGTATTCCTGATTAGGGCTGTCCACTGGATTTAGACAAACCTTGAATCAGAAACAAAATTGGCCTGATTCAGACTGATTTGTGTCACGTCTAAATTGAACTGGAATGGTCAGATGTGGTTCCAGAATGCAGCAGGGATAAAAAACAGTTTGTGTCGGAGCACAAACCAGAAGAGGCACAAACTGCTTTAACCTTTTTATTTTCTTTTTGAAAAAAGCTAGCTTCAGGAGTATCTTGTAAGCAGGTCTTTGAAGCTAGTTGTCTAAAGTTTACCAGACTCATTCCTCACTTTCCTCTCTAGAAGCAAGCATGACAAAATGGATGCTATTGTACTTTGGGCACATCATGAGAAAATGAGACTTACTGAAAAAGACAATAATGCTAGGAAAAGTGGAAATTACAAGAGGAAGATGAAAAATGAGATGGATTGACTCCATAAAGGAAGCCACAGCCTTCAGACTGCAAGGGTTGAGGAGGGCTAATAATGACAGGATAGTTTTGAAGTAATTGATTCATATGGTCACCATACATTGGAGGCATTTTGATGGCAGATGACAACAGCAGCAACGATTCCTCTTTTTAGGATCTATCATATTTCCAAATGTCCTGCATGTCAGTGGAAAAACAAAGCAGTTATAGTTGTTTTGGTCTTCCAGAGCAACTCAATAGAAGACTTATAAATTAACTTGAATCTGGGGCACAAATCCAGTGGGATGGGGCACCGACTGACCCAGACTGAATTGGAGTCTCTTTGGAAGTTCACGGTTGGCCTTCAGATTGCATTGGGGGAGCTGTGTACAGCCCTGTTCCTAACTCTTATGATAGTGGCCTACTATTAGAACACTCTTTGTCTCTGAAATATTTTTTTATAAATCAAATTAATGTTCATTTACATTTCCGTCTCTTTCTTTTGCAGAAGCCTCTGACAGGATAGAAAGAATGGTGTATAACTTTCTCCAAATAGTACTGCTTTTTTAAAAACTGTAAATATAGGTTTAAGCTTGCACAGTGGCATAAAGTGGTAAGAGCCCTTTGTTAATCCTGCCTGAGGTTCAGGACTATAACTAGGGCAGGGGAACTGGGGCTTTGCCCAAGGATGCCCAGATTTGAAGAGTGCCAAATTTGGAGATGAGTGTCAGAAAAATACATGGCAACATCTCCCAGTGCTACTCACTTTCCGGGGAGTTCTCCACAGAGGTGACCCAAGCTCTCCAACTGCTAGAGGAAGGAAGCAAAGTGCCATGTTCCACCATGGCATCTCCACCCACCTCTAAGAAAGGCAGCCTTTAAAGAAAGAAAAGAGGACATCATGACATTGAGTCTTTTGCCCTATCAGACAGCAATAAAGAGTGGCCCAGATCTGGTGTGCATGCTCTGCATCCTTTGCCCAAAGAAGGAGGAGAAGATTGTGATGGCGGCAGCATTGTGGACCAGCCCAGTCCCCCTGAAAAAAGGCAGAGGGGGTGGGAGCAGATGCAGCTTGCTCTAGGCATGAGAATTGCTAGGTACAATTAGCAATTGATTACTATAAGAAACCAGTCTTTTTCCTCTATGAAATTCATCTCTCCTGATCCTCAACTGGGTGCCCTCCAGATGTGTTGAACTACAGTTCCCTTCATCCCCAGCCAGCGTGGTCACCATTCTGCCTGCTGTGGGTGATGGCACTGGTAGTCCAGTACATCTGAAGGTTGCCAGGATGGGGTAGGCTGAATTCTTTTGCAGAAGATCTACTTTAGCCATATTTTACCCCAGGCATGCCAGGTGAGTCTAAAGAAAGTTTTACAAAGGAAGACCTGTGTTGGTGAAGTTGTAGCCATTTCCTTTGCTACTCCTGTGATGTATAAATGATCTCTGTTGTTTAAACAGTGCTTTCACATTATCTGTTCAGCCATCTGCTCTTCCTATTCAGTCCTTCAGTGGCAAAATGCTGCATATTATATCACACATTTCCAAGGCAACGGTGTGATGGCATAAATGCCGGATGATGATTTCACAAGACTCAGTTGAGGAGAGAAAAAGACCGCTTACCAAAGCAAACATTTGGAACAAAGCAGGATCAAAGTACAACACTGAAATAGGGTTTCCCCTGATATTTTTTGTCATATTTTTTCCAGACTCACTTTAAAGGCAGAATTCATCTCTATATAGATTCTTATTAATTAAAAAGCAGGGCAAAATAAATGCTGTTAGCAATCCTGTATTAAACATGGACATGAGCCCATCCAGTTGAAGTTGAGCCCTTTCACATCCTACAGATTTAACTGTGAGAGTGAAATACATAGAACTGCGGGTTTCGCTTTGTGTTTACTGAAGGGTGTTCACACCTCCTTAATGGAAGAGTCAGGTTGATCTGCTGCATAGAGTGCTGGACATGGACTACAGAAACCTCAGGTGAAGTTCCTGCTCAGTTGTGAAGTTCACAGAGTGGCCACAGACAGATCACTATCTCTCGGCCTTCTTGCCCCACAGGATTATTATAAAGTCAGAGTGGACACAAATCCCATATACATTGCTGTAAGTTTCTTGAGTTAGGAGATAATAAAAACATAATAAATGTATGATGCTTCTAGGCAAGTGTGCTTGAGTTTGTAGCCTAAAATTCAATAAAAAGTTGCCAGACGATATACAAGACTTGCAGAGGCCATTGGCGAGGAAATTATAATGATTATCCAATCCTCACCCTAATCTCCAAAAATGATTTCCCTTTCTTCTTTCATAAGGCTTTGTTTCTTCATTGTTACTTTGTTTAGCATGATCAATGTATGTCAAGCCAGAGCTGGGAAATGTTACTTTTCACAATTCTGGTGCAAGGTGTGAATTGTAGCCTGAATAAGTAACTTTCCAGGTTCCGTGTCAGGCTTTACAGCAGCGGTTCTCAACCTTGGGTAACCCAGGTGTTCTTGAACTGCAGCTCCCAGCAATCCTGGGCAGTACAGCTGGTGATGAAGGTGCCTGGGAATTGCAGTCCAATAACACCTGGGTTACCCAAGGTTGAGAACCACCTCTTTACAGAAACATCAATCCTGCCCTCCAAATCTTCCCTCCTTCCCCAGGAGTTTACAGCCTCCTCATGCCCACCCTCACACCTTGCTTACCTTACCTTTCAAATAAATCTGTGCATGTGAATTCTAGCCTTTTGACATAACTTGAAAATTGTGCAGTTATTTAAAACATGCGGTGTAGAACTTCAAATGGATAGGTAAAGACTTCCTCAGAAACACCCAAAGGACTTTGGGGAAGAGCATAGTGATTTATGGCTTGACCACATCTGGTTTCCTCAGGCCTCCTACCATTCTTGTATGCAATACACACCTGGATTAAAGTGAAGCCGAGCATGCCACACAGTTGGGAGCTTTTCCAGGGAGTTTCTTGCTGCATTGTCCATGTTGTGCAAAACTAAAGCCAGCTGCATGAAGACGGTCTTAGTAACCATGGATGCCTGAGAATGGTTGATATATGCAAATGTATGCATTATTTAGCAGAAATCGTTTGTGACATAAAAGAGCGCTTATTATCTTGGGTGTTTCCTTCATGCAGGTGAAGTTTGTGCTCAGGATTAATAGGGTAGCATAAAGACTGGGAAAAGGGGTGTATGTGTTAATCTCTTAGAGACATCTGCAAGTACAAGGTTAAATCACAGAAACAGGAAGAATGTAAGCAGTGCCTCTGTTTTGCGTTGGTCATGACCAACCGCAGAACCTTCTGATTTTTTTTCTTTTTCTACAGCAATAGTGGGAAAATGCTTTCTGTAAATTGAGAATCTTTAGCAGTGGCTTTTCTGACTATAAGCTGTTTGAACAGATATATTTTCAGATTGTTGTTTTTCATTTTGGAAAAGGAGGTATTTTCCCAGAAAAGCAAGCCAGAACAGAAGAAGCAGTATTGTCATCTGAATGACATCTGAAAATTGCCAAAGCTAGAATTTGGGACCTGAAATAAATTGTTGGCACCGAATCCATTTTACTTCTTCTCAGAAGGGCTAAATGAGTTTGTGTTGACTTATATTAGCAGCAGTACCCTGAATCATGTAAAGAGCTCCAGAACTGCTAGCCCAATAGTAGCTATAGTGAGAAATAAGTTTGGGGTGGAGGAGACGGGGTGAACCCTGATGCAGATATGACCTCATGTACTGGACCAAGCTTTTGAAGGTATCCAATCAGAAACAATTAAAAAGAATGGGTAATGGAAGACTGGATCTCATTTGTGTTCTTTGACAAAGACAATTGTCAGCACAAAATGTACAGCTATGTAAATTCCATTTTTATCCTGAGAAAAAGGCACAACTAAAATGCCAAACTCAGTGAAAATTTATACACGAACAGTCACAACTGGGCAAAACATCATCCATCAGGATATCATTTTGTGCCCTTTCCTGTTAAAATCCCCAATCTGTCAGCCTTCAAAAAGAAAGTAAATACGTAATTCACTAATTTTTTAATATAATGTTTATTTAATTCTTTTCAATACTTATATAATGTACTGTTCTTAGCTTTTAAATATTGTCCTTTTTAATGATGTAAGCCGCCTTGGATCCTTTTTTAAGGAGAAAAGCAGGCTAAAGATATTTTACATACATACCTTTCACACATTTCAGCAGAGGTGGGAGACTTCCAGAGGTTTGTGGGCTGAACATGCCCACCCAGGGATCTTGGCAGGCCATACCCATAACCACACATCACCCAACCCCCCAAAAAATATTTTTAAAAGCCTGTTTTTACTTAACAGTCCCCCTTATACCCCCAGTAGCTGATATTTTAGTTCAAATAAGTAACTTCTGTGCTCTGAATTCTGCTTAGCTAATCACTGTCTATTCAAAAAGGGAGACTTTGCAAGTTCTGTAATAATAATCATGTCCTGTCAAGTCAATTCTGACTTATGATGACCCTTTTCAGGGTTTTCCCAGTAGAGAATGCTCAGAAGTGGTTTACCATTCCCTTCTTCTGGTGGCATCCTGGGATTATGCAGCTTGCCCAAGGGCACACAGGGTGGCAGTACTCATGGGAGGTGCAGTAAGGACTCAAACTCCCAACATCTCACTCTGCAGCCAAATACCTAAACCACTGAGCTGTCCATCCACCAAAATTTATCCAGGTAGATAGAATGTATTTTTTGCTATAAAGCACTAAGCACTGGAAATGTAAATTGGGAAGGAAGAGATCTGGTTTGTTGGTTGCTAAGGGAGGAAACTTGAGGACCACTTTGGCCTTGAGTTCTTAGAGATACTTGAGGAGGGAATTGTCTCAATTTTATCTTGGATCTTAAGCTTGTGACCTTATCATTCCAACTACCAATAGAAGTAGAAAGAAAGATTTAAACCAAAAGAGACCCTCAGTATCTGAAACACTGATCCTGCAAAGGCAATCCTAGAAGGTGGGGAATGAAAGAAAGGGGAGTTTACATGTCATGGTGGAAACCAAGGTACTGGGAGGAGGACAAAGACTGGAAGCTTTGGAGGAAGCTGGAATGCTAAAGAAAATGGAACAGCCTGGTCAGAGTAAGAAAGGATTATAGCTAGATACTCTACGGAAGGATGATCAGTCTCGGACTTAATAATTCAATACCCCTGGCTACAGTCCCAAAATAAATAGTATCAAAGCTTGAAGTATCAATATAAAAGAAAAATTCTGGATAGAATGGATTCTGACTATAACTTCCTGTGGTTGGAACACAGAAAACAAAAGAGTTTATTCATGGGTTCATCCAACATCAAAGCCTAGAATGTTCAGAGAAAAAGCTAGAATCCTCAGAACCAGCTTCAATGAGACAGTCAATGGCCTCTACAGAGAGTCAGGGGGCGACCAGCTTCAGAAAGCTATGGATTAACTAGGAACCTACAAAAGCTTTCAAAAATTCAGGGGCAATGACTGAAGGTACTTTTTTGTATTTGGTTTGGAACACCCAAGAAACATCAACATGTATCAGAAAAGTCAGATGAATTCATTTAAAATTGTTTATGTAGTATGCACCCATATGGGCCAACGCAACTCTGAAAAACCCACCGGTGGAGTTCTGGTAACTTTTCCAAATCAGCATAAGCTTAGACTGTAATGTGCTTTCTGATTCAGAAGATGTCTTCTGGGATGCTATACAAGTGCTCAAAGAACTTCACTGGCTACCACTCTATTCCAGATACAAATGAAATTGTTGTATGCACTCATTAACAAAGCAATCTTATGCATGTGTATTCTTAAATAAGCCTGTGTTCAGCCATTTTTACTCCCAGATAAGTGCATTTAGGATGTCCACATATGCTGCGGCAATGGGCTGCCTATGATAGGATTGCACCCTAAAACAGTCATCCCAGCCCCCAGGTGCAGTAGACTGTGACTCCAGGAATCTCCAGGTCAGTTCCACTCCGTCTGCAGAAGGTGGCTCCACCCAATTTTCAGGGACTCCTCCCCTCTTCCTGCAGTACCATGGCATACCTCACTCAGCATACCTTACACCTCATTCTCTGTGTAGGACTTGGCAGAAGGATTACCTTTGGGGGACAGTGCAAAGCTTACTTCTGCCAGCCCAGTTACACATGACTAAATCTGGATTCAACCCAATGGGACTTATTTCCCCACAGACATATATAGATTTATGCAGTGAAGGCTGCGATTTGTGATTTGGCAAGAAACGGTGAATTGCTGTAAGAACACAGATGGTGTGTCATGTAAGAGTTAAAAACAGGGGCTGTCAACTGGCTCAGTAATTTCAGCTGATTAATCATCTATTTGCTGTTTAACCAATTAATTCATCAATTAAAAATTTAATATATTTGCATATTATGAGAACCTCAGTATAAGTACCTACTTTAGATTACTGAAAGAAATGTGGAACGATTTACCAGTGGATAAACAAAAGCTAACCCTCATTGTCAGAAAAGAAATTAGTGTTTTCTTTTCCACTTGGTATTACAACACATATCAACCACAGCTGCAAATAACAATAACAATAGCACCCATAACTCTCAGCCCAGATCATTCATATTTCACTTTAGTTACAACAGTGTTAGGATGTAGATGGGAGGAGGAATGGGGTGAATGGGAAAGAAAAATAAAATTGGCTTAAAGCAATTCACATGTGGCTGGATCATGCAAACCACTGCAAATTTTAGTATGATTGCCAGCATAATCCGAGGGAGGGAGGCGGAGATGCAGAATCACGAGAACTTATACTTGACCTCAGCACTGTTTTTTTTTAAAGTGGTTATGTACTAGTTTGATGGCAATATGCCAAGAAAACTGCGCAGCGAGCACTTTAAAAACGTGTGTGAATTTTCTTGTTACTTGAATTATTTTTTAATACTACAGTCTATTCCAATGCTGTCCACAAAATGCAGCTCTACTTTATTTTTATTTTCCACCTGATGATAATGGAAGATCAAATGTCACACTTGTTTTCTCTGTTGGAGCCTTGCTTTCCTTTCTCATTCCTCCCCACCCACCCACCCCAATTTTAAAGATAAAATATTTGCCTGCACAGTTTCCAAAGCCTTCATTTGCAACTGCACATTATTCTTCAGAAGAGAGATAGAAGAGAATAATTCGAAAAGAGGGCAGCAAAAAGCGCGAAGACTCTGCAGGTCTGGGATTATTCGCACGTGTGAGAACGGAGAAGAAGTGTCACCTTGCGGTGCAATGATGTGCCTTGTAAAGGCAGAGTGTGCTCCTGTTACAATAAGCCAAGGAGAAAAGTCATTTCCACCAGGGGTGCTTTAGCAGAATTCAGAGCAGGGGAAGAAATCTATCGGAGGCTCTGAGATCTCCCTGGACCTCCCCATTTCCCTGCCTGTGGTGGCCTTAAAAATGTTCCCAGCAATTTTGTTTTCCAGGAGAAAGGTGAGAAGCTCTCATTGTGTATGCTTGGCACCGTTTTCAGGGGAGGGGAGGTACCGTGGAGCCAAGATGAAGTGGTAAGATATCTTCTAACATTTGTGACTGTGGAAAAAAGGAGGCCAACCTGTCAGTGCTTATCCAGATATCAGTTTCCCCTCACTCCACCCCCAGCTGTAGCCCAAAATAGAAGTGGAGGGGGGGGGAATTACTGGGCTGCATTCTAGTTGCTTTTTTGGGACTGTGCTGAAAACAAGGGCATAGTAAGCTGCCTAAGTATTAGTCAGACCATCAGCCTGTCTTGCCTAGCATTCTCAGCAACGGCCGACAGCAGCTCTCCAGGGCTTTCCCAGCCTGGTTTGGAAATGCCAGGAATTGAACTGAGGGCCTTCTGCATGCAAAGTGTGCAATGTGCCATGCTTTGTACCCATTGATCCTACCAGGCTCCTCTGACTTTGGCCTAGCAATGGCAAACACAGTTACTGGCATGTGCCTCACATGACTTGTTGGTGTCAAAGCTGTCAAACCAGTATTTAATAAACCTTCCATGGAGAAGCATTCTAACTTGCCAAAGGGGGAGATACAAGAGTGAAGAAAGTATAATTGTGTAATTTTCATTCTTTATCTTAGTGACATGTCCTACTGAGAGACTGAATCAAAACTTTTTGCTAGCAGGCTAGATAGCTTATTCAGTTAGTGATCTGTGGGGAGTTCAATTCCCCATTGTGTGTCCCAGGAGAAGAGCCAGCCTGTGTCGCTTTGGGCAAGCTGCACAGTCCCAGGATACCCCAAGAAGAAGGGAATGGTGAACCACTTGTGAATATACCCTAACCCTAACCCTAAAAAGGGTCACTATAAGTCAGAATCAACTCGATGGCATGTGCTTATATTATTATACATGCATTTCAGAGAGTGTTTATTCATAGATGGCTCAGTCTAATGTAGTTTATGTAACTTTTGGTAGACTTATACCATCCAATGTATTGGACTGTAAAAAATTAATTAGTGAACTGGAATGTTTGCGAACTATCTTCCTGGCTTGGTTAGATCTTACAAAATAAACAACTTTGCAATTCTGAAAGACTCCCCTAGCCAATCATGGCTGCTGATTTGTCCTCCTTGCTCCATTTATCTCATATATCTGGAATCTTACAACCTGCCTATGTAACTTTGCATTTGCTCAGCCTTCACATTAGACATCTCCCAAGAAAATGAAGTACAAAGTGCAAAGGATACATAGAAACCGCTTGCAACACTTTCTGCATGGTGGTTGCTCTATGCTGCAGGGTAGCTTGTAGCTGAGTATTCTGCCATGTGGAACATCCCAATTCTATGGAAAGTTGCCACAGAGCCACTGATTTTCTTGGCGGCGGCAGCAGCTGATGGGCCTAGGGGAGCTTTCCATAGAAATGTTCTGTACAGTATTGCAAAGGCTACAAAGGGCTGTTGCCCCTGCATAAGCTGTTTGTAGAGTAACCTACAAACATTTGCAAAGCAGCCTTCAGACATCTTCCTCCACCCTTTCTCTCTCCACTAAAAACATTTCCCAGCAGATGTAGTTATACCGTCAGTTTCATATGGGTCAGTGCTAAGTAAAGTACATTTAACTTGCACATCTGGGAATCATTTTAGGACTGTTAAAAAACAACAACTTTTGGCACAGTTCACATTATACCACACTGAAGAGGTACTGTATATGTTTCCTTATTACAACATCCCAGAGCCTGGTGAAGTTACTTTTCTGGATCACAATTTCCAGAATCGGCTGGCAAAACCTCTAGTATTAGCTGAATCTGGCAGTTTGTAACTAAAAAAGAAAAGGGAAAGGAAATGTTTGCAACTTTTCAGTACTCTATAGACATTGTAGGCTCTGGGTTGTCCCATCATAGCTGAAAACAGCCTTACCTCTACCACCTTTGCCCTGAAGTGCATACCAGTTGGACTTATACTTTTCCTCTTGAGTTTTTAAAAACAATCTTATTCTCTGCAAGTTCATAGGTATAAACTACATTGCCCAGCACAGCTCATTCCAGAAATAGGCTGAAGGTATATATTGGTCATGGAAGTGAACTAAAAAGAAGAGAGACAGTTGTCAGCTCAAAAATATAGCCATTAATTTAATCCAGGCCACCAAGTTATGAATGCTTGCTAATATTGATATTGACATCTCTCTCTCTGTCTTTTGCTATACATATCCACTGAAATAGGGAGAGTCAAATATGATTATTTTCAGAGGCCTTTTCCTTGGCATTAGATTCTAGAATAAAAAAAGTGTGGCATTATCTAGCAACACGGTTTAATAGTTGTCAGATCCATTAATTCTGATTATGTGAAATGTTGAATGTTGGGTACATGATGAAGGAAAGAAAGTATTTCCAGAATATGAAGAAGTTAGCAATACAACACAGTTTATAAAATACACAGAGAGCAGAATCCTGCTGATGTTCATGTAAGGTCGGTATAACTTTTCATGGCTAATTGACATGGTGTCAGGCTGCATTATCCTTGCACAGTGAGGAGTTTGGCCAGCCTATGACCAAAACATGACCTGGCATTTCATTAGTTAGCTGCAATTAGCCATGGCAAGTTACACACACCCAGTGTGAACACAAATAGGATTCTGACCAGAAACTTAACTGCTTATTTTCATTCCAAGTGTTGTCCAACACCTTGATTGAAAGCCAACAGGAACCCTGGGGCCCAAGTGAAGTTGCTTTGGCAGCTGAAGCTAGCCAGGGGGGCACCTGCCCAACTGAAAACCTGTGGGTAACTTCAGAGCCTTATCTTTGTATGTGGTGAAGGCTGATTCCATGTTGCTAGATTCATGGGAAAGATGGCAGCACTACGAAGGCACAGGAGAACAACAAGGCCACTTTCCAGCAAAGTTCAGTATAGCATGGAGCAATATTCATTTTTTCCTCTACCCCTTTCACACTGTCGTCTCTACGAAGAGCCTCATGATTCATTGCACATACCGGAGACATGTCTTGTCTGCTCCAACATTCAAATGTACACACTAGGGGACACTCACTTTACTCTGAGAAATTATAGTCAGGAATAGGTCAGTCCCCTTGGCTGGATAGCTGCAGTCAATCAGGATTAGGAACTTCTCTGTCCCCACATTAAAACACAGCTGGAAGGCCATTTTTCTCTCCCCTACCCCCAATTAAAAAACTCTTTATGACATTATTGATACAGTCACCATCCTGAAAATATTCTCTTGCTTATCCTAAATCTCCATTCCCCATTTTCCAAAATGAGCAGGAAAGAACTGTGTGTGTTGTACATGCCAGCACTGCCTCCACTGTACGAGACCCCCCATGGCTGATAATTTTTGATCCAGCAGCAGTGGGTGAATTAGCAGTGGAAGATTAATTCCTTCCTGTCATCTCCCCAGGGGTATTAAATGATCTCCGGCACAATTTTTCTCGCCTACAACACTGTAATCTAGAAATACATTGCTAACAGCTTCAGCTTATAAGGGGTCTAATGAGACCAAACGATTGTCCAGCTTCTGAAAATGGATTATCAGCCCAAGGTGTGTTTTCTTAATGAAATGGTGATTTCTTGCAAAGCTATCCCTCTCTGTAATATGAAAAGCACAGTACAGCAAAGCAGTTTGGATGAGTCTAAAAGAATGAAGACGAAAATGCACAGGAGTGCGTTTTTTTTTTCCACAGGATGCTGATAAACTTGTTTTGTTTCTTATTTATTTATTTGAAAATTATGCCTCACTTTTCAACAAGGTGGGCTACAAGTGTCAAGCATGCACAGACAATTGCAGTAAAATGGCAGTCATGATGAAGCAAGGGGACCTAACTCACAGGCAGAATAGATGCTTTCCATGTAGAAGGCCCCATACTCAATCTCTGATATCTCCAGGTTAGGCTAGTAAGTGATGCGGCCAAAGGATCCTGATTGAAACTTCTGATAGCTACTGACAGCCAGTGTAGACAATACCAGCCGAGGTGGACCAACAGTCTGACTCGGTATAAATCAGATTGCTGGGCGTCTTAGGGGGAGGGACAGAAATCTTACCACCACCCAATCCTGTATTTATTTATTATTTTAATTTATACAACTGTGTTGTAGAGGCATGCACACAAATTATACCAATATACCACTATGCCACCCCTTACTCCAATTCCTGCATATGTTCTTGTATAATGCTTATAATAAAATACAAATAATAGAAATTTTCTCAGTACTACCCTAAGATGTTTTTAAGTTGGAGGCATAAACTCCACACGACTCCCCCACAAGGAGAAATAAAACTAATATAACACAACTGACGGATAGCTCAGTGGTTTAGATATCTGGCTGTGGACTCAAAGGTTGGGAGTTTAGGTCCAGCCTCTTTGATAGGGACTGGACTTAGTGATCTATAGGATCTCTTTCAACTCAGCAGTTCTAAGATCATTTGTATTATTACAACAACATAACATAAAAGTGTTTATGTGACAATTGCCTGCTCTTAAAGGAAGTTGCAGATACACCCCAGGAGGTGGCTGCATTATTTTGCCTATGCACAAGACTGGCCCTACCCTCTCTGACTCCGTTGGTGCAATGTTTTTGAATGTTGTGACAGTGGAAAAGAAATGAAAGAGTACTTGTCTATCCAAAGTAGCTTTCACATTTACATCAGGGACTGCTTTAAGCATAAACCAATTTAAGCCTCGCATATGAAAATACTCTTACTCCTTTTATTATATTTGCCCAAGCATATTTAACATATTCATATTCTATTGTACAAATGTAACAGTAATTGTACTTGTGCTACTAGTAATTCAGTCCTGCTAACTAACGGCCTGTTCTTCTCCTTACATGTCTAGCACCTTACATGTGGTTTAGCACCTCAGAACGGTCATGGCTTGTCTTTTGGCCCACTAGGTACCATCTGACATATTCCAATAAGCATTGTCTATGCAGAAAATAAATGCAACACCATGTTAGTATCTTTTATTTCTTACCCCATCCCCATCCCATTTTCTTCTTTCTACTTATTATTTCCAAAGTATTCAGCTGTCCTATGTTATTAGGTATGCTCCCAAGATACATTCATGAAGACATACATGTGCTGGGTACATCAACCTGTCAGTCTGGGTGAGTAATGGCCAAGAGGCTGTAGGACATTTTTGACCTTTAACTTTGGGAAACAGCATAGTCTGTCTGATTACCCTGCCCTTCCAAAGGCACCTTGAAAAATTGTTTGCCTCTCCCTACAGCGAGAGGCCTCAGAGAACTGAATTTCCCTTGTACACTCCACTCTAGGGCTTGTTTTAGGCCTTAACGTGCCCTTTTTAGAAGCAGAAGTGGCCAGCCCAGTTTTCAAAAAAGACCTTTTAAGGCCTAGAACAACCTCTGGAGAGGGGAGAAATAATGTATAAAATTTGCATTTTAGGGGCAAAGGTACTTTTTTTTTTTCAATTTGGGGGGATTTAGCGGACAGATTAGGCTTTGGGAGGCTGCACTAGACCTGGGCAAGTGGTCTTTGAAGCTTGGCATTAAATGCATCTTAGAGCTCAATTGGAGCAGACAGGTCTGGGCTTAAAGGTCACTTAAGGATGGGCAGAGGTCCAATTTGGTGTAATTCTTGCATCCACATGGCATACACACCTCAAGTGACCCTATTTGGCTCACCTTCCTTAAGAAAACAAGGAAAAACAACATTCCCCTTCCCCCCCACATCCCCTCCTCCTTCTGGGAGGAAGCTTTCTATTTTAACTTTGTCCCCTAAAGGTATAGCACATGAGTGCTGCCCTAATAGGCCTTTTTCAAAATTGCTTCATTCCCCTGCCCTTCTACGGAGGAACAGAGGAAGTTTTTTATTTCCCAATAGCATAAAGTGACAAAGTTGTCATCTTAAGCCACTTAACTATATTGGGAAAGTGGAAGGGAAATTTAAAGCAGCAACCTCCACTTTGGTTCACAGAATCATAGAATAATTGAGTTGGAAGGGACCTATAAAAGCCATTGAGCCCCCTGCTCAATGCAGGAATACAAATCAAAGTGGATCTGACAGATGGTTGTCCAATTTTCTCTTCAATACCTCCAGCGTTGGTGTTCTCACCACGTCCTGAGGTAGTTGGATCTATTGTCATACTTCTCTAACAGTTAAGAAGTTTTCCCCTGATATTTAGCCTAAATCTGGCTTCCTGTAACTTGAGCCCATTATTATATGTCCCAATGACGGCACATGCTGGAAACATAACCAAAGTGGAATGATCTTATGTGTGCCTAAAAAAGAGTAGCCACTTACAGGGACCCAGAAAGGTGTAGGTGGGAATGGTCAGGGAATGAGCTAGTTTATGCTGGCACATATGTTGTCTGATCACTGGTAAAAGAGGTGAACCAGCCCATCCTCAAAGCAGACCAATCAGCAGGACAAATGCCCATTTGGTCACCCTTTTAGACTGATTGGCTCGAGTTCACACTGAGCAATTAAAAAGCAATTTCTGAGCAAACCTGAATAAAAATACATGCAATGAATAACTGCATTGAGGGAACAGCAGAAGTCACAAATGGCGAACAACAGAAGTGAATAAAGTGAACAACTGGATATTAAAACACATTTGCTCCAGTATGAACTAAAGGGAAAGACTAACTCAAAGAGTCAACCTGGGAAAAGCTGAGAATTCCAGAAGGTGGCAAGATTTGGGATTCAGAGCTTGCCAACAGGAAAAGACAAAAAGGAAGAACAAATGAGGGGCGGGGGAAGAGCTAGTAAGAAATCCTAACACACACAGAGACACACACACAAAGAAAAGGGGTGGGTGCAAATGGGGGAGCTGCCACTGTACAAAGAAAGTACTCCTCCGAAATAGATTTTGGGTGGCACCTTTCATGGGATCCATTAGACCTCTCTGAAGAGGAGCAGACTCCTTCTAGTCGGAGCAGTGCAGAGAAAGGGGTAGCTTTAACACAGATCTCAGTGAAGCACATCTTATCCATAGCTGAGCTCAGGACTAGAGCTGAGACGCTGGAGGGAGAATAGGCTGATGAGATCTCTGGCTAAAATCCCAGATTGTGAGCTTTTAGGGGGAAAAAACTATTTCAGGTTAGCCTGATCTTCCTGAAGCTGGGGCACATTACACTGATTTCAGCTTCAGCTGAGCTACGCAAGCCAGTGATTGTGCCAGTGTTTCACCAAGAAGGAACTGGGGACAGGCAGCAGGGCAGCAATATGGGAGAACAAAATCTCTTCTGCCAGAGACTGGAGCAGCATGAAAGGACTTTTTTGTAGGTATGAAAGCAGGAGTCAGGGCAGCACCCTGGGGTAGCTGTTATGTTCCAGGTCTTCTGTGTAGGCGCTGAGTGGGAAAACACCTGCATGTACCTTTGTCATTTTCCTGCTGAGGAGGTTGATCTGGCATGGACTGATCCCATTTTGCTAACTGGCAGGAAAAATACAAAAGGACCAAATAATACGTACCCTGTTTCCCCCGAAAATAAGACCTAACCTGAAAATAAGCCCTAGTATCATTTTTCAGGATGCTCGTAATATAAGCCCTACCCCAAAAATAAGCCCCAGTTAAGTGAAACCCCGCCCTCCCCCACTGTGCAGCAACCAGAAGATGACAGAACTGTATTTGAATAAATGTAGATCATTGTACATGAAAAAAATAAAACATCCCCTGAAAATAAGCCCTAATGAGTTTTTTGGAGCAAAAATTAATATAAGACCCTGCCTTATTTTCGGGGAAACACGGTATGCCTGAGCTGACCATGCTTAAATAACGAAAAGGATTATTATTGAATAGATCTGGCCTATGGTGATTTTCTTATCAATAAGGTACTGTTGCCGGGTACAGGATATTCTACTGGGAGATAAAGCTCCCTGCCTGGGGATATTCATGCATAAGATCTGACTGAGTGTTCCCTGCAGTTGTGAGAATAATACTGAGTTCTGCATATGTACACCTATAACAGATTTTGGGATTTTGCTATTGATGTTGTTCAGGATGTTGTATACCTTAATTATTCACCAGTCCAAACTGAGACTGAAGCCAAGAAATTAGAAAAAGAAAGAGACTTGGAGGAGCAGCTATGAAGGAATTAGAAAAAACTGTCAAGTCTAAGAATATGTCACTGGAGACTAAAGCCAAGATCATCCATACTAAGGTATTTATTTATTTATACTGCTACAGATAGGTGTAAAAGCTGAAAGGGAGAAAAAAATCATTTGAAATACGGTGCTGGAGGAGAGCTTTACCAATACCCTGGACCACCAGAGAGATAAAGAAGTGTTTCCTATATCAAATAAATCCTGAACTCTCTCTAAAAGCAAAAAAAGCATGAAATTGATGCTGCCCTACTTTGAGCACACCATGAGAAGACAAGACTCTCTGGAAAAGACAATAATGCTAGGAAAATATAAAGGTAGCAGGGAAACAGGAAGACCAAATATGAGATGGATTGACTCCCTACAGGAAGCTGAGCCTTGAGTGTGGACAATCTGAGCATGGCTGTTGAGAACTAGACATTTTGGAGGTCGCCCATTCATGGGGTCAACATAAGTCAGTGGTGACTTGATGGCACATAACAGCAACAACAGCCCTCATCAGCACAGAGGATTTGATTGAACACAAGAACTTAACACAATGATTATATTGGAAAGCAACAAATACTATAGTAAATGACAAATGGTATGAATGAAACCAGCGACTAGAGGTTAAAATACTTTTGCTTCAGAATGAGAAAATATTAATGCAAAGAAGCAAGTCTAAGAGGGTTTGAAAATTCAGGCTGTCTCTGCCATGCCAAGGGTGGCTGCCAAGGACTGGCCTTGGATTGCCGGAGGTGGCAGGGGTTGAGCATCCAGGAGCTCAGCAAGGGCTTCTCCCAAAGCGAGGCAGGGCCCTTGTCCTCAAAACCACCAGACCTTCTTATGGAGATTTGAATCAACAGAAAGCAGGCCTCGTAAAATGGATGTCGAAGAGGTAGCCCTGTTATAGTCTGTGCCAAGCGTTATAGGTAAAAACGAAATAAAAGTTTAAAAATACAATTAAAAAAATATAAAAGAACAAATAAAAAGACCAAAATGTGGTGGCACCTGAAGGACTTATTTTATTTTATTTTTTTAATATGTGAGATTTTGAGGACTTGTCCATGAAAATATAAAGTTAAATCTTTAAGGTGCCACCACGTTTTGGTCTTTTTATTTGTTCATAAGAGGAGGCATCACACTGTCTAGAACTTTCCTTCAGGAGAGCAGCTCCCAACTGAGGTCCTGAGCATTGAGTGACTATCCTTTTTTACATAAATTGTGGGTGAGAAAATTCCAACCTGCTAAAACAAAGAAGCCAGTAGAGGCCCACCTAGCTTTCCAAAGAGATGCTAACAGATACTTCATTTAAACAAAAGGGAGTAACATCCACGTCAATTACTTTGCCTGATCTCCATATCAATATGGCTATTGCCTAAATGCATCCAAATGCGGAAAAGTTATATCTTTGATTGCTATATTCTTGCCCACATCTGCTTTATAGTTCTAGCATTTTCTCTTGAGGCCTCCCTTAATAACAAAAGGGATTCCCTTTCAGCCACTTGCTTGGTTCTTCTCTATCTTAACCCAGGCTAGCTGGCTTTTAGCCAGCAGTCTTTGCAGGGATGTTGTGCAGATCTAGGGAACATGGTTCATTCATTATTATCTGGCCAGTTAAAACTTCCATTTCAGTTACTGACAGCAACTGGGTAGACCCTTCCTGTCCTAAAACTGTGGTTTTTCAAAGCCAGCCTCCCTTCTCCGAACATGTTCCAGCCTAACCAACAATTTCAATTTTGCGGAACATACGCACGCACACACACACCTCTCTCCCTTTCTCTCTCTCTCTCTCTCTCTCTCTGCGCAGGGACATTCTGCAAATACAAACAGCTTGCCAGCACCATACACATCTGCCTACAGGCGCATCTGGTTTCATTCAAAACTAGATAGATCAGATGAAAGGGGAGCTGGAGGTGCCGATCGCTCTGCTGTCTGAAAACATGGCCAGAGGCTGTCCTTCTTGGTTAGTTTCAGGCCAGAAAAAGATCCCCTCCCACTAATCAGACCTGAAAACATGTTAATGTTACAGAAAGGTGACTGAGGCTGTTTTTCCAAGTTTGTGAAATCAGACCTCCAAGGACTCCCATGCTTAAATCCTGAAGACCAATCACCCAACAAAGCAAACTGGCTTGATATAAGGAAGCCTTCTAGGTTCCTTTGAGTTTGGATGTGGCAGGAGTTGACATAGATATTTGTATCAGCAACTCTTCAAAGTATCTTGGAAATGGGCAACTTCCAGAAGTGTAGCTTTATTCTACCCAAACCAAGGCTGTTTGATGGACATTAGGTGGGATGCAATATTTAGCAAATAGCAAAGAGTATCATGGCACCTTAAAGTCTAGCAAATTTAGTGTGGCGTAGGGCACAAACTTAAATATAGAAAGAAAAGACATAGAATGGTACAGTCACCTGTTCAGACTTTCCACCTGGATAAAAGCGCAATATATTATGTCAAAAATGGTGACTAGGATATCCAAGTGAAGCTGTGTTATCTTCAGCAGCAGCAGATGTGGGAGAGGAAATATCCACCTACCCTTTGCTTCCTCTGGTAGGTAAAGGACTGTGACAGAGTGTACTTCCTACCATGCTGCTTGCCTTGACTGCAGACTGAGGCAGGAGTGAGGCAGAATGTTTTAAATGTCTTTTTAATTTTTTTGCATAATTGGGCAATTGTGGGTTTCCAGATATTTCTGAATTCCAAGGCCCATGATCCCCCACCATTAGCTTTGTTAGGACTGGAGTTATAAGCCCAAAACATCGTTCACAAACACAGTTTATCTCGTCTGTTGATAGACTACATTGGGCATGCAAAGCTGAAGCCCAAACCTTTAAGACATGTGCTATTATTTCAGTGTGGGCTTCTGTGGATTGCGATCTCCTCCTTCAGACACATACTGGGGATTGACATCCACAAAAGCTTGCAGTGAAATAATAGTGCATGTCTTAAAGGTGCCACAGTACTTTTAACTTTAGGTTTGGTTCTGGGATTTTCCTGGAAGAGACTAACACTTCTACCTCTCTGAAAAGTAAGCATCCGATGTAATTTCCAGTCCCTCCGCATGGAGCCCTAGAGGCACTGCCACGTTTCACACAGAAGGTGCCAAGTAGAGGGAATTGGCAAAGACTCTTGGGTCCCAGAGGCAAAAGCCAAGATAGGGCAGAACCCATCTTCCAGGTTCAAATGCAGACTGAACTGACAACTGCATCTCACTTCAACTCTGGTAACTTCAACTCTGTTAATAGGTCTCAAGCACTGGTGTTCTCCTTTAGACCAAAGAGCTGGAGATGCATGGAATGGGGGAGGACAAGCTCTGTGGCCTATTGCCCACCACTGAATACCTATCCAGTCACTAAGATCTGCTTACGGGACTCTTCCATGTCCCAAAATCGAGAGCACTCTACTAGATGGAGACATAGGGGTGAACTTTATCAGCGGTAGCACTCTGGTTGTGGAATCCCTTTCCCTTGGAGGCCCAACAGGCACCATGATTGACTTTTTTGGCTCCAATTTAAACACAGCTGCTCACCTGAGCATTTGGCATCTGGCAAGATCATGGCTTTTCCAGTCCTTCAGTTTTCTGGTTTTCATTTACCTTGAATGGTTACAGAGTGTTTTAAAATGTTTGAATTGTTTTAGATTCTTTTAATGTGACCTTATTGATTGTGCCTTGCACTGAGCAATGTCAAAATAAGGTATGCTAGAAATTATTTGATTAATTAAACAAGCAAACAGGAGAGAAGAACCTATGGACCACAGGAGGATCACCCAAGGATGCTGCTCTAGCCTCCCTCCAGCATCTTCTACTACCTGAAGCATGGTTGCCTTGTGCTTCAGACCAGCCCTCCTAAGTAGTGCATGAGCTAAGTCACTTGTTTCTTCATAAATGTCTCATTATGTTGTGCTTGATGAAGGAAGGGTAGGAAGAAGTTTTAAATTATGTTGCGGCAACAGAGAAGATGGGTTATGTTTCAGCTGCTGTCAGGATAATACTATCCCAGACTGAGATTCAAGTAATTGTTTCCTTCTTTTCAGCTGCTATTCACAGCCCTTAGAACTGTTTTTAAAGTACAATGTTCTGGGATCCTTCATACTTCTCAGAAATTAATGGTCTCCAATATTTTTAATATAGAAGGCATGGAAAGTGTGTACCTCTTGAAAAAGATAATTATTTTATTCCTCCTATTTATTTATTTATTGCTAGTCATCTCTGCACTTTTATGAGTTGCATAAAACCCACAACATTCCACAGGTGAATTTTTCCAGCACTTCTAATGCGATGAAGACGCCCTTCTGCTGAATTCTCAGAATTTGGAGAAGTTACTTTTTGGGACTATGATTCCCATAATCCTCCAACTAGCATGGCTGGGAGAGACTGAGAATTATAACCTATAGAAGTCCATTTTCCAAACTCCATGGATTTCTATTATGCAGTTGTTAAATACAGACTTTTCCTCCTGCACAAGATCTACCTCCCTACAAGATAGATCAGGAAGGCTTTTAAGTATTATTCTTAAAAGCCTTTCTGATTTATCTTGTGGGGAGGTAGACTTGCATTTTAAGACTTACTTTTTAGCAACCTACAGAGACTTTGTTTTTCTAAAACTTAGAATCTTAAATCAGAATTTTAATTAAAGCTGCAGTCCTAAACATACTTACCGGAATCTAAATCTTATCAGTGTAACCTACTTCTGGGCCTATACATTTAAGGAGAGGTATTTCTGTTCAGGAACACTGAATATGTAAGACACAGCTTGAAGCCACAGAATCTTCTTCACCTTTCTTAATCCATTCTACTAGGGCAGGATCCCCTACTATTGCTATCTATTAAGTAATCCTCACTTTGGGGTAGTCTACTGAGAGCTCTTTAGATACAGAACACCCATTGTCCCCTGTCACTGGCTCTGCTGGCCAGAACTGATAGGATCTGCCATTCAGCACATTTTCTATCCCTGCACTTTCCAAAACGTATGTGGTGAGGGGTTTCCATTCTTTATCTTATTTTATTGTTGTTGTGAGGGAACATTCAGTTTTGACTTGTCTCCTTCAAGATTTCTTGCTTATTCTCTTCCAGGGAGTATGAAAGATGGAAGGACGACATGGATGGAAAAAGGAAAGCAGGGGAGGTTTCAAGAAAGTCAGGGAGAAAGAACAATCCAGCAGAAATTCACTGGACAGATTACAAGAACGGATACATGCCCACTGTTTGTGATCACTGAAAGAGAGAGGCAAGCCACCACACATTTTGTGATAGCCTTTAGTCAGTTGCAAGAACAGAATATAAAAATTCAGTTCCTAGAAAAATGACTCCTTAGCCATTTTGACATCCTGTACCATTACTTGAGATACCAGTAAAGGGTATCTAGAAAACCAGAACTGACTTGATAGCAGGTAATTACTTTAAAGGGAAGTTAATTTAAATGGATAGCTGGCTGGATAGCTCAGTGGTTTAGGTATCTGGCCGCGGAGCCAGAAGTTGAGAGCTTGATTCCCCATTGTGTCACCTGGGGGAAGAGCCAGCCTCTGTGGCCTTGGGCAAGCTGCAGAGTCCCAGGAAACCCCTGCAGAAGGGAATGATAAATCACCTCTGAGTATTTTCTACTTGGAAAACCCTGAAAAGGGTTGCCATAAGCCAGAATTGACTTGATGGCACATGATTATTGTTATTAATTAAAAGGAGAAAGCCAGTGAAGTGGACCAAGGACTGAGTCAGGAGATATGGGTTCAAATTTGTGTTCAACCATGGAAACTCACACCTTGAAAACCTACCTATAGGACTGCTAAAATCAGTTGTGGCTTGATGGCACATTACATAACAAATGGAAAGGAGGTAGCAAATGTATATTTCAAACCAATTTTCAAACATTGCTCAAACGGGTAAATAAACTTCAGTCCTAGGAACATTCTTTGGAGAAAGTAGCATTGAAAGGAATGGGACTTACTGATGAGTAAATATGCACAGGCATAGACTTCAGATGCAAGTCACTTTGCTTTCTCCCCCACCTCCCCTTTTAAATGGTCAGGCTGCACAATTTCTACTGCTCAATTAACCTTGCAAACCAATAGTGGCACCCAGTGGTTGGAAGGGTTAATAAAAAACAAATTACCTTGGTCTTCCTGGAGTTGCTGTTATAAAAATTATAAAAGTCAGTAAACAAAATTAATCATGCTTTTTTCCATATTTGAAATTGAGCTATAATCACTCTTAAACAATTAATTGATTTTCCTCAGTATACAATATAATTTTGAGCCTATAAGCATAAATATGCTTTCAGATAATTGTTGTTATATGCTAAGCCATTTATTTTGCAAGCCTATGTATGTTTACTCACAGCTAATCTCCATTATGCTCCATGGCACTTACTCCCAAGTAAGTGTAAATACTGTACAAATACAGCTATGGTTCATTGAAGCAGTAATGAAGACTGCCATACCATTTGCCATCACATATCACTGACGAAAGTCTTGGATTCAGCACACATGAAATAAATTCACAAAAATCTCTGTGCCAGGTTGTACATGGAAGAGCTGAGCTTGGAATGTTACTTTAAAACAATTAATTACCGTTATATTCCATGGCCAAAAGAAACAATTAGCTACTGTTTTTGTTAGCATTGTAAAAAGCAATTCGGTACCTTTGTGATATTCAAAAGAGGTAATTTTAGCTACTTCTAGAAAACAGAACTAAAAAGCTACAGAATGTTGGCCTGTGGTACAAAATACTCCATGGAGCAAGGCCATGAGTAACTATGAAAATAACTAAAATCAATACACTTCACAAAACGAATGAAGTTATCCTTATGTCAAGTACATTAGTAATGCAGTGTAAGTTAGTTATGCCTTTGTTGCTGGAAAAAAATGAATGAATTATAAGTAACATTATCTCTAACTCAATGGTTCCAAAGTCTGTGGAAAAGGACAGCAGCCTGGTAACTGCATGCTTACTCCATGTTGTCTTTGTAATGAATAGTAAAAATGTAAGGACCTAAGAACTTGTGTTCACAATCTATGTGTTTTTATTTTCCTGTGTGTAACACCCACTAGTGGACACCTTAGATTTCCTTGTGATTAATATAATCACTCTGCTTTTATTTTTAAGCTTGCCTTTATTGTTCGTTAGATGTACAGATTCCCAATGTGGTTCCCAGTGCGGTGTAATAAATGGAGTGACAGACTAGGACTCTGAAAAACAGGGTTTGAATCCCCACTTGGCCATGGAAACTCATGGTGGTGCGTGGAACTGTTGAAACCGCTCCTTAAATATCTCACTTACCTTGAAAGTCCTATTACGGTTGCTATAAGTTGGTTCCAACTTTGCAGCAAGAACAGAGAGAGAGAGAGAGAGAGATGTACAGCTGTGTTCAGGATTTCTCTGATAACGTATAATAACCCTTTGTGCAACAGATGCTTCATTTGAGCAGATGTATCAAGGACTGTATCAGGATTGACTTTAATTTGCTCCCTCATCTACAAAGAACTCCATAAAAAATGAGGAGCAATGTCTTGGTTTGCATAACATGTAGAGTAGTCCCATGAAAATCACTGGGAGCATAGTAAGTCATGACTTAAGTTCCATTGCTTCATGTGGGAGCACTCCAAATAAGACTATGTTTGGCTACTCAAGTATGCTTGCACTGTCTTAGACTGGTTCAGTGATTACAAAGTACTGGTTTTTAGCATGGTAAATTAAGCCTTAAATTCCAAAATCCATACAGAAGTGATTGATATCTTCATTAGACCAAACCAAAAGGCATACAAAGTGTGGAAGCTTTTGAGAATATGATCTTTTCACCTGTCTGGATGTTAAAGGTAAACAGTGGAAAGGATATGGGGGTAGGGAAAGCCTCCTCCTTATTTTCTGTATGGTGTTTCGGGATATAATGGAGGAAGCATGATGCAGACAAAGAAGCAGGTCTCATCAAATACAGGGGCATTAGATTTTACCTGGAGGCAGTCCATGGAGTTACTAATAGCTGAGGAATCAGAAGCCTTTAGAAGCAAAAAAGCTGTGAAAGCTGTGTTGGCACAAAACAAGTAAGTGTTTTGTTTGTACTAACATGGCTATTTCTCTTTTGCTTGTGATTTTCTGGATATCTAATTAGCTGTTTAGCAGTGGGACACACAGTGGAGGTATTTATGACATCCGGAGATTTGACATCATTGAGGAAAATAGGCAATTTGACTTCCTTTGCCTAATTCCTCATTTAAAATGAACTCCAGCCTTGAAAATGTAAAGGCTGTAAGGTGGCTTTGTTGTTTTCCACTGACCAAGAAGCCTGTGTGCCCAAACAGAATGGATGCAGCTTTGAAATCACTGTGGAGACTTAGTACATAATGGCCGAAATCCTGTTGGTTAGTATACTAAGTTGCAACTAGAGTGGGCCCATTGAATCAAAAGCACCTATGGAGGAATTGACTCACCAACTCCCCACTGATTCAATAGGCCTGCCTATAATAAGTGACTTATTACCTTAAGCAATGGGATTTCAGCCATTGTTCTATAAGGCCAACACAGGAGGATGGGAGAGAAACTTTCATACAGATACTAAGGATATTTCTGAGCTGTATAAGTTTTGTAGAATACCATCCTCCTAAGAACTATGGGAAATGTAGTTTAGTGGGAGCGCTGAGATGTTTTGTTAGGGATCCTTTGCATCTATGCCAAGACATTTTGCTACCAGGAGTCTAGGCTAAATGGTACCCCTTTCCTCCTGCTTTTAAAATATTTAGTTTCCGCCTTTATCTGTTTCTCTCTCCCAAGCTACCTGAAATGGGCTTATGAAGCCCACAGCACAGCAAGGCTGATGATACCCAATGTGATGCAGTGTACATGGACTGGGACTCTGGAGAACAGGTTCAAATCCCCACATGGCCATGGAAGCTCTCTGGCAGTGTGGAACTGGTAAAACCACTCCTTAAATATCTCACTTACCTTGAAAGCCCTGTGTGGACCACAAGAAGTCACTTCAGAGTTGACAGCACATAACAACAACAAACGACAAGATTCATATTGCCTAGCACTTCCTTCAAAAAATTATTCTTCCCAAAATCTCTGGGAGAACAACTAAACATTAAACTCTGGACTGGCCCATTACCTTTTTCTGCTTGGAGTTAAAAGAAGCAGCAGCAGCTTCCTATCTCCAAGTCAAGATGCTTTCCTGGCACCCAAGGATGGCCACATGATTAGGTAACAAAGGCAGAAAAATCCCCCAGATGTACCTTGTCTTTGCTGACAATAAATACCATGTTTCCCCGAAAATAAGACAGGGTCTTATATTAATTTTTGCTCCAAAAAATGCAGTAGGGCTTATTTTCAGGGGATGTTTTATTTATTTTTTCATGTACAACAATCTACATTTATTCAAATACAGTCATGTCATCTTCTGGTTGCTGCACAAGGGTGGAGGGCAGGGTTTCACTTAAGTGGGGCTTATTTTTGGGGTAGGGCTTATACTATGAGCATCCTGAAAAATCATACTAGGGCTTATTTTCAGGTTAGGTCTTATTTTCGGGGAAACAGGGTATCCAAGAGCAGATAAGCAACAATTTGCCTCCTAATACAACTTCCTAATTTTAATTTGTTTGCAACCAACTCTAGAATGCATATTTTTATAATGTGCAATTTTTAACAAAATTTACAACTTACTTCTGGACTAAAATTAGGGAAGGAGAGGGTGTCCACAGAGAAGAGAGTCTCATTCTCTTCATATCCAGCACTCATCCGCCGCCGCCACCCTTTGGAAAAGCTTGTTTGGGTCTTTTAAGAGCTGTGGGGAACTTTAAACTGGCAATTGCACCTTCAAGATGCACTTGGGGGGACATGATTGCCCAATGTTAGACCAACATAATTTTTGCAATCGGGCGAAGTGGTTTTCCCATTCACAGACCATGCAATTCCCACTCCTGACTTATGCAGTGGGTTGCATTAGATTATTACCTCACAATTAATTGGCAAGAGTTTAGTAATTTTCAAAATGCAAATCTTCAAATTCTGAAGTATTTCGGTTTGTGCAACATTTCATTTTTCATCTATATCACACAAAGGCAGAGAGAGCATGAGAAAGCAATCAGTGACTGGTAGGTATCGACTGGCATCCTGTGAATCTAGGCTTCAAGTGAGATTTTGATCAGATCTCTCAAATCCAATAATCGAGCCTTTTAGTGAGATTGAGCAATACCCAAAAGCCAGCCTTCTTCCCAGCAGTAGTCCTATTCTTCATTTTCAGTCCTATGTGGGGTCTGTTCTGTCAGTGACTAAAATACAAAGAGGAGTGCCATTTTGTTTTTCTCTCAGAAGTAAGGAATCAAAGCTGTGTCACGGCTTCCTGACGAAGGTGAAACCACTGTGCTGTTTTTTTTTTCCCTCTGTGAGAAACAAGGTGTTGTGACTGGGATAGAGATGTCCAGTGCTTTAGTGCTGCAAGGATTCATGAGGCTGAAGGCCCAGGACTTCCTGAGTGGCAGAGATTATGACATAATCCAACAAGCCCCTTGTATTGGTTTTCCTTCTCTTTCCATGAAGAGAAATATTTTTTCCCCAGGAACAGTACATTTTTGCAGGCTACCTCTTGTAATTGAGGGCAATTTGGTCATGAATGTGCAATTAAGAGCCATTCACTTTTTTTAAAAAAGGCCTGTTCCCTTGTTTTGTGTGTGGAATCACTATATCATTGGGACTGTCCAAAGTTTTGTCCTTGTTTTACAGCTTGCTATTCCACAACAGTAACTCAGAAGAATTAGATTCACTGAGATTAAAGGGCAATATCCCAGTGGTACCCAGTGTGGTATAGTGGATAAAGTGAGGGACAATACTTACTGTGAAAGCCCTGTCAGGTCACTGTAAGTCAATTTCGAGTTGATGGCACATAATGCACACAAACACCAGTGGTGCAGAATTGTAACATTAGCTTCAAATAGAGATTAGAAACCTACCTTTGGGAGACAATAACACCCCAAATTTCCCAGCCAGTTGCTTTGCTAGTTGGGGGATTGTGGGAACTGAAACCCCAAGAAAAGTAACTTTTCCAAGCTCTAGTTTTGGAGGGCCATGGTGACAAAATCTGAAAACCTTTGACTGAAACAGTCAGTGATATTTCTTTTAATCTGTGTGGCACAGAACATCAAATATTTCCACTGCTCATTTCCCCCAAACATAGTGCTTAATTTCTAAAAGGAGAGATGCTAGCTCATATCCACATACAGGGTATTTCTCTCTTGATCCCAGGAGTATGTGCTGATTTCTTGGTAATGAATGATGAGCACTCTGCAGATGCCCACAGGAACTCTTTTTTTCTCACACTTGATCGAGGAGTGACAATGAAAAAGGGTTTTAGGACCAAGCCCCCTTGAGCCCTAATTAAGCTTCTGAATTACATTGGCAATTGAAGAAAATCTTCCTAGGCTCCTGGACAATCACGATGAGAGACAGAAGTGGGTAGGAGTGTGCATGTCCATAAAAGAAATTCTGTGGAACAAAAGATATTTTGCAACTCAGGCAAGTACAGCTCAGAGCTCCTGTCCTTGAAAGCTATTTTAAGCTTTTTCTGCTTTGGACTAAGTTTGATATCTCTGGTGGGACAGAGGCAACAAACAGCAGCAGCCAGAAAAAAGAAAAAGAAACACCACCGAACCCCAAATGAAGAACGTCTTTCTGAGGCTGTTGTTTCAAAGACAGTGTTTTCACACAGACACAAAAGCGAATTAGCTTTACTGTTACCTGAGCAAGCTGGATGCAAATGTTACCAGTGGTGGTAACAAAAGAGCTGACCACATGCTAGGCATGTTTCCAGCTGGATCAAGAGACTTTCAGGAACATAAGGTAGGGGGTGCTGATAAGTATTGAGCTACACGGGATGGTTCCATGGCCAAGGTTGGCAAAGTTACCATTTAAACATCATGGCTGAGGAATTCTGGGAGTTGCAGTTCAAGAAGGGAACTCTTGTAAGGTAATTCTTGCACAGCAACTATAACGGACACATCTGGGCTAATTCTGGGTAGATGAGAGACAAGCCAGAACAGTTTGGGGTTCTAGAGGTCAAATCCCAACAGCAAGTTGTGGTGGTAGGATTCTGGACTAATCGGCTTTTCTGTAGCCTTTACATCAGCCTTTCCCCAACGAAGCACCTTCTAGAAACATTGGTCTACAACTCCCATTATCCCCCAACAACTACATGGGGTGATAGGAGTTGCAGTCCAGCTATACAGTATCTAGCAGATTACAAGTTCCCACACGTACATTACAGAGATCTTTATCTTCAACAAACTACAGTCAAATGGTTGCTTGTTCCTTCTTGCAGGCCTACAAGATGCATTTTGCACTTCAGGTTCAATGTCTAATTCAAGAAGAAGGCAGGATGACCAAATATACAGGAGGAAAGGGGTCCTGTATCTTCATTCCCATGGTAATTTTTTTCAAGTAAAAAAAGTTATGCCCTTGAGTAAGGTAAAGGTAAAGGTTCCCCTTGACATTTAGTCCAGTCGTGTCCGACTCTAGGGCGCGGTGCTCATCCCCGTCTCCAAGCCATAGAGCCAGCATTTGTCCGTAGACAGTTTCCGTGGTCATGTGGCCAGCGTGACTAGACATGGAATGCCGTTACCTTCCCACCGTGGTGGTACCTATTTATCTACTCGCATTTTTACATGCTTTCGAACTGCTAGGTTGGCAGGAGCTGGGACAAGCGACGGGAGCTCACTCCGTCGCGTGGATTCGCTCTTACGACTGCTGGTCTTCCGACCTTGCTTCTGGAAGCCAAAGCACCTCTACAAGCAACAAATAACTGGAATGTCTCTTGTGACTGCACTGGCCAACTGATTCAGAGCAATTCCGCTTTGCTGTGGCTTTGAACACAGCTTCCCTGTGTTCAAATGAGCTGATCGCACGGAGGCTGCGGATTGCTTCCATGCCAGTGTCCACCCTGACCCCTCAATGTGATGTGGTTTGGACTGTGCTATAGCCCACAGCCCGCCCACCCACTTTCCTTTGATCCTGCCTCTCTGCCAATCCTCAGCTCTCCTTTTATGGTTCATTGTAAAGCTGGTCCTGGGCTGTTTGAAGCTTCCAGAGCATTGGGGAAAGGGACAGTTTTCCAAAGTTCTCCATAACATACAAACACATACACACATGCTGGGGAAACGTAGTAGTCCGCTGTAGTCGAAGTTGTTTCTATTTCATATCGATTTTTATCTTTATCTTCTTTATTTATTTATTTATTTGGCTTTTATACCACCCATCTAGATGAATATACTCGGGGCGGTTTACAGTCCAAAAAAAGCAATAAAATTAAAATCATCAATAAAAAGACTAAAACAAGCCAAAAACCAGAGGAAAAATTAAGTAGTGGCAGGAGGGAAGGCCTGCCTCAAGAGCCAGGTCTTCAGTTTACTCTTAAAAACTCCCAGCGAGGGAGCCAGGCGGATCTCAGAGCGGAGGATGTTCCAAAGGCGAGGGGCTACCGCCGAGAAGGCCCGGTTTCTAGTTTTTTTCCTTCTGGGCTTCTCTCGGAGTTAAGCCCCTCAGCCACCCAGTCTGGCTAGAACGAGTGACACGGGTAGAACTAGGTGGAAGAAGGCACTCTGACAGGTATCGAGGTCCTAAACCATTTAGGGCTTTATATGTAATCATTAGAACCTTGAAATCGATGTGGAATCTAATGGGTAACCAGTGTAAGGCGGCCAGAGTTTTTTGTCCCTGACGAGGTGATCTACTGCTAAACTCATTACTTTGTTTTAAAAAAAAACTTTGGGGAGAAAGATAATGAGGATGAGTATTCCCGCTGTTCAAAACATGACATCCAGTTTAGTATGTCACCAGAATACCACCCATGGAAAAGTAAATTCAAATAGTTCCAGCTTGGGAAAAAAGTAGAAGCTCCCAGTGGTAGAGAGAAAAAACTCCGTGATGGGAGCAAAAAAGGGCCCAAATGATTCGAATTCGCCTTTGCATCATGTGAACAGTAAAAAAAAAAAAAAGGGGGGGGGAGGATTCATCAGTTTTTACACCCGCAGCAACTCCTGCAGTACTTGACTATGCAGTCACAGCCTCAGAGACCATTCCTTGATATGAAAATTTCTACATTCAAGATTTTTTCTCCTCTTTCTTGTTGTAAGTCATATTTCTTGTTCTTCTATACTACAGAGGAGGGGTCTCCTCATTTCTGTTATTAGCATATCATGCATAGAAGCCAACATTAAGAATTTCTGTAGGCACGTTTAGGAATCTTTCTCCTACACTATCCCTGACTGATTTGCTGAAGCAATCAACATAGGTCTTCTAGTTTTACTTAATTACACGTTTCTGAAGCAGTTGTGTTATGTTATGTGCTGTCAATTCACATCCGACTTATGGCAATCCTAATAAGGCTTTCAAGGTAAGTAAAATATTTAAGGAATAGTCTACCACCAAGTTTCCATGGCCAAGCAAGGATTTGAACCCAGGTCTCCTGAGCCCTCCTCCTGTTTAATAGCCATAGGGCCAGCACTAAGCTGCATTCTGCTTCAATAAATGCTAACTATTCTCCGATATTGGCACAACTAGTAACCCAATGACCAATATACAGGGTCTGTGTGCACTGCACTAGACAAGCCCATAAAATCTTCCACTTCCAGTCCCCATTGCTCGCACAAAGGCAGGAGCTGCAAGACAGATGTTGTGTCTAATGGCCTCACTAGTCTTAGCTCTAAATTACATATAGATTAAATTACTTGATTAAGTATGGAATGACCTTGTGTTTCCCGTTTCCAATTATACTGTGGTTGCAGACCAGAGCCAAGAGTAGCCATCAATAGTATGCAAGAGTGGAATCACAGCATTGGGGAGGGAAGGTTCAGCAGCAACACCAGCACACACAAAAACATTCTCCTTGCTGCAGCAAAGCTCTTTCAGCGCCTCCACAGGCACCAATAGAGGCTTTTGAAAGCCTCATTGCCATGCAAGCAGGAAGTCTTTTGCCTCCAATAGTCAGATGCTGCTCAAGGATCTTAGATTTTGTCAGGGATGGGAAGGGAAGGCCCGGTGTATGGGTCTTTGGTCTCCAGGGGATGAGGCACCCCACACCTGCATCCACAGAAAGTGGCCTCCTGTTGATGTGTCTGATGTCACAGACTCCTTGGCTGCTTCTGCCCCCAAGAGCCACCCTGTTCTTCTCTGCCTCTCTGATTTACATTGCCGTTCTAAGTATGTCTACTCAGAATCAAATCCCACTGTATTCAATTAGGATTACTTCTCAAGCGAGCATGCATAGGACTGCAGTCTTAAACTCAAAAAGAAGGCTGGGTTTCAAGGTGATTTTGCCAAAGCCTGTGAAAATCGGAAATGGAAAGCAAAAAAATGTTCAGGATAACTTACCAAGGCCTTTAAAAAATGTTGTCAAAGACATGATTTAATTTTGCTAATCCACTGATAAAATGTTCCCAGCAGAAATATTTTGGCCTACCAGTACACTTTATATATTCCACCTCTTTTTTCTGTGTGTAAACCGACCTATTGGAAACCGCCATGACTCAGTGCCACAGTGCAAACTGAAGAACAATCTCACTTTAAAGAAAAGCTTCCTCCTTTGCTCCCACTTGGGTTTATCTGCTTTCTTCTGGATAAATTCTGCTCTCACAGTTTAAGCATGACAATATGAAGGTCTCACTTGTCTGGGTGTTTTTGACAAGTCTTTTTTACTTTTCACATATCTTTAGGAATGTGCTTTAAAAGAATCCAAATTTAAGAACACCTGACCTAGTTTTATTGGTTATGGGGACACAGGATTTTAGGTCAGGGGACTGCAATTTGCCATTTAGCCTTTCAAAGGTTCAAATTTGATTTATAAAACACTGCAATGCATCTTTTTCAAAAATTGACCACATCTGTTACTGTTTAATGTAGCACCTAAGAGTAATGATCTATCATTAGTAGTTAAAATCCATTATTATTCTTTTTTGTTGTTTAGTTGTTAAGTCATGTCCGACTCTTCGTGACCCCATGGACCAGAGCACGCCAGGCCCTCCTGTCTTCCACTGCCTCCCGGAGTTGGGTCAAATTCATGCTGGTAGCTTCGATGACACTGTCCAACCATCTCGTCCTCTGTCGGATCACATTTAGTCAGAACTCTCCACTATGACCTGTCCGTCTTGGGTGTCCCTGCACGGCATAGCCCATAGCTTCTCTGAATTACTCAAGCCCCTTCGCCATGACAAGGCAGCAATCTGTGAAGGAGATTATTATTCTAGGGACATGATTCAACCAGACTTTTGTGACCAAGTAATCATGCTGCCAACCTAGCTGTTCAAAAGCATGTAAAAATGCGAGTAGATAAATAGGTACCACCACGGTGGGAAGGTAACGGCATTCCGTGTCTAATCGCGCTGGCCACGTGACCACGGAAACTGTCTTCGGACAAACGCTGGCTCTTCAGCTTGGAAACGGGGATGAGCACCGCCCCCTAGAGTCGGACACGACTGGACAATTGTCAAGGGGAACCTTTACCTTTAACTAATCATAATTGCATATTGTCTCCCTGCTTATTTAACTTATATGCAGAATACATCATGCGAAAGGCTGGACTGGAGGAATCCCAAGCCGGAATTAAGATTGCCGGAAGAAATATCAACAACCTCAGATATGCAGATGATACCACACTGATGGCAGAAAGTGAGGAGGAATTAAAGAACCTCTTAATGAGAGTGAAAGAAGAGAGCCCCAAAAATGGTCTGAAGCTCAACATCAAAAAAACGAAGATCATGGCCACTGGTCCCATCACCTCCTGGCAAATAGAAGGGGAAGATATGGAGGCGGTGACAGATTTTACTTTCTTGCGCTCCATGATCACTGCAGATAGTGACAGCAGCCACGAAATCAAAAGACGCCTGCTTCTTGGGAGGAAAGCAATGACAAACCTAGACAGCATCTTAAAAAGCAGAGACATCACCTTGCCGACAAAGGTCCGCATAGTCAAAGCTGTGGTTTTTCCAGTAGTGTTGTATGGCAGTGAGAGCTGGACCATAAAGAAGGCTGACCGCCGAAGAATTGATGCTTTTGAATTGTGGTGCTGGAGGAGACTCTTGAGAGTCCCCTGGACTGCAAGGAGAACAAACCTATCCATTCTGAAGGAAATCAACCCTGAGTGCTCACTGGAAGGACAGATCCTGAAGCTGAGGCTCCAATACTTTGGCCATCTCATGAGAAGAGAAGACTCCCTGGAAAAGACCCTGATGTTGGGAAAGTGTGAAGGCAAGAGGAGAAGGGGACGACAGAGGACGAGATGGTTGGACAGTGTCATCGAAGCTACCAGCATGAATTTGACCCAACTCCGGGAGGCAGTGGAAGACAGGAGGGCCTGGCGTGCTCTGGTCCATGGGGTCACGAAGAGTCGGACACGACTTAACAACTAAACAACAACAATCATATTTGCAAGCTGACTGGATAGCTCAGTGGTTTAGGTATCTGGCTGGGGAGCCAGTAGATGGGAGTCCAGTCCTCCAAGATGCCTCCTATGAGTAGAGCCAGCCTGTGTGGCCTTGAAGAAGCTGCACAGTCTTAGGGCACCCCCAGAAGAAAGGAATGGTGAACCACTGCTGAATATTTTCTACTTGGGAAAGGCTGAAAAGGGTCAGTCAGTGATTGACATGACAATACGTGATTATTATTAATCATACTTGCAAATAAAGCCTGTGCTTACTTCCAAGTGATCAATCACAAAACAAAGAAAGCTAATCTGAAAACTATGGGAGACATGGAAAGTTTCTACTGTGACAATATAATATTTTTAGCACTTAAGGAAATTCCTCTTTTAATCATGAGTTATTTTTAATTTATACTTTAGTTCAGTGAGAGTGGGAGTGTCACTCTTTTTTAAAGAATGGCCGAAGCAATAGCGCAGGTATTGGGTCCCTGTGCCCTTCCAGATATAATTGGTTTCCAAACACCACCCAGCTGCTAGCTAACATGGCCAATGGGCAACAGTGATGGGATTTGTAGTCCATTTTGTATTGAGAACTACATTTCCTGAAAAGGAATCTTATGGTAAAACTGAAGCCATTGCAGGTTGAAAAAGACCCAGAAGGCCACCTCTTCCCTCTCTTCCTAGTGGGCCAGGATAGGGTCAAACCGCATTCCCAGAGATCTGGAATGGTTGCTTGCAGAGGGCTTCTGAAATTAGGTTAAGGAGGGCCACATGTGATTCTAGGGCTACAGGTAGTTTAGCTGAGCAATGAACCTGGGGGAAACTGCGACAAAGACACCCAAACGCTTCCACTCCTAAAAGTGATTTAGCAGGGTTTTTTATACTCTCTCTCTCTCTCTTCAGATCCTTGGCAATTGGTGGATTATGAGTGCGCCATGAGAATAGGCACTTTGCTGATATGTAGAAGTATCTATGTTGCAGTCTCATGTATTGTGTACCTTTGTGCAGACAGGCATAGGACTGTACATGATGTACAGGCTGCAATCCAGCAGTATAGGCAGCTTGTGACGGCCAGGGGGCACTCACCATCCCCAAATGTGGGAGGGGGCGTCCTTCTGCTCCTGCCTACAAACTACCTCCAGCTAACCAAGAGTCATATGAAGGCCGAAGGAAAGGTCAAGACTGGCTTAATCCTGCCACTGTTGGCTTAAACAACAGAAAAGCCACACTACACTAGTTCCTAAAGCTGACATATTTCATGGCACATGACTTTCAAAAATTATTGCCACAAGACGAGCGGAGGAAGAAAAATCTCCCAAATTGATTGCAATTAATGCAATTAGTGTGTTACAGTTGTTTTCCCCCTAGCCTTGTCTCTTTGTCTTAGAGTCTTTCATTCACTTAAACATTTCCATACATTCTTAATTACTTTTAGTGAGACAATAGCAAAGGGTTGATGCATCTTCCTTAGTCCTCGTATTCTTTGACAAGAAGATGCCACCATCACTACCAGTGGTGTTAATGGACTGAGTTGGCAACATGGATCCTTGAAATGGGAATTCCTCTGTATCAGTAGGATATGGATCTGATTCTTAGGGCTGTTTGTGGAGAATGGTATGCAATCTGTGCAGGTATTTTGTCAACTCAAACTAGTCAGTCAACTAAAATGTTCCTACGAGTCCTTTACAATCACTCCTTCTATTCCCCAGCCCCAAGGTTCAGTGATCTAATTTACATAACCAAAATGGCATTGCCCTTACCCAAAAGAGAAGTCTCAGCAAATCTGGAGAAACCACAAGGTTTGCTGAGGTACATTTTAAAAGACAAGATAAGACAAAACTGAGGGGTCATCCCAGAACAGCCCACTGAGACTTGGGATCTCCCATGCTTGGTGGCCAAAAATGCCAACTGGGAGGGATGATCATGAAAGCTGGCATGTAGCTGGATGGCTGAAACTGTGCCCTCTGTCCTACTTTATTTGGTTGCAAGTCTTCCTGGCTCATCCAAATGCCAGTCATTGGCCATCAGGAAATGAGGCCTTTGAGGACTTGCAGTGTTTGTGGTCTTAGAGTGGAATTGCCACCAATTCACTCTGTGACCAGGGGTGCAAAATGACACTATTGATCTCTTTGAAAAACAAGAAGAGTAAGAGATTTCAAAGGATATTCTTTTTCCATAGAATCTAATCCCCATCTTTTGTGGCTCAGCTGAATTAGCAATTGCCGTGCTTCAAGCTCTGGGTCCTACAGGCATCATTAAACTGATTTTCTCTGATATCCAGACAATGTTTTAGTTATACTGATTACAGTTCTCCCACGCACAGAGAGAGAGAGAGAGACGTTCCAGTTCTTTTTGTGTTCAACCTGTGGTAATTAGAGGAAGTACCTTAATTTGTACCACTGTTGCATGGCTGGCTGGATATCTCAATAGTTTAGGTATCTCACTGTGGAGCCAGAGGTTGGGAGTTCAATTCCACACTGTACATCCCACAAGAGGCAGCCTGTGTAGCCTTGGGCAAGCTCCACATTCCCAGGGAATCCTCCTCAGAAGGGAATGGTAAACCACTTCTGTGTGTTCTCTACCTAGAAAACCCTGGAAAGAGTTGCCATAAGTCAAATTGATTTTCAATAAACTTTACAATGAAATTAGTGCAAAACAGCAAGGAAGAAAGTGGCTCAGTAAAGAATTCTTTCCTCTTGCTGATCTAGTGCTGCTTCTGTTATTCTAGAGCACCACACATTGGATCCCTCATCCCCTAAAGCTGCCAAAACAATCTTGCATCTCTTTTTAAAGTGGAAATACGGAAACAAATCTTCCTAATGGTAGAATGGAGTGAAAGTGACAGGGTTCCGTTTTTGATGCAAACTGGTGAACTTGCTCTAAAGGACCAATAAGTTTAGTGTTAACATGGTAGATGGCAGGGAATGAATCATGTTAGCACTAGGCTTATTGTAAAATCTTGAAGCAAAGAAAAAGGACTTGCCTTGAACAGAGAGATGCAACAAAAAGTACTGACTGTTCTCAAAACTGTACGTTGGAGAGTTTTTGGCCCCAGTGCAGGACAGGGGTGAGAGGAGGGGTGGGGAGAGAGAGTAAATTTGGTGGGAAAGATAAGGAAAATGGAGGGAAATATGGTGGAGAATTTGGCAGTGATGGTGGAGGATGGGGAAGGGTGTGGGGCATAATGAGCAAATGTTACTATTTTCATCCTCTGTATAGACAGGGGCACTAGCACATCCTGGAATAAAAGACCTTGGATGTATAGATTGGCAGAGTGAACTGCAGTATAGGAACTGCGCAACAGGATGCTTCAAATCAGCCAGTCTGGTCAAGCATTTGGTTAGTTTTTTGAGGGAGGGGGAAGTCCTTTGGTAAAATAATCTGAAAATGCTGACTGAATATTTTTTTTGTGCTTCCACATTTCAAACCAAAACAAGGGGAAAAAAACACCTTTCTGTTTCCTGGATGTTTAAAGCTGATTTCTGAAAAGGACCTTTTATCAAAATGCAACAAACAAAACAAACACACGGTCTAGCAACAAAAACACATGGTCTAGCAACAAAAATCCCACTGATTTTTGTGCACAGTTTTTAAATGTTGTGGTTTTGACTCCAGCTCCTAGAATTCCAGTGGCCATAATGGCTGGGGGTTCTGGAAGCTGCACTCCAAAAAGTATCATTTCCAAACTCTTACTTTACTGATCATAATCTAGTCAAGGATTTTTGCACTACAATAATGCTTTCTGATGCTCCAGCTACTTCTGAATCATCCCTCCCGTTTGAATTTCCAGCCAGTTTGGAACTTTGTCCTAAGAAAGGATAATGACTGTTTTCCAGTTCTATCTTTAGCCAGTCTCCACCAGCTGTCATGGTTGCTGATTTCCTTCCCCAGCTCCAGGAGACTAGGGACATCTAATGGAAAAGTTACGCACTGCAAATTGTACGATTCCCCCAGCACAGCTAGGGTACATTGATTCCAGTGTTTGCCTTACAGCATTTTTGCAAGAGACGCTAAAGCATGTTTGCATTCCTGCATCTCTAAAGGCAGCCTAAACCCACATAAAGAACAGTTTTAAATATGGAAATCTTCTACTTTTCATTCTTCATCAATAATTTTGTGCAATGATTGTGGCATCTTTGATAAGAGGCAGAACAGCAATCACGAAGTTCTTGGTTCAAATCATACCTCTGACATGAATAACCTAGGTCATAAACAAACTATTATTCTCTGTGCATCTCCCTCTGCACTCCTCTCATTAAGAAGATGCTGCCCCTTTTTAACAAGACTGTTGAAAAGATTACAATAGAATAATGTAGGTGATCCATGGTATGGTGGTAAAATTTGAAGCACGGCATTTATTATGACAATCCACATAGCAACACTGCCAAGGGGCATCTAGATATCCAAGCAACTGTGTTGATCCACACCAAGACATCAGTTTTAGTAGTTTTAATCTCCACCAGGATCAGGTCTTTTGTAAAGGCAATGGGTCTGAAATGAAGAAGAGAAAGCCTCCGCCACCCCCGGACACTTTGCATTACAAGCAGGATAGCTTGAAGCAATATCTTTTTGGCTGGAAAAAAAACTCTGTTAATTTTAGAATTGCAGCTAAACTCAGAGAGAAGAAGAAAGCTGTGGTGATGGTGGGAGATGATGTCATCATCCATGCTGATCAAAAAGTATCGGTACTCAGATCTGAACTGGCAAGTCCTGACTCCACTACACTGTTTTATGCAGAACAGCCCACTGAACATCCTAGAAGTGCAGTATAAATGTGTAGCAATAGCAGTAGTAGTAACAAGTATGAGGGCTTGGATAACATACTTTTTTGGACTATAGCTCCCCAATGTCGTACTGACTCTGCTGGCTGGGGCCAGTCTGGGCATTTTAGACCCAAAAGGAAACTGTTATAAACTCTGGTGGTGGAACGTAGAAGAAGTCCTCCAACAATGACTATGAAACTGTGGTCTAAACCCTTTGGGTGGGTTGAAGACGGCACCTTGAATTGTGCCCAGAAATATACTAGAAGCAATATGGTCTGCAATGCACACTTCTGACTAAAGTCTCACCATCACATTTTTTTACCAGTTGTACTTTCCAGACATCTTCAAGGACAGTCCCACTCAGAGAACATTACAATAATCTAAATGGGAGGTGATTAAAGCATGAATCACTGTGGATAGGTCTTCTTCCTCCAAGAAAGGATGCAGCTAGCGTGACAGACAAAACTGGGCAAAGGCACTCCTGTTCTGGCCGGTGGCCACTACAATCACCAGATCTTTCAGAAGTAGCAGTGGTTCCAAGATTCCTCCCAATCCCCACAGCTGATCTTCCAGAGGGAGTGCTGCCCCATTCAGAACAGGTAGTATCCCTCAAACCCTCATGAGGTCGATAAACAGTGATCAACAATATCATTACTTTGTCTGGTCTGAGTCTCAATTTGTTCACTCACATCCAATTCTTACTGTATCCAGATAACACATCAGGACCTCTCTAGCCTGTTTTGTATCAGTTGAAAAGGAGAGAGTGTGCTGGATATCATTGACATATTAATAAGTGCAATGTATTGCAATTTGCAGTATTTCCAAAATATGTGAGATATTTGATTAGTAGTTTTGCTAGAACCACCCCACCGTGAGTTTCCACAGCTGAGGAAGGATTTGAACCCGGGTCTCTTGGGTCTTTCTCTGACACTGTACCCACTACACTACCTTGGCTCTCTATATGAATAAGACCCACCACATCAAATTCTCAGTGAACAGGTATTGAAGTTCAGCAGCCTCAAGTGGATGTGAGACAAAATAAATCCTCAAGGAACCGGTCACACCAAAGGCCAAGGTGTCAAAGAGAAGTCCCCCAGCATACCTTTATGTGCATTTCCTGAGAGTTACAATTGGAACCATGAAAAAACATTGTGTCCAAGTTCCGTATCAGCCCAAAGGAGGCTACTGTGGTTAAGGATATCAAATGACACTGAGAGGTCTGGTACAGCCCACAAATGTGCAGTCCCCTTATCCATCTCCTGGTTCAGGTCATCTACAACAGTGGACCCCAACCTTGGGCCTCCAGATGTTCTTGGACTACAACTCCCAGAAGCCTTCACCACCACCTCTGCTGGCCAGGATTTCTGGGAGTTGAAGTCCAAGAACATCTGGAGGCCCATGGTTGGGGACCACTGACCTACAAGTCTGCTTCAGTTCCAAAACTGGGCCCAAATAAGGACTGAAAGGATCCAGAGGTTTCATTCCCAAGAGTCAGGCTTGAGCCAGCCGGATCAACCTTTCTTCAAGAATAAGAGCTACAGCTACATTTACTATCCCAACAGGCTGCCTTAGGATTTGTTCAGCTAATGAGCCAGGCATAATGGTGATTGTCAGACTAATCCTCACAGTACTAATGTTGTTGCAAGTCCTGCAATATAAAGTGTCTAGGAGGAACACAATTGAAGCCTTCATAGAATCTTTGTGCAGGGCAAGTAGAAAAAAACAAACGTGAAAGTGACTGCAATACTGCTGCTTCCTGTGAGAGCAGCATTGCAGTATTGAGGAGCAGAGTGCAGGGCTACCTCTCATAAGATGCAAGGGTATCTTCCACTTTTCTACCAGCCTACTTCCATACTTGTACAATGATTTGCTTAATTTGTTGTTGTTTAGTCATTAAGTTGTGTCCGAGTCTTCGTGACCCCATGGACCACTGTCTTCCACTGCCTCCTGGAGTTTGGTCAAATTCATGTTGGTAGCTTCGCTGACACTGTCCAACCATCTCATCCTCTGTCGTCCCCTTCTCCTCTTGCCTTCACACTTTCCCAACATCAGGGTTGATAGGCCCACCCTGAAAAACCAAGGACTGTGTATCCGTGGCATCCCAAATGTGGAATTTCTACTCCCATCAGCTCTTTTCACATGCGTAACCTTAAGGGAGTTGGAATCCAAGGACAGCTGGAAGGCCATAGTGTGAAGAGGAACCGATTAAAGCGGTCGTTCCTGGAAGTGAGCCATCCCCTCAATCATCTCGGGCAGAAGGAGGCGACACCGTGTTACTTAATTTACCCCTGGGAATGCGAGAGATCCAGGCTAGGGAGAAGGTGGGAGGAGAACAGCCAATAGTGGAAGGTTTTCTAATGATGACAGAGTGGGAGGAAAAGGCGGGAAAGAAGAGGAGTTGGGGTTTAGAGGAGTGGATAGACGCAAGGGAGGAGGAAAGTGGAAAAGGGAATGAGCGACAAGATAAGGGAGAAGAACCTTATGTACTCTCATTCCCAAAGAGAGAGGAAAAAGAGGTAGTGATAGAGGAGGCAGACCCACACACGGACGCGGAGCAACAGGTATTGAAGTACACTTAGGGGATCTGGACCCGCTAGAATGGACGGTCTATGTTTACCTGAGACGGAAAAGTCCCTGGAGGAAGGTAGCGCGGCCGGAGTCTATCCCCCCCCCCCGGGGAGACACCCTGCGAAGGAGAGTGGGCATGTCACCAGTGCTGTGGGACCATATGCGCGGCAAGGAGCATCCCACTGAGGAAACCGAATGATCGGGAGCGATTTGGGATGTCACCGCATTAAGGGAGAGAACAAACCAGATGAGACTGCCTACGCTATGGACTGGTTTGCCTACGTTAAACGTTTTTGTTGGACCTACAGAAGTCATTGTGCACCCTTCCCCTCCTGATGATAGTAAATGTTCTGTTAATGATGTTATGTCTCCTGTGCTTAATCGCGTCAAAGAAGAGGAACTGCTAAACTTAGAACAAGAACCCAATCACACATAGGTTCCCCATCTTGGCAAGTTCAAACAGAGACTGCTCTGTGCCTCAGTTCAATTTGTTCAACAACCTTTTGCATGAAATTCCGCTTCTAATTTTACTGGGGCCATTCGTCGTCAAGGACCTAGAGGTACTTCTGGGTTTGGGGGCACCAGTGGCCTGTGGTCTGAACAGGAGGCAGAGCACCTTTTGGGTATGATGAGGTAGTATGGAACTTCCATTGGGAAGGAAGCTTCTTGCAATGCCTTTGACACTCAAGATGCCCTTTTGCTATAAGTAGTGCTACACTGGCTTTACATGAGATACCCATCCACCTTTCACACATATTTCAAGACTGCAGTCTTTATCTGCTACCCTCATAAAGTTTTAATGGAAGAAATGGGAAACTAAGAGTAAACAAAATACAGAAATCAAGTATGTGAATACAAATACATTAAAAACAAAAACTGTAGAATACATGTAAGAAAGGAGATCTTCCCTGTCAGCTAAGCTAAGAAACCCCAAACCCCTTTCCTCACAGATGGGTTGCTCTGGCCTTTTCATAATTTAGTATACACTTTTCTGTATTTCTGCAGCTCTACAGCATCCTTTCTGAGGTAAAATGACTAGGATGTTATACAATATTTAAATGTGATTATATACCATAGATCTGTGTAAACACATTACCCATCCTTGGGGTCAAACCATACTCTACAAATTATATGCCAACATCCAGCGATGTCATTTGGGCAGATTGAGCAAACATATTTGCAAATCGGGCATAAAAGAAAAATTAAAAATAAAGAAGACAAAAAACATTGTGGCACCTTAAAGACTAACTGCTATATTTTAAGGCAAGCTTTCATGGACAAATCCACTACTTCAGATAAGCTTATCCTTATCTCCTGGTTTATTATGTGTTGTCAAATCATTACTAATTTACAGTGACCCTAACAGGGCTTTCAAGGTGTGAGGGTTCGGTTTTAACTTCATCAGACACAGACGCCATTTGCAGTTGTAACGACTGAACATTTATTTTGGAACTATTGAATAAACAATTGTCATCAACCTGAACATAGTCTTTCTCTCTTCTCTCCAACAGGGTGGGAAGGGGTTTCCAGTCATCCAAAACAAAAGGGTTCCCAAAAATTGAATTCCAGGGGCCCAGCTGCGCAGCTGGTGACCACTCTTTTACTGTCGTCTCCGTCTGTATCGACAACATGGGCACAGACGCCTCTCCCAAGACATCCTCCCACTTGGGCCGCTCCCCGGGTTGCAGTATCTCCCAGGTTCTCTCTGTTCTGACCTCTTCTTCATCTCCCACACTCGCCATTCACTCCTTTCCCGTCTCTCTTGTTCCACCTTCTCTTCCTCCTCTCTTGATCTCTTCCTCTGCTCTCTCGCCTTGGCTTCTCCCCAGTATGACAGTTTAGGGGGAACCACCGCTCTTCTTCTATGGTCGGCTTCTTCCCTGGGCACCTTTAACCTCTCCCACCTATGGGTCCAAGGATCTTCTAGCCAGATCCACTCTCAACCCGGTGGAAAGGTTTCTCCCCTCCTTGTCTCCTCCCCCTCTCCTGCTTCTATCTCCTCCTTCTCTCTCTTATCCCTTCCCAACTTTTTTAAGAGCCCTTTTTCCTCCCCCATCTCCCTCAGACTCTGGGACAGTTCATCCTCTTCCCTTGAGGGAATCCTCTGAGGTTTTCTCTGAAGACACCACCAGTCCATAGTCCCCTTCACTCTCAGACTCCTTTGTGGGAATGGACGGTGCTCCGGGGAGAGGCGATGCCATCTCACCTCCTGGCTCACACACACCGCATCCAAGGGGGCCGTCCATTCCTCACTGCTCTTTGCCCAAGGCCCCTGCTGGGAAAAATAGTCTACATTAGCATGTTCCCTCCCTTTCCTGTATTGGACCGTGAAGGCGTAAGGCTGTAAAGATACCTGGGGTTGGTATCTTTCATCTGGGTCAACCACTGCAAAGGAGCATGATCAGTTATCAAGGTAAAAGGTGCTCCTAACAGATAATACCTCAAAGCATGTGTGGCCCAACGGATAGCTAACACTTCTTTCTCAATGACTGTGTGCTTCTGCTCCCTTGGTGTCAACCTCCTGCTCAGATACAGGACAGGGTACTGTACTCCCTCTCTTCTTTGAACCAGTATTGCACCCAAGCCCCAATCCAAAGCATCGGTGAACAGCAAGAAAGGTTGAGCAAAATCTGGAGTGAACCTTATAGGTAACTCACACAGGATGGATTTCAACAGTTAGAAAGCCTCTTCTTGAAGTTTGCCCCACTGTACCCTTTTAGCAGCTCTTTTCCTTCTGAGGTCAGTTAACGAGGCTGCTATGGTAGCAAAACCTGGTACAAATTGTCAGTAATACCCACCCAATCCTAGAAACTGCTGCACCTCTTTCTTGGTTGTGGGGGGGTACCATTGGGTAATCTTGGTTACTTTGTCTTCTTGAGGTTGAATCTCCCCACTGCCCACCAAAAACCCTAAGTAATCAACTTTAGGTCTAGCTATCTTACACTTGGGACATGGTGGCCCTGCGGATTAAACCGCAGACGTCTCTGTGCTGCAAGGTCAGAAGACCAGCAGTCGTAAGATCGAATCCATGCAACGGAGTGAGCTCCTGTCGCTTGTCCCAGCTCCTGCCAACCTAGCAGTTTGAAAGCATGTAAATGCGAGTAGATAAATAGGTACCACCACATTGTGAAGGTAACGGCGTTCCGTGTCTAGTCGTGCTGGCCACGTGACCACGGAAACTGTCTACGGACAAATGCTGGCTCTACGGCTTGGAGACGGGGATGAGCACCACGCCCTAAAGTCGGACACGACTGGACTAAATTGTCCATTAAATATTGGAAGGTGGCCACCACCCCATGAAGCCCAAAGGGCATCCTTGTGAATTGGAAAAGACCCTGGGGCGTCGAGAAAGCTGTTTTTTCTTTATCCTGATCTCACAGGAGTATTTGCCAATAACCCTTGGTTAGATCTATAGGGTAGAGGTATCTCGCTCCTCCCAGTTTGTCCAGCAAGTTGCCCACTTTAGGCATGGGGTAAGCATCAAATTTAGACACTGCATTCACTTTGCGATAATCAATGCAAAACCTCACACTACTGTCAAGTTTGGGGACTACCACTGGATAGCTGCACCAGGGTCCATTAGCTGGTTCTATCACTCCCATGTGTAACATTTTCCGTACCTCTTGCTCTATCACCGAGGTCAACTGTCGGGGCCAGGTGTGGCCTGTCAAACTCATTACCATTCCTGGCTGTGTCTCTATTTGATGTTCCACAAGACGAATGTGTCCTGGAATCTTGGGGGGGGGGGAAATTGGAACTCCCCTTCGAACCACCTGACTTGTTGAATCTGCTGGGGTTCAACCCTCTCGTCAATGGTTAAATGGTTTGTTTCCCTGGGGCTTCGATCTCCTATTTTGGGTCCTAATTCCTCGTTGGCAAAGTCGCCAAATAGGGCTTCTCAGTCTACTCATAGCTTAAGTAAGTTCACATGTAACACCTGTAATGGCCTCTTCTTGTCGGGCATCTCTATCTCATAATCTACCTCACTAACCCTTGCCATCTACCAATTCGGTTGGGAGTAATACTAACACCTTCTGTCCCAGTTCAAACTGTCTGGGTTTCACCTTTTTGTCATACCTCGCCTTCTGGGCTTCTTGTGCCTTCCCTAGCGATTCTCTAGCTAAGTCCCAAGCCGTATGGAGATGGTCTCTCATCTCCATGATTTGTTGTAGTAAGGGTCGAGAGTGATCTTCTCCTTCTTCCCATCTTTCCCTAACCAAATCTAGAATGCCTCGTGGGTTTCTCCCATACAGTAGCTCAAAAGGGGAGAAACCGGTGGAGGCCTGTGGTGCTTCCCTCACCGCAAACATCAAAGGTGATAGCAGGGCGTGCCAATGTCGGGGTTTGTCTTGTACTAGTTTTCTTAGCATCCCCTTTAAGGTTCTATTGAACCTTTCCACCAAGCCATTTGCTTGGGGATGATAAATGGACGTTTTTAATGGTTTAACTCCCAGTAAGTACCACATCTGCTTAAAGGTTAGGCTCATAAAATTAGATCCTTGATCGGTCAAGACCTCTTTTGGAAATCCTATCCTTGAAAACACTGTCAGTAATTCTTTTGCTAGGACCTTAACTGTGGTCGTGTGTAGAGGTATCGCCTCTGGGTAACGGGTAGCATAATCAATTATTACTAATATGTATAAATGTCGCCCTGCTGACTTAATCAACGGCCCCACGATATCTAGTGCTATCCTGTCAAAAGGACTATATACAAGTGGCATCGAGACCAACAGTCCTCCAGGCGGTGGCTTCACCTGCATGAATTGGCATTCTGTACAAGAGCGGCAATATTCCTCCACCTCTTTAGACATGTTTGGCCAAAAGAACCTTTGTTTCACTCGGGCTAGGGTTTTCTGTACAGTCAGATGCCCCGCTAGAGGTAGGTCATGAGCTAGCCTTAATACCAATCTTCTGAGTTTACCCGGTAACACCATTTGGGCTTCCTCCCCCCTTTCCAATTTCCCCACTCTATATAGTATTCCACCCCTCAGTTCAAAGTTAAATTCTCCCATCTTCGTAGTACCTTCTGGTACCGCTTTGCCTCTAATTCTCTATTTTGGTGACAGCCCCCTCCTGGGCTAAATGATGGGAGTAAAAGTCCTCAAACCAGCAAAAGGTAGAACAAAACCTACACCTCCATGCAATTCCCACACCTCCTTCATCTTCCGTTGTTATGAAAAGAGTCTTTGCTTGTTCTCATAGGGCCATGTAATGTCCCTGAATGCTAGAGGGCAGGTGCACAGGCAGGGGCAAAAAGTTACAATTCTCATACAGTTTTTCCAGGAAATCAATGGCCATCTTCCTTTGCACTCTCTTCTAATCTTGCCTCACACATACTTACCATGTGAAGGGGGGGGGGAAGCAAAGTGCTTTTCTGGAGTTATTTTCTTGCTTTTGTGTAGCTAGACACCTGAGCACATGAGTCTCATGACAAGGCTGAACAGTTAATTTCAGCTCCTTTCTCAAGGATACACAAACAAGTGATACCTCCTCCTTTGTTTTTGACTCTTCTGAGGGCTGTGCATTCACTGTGTTGGGGGAAGAGAAGCCACACTGCCTAGTGATGTTTAATGCCAGCCAGCAACGCCTACCCTCTCTCGCATAGCTTCACCTAAGAGATCCATGTGAGTGCAATATGCAAAGTAGTGGTATGATGCTTTCAAAAGAGAACACAGAAGGCTTTTTAAAGCACATGTGCAAAAACCCCAGTCAAGGAAAGATGGGCGATTTCATGCACTTCAAAGAAAGTGCAAATACAGGTCATTGACAGAAGTATAGTCTGGTTCTTAGAGGATGTCACTTAGGATTTTCTGTCCGAATCTGCCTCTATATATTTCAATTAATCAGGCTGAAAAGTTTCAATCTTTTCTGATAGGTTTATATATTCTGAACTTCTCACTCCTTTCATCTTTCCTCTGAATTTGCTACTCCTTTACTCTCTTCTGGGATTTAGCCCTCCTCCAGATCTTAGCTGATTTTATCTTCTGAGTTGTTTACCCATACAAAAGGATGAGACAGAAACTGCAGGAAGAAGAAAAGTTAAATTAGGAGTAGAGATGGGAGTATTCGTATACAAATACGAATATCCCCACGCAGGTGGCGTTAACGAGGGTCCAGCCCCATGGGGCCGGACGGTCCACTCACCAATCCACCGTGGATGCAGACAGCGCAATTCTACGAATGGCTCTGCAGCACACAATCCGCTCGCCACTCCTGGCAGGAGGCGGGAGGACAAGCCTTGCTGCAAGGTCGAAGAGTGGCAAGCGGATCACGCGCTGCGGAGCCATTTGTAGAATTGTGCCATCCGCGTCCGCAGCAGATCGGTGAGTGGACCGTCCAGCCCCATGGGGCTGGACCCTCGTTAACGCCACCTGTGCAGGGTTATTCGTATTCGTATACGAATACCCCCATCTCTAATTAGGAGTTCTTGATTCACCTGTTTCATCAGGAGATAAGCAAGCATGTAAACAATAGCACAGCTGCATGACCTGGTGGATTGCAAACCCAAGCAACATGAAGGATCCCAGATAGTGAGGAAAGAGATGTGGGTCTGGAAAATCCATCCTGAAAAATTCATTGATTGTGTTAGCTGGAGGAGTTGTTGCAGGAGAGACAGTAGCTTCCTGTTCTACCACGGGTGATCATTAACATAAGGAAGCTTGGTGCTTATCACCAATTTTCTGCTTTTAGGAAGGGTAACTTCAGTTATCTTAAGCTTCTAATAACAGTCTCACAGGCTGTGCATTTTGCATTTAATTGCCTTATATCCCTGATTCCTCTTGCCTCAAACACGCGCGCGCACACACACACACACACACACACACACACACACACACACACACACACACACACACAACAAAACAGAGAGACAAAAAATTTGTTTTGACAATGTGACAATGGTTCATCCATTATCTATATCCCTTCCTAGTCATGTGGTCATGCATAACTATGACAGTCATATAGTCTCACTCTTATGTCCGAGGAACTGGACTTGATCCACGAAAGTTCACATTAAAATATAGCGGTGAGTCTTTAAGGTGCCACAACATTTTTGTCTTTTGTTGTTGCTGCTGCTTTGTTTTTGTTTTGATTTTTGTCTAATATGCTTGCACAGACCAGCAGGGTCCCTCCTCCTCTTTCTCTACTAATGAATATCTCCCCACTATAGGTAATATTTCATGCATCTGGACTTTGATCTTTTAAAAAGTCTCAATCAGTCCATTAGTCTTTAAAATGACCCTCGCTGGTCATTTGCCTGCCTTGTTCCCTAGAAGCTTTCCTAACAGATACAATTGCTGGCCTTTAAAAGCTTTCTCTTGATTGTGCTCATGTTTGTGTGTGCACATGTGCGCACACGCGCAGACATGCACGTGCAGATGGCATTGTACAGTAGTGCACAGGCTCTGGATATATTTTTCAAATTCTAATAGGCTAAAACCGTACACAAACCCACTAAGCTGTTTGGTGTGTCATTGAAAGGACTTTCTGTTGCTGTGAATTATTTATAAGACCGAGATGGGCATAAGGCAGATCTGCTGGAAGATTCCTGAATGATTTGTAGATGCCCAAGGACTTCAGATGCTTACCCAGCTAACAACTGTAAAAGCTCCTCCCCTTCCCCACAATTAGGTTGCTGAAACAGAGAGAGCTTGAAGCAGTAGGTAGGCAGTAAGCTGGGAGCAGACTTTGTGTAAAAGGTCTATGGGTTCTCTCTCCCATGTTATCTGGAATTTGAGTCATGGCAACTGGACTTTCTTGTTAGGTTTAAACTTGTCAGTCTGGGGAGAATTGGTAGGAGACCCCTGATATATCTTCCTCATTAGTTTCACTTCCCCCTGGTCTGAATAGGCTCTTTAGATGGACAAAGGAGGGGGGGGGGTTGAGTGAAAATCCCACTTCTGCAGTCCTTCTCCACCCATTGTCAAGGGTCGTTAACAGTGGTCTTTCTGGTGGGTGTGGTCCTGATCTTTCTGGGGAGGGATGAAAGGGCAGCATGATAAATAGGAGACAGATTGTATCTAAGGCCTCCACCCCTGAGTGAGGGGTTTTCTGTATGCACATGTATGGCCTCCCTAACCCAACATGACTCCCATGTTGTAGGCTCTATTTCAAAAGGCAAAAGGAGCTTGGAAAATTTACTTTGTTGGGATGACAGCTCCCAGAATTCTCCTGATCAACATGGCCACCATGTTTGCTGAGGGATTCTGGGAGCTCACATACAAACATGCCAGATTTTTCTGAGTTTATGGAAATGAAAAGTAATTGAAGCTGTATCACAGTAGACATGTGATATAGAGGCAATGAAAGCACAATCCCTAACAAATTAATACAAACCATACTATGACTGCACAACAAAAGCCATTCTCTGGCCCACATTTAGATGCCCTTGATCATGCAAAGAACAGTATTTGATCTCTCTTTGTCTTTCTGAAAGAGGAGTCTCAAGCTGAGCATAGTACTCCTGCTGAGGAATGAGCAGGTCTGAGTAAATGGAAAACAGCACTTTCCTCATGGGTAGCTAGGACAAGGTGACTCAGGCTGATCTTTCCACACAACCCAATAGCATTGAATGTTGACTCATACTTTATTTTAGCCACACTTATTCACACTCACTAAGCAATCTCTGTGCTGCTCTAAAGATAATCAAATATTCACTAAGACAATTACACCATGCTCTGTGTTTGCATATTTGCATATCATTCTGCACTTAATATTTAGAATTCATTTTAGCAAGGAAATACCTGCTACTAGAAGGAAAAATGCTGGCAAGTTAAAGGGGAGCAGGGGGCAATGAGAGGCTAGTACACAGTGAGAGAGTGATGCTCTGACATTCTGGCTGGTTTCCAGAATACCTCTTAAATCTCAAATAGCAAACTTCCTAAAAGTAACCCAGTTATCTTGTCCTAGCAACTAAAGATCAAAAATTACACAGGAATTTCCTCCCTATTTTCTCTGCATTTCTAGTGGGAGGGGCTTTGGTGAGCAGGAGGAGCTTTCTCCAGACCTTCTAGGGGTCAGATTTGGCCATCAGCAGTCAGTTTTCCATCCCTTCTTCTAGCCCTTTTAAGCAGGAAGCAGCTCCCCTTGAATCATCACCAGCAAGAAGCAACAAAACCTGAATACTTAATACAGGGATATGTTTAGAGGAGCATTGATAGAGTTGTGTCAATTCAGTCATGTTAAGACTTACCAGGATCAGGTTTTACCAGAACTGATGAGCTGTAGCTGTCAATGAAGTAAAGCCAAATTTCACATGCAAAGGAATCATCATTTTTGGGAAAATTATTTATTTTGATTATAACTCCTGCCTTCAAAATGCCTTAGCAGCCATGGAGCTGCTTCCTCTAAACAAGAATGACAAGAGAAGAGTTAGCCACTTGTTGGTGGCCCTCCTAAGGCAGCTGGTGGGGACGAACCACATGATAGTCTTATTTTGTTTTTGCCCTGTACCATTTTTAGGAAACAAAACAAAAATGTAACTGTCTGTCAGCCAGATCCTACTCATGTATATTTAGAATCATCCACTGATCTCAGGAGAGATAGTGTGTATAAAAATACAGGCTATGTAAGCTGTCCAAGGTCTTTGAAACGGGGAGGATATAAACTGAAATTTAAAAATTTGTTAACTAATTGAATTAATGGGCTGATGAGTCCCACATGACTTCCTGGTTCTCCCCCAAGATTCCTGGAAATATTTGAGTAATCCAGATGTTTCCTCCTTACCCACAAGCACTGGGTGTGTCACAGTTCTGTACCAGAAAAGAAAGGAGTCTCTTGCTTCCTTAATTGGTAATTTAATTAGAGATACCAGAGGCAGTTACCACCCAGAGCTAGTTGGCTCAGAGGAAAATGAATCAATTTGCAGCCAGATGGGACCACAGTCAAAGCAAAATTCACCATATGAGTAATGACCTCCTTAAGCACACAAATGTTGGCAAATGCCCCAACAACTAAGCGATGCACCAGGGATAGGGAGCCAAACAGAAGTTTTGCAATGTCTGCCACCTCCCAACCTGCCTCAGGCTCTCGTACGTATAAGGCTTATAAGTCAAAGAGATTCCAGCAAAAGATTCTTCCCTATTGGGTTGCCTTGGGCTCTGTATAGATGACAGCTTTTCAGAAACTTAGAAGGGGAATGTTGTCAGAGCCACACACATTCATTTATTTTATTTTATTCTATTTTATTTTATTTTATTTTTTGCATTTCTGGTCACTGTGGCTGGTCAAAATGTTCAGGCTTTGATACCCTGCAAGCAGCATCCTGGAAAAGTGGAAATTGATGTCCTGATGCACAACCATTGTTCTTGCTGCAAGCATGCATACTTTTTAATGTGACTATCAGGAATATAGTTCTGAAGAGTGCAAAGTACTGTTTATATGGATAGCTATGGTGGTTTTGCTCAGAATGGACACTTGTGTCCTCCAAGCTGAGGTAGGATTATCACAAGAACAGCCGGATGGGGAGTTTCCAATCAACCATGTATTGTTATGAATTATTTGTGTAATTTGGGTTAGCTTGGTCCTGAAAGGGCAATTCAGACCCATTAATTTTTTTCAAAAGATTCCCTTCTCTTTCTAGAGATGAGGTCTGGTAGAAATGATTTGCTGATATGGATAAACACAGCAACCTCCATTTTTTATTTTCCTCAGAGCATATCTATGAGGACTGTCAAGATATGTTTCTGCACCTCAACATTTGTAACAACTATTTTCGGTCCTAGGGGTGCGGAATGACTGAAGATGAATGGGCCATATTCTTATCTAGTCAAGCATTCAGATCTCAACTATAAACTTTTGACAAGGAGGCCAGCAGCAGGACACATGGACAACACACCTGTCTTCTTGTTTCACAGCAGCTGATAAACCCAGGTATTTTGCCTCAAGTCCTGGAGGCATCAAGGCAGGCAGCTTTATTCTGAGTGAATTTGTTTCACCTCCCTTTAAAACCATATAATTTGGTGTCTGTGACTATCATGGGGAGCATGCACAAATGTCCAACAGGACAGTGGGCGTACGGCATGCACCCAGCTATCTCAGATAAATGGATGGATAGGTGAATAGAAGGATGGATGGACAGGCAGACATATAAACACAGACAGCCCCCTTCCTGCTGTTGAACCTTCTGCTGGCAATAGCTCCCACCTACCTACCTTCCTGCTCTGAAAATTAACCAATAACTCAAAAACAGTCCAGATGATGTGGAGGATTAGCTTAACACTTGATGCAAATAGGAAACCAGATTGGGCCACAATAATAAGAGCAAAGATTTAACCTTTATTAGAATAAAGATTTACTGTTGGAAGAAAAGCAGTGTGTGTTCATGGCAAAAGCGTCAGAGCAGATCCTGGTCTGCTAGGCTGCCTGAGGTGGTCTGTCTGAGCCAGAGCCTAGTGCTAGTCTAAGACTTAAGGGAGAACAGCAACTAAACCTCTGTCAGTGTCCTCTTGATGACATCAGGAATAACATCCTGCATGGGCCAAGTAGGATGGAGTGAGGAACAGAGGAGGATCCTTTTGTCAGGCAATTTTTAAACGGTGACTTTGATAACATTCCCCTCCTCAGCCAATGGGAAAAGGGTTTTGCCTAGGCAGAACATACCCAAGGAAGAGATGAATTCATGCCAGTATTCACCTTCCAAGGTAAAAATGAGATGGGAAGGTGAGATAAGGTCAAGGAAAAATCTAACCATTCCTTCCAGACTGTTTTATGTATCTGGAACAGAGCTGGAGAATGTTTCTTTGGACTGTATCTCTCAGAATCCCCCAGACAGCACAGCTACTGAGACAGGAAATATGTGGCCTCCCACCCACCTACCCCAAAAGGGAAAAAAGTAATGTGTAAGCTCTGATCTAAGGAGTTGTAAGGTGGCAAGAGTACAGATTCTTCACAACTAATGGGAGGTGCCATTCCAGCCATTATCTGGAAAGTCAAAATGGCAGTTTTGTTTGGTTCTGGGCAGGCACAAACAACGTCCATCACTACATCTTGTGATGTCAAATTTCATTCTTTGATTATGCATTATGTCAGTGGTTCCCAACCTTGGGTAACCCAAGTGTTCTTGGACCGCAACTCCCAGAAATCCTGGCCAGCACAGCTGGTGGTGAAGACTTCTGGGAACTGCAGTATAAAACCACTGTGTTATGTGAACAAGTACTTCTTTTTACCTGTTCTGAATCTTCCACAATTCAACTTCTTTGGATCATTCTGTGTTTAATAATAAGAGAGACAGAAACTTCTTTTTCTCCACATGTTCAGGTTATAAGCCTTCAACATAGTGGTTTCTAAATATGGGCCCCCAGATATTTTTGTACTACCACTCCCAGAAGCCCTGACCATAACCTGTGCTTGCTATGGCTTCTGGAGATTGTAGTCCAAGAACATCTAGGGCCCCAAATTCAGGAGCCACCACTCTAGCACATCTCCTCTTATTGAATTAAAGAAAATACTATGTACTATAGCCAGTAACCTGTTATACTGCTCCATACATGCAATGATACAATGGCTGAAATCCACTAGTAAGCCATAGCTAGAGTAGATCCATTGAATCAGTGGGGATTTTGTGGATCAACTCCTTTATACGATCCACTGATTCAATGGGCCTATTTTAGATATGTTTTACTACTGGATTTCAGCAGTTGTGTGAGCAGTGGGACTTTCCCAGAGATTGTGCAAGGAGGCATTCAGTACCTCCTTGCACAGGTGTAAACCTCACTGAAGACATCAGGTCCAAACTCCAGCTTATACAACAGCAAGGTGGAGATTGTGGGATCTCCCTGGGAAGAGTGTTAGTAATAAGTGAATAAGATACCAGCCTGTAACATTTTCCCATGGGGAATTGCCCTAAACTCCTGATCATTTAGGTTGCCTTTTTCTGCTTCTTTTCCAGTTCTGCAGCATTTCTTTGAAATGCAATGCTTCACATGTTTTATTCTTTGCAAAACCAATGAATAAATAATAATAATCTTAACAGTCTAGGATCATTCTGGACAGCCTTCACTGTACACTTGAATAAATAACCAGGTCCAAATATATTCAAGTTAATGCCAAATACAAAAAAGAGGAGCACACTAGTATTGAAACACAGTTCATGTTGCAAAGTATTGGCAAGTTGGGTGCATTTGCCCAGCATCCCTGCAAAGACTTGTATGTGTGTATGTATTATGTGGAAATTGCTGGCTGGGCTGGGACCTTTTTCAAAGAGGAAGAAGCTCCCAGATAGAAAAAGATTGTTAAATCATGGCCTGAGGGCCAGGGCAGGTTCAGGAATGCCTCTCTGGTCATTAAATGAGTCTCCATGGGAAAAAGACAGAAATAGAACTCAGAAATGATAACTACTGAATGTTGAATACTTCCTAAATATAAAAATGAATACTCCCTGAGAGTTTTAACCTTCAATGGGACATCCTTCTAATAGTTATACAGGGATAGTGATTGCCTCAGGTAGGATGATTGACCCAGGTATTAGTGCCTTTCGTTAAGTCAAGTACCTTTTGATCTCCCTCCACAATGCCTCTCATTGTGCTGTTGGTTCCTTTGTCTTGGAGGACCATCTGGGGAAGGGGAAGTTTCCCATTCAAAATTCTTGTAAAATGTTTAATTTGAATATCAGAAATGTTTAATTGGAATCCGAATCCTCAGAATTTGAATATCAGGCAAAAACAAAATAAAAAATAAAAATAAAGAAGACAAAAATGTTGTGGCACCTTAAAAAATAACTGCTATATTTTAATGTGAGCTTCTATGGACAAGTCCACCTCCTCAGACATAAGACATAAGAATTTGAAGTTCTTTTTTGCTCCTGTAAGGCAGTTCTGTTCCTCAATCTTGCCCCCATCTTACAAGAATTGGCTTCTGTGGATCATGACTACAGAAGAAATACATAACTTTTAACATAGACGATGATGAAATCAAAATTGTTAAAGATTTTCCAAACCTTTGTTCAATCATCAACACAAATAAAGACTTCATACAATAAATCAAAAGAAGGCTGAGACTTGGAAAGGCAGCTCCGAAAGGATTAGAAAAGATCCTGAAGCATAATAATGTGCTCCTGGAAATGAAAGCCAAGATCATCCATGCTATGCTATTCCCAGTTACTATTTATGGATGTGAAGAATTGACTCATTTACAGATACTGTGGACTGCCAGAAAGACAAGTGGCTTCTAAATCAAATCAATTCTGAACTCCCATCAGAAGCTAAAACTGAGGCTATCATACTTTGGACCTATCATGAGAAGACAAGACTCCCTAGAAGTGCTGAGAAAAGTGGAAGGTAAAATGTGCATGCAGTTGGCTGAATAGCTCAGGGAATCAGGTTTCTGGCTGCAGAGCCAGAGGTTGGGACTTCAATTCCCCACTGTGCCTCCTGTGTGTAGAGCCAATCTGTGTGGCCTTGGGCAAGCTGCACAGTCCCAGGAAGCTCCCAGAAGAAGGGAATAGCAAACCACTTCAGAGTACTTTCCATCTGGAAAAACCCTGAAAAGGGTCGCCATAAGTCAGAATTGACTTGATATCACATGATTAACGTGTGCATGCACATGTGAGAGAGAAGAAGACTGAAAGTGAGATGGATTGACTCAACAAAGGAAGTTGCAATATTTTGTTTTCATGACCTGAGCAGGGCTATCAAGCATGTGATCTTTGGGTTGCCATTAGTCAGAAGCAACTTGATGGCTCACAACAATCACTTTTTTGCACATGGACAGCTCCTCTGCTGTTCCCCTTACTCTTTTCTTTAATGACAGAAGATGGAGGGGAGCAATAATTTCACCCAATATCTTATAATAATTTTATATGTGATTTTAATTTTTTTTTACCTTGCTGCTAATCTGTGCAAATTAGTTAGCTAGATAGCTCAGTGAATTGGGTACCTGGCTGAAGAGTGAGAGGTCAGGAGTTGGATTCCCCCCTGCACCAACTTGGGAGAAGAGCCAGCCTGTATGGCCTTGGACAAGCTGCACAGTCCCACAGCACCCCAAGAAAAAGAAAATGATAACCCACTTTTGAATACATTGTACCTAGAAAACCCTGAGAAGGGTTGCCATAAGTTGGAATCAACTTTGGAGCTTGCTGTTGTTCTGCACAACAATTCAGACATGACATAGGTTCCCCCCCCCCCGCAAACCACTATATCACACAGTGTAAACCTAATCTCCATTAGCACACTTGATGCCTGCAAAATATCCTACAGTAGTCGATCAAATATTACAAGTCGAAGAATAAATAAGGCTCTTATTTTTGTTGGGGGTTATTTTTCACTTTCAAAAAAGGATTCAGGAGAGTCGGCTGTCACTGTTTTCCTTCTGCATGTGGTATGGGACAAAGTTGTTGCTCAGCAAACAGCTAATTTGTCAGTATCTAGATTTTCAATTAACAAAGGACTGAAATAATTTTGAAAAGACTTCCTCCCTTCTTAACCCTCCCCAGAATCTGAACTTAATTTTGGACCAACTGAAAGAACTAAAGTATTTAGCAGTTTACAGTGGATGCTATCTAGTGCAACATTTTGTTTTATGCCGTGATGGCTCCTTATATGAATCTGTCTTTCAGAAATCAGAGGCAACCATGTGCTTGGACTTTTAGACAAGCTTGTTTGTTGAAAACAATTAATGGGAAATATGTTAGCATTTCAAAATAATAATTTTGAATTTCTCTGGCCCAGTTGCTCAATAGTAAAGGTAGCTTAGAGCAACCTTTTCCAATCCAGGTACCTCTGGATGTTTTGACTACAAATTACATCACTCCCAGCCACTTGCCATGTTGGTTGCAGCTGATGGGAGGTATCAGACAAAACCTTTGGAGATATCCAGACTGCAGAAGTCTAAAGCAGGGACTATCCTATGTAAGTTGGACATGTTCTCATTGATACCCACAAGAGCACCTCAAAGAGTACAGATCAAAAGTGTTCCAAATGGCAGGTTTTGTTCCTGGCAACAGTTTCACCTGGAGCAGGAAGCCACCCCTCCAACAATATGTGGCTATCCAACTGTTCTTGGATGACATATAAGCCTTAGCCAACAGAATCTATGATGAAGGATGGGGATGGGAGTTCAGACCCAGCAACACCAAGGTGGCCATACATTTGTTATCCTGCCTATCCTCTTTCTGCAATCTTCATTTGAACTTTCTTTGTTGCACAGTAAATATTTTAAAAATAGTGACAGAGTGTCTTGGAAGAAATCTCTCACAATTTTTGGTTTGTTGTCACTTCCAATGTGAGATTTGTGACCATTTATTCTTTTGGTACACAGGCCAGGCTGTTTGCCCTATATAGAATGCAGAAATGCATTGCATTCTGACAGAAGATGGCATACAATATATCGCAGTGGAACATGAGCAAACAAATGGATTCCTGATATTCTGGGTAACATTGTCAGGTCTATAATGGTCTTGGCCAGAGCAGACATGGGGACAGAATTGGCACCTAGATTTGTTGCATGGCTGCTATGTTTGCATTTGTTGTGTGCTCGGTTGTCGGTCACGAGAAGTTGCCTGAGATCAGAGGGCCGTCTGTAAGTACACACAAACCTCACTCTCAAGGCCTCTGAGAAGAAAGCATCCTTGTCCCGGATGGACTATATCTCATGGATGATGCTTTGGGGTGGTTTCCACTAGGAGCTGTAGATGACAACAGTCTTCTCAGTCTGTCCTTCTTGATTGACAGTTTTTTCTCACCCATTTGAAAAATGCCTGGCGTACGTCCTTAGGATGTGGATCTATGTTATCACTACATTTAAATAGACAGAATTCTGATTTGAGAAATCTTTAATATATAAGTACAAGACTGTTAAAACATGCTAATTACTCCACTTATTCCAGGGCAACCTCTACATATGTACATCTTGAGTAAAATTCCAGTGAAACTTGTGTGTTTTTAAACACGGCAATCTGTACAAGGATTTGACAGGTGTATTGAGTCTCTAGAGTCATAACATACTACCTAAAGATTCGTGTTTATGGCATGAATATATAACATACCAGGTCTGGGAGAGCCAATCACAACAGACACTTGTATTTTATTACTCCATAATAAGGTAACATTATTTTAGCATATGCTTATCATTTTTCGTTTTTAAAAGCTGGTCCTTGATCGGTTAACTTTCACTTTTCAAACTAAAGTAGCTTCTCACTGTAATTTTGTTAATGCAATGCAAAATAGAAAGGACTTTCATTTCAACCAAAAATTATTCTCTAGCTATAACCATGCATGAAATATTTCAAAGTGTGTGTGGGGGGGAAATACCATTAAGGGAAGGATGTTATCAATGACTGAAAATGGCAGTATAATACATATTCATGTGTAACATTATTGTTTAAAGAAAAATGCTTTTAAAAATTGTATATTGTTGCAATTAAATCTCTTTATTCAGAATTTCAATCCTACATCATACATGGAATTTGACAACAACTGAGGACAAAGCATTAGAACTGTCATACAAAGCAGAAAAACCATAAACACAGAGGTGCACTCTGGGCCAAACCATTTAATTAAATACTATTATCCATTTTAATAGCAGTCCTTCAGATTTGTAGCTCTTTTCTTCTCACCATTGCACTGGAAGGTTAATCAGGATGAAAACTTAATGGAGGTTAGTAGCCATTCATGCTGAACAGTCTCCATGGTTGATCAAAGATTTTAAGTTCTGTACGTCACATTCAAACTACAGCTTCCATCTACTGCAACACACTTCTCTCTGTCTCACTCTCTTTCTGCCCAGGATATATTGCTACTGGGTTACAGAATCATAGAAGAACGACGTTGAAAGGGGCCTATAAGGCCCTCGAGTCCAATCCCCTGCTCAGTGCTGGAGTAGATCTTTATGATATTTGAATACAGAGCCAATTTGTGGATTGGGGTAGTACGCCATGAGCTCTATATCTCTGAATATTTCAAGGTGGTTAATATTCTGTTTGAAGGAGTACCTCTCCTTTTCAGGGTACCATGATAGCAATGGCACTGTCAAAGCTGGCAGCAGCCAGAGCCTCCCCTCCCCTTTCTTCACACATACATTCTCCCCCTCACTAACTCTCATATACACATGAGAGTTCTACCATGACAAAGGTGAAAAGAACCAGCAGGAAGGGGGCTGCTATTTTAATCACTTCTTGGAGGGACAATGGTGGGTGGTGTCTATTATGGTTGGCAGGAAAGAAAACATGGCAGATAATGGTACATAGAACCAGGAACAACAGGTAAATACACATTCATGGCAGGCAGAACAGCATTCAAACTTAGGAGGGACGTGGCAGTAGATTGAGGGGGGCTGAGGTGGCTTGAGGTTGAGGTGGGGAAGTGTCACATTTTCCTTCATAGGCCAACTACTACTGAGAAGTGGTGTCACCACACCTCCCTGAACACACCTGATTTCAGCTAATTTCAGAAGCTAAGTAGAGTTGGCCCTTGGCTGTGATGAGTTCTTGGATGGGAAATCACCACGGACTAGCAGAGCTCTTTTGCAGGGCTAGGAAAGAATTCATCTTGAAATGCTGGAGAAATGCTACCGGTCAGAGTTGACAATATGGGGCTTGATGGACCAAAGGTTTGACCCAATATGAAGCCACTTCCTATGTACCCTAGCAAGGAATTCTGTTATTTCTCTGCTTAAAGAGGACAAAGGGTTGCCAGAAAAGAAAGAAGTTAAAAAAAAGGTAGAACAAGCAACTCTGTCCTAACATGGGGAAAGATTCCAGAGTGACAGTATAAACAGTTATTGGACAGCTGAGTCTCTGTGCAAAGTCAAAAGCTCTTCTAAAATGCCGAACAAAAATAAGTTCAGGAACAGATAATTTCTGTACGCTAGATACAGATTTGTCACATCCAAACCCCACCCACCCCAGGGGATTTCTAGTGTATGTTTGCTCATGCACAATTCCTGCACTTGTCAACACTTGATGAAGAAGGAAACGCTAAATATGGTGTTAAACAGCATAAGAATTCTGTGATTTTCTGTGCTTATAGGTAACAAGCTGCCACAGTGCTCCCCACTCTCCGTTCAAAAGAAGGCCTTCATCACACCTGCCTTTATTTCTTCAATATAATCCAGCATTTACTGTGGTAGCTATCAAATCCCTGGTAATGACCCTATCTTGATGGTGGGGCTCTCACCACTCTTGTCCATGCGCTTGTAATCTCGAGATTAGATCACTGTAATGCGCTCTACGTGGGGCTACCTTTGAGGTTGTTGCGGAAGCTTCAAATGGTGCAGAATGCGGCGGCCAGACTCCTTAGTGGGGTGAGAAAATACCAACATATCTCTCCCACTCTGGCTGCCTTGCATTGGCTGCCCATTCGCTTCCGCATTGATTTCAAAGTGTTGATGATGACGTATAAAGCCCTAAACGGTTTAGGACCTCGATACCTGGCAGATCGCCTTCTCCCACCTAGATCTACCCGAATCACCCGTCATAGCCAGGAGGGACGGCTGAGGGGCCTAACGCTGAGAGAGGCCCGGAAAGAAAGAACAAGAAACCGGGCCTTCTCGGCAGTGGCCCCTCGGCTTTGGAATAACCTTCCATCAGAGATCCGCCTGGCTCCCTCGCTGGGTGTTTTTAAGAGCCAATTAAAAACTTGGCTCTTCAGGCAGGCCTTCCCTCCTGTCAATATTTGATTTTATTTTATTATAATTTCTGTTTTTTCTCCATCTTGAGTATTATTAATATTAATATTATTGTTTTGAATTGTTTTATTTTAATTTTAATTGTTCAAGTGTTTTATATTTAATGTTTTATGGAACCCGCCCTGAGTAGACTCTGTCTAAAAGGGTGGGATAAAAATCGAATAAATAAATAAATAAATAAATAAATAAATAAATAAATAAAATGTCAGAAAATGGAGAACTGCACTGAGATCTTCTGTAGTCTTGATTACATGGGAAGGTGGTAATTTCCAAGTAATGAAGAACAACTGCAGAATTTGAAAGTGTTATGTTTTGCTGAGAGGTATAGCCCAGAAAGAACTTTTTCAAGTCCAGATCTGACTCAGTGTAAAGGTACTTGCTTTTATTTATTAATAATATTTACAAACTCTCTCTCAACATGAAATTCCTGAAGTGGTTTTCATTGTAAAATCAGGCAAGATTAAAAGTATTTCCCTCAAACCCCTTCATTTCAAAGTGCTCACTACAGTTTCACCAGCAGATATCATTAACATGATATTCCTTGAGGATCAAACTAGACTATGTGTTTAGCATATTTTGAAAAGTTCTCACTTAAGTGATGAAATACATCTTTTTATTACAGCATGTGATTTCCTTCACAACCTGCCTTTAACATACTTTGTTTTGTGATTGGTCAGTAGAAGGTAAACATGAGCTTAACTTGCAAGTCTGATTGCTGAGGCATATATCTCTGAGGTAACCTTGTTGTTGGGAGGAAAATTAGTTAATTGTAGGGCATATCCAAGCCTTGTTGGTCCAGTATCCTTATTGGCCCCTAGTTTTTTGGACCATAGGGGAAACAGCCCCTCCTGGGAGTTGCTAATGAGTTCTAGATCCAGGTATGGCAAGATGTGACCATTGTGGAGTCCATGTGTCAGATGGAGTATAACTCCTGTCAGTCTCAACAAGTACAGCCATTGCAATTGTAGTCCAAGTCATGTGAAGGCTGGTGAAGGCTGGATTAGGGCAGCGTGTGTTCCTGCTTTAAAAGGCCATGGACCTTCAGTCTCCTTCTTTGGCAACTTGTCTCTTCTCTCCCCAACCCATACCTCCTGCAAGACTTTTCCTTGCTTGCTGCTGTCCTGATGCTTTGGCTAAACCCAGAGTCAGAACAAAACCAGAAGAAACTTTTTATTCCAATGGTTTCCTTCAAATTGAAGAAGGAAATTAAAGCTATGGTTCGAAAGCCCAAAGAGAGTTTTATAGCACAGAAAAGCTCTTAACAGGGATAATTTCTATGTCATTCCAGCAAAAGAGTAGGGGGGAGTCAGGGGAAATTTACAATGAAAACAAACAAGGCAAGCGTTGCTTATTATTTCCCTAGGCTTCCAGACAGAGCAGAAGCAACAAATGGCTTCCCCACCCACACATATGCATTTCCATAAAACACGCTTGTGGGATGGCCAAAAGGACTGATTCCTGCTTAATTGTGCGTCATCATTACTCTGCAAGAGCTCCTCAAGACAGGAAGTTTGAGTACTGGTTTTTAATTCTGATGTACTTTTTCATCCTCATGGCTCTTTTGCCCGACACTAAATTACCTTGCTGCAAATTAAATACAATAAAATAGCTAATAAGCCTATTAGAATATGCTGACAGTGTGAAACCAGTTCACTGAACAATAGCATCTCCCTCCAGTAACTTTTTGCAATAAACATAACCAACTGAATCCAGATGTCTATCCCATTTATAAATGCTACATGCAGCCGTGGACAAGAGCAACCAGAAGCTTCATGGTGTGCAACTCTCACTCTGCACAAAGCTGGTAGAAATATAACCAGCTCTAGAAATTTGTATACGACTTCCAAACCAGCTTTATCACTATGGTTACTCAGAGGAACCCTAGGAATTCTGCTTTGGAGAAATGTGTTGAGAGGAGAGCTGTCTGAACATGTGACTACATAGGAAAATATTTTGCCATTTGCTCTGGAATTGACAGGGGGAAATTTTGAATTTCTTTCCAATGATCATACAACATACAGGTCAATGTGAATCAGCCCATCCTTTTTAACTTCCAATCCAGACTTTTCCCCACCACCACTGGGAGCTTCCACTTTTTCCCAAATGCAATGATTCAAACAGTGTTTTGCCTGTGTGGTTGCCGATTTTATTTTACAAAAAGACAGCAGGGTATGACTTTGAGTAGTTTTCTGCTGATGTAGGGCTGACTGGATACCTCAGTGAGTTAGGTATCTGGCTGCGGAGCCAGAGGTTGGGAGTTCAGTTCCCTGCTGTGCACCCCAGAAGAAACAGACTGTGTGACCTTGGGCAATCTGAAGAGTCACAGGATGTCCCCAGAAGAAGGGAACGGTAAACCACTTCTAAGTACTCTCTGCCTAAAAAACCCTGAAAAGGGTTGCCATAAGTCAGAATTGACTTGACAGCACATTATTAGTAGTAGTAAGTTGGGGCGTGATGTTTTAAGACAGCAGGAACACCCACCCCTCATGATAATTCTCCCTAGTAATCCTGAGGGTTTTTGTTTGTTTATTTAAAAAAAAAGATTGAGTCTAGTGCTGGATCACCATATCACTGCACTGTTACTTTAGTTTAGCACTAGATCATCTATCACCACACAGAAAAAAGATAGAGATAAAAATTGGTATAAAACCAAAATAACTCTGACAAGTTCACGCAGACAACGTTTCCATGGTATATGTGTACGTATCTTCATATATGGAGAACTTTGGAAAACTGTCCCTTTCCCCCTACCAACATGCAACACTTGAAATAGTCTCAGTGGCTTGGTGGCAGACAGTAAGAGGAGAGCCAAGGATCGGCAGGAAAGTGGTATCAAAGGAAGCGGGGCTACGGGTCAGGATGGAACTGCATCAGATCGAGGGCCCAGTGTAGACACTGGCACCAAATCAACCTGGGATCTTCATTTAGTCACCTAAACTGAATGCAGTCACAAAAGAGACTGCAAATCAAGCTGCAACAATTTGGCTTGCCAGCATAGTCACACCTCCGAGTGGGCCACTTGACTCCTAACAGAATTATGGTCTTTATGGCTTTTAGGGGCCATGATAGCCAAATAGATTTGAAAGCTGTTTGTAGCAGAGGCATGTTTTGTTCATGATGCCATATTCTAAGTACAAAGGAATAGCTGTTTAAGGAACAAAAAGCCTTGTGCTTTTGAAAATATATTTATTTATTTTATTATTTATTTATTGAATTTGTACCCCGCACCATCTGGCAACCAGGCCACTCTGGGCGGCTAACAACAGTATAAACAACAATATTAAAACACGATAAAAATAAATAAATTAATACAAGCCAAATAGGGTAAATTAAAACAGACAGCAATAAAGGTGGTAAAAAGGGTGATGGAGAGGATGACAAAAAGGATGGTAAAAGGGAGGCCGAGATCTTAATGCTTCCCTTTTACCAGCCTGACGGAAGAGCCAAGACTTCAATGCTCGTTTATGCACACTATTTCTTCTGTTCTTAATATTTCAGATGAGATGCATCTAAACTCAAGACTATCTGGAAGTCTCATTCTTTAAAAGGGAATCTCATGACAATTGATATAACAGGACTGGTTGTGATTATCTATTTGGACACATGTTAAAAGACACACTTCAAAAGAGAGAGAATGAGAGACAGACAGAGAGAGAAACAAGTTCACTTATTCCAGGGCTCGTCCCTGGCATCAAAATAAGTTTATGCAAAGCAATCCTACATGCCAGTTTGGGTGCTCTGACATTGTATTCTCCAGCAAATCTTGCTGAGTTCAAGCCAACAGGGTAGAAATCAGGGAGGAGTAACATTCTTCTCCCTTCTATTCTAGGAGAGAGGAGTCATTTATGTCTGCTCCAGGATTCAGGTAATTTTTTCCCTTATGTGGGATATATGATCAGAGACTAGGAGCAGAGTCTTCCCCAGTTTGCCTACACCATGCCTTCAGTCTACTTCTTTTTTTAACCTCTTCGGATACTGAAGTTCCAAAGCGAAGGAAGGAAGGAAGGAAGGAAGGAAGGAAGGAAGGAAGGAAGGAAGGAAGGAAGGAAGGAAGGAAGGAAGGAAGGAAGGAAGGAAGGAAGGAAGGAAGGAAGGAAGGAAGGAAGGAAGGAATTCCTACAGAGATGGGGATCCAAGGTTAGAATTGCTCCTACAAGGTGGGAGAGGGGGGTTGATCTCAGGTTAGATCTCTCCCTCCAAGAAGATGAGCTTCTGCTCAACCTTGGAGGGGGAGACCCAATCTATTTTTTGTCTCCTGGGATGCCAAGGATGGGGTTGTACAGTCAATGTTTCAGAACATTATCTCTCTAATGACTAGAGTCCAGCCACATGGATAACTGCAGTTCATTGAAACAACTTTCAGAAGATATCACTATAATTATTGCCTACCACAATTTTTACTCAAACATCTTGTCTGTAGAATAACGTTTAAAAATTCCTTACCTATTGAAAAAGATAATGAACCTGGAATGAAAAACTGAGCCTTCTTTTTAACTCAGCAAACAAGAAGTCTCTAAAGGAATGGGGAAAGGGCAGTATATGGGCCTTTTCCCCTTCTGTAAAGACAGGCTAATTGGAAAACAATCATTTTTGTAGTAGGGGCGAAGAGCCCCTATCTGTAACAGCAAAGATATAATCCTCTTACATAACAGGTCAAATAAGAAAGTATAATGAAGGTGCTTAACTTCATTTGTAAAATTCCCCTCCATAAATGACATTTTAATTGCATTATTAGAGCAGGCATAGGGAACCTAGTCCAAACTACATGTCATTAATATTCCTAGAACAAGCAAGGCCAATGAAGTCTTAAGTAATATTTTGCTGAGCATCTTTGCTAGTCAGATGCCTTAAATAACATTTTCTTGAGCATCACAGCTAAGAACACATCAACATTTTCAGTATTGTTCTAAATGGCAAGCTTAGGAGAGAGTATCAATACTGTGTTTATACTGTGGCCAGAGTATACACAGTCCAGTTCTGATTTAGGTATCCTGATCCTCACTGGAATTAATGGTCTTAAATATGTTCTGTGCTGAACTGTGGGCTATGCATTTTTAAATATTTGTAAGCCAATAAACAAGCCTGGTGTCACCAAACCTTAGTCCTTAGTCATAGACACCATTCCTATTTTTTGAATACTGGTTATTCAAAACAAGAGCAGACAGAACCCCCAAATCCTCTAAATATGGACTGTTCTCTAATATCAGCAGAAATAATATTATCTGTTATTAATTGTATTAAAATAACAACATGTTAATACAACATGTATTAAAAGAATATAGAATCATAGAATTGTAGAGCTCGGAAGGGATCTCAAGGGTCAGTTAATCCAAGGTCCAAAGCATGAAATCCATGGCTAAAGCATCCCCAACAGGGGGCCATTCAAGCTCTCTTTTAAAACCTCCAAGATAAGAGAGTCCACCATTTTTGAGATAGTCCATTCTATTATCGAACAGCTCTTACTCTCAAGAAGATTTTGTCAGGATGCTTTACAAAGAAAAACAGAAGTTGCTGTTCCAAATGTATGCTTCCATATGCAAAGGTCACCTTTCTCTTACAGCTAATATTTGGCTATTGGTTATGCTTGCAAACTTGCCTTTTCTCCAAAAAGCTAAGAGTCAAAGCAGCCCTTAAGCACTGCAACAACTCAGCCAGGTGGTCCAGGCAGAGAGTTAGTGGCTTTCCCAAGTCCTTCCAATAACCTTCACCTCACAGCTGAGTACAGCTTTGAACCTTATCTTTCCACAGCCCTATAAGCTCCATTGTGAAATTTTATTGAACTTTATGATTAACAATATGAATGCACTTTATAATCATGTGCCATCAAGTCAATTCTGACTTATGGCGACCCTTTCCAGGGTTTTCTGGACAGAGAGTACTCAAAGGTAGCTTACCATTCATTCTTCTGGGGGCGCCATGGGACTGTGCAGCTTTCCCAAGGTTACACAGGGTGGCTTTTCTTCCAGGAGGCACAATGGAGAATTGGACTCCAAACCTCCAGCTCTGCAGCCTGACAACTAAACCATTGAGCTATTCAGCCAACCAATGTACTTCAGAGAGAAGCAAAATAAATAAACCAAGAGGCATGTCCCTGCCCCAAGGAGCTTACAACTTACATTTAGAGTATGTGGGGCACACCAGAAGGAGAGGGATTTTCATTCATAATCTGTGGGTACTTTTTTCACGTCCAAGGCACTTTATAGTTCCTGTGCCTCGGTGTTATACCCATTATCTGAGAGTAATCCAGACTGAACATAATGAAGATTACTTCTGAGCAGACATCCAGGATTGTTCTGTTAGGGGAGTATAGCCCACTGACCTCAAGCAAGCACAAGGCTGCACAGATTCTGTATTTACCAGCACAACTACCCTAAGGCAGAATGATTTGAGAAGTGTGGACTCGCATGGACAACCAAGTCCTCCCCTTCCCCCTCCACCTCCTCTGCCATTATCACCATCCTCTTACCCACCCATTTCTGCATTCAAATCCCTTCTCTCCCTCTCTATTTTTTAATGTTTAGCAAGTAAAATAGCACTGAACTGACAAGACACGGTATGCATTTGAACTAGAGCTGTATCTATTTGACGCTATAGTGCTGAAGTGGGAGAAAAAAATATTTGTGAAAATACAGGCCACAAATTGCATTGCAGTTGTAATCCTTACTGGTATGAGCAGAAGGCAGGCAAAAGGAACAGGGTTCACACACACCCAAACCACACCCGACTCTGCACATCATCGATGATGTCATGCGGACATGCCCAGCCACTGCCCCAAAGGACAGATATAGACGATCACACAAAGCAAAAGCAAGATGAAATAATGTGATTGAAAATGCTAAAAAAGAAAAGAAAAGAAACAAGTGTTAGTTAGTGACTGACCAGAAGTGCAATAGTTCCAATGGAGTTTTTCATTCTAATGATAGCTTGTTTCAAACAGCGTGTTGTAATTATTACTTGAAATGTTGCTTTCTGCTATTAATGGCTGTGTTCTGCCATATGCCTCACTATTTGCTGCCAGCCATTATTCATCAATAGAACCTGGAAATAAATCTTATCCAATATAGTGAAGTTGGCAAAGCAAGCTGGGAGCACAAGAGAAAGCCAATGTAACGGAAGAACTGGGCTTTAACTCTATTTCTGTGCCAGTGCTAAAGATTTATCACTCTAGCATAGAAATGCTTGAAAAGGAAGTGTCCACAATTTAATATACAAAGGCATTTCTTACTTTTTCTATTCTTTTTTGCATTTCCTATATCTCTTGACCAGGGACTAACTATATCAATCCTAGTAGTGGACTGGCAGGCAGGGTGGGGATATCAGCCTGAAATTTGTGGGGGTTACCCTCTGCCCCAGTAATGACCTACCTATGAGGCAAATGTTTCTAAATCTGGGAAGGGAAAGAGCAGAAGCTGGAGACTCAGATTTGGGGGAGGGGCAGTAAATCAATCTTGACTACATCCACCATCTTTTTTGCCCGATCAGCTATTGCAGTGGTTCCCAACCATGAGTAACCCAGGTGTTCTTGGGCTGCAATTCCCAGAAGCCTTTACCGCTAGCTGCGTTGGCAGGGGGTTTCTGGGAGCTGCAGTCCAAAAACTCCTGGGTTAACCAAGGCTGGGAACCACTGAGCTATTGGAAAAGGGCCATACTTTCCCTCCTTCCCTCTCTACTAGCACTAAGCAACACAGGTTTCCCTCTCCTTGTTTCTCCATGGAAGCAGACAGTGGAAACCTGGAAGCACTTGTTTTCGCAACATGAAACAGTCTTTTCTTCTGGCACAGGGTTCCCAATGTTCATCCATAATGCTCTTTTCTTATGGTGTGAGAAGTTTCCAAAGGACACCTTTTGACACTTGGACCTGCAAGACCTGAGCAACTTTACCTGCTCAGGCATGTATGCATTATAAGAACTTGGAATCTATCTATCTGAACAACAACCCTCAGAGTTGTAGTTAGCAGGGCCATGTTCATTGGGGGAATTCTGCAAACTGTAGTCCAAAAAAGTAACTCTTCCAAGCTCTTCTCATTGCAACCAACATGCTTGGAAATCTCACTTCCCCAGCCTTGGTAGTTTCCCGACTGCCAAAATTCTCTTGAACCGATCTCACAGGATTGTTCTTGGAGCCCATAGCATAAAAAATTACCGCATGTCTTAAACACAGAACTTGTGCTTAAAAAATAAAGGTGACTCAGGGTTTGATTTGCATCCAAAATAAAAAGTTGTTTGCCAAGAATCAAGCCAATAAGCTTTTATATTAAATGTACCAAATGCTGAGATATTAAATGCACCAAAACAGGATGCATAATAGAAACACTCACAGGTTTTTAATTACTGCTGGATGTATGGATCACTAATATAATTTAAGAGGGAAAGTTCTGCCATGCTTTGCTGTTTTCTTTAATAAACTGATGCAGTCCTCACTGATGAAATGTCCTTTTTTGTCCTTCTCTCTCCCTGCCTCCTTCTTGCATTTTGGTTTCAGCAAGAACTTTTAAAAAAAAAATAATAAAAAAAGAATCCACATCCTCTACTTTTTTATTCCTAAGGTTTAAAACAAGGAATCTCTGCAAATTTTGTGGATTTAATTGAATTCTTATTTAGGTCTGTGAGGCTTTTCTGTTGACTCCAGTGTAAGCTTGAGCGGATTCAAATCTATTTGTTTTTGTTTTAAAACAATGGGGGAGGCATGATTGATTCTTCATTCACAGAGTCTTCTTCACGCATTGGTAGGAGGAATCCTCATTAGCAAGAGCAAAACCGAAGCAATGCTGCAGGCTTCCCTACAGCACTGCCTTTGATAGAGCCGGCTGCCCTCCCAGCAGAGGATCCTTCTGAACGGGGTCCAGATGCTCCCGTTTTCCATGGCCAGGTGCTTGGCAGGAAGATAACCAGGCACAATATCTCCCACCCCCTTAAAATGAGAGCATGGAACATTCTCAAAGCTTCTCATTTTTGACGGGCATTTTGAGATCAGAAACGGGGCTTCTTTGTTTAGGAAGTGTGATGATGAGGAAGATAATACCTTACAATAATTTCTGCCATTCAGTTGCTTTAGCCAGGATACGCTGAGCAGCTGAAGTTAAACAAGATCTGCAAAATGGCTGACCCCACCATCTCTGGGGCACAGAAAGCAAGGTGCTTGTCAAAAGCATGCATTTAATTGGACTCCTGGCTGGCAGACTGACATGTCAACACTTTGCTTCAGGCAGCTGTTCTTCTGCAGGAAATGCTCTGCCTACGTTTGCCATTCTATTACATCTTGATGTCCAAAGTTACTGACGTGCAGCTGCCTCTTGAAGGCTAATGAAATTATTCACAACTTTTCCGACACACTGCACATCCCATTCCTTTAATCAACGCAGTAAGATTGTTTCTGAAAGGGTGGGGGAGACTAGTATTGCATTCAACTGCTTTTCAGGATTTTGAGGGTTGTTAATGAATTCTACTCTGGCTAATTGTCTCAGTTCAGGCTCCACCCAGGCAATCCAAGTTACTGTAATAGCAAGACTCTGGATGGGGTGTGTTGGGACAGCCACTGCCAAACAACCATCCCGCCTTCAGAGAATGCAGTCTTCTAGTGCCACAGAAAAGTTATTTCACTGACCTGACAACAATAAGAAGGGTTGGGGAAAGAGCTTGGAAGGAGAGGGACTGTTTATATCAGGCATGAAAACACATGGTCACTTGAGGCTGGTGGTGGGCCACTCTCTGCTGCCTGAACTGGCCACTATCATCACCCACCTGCCTACCCAGACACTCCTTGGCAAACTATGGTCATAATCACACGGACCATAAGAACCGCAGTTGTATCGATTCTGCCATTATTTAAATCGTTTTATAAATTTCCATTCACATGACGCACTGTTAAAATCGATTCATTTGGCCAACAAATCTAATTTTTTTGTAACCTTGCTGGCAAGGGCTTTTAAAAATAATCCAATCCCTGAATCGCTTCTATTCATATCAGTTTGGCGTGTGTGAACATTGACGTTGATTTACTTTGCACCGACTTGTGTTTTTGGTGCCATGGGCACTGCACCCTTACATCATGTGAACAATAACGTCTATATCAATTTAAATGATGCTTAAATGTGGTTCTTATTGCCAGTGTGTCTGCAAGGATTCTTCTGTAGTCTGATTTCTCAGATACACAACTGTCTCTCCAACTTTAATGTCCTTTCAGCTCCAATGACATGCTATCTGACACATTTGTTTCTGTTCCTGGTGGTATTGGAAAAGTTGCATGTGCTGGAGTGTTTCTAAGATGGCTGCCAGTGCTATCTGAACCTAAATATGCCTTAAACAAAAAAAACCAGAGTTCTAGTTCTTCATACCTTGCTGATAAATTTCCTGGGAAGTTGGAAACAGCACATTACAACATAACCAATTCCTTACAAGAGGGTTGCCACAATTTTCCAGCCACAGCTACTTATTTCTTTGGGAAATACACATACTGCACAACGAACTGTAGTTAAAGCTAGTGCTGTTCAATGGGCCTACTCCAGTTGCAAATTACCGTGGGATGTCAGTCATTGATTATCACACAGGTTGGCAGGTTGGCAGAATCTCTTTTGCTTTTTACAACAAACCTGATTCATCATTCACAACCCGGTGAAAAAACCCTATTCCGCCACCTTGGGTTGTTTTTAAGGAGAAAGGCGGGACAAAAATATTTTAAACAAACAAACAAAACAAATAATAACATGAAACCATGTGGGTTCTAAGCATGATGGGGATGTATCGACACGAGTGTGTTTCATACCCAACATCCCCTCTCCCTTCAACTGTAAGGTGTCTCTTCAGACCTTTACACTAAACTCATGAATGTCTGGGTAGCCTCCAGGGAAATGTTGGGTGCATGACTTACATATGTGCCCCCATTCCCATCATATTTCCAGCTTTATACAGCAGGGGTCCCCAACCCCCGGTCCGCAGCCCAGTGCTGGTCCGTGGCCTTGGCCGGACCGGGCCGTGGACACAGATCTTCCACACACTCCCCCCCTCCGCATGCCCACCTGCACAGCCCTTTCGCACATGTGTGCACGCGCCCCGCAACCACCCCCCACCCTTCGCGCACGCGCGTGAGTGTGTGCCCGTGCCGCACGAGCACCCCTTCGCACCTGCACGCGAATGAGCGAGCGCCTGCGCAAGCAAGCGCTGCCCCTTCGCACATCCCCCCCAAAAACCGGTCTGCGGTGTCAAAACGGTTGGGGACCACTGCTATACAGTATGGAGCCTGAAGTATAGAGCCTGATGCCTGAAGAGAACTAAAGAGTAGTAGGATGGACAGAAATTTGCTAAGAATTACAGGATATTATACCTCAGAGAACTCGCTTGACTCAGGAATTTGTGATTAGTACCAGAATCAGAACCAGTACTGAATAAGTACCACAGCCAAGCTGAAAGGCTGTTCACACAAAAATTACCTTCTGGATCCCACTCCCCCCTTGTTTTTCAGCACTGAATGTTATTTTCACTTGGGAAAGGGAGGGTGAGGGTTGCCATATTCCAGTTCTCCAAATCTGGATAACCTAATTTGCATATTGTGAAAATCAGACAATGCAATCTGCATTGTGTACAGATTTATAAAATTAAAGAGGAATTTTCATATTATGTGAATTAAGCATATCAATTGTTGCATTATTTTGTACCAGCGCATTTTGACCTTTGGATCACTTATATAATAACCACTAATCTGAGGAAGCCAGAGTTTAGTGTAATGGTTAGTGCATTGGACTTGGAACAGGGTAATGCCATATCAAATCCCTGCTTAGTCACAAAGCTTACCGTATTTGCTGGTGTATAAGATGACTTTTTTGCCCTGAAAAACATGCCTCCAAGTGGGGGGGTCGTCTTATACGCCGGGTGCACTTCAGTTGGGATAAACATAGCTGCCCATAGTGGCCTTCCGATGTTCGCCCAGTGCCCATAGTAGCCTCCCGATGCCCGCCCACCTCATTCTACATACCGTCCAGTATCGCGCGGTATCCAGTGCGGCCGCGGCGAGCATCAGCAGCGAGACAGGGGTGCCAGCCTTTTCGGCGTGACCGGCCCGTTCTGCTTGGTGGGAAGCAGCGGCGCTCCGGCCCGCCCCTTGTCTACGCAGAGCTCACACATGCGTGTGTGGAAGGTGTGCGGAAGAGGGGGTAGTCTTATACGGCGAGTATATAACAAACTCTATATTTTTAAGTGGAAATGTTGGGGGGTCGTCTTATACGCCCAGTCGTCTTATACGCCGGCAAATACGGTACTTGGTATTCTTGGGTTAGTAAGTACTTCTCAGCAAACCTACCTTACAGGGTCATTTTCAAAATAAAAAGGGGAGAGGGGAACCATGTAAAGCAGCCAAGAATGTTGCTGATGTATATAAATAATCACATTTTGTCAAGCACACTGGGTTCTTGGTAATAGTCTCATGAGATGGTTGTTATTTTTTGCCACAGGCTTCCTAAACCTGCACCCCTGTTAGCTGTGGTTTTGTTGCATTGCTATGCTATACTGGAAAAAAGATTTGCAGCAGAGCTTGAATACATGTTCAGTAAATAAACTACACCATCCAGAATCATTCAAATCAGTCACTCCTGTTGTATTGGAGATTATGGGAACTGTAGTCCAAGAAAATAACTCTGCGAAACTTTGCTTCATAATCACCACAGACATATCCATTTTCTCTGTACATTACTGAGGTGTAAGGCTAATTTAATTTAGTAGGATATATATCTGAGTAAGCAGTTCAAAGAGCCATGCTAAGGAAAGTTTCTTCTCAATATCTGAAAACCCTATCTACAAATTAAATATTTAATTTAATATTTAAACTCATCAACAACAACAATAACAGCAAGCAGAATGTATATCCCCCCCGACCCCCAGTATCTTTCCTATGGGCAGCATCTGTCTAGCTGAACCCTCAGTTATGCTCCCCGAAGCCTGGGAGAAAATAAGCTGGAATGTAATGTTGCAGAGCTAGAAAGAACCACAAAGGTTCAACTCTCTGCCAAAACAAGAAATGCAGTAAGATGCATATAATGTCAGCTTGGAAAAGGTCCTTTTTTGAACAATTCCCATAATCCTCCATACAGGACTCAGTTCTACAGCTTATTTGCATACAAAACAGCACCGGTATCTCTGCAAACTGACTTCTGCAGATCTCAGTTGTTTCCAAATGGACAAGATGTTCTCAAAACTGCGGTATTTACTCTGTGAAACTGTGGATGGCTTTGCTCATCACAGGGAAAGGCTTCTTTCTCACCAACTTTTGGCCCAAACACAGACCGCACATTTCGCCTTATATCTACAGTTCTATAAAGATTGGAGATTTGCCTTTAAAAACATAAATACAGGCTTGGAATTTGGCCCAGACAATGTCCAAACAGGTTCTGGGCAGCACCTCTAAAATGGAGTGGGGGTGGCTGGGTGGGGAATAAACAAGTTATATCAGATGTGATGTTGGAGTCCTCTAGGCTGATATTACTGGGGGACTTAAATGTCCACGCTGAGACCAACTTATTAGGAGTAGCTCAGGACTTCATGTCCTCCATGACAACCATGGGTTTGTCCCAAGTGGTTTCTGGACCCACACATATAGCAGGGCACACTCTGGACCTTGTTTTTCATGCTGGGCAGGATGATGGTGATCTGGGTATGGAGGAGCTCTCTGTATTTCCGTTGTCATGGACAGATCACTACCTGGTGAGGTTTAGACTTACTGGAACTATTAATCTCTGCAGGGGTGGAGGACCTATGAGGATGGTCCGCCCCAGGAGACTGATGGATCCAAGTGGTTTTCTGACAGCTCTTGGGGAGTTTCCTGTTGCCTTGGCAGGCAATCCTGTCGAAGCTCTGGCTGATCTCTGGAATAGGGAAATGGCCAGGACAGTGGACACAATGGCTTCTAGGCGTCCTCTCCCATGAAGTAGAGCCAGGCAAGCCCCTGGTTCACCAGGGAGCTGGCAGTGATGAAACAAGTGGGACAGAGACTAGAGCGACAATGGCAGAAAACTCAGAGTGAATCTGACCAAACACGGGCTAGAGACCATTTGAAGGCCTAGTCCGTGGCAGTGGCTGCAGTAAAGAAAAGGTTCTTTGCTGCTGCCATTGCATCTGCACAAAGTCGTCCAGCGGAGTTGTTTCGAGTGGTCAGGGGCTTCGTACATGCCCCACCAAAAGAACAAAATATTGACCACTCCACAACCCACTGTGAGGGATTTGTACGACACTTTGGAGATAAAGTCACTCGGATTCGCTCTGACTTGGATGCTGTAATCGATACAGACCCAGTGGGTGTAACTTTGGCCCTGACTTGTCCTGCTTTAATGGATACTTTTCAGTTGGTGCAGCCTGATGATGTGGATAGGATTCTTGGAGACATGAATGCCACCACATGTGTGCTGGACCCTTGCCCTTCCTGGCTCATAAAAATAGCCAGAGGAGGAATGGCCGATTGAGTACGGGGGAGTGGTAAACGCCTCCTTGCAGCTGGGTAGGATCCCTGCCTGCTTAAAGGAGGCAGTAATAAGACCGTTACTCAAGAAGCCCTCCCTGGATCCCAGTGTACTGGATAACTACCAGCCAGTCTCAAACATCCCATTCCTGGGCAAGGTGCTGGAGCGTGTGGTGGTTTCTCAGCTCCAGGGATTACTGGAGGAAGCGGATTATCTAGACCCATTTCAATTTGGTTTTAGGCCTGGCTATGGGACAGAGACAGTTTTGGTCACCTTGGTGGATGACCTATGCCGGGAACTGGACAGGGGAAGTGTGTCCCTGTTGGTTCGCTCAGCAGCTTTCGATACCATTGACCATGGTATCCTTCTGGGCCGTCTCTCTGGGATGGGACTCGGAGGCACTGTTTTACAGTGGCTCCAGTCCTTCCTGGAGGGGAGAACTCAGAAGGTGGTGCTGGGTGACTCCTGCTCAATGCCCTGGCTATTGTGGCATTCCTCAGGGTTCTTCCTTGTCACCCATGCTTTTTAACATCTATATGAAACCGCTGGGAGAGGTTGTCTGGAGTTTTGGGGTTCGGTGTCACCAGTATGCGGATGACACCCAACTCTATCTCTCCTTTCCACCTAATTCCAGGGAAGCTGTCTTGACTCTAAACCAGTCCTTGGCATCAGTAATGGGCTTGTTGTTGTTGTCGTTTAGTTGTTAGGTCATGTCCGACTCTTCGTGACCCCATGGACCAGAGCACGCCAGGCCCTCCTGTCTTCCACTGCCTCCCAGAGTTTGGTCAAATTCATGTTAGTAGCTTCAATGACACTGTCCAACCATCTTGTCCTCTGTCGTCCCCTTCTCCTCTTGCCTTCACTCTTTCCCAACATCAGGGGCTTTTCCAGGGAGATTTCTCTTCTCATGAGATGGCCAAAGTATTGAAGCCTCAGCTTCAGGATCTGTCCTTCCAGTGAGCACTCAGGGTTGAGTGCTCACAGGGTTGAGTGCTCACTGGATGAGAGCAAATGGGCTGGATGAGAGCAAACAAACTGAAACTTAATCCAGACAAGACAGAGGTGTTCCTGGTTAGTCAGAAGGTAGATGAAGGAATAGGGATACTACATGTGCTGGATGGGGTTACACTCTCCCTGAAAACTCAGGTCCGCAGCTTGGGTGTACTCCTGGATACATCCCTAAGCTCGGATGCCCAGGTCTCAGCGGTGGCCAGGAGTGCATTTGCACAGCTAAAGCTGGTGCGCCAGCTGCGCCCGTTCCTTGAGATGTCGGATCTGGCTTCAGTGACACATGCCTTAGTTACATCCCGTTTGGATTACTGTAACGCGCTCTATGTGGGGCTGCCTTTGAAGATGGTTCGGAAACTTCAGCTGGTGCAAAACTCTGCAGCCAGACTACTGGCTTCGGTCCAGGCTACCTGAAGGACCATATCTCCCAATATGCGTCTTCTCGGCAAATAAGATCAGCAGAGGAGACCCTCCTCTCGGTCCCATTGCCAGCACAAGCACAGCTGATGGGGACATGGGAGAGGGCCTTCTCTGTGGCAGCTCCTAGGCTATGGGACGCTCTCCCTCGGGAGATCAGGATGGCCCCTTCCCTGTTCTCCTTCCGAAAAAAGCTAAAGACCCATCTCTTCAGGCAGGCTTTTAACAATTACAACTGAATCCCTGAACCCCATTTCAGCAAATAATGTTAATCTTTTCCATGTTTTAATGTTTTAATCTTTTAATTTAATTTTTAAATCAAATACTGTTCAATTTATCTTTTAATATTTAACTTATTGTGTTTTTAAATTGTGTGAATTTTAATGTTGGGAGCCGTTTTGGGTCCCTTGTTGGGAGAAATGCGGCATACTACTACTACTACTACTACTACTACTACTACTACTACTACTAATAATAATAATAATAATAATAATAATAATAATAATAATAATAATAATAATAATAATAATAATAATAATAATAATATGGCAACTAGAGATGGGCACAAATGGCAGAAGCAGAGGTTCATGCTGGTTTGTCCTTGGGCAAACAGGTGTTTGGTGCTTCCCAGCCCCGCCTCCTCTGGCAGACACCCACTCAGAGGCAGTGACTGGAGGAGGCGGGGCAGGGAAGCCAGGGTGTTGCCTCTGAGTGGGTACCCACTGGAGGAAGTGGTGCTGGCAACCACTGAACACCTGTTTGTCTGAAGGACGAACCTGCACGACTGCCAGTGCAACAGTTTGTGCCCATTTCTAATGGCAACCCTAGGGAGGGCTGTCTTGCTAAGTGCAGAGCTTGAAAAAGTTGCTTTTTTGGACTATCTCTTTGTGTTAACCCTCAAGCCAGAAAATAATGTTGCAGTCATCCAGAAATGTATACATGACTTAGCGCCCAGCTCTAGAAATATTGGACCTCAGTTGAGCTGAAATGAAGGACTGATTTAGACTTGCTGCTTTTGGGGAATGCTGCATTTACTGAATTCAGTGTGTTTAAAAAGTGTTTTTAAAAGTAATTTTAATGGTGGTTTTTAATATTGTTACTGTTCATGTATAATTATGTTTTAATATTTTATATTTGTGTTTTTAACTGTGTCTATCATGTTGTTTTAACTGTTTGTGAGCTGCCAGGAGTCTGTACAGGGACAAAGGCAGCATATAAAACAAACGGACAATAAATAAATACATATTAGGCTCATAAAAACTGTGAAAAACTACATCAAACCAATTTAAGCCTCATTGCTCTGCATTAGGCCTTAATTACACTTAACTTGAGGTCTGAGTGAGTAGGAAATAGTCCACAGATCCTCTAAAGTTGTTCCTGTTTTCTTTAGGTCAAAGTGCATGCTTCCTGTTTCTAGTTGAAATCAGGCTGATCCCTCTGTTCTACTTCTGTGAGGCTTCTGGATGGAACTGGACTTGGTACCAGGGAACATGGCTTGTTTTATGGCAGAAATCCAGTTTCCTTAAGAAAAAAAGGCACATGGGGAGCAAAAGATTTGGTTTAACCCAATTTGTCTCCTGAGGTAGTACGTGGTCATTTTCTAAGAGTGCCTGCCACAATTGCTCAAAATTCCAAATATGTAAATTTTTCATAATTCCAAAATGTAAATTCCAAAAGGTTGAGGGCACATTCCTCAAGAGGGTTGTTGATATACAAAAAAGTGTGTGCATGTATATATAACTCCTTGGGGGAAAGTGAAAACGTGTATATGACAGAGAGATACATGTTGTGTCTTCTATTTTATGTGGCCATTCTATGATTCAAATAAATAAATAGAATTAAAAGCTGAATACTGATTACCTCATAGGGTCATACCCACATCCACGTTTGATTCCCGCATTGGCAGTGGTCTGGACTAGATTATCCTTAGGCTTTTTCCCCCAGGCTTCCTTCTATTAGTCTAGCTGCTTCAGGTTGTTACACCTGAAAATGTGTACAGGGCTAAAAGGGTAGTGGGGATGGGGGTGCAAAAGTAAGTCCTGCCCACATGTCCCCTCCCCATTCAGACCTCACTGAGACTTTCACATGAGGAACCCAAAGGCCTGAATGAGAGACTATTAAGTGAATTTGACTCAAGGGTCTTACTGTACTTCACTTAGGAGATGAGAGTTCTGCCCTATCAGGGCCCCTGATCATGCAAGCACGGTAAGCTTCCTGAGCAGACCACACGTACAGTTTCTGCTTCAGACCTCCACGTTCCACACTCAAAGGTCTCAGTGTCTTCCAGATGGGGAGGGGGATGTAGGGGCTGGGTTTGTAAGCATCCCACATCACCACCTTTTTAGACGCATACGTACATGGTTTCAGGAAGAACATTTAAATAGGGCTTTTATGAGCTCAAATCTTGTAACTGCATAAAATTAAAAATGCATCTCACTTTAAAGAACTCAATTTATGCTTTTGGGGGAGAAAATACAAACTGGGTTCTTTTTAAGAGAGTATATATTATATTTTAATACTGAAAACCAAATGTTCAGTAAGTAAAGGGCATTGGAGGAGGACAGGTGATATCACTTTCTGGTGATATTTTTCTTTTTTGTAAAATATCAATATTTAATGTCATGCTGATTAGCTTTGTTCTAGTTGCTAAGCAATGCAATATATGTGAATAAGATTAAGGAATAGATTCATAAAGCTTTTGTATACATAGTGCCACACCTTTCTCTGTCACATCAGCTTCTGTGATCCAACATATTTACTTGCTGGAAGAACCAAAATATCTGTTTCTCTCTGATGTCTGGGAAAGCAGTCAGGGCAATTCGCACAGTTCCAAAATGAAACATCAACAGACAAAGGCTCATTTCCGCTTTTGCTATAACACACTATTTGGGTGAAAAATATTAATTGAATCTGGAAATAGAGAAAAACCATGTGTGAAGATTTTTTAGAATTCATTCTTCCATGTGGAGAAATTCATTTTATTTTTAATGTAAAAAGAAGCTATGAAAGTAGTTTGTACATAATAAAGACATAAGAATTGTCCCCTCCAAAAAGCTAGTCTCCAAATCGAGCAAATATACATCTTCATATTACATTTCCTTGTTAAGGTTAAAAAAAACCCTATAGCAGTAGAAAATAGCAGGTCTGTATAACAAAGGGTGAAGAAGGGATGGCCATGGTCTTAGAGCAGGAGCAGGCAAAGTGTGGCCTGCACAGGACCACAGCTCCTGGGGTCCTTTGCCCCCCCCCCAATACCATAAAACAATTTTTTAAAAATCAATCGCTCAAAAATTCCCCTTGTGACTTCAGCTGAACATGGAACATTTGGGGCCCGTTTGGACCTTCTTTAAGTCTGAAATGGTCTTTGTTAAAAACCCACAAGTAACCCAGTGGTCACTTCTTGTTTCTCAAAATAGCTATTTCTGGCCTTTTAGAAACTCAAGGGCTCTCCTAGGCCCTTTAAATAACCAGTCATACTATCCAGAGGACTTGGGGATTTGCCATTTTCATTTCACAAATATATTTCCACCATGGGGATGTGGGGAGCATGGCGGTTATTAGGGTACAGCCCACTGGGGTCTGAGGAAGCGGAAAGTTATCTGAATCTTGGCCAGTTTGCCACCCTTGCCTCTCACCGAATATTGCCTTATTCAGAATTTATCTGACTTGTAATACTGGAATTCTATACATTCTTGTGGGAATCCCACTGAACTCAGAGGGGCTTATTTCTCAGTAGATAGGGATAGGATTGTAATGCAACATAAGCATTCTCAGTATTACATTTTTCATTACAACATGTCATGAGTGTATGCAATGCGCTCAATGCAGAGGCAATCTTCCTAACCTGGTGTCTTCCAAATGTGTTGAATTATAACTCTCCACAACCAATATAAAAATGGTAGCCATGTTGGCTGTTTATGTCATGAGTTGTCCAATATATCTGCTGAACATCCGCTTAGTAAGGTTATCTTAATAATTATGACTAGTTGAAGTGGGCAGCCTTGACCAAAGCAGGATGCAATGAGCGCTGGCTATTTCTTCATTCCCTGCTTTTCTGATTCCCTTTTCCATCTTTCATCTGTTTATTTTCACTTTCACTTTTGTCCCTATCTGGAAGACACTGGGATCTTTGTTGGATCTTTGTTTGAATAACATGGAAGTTTGAAGCAGAAATGGTAAGTGCAGTCGCTCAAAGGTTTTCCCAGAATGCTGTTTTTCTGACATTATTGTTATTATTATTATTCAAAAACACTAGGCACAGTCAAAATTATGAAAACATTGACTGGTATTATATAATATATACAAGTTGGATATCTTCACTAAATATTTGTACTGTGTTTAGCAGTGATTCTATCTCTGTGGAACTTTTTGCATATAGTTTTAGGTCATCCATGTATAACAGATGATTGATTTTTCCTGCTTGTTCTGAAATATGGCAGCCCAATCCAATTTTATTTAAAATTATTGACATGGGGATTAGTGAGATGTTAAACAGCAGTGGTGACAAAGAATCCCCCTGAAATATTCCTCTTTTGATTCTAACTTCCCCAATTTCTTCACCATGGGCCATTAAGACAGTTTTCCATTTTTCCATGTTTTTCTTGAGGAACCTCTGAATGTTTTTACTAATCCCAAAAATTTTTAGGCAGGTGTTAATCCTGCTGTGTGGCAATGAGTCAAATGCCTTCTTATAGTCTATCCAGGCCTTGTTAAGGTTTGTTTTTCGTCTTTTTGCATTCTTCAGGATCATTTTATCAGTAAGCAACTGATCTTTTGTGCCTCTTGACTTTTTAAAAGTTCCCTTTCTGTTCAGTTGGGTATAGGGAGTTTTCAGTTAAGTAATTATATATTGATCTTCCAAGTACTCCTGTGAGGAGCTTGAACATTGTTGGAAGGCATGTAATTGGTCGATAATTACTGGGTTCATTGCCCTTTTGATTATCTTTTATTATCAGAAATGTGCGGCCTATTGTCATCCAGTCTTCAAGAATTTTGAAGTGGTTAAATTGCACTGCTACACATTGATGGAGACTTGTTAGATGCTTTAACCAAAATCCGTGCAGCTCATCTGGACCAGGTGCACTCCAATTTTCACAGCCTTACTTTCCTCTTAATCATTTCAGTTGTTATTACAATATCCTTAATCATTTCAGTTGTTATTACATCATCATCATCATTGTTGTTGTTAAAATACCACAAGGAAAAAAAACTAGTATCTGTTCCCCAGAATCTGGTGCAGAATTTGATATTCAGAGAATAACAGCTTTTATCTGTTCATTGGAAGGAAACAAAAGTAGGTGACATATACAAGGTCAGGGCAGCCATAAGCTGGGGTAAGGTGGTCATTTCAATTAGCAGAGGGCTAGGAGTGGCAGCGGCAGCAGAGATGGCACTCCCATCCATTCACTACCACCAAAACTGAACACAGTCTGTGCCAAAGTCTTCCTTTGCTAGCTCTCCACGTCTACAGCACTGTTGCTTCTTGGCTGGCTATATGAATAATATCTGGCTCTGAGAGAGTCCCCAGGACTAAGGCCCCAGGAGAAGGGTGATTCTCTCGCCCCCAATCAGCTGTGCTATGGTTATGCAGGGGTAACAAGAAAACTCTTGGCTAGGCCTTCTTTTCTTTCACTCTCTTTTTGTCATCTTTTCCTTTCCACCTCCCTCAACTTTCCTCTGACACCCTTCTTCGCTGTCACTGTCCTGCTCCCACCCAGTGGATGGCCAGGACAGGAGCAAATGACTTCTCCCAAGAGGTCTGTTTCACTGATTACTTGCAGAGGGCTTTTGGAATTAGATTTGAGGGGTGGATGAAATTAAGTCAATGCAGTGTATAGGCAGGCTGGGAAAGAGGGAATATGGAACCACATTTCTTCAATATGCCTGAAGAAAATATTTTTCTTCAAGAATAATAATAATAGAAAACCCTTGGTTTTCATAAGATAAGATGTTTTTCCAAAATGGAATTGTCATATTTTACTTATCTCCTAGAGCCTTTCAAGGCTTAACAAAATGACCTTTTTCCAGGTGGCTTTCTGTTCTACCAAGACCCCAGAATTGTAAGAGATTCAATTTATGGGACGTCTAAAACAAAAATTAGTGTCTCATGATTTGTATTATTTTGCATCACACAAAATTATTCAACATGTTTCAGTGAAACAATACTGGATCCCAAGTGGCAGTCAGTGCTTTTTTTGTTTTCATAGATCACCACAATCTAAACCTTTTGGAAGGAATGCACCACAACATAACTTTTATAAGCTAAGTAGAAAATGCATCTGGAGAATGGATTCTTTTCTCAGCTGAAGGCTCTGCAAACATCATGATTAGAAAAGAGGGGAGCAGAAGAAGGGTACATGTTTGAAGTTGCAGCATCTTCTATTATCTGCACCAGTGGAAGAAAGCACAACATTTTGGACTCATCTTTTCTTCCCACGGGAAGACCAGATGCAAGTAAACTCTAGAAATCAACCATGTAATGGCTGCAACATGTGGCAAGTTTACTAGGACAAAAAAGGTTAGACCTCAGACAGAAACAGACCAGATGGCAGCTTTGCAGTTAGAAGGTAATCAAACATTATCCCTCCAAATATGGATTACATTAAAGCTTTCATGTCTGCACAGTCTCCTTGCAAATGAATCCTGTGCTTATCTCCTGGTAACCAATCACTGAACATAAGCTATTGTAGACTGAGGGACACTTTGCAGTCAGAAAAACAGGCTAAGATAGCTTTGCTTGTAGTTGTAAAGCTGCTGTCTTATCTGTTTCTGTCCTTACTTTCAAGTAAACATGAGTAGCAGAGCTGGTCCAACTTATTTTGCTATTTGATGTACACACAAACACACTACATGCAGAATATGACCAAAGTAGTATTTATTTGAATCTTACTACAACATGGACAAAAAAAAGCCCTCTTTGATAACTTAGGCTAAGCAGAGCAAGCTAGTTTAGGAGCCTCCAGAAAACAAGTGACACCTATGGTATGTGTTCAAATCATTATACAAAAATTAAAGTTACTTTACCGAAATGGTCTTCAGCTCCAGTGACTGATACTTAAACAAATGTCAATTAAAATGATTTCAAAATACATTATATAGAAAATCAAAACTTATTATGCAATGTTCAATATTAATATTTTTATTAATATTAATATTTTAGACCAAAACCAATGAGAGCTTCAGATTGTATAGTTCCTATCAACATATGATTAGTTCTGTACAGACTAGATGTTAGCACACCACCACAACTAGACACTATTGGCTGGTTACGATGACCTAGGTAATGCATATGGATTGTATTAAAGGCACTCAAATGCCAACTTCACTGATACTCACAAAGTAGGAACTTCTTGTGGATTGAGTATTTCCTAATGGAAATCATACAGTGACAAGGGCATATGACTTTGACCTTCCTGTCCATCCTGATATATTTCTTGTGTCTTTGCACATACATGAACATTATACCTATTTTATGTATTGCATCATACTTACTTATTACAAAAGTAGGATGGCTCATGTTGCACTATGTCTAAAACAGAAGCTTCTTAATAAAAGTTTGTTGTACTCCTCTAAGGAGTTCGGGGCAGCAGCTACAGAAAACAATTTGTCACCTTAGGCTAAATATTATCACGAAAATCCACTAGAGGTTCTGCTAGAACTGCAGCCAAAGGTCAATAAAACAATGTCCAAAGTATAAATGGCAAAAGATAAACATGGTTCTTTATGAAAGTTACTCCAGGTGTCAATATATTCCTACTGCTACTTTCTCCAACCTGACAGTGTCCAGATGGTTTGTGCTACAAATCCTATCCACCACAACCATTTTCTAGACTGGTGTGAAGGAGCACTAGATCCAAAGGAGAAAGAGCAGAGTGAGCCATCCCCTCAGCTAGAGACGTCGGAACAGGAGAAAGTTATAGAAGTAGGGAAGACAAAAGAAAATAAGGAGTTGAAAGTAGTGGAAGGAAAGAAAGGGGGATCAAAGGAGAAAGAGGAGAAGATTGAAATATGTCTAGTGGAAGAGAGAGGGAGAAGAGGGAAAGGAGTTAATTTTATCCGTGTGGGAGGAGGAGATAGGGGGGGGAAAGTGGGAGGAGACAGTTCAATATAAGAGGGAGAGAGGAGAAGGGGAAGGAGGAAGAAAAATATGATAGAACGTGCGGGTTGTTAGAGGACTTCCCGAATTTGAAGGTAAGAGGGTTGCTATCTGATCCGGAAAAATCCAAAGAAAAGAGGACCTCGGTCGAAGCCCTAGAATGGACGGTCGTGGTTTTCCCGCGAGGACAGGGTCACTCGAGGAGGGTGATTCGATCAGACCCTTCCTTCAACCATCCACATCTGGAGGGAGATTGGGCCAGACACCCTTGTTGTGGGACAATATGTGCGGTCCGGGGTGCTCCATTGAGGAAGCCCACAGATCGGGAACGTTTTGGACCAGCCCCTCAATGAATCTTGTCAATTTACAGACAGAGTTATCGTCCTCCCAAATCGAACAGTTACCAGATCTCAGTTGTTTTGAACCGTTAGAAGTTGTAGATTCACAAAATGTTAAACTGAATAAATGTGTTAATGTTCAAAAAGAGACTCAGTCATCATTTCCCGCCAAAAAAGAGGAACTGCTTCCGACTTTTAATGAACCCAATCACAATGGTGCCCAACGTGGGGCAGTTCCGATGGCGGGAAATAATGAAATGTCAAGATTGCAACAAACAATAGAAAGGCAAGAAAGGCTGATAGAAACTTTAACAGAACAACAAGCCTTATTAACAAAATGAATGTTAAAACAAGAGAAGGAGACCGAAGAAGAGAAAGGACAGAAATGGATAAGTCACCCAAAAAATATGTGGGTGGCTGGCCCTGCTCCTATTAGAGTGCAGAAAATGGGACCTACCAACGATCCCAAAGCATATCTACACACATTTGAAAGGGTAGTGGTCGCGGCCGGCTGGCTGAAAGAACAATGGACCTTAATCTTAATTCCTTGTCTCATGGGAATACTACAAGAGGTCGTGGATACCTTATCTCCGGAAGAGGCTACACAATATGAAGTAGTAAAGGCGGCAATTTTACACACCCTCAATCTGACTGAGGAAGCATATAGGAAAAGGTTTAGAGAGTTAAAAATGAAACTGGGGATGCATCCACGTCCACTGACTCAAAGAATGAAAGCTAACTTGATAAGATGGTTGCGACCCGAAGAAAAATCTAAAGAACGGTTATTAGAAATATTCGTGATGGAACAATTAGTAACAACGCTGGGAGGTAGTCGACGTAATTGGGTACAAAAGAATCATCCCAAGAAGTTAGAAGAAGCAATCCGCCTAGTGGAGGATTTCTGCAATGCAGAGGATTATGGAAAGGATAACCCCTCCTCCTTTACAGAGAAAAACAGAGGACATGAGAAAATGGTGGCGAGCAGTTTTCCAGGTGCGACACCACGAGGAGTGTTCAACTCCAATACAACCGTGAAGGGGAGAGGACGCGGTTTTGAACCCATGGGACCGACGCCAGTGAGGCCCATAACATTTGATCATCGCCTATTTGAAAATGGAGGCAGATGGAAGGGAAAGAGAGACGGACGACCAGTTTGTTTTGAATGCGGCATGGAGGGCCATTTGCAACGCGAGTGCCCAGGGACAGATTGTTCCTGGGTAGGACAGAACCAGATGACTATGCAGGTCCAAGACTCTGAACGGAATGGTTGGGAGGTGATAGCGTGGGTGAATGGGGAAAAGAAAAGGGCGTTGGTGGATACAGGATGTGGTAAAATTCTTGTGCAGAGTCTAAAGTGAACAATGTGAGAAGAAAGTTTGTCTGTAAAATGCATTCATGGAGATTTAAAGTCCTATGGTATGGCCTGGGCAGATATAGAAATAGAAGGGGAACGTAGAAAGTTAAAAGTAGGAGTTGTGCCAGGATTAACAAGAGATATGTTATTAGGACGTGATTGGGTGGGGGCTCACAAATTGTTAAAATTGAAAGAAGGCTTACAAGGGGAATGCGAGGAACAAATAAATGAAAATGAATTTTTAGAGAATACCTCGCGAGAACAAACTCGCTTATAGCAACAAGATGATTCTACTTTACAAGAAGCCCTGGGAGAGGCTCAAGAGGAAGGAACAATTGTAAAAGACAACTCTGGTTTTGAAATGCAAGAGGGTTTATTATATCATGTAGATAAAGAGGGTAACAAACAGTTGGTGGTTCCTCAAAAATAGAGAAAGACAGTGTTACGGTTAGCTCATGATATACTCATGGCTGGACATTTGTCAACTCACAAGATGATATCACGAATAGTACAATGGTTTTGGTGGCTCAATGTAGGTAAAGAGGTGGAAGAATATTGCAAAACGTGTAAGGAATGTCAAGTAACACAGATGAAACCACGACCTGGAGCGCCTTTGATACCTATGCCATTGGTGGATCGCCCTTTTGAGAGAATAGGAATAGACATTGTAGGCCCTTTAATTAGGTCAGCAGGAGGACATACCCACATTTTAGTTATAATAGATTACACCACCAGGTATCCAGAAGCTATTCCTTTAAGGTCCACGACTGCCAAGGTTTTGGCTAGAGAATTGATGCAGGTATTCTCAAGATTGGGTTTTCCTAAAGAAGTCTTAACTGACCAAGGCACCAATTTCCATGAGCCAGACCTTTAAAGAATTATGGCAATTGTTAGAGGTTAAACCTGTCCATACTGCGGTGTATCATCCACAAACCAATGGGCTAGTGGAAAGGTTTAATAAGACATTGAAAGGGGTGCTGAGGAAGTTAGTGTTAGAGAAACCTAGTAGATGGCACCTATTGATAGCCCCTTTGATGTTCGCGATTAGAGAAGTGCCCCAAGCATCTACCGGATTCTCACCTTTTGAAATGATGTATGGATGGAATCCTAGAGGGATATTAGATTTAGTGAAGGAGAAGTGGGAGAACGGGAAGGACGAGGCTCAGATAGTAGTACAACAAGTTATTGAAATGCGAAATCAGCTGAATAAAGTGGCAGAAATGGCTAGAACACAATTACAAAACAACAAGGACAAAAGAGGCGATATGACTTAAAGGTTAATCCCAGACAATTTAGGGTGGGTCAAAAGGTCTTGCTCTTACTACCAGCAGAAAATGCTAAACTTTTTGCAAGGTGGCAAGGGCCTTACGAAATAGTCAGACGCATAGGACAAGTAGATTATGAAATAAACATGCCAGATAAGAAGAAAAAAGTGGGCATATTCCATGTGAATTTGTTAAAAGAATGGAGGAAACGAGAGGTATTTTGGGGAGAAGTAGAGGAAGAAGATTTAGGTCCTGAGGCCTTAGTCTGTTTACAAGTGACACAAGAACTCTCTCTAGGGGAAGAATTAAACACAGATCAAATTAATCAAGTTAGGCGAGTAGAAGAAGAATTTAAAGATGTTTTCTCCAATAGACCAGGCTTAACCACATTGGTCGAACATCAGATTAATACATCACCACAGGTTGTAGTTAGGTCAGGAGGAAGGAATTGGCCGCATCACCTGAAAGAGACAATTAATCGAGAAGTAGAAGAAATTAGGCGTGATAGAACTATCGTACAGCCCATGGAGAAGTTACCCTGTAGTGGTCTCCAAACCAGATGGAAGTGTAAGGTTGTGTATTGAATTTAGAAAATTGAACGAGGTATCTAAGTTTGACGCTTATCCCATGCCTGAGGTGGAAGATTTGTTAGAAAGACTTGGGAGAGCAGAGTTCTTGTTCTCTTTAGATTTGACGAAAGGCTATTGGCAAATCCCCTTAAGACTGAGCAATAAGGAAAAGACTGCTTTCATCACACCCAAAGGATTATTCCAATTTACGAGTATGCCATTTGGGTTACATGGAGCGGCTGCTACCTTTCAGAAATTAATGGATAAAGTCTTAGAACCCGTAAGAACATTTGCCGCTGCTTATATTGATGATATTTTAATTTATAGCAACAGTTGGAAAGAACATGTGGAACATTTAGAGAAGGTGTTGGTGGAGTTGAGGAAAGCAGGACTCAAGGTGAATCCTTCTAAATGTAAGATAGCAAAAAGGGGAGTGAAATTCTTAGGATTCCAGGTAGAACAAGGAAGAATTCAGCCAATACAGGATAAAGTAGAGAAAATATCACATTGGTCACCACCTAGAAATAAGAAAGAGGTACAACAATTTTTAGGATTAGCAGCTTATTATCGCCAATTTGTACCTACCTTTGCAGAAATTGCGGCACCCCTTACTGATCTAACTAAGAAAAGAGTAAACAAGGGAATAAGATGGGGTTTCCCAGAACAAATTCTTCGGTGGTCAGCCTTCTTTATGGTCCAGCTCTCACTTCCATACATCGCTACTGGAAAAACCATAGCTTTGACTATGCGGACCTTTGTCGGCAAGGTGATGTCTCTGCTTTTTAAGATGCTGTCTAGGTTTGTCATCGCTTTCCTCCCAAGAAGCAGGCGTCTTTTAATTTTGTGGCTGCTGTCACCATCTGCAGTGATCATGGAGCCCAAGGAAGTAAAATCTGTCACTGCCTCCATATCTTCCCCTTCGATTTGCCAGGAGGTGATGGGACCAGTGGCCATGATCTTCGTTTTTTTGATGTTGAGCTTCAGACCATTTTTTGCACTCTCCTCTTTCACCCTCATTAAGAGGTTCTTTAATTCCTCCTCACTTTCTGCCATCAGAGTGGTATCATCTGCATATCTGAGGTTGTTGATATTTCTTCCGGCAATCTTAATTCCGTTTTGGGATTCATCCAGTCCAGCCTTTCGTAGATTTAGTATACACTGTGGCAAAGAGCAAAAGAAGTTAATTGTCACATAAATCTAGAAACTACCTTTGATAGCTATGGTTCTGTCCTCCTTATGTTCCATCATACCTTCTTCCACAGCACATATTTTTCTGAACACTAGCTAAATGTGCTTAGATGATGGAGGAGCACAGACAGCTTTTCAAACCTATAACTTTTAAAAAGTTGCTCCTACTTCAGGATCACTGTGTCATACAATTAGGAAAGACAATAAACATTTTGGGGGAAACAGAGAGCATGATCACATCTTCCAGTCACACGTGCTATTCAGGCACAATAGAATACCATTTCTTTAACATGCTTAGAGTAGAATGGCTTGTTCCACATCTTCCACTGTTGCTTTTTTTTGTGGGATCCATACGGAGTTTGAATAGCAGAAGTGCCTGCACCTCTGTAAGCTGTACACAGAAGCAGGAACCTGTTTTCCAGTGTACTTGCTTGCACATAGACCCTACATGGGAGCAGGAACTTCTCTTTAGACTTGTCATTGCTCCCATGAAAAAAGGGAGGCCTAGCTGTTCTATGTAAGTGAGTTGGGGGAAAAACTGTGTTCTATAATGCCTGAATGGTGGCAAGAATAGGGTTGCCTCTGAACTTTGCTCTATTGGAGAGGCACAGCTTAAAAAGCCTTTCAAGAGTCTAGTCCTTCTTTCCCTAGATGGACTGACTGACAGACAGATAGCTTATGGGACATTGTTTGAAGAAGTATGGATCACAAATAAGCTACCCAGTAGACTAATATGATGCATCAACTACATATCACTTTTAAAATGCAAAGTGAATTACAGTCTTTTATTTTTGGTCCTTACAACAGCTTGTCAGATAAATGATTGCTCCTGCTTTATATATCCAGAAGAAATGCAGCTGAAAAATAGTAACCTGCCCAAGGCCACCAAGTGAATCTATGACTGACCTGGGATTAATTTCATTCTTGGCAAGGTTAGTCAATATCACTGTTCAAAGCTCAAGTACTGTATTATAAATCTTGCAATCAATTTTTTTCCCCTTCCCAAGCCTGCTGGCTAGTTTGCTTTTTGCTAGACTATCCTAGAGAATTTGAGATGGTGCACACCCTAGAAGCAAGACCTCTGAGGCACAGGCTTAGTGAAACACTTTTAAAAGTTACGCATTTTCCCTCTGTATAGAATGGTGGAGGGGTGGGGAAGCATTGAATAAAACAGTGTATGCTTAACCTTAAAATCATATTCTAAAGGCATGCCTAGTCAGGCCCTGGACCATCCAGTAACTAGCAGGGGATTAATTCAAGACAAAAATTTGAAAGCATTTTTGCACAAAAAATAATTAATAATACCCTTTTAACAACAAGAACAAAGTGCCTAGAGACGTTTACCATCTAATCTGAGGGTTAGCATTGTGTGGCCATTCATATGCCAAACATCTAATAAACAAAAGGGAAAAGAAAAGAAAAAATTACATACACAGTGCTCTCTATCACTGGGACCATTTGGGAATAACTGTTTATACCATTTATCCTTCTGGGGAGCCCCTCCCCTTCCAAAATGATATAGACTCATGTGTTAGACTTTCTCCCTTCCCCGTTATGAATCCAAAATCAATATATTCTCCCCATATATCTGCAAACCCATCTTTGCTGTTTATCCCCCTTCTTAACTTTTATATTACATACAAGTTTATCATTAATTGCTATATTCCAAACTTCTCTATACCAATCACTTAATGGTATACTGTGAGCTCTTTTCCAGTTCCTAGCAATCATCAATCTCATCTCTGTCAACAAATTAGAAGCTAGTTCTTTCATTGTTCACTTATCTATCTCCTTTTCAAATATTGACTGAAGCACTCTTTTAGGACGTACAGTTAAGTTTGAATTGTTTATTTCATTTATTTCTTTAAATACCAGTAGCCAAAATTTATATATATACTCACATTCCCATCACATACGAAAATAAGTGCCTATTCTCTGGCACTGTCTTCAGCATAGTTTATCCTTATTGATATGGATCTCAATATTCTAATATTCCACATAATTTTTCAAGCACTACACCTTATTTCTTCTCCAAAATCATATTCCCATAACATTTTAAGTAACTCCTCCAGTTCTTCTGCTTCCAATTATAAATTATAAATTTTGCTTACTACCCCTTCCCTACCTTCTCATCTCTAACACTTTCCTTCTGTAGTATAATTCCTTCATATTTTGTAACTTCCCTACATTTACCATTTCTTTTTATCCAATTCTTTGTCCACTATTTTAACTAAATAGCATTATACCAAGATATTTAATCTTCACCTAACACTTCTTTTGTTCTTTATTTACAATTTTTTCTAGCCAATCCTTTCATCCATCCTCAGATGTTCTTGGACTAAAACTCCCAGAAGCCTTAACTACTAGTGCTGGTCAGGATTTCTGGGATCTGTAGTACAAGAACATCTGAGGATGCACTGCTTTAATCTAATAACTTGTCTCTTTACTAAGAGGTTTTCAACTGGTCTTTTTAGATTCTCTCGGAATTTTTCCAGCTCTTATCACCGGACATAATGGAGATACTGGTGGTAGAAACAATTTTCTATATTTATTCCAAGTTATTAACATATTATTAAGGAAAGGGTTTTCTATTTCTTTAACTACAATTTTGTTATCTTGTAAAAAGAGGATATTTACCAAGATCACATGCATTTTTTGTTTTTCCATATTCAAACAAATTATTTTACTGAACTGAGATATAACATCTGATATATGTCTTAATTGATTGGCAATGTAATATAACTTTATTACTAACCTAAGTCAGAAAGTCCTAAACCTTCACTTTTTTGAGATTTATACTATCTCCTCTTATTAATCTTTGGTTTCTTATCTCCATTAGAAAATTTATTACCGTATATACTCGAGTATAAGCCGAGTTTTTCAGCACAATTCTTTTGCTGAAAAAGCACCCCCCTCGGCTTATTCTCGAGTCAGTGTCAAAATTACATGTTCTCCCCTGCAGTGCGGGTGTTCTCCGGACTCCCCCGCTCATCTACGGGTGCCTGCACCCTCTGTGGGTGGTCCGATGACCCGGGTTAAGTACACTGCATTTTTCAGACTCCACAGACAGACACTGTGCTGGGAGGATAATAGCAGTCTATGTCCAAATGACAATGAGACATCCCCCCTTTGGAGCGCAAGCTCCGCCCTCCAATCTTCCCCTCAGTTCCTTTTTTTCCGCCGCGTTGGAAAGATGTATAGGAACACACGGAGCTAACAGCGAATATTCTCTTCTATTATCTTCTGTTTTACCCTCAATACGTCCTGCGCAGGTGCAGAAAACCCCAACAACCATACCGATATAAAAAAACATCATACCGAAGGCAAGCATACTATCAACATCATCCGTATCAGTACCTCGACTTATACTCGAGTCAATAAGTTTTCCCAGTTTTTTGTGTGTGGGGGGGGGGTAAAATTGGGTGCCTCGACTTATATTCGGGTCGGCTTATACTCGAGTATATCGGATTTTGCCAGTCCTTTAATTCTTTTTCATTAATCTTTATTGGTAGCATTATAGATAAAAATTTGAATTTAGGTAATATCTTCATTCATTATTCTGAAATTCTACCAAACCATGGCAATCCAGTTTTCCTTAGTCAGCTAGCTTCTTCATAATTACCTGTTTCAATATTTTGAAATTCTCTTCTTTCAGTCTTTCCAAATTACTTGGAATATTTATACCGAAATACTTAATAGTCTTTCAAATATTAACATCCATTTCTTTTTTAAAATTTCCTTTTCCTCTTTTTTATAGTTAAAAACCAACATTTCTGATTTATGCCCATTTATCTGCAACCCAGTTACCTCTCAAAATTCCTTTAAATGTAATTTAATGCTCTCTACAACTTTTATGTTTTTCTATTGTTAACAAGGTATCATCCGCAAATAAATTAATCTTAACTCTATCCTTAATACCAATATCTAAAATCTCTTTATCTTCTGTAATAGTATTTGCTAATAATTCAGTGACTAAAGCGAACAGTACAGAGGATACCCCTGCCTAGTTCCTCAGCCTAGAGAGATCTTCTGCTATCCCACCATTAACTAGCACTATTGCAGTATTCTCTGAGTTCAGTTGTTCTATTATTCCTTTAAAGCAGGGGTCAGGGAACTTTTTTACCTTTTACCCCCCAAAAAATTTATATACGTTTACCCCCTTGATTTGAAAGGAAGGAAATCATACATTATTTGAATTCAAAATATTATTGAATCTACACAGACTGTGTACCGAACTAGCAGGATATATCATCAGTATCAATGGCTGCCAGGCTATGTACCGAACTAGCAGAATGCACCAAATTTAATAAAGATGTGCACTATTTTTGCTGGAACACATTGCACTCCAGCCATGGGGTGGTATAGGAAGTAGTAAGGTGTCCAACGTCCCTAGCAAGTTGCATTAAATTTTTGCTAGCTCGCAGAGGATTTAATCATCATCAATGGCTGCCAGAGTGGTGCTAGCAATGACATGCTTGCTAGAGACAGCCAACGCAGAGTTGGGGGGGGGGCTTTTCCTACCACTTTAATCATTCTGTGTGTGGTGTGCAAAAAGGAACAAACCAGACTAAAGGTCATGTCACCCACCCTGGTGCCACAGCCCAATATCAAAGGATCAGTGCGCTATTTTTTTATCATCATCAATGGCAAACTCAGCAGTGGCCAGAGGATTGGAAAAGATCAGTCTACATCCCAATCCCAAAGAAGGGGAGTGCCAAAGAATGCTCCAACTACCGTACAATTGCACTCATTTCACACGCTAGCAAGGTGATGCTCAAAATCCTACAAGGTAGGCTTCAGCAGTATGTGGACCGAGAACTCCCAGAAGTACAAGCTGGATTTTGAAGGGGCAGAGGAACTAGAGACCAAATTGCTAACATGCATTGGATTATGGAGAAAGCCAGAGAGTTCCAGAAAAACATCTACTTCTGCTTCATTGACTACGCAAAAGCATGGCAGAAAGTGAGGAGGAATTAAAGAACCTCTTAATGAGGGTGAAAGAGAAGAGCGCAAAATATGGTCTGAAGCTCAACATAAAAAAAAACTAAGATCATGGCCACTGGCCCCATCACCTCCTGGCAAATGGAAGGGGAAGATATGGAGGCAGTGACAGATTTTACTTTCTTGGGCTCAATGATCACTGCAGATGGTGACAGCAGCCACGAAATTAAAAGACACCTGCTTCTTGGGAGGAAAGCGATGACAAACCTAGACAGCATCTTAAAAAGCCATCCTTTTTCCCCCGCCTTAATTCAAGCCTTCTGTTTTGCTTGCCTGTTCCTTTTTTCATAGTTTTGAGTCAGTCTCTCTCTCTCTCATACACACACACATCCACCCACCCACCCTCCCTCCATTTTCTACATACATTTAAACAAGCTTGATGAAGCCGTTGGTCTCTCGCACCTTCCTTCCCTCGTTAACTGGAGCCTTTCCCTCCTCCTGCTTGCTTGCAGTCATCTCCGGCGGAAGCAGTCATTCACAAGCCCCGGATTGATTGACTGCCCGGGGCTATTCTACAGCTGTAACCAATCAAGCAGGCTTATCTCCGATCTCTGAAAGAACGGATTTACAAGTGCCCTGCCGCAACCAAGGAAGTAACAGGGAGAGGTGGCTTACAATTTGAGGTTTGGCTGCAGGGGGTGGGGGTGGGGAGGATGGGGGGGTAGCGCTCTGCTCATTACCCCCAGGATTTTCACTTTTATCCCATTTGGGGTAATTTACCCGTTTCCTGACCACTGCTTTAAAGCACTTACAAAATCCCAAAACCTTAATTACTACTTTTGATGTTGGCCATTCCAGTGAATCAAATGCCTTAAAAATATCTACTGAAATTTTACGTCTTAGCCTTTTGTTTTGAAATTCCATTTATCAGATTTAATATTTTCCTTACCAAGTTAGACATTTTACTTCCTGGGATAAAACCAACTTGATCTGCTTCAATATATTATTTTTTTTTATTACATACTCTGCATACACATTGAGCAGATAGGAAGATAAAATAACTCATCTGACACCTTTTCCTGTGTGAAACCATTCTGTTTCTCTGTCTTCTGTCCTAATGGTAGCTTCTTGTCCAAAATACAAGTTACAGATCAGGATAATCCAGCAAGTTATGACAACCTTACATGAACACTAAGAGGATTTCAGTCAGTATACAAAAAATATATAGTAAAAACTGAGTATGACACTGATGCAGTCATTTTATTTCATTTAATATTTTTATTCAGAAAAAAAGTGACTCCTGCTAATGTCCAGTTTGTTTCCCACTTGTATTCCAAATGGTCTGTCTTTCCATCACAAGATAGGCGTAGGCTCTCTTTTGCTGTGCACCAAATGTAGTATTGGAGGAGACGTTTATGGATAACATGGGCCGCCAGAAAGAGTGTGGTGCAGTGGATAGAAACTGACTGGGGGAGTGGAACTAGTAAAACCACTCCTTAAATATCTCACTTACCTTGAAAGCCCTGTTAGGGTTGATACAAGTTGGTTCTGACTGGATGGCACAGAACACACAGAGATCAAATCAAGCCTCGACTCTCTTTAGAAGTTAAAATGACTAAACTGAAGCTGTCGTACTCTGGACATATCTAGAAAAGACTTCTGGGAAAAGGCAATAAGAATCTGTAGTCAAGTTTATTCTGACTCAAGGCTCCACTTGCCAGAGCTTCCTAAAATAGTCAAAAGAGACTTGCCATTCCCTTCTTCTGGAGGCTCCTACAAGCCAACACAGGCCTTCTCCTAGGATGCAACCTCTCGAATCCAAGTGATCAACCTGTCCGCCCAAGTAGAAAACAGTAACACTAGGGAAGAGGGGAAGAACCAACGAAATGAATTGACTCAATAAAAAGGAAACCACCGCCCTTAGTTTGTAAGACAGGCAAAGGGCTGTTAATCAGGAGTTGGAAGCAACAGCATGTACTGTTTGGGGTCAGATGTGCAGATCTAGGGGGCTAGCCTTCACAGCCCTGTTCCTGTCTCGCAGGTCCTTCCCATGCATGTGTGTGGCGGGATCTTTTGTCATTCAGCCCCATAGAGCTTTGCAGTCGGCACTCTATGTAGCGACCGGCGGCGTGGGAACGTAGCTCCCGCCGGATAAACAGATGTAAGAGTCCCTTGTCAGACGTCTGAGCGATTGGAAGGCCGAAACACACAAATAAACCCCTTTGCTTCAAGCCGAAGAACAGTTTTTCTCCCGCCTGCGCGCTGATGGCACTGCGGTTGTGATTGTACGACAAATCACCACCACAGCAAAATAAACAATGTTTATTTCGAGGACAACTTGTTGGCTCACCTCACCCTCAAATTTGGGGGCACTGCCGCACCCCCTTCCCTCCCGTTTTATAGATGCCAATCTCTATTGACATTTGAAATACTGAATTTGTGGTAAACAACACATGGGCATGCATCTCTACCTGCTGCTTATACTGTATACCACTAGGAAATAAGTATCTTCCCCAGTGAGGTTTTATTTCTCGCTACGTTTCATATTTTGTGAAAAAGCCAAAAACACAACCATCACCAGCCCTACGACGTTATCAGCTTTTGCCCTTCCCTATGTTAATAACCTGTTAGCGCTATAATTGGATTTCGAGCCCCCTGGAATCCTTCAGAATTTGATTGGGCTCTACTCTTGTCAATCTGACCGGAAGCGCTTCTCTTTAAGCAAAGGCCGTCATAAAAATGTCATTGGGGGGGGGGGGTAGGCGAGAAGGTTTCATCGTATTCTCAATGGTTTATTTTCCTGTCACTAAACTGAATTGGTCCCGCCTTTTACTAGTAGATTATCCTAGCAAGCGATATGCGCATGTCTGTTTTTCTTTCCAAATAGAATATTTCCAGTGGACTTTAAAAAAAAAAGAGAAATTTTTATCTCTATGGTGCCGAGGATGAGGCGTAGGATCCTCTGAGTTATGAATGGTTGATACGAAGATCACTCAAGCTGACGCTCCACTCGAAACTCAGTAGAGTCCCGTGACCCGCTGAAGCCGCTTCTATGGCAGCGTCTTATCTGGTATTCTTACTGGCTACAACGTCTTGCCACTCACTGTGTATCCCCGCCTCTTTTCCCGCCTGCTTCGCGATGTACGTTTTCTGAATGGCCAAGGATATAAATCAATTACTGTTGGAGGCGGGCGTAAGTTTGGGCCGCGGGACTGATTGGATTATACTTCCTCTTTCTGCTCATCTCCAGTTAAGCTTTGGGGTGGCGTTGACAGGACGGACAGAGATGGTGGGGATCCGGTGGACCGGGCTGGCTTTGTGGTTGGCGTCAGTGCTTGTGGCCGGTAAGGCTCTGGGGTTGAAACAGCCGTCGGTGCAGAAGAAGAGAGGCTCGAGGTGGCCTCAGGCTTGGTCCTTTTCCGTCGGCTGTTTGCCCCAGCAAGGGAAGGGAGGGAAGGTCAAGCCGGTAGAGCGGAGGGCGCTTAGGGCAGAGGAGACCCCTTTAGCCGCGAGGAGGAAGCAAGCCCGGGGCGTGTGGGGCGGGGGGCGGGGGGCAGGCAGAGGGGGGCAGAGACCGACACGGGGAAGAGGGCGAGAGGGTGGGGCTTTCCCACGTGACCATGGCTGGATAACTCGGAGAAGTGAAGTACCGTGACATGTTGTGGGTCAAGGGACATTCTCCCCGCCTGCACCAGGGGTGCTTATAGTTTTAGGAAGAGAGAAGTGAGCAATCTAGCAATCTAAATGTAATCTGTATGGCTTTGGCAACCAGTGTCACTTCTGCAAAAATAAACATTTGTCTACATCACAAAAATTAGCAGTCATATGGTACCTCAACAACTAACAAAATTTTGTTAGGATATGTAGAGATGTAAAGTTTCTGAAAATTTCCTCTTTTTTTCTGAAAAAAAAAATGGGGGGAAATGTGTTTTTTCAGGGGAAAATTGAAATTTTTGGAAATTTTACCTCTCTAGGCATATGATCCAGTGTGGTGTGAATAGTGTTGCACTAGGCCTGGGTTCAAATCAGTGCTTAGCCATTGAAACTCTCTGTGGGGTGGCCCTGGTAAAACTACTCATTAAATAAATATCTCACATATTTTGGAAACCCTACAAGAGTTGCTATAATTTAGACTCAACTTGAGGGCACATAGCACTTATGAATATGCCAGTGTTATTCAGCTCAGCAGGTCACTGCTGCTTTTTGGATAGAATGTATGTGTACTGTATTCTCTTGTCCTTATGATATCTAAAGATATTTTACTGCCCTCACTTCTACATAGTAGTTCTCAAATAATTATTTTGTGCCTTCACAAAATTTGAAAAAATCTTAACAAGATTGGGAATAATCCTTGAAAATAACAATACTGTAAGAAACATGTAGGGTATATTAGTCAACTTTATTTAGATACAGCATATACAGTATATCTGTTGGTCAATCACAGTGGTAATTCATGAAAATGTGTCTTCTGAACTCTGAAAGAGCATAGGATGAAAATCCAGGGTTGCTGCGGTCTAAAAACTAGAAATCTTCCATTTTTAATAAGAGTATTGCTGAAAACAAATAGTTCCAGAACTCAAATGGTGGATATTAGTAATGATTGTGAATCAGTTTTTCAGGAAGTGCTTGTTACCCTGTATGCTGGATAGAAGAAAGGGGGCTGGACATTGTGACATCTTGTACTGAAATCACTTTGTTTGCAAATAAGTCCCATTGACTTGAGTAGGTATTACTTTTGTGTGAGAGTACATAACTGAACAGCGAAATTAGCAAGAAATTGCCCACCCCAAACAAATATATGCTTTCTGGATTTTCTTCGGAGGGGAAATTTCCCTTCAGTTTTAGGAATCTTAAAATTCGCTATACTGTTGTTTAACATAATATTGTGCAATCATATTTTTCTTCCTCTAATGCAAGTCTAATACACACACTTTTAGAAACAATCCTGATAAGAGAACTATATAATGAAATTTAGAGAATGGTAAAAATGGAAGGATATGCACTACTAAACCTAATGTTCACACATTAGGTTTAGTAGTGCATATCAGTAAGATTGCATTAAAATGTGAGCCAAACCAGTTTCTCCCCATCCTGAACCTGGTAACAGCTGCAGTTTTCTTATAATGTAATAAAGAATTAAAATATCACAGCTAATAGACTTCTCAAACTGTTAATGTAGTTGGTTAGTGATCCCCTTCCCCACAGTTTTTGAGTGATTTAGAGAAGGAAAGCTTCTTTAAGAAAAGATGTTGGGATTTTTTTTAACCAATGATAAAGTCTTGAACCATTTCCTTTGCCCTACATTCAAGTGGCCTTAAAGGTGATGTTTACTGATACATATTTTTTTGGCATAAATTGGTGCTGTACACTGGTACATGTTTACTGTCAATATCTGCTCTGTTTTCATCTAAACATGAATATGGTTTAGACCTGTTTCCAAGGTTAACTTGGTCAAAAACCGCTGAAGAAAAAAAATCTGCAGCTAAAGAATTGTGCCTCCTAGAGGTTTGGTCTTAGTCTTACTGCCTGACTTTTGTGGAGCTCCCATTGTGCCACCAGAGTGTGTAGGACTGGAATAAACTGGACTGTGGGCTTAATCTGGTTTACTTAGAGATGCTGTCTAGATGTTCAGATTCTGGTGCATTAGTTAAAAGGCTGCCTTACACTGGTCCATTTACCTTTTTGTTGTCTACTTTGACTGGCAAAGCCTCTCATGTGTCTTGGACAATGGTCTTTCCCAATCTTGAGGTACTAGGTACTGAAGGCAGAAGGAGATTAACCTGCAACCTTCCGCCTCTGCCATGGAGCTTTGATCTGTCCGATGAAGTAGCAACAGAACTAGACAGTGAGACACTTCACTGTGTTGAGAGAGGGTGCTGGCCCATTGTTTCTTGAAGTGGCTTTCCAGGAATAGTAGCTGCTGAGCAGAAATGTAGGATCTGGCACTATATGTCCTAGGAAAGAAAGATGCTTATGACTTTGCACCCAGAGTGTAACATTTGCTTTTGGTCTCTGTGTACCAAAGGCTTTGAACAGGAATGTCTTTTTCCTCTCCTGGTTAAAGACAAGACAGGAAAATTTCATTTTTATTGTATTTAGGCGCACTTACATACAGTATTTGGTACTCCATTTGAGCTGAATTCCTTTTCCTTAAGACTGGTCTGGAATTAAATAAATAGTTTACCTGGAGATCAAAACTTTTCTATGATCAAAATCATTATCTACAAAATAATATGCTGGAATGGTAAGATGGTAAAATAGCTTGCATTGCTTCAGCTGAGGCAACATATGTGTCAGTGTTCCTGTCATGTATTTCAAACAGACTTCCTCGAGACGCAGAATGCACATAACATGAGCTACAACCCTCTTGTGGTGCATACACTTTTATTTGCAGAGACGTCTTAAAAATATGACTGCATTCAAATGTAGCATCTCCTACCTGTTGTCTGAAGTGGTGTGGTCCATTCTGTTGCATGTGTGCCTAGCCAAAAGCTTCCTTAAAGAGTCAGCATATTGTTAAAGGAACAAGTGTACTAGCCTTGTTTTTTTTATTTCAGGTATTTCTGCTAATGAATTCAGTGTATTTAGATCTCCGGAGTCGGTTGTTTTCCGTGAAGGAAGTTGGCCAATACCCGGAGAACGAATCCCAGATGTGGCAGCGTTATCCATGGGCTTCTCCATTGAAGACGTATGCAAGCCAGTGTATCTCTGTCTCTTGGTGCATCTCTTTCACAGTATTGATTGAATAAACAGCATAACTATCCCCCCCCCCCCCCCGGCTTCTGTTATATGAAGCATGCTTATCAAAATCAAGAATAGATTATTATTTTAGTAAGATATGTATTGCATTTCATCTGTAAATGTTCCAAGGGGCATGAACTGTTCATGCAGTACAAACCTTCTCCTCTGTGCCCTTTCATAGATTAAAATTTCTTCTCATGTGAGTGTGGGTTTACTTTTATTATTTATTTTAAGAAGCTGAATTTTTTAAAAGTAAAAAAAATCTGGACTGATTACAGGATCTCTCTTGGCCTGGACTGGCAGTAGGTGATCTCTTCAGACGACCTCGAGCTACAGTTCTCGTTACAGTGAAAGGGATAGACAAATTGACATTGCCCAAGAATGGCATATCTTACCCAATTGAGAATGTAAGTACAGTCCTGTTATAATTCTGTTGCCTGTTGTGGGAGCTAAAACCTTTATATAGGAAATGGGGAGTTATAAGATTATACTTTATGCTAGCCAGCTTATTTTATTTATTTAGATATTATAAAAATTGCTGCTTATTTTTGGCTTACTTTAGTTGTGAATCATCACACAGATATGAAGTGAAAACTTTGGTAGATAAATAGAAGCCATGTTCATTTGTCTTTTGCAGAATCTGTTTTAGTAAAACCTATAACTGATCCTTTCCCCTAACTTCTGGTAAACACAGGGTGTGAGGTTTCTCTTATTCAATGTTGTTCTTGCTTAAGCTTAATACAAACTATTTAGGATGAAGAGTGAACTGACCTTTCCAGTCTATTTCACCAGCTAGAAGAGTCTTAAGAGGGATTTTTCTTTACCCCAATTACTGTATGGTTCCTTTCTGTTTACTCTATCTTTTGCTTGTGAGGAGGACTTCCATAGGTTCAGTAGGCCCCTCTTTTGCTATGCCTGCTGTCTTTTAGTACAGCCAAAAGGATGAATGTGAAAGACAAGTGTACCTCCCTTATCCTTTCCAACTCCCCTTGTTGCTTTGATACAACAATATGTACCAAGGAGGTAGAGAAGAAGACTGGATAAGCATATGAGAAGACTTTGTATTCATTCTAATGATTTTTTACACTATAAAAGTGGTGGGACATAGTTCTGTTAAACCTATGGAAAGCAGTACTTTAAGGATATTCAGCTTGTATTGAGATGGGCAATTCCCTTTTTGTTTGTTGAAAAATTCTCTGGCATACTAGTACAGAATCACATAAAAAGAAGAAAATAAAAATCTCAGAACAGAGCTGGAAGGGACTTTATGTATGGATCACTGAGTCCAGAATGGAGAATCAATTTGTCAAATTGAAATGCTGTATAAAAATCAGAGAATAAATTGAACATGAGTTAGGTAAGCTGATCTACCACTATAACATACTGTGGTATCAGAGTTTTTTTGCATACCATGGAAAAGTGCTGTTTTCTTCCCATGTGCTTTATAGGTTTATTTAAATTATCAGTATACGTATCTTTAGATTCAAATATAAATGTGGCATTTAAGTGGCTCTGCCCTGAATGGGGTTACACTCCCCCTGAGGGACAGGGTCCGCAGTCTGGGGGTGCTCCTGGACCCCGGTCTGGCCCTGGAGGCCCAGGTGGACTCGGTGGCCAGGGGTGCCTTCCTGCAACTGCGGAAACTGTTCCAGCTGCGGCCCTACCTGGACGAACGGAGCCTCATGACAGTCACACATGCACTGGTAACAACCCGTTTAGATTACTGCAATGTGCTTTACGTGGGGCTGCCTTTGAAAATGATCTGGTGACTACAACTGGTTCAGAATCGAGCTGCACGACTGGTGAGTGGAGGAGCCGCGAGAGAACATATTCAGCCGATTCTGGCCAGGTTACACTGGATACCACTTGTTGCCCGGGCCCAATTCAAAGTGCTTGTTTTGACATATAAAGCCCTAAACAGCTTGGGCCCTGGATACCTGAAGGACCGCCTCCTTCCATACGAACCTACCCGGCAACTGAGATCTAGCCAGAAGGCCCTCCTGAAAGAGCCGTCCCTCTGTGAGGTGAGAGGGATGGCCTGTAGGCGGAGGGACTTTTCAGCAGCTGCCCCCGGTCTTTGGAATGCCCTCCCAAACGACATCCGATTGGCGCCGACGTTACTGACATTGTTAATTGATGTTGGAAGCTGCCCGGAGACTCTTGCAGAGTGTGGGCGGCATACAAGTCGAATGGATAAATAAATAAATAAATAAATAAATAAATAAATAAATAAAGCTACAAGATTCAAATTTAAGTAGAAATTCATGGAAGCATAGGCGTGTATAACGATGCTCTGATTTTGAGTTTTATGATCTTTATCAACTTATTTGAGTATAAGTACCTCTTAAACCTGACGACTATAAAGGACCATGCTATATTGTATATTATTCCTGAGAGTCAAATGCTCCTGAGTATTGTTTTGGTAAGCTGCTTCATGATTCTGGGTTCTTGCACAACTGTACATGTTAAAGACACATTTGGAGAGGCCTAATAAAGATGATAACATGTACTCTGATTATTGCAGCATAGAGTTGTGACTTCATCCTCTGTTTTTATTGTGGTTCTGAAATGACACGTTTTTGTAATTTGGCGGGCACTGGGTATTTTTATGCATCAACAATTCTACATAGACAGTGATTTTTGTAGAGGCTTCTGTCTTAATGCTGCTGGGGTCAGTTCATAACCAGAGGTACATAATGCAAAGCTATGATCTTCTGATTTTCCCTAAACCTAAGGCAGAATTCTATAGTCGTGTTTTCTTATTGTCTTAGGCAGTTCCTTTCAGCCTGGATGGTGTTGCAAATACAATTCATACCTTGTTTTCAGAGGAAACTCCTGTAGTTGTACAGCTAGCACCTAGTGAAGAGGTGAGTAGCAGTTCCTTTCCAGAGAAGGGAGGGAACCTGCCACCAAAAATTAATTCTTGGGGAAACAGTGTGGTACTCCCTACTGTCCATCTCCTCAGTCAACAAATTGCTGTCCTGGTATTTAGGGAAACAGCACAGAAAATATCTTTGGACAGTGATCCTGTAAAAAGTAAGGTGTCTGATAGGAGTGAATCTTTGTTTACATGTCCCTGAAAGCATATTTACCTTGAGAGAGTGTTACCCAAGAATAAACAGGAGGTTCAGAAGCATGGGGTTTAATTTTGGAGTTCAGACCCTAGTTCTGTACGTTCAGAGTCTTGGGCAAGTTATCTGTGACACTTAAGCTGCAAAATGAGTGTTCTGTGGCTGGTTCCGTCCACCACAGCAGCCATTTTGTGAATGTTCCCTCTTCAGGGAAGCCATTTCATGGTGGTTGCCATGAAACTTCCCCAATATTTCATGCCCATGAGCTCAAAAAGGCTGGAGACCATTAAGCCATGCTCTGCACATAACATGCAAGCAGAAGTCTGTATAAAAAAAATATTTTTTTGCCAGAAACCATTGCTTGTTGAGTGAATATGTCTTATCAAAAACATTTCAATAGTAATTCAAGTTTACAGTGTACATTGTGGTTATTTCAGAGAGTATATATGGTGGGAAAGGCAAACTCTGTATTTGAGGATCTTTCTGTCACACTCCGGCAGCTTCGGAATAGATTATTCCAGGATAATTCCATTCTGGCTTCTCTTCCCCTCAACTCATTAAGCAGAAACAATGAGGTAAGTTGAAGATAAACATTAAACACAAGCTATTAAAATATCTTCTCTAGTTCTTTATTACTCCCATTTCTTCAAATGGAAAAAATATGTTCTGGTCTCTGTATTTTTTTTTGTACATGCATATTTTCTTAAGCACTTGCTCTTTGTGCATGTAGATATTAAAAAGTATACACTCGCTGTCATTCTAGTTGCTTATCCACTGAGGCACAGTCTGTATCTATGGTCCTCATCACTGATTTTAAGACTTGCGAAAGGTCCATTCGTCAGTTGTTTGTACATTCAGTCATAAGTCAGTAGAAAGAAGTGTGTGAGTGAAGCTCACAGCTGTCATCTGTGTTACTACTGTGAAATCTGAATTGGTGTTGAGACTCTTCAGTATGGCTGAAATGTTTGCAGTTCCTGTTCAGAAAATACTTACACCTGTTCTCTCCTCAGGTTGATCTACTTTTCTTATCAGAATTACAAGTTTTGCATGATATCACAAGCTTGGTAAGCAAAGACTCTGTAAACAAATATTTAATTCTACCATGACATTGGCAACCAATAGTCCATTGGCAGAACATGGGCAAAAGAATACTGCCATTTGGCCCCAGGCACAGCAGCAGCAGCCATCATGTAATTTTCTGGTCATGTAACTCTCTTAAGCTGGCTTGATGCCAGCTGGCTGAGGAAGTCTGAGACTGAAAAGAGAACATGTGCATTGTTGTTAAGCAAGGAGTGCTTCCTGGTAAATAACTGGTACAACAGGACAGAACAGAGATTCTTGACACTAGTGTTCCTCTAAAAGAGGATGGTGGGTGATGATGCTTCCTGGAATTGGAAATATTTGCTTCACTTTGGCATCCTTTTGATGTTAGGTTTGTTTTTTTGTTATTTCCCAAGCTCTCTAGGCACAAACATCTAGCCAAGGATCATTCACCAGATCTGTATTCTCTAGAGCTTTCTGGGTTAGAAGAAATTGGGAAACGCTACGGGGAAGAATCACAGCAGTTCAAAGATGGTTCTCAAATTCTTGCAGACTCCTTACAAAAGGTAACATGAGTAAATATCTTGTTAAACAACATAAGGACAAATATGCATCAGCCATTAGCACTGTTTATTACAAATTTATTCCATGTAGCACATGAATTTGCTACCATACAGCTTCATTGAATGTGTCCCCAGACCACATATCAGATCTCAGGCAATTTTGAAAGAAAGAATATTACTGAAATTATTATTTATCCATATGCACTGTAACTGGTGTAAGTGATCTTTAAACTAGGAATTTTTTTAAAGGGCTAGGACTGAATCTGTTTTCTTGAAGACAGAGATTTGTTCATTACTAAAACAGTGGTAATGTTCTTATGCAGTACAATAAAGGTAAGAGACTAGACATTATCCAGTGATAGGATAGTTTTATTGTATATTGATATTTTGTGTATGTTAATATATTTATCTATTTTAATATATTATAAATTGTGTGCTTTCACGTGGAAGTGGTTTGGGCTTTTTTGGGGGGGGGGGGGTTGTAGATCGTTATAAATTCTTGACTGCAATCCAGAGAGATCCTTCAGGCAAAGGCTTTCTTTTCTTTTCATACCAAAGCCTCATTTTGCCTCACTGAAAAATACTGATATTTTTTTCCCAATACCAGGTTTCTAAAGGGATGCCAAGAGCATTCCTAGGCATATACAGAGATTATCATTCACTAAAAATCTGTATGATGTAGTTCTGCCCTGTTTTGTTCAACCCTCATGTGCAACAACTTTCTGACTAGTGCTCCTTATCACTCTATCTAGATTTGAAAATTTAACAAATCTTGGTATAATGGGTAGATTATGAAATATAGAACCAAATAACATGAGGCTTGTGCAGTTCCCACTGTTCAGTGACAATTCAGTCACTATGGGTACCATTGGTAGCTGGATTGATATTGGCGTTGGCCTCATTTCAGGGATGAGTTAAAACCTGGCAGCCACCCAGGATTTTGTAACTTCTTGGTCTTGGTTCTGACCTATTGGAATGTGGATTTTATCTTCTGTTTTGTTTTAGACACATTTTAAAGTTGCATTTATTGACTGGACCCTACTATAGGATCTCAGATACAGGATGGAATAGAAATATTTTTTAAAGATCTGTGCATCTATGCTTGTTAACCTCTGAGTTTTCAAACTGTTTTCAGTTTGCAGATGAGATGTACAACCTCTATGGTGGGAATGCAATAGTAGAAGTAGTGACAGTGAAGACATTTGATACTCCCTTTGTGAGGAAGTCACGATCCATCCTGCAGTCAACCTCACAGGTTTGATAAGCCCTTAGTATACTAAACACTCTGATCCTAAATAGTTATGCGGAAGTCTTGTGAATGTTAATAGTATATATATATGTAGTAGAGGAAACATTATGCACTTCATATTTTTCTGAAATGGTCTTTAAATATGAAAAACCTGAGACAGCTGTTGATTTGTAAACTTTAAAATTAAGAAATTGGGGGAAAGGCCCAGTTTGACTTTAATATTTGCATATTACTTTGAAAAGCTCTGGAATCATGTTTTTGAGATTGCCAGAAATTTCAGAATATTAATGAACCATGAACTCTATAAACAAAGATCTGAGGCTATTATATTGTACATTAAGGAGTGGAAAATGTGTTGTTTGGACTTTTATGTTATCTGAAAGAAACTATTGTCTGTTCCACTCACCTGAGACGTGCCCTGGGCCATGGCAAGGACTTCCTGGAGCCTCTGATATACTCTTAGCACTGCAACTTGAATAGAAGCAGCAACAGCAAGAATTCCTCTTGCTATTGCCTTTCTGTCTCAGTGCCTTGGTGAACATAAAAGCAATTTCTGCATATTTTGGTAGTTGGGAACATCAGTAGCAGGCTGCATCCATGGCGGATGGGGCATCACCCTCTGACAAGCCTAAGCACATCTTCGTTTTGAAACTGCAGAAGTGTCAAAGATTATCCCTGCAGTTACACTGTGATCCTTGTGAACTTTCCAGCTCCAAAGTTGGGAGGAAGGCTGTAGTTTGTTTGGTAGGTAGCCGGCCAAAGTACCTTGAGAGCATTGGCCATATAGTGCCACATTTTCCAGTGGAGGAGGATTAGAACTGCTGCCCAATGGCATTTAATGTGCCTTCTAAGCAATAGTGTCCAACTTGGCACACTCCTCACTGGCCCATTCCTTTCCATGACAACTGGGGGATGGGACCGTTGGCTACAATTTTGGCTTAACCAGGAATGTAGACTCCAATAACTAGTGAGGGCAAACCAAGACTGGCAATAAAGCAAAGTGATATTTTTGGACCTTAGTTGCACGAATATGGATGCCTGTCTGGCTATTTGATGCAAACAATGTACTGTACAACTTATACTTTGTCTCTCTCTCACCTACCCATAATATTGTCTGTGTTTCTTTAAGGCACAATTAACGTAGTCGTCTCTCCTTTTTTTTTTTTTTTTACAATACTTATTTCTCTTGTTGTAGAGCAAACCTGAAAATCCATATAACCTAGGATATCCATACAACTTCAACTATGCTGTTGTCTTCAACATAGTGTTCTGGATGATGATAGGTCTTGCCATAGCTGTGATTGTCATCTCCTACAATCTCTGGAACATGGATCCAGGTTATGACAGCATCATTTATAGAATGACCAACCAGAAGATTAGAATGGATTGATCTTAAGATTCAAGTCAGAGGCTTCTTCCAGCATTTTGGCATGGTTCAGAATGGACTCTTGCAGCTATTTCTGTGAAGTATCCCCTTGTTTCCTCGAGGATATGTTTAAAAATGTTAGCATTTGGGTACAGTCTGTTTGCAAAACTGATGCAGTACATTATGAAAGCATGAGTGAACACCCACTGATTATGTATAAATGAATCTATTTTGTGATTGTGCAATACATTTTGAGCTTTAGAAATACCCCCCTGTATTATGTGTGAGTAAATGTGTGAAACAAATGCACTGAAAGTACCCTAGCAACTTGCTTTGTGTTAAATTCTTTACACTGGCAGTTAAGGATGTTCTTTTGCGACTGTGTTATGGATCATAAATTATAAAGGTTTGCCTGTGTAAATACTTCTTAGTTGATTTTTGTAGTAATTTAGTGCTGCTTATGCTGAACCCTTGATATAAAATCTCCTTTAACCATATCTGTTCTATTAAGGTAGAACCTGGCTTATGTGAGTGTGCACTTGTAATGAATATTTTGTCTAAAACCTTTGCACAGAAGTAATCTGGAGCAACAGATCAATGCATGTTTGTGTAGCAGTACAGGATTTTATAGTTAAATGTCACTGGATTGTACCAATAATGTTGGCTTTAAAAATAACCAGTTCTATTCATGACTCCCCCTTTCCCGTGTGATTTTGGACCAGTTTTCAAACTGAAAAATGGCACATCGTTTTCTTCTGTCAAGTAGGGTCTATGTTATAGTCACAAAGCTTGGCTTTCTTACAGAAACAGCTAGAAGATGTTTCTCAACATCCACTGGAAGTTGAGTCTTGCATTTAGTACCCAACAGGCCATAGGCAGGGTCTTTGAACATTTTTCTACACTACTAACACTGAAGATTGTGTTAACTGTTAATATGACCTCTGTCTGGTTGCCATGAAGCATGTTCAGTTGTGCAAAACACATACTCAAACTCTAGTGCAAAAAGTGAAAGGGGTACATTGCCAACTTTATAAGTGGTTCTTCATGCATTTACAGAGTAGACTAACATGCAAAAATGTATCATCTCCAACCACCTGTTTGCCATTTATTATTTTGTTTCAGTTAAAGAATCATAAGCATATGTTTGCAATAACTACTCACTCATTTGCATCACCTACATATATAAACAGAAACATACTGAAAATACTTGAATTCCAGTGGGAACAAATTTTGGTTTAGTAATCAGCCTCTACATTAAATATTTATTTTCTTTAAGGTTGTGTCTTTACAAACCAAAAACCTGGATAAGAATTTATTTTCTGATTTTAGCAGATGCTCTGCAAATAAAATAAGACCTTAAGAGTTTACTAGATGTATAAGAATTTTGAAATGATTTCAAAGTACTGAAGATGATAGTATAAAATCAAATGTTTCTAAACCAAATGGAAAACAGGCTAGTAATCTGTGAGCAAGACTGAACCTAAAGATAGACACTGATTTCAATTAGTTGTGTCTTTTCTGTAAAAAAAACTGTTCCATACCAATCAAAATTAAATGTTTTTAGACTCTTAAGCTCATGTTCATAGATTAGAATGTGTGGTTATTCATATTGTAATAACATAAGACTTCCAGTAGGCTCTTCTAGGGCAATAGAGGCAGTTGCTCAAGTTCCACTGGAATAAATTGGCCAAGTACATTACTAATGACTTATTCCATTTCTGTTGACTCTGAATGTGACTACATATCTGGATAATACTTATGGTAGAGAAGGAGTCTTTGGAAGTGGTGTACAATGCTGTCTTTGCTGCTTTGTTAAGTAAGACTGCAGGGTTAACAAGAAAGGTATGGTGGGAACTGCCATCTGTAGGACCAAAAGTTACATTTACATCTTAGCAATGTAAATGGCATTGTACAGTTGTAGTATCAGAGTTAACAATTCTGTGTCACTTATACTGAAGTGGCTGAATTTTAGATTTGAACAAATGGTTAAGCTGTACTCCATCCTTGGCTTTTCATTTTAGTCCTCTACCTTGTCTGTCATCACAAATGACCATGCATTATTTTCTAATTTGTGTGGCAGAACAATAAATGTTCAAGCTTATAAAGAAAATCTGTGTTATAACTGTACTTGGTAAATAATTACATTAAGTAAGGATATGATACTTCGTGTTACTATGTTCCTCTGCCTTCATGCCCAGAGGATTTTAAATTAGGGGCTTACTGAAAAATGTATTTCCTTACGTGATAGTATTAGCTCTGACCATTCTGTTCTGCACACATGCCTAACAAACCCCTCCTTTGTGTGTATACTCAGTGGGGCTTTCTCCCACTGTTGCGTACACAGGAGTATACTCTTCAATTTTAAATTCAGCCAATTTCTACTCCTGCAGCTTTACATTAGAGAAGTAGTTGAAATTAAGGCAAGCAAGGTATATGAAAAGTTGCTGAAATAATTCTAAAATTTAAGCTGTTGTGAACTGTTAATGGTCCTAAAGATATAAAATATTTACTGTATGAAGAACCAAATATATACCCCAAGCAGGAATTCATTATTAGTGGACAAATCAAAATTCAAAATAGCAATTTCTTTACAATCATGATAAAAAAAAACTCTGCAAGGTTATTTCTTTCAATAGCAAAACCAACTTACTGTTTCTTAATGGCAGCCATGTTGTTCTTTCTTTATTCCAAAGCAGAGATGAAAACTTGGGAGGAGGGACTCACATTTTCCATTGTTTGCTGCTTATGTGATTTAGTAGCTTGAAGTAATGGTGCAAGTCTGAATATTGATATTAATTAAATATCATATTCAGTCATTTGTACTCTGAGCTAACCAGACTTAAAGGAAATTGCAAACCAAGGGAAAATTGCAATTTAGGAATTTTCATTGCTGCACTGAATACTTTTCATTGAGTCAGAACAGTAATGGTACTGAATGGCAGAAGAGGTGGTAGAATGGCCAAAACAGAAGTTCCTTTAGGCTTTAAAACTGGTGTTTTAACTGCAGCCCTCCAAGTCAGTTGTATCTGTATTGTATTCTTCAGTTGTATTCTTCACTTCTGACTAAATGGACTGGGTATGGTGGGAACTGCCATAAGTTAGCCATTCCAGTCTAAAGCTTAAAGCAAGAGGCAATTCTTTTCCAACAGGCCCTTTATCAAGTAATTGGTTCCTGAATAACTTTAAATAACAGAACATAAGGTGATTTGTAATTGCTAAGCCTTTTGTTGATTGATTTGTTGAGAATATAGGCCTACATTCTGCTGCTAATCCCAATTAGAACTGATCTGTTGTCTGAAAGCCTTTGGTGCAGCTCTGCATCTGCAATGGTATGATATCATTGCCAATGGCAAATTGCCACTGATTAAAGGTGATTTTGGAGTGCACAATACAACAAAGTTGCATGCACCCCGAAATTGCCAAAAGAAGTCTTTAGTGTGATTTGCCACTGATTATATCATTGCCACTGCACATGCAGAGCTGTGCAATAGGATTTCAGCCACTGGATCAATGGGATTTGAATTACTATTGATTCAGCAATTGATTCACTGGGTCTACTCTAGCTATGACTAGGAATTGAAATTAGGCCATAGTGTTTATCACATGACACTTTTTGTTATCAACATGTGAAACGGCTGTGTGATCACTGTACAAAAAGGAGGGTCAGCTTGGTGTGTGAGAGAGATAGAGTTCTTTTCATGTATGAAGCTGCATTTTGTGTAATGCAGAATAAATAAAAAGATTGTTCCATTTACCTGGAGCAAGTAGTATTCCAGCTTTCTTGCATCTAGAATTTCCACTGTTGGTTCTGCTGAACATTGTTGATAAAAATGTAAAATAAAGTATTTGGAAGTGAACCAAAGCCAGTTGCCTAATGTAGAATGAGCACAGTGGCAACTCTGAAGGCAAACCAGGATACAGAACCAAGGCACTTGGAATTTTTTTAAAAAGGATGTATTGATTGCTCATACATGAGGATTATTCTCCAAAGTTCCAATACAGGTTGTAAAATTCCATAGGAATGTTTATTCAAAAAATGACAGGCAAATATTTAAGGGGTGGGGGGGTCAAGGATAATGTCTTGCATTCTTCCAGTAGTCATTCTTCATACCATGCGTTTCTTTTTTCCTGAAGGGCCATCTAAATTTAAACAATAATATAGATATCTAAGATATGGTAAGAATATTGTTATTTTAGTACAACCTATTATAGGGGCAAGCAAGTGTAATGGATGAACTACAAGCACCTGCCACACCCATTTCATCATCTTCAACCTACATTACATGTTTTTCAGACTTTCTCTGAGGGAAAAAGCCCAGAAGATTTTACCCCAAATTTAAAAACTATTTTATTTCTTCTGTGGGGGAAAGGGGCTGTTCCAGGCCAGCCACAGCCTTTTTTAGAAACCAGAACATAACCCCCAAGTCGCTTTGAGTTACTTTAAAAAAGGATTATTTGAAACAGGCCCGCTGTGGGAGGGGCACTAAAATAATATTTTGAAAGGCAAAATACGCTCCCCCCAAAGCTTCTGAGTTGCTATTTAGGACAGGATAGTGCAGCCTGTGAAGATCCAAGGAAAGGCAAAAATTGCCCCTGTGTGTTCAACCAACTGTCCACCCTGACCTGTTGGATATGATGCAGAAAAAAGAAATATTTAAATTCCATAATGATGCATTTGATGCCCATTAGGGTCCAATAGAACTTAAGCATAGCTTATTGAATTGTGGTGTGGTCTACCAAAGAGTAGACCTTTGGTCTAGATGGGTGGGGTAGAAATCTAATAAATAAATTACATAAATAAATAAATAACTATGGAGAGCAAAGGCCCAGGCTGAATACCACATCTGGCGATGAAAAGATCTGAGGCATGTAGCAAAGAAGACTGGCAGATATTGTGCAACACAGCACTCAATGCGAAGCCCTCAACAATTTATTGGATGTGCTGCTATAGAAGCAATAGTCAGTTGTTCGAGGGACTAAAAAGTTTTGCAATCCAGGTTCCTTAAAGGAGAAAAGTTAGTTTGGTTTTGGTTAAAACGCTTCACAACAGGCTGAGATCATGGGGCACAGCTAAGCAAAGAGAAAGGGAACTCCAACAAGGAGGCTGAAATAAAGGTGATGAGGCAGGAACTCATTCACACCTGAAGGAAAAGTGAGTTGCAAATGATGGTTGAGAAAGAGAAATATAGCAAGGAAAAGCAACTCCAAAGGCTCTCTGCCAAAGCTTGCAGTGCTTGAGGTGACAGAGTGTGTACTGTGGGCCAGGAAGAAATGGTAGGGAAATTTATCGAGAGAAGCAGAACGAAGCAGGGACATGGGAGACAATCTGGAAAGCAGGAGCCTTAAGAGCTAACAGCAAAATGAAGAAAGGGGGACCCTCCTGGCAGAAACGGTCGAAGCAAAGGCAAGCTGAAGGACTAAGGAATGCAGGGCAGGTAGGCAAAGAGATACACCATTGCTCGATATGCATCATAGCAGGCAATTGCCAATGGGCTGGGAACTTTTTGCCCCAAAGTATAACTGGCACCCTGTGGAAGCTGCTAAGGGAACATAATTTGCACTATGGATTTGCCTCTAGGGCCTGTTTTAGGCCTTAAGAGACCTTTTTTACAAACAAAACTTCTAGTTTTCAAAGAATCCAGGGCGGGTTGGGGAAAAATCATGCAAACCATACCCTCCTGAGGCATTAAGGGGATACAATTTGCATGGGAGGGGGATTTTCCCGTTTTTGGGGGGTGGCTTCAAGAGGAGCTGGCAAGACTTGGAAAGCTGCCTGCAGCCTTTCCCAGTCTATATTCTGTTTCTACAAGTTGCCTTGGAAATGAGTTGTCAGTATTGATCACTAGTGGTGGAGGCTGGGATTCCTCAGAGGCCGAACAGACAAAAAGAAGAGCTTTTCTAAAATTAACCAGCTGATCTTTTGGTCACAGGTTTCTAATCTGAAGAAAAATACTTATCTGACTCCACCATTTATTTATTTTATTTTTTTGCATTTTAGCACTTCAGTAAATAAACAAAGTTTGATTTAATTAAGCCTTCTTTATGATGGCACTATTTACTTTAATGTTGGTATGTTATGCAGCTTGTCAGAAAAACAAGAGATTTAAATTAAAATGTATATACTTGCCTTCACCCTTCTCCTGCTCACAACTCATTTTTGCGGTCTTTTTAACCAATTTGTTCTGGTCATAAAATTCTTGTACTAGGTCTTCTAGGTTCTGCATTTCTGCCTCCAAATTCCTTTGAAGATCATCATTATCCTTCAAGAAATCCCGTATGGCTTGTATTCTGTGTAAATCCTGAAAGAAAAAAATAGTGTAAATCTTTAATAGTAAAACGGAATATTTTAAATGGGTACACACTTCATCTTATTTATTTTCCATCCTTTTGCTAAGGATCTGAGAGAGATGCACTACAGCTTTACAAGGAGCATGCAGGGCAGGTTAGCCTGAGAGACTTGTCCAACCAGGAATTTTAATGGAAGAACCCGAACTTTGCATTTCCAAAACAAACCCTCTGATCACTAAAGCCACCCTGTTAAACTGTTCTAATCTTCTCCCCCACCCCACTCCTGCCCAACACTTCTAGCAAAATCTGTGGCTCCTGATTTAAAAGGATTTCCACAAATCAGCGGGAAAGTGTTTGCATTTTTCATTCAGGGTAAAAAAAAAATACAAACCCCTGTATTTACATAATGTTTCAATTTCCCCTGTCTGTTTGAAATTTTCCACCTCCTCTTAAAGGAAGTGTGAGAAATTTTTTCCCTGTGAAAGGATGATATCCTACAGATAAAGTCAGGGTGGTGCTTCAATTCCAGGCAGCAGAACCATAATCACAAGCTGACTGTGGTAAAGAGCAGGGGAAAGGCCAGCACTAGAAGCCCGTCCTGTCCACAGGCTTTAAGCCTACGTACCACCTTACATACCTTCTAGACTAGAGGTATCACCACAGTGCTCACAGGAGAAAATGAACTCTGAAAAACTGTTTTTTCTCTCCTGGTTAGAATTCAGTTGTTCAAACAATTCTAGTCTTTGCCAGATTTAGGGGATCCCCTGATCCTGACACCATAACTTACACCATTCATCATGGTCCTCCAGTCCTCTACCTTACATTTAGGAGACTAGATGTAGAACTTGCTGGAGGGAGGAGAATGCAGGCATGGTCGTTTCTGCCAGAGCAGTTGCATCCCCTTGGCTCTGCTGGCCAGGGCTCGTGTGAATACAACTCCAAAATATGGAGAGGACATAGTTGCCTGTTCTTTATCAGAAGTCTAACCTAAACAGACTCAACTTCCTACATAAAAAGAGCAATAACTGTCCATTTTTATTTACTAGTGGAAACCAGCTTTTATGTTTCCAATTTAAGTTACCTCTTCTGACACTGTTTCTTGCTCTTCCATGCAAAATCTGATTTCATGAAGCCTCTCTTTTATCAGTTCTGATTCTATTTCTCCAATCTGGCTTTGGCTCATTTCACCTTCCAGTCCATCGAGCTGATCTTCCCCTGGGACATGAACAGCCCAGTCAGATGATAGGAGCTATTTAGTTGGTTAAAGCAAAGAGACAAGCAAAGAACTGCTACATAAAAAACTATATGGTTTGGTAAGAAAATCATGACTTCAGGGATTGGATTTAAAGACCACAACCTGAATCCAACTGGTAGTCTCAACTAGAGCAGACTCATCCAATTGATCAGATTTACATAAACACTGACTCACCATTCAACAATTGATTGTACTCTGTCCACTCTAGTTGGAATTAGCAATTGGAATTAAGGACCTAGCCCCATAAGTAATGTTGATATTATACTTGATAAACAATGGAAGTATCTAGACAACCTGACAGTAACTTTAGATAGCTGGGAACATGTGCCATCCAGATGTTGGACTGCAACTTCCATAAGGTTTAGCCAGCATAAGCAATGGCAAACAACTAGGAATCCAAAAACATCTTGAGGTGCATATTTTCCCATGCTTACATCGTGTCTCAGTGCTATTACTACTGCTGCCTGAATTAGGAACTTGTCACTAAATAAAAAGGGATCTAAAAGTCTAGTTTTCACATTGTGTCTCTGAACACAAGACCCATGCCAGACAACAAATTGGTGTTGAAATTCGACTCGGTTTTACAGTTTGGCATTAGATGCAGGGCACCTGCTGTTTCAGAAACATGAATAGAACTCAGGATGCTGTTCTTTGGACCCTTGTCAGAGAAATCAGTGTTATTAGAGATGCACAATACAGTACAATACCAAATTGATGGGTGTGCCTATCAGTTTGAACTTCTCGCCAAACTTTTAATTTTCACAGCAATTTGAGATGAGTGGTATTCAAAATTATTTGACAGCTAAAAATCCTACAACAGCTTCAGCTTACCTGTAATTATTGACGAAAACTCTCAGTGTAGACCACAAACCATCTAGTTACAGGCTGATCATGTCTATTTTAGATTACAATGCTCAGCCATAATAATGATGATTATCAGCAGCTGAGTTGCAAGTGGAAAGGATGGAAAATTTTACCTTTTCTATCCTTGCACCAGCTGTTTGAGCCTCTGGAACATGCTGGAATTCAGTTAGCAAATTTTGCACATGATTTCCAAACTTTTTCAGCCAGGAAGAAGAGATTTTCATGTCTGAAGAATGCATTAGTTCATTGCGGCACTTAATCACCTACAGATGTACATGTAAAGAAAAACATCTAGGCTATAAACACAGTGGGAGACATGGAAAGCTAGGGTCTATTCTTAAATTAAAGTCCTGCATTTGGAGTTGGGGGTGCTAAATGAGCAATAAGTTTCCAGTCCAGAGCAGAACCACACCTTGTCAGCGTTGCTAGTGTGGAAATATTCCATGTGGCAAACATCCTGCAAATGTGTGAAGTACCGGAGTGTTTTTTCCGCCACCTTTGTAGGCATGCACAGTCTATTAGTGACAAACAGTCTGAAATCTGTTTTGTCAAATCTTCAAAAAGGCTCTTTGGAAAGGGAGAGAAATCACTCCGTCGCTATCTTAAATTCTCCATAAAATGCAGAGAATGTGGGGGGGGGGAAACAGATGTTCTTTGCTTCCTTTCTTCCTGTGGCCACTTCTGTAAAATCTCTGAATTCATTTACACAGAATTCAGAGAAGGGATGTGCTACATGGGCACAGTGCTTCTTAGAGCAGGACAAAACATCACTGGTGGTGACCTGATGACCATATTTGTGACCTCTGGTAAGAATTGTTTAAGAAAAAGGTGGTGTTGATGTTCACCCATGTAGCAAAAACAAAAGTTTTGTGATACCTTGAAGAAGAACAGGTTTCATTTGGAATAAGATTTCATGGACTGCAGCCCATCAAATCTCGTCAAAAGAAAGTGTTGACATCATTGCTGAATTACCTCTCTGACCTTCTTTTGATCAATGTTGCTGAAGTGATCACAAAAGCTGAAAAGGTTTAAAAGTGCTGATGCATCACATTTGTCAGGACCGCAACTATCAGCTTTCCCACGAGGCATGTAAGCCTATACAACAAAAAGAAACACTTACAGTCAGTGGGCCTGTTCACACATCACACTAAGCCACAGTTTGTGTTAGTCATGGTTTTTTGCTTAAGCTGTGAATTACCTGAACAAGCAAATTGTGAGTTGTGTTACACATTTATGATCTGTTTTTCCTGCCCTCTCAAATTCCTGAACTCCTTTGTGGTGCTGGAGTAGTCCCACAACTTCAACAGAGCCTCAAAAAGTTACCTTTGTAGATTATAATTTCTAACACACACACACTACCTAGTATGACTGGTAGCCACACTGCCTATAAGATTCCAGGCACTGTATTCCAAAAAAGAAACATTTCCAAGTTCTAAAGTTTGCCACATCACCTGCTATCTTACAAAGGCTGCTTTAATGATCCCTGAGGGTTTTTTTTCCAAATCCAAAAATAAAGACATAATGGAAATCTGAATAAACTCATACAAACAAGCCAAAAGGAGGGAGTGGAAAGAGAATGATGTGATTGGTTGGGCTGATGAGACATCTGAATGACTTCCTCTCTGACCTGCAGACCTTTAAAAACTATCCACATATGTCTGTGTCTTATTCTGATGTTCACTGTGTAGCCCAAACAAATATGACATACATGGAAGTGAGAAATAGAATAGGACTCCACATCTGAAATCTGCTTTAGAGGATAAGAACCATCAGGCTTACCTTTGCAAGCTCCCATGGGTCAGAAGGCCAAAGCCAAGGTTTGCAGTTTCCCCAGTTAACCTCCCCAGTTCTATGTGTATGATGGTTCAAAATCTCCTTTTTCCATTCTTTACATAAAGAGCAGGCACGCTGAAACTATAAAACAAAGGAAGTGTCAAATACAATGGATCCTTCAGCACCTCTGTTGAAAACGTAATTCACCGGTTCCGTACCTTTTACCAAAGGGTGTTCTGCTGTGGACTAGCACAGGGACAAAGCTGTTGTTCTTATTGTCTGTGGGCGTGCACCCCAGTCTGATCCAGCCAGTTTCCTAACTATGTTATTTCTGGTGGCAACTTTCTGTTTGGTGTTTAGATAATGTTTTTTGTAGGTCAGGATTCAATCCAGAGTGATGGCCGAATACTTTGGGGTAGGGCAACATTCTAAAATCTGGCCTTCCAAGTTAACTCAGAGCTTCCTCTCTGCTACTCTTTTCTTTAAGTGGAAGGCACAGACATGTGTTTTTAAAAGCTTTGGTTTCAGCTCATTGTTTTTATAATATAAGGAAAGATCTTCTAATGTGGAGATCAGCTGGTGATCAATGGTCTCAAAGGTTTCCCCCTGGACATGAAGGCAAGATTACCAGCATGGATGAAACCCCTGGGATATGGGAATGTTGGTCCATCATTTGTGTAATTGTCAAAAGTCATGGCGCCAGGATGCCACCCTGTGGGAGACCATTCCTGATTCCTCCAGTGACTGTGCCTCCCTTGAAACTCAACAAAGAATCTTTGGTTTTGAAATAGAATGGTGACCATTTCTGTTAGTCCATGATCTTTAGTAAGGAGATAGAGCTTTTTGAACAGTACTTGATGGTGGGAAGTATCATATGTCACTGTAACGTTGACAAATGCTGCTCCAGTTATTTTATGTATTTTAAACCATCTTCTATATATTGATTTTATTTTGTTTTTAATTGGGGATTTCATGATGGTAAAAGTTGCACACTGTGAGTTTCTGCTCATCACATCAGTTCAGAAGAAGAAAAAGCCACACAATTCCATTTATCTAAACTACTCTTATGTTTTCTTTATAATTCAAGAGTTCTTATCATGAATATGATGCCATTTTGGCACCACTGTGTAATTTTAAATAAATTGCAATCTTGATACAGTGCATATGATCACAGACCAGTCGCAGAACTTCTGTTATTTAATTAACTGTCAAGTACCTCCTGCCCAATCTCTTTTTGACAAAATTTGTGCAGTAACATTATGTGAAACAATAATTTCAGTGATGACACCTTGGCATACTTGAGCAATCTGATATATTGAAGATGCCTGCCAAATCAGTTTGGCAGCTGAGCAAGAATCAGGAAACTCTTCCCACTGAATATGTGTCGAAAATGCCTGTAACTATCTGTTAGCAGAGGTTCTGCCTCCTGACCTCTCTTCCCACTAACCCTCAAAGAAATACAAAAGAACAAACATACTTCATAGCACTCAGTTCTAATTCCAAAGAGAACCCTCTATATGTGGGGTCAAACATGATGGTGGGAGGAAGCACTGAAAAAACTGAATTAAAGTAAGCAGGACTGGTCACTCCTTTCTTTTGCAGCACTTTAAAATGATCCTTCCCCAAAATATTTCAAAGCAGTGGTCTGCACTGCCTTCAAATACATCTCTATAGTTTCAGTTTTATTTTGTTCTTGGGAAGACATCTTTTCACTTCTGCACAATTTTCTTTGCAGCCTATGTAATGGTTCCTAGTCTTAAGTGTCCTGATCTTCAGAGTATATTATCTTATGTTGAAGTGGACTAACAGCAATTTTTCTAACTATTCTTCCAAAAAATTACAGATAGAAGTCCTGATCCAAAGTAACTCAATTATTTCCCTCCCAGAAAACAGAGTTCCTTTATTTGTGCTGTACGTCTTGGTAGTATTTGCTGAAATCAACATGAGCCGACTGTGGGTTGAATTCAGCAGAAATCTCCTGCCAAGGGAAGGTTCCCGAGCAAAAAAGGTTTGTTTCAGCACTTTTCCACCAGCTGAAAAGGGCAATGGTGTTCTTTGCTGATTCCAGAGGACTGGTGCAGTCTCCAGGGCACCTGGGGAAGTGGTGACAGAAAGCTGCAGAAGGAGAGAGAATAGCAGAAAACTGCCTCTCTTCCCCCGCCCCACCATCTTTATACCAGCCGGAGTATTCCTAACAGAGCTTGGAAAAGTTATTTATTTGGGCCACTACTCCCAGAAGCCCCAATAGTACTCCTAAACAGTAACTTATCCAAGCTGAGTGGATCTCTTGGTTCAACCCACATGCTTTCATCTCACTTAGAATGTTTTCAAATTCTCAGTCTGTTCCCATGAGTAAACCTGTTCTCCCAACAGTGAAACCTTACTGAAGTTTACAGCCATGTGATTAGGTTCTTCTGGATTTTTGGACGGTTCCCTCATTTTGGCGGGAATAAGAGACGGAGGCGAATTCAAAAAATCAACAGTCTCAATTTTATTGTCTTCCACATCGTGTTCAAATAACTTTAACGGGTCTAAACAACTCAACTCTGGTAACGTCTTATAACTAACAATCTTCGTTTCGGGAGTAATTAAATCACTTCTCACATCGGGGCTGGCCCAAACCGCTCGCGATCGGTCATCCCTCGCAGAGGAGCACTCCTTACGGCGCACACCGTCCCACAACAAGGATGTCTCGCCCAGTCTCCTTCTGTTGGAGGGAGGTTGTGAGAAGGACTGGGGTGGATCACCTTCCTGCCCCCACCATGGTTGCGCGGGAAAACCACTACAGTCCATTCTAATGGTTTTATCTTTTCTTTCTCCCTCTTAGGTGAATCGGGATCAGGTAACAGCCCGCCACCTGTCTTTAGATTTGGAAAATCCTTTAGTAGGTTACAGACCTTGGGAGAGGCTTCTTCCTCCCTTTCTGTTTGTACCGCGCAATCTCTCCATTCTCTCTTTCTCTCCTCCGTTTCCAATCCAATCTCCCGCACATTTCCCCTGTATTTTATCGCCTCCTCCCACACTATCAAATCAAGCTCCTCCCCTTTCTCCTCCCCTAATTCTTCCACCAGACATACTTCTGTTGCTCTCCTTTCTATTATTGGTTCTTCATCTATTTTTATAAGTACACCTTCCACACATTCACAACTCTCCTCTTGCATGTTTTTTCCTGAGGACGGCTCACTAACATGTCTTCCTTCACAAGCCACACATTTTTTTTCTACAAGCGCAGCAGCACACACTGACTACTCCAATCACTTCTCAATTTCCCTAACATACCACTACAGCACACCTTTCAAAACTCTTGACATTGTTTCACAGAAGGATTTCATTTTGGGGCATATGACAACAGTTTCTAGGTGTAGATTAACAATCCCCCATAATCTAGGATGCTTTGGATTAGAAGTAATGGAAAGAAGGAGAACAGGAATATTGCACTGTATGTTCTGAAAATTTTATTTGTCACCATCTTGGTTTGTGTGTTTATGTTCACAATAGTTAAGCAATTCTGAATAATTTTAAAATGTATGTTTCTTTTCTTTGTTGTACTCTGCCCCAGAGTAGCAATTTGCTAGATCGGTGGTATATAAATTGAATAATAAATAAAGTAATGACACACATTTCTCCACAAATAAAAAATCTAAAATGTGGAATCTTACTTTGGTGTTAACATTGGTTTTGGGGGTAGGGAAAATTCAATTCTTCTACTGTGATATCTCAGGATGGGCATGCCAGTTGCATGTTGCATTATCAATCCCATTCCGAAATGTGGGTTCCATTCTGCTTCTGAGGGCTTCATGCTTCTTAAATCCCCTCCCCAAAAGACCATCAGCATGGGTGGAGGGGGAAATAATTTAAAATACAAACAGAATAGATGATAAAAGAATTAAGTATGAAACTGGCATCAAAGAACTACTGTGAATTGTTGGCCAAATATATTCATGTTGAGAGATTACTTTTGTGTCATCCAATCACAGAATTACAGAGCGAGAAGATACCTCAGAGTTATCAGTGTCTAATCTTTGATGCAAGAAATCCTGCTTGTGGTTTTCTCACAGCAAGTCTGTGGGAACAAAATGCTGGACTAGACAGACCTTTGGCTTAATCTTGAATCACTGAACATTTCCAGTGTCTTTCGGTTTTTGCCTTGGTTTGATAGCAGGGCGCTTTCATATTTTTAAGACAGTGCAGTGAGTACATTTTTTTGTTTTACACAAGGTACTCAATGTCATTCACATTTCTTATTTGCATATCTGCAATGTTTTTAAAAATTATAAGGATACCCTGGACCAATGGCACTGCCAGAATTCGTTTTTGGCTCCGCTTCAAAAGTAATTTGGCAACTCTCCGCTTCAAAAGTAATTTGGCAACTGCCTCGGATTGTTTTAAAGTTCTCCAGGGTATCCAGTGGCATTGCTCCAGCTATTGTTTCACAGAGCCAGACAACACAAAGTTTATCAACAAAAACCAGGGCAAGCAGTACTTCATTTTCAAGAAGGCCAACTTGAGTTTCTGCAGCTCAGGGTGAGGCACCTCCTGAGATGGAAGAATTACCCTGGTTCCGCTATCCAGCGCTGGAGCAGATACTGTATAGGTAGAAATGTCTACTTCAGCACAGGTCAAAGAACTGCACTCTGCAGCAAAATATAGGGATCAAGGAAACCCGGAACACTGACAAGGCCAGGTTCTCTTTTTCCCCACGGAGACCCTGTTTCCTCCAGAACCGGGCACCGTCAAGAAGCAGAAGGCGCAGGCACGGCGTTTTTCCTCCCTCCCTTCAAGAGGGGAAGTCCGAAGCCTTCGTTTCTGCCTGAACCTTGCCTCCTGAGCGCCTGCGTGTCTCATTGAAAAGGGGGTGGTTGCGAATTGTATAAACGGAGAAATGTGGTGTCACCGCGGGCGGGCGGATGAGCCACAGTCAGCCTTCTCGGCTCAACAGAGCACACGCACACGCAGAAGCACCCGCCCCGGGGGAATGGATTTCTTCTCGCAGGAAGGGCCGCGGACGGCTCCGTTGCCTCTCACGCGAGGGAGGCGAGGGCAGGGACAGGAAAATGGCGAGGAGCCGATCCGCCCAATGATGCGCCGGCTGCGCCTCGCCAAGCCGGAGTGAACTTGCGCCCGTTGGCGGCCAAGAGCTCTCCTCTGCGACTGCCAGGGAAGCTGGAGCGGGAGGTCGGTGGGCGGGCGGGCGCGCGGGCCTTACCTGCTTGCCGCGAGGGGCGCACTGCCCGCTGCACCGGCGGCCCGGCGGGCTGAGGCGGGCGGCGTCGCGGGCGACGAGCTGCCGGTGGAAGGCCTGGACTTGCTCCCCGGCAAAGCGCTGCAAGGCGGCCCGCAACAGCACCAAGCTGTGCCCGGCCTTCACCCAGTTCTTGTACTCGGCGCAATTGAGCCTGGCCGCCAGTTCCGCCAGCGCCATGGCAAGCCGGCCGCTGGCTTCCGCCTCGGTCGCGGGGCTGGCCTCGGCGAGAGAAAAGCCAGCCTGCCCGCCTTCCCTCCCTCCCTCCCTCCCTCTGCGCGGCAGGAGGCACCAGGCGGTTACAGTACTTGGGTGGCTGTTGTTCCCTGCTGGCAAGTCCTTCTCTTTTGATTTAAGGCAACGCTAAATAAGGTTTGTGAAGTGTTCAAGGAATGGTTTATCACTGCCAGGCACAGACCCAGTGAGTTTTCCTGGCCCAACGGGGGTTTGAACCTAGGTTCCCGGAGTCCTAGTCTAGCACCCGAAGTGCCACGCCACATTGGGTCCTTCCACTGTTACAGTATTCTTCTTCTATAGCCGTAGATCCATTTAGTCTCTTCTCAGCCCCTCCGGTGTTTATGGGCCTTGCTTGAAAGCATTACAGCCTCTCCAGCGATTAACTGAAGGTTTGGGAATAGAGGCGATAGATCTAGGTTCTTTCATTGGATTTTAGGAGATGTCTGGCAACTTTTGGGGATGGTTTAAAATGTAATAACAGTCCCATCTTATGTACATTTCCAACAGACATCTAGATGTAAAGCCTGTTAAATTCAATGGGACTCTTTGTGTATATAAGATTGCAGACTTAGAATTAGCTAGCAGTTGTAGCAGCATTGATGCCAGATGCTCTAGATTAGCAGGAAAAGTGCTTTATCTTCATCATTCCAGCAGCCTTGGTTGACATCACTAGTTTTGGGCTGTCACTAGTAATGCAGAAACAGACCCTTGAATAGCACCTGAAGACTCAATCCAGTTGCTTTCTAACAGGAAAAGAGAAAAGCCCAGTATAAGTTGTATTGACTCTAGTAAGAAAGTCACAGGCTGGAATTTGCAAGAGCTGACCTTGGCTCTTGATGATAAGGCATTTTGGAAGCCACTCATAGGGTCACCATAAATTGGAAGCATCAACAGTACATGCCAACAACATAAGGACCGTAAAAGCAGGCAGGACTGAGCAACTGTGATACCTGAGCTTACCTGCACACAATAAGTGCATTTTCACTTGCAGTACAGCAAGATAACAAGTTCATTTAAATAATTAAACATAATTTAGTATGTAATCTAAAGTTTACACAGTTAATTTTAAGCATGGTTTCCTGATTAAAACCAGTATCATAAGCCATGGTTTTTCTGCTGCTTATTTATATACAGCTAAATCATTGGCTAAGAGAACACAGGCAAACAAGGCCATTTTTTATTTTGACCTCCAAAAGCCTGTTTACAGAGTACCTTCCCAAAGGCTCTTAAGTTTTCTTAGAAAGCAGGTCTCCTAAGAGTGGTAAGTAGTTAAAGAACATGAAGGAGACAAATAAATGCCTAGTTTTCAGACAAGAAAAACACAAGGAATAAGGTCTCCTCCAGTATGTTATGTGCAATCAGTGTTGTTTGGTAAATTCAGAAATACTGTACGGAGTCACTGATAAGCAGTGAGGAAATCAAGTTTGCAGATGATACCAATCCAGAATGGTAACCAACCAAGCTGGAAAGAGAAATATTCCAAAGTTCTCCTAAAATGAAATGGCAGGTAAAAAAATACAATGCAATGCACACTGGAGCAAACATTCAAACTCCATGTATCTCTTAGTAGGATGTGAACTGACAATAACTAATTAAGTGGTGTTGGGTGGATAGCTCACCATGGAATGCCCATGGAAGGAATGATGATTTTGAATATTTGAACTTAAAGTATCATAGTGCCTTTATTTCCTAAAGGCTTTGCTGTCCCATATAGGACATTTAAAAACTAAAGGGAAAACCACGAAAAAAGGCTCTTACTTTCACTTTATTTCCCCCCCCAACAATTCATGAAAGAGAGCCTCTTAAACATGAAGGGCTTGTTTAAACCAAGGAGAACATGAACATTTATTTCCAAATCAGGGAAATTTTCCTTGTCTTGCTGCAGGCACTGTGTATCTCCTTGCCCCACCAGCCCCACCAATTCTCTTCCTTTTACTTACTACCTTACTATCACCATGTGCCTTTTTGCCTTGCCTGTCTGGTGCTCCCCCCTTCTTTTCCTTTGTTCTCACTGTGCACCTGCTTGCCCTGCTGGTGTTGCACAGCTCCTTAACAAATGGGGGTGGGGACATAACAAAATGGCTCAAAAGAGCCCCCCCCCCTTTGTGGTAAGTGAAAGGAGCAGAACATGAAAATCCAAATACGAAAACACACTCCCCTTAAAGAAACTAAAATGAAACAGAAGGTTTCCAACGTGCACAATCTTAGTGCCGTCTCAAAAAATATACCAATGGAAAAGGTTACAGGTAAAATTTCATCAATTATTTGTGTCATTTAGCCGTTCCTGATTTCTTCAGTTTCCATATACAGTATATCACAGAAGTGAGTACACCCCCTCACATTTTATAAATATTTTAGTATATCTTTTCATGTGACAACACTGAAGAAATGACACTTGGCTACAATGTAAAGCAGTGAGTATACAGCTTGTATAACAGTGTAAATGTGCTGTCACCTCAAAATAACGCAACACAGCCATTAATGTCTAAACCGCTGGCAACAAAAGTGAGTACACCCCTAAGTGACAATGTCCAAATTGGGCCCAAGTAGCCGTTTTCCCTCCCTGGTGTCAATATTTTGTGTGGCCACCATTATTTTCCAGCACTGCCTTAACCCTCTTGGGCATAGAGTTCACCAGAGCTTCACAGGTTGCCACTGGAGTCTTCTTCCATGACGACATCACAGAGCTGGTGGATGTTAGAGACCATGCACACCTCCACGTTCCGTTTCATGATGCCCCACATGCACAATAGGGTTTAGGTCTGGAGACATGCTTTGCCAGCCCATCACCTTTATCCTCAGCTTCTTTAGCAAGGCAGTGGTCGTTTTGGAGGTGTGTTTGGCGTTGTTACCATGTTGGAATACTGCCCTGCGGCCCAGTCTCTGAAGGGAGGGGATCATGCTCTGCTTCAGTATGTCACAGTACATGTTGGCATTCATGGTTCCCTCAATGAACTGTAGCTCCCCAGTGCCGGCAGCACTCGTGCAGCCCCAGACCATGACACTCCCACCACTATGCTTGACTGTAGGCACGACACACTTGTCTTTGTACTCCTCACCTGGTTGCCGCCACACACGCTTGACACCATCTGAACCAGATAAGTTTAACTTGGTCTCATCGGACCATAGGACATGGTTCCAGAAATCCATGTCTTTAGTCTTCTTGTCTGCATCATCTTTAGAAGAGGCTTCCTTCTGGGACGACAGCCCTGGAGACCAATTTGATGCAGTGTGCGGCGTATGGTCTGAACACTGACAAGTTGACCCCCCACCCCTTCAGCCTCTGCAGCAATGCTGGCAGCACTCATACGTCTATTTCCCAAAGCCAACCTCTGGATATGACGCTGAGCACAGGCACTCAACTTCTTTGGTCGATCATGGCGAGGCCTGTTCTGAGTGGAACCTGTCCTGTTAAACCGCTGTATGGTCTTGGCCACCGTGCTGCAGCTCAGTTTCAGGGTTTTGGCAATCTTCTTACAGCCTAGGCCATCTTTATGTAGAGCAACAATTCTTTTTTTCAGATCCTCACAGTTTATTACGATGAGGTGCCATGTGGAACTTCCAGTGACTAGTCTGAGAGAGTGAGAGCGATAACACCTGCTCCCCCTTCACACCTGAGACTTGTGACACTAACGGGTCTCATGACACCAGGGAGGGAAAACGACTCCTTGGGCCCAATTTGGACATTGTCACTTAGGGGTGTACTCACTTTTGTTGCCAGCGGTTTAGACATTAATGGCTGTGTGTTGCGTTATTTGGAGGGGACAGCTCATTTACAGTTATACAAGCTGTATACTCACTGCTTTCTTCAGTGTTGTCACATGAAAAGACTAAAATATTTATGAAATGTGAGGGGTGTACTCACTTCTGTGATATACTGTACATGGTTTGTAAAAGCTATTGATCATTGTATATGGCACAAACTCACATGATGCCTTATTTGTGGCATTGTTAAAAAGGCTTTCCACGGCAGCTGTAATATGTACTTAATTCCCCCACTTGATTACACATCTGAACTTTGTGAGGGAGTTAAGGGTATCAGGGAAGCCAATAACAATGCCATCAAGAGACTAGACCCCTAGCAGGGTCACCCAACGCAAAATGATCAAAGCCGAGACACCAGATTAAGATGCACCCATCCTCTTCAGGAATTAATGGTCACATCAGAAGAAAAGAATTGATAGGTCCAGTGATGATGGGGCAGAGAAATGCCTGAAAGGCAGCTACTAGGCAGCAGCAATAATGGAAGGCAACATTTCAGAGGGTATTTCCTAAATAGCTGAAGCCAACACCTATTAAGTACTGTGCAGAAGACAACAGTGGTAAACCTGTTCTGAGTGATTTATACTTTGAAAATACTATGTTTTTTTCTTCACAGTACTTAATAGGTGTTTGTTTCAGTGTCATTGCTGTTATGAAAGATCCTCTCCATTGTTGCCACCTCATATTTAATCTTACTCTTTTCCTATTGAAGGAAAAGCAGAAGACCAAAATGAAATAAAAAGCAGTGCTGGAAGACCAGACTCCAAGGTCAAAAGTCATGTAATCAGCTACTGGGGATGAGCAAAAGTACAAATAGGACTATCACAAATGAAGTAACTGGACTAAAAGTACCTCTCATTGCTAATGTGCTTAGAGGCAAAAGAAAAGTCTGGAAATACTGAATGCAAGAAGCAGGAATCAATGGAAGCTTGAAACCATAAATCAAGAAATGTAATGTTTTAATAGTGTGAATAAACTAAGTGACTGGAATAGACATTTTAAAGCAGGTAATTGCAAAGTGTTTTACTTTGGAAACAAGAAACTCAAAGCATTTAAAGGTGTAGATCATAACAAGCTATGAATAATTCTAAAAGAAATATGTGTGCCAAAACATGTGACTGTCCTGATGCCTAACCTATACCCTGGATAAGATTCTATTGTTCAGATGGAATATGAAGGAACAGAATGGTTTTCCATTGGCAAAGTTTTGAGATGGCTGCATATTATCTCCCTAATTGTTCTATTTATATGCACAACATATATGGGAAGCTCATTAAATTAAGATGGAGGAGTGGGAATTGGAGGAGAAACATTGTAATTCAAAATATGCGGATGATACCATATTATTGACAGAAAATAGCAGTGAGTTGAACTGACAACTGATGAAGGGCAAAGAATAAACTAAAAATGCATAATTGTGGTTGAGCATTAAGATAAAAATCAAGACCACAGAAGTTCATAACTTGAATAAAGACAATGAAGAAATTTAAATTGTGAAAGATTCTCAGTTGGTTCAATCATCACTCCAAATGGAGACTACAGCCACGAAATCAAGGCCAGCCATGAAGGAATCTGAAAAGAGCCTTATGTGTAAGGATGTATCTCTGGAAACCAAAGTCATGATAATCCATTCTATGGTACTGCTGATTACAGTGCGAAAGCTGGACAATGAAAAGAATTGAAAAGCAAAAAAAGTAGGCTCATTTGAATTGCAATATTAGAAGAGAATGTTATGGGTACCTTGGGCCACTAGAAGGTCAAATTAGTGAATTCCCAGTCAAAACAAGACTTACTCTCAACAGAAGCTATAACAACTGAACTGAGGCTATGGTACTTTGGACATATCATTTAAAAAAAGCCTCCCTGGAAAAGGACTATAATGATGAGTAGAGATGGGGTTATTCATATACGAATACAAATACCCCCGCACAGGTGGACATAACGAGGGTCCAGCCCCGTCCATTCACCCGTCTGCTACCAGCTCCGCGCTCCCTTCCAATTGCTCTGGAGCTCGCGACTAGCCACTGCTGGCAGAAGAAGGGAAGATGAGCCTCCCTGCCAGGCTGACAAGTGGCTAGTTGACTGCGAGCTCTGGAGCGATTGAAAGGGAGCACAGAGCCAGCGGCAGCAGCAGACAGGTGAGTGGATGGTCTGGCCCCAGGGGGCCGGACCCCTTTTTATGTCCACCTGTGTAGGGGTATTTGTATACGAATACAGATACCCCCATCTCTAATGATGGGAAAAGTTGGAAGGCAGTAGTGAAAGAGGAAGAACCATAATAAGATGTGTTGACTTAATAAAAGAAGCCACTACCTTTCGTTTGTAAGATCTAAGCAGGGCTGGTAATCATATGACCTTTTGGGGTTCATTAATTCAAAGGGTCATCAAAAGTCAGAAGCAATTGGATGGCACATAACAAATGCGTATTATTAAATTACCACTTTTGATTATCAGCAGATAAAGTCACCAACCATGTCAACACCAGATGTCCCTGGAGCTGCTGATGGTAGCAAGGAAGGACTACAGTGGCATTGCACATGATAACCAAAGTAGAAGACATAGCAGCCAAGTAGAGAAATCACTTCAGAAGCTGTTTCGAGGAGAATATGTGTAACAGTCTTAACCTGTAGAATGATTGCAGCCTCAAAATAAACCCTAAGGGTACCTTTGGTAGAAAATAGAACATTTAATAGAAAATTTACCTTCTCATTTGCTCCATTCTACACTACTGTTACCCCAGTTCCAAATTCACTTTCCACACAACTTAAATAAGTACAAACTGGACTATTTTCTAGGGTGCTCCCGTCTCCTAGATGTCTAAGGTGCTGCCTTTTTACAAGTATAAGGAGGAACAAAAAAACCCAGCATATATCCATCTTCTACTTCCTCATCTCAAATTCTGAAAATAGTAAACTGACTGAAAAGAAACTGATATTTTTCCCAGAAACAGCATGACACAGCTCCATAGCAAGTAATATTTAAGATTACTATCTTCATGAATAAAGGAACATATCCGAAATGAACACTCATTTTTTTAAAATCTAGTTTATTAAATATTGCTTTTGAGGGGACATGTTTACAACAAGCCCAATTTTTAAATGTTTCAAAGCAGTCATATTAAAATACAGCCTCAATATAAAGTTTGTCACAGTTTTACAGTATTCAAAAAATGACAGACCTGTCTTTAAAAAAAAGACTATTACACCAAGACATAAGAAAAACATTTAAATAAACAAATTTGGCATTTTCATAATCTTTGTAGTATAAAACAGAATATTAACTCTATTTACTGGCAAGCGGATACATAAATCTATTACGAGTTTGAAATGTCTCCTTAAAACATACAGAACACTACAAAAAAATTCAGATGAAAGTGCATCCCTGAAAGTAGGCCAATCCACTGTATTAGCTCTTTTAAAAATGTGACACATGAAACTGTCTCTTCCATTTTAAATAACTGAAGGCTTTATTCAGAGAAATGTTTTTGCTGATTCATCTCATTTTTACCCTTTGCTTAAAAATAGGCTATGGTCGCCCACCAGGGGGCAGTGTAAGGTTAGCCATTAAGTCACGAACAGCTGCAAAGATTGTACATTCACCTAGAACAAGGGAAAGAAACACAAGTTAGCTACAGACATGAACTGAATTGTGGCAGCGATAAGCTTAACCAATGACATTTCAATCTGACATGTGTCAGAATCCAGATTTTGCACACATATATTCAATCAGGTGCAACTGTAAACACGTAACTTCAGTACCATATAAAACTATTTTAAGCTATCAAAAATTGTGTGGTTAGCTGGTATGGAAAACAAAACAGTCAACATGTTTTTAAAGGAGAGATTGCCAAAGACCACCTTAACCAAACTACTTAGTTTCCCTAGATGCAACCAAAAGAGCCAGATGTGGTACAGGACTTTGGTCTTCAACCAAGGAGACCTGGATTCAAAATGCTGTTTGACCATGAAGCTCTGGATGATCATGTTTCTCAATCCATTATAATTTAGGTCTGTTGGAGGACAGCATGCAACAGCCTGCATGTTCTCCTGTGCTCCTTGGAGGAAAGGTGGAATGCAAGTATGAAGAAATTATACTACCAAAGCCTAGGTAAGCCCAGAGTGGACTATGGATATCTGTATTATACTAGAGAAGAAGAATATCACTATCAGTAGAGAAGAATAAGCAAATTAGTCAGTTACCACTTGCCCTCTGAGTAAGGAGGACTCTTGAAAGGACACCTGAAAAGGGAAATGCCCTCTTACTGCTTAATGAAGGTCTGGCCTTGATTGACAGACTATTGACAGATATTCATATTAAGAAACAGTTCATAAAGTCTGCACTCCCTTCACAACAGTTGTATACTTAGTTCTGTAGTTGAAAAGTTAGCACTAAGGTAGAATAAAGAAGCATGCATCTGATTGTCATGGCATCAGGAGTTCCACCTGTATCAGCATGCCATTACAAAAGTTCATAATTTCTTCAGTAACCAAACACTTTTGTCAGTAGACAGACAAAGAGACAGAATTGCCACCATTTCAAGAAGTCCTACGGGAAGTTTTGCTCATTTATGTGTAAGAGCTAGAACTTTTCCCCTCGTATAACAGTCCGTGTTTTGGTAGTCGAAAATTAAATTGAATTATGGGTAGCATATGTAACATTCCAACTGTGACATGCAGTGTGGGTGTTGGATAACTCACCTTGAACCTTATACCTAGGTGGAAACACCTGGCTTACCCCCCGCCCCAATCATAGTTACCTCAGTGACTGTCAGAGGTTCAACATGGACTGCTACCCAAAGTAAAGGCAAGCATTTGTAGAGGCATCATCCACACCACATCCACACTATCTCAACCCTCTCAGCTGCTCCGCTGTATTCAAATCATATGTATATTCACATAGTCCAGTCTTAAAATCAGTTCTGAATTCTGTGCTATAACACTACAATAAGAACATGCTTGCAGTTTTCTTTAAAAAAGCTTAAACACCTATATAATTATGAAACCAATATGCAGTTAACAAGGATATACTTGGAAGGGGATAAAAGCTTCTGTGAAGTTAACGTCTTGGGTAAAAATTTTCACACCCAAGAATGAAACTGTTCAAAAAAGAATCACTTTTCAAAAGGTTCTAACACGTTTATTAAAGGAAAAGTGAAACTGAATACAAAATGTTTCTCATAGAAACAAAGCAGACAGCACAAGATAGAAGATACAGTCAAAGTAAAATGTTAGTCATGGGATACAGAAAGTATAAGCCAGTGCTGTAAGTTCTTATTTTATGGAGTAATTTATTAGTAGTTCCATCTTCCTGGCTCCCAGGCTTTCCTCAGAGGAATACAAATGAGAAGAAGACAGATAGTAAACTTTGTGACAGCAGAATTACAAGAAATAGGAAGACATATTCCTACAGTGCAAGATGACTAACAAGCACTCATTTTCACAGTAATATATACATACGGCTCACATGACAATGTTTAAAATAGTGTAGCTGTGACTACAGAAGCATGAGCCAAGTCATTAAGTGCATTAAGCTTCCTTGGTCAATGCAATAAAGTCCATGTTGCATCAATAATACAACGCTTCTGGCACCACAGAGAGATAGTCAACATTTTATCACTAACAGGCATTAACCTGAAACCGGAATTCCAAAGTTTGTTTTTAATGAAACCAAATAAAGCAACGATAATGGTAAAGTGCAATTTTAAAACTTTTAAAAGTTGGACTTTGTTTATTCAAGCATGCAAAAGATCTGACCTATTGGACATGTACAGTACCTGGCCGTGGTGAATTCAGTTCTGCAAACCTCTTCAGAATATTGCTAACCATCATGGGAGCAGCAACTGAAGAGTTTTGCTGCCTGGGGATGTCTGCCTGTTGTGTCGTGCCTGAAGCCATGTCATAAATGATGGGGACTATTATGCTCATGGCTTCTGGTGAAACTGTAGTTTTCTGTGTCAACTGAAGCTGTGAACAGAACAACACACAACGCTAATCACAACAATTCGGTAACATACTTTTGATACAGCTGTCAATATTTTCACTGTCTCTAGAGTGCAGAAAAACAACTTTTTTGGACCACAACTGTCAGAATCCCCATAGCATGGCCAGTGCCAAGTCTTAGAATTAAGTCCAAAGAACAAACTGTTCCAAGTTCCAGACACATTATATGCTAATTTCTTCATTACAAAACTTGAATTAAGTTCTCCTTTCTTAGGCCAACCAAAAAATTAAATTGGATATAAAAGGCAGCCGCCATAGGGTGGCTATCCAAATGTGAAATAAGAATCTCTTCAAAATTAAACAGCCAACTTAAAATATGCCAATTTGGCTTTTGTCCACCAGTTTATGCTTCCTAATTTGTCAAACAGGTTTTCTGGGCAAATATATTAACACATTTTTTTTACCCTACCTAAGCAAATAATTCAATAGGGAAACAGAACTGTTGGAATAAACACTCAGTTTTGTGTTCTCTAATTGTATAGCATGGTATGAACGTGTGGCAAAACAAACAAAAAGGCTAGTCTATGTTTACCATTCTTCGAATTTCACATTTCAAAAGGAATAAGGTAAACTAAGATAAAGTCAGTTGAATGTTCTTTCAAACAATTAATGGCAATTTTAAGCCCAATTACAACTACAATAATTACTGAAAACCATTTGAACTCCATCTACAGAACAGCTTTCCTACTAATAGCGGTTCCTACTAATGCCACATATTTTAGAAAAAGATGTAGTGGGTAATCTTAGAAAAGAAGCAGTGTGATAAGTAGAACACGGCTTTGTTTCGAGGGAAATTAATTAGCTGAGATGCAAAATCTCATGCGTCTCAGTCACACCCTCTCCCAACAGGAAAAAAAGACAATTCACCACAGAGTTAGGCATGCTTACATCCAACTCAAACAATGGGCTTAATCACAAATAACTCTTAAAGTTTTGGTGCTAAAATATAATCCTAAGAAACTGAACTCATTGGCTTCAATGGGATGTAGACAACATCCTGCTTAAGCTGATGGAAGCTACCATTGGATTATTCCCCCACAAAGACTGCACCAAACATGGAATACCAGAAACTGACTCTATTGCTCTACTTACGAAGAACAACATTTTGGATTTCAGCACAACTGCTGGTGTTCCAGGTGGAGCAATGGGTGGAGCACTTGGAGGAATTGTCAAACAAAACTGTACATTCCATTTCAGCTGGCTTGCCTGCTCAGGAAACTGTTTTAATTAAAAAAAAAATCACACCAAAAATGGATAGATAAGTAATCCAGTCTGGAATTTTAAAAATAAATAAACCTGTAGAATTTTGCAACAAGAGTAAAGTCAACTTACCAACTCTAGTTTCATTATATGTACACAGTCACGGAGAATATGTGTAGGTGCCCCTAGTAGCTTTGTGAAGGCTATTAAAGTATTTGCTTTGAAGGGTGGTCCTGCAACCTACAGAAGATGCAGTGTTATCAGTATTTCCTCAAGCAGACCCCTAACAATGCACATTTCCTCTGATCCTACTCCTAATACATAATGTGTTATTGAAATCAAGACTAGCAATAGCACAAGGGTGACAACTGGTGTTTTTGGACAGAAGAATGGCATATAAATGTTTATAAAAAAACCCAGTTCTTAAAATCCTTGGGACCTTAACTTACTCTGCAACACATATACTTAAAGCATTAGATGAAAATCATGTAGATGGTTCATTTCTTCGGTAAACCAAGCAACATGGATTCTCGAGTGTATGAAACAAAGAAATCACAGTAAACATTAATGAAACCATTGCCAGTTTATAGGAAGGTGCTGCACTGGCGCAAGGATGCACTGCATAATCTGATCATCCCACATAAATCCCATATCAATTTGACTAGTTTGGACATCATAAGAGGTTTCCAAACTGGTGCATCTTACAGATTAGAGCATTTTAACTTTCAATTATTCCTCCCCATGTTCTTCACTAGATCATTGGCTTCTGTTTTGTCAATGAAAACAGTCTAAAACCTTTGGACCTCTTTCACAATTTACCCACTGCTTCAATTCACCTAGCCCCTATACAATCCTATAGGTTCTCTCCCATTAAACTCTGTGAAGACAATTGTGGAAGGCTTGCACAATGAATCTTACTCATTTACTTAATTAGTTGCATATCTATGTACAACTTAATCAATGATCATATCACTAATAAAACAAGATGAAGTACATACTCTAGTTTCAAAGAATTTCTCCAAAACTTGCAGTTCTTCTTGTTTCCATTGCCCTGCAGTTTCAGGTGCCACTTTCAGCTGCAAGGTCTGGTTAGTTTTGGGGTTGAGGGCAACTCTACACTTCAGAGCATCTGTTTTGAACATGATCACACCTGGTTCATTCGAGTTGATTAGCTGCAACTATTCAAAAAAGTAAAGACATTTGGTTTAAATATAAGACATTAGCGCTTTGCCACACTTTATCCTGAACAGGGACAACACATTTCATCTAAATGCATTGTAATGTTGGCTGCATGAAGTTTGACAGATTCTTTACATCGGGGTGGGTGACCTCAGTGGAGCTAAGGGCTAGTTTTCAGATATGTCAGCAGCCAGAGGGTCATACTCCCAAGGAGAAGGAATATGGCCCATGAGGCTAATTTTCATATTTTTATTTAATTTTTGGTAATATTTGCCACAATGGGCTTCTCTTAGCTGAAAAAGGGGTTTAAAAATAACATGTTTTCTTTAACTGTAAAAGCTCCTGCCCTTACCCTGGGGTTACCAAATAAATATCTATATATTTTTTAAATTAATATGACGCTACATAGTGCCTCAGGGATGGTGAAGGCATTCAAAATATGAAAAAAGTGCTCCCCCCTCCCGGTAGAGGACATCCTTTTAAGCAAAAGAAAAAAAATTCCAAGAACTTTCTTAAAGTTGGGGGACTGTGGAAATGTGGTGGAGGGGGCAATGCCCAGAGGAAGCTACACATGGCCTGCAGGTCACATGTAACCACTCTTGATTTATACCACCTGTATACACAGTCTCATTGAGAATAAAAGCTTTCTGAACTCTGGAGCAAAGTCTGGGCTCTGTAGAAGTAGCTTCCCTGAAGTTTCAATTCCTTTTTAACAAGCCCACACTGCCTTTCACCCCAACGATGTAGAAGGTGTTTCATACTGACTCACTAGAGTGCACTGTTAATTCTCGTGCCCCCTCACCTAGCCATGAAGTGCTTTTTTGATTCTTCCTCAGAATATTCTTTAGGACAAACAAACAAACAAACTTCACAACCAACAAGCAACTGTTTATGTCAGAAACCCTCTCTCTCTTACAACAATCCTATCCAGGCACTTAAGTGAAATTGTCACCAGCCACCAGATATCCCTCTTTGTTAGATTATTCTTTGTATATCAATCTTAAAGCCCCACTGGGGTGGAGATGGGGGGGGGGGCAAAGATACACAAATGCATTGTCCTCCAACCTCAACTTATTTCTTGCCACCAATATATCTACTTTTACACTTCTGTCCTCTCTCCTTCATGAATACATGGAACACTTCCTAGGCATACATCTGTAAAAAAGCAAGCTATATGCAATTATGGAATCCCTAAATGAGATAACTTTTTATTTTTAGCATAAGAGTAGAAGAAATCACTAGCGTTATCCTACCTCCAATGAGGAGCTGAGTACCTAACAACTAAAAGGAAGTGTTATTTAGTAGTTTTATTCAGGTTACCAGCAGTTAAAAACCATAGGACTGGAAAGAAATAACTCTTCCCCCACCCTTATGTATAAAGTCTTTCTAGACCAATGTTTCCCATACTTGGTGCTGCAGTTCTTCTTGGTCTACACCTATCAGAATCTCTGACCTCTGATTGGATCCCACAGTTTGGGAACAACTGCTTTAGGCCAAGACTAGGGAATGTGCCATCTTGATGTTGTTGGACTCCAATTCCCATCACCTCTAGCTGGCCTGATCAATATGAAGCATGATGAGACTGAAGTTCAACAGCATCTAAAGGCCCACATGTTCCACAGCCATGTTTCTAACTTTAATTTACTGCCCCTCCCTCCAACTCATATTTGATAGCTATCTCTAACAGCATCTGGAATGATTGTGTGCTCCAGCATTCTCTGAAATGCTCAGGATTCCGCGTCCAAAGCACCAGGGAAGGGATGGGAAACCTGCATTTCCCAGAGGTGTTTTTTTTTAATTTACAACCCCTTAGACCAAATAGAATACCCATGAAAACATACTAAGAAAGAATTCTGGGCAAAGAAGACCTCCTTTTACTCTGGACATATTGAAGAATGATGACTTCTGCTTTAGGAGTTGGGGGGGGTGTCTCCCAAAGACTCTATCAACCACCCCCCAAACTAGAAATGGTTGCCTGGACACTTGCTTTCAATACTTTTGGTACGTTTTGGTTATTTCTAAGCCTGGTGTTGCCTGTGATTGCATCTGGTGGGAAGAATTTGGCCCCTAAGACGATTGAAATCACCCACCTATCTGTTTGAGTTTTTTGGCAGATATGTTGTACAAAGTATCTCCTGTGGGTAGCAATTCAAAAACCACAGCCCTGACAGTTCTACTGTGTGGCAAACTAACTATATGATTAATGTATCACAAAACACGCCCTGATTCACACTTCTCTTAATATACAGAATCAGAAACACTAATGATTTTCACATGATTTTCAAAACCCAAGAAGCTTACTTTTTATGTTGAGCAAGCAATGCAACAAAAATGAAAGGAATCATATATTTAACATTTCGCACTTCAACAAATGTCTAAGGAGCTACATATTTTGATTCCCTAAGTACCGTCTCTTGCTGGATAATCCTTTGGAGATGCCTTCTCATAATAACTGACCCAAGGAAACGTTCAAGTGGAGAGCAAAGGTAGCTTCCAGCCAGTCCTGGCATAAGCCCAGGGGTTGGAGAGGGCAACAGCAGAATGTTCAAGGCACTGTGAGTGAGAATTGTGGGTATGGATGCAGCCCAAGAACGGTGAGGTAGTTTACGAGGAGGCGGCATATTTGTTGGCATTGCTTGGGAGCCTAGAAGAAATACGAGAAAATGCACTTTATTTAATTAATTAAATTTGTTTATTTAGTGTCATTTGTAGGCCCCCTTTCTCCTGATGCGAGGACTCAAGGCAGTTTCAGGGACTTTGCCCGTCCTGTCTAAAGATGCAAGATTATTTCCATATTTGGAATGATGGGGAAATTCCCACAGGACTAGGGGTCTGGGCCAATAGTATCCTCCATATCTCTGCCCTCAGGAACTGCCCAGTAATGCCCAGATTCTGAAGCACTGCACATAAAGGAACCATGCAAGACAAAGCCTGAGAGGATAATATATTATTGAAAAAACACTGACATGAAACTATTTTAGAATAACTTACAAAGTTATTCAATGCTACAAGTAGAAATGAAGGCAGTCACATCAGCAGATTTTCAATTTTGAAGGTAGAAATAAGAAAATGTGCAATCAGACACTCTTTCTGAAATCTTCATTCTAATGTTAGTTGGATGAGCATCCTTCTGCCTTACAGCCATTTCAAAACATTAACGTAGGGACAATTCCATCAGCTTTGTAGACAGTTTTGTACATCCACGTATATAGTTTGCCTCCAGCATAAACTGGAAGAATAATGATCAATATTGACCTTTCCTATCTGCAAATGCCATCATTTCAAGCTCAGCCTGATGATGACTATGTTTTGTAAGAGACTGAATGCTTTCCAGCAGAAATCTAACTCTTTAAGCAGTAATGTGGAAGGGTCCTTTTCATTTCATGAGCACAAGCCAAATCCACCTTACTGACTGGTGTAAGTGAAAGCAACCAAGAAAGAATTAGTATAACAATTCATCACAAGAACACCCAACTCTCCAGCCAAGAAGCACCCATCAAATACAAAATAGTCTAAAGTATTCTAGGCACAGGCAGGATATTATTAATCCTAAACAACAAACCAATATAATCTTTACATAATAGGTAGGTTTCTATGTGTAAATGAATTGGATATAGTTGTGTGCATATGTACTGGATATTGTACACTAAAATAATCTTTGAAAAATGTTTACAATCCAAGGACTTTAGGTTATAGACTAGTTACTGGCAGTGTCAAATTTCCTCTTGCAACTGAGATAGTTAGCTTCCAGATAGTTAATTTTATATATTTAACCTGAAGCTCTCAAGCTTATCTGATAATAAAGATGGATGAGTGTAACTGAATTAGTTAGCGAAGCAATCAATGAATAATCAATAAACATATGCCTGTTTTTTACTAATTGAATTGTTATGCAATGCCAACAAAAGCAAGATTGGTACTGAAATTCTGAATAGGGCTAAACATTCTTAAAGGCGAAAGAGTATGCCTTTTTGTGCAACTCACTATTGATGTTACTTACTGGTTCCAGCCCGTGGGGAATGAGAAGCATCTGGTATTGGAGAATGTAAGGAAGGGTTGGCTGGTGACATTCCAGGCATACGTGCTGCTGGAGAGGGACCAGAGACTTGAGGTGAGCCCGGCCAATTCCCTGCACGTTGACTGGGGGACATCATTGTGTATGGCGAACTAGGATCTATTGTACCTATGAAATTGACATGTTTGAGGTTGCCTTTCTCTTTCATTAACAGAAATGAATGTACTAAGAAGCTACATATACAAAAGGATGGCCTAACATCCACTGTGTCCACGGTAGGACACTGACTACTAAAAATCCAACATATAAAACAGGCCCAGATCATTTACAAACAGTTTTAAACATTTAATTGAATAGTTCTGATATTCATTTAGTTAGCAAAACCTTAAGGGGAGCAAATAGCATCTGTGAGGATGATTTTCTCCTTGCAGAGAATTCACCATTGTATAAACACACATTTGAGACATGCACACAAGAACTCTGAATATGTTATGGACCAAAATATAATAAAATGCTATCATCCACTTTCTGAAATCTTGCTGCACAGTTACACAAATGGTGTAACTTTTGTAGGTGAACTGTCATAAGTTAAAACATCTCTGAACACATTATCTATTGCATACTGAGTTGCATGATTCAATGAGCAATAGATAATGCCTTTAGAGATTTTTTACCTTGCAACAATCCAAGTTTAAAAGTTACAGTGTTTGGGTAAAAGCATGACACGATTTCAGCCATTGTTCTTATTCATTTAAGAATACACCAATACTGCAAGGAAGATCTCATAGGAGCCAACTTTCTAGTACTATGTATGGAAAAAAGAGAAGAAATCCAAATATTATGTTCTGAAAAGCTGTCACAGTTCAAGAAAGTCTGTTACTATAACATTAAGGATTATATAAACCTACATAAGACCAATACATTTTTCCTTTTCATCTCTGAATGGGAATCAGCTAGTATTTTTTTTTATCTCAGAAGAGATCACTACCATTGATGAAGCATGATCTTCAGCAATGACAGCACCATCTGCTGAGTCGAGATTTTGGAAACCAGCTGCTTGGAAGGAGTTCAAAGCTATTTGTTCCAATCATTCTCACCTACTATTATTCAAGGCTGGGTTTGTCAGAAGTGCTTCTTGATTATACTGGAGCACAAGCAAGATGTGCTGGAGAATTGAAGGCTGCCTTTTTGAAGCTTGCATCCTGAACAGATTAACAACTTTCCCCAGATGTCAGGTCAGCAAATTAGTCCATCAGCAATTTAGGCCCATTGCATTTTGCAGACCCAGTAAATTAGAACCCAAGTAATGTACACCCAGTGTAACCCACTGGCTTAGTAGCTGTTAGTGAAAATAATAATGCTTACTGTCATGATGGAAACTTGCCAGATTCTGGTTTATAGGAATTGTATTTTACAGGAGTTGTAAAAGCAGTAGAAATTATCATTATAAATTTTTTGACTGTGAATCAAGCCCCTATAAGTGACTGGTCTGGCAGAAGTCAGTTGTTTACAACTAAAGGGAACTATAAGCATCTGAGAAAAATATAAATATAGGGAGGCAGAAGACATACACAAAAACACAATGCAACATAACACATTATGCTACATAAACTGGACACCAACAACACAGACACCAGGGAGCATCAGACATCACGGAGCAACAGCAGCAGCAGCAAAGACAACATGGATTTACCCACATAGATTCAAGCTGGTTTGGTTGAGTGAGCACTTTGAGTAATTTTCTGTGTGTGTTATTATAATATGGTTAAAGGCTAAGAAAGCCATTTTCTTCAATATATTCTTACTTTTAATAACTTTGGTATTTAAAGATGTATTCTCTGCTTTTTCAATGTGCTTTTTTAGGCTATAAGCTTTTGCATTTTTAGAATTAAAACATATATATTTTCAAATATATATGCCCACAATTTTCCATAGTTGTAAGGTTTTTGGATGTTTTCAACAACTTTGAAGTCTTTTTGTGCATACTGAACATACAAGCAATGTAGATAAACAAAGCTTGTAGAATTAGACAAACTGATGTTGCCTGGAATCATTGTGACAATCATTGATACCAAGATGAATTTTGATATATTGGAAATGGTTATCCAATTTCATTCTGGAATTAACCTTAAATGGGATAAGTATTAGCTGTGACAAACACAGGTTTTTGATTTATCCCTAAAGATATATAATATTCAATAGGGTTCTTGGGAGGATGTTCAGGCGTCAGACTTTTTAACCTGACACAGACAAATGTAGCTGATTGTTTTGGGATAGAGCTGAAGTGCCAAATTTCTATTGCATCGAGCTATACAGATGATGGACTTACCATGTGGGCTAGCGAAGTTTCCACTTTGTCCCATTGTGATTCCAAGAGATGAAGGAGAAGGCGTTGGGCCAAAGGAAGCTGGTGATGGTGCTCTTAACGCACCACTGGGAGAACTTGCAGCATGTAGATTTCCTAAAGATGACATGTAGAACAGCAGTTAAGTTATATAAAGGTAAAGGTTCCCCTTGACATTTAGTCCAGTCGTGTCCGACTCTAGGGCGCGGTGCTCATCCCCGTTTCCAAGCCATAGAGCCAGCGTTTGTCCGTAGACAGTTTCCGTGGTCACGTGGCCAGCGCGACTAGACACGGAACGCCGTTACCTTCCCACCGAGGTGGTACCTATTTATCTACTTGCATTTGCATGCTTTCGAACTGCTAGGTTGGCAGGAGCTGGGACAAGCGACGGGAGCTCACTCCGTCACGTGGATTCGATCTTACAACTGCTGGTCTTCTGACCTTGCAGCACAGAGGCTTCTGCGGTTTAACCCACAGCGCCACCACGGCTAAGTTATATACTTTCTAATTATTGCCCTGTTTTTTGTAAGTGGTCATAATGATATATGCCAGACTTGTTAAATAAAAATGTGGCACACAGAATTCTAAGTGTCATTCCTGCTATTGTCAATAGCTGATTTAGATGGTAAAATCTCTGTTAACAAGCCAAGTTATAAATAAGCTATGACTAATACAAGTCTTTGTATGAGTGAGTGAACAAGCTAGGAAGTCTTTAGTTAACTATTTTCTTACATCATCTGAACTGGGAAATTATAGTTAAGGACTTCTGAAAAAACCAGGATACGATAGCACCTTTAAACCATATCCCACCTTTTTTGGAAACCATTAACGGTACTTGTAATTAGGGCAAAGAATGGTGCTTTTAACACACACTATTACAAAAAAGTTAGAAGGATCTGAAATGTAGATTTATCACAGGATGCTAAGAATTTATTGGAGCATAAGGGCAACCAATGAAATAGCACAGAGATATATGAAGGCCAAAAATAGTCATAAAACTCATGAAATTCAGGAGGCTAGAGTACTTTGGTCACATTATGACAAATGAAAAATACAGATTGCTATAGCAAGTCATTCAAAGAAAAAGAAGTGCAGGAAGAAAAGGAACATGTTGGTTAAAGAACTTTGAGGATTACAACCCGATTGTTTACAAGCTACCACATGCAAAGTCAGCATAGCCATGATGCTGATGAGTCCCTTTTAAGAGAGGAACAAGAAGAACTGTGATTTTTTTATTTGGGCATAACAAGAAGCTATAGCTAACGGAAGCCCTCCTCCTTTATGTACTCTTTCATCAAGGGGGCAGAGAGTGTACAGCAGAAGGAGGTTCACGCGTATGCAACTTATTAAGCAAAGATAAGATCATCCAAACAAAACCAATGCATAATAGAAAGTCATCTTACCTGGGGATTGTGACAGCATCATGGAAGGGGATGGGGTAACAGTGCTATGGTAGGATGTGGGGGGTGATGTCAAAGGATAGGCTCCTGGTGCTCCTGTCTGTTTTGAAGACTTTTGAAATAAGAACAGTATTAGATTGGAAAGGTTTGGATTTTACGCATCTAAGTTTACCACAGCTGATCAGCTGTACAGAACACAGTCTTTAGCATGCACCTCTATACATAGAAAACAGCATTTCTCTTCTTACCAAATAATCTCTGTTAGTTTCTCATAACCATTCTCTAACTCCCATCATCAGCTCTCCCTTTTATTATTTTAAACTCTTATTATGTAGCCTACATTCTACTGCAGGGGTCTCCAAACTACGGTCTGCGGGCCATATCCGGCCAGCCTTGCCTTTTTATTCGGCCCGGCGGGCGGGCGCGCAGGTGGGAGGACAAATGTGTGCATCTTCCTTCGGTCCTCAAAAATCTGGAACATATATATTGTGGCTCTCACTCTGAAAAGTTTGGAGACCCCTGCTCTACTGCATAGGGAGGGTACCGTTGAGTTGCAACTTCCATCAGTCTTAGCCAAAACTGTGAATAGTGAGGGCTGATGAAATTGAGATCCAGTAACATCTGGAAAGTCACACAACCCCATCCCAGCTGTTGCTTCTAGCTAGCAGTAAAGCTGATACTTTTAGCCCAGACACTGACATCTGCTCTTCCATCTTCCCACAACAGCCCTTGTGTGTTCTTTGTCTGTGTGGGTGAGAGGATGCTGCAATGGAAAAAGGCAGGGAAAATAACTCTATCACAACCACTGGTGTGATACTGGATCTAGCTTCATACATTCTACTACTGAGTTGTGGTCCTTCTCTTAATGCTACTATAATCTCTCCAGAATAGATAACATATACATATTTGCAGACAGACAGACACACACACACCACCTGCTGCTGAGGCTGAAGTTGAGATATCAATGATTCCATCATATCCCCTCCAATAGGAGAAGGTGGATTATCATCTTCATTGACAGATCGTCTTCTTGCATCTTGATTGCTGTCAACAAACATGTTCAGGAATGTCTGTGGGCATAGAATACTCAGATTTATAAGCCAGCTTGTTTCTCCATTATATTTATCGGACACACGTGTATGCCAATCCTACTAACAATAAATATATTTCATTTATAAAAACAGGATCAGAGATTATAATACTCTTTGTCACTAGCAAGTCAGTTGCACTTTTAATTCAAAGATTTACAAATAAACCATTCATTACTGGATTTAAAACATGGGGTCCAGCCCAGAAGCAATCAGGAAAGTTAAAATCAACAGCACTATTCAAAACTTACACTTGCAAGCAGACAGAAAGAAGGCGGCTAGTGGCCTTGAAAACAGCCTTGCTGGTATGGAATGGGCCATCCAGCTGAGTTTTGGCTACTTTGCCAGCCAGCAACTTCCCAATACTTCTGGAAAGAGTCTTTAATCTAGTCCTTCTACCTGAACAACTAAAATGGAGAAGCCAAGGACTGATTCTGGGACTTCATGTGTACAATACATGTGCATTGCTATTGAACTGTGGGCCACTCCTGTACTGGATTTCAGCAGCTTTTGAGTAGCAGTTTTCCAAAATACAGAAAGCAAGCAGCCTGAGAAGTTAAATATGATGTTCTCATTACAGAAACACTTCCATTATATCCCTAAAAAGAGAGATAATGGTTTTTAATCCTTAGTACTTAACAACTTATGAACTTTTTCAAAGGAAATTTATTTGAGCTTTTCATCTTAATCACAGCTTTTTGAAATATCAACAGCAGTTCACCACAATCACCCAATTACTGTACTGTAGAATAAATATGAAAGGCATAGTCACCTTTAGTCCTGGGGCAGGGTAAAAGCCTTCCACAATTTTGCTGTTGTCAAAAAGGCTGTATGCTCCATCACGAATGGCCACCACCCCACGGCTCTGGCAGTAAATGTCAATGCAGTACATATTCCTAAAGGCCAGCCTGATGTGCGTGGGTGACTGAGGCAGAATTGAAAAACACTGGTAGGCCGTGTTGGTGCGTTGTGTCAGCCCCAGCATTGGCACAGTGGGTAGCTTATTGATTGCATTTAATGGAGCCTGAGTATCATACAAAACCTGCAAGTACCAAAAAAAAAAAAAAAAAAAAAAAAAGTTTAGTTTTACAACAGCCAGCCAAATATATGCCCAGACTTCAGAAACAGCCAACATAAAATGCTTCTTCTTTTCATCCTGGGTAACATCTTGCTGGACTATTTAATGTGTGTTAAATGTTTACATCACTATTTCCCCACTGAGGAATTTTTTTGTTCAAGAGTTGCCTCTTAAAAACCAACTGAACAGAAAAATAAATGAGTTTTACAAGATTTCATTTCTGCAGCCCTGCCCCCCCCCCCGACATTAAAGTCTACTGCTGATTCTGTTGGTGACTATAAACAGAATTCATCATTCAGTACTTTCTGCAATGTCTCTCTTATCAAGAAAACAAGTTAGTTACCTGTAATAGGTGGATTACGTTTGGTGATTTATTAAACATCTCCTGGAGCTGGTGCAAGATAGTATTGTGACAGTTACTGCAACCCGAGTTTGGTCCAACAGTTCCCAATGATATGTGAAATTTCTGGTGTACAGAGTTCCACTGGATGCTGATCTGTAAGTATAAGGAAAACTATTTCATGTTATCCAGTGACACCAACAAAACAACTGTTTAATACACTGTATAAGTGTGCATGAATGGACATACAGTGGTGCCTCGAATTACGAACGTCCCGACTTACGACCATTTCGAGTTAGACCAGCTCCAGCCGCAAAATTTTGCTTCGACTTGCAGCCAGAGCTTCGAGTTGCGACCGGAAAAAGGCAGGGAAAAAAGGCGGGGAATTCAAATTTGCTAACCGTTGGTAGACGAAGAGGCTGCTTCTTTGTAGCTCTTTCGCCCCAACGGTTAGAGTGAGTGCATTGGAGGAGGCTTGGGACTGCCTGGTAAGGTAAGGTGCTGCTTTCTGCTTTTTAAAAAACTGTTCTAGGTGGGTTTTGCAGGGTGGGTTTGGGCTAGGGGGGGTTATGTTTCTGTGCTGTGTTGTTGTTTTGTTTCTTGGTGATTTTTTTTTTTTTTTTGCAGCCCCAGCGCCTTCCGATGGGGCTTGCTCTGTTGTTTATTTTTTGTTTTTTGTTTTTTTGCAGCCCCAGCGCCTTCCGATGGGGCTTGCTCCGTTGTTTATTTTTGGTTTGTTTGTTTTTTTGTTTGTTTTTTTGGCAGCCCCTGCACGTTCCTATGGGGCTTGCAGTGTTTTATTTTTGTTTTATTTTTTGGGGGTATTTTTTTTTCTTCTGGAACAGATTAATCGCGTTCCAATGCATTTCAATGGGAAATGGTGCTTCGACTTATGACCATTTCGAGTTACGTCCATCTTCTGGAACGGATTGTGGTCGTAAGTCGAGGCACCACTGTACATGAATCTTTAAAAGATTTTTTTGAAAACAGAAGAAAATGAAGTTACTGTATTGCAAGCAATATATTTAAAAGTACCTATGAAATGCAATTTACAGAGCAAAGTAATGTAATAATTGAAAATGTAGCTGTCTAGGGTTTTTCTACCAGCTACAATTTGGATGCAGAAGTCTGTAATATTGCAAAAGGAAGAAGAGGAGTCGCTCAGTTTCAGACTTCTTGCTTTGCAACAGAAATTCTCCATTCCAGCCTTGACATGTTAAAAAAAATCCTTTTTAGCATGGTTGATAAACATGTTTGCCTGGAACCCTCGAAAACCACTGCTCACTAGATAATAGATAATACTGGGCCTAGATGGATCAATCTATTAGTAGATTCTAGGTGGATCAAGCTAATACTGGGCCCAGGTGGACAAAGACTCTGACTTAGCAAAAGTCTGTTCTACTGCTTGTTTCAGTGCTTTTATGTTTGGTGATCAAACCTTCACTTGCTGACCATTCTGAGAGTTCTGGAGAAAATAAAACACAGCATCGAACATTCTGGTTGCAACAAACCCAGTAAGATGAGGCGGAAAACACTACTGAATGTGTGATTTTATTTCTGGTGCTTTGGACACAGAAGGGTTATATCTGCCTAACCTGTGGAGCTGAGTGGCCCTATCTGCTCTGAAGGGGAAAGAACTGGGAATCGTCTGTCTGTTCTATAGGCCAGGGAAAATTACACTACCTGCCACAAATATAAGCAACATTTACATGTTTATTCAAAACTGAGCACAATGAGGAGAAGTTAACAGGACTTATTTCTGATATTTTCTGTTTCTTGAATGAGCTTTTGATTTGTCCAAAACATTTCAATTAAGAAGATCCATTTGCAAGGTTTTGGTAAAGTATTGCAAATAGAAATGAAAAAGATGTTGCAAACAGTAGAAGGAAAAGTGGCTCCCTCCCTACGCTGCCTCCATTGGAACTTGCCCTCCAATGCACCTTTGTGATCTGCAAGGAATCCTCACAACTTCCAAAGTGCAGCAGGGTGCTATTCTTCCGCCACTTTTCAACAAAGAAATGGTGAGGGAACAGCAGGGAGGGGAAAGGACTGCTCTATTTCCCACTGGCTTACGGGCTTTCACTCCCATAATTCAGCCCCGGGGGGTTCTCACCAAATAATGGAAGTAGAAGTACTTAAAATTTATGTTACTTTTTCGTAGCCACCCAGAGTAGTGACTTGGCATTAGATGAGCAGGATAGAAATCCAATAAATAAATAAATAAAATATGAAAGTCCCATTCCTGACTTTAAAGCAACCATGGTAATTTACCACTGAAATGCACTATGAACCTCAAATTGACGGTTTTTTGCCCAGCTCCATAAGACATAGCCACCCAAGGCCTACATTGCATTGAACAGTGCAACTTTATATTACTGAGTAATTTAAAGTATATTTGGGAGCAACCCCCCACAAAAGCCATGGTATAGCATGAGAGGCACTGAGGTATCTTATATGCAATATGTCACCATAGTTTGATATACATTCCCTTCTTCCCCTCCTTCCACTGCTTGCACTACTTCTTTAAGTACTCCCTGTTTTGTGGCAGATCACAATTTGCATCATAGCTTGCATATTTCCTGAGAAGGTAAACTGGGAGCTGTCACTAAGCGAAGCCATGTCATGGGTGGGTGGAGAAAAGAACACAGGCACATGAGGCTCAGTCACATAGCCTGCCTTTGCCTCATCTTCCCTGAATGCTGACTCCCACTGCATTCCTCTTGCCCGGAATCCCAGACCTTCCCTCAGGGCCCCTGATATTTCCAGAGGGAGTAAGAAGGACATTTCCCTTGTGCATATTAGAGCATCACCCAAATTGCTTTGGGATAAATCAACTGAATAATGGAAACTTGAGAAGAAAACTGGAATCAATCACTCCGGTAAAAAACCAATACCATACAAGTCAGAACAAGACTGAACTGGTTAGCACGGGCAGGAGCTTTAAAACTGGGGCCCAAATTGTATTCAGCACTAGTGGGCCAAAAAGCCCTCCCACGTAGCTAAAACGGAGTGCCTCCTCTTTGCTAGGACTATCGAGAGAAGCCTGGCTTAGGGAGGTTTACAGAGTCAGCAAACTGTAGCTTCTAACTCCCTAAGCCCTTCTCCTTTTCTCCTCAGTGCCTCCTATGTGCAGGCACCCTTAAGCAGCTGGTCCTCTGCTTAAGCAGCAAAACTGCTTAAAAACACACCGGTTGCTGCTGCTTCAGAGACTGACACTGGGCAAGCCACAACAGTGACAAGCAGGTGCTGGAACATGCATGCCCAAGAAGGGGAAGGGAAGCATGGAGGGGAGAGAGGGGAAAGAGGGAGCTATTGCACCAGCTGATTCTGGATGCTCCTTCAGCATGCTCAGAAAAGGCATAAACACTTGTGCAACCAGGGACTGAGTGAGTTTCATGCCCCATTAAGACTCTGTTTTAGACTGACTACTTTAAAAAGAACAGGAGCACCAAAACACATCCAAGAAGTGCTATCAATATGATTTCAATACACTGCTACAAAATATTACTACTACAGTAGGACCCCCCCCCCCCCCATCCGCAGGATCAGTATGCCCTGATTCACTTATTCACGGTCTGAAAACATTAAAAATATAAAAAGAAAAATCCCCAATATTTTTAATGATGAAGTTACCAGAACTGGCCACTAGAGGGAGCCAGAGACCATGCTATGCATAATATTTGCTATTATAATAGCTTTTGGTATAATCTGCATTGTTCAGCATCCACGGGCGGGCGGCTTGGAATTGATCCCCGTGAATAAATGGTCCTACTATAATAATAATAATCTTAGAACTGTTGATTACTTACAGAACTTCCCTTGGTAGTTCCATAACAAAGAATTAACTTCCGATAATTGTAGATTCGGACTTCTGAAAAAACATTCAGATGGCTGGGTATCTCTGCCAAAGATAAAAGGGGTAAGGGCAGTAGAGAAAATATGCCAAGAATGAATGCCTTGTTTTGGTAGAGCTTTTGCAACATCCAGAGAATAAAAGGGAATGTCCTCATATACCTGGTAATGATCGTGCAAACTCCAACACACATTCATATAACCGAGCTATACTATTCCAGTCATTGAGGAACATCTCAACTACTTTTCGGCCACCAACTGGTTCAGATAATTGGCTTTCATATGTTAGGTAAACATGACGGGTTGGTCCTACAACATTAAGAAGGACAGTCAAGTCATTCTGCAATATATAATATGAGCAGAAAATGCTAGGGTAATTGTGAAACTAACCTTGCTCCCTGGAAGAAGTGCTATTAAGTGGGCAATTTGCAAATATAAGTTCAGCCACCCATGTGCGGTTATTTCTACCTTGCAACCGAAAAGTGCAATCAAGAAGGGAACGGTCCAGAGCTTTCTGGGTTTCCTCACTTGTACCCTTACATGGAGGAATTCTGTTCAAAAGGAAAGAGAAAGACAACGGTCTTACTGCCGTCTCACAATTAAACTTCAGCCCTATAAATGAACAACTCAGCGTATGGTTTTCAATATTTTAAGGACATCCCTTATAAAATAAAAATAATTCCTTCAAAATTGGAAGACATACTTGAAAAAAAAAACTGTAGATATCTACAAAGGTCTTGAGCTAAATCCAATCTAATGCTGGCAGAGGAAGAACATGCTAGTGAAGTATCTGGAAGGCGAGTCATGGCAACTGGACTTCTTTCTTATTAGGTTGAAACATTTTGCTACTCATCCAAGTAGCTTCTTCAGTCATGAGTAGCAAAACATTTCAACCTAATAAGAAAGAAGTTCAGTTGCCATGACTCACCTTCCAGATAACCTCACCTGGATGACTGAGAATATTCACAGACACTAGTGAAGGCTCATCAGGTTTTTATCCAGGTGCACAAACAGCAGTTTACTTGTTCTTGTGACCTCACTTCTACATCTGCAACTGGAAATTGTGCTGAATTCTGCACTAGTGTACAGTGCAAATATAGTTTTAGACCAGTAAAAGATAGAAAGTGCTTTGCAGGGAAGGGCTGAAAACTCTGGTTTTGATCAGATATTAATTCATTTTCAACATTTGTTTTTCAGGACCAGTTCAGATATTTAAAATTTAACAAAACTACAACTATATTGATCTGCTTTTTAAAACTCCAAAATTAAGTGGCCTGCACTACATTGATGCATCACCTTTATTCTACATCATTTGTTCCTATTTTAAGTAACAGAAATTGCAGTAGGTATGGAAAGAACTGAATCTCTGCAAGAAACACAAGTTACATTAGATCTGTGAGCTTTTAGAAGGAGCTAGTTATTTGTTTTAAACTTCACAGAAAGTATGCAATATTTGAATTCAGTTAACAAAATTACTTTAAATTTCATACATGAATAGTATGATTATAATCTTATAGGATAGCACTGGGAACAGCTTACAAATCTTGGATGTAGCTGTAGTACTTTAGTCCAAAATAATATTCTGACATGGAGCAAATGTTTTAGTCATTGTATAAAACACAGAAACAACAGAGTTCCTTTTGAGTAGGTGCACAACGGCAGATCACTAAAGCAACTTTGATTTGGAGACATATACAGGAAATAAGCTTCAGACAACGTTCTCCTTGAAGCTTATGCCTCAGCTAAACTAGCCACCCCTTCACGGATTGCTGCCTTGTCGTGGCGAAGAGGCTTGAGTAATTCAGAGAAGCTATGGGCTATGCCGTGCAGGGACACCCAAGACGGACAGGTCTTAGCGGAAAGTTCTGACTAAACGCGATCCACCTGGAGCAGGAACTGGCAAGCCACTCCAGTATCTTTGCCAAGAAAACCCCATGAACAGAAACAAAAGGCTAAAAGATATGATGCTGGAAGATGAGCCCCTCAGGTCGGAAAGCGTCCAACATGCTACTGAGGAAGAGCGGATACAAGTACAAGTAGCTCCAGAGCTAATGAAGTGGTTGGGCCAAAGCTGAAAGGACGCTCAGCTGTGGACGCGCCTGGAAATGAAATGAAAGTCCAATGCTGCAAAGAAAAATACTGCATAGGAACCTGGAATGTAAGATCTATGAACCTTGGTAAGCTGGATGTGGTCAAACAGGAGATGGCAAGAATAAACATTGACATCCTGGGCATCAGTGAACTAAAATGGATGGGAATGGGCGAATTCAATTCAGACGATTATCATATCTACTATTGTGGGCAAGAATCCCATAGAAGAAATGGAGTAGCCCTCATAGTCAACAAAAGAGTGGGAAAAGCTGTACTGGGATACAATCTCAAAAATGATAGAATGATTTCAATACGAATCCAAGGCAGACCTTTCAACATCACATTAATCCAAGTTTATGCACCAACCACCGATGCTGAAGAGGCTGAAATTGACCAGTTCTATGAAGACTTACAACACCTTCTAGAACTGACACCAAAGAAAGATGTTCTTCTCATTATAGGGGATTGGAATGCTAAAGTAGGGAGTCAAGAGATAAAAGGAACAACAGGTAAGTTTGGCCTTGGAGTTCACAACGAAGCAGGGCAAAGGCTAATAGAGTTTTGTCAAGAGAACAAGCTGGTCATCACAAACACTCTTTTCCAACAACACAAGAGGCGACTCTACACATGGACATCACCAGATGGGCAACACCGAAATCAGATTGATTATGTTCTCTGCACCAAAGATGGAGAAGCTCTATATAGTCAGCAAAAACAAGACGTGGAGCTGATGGTGGCTCTGATCATCAGCTACTTATAGCAAAACTCAAGCTTAAACTGAAGAAAGTAGGAAAAACCACTGGGCTAGTCAGGTATAATCTAATGATTATCCCTTATGAATACACAGTGGAAGTGAAGAACAGATTTAAGGAACTAGAATTGGTGGACAGAGTACCTGAAGAACTATGAATGGAGGCTCGTAACATTATACAGGAGGCAGCAACAAAAATCATCCCAAAGAAAAGGAAATGCAAGAAAGCAAAGTGGATGTCCAACGAGGCCTTACAAATAGCAGAGAAGAGAAGGGAAACAAAATGCAAGGGAGATAGGGAAAGTTACAGAAAATGGAATGCAGACTTCCAAAGAATAGCAAGGAGAGACAAGAGGGCCTTCTTAAATGAACAGTGCAAAGAAATAGAGGAAAATAATAGAAAGGGAAAAAACAGAGATCTGTTCAAGAAAATTGGAGATATTAAAGGAACATTTTGTGCAAAGACGGACATGATAAAGGACAAAAATGGTAGGGACTTAACAGAAGCAGAAGACATCAAGAAGAGGTGGCAAGAATACACGGAGGAATTATACCAGAAAGACCTGGATGTCCCGGACAACCCAGACAGTGTGGCTGCTGACCTTGAGCCAGACATCCTGGAGAGTGAAGTCAAGTGTGCCTTAGAAAGCATGGTTAACAACAAGGTCAGTGGAGGTGATGGCATTCCAGTGGAACTATTTAAAATCTTAAAAGATGACGCTGTTAAGGTGCTACACTCAATATGCCCGCAAGTTTGGAAAACTCAGCAGTGGCCAGAGGATTGGAAAAGATCAGTCTACATCCCAATCCCAAAGAAGGGCAGTGCCAAAGAATGCTCCAACTACCGTACAATTGCACTCATTCACATGCTAGCAAGGTTATGCTCAAAATCCTACAAGGCAGGCTTCAGCAGTATGTGGACCGAGAACTCCCAGAAGTACAAGCTGGATTTCGAAGGGCAGAGGAACTAGAGACCAAATTGCTAATGTGCGCTGGATTATGGAGAAAGCCAGAGAGTTCCAGAAAAACATCTACTTCTGCTTCATTGACTACACAAAAGCCTTTGACTGTGTGGACCACAACAAACTATGGCAAGTCCTTAAAGAAATGGGAGTGCCTGACCACCTTATCTATCTCCTGAGAAATCTATATGTGGGAGACAGGAAGCAACAGTTAGAACTAGATATGGAACAACTGATTGGTTCAAAATTGGGAAAGGAGAGTATGACAAGGCTGTATATTGTCCCCCTGCTTATTTAACTTATATGCAGAATACATCATGCGAAAGGCTGGACTGGAGGAATCCCAAACCGGAATAAAGATTGCCGGAAGAAATATCAATAACCTCAGATATGCAGACGATACCACTCTGATGGCAGAAAGTGAGGAGGAATTAAAGAACCTCTTAATGAGAGTGAAAGAGGAGAGCGCCAAAAATGGTCTGAAGCTCAACATCAAAAAAACTAAGGTCATGGCCACTGGTCCCATCACCTCCTGGCAAATAGAAGGGGAAGATATGGAGGCAACAACAACAAACCAGCCACCTAATGCAGTGTGCAAAATAAGTTCCTGGACAAAGTCTCTTTGCTTACAAGTCCTTTTGGGCAATTCCTGCTCCTTAAGAATTGTGGATTTCCAGCAAACACATTATGGGGGAAAAAACCAAATTAGTACATATTTTCCTCTCTCTCATGCATGAAAATAATATCTTTGTGTAAAAGAATTTCAAACACTTTTTAGCTCTACAATTATTATATAATCTTTGAAAATATTAAGTATGAAAAAACATAAAATACAAAATGCAATCCCCTTCCCTTTTTCAAGCTTTAATTCCACAACATTTTATATATTAAATACTTTTCTCTCCTTCCACCAACTCATGGACTACTGTACATATTAATGAAAGTGTGATCTCTTTACTTGAGTAATCGAATAGCATAACTGAAGCCATCTCCTTCAACCTGGAGTCCTTGATGTGGGATCTCCATATTGGATAACTGAAACAAGCAAACAAAAAAGGAGCTTCATAATCTTTTAAAAAAATAGCTTCATAGCAAGTGACAACTGCAAGCTAAATAGAATTCACGGTCTCACAATTGGCCCTTATATATTTATGGTGAGATAAATAGTGAATACTTCCAGACAATAACATGTAGTTGGAATAGCAAACTCCTTACTAGAGAAGAAGCTATCTAACAGAATTAAATTTGCTTTTGATGATAAAGCTATTTTCATCTATGACAACTAGTTACCCTTGTTGTGTGTGCTAATCAATTATATTATCTCCCTCAATTATTGTTTCCCCTCAGTTCTTCAGCAGCATGGCTGCCCTCCATCACTGCCTATAAAATAACAACAACACACATCCCAATTTTTTTAGAGAGATAAATAAATTTCCGGTACAATCCCACAAATCCCCGCACTGATGCTATATGGGGCTTACTCCAAGTAAATTGGTATTGGATTGTAATGTTAGCTAATCCTTAAATTTAGTGATACCAACAGAATTAGCCATACTATGCAGTGGTGACTCAATCTGTAACTGAAATGATGAAGCTAAGCCATTCAAACAAGATTAAAGGGATAGGAGGTGCTAAGATACAGTTAACCCCAATGTTCCCTCTAATTTTCCACTTGCGTGGGGTGGGAGATCCACCCTGTGTGTGTGGGGTTCCAGCTGCAAGCAGAAGGAAATGGGCAGCAACACTGGCTTAGCTGTGTGGCCCCAATGCAGCATTGCACTCCCGTGCAGCTTAGAGGGAATACTGCTTAACCCCTACAATCTTTTCTGCCACTGAAGTGAAGATATAAGCTCCTATCACATTCCACCACTGGAGAGAATTCTCTTCTTCACATCCTTCTGCCAGACCCTTCACTCTCTAGGAGATAACTGCTTACTTCCAACACTGGACAGAGACTCTCCCATCTCTAAAATATTTCCCACTATTTCTGCATAACGTTTTGTCTAATACTGCAAAAATTATCTGCAAGTCCAAAACCTTGTCACCTCTAGCCAAATCTGATTAAAATCAAGCCATAAAAACCCATTCTCCAGCACACAGTGCTGCTCAGGCTGTGATCATAATCATCATGTTGTGACAAATGCTCACCTCTACACTTTAGCTTAAAAAGGAAACTCCACCCAGGAGCACTGCCACATGGCTATGAAGTCTTACCATTTCTGGCTGCTTCTGAGCTAAGATTGGGGCTCCTTCTCTTTACCAAGCCCCTGTTTAAAGAATTACTCAGCGCACATGGAAACAACTACTTACTTCCATTCGGAGTCCTATAAATGGCATATTTGTATCACACATTGCTACAAAGTGAGCTAGAACTTTATTGAAGGCACACATTTCTCCAGACCGTTTTGGTTTCTTGGGTTCTGAGGGACATGGATCACCAGACAGCTACAAAAAATACAGAGAAGGGGAGAGACACAGATAAAGAGAAAATAACCTCTTTTTTAGTGGTCAAAAGGCTAGATCACTGTTTTAATTTTTAAATTACAGGTTGGAGGACAACACTGACATTTATTTCATGCAAACAATTTAGTGGGCAAAAGCCTACTAGTGGCATAACTTTCGACAGCAAATTCTCTCAAGTTAAGAAGTCACCACACATATCCATCTGTTGAGCATTAAGTCATACAAGCTAGTATGCAACAGATAAGGTATATGCTGATATTCTTAAAATTGAAGAAATCTGACTCAAATAGTTATGCATTTGTGTTAATATAAACATAAAATTCCAATAGGATTTTAGCCAGTAATTCTTGCCTGTAGACATTTAGGCTTTATCCCTATGCATTCACTTCCTTGTACCAAATCCCACAGAAGCACATGCAATTTATTTCTGAGAAATCATGCATAGGATTGTGCCATGTGTCAACTGAGCATATGGGAATATACTCAGCTAAATCAGTACCAGTAATTTCTACTGCAACATGTACAACATTAATTAGTTAAATTTACTGCTAACATTTGAAAGGCACAAAGGATGCAACCAATTAATATAACAATACAATGCTGCTAAAATATATTATGTAGCCTCACTCCCATCGCTCTATCATTAATCTAAGATGATATCTGCAGAGTCATTAAAAATAATGCATCCTTTCTTCAGAACTATTGTTTTAACCACCTGTAAGTGTGTGCATATTTCATTGATTAAAATTCGCAGGATTAAGGGTTCTTTAATGAGGTGACATTGCCCAACAAATTACTGTAAAAACACACTAGAGTGCATCAGTGAGTGACTCTCACTCTCATGGCTTAACCCATCCATAAAGGGTAAGCAACAAAATATACAAATTCCCAATTACTGTAGCACTATCATAAAATTGCCCTGTTCCTCTCAATTCCTATTTCAGAACGAAATGTATCTAGTGAAATGAGCTAAAAAGTATAAGCAGGTATCAGTCACATAAATAATCAAGTTTGTGGACACTCTGAGAAAACAAATGTGAGAGTTACTGAAACATACAAGAATACTAGGTCATGAAATACCAATGAATTGCATTTTGGAAGAAGAGCTTTTGAGCAGCATACTACAAATATAGGGAGTATTCTCTGCAACAGCAAGAATATCAGAATACTTTCCCAACATAATTCTTTCCACTTCTGTTTCAGAACAAAAAAGGTCCAGTTGAGCAGGCTTACTTAGTATTGTAAGACATCGATACCTTGGTGAGAGTCCAGGACATACCCCATTGTCTATCCTGTCACCCTCAACTACAGGATCACTTACTTATTAAAACATGCTTAGTGCCTCATGACACAGCCATACCTTGCGCTTTGTTCCACTTTTTGCTTGTTTCACACATTTTGTGTCCAAAACCAGCTCTTTGATATTTGGTTTAAATTGCTGCAGCAAGACTGCAGTAGCAGGGTTGTCATCTCCTTCAGCATAACTCACAGAAAGAAAGTAATATTTGTATTCCAGTTGTGTAGGATTGCTGGGAACATCAAACATCTCCACTACCTAGGTTGTTTAAAAGATCCTTTGAGTTAGCTTGAAAATATTCAGAGATTAATATATGAACTTTCTTCTTCCTGTAGCATTGAGTACTAAATAAGTTTATAAACAAGTTGCAGGGAAGTATCATAAGGAGCTCAAGATACAAAAAATTATTCACAAACATTTATAATCTACTGTACAATTATCTTCTGAAAATTCTTCCAAGCAAAGCAAAAGCAAAGCATCTCATGTTGAAACATAAGGCTGACAATTATTTTAAATCAAGGAATGGGAATTTTCAGACTGGTGGGCCAAATCTGGTCCATCAGCAGGCCCACCTGACCCATAAAGCCTTGGGGCAGGCCTTCCCCAAAAGGTGACCTCCTTAGAAGAGAGGGGGCAGGAAAGTAACTGATCCGTAGCCTCACGGCATGGGTAGTTGCTCCATTCCTCCTTTGCCTTCTTCACACAGGGAATATAAGGGAAAAGTGAAACTGCCTATGCTTCTGGTAGCACATTGAGGTATAGGTGGAAGTCTGCTTCATGCCTCCAGTGCATTCCATTCATGGGGAAAACAAAGGAGGGACGAAGCCTCCCCAACTCAGCACTGTGTGAAGCCATTCAGCTGGCAGGAAGCTGATAAGCCTTCAGGAGGAATCAATCCCTCCAACATCTCCTACCTCTTTTATATGAATGAGCAGTAAAACATTGTGGCTAATTTGAATACCAATCAGAGTGTAAGAACTGCTTTTTAAAGTGGTTTTGAAATGGAGGTAAGTGGAAGTTCAGTCAGTTGAATAAAACTATTGACCTAATTTCCTGTCACCTTGACCAGATGAATGGCCTCAGGTGAGATCTATCTTCTTGCCTCTAGTGATGCAGCCAGATTTTAATTAAGATAGGATTAAAATGTCTGTCCATACTTCTAGTCAAATATCTGTGAAGATTCTCAGTCATCCAGGTGAGGTTATCTGGAAGTTGAGTCACTTTCCCCTGGTCTGAATAGGCTCTTTAGATGGACAAAGGACAGGGGTGAGTGAAAATCCCACTTCTGCAGTCCTTCTCCACCCACTGTAATGGGTCATTAACAGTTGTTAACAGTGGTCTTTCTGGTGGGTGTGGTCCTGATCTTTCTGGGGACAGATGAAAGGGCAGCATGATAAATAGGAGACAGATTGTATCTAAGGCCTCCACTCCTGTTGAGGGATTTTCTATATGCACAAATATGGCCTCCCTGACCCCTCTCTCAAACCACCTATCTTTGGGGGGGGGGGGGGGATTTTCACACACACACACACACACACACACTGTCCTTTGTCCATCTAAAAAGCCTATTGAGACCAGGGGGAAGTGAAACTAAACCAACTTGGAGGATATAATCAGGGATCTCCTACCAACTCTCCTCAAACTGAAGAAGCTACTTGGACGAGTAGGGAAATGTTTCGACCTAATAAGAAAGAAGTTCAGTTGCCATGACTCAACTTCCAGATTCTAGTTAAATAATATCTTAAAGTTGTACAAAATATGAGGTATTCTGTACTTTTGCATTTTGTTCTTTGTATCAATCTGTGTGAAATGCCTTCCCCTATTTTTAACGTCTTTGAAATTCTTGCATAAGTTGTATACATTGCTGTATTCAACAATATATGAAATGCATAAGGTTTCAGAGAATAGTGTTCCCTCCTTAAAAATGCTTAAGTGACGCACCTCACACATCCCGGTATAAGACTAATTTACTAGGAAATAGTAGGAAAATTTGGCATATTCATAACTGGGGAAAGAGGAGACCAGAAGTGTTTTCAGTGGTTAAGCTCTTTCGTAATGCGGTCACCACAGAGAAAAACACAGTCCACGTTGCTTTCTTCAGTCCAAAAAACAAGTTCACATTAAGTTTTCATGTTGACTTACAATGTAGTACTGTGGAAGTCGGGTGAGCTTGATGAAGAGCTTGTGATTGGAGAGACTGCCCACAGGGTGAGTAGCATAATTAACTAGCTGTAGAGTTTCACTGCTGACTGTAGGCAAATGTTTTATTGATTGTTTGCAACGCTGCTGTCCAAGCCAAAACCTTAATTGAAAACAGAAAACAGGACATACCAGTCCACTGGCATTCATGCACAGGAATACAGCATGGCTACACTGCTTTGTAAATTTGCTTTTAGAACATACATTTTTGCAATCATGCAATACAGAACTTTAATCAAGGAAGAGCTACATTCTCAGAGGGCTATTATGTAATTTCTGGTTCCCATGGCCTAAATCTAACTGCTAATCCCAACCAGAGTAGACCCACTAAATCAAATCCTAACTCAACATTTATGTAAGTCTTGTCAATTCAGTGGGTTACGATTAGTACCTGGATTTAGGTCTATATGTGCACCTTTGATATTTTATGGCTACATTACACAATGTAAGGGCAGGTGTGAAAAATAGGTTTGTATATATCATACAGGGCACCCTTTGCAATCAAAATAAACTACCACTTCCTGACAAATGAACAGATGGTAGCAAACCCACCTTTGCCGTCACCAAAAAAAAGTTAAATGGTCCTTATAATTCCCACCAAGTAACCAAGGATTTTTACATGTACAATACAAACTCAGTATGAACAAAACTTGAATTTTATTAGCGGATGTTCAAATTACAAATGTTCCAGCCAGTTAGACTTCTAAGATGCCTAATTCAGAAAAAAATATATACAGAAGTACTTCAAACTAGGTTGCCATCTCATTTTTTTTAACACTATCAAACAACTTCCTCCATTTAGAAATTTTCCAAATACTACTGGGCTAGGCTTAAGACATGAAAGAATTTGAACTGTTTATAAACAGTATGCTCATCAGTAAGAGAATTTTCAATCAATCCATTCGTAAGCAAGCCTACAGACAGGAGAAACTAGCATGAACATGTCAGGGTGAGTAAACTATGAGAAACTTTTTCTAGGACAGAAATGAAAGTAAAAATAGAAGGCCAGAAGAACCACCCTAGTGTATTCACCTAAGGGCCTATTTAATTCAGCTTCTAGTTACTCACACTAACAACCAGATGCCTATGAAAAGCCAGTGAACATGGCAACAGTCCTCTTCTGCTGCTGCTCTCTAGTCTTTGGCACTAAGGCACAAGCTGCCTTTGATCCAGTCTACAGCTGTCACTGCTGGTAGCCATCACTAACTTTAGCCACCTTGAATTCAATAAATCTCCTTTTAAGGCCATCTAAGTTCATCAGGCCATCACCATTGTTTTGTGGTAGCCAGTTCCACAGTTTAACTAAGCACGGTGTGAAGGACATTGAGTGTCTTGCTGTTCATCAGATAGCCCTCAATTCTATTATTACTGGAGGGGGGGAAATCTAGAAGCCTAAGAGCTCTCTTGTGGTCAATCCCCAACAGCTCATACCTCATCAGTGTGCTTCTAATATTAAGAACTATTATCACAATTTGTTGCCCATTCACACAATTTAAAACGATGCATTTGGACACCTTTGAAAACTTTTTGTTTTACAACCCCAAAATAATGTCAGATAGTTTATAAAACTGGCCCATCCTACTGGTTGCCTGTACTTTATCTGTACATGATCTAGCATTAAGATGTAGTAATCCACTACAGCTGCTAAAATTAACCCATTCTTTAATTCCTTTACTGTCGAAAATGTACATTTATTCTTTCTGCTTCTTACTTAACCAATTATTGAACAACATAAGAACTGGTCATTTTATTCCATGAATGCTAAGCTAAAGTCTGCTCAGGAGTCTCGGATGACACACCTTGTCAAAAGCTTTATCGAAGTCCAGATCATCATGTCTATTGCATCACACTTATTCAAATGGTTCTTAACACTTTCGAAGAACTATGGAAGTTTGATACAGCTTAAAAAACAATTTTATCGGCCTCTCAACCACACCCTAAGGCAAGCACTCCCCAGGCATGACTTCAAGTTACTAGGGTCAATGCAGAGGAGACAATACTGAGGAGGTAGGGAGAGAAAAGGCAACAGTAAGTAACAATTTTTCCCTGAATGTCTACTTGAAAATTCCACCTTGAACTTGTTCAATATAAGAACTTAAGCAAATTAAGTTCAATATAAGAACTTAAGCAAAGGTAAGTTCAATATCAGTATTAAGTTCAATATAAGAACTTAAGCAAATCTCTGCTATAGTTACAATCAAGTCCTGGGGCTGTAAAAAGAGTCTTTCTTCTGAATTCACAATTCTGAATACCACAATTCAGGGAGCTGTTTATAATAGGATAAGGTGCAGCACAAACTGAAATTCTTACATATATAATGTTGAAAATTCACAATACCAGTGCTTACTCACTTGAGCTGCTGAAGCCAAGTAATGATACGCTTCATGTCATCATTGACAGATTTCTCTATGTCATCCAGTGTCTGCTGGTCTACAGTGAAAGATGACTAGTTACTAATTAAAACAAACATTTACATTTACTTGGAAAAATTAATTCTGGAATTTTAAGCAGAAATCCACTGTAAAGTTTACAGCTACAAATATCAGATATTTAAAATAAACTATACAGTACTTTAGAATAATCAATAAAACCTGAATAATTTCTTTTCCCCAGCACTGAAATGAACCTGGATTTTCTCTTATGATGTACAAAAATGTTTGCATTACAAGATTTCCAGTCAACAGATCATACTGGTATTGGAACTGTTTTAATTTGAACTAGATAGCCACCGTGTCAATGGGCTGGATGCAGTTAGTCAGGCTGACAGCGAAACCACTAAAATCCATGAGATCTAGTTCAGTTAGGGTTAACACAGAGGTGCCATTAATTTCAAATAGATTTGAATCTGAGCATAACTAGATCTAGATCTAACCCAATATATCCAACAGAACCACTGTATGGGCAATATTAGGTACTTTTCAAACTGAATTTAAAATACAAAATATTTATATAATCTGAAAGAAAGATACTGCATAGGCTTAGATCAATAACCCAACCACCCGTTTCTGATTTTCAAGAACAGCTCTGTCCAGTGCTTAAGCGCAGTCTATAAAATATTGTACAGATAGAACATTATTTTACATGCACCTGAAAGCCTCCCTTCTCAGCAATTAAAAAGCCAAGATTTAAGATTATGTCTTATTATCATAGTGTCTCAGTTCATTGAAATCAGAACAGTATGATTAACTAGCGACTTCCTAGCTTTATCAAGATGCATTGCAAAAAAGCTGTATCTGCAGAGCAAAGACTAGCATGTATTGCAGTTTATTAATCCAGAACACCATGATCTGAGTGGAGCTGTCCTATACATTCTGTAATTTCTACAGTGTTCTTGGCTTTGGTTAGGCTGTCATTACTCTTTTGGTAAAGAGTTTTAGCAGTCAATCATATTGATCTTTAAGTAAGCGGTGTGGGAATAATTCACTTCCTACCCTGTGGATCTAGGTGTATCCTTCTTTCCAACCAAACCTAAAATTAAGTTCCTTCATTCTGGCTACAAGGTCAAAGCTGAATTCTATAACCCCTGTTAAAGGTAAAGGTTCCCCTTGACATTTAGTCCAGTCGTGTCCGACTCTAGGGCGCGGTGCTCATCCCCGTTTCCAAGCCGTAGAGCCAGCGTTTGTCCATAGACAGTTTCCGTGGTCACGTGGCCAGTGCGACTAGACACGGAACGCCGTTACCTTCCCACTGAGGTGGTACCTATTTATCTACTTGCATTTGCATGCTTTCGAACTGCTAGGTTGGCAGGAGCTGGGACAAGCGACGGGAGCTCACTCCGTCGCGTGGATTCGATCTTACGACTGCTGGTCTTCTGACCTTGTAGCACAGAGGCTTCTGCAGTTTAACCCGCAGCGCCACCACGTCCCAACCCCTGTTAAGGTTTTTTTTTAATATCAGAAAGCAGCATTTGAGCAAAAGTGAAATTTAGTCTTATTTACTCACCAATTCCATAAAGCATTAACTGAAATATTCCAGAATGAAGGTCTACAAAAATATGTAGACATTCAGATCGACCACATGGCTCCAAAATAGGGATAACAAGTGTGGGAAGAGCCGTTTCTATGAAAGCTAAATAAAGAACTAAGAATTAATGAAAGGAAGTAAAAAAAATTTTTAGTTGACTAAGCATGACAAGCCTCCTAGTAACAAAACTAGGTTTCAGGCCTGCACTGCCTAATTACAAAAGAAGTACTTCTGAGTGAACATTAATTTTTTTTGTTGTGCACTGATACAATGTACCAATTTATTTTTGAAAGCAAGTGATGCTGGTATTGTTTGTTCTTTTCACAGGCAGTTCAGTTTGTTTAAACATAATATCCTACTTAGCAATCTGAATGTACAAGTTAAGCATAAAGGATATAATTCAGTATCTGGAAGTAATGAAAGCCACTTGTTTTATCCTCACAAGTTATAAAAAGGATGCAACACTGTGGCTTCAGTTTTGAGAACTTGTACCTAAAGCAGGAAAAGCAATATGTGTGTTGAGGCAGGTGCACAGATAGAAGGAGCAGCACTTGCATTATGAAAGTATTAAGCTGTTCTTGCCACAAAGTGGAACTGCTCTATACTTTGAACATTGTACAGACTATGACTTGAGTTCAGAGAAGAAAGCTGGCGAAGGATCTGCCTTCTCTACAGTCCTCTTCAGAAGTTTCTCCTTAGGCTCAAATGATTTAAAAAAAACATGTTTGCTGAGAATTTAACAACAGTCTGAAAAGTGCTAGTCATTTCCAAAGGAGACAGAAGAAAGCACTCTCATCATATAACATACATATAAGTCAATCTTTCATAAAGTGTGGAAATTGCACCATCTGTTCCTCAATTCTTCTGAATTTTTAAAAATCCTATCACTCTTTATTCAAGGCGATTATGTACTAAAAGAAAGCACTCAATTTAAAGTGCATTAAAGAACTTTGGTTAGGTTATACAGGAGCAAATTGCTAGAATAATTTTATTTATGTATTCAAATTAATATATTTGTATACCACTTCAGTATTTATGCCCTGTAATTTTCTAGTAAGGTTAAGAAAGGGCACATGAAAACCACCAGCTCTCCCAAAAGTGAAGTCATGTTGTTCCATTATCATCACATACAATTGTCATTGACGTTGTAGTTCTTAAGAATGGCTTTCAATTCCTGGAGTTTCTGGTGAGCTCTTGCATGGACACTGTCTATCAGAAGTTTCTCTACTGACAAGTGGTCTATCTGAAAAATAAAAAATTAGAGGAGTTACTTTTAAAAAGCAGCATTTAAAAAAAGTTTTAAAAATCTGGTTAATATAGTTAGTGAAACATCCCTATATTTTCCTACCAAAATGCATAAGCTCCTTCTCATGTTCCGAAATGAGCACTTAATTCTGCACATTACAGCCTAAATCCTGCCAGCCATCTTTCTAAGACCAAACCAATTTAATTCTTCAGGCTCACAGGCACTTCAGCTTATTAAACTACCATAAGCTTAATGGGGCCCACATACTTGGCTATCATTTGCATGTTCTTAGAAAAAAAATGAGACGCTTAGCACCATGGAGCAGTAATATTCCAAGGCATTATGCAAAAAAGCATAGAACTGTTAACCCTTTAGAGATAATCTTCTGGGACTCCTGAACGGATGGCAAAATATTTTCAGACCAAGGATATTTGACCATGGACACCCTTCCTGAGATCGCACTGTTTTTACATTTGTAGCTTGCCAAGAGAATGCATGATATGGGATGGCACAAAATTATCATATTACCAAATTGAAAAAATGGTACTGCCTGGTGCAATCTTGACCAGTCAACATTTACTCCGGTCTCCTTACCACCTGTAAATAAAAGTCCAAATAGCAAGAGAAAGATTTGAAGTGGAATGCAAACAGGATTTTAAAAGATTTAAACTGGTGATTTTTGCAATAATGCACTGTTTAAATACTTGCTGTGGTACTGGGTAAAACAACTACTACACTGATAGAAAACCTTATTGAATTCCTACAATGATATTCTATCTGTTCTTATGCCACAAGTCAATGTAATGTATGCAAGATAATTCTGAAAAACAGAGGCTAAAAATAGAAGTCAAATGCAATCACTTGTTTAAGGAATTAACATTTATTTGAAAACAATCACGTTAGAATCATATGGCAGTTCCACCTGGTGAAGTTTACCTTCGTAGCTCTTTCAATTAGCTTGGAATCACAGGCTGGAAGGGGAGGTTCATGAGAGATTTGCAAAGGTTTTGATACATCATTCTCATCTATCTTAATGGTAACCTTATGAAGAGATGCAGTTCCTGTTTTTCTTCCAACCACCTGTTGGCTTAAAACAGAAATAGTATGTTAGTTAAGAGTCCAAAGCATTTTTTTTCTATGGAATGCTAAAATGGTTTAACCTTCCTTCAAAACAGTTTCCGGAGAAGCGGTAGGTTTTGATCTTTGAAAACTCAGACTGAAATCAATCTATCAGCCTTTTCCTCCTTTTAATTCCACCCCCCCCGCCGCCATTTACTTTGAAAATGGGACACACATACTGCATTTGTTCCCTCAAGAAGTATTCCACATCTCTTTTTAGAGAATCATTCAACTTCTCACACAGCCATCATTTAGATCCTTGCTCCCCCCACAACCTGCTTGTTCAAATTCTCCAGAATCTTGCCTGATACAAGATGACACTATCCATTTTGCTGACCTACAAATTTTAACACTTTTCTGAGGTACATGAATTAGGAAGAGAGTTTTCTTGGTGGTGGCACTCACTCTGTGGAATGTTCTCTTCAGGGAGTATGTTCTCTGCCAGATTTGTTGCCCTTACAGCACTATGGTTAGAACTTTTAAAAAAAAATTTCCCAAGGTATCTAGCTTTTGTTAAGATTGTTTTGGGGCAGCATTCCATTACTATTTATTTAACATACTAATTGTTAGTCCATCATTAGAGCATAGCCCTCATACACCCAACCAAAATAAGATACACAAATATTATTCTGCAAATCAAAATGCAAAAAATTTAAGGCAGTAGCTTAGAGATATTGGCTCAGCCACACCACACACAACCAAAGCAAAATATGGTTTATTCCCAAACCATAATGCAAAAATTGTAAGACAACGGCAGCTTAGGCAAGGTATCATCAAATGACAACTTTCTCAGGCGAGACATGGTGCTCTGAAGACTGTCTAGTTGGCCATGCAAGCTACAAGAATTAGGAAAGTGTCTATGGATTCTGACCTGGAAAACTGCAAGGTGGGCACAGGCCAAACTCTTCTTACTACTGTTTTGTTAAATCAGAAACACTCCTAATGTCTGAAAAACTCTGATGACTTTGTCAATACACACGAAGTGATTTTCTGCTCCAGAGTACCTTAAATATACTCAGTTTCAAACCAAAACAGACTGAGCAGCAACACTTCTAGCATAAATAGTTAAAACTATGAGTTTGATGTTAACTAAAAGATGAGAAATTGTGGTCATTAAACACCTATAAGCTAATTTTACGTGACTTGTTTAAGGGCCACTAAACCATAGGATTCTCTACTAAATCTAGGAGGCAGGCAAACCCTAGACTCCAGCAAAAAGCAGGTAATATTTGAATAATTTAAAATATGGTACCAGAAAGTTACCAAATTGTCACTATTTGGGCTTTAATGTTTCATTCTAGCAATTATATTTGGGTCACTCAGATGAACATAATTATTTTACTTACTTCCATACAGACAGAGACAGACATTTGCCTGCATGATATCGCTCGACTTGTACAAGATCACCCCAACGTTCACGAATCAACATTAAAGTCTGTGAATGCAACACTTCCAACTGCAGTGACAAGCAGAAAGAGTCTAAAGGATGCAAGTTAAGTAGATACCATAAAATATTCCTACAGGTTTCAACAATAAATGTATTTACTTTTACCTTATGAACAAGGCTGGCTGCCTTTTGCATACAGCTTTCTGTATACACCTACACTGTTACTCTTAATCAGATATCTTAAAACCACTCTTGACCAAACACCAGAAACCTCTTTGTTATGAGAAATCTCCTGGGATGCAAAAAGAATCTAACTGAATCTACTTTGATCTATATTTCAAACACTGGTATATTTAATTCAAAATATTCTGTGGTATTCAGTTTGGTTGTAGATTTTTTGTGTGTATACATATACATATAATACACACACACACATATATACACATACATATATATAAACATATATATATATAACATATCTATCTATATCACATCTCTCTATATAACATCTCTGTGTGTGTGTGTCTCTCTCTGTATAAAACATCTATTAATACTAGCATTTTATTTAAAAGTTATATATGCCTTCTCAGAAGTATTTACATGAAAGATGTGGTGTGTGATATACATAAATTGAAGATTTCTTTCCAGGCTGTCTCTATATATTGTTCACAAGCACAATTATAATCAAACATTGTAACCAATGGCAATTTTTTCCTTTGTGGAAAGCATATCTGCTCACACCAGTGAGGCTGTCCAACCAGCACAAATTCCCTACCATGCCCTTATGTTCTGATCTCTCCTAAAGCTGCTCCAGACAGCAGAACTCCGTGGAACTGAATCAAATTTGGCAAAGAGAAATGGAGTAGGGTGGGGCTTGTTGGAAACTATGTGTGTCTAAGTAAAGAGAGCCACCTTCTCCTAGAGGAAAGCCACAACTGTGCATAATCCCAAAGACACCATACTGAGAATACATAATGCCAACGCAAGCTGAGAGAGACAAAAGTGGTCACTGCTTGTTACCCAGAACAATGGCCTACCCCAGAACTAAGGAAAAACCAATGCCCACTTATTTTCTCCCTCTGTGAGAGCCCAAGAAAGGCGCAAAAGTGTTCCCAGCATGGGTAGCTGTGTGAATGCAACCCACTCCTTCTGACATGCAAGTAAAGAAAAGAGATGCAACTGGTTTTAGACCCCAAAAGCAGATCAACACCAAGGATCAACAAGAAGGAAAAAACCAAGTTACTGTGATTCCCAAAACATTTCAAACATTGCTTTACTCAGAAAGGAGAGTATTTTTTAAATAAAACTGTGGGGAAGAATCAGTAAAGAATCATTTTGCGCCACCCCAAAAGTTTGTATTAGATCCCAGTGCTTTCCATGCAAGGAAGAAGTCCTACAGAACAGCCAATATGGATTCAGCCTCTAGTTTTGTTCCTCTTTTACCCACTCTACATTAGTTCCAGGGTCACACACCAGCTCAAAGCTCTTTATTTAAAAGGATACGTAGGCAGTTGTACATGTCCTGCAGAGGTTTCTCATCAGCGAATAGTCGGGACTGAACCAACTGGTGGATGAAGCTGATCTGCATACTATGAACTAAGGCTCGACCATCTTCCATGAAAATAAAATAAAAACTATGAGTTTTCAAAGAATCTTAAAATATGATGTAACAATATGTGAAAGATTTCTCTTCAAAGCCTCATACATTAGTGGAAAACACTAAGGCTTTATTAATACTTAAAAAGTGGAATATTGATGCAGTGTATGCTTTGAGAACACACAGCTATAAGCACATAATAAAATACTGAGAGACATATCATAAAGATTTGATACATCTGGAAGAAGCTCCATTTCTTTTAACAGAAATGCTAATGGAGTGTATCAGTCTGTGGCCAGCACTCAAATTCAGGAAGCTTTTTAGGACAGATTTATGATGATGTCTTTCGGCATTACCTCCCGTCTCCTTGTCCTCAACCAGAATTTCTAGTTTGAGAAGACGCCATGGGATGTCAGGATCATCTCCCATCACTGTCAGAGTTGCCTCAAATTCACCTTCAACACGAAACTTTACACGACCATTAGCTAAGAACAGGGGAAAAAACTTAAGGAACTGAAACACATCCTTTAATAAAAAGTAACAGCCACACTACACAGCGGGACCAGATTACAGAACAAAGCCAAATCTCACATATAACCTATCAATTGGAAGGGGGAGTCTGTGCTTCTTGATGAGCCATCTGATTACATGCACTGGAGGAGCTTGCTGAGGTTACAAAAGGAGAATGTCCCAATTCAGGAGGTCACCGTTTCCTCTGCTTACCAACACATATCCCACGGGGATGCAACAAGACTTTCCTACAATGACTTCAAAGTATGGGCGATGCATAAAAAGCCATTCCTAAAGGAAAACTGTATCCAAATTGCATAGAACTACAAAAATAAAAATTCATTTTCCTCTGAGACTGAAAATACACCATTAACCAAAGTAGGTCAGTCAAAACAAATATCATACTATATACTTCAACTCTATCATCAGGAAAACTACTTTTTTTTTGGTTGAAATATGCAAACAGGTTCAGATCCATGCTGCCATATAGCTATCCAATCAAAATGTAGAAAAACTGAAATTGTTTGATTTGTCCATCTCAACTGACAATTATGCTCTGTCCCCAAGAAAAAGGGGGGGGTTGCATCTTAGACCATGGGCAAGATCCAACACTGGACCTCTAACTGGTAGAACAACAGAATCCAGCAGAAGAGTAGTGATCTTCCCTCTGGAGCCCCCGCCATTCACACCAAAATCCTGCTCCAAAGAGCTGGGAAACCCTTCAGAATTGGTTTTCTAACAGGTCCAATTTATAGAACATGATTTTGGCCAATATTTTATTGCACTGTCATTTTAGAGACCTGGATAGGATGATAACTTCCACTTATGAGGGAATAAGCCTTCTGTACCTTTTGTCTACATGCCATATTTTCTAAGCTTGGTGATCCACAGTTCACTTCCTTTACTGCCTATTTTTCTTGTGAAAGAGTATAAATTTGCAAAATTACTCCAATCAAATACAGAATTTCTTAAGCGCAAACTATGGGGGAGTCAAATACAGAAAATATTCCTATCACTCTAGGAATAACAGTTCGTCTTTCGGGTTGCTTGAGTGCAAGTACAGACACTTCAAAGATTACTTTTAAGGCGTCCACAGACTTTAAGACTCTTTCTTTAAATCTACATCAACCTTTTTAAACATCCTGAAGTAAAGTAGTTAAGGGAACTCCCATTTTTTTACCAACTGTAAGATTTGCTAGCTGTGGCGGAAGATCTGTTGTCACCAGTCGATGGCGAAGAATCTGGTTTAGCTGATGCAGTGTTGTCTGCTTCTCCGTTTTAGTTATTGGATCAGGAGGAATTATTTTATCCTGATAAAGTGCAGATGAAGTATATATTTAGTCAGAACAATCTGAATTCTATATTTTATGCAAAAATCCAGTACATATGACATAAGTACACAGCAAAGGCTAAGAAACCCCAACATCCATTTTACAGTTCCACCTTAGCCAAGAAAAAAATCCTGCCCCATCCCGCAAGCAAACGGACAGATATTTAAGGCAGTACTGTACCCTGAAGGCAGTTCTCACTACACACTAAGACAATTTACCCGTATGCATGTTGGCAGCCGTGGATACGATCCAGTTGTCAGCACATCAATAGCATATGGGATAGCGAAGCTAGGCAGACGAGCATGAACCAAAGCATCTCTGGCTAGTGATGCTAAACGATCAGCAGTATCAACGAAGAGAATAGCTTGTTGATCTAGAAAGCTTGATATCATCTGTTAACATAAGAACACACATATGTATGTAAATTACTCCCTTTCTAATTCATTTAACCTGCTCTGGTCATCTCTAAACCTCTATGAACCCCAAATATTTGTAGTTCTACTATTTAATAAATCTTACTGAAATAAATATTATACAGCTTATAAATTAGTAACAAGAGCAAACATATGCAGTTACAACACTGGAAGTAATGAGAGGAAATGAAGGGAACAGAGAACACAAGAAAAGAGAGCAAGCACAAGCCTAGATACATTAATCAAGACAAAATCCATAAATGTATGTATTGAATTACCCATAAAATATAAGAAACAATACCACACAGCCAGGAAATGTGACAAATTCACTGCTCCATTACTGGAAATGGTGGGGAATCCTACCACTGAGATTGCCCTGACTTGCTTCCGAAATAAACAGGTTCATAAGAGGCAGAAGCTCAACTCTACTACCTGAAGTACTTCCTGACTATTGAGAAAGTCAGTGAAAGACGGGTGCAGATGAAAAATGCTTGACACCCTCATAATAGGATAAAGAGTCAGAAGAAAAAAGCATGGCTAGGCCAATTATATCATGCTGCTTTTATTATATTTTACTTTATTTCTAGTCCATATATTTTTATAATTGTACAGAGGTCTGTAATCAATTCACTCTTGGGTCAGATTTGGTTTAAAATGCATTTTTACAACAGATATTACTCTAAAACACCACAAGAATCATGATGAGCATCCAGAAGCCATTTAAGCAAATGTATTATGTGAAATGATTTCTTTCTCTTGACTTTAAAAAAATGGTGGGGAAGGGCAAAGTAAGTATTAAGTATTCCATGGACTGTACTATATAATACACAGACTTCAGGAAGGGTCTTGGACAGCAACAGAATTGTCTGAAAACATATTGTGCTATTGTTACAGTACACAAACCTTCTCTATTAATGTAACACACATCATCATTTTATACAGACTTACAGTATCCTGTTTCACAACAGATTTTGTTAAGTGTCATCTTCTCCCTCCCCCCCCCCCCCCCATTACTACTGTAACAAACACCAGTGCTACATGGTCTGCAATTTGAAGATTTTTGTCAGGTAAAGACTAAATATAAAGTCAGAAGAGGCTGTTTATTAAAAAAAGTTTCTGACTCTTCAGTCAATATTTTCAAATAACTATTTTTTGCTTTCTAAAGAAAAAACAATGCAGTTTTCTTTAAAATACTTTTTCAATGAACAACCACAATTTTTGAACATTTGAAAAGCTAAAACCACATTTTCAAATATTTTTGCCGCATAAACACACAGCAACTATTCTGCTCCCCTTAATTTCATTTGTAAATTCATGAACTTACCGCACATTTTTCAACCTTTCCAGCATTATTCGCCCATTTGACCAAAGCTAACAATCGAACAAACAATTGTCGTGTGCGACTTGCAAACTGCACTATTTCTATTTTTCTGTAATAAAAATATATATATTTAGAAAATCCGTACTTCAATTATTTGGGGTGGGGTGAGAGGAAAGCAGCATATGGAGTGGTAGAAACAGACACTTGCATTGCTTTTGTAAATTATTGCATTTTTTAAACAAAAGATTAACATTCAACATATTTTCTTTGTTGACAGAGGCAAACAGGTAATCTGCTCCTATTTGTAAGCACTAAAATGTAGAAAGGTCAAAAGAGTGATTCTGATCTTCTCTCACATGTGTATGCTCAACTTTGAAGACTTCAAAACTCAGATAATTAACTAGTTTCAAAGTGATCTCTGATTTCATGCATTCTAACTAGGAACTGCATCATACAACAAAGTAAATTAGGAACATTAATTTCATGAACCTAGCTCCTATATAGCTGCTAAATATTACTTGAATTTCACATTTTTAATCCATCCTACTCTTCAGTACAGATGCTTTTAAATACTTTTTAGTTGATTTAGTTTATGACAAAGGAGAGATGTCAGAAACGAAAATGTCAAACTATTTTTGTTCTTATTGGAAATATAAGGATCCATTTGCTAGTCAATTTTTCTATTACTTTCAATTTGGAATGGAGGACAGCTAAGCTAGTTAATTAAAATATCCCCTAAAGCAGCTACACTAAAACCCGAAAATGCACTTCAAAACAGAATTATAATCAATGAAGAGAATTCTCAGTGACACATCACCAACTTCAGCTTACCATACATCGATAGGACATGCATAATACAATTTCAGAACAAGATAGATCATTTCATTTGAGCAGGAATATGCAGCTCCCGTCCTATGTGTGGCTTCCTAAAGCCATTTCCTGACCCAAGGAAGTCACGAAAAACTGGGATGCCAAAAATATCAATGAAATTCAATAGCAAACTACTAAAAAAATGTAAAACAAGTCCTTTCAATGGATTTCCTGAATTTAAAAATGGCTTTCTTGCTCTTGACTGCCAATATTGGTAGCAAGAGAAAGGGTGTGTGGTGGAAAACAGGCTATGGCCACAGCTCCACCATTGTTCCTCCTCCTTGTCTCTAATTATAATCAAGCAGATTTATGTTAAATGCACACAGAAAGTATGCATAGAATTATAACTGCGAAAAACACACACATTTTACCACATTGACTCGAGACACAATATTTTTTGTATTTATTGCAGAGCTCACTATTTCAGAGCAAATTCTCAAAGTATACTACTGAACATGGATAGACAAAAATCATTGCTGACCTAATACTAAGCTCAGATAGATGTTAAATGAAATAGTCACCATCCTAAATGTACAAATTAAATATCGTTTAATTTGCCAATATTAGTTTTTGCTTCTAGCAGGTATGTACAGGGCAATACCAGCAAATCTCAACACCAATTAAAATGTGATTTCCCACTGTGGTCAGTGCTTCACTCTGGGTATTTAGAAATTATTTTTAAACACTGGCTGAAATCCTGTTGCTTAGCACAGTACGTTGCACTAGAGTAGGCCCACTGAATCAGTGGGGATTTAGTGAGTCAACTCTTGCACAAGTTCCACTAAACTAATGAAAATGGACCTACTCTAGCTGTGATTTTGTTTAACAAAGTAAGTCACAACTTACTAGGCCAATTTGAATCAATGGAACATACGGAAGAGTTGACTTACCAAATCTCCACTGATTCAACAGGCTTACTCTAGTCCAAATTATTAGGATAAGCAATAGGATTTCAGCCACTATCTTCATAGTTCATATTTCAGTTTTTAACAGCTGTTCTCTGTAGGACCAGTCTAGAAATCTTGGAGAAGGATTTTGTCTTATGAAAACCTGACTCCTTATCCTGCCAAGGACAAGGCTTTATTATTATGCAGATCTTCAGATATCATTTATATTTATTTATTACTTATTCAAAATATTTTTATCCCCCCTTTCTCCTTTAAAAGGAGCAAAGTGGATTACATAATTAAAAGACAATATTTAAAGCTAACAATAATAAGTATATAAATACTAAATAGTCTAGGAACAGCAAGAGAAGGCCTTCTCCCATGTCCCCACCAAACACACCTGTGAAGGTAGCAAGATCGAGAGAAAGGCCTCTCCTGATTATCTTAACACCCAGGCAGGCTCATACAAGGAGACATGGTCCTTGAGATAGCTTGGACCCAAGCTGTTTAGGGCTTTATAGGTTAGAGCCAGCACTTTGAATTGTGTCCAGAAATGGGTTGGCAGTCAGTGGAGCTGCTATAACGGGGGTTACGTGATTCCTGTGACCAACCCCAGTTGACCACCACATTTTGTACTTGCTGAAGTTTCCTGACACTTTCCAGAGGCAGCCCCACATAGAGTGTGTTATAGTAATCCAGCTGGGATGTGACTAAATCACCATCACCCAATCAGACCTTTCTAGGAATGGGCACAGCTGGTGTACTAGTTTTAATTCTGCAAATGCACTTCTGACTACCTCTGAAACCTGGGCATCCAGGCTCAGGAACACCCCCAAGCTGCTTACCTATGTTTTCAGAGGAGTGAACACCATCCAGCACAGGCTGCATCCCTATTCCTTGATCTGCCTTTATACTGACCAAGAGCACCTCTCTGTTGCCTGAATTAAGTTTCAGTTTATTCACCCTCATCCATAACTGATACCAGACACCGATCTACAGCTGAAACAGTTTCCTCAGATTTAGATGGCAAGGAGAGATAGAGTTGGGCATCATCTGCATATAGTTGACACCAAACCCCAAAACTCTGGACAACCTCTCCCAGCAGCTTCATGTAGATGTTAAATAAAAAGAACCCTGAAGGACCCCACCAGCCATGTGGCCAGGGTGTCAAACAGGAATCCTCCAGTACCACCTTCTGAGTTCTCTCCTCCATGAATGACCAGAGCCACCGCAAAACAATGCCTCCATGATCCATCCCATTTCACTATATATTGCTCTGTACTATTTTACTGGTATGTTGCTTCCTATGGCGTATAAACTCTCATACCATCAGCAAGCCTAGTTTGGAGGATAAATGCAAATCATTATTTCCTGATCTGAACACAATGGCAAACTGACTTGCACTAGAAAGCAATTGCATTGGACTGAACTGGACCATGGAAGATCAGCATGGAACCAAAAGGCTCATTTTTATGACATGAAGATACCATTCAGAATTATGTGTGAACTAGCCCAATGTGTCTTGAGCTTCAATCTATCCACTAAAAAAAGGGTGAAACAACATATTGTGTAATTCAACATAATTTCATTTTAAATCAGAAGAATACTGGCCCACCATTTAGACTGACTCACCATATTTAAATTTAATTAAAAGTTGCCCCAAATCCACATCACTTCTGATTACTCACCTTTCCATATCAGTTTTTCTTGGTAACCTGTTTTTGAAAAAAGAATGAAATATTATGTTGTGGTAGATGATATAAACATTAAATTGGAGAACGAAAGTAAGTCTACTTCTGACTATACTAAAAATTGTATACTATGAAGTTTACTGACTATGCATTTACGCACCAGTTTACTTTGTCACTTGAAAGCAGCAGTGGGCAGCACCTTCATTTCTAGAAGTAAAGTCCGACCCCTGGAATACCTGAGTGCTGCATCACTAACACACCTGACCATCACTGCTAAATTTGTTACCATAGCTAACCTCCTGTCCAAGTTTTTACACTAAAACAAACCACACAAAGCATGTGTGCTTTCTCCCCCAAAATAACAACAGCACTATAAGTGTTATTTTCACTGGAAATCAGGCAGGTACATATCCTGTCCATAAAGCTAATTACATTTCTGGGAGAATTATCAGGCTTGAAAAGAAGGCACTTGTGTGACTTGTATAAAAATAAAGGGAGGTTTGTTGTTGCTGTCATGATGGTGTATTTTGAAGGTAGTAAGTCCTGGGAGAAAAACTGACAGAATGCTGCATTCAGCTCATTAATTGCCCATCCCTCTTTAAAATTTTGTATTTGAAGTTTCTCTTCTTAATTAATGATTTGATTACGTTAACATTTATGTGTCAGTTATAGTATTCATAACATATGCTAGGATTCTAAAAGCTAAAACATCAGTATTCCCTATAGGAAACTAATGAATGGTGAAGGCAAGACATACCTTAAGATACGTGACAAACAAATGCCCACCACATGTCCAAATGATCAGAAGCAGAAAGCTCCATTTCACCCTTTAGCTAAACTGAAGAGACCATCAAAGTAACTATGCCAAGCAACCTATCACTATAAAGTGTGAACAATCATTTTTCCAGGTATCCATGCCCAGTCTTTATTCTTGTTAGCAATATTTCACCATCACATACATCCTGCATTATTCTTTATTCTAGAAAGTGTGTATGTGCACTTCTCTATATCACTCTATTTTCTGCTACGACATCAGCCAACAGAACAGGAAAATAATATGTATTTCTTTGAAAACAACCTTTAGTTAGTTAAGTATACAAAGTCAGAAGCAACTTATAGTTACTCTAATGGGGCTTTCAAGGTAAGTGGAATATTTAAAGAGTGGTTTTACCAGTTCCACTCGCCCAGTGAGTTTCCATGGCCAACAGGGAATTTGAAGCCTTGTCACCAGAGGTCTAGTTCATCACTCTATCCACTACACCAGTGGTCCCCAACCTTTTCCAAACCACGGACTGGTTGGACAGGGGGGTCTGTGCGCAGGGGGGCGGGTCACCCCTGCGCTCGCCGGTGGGCGGGGTGCACTCGTGGGTGGGCGGGGCGCACACTTGCGCATACGTGGGTGGGCGGGGCATGCTTGCACACATGGGTGGGGCACACTCACGGGTGGGCAGGGCGCACACTCACGCATGTGCAGATGGGTGGGGGCGCTCACAGTGGGCGGGGCGTGCTTGCACGCATGCACGGGTGGGCGGGGGTGCTCACAGGTGGGCAGGGCGCACGTGGGTGGGTGTGGCACCCATGAGTGCAGGTGGGCGGGCCGTGCATGCGGGTGGGCGTGCATGGGGGGAGTGCATGCAGGCAGGCGGGAGATCTGTCTCCATGGCCCGGTCCTGCCAAGGCCGCAGACCGGGAGTTGGGGACCCCTGCGCTACACCACACTAGGAAGAGGATCCTACTTTGAAACTAGTTATTACAGGAGGACACCCACCATGGGGAATGATTTAAAGAACTCACAATGAAACAAATATATCACATATGTTGCCACAAATGTTCCAATTATGCAGCAGAAGATATAAACATAATCATCACGTAAAATACACAGTTCAACTTCTTAACTGATACTAATATTGAGGTCCTATTCGGCCTCAATAGGGTATGGAATGCTTCTAATTCTGCAATTCAAATATGTGGTTTGCTTTCACCACCACCTCTACTAAGAGCAGATTGCACTGTTCTTACCTCCCAGTGAAAAGAGGGCAATCCTAGGAGATAAAGTACTGCATACAACTGAGGGCACAGTAACTTGTAACTTGACAGCATACTTAGAGTCAGTATTATTCTATCAAGCAAATAGAAATTTTACGTTTTGATTACTTTCCAGTTCATACAACAATGTCAGAGAAAAAGCTGAAATCCTGTTGCTTAGCTTAAGAAACCACAACTAGAGTGGGGATCTTTTGAGCCAACTCCTCTGTAAGTTCCATTGATTCAAAAGAGCTATTCCAGTTGCAACTTACTATGTCAAGCAATAGGATTTTGGCCAATTAGTTTCACATGACAGCAGAACTGAGCGTTCCAGCTACAAATAAGGAGCCAGTTCTAGATCTCTGTCAAGTGTGGCTGAATGAACTGAATGTTTTTGAAGAATCTTTTAACCTAGTCACACTTTGCACGTTGGCATGTTTACTTAGATCTGAAACAGATATCCAAAATCACGTGTGTGAAGACATCGTTAGGATACTGATCAAACTTAAAAGGCCAAGCTCCCACACTAGCTGACAGCTGGTTGTAGTATTTAACAGGGAGGACAAAGCGGGGTGGGGGGAGGAACAGATGGCACAACACCAGTGTATCAGAGAACAAGTTAATGTATGGGAAGCTATCTCTGGAAGTAAAACAGTCAGAAGACTGATAGGGATGGGGTCCCCCGACCACCTGTCACTCACAGATCCGCGAGGACCGTGAGCTCCGCGTAGGTTCGATGCAAAAGAAAATCGATGAGAGTGCTGAGCCGGTAGCCAGGACTGGCTGCCGCTGCCGCCGTTCCTGGAGGCGGTGGAGCCGGGGCCGAAGCGGGCCCACCTCCGGCTGGGACCAACTGATGGCTTTCCAATTGTACCGGCGCCATCGTTGCAGCGGCAGAAGCAGAGACCGGCCGACCACGACGAGCCCTCGGAGTCCTTTCCCTCACCCCAGCGGCAAGTCCACTGGCGGTAGCAAACGCAGCGGGAAGCCGAAGCAGCTGAGCTCACAAAGCACTTCTTCCCCCAGCAAGAACCTTTGCTTTCCAGGCTCCTTCCGCCGCCATTGCAGTAGGCGGACCCCGCACCGGAAGTGATCCCAGGACGGTTTCGGACCGGAAAGAAACCGCTTCCGGCGGGCTACATGGATCATAGACTTTTCCTGTGTCTATGGTTAGTCGCTTCCCAGAGTGATCCAAGCATCCGAGATGAGTTGAAGCGCCATCTATGGTCGCCGGAGGGAGGGCTTGCAACTCGTGGAGGTTTTAAAGCCGTCAAAAAGCAGAAGGGGAGAAGGACGGCACGAGTTTATGCTCCTTTCTCCTTCAGCTATTACTGCGGAACCGAAACAGGGTTGGAATTTGGGGGCGATAAGTCGGCAGCCCCAGTTGGGACAAGAAGCGAAACGTCGTGTGATTCCGGAGGGGAATCGGTTGCATGCAGTAACGCCCCGCTCGCCTCCGGCAACCCTCCAAAGACGAAACCCTGATCTCGTCTCTAAAGGCGGTGCGCCCTTGAGAGGGAAACGACGGTGCCTCAATCTGCATCTGCCCAATTCGCTTGCTCTTTGTTTTTTAATTGGCCAGTTGGGAGACAGTAGAACTGTGTTTGCACGGCTGGTGTCTCCACACATAGGACAAAAAGATTTGCCTGCCCGGAACTGGATGATTTGCCCGCCGGGAGGGAGAGGAGGAAATAAGTTATTAGCCTTAACTTGTGGCCGTGGTTTGCAACTGCGTGGGAATCAGGCCAGTGATATTGAAACCCGTTTACCTCTAACCCGCTGGCATTTCTAGAGCCGCTTTACATGGTCAGCTTCCTTTGAATGAAAGTGTAATGGAGACTTGCGAGTTTGTAGTATTCTGTTCACACCACAGCTTGGAAGGGTTCTCTTTTTTTGGACGATGACTCCCAAAACCTCCAAATCAGCATAGTCAGTATTTTTAGACTCTTGATTCATATATCGTTGAGTGGCTATGCAAGTATTCCAAGACTGATAAATGCAAAAACACAGAAGACAATACGACATTTGCAATAACAATTTATATCTGTTATAGTTTTCTGCTGTGTTTTTACGTATATTTTAATAGTTTTATCTTTGTTCATTGAGGAAACAGAGCTTTGGTATTGGTGTAGAAGTGAAATAAAGTCAATCCTGGCGAAAGCACACCAGCTTTAGCTTCCCCTGAAGTCTGAAATGGCTGAAATCCTGCTGCACTTCAGCACAAAAGACATACATTTTGGAGGTGAATTGCCTCAAGTTAAGAAATCTCCATAGGCATTATCTGTTGTATGCTGAGTTACGGGACTCAGTTTGTATACATTGGTACTAAGACATTCCTACAGTATATACAGTTGCCTGGGAAATGTGCTAATGTAGCACAAATGGCATAACCGTTAGAAGTGAATTGCCCCAAGTTAAGAAGTCATTGTAGACATTAATTGTTGCATACTGAGTTATGGGACCTATGGTGATTTCTAAACTTGTAGCAATCTGCTTCCAAAAGTCATACCATTTGCATAACTACAAGAGGTTTTTGACCAAAAAAATTAGTAAATTCATAGGATTTACTTTGAAGTGGCAATGTATTAGTAGGTTGGTAATACTAAGTATTGGTGCTTCTAAGTGGAACATGTATTGCACTTGAAGTTGGTTAGAAGCTTTGAGCCAAGCACATAATTTATCAATTTGAAATTTGAAGCAGTACTTCAGTGCAGGCTCCATTTGTAGGTTAATATTTAAATGATCAGTATACAATTATATCTAAGAAGTCTGGATTTTTCTTGCAATTCTAAGTATTTTTTAACATAGAAGAATAGTAAAATAATTTATGTTTCCCACCTATATTGCTAGCAGAATCTGCCCACACGGTTTTAATAAACAACTTTAAATTGTTAAACATTTCTATCTCCAAGAAGTGCAGCACAACAACATATACAGCATACATATTCTTTGGGTCTCAGTTCTTATTAATAATGGTATTATTCCTAGAAAATTCAATTTCCTGTCACAAACTGTTGATTTATCAATTGTGAAAGATTTTTCAGAACTACAACAGGGCATTCTCTGTGTTAGCAGTAGAGTTAATTTGCTGCCTATTTGTGTTTGTTGAATATACTGAGGTATCCAGTTGCCATTATATTAAAAATGGCAACTACTTATTTAACTTTTCTTTGTTTGATTCTTTTCAGACTATTTAAAATTGAATTATTGTTTGCTGGCTACTACTGGTGCTATATAAACAAAATAATAGAAGTTAACTAAACAGTCAGTTAAAAGGCTTACACAACCAGATTTTAGCACTTTAGACATAATCGTTCAACTGCCAATTCGATGACACATACTACAATTACTCCCACATGGGAGAAGGGTGCAACTATCAAAGAGAAAGTTTTGATCAGAAATTGTATTTATAAACTATAGGTAGTGTTAGTTCTGTTTTGCAATTTTCATTCATTTAAATATTCCTCGCCCTCAAACCCAATCAGTTTTCAGTTCCTCTCTGGGTTCTGTCACTCAAACAAAGATGGCTACCAAGAGGAAGGTGCTAGGCAACCTAATGTCCCAGAAATTGACTGCAAAGCTCATGGAGGCCTGCATAAAAGGAAAGAACAATTAACTATTATATTACTGATTGAGTATTGGGATAATGCAATATCCTCCAAATGGAAATACTTCCTTGGCAGATCCTAGCCAGAATTGCACTTTATTGGGCTTTAAACAGTTTGGGACTAGATAGCTACTGGTTTCTGATATACTTTCTGTGAACTATTAGTAATGCTTCTAAAAAATCTCATGTTCTGGACCAAATAATAGTTCAGCTTTGTGAGAAACTGGGCCATCACCAAGAGGATAGTTTTGATTCTAGAAGAGAATATTGTGTCTTATTTTTTAAGGCCCCTTTTAAAAAAATGATAAAGACCAATTATTTAAAGCTGCCGTAATAAACAAATCTCCAGGATGCTGTCAATACCAACCTTTTAAAATTAGTTATAGATTTTTAGAGGGTTGTTTATATTTATGGTTTTAATTACTGTCTGATGTATCACCATGTTGTTGTTGTTGTTTTAGGTTTTTTTATTATTATTTTCAGGTAATATGTTGTATTTTTAGTTTTACTTGTTTTAACATTGTAAGCTGCCTTGGGTCCCTCCACCAGGATAGAGGCAGCCTACAAATGATACAAGTATAAATAATCAAATAAACTCCTAGCTTTCTGCTGCAATGTATAGCACTGTCCTCATGTGAAAGTCTCATTATCAGTGACAAATGCTACCAGGATTATCTGATGCCAGCAGAGGAAGCATGTCTCTGCACCATCAAGATATGACATGCGACCACAGATCATACAAATCAATCAAAGAGGATAGAGGGTGGGACACCCTCACAGACATTGGAGAACTTACTTCTTTAGACTACCACGTCCAGAGTCTCCTAGCCAGCATAGCCCAGTCTGACGATTTCTTTAGAATTATGAAAAATATATTAGTGTGGGGACTTTATGAAAACAAATTTAGGAGCAGCTTTAATCTCTAATGTACAAAAATTAAGAAGCAAACACAATAAGCCAAGTAGGATATAATTTAAAAGGACTGTATGTCACATCCTCATCCTTCAGACATTTGGAATACCTCCAGAAATTTTTCCAAATGTTGATAAGAAAAACCCAGACAAAACACAAAACATCTGAAGTCTCCTGTTCTCATGAAAGCAGAAGTCATATTTTTATGTAGAGGGAAAACATTGGCTCACTGAGCCCTCACAGATTGAGATGCTTGTCTTGCCTAAGACATTCTGTTGCCTAAAGAAGAGTAGCAAATGGCTACCTCTCCCCCAATGCAAGGAACATCCTCCCAAAGGCCAGTCAAATTATTTTGGCATTTGAGGCTGACCATCTATTGATTGCTTCTTCCTCTGCATGGCAACAGTGATGCATAACAATTTGCTGCCATTTAACATCCAAAACCAGCTCTCTGAGGCTATTTCCTCACTCTGCCTTGTGACAGGGCATGTCTCTAGTTTCTTCAGTTTCTGTGAATAATTAAGTGATGGACATCCTCTTTGTCTTGCTGCTTTGTAGTGGACCACATTTCTACATGTGGTCAGCAAGAACTTGAATCAGTGATTAAAACATAGCCACACTCCACCATAGGGTGGGAAAACACGGGAGGGATCGTACTACCACATATAGCATTATCAATTTAGAAACAATTTCTGTGCAATTCATCAGAGTCCAACAGCCATGGTAAGATCCATTCTACTGATATAGATCAAATATGAAACAGGAAGTGAATAACAAGGTAGCATAAGGTTGAAAGGATACACATATCACAACTCTGATATCGGCAGAATTTCCCTGCTGCCCACCTCCCAATAGTGTTTTCCTGTGCATGGATGTTGATTGACTCCATATTATTAATCTTAATTAAGCATACTTACTTGGAATCTTATTTAAAGAAAACGCTATTGTCCCTAATAGTGTACTAAAATATAAAATGGATTGTGTGTGTGTCTTAGAAAACTTAATGCTACTATGCCAACTTTTCAGTCAATGCAATTCTCCTGTGACAAGCCCTGTAAGGAGATCATCTGAGCTGCACAAAAGGCTGTTGCTGAGGGCACTGCAGGGTTGGCTATAATGTGTTACGTGGCATCCTATAGGCCTTTGATTGAAGCTGGAGCTGAAAAAAGAGCTGTGCACTGCTGTTTGCCTGTAACAAGAAGCATAGATATGACAAGAGGAACAGAGCATCATTATGCTTGTGCTCCCCTTGTCTTGAACAAATGTCTACTCTTTCCACTGCAGCAGCTAAAGCCAGCCCAAGGATTTGTTCTGCTTATTTCCACTTTTTAAAATTAAAAAAAGGAGCTGTGATACTTTCACAAATGTAAATTTTGATTGGTTGATTTTATTAAATGCTACATGGAATTCCAACACTACAATCCCTGAAAATTATTTTGCATCCTCAAAAGAACATTCTCCGTAATGTATAATCCCATGATTTACAATTAAATATGCCACCCCAGCTGTGTAGCTTGTATATTTTTATTCTAAAAGTACTGCATTGTCTGGTTTTGTAAGCAATGTGAAAGGGGATCATTTCTTGCCTTTCATCCAAAATATTAAAAGAGGTTACACATTACATTTAATGCATGTACAGTCTGTGCAAATATATATGCTTGTTGATCTATATATTCACATACTCATACAGCTTGTGATCGTTCTGAGGCTTTCTGATTTTAACAATGTAAAAAACAAATTGGAGGGCAGGCCTTCAACTAAAGGGTTGATTATTACCAAATCATATGACTGGTAGCTCAACTGGGGGAAAAATGACAAATTGTAAAACATGTGACTGATACGGCTGTCCCTGTTGAAGCTACCTGGCTTGCTTGTTGAATCTTACTCGAGCTCTTATGAAGAGGACTATCCAATTCCATTGCACTTGGCATCAGGAAGCTAGTTTAGTTAGGGAGGCAGGAACAGTCCTGTGGCCCACATGACATTCTCCAAAAATGCGCTGTGGTGCTCCCCACCCTCCAACATATGCTGCCTGAGACGGCTGCACCACTGCCAGTCATGGTAGAAAACTGCTTCCGCAGGTAGGTCTACCAGTCAAGCAGCTGTTAAAGACAAGGGGCATGAAGCCAACATCTATTAAAAGATGTAGATATATAATATTAATGGTAGTGCACCTCTGGCTCATATGTGGAAAGTGCTGTTGCATACATTGGTATGTAATGTGATGTATATGCTTGTGACAGGCCATATACGATGTTCTTTCTGTTACCACCCCACGTTATGCTTGTATATGTTTAATGTACTCTTTTCATGTGGCATGTTGTTGCATATTTCCATGTGTTTGTGTATGAAGTTCTGCAGCATTTCTATGGGTTTTTTTTTTATTTAGAAAAAGAACATTATACATAAATCTCTTCAGGTAAGAGTTGTTTATTAAAATATCCTGGAAGACATCTGACCTGGAAGATTCATAATAAGTGAACTTTCCTTTGTTCCTAGCACAGCATGTGTGTAAAGAGAAGATGGAAACAAAAGAGGAAAACAACTGCCTCAGTTTCTCATAGGTTTGGCTCATATCCTCTACTTATCAGCTTTTATTTTCTTCTGAGAATTCACCAATTTTCTTGCAGTCTGTGATGACATCAAGGAACTATGTTGTTGTTATGTGCTTCTGACTTACAGTGACCCTAATCGGATGTTCCAAGTAAGTGAGATATTTAAGGAGTAAAGTAATGGCTCTGCCACTAGTTGGGTGGGATAAAAATAGAAACAAAACAAATAAAATAACCAGTGCCACTCCCCAGTGAGTTTCCACGGCTGAGAGGAGATTTGAAGCCGTGTTTCCTGAGTCTTGGTTCATAATTCTATCTACTACACCACACTGCCTCTCCTAGGAACTATATTCCACAGTTATTGTAAGCAACTGTGAATGCATTGAAAGTTGTGGTCTCTGATTCTGTGGCCCGTATTGCACAGCAGAGTAAGTGTTCCCGCCTTTGACTCCAAAGGCAATGTAAAGATATTCCATATTTTTTCATGAACAGCTTTTTTTTTTCTTTGATGAGAAAACCAGCAACTACAAGAACACTGCACATGCTCCATTAGGTTATGCTTTTAACGGCTAGCACCCTTTAGGAGTTCTTAGCAGTCTCATTTTTGCACATAATTATGCAGCTCTGATATCAGTTTTGCCCACTTGACAAACAAAGAAGATGAGATGGTGGCAGGCACATATTTCTTCTCACAATGTTCAAACAAAAATCAATGTGTCTGAAGTTTTACTAATAACAGAGGAGGACACCATGCCGTCCTCCAGTCCATTACTCTAGCCAATTTCTTTGTTTCTAGCTTGCCTTTGGTCTTAGAGCTTAGAAGTGAGAAGGGTAACCAGCTCAACGATCAGATAAAAATATGGCCAGAGCTCAGAAATTATTATTTTTGAACAATTCCCAGAATCCAAGTATTCCAAGCTCTGTGTGAGGTGTATGTGCTGCTCAATTAAAATCTCCCATCCCGCACTTTATGGAAGGAGCAAATAAAATATAGCCCCATAGTTTCAAAATTTGACCCTCGAGTGAGAACAGAACACTCAGCTTTGTGGTCTCTTATTACCTCTCCAATACTGTGCAGCACAATAATTTTCAAGGGTATAAAAAGGGAGGAATTTGTTTATTTTATTAATTTATATGCCATGTTTCTCCCAACAGAGGGACCTAAATGCTTATAAATATTTTTTAACCATTAAAACAATTTGAAAGACAATAAGTTACAATACTAAAAGGGAATTAAATAAATTAAGCATTAACAAATACTGAATAATACCTTTAGAATAATCTTTAGAACAGACTCAAGGGAGCAAGTGTCCAGAGTTAGCGGACAAGGAGAGCTAACAGGACTTTGACAGGGAAAAGTTAGTAAGGCAAAGTAGTGCAGAATGGGTCTATCAGAGGAAGAGACAAAAGAAAAGGGGATATCAAGGAGACAAAGGCAGAGGAGTGATTTACATTAACACAAGGAAGTGATCTGGAGTAACCCTTGGGAATTCCCCATTCAGAAGCACTATGTGCTCAGCTTAAGAGGGAGAGGTGTGTCCTGGAAAGTGCTGAGAGCAATAAGTAGCAGCTGTGAGAACTGGGAGGGCCTTTCTGTTTGCTGACTCCTAGCAGAACACAGCAGAGGAATAAAACAGACAGACCCCAGAGAGTGAGCAAACAGGGACAGCTAACAGAAGTTTGGTGGAAGAGGCCTCTAACAAAATGTTTTGATATAGTTATATATTAGGGGACATTCCCTGCAACCTTCAAGGCAGACAAAGGAAATGGCACTCATTGACAAACAAAAGACATCAATTTAACAGGAATTGTGGAGGGAAGAGATGCTTCAGTGGTGGTGACCTGCAAAGTATGTGGAGCATTTGTCTTTGTACATGAGAACAACACAATGTACACATGGAGCAAGTACAAACTCATAGCATTGTTTGAAGAAAAAGTGAAAGAACTAGAGCAACGAGTGGCCATCCTAAAGGCTATAAGAGAAAATGAGACGTATACTAGTGGAACTGCTAATCTGCTTTCAGATTCTTGAAGAAAACTCTCCAGGGCTGGATGAACTGCATCCAAGAGTATTGAATTAATTGGCTGAAGAACTCTCAGAACCACTTTTGGCTATTTTCTTGAAATAATGGGAAACAGGTGAGGTGCCAGAGGATTGGAGGAGGGCTAATGTTGTCCCTATCCACAAAAAGGGCAAAAAGGAGAAACCTGGGAACTACAGACCTGTCAGCATGACATCAATCCCAAGATTATAAAGCAGTCACTCTGCAAGTACCTTGTAAATAATGCAGTAATAACTAGAAGCCAAGAACAAATCCTGTCAGACTAATCTTATCTCATTCTTTGATCGGGTAACCTCCCTGGTAGATAGTGAGAGTGCTGTAAATGTAATATATCTTAACTTCAGCAAAATATTTGACAAAGCGCCTGATGAAATTCTAATTAGCAGGTTAAGTAGGTGTGAGCTGGATAGAACAACTGTCAAGTGGATACACAGTTGATTACATAATTGTAATCAGAGAGTGCTTATCCATGGCTCCTTTTCAAAGGGAGGTGGTAACAAATGGCATACCAATGTGCTCAGTCATGGGCCCAGTGCTCTTCAACATTTTTATTAATGGCTTGGATGAGAGGATATAGGGAAGGCTTATCACATTTGTGAATAACAGAAAATTGGGTGGAATAGCTAATACCCTGGAAGACAGAAGCAAAATACAAAAAGATCTTGATAAGCTTGAGCACTGGGCTGAAAACAACAGAATGAAATTAAACAGGGATAAGTGCAAAGTTCTACACAAGGGGAGGATGAAACACACAATTAGAAGATGGAGGATACTTGGGTCGGTAATACTATAAGCAAGAAGGATCTTGGAATTGTTGTAGATCACAAGCAAATATGAGCAAATATGAGATGGCTCATATTTGCTTGAGGCAGCTGCAAAAAAGGCAAATGCTATTTTAGGCAGCATTAACAGAAGGAGTCTCCAAATCCTATGGAGTACTAGTTCCCGTCTATTCAGTACTGGTTAGGCACTTGAGTATTGTGTCCACTTTAAAAAGGATGAGGAAAGACTAAAAGAACTGAGCATGTTTAGCCTTGAGAAAAGAAAACTGAGGGGAGACACAATAGCACTTTTCAAATACTTTAAATTGTTATATAGAAGAGAGTCAGGATCTTTTCTTGATCAGAGCAGAGCGCATGACATGTAATAATGTGCTCAAGTTGCAGGAAGTGAGATTTTGGTCGAATATCAAGAAAAACATCCTAATTGTTAGAGGAGTACAACAATAGAACCAACTAACTCGGGAAGTGGTGAGCACTGGAGGTATTCAATGAGACAACCATATTTCAGATATACTTTGATTTGGATTCCTAAATTGAGCAGGGAGTTGGACTCAATGGCCTTATAGGCCACTTCCAGTTCTATTATTCTATGGTTCTATAATCCAAAAACACTTTTTCAAAGGTAAATTATGCAGCTCTCCCATTAAAATCCTATCCTTAGCAGCAATTTACTTATTGAAAGCCACTGTAAAAAGAATTATCTTTGCCTGACATGGAAGAATGGCTAAAAAAAAAGAAAAAAAGACATCCAACATATAGATGGAGCAGATACTGCTGGAGCAAAATTAAGAGAAGCAACTACGGGCAATCCTAACTAGCCAGGTTCACTGTAGGCTGGTTGAACTAGTACCCATGCCCGTGGTAGTTCAGGAGGGGAGGGACCTCAGCTGTCCTAATGGAAAAACAGGAGAATTAAAAAAAAAAAAAGCCAGGACCCATCACCATAAGAACTGCTGGCAACCAAAACAGCACTAATCTCCACCTAGCAGCAAAGCAACCAATGAGAGCCAGTCATCCAGTACAGGAGGCAAGCACAACTGCACAATTAAAGGGAAAGGGTAGTTAAAGGCACAGTGTAGTAATTTGCCCCAATTCAAGCCCTTTCCATGGCTGCCATGAAACGCATTGCAACACCAACTTGTGCCCTCAGTGCCCATAATGCCAAGCCCCTCCTAGTGTAGCTCTCTAGAAGATATTGATCTGTAACTCCTATCATCCCCCATCACTGCTCAAGACTGATAGGAGCTGCCACTCAGCAACACCTGGATATTCACATTGTTCCCATCTATGGTGCAAAAGATCAATTGGAGTTCTAGGAAAACGTTATTTTGCTTTGGCCTTGTCCAATGCTCTCTATATAGGTTTATTTCCTGTACTTAGAAGGACACATTGTGCTATGCTCATCTTCCCCTCCACCTGCATGTTAAACATCTGTATGTGGGAAGGGCTGAAGCATGCTGTGATCTCCTTGCAGATTCACTATATGCTACATTTGCGGCAACTGATTTCTGCACTCCTTTTTACCCACTCTCCCAACATGTAGGACTGGAGAACATGTGGCTTCTTAGATGTTGTTGGACTCCAATTTCCATCAACCCTAGCCTGAATGGCCATTGACATGGGATGATGGAAGTTGTAGTTTGTCAGCATCTGGAGTACCAGAACTCCCAATCCTGCCTTAGAAGTTGACTGCACCTTTTAAAAGGGAAGTGTGTAACTCTTTGTGGGACCTTGCATTGCTCTGAAAATATTTAGCTCCTTCTGGAACCTCCTCCTAGTAGCTAGATGTCAATAAATCTTGCTATGGCAGGGCCTGATTTATTGCTGATATATGCTTGCATCTTCCTAAATCTGTGCTTCTTAAACGCACAGGTAACAGTGGCAAGTGGTAAGGCTGTTCCAACTCATCAAACAAGATATATTTTTTTTCCTAGTAGTGTTTACTTCCACTAACAGTTCCACTTTCAAAACCTGTTGTGTGTTTGGAATCAATCTGAATGAGCCTTTGGGAGTTCCTTACAGCCCACTGCTTCCTCTGAGTGTGCAAAAACATTCACGATCCCTTATAGCTGATAGCAGATTACAGTCTGGTGATGTGTGTGTAGGGACTAGAATGACACAAGGAACCATGGGTAATGAATGGCAATGACTCGTCTATCTTCCCCCTAACTATACAGGCAGAGGGGGGATGAGTAAGGCCTGCTGTGTAAATGGAAGTCAGTCTGTGTTGAAACTGGATCTGCAAAAGAGGCAGAGAGCTAATTTGCTTTCTGCAAAAAATCCTATGGAACTGTGGGTTTCCCTAAGCTATACATGTAAATCCTTCGTAGGTTTAGCTGGCTGGATAACTCAGTGGTTTAGGTATCTGACTGGGATGCAAGAGGTTGGGAGTTTGATTCCCTACTATGCCTTCTGGGAGAAGAGCCAGCCTGTGTGGCCTTGGGCAAGCTGCACAGTCCCAGAGCTGTCCCCAGAAAAGGGGACTGGTAAACCACTTCTGAGTTTTCTCTACCTGGAGAACCCTGGAAAGGGTTACCATAACTCAGAATCGACTTGATGGCACACAATTATTACTTATTATTTAGTAGGCCTAGGAGTTAAGTTTTTGCTCCTCCCCCAGGACCTGTGCTAGGCTTGACATAAATTTTAGGGTTGTGGAGGTCTTGGAAAGTCTTTTTGAATCCTTAAAAGGACCAGATCCAATTTTTCTTCCAAAAATTTGGGGGGAGGGAGGGGCTGTAGTTATGCAAAAATGACCCTGGGGCCATATGGCACTTGCGGATCACAGTTTGCCCACCCTGCCCTACCTCTGATTGGGACCAGGAATGTGCTGTAGTGTTGATCCTGATAATTCCAACTATATTAACTATATCTGTAAATCAAACTTGTATTGTTAAAACATATACCCTACAGCAACCATCTTCTAAGGCAATGGAATGCTTTGGGGTAAGTACATGCACCCCAGAACATCTTGCTATTGTGAAGCAGTTAATATGTTCAAAATACAAGCCTGTTTGATAGGTATCTGTACTTCCTTTATCTTGAAAAAACAGAGAGTTCAGGTAGTTTTTTTATGAGCACCTTGAGAGAAGAGAGTAGTGAACATGAGTAAGGTGACTTTGTAAACATTTGTTCATTTGCAAAGGACCTTTGAAACAGATACTCTAGGGTTGCAGCCAGAATCAACCAGAATCACAGCAGATCCAAGCACTGGCAGGAGGGTGCAAAACTGACTGAAAAATGTAAAAAATGCAATTGTTTTTCAAAGCTGATTTCTTGAGAAGGTGTTTTTTAATCTTGAACTAAACATTCCTCATTTTAATTTATTCCCCAGTTCTCCTTGGCAGGGTGTTTTAACAGTTAATCAGGCTCACACTATATTATTATTTTTTTGCCTTCCTTGTGTTTAAAATTTATGTTTGAACAGAATGGATAGAGTGTCACCCATGGCAAGAATTCATTTCTTGATCAAAGAGTTATTGCTCTTTTTATTTGCACTCTTCAGACTTAGGTCACAGCCAGTAAACTTCTGATCCACATGCAACACCTTTTGCGTTTGATATTTTGTCATATAAGAGCTCTGAGTTTGTCAGCAGAAATAGAACGTTTTTGTTCCAAGGTCCTTTGGGATTCCACAGTTAGACAAATTTACCCACAGTTGCAAACTGCATGACAGCTTGGTACTAAGGAAATGCCAGCATACATGATGTGCCTCTTTTGCACATCTATTGTAACAAGGAAAAATGCATTTTAGATTAGAATGAGATGCATTGTGTTTATTCTGGAGCATATCGGACACCACACAGCATTGTAAAAGCATAATGAAAGAACCCATTGTAAATGGGTCATATTCTTCAGGGACAAAATAGTGCTGTGAGCTAAATGTGAGGAGGACTCAGCCATTATCTTGCATTTGCATTAATGACAAATGCAGAGACTGGGTATATGTTTCTACTTTCACTTGGAAGATGACCATGAAATAGATTGTGTGGAAGCTCTGGGACCAGTTCAGTGGAGCCATGGCATTCAGATTAAAACACGGAAATTGAAAGTATGCTGGTCAAGGACATTGGCTGCCTGAGGCAAACAGCAAGATAGCACATCTTCATTCTATGTACAGAAGCCATCTCTATTTGTAGTTTGAAACACTAGCAGTAGGATGGCAAACTCCACAAAATCCAAGGCCAGCAGACCAATTTAGAGGGTTCAGGAGAGTCTCTGTTTTCCTAGAAAAGGGATCACCTCTGTCCTCTAAGATGAGGTTGAGGAAGAACAACCAGAGAAATGTTACTGTGCACCTTTGGCATCTGTCACCTGAGGCAGATGCTTCACTTTGCCTAATAGTAGGGCTGGCCTTTCTTATACCGTCTCCTGACAGACAAATCTCTTCTGCCCTCAAACCTTCCTCAACATTCTTCAGACATCAACTTGTCAGATACAATATTGTCATTTATGATAAAGAAAAGTTCATTTTGGCTTGAGATACTGTGTTTTCCTGAACATGTTTGTTTGGCACCCAGGCCTTATGGGATGGCTACAATCTTCCTAGACATTCATAGTCCTTATAAATGCCATTTGGACTGCAGCAACAATATCTTATATGCATCTGGCTACAACTTATGACCTGATTGCTGACAGAAAATTACCTAGCACTATGTAAGCAATATCTCTTACATTTCTTACTTAAATAAGCTGCCCCTTCAAAAAGGAAAAGAAACAAAACAAATTTAATATGGTTTGTTTTCCTGAACCTTATAAGTGTTTTCCATTCTGCCATATTCTCTCACAATCAAGTGCACAGGCATAATAGTAAACTGTTGGATAGCTCAGTGGTTAAGGTCTCTGGCTGTGGAGCCAGAGGTTGGGAGTTCAGTTCCCCCCTGTGCCTCCTTGACAGAGGCTGGACTTGATGATCCATAGGGTCCCTTCCAACTCTGCAGTTACAAGATTATTATTATTATAATGATTGTGCCCAATGCAGTCATTCTAGGTCAGAATAGGTAAAGAATGGCACTCCAGATGTTTTTGAGCTGAAGGTCTTGTCACCAATTATGATTAGCTGTGCTGATGCAAGTTGCAGCTCGACAACATCTGGAAGACCTTATTTACCCATCTCTATTCTATAAAGTATTAATCATTGTGGAAGGGCTCACTTGAGTATGGCTCTAAACACATATTCTGTGAATTTCTCAGTGTTCTGCTGCATACATATATACGTACCATGGGTCTCCAATGGGAGGAGGCAAGAGGGTGCTTCCTCCCAGCCAGATTCTAAATTTACTGATTTTTATCCAAAATGTATGGGAAATAGGGAGCCCTAGCAAGAAGCTCCCACTTTTAGGCTTCATTGTCTCTCAGCATTCATAGAATCCTAGAATCATGTAGGAAGGAGCCTACAATATAAGACTGTTGACTCCAATCCCCTGCTCTATGCAGGAATCCGAATCAAAATGTATCTGAAAGATGATTGTCTAATTTCCTCTTGAATACCTCTAGAGTTGGAATGCTCACCACCTTCCAAGGTAATTACTCAATTGTACTGCTCAGTCAGTTGTTTTTCCTTATATTGAACTCAAATCTGGCTTCCTCTAACTTTAGCCCATTATTATGTGTCCTGGGATGATCAAGAACAGACCCTGTACTTCATCTTTATGAGTGTCTTTCAAGCATTTGAAAAGTGCTATCATATCTCCCCTCAGTCTTCTTTTCTCCAAGCTGAACATACCCAGTTCTTTCAGTCTTTCCTTATAGGGCTTGGTTTTCAGTCCCCCGAACATCCTGGTTGCCCCTTGTTCCAATTTGTCAGCATCCTTTTAAAGTGTGGTGTGCAGAACTGGGCACAATACTCCAGATGAGGTCTAACCAGTGCTGAATAGAGGGAAACTAGTGCTTAACAGCAATTGGAGACTATACTTCTGTTAATGCATCCTGAAATAGCATTTGCCTTTTTTTGCAGCAACATTGCACTGTTGCCTGATATTCACCTTGTGATCTACAACTCCAAGATCCTTCTCCTTTTTACTATTTGTACTATTACTGAGCCAAGTATCCCCCATCTTGTAACTGTGTGTTTTGTTTTCTCCCAGTAGGTGTAGAACTTTGCACTTATCCCTGTTAAATTTCATTCTATTGTTTTCAGCCCAGTGCTCAAAACTATCTAGAACTTTTTGAATTTTGTTTTTGTCTTCCAGGGTATAAGCTATCCCACCAATTTTGTGTCATCTTCAAATTTGATATGCATTCCCTGCATCTCCTCATCCAAGTCATTAACAAAAATATTGAAGAGCACTGGGCCCAGAATTCAGTCTTGTGGTACCCCAGTTGTTCTATCCAGCTCACATACAGTTACCTTGCTGTTGAGAATATTATGGAGCACTTTGTCAAAAGCTTTGCTGATGTCAAGATATACAGTATTATGTCTACAGCATTCCCACTTAAAACCTAGGTTACCCACTTAAAAATAAATAAGATTAGTCTGGATAGATTTGTTTTTGAAAAATCTGTGTTGGCTTCATTATTTGCAAGGTACTTGCAGAGTGACCGTTTTATAATCTTGGGATTGATATTCAGCTGACTAGTCTGTAGTTCACTAGTTCCTACTTTTTGCCCTTTTTGAAAGTAGGGATAATTTTAGCCCTCTTCCAATCATCCGGCTCTTCACCCATTCTCCATGATGTCAAGAAAATAACAGACAGCGGTGCTGAGAGTTCTTCAGCCAGTTCATACAATAACCTTGGCTGGAGTTCATCTAACCCTGGAGATTTTAACTTGTTAAAAGTACGAAGGTATTCTTTGACTATTTATTTATTAATTTCAAGTGGCAATCCTGTTTCCTTTACTTGTACTTCACATTTGCCTGGAGGGTCACAGCCCCTCTTTTAGGAAAAATCTGAGCTAAAATAGGAATTGAGTACCTCTGCCTGTTTTTTGTTGTTATAATTTTTCCACCCCCCCACTTAGTTGCTGAGCCTCTATTTATTTTCTCTGTCTTTTGCTACATATGTACCCACAAATTACACTAAATACAAAAACAAAAAAATTTGCTACTTGTCTGAAATCTTCCTTTGTAGACTGGGCTTCCTTCCACTTCTTATACTGTATGTGATCTTTTTATTTTTGGGTGCTCTCTGAGCTTTTTGTGAAGCCACATTGATCTTTTTTGCTGTCTTCCACGTTTTTTTCTTGTTGGAATTGTTTGTAGTTCTGCCTTTATAATTCCCTTTTTAAGAAAATCCCACCCATCTTGGATTCCTTTTCCTGTTAGGATCCTGTCAGGGGACCTTATCAGTCTTCTCAGTTTATTAATATTGGCTTTTGTAAAATCCAGTGTATATGTACAGCTACACTCTGATTTTATTTCCTTTGAAATCAAGAACTCAAATAGAACATGGTTACTTTCCCCCAGAATTTCCCTTACTACCACTTCTTCCACCAAGTAATCTCTATTGGTTAGACTCAGAATAGCTAATCCTCTAGTTTTTTCTCCAATTTTGTAGGAGAAAATTATCTCTTTAGAAAAAAAAAGCACTACAACCATCTGTCACCATCATCTCCAGTCATCAGATACAGGATTGAGAGAAGAGAAAGTAAAGTGTGGGGTGGTTATTGTGTTCAGGCTGGAGAAGACAGGCAAAAGCACTTGCAGTGAATCCAGAGACTGGAGTAGATGGGAAGGTAGGGGATTGCAACTGTGTGTGTGTTAAAATAATTGCTATTTTGGTATGATGGAGGGATGGAAGAAGTGAGATAGTGGGAATGATGTAGTGGGTTCCAGGATCTTATAGAATGGTAAATAAAAATAAGTTATTGTGGATTTTACATTTAAGATGGATTTTAAAGGTATGCCAGTAGAGTACCGCAAGCAACTGCTGCTCGCCCAAGCATTGCCACTGAAAAAGCCCAACTTATGCCTGCCGAAGGTGGTATTGATAAATCTTCGCTCAAGTGGTATATATCAAATTACTTGTGCTATGATTGGAGACGTTTGACTAAACAGTGTCCTGACCTTACGACTAAACTGAATGCCCTTTGCTGGTTACCTTCTGAGCTAGGGGTCGCAGCTACAAATGGCCTGTCAGAATCATAGAATCATGAAGTTGGAAGGGGCCTATAAGGCCATCAAGTCCAACTCCCTGCTCAATGCAGGAATACAAATCAAAGGGTATCTGCCAGGTGGTTGTCTAAAATTCTTTTGAATGCCTCCAGTGTTGGAGCACTCACCACCTCTCAAGGTAATTGGTTCGACTGTCTTAGTGCTCTAACAGTTAGGATGTTTTTCCTGATACTCAATTGAAATCTGGCTTCCTGTAACTTGAGTTCGTTGTTGCATGTCCTGCACTCTGGGATGATTGAGAGGAGATCCTGTCCCACCTCTGTATGACAGCTTTTAAAGTATTTGAAAACTGCTATCATGCAGAATACATCATGCGAAAGGCAGGACTGGATGAATCCCAAGCCAGAATTAAGATTGCCAGAAGAAATATCAACAACCTCAGATATGCAGATGATACCACTCTGATGGCAGAAAGTGAGGAGGAATTAAAGAACCTCTTAATGAGGGTGAAAGAGGAGAGCGCAAAAAATGGTCTGAAGCTCAACATCCAAAAAACTAAGATCATGGCCACTGGTCCCATCACCTCCTGGCAAATAGAAGGGGAAGATATGGAGGCAGTGACAGATTTTACTTTCCTGGGCTCCATGATCACTGCAGATGGTGACAGCAGCCACAAAATTAAAAAACTCTTGCTTCTTCGGAGGAAAGCGATGACAAACCTAGACAGCATCTTAAAAAGCAGAGACATCACCTTGCCGACAAAGGTCTGCATAGTCAAAGCTATGGTTTTTCCAGTAGCGATGTATGGAAGTGAGAGCTGGACTATAAAGAAGGCCAACCGCCGAAGAATTGATGCTTTTGAATTGTGGTGCTGGAGGAGACTCTTGAGAGTCCCCTGGACTGCAAGGAGAACAAACCTATCCATTTTGAAGGAAATCAACCCTGAGTGCTCACTGGAAGGACAGATCCTGAAGCTGAGGTTCCAATACTTTGGCCATCTCATGAGAAGAGAAGACTCCCTGGAAAAGACCCTGATGTTGGGAAAGTGTGAGGGCAAGAGGAGAAGGGGACGACAGAGAACGAGATGGTTGGACAGTGTCATTGAAGCTACCAACATGAATTTGACCCAACTCCGGGAGGCAGTGGAAGACAGGAGGGCCTAGAGTGCTCTGGTCCATGGGGTCACGAAGAGTCGGACACGACCTAATGACTAAACAACAACAAAAATTATATCACCCCTCAGTCTTCTTTTCTCAAGGCTAAACATGCCCAATTCTTTCAGTCTTTCCTCCTAAGGCATGTTTTCCAGCCTCCTGCCATCCTTGTTGCCCTCCTCTGAACTAGTTCCAGTTTGTTAGCATCCTTCTTGAAGTGTGGTGTCCAGAACTGGACACAATACCCAAGATGAGGCCTAACCCGTGCTGAATAGAGGAGAACTAGCACCTCGTGAGATTTGGAAAGTATACTTCTGTTAATGCAGCCTAAAATATCATTTGCCTTTTTTGTAGCCACATAACACTGCTGGCTCATATTCAGCTTGTGATCTACGACAATTCCAAGATCCTTCTTGCTTCTAGCATTGCTGAGCCAGGTGTCCCCCATCTTGTAATTGGTTTCTTTTTCTGAGGTGCAATACTTTGCACTTATCCCTTTTGAACTTCATTCTGTTGTTTTCAGCCCAGTGCTCCAGCCTATCAAGATAAATTTGAATTTTGTTTGTCTTTCAGGGTATTACCTATTCCACCCAATTTTGTGTCATCCACAAATTTGTCATATAAACACCCTACCTTGGTCTGGATCAATTCTGGCCCTTGCTATTTTTTTCCCCCTTCAGTGTCTATAATGGTGTGATGTGGTATATGTTGTCTGAGTGAGTCATAAAAACTTGCACAGAGTAATGCCAAGGATCTGGCATTACCATTAATACAGCTATGAATATTTTTTCCCTTCTGAATGCCCTTGGCATAAGTGGAAGAGAAAACATTTAACTGTGTGGTGCCCTGCTTCTGCAGAAGAATGCACATTTAATTTTTTGTCTTCCTTCTTGGGAGGATTGTTACGGCTATTTCCTTGTAAGAACTATTCACATATATTTATTTTAGGACAGTGAGATATACTCCTACTGTGTGGAAAATAGGATGCATGATATTGCAGTAATGAGAAATATTTTATTGGGCTACATACCTCAGAATATCCCAGCGAACATGGCTGAATGTCCTGGGAGTTGCCATTGGAAAGGTCATTAAAATAGGGTTGACACTGAGCAGAAAGGGCTCATTAATTATATGCCAAACACAGCTAGATGCAGTCACTATGGTTTTCGCATTTGACCTGATTCATAACGCTTATTTTTACTTTTTCTTATTTCATTGTTTGTTCATGATGGATTGATTTTAGCTTGGCAACAGCCCAGAATAGTGTATTGCACTAAAGGGGGAATGTGGAAATGAATGAAATAAATAAAAATAAATCACTGACAAAACAGTGTACATGATCAGGGTAGGCATCCCAGTGGCAACTCAGAAACAGTCACATGAAGCTGCTTTATATGAGTTAAAATGGTAGCTCATTGCGGTCTTCTCTCTAACCACCAATGATTCTCCAGGATTTCAGGCAGGCGTGTATTGGGTGACTATGAAGAGGTGGCACCAGAGACAGCTGGCCTCAAGAGTGTGCTGTCCCTCACAACCTGTTGTTGAAGAGGGATACAAGAGGGTATCCCTCTTACTTCCCATGGGGAGACACAACTGGCTTGTGCAAGCAGAGTGGGTGAGAGAAAGGACAATTGGATTGGTCGAATAAACATTGGCAGGAAAGGAGTGGAGGCAGAGAATGTACCAATTATAGAGGAGTTCTTGGCAGGAAAAGAGGAAAGGGAGGTAGAAACTGAGGAGGAGATAAAAGTGGGGCTAGGCTGGGGAGAAGAGGCAGAGAAGGTGGAGGAGCAAGAGGAAAAGAGTGAATCTGATGAGTTACCCATAGGGTGGGGATGGACAGTTAGAAGATCCATGGACCAAAGAGATGGTGTGTATGAAGCTCTCCATAGAGGATATAGATAGGAGGCAGAGGAGCAAGCCACCACCAAAACCTTCTTATTGGGGTGAGAGTTAGAGAAGGGAAAGAGAAGGGATGAGTGCCCAACTATACAAGCCAGGGGGTATTGAATGGACAGTGGTGGTGCATCCCAAGAATGGCAGTCCCTTGAAGGGGGTACCCCCAAGATGTCAGACCCCAAGAAGCTAGTCGAGGGGGAGTGGGCTCATCATCCATTTTGTGGGACCCTATGCGCCAGTTGCAGTACAACACTCTGCAAGCCCACAGATCATGAGAGATTTGGCAAGAACCCTTGGTATTAAAAAGCAAACCCAAGATGCTGAAAACGGATGATTAGTTGTGTTCTTCCAAGTTCAGAGACACTTCAGGTCCCACCAAAGTTGTTGTGAAACCCTAGTTGTGGTTTAATAAAGGTTATTTGCATTTACCTGTGGATGCTTTGTTTGTAAAAAAGGAAACTGATGAAGGTAGTACCCACTCACTGTGACCTGCTGGCAGGTGTATTTTTTTCCAGTACTACCAACCTGATCTTTTAGCAGAAAATGTGAGACATCAAATAGGGGATAATTTGCATTTGTTTTCCCCATTTGTAGTCCTTCCCAAAACATACAAATACCTGCACAAATCTGAGAACAAACCAATTCAGATCAGTTGCATGCCAGCTCCGGTTGGGTCAGTCCTGATATGCACACAAATATTTGTATACAGACTGGATGGTCTCCATACAACTCGGGTTTATACCCTGTTTTTATCCCAAGGCAGCTCACAAAACAAAAAAGAAGTACAGATAAAAGCACAGAAAATTATAATGTTAAAAAATGAATAAATTATAATACTAAAAGACAACTTAATTAAAAGCAAATTAAAAGCTCATTGACTCTGCAACCGGTCAGTTGCTCAAAGTCTATATAAATAAAGACTTTTGCTCCCTAACAGGACAATCAGGAAGGGGGCAACCCAGTTTCCTTTAGAAGGAAGTCTTATAGTCTGGAAGCGGTCACTGCTAAAGACTTTTCTAGTATCACCCACCAAAAATGCCTATGAGCTCTCGCGAGATCTTGGAATCTGCATAGGTTTGAAGATGAGAATGCAGTCCTTTGGTTATTTCTCCATCAAAAGGATTGACTGTAGGCTACCACTGCTTTTGGACACATCTAAATAGTAAAGAATTTCAAGCAAGATTATTTCCAGCCCCTGAATGTTAGGCACCTTTAGCTGGAGGTGCACAGGTTAGTCTCTAGGACTTGTATTGAAGGTATGTGATCTATGGCTGAGTTATAGATCCTCCTTCACTAGATTCACAGTTCCTGCCATTTGCAGAGGGAGATTTATGCTGAAAAAACAAAGAAGCATGGTGTAACACACACAGGATGTGAAGTATTGTACTCATGCCCTTCTTGAGGTTAGCATCTGGTTAGCCATGGTGGGAGCTGATTGTTAGACTAGATAGAACTTCAGTTATGCTCCTCTTCTTGAAACAGATAGGAATACAGTAAGCAGATAGTATGCCCTTTTGTAATGAATTGTGACCAATCCCAAAGCTGTTTCCTTAGAATAATTCTCAGTGCTCTGCATCATTGTAAGTCATGTAGCATTTCCTGAAAGGGTTTGTTGCAAAAAACACCCACTTTCTGCAAGTATACAAGGCTGCAATTTTGTACCTGCTCCCCATGTAACTATAAATAAAGTCTGTTAAATTTAGTAAGACTTGGCTTTGAATACTTTGGCAACTCCAGCAGGGTAAGTAGTAGTAAATTTTAAGGTGTCACAAAACTGTTTTTACTTTTGAGAAGGCATATGTAGTAAGAATAATTTTAAACGAAGTATTCTCTGAAGAAATTACAAAAAGAGGTCACATATGTAATGTTCTTTCCACCATACACTAGATAAAGAATTTGGGTCACTTTACTGTTTATCAATAATACTTAATTGCTTCTTCATCATCATAAAACTGCAGAACTGGAAGGGGCCCTATGGATTGAGTCGAACCCATCAAGGAGGCACATTGTAGAAGCTTATGTATCTACAATTCTGATGTTCTAAAAATATTTAAATGGACTAGAGTTTATGGAATAGTGGCATCTAGATAATATTTTGCTATATTCTATTATGTTGGCAACCACTTCTGTTTGTCTATTTACTTCCTGCGAAACACTTGATGCCACCAGCAACCATGTCCATGAGGTTAGCAAAAAAAGAACAGTTATTTTAAAACTATGAAGAATGCATGCAAATTAATGTTTCTGCCCAGAAATGGAGGTAAGCCAGTGATGGCGAACCTATGGCACGTGTGTCACAGCTGGCACGCAGAGCCCTTTCTGCGGGTACGCAAGCCATAAGGTCCCCCCCCCCCCCCCGTTTGGGCACTCGGGCCCAAAAAGGTTCGCCGTTACTGAGGTAGGCTCTCGGGATGCACACTTGGAAAAAGACTTTCTGGGCAGAAGGGTTAAGTAATGAATGAAAAATGTACACAAATAACTAGTTAACAACGAAAGGAATGGTGCAAAATATCCCCAACTGCATGCCTTAGCGGAGAAAAGATGACTTCCTGCTTGTGTTTGCTGAGACACAATAATATATAATTGTTCTAGCCCCTTATTCCTTACCTGTTTAGATTCAAAAAAAGGGGGGTAAAATCACTCAATAGAATTGCTGCATTTTTTCTGCCTATTAGCGAGTTGCCATTCTGTTATTCAGTTCACTTTTATTCCAGAAAGTGCTTCCAATCTTGGAATCCGACAACAAAAAGTAGTGAAAGCCTGGAGCAAAAGTGACAGAAGGCAATGGCTCCGAGTTCCAGCCGTTGAATCTAATGTTTGTAAAGTATATATAACAAGTTTTACTAAACCTAGGAATTGTATATTCTGTGGAATATGGTGCTCAGCACAGAGAGTGATTTTTTACCCCAGCATTCCCCCAGACGGAGCAAAGCGCGTACTGTACTTGTTTTCTGTACGGTTACAAAGAAAAAAGAGGGACGGGTATTCTAGACCTGGGGAAAGACGGAAAACAGGGCCGTCTCTTTACGCCCTGCTTTACTCCCACTGCCTTCAGCGCTGTTTCCGATGTTTTTCTCGAGACGAGAAAGGAGCGGAGAACGATTTCCTTTGGTAAGAATAATGCACAGTCTGTTTCTAAAACTCGCTGCCGGCCGAGAAGAGCCCCAAGGCCTTTCCACGGCTTTTGCCCGGCGATGCGCTTCCCCTTCCCCCGTTCCAACCCCGAGAAATCCTCCTCGGGCTCGGCGGTCGCTTTCCGGCTCCCGGCCCACCCACGCGGCAGCCTTTGGCTGGCCCCGGGGACCGAGTGGAAAGGAAGGGGAGGGCCGAGGCTTGCTTCGCCCCCTCCCCCGCGCGCTCTTTCTGGAAGACGAACGGTGACGTCATTATCCGGGCTCTCCGCAGCGGCGCTATTCGCCCCGCGGGTCACAATGGAGCCAAAACGGAGCCCAACCGAAATGAAACGGCCGCGTAGGCACCCTCCACAGTGAGCGCGGCCCGACGAAACCAGGCCCCGCTCGGCCGCCGTCCTCGCCCGTCTCTCACCAACGCTGTCAGCAGCACTCACTCGGCCCCAACCCGCCCCCCCCCACTTCCCTGCCTGAAACACACACACGCGCGCGCTCCGCCTACAGTAGAGCAGCGCCCACCCCGGTCCTCCTCCTGCCCACCTCCCCGCACACACACAAGAAAGGCGCAAGCGAGGACTCTTGCTGTTGCCGCCGCCCGCCCGCCGCCTCAGGGACACGGAAAGGGGGCGGTGGGAGTGACGGAGTGACACGCAGGAAAGGGAGGGGGCATCACGTTCGCCGCCGCGGATGCTGTTTGGGTGGCGGCGCCGGCGCCGCTGCGTTGAGTCGGAGTCTGCGCTGCTGTTGCTGCGAGCCGAGCCCTGCTGGAGCCGCCATATTGCCCGGGACGCAGACAGCCCGTCTCTTCTGCTGCCGCTGCCGCCGACGCCGCCTCAGCTGCCGCGACTTGGGTTCTAGATCGCGCCCCGGTTTCTTTTCTTTCCTCCCCGAATTAGTCCTTCCTGAGTTGCCTTCTCTCAGCCGGCCTCGCCGAATACGTACCCCCTTCGCCTATCTCCTATTCCCGTGCCCTTCTCCAGGGACTGAGCGGCTCTGATTCCCCCGAACTGAGAGGAAAGGAGTCCGCAGGCCCAATCCAGCCTGACGAGAGCTGCCAGGCGAGCAAGAGCGCCAGCCCTGGCCTTGCCTCCCGAAGACCAGCATTGCGGCCGGCGCCGGGAAGCGGCGGCACCAAACAGCTGGTGACGCAAAGCTTTTTTTTTTTTTTTTTTTAAAGGGGAAAAACCGCCCAAGCGCCCCCGAAAGGAGACTCGGCCAGGATCGCCACACCACGGGCGGCTCCTTGCAGCGGCTGGGGAAGACTAAGCCGGCTTCTTGAGCAGCGGCGGCGACGACAACAAGAGCTCGGCTCCTTCCCAGCATGAGACGTAGCTCGGCTAGTTGCTGTTGCGGCTCCTGCCGCCTGGGATGAGAAACTCTTGGGCCACACCCGCCGCCGCCGCCGCCTCCCCCCACCGCCGCCGCCAGAACCAGGAGCAGCAGCGCCCGGGAGCAGGACAGGCCTCGGCACTAGAGCCAGGAGCAGCAGCGGGGACAGGGGACGCTGTGTGGGGGTGAGCGAGCCCAGGAGGGGTTGGTGTGGCTCTGGCCCGTCGGGGAAAGCAAGGGGGGATAGACTTTGAGGAAGAGGGTTTTTTTTTGGGGGGGGGACTTTTTAAAAAAGCTGGGGTGGGGATACGTCGGTGTCTGTTGTCCAAGTGTCAGTGCGTCTTGGACGGGGGAACGTCTTTTCGTGCGGGTATTACTGTGTTTTGGAGTGAGAAGGGAAAATGGCTGACGGCTCCTCATTCTCTCTGCCCGGCCTGTCCTGGGCCTTGCAGGAGAACGGGGAGCGCACACACACCCCTTCTCTGCAGAGCCCGGAGGGGGACAGGACCTGCAGAGCTGGCCAGCGGCTGCCACGGCCCCTCCTTAAATAAAGCTGGGGAAACTGGCAAAGGGAGGAGAAAGGCTCCCAGCCCCGCTTCGCCCGGCATGTAGTTCCTTTTCCATTCTCGTTTCGCTTCACACCAAACGCCATTACTGAGGTGGGGTGAGTGGATTCGTGTAGGCCCGGGCTGCGCCAGGAAATAAGGCCCTGCTTATGCTCTTTTTTTCTAATTCCGGTTTCCAACGACCAGGCCTAATGCTGTCGTCTTCGTTGTAAACATTATTGTCATGGGTGCAGGTGGGCTGTGTCATGGCTCCACTCTCGGCTTCCAGTGAAGTCCTCTTATTGTAGGATCAGTCTGAAGACTTTGGTATTTCCTCTCCACTAGGTTTGAAAGCGTAATGTCGGTTCATTGTGTGTATTTGGTGTTTTATAATTTTGTGCTTGAGTTGTGCAAAGTTGATATTACTTTGCGTGTGTCATCTTTTTACAATTTTTTTTTTTGTAACTCCCGAGAAACAGTGCGGTAGACTCATGGTCACAGTTTTTTTTTAAACGCCAGGTAGTTTGTAAGACATTCAAATGCTTTGAGGACGTAGTTTTTAATGGAGCAGGTATGTAGTTATGACAGTATTCCTCTGTGTTTACCACTGATTTTGATACAGGATTTTGCTCTGACCTCATGGAAATGCGCAATAAGCCTAATTTAAAAATTAAAAATGTATACAAAGTGAACAGAAAAGGGTCTGTAAGGCTGCAGTCTTATGTCAAGTTGTGAGTTATGCTCATTCATCTCATGGAATTTCTGGATAAACGGGTAGATTGGATTGCATGAGTAGTAAAAGCGGTTTACTACTGATACTTTAAAGTTGACTAAAGGACCGTTGCAATAGATGTTCCTTTGCAGTTCTATCAATATTTAATTTTATATAGACTATAGTAAGGGAAGATTCTAATGCACATTATTTCTGGAAGGCTTTCCATACTGATATAGACTTAAAATTTGGGGTTGGGGTGGGTGGCTCTGCAGTGTGTAGTATTTAGAGAGAGATGCCCCCAAAATCTAAGTCCATCTAATTTTGATATAGTATTACTGGAGCCACAGGAAGTTCTGCTTTCAAATGTGTGTCAATCAGTTCTTACTAGCTTTTTGCCCATTTGTATTTTGCTTAGTTCTGTAACTTGAAAGAGCTTTTTGGAAGAATTGAGTTTAATTAATTGAATTCATGAGCTCTGTAAGAGTGACAGATTGGAATAATTTCTATTAAATTTCAGAAGATTGTGGTCAAATGAGCAGTGTGCAAATGGGATGTATGTAGTTTTAATAATTTCTTAAAAACTGTTGGTGCAATGGACATGAGCTAATTTTTAAAATCCATTTTCTTGAAAAGAGCAGTTTTACTTTATTTTAGCTTGGTGGAAGTGATTATCAAAATATTTTCCATCACATCTGGAGTTTTGAAAGTCCAGATTTATCCATTGTTTTGAACAAAATCATTAATGTGTGGATACATGATGAAACAGTGCATTGCCATTTTGCCATGTGTTTGGTGAGAAAAATTAGTGATGAATACTTTCATCCTGTATATGGAAGCAAGCATGATTGATTTGAAACAAAAGTTTCTTCCAAACAAAAATAGTATCCATCCTTTCTTTAATGTTGAAATCAATGGCAAGTGTTCTTAAATAATGTTTAGCATGAGGTAGAAAAGAAGTATTGTGATAGAATAAACCTTTCAATACTTACATTTTCCTGGTCCTATCCCCCTCCCTGCTGTACATTCAGATCAGTGATGGAGGACATGTGTAGCTGTTCAGATTCTTCTGAAGTATAACTTCCATCATTCCACACTATTGACTTTGCAAACCAGGGCTGATGAGAGTTGCAGTTGAACAAGTGAAAGGCTCATTGCTGGTGTATATATAAAGCTCCCAAACATTTCCTAGTGTATTCTTGTCATTAGCTTGCTTTCTGCCTTGGTAATAAATTACTGAATTTATCTTTCCAATAAATATTTCATTTTGAATTTGCAGAAGCATACTTTCTTAAGGAACCACTCCATGAAAAAGGACAAGGTGCTTTTTTTTGGTAAAACATCATATATGGTTATTGTACTATATTCACCATACAGTATTTATCACTTCATTGTGAAATGGAATGGCAGATTAGAAATCCCAGATACAAGTATGAAGATCCTATATTGTAACCACTGAAGTTAATTTCAAAGTACTGATATTACAAAGTGAATATTATAAGCACTCTTTTATCTAGGAGTTGGGAGGTAACTAAACCTGAAGAGTGAAGCAGATTTTAGAAGAGTTTTGAAAATGTAACAGGCCATGTCTTGACTAAATGGGACAAAAACAATTTTTAAGCCATCTGGAAACACTTTTCCTAATATTAGGAAATGTCTTCTTGATATTGATGCTTTAAACTTGATCACTGAAATAATTGTTTCTTTTAAAAAGGTTCAAACAGCAGAATTTCTTGAAGCTTTATTTTTTTCCCCTTTTACTGATTTTCTTCAAAACTCCTAGGTATTTTTTTTCTGCTTAAAAACTGATATGCAGCTTTATGGGGAAGAACCACAACTTTTCCTTGCTTCTTTTTTATATCTTTAGAATATTCTCTATTAGAAGAAAAAGACAGGATAATAACTAATTAAATGCTAGATACAACTACATTAGGAATTCAACGGAAACACATTAATTTGTCAGACTGTGGACAATGTCATCTTATAGCAGGAAATGTGTATTGATGAAGCCTTTTTATGTTTTTTAAAATTATAAGAAAAGTCTCCCTGAGAGACTTATTGTGTACAAATATTAAAATGCACATTTTGATATTTTAATTATATGTTGAGTTTTTATATATTAGGGTCATTTGAGCTCTGTTGAGCTCTGCTTGCTTGATTCAAAATACTATTGCTTGGAAGTAGGTTGTTTTAGTTCCTTAGTTGTAAAGATATTACAGATACGTACATTTTTGATTCTATAATAGTTTGAGCCTAGTTAGACAATCTGAGTAAGGGAACAGAAACAATTCTCTTTATTTTCTTCTCCACTCACACTGCTCTTGAGTGATTTGGTTGCTTTGTTATGGGAAAACACTTCCTTAGAAATAGGTTTACTTTTCACTTCATACAAGCACTGAAGAGTAGAAGCTAATGTGTTAATACTAATTTTCTGTCTCTAGTGGCAGATTTTGCAAAATCTCGCAAGACTTGTTTCATATACTCTAGTCTTTTTTGCAGAGAATTACTTATTCATACACATCAGGCAAAAACAAAAGAAAAATAAAGAAAACAAAAATGTAGCACCTTAAAGACTAACTGCTATATTTTACTGTGAGCTTTCGTGGACAAGTCCACTTCCTCAGAGAGACTGAGACAGTTACCTCTTCTAAAATTATTCATACACTAAGATTTGTTTTGGTTCACACTGATTTCTGTCCTATGTATCGCTGTGGCCTGGTATTTCCTGTGTTGTTCTTTCTGTACAGTGTACTGTCACTCATAGCTCTTTATCAATTTTACTTCGTAATTTAGAGGTGTAAGAGACACATTGCCATTGTGTCTATAGATGTTTCATTTATGGGGCTTAGCAATGTTTTTTTAAAGTTTCACTTTCTATTTAAATTTTTATATGTAAGGGAGGCAGTTTATGTATACTGACTGTATAGTGCTAAATAGTCATCTTTTTCATTATGCCATGATGCCATTATACCTGCATTTGACTTTTATAAGACCTTTTGTTTTGTTATATGCTGTCAAGCTACATTTGCATACAGTGACTTTAAGAGGGTTTTCAAGGTATGTGAAATATTTGAGGAGTGGTTTTACTGTTACCACATACACCTCCCCTCCCCCGTTAGTTTCCATGGCAGAGTCTCAACTACTAATAAGCAGTATAATAGTTGCACATTCATGTTACTCTCCTTATGAATTGTCTTGAACACTATTGAACTTGTAATGTCCTCACTTATTGAGAGTTCAGGAACAAGAAATTTAAATTTGTGTTCCATTAATCATCATATTTGATATTTGTGTAACGTCTATAGCAGTACTTTGGTTATTTTTCAGAATGCTTTGGATTTTCTTTTGAAAAGCTTTATCTGGGCAAGAACTGTATGGCTCTAAGAATAAATCTCCACCTCTTTCAGAATCTTTCTTACGATGCCCCACAGTATTTTGTTTTGCAATATGAAATGCTTGAATTTTGATATTTAACCTGCCTCTTCCTGAACACATACTGGGCACTGATATATTGCTCTCTTTGTGCGTGCGCGTGTGCGCCTCTTTGATTGCTTGCTTGGGAGGGGAAATTAATGCAACAATCTTGATACATTCATGATTGTGACTTGGTAACAGGTTCCCCCCCCCCCCCCTTCAGTGTATTGTAGGTTGTCTGGTTGAATGATAGTTGTTTAATTATGTATTGACTCTATTCTCTGTATGAATTAATGTATTGCAAATACCTTGCATGTGGCTGTTACTGACCATCTTAAAGATATTCCTCTAATTTGGGGTGTCTTTTAAGCTTATGGTTGTATATTTCTATGGTTCAAATTGTTGTTTGGTCCTGTCCTCTCCATCTTTGATAAGACTTCATGAAATATTACCAATTTAATCATATGTAAACACAACCTGTGTGTTTCAAGTGGTTAACCAGGCTACAAATACTTAGAAGGTTTTGCTAGGTTGACTGTTGGATGTACTTGGACTCCAAATCTTAGAAGGACATGTATTGTCTGTATAACTAAAGTACCTAACTGAAGTGTAGGATGTACTCTGTGTTGCCCTTCCCATCCTCTTCCTCACTTTTCTGTGCACTTGCTGGACAACTGGGGAAGTATTTGGTGACAAGAACAAATGATGGCTGCCTACCAGCATAAGTCAGAATGTTTGAACTGCTTCTCCAGAAGTCCCTGGATGTCCTTTTCTTTTTTTCTTTCTTTTTTTTTTTTTTTTTTGCTGCACAGTGGGTTAAAATACTTTAGTACCATTATGGGATTCTAATGCTTCTGCTGCTCAAAGGATTTTGCTACCTGGTAAAGAGCAAAGCATAATGTATTTGTGGACAGCTTTAGCTTACAAGAACATGTTTCCATTTTGTATTGGTACATGTACTGCTGATGATGAATTAGACTCTTAATATATGGCTTTTTGCTGTGCAGCAGTTTTTCTGAAGTGAGTTGACTGTGAGCAAAAAACTACACACTGATTTTTAAGTTTGTCGGTATGAAGGTCTTCTATCTCAATTATTTTTGTTCTTTGTAATTTCCTTCTACTGTGTTTGAGCACGAGACTCTTAGAAGTGTGCATGGTGTTCAAGATTTTTAAATCCATTTTTATCGTGTTATCTCATAAACGAACAAGGCTAAAGCATACAAATGGAAGGGAAAGGTCTCAAAATGGAAAGCTATAAACTAAGGTTGAAATCTTGTTGTGGAGCAAGGGTGATGTCATCAGCCAACAATAGAAATCTCCAGTTAATTAACTGATGTTATATGCCCCCTTTTTCCCATAGGGGACCAAGGGTGCTCACAACACTTGCAACTATATAATAATCACAGATTTTAAAATGCCTCTAAAAATGGTACTAAAAACCAAACTAGTGCACCAGACATCCCTATTCCTGGAGAGGTTTTATCTCACCACAGTGACACATGCCTTAAATAGACCCCGGCTGGATTACTGTAATGCATTTTATGTGGTGCTGCCTATGGAATGCGTCAGGAAACTTCAGTGGGTCCAAAATGCAGCAGCCAGATTGCTAACTGGGGCTGGTTACAGGGATCACATAACCCCCTGTGTTACAGCAGCTCCACTGGCTGCTGATCTGTTTCCAGGCAGAATTCAATTTGTTAGTTTTAACCTATAAAGCCCTAAACAGCTTGGATCCAAGTTATTTCAAGGACCATATCTCTGTTTATGAGCCTGCTTGAATGTTAAGATCACCAGGAGAGGTCCCACAACCTTTACGTGTGCGTTTGGTGGATACATTTGAGAGGGCATTTTCTTTTTCTGCTCCCAGACTTTGGAATTCCCTCCCATGGGAGGCTAGCCTAGCCCCATCTTTATTGTCCTTCCACAAGCAGGCAAAGACCTTTCTCTTCAGGCAAGCTTTCCATTAGTGACTGGATGCTTCAGTGGGTTTTTTAAAATAGATTGTTGCTTTGAATGTCTTTTGGTGTTGCTTATGTTTTATAGTATGGTATTTGATTATTTTTACTATATATATATATAGACTTGTTAGCTTTAATATTGTCTTTTAATAATGTAAGCTGCCTTGGATCCTTTTAAGGAGAAAGGTATTTTAAATAAATATATCAGTATAAAAACCACAATTAAAAACAATGTTAAAAACATTTAAAGTTCTTTCTGGACATGCCTTTCATATTGGAAAATCGCCACTGGCAGGCCTGCTGCTGGATTGGGACACCTGGTGGCGATCCAACAGTGATCTTTTCTGCTATAAAAGGCATTCCTCCCATCCTGAGGCTTCCATAGGGCAAATGGGGGGATAGGAAGTTTTAAATTAAAATATTTATTTGCTGGCTGATTTTGTCATCCTCATTTTGTGGTATAAAGTTACACCAACTGGGATTTCATTCATTCTGTCCAAATTTAAAAGATGGAGCTAGGAATAGAAAAATAAAGGTAGTGGTTTCATAAAACTCCTGTTGTCTGAAAAAGAATCTAGGTATAAGCTTTAAGGAAGATGCCCAGATAGATATCCACATTTATTTGTTGTCTGTATGCCACATCTTTAAACTCAAGAAGTAAGTTCCCCACCCCCTGTAGTGATTCAATAAGTGTATGTAAAATTGGGGGAGATGTTGTAATACTTTAGGGTTTAGGGTTACACTTAGATATCAATAAATGATGTAACAGTAAATATTGCTATCCATTTGGCAGATACCTTGTCATCAGATTAGAGAATGGTCAGGATGATAAATTTCACCCAGTCAGTTGGTAAGAGGTGAAGATGATCCCTCTGTCCATCATCATCATTGTCATCATCATCATGTGCTGTCAAGTCAATTCTGAACTTATGGCAACCTTTATCATGGTTTTCTGTACATTTCACAAAATTGATTTCTTCCCAGTTTTCAATTCTAGATTGTCCCATAAGGTTAATTTAGCCTAAGAAATGGGATAGCAGTATAATTATTGTGATATTTATTGCTATCCATTTGGCAGATACCTTGATTATAATATTCAGGCTATGGATTAATATATGACTTGTGCTTTTGTAGAACAGACCAAATATGAGTCTGGGGGTGGATGTGTTGAAGAACATGTTCATCAGTAACAATACAGGCAGCAAAGCACCCATAGCCAGGGAACCTGGACATAAGCAAGAAAGGATGGTTTGGTTTGTGGGCTGATGGGTTTCAAAAGTACAAGTGGTGGCTATGCCATCTGGTGATCCAAGGAAGTTTCAAGTAATGAAAATCTAGTGGCCTAATTGTGAGTACAAAGGAGACAAATATTGCAGTAAAAAAGAGAAGGGGATGTATATACATATGTGGTGGTCATGTGAAGTAAGAAAGCAAGAATGGAACCAAATTTTTAAAGAAATAAGTGAAATAACTGGATTAAATATTCAAATGTCTCCGTTAATGGTTTTATTGAATTTGGTTAAGAAGGATCAATTGTTGAAAGAAAATAAGGACTTAATAGTAATAATGATTGCAGCAGCAAGGTTAATTTTTGCAAGAAACTGGAAAAATGATAACCAACTCAATTTAGAGGAATGGTACAGAGAACTATGGGATATGGCAACTAATGATAAACTGACATGTGATATGAAAATAAGAAGAGGCCAATCAAAAAACAATGATTTTAAGAAAATAATGGAGTGTATTCTTGGAATATGTATTTTGGAGAGGGAAGGGGTATACACCAAGGGAAGAAACAATGAGCTTTTGGAGAGAAAATGGATTGAATGAAGTTTAATGCTAGCCCTGAGAGTGATGGTGGCACTAATGTGATATGTAATTGTATTTTATTTTTTTGTGGTAGTGAGTTTATGTTGTGTAATTTAATAAAAAAATAAAATAAAATAAATGCTGAAATATTGCCAGGAAGGTTGTGTTGCTCGCATTAACATTGCCACTTCCCCCAATTTTAGAGCTTCCCTATCTTGTCTTATTTTATGGTCTCTTTCTTACTAATATGTGCCTGTTTGAATGCCATTGTAAGTTGAACTCCAGCTTTAATTACTTTGTAAGTTGAAGTCCAGCTAAAATTAATTTTATTAATTTTAATTTAATTTAATTAAAACTCTAAAAACTTTTATAACACAAAGAATTAAGAACAAAAGATTATTTCATTTGCACATGCTAGAGTTCCTGGTACGTTGGTTGGCAAATCCATTCTTCGGTGATTACTGTCCCCAAACTCATCATGCTAGATGAAAAGATAATACTTTTGAGTAGAATTCTTTTACATTATGCTTTCATGTGACAGCAGGTCATGCAAGCAGTAGGAGACAAGTTGCTGTCTGTTTATCTGTTTCATACCCTATAATCCCCTAGTTATGCAGTGAGACTTGTGACTGGCAGCTGTCAAATTGCAAAAACAACAATAACAACACTGCACTGTTTATAACTTGTGGCATTTCACCAAAGGATTTAGACAGTTGTGAGAAAGGTGACATTTTTTGTTTGGGCCCAATTCTGGTGACAGATACTGCTTTTACAAAACATCTAGTGGCATTATGTGTGGCTGTTCTTGAGGATACTTTCCGATAAGGTAAAATGAAATGAGATAGCCCTTGTGAATGGTTACTAGAATTTGTAGTGTTGGTTGATATTGACTTGCTGGTCTTTCCATCATGAGCTGAAATCTCTCCCAATGTTCTATGTAAGAAGGTTTATTTCTGTTATGCTCAATGTGTGAGCACAGCCCCTCTCTTTTCTGCATGAGAAAAGAAAACCATGTACACATTTTTAAAATATAATTTGTTGCCGGAATCTTAGTGGTAGAGTCTAATTTAATTTGTTGCCAGAATCTTATTGATAGCTTCACTTGTGCAGTGAGAGTGATACCACCAGCAATAACAAATTGCCACTAATTAGAGAGTTACTTTTTCAAGTGCATATGATAGTGATATGGACAGTGATATGAAGTTATTCACAGTGTGAAATAAAAATATGGAATTCTTAGTTAATAGAAATTGGTTGCAATTGGTGACAGTACTCCTGTTGCAGAGACTGAGCTTCACAACAGTATGGTGACTATTGAATGACTTGAGATTTATATAAGTATCAACTCACCATTCAGCAATTGATTCAATGGGTCTAGTTTAATTGGCACTACTAGTAGACTTTTATGTATGATTTTCATCAGTATACAGTGACAGAAATCAGATCTTTAAACAGATGGTGGCTGCCATCATAATGATGGAACCTGTTAAGGAACCAGGCATTCTTATCTTGAGACTAACAGGATAACAGTGTTCAGAAAGCTCTCCCTTAGTTCTTAGCAATTAATCAACATTTGGGAGAAGTGGATGTGTGTGCTCATTTACGTTATTGCTAGTTGGCAAGTGGGTTTGTGGAGGAATTATCTGCAATGTCTTTTCTTTCCATACTAGGATGGGGGTAGTGCCATCTCAGAAGTCACAGGAGATAAGTGCTTACTATTTATCAACTAGAAAAGAATGATTGAGGAAGAGGTCCAAGTTTGATCCACTTGGTCTTCCTTGATCATGTATGGAACCATGGCAACTCAAGTCAGAAATAAGCTTAATAAAAACAGCACTTCTAGCCATTATTAAAATTAATGGTAGCATTACTGGATGTGGTAGCAAGACTGGATGTGAGCCAGACAAAAATGTCTAATATCTTTAACAGATAAATTATTTTTCAGATAAAAAGTGCATTAAAATGAGTAAGCTTGGTTTAGATAGATTGCCTTTGATGTGGAGTGCAAAACCTTCCTGCACCATCACATAAATGCCATGCTACTACATACAGTGTCTACATGGGAATGCTTTAATGTTTGTTAAACAGGGCCTTGTATGCTGTCTAGGGAATGCAGTGTTTCGGGGAGAGCCAATCAGATATAGAGGTAAAGTGCAGCCTTGGTTATCATAGTGCCCTCCATCTGTGTGTGACTGTTCTGTGTTCTGTGAAGGAATAGTTATAGAACATGAACATTTATTCCAAGGAATTAGATTGTTCAACTAAGGCTACTTCTATGATCAAGTATTTAGAATCTTCTATTTTATTTGTGTTGTGTTCATTTTATAAGACATTCAAAGCAGTTTGTTAGTCTTACAGTAATCTGTGGAGCAGGTTAGGCTGACATACTGAGTTTTCCAGGACTATCTATTCAGCTTCATGGCCAGGGCTTGAAAAATCCACTCGTCTGCTGCTTGACGAGCCACAGCTCCCTGTCTCCCTCCTTGCCTCCTTACCCTCAGTTCGTCTCTCTCTTTCTCTCTCTCTCTCTGATCCTGCAGTCCTCCCCTCTCCCTTCCCATTGCAAAAGGAAAAAACAGCCCTCTTCTAGCGAGAAGAGAGTTTGAGCGGCACATAGATATATGTGCTCTGCAGGAGAATGTAGAGTAGTCCCATGCTGGAGAATATGGAGATTCCCTGCTCCCAATTTCAACCGAACGACCTGGCTCCTTAAGAGGCCGGGCGCTTTTGCTTTCAGTTTTATTTTTGCTGGAGACATTCAAAAGAAAGGCATTCAAAATACAAGCTTCATGACCCCACAGGCATGCAGGTAATAAAGCAACCCAAGTCTGAGGGTATATTTATTCTGGGTTTGTACACATTGTTATGTAGAAAGTGCCTAGTTTAAATTTAAATTTAAGTTTAAACATAAATTGCAAGGCTATAATCCGGTCATGCTGACTGGTGAAATTTTTGACTGACTGGTGAGACATTCTAAAATTTTTCAAGACCTGTTCATGGCAAAGTAGACAACTGAACTTCAGTTTATAACATTGAAACTGAATGTAACTACAGTACCACACCTTTTCTTTTTAAAGTACATAACTATGTGCTGTTTCCAACTCATTGTGATCCTCCTAGGGTTTTCTATATATACTCAGATATAATTTACCAGTCTCCCTTTCTGATGACACTTCAGGACTGTGCAGCTTACCCAAGACTGCACAAATAGGAGGGTATGTAGCCCTGTCAGCCACATACGTTCTAGGTGATATTGGCTGGCCCCTCTCCTGGGAAGCAATGTGGGGATTCAGAATTTGAGCTGCTGTCTCAGCTGTCAGCGCTTCAGTCCACTGCAGTATACTAACTCTGTGAGTTATTCAGACTATAATGTGAATAGACAGTGAATTAAAACATGTTTAGTTATTTTAGTTATTTTTGAATTTGGATACTATGTTCTACTGAATGTACTGGCCAAAATCCTCTTGCATAAGTTGCTCCAGTGGAAGGGTGATGATGTGGCCAGCAAGGGGAATTTTTTGGTAATCAGAAACTCCCTCTTCTCTTCTGCAGCATTGTAGGGATATATTATGATTTAATTTTCAGTAAGTGATGAATTGTGGACAAAATTTGAAGCATTGTTTTCATTTTATGTATATGTAGCATGCATAATATTGACATTGGCATGAGTGCAAAGGTATTAATCGCAGCATTAAATTGTTAATGAGCTATTGCACACAAATACAATGAGCTAGTTTAGACAGACTGGATGATAGTTAAGAATAATGCAAGCAACCTACCCAGTTTACCTCTTGGCACAAGTGGTATAGAACTGTGATATACCACTATTTCTTTTTGAAATAGTGTACTTATATAGTTAGCTATTACCTTTTCCCAAGTTAGATTACAGTTTTGTGCTTCCTGGAACAACATCCCAGAAGCCATAAAATAGATTGGAAATCCCCTTCCAAGGTCTGAGACAGTGGTCTGACCCTGAGGGGGAGAAATAGAACCATAGATTTCTATTCCTGTTACTCTTTCTTTTCTTCAGTCCTTCCATCATTGCTGGTGATCTCTGTCTTCAGAGAAATCATCGGGCTTTGGAAACAGTGTGCAAAGCCTTTCTAATCCTCTGTTTTTTTCCAGTGTGGAAAAATATTTGGTTTAGCCTGAGAACATGTGTGAATGTTTCCTTGCTGTTGCTTAGAATTGGAGGAGAATTGCTTTTCTCCAAGTATATTAAAGTGTATCACTCCTTTCTATTCTTCCAGAGGGAGACTGGCAAGAATCAGAAAAAGTCAAAGCTTGTTTGACCAAACCATAGGATTATCCTGTATATGTAACCTTTGTTTTAAATGTGAAAAATTGTCTGAAAGCTGGGAGCCAAATACAAAAGAAAGGTCCAGTTACAGATACGCAAATCCTCATTTGTCTCATCCTCACATTGGAGATGAGAAACTGCAATGTTGTTTTCCTTGCTGGTGACAGAGTTGAGAAATGTTCAAGTGCTCTCAATAGAATTTTTGCATCAGTAGGAGTTATATTTTGTATAGAATTGTCCATTTTTGTGCTAAAATGCACAACTCATATGATTGCGTGAATTGCTAAAAGCCAGAGTAACTGCTGCTTTGTTTAAGAACTTGAAGTACTCTGGGTAGCTTCATTGCATCTTTGTTAACACAATCCAGTCTGTCTATGCAAGCAGTGTGTATTGGTGTGCAGTTAACCCATTAACAACTCACTGGTGTGATTCATGCCTTTCATAGAATCATGAAGTTGGAAGGGGCCTATAAGGCAATCGAGTCTAACCCCCTCCTCAGTGCAGGAATACAAATCAAAGGATATCTGTCAGGTGGTTGTCTAAATTTCTCTTGAATGCCTCTAGTGTTGGAGCCCTCACCACCTCTCGAGGTAATTGGTTCCATTGCAGTATTGCTGTAACAGTTAGGAATTGAAATCTGGCTTCCTGTAACATGAGCCCATTGTTGCATGTCCTGCACTCCGGGATGATTGAGAAGAGATCCTGCCCCTCCTTTGTATGACAACCTTTCAAGTATTTGAAAAGTGCTATCATATCTCCCCTCAGTCTTCTTTTCTCAAGACTAAACATGCCCAATTCTTTCAGTCTTTCCTCATAAGGCTTGTTTTCCAGCCCCCGATCATCCCTGTTCCCCTCCTTGTTCCAATTTGTTGGCATCCTTGAAGTGCTGGAAACAATACTCAAGATGAGGCCTAAGCAGTGCTGAGTAGAGGGAAATGAGTAACTCACGAGATTTGGAGTCTGTGCTTCTGTTAATGCATCCTAAAATACCATTTGCCTTTTTTGTAGCCACATCAAACTGTTGGCTCATATTCAGCTTGTGATCTACGACAATTCCAAGATCCTTCGTGCTTGTAGTATTGCTGAGCCAGGTATCCCCCTGCTTGTAGCTGTGTGTTTGTTTGTTTTTCCTAGGTGCAGTATTTTGCACTTATTGAATTTCATTCTGTTGTTTTCAGCCCAGTGCTCAAGCCTATCTAGATAATTTTGAATTTTGTTTCTGTTTTCCAGGGTGTTAGCTATTCCACCCAATTTTGTGTCATCCACAGATTTGATTAGCATTCGCTTTATCCCCTGATCCAGGTCATTAATAAAAATATTGAATAGCACTGGGCCCAGGACTGAGCCCCGGGGTACCCCACTTGTTACCTCCTCCCAGTTTGAGAAGGAGCTATTAATCATCACCCTCTGAGTACGGTTTTGTAGCCAACAGTGTATCCACTTGAAAGTTGTTATATCCAGTTACATCCAGCCCACACCTAGTTTACTTGGTAATCAGGATATCTTGGGTCATTTTGTGAAAAGCTTTGCTGAAGTCAAGATATACAATGTCTACAGCATTCCCTCTGTCTATCAGGGAGGTTACCCAATCAAAAAATGAGATTAGATTAGTCTGGCAGGATTTGTTCTTGACAAACCTATGTTGGCTTCTAGTTATTAGTGCTTTGTTTTCTAGGTGTTTGCATAGTGACTGCTTTATAATTTGTTTCTAGCATTTTCCCTGGGATTGATGTCAGGCTGACTGTTCTGTAGTTCCCAGATTCCTCCTTTTTGCCCTTTTTGTAGATAGGGACAACATTAGCCCTCCTCCAATTGTCTGACACCTCACCTATTTCCCATGACTTCAAGAAAACTAATGGACAGTGGTTCTGAGAATTCTTCAGTCAGTTGCTTCAGTGCTCTTGGATGCAGTTCATCTAACTCTAGAGATTTGAACTCATGCAAGATAATAAGGTATTCCTTGACTATTTGTATATCAGTCTCCAGCTGCAATCCTGTCCCCTCCACCTGCACTTCACATTTGTCTGGAGGGTCATATTCTGTCGTTTTGGAATAAACTGAGCTAAAATAGGAATTGAGCACTTCTGCCTTTCCTTTTTCTTCTGTTACAATTTTTCCATCTCCACTGATAGAACTGGCACTTGTGCCAGTGTAAATAACTAGTATGATTTTGACTTCTAGGAAATTACTATTATTAATGCTGGAAGTTCAACCATTTAAAGAAATATGCAGATAAAACTCAGCTTTCAGCTACCAGTAATTTGCCTGTAAAATATATTTCTTCTTATTGGATATTACTTTGTATGCTGTTACTTCAGTTGAAGTCAGGGTGGATAAAAATCAATGATTTTTAAAAATCATTTTGATATTAATCACAGTTTAAATAATGATTTATATTTTTAAATGATGTTTTTATTTAAATCATAAAAATCTGATTTTTCAAATTTAAATTGTGATTTAAATCAAATCCATCCTGGTTGAAGTTTTCATTAAAATAGCCAACCATTTGGATAAAGAAGTACTAGGAGAAGAATGGGATAAAACGTGGGATCAAAGAATTATGAAGAACATGTCTGTAAGGATAAAGGAAAATTGTTACAAGGTAATATGGAGGTGGTATTTAACGCCGGTAAAACTGAATATAATAAATAAAAATTATCATCAGTATGTTGGAGGTGTAAAAAAGAGAAGGGGACGTATTTACATATGTGGTGGTTATGTGAAGTAAGAAAGCAAGAATGGAAGCAAATTTTTAAAGAAATAAGGGAAATAACTGGATTAAATATTAAAATGTCCCCGTCAATGGCATTATTGAACATGGTTAAGAAAGATCAATTGTTGAAAGAAAATAAGGATTTAATTGTAATAATGGTTACGGCAGCAAGTTTAATTTTTGCAAGAAACTAGAAAAATGATAACCAACTCAATTTAGAGGGATGGTATAGAGAATTATGGGATATGGCAATTAATGATAAATTGACATGTGATATGAAAATAAGATGAGGCCTATCAAAAAACAATGATTTTAAGCAAATATGGAGTATATTCTTGGAATATGTATTTTGGAGAGGGAAGGGGTATACGCTGACGGAAGAAACAATGAAGTTTTGGAGAGAAAATTGATTGAATGAATTTTAAAAAATATTATTAATGCTAGCCCTGAGGGTGAAGGTGGCACTGGTGTATTATGTAATTGTATTTTATTGTGGTGTTAGGTTTATGTTGTTTAGGTTGGATGTTTGTTTAATAAAAAAAAAGAAAAAGAAAAAAAATAGCCAACCAGGAGTGAACTTTTCTTGAACAACTGTTCAATGTGCAAAAGAGTGGCATTGTATCTTTAATTTGGAGACTTGCCATGTGAACCTATTCAGTTGTTGTTGGCATTATGTCTATGTCTACTACAACTACAGACTGTAGGTTGTATGTTTTAGACAGCGTATAATTTCTACACTAATACCTCCAGAAATTATATGTGTGCTTCTTCTGATAGCTGAGACATATCATTCACATTGAAGGTACATATTTTTGAAGAAATTAGCGTCTTGAAAGGACACTTCCTTCCTTCAAGAATATTTGAATAATTTTTTATAAAACAGCAGATATGTATGTTTATGTATTGGTTAAATGGCTAATATGTACAGAGTACAATTCTAAAATCCATCTGATTAGTATTTGTCAAACAGTAAAGTACAATGGGTTTCCAGAATAAGCAGGGAGAGACCCACCTTCAGGCAGGTCTTTTCATCCCTTTTAACCTTTTAAAGCATTTTCTGAGCGTATGGGGACATGTAAGAAATGCCTTGAAAGGAAACATTGGGTCAGTGTTCGTTTGCTTTTTTCAATAAGAGAGGCTTTTTAACGGAGGGTAGGAGACTGCAGAGAGGTAAAGGGCTGGAAGGTCTTCATTTTCAACTGTTAAATATCAGGTAAATTTTGTTTCTTCATGGTCTCTATGATTCACACAGCTGGGTTCTATGGCTGTGCAGACAGCCTCACAGAATGTTCAAGAGCTTTGCCTCACTCCATTTTCTTCTTTGGTTTTATTGTGCATACTCTGCCCACTCTCCTCAGTCCCCTTTGTGTCCGCCACAGCAACAACATCTCATGATTGCTACAGAGCTCAAAAAGTGATTTATGCTTTTCTTTTGCCTCATAACTTACTTTATCCACTTTCTATTTACCTTCGTTATTTTCATAGTTGCCTTTAAAAAAGTTTAGATCGTTGTTTTGTACTCTCCTCCTCTCCCTCAGGCGTAACAGTTGCTTTTCTTTTTGGTGGTTTATGGCCTCTGAAGCTTTGATGAAATTTTGTACCGGCTGTGGATCCAAAATCCCAGAAGCAGATGAACACAAGCAATGTTTGTTTTGTTTAGGATAATCTCATGTAGTGAAGTCTTATAAAATTTGTAGAGGTTTCACTAAGCTCATTCTCAAAAACCCTCAATCTTGAATGAGATCCCATTTGTGGGAGAAGTCTTTAAAGGCAGTAGATTCAAATCAGAGGTCGTCATGGTATAGAGATTGTACTCAGTCTCACTCACCCTCTATCGACCTAAGATATCGCACTGATCCCTTTTCTCTGCCTGCTTCTGTATCTTTATAATAATATTCCATGGCCCACTGCAATGCCATATTCCCCTTGATATACGAGGAGTAGTCTTTCATGTAGAGAACACCATTCAAGGAGACACTCACTGTCAAAATTTAGAACACTCTCCTTATAATCAAAGGTGTACTAAGTACAAATCAATATCACTATCAGTGTACTCTTTACCACATTTCAGCCATTGTGTCATATTTATCTCAGTTCTTGCTTTGAGCTATCTTGAACAGAATATTCATGCAACGAAAATATTTATCCAGTTTTAGAAAAGACTTTCATTGTGATGTATATATCTTTTAAATACACACACAAAGTTTTTCACATAAGTATCTTATTCTCTTAATTACTTTGATATTATATAGGACAGCGATGGCGAACCTATGGCACGCGTGCCACAGCTGGCACACAGAGCCCTTTCTGCGGGTAAGCCATAAGTCGCTGGATCGCTACTCCCCTCCCGCAGCCAAACCTGCGGAGGTGGCTGCAGCCGCGGTGCTGGCGCTTCAACAGGCAGCAGGCCAGGATCTGGAGTGGGGTCTCGAGGCACCTCCGTGCCCGGGATTCCCCCTTCCGCCGCCACTTCCGGTGCCGCCACCGTCACTTCCGGTTCCTCTGCCGCTGCGGCCTGCCGCCCGCTGGTTTTGTTTTTTGTTTTCCCAGTTTGGGCACTCGGGCCCAAAAAGGTTCACCGTCACTGATATAGGATTTCCTGCTTTCAGTGAAGGCATATACACTAAAAGATGTGTCTATTTGGAACATACATACACGGTTGCAGATTGTTATTTTCTCAGAAACATCTGTTTATAGATTCTTTACAAACTGTTATTTTACTTAAATGGGTAGAGGTTTTACAGTTAATGTCTTCCTTGAGGAATCGTATATTTAAACTATTGAGTAGTTGTATCATTAATACATAGTTCATTGGTAGAGCATGTGTGTGTACAGAATGTCCCCAGTTCAGTTTCATAAACTTTGACTCCTAATTTATTTATTTATTCATTTAATTTAATTTATTTATTTGAATTTGAATTTCTAAACTGCCCATCTGACCGATGAGCACTCTGGGCAGTGTGTAATACTAAAACAACCATAAATATACAATTCAATTTAAACAACAAATAAAAACTAATTTAAATTAGATTATTGTTAGGTTTCATATTCCATACTCTGACCATTGAAGGTTTGGTCTATCAACATCTAGTGAGTTTGGGAGCAACTTCCCTGGAATCTCTAGCTAAAAGAACCAGATATTTTATTTGTTTTAAAAATTTGTAGCCTGCCTTTCCCCTTAAAAATGACCCAAGGTAACAGGTGATGGGTTAGAGCCTCTGGTTGAATTGCTTATGGTGATTAGAGGAGAGTGTATGGGAGTGTTCAGTCTTTTCTGTTTGGAAGATTTGTATCCTGCCTTTCAGTTAAATGATCTTCGGGGCAGCTTACTCAAATCCAGGCTGTAAAAAATACAGACAGGCAGATACACTAGAATGATAGACTAATGCTTGATGAGATATAAGGCATCTTTCTGTATGTTCACATGTGCTAAGTCTTGAGAGACACCAAAGAAAAACGTGAAGAAGGACTACAAGAGAAAATGAAGGAAAATAGTTATTTTTTGCATAGGCGTATTTTATAATACACATCTAATAGAAATTTCAGCCCACTTTATCAGCAGTGCAACATTTGGATTGGCTTCACTTTATCAAGGATTGCCACTAGAGGGAGCAAGCTAGGTGTTTCCTCAACTCTAAAGGTTTACTTTCTAATTAGAAAGAAACAGTTGCCAAAAAGAAACTGCAAAGGAACAACAACAAAGAGATGAAGAACTGTGCAGTTATGTCTTGCGTATGTTTTGTTGTGAAAATACCCAGAGGAGTTATATATTTTCATCCTTGCAAATAATTTTTTTACATTTTCCTCAGAATATAGATTAGTTTATCAGTGCATTGGGGAATATTAGAGATGCCGATTTGAAAACATCTCTATCCTAATGTTAATATTGAAATTAATCATGCTACCTCTGGATGAATTTCCTAGAATATTGTTTCCTAGAAATGAATAAAATAAACTTGGCAGCAGTGCCTGAAGTTCTGAAGTATCAGCTGGTTAGGAAATAAGTCAATTTTTCTCTATATGAAACAGTACATATCTTTGCAGCATAAAATACATTAACTGATCTTGAATATTGTCTTTCCCATATTTCATTCAAGCAGTTCAGAGGTCCAAAATGTGCCCAATTATGTGAACAGGTTTTTAAAATAGCTTTTCTTTAATGTTTTGAAGGACAGGTAGTATGTCTGTGGTAATTATGGTTAATTTGCACACAACAGTTACAGAATGGGTGTGTAACATTTAGAAATGCATAATTTTATGATGATGTACAGAGTCCAGTTAGAGGGTGTGGACTAAGATTTTGGCTACTAAAATAATGTAGCTCTCTTTGGTGTGGTCCTGAGACCTTGTCTGTGAGCCATAAGTAGAAATGAAATTCCCCTTTGAATGTGAGAAACAACTTTGACTCTTGGATCCATTGCCATGTCATTGTAGACTTTTCTGTGGCACTTCTCTGTGATGTGGGAGTGGGGGCATGGAGGGAGGCTCTGGATGTGCCAAATCCAAGACACTATTCCATACACTCAATACTGGGGAAAATTTAGGATCTTGTCAAGGATCTTTTTTCTTTTTCTTGTTTGTGTGTTGAGAGGCAGGGTAGATCGGGAAAAAGCAAAGACTGTGCAGCTCATCTCCTTCCACGTTGACAGCAGGAATCCCACAGAAGTGCTGTACTATAGCCACTGGATTGACTTGCTAATGTATATTTTGAAACGACCTGTGTAGTACTTCCAAGAATAATTTGCTCTGTAGGTAGCAGAGAAGTAATTACCTTCACAATTTGTATATGAAAATTTTGTGCATTTAAAAGGTTTGCATAACACACTTTCCATTTGTTATTCATTTGCTAAGGTTGATGTAGAATTCTCTTAAAAGTATACAACTTAAGCTGTAACATCAAGATATTTCAGTTGACACTTGCCAACAGAGTTCACTTGCATAAGCCAGTGACGACCAAGAAGCAGGTGTGTTTCAAATGAATTCCATACTTCAGTTTGTATAACCCAAATAAATTATGGCATTGGGTCAGAAGTGCTCAGCTTCTGTAGGATAGGATTCCATTTTGCAGCTTGGCTGTATGCTTGAGGACCTTACTCCTGAAAGGGTTTGGCCAGAGTGAAAGTGAACATGAAACAGTGAAAGAGTCACTGTTGTAATAAAGACGTAATTTATCTAAAATATGTCAAATTTATTTTAAAGCAAAGCAAAGTGTGCTACTTACATACCATCCCATAGTGCTTAAAGCACTCTCTGGGTGGTTTACAACATAATTGTGCAGGCTACTCATTGCCCCCCCCCCCCCCCCGCCCCAGTGAGCTGGGTACTTAGTTTAGTGTCCTCAGAATAATGGAAGGCTGAGTCAACTTTGAGCCGGCTACCTAAATCCAAATATCACAGCCAGATTGCTAACTGGGGCTGGTTACAGCAGTTTCACTTGCTGCCAATCCGTTTCCAGGCACAATTCAAAGTGCTGGTTTTAACCTGTAAACCCTGAAATATCTGAAAAACTCTTTATGAACCTGCCTGGCTGTTAAAATCTCAGGAGAGGCCTTTCTCTTGGTCCCACCACCCCCATAGGGAGAGAGTAATGTTCCCTTTCATTTTCTGCCAGTGCTGGGCAGGGAGCCCAGCCCACATTTGTAGGGTTCTGGCTGCGACTAGAACCAAATGGGTAGCAACACTGGTTGCAGCTTAGAGGGAACATTGAGAGAAGGCATTCTCTGTTGCTGCTCGCAGACTCTGGAATTCTATCCCACAAGAAGCCAGACTGGCCTCATCTTTGCTGTATTTTCATAGGTAGGCAAAGACCTTTCACTTCAAACAGGCTTTCTCTTAGTGACTGGCAGTCTGAGAGCAGTTTTTTAAATGGATTGTTCTGCTCTGTTGCTTTTAAATGTGTTTTTAGTGTTGATTTTATTTACCATTTTTAATATAATACTTGTTTAATTCTCTCTTGTAATATTCATATACCTATTGTGTTTAGCTTTTAAATATTGCCTTTTTAATGATGTAGTCCACCTTGGGTCCTTTTAAGGAAAAAAGCAGTACAAAATATTTTAGATAGATAGATAGATAGATAGATAGATAGATAGATAGATAGATAGATAGATAGATAGATAGATAGATAGATAGATAGATAGATAGATAGATAGGGATTGAACTCGGTTTGTAAGCAGAGTCTTGGTTTCAGTGCTGTAGTTTAACCACTCTACCTGATGCAGTGGTTAAACTAAATTAAGAGGAAATCTTTAAATCCATTTTAAACATATTGTAAAAAATTATTACAGTGAAATAATATGTACCATATTTTTCTGTGTATAAGATGCTACTTTTTCCTAAAATAGACAAAAATGAGGGTCGTCTTATACACGGAAATAAGCTGAACCTATGGCATGCATGCCACAGCTGGCACGCAGAGCTCTCTCTGTGGGCATGTGAGCCATGCCGATACTGCTGCCCATGCTAGCCCGGTGCAGGGCGCAGCACTGCTCGCTGCCAGGGCTCAGCTTGAGCTCACGCAGTCACCTTGTCCCCCGCCCGAAGGGAGCCCGCGAGTGGCGCTGGAGGTGGTGATCAGGCGGTGACAGCAACAGCAGGAAGTGAAGGCGAAGGAGGAGTTGTGCCCGGCTGCCCCTCGGCGCAAAATCGCTGCTGACCATTGACTGTGACTCCGGCACCACAGGAGAACAAGTGAGCAGGGCGCAGTGCAGTGCAGGAAGCCCAGGCAAAGGCCCTGCCTGTAGTTAGGGAGGGGGGGAAAGGTGTCCCCTGGCTGCCCTCCGGAGGACGCACCAACCTGGAGGGTGCCCGCTGATTTAGGCACTCGGGCTCAAAAGGATCAAAATGGTTTTTTTTTAATTCGTGGGGCGTCTTATACACGGAAAATACGGTATCACAAATTTGATAAGTTGCTAGGACAACTGAGTCTCCTAGTCTTTAGTAGCAGGAGTAGCAGAAGTGACAGTGATTCCAGTAAGCTTCAGTAGGCTACAGTAAACTCTAGACACAATGCTGCTGAAAGACTGGTAATCCCCAACATGATAGAGACACGAGAGAGGCAAGAGCAGAACATACAGAAGGATTATAGAAAAAAGTGTAATGATGTGTGAAGGGAAACCAAATGGAACATAAACAATCAAGATCCTACATTTGATTAAACAATCAATTTCATTTCATTACCATAAAGCAATTAATTATAAGAATCATAGAATAGTGAAATTGGAAGGGGTCTATAAGGCCATCAAGTCCAACCCCCTGCTCAGTGCAGGAATACAAATCAAAGGATATCTGCCAGGTGGTTGTCTTAAGTTTCTTTTGAATGTGTCCAGTATTGGAGCACTCATCACCTCTCGTGGTAATTGGTTCCACTGTCTTATTGCTCTAACAGTTAGGAAGTTTTTCCTGATACTCAATTGAAATCTGGCTTCCTGTAACTTGAGCCCGTTGTTGCGTGTCCTGCACTCTGGGATGATTGAGAAGAGACCCTGCCCCTCCTATGTATGACAACCTTTCAAGTATTTGAAAAGTGCTATCATATCTCCCCTCAGTCTTCTTTTCTCAAGGCTAAACATGCCCAGTTCTTTCTGTCTTTCCTCATAAGGCTTGTTTTCCAGCCCCCTGATCATCCTTGTTGCCCTCCGCTGAACTTGTTCCAATTTGTTGGCATCCTCCTTGAAGTGTGGTGTCCAGAACAGGACACAATACCCAAGATGAGGCCTAACCCGTGCTGAATAAAGGGGAATTAGCACCTCGTGGGATTTGGAAACTATACTTCTGTTAATGCAGCCTTTGAAATCTTCCTTTCAAAGAGGAGACCACAGGAGTGCTGGTGGTTTGTGACTGAATGTGGTGGCAAATTGCACTGCTGAATTTCAGTAGCATTTTAAATTCAGCCGGAAATAAAGTTAGTGCCATTTGAACCAATTAAACTTGTGGAGAATTTAATTTACTATATCCCTATTGATTCAGTGGGCCTATTCTAATGCAACTTACCATTGCTAAGCAACAGGATTTCAGTCAATATAGCATTAAGGTTGTGCTGGACAAAATAATAGCTTTCTAGATGTTGGATGCACTATGTATCCCACTAACTGTAGCTAGCACAACTCTTCTAGCTAAAACTGTGACACAGCCTTCCTTATTAACTGAGTGAGCAAGGCGTTTGGGTTGACGGAAGAGCAGTAGAATTAATTAAAGGCCTTGATCAGTGTACAGTGATGCCTCGCAAGACTAAAGTAATTCGTTCCGCGAGTAGCACTGTCTTGTGAAATTTTTGTCTTGCGAAAAGCGGTTTCCCATAGGAATGCATTGCAATGCATTCCTATGGGAAACCTCGCAAGACGAACGATTTATTTTCATCTTGCGAGGCATCGGTCTTGCGAAAAAGAAATCGTCTTGCGAAGCACGGCCATAGAAGAAGCCGTCTTGCGAGTCACGGAAGCAATCGCAAAACGCTTTCGTTTTGCGAGTTTTTCGTCGGGCGAGGCATTCGTCTTGCGAGGTACCACTGTACATGATTCCCAAGCTGTGGTTTAGAAGAAAGAGTTTTTTGTGGTTATTATTTGCTTTACACTTTTTGTTTCATCTTCTCAAAGCAAAGATAAAACAGGTCTAAATGAAATGAAGCTCGTGGATTAATAATATATGACTGTTAAGCTTGCATTGTTCTTCTAGGTATAAAAGAATGATGTGGAAAGTGTGGACCTCTGGACGTTATTGGGCTGCCGTTCTCAGTATTTCTCACAGTTGGCTATGCTGGCAATAGATCTTGACAGTTGGGAGACCAGTGACATTTGTGGGATTTCACTTTAGCCATTTTATTCTAAAATGTTGGATTTTGCATTGTTTATAAGAGCAACATAGTTGCTGAGTTTTTTTGGTTTTAAGTATCGTTGCTTAAGTTTGTTGAGTATGTTCCTATGGTGTCCTGTCGTTGCTGGACAATAGCCTGTGAATTCTTTGTGTCTTTTAAAACAGAGGTCCCCAACCCCCAGTCCGCGGCCCGGTGCTGGTCCGTGGCCTGAGCCGGACCGAGGCTTTTCGGCCCAGCAGGGGGTGGAGCCGCCCTTGGGGCCTTGGTGCTCTGCCCCCTGCGCAGGTGGCCCACCGCCCTTTCCCATCGCTTGTCCCACCTGCGGGCTCCTCGGGGCGGGGGCGTCAGAGGAGCCATCGCGCAAGGTGGCGGCGAAGCAGGTGGCGTAGGCGGCAGAAGTGCAGCCAGGAGCGTGAGGACGAGGCAGCCGTATAAGCCCACGGGCGGCAGCGGCACCCCCGGAGCTGGGGAGGCGGTTGTCAGGGTCGGGCTGCGGGCAGCAGGACTTGAGGGCGCTGGGCCGGCAGCAGTAGACGTGGGACAGGGGGGTCAGTGAGGCGGGGGCAGTAGAAGCCCACGCACGGACGCCCCCCATTCATGGATGGCGGCGGCGGCAGCCCCCCCCCCCCCGGTCCTTGGAAGAATGGTCTTCAATAAAACCAGTCCCTGGCATTAAAAAGGTTGGGGACCACTGTTTTAAAATATCAATAGTATGGTGTGGATTTTAGTGGGTTGTGGTACAGATTGCGGGTCTTAGTTGATGATTGGCATGAAGCCATTGTAAAACTAATTTCCCTGGAATCATTGTGCAGAAGTAACATGCCTGTCATTTTAGAGCTGTAGGGTTCAGTGCTGCAAATATCTCTGGCTGATCAGACAGTGGTCAAAATCTTGTTGCGTAGCATAGTAAATGACACTAAAGTATTATTTGCTTTACACTTTTGAAGCAGTGGGGATTTGCTAAGTCAACTCCATAAGTTCAGTTGATTCCGATGGGCCTATTCCCACTGTGTTTTAGTAAAGTAAGCCACAGTTAGAGTAGACTCATTTGAATTAGTGGAACTTACAGAGGAGTTCACTCATCAGATCCCTATTAATGCAATGAGCTTGTTCTAGTGCAGTTTTCTATGCTAAACAACAGAATTTTGGCCAGTATGTAGAAGTATACTTTTTCAAATGGGAGAGAAATGGCTTTGGTCACATTAGTGAACAATCTGCACTGGGAAGTGGATAAGAGGAATGTATCCGAGTTGTACTGGATCTCTCTAGGGCTTTTGATAGCACTGTTCGTGGTATCATTCTGAGGTTTATTTCTGGCATTGGACTTGAATGCACTTGGCTCCAGACCTTTCTGGATATATAAGCTCAGAAGGTGATGGCATGGCTGTTTGCTCTGTCTTGCCCCTCAAGTTTCTGTTTTGTCCGCCGCCCTATTATGGGTGGGGTCATGTTCTTCATAAAGACATAGATTTGAGTTTGGGTGTACTCCTGGTTTCTTGTGTGAATCTTCATGATAAGGCTCAAGTGTTAGGCCCATTTGTAGAGGCATCTGCTCTGGCCCTGATGACACATGATCATAATTACATCTCATTCAGATGGCTTTAATGTGTTCTCTTGTGGGATTTAAAAGAATTATAATCAAAAAGTTTTCCAGATTCATCTAATTTGTGGTATGTGAGATTACTAATGAAGGAACAGGTGTATCAGTTTTCTGTCACCAGGTAGAAACAGCATCAAGTTTATCTCAAGCTTCTTAAAAAAAGGGTGTAAGTGGCTACAAACCTACTGTATGTACTTATCAACTCTAAACAAAGAGTGGAAAATATGTAAAGTTTGTAAAAGGAAGTGCAAGTACACATGAATTTTTTTGTGGGAATTAAAAAAGACTTGCAATCTAGTATGAAAGTGGAATGGACAAGAATGCTGTTGGGATTCTGAACAATGAAACAAAATTGAAACAGATTGTTACATCCTTCCTCTGTATAGCGCTGCCTATGAACAGTGTTGAGAAACTACCCTGTTTTCCCGAAAATAAGACCTAACCTGAAAATAAGCCCTAGTATGATTTTTCAGGATGCTCATAATATAAGCCCTACCCCAAAAATAAGCCCCAGTTAAGTGAAACCCCGCCCTCCGCCATTGTGCAGCAACCAGAAGATGACATGACTGTATTTGAATAAATGTAGATTGTTGTATATGAAAAAAATAAAACATCCCCTGAAAATAAGTCCTAATGTGTTTTTGGGAGCAAAAATTAATATAAGACCCTGTCTTATTTTCAGGGAAACATAACATGGTAGTTGATCCAGAATAGTGTAGCCAGTATATTGACCAGGGACAGTTGCAGGGAACTTGTTACTTGTTAAGATAACTTTTCTGGCTGCTGGTTTAATTTTGTATACATAAAAGGAAATACAGTATTATATGTATATTTGTCCAGGTATCAAGATTTTGAAGGGTTGTATGTATTTCAGCCCCACTATCCTTCCAGGTAGTTTTTCTGTGGCTGCTCCCAGGCTCTGGAACGCCATGTTATGGGAGGTTAGGCTAGTTTTCCCCCTCTTAGTTTTCTGTTAGCAGACAAAGACGTTTTTGCTAAGAGGCTTTTGGAATCTACATTGAGTTATTTCAGAAACTGGCTTTGATTAGTTGGCCCTTGTTGCTTTCTTTGATTGACATGTTCTCAATTTATTGTAAATTTGATTTTACTAGTATTTGTTTTTAGTGTTGTTTGTTGGCAGAAAGATGGGAGGATACATTTAGTAAATTAAATAATTAAGTGGAGTTATGACTTTGGCCATTCTGATTTTTGCTGTGTACAATGTCATGAATAAATAGCTTTGGTCAGTCTTGATTATGAATGACAAGAATGTTTGTGTTTGAATGACAAGTTGCTCCATTTATGGCCAGGTTCAGATGACATGTTTCAGTCTCTCAGAGTGATGGTTTTTGAGGATCAGGAAGGTCTGGATGGGCTTCCTTGTTACATGTATTTATGGCTTCTTACAACATTCAAAGCAGGCAAATTGTGATTTGTAAACCCATTTCAAACCATAGTTGGAGATCATCATGGTTAGCAATAATAGAAGTTTCCTGATTTCTAATGTCATTGTAAGTTGTGGTTAGAGAAAAGCAGGAAGTGAAAAATTGGATTGGCACATGAGAGGTGAGAGTGTTATGGACACCTTTATGACCCTCCATGCTGTTAGATGGAGTGCTTTTCAGTTTTGCTTTACTGTCCAGCATGGTGACTCTTAATTTAAGATACATTTTTGATTATGGAACTTTCTTATGGGATAGCTGTGTAACTGGTATCAGATAAATAGAAGTGTTTTTTGGTTAATAACTGTAACATAGTTAAATTATTTGCTGAAAAGTGAAGGCCTTGTGCTCTTGAAATAAAGTTCTTAATTCAAATGTAGTTTTACAAATTATTAGTAAAATTTCCTGCCATTAAAATATCATTTTTATATTGAAGAAGTAAAGGAACAGCTTGTAATTGAGTGAACAGAATACTTAAGACAGTGAATATGTACTTACAGAAAAATAAAATATAAACAAAAGCCTATTTTCAGAATTATTTTTCTTTTTCAAGTTACAGATAAAACTTGGTGTTTAAATTAGTTTAGGTATTTTACCTTTGTGCATCAGTTCCTGGCACCAATTAATGAAGTCACTTTCCTTTTTATGTGTGCAAAATTTGTATTTTAATGTTAAATACTCAAATTTGATTTATTTTTATTGCTCACTGCTCTGAAATGAGGTTAAGGATCTTAAGGAGAGAAATGAATTGTACTGCTATTCCATACTTGAATAATCCTGCTGGAATTTTGTACATGCTTTTTCTAAGCTTCAGGAAGACTGGTTATCCTGAGAGAAGAGTACAGTAACTGGAAATGTGCTTTATGGAGTAAGCTACATTAGCCTCAGAGTTTACCTTTTATAGAGTTGTGTTACTCAGAACATACATGATTCAGTGATGGATTTATAAGGCTGATTTTTGAAATGAATATGCATTCATTTGTATATTCAACACCAAGATTAGGTTTAAAAAATCAACCTAATATTTTGTCTTGAATACCTCTCTTTCAGGTTATGCAATGGTCTCTGCAAAATGGCCTGTTCTTGAGTTGGAGATTTTTAAAACAGATATATGCTGGTACTTCAACTTTATTAAGCGGACTATAAGTTTTTCTCTCTCAACAACTACATAAGCAGACAAAATTGCAAAAATCTGCCCTGTTTCGAGTATGACAGCCACGACCCGTGGCTCTCCAGTAGGAGGGAATGATAGCCAGGGCCAGGCTCCTGATGGACAGTCACAGCCTCCTCTCCAGCAGAATCAGGTAATCAAATACAGGAATCAAATTATAGGTTCTTCTAGCTGAATGTAGCAGTAGATATCATTAATTATTATTAACTAGTTCATAAAACCAATGTGCTTCAGCTGTCACTTCTGTGTTAAAATACTGGTTCTTCTAGTAGAAAGACATTGCTGGTTACAAACCTCTTACAGTATGAGAGGCTTTAATTTAATATGCATTATGGTGGATTAAGGTTCTCTGACTCACAGTCTACAAATTTTGACTGGTCTTGGTAACCAAAAATTTGCCCTCTAGTGTGGGGAAGATGTAAGATTATCCTCCTTCAGCCAAGGAAGATGTGCAGATGTCCCTCAGAGAGAGCTTTCTTTTCAGAGTAGGATAGGATTTGAAGTTGAACTTGTGTACCATATGGTGAATATATTGCTCCAAAGAGTGGGAAGATTATCAAGTCTATCTTCTCTCCTTTCTTCTCATTCTTTTTTCTCTTTGTTAAGACAATAGTCTGAAAGCTGAGAACTGTAGGAAGTACAGAAAACAATGTGCCTGTTAATGTAAATCTTGCCAGGAAACTAGAACATCTTTTTCCTCCTCTTGCTCTAAGCAGTACTTAAAGAGGAACTTGGTCACAAAAAGTGGCTTTTTCCTTCACCTTGGAGCATGCTTGGAATGTAAGATGATTGCCCAGTTGCATGAGTCAGAGCTTTTTGGGTTGATCCTGAGCTTTACAAAAAGTTTCCTATGTGGTGGATGGCACTTTGTTATTAAATGTGTAAGGTTGCACAGAACTCTTGATCACACATTTTATTGGTAATATGTAGGATCTTGAAATGGATGTATATTGGGTTTGTATGTGAGAAAAGTGACATTACATGACATTATCCTCTGGAGAAGAGGAAATTTAAGGATCTTAAATTTAGTCTTTTAAAAATCTCCAAGTTTATTAATGTGGGGATTGCTTCTGTATCCACAATTCAAAATGCCAGGAAGTGGTCTGATATTGTTAGACTAGGAATTGGGTGCTCTGCACCTCCCCCCTCCCCAAGAGTCCTACGGAAATTCCATAGAGCTCCAGGGAAAAAAAATCAGAAGCCTGTGTTTGTCAAAACAGGCATTTATCCCAATAAAGGGTTAATGCCCAGAATGAAGCCAAGCAGTAACAGACCAGAATTCATTGGGGTATCAAAATACAAGTTTTTTCATTGTTGCTATAATAATTCCAGGCAACATCAGCTTGTCTATTTCTACAAGCTTTATACAGTATTGTCTTGCAGTATAGTGCCAGAATTGCCAGCAGGGAAAAGGATGCCAGGGTTTTGATAGTAAAGGCCACCTTGAATATTAATAACAACAGTGTCAGTAATCAGGATAGTCTATTGGATTGCTGTTGTGCTCACTAACATTCATAAAAAGATACCAAGCAAGGGGAAATCACAGCACTGGACTCCTTTTTCCATCACTTAACTGCTTTTCATCCAAACAGAAAGCAATTGTCATAACTACTTTTCAAAATGTTGTCTAGGTATTTTATTTTTATTTTATTCATTTAAAAATATTTTTACCCCACCTTTCTCCTTAAAAAGGACCCAAGGCGGCTTACATCATTGAAAGATAATATTTAAAGCTGTAAACAATGAGTATACAACAGTGGTTTACATCATTAAAAGACAATATTTAGAGCTAAGAACAATGAGTATAAAAAGGCAGCTTACATCGTTGAAAGACAATATTAAAGCTAAAAACAATAAGTATACAAATATTAAAAAGGAACACACAAATACCACTCTGAGAAATGGTAAACACAAGTAGTACTAAAAACCCAGTCCAAGCAATAATGCATAACAGTCCATCTAAAAATCACACTCAGGTAGCCAGTCACTGAAGGAAAGCTTGCCTGAAGCTTTGCCTGCTTGCAGAAGGACAGCAAAGATGAGGCCAGTTTGGCCTCCTGTGGGTGTTTATCGGTATATATTGCTTGGGGGCACAATCCAATCCAATTGTTGGACACTTTCCTGGCCTTTTGAATTATGTACACAAAAGAGTATTATAGTTTTTCATTCGGGATATTAATTATCCGTGAGAAAGTTCTGTTAGGAGGTCCCTGTTTTTAGCAAAATAAGGCTGCAGTGGTATTCCCAGTAGACTGAGCCTAAAGTAGAATTGTTACTTAGATTTATTTAGAAAACACATTTGATAGGAAAGCCTTCCCTATAACCCTCCCTCAAAAGAAATGTTAACAGTTTTGAAATAAAAGAAAATTAAAATGAGATGATGAGAAGTGGCAAATCAATCTTTCTTTGGGACATGAAGAAGGTGAGAGAAACAGCTAATGAAGAAGAAAGATACAGTATTCTGTGTCACCCAAATGCCCCTATAAAGCAAAGTGTGCTTATATACCACCCCATAGTGGTTGAAGCACTCTCTGCAGAGACAACCCTGAACAGGCTTCCTGAACTGAGGATCGAACTCTGATCACGAGCAGAGTCTTTGACTTCAGTACTACAGATTAACCACTGTGCCACAGGGCTTATTTTCATGAGGCATTTGTGACAGAAAGGTGCAAAAGAGGAGTGCTTCCAGAAGATTCTACCTTACATTCATAAACTAGAGAGTGTTTTTCTTAAAGATTGGATTTCCAGACTTTTTAAAACAGAAGTTAAACATCACACGATACTGATGAATTAACAATAAAAACAATCATCTGGAAGTCTAGGCTACATTATCACGTGTATCTAGAAATAAATCCCACTAAATTCAGTAGAGTTTTCTTTGGAGGGAGCTCATACAGAATCACAGTGAAAGTGTTTTTGCTGCTTATGTATGGTCAGCTGAAGAAAAGAATGCTTCTGGGTTCAGAAGCATCCCAAATGTTTCTGGATTCTGGCTCTGCGAGTGATTCTGCCTGCCAGCATACCCAAAAGGAGATGTGACGAGGTGACACTCATTTTGAACTGAATTGGGCTTGCCTTAAAGTCAGAAGACACTGGCTTGTTCTTTCTAAATACCTGAGAATGGAAGACAGAAGCAGAGAGAAAGAAAAAGTTGCTTCAGATTATTGTGGTTGCAGAATATTCAGGAGAAGCTCTCTTGTCACTCCCTATGCCTCCTCTTTCCTCTTCTTTGTGTTGTTCCCCTCTTTCCCTCCCTCCTCCTTTTCACCTCCCTTTCTCTTCTGCAGCTGCTCTTTCCTCTGACATTCTTCTCTCTCTCCTCTCTTGTGGCTCTTCTTCCTTGCTCCCTCCCTCCTCCCTCTCTTTCTCTGTATCTCATCTTGCTTCCTCCCTCATGACTCCTTCCTCTCTGGCTCTCTTCCTGGCTTTTCAGTCTCTCTCTGGCTCTCTCTTTCTCTCACTCTCTTTGTCTCCCCAATTCTTTGTGATTCCTCTCTCCATGTCTCTCCATTAATCCATTTTCTTCTGCTCTCACTCACTCTGTGTTAATTATTTCTCTGATAATACTGAAATTCTGATCTGCTATCATCACAATTAGACTCATTTGTTTCCTGAAGGTAGAGCAAGAAGTTTGGACAGTTGCTGTGGAATACTTCAATAAGCAATATAGCCATAATATGAAAGATTTCTTATATAAAACCAGCATGTTTAAGGTCATGCATCTCTAAATGACAAGGTGAATCAACTTCAGATAAAAAAAGGCATGTAGTAAGAGTCATTTTCTTTTCAGGAAGCAGTGGTAGGCATTTGAAAAACAACTACAGAATTTGCTATATACTGCAAAAACATACCAAAATGGATACGTGGAGGTGAACCTTTAAAAAGAGAAGATTAAAACTTTAAAACTACTAGTCCAGACTTCTCCAAATTTGGCATAGAGCAAGCCAATACTGTCTGCTACTACTCTTCCAAATGTGGTCCTGATTGAAGAACCCATTCAGTGGTTATAATGTCTTCTTTGGAATGTCCCCCCATATCAGTAATTGTTTAGAAAATGCTGTTTTGACTGGTCATGCAATACAAGAGGTGCACTTCTGTGCACTTCTATTTATAATCTAAAAACACAAACCTGGAATGTCTGAGAAGCTGGTATAAATTGTGAATTTCTTGTGTTTCATGGCATAAGAGCAAAGAGGCAAATACATCTTTAAAAAGTGGAACAAGAAGGAAGAAGCAGGTTTATGCTTATTAGAAAGAAACATCAAAATTTTATGAAGTTGTACCATCTCTGCTTAACTTTAAAAAAAAGGTAGCATGAAGAAACAAGAACTAGGAATATTACACAGAAAAAATAGAAGATATTAGTGTGGAATACTAATTTTGACTGGTTAGAAGTACATAGTGTAGCTATCTTTATACACAGTCAAGAATTATTGGATTTGATGGATTCACTTAAGTATATGACTTCTGATTCAGACTTCGTCACCTGATTCTTCAAATGAGAATTCCCCAGCTACCCCCCCTGATGAACAGGGTCAAGGTGATGCACCACCACAACTTGAAGATGAAGAGCCTGCATTTCCACACACTGACCTGGCCAAATTGGATGACATGATTAACAGGTAATGTCTTTAAAGGTCTTATTCATTCATTTATTTATTTATTTCTAATTATAGGAGGATATAAATTGATGTTGCTTAATTAATATCTGCTGGCACTTTAGCTACCTTTATTGTAGGATTTTAAAAAGTCAATATGAAATGCTGATGTTCAAAGAACTTTGAAGAAATAAGTATAGTAGATTTTTCCCACTCAGTGCCTTAATATGCGATTCAAACTAGTTCATCTTTTTCCAAATGAATGTGGAATGTTTTAGATTTTTAAGTAACATTGCAATATTATCTTTCAATATTTTCTTAGACCTCGATGGGTTGTTCCTGTGTTGCCTAAAGGGGAATTAGAAGTTCTTCTAGAAGCTGCTATTGAGCTTAGTAAAAAAGGTATGTTGAAAATGAAGCTTTTGAAAAACAACTACTGTATAAGAATAAGATATAGCACCTGGTTATGTCTCTGCTACTTTTATTGCCTTTTGTACATAAGGGATTCTGCTACAAAGTACATAGCATTCAACGATTGGAGTAAATACTTGTCCTTTGAATTCATATATATATTTAGTAAATACTGTGCTGCTATTCATCTCCAGGAAATGGCCTGAGAAAGTTAGGTCTAGGGTTTACCTAGGGCCCTGTTGCTTGCAGTGCAGTGGCCTGGCCAGCCCTCTCTCCTGTCATGGTGGCCAGGTAGGATGTTAGGGAATGCCAGGAGAGTGACACAGGTTGAGGGTGGTGTGGGTGTGTTTGTGTGTTAATCAGCTCTTTGTGCTTTGTAGTTATGTTTTTGGGACATAAGAATTATACACGGCTTTTGAACTGTATAGAGGTCTGGCACTCTAACCTCAGTGTTGTTTAAGGGAGAAGTGTATGTCAGTTTATCAGTATATTTTCTTCTGGTTGGATAAAGAACATGTGTAAATAAATGGCATATCATTATTTCAGACATTCTTGGAGCATATTGTTTGAGAGACTCAATTATGAATAATTCCCCGATTTGTGTTTCCACATGCAAAGAAAACACTAATTTGCTTTGTGCAGTTGTTCCCATGAAAATCCATCAGCAATAGGGGAGATCCATAATGACGCTTATAAGAAAGGTTGTAAGAATCACAACAAAACAAGGGATCTGCCAAAAGATAATAATTATGTTGTTATTCAGAGAGCTAGCCACTTCAGATTTTGTCTCCATTTAGGTTTTTTAGAGGTGGGTGAGATGAACACAATTGTGCTCATTCCCAACTATGTTAAAGTCTTCAGTTTTTCCCCTTGATATTAGTAGGGAGCTCCCACTTCCATCCTTGATAACTTTAAAATAGCTAGCCAGAAGATAATTTATCTAGATACTTATATTTACTCTTTTTATCTCAATCTCTTGCTTCTTCCTTGTTCAGACACTCTTCACCTGGTTTTAATTGTTCTCCCATAGACACTTGGTGCTTAATTCCTCCCAATTCCTTTCTTTTGTTAAGGTTTCCCTTTTGTGAACATTTCCTGTGACTGAGTTATCACTGAGCTGTTTCAGATGTGTTTTCCCCTTAGGAGTTCTTTTCTTAAGTTATTTGTGCCCCTCCAAATGAGTCTGCTGGTACCATCTTCAATGCTTGGATAAAGGCTTACATTCAGTGATCATGACTAGAGATGGGGACGAATATAAAAACGGATCGCTTTTTCCGACGAATATAGCCAATTTGTTAAATATTTGTCGATCCGTATTTGTGGGTCCCAGAGACCCCCACGAATACGAAGGGATGAATATTTACCCATTTTTATTCGTCCTTTGTATTAAACAAACAAACAAACAAACAAACACCATTCTGCCTACTGGCCGCCAATCAGCAGATCGGCGGCAGAAAGGCAGCCACCACCCCACACAGCCACCCAATACCACAGCCTACCCCCTACACCCTTCCTTTCCCTACCTTAGGCCCCATGCCACCCCACCCCCACCGACACCCTCTTACCTTAATCGCTGCTGCCAAGGTCTTCTGGCCCTTAGCCTACCTTAAGGGAATCCAGGCTGCCCCTTGCAAAGATGGCAGCTGCAGCTTCCCTACCCTAAATGAAGCCGCAGCCGCCATCTTTGCAAAGGGTAGCCAGTCTCCCTTTTTACACGCCGTGGCTGCGAAGGCCTGATGGAGACCTCGGCGGCAGCTATTAAGGTAAGGGGGTGTCGGTGGGAGTGGGGTGGGGGCTAAGGTACGGAAAGGAAGGGGGTATGGGGGTAGGCTGTTGGGGTGGCTGGCTGTGTGTGTGGGGGGGCTGCCTATCGGCTTCTGATCATCTGATCGGCGGCCGGTAGGCAGAATGGGCTTCTGTGCTGTGTGGTAAACTCTCCTGGGGGGACCCAATTTGTGGGTGAATAACTCGGATGTCCGATATCCAATCTTCACCAAAGTTGGCAGGTGTGTTGGGGAAAGACATAGGACGCTCCGTTGTGATTCTGGAGTCTCTTAAGTACCTGGGGGGAGCTTTCCAGGGGGGGTCCTATTTGTGATTATATAACTCGGGGGTCCGTGTTCACCAAACTTTCAGGAGTTGTAGAAAAGCATCGGAGGAAGCTTCCCTGCAAATTTGGTGTCTCTAGGTGGTTGGGGGCCAGTGTTATAGCCGTTTAAAGTGCAGACGAGTCAATGGATCGATTCGTTGAAGAATATTCGTATTCGTTGATCCGTTAACCTTGACGAATAACGGATCAAAATGAATCGCCATTTTTTTTATTTGTCCCCATCTCTAATCATGACGTAACTTGAATTGATGCAGGAGAGAATGGTATTATGTGAGATAAATGCTTCCCCCCCCCCCCAAATTTATAAATTTTTTATTTAGACATCACTACAAAGCACACAAGCACAAAACATCAAACAACCAGCAACTACAACAAACATAAAAAACCATTAAGCAAAAACAAACCCTCCCCCCTTTAAGGACAGAGATTCCAACCTCGTTTGGATCTGGGAATTCTCCAATAGAGAAATGCTTTAATTATTCTTTAGCACTGTATGAATGCTAAGTAGCTGATCCCTGATGCAAGCATGCTTTTCTGGGACAAATATGGAATAGAATAAATTGATAAGAGGAGGAATTTCTGGAAAAGTAAAGAAAATAAAAAAACAAGAAAAGCAAATGTAAGGGGCAGAGTTACAAACTTTGTGGAAATAAAATATATCAAGAAATAATTCAGATAACAGGTTGATACAGTTAGTTGTATCTCTAACAACCCCCCTTACCAATAATTCTGATACCAAGGATACAGAAAGAGATTCATCCTGCTGCTCAGCAGGACCAGGCTTGCTGCAGCCTGCCAAAAAACAAAAAAAACTGTTTAGCCAAACTAGTGGGACCCTGGGAAGTAGGATATGACTAGGAAGTTTCCCACACGAATGGTAATTAATGTTATGAAGTCAACATCTGGCTTCAGAGAAATCCAACTGGCCATTTTAATGCTGTTACAGATGGCAACACATAGCAAGCTCCAAACTCCCCTAGTGCTGGATAGTTTATGATTGTGAATGAGGTTAGTTGTGACGTCACATTCCTGTGGTAAAATGTTTACCCACTCGGCTAGCTTACAAGAAAAAAAGTATCTATTGACTACTCGAATTCAACATTATAATTGAGGGTTGTTTTTAGGGCAATTACATGAAATATGAAGAGGAGTTGCATGCTCAGAATGCCTCTTGAGAGGATTGGAGTATTGGCATCTGGAAAACAATACAGTGGTGCCTCAACTTACGAACTTAATTGGTTCCGGAACTCCGGTCGTAACTCGAAATGGTCGTAAGTCAAAGCACCATTTCCCATAGGAATGCATTGAAATGCAATTAATCCGTTCTGGCCGAAGAAAAAAATCACAAAAAAACCCCCCACAAAAAAACACTGCAAGACCCATCGGAAACGCGATTAATCTGTTCCGGTTGAAAGGGGGGGGGGAAGAAAAGCAAACAGACCGTGCAAGACCCTTCGGAAATGCAAAAAAAGCAAAGCAGAAAGCAAACAAACCGTGCAAGACCCTTCGGAAATGCAAAAAAAAAGCAAAGCAAAAAGCAAACAAACCCTGCAAGACCCATCGGAAATGGAAAAAAAAAATACCAAAAAGCAAACAAAGACTGCAAGACCCATCACAGCATAGAAACATAATCCCACCACCCAGCCCAAAACCACGCTGCAAAACCCACCCAGAACAGTTTTTAAAAAGTGGAAAGCAGCACCTTACCAAGCAGTCCAAAGCCTCCTCCGATACCACACACTCTTAACTGCTGGGGCGAAAGAGCTGCAAAGAAGCAGCCTCTTCGCCACCAACGGTTAGCAATTTGAATTCCCCGCCTTTTCCCCCTGCCTTTTTCTGGTTGTAACTCGAAGCTCCGGTCGCAAGTAGAAGCAAAATTTTGCGGCTGGAGCTGGTCGTAACTCGAAATGGTCGTATGTCGGGACGTTCGTAAGTCAAGGCACCACTGTAACTGAGTGATATACATTTTGTGGAACATGTTCTGCTGCCCTATTTATGGTGTGATCTGATTTAGCATGTTTGGCTTGTATGTGCTTCACAAAATTAATCTGTTTTGGTTTTGATTTGACCTGCATATCCAAAAGGGAAATTTATAACGTCACTGTTTTGGAGCATTATTTGTATTTGTGGTTTTATTTTAAATGCCACTGCACCCAGTTTACTATTCAGTAAATAACATATGTGCTCTCACATACATTTCCTAGGGTAATTACCTGAAAGACATTATTTTCATAACAGCTAGGGTATGACTCAGCTGGGTTTGACTTAATTCTTACTCAAAAATATAGGGAAGATTTTGCTGACTAACATAACTTTGAAAGTGCCAAGCCTCATGTTATATTGGCAGCCATTCATTGTTACTAGTAAATCTTATGAAATAATTTTTAAAAAAGAAATGGAAAATTAAGCACTGGAAAATATTCTACTTCATGCTGTATCAGGCAATACTTCTTATTAATAATAGTTGTCTCTGAGTAGTTAACATTTATCAGTGGTGATTCTCCTGAGAAAATTTCTTCAGAAAAATTTCCCTTTTGTTAAATTTTGCAGGCTTTGACCAACATGGGTCAAAATGGATAAGGTTACTAAATATGGTCAAACTTGATTTTAAGCCACCTTTCCCTTTATTTCTTATGTAAGATATTCATGCTCATGCAGATAGAAGATATAATGCAGTAGCAAAGAATTAATGCAAAAAGGAAGAGAATAGAAGCTGAGTTAGATTCTAAATAGACTATGACATGTCCTTGAGGGAAGAAGGCTGAGTGTGTAGAAATGATATAAAGGATGTTTGAGTTGAAAGGTTTTCAGGTGTGTAAATGGGAAATGGTGCACAGAGTGCACATGTTTTAATCTGATGCCTAGCGATAGCTGATCATTTAATAGGGACTTCCTATTTTCTGAGCATTTAACAATTACAGTTTTGGAGTTCTTTGGTACTATTTTGCAAGCTAGAAATAAATGTAGAATAATGCCATACAGTTGTTAGAACTGGCCTTGGATGCCATATGGGTGGTAAATAAATAAATAAATAAATAAACAAATACTGGTTGTGCATGACTACAGAATTTTTATGCAGCCTTGATATAGAGATCAGCTTGTCTTTATGCATTTTATTTAAAGTATGATGCATGTTGAAGACTTGCTGTCATAAAACATTTAAAAACTACTTTCTTTTGAAGCAAATTCTGAATGATTTACTCTTAGTGGCATGACCATAAAAACTGAATTTCTTTACTGATCTTTTTGACACAGGCCTTGATGTAAAAAGTGAAGCATGTCAGCGATTTTTTCGAGATGGTTTAACGATCTCTTTCACAAAAATCCTTACAGATGAAGCAGTGAGTGGCTGGAAGTTTGAGATCCATGTAAGTTTGAAATAGCTATGTAACAATGTGTCAGGAATTTCAGGATTTTGTAAATTAGTATGTGGCTCTTGAAAGACTCCCTTCTTTTTTACTATATATACTGATCAGCCATATCATTAAAATTGCTGACAGATGAAGTGAATAGCGTTGATTATATTGTTACAGTAGCACCTGTCAAGGAATGGGATGTACTAGGCAGCAAGTGAACAATCAGTTCTTGAATTTTATGTGTTGGAAGCAGGAAATAATGGCAAGCAAAACGTTCTGAGTGACTTTGACAAGGGCCAAATAGTGATGGTTAGACAACTGGGTCAGAGAATCTCCAAAATGGCAAGTCTTGCAGGGTGTTCCTGGTATGCAGTGGTAAGTACCTACCAAAGATGGCACAAAGAAGGCCAACTGGTGAACCAGCATTAGGATTGCAAACACCCAAAGCTCATTGTTGCATGTGAGAAGTGAAGGGTAGCCCATCTGGTCCGATCACACAGAAGAGCTACTGTAGCTCAAATTGCTGAAATACTTAAAGCTGGCCATGATAGAAATCTGTCAGAACACACTGCATCACAGTTTGCTGTGTATGGGGCTGCATAGCCGCAAACTGCAAACCAGTCAAGAGTGCCCACAATGACCACTGTCCACCACCAAAAGTGCCTACAATGGGGCCATGAGTGTCAGAATTGGACCATGTAGCAATGGAAGAAGATTGCCTGGTCTGATAAATCATGTTGTCTTTGAGATCAGGTGGATGGCCGGGTGCATGTGGTCGTTTACCTGGGGAAGAGATGGCAGCAGGATGCACTATGGGAAGAAGGCAGTCTGGTGGAGGCAGTGTTATGCTCTGTGCAAAGTTCTGCAGGGAAACCTTGGTTCCTGGCATTCATGTGGATGTTACTTAGACAAATACCACCTACCTAGAGATTGCTGCAGATCACATACACCTCTTCATGGCAGTGGTGTTCCCTCATGGCAGTGTCCTCTTTCAGCAGGATAATGCACCCTGCCACATAGCAAAAATTGTTCTGGAATGGTTTGAGGAACATGACAAAGAGTTCAGGGTGTTGCCTGGCCTCCAAATTCCCCAGATCTCAATCCGATTGGGCATCTATGGGATGTGCTGGAACACCAAATCTGATCTATGAAGGCTCCACCTTGTGACTTGCAGGACTTAAAGGATCTACTGCTAATGTCTTGGTACCTGATACCACAGGACATGTTCAGAGGTCTTGTGGAATCCATGCCTCAATGCATCAGAGCTGTTTTGGCAGCATGAGGAGGGACCTACATGATATTAGGCGGGTGGTTTTAATGTTTTGGCTAATCAGTGTATTTCCTTGTGTCTGAACTTGAATACTTTGAAATAATTAAATGCAATAAAAGTTTTAAAATTTTTATCTGTATTGTAAGAGTTTCATATTGCAATTTTTTTGTCCCTAACAGAGATGTATTATTAATAATACTCACCGCCTAGTAGAACTCTGTGTCGCCAAGCTGGCCCAAGATTGGTTTCCTCTTCTTGAACTCCTTGCAATGGCCTTAAATCCTCACTGCAAATTCCATCTTTATAATGGTACACGCCCCTCTGAAACTGTTCCTGCTGGAATTCAGCTGGCTGAAGATGAACTTTATGCTCGTCCTCCAGACCCACGATCACCAAAGGTGTGTTGATTGAAATGCTTGGCTAACAGCAGATCTTTGATCAGCCTTGTGTGGAGACCTGTGGATAACTTCCTGGGGTCGTTGGCTGTTTGGTTTTGACTAAGCCAGATGTAGAGAAAGCCTGTAAAGCAAAACCGGATTTGTTCTTGCTTTTAGTTGCCCTACTGCAGTGTTAACTGAATTGTAAATACATATAGAAGTGGTTATATGTTTATTACAGCATACATTTTGCTTATCCAGGAACCAGCATAGGAATAATATCAAAATAAAAGTTAAGCTTCTGACGCTTGTGTAGCTGGTGTCACTGACTGTTTGGAACAGTTTTCAGAGCACACCTTTATTGAGTCATTGTTTACTCTTTATATGTTGTTTTTCTAGAGTATTAAATATCCAGCTTTCCATTACATTGATGGTGAGCAGTGTACTTGAACGATGCAAAAGATTCAAACCTATCAAAGCTGGTTTTACTTGCTTCCAGACAGATTCAGTCGGCTGACTTTAAAGTGCTAAAGTGCACCTTTGGAACCTGTTGACTTTTATTTGTATAAATTATTGAAATAAAATCTGTTATCCCAGTTGAGCCTGAGACAAGCAAGTCTATGAAATGTCCAGGAGCTTTTTCATATGTCATCTTGTCCAGTTCTCAAACTGGGTAAGAGAGCAGGCCATAGGTTTGTCTTCTCTTTCCCCTGACTGTTGTTTGCTAGCATGAATTCTGTTCCCTTTTCCCCCATGAAACTTCCATTCCAATTGGGTTTTTATGTTTCTTTGTGTATCCCCAGATACATAGCAATTTGTTAGGTTTACAGTAATGTTAAATTTCATTAATGCTAACCATGGGTCTGTCTTAAACAAAATTTGAAGTTGGTTTAAATTCTTGAATAAGAATAAAGCCTGGATAATGTTAACCATGTTAATAGAGCTGCAGATAGATACCTGCCCTTCAAAATGGAAACTTATAAAATCTGCTAATTTCATGGTAATATATGGCATTAGTAAGGCCTCTGTAGTGTATGAGGTGAGGTATCTCAATTCATATCATGGGATATTGGAAGGGAGGTCAGTATAACCTGTGTCTGAGGTCTGTTACAATCTTTTTTACGTTTTCTATGGCTTACAAATATGGAAGTCTTGCGGCTACAAGGAGCTGTATTCAGAACATATTAGAACTGAGTGGAGTTTGGGGGGGAGCTGTTCTCTGTCTTCACCTGACATCTGACTTAAAAGGAAATATTACATTGATTCTTACTTGTTTTAATAAGCCACAGTTAAGTGAGACCTTTCTAATTTAATCATATCTTTTTGTATAAATATACAATGAATCACTGGTGGCATCTTAACTTCTCAAAGCATACAGTACTTGAAAAATTAAAGGATGGTAGTCTGAATTCTTAAGATTGCTGTGGACACAAACAAGGCCTCCCAGATCATGTTGAACTGTTCTCCCATCAGCCCTAGCTAACAGTGGTGAAGAACAGTGGGAGTTGGATCCCAACAACATCTGGAGAGGTTTAGATAAGAGGACAATCATGGATAAAATATCAGAGAGAGAGAGAGAGATGTTATGGCACTTTGAAGACTAACTGTTGTATTTTAATGTGAGCATCCATTAATCAAGCCCATGCCTTCAGATGTGTTAAAAATCATGGTGAAAATATCATCTTGACTTCTAATTTCAAGTAAAGGAAGATACAAGACTTGTTTTTTTGCAACATAAATTTGAATCTGGTGGTAGAAATTACTTGTAAAAGCAGGAAAAATTGTTTTGCAGGGTTGGCTAGTAGATCTCATCAACAAGTTTGGCACATTAAATGGGTTTCAGATCCTACATGATCGTTTTATGAGTGGATCAGCACTGAATGTTCAGATTATTGCAGCTCTCATCAAGTAAGTTCTTTTTCTAAGGATGTATTTGGGACATGTCAACAAAACTTTAACAACGAAATCCTTCAGATTAACTCAAACATCTGTATTATTAACTTTTGTATAGTTGTTATCTATATAACCTGTATGTGTATGTTTGCTCTGTTTTTAAAATGTCAGGGAGATTTCAGCTTATTGTCCAATTTTTAAATTCACCCTATTTTTCTACCTACAGGAAGGTGAAAATATGGTAGTATCTGCATCGAGACAGTGGGTTTTATCAGATGGTGGTTTTGTCTTAGTGCATGTTTCTTAATCCTTGATTTAGCAGAAAGTGCTTCTGAGTACATGATGCAGGGATTTCTTCTGATTGCCCCTACTTACTGCAGTTCCCCATGCCATATTTCATTCTGTTATGGCAGGTCCTGCCAATGGTCAGGGGATGTTTGTTGCAGGGACACGTGTCTTAAGTGGAGAGAGGTAGATGAGTGGAAAGTCTAGTTTCACAGCTCACACAAGTAGGAGTGCTTTCCTCTTACTCACAGCCACCAATAATACAAGCACAATCCTATTTATATTGATTAACTTCAGTCCTGAATGCCAGGTACAAAACTCTCCTAATTTCTTCACAGCACATGAGAACTAGTGATACAATATTACTGCTTTTGAAAAAGGCATCACAATTATTATATTATTTATTGATTGCAGTTGATGAGTAGTTGTCTATTTTCTTTGTAAACACCAATCTAGGTACATACTCTTAAGCTTACAAAAAGAGTCAGTTAGTTAAGAGTCAATTTGAGATCCTGACCTAATCCAAAGATTTGTGACCTGGTTGTTGAAATTACAAATATTCCTTAGTTGTTTGTGCAAATTAGCTATGAAGTTTACATAGTTTGCAGAAGATTTCAGATTTCCTTTTTGCTTCATGTAGAAATTGCAGGTTTTGAGCATTAGAAAAAAGAGGGTGAGTGGAGAAAATATAGTGGCACATTAAAAACTAATAGCCTCACTGTGACCTTTTATATATCAAAATCCTTTTAATATGCTTAGGAAACTATGGAACACTGAGAGGAAAGGTTTCTTGTAAGGTCTCATACTTTTCCTAATAGATAGGCATTTGTTAATAGGATAGCAAACAACAAAACCAACCTTGGAGACTTGTTTGAATGGAACACATCATTTTTTAGTGCTCCTGCATTCAAAGTATGCTGATTGTATACCTCCCCATAGCACTTAAAGCACTCTGGGCGGTTTACAGTTTAATTCTGCAGGCTACATATTGTCCCTTCCCCTGCAAGCTGGGTACTCAATTTACCGACCTCAGAAGGATGGAAGGGTGAGTGAACTTCGAGCTGGCTACCTAGGATTGAACCTGGGTCTTGAGCAGAGTTTTGGCTGCAGTACTACAGTTTAACCACTGTGCCACGAGGCATCCAAAGTCAGTAGAGCCAGGATGATATCCAACCTCTTGTAGTAGGGGACCACCAACAAGAAGGAGGAGACTGGAATAGGAATGTTGAAATAAATCACCTATAATCACCATGCTTACTGTGCAGTACTATCTTCTCTGGGTTTTATATATCCAGTAATTTTCATTCCTGTGTGGAAAATTAGTTGGTACTTCTAGGTTATATCATGTTATATAAATATAATTTATTTGTACTTAACCTGTTTGAGATTTAGTGCTTTGTATGAAGAGGCCTAGGGAGTTTTATCTTAAATGTCTTCTGTCCTTCAAAGTATTTTGATAAGTGTTGACAAGGTCAGTGAGAAACGTGCTGATAATCAAGAGATTCTTTTATATTGAAACATGTCCTTACTGTCAGCTAAAATTTTTAATATATTGACTGCCGTTGTCAAAATACCTGTTTGATGCCATAGTTTTGCTACTGCAGACATTTGTCATTGTCTGCCTAAGCTCTCAGTGACTAATTCTATCAGATATCCCAAGTATATATTCAATAGAAACACTCATTAAAGCTTAGTAGAAGGCTATTCACAGGTAACTTGTGGCTCAAATGGAAATAGAATTTGAAATGTGGTCCAAAGCCTAGGGTGAAATTTGTGATAGAGGAAGTTATCTGGCTTCCACCAGTTGACTGACATCCATCATTTCCTTACTCAGAAGTCTCCCAGAATTTTGACCAGTGCTGTGTGTTGTGGTAGTTTTCTCTGAGAAAGTCTTCTAGGAGAAAATACAATTTCCAAAGGGAGCACCTGTTCTTTTCACTCAAAAGCCACAACCAAAGCAACACTATCATTGTACAACATTGTTGTAGTGATTGGAGAGCAGTGAGGACTGTGGAAGAGTTCCAGTGACAGTAGAAAACCTTGGCCCCAACTCCTGAACCCCTTAGCTTGCCTAGAAATGTTCACCTTCTTCTTCATTGTCTCTCTGAATGCACACAAATGGGTTAGTTCTGCACTTTTGCAGGACTCCTCAGAACTTTCGAGAGCTTAAAGACACACATTTGGCAGCACGCTTCCCCCTAGTGTGCATGCTCTGCCCATCTGCAGAGCCCCTCAGTTCCTTTTTGTTGCCACTGAGGTTAGAGTCCTCTCGACGCTGGAGCTGCGTTTTCTGCCTTTTGTGAGGCAATTTTCTTCTGAATCTCTACACTTTGAAAAGGACGCTTGTTGTGAGTGACTTTTCCCTCCTTTTTCCCCCTCCCACTCCCCTTCCCGGTTTTCCTGCCATTTTATGGCACCGGTGGGTCCTTTCAAATGGTGCACCTCCTGTGCAAACAAGATCCCCCTCTCAGACGGCTAACCGGTGTCTTTTCTGTCTGGAGAAGCAACACCAAACCCATTCTTTCCAGGAGTGCAAAAGACTCACAAAACCAGCGCTTAAACTTAGATTACAATGCCTCAGATCCTTCCTTTGGGAGCGCTCTTTGAAACCACCTACTACCAGCGACCCTCCTGATACGAATCCTACCTTGACCTCGATTCCAAGAACAGACACCACCACTTCGGCTGAAGCCTTGTCATTGGCATTGCCGCCGAAACCAGGTCCATCTTGTTCCAAAGTCCCAAACAAACCTTCGTCGAACAAACCTTCGTCGAAATCCTCATCGTTGACCCCGAAGGCATCCTCGACCTCAACTCGAGACCTATCTTCTCCCAAACAAAAGAGAAAACCAGATTAGCCCACGGAATCTGTACACTAGAAGAAGTCCAAGCGAGCACCGAAAACTAAGCACTGGCTTGTGCCTACAATTGTGACCGAAAACCACATATACCACCTTCAGGCCAAGTTTTATTACCAGCTCTGACTCATTCACCTGATTACAGCCATGTTCAGGCTGATGCCTTTGCCAGCCCGGCCTCTGCCCACAGTAGCCCTCCATCTACAGGGCGGGCCACAGCTATCCAACTGTCAGATTCTGCCCCTACCATACAGGATTCACCACCACCTCGAAAGGATCTCGCTAAAACGCACCACTTGTTGTGGTCAGTTGAATCCCCAACTAACTTTCCAACACCTGATTCAGATGTTATGGACAATCATCCTCCATCACCTTCAGAGGATTTCACCTCTTATTCTCACTTAGTTCTTAGAATGGCTAAGGCTCTAGAACTGTAAGTAGACCGTCCACCTCCACCCAAACAAGATTTGGTCTTTGATGATATCAGCCAGGATAAATCACCACCACTCAGCCTTGCTGTCATCCCAGTCACGCTCGCCCTCATCAAAGAATCTTGGGATAAGCCTTCTACTCCATCTCAACGATCCAGAAGAGTAGAGAACCTCAATTGTACTCACGAAGAGGACACTACCTTCCTAACAAAACACCTACTGCATAATTCAGTAATTGTTGAATCCATGCAATCTCGAGCAAGAAATCATTCTGGGATAGCCCCTACTAATAAAGGAGGGCAGGGAGCTTGACATTCTTGGACGCTGGTTATATTCTATCGCATCCTTTATTATGTGTGTCTCTAACTACCAGGACCCCTTCTCGGATTGCTGCCTTGTCGTCGCGAAGGGGCTTGAGTCATTCAGAGAAGCTATGGGCTATGCCATGCAGGGACACCCAAGACGGACAGGTCATAGTGGAGAGTTCTGACTAAACGTGATCCACCTGGAGCAGGAACTGGCAAGCCACTCCAGTATCTTTGCCAAGAAAACCCCATGAACAGAAACAAAAGGCTAAAAGATACGACGCTGGAAGATCAGCCCCTCAGGTTGGAAGGCGTCCAACATGCTACTGAGGAAGAGCGGATACAAGTACAAGTAGCTCCAGAGCTAATGAAGTGGTTGGGCCAAAGCCGAAAGGACGCTCAGCTGCGGACGTCCGTGAAAGTGAAAGGAAAGTCCGATGCTGCAAAGAAAAATACTGCATAGGAGACCTGGAATGTAAGATCTATGAACCTTGGTAAACTGGATGTGGTCAAACAGGAGATGGCAAGAATAAACATTGACATCCTGGGCGTCAGTGAACTAAAATGGATGGGAATGGGCGAATTCAATTCAGACAATTATCATATCTACTATTGTGGGCAAGAATCCCGTAGAAGAAATGAAGTAGCCATCATAGTCAACAAAAGAGTGGGAAAAGCTGTACTGGGATACAATCTCAAAAATGATAGAATGATTTCAATACGAATCCAAGGCAGACCTTTCAACATCACAGTAATCAAGTTTATGCACCAACCACTGATGCTGAAGAGGCTGAAATTGACCAATTCTATGAAGACTTACAACACCTTCTAGAACTGACACCAAAGAAAGATGTTCTTCTCATTCTAGGGGACTGGAATGCTAAAGTAGGGAGTCAAGAGATAAAAGGAACAACAGGTAAGTTTGGCCTTGGAGTTCAAAACGAAGCAGGGCAAAGGCTAATAGAGTTTTGTCAAGAGAACAAGCTGGTCATCACACTCTTTTCCAACAACACAAGAGGCGACTCTACACATGGACATCACCAGATGGGCAATACTGAAATCAGATTGATTATGTTCTCTGCAGCCAAAGATGGAGAAGCTCTATACAGTCATCAAAAACAAGACCTGGAGCTGATGGTGGCTCTGATCATCAGCTTCTTATAGCAAAACTCAAGCTTAAACTGAAGAAAGTAGGAAAAACCACTGGGCTAGTCAGGTATAATCTAAACCAAATCCCTTATGAATACACAGTGGAAGTGAAGAACAGATTTAAGGAACTAGATTTGGTGGACAGAGTGCCTGAAGAACTATGGATGGAGGCTCGTAACATTGTACAGGAGGCAGCAACAAAAACCATCCCAAAGAAAAGGAAATGCAAGAAAGCAAAGTGGCTGTCCAACGAGGCCTTACAAATAGCAGAGAAGAGAAGGGAAACAAAATGCAAGGGAGATAGGGAAAGTTACAGAAAATTGAATGCAGACTTCCAAAGAATAGCAAGGAGAGACAAGAGGGCCTTCTTAAATGAACAGTGCAAAGAAATAGAGGAAAATAATAGAAAGGGAAAAACCAGAGATCTGTTCAAGAAAATTGGAGATATTAAAGGAACCTTTTGTGCAAAGATGGACATGATAAAGGACAAAAATGGTAGGGACCTAACAGACGCAGAAGACATCAAGAAGAGGTGGCAAGAATACACAGAGGAATTATACCAGAAAGATTTGGATATCCCGGACAACCCAGATAGTGTGGTTGCTGACCTTGAGCCAGACATCCTGGAGAGTGAAGTCACAAGTGGGCCTTAGAATGCATAGCTAACAACAAGGCCAGTGGAGGTGATGGCATTCCAGTTGAACTATTTAAAATCTTAAAAGATGACGCTGTTAAGGTGCTACACTCAATATGCCAGCAAGTTTGGGAAAACTCATCAGTGGCCAGAGGATTGGAAAAGATCAGTCTACATCCCAATCCCAAAGAAGGGCAGTGCCAAAGAATGCTCCAACTACCGTACAATTGCACTCATTTCACACGCTAGCAAGGTTATGCTCAAAATCCTACAAGGTAGGCTTCAGCAGTATGTGGACCGAGAACTCCCAGAAGTACAAGCTGGATTTCGAAGGGGCAGAGGAACTAGAGACCAAATTGCTAACATGCACTGGATTATGGAGAAAGCCAGAGAGTTCCAGAAAAACATCTACTTCTGCTTCATTGACTACGCAAAAGCCTTTGACTGTGTGGACCACAGCAAACTATGGGAAGTCCTTAAAGAAATGGGAGTGCCTGACCACCTTATCTATCTCCTGAGGAATCTATACGTGGGACAGGAAGCAACAGTTAGAACTGGATATGGAACAACTGATTGGTTCAAAATTGGGAAAGGAGTACGATAAGGCTGTATATTGTCCCCATGCTTATATAACTTATATGCAGAATACATCATGCAAAAGGCAGGACTGGAAGAATCCCAAGACGGAATTAAGATTGCCGGAAGAAATATCAACAACCTCAGACATGCAGATGATACCACTCTGATGGCAGAAAGTGAGGAGGAATTAAAGAACCTCTTAATGAGGGTGAAAGAGGAGAGCGCAAAAAAAAAAAATGGTCTGAAGCTCAAGATCAAAAAAACTAAGATCATGGCCACTGGTCCCATCACCTCCTGGCAAATAGAAGGGGAAGATATGGAGGCAGTGACAGATTTTACTTTCTTGGGCTCCATGATCACGGCAGATGGTGACAGTAGCCACGAAATTAAAAGACACCTTCTTCTTGGGAGGAAAGCAATGACAAACCTAGACAGCATCTTAAAAAGCAGAGACATCACCTTGCCAACAAAGGTCCACATAGTCAAAGCTATGGTTTTTCCAGTAGCGATGTATGGAAGTGAGAGCTGGACCATAAAGAAGGCTGACCGCCGAAGAATTGATGCTTTTGAATTCTGGTGCTGGAGGAGACTCTTGAGAGTCCCCTGGACTGCAAGGAGAACAAACCTATCCATTCTGAAGGAAATCAACCCTGAGTGCTCACTGGAAGGACAGATCCTGAAGCTGAGGCTCCAATACTTTGGCCCTCTCATGAGAAGAGAAGACTCCCTGGAAAAGACCCTGATGTGGGGAAAGTGTGAAGGCAAGAGGAGAAGGGGATGACAGAGGACGAGATGGTTGGACAGTGTCATCGGAGCTACCAACATGAATTTGACCAAACTCCGGGAGACAGTGGAAGACAGGAGGGCCTGGTGTGCTTTGGTCCTTGGGGTCATGAAGAGTCGGACACGACTTAATGACTAAACAACAAAAACTACCAGGTAGAAATGGGGGGATACCATAGACAGTTGTGGAACAAGGTTCTTCCACTGTTACAAGCTGCACCAGAAGAAACCCGTGCTTCTGCTCTTAATATCCATCTCGAAGCCATGGCCTTGGCGAAGGAAGAATGAATTGCTGCTCGCCATGTAGCTGATGCCGCCTTTAAAAGCATGGCCACATCCATTGCTCTTAGAAGGCATGCATGGCCTCACCCGCTCACGCATTGAAGACCTCCGTTTTGATGGTATTGGTCTGTTTAATGACAAAATTGACGGAAGTTATGGACAATCTCCACAAGATCTGTAAAACAGCACCTCGTACCTGCGCACCCAATGGCGCCAACCTCCCTTCTACCAACAACCATATCAACAATACAAGCCTGCTTCCATTGACAGGTCACACCCTCCACCTCCTCATATGGCTCCTCAATATTATTGACCCCAGCATCCATGCCAGCCTTCCAGGTGACTGGACAGGAAAGCCAAGCAACATTTTTGACTCCCTCCCAACCCGGATCTGCCCTTTCCCCACATCTACTCACTCTTGGCTGGCACCCCTTTGTCCATGCGTGGTCACGCATCACCAGCAATTTCTGGGTTCTATCCATCATCCAATCTGGCTACCTTATAGAATTTTCAGAACTTCTACCTACAGGCCGATTAAAACATACAATGCCATCCCCCGCCCTAGAGGAGGAATTTCATCACATTACCATCTTCCCCTACATAGACAATTGGCTCGTGGTGGTGAACTCTTATTCCAAGGCCAAGCGCAATGCTCTATTTACCCTCTATACTCTGGTGGATCTCAGGCTCCAGGTAAACCTTTCCAAGTCCAAACTCAAGCCATCCCAATGTGTCGACTACATTGGCACATGTCTAGACTCTCATGCTGCCAGGGCTTTTCTACCTTACGAGAGAATCTTAAAGCTCTACAAAGCAATATGCCCATTCCATCCTTTCACTTCAGTGACAGCTCACCAAACCCAATGCCTTCTTGGGCTTATGGCATCAACCACCATGGTGGTTCAGCACACCAGACTGAAGATGCGTTCTATTCAGTCTTGGTACCTATGTGTATTCGACATCCAAACAGATCACCCTTCCAAGTACCTCACAGTAATGCCGCAACTGGCAGACCAACGTACCTGGTGGACTTAATGTTTCAATCAGTCACCCATTCCGCTCTCTCCATCTCTGTGTCCAAGTGACCACAGATGCAAGCACCATAGGTTGGGGTGCACATTGTGACAACCACACCATACACACTCTCTGGTCAAAGAAAGACAAAAAGTTACATATAAATCATCTAGAACTGCTTGCAATGATCAAAGCCTTCCGTGCATTCCAGTCTCCCATCGTGGAACGCAGAGTCCAGGTGGCTACAGACAATACCACTGCCCTTTTTTATATCAACAAATAAGGGGGCACTCACTATCCCTTCTCCTCCTAGCAGTGCAGCTTTGGCAATGGTGTCCCGCCCATCCGCGCATGTGCGTGAGCACACCTCACCCACCCATGCGCGGGGGTGCCTTGCCCCCTGCGCACGGACTCCCCCCCCAAACGGTCTGCGGTTTAGAAAAGGTTGGGGACCACTGCCTTAGAAGACTCAGAAATATTTGACCTTCTCCGAAGCCTCCACCTCAGTGGTTTCTACAGTTGGTCCTCCATCATCTGACCCGTCCACCCTTTGAACCTCTGGCCACTAATTCCCTCAATCTCCTTTCTCTTAAGACGTTTCTGGTCGCTATCGCATCTGCTTGACAAGCTAGTTAATTAGCAGCATTACGGGCAGATTACCCTTACCTGCAATTCCACCCAGATAAGGTCACCCTACATCTCAATGTCTCTTTCTTACCCAAGGTTGTCTCAGATTTTCAGATCAACCAACCTATTATCCTTCCAATGTTGTTCCCGTCACCATCCTCGGACTTGGAATGTCTGATTCACACCCGTGATGTGAAATGGTCTCTAGAATTCTATGTCTCTCGCACAGCAACTTTTCTCAAGTCTCCTCGACTATTCATCTGTTACCAAGGACCAAACACGGGATGCCAAGCATCTTCCCAGACACTTTCTTGCTGGACATTTCAGACCATTGACTTGGCCTGTGAGCTGACATATAAATTTTCACCAGGCTCAGTCCGAGTACACACTACCAGAGCTGTTTCCACATCCACAGCTTTGCTAAAAGGTATTGACATTTCACACATATGCAAGACAGCTACCTGGCCCAGGCCCTCCATGTTCATCTCACATTATAGACTTGATGTTCCGGTCAAAAGAGATGCAAAATTTGGAAGAGCTGTCTTGTTCTCTCTTTTATAGTGACGGCCCACCTTCCGGTAAGTTAGTTTGCTAATCACCCATTTGTGTGCATTCACAGAGACCACAAAGAAGAAAAAGAGGTTACCTACCTGTAACTCTGGTTCTTCGAGTGGTCATCTGTGAATTCACACGCCCCACCCTTCCTCCCCTCTGTCATATATGTCTCATCTTTCTGTTTGACAGCAGCGGACTCCTTTTTTAGGAACTGAGGGGCTCTGCAGATGGGCGGAGCATGCACACTAGGGGGAAACGTCCTGCCAAACATGTGTCTTTAACCTCTAGAAAGTTTCAAGGAGTCCTGCGCAGGCGCAGAACTAACCTATTTGTGTGAATTCATAGATGACCACTTGAAGAACCAGAGTTACAGGTAGGTAACCTCTCTTTTTGCTCAATACTATAGGTAGCAATTTTTGGCAGTTGGTTTTCTATTTTGGTAAATAGGCATTTGATTTGGCAGTTGTACTGTAGATTCTCTTTTTGAAGATTATGCTCTAATTTGTCTGGATCCTCTCTGTAATATTTTTGCAGAAGTGTTTTTCTCCCTTCACTGTTCCTTTGATTTGTTTGTAGTCAAAATTGGGCAACCTCGGAGTGTCCACAGGTTTTCAACTGGCAAAAGTAAATAAAATACAGTGAAAAAATGATAATGGTTACTGAAATTTTTATTTAGTGAGAGGGTTGGTGAATAAAATCAGAAAACCAGGGCAACTATTGCAAATAGGATGACAAAACCGGGGTGGGGGGTGGGATTTTAATTTGGTGCTGACTAGATTGCTTTTTAAATCCTCATTTGATCAATCTCTCTAAAATATGCAATTCAGTATAATGTGGATTTCCTAAGATATTACTTTACATCATTTTAACATTTACACTTGTTTTCCCCCCCAGACCATTTGGACAGTGCTATGAATTTCTAACACTGCACACAGTGAAGAAATACTTCCTTCCAATTATAGAAATGGTTCCACAGTTTTTAGAAAATTTAACTGATGATGAACTGAAAAAAGAAGCCAAGAATGAAGCCAAAAATGATGCTTTGTCAATGATAATCAAATCTCTGAAAAACCTAGCCTCAAGAGTACCAGGACAAGAGGAAACTGTAAAAAACTTAGAAATATTTAGATTAAAAATGATACTTAGGTAAGACTTTCTTCCATTGTGTCTACAGTTTGGGGATTTAAAAAAATATTTTTTGTATGGTGGGGTCGTATTCTGCTTCTCTTATGCATTGTTTTCTCCACAGGTTGTTACAAATTTCTTCTTTCAATGGAAAAATGAATGCACTAAATGAAGTTAACAAGGTAATATCTAGTGTGTCATACTATACTCATCGTCATGGCAATCCTGAAGAGGAGGAATGGCTTACAGCAGAAAGAATGGCAGTGAGTTTATTTGCACTTACTTGATCACAAGCTTTTGAAAAGTTTTGCATCTTAATTACCAGGAGATGGTTTCCATAACAGTAATTCATTTGATGTATTACTTTTACCATATTTTTCTGCCTGTAGATTCATACAGTAGCTTTGGAAATTAAAAATAGAGCATTAATGGTAAAAACTCAATAACCAAACATTTGCTAGAACAAAATAGTTTTGCACTTTAAAAATAGTAATATCTGATACATTTCCAAGGAGAATTTTATAGATCTCGTGCCACTGCTATTTCATAGTTTGCCCAGAATCCTGTTGGGATATTATTCTGGCGTAACACAAACAATGTAACTCTCGAAGGCAAGCCTCAAGATCAACATAGACACTGTGTGTTGCATGCTGAGTTGCTTGATTTAATACACAACAAATAATATATGTGGTGATTTCTTAACTTTGACACATATATGTCTAGAAGTTACACTGCTTGTGTTACATTTATAGGCATAACAGGATTTGACCATTGTCTCACAGGTCATAACATCCGTCATGCTCACTTGGTAGAGCTAAGGCTTTGTTATTACCATGTGTTGTTTGTTCTGATTTTAAACTTACTGCTTGTGGTGGTGATGGTTCAATTTATTTTTATGCCTCAGCATAATGAGACATAAAAGTAGAACAAGGTAAAAGTTGAAGAAAAAGACAGGGTCCTTGGTGACAGAGACTGAATTGTGCTGTCATCTCTGCCAGATAGTGCTGTATTTGCTTGCTCTTAGAAACGAAAAGAAACAATTGCCCCAAGTACACATGACCTTGATAAAATATATGTCAAATTATAGAATATGAAGAGGTTGATAGCTGTTAGCTTTTGATGCTTCTCCTAAATATCTGCTTTTGATATTATCCCATCTTAGTGGTATTCTGAGAAAAAAAATTTGATTCTTCCACTGTTAAGGCCCTTTAAAAATATTTTGTATATTGCTGTTGACTGGAATAAAACAATGGAATGTCCTTATGTTTAAGTAGTATGTAATGTTTTTCACCTTTAAATTCAGGAGTGGATCCAGCAGAATAATATCTTATCAATTGTGTTACGGGATAGTTTACATCAACCTCAGTATGTAGAAAAATTAGAGAAAATTCTTCGTTTTGTCATCAAGGAAAAAGCCCTCACCTTGCAAGACCTTGACAACATTTGGGCTGCACAGGTAGAGACCAATAAACTGTTATTGTGAATGACAAGTTTTATTTTGCATTCCTAATTACAAGGATGGGCAGAGTGCCATCTGTATTCCCTGAGGAGCTCCTCGGGGGCCCAGGAGCATTGCCCAGGCTCTTCCACAAACCCTTAAAATTAAAAACACCGTTTCAAAACTCAGAAAACGTTCTCGTGGCCTATTGAAAAGCAATTTTGACATATCTCTTTGTGCTGTTGTAAGCCTTATGGACTTTTCTTGAAGCTGGAAGTGATTTTTGTGGAGTTCGTGGGGTAGATGTCATATGTGCTAGTTAGAATGTTAGTAGCTGATTTTTTTAAAAATTTTTGCTGAAAATGTTAAATAACACTTAAATAATGATTCCTCTTTCTGTCTGTAATACCATTGTTATTTTCCTGTGAAAATAGAAACAAACTAAATTGTTATTAACATTTGTATTGGAGATTAAGCCGTTAGTCTGGCTATTGCTGCGATCTGTCTACATACTCAAACCTTAAGATTTGTATCCCATTGTTTAATAAATTGGTTCTGTAACTAAGGAGTTGAAATGTTACATTGAAAACACACTTAGATGTAATTCAGCATGATAAAATGGTAAGTTTTAGACATTGTGGTCTGCCACAGATTTTGAGGCCCTAAGTTGTGATGCCGAGGTAAACTATAAGAACAATTTTGGGTTTATTACTGTTTAGAGCAGTGCTTCCCAACCTTGGACTACAACTCCCACAAAGCTTGGCCAGCACAGCTAGTGGTGAAGGCTTCTTAGAGTTTTAGTCCAGGAACCTCTGGGGACCCAAGGTTGGAAACTATTGGTTTGCAGCCATTCCCAACCTTTTTTTGTCCATGGCCATAAACACAGTATGAAAGAAATATAGGCTGAATCAAGATTGTATAAAATGTATGAAGGTCTGCACTGAAGGGAGCAGAGCCCAGTGGAAAGCTACTGAGTTGCAGAGCATTCCAGAGACTGTGCAGGCGCAGGACCTTTGCCTCATCTATTTCATTTGAGTTCCTCCCCAAAATAAAACTTTTCCAGAAATCTTTGGATTATTTCCTTGTTCCTTTACCTTATTGTACATTGTACAAAATATATGTGATTGAAATGACTGCATGAATTGTTTTAGTTTCATTATAAGTGTTAAGTGTGTATAAATGTGTTTGAATATATTTTAGGGGAAAGTGGGTATAATAGAACTCCAAATCTGCCTTGTTGCAGAGATAATAGCTTGTGGTATTCACATTATTATTTTTTATTTAGGCGGGAAAACACGAAGCCATTGTGAAGAATGTACATGATCTTCTTGCAAAATTGGCCTGGGATTTCTCTCCTGAACAGCTGGACCATCTGTTTGATTGCTTTAAGGTATATAATAATCTTCATCTGTGCATCAGTACCCTATAGATAGGTGAACCTAAAATTGTGTTCTAAGTAATGTTATGTTTTTCTTTGTAGTCTCTGTGGATCAGAATTGATTAGGCTTAATACACTGACTAAGTGAGGATCATGTCCATATTTCTTGAGCTGAGAACTTCTGGTACCATAAGATGAAAATACCATCTTGTTTGTGGAATAGTATTTTTAAAGTCTGAATCAGACAGATATATATGAAATGCAGTTTGTAGCTTAGTTAAATGGAACAGGATTGTGAGTTCTTCCATATTTTAAGCAAATGATAACATGTTAGTGAAATAATAAATTTAATTCAGCTGGAAATAATGTAAAAATAGCTTGATTTCCCCTGTTTTTGTTCAGTTGTTCAGTGGTGGCATCTCAGTCATATTTGCTGAACTGTGTAGACTTATATCTTTGTGCATTGTTTGAAATAATTGTGCATAAATACTATATTAATTTTAATGTTAATAATGCTTCTCTTTACTTAACATGCTCTTGATTGTAGAACTATGTTTTTAATGCATTTTTTAATGCTTTTTGTTTTCTAGGCAAGTTGGACAAATGCAAGTAAAAAGCAGCGTGAAAAGCTACTTGAGTTAATTCGTCGACTTGCAGAAGACGATAAAGATGGTGTGATGGCACATAAAGTACTGAACCTGCTATGGAATTTAGCACACAGTGATGATGTTCCAGTTGATATCATGGACCAGGCACTCAGCGCCCACATTAAAATCTTAGATTATAGTTGTTCTCAGGTAAATAGATATATCCTGTTAGCTGGATGCCAGTGTTAAATTGCTTGATACTTTGTGTGAAACCATAGTTTGGTGCTACATACAGGAGACTTCTATATGTACATTCTCTCCTTTGTCACTTTTCCTATTACAATAAGTCACTATTCGCAGAAATCTGGGATTGTCTGTGTTCAGGCTTGACTCACCGATAGTTTGGGGTTCTATTTGAACCTCATCTGAACTGATTCAGGTCCAAATTCAAATTCAGAAATTGACTTTTTGTATCTTCATTGAGCTTACATTGAGTAACCTTTTTTTAAAAAAAATTTTTTAATATTAGTGCATAAAATTTGGAGACACAGGACAGAGTCCTTTTGTGTAACTTTATGTTGGCGTTACCAGGATTGGGTGTGGGAAACATTTTATTTAAACTCATGGAAAATTTCCTATCTCACTTCCCCCCTTCAGTTTCTGAGGCTTCCTTCTGCCCCAAGAGGCCTTTGGAAATCTTGGGACATGGAGTGGTATGAGCCTTTAATAGTAATAAATCACTGTTACCAACGGTGATTCTGCAGTGATTTTTTACTATTAAAGGCTCGTCCCCCCAGTTCTAAGATATCCAGTGCCTTCCCCAGGGCAAAAGAGAGCCCTAGGGATCCTTGAAACCTAAAAGGGGGAGAACAGGAAGCTTTTCATGAGTTTAACTGTTTCTGGCACCTGATCCAGGTTACATCCGTGTAAATTTATGCAACAGGATTTTTCCCATGGTAAGTATTTCAGAGGGAATCAGTTTGCTAAATTGCAGAAACATATGTCAGGATCTTTTGATACACTTCTTTAAAACTTTCTTTAATATGTCTACAGTTTATAAATGAGTATGCTGGTTTGCTGCATTATCCTGATGTCTGTTACATCCTTTTGTTGGTTCTGCACTGAGGTAACTGTGTAGCTGACATAGACACAGTAGAGATAGACACCAAAGAAAAAGTAAAAAAAAAAAGACATAATAAACCAGCAACACAGACTGAATTTTCTGAGCAACAAGGTTTCAGTCATTATCTCATTTTCTTTTACTGCAGTTTATTAATGGTTCAATGTGCATAGTTCGATTAGAAATTACTAGCTGTCACATGTGAATTGGCTATGAATTGTGTAATGCTTCCAAACCAGGATTGCAAATCTAATTTGAATGGGTTGTGCAAACTGTACAGTATTTTGCAATTTTGAATGTAATAGCAAATTATTTCTTTAGAAGTAATGGATTAAAAGAGAGTAAATGAGCATGCAGACAGAGGGCACATTTCATTTAAACCAAACTTTGGCTCAGCTTTACATGACAACCACAAACTATTCTTTTAATATTGAAATATGAATGGATTAGTATAGTGGCATTTTCATTAGAACATTTTGAGGTGGATCTTTTAAAGCTTGAATTAAAAAACTCTCTTTACAGCAATCTCTTTCTGCAGTAATAAATAAAAGGGATAGATGTCAGAGTTTCAATTCATGCAATCCTCCACACCATAGTTTCGAGCAGTAGTGGTCCTCCAGACGTTGTTCGACTGGAGTTCCTTCAGCCCAAGCTGGCATAGCCAATAGTAAAGGATCATGGGAGTTGCAGTCCAACAATATTTGAAGTGTCCTAATATCCTAATGCTGCTTTTACCTGCAATTTCTCTCTCCTTTTCTCTTTAGTACTAACTTGATTTTGCCCTGATGTCTGGTTGAAAGAATGCCGTGATCTAAAGTCGGTTTCTGATTCTGGTCAAGGCTTAACCACAGTCTGTTAATTTAGGTGTTATAGCAAATTCTGGTTAATCCTTAGGAAGCAGTTGGTCAGGTGTGTTAGAAGGGATGGTTATACTCAATCTTTTAATTAAATATTGCCTGCTTTGGATTTCTACTAGCTTAAAACATAAAGCTTAGATGTGAAATGTGTTAAGTCATCATATTTGGGGTGTGTGTGTGTTTCAGACTGAGTGCCTAATTGTATTTATAACCAGTTAAAAAAACCATACTTCTTCAGGAAAGTCTGCCATTGCTGTAAGAAATTTGTTTTAGTGTTCTCCATGAATTGATTCTAGCTGGTTGTTTCACAAAATCATCTCTGAAGAAGATCAGTGTGAGCAACAGATTTCAAAGTATGCACCCTTGTTGAAATTGTCCCAAAAGTATTGTAGTAGTGGCAAATTCTGGCATGAAATAAGCTGTTTTTAGATATATTTTGTTATTTAGGTTGGGATGTAGGAAAATACACTTTATTGTACTTATTAATATGTTCTATAGTAAGTTGAAAATACTTGCTTTTAAAGGATCGAGATACACAAAAAATACAATGGATAGATCGTTTTATAGAAGAGCTTCGCACAAATGACAAATGGGTTATTCCTGCATTGAAACAAATTAGGGAAATTTGTAGTTTGTTTGGCGAAGCACCCCAAAACTTGAGGTGAGTGATTTGAACTTTTATTCAATATCTTGGGTTAGATAACTGATATGTCTCATCTATTCTGTTAGTAGTATTGAAATGAATCAGGCTTGAGTTGGGATGGGAATTGGTATGCTTAAGCTCTTGATATAGTAGTCTGAAGATGGACATTTAGATCAGTGTTTGGAGTTAAAAGAAAGTCTCTCCCTTTCATGTATTCCACAGGGATGTTTCAGGAGGAGGGATGGACAAAAGAATTCCCTTTTTCCTTATTAGTCATCAGAAATCCCTCTTTTCACTGTAATGTTGTGAAGTGCTCAGGTTGGGTCCACTTGAGCACTGTAGTGCTATATAAAATGTAGCAGGAGTATGTTTCAAGAGGGTGGTTAGGAAAAAAGTGACCTTCCTCTGCTCCTGCATGCTCTGAATAGTGTTATTAAATCTGTGCCAGGCCAGCTAGGGCCTTCAATAAAACCATTCCTGTTATGAGCTGAGGTTTTACTGTTAACATTTCATTATAGGTCCCCACTTTTCCTTATAAAATAAAAGTAAATTTTTTATTCAAAAGTTACATCATTGATTAGCATAGTAAACTTTTTAAAATAGAATTCTACTTTTCCTGTGAAGTGTAAGATGATACTGGAATTAAAGCTACATTGTGAAGTACTTTGCAAAGTTTGTCCACACCTGTGATATTCCTTCCTCCTCTGTGTAATACAGATTGAAATGTGCCAGGTACCACTGCAGAATAGTGCCTGCAAGCTAAAGGGCACCCCACCCCCAGAAAAGGAAGACACCCAAATTGAAAACTGTTGGAAGGGCAGAAATTACAGGGGAGGCCTTTTTGACTTGAAAAAGTAACTGAACCCCCCACGTGTCAGTAATACTGATAGAGACCTGGTGGACATGCTTATTCTCTTGCACATTTATAGGAGAGGTTTCTTGTTACTGTGAAAGAAATGGCAGAGTTCCTTTCCTGATAGCATTGATTTTGGTAGCATTTCTGATATGACACAGCCCACAATTAGACAGCCACATAACTCCATATCTCCATTTGGCTGTACATTTCTTTGTGAACAGTTTTTTCATGTTGCATGATTGCATGATAAACCAAAGGTTAAGCAATTTTCAGTGTGGCATAAGAATTGGGAATGCTGTTTCACGAATTAATACCCCGATATCTACAAGTGTTTCAGCATACCTTAATAGATTTTCTGCATTGGCCAATTAGATTGATAGAAATAAAGAGGGGAAATAATTGAGAACAGGGTGGATTAAAATTGATGATTAAAAAAAGTTAAATGGATTTTTTATTTGGATCAGATTTATTTCAATGAAATGGTTTGGGAGGAGAAATCTATCGAGTTTTCTGTTTAATATACATTATAGCATAGTTTAAAGGTTGTTCAGCATGAAATAGAGCTTAATTATGTAGCATGGGGTTGTCTATTCATGCAATATTTACATTTTTGGTAAATTAATTCAATTAATCCAGGTTATGATAACATGCACTTAAAAATTATTTATAAAATAAACAAAGTTCAGGAAAAGACCTTAATCCCATTGTTATTCTGCAAATCTGTGTACAAACAATGAACACATTACAGTAGGACTGTGGTATCCATGGGGGATCAATTCCAAGCCTCCCCATGGATGCAAAAAACCACAAACAGATACAGCAAATGCTATACATTTCATGGTCTCTGGGTCCCTCTAGTGGCCTGTTCTGGTAAATATACCCTGGAAATACATATAAATACGTGTTTCGGTAGGGTATTTAGTGTTTTCAGGCAGCGGATAAGTGAATCAGTGGATTCTGATCCCACGGATAGGCTGGTTCCTACTGTACCTTAAATGCTAGGTTTGAAGATTGTTTGGAAGATATTTTGTTTTTTAAAAAAAGCAAATTTTAAAGATTATAAATAACTACCAGCCAGAATGAATCTTTTTCGATTTAAAAATCATGATTCAAGTCTTACTAGTGATTTAAATCATTATTTAAATTGTGATTTAAATTGTCTTGACTTACAATCCACCCTGATTGAGAATGATACAGATTTTAATTAAGAGTGAAAAAAATACTTATTGCAAGAAATTTCTGGATAGAAATTTCCTGTGGCTCTTAGTATCTGGTGTAATTATATTTTTAATTTTAAATTGGGCTGTTCTATATATGTTCACTTTTGAATAAGATTTTAGTTCTCTACTGTGAGCTCCTATTATATAGCTATTACAGTTTTTTTAAAAAAAAAACTCTTAGTATGGTTCCCCTTTTTCATATTTCTTGATTACAGTCAAACTCAGCGAAGTCCTCATGTGTTTTATCGCCATGATTTAATCAATCAACTTCAGCACAATCATGCTCTAGTAACTTTAGTTGCAGAAAATCTTTCAGCGTACATGGAAAGCATGAGGCAGTATGCTAAGGGTGAGTTAACTTTAATTTTTTTTCTAAAATTATATTAAAGAACACACTTCTGTTTATGTTATTGAGGCCAATGTTAATCTGATGTAACTCAAGATAGCTATGTTGGTCCATGAGAACAAAGCAAAACAGAAAACTATTGGTGGTCTTTATTACAGTGGTTCCCAACCTTGGCCCCTAGATGTTCTTGGACTTCAACTCCCAGAATTCCTAGGGGTAAAGGCTTCTGAGAGTTTTAATTCAAGAACATCTAGGGACCCAAGATTGGGAACCACTGCTTTATTAGGACTAATTAAAATTCCACAAACTTGTGTGCAATTTTTATGGTTCTTTGTAACTGTTCCTAAGGCTAGATTTTTTTTTTTTTAAGGAGATGGGCAGAAGAAACAGAAAGGTCTAAAACTTTGGCCAAGTGTTGTTATGGCCTTGTCATCTGCTGTTAAATTCAGTCTCAGAATAGAGATTTCATTCAATGGTAGCCGTGCAGGTGCCATATTACATTTGGCAGTGTATAATTTTATTTATTATTTATTTATTTAAAATATTTTACCCTGCCTTTCACCTTGAAAGGACCCAACTAGAAACCCACAATTTCTTCTCTATACCTTTATGCATTGTTAAATGTAATCTAATACCTGACTTATATAATCTAAAGTATTCATTTTCAGACTGAGTTTGCCACAACAACATCTGGTCAAATGTATCAACTTTCATCTTCGTGTCTATTTTTTTGTGCCACTTTGATAAAGTATTTTGTAGAATACAAAAGCTTGCAAAATTTTGATGAATGTTCATCTGAGAAGCTGGTAAAACCACAGACATGATGGAAGAATATAAATTGAATTTTAAAAGCAAACTCTAGAAATTAACATTCTTCAGGTCTTTCGTTTTGCAGAATTTAGGTTTTATAGTCAGTGTTACCATTGTTAGGCCATTTCACAAAAAAGTGCACAGTGTATGTTATATATCTAAGCACAGAGAACCAACAAAAATTATTTTGACAGACTTAACCTATTCCATGGTTTCTTAATTTCCTTACAAAAATATTTGTCATTTCACAAAATTTATGAAAGATGCATGCTTAAGTTTATATTATATATATTTTGTTCAATTTTTTTTAAAAAGTTGATTAAATAAGAATTGCAAGGTAGAAAAATTTCAGTACTTTCTATGATCATCTTTATGATTAGTTGGCCTCTAGTAATTGTTTATGGAAAATGTTTTAAGTGAATTAAAACAATTTCTATAGTATAAACATGGGCTAAAATCCTGTTGCTTAGTGCTGTAAATAACACTAAAGTAGGCCCATTGAGTCAGTGGGGATTTGGTGAGTCAGTTCTTCCATAAGTTCCCTTGAATCAAATGGACCTACTATCATAGTAAGTTACAGTTAGAGTAGGTCCATTTGAAAGTTCAAAGTCATGTGCTATGTTCGTGAAAGCAAATGCCTTTGAATGTAGTGGAATTTGTATCGAATTAAACACAGTAAATATTTTGTTAGTCTTTTTCATAGGAATAATAACATCTTATCTTATATTTGCAGAACATGGAGAGTATGATCCACAAACTGTAAGGCCAGGGAGTAGATACAGCCATGTGCAGGAAGTACAAGAGCGACTGAACTTCCTACGGTTGGTTTGAATAAAGTTAATTTTATGTTGTAGGAAGGTATTCTATGGATGTTCTTTGGAAAGCAAGCAAAAATACATTTTTATGATTATCTAGAAAATGATATTTGTCTTCAAGCCTGATTTTTAGAGGGTGTTTGCAGTAAGATGCACAGCTAGAAGTCCGGTTATGAGATGGAGATGGCTTTGGTCATCTTGGTCAGACAACCTACACCAAGAACCAGCTGAGGGACCCCCCTGTTGTTCTCCTGGACCTCTTAGTGGCTTTCAGTGCCATCAAGCGTGGTATACTTTTTGCCCATCCATTTGGAATGTGTCTTGGAGGTATCATAACTCCACTTTCCTTTTGTAGCTGGGTTCTTAACATCTTTTTACTGTTCCAACTTCTTTCGTACGGAAGCAATATGTTTCTAAGTTCTGTGATTAAAAAATGTTAAAGGTGTGCATATGATTTAATCTGGATGAATTATCATCTCTCCTCGGTATGAATACAATTGAATTTTAAATATTTATTACTTCAGTTTCTGTACCACCCCATTGGTGTTGTCATTCTCTGGTTCACAATATACGTACAATAAAATTATACGCTAAAACAACTATATAATGAATTAAAAAAAAACACAATTAAATACAACAAAACTTGTTGCTAGCTGAAACGATTTTTATATAAAAATACACAAATTAAAACCCAAGGAGCCTTGTGGCACAGTGGTTAAACTGCAGTACTGCAGCCAAAACTCTGCTCACGACTTGGGTTCAATCCCAGGTAGCTGACTCAACGTTCACTCAGCCTTCCATCCTTCTGAGGTTGGTAAATTGAGTACCTAGCTTGCCGGGGTGGGGGATGTGTAACCAGTATAATTAAACTGTAAACTGCCCAGAGAGTGCTTTAAGCAGTATATAATCAGCATGCTTTATTTGAACATGTCAGGCCAATATTCACACTAGTAGAAGGCAGCCTGATATAATTTGGTCTTAATTAGCTTCCTGTTTTAGAGAACCTTTGTAGGAAGCTTATTCCAGAGGGAAAGGGCCACAAACAAGAAAGGTCGGTTGCTATTGTTGGCTGTTTTGGCCTCTTTAGGTATTATAATTCTTAACATGAAGGACTGCAAAGAGCATGTGGGATGGGTTGCTATTTTGTGGAGAGACGTTCTGCCAAATATTGAGATCCTAAACCGTTAAGGGCTTTCTAGGTTGTGACCAGCACCTTAAATTGAGCATGGAAACTGAAAGGGAGCCAGTAAAAAAAAAGGCATGCCAAGACTGGGGATATACAGTAGGACCACTGTATCTACTGGATCAATATCTGCTGATTCACTCATCAACGGTTTGAAAACATTGTACTGTACTGTACAGTGGCTCCACCTAGCCCCCTCCCTGTGGACTTTTAGGAAGCAAAAACATTGCTTTTCAGGAAGGCTTTTCACGCCAACCCCAGCTGACCACCTCCCCCCCCCCCTTTTCCCTCCCCTCCTCTTCTTCCCTCCCCTCTTTTCCTCTATCTGCTCTGAGATTAGTCAGTGCCATCTGGGTCTTTTAGGGTTATTACTGTTTGTTATAATATTTCTATTTTTATTTTTGTTTTCTATTTTATGAGTTGTAATCCGCCCAAAATAGTGCTGTGACACTAATGGGAGCAGGATACAAATTGAATGAATGAATGAATACTGTATTAAAAATATTAAAATAAAGAAATCCCCCCACTAGAGGGAGCCCAAGATGAATTCTTGTTCTCTTCAGGATTTTTTTTCTTTTACAACAGTGGTTCCCAAACTTTCACATCTCCCTTTCCTTCCCATCCTGATGGCCAGCCCCTTTGCCCACTGCAGGAGGTAGGTGGAAGGGTGTGAGGCTTGCCCGGGCCACCTCTCGTGAGGATGGCAGCCTCCGGCCCCTGCCCTGCCTTTTTCACCCCAATCCTGGATGTGCGGCTGCCTTCCCTCGCACGTGGGCAGCTCATCCTCCTTCCCAGGTTCCACCTCTGGCCCACTCACCTTGGCTTTCAGTCTCAGGCAGGCGGGCAGGATCCCTCCTCCTCTGCTGGTGCCTCGGGGCCACTTCTAGGCGAGGAAGCAGAGGCAGAAAGGGCAGCTCTTGTTCCCATCCCCACCCCATGTGGCTTGGCTCCTTCACATACTCTCATTGTGGGAGGTAGGTGAAGGAGTGTGGGGCTGGCCCACGCCTGAAGGCGGCGACAGTAGTGGGAGCGTTTGCTATTATCCACAGTTTTCAGGATCCACGGGGGGCTTGGAACCAATCCCCTGCAGATTTGGGGGTCCTACTGTTCAAATCTTCTGGTATGTGTATTCAGTCTGGTTGCTGCATTTTGGATCTGCTGAAATTTCTGTACTGACTTCAAGGACAGTCCTATGTAAAGAACATTATAGTAGTCTGTTTTAGAAATTATCAACACATGAATACCCTTGGGAGAAGATGCAATTTTGTGTATCAGTTTATAGTCTTAGATCCCTAGTTTTGGTTCTAATGACTTGCTTTTCTTTGTTTTTTTACAAGATTTTTACTGAAGGATGGTCAACTATGGCTCTGTGCTCCTCAGGCAAAACAAATATGGAAGTGTTTAGCTGAAAATGCAGTTTACCTGTGTGATCGTGAAGCCTGTTTTAAATGGTATTCTAAACTCATGGGAGATGAACCAGATTTGGACCCTGACATAAATAAAGATTTCTTTGAAAACAATGTTCTTCAGTTGGACCCGTCACTGTTAACAGAAAATGGAATGAAATGTTTTGAACGTTTCTTCAAAGCTGTGAATTGTCGAGAAGGGAAGCTGGTCGCAAAGAGACGAGCCTATATGATGGATGACTTGGAGCTGATAGGATTAGATTACCTTTGGAGGGTAAGTGTGAAAGTCTATGTAAGTATCCAAATTAGCCTTTGGTAACTGGCCCGTCCCCTGTGAGGGGATGGGTGTTGGTTTATAAACCAAGTGATTAACCATAACCTCCACATTTACATGTATTTATAAATTGAACAGTGATATATTTTTGGAGTGAAAGTTCACATGTACCTTAAATTTGGATTGCATATTTTGATGCTCCTTCGTATGTTCAGAGTACAAAATCAGTATTTATGTGTTGAGGTTGATAGGTTGCCTGTTGATAATCTTAAAAAGAATTTGTGCTGTGACAATGAAGCCTGCTGTCTTCATGGAATGTGTCTTTAAAATACCTCTGTAACATGTCACCATGTGTGGAGTTCAGGCTTGCTGCTCTGACTTTGTGTGCTTTGGCCCCACTCACGTTACAGGGCGCACTTTTGACCTGGTTTTCTGTACTGGGCAGGGTGGTGATGATAGTTCCATTGTCATGGACAAATCGTGATTTACTAGGGTTTAGGCTTATTGGAACTCTGAACCTCTGTGGGGTGAGGGGCCAATTAAAATGGTCTTCCCTAGGAAACATATGGATCCAAAAGGTTTCCTGATGGCTCTTAGGGAGTTTCCTGTTGTCTTGTCAGGTTATCCTGTCACGGCCTTGGCTAATCTATGGCATGGGGAAATAAACGTCCAGTGCATGTTTGCTCCTCGGTGGTCCCTCTCACAAAGTGCAACCAAACTGGCTCCTTGCTTTACTAGGGAGCTGGAGATGATGAAACAAGTGGGACAGAGGCTAGAGTGACACTGGTGGAAAACTCAGAGCAGACTGGCTGGAATTCATTGGAAAGCCTACTCCATGACAGTGGTGGCAGCAAAGAAACCATTCTTCTCTGCTGCTGTTGTGTGTTTGCACTGAGCTATCCAGTGGATCTCTTTCAGGTGGTCTAGGGTCTGTTGCACAGATGGCCACAAGAGAAGGATGCTGACAAGAAAACAGCCCACTCTTAAGCTTTTGCAGAGCATTTTGCAAATAAGTAGCTTAGATCCACTCTGACTTAGATGCTGTAGTAGATGCACATCCTGTTGATATAACTTTGCCCCTTGTTTGTCCCTCAATAATGGGTACATTTCTGTTGTGTTGTCTTGGGGTGTAAACGGGTTCTTTGGAGAGGTGAAAACCACCATGTGTAGTGGACCTTTGTTCTTCCTGGCTTATAAAGGCAGACAGAGGGTAACCGACTGAGTGGCTTAGGGAAATGGTGAATGTACAGGTTTCAGCTCTCACTATGAGTGCATTTGCACAGTTAAACCTGGTGTGCCAGCTGCACCCATTCCTTCAGATGTCTGATCTGGTCATGGTGATACATGCCTTAGTTACATTCCATTTGGATTTACTGCAATGTATTTTATGTGGGGCTGCCTTTGAGGAATGTTCAGAAACTTCTGCTGGTTCAAAATGCTGCAGCCATACTTCTGACTTGCGCTGGTTACAGGGAACATACAACTCCCTTATTACAACAGCTTCACTGGCTGCCAGTCTGTTTCTGGGCCCAATTCAAAGTGTGGGTTATTACCTATAGAGCCCTGTACAGCTTGGGTCCAGGCTGTTTGAAGGACAATATTATCTCATATGAGCTTTCTCAGCTTTTAAGGTCTTCTGGGGGGAGGGGCTTCTCTCAGTGCCACCACCTTTCCAAACTCATTTGATGAAGACATGAGAGGGGGGGCATTCTTGGTTGCTCCCAGACTTTGGAATGTGCTGCCCGGAGAAGCCAGGTTGGCCCCTCCCTCTTGTCCTCCTGTTGTCAGGCAAAGACTTCCCTTTTCAGGCAGGCTTTGAAGCAGTCAGTGTCTCAGGAATGTTATGTTTATTAAACTTCGAGATTTTAAATGTTTTAAAAATATTTTTAATCCGGGTTTTAGTGTTGATATATGTTTACTTGTTTTTTTATACGATATTTAAATGATATTTTTAAAATGTTGATTCTTGTATAGTTTTAGCTGTTCTGAACTGCCTTGGGAGAAAGATGGCATATAAATAATATAAATACATACATTTATGATTCTTCTTACAGCCAACAATCGGTTTTTCCCTTGGAAGGTTTTGATTATAGGTCGTATGTTAGATTTTTTTTAAATATGAGAGATAGTGCTGTAATATCTTTAATAATTAAATAATGAAGTATTATCTGGATCGTGAGAGAAAGAAATGGCATAAAAATCAAAAGCAATATTTTCTTAAATCTTGGTGAATTTATTTTCACTTTCACCATACAACATAATCAAAGCAAAAAATGTACAATGGACTGTTTTGAGTAGAATTTCAATATATCATGTTTCTCCTTTAGGTTGTTATTCAAGGGAATGATGACATTGCCAGTAGAGCAATAGATCTGCTAAAGGAAATCTATACCAATCTTGGTCCCAGGTTACAAGTTAATCAGGTAAAAATATTACAAGAAATCAGCTTTTAAAGATAACTGACATTTTTAGTTGTAATTTTGATGTATTAAAGCCTTCTTCCATGTACTATGAATGTAAATGTTAAGAACAAACTTAATTTTACTCATTTTTTCTAACAGGATTTATTTTAATGCTAATGGCTAAAGTCTCTAGCCAGCTGTATTTTTTAACCAACAAATGGTATCCCATGCTTGTTCTATTGGAATACAAATGCCTACTAGTATTATTGACATATTTTCCTAGAGACATCCTTGCTCTTAAATAGTTGATGTTCCAGTAAATATTGACTTCCTGACATTTTTCTACAGATACAATTTATATCTTGCTTACAGCATAGTAACTAAAGGCACTTGTGTCCCAATTGTAAACAAGTTTGCTTTATCCTATTGATTTTAGTGATCCTTAATTTTAACTCTTTAAGAGTAAGGATGTCATTTTTTGGTGGACAGGGTCCAGAATAACGAAGGCCTATTGCATCCCAATTTACAAGTGATGATGTACTGTAGACATATGGTTAGTGCAATTAAAATCATTCAGGTTTGGGCCAGTGGTTTCACTTTTGGAATCCCCATCTGACTTGGTAAATAATTTTGTAAGCCTTCATGTGTTACTTGTGTGGAAGACATTCACAAGGAGTGAGGATGCTGTATTGGCCCCACCCCAAGATTTTGTAATCTAGATAGTCATATGCTGATACCTGTGTCTTAAATACAGGTACCAAAACTCATATACAGGTTCTCTGCACAACTGGGAGTCTTGTTTAAGTGGAGAACCTCCATACAAATGATGCTCACATGGTGATTTTTCATTTAAGATTCCTTTGCCTATTATATTACTGGGCAGTCACCAGCTCGGGTGAATGATGTCAGGGACACATGCCTGCTGGCCATAATTGTCCTTTGCAGTAATAATATATCCTATTTAGGACAGCTTTACTTTTACTACTTTTGTGACCTATTTATTTGGAGAGTTAATACAGTTGTCCCAATTTTCTCTTGGATTTCTTGTAGGTAGCAATCCATGAAGACTTCATTCAGTCCTGCTTTGATCGTTTGAAGGCATCCTATGATACTTTGTGTGTTTTGGATGGAGATAAAGACAGTATTAACTGTGCAAGACAAGAAGCAATACGAATGGTGCGAGTGTTAACTGTTTTAAGGGAATACATAAATGAATGTGACAGTGATTACCATGAAGAAAGAACAATTCTACCAATGTCAAGGTTTGTGGAAATTTTAAGCTTGCCGTGATTTAGGATGATGCAGCCTTGTGTATTATTCCAAGTAAACATGTTTAAGATTGTGCAAAGTCTACCATGTAGCTTATGTTTCTTCCTTGTGGCCTGTGTGACTCACACTTACAAGTTTTGTACCTGTGCAGAGCTTCATCTGGAATCATTTAGTGCTAAATAGCATTTGGCAGGAACCCTGCCCACCCCGTCATGCGCATCCTCAATGTCTTTTCATCTACTACACAAGCAGCAGTGAAGAGTTCTGGAGCATTTTCAAATCAGATTCAGTGGCTTTCTTAAATACTTTTATTTAGCTTCTTTTGATGTTGAGACTGTTGTTTTCAGGTCTCCATTTTTTTAGTATTAAGTTAATTGGAACTGTGGGTTGATGCAAATGCTTTGATGCTTTCTCAGGATATATAAATTCTTCTGATAATCTTCCTTCTGATTCGACCTTGATTTCACAGTGGATGCTCCTTGGCTTCTCATTTCCAGATTGAAATCTTGATGAGTCATCTTTTTAAAAAAATCTCCATCTGAAGATACTAGGTTCTGAAGCAATCAGATGATTCAGATGGCTAAGTCACATCAGATAGAAATCAAGAAGCTTCCTCCATCAGTTTTGGATCTGATCTTTAATAGAGTGCAGGACACTTCTTTTCACACTAGTGCAGTTTCCATTATCACTAGCACTATCTCATTTAATCAAGCATTTATGCCTTTAATCATCAGCCATGTCTCCTACTTCCTGTAAAAAGAAAACTTGAGTCCAAGAGGAAGATGCAAGTTCTTTTTGGTTTCATTATCTGACAAATAGCTCTCCATTATTGTGGAAGTAATCCAGATGGAAAGCAAAGGAAAATCGTACTCTGTACCCATTAGCAGAAAAGGTAAAAACCTAGGCTTAGAGCAACTATTTTATTCCTTGGCTGCTTTGGGTATTTGCACAAGCAATTACCAAATTACAGTGGGATGATATAGGCAATATCTCTGAGAGAAATTGGAACCTTTCCTTGCACCCCATCCAAGGACCACAAAGTTCTTGCCCTTTCTTTTATAAGAGAAGTGTATACTGTGATAGCACAAAAGATAAACTCAGCATGCCATGGGCAGATTGTACATCCAAGGTAATGTCTGCTGCAGTTACTCTGTGTCTCCATGTGTGGCTGCGATCAACTGGGGTAACAGGTGACACCATGCACTGAAGATTCATCTTTGATGCTGGAAGACTTACTGATGTTTGCACTGATGAAGCTGTGGTCAGTTTAAAATGAGAATGACTAAGGAAATGGAAGTAGTTTCACAACAGCAGCAACAAACAAAACAGTTTAAATCCACTTGGCATGGACCAACATCACAAATCTGCCTTGCCACCAAGACATCTAGACATCCTTTGTAATATCAAAACAAGAGCCATGTAGTCCAAGTATCTGTTTTCATCATAATCTTCAAAAAAAGGTGCCACAGTTCAAAACAGCATGTTTGATTTCTTCTGATACAAATATCTTACAATCTGTAGAAGACTAGCCATAATATCAGATACACCAAACCCACTTAGTACCCTAACTCAAAACGTAGTGCATCACCACGACCAGTTATTGGGTATTGACCACTGTAGTCTAGAGTTGTGCCAGAGTTTGCATTTCTTGATGCAGGAAGATAGTTTCATGCCACTCTTCCATCAAATTATTTCCTCTTGTGTCCAGAAGGTTGCTAAAGAGATTGTTTATCCTTCACAGAAGTATATGGGTTTCATTTCTGGTATTTATAGTGCAAAAAAAGATGGTACTCTTTACTCAATCCTAGATCACAGGGGAGTTAATAAATACGTAAAGATAAAGAGATGTTGAATGTTAATGTTGGTTTGATGTGACAGGCCTAAGGGACTCATACATGTACATCTCCACAAAGTCAAGACATTGCTGGGTATGTAACTGCAAAAATTATTTTGGTTCAGAGTGCTTCCATTTGGTTTGGCAATTGTACCCAAACACCAAACATGTGGCACCAGTAGCAGCCTACCTGTGAATTACAAGACATAACGATTTTTCTGTCCTAGAAAATTGTTACCAAGAATATCCATGTTAAGTTTCTTTCACAGTTTTGGTTTTTGTGTCAGTGGAACCAAGTCCCTTCTTCATCCTACCAGTTTTCTCCATATTTAAGGGGCATTGTCAATTCAGGGTGGCCCATGCATTCTTACCCAAAGAAAGGACGTGGTCTTTTACTTCCCTGGTTTCTCAAATGGCAACACAGCCGCATTCCACACCAGTTACCCTTCAGCATCTGCTCAATTTGGTGGCCTATATGAGCACAATCACTCCACATGCACATTTTCTTATGGGGGTCTTCCATTCATGGTTTTTCCCATGCTTCGACTGTCAAAGTCAGCCATCTGTACAAATGACCTTTGTTCATTTTGCCAAGGCTTGCTGTGCTGGATATTGCAACTCATCTCAGTGGGTATGGTATTCAGACTTCCATGACCATCGGTGATAATTCTAAATGATGCTTCTTTGAAAGGTTAGGAAGCACACAGCTGTGGCTATCATATTCATGATATACTGTCCACAACAAAGTGCCATTGTCATATCAGTCTGTTAAAACTTCTTGCTGCAGTCGATGCAGTAAAAGCCTTTAAGCGCTTTCAGAAAAGATAATTGGTCCAAGTAGCTGTAGACACCACCATATACTACATAAACAAACAGGGTAGTATAGCTCCTTTGATTTCCCATGACACTTTGGAAACAGTGTGTGGACAGGCACATCATCTCTGTTTTAATTCAAGCCCTTGAAGAGGAAAATAAGTTGGGTGTCCACCTCTGTCACCATTTCGCGTATATATGAATGGGAATCGGCACATCCTGTAATTCATCTTATGCTGAGTTGGGGCTGTCCACAAATTAGACCCATTTGTTTCATGAGAATCACAAATGCCAGGACTATTGCTGAAGAGCTGGGACCAGACATCAGTCCCTTAACTAATGCATTACTGTGTTGATGGACTGGAAAATTCCTGTGTTTATTCCCTCTCATCCTCGCCTTAATCTCACAATTAGTAATAACTTGCAGAGGTCAGAGCAAATGTCATCCTACTTGCCCCATAATAACTATGGAAGTCCTGGTTCAGAGCCCTAGTTCAGCTAGCCAATCAGAAGCTCTTTAAGTTACTTTCTCATCTGGATTTGCTCATGCAGAATGCTGAACAAATTTTACATTCAGATGTGGATGTGTTGAGGCTCATGACATGGCACGATTGTCAGCATAGAATTTTTTACAGGACACTCTCCATGTGATAGAATTATCAGAGAAACCTTCAGCATAGTGATCTTGTACCTCTAAATGGAAATGGATGCGTGGAGAAGATGGCCAACTACTAACAGAGGACAGGGAAAAGACTGAACTTCTCAACACCTTCTTTGCCTCAGTTTTCTTCAAAAAGGAAAATAGTGCTCAACCTGAGGGGCAAAGAGCAGGTGATGTAGTGGTGGAAATGCAGCACAGAATAGGTAGAGTAGTAGTACAGGAATACATGGCTACTCTAAATGAACTCAAGTCTCCAGGGCCAGACGAATTACATCCAAGGATATTAAAAGAACTGGCAGAAGTAATTTCAGAACCATTGGCAATAATATTTCAAAATTCTTGGAGAACAGGAGAAGTCCCCACAGACTGGAGGAGGGCAAATGTTGTCCCTATCTTCAAAAAGGGAAAAAAAGAAGACCCAAATAATTATCGCCCAGTCAGCCTGACATCAATTCCCAGAAACATTCTAGAGCAGATCATTAAACAGACAGTTTGTTATTACTTAGAAAGCAATGCTGTCATCACTAAAAGTCAACATGTGTTTCTCAAAAACAAGTCATGCCAGACTAATCTGATCTCTTTTTTTGATAGAGTTACAGGCTTGATAAATGAAGGGAACGCTGTGGATGTAGCATATCTTGATTTCAGTAAGGCCTTTGACAAAGTTCCCCATGATATTCTTGCAAGGAAGCTAGTAAAATGTGGGCTAGACAGTGCTACTGTTCGGTGGATTTGTAATTGGTTGACTGAATGAACCCAAAGGGTGCTCACCAATGGCTTCTCTTCATCCTGGAGGGAGGTAACTAGTGGGGTGCCTCAGGGTTCTGTTCTGGGCCCTGTGCTGTTCAACATCTTTATCAATGACTTGGATGAAGGAATAGAGAGTATGCTGATTAAATTTGCAGATGATATCAAATTGGGAGGGGTTGCTAATTCCCCAGAGGACAGGATTAAAATTCAAAATGACTTTGACAGATTAAAGTCCAAAATGAATTTCAGCAGGGAGAAATGTAAGGTCCTACACCTAGGCAGAAAAAATGAACTGCACAGATATAGGATGAAAGACACCTGGCTAGACAACAGTACCTGTGAAAGGGATCTAGGAGTCTTGGTAGACCACAAACTGAACATGAGCCAGCAGTGTGATGCGGCTGCCAAGAAAGCCAGTGCAATTCTTGGTTGCATCAATAGGAGTATAGTGTCTAGATCAAGGGAAGTGATAGTACCACTCTATTCTGCTTTGGTCAGACCTCACCTGGAGTATTGTGTCCTGTTCTGGGCACCTCAATTCAAGAAGAATGTTGACAACCTGGAACGTGTCCATAGGAGAGCGACCAAAATGATCAAAGGTCTGGAAGCCATGTCCTATGAGGAGCGGCTTAGGGAGCTGGGAAAGTTTAGCCTTACAAAAAGAAGGTTAAGAGGGGACATGATAGCCATGTTTAAATATTTGAAGGGATGTCATGTCGAGGAAGGGACAGGTTTGTTTTCCACGGCTCCAGACGCTAGGACAAGGAGCAATGGTTTCAAACTACAGGAAAAGAGATTCCACCTGAATCTTAGGAAGAACTTCCTGACAGAGCTGATTGGCAGTGGAATATGCTGCCTCGGAGTGTGGTGGAATCTCCTTCTTTGGAGGTCTTTAAGCAGAGGCTGAATGGCCATCTGTCGGGAGTGCTTTGATGGAGTTCCTGCATGGCAGGGGGTTGGACTCGATGGCCCCTGTGGTCTCTTCCAGCTCTATGATTCTATGATTGTTAGCTTTAATTTTGTTACAACTGACAACCTTCATGTCAACAAAGCATGGAATCTGCTGTACTTTCTTCTACATTTGAAGGAAACAGGTTTCTCTCATTTTTCTCTTCAAGTGTACTTAAGCACCATCCTAACCCATCAAATGAGACCTCACTTCATCTCTTTTTTCTCATCTAGTTTTGAAGAAATTGTTGAAGATTTGTATCCACCAACACTTTTAACAGTTCCAGCTTGATCTCTTTTAGCATTGTTGGAGCTAATGTCTCCACTGTTTGGACCTTAGTGACTGCAGAGCTCTGCTGATTGACATTCAGAAGTGCCTTTCAACAGCAATCACATCATCACAGATGGCAAATGAGATTATTGCTTTATTAGCATATCCTCCCATACGTTCCCTTCCATAGAGACAAAGTAGTCCTTTGGCTGGATTTATATCATTTTTGTCTAAAGTGGTTTCAGAATTCTATGTGAACCAAAAGATCACATAGATCTTTTGGTGGTTTACCATTCTAGAATGGTTTACCATTCTTCCAAATCCATCCAGTGAGTTGAATTTCAAATTGTAGCTTCTTGTATTGGTGAAACAAAGGAGTACTATAAATCCCTGAGCTCTTCTGTATTAACATGGGACAAAAAAGGGCACATCAGTTTTCAAGTATTGCTTTGCATTGTGGATATCATCAGCTATTCACCTGGTGTATGAGTTAGCTTAACTGCTAGCCCCAGAGTGCATTCAGAGATTTCATTTGTGCTCTGGATTCCGCCAATACTACTGCTTTTGGCATGCCTCTAAGATCTCAGGTCAATACTTTTAGTCCGTCATACTACTTTTTCTCTCCTGATGGGGGGGCTGGAGCTGAGAGGAAAGTGTTAGGGTGTACTTGGTCATGAGGGGTAGAAATGGGGTTCTAGCAGAAGGTACTTAGCACATATTCTGAATGAGGCTTTGTTCAGGTGCAAGGCCCATGTGTATGAGTTCACAAATAATCATTTGAAGAACCATAGTTACAGCTGCCTATACACTGAAGTAGTAGATTCATAAAGTTGCACTTATGATTTCTTTACTGCATATGTGTAGAACAAACTTCTGTCTTGCTTCCAGACTACATGCTGTAAATTTTAAAGTATTTAAAAAATGTACTTTCCTTCAGTCTGGTGAATAGGTAAAGGAGACATTGCAAGTAAAAAAAAATTGTTCTGATCCCCTGCCTCTTTTAAAACATTGTAAATTTGCAAAAGTTCCTATAGTTAAATTAAAGCTTCCATAACCATGATTTATTCTGGCAGTATTCAACTTTTATAAACACAGTGAGCTATTTCAAGTAGCAGTTTTATTTTTCTGCATTCTTAGGGCTTTTCGTGGTAAACACATCTCTCTGGTAGTCCGTTTTCCAAACCAAGGTCGGCAAGTGGATGATTTGGATGTTTGGTCCCACACAAATGACACAATTGGTTCTGTCAGACGTTGCATTCTCAACCGTATTAAAGCAAACAGTGCACACACAAAAGTAGAATTATTTATTGGAGGCGAGCTAGTAGATCCTGTAGATGATAGGAAGTTAATTGGACAGCTAAATCTCAAAGATAAAACGGTAAGTACTCTTAAATAGCTTATATCTCTATCGTTTTTTAATGTTTTCTGACAAACAAATGAAAAGTATAAATGTAATTTGAAATATTTTTAAAATATATTGATAAATTGCCCTTTTTAAAAAAGGTTTTGGTTGAAAGGTAAATGTCGTAAATATAACTGGGAAGTAATGGATTTTTTTTTCAGTGAGCAGATCCCATGTTTGTATGTTAATATTTTCAGATAAACTTGATGCTCACAAGTTTACAGTATTAAAAATTTACAATTTTACAGTTTACCTGTATATTCCTGCCTTCTACTTCCTTCCTCAGCTAATAACAGCCAAGCTTACACAGATAAGTTCCAATATGCCTTCAAGTCCTGATAGTTCCTCTGATTCCTCAACTGGTTCTCCTGGCAACCATGGCAATCACTATAGTGATGGTCCCAATCCAGAAGTTGAAGGTTGCTTGCCTGGAGTTGTAAGTAAAAGATTACACAAAAATTAGAAGTATAGTTTTCATCTAAAATTGATATTTAATATAAGATGTTAAGGACTATTATCTCAAGACAGGTTTTAACTTTTCTTTTAGATCATGTCACTGCATCCTCGATACATCTCTTTTCTTTGGCAAGTTGCAGACCTAGGCAGTAGCCTAAATATGCCACCTCTTAGAGATGGTGCACGTATCCTTATGAAGCTAATGCCACCAGGTAAAAATTTATTGTTATTTATTAGTTTATATGGACACTGGGCTAAATCCAAAAGTAGTCCTTCTTAAAGTCAGACCGCTGAGGTGAGTAGAACTTGTTAGGTTTGAGTAAGTTAAATTGCATTTATTTAAATGGGTCTTGGTAAGATTAACTTTGTATTTATCGTGTTAATGAAAATGTGTAATTGTTATCCAGAGAGACAGGTATATGTGCAGCAGATTTTTCCCCCTGAGTTTAGAAATGACAGTTGCATAAATTTAGCTCTATCGAACAATTAAGCACTATGTTACATTTTAAAATTCAAAATCAGTGTGGAGATCAAACATACCCTTTAAAACACGTAAGTTAGGGGCAGCTGTACAAGCTGATTGATGTCTCATCTGGCTTATTGTCAAATTACCAACCTGCTACTTTTCCTTAACCTACTTAGGAAACTCTTAGAAATGTGCTGGTGCATTTTCTTTGCTTAGATGGCAATCTCTGTCTTAGGGCACAAGCATTATTTGACATTCAAGGAAAATGACAAATCACATGTTCAACTATCTGCTAAAGACAGTTGAAAATTGATGTACTTGATAGAATTTCATTGTATTTCAGCTTCAGAAATTCTGCAGTGTATTTTTTTATGGGATAAAACATTCTGAAAGTGTGCTTTTATTTCAGATAACACTACTGTAGAAAAGCTAAGAGCGATATGTTTAGATCACGCAAAGCTTGGTGACAGCAGCCTTAGTCCATCCCTTGATTCTCTTTTCTTTGGCCCTTCTGCCTCACAAGTGCTATATCTTACAGAGGTTTGTAATGTCTTACTCTACATATTTTGGAATTTGAAACCATTCTTCTAATCATATTTCTACATACATTTTGGGATCCCGTCAGTACTCAGAGTATAAATTGGGGGATCATATTAATGTTCAGCACTTCTTACAGCTCTGAGTTATATATAAATGTTATCAAGGAAAAGCAGTGTATAAAAATAATCTTCATATCTTTTGTACTTAAATTAAAAGTGTAGTTACTTAAGTATTGTTTTCTCTATCCCCCCCCCCCCCCCATCCCTTTCAGGTAGTTTATGCCTTGTTGATGCCTGCCAATTTACCTCTGGGTGAAGATGCCACTGACTTTCAGTACAACTTCTTAAAAAGTGGTGGCTTACCTCTTGTGTTGAGTATGCTGACCAGAAATAACTTTCTGCCAAATGCAGATATGGAAACAAGAAGGGGTGCCTACCTGAATGCTCTAAAAATAGCAAAACTATTACTAACTGCAATTGGCTATGGCCATGTGAGAGCTGTGGCAGAAGCTTGTCAGCCAGTTGCAGAAGGCCCAAGCCCAGTGTCGCCGGTAATTAACTTCTGTGCTTTAAAATAAACTTTGCATTGTGTTTCATTTATGAACCATTACAGTTAGCTGTTACAGAACTAGCAAAGTCTTGGTGACTTTGACCTGGCTGTTCAGCATTCTCCTTATGGGTTACTAAGGCAAATAGCAAATTCTAGAGGTTGCATAGTTTTTTATTTGGCCCATGAAGTTTTTTATTTGGCCCGTGATGTTGCTTTAGGTGGATTAAACCAGCGGGGAGCTATTTCAGTAAACTTTATTTACTTTTATTTGTTTGTGTTTGTAAGTCTTGACATTTTAAAATAGTAGATTATATCATCCTGAATAATACTTTCCAGCTTTGTATAGAAAATACAGTTGAAATACATTTGTCCAATATGTTACACTTTTACCATTGAACATAATATGCATCTTTTAAAATATTGAAAATAAATCTTTACAGATCAATCAAGCAACTCATGACCAGGCAGTGGTCTTGCAAACTGCTCTGCAGAACATTCCCAATCCAACATCAGAGTGCATGCTGAGAAATGTTGCAATACGCCTCGCACAGCAAATATCTGATGAGGTCAGTGTGCAGTGTTTCTGAAAACCTTGTTTTCTGGTCTGTGCACTGCTAATTCAGTAACTGTACGAAGCATGATGGTTGGGTAGTGGGAAAGAAAAATTTTTTATTATCTGTAGCAGTTCATTCTGTATCCATAGTGGAATCCTGTCTGCTGATAGAGAGCCATTGGCTTGTTGTGCTGCTTAAACAGTCAAAAATCCTGTGTTTCTTAATACTTTGACATATTTTCCTGATGCTAATTAACTATCAGACTGAGCGTGATCTGCATTTGCAAATTTACTGGGATTGGTTTCTGTATTTAAGCCCATCCATTAGGCCCTTCATATCTTTTCTAGTGGCTGTCAGTCCAAAACATTTTTATGTTGCGGGCTGTGGAATGTGAAAACTCAGCGTCAGCCACTTCTTTTGAGGCCCTAACTACATGTCACAAAGTTAGTGTTGTTTTCCTCAGGTCTTTAAAACAGCCAAGGGATGGTGTGCGTACAAGTGTCTCCCTGCATGTATCTGTATTTCATTCCTCATAGGTAAAATAACAAGTTGCTGTAGAGAAGTAAAGAAAAAAAAAACCTAAGGGGAAAACCTGTTGAACATCTATTTCATGGTTATGCTGTAATGTCTGGAGTAAGATCTGAAGAATAATTACTATGTTTTGTTTTTAGGCTTCCAAGTATATTCCTGATATTTGTGTTATTAGAGCAGTGCAGAAAATAGTTTGGGCTTCAGGATGTGGATCTGTACAGCTGGTATTCAGCTCAAATGAGGATATTAGCAAAATTTATGAGAAGGTAAGAAATCTTAAGGAACACTTTTGCTTGAACAAATATTTGATAAGAGATTTGCCTTCAAGTGGGCCATTTACAAATGGTAAACACTTCAGTACAATCTTAAATGGTTTTCATTTCATAGCTTTCTCAGTAATATTATTGATATCTTCACCAGTTACTTTGTAGATAAAATCTACAAAGAAGCATTTTGGTTTCTGTTGTTTTTAAGGAAATACTTGGTGTTACTTCATTCAAGTGTGATTTATTTTGCAATGATCTCAGTGCCTTTTGTGTATCATCTCTCTGTGTAGATAAAAACCTGTTTAGTTGGCCACTGAGCCAACTCACTCAGTTCATCATTTCTCAACTGCAACCCATATGAAGATAAAGTTATGATTAAATAGCAGGTTAAAACAAGCTGGATGTTTGTAACTAATGTATTGCCTCGCTGCCAGTTGTGTCTTAAAATTTTGTATATGGAATTACTAAACAAAAATATAATGGCCAAGAATTCTATTACTAAACAACACCTACCATCACACTCCCAATAACATAAATTTCAGCAGAAAGTTGCTACCAGTTAACAAGTTGGCATTTGTTTCTCTTGTCATACAACAGTTTAATGACAAGACAAATAAACAAATGCTGCTCAAATTTATGCCATTGGAGGTAAGCATAAGTAAATATGTATGAACTTTTGCCTTCTTATATTGTTATGATGGGTATAATCTGAACATAAGGTTAAGATTCATGTAAACTCTCAGAGTAGATGCTTTATCAGTACTTTCCTAGTGTAAGTTGCAAACAGACAGAACAAACATGTACAGCTGTCCAGGTGGCTGCTGTTTATTCTGGACCTTAGGACTCTGTGGACTCTGTTGTTCAGATCTGTCCTGTGCTTTTCTTGGTGCATTATTTTAGGATTCAGGCTACTATAGCATTTAAATTATTTTCTGAATGTGAAGGGTATTTTTTTTATTGTGAAGGACCAATTCTTAGGGGAACTCTTGTGAGGAGAAAATTATCTTTCTAGAAATTGTTGTATAGAAAAGTTGCCCATTTCCAAATATTGAATTCAAAACCACTTGAACTCTTACGAAAGGCTTAGTTTGGATCTGTCAGTAGGATTGGATATAGGGAGCAGAATTGCAGGACTTCATATTCACCTGCTCTCTTCTTGTGCATATTTAACACTACCTGATCCCTCTATTATATGAAATATATGAGAAGTTTTATTTTAATACTTCAGTATTTTATTTATGGTCACAGAATACAATGCTACAGGACACTTCAGCTCTTAATCCTAGTTACAGATTTTAGTCAGTATTATTGACTTCCACATTGTAGAAAATAGCATCTATATTCTTGATTTGTATTTGGAGGGAATAATCAAGGAAATTGTTAGTTTTTATTCTCCATATGTATTTTATGCTACTAATGTCTCATTGATTTTTCAGACAAATGCAGGAAATGAACCAGATGCTGAAGACGAGCAGGTTTGCTGTGAAGCACTTGAAGCAATGACCCTTTGTTTTGCCTTGATTCCAACTGCACTGGATGCGCTTAGTAAAGAAAAGGCATGGCAGACATTTATAATTGACTTGTTGTTGCACTGCCACAGCAAGTGAGTAATTTTATTTCAGGTTTTCAATTCCACAAGTGTGTCAGCCTGATAACTAAAGTTGACCATAGGCATACAGTGTGTGCATCCAAAGTTTATTCAAAGTATAGCTGCACGTTTGTGTACATTATATTTTTGTATCACTATGGGTGTGATGTTATTTATTAAATGTCTGTTTTGCAATCCCTCATTGTGCATAGGCTTTCCTTTTTATGCCAGTTGTGTGAGGGTGGTATTCCCTACCTCTTTGTGCATGCATAAGCCCCATTTTTTAAAGGAGGGAAGTCTCCAACTTGTGTAAGCATAGGACTGAGATCATTGGAACAATTGTGGAGTACTTTGCTAATAGGATTCTGACCAATTAAATTAACTAGTAAAACCTTTCAAAATAGAGCAGGCATAATTCCAGAACAGTAAGTGCAGATCAGTTAAAAGCTATCAGTATAGGCAAAGGTTTTCAATTGACCCTAGAGGAGAATCTGAAGAAGTTGTCAGAGAAACCTTCCTTGAAAAGGAAACCTTCCTTGAAGAGGCATAGAAGGTGGGACATTTAGAGCAGGGCCTCAGAAGCTGAACTTACTGTTCTGGCAAATTTATGAGTCATCAAATCCACTTTGGTTCAGTGGGCCTGCTCTGGTTGAGACACTGCGGTAAGCAACAGGATTTTGGCCTATACCGTGTTTCCCCAAAAATAAGACAGGGTCTTATATTAATTTTTGCTCCAAAAAACACATTAGGGCTTATTTTCAGGGGATGTTTTATTTTTTTTTCATGTACAACAATCTATGTTTATTCAAATACAGTCATGTCATCTTCTTCTGGTTGCTGCACAATAGTGGAGGGCGGGGTTTCACTTAACTAGGGCTTATTTTTGGGGTAGGGCTTATATTACGAGCATCCTGAAAAATCATACTAGGACTTATTTTCAGGTTAGGTCTTATTTTTGGGAAAACAGGGTATCTAAAATGGTTAAAAATTTTGCTCAGTCTGTACTAATATAAATATTTCTGGTTACAATTTTCAGAACTGTTCGTCAAATGGCACAGGAGCAATTCTTCCTAATGGCTACTCGATGTTGTATGGGACAAAGACCTCTTCTCTTCTTTATAACTCTGTTATTTACTGTATTAGGGGTAAGGCATTTAAAGCATGCATTTTAGTGCTTGTACTAATTTTTGAGACATTCCTGATGCATCTGTTTTATTTCACATTCCACATTGCTGGATTCCCCCCTCCCCAGTAGTTCAGTTCTGGTAATAAATGAATAGATGAACTGCATAAAATAATAAATAGCAAATTAACTTACATTACATATTTCAGATTAATATTCCTTCTGATATCTGTGACTAAACTGAAACTTCATATGCATTTCAGTGTAAGAAGTAGTGTGGAAATTATGCACATTTAACATGTTAAAGTTAACATGCTTGGTAACTTTTCTTCTGATTACAGAGGCTTCCATGAGGCTGCACATTTATATCTCTCCCCCCCCCCTGCACACACAGAGAGAGTCATAACTGCAGCAAGATTGAATGTGCTGTATGAAATCATGTTTTTCTGTGTGCACAGTATTCATCCGTTTCAATTAGCCGAAATATGATAATCCAACTTAATCCCTTCTGAGAGTTTTACAAGTAAAGAAATTAAAGGCTAAATATTGCTTGGTTAGTTTTCTAACTAATTGTATAAGCAAGCCCTGTCTTCCTTAAGCAAGCTCCTTAAATGGCAGAGAAGCTGTTATGTGCTTTGTGGTGTAACCACTGAGTCTAATGTCAGGATTAATTTCTCAGTCCCATTCTTAGCAGTGATATCTGGACAACATGATAGTATCACAGGCGAGCTGCTTTGGATTGGTGCCCTTGTGATGCATCCAAAAATTACAGTCTTGAGTCTCTATGCTGGAGCACACTGTGTCCCAAGAAATCTTTCCAGGGGTCAGGGGAGCCTCAGGAAAGGTCTGAAATAGTGAGAGGATGGAGCTGTAGCTGGAATGGTTAATTGCAGAATAACTGAGTAGAGGCAGCTTTTGACAGTGTTACTTTTAGATACCTCTTATTGGTAGCATAATAACAGTAAATAATTATGTGGTGTGAGGTCAGTTGTGATTTAACAGCAACCTTCCAAGGGTTTTCTATGTATGAAGTACTCGGAAATGGTTTTCTAATAGCTCCTTTTGATGGCATTCTGAGACCATGCAGGTTGGTCAAGGTGACATAGGCATCAGTACACATAACTCCATCAGACATATAGGATCTGGGTAATCTCAGCTGGCTACTCTCAGAAGGTTCAGTAGAGATCCAAACCTTTGCCCTCACTTGGCAGCCAGGCTCTTCAAACTTCTTGAGGCAGGTCAAATTATACCTTAGTTCTATACGCAGCTGAATTCCTATATATATTCCATTACTTTATATAGAGGTTTTGTGAATTCTGTTTCTGTGTTGTGGCTGTTAATGCATCTACATTTTTAAAACCACTCATAACTCTCTTTGTTTTTACAGGGTACTGCACGAGAACGTGCTAAACATTCAGGGGATTACTTTACTCTTTTGAGGCATCTTCTTAATTATGCATACAATAGTAATATTAATGTGCCCAATGCTGAAGTTCTGCTTAATAATGAAATTGACTGGCTTAAAAGGATTAGGGTAAGTTTTTTATTTGTTAACTTTGCTGACTGTACTCTGGTTTTAGCCACTTTGGGAATCTTACTTTGTAGGACAGAAAGACAGAAAAATCTTTAAAAGCATGTTATAAAAAGCATGTTTGAAAGTAAATTTGATCATTACTTCCTGAAATTCATGTATCTGTCTTGTTTTGCTTTGTTTGTTAGGATGAAGTGAAAAGGACAGGAGAAACAGGTGTTGAAGAGACTATCTTAGAAGGTCACCTTGGTGTAACCAAGGAATTACTGGCATTCCAGACTCCTGAAAAGAAATATCATATTGGGTGTGAAAAAGGAGGTGCAAATCTCATTAAAGTAAGTAATTGCTGTATAGAAAACTTGTAGATCATTGTGAAATCAATTAGCAAAATCAGAAGGAAAATATAATTAGATGTAAGTATTTTATTTGCATAGAGAATAAATTAAATTTGAAGTATTTCATTTCCCTTGATTTGTTTAGGATAGTTGGAAAAGGTTAAAATATAAGACCTAACTAATTTTACAAATGATAGTGTGCTTCCTCCAGTAGCGATGCATGAACAGTGAACAGAACAATAATAAAAAACTGTCCCCTTTTCTTCAATTTTTAGGAGATTTGAAATAATATAAAATACTAGATGCACATTTCAGTTGATAGATGAAATATATTTAGTATTATATACTTTAAAAAATGTTATTAAATAACCTACTCACACCAGACCATAACTAAAACATTGGTAGGACTAAGGATGGGTGTAAACAAATTATTTAGTCCAAGTGAGTCCTTGCCTTGCCTCAGAAAGCTGGATGACATGTCTTCTCCTTGCCCTAGAATCCTTCATTGAAGTAGCTGCAATCATTACTCTGTTGATGAAATTGTTGTTTTGATATATTAGATTGCTTTTAGTCTATTTTTATTGTTAGCCGCCCAGAGTAGACGTTGTCTAAATGGGCGGGGTATAAATATAATAAATAAATAAATAAATAAATAAATAAATATGGGCAGCAAGGCTTAATGATAATTGCTTTAGGGAAGGGTGAGACATTGGGTGCTTATCTTAGCATAACTCATCCAGGTCTACTTTCCATTTTTGCCTTTTCCAAAAATTCAGTTTGAACCAAGTTTAGCCTCTACTGGTGTCTTTGGGTTTTCTTCCTCTTCCCAGTAAATACTCCTCCCTATGTATTCTAAAGATTTATGATGTTGGATGTTATGTTAGATATTACATTTGGCTTGTCTAAATCAATAATTAAATTATTTTCTTTTTTCCCTTCCCCCAGGAACTAATAGATGATTTCATCTTTCCAGCCTCTAATGTTTACTTGCAGTATATGAGAAATGGAGAATTGCCTGCTGAGCAGGCCATACCAGTTTGTAGTTCTCCAGCTACCATTAATGCTGGATTTGAGCTGCTAGTAGCACTGGCAGTGGGCTGTGTCCGAAACCTCAAACAAATAGTAGATACTTTGACTGAAATGTATTATATCGGCACTGCAATAACAAGTATGTACTATTATATAACTTCTGGATTCTATATATTAAAAAGTATGTATGTATTATGCTGCAGATATATATGTGGGAATTGAAGAATTCTATGTACAGTGGTGCCTCGCTAGACGATTGCCTCGCAGGACGAGGAAATCGCTAGACGATGCCTTTTTGCGATCGCTACTGCGCTTCGCAAAACGATGTTTCCCTATGGCGATTTTCGCTAGACGATGAGGTTTCCCCATAGGAGTGCGCCGACTAGTGGTGAAAAGCTGTCAGTGCAGCTGTCAGTGCATTCCTATGGGGACCCGCACTCGCTAGACGAGGTTTCCCTATGGGAAATTTTCGCTAGACGACTGCATTTTCCCTTGGAACGCATTGAAGCGATTTCAATGCATTCCAATGGGAAAACGTGCTTCGCTAGACGATGTTTTCGCTAGACAGCGATCCTCGTGGAACGGATTAACATCGTCTAGTGAGGCACCACTGTAGTTTCATTATGGAGGGGGATAATTTTGCGTTTTTAAAACTACTGTTAACTACTGCTTAATATTGACTGCTAGGTCTTCCCAAGAAGAATGTTTAGAGAGTAAGTCTGTGGTTTGAATTCTTGCATGTGTATGAAAGCTCTACTCACCTAGGCACAGGCCAACTTAAACTTTCCTATTCTAAGCTCAATTCCTAATTTGCTTTCAGAGTCTCTCAGTAATTTGAAATAAGAAGGAATGTAGTAGAGAGAGCATGTATTAAAGTTCCTATGTGAATTAAGAAACCCCAGCCACTGAAGTATTAATACTATTTATCTTAGGGGAAAACTTTTGATTCTATTTCTTGCCATTATAGGGTTTGTTTTAATTATATATTAATACAAAATCTTGGAACGGGAGCAGTATTAAGGACCATCATCCTAGCCTAATTGCAATTTGGAGGCTTATTATGTTGTATTCTTGTATTTCAACATTAATATTTTTTTTGCATTGATCTTTTCTAGCTTGTGAAGCACTGACAGAATGGGAATATCTGCCCCCTGTTGGACCACGACCACCAAAGGGATTTGTAGGGCTAAAAAATGCTGGTGCCACTTGTTACATGAATTCTGTCATTCAGCAGCTGTACATGATTCCTGCCATAAGGAATGGCATTCTTGCAGTTGAGGGCACAGGAAGTGATGTAGATGATGACATGTCTGGAGATGAGAAGCAAGACAATGAGGTAGCATCATACTTTGTTCTCCACATTTTAATGTATTATCCTGGTGGTTTCCCATTACTTTATTTATCATCTCAATTAATAGGAACTCAGAAATGTTGAGAAACTTTAAAATTGTTTTCTGTATTCCATAGTTGCAATCAGTGAATGTCTGTGCACTTCCCACAATGTGTTTGAGATTTTTTTTAAAGTAAGGGATGGGCAGCTCTGGTGGATCTGAAGATCTGTTTCACCTCCTGTGAGCCATATACACCTGCCAGCAAATTGTGGCGCACCTCCCCAAAGCAATATAAAGCAAACAATTCCTTGTTTTAAGTGGATTGCACAAGAGGCAGCAGCTCAAGTTAGTTGTAATGACAAATCATAGTTCAAGATTACATGTTGATAAGATTACATGTTGCAGTGTCTCTTCAGAATATTTTTGCAGGGGAAGAACCTGCATTCTCACCTTTGAAATACCCTCTTCCTCCTTTTTTCTGCAGAAAAATGTTATATTCATCTCAGTCTTCATATGAAGCATAAACATTTGGCTTCCTTGCAGATGCCAAATTCTTCCCTGCACTATGTCTCATGTGTTGCTGCCCATATTGCATAGCAATGTCATGGTGTAGGTGAGCCTGAAAGGTGGAAAAAACTGTAGTCTATTTTGGCACAACCTGTGTTCCTACATACGTCTTCAGTTGTGCAATCCATTTTTGTCTCTTGGGATTCCAAGTTGCCTACCTGGGTTTGAAACAAAAGCCGTTGCCTTTGTGGGCTAAGAATCTTCATAGGCAAATTATTCCATGTGCGTGTGCATTTCATCTGAACTAATTGCTCTGACCCTACCTAGTGTGTGTATTTTTTTAAAAATTCTCACAATCATTATTATTGGTTTTGGATCATAAGGCATCCTGTTTCTCTTAATTCTTTTTTATTTGCCGCTTTCATGCATACAATCTGTATTATTCTACTGTATTTTATTTTAAAGAGCAATGTTGACCCACGGGATGAAGTATTTGGATACCCACATCAGTATGAAGATAAACCAGCTTTAAGTAAAACAGAGGACAGAAAGGAATACAACATAGGTGTTTTAAGACATCTCCAGGTCATCTTTGGTCACTTAGCAGCTTCTAGATTACAGTACTATGTACCACGAGGTTTTTGGAAACAATTCAGGTAAATGGAGAATTAACTGGTATTGAATTATAGTTCTGTGAAACCTTGAAATAAAAGTTGTGTTTATTCATATGGGTAAAACTTTATGTGTACTTTTTTAACCAAGCAGAGAGCAGGATTATTAGTAAAAGTTTTGCACATCCTAAGAGGGAAGTGCAGGACCGTATAGCAACACCTTGTATGTGTGGTCTACCTTTTCAAGATGGAATAGAATTTGACTACTTTATCGTTTATGATTTCTGGCTCACCCAGAATGAGAAGTGGAGGTTACAAAATGATTTGTGCCCATCAGGAGACTTTACACTAATGACAGAAAGAGGTGATTTGCCTTTTCTGTTGTATGCATTTGTTCTGAAACCTTTTAACCTTGTAGGTGAAGTGCAGGGTTTCAGATGTTGTTGGATTGCGACTGCCTGTAATCTTTACCATTTGCTTTGCTGAATAGAGTTGCTGAGAATTGCGGTCCAGTGATGTGTAAGGGGCAGCATTTTCCCTATCTGTGCTTTAAAAGTTCAACTGGAGTCTTGGCAACCACCAACTTTTTTCATCAAAGTATCTCTGGAATTAAATCAATAATCTGCTAGTATGGGCATGCCACTATCCTTCCTTGAGGCACTGTGGGAATTGAGGCTCACAGTCAGAGGTTGTTTACAGCTGCTGCATTGTCACAACAATCAGTTGTAAAGGGTTGTGTGAGAGAAGGTGGCCGACCACAAGAGCCTATTCCTTCAGAGGACATTTAAGGTGTTGAATCCTAGCCCCTCCCAAAATCACAATTGCAATTTTTCACCAGTGAATAGGGCTGGAAATTGTGTGGTGGATACTAGTCTACTCTTAAGTGGATTGGACTTTTTAAGTCACATAATTTACTTGTTAAGCAACATGTTTGAAGATTACATCATAATTATTATATGGAGCTGTACTTGTAGAAAATGTCAATAATTGTAAACAATCTGAATTTTTCCATACACTTATAATTGTACTGTATGTACTTATAATACAACTACTTATTTCTCTGTCTTGTTTCATTATGAGAATGTTTCTTTTCATTCTAGACTCTGGGGTGAACCTGTAAACCTACGCGAACAACATGATGCTTTAGAATTTTTTAATTCCTTGGTGGATAGTTTAGATGAAGCTTTAAAAGCCTTAGGTCACCCAGCAATGTTAAGTAAAGTTCTGGGAGGTTCCTTTGCTGATCAGAAGATCTGTCAAGGCTGCCCACATAGGTAAGTGTTTCGTTATTTGAGAGAGAGAGAAAGTTAATGCTTTCTCATAAAATCAAAGTCAATTAAAGAGATAACAAGTATCCACTTAAAAAATGACATGGTCTTTCTATATGTGGAATAGTACAAAGACCATTACGGGGTGGTTTATGATGGAACATCCATGACCACTTTCTCAGCCATATATATTTCCTATGATCATGAGAGAAATGGTGTAAATCAAGCAGTAAGTAGGATAAAAACTATGCCTAGAAATGAAAAAAAAAAAGCCACTGAAGTTGGTACAAGAACAGTGATACAGCCCCTAAAACCAGTACAGTTTCAGCAGCCTTGCAGTAGCATTTCATGTCAGCTGAAGTTTCTGATAGTTCAGTATCAGCTATATGTAAAGCACGTTAACAGTCTTCTAGCTGTGTTTTGATAAAGGTAAGTAAAACTGGCAAGAACCTGATTCAAATGAACTCTGTGGTTGGAGAACAAGCTGCATTTGCCTGCTCTTAAGGGCAGATTTCTTTGGTGAGTCAGCTCTTAAATATGTGCTGGGTCCTTGCAAATCTTAGTCCTTATAAAAAATGTTTATACAACATTGATTGGAGGGGCAGACAGGAACTTGTAAATAGTAGTGTAATGACAAATGTATTAGTGCATTTTCCCTTGCTGATAGTTATACCATGCCCCCCTATGATCATACAGCCTTCTAAGATTATAGAATAAAAATGAACTTTTGATCTCTTTGGAGTTCTTTTGAGCAATGAATGTATGATGAGTATCATTTTTACAATCAGCAAGAAGAAGGAAATTATATCTTCCATTATAGTTGATCAGATACAATGCCAGTAACACAAATTGTGTTTACATTTTTGTTTATTATTATTATTTTGACTGTAATGCTAACTCACCTGGAAATACATTTTCTTTAAATAAGGAATTGATTCAGAGTTAAAGTGCTACAGTCAAAATACTGATACATGATGTCAGATTTGTGTTAACATGTGTCAAATAATTAGATCAAATTGTTAAGCCTCCAAATGAGGTATTTATATAAAAGAAAAAATACAGATGGAGCAGAGTTAAAATTAATTTCAAATACAATACATTTCAAATACCAATACTGACCCACACTTTATTTACTGGCATTAATGTGTCATTTGAAGTTTGTTGCTGTTCAGATTTCGCAAGAATGTTTTCCCCTCACAAGGTCACTATTCTGTTAACTTGTTTTCTAATATATTTGTGGGTCAAACGTATGGGCCAAAATCCTGTTGCATAGTGTAGTAAACTGCAGAAAAGTAATCCCACTGAATCAGTGAGGATTTGGTGAGTCAACTCATACATAGGTTTAAATGATTCAGATGGGCCTACTCTAACTGCAACTTTAGCATAGTGAGTTGCTCTTGAAATCGGCCCATTTGAATCAATGAAACCTATGTACAAGTTGACTCACCAAATCCTCACTGATTCACTGGACCTACTGTAGTGCAACATACTGTGCTAAGCAATAGGGTTGCAGCCATTATCTCATTTTCTTTTACTGCAGTTTATTAATATAATTACAAATCTACATATTTGTGAGTTGTCAGAATATTGAACTGTGTTTTATGTGAGAAAGCAAAGCCATTCTTTTCTGTTCTTACACTATTCTGTGTTGTTTTTAAAAATCATCCACATCTATCCATCCATCCCCCCCCCACACCCACCCACACACCCCCTGGAAGGTAGTTCATGATATCAAGAAATTTTAGAATTTTTGGCAGATAACAGTAAATATGATATTTCCTTGAGTTTCCAGCTATCCAGTCTTAAAACACGGTCCAGATCTACCAGGTGATCAGATTCTAGAGTCAGCATGATGGAAGTATTAAAATACATATAATGAACAAATTGTACCATAGCATCACAAAATCGGTTATATCATAACACGCTTGTATGCATGCACATACACACAAACACTTTTCATCCTTCTGCCATACTAGTTGCGAGGAAATTTATGTGAAAAAAAGAGATCCTTACTACAGCATGATTGCTGCTCCTTTGCCTTCTCTTAGTGGCTGCTGTTGGCTCTGTTTCTAGCCCAGGCAGCACACAATAAGAGCAAAGTCTTCAGCACAAAACAATGGAGGTAGCAGGATTTCTTGGAACAGAGGAGGCGCTAACACTGTTGAAAGGGGAATGAGATATGGAGTCATTATTATCCGTTAGAAACTGAGCTGAAGGAAGGCAGTAGTAGGGGACAGTGAATGAGGAACAGAGAGGATGAGAGAGAAGCTTAATCTTTTGTGAAAGATTAAGAAATATTACCATGAACATATTTATAAATCTTTTCTGGTAATTTCCTGTTATAGTAACAGAAATACACAAAAAAACTGTGTGACAATCCATGATTTATATCTGATAGTAGAGTTTCTGTGTTCAATGTTAGTAAATTAATTGGTTTAGATATCTGGCTGCAGAGCCAGAGGTTGAGAGTTCAGTTCTCACTGTGCCTTCTTGATGGGCTAGACTCGATGATCTATAGCAGCGTTCCCCAACCTTTTTCTTAGTGCGGACCGGTGGAGCCTCTGAGGGTGGTGGGGCGGCCCCTCGCGCTCTCCGCCGCACGTGTGAAGTGGTTGGGGGGTGCGGTTCTCCCACCGCTTCACGCATACGCAGGAGCGCCTGCCCACCCCTTGGCCACCTCCCGGCTCTTGGCCACCCCCACCCCCCGTTGCCGCCGCCGCCAGGAGGCCAGCAGCCAAAGCACCCGGTGGGTGCTTTGGCTGCTGACCTCCTGGCTCTTGGCCACCCCCACCCCCTGTTGCCGCCGCCGGGAGGCCAGCACCGGCGGGTGCTTCAGCTGCTGGCCTCCCGGCGGGTGGCGGGTGGCGGCGGCGGGGGTGGCGGTAGCCAAGAGCCGGGAGGCCAGCAGCCGAAGCACCCGGCGGTGCTCGGCCTCCCGGCTCTTGGCCACACACCCCCCGCCGCCGCCGCGCCGCAAAGACAGACCTCCGCCCCCCCCGCACGCACTCCCCCTCCCCACAGCTGCTTTGCGCGCGGGGGCACTTGCGTGAAGGGGTGAGGGAGCGCTCACGCCCCCGCTGGCACGCGTGCGCAAACCAGCTGTGGGGAGGGGAGTGGGCGGGGCGGCGGGAGGTCTGTCTTCGCGGCCCGGTCAGGCTCAAGCCACGGACCGGCAATGGGCCGCGGACCGGGGGTTGACGACCTCTGATCTATAGGGTTCCTTCCAGGTCTGCTGTTCTAAGACTATTATTGTTGTTGTTACTTCCCCATCAACTGTCTTTTAATATTTCTGTATAAAGAAATATTTTTGCGGCAAATTAATTTGTATGTAGTGGGACAGATATAGATAATTCCAACCAGCAAGCTAGGCTGTTGCAGCTAAATACACATTGGTCAAAATTCTATTGTTTAATTACACTGGTGGAAGGGGAAATGATGTAACTCACAGTGGAAAATTGGTGCCAATTTACTAGGCCTTGCTTAGATTTCTGGTTGTTTGCATTGCATCCAGCTAGCACACAATGAGTAATTGAAGTGGTGACTCAATTAGAGGCAATTTGCTGGGACAAGTTAAACCATTTCCCTTCTGACAGCGTAATTGTGTAACAGGATTACCTGTTTTTAATACACATTATTTTAGTATTCAGAAACATGTCAATGTTTTTTTCATGGTAAGAATATTTTCTTAAATTTCTGCTGTTACGAACTCAGCATATTTAACCCATTCTCCTGACAATTGTAGGTACGAATGTGAAGAGTCTTTTACAACATTGAATGTAGATATAAGAAATCACCAAAACCTGCTTGACTCCTTGGAACAGTATGTCAAAGGAGACTTACTGGAAGGTGCAAATGCTTATCATTGTGAAAAATGCAATAAGAAGGTAACTTTGATATATAGCATGGCTTATTTTTGAAACACTGAAAACTCACATGGATTCAAGAGCAGTTGATTCAATTCAGGAAGACCTAACATTTTGGAAATCTTGACTGTACAAAATTTGAGACCTGTTTTTTGCCATAGTTCTTTATCATAGCCTAGAGCAGTGGTGGCGAACCTTTTTGGGCTCGCATGCCCAAACTGGAGGGGGGGGACAGGGAACAGCAGGCGGCGGCGGAACCGGAGAGTGGCGGCGGAAGGGGGAATCCCGGCACGGAGGTGCCTCAAGACCCCACTCTGGATCCGCTGCCAGCACCAGCTGCTCCGGATCCGCCTGCCGAAGCGCCAGCACCGTGGCTGCAGCTGCCTTCTCAGGTTTGGCTGCACGGGGGGGGGGGGGGCAGAGTAGCAATCTGGAGACTTATGGCTCACGTGCTGGCAGAAAGGGCTCCGCGTGCCAGCTGTGGCACGCGTGCCATAGGTTCGCCATCACTGGCCTAGAGTGACTACAAACCAGTTTTTCTGCTCTGCACTATGAAAGCAACTCCATCTAGAATATGTAGTACATATCATATTCATAGTCACTTGTATTATAATACTGCAACAAAGAAGCATTATTTTCTATAGTGTTTGTAACTGGTATTGTAAATGAAGCACATTAACATGTCAGTCTTTATTTCTTAGGTTGATACCGTGAAACGCTTATTGATTAAAAAGCTGCCTCCAGTTCTTGCCATCCAGCTCAAAAGATTTGACTATGACTGGGAAAGGGAATGTGCAATCAAGTTCAATGATTATTTTGAGTTTCCACGAGAATTGGACATGGAACCTTATACTGTAGCAGGAGTAGCTAAACTCGAAGGGGATGATGTGAATCCTGAAAATCAACTAATACAGAATGAACAATCTGAAAATGAGCATTCTGGAAGTACTAAATACAGACTAGTGGGTGTGCTGGTACATAGTGGCCAAGCTAGTGGTGGACATTATTATTCTTACATTATTCAGAGAAATGGAGGAGATGGTGAGAAAAACAGATGGTATAAATTTGATGATGGTGATGTAACAGAATGCAAAATGGATGATGATGAAGAAATGAAAAATCAGTGTTTTGGTGGAGAGTACATGGGGAAGTATTTGATCATATGATGAAGCGCATGTCCTATAGACGTCAGAAGAGATGGTGGAATGCTTACATCCTTTTTTATGAACGTATGGATACAGTAGACAAAGACAATGAACTAATAAAATATATTTCAGAACTTACAATGACCACCAAGCCCCATCAGATTAAAATGCCATCCGCCATTGAACGAAGTGTACGGAAGCAAAATGTGCAGTTCATGCATAACCGAATGCAGTACAGTCTAGAATATTTCCAGTTTATAAAGAAATTATTGACATGTAACAGTGTCTACCTGAACCCTCCTCCAGGTCAGTATTTGGATATTCATAATAAAATATAATGCATAGGAATTTGTGAAAGTACATAGCATTTAGAGTTTTCTATAATTCTGTATGTTGTTTTAACCTGACTATACTTTGATTAAGACTATTGTTTTCTTGGATTAATTTTTCAGTACCAGCTTTTGTTGTTGTTTAATCGTTAAGTCATGTCCGACTCTTCGTGACCCCATGGACCAGAGCACTCTAGGCCTTCCTGTCTTCCACTGCCTCACGGAGTTTGGTCAAATTCATGTTGGAAGCTTCAATGACACTGTCCAACGATCTCGTCCTCTGTCGTCCCCCTTCTCCTCTTGCCTTCACACTTTCCCAACATCAGGGGCTTTTCCAGGGAGTCTTCTCTTCTCATGAGATGGCCAAAGTATTGGAGCCTCAGCTTCAGGATCTGTCCTTCCAGTGAGCACTCAGGGTTGATTTCCTTCAAAATGGATAGGTTTGTTCTCTTTGCAGTCCAGGGGACTCTCAAGAGTCTCCTCCAGCACCACAATTCAAAAGCATCAGTTCTTCGGCGGTAAGCCTTCTTTATGGTCCAGCTCTCACTTCCATACATCGCTACTGGAAAAACCATAGCTTTGACTATGCGGACCTTTGTCGGCAAGGTGATGTCTCTGCTTTTTAAGATGCTGTCTAGGTTTGTCATCGCTTTCCTCCCAAGAAGCAAGAGTTTTTTAATTTTGTGGCTGCTGTCACCATCTGCAGTGATCATGGAGCCCAAGAAAGTAAAATCTCTCACTGCTCCATATCTTCCCCTTCTATTTGCCAGGAGGTGATGGGACCAGTGGCCATGATCTTAGTTTTTTTGATGTTGAGCTTCAGACCATTTTTTTGCGCTCTCCTCTTTCACCCTCATTAAGAGGTTCTTCAATTCCTCCTCACTTTCTGCCATCAGAGTGGTATTATCTGCATATCTGAGGTTGTTGATATTTCTTCCGGCAATCTTAATTCCGGCTTGGGATTCATCCAGTCCTGCCTTTCGCATGATGTATTCTGCATATAAGTTAAATAAGCAGGGAGACAATATGCAGCCTTGTCGTACTCCTTTCCCAATTTTGAACCAATCAGTTGTTCCATATCCAGTTCTAACTGTTGCTTCCTGTCCCACATACAGATTTCTCAGGAGATAGATAAGGTGGTCAGGCACTCCCATTTCTTTAAGGAATTCCCATAGTTTGCTGTGGTCCACACAGTCAAAGGCTTTTGCGTAGTCAATGAAGCAGAAGTAGATGTTTTTCTGGAACTCTCTGGCTTCTCCATAATCTAGCACATGTTAGCAATTTGGTCTCTAGTTCCTCTGCCCCTTCGAAATCCAGCTTGTACTTCTGGGAGTTCTCGGTCCACATACTGCTGAAGCCTACCTTGTAGGATTTTGAGCATAACCTTGCTAGCATGTGAAATGAGTGCAATTGTACGGTAGTTGGAGCATTCTTTGGCACTGCCCTTCTTTGGGGTTGGGATGTAGACTGATCTTTTCCAATCCTCTGGCCACTGCTGAGTTTTCCAAACTTGCTGGCATATTGAGTGTAGCACCTTAACAGCATCATCTTTTAAGATTTTAAATAGTTCAACTGGAATGCCATCACCTCCACTGGCCTTGTTGTTAGCCATGCTTTCTAAGGCCCACTTGACTTTGCTCTCAGGATGTCTGGCTCAAGGTCAGCAACCACACTATCTGGGTTGTCCGGGACATCCAGATCTTTCTGGTATAATTCCTCTGTGTATTCTTGCCACCTCTTCTTGATGTCTTCTGCTTCTGTTAGGTCCCTACCATTTTTGTCCTTTACCATGTCCATCTTTGCACAAAATGTTCCTTTAATATCTCCAATTTTCTTGAACAGATCTCTGGTTTTTCCCTTTCTATTATTTTCCTCTATATCTTTGCATTGTTCATTTAAGAAGGCCCTCTTGTCTCTCCTTGCTATTCTTTGGAAGTCCGCATTCAATTTTCTGTAACTTTCCCTATCTCCCTTGCATTTTGTTTCCCTTCTCTTCTCTGCTATTTGTAAGGCCTTGTTGGACAGCCACTTTGCTTTCTTGCATTTCCTTTTCTTTGGGATGGTTTTTGTTGCTGCCTCCTGTACAATGTTACGAGCCTCCATCCATAGTTCTTCAGGCACTCTGTCCACCAAATCTAGTTCCTTAAATCTGTTCTTCACTTCCACTGTGTATTCATAAGGGATTTGGTTTAGATTATACCTGACTAGCCCAGTGGTTTTTCCTACTTTCTTCAGTTTAAGCTTGAGTTTTGCTATAAGAAGCTGATGATCAGAGCCACCATCAGCTCCAGGTCTTGTTTTTGCTGACTGTATAGAGCTTCTCCATCTTTGGCTGCAGAGAACATAATCAATCTGATTTCGGTATTGCCCATCTGGTGATGTCCATGTGTAGAGTCGCCTCTTGTGTTGTTGGAAAAGAGTGTTTGTGATGACCAGCTTGTTCTCTTGACAAAACTCTATTAGCCTTTGCCCTGCTTCGTTTTGAACTCCAAGGCCAAACTTACCTGTTATTCCTTTTATCTCTTGACTCCCTACTTTAGCATTCCAATCCCCTAGAATGAGAAGAACATCTTTCTTTGGTGTCAGTTCTAGAAGGTGTTGTAAGTCTTCATAGAATTGGTCACTTTCAGCCTCTTCAGCATTGGTGGTTGGTGCATAAACTTGGATTACTGTGATGTTGAGAGGTCTGCCTTGGTTTCGTATTGAAATCATTCTATCATTTTTGAGATTGTGTCCCAGTACAGCTTTTCCCACTCTTTTGTTGACTATGAGGGCTATTCCATTTCTTCTATCGGATTCTTGCCCACAATAGTAGATATGGTAATCGTCTGAATTGAATTCGCCCATTCCCGTCCATTTTAGTTCACTGACACCCAGGATGTCAATGTTTATTCTTGCCATCTCCTGTTTGACCTCATCCAGCTTACCAAGGTTCATAGATCTAACATTCCAGGTTCCTATGCAATATTTTTCTTTGCAGCATTGGACTTTCCTTTCACTTCCACGCATGTCCACAGCTGAGCGTCCTTTCGGCTTTGGCCCAACCACTTCATTAGCTCTGGAGCTACTTGTACTTGTCCTCCGCTCTTCCTCAGTAGCATGTTGGACGCCTTCCGACCTGAGGGGCTTATCTTCCAGCATCATATCTTTTAGCCTTTTGTTTCTGTCCATGGAGTTTTCTTGGCAAAGATACTGGAGTGGCTTGCCAGTTCCTGCTCCAGGTGGATCGCGTTTAGTCAGAACTCTCCACTATGACCTGTCCGTCTTGGGTGTCCCTGCACGGCATAGCCCATAGCTTCTCTGAATTACTCAAGCCCCTTCGCCATGACAAGGCAGCAATCCGTGAAGGGGTCAGTACCAGCTACCTAGTTTATTTTCCAATATGTGTAGAAAAGATCAAATCATTATTTCCTTTATAGTCAGCATTATCTGTAACTTATGCCTGCAATTCTTTTTGGTAAAATTTTCTGCTTTCAGTTGGTAAGGTATATACTTTCAAACATATTACAAATACAGATATAAAGATTGTATTAGACTAGATTGTTAAAAAAAAGAGAGAGAATATTTAGACTCTATTGTTTAAAAAAGGAGAAAATATTTTAAGGGACAAATTTCTAATCTAATCTTATTTGATATTAGTAAGGTATCAAATAAGCAAAAATAATATGTATACCTTTTTGCAAACAATGTCAAAATATCCTTATGTTCCATTTTTCTTTAGGACAAGATCATTTGTTGCCCGAAGCAGAAGAAATAACAATGATTAGCGTTCAGCTTGCTGCTAGGTTTTTGTTTACCACAGGATTTCACACAAAGAAAATAGTTCGTGGTCCTGCCAGTGATTGGTATATTTTGCTTTAAGAATAAGTCTTTATATTTTTAGTTTGCTGCTCAAATGGTAGAAGTTAGTCATGCAAAAACTGCAATCTCAGTGCTGTTTGTTGTTGCTTTTAATTGTTAAAAAATCCAGGCATTTAAAGCTGCCCGGAGGTATGAAAATAATACTTAATGCTGCTATGTTAGTCAGCTTCATCAGTACACAATGTGTGGTGCCTTTCAGGATTTTTTGGGCCAGCTTCAGCAACTATGACCAGTGCCCAGGAATTATGGGAGTAGTATTCCAAGACATCAGGGGGGCAACTGGTTGCTTTACTCCTTTTCTCTCAAATGTGAATTTTCTCTACTCTTCTCCTTCAGGCCTTAACCACATTAGCACTGGGATTAACTGTAGTCAAGAAGAAATCTTGGTCAATATTAATCATGGTTTTTCTTTATGGTTTCTACAATCACTTGTCCTTTTTTAAAACGTAATTTTATCCCACCCTTCCTCTGGTTTTATCCACACAATAATCCTGTAAATTATATCAAGGTGTGAAAAAGTGGCTTCAAATCACTCAGTGAATTCATAGCTATGTCATTTTGCACCTGGAGTCCAACTGGTTGTAATCTAGCACTTCAACTGAAATATTACACTGGCTTTCATATATGGAGTTAGTACCTTGACTGAGCAACATTTTGTAAAGTTGTATCATAGTTAGGGCATCCAAGGTGAAGGTGTATTTTATTCAGAGCTTGTGGTGTTATTTTTCAGAAGTAACTACCTCCTTCAGTAGACAACAACTCCATCTTGTCCAAGCTTTGGAAGTAACTTTTTGCAATAGTTACTTTGTTGATACTGCTTACTGTTTCAGATAAACAAGGTTTGTGTATGTCAGGCAAAAACAAAACAAATATAAAAAAATAAAGATGACAAAAACGTTGTGGGCACCTTAAAGACTAACTGCTGTATTTTAATGTGAACTTTCTTAGACATGTCTGCTTCTTTAGAATTGTCCACAGAAGCTCACATTACAATATAACATTTAGTCTTTAAAGTGCCACAACATTTTTGCCCTCTTATTTTTATTTTTGTTTTCTTTTTGCCTGATATGCTAGGCACAGACTAATATGGCTAACTCTTCTAAAACTATAAGGTTTGTGTATTTGTTCTGTTCTATTCTTAATTTGAAAATAACGGCCCTGTGCTACTTAGAGCACTATGAAACCCTGTCGATTTGTTCTCCAGTAACCATACAGTCTAGGAAGTGTAGGCAGCAATTGCCCACAACTTTCAAGAGGGTCTTGAGTATCCCATTAATGGGAATGCTAGACACTCAGATTTGGCAGATTCCTAGAAACTGCCTCTTCTGCCAGCACCTGTCTCTGGCAGTGCTCATTGCAAGCATCCAGCATGTTGGTTGCACTAAGAATCCTATCAGCATTGTTCATTCCAGATTCTGATTTTAAAACAGCTGAGTAATAATCATAGTTAATGGTGACCAGGATTTTAAACTGGTGAACTTTGGTAAGTGAGGAATCTTGGTTAATAGTACCATGATCAGTGTTAGTGTGACTGTATCACTTAAGGCCAATAGGAGAAGGGTACAGGAAGCAAGTGATCATACTGTCTTTTCACTCCTTTACTCTAGGTTAACCAGTAGTCAATCTGAAAATGTTGCTGTCATTTCAGTCTTATGCCTCTAATGTGCTTAATGCTACCTAGACTCCCCATTGTCTGTAAGCACTAGTTTGTAGTAGTAGTTTGCATCCTGTTTGCATCATGCAGTATTGTAATTGAAATACACAGCTCTGTCTTCTCAGAATGTAATACTATTGATTAATTTTTCCCCAGGTATGATGCTTTATGCATTATCCTTCGTCACAGCAAGAATGTACGTTTTTGGTTTGCACACAATGTCCTTTTCAATGTTTCAAACCGCTTCTCTGAATACCTTTTGGAATGCCCTAGTGCTGAAGTAAGGGGAGCTTTTGCAAAACTTATAGTATTTATTGCACATTTTTCATTACAAGATGGACCATGTCCTTCACCTTTTGCTTCACCGGGACCTTCTAGTCAGGTAGGCTGTACCTGTAACCAGAATGCAATATCTGAGAGCTGTTAAATTATAAACATAAAATATTGTAACAATAATCCTGGACATAAGGGGAGCTTAATTGATCTTAAAATGTTAGTTTAGACTTCTGGTCTTGAATTTCTTCCTGAGGCTTTTGAGTTGAAGTGTAAGTTCATAACCAAGTTGATTTAGCCTCGAGAAGCCAAGGTAGTGACTAAGTTTAGTATTCCCTCATTTATGTATTTTCACATGCATAACATGAGGGAGTTTAACGATGGGAATTCAGTACAGTAAACAGGAACTTGATGTCATCCATATTTTTAATTAAGCATTTTTAAAATTTCATTGGCTAGAATCCTGTTGCACAATTTTATGCTACACAAGTGTGATGACGTAATCAGCCATGGCCATTTGGGTGGAATTAAGACCTTCGTATCTCCTCCACACCTCCCAGTTCCAGGGATCCCATTGGATCCCTTTCGTCCTGGGTAAGCCTTTACAACCTGCGGAACAGAGGAAGAAGCCCCTTAATAAGTGAAAGTTACTGTTGCCAGTCCCACCTAATTAACATTTATTTGAGAGCATTAAAAAGGGATAGAAATATTTAATTCCTCCCTAATGTCCATAGCTGATGACATCATCACTGTTGCATGGCGTAAAATTGGGCAACAGGATTCCAACCCTTGTATCTTGATTCAAGTCTAGTTGGCACTTTTAAATGGCTTGACAAAATGATTTAATTTATGTTCTACTAACATTTCAGTCAATAAAAATAGCTAATATTGACAAAATTTTTGTTTTCTAGGCCTATGATAATTTAAGTTTGAGTGACCACTTGCTGCGAGCAGTACTCAATCTTCTTAGAAGGGAAGTGTCTGAGCATGGGCGTCATTTGCAACAATATTTCAACTTGTTTGTGATGTATGCCAATTTAGGTAATGTGTTATTTATTTCATCCTAAAGGCTTTGCTAACATTAACACAAAGAATAAGAATCTGCTTTTCATATTTAAACACTGCATGTTCTTCTTCGTGGCATCTGTGAATCACACTCTGGGTAATCCGCACATGCGCGGAGCCTCATCAGAAAATCTAGAGCTTCTGTGATAGCAAAAAGATACATTAGTGCAGACCCCTCCCCCTTGATATATGTACCTTGGCGCCAAGGCTCTCCCTTCAGTTTCAACTGCCGCGCTGAGAGCCTCTGTCGTTCCTTCTGCAAGAAACTGAAAACGAAAGAAAAGGAAAGTTACTCAATTCTTTACATTCATTCCTTAATTTAAACAATTATTTATATATTGTAGAAAACTAGAAGAAATACACTCTGGCCATAAGGCTGAAGCGATTCCTCCCCCCCCCCCCAAACTCCTTAAATCGATCTTCGGTTCATGGCCTCTTCTGGTCCGTTTAAACGCTGTGTGACCTGCAACAATAAGATTCCACTCTCTGATGGCTACTCCAAATGTCTTTTTTGCCTCGGTGAAACTCATCAAACCTCATTGTGTCTCCATTGTAAGAACTTTAAACACGGAGTCCTCTGCAGCCGCCTTTCTCTGCATAAATTGCGGCTCTGGGAGCAATCTCTCCAGCTGACTAATCCCATGGCACAACCTCCCTGTAAGTCTATATCCCACGCTAAGGCTATGGACAAGGCAGTCTCCGAGGTGGCAAAACACCATCAGGCACCTACTCCTTCCCAATTCGATTCCATACCTTCCACCTCTACAGTCCCGCAAGTTCAAAAAACTAAACAGTCGAAGCCAAAGTCCTTGTTATCAAAGGCTGCACCCAAGAGGAAACCGTCCATGGACGCTTCCTCGGCGCCTGAACCCTCGCCTCCAAAGAAGGCTAAGTCCTCGAAATCGAAGCCTCCTCCAGCCATCTCCCCGACTCCGCACCCTCCGGAGTCCGGAGATCTCATCTGTGTCGGTTCCCTTTCAGACGAGGAACCACTTCCACCTCATCAACAGTCTCCCTTGAAGTCTCCCGAATGGGAACAGCGGGTCGACCAGCTGACAGCCTCTCCTGACAGCCCGCATCAATCTTGGGGTCTTTGAGCACATCCTCATCAGTTGCTCTACCAGACGCTGAAGCTCAACCAGACACTGTGCCCCTGTAGGCTTACCACCTCGGCCTCCGGCACATCAGCAAAGGCATCAAGCCTCTAAGAGCGTCCGCTTGCTCTCACGCGCGAAAATGGACTCCGCTCAGCACCATCATCGGGATGCTCTTTGCCCCAATCGGTGCCCGACGGAACAGCCCGCTAAACATAATCAACCAGCTGTTCTTCCTGGTCTTGGAGCGTGGCCACAACATGCTGTCCCTCCTATGGAGGCTTTGAGGTCGAAGCGATCCTGTCAACATGATCACTCTGAGATGCTTGGCACCGCGTATCCACCGGCACCGAAAAGGTCCAAGCAAGCCGACCAATATTCCTCGGCTCCTAGCATGTTTTCAGCTCCGGCAAGTTACTACTTCCTGGCTCATCAGGAAGACCGCGAGCGATCATCCCGCTCAGCATCTCTGGCGTCTGTCTATTCCACTATGATACAGTGTGATCCATCGACGCCTTTTCGGTCTCGATACCAACAACAACCTCCATTCCGACACACTGATTCCTTTGATGTTGACGATCCTCGACATCTAACAGTGTCCATGTATGCACCCACGGTCTCCGCGGCAGCCGAAGAGCCTCAATATCAGCCCTTGTCCATGGGCGTACCTTCGATGTCGATACCAGTTGAAGACCCCTGATATCAACAGCTGTCCACGGATGCTCCTTTGACATTGGCATCTCGAAGTTGATACCGATACTTCGAAGATCCGCCTGTCGATGTCGACGTCGATCGACAGTCAGTAAACTCACGGCACGATCCCAAACAGTGTGAACATGGCTCTAGACCTCGAACGCCATCAGTATTGCTAACATCCCCAGACTCAGATCTGGCAGACACAGATCCTCCATCTCCAGCTGAGGATTTTCAAACGTACGCCCAGCTAACGGTCCGTATGGCTAAGTCCCTCGACCTTCAGATTCATAGACCCATGACTGAACCAGCGGATCACCTCTATGACCCCATCTCTAAAGACACTACAACACTGGTCCATAGTTCCATGCTACCGTGTTTCCCTGAAAATAAGACAGGGTCTTATATTAATTTTTGCTCCAAAAAACGCATAGGGTTTATTTTCAAGGTTTTTTTTTAATGTACAACAATCTACATTTATTCAAATACAGTCATGTCACCTTCTTCTGGTTTCTGCACAATGGTGGAGGGCGGGGTTTACTTAACTGGGGCTTATTTTTGGGGTAGGGCTTATATTATGAACATCCTGAAAAATCACACTAGGGCTTATTTTCAGGTTAGGTCTTATTTTCGGGGAAACAGGATACCATCCCTTCTCAGCACAGCATGCCATTCCTGGACCAAGCCAGCGTCCTCCCACTCGGTGTCGAAGCACATCGACAACCTCTATCGGGTGCATGACCCAGGTGCTATTTTCTTACAAAAACAGCCGGCACCTAACTCTATATTTGTCGAAGCGTCACAATCTCACTCTCAACACAGACAAATCCTGATGCCACCCAATAAAGATAGCAGGCGTATTGACTCTATGGGCAGATGGCTCTACTCCTCTGCAGCCTTTACCATGAGGGTTGCCAATTATCAAGGAGCTATGGGTGCCTATCAACATTTTCTATGGGACAATATGTCTACCTTCATTGATGCCCTCCCAGAGGACAAGAAAGTACTTGCTCAAACCTTTCAACAAGAAGGCCTTTCGGTGGCAAAACAGCAAATGTTATCAGCCAAACACATGGTCAACGCCACATCTAAATCGATGGCCACATCTGTAGTACTTCGCCGTTTTTCTTGGCTTAGAACCACTGGCTTAGCAAAAGATACATGCGCACACATCGAGGACCTCCCATTTGATGGTGTAGGCCTCTTTAATGCAGAGAAGGACGATATTCTTGAGAACGTCCAAAATAAAAGGACAGCAGCCAGACGACACTGGGGCGTTTATCCTACTTACCAACAGCACCCTCAGCGTACCCAGTGGCACCGCCCTTACAATTCATTCCAGAAATTCCAACAAGAACCCCAGAGGCAGACATCCTTCGTACCTTATTACAAACAGGAACCCTATCGTGCCGAACCACATCAACAGATGGCAACCAGGCACAATGACCTCAAACACAAACAGCACATTTGACATCCAGCCGGCCGAGACTCCAGTACCACCTCAAAACAACCTCCCTCCCGCCCTCTGGAAACACCTATGTGGAAAGACATCACCACAGACTCTTGGGTCCTCTCCATCGTATAGAGCGGGTACCGCATAGAGTTCCACCAGCTTCCTCCTCTGTCCCACATCACCACGCCTCCGTCCCAAACTCTGCAAGAAGAAATTCAGGCATTATTACTGAAAGACGCAATAGACCCAATACCGTCACACCAAACAAGCAAAGGTTTTTTCTCTCCAACCCATTCTCGACCTCAGGGAGCTCAATCAGTACATCACTACCACCAAGTTCCATATGGTTACTCTTGAGTCCGTCCACCCTCTGCTACACAGAAAGGACTGGTTCGCAGTAATAGATCTCAGAGACGCATATTTCCATGTCTCCATCCACCCTTCTCACAGACGTTACCTCCGCTTCCAACTAGGAGCTCATGCTTACCAATTCAAAAGACTTCTGTTTGGACTTGCAACAGCCCTCCATGTCTTTACCAAATGCATGGCACCTGTGGCAGCATACCTCAGACTTCACAAGATCCACATCTTTCCATACATCGACGACTGGCTCCTTGTGGCTCGCTCACGTCGCAAAGCGAATGTGACATCTCCTTCACCCTGTCTCTCCTCAGGGATCTCGGCCTGGCAGTAAACCTGCAAAAGTCCAAATTACAGCCTGCAAAGCTAGCTCACTACATCGGAGCAGTTCTGGATTCAAAACACGCTCGTGCTTTCCTTTCAACAGACAAGCGTACCAACTTACTAAACTTACTCAGTGCCTTTACTCCCCACGTGCTTGTATCTGCACTGACAGTCCAACGTGTCCTTGGCACTATGGCATCCATGACCTCAGTAGTTCAACATTTTCACCTCAAAATGAGGTCACTTCAAGCATGGTTCCTGGTTTCATTCCACCCCATGACAGACTCACCACATATGTTGTTGCGAGTCACTCCAGAACTTGCCTCCCAGTTGACTTGGTGTCACTCTGCCCAAAATATAATGATGGGACGGCCTTTTCAACAGCCACAAATCCAAGTTACCACAGATGCCAGCCTCACCGGCTGGGATGCTCACTGCCAATCCTTACGGATTCATGCACAATGGTCACAAAGAGAAAAATTGCTCCACATCAACGAGCTGGAGTTGCTAGCAGTAATAAAAGCTTGCAAAGCCTTCAAAATCCACCTTTCTGGCAAAATGGTTCAGATAGCCACGGACAATACTACTACAATGTACTATATCCTAAAACAAGGAGGCACCCATTCTCCAAGCCTCCTCTATCTAGCTGTGGACCTCTGGGAGTGGTACCTAGCCCACCACATATGCCTCACGGCAATACATATAGCAGGTCAGGACAACAACCTCGTGAACTTGCTCAATCGCAAGGAGTCCCAAGCCCACGAGTGGGAACTTGACCAATCAGTCTTTCTCTCGCTGTGCAAGCGTTGGGGCACACCCACAATAGACCTCTTTGCTTCCAGGAACAACTGGAAGTGCAGACGTTATCATTCCTGCGCAGGAGTAGGAAAAAACTCCCGCGGAGATGCATTTGTAGGCCATTGGCCCAAGTCACTCACCTGTTTCCACCATTCCCGCTCCTACACAAAGTGGTGGTCCGTCTTCAACAGGACAAGCCCAGTGCTATCCTCATAGCCCCATGGTGGCCATGGCAGCCATGGTTCCCGGTTCTTCATCAGCTGTTGTCTGACATATATCACCTGCCCCGTCTGCCGCACCTGCTCACACAAAACAACAATCAAATCCTCCACCCAGATCTCACCACCCTTCACCTCTTGCTTTTTATATAGCCTGTACTCAACCTTTCAGATGCTCAGCTTGACTCTTTATCAGCTATCAGCTTCCTGCTAAAAGCCTCGCAAGTTACCTCACAAAGGATATCCAAGTGGGTTACCTCCACCATTCAGGTGGCTTATCAGCTTGCTGGAGTTCCAGTGCCACAGAGTATCCGCCCTCATTCTACCAGGGTGTTGGCGACTTCTATAGCGTTTCTTTGAGGTGTTTTCCTACAGGACGTCTGCGCCTCTGCCACCTGGTCACAGCCGTCCACATTCATCAGCCATTACAGATTGGACATTTGGCAGAAGTCTGCTGCTGCTTTTCGGTGCGCTGTGTTGTCATCTACCTTGGCATGACACCCTTCTCCGGGTAAGACAGCTTGTTAGTCACCCAGAGTGTGATTCACAGAGGCCACGAAGAAGAATGACAGGTTATCTACCTGCAGTTGTAGTTCTTCGAGTGGACCTCTGTGATTCACACATCCCGACCCGGCCTCCTCTCTGTCACACCCTGTTCCTTGTATGCGGCAGTTGACATAACTGAAGGGAGACACTTGGCGCCAAGGTACATATACCAAGGGGGAGGGGTCTGCAGTAATGTATCTTTTTGCTATCGCAGAAGTTCTAGAATTTCCAATGAGACTCTGCTCATGCGTGGATTACCCAGAGTGTGAATCACAGAGGTCCACTTGAAGAACTACAATTACAGGTAGGTAACCTGTCGTTCCCCTCCCCTGCATTATCTAAAATTTCAGTTGTAGTAAAGGATTGAAAAAGCAGATTCAGGGGCTGCTATCTCCACGGAAAATGTTTGTTAGCATTTTGTTTTTTAGCATTTTTTTTTTTAAGGCTCCGGGCAATTATTTAGTTCCAACCTCAACAGGCACAGGTTCATAGAAGCTTTTAAGCATTAGGTGAACAGGAGTTATATAATCTCCAGTCTTTCTAACCAACAAGGAAGCTCCTAGAGCCAGTTTAACTCAGTCTGTGACTGGTTAGATTCTTATCCCCCACTCTGCCTATAGTCCTGTTGAGCTTTTGCACAGTATATAAAGATGCTATGCCTATGCTGCAAGTCAAGCTCAGTAATTGTGGAACTGTCCGTATAGGTGAGTTGCACAGTCTTTTCAATACTTAAAAAAACTCAGGATTTTAAAAAAATATTTCTGACATGTGATAAGTGTCTAGAATGTGGATTAACCAGTTGTTTTTCCCTAGTGAAACATGTTTGACAAGAACATGAGATTATGAACAGTGGCAGAGCTCTAAGTAATTTTACTTAATTAACAATGCACAAACTAAAGTTGTTTGAAATTTCTGTGATATAAGATTTCTCTTGCACCGAACAAGTTCGCTCAGTAGTGATTCTGACTGCTGGTTGACAAACACTAAGCACTCAGTTCAGTATGTATAAAATCATAGTGTAACTGATTGGTTTAAGAGCTTAGGGTATACTTACAGTCGCCTCTGATTATTTTTCTTTTTTACTACCTTCTCCTTTAGGTGTAGCAGAAAAAACACAGCTTTTAAAACTAAATGTACCTGCCACATTTATGCTTGTGGCACTAGATGAAGGCCCGGGTCCTCCAATCAAATACCAGTATGCTGAACTGGGGAAACTATACACAGTAGTATCTCAGCTAATCCGCTGTTGCAATGTGTCATCACGGATGCAGTCTTCTATCAATGGTAAGGTTAATTTTAAAGTTCAAGTTAGAATGTAGGAAGTTGTCGTTGAATGTGTGTGGTGAGTTGTCATTCTGCTAGCACAAGTGACTTTACGTGTATAGTCCACAGTCCATCTCTTATGGACTGTGGACCTAGGGGAAATCCAACATGATCTTCATTTGCACAACTAGCTATGTAGAAAACACAAAAATAAATACACTGTCATTCAATCAGCTGAAAATGGCAATGGAATTCTCCTAGCGTACAGTTTGCCAGCACTAACATTACATTGGATTTAGGCCTAAGTAGTGGCAGCAGTTCCTTTCACACATTCTTCCTTGTGTTAGTTGAAGTGCATAAGAGCTTGAAATCTACTCTTCATAGGAGATCTCTTGTCCACAGTCAGAGAACAGGGACCCAGCATAAATTTAAAAAGAGGCAGCTTTCTTTTTTCCAGCATTCCAGAAAAGTTATTCAAGTGGTTGCCTCCCAACAAGCAACCCCATGTTGTTACATGACATCAGGTTGCTTTTGACTAATGACTAAAGTGATGCCATTAGGAATTAGGGGCCTCCAAAAGGTCCTGTCATGAATAGCCCTGCTCAGGTCTTGCAAATTAAATGCTGTGTATTCCTTTAATGAGTCAATCTGTGTCATGTTTGGTCTTCCTCTTTCTTTGCTGCCTTCATCTTTCCCAGCATGATTGTCTTTTCCAACAAATCTTGGCTCATTGGAAGCCATAACATGCCTAAACAAGTAGCTGCAAAACCATGGTTCATGGAAACACAGCATCCCAGAAGAGTATCTCAAGCAGAAAAAGGTGTATCAGTGTTAGAATAACACTGCTTGATTTGTTCCAAAGAGAATAAGGAGGATATATCAGATCAATATAAATCTAGCTGAATGAGGAAACTATTTTCTTTTATTGTACATGCTTGCTCCTTTGGCCTTATTTTTCTTCTATATTACTTAAAATTACTCGATTTATATATACAGTTAGGTACGGGTGGACAAAATGGGATATGTGATCCTATATTACATACAGTGTGTGTAGTCATTAAGAACTATGATGATTATGGTATGGGTTTATTAGGCATGAGTGGTGGAAGGATCAACAGGATGGATGGTTTGATGGCAGTCTGCAGACAATGGTCAATGCTAAAACAGTATTTCCTCTTCTTCCCCACATCATGATTTACATGACCAGATTCAACACTTTTGCAGTCACAGTTTTGATAGCTTTACATTAATTTGTGTGTTAGATGTGCTTAATTCAAGGAAAGCACCTGCACACTAGAGATTTTTAAACTGAATAATTGTTTAACTTAATACATACATTTAATTTACCATTAACATATTTCCTGACACAATTCTAAAAGATGTGGTACTCTGTAATTAAAAATAATAATATTTTTTAGGTAATCCGCCCCTTAGCAATCCCTATGGTGATCCGAACTTATCACAGCCAATAATGCCACTTCAGCAGAATGTGGCAGACATTTTGTTTGTGCGTACCAGTTATGTGAAAAAAATAATTGAAGATTGCAGTAACTCAGAAGAGACTATCAAACTACTTCGCTTCTGCTGTTGGGAGAATCCTCAGTTTTCATCAACAGTCCTCAGTGAACTACTTTGGCAGGTAAGAAGTGGAGAAAAATGGAGGAGTGGGTGCATTTTATTGAAGTGGTCTGTATGCAAAGTTATTTCTTTTTTTATGCTTTGCTAGTCTCTTTCCCAGGTCATTTGACAATATTGTTCACTTTAGTTATACAAAATACTCACATTCCTTCTTGTGGCCATATGTAGGCAAGACTTACAATGTATTATGTTGAATACAACACAAAACTATCATTCTGTATTAGATAACCTCAAAAGAAAATTTACCTTTCTACATCCCACCACCCTTATGGGCATGTCTGGCAAGGACATGAGAGAGGGCTTTTTTGGTGGTTGCTCCTAGGCTGTGGTGGTTTCTCTGTTGTCTTTTTGTCAGGAGACAGAGACCTTTATTTTCAGGCAAACCTTTGTTAGCTGAACAGGCCTGAGAAGGGAAGTTTTAGGGAAATGTGCTGCTCTTCTGTTTCTGTTTTTAAATAGTTTTAAGATAGTTGTCTTTCAATAATATTATATCTTTAATTGAATTTTAATATTATAACTTACTGCATTTTTAGTTGTATTGTTTAAAAATAATAGTTTTGTAAGGCACATTGAGGCCCTGTATATATTCATCTAATAAGCTCATCCAAAGAGCAGCATGATGAATTTAAACTTGGAATACTGTGAAAGAAAATATATTATTTTTGCCATAATCCTGCACACTTGGTGGTTCCTAAAATGGCTGGCAAATTCTTTCACTATTTTCCTCAAAAAAAAAAATCCTTGGTTTGACTTTAGAGTATCAGTTGCCTTTTCTGACTGTTCCTCATCATGCATCTTGGTTTGATTCCAAAGAAATCTATGAGCAGGCAAGAAATAAAAGCGTAGACAAGATGGGAAAATAGAATGTTGTTGTTTAGTCGTTTAGTCGTGTCCGACTCTTCGTGACACCATGGACCAGAGCACGCCAGGCCCTCCTGTCTTCCACTGCCTCCCGAAGTTGGGTCAAATTCATGTTGGTTGCTTCGATGACACTGTCCAACCATCTCATCCTCTGTCGTCCCCTTCTCCTCTTGCCTTCACACTTTCCCCACATCAGGGTCTTGTCCAGGGAGTCTTCTCTTCTCATGAGATGGCCAAAGTATTGGAGCCTCAGTTTCAGGATCTGTCCTTCCAGTGAAAACTCAGGGTTGATTTCCTTCAAAATGGATAGGTTTGTTCTCCTTGCAGTCCAGGGGACTCTCAAGAGTCTCCTCCAGCACCACAATTCAAAAGCATCAATTCTTCGGCGGTCAGCCTTCTTTATGGTCCAGCTCTCACTTCCATACATCGCTACTGGAAAAACCATCGCTTTGACTATGCGGACCTTTGCGGGCAAGGTGATGTCTCTGCTTTTTAAGATGCTGTCTAGGTTTCTCATCGCTTTCCTCCCAAGAAGCAGGCGTCTTTTAATATCGTGGCTGCTGTCACCATCTGCAGTGATCGTGGAGCCCAGGAAGGTAAACTCTGTCACTGCCTCCATATCTTCCCCTTCTATTTGCCAGGAGATGATGGGGCCCATGGCCATGATCTTAGTTTTTTTGATGTTGAGCTTCAGACCATTTTTTGCGCTCTCCTCTTTCACTCTCATTAAGAGGTTCTTTAATTCCTCCTCACTTTCTGCCATCAGAGTGGTATCATCTGCATATCTGAGGTTGTTGATATTTCTTCCGGCAATCTTAATTCCGGCTTGGGATTCCTCCAGTCCAGCCTTCCGCATGATGTATTCTGCATATAAGTTAAATAAGCAGGGAGACAATATACAGCCTTGTCGTACTCCTTTCCCAATTTTGAACCAATCAGTTGTTCCATATCCAGTTCTAACTGTTGCTTCCTGTCCCACATATAGATTTCTCAGGAGATGGATAAGGTGGTCAGGCACTCCCGTTTCTTTAAGGACTTGCCATAGTTTGCTGTGGTCCACACAGTCAAAGGCTTTTGCGTAGTCAATGAAGCAGAAGTAGATGTTTTTCTGGAACTCTCTGGCTTTCTCCATAATCCAGCGCATGTTAGCAATTTGGTCTCTAGTTCCTCTGCCCCTTCGAAATCCAGCTTGTACTTCTGGGAGTTCTCAGTCCACATACTGCTGAAGCCTGCCTTGGAGGATTTTGAGCATAACCTTGCTAGCGTGTGAAATGAGTGCAATTGTACGGTAGTTGGAGCATTCTTTAGCACTTCCCTTCTTTGGGATTGGGATGTAGACTGATCTTTTCCAATCCTCTGGCCACTGCTGAGTTTTCCAAACTTGCTGGCATATTGAGTGTAGCACCTTAACAGCATCATCTTTTAAGATTTTAAATAGTTCCACTGGAATGCCATCTCCTCCACTGGCCTTGTTGTTAGCCATGCTTTCTAAGGCCCACTTGACTTCGCTCTCCAGGATGTCTGGCTCAAGGTCAGCAACCACACTATCTGGGTTGTCTGGGACATCCAGATCTTTCTGGTATAATTCCTCTGTGTATTCTTGCCACCTCTTCTTGATGTCTTCTGCTTCTGTAAGGTCCCTACCATTTTTGTCCTTTACCATGTCCATCTTTGCACAAAATGTTCCTTTAATGGCTCCAATTTTCTTGAACAGATCTCTGGTTTTTCCCTTTCTATTGTTTTCCTCTATATCTTTGCATTGTTCATTTAAGAAGGCCCTCTTGTCTCTCCTTGCTATTCTTTGGAAGTCCGCATTCAATTTTCTGTAACTTTCCCTATCTCCCTTGCATTTTGTTTCCCTTCTCTTCTCTGCTATTTGTAAGGCCTTGTTGGACAGCCACTTTGCTTTCTTGCATTTCCTTTTCTTTGGGATGGTTTTTGTTGCTGCCTCCTGTACAATGTTACGAGCCTCCATCCATAGTTCTTCAGGCACTCTGTCCACCAAATCTAGTTCCTTAAATCTGTTCTTCACTTCCACTGTGTATTCATAAGGGATTTGGTTTAGATTATACCTGACTAGCCCAGTGGTTTTTCCTACTTTCTTCAGTTTAAGCTTGAGTTTTGCTATAAGAAGCTGATGATCAGAGCCACCATCAGCTCCAGGTCTTGTTTTTGCTGACTGTATAGAGCTTCTCCATCTTTGGCTGCAGAGAATATAATCAATCTGATTTCGGTATTGCCCATTTGGTGATGTCCATGTGTAGAGTCGCCTCTTGTGTTGTTAGAAAAGAGTGTTTGTGATGACCAGCTTGTTCTCTTGACAGAACTCTATTAGCCTTTGCCCTGCTTCGTTCTGAACTCCAAGGCCAAACTTACCTGTTGTTCCTTTTATCTCTTGACTCCCTACTTTAGCATTCCAGTCCCCTAGAATGAGAAGAACATCTTTCTTTGGTGTCAGTTCTAGAAGGTGTTGTAAGTCTTCATAGAATTGGTCAATTTCAGCCTCTTCAGCATTGGTGGTTGGTGCATAAACTTGGATTACTGTGATGTTGAGAGGTCTGCCTTGGATTCGTATTGAAATCATTCTATCATTTTTGAGATTGTATCCCAGTACAGCTTTCCCCACTCTTTTGTTGACTATGAGGGCTACTCCATTTCTTCTACGGGATTCTTGCCCACAATAGTAGATATGGTAATCATCTGAATTGAATTCGCCCATTCCCGTCCATTTTAGTTCACTGACGTCCAGGATGTCAATGTTTATTCTTGCCATCTCCTGTTTGACCACATCCAGCTTACCAAGGTTCATAGATCTTACATTCCAGGTTCCTATGCAGTATTCTTCTTTGCAGCATCGGACTTTCCTTTCACTTTCACGGACGTCTGCAGCTGAGCGTCCTTTCGGCTTTGGCCCAACCACTTCATTAGCTCTGGAGCTACTTGTACTTGTCCTCCGCTCTTCCTCAGTAGCATGTTGGACGCCTTCCGACCTGAGGGGCCCATCTTCCAGCGTCATATCTTTTAGCCTTTTGTTTCTGTTCATGGGGTTTTCTTGGCAAAGATACTGGAGTGGCTTGCCAGTTCCTGCTCCAGGTGGATCGCGTTTAGTCAGAACTCTCCACTATGACCTGTCCGTCTTGGGTGTCCCTGCACGGCATATCCCATAGCTTCTCTGAATTACTCAAGCCCCTTCGCCACGACAAGGCAGCAATCCGTGAAGGGGGAAAATAGAATACATGAGTCCAAAGCTTTTGGTTCTGATTTGGTGTAACATGAATAAACTCAATGTCTGTATATGCAATTTTGGGAATAGCATGATGTGATTAATTAAAATACAATATATGCCTTATTTCTAACTGCATTTTCACATTTCTATCTCATTATTTGTGGTCAGGAGTATTCAAATAAGGAACACTGTGTGGTCGGTCTTGTTCAAGTATTTATTGTGAAACACAAATAACAAAACAAATTGATGACTACCACCAAAGAAGATGTGTAATCACCCAGTTATAAAATCTTAATTCCCAAACAGAAGTATTTTCTGTTAACTATTATATGGTAAAAAATAGTGTTAGAACAGAATAGCATTGTTGTCATCCAGATTTTTATAGCCCAATGAAATCTGGATTAGAACAATACTATTAAGTATTGCACACTTAGAATATTAGAATTTATAAGTTAATATTTTCATATTCTGTGTTTTAAAGGTTGCATATTCATACACATATGAACTTCGACCTTACTTGGATCTGCTTCTGCAAATCTTGCTAATTGAAGACTCATGGCAAACTCACAGGTTAGCATTTGAGTTCTTGTATTCAGGTTGTTTTTTTTTTCAAATTATGCAATTTGTGAAAGGCCTCATGTGCTTTAATGAGGAAGTATCATGTTTCAGTTACATATTAACAAGTTATCTTAAGCCGTGCTCAATAAGGCTATGAGCAGCATAAAAGGAACACACTTCGAACACACTTCGAGTTGTGTATCATGAGGAACATAAAACAGAGTCTGAGTCTGAGATACTGTGTAATACTGTGTAATAGTTACTGATGTCATCCTGGAATATAGACTGAATTGAGGTGAAGGCATGAGTGAAAATATTTTCCCTCTGGTCCACCAGGAAGACTGTCCCCACCTTGCCTGTCATGACTGGCCAGGAGCTGAAGCACAGGAAAGAAACCCACACAAACTGCAGGGGCCTCTGGAAGGAAGACTTGGAGCCCAAAAATGGCTAAAATGCCACTAGCCTCGTATCACTACTGGCTGTGAAATCGGGCCCTACAGTAAATGGGGACTGGCACATCTCTTCAGTTTCAAAACTATATTCACTGTTATCAGCTGTTAAATCCAAAACTTAACAGCATTTACAGTCCTGTTTTGTTCATATAGAAACAGATCCTTTGACTTCAGTCCAACGTTTAATTGAAAGTATTACAGCAGTCTATGCCAGTTGTATTTGTCTTCACGTTTTTACTTGTGAAAATCTGATGTTTTGGTCTGTTGGCTTCCCCTCAGGATTCACAATGCGCTTAAAGGAATTCCAGATGACCGAGATGGGCTATTTGATACCATTCAGCGCTCCAAGAATCATTATCAAAAACGGGCTTACCAGTGTATAAAATGTATGGTGGCTCTCTTCAGCAACTGTCCTGTAGCTTACCAGATTTTACAGGTAATCCTTTTGGTTTTTTGGTGCTGATTTGGCAAGTACTATGGAGATATAGTCAAGAGAAGATAGACTAGTCCCACCAACCCCAGACAACCAAGCTACTCCGTGGTACAGCAGACGAGGACTGGAGGGTAGGGAAGTGGAGCATCTGTAGTCTATAATAACTTAATCTCACTAGGTGTTCCATCCAGCAGTATGCCAGTTTTGAAAGTACACTGTTGGACCTGAGTGATTGAGACAGTGTTGGAAATCTGTTGCAATTCTGCTGCACAATAGCCTCCCTTCTTGAGCTGTCCAGGGCAATATCTGATGTGATATTGAACTGTTCTGGGGAACAAACGTTCGTGCTGAGGTCACTGATTCAGGGGTGGCACAGCATTTCATCTCTACCATGATTACCATGGATCTGTCCTGGTTAGTAGCTTGCCTCCCACACATGGGTTTTGTATTTTGTGCTGGTGATCTGAAGGACGCAGGGTTGCAGGGGGTTTTATTGCCACAGACAGATTATCTGGTCAGTTTTAAACTGAAGCTGGTGTAAGCCTCACCATGGAGGTGGGCACATTAAGATGACACACACCAGTTATCTGATGGATCCAGGTGGCTTCCTACTTCGTTTGTTGGTGGTACTGATGACTGATCTGTGAAACATGGAAGTAGCTTGGGAAGGTAACACGACCACTCGTAAGTAGTTTCCTCTGTATTTGTAGAACCAGTTCTACTTCTTGATTCACTAGGAATCTGAGGGCAATGAAACAGGAGGGAAAGCAGCTAAAGCATTATTGGAGGATATCTTGGGATGAATCAGACCACAAATAGGCTATAATTCAGTTGAAAATGTACTGTGTAGTGAAAAGGGCAGCTGAGAAAGTTCATCACATTTGCTTATAGCAGGCCAACAAAACTTGTCTGAACTGTGCAAGGCATTCTTCATTAGGGTGCTAGACGGGGTTGCTGGAGCAATCTGTCACTTAGTGTGAGCACTTTATGTATTCTGCAGACAAATAGATATCAGATTCACCATGACTTGGGCTTCAATATTAGACCAAGTCAAGCTGATGTAACTTTGGCAAGCACTCATCTTGGTTAGCTAGGATTTTTTTTTCAGTTTTTGACTCTTGAGGATGTGGACAGAGTGCTTAGAATGGTTAAGGCTTCCATCTGCGTATTTGACCATTGCTCTTGGCTATTCAAATCTGCCAAGATGGGAATGATTCCATCATCAAGGGCATCCTTTAATTATGGCATCATTGCCAACTTAGCAGTTTTAATTAACTAGGAGGGGCAAGGATGAGTGAGCAGCTGGTAAATAATGAGTGCTTCCTTACAGAAAAGGGCTGTCTCTTTTCAGTACCCTTTACTATGATGCCCTGTCTATCTTGTTTTGGGATAAGGGACACGGTATTACAGTGATGTTGATGCTTTTTGTCAGGGCATTCACAAAAGGTAGTCCTGGCGACTCTGTTCAGTGCCATCACCTTTGACATGTGCTGTCCCATGGGGCACTACCATACTACCTTTATTTACATCCAAGCCTCTGGAATAAGTCATTCAGAGCTTTGTAGTGAGGAGCCACCAATATGTTGATGACACTAGCTCTGTTGCTCCTTGTCACCCAATAGTAAGGGAACGGTCAGTATCCTTGAACACTGCCTGAGCTCAATAGTAGGCTAGATGAGGGTGAACAAGCTGAAATAAAATTCTGACAGGATGGAGGTGCTGCTGATCAGAAGAGAGTCAGGCTTGAGGACTGGGATTTCACCTGTTCTAGAAGAGATTGTATCCCCTTTGACAGATCAGGTATGTACAGTGGTGCCTCGCTAGACGATTGCCTCGTTAAACGACGAATCCGCTAGACGATGAGGTTTTGCGATCGCTGTTGCGCTTCGCAAAACGATTTCCTATGGGCGCTTTTCGCTGGACGATGTTTGGGGGCCTCTCCCGTGACCCCCCCCCTTTCAGAAGCCTCCCGGGGCGCAGGGGAAAAGCGGAATTTTTTTATTTCCAGCTTTTCCCCCTGAATTTTCAGGGCAGAGAAAGCCTCTTTTTAGCCCGCCCATCAGCTGTTCGTCGGGAGAGGGGAGGGGGAAGGAGCGGAGAAGAGGACAAAATGGCTGCCGGGGCTTCTTCAGCAGGTAAACATGCAGTGGAAATACACCCGGCAAGCCTCTGAAAGCAGTGCTTTGCAGTGGGGGTGGTGTGGGGGGGTGGCAGGCCTGCCCCTGCCACCCCACCCCCACCCACTCACCCCTTGGCAAAGCCCCGCTTCCAGAAGCCTCTGGGGTGCTTTTCCACTGCCTGTTTCCCTGCTGGGAAAGCCCGCAGAAGCCTCAGAAGCCTCCTATCAGCTGTTGGTCGGGAGAGGGGAGGGGGAAGGAGCGGAGAAGAGCACAAAATGGCTGCCGGCTGCCTGCCGGCTTTTAGCTGTTTGGTGCTCTTTTCTGGATGTTTCGCTGCTACCAGGCACTATGAGAAGCCGGGCTCAGTCTACAGTACCTGGTAAGTGACTTTCTTTTAATTTTTTTTTTAAGTTTCTGTGCTTTTCTTTCCCATCGGAACGCATTAATTAAATTCCAATGCATTCCTATGGGAAATTTGGTTTCGCAAGACGATGTTTTCGCATGACAGCGATTTGTCTGGAACGGATTAACATCGTCTTGCGAGGCACCACTGAGTCTGAGAACACTCTTTAGGTTTGTGCTGTCCCGAGATTCCCAGGTGTCAGAATTGTCAAAGACTACCTTTGCTCAATTTTACTTGGTCCACCAGATACACTCTTCTCATAATTTACCTGACAACAGTCAACAGTGCTTCAGTTACATTGTGTATGAAAACTATGAAGTGCTGTATGTAAAACTACCTTTGAAGATAGCCCAGGATAGTTGTTTTAGCATGCGGCAGCTAAGCTGCTAACTAGTGCATGTTGTCAAGATCATTTGACCTCAATATTGAAAGAGCTGCTTTGGTTGCCAGTTGCCTGTGGAACCCAATTCTAGTTGCTGTTTAGCATTTGAAGCTAAAACCTGGCTATCTGTGGGAAGGTGTCTGCATGTTAAAACTCTTCAGCAGAAGCCCTGTTGAGCATAACAGCCACTACAGGAGAGGGCTTGATTTCTTGTGTGGTCTCCGACTATGAAATGCACCCCCCTCAGAGCTTCAGTCAATTTCAGCTCTTGCTGCTTTTGAGAAGGGTGTGAAAGTATGTCTTTTAAAATTGTCTCATAATACTGTTTTATTTTTTTGTGATGATAGCAGCTATACTCAACAATTGATTTTAATTTTTTTTTAGTAATGTTTGGTATTATTTGATTTTAATCTGTGGGTGAAATTTATCATGATAAGCTGTCTTAAGCACAACCTGGTAGTGGAAGTGTGGAACAGAAATGAAACAAATAGTATTAATGGTCTCAGCCAGTGTTTGTGTGGTGTTATCATATATATTCTGCTTTGATTTAGTTGAAAATAATTTAGCCTCCCAAATTAAAAACAGAAATCTTTTTGTGAAGAGGATGGGCTTTGTGGGAATCTTGCTTAAAGCAGACTTTGCAGAATCAAACTTTTTTCCATAGTTTTTAAAAAATGAACAAAATGGCAAAGTCCCTCAAAGAAAGAAGATTCTACTAGATTTTTACAAAAATTATCAGAGTAGTGAATAGGAAACAGTACACGTATCAAAAATCTGTTTTTAGTAATGCTTTTATCTAACACTTAATAAAATATTGATTTCTTATTTATATTTGAATAAATTTCTGTTTTTAGCTTTTGATTTTGTGTTTTTAATTATGTAAGCCACTTTGGGTCCTTTTTTAGGAGAAAGGCAGACTAAAAATCTTTTAAATAAAATACATAAATAATAATAATAATCCCTATTAAAAACGATATTGGACTAAGATGTTTGAAGAATGTATTTACAAATATTGAACTGTTTACTTTTTTAAAATCCATTCAGAGCAATGGCGATTTGAAAAGAAAATGGACTTGGGCAGTAGAGTGGCTTGGAGATGAGCTTGAACGTAGGCCATACACCGGCAATCCACAGTATACATATAACAACTGGTCTCCACCAGTTCAAAGTAATGAAACATCAAATGGTTACTTCCTGGAGAGATCACACAGTGCAAGAATGACCCTTGCCAAGGCTTGTGAACTGTGCCCAGAGGAGGTAAGCAGTTGGCTTATATTTTATTTTAGTTTATGATGTTAATTTGTAGGGCAGATTACTTAAATTGTAACATTTCCTATAGATTATAGGGAATTAGAAGTCAACAGTGGTCACAGTCCTGCTGGCAGTTTCCATGTATGTGCACAATTGAAATTGCTTCAGCTGTGGCTATAGATAGCTGCTGCTTAACAAAGTGGTGGTTGCATTCCTGGTTGTGCACTGGGCACATAACCAGAAGTATGACCTGGTACCTCATTCGTTAGTGGTAATTTGCCACTGTCATTTAATGAGATTTTACTTATGTATGCATAAATCATTAGTAGGATTGTAGTCTGTAAGTCTTATAGTACCGGGGTCCCCAACCCCCGGTCCGCGGCCCGGTGCTGGTCCGTGGGCTTCCTAGAACTGGGCCGCGGAGACGGATCCCCCCCCCCCCGGGCACACATGCACGGTGGGCAGGTCGTGCTCTGTGGAGGTGCACGTCGCACTTGCGCGAGAGCGCCCCTCTACAAGCGCGATACGCCCCTCCGCAAGCGCAGGGGTGCCCCCGCCCCCCCTGCACACGGAGCCTGCACCCCCCAAACGGTCTGCGGTCCCAAAAAGGTTGGGGACCGCTGTTATAGTAGACATGGTAGCTGGCGCTTTATTTTAATATACAGCTATTAAAATTCCTAGTTTATAATTCTTAATATTGTTTTTGGCTTTTATGAACTACTTTTCAAAATGTAGCTGAACAAAACATTGCATTTGCAAAAATTACACTTCCAAAATGATACTGACATTTGTAATACTTGTAGCCAACATTATCTCAAATTACGATTTACATTTGTCATAACAAGCTGTGCGTTAGCTTTGACCAAACAGCAGATTCTGAGTTGATTTGGTGTATTTGTGTTGATCCAGATGCTGCTCAGACCTGGCTCAAATGTAAATTGGGACTAACTGTCCCAGATGCACCGCAACCATTTCAGATTTGTTGGATTGAGTTTTTGTAAAATACATGATGAAAAGCAGGAAAAAGGAAGCAGAAAGTTAGAATACAGTGTAATGCAGAGACTGAAGTGATTTGAGATTATTAAAAAGGAGGAGGAGCTGGTCCTCCCTGATTGATAGCTTTACCCCACACTGACAATAAAGGACCTTTCCTATGATGTCCAATTATTGAGTTGGGAAGAGGGGTTGGTTGAAGTCACTTGTGTTGCCTTGCCTGGCACATTTCTGCTCAGTTTTCTTCAATGTTCACTTGGTTAGGGATAGTGCTGCATTTGCTTGTTTACTCTTATTTTCACTTTGAGTTTAGTTACATTAGGACTGAGTGCATCTATGACCATTGACTGATTTCATTCTTGTCTGGGCTTTGAGTGATTAGATTTCAATTTTAGCATGATAGCCTCTCTCTTTTATCCCCATCCTTTTTAAAATAAGGATTTTGGGCAATTACTTCCCCTCTATTTCCCACTTTCTGCCTGACTTTAGTCAAAGCAGTTTTGCTGCAGCAGCAGTGGCATCATGAACAGATTCTTCCCATTAATCATGGCTTGATCTCTGGCAATAAGAATGCCCATATTTGAACTGGTGGAAGTAAGCATCCAGCATCAGCGCTTTTTTTTTAAAAAGAAAAGAAAAAAATCAGACTTTGAAAAGCAGCATCTTTGTATGGCAATTCCACTGATATTCTACTGTTTTTCCAAACTTCGTGGTGAGGTGTTACAGTCCCCAAATGTTACAGCCATTTGTGTTTCCCTATTCAAGTGAATGAGAGTTTTGGACTTTCAGAAGTCCAAATTATTGTCCCAGATGAGAGTGGGGTTGCAGTGGCATCAGGTCCTGATCTGAAGCAACAAATGGGGTCCCAGATGGGATCAGGGGATCTGAACATAGCCCTAGTTGTAACCAAAATGAAAAAGATTATCTTAAATTAATTTTCAGAATATCATTTGGTGTTTTAACTCTCATGTTGCTTCTTTTCTGACATGGTGGGTATGGACTACTTCAGAGTTTCTGGATCTCAGAAATTTGTTCCAAAAATAATCTAATGAATCAAAAATAGTCCAGCTTCAGTGGATTGTAATGTAAAATATTCACAGTTCTGTCTATGTTAATGGTACAAGTTGAAGATGCTGATTTAGTAATGGTTCCAGGTTTTACTAACAGAGCAGTTAGCATAAGCAACACCCAGAAGGATCCATGTGTAGTAGAGTTTTAATCTCTTGTGAAATCATGTATGCAATAGGCTACACAAGTAGGAACAAAAATTTTAGGTATGAGTTATGCAAGGATGGAAAGAGAGTTTACACAGGTGGTAGAAGTTTCGCTCTGGCAAGGAGTATTCAAAGTTTCACTTTGAGTACTCCTGATGGTTCTCAGTCCTAGTGGATGTTTAGAAGGCCCCTATACATCTGGCATATGTACAATTAAATGATAGCTAATTCGGTCTTGGGTTAAAAAATTCTAACTAAACCCTTGAGTACTTTTTAAAAAAGAAAGTCTATTCTTACTACTGTATTAATTAATTAATTATATACCGTCAAATTGATTCTGACTTAATGGCAACCTTTTCCATGGCTTCCTGGATATAGAGTACTCAGAAGTGATTTACCATTCCCTTCATCTGGGTTGCTCTGGACTGGGCAGCTTGCATGAGGCTACACAGGTTGCCTCTTCTCTTGGGAGAAATGATGGAGAATCTTACCCTCCAGCTTCACAGCCAGTACCCACCCAAGTTATCCAGCTGTTGTATTCTACTGGGGGAAAAATTAAACTTGAGTTGCTAAACAAATATTAGAAAAGGGCATGGAGACAGATTTTATGTTTTGCTCTGTGTCATTGATGCACTGTCTAGTTCTCCGTTATGAAGGCTGATCTTTCAGGAATGCTGCTGTTGGTTTCCTATCAGAAAAAAGGAGGGAGTGCAGTTGCTTCAAAATCCAGTCATTTATAAGGTTGCTATTTGTTTGATCATGCTGGATGTGATGAAAAGTGGACATGACCTTTCAGTAGTCTTCTTAGTAGAATTGTGTTAAAAGCAGGGTGCATTCTTTGTGACCCACAAATAGTGGCTGAAATCCAGTTGCAATTACAGTAGGCCTGTTGAATCAGTGGGGATGGAGTCATTGCCTCCATAAATTCAGTTGATTCAGTGGGCCCACGCTGGTTGTGACTTACTACTGGATTTCAACCAATATATGAGTTTCTTCATGGTTGGGGGATTTCTCACATATGCAAAAAAATATTCATTAAAAATTAAAAGGAGACAGCCAAAACACCCTCGGTGAGAATTATGAATTCACAAATCTTCGATATAATTAGAAGGTTAGTGTCTTTTGAATAAAACCTAACTGTAAAGAAAGCAGGAAAAAAGCACATTCATGTCCTTTCTTACCCACTCTTTTAACAAATAAAGGAAGCTTTCCCTTTTCTGCCTGCAAGAAGCAGGCAAAAGAGAGCCCTGCCTGCTTTGCTAGTCAGGTTTGGAGCTGCTGCAGAACTTGCTGCAGCCTATGCAGTCCTGAAACTTTCCCTTCTGCAGTGACATAGTATTCTGGTCTGGATTGATGGTATGTTTGGAGGGAGTGGCTTAAGAATACCTGTACCTCTTAGGCTGGGTTTTGTTTAGCGCATGCCCCACTTGTTTTTCCCGTAGCCATCTGGTTGGCCACTCAGTGAATCTAATATTGGGCTAGACATACTTAGGGCTGATCTTTGAAGAGCTCGTCCTCTCTACTCCAAGTGATCCCTTTGGGAGATAAGAGAAGTTGATTATCACTCTCCTCTTTATTTCCAACAGAGAGATTCTCACAAATCTCCAACTTCTAATTCTTAATAAGACTCACTTGTAATACACTTAAGTTGGGAATGTTGATTGCTAATAAAGAAAATACGATGTTTTAATGAGATTTGTTTTCAATGTTAGGAACCAGATGATCCGGATGCCCCTGATGAGCATGAATCCTCTCCACCAGAAGATGCTCCATTGTATCCCCATTCACCTGGTTCCCAGTATCAACAGGTGAGAAGGGACTTAAATTGAAGGGAAACTTTGTAAATTCATTTTGATGTCCTACTAAACTTTGCTTCAGCTTCATTAGAAATACACTGCTACCTGTATTCCTTTAGACACAAGAATGTGTATGTCATGATTAATATGTAACAGAATGTATTGTGACCGAAGGCCTTTTCCAGCCTTGTATTTCATGCACACAAGTTTGCTTTTTAAAGGAGCTTGTTGAGCACCAACATGAGTACTCCTTAACTTTTCTACATAGCTTAAGTCATGGCCACAGTGACTAAGAGAACTTGAGTCTGTCCATAGATGTCTACAAAATAAAAATAAATTCCCAGAACATGATAATCATCAGTTCATGCTTTAAGAGGGACCATTTTAAAAAGCAAATCCATTCTTTGAAAAATACTAACTTTATGGGGAAAAATTAAAATGCTTTCTTAACCAACACTGAAGCCTGATTCTGCACTCTGGTATAATTCAAGTATAATGTCACCTAACTCATTCTGTGGTCCTTAGAGTGGGCTCAAGAATAGATCACATGTTGGATTTCTGATATCTAATTCATGAATACAAGGCTTTCAAGTTCAACGTGCACACACACAAAATTAAACCTGCCTTATAAGCGAAATGCCTTTGCAAATTTAGCATTAATTCTGAAACTGAAAATTGTATTTTTTTTCCAGCACTAGTCATTTTTGAGAATCATAGACAATTATAATTGCATTATTTGTTCCTTTATCTTTTCTCTATCATTAATTATATATCAATCTGTTAATTTCCTTTCCTGCTCATTTGCCACCATCTTGCTTTGTTTACTGATGTTGTCAGCAAAACAGTTGGTAAGTGATATAGACCCAATCCTCTCAAAGTCAAGTCACCTTTTATCCACCAGCTCCATTATCTGTTAGTTTGTGGTGTTTTCATTGTCTCACAAGAGCTGGCTTTTTCACCACCTAACATGCACAGTGGCAAATTTCAGTTCAAGGGTCAGAGAATTGATCCAGCTTCACATTGCACTAAGATACATGAATGTATATGTATAGGTCCCTTTAATAGATGTGTAGCAGGTTTAACATACTTGATGCAAATTCTTTCCCCCACCCACCTTTTCTACCAGAGATTGGATGTCATCACAGATATCTTGACTTTGGATGCAGCAGCTCTATAAACAATGATGATTTGCATCCAAATGGAAATTAATTATTTTATTAAGAATTCTAAGAACATAAGAATTCTATCTGTCCTTGGAAAAAGAATCATTCACAATTACTGCTTCTAGTAAATACTTTCTGGCATTTCATTCCTGAAGACTTCTTAAATCAAAGGCCTTCACAAAAGTTGGATAGCATTTTTTCAGTTTCCTCTTGCTTCAGATCTCACATGAAGTTGGATGTAACCAACCGGAACTACATTCTGGTTTCAATGCAATTTATTTAATCTCCAATCTTATTTAACAGGAAGATGCATCTTTCTAGAAATTATCTAAATGTTGTTTCTAGCCAGTTCACCAACCTGTTCTTAGAACAATAACAAAATTAAACCAAGTATTCTTAAAATACATTTTGTCTCTTACAGAATAACCATGTGCATGGACAACCATATACAGGCCCAGCAGCACATCATATGAACAACCCTCAGCGAACTGGCCAACGAGCACAAGAAAATTATGAAGGCAGTGAAGAGGTCTCACCGCCTCAGACAAAAGAATAGTGGAAATGCACATATAGTTAACTTGCTCCATCAAGACTGTGCACCCAGGCCTTACAGTCCAACTTTTCTCTGTGTCTGGCTAATATTTAGAAAAACTATTCCTAATCAACATGGAGTGAAGAGTCTATTCACTGTCTTATCTGCAGAAAATTGCTGTCCATATATAACCTGCCTGCAGTGGAAAGTGTATAGTGTTTTGTAATAAATGGCCTGATGCTAATGTGTAAATGGCAAAGGTGTATATAGTATATTAATGTTTGACTGTTAATTCTTAAGCAAGAAACTTTTTTTTGTCTTGATGAGACTCACAGATCTACAACAATTAATTTCTTGATATATCTGCTGCGCTCTACAACCAGTGTTGCCTGCCTAATGGCAGTTGGATCAGCTCCTTCTCCCCAAAAAAAGTCAACCTCTCCATGTCAACCAGAAAACTAGTTTCATGTGATTCTCTGCCACTGGAGTCAATTTTACTATGAGCAACGTAATGACTGGTAACTTTTAATTATTTGGTTGATGTGGAAAAATTGGTGATGTAATATTGTTTCTAGGTCTTTTTTCATTGCCTTTTTCATTCTGGTATTAGGTTAATCACTTTGAAGCTATAGTTAAGCTGTAACATTTAGCATGGCTTCACACCAGGTTAGTGTAGCCAGTGAGGAAAAAAATTTCAGTTGTCCTGAAGTGACAACTGTGTTATTCAGAGCCTTTTCTTCTGACATCTAGATTTAAATAAACAGGGTGGGGGAGGGTCGGGCAATGTGACAGACAGGTGGTTTTCAGTTGCACATATGTTCCTCACATCTGATGTTTGACAGTTTTGTCTCTGGGTGGGATAAAAAGAACACTTAGTTTTCAGTAATAGGAAATTAAAAGATTTAAAACAAATATGCAAATTTTTGCTATGCCAGGATGCCTGGAGCATAATAGACTGTATTTGGTGTGCTTGTTTGTTTCTTTGGTAGAGCTTCTTTGATAAACTTCTAACACTTTCCTTTCTACTGCGTTGCAGTGAAGTGGAAGTCAACAAAATCACACAATACTTGTGAGTGCCACTGCACCAAGTTAACTTGCTGGTTTTCTGCTCATTCACAATTCTACTTGAAAGCAAGAATTGTCTTAGCTCTTTATCCATTGTAAGAGAAATCTTAACCTTAGAAGCAGGGTTTGATCATTAAAAAGACCAACACACTACTGGTTAGTCAAATACAAATCTGAGGCCTCTTTTCCGGAGTAAGCATTTGTTTAAAGACTTCTAGGAACGCATCGGTAAATACTGTATTTAAATTAAAATTGGTAACTTGAATGTGTGTAATTATTTTGGAACTTGTCAAAAAACCAAATACCCCTGCAAAACAGATACAGCCCACCCTATACTATTTAAATATTTGCTGTTTTATTTTATAGAAATTATTTTGCTGAATTCACAAATAGAATTTGATTTAAGAAGACCATTTTGTCCTGTGGTGTGTGTGTGTGGTTTTTTAAACAACAACAACAACAACAGATTGCACAGGTAATTGAAATCTGTGCATTATATTGAATTCTGGAACTAAAATCGCATTGAGATTTGGACAGAAATTTGACCCTTGACAAAGAATAAAAAAAGGAAAACTGTAATAGTTTCTTAATGTGACTATCTTGTACTTTTTGTATGTTTTATATATACATATATATTTAATGAGCACAAGCTTGATGGTATTTTTTACAGTTAATACAAACAATGCTGCTTATCAAACTGAGGATTTATAGTTGAAATGAACAAAGTGAAAAAATTACAATTATGTTCTTTTGCATTTAGTATAATGAGATAGTCTTAATCCATTTTAAATAGTCTATGTAGCAGTTATTTTACCTTTCCAGATTTTCTCTAATATTCAAATTATCTATTGCATTTTTAGTAGTATTTAATTGGATTGGTTGACAACATTGAGTGAAATATTTCCCATGTATTTGGGTATGTTCAGAACTGGCTTAAACAAAATACTAGCCTGCTTTTTGTATTAGCTCTTCAACAATTCATATTCTCCTGGGCCAGTTGTTGTTAAACATTGATAATCTTTGCATACAGAAAGATGGAATGTTGTTTCAGCTTGGAAAAACTGATTAAGCATGAAGTGATAGTGCCATTTAAAACAACAACAACAAAGCCTTAGTTTCAGAAAAACTATATTGTTCTTCCCCTCTATGGGGGAAAGGACAGATGTCTAGTTTGGGAGTACTGTGACTTATCTTTTTTACCTGAAGGAAATTTTTCAGAGATGATGGCCTCAAAATTAAATGTGTAGCAGAAACCTAAGGAGTAATATTCTTCCTCCTTTTGAAAATGTCAGATTTATTTATTTTAAATGAGAATGTTCTAAAGAATAATTAATGCATGCTTCTGTCACAGCTGTGGCAACAGTCACTGAAAAGCTGTAATGTAATACCTCAATATTAACGGCACACATTAAAACAAGTCCTCAAAGTGCCTAAATGTTTAATCCTACTTTTCCATTAGTTATTGAATCCTAATTTTTGTCTGTAACAGCTAATAGGAAATCCCTGTCTTCCATAAAAGTGATCCACCCATAAAAGCAACAAAATACTTAATTTTTCCCCCTAATAATTTGACATAAATATAAAGAAATTGAACACTTGCAGGAAAAGTTTTTAGTGTGTTTGTAATCAGAATGTGTTTCTGTAAATAGTTTCCTTCATCCTACCTTAACAGGAACAGTTCTGTGTGCAAATGTATCATGATTGTCATTGTCTTCAGTGACAAAAAAAACCCAAACTTGTTTCTGTCCTAGTGCTGCTAAATGGACCTAGTTAGGGAAGCATGCATGGCTGCCAACTTGCTGGGGACTTTTAAATGTATCACTTTGGGGAAGCTTTTGATTGCCAAAAGTTAATGGGAGCCTTAGTCTTTTTGTTTTCAGCTAGTTTCTGGTCTTTAGTGGCTGTAAAAAGAATTGAAAGCATGTCTGCAGTGTCCTTTGAAGATACAAAAACCAAAATAAAAAGAATCAAAATAGAATTGTAAACCTCATGATTCTTAAACCATGTAATGTCTTTTTAAAAGTCACCATGACTTTTGAAGAATTATTAGCATTAGAAATGCATGTATTGATTCGGTCTTCTTCCCAAGCAGAGTTAAGTTATAACTAGTAAAATCTTTACAGGAACTGTATGTACATAAATCAAACTCGTGTCATTTTGTTCATGTAACTAGTGAATTATAAAGGAAGATAAACTGTATTTGAAACTTCTAGGTCAGTGTAGAGAGGTAGAAGTAGAAAAGCAGGTTGTCCCTGTTCCTCCCAGCACACCTTCATAGACATGTGAATAATTATGTTACCACTGCCACTGCCCCCCAATGGTGGTTTCAAAATCGAATTGCACTTTAAGAACTTGCTGTAAAATATTCATTTGTATTAGTTTCCTTGTTTTCTAGGAAGCATATTTTCCTAGGTGGCACAATCCACAGGACTTTTGTCTGCATAGCTCCTATGCATTTCATTGCAGCTTGAATAAAAAGTACTACTGTGTTCTTGGGACAACCCCATTAGTTTATTCAAGAGAACTTTTTCCCCCAGGCTCTGTATCATATATAAATGTGCTGGTAATGCTAGCAAGTGTTCTATGTAAAAATGTTTTAACTTAGCTTTCTTGTTCTGTAAGGTGTGTTACCATGGTCATTTTTAGCATTGTGTTAGGATCCATCTTTTCCAAATACTTTACAGAAACAGAAGTGTAGGTTATTAGAACATTTTCATACCAGAATCAAAATGCAAACATTTCTTTCTCCTGAATGGAGATTATGGCAGATAATGGAATACAGAGGTGGCTGGCTCACACTTGCATGTCCATCCCTTAATTGTGTTTCATCAAAGGGTGAGTTGTGTGAGAGGAAGCCGTCATGAATTGTGCTTTGCCAGAAATGTAGTATGACCTCAGATACTGTGGCTTAGATACCACTAACTACAATCCTGACCTCTCTTCTCTGCTTTCTTTTTTTAAAAAAAATCCCTGGGCTGTGGAATGTGGAATTTGAGGAAATGGGGAATCTCCCAAGATCAGAGGAAATCGTCCTCCATGAGCAGCTCTCCATTTGTCTAATTTCAGGCCACTTTCTCCTTTCCATTGTACATATCTTACTCAGTATAAGCCCCAAATCCTTGGAGGATTTGGAGGATGCAGTGGCAAGGAGGGAGCAAAGAAGTTATTTTGTCCATTTACTTTTAGAAGCATTTCTTAGGATCTAATACAGAGCGTTTTTTTAAAAGTGAAGTTAGTTCATACATTCATAATGAAGTTGTCACTCGGTTAATCAAATGAAATCAGTATATATATGAAATGGACCTTGCTCACTGTCATCTTCCTTTGGCCAGTAGGAAAATGTTCTCAGTATTTCTAGTTTCTCTGTTCTTTAAACCCCTAAAAGGACAGATAACCATTTTATTGTTTTAAATGGGCAACAGTTTTGTGCTGCCTCCCGCCACTCAACACATAAATTATTTCATGACTTGCATGAGTGAGGAACTTGACTTGAGTGTCTGGAGAAATAGCAGGCTGTCCTTTTGAAAATTGCATGCAGCATGGGCACTGTTGCAGAAGGGAAAATAATTATGCCTTTGTGAATAAATAATTGTGCAAACACTGTTCCCCGCTCCATCTTTTGTTCTCATTGTGAGTAGCTAGCTTGTTTGCAGTCAGATGTCAATGGCCAGTGAAATATTGAATTTGAAAGAGTTTAATGTGCTGTATTCTAGACCTGCAACTGGGTTTTGTTTCCGTTGTTTCACAGTGAAAGCGGACTTTGCTACAGTGGTGGCAAGATTAACAGTGGTGCATCACATGAAGGTCTTTGTGGCCAGTTCTTCTTCACAGACCTGTGAAAAAATTTTCACTTAATATATTTCACTAGCCAGAATCCTCTTAGTTACACCCACTTGTGTAAATTCCAGTAGCAAATTGCCATGAGTCAGTGTAGAAATGACTATTGCATACCGGTTGTATGACATCGAAAATAGCTACATGAATTTCTTAACTTGCAGCAATTGGCGATTCAAAATTAAACTGATGGGATTACACTGGTGCAACTGCTGGATAGCTTAGTGGTTTAGGTATCTAGCAGTGGAGCCAGAGGTCAGGAGTTCAGTTCCCCACAGTGCCTCTGACAGGAGCTGGACTCCATCTATAGGGTCCCTTCCAGCTCAGCACTTCTCAGTTGAAGATTATGATGATGATTGGCAATAGGATTCTGACCATTGTTTTGTTCAGATTCACAAAATATTGTTTCAAAGAATTCCATGCTGCCATGGGCTTGAACCATGATAGATTTATAGATACTTAAATTGTAAATATACTAAAACTGCAAGTCAAGCAAATTACAAAGTGATTTGCTGTGTTAAACTAGTGTAGTGTAGTGGTTAAATAAAAAATAAACATGAGCTACAAATCAGAAAGTTCCCAGTTCAAATTTTATGCTCTAAACTCAGTCTTGAAGAAACCCCTCACTTAGCCTCAGCCCCCATACGCCCACACACCTGTCTGCAGTATTGAGGAAACTAATATTTGCTTAAAATGATACTTGTAACAAATCACAAATAGATAATAGATATGAAGTGTTTTAAAAGCTTGAAGGCATTATGGAAAACTATTACATTCTGTCTTTCATAGAAAGTGTGTGTGTGTGGATATAGTGCTCTTCTATATATTTATCTTCCAGTATTTGACACTAAGTGTCTGGATACAATTTGCCAGTTCCAGCTTTCCAGTTAATTAGTAATCTTTCTTTCAACAAATTCTTTTAAAACACTATTTCATACATTGACTCTACACACCAGTGCTGTCAACCATTCTTGGAAATGTGTTCATGGGGATAAAATTAACATGGAACAAAACTATTGATAGACTGTGACAATTCCTATGGTCATTCTGGCTTGAAATGGGTCTCTTTCAATTACAGAAGATACTGCTTGGCTGTTTGCCTGATTGGGCAGTGCAGAAATACCATTTATAATGTTCAGTATATACAAAGACTAGCAACATTTCAGTGTGGGGATTTTCTGTTGACTGCAAGCCACCCTGAGTGCTTTTTTTCTTCTTCTGAGTGATGACTATGGAATTGATAAAACAGCCTGTGTGAACCAGCCCCTAAGTCTCTGTCCTCCTATCTGCCATCATCATGCCCAAACCTTTTATCTTCAACACTACCTAGTACTGCCTAATTTTTCAACTTCCTTTATTTATATATATATATTTAAATATATAAATATATATAAAGGAAGTTATCAATATATATATTCATAACTGTGTTATAATAATTACTGGGTCAAATTTGCTGGCTTTTGTATTTCCATTTTGCCACTTACTACTTGAATAACTATCTTTAAAAAATGGTGTTTCTCTGGACTTTCTATACAAATTGGGGTTTTTTCCTGCGTAATTTGCTTTTGCTGTAACTCTAAACATTTCTTTTTACTTAATTCCTGTTGCTTCTAAGTTGTTTTTTTTTAAGTTGTCTTGAATGCGTATGAATTGTGTGTGCTGTTCCTCATTGATTCCTGTACATATACCTGCCATCTCACTCTGTGCTCTTTTCAGTTTTGGACATTATCCCTTTGAATACAAAATTTTCTAAGACCAAAAAAATCCTCTTAGTCCCATCTAGAATGGACTCATTGAATGAATGGGATGTAAGCTTTATGTAAAACTGATTCATCTACTGTAGTTGAAATTAATAATTGGGTTTAGCCACTAGTTCTTCCTGTTTTGCTTAAGCCTGTGTCTGAATCTCACACATTATTTTTCAGTGCCATCATACCTTTGGCTATCTTCTCAACACATTTGCAAGTACACAGTAATCCATTATACTTTGGAACTTGCTTAGTAATTAATTTTCACACAATGTCAGCTTGAAAAAGTAGTAAAGAGCAGGTTCCACTCTATAAAATGCTCAGCAGCAAGGTTTGTTGCTGTTTTTCTACCATATAGCTGATTAAGTCCTAGGTTGGCAGCTGTTTGTTTCTCCTCAAGGCCAGATTTTGGTTTCAGATTCCAGTTGATGTAAAATTGCTTCTGATTGAACATAAAATGTTCAGACATGGCTCACCAGGATTTTCCTACAGGGGTTTGGAAAAACTGTTCTACATGCTTGTGTTAAGAGTTCTCATTTCTTTATAGTGAGATGAGTTTAACTTTCTCTGAAAATGATTGTATTTTCTGTGCATTTTTCTAGAAAGTGTCCTCAAGGATGCCATTTGTACTACATTATTTACATTTCTCACAAGGATTCTGCATCATAGATTCTAGAACATATTTTAGCCTTGGTACTTCTACACAATTAAAAGGAGTTAAAATGCAGCATTTCTTAATAGACAGTCACTATTATTACCAGTGCTAGATGTGACTTAGGGAAGTGTAGATAAGTGCAAGAAAACCTTTGCCAAAGACTATAACTATATGAAAAGCCTATTTCTGCTTGTCTTTTGGTGGGAAAATATAAACTGCATTTCATATATGTTTGAATGTTACATCTATCTTACTTTTGAAACAAAATATATTCAAATATGTGATCATTACGGAATGATTATAGATCACACCTTGTTTTATCTTGAGGAGTGATAGAAAGTGGATTGAAATAAGTGTTTATGAGGTGTGTACAATTGTTCAGTTTTTTTCAGTTTTGGAGGCTGTGCTAATTACTTAACTGACTCTCCTTTGACTACGTTCTGTGTGTGAATGTAACATGTTATGAATGGGCTAGATCTGATAACCAAGTATTCAGTGTGTGGCTAACATACAGGTTCTCAAATCAGACTAACTGGTTCACAGTATCAAGACTGACATAGTCTCATATATGGCATAAAATAGAATTGCAGTCATCTCTTAAAACCTTTCAGTCTTGCATGTTAGATTTGGAGAAGTGACGGGAGTATTTTAGTTTGTAGATCACTTTTGAATTACATGAAATGTAAATAACAAAATCCAGAGTCACTCTTCATATTCCTAAACCTGCTTTACAGAGTCTCCCAACTTCCCAGCAGATTTTGAGCACAGGGGAAAATCTTCCCCTGCTTTCACTGAAGCATTCAGTTCATTCAGCATCAGGGATTGTGGACAGCACCAGAATGGCTCAGAATCAGGCCATTAACAAGTTTAATGGCTCAGAATCTGGACAGCACCAGAATGGCTCTGAATCTGAGCCATTAACAAGTATAAGCTGCCTTTCTAGAGGCAGCTTGTGCTTGTTAATGGTTGTAAAGCACTTCTAGTTCCAGGTGATCCAGCAGCATGGAACAAAGCTAGAACGTTTGTGTTCTTGGTAAGGAGCAGAGATGGGGGTATTCATATATGAATACGAATATCTCCGCACAGCTGGACTAAACCCCTAGGGGCCGGACCATCCACTCGTGCGTCCAACGGTGGCCCCGCTCATCCTTCCAATCGTCCTTCCCCCCGCCCGAAGTGGCCAGCCAAGTGGGAAGAGAGTGGCACTCCAGGCACAATTGGAAGAATGAGTGGGGCCGCCACCGCTGCCAGACGTGTGAGTGGACAGTCCAGCCCCAGGGGCCGGACCCTCGTTAAGTCCAGCTGCACAGGGATATTTGTATACAAATAGGAATACCCCCATCTCTAATAAGAAAGGAAATTGAGCAGACAGGAAGAGGTTAATTCCTTTAGGGCTAACTAGAAAAACCTTCACAGTTTGCTCACTCTCCTGCTGCCCAGAAGTTAAATAAGACCATCTTTACCATCTAGCAGAAGCAATCCCTAAAAAGCTCATACTCATTCATATTATTACACAAGAAATATGTATAAATATTTTAAGTTTAGAAAATACTGGCAAGTCATCATAAAAACTTCTAGAAAATTAACTTGCTAAGGCACAGGCTTTTCCTAGGCAACTTCCAAGTTGACCAAAACTTGTTAACTCCCAATTTTATTCCATTTGTACTTAGGCAATCTCCCTCTTTCATTAGTGGGCTGCAACATTCGTTTTCAAAAAAATGTATCCTCTACTTCGCAGTATACAAAAGACAATGAAAAAAACTTAATTTCAAGCAACATTACTAGTATCTTGTCATTCTGGCTCAGGTAGGTAACCTTTGCTCCCTAAGTTATGCAAATTGTCCAAAATATCTGGAGGGCATCCTGCTCTACTCTACGGGTCATTAGGGGTGTTCTTTCATGTTTTTGGATGTTCATTCACAGTTCTTCCAAGAATTCTGCGTATTGCAGCCCAAAAACTCAAGTTAGCATACCTGTAGGGTTCATGCTCTTTCCCCAAATAACTTTCAAGTGATTTTTTTTACCAGCAGCACTGGCTCTTCTGGCCTTCCTGTTGTTAAGAAAAGGAGCTGCAGCAGCACTTCCTATGAATTAGTTCTTTGAGGCACCCCCTATAAGCCTAATAATAGTCATGTGCCATCAAGTCAATTCTGATTTACGGCAACCCTTTTCAGGATTTTCCAGATGGAGAATACTCAGAAGTGGTTTACCATTCTCTTCTAGGTGATGCCCTGGGCCTGTGCAGCTTGCCCAAGGCCACACAGGCTGGCTCTAATAAACTCCCAACCTCTGGCTCTGCAGATACTTAAACCACTGAGCTATCCAGCCAGCTATATGTCTAATAGGAAGTGAGATTACAACTCCCAGGAAGCACCATGGCAATTTTTTTTTTTAAACACACAAATCCGCAGTAGGGGGAGGAAGTCCAGAGCCAATGGTGCAGGCAACATCACTGATAGCCCTTAGTGCCTGGGGAGTTCACACAGGTGTGATTTGGGTTTCTAGACCATAATTCATGTATAACTCTGGGGCCAAAAATACAAAAGAGCATGCCCCTACAGGCTTTCAGGTTAGTACTCTCCTATGTTCTGCACATTTATTTTATTTATTTATTTATTAGATTTCTACCCCGCCCCTCTAGACAGTGTCTACTCGGGGCGGCTTACAAATATCATAAATATCATAAAACATCATGAACATTAAACAATTGTATTCAAGATGGGGAATAATAGAAAACAAAAAACTAGAATTCAAGAATTGACAAAAGGGAAGGCCTGCCTAAATAGCCAAGTCTTTAAATGGCTCTTAAAAACACCCAGCGAAGGTGCCAGGCGGATCTCTGTTGGAAGGCTGTTCCATAGTCGAGGGGCCACTGCCAAGAAGGCCCGGTTTCTTGTTCTTTCTTTCCGGACCTCTCTCGGCATTAGGCCCCTCAGCCATCCCTCCTGGCTATGGCGAGTGATTCGGGTAGATCTAGGTAGGAGAAGGCGATCTGCCAAATATCAAGGTCCCGAACCATTTAGGGCTTTGTAAGTCATCATCAACACTTTGAAGTCAATGCGGAAGCAAATGGGCAGCCAATGCAATGCGGCCAGGGTGGGAGAGATATGCTGGCATTTTCTCACCCCACTAAGAAGTCTGGCCGCCGCATTCTGCACCATTTGGAGCTTCCGCATCAATCTCAAAGGTAGCCCCACGTAGAGCGCATTACAGTGGTCTAATCTTGAGATTACGAGCGCATGGACGAGAGTGGTGAGGGCCCCTCCATCAAGGTAGGATCGCAGCTGGGCGATCCGCCACAGATGGAAATAGGCAGAGCGGGCCACATTCAGCAACACACATAAAATTCACCTTAGTAAAGGTAAAGGTTCCCCTTGACATTTAGTCCAGTCGTGTCCGACTCTAGGGCGCAGTGCTCATGCCCGTTTCCAAGCCATAGAGCCAGCGTTTGTCCGAAGACAGTTTCCGTGGTCACGTGGCCAGCGCGACTAGACACGGAACGCCGTTACCTTCCCACCGAGGTGGTACCTATTTATCTACTCGCATTTACATGCTTTCGAACTGCTAGGTTGGCAGGAGTAAGGTAAAATTCACCTTACATAGCATCTAAAAAGATCCCTGCAAGCAGTGTCCTTTTTGTAGCCTGTTAATTGGCCACTGGATTTTTTTTCCTTTACATGTACAATTAGAAGCAAACCTTAAATTTGTTATCCTGAAGACTACCTGAAAGTGGGTAAAACAAGACTGTAAAAAAAAAAAAAAAAAGGGCAAGGTTGGAAGAATTTCAGCGCCTTTGCATTAAACAGAAAGGAAGTTCCATCTTCTGTATAGTTTTCCCACCATGTAAAAGTTCCATGTGTCTTAGGGCATTTTATTCCTAAGGGTTGCTGAGTAAGGATCTATTAGCAGAAATTGGGCCACACAAGTTAAGATCCATGCTGAAGATCTAAGCAAATAGCTTTAAGATTGCCTAGAAATAACTTCCCAATTCAACTTCATTAACCTCCACATGTAATGCCCTTTAACACCCTGCCCCCACCAGTTTAAAAGTAAATGTCAAACAGAGGAGTGAGAATTTTGCTTCAGTAAAAGAAAATGTAAACAGCAGCCCTCCAGAACTAGTTCTATTCTGGTCAAATTAAATATCTAACACCAAGGCACATTATTTTACTTCAGCATATAATTGCAAAGAAAATACTATAGAAAGAGAAATATAGTGTACTATATTCTTTGAAAGGTCATTTTCTGTTATGGCATTAATAATACAGCACAGAGAGAAATATTCTAAACTTCGGAAAGCTCAGGAAAATGAATTTGCAAAGAAGGAACCAAATTTCATATGGCAGCTCCTTTGAAAAAGAATGTGTGAAACTTCTCTGAAAGTTTGTTCCGTTATGTAATTTGATATCAGTTCACAAGTGTGTGCACGTGTGTAAATGCCTTGGCAAGTTATTACAATTAGAAAGGAGCACATCCACACAACTGTGCCAGTCTTCCATAGAAAGTGACATTTATTTCTTTATGGATACACTGAACTGAAGAGTTAATTCTCCTTCTCCTGAACAGTCTTTGTTCCACGCAGTCTGCCAGTACGCCGGGCTGCAATGAGACCAACCTTACGACCCGCTGGAGCATCTCTTCTGATGGTTGAAGGCTTACCAATGTGCTGGTGGTTACCACCACCAAAGGGATGTTCAACAGGCTGTAGAAAAAAGAGCAGGGAGTCAAAAGAAAGCAAGACATTATATCAAAACAGAGAAATTTGCTCTGCAAAACAGAATTGCAAAAGGAAAAACTGCAATGCATCTGTAGATTGCCTACTATCATAATACCAAACATACAGTAGTACCTTGGTTTACGAAATTAATGCATTATACGGGACGTTATGTAAAGCGAAAATTTCGTAAACCGGAACATGGATTGCCATAGGAACAGGGGCGGCACTATGGCAATGCATCCTGGGGAAATGTTCTTCGCAAACCGAAAAAACCCGGGGGGGAAACGTAAACCGAGGCATTGTTTTCAACAGATTTCCGTTCGTACTCCGAAAATGACGTTAACCAAGGCGTTCGTAAATCGAGGTACTACTGTATGTTTTAACAGGCCTGATGTGATGATCTTGAACAAATAGCTGTGAATTGCTGCAATAAAAACCAATATTCTCTTACTTTTAGCTAACAAATTAGCTTGTTTTAGCTTTGAACCAACTTTAACTTTTATGCTGGTTACTGTGACTCATGCAGTACAAAAAGAAAAGGCAGAAATTGAAAAATGCAATTATGGATACATACGTAAAGTACTGACTATGCAGTTTCTATCCAAACCAGAACAATACTTGGGCAGTACTAAATCCATTGCCAGCCATTCCAGCTGATCCAATCTGAGGGAGAAGGAAACACACTACCCAACTACAGCTGGTAATTCCTCCCCTGCCAGCGCCATGTTCTCAAATCAGTATTCTACCTCAGTCCCAATATGGAATTAATAGTTGAACTAGGTTGTTTAACTCTTTCCTTTCGTCTCCAAAAAAAAGTGGATTACAACCTAATGCTGAAAACAACTTTAAGTGCTTAGTATATCACCTAATAAATAACAAATGTGAATCTGTGTGACACATTTGAGGACTACTTACATTCATGGCTACACCACGGACACGAGGCCAGCAGTTTCTCTTTGCCTTGTATTTGTGGTAAGCCCGTCCAGCCTTCAAGATTGGTTTGTCAATACGGCCACCACCAGCAACGATACCTGAAAGATTTGAGAGTATCTTGTTACTCCATAAATTGTTGCAAGGAAGCAAGTGCAGAACTATCACAAAAGATAATCAGCTCAGTTAAGCATTCCAAATAATCAGCACTAGATATAATACTTTACAATGTTTTCTGACTTATAATTTAGTTAATTTCAAAAAGAGTTTAGATTCTTCAGTACAGACACTGTAAAACATTTCTGCTCAGATAAGCAACTACATCATAGACAGAGAAGACTACTAAATTTCTGACATTCTGGAATAAACTCAGCTTCCATGAAAAGCAAGTTCTAAATTGAAGTAGAAAAATACACAAAATCACAGGATGAAGTTTTGTAAGTGCTACTGTTGTAGCAGTACATTCACAAATGTATCACCATTTCAGCCAATAAAAATGCTACACATAAGGTAAGGGCCCCCTACTGAGCATGATAAGCCATAATTTGTAGGGAAGGGTGAGCCCCCCTTTGAACTAGGTGGAAGCACCTTCCACAAATGCAACTCCACTCATGGAACATGTCATCAAAAGGGACAATTTTTCAGAAAATAAACCTTTCCTACTTCTGTCCTGAAAGGCTCCTGTGTAATCAACATTTAGTATCTCAAATAACTGCCGCCCTAAAAATCACCATTATTCAACAAAGACTCCAGTATATACATTACTACACATCTTTTCAGAATATGTGACCAGACTAAACACCACCTCCACAACAGATTTTCAGTCAGTCTAACAAAAGCTCAAAACCCATTCTCAGTAATAACTACTGTAGTAAATATTTGCTGTACTGTATTTCTGCACAGAGATGTCCATTTGTGTATTCCTCTTTCCTGACCAAGATAAAATTTTCATGCATTAGCTGAATGCTGCAATAAATCTCATGATATTAGATGTGGGGGAAAAAAACACTTTCTTAGCTTATATAGAGTATCTAGGCTTTGTAAAAATCATTAATTTTTTTAATCTCCTGGAATCACAAAAACTCTACAATTCAAACTAAGCAAGAACGACACCCTCCTTTTGTAAAATTTCTAATCAAACACTTTGGGCTCCTGAAGAACTAGACTGATGTTTCAGGCAACACTTACCAACAACTGCTCTGTTTGCAGAGGAGATCACCTTCTTGGATCCAGAAGGCAGCTTCACCCTGGTTTTTTTTGTTTCAGGATTGTGGGAGATGACTGTGGCATAGTTTCCAGAAGCACGGGCTAGTTTACCGCGATCACCAGGCTTCTCTTCAAGACAGCAGACAATGGTACCCTCTGGCATGGTACCAACAGGCAGCACATTGCCAATGTTGAGCTGAGCTAAAAATGTGTACAGAGGGGGGGTTAAAGCAGCCTTGTCAGGCCCACTATACCTTTCAAAATGTGTACTTCCAGGGTTTTTATTTAAAACTATTTCAAAGAAACATCCATAACAGTTCATCTTTACTCACCTTTCTTGCCACAATAAACAAATTGCCCAGTATGAATGCCTTCAGCTGCAATGAACAATTCTGTTCGTTTCTTAAATCTGTATGGATCACGGAAAACAACCTTGGCAAGAGGAGCTCCTCGACCAGGATCATGAATGATATCCTATAAAATATGGCTGCAGTTAAGACTTTTATGATTTAAAATATATAAATAAAAATATTGTGAGCTGTCTTATAGAAATATGATCTTCAATGCCAACTAGATCAAAAGAGTACTGACCGCTCTGGATAACATTTACACAAACCAAAAACACTACCTCTTTTTCACATATTTAACAGTCTTGTGGCAATGGCTGCACACTGAATTATAACATCTGAAAGCACTGAACAGGGACATCTTTTTAGGTTTCCTTATTTCAGCTAACAGACTCATCTATATCCCTAACTGACATCAAATTTACACTTCAGTCTTTATCCCTCAGCATAACTCCCAAGATTCTTCAATTCCATCTCTTTTTAAAGGCTTAAATAGTTTACACAAGCTTCTCAGGGTTGCTCTCCTACTTTTACTTACTGTGTACTTTCTAAGTAAAATATTATAAACTTCACAGTACCTCCCTACTCCCATTCATGATAGCCCAAGTTATCACCATAATACACTGAACCCCAACATCACCAAAATATCCCCAGAATCGGGTACTTGCCTTTACAATGCCCTTGATGTAGCCATGCCTTTCAGCAAAGTCCACGGCTCTCAGCTTTGCTGCACCCTTTCTGTGCTTCACGTGGGCCCTGAATACAGACCCGGCACCTTTTCTTTGGCCTCTGATTACACGGCCCATTGTATGCTGTAGCAAAAGATGAAGAGAATGACTTAGAAATGAAGAATCCCGAAACCCTCTGGCTGCAGAGCTAGAGGCTGGGAGTTCGATTCCCGACTGTGCCTCCCTGACGGAAGCAGGACTTGATGATCCCCAGGGTCCCCCCTTCCAGTTCTGCAGTTCTAGGATCATGGCTAAACAAGTCGGAAATGCTTGCTGCTCTACTTCAAATTACCTAAAAATGTAAGCACAGATCCAGATCTACCTCCTGTCCACCCTGGTTTAAAAACTAGAAGACGGTCTTGCATTAAAATCAAGGGCAATTAACTACAGTATCCAGATCACAATTTAAGTACCGTGAGCGAAATAAGAGACAAATTATGGACGGGAACGGGGTCGAACAGTCACGGATTTACAAAAGGCCACTGCCTTCGAGCGGGGCGTGTGCGTGTGCGTGTGTGTGTCGCTGCTCAAGTTTCCAGAGATCACAAGCAGCGACCCACGGCCCTCCCCGCCTCGCCGTCCAGGCTGGTCAATCGTAGACCGCGCCGCTCTTCGAGGCCATATCCAAGCGGCCCAGAAGCCACCCGGGCTCTCCGGATGCAGCCCGGGGAAAAGGCCGCCTTCCGAAGCAGCAGCCCGGCTCTGCCGGGAAAAGTTGGCAGAGGCGACCGAAAACCCCTTGGCGCCTAGAGGCGGCCGGCGGAGAGCCTCGCCGGCCCCGATGAAGATGGATACTCCTTCCCCACCCCCGTTCGCCGCCTTACCTCGGCCGAGGCCTGATCCGGAAAGAAGGAAGCGGAGGGAAGCGCCACCAAGTCCTTCCGGCCAGGACGGGAAGCAGGAGGGACAGACGCTTCAGGGGCCTGATGGGTAATGAAGTACTGACATCCGGGAACTTTAGCTCGCCCACGAAGGGAAGTCCTTAATTTTCCATTCATCGTCTTGGACACGTTGTGCCTTCCTTTAGGGTTAATGCGGGACACTTTCCCTCCTATCGTTATTGCAAGAACGATCGTTTCTTCTTTATTACATTGCAATATAAAAACACATTTCCTGCTTTATTTATTTTTGCTCTCCAAACTGGATTATGGCAGGAGGCATGTTTACACCTGTCCTCCAGTACATAAGGGGAATGTGCCTTCATCTGCTAGTAAATTCCTGACGCACTGCAGTGTTACTAACGCCCCTCTGCAGGTTTCCACCGAAATAAACTGCGCTCAGTTCAGCGGGATGAGCTGCTGAGTCGTGGCCTCCTTGCGAGGCAGCCCCCTTTCCAAATTTCCAATGTCCCCGCGGTCACACGGAGACAGCTCCCGACGCCACCCGATCATGCAGTGCACGTCGTTTTCTTTTGAGCAACAATGGCGTTTGTGTTGGCTGCTCGTCTGTCTTTTTTTTCTGCACGCACACACACACACACCCGCTCGCTGCCCAGCAGAGAGAGCTCTTGGTGTTTAACAACTGCGTCACAAGCCCCAATTGGGCAAATGAAGCTGCGCCCTGGCATGCCGATGCCACGGGGGAACAAAAGATTTCGCTGCTGCCTTCTAATGGACGTGAGGCTGCTCAAGGGCATCGACACTTTCCTGGAAGATGAAGTGACAACCCAAGTCGCTTGGATCGTTGGAAAACCGGAAGGCGTCCGGCAGATACGAAAACATCCTGAAATTATCTAATGTCTTCTTTCTTGTACACTCGCAAGACAAGAAGCCCTGTTGACGCCCCTCCTTTCAACACGCGGGACTGCAGTGGTGCCCTTTTCCTTTTCATGTCTGATTTTACAAAAAATACAAAATAAATGGCTGTGTTGATCCCCCGGGGAAGAAAGATGGGATCCGTTCTAAAATGCTTCCATTATAAGACCTTTTGTTGGAGGAACTGTAAAGTCAGGAAGCCCTGTTCTGATTTGCACCACATTCTTATTTGAGATGCGGTGGGAGCCGTCTGAATTATTTCAGACACTGGTGTATTTTCCAAAAAGAAAAAGAGAGAAGAAGAAAAAAGGCAGTCCCTTCATTGGCTGGAAGGTGGAATATCGACCTACAGTATAATATTATTCAATTAATAGAAGCAGAACCTCCCTCTCATAGGAGGTTGGATGCAGACACCCCATTCCCCCATTGATCACTATTGTTCTAAGGACATGGCACAGGAGATTGATGATTTATGCTTTTGTTTTAAATCTAAAAACACCTGCAGTGAGATGGAATATTGATTGGGACTAACAGCACAGGGAAGAGGAAGTTAATCATTCTGCTCACATTATTTCCCTTATTTAAATAATCCTCCTATGACTGTGGTTTGTATTATTATTGTGATTTTATTTTTCGCTACATGAGTGCAAATGTACAGATTTCCCCTGCCAAGCATATAGAATTGCAGAGTTGAAAGGGACCCTGTGGATCATATTGTCCAGATCCTGTCAGGGAGGTACAGTGGGGAATCGAACTCCCAACCTCTGGATCTGCAGCCAGAGACCTAGACAACAGAGCTATCCAGCATATACTTGAATATCAATTTAATACTTGAAGATCAATTTAAAATTTAAATCGAGGAATGTGTGAAAGAGAACAATTTTTTCTGTTGCAGCAAAAAAAGTATAAATGCCAGGGGTGGATAGGAGGAGGGATATTAGAAATTAAACTGTTGATGAATGAAATACAAAGCTTGTATGCATGTAAAATAACTGTTGTTACATGCCATCAAATCACATCAGACTGATGACAACCCTATGAATTAGTGACTTCCAAAAGGTTCTATCATTAACAGCCCTACTCAGGTCTTGCAGGAAATGCTGTGACTTCTTTTATTGAGTCATTCTATCTCCTACTTGGCCTTCCTCTTTCCCTCTTGCGGCCAGCCTTTCACAGCATTATTTTTTTGCCAGTGAATCTTGTCTTCCTGTGATATGCCCAAAGTACAATAGCCTCAGTTCAGACATTTCTACTTCTAGAAAAAAAATTGGGCTTGATTTGATCTTGCATCCACTTATAAGTCTTTCTGGCAATCCATATCTATAAAACTCTTCTCCAGCACCCCATTTTGAGTAAATAACTTTTCTCCGCTTGTCAGACTTTTTTAACTGTCCAGCTTTCAAATCTGTACATAGTAATTTTCAATACCATAGGGAGGATGATCTTGGATGTAAAATAATTACAGTATTGTTATTAAGACAAATTGAAATGCCATACAAGTGTGCAAGCTTTCACATTTCCCAGGATTTTTCATCACTTTAGAGTTTTAGGGATCTCAGAAGCATGTGCATGTGTACATCTTGCCATACATACATGCTGAATACCTGCCTGGTCTGGATTTCGATCAAAACAAAAGACCACGTAGACATGTGTTTCTACTTAGATCGAGCCATCCTTCCCCCTTAAGAGCTGTTGCCCACCTTTCTGGCCCAGCAGTAGGACATGCATTCTTTTTGCATGCATTCAGGGGAAGCAGGTGGCTCTGCTCACTACTGGCTCTGGGCGCCCCATCCAGGGCTCCTGTCACCGAGGGGCTCCCCTTCCACAGAGGCATCTGCCTGCTGGAGACAAGTACTGTGGATAATGTGCTGCAAATGGGTGTGTGTGTGTGTGTGAGAGAGAGAGAGAGAGAGTGAGAGTGAAAAAGTGACTGAGTGCCAGTGACCTCAGTGGTGGTGGCAGTGGCAGCACTGAGGGACTGACCCTTCTGCCTTCTCCTGCATGTCCCACAGCTTCATCCCCCATGCTGTGCCTTCCTGCTCCCTTCCCCCTTTATCTTCCTCTGTTTTCTCCTTTATTTCCCAATTTCTCTTATCTTTTTTATTTCCCCTCACATCCAACCATCCTCCTTCTCTTCCAGCTGTTTCACCTGCTGTTTCTTTACTCTTTGCCTTCTTCTAGCTGCTCTTCCACCGTCTTTGCTCCTGTCAAAGTTAGCTTCTATTTCCTTCCGTATCTGAACAGTATCCTCTTTGTTCTTCCCGTCCTGCTTCTTTCTGTCCTGGACCCCTTTTCCTCCCCAGTCCCCCCTTTTCTTTTCTCTCCTCCTCCTTGTTTGCTGCTTCTACTTTGACAGCTGAGTGGGCTGCAAGGGGCTGTTTGCTGTTTGGAAAGGAGGAGCATGTCAAAGGGCACATTGCTTCTCCCCCGACCTCACCAGACCCTTCGTAGCCTGATCCTCCTAACATCCAAAACAACCAGTCTGGACAGGCCCTGAGATTACTTGGAACAGACTAAACTAGAGCCTTGCAGTTCCTCCCGGTGTCAATTTCTGGTATTCTGAAGTGGCTTAGGAGCCACTTCAAGATATTGGAAATAAAACCCTTCCCTTGATCGTCTGCAGAGCAGCAAGGTTAGTGAAATTATTTTTTATTGCATCTGCTAGATGATCAGTGATGGAATTAATTGCTTCGATCAGTTTTTTTTTTTAATCTTCTTTGCCTGTCTATTGCCAATCAAAACCACAACTGCAGGCAGGTTCTCAATCAACAATACACAGAAAGGCAAAGAAAAAAAATTCTTTTAAATGTAATCGAAGTGATTCATCACATCAGCGACAATCTAGTACAGTAGTTGTAAAAAATTAATTTCACTTCTCCTAATCCTCCACAGATGATCAGAGGAAGCATTTAATTGACAGCAGAGTGAGCCAAAGTTTGGACATGCTGTTTGGACACAAGGAGCGTGCCAAATGGCACTTGACTCTTTCCCCCAACCTCAACCAACACTTTGTAGCCCAGTCCAGCCTGCACCAAAACAGGCCCTCAGTTTCCTTGCTGAAGTGTATGCACAATAAGTAGTGTGACTCTCTTGACACCAGATTAATGAAGTAATGTTTGGAGGGTGCACAATAAGTAGTGTGACTCTCTTGACACCAGATTAATTAAGTAATGTTTGGAGGGTGCTGTCACCCTGCCCCTCTGACATTCCTGTATTGAAAAATATTTGCCTTTATGGGGAGACTGCTTCCCATCTCATGAGCAAGGTGACGTTATTAAGCCCGTCATATTCCAGCAAGAGGGATTCTATCGCAGCTGTCGGTGTTTGTGTATTTCCCATATCTGTGTATTTTGTGGGAGTGTGAGCATTGAAGGGGGAGATGAAGGAATTGCTGGTATTACAATTAGAGGCTTAGTCTCTCCTTCCCTTAACTAGTTGCATGTTGATATCTTATTCTTAAAGTTCAAGTTGCTGGGATGAAGTTGCTGTTCCTAACAAGTGTCCTGACTTAGGAATTATTCGTACAAATGTTCAGAAAAGCCAGATGTCATTAACCAAGCCTTAAATGCAAGGGGAGACAAATTTGAGATTCCTCCTCAATTGCCCTGTTAAGCTCTGTTTTGAAGTTTGGGAATTGGCAACCAATGTCAGTATCATAAAGGCTAACCAATTCCATTTTGCTTTTAAATGAATATGACTGTAGACTTATAATTTTATGTTGCTGTTTTGCCTGTGTATTATACCTGAGGGCTCCTATTTTATATTTTAAATCTTTTTTATTCTTGTGAAGTACAGACTGCCTTTGCCCCTGAGAAACTATATATAATCACTAAATAAATTATAGTATGTTGACTGCAGCATTGGGACAGAACTTGAGAAATCTAGGTTTAAGTCTCTACCCAACCATGAAGCTTAGCAGACAACCTTGGGCCAGTTACCCTCTCTCAGCTTGACCTACCTATCAGAGTTGTTACAAGGATAAAGCAGGGAGGAGGTGAGGCATATAAGCCATCTTGAGCTCCCTGGAAGTAAGAAGGATATAAACATAAATTGCCTGTGGTCTTGGGTGTTTGCTGTGCATCACGTAAGTCTCTGTTCTCTGAGTCCACACTAAAGTTGTAGTTTCAGAGTATGGACAATGTAATCTTATGCTCACTTGGCTGTCTGATCTGGCCTGTCTCTCACATATCTGTGCTTGTTCACTTGGTTTCTGTCAACACTTCCCAGTTTTCCCTTGACAGCCATCTCCCCGCTGTATGGTACCCAGAACCTTCACATCTATGTTATGTGGATATTATGTTGCTATTGTTACAGGGTGGATCTCACAGAACTGCCAGGCAAAACATAAGGTAGTCACAGCATGGTTTGTTGTAAAGAAAGAAAGAAACTAAGCAACTTGCATTAAAGCACAAACATCCCATGAATGTGTCTCACAGGAACCCAATGAAACAAGAAGACAATACACACAAACAGCAGAGGCATAACATTCAGTTATCCGTTTCCTATGCCCTAAAGGCCATTTGAACCAAACAACCTGTATACAGTAAATTGGTAGTCTTCCACAGGGGCTCTGTATAGAACCTGCTCTTCCTTGAGGTTTCCAACTCAACTTTTTATTGTTGCAACGTACAACTGCTAAACCAACTCAAGGTAACTTCATGCCTGGTTTTATCCCTTTGCAGAGATCAACCTTTGTGTGGGATTTTGAAATAAAGAAAATGTAAGGACAGAGGACCTTCTCTGTCACTGCTCCCAGACTCTGGAACTCCCTCCCGTGGGACGCTAGGCTGGCCCCATCTTTGCTGTCCTTCTGCAAGCAGGCAAAGACCTTTCTCTTCAGACAGGCTTTTCCTTAATCACTGGTGGTCTGAGAGGGGTTTTAAATGGATTGTTATGTTCTATTGTTTTAAATGTGCTTTAATATTGATTTTATTTATCATTTTAATATAATACTTATTTTAATTTATATATATATATATATATATATGGAGAGAGAGAGAGAGAGAGAGAGAGAGAGTATACTTACTGGTTTTAGCTTTTAAGTACAATTTTTTAATCATGTAAGTCACCTTGGGTCCTTTTGAGGAGAAAGGCAGGATAAAAATATTTTAAATAAATAAATAAATAATAATAAATAATGTCAGTACACTCAAGCAACCTCCAGAGGTACTAGCTACCTCATTGTGTGGAACTGCTGTGGATCCCTGTGCAAAGTGATATGTGGAAATAGGCAGTCAAAGAAAGTGAGGATTGGTGAATAACTTTCTATTCCCACGGTAGGGCTATTTCCATTTCAAGCTTGAATGACTGGAAATGGCCATGGCCCAGTTCCACCAAGAGACCTGTTCCTTGTAATGGTCACTAACTTACACAGCTGATCTCAGTACAGTATGTAGTGAAAGTTGCACTTTTAATATTAGGATATCTTTACAAATATGAATTATTTATTTCATGTATAGCTGCTGAATTACAGTATATTTCAAATTTTCTTCAGGTATTTCCATCCCAGCTTTAACAGCATTAACATCTCCTAGATACACTCTTCTTTCCCTTTTTGGGCAACTCAGCAACTGCATTTTATTAGAACAATTCACACACTTCAACGAATAAAAGGAGATCTATGTCTTCAAAATCCTACAGACAACACATGTTGTAATGGAGGGGCTACATGAGAGAGTGCATCTCCACCGGGGCTACATTCAGAGCAGAAGCACTGGAGTAACTGATAGACTGGCCTTCACCTTCTAAGTAAGAGGATAACAAGGCTTTCAAGTGTTACTACTGTTTGTAACAGATGAGCATAGAAAATGTCACAGAATGAAGAAAATACGAAAGTAGAGACTGGGTTTTCCCTTTGCTTTTCTTTACACTAGCAATTTAAATGGAAAAACTTTTACCAGGAACTACTTTGCAAATTAGTTATCATCCTATTTTATTTTTAAGATTATATCAGAACTGATGGATAGCTCAGTGGCTTAAGTGTCTGGCTGCGGAGCCAGAGGTTGGGAGTTCAGTTCCCCACTGTGCCTTATTGAGAGAGTCTGGACTTGATGATCCATAGGGCCCCTTCCAGTTCTGCAGTTCAAAGGTTATTTGATTGCACCATTTTAGCTGGCTAGATAGCTCAGTGAGTTAGGTATCTGGTTGCAAAGGCAGAGGTTCAGAGTTCATTTCCACACTGTGAATCCCAGAAGAGCCAGCCTGTGTGGCCTTGGGCAAGCTGCACAGTATTCTTCCCAATAGAAGGGAATGATAAACCACTTCTGAGTTTTCTCTACGTAGAAAACCCTGAAAAGAGTCACTATAAGTCATATTTGACTTGACGGCACACAATTATAATTTACTACTTTAGACAAAAGACAATGATCTTTTATTGTTGTCAAAAATTGAGCTGGCAGTATTTTTATGTTTTGGGAAAGTATGTATTTTCAATCTTTTTTCTAAATACATAGGAAAGAAAAAAGTTTGAGATGCACAGTATATACTACTTCATTTTTCAAAATCTCCTTATGAAGAAATTCAGTAGAACGAAAGGAAGAGTAATAACTGATTGGCAACCAAGAGTAATATTGAAACGAGCTAGCTACTGAAGATAAGAGGTTTTTTTTTCCCTCCCTGGGGTAGGTGAAAGATATTTTAAAAATTATAAACTAAAATTATAAGAGGAGCAATACGCACTTTGTCAAAGATATTTCATTCACACATCCCACTGATAGCCCTTCAGAAATCTCACCAATACAGCTTTTACTCACATTGCTTAAAGAGTTTGTTTTCAAGGTTACTTGTTTTTCCCTTCCTCATATCCTTCTAGACCTCCTAATGACAGCACTGGTTTCATAGCAGCTTCCCTGGAGGATGATGGCTGAAATATACAGATAATAAAAATCAAATAAAACATCAAGAGTTTTGTTCACTCCCTTCATAAATATGACTTTGAAATGACACATTTATTGGGAGATGAAAAAGAAGGGGGGAAATCTAAGCAGTGGAAGTGTGTGGCATGTGAATTGCTTTCTTTTCTTTTTGTATACTCCTAATTTGGTGTCAGTTGTTTTGTTTTTACTGTATGCTCTGTAGACAGTTGGGGAATTAGTGGAATTATCAATGTTTCACTAGAGACTGAAATTTAAGAGGCAGAGGGTATTTGCTAAGGAGGAGAGGGAATTCGTAGGACCTAAACACCTTTCTGAAAACATTGCAGAAAAATTATTGCAGCTCAGCTCACAGACAGCTGCATGGAAGGAAATAATTTGTGCAGAAACAGTTGTGCATGTGTGAGTTCTATGCTGATACCCATTTACTCTCACCCAAAATTCCTGGGGACTGAGAGAAAATAATGACTGTCCATGCTATATTGCTGTTGCCCAGATTCATCTAGCACATGCAAAGAAAAAACAACCTGCAGGTCCATTTGGCCCATCTATACAGTTATTAGAGTGGCCAGATGCAAAAGAAGACCAACCTCCTGCCCCTTTAAGGTTGTGCAGAAGACAAAATTTATAGGTATAGCTGTTCATGTATCTGGTGGCTGACCTAACAGGAGTTCATTCTTATCTAAGTTTGGTGATGTCCTGTGCTAGTTTCTGTATGGGGGAAACCCAGAGCTTGGAAATGTTCCTTTTTTGGATTGCAACTGGAATAGCCCTACTGGATGAGGGATTCTGGGAGATGTAGTCTACAGAGTAATGTTTTCAAAGTCTGAGAAACCCACATGGAGAAACTGGTTATTTTGACATGCAGGTAAATGGTATGAGGATCTGATATGAAATGCAATGAGTTAAAAAGAAATCCATGTGTGAAGTGATACTATGAACTTGGAATTGTTGTAGATAAAAAGCTGTACATGAGACAACAGTATGATGTGGCTGAAAAAAAGGCAAATGCTATTTTAGGATGCATTAACAGAAGTATAGTCTCCAAGTCCCTTGAAATATTAGTCCCCCTCTATTCAGCACTGCTTAGGCCTCATCTGGAGTACTGTGTCCAGTTCTGGACACCACACTTTAAGAAGGATGCCAACAAATTGGAGCAAGTTCAGAGGAGGGCAACAAGGATGATCAGGGGAGTGGAAACTAAGCCCTAAGAGGAAAGAGTGAAAGAACTGGGCATGTTTAGCCTTGAGAAAAGAAGACTGAGGGGAGATATGATAGCAGTTTTCAAATACTTGAAAGGTAGTCACGCAGAGGAGGGGCAGGATCTGTTCTCAGTTATCCCAGGGTGTGGGACACATCATAATGGGCTCAAGTTACAGGAAGCTAGATTTAGGCTGAATATCAGGAAAAACATCTAAACTGTTAGAGCAGCATGACAATGGGATCAATTACCTCTGCAAGTGGTGAGTACTCCAATGCTGGAGGTATTAAAGAGAAAATTAGACAACCATCTGTTAGATTTGCTTTGATTTGGATTCCCACATTGAGCAGGGGGTTGGACTCAATGGCCTTACAGGCCCCTTCTAACTCAATTATTATATGATTCTAAATGCTGTCACTCTGCAAACAGAGCTGTCAGACTGAGATGTCCAAGTGTAAATACAATGCAAGCTGAGCTTCTGCTTCAGTGTATTAGTTCTTCAAGGGGCTTTGTGAGAGAGACAACAGTAATTGCAATTAAAATAAGCAGACAGCCCAAATCATTTTGCAGTTTAAAACAAAATAATAATAATAATTTATCCATGATCCAAACCCACAATTAAAATACCAATAAGCTTAAAATAATTAAGTAGGCCATCATCTCTGTCTTTCTGCAGAGAGGCTATTTCAGAACTACCCTATGAGATGTATTGAATTGATGCCTAATGAGGAGACCATGTTTTTTCTAAAGCAGAGGGAAATGTGCCTAAGGAATAAACACCAGAAGAGAACAAGGAACAAAAGGGTCAGGTCTAATTCCATGATAGAGAGACATTGAGCTCCATAAGGCAAAGTTTACTAGCTGCATGATATACAACTATGAATTTTAGATATATGCAGGGATAATGCAACTAGAAACCAAACTTCCTACTCCTAACTATAAAGCCACATACTATCCCATATTGCCAAAGGATAAATCTGGGTCTGTGCACTGGATTTGACACAAATTTATTTTATTTAAAATATTTCTAAACTGCTATTCACACACACACAATGGCATACCAATCCAAAAGCAATAATAAAAATTACAAATTACAAATAATTGGCTGCCATCAGCGAGGTCTGAGGATGTACAATTTTAAAACAACGGATGAAGGGGACTAGTCAGGAGTGCCACCCAAATCCGGCTCTGCAACAACTCTAGCAGGTTGAATAAACATGCCATAGGTGCAGCCAATGCTACCTGCATGGCAGAGAATTGATTGGGGTGGTTGGATGGGAGGAACACTTCTTCAGTGGCTGCCCATCGCATGTCTGCAGGCAGGCAGCAATGACCAATCAGAGAAGCAATGCCTTGGTCCCAGGAAGGCCACAAGGTCAACAGCTCTGCCCAGAGCAGAGTTCCAGAAGCCCTGGAAAACATCCCGAGCATGCATTACAATGATAACACATCAGAGCCAAATAAAACCCAGGACACATAGTCACTGAGTTGGCATGAGAAGACTATGGTTTTGGGGACCATTCGTTTCCTCAGCAGACTTCTGGTTAACACCCACAAAAGATGTGATGAAATAAAATTAACACTGAAAAAATGTGAAGTTCTCAGTCTTAAATTACACTCACAATGGCCAACATCCTGCTGCTTAGCTTAAGAAACCACACTAGAATAGGCCCACTGAATCAGTGGGAATTTGGTGAATCAACTCCTCCATAAGATCCATTGATTCAAATAGGCCTACTCCAACTGTGACTTATTTTAGCATACTAAGTTGCAATTAGAGTAAGTCAATTTGAATTAATGGGGCTTAGGGCCTGTATAGATGGGTATTTAGATTGATATTTGGATCACTGTTGGTAAGGTTTTGGTTCAAACCAAATTATGGCATCCACAAATGTTTGTACTTAGACCAGTCCATCCTGCCCCTTGAAGAGCTGGCACATCACTGTGTGTTGTTGTTTTTTACAATTCAATGCACTCCTAATTATCCCATTGTGTAGCCTGTCGTGGATTACTAGTTCACACCCAAATGACGCTGTGGATGGTGTTATCCGAGCTGACAAGCCTGTGACGTATTAGGTGGGTTGTGTGGTTAAAAGGAGGGATATAGAAACCCCCTCCTCTATTTTAATTTTTTTAAATATATTTTCCTAACTGACACAGAAAAATTTTAATACCATGCTAGGTTGATGTATTGCTATTTCAATATGCCAGTTACTTTATTTAATAGAAAAAAGGAAAGTCACCACAACCCACTGAATGAAGGCCACGAGAAAAGATGAGGAGAGGGTCTAGTTTATTTATTTACAAGATTTTTAGCCGCGCCATTACCAGTGGTCTCTGAGCGGCGTACAACAATATTAAAACTTTAAAAACATTAAAACCATTAAAAGTAGGTAATATTATAATACCCTATATTAAAAACAGTCATTAAAACATTAATATTAATAAATCCTGCTGCTCATATGGCCAGCTAAAGAATACTATTTCATTAAAATGCTGGCTAAATAGAAAGGTCTTTGCCTGGCACTGAAAAGCCAAAAGTGTTGGAGCCAGGCGGATCTCTATAGGGAGGGTGTTCCAAAGTTGGGGGGCAACAGCCGAGAAGGCCCTATTTCGGCATGCCATCCCCCTCACCTCTTTCAGGGATGGCACCTTCAGGAGGGTCTCCTGGCCTGATCTTAGAGGACGGGCAGGCTCATATGGAAGAAGGCGGTCCTTAGGTAACCAGTTCCTAAGCCGTTTACGGCTTTATATGTCAAAGTAAGCACTTTGAATTGGGCCCGAGCAGCAACCGGCAGCCAGTGTAAATTTTTCAGAACTGGTGTGATATGAGTCCGTGCGGCGGCACCACTTACCAGCCGCGCAGCCCGGTTCTGTGCCAGTTGCAGTCGCCGGACCATCTTCAAAGGCTGCCCCACGTATAGCACATTGCAGTAGTCCAGTCTGGCTGTTACCAGTGCATGTGTGACTGTTGCCAGGCTCCGCTCATCCAGGTAAGGGCGAAGTTGATATATTATCCGCAGCTGTAAGAAAGCACCCTTGGACACCGAGTCCACCTGGGCTTCCAAGATCAGACGCGGTTCAAGGAGCACCCTCAAGCTGTGGACCCTGTCCTTTAGGGGGAGTGTAACCCCGTCTAAGGCAGGGAAATGGCCCTTTAACCTATCTGGCAGAGCACCTACCAGCAGCACTTCTGACTTGTCTGGATTGAGCCTCAGTTTATTGACCCTCATCCAGTCCATTATCGAGTCCAGGCACGAGTTCAGAATGGCGACTGCCACACCTGGATTGGTAGAGAATGAGAGGTAGAGCTGGGTGTCATCAGCATATTCCTGACTCCTCAGCCCAAACCTCCTAATGACCTCCTCCAGCGGTTTCATGTAGATATTTCATCCCGCCGCATGGGGGACAGTATAGAGCCCTGAGGAACCCCATGACGCAACCGCCAGAGCTACTGTCCCCCAGCACCACCTTCTGGACTCGATCAGCCAGGTAGGAGCGGAACCATCATAAAACGGTGCCTCCCATTCCCATCCCAGCCAATCTGTCCAGAAGGACACCATGGTCGATGGTGTCGAAAGCCGCTGAGAGGTCCAGGAGAATCAACAGGGATGCATTCTCCCTGTCTTTCTCCCGGCAAAGGTCGTCAAACAGGGCGACCAAGGCAGTCTCCGTCCCATAACCCAGCCTGAAACCCGATTGAAATGGATCTAGATAATCCGTTTCATCCAGGAGAGCCTGGAGCTGCTCAGCCACCACACGTTCCAACACCTTGCCCAGAAAAGGGAGGTTCGCCACTGGTCGGAAGTTGATCATTAGACCTGGGTCCAGATTAGGCTTTTTTAGGAGTGGGTGAATCACTGCCTCCTTTAACGGGGCGGGGACCACTCCCTCTCTTAACAAAGAGTTGATAACCTCCAGGATCCAAGTGCGAACCCCCCTGGCAAATTCCTTTATTAGCCATGATGGGCAAGGGTCGAGTTGCGTAGTGGTGGCACGAACCGATTCAAGCACCTTGTCCACATCCTCAGGTCGTAACAACTGAAACTCATCCAATAAATTATGACATAAGTCCAGAGCACTGGACTTATGTCATAATTGTTGATTATAAATAAATAACTGTTGTTATAACATAAATAACTGTTGATGCAGAGCCATAGGCTCTGCATCAACAGTGGAGTCCAACTCTTTGTGAATCTGAGCAATTTCCCCCTCAAAGTGTGTAACAAATTCGTTACAGCGAGCCACTGAGCAGTCCGGGACCTCCACCGAACCATTAGGCTGAAGAAGGTCCCGGACCACTCTGCTGGACGACACGCCAAGGAAGCAATATGACTGGAGAAATGCTGGCGTTTCGCTAGCCGTATCGCCACAGAGTAGGCCCGATAATGGGCTCTAAGCTGTGTTTGGTCATAGTCGCAGCGATATTTCCTCCATCTGCGCTCAAGCTGTCTCCCCAACCGCTTCATAGCCAGAAGCTCCTCTGTGTACCATGGAGCCATATAGGCTCTGCGGGCAGGGAGAGGGTGCCTAGGTGCGATCGTGTCAACTGCCCAGGCCAACTCCTTGTACCACAAAGCGACCTGGGCTTCGACAGGAGCGCCGACCATATCATCTGGAAACTCCCCTAGAGCATTCAGGAATCCTTCAGGATCCATAAGTCTCCGGGGGTGGATCATTTTAATTGATCCCCCACCCCTGCAGAGGGTAGTAGTGGCAGAGACTCTAAACTTTACCAGGAAATGGTCCGACCATGACAAAGGGGTCAAAGATAAACCTACCACATCTGGACCACCATCCCCCCGTCCCGTTGAGAATACTAGGTCAAGTGTATGGCCTTTCTCATGAGTCGGGCCGATGACATGTTGAGACAGCCCCATGGTTGTCATGGCGGCCATGAAGTCCTGAGCCGCCCCTGTTAAGGTGGCCTCGGCATGGAGGTTGAGGTCCCCCGGTACCAAAAATCTGGGGGTCCTCAACACCAGGTCCGAGATCACCTCCGTCAGCTCAGGTAGGGAGACTGTTGGTAAGCAGCAGGGTGGGTGGTACACCAACAGAATCCCCAGTCTGTCTCTTGAGCCCAACACACAATACAGGCCCTCTAGACCATTTCCCAAGGGGACAGGGTGTCTGGAAAAGTGGAAGGAATCCTTGTAGACTATCGCCACTCCTCCTCACCAACCCTCCGGGCAACCCTGGTGTTGGACCAAGTACCCAGGGGGACACAACTGAGATAGAGGAACTCCTCCTTCTTCTCCCTCCCAGGTCTCAGTAATGCATGCCAGGTCGGCCCCCTCATCCAAAATTAAATCATGGATGAGGGCGGTCTTATTTTTTGCCGACCTGGCATTTACCAACAGTACCATGTGGCCAGGGGGGTGGCTGATATGGTCACCTAGTACCGTTTGGCTGGGAGTAGAGATAGAAAGGGGGATAGGTGTAAGGTATCTAACCTCCTTTCTCCTACATGGGCATGCTCTACTCCCACCGCCATATCTTCCCCTGCCATATATAGTCTCTATTGGTTGCCCCAGAGACCCCCTCAACCCCCCCTGTTTCCCAGCTTATTCCCCAGCCAGTTCCCTCAGGGAATCTGGCAGCCGGCAGCAGCCCAGCCACAGTCCCACTGTCTCTCACACAGTGACTTGTAGATGGCAGATGGTATAATTCGGCTCCCCTGAGTGCAGGAATGCTGGTCCAGTAGGGCCCTGAAAGCAGCTCCAGCTTAAAAGCCTCTTCTCCCCCTGAGCCAGGTGGCTGGTGTTGGGAAGGGGGTGGGCAGCCAGGAGTAGCAGGGCCTAGTCCTGCAAAGCAGAGGGAGACTGAGCCAGGCTCCCTTGGAAAAAGCTGGCAGCCAGCAGCAGCCCAGCCACAGTCCCACTGTCTCTCACACAGTGACCTGTAGACGGCAGATGGTATTCGGCTCCCCTGAGCGCAGGAATGCTAGTCCATAGTTGACTCCATGGGCTCTGCCTCCACAAGGCAGCACATCCCCAGCAGAGCCCCAGCTGAGGAGAAAGGTGGAGCAAAGGGGGGGGGGCTTCCTGCCTTCCATGTACCCAACCTTCACCCCAATATTTTTATCTCATGCAACCACTGTCCTTGGCTGCTGTTTCTGGGGAAACTTACTCACAAGTAAACCAGGTAAACTTATATAAAACGTTTCACTACTCATCCAAGTAGCTTTTTCAGTCTGAGGAGAGTTGGTAGGAGACCCCTGATATATCCTCCAGGTTGGTTTCACTCCCCCCTGGTCTGAATAGGCTCTTTAGATGGACAAAGGATAGGGGGTGAGTGAAAATCCCACTTCTGCAGTCCTTCTCCACCCATTGCCATGGGTTGTTAACAGTTGTTAATAGTAGTCTTTCTGGTGTGTGGTCCTGACCTTTCTGGGGACAGATGAAAGGGCAGCATGATAAATAGGAGACAGATTGTATCTAAGGCCTCCACCATTGTTGAGTGAGGGATTTTCTATATGCACATGTATGGCCTCTCTGACTCCTCTCTCAAACCACCTATCTTCTCAGTCCAAAATGAGTACATCTTGGTCATCAAATGAGTGTCCTTTGTACTTCAAATGAAGGTACACTGCTGCGTTGCCCCTTCTGTGGTGGGCCATTCTCCTGTTCAGTGGCTGTTTGGTTTCTCCAATTTAGAGCTCTGAACATTCCTCTTTGCATTGGACCACATATACTATATTGCTCTTGTTGTGTTTTGGTGTCTGGGTCTTTTGGGTGGATGAGTCCCTTAGTGTGTTTGTTGTTTGAAGTGCACAGGTATGTGGTGTTTACCAAAAATTCTTTTGAGCTTTTCAAACATACCCACCATGTAAGGAATGACCAAGTTCTTCCGTCAGCTCTGGGTTTCAGACTGTTCCTGCTGGGTTGGGACATTGCCTTGTTAAAGGCCCATTTTGGATATCCACAGGACTTAAGGGCTGTCTTCAGATGTCCATCTTCCTTCTTCTTGGCTTCTGTGGAGGTGGGGGTGTTCCTTGCTCTGTGGTTTAACGTCCTGATGACCCCCTAGTTTGTGTTGCAATGGGTCATGAAAGTCAAACCGCAGGTATTGATCAGTGTGTGTAGGTTTTCTGTAGATTTCTGTTCCTAAGCTGCCATTGGATCCTATGATGATTGCACAGTCCAGGAAAGCCAGCTGGTTATCTTTGGTGTCTTTCCTGGTGAACTTGATATTTGGGTCAGAGTCGTCCCCTGGAAGGTGTTTAGTGGTTCAGGTATGTGGACGACACCTGAGTGAAGATCAAGATTCAGGAAGTACAGGCCTTCACAGACCACATAAACACAATGGACCCAAATATCAAGTTCACTAGGGAACACAGATCAGGACCACACACCAGAAAGACCGCTGTTAATGACCCATGACAATGGGTGGAGAAGGACTGCAGAAGTGGGATTATCCCCCACCCCAGTCCCTGTGGAAGATATCTCAGGGATCTCCTACCAACTCTCCTCAGACTGAAGAAGCTACTTGGATGAGAAGCAAAACATTTCAACCTGAGAAAAAGAAGTCCAGTTGCCATGACTCAACTTCCAGATGAATAAACCTTACTCACGAGTAACCAAAGACCGATGTGGACCCTTCTCACAAGAGAATAAACATCTCCAGTGTGAACAGAGGAATAGCTGAAGTGAGAGATAACATAGATCACACTGGAGATAAGAACATTTTAAGTGTGAACCAGCCGGCTCCAGATTCCCCTATCTGGGCAGACCCTTACTCGAGTCACTAAATCCCTATTGCTTCAATAAGGCTAATTAGTGTGATTTGCTATGTTAAGCAACAGGATTTTGACCAATATAATTTAGCTATACCTTTATTATTGGAGAAAAGAACTAACTACAAACAATCCAACTAATTACTCCAAAGCTCTGGCCATTTGTCTTGTAAGAATAACATTACATTGGCTGACACACCTTGAATGACCTTCGGGCACAATCTTAAGTTCCACATGGCCCCCAGTCTACCCAGTGCTTGCAGCTGTTAATTTGTGGGTCTCTGGTGACAACACTTTCAGTAGGAGTGTATGGCTATGTTTGTGTGATATATTTCTGCTGGCACAGCATTCTGCTTGTTACCAATAGGTCAATTTCAAAATGGGATGCCCTGGTCGTCTGTTTCAGCATCAGAGACAAGAGTCTTGTGGCACTTGAATCTCTTTCAGCCAGAGCTTATGTGAATTACAAACTATTTCTTCAAGTGCCTCTGAGGAAGTAGATGGTAATCCATAAAAGCGTGTGCCAAAAAATAGTTGCTTTAAAGGTGCCACAAAACTATTTTGTTCTTGTTGTTTATACTAGCATAGGCATTTCAGGAGCAATCCTAATCCCATTTAGGCTAAAACTGGAAAATAAAATGGTATGTTAAGGTGGTTTTAAAAAGAACAATAAACCACTGATTAATAAAATAAAACAAATCAGCATTTGGAAGCAGAGTGATCATTGCATCTCAATATTCTGCATTCTTCATTAAATAAACATAGCTGCATTGAAAACCCCTCAGGGTTCCTTAGAAAAGAAGCTGAGCTTGCTAAGAAAGATGAACTTAAGTGATGGAGATTTAGAATGTAGGCCAAATAAATGTTCAACTCATGCCTCAGACCAAGAGGGGGCATCAAAGCAGATGTCATTAAAGTTCAAGCTTCTGAGCGAAGGAAGAAGGGAATTCTTGAGGCTGCTGGCAGAGAGAGAGCTGTCCATCATGAAGCCATTTTCTCCACCACTACACTATGCTTTTTGCTATCATAAACAGCAGGAGAAAATATGTATATTTCCTGGGAAACATTTGCTGCAATATAAAAACAAAAAGCTATGCTTTTGTATAATCTAAACATGGTACTTATGATGCATATCCTTGGAGCTGCGGTACCTAGTGAAACAAAAACTGAGGGAGCCTATATCAAGAAGAATCTAGGTGCTCTTGTTAGCTACCTTTTCCCCTCCTGAGTTAAAACACCACACATTTGTGTCATTTGATTATACTTCCTGGCTTGCTTGCTTCCAAACACTGTGCTCTCAATAACAAGCCATCCAAGGAATGTGCCTGATTCGTTGGCTTTCCTCCTTTTCTTCAAACACCAGCAGTATTTATATCGTCTTGCCTGATTTTATTTTCTCCTCTCAGAAGATGCTGCTCTCTCATGCAAAACTCAGCTGCAGAAGCCCTCCTCTGACTGAATCTGCAGGCAACGGTAGCAGTCTATTTTAAGAAGCTGGGTTTTCCCCATTTGTTAAGATTTCAATATAAATTTCCTTCAATATTTTAAATTCTAGATTTCTGTTATTTTAATCTCAGTTTTTAACAAAATTAATTATTATTATTATTATTATTATTATTATTATTATTATTATTATTATTATTATTATTAAAAATACAAGGCACAGTCAAAATTATAAAAACATTGACTGGTATTATATAACAGATACAAATGTTAACCATATTGGCACAGTATGTATGCTGTTCCCAATATTGCCTTTTTTTGTAGCTCTGATGGTGTGATTTCTGAGATCTGCAACTGCTTATAGTATTGTGTGAAATTTATTGATATTGTTCCCAAAGCCCCAATGACTATGGGGACCACTGAAGTGTGTTTCTTCCAGAGGCAAGATGTTTTGATTGCCGGGTCTCTGTACTATGTTAGTTTTTTCCAATTCTTTGTTTTCAACTCTGGCATCCCCCGGAATTGCAATGTCAATGATCCAGACATTTATTTGTTGTATTACTACTATGTCTGGTGTGTTATGTTCAAGGTGCCTATCAGTTTGGATCCGGAAATCCCACAAGATCTTGACTTCCTCATATTCTTACACCTTCTCTATTTGATGTTCCCATGGGTTTTTGGAGGCTGGCAAGTTATATTTTTTGCATAATAACCAGTGCACTAATTTTGCCACTCTATCATGTCTAACTTTGTAATCTGTTTGTGCAGTCTTTGGACATTGACAGATGAGGTGTGATACAGTTTCATCTTTTTCTTGGCAGTGTCAAGATTTGCTGTTACCACTAATTCCTTGGAGCTTAGCTTTCATCACGTTGGTTTGGAGTGCTTGCTCTTGTGCCGCAAAGATCAAGCCTTCAGTTTCTTTCTTAAGGGTCGCCAGTTTTAGCCATGAATTATTATCATGCTTTCCATCAATATTTCTCAGGTTGTCCATGTAGTGGTTTATTTTTCCAGCTGTTTAATTTATTTTCAAATTGTTGTTTCTTATATTGAGCCTTTGTGTCTGTTGTTTTCGAAATATTCTCCATTTTCACTGCCTTACGTAAATTTGCTCTGCTTGTACCGATATAATCATTTCGGCTTCTTTTTCCTCTTCTACTACCTGCTGTATTTGCAGTAATCCACGGCCTCCAATTTTTCATGGTAAATATAATCTGTCCACATCATTTTTTGGATGTAGTGTGTGATGCATGTTCATTAGTTTCTGTGTTTTTTTTTATCCAATTTTTCTAATTCGTTTTGAGTCAAATCTGTTATTCCAGCTGGGTATCTAATTACTGGAACTGCCCATGTGTTTATGGCTTTGATTGTATTTCCCCCATTTAATTTTGATTTTAAGATTTTCTGCAGTCTTTTGGTATATTCTCTTTCTGTCAGTTCTTTAGCTTTTGTGTGCGTGATGTTATCTGCTTCTAGTATTCCAAGGTATTTATAATTTTCATTACTTGATACTGATTTTATAAACTCTATTCCATCTAGTTTTTGGATCTTGCCACAGTGTATAGGCAGAGTTGCACATTTGTCCTTGGAATACTAGAAGCAGATAACATTGTGCATACAAAAGATGAAAAACAAACCTTAACATGATCTGGATAGACTATAAAAAGGCATTTGACTCACTGCCACACAGCAGGATTAACACCTGCCTAAAAATGTAAAAACATTAAGAAGTTCCTCAAGAAAAACATGGAAAAATGGAAAACTGTCTTAATGGCCCATGGTGAAGAAATTGGGGAAGTTAGCATCAAAAGAGGAATATTTCAGGGAGATTCTTTGTCATCACTGCTGTTTAACATCTCACTAATCCCCATGTCAATACTTTTAAATAAAACTGGATTGGGCTGCCATATTTCAGAACAAGCAGGAAAAATCAATCATTTGTTATACATGGATGACCTAACACTATATGCAAAAAGTTCCACAGAGATAGAATCATTGCTAAACACAGTGCAAATATTTAGTGAAGATATCCAAATGAAACTTAGAATTTACAAATGTCCAGCTCTGTCTATACACTGTGGCAAGATCCAAAAACTAGATGGAATAGAGTTTAAAAATGGCAATATTATAAAATCACTATCAAGTGATGAAAATTATAAATACCTTGGAATACTTGAAGCAGATAACATTGCACACACAAAAGTTAAAGAACTGACAGAAAGGGAATATATCAAAAGATTGCGGAAAATCTTAAAATCAAAATTAAATGGGGGGAATACAGTCAAAGCCATAAACACATGGGCCATTCCACTAATTAGATACTCGAGTACCTAGAAAACCCTATGAGGGACATCAGGAATCAGAAATTACTTGACCACAAGTAATTATTTTAATTAAGGAAAGGCAAGCATATGGACATCAAAAGTGCATGTAAACTAAATGATGTGAATGGATGGTCCACAAAGACTGTTTTGCCTTGTGTTAATGTGATGTGAAATTAGACTAGCAGTGGGTATCTGGAAAGTAAAGTTGCATGTTATGCATACTGCTATTGAATATTCAGGAATTTTCTTCTTTGTCTGCATCCCTCTTGCCTGTCTGTGTAGCTTTGATCCTTTTCACTACAATGACATGCATTAATGGAGAACAGCTTGCAATAGGAGAAAGACCGGTCCAAACAAAACAATATTTTAATCGCATGGTTGCATTTACACGTGTTAAGCAATAGCTATAGGAAGTCCAACCTGGAGTTGGAGCTTGAAATGAAAGGAAGTTAACCTTTATATTATCAGCTAGGAGCAGAGCAGCTATTTGTACCCATAACAGCTTTACTCTCAGGACAAATTTGGGCACTGATCCTGTTCTGGATCAGAGTACATTATAGTGGTTATTTTGCGGAGGGCATAGATTAACATGAAGAATATGCAGATATGATCATGGAACAGTTTCATCTTCCTATCCTTCCCATCTCTCTGTATAATAGAGCAGATGGACACAGAACCTTGGGTTTAAAAGGAGGACATAACATTCTCCCCCAGCTACATACATTCCCCTCTGTGTTAAGGCAGAAAAAAGGTCAACACACAGTCCTATATTTGTTGATTCACACTCCTGTGCTGGATACTTTGCATTGGTGGAATACCATACAGTGGAGCAGCAAGACAGAGTTTGCATGATCAAAGCATCAGCATATCTTAGAGCACCAGGATATCTTTGTTAATTAACAGGAACAATAAAATAATCTCCCACTCCCTCAGTCTTCCCTCTTCCTTCTGAGTGTAGCCACAGTCCTTGCAGTAGCTAGGGGAAAACTTATTTTCCCAGCAACATTATACTGTTGTAGTTACACTTTTGCACTGCAACGATTTTTTTGATAGTTTGATCTCGAATGGATCAAAATTCAGCATTGGGTGCTCTTGGGTGACGATGACAATTGCTGGAATTGGTGTGTTGATAACAATCAACATTCCTGTCTCCAGTTCTAGACTCTCCTTCATTGGTTATGGGGACAGTCATGATGAATGCCTGCAATAAATTGTCTCACAGATATAACAGAATTCTTCTGAGGTATCTACACAGTTACTAACCTGTATTATAATATAGATGGAGTCCTTTTATAAGCCTGCATTTGTGTACTTCAAGACCTCATGAAATCTATCCCTTAGGTGTCTACCTTTAATGAAAACAAATTATAATTCTCCTCCTTGTTATAATTTAAACAATTTTACACTCTGTCTGGGATTTAAATCTAAACTACATCTAAAATGCCTTTTGCAGTATCAAATGGTCATATAAACAGTGGGCTGATGTTGCCCAATAACTGTATGTATGAATGTCTGTTGCCAAATACAGCAACCCTGTGCAGGGTTGTCCATTTCCTTTTGTGATGTGCAGTAGAGCTTGCCTGTTTTTACTGACATTATAGGTTTATTTCTTGACTTCCATCTCATAACACAACAGCAGCCCACAGTGGACAAGGAGTGGCAATTATAGTAGGAGAAGTTTTAGAATAAGTAACTGTGCTAGTCTGTGCAAGCATATCAGACAAACAAGAACAAAAAACAAGAGACAAAAATGTTGTGGCACCTTCAAGATTAACTGCTATATTTTAACATGAGCTTTCATGGATCAAGTCCACTTTCTCAAACATTACAGTGAGACTGTATGGTAACATGTGAAAGGGAGAGAAGCCAGGTTGCAGGTGAGTACTGTAACAAAACCTCTGCGCCGAAGCTGACTTTGCAGTTGACACATCCTCTGGAAGAACCATGGTTTGGTACCGCATATGCTTTACACTCACAAGATGCCAGACTTAGTCTCTAGTCTGTACAAACACAGTTAGAATAGAATCCTAGGTGAAACCCAACAGCCTCTTCAGTCATTGCCTGCAATAGTGAATTAGATGGACCAAAGATATGACTCAATATAATGCTACTTTTTATGAACCTATCAACTAGAGACTGACAATGACATGGAATGGAGATGGAATGCACGTGGTAATGCAATACTGCAGTTAGGGTGGGCCCTTTGTTGCCCTGCCCTATCTCCAACTGCCTAGGGTAAAGTCATCTGCAACCAGACATCCAGGATTGGCCAGACTACCTTGTCTACTACCATAGGAAACAAAGGACAGGACCAAGTTGCTGTGTGGGAACTAAGATAGTCAGCAATATACAAGGCCTCAGCAGAGGTAATGGAATCTAGACAGATGGCAGGTTGAACTGGATTGTGGGTAGCTCAGACCCCTTCTCCTCTGGGCTGGACAATAGAGAAAGTCAATTATTAATGATATATAGTATGCATACTACAAATATATATATGCACATATGTGTGTGGGGGGTGCTTTTAGTTTTGTAGTTCAGACAGTGCTGAGGATCCCTTGTGGAGATGGAAAGTGCTGGCAAGTTGCTCAGTGCTATAATTACTTCCTGGATTATTTTCACATAATAAATTACAAACTTGATTTGAGGCCATATTTTGGGGCTGCTTGCTCTGGGTGACAAAAGTGCTAGCTACGGCTCTGATGTAATGAAAGCAAGAAGGGTGTAAGCTTTACAGAGATACAAAAGGCAGGAAGACTGAAAAATACTCCCCTTGGGTGTGTGTGCAAATTATGTCAGAATATGCTGCTCTAACCTAGTTTCCCTTGCTGCAACATGGCTCTAAGTCGCCTTGATAGAGCTCAGTAGCATTGCAGGTTGTTGCCACTGAATGACACGCTTTGTTTCAAAATAACAGGTAGCATGACTTCATCAGTTTCTATATTAGCAGCTTTGGATGTATCTGTTTATATGGAAGAACAAGGAAGCCAAGATATTGAATCTGATGGTTTATTTACACAGCCAGGCTCACCTACGGTAATTGCAAGTATTTATGGCCCCATGGTCACCTGAGGAGAACTGTGTAAACGAGCCTACCCATAGGGATACAGCCAGTGCTTGTGGCAGTCTCATGTGCAGCAATATGATTAGGGTTGCATACATGGCTGAGCAAGTACCATATGCAGCACAAGCCTGCTTCCCCATCTCCATAGTTCCAATACACACATAGAGGGAACAAAATAGGGACTTGGCAGTTACTGTTTTATGTAGGGCTATGATAACCAACTTGTTTTATGACAGAGCTATTTTGAGGAGGGATGGAGGATGGTAGGACAAGAAAGATCCTTTCAAAATCCCAGATTTGCATTGTGAGGAAGTCTAGCCACCAACTTTTCCATGTACTTCTCTTGCCTCAAAGATATTAGCCGGTGGGGTCTTCTGAAGGTCAAACTAGACCATATGGTTAACCTATTTTTAGAAGAGGTACTCCCTTAAGTAGTGAAAGAAGACTATTCCTTATAGTAAGAACCCCATATCCACTGTAGGTTGGTTCCACAATCATCTTTGGATGCCTGAAACCACAGATACAAAGGAACCCTATAGACATCACAAAATGGGGCGGGACAAAGGCCACAAGGGAGCACCCTTGTGTGCTCTATATAGGGCTGTGGCAAACCGCAGATAAGCTGAACAGTGGATACTGATCCCACAAATACCAGAGTCCTACTGGACATAATTTTAGTGAGATTATAGCAGTAGCTAACATCACCACAGTTATTACTTCAGGTTTATCTAGAACTGCACTAGTGATTTTTAATAGAGAGTCCCTATGTGTGATGAAGTGGATACAGTGAGAGACTAGGACTGAGGAGGCCTGGGTTCACATTCCCAGTCAGCCACGGAAGCTTGCTGTGGGTACAGAACTGGTAAAACCACTCCTTAAGCATCTTATTTACATTGGAAGCCTTATTAGGGTCATTATAAGTCAGTTTTAACTGTATGGTATATATTAATGCCATTGGCCATAAGGTTGACTTTAAAATTGTGAGCAACTAAGAAATATGCTGGGTTGAGTATATAACACAGGTAATTTGATCAGTGGTGGAATAACCTGTGTACACACCTATCACGAGGAAACTTTGTTTTTGGTATCTGTTGGATGCACATATGCCTGGTGCTTCTGGTCACATGTTGCCTTGAGAAACAACGCATGTCAGTGTGCATGATACTTTTCTCACCCTGCACAAATTACCTGGAGTTTTGCACTGTATGAACTGAGCTGCTATGGGAAATGAGAGCTAGGTTTCTGAAAGTACATTTACTTCCTGGCAATGCACTGAGAACTGAAGGCTCACAGAGCGGCACCACATGTATGTATCTTTGTATTTTAAAACACAAAAACTTTGGTTTTGTGCCTGGTTATTAGTAGCTATTGTCTCCCTGCTTATTTAACTTATATGCAGAATACATCATGCGAAAGGCTGGACTGGAGGAATCCCAAACCGGAATTAAGATTGCCGGAAGAAATATCAACAACCTCAGATATGCAGATGATACCACGCTGATGGCAGAAAGCGAGGAGGAATTAAAGAACCTCTTAATGAGGGTGAAAGAGGAGAGCGCAAAAAGTGGTCTGAAGCTCAACATAAAAAAAACTAAGATCATGGCCACTGGTCCCATCACCTCCTGGCAAATAGAAGGGGAAGATATGGAGGCAGTGACAGAGTTTACTTTCTTGGGCTCCATGATCACTGCAGATGGTGACAGCAGCCACGAAATTAAAAGACGCCTGCTTCTTGGGAGGAAAGCGATGAGAAACCTAGACAGCATCTTAAAAAACAGAGACACATCACCTTGCCGACAAAGGTCCGCATAGTCAAAGCTATGGTTTTTCCAGTAGCGATGTATGGAAGGGAGAGCTGGACCATAAAAAAGGCTGACCACCGAAGAATTTATGCTTTTGAATTGTGGTGCTGGAGGAGACTCTTGAGAGTCCCCTGGACTGCAAGGAGAACAAACCTATCCGTTCTGAAGGAAATCAACCCTGAGTGCTCACTGGAAGGACAGATCCTGAAGCTGAGGCTCCAATACTTTGGCCATCTCATGAGAAGAGAAGACTCCCTGGAAAAGACCCTGATGTTGGGAAAGTGTGAAGGCAAGAGGAGAAGGGGACGACAGAGGACGAGATGGTTGGACAGTGTCACTGAAGCTACCAACATGAATTTGACCCAACTCCGGGAGGCAGTGGAAGGCAGGAGGGCCTGGTGTGCTCTGGTCCATGGGGTCATGAAGAGTCGGACACGACTTAACGACTAAACAACAAAAATTAGTAGCTAAAGACATGCTAAAATCGCCTATCTCAATTGCTGAGGTACATATCTCCAAGAAAATCCCTTTGTGGAAGGGAAAGTGGGTTCATCATAGGCACTCACAACTAATTTCACCACTCAAAAGCTAATGACCCTGATACTTAAAAAAAGGATTTGAGTACCAAAGGCTTTGCAATCTGTAGAGCAGACTCAAAGGGCTTTCCTTTTTTTTGTCACTGCACATACAGAAGCACCAAAAAAACTATATAAGATATAATAATGTTTTAAGCATAGTCATCAAAATCAATATAAACCGACCTATAAATGAAGGTGATGCCTATAAAATAAAGATTGAGGTGCAAATTCAGCAGTAAAATTCACAGACAATTACAGATGGTGAGTTTTTGTCTTTTTAGTCTTGGAATATAAAGCTGTTTGTTATAACAAGAGCATGTAGCATCCAACCAAGCTGATCATGAGTTAAACTTGAAATCATAGATTTATAATTTTAAAATATAACCATCTATTTTTAGCATGTACACATTACTGAAACAGCGACGTCTACGTTGGCTCAGGCATGTTGTGAGAATGGCTGGCGGTCGGATTCCAAAGATCTCCTATATGGAGAATTAGTGCAGGGAAAGCGCCCCAGAGGGAGACCACAGCTGTGATACAAGGATATCTGCAAGCGGGATCTGAAGGCCTTAGGAATGGACCTCAACAGATGGGAAACCTTGACATCTGAGCATTCAGCCTGGAGGCAGGCGGTGCAGCATGGCCTCTCCCAATTTGAAGAGACACTTGTTCAGCAGGCTGAGGCAAAGAGGCAGTCCCGAAACCAGCAAAATCAGGGAGCTGGACAGGGGACAGATTGTATTTGTCTTCAGTGTGGAAGGAATTGTCACTCTCGAATTGGCCTTCTCTGCCACACTAGACGCTGTTCCAAGACCTCTATTCAGAGCACGTTACCATAGTCTCTCGAGACTGAAGGATGCCTACACCCCTAATAACCATCTATAAATACCAGGGATTTTTCTAACATAACACTGATATGCTGTAAAATGTTTAGTCCCAAAGGAGTTACCCCTGGATGTGCCTGTGTCATACACCACAAGGAAACAATATTAAAAGCTCAAAGGAGTCCTCAGTTAAATCAAGCTGCTAAGAACATAAATAAATCTCCCATTATAAGCTTCAAAATACTTATTTTGACATAGGCTGAGCTAATAACTTGCAATCTGGCATTTGCAACCTACTTGATAAGGCCTATAAATGGATAAAGATGCAAACTGAGCTGATCAACAAGTTAAAAATTGCTGAAAACTGACACACTGATTTTCTCCAATTTACACAAAAGCATATCCTATATTTCTGTTAATTTTTGGTGAAAACTCTGATTTATGTGTGTGTGAAAACTTCCGAAATACATTATTCAGGATTATTGAGGAGGAGTTCCTTTGATTGATTTGATGATTTTATGGGCAGAGGTTCAAAAGTTATTAAGACAAATAAGTGAGGTGGTTTTGTGCTTTGTATCTTTAAATGTTGATGCTATCGCATTAATCAGCATCAGTGAAGATTCCTGTAGCACATGGAAGGTTAACAAGTTTTATTTGGCACAGACTTTCCTGGACTGCACCTCATTTCATTCAGTGTATGAAATCAGTTTCAGATTAAGGACTTGTCTACACGGGCTCAATTGGAGCAGGCTAGATGAGACTAAAAAAGGTTGCTAGAGGTTCCAGAGCGGTCTCGTGTGGCATTTGGTGCAATCCTGGCATCCAAATAGCATATACTGTACACCTCAACGGCCCTATTTGGTTCAGCTTTTTGCCACATGGTGAAGTGGCTTAAGGAGAGAGCCACTTCAGGATATTGGCAAATTAAACACTTCCTCTGCTTCTTCATGAAGGGGCGAAGTTTAGAATTACACTTTTTAAAAAATATACTAGGGTAGTGCAGATACACTGCATCACTTTTTTAAAAAATAGAAACCTTTCTGGAAGCGAGAGGAGACAGGAGGGAGCAATGAGGGGCATTTCCTCCCTTTTCTTAAAGGTCAGATCAAGAACCTGCCTACAGATGAATCTGCAGGGAAAACTATAGAGATTGTAGACTCTGAAACTGTGGTTCCCAACCTTGGGTCCTCAGTTGTTCTTGGACTAAAACTTCCAGAAGCCTTCACAACTAGCTGTGCTGGCCAGGATTACTGGGAGTTGCAATCCAAGAATATCTGGGGACCCAAGGTTGGGAACCACTGCTCTGAAACTTAAGACTTTTTGAGAGTTGATGCACTGTAATGCTTGGACTAGCACTCTGGAAAAATGGGTTAAAGTCACAGTTTATCTGAGAAACTTACTGGGTAAATTTAGGCCACTCTTTCTCACCATGACCCACCTCACAGGCTTCTTGTGAGTATAAAGTAAGGATTTATTTTGTGAGGATAAAGAGTTGTGGGTACTGCTGCTAGCTAGAGCTCATTGGAAGAAGGTAGGATATCAATGTAACTTATACAATAATACCGTGTTTCCCCGAAAATAAGACAGAGTCTTATATTATTTTTTGCTCCAAAAAACGCATTAGGGCTTATTTTCAGGGGATTTTTTTTCCGTGTACAACAATCTACATGTATTCAAATACAGTCATGTCATCTTCTTCTGGTTGCTGCACAGTGGTGGAGGGCGGGGTTTCACTTAAGTGAGGCTTATTTTGGGGGTAGGGCTTATATTACGAGCATCCTGAAAAATCATACTAGGGCTTATTTTCAGGTTAGGTCTTATTTTCGGGGAAACAGGGTAGAAATAATAATAAAAGGTTCCACAAGACTCTATATTCCTTTTGTTGCAGTTTACTAACATAGTTCATCTCCCCCACCTGCATACATATATGGTCAGCAGTTCTCATGCCAACTCTCTGGCAGTGAGGCAGTGACAGGGAGGAAATATTTCAACCAAGGCAAATATGAAGTCATTTGTGGAGTAAAATCTCCTTGACACAGAAGACAAAAAAGAGAGAGAAAATATAGGAAAGTATGTTGGAATCCTGTATAATATTTCTCAAGACAAATATATGATGAGGCAAACAGACATGGGTGAACTCACAGGGGATAGCCTTTATTCTGGTTTCATACTAGCAGGTGTGTTTGATCACCAAATGTATATTTCACTGAGGTAGCAATTTTTTTCCAGAAAATACATAGAAGCATCCAGATGTTATATTCTAAACATGTTTTCGAGGAAGTAGTCATGTAGTCTGTTGCAGCAAAAATGACAAATGATCCTGTGACACCTTTAAGGCTAACGTTTAGCCATGTTATTCCAAACACTACATATTTTGCTGGATTGACCGCAATTTTAAATCTAAAGAAACATTGGATACAGAAGCAAAGACATTTTTTCTTTGATTACCTTATGAAGGGCATTCTAACTCTTCATGGAGATCATTTTGCTGCTTTCCAACAAACATTTATAAATAGCAGTTGTAGGATTCAATTTCTCTAAAAGTTAAATTAGGACACCCAGCAACGCAGAAGTTGTTGTTGCACACTCTGCCCACAAACACCAAAAGATCTTGTAATTGCAAGTACTGTACTGCCAATCACCACCAGCAAGTAAAGGATATATCGATTGCAAAGTTGAAAATGATAAGAATTCTCCACTTACTACTAATCACATGTGATGTACAACTTCTAAAAGTTGCTCCCTTCTAATCTAAAGTAGAGCTCCCATGTTCAGTCTATTTTCTATTTTAAAATGTTGCATCAAAACTTTCAAATCAGGATGACCTTGTAAAGTTAATTCAGCATGAGTGTATGGATGAAATTAAAATTAACAGGAGATTGTATGATAAAGCTCACTTGCAAGAAGAATTGCAGTTGGAGTTACAGTAGGATTCTTGTATCCAGGGGGGATCAGTTCCACGATCTACCATGGATGCCTAAAACCATGGATATGAGGGAACCCTATATACCAGTGGTCCCCAACGTTTTTGACACTGCGGACCGGTTGGGGGGGGACGGAGTCCGTGTGCAGGGGGAATACCCCCCCGTGCTTGCGCACATGGGCAAAGGGGCGGGGGTGCTCATGCGCAAAGGGGCGGGGGTCCTCGTGGGGCGTGCGCATGCACAAAGGGGCTGTGCGGGTGGGCGTGCAGGGAGGAGCGCATGTGAGGGGGCCGAAGATCTGTCTCCGCGGCCTGGTCCAGCCAAGGCCATGGACCGGCACCGGGCCCTGCTATATACAACATACAAGGGAGAAGGACAAGGGTGAGGACAAAGGCCACAAGGGGGCACCCTTGTAAATTGTATATAGGGATGAGGCAAACTGAGGATAAATTAAACCGTTGATATTGATCCTGTGGATACTGGGTTCCTATTGTAATCCTTAGTTTCTTACATACACAGGTCTTCAAGCAATCTATCCAGAAAGAGATGTCAAATAGGTTTCAATCCATGCAGGGGTATTTGGATAAGAAAAAACTTACCAATAATGAACAGAGACCAAAAGGTATGTCTTATTGATACCAACTGCAATCTGCAAAATGAAATCCTCCTTTAGAATTACCCTGCTCTTAACCCAAGAAGTTACTAAGGAGCAGCAAGATTATGTGTCTGAGTAGTAAGTACTTCTGAGAATCCTGTCAATGGTTCAGCATACTTTCAATGATCTTAAGGCCATTAAGATGCAAACTGAGGTTTTGAGAAAGCAACAAAGGCTATGTGTTCCTCTAATTTTTGCAAAAGCAAAGAAAGTTTCACAATATGGTGCTGGGCATAGAAAGCAGATTCCTAACAATCTTTTTTTTTTCAAAGCCAGTTTCTATCTCTGAAGTATGGACAATTGCCATACTTCAGAGTGAAATCGGATGTCTATACAGTATACAAATGCCAGGAGTATGTGAAACAAACAAGAAGAAATGGAAAACCTATCTCAGGAGGGTAATTATGACTTGATAGGAATAACTGAAATTTGTTGGGATGACTCCCATGACTGGAATATAGCAATTGAAGAATATAAATTGTTCCAAAAGAAAAGAAAGCATAGAATGGGAATTGGAGTTGCAGTATATGTCAAAAACACACATTCCTGCACAGAAATACAGGAGGAGGAAATTGGCTGTCCCATTGAGAGCACCTGGATCAATGTAGTTGGAGCGAAAAACAAAAGGAACATGGTAGTCGGAGTTTACTACCGACTGCCCAATCAAGAAGAGGATGTGGATGAAACTTTTGAAAAATAAATTGGAAGGATTTCAAAGAGATATGATGTAGTAGTGATGGGATATTTAAATTATCCTGATATCTGTTGGGAGGCACATTCTGGCAAGTATAGCCCTTCCAAGAAATTTCTGGCTTGTGTGGCTGGTAATTTTCTCCAACAAAAAGTAGAGAAAGAAACTAGAGGACTAGTTATCCTTGACTTGAATCTAGCCAGTAGAGATGACTTGGTGGAGGAAGTGGCAGTAAATAGAACTCTGGGTGAGAGCGACCATATTCTACTAGAATTCTTGATTTCAAAGGAAACCAAAGCAGAATGTAGCCACACATATATGCTGGATTTTTTAAAAGCCAATTCTAATGAGAACAAGGATAAGTAAAATCCCATGACAGGAGATCCTAACAAGAAAAGGAGTCCAAGAAGGGTGGGAGCTTCTTAAAAAGGACATTCTAAAGTCACTACTATAAACAATTCCAACAAGAAAAAAAGGTTGGAGACAGCTGAGAAGGCCAGTGTGGCTTCACAAAAAGCTCAGAGAGGACCTGAAAACAAAAAAGGACACGTATAGGAAGGCAAAGCCACAAAGGAAGAGTACAGACAAATAGCAAGGAATTGCAGGGATGGCATTAGGAGGGCAAAAGCTAAGAATGAGCTGAGGCTAGCTAGATACTAAAAGCAACAACAAAAAAAGCATTCTTCATGTGCGTAGCAAAAGACAAAGAAAAGAAAAAGTGGGGATACAGCGAATGTTAATCAAATCTGCGGATGACACCAAATTGGGTGGAATAACTAACATCCTGGAAGGCAGAAACAAAATTCAAAATTATCTAGATAGGCTTGAGCACTGGGCTGAAAACAACAGAATGAAACACAACAGACATAAGTGCAAAATACTGCACTTAGGAAAAAGAAACCAAACACACAGTTACAAGATGGGCTGGCTCAGCAGTACTACAAGAGAGAAGGATCTTGGGGTCATTGTAGATCAAAAGCTGAATATAGCCAACAGCGTGACGTGGCTACAAAAAAGGCAAATGCTATTTTAGGCTGCATTAACAGAAGTATAGTCTCCAAACCCCGTGAGGCACTCATTCACATACATTCAGCACTGGCTAGGTCTCATCTTGAGTACTGTGTCCAGTTTTGGACAACACACTTCAAGAGGGATGCCAACAAACTGGAACAAGTTCAGAGGAGAGCAACAAGGATGATCAGGGGGCTGGAAACCAAGCCTTATAATGAAAGACTGAAAGAATTGGGTATGTTTAGCCTTGAGAAAAGAAGACTGAGGGGAGATATGATAACTCTTTTCAAATGCTTGAAAGGCTGTCATACAGAGGAGGGGCAGGATCTCTTCTCAATCATCCCAGAGTGCAGGACACGCAACAATGAACTCAAGTTACAGGAAGCCAGATTTCAATTGAGTATCAGGAAAAACTTCCTAACTGTTAGAGCAGTACGGCAATGGGACCAATTACCTCGGCAAGTGGTGAGTGCTCCAACACTGGAGGCATTCAAGAGAAATTTAGACAACCACCTGGCAGATATCCTTTGATTTGTATTCCTGCACTGAGGAGGTGGTTGGACTCGATGGCCTTATAGGCCCCTTCCAACTTCATGATTCTATGAAATCTGAGAAGCCAAAAAACGTCCTAGTAATATCCAAGAATAGCACTCCTTGACTATGTGTAACAAGGAAGGCTGGCACCACAATTGGATGCAATTATTCTTGAAAATCTCAACATGTCTTATTCTCACCTAAGCATCCATATGATTTCAGCTTTCATTATAAAAAAAATCTGTGTTCTAATCGGCATAATGCAAAGCTGTTATGGACATGATTCTCATTTCCTTTCTGAAATATATAGGATATATATATAATTAGAGAGAAGTCACCTAACCAGCACCCCTGCTGAGCTTTAGTGCCCTGCTGCAAGAGTGCTATAAGCAGCATAGTACCTCCATTGTCTTTTATTTTCCCCATTCTTATTCCCTGCTTCTCGGGGAATTCAGCCAGCCACTGGGTAAATGTCCAGAGATCTATGGGCAGGCAAGCAGGCAGTCCTACCAACCTCAGTCTCAGGCTATGGTTAAAAAGTTAATCAGTTGAGTCTCCTCTTCCAGCTCCTAGCTGCCATTACGGTCATCAAACAAACAGGGAACAGTCCCACTTTCTTTGTGCTTAGATCTAACTTAATGTCCTGCTGCACTACTACCACCACTGTACTATCTACTGAACTGTGTAACTACAAATTAGTACCTAAGTTTGCTTCCTGCCACTTCTAATACCTTTTATTTCTATATCCTGTTTTTAAACAACCAGAGAGCAGGGACTGTTCTAGTACTGATATTTCAAAGTTCCTGCTCCAGGGACTCTTTTTTCCCCTGCCTCAAGGGTTGAGGGAAAAATGCCTTGAATTAAAAAAAAATGATGCTCGAGCAACTTGAAGATGGAGTAACATACCATCCTTCTCCACACATGCAATGCAAGTCACCTTGGGTCCTTTTTAAGGAGAAAGGTGGGGAAATATTTTAAAGAAAGAAAGAAAACAAAGAAAGAAAAGTATTCCAAAATGTTAATCCAAACCACTTGAGATACAGCAAAGTCAGGTTCTTGTTATTTTAACAAGACATTTACTTTTATATCAACTCATAACAATGATGTTGAGGGAAAATTTGAGAAAAAAACACATTTTCATCCAGGGTTACTTCATTATCATCCTGAGTAATTCTATGGAACTTACCACCAAGATAATGTGCAGAGCTTTGCACTGCATATTATGGTACAATTCTGTAACATTAATAGTCATGCATGGTGAGAAGCAGACTTCTGTACATGCAGTAAAGATCTACTTAAGCAATTCCAGTGTATTCTCAGTGCACTTACAGCAAATTATTTTCTCCAAATTATCACCTAAATTAAAAAGCATTGCAATCATATATGTTTTATCTTTTGGCAAACCTCAGGTAATGTTAAATACCTCAAAAGTCAGACAATGTTACAAACTTTTTAGTATCATGAATCCTTTTGGATTTTTGACAAACCTCCCATACTTCCTCACATTTCCTTTACCACCATTCAACCCCCTTTTAGCAACCAAACCAATTTATTATTAATTTAAAAAAAAAAGACACAACAACCTAGTAAAATTATTTTGAGTAATGAAATTTTGGAAATAGTTTAAGCTGATACATTTTTGTTATAAAAATCTCACTGCAGTTTTACTTGAAGTTCCTTGAGCTTCCCCACTTATGAAACAATGGCTGAAATCCCACTGTTTAGCATAAGAAAATTCACAACTTTCAGTCTTTTCCTAACTGGCAACTAAGGAGTTCTGCCATGATTCATGGGTGTTTGTGTCACACACTGGCTTGGTGCGTGTGCACCCCACCCCCACCATCATGGCAGGGATTTTTATTAGCCAGTTAGGAAGACTGAATGTTACAAATTTTCTTATGTTAAACAACAGGATTTTAGCCAATTATTTAAATGCTACTGAGAAGTATCACGAAGAATTAAAAACAGCAGAAGTGGGTTATGCTTTTGGATCAACTTTGAATTCTTAATCAGATCACAAGGCTTCCCAAAGGCAATCAAACCTAAACTCACCTTGGAATCAGAGCACATTCTGCAACTAAATATTAGGACTAAATGTGTTTATAACTGATATATTTAAACTCATTGATCCATAAAACATGATGGTGCTAATGATAACATGTTTTAAAATGCTGTTCTGGCAAAGTCTGAGACCAATACGTATCTGGAATTGGATATCTGGAAATGATTGTGTATGATTTGCCTGGAAATCAACAGAAAAGTAGGGAATGCTTTTAATACTGTAGGTGAGTTGTGGCCACTACCTTCTAAGGAAACTAAGATCCATTCCTGAGCTTAAGACAACAGTGATATTTTTGGGTTAATTTTTTGTTCCTATGCTGCTATTCTTGTTGTGTGAGAGAAATGCTGAGGAAAAGTTTTCAGCTGTTGCTATGGTTTCTATAGAATTTGTTTTTACCCAGAAAATAGTTGCAAAAAATCAAAGTGTTTGTCATTAAAATTCACATTTTTTTCAAGATAATGCTGCACCAACTTAAAAGCATCACATATTATTTACATATATTCCGGGAAATCACAAATATTAGAGAGAAAATCATGGGTACGGTAGTTCATCTTTACTTCCGATTGGCCATGTACTGCATACTCGGAACGGTGTAGAAAGTTCCAGGGAGCAATAGAATCCTAAAGTACAGTCTTCTATTTCTCCCTTATTAAAGTTAACGACCACCTGAGGATACTCACTGATTTACATTAATTTACAGCAGTGACTGTTCCCAATTTTCCCCGTCAATCCCCAGCCTGATCAGGTGAAGAGTTACTGTATTATTCTGTTTTTCTCCATTAATAGTTTTAGAATGCCTTCTCCTGGGACATTCTATTTGTTCTTCTAAAATTTTTGTTATTTGTGCCAAACTTTTGTACACAGCAGTTCTATCCATGACTGCATACAAGGATATTACAAGCTCTACTGTGGAACAGATGGTTGGTGCTGAGTTTGGTAGCAAATCAGGATTAGAAGGTGGGCTGAAGCTCAAAAGAGGTTGACAGATAACTACCACAGCTGACAACTAGAGACCCATGAGCAGTATTCTGTTGGTAGAAGTCTGCACCTTAGATTGAAAAAGAATGGACTCTTGCAGTACCTTAAGACTAACAGATTTGCTATAACATGCTATCAGCTAATTTGTGGCTTTGGCTCTACCTTTCTTATACTGAAAGCACAGTGCTGCAATTTCATGCAACAATTTTATCCAGTTTCAACCACACAGCGGTATATACGTGTTGCATTTTGATTCTGGATACTTGCCCTTTCTGTGCCCATGTGCTAAAATAGGAGTTATGAAAGGCAAGTAGCCACAGCTTTTCTAATACTATGCTAAGGACCTGGGGGCACTGTTTTGGTTATCTTCCTCAAATATGCCTGTATTTAATAATGGATCCATTTCAGTCGGGCTTCAGGCCGTGCCACAGCACGGAAACGGCATTGGTAACCCTGCTGGATGACCTACTTAGGGAGGCCGACGGGGGCAAAATGTCCTTGCTGGTCCTCCTTGATATCTCAGCTGCCTCTGATACCGTCGACCATGGTATCCTCCTGGAGAGGCTATCTGAGTTGGGGATCAGTGGGCTTGCTCTTGCTTGGCTCCGGTTCTTCTTGGAGAGCCATCCTCAGAGAGTCCAGGTTGGGGAGAATGTATCGGCCTCGTGGTCCCTCAATTGTGGGGTTCCGCAGGGTTCGATCATCTCCTCAATGCTGTTTGCCATCTACATGAGGCCGCTGGGAGGGGTCATCCAGGGATGTGGAGCTTCGTGTCACCAATATGCTGATGACACCCAGCTCTGCATCTCCTTTCTTCCATCTGCAGTGGATGCCGTTCCGTCCCTTGAGCGCTGCCTGGAGGCCGTGCTACAATGGATGAATGGACTGAGGTTGACCAGACAAGACGGAGGTCTTGCAGGTGGGCGCCCCCGCTGTCAGTGGTTTGGGGAATTCCCTCTCTTTTACGGCGGCGACTCTCACCACAAAGAATGCAGTTCGCAGTCTAGGGGTCCATCTTGACCCGGCACTCACCATGGAGACCCAGGTAGCGTCCGTGGTTTGGTCCGCCCACTTACATCTTCGGCCGATCGCCCAGCTGCATCCCTATCTAGAGGCGGGGGCACTCACCACGTTGGTCCATGCGCTCGTAGTCTCAATAATAGACTACTGTACTGCTCTCTACGTGGGTCTTCCTTTGAGACTGATGCGGAAGCTTCAAATGGTCCAGAACACGGTGGCCAGACTATTAACAGGGGTGAAAAGATTCCACCATATATCCCCCACCCTGGCCGCCTTACACTGGCTACCTATTCGCTTCCGCATCGATTTCAAGGTGCTATTACATACAAAGCCCTAAACGGTTTAGGCCCTCGATACTTGGCAGAGCACCTTCTTCCGCCTAGTTCTGCCCGTATCACCCATTCCAGTCAGGCTGGGCAGCTGAGGGGCCTAATGCCAAGAGAGGTCCGAAGGGAGAAAACTAAAAACTGGGCCTTCTCGGCAGTGGCCCCTCGTCTCTTGAACAACTTGCCTGTAGAGATCCGCCTGGCCCCCTCGCTAAGGGTCTTTAAGACCAATCTGAAGACATGGCTATACAGGCAGGCCTTCCTTACAGCCATCACCTAGGCTATTTTTTTCCCCATCTTGCATTCTGCTGTTAATTTGGGTTGTATCTTTAGTTCATTTATACCTTCTTGGTTTATTTTTTATATTTTGTGTAAACCATGCAGAGTAGACACGTTCTAGATGGGCAGTATATAAGTTTAATAAATAAAATAAATAAATAATAATAAGTAGAGCATCTATTTTATGATTCTGCTTGCATGTGCATCTAAAAGTGAAAGTACCCGCTCCCCTCCACTGTATTTTATTTCTTCACATGGGTGGAGGGAGACCACATAGACAATGCTGTTATTTTTTTGTGCATGTTAGGAAACACCACAGTACAATTAATAAATACTTTAGATAATTTTTTGTTCAATAACAGGTAACATCAAGGTAGCTAACCTGAATTCTTCCATAGTACTTTAGAGGAGCATTGAGTATATTGACACAGAGGAGATATTGTCTGTTCTTCAGGCAAAACCCAAAGGGGAAAAAAACAAGGACCTGTGACACCTTAAAGACTGGTATATTTTAATGTGAGCTTTCATGGACAAGTCCAGTTCTTCAGACATATCAAGTGAAATACAGTAAAATATGGACTTCACAAGTAAAATATTCATGCTGGCTTTGAGAGTCAGTGGTGTATGTTTGCATCTCACAAGTGCAGTAATTTATGACCTGTGTTTGGTGTACAGTTCTTTTGGTTTGTAAATAGGCAATTATGCCTGTTCTGTTCACTTGCAGAGAACTGTCAGTGCAAAAGCTCAATTGTCTTAGGCTCACCTTGCTTCTGCCAATGCCTATTAAGTGACCTCCAAGCAATCTACTTTTCTATATGACAAATAGCTACATTTTCATGGGGTTCCACCCCTGTTTAAGAGGTGGGTAGACCTAGTATTGTCTGCAATTTTCATATGTTCTGAAAAAATTTTTCCTTGGTTTTAGTCTGGGAGAGGTGGGATGGTAGCTGAAGACCGGATGTACACTTGATGCAGATTTTAATTTTTTTTTAGTTAAGTGCTATCTCTCTCCATATGTCACTGGGTGCAGTACTTGCTAAGTAACTGATTTTATCAATAGGGATCAGCTTAAGACATCCAGTAATGATTTTACAACTTTCATGGGCCTACATCTACCTATTTTGCATGGGCTAAACTATACCATGCTGGACTGGAGTATCCACCTGCATGGTAGAATAGGGCCAAAGCTATAGTCCTGAGTGTTTGTTATTGTGTGCCCCATCTGGTTCCCGATAGTTTTCAAAGAATATTGTTCTTGCACAGATCTTTTGTTAAGTATTTTGGCAGTGTTTCTTGCAGGGATATTATCTAAAGTAACACCTAGATATTTGGGGGCAAACCAATGATGTAGTTAGATGCCCTTCAAGGAGGTAACATAACATTTCCAAGATGTCTGATAATTTATCAGATGGAAGAAACTTATTTAAATCTTAGCAGGGTTGGTTTTAAGTTGGTTTTTATCATAATATACACCGCTGGATGAGGAAGTTGTGGACAATCAGGCAAAAGAACAAAGAAAGCATAAAGGGTGAGGAAAAGGAGATAATAAATGGGTTTTTATGAGTCACAGTGACTGGCGGAACAGGAGCTGAGCTGGACCTACCACTTCCTTAATAATCATTGTGTGCCATCAAGTCAATTCTGACCGATGGCAATCCTCTTCAGGGTTTTCCAGGTCGAAGAGTGGTTCCCAACCTCGGGTATCTCAGGTGTTCTTGGACTGCAACTCCCAGAAACCCCGTGGTGAAGGCTCCTGAGAATTGCAGTCCAAGAACACTTGAATTTCCCAAGGTTGGGAACCACTAGAACATACTCCGAAATCGTTTACCGTTCCCGTTCTTCTAGGGGATGCCCTGGGACTGTCCAGCTTGCCCAAGGCCACCCAGGCTGGTTCTTCTCCTAGCAGGATCCAGTGGCCTATCCAACTCCCAACTGCTGGTCCACAGCCCGAGACCTAAGCCACTGAGCTAAGCCAACCAGCTCTTATCGCTTCCTTGCTGCTGGGTAATTATGCTGGTCCACCGAAAGAGGGGGAGGGGCGCCCCCCGCTCGTTGCTAGGCTACCTTTCATACAGATCACAGACATATCAGACGTGAGTCACTTCAGGCTGCTGTGACGTTTTTCATAATTATCAGGTCACAGCCTAGCTGCTTCAGCTTCTATGCCCGAATTCCCCCTCCCTATCTTTTCTCTCCAACCAAATGTAAACCATTCTAATAACCAACAACAGCAACCAACTTAAGATGGCGCCAAGGCACAGCAAGGATGCTCACGTGACCTAAGGAGACCCCCCCCCACCTCTTTCTGTTGCAGCGGCAGGCTTTTTTTTAGGGGGGGGAGACAAATCTCGCGACATCTTGAAGTCATCGAGGAGGGAGGGGTACTCGCCAGAAACCTGGAGGGGGGGAGGCAAGTAGGGACAAATCTCGCGTGAACAGAGCCATAAACATTGTATAGGGAAGCCTCGCGATACCATCTAGAGGCCTCCTGGATTGGGAGAAGTCCGCAGCCTGCCTAGTTCTCGCGGTAGCCTTGGGGTTCCTCGGCCCTCCCCCCACCTCTTTAAGCGGAGCGTAGAGTTCTCCCCGCGATATCTTTTGCTGCAAGCAGAGGTGGGGGGAGGGGATTGAGAGGAGGAAGAGAAGGGGGCGTGGTTTGCGCGCTGAAGTCAGCACGGCGACTGCGAGGGGGCGGAGAAATATATAAAGGCCCGGGCCGTACAGGGGGGGTTTCAGTTAGAGAAGCGATTCCGAGGCGAAACCGAGGAAGCTGCGGCAGCCGAGGCTAGTTCTACGTCTGGTGAATCTGAGTTTCTCTACGCGGAGCGGGACATCCCGAGACGATCTCTCGTTATGAGTCATGTGGCAGTGGAAAATGCCCTCGGTCTAGATCAGGAGGTGAGAAGCCACGAGTTATAAAATAGGCCTAGAACAGTAGGCTGTTATGTCCCCTTCCGATTTCCCTTTTTCCTGGAGCTTCTCCCGGCGATTCCGGCTCTTTTGTTCTCCCCTTTTCTCTTCGTAGCGGGTTTTTTTGGTGCCATCCTTCTAGTGGCGTATTTAATTGTGACGCAGTTCCTTTTTGTAGAGGCCCTTTTATCGATTCCCCTTGTGCGGGATCGTTATTAGAGAAAAACTCCCCATGGGGGAGAGCGGGCGGGAATTGAGAAGCTGGGAAAAAGATATGGAGGAGGAGGGAGAAAGGTCGCTCGGAGAAAGTGCCGCCGGGCCGTACGAGGGCCGGTGGGCAGGCCTTGGCCTGCTCTCTCCGGGCTTTGTGCGGCGCTGGCGGCTGCGAGATCTGCCGGGCCCCCTAGTGGCGGTGGCTGAGAACAGCAGCGGACAGGCAGACAACGGCGGCTCTTGTGCGCATGTCGAAAATATAGTGGGGGGGGGGGGGGAAAGAGAGGCGGTGGCAGCGCGTGCGCGTTTCCCTACCGGGGGGGGGGGAGGGAGAGAGGAATCGGGGATGGCAACTGCTGCTAGTCCTCGGTTTTCTCCTCCCTCCCACCCAGCTCTCACTCTCCGTCGGATGCGCGCGCCCGCCCGCCCGCCCGCCCCCTCAGTTCCTTTGTTCTCCCGGCTGTGAAAAGGAGGGCAGGGCGGTAGAGTCCCATCGGAGGCGGGATGCTTTCTTCTCCCCCAACTCCCCAGTTCCTTTCGCCTTTTATATTTTTTTCTCTCCCCTCCTTCCTCAAGCCTCAGGGATTTCCCGCCCTGCGCGTGGCCGTTTTTCGCTTGGCGTTCCTCGGGGCTGACGCAGGCGCGCGCGCGCGGGGGGGGGCGGGGGTTTGTCCTCTGCGGTGCGCTAGAGCCGGCTCCCGAAGTAGGTCACGGAGCCGGCTGGGGAAGGCGAAAGAGGAGTCGGGGAACCACGTGACCCCCCGACGGTGCCGGATTAGCGGCCGCCAATGAGAGCGCGGGCTGCCGCTCGCTGCGGTAGAAGCGGGCCGTAAACAGCCTGAGGGGAGGCCGAGGGGGGGGAGGGAGAAGAGCCCTGCCCCAGCCTGCCTTGGCTCAGCAGGGAGGCGGGGGGGGGGGGAGAGAGAGAGAGAGAACCTTTTCCGGTCCCGGAAAGCCTCCTGGGCCTCCGCGCGCTCTGCTTGCCTGCCAGGAGGGTACCTCTTTCTAGACCTAAGATGGCGTCGTGCCTTTTCTCTGCACTCAAATTAGTGGTTTTGTTTTTCAGCTGGAGAAAACTAACCGTCCAACATGCTCATCTTCAATTATGTTCAAAAACGTCATGAAATATTTTTCTTGGAATAAAGGGTTTTGAGGGTTTTTTTGTAGGAGACAGGTTTTTATATGTATATGGGCCAAGGCAAAGCCTGCTGCAAGCTATGTGTAAAATTAAAAATCATGTCAGTTAAAATGAATGTTTTTACTTGAATGGAAACCCTTGGGCTGTTTAAGCTGCTTGATGGGTGTTGTAGGAGTTAACATTACTGAATGTTAACTGTAATTTCTAAACCCTTTGGGAAGCCAAAAAAAAAAAAAAAGCTGAAGACTAGATATTAACTTGGTGAGTTTTAAATGTTGAAAGCATAACAAGTAAACTTGTCTAAAAGTAACTGATACAATTTTTGTTACTGGTCACAACAAGTAATTGATTCTTCCTTCTGTTTTGCTAGTTTGCTGGTCTAGACTTGAATTCCTCAGACTCTCAGAGTGGAGGAGGTGCAGCAAGTAAGTATATTTTTCAAAAGTAAATATTTGTTACAACTGTAGATTTGACATGGTCTAGTGCCACAACATAAAAGGTTAGCATGTTTTGGTGTTTGGGGAAGGAGACAAATTGTACTATGAAAATATTGCTGTGAGAACTTCAGGAGTCATGAATTTAATTGGCATTTGATGCAACTATTACACAGTGGAACTTTTAGTTCGCTAAAAAAATTTTTTTGAAGACTCCTAACTGCTTAAACTAGTGAGGTTAACACATTATCAACTATAATAAACATGGGATGAGAATTCTACAGCCACAGTAGAGTGAATTGGGTTCAATTAAAATGTTGTTATTGAGTTGTGGCTAAAATGGAATGCATATGTGTACAAAGTAGCAAAGCAGTAATGTACCATAGTTGTTACAGTTTTTAAAATAAAATTTTAGCTGTATAAATGTAACTTACGGATGGGTGAGTGTTTGTGCAAGTATTGAGTTAATAGGGAGTAGGAGATATGTTTTGCGTTTAGTTGTGGAGGATTTAGGTAAGACAGGAAGATACAGTGGTGCCTCGCAAGATGAAATTAATCCGTTCCACGGTTAATGCCGTCTAGTGAAAATTTCGTCTTGCGAAGCACGTTTTCCCATAGGAATGCATTGAAATTTAATTAATGCGTTCCTATGGGGAAAAAAAAGTCAGAAACCAAAAAAAAAGTCACCAAAAAGTCACTTACCAGGTAGAGTAGACTGAGTCCAGTTCCTCACAGTGGGTTTGTAGCCCCAGAACAGCCGGAAAAAGAGTGCCAAACAGCGGAGATTCAGCAACCAGCAGGGAGCCGGCAGCCATTTTGTGGTCATCTCCGCTCCTGGCCCCCCTCTCCCCGCCTCTCAGCTGATTGGCGCTGGGTCTGAGAGGCTTTTTCCCTGCTCGGCAAGCCTCAGGAAGCCTGTTAGACCCAGCACGAATCAGCTACCCCGCCTCTCAGCTGATCGGCGCTGGGTCTAACAGGCTTCCTGAGGCTTGCCTAGCAGGGAAAAAGCCTCTCGGACCCAGCGCTGATCAGCTGAGAGGCGGGGAGAGGGGGCCAGGAGCGGAGACAAAATGGCTGCCGGCTCCCTGCTGGTTGCTGAATCTCTGCTGTTTGGCACTCTTTTTCCGGCTGTTCTGGGGCTACAAACGCACTGTGAGGAGCTGGACTCAGTCTACTCTACCTGGTAAGTGACTTTTTGCTGACTTTTTTGGGGGTTTCTGCCTTTTTTTTTCCCCATAGGAACGCATTAATTAAATTTCAGTGCATTCCTATGGGAAACGCGCCTCGCAAGACGAAAAATATCGCAAGACGGCCCGTCTTGCGAGGCACCAAAAATCTCTCAAGACCCTTTCGTCTTGTGAGTTTTTTGTCCTGCGAGGCATTCGTCTTGCGAGGCACCACTGTAGTAGATGTAAGTGCAATAATTTTGTTGGTATGAAATCTTCATGTTACATTTCTCTTCTAAACTAATAAGTGTTGTGTATTTTCAGAAGGACGCTACATTCCTCCTCACTTGAGAAATAGAGAAACTTCAAAGCAGGGTATGTGCGTTGGTGCATTAATATTTTAGTTTTGGGAATCAGTATTTCATTTTAATGCTGCCTCACCAACTTAGTTGGCAGATTCTCAAGTGTTTGGTGCTTTGGTTCATATAAGTCATGAATTCTTTTTTAGAAATAGGAGTAGTGAAGGTAATGGTAGGTGCGTAGGTACATTGCACACTAACTTTGGGGTGTATGAAAAATAAAGAATCTTTGCATGGGGTGGTTGGGTGAAGGACTGAATTCAGGTTCACTAAATATGAGTAAAGGGCTGGTGAGTAAAGAGAAAAGGTATCTTGGGCCTGATTAGTATAACTCCTTTAGTAATAGTGTGGTTTGCTACAATGGAAACAATGCTGTTTGCAATGAAATAATAGTGAAAAGTACTTTTTAATTTTTTCTATGATAAGTTTATAGTGAAACTAGTGAAAGTTTATAGTGAAACTATAAACAACTATAGTTGTCGAGTAAAAGTGTACCTGGTCTTTCAAATCTGAACAAGTGGGAAACTAGAAGAGGTTTTTAGTGTTAATGAATAAAACAAGTGTTGATTGCAAAAACCCAAAAATCTTACTCTTTTTGGCATAGATAGTGGTAAATATGTAGGTGATGGCTTGTCATGCTTTCAGAGTGTTCATATTTTTTATAATAGACTTTTGTAGGGTAGGATGGTAAATCATATATAAAGTGTTCTGGAAATAGATCTGGATGTCAAGTTTGTACTTTGCAAGGCAGATAGTTTAATTTTCTGTCTTAGTGACCTTACTTTTTTATTTATAGTCATTGGTCTCATGGTTAAAATTGAGCAGCTAGATTGGTTTGAGACCGTTACTCTTTCTGTGGCCTTATCGAAGAGTAACTAAAACATGGTAAGCAATCTGGAATCTTCCAGATGTTTAGAACAGCTTGCATTAACCCTAGGTTAACTAGGGCTTGTGGGAATTTTATTCCAAAATATTTGGAGGTTCAGTTTCTTACAAGGAATTCAGTGGAGGGGGGTTGGGGATAATTCTTGCCCTATTGTAGTAGTTATCTTTCTTTGTTTTTCTACCGTAGATAGCTTATCTGAGTATTTTGCTGGTAGATTTCAGGCTTGTAGAACACACGTATTTCATTGAGGTGAGAATTTGGTGATATAGTGAACCAGTTTAGTAATAGTAACTGGGTACCTCAGGAGAGCAGAGAGTACAGGGTTTACTTTTGCACGTGGTTTGCATCCTTGTCATTGAAATATACCAAACGGTGGGGTCTTGTGAGAGCGTATGTTGAACTTATTATTGGACAAGAGAAGTTGCTGCTCATTTGAGCTTCTGGTTTCTAAAATATTTCAGCTGTGTTTTCACATTTTTCATAACTGGAAGTTGGAAACTTAAAATTATATCCTTTAAATTCAGTTTGTTTTTTGTATAGTTCTTGTGTACCACAACAATAAAATGAGTTGTGCTCCTGAGGAACGTGCAGAAGTGTGGTAATATTGCTTGGTATTGATAAGCTTGTCTTGCCTTATCCCTCCCCCTTCTCATGGCAAGTGTGAGAGGAGTTTTTCTTGCAAAGACACAGGAATACCTTAAAGCAATCCCCCATTTTGGTGGCCTAATGTTTTTGATGGCAGAACTCGTCACTGACTAGATTTAATGGCATCTGTAATCCAAAGCATCTAGATCACCTCATTGTGAAATGCTTCGTTAAAGGCTAGTGTGAAGCTCTTCTAGATGTATATTGCATTCTCTTGGGGCATTTGGGATGCTACCTTATAAGGGGATTGTGGGAATACAGAACATTATAGTTCTTTGTTTGGTTCAAAGATCAGATGCTTGTAGGACTGGGACAATCTTGACAATAGTGAGAATTCATTAGCGCTTCTGAGAATGTCCCAACCTGGTAAATAGAGATGGGGGTATCCTGCCCCAGCTGGACCTAATGAGGGTCCAGCCCCTGGGATCAGACCATCTGCTCACGTGTCCCAGCACCACAAAGGTCCCACTCTTCTGGCCAATGACTCCAGGAGCTCCTCTGTCTCCCTGCTCAGCTGGCCACTCTCAAGACCTAGTCCTCCTATTCCTGCGAGCAGATCAGAAAGACCGTGGAGCTCTTGGTGCCGTTAGCAGGAAGAGTGGGATGTTTGTGGTACTGGGACGCATGAGGGGTGGTCTGGTCCTGGGGGCTGGACCCTCCTGAGGTCCAGCTGGGATGGGGATAGTTGTATTTGTTTATGAATACAAATATCCCCATCTCTATTTGTAAGACACCTAAACTCTGTAGAGGTTTTGGCTTAGGGCCATGGTCTCTCCAATCCTGTCTCCAGATTTTTAAGTCATTCTCCAAATAATGGATAGCTATATTATCACCAGTGGGGAACTGGTGTGTTTTTTGTAGAAGTTTCATAAGCTGTGATTTTCATGTTGAAAGTATTGTTTGAGAAAACATTTTTTTACAGGCTGAAGAAATTTGAGTATCAATACATTATAATGTTGTTTTAAGCGTTTGAATTGAATCATAATGCTGGGGGTGTTCATGACTCTTTTTGCAGCAGGCAGTGCATATAACTATACAGCAAACTACTATTCCAGTACGACGATGCCACCACGAAGCTGTAAGTTGGTGTCAGGCTGGAGTGATCTTGCAGTTTGTCATTTGAGAGCATGTGTTTAAGCATACTTCATAGCAGCATCTTGCTATCAACTAACAGCGTGAGCTTTTTCTTTCAGGCAGATTCTCAGGCATACGTTATTTTCCTACAGTTTAATATGTAGGAAATCCTGAATTCATAAATAAGATAGATTTGAATATTTACCTAGCGTGTCTTAGGAAAACACTGTGCGTTAGAAGAAATGGCAACCTCAGCAGTGGCTTCTGTTTGAGAATTGTACCCAGTAGTCCCGTTTCAGATTCAGTTCCACCAAGTATTGGGATCTAGTAGTTAACAAACAAGGTGAAAATCTAATAACATAACATCACAGTAACTTGCCAACAGGACGTTCAAAATGTGTCTAGATCTCATTAATACTTATTTCTTAACTAGTTGGCTATGGCCCACACTTTTCATATATTTGTAGCTGTATAGTAAGAATGTCAACATGTAATACTGGTTGGTAGGATTAGAGTGGTGGTTGCCATACTATGTTACAAGCATTAACTTAATATTTGTAGAAACAAACATACTGGAAGAAGAAGAAAAGAACATGGTAGCAATTTAAAATTTATGGTAAAACACAGTATATTTTTAATGTAACAATCATTCAGGTGTTGTTTTTGCTTTTCCCATAAATGACTTGCCCATAAATGATATTTTTCCCCTTGTGTATATGCAAGAAACTCCTGTATAATTGCACATGAACATTGTGTGCAGAATCTTTCAAACAGATTGCATAATACCATGTTCCCCATTCCCCCCCCAGATCTTTGTGGTAAGCATTTTAGCTGTTTTTAAGTATCTGAAGAGAGTCTTAGATTAGCTTCTTTTTTTTTTTTTTTTTTTTTTTTTTTTTTGCTTTACCTGGTCAGAATTGTGGGTTTGAAACAGTTGAGTTTTATGACACTTTAAACAACTAACACATGCATTATGCTTCTGTGGAGCGCAACCCTGATGTCTAGCATTCTCATTTTGAAGCCATTGAGCTCTTGTTTTTTTTTTTTGAATTAAGCAGGGCAGGATTCTGTCATATAACTTTGCTGACAGTAGACTCTTTCCCCCCCCCCCCATGCTACCCCTGTACATTTGCAGTGGATGCTGTTTCCTGACTCTTCCTCCAGACCAAGAAAGAGATGAACTTTTTCCCCCCTCAGCCTTTTGGGGTTTGAGTCTTTTAGTCTCTGATTTGTTATAGATTGCTTGCCCTGGCCTGTAAAAGTGTAACCCATTATATGAGTTGCTTTTAAAGCTCTTACAGAGACTTGGGATTGCCACAGTGATGGCACACTTTTGCCTCTAGAACCTGTCATACATTAAAAGCTTAATAAAAATAGCTGTATTATTTGGCTAGAATTTTACACTGCTTTTCCATAACTAGTCCTGTATTTTTAAGTTGGTTTTTATAAGTAATAGGTTTTGGGGTTCAAACAAGTTGCAAAGGTCTGCCTATTAGCAGACATATGTAACAGTACCGTAGATAGGTATACGTTTAATCTTTACTGAGTTCAGCACAAGATCTTGAAGACTGCTTCATGCTGTTTGAGTACCTGTTTTTAGGCCATGCTTTTGCTTACAGCATGATAGTGACAAATGAGTATTGTTGCAGAACACTAATAATACACACAAAAAGTTGCATTAGTTTTCCGCAGAAACCCTTCGCTCAGCTAAACGCGTAACTGTCTAAACTAAGTTTTTTAGTTTGTGGCAGCACTAATGCAGCATCTTACAAGTTAGGGCCTGAATTTCTGGTGAAGAACTTGGGCCCTATGCCATGGTCCTTTTTCCTGAGGAAGGTGCCCGTGATATAAATTTCTGGCAGTAAAAATCACATTGATGCCATGGAGCTTGCCAAAACGATTTGCCAGCGCAAGTGACATTTTACCCTTTAATTGTTTAACTTTTTATTCTCTGCCAAAGATTCCCCCAGCTGGGACTCTCGTGGAGGTAATGGCTATATGAATGGATATGATCGTGACAGCCGGATGAATGGCTACGATCGTGATCGCGATGTGTTTGGATCCAGAGGAGGATCTGGACGTGATGACAGAGGTGGGCGTGTGGGGATCTGTCACTTTTCATCCAACACTCCTTCAGTGACCAATGCTCCTTCCAGTAGAGATCAAAGTAGTTTTGTTTTAGAAAGCTTAGGACAGATTATAGGCACATGATGTTGCTAGGACTTCCAGTGGAACTTAAGACACTTTTTTTGCTGCAGTTCCCTCAGATTGAAAGGCTACTATGGAGCTAGTATTTCTTTCTGTTTGATATTTCAATGGGGGTTTGACTTGGCAGTTATAACTATTATAAGGTACTCCCTCAGAATGCTGGAGACAGAATTCTATACAAATTCTATGCTTGTATGAATGTCTGAATCATTGTAGCTTCTAAACTCAGCAGCCTAATTAAGGCAATTTACCACCTATTGCAAATTTTGCATGTTAAGGAAAACTCATTCTTTAGGTCTTTTCACCAATTGCTGTTCCTTTCTGTTTGCTTCACTGTGTGCAGGGGCATGGCTAGTGGGAGCAGTCTCATTTTCAACCGATGCTCAATTGCTAAGTCAAATTAAAACATTTAATGAGATTGAGACTTGTTAATTTAAGGTCACAGTTAAGAATTTAGAATTACTTGTGGGGGGGTTGCCTAATGGGCATACTCCAGTGCTGTGCCATAGGCACGAAGGTGTGCAGAATCCTCATTGGATGTAACTCGACAGTGTTTTGAAAGAAGATCCAACTGTTGCTGCATGTTTGGTATCACTACATGGCTAACTTGAGCCAGGTATTTACAGTCAATTCCACTTCGTGATACTGGCACTACATCCAAGGTTTTTAAGGGCATTACCTTGCATAAAATGTACAGTAAAATATGCAGGGATGATTCTCAAAAGATGGAATGCTACTTTGAAACACTTTCATGGTTGATGCCTTTTAGGTGGTTCTGTGACTTTCCTACAGCAAGATTTTGCATAACATTTAATGAATATTGCATTGCTTCTAGGATTTGATGGTGGATGGAGTGCTGGCAGAGACAGGGATGCATACAGTAGCTTTGGTGCAAGAAGTGAACGTGGAACAGGAACAGGAAAATCAAGTTTCTTTGGTGACCGTGGCAATGGCTCAAGAGGAAGGTAAATTTTTTGCCCCTCAGTAAAATAATGAAACACTGCTTGGAATCTAATTACTCCAGCATCTAATGCTTCAGCTCATTGTTTAATTCTGATTGATGCTCACTAGGGGGTTAGACTTTGAGTTTAGATATCCACTACAGGAATTTCTTCATAGGTGTAGAAATATACTAATTTTACTACATTTTTAAATACATTTTGGATAATTGGATTTGATTCTGAATTAATTTTTGCATCGTGGATTTATTTTTATATGGGCAAGGTTTTGTGGTATGAGATTTAGAGCACAGCAGATTGCTTTACATGTTTATGTCTAGTGTGTACAAACTAAGTGCGGGCAAAACATGTCTATGCTGACCACAAACTGTAGTCCACTGTGATATATATCAGGCATATATCAGCTACCAGGTTTATGCTATCTCAATGTGTATCTATTTTATGTATATCCGTATATTTTATGCATACCTTTTAAGCAGGTAGGAAGTCCTAAATGCCCAATGTTAAGGTACTGTTGTTTAATGGTAGCTCATTTGTTTGCTCCTGAGAAAAGAGATCCCACTGAAAAGGGAGGGAAATCATAGACTAACTGAACTGTTTTGTATATTTTTGTGTATTGTACTAGTTCTTTGGTAAATAGATAAAAGGAGCATGGCAAATGGTTAAAAGTACCATGTTTTTATTCCAGCCTTGCTTGTTGCTTTTTTCAGAAAACTAAGGGGCAGGTTGTGTCCACATTTTACAAGTGTGTTAGGGAAGGGGAAATTATTTGGTTTAGTCTGCTGTCAAGAAAAGAAATAATTTTCTGACTAAGACGTTCAAAGCTGTAAAGTCTTTATAATAAGTATGCCAGTGAATATTTTAGGGCTGCTTAAGAGGCAGGCAATGCTAAGAATGTGTTCTGCATGTTACTAAATCCATTGTTAAATTCATCTTTAATATATTCCTGTGGGATGTAGGTTTGATGACCGTGGTGGAAGAGGCAGTGACTTCGATGGTATTAGCAGTCGTAGTGATAGGGGTGGTTTTGGCAGATTTGATCGTGGCGGAAACAGTCGTTGGTCTGATAAAAGTGACGAAGACGACTGGTCCAAACCACTTGCACCAAGTGAGCGTATGGAACAGTAAGTGCAGCCATATATATTTTATAGTTTGTAAATCAGGAATTCAGTGCAGTGTAATAGTATGTTGAATGTCTTTTTTTAGGGAGCTGTTTGCTGGTGGGAACACTGGCATTAATTTTGAAAAATATGATGACATTCCAGTTGAAGCAACGGGCAACAATTGTCCTCCCCACATTGAAAGTGTAAGTGTTTTCTCTATTTAAATACTGCGTTTAGGTTCTTATGCTAGGATGAAAAAAGGATGGTTTTATCTTTGAAGGGGATGTTGTTGATCTGGTGGTCCTCTAAAGCAGTGGTCCCTAACCTTTTCCGAACTGCAGACCGGTTGGGGGGGTGGGGCACCCCCTACGCTCATGAGTGGGTGGGGCATGCTCACGGGGGGGGGGGCACTTGTGCGGGGCGTGCGTGCGGGGGGGAGATCTGTCTCAGTGACCTGGTCCTGCCAAGGCCACGGACCGACACCGGGCCACATACCGGGAGTTGGGGACCCCTGCTCCAAAGGGCTTAACTCTTGTAAATTATAGAATTCATGAGAACAGTGACTGGAATTAGAATTGGTGGTGAAACCTTTAGTGCAGATTCCTTTTTGCAGTAAATTAATTTACTCTCTTCGGACTGAGATTGATATTTGATGTAGTTTCTAGTTGGTTAAATAGACTATTCCTTTTCTCTATTAAAAATGTAAGCGAGAAGATTGGAGAGATAAAATGCTTGAACATGCCACAGTGGCAAAACTCACGAATTATGTAAATAGAAGATCAGTTAGAGAATTTGGAAAAAAGTGGGAAGATTATTTTGACTATTATAAATAGAGGTATAGAATCAACTTTGCAAAAAGCATTATGTAAAACGAGTAGATTTCCTGTTCTAAAATGTAAACAAAAACTAAAATACGGCACTGCTTAGAATAATATGTTTAGCATAGATACTAAAATAAGAAGGCTATGTAAACTATGTAAATGGACTGTTAGTTGTTCTTACATACATACATACATACATACATACATATATATATATATATATATATATATATATATATATATATATATATATATATGAAATTTATGAAGAAAAATCTTATAAATACTATATATTTCAAAATTAATTTAAAAAATGAGCATGCATGTGATGTTACAGCTTCTATTTTAAATTATGCCAGAGCATGTCACTTGAGTGAATATTTGTTTCAAGCTTAATACTTGCGCTTTAAGACCAGTACTTTCATAATAGTGAAAATAGTATCTTGCTCATACAGTGCTAGTAAAACACATTTAATCATTGAAAATATTTTTTTCTAATTTGCTGAGCTCTCTGTATGGTATTCAGTTACAATGTTGGTGTAAATTGAGGCACTGAAAACTAAACTTAATCCATGTATGCATGTGTTAAGGGATGAGGGCTTGTACATCATCAGCCTTAGAAATGTTAGATGAAGATAATTATCCCCAGACAACTTACAGAACGAATGGAAGGATGATTCCTTATGGGGTGCATCACAAGAACTGCCTTGGAGTTGGAAACATTTCAATGGCAGTCTGTTAACATGCTTCTGTTGGAAATTGACGAATCTTAACTGTGATGAAAAATAGCATTTGGGCTGTGTATTCTGTGTAACTGAGCAGGACATATCCTGGGTAATTGCACTGAGCCTAAATTTCCAACTTCTGTAGTGAATGTTCCATGCAGGTTTTCCCTGTGATCCAGTTGCATCATTTACATACAGTGGTGCCTCGCTAGACGATGTTAATCCGTTCCACGAAGATCGCTGTCTAGCGAAAACATCGTCTAGCGAAGCACATTTTCCCATTGGAATGCATTGAAATCTCTTCAATGCGTTCCAAGGGAAAACTCAGTCGTCTAGCGAAAATCTCCCATAGGGAAACATCGTCTAGCGAGTGCGGGTCCCCGTCGGAATGCACTGACAGCTTTTGACCACTAGTCGGCGCATTCCTATGGGGAAACCTCATCGTCTAGCGAAAGTTCCCCATAGGAGACCATCGTTTTGCGAAGCGCAGTAGCGATCGCAAAAAGGCATTGTCTAGCGATTTCCTCGTCCTGCGAGGCACCACTGTATTTCTGTCATGCTCCTTCATCCAGACATGGTATTTTGCCACAATTCTTTGGTTCTGATAGAGGTGTCACACAACTTGTCCTTCTTTAACTTTTTTGTGCTTGTTATAGGTATGGTTGGTGGAGAAGGGAAACAGTGCTTGGTTCCTCTATGAGCAGCCCACTATGTTTCTTCACAACCTGTGAAGAAGAGCACTTCTTCCATGTCTAATTTAGAAACAAATGAGACTTCCAGGGTGCTTGGAGCACTCTGTTGTTCCCTCCCAACCCCGCCCCCCCCCCCCATGCTGGCTATAGATGAGGGTAAGCTTCCTTTGAGGCATCACGTCTATCGTTAGAACCAAAAAAACGGGAAGAAGCAGAAAGTGCTTTCCTTCCAGTGTCAGTTTACCAAAGAACCTTTCAGTAGATTACCTTTTATTTTTAGTTAGGGGTTTCTCCATTTCCCACCAGCTCTTTGAAGTGATGATAAGCAGTTAGTAATATTAGAGCTGATTTACAAGACTATTCTTTAACAACTTCAATTGGCTTGCAGTTCAGTGATGTTGATATGGGGGAAATCATCATGGGGAACATTGAGCTTACCCGTTACACTCGGCCCACTCCAGTGCAGAAATACGCTATTCCTATCATCAAAGACAAAAGAGACTTGATGGCTTGCGCCCAGACAGGTAAGTCTAATTTGCTGATAGTGCAGTTTTTGAAGCTGCAAATGGTCTTTAAAGAAGGTTCTTGTGAACGTGAAGCTAATGAATATTAAAAGGTGGTTTTACAAATTTTCTGATCAGCCACATTTTTGAAGAGCAATTTCTATTATCAAATACTGATGTACAGCATAGATACTAGGGAGCAGAAAGTAGTAGTTTTTTAGAGGGCAATCTGTGCAGCTGAGATGGGTTGTTTTTAAGTGATGAACAGCTTCTGTTCTATTCTCTTAAGTATTAAAGCTTGGACATCACTAACCTGACATGGCGTTGTGTATTAGATATAAAATAAAAATAATTTAGAACTAAAATTTTTTCATGCTGACTTGGAATTATAGTGTAGACAGTGGTGGTATCCTATTTCGCAGGAGGAGTAACATTTGGGGCTAGTTTGAAGGAACGGAAGTGTGTTTTGTTTTCAAGGTGAAAATGTTTCTTTCAGGGTCTGGGAAAACAGCTGCATTTCTTCTGCCCATATTGAGTCAGATATATACAGATGGCCCAGGTGATGCCTTGAGAGCTATGAAGGTAAATGTTTGTTTCATGCCATATTGTTTCTGCAACGTATCTCATAAGTATTTCACTTTTGTATTGGATGAAATTCTGTTTACAGTTATTGTGATCCGGTTCTTCCGAAAGTACTGGCAGTTCCCTCATCTTGGCGGGAATAAGAGTCGGAGGCGGTTTCAGAATTTGAACAGTTTCCTTTTTATTCCTTTCAGCTTCATTCTCAACTATTTCAAACGGGTCCAAACAACTCAACTCCGACAACATCTTATAACTTTTTACATTTATCTCTGGGGTACAAATATTGCTTCTCACATCGGGGCCGGGCCAAAACGCTCCCGGTCCGTCATCGCCCGTATAGGGGTACTCCTCACTGCACACACCGTCCCGCAACAAGGGTGCCTGGCCCAATCCCCTTCCCTGGGAGGTTGATTGAAGGAAGGTGTAGGGCGAATAACCTTCCTCCCCCCATCTTGATTGCGCGGGTAAACTACCACAGTCCATTCCAATGGCTTCACTCTTCGCCTATTCTCCGTGGACACCTCTGGATCAGGTAGCAACCCTCCTCCAGTGTTTAGATTGGGAAACTCTTTGATCAGTGTTCCAACCTTATCGGAGTAGCCTCCTACATCCTCCGTCTGGACCGCGCAATCTCTCGTTCCTCCTTTCCTCTTCCCCGTCACCACCTGAAATTCCCGCGTTTCCTCCTCTCCTTTTATAATCTCCTCCCACACTATGAGGTCTAACTCCTCCCCTTTGTCCTCTGCTAGACACACCTCCAGTGTGTTTTCCCTCTTCTCTTCGTCCCCTTCTATTTCTACAAGTACCCCTTCTGCACATGCACACATCTCTTTGGGTTTCTCTCCTTGTTGGGATGGCACACTAGCCTCCTTTCCTTCACAGTTATGCAAACTATAACTTTTGGAAGTGAATTGGTGTTATTTAAGAAATCTCTATACATTATCTGTTGCCTTCTGAGTTGTGTAACTTGGTGTGCAATAAGTAATGACTGCGGAAGTTTATTAATGGCAATTAGCATCTAAAAGTTACATCATTTGCTTGTATAACAGAATTTCAGCCATTTTCTTCATTGCCAACTTTCAGCTACTGGTAATTCAGATAAAATAGTAGTAGTTCAGTGTGGAATAAACTGGCTTTCAAGAGTGTAAATATAAATGGCCCCATACTAGAAAGTTAAAAACCCAATTTCCTTTTGAGAGGAGAGCTGCTGTTTGGAACAGTTAAACAACAGCACACCAAGAATGGGGATAGTGAAATATCAATGGTAGAATATCTTTAACTATATCAAGATAAAATAAAGAAAATATGGAAAAAGACATGAAAATAGACTGAACTGTACAGAGAAATTTGAAGGATTGATGTTCCTTTGAAGAACATTGTGATAAAGAATATGCAGTTGTAGAAGGTGAAGTGAAATGCACTTTTAGAGCATTTGGAAGGAGAGTACCTGATGTACCAATATGGCTGCTTCAGTCTCCAGAGCCTGAGTATATCAAAATCATGACAATACTGACAATAAATAAAGGGAAAATCGACCTCCCAGACTGGACACATTGAGCATACATTCTAATCTCAAAGAAGATAATTAAGATTAATTAATTTTCCAAGTGATTATCAGAATTTTACAGTAAAGAAACTATGTGAAGTAAGAAATATAATGTGAAAATTGGATTAATTATAGCACCTGAAATTATTTTACAGAAGTATAATAATGGTTTTTGGATCACATCAAATATTTTCAGGAATATTTGTGCTTTTTAGATTGCTATAATTTTTCTGTGGATCAGAAAAAAACTTATTCTAAAAGAAGTGGTGCAGTACAACATTGGATTGGCTGATGCATAATCTGTAGTCTGGATAAAATGCTACCTAGGATAGAATAAAGAGGAAGAGGATGGTTTCAATTTGGCAGAACTGTCAGGCAAGGGTGTATTTTGTCTTGCTGTTTGGTCAGTCTCCGTGCAGAATGGGATACAAAAAGTTGGGTTACATTTGGACGAAGGAGGGATAAAAATTGTAATTGAAGAAAATGAAATAGTTGAAAGATTTTGTATATGGTGGTCCAGTTGTCCAACTAGAAACCGCAGTCAGGAAATCAAAATAAGCCTTAAACTTACAAAGTAGCCGTGAATGAACTTGGAAAAACTCATCAGGTGTAAGCATATGTCACTGGAGACCAATGCCAAGATCATCTGTACTATGGTACTACTGTGCATGGAAGTGGAAGTTGGACAGAGGAAAACAGAGAAAAAAAGTTATTTGAAGTATAGTGTTGTAGGGAAGTTTTGTGGAAAACATGGACTGCCAGAGAGATAAATAAGTTTTAGATAAAATAAAGCATGCTCATTTTTTAAAGCATTAGTAAAATGACTAAACTGAGCCTGCTGTAATTTGAACACACTGTCAAAGTCAAATGTATGACACTAGGTATTCAGAGCATTATAAGATTTACAACACCCCTTGGTAGTTTTGAGTCTCTGATGGTCCTTTACAGCTGACATTTATCCCTGAAAGGACTAATTGCAATGTGAAATCAGATAACCTTTTCCAGTCATATCAAAAGTTCCTCTGGGTGTCGTTTATTTGCTCCTGGTTAGCTTGCCAAAAATGTAGCTTCAGAACTTTTGCAAACTTTATTCATCTATGTTGCTTTGTAATCCCATAAACAAAATGGAATCCAAAGGTTTTGAAAGCACAGTCTTACAGCCTTGAGAAAAAGTTAAAGGTGCAAATGCTTAGAAATAAATATATGAAGATTGGATTTAAGTTGCAGGCAAATACTTAAATTAGAAACATATATTTCCATTACAAACTTAGCTATAAAAGCTACAGACAATAACTTAAATCATATTTTAGGCTAAAAATACAGGAGCTTGTTGCCTCAAGAAGCATAATCAAAAAATAGAGTATGTCTCTAAAATGCATCCTTAAAAAGTAATGTTTAGCCTTTGGCAGATCCAGATACTCTTGAAGAGTACTAGGTTTTCTCACTCAAGCCATTGCTTTTGCTAGTTTCCATTTATGGAGGAAAATGCATGATCTGTGTGTTGCCTCTGTGTTGCTGTATCTTGATGCCTTCTTGGCTTTTTGTCTAAATTACATTAGCTCTTTTATAGGAGTAGGATCTTTGTTGACATATACCTGCCTACCTTGCAGATTGCATTAATAGCAAGACAAATGCATATTTGTTAGGCTGTGCTCACTGGTCAGAAAATGCCTGATAAGGAAAATTTAAACATCTTTGGTTGTTCTGCTGCCCTAGTGGAATGAATGGTTTTTGCATAAAATTCACTACATTGGAAGCCTCCTTTGCTTAACATGGATGTCCACAGGACAAGTAGATCCAATTACAAAACAACACATTTTTGCATCCTTAGGCAAATGAATGAATTTGTCTAGTGGGTTAGTTAATTGCTCTGATGTGACCTCTAATTGTAATTCAGTACATTGCTTCTTGAAAGATAACTTTTCTTACCACAACCCATTCTTAAGGTTATGTGTTTCATGCTTTATTTATAAAAAAAGTCCAACTGTGACATCCCCCATGGGATGTCTCACCTGTAGATTGTCTCTGCTGTTCAGTAGTCCAATTTAATAGTCATGGCTACACAATGAATAAAAACTATTATGCTAGGAAAAGTAGAAGGCAGCAGGAAATAGTAAGATGCTGGACATGATTGTTTTAATAAAGGAAAAAAAAATTTAGTTTGCAAGATTTGATGAGGGGTGTTGGTGTTAGGACCCTTTGGTGGTCGTTAATTCATAGGGCCACCGTAAATGAGAAGTGAATTGATTTAGCACAGATGCTACTTGAAATATCAGTATCAACGTTTGGACAGGAATCTGTGATGTACAGGCATAGCATGTTCTATTGGTTAAGTATGGACTGCATTGTAATTTTCTTTCTTTCTAAAGGGGAACCGGGTGTCATACGAGTTCTGGGGCGGTGGGGGGATAGGTTGGGAAGTTGCTCCTGTAGCAGTATAATTTGGTCCAACAGATTATGGGCATTTTCCTACTGGAGCAGAAGGACATTCTTACATTGATTTTTCCCTCCCATTCACCTTGATAAACAGATACAAGGTAAATGAGAGGAACAGCACACTGACTGTAGGGATGTCTTACTCCTGTACAAAAGAAATGTATCATGGCAAATTTCCCTTTTTTTTTCTTTTAATGTTGCAGGAGAATGGACGTTATGGACGCCGTAAGCAATACCCAATCTCATTAGTATTGGCTCCCACAAGAGAACTGGCAGTTCAAATATATGAAGAAGCCAGAAAGGTAACTTTTATGTGCTTCTATGTATTTATTGGTTGGATAATTAAGGAGTTCATTCTAAAAGTCTTAATCTTGTTTGTACAGTTTGCATATCGTTCCAGAGTTCGTCCTTGTGTTGTGTATGGTGGAGCTGATATTGGGCAGCAAATACGTGACTTGGAGCGTGGCTGTCACTTGCTTGTGGCAACTCCAGGTCGTCTTGTAGATATGATGGAGAGAGGAAAGATTGGATTAGATTTTTGCAAGTAAGTTAAATGGTTCCAGAAATTTACGTAATCTTACAAGCCTTTTGTTTTTGGTTGATGCTAATTCCCATGACACCCTGAAATTCTGATGTCCTCTTTAATATTTTCCAGGTACTTGGTATTGGATGAAGCTGATCGTATGCTTGACATGGGGTTTGAACCACAAATTCGCCGTATTGTTGAACAAGATACTATGCCACCCAAGGGTGTTCGTCAGACTATGATGTTCAGTGCTACTTTTCCAAAGGAAATCCAGGTATTCGATTTTCCAGAGTTGTGTGGTGTTATGATTCCAGGGATATCCAGCAAACTATGGAAGTAGTGATGGTTAAAGAGTTCATACTTGGTTTTCACAAGTAGGTAGGTAGCCAACATTTTTGGAACAGAAGTAATAATCAGAGTTCCACTTGAGTTGTTGGAAGAACCTAGACTGCACATCTGGTGAGAACTTTACCCCCCTATGTTGTGTGCATCCATGGAAGTTTGTAGAATAATAGTCTGTGTGCCTTGTATTCTGAATAAAGTACTTTTTATTTTTATTAGATGCTTGCTCGTGACTTCTTGGAGGAATATATCTTTCTGGCTGTTGGCAGAGTTGGCTCTACATCTGAGAACATCACACAGAAAGTAGTGTTGGTGGAAGAGTCAGACAAACGGTCATTTCTGCTTGACCTCCTTAATGCCACAGGTAAAGACTGTTTGGGAGAATTCCAACACAACTCTAATGGCTCAGGTAATGAGAATCTATGTTAGGTGGAGGAAAAGCTTCAGACTTTTCCTCTTTTGTTTTCTCCTATATTTGAATATTTTATTTAAATCTGCATGCAGTTAGCTTGACCAGTAAAGTTGTTGTTGTTGCACCATAGTATTAGTTTGTACCACTTGATGGTGCTATAGCAGGAGGTGTGGTGTTGTTTTTTAATGAACCTGTTTGCTTGTGTAGGCAAAGATTCCTTGACTTTGGTTTTTGTGGAGACAAAAAAAGGGGCTGATTCTTTGGAGAATTTCCTGTACCATGAAGGATATGCTTGCACAAGTATCCATGGTGATCGCTCTCAGCGAGATAGAGAAGCAGCATTGCACCAGTTCCGCTCAGGCAGAAGCCCAATCTTAGTTGCCACTGCAGTGAGTAAAGCTTTTTGGTGTGTAGAAATACACCTGTGTCACTATAGCCTGAACTTACGGAGACTGATGACTGAACTTTTGTTTTTGTTAGGTAGCAGCCAGAGGACTGGATATTTCAAATGTAAAACATGTAATAAATTTTGATTTGCCAAGTGACATAGAAGAATACGTACATCGAATTGGTCGCACAGGTCGTGTAGGAAATCTAGGTAAGATAGTCCTCATTTAAAACCTTCCCACTGTAATGGTATTTAAGCCTTAGTGTATACTACGTCTAGGAAAACGTCTGGATGTAAATAGTCTTGGTAGAGGCTGATAATTGCTAAGTGTAATGGAGATTCATTGGCCGGTACTCTGTTCATGCTGAAAAAGTTAAGGTGATGTGAATGTGTTGGGCATTACACAGTTGACTGTACGTCCTTGACATGATCAAGTGTGTAATGCGCCAGTGGAAGTGCTTTGGGGAGAGCACTCCTGCCTTGGTGGTAGTTCATCTGTTCTGCATGAAACCTTGAGTTGCACAACAGGATTTTCGCCAATGATTTAGGACAGTTCTGTGCAGAGGAACCTGGTCACCAGATGCATGCCAGGAGTGGCAAATAGAAGAGAAATTGAAGGCCCCTTGTTAATTGAGGGAGTAGAAGAAAGTTCAAGACTGTTGGTCACTATGAATCTGGATTAGGCAGGTTCCTTGGCCATGTCCATGTAAGAAGCTTTCACAGTGGTGTGCATATGGTGACATATCACTGTCCATATGAATTAAAAGATTTTGATATACAAGGGGCATCTCCCATTTTTTTTCTTCCTCAACTTGTTCTACATGTGGTAAGTAAAGTTTCTTACATTGTGTTGTCTGTATGTAGACAGCTAGAAGTCAATTTGCAAATGGGCAAAATGTTGAGGATATGTGCTTGCTGTGCTACATTTTTGTCTACCATTCTGAATCTGAGTAACAGCAGCTTCCTTGCCCAAAGATGTGATTTTTGTTTAATCTGCTCTTTGTCTCAGGTCTTGCGACATCATTCTTCAATGAGAGGAACATAAATATCACAAAAGACCTGTTAGATCTGCTTGTTGAGGCTAAGCAAGAAGTACCGTCTTGGCTAGAGAACATGGCATATGAGCAGCATCATAAGGGTGGCAGCAGTCGTGGACGCTCTAAAGGGTAATTTTAAAAAAAGCTTGGTTCTCTCTAGCCATGTAATACTTCAGTTTTAATTGTTCCCAGTGCCCCAGGAGTATTGCACTTCCTATATCTTTAGAACAAAGAGCGAAGTAACTGCTAGCCCATATTCTCATGTCTTGAATAGAGTATGGGAAGTTGCAAAGGGAAGTTTTGTGTTTTGGTTAGTAAGTTGAAAGCTTGGAAAATGATAGTAAATAGTGCTTTTAAATTACTCATTGGAAGTCAGCCAAACCCCTGCTTGGTCAAGTACTGACCCTATAACACCAGAGTGAGCATATTGCAGAGTCCAAAACCTAGCAGGATCAATCACCCTGTCAAGGGGAGGATAAAATGTGAGAAGCCCTTTTATTACTTTAAAAAGCCACAGGGGGTGGTGGTGCACCTATTTAAAAGGGTAATAATGGCTCCTGTTTTGCTGTACCGCAAAAGTGTAATGTCTATGCACTGCTTCTGTTTTTATGTTTCTCAGCCGTTTCAGTGGAGGATTTGGTGCCAGAGACTATCGAACAAGCAGCAGCACTAGTAGCAGCAGTTTTGGCAGTAGCCGTGCAAGTAGTGGACGAAGCTGTGGTGGTGGTGGTGGTGGCAGCGGCGGCGGCGGCCATGGAGGTAGCAGAGGATTTGGAGGTGAATCTCTTTTTTGGTTGTGTGTGTTTAGAAGCATGTTGGCTAGATGGGAAGAAGGATACCAAGAATTTTGTTTGCTTATTAACATTCTTAACATATTCTAAAAGTAAACTGGTCCAGCCATAAACTGTTTTTTCCCCTTTTCTTGCTAGGTGGCTATGGTGGCTTCTACAACAGTGATGGATATGGAGGAAACTATAACTCTCAGGGGGTAGATTGGTGGGGCAACTGATCTGCTTTCCACAGATTCTTACCAAACAAGCTAATATGGAAACCACATGTAACTTAGCCAGACTATACCTTGTGTAGCTTCAAGAACTCGCAGTACATTACCAGCTGTGATTCTCCACTGAATTTTTTTTAAGGGAGCTCAAGGTCACAAGAAGGAACGGAACAGAAGCCCTACTTTGAAGAAGGTTTAAAGACTCCATTGTAGTCAGGATTAACTCCCCTTCCCACCCCCACTCCCAGACTGTATTTATAATTTTGTGACTGAGGATCATTTGTTAATGTACTGTGCCTTTAACTTTAGACAACTTTTTATTTTGATGTCCTGTTGGCTCAGTAATGCCCAAGATTATCAATTGTCTTGACAAAATTACTCAACTTGGGCTTTAAAAAAATCAAACCTTGGCACGCAGGTATGATACAACTTACAGGAATCATTGATTCATCCACTTTATACTACAAAAAAAAACCTTGTGCGGTGGCCGGCATTAGGGCTTTGATAACTCGGAGATTTAAAAAATAAAACATCTTGAAGCATATCAATGGAATTAATTTCTAATGTGGCAAAACTGTACAAAGTTAAAGTTGATTTGCTCACTCTATCCTGGATAGGTACTTAGAACCTGATAGTCTTTAATAAGCCATTCCAGTCATGATGATGAAGTGATGTATGGATACATGCATACATACAAGTGTTGTTTTAAAAGTTAATGCAAGAAAACACAGCAATTCCAGTGTTTAGGCAGATTATTAATGCGAGCTAGCCAAATGGAGGCGGAACATTACAGGGAATGTTTAAAGGTCTGAACTTGAAATAGTTTTTAGGAGAATTCATCTACTTAGACTTCTCAAAATTGCCTGCCATATAAAATTGAAATGGTAGAATGGCTGACCACAACAGTGATGGGTCCACTTTTTAAGGGCCTGACTGATTTTTTTGGTCTTAACGCATGCTAGTGTTGATGTTTTTTGGTCAAGGGGGAATGAACAGGAAGAATTATGCAGCAGGCTTTATTTTAATGCAGATTCACATTACTCTGTTCAAGCTGCGTTGAAGTGTTAACTGGCTTACTGTAGACTTGTAAAATGGCTCCAGAAGAGTAACAAATTCTGAGATCACAAAGGTTGGAATGTACATAACTGCACAAGGTTTCAGATCTGCTATCAAGTGCAGTTTTAGTCAGTTTTAGTTGCATAGGTTTCCATTGTATTTAGTCTGTTATGCTGAATCTGGCCAAAGAAAAAAGTATTTCCAACAGTAAAATGTTTTTGCCACTTAGTTTTCTCTGACTTGGCTTCTGTGGTCAGAGCTGTTACCAATTCTTAAGTGGCATAGAACAACAGCAAAATCTCCTAAAGTGCAATAGATCTTTTCAAGTGTATTGTGCCTTGTTCTAAACTTTAAGTAGGTGCACTTGACAGTATTTGAGGTCATTTGTTATGGTGCTATTTCAATTAGTCTAGATTTAGGCCCTTGTACATTTTGCCCATAACTTTTTACAAAGTACTTCTTTTATTGCACATTCAGAGAATTTTATATGTCTTGTGTGCGTGTCCTTAACTTCCAATCTTATTTTGTCTCTTTGGAGACTGAACGCAGCTTGTCTAAGGAGAAGGAACTAGATTCTAAAACTTGGGACCATGGGAATAATGGTTGGGAAGAAAACTATTTGCACACGACAGATTTCTAGATACTTTTTGCTGCTAGTTTTGTGTAATATTTATTGAACATTTTTGACAAATATTTATTTTTGTAAGCCTAAAAGTGATTCTTTGAAAGTTTAAAGAAACTTGACCAAAAGACAGTACAAAAACACTGGCACTTGAATGTTGAATGTCACCGTATGCGTGAAATTATATATTTCGGGGTAGTGTGAGCTTTTAATGTTTAAGTCATATTAAACTCTTAAGTCAAATTAAGCAGACCCGGCATTGGCAATGTAGCCATAACTTTCTGATAGTAAACAAAAATTGGCAACTTTAAAATTAAACATGCCAAGGTTTTGATACACTTGTCTTAAGATATTAATGAAACACTTCAGAACACTGATGTGAAGTGTCCAGATTCTCAGATGTTTGTTGCGTGAGTTTTTGTTTAGTTGTGTGTTTTTTTTTCAGTGAATGTCTGGCACATTGCAATCCTCAAACATGTGGTTTATATTTGTTGTATTGGCATAATCAGTGACTTGTACATTCAGCAATAGCATTTTAGCAAGTTCTACAGCCAGCAATATTCTTCAGTTCAGATAATGATTCAATCATATGCAAAGAATGGATATAAACTTGCTGAGTGTAAAGGATTTGAACGTCAGGTCACTGTAGGTTTAGTAATTGCTTATTGTATTAGTTTAGATGCTGGCACTGCATGTGCTGTGCATTACTCAAAATTTTAATAAAATAAAAAGTTGAAATGTATATTATGCAGTGTGGAGTTTTTGTTTATTGTTTTAGTGAAGTACAGGCAATTGAGTAACAAAATGTTGGGTCTTTAGATCAGTGAAGAAATGGTTTCATGGATCAGGCTTCTTAATTATTTTTGATTTTTACTTGAATGTACTGTGAAGCAGTGACTTGGAAACAATGTCCTCTGTGGTTCATTTATATATAATACACCCTTCCATATTCTTTATCTCTGGCAAAGGTGCTATCAAGAATAAGAACTCCCTAGTTTATGTAGAGGAAAGGCATGGAAGTCATAGGCCACATGCTCTGCTCATAGTTCTTTTCCCAGTTTAACTTACAAAAGGCTCTTCTGTTTTGCTTGCCACCTTCCTTTCCTTATAACACTTCGCAAGAAACTGATTGGATGTTTTGTGTGTCAGCCCATAGTATCGTGTCCTGTAGTATTTCCCACATCAGTTTAACAAAGGAAAGCCAAATGTGTTAGACAAAAGGAATGTTCAGTTCAGCAAAGCAAAATGAAAATATATTGGTTAATACCAATTTTGGGATCAATAACAATTCCACAATAGTGTGAGTTTTCAGATTTCCCAGTAGGTAGTAAAAAAAATCCTTCACGGATTGCTGCCTTGTTGTGGCGAAGGGGCTTGAGTAATTCAGAGAAGCTATGGGCTATGCCGTGCAGGGCCACCCAAGACGGATAGGTCATAGTGGAGAGTTCTGACTAAACGCGATGCACCTGGAGCAGGTACTGGCAAGCCACTCCAGTATCTTTGCCAAGAAAACTCCATGGACAGGAACAAAAGGCTAAATTTGACCAAACTCCGGGAGGCAGTGGAAGACAGGAGGGCCTGGTGTGCTCTGCTCCATGGGGTCACGAAGAGTCTGACACGACCTAACAACTAAACAACAACAAAAAGGAAAGAAACCATTTCCATCCACAACCAAGGAATTTGTCTGAAGTAGAACATGTATGTATTGCTGTTAAGTTATTTGTTGATTTACAGACACCCTATGAATTAATGACCTAAGTGTTCTGTCACCTAGAGCCCCCTGCTCAGGTTTTCCAAATTGAAGGCTGTGGCTATTAGATAAAACTGGCAGCTGTCTATTCTCACTTCTTACAGTGCTCTCTCTTAAATACCTTAAAAGTATCTCAGCTGCTTCCTTGCGCTGTTAACGCATGCAATGGTGTGGCCTTCAGGGTTACCACTTTCTGGAAAGTCATGACCTGCTGCTGCTAGAGCATGACCTGTTCTTGTGGCAACTGGAATAGAGAAGTAGCAGAATACAAGTAAAACTTAAATGATGCCCTTTCCCAGTTCCACCTTTTTCTCAGCAACCAGCCTAATGTGTGTGTTTGAGGTCTGTCCCTGCATTTCCAAGGTTTGCCTGTAGCATTTGCAGAGCAAGGCTAGTTTAAATGTTTAGCAAGATACAAATGTTAACATCAACCGTGTTTCCCCAAAAATAAGACAGGGTCTTATATTAATTTTTGCTCCAAAAACCGGATTAGGGCTTATTTTCAGGGGATGTTTTTTTCATGTACAACCATCTACATTTATTCAAATACAGTCATGTCATCTTCTGGTTGCTGCACAATGGTGGAGGGCGGGGTTTCACTTAACTAGGGCTTATTTTTGGGGTAGGGCTTATATTACGAGCATCCTGAAAAATCATACTAGGGCTTATTTTCAGGTTAGGTCTTATTTTCAGGGAAACGGTAATTGTTTTCATCCCTACCTGCGAGTATTGCATTTAACTTACATCTAAAGATTAGCATGTTTTTGGATCATGCTTGTGTATGGAATGGATGTTTTGTCTCCTAAACCCAGCACAGAGTTGCAAATGAGTTTTGCTGCTGTTGGATTTCACAGTCAGCTAGCACTTTCTACTCTGCACCATGCCAAGTAAATTTTTCAAATGTGATTGCTTACTCCTGCTGGAGTTTACAGAGTACCAGCTCTCTCACCCTCTTCCCTGACTTACCCCATGCATAAAGGGTGCAAATGAGGGTTGTCTGCTTCTCTAGATTGCAGAAATGATCTGCAAGCATTTAAACTCCCACCTCCTTTCTTGCTGCTGATCTCTACACTTTCTGGAACCAGAAAGTGAAACTTTCCCAGCTTTGGAAAGTTCTTACTTGCTAGAAAGCAAATCTGCTGTGTTAGGCAGGTGGTTTTGTGTATGGCTGTACAGTGGTGCCTCGACTTACGAACTTAATCCGTTCCGGAAGATGGGTCGTAACTAGAAAGGGTCGTAATTCGAAGCACCGTTTCCCATAGGAATGCATTGAAATGCAATTAATCCGTTCTGGCTGAAGAAAAAAAATCAAAACAAAAAAACACTGCAAGACCCATCGGAAATGCAAAAAGAAAAACCCAAAAAGCAAACAGAGACTGCAAGACCCATCGGAAATGCAAAAAGAAAAATCCAAAAAGCAAACAGAGACTGCAAGACCCATCGGAAATGGGGAAATGGGAGGGGGGGGGGACAAAAAACAAACAAAACCCTGCAAGACCCATCACAGCATAGAAACATAATCCTACCACGCTGCAAAACCCACCCAGAACAGCCAGTTTTTAAAAAGTAGAAAGCAGCACCTTACCGGGCAGTCCGAAGCCTCCTCCGAACGTACACTCTCTAACCGAACGTACACTCTAACCGCTGGGGCGAAAGAGCTACAAAGAAGCAGCCTCTTCGCCACCAACGGTTAGCAATTTGAATTCCCTGCCTTTTTTCTGGTTGTAACTCAAAGCTCCGGTCACAAGTAGAAGCAAAATTTTGCGGCTGGAGCTGGTCGTAACTCGAAATGGTTGTAAGTCAAGGCACCATTGTATCTGAAACCACATTTTGAAGATGGCTTCTAAGAGGACGGTTTTTAATATGCAGTGGCTGGATTTCAAACTATCCTGACTTCGTTCCATTACTATTGCCAGTTGATGGACACAAATGCAAAGGTTATTGTAAAATGTGCTGCAAAACCTTTGAACTAAGTAATATGGGATTTAGAGCTGTTGAGTCTCATGCACAAGGACCATTACGTCAGAAGAACCTGAAAATTAAATCAAGTCAACAGTCCATTGCAATATATTTAGGTTCAAAGCCAAGTCATACCTCTATCAAGGCACTTAACATTCTCCAACCACCTAGTGAAGCTCTACATGCGGCAAATCAGATCAATGACAGGCACACTAGCGGAAAAATCAGAGCACAACAGTACACTACTTTAACCACAGCTGCCCACAATGAGTTCAAGGCTCAATTTCAAGCATATGTTGAAAAACAAAATGAAGTTGGTCTGGATTTGTTTTACAGTGGTATTTTGATGTCCAACAAAATTTTCTCAGACCTGTGGACTGTTGTGAAAATGTGCCTTATCCTGTCTCATGGTAATGCTTCTGTTGAAAGTGGACTTTCAGTTAATAAGTCAATGTTAATTGAGAACTTGCATGAAGAAACTTGTCTATCAACATCAGATTTGTGATGCTGTCTTGAACTGTGGAGGACTTCAATCTGTTGTCATTGATAGGAATTTGCAGTCAGTCAGGCATGCTCATGCACACTACAGAGAACACTTGGAGGCTAAACACCATAAGCAGCAAGAAGAAATTCAGAAGAAAAAAGAAGAAACTTAACGGACAAATTAAACATATCGAAAATGCTAAAAAAAGACAGAGGTCAAATTGGAAGAGGAAACAATTGTTGAGAAACTAAGTGATAGTTTTATATCTTAAATCTTTATTCTTTAAAAACATTACTTGTATTCTAATTTCTAACTTATTACTGCAGTTTCAAAACTAAGTTTTGTAATGTGGCTTCAGAGAAACCATTTTAGATAGAACATTTTGTGAAGGTTCGAATGTAGCCTCCTCTTTCTTTTGAAATAAAACAGGAATCTCTTTTTGATTACAACTCAAACTGTCTTTAATTATGTTAAACTGGGGAGGAACTTCAGATGTGGTAACTTGAGGTAACATCTCTTGCGACGTCAACGAACGTTGCAAGGGTATCCAAAGGCTTGTGTCAAACAGATTTAGGGGTTTCTCATCCTAGGGACCGGGTAAAAAGGGGTTATAACCGGGACTGTCTCTTTCTTCTCCCACCTCTCTCAATAGCGGTAGGGTCTCTTCATCTCCATCCTCTCTCCAGATCGGGTCTCCCGTTCCCTCAAAGGTAGTCCATGGTCCCGGAGATACGCCACTCTCCGTGCCTCCTCCGCACGCCATGCCCGACGCTCCTCCGCCTCTCTGGCCACAATTTCCCTTTCTTCCTTTAGCCGCCTCCTCCACTCCCTCGCCTCAGACTCTCCCCAGTACGAAGATCGCTGGGGAAGCCCCTTCCTCCGGCGATAATCCGCCTCTTCTCTCGGGACCTTTACCTTTTCCCATTCCCCAGTCCATGGGTCTTCTACCCAGATAAGTTCCCAACCACCTAGTATGTTGTCGTGTCCCCTTTTTATATCTCCTATTCCCACCTCCACCACCGACCTCCCCTTTTCTACTTTTCCCGCCAAATCTCCTTCCGTCTGGGTTGCCACGGTCAAACCCCGCAGACTTGTTTCCAACTCCCGGGTGTCTATTCCCCGGTGTATTCTTTCACAAGGGGTTGGTGGAGGAGTGGTCTGCACCTCTTTTGATAGCTTACGGGTGGACGGCACTCCAACGAGAGCTTCTATACTCTCCTCTCGCCTGTCACACATTTATATACTGTTTCCCCGAAAATAAGACCTAATCTGAAAATAAGCCCTAGTAGGATTTTTCAGGATGCTTGTAATATAAGCCCTACCCCAAAAATAAGCCCTAGTTAAGTGAAACCCCGCCCTCCACCCTTGTGCAGCAACCAGAAGATGATGACATGACTGTATTTGAATAAACGTAGATTGTTGTACATGGGGGAAAAAAAACATCCCCTGAAAATAAGCCCTAATCCAGTTTTTGGAGCAAAAATTAATATAAGACCCTGTCTTATTTTCGGGGAAACACGGTAATGTTTAGTGTACCTTTAAAACAATAACAAAAATATGTCATTCGTTAGCAATCAGAGTTTACTTGAATTGAAATTTGTATATTGGTGTAATTTTTGGTGCAATTGCAAAACAGATGTTGCTGCAGTTAATGTTGAAAGAAGCTGATATTAAATCTCTTACTCTGACAAATATTTTTGCAGTTGAGACATGTAGTTGTAGAGTGGTACATTTCATTAAGACTTGCATTAATGCAACATGGCCTATTCATTTTTAAACTTGTGGTTATATTTGAATGGTGGTCACGGAATGTCAGGGAAATGAAAAATAAAATTTCAGTGGCAACCCTGCATGTGTACTGGATAGAATAATGGACTAACACCTAATTTACCTTGAAAGCCCTATTAGGATTGCTGTAAATCGTGGGAGGAGAACAGTCTCTGATTAGCTAAGGATACAAAAGCAGGAGGTGCTGTCCAGGCCACATTCATCCTGACTGCTGTTCCACTGCATCACCAACTGAAATTCTACAGTATATATTTTTTTCATTCAGTGAATGAATGCTATATCGGTAGGAGCCACTCCTTTTGATTCATACATTCAGCTGCAATATGAGCTGCTGCTGCAGCTGCCACCACTTCCACTGATTGTGGGGAGGGCTAGTTGGTTGCAGTTCCCAAATCAAGTTGGGGGTGGAATAGGCAGGTAAGAGTACCTGCTGCCCCTGCTTGACAATGGACCGTGCCAATAAGGCTTGAGTATCTATACAACGACATAAAGAGTTATGTCTACATTGGCCTTCATGCTGCAACAATGCCTTATTCTGGACAAGGAAAATAATGAGATGAGGACTGTTCACGATTAAAATGGTTTCTTATGTCTATATTAGACCTCTTCTCCAGTGAGTTGAGGGTACCATATAGACTGGCCCTGCCTGCTATGACCCTGTAAGAGAGAGAAGGTTCACAAAGGTGGGGTGAGCCAATACTGCCCTGTCCCTGGTGTTTACCATGAGAGGGGGCAGGAAAGAAAGTAATTACCAGATTTTGGTTCCTTGAGGCTTCATAACCAGACTTTATTCTCAATTTTTGATAACCTTGGGAGTCTGGGCTGGAGTAGCTCCACAGTTTCCCTCTGATTTTACTCAAACCATATCCACTAGTGTAATTCTCCCCCATATCATTGATCACCTTGCAGTTGTATACATCCACTACATATACAACTACTTCTCCACCCTTTTTCAATCAGTAGATGGGGAAAGACAATAAGGAAGCAGTCAGGGATGGCCCACAGCTACAACTATTCCTATGCCAATACCCAGAGCATGGGAGCAAATGAGCCTGAACTCTTGGCACAGGAAAGTAAATCTGATGTAACAGGCGTTGCAAAGCGTTGTAGGAGGAGAGTCATGACTGAAATGCAATGATTGAAGGGTATTCAAAAGAAATAGACTGAACAGGAAGGGTAGACTATTGAAGGGCATGTAGTAGATATTTACAACTGTGGTGATCGGTGGGAGGGAGAACAATCACACTAGTAGAGAAGATGGAATAAAAATTAAGAACTAGTGACATGACTGAGGAATATGCTATTGACCTCCTTGGTAGACTGGAGATTTGGATGATGCCCTCCTAGATCAGATTACCAAACATTCAAAGAGGAGAGGTTTAATGACAGACTTCATCTACCCTGATGTATGTTGGAAGTGCAACTGGGCAAATAAAGAAAGATCTAAGGAACTCTTTGTTTGCCTTGCCAGCAGTGTGAATCATTCAGAGATGGAAGAAGCAATAAGGGATCAGCATTTCTCAATCTGTCTGTACCAACAGAAGAACTGGTCAGGAAGGTGGACATAGTGAGACCATACCTTCCTGGGATTTGTTTTGTTGAGGAAAGGAAAAGCTGATTGTAGTATAACATGCACTCTTTAAGATTTTAGGAACACTGATATCAAGAAGCTGGAGCATGTCCAGAAGGGGGCAGCGAGGATGGTTTGGAAATCAGCCCCTATGCAGATTAATGGAGGGAACTGTGTACATTTAGCTTACAAAAGAGAATGCTGAGAGATCATGGGATAGTCATCTTCAAATATCTGAAAGACTGTCATGTGGAAGATGGAGAGAGCTTGTCTTTTGTGCTTCTAGGGGTGGGTGGAGCAGTTCCTCAGGCAATGGATTGAAATTACAAGAAAATAGGTTTTCACTAAATATAAGGGTAAAGGTAAAGGTTCCCCTTGACAATTTGTCCAGTCGTGTTCGACTCTAGGGGGGGGTGCTCATCCCCGTTTCCAAGCCATAGAGCCAGCGTTTGTCCGAAGACAATCTTCCGTGGTCACATGGCCAGTGCGACTTAGACACGGAACGCTGTTACCTTCCCACGGAGGTGGTCCCTATTTATCTACTCGCATTTGCATGCTTTCGAACCGCTAGGTTGGCGGGAGCTGGGACAAGCGACGGGCGCTCACTCCGTCGCGTGGATTCAATCTTACAGCTGCATATCTATAGACCTTACAGCACAGAGGCTTCTGCGGTTTAACCCGCAGCGCCACCACGTCCCTTCAAATATAAGGGAGAACTTCCTAATAGTAAGAGCAGTGGAATGGAAGTCCTCAGGAGATGGCAAACTTCCTTATTTTGATGTTTCTAAGCAGCAATTGGATGATTATCTCAAGATTGCTCAGCTGTGGATTTCAAATTGAATAAACTGGACTTAATAACACTTCAAGTTCCTTCCAGTGCTACGATTCTATGATCCTGAAACACTTTTGAACTGTAACAAGCTCTCCATCAAACCACCGCACTGTGTTTGTGTGTCTGGCCCAACTTCATCATTCCTGATCTTCAACATTGAACAGGGAAATGTGCTGAACAAAGGTTCTACTAATTTTCAATTAAATGTGAGTGGAATGTTCAGTATGATTGAGGAGACTGATCTGTGATTTGTAGTTCCCTCTAGCAACAACTTCCATCCTAGGATAAGGCTTAATCATCTGGTTAAGCACCTGTGAGGCCCTGTGCTTTTTCATATAATCCCTCCCTGTAAGCACTATGATTGGAGAATTGTTGCAAAATTGCATGTTACAGCCGTCAATGAACAAAGCAGTTACCTTTCTTGCCTTCTCTACCATGATACCATTTCGCATTCATGTAATCCTTCTGTCTACTCTAGCTTTTCCCTGCTCATTTTAGATACTTGAATTGGCTTTGACTTGGATCTGAATCCAATATTTTTGCTTCTGTCCAGTTCTCATACAAATCATTCTTTTTCAATGGATGTACTTGGGCTGATTTAGCTGTTCCCCAAAAGTATCTTTCCCAAGCTCCCAAGCTATACTCAAATGCTTGAGGACAACTTTATCAGTGGCCTGATTTTTATTATTTTCTAGTGATACATACTGTTGGGAGAAGCGCTGATACTAGTTTTTGCTTTTAAATTGGTAGATTGTCTTGCTTCAATTTTAAAACAGATGTTGTCTTTTGATAGTTTAGCCACTTCGGGAATTATAGTACAAAAAAAGACCAGCTTCCATGAAGTGTGAAAATATGGGCTGGGAGACTGTCCACAAAAGATTAGCTACCAATACACATACCTTTTGAATGTACCCTATGCAGAAGCAGAGAGTCCTTCTTGTTGAGATTATCCTAGGTCAGGTCAGAGAGATTATCCCACACTAACCACTTAGCCACACTATTATGTTTGTCCTAGTGTGGGTAAAATCCAGGAGTGCCAAACATGCTGATGGCTGTGAAAAATCTTTGTGCCTGGTACACTCCCAACACCTTAGTCCATTGACTAAGCAGTGCTTGCAGGGAGTTACCAAAAATCCACGAGATTAAGCACTTGGACTCCTTATGCCAATTCTGTGTGATAGGAATGCTAAAAATACCCACAAAACATACAGGGCCCCAGTAGATGGTCAATGCAAGTCTGGTTTTAGTACCATCAATCCTCTTAATCCAGAAGAACCAAACAGATGTAAAAAAATTATATTTTACTGAAGATAGTGAAAAATCAAAAAGAACAAGAACTTCACAACTGTTTCACCAGTTATAATCAAAAAGGCTTATGGAGCAAAATGAGTAATCAAAACATTGAGACAAGAACAGTTTCAGAACAATCCCCCCCCACAAACCAAGAAAGCTAGGTAATCTATGGTAATACTTACATCCTGGCATAGCTTCAGCATTACTTCAGAGTGCAAGTTGTGTAGCAAAACAGCAAATGAGCATAGCATTCTCCTAAGAGACAACTAGGCTAAACTAAACAACTTCTATTCCCATTCTTATACCTAAAATTCCAGTTGCCAGACTCTTCCAGAAGATCTGCCAATCAGGCATCAAGTTTCTCTGAACTTTCACAAAGAACAGAGTAACGTCTTCCCCCTCCCTTCACTCAGCTGAAACCATTCTGCTAATTAACTCTGTAGCAAGGAGTGACCTCAGTCCAGCCTTGAAGTTTCATTTCTCACAGAGATAATGCACAGGTGTTTGCCAACTTTCAATTACCAATTGGCATCTTGGTCAGCTAATCCTAGGCACAAACTACAAAACCTGATTTTCCAAAAGAACAACAGAAACCACAATTCCTCATTTTCCCAATATATTGACATTCCTGATTAAATGCCCCAGCTGTTCCTGGTATATGCACTGAAAAAAGAGTGGTACTTCTGATGTATCCCAAGATGGCAACACAACTGTGTGGTTCAGATCAAATGCAAACCGGTAAGTAAATGGACAACACTATTTTGCAGCAAGCTGTACCACTAAGATATGCAAAAACAGGTGTGAAGTTGAAACTGCCAACAAGAACAAACAGCTAAAAAGCCTAAGCAGGTCTTAGCATTAGACAGAGTGATGCAGATGCCTCAAGCAGCAAGGTGCCAGGAGAGGAAACTTGTGTTGTTCCCCCTATCCAAAAGAGCCTCTGTCATCACTGCCTGGACTGTAGTGACTGCGTCCACTGCCATACCCTGTGATTCACCCAGTTCCTCCTTGCAACCACCACAGGCCTTTGCTCATGCAGCCCCTTGCTAGCCCAGCCCAGCCCAGCCAGTTTTAGGACAGCAAGTTAGGGAGGCTGAAGCAGATGCCAATTGGAAAGGGGTGTGTGTAGCTGTAGCACCCACCCACCCACCACCTTAGCCTTCAGGGCATTTTGAACCCCTGCTGAAAGAGTGGCATCTTTCTCTTCCATGATCTATGCCCTGGCCCACTTCCCTTCCATACCCATCATTCCTTAAAATGCAATAATCAGGAGTTTTAAAATTCAAAAGTGGGATGATAGGTAGGTAGGTACGTAGGTAGATAGAGATAGAAAGAGAGAGAGAGAGAGATGACAATTGTCTTCCCCTGTCAGGTCATTCTATACTGTAACCTGTAGCCTCTTCACAATATTTTTCCCCAATCTCTTCAGAATCTCTCCTCCCCTCCCCCAGTTTTTTTGAAATTTGCTTGTTGGAAGAAAGCAGATGTGTTGGTCTTCCATCGTAGTGTCTGCTAAAATCAAAGATCTTTTTCCTCACCCATAATTATATTAAGCCCCTTCCTTCTTCCATTATGTAATGGAGCATGGAGACTGAAGGCTTTTATTATTATTATTATTATTATTACTATTATTCCTAGTAATGCTGAGGGTGGCTGAGGGCCAGCTCTTGGCTGATATTTTCTGATGGATTTGTCAGCAATCCAGGAGCTTTACAGAACAGACAAAGTCTTCCATCTCTGTTAATCCTCTCCTGATATGGAGGATTTCCCTGCCATTAAATGATAGCTTTTGAGAGTGGAAAAAAATGCATCCTCTCCAGAAGAGCTGCACTGGAGGAACAAAGGACAGCACAGCTGCCACCATGACAGGTAAGCGAGGCGCCTCCACTTCTTCTTTCTCTAATTTCCTTTGAGCCTCCATTTCTTTGGCAGTCTTGTTGTGAGCTGTTAGAGGCAAAGGTGGTTTTCATTGTTTCCATCCACTGAATTGGGCAGGTATTTCCTGAAAGCATAGTTGAAGACTGAAGTCTTATCCACAATGATTTGAGAGGAATTCCCAGTGGGTTTAAAGGGGAGCTGCTTTATGTTTTAATAAATATGCACAAATGGGTTGGTGGATCCCTTTTGTTCTGCCAAACAAAAAAACCCAAAAAAAACTGACTGGGAAGGTTAAGTAGGACACAGAAAAATCAGTTATGGCATGGCGTTGAGAATAGAATGCATTTTAAATCACCAGATGGCATGTTAAAAAGCATTAAGATGGTAAGTTACTGTGATGCTTACATAGGAATGGTATCCATTCTTGCTTCTGTCTGATTTTAGATTTGGAAAATTGCTTGCCAGACTTGAGATGCCGCTAGTGAATAATCAGGGTAATGTTTGTCATCATTTTAAATGGTAAGTGCACTTTTCATTCTGTGGGATTCAATAGCAATTTCTATAATTAGCAGCTCTTTTATTCTGAAATAATTTGTCACATTTCTGCCAAATGCTCAGTGCAGTTAATCTGTTTTTTAATCCAAAATTTGCCAGGTGAGTATCATTTACCACTTATAACAACTACAAAATTCCTTTTTGTTCTCCTGCCCTTCAATAACACCTCAGCATCATTTTTTATTTTTTACTTTTCTAAATCTTGCTTGGTATATAGATTAGACAAATAGAAGCAGTTCTTGAACTCTTTTATACAAGAGAAAATACACGATCCAGTCGTCCCAAGCCTGTGTATCCATTTGCTGACTTGCTAGTCCAGTATGTATCTGTACTCTGCCATTCAGTGTAAAATTTCCAAGATGGATGTAGTTAAATTATCTTTTGCTTTCTACAATTTGCAATATATGGATGCCTGCTGCAAAAGTCAAGTCAGGATCTGAAGAACAGAACAACTTTGTTATATTGAGACTGGCTTTAATTACTTTAACTATCTGAGCAAAAAGGGAATGAAAAACATTGCCAATTCCCTCATACAGTGAGGTAAAACGGGGTAAAGGAAGCATCTAACATTCAGGCTAATGTTCCTTTGACTCAGTTTATCCTCTTTTTATTTGCATGGCATGTCTAACCTTTTCGGGGAATTTATCGTGGATATGATTTGTATGAATTGAGGTCTAAAGAGATAGTAGTAGATTGTGTTGTAACTGTGCAGGTAGGTAATTTTGAATGCAGACTATTGTGCCAAGAGAAGTTGACCAGCAAATGTCTTGTATGTAATGTATATTCTATCCAGTTGCATTTATTGTGAGCTTCTGGGAGATGAAATGCCCCCTCCCCAAAATTATATGCAGCTGGTGGGCTGACAGAGTAAAGCTACAAAATATAAATATAAATATATACAAATGACTTATATTTGTATATATTTGTATTTATACGTTGTAACCTGCAATGGTGGGGTGGGAAGGGGATGCAGAGCTATCTGTCCACACTCAATCTAGCTTGAGTAGGGCTGTAGTTCAAAGGTAGAACAAAGATTTAGTCTCTAGGGTATGCAGATAGAGCTGACAAGGACCTTCCCCCTTTTCTGAAACCCCAGGGTGCTGCTGGCACCAGTCTATGTAGTCATTACTGAGCTAGATGGTCCAGGGTTCTCACTCTGTATAAAGCTAAGTCTTACATCCTCTTAAGTTGGTGGGGGTGTAAAACTGGTGGTTCTCCAGGTATCAAACTCCCATTAGCCTCAACCAGCATGGCCAATGGCCAGGCATGATGGAACCTGCAGTCCTACATCTGCAGGGTCAAAAGCTTCCCCACCCTTATAGGTCTCTGTCTATAAGTCCAGCTTTGCAGTCGCCAATGAAATCTGGCCTTTCTTTCTGCTGCCAGAGGCATTCTAATGATGACAACGGTGTCTCAGCAAGAGGGACCTTAGAAACCATTCTAGCTTCTCCCTGCTCATCCTGAGTGTTGTGATTTGTCATGAGGTTTGTGAGTCATCATATAATTAATTGTCCCCAAGCTATTCAAACAGAAGTGGGAAAAATTATGGTCTGAATGGACCATGGTCTAGCCTACTGAGAATGAGTAACTCTGGTGTGAGTTTAGGAATGTAAAGAACTGCAGCAGACTTCAAACTTATATTCCCATGTCTCCTTTGCACTTCTGTGTAGGACTGAGCAGAGCTTCTGGAAGTATATTGCTCACTTCCTTATACTTTAATAAAAACAAGAGTAAGAAGTTTTGAGTGAGATGTTTTAATTTAGTCTTATAACCCACTTGATTAAGAATCCTATCTCGCCTCCAAGCTCTTACAGGAGGAATTTAACGGGCAATGTAAAATTAAGGTATATGTATGCACCTAATAAGATAATTATTGTGGTGCAGTCCTTTAAATTCCATAAGCATACATACAGACACACATTTAGTTTGTAAAGCTTTTAACTGATTTTTTCCCCTTGGCCCCCCCCAAAATCCATTAGCAATTTGGAGCATCATCTAGGCTGTCTGTGATCCCCAGACAACAACAAAAATATTAAAAAGTCAGATTCTATTTTTTATTGGAAATATCTTCAAATGCCAATATTAATACAGCATGTAGGGATGAAATGAAATATAGCTCCTTGAAGAACAGCCTGAAAAAGGATATGTTTCTGCAGATTTTCTATTCAAAGTTGCTCTCCTGCAGCTTCTCTAGCTGCAGATTAAAAGGAACAGAGGGCCTCTCCAGACTGGCCATTTTGAGTGTGGGATGAATCAGGCTACAAAGGGTCTGTTGAGGTTGTGGGGAGTAGTGATGTGCCATTTGGTGTGCTCCACCTATCTGAACAGAAAAAAACAAAACACCTTGTAGCCTAATCAGCTGTCAATTAAGATTTCCCCCTGATCCTCTACAGTGAATTTGTTTTTTTTACATTGCTCCTCTCTCACTCTGTCGATACCATTCCATTTTCTCCCTTCCTCCTCCCTGCTTCCCTTCCCTTGTACTCCGCCCACTTTATCTCTCAAATTCTCCCTCAGAATCTGAAGCTGGTGGAGCCTGTTATCCTCCAGCTAAACAATAAGCTTGCTGAAAAGAATGCATGCTCTACTGCTGGGCCAGAAAGGTGTGTGACAGCTCTTAAAGGGGAAGGATGGATTGTTCAAAGTAGAAACTCTAGAGGATGAGGTCTTTTTTTCCAAGCCAAACTATGCCCTCAGTGATCCATATATCATATCTATATGCCAGTGTGGACAGACCTTCAAAGACCATACATTCCTTGTCTGGAAATAGTGGGAGGGAAAGAGATTAAATAGCAACCCCACCCCACCCCAGTTCCTCTGCTCAAAGTTATAGTCAAAAGAGTGATTCTGTTTTAATCAGATGGCGTTTGTCATCAAATGACTATAATCCTATGGCGGATTTACATTTGGGGAAGTGAATACATAAATCTTGCCAGCAAATTGGAACTCCTTAGAGAGCTGTTTGGCCTGGTGCACAATTCTGTGTGTTAAGTCAACACGCATTACCATTGTCACCAAATATGCACTAGGCGTTGTCTTCTCTCACCCATAGGTCCTTAACCTAAGATCATAAATTATTTGCTCAAACTAACTAGAATAATCTTTTCGACTTATTCAGAGTGAAACAACATATGGTCCTGTCAGAAGATAAGCTGGTGCAACTGATGGCCTTGCATGGTGGTTAAATGTCTGCCTTGCCCTGCACAGTCTCATCACTGTCCTAATCCATTGGGTAGCCTGCAGAGTGTTCATGGCACACTTCCCTGTTCCCTTCCCAGCTTTGCCCAGGCCGAAGAGTCCTAGGCTTGGTTCCAGAAACACCCTGGAATTATTGCTAGAGGATGGGGACATGTTCTAGTTCTGTAAATGAGGGCACTTCCTTCCGTATCAAAAGTATGCCAAGAGGAATGGTTGGTTTTGATAAACTCTTATCATGTCACAAGATCTGGGGAAGGTTTAGAATACTTCCATTCTTCCAAAATTTATGGAACCTTCTCTCCATTAGTGTTTCATTCCATTGGATTATCTGTTGCTAGATCCATTTGCTGCATGGATGATTCAGAACCTTTTGTGCTTCGATGCCCCTAACGTTCACTAATCTCTGCTTTCTCTCTTCTCCCTCCCTTGCTTTCTGTGGTGACACACTTACTTCCCAGTTTTCCTTTGCATCCCCCGCGTCTGCTCTGTGTGGGCCTGTGTTCGCTCTTGCCCTGTCAGCTGTGTGTGCACTCAAGAGAGGAGCTGCTCCATCCTTTGTGACCGAGCTGGCCTTACGCAGATCCCCAGTGAATTTCCTTGTGAAGCCTACTCTATTAACCTGGATAAAAACAGCATCAAGTTCCTTGCTGAGAGGGCATTCGGTACCCTTCCATCCCTCAGATCACTCTCATTAAGTCACAACAATATATCTTTCATCACTCCTGGAGCTTTCAAAGGGCTAGCTAGCTTGACAGAGCTAAGAATGGCCCATAATGAATACATTCGGTATCTGCATACGAGGACATTCACTTCGCTCAAGAGGCTAGTAAGACTGGATTTAGCAGATTGCAACCTTTTCAATATTCCAGACAGGATTTTTATAGAGCTTCCATCCCTCCGGGAACTCTTTTGCTTTCAGAACAACTTCCGAAGGATTCCAGGAGCTATAAGAGGGATGGAGAATTTGACCCACGTTTATCTGGAGAAAAACAGGATAGAAGCTGTAGCTTATAATTCCCTCCTGGGTTTGACCCGACTGAAATATCTCAATCTGCAAGACAACAGAATAAATGTAATCCATGACAGGGCTTTTCAGGATTGTAAGAAAACGGAGTACCTTTATTTAAATGACAATTTTATCAGTGATCTCCCTGAAAATTCCTTTGATGGTCTGCAGCGACTGAAGATGCTTAACCTTGGTGGAAACCTCCTCAGGAATGTCTCCAATACCTGGTTCCGGGACCAGTTTGAACTGGAAGTTTTGTATTTGGACAGAAACCGGATCAGCCACATTGAAGAAGGGGCTTTTGAAAACCTCACGAGCTTGGTGTCTTTGCACCTGAACAGTAACAATTTAACCACCTTGCCTTTCTCAGTCTTCCAGCCTGTCTACTTCATAGGGAGACTCTACCTTTTCAGGAACCCCTGGGAATGTGACTGCAGGATTGAGTGGCTTAAGGAGTGGATGGAAAATTACAGACTTGTTAGAGATATTCCTTGTGCCTCCCCATCTTCTGTGGCTGGTCTTGACTTAACAGAGGTTGTTTTTGAGAGGACACTCGATGGCTTCTGTCTCGATCCAGAAGAGTTAAATGCCACAGCCTACAGTCTTTTTCCAACAGGAGAGCCACAGTCGACCACAGAGAACAGGTTTAACAGCCTTATCTCCAAATTTCTACTCCAGAAGGGCCTTTCAGAAGAAGTGGTAAACACCACAGAGAGTTTTATCAATACTACTTTGTTTGACGGATTGGCTAATCAGGCATCCTTTGGACTAGGGGAATCTAGTATCAAACTATTGTGTTCTTTTAACCTTTGGCTATTCATTATATCTCAAGCAGTAGAGGGTAAATAGCTCACAGCATTTCTGAGATTAATTAAGAATTTAGTTTTTGTACAGGATAAAAGCAATTATGGACACAACTGATCCACAGTCATGGATCAGTGAAAAGTGGCTGCATGGTAAGCCTGAAGGTTTTTTTTTCTACTAGGAAGATTTTGGAAAACAGTCTTAGTCAACCTTAATTTACAGCAGCAGGCTTTTATATCAGATCAGTACAACATTTTATTTGTTTTACATATATTTATGTTATTATAATTGCATAAAAGGAGGGGAAACCTGATGCTGTTAAAATGCTGAGAAACAAGGAGGGAAATTATTCTGCATGGATCCTCTGTATCTGGTAATCACAAATTTAGCAGGATCTAGTTGCTGTTTATCATGTTTTCTTTTCCTCTCAAAGCTCTTATAAACACAGCCCCTGACAAGGATATTCCACAACTTTCAAATAATTATTTTCATTTTCTATGTTTGGCATTATTCCTCATTTTACTGTGGAGGAAATCTCACTGTTACTACAACACACCATACTTGTGAGACTAGTTCTACTGAGAAAGCCCTGTCATATTTACTGATCTAATTCAAGTCTCCTCAGAGGATGATAAAATGCGATCAAAGCTGCCTTCGCTTGTCTTTCTCACGATTCAGGAGTTCCATAAAATTTACTCTAAAATGAGCAACCTTAAACTCATGTTCCTCAGCAAATTATATTTGCAGGTGTATTGCCCCTGTTAGTGGAGGTAACATATTGCCATTTCTTATCTTCCATTAATTTATGTAAGCCCACTTCGAGAACCATCCACACTGGCAGCAATCACTATCTCGTGGTAGAAAAAGTACTTTTTCCTTGTCACGAATCTCCACTATTTACTTCAGTAGGTTCTAGTATTTTGAGGGAGTACACTGTGTTCCCAGTATGGTCACACCATACATGTGTGTAAAGGTATGGTATGGAGGGCTCTAGTTTTGATTCTTTTGTTAATGATCCCAAAGGTTCTCACAGTCACTACTATGCATGGAGCTGATGTTTTCATTCTGGTTCTATCATACCTCTAACCTGGTTAGTCAGTCGTGGGTATCAGATACCATTAGAATAATTGTGAAGTTAGGATCTTTTGTCTAAAATTGTGGCACTTTATACTTGCTTGCATTAAACTGCATTTTCCATTTTAATATGCATGTATCCACTTTAGAAATTATTTCAGAGTTCTTCATAATCCCTTTCTGTATGACTTTTAAAAATAATGTTGTGTCATTTGCAAACCTGACTACTGTACTACACTTCTCGTCTGAATCCAGAACATTTGCAAACAAGTTTACAAAAAGCACAGGTTGCAAGATGCAACGATATACCTTGCTCCATTTTAAGAAACGTCTGTTTGCTTTTCCCTCCAGATTTCCTGTTCATTTAACCAGTCAACAAAGCATAAGAACATTTATTCTCTGACATCTTGGCTTGCTTAGGAATCGTTCGGGGGGTAGGGGACCAGAAAAAAGGCCTTGTGAAAGTTCAAGGTGAACAGTGTCTACTACATATGTGCACTGGTCTAATTCTGAACAAAAAAGCACAAATTAGTGCCCAACACACCCTGAGACTTTCCAATGCAATCAAGACTGGCAGAGAAACTCAGAGAACCTCCACACTGTCTCAGTTATCAGAGTGGGCAGGTGAGGCTTGGGAGTTCTTTGGCATGAGATTTACATCCTCCATATAAGATACTGTTAGTTTTGATTCCCCTTTCCCCACTTTTGTTTCATGCCATGCCCTTTTAATTTTCACATTTTCAACCCCCCAATTGCTAGATTTAAAATGAACAATCCATGGAGTGGATGCTGCTTCGCCCTTTGAGTGTCCCTCGGAGCTTTGCTCTGCCATGTGGCCACCTTGAAAAAACTTAAACAGCTCTGATTGAGTTAGCATTTCAGCCTTTGAACAAATATGGTGCTCATCCCTACTGTCTACCGCACTACCCCTCTCCACATGTTTGTTGATACCCACAAGAGCTCTACAAGATTAGTAAGACAGAATTTACTTTTGCAAAACCCATGCCGATTCTCTTTCAGTAAGACTTGTCTTTTTCTGTGCTTGATAATGTTATCTTTAATAAAGTTTTCTGCTCATTTAACTGGCAATGAGACTAATCTACCTGGTCTGTACCTTTCTAATCCCCCCCTTTTAAAAAATTGTATTACACTAGCCAACCTCCAGTCCTCTGGCATCTTAGGAGTGTTGCTAAACATCTGACAAAAATAGGTAACAATTTCACATTTGGGTTCTTTGCGAACTCTCGGACGGATACCATTATAATCTGGAATTTGATTGGTGTCAATTGATCTGTAAGATCTAGAACGTCATCCAGATGGAAATCTATTAATTTTTATATTTACTCTTGACAGCCTCAAAAGTATTTGAGTATTACAGTGTGACTGTAAGCATAATACTTGTATGATTTCAGTTTTCCCCTAATAACCAATTACTGGAGCATCACATACGATCAGAAAACCAGTAATAAGTCACAACTAGAATAAGTCCACTGAATCAAAAGAACATATGCAGGAGTGGACTCTCCAAATCCCTACTAATTAAATGGGCATATTGTGACCTACTACTGGATCCCAGCCACTGAGGCTATCCATTAGCTATTGCTTTAAATCAATTAATCAATTACTCTGTGTGTACTGGGAATCAATGAAGTGGATCCTGATTCACTGACAGAGATCCAGACACTGAAACAGTTTCTATGCATGGATTTCCCAGTAATGGGAAAGTTAGTAGAAAATGGTTAACACTTCAGTTAGTAGTTAATGTGTCCCCAAATTTAATTCAGTTACATTTAAGTTGGAGTGGGCAAATTAACAGTTAGGGTGATGATAAACTGCTATGTAAGTTAGATGGCTACAGCAAAGTCTTACAAGGAAAAAAAAGGTAGAAAAATATCATCCATTAAGTTTATGCCTTTCCTCTACCACATCTCTGTTTTGAACTCTGGAGAGAAGGAAGCAGCCACATGAATTTTTGGAAACCCATCGGGCACTCTCCCAAAATTCTTCCCTTGGTTTCCCTTTATAAACCCATCTCTTTTCCTTATCCTTTTATAACTTATTAATTCTCAAGTGGATCCCAGCAATATATCCAGGGACTGGTCAAAATTCAGTTTCCGGGGACAGATGAGGAGTCCCTGTGTAGCGTAGAACACAAAACCACCATCTTGATATTTTAGAAAGACTACTTACTCCTTCCAATCAGTCTTTATTATCTGTTGTTTTAAAATCTTTAAACCTTGCTCCATAAGGCTAATTAAATAATGAAAGGTGACCAAGTTTACACTCATTTGTTCTATATGTGCACCAGAACACCACTGAAAGAGGCTTTGTCTTAAGAAATTAAGACAAAGAAATTCACAGAATTAAGAAATTCACAGAATTACAGTTGCCTAATAGTACAATCCCCCCTGTATTCTTATTCCTATACATAGGTTTATTGGTGTTTGCTATTTGCTTCTGACTTATGTGTGCTGGAAGTAGGACTGTTCATGACAGGACCTTTGAAGGCCATTCATTCATAGGGTTGCTGTAAATCAGAAGCAACTTGACAGTGTATAACAACAAAAGCTTGTTTATTTATTCGTTACATATAAAGCTTGTCTTTTTCCAAACTATTTTTCTGTGAAGATATTTATTTTTCAGTAAAATACATATTTCTGAAGAATCTTAAGTTTAAATAAAATTTAAACTGAATTGCTCCTCTCTTATCCAAAGCACTGACTTAATTGTCTAATCCAAGTTAATTGTTACTTTCGGGCTCTGGGATTTCCTTGCTGTATCATAATTAACTTTTTGAACTGTTGTGAAGACCTTGGGAAACTTACTTTTTCGGAATGCAACTCCCATGGCCACACTGGCTCAGATTCTGGGACTTGTAGTTTGATTCCCATCATTTCCAAGCTCTGCTTCCACATGGTGTGATGATTATCACTGGTTTAGATGGCTGTAAACAAGGGTGAGATCTATCTTTTCGACAGCTTTTGCCTCTCACATCTACATGGATCTTCCCTCTTCAGATACTGTTTCTCTCCAAAGGCATGGATACAGTGGGAATGGAAAAGAGGGGAAACAGGCTTTATCAAAATTAGGTCTGTTGTTGGTCACAGGAGCCCGCATGCTGTAGATCATGCAGTGATAATGGGCAAGCTATCTTACCTGTGCTGCTTACTGTCCATCACACACCCTTGCTTCATCTGGTTAAAGAACCATTACATACCTCATCATGTGTTTGATAGCAAGTGAGAGGGTGAAACCACTTGCATGATTGTCCTTATGCACAGTTTTCTTAAACAGGATTCTGGCCACAACCTTGACTAAACAGCCCTTGGCCTCATGCTAGTTCATGTGCACTGTGGGCACTGTATCACAGCACATTTGAAATGCATTAGGCAGGTTCTGTGGCAATAGGCAAGCTTTGAAATAAAATATGCTTTATCTTAAGATTAATTCCTCATACTGACACTTCTTGAAATTGTCCTTCAAGTTAGCTTGCTTTCAACATTAATTTCCCTCCTGACTGTCCTATAAAGGGGAAAATGCTATTTAAAAGCCAGGTTTGTCTCATCTCATGCAATTATTTCAGGTTTCTTTTATTCTTTGGAATGTGTCCACACTTTCAACTAAGCTATGGGGACAGGGGTACAGAAATTAGGACCTATATCCGAGGACCCCTTCTCATCAAGTCTGCTAATAGACCTGAGGGCTCAGTTACACAGGGGGAAAAAACCACCTGGTTTTGAATTGGGTTTAGCATGCTTGAAATAGATTTTAAAAATTCTGACTACATGACACACAGGAAAGTGTGGAATTTTTTTTGCCTGAAAAGCATGGTTCTTGGTTGGAAAGTGAGATATTTTACTCAGCCGCAAGAGGGTCATTTATTTTAAATCACTTGTGAAATTGATTTATTTTGAATTGTTTGGGCATATATGAACACCTCAGTCGGTGTAAATTGTGTTTGTGTGGGGTTTTGGGCTGCAGGAAAACCTTGCAGACCAAGTTGAAAAAGAGAGCCAGCAAAGAGAGAAAGGTTGGGTAGATGACAGCAGTCTCACCTGCTGAGAGGCAGCCACCACAAGGTGGACGGGCACAGGACAAAGCCTCAAATGCAACAAGTTTAAAAGCCCATGTAGCCCTCTTGACCGATTTACAACACACTTTAAAAATAGATTAAAAGTTTTTCCAAGAAGACGCGCACACTGCCCTAAAAAACATGTGACTACCATGTGACTTTAAAGTGACTTCACCTAACCCTAACCCCCCGCTCCGTTTCCTGATTCATTTTCATAGTGTAACCACTCCCTCAGTTTGCCTCTCTTCTCTGCTGATGAGATGGGGCTCAGGCACAGTGAGTTAAATAAAATAAAAGAACACATATGAGGTGGAGCAGCAACATACCAGTAAGCATCTACTCCGGTCATGTGAACCACCCTGCCTGTTTCTCTACACCTCCTCCAAGAAGAACAACACAGGCATCTGCATGAGATTCTTTAGACTTCTTGACAGCAGTGGGGGTGGGGAAGCAGGAAGCAAACCTCCAAGTACTGTTTATACATCTGTATTGACTGCTGCATTAGAAGCTCTTCATGAGCTCAGAAGCTGTATCTAAAGACCATAATGAATGCGATAAACGTTTTGAAAATTCTTAACTAGATTTTTCTTTGTCTGTAAGTGATCTGCGATGCTCTAGGCAATGTATGTGCTGCACTGCTAAAAGCAAATTTATGGAATGCTAGAAGCTATGCTGCGTGAGGAAAAATGTACTCAAGCACTTGGAGATCATGCTGTGTGGCTTGAACTGTTCAAAATGTTTGCTATTTTTGTGTTCCCATGTTGCTTCCAACATGTAACAACCCTATGAATAAATGATCAACTGACAGCTCAGCTAATATCATGCAAACTACAGTCTATGATTTCATTTATGTTAATCTGTCTCATGTTTTGACCTTTCTCTTTTCCTTCTGCTTTCCTTGTCCTTTTCTTTATTCAGGCATTATACTAAACTATATCTAAATATAAAATACTTCAGTCCAGAATCCACCAGAACTGCTGTAGATCCCGCTATCCCCTCCAAGACAAAAGAACTGCAGAGCCATTTCTTTGTGTGGTGTGGAGTGCTACAGGAGATTTGAAAGCAGAAGGAAGTTTCATGGCATTGGCCATCATGTCATTGGCTGTAGATGCCAAAGAACAAAAATGGCTACTTAAAATTTCCTTTAACAAAGAGACTGCTTCTAAATATCAATCATTTTCTTACACAATGGCTGAAATCCTGTTCTGTAACTTATGCCACCTAAGGCTAATGACATCATCAGCCATGGTGATTTTTTTGGAAATAAAAACATTCTGATCCACCCCTCTCCCCAAAGGTCCAGAGGTCCCCATGACATCCCTTTTGTCATGGAGAAGCCCTTGGGGGCTGAGGGAAAGTAGTTAATTTCTGAAAATTGTCGCTGCTGGTAAAATCGTACTGGTGGTGGCAATTTTCAGAATTTAAAGAATTCCCCCCACATCACATGGTCCCCAATGGCTTAATGTAAATAAATGAAAGGGATCCCATGGCAGCCTCAGGACTTTTCAAGGGTGGTGGTGGAAATAGCAAATGTTTTACTTCTAAAAAAATTGCTGTAGCTGATGACATCACAAACCTTATGTGGCATAACTCAAGGCAACAGGCTTTCAGCCTATAGTTAGTATTCTAGGAAGACACCGCACATCAAGTTTTAAGAAACAGATTCAAAAAGCAAAATCCTTCACAATGGATGACAAATGCACAATGTATACGAGAGAGCAGTGGTCTTAATGACTGAGGCCTCAGTCAGTTCTGACTCTTTCCTAACAAGATATTGTATCTTTTGAACAGAGTTGTCCATTATTTTTTCTCAGAATGGCAGTCACAGTAAGAAATAATGATCAATTGGTGGTTCATGGATTGATGGATATGTCCTGTTTAGCTCTTCTTAGCTAGCTCCTGTTGAAACCTTGTCTGTTATCTGACCATTTTACAAAACAAATGTCTTTCTGCTGTATGTTTAATGCTGTGTGATTGCATGATTACTCATCTCAATTATACAAAACACAGACACATCACAGCAGTAGAAAAACATGCAAGTGGTTTTGAGTGGTGTGTTAAGTATATCAAAATTATGACATTGCAGCTGATACAAAGAGTTATATGACAATTTCCCCAGTGAATAAAGGAGGCAGATGGTTTGGTAAATACTTGATTGATCTGTTCTGGGCATTATATTCAATGACTTTGGATTTCCAGGTTATTTATAAATGCAATAATCTTCTTAAATGCTAGATTTCAACTGCACATTATAAAAAGTTCCCTCCCCTCACACTGCTCCAAGCCTGTATCAGGGAAATGCTGTAGATTAAGCTGAGGATTTCTGTGGTAGGAATATTATGCATCATGTGACTTGAAGTCTGACAGCAGAAGTCTGATAGAACTGCTGCCAACAGGCATGAACCAGGAAATGGGGTGAACAGGAATACTCACTGGCTTGCCTTTCCTGTACTAGTTGTTGTGCTACATTACTTACTTAGGAACTGCTCTTTTTTTAAACCACATTATGGTAGATGTAAATAACTTTTCAGCCAAAAAGTAATGGACAGATTTTTCAAAACTATAGTTAAGCACTAGATGCGAATTGGAATTAGCAGCAAAAATGTATGGGTGCAACTACACAGTGGGAAAAATGCAAATGGATCCACTTTGAAGTTGCATCTGGGAAGTCACGTTTCCCCAGGTTAGTTTACACAGAAAGGAGACAGGAGGAATCAGCCTTGCTTGCAGCTTGTTAACCATTTGAACCCTTTCCTCCTCACACCTGGTGTCTGGGCCTGCTTGTTTCACTCTTCCTTTCATTTTCCATGTCTATCCTGTTTTCTTTTAGAGGCCTGCTGTCCTTGTAATAGGACAGCTAGGTGACTGAAGAGTGAGGAATCAGCAGAGAGAAAGGGGGATGTTTTCTGTCAGGCTTGTTAAGGTAGCTTTGCTCTAACTGCCCAGATTTGTAGAAGACATCAATTCAGAGTACAGATGGGCATGAACCGGTTTGTCCCAGTTTGTAAAGGTGGCAGCACAGGTGCTGCTGCTTCCTCTCCCACCTCCTCTGGTTCAATCAACCACTCGCCAGGCCCAGCATCGTAGCTTCCTGCACCTCCTTAACTGATCTTCCAGTCCCGGCAATAGCTCAGGCTTCTCTGCCCTGCCCTCTTGGCTGATCTCCCAATCAGAGAAAAGGGCGGGGCAGAGAAGTCTGTGCTCTTGCTCATGACTGGGAAATTAACCGAGGAAGTGGAAAAAGCAAGCAAGCTGGGCCTGGTGAATGGCTGAATTAGTTGAAGAGGCAGGGGAGGGGAGCAGCAGCACCTGCGCTGCCGCCTTTATGAACTGGGATGAACTGGGACAAACTGGTTTGTGCCCATCTCTAATTCAGAGAGCTACCTTAACAAGCTGGAAACATGGCTGACAAAACGTCCTCCTCTGTTGATTCCGTGCTCTTTTTCTTCTTTTTTCTCTCTTCAGTCACCTGAAGGACAGCAAGCTTTGAAAAGAGAAGGGAAAAGGAAGAGAAGAGGGAAACAAGCAGACCCAGGCACCCTGTGTGGGGCAGAGAAGATTCAAAAGGCAATCAGTTTCCCCACTGCCTGTGTCTCTCATTGCTGCTGTGGCCAGGTAGAATGGTTTAAAACCAAAACAGCTCAAGCGATCACACTGCCTGAACCAATGTGAATGCATTTGATTCCAAAAATGTAGAATCACCAAAGGAAAAAAAATAACTATGGATGTGGTGGTGGTGGACTATAGACTGGATTGCACTAACTTTCACACTGTGTAGTCAATAAAAAATAACATGAATCTGACTGTTCCCGTCTGGGAGCATTTCCTTCACTATTGTCAATGCAGTCTCTCCCTAAGTCTCTGTTTTCTCTGGACAACACTGTATTTGTAACTCTTCAGTCTTTTTAGTGCTTGACTGCAAAGTGCAGAAATACATATGGATAAAGGTGGATGTCCTATATTTAGCACAGATTTACTTTATTCTGAAGCTGACATGTGAGTTTATATACTCCAATGTTACAACAGCATACATGCTGGCCATTCATCAGAAGTGCTACTCTGCTGTCTTTTAATCACAGACCATAGAAGTCCTTCTCTGAAGATGATGAAGTATCATGTGCAGACACTTTATTATCCACAATTTCTTCCTATCCAGGACCTAAAAAAATAATGATGTGCTGCTAAGATGATTCTGAGTTACTATGCTCCTCCCAGGCTTTTCTAGGTATAAGGCATTAAAAATGTGTGTTGGTGGTGTTCCCAGTACCTCCTTCTGGTGGCAATCTGGGATGTGCAGCTTGCCCAGTGCTGGACAGGTGGCATGGCATGTAATCCCCAGGATGTGAAAGACCTCAGTTAAGTCCACTTGTCTGAGACAAGAAGTAAAAGAGACACATACAGAGGTTTACACTTTGCTTTGCAATAGTTTTAGAAAAGGTAGATGTGTTAATCTGTCTGAGAAAGTGGATTTGTCTATGAAATCTCACATTAAAATATAGCAGTTAATCTTTAATGTGTCACAATGTTTTTGTGGTCTTTATTTTCTATTTTCCTTTTGTTTTTGCTTGATTTGCTTTTCAAATGATGTCTCTTCTTGTGCTCTGGCTACACGACACACAGAGAAGGCAGGCAACTTGCATGTATCCCACTCCACTGGCATTTGCTTAAATGTCTTATCCAGAAAGACAGGCAAAAAGCCTAAACATGTGCACTATGTAATCCTTCATCTGCTACCACTCCTGATTTGGATCTCCTCATTTATCTCATTTTCTTACACTTAAAAAATATGGAACAATCCACTACACAATTGTCATATCCTTGCAAAAAGACCCTTTCTGGAAAAAATCAAGTTAGCAGCTTTTAGGAGCAGACTTTATGATAAATTCATCATAAGATCTGCCTGAAAGAAAGTGATCCCTGGGCCACACACACATACCTTTTAAGTGTTTATTGCCAATCTGGAACAATATGACTGAAGCTTCCCTGAGTACTCACCCTGCCTGATCTTGGAGATGCCAGGACCCAAGGTGAAGCTTCTGAAATGGAACCAAGGTCCCAGACAGGATGATGGGGTGGGGGATGTGGTTCTTGGGGCATTCTGTTTCCACACCATTAAGAGTTTTGAGGTCAAACCTAGTAACTTGAATTAACCAAGAAACAGGTTGGTAATCAGTGAAGACAAGAGAAAATAGGTATAATAGGTTAAACAGGCACTTACTGTCAGAATTATCACCTTCAGCTAAAGTGCTCTGTGATACCAATACAAAAATATACATTCGTTATTATTATTCACATCTTATCACTTAATACCCATGGTACCTTGTCATGTAATAAGCAAATGTCAATCAAGAAACTTATGCTTTTGATAATAAGAGACATGAAAAAGGGAAGTTTTTTATAAATTATATGGTTGTCCTGAAATGTTTTTAGTTGATAACGCTATTCACTAACCACATTAGGACCCCCTGGGGATTGGTTCCAAGCCCTCTCCACAGATACTGAGAACCATGGATAATAGCGAACACTATATAAATAGCATGGTAAAAGGGGGAAAAAAACTAGAAAGAAATTATTTTCACATACATTACCAGAAATGGCCACTAGAGGGCGCCAGTAACCATGCTATGTATTCTTCACTAACAAGTATTCATAGCATGGTTTCTGTCTCCCTGTAGTTGCCAGTTCTGGCAATACATGTGAAAATAGTTTTTTTCTGGATTTTTTTCTTTTAATATTTTTAATATTTTCAGACTGTGGATAAGGACCAAATATTCACCAGTTGCATTGGTCTTTTATGAAAACAAAACAAAACACCAAAGCCTCTGCCTAGTCTTCCTGTTGAATTTATTTATTTTATAAAACTGGATTGAATCCAGCTGTAGGTCATGCATAGAGTACGAGAGCCATCAAAATCAGGAAGATGTATTTTAAAGAAATCCCTACTTCCTCTCCTAGAGGCCTTTTGGAGCGGTGGCTTTGTATGAAGCGTCTGGGGCTAAAGAAGAAGAATAGTTCATATGGGCACTTCCAGTTCATATTAAAGAGAAAAAAAAGTCGAAATGGGCCATTTCCCAGGCTACTGTGGAACATGGTGGGGCTGGGGGCAAAGCCCTCTCAAAAGTCATCTAGCTCAGATTGAAAGAATAGGATTCCCATGCACTTACCTATCCTCTCACCACCCCACGAGTTGTTCTTTTTAGATAACTTCCCCAAATGCCTCTGCCCCCCCTCCCCCCGCTTATGTTGCGGATTCTTCAGTGCTTGGTCATTTTGCTCTCACTTTACTTTTTTCATTGGTATGATATTCTTTCTGGTCCAGGACAGTTGTACGTAGTATTTCAATTATTATAATACCACAGACGGATATAAAATGTATTTATTTATTTAGTTACCATTTGTAGGCCCTCTTTCTTCCTATGAGGGGGGTTCAAGGCAACTCCCAATGTTAAAACAAGCAAAATTTAAAACAATGAATTACACATTAAAAAAATAGCCTATAATAATAATTAGAAAGACATTGTTTTAAAACATTCAAAATTTTAAAAAACCACCAAACACAAATTTATTTCGCTAAAAAACAAGCATCTAAGGCTCAGTTATTATTATTAAAAGCCTGCCTGTAAAGGTGGGTCTTCAACTGTTGGTGGAAGGATAAAAGGGAGAGGGGGTAACCTAAGATCCCCAAGGAGGTCATTCTACAGCCTGGGAGCAGCCACAGAGAAGGCCCTCCTCTCATGAAACATGAATGGAACGGCAATGGGACCAAGAGGAGGACCTCCTCTGACAATCTTAAGAGCCAAGAAGGCTCATGTAGGAAGACACAGTCCTTCAAGTAGCCTGAACCCAAACCATATAGGGTTTTATAGGAAATAACAGCACTTTGAATTGGGCCCAGAAACAGATTGGTAGCCACTGTAGTTGTTATAGCAGGGCCTTAAATGCTCCCTATAGAAGACATTATGATGCCAGCCATTTTGTTCTCAAACCTTTTCCTAATCCTTCCATGTCATTTGGATCAGGACAACATAGCTAGGGAGGGTATCGGCTTTCCCGCTCCTTCAGTATTCTCACCGAATATTCTCTTGTTCTTGCATGGGAGAAAATGTGTAACACCTCTGTGACCATCATGGGTCAAAAGCTGCTGGGAAAATGACCAGGAAAATGGCCTGGGGAGGAATGTTAACCACTCTCCTCTAGAATCACTCTCCTGATCAGAATCTCCTGCCCTCTTTTGGCTGCGATACAGTTTTGTAGCATAGCCAGTCACAGATACATTGCTAGTTGCACAATCTCAAAAGAAGAATCTTTTGATTTGGTTTTGACCTAAAAGCATTATTAAAGCTCTTTAGACAGGAAAGAAGACAAGAAAATAACATCTAATCCTTTCAAAAACAGGAAGCACAAAAAGCATTGTGGCATGTGTTTCTGTTGAAAACGCCAGAAACCAACTGCATAAGGCTTAGAAAAGGGGGTTGTCACTGCTTTGTTAGCAAACACTGGGCCAAGGTATTCAGAGACAACTTGCTTAGTTCACTTTGTTGTCAGCCCTGCTTCTCTCTTTATCCCTGCCAACAGTCACCTAAGACCTGATTTACAGCCGCCTTTAGGAAACCAATGAGAATGAAAAAAATACATGAAAACAGAATAGTACAAAACAATGCAGTAGTAACTCACCATGCTAATGTTCTCATTTCTTCTTCAAAGCACTCAATTTTCTGAACAGATGCTTTTTTACTCTTCAAGGGACGTACATATTTGAATTCACTTGGAAACAATAAAAATGGCAAGTTTCCTCACTCCATCCCAAGACAAAGACTGGATTTACAATGGAAGGCCAGTCACACTGACTTGGTTCTTTGGATAGATCATATTCTTTGGATAGGTTAGTATTTTCATTCTTCAGCAGATGTACTTTTTAAAAAAAGTTTGCATTAAATATAGGGAACATTTCCTTTTCATCTAATTCTCATGGTTATAAATTACTGCTCTTCCTAGATTGCCCAGACAAACAAAAATTACCGAGACTCTGACTCATTCAGGGGCCCATTCAAGATGACTGTCCAAGAGCCTTATGATAGTATCTCGTACCTGTTACATATTTCCCAATCTCTGCAACAGAGAGCTTTTGTACACTTACATAAGAAAAAAGAGCCAGTAAACAATGCATAAGTACTTGAGTTACAGCATCCCAAACAGCACTGATTCACATGAACATGGATATTGCTGCAACTTGTAGAAAGATGCGCTGGAACATAGAATCTGAAACATAACATCTGGCACAATTTGGGGAAATCAGACATACTGAAAGTGTTCTACACTCTCTGCTATTTATCACAGAAGGTGGTCAAAGCCATATTCTAATTTGTGAGATATGTGTCCTGGTATCTAATATCCAGTAATATTTAGGGGAATGTTCATCTTTTCATCAAGTACATAGAATTACTAATTATAGAAAGTATAACATTAAAATAAAATGTACAGAATAAGCATAATAAACTTTAATTATCAGCTGAAATCCTGTTGCTTAGTGTAGTAAGTCACAACTAGAGTAGGCCCACTGAGGACTTGGTGAGTTAATTCCTCCATATGGTCCCCTAGGCCGACTCTACTTGCAACTTACTATAGTAAGCAATGGGATTTCAGCCGTCATATAGCATTTGTTTTTCATGACCATCCTTATGATTGTATTCAGGTAGACATCGTATTGAGTTCACCACATTAGCCAACAGAGACAGCAAAGTGTAATTTAGTTCTCTACATTGTATGCATTAAAGCATGCATGTGTGATATAAAGACAATAAGAAATGTACTTGTACCTGTTATAATCCAGCTTTGTTTCATCATTACTTCCAATAATGACTCCTTCCTACCTAGTTGCCCTTGTTCTTCTCAGCAGTGTTTTTACATCTTTTGAAATCAACTATAACTCCTTTCAGTAAGTCATATTTCTCCTCCAATTAGTAAGGAAATACCTGGCATCGAGCAGGGCAGGGATGAGCAACTTGAAGCTCAGCAGATATTGTTGGACTGTAGCTTTCCTCTGTCCTCACCACTGACTATGATGGGTACAGCTGGTGAGAGTCACTATCTCACATAGGGAGCATCATTGGTTGCTCCTCTGGAATTCCTCTGGCAAAGAGAATAAAACATAAACAAACTAGTTCATTAAGTGCCCCACACATACAAAATCCAGGAGGTAGGAAAGCAGAAGACCAAACCCTTCAAAGACATTTAATTGAGAGTGAGGCTTTGCTTTCTCACAATTGAGCTGATGAAATCTGCAATTCTTTCCAGAATGTCAGGCACCTCCACAGATAACATAAAACGGACTTTGTCCACATCAGATTTTCCCTCCAATTTTAACAGGACCGGTGCCACAAATTTGGAGCGATCACTCTGGTGGAGTGGACAGTGCAGAAACATATGGGCAAGAGTTTCCAATGCACCCTGCTCGCATGAGCAATGTCTTTCGAGGTACAGGATTCCTTTGAACCTACCATATAGTAAGGCTGCAGGCATGACATTGCATCTGGCTAGGGAGAATGCCCTGCGTTTTTGTGGACACTTGAGCAGAGATAGGAAGGCAGCTGGTTTTCCAATCTTAAAGGGAATGTGGGAAAACAGTGGTGAGCAGGTTTTATTGGCTGCGTTCCATAGTTCCTGGAATTCAATGTCCAAAATTCTTCTTTTGATCATTTGGAAGGCTTGCCCTTGATTTAGTGAGCCCAGGTAGTCACTATCTAAGCCAATCCATTTCAGTTTTTTTAAAAGGGCAGTAGACCCAAAGGGAGATTTAGAGTCCAGTAATAGTTGATATAATAAACTATCTGGGTCAGAGTTGTAGAAAAGTTTTAGCCAGAATTGAAATGATCTTAGCCAAGGCATAATTTCCAAAGAGGAAAATCCAGTCTCTAGACAAAGCACCAAGTAGGGAACACAATTTGGTAGTGCTAGCACTTTACGTAAGAATTGAGATTGTATCCGTTCAATTGACCTATCCATGGCATTTAACCAGATTGGGATGCCATACAAAATTTGTGGGATAATTTTGGATTTAAAAACCTGTAAAGCCACTGGAACATAACAATTGCCAACAATTGGGCTTTGTACATCGTAAAGCTCAAGTTCATTCATGGATGATATGCTTTCGTTCTGTTCTACAGTGCAGTTTCCCATCTCCACATATTTTTTTTTGTTGCATCCAGTAAAGCACAAGTCATTTCTGAATGTTTGTTTCTTTAAAGGACACCAAATTTCTTCATCTTTGTTTTTCTTGAAAACACTACACTATAGTCATTGCCAGTAAATAAAAAGATAAAAGAAAAAAAGCCGGAATAACCTTACACAATGAGCACCACTAGTTTGCTAGAGCTACCACTGTAGTAAACACTCCTCAGGTTGCAGCCCTAGTTCTGTCCAAACATTTGTGTCTTTATGGAAGGAATGGGAAATGCATGGCCTTCCAGTTGTTGGAGAGCCCTCACTACTAGCTATACTAGTGATACGTATAAACTGCAGTCCAACACCTAGATCCATGTGGAAATCTCCACTTTAGGAATTTCCACATCTTCAAGAATTAGTCATTTAAGAAAGACAGGTTACTTACCTGTAACCATGGTTCTTCAAGTGGACCTCTGTGAATTCACACAATTGGGTTTAGACAGCGCCTGCGCTGGTCTTCTCGGAATCTTCTAGAGCTTTTATAGAAAAGTAACAAATTTAGAGTTGCCCCTATCGCGCATGCTCCACCCGCCTCAGCCTTCAGTTCCATTTATCCGCCACAATAGCCTGAGCTTAGCATAGACATAGTCAGTGACGGATAGTGGGGAGGCCGGGCGGGATGTGTGAATTCACAGAGGTCCACTTGAAGAACCATGGTTACAGGTAAGTAACCTGTCTTTCTTCTTCGTGGCCTCTGTGAATGCACACAATTGGGTGACTAGCAAGCTCACTTACCGGAAGGAGGGCCGTCACTGCAGAACAGAAGTCAAAACTGCTCTTCCAAAACTTGTCTCCTGTTTGGCCCGAAGGTCCAGTCTGTAGTGTGTCACAAAGGTGGACACATTAGACCATGTGGCTGCTCTGCAGATATCTGGAACATCCACACCACGCAACAACGCTGTAGATGTTGCAATAGCTCTAGTGGAATGCGCTTTCAGACCCTCTGGAGGAGTCTTGCCTTGCAGTTCATAAGCCAGAGCAATAGTGGAGACAAGCCATCGAGAAACAGTTGAAGAGGAAACCGGGGAACCTTTATTTGGTCCATGGAAACAGAAACAGCTTTGGCGCAGCACGAACGTCCTTAGTTCGTGAAACATAAAACGCCAGAGCTCTTCGAACGTCCAACGAATGGAGCATGCGCTCAATGTCCGAGGAAGGGTGAGGAAATAAAGTTGGTAATGTTAGGGGTTGATTAAGGTGAAAACTAGAAACAACCTTAGGCAAAAACGAAACATCTGGGTATAAAATAACCTTGTCCTTAAAGAACTGTAGGTAAGGAGCGTCGGACCTAAGAGCCGCCAACTCACTTGCCCTTCTTGCAGATGTAATGGCAACCAGAAAAAGTTTTAAATGACAATAAACGCATGTCACAGGATGCCATGTGTTCAAACGGGTGGCGCATAAGAGCACGTAAAACCAGTTGAAGAGACCATTGAGGTACAGGAGGTTTGACAGGAAGTCGGATGTTCGACAGACCTTTCAAAAAGGACTTGAGAGTAGGGTGAGAGAAGAGGCGTGCTGAATCAGAGTCACGGGGTTGGAAAGAGACAATTGCTGAAACATAAACTTTAAGGCTGGAAAACGCCAAACCTGCATCAAACAAATAACGTAAGTACGTGAGCATGGTTTGAAGAGAAATAGGAGAAGTTTGTAACTGTCTTGATTGAGCAAACTTTAGAAAATTATTCCATTTGTATTTATAAAGGAGGTTAGTAGATGGCTTTCTAGCCCTGTCTAGAACCTCTTGGATGGATGGATGGATGAGCCTCCAAGCCATTAAGTGCAGGGACTGCAGATCCGGATGGAGAATGTTCCCCGAGTCTTGGGTGAGGAGGTGTGGAATCATTGGTAATTTGAAGAAATCCACCGCCATATCCCTGAGAGTGGAAAACCAGGGCTGACAAGGACACCATGGAGCAACAAAGATGGCATCCGCTTTCTGCTGTCGAGCTCTCACGAGAGTCCTCTGAATGAGTGGAATTGGTGGGAAGAGATACAAAAGATCCGATTCCCACGGAATCATGAAAGCATCTCCAAGCGCATCCTTGCCTCTGCCGGCACGGGAAGCGTACCTCCTGCATTTCTTGTTGTCTTGTGTCGCAAACATGTCTACTGTGGGATAACCCCATCAGGTGCAGAGTAGATGGAAGATGTCCGTGTCCAGTTCCCACTTGTACGACTGCCCTGTCAGGCGACTCAGTTTGTCCGCCAGCTCGTTGTCGGTCATTGAGATATGAAGAGCTACTGGAAAGACATGATGATGGTAGCACCATTCCCAGAGGTTTATGGATAGATATAGGAGCGACATGGACCATGTCCCTCCCTGTTTGTTGATATAGAACATGGTCGTGGTGTTGTCGGTGATTAGTTGTACACCACGACCTCGTATCAGAGGAAGGAATGCCCGGAAAGCTTTTATCACCGCTAGCATCTCTAGGTGATTGATATGGAGGTGTCTGTCGTGATGGGACCACAGGGCATGTATCCTGTGGGGTCTGCAATGTGCCCCCCATCCTGTGGGACTGGCATCTGTCGTCACTTGTATCGATAGTTGTAGAGGGCGAAATGGGCGGCCGACCAGAAGATGTGGCGGGTATGTCCACCACTGCAATTGTTTTGTTAGCTCTGATGTGACTGGCAAACGCTTTCTTGGACTGTCCTGAAGGGGGTCAAAGAGGGTCAGGAACCAAGCCTGAAGAGAGCGCATCTTCAGGCGCGCGTGTGACACTGCAGATGTTGTGGAGGCCATGAGGCTGAGCAGATGTTGTGCATGACGGGCCGAGACCGTTGAGTGTGGTCGAAATCTGTGAACAGCTCTGCGTATCTTCCTTATGCGGTCCGGTGGTAGGAATATTCGAGCCCGGACCGAGTCTAGTCTTGCACCTATATAGTCGACCATCTGGGAAGGTATCAGATGGGACTTCTTCTTGTTCACCGTGAGACTGAGGTCTCTTAGGGTGAGTAGAGCAAACTTGGTGTCCTGAATTGCCTTTCGTCGGGACGGAGATACTATCAGCCAGTCGTCTATATATGGGAATACTTGTATGCCGTGTAGACGAAGAAAAGCTGCTACAGGAGCCATGCACTTTGTGAAAGTGCAAGGAGCTGTGGACAGCCCGAATGGGAGGGCGTAAAATTGATAAACGGTGTCTTGAAAAATGAAGCGGAGGTATTTTCTGTGATGAGGATGAATGGAGATGTGAAAATAGGCGTCCTTCAAATCTATGACTACAAACCAATCTTTGTGTTTTAGGAGATGAAGAATGGAGTCCAAGGTGACCATCCGGAAACGTCGCGGATGCAGGTTAAGTGTTTAGATTTCTTAAGTCCATAATGGGCCTGATCCCACCAACCTTTTTTGGCACAGCGAAGTAACGGGAATAGAAGCCGCATGGAATGTCCCGTGGTGGTACTTGTTGAATAGCTTGTTTCTGGAGAAGAGTGAGAATCTCTTCTTCTAGAACATGGTCGAAGGATGTAAGCTTGATTTGTCCTAGAGGAGGAAATTCTGTAAATTCCAGACGGTATCCGAATTGAATAATATTTAAGACCCATGAGTCTTTTGTGATGTCGGTCCAGTTGTGAAAAAATGGAGCTAGCCGAGTGGGATGACCGGGTTCGAACAGCGTTACGCGGAAGTCAAAGGTACTGTTTTGATTTCTTGGCAGGTGGCCTGTATGGTTGACGGCGTTGTGAAGAATTTTGTGGCCGGAAGGTGGAGGCAGAAGAAGAGGCTTGAAAGGATCTAGTCTGGTTCTGATTTTTGAAGGGACGGTAAGATTGAGAGGCTGATTGTTGATATTGCTGATGTGGGTATTGCTTACGCCACTGATATCTGTTGTATTTAGGCTGTTGCTGAATCGTGTAGGATTTAGCAGTCTTTTTTATTTTATGCAGATTTTCCAGGGAGTCATCGGTTTTCTCATTGAAGAGACCTTTTGCATCAAACAGTAAGCCCTCTATACGTGTCTTTACGTCATCTATTATTCCTGAGGATCTGAGCCAAGCATGTCGTCTCAAAGTGACGGCTGATGTCAGCGTTTTAGAAGCTATATCCGCTGAATGGCGGGAAGCAAGTCGCTGGTGTTTAGCAACCGTGAGAGCTTCAGCGTAAGTGTCTAAGAGACTTTGTCTAGTGTCATCTGGAGCTGCTTGAAGGGCCGGTAGAACCATCGATCAAAGCTGCCTCTGGTAAGCCCCCATAGCTGCTTGGTAATTTGCTACTCTTATCAAGAAGGTGGTAAAGGAATATATTTTCCTGCCCAGTACGTCCAATTTTTGACCTTCTCTATTGGTAGGTGTGACGTGAGACTTACCAGACGATCTAGATGAACTTGACTGAACAATAATGGAGTTTGGAGTTGGGTGTTTGATCAGAAAATTAGTGTCATCCCCGTGAGTACGATATAAGTTTTCGGTTCTACGAGCTACAGGTGCAGATGTAGATGGTTGATCCCAGGATTCCTTGATAAGCTCCATCAAGGTCGGAATAAACGCCAGGCTCAATGGGGGAGTTCTTTCCTGATTAATATCCCCAAATATGAGGTCTTCAGTAGGGGGTGTAGGTTGTTCAGTGTGTAGTTTCAGTGTCTTGGCCATCCTAGAAATCATTTGGACGTACGAGGAGAAATCCTCTGAGGGTGAGGATGGGTGAGGGTCTCCAGCATCTGATCCAAGTGTTTGACCTACCACAGTTGTTTCTCCTGAGGTCTCAGAAAAAACTTCCTCATCCGGATCCGAGGTGGCAGATGAAAGTATATCTTCCTGCTCCGAAGTGGGAGGTAAGTGCAATGATGACTTCTGTTTTTTATTTTCCAGTCCAGATGTTTGAGGTGTGCGGGTCGCAAGAGTCTTAGACTGCACAACCCTCAACGTCGAAGTGGTTTTGGCACGATCGGATGTGCCCTTAGACTTCTCTAAAGGTTTGGAAGCTCAATGTTTGTCGACGTTGAGATGTTTTTGTCGACGTCGACGCCGAGGAGGAGACGAGGAGGAGGAGGAAGATGAAGAAGCATAGACATATCTTACTTTCTACCTTCTACAATATCCATCGTCGCTCGAAGAAACTTTGGTGTCCGAGTCGTCATGCTGACGTCGACGACGGGACTTGTTACGATCGACCTCGATATAAATGGGGTCGTCGTATTTAGACCTATGTCGGCGCCGAGAAGGTCGAGGCAGCACTACAACCTCACTTCATGAAGATCGGCGTCAATCCGGAGAGAGATATTTCGTCTTCGCCGTACGTTTTCGAGGTGGTGAATTCGGCCTCGAAGAAGTCGACGGCGAAGAAGGTGCCGGTGATGCCCGCCCGGTCGAAACAGGGCTATAATGGGCAGAAGTCGGGCTAGAAACACAAATGTTTACTAGCTGACTAGGGCTCGGAGAGCCGTCGGGGCCGGCCGGTGAAGTGTCAAGCAGCCGCGGAGGAAGGGAAGCCGCGGCTTCAGAAAGAGACTCCCGGTCTCGTGATGAGTCCTCTAAGATCGGAGAAGGCAGCGATGCCAACACCGGAGGGATCTGTTTGCGACTTTCCTTATTCTTATCCTTCTTGCCTTTCGCTGACACTTTTTTCTGTTTTAGGTGGTCCTTCGACGCCGAGGTGGAAGCAGCCTTAGACGTCGAGGTAGGTGGTTTTTTCGACGTGGATGATTTCTTAGTCGGTTTGTCGACGGATTTCGACGCCGAAAGCGGTGGTGGGGATGCAATCCGCACTTCCGACCGTGGGGTAGCCGACGGGGTCGTAGTCGTTTCCATTTCGGACGGCTTCGACGACGAGAGTGTTCTATCCCACAAGAAAAGCTTCAAACGTTGCTGTCTAGCCTTAAGTGCAGCTTTCGTGAACTTTTTACAATGTCTACAGGAGTGTGGTTGATGGTATTCTCCTAAACAGAATAGGCATCTGTCGTGTCCGTCCGAAAATGGCAGTTTACGAGAACAGGACACGCACCTACTGAAGGGTCCGGAACGGGACATAAAGTTGTAAAACTCACGATAGACTGCGTAATGAAGTCCAGAAATGACCAATCCTCTGAGGAATGCCAGAGAGGAAATATGAAGAAGGGTAACGGTAGGCCAGAAAAAGGGCGGGAAATCGAGACAATCCAAACAACCAGATCCGATATGAAAAGAGGAGAACCGTCAGGCAGTCCGTAATCGAGGGGCAACCGAGATATCAGGTAGTTAAAAACAGTCCGCGTCAAAAGCCGAAACTGAAAAATACTAGAAATAGATAGCTCTAATACCGAGAAGCTCCAAGCACCAGGGTGGTAAAATGGAACTGAAGGCTGAGGCGGGTGGAGCATGCGCGATAGGGGCAACTCTAAATTTGTTACTTTTCTATAAAAGCTCTAGAAGATTCCGAGAAGACCAGCGCAGGCGCTGTCTAAACCCAATTGTGTGCATTCACAGAGGCCACGAAGAACTTTATATAATATTTGTCTACCTCCCACAGCTCTTCTTCAGTCACCTTGCAGAGTTCATCTTCCATAGAAATCTCATTCTGCACCAGATAAATCACTCAATACACAATGAATCAAGACATCCACATTATGACATCTGTGTGTTCTGGGTTTCATCCAGTGTAATCTCCTATTTTTCCTCCTCAATCTTTCATCTCCCATGCCCCTTGCATTTGCTTAGTTATTTAGTAATTTACTTACTTACTTACTAACTCTCTGTCCTGTCAGCAGTGTGCACTGGTGGATGAGTACAAACTGGATATAACTTTAGATATACTTTGAAAGACAAGATTTCCAAGACTTGATGTAGGCAGAGCTGAAATGCATGTCCATAGTAAATTGTTTTCAGTGACCATACAGCCAATATATATATTCTTCGCGTAAACAAGATTGCCCACAGTCTTGAAAATACTTTTGTGGAACTTTAAAATAGTCATTGGAATGTGGATTTCAACAAGCTGGATCAAACGATGAGATTGCCTCTGTTTGTGTGGTTTATACCCGATTTCAGAATCTTATGTAACTGTTATACACACTGCACAGTTGTGATGAGCTATACAGTTACAATTTCTCCTGTTAAGTCTTTTATGTAAAAGGGCTTATGATTGGGGGAGCACTGCCCCAAAATCATATTGTCTAGTCAATAAGCATTTCAGTGGACCCTGCCATACAAAATGGCTTTCGTTTTAGACACATATTTTATGATTTTAAACTATGTATCTTGCAATGATGTTAAGAATGTTGTGGACTCTTAATGGATTGAAGTTCATTAAAATTCTGTAGGTTCTTATATTTAAGGGGCCAACAGACCTTCTTATGCAAAAGGGTTTCATTCATTCATTCATCTGATTAAGATGAATTTCCCCATCCCTTCGGCTTTATGAATTCTACGTATATCAGGAGACATTTTGACACAAACTATTATAGATTTCAACCAAACATTTCATGTCAATTTTTTTCTGATGGAGAAGTATTTTCACTTCAGAGCCATTTCATGTTCCCTTTACATCCATTCGATGTGCTAAGATACACTACAACATCAAATGCCAGATGTTTTAAATTAGATCTTCTAAATCTCTTTGGCAAGCGTCCAAGATCCTGACACACACACATTGGTCAATAAAATGCATACTCCTCGTACACACCAACAAAAAAGCATTGTTTGCAATGGCTGAGACATCATGTTAATGTATCAGTTAGGGAAAAGACTTTAGTTCTTTATGATCTAAAGAGAAGTGAAACAAAGAGAAGCTTGATAGTTTTCTATTATATTTTAAAGATTTTAAGGAGAATGTATTCAGTGGACTTACTTGCACTCCACTGTGCACCTAGGTTGCATATTATTTGAATAAAATAATATTCAATATATTTTAAACAAGCTGCATCCATAAATTACAGATATCATGGAGAATATTAATTTTATTTATAATTCTATGAATTAATGCCTTCCCCAAAGTCCTGTAATTAACAGCCCTGCTCAGGTCTTGCAATCTAAACACCATTGCATACTTCATTGAGTCAATCCATCTCATGTTTGGTCTTTCTCTTCTCCTAGTGCCTTCTGCTTTTCCTAGCAGTAATGTTTTTATATAGTAAATGTATAGATGTTTAAGATTAGAATAGCAGTGTAAGACTAATTGCTAAATCTCTATCATTCACACATGAATGTTTAGGCAAATAATAAAAGAGAAAGCAGTTCAGACTATTGCAGTAACTTGCAAAATCCAGAAGAAATAGATCTACAATCCTTAGGATGCAAAGAGAGATCAAAATCCTGTTGAATCAAACAGCATTGCAAATTACTCTACCTATTGCCAAGATGTTTATGTAAGCAACTCTCTGAAAGTTTATTACCAGTGTTAATAATACAATTGTTATTTTCTGTATCCCATTTCACTCTGATCCCACCCCCATATCCATATACACTGTATATATACACCTGTGGCCTGAATATTGTCCTTTGTGCATATAAAATGTATTGTAATCCACAAAAGTTCATGCTAAAATAAATCTGTTAATTTTAAAGAAGCCACAACACTGGGGGTGGAGGTGGAGTTATACATGTTGAATCACCTCAGTGATCCAACTTCCATAGCACCAAATTAGAATACTGTGCTCAGTTCCTTGTGAATGATGCTAATGGTAAAGAAATATCTGTAGCTTGTTCCAACAGTTCTGTTTGAACAGTGTTATAAAGGATAATGACATGGTTGAAAGGATGTTATGTATTCTAATGACAAAGGCAGATCAAATTGTTAGAATGTAGTCTCCTAATCAAATGGAAAAAAATAAAAAAAATGTTATGTTAGATTCAGAAAATCAAAACATATTTGTAATCCAGACAATCATTTCTGAATACGTTCTGCATAATATACTGAGGTGCAGACAGTTCTTTTGAAAATAGATACCTATTTGTAAGTGTAACAAAAACTATGAGCCGGGACAACTGACTGTCTTTGTTCTTCAACAACAATTGCTATGAAAGCACATTTTAAATTCAAGATTATTAGTATTACCTATAAGAACTATAACTACAATTGTAACTCGCTCACAAAACTGACAACAACCAATTGTAGTCGTAAATCTGTACAAGTCAATGAAATCTAAAAAGAAAGATGAATACTGTTCATACTCTTGTACAATCCTAAATTGTTTAGAATGAGAACATATCTTGTGTTCTGAATGATCTCAGGGAGCTCAAACTATCTACAAATAAATAACAGCTCTGCATTTTAACGTTGAGGATAACACTTTTCTAAAACATACTGGAATTTAATAACAAAAAATTGAAAAATCCACATTAAACAATAAAAAAAGTAAGACAATCAGTCCAAGGTACATCAATACTGATGGATAAACAGTGGTTAGGTTCACAAAGGCATCACAAACTGGGATGGATAAACCTTGGTTTCCCTGTTCTGTGACAGCAAACTGATGTTACCTTTGCTAAGACACTGGTCAGAGAAATCAGAAAACAGCAATAACCCTGAGGTGAAGAGATGTTAATATTTGCTTATTAAGGCTCTCTATATAAAATATAGCACTGCTTCATACATTGTCAAGAACGTATGCTTCTCCAAAATAATAAACGCTGCAAGAAGTCACATGCAATGAGGTTGCCTGTGATTTGCACCTGTGCACCATGTTTGCTCTATAACATGCACTTTGGGACACACTGTTTTTAGCAGGTAAAATAAAACACATGGTAAAAATGTGAATGTATGAAGTGATCCTTAATTGCTAAGGGAGCCACAAGTTTTGAAGTTTTAAAATTAAAGTACAGATGCCAATGAATGCAAAGGTGGTGAGAAATCTTTTCCTACACATCTACAAAGGAGCTGGCTTGGCTGCCTTTTGAAGTACCTGAAGAATCCTGTGATGAAATGAATGACCCAAGGCTTTTAATTGTTGAACACATAAAAGGAAGTATATTTAAAATAAAAAATTGGTCAGATTGTAGAGTCATTTACCATTTAAAGGAATTTACAGGGCTGCAGAATGAGTCTTTTGGAATTGTTAGTTTATCGCAATGCCTAAACTGGTTTCTTCATTGCACAGTATTTCTCTTAAAATGTGTGCATTTTCAAAACAATTACATACATATTAAAAATCAGCATTTCTTTGCTTAAACGTAATTAAAACGTTAATACTCTCAGACAACACAGATCTGAAATGGTGAAACCAGTAATTTTCCCCTCCCACCTTTACAACAAATTAAATTGAGACAAAATTACAAACACATTTCACTACATGATTATTAATAAAAATTAGGATTTTTGTTTATAAAGTTGCCCAAAATGCAAGGGATGTGCATAGGTTTTACAACTCAGTCATAGTATTTTTATTTTATTCCCTTGGGTACTTCCCCCCATGAACGGAATGTACTTTGCTGTAGATTACAGTTTTTTTTCCAACACAGATACACCAACAGCATGAACGCTTGCGACTGTCCACATGCATTAAGAGTCAAGACCCAACTTCAAATCTCTATAAGTTTTACAGAGTTCTTCAAAGAGACAGTATCACATTATCTGGATATTACATGAAAATAGTTCAAATGCTATTCTAAAAATAATTAAAAAAAGTGAAGAAAGGCCATTATAGAATTTAAGAATTGATCTGGTCATGATTGGGCTAATAATTTCAAATAAATAAAGGAAAGCAAAGTATTCCAATTCACAAAATCAGACTCTAAAAAGAATGTAGTGTTCCACCCCCAAGTTAAGTAACAGATCATATTATTATTAAAATAGATTATAGAAAGCAGCATCTATTTTGTGCAGTTTTAGGGGCCTTTGAAATCAAAAGCTATGATTACCAAAAATATAACATTCCAAAGGACTGAATAATACATACATTTAAAGATACATTTTAATAAAGTTTAGGAGAACTGATTAAAAAAGATACTGTCTCTTTAAATTAGCATTTCTCTCCTCCTATCTATAAGGACATGACGATAATTATAAATTTAGGTCACACTACATCTAGGTAGTCTCTAGGGGCCAAGACCTGTTGACACAAGGTCATTAACAAAGAGGTTGTCCATGTAGGAGGTGGTTCCCAGTAAAGATAAAATTCTTCTTGTGACAGGATTAATACACCCAGGAGACCGGAACCCATTGTGATGCTGTACAAACGAGCTCAATGGCTTCCTCCAGATGCCTGATTGTTTCATCAATTTCATTGTTGATAATTGTAAGATCAAAGTAGTGTGCATATGTTCTCTGTAAGATTTCAGATTCCTTTTGCAAGCGTTGAAGAGATTCATCCTGCAGAGTAATTGGGGAAAGGGAGGAGAAACAACAAGCATTATTTTGTTGTCATCACATCTTACTTTTGTTACTTAAAAAAAGAGAATATTGCAGTGAAATTCTTGAATAATAATTCATTAGTAATTTAATTTAACTTAGTGATAAGATATTAAATTCCTCTGAATCAGGTCATATAGCTTCTTTCACTCATATGATAAAAATAAAACAACAGGTTCCTCACAACACAACTGAGCACTTGTCTATTTTCAGGGAGACTTAAATAGGCAGGGGATGAATATGAAAAAGTGTCAAGAGAATCAAAGAACAAAGAAGAAGTGCTAGTTTTTGAAAAAGAACACAACACATACACAAACGTTTGTTTTATGCCCTAATGAGGATACTTGCATTGATCTGTCATGTACACAAGGGCGGTCCTATATCCACTTATAAAGCAGGTCTGAATGTACAAAGGAATATGTGCATGCTTGTGTTGTGAACAAAGAAGCTGTGTGTGCAAAGTACTTGGTCAGAGCCCCTCTGCCAACAATAACTGGCTAGTCTGTGGTGATGGAAAGAGAGATATTTTATGTTCTCAGGCTCTACTGTGATTTGCGACATCAGATTTCAGAATATTAAACAAGGCAGATGGCAAAAAGTTACAGGGTTGTGGAGCTTCCTTGTCCACAGCACAGTCATGCACATATGTTTGCAAAAAGGCTCCTCTCAAGCACACTTTCACAAACCCTCTAAATGTTACACAAGCAGAACTGGTTGCACAATGCAAAGGGTGGTCTCTAGGCATTATGACAAAAATACATGGGAGCAGACTACATACAAAAAAGGATCAGACTAGTTTGGGAACTCTGCACTATAGCATGCAACCTGCAGTATCAGCTCAGAGATACCACCCCCTTTATTGTTTTGTCACTGTGAAACTGTTACAACAGTTTAATATTAAGATCCAGTCAAAAGTAGGATTGAAAGCATTGTATGAGACTTAACTATGATCACACATCATCAGCAGAAAAGGAAAGAAGCCACAAAGTACTGAGATGCAGGGCTATTTGATTCAAATCTCTGGCACACCACAGCCATCACCTGGTGCCATTTGGTAACATGTCTGTGTGGTTGGTTTATTTAATGCCACAAAAAGAATAAAATATTGCAACGTAAGCACATTTGCTTTTGCTAACCATTCATCATGCTTGGTTAAGGCATCTTTCCTTGCAGCTGCATTTCTATTCTAAGGATTTGAAATCTTCCTATCGCTGCATGCGCTGTGTGTGTGTGGAACAACAGCCAAAATTCCCATTGGACAGTTGTGCCTATGGAAAGCAAATGGCATAACCTGCAGTGGCTTCTTGCTAGCAACTAACAAACAGCTGCTTGGATTTTTGAGCAGACACCAGCCCACTGGACTGGCACACATCTGAAAATCTAAGCTCGGAGTAATTAACTGGCAACAGGAAGCTGTTATAAGTTATGCTATTTCCCATCCACAAGCATAACTGTACACAAGAATTTTGACCAGGACTTTCCACATCCATTGTTACTATGACTTCTGCATGTAATGTAAATGCACCAGGGCAACAAGTAGCTACTAATTTGTGGCACCATTACTGGTGGACTGCTTCCTTCTCTGCCCATTCCACGTACCCTCTTCATTGTGCAACTGTCAAAGAACAGCAGGCCTACTTCCTTTCCTGCACTTCAGCAATTCAGAAACATATAAATATTTTCAGATGACCTTCTTGGTGGACATCTCACACTGAAAGCTGTACAAAGCCAGCTCTGCAGTTCTCAAACAGATCCATTAAAAGTTGTGTGTTACAACTTGGCTCCTCCAGCCCCCAAATGTTCTTCCTCAATTAATTCCATGAAAATTAGAATACTGTATTACTGAATCAGGAATTATATAGATATTAAGTATGCAGATGAAGCACTTTTCTTTTAATCAGGAATGAAAGTGTAATAAAGTCTGTTTCCATCTGCATCTCATCCTCTTCCACAAACCTAGAAAAAGCAGCAGAGATTCTGGCAAAACAGAAGTCTACCTAGGCTTTGCTATGCCAACAAGTCTAATCATTGAGGTCGCTAGAATTTCTTCTCTGGGTTCCCCTGCTTTTTCAATTCTGACGCAGTGACTCAGGAGTGGGCCTTCTCTGGTGTGGCACTCTATCTCCAAAATACTCTTCCATGGTGACTTGTCTGGTAATTATTCTGATGTAATTCTGCTACTTAGCAATTATTTGCTATATTTATTTTGATGTTTTCTACTGAATTATATCTGACTGCATTAGTTTTAATTTTATTTAGTATAAAATACGTGAATAAATAATGGCTATTATGTCAGATTCACAGGAAATTTGTAAGGCAAGTGCAATGTTTCTCTACTTAAGTGAACATGACAACACCCATCTCTTTCAATAAAGACATTTACTGGTCTTTGACCGTAATAAAGTATTCCTTCCTTCCTTCAATAAAGACAGCAATGACAAAACATTGAGAATGAGTGAATGAGCGTCTGTTCTGAAACTAAGGAGGAGCTGGAATGAACCAGGGTTTTGCCTAAAACTCTAAGAGGTTTAAAGAAGTCTTTGTTGTGTTGGATAGAACAGAGAGCTTGCCATCTTTGAACTGGTATTTGTAAGATAGAGACAAAGAAAATGAAGACTGGATGTTTTTGTCCACTCTCTCATAATATCTCATGCAGCAAGTGATGCAGGAAATCTTTGCCCAGATCTCCTGACTTTTAAAAAAGCATGTACACCATGAAGTAAAAGTAGCCACAGGGATGGGGTTAAAGTAATGCTACACAGGAAATTCATATTTACAAACATCATTAAAATAGTAAGGACTACATATTATTAATTCCTAGCTGATACTTACAGGCAACTTTCTGCACCATTTTGGCAGCTAGATAAAATTAGTACAAGTGCAAGAAAATGAGAAGCAAAGCAAAGATGATAATTCAAGAAAAAAGGAAAGAAAAAGAAATCAAGGACTATCGTATAGGCTATGTCTGCAACAGCAAACATTCTTACAACTCTTTTCATCTCAATTTATGCTGGAGTACTGTAATGTATGTGGGGCTGCCTTTGGAAACTGTCTGGAAACTTCAGCAGGTCCAAAATGCAACAGCCAGATTGCTAATTGGGGTTGGTCATAGGGATTACATAAAACCTCTGTTACAGCAGCTTCCCTGGCTGCCAACACATTTCCGGGCACAAATCAAAGTGCTGGTTCTAACCTATAAAGCCCTAAACAGCTTGGGTCCATGCTATCTCAAGGACTGCGTCTCCCTTTATGAGCCTGCTTGGGTGTTAAGATAATCAGGAGAGGTCTTTCTTGCTCCCACCACGTTCACAGGTACATTTGGTGGGGACATGGGAGAGGGCTTTCTCTGTTGTTATTCCCAGACTTTGGAACTCTCTCTCACAGGAGGCCAGGCTGGTCCCATCTTTGCTGTCCTTCTGCAAGCAGGTGAAGGCATTTTTCTTCAGCCAAATTTTCCCTGAGTGACTGGCTGCCTGAGTGGGGTTTTTAAATGGATTGTTGTGCCTTACTGTTTTCAATGTGTTTTTGGTGTTGCTTTTGTTTACCCTTTTGTGTGTGGTATCTGCTTGATCCTTTTTAGTATTTTTATACTTGCTGTTTTTTGCTTTAAATATTGTCTTTTAATGGTGTAAGCTACCTTGGGTCCTTTTTAAGGAGAAAGGTAGGGTAAAAATATTTTAAATAAATAAATAATGCTTTCTTGTGTTAGTAGTAATTTTCTTAAACTTTTAGTGAGCAGAATTTTGTATTTACAGTAAGATACATCTTTCTTGGAGTGGTATATTAAGCACTATGCTATAAAAATAATCCAGTACTGAAATATTTAATTACATCTGGACGTTCATGTAAGTGCTGTTAATTTTGATGCAAAACTGATATAAAATTCTGAAGCTAGAGTTGGATAAATTCTTTTCTTATATTCATTGGTTAATAAATGATATCCTAAAAATTTGTTTAAAATTAAAATGAAAACCTGATTAATGCCGAAGAGGTAAAATGACTGGGACAGAAAACATTATACTTTGTCTAAATTAAATTAGGAGACTATTACTACACTTCGGAAGAGGTTACTCTTTTGTAAATAAATCATGATTTAATACTTTTAACTAGGAATATTATGGTCAGGAAACTAAGTAAGTTGCAGACTTCATTAAACTGTTATATATGTTTAGTGATGGATTGAATTATCAGCTGGTACAGACATGTCCTAAGTATGTATTTTCTTCAGATAGGATTTAAAACAAGGTCATGATAAAGTAGGCAAAAGAAGTGGATACCGCTTATGCAAAATGATGTTTTTAAAAGAAAATGAATGGAAAGGACGTATTCTGAAGCTTAATTACATTAAAGAGAATCTTAAGATTTCTTTGACATTTCCACTAATATTACATTAAATTTTGTCAAAGAGGGCTCAAGTCTTCATCTGTGTTTACTATTAAGTTACCTGGAAATTAGATTTCATTGGAACACACCTTACCTCATTAATGCCAGGGGTAATTGTAGGTGCAGCAATAAAAACAACAAAAGGAGCAAATTCTGCAGTCCTCAGGACTTTCAGTGCCTATGTAAACAATATTTTAGAATGAGAAGTACGGCATATTTATAGTACATCAGAAGTCAACTCACATGATTCTGGACTTATTTAGAAATACAGTTGCTAGCTACAATGACATAAAAAGCTTTGTTACTGTCCTTCTTATTTGTATTCGACAAAAAGAACTACTGAGTATCAAAGGAAATAGTATACTGAACAAGGACCTACTATGTCGACCTGGCTTCATAGTGAGTCAGTATTTCTGCCTTGGGTCCTACTCCTCTTTCATGTCCTGGACAAGCAAATGGATGGCACACTGCACCTCACACTTTGAAAAACTAGGAAGTGTGATAGAGAATTTGGTAAGGGGGAGAAAGGATAAGGATTTTTGCTCTGCCTCCCAGCATAGAAGGCGAGACATTTTCCACATCTGAGGTCTCTGTGATGTTCACAGAATTTGGAAAGGACTTTGGCTATATATTAAGTTTTTTTAAAGGCTGCTCCTATTTTTTTTACCACTAAGTGCAGGGGGAGGGGAAAGGTTGGCAGGGCGCAATATAGTCTCCACTTCCTTTGTTCCCAGGTTGTTTCTCCCTCTACTACTTCCTTAACACTATTTTATTTTCCAGAGGTTCTGTTCTTTCCACAATATCATTTTGAATGTTGGTGCTGTTTACTCTTTTAACTGAAATAAGGAATATGTAAATTATATAATTTCTTCATTTTATATTTGCACATTGTAGAACTATGTTAAAAAAAAATGAAGATATTCCCAATTTGTCAATATATAAGGTATAAATGAGTTAAGATACAATATTAAGTTGCCCGGATAAAAGCTGTAATGAAATCTGTGTACAATAAATTTTATTCTTCTAAAAAACATAACGTGTGGCCCCATGTTGACCAATATTATAGCTGAACAAAACTGCTTGGACAACCGAGGAAGAAATTTGTGATTTCTTCATGTCTGAAGTACATCCCAGTTACGCCAAAAATTCTACGTTGCTGTTGTCATTATTATTATTATTATTATTACTGAAAATGCCTAGTATAAGAACTACATGTGCATTTGAAAAAACAAGACAAATGTATTAAGAAAGCCTTATAGAAACACATATTTTTTATATTATATACATCATTATATTAATTGAATGCAAAAAATGAAGTTAGGTATTTGTAATAAAAATGCATTTTGATTTTATGTACCTGAGGCTCTACATCAAGTATTGCAATTAATCCCTGTTCATGGATCTTCCGTATTGTTTCCAGTTTCGTCCCATACATTGCATCTTCATGGCTACCGTATTCCAAATATTCATTGTTGGAAATGTCCTGCATCATTTGGTCATGTGATACAAAGTAATAATTCTTTCCAGTCTCTTCATCCTTCTTTGGTGGTCTCGTTGTGTCTGTAAGTAAAAGAGTCAAGAACACAGAAACTGGAATTTTGTTTCACAGTCTACCCATAATATATATGCTAATAACTGAGTAATTTACCAATAATTCTTTTTACGGTTTCATGCTCATTTCTCCAAATGGAATCACTACCTAATTTCAGGGTTTTTATGTGGTTTGTCAAGTCACAGAAACAAGGATATTCAGAATATTGCACAACTTTTCTGAAAAAGTTCTAAAGATTTAACAAAAAAGTTAAATTTTCTCTGTGAGAGTACAGCACTATATTTACTATATCCAAAGCATGATACCTTATTTATTATTTATTACTTCAATTTATATATCACCTCATTAGTGCCAAAGCACAATTCTAGGCGGTTTACAAAGGATTAAAAACAAAAATTCACAACAGAACACTAAAATATGACACAAAATAACAATCATGTGGCAAGAGCATTTTTTTAAATGAAACATTGGCACCAACAAACTATCACAGAAAAGCAGAGCTGGAGGCGAAACACTCAACCGGGGTCAGATTGGAAAGCCTCACTGAAAAGAAGTGTTTTCAACTGTTTCCTAAAAGAATACAGGGAGTGGGGACAGGCATAGCTCCAATAGATCAGTTAGCTGCAGAAGATAAAAAAGTAATACAGTATGTATTTTGCAGTGCTTTTCAAGAATTTTAACTGTATCTTCACCAAAATGGATTAGTAAAGAGAATTAATTAGTGCATAGAAAGCAGAGGAAAATGGCTTCTTACTTGGAAAGTGTAGTTTGTGTCTGTCATTCAGCACTCTATTCAATAATAATCTCTTCAATTGGATATGCAAAAAGTCTTTTGATCTCACAGTCAATCTCAAATGCAGCATTGTGCTAACTGTCTTCTCAGAACTTGACCTATTATTAGGCTGACTGAGGCAACTGCCTCAGGCTGCTGCTGGTATTAGTTTTCTGCCTATTCTTCTGAAAATCCCTAGTTGTTCCTCTCTTTTGGAGGACAGAGCTGGATATGTAAGATAACTTGTAATGTCAACTAAATCAGGTTACTATCTCAGATGTGGTGGAAGACGCTATTCCATTGCCAGCAGAGAACTAAGATTCAATTGTCAAGTCCAATCATTTTCTTCACATGGATTGAAGAAGGGAAAACATTGTGACCTTCATCTCAGGCAGCAAAATGTCTTGGGGCATCCCTTTGTCTCCTGTACATATATGCCACACACAATATATGGCTTGGGTCCAGGCTACCTGAAGGACTGTATCTTCCCATATGAGCCTACTTGGTACTTGCTCTCCCTCGGGAGGTTAGGTTGACCCCTCTCCCTTTTATATTTCTGTTGACAGTTGAAGACTCATCTTTTCAGGCAGATTTTAACAATCATGACAGAGTCCCTGAATGCCATTTTTATAGTTAAGATAGTTTTTAACATTTTATGTTTTTAATCACTCAATGTATTTTAATCAGTTTTGTAGTTTGCTTTTAGATCAGTTTTATAGTTTGTTTTTTAATGTATAAGTTATTGTGCTTTTAATTTTATTCTTTTTAATACTGTGTCTGCCTTGAATCCCCTTGCTTGGAGAAAGGCGACCTATAAATAAGATAAACAAAGTTCATGGAACGAGGAAATAAAATACTTACAAAGAAGGTACATGGAGTGGAGGTGGGAGAGGTTTGTGTGGACAGAGATACCAATGGTGATTTTGAGCATCCCCAGTAGGGGAGGATGGTATTAACTAGGGATGGGCCTTTCATGGCGAAAGAAAGACCCATAATACAAAACGGGCTCTGTTTTGTGTAACTTGTGTTCATTTAGCAATTACAAGAGAGAGCTTCTCTAACAAGAGGGATACACAAATGTTTTGTGTTTTTGTAGTGTTTTCTCTTTTGTGTAATTTTTCAATAGGGACATGACTTTAGAATTTTTTGTATTACAACTCCCAGAATTCACCCAGTACTCCACCCGGCAGAATTCTGGGAGATGCTGCCAAAACCAGAAACAGCTTTCATTACCTATCTGTGGGCTTCCATCACCACTAATTTGCCTTTCAAAAAGAGTAAAATCTGGTAACGTGTGGGAATAACAGGCTCCATGGTTGCAAGGGTTCATAAGACAGGTAGTTTTGCTGCCCATTAGGCTCTACAGAGGGCTCCTCTCAAAGAACTATCTATGTACCCTTGTAATTTCCATGGAGCCTTGCTACTCTTACACACCACTGCAGTTTCTTTCTCCTTGAAAGGCAAAAAATAGCAATGGAGACCAACGGGGTATTACCCAGCACTGTTCTCTCTTTTCTAATTTTTGGGTGCTTTGCTTCTTTTTGATTCAAAAAGTATGATGATGACAACAACAATCATGATGATGAATGTGATAAGATAAATTAGTGCCTGCATAGGTCTCATGATGTACTGCTTCTTTTGGAGTAGACTGAATCACTGTTGCCTTCCCTCTGCTTTTTTGGAGTAGTTTTTAAGAGTTATTTAGGGCTTTTGTCAAATTGGAATTCACAAATAAGAAACCTGAAAGAAGTTTTCCTTTTCATGTAAAATAAAAAGACTGGCACATGAAAACTATGGAAATGAAAGAGGCACCCCATGTGAAAATAACCCAAAATGAAAAAAATAAGAAATTTTTTGCAATGCACATTCTCAAGCCATTTTGCAAGGCATGATCCAGTTTTTCATTTTGTATTTATATTATTATTAAACAACAATTCTTGTGATAGCAGCAGTTAGATACATTCTAATAAATAGCTAATATGCAGCTTTCTGTGCAACTGCTACTTACGTGGAATAGGATATGCAAATCTGTCTGGATGCTTTGTAATTAATGTGTTTTTTATATGTCTTCTCCCAACACCATGTGCTCCTATACAAAAAAGGAAATGTAGTGTTACCAAATATACACAAACATATTTAATTCATTGTTACAAGACTGAATTTATATTCAAGATTACCTAGTAAGACTAGTGTTTTCCTTTTGAATGCTGGCAATTTTACTACTTCTTCATACGTGACAAGATCTAATTGATCAAACACTGTAACAGGAAACAAAAAACAGAAATATAAGAGAAAAGTATTCTGAAACAGCTTTATTTTTCAGAAATGTCAAGGTGCAATCTTATAAAAACATTCTGCTATTCATAGAGGACATCCACTGAAATCAGAGGGACCTGCTTTAATAATGGGTACTGTTAAATCCCATAGATTTCAATGGGTCTACTTTTGGGTATGACTAAATCTGGATAGAACTCATCTCTATCCAGAAAGCTACAGCCAGGGTCAGCTTGTGGTCTAAGCCGAGAGGGGAGTGACTCACCCTAAAATTTCATGGTGAGAAACTCTCCTGCCTGAGCCGCAGGTTCATTTACAGCTACAGCTAATTCAGTAATTTAATAAAACATTTTCTTCTGAAAATTTTATGAAAGCAATACCCCTTACTTCACAAGAATGGCTTTCAAATTACATGCTTAAGAATATATAGTGAGACCATGCACTAGCATGTTACAAAAATTAGTGCTTCCGCATAATTCTGTGATTCCTGAAACTGAGCAATAAAGTTTGTAGACAGTGACAGATGAACACATATATGAGAACATCTACTTACATGAACAATAAAGATTTTGAAATATTTTATTGAAATTATAAAAATGCATTAAAATTTGATTTTACTGTTTTAGTTACTTATATGCATTTATCAAATTAACTGTAAGTAGTGTTCTCAATACACACAAGTGCTAATTTTATGTTAACATGCTGTTTAAAATATTCACAGTGAGTAAAAATTCAAACAAAGAGGATGGCTTTACTACAAATTAAAAAGCCACCACCATAACTGGAGCATTTGATAAAAGAAGAACTTGGCATGTGTGTTTGTGTGTGTGTGTGTGTGTGTGTGTTACAAGAGTACTCTCTCTTTGTGCCCACTAATGAAATACTGCTGAAATGCTGCAACTGGAGTGTAATTCTATTGTTCACTGAAGGAGTTAGCTAAATTATAAGGGTGACAACATCTTTAAGTATCTGATTATGATGAGCGAATAAGCCATTCTATTAAACAAAATTTATTCTGATTCTGAGTGTTCTAAAAAAGAAAGAAAGAAAGAAAGAGGCTACAGTAGCAATTGTGGCTTTAATTTAAGCAGCTTATTATAAAATAATTTTAAATTTAATTTAGATTCACAAGTTGGACATTAAGTGTTTGGTTAGGCTTATCTTCCTGTAACAGGGCAAAACATATTTTTGATGCCGCACTGCAGAACACTCAATACAGTAGATTTTACATTCAGGATTAGAGATGGGCATGAACTGCTGGTTCGACGCAATTCATTTCCTGGCCGAACAGCTGATTTGTGGTTCGGAGCCCGCCCATGGTTGCTGTCTGGCCGTGAAAGGAACCACACTGAACTGCCAAATCAGCGGTTTGTGCCCATCTCTACTCAGGATGTTAGAAACCGATTGTAAAAAATATGTATGTTATACAGGGCTGTATCCAACGCTGTCACTGTGAAAGTATGCGTGTGAGCAGTCCCCTCTGGCTCCTGCAGACCCCTGCCCCTTGAAAAACTAACTGCAGATGGCTGAAATATGTGCTAGACCATGGAACATTATTTGGTACTGGAGAGAGCTGCAGAGGCAGGAAGGCCTGAAAATTCCAGTACTGCTATAAGCACCATTTAGCCCATAGCCAGTTTTGTAAGTATTTCTGAGACCAAATTGTGGGATATAAATACTTTAATATATATAAACAGCTACCATAGCAAGCACAACATTTTGGTTTAAAAAATGCTTCCAAACAGATTCTAGAAAATGTTGTGAGAGGATCTTAATATCCACATTTCTAAATACTTCAGAGCTATTTCTCAAAAGAGTAAAATACCTTTCTAAATATATCGCAGCTTACACAATACCTGTCTTTGTTCTATAAAGTTCTAAAAGCAAATAGTTTATTTTCCTTTAAACAAATATCCTACCTAACTTTATCAAAAGTGGCACAAAACCCTTTTTATTTTGGAAACACCTGGGCTTTATTCTCCCTCCTCTCCAAATAATACATCTATAAATAGAACAAAAAATGAAGTTCCATAGAACTTCTCAAAATGAAAGTAAAGAAACTTTAGTGAAAACAGTCCCTTAACTATGATGCATGCAGAGTCAAATACCTGATAATCAAACAATTGTGATCACTAATAATTTCAGGTTTCCATGCAGAAATGAAAAAAAAAAGTGCACAATTTCAGGAGCACATGGAGACATTTACAGACTGAACTTTTTAACACTTCTACACTTCTAGCTAATAAAGAAAAGGAATTATTAAAAGGAAACAGTAAGAAGCAAATAAAGAGGCATTGTCACTTGACAGGTTACTTACATGCACAGAGGCCATTGGGATTAAGACAGCATGAAAAATGTACAGGGGTCATTGAAATATGGCTCAATATATTAGTAAAATAAAAAGTATATGCACAAAATAAACTTCACCATGCAATATTCTAAACACAAGGCAAATAAATCACATTAAATGATAAGCATGTTGTTATAAAATATTGGCTCTGTTCTGTAAATCACTGTTTTTGGTATTAAAGGAAGTATATTTTATGCCTGTGGTGTGGTGTTTAAAAAAGAACCAACATAACAATTGAAAGGGGATTGAAAATACAATTATATATATTACAATATGCCTGTACAGATTTACTTCATATTTTAAATATCCCCAAGGAGTAGAATTTAGAAGTACTAGTGTTTTGATTTCAAATAAAATTTTGGAAGACAGAATCTTAAAGTTTCTAGATTTTTTAGGATAATTTCTAGAAGAGTTCTAAAATAATTATAGATGACAAACGACAAAGTTGACAAATTGAATCAATAGGGATTAAGATAGAAGAATACTTGTGAAAAAATGAGAAATATTTGTAATCCACTCCTTATTGAAAAAAATAGGCAGAAAAAATTAGCTGACTTTGATCTGGCTACAGATGCAGTCTGTAAAAAGCTTTTCTTTATTAAAAACATGAATATCTGGTCCTCCTACAACATATATTCAAAATTTTTAAAACTTGACTGTTCATAAATGGAACAAAAATGTTCCTTTTCTTTTCTAAATGTTAGGAGCAAGGTGTATGCATATGCAAGAACTGTATACTAAAAGAAAGGGGTGGAACAATGGGATATGAGAGACTTCAGGTAGGCAGGGTTAATTTTAGCAGCTGTCTCGTATCATTTTTATTATAAAAACAGCAACTTGGTTATTTAAACACCACCTGACTAAGCACAGTGAGTGATATCTATGCTAGAATTCTGGAATTATCGTGGAAAATAAACCATCCCCTACCTCTGTTATCTGACAAAAGGAACTTTCCTGGCATCATCTAGCCCTTTTCCAATTATCATTGACAATCGATTGCTGTATAGACTGATCATCTCCCCATAAGGATAAAGAGAATACTACATTGCCCAGAGCGCAAAGAATTGGGCAAGAAAATGACACAAATATGCAGTGTAAAAGCTATGCTATCTCAATTTTTCACTACTGTCTCTAACTCCATCATAAATGCTTATATACCACTATCTACAATTTACTTTAGTAAAATTATTATTAACTTGATAAATATTCAGACAACTCTTTGTGCACTATGAATGGGCCAAGTTCTTCTCCCAAACTAGAAATCTTAAGATAATTTGAGGCATTATATAATTCTACTGAAGACCTAGTAAGTCCCACTGATTTCAATAAGAAAAATAACTATATGTTCATTTCACTGAAACTAATGGGATTTACGTGTATGCCTCAAATCCTGTTGCTCATCATAGTAAATCACACTAGAGAAGGCTTATTTAATCAATGGGGATTTGGTGAGTTAATTCTCTACAAGTTCCATTTATTTAAATGAGCCTAACTGCAACTTAATTTAATAAAGACCACTCCCCACCATGAACAAATAGCACTATTCAGACATTCAGACAAATACCTGAATAGGGATGAAGGCTGGATCAAAAGCACTTTGTTTGGATTTTTCATATCTCTATGCAACGACAGGCATTTTCTTTTATGCAACATGAAGCGACATCAAGTAAACTTAACCCTCTTAATTTTTGAGATTTATACCAGTACTTTTTATTAATCCTTGCTTTCTAATCACCATTACACAATTTATTAATTATATTTTATATAACTTTACTAGCAACATCATACATTTCAAAATGTATGTCTGTAAGGATAATTTTAAAAAAAATTGGTTTGAGGATGGTACTTAACTCCAGTGAAACTGAATTGTATGGATAAAAATATTCCAATTTATGTTGGAGATGTGGTCAGGAAGGGAACTTATTTTCATATGTAGTCAGAATGTGAATTTATATTGAAATTTTGGAAAATGGTTTTTAAAGATATAAATGAAATATTAAAGTTAATTTAAGAATATGTCCCAAAATAGTGCTTTTATTGATATTTGAAAGCAATGGAATTAGAAAATTAAAGAATTGATTATAAATTTAGTAACAGTGGCTAAATTACTAATTGCAAAGAATTGGAAAGTTAAGTGTGATCTCCAATTAAATGAATGGTATAAAGAAGTGTGGAATATAGCTATTAAGGACAAGTTAACATGCAATACTGAATGAAGTAAGTAAAGGAATGACAAATAAGAATATGATTAGAGATATATGGGGAGAATTTTTGATTACGTATTAACAAAGGGGAAAGGTATATTAGATGTAGCTGCTGTAGTGGACAAAGTTGAAGTGAGGGGCAGGCCACTGACACATGTGATGTAGATAACAGGAATGGGGCTACCATCAAAACTTTCATCTTCTAGAAGTTCTAAGTGGTGGGGCCCTGAATAGGAACATATTTATATGCAGATGCACAAAGACCAAAAAGAAGAATCCAAATAATCAAGCAGCTGGAATAAATATGTTATAGTTACAATGTTTAGGGTTCTTAGCTTAGAAAAAAAGGTATATTAGAAGGGGGCATAGCAAAGATGCATTTTGTGAAGGAAGTGGCCAGAAAGACCTCTTGCATCTACACATAATGCTAGTACTGAAAGTTACCACTGAAATCATGTGGTGAAATAGTCAGGACAGACTACCTCTTCACACAGCATATATTTAGATGATGGAACTCACTAACATCAGACTTCAACTCTTTTTACGCATTACTCAACCTGGTGTTATGAAAACACATAGAGAGGAGCACCCATCCCATCCCCATGTTCATTGTTATGGTTGTAGTTCTAAAAAGGAGCAGTTTGGGTGTATTTTATTTTATTTTATTTTAACTAACTAACTAACTAACTGCCCCATTAGTGCAATGCACTATTCTGGGCGGTTTTCCACTATAGATACAATAGATTTTAAAAGAGGATCAACAAACATATGATGGCAAGACTATCAATAGCTGCTCGGCATTATAAATATCTGTTATCTCTAGTACCACAGGCAGTGTGCTTTTGAATGTCAATTGCTAGAGAACACAAATAAGATGTTGCTATGTAAGTTAACATCCCATATGTGGGCTTCTTGAAGGTAAGAGGCAGGCCTCTGTGGGAACTGAGTCCTGCACTAAACAGGTCTTTGGTTCAGTGCAGCAAGGAACTTTTTTGGTATGGTAGGCATTTCAATACCTACCATCCAACTAATACAAATCTACATGAATTTACAGAACCCATAGCTGCCTGTAGACAACTCCCTATGGGCTTAATATATATATTTGTGGCTTTTTACCACAAATCCTTTCTAGGTGCTCAAAACAAAATATGTTAAATAACACAAAATGTATTATAGTTATAAAGGTGAGGATTTTGTTTTTTGCTTATAATATACAGGCAAGCCCAACGAAAGCTTGCACTATTCAATTCTGAACTGTATCTACATGTGGTTCAGCTAATCATCAGAGCATGATGTCACTGATTCTAAGCACTTGTGTTGCACATCAAAGTTAGCAGACAGTTAACGCTTATTCCTCCTATATTAAATATGACATATATTTTCTATTTATGGTTTGATATAATTTTTAACTTTGTATTGGTGAACCTTCTAAGTACTCAGTGCGTGAGCTGCCCTAATGCCGAGGAGACTGGAGAGGCCAAGATCTGACTGAAATTAGCTGAATTGCTCTCATTCTATAAAGGAGCAGGCAAGAACAAGAGACTAGGGACAGAAGAGTGGAAAAACAAAATCCCAGGAAAGGAGAGAGGAGCTGGCAACAGGAGAGGGTGGGTCAAAGGAAGCTGGGTGAGATCATTGTTTATAAGAAATGCAAGACAGAATAGCATTTGGAGTGACAACTGGAAGAGGAAAAGGCCAGATAAGGGAGTGATGCACATAATCAAGCATGGCAGAGTGAGGATCACATTGTGATTTGAACAAGCTGGTTGACTCCTGTTTGCAAGAGGCAGGGAGGGTTTGGCAAAGACAGTGTGAATGTATGCCTTCTTCCTCAGTGGGCTTCATCTTTCTCATTACCACTTCTGCCAGCTATTTGTTTGTTTGCTAGATAGCAGTTAAACAAACAGCACCTACTGCTCCTCATTCTTGCTGAAGTTGCTACAGTGAATCAAAACAGATAAGATAAACAGGTTTGGACTAAGAGGTAATATCCAGAGTGACACTTCCATAGCTGCTATATGCCAAGAGAACCCTGTTTCATCCTGAAAACTACTAACCAAACAAAAGTAAACCCTGCAACTTGCAAAGCTATGAAAGATGTTAGAAGAGGAATAGGTGATCTCGACATGACCAAAGGCCATTTTTCAGATTTGCCATCTGCAAATCTGTTGTGTTTTGGTCCTCATTTGCTGAACCAATGTGGACAACAGTGAAAGGGAAGACCAGGCGAGCAAGACATGTTCAACAGATGTCTAACCATGATGGCTCATATTCTTTGAACAAACCATATGTCTTTCTGCAGTATCTCTCTGAATTATCGTCAATATCTATCATATTTCTTGGAATGGACTATTTCAAAAGGTCATTAGAGTTTCTATAGTTGAAGAGTCAAATTAGAATCTGAAGAAAAGATCTTTAGAAGCTAGAACATATATATTATGCTAAAGTATTTCAAATATTGAGTAACAGTTTAAAATTGATTAATGTGTTATTTCTTTTGGAATTAATCCTTTTTTCAGCTCTATTGGCCTTAAAAAGATAATTGTGCATCAGATACTGAATAACAAAAGGGAAAAATACTTTTTTACATTAGCATATAAGTAAAACGGAGGAGGGGAAGAACTATACATGGCCTTCTTAAGTGATATCTTAAGTTCTGGAACATATCTTGAATGCAAAGCCCTGAAAAAAATTACAGCTCTTTTAAAAGAAATTAAAGTGAACTATTTTCATAGGGTAGAAAAACTACAGTTCTGATGAAAGGCTGGCAAATTTTGGGTACAACTTTTACATTCAGCTTACCAAAATTCCTCAGCACTTCCTATTGCTCTTGTCTTGTCTTCTCTGAAAGAGCAACTGTACCCATGGCATTGCATAAGTATCATCTCTAGATACTATCCTAGTTTCTTAAGAAAACAAATTCTCCCAATTTTGGCCTCACTTTACAATCATAACAAAGGATGAAAAATATATAGCAAATTTGTGTATTGAAATAATTTTCTCTGAAGGGAAAGCCATGTCAATCTGTTGCAGGAAAAAGAAGAAAATGTCTTCTAAGAAGTACATTTAGCATAAACTTTCTTATGTCAATATTCTCTTGCATCCTTTCGCTTGCACAATGCTTCACTATGTCAGCAGTTTGACAATTAACAGAGTTTGTGTGAGGAGGTATTCAGCATCTCTTTATGCAAACAGAAGTTGTTGTGTCATGAAGGAATTCAGGGTACACTCAATATCTTAAGACAGAGACAGAAAGTTAATCTTACTAAAATTAGCAACGTCTTTATTGAAAGTTCCACTGCATCACACTTAATAGTTATGGAAACTGAATGTACTGTAGCAAAAATACTCTGGTACAAATTCTTGGAGTACCTAAGTTCCTTACTCCCCAATACATTGCTCAATACAGATGCAAACCTTGCCTCAATATATCAACATTGTTTCTGTATGTAACTTATACTAGATCCACTGTTATTACATTTTCTTTTATTGCCTTAATTTCACTTAAACGTACACATTTTTAGTAGTGAACTTATTCTTTCAGCACCACTAATAAAATCAATTTTTTTGTGTATAATAATGAATAATGTAGCAATGCTAAATAAATCTGTAAGTGATTATATTTTTCTCACCTGCATTGTGCTTTGCTAAGTATTTGTCTTTGTATTGCTTCTTTTTCTTTCCAAACCAAGTACAGCTTGCCTGCTGCTCTTGTTTAGTCTTCTCCATAGCAATACAAGCTACTCGCCTTGCAAGAGAAGAAGAAACAACTGTCAGCTTGCTACTACAGATCACCTCTTTAATGAAGGGATAGTAATTTTGCATTATAAGCATTAATTTTTTAAAAGGTTTCAAATGAGAATTACTACCCCTTTAAAGACACCAATTCTTTTTGTACTCCAGGAGCAGGTACTCTGGAGACCAAATCAAGACTTGGTTCTTTCAAAAGTCAGCTGCAACTGTCGAACATGTGGGGTAGCAGCAGCAGTGTGGTAATTCCTTTTCTCCTCTCAGAGCACAGAAAATGTCAGAAGGTTCCCCAGTTCTAAAAGACTATACTGTTGCAATGGTCACTGTCTGTCCTGATGAATGGTGCTATAGCTTTTCTGGGACACCTCTAGTGCATGCATCTTGCAAACTGTAAAGATAAATCTAAATTATATGAAGTCCATAGTTTAATCAGAGAAGAAAATCCTGACTTCATGTGTATTACAAAAAGCTGGATGGCTGCTATTACTCAATCACATTGGCCCAATGAGTTCCAGTTAGTTTTTCATACGTCAGCCACAACTTGTTGTAGTCAATGCAGTGATCTCTTGATACATGCCAAAGAATGCCTCCATTTTGAAGATAAGTGTAAACTATTTTGATAATGTGATTGTGTGCACCTTAGATAGGCAACCCAGGAAAGAAACTGTCAAAATGGACACTCCTAAGAATTATATATTAAATGCACTGAGCTTCTTAAAGGAAAAGTGGGACATAGCTACTTAAAAAACCAACATGCAGACAAGGCAAGACTCCCTCTACATTTAGTGTTCCATAAAAGCTTGATTTCAGGTGCTTTAGATATTAGGGGGATCACCATAATATATTTGAATGTGGACAGACCAAAATCCAATATAGTCCTGCACGGTCTCCACAGGGGTTGTGGATCAGTTACAACTGTTCCTTCCCACAGACTGGTGGATTCTACTGGCTTCGACAATTTTCTGGGGAAACTATTCATGGTATTCATGAGTGCTGATGATTACACTGTGAAAATAATACTTGATATATAAAGTAAAGCTGCTATAAGGGCTACTGACAATGAAGGCTAAGTGCTTTCCTCACACAAATGTATAAGGTCCTATTGCTTAGTATACTAAAAACACAAGACTCATGCTAGATCCAATTAAATGCAACAGGAACTCATTGGACAGCCATAGCATGGTAGTAATGGCAGTGAAAAAAACATCTTGTCCTGCAGCTTTTTTGCAGTTAAGATATTGTAGTCTCTCATAGCTAGCCATCCAAGAAAGTCACCTCTACTCTAACAGGAAATTTCCCTTGCATCCCAACAGACTTGGCTGCCATTACCACAACATCCAAGCAATATAAGTGCTTCCAACAGCTCTCTATTAGACACATTTTCTTGTTATATTCACTGAGAGGTTTTTTGTTTTTGGCTTTTTTGGTATTTTCAATGTTAATATAGAGATGGCCAATCTAGTTGCCTAAATCAAATATTCTTTTTGTGAAAACAGGAAGGGAACAAATGTTTAAAATATTAGGTATATACCAATTTCATATTTTCTAAAAATTATATATGTATCACTTTTACAGAATGCCAAACAACATACCATTCCTGAAGCTCAGGAGAAGGAATGAGGCCTGCAGTTCCATTTTTCGAATTCTCCAGTTTACCCTGCCACCAGTTGTGATCATCTTTGCTAATTATCTGGATAATATCACCAACTCTAAATCTGATGCCAGCTTCTTTGCAGGGAATGAGATCATCCTTTGCAGGATCGTATTCAAATTGTGCTCTTACATATATCTATAAAACAGGAGTTTATGACACTGGAATATTAGCATGGTTAGAACTGGTAGATAAAAAAAGCTGATCAGTAAGGTAGTTACCACATACTACTTACATCAAACCCGGGATGTTATGAAGTATTGTAATGAAATTGATAACTGGAAAAAAATCTAAAAAGTTGGAAATGTAATAGCTTGAAACATGCCATTTAATCTTTTTTGGGAGAATATATTTGTTGGAATTAAAAGATAATTTCTAGTTACTTAAAACATGAAGTATAGATCTGCATTTTATTTGTAAATTAATTACCACTAATTATATTTCCTGATTAAAATGATTAATACAATTTTTAACAATAATGATATACACAGTACATCATTACTGTATGATGATGAATTCAAACAAGAAACATACCTATGAACAACTTCCTGTGTACCATATATTTCATTTATCCGTGGACTTAATACATGTCAACTTAAAATGGCCCTACAGGGTGGATAAATCCTATTAAACTTATATTAAAGATGTACCACACAGAGCTTGGAAATAATGTATTAGATAATGCACTAATATTAAAACTTGTACTCTTGCATTAAAGAGGACAAGCCAACTGATGTATGTAAAGAACATTTTCAAAGCAATGTTTTTAACATTTTAACACTGCTATCAAAATGTTATTTTATAGATACTAGATGTGTTCCTCCTATGCAAAAATGATTTTAATGTTAATGCATTAAATCAAATGCATTATTCCCAAGCTCTGTTATTCCCGCTACCTGTATATAGCAATGAAAATGTACTTAAATTGAACCTTTCTTATGTTAAAGTAACCTATGCAGTTAACTTTCTTTTGAGAACTTGGCATTTTGAATAAATTTTGTAGTTGTCTCCTTCTGTGTCCATGGTTAGGAGAAAAAATTGCTACAGGATAAACAGCTATGTATGCCTTACATATGTGGTATAAATGTACATTTGAAATATATCTTACTTCCTCCCCACTACCTTTACAATCTAATGCAATTATTACTGGCCCTTCCAATGTTTTGTCTTTCAGTACAGCTTCTTATGAGCACATGCTATGAACACTGTGGGCTATCTTACTGGGCTAGTGTGGAAGGGGAAAATAATTAAAATTGGGAACCTTGTGTAAGTGGTACAAGATTATTGTGCCTGATTCCTTCTCTCGCTACTGCTACATAAGATACATGTCACAATGTTTGCTATTGCCCTGTCATCAGTAAAGTTTTTTCGGGCTACAAATAGGATGAGGAAAATCTGCTGTGTAAGCTGCCTTCCATTTGTGCAATGCTGGTCATTATCTACCATCACAAAGACTAGCATTTGAAAAATATTAGTTTTTAGACATATTCATTTTTTTATAAAGAATCCAACAGTCTTGCTGAAGTGGTAAATTTAAGTGCAGTCTTGTGAATACAACATTGAATTTGAAACATGGAGATATGTTCAAAACCATACATCAACTGTGTGCCAGCAGCCTTGGGCCATTTCTAACTAAGCCTCAGTTTCCATAAAAATACGAAAAATATATGAACCTAGTTTAGAGAGTTGTTTGAAAATAACAAGAACAAAGCTGATTAAATGATTTGCCCATGAGCAGATAACAGTGAAATTATACTCAGGACAGAAATGTTGTGTGCTTTGTTACCCTTTACTTGCAACTGGCAGTACTGGCACTGGAACAATGCAGTAAGGATTAAAATCTAGATTTATAAGATTTCTAGGGACAGAGGATTTTTTAAAAGAAGGAAATGTATTACACAACACTAGATTGCAAAAGAACATGAAAATACTAATAACGTTATATGGAAAATTACTGTCATCTTTGATCCATTAGTCAACTATAATTTTTAGACAGGAAGAACAGATTGCCATAATTAATGTGCTTGCTTATTTAGAAGACAGTATGAAACAAATCAAGGGCAGAGAATGTATGAAAGCATGCATGTCACTTTCCTATATCCCAATATCCTAGCTTAAGTGCTGAGTTTGAAAAATTAGAAATGAATTATGCCCAGAAAGCAGTTTATTGACTTAATCAGAACAACCTGCAAAAACTTATAAATAACATGCTTTGCATGATGAAGGCAAGAAATGTTACTTCACTGTTGCTGAAAAACACACTTGATGTGGAAAACAAGACATATAAAGTCTTGTGTGTGATGAGTGCATCTCCATTTGATCATGATTACAGAGATACTTGGCCATATTATGAAAAACAGATTTCTGAGTATCATTATACATATTTCGTTTATTTTAGCCTGAATATACACAAGTAAAGAATTACTACTGAAGTGGTATGCTTAATGGACCACAACAACATAGAACTTCAGTAATAATAGTTCTTAGAAGGAAATAAAGAACTTTCTCTTTCTACAGACTTACTAACTTTAATTAAACAATAGGAATAAAATAGTCTGCAATGCTTTACCCCTTATGTGTACAATCTACACAAGTTCCTAATTCTATATTTTAAAGCTTTCAAGAAGGAATTTTGTTTATGAGAGAATTCCCTTCCAGGCCTACCTATTTACAATTATATCAGTGAAACAGGATGTTTCAGATAAATAGGATGGCCATTAACACCTATTTCATGTGTAGGCATGTTAAGAAGATCACAAGGAGATGATATTACACTGCTAATTCAACTATTTTGGTACTTGTATGAAACACAACACATATTTAAAATGAACAAATCTAGTTCAGCAAGGTAAATCAACAACAGGACTTAAGAAAGATTATGGGAACTACGCACTGCTTGTTATAGCTTCAAATGGCCACATGAACCTCTATGAAATAAGGCTCCAGATATGGCATTTATATATTTTAACAGGGCACCTGCCTCAATTAGAATTCATATAACTATTTAATGATTCAATATCTTAAGTGTACTGCTCTCACCAATATCACAGCTGGTTGGTTTGGACATGGTTACTGTGAGCTAACCAGTGTTTCAACACTATGTATTTAAGTGAGAACAAGGCTGAGCAAAGCCTCAGGTTTACTGTACTTTCTTCTAGTTCTCTTCCTTTCACACTGCAGAGAAAATGATTTTGCTAGTGTTTAGTTTCACTTTCAAAGAACTGTTACTTATTATTATATATAAGTTAAACACATTTGTTGTAAAACAAATTCTGGTCACTTCTAAACAAGCTCCAAAAAACAAACAAATGTGGCATCAGGCTAAAGTTCTACTTAATCTAGTACTCTTTTCATACTGTACCCAACCCAATGCCTCTGTGAAGCCCTGAGGTAAACAAGGCAGTAACAGCATCCTCTTGTTAATACATAATAAGCAGCCAAGGGTCTCTAAATGTATACACCAGTCAAGTCCTCTTTCCCTGAGAATGAGTGGCATATGTGAGTCCAAGATCTTGGTCAGGCTGGAACTTGGTTGTGTATGTGGCATTCTACATCATAGCTTAATGCTGCACACTAATCAGCCCATTGAAAGGCAATTTAATGCTAGCTGTATCCATGATATAGTTACACATGAGAGGCTTCCATACTACCTTTCCCATAGAAATGAATCATAGAAATTGTATTTTTTTTAACTTGTTGATAATCTTTTTTGTTGCAGTGCTACCCTTGATCTGACCACCTTCTGAAACTGAAGTCTCTACTTGTCATTTGTATTTAAGTGGATAACATACAGTAGCAATTATGATGTGAAAACTGTGGTTTTATACATCCTTCCCCACTGGGTAGGATTAATACTGCAAAATTGCTACATTACACCAATTTTTAAAGTGTTTATCGAGGCAGAAACTGCATGTGACAACTAGTAGCTGCAAGTTACACGAACTTCATTTAAAATCACTACCCCCCAAAGAGTTTCTGCAATACTGAATGCAAGGCTGGTAATAGAGTTGCATTGTCCCCAATAACTCCTTCTATTCGTACAGGGGAAAAAGACATCAGTCTGCATGGTGGTGTTGGAGGAAGAGCAGCTTTAAGGGGTAGTAATTTTGAGCAGAAAAATTTCTAGCATAGAAAAGCAGTGGCAGTGACGTTACTTCCTCACTTCCTCACTAAGGCTTCCAGAGGCTGCTCTTTGTTTTTTTAACAAAGTAAATACATGCAATAATATGTGTGTCATGTGTAGTTTCAGCCTGATCAACCATTTGATGATCTTGTTTCAAGAATTACTCTCTTTCTTGCGACAGTGAAGCAATTAGGATGCAGGCAGGGAGGAGCAAACTGTATGGTACACATATTCAGTATTCGTTAACACAAAAATATCCTGGGTGCATGATTTTTGGAAAAAAGGTCTTATGTACAAGTAATTCAGAAAGATTAGTTCCAGGACAAGGGACAACCATGAAATGTAACACTGACAAGAATGATGATGTTGACATGCCACATGATAAAAAGAACAACTGCTATTAGTAACAACAACAACAACAAAAAGTTACAACTACAATTCATGGCACAGGGGAACAGCACTATTGTGAATCAGCCATGGCAACAACCAAAATGGAAAAATACATAATGAGTAAGACAAAAAATGGGGAAAAAATCAGAATAAGGTCAGCACATAACAGGATATCAAACATGAGAAAGGAGGAAATCCTACAAAGCTGCTACATTAGGAGAGATTCCATGGAGAATAGCTATTCACCTGTCGTCCTTTTGGTTGTGTTGTTGATGGCAAGTCCTGCAGAATAAAGCCAACCCAGGAAAAGAAATTTTCATTTTCTTTTGAAAGTAGACAATAGCATTATAGTAAAAAAGTAATTTTCAAGAATTAACAACATATTTTCAGAAATGATCATTTAACTGGGAAAAAAAATCAAACTTAGGCTGTTTAGAAGCAAGCTGAAGAAAGCAGATAAAGTTTAAGCAGAAAAAAATGTGCTTTTAATAAAGTATTCATCATCTTCAACACAAAAGCACCTGTAAACAGACCAGGATCACTTTCTTAGTTTCAATACTCTAATTGTTTGCCTATTGGGATAGTGAAGTCAATAAACGTTATTATACTTTGGAAGTTAGTAGGCTCAGTCATATTATTCTGCTTCTAAGCCATACATCTTTTTTCTTCTCTAAACCAAATATTCCCTTAGCTAATTACAGTATTTTAACAGTTTATAGAACAATCCATATTTACATTAATAAAAAGTTAGCAAAAATCCACACCATCTGCCATATTAAACAATGTGTGTTGACAACAGTTACAAAAATAGTTATGAAGGATTATTTCTTTACAGGTGCTTTCTAATATTTTTCAATATACACAGAAAAATAGACAAATGATCAACAATAACAGTGTCAACAATTATGTTTAATAGTACCTTTATTTCTGAACATACAGCTAAAAAGGAAGTACTTTGTGTTAAAGATGTGATGTTAATAGCTTGGCTTATAAATGCAGTTTAAAGTTGGTTTTGCTTTCCATAACCAGGCAAGGCTCATATTTCACAAAATATGTGCACATACCACAACAGCAGAGGACACACCAATTCCTTAACTCAGATAGCGGAAACCAATACTGCAATCTAGAGAGCTTTAAAATAAAAAAAAATGTCCAGGTCTCAAAAACCTTAAATACTTGCTAAGCAAATATTTTGCTTGAAGACACCATTCATAAGTGTAATATGGAAATTAATCTTTTTCTTTAGGTTGAGCAAGTCAGGATGAGGATAATGATAAGCATATTTCAGGGATGAGTGATTTTTTTTACATTACAGTTGGATGCAACTCATTAAACAAATTTTAATGAGAAGATTATGTTGTGGAATACACCCTTGAATGAAAGAAAATGGGGAATAAGACTTCTAAATATCCTTGATTTTATCTGCTGAACATAATTTTCCACTGAACATGTCATTATAACAGGAATGGTAGATGAGCACCACAAGATTTGAATACTCTCTGTCTGGAACTGGAGATCTTACCGAAATGGAATTGTTAATGCTGCTATGGCCATTAGCTGGGGACTGCCTGGATGTAGAGGGGGAATCTCTCTGAAATAAGACACAAGGTTCATTATCACACAACACTACTATAAAAATAGATATATTTAAATCAACAGTTATATCCACAGGCCTATAATCCGCTGTTGTGCTTTTTCATCTCTAAGAAATCTCATATTTTAAAATGCCCAATATTACTACATTAATATTTGCTTTTGTCATAATTTGCTATTCAGTGGAATTGCTTATTTTAAAATAATTTAGTAAGGTCTCTTCTTTCTCTTAAGTGTTATGGAAACTTTTTATTCTTTTGAATTCTTCCAGTATTTTTATTTCTCTCCCTGCAAGATCAATTATAAAAGCTTACTTCTTAGGACAGATGTATAGATCAGGAAGGACAAGAACATTTCTTAGGCTGTAACTCATTACAGGAATGCCTGTTGTCGCTTTTCTGATGTATACACCACACCAATGTTATTCTGCTCATATGCCTCCCTCAGTGATATGTGAATGATATTGGTCTTTTCAGAATTAGTACCGGGAGAAACATTAAGAAAAAAACCATAGCCTCTTTAAAAAAATCAAATAGTCTGACTTTCTGAATTCTTCAGAACATATTTAGTTACCTTTTCTCAATACAAAGCATACTCTATATAACAATCCTCAGAAAAGAAAGTTCAAGTCTCATTTTTGCAGTAAACAAATTATTTATATTACAGAAAAAAGTTAAGACAAAAATAAAGAAACATGATAGTCCTGTATCACAATACTTAAAGTAATTTTTCTACAGTATTTAGAGTAAAAAGTGATACCATACAGGAAGAATAAATTCAAATAGCACAGGACAATTATATGTCCATATTGGAATCTAGCTAAGAATACTATTGCATTCATCCAATTAAAGACAGCTGCATATTTTAGCAAGCCTCTTTTCTTTTAGAAGCTGTGAGGTACCGTATTTTTCCGTTTATAACACACCCCCATTTATAAGACCCTCCCCCCCATTTTCTAACCCCCAAATTAAGAAAACTTAGCTTTGAGGACTCAGCCTCTGGGTTCAGAACGTCAGACATTTTGTCTCTGTTGAATCTTCAGCCTACAGGCTCCACCTCCAAGGAGGTGTGTTCAATTGGTTTGTTCAGGATCAGCTGACGTCAGTTCCATAAGGCTCGTGACTGGAGGAAGCTAAGTTTGCTGACTGTAGGAAACTAAGCCTCGTGACTGAAGGAAGCCTGTTTACAGAGGCAAGGTATGTGCCGTTTTGTTCTCTCCTCAGCTATCTCAGCTTACTTCCGTGTAAAAGACGCCCCTCAATTTTTAGGGTAATGATTTTAGGAAAAAGTAGCATCTTATAGACAGAAAAATACGGTAAATCACCCATTTCTTGGGATTAGGGCTTCACTCTAGAATGATTGAGTTCAAAAACTTGGGGCCAATGAGTAAATGCAGCAGGGTCTTTACAGATGTGACTCACAATTGTAGTATTCTTTCCACTGGGAAGCTTCCCTAATGCACATTTTTTTTTGTTTTGTTTTTTGGATGAGTTGTATTAATGGTTCCAGGTAATCCATCCTTTGGCATGATATCTGAAAGCTCCAGAATATGTGTTCTAGGAATTTTTCAACATCTATGCTAGGGTGACTTCAGTGAGGTCTCTCCAGACCATCCTGGACACCATGACAACTTTGGGCAGTATCAACAAGTCTCATCAGTTCAACATGGTTCTACTGGAGAAGAGATAGGTGGTCTGGATTTTTCAAGGGAGCGGGCTTGGTAAACTCACTGTCCTAGTGAAGTTTAGATTGGGAACAGTTCTTCCCTTCTACATGGGGAACAGACCCAATAAGATGGTTTGTTTCAACAGATTTAGTGAGTCCAAGGGATTCTCTGAATTCCTTTAGGGGATTTATGATTTGACAGGGATGGTACCACAGTTAAGAACTCTAGTTTCGCTACTGAATGCTGATCTGGAAAAATATGTTGAAACTATCACTTCAAAGCATCATATCCTAAGTTCCACAACCCTGGCTATTTCCTACTTTACCAAAGATCTGAAGGTAATGAGATAAAAACAGAAAGATTGGAATACAGATAGCATAATTCTCATGGTAACTACAGCTGGACACAAATAAGAGGACATTGTTGTGCCTGTTTTCTGGAAAAAAGAAAAATAAAGTGTTTCCACTTTTTTTTTGCTTCCTTTGCATCATCAGGAAGAGCCACTTGGGTAAAGGGGTTTGTTGTATGTGCACCTGCAAAGGGATGTACTAAAATTCTTGGACGACCACGTTCCCAACAAAAATTGCTTGTATTTGGATTGTACTAGATGTCATCACTCATACAGTTCCAGAGCAGGTGTTCTGAGCAAGTCATGTTTTATGGGTTCAGTTCCAGCTGTTGTTCTTGAAGAAACCCAATCACTTTAAGCATTGTCCCTTGTCCATTTTATTTTCTTACATCAAGCAAAAAGGAACTGACTGGTTGGAGGCTTAGCTGTTATTAATGCCTCAATAAAAGAGGGATCACTTCTGGCTGCTCTGAAGCTGATAACTGTGAGACCACTTCTTAAGAAATCACTGAACCTAGAAGATTGTAACTATCACTTTATTACAATATCCCATTTTAGGGTAAGGTGCAAGAGAGGATGGTGTGGATCCAGCAAAAGGCACTCTTGGATCAGACGGATTATCTAGATCTATTTTAGACTGGCATTTGAGAATGAAATACCCTAGATCTCTCTGAGGGATGATCTCCATGAGGCGCAGGGGGAAGAGTTTGACATGGTTGAGTTTTCATGACTTAATAGTAGTTTTTTCACCACTGTGGTATTTTGGAGAAGCGATTTGTGGGTTAGGGACGGAGCCACACTGCTGTATTGGTTCCATTTACATCTGTAGGATTTGTTTCTGTAGAAAGCAGTCTTGGGAGGTGTTTGCTAAAATCCCTGTTATTTTAGTTGTGAGATCTTGTAAAACTCTATCTTGTCCACCATGTGTTTGAACATCTATAAAAAACATTTGGGTGAAGTCATCTGCGACTTGGAGGTATCAGCAATATACTGATGATACTCAGTTCTATCTATCAGTGTCATTTAAATCAGACGGGGTACCAAATCACTCTTTGGATATGTTCATGAGATAGATGAGAATTAGAGGTGGGCATGAACCACAGTTCAGCGATTCGGCCCAGAGCCTGCACGGGTGTTCTGTGGGCACCGTGCACTCTCCCCCACCTCCTCGGCACATTCGCCTATTCCCTGGCCAAAGCATGCTTCCCTCTCTCACTTGCTCAGTGCAACTGCCCACTCACCAATCGCAACGTGTGCTTCCCTCGCCTGCCTTCTCCAGTGGCTGCCCACTTAGATGAGGAGGTGGGACAGAGGAGCCTGCAATGCTGCCTTTGAATGGGCAGCCATTGGAGCAGGCAGTGGAGGGGAGAATGCGCTGCAATCGTGTTGAGGAGCCAGTGGAGGGAAGTGCACTTCTGCTGGGGAATGGGTGAGCACGCAGAGGAGGAATTAGAGGAGAGTGCACAGCGCCTATGGAACACCTGTGCAGGTGCTGCACTGAACTGGGTTGAACCGCTGATCTGCAGTTCATGCCCATCTCTAATAAAGATCAGTAAACTGTAGTAAGTTTCTGCTTAACTTGTTTTGGCTGGGGAAGTACCGGAAGGAGCAGGTACACAGTTTGTTATAGTTATTTACTTTGAGGCACAAATTGCCTTGGTAGCTAAGAGGACCTTTTACTATTTCTGTCTATATGGCTTTGCCCACATATGGAGAGCCTTGCCATTGTGTACCAGGATTGCTGCAATGTATTATATATAGGATACCCCCAAAAGAGTTTGGAAGCATCAATCTGGATCTAACTCCACAGCTAGAATTCTGACTGGTTTATCTATTTGGAGCCATGTCACACCAGCTCTTATGGAATTAGATTGGCTTTCTATTTTATATCATATTGCATTCAGGACACTAGTTACTATCTTACAACCTAAAATGTCTTGGGGCCAAAATACACAAAGGAACATCTCCTGTATCATCCTGCCCATGCCTTAGAAATTCAGAGACATTCCTTCTCTGTGGTGGTGCTCTAGCTTTAGGTCTCTTGCCCTTGCTAACCTCTCGTTTTACTGCTAAGATAAGAATGTATTTTAAACTTAAACTGACTTGCTCATTTGCTCGTTGGCTGAATAGTTTTTGTGACTTTTTTAAGTTAACCTGAACAAGGCACTCTTGAATGAAATGGATTATATAGATTTTTTTAGATTCAGAGTGCCTCAGCTTTGTAATGATATAATTACAAAATATTATCATTAAATAGGATCCTAGGTTCATGAAAGGTTTCTCCAAGGCCATGCCAGCAGAGTGTAAGCTCTGCCTGGTTCTAGCATGATAGTAAGGCTCTAAGTATGATGCTGTAGATGGACCATGAGTCTGCTATCTGAGGACAGCTCTAGGTGTTACTCCTATCCTGAAGATACCTATGTGTCAGGAACAGGGGCTCAAAAGGGGAACAAGCCAGAAAACACAGAGCAGTTTGCTAGTAGGATTACTAGCAGGTGATGAATTGGCCACAGCAACTATGCATGGAACAGCTGTCATCTACCTCAATGAAGGGACTATTTACATTGATTGTATTTGTCATTTTATAATGTTATAGGATCACTTGTGCATGAAAGCTGATTTATAAATTTTAAATACATTTGGTATATTTTGAAAATAAGCTAAAATGCTGGTGTTTTTCAAACTGTGATTGTCTCAGGAGAAGAAGAGTCAAGTGGCACCCATACAGAAACACTGTTTCTGTTTATGAACTTGGGAACAGGGAGGAGCAAGAGTCCCATGGGAGATGTGGTTTGTTGACCATCAGTTGTCATTTTCTAAATGTCACCTTGTCAGTTGGCTCTATCCAACCCACATCTTTGAGATAAAATAAACGGTTGGGTGTAAGCAGATGTAGCCTTCTCCATTTATATTAAAAAGCGAAACAAAGCAAACAATAACAAGTCCACAACCTCAACATACTGTAAGACCTAAAAACAGTGAACATTCTTGCCAGCTTATTTTTTAAAACCCTTTTTATTTTCCTGATTAATACACTGAAGGTTATCTGAAATACTACTCACTGCTGTATGTACTTGACATTTCAAATCATCCTCACAGATCAGGCTTTGATTGCCCTTGTCAAATGATGAAAAGTGGGGAATCACTATGGAGAGGGTCTTTTTGTCAATGGTTCCCTGTGTAACAGAATTTACTTTCCAAAGCATGTTACCTGCTATCATTTTAATGGTCTTCTAGGTGTCATGTGAAACCTGTTTTACTCATCCAGATTTTTAAAATTCTCAGTGTCTTACAGTCTTGGCCTTTTAATTTAAGTCTGTGTTTCAATCATTTTAATTTTTTATATTTTATTTTAATGCTATATTTGTCTTGTATGCTATACAGAGAACTTGTGTTATGGGATGCTTAAGCGAGTGCCTCAAAAAAATGAATAAACGATTCAACTGATTCAATGATTAATCTATGGAAGTTGCAGAAACTCTTCAAAGGTATATTCTGGTTACGTTCAAATGTTTTGGATTCAAGTTCCTGAAGGACTGCCTGTTATCATATGAACCTGTTCATATGCTAGGGTCATTATCAGACACAGACAGTATCTGCTTGGGATGTGTGAAGGAATGAGGGTTCCAGTTGAGGAGAGAGCTTTCACAATTCTGTTGCTCCATCTTTGAAATGCTCCCCTCAAAAAGGTGCACCTGTCATCCACCTGTCATCTTTTCGGGAATGGAGAACACTTTTAAACCACCTCAGATTTGTTATATTTTTGATAAATTGGCCTTAAGGTGCATTTGTGATTGTGACTGATGTATTTTGTTTACAGTGTCAACTAAAGTTAATATACATCCAGTTCAACTGATACGGAGATTGGCATGCCACTGTGTGCCTTTACTCAAATCAATGTTCAGCAGAAGCTATATCCCTTAACATAAAGAAATGGAGACTAGGAGATTGACAATCCTTTGGCAAGAGAAGGAGGAAAACAAATAATCTTACATTTCCTGAGATGAAACACAGTCATCTCAAGCACATGAAACAAGTTTGCCATGTCCATCCTAGGATATTACTTTAACACAGATCCTGACATGGTAACATTAAGTCAGGCCAATTTTCTGGACTTTCCCCTTTCTCCTCTCAGCTTGTCATGCTCTTCAATTCCCAGCTTTAACAAGGGCCTTGTGGACTTGAAAATCCACATCTTAAATATTTTATAGTCCAAAAAAAGGACATTTTTATTTCTGGATTTTGTACAAAGACCACATAGAGTTTTGTTGTTGTTGTTTATTTGTGATTCTGATTTTATTCTGTTTTCACTGGCTGCTTTATGATTTTATTCTTCTTATTTATTTGTATGATTGTTACCCAATACAAAAATACTGATATTGAAGGATTTGGCAGAATATCTCAATAAACAAATAAAATTAAAATACTGATATCTGCTTTCTTCAAATGATAGCCCCACACAACCTGGAGGGATGGGGAGGGATTTTCTGGCCAGAAAAAAAGTGAAACATTTAGTGGTTGATCAACTTTTTTTTAAAAAAACTTGCTATTTATTGGCTTCCAAATTGCTTCAACAAGCAGCTTTTCTCCTGCATAGTTCAAACATATTTACTCACATGTTAGATTCTGTGAAGGAAGTAGGAGGTGTCTGTGATTTAGGAGAAATTAATGATGGGCAACAAAACTATTTGGTTCATTCTTCCCTTTTTTCAATATCATATTTTCCTCAAGCTGTTTTCAATTTTTCCAAAAAAGTAACTTTAGGGCTCTGCTATATTCTTTTGCTAACATGCGCTGGATTATGGAGAAAGCCAGAGAGTTCCAGAAAAACATCTACTTCTGCTTCATTGACTACACAAAAGCCTTTGACTGTGTGGACCACAACAAACTATGGCAAGTTCTTAAAGAAATGGGAGTGCCTGACCACCTTATCTATCTCCTGAGAAATCGATATGTGGGACAGGAAGCAACAGTTAGAACTGGATATGGAACAACTGATTGGTTCAAAATTGGGAAAGGTGTACGACAAGGCTGTATATTGTCTCCCTGCTTATTTAACTTATATGCAGAATACATCAGCGAAAGGCAGGACTGGATGAATCCCAAAATGGAATTAAGATTGCCGGAAGACATATCAACAACCTCAGATATGCAGATGATACCACTCTGATGGCAGAAAGTGAGGAGGAATTAAAGAACCTCTTAATGAGGGTGAAAGAGGAGAGCGCAAAAAATGGTCTGAAGCTCAACATCAAAAAACGAAGATCATGGCCACTGGTCCCATCACCTCCTGGCAAACAGAAGGGGAAGATATGGAGGCAGTGACAGATTTTATTTTCTTGGGCTCCATGATCACTGCAGATGGTGACAGCAGCCACGAAATTAAAAGACGCCTGCTTCTTGGGAGGAAAGCGATGACAAACCTAGACAGCATCTTCAAAAGCAGAGACATCACCTTGCTGACAAAGGTCCGCATAGTCAAAGCTATGGTTTTTCCAGTAGCGATGTATGGAAGTGAGAGCTGGACCATAAAGAAGGCTGACCGCCGAAGAATTGATGCTTTTGAATTGTGGTGCTGGAGGAGGCTCTTGAGAGTCCCCTGGACTGCAAGGAGAACAAACCTATCAATTCTGAAGGAAATCAACCCTGAGTGCTCACTGGAAGGACAGATCCTGAAGCTGAGGCTCCAATACTTTGGCCATCTCATGAGAAGAGAAGACTCCCTGGAAAAGACCCTGATGTTGGGAAAGAGTGAAGGCAGGAGGAGAAGGGGATGACAGAGGACGAGATGGTTGGACAGTGTCATCGAAGCTACCAACATGAATTTGACCCAACTCCGGGAGGCAGTGGAAGACAGGAGGGCCTGGCGTGCTCTGGTCCATGGGGTCACGAAGAGTCGGACACTACTTAACGACTAAACAACAACAACATATTATTTTGTGAGTTAGCATATTGTTAGCTCCTTGCACTGTTAGTTTTAAGTAGGGAGATTACAGAGACACTTAGTAAATCCAATGTCAGCTAGCTACTTGGATTTGGTGGAGAGATATTCTGGAGAATATATGTTGGTAACATCCAGCCATAAGTGTGGTATAAAAGTGTAATAAATAAATAAATGTATTTTAAGCTAGCTAAATGAAATGACAACAGATATGAAATATGTTTTGTTCTGAAATCTTCTAGATTTCTTCACTTCAAAAATATATCAGATCACTAAGATGTTTAAATTCTACACCCCCCCAACACACAACACCACTGAATTTGACATTTATACATCACCACCCCTACTTCTGTATTGTTGCTCAACACACTGGTGATTCTGTGAGCTCTCATGTAGTTAGAAAGGCTGATTTGTGAGTTGAGTGCTCCGCAGTCTGAATTACACGTGTCCCAAAATTGTTATAGGAGTATGTAGAGTTGTGGGTAAAAATTAACCCTTCCTGTGAATTATTAAATGTACAGTTCTGAAGACACTGAATGTTCTTATAAAAAAACAATTTTTACAGATAGAGCAATATTAAATATGGTCCAAGTTACTGATAAAGTCAAACGAAGTGTTTGTCTTTTGCTACTGTATAGATCAGCTTCTCAAAAGAGAGACAAAGAGAAATGAGACACTAAAATAAAAAGTAACCATATGCTCCAAATGATAATTTTTGTTTTAAAAATTACCTTGTCCAGGTAAGATTAGTAAACAACATAGAAATGCATATGTGTGCAAAGTTTTGTCTATTTAAGACTAATCTAATCCAGCTCTTTTTAGTATTTTAGAAATAGATAGCAAGAAATAAACAAACCATATTTTGTAAGGATCCCTCCTATTTTATTTTTATATTACAATCATTCCTATAACATCTGCCGATGTGTTGGTAACATTTCCAACTCAATAATGAATAATAAATTCATTAATGAAAATGAGGCAGGAATGCACTATGCTCAAACCACTGAGCTATCCAGCCAGTTAATTGATGAGCACACTAATTAGCTGCAGCTGCTTTTGCTATCTTTCCTCCATGTGCAGTAAGCAGCAATAGGAAGCTGGTCACACAAAAAAACACATTACTGATGTGAACTCGCTCTAGAACAGATAGAGGAAAACTTGTATTACAGAGCCGTTGTATTTCAAAGACTGTATTTCAGCAAGGATGCCCAACTCTAGATGAACTGGAAGGCACATCTGGAACTTTAAAAGGATGCCATGGGCATTCTCACCGAATGGCTGACATTGGGCAGCCATATCCATTTTTCAGAGGGGAACCCAGAGGCTACAGAAAAGACGTTTTCCCAAGAACCTAAGTGTAAGGCAAATCAGAGATTTAAATGTCAACACTTCTTCTTGAAGCTGCAATCTTCTGCTCTAACATGTATTTCAGAAAAGGCAACTGATGAGGTTCAGAAATGGAACATAAGATTGAGGTGGGATGTGGGCCTCAAATGCCAAACCGCATATTTGCTGCTACGAAGTGAAACAAAATACTCTTTGCACACAAGACAAACTGGCAACACTTAAAGTAAAAGGCATACAGAGATGAAATATCTGTGCCCATCCACTCTAGGCAAATTATACATAGACAAAGCACAAACATAACACCCCCTCCTTGGCTCCCAACTATCTTTTGTAGACCTAGTATGCTTTTCCCCAACTCCAACTTTTTAATACATTTTTCTAGGTAACCAGGCATGCTTTGAAATGAACTGATGCATTGAAGCTAATTTCCCACACCCTCATTCACTATCACATTCTGATGCTACAATTTCTTGTCAAATAATTTATATCGAACTCATATGGAGCCCAGAGGCATTCTTGGAAATAAAGGTAGCGAAAAAGGGTAGTACAGAAATTTAAACCCCAGAAAAGCCATACAAAATAAATTTTCCTAAAAACCTAAGCAGTTTCCCAGTAAAAATATCAAGAGGAGAAGAAGGGAGGTGTCATAATGAGTGCCAAGGAAACTGTCAACAAGCAGTGTGCCACTACTACTCTTCAGTTATGTGTATGTATGTGTGTGTGTGAGTGAGAGAAAAAGAAATTCAAAAATTTAGCAGCAACAGCTAGAATTTTAAATGTGACCTATGCTTGCATAGGGGGCAACATATGGTTGTAAGTTGCTGTTCATTAATGAAGTACTAGTTCTGTTTCTTGCCATGTGCTCGGTCAAGTGATCCAGCCTGCATCCAGTTACTTTCAGTTTTTCGAAGTCAAGGACTAGAAATGTATGTGTGCTGTTGGTTGAAATCCTGTTTGCCAATTTACACTTGCTTAAGGAAAAACACTTAAGTGTTGGTGGCAAATTGCTAATCAGTAATGAGGTGCTGGTCAGGTACATGACCAGCGCTTCATTACTGACTAGTAACACTTAAGTGACTTCCATTAAGCAAGTGTAAATTGGCAAACAGGATTTCCACCAACAACACACATGCATTTCTAGTCCTTGACTTCTAAAAACTGAAAGTACCTAGCTACTATTCTTCAACTAGTACACAAGTAGTGCATCGCAGGCATGTACTTGCACTTTTTATACATGATAGGTATAAACTGAGGTTTCTATGAGAAGTCAAAGTAAAGACAGATTAGAGTAAGCAAAGAAAAATAAGTAAACAGTTCATTACAGATCCAAACTTTCCCCCCCTATACTTATAAAAAAAATCACCTCATGTTGAGGGTTAGTTCTAAGAGCTTGAATTTATTTAGAACTTTCATTTACTGTCCAAAAGTGATATATCACTTATCTTAAAATACTGTAAGTAAAACGTTTATGTCTTGTCTTGAACAGCAACCTATCCTATTGCTAAATGTTGTCCCTCTCTTACCCCTGGAATATATTCCTTTGTATTGCTGCAAACCTTTATTTACAGGAAGCATATTCGAACACAACTTGAATTTATAATAATCTCCGCTTAAAACGAATTACAATTGAAGAGAAAAGAAGCTTCCCACATATGAATGACTGATCAACAATTCTAATGTAAATTTCTTCCTTGATAATCAGGGTATTCCCAAAAAATACACATGTCTACTTTTAAACAATCTGCAAGTCTTTCCTCAAGGTACCTTTTCTTTTAATAAAAAGAAAATGTATTTTCAGGCAGTTAAAGAGCAAAAATCTTATACTTGGGAAAAATGTAGGAGCAGTACTTTCTCTGTACTTGTGAGTGTTGTATGAGGACTGTGACTGTGAAAATGACAGATCTAATTAATATATGTTGTAGTATAATTGGCAATGGCAGCACTCCTTTATGTTTTGTGACTATTAATTAAAAAATATTTTGCAGACTTCATGGTATCCTGCACATATTCAAAATGGACAAAAAGAAGAATAGTCAGCATGTACCAAGTGACTGGACTTTCATGACTACTGCATATTCTGCTTTTGACACAAAGAAATTACTTGCATGAATCTTGTATAATAACTTACTTGTGCTCTTTGCAAGTATTGACAAAAATCAGTTTACTTCAAAATGATAGAACTGCCATTTTAAAGTAAAAGTTGACAGTTTTATGTATCTGTACATCAGCAGTCTATATTATGTTACCAGAATCCACATAGGAAGAACAGTTTGATACATTTGAGCATGCAGTATTTTAAAGTAGGGCATCACTTACATAATATTTGTCCCAGGTTGTTTGCTAAGTAGGAAAAACATCCTTTCTTAAAATGAATTTAAACATAACAAATCTATCAATGCATATCTTACAAAGGTACAGGATCTTAACCTTAAAGAGCTCAAAACAAGCAACCATACACATTTAATATAGGTGATAAGAGATAATAGAAGGCTTTTAGGTTTAAAAAAATTTATACTGCCCCCTGGAAAAAAGTATTTTCAATTCTTTTACACTGGCATATGACAGATCTGTAGAATACAGAACTAGAAAAACCTAAACAGAAAACCCAGTGATGCTTAAAATAGAACTATACTCAAGTAATCTCTGAAAAATTTTGGTCCATAAAGATTCTCACTGTTTTCTACCCCAATTACCCTGGTAATTTGGCTGGCAATCATAATAGTTGGATATTTCTAATACTTAACCCATTTCTCCTTCAGTTTAAAAATCATTATGACATTTTCCTACCTTTTGAAGTTATGGGCAACTGAACTTTATTTCTATTACAATACTGTTTTATATCTTTGAACATATAGCATTTTCTTTCAAGTCACACTTGGCTCAATTTGACTTTTGATGCCCTGCTTCATTTTTATATAACCCCCCCCCCGTCTTTTACCTGATACTACAACATCCTGATACTGTGTATTTATTTCTCATTGTGTGCCAAATCATGTAATTGATCCGTAATGAGGAATAGAAGTGCTGACTTCTTAACAAAAGGCATTTTGCCATGGTGACTTATATCAATTCAGTAGTGCCAGTGTATGTAAGCAACAGGATTCTGGCTGCAGCAAAATAAACAGTAGTACACATATGTTGCAGTGTATAATCTAAAACTCAGTTGTGTATTTCCCCAAGGTTTAAAGAATCCTATAAAATGATCTTCACTGAAAATCTGCTATAAAATATACTGTAACACCAGGTCCTCACTCACGTAATTCAACTGAGGCACTCCTTGAACTTTCATGAAACATTGGATCACAATATAAATATAAAACCCATGCACAAACTACCTGTGATTTTGACATTAGAAGCAGACAAGCACTAGTTACCAGTCTGTCAGCTGAGACTCTGTAACTGCCTCTGTATTCCTCATAACAGAAAGCCTCTTCCTCCTGCTGCTTCTTTGGTTAGTTGCATCTGTCTTACTATAAGATATTTGATCTCCAATGATGCTACTAGATTCCTCTATTTCATGAAGCCAATTTTTTCACCAAAAGGAAAAGTTACAAAGCTACTATATACAGGTTAGGATTAACAGATGGAATTGATATGCACTGCTATACTTGATCAGTCTCTTTCTCTTAGCCTGTTAGCCCACTAGATAAGGTTACAGACATGCAGCCTTATTTGTGCTTGATAAATCTGTAGTGCTACAAACAGTTTAGCTGCTTCTTATATAAAGCTTGCCTTCACTTTAAAATAAGACCCTGGTGTCATGACATACACCTTCTTGTGCTACCTTCTGACATATCTCAGTAAGTTTGCACTTCCAGAATTCAGCTTTTTGAGAAACAATAGACCTTGTACTGTGGACTCTTTTTTGGCCTCGTCAACTGTCTTGTTCACATCACCTTCTTCATTTCTTGAAAACTAAAGCCTGCTTTTACCACCCAGAAATGTTCCAATAATATTCTTTTCTCTTTTTAGAAGACTTATTATAGGTCTTTTTCACATTATAGGCTACTGGAGGGTATTTAATGAGTTGATGTAATGAATATGAAAGAAGGACGACACAGTAGGTGGTTACAGCTATTCCTCTGTTCCGTTATCTTTGTTGTAAAATTGGTGTGCGTGATCTAACAGCACAGGCAGAAACAATTTCCCAGAAAGCAATAACATTCAGCCATGAGCAGGCAGTTAGTTATAGGATTCAACAGAAAAATAATAATTAATTAAATTTATTACCTCACATGAAGAAGACTGAGTGCGATAACTTGGCACAATCTTGAAGGTGATACTACCTCGCATTTCCCTCTGGAAAAAGTAAAGTATTTGATTTTTTAAGAAACAAAAATAAAAAATTAAAGCATAGCATACACAATCATCCAATTTTTCAACACAGCTGCAGCATAATAGTTCTTTTTTACAGAAATTGATACTTCAGAAATAAATGATGAAGTATGAGAAGTGCTGATCCTGGACTCAACTTTTGAGCCACATTCTGTCAGCTATAGTGGCCAGAGGGCATGGTGGGTGCCATGCTTTGGTTAAGTTTCTTTCTGCCAGGTGTCCCTGCATTGGCAAGAAAGTTTTTCTGACAATAATTTAAATGAGCCAATAGGCAAGGTGGACATGAAAAAGTCTTCAGGCAGACCAGGAAGTAAGTTATTCAAGCCCTTGAAGCCAGCTCCAGAGCTCTCTTGTTGTTGCTTCTCCCATCCACCTAGTTTTGTTTTAAAAGGTGGAAGCAAGGCAATAAAGGTTTGGTTTCTGTAATGTTGCCACATTTCACAACTAGGTTTGGAGCAGTTTTGAAGCATGACGATGGATCCAGGTAGTAGATGCAGGACCTCTTCCCAGTGGATCTCCCTTTTTCAGATAGAGAAATCACATGCATGCCCAGCTTGGGGGCTGCCACACACTCTCTACTGCTATAGAGAGAAACTGGCCACTCAGTGCCTTACACCTATGTGGTTATCCCCAAGTCTGTCTCCACAATTAGTATCAGTTACCAGTGGGATAGGTGATGTAAGAACTGTCCACCATGCTAGCATCAAGGGTTACTGACAGCTGTAACCAATAAAGTTATGGCGAATTTTATGCCAAAATAATATTGCATGTGTGTGTGCATATGTGATTATTTCTGTACTCCAGCCTGGGGTCACCTTTTGACTTATTCATGTGGCTACATTTAAAAACAGATTTGTGCAACAAGTGTAATGATAATTAAAGACCTTCAAAATCTACACATCATATTTTCTTCCAGTATATTGTTCCCATTTTTGTGACTTCAATCCCCTCAGCTTCCATAATTCACTGGATTACTTTAGTAACCAAGTCATTTTTTTAATGTACTTGATGAACACTGAGAAAATAATAAATAGGAAAAACCTTCTGCTACAGTAAAGGTGAAAAAACAGAAGTGGCCAATGAGGTGGCATAGTAGAAAAACTACTATTTTAAAACTTGTAACCTAAATTTATATAGGTTCTATATAATGATTATTCAGTGAAATCTATGGCTTGCTGGAGACTTTACATAAGTTAATTGTTAACTTACGTAACAGTTAAAAGCAAAGGCATGCAACAGTAAAGCTGAGACAATCAATTAGTCTTAAAAATAAAGAGACTAGAAGGCACGACTATCACCAAAACTTTCTCCTTCCAGGTTCTGAAGTGTAGTCCTGCGTAGGCAGTTCTATGTTTTAGTGCTTGTTTTTGCTTTTGGGTTAAATTCCCTGGGATTGCTGACCCTAGTAGTACTGCCAAGCTGATTGAGGTGGCAAGCACAGTTGGCAGGCAATGACCTACCCCAGACCACACTGAGCTTTGGGAATCTCAGGCAACTCACCTCAGAAAGAAACTACTGGCCAGGAGTTTGGCCTTTCCCACACCTCTCTCCTCATTGTTCTAACAGTCATTAAAATAATTAATACTGCTATGTCCTATAGTGGGATCATGTGTGAGCACACTCCCCACTTCCAAAAGGTGAGAGACCCTTGTGCCTTCAATAAAGATGGTTTCTATAAATGTTGACGAACTCTTAGACCACTTTCAAATACACTTTTTGGCAGGACACCACAGACAATAGCTTTGAAAGTATAGTCTTCTGAAGTTCTCATCTCTCTCAGCCTAACCCTCCTGCACTGCTACATCAGCCACAGCAACCTGTTTCCTATCACACCCACTGCCTCCCCACAACATTCTCACAACTGGATATTACCCACTTCCAGTCTCTCAGGTATAACTTAGTTTGAAAAATGAAGTTTGCACTTGGAGCAAGATCATCATCTGACCTGAAGTGGTCTGTCTGTTCTCTCCCTTATACAGAACCATTCCTGGAGGGATTTCCAGAAGGGTAGCTCTTGTCCTATATTAGCCTTGTTGCAACAACAACAACGTTCTGTAGCGCTTTTAGAGAATAAGAAGCTTATTAAAGCATAAGCATTAAGTTTATCTATTTTCCCTGGGCAGGTAACTTTTTTGGGCTCCATGATCACTGCAGATGGTGACAGCAGCCACGAAATTAAAAGACGCCTGCTTCTTGGGAGGAAAGCGATGACAAACCTAGACAGCATCTTCAAAAGCAGAGACATCACCTTGCCGACAAAAGTCCGCATAGTCAAAGCTATGGTTTTTCCAGTAGCGATGTATGGAAGGGAGAGCTGGACCATAAAGAAGGCTGACCGCCGAAGAATTGATGCTTTTGAATTGTGGTGCTGGAGGAGGCTCTTGAGAGTCCCCTGGACTGCAAAGAGAACAAACCTATCAATTCTGAAGGAAATCAACCCTGAGTGCTCACTGGAAGGACAGATCCTGAAGCTGAGGCTCCAATACTTTGGCCATCTCATGAGAAGAGAAGACTCCCTGGAAAAGACCCTGATGTTGGGAAAGTGTGAGGGCAAGAGGAGAAGGGGACGACAGAGGACGAGATGGTTGGACAGTGTCATCGAAGCTACCAACATGAATTTGACCCAACTCCGGGAGGCAGTGGAAGACAGGAGGGCCTGGCATGCTCTGGTCCATGGGGTCACGAAGAGTCGGACACGACTTAACGACTAAACAACAACAAAGGTAAGTTTCCAGGTACACTAACGTTTCCACGAGTGAGATGAGCCAAATAAGAGTAATCAGAAGTCCTCTACAGCATTCTGGCTTATCAGTTTGTGCAAATGCAGCCTCACATCTGCCCCCTTCCATACAAACATAAAAAGAAAGGATCTGAACGACTAATTGTCATGTTCAGAAAGTTACTTTCCAAGAACAGAGAAAAAGGAAATATTTGTTACAACGCAGGAGTATTTAACACTTACAAGCATCTTTTGCAGTTGTTCCACTGTTTGATTTGCTACGCTGATTCCATTTATTTCCCGTATTTCATCCCCTACATGAAGCGTACCTATTGAACCAACACAACAAAATGATATAATTTAAGAGAAAGGTCAACTCCAAAGAACAAGCATTTAATCAATACCTAAGAATAAGCACCGGGAATACAAAGATGCTTGTGTGAAATAATATTAAAGCAAACTTTCATGAAGAAACTTTTACAAACCAACATACTAAACATTAAAAGGAGCAAAAGATTATTCTACTTTCAAAGTTACTTATTATGCTTACTGATTTTATCCTCCTCCAACAGCTTAATTTATCAGTGTAGCCCTAGTGGAAGAAATTAAGGATTCTTAGGTCTATAGCCAGTAAGTTCAATATTTACAAGCCTGAAAAGATGACTTCAAATATGCAACCATATACACCAGGAGTGTGCAACATGCAACTTCCTTGTCCATTTTTGCAGTCTCCTAAGGGATATCACACCCTCACTTAATTTAACACCAAAATTGGTGGTATTGTGGGAACACATACTTTCAAAGTACCTTTTTTTCCCCCTTTTAAGCCAGGGGCATATTCTCTCTGTCTCCTGTTTAAACGTAGGCTTGTACTTTCAGTAAGATTTGAGAAGTGTGAATTAATTGTAAACAAGGCAGAAAGGGATGACCCTGAACCTGGGAAAGTTGACCTCTCCTGGTATAACTTACATTCAAGCTTATTTAGATGTTAAGTTGGGTTGAATCCAGATGTAACTGCACATCTAATTGGGCTGATGGAAACAGAACTTCTCCAATTCCTTCTCTGATGTGCACTCTCTCTAGTGTCTGAAAAGGCTACACAGACAGTTGGGGAAATTCTACAAATGGAGTGATAGTATGGAGGGAAAGGGCAGAGATACCTTCTGGGAGTGCCCTAAACATAGCCTACCCAATCAGAAAGAGGTGTTTTCTGTGAATGTCTGAACCACAATCTATCCAATCCAGAAGTGTCATCTGATCTTCTGTGTACCATGATGTGTATGTGTAAGTACTTCAGTAAAGAGGAGGGCAGGAAAATTGGCTTCTGCCAGTGTACTTGTATGTGCCTAAATATGCATTGAGGACTCTGTACCAGGAGCATGTAGTCAGTTTCCTACTCTCAACTTGCACACATCTATGTGCATTCAAACTCAAACCCATACACAGAGACAAAGAAACCTATGTTCTACATGACAACAGTGCTAATAGAAGATTATTTTCTATGATTCCCTGGGAGTTTCTGATATGTACTGAATAGAAAATTTTCTAAAATTGTTATATGGAGAGTTATACCAACAAATTTAAATTATTCTCTGTGAGATTTTAGTTTTTAAAACATTCAGCGACAAATAAGCGTCCCCATGATCTGAAACTAGAAGACTCATTTACAACCTAAGCACAGTAACACACGATCATTTTCCAACTCTACATTTCTGATGAAGTGGTCACACTGCAAAAACAATGTTGACTCCATTGCCCAAGTCTTCAGCATAAAAGAGGACACAGTTGCTTATTGAAACTTAGTATGTTTCAAATGTTTTTGAAAAAAACCCTGCATTTTCTTATGTACTTAACATGGCATGAACTTAATTTGTAGACTTTTGAGTTGATCAACTACATTAGTGACAAAAACAGAACTTTTTCCATGGTAGCACCCTGGTTGTATCATTTGCCCTGAAAGACATTTGACTGACCCCTTCTTTGATGGATTTTAGGCAGGGATGTTGGCAAGTCTTTGGGTACAAGTCCCAAGCCCATATCTTTGGTATCAAGTCCCGAGTCCCAAGTTCGAGTCTCTATTAAAAATAGTTTTTTCCCCAGAAAAAAAGGAGGGGTGGATGGGTTATGAGTTTCAAATTAAGTCCGATTCATTGAAGAAGAAAAAAACCCGAGTTGAGTCATCGGTGTGACTTAAGTCTGACTTGATAGCAAGTCCTGCGACTCGAGTACTCATCCCTGATTTTAGGTAATCAATAACCAAATATTGCTCCCACATTTTTACTACTTTAGAATACTGCTCTCCTGATGCTGTTCTTTAATGCTACCTTTCTTTCGATGTTCCTTTTGATTATTCACTTTTTAATTGCTCTCTGGTTACCTTTTAAAATTATGGCTTATTGTTTTCGTAAGTCAAAGCACTATTTAAACTGAAGGACTAAATAGTCCTTCAGTTTTAAAGATTTTAAAAATCTTTAAATATTTTAAAAATAGATTTAATGAACATTTTCAAGTTCAAATCTTTTTCTGGGCAAAAAGATGGAGAATCCAGATAGATCTTCCTTTTCATTTGTTTTCTTACTTTGCTATATTCTTATGCTATCATTCCATTTAACTTCTTGCCATTTTCTTCACAGGCTTCAGGACTGCAACTCTGATCAGAAATAAATTTCTGAAGTAAAGAAATGATTGTCTTTTATTGAGCAAGTCCAAATCAGATTTTTGCATCTGTTTATTCCACAGTCTCTCTCTAGGACTTTACCCACAAACACAATAAATGCAAACTCACAATTTAACATTTGAGAAATAAAGCTGCCTCCTTTTGAACATCAACTTTTTCTTCTTTGCTCTTGCTCATGGCCTCCAAGGTTTTCGCTACCTTGTAATAGAGGAATAAGGCCCTTACTGTCTCATCGCAACAGTTACCATCTCATGTGACAACTTTTCATGTGCATTTTTTTTTAATTTTGAGTTTTGACATCTTCCATTAGAACATTCTCTGTAAGCGGAAATGCAGAAAAATATATGTATACTTCTTGTGTATACGAAAAAACTTCACAGCTCTGGTGTTTGGGGGCAAAGAACAAGGTAAAAATTGATCAAATTTGTTTTTATTTGAAGTTCACCCATTATTTTGCTGACACTGACTGAAATCCTGCTCACAGCATAATCTAAAGAATAACTTTCCATCAATTTCCCTCGGTAGACAAAGTGCTCCTATCATGACTCTCAGGGACACATACACACACACACTAAACCAGCATACATGCATGTCCCTGAGAATCATGGTGGCTCTTTGTTTACCAAGCAGGAACAGATGGAAAGTTATGCCTTGGCTTACACTACAAACAGGATTTCAGCCACTGTTAAGCAACAAGCCTCTGTAATCAATTAATATGATTTCATGTTCATTCAAAGTATCTTCCTTCTCTCTAAAAAAATATTCCTCTGTATGGCTGGTAACAGGAGTGAGCTGAAGACATCACTTCTAATTTTTTTCAGAATGAGAACATCAACATGAGAATAATCAGGTGTTAAAGTTATAATAAAAAGAGACATTTTGCTTCAATTCTTGCACAACAAGGGCAAGTTACTTACCTGTAACTGTAGTTCTTCAAGTGGTCTTCTGTGAATTCACACACATGGGCATTCCATGTGTGTGCAAAACCTCACCAGCACCTTCCAGAGCTTTTGTATAATACAAGAGAGCTTTTAGTAGAAGCCCCTCCTCCCCGCTAACTATATCTTGGTGCCCAAGTCTCCCCTCAGTTCTGAACGTCAACTGACAAGCAGAAGTGTGACAGAAGAGGGGAGGTAGTGCAGTTTGTGTGGATTCACAGAAGACCACATGAAGAATTACAGTTACAGGTAAGTAACTTGCCCTCCTTCTTTGTGGTCTCTGTGAATCACACACATAGGAGACTGGCAAGCTCACTTACTGGACAGAGGGATGTCATACCAAAACGGAAGAGATGATCACACTTCCAAAGACAGTGTTCCTCTTTTCTCTAACATTCAGTCTCTAATCCTGGATAAAGGTTGAAAGTCTTTACCATGTTTCTGCCCTGCAAATATCAGCTAGGCAAACTCCCTTCAAGAAAGCCACAGAAGATGCCACAGCTCTAGTGAAGTGACCCCTCAGAGACTCAGGAAGTCCTTACCAATTGGTAAACAAGCTCTATCATGTTCATGACCCATTTCACGAGTCACTGGAATGAAATCTGCTGTCCCATCCATGCTCCCTGGTAACTGGCAAAGAGCTGAGGAGATTTCCTGAAAGATTGTGTGTGAGAGATGTAGAATGCAAGAGCTCTACGCATATCAAGGCTATGAATTGCTCTCTCTTGAGGAGCTGTCAGTGATGGGAAGGAAGATGGAATATTATTGGTTGGCTCAGACTGATATGACCTGGGCAGGAATGAGATATCAGGAGACAGCCTGACCTTATCGTTATAGAACTGGAGGTAAGAGGGAACACATCATAATGTGGCTGACTCACTGGTCTGCCTGGCAGATGTTACAGCCACTAAGAAGATAGTCTTATAGGTCAGAAGCTGTTGATAAAAGCCAATGGCTTGAATGTTGCTTCCAAACTGTGGAAGTTGAGTTCTGAGAAGGAGCATCAGAGAGGTGACTGGGCAAGAAAAGGTCAGACTGGTTAGATGGCCTACGGTGGTAGCACTTCTATAAGAGTTGGTAAGTATTTGTTCCAGTTTGGTGAATGTGAGGGGGTCAGAGAGGAGGCCTGTTGATCCATAGGCTCTTCCTCTGACACCAAACCCAAACAAACGAGTTCCTCTGGATCTTTGTCTACAGGCCTTGAGGACTGAAGAGACTTGGTTGGTTGCTCTATAGAAGTCATACCTTACTTGGTTGGTTTAGATTTCTGTTTGAAGTTTGATTTCTTTGTCGAGGGTTGGATTGAATCCCAGGTAGTCTTACATTTCTTCAATACTGATGGCCTTGAAGTTGAGGTAGACTCTGGAGGCGGTTTCTGAGAAGTAGCTGTGGATTGGATAGCAGCCAGATCCGAGGGTGGGCCTTTGGTTGCCCTTGACCTCTGCTCAGTGGATGGCTGTTTAGCAGAGTCTGCTATGACCTTGTCCATGAAAGCAGATTTGGAAACTGACTTGCAGATGGGATGGAGTGGTACAGAGTGGGGCTGAGAAGAAATGATGTTCATAGCTTGCAGAGATTTCTCCCATAGGTGTAATTTCAATCGGAACTGGCAAGATCTGAGGGCAGTTTAATGAAGTGCCAAGTTAAGACAGGTACGAGCAGAATGTGTCTTGTCCAGATACTAGAGGCACTTGGGGTTACCGTCTGTAAGATGTATTTTATTTCAACAGATGATGTATCTCTTAATTGGACCCACAGGGACCATCAAAGTAAGGTGAGGCTGCTGGTAACAGTCCGAGGCCTTGGGAAAGGTGGGGAAGGGAAAAACTACTAACAGCTAATTGTTTTCTTTTGTTTCTTTAGGGTTAAATTCATGGTAAAATGAGGAAAAGGAAAAGAACTCAAGAAGGTAAGTCTGAAAAATGAAGAAACTCAAGATAATGAGGAAGTTCGCTAAGTGGAGGCTGAAAGGAACTGAGGGGAGACTGTTGGGTGCCAAGATTCAGTTAGCTGGGGCAGGGGCTTCTACTAATGGCTCTCATGTCTTTTACAGAATCTTTGGAAGGTTCAGACGAGGTTTTGTGCATGCATGGAACAGCCATGTGGGTGATTCACAGTAATCATAAAGAAGACCGTTCAACTCCATCTATTAATTTTAACTGGTTCTTTGAAAGGAACACTCTGCTCTTTTTTGGGATGAGGGAGAGTCATTTTACTCAAACAAATCTCTGTACATTTACTGCATATAACACACTGCCACAAAGCAGGATCTGTAAAATTACAGTCCCATGTTGGGCATATTTGTCTTCACTACTGCAAACGTAAAATGACAACTGTCAGTAATTGTCTCCTACCACTGTAGAAATACACACATCAGCAGTCTCCTGGTTCATACTTGAAATGTTACTGTCACTCTTGATGCTACTACCGTAGTCTGTTACTTAGCTCTCAGCAGGTTTTATATATTTTACTTGGGGACACTGCAACAGTATACAAGAATTATACTCAAATGTTTCTTGGGTTCTGCTTTCCCCATTCCAATCATTATAGTACTGCACACAAAGATGTGTTATTAAAATACACACCAGGAAGTGGACCCCAAAACTTTATAAACCAGAGGCAGACTTCATTTAAATTAATCTGGGATGCATATCTGACCACACTGAGCAGTAAGTTTGTTTGTTTTAGGGACCCAGAACCAGCAATGCTTGGAGCTGGGTTACAACTGAACTCTTGACAGACCATTTACCTTGGAAAATCTATTTGCTAACTCTGTAGCAAGTTATTTGCTGGCACTCAGCTTGCAGATCTCAGACCTGGCAGGTAGTATTCTGTACATCTTATAATTCATCAAGAATGCAGTTCATCATGACACTGCTTCTATTAGATCCTATATAGTTTGGTTTGGCAACAGGACACACTAGAACAAATAGGTACAATACCACAACTATTTAATCATTCCCACTCAAAATGGACTAAATGCCACCCAGCTCAAATGATGCCTGATTATTTGGAGAATTTCACACAAATGTTGTGCTAATGTGTGCCAATATTACCTTGCCTGTGAATCATTCCTCCATGCATAATTCTTGCTACAATGCAGTGGTTCAGTTCATTCATTTTTAGAGTGATTCCCTAGTAAAAGAAATCAAACACTTCAGAAAACTGCTAACGATAAGAGTGATCAAATACTATAACCCAGGTCAGATATTTGAAAATGTTTCCATTAGGGTGCACCCATGTAAGCAGAAGAAATGTGACACCAGCATATCTCAGTTTATGGCTACTTTTTCTAACAGCAACTAGCATTGTGTCACTTTTTCAATCACTGCACTTATACAAACTTCTTACCAAACAGTCATAGGGATGAGTTTCTTTGAAAGCAACCAAGGATACAATAACTCAGACATTACTTTCATGCAGCTGAATCCTCATGGTCGCCTCATTTGGGTAGAAAAGATGTCTGAATTTATGAAAACATGATGTGATTCTATCAATAAATTCATTCAAGGCAACTTGGTCTTGCAGATGTTTTGGGTCTACCCTTCTCACTAGCCCCATTCAGCATGGCTAATGAGAAGGAACAGTGGCAGCTGTAACCTAAAATATCTGGATGGCTAAAGCTTCCCACATCCAGGATTTACATCTAGCAACAGCAACTAGCTATAAATGACATTTTCAGAAGCTAAAGTTATACATAATTTTCAAAGAAATCCACTGCTGGCTCATTCATAAATCACACTTTTAAAATAGAAATTAATAGTGCAATCCTATAAAATTAGTTAAATCCAGTGCTGTATATATGAGCAGCTTTCTTCTCATGCAATGGGACTTCCTCTTTTTCTTCCAAGCCTTGCAGCACTCCTCCCTTGCAGTTTTGATGGATTCCCATCACCCCAGTGCAGAAACTGGTATGTTTGTGGTGGGGAGGGCTTAGAGGAGGAGGAGAAAGAATCACCTTCTCCCTGGTAGAGGGTGTTCTCTTCACAAGAGGAGTTGATTGTATACACTTTATGTCTATGAAGCCCCCTTGAGTTCTCTGAGGCTTCTTCCCAAATAACGGAGCACAAGATTGGAGCTTAACTGCATGTAACTTTTTTGAGCATACCTATATTGTTGTTTACTTGTACAAATCCTTCTTGCTAACAACCACTCTGATTTCTTCATTAAAATTAAAATTTTAAATTTCTTCCTAACATTTCAATGTTTTTCTTTTTCTTTTCATTTGTCTGAACTAAACTTTTGCTTACATTAAAAAAAAAGTCAGCTGTGCAACAAAAAGTTGCAGTGTGGAATGCTCCCATTTAGAGTTCCAGCCATTCCATTTCCAACCAGTCCAGTTTTCCACCCATTACTCCTTCAACAGTCCTTCTGCTTCCCTCTTCCAATAGTCAGCCACCACTCTATCAGCACTGAGTATGATCAGTCTTCACTGGTCTTTAGGTGGGTCCCTTCCTTTACATTTTTTTTCCAGTAAAGATGCTGCATACTAAAACCTCTGCTAATACTTCCTAATACCTCTGTATTGTCTGTGGATGATACTCTTTTGGCTACGTGAGGATGGTCACATAAAGAACTGAGTTCACTGTAGCAGTATTGATAAAGTTTGGCTAAGTCGTTAACACCATTCATGAGAAATTAAAAAGAATCTGTTCCTAAATATAGTGAAATATAATATGCAATATTATATCTTATTGAGCATCTGTAATACTTATTACACCTCACTGAGTATTCTTCAATAGTGCATTAAACAATTATTTGCTATCACATGTAGTTGTATATAAGATAAAATTAAAATGGCCTCAAACTAGGTTCTGTGTGGTCTGTACACATTTCATGACTTATGATTGGTAATGATTAAATGCTTGTCATACATTTTGATAATGGAACTAACAGCAGCGGTGTATTTACCATTGGTTCATCTGTGTTCTTCTGGAACTGAACCAGTCGCACTCTCGTTACATTCTCCATGTCCATGTCACCATTGGCACTCTCTGGAGAATCTCCATTCAAATATGGAGATGTGGGAGGTGGTGTAACTCTTAATGCTTCATCACTGTAAACTTCATGTGCCACTACATCATGAGTTTGAAGCAAGGCCTATAAAGAAGACAGAGGTGTCTCAGTCCAGAATCTCTTGTGTTGCTCTGCTTTTACAAAAAGACAACATATCCTTCATACACAATGATGCTGTTTCATGTGCAGTACTCTCACTATCCAATATCTTACCTGTCAGACTCGGAAGTCAAACCAAGGAGAAAAGAAATATTTTTATGTGTGCGTATGCTACTAATTTTTTGGCACACATCTGTGATTTTATTTGTATAAAACATAGATATATACACACACAAAAATATGTTAAATATAGATTTATCAGAAAATCTACATAACATTATGCAATTTGGGAATATTGAATAAATTTTCCCACCTCTGACCCCCTTGAATAAAATGAAATTAAAGAATAAAGTGTGATAAATTTCTTCATGTTGTCCACTGCAGATTTAGATAGTGTACTGCAGACCAGACTAAACTAGTTATAGCATTTTTAGATTATCTGGCCATGCCACAGTTTGGCTATGGCTGAACACCATCCTATGACTGACTGACAAGGTTCCATTTAACCCATAGCAATGCATACATATGTGGTAAGTCAGAAACTCCAAATGCTGCTCAAAGACATTCAGTTTCTAGACCTGAATCTACAGACAGAGAAGCAGTCCTCTGAAACACGAAGCAAATATCAAGTCCAAACAAAATAACAACAGAGTTTGCCTAGTTTAGAAGCAATTTATAATTTATAGTTCATAGGTTTAATTTAATTAGCTCTTTTAAATGTACATGAAAATGTTAAACAAGTAAAATAAATATCATACACTGCAAAGTCTTTTTCAGAAAGGTAGCCATGTTAGTCTGTTTCAGCAACAACGAAAACAAAACATAAGTACTGTGTACCAGACTAAAAAAATTATTTCAGAGTGAGCTTTTGTGGATTACAATCTATTTGTTCAAACACATCTGGAGAATGTGCTATGCACTGAGCAGGAGGCTGAACTCAATGACTTTATAGGCCCCTTCCAACTCAATTATTCTATGATTCTATGTGAAGAACGTATTTGAATAAATGGACTGCAATTCATGAAAAGCTCACAGTGAAATAAACTTTTTGGTCTTAAAGGTGCCACAATACCATTGGTTTTGCTACTGTAAAGTCTTATGTGCTTCTTAGACTCACAATGGTGCAAGAACCCTTTGAAAAAATGAAATACACAGGCTAGCTTTGAATGTAAACACAGTGGACTTTAAAGTGCCACCACATTTTTCTCTTTCTTTAACTCTTTCTTTTTCTTTTGTTTTCACCTATAAAACATACAAGTAGATTCCAGCATTAATACTTCCAAGGAAAACCTGAGCCTGGCAATAACAACAGAACTATAACATTTAGAAAGTACGGAAGAGGAAGAGTTGTCATTGGAAAACAGAGCAGCTGATATGGTCATCAGCAAGGTAGGGAAAAATTATGTCATAGATAATAAAATGAAGGAAGTAATGTAAGATGTATCAGCCTTCTAGCAGTCCTATAGCTGCAAGTCCACCACCCTCCCCAAAATCAAAGGATTAAAAAAAAATACTTTGGTGATATTTAATGCAAGAGACTAAAATAGCCCTGAAAACCAACTAAAGGTGTAGAAACAAATTAAACATAATATATTAGAACAATAAGAAGAAAAACATTAAAAACTATTTAACAACTTAAAAAAAAAACAGCAACAGAAAACAGCAGTAATAACATGGAAAGAAAGTTATACCCAGAAATATACATGGCAACGACTAAAATTCTCCTGAAAAAGCCATCTCTTCACTTGGCACCTTAGGGAACTCAGTGCTAAACCTAAGAGGGCTATGCACAGTTATTTCCTTTTCCTAGAAGCCCTTACTCCTGGTGAAGATGTAACACATTTCAGTTAGCATTGCCTCCTGAGCAGAGGCTCAGATGCTGTACAGAAAGCATAAAGGGATAAACACACACACACACTGAAAGAGGGAGAGAATATGGACTTTTAGGTCTCTGTGTTTATGGTTATAGGTTCACTTTGAACTGAACATGGAAGTTAGAGATAAGCAGATTTGTGTTTTTGGGAGTGAAATCCAAATCTGCACATGTCTATTGGAAAGAAATAGACAGCCAGTTCAGACCACTGCAACAAAGGAGTCCCAGATAGCAACTAGATATAGTAACTCTACAAGAACATGTTATGATAATCAAGCCACAAAAATATGGTATGTTCAGGAGGTTTCAAAAAAAGTTACTCCCAGTCATCCTGGCACAAACTATGGAATGAAAGTAATCACACCAATCAGAGGAGTCTCATGCTTTTTTCCACTAAGAAGCACATCACTGCATTTTTAAACACAGGTAGAAATCTTTAAAAAGATTTAAACCACCTCAATCACCCACATATATAGTTTTGGCACAGCCATATAAATCAGCCAGGATCATGCCAAGCAGCAGGTGACTGCTCACACATCTCCAAGAATTCCAACAACATTACACTGAACATATTGAAAGATGGTATCAAAGTTTAATAAAAAAAATTGACCAGTCCAGTACAATTACCAAACAACCATAGTCAACATCAAAAGGGATACCAACAATTTTATCTGCAATGTGCTTCTGCAAGCTGTGTTGCATCAAGATTTTGTTGTTGTTGTTAAGTCGTTTCCAACTCTTCGTGACCCCATGGACCAGAGCACGCCAGGCCCTCCTGTCTTCCACTGCCTCCCGGAGTTGGGTCAAATTCATGTTGGTAGCTTCGATGACACTGTCCAACCATCTCGTCCTCTGTCGTCCCCTTCTCCTCTTGCCCTCACACTTTCCCAACATCAGGGTCTTTTCCAGGGAGTCTTCTCTTCTCATGAGATGGCCAAAGTATTGGAGCCTCAGCTTCAGGATCTGTCCTTCCAGTGAGCACTCAGGGTTGATTTCATTCAAAATGGATAGGTTTGTTCTCTTTGCAGTCGAGGGGACTCTCAAGAGTCTCCTCCAGCACCACGGTTCAAAAGCATCAGTTCTTCGGCGGTCAGCCTTCTTTATGGTCCAGCTCTCACTTCCATACATCGCTATTGGAAAAACCATAGCTTTGACTATGCGGACCTTTGTCGGCAAGGTGGTGTCTCTGCTTTTTTAAGATGCTGTCTAGGTTTGTCATCGCTTTCCTCCCAAGAAGCAGGCGTCTTTTAATTCCGTGACTGCTGTCACCATCTGCAGTGATCATGGAGCCCAAGAAAGTAAAATCTGTCACTGCCTCCATATCTTCCCCTTCTATCTGCCAGGAGGTGATGGGACCAGTGGCCATGATCTTAGTTTTTTTGATGCTGAGCTTCAGACCATTTTTTGCGCTCTCTCTTTCACCCTCATTAAGAGGTTCTTTAATTCCTCCTCACTTTCTGCCATCAGAGTGGTATCATTTGCATATCTGAGGTTGTTGATATTTCTTCCGGCAATCTTAATTCCGGTTTGGGATTCATCCAGTCCAGCCTTTTGCATGATGTATTCTGCATATAAGTTAAATAAGCAGGGGGACAATATGCAGCCTTGTCGTACTCCTTTCCCAATTTTGAACCAATCAGTTGTTCCATATCCAGTTCTAACTGTTGCTTCCTGTCCCACGTATAGATTCCTCAGGAGATAGATAAGGTGGTCAGGCACTCCCCTTTCTTTAAGAACTTGCCATAGTTTGCTGTGGTCCACACAGTCAAAGGCTTTTGCGTAATCAATGAAGCAGAAGTAGATGTTTTTCTGGAACTCTCTGGCTTTCTCCATAATCCAGCGCATATTAGCAATTTGGTCTCTAGTTCCTCTGCCCCTTCGAAATCCAGCTTGTACTTCGGGGAGTTCTCGGTCCACATACTGCTGAAGCCTACCTTGGAGGATTTTGAGCATAACCTTGCTAGCGTGTGAAATGAGTGCAATTGTACGGTAGTTGGAGCATTCTTTGGCACTGCCCTTCTTTGGGATTGGGATGTAGACTGATCTTTTCCAATCCTCTGGCCACTGCTCAGTTTTCCAAACTTGCTGGCATATTGAGTGTAGCACCTTAACAGCGTCATCTTAGATAATGCATCAAGATACTGAGAACTTCTTCCCTTAGAACTGTAAATGGTCTCTCACTATGTGAATAAATTCCCACTGGCGAATACTGAGTAAATGCACTGGTGGCCAAAAACTTTTCCTTTGCTGCCACTGGCACAATGGAGAAGACACCATTCTAATATAACTGAGTAATTTGTCATTCCTTATGTTATCTATCCAAGATCTGTGGTAAACCAGGGAGTTATTTGAGCTTTAGCTTATTTATAGCTTTAGTAATAGCTTTAGTTATTTGAGGATCCTTAGTAATGATTTAGTCTCTACATTCTTAAGACTGATGAGCTCACTGAGAAAACCACATAGCTGGCAGGAATATTCCATAGATCCATTTGGACTAGAGATAGGTACAAATAAAAAAAAATGAATCACCGAATTGATTCAAAAATTGCTAATTCATTGATTCATAGTCATATGAACATTCATATTTATATGAATAATGCCCCCGATGAATGAATCAATGAATTTTAATGATTTTTTATTCATCAGTTTGTTTGGCTATAAAATGGCCCCCAAGGAACCTAGAGACACAGAAATTGCACGGAAGCTTCCCCTGGCTCTCCTCTACAACCCACCACAAGTTTGATGAAGACTAGGTTTCAGATGTCCAAGTTATATACCTACAAAGAGGGACCCCCACAGGAATGTCCCCCCCAGGTACCTAGAAACACCAAAATAATAGAAAAGCTTCCCATGACTTTCCTCTACAATCCCTCCAAGTTTGGAAAAGATTGTGTTCCCCTAGGCCAGCTGCTGAAGGGCACTTTCCTGGAAGGACCCACTTTGTGGGTGTATAACATGGATGTCTGAAACCCAATTTTCACCAAATTTGGAGGGCTTGTAGAGGAGAGTCAGGGGAACCTTCCCTGTGAATTTCATGTCTCTAGGTGTTGGGTGGGGCATTTTATAGGGGTTCAGATTAAAAAAATGAATTGGCAAATTCATACTAAATTCATAATTCATCAACCTTGACAAATCACGAATCAAAATGAATTACCATTTTTCTGATTCGTGCCCATCTCTAATTTGGACCTATCAGTCTCTGAGGTCATATCACTATAACTGTAATTTAAAATTGTTTAGGTAGTTATCTACGGAAAGGAATCTATTTCTCTACTGCCAAATCATTCTTGTCCTCCTTAGCATAAAACATCCAAAATCAAAACGATGAGAATATGATGTGCTACTACGGAATCACATACCAACCAGCACAGCTGGTGCTCATCCCGAGGGCCATGAAGTCCTAACCTATCCTAGACAGACAAAGGTTGCTCAGTGTGAACAATAATGAAAATCCCTAAGAGATAAAATCATATAGTTTTCAACACCATATTTAACAATTCATTTATTTGTCAGAAAAATTCACAAATTTGCAATTCATCTACCTTGATGAATCACAAATCAAAACGAATCAAGAGATAAAATCATATAGTTTTCAATACCATATGTAATACTTTTATCAGTACAGGGCCAAATTGCATGTTAAGGCAAAACTGTATTTCCTCCTCTTACAACACCATATCTCCAGGTAATAATCTTTCCACACTACATACCTAAGAAAACAGACAGGCAAACAAAGCCACTGGCAGAAATCTTATTAGACAGGGTCCACCTGTGCAATGGGAATGGTGTCACAGGCAGATTGCTGCTGATTAAATGCTTACTTTTGTAAAGCCGGAAAACACAAAACGTACTTGCATTGTGTGTGAGCCGTGTACACTCTGAAATCACAAATAGAAGCATTTAATCAGCGGCAATCTGCCACTGCCAATGGAGTCATTCCTGTTGTGCAAGCGGAACTGCACGACAGGATTTTAGCCAGTAACTCTCAATTGACCAATTATAAAACAAAAGCAATTTAATTTGCCAAATGCTAAGATAAGCTCATTAAAAAATGACATTATTTTCTCCTTAGGAGTGTACTGCTTCAGACACTGAACCAGCATCGTATCTAGCATGGCCCTCAGACTGGTAGGCACAGAACTGGATGATATATCAACAGAATCCCAATTTCTATCTCATAACATATTCCCAGTACTAGGTATAGGAGCAAAATTGGTAGACTTTTTGACACGGTAACTGAAAAAGGAGGCAAACATATGAGAGGTGATGGCAATCCACTGGCCCTCTATCTCAAAGAATTATGATGGATCAGGTGTAACTGCTGCAACACACTGTCAACCACCTAGGTCTCAGTAAGATTACCGAAAAAACTGTGCTGGATCAGATGAAAATTGCTCTCACAATGGCTACTTAAAAAAGCCCTTCAGCAGCACCTCTGTTTGGCTCCTTGCTTCTCTAATCTTCATTTTCCACAGAAGGCCAGAGTCCACAGGAGAATGGTGCACCTTAGAGGGGGAAGTTTCAATAAAAATGCTCCTGGCCTTACTATAAAATGCCTGCAGATGCTTCCAATAAGTGCTGGGTTAACAGGACTGCTCTCTCTAGTCCTGAAATAAACTCCAAATCCTCAGTTGCTCTTGTCCCATCCATAATGGAGGAATCTTCCTTCAAGGTGAACCTGGAAAGTACTGAAGAACCCATCACTGCAGTAGACCCTGGGCCCTTGGGGGAAAGGGATGAGGAAGACTCAGTTTTGGCCAAGGAAGTTTGATAGAAACGTCTACTATCACCTCTACCTCTAGCCACTCCCTTCCTTGATTCTTGCTCCTGCCTCCCTATGCGGTTAAATTTGGATTGTCTTTGACTAAACCTTCAGATTGCCCTTGCTTGCATTATTATTCTCCCATCTGAGACTTGCTGGTTGAGGCTTTGTACTGTCTGGACCTTGCCACTACAGCAGTGGGGTTCCCACCCTTGGGCAACCAAAGTGATCTGGGACTGCAGCTCCCAGAAGCCTTCACCACCAGTTGTGCTGGCTGGGTTTCTGGGAGCTGCAGTCCAAGAACACCTGGGTTACCCAAGGTTTGGAATCTCTGCTCTAGAGGATACGCTGCTTCGAATGTAACACTTTTATCTATGGTAATTGTGATGTAAAAACTGCTCAACACAAATTAAGATATCTTAACTTAATGTAAAGAAGCTCACAAAGTAAGTTTTCCATCTGCTTCTCTTCTCTGCAACCACTTGTAAGCCCCCCCCCATTCTTTCCAGATGTTTGGGACCTTCCTAAACAAAGTGAGAGGAGACGGAAGAAGGGAGAAAAACCCATGTATTGCCTTTGTAAACAGATGAAGGGTACAAATATTTTAAATAAATAATAAATAAGGGTCTAAATCATTGTGTCTCTGATTTCCCTTCATGAAGTCCTTGTAACATATCGGCCCTTTTCTCCTTTACTACAGTTAATACTTCTCTATTACTACATACCTCCAACTGCATTTGATTGCAACATTATTAACTTGATCTATGCACATCTACTCACAAATGCTATTCAGTTCAATGACGTTTGATCCCAGGTAAGCTTGAGTTAGCCTGTAAAATGATTGTACCTGGATGCTACAGGTTTCACTGTGATTTGAAGCAGATAGGAAGCACCATCCACTGTCAGTCAACATATTGTAAGAGTTCATCTAAATAAATGATTCAACATACTTCTGTGTAGTTGGTTAGACTTTTATTCCCAAATTTATTGGCTACAGTTACCATTTTCTTCTATGAAGAAGGAGATGAGAAATGCTAAGAACTACACCATATTAATGTGAATGCTAAGGACTGCCATACATTTACTTACCATGAAATGAGGTTGTGTTAAAATACGTTTAAGTTCTTTTGCATCACTGTTTTCTGGGTAACATGAAATTTCTTCCAATACCTGTGAAACAAAATAGGAGATACACCAAAAAACCCGAAAGTTTAATATATTCTTTTACTTTTTTTGTCAGCCACAAAAATATAAGTAAAGTATATAAGTAATAAATAAAATTCTCTCAGGTCAAGTTAAGTACATTTTAATTAATTACTTCCAAAGAAAAATACAAGTTATGACCTGCATTTATGTATTTGTCAGCACATTTTTTTTACTTTTTATTTTTGCAGATTAAACATAAACAAAAATAAACTGAACTAGCAAAGAAAAGGAAAACAAAAATCAGAACAGTAAATACAAAAAAATTAGTACTCACTATAAACCACAATTACAAATTTGTAATATCAATGTGATTGTAAGCACACTTCGCTGACCGGATAAGCGAAGCTTCAAATCAGCAAGCGGAGCTTTTCCGCATAGTTCGCGACCTATCCGGAATTGGTCTAGGTGATGGGCCTCCCCATAGTATCTCACCAGACCAATTTGCAGCATTTTTAAAATCTAAAGTGGAGGCCATCCGCTGGGAACTTTCTCCTTTTTTGGGCACAGTGAGTCGAGCAGAGATGTCCAGTGCTCCGCCTTGCCCGGTGAGAATTGATCACTTTCAGCCGGTGACACCAGAGATTGTGGACAAGGCACTTGATCGCTGTCGTGCCACCACCTCCTCCCTTGACCCTTGTCCGGCCTGGCTAATAAAAGCAGCCAGGCCTATAACAATTGAATGGGCAACAGCAATAATTAATGGGTCTTTCCGTGAGGGTAGGGTTCCTCTTGCACTCAAGGAGACACTCATTAGGCCCATAAGAAAGAAACTGAATTTGGCGGCGGACGAAATTGGCAATTACAGGCCCGTCGCCAATGTTTCTTTCATTAGTAAAGTGGTGGAGAGGGTGGTGGCCGGCCAGCTTCAGGTGCACTTGGATGAAACAAATGCCCTGGATCCATTCCAGTCGGGATTCAGGCCGCGCCATGGTACAGAAACGGCATTGGTCGCCCTGTATGATGACCTGTTGAGGGAGGCTGACAGGGGAAAAACCTCCCTGTTGGTCCTCCTCGACATCTCAGCCGTCTTTGATACCGTCGACCACGGTATCCTCCTGAGGAGGCTCTCCGAGTTGGGAATTGGTGGCCTGGCGTTTGCTTGGCTCCAATCCTTCTTGGAGGACCGTCCTCAGAGAGTACAGCTTGGGGAGAGGGCCTCGGCCCCGTGGAGCCTCAATTGTGGGGTCCTGCAGGGCTCGATAATCTCCCCAATGCTGTTTAATATCTATATGAGGCCGCTGGGAGGAGTCATCAGGGGATGTGGGGCGTCGTGTCATCAATACGCTGATGACACCCAGCTCTACATCTCCTTTTCTCCAACCACAGTGGATGCCGTTCCGTTCCTTCAGCGCTGCTTGGAAACTGTTCTGCAATGGATGCAGGAAAATGGGTTGAGGCTGAACCCGGACAAGATGGAGGTACTGAGGGTGGGTGGCCCCACCATCAGCGGTTTGGGAAACTCCCTCTCTTTTGGGGGGGTGACTCTCACCGCGAAGAGTGAGGTTTGTAGCTTGGGGATACATCTGGACCCGGCGCTCACCATGGAAACCCAGGTGGCGTCAGTGGTCCGATCCGCCTACTTCCACCTTTGGCGGATTGCCCAGCTGCGTCCCTATCTTGATGTTGGGGCGCTCACCACTTTAGTGCATGCGCTTGTAATCTCGAGATTAGACCACTGTAATGCACTCTACGTGGGGCTACCTTTGAGACTGATGTGGAAGCTTCAAATGGTGCAGAATGCGGCGGCCAGACTTCTTACTGGGGTGAGGAAACACCAGCATATCTCTCCCACTCTGGCCGCATTGCATTGGCTGCCCGTGCGCTTCTGCGTCGATTTCAAAGTTTTAATGATCACATATAAAGCCCTAAACAGTTTAGGACCTCGCTATCTGACGGAATGCCTTCTCCCACCAAAATCTACCCGTATCACTCGATCTAGCCAGGAGGTGCGACTGAGGAGCCTAACGCCGAGAGAAGCCCAAAAGGAAAAAACAAGAAACCGGGCCTTCTCGGCAGTCGCTCCTCGGTTATGGAATAATCTACCTCCAGAGATCCGTATGGCCCCTTCGCTGGGTATTTTTAAAAGCCAATTAAAAACTTGGCTATTCAGGCAGGCCTTCCCTCCGGGCACTATTTGATCTATCTTCTTTATTTTTTTTTCCATCTTGAATTACTTCTTAATCTTGATAATGATGCTATTTTAATTGTTTATTTTGTATGTTGTACGCCGCCCAGAGTAGTCGAACGACTAGATGGGCGGGATATAAATATAATAAATAAATAAATAAATAAATAAATCACTACGTACATCTCAAATTACACAAATAAATTAGTGTAGGCCTCTCAGATGTCCAAATAAATTTCTTCATAAAATTGGCACCTCTATGACACATGTTCAAATGTAGCTAGTTCTAACAGATCCTCAAACCATTGTGTAGTGGATGGTCGGATGTTTATTTTTCTTAACTTGGAGTATAAGTCTCTAAGTTACCATAAGGACTTGTAAAGTCCAGTTTCATTGGACCTAAAGTCCAGATCCCACAGGACAGGGATATAATTTAAGAGAACATGAATATCTAAAAATACCAAAAATTTCCCCAATACTGCATTAATAAATGCAATTATTTCAAACCAAAATTAATGAATTGCTAAACAATCCCAGATCATATGTCTCAATGATGTATTTCCAATATTATGTTTCCAATATTTGTCAGAGTTTGACAATCCCTTCTTAAACAAACTGTTGTGGAATATGGATCAATCTCAATTTGAAGTCTAAGGAAACATGCTGTATAGATTCAAATATAATTTTCCATTGTTTAGATTGTGTGTTACTCTTTAACTCTCTATTCCATATTTCTCTAAGCTCCTGAATGTCTACCTTACAAAGATCCATTAAATATTTATTAAACCGCAGTTACAGGCTTAGGTTTTTGAACAGAACCAATAATTACCTCAAACAATTTAGGAGATTCTGAAGCACTCTGTGCTGATGATCCAAAGATTGACATCAGCAAGTGCTGAAGCTGGAGATACTGTCATTCTGCACTCAGAGGTAGATTATACTTAGCCCACAAAGTGGGGAACATTAGAAATTCATTGTCCGAGTCTATCAATTGATCAATTCCATCCATTTCTTCCATAAAAAGGGCTTCTTCTCTGTCCTCAGATCTGGATTTCCCCATAAAATTATTTAGCATGGCCATATGGATCCAATTGTAACTGAAGAGCCAATATACACCATGCCTCTTTAGTTGCTAAAATTGAAGGAGGTATAATTTCTTTTTTTTAAACTGTATTTTGAACCCAAAACAAACCATCCATAAAAGGATGCTAAATAGGTCATCTCTAAAATCAACCAAGCTGATGTATACACAGAAATAGAGACTTGCCAAAAATTTACATGTGCTAAAAGATATACTTTGTGGTATAAACTAATATTCAGGAAATTAAAACCACCTTCTGATATTGGCAACTGTATTTTTAAAGTGAGAAGTAAGGTGGAGAGTTATTTCAAATAAACTTCTGAAATATTCTATTGATCTTTCTAAAATTTACTTGGGGAATATGCAATAAAATACCATGAAGCACATGTTATTTGTAGCAATATATTTATCTTAAGTGCATTAACCTTACCTCACATGCTAATGATGCCCATCTTTCTAGATCATAAGAAATCTTTCTAATCAGTCAATTTATTCATTTTAATCAGCTGAGAGATATCTTTTGTGATCAAAATATCTAAATATGTTAATCCAACTGGACACCAATAAAATCTCAATTTGCTATAAGATATAAGTGTTTCATACTTATACATTGACAGTAGTTCAGATTTTGACCAATTAATTGTGTATCCTGAGATTCTACCAAAATCATCAATTATTTTTATTAATTCCGGTATAGATATTTCTGGTCTGCTAATAAACAGTAATTTAAATTCTGCTTGTTCATTAACAAAGCCATGGATCATCCTATTCTATCTAACGGCACGTCAGTGATTCCAAGCATAAATCAGATAACAATGGAGACAAGGAATAAACTTGTACTTCTCTCAAAATGAAAGGGATTGGAAAGGAGTCCATCAACCTTTACCTAAGATTTACAACAGAGGTATAAAATGTTGATTCATTTTATGAATTTCTGTGGAAATCCACATTTTTCTCAAGTAACAAGCATAAATTGCCAATATATTTTATCAAATACTTTTTCAGCATCCAATGAAATAAATGCAGTTGGATTCAATCTATTACTATTTAAGGCCACTAAATTAGTTACCAGCGTAAAGGGTTTGCTCCCTGCCTGTGCTGAATAAAATCCACTTGATCTGAGTGCACTACTGTTGATATCACAGTCCTATGGATCAACTACTGCAAGTGTGGCATTTTTATGTATGAGCATAGCTATATCTTTAGAATTCTTAGAATGTTTTCTCTTGTTTTTGTTCCAGCTCCAAAGAAGTCAGTATTGCTCTGCGGGCACAACATCATGCACTGATCAGGAGTGTATGATGCATCAACGGGATGAGGAACTGAATTTGGACTAAATTTGAGTATGTTGGATGGATTACAGAGGAATGAGGTGAAGTGCCCTAATACCAATGCTGAGGAGGAAAACCAAGGAGATGAAATAACCAGATATGCTGATATTCCAATGAGAGAAGAATGACTTGGTGGAGAGGAAAGGCTTTGATATCCTGCGTGAGCAAACAGAACTTCTTGGAGCTGAAAACATTGTTTCTGGAAATAGTTATAGTCTGGTCAGATTGGCTGGAGAGGAGGCAGTGGTGTGGAGATGCGGATCTAGAAAAGGCGAACATTGCCAAATGGAAAATAACAAACAAGATTGGCCAGTCTGTAGTGGACTTGGGTGGCAGTATAATTGGACATCCAGAACTGTATTTCCGGGTGGCTGAGTTCTTTTGACAGGATGGTGCCCACTTTTCAGACTGGGGATGGACATGGTTGCATGGAATAAGGGGAGAGCTGTGTGATCTGCAGCAGCTCTGGCAGGAGGCACCCTTGAGCCTCGTATGACATTTTTGGAGCATGACAATGGATTCAGGTGGTTGGGGGAAGACCCCGCAGTATGGGATTTCTTTCTTAGATGGTGCCCTTAGATGGTGCACGGGCAGAGAGGTCATGTGCACACCCAGCTCAGGGGCTATTGTGTGCTTTCTGTGTCCTTTGGGAAACAGGTAGGGCAACACTGTGGCTTACCTCCATGTGGTACCTGACTATGTTTCCTTGGGCAGCATCAGACACCAGGTGGGGTGGCTGATGGAGATCTGTCCTCTATATTGAGGGGTTATTGGCAGCTTTAACTAATAAAGATGTGGCCAATTTTATATCAAAAACTATGTTGTGTATGTTTTTTTTTTTCCTGGGCCACCATCAGGTTTGCTGGCAAGTTCCATTTGCTAGCAACATGACATTCTTAGGTCGGCGTGTTCATGTAAATTTTTCAGCCTATCTTTCAGGTAACGGCGTTCTGTGTCTAGTCGTGCTGGCCATGTGACCATGGAAACTGTCTATGGACAAACGCTGGCTCTACGGCTTGGAAACGGGGATGAGCACCGCCCCCTAGAGTCGGACACGACTAGACAAATTGTCAAGGGGAACCTTTACCTTTACCTTTTCAGGTTATCTCAGATGTTGCAGGTGGCAATGAAAACCTTTCTAGTGGTGGAAAACCACTTATGATCCTAATGAGATTTGTCTGGTAGTAACACTGTTAGCCTTACAGAACCAGGCAAATAAGATTTTAAACTTTAATTTTTTTAGCCTGTTTTTTCTTTATTTTCTTATTTGAATGTTTTATACTTTTTGCTTTTATTTTGTTGGGCTTTTTTTTGCAAAAAGGCTCAGCTGAAAGTAGTTTATAGATATTGTATAGAAATAAAATATAATGTAATGAAGTAGTGCAATACAATAAGGAAACAACACACTTGTGAATTACTGTATTATGAATAGAAATGCAGAGGCTTCCTTTGAAAATGGAAATACATCCACAGAATGTATTTATATTTTAAATCTTACTATTTTAATAAGACACAGCTCAGATGTAATCATCTTACGGTTTATTGGACTGCAGATAAGTCTGCTTGCTTCATCTCTGATCCACCCCTTCCTTCATCCTTTCATGTACCTAGCTTTGACAAATCCTGCATCTTTGAATAAACTTTCTTAAACAATTTCTCATAATATCCAAAATGAAAAAGTGTTTTTTCAGTGTTTCCTCTAAATCAGGACATCAGGGTTCCAGAATAGATATAAACACTGCATTTTTAAAGCATGGGAATTAAAGGTTTTTTATTTATATACTGTTTTCAGGATAACAGTTCAAATTGCTGAAGTGGTCTGTTCAGCTCCTCTTCCAGGGGACTAGCTAGAACCACTGGGAGCTACCATATTTTTCAGTGTATAAGACACCCCCACTTTTCTAACACAAAATTAAGAAATCAATATTTTAAACATAAAACAGAATACATTTTAATTTAATAATTAGGTAACATTTACATACCAGTACTGTCATATTATGCATCACACTTAGCTTTGAGCATATCACTTTATTCAGCCTCTGGGGTCAGAATGCTCGGACATTACCAGTCCATGTTGCATCTGACCTCTTCCCACATGCTCCACCTCCAACGAGGTGTGTTCCAATTGGTTTGTTCAGCATCAGCTGATGTCAGTTACATAAGGCTCGTGATTGGAGGAAGCTAAGTCTCCTGACTGTAGGAAGCTAAGCCTTGTGATTGGAGGCAGCTAAGCCTCGTGAGTGAAGGAAGCCTGTTTGCAGAGGCAAGGTATGGGCAGTTTTGCAATCATGCGGTTCTCTCCTCGGCTTATTTCCGTGTATAAAACAACCCTCTATTTTTAGTCTAAAGATTTTAGATAAAAGTATCATAGAATCATAGAAAAGGGAAGTTGGAAGGGGCCTACAAGGCCATCAAGTCCAACCCCCGGCTCAATGCAGGAATACAATCAAAGTATATCTACCTACGTTTTTCTTGAATGCCTCCACTGTTCGAGCACTCACCAACTCCTAAGGTAATTGGTTCCACTGTCTTACTGCTCTAACAGTTAGGAATTTTTTCCTGATATTCAGCTGAAATCTGGCTTCCTTTAACTTGAGCCCATTGTTGCATGTCCTGCACTCTGGGATGATTGAGAACAGATCTTGCCCCTCCTCTATATGACAGCCTTTCAAATATTTGAAAAATGCTATCATATCACCCCTTAGTCTTCTTTTCTCAAGGCTAAACATGTCCAGTTCTTTCAGCCTTTCCTCATAAGGCTTGGTTTCCAGCCCCTGATCATCCTTGTCGCCCTCCTCTGAACTTGTTCCAATTTGTTCGCATCCTTCTTGAAGTGTGGTGTCCACAACTGGACACAATACTTAAGATGAGGCCTAACCAGTGCTGAATAGAGGGGGACTAGCACCTCGTGGGATTTGGAAACTATACTTCTATTAATGCAGCCTAAAATAGCATTTGACTTTTTTGTAGCCACTGTTGGCTCATATTTAGCTTGTGATCTTTGACAATTCCAAGATCCTTCTCGCTCGTAGTTTTGCTGAGCCAGGTATCCCTCATCTTGTAACTGTGCAATTGGTTTCTTTTTCCAAGGTGCAGTATTTTGCACTTATCCCTGTTGAATTTCATTCCGTTGTTTTCGGCGCTCCATCCTATCAAGGTCATTTTGAATTTTGTTTCTGTCTTCCAGGGTATTAGCTGTTCCGCCCAATTTGGTATCATCTGCAAATTTGACAAGCATTCCCTGTACTCCCTCATCCAAGTCATTAATAAAAATGTTGAAGAGCACCGGGCCCAGGACTGAGCCTTGGGGTATTCCACTTGTTACCTCCTCCCAGTTAGAGAAGGACCCATTAATCATCACCCTCTGAGTACGATTCTGTAGGCAATTGTGTATCCACCTGACACTTGATCTATCCAGCCCACACCTAGTTAGCTTGCTAATCAGGAGATCATGGGGCACTTTGTCAAAAGCTTTGCTGAAGTCAAGATATACTATGTCTACAGCATTCCCTCTATCTATCAGGGAGGTGACCTGATGAAAAAACGACATCAAATTAGTTTGGCAGGATTTGTTCTTGGCAAATTCGTGTTGGCTTCTAGTTATTACTGCATTGTTTTCTAGGTGCTTGCACAATGACCTCTTTACAATCTGTTCCAGAATTTTGCCTGGGATTGATGTCAGGTTGACTGGCCTGTAGTTCCCAGGTTCCTCTTTTTTGCCCTTTTTGAAGATTGTCTTATACACAGAAAAATACGGTAGTTCCCTTTGTGCTTGATGATGCAGAAGATACAGTAGCCAATGCAGGGTAGAGCTAGGGGTGACAAGCAGAGGCAGGGACAAAAATGGGTATACATACATTCTCTCTCTCTCACTCACTCACACCCATATGTATGTCCTGGGATAAACATTTTTACCTTGAAGTCTTTGATACTAAGGAATTAAACTGTGCTTCTTGTCACCTGAATTTCACCTTCAATACAGATTTAAGAACTAATTAGCAGCATTATTGAAAACTGGGACACAAATATTCTTCTTCTCCATCCTTTACTTCTGTTCTAGGGAAGACGGACAACAGGCATTCAAACTCCTGCTGAAAATGTCTAGGGCAGGAAGGAATCCCCTCTCACTTCAATTTTTTCCTGGTATTTGGTTAACTGGACTCCTGAGATTGGGGTGATCAGATGAAAAACAGGACAGGATTCTTCTACCTTTAATGACTGAATGGAAGAGGAAATTCCAGCAATTGCAGCTTTTAATGTAAGCCACTCCTGCTCAAATGTCTTCTTTCACACAAAGGTACAGGAACCCTGTCCTCTTTTTCATTCAATCACCACAGCTGAGATCTGAATGCTTATCCCCATCTGTGAGTTTACTGAAAGGAACAGCTAAAAATAGGGAGAGACTCCCTTCCTCTTGGCCTCCTCAGCTGTTCTCACTTTTTCTCTCTGAGCTACTGGGAGAGAGACACTGCAGGAATTCACTATGAAAAACAGTTGTCACTGAAAAATAATGCCAGGGTCTTATTTAAAAAATAATGCAGACACATTTAGGTGCTATAGACTTCTATACAGCCATACATCTAAGGCCTTAAGAATTTTCCAGCATGCAACTACACATCCATTCATCTTCATACAGCTCACGGGCAACCTTCATATCAAGAATACAGAGATGCACAAAGCTTTGTTCTCAGAGCAGACAAACATCAAGGTTTGGTTGGTTTGGGATACCCTTGGAGGAATACCTAAAGATCTGCCAAAAAAAAAAAAAAAAGTTACTAAACACGATTCTCTGCTTTGAGGTAGCAAAGCAAGGAAACCTGCCCAAAGCAGTGTGAACCAAACCCGACATTCTACCTGCTATATTCATTTTACAGTTTTTAACTATGTAATGTATTGGGCTGTATTTGAGTGAGCAGAAATTAGCCTTACCAAATATCAGGCATATGCGGCTAAGGGCAAGGGAAAGAGACACTGGAACACTGAACTATACACAAAGAAAAGTGAGAGCCACTAAAAACATTACCTTAGGTATAGGTCACTGCAATTACTATAAGCAGCACTTCTCAATTGAGAAGGCTTATGTGATCCTGGCCTCCCCTGTATAACCAAGGAATTGAAGGCAAATTTGGGAAGCAGCAAGACCCTCCAAAATATTGAGACAATAGTTCCTGAAGTTAAGAAATTTATTTTGGGCCAGACCTCCCCTGCATGATGGGAGAAAGACAACAGCTGAGACTTTTCGGTCCTGGTCAACATTCCCTCTAATTTTTTGGCCCCTCTGGGCGGGCTTTGCCCCTCGCACGTTACTCCGCCTTCCCCCACATTGGTTCCATCACGACTGGAACCAAAGGGGCTGAAAACGACTGCTGTTCGTGTGTGAGGGAGGAGAAGCCCTGCATTGGGGGGGGGGGGGGAGAGAATTGTGCGCACCTTAGAGGGAACCTTAGTCCTGCTAAACATTGATTGTAAGAGAATTTATAGCAATGAAGGAGAGCCTAAGTTTTGTTTACAGCTTAGCAGAATAGTGCTGGAAAAAAAAGAGTAAGTAGCTGAAGTAACAGTTGGGGGGAGAGACCTGGATAAATGCCATTAGAAAGGAGTAGACAGAAAATCAATAAACAAAACTTTATACAAAAAAAAGAAACGTCATGTAAGAACCAAAAAGAAAAAAAAACTATTCCTCTTAGAAGACAAGCATATACACACAATAAGCACATTTTTTATCACACTGGAAAATATTTTTTTTTAGAAAAAAGTTGCTAGTTTTAGCACAAACATGCTGGTTATTGAGAGTTTTCATATACAAGGACAAAGTCTATTAGAATAACCAGAGAGAGTATTTCAGCAGATCCTAATAAAACAATGGGCATTTAGTTGAACTAAATATAAGAACACTGTGCAACATCCTGCAATGTTCTACTGTAGAAAGGATAATATTTAACAGCCAACTGAAGTAGAATACTATAATGATTAAGATAATGATTATTTAGAATACAGAACAATATATTAAAGGTTTTTAAAAACAAGTTTTAAAATATTTACCTCTTTGGCTCGCTGTACGGCATCACTTGGTGGATTCCTGATTTGTGGTGAAGACTTTGTATTAATTTTGTCATAAAGCTAAAAAAAGAATAAAACACACACAATAACTACATTTTTATTAATGTTTATCAGTCACCATTTCTTAGAGCACAACACTTTAGCAATAAACATCAACATATACTATGTCACAAAAATAACACAGCTGACTCACATTTATTTTTTTCTAACTCCTACATAGTGAGCCTAATCTATTTTACTAGGGTTGAAAATCTGGCCTAAGGAGGTTCCCTCTTTGCTCTACTTATAAGCAGTGTTTCTTCATGAGGGAAAAGGGATTAAAATAGCCACTCATACAGTAGGAAATATACAGGGTTTTGACCTTTAAAATGTAATATTGGAGTGATGGAGAGTACTTTAAAAAACTACTTTCTCCAAGTTACTTAAAATACTTTATGCTCCAATCGTTTCCACATTCTAAAATGAGGATGAGCACAAGAAAGTGGCCCCATTTTGGCAGTTAATCTCTTTATTGTGGAAGAAGTTTATCTTTACTGCTTTAAGAAAGCTAACAGATGTCTGCTTAAGACTTCTGCAGACAGAGCATTTCTTTCCCTTTAACTATTGCATTTAAACTGAATTTAATGGAAATTCCCAATATCCAAATTACATTCCATTTATTTTGTCTTGTTTTTATCTTACTAAATGTTTTAATCTGCTATTGTTTATTTATAGTTTATTACCATATATTTTATTTACTGTTGTAAACTGTCCAGAATAGTGCACTAATGGGGCAGCATATATTAAAAAAAAAATCTGTACTTAAAAAAAAGTTATCATGGGTTCCTTGAAATCCTTTTCCCTCATTAAATGTCACATTTATTTTTTTATACCATTTTACATGGGCTGGGGGAAGGAATATAGCACACTGCGGCACTTCAGTATTTTTACAGAATACAATTTGAGAAAGAAGGAATCGTTTTTGGAATCCAGAAACAGCAGCCATACAGTGGATATAAAAAGTTTACACACCCCTGTTAAAATGTCAAGTGTCTGTGATGTAAAAAAATGAGACATAGATAAATCATTTCAGAACTTTTTCCACCTTTAATGAGACCTATGAACTGTACAACTCAGTTGAACAAAAACTGAAATCTTTTAGGTGGAGGGAAGTAAAAATAAAAAACTGAAATAATATGGTTGCATCTGTGTGCACACCATTAAACTAATACTTTGTCGAAGCACCTTTTGATTTTATTACAGCACTCAGCCTTTCTGGGTATGAGTCTATCAGTATGGCACATCTTGACTTGGCAATATTTGCCCACTCTTCTTTGCAAAAACACTCTAAATCTGTCAGATAGCAAGCCCTCTTCAGGGCTGTGGACAGCCCTCTTCAGATCACCCCACAGATATTCAATCGGATTCAGGTCTGGGCTCTGGCTGGGCCATTCCAAAACATTAATCTTCTTCTGGTGAAGCCATTCCTCTGTTGATTTGGATGTATGCTTTGGGTCGTTGTCATGCTGAAAGATGAAGTTCCTCCTCATGTTCAGCTTTCTAGCAGAAGCCTGAAGGTTTTATGTCAATATTGACTGGTATTTGGAACTGTTCATAATTCCCTCTACCTTGACTAAGGTCCCTGTCCCAGCTGAAAAAAAAACAGCCCCAAAGCATGATGCTGCCACCACCATGCTTCACTGTGGGTATGGTGTTCTTTTAGTGATGCACAGTGTTTTTTTTTTTTTTTGCGCCAAACATATCTTTTGGAATTAGGGCCGAAAAGTTCAACCTTGTTTTCATCAGACCATAACACTTTTCCCCACATGCTTTTGGGAGACTTCAGATGTGTTTTTGCAAAATTTAGCTGGGCTTGGATGATTTTCTTTGTAAGAAAAGGCTTCTGCCTTGCCACTCTACCCCATAGCCCAGACATATGAAGAATATGGGAGATTGTTGTCACATGTACCACACAGCCAGTACTTGCCAGATATTCCTGCAGCTCCTTTAATGTTGCTGTAGGCCTCTTGGCAGCCTCCCTGACCAATTTTCTTCTAGTCTTTTCATCAATTTTGCAGGGACGTCCAGTTCTTGGTAATGTCACTGTTGTGCCATATTTTCTGCACTTGATGATGACTGTCTTCACTGTGTTCCATGCCTTGGAAATTCTTTTGTACCCTTCTCCTGACTGATACCTTTTAACAATTAGATCCCTCTGCTGCTTTTGAAGCTCTCTGCGGACCATGGCTTCTGCTGTAGGATGTGACTAAGAAAATGTCAGGAAAGACCTACTAGCATAGTTGATCTTTATTTGGGATTCCTCAGAGGCACTTTAAATGATGGCAGGGGTGTACTGACTCCTACTTAACATGAGTTTGAATGTGATTGTTTACTGCTGAACACAGCTACATCCCCAGTTATAAGAGAGTGTGCACACAGATGCAACCATATTATTTCAGTTTTTTATTTTTACTTCCCTCCACCTAAAAGATTTCAGTTTTTGTTCAACTGAGTTGTACAGTTCATAGGTCTCATTAAAGGTGGAAAAAGTTCTGAAATGATTTATCTTTGTCTCATTTTTTTACATCACAGACAATTGACATTTTAACAGGGGTGTGTATACTTTTTATATCCACTGTATATGCTGGGTTGGCAACTATTACAATTAATAAAACTTAGACTTAGCATTAATGCCTTAGTCAACAACTCCTCCGACATGCCTCTCCAGAACTGGCCCCTTTCTATCCTCAAGAAAGACATAGGTAGCACTGCTAACAGTGTCTGTTCCATCTGAGCTGGCTTCCACCCACGAGCAAGACAGAAGGAAGCGACAGACGGTCAGCATTCAACTCCACTAGAAAGCAGCTCTTAAGCATCTTGAGTTTTAACTGATTTGATGGGTTTTTTTAACACCCTGCATCTGATATCTACAATCATTATTGCTCACTGCAGCTAACATATTGCTTTACAAATCTACACAACCAACAAATATATAGTCCAAGAATTTAAATAACTCAATATTTATGTACAGAAAAATACTTACATCTAGTAGTGTATGAAGATGCTGATCCTGGAAAACGCTATGTAGAAAATCTAAGTCTTTTTCACTGCAATCTGTAAGTGCATGGATTTCTTCTAGGCTATCCAGCACCTGTGAGACTGCTCCTACAGTCAAGCAGAAAAAACAAGAAATACTCAGGTAAAGATTAAATATAACAGGGGGAAAAGTTTTGCTTGATTCATTGTGAATAAAACATGAATATTATAAAAGGTACATCTTTTTGTTTATAAATTGTTATACATATGCCCATGTCTTTATATTCTATAATATGAACACACTATAAACACAAAACAATTTTAACAGAGTTCAGTGAAAGCATTAATATCACCTCAGGTTCAACACTATGATTATAAAGCATTTAAGTTTGGTTCCACTGTAATTCAAGCATGCTCTGAATTCATCAGTTTGAGCTAACAGAAAAAACAATGGTCCTCAGTGAGAGACCGAGGATACAACCTGAAGGATGAGAAGACAGGCAAACAGAATGCTATAACATGGTGGGGTCTGTGTGTAAAAACCCCACTCCCACTGTAACTCAATTTTGTTCCATTTTGGGGCATGGTCAGTGACCCTGAGATCTTTGGATTCTGTTCATCCAGATCTGCTCCTTCTGTGTCCTCCTCCATACTCCCAAGCTTGGCCCTTTTTGGCCATCCCGAGATCAGAGGTCTTTCTGATTGAGGCAAGGGGCCACTGCAGAAACCTGTGGTGGTTGAGAGGGGCTAAAATGGGAATTGTTTCTTCCTCTGGGAAGAGGTCTAGAGAGCATTAGACCTCAATCCAAGTGGAGACAACTACTCACAGTAATGTTGGGCAGATTACTTGTTCAGTCTCTATTTTACACCTATAAATGTTATCTATTACTATATATCACAAGTTTATGCGATTATGAGACTATATATTTAAGACTGCAAAGGATTCATTTTTAAAACATTAAATTTCATTTCCTTTTCAATATGGCTGAAACCAGGGTTGGGAGAAGGAAGACCAGGTGCCCCCAAGAAAATTCCTGGGCACCAAATCAGTAAGGATTTTAATTCCTGATTTTTTAAAATAGTGGTGAGCAATATTTGATCTGTGGACCACAGGTACCACTTAGGAACATTTTTGCCCCCCTCCCTGTCCCCCCTGGGGGACTGTGGCATTAGCACAAATTATTATTATTATTGGAAAAAATAATTTCTCACAGAAAGTCCTCTTGCTCCCTTTAGGGATGCGGGGATAATTTTGCCAAGATTTGAGGGCTTTCTGCATCCCTGTCTCTCCCCCTTTTGGAGTGTAATCCTTGGGCTGTTGGCAATTCATGAAAAAGGGCCCTTCGTCCTTCTGAGATTGCCTACCCTGGTTTTAAAAAAGCAACAATGAGTGATTCTCTCCTACTTAAATGTTACTGCTAAAATGAAAAACTGTACGTGCATAACCAGGTGTGGATTTGCTACTTGAATTCTGCATGTATACCTTTTCTACCTGGCTCTGTTCTAGCATGGGTTCTCCTATGTCAAACCAGAAGGCTGGCCACCCTTACGTAATCACCGTGGCCTGAGCCCAAATAACTGAGAATGAGTTTGACCTGTGTCAACAGCCCATCCATTCCCAAATATTTTCAAAGGAGGTGGCATTTCAAAAGTAGTTTGGGAAAGGAATGAAGTTTTAGCATTCTAAAGGGAGATGGAGACAGTTTGTAAATAAAAATGTATTTTTTAAAATGAAGCTATATCAAGTGGCTGTTATTAGTGTCAGATCTTATAATCTCTCTCTCCCCCCCCCCCTCACTCACACACACATGTTCTGGAAGCATAGCAATTTAAATTTTGATACCCCAATTCTAGAATCAGGAGTTAGCAAATTAAGATAATCAGGACACAGTAATCTGCAGCAAATATCAGGTTCACAACATCATGGTTTCAGGATTCTACTAAAAAAACAAAGTAGATGCTGCAAGCCTGAAGTATGCCCACTCCTGGAATTGACAGTATTAGGCTAAATGCATTCATCTTCAGGCAGGCTTTTCCTTAGTGACTGACTACGGAACCAATAAACAGGATGGTTTATATTTTGTTGCTTCTATATGTGTTTTTAGTAATGTTTTTACTTAACATTTTTAATATTATGTTATTAATTCTTCTTTATATTTGAATAATTTACTGTTTGTTAACTTTTATTATTGTATTTTTTAATAATGTAAACCGCCTTGGGTCCTCTTTTAGGAGAAAGGTGGGGTGAAAATGTAATAAATAAATAAATAAATAAATGTCTGCCTCAGAAGGTCAGACTGACATGCTTCTAAAGGGCGGTCTGAGGACTGGGATGAGTTGCATGTTCATCCTTCTGTTCCTGTCTCACATGCAGATTCTTCTTTCTTCTTCATGACTCATGAAGGGACTTTGCCTCCAAAGCATGCTTTGAAACCATAGTTTAAAAACATGTTGGCTGGCACTAAGTGCAGTATCCTTAAATCTGGATATCACAGCAAACTAACTTACTTCAAATGATGAATGGGAGCGAGACATTTTCATGGAAGAGGAGGGACAGTATGAGTTAACAATGTATTCTCAAGCAGTTTCTACTACAGATTTCACAACACTCTTTATTAGTAGCCACATACTGAGTGTACTATCGCAAGGCAGCCTCTAGATTAGGGTGGGCAATGCATAGCCCTACAGGCCATATGAGCCCCATGCCCAAATTGTGACTTACATTGCCTAATTTCAGTGATGCCGTTGAGGCAGCAAAAAAGCTGAGTTTTCCTTTGAAAACAAAAATGTACACCTTATTTAAAACAGACAAATAATTTTGCTTTGAAACAACACCCCCGCCCAAAGATGCCTTGTTTTCAATTATTTTGCTGCTGCAATTTCAGGGTAGCAGCAAATTCAGTTGGGCAGCAACGTGCAGCCTCAGTGGTAGCTGGAGTTCTACTGAAAGAACTATACTCTGCTTATTAAACAGAGCTGAGATAAATACTCCTGTCACTAAAAGAGATCAAGATTAGGACAGAACAGGTGGTGGTGGTAGACTGTCCTTCCCATTAACACTCATAAGTAATAAAACATTGTTTAATTCTGAAGTCAGTTTTCTGGACATAACAATTCACTGGTCTGGCAATACACTCTTGATGTTAAGCATATATATTGTATGATCAGTGCATATGAAGATATGTTTTCTATGGTCTCCTTCCATAATACTCCTGCTTGCCAAACCTCAAAGCTGCAACAAGTATATTTTTGAATGTACAACCTCGACATCTGGCTTGACCTTAGTGGCATGTAGATATGGGAGCCCAGCAGTTGAGTGGGGAGACTTGCTGGAGCGTTCAGCTGAGGGGAGAGGTGGGACAGTGCTGGCGGGACTATTGCAATTGGTGTGATGTCACCGTCGTCAGACACGCGTGTTGTGAGGAGCCTGGTAAGTGGACCAGGCTGGTCGTGGGGGATAGGAATGGACCACCGTGACACCTGTAGTGCCAAGCTTCGTATCCGTATCCCCCGGGATACGAATATGAAGCTCCCGTGTCTAGTGGCATGATTAAATTTGTATTTTAAAAAAAAATGAAATACTAAGGCTTTGTATCAATATTTATAGCAGCAATTTTCAGCCCTGCCCATATAAATGTCCTGTTACTCCCAGTCAGATTATCAGGGTTGATGAGGACTGTAAGTCAAAATATATGAACAGCATCAGGTTGGGAGAGGCTAGTTTGGAAATATCACTTGTTGATAGTTTTAGATGTGGCTCCCCAAAGGTTTGAGTTAGGACAAGATAGAAAAGCAATTAATAAAACTATTAATAAAGCATGCATTAGAATCACAGTATATTTCTTTTGTAGACGTCAGGAAAAAATCCTCAATTATAAATTTATGTATTAATAATCATATAGATATCTACAGAAAATAAGATTCTGCAAAAAATAATATACAGTCAGCAATATATATGTAGCAATTAAACATGTAATATTTACAACCAACAGTAAGTATTCAGAGAACATTCCAAGTTACCACAATTAAATCTTTTGGTTCATTGGACCACCAATAAAAGAAAATGTGGGTGAAAGAAACCCTTTAAAAAAGCCCCATCCAATCTTCCCCTTTAAGAGCAGCAAAATATTTAAGATCTGGGAATTCAATAATATATGCTGGACAGGGATACAGCTAGGATAAACAGACTTCCTATTCTGCATAAAATCCTTGTGTGCTTCTTTCTTAGGCTCTGGGGTGGGGAAGGGAAGAAACAGGGCTTTGCTGAGCCCCCGGGGGAATCCCACCACAAGCAGGTTTTGTACCCTTGCTTGGGAAAGGGCTGTCGTCTAATCTTAATACCGCCTTCAAATCAGCTTTTTGTAAGAAATGGTTTTGGTTATGTTCAAATGCTAAACACTGGGTACATTTATAAGAATGTTTTATGTTTTTTCAAAAATGTAGGCAGTATTAAAATTAGGATATCATAAAGGAGAAAAAAGCAGTTCAAAACATGCAAAGCCAAGCACAATAGCAGAGTGTTTTAAAGGAAAACAAAGGGATACCTACTTTCTGCGGCTAGAAGTCCTAGCAGGAAGGCAGCATTTGGACAAACAAATAGCATGAAGATTTCAATACAAGCAATTATAAAAGCTGCAACCTGGCACATTAGCATGGCCACAAATTTTTTATTTCTATAGATTATATTTTAATATCCCAGTCAAATTAAGTGTGAAATAAAATACTTGTATATTAATATTATGCTCATAATCTGACTTTCTGGTGGTGCTTTAGTTTTTGAAATTAAACAAGTATTTTTGCTACCAGTTGTGCCAAATAGGAGTGAGAAAGCATCAATGCTTGGAAATAATACCACGAAAAATCTGTCAGTAGAAAATTAGCATAGCATCACGGCATCATTTACACATCTTTCAAAAACTTGGGCTGCAATTCTACATGCACTTAACTGGGAATAAGACCTATTGAATTTAGTGGGGCTTACTGGAGAGCAGACAGACACAAAATTAAACTGTTAATCAGACATACAGTTAAATCATGATTCTAAACCACCAATTTGTTAAATTATAAGTAATATTTGAGTAACTTTTGTAGCTGCAGTAGTAATATTAGTAAATCATGGTAAAATGGCTTAGAAAGCTTTACTTAGATTTGCTCAGCTGGGAAACATTATTGTGAACAGATGTATTCATTATCAGATAGAAGATCAGAGCCAATGAAATAAGAATGCAACATTATTTTCTGTACAAAGCACAGCTAAATGTGACACAATGTACACCTAGGTCCTGAAGTATATGCCGCACCCATTTTACACCATTCTTTAACACTTTCCAGTTAATTAACTACATTTTGAGAAGAAAAAAAATCAATGGATTTTGTCCATAGGTGTATGGACAAAAACTTGTGGCGCACAAAAACAGTAAGCAGGAAAAAAATTGAAAAAGGAGGAAACAACATGTTACAAAAGTCTAGAACATAATTTCAAAAAGTTTAGGAAAACGGATGGATGCACTTTGAGATATGTCTTAAACAGGGCTATATGAACAGACAAAGTCAGAATCTAGAGAAAGAGGAGCTGCAATAGAATGATTTAAAAAAACTCTGAAGGACTATGTTCAGCTTAGATTCAGTTTTTAGGATATCTCTCTCTCTATAGCAGTGGAAAGACTTTGGACTTTGAACTCAAAATTCTTCGTTTTCCACAAAATAAAGTGGCTGATACAATTTAGACTGCTGTAATTGAATAAGTTGATAAAATTGAAATAGATGAAAAAAGGAAGCATACTATTCCAGCAAATCAGATATTTAATTGTAGCAAACAGTGTTTCAGTGCCATGATTATCTGTTCCACATTTCAGTAATTTTCTTTTCTTAAACAGGAAATCTAAAACCAAAAAACAAACAAACAAACGAAAAACCAAGAATTCTTCTCCATTTAAATATTTTAAACTATATTTAGGATGCCTTTAGCATGCATTACTGCTACCTATCCTGGTACGCAGTCTCTCCTATTTTATACTCCTGATAAGTTAGCTCCTGTCATCATGTGCTATCAAGTCAATTCTGGCTTTCAGAATGGCAACTGTTTTTAGGGTTTTCCAGGTAGAGAACACCTAGGGTTTTCCAGGTAGAGAACACCTTCTAAACTGAAAGATTTAATGACTTCTAAAGAAAATAGTTACAAACTACCCAGGCACGTTACATTGTGTGTTCTTTGCTTTGTCACTTTTAAGACTGCAGAACTCTGAAAAATAACCAATTTGAGAATGGAAGTAAATAAATATATTGATGTGCATGTATGCATTCACTTGGATGGTGTTATGCTTTAAAAATGCCCATTAAATTATTTTGTCCAGCAAAAAATATTGGTTAGAACATGTTTGCTATGATTAAGTAAATTAACCTAGAACATGTGTCAAACGCAAGGCCGCGGGCTGTTTCATGTGGCCCTTGCAGTGTTGCCTGCTACTGTGCAGTATAATACAATGCGCAGGCGCTTATTCAGTCACCCATAATGCTCCGCAAGGATGCTGAGAATCTGCCCAGTGGGACTTTTAATCCCAGCATTCCAAGCAGCGAAGAGTCAGAAAGTGCAGCCACTTGGGCGGCATACAGCATCTTGGGAAATGTAGTCCTCGCTGTTGCCCAATCCCGTTCTTATGGCTCCTGGCGAGGACTGTTTGATGGCGTCACCATATTAACTCAGCCTGCTTTCCGAGCATTCATGAGACGAAGCAGTCAGGAAAGTGACAAAAATAGCCTTAAATCCCTGTCTCGACTCAATGACAGGAGAATAATAAAAAGATTATAGGTAATTTTTCCTTATGAATTATAGAGGAGGGCTTCGATTCCACAGTGACACAGAGAGCCACCTTGCAGCCCCCTCACTCTTGGCAAGCCCCCTCTTGTTCTGCTGAGATCACTCCATGACCTTGGGAGGGAAGCACTCAGGTGAGGGGAAAGGGGATGGGTCCTCCTACCAAATTCCCCCAAATTCCTGCTCCCCTCTCCACCAGCATGTCGCTCCTGGAAAGACGGGTGGGGGAGCAGCCAGGATAAATTGGCTTCTGTTTTGAAGATAAGCGCTGGCAATAATGGATTTCAGACCTTGCTTGGCTGCCGCAGTATAAATTGTTTTGCCGCCCGGCTTTTGGTAGGGAGAAAAATCACACGAGTGTGCACGTGCACACACACAACTCAGCAAGGCAAGGAGGGGGCTGAACTCTGCAGCTGGCCTCTGGCAGAAGCTGAACCCTGCAGGTGCATGGCAACATTAAACATGGAGGCCCTTTCTCCTCCCCACGGCTGCTGGCCCTTCTTTGAGGGTGTTAAGTGCAGAGAAACAAGCTAAACCTTTCCCTCCCTCCCTGGAGAACAAGGCACGTAATAAATGTAAAGAACCCACCGCAGGTCCTGGGCTCCTTGCAGAGATGTTATTTGCCACCATGAATACGGCCCTTATCAGGGTTAGGATTAAGGCTAAATTCAATAAATTGTACATAGTTGTACACTTGAATATCTGCTTGCCATTATTTCTAGACTTTGATCATAGACTTTTACTTTCAGAGCTAGTTATTACTTACGTTATTACTAAAACCAGTAATAATTGAATGAGGAGGATTATATTTAATATGATAAAGATTAGATACATTTATATAGTCTTATAGATGCCGATGCGGCCTAAGATGAAATTGAGTTTGACATCTCTGACCTAGAAAGTTCCTTCTGCCTGCCACCTTGTGGCAAACTAAGGTGGCTAAATATTCAGACACAAGCTCAAGATCTCATACAAAGTAGAACTCAGGGAGAGAACTGGTCATACGAACATTGTGTCTGATGGAAAAACAATACAGAGACAAATCTAGGACATTTTTATTCAACTTAAGTGTTTGATATCCCTGTACTATGTAAAATAAAAGAAGTACTCTGGTTTAAATTCAACACAGCTAGTGACTATGTACTAATATAATAGCACTTCTCCCTGCTCTCTTTCCTCTGCTGCCCTTCATGCTCCCAAAAACCTTCTCCAGGAGCTGTCCAGCTCACTGAAGATTTGGAAAATATCCACGGGCTATCAGGAACAGAGGAAGGGAAACCACTCTCTTTCGGTTCTTCTGATAAAATAGGTTCCATCAACAGAATGACTGTGTTGGACCCTGCCCTTGCTTATCAAATCTAAAATTATTTAACTGCTCTAACAACATAAATGTGACATGGTCAATCAAAAGGTCAGATGGACAGAAGAGGCAGGACTTGCTTCTAATGTTTCCAAATAGATCACAGGTCAGCAGAAAATGGCAAGCAATGATTTATAAGCAAGGAAGATTTTGCATGCTTTTCACATAGGCAGCACCCTAGGTACATTTTGGTATGAACGTTTATATATCTTTATTACATAGGACTTCATCTCTAATGCTGTAGTTCAGCAGTAGGAACTTTGTAACCCATGAGCTGCAAGTAGTACCTAAGACCATTTTTCTGCTCCTCAAAGAACCCCTGAAAAATGTAGTACCAGTTTTCAGTACTAACAGTTCTGGTGGGGAAGTACAGCAAGTGCTCAGATGGTTTTAAATGCATTGCAGGGGTACAGCACTGAGTTCTGACAGCAAATTACAACAGTGCAACCATTTAAATGCATCCTTTAAAAATGATTTCTATATGGTTGCTGTTGTATTTCAGTGGCAGTGGGAAACATGTACTGGACACACAATACTGGCCCACAAAGTTGCCAACTCCAGCTATTGGTTGTCTTAGATAATTTTGTTCATGCTTGTATATTCTGAGGAAGCAAAACCTTATTTTACATATTTCATTCAAGTCAAAAAAGAAAATAATGCACAAGGAGTTCTACGCAGTGGCCAGAATCCTATAACCTATTGCAGAGTGTAAGTGCTAGGTAAGCAAAGCACTCTGTGATTGCTCTAATCATCTCCAGCTTGCAACTAGAGACTAACCCATTAAAAAAATGGGACTTGTGCATGCACAATAGGGTAGTGAATATCGCCTTGTGCAACTGGTATAAAAGGGAAGCTGTCTGGACAAGGAGCCACTGTATGCATGAAAAAAAACAAACAGATTTTTTTCCACTGAAAAAATTATCAGGATGAGTCCTTCAAAAACAACAAAGATACTTAAGCAGGCTTCACATCTTCCACAGGCGGCTGGACCAATGACTATGCTACCTGAGAAATTCTAAGAGTATTGGTCCAAATATGCAAATCAGCTCTACTCAGAAGTCTTTCTATGTTCAGTCGGCCTTAATTCCAGGCAAAATTGAACTCAACACAATATGGCCTTTGAGGCCTCCAGGATTCCATTTTAAATTCTTCTAGTTCACACACATCATGCTCTTCACTTGCATCCATTAAAAAGAGACACAAGGTGAAGAAAACTGCATATAATAAGGATGCCCCCTCTTGAAACACAGCCATTCACAGCTCCCTTTTAAATCATAGTTTTCTTTATTCCAAAATATAAGTTCTCCATGTTGCTACATTTATCTAGTGACAAGCACAATGGTGCTCTAGTTTCTTACTGAGGTTCCTAGGCAGTCTTAAAATACAATCCTACAATAATCAAATAACTTTACAAATAAGTTTGTTGAACATTAAACAAAATATTTCTTACATTCTTTCTAAAACCACAAATTTATCACATGGAGTAAAATAAAAATAAAGTAGATGAGTTCTAAAAGCTTACTATGAAATTCTTCTCCTTTTAAATTACAACTAGACACTTCAGAAAAAGTTCTCTACTGCAAGTTATTGAACATGAGACAACCTGTTTGCAAATATGAAATATTCAGAAGTGGTTTACCAACCCCTCCTTCTGGTGGCACTTTGCAACTGTCAGCTTGTCCAAGGCCACACAGATGGCAGGATATGCAACTCTATCAGCCATATACACTCTGGGTAATCTCAGCTGGCTCTCCTGGGAGGCATAGCAGGGATTCAAATTTCTGCAACTAGCAGCCAGGAATTCTAACCCATTGAGCTACAGAGGTCAACTATACACGTTATCAGATAAACTACTTTTGGTAAAAAGCTATTAATGAGCTCTTAAGCATCTTCTCATCTGTTCAAATCTACCACACTGCTCTTCTCTCTAAACCTTCTCTTAAAATAAAGGTTATATTAAAAATTGAGAGACTGAATTTTCTGTCAGGACCTGCAGATCGAAAACTGCAAAACAGAATTCTTTCCTTCAGGATACATTTATTTTTGGGGAGTTGGTGGGTGGAAGAAAGGCTGGGTAGGATCCGGTGACATGCTAACTATGAATTTTATATGAAGATCAGTCCTAGGCTACAAGGGACAAACGCTTTTGGTGGGGGGCAGAGAGGAAGATGCATCATGCATCACCTCTGAATGTTCAAAGTGTTTCAGAAATCCTTACAATAAGCTTGTAAAGTAGCTCAGTATATTGCACAAGGCAGCCCAGGGCTTGAGCTTACTGATGAATTTTAGTGAGTTCATGGGCAAGATGAAATTTTATTCAGAGACTTCCCAGTTCACATATCAATCACCATACTGCCCTACCTTCTCAAGATTTGCAATTCTGCAGCACTGCTTTAAGTTAAAAAGGAGGAGGAAGAAAATAAATTAGAGTTTAATTTAAGGAAACAAAAGTTCCGCATGATGATCTTTTCTCTCATGTGACATTCATCATACAAGTTGTGTGTACAAGGTGAAGTAAGTACAGAAAAAGCAAGGATTTATATTTTAGCACATGCTGTTATCTTCAAATGAGGAAGCAAAATCATTCTTCCCCATTTTTTGTACATGATGTTGTACAAAAAATATGAGGAACTCTGTAGTGTTAGGCAAAAATAACGCTGTTTACTTTTTCTTGCCGAGAATGAGGAACAAGAAGAAAGTGATTCTTCATTGAAGAAATTTGGAATGAAAAGATTTCTTGCATAAAACAGGCAGAATACTAAACCTTGAAACAATGTGAAAATATTTACGATGTCCCAGCTGTGACTGTGTTTCAATAGAGTAATGGTACAATCCTATACATATCTACTTGGAGGACCACTGAATTCACTCCTACATCTAGTCCTGCCGAATTCAGTTCTATTCCCAGTCAAAGGAATTCAGATCTAGTCCCAGTCAAAACAGAAGCCTAAATTACATGTTATGGTTCAGAAGTAACAAGTATGTTATACCAAAAGTCTGAAAATCTTCAAGCTAATATGTTCTCCCATAATACTAGAACTCAGTGCCATTTACTGAAGCTCAATGGTGGGATATTAAGGACTCATAAAAATAAGTATTTTCCCACACCATGGCCAGAAGCTTACTGGTGTTCATATAGCTGCCAAAGTGCCAGGGTGTGCTCAGTCATGTGCTGGGTTATATACCCAGCTGCACAACCAAAATGCACTCTAGTATCTTATCAACGAACTGTAATTTTTGTTGTTTAGTTGTTAAGTCCTGTCCGACTCTTCGTGACCCCATGGACCAGAGCACGCCAGTGTTTTCCACTGCCTCCCGGAGTTTGGTCAAATTCATGTTGGTAGCTTCGATGACACTGTCCAACCATCTCGTCCTCTGTCGTCCCCTTCTCCTCCTGCCTTCACTCTTTCCCAACATCAGGGTCTTTTCCAGGGAGTCTTCTCTTCTCATGAGATGGCCAAAGTATTGGAGCCTCAGCTTCAGGATCTGTCCTTCCAGTGAGCACTCAGGGTTGATTTCCTTCAGAATTGATAGGTTTGTTCTCCTTGCAGTCCAGGGGACTCTCAAGAGCCTCCTCCAGCACCACAATTCAAAAGCATCAATTCTTCGGCGGTCAGCCTTCTTTATGGTCCAGCTCTCACTTCCATACATCGCTACTGGAAAAACCATAGCTTTGACTATGCGGCCCTTTGTCGGCAAGGTGATGTCTCTGCTTTTTAAGATGCTGTCTAGGTTTGTCATGGCTTTCCTCCCAAGAAGCAGGAGTCTTTTAATTTCGTGGCTGCTGTCACCATCTGCAGTGATCATGGAGCCCAAGAAAGTAAAATCTGTCACTGCCTCCATATCTTCCCCTTCTGTTTGCCAGGAGGTGATGGGACCAGTGGCCATGATCTTCGTTTTTTGATGTTGAGCTTCAGACCATTTTTTGCGCTCTCCTCTTTCACCCTCATTAAGAGGTTCTTTAATTCCTCCTCACTTTCTGCCATCAGAGTGGTATCATCTGCATATCTGAGGTTGTTGATATGTCTTCCGGCAATCTTTATTCCATCTTGGGATTCATCCAGTCCTGCCTTTCGCATGATGTATATTCTGCATATAAGTTAAATAAGCAGGGAGACAATATACAGCCTTGTCGTAATCCTTTCCCAATTTTGAACCAATCAGTTGTTCCATATCCAGTTCTAACGGCTGCTTCCTGTCCCACATATCGATTTCTCAGGAGATAGATAAGGTGGTCAGGCACTCCCATTTCTTTAAGAACTTGCCATAGTTTGTTGTGGTCCACACAGTCAAAGGCTTTTGCGTAATCAATGAAGCAGAAGTAGATGTTTTTCTGGAACTCTCTGGCTTTCTCCATAATCCAGCGCACGTTATCAATTTGGTGTCTAGTTCCTCTGTCCCTTCGAAATCCAGCTTGTACTTCTGGGAGTTCTCGGTCCACATACTGCTGAAGCCTACCTTGTAGGATTTTTGAGCATAACCTTGCTAGCGTGTGAAATGAGTGCAATTGTACAGTAGTTGGAGCATTCTTTGGCACTGCCCTTCTTTGGGATTGGGATGTAGACTGATCTTTTCCAATCCTCTGGCCACTGCTGAGTTTTCCATACTTGCTGGCATATTGAGTGTAGCACCTTAACAGCGTCATCTTTTAAGATTTTAAATAGTTCGACTGAAATGCCATCACCTCCACTGGCCTTGTTGTTAGCCATGCTTTCTAAGGCACACTTGACTTCACTCTCCAGGATGTCTGCCTCAAGGTCAGCAACCACACTATCTGGGTTGTCCGGGACATCCAGATCTTTCTGGTATAATTCCTCTGTGTATTCTTGCCACCTTTTCTTGATGTCTTCTGCTTCTGTGAGGTCCCTAACATTTTTGTCCTTTATCATGTCCATCTTTGCACAAAAGGTTCCTTTAATATCTCCAATTTTCTTAAACAGATCTCTGGTTTTCCCCTTTCTATTATTTTCCTCTATTTCTTTGCACTGTTCATTTAAGAAGGCCCTCTTGTCTCTCCTTGCTATTCTTTGGAAGTCAGCATTCCATTTTCTGTAACTTTCCCTATCTCCCTTGCATTTGGTTTCCCTTCTCTTCTCTGCTATTTGTAAGGCCTCGTTGGACAGCCACTTTGCTTTCTTGTATTTCCTTTTCTTTGGGATAGTTTTTGTTGCTGCCTCCTGTACAAGGTTACGAGCCTCCATCCATAGTTCTTCAGGCACTCTGTCCACCAAATCGAGTTCCTTAAATCTGTTCTTCACTTCCACTGTGTATTCATAAGGGATTTGGTTTAGATTATACCTGACTAGCCCAGTGGTTTTTCCTACTTTCTTCAGTTTAAGCTTGAGTTTTGCTATAAGAAGCTGATGATCAGAGCCACAATCAGCTCCAGGTCTTGTTTTTGCTGACTGTATAGAGCTTCTCCATCTTTGGCTGCAGAGAACATAATCAATCTGATTTCGGGATTGCCCATCTGGTGATGTCCATGTGTAGAGTCGCCTCTTGTGTTGTTGGAAAAGAGTGTGATGACCAGCTTGTTCTCTTGACAAAACTCTATTAGCCTTTGCCCTGCTTCGTTTTGAACTCCAAGGCCAAACTTACCTGTTGTTCCTTTTATCTCTTGACTCCCTACTTTAGCATTCCAGTCCCCTAGAATGAGAAGAACATCTTTCTTTGGTGTCAGTTCTAGAAGGTGTTGTAAGTCTTCACAGAATTGGTCAGTTTCAGCCTCTTCAGCATTGGTGGTTGGTGCATAAACTTGGATTACTGTGGTGTTGAAGGGTCTGCCTTGGATTTGTATTGAAATCATTCTATCATTTTTGAGATTGTATCCCAGTACAGCTTTTCCCACTCTTTTGTTGACTATGAGGGCTACTCCATTTCTTCTACGGGATTCTTGCCCACAGTAGTAGATATGATAATCATCTGTATTGAATTTGCCCATTCCTGTCCATTTTAGTTCACTGACGCCCAGGATGTCAATGTTTATTCTTGCCATCTCCTGTTTGACCACATCCAGCTTACCAAGGTTCATAGATCTTACATTCCAGGTTCCTATGCAGTATTTTTCTTTGCAGCATTGGACTTTCCTTTCACTTCCAGGCACGTCCGCAGCTGAGCGTCCTTTCGGCTTTGGCCCAACCACTTCATTAGCTCTGGAGCTACTTGTATTTGTCCTCCGCTCTTCCTCAGTAGCATGTTGGACGCCTTCCGACCTGAGGGGCTCATCTTCCAGTGTCATATCTTTTAGCCTTTTGTTTCTGTCCATGGAGTTTTCTTGGCAAAGATACTGGAGTGGCTTGCCAGTTTCTGCTCCAGGTGGATCGTGTTTAGTCAGAACTCTCCACTATGACCTGTCTGTCTTGGGTGTCCCTGCACGGCATATCCCATAGCTTCTCTGAATTACTCAAGCCCCTTCACCACAACAAGGCAGCAATCCATGAAGGGGGAACTGCAATTAGCTGTTGCCAATTATACAAAACTTCCATGAACATCAGTATGTATGTTCAGTATGTATATGGCCAAAGTATATTTAAACAGCCCAAAAACCCCACAACAACTATAAATTTAAACTGCGGAATTTGCTACCACAAGATGTAGCAATGCTCACCAAAACTGGACAAATTTCAAAAGGAACTGGATAAGTATATGAAGAGTGAGAATATCAATAGCTATTAGCCACAATGGGTATGTATTCTCTCCAGCACTAATGAGAGGGGGTGATGCTTTATTCATACCCTACTTGTGGGCATTCTGTACGTAACTGGACGACCACTGAGTAAACAGAAATGCTGTACTAGATAAGCCTGTAGTACAATCTAGTATGATTCTTATGAAAAAAACCAGCAAATTCTATTAGACATAGTATGGCTTACTAAGCTAAGCAGTTTAAGTGAACAGGCAATGTACCTATTACAATTATTACAGTGGACCCTTGACTTACGGATGGCTCCACTTGTGTACTTTTCGAGTTATGGACTTCTCCGGCCGCAAAATTTCATTTCGACTTGCGGCCGGAGAATCGACCTACGGACCGGAAAGGGGAGGTGGGGAAAGCGCCATAGGAATGCATTGAAATTTAATTAATGCGTTCCTATGGGGGGGAAAAGTCAGAAACCAAAAAAAAAGTCAGAAAAAAAGTCACTTACTAGGTACAGTAGACCCAGCCCCGCTCCTCACAGTGCCTTGGTAGCCCCAGAACAGCTGGACTCTGTGTGAGCAGAGCGCCGAACAGCTGAGAGTCGGCAACCAGCAGAGAGGTGGCAGCCATTTTGAGAGGTGGCAGCCATTTTGAGAGGCGACCACATGGCTGCTGCCTCTCAAAATGGCTGCTGCCTCTCCAAAATGGCTGCCGCCTCTCTGCTGGTTGCCGACTCTCAGCTGTTCGGCGCTCTGCTCACACAGAGTCCGGCTGTTCCGGGGCTACCAAGGCACTGTGAGGAGCGGGGCTTGGTCTACTGTACCTGGTAAGTGACTGTATTTTCTTTTTTTGGTGGGGGGGTATTTTTTCTTCGGCTGGTTACGGATTAATGGGATTTCAATGCATTCCTATGGGAAATGGACCCTCGACCTACAGACTTTTCAACCTGCGGCCACCGTTCCAATACGGATTAATTCCGTAAGTCGAGGGTCCACTGTACTTGAGTAAATACACTTTTCATATAAACTATGCGGCATTTAATGGAATGCCAATGTTAGCTTAAGGGTTAGTTGTTTACTGTGCATGCTTTATTTTCTCTTGATGTAGCTCATTCAAGCAAAAAACAACAAGACAGTGCCCATCTGAGGGAGGATCCTGTTTATCATCCCCCAGACATTTCTTTTCAGAAAAGCTTGCCTGAAGAGAAAGGTCTTTGCCTGCTTGCGGAAGGACAGCAATGATGGGGGCAGGCTGGTCTCCAGTAGGAGGGAGTTCCAGAGTCTGGGTGCAGCAACAGAGGAGGCCTTCTCCTGTGTCCCCATCAGATGCTCCTGAGAAGGTGGAGGGACCGAGAGAAAGGCCTCCCCCGATTATCTTAAAAACCCAAGCAGGCTCATAGACAGAAATACGGTTTTTGAGAATTCCATTTGGGACCCTCTGGTTTAGGGACACATCATAAATTAGCCCCTTAGGCACTGCTAATTTTTTTTTAAGTTGACAAAAGAGGAAACTGCTGTACATAAAACTCATATAGGCTATTTTATGTGTAGTGAGTGTTGACTCATAGACTGATAATTGAAATTATTCACAGCCTGATAGACCCATTCCTTTATTAACGAACTATTGTGACTTTTTCCATTATCTCTATCCCTGCCTGGTCATGCGGCCATGTATAAATATGACAGTCATGCAGCCTCACTCTGATGACTGAGGAAGTGGATTTGATCCACGAAAGGTCCCACTGAAATATAGCAGTTAGTCTTTTACCATCACATTTTTGTCTCCTGGTTGTATTGTTTGGTCTTATATGTAGGAATAGCTCAGTGGTTTAGGTATTTGGCTGTGGAGCCAGAGGTCAGGAGTTTGATTCTTCATTGTGCCTCCTGGGAGAAAAGCCAGCCTGTGTGGCCTTGGGCAAGCTGCATAGCCCTGGGGTGCCCCTAGAAGAAGGAAATGGTAAACCACTTCTAAGTACTCTTTAGCTGGAAAGGATCCCCATAAGTCACAATTGACTTGATGGCACATGATGATTTATATGCAGGGATGCACCTTTAGAAATAATCACTACAATTTAAATAGAAATAAAGTAGGAATGATTCCACGGCCCTCCAGATGTTGATAAAGTACTGTCCCCATTACCCATCCCTGTTGTCTAGAATGGCTAGGATGATGGGAATCGGAGCCTAACAGGATCACATATAACCCAGCCCTGGTCTAGAGTTCAACAGTACGTGGGCATTCATCCTGTCCAGGTTAAAGAGTGGCTAGAAAATGGCAAGCCCTTCTATTGCTAATTGTAGCATGCTGAAAAGGGAGCTGTCTAATGGGGTTCTACTTTTGGTCACAAGTAGCACCTTCTGTATATTTGGTAACCTTGTCTTAGGTTCCATGTCCTCATGGAGGTTTCAACTCATGTTTAATTGAATATAAACAGAAGCTCCTTTTAATCTTTGCTTCTCAGCATAGGAAAGTTGAGGACATGGGAGACAGAGCTCACCTGCACATCCACACCCGCTCTTCACTTTGAGTCCCACATATTTACAATATAGATCCCTGCACAGGGAGTATATTACAACAATAACTACCCTATCGTTTAATTTTCAGCTAGCTCCATAAAGCCAGTGAGGTAAGTAATGAACACGTAACATGGTAATCAGTAAAAGCAAGCATCTAATAATGTGCAGTTAAAGATCCCAAGTGAAAATGTGGAGTATGTTGGCATATGTAAGTCCCCCGGAATTTGCTTAGAGGAACAGTACCATCATAGCCACAGAATGGGAGCCATGATGGAGATGGCCCAGGGGAGCTTCTTTAAGATGAACAATGTCATATACAACCAAAATGTATAAGGTATGTAAATTGGATGGTGCTATGGATTCTCGGTTCTACTACATTACACGGAATCATGGACTTTTAGCACAGGCTGTTATGAAAAAAGATAGTAGCATTTGGAAGGTGGATGTTTTGCAGGGTGCTAGCAATTCCAAGAGCTGTGGGCAATGAAGAACTAAACTGAATAGATAAAGACCAAGAAGTCCTAAAACACTGACAATGCAGAAGGAGAGGATACTTTGGGCATAGTATGAGAAATGAAAAATACTGATAATCACAGATGGCTATTGAAGATAAAGCAAATAGGAAGTGGTGTGCAAGAAGGAGAAAAAGGTGTTGGCTGCAGAACGTTGGAGACTGGTTTGACTGCAACACAGTGTTGTTGTTTAGAGGTGGAGGGTTCAAAGTCACAGTCATCATGGTGACACCCAGCAAAAATGGCATGAACATTGTTTCCTCTCCCAGAGGATTCTGGGAACTGTAGTTCTGGCTGTTTGGAGGGCAGCAAGGGGCGAAGTCATCTTTTTGAGAATCATAGAATCATGGAGTTGGAAGGGGCCTATAAAGCCATCAAGTCCAACCCCTGCTCAATACAGGAATACAAATCAAAGCAGGTCTGACAGATGGCTGTCCATTTTCTCTTGAATGCCTCCAGTATTAAGCACTCACCACCTTCCGAAGTAACTGGTTTCACTGTCTTACTGCTCTAACAGTTAGGAAGTTTTTCCTGATATTCAATCGAAATCTGGCTTCCTTTAACTTGAGCCCATTGTTGCATGTCCTGCACTCTGGGATGATCGAGAACAGATCTTGCCCCTCCTCTATATGACAGCCTTTCAAATATTTGAAAAGTGCTATCATATCACCCTTTAGTCTTCTTTTCTCAAGGCTAAACATGTCCAATTCTTTCAGCCTTTCCTCATAAGGCTTGGTTTCCAGCCCCCTGATCATCCTTGTCGCCCTCCTCTGAACTTGTTCCAATTTGTTCGCATCCTTCTTGAAGTGTGGTGTCCACAACTGGACACAATACTCAAGCTGGCCTAACCAGTGCTGAATAGAGGGGGACTAGCACCTCGTGGGATTTGGAAACTATACTTCTATTAATGCAGCCTAAAATAGCATTTGACTTTTTTGTAGCCACATCACACTGTTGGCTCATATATTTAGCTTCTGATCTTCGACAATTCCAAGATCCTTCTCGCTCGTAGTTTTGCTGAGCCAGGTATCCCCCATCTTGTAACTGTGCAATTGTTTTCTTTTTTCGAGGTGCAGTACTTTGCACTTATCCCTGTTGAATTTCATTCTGTTGTTTTCGGCCCAGTGTTCCATCCTATCAAGGTCATTTTGAATTTTGTTTCTGTCTTCTAGAGTATTAGCTATTCCGCCCAATTTGGTATCATCTGCAAATTTGACAAGTATTCCCCGTACTCTCTCATCCAAATCATTAATAAAAATGTTGAAGAGCACCGGGCCCAGGACTGAGCCTTGGAGTACCCCACTTGTTACCTCCTCCCAGTTAGAGAAGGACCCATTAATCATCACCCTCTGAGTACGATTCTGTAGGCAATTGTGTATCCACCTGACACTTGATCTATCCAGCCCACACCTAGTTAGCTTGATAATCATGGGGCACTTTGTCAAAAGCTTTGCTGAAGTCAAGATATACTACGTCTACAGCATTCCCTCTGTCTATCAGGGAGGTGACCTGATGAAAAAATGAGATCAGATTAGTCTGGCAAAATTTGTTCTTGGCAAATCCGTGTTGGCTTCTAGTTATTACTGCATTGTTTTCTAGGTGCTTGCACAATGACCGTTTTATGATCTGTTCCAGAATTTTGCCTGGGATTGATGTCAGGCTGAATGGCCTGTAGTTCCCAGGTTCCTCTTTTTTTGCCCTTTTTGAAGATAGTGACAACTTTGGCCCTCCTCTAATCCTCTGGCACCTCACCCGTTTCCCATTATTTCAAGAAAAGAATGGATAGTGGTTCTGAGATCCTTCTCGCTCGTGGTTTTGCTGAGCTAGGTATCCCCCATCTTGTAACTGTGCAATTGGTTTCTTTTTCCGAGGTGCAGGACTTTGCACTAATCCCTGTTGAATTTCATTCTGTTGCTCTTGGCCCAGTGCTCCATCCTATCTGAAGGATGATTTATTTAGTAGAAGATTGATTTATTTAGTACAGTGAGTCTTTCAGGACCTACAATTACACGAGGGATTGAAGAAATGGGGGACAATTTGCAACAGCTTTTGAAAAACTCTTTAAAAACTTTGCTATTTTTCGATAGCACTTGATGAAACAATGATGTTCGTGATTCTGCACAACTTCTAATTTTCATTTGTGGGACAAATGAAATCACAGAGGATTATTTTGAAATCACAGAGGAGCTTGCTGCACTGAAGAGCATCAAAGGAACAACAACAGGAGAGGATATCTTTGAAAACGTTCACCAAACTGTGAATGATTTGGAGCTGGACTCGGCTAAACTAGCCAGTGTGACAACTGATGGTGCTCCTAGCATGGTGGGTTCTATGAAATGAGTAGTTGCACGCATTAACCAAGAGATGGACAAACACAACCATTCGCATCCAGTAGCCATACACTGCCTCATCCACCAACAAGCGCTGTGTTGTAAATCACTGAAGTGGAACTCTGTCATGAAAATTATGGTATCTTGCGTTGTCATTAGAGCTCATACACTAAACCACAGACAGTTTCAGGAATTTCTGTCTGAGCAAAATGTTGCCTATGAAGATATTCTGTACCACACAGAAGTCCATTGGCTGAGTCGAGGGAGAGTTTTGAAACATTTTTATGACTTCCTTCCACAGGTTTCTGCTTTTCTGCTTTAAAAAAACAAAGAAGCACCAGAGCTCAAAGATGCTGAATGGAAATGGCACCTTGCCTTTCTGACAGATGTAACAGAGCTACTCAACAGTTTCAATGTGCAACTTCAAGGAAAGGGGAAGCTCATCTGTGATATGTATTCACATGTGAAAGCATTTGAAGTAAAATTAGACATCCTCATTAAACAAGTGAAGGAGGAAAACTTCTGCCATCTCCCCACAACTCAAAAACTGTTGGCGGAAAAACCAGCAGCTGCATTCCCAAACAAAACATGTGTGGATTCATTGGAAATGTTTCAAAAACAGTTTCAAAGTAGATTTAAAGAGCTTCATCTCCACGAACAGGACATCCAGCTTTTCCGGAACCCATTTTCTGTTGACATTGAAATTGTTAATCCAATTTACCAAATGGAACTGGCTGAACTACAGAATTGTGACTCTCTGAAAGATGCATTCAAGTCAAGCAGCCTTACCAATTTCTATGCATCTCTTCCCTCTGAGACATATCTTAATCTCAGGAACCATGCACTTAAAATGGCAACCATCTTTGGCAGCACCTATGTCTGTGAACAGACTTTTTCTCGAGTGGAACATCTGAAATCTCCAACCAGATCCAGCCGAACTGATGCACACTTGCATCACTTGTTATGACTAGCAGTGACAAATATGGAAATGGACATTGACCATCTCATTGACTAAAAGCAGGCCCATACTTCCCATTGAAATACTAATAAGCTTATGTTGATTAAAATTGTTCTTCATTTTAAATATTGTATTGTTTTTCCAGTTTTTTTGCACTACAAATAACATATCTGCAGTGTGCGTAGGAATTTGTTCGGAGCAAGTAAAAGAAAAAAAAACAGACCCAGAAGAAAATATTCAAATATAGACAAATAATTAGCTAAAATAGATTTTTTTATTCATAAAAACTTAAAAATACATTCCAATCCCTTCTTACAAATTTTAAAAAGTATCCTCTTGTATATTTTCTTCACTTAAAAACTCATTCAAATAATTAATTCACCCCTATCAAGTAAAAAAAAAAAAGGACCTGGGTCCTTTTTTTTTTTACTTGATCCATTCGTTCATATTTTTTTCAAACTATAGTACACCCCCCCCAAAAAAGTCTGAGGGACAATGAACTGGCCCCCTGTTTAAAAAGTTTGAGGACCCCTGCTATAGGTCCTGGCAGAGAGCCAGCGTTCTCTTTCATTTGCACAAAGGTTTATAAATAGAGGAAGAAACAGAGAGAATCTTTCATTGTTTCTAATATTCTCCAAATAGTAGTGTGTGTAAGGCATGAAACTGCGTCTCCCTGAGTTTCTGACAGAGATGGCTCAAGGGACCAACAGTAATTAAGAAATGAATGAACAAATGAATGGGACTCATGCAAAAGGGTCTACACTAACTGGAACTAACAAATGGGTCTAGTTCCCAGATTTATCTTCAAACATAAAAACATGGCAGCAAAAAGAAAAACAATCCAGCCCAAACAAAACCAACAAACAGGCATATCTGTGTCAGAAGAACTGGCTGATAACCCACAAAACCCGCTACTGACATAAATTGAAGATGGCACAACAGTTTTTTTTGTTACTGCTGAAACAAACAGTGCCATCTCTTCCAAAAACAAAAACACATTTCAGTTTTCAGGGAATGCTGAACAAAAAACAAAAGACATATTTAAAATTGGGCATGAACAAGTCTGTTTCTACATTAGTTGAGACATTTATAATAGCTATAAGGTAAAACAAAGGTTTCATAAAATATCAAACAATATAATTTATCCACACTATTCTCTAGACTCTTTCAAATACTTAAAAGCAGTGAATGAAGCAGAACTTAAATTTCCCAGCTAAAAACCACATACCTATATCTAAAGTGAGCCATAATGTTAAAATGACAGATTCAAATACCTGAGGAGGTAGGGTCTTCAGAGAAGTCTGGGAGTTCTTCAGGGGGATCACCATAGAAAGAATTGAATTTGTGGCTTGATACTGCTGCTAGTACTGCACCCTAAGTAAATAACAAACTCAAGTTACCAAAGGTGGTATCAGTAATATTTCCCCAAATATTTCTGGTCTCTCTACAGCAGGGGTGAGCGATTCTGGCCCTTGAGATGTTTCCGGCTTACTATTCCCATCAGTCCAAATCAGCAGAGTTAGTGTTGAAAGATAATGGGCAAGCACTGACCCAAAGACAAACAGATGTCCAGAGGTGGGTTGTCCATCTTGGCCCTTATCAATGTTTTAAGGGCAGAGATGAACCAAACAAATGAAAAAAAAATTACAAGTAAAAAGACGTTGTTTATCTGTAAGTGATGCTTAAAGTAGTCATCAGTGCAAAGAGAATTCTAGGAATATTGAGGAGTACTACAAGAGAAGTAACACTAATTCCTTCTTCCTTTAACAGCACATCTGAATATCACACATTCCTCCTGTGAACTCTATTGCTCAGTTCCACCAGGGCAAAAGCAGCAAAGCAGATCTGTGTGACTATACAGATGACCACTGAAAGTACCTGTTTTTATTTCTTAATTGTCTGTCCTGTTAATCATCTATATGTATTAATCAGTTAATATGCCTGGAAGAGAATGCTGTTATCTCCAGGAAAATACACACAAGAGTTTCTGTCATAAACTTGTTTACATGCACAGCAAAGGCACACATGGCAACTATACAGAAATATCAAACAAAATCAAATATTAGGTCAGAACTAGCAGCAAGCTGGGTTGGTAGCTACTGGGCTACTCCACTGAAGTTAATAGCCCACCAGACAGACTGTAGACAGGAGATAATATTCTAAAGAGCTCCTTCACTAAAAACTATTTGCATGTCAGAAATGCAAAAGCACATTGGAAAGTAATGTTTATTAGAGTCCTCTTCTTCATGTGTCAGGTCTAGACATAGTACAACATCGTCCCTATGTATAGATGTACTGCGACCTTTATACTATGAAGTATACAACTCACATGCACGACTAGCAGTAATGAAAGTGTTTTGACAGAAAAATGACAGTTTGTGTATGAATGGAAAAAGATGTAAGAAAAAAGCCTTCTATTCTGGTAGGAAGTCTAAATGAAAGGGTATTTTGAAGATTCTTGAAGAAGATTTCACCAAATAAGAACAATCAGAACCATGGAAGACAGAAATTCCTTGAGATGCATCAAATAGTTCCATATGGAGTGACCAGGTTGAAATACAGATCAAAATCTTTATGGTTTGAAGAGTGGGCTTGATCTAAATCATGACTTAAACCACTAGCTGGATGGATAAAAATAAATGATTTTTAAAAAATCATTTTTAAAATTTAAATCATATTTTTTGATTTTTTTAAATCAGATTTTTATTACCCTTTAAATCAAATCCATCCTGATGTGTGAATTTAATAAACGCCATGCTACTGAAACATTTTCAAGTTAAAAACTATGTCATATTTAAGACAGAGTACTGCAATGTCTGGAATGTCTTGACAGATCCAGATCTCCTACATCAGATTACCTATCCAGGTGTGGGCAAGGTATGGTTCTCCAGATATTTCTGGATTCCAACTCTCATCAGGTATACAACTCACATACATGACTCATTAATAATCATCAGCCCTAGCCAGCATGATATCACAGGTTGCCTTCCCTTACTCTCTGCCATTAGATTCAGTATGTGAGAGTTTGAGGAATATAATGACAGAACATTGTAACACTTCATTTTGAGAGCTGATCACTTTCTAATAGCAGAACTTGCCGTCTCAGTACCTGGAGTAACTGGTAAAGGGGGTATCAGAAAGCCATTGGAGCTTTAACAAGATATCCTTCATAGCATCTTGGAATTTGTGAGAACATGAATCAAGACACATATGATGACTCCCCTCCACAGCTATGTGAACGCCTCTCCTAAGGAATGAAAGTATCTATCCTGCCCTGCTACAGAACCAGACATGCATGGTGTTGTTACTGTAAACAGGTTAGCAGCAGGATAGTCAGATTCAGGGACTGCCCATGAGACACTTTGCTTCCTCTGCTCAGAATTTCTCTGACAGGATATGAAGGCCTAAAAAAAGAGGACAGCAGTCAGGAAGATATCATAATCAAGATACCACTCCCAAACACTAATTATTAAGTATAAAATTTGACAGTTATATTGGGTAAATCTGGCAGTCATGGTAATCCACACAGTTGTCTCTACACACTGTATGCAAATGCCCCCTTATAAGGAGACCCTGATAACCATTAAGAGAGTGCCAACGGGTTCTATAGCAAAGGGAAGCGTTCACAGTATGCCAATCAACTGGGGACAGCAGATGGTGTGGCATGGCATGTTTTGATAGGCCTGCTACCACCAAGTAAATGACAGCACCAAGATGGTACTAAAAAGTTGTTTAGACTGTGGATTTCAAGGAGATCCAGGGAGTACATCATACATAGTAGAGAGAACACATACACATGCAAACATAATGCACAGCAATTTTTTTTTTTTGCTATAATCAGTCTCTGGGGCAGATGTATATAGGAAGTGATCTGTAATGGAGTGACAATTAACTACTGTATTTTTCCGTGTATAAGACACTACTTTTTCCTAAAATCATTACACTAAAAATTGAGGGGCATCTTTTACACGGAAATAAGCTGAGATAGCTGAGGAGAGAACAAAATGGCACATACAGTGGTGCCTTGACTTACGACCGTCCCTACTTACGACCAATTCGACTTACGAACAGCTCCGGTCGCAAAATTTTGCTTCGACTTGCGACCGGAGCTTCGACTTACGACCGGAAAGAAAAACACGGGGAAGGCGGGGAAAGCGGGAAATTTGAACTGCTTTCAGTTAACTGTTGGTCAGCGAAGAGGCTGCTTGTCTGTACCTCGTTCGCCCCAGCGGTTAGAGAGTATGGATACGGAGAGAGACTTCGGACTGCCTGGTACTGTACTGCCTGGTACTGTACTGTACAGTACTGTATATATTTTTTTGGCTTTTTTTATTTTTGCTTTTTGGATTTTTGACTTTCTTTTTTAAAACAGAGAGACTGCCTGTTCTGGGTGAGTACACTGTATTTACTGTACTGTACAGGGTTTTTGCAGCTTGGGTTTGGGCTAGGTGGGGGGTTATGTTTCTGTGCTCTGATGGGTCTTGCAGTGTGGATTTAAAATGTGAAAATTAGACTGTAATATTAAATTAAAATTAAATGTGAAAATTAGACTGTAATTTTAAAATGTAAAATTTATTTATTTATTTTTGCATTCTGTGGCTCCTAGGGTTTGTGTCCTGTGACCTCTCTTTTGTTTTAAATGTGTGGGTTTAAAATGTGACTCCAAAGTCTTTTTGTTTTAAAATCAGAACATTTTCTGTGAGGGGCTGCTGTGGTGGCTGGCTTGGTATAAAATGGTGTTGGCGGGTGGGTTTAAAATGTGTTTGGTTTAAAATGTGTTTGGTTTAAAAGGTGCTTGGTTTGGTTTAAAAGGTGTTTGGTTTAAAAAGTGTTTGGTTTAAAATGTGTTTGGTTTAAAAGGTGCTTGGTTTGGTTTAAAGTGTTTGGTTTAAAATGTGTTTGGTTTAAAATGTGTTTTGTTTAAAAGGTGTTTTAGACTCCAAACTCTCCCCCCCTCCATTGTCTTCTCTCTCTCTCTCTTCTCTCTTTTTGTGCTTAACAGCACAAACCTTTGTCTGAGGGGTCTGTGTGCCCCAGTGATGACCTTCTTTCTTTCCTCTTTTCCCCATTGTTCCCTCCCTCCCTCCTTTCCTGCCCTTTTTTTAACCTAAGTTATCTTAGGTCAGGGGTGTCCAACCTTTCACCTTCCCTGGGCCACATTAGAAGATGAAAATTTGGTTTGGGCCGCACATAAAATAAAATAACAGTAACGATACCTGATCATCCAAAAAAAACCATAGAAAACATAGTTAACATATTAAACTTACTTGGAAATGAAGTTAGTGAGATGTTTGACATACTTGTTGCAATTCTCAGTGAGTGCTCAAGGTTAGAGCAGGGGGTCAGGGAACATTTTTACTTCTGCTGAGCAGGAGGAGGAAGCCGGCGCACTCCCTTCCCATCCTTGGCGCGGGTTTACCCGTAAGCGCCGTGGAAAGCGCAGGTCTACTCGCGCGTAAGCGCCGCCGAAGGCGCGGCAGTGGATGTAAGGTTCTGCTTTTTCCTTTTAAAAAAGTTGATCTGGGTGGGTTTTGGAGGATAGGTTTGGGCTGGGGGGAGGTTATGTTTCTGTGTTGTTTTGTTTTTTGGTGATTTTTTTTTTTTGCAGTCCCAGCGTGGGACTTGCTCCAATGTTTATTTTTGGATTGGTTTGTTTTTGGTTTTGGTTTTTTGCAGTCCCAGCGTGGGACTTGCAGTGTTTGGGCTTTCCCCCAATTCGAATTTCCCGCCCTTTCCCCCTGCCTTTTTGCCTTTGGAGGTCTGCAAGGGCTCCCTCCGATGTCGGGGGAAAGCCCTTGGAGACCTCCTGGGGGTCCGATTGCAGCGGCGGGTCTACTCGCGAGTAAGCGCCGCCGAAGGCGCTGCAGTGGAGGTAAGGTTCTGCTTTTTCCGACATCGGAGGAAGCCCTTTGAGACCTCCGAAGGCAAAAAGACAGGGGGAAAGGGCAGGAAATTCGAACTTTGGAATTTCTTAAAAAATAAAAAATTGCACTGGGCCGCATTATGAGCCGACCTGGGCCGCATGCGGCCCACGGGCCGTGGGTTGGACAAGCCTGTCTTAGGTTAAAAGAAGAAAAATTCTCCCCCTAGTGGTAGAGGACGGATTAACCGCTTTTGCATTTGTTCCTATGGGAACGAATGCTTCGACTTACAACCAGCACCTCTAGATACAACCAAAAAACAGCCAGAATGGATTAATTGGTTTTCAATGCATTTCAATGGGAAATGCTGATTCAACTTACAACCATTTGACTTACGACCATCTTCTGGAACGGATTATGGTCGTAAGTCGAGGCACCACTGTACCTTGCCTCTGTAAACAGGCTTCCTTCAGTCACAAGGCTTAGCTTCCTACAGTCAGGAGACTTAGCTTCCTCCAATCATGAGCCTTATGGAACTGATGTCAGCTGATGCTGAACAAACCAACTGGAACACACCTTGGAGGTGAAGCCTGTAGGCTCAGATTCAACAGGACTCAAAATGTCTGACCGTTCTGAGCCCAGAGGCTGAATCCTCAAAGCTAAGTTTTCTTAATTTTTGGGTTAGTGCGGAGGGGGGGGGTTTCTTATAAGCAGGGGCGTGTTATAAACTGAAAAATACAGTACTGACTGGGGGGACATTGCTGTTCTACCATTCCTGTGGGAAATGAGCCTAGCTGTGCATGGAATTGAGAAATACACTAATGAAATAGAGATATCAAAAGATTATTAAGAGGACTGAATAAAATTAACTTGTTGACTGAGACTAAGTCAGTTGGTTGATGCAGACTCTGGGGGAACAGAGCAGAAAAACAGTATAATGTAAGAGCCTCGTGGCGCAGTGGTTAACTGCTGTACTGTAGTCAAAACTGTGCTCACGACCTGGGGTTCAATCCCAGGTAGCCGGCTCAAGGTTGACTCAGCCTTCTATCCTTCCGAGGTCGGTAAAATGAGTACCCAGCTCGCTGGGGGGGGGGGGGGCAATGTGTAGCCTACATAATTAACTTGTAAACCGCCCAGAGAGTGCTTGAAGCACTATGGGGGCGGTATATAAGCAGCACGCTTTGCTTTGCAGTATAATGTATCAGAAAATCCTATCCAGCATCAATTTGTCTTCCTAAAGGTGGTTTGGAAAGTGAGGGTAATTGCTCCAGCAGGAAATGCTAGTATCTATATCCTTTAAGAAAGGTATCTAACACTAAAACTGAGTTATGCAAGAAGATTCCATTTTCTCCCCATAATAATAAGATTTTAGCCTTTGTAGCCACATGAAAGATCTGCTAACTTTTTCCTTGAGAACGACAATCAGAAGATACAAGAGATAAGTAGTTAAAGATAAAACCAAAGTACTCCACAACTGTCCTTAGACACTCCCCCTCCAATCTCTGCATTATGTGTTTGTAGACTGTGTCTGACAACTCTCATTCGTAAGCTTGTGTGACTGACCTCTACTCAGAGCATCTGCAATTTGATTGTCTTCTCTGGAAACGTGAATTGACACAAGGTGAATATGTCTCAATACACCGTACAGTGGTGCCTCGCTAGACGATTGCCTCACAGGACGAGGAAATCGCTAGACGATGGCTTTTTGCGATCGCTACTGCGCTTCGCAAAACGATGTTTCCCTATGGCGATTTTCGCTAGACGACGAGGTTTCCCCATTGGAATGCATTGACTAGTGGTCAATAGCTGTCAGTGCATTCCAACGGGGACTCGCGCTCGCTAGATGATGTTTCCCTATGGGAGATTTTCGCTAGACGACAGGTTTTCCGTTGGAATGCATTGAAGAGATTTCAATGCATTCCAATGGGGAAACGTGCTTCGCTAGACGATGTTTTCACAAGACAGCGATTTCCGTGGAACGGATTAACATCGTCTAGCGAGGCACCACTGTACTCAGAAACGTATGGTCAGCTATAACAAAGCAATTTAATGTGTATCACCTTGCTTGCTTATGTAATACATCATGGTGGAATAGTCTCTTACCACCTATACTACATTCTCTGCCACGATGAAGGCCTTTAGCACTTTGATAATTGCTAACATCCCTAGCTGATTTATATGTTGTGTTTTCTTAGACAGACCCTAGTGTATGAATTTCTTTTCTCAATGGACACCCCAGGCTGTCATGCTGGCATCTGTAGTTATTGCAACAGATGGTTGAGGTGCTCTGAATGGCATGTTCATCATCTGCCATCAAAGAAGCTGCAACACTAATTCTGCTTTTACTCTTAGTCTCTTCTGACTGCTGTCTTTTGTACAGAAAGAAGAAAGGAGTCATAACTTGGAAGTGATATCATTCTGTGTCTTGCATGGGCAACCAATGAAGTTGATGATGCCATTAATCCTAGCAATTTCTGAGCTATGTGAATAGTGACTTCTTTGTTTTGTTGATATTTGGAAGCCACTGAGATTATTTTGTCTAATCTTTTTGGCAGTAGAAATGCTCATCTTTTTTTTGGTCCAAACTCATTCCAATATACTGAATTGTATTTGTTGGCTGAAACTGTTCTTTTTTTTTTTTTAACATTGACTTGCAAACCAAGATCTGACAGTAATTGTAAGGTTACCTTTACAATTGCCTGAAGACAATTAATAAATTGTCTATATAAGGATAATATTCACTCCTCATAGTCAAAGAGGCTGCTACTGGTGCCACATGTTTGGTGAAAACTCTGGGTGCTATTGAGAGTTCGAATGGAAGCACCTTGAATTCGTATATTTGTTGTCCCAGCACAAAGTGGAGGAAATGATAATGGTCTGGACTGATTGATATATGGAAAAAAGCATCTTTTAAGTACACAACCACAAACCAGTCTCCTTCCTTCAGCCATTGAAGTAAATTTGTTAGTGTCACAATCTGAAACTTTTTTGCAGACATTTATCTGTTAACTTTCGTTTGATATAGAATTGGATGTAAACCTCCATCCTTTTTGGTTACAGTAAAGTAACGGGAATAAAACCCATTTCCTTTGAGAGTTTGAGGAACTTTCACTAGTGCATATTTCTGTATTAACATTGCAATTTCCTCTTCTTATACTTCTGATGGTGTTGTCGAGTAGAAAGTACCCAAAGGTAGAATGGTGTCGAATCTGACGGCATATCCTTGGGCCATGATGGAAAGGACACATTTGTTGGTAGTGATGGAGTGCCAGATATAGAGGAAAGTCCCTAAAGGAAATTGGGTGGTAGAAAGAATTGTTGTTTCTGTAATTTTTTTGTGCTATAGTACTGATCTCATCTGTCCTTGAGTAAAAAATGCTGCTCTGATGTTCTTTCATTCATGTTTTGTATGTGCAGATAGGTACTTTGACCTATTCTCTTGCTGCTTATAATAATCTGAAGACAGTTGTGCTGATGTTCTTTGCTTGTCTAAAGGAGATCTACTTTATTTTGGCAAGCATATTGTCTTTTCCAGGGACTTCTGTATTGCTTTCTTTTGTGTATTGAGGTGAAAAACCCATGCATTTTGCTGTATTTCTTTTTTAAATCAGGTCCTCCGTTATTTATCCCTATAGAGGGACGTGGTGGCGCTGCGGGTTAAACCGCAGAAGCCTCTGTGCTGTAAGGTCTGTAGATCTTCAGCTGTAAGATCGAATTCACGTGACGGAGTGAGCGCCCGTCGCTTGTCCCAGCTCCCGCCAACCTAGTGGTTCGAAAGCATGCAAATGCGAGTAGATAAATAGGGACCACCTCGGTGGGAAGGTAACGGCGTTCCGTGTCTAAGTCGCACTGGCCATGTGACCACGGAAGATTGTCTTTGGACAAACGCTGGCTCTATGGCTTGGAAACGGGGATGAGCACCGCCCCCTAGAGTCGAACACGACTGGACAAAAATTGTCAAGGGGAACCTTTACCTTTACCTCCGTTATACTATCTGCTTTGGTGTTGAAGAAACCTTCTCCTTCAAAAGGTAAATCTTCTATTTCATCTCTGGGTTCTTCTTATATGCCATATGATTTTAACCAGGCATATCTCTTTAAAACAACTGCTGAAAACGTATTTTTACCTGCACAATCTGTGACATGTCTTGCTGAATGTATTTGTTGTGTTGCTAATGGTATGGTATGCTTCCATTGAAGTTTGATAATTAGCAACTCTGATGCCTAGAGCAACTGTAGAATAAATGTGCCTCCCTATTAGGCCCTTTTTACAACCCTCTTTGTTCATAGGTGTTGAATGTTGCTTTCCTCTTGATCTTGGGAAGTTTCCACTATTGTTGGCTTTGGCAGCGGATGTTTTAAAAGGAAAGATGTTCCTTTCTTCTGCACCTTATACAAATTTTTAATCCTCTTTGAAGTTTGAGGCAAAGTTGAAGTTTTGCCAAGATTCCTTTACCAGATCTGACAATGGTGGAAAAAGTGCTATTTGAACAGTGCTGCTATGTTATGCTGCACTTTTGCAAACACAGGATCAGTTTTTGGAGGTGGTGGTCAACGCACCTCTATTTGCAGAGCTTTTGCCATTCTGAGAATCATGTCTGAATATGATCTAATGTCTTCCGAGACAGAGAACTGGAATCTCCCACATCAGAATCTGGAGATGTCAGACAAATAGATGGTGGCAAATCCTGTTCAATTCCTGAATCAGAAGTTTCTGCCTGACTTTGTAGTACTGGGGAGGGCTGATCTGCTTGTTCCTCAGCACTCAGCAGTCTATAAAGAAGACTATATTTTGATTCACGGTTATATCTTTAGCTCTTGAGCCCCATGTTGTTTTTGAGCTGGAGTTTTTAGTCTTAATTACTTTTGTTTTTGACAAGTGAAGCTGGTCACTGTGCACTCTCTTCAATACTGAGCTTTGATGTTTATGTCAAGACGGTTGCTCTATACCCTCTATTTTACTAATTTTTCTTTTGGAGACTTCCCCTTATGATTCTTCTTTATTTAGTTTTGTCCAGATTCTGGTTGAAGATCAGTATTGACTGATTAGATATTGACACCAGAGAACTGCATCCTGGTATTAGAGATCTTCTCTGGCCTGAAGCTCTTATTTATTTACTACTTTATTTATTTATTACTTTAATTTATACACCGCCCCATTAGTGCCGAAGCATTATTCTGGGTGGTTTACAAAGGATTAAAAACCAAGGCTTCACAACAAAAACACTAAAATATGACACAATAGCTGTAATGTGGCAAGAGCACATCAGTAGATTTTTGCAAACTGATGATACTAAGGGAGAGCTTGACATCTGCTTGTATTGCCCTTGTACAAAAATAATTAGTGGGAATTGGTTTCAGCTGAAAAGAAGGGAAGTGGATGGAGTGAAGTTACTTTAAAAAAAGTTTCTTCTTTCTAGAAGTTTTGGGGTGACTGGGCGCCAGATTGGTGGAATATACTCAAAAAGTCTGGAAGGTGGATGATGGGTATAAAAATGGCAAATGGAATAAGCTTTGTTTAGACTAGTTTCTCTGTGGAGAATGCTATGCTCATCTACTGTCTCCCTAATTGATTTATACTCTGCATATGCTCTGGAACGATGCTGAAGTTCTGTTTCAATATACATTCTTCTTCCTCTTCTCCTTCTTAAGGTTTCAACAAGTCTTCAATTTGACACTGTGGAACTCTCATGTTTCCTCAGTACAGCTTAACATTGCTTTAAAATGTTTAACTATCACCAAGACAACTGAAGGATAGTATGGCAGGAATAGCCCTAGCTCCTGGCCTAGAAACTGTTATCTACCTTACTCAGAGATATGATCAGGGTAGCAGCAGGAGGAGATAATACCTCCAGGTTGTGATCTACTCTTGGCTAAGGTCATAATAGCCACAACCACCACTGACATCAGTGATGGAGGAACCCCATCCTCAATCTGTGAAGATTCCAACTGTCATAATGCTAGCTTTGTGTGGGAAGAACTATAAGGCAGAGAATCTCTGCCTTGATCATTATCACATCTGTTCCCTTTATGGGGCAAGGAAAGCAATGGATATTTCTAGAGATGATAAGAGGAATAGAACTTCCACAGATGATCAGCTATAATGTCAGAAGTCTATTTCACTGTTTGAGGATGAAAGAACTACATATGAAAACTTGCCCTTAAATTTTTTTCATATGATGTGGCAATTATTGTTGCTCATTTTCTGGGCTAAAGTAATTCAAAATCTTTAGCCAACTAAGTACTTTTCATGAAGACTTTTTTCAACAAACAATTTTTATCAATTACTAGACTGTTAACTGGAATATTATTTTGAAGATGCTATGTAAAAATATTTAAACACTGATAACTGGCCAGATTTACCTTCAATTTCCTTCTTGCATTGAATTTCCTTAGCTGTTCCACAGTTTCCGGAAGGTGAATCTTGTATGCATAGCGATCACGTTCCTACAAATAAAATAATGCAAACAACAAATCTGTATCACTTACATAATTGTATTCAATTGCGAGCTATAATGATTTATTCAAAACCTGAGCAATGGCAATTTTTAGAAAAGTTTTGTTTAGATACTTGGATTCCATCTATTTATATCAAAGTGTCTTGAACCAGCTCTGAATCAGCAGCAAAAACAATAACACAAATGAAAACAGCCGCCACTGTTTAAGACAGAAAAAAAAATCAGCCTCAGCTACTCAGACTCAGCCATATTTTCAGAACCTTGGGGAATCCCAAATGCCTTCTGAAATTAAGTGTTGTCAGAAGATATGGACATTATAGATAATTATGAACTAGGGACTATTGTGTAGATGTGTGAGAAAACATTGGAAACATATGGCCTGCTCTCCCAGGAGCTACTACCAGTTAAGGACCTGTTCTCGGGGGAGAGACCTCTGAGAGACAGCTGAACACTGGAGATACAGATCACCTTTAGCTGGGAACTCTTTTTCTTTTGGCTGATCATGTTCACATTTAATTTGGGCTTTTTTTGTTTGAATTGTTTTAATTATCATTATCATCATCTTAGAAATGCAGGGCTGGAAGAGACCCTATGGATCATCGAGTCCAGCCCCTGCTAAGGATGCCCAGTGGAGAATTGAACCCCCAATCTCTGGTTTTGTAGCCAGATGCCTAAACCACTGAGCTATTCAGCAGCTGTTGCTGGTTTGACTTTTTTATCCTGTGTTACCTTGATGTTATTTGTTTGTTTGTTTGTTTTTGTAATTTTAGATTAAATGAATGCAATAAACAAATAAAACAACACAAGGAAAGAATCAGATATTGAAGTAATGGAAAAAGCCAAAATGAACAGCAAACACAGATATTACATTTCAGTTACCAAAACACACCAGATTAAATTGGTTCAACATTTGGGCGCAAAGAGTAATCCCTATTTTTTATATCTATTTGGTAACAAATAGGAAAAAGCTCCCAAGAAATAAACAAAGAAATAATCAAGAGCAGAGAAATCATGCATGTTGAAAAACAAAAACAAAAAAAGCCAAAATCAGTACAACAAATTTAGCATGTATTCTCGAAGACTTTCACAGCTGGGATACGATGGTTGTTGTAGGTTTTTTGGGCTGTTTGGCTGTGTTCTGAAGGTTTTTCTTCCTAATGTTTCGCCAGTCTCTGTGGCTGGCATCTTCAGAGGACAGGAGTTAGTGTGTGGGATAGTTGAGTATTTGTAGCTGTGGGATCAGCTTTTTGTCCTTTTGAGGAGATTGGGTGATTATGGTGATCAGGGTGTTTTTTGTTATGGGTGTATTGTTGTGATAAGGGGGGAGATGAGTCTAGCTAATGACACCCATCAATCACAGTGACAGATCATCTCTCCCCCTTATCACAACAATACACCCATAACAAAAAACACGCTGATCACCATAATCACCCAATCTCCTGAAAAGAACAAAAAGCTGATCCCACAGCTACAAATACTCAACTATCCCACACACTACACCAGAACACCAGCAGAGTTCTAACTCCAGTCCTCTGGAGATGCCAGCCACAGAGACTGGTGAAACGTTAGGAAGAAAAACCTTCACAACACAGCCAAACAGCCCGAAAAACCTACAACCAAATTTAGCATGCTTTGTTTTTAATGGGGTTCTTTTCTGTTATTATTAATTTCTTCTTTTTGGGTCAATGACTGCACAATAAAGAAGAAAGAAATCACTTTATAAATCATTAGTGGATCTGTGGGTGAGCTACCAAGACCTACAAATTATCAACATGCTTGAACAGGTCTAGGCAAGGGATCCCACTTGAAGGCTTTTTACAACATTTATACTGCATACCTTCAGCCAAGGATGGTTGAGTGCCTCATAAACAGTTATTCTTTCAGCTGGGTCCAGCATAAGCATGCGCCGTACCAGATCTTTGGCACTTTCAGAGATATGGCTCCACTGCCTGGGATTCATCTAGATAATAATAATAATAATAATAATAATAATAATAATAATAATAATAATAATAATAATAATAATAATAATAATAATAATAATAATAAAAAAAAAACCCATGGGAACATCAGGTAGCAGTGTCAGAAAATGACGACGTCAAGATCCTGTGGGATTTCTGGATCGAAACTGATGGACACCTTGAACATAACATACCAGACATAGTAGTAATAGAATGAAGAAATGTCTGGATCATTGACATTGCAATTCCAGGGGATGCCAGAGTTGAAAATAAAGAATTGGAAAAACTAATAAAGTACAGAGCAATCGAAACATCTCGTTTACGGATGAGACACACTTCAGTGGTCCCCGTAGTCATTGGGGCCTTGGGAACAATATCAAGAAATTTCACACAGTACTATAAGCAGTTGCCGATCTCAGAAATCACACCATCAGAGCTACAAAAAATGGCAATATTAGGAATGCATATATACTGCACTAATATTTAACAGATATTAGGTTTTTGGTTAAAACGTATATCTGTTATATAATACCAATCAATGTTTTTATAATTTTGATTGACTGTGCCTGGTGTTTTTTAACAACAACAACAACAACAACCTCTAAGCTCTACTCATATAACAGGGATCTTTTACGTTCTGTTTCCATTGCTCTTGTTGTAGACCTACATATTTAAAGTTCAATAACAGATTGATGTACTGTGCAGCTACTACAACTTTTGCTGAAACTACCAACTGAACAAATAATCTACCTGTGACTCCTGGAAGCGCCATAAAACCTGGTAGTGTAATATAACTACAGTTCTATCTTGTTTTCATGCTCATATATTAAAGATACAGAAAATGTTTTAAAAATGTTCTCTAAAGATCTAAACAAATTAAATACAGTAGTATATAATAATTTGTGCACTGGGTTGCTTTAATATATACTACTGTAAATAAAAAAAGTTATTGCACCATCTTTCACTAAAACACACATCCAAATTTAACTTAAAATGGCACTTTATTACTCAATAGATCTGTTTCCTGAGCACAATGCCACATCTGCTGACTCACACCACAGAAATGCACTGCATGCGCTCACTATTAATGTGAAGTCAGCAGAATTAATTAAAGATGCCCTAACACCTTCTAAACTGCATTATAAAAGATTTCAGCAAGTTGATGGGGATGAATCAACAACTTTGCAGAAAATGATATTACTTTTTAAAAAACAAAGAGTCTTATTTTATTTTTTTAAAGCAAACACAGAGTTTCCAACCAAACCACTAAACTTTAGTATCTGATTTTGAAGAAAGGTAATAAGAGCTTTTTACTAAGTTCTAGTTGCACAGAAAATAGTAAACTTGAAACCAGACTTTTTGTGGAACCACAAAGACATGGAAATGATAGTGGTTTCCAGCTGACTCAGATTTTCTACAAAAGTTGAACTGAACAATAATGGGAAGTAAGCTGAGGCTTCTGTGGAACAACGTTCTCAATATTAATATTTCTGAAATGTTTTCATGTGGCTGTGACTGAATGCAACAAGCATTACTCCAATACATAGATCCGATAACTACAATATATACTAAGGAGAAGATAGTAGGAAGGTAAATGTGGTTGCCTTTGCTTAATACTTGAAAAGGCACATATATCTAAAGATTGGTCTAAACTTGTCCAAAAACCATGAATTATTAATCTCAGGTTTTTTTAGAAGAAGGGTTTCCACTGTGAAAGGCAGTGAGTTAAGGTCTTCTGAATATTTCCACACTTACCCACATAATCAGAGAACATAACATTTCAAGATGTTTGAAGAGTACATCTCACATATAAAGTATACATGCAACAACAAACACATGATTAAGGTTAGGTATGCAAAAGGTATCATGTTTTTTACAGTGAAGACTCCTCCTCCGTATAGTAACCATAAGAAGCCTCAGAAGTCTTCCTAAACTTGAAGCAATAGACATGTATGTCTCAGGAATCTCCATTTTCACCCACTAAAGTCAAGATAAATAAATTTAGTGATTAAACCCTGTGCAAATCTTTCTGTTCTAAATGGTGGGTACAACTAGATCTGTATCTTCACTATTTTTACATGTGAAGATGCCCCTTCCACGTGAAATTTTTCCAAACTGATTTTACAAAATGCAGTCCTTTACCTTGTATTTTCCTTTGATAATGCCTTCAAATAATCTTTCCTTTGTTCCATAAAAAGGCAAACAACCACTAAGCAGAATAAAAAGGATCACTCCACAGCCCCACACATCTACAGGCTTTCCATAAGGCTCTCTTTTTACAACTTCCGGGGCCATAAAATGAGGTGTTCCTACTCGTCCTATGGGGAAACACAAAAAGATAAGTCCTTCTGTTTGAAGGATACAACTCCATAACTTTATGTTCATGGCACAGAAACACCAAACACAATTGTAAAATAGTTAAAACATTACTTTAGGTAAAAATATTCTAAATAAATAAATACACCAACAGAATCCAGATCAGGGACATGAGAAGAAGAGCTGAACTACCTACTATGACTAGTTACCACTGACTCTCTCTCTCTCTATATATACTACTGACTATATATAGTCCTATATAAACCATTCTTTGGGTTTGTGCATTTCCTTCAACCATATGTGAATGATTTCCACACTTCTTTTGTGGCAAAACCTTCACAAATTAGTGGGTGTCCCAGCAGCTTCAACTGGAATCTGGGGAGCAGGACTAATGTCCTTCCCCTTCCTAAAGACAGCTTTACATTTAGATGGGAGAGATTAGTAATGATTCCAGAAAGCACAACCAGATTTGAGAGTACAGAAGGAAAGGTCAACTGTATGATGTGCTTTTGGGCCAGGAAAGAAGCAAATAAGGAATTTGCCTAAAAGCCGTATTTGGTTTGGGGGACTATGGAGCAGAGTCAGATATGCAAAAGCAACCATGGCCCTACAATCTTCCTCTGTCTCATACAATAAGGTCAATTATGGGTAAGAGGGCATATGAAGTATGGAAATATTAGAAGTGGGAGAGATGAAAGTCTGCTACTGTCCCCCACTGTTCGGATGAGATTTTAAGAGATTTATAAAAATGAAAGCCAGTTTCCAGAGTTAAAGTTTTTATCACAGAATCAAAGAATTGTAAAGCTGGAAGAGCTCTCAAGTCCAAATCCCCCACAGCAGGGAATTCATAACTGGAGCATCCCAGATAGATTTTCATACAAACTAAAAAACAAAACAGGTAACTCCAGTAAAAGTAAGGCCCACCACTTTCTGAGGTAGTCCATTCTGTTGCTGAATAGCTCTTACTTTCAGGACGTTCTTATCATATTCTGACTATAATAATTACATGCCATCAAACGAGTTCCAAGGTATGGTGACCCTTCCAGGGTTTTCTAGATATAAAGTCCTCAACAGTGGTTTACTAGTCCCCCCTTCTGGTGTGCACAGGTGCAGGGCACATGACCTCATCCATCACACACACTACAGGTGAGCTTGACTGGCATTTGTCCTGGGAAGCACACTGGAGATCTAAACTCCTCTGCAGCCAGGAACTCCAACCCACTGAGCTATATGAGTTCTCATCTTCTAGCACGATCACATCCTTTCATTTAGCCATGCATGAATCTATTTCAGCAATAACATAGTCCTGCATGTCTTTTAAATCAAATTTTTACTATTTTTTAAAAAAACCACTTTCAAAATACAGTAGAAAAGACTTGTATAGCAAAGTATCACAACCACTTGATCACATTGTTATTCCAGTTTAAAAAAAAAATCTCTCCTAAGATCCAAGTGTATAGCAGTTCAACAGTCCTGCATGTCTAAGAAACAGAGTTCATAACTGGTTTGGGGGTCAGAGATAGAGAGCATTCATTCACAGTTCAATCAGAGTAATTGTTTCGAACCTGAAGGAGTCAAGTGAAGCTCAGTGAGCCCCTTCTCTGCAAGTTCAAGGTCTAGTTTTGGGAGGGAAATGATAAAAGTGAACAGACTCTTCCCTCCTTCCAAGCTAGATCCTGGATTTGGTAAATAGGAATAAAAGCTCATCCCTGACTCTGACTTGCTGACAGAATGAAAGTATATCTTCCCATCCCAAATCTTGCATAAGAAGGAGACAGGATTTATATCTTAATAGTTCTAGTACACATTTTAGTTTCCGCATAGCTTTTAAACTGCATGCTACAGACATACCGGTTAATTAATCACTTTCCACATATTTCTTATGGTTTTTAACCTGTACAGATTACATTTTAGTGGACATTTGCAATATGTTCAAGCTACACAACTAAACAGTTTTTCTTTTCTATAACCAAGATGTTGTTTCAGCTCATCCCAAATTTATTCTCAACAAGCTTCACTTCATCTAAGAAAAACCTATTTAATCTGAACAGGACATGAAACATAGTCACTCCTTACCTCCAGCAACAAGCCCCGATTCTCCTAACTGAATAGCAACGCCAAAACCTCCAAGTTTCACAGGTGCTGAGTTTTCCTTTGAGGCAAGTAACACACAGTGAGGCTGAAAATATAAATGCAAAAAGGTATTTTTAAAAACCCCATTTAGTAAAGAACCACTAAGCTTCATAAACAAATTATTGTACGCAGAAGACACTGAAAGGCTTTTGGCTCCACAGCTGTTACAGGCACTTTACAATTGTTGACACGTTTCAGTGCTGGTCTTCAACAAAGAATTATCCAGATCCTTCAAAATAATAGGAGGGAAGAAATGTGTGTGCATTCCTTCAGAGCCAAAAAGGATGGTACCTCTACTATAACAGAAGCACTGGAACTATAGTTGTATCTCAAAAATATCCGCTAAGTGGCTAAAATTTGAAAACCATGCTTATTCCAATGCAGCTGATGGTATACTGGAAGGACTATTTGTTAAGTCTAATTTTTGCATAAATTGTGCATGAAAAGAACATAAGTAGAATTTCAACTCCAATATCTGGAGGAAAAAATAAATGAGTTGCCCTGAAGTATAAAATTGCCTCTTACCCTCACACGGCCACTAGCAAAAACTTTACACATAATTCTCCCATACAAGTCTCTGATTGTTTCAGCCTCGTTTTGCTTTTTAAATCAAGTCTGATACAGATCTTCTCCCAACCAACCACAACCCTGATTTCAACATTCTTTTTTGAGCAGAAAGCACTGTCTACTTGCCTTCTTGACAGGCCCAGGATACTTTTATTATTAATTAGATCATCTGAATACTGCTATATTTCTGCATTGCTGCTGGCAGACAGTCCTGGCAAGAGGCCTGATGACACAACTGCAATTTACTGGTCCTGATCACCATATAAGAATGTACAACTATGAATAGTGGCTGAAATCTTATTGATTTTTATGCATACAGAAAGCAAACAGCATACCATTCACTCACTTCTAGCTGGTAATTAACAAGTCCCCTCTGGGATTCTCAAGCATGCACTAAGCCAGCAAGTACATGTGCCCCATTGTTAACACTTTGAACTCAGACCAGACATGTACTGGCAACCAGTGCAAATCCTTCAGAACTGTTGTCATGTGGATTCTGAAATATGTTCTAGCTGCTGCATACTGCACTTGTTGCAGCATCCATGTCATCTTCAAGGGTATCCCACGTAGAGTGCATTGCAGGAGTCAAACCAGGTGGTTGCCAGGGCATGGACTACTATGGCTAGATGATACCTGTTTGGCATTGTTATAGCTGACAGACCAGTTGAAGCTGGCCCCAGGGACTCTGAACCATTGAGCTCACATGAGCCTCCAGTAAAAAGATGAATCCACGAGTACCCCCAAACTACACACCTGCTTGTTCAAGGGGAGCGCAACTCTATCCAGACCATGTCTCCTACCTAACTGCTAGACATGAGAACTACTGAATTATAGAGCCTCTGCTTTGTCAGCTTCTATTTATTAACTCTTATCTAGTCCATTACAACCTCCAGACCATTGTCCAGCACTTGTACACCTCAGCCAGTCCTGGTGATAAGCAGAAGCAGAGCTGAGTGTCATCAGCATATTGATGGCACCCAGCCCCAAAACTCCTAATGACTTATCCTAGCAGTTTCATATAGACATTAAACAGCATGGGGAAAACCCTGTGGCAACCCCACAGCTTAATCACCTTGAGGCTGAGCAGAAGTCCCCCAATCCCACTCTTTGGAACCAGTCCCAAAAATAAAAATGGAACCACTGTAATACAGTACTCCCCACGGTCATTCCACAGAGACTGCCCAACATGATCAATGGTATCAAGGGCTGCTGAGAGGTCTAGGAGAATCAAATAGGCTGCATTCCCAATTTTTCACCCAGAGAAGGTAATCAGTCAGGGCAACTAAGGCCATTTTGGTACCAAACCCCAGCCTAAAACCACACCGAAATGGGTCTGATAATCAGTTACCTCCAAGAACATATGAAGCAACCCAGCCTCCAAATGCTCAAGGCACCTTGCCCAAAAAGGAGATATCTGCAGTGGAGTTGCAGTTGTCACATACTTTGAGTCCAGAGCAGTTTTATTTAGGGAGGGTGCACTGCCACCTCTTTCAAGGAAACAGGTACCACCCCTGCCACAATGAGGTATTTATCACCTTCTGGACACATCCAGTCAATCCACCCCTGCTAGATTTTATCGTTAGAAAAAATATATTTCATTTTGCTTTCCTTTATTCCACTCTGTGCTTTCTGGTTACACATGTTCAGGAGGAAGAGAGCTGAGCAGTGTTTTGGGTGCCTGAGCATCTACCACGTATCATAATGCATCTAATCTGTCAGACTTCCTTCCACCAGACAAAATGAATTCCACTAGATGATGCAACTGATGCTATGTTTTAAAACAAAACTATGCAGAACCTTCTAATCAGACATACACTTCCCCGCCTTCCTTCCTCCAAGACAACAGTAAAGCAAAGCTTTTGAAGAAAATGCTCCCTTACTAACCAGAAAGTGAGTATTTCCTTTTTGTTATATTCACAATAAAATAAGTTAAATGTACAAAATTAGTTTACATTTCAGTGCAAACAATATTTTATAAGCATGTTTGTCAAGAATGTCAGCTTGTCTGTGATATCTTTACTTCCTGTTTTTAATGGCAGAGGAGAGTTATACTGTATCTTGTGAGTCATATTTACAAACAACTTTTAGGTATGAGCCCCATATAGTCCAATCATACATGTTTCTACTTAGAAGAAAATCTCATTGAATCTGATAGTACTTACCTCCAGTATTTGTGCATACAGTAATGTAAATTTAAGACTACTAAAAACAGTAGTCAATATGTAAATTCATTCTCTACCTACAATAATTTGCAGTCTTATCCTAACATTTGTTTACATGGAGATAAACTTACCTATTATGAAGAGTTTTTGACTCCTGGAAAAGCACATACAGGAGTGCAGCACAATCTCATATATGCTTATTCAGAAGCAAGCACTGGGGAAAAGTTTCAATGGGGACTACTTTCAGCAGTCTAAATATTTAAGCATAAGCCATATTAAAATCACACTACAATTATGCTATTAATTTCAAACTCTTTCAATATTCATGTTTTTCTTCCATAGTTTGATCAAATTTATTCTAATCTACAAAGAAGTAGCTGTGTTTGTCTCAACATGCTGGCAAAAGGGGGAAATAAGGCAAAATAATGTGGCATTAAATAATGTGCCCTGAAAAATAGGGAAAAAAGGGAAAGACATATTATTCCTTAGTCAGTGAGTTCTGCATATTAAAACCCCCCAATCATAATCAGTCATTAGTCATATAAACCTTATATACTGATAAAGTTCTCAACTACTGGCTACTGTTATTCCTATTTCTTTAGAATAGTACTGTCTCAATAAAGTCAGGATCATTTTAATTACAACACTTTTGATACATGTTGATTTATCTTATTTTATTTAGCTCAGTCATCTCAGATGCACACCTCAAAATTATTTCATTCCAAATTATTATATCCAAATATTCTGATAGTTCTTCACTTACTTTATGTTTCCTTTCAAGCCTGCTATGCAATCATGTGGAAAACTCACTCTGTCATTTAGTTTTTATTAGTTTTCACAAAAATGATTGGCCTTTGCATATTTGAACAAAACTTTAATACTAGTCTGCCAGTTCAAAATGGATAAATCTGTGATTATTTTTAGTAAGGTTTCAAACAGTATATTTGGGAATGACATTTCGTTTCATCAGGGAAATCTTGGTCAAGAAATGTTAACATCTTGGCAACGTTTTTTCAGATCAAAATTAATTTTACACAATATTTCAGTTCTACTATAAATAATCCCAGGCATTTTAATGGTTCTGAATTTGTCTGATTAGCATAATTTCCTTAGTATTGTTTCTGGGTTACATGAAACGGTACTTCCAACCAGAGCCGACTCAGTGAAATCAATTACATATAAGCAGTGATTGACAGATCCCATGTTTTAATGACTCTACTACTGTAGGGACTAACCTTGGATTTAACACTTTGTTCTTTATTTGTTTATTTAGACAGAATTTGCTTCTGACATTCTTGCTAGTGCCTAGCAAGATGATTTTCTTGGATTTTACTTGTTTTTCAAGCCTCTTTTTTTATCCTCATGCATTAGAATGAGATTGTCATCTTCTGTTGCAAAATATACACAGAACTATTATCTACAGAACAGCCAACCTATGACAATGTCACCTGAAGGAGTATAAACAATGTCCCCAAGTGTCACCCACTCATCATGTACAGTTTATTCTTTTTAACAGACAAAAGATGGTTGGGGGGAAAACTGTCCTCACAAATATATTGCTTTTTGCTAAAGGGGAACTCCACCCCCTGGGCAGAAAATGCTCTACACCCCTTTTTTTTAATAAGCCTGGATGCCAAGGAAGAAGGACACACTCTGATTTTCAGCAGCTTGGCCTCATTTATATGGCGGCAGCAATTAAATTCTTAATAGATTCAGGAAATACAAGTTGTGTGCATGAAACCCAACCCCTAACCCAGACCTTATTTTTAACTTTCAGTATAAAGGAATTCCAGTGAGGTCAGAATATATCCAAAACTCACTCAGTGCAAGGTTTTCTATCTATGTGCCCAAGGAGTAATTTTTAAAATGAAGCCATATGTACAAATAATTCATCATGATGGTGTAATTCCTTAGAAACATGGACCAAAATAATTATACAAGCCTGGGAAATACAGACCTAATTCTAATTTTGGGGGAAATTCTAAAATGTAAGTTTACTTTATTTGTTTTGCTTACTTAAGAATGAGGAAACGTTAAAAAATAGTTCTCACTTTACTGTGGAATGCAACATTTAAATAAACAGGACAGTTACAACTGAAAACGTGCTTATAAATAGCTTATGTGGAAAGATTAGGGTTCTTTTTTAGATTTTTTGGCTTATAAATCAAGTATCCTGCCAATACTTGATTATTACTTTTCTTGGTTTTTTGTTGTTTTTCTTCCCATCTTGATTATATTATTATTGTAGAATTTAATAGTTGTTTTTAAAATCTGTTTTGTGCACAATATATTGTGAGCTGCCCTGAGTAGACTCCTGTCTAGAAGGGTGGGATAAAAATCTAATAAATAAATAAATAAATAAATAAATAAATGAAATAAGACTTTTAAGTAAAGAGCTTTAGAATTTATAAGCTTAATCAAACTATTCCATACTATTAATACTAAAGTAATTAATATAAGTGTGATAGTAGTTATTGTTCTATCTTTTATTTCAGGTAAAAGTAGTAAAATATATGTGAACATGTAAAGATAATCACTGAAGTGAATATATTTACATTGGGAATTCTGAGCTTCATGATGAATGCACTCAACTTACTGAATATTTCCTTCACGGAAGAGAATAAGCAAAATGTGACTGGAAAAATCTTGTCAGACATGCCAAATACTACAGAATGTGCCATGGCAGAAGAATCACTTTCTTTGGCCCTGCTATTTTCTTATTCTATCATTTTTGTCATCGGACTGGTTGGCAATGTTACTGCACTATACGCTTTTCTATGCATTAACTGCAAGAAGAACTCTATCCAGATTTATTTACTTAATGTTGCAATTGCAGACCTCCTGCTAATTTTTTGTCTTCCTTTCAGAATACTCTATCACGTAATGCAAAACACATGGGTGTTAGGCTTGACTTTTTGTAAGATTGTAGGGAATCTGTTTTATATGAACATGTATCTCAGCATAGTACTACTAGGGTTGATTAGTCTGGACCGTTATATAAAAATCAACAGATCTATACAGCGCCCTAAAGTGTTAACAACTAAGCAAAGCATACATATTTGTTGTACATTATGGATAGTTGCAATAGTGGGATTTATAGTAATGGTTGTGCAGTCTAACAGAAAGGAAGATAAAAATTCTGCAATGTGTTTTAATTACAGAGAAAAGCAAAATGCAAAAACAGAAGCAGGTTTGAATTATATCCTTGTGATAATATTTTGGATTGTTTTCATTCTACTGATTCTTTCATATATCAAAACTGCAAACAACCTTCTGAAAATGTCTAAGAGGAGAAAAAGTTTTCCAAATAATGGAAAGTATATTGCTATCGCAAGGAACTCTTTTATAGTACTTATCATTTTCACATTATGTTTTGTTCCTTATCATATTTTCCGATTTATTTACATTACTTCACAGCTACAAAATACCTCCTGCCATTGGAAGGAAATCATTCACAAATGCAATGAGATTATGCTAGTCTTCTCATCCTTCAACAGTTGTTTAGATCCAGTTATGTATTTCTTTATGTCCAGAGGAATCCGTAAAACTGTACTTCAACTGATTTGCAAGCGACTTCATTTGGATTCTACCATCAATGAGAATACTTCAGAAATAAAACAAGGATATTCTCTTCAGGATAATCTGGAAAACTCAACCCATCTTTCCAGAGTGTATTTAAGGAATGTAAAATGAACTATTAACATCACAGACCTACATGTCTGTGAAAGCAAGTTCCATTGTATTCAACAGGACATAAGTAGGAAAAGGATTGCATTTCAAATGATTCTCTCATCTCTGACCAGGCAGGAGACAATTGCTGTTATCTATCCTTCCAAAAAATCTTGCTTTAATTTTACTCCTGCAGTCATATAACAAATGGAAATTACTTTGAAAAGAGGAATGCACAGATATAAATTAGAATCATATATGTTCCAAAAAATTAACTCTTACTTATGTAATAACACTTGCTAGTATTTTTCCACAATAACATTTCACATTACTGAATTTTATACTATATATTTACTTTAATAAAAATGATTTTTGTCCATATAATTCAAATATTTTCGTTCATATTCAATTCTTCAAAAAACATCAAGTTTATGAATGTGGGATATTGTGCTTCTGTACCCACAATTCAAAAAGCCAGAAAATAGCCTGATATTGCTGCACAATTTCAAACCCATATTGGCAGCAGGAAAAAGGATGTCAAGCTTTATATACCAAAGGGCAGCCTGATTGTTGACACCAATAGCAGCAGTCAACAGGGTCTGCTAGAGCAGTGGCCCCCAACCTTCTCCCAACCGCAGAACGGTTGGGGGGGCGTGGTCCGTGTGCGGGGCACCCCCTGCGCTCGCAGGTGGGCAGGGCGTGTGCTTGCGGGGGCGCGCTCATGTGGGTGGTGTGCTCGCAGGGGGCGGAGTGCGCTCCCGTGCATGTGCAGGGGGCGTGCTCGCGGGTAGGCGGGGTGTGCTCACGGGGGTGGGGCACGCTCACATGGGGGGAATGCGTGTGCGGGGGTGGTAGATCTGTCTCCGCGGCCCGGTACTGCCAGGGCCACGGCCCTCTACCGGGCTGCAGACCGGGGGTTGGGGACCCCTGTGCTAGATGGTCTGCTCACTACCATTCACGAAGTGACAACACGCAAGGCCAAATTCCAGAAGCTGACTCCTTTTTTCATCAGTTAACCACTTCTCACCCAAACACAAAGCAATTGTCAGGGCTGTTTTTCAAGAAGTGTGAACTGCCTCTTGCAGTATCCTCAGCTCCCTCCTCCACTTGAGTCCAGTCATGGGCCTTACTTCACTTGTACAAATTTAACAGCCTGAGCTATTTGAAAGGGTTTGTAATATTTTATTAAATGTGGTACAGGCAATCACCCTTTTGTGGCTCGTCCATATCTTACTTTACTTATAAGTCTTATGAGTTTTACCATTCCCTGCTCTCTCTCTGTCTTTTTCTCTCCTCACAATCACACAGTGAAAATAATTATTAATATTACATAACCACTCTGTGCACTCACAATCAGGACAGCTAAAGAGCATATAATCTGTATTAGCACCTATCCAGATCAAAAAATGACAGCATAGATTTGTAATTAAATAAGAATGTGGCAATAGACAATGCATCCATGCAAAGAGCTCAGTAGGGGTCTTGCTGCCATCTCTTTTGAGATGAACTTTGCTTTTTAAGATCATATTACATTTACTTTAGACTGAGACAAGGTACAGTAAAACAAAAAGCACTGGATTGTCTGCCTCAAGATTATACTTCAAATTTAACCTTGATTTTACAAGTTCATTTCATACTTTCACATTGTTGACAACCAGATTATTGAGTTCCCCATGTTTCCACAGTCTTATATTATATCCGATAAATAAAATTGCCAGAAGACAGTTGTACATTCCTCTTTACCATGCTGTGGATTCCTGAAGCACTTTGTGCATTAATAAACAGGAACACCAACAAATGCTGAAAAGATTTACAAGGCTTTATTTTAATAGTAAGAAAAGATTGCTTGCTCTCTCAAAGCCCCACCACAATTTCAAACTGATTTCAATGTACCCCCTTTACGGCAAGGTGAATACATCAAAAAACATATACCTCTAAACAGGTGTCACCAGTATGCGGATGACACTCAACTCTATCTCTCCTTGCTAGCTAAATCTGAGGAAGCTGTTTCAACTCTAGATCAGTGTCTGATGTCAGTAATAGACTAAATGAGGGTGAATAAACTGAAAGACAGACAAGACAGAGGTGCTCCTGGTCTGTCAAAAGGCACACCAAGCCTGTGTTGGATAGGGTTGCATTCCCTCTCAAAATACAGATGCGCAGCTTGGGGTGCTCCTGGATTCATCCCTGAGCTGGATGACCAGGTTTTGGTGGTGGCCGGGAGTGCTTTTGCACAATTAAAACTAGCATGCCAGATGCACCTGTTCTTGGAGAGGTCTGGTCTGGCCATGGTGACACATGCCTCAGTTACATCCCAGCTGGACTACTGTAACATGCTCTACATGGGACTGCCTCTCAAATGTGTTCAGCAACTTCAGTGGGTTCAAAACGCAGCAGCCAGATCGCTGCTCACCTCTAATAAAGACCTAAATATTATTATTCATTAATACTACATATTTATTAACAGGGATAGGGAACACTGGGGTGCAATGTGTCCAGCAAAACTCTTTATGTGCATTGTGCCTGGGCACAAATGGAACAACTGCAGATGCTATAGAAATGAATGACTATAACAGACCACCTGTGGAACACAATTTCCCAGAGTCATTTGTTCTAACTTCCTTAAAAAAACAACAACAAACCAGTGAAGCATTTTAATGACTCAGAAATTCAAGCCTTTTAGACTGAAATCTGGGCACACGGGTGTATGAGCACACCAAGTCAGTATTTTATTAACAGTACTAGTAATACTGGTATCTCGGTTTAGTAAAGGTTTCATCTTTTTCAGTGGGTTAAACTACTTGGCAACAAAGATACGGAAATAATATAAATGAAGTGTTACACTATCAACAAAGTATACCTACAGTAATAACTTAACTTACCTTCACATCCCTGTGAATTATATTATTATCATGACAATAGCGCAGTGCTTCCAGTATCTGTCTCATGTAATGGCTGCAAAATCAAAATACAAATAAAATAGAATTATATAATAAACAAAATTATTAATAAACATTAAGACAACATAGCCAGAGCTTCTTTTTACATTCTTTTAAAAATGTTTTTAATCTTGCTATAATAGTGAGACTAATTTTTTGTTTGAATTGGATTGCAAGTCATGTTTTAATTTTCATGATCACAATCACAATGCTGTCCTGAGATTGGACTATTAGTTAGCAAACTTTATGCTTCACTAGCAGGATAACAACTGCAGGAGAAAGATTCTAAGTAATTATCATATCATGATAAGGAGCCAAAAAATCTGGTTCCTACTACAGAGGGGTCCAAATTAATTTGGAACCCCCTATCTGAACATCATCACACAGACTTTCTCCAACCCCCGGACCGGTGTAACCACTCACCTTTCGACGTGTACCATTGGGGTCCTTCGTTACCAGCGGCATGCCAATCTGGGCAGGAGCTTGGACAGCCAGTCCCCGCCTCCACAGGCAGTTGTCCACCTGTCAGTTGCGCAGGGAGAATCGACAAGTGGATGGCTGCCTGTGGAAGTGGGGACCGGCCGGCTGAGCTCTTGCCCTGATTGGTGTGCTGCTGGCGATGAAGGAACCTAACAGCACATGACGAAAGGTGAGTGGTCCCACTAGTCAGGGAGGGGGAAAGAGTCTGCGCGGCAGCTGTGCTGCAGCATGAAAATATTAGGATAGAGGGTTCTGAATTAATTTGGCCACATCTCTATTTCCTATCTATTACTGTTGTTGACAAGGAGTAATTAACCAAATTGAGTAGCTACTCTTAACAGGTTCCTGGGGCTCAGAGGAAGCAAACTTCACAAAAGAACACCACCACATAACATAGATTCCTAGAGAAGCTGGCCAAATGTAGCAAGGGCAAATAAGCCAAGAGACCTTTTACCACAGGTTGTGACCCAGGAAGTCAAACATAGTTTACCACCTGACAAATTACAGGTTGCTAGGTGTTTGATGACTTGCCTGTTTTAAGAAATCCTGTCTGCAACAACAGATTTATTGAGCCATTGTCATATATGGATAGCAGACTGCTTTCACTTTTTAAAAAAAGAAATCACAAGTAATGCAGGCCGGTATTAAACACAGAAATAGTCCAAGAATGAGAAATATGTACATGGAGGGGGATAATTCTACACTGTCATTCTCAGAAGGGAATGGAGCCATAGAAATAGAAAGGGTGAAACAAACAAAACAAAAAAAGAATCATATCTGGAGTGGAAAAAAGTGTGGGCATATCCAAACATAACCTGGTACATTGTGCAATGGACTCTGACACTACACAAGAGTGCAGAAATTTGAGTAGTCAAAGGTTAAAGGTAGGGGGAAGGGGCTAGGATAAATTATAACCACTCACAGCAGCCATGCGTTGACCGTGAAAAGAGCCAATGAGATGTATACATGCAGGACATATACAAATGTTCTGCAGAGAGATATTATACACAAAATGTGTATGTCAAATCCTCAGTCCTGGTGTGTGAATGTATGATTTCCAAATATAGTCCCTGAACTGAGTAGTTAAATTTTAAGAAATGAACTGTAGAAGGAACCAGCACAAAGCACTAGTTAAACCTGGTGTGCACCAGGAGGTTGTTTCATAGCTAACTAGACAAGGACAGCCAGCTAGACCTCAAGCATTTATATCAATCTAGCAATTATGCCCTTCCTGACAAACACAGCACTATCTACACTTACTTCTTTCACTATACTTTGTTCTATCATCAAACTACAAGTACGTAGGTGAGTATATTTATTATTACATTGAAATACAGAAAAGGTGTACTGATGCGATCTTGTTCACCAAAAATAAACAAAAAATACACACAACCAATGGTGAACTTCCAAGACCTCTGCAATGGTAGATACAGACAAACTGCCAAAGGCTAGAGCAAAAACATCAGATGTGGGGCTGTGAACAGGCCAACAGGGAGAGCCTGCAGCAAAGCACTTGTCTTAATAGGCCAAAATATAGGAAATGTTCATGTTCTACATCATGCCGCAATAACAGAAAGTCCACTCTCCTGACAAACCCACAAGTGTGATGGGAACACTCATACCTTATTTGTTCACCAAACCTCATATACTTTGACATGAATGTATTATTTTTACCTGTCAAAGCTAATAGATGTATCCTCTAAAAATCTTCCAAGTTCTTTAGCCAACATAATAGTGACTACTACTACATCTCACATAAATAAACTTTGAAGTTAATAGTGCCTTGCATGAACAAAAATTCTTTTTCTTGTATTGCACTAATTTTATTGGATAAGATATAGGTTGCAAGGAAAGCGTAATTACTATTCACAGCATCCACTACTTTATTAATCTTTATTTGGCCTCCAAAGAGGGACTGGGGAAGAGTGAAGTGGCAGACTTATTAACTTTCAGCCCTGCAAAGGGGGGCATAGTATTTTTCCACTCACTCTGGCATAGTTCCTTCATCTTTGTCCATTAGAGCCAAGGGGAGGAGGTCAGGTATGCCAGCTCCAGGTTGACATAAAAAGAAGCCTTAATTTGGTAAATAAAGGGGCTTTGAAAGGTTCAGTCCTTCCTATCTCTGTCCTGCCCCCAGGAATGCCTTATTTGGGGCCCTTTAACTATTATCATGTAGTTCAGGACAGATCCTGAAGCTGAGGCTTCAATACTTTGGCCATCTCATGAGAAGAGAAGACTCCCTGGAAAAGACCCTGATGTTGGGAAAGTGTGAAGGCAAGAGGAGAAGGGGATGACAGAGGACGAGATGGCTGGACAGTGTCATCGAAGCTACCAACATGAATTTGACCAAACTCCGGGAGGCAGTGGAAGACAGGAGGGCCTGGCGTGCTCTGGTCCATGGGGTCATGAAGAGTCGGACACGACTTAATGACTAAACAACAACAAACTATTATCATGTACAGAACACTGCTGCTGGTATCTTATGCCTGTGATTTTCATATACAATGATTACAGCACATACATCCCTCTGAATGGAGCAGTACTCTATGTAATCCTAGAGCCAATCAAGAGAAAACTGGACAACCATTCATCAGATTTGCTTTGATTTGGATTCCTGCATTGAGCTTGATGGCCTTATAGCTCTGCTTCCAACTCAATCATTCTATGATGTTATGATCCTGATTAATTCCAGATGGCTATTTAAGGAAGTTAATATTGGTCATCCAGTTGATTTTCTAAGCTGCCCATATTTTCATGGAGTAACCAAAACTGCATAAAGCGTTCATATACAGGAGCACCATAATTATGTATCAGCTTTCCCTAACCTAATTCCCTCTGAGATGCACTGGGGACCATGAATCCCACTATCCACAATCAGCATGGCTACTGGCTTTCTGTACAATGGCATTGTGATCTTTATTGTTAACGTCATACTTTCACTCTGTACTGAATTATGGCATTAAAAAGGGTTTAGCCCCTTACTAGAATTCTTAATACCATGAAATTACCTTCTCAGTACACTGAGAAATGTTTTGAACAAATTTTATTTCTCATGATCCTGACATTATCTCCCAAGTAAACTGCATGTTTCTCATATTATTTTGCAATAACCTTGCTGACAATCATCAGCATCTTATAATCTCCCAATTCTCCTAGTGTAAAGGAGGTTTCTATCTGGCTTTTAAATGTTCATCAGCTAAGGTTTCAATTTGTTATACGTATAGTATACATCAGCACTGGAAGTGTAACATTTTCAGTGATCATGAATCACTTCTGGAGTTGTATACCTGAAAAACTATATGTAAGCGATAACTAAATGTCTTCCCTATGGATTTTTGTTCTCTATGTAATACTATTTGTTTATTTTGAGGCAACAAAGGACTATATGTCCATTTCTTTTCCACTAAAGTTCCTTGTTCTACTTTTTACTACTGTCCAGTAGGTGGCACACTTTCTCCTTTCTAATAAATTAATGCCAAAGGAAAGGTTGTGTATCAAAACATGAAAAACCTGTATTTCTTTAAAGCTTTAAAGACTAATCTACCTACCTACCTACCTACCTACCTACCTACCTACCTACCTGGTAAGCTACTTTTTAACAAAGTTTTTTTTCATTTGAAACAAAGAAAGCTGAACATGTGAGATTTCAGAGATCAACAGAAAATCCAAAAATTAATTCAACTGTAAGTATACCTTGTTTTCCAATGCTAATTATGACTATTTACTAAATCTTGGCACTGTCTTTCATCCTGCAATGGTTTAAAAGCAGTTTACAGAACAGTGATATAAAACAATTATAACCAATTAATAGAATAACAGGGTAAACAGGCAAAAATATTAAAATTCAGCAGCAGCAATAGAACATAACTTGGCAACTGGATGAACAACAGAAGTGTGTTAACTTGTCTAAACAAAGGGAAAGAGCCAAAAAGCATAGCCTATGTTAACGAATTCCATAACTCCAAGGAGACAAATGAAGGTCCTACGAAGGTCAATATGGCCTTCTGGTGCAATGAAACTAGGGCTGATATGACATATACCTTGTTGTTCACATTCTGAAAAATCAAGTTTGCTGGTTTATCTTAATTCATCCATTGAAATATTGAGATTTTTCATAGAAAAAGAAAGCAGGTGCAGCACCATTACCAGCTTCAGCTAATGAAAGCAGACGCCCAGAACTATATAGGTTGATACTCCCATACAAACTACGTATCTATCAGGCAGAGTAGGGAAGTAATAGTTTTTCAATGGGGAATCTGCTAATATAATAATCCTATACATAACCCAAAATACATAGAGAATCATTACTTTGTCAGGACCAACTAAATTTTTACAAATGTGTGCACGGATTTAAGTTCTCCAGAACTATATATGAGGCTGGTTTGGTTCAAAAAATTGCAAAGGTGGACAAGCATGGTAATCCAAATATTCAGTCAGATGCTACAGACATGTCTGAGCAGTTATAATGCCTTTTACCTGGAAATAAACTCCTCCTTTGCTCAGTACTCCCTTATTAAGTTTAGGACAGCATTCTAAACCTTGCTGAGAGTCTCCTATTGCTATGAAACTCAAGAGCAACATATAGGAAAGAATTGAGAGGAATACATTATCAGTTGGAATGCTAAAATATTCCTTAATAGTGGTAAAACAGATTCATTATAAAGATCAAAGAAAGATAAACAAAATACCCAAACACAAGAAAACTATTTCTCTTCATCTAGTACTACTCCCATAATCCTATTTTTTGTTTGGTTAATTAATTTGTCAGTTTACACTCTCCTACTCTCCAATAAAACTCATGGCATGCTGCAAAGCACACTCCAATCATTTTTTAAGCATTCATTCCTGAGTGTATAATTCCTTAGCAAAGTGGTAGAGAGGGTGGTGGCTGACCAGCTCCAGGCTCTTTTGGATGAAACCAATGCCCTGGATCAATTCCAGTCGGGCTTCAGGCCGCGCCACAGTACGGAAACAGCATTGGTCGCCCTGTCTGACGACCTGCTGAGGGAGGCTGACAGGGGCAAAATGTCTTTGTTGGTCCTCTTCGATATCTCAGCCGCCTTCGATACCGTCAACCACAGTATCCTCCTGGGGAGGCTCTCCGAGCTGGGAATTGGTGGTCTGGCACTTGCCTGGCTCCGATCCTTCTTGGAGGACCGTCCTCAGAGAGTACAGCTTGGGGAGAGTGTTTCGGCCCCGTGGAGCCTCAATTGTGGGGTTCCGCAGGGCTCGATTATCTCCCCAATGCTGTTTAATATCTACATGAGGCCGCTGGGTGGGGTCATCAGGGGGTGTGGGGCGTCGTGCCATCAGTACGCTGATGACACCCAGCTCTACATCTCCTTTTCTCCAACCACAGTGGATGCCGTTCCGTCCCTTCAGCACTGCCTGGAGGCTGTACTGCAATGGATGCAGGAGAATGGACTGAGGCTGAACCCGGACAAGATGGAGGTCCTGAGGGTGGGTGGCCCCTCCATTGGTGGTTTGGGAAACTCCCTCTCTTTTGGGGGAGTGACTCTTACTGCGAAGAGTGAGGTTCGCAGCTTGGGGGTCCATCTGGATCCGGCGCTCACCATGGAAACCCAGGTGGCGTCAGTGGTCCGCTCTGCCTATTTCAATCTGTGGTGGATTGCCGAGCTGCGTCCCTATCTTGATGTTGGGGTGCTCACCACTTTGGTCCATGCGCTTGTAATCTCAAGATTAGACTATTGCAATGCACTCTACGTGGGGCTACCTTTGAGATTGATGCGGAAGCTTCAAATGGTGCAGAATGCGGCGGCCAGACTTCTCAGTGGGACGAGAAAATATCAGCATATTTCCCCCACTCTGGCTGCCTTGCATTGGCTGCCCGTTCGTTTCCGCATTGATTTCAAAGTGTTAATGATGACATATAAAGCCCTAAACAGTTTAGGACCTCGATATCTAGCGGAACACCTCCTCCCACCTAGATCTACCCGAATCACTCGTTCTAGCCAGGAAGGGCGGCTGAGGGGCCTAACGCCGAGGGAGGCCCGGAGAGAAAGAGCAAGAAACCGGGCCTTCTTGGCAGTGGCCCCTCGCCTTTGGAACAGTCTGCCCTCAGAGATCTGTCTGGCTCCCTCGCTGGGTGTTTTTAAGAGCCAACTTAAGACCTGGCTCTTTAGGCAGGCTTTCCCTCCTGTCATCACTTGATTATCTTTATTTTTCCCCATCTTGAACCATATTACTATTGTTGCTCTTTATTTTATTATACTGTTTTTATTCTATTTTTATTGTTAGCCGCCCAGAGTAGACCTGTGTCTAGATGGGCAAGGTATAAATTTAATAAATAAATAAATAAATAAATAAATATAAACATTACCATCATTTTGTCTCTCACTTACATTGTCACAAACTGCACACTCCTGAAAGCTCTCTGTAACATTTGTGAATCATCATCAATTAATCCTTAGTCACATACTCATAAGCCAAACAGAAAACGCTCCCAATGTTAGATATACCCAATCCTTTAAATGCTCGGTAATTAAACCACCTAATCAAGTGCAAACAATTCTAGAGTATACTGTCAATAAAAGTGAATAACTCTACCAACAATTTCTGAATGTATAAAGAGTAACAGGGTAAAAACACTGTCTTTCTGCATTACTTTGTAAAATATTGAAGAACACACACAGGAACAAGCACAGCTTAGTTTTGAAATATGGGATATGAAATCTGTGTGACTTAATACTTTGTTGGATCAACAGGACACCAGTTAAGAAAATATTTAACCTCTTCCTTGGAGATTTATACAACTTTATTATACTATACACCATTAATTTACAGAATTCACTGCAATGGCAATAGTCATTGATTGATTTGGTTTTTTCCCCCAAACAGGATGGATATATTTTTGGGTACCTATTAACAGCTATCAACCATGATGGCGCAGTTCAGCCTGTTCAGAAGCAATGTGCTCTTCAACATCAGTTACAATTGGGTGGCAGCTATTGCCTTCAACTCCTGCTTCCTGAACACATCTGACCAGCCACTACTTGGAATAGGATGCTAGCATAGATAAGCCTTGGTCTTGCCCTGTAGGGCTCTTCTGTTTGTAAATGTCCTTAGCTTTGTCTGGATCATGCTCTTTGATACGTTTAACTGTTTAAAATTTACCTAAAGTTTTAAAATGAAGTGTAATTGATAACGCTCAGACACTACTGGTACTAAAATGTTTTGTCCTACATGAGTCATCAATTTTTCAAGCTCATCTAGTTTGAAGGTCATAACTATACAGTCACATTTTAGACTAAAGCTAATATGTTTTACTTTCATCAATATGTATACTATTTGTAAAGAATCATATAGTGAATGTGGCATTATTTATTTATTTATTTAATTTTTATAACACCCATCTGGCTACGAAGGCCACTCTGGGCGGTTTACAAGGTTATTAGTGTTAATACAGTCAATTTTAGTATTCACTAAACATCTAATATTCATTTCCCCTTCCCCCCAAAGTTGTAATCAAAATAATAATTAAAATACATACCTGGCTACAGCTTCACTGTATACAAAGCCCGCATCTGCTCTCTTTACAATTTCAAAGCAGAGATCTGCACCATCCATACTGCAAGTTAAAAAAGTATGAAAAATGTATTTGTAAACAGAAAACATATCTTCCAGTAGTATACTCCAATGCTACACTTTCAACAATATAAAAGCCCCACACATTATCACATCCATTTCAAAATGTGTGGCTGTCCAAACATTATGGGATTACAACTCGCTATCATTTTACACCTTAGGTTGATTTTGCCAAGGCTGATAGGAATTATAATCCAGAAATATGTGAAAAGCCACCCACTCTCCACATTAAACAAGACAGAAAACTTATTTTGTTATCAGCCCACCATATTGGAAATCCTAACCATCTTCCCTGCTTATGCAACATTATTATCAGGGCTTGAAAAATTTTAGAATGTCTCACCAGTCAGTCAAAAATTTCACCAGTCAGCATGACCGGACTATAGCCTTGCAATTTATGTTAACAAATTTAAACTAGGCACTTGTTCACTTTTATTTCTGCATAACAATGAGTACAAACCCAAAATAAATTGTATTACGTACACGGGAATCACTGATTCATACCCTCAGACTTGGGTTGCTTTATTACCTGCGTGCCTGTGGGGTCATGAAGCTTGTATTTTGAATGCCTTTCTTTTGAATGTCTCCAGCAAAAATGAAACTGAAAGCAAAAGTGCCCGGCCTCTTAAGGAGCCACGGTTCCCTCCCACTGCAGGATGTGTCCTCGTTCGGTTGAAATTGGGAACAGGGAATCTCCATATTCTCCAGCATGGGACTACTCTACATTCTCCTGCAGAGCTATATCTCTATGTGCCGCTGGAACTATCTTCTCGCAAGAAGAAGAGAGGGGGGAGGGGAGGACTGCAGGATTAGAGAGAGAGAGACAGGCTCGTCGAGCAGCATTTTTCTCTCGTCACAGACCAGTGGACGAGTGCATTTTTCAAGCCCTGATTATTATCCCATATCCCATATCCCATAAATTAAACTTACGGAATTCACTTCCATATTATAAGTATGACCATATAACAATATATAGAAAGACATGCAGATTTTACTGTACAACCAGAAAATCAATCATTTCAATTTAAAACATAGTACAGCTTTGATTCACAGATAAACTATTAATACTTCTTGAGTCTTACAGGTGACTATTAGAAATAATAGTATCTTTAGAAGTTTGGCCATATTTCTCCCTCTTCCCTTTCATTCTGAACAAATGCAGGAAATGTTAAGAAGAAAATGAGAAATCCCATGCATAACATTATATTATTTTTATATGAAGTAGATTTATATAAATGCGTCATCGTGATGCATATGCAGACTGAAAATATGCCCTATATACCTGTTGTTATGTGCTGTCAAGTTGCTTTCAACTTATGACAACCCTATGAATGAATGACCTCTAAAATGTTCTGTCATTAACATCTCAGTGAACTCTAAAATGTTCTGTCATTGCCATCTCTTGCAAATTCAGGGCTGTGGTTTCCTTCATTGAGTCAATTGATATCATATTTGATCTTCCTTTTCCTGCCATCTACAAAATGAATCTAGGTTTACATTTCTTTTATGGAAGACATCTCTTATTTTTTAAATTCATCAGATGTTTTATTTAGATTATGATTCTTATAATAATAATAATAATAATAATAATATGATTCTTTTCATGTTCTTTTTCAGCTTAGCTCTAATTTTTTGATATTAAAAATTCCTGGTCAGTACCACAATTTAATCCTAATCATGTTGTGGCACACAGAATACAGCTTCTCCACTTTGAATTATGAAGTCTATTTGATTTCTATACTGGCCATCTGATGATGGTGAGTGGCAGTGAGTGTTTCAACACTGGAGGAATTGAAAAAGAATTTAGACAACCACCTGGCAGATATCCTTTGATTCATATTCCTGCATTGAGCAGGGAGTTGGACTTGATAGCATTATAGGCCCCTTCCAACTTCATTATTCTATGATCTTATGTCCATGTGTGCAGTGATGTCTTTGGTTACCTGAAATATGTATTTGTAATAAACTCTTGGCTTCACAGAATCATTCTCCTGTTTTGTTTCCGACCTCCCAGCAACATTCAGTTCTGCTTTCTACATTTGCGTTATCAGTCTATGATCAGCACTGTTTTCATATGTGATCAATTTCCTTCTGAATGTTTGCAGAAAAGCTTTCAATTTCTTCTTTGTCAGTATATATAGTTGGAGCACAGATGTGAATATTGTTTACACTGATAGCCAATCAAATCTAAGTGATATGTGGTCAGACCTTGCATTATAGACCCTAACTGCTTGTGATACATCTTACTGTAGTATTAGAGTCACATCCCTTCTCGTGAGTTTGTCATTTCCAAAGCAAAATAATTTACAGTAACCATGACTAAAAGGATCTAATTTTGACAGAAAATATCCTACTCCTTACTTGGATGGACACCTTAACGTGGTAGTGGGCTTTTTTTTTTTTTTTAAACATTTTTTATTATTATATAACACACCAACAAACAACCATACAAAAACAGGGAGGGAAGGGGGGGGGGGTAACACAAAACAAAACAAAACATGAACACAGGGAAGTATTTGCTTTCCTACAGTATCTAATGTACTCTTGACTTCATGGCTGTGATACAATACTAGAATCCATAATCTATATTATATTCTCTACTCATATGTTTCTGGGCCCAATCATAAAACATTTTCCAGCTTTCTTTAACATATGTTCTTGGGTTCTCATGTAATGTCTCTGATAATCTATCCATCTCTGCAATATCTAATAATTTCTTAAGTAGCTCCTCTTTCTTCGGGTTTTCCTGATTTTTCCACTTTTGGAACGTGGTAGTGCGTTTTTAGCGTATCAGAGAAACCATGAGCAATGCTATCAAAAGGCTACCCTCCAGTACTCATCTGGATTCTAGCAGGGTCACCTAAGGCGGAATGCTCAAAGCTGAGACAACACACTAAGACGCAACCACTCTCTTCAGGATCAGCTGTCACATCAGCGGAAAAGAATTTACATTCTAATGGGGGGGGGGGATTCCTGGAGGACACCTACTGGACAGAAGCAGTAGTGGAGAGTGATACTGGTGGAAGATCTTCCACAGCCAATTACAGAGACATTTAAGCTAATTTTTGTTAGTACTGCACAGAAGGTGGTAACAATGAATCACTCCTAAAATATTTCATACCTTGAAAACCCTATGATGAGACAATCCAAAATGAAACTCCCTCCCTCTTTGGCTCCCTCTTTGGGTGTTTTCAGGAGTAAAGTTAACACCTGGATATTTGGGCAGGCTTACCCTCCTGCCGTATCTTAAACTTTGTCATTTTTGCCATCTTCGATTTATGGTATATGTTTATTGGGTTTACTGTTTTTAAAAATTGTAATGCCGCCCAGAGTAGACCTTTGGTCTAGATGGGTGGGGTAGAAGTCTAATAAAATAAAATAAAATAAAATAAAATAAACATCACCACCTGAAATAAGACGCTATATGGAATCCGTGTTTGCTACAGCATCTTAGCAGACATTCTTTCCCAGTAGAAAAATGCCAGTTTATCATGCAGCCTTAATTAAAAGCAATTGTAATACACAGTTTGAAGGACTACTGTGGACTTTAAATTCTCTCATATTCCAGCTTCTTACTGCCTCTTATATATTAGTTCATGGAATAGGAAACTAGGTTTTAACAATCTGTAGAAAACATTAAGAATTTCATACTAATGGTTATTGTACTTTTTATAACATAGATTTCTCCTCAAGCTTATAAGTAAGGACTGTTCTAGTCATGAGCCACATTACTGCACTCTTTTATCTCCTTATATTTAAAAAAGGAAATGTAAAAATGTAGAAGGTGACTTCATCATTTCACATAAATCAGGTGTTGTAAAAATTATCACTCTTCTATTTGCAAAGTAGGTTTGTATGTGCAACACAGGTACTTAAAAATCTTACTCCTACTGATCTTCTACATCTCATTTCCTAAATGAGGAACTGAGAGTGACAGATAGTAACATCTGCTTTCATTACATCTTTCTATGTAGAAAAATACTTCAGAAACCTAGGGCCCAATTCTAAGTAGTCAAGACGGCTGGGAGCTGGCTGAGTTGACATTAAATCAGCTGGCCTAAGGTACATCCATCACTCCTCTCCCCAGACTAGGGATGATGGAAATCACTTAGGACTACCCTGACCAGGGTGTACCTTTGTGTCAGTATAGTAGCTGTGAGTCTGAGCTGACAGGAGTTTGGATCTGGCATAACTCAGCTCATTCCTGCTTCTCCCTTCTCTGGTTCTTACTGCTGGTTGATCTCAGCCAGTACATAGCAATCATGCCAGCAGATCTGAAATCAGCAAGTACAAAAAAACTGTGCCAGCACAAGGAGAATTGTGCTGGCTTAACAGGCCTTTGCCCCTTCCAAATCCACTACAGCTGGTGTATTCTGAGTTTAGATTGCATTGCTTGAGTCCAATGTCAGGCCAAATGAGCAATCCTGGTATGCTACAGTCAAACAATACACTTTTTAATTCAGACAAAGCTGAATCCATATGAGCAACACCAGTTGTCAGCACATTCTTAAATATGTTGACTTTGAAGTAAGTCCTGTTGAGCTCAATGGAGCTTATTTTCAAATATGCAGATGTAGGATTTCAACCTGCATAAAAAATTCATATGAAGTACATTTAAACATTTAGTAAAAATATGTTCATGCACTGATAATATTAGAAAATATTCTATTTGTTTTCTCTCTGTAGACTGTGTATATAAGTAAATGATCACAATTTCTTCCCAAATAAGTTGATTGTTTACTGTGGCAATTTGTCTAAAACACAAACTGCAGCCAATAAAAAGTCTCTTTTTAAAATTTTGGTCTAAAGTCCTAGACACAGCACAACATATTTAATCAACAATGTACATGATAGTAGAATTATTTCACCAGTAGATGGGAGTGGACTCCTACTAAATGAAGTGTGATTTCGTTCTTCCACATAATTCATAATGTACTTCCCAGAAAATGTACTTTGCAAACTCATGGACAGAGCAGACACCTTGATTAGGTTTAACAATTAAATTTCCTCCCCCCTCAGAACCAACCAGGGTGAAAAAAGATAGCATTTCGAAATACTTTAATCATTAACACACTAAAATATTCATGCACTAGTGAAATGTGGTACTATAAAGCTAAACAACTGTGTGGCAATCCATTACAACTATGTAGATTGTAAGGGTTATTTTTATTAAAAAAAAAGATTAACTGGTTACCTTGGCCTAATATTAAAACCGGAAACAGTTATGCATTGTTTTCTCTGTCACAAGTGAACTGGAGATTCTAAGCAGACAGATCAACAGGCATTTACATCAGGAGTACAAAACATACGACACATTAAAGCCTTAAATGCATCCCTCTTGTTACTTAGTCCCACAATGCATACAGCTAGTTCTTTCCCCACTTCTGCTAAGCAGCAAGGAAAGAGTAATCTATATTATTGCAGATGGCCCAGGATACCATACTCCTCTAAAGAGGATCAATGAGATGGGTATATTTCCATATGCATGCATATGCATCATATGGCCAAGAATCACAAAAATGTGATGCACCCTGATTTGTACTACAGTGCCTTCAAGAATAAAGGCAAACATTGTAGGGACACATTTTTCAAAAGCTTACAAATTGGGATGGGAAACTGACATCTGGTGGGCCAGGTGACATCAAGGAGCAAAGTCCATCCTAAACCTAACCACCCATTGATACCCATTCCAACTTTCTCTACTCCAAACATCAGCTGGGTCATCACCACTGTTGTGATCAGAAACATCAGCAGGGATTCATTTCACCATCTCAACAGACTATGCAGCATCTGAAGAGAATCTGTTATCACTGATTCAATATATCACTAGGGATGATTCAGCACTTCCAAATGATAGCTGAGAAATATGTCTGCTTTATACACTATCCCTCCTGGGACATTAAGCTTTGTGCAAAGGAAACAGGACAGTACTTGGATGAGAAACTACATATGCTGGCTGATTTGCATGCCGGCTCTGTGTGGCCTGCGCCATCCCAATCAAGGTGGTGAGTAGCAAGCACATTCAGGAGCCTGGTCGAGTCATCCCTGCTGGTATGTTCAGTCAGAGATAACTGCACAGAATCTCCATCATCCCTGTCAGCACTATGATCAGAACATGCAGCAAATCCCAGCTGTTGTGATCTCCCATCAATGAGCAGACATATGATTCAACTCTCTGCAAGCCTGGGGAAGGGGACAGGCCTTTAGGGTGGGGGCTTTATGGATGAAAGGGCAACATTTGCAGGAACTGCCCTGCAAACTGAGGTTTTCCAGCCCTTCTAAAACTAACCCCTATATAGACACAATGTGGTAAAGAAGCAGATGAAGTTATTAATACTGATGTTTAACAGTTGCTATTTATGGTCAAGTATTAATAACAGACGTTTGCTGCTCAAAGAAATTTTCTTTGAGCAGCAAACGTTCATCTTGCATTAATGTTCATCTTGCATTAATTCAAAATAATCTACTACTGTTGTATATGTTTGAGATGGGCACGAACCACAGTTCAGGCCAGTTCAGTGCACTTCTGCCTCCTTTGTGCGCTTGCCTATTCCCTGGACAAAGCGCACTTCCCTCCCCGCCTCCTCAGTGCAACTGCCCACTCACCAATTGCAGTGTGTGCTTTTCTCCTCTGTCTCCTCCAGTGGCCACCCACCCAGACGAAGAGGCAGAGCAGGGAAGCTTGCAGTGCTGCCTTTGAGTGAGCAATCACCAGAAGAAGGAAACACACACTGCGTGATTGGTGAGTGGGCAGTTGAGCTGAGGAGGGGAGGAATGGGCGAGCACACAGAGGAGGTGGGAGAGGGGAGTGCACAGTGCCTGCAGAACACGTGTGCGGGCACTACATCGAACTGGGCCAAACCGCCGAACTGCAGTTCATGCCTCTCTCTCCTACCTAATATACTGGATGGGATTCAAGAGCACAAAATGTGACTAATATGCATTTCAACACATGATAGTAATAGTGGGGAATTAACATTTCACAACAGCAATATACAGATGTCCTAATACTGCAGTGTTTAAGGGGTGTGCGAGGCTGTTCTCATAAGTAATTCGACAAGACAAGACAAAACAAAAGCAAAAAAAAAAAAGACATTGTGGTACGTACTTTAAAGACTAACTGCATATTTTATTGTAAGCTTTTGTGGAACATTGTCCACTTCTTCAGACATGTGAGTTAGGATACAGAGACTACATGGCAAAACACTCACACAAGGCTCTAAGAGACAAAGGTAAGGGGCTGGAAAGCTCTACTGTATGCATGTAACACAGCCCAGGGTTTTGAGGGTTTGTTTGTTTGTTTAACCTTCATTTTTGTGTCTGAGAAAAGGAAATGTGATGCAAAGAGTGTTAAATCAACAAGAGTCAAGGAAAGCTATCACTTCTTTTACTTCCACAGCAAATAGTACACATTTTATATTTCTATGGCATGACATTGTTTTCAGGAACAAAACTCCAATTTACAACAATGTGCTTACAGAAAATATGCCTATAGGGTTTGACTTATACTGTACTAGGTCGCTCTGTAATCTTTTATCCAGAAATCAATTAAGTTCTAAGTGCAAATGCTGCTGTACTCCACAGGTAGGACATGAGTGCAACAGTTGGAAGTAATACATGGTAATCATGGCCAGCAATATTATATAGTGTTGATATATTGACCTTATACCCCAATTAATTTGTCTAATTCCATTTTAAACCTGTAAACATTGGCAAGCATAAGATCTTGTGAAGAAGTACTACATTTCCTGTGTCCTCTTTAACTAGTAAGTGTTCTCTCAAAGATAAACTACAGAAAACATGTACAAAAATCTTACACTAATATCTGCTTTGCCAGAAAATGTGTATGTTTACCATTCAGTATAAACCAGCTTTATTTTCTTCAATGTATTCTTTATTCAATATAACCTCACAAATTCTTTACAACTGCTAGGTATTACACACCCCCATGGATATAGTACAAAGCAAAGTTATTTAGCATATTATTGTGCATTAGTTTTTTTTTTTTTTTTGGATTTAGCAATTCACCATTTATCCACAATAAGCAAAGAATAATATTATAGATATATATAAAAACTTACAACTCGAAAACCATGTATAACATTCCATCAGAACTGTAGGTCTCCAAAAGTTCAACAATATGAGGATGTTTCAACATGTGACAGATACTGGCTTCCCTCTTCAGATCTGTTGGAAAAGATGCTTCATTAATTAACTGGATTTATTTGATTTATACCCAACTTTGGTCTCAAAGACAAAATCCAAAAAGAAAACACAGAGTGGATCCAACTGAGCTCATTGAGTAGTAAGACCACTGCTGAAAAGATCTCTTTGAATCCCACCACACTAGATAGCTACCAGCCAGTCCAGTATTCCATTTAAGGGGGAAAGTACTGTAAAGTGTGGTACTTTCTGAGCAATGAATTAATATTTCTGATTAATACTATCAATCTGATAGTCTTAATCAATCTGAAATCATTACCTCAGTTCAAGTGCTAATTATATAAAATAGAAAGTTGGAACAGTAAAAGTTTTTTAAATTTCAGCTCTCTGTGCTTCTGAAACAGCATAAGGGCAGTGATGAAAATTTTATTGTATGGCTGCTGCATGAGCTATTACGCCCATCTCCAGGAAACACAGCATGGGAGAAGATATTCCACTGTTCTGTATCTTCTGAGAAGATAATGTGTAAGTTAACAGATAGGCACAATTGACTTTTTCTTTACACAGCATGTGAAGAACATCACTGAATGTGCATAGCGACATTCTTAATACTTTTCCTGAATAAAGACAACAGTTAAAAAGAATGAAATACTTGATGGCACAATCGCACCTTCCCTTGAACATATGTTTAGCTGAACAAGCAGGAGTCCCTTTTGATTAGAAGAATCCAGGGTAGTTTTGATTTAAACCAAATTGATTTAAGTTATCATGATCTAAATCTCAAAAAAAATAAAATTTAAATCATGACTTAATTTTTTTTAAATCTGATTTTTGTGGTGATTTAAAAAATAATAATTGATTTTTATCCACCCTGGAAGAATCACAAACTTGAGAAAATTAAAAATCAATATTCTTCCTAAAAACATAGTCATTCTGCTGAAAGAAGCGAATTCTCTCTTTTGGAGGAAAATACATCTTTCAAAGATGAAGGACTGGAAGCTTGTGTAACGATCTGTCTTAAAAAGATGTTGAGAAGGATTCATCCTTTAAGCCATTTATGTTTTAAACTATTCTGATTTTATGGAATTCTTTTAGAAGAGGGTAGGGAAAGGTGGGAAATGACACATAACTTGGAATGGTCCTGAGGGCCACTTTAGAAGTTGCAGCTAGTGCAAAACACGGAAATTAGAATGTTTAGGAGAATATCTTAATGAGCACATATTATACTAGAGCTAAAGGAACTGCACTAGCTGATGGCTTAATATTGAGCAGAGTTTAACATTTCATCTGCATTTACAAGATTCTGATTAGCTTGGGACCATGCTATTAAAGAGAGTACTTCCACGTGGATTAGCGTTATCCCTGAGGTTGCTAGAAATTAGCTTTATATTTGGAAATCATCTTTGAAAATAACTTTTATCACTGTAGTTGCCGGAGGGTTTTCTAGTTGTCATGTATGTAGGAGGTACCTCAGACAGAAATTCAAAGGTGAGCCTTCCTTGCAGTGCCCCCTACCACTAACTATGGAATGCTCCCCACACAGGGCTGCAAGAACCTATGCTACAGCACTTTTCCAGTTATTAAAAATGTACCTATTCATGTGAGCCAGGGTGGGTGGGTGTGGTGGATTGTAGGGGACAATGTTCTCTTTCTGGGTATTCTGGTGGCTGCACAAACTGCTAAAATGCCAGAAGGTAAAACAAGCAAAGAAAGACAGAAGAATTAGCTAAAAGGTGATATACTTTTAGTTTTATTTTGTTTTTTTGTTTATTATTGTAAACAGCCAGAGTAGTGCTTCGGCACTAATGGGGAGCAGTATACAAACAAACAAAAAAACTTATGCTTTTGAAAAAGTTACATTCTGCAATCTTAAATTATGCAGGAGGGCCCTGTAACTTATTTGAAAGGTGAACTGCCCTTCTTGGAGACACCCAGAACCTGTAATTCACCTTCTTTGTACTGGAAAAGATTCTGCAACGTATGTTGCTCATGATATAATCAGCACCACACTATTTTGCACAAAATAGGTATGCATTTTCAGCCACAGTATGCAAAAACACAGAACTATGTTTTGGAACTGCAGATATATATGTAAATATGTAGATATAGAATGGCCTATAGAAAAAAAAAACTGTAAAAGAGATCTGTATGTAATTTGACTTGCTTTTGTCAAACGAAGTCTACAAATACAACCTCTGACTCACCACACCCTACAAATAACAAAAGGCCAAATTACTGAGCTGTGTAATTTTACTGGAAGTTAATAAAAGCCTATCAGAGGTTGGACAATAAAATTAGAAACTTCAGGATATACATTATTTTGGACAATGGAAAATGCTATTTTGTAATGGATAACAGCTGAAAAGGACCAATAAAAATAAGAGGCACAAGGCAGATAGAGTTGAGTATACTTAAGTCCCACTAATTTAATGAGTTTCTTCTTTACTGTTCTACCACGGAATTTAACCCTGTTTAACTAGAAGGTGCTCAGTGACAAACTATTACTGTTTCATGATCATTCATAGGTTTATGCAAACATAATTAATTCTATACATACATGTTCAATGCATGCATTTAATGTAACTTGTATACATGTTGAATGAGATGCACATACAACTGTTTATGCAGAGAGTAAAGGCCCTTCACACATTCTCTGATGCTGCTGATAAAAAGAAGAATTGTTCTGGTTTCCAGACAGTAAACTAACAAGCCTTATTCTGTTGCCACTGATAGGCAGTAGTTTCATGCTGACCACTCCAGATGCTGATCCATCAGCAACCCGCTGTGAGGAATTTGAACTTTTCAGACAAAGTTGCTTGGATTTCCTTTCATTGGGATGCTGTAGTTGATACAGCTCCTGTATCAACTTTTTAATCAACTGGATGCAACTTTGGCTCCTGACTGTTTTGTTATAACAGATATGTTTTAATTGGTGACGCTTGAGTATGTGGTCAGGATTCTTGGAAAGATGAAACCTACCACATGTATGCTGGATCCCTGCCCTTCCTGACCTATAAAAGCAGCCAGAGGGGGACTGATTGAGTGGATAAGGTAAAGGTAAAGGTTCCCCTTGACATTTAGTCCAGTCGTGTCCGACTCTAGGGCGCGGTGCTCATCCCCGTTTCCAAGCCATAGAGCCAGCGTTTTGTCCGAAGACAGTTTCCATGGTCACGTGGCCAGTGCGACTAGACACGGAATGCCGTTACCTTCCCACCGAGGTGGTCCCTATTTATCTACTCGCATTTGCATGCTTTCGAACTGCTAGGTTGGCAGGAGCTGGGACAAGCGACGGGAGCTCACTCCGTCGCGTGGATTCGATCTTACGACTGCTGGTCTTCTGACCCTTCTGCGGTTTAACCCACAGCGCCACCACGTCCCTGGTTAAGGGATAAGGGGAGTGGTAAATGCCTCCTTGCAGCAAGGCAGGGTGCCAGCATGTCTTAAGCAGGTAGTAATAAGACTATTATTCAAAAAGCCCTCCATGAATCCCACTGTACTGGACAATGATCAGCCAGTCTCCGATACTCTATTTTTGGGCTAGGTGGTGGTTTCTCAGGTCTAAGGTTTCATGGATGAATCAGATTACCTACATCCATCTCAATTTGGCTTCAGGCTTGGCTATGGGACACAGACAGCTTTGGTTGCCTTGGTGGATGACTTATACCAGGAACTGGACAGGGGTAGTGTGTCCCTGTTGGTTCTGCTGGACCTCTCAGCAGCCTTTGATACCACTGACCATGGTATCCTTTTGGGCCATCTATCTGGGATGATACTTGAAAGCACTGTTTTACAGTAGCTCAGGTCCTTCCTAAAGGGGGAAAAATCAGTTGATGGTGCTGGGGGACTCCTGTTTGATGCCCTGGCTGTTGGCCTGTGGTGTCTCTCAGACTTTTATTTTCTCTCCTATGTTGTTTAATATATACATGAAACCACTGGGAAAGGTTGTCCAGGGCTTTAGAATTCCATGCCATCAGTATGATGATGAAACCCAACTCTACTTTCCAACCAAGTCCAAGAAAGCTGTCTCAGTTCTAAACTGGTGCTTGTTATCAGTAATGGGCTAGATGAGGGCAAATAACTTGAAACTTAATCCAAGCAAGACAGAAGTGTTCCTGGTCAGCTGAAAGACAGATGCGGGAATAGGTATTTAATCTACGCTGGACAGGGTTACATCCTCACCCTGAAAATTTTGGTCCACAGCTTGGGTGTATTCCTACACTCTTTCCTGAGCCTGGACACCCAGGTTTCTGTAATGGCCAGGGTTGTATCTGCAGAGTTAAGACTGATGTGCCAGTTGCATCCATTCCTTGAGATATCTGATTTGGCTGTAGTGACACATACCTTAGTTACATCCCACTTGGATTACTGTAACTCTCTTTATGAGGTGTTGCCTTTGAAAACGGTTCAGAGATTTCAACTGATTCAAAATGTAGCTGCCATACTGCTGGCTGCGGCCAGTTACAGGGGCATATGACTCCACTGCTACAACAGCTGCACTGGTCGAATTCAAAGTGCTGATTCAAGCCCTATACGGTTTGGGTTCAGACTATCCCAAGGACCAGATCTCTTTATACAAGACTTCCCAACCATCATGATCTTCCGAAGAATCCCTTCTCTCAGTCCCACTGCCATCACAGGTACATTTGATGGGGACATGAAAGAGCAATTTTTCTATGGCTGCTCTCAGATTGTGGAATGGGGCCCCTTGGGAGGTTAGGTTAGCCCCCTCTCTTTTATCCTTTCACTGACAGTCAACGACTTGCCTCTTCAGGCAGGCTTTTAATAACAGTCCCTCTCAGATGGTTTTTTTTTTTGGGGGGGGGTCTTCGTTTTTAAAGTTTTAAAATGCTTTTTAATTATTACTAAAAATTAATTGAGTGATTTTAATTATTATTGTATGTTTAATTGGTTTTTTTACTTTAGTTTGATTTGTTTTAATCAAATTTAATCACTGGGAGAAAAGTGGCATAGAAATGAAACATACAAATGTATGTGGCTCTATTCATTAGCTTCACTGACTTTTTCAATGGTCCTATCAGAACTATGGTGCTTTTGGGGGTGGTGGTGTTGAAGCAGAAGTGCACTTTGTCTGGCAGATGAGGTAGCAGGAACATAAGCCGGTATGTCTTTCAGAGGCAGACACTTAGGATACCATATCTCTAGTTTGGATATGGATAATCTGGGTTTCCTTTAGCAATATTTCATTATAGTTCAAAATGCTAAGTGCACTGACCTGGGAATAAGTTTCCTTGAACTCAAGTGATGCTTACTTTTGAGTAAGCATGCATAGTTTGTATGTACCATTTCCCCTTTGGCTTGTACCCAGCAAGAAAGCAGTGAGAACCTTGTAGTAATTTATGCATTAGTCCACTAAATTGCATAATTCACTGTGGCAAATTGCTGTTGACTAATGAGACATCAAGTTAATGAAGTGTGCAAACAAGTGCATAGCAGACATAAGCCTAGTAATGTGACCTGCACCTGGTTAGTTAGCACCAATTTGCCATGGTGAGTTATGCAATGTAACTTATGTATACATAAATCACCAACTAGATTCTGGCCAGCCTTTTTGTTTCCACGAACTTGAAAGACAAACCAAATGAGTTCCTGAAAGAAGACAATACAGTGCATTTTTACCCAAAGCAGGAGCCCCTCATCTACCTATCTACACCCACTCACTTCATGAGCTGAACTACAGGCACTTGCCAACTACCCGAGTAAGAGCTGGGTTAAATCTACTCCTGCTGTTGCAACAGCAGCAAAACATCAAAGGAATTCCACTTGCAGACATACGATTTTAAGGGTATCTTCTTTGTTGCCAAGTAAGAAAAGGAAAATAGAAAGGAAGAAAATAAAACAAGGAAGAACCTGTGTTATGATATCTCTATGATTCACTGTACTGCGGGCATGGGATGAAAGGAACAAGTGCTCACATGTTGCACACTGCAGAAGAGAGAATGTGTGAACACTGTCCACCTATAGGGGAAATCACATGATCTTGAATGTGGATTAACTGCCACCTGCAGAACCTTAGCAGACATTTTTACTGACACACAGATAAGCAGTTCTAGATGATTTATGTGTCTGAATGGAGCCACATTTTTATAATGAGGAAAGAGGGGACAAGACACATCTGTGTCCAAAAAAGCAGGGGGGGGGGGGAAATCTACAATTACCTATTATATGTTGCCAATAAAATCCAGTTAAACAGAACAGCCATTTTTTAAAAAAGGAGTTGAGGGGATTATGTGCATAAGCAAGTTTGTCCCCACTTTCCGTATTGCATTTTCCTATAAGGCAACTCAGACATAGTACTGTGGGGGGGAAAAATAACTCATAAAATAGAATGGTTACTTACCTGTAACTATGGTTCTTCTAGTGGTCCTCTGTGAATCCACACAACTGGGGTATAAACTGCGCTTGCGCTGGATCCTCGGAATATTCTAGAGCTGAAATATAGAAACATAGTAGTACGTTGCCCCTAATGCGCATGCTCCACCCGCCTACAGCCTCAGTTCCACATGCCCGCCGTCGTAACGCTCTAGAGCGAACATAAGAGTGACGGACAGTGGGGAGGCCGGGCGGGATGTGTGGATTCACAGAGGACCACTAGAAGAACCATAGTTACAGGTAAGTAACCATTCTTTCTTCTACGTGGCCTCTGTGAATCCACACAACTGGGTGACTGACAAGCTCACTTACCGGAAGGTGGGCCGTCACTCCAGTACGGAAGTAAGGACAGCTCTTCCAAATTTAGCGTCCTTTTTGGCTCTAAGGTCCAGACGATAATGAGTCACAAACGTGGAAGGAGTAGACCACGTAGCAGTTCTGCAAATGTCGGAGACATCAATACCTCTAAGTAGTGCCGTAGAGGTTGCCACAGATCTAGTGGAATGTGCCTTAAGAGCGCTTGGTGGGGTCTTGCCCAATAGTTCATACGCTAAGGCAATAGTGGAGGTGATCCAACGTGAAATAGTTTGTGAAGTTACAGCAGAACCTTTGTTAGGACCATAGAAACACAAAAACAGTCTGGACGATTTGCGGAAGTCCTTAGTCCGTGATGTATAAAAAGCTAATGCACGCCGAACATCTAACGAATGGAGCATGCGCTCAACATCTGAAGAAGGGTTAGGAAACAACGCTGGAAGAACTAACGGTTGATTAACATGAAACGACGAAACCACTTTAGGAAGGAACGAGACGTCCGGGTATAGAATCACTTTGTCCGGATAAAACTGGAGGTACGGGGTGTCAACTCGAAGAGCCGCGAGCTCACTGGCTCTTCTAGCAGAAGTGATTGCGACTAGAAATAAAGTCTTGAATGATAGAAGTTTAGGATCAGTCGAAGCCATAGGTTCGAATGGTGGTCGCGAGAGGGCGTGCAATACAGTATTCAACGACCATTGAGGAGGCGGAGGACGAGTGGGCGGGCGAATATGATGTAAACCTTTCAGAAACATCTTTAAAGTGGGATGCGAGAATAAGCGAGAGGCATCTGAGCCTAAAGGCTGGTAAGAAACAATAGCCGAAATGTAGACCTTGAGGGTAGAGAATGCCAGTTTCTTGTCAAAAAGGTAACATAAATATGACAGAAGTGTGTCGATAGTCACGGGCATAGGGCATAAGTCTCGCGATGTGGTAAATTTTAGAAAATTATTCCATTTATATTTGTATAGCAGCTTTGTGGATGGTTTTCTTGCACTATCCAATACTTCTTTGATCATGGCAGAATCCGCCACGCTGCTAGGTGTAGGGAGTCCACATCTGGGTGGCAAATTCTGCCTGCATCTTGTGTCAAGAGATTTGGAATTTTCGGAAGCTTGAAGAAATCTGATGCCATTAATTTGAGAGTGGCAAACCACGGTTGACGTGGCCACCATGGTACGATTAGGATGACATCTGCGTGGATCTGACGGACTTTGATTAGAGTCCTTTGAATCAGGGGAATGGGTGGAAACAGGTAAAGGAGAGAATCCATCCACCTCACCATGAATGCATCTCCTATCGAGGCTTTGTCTCGTCCTGCTCGAGAGCAGAATTTGTCGCATTTGGAGTTGGTCCGGGTGGCGAACATGTCCACTTCCGGAAACCCCCACCTCTCGCAGATATCCTTGAAGACAGCATCGTCTAACTGCCATTCGTGAGTCTGAACGTTCAGTTGGCTGAGTGTGTCTGCTATCACATTGTCGCTCGTGGAGATATGGATGGCCACAGGAAAGACGTGATGAACATAGCACCATTCCCAGAGGTGGACTGTCAGATATAGAAGGGACATAGAATGAGTGCCCCCTTGTTTGTTGATGTAAAACAGAACTGTGGTGTTGTCGGTGATGACTTGAACACCACGACCCGCAAGTAGAGTGCGAAAAGCTCGGAACGCCTTGATGACTGCCCACATTTCCAAGTGGTTGATATGTAGTAGTCTTTCTTTTTTTGACCATAAGGCATGAACCTTGTGGGGACCGCAGTGAGCCCCCCATCCTGTCGGGCTCGCGTCTGTTGTTACTTGTATTGTGAGCTGCAGCGGACGGAAGGGGCGTCCCATTAGCAGATTTGTGTCGGCCGTCCACCATTTCAACTGCTCCGCCAGTTCGGGTGTGACTCGGAGACGCTTGGACGGTCGATCTGTCATGGCATCGAAGTGGTAGAGGTACCAGGCCTGAAGGGCCCGCATCTTTAGTCTGGCATGAATCAGAGCAGACGTTGTAGAAGCCATCAAGCCTAGGAGATGTTGAGTGTGATGAGCAGATATTCGTCTGTATGGCCGAAAGGGACACACCGCATTTTTTATTTTCTTGATGCGTTCTGGGGGAAGAAAGACTCTTGCTCTGATTGAGTTGAGACGCGCCCCTATATAGTCTATGACCTGAGTTGGTTGCAAGTGGGATTTTTCCATGTTGATCTTTAAACCAAGAGCTGTCAGTGTTTTGATAACGAACTCGGTGTCCATGAGGGCTTTGTGGTGGGAGGGGGCTACTATCAGCCAATCGTCGATGTAAGGAAAAATGACGATGTCGTGAAGCCGTAGATAGGCGGCTACAGGGGCCATACATTTGGTAAATGTTCTTGGAGCTGTGGTCAAGCCGAAGGGAAGGGCGCAGAATTGATAGGACGTATTTTCGAAGAAAAAACGAAGGTATTTTTGATAACGTGGGTGAATGGAAATATGAAAGTAAGCGTCTTTTAGGTCTATGACAACGAACCAATCTTTTCTCTTCAGGAGGTGAATGATGGACTCTAGAGTGACCATCCGGAAGCGTCTTGAGTGAACGTAAGTATTCAGCAGTCTGAGATCGAGAATGGGTCTGAGGCCACCGTCCTTTTTGGGTACTACGAAGTAACGGGAGTAAAAACCGTTCAGTATGTCGTGGGAAGGCACTTGCTGAATTGCCTGCTTTTCCAATAGAGATAAAATTTCTTCCTGTAGGGTTTCTGTGAATGGTGTAACCTCTATTTGACCTACAGGAGGAAGGTCTATGAATTCTATACGGTAGCCGAACTGGATTATGGATAGTACCCATGCATCTTTGGTGATGATTTTCCAGTTGTTCAGGTAAGGTGCTAATCTGGGATGAGGATGAGTGGAATTTCCAGTGTGGGGGGATGAAAACCTTTTTAACTCTGTAGTGTGATTGGATGCGAAGTCAAAGATATTGTTTTCCCTTTTTCATAGGCTGACGAAAAGACTGACGACGTTGAGATGTAGCCTGCGCCCGGAAAGATGGATTCGTAGTGGAAGAGTGAGACGGTCTTCCTTGAGTAAGAGGCCGATACGAACGGTAAGGCTGACGATATTGTTGTTGATATTGGTACTGATTTTGTCCAAATTGTCTCCGTCCTTGAAACTTTTGAAATTTGGGCTGTTGCTGGATAGTATAAGACCTAGCCGTCTTCTTTATTTTGTGAAATGTTTCCATAATGTCATCTGTTTTTTCATTAAATAGGCCGTTTCCATCAAAGGGCAATTCTTCTATGCGGGATTTGGCATCCTCAGCAATTCCAGAAGATCTCAGCCAGGCATGTCGTCTTAGTAGTATTGCAGATGTTAAAGACTTGGACGCAACTTCAGCGGCGTGACGAGCAGCCAGAGTTTGGTGTTTAGCAACGTTTAGCGCCTCGGTATGAGCATTGATCAAGGAGGATTTTGTTTCATCTGGGAGCAGTTGTAGGGTGGGCAAAACCTTGGCCCAGAGTTGCCTTTGGTAGGCTCCTAGTGCAGCCTGATAGTTTGACACTCTCAAAAGAAAGGATGCAAAGGAGTACATTCGTCTTCCCATGACGTCAAGTTTCCTCCCTTCACGATTAGTAGGTGTCACTTTGGCCTTAGAACCAGTTTTGGATATGTTTGTCTGAACAATAATAGAATTGGGTGCCGGGTGTTTAGAGAGGAAAAGGGTGTCGCTGCCATGCGCTCTGTAATGTCCCTCCATCCTTCTAGAAATTTGCATAGCATTAGGAGGTAGTCCCCAGGAGTCCTTGATGATTTCCATGATAACAGGGATAAACGCAAGGCTGAGAGGGTGAGATTTGCCTTGCTCAATGTCACCGAACACTAGATCTTGAGTGGGAGGTGGTGGTTGTTCCACATCAAGCTGGAGCGACTTGGCCATGCGAGTGATCATTTGCGAATAGGAGGTAAAGTCCTGAGACGGGGAGGGCGGTCGTAGGTCCCCCACATCGGAATCTGGTGTATTGATGTTTGGAGGGGCTTCTTCTTCAGAAGCGTCCGACACAGGTTCTTCCCCCTGGTCAGAGTAAACGGATCCTGAAGATTCATCTACAGGAGAGATATATGGCGAGGGAGACAAGCGACGCTTTTTCGAAGACCCAGCTGTTTCCTTTAAAGAATGTAGAGTTTGAGTTTGAGAGGAACTCGTCCGGCGTCGAACCGTCGGTGTCGACGCTTTCTCTTTAGCTGCCCGTTTGTCTGGCACTGCACAGATTTCTGTAGCTTGGGGTCGATCAGCAGCTCGATGTCGAGAGACCTTCGGTATCGAAGGATCTTCGATGTCGTAAACTCGTCGACGTCGACGCCTCGGTGGTGACGGTGACGAAGAAGGAGATGAAGCATAAACATACCTCACTTTCCTACTACATACTTGTTCGGTGTCGGAGTTGTCACGGCTCCGACCGCGTCGAGATTTTCTCTCGACCTCGATATAAATAGGCTCATCTTCGTCAGAGGAGGCTCGGTGTCGAGACCTCCTAGGTAGGATGAGAACCTCTCGGCGTGCTGTGCGACGTCGAGGGGAAGAAATGTGCTTCCTTTTTGCTGTCTTCTTTATGGGGGAGGCATGACGTACGGAGTCCTCTGAGTCCGAGTGCCTCAAAATGATCGCCCGCCCGGTTGAGACAGGGCTTGAATGGGCAGAATCATGGCTGGAAACAACAACAGCCTGAAAGCGATCAGGAGATTGGGGCAGGCTCGGAATCGATGCCGAAGCCTGAGTCGTACGGCGTCGAATGGAGAGTTCTCCCTCGGAGACATAGCCATGGCCAGGCGAGTCCCCAGACGGTTCCTCCAGAATGGGGGAAGGCAGAGACGCTGAAACTGGAGGAATATCTCGGGGTCTATCCTTAGAAGGCTTGCCTTTTTGGGGCTTGTTGGATTTCCCCGTTGAACTTTTCTTTTTCAGGTTGGCAGTTGAAGAGTGCTTCGAAGAAGAAGAAGCATTTGTAGGCTTTTTTACATTCTTTTTTGAGGACTTCGCCGGTGGGGAGCTTGGAGGTAAGGAAGGTAAGGACGGCGTGCCAGAATCATTATGAGCAGCCGGAGTTAGCGAGGGGTTCTGCTCAGTAGACATCTCAGGGGGTGAAAGGGACTTACTCCAAAGAAAAGCCTTTAAGCGTTGTTCTCTGGATTTCAAGGCTGGCTTGGACAGATTCTTACAATGAGGGCAGGCGTGGGGTTGATGTTGTTCCCCCAAACAATACAGACAGCGCTCGTGCCCGTCAGTGAAGGGAATTTTAGCTTTGCAAGAAATACACCTCTTAAATGGTCCAGACGAGGCCATAAACGAGAGGCTTCAAAATAAGAAGGGAAAACGAAAACAAAAAGAAAACTCACGGTCCGAGATCTGCAGGAGAGGAGTTAGGCAGAGGGGAGAAAAGGGCGGGAAGCCAGCAACGGTAGTAAGAGGAATAGGCAGTCCGATGTGAGACAGTCCGAGGTCAAACCAAGTATAGCGAAGAAGTCCGGAGCAACGTACAAAATCAGTAAGAGTAATCGAAGTCAAACAGTCCGAAATCAAGCCAAGATTTTTAGTTTAATAGCGAAATTAGCGAGCTCTAGCGGGGAGGTTCCAAACGCGACGGCGGCAAAAATGGAACTGAGGCTGTAGGCGGGTGGAGCATGCGCATTAGGGGCAACGTACTACTATGTTTCTATATTTCAGCTCTAGAATATTCCGAGGATCCAGCGCAAGCGCAGTTTATACCCCAGTTGTGTGGATTCACAGAGGCCACGTAGAAGAAATCAGTATCAACTGCTAATACATCTTAATACTCAAATCAGTTAAATATATTTTCCATTTTTGAAAATGCAGTTATTGGAAAGGGAGAAGATGCTTCATGATTGTAAGTTACACTGCAACAATAAGTGGAGCAGCAGCACTAATCTGAAGGAAATAAAATATGTGAACCCATGCACAATTGAAGAAACATTGGGAAAAATGAATGAAGGCCAATTTGTGATCTGCCCCCCTCAAGTTTATGTTTCCTCCTTCTGACTTAGAGCATTATAAAAGAACCACTTGCATCTCCAATTGGCCCTAACATATACAGTGGTACCTCAGTTTACGAACGCCTCGGTTAACGTAATTTTCGGTTTACGAAAGAAAATCCATTGAAAATAATGCCTCGGTTTACAATTTTTTTCGCAATACGAAGCAAGTTTCCCCAGGATGCATTGCACCTGGGAAGTTTATAGCGCCGCCCCCGTGCATGCGTTCCTATGGGAAACTGCGTTTCGGTTTGCAAATTTTTTGCATTATGAAACGTCCTGGAGAACGCATTAATTTCGTAAACCAAGGTACGCCTGTAAGGAAAGCCCCAATGGACCAGGCTGTTTGTTCAGCTTCTGGTTTTACAGGATGAGTGGCCAACTAGATAGTTCCAGGAAACGTATAGGCAGAATATAAGAACAACAATGTTCCTTAGCTCTTCAGTTCCAAACAAATGATATTCAGTGCCAAAATGCCTCTCTAATACCATATGGCTGTCGTGACCAGTAAGCACTGATAGAACCATCCTTCATGAACAGTCTGATCCCCCTTTGAAAGACATATAAACCAAAGGACATTACCTAATGTTCTGATAACAAATTCCATATATTAATTATATTATGCTAGGAAGTATTTTCTTTGTCTATCCTGCAAATTAAATTTCTTTGGATGAGCTCAGCTCTGCATTATAATAAAAAGAGAAAGAATCCTATAACCACTGGATAGCAGTCTTCTCCAAATACCGCAACATGTGTGTTTTAAGAAAATATACATGTAATTGGGCTTCAGTTTAGAACCACAGTTATATTACACATGGGCCTCTGCATTACAATCAGGGTTGTCCTGGAAAGATTGAATGAAATTTCAGTTGGTCTAGAATTTCATGACCAGGGCCAGGATCCTGTTAGAGGCAAATGAGCCACAACACATGTAGCATGAGCAGTCTGGCTTCTCTAAAACCAGCACAAGAAGGTATCCAGGACCTCCTTATGTGAGCATCAGCTGGCTATTCTCAGCAGGGATGCACACTTGCATAACAGCAATGCTTGCAGTAGTGGGGCCATGTCACTACACTGGCAGGATGCTGGGATCTACTGGTACCAGCAGGATCCTGCCACAAGCAAGTACTTGCCACCCAGAGTAGACCTTTGGTCTAGATGGGCGGGGTAGAAATCTAATAAAATAAATAAATAAAAATAAATTAGTGTGGCTAATTAGGACCATAGGCCCTTTTAGTGAAGCACCTTATTGGCTTCCAGTTTGTTTCTGGACACAGTTCAAATAGATTATGACAACCTTGAAAGCCATTTGCAGAAGGACTGGGGAACCTATGGCCCTCCAGATGTTTTGTGCTACGATTCCTATAATCCCTTACAACTGGCAGTGCTGGTAGGCACATCTTGGTACTGATGCCCCAAACAATTGGAGGACGAAGGTTTTTCTATTTTTAAAAGAAAATGTGAGTGATTTATTTTAAGAGGGATTTCAAATATGTAAATTAACTTATTTAAGGGAAAAACAAAAAGAATTGTAGGCAACAAATATGAAAGTGATAAGATCAGCTTAAACAATATTCATCCATCTCTAGACATGATATAAATATCTCAAAGGACATTCTTTGAGATAATGAAGTACTGAAAATTTAAAGTTTTATTTCAAATCCAGGAGTCTAGTTACAGCTTTAGATGAATATTCTGGAAGAGATGTTACACTATCATCCTATATTAAAATATCTTGTTCTTCAATTTGTCCAAAAACAGATTACTTGTTTGATTTCTCTGTACGTTCTCTCAACCAAATATTTGTTTATGTTAATCACACAGGCAAATATAGCTGACAATTTTCACTTGCTTTTTTGATTGCCATTGTCAAGAACTTAAAGAGAACTGGGTGTGAGACAGTTTTCAAACAAACAGCACTTTCTTCATAGAAATTTTGAGCTGCACTAACAAAAACGATTGCAGAGAAAGCAAAAAAAAATGTTACTAGAGATATTAAATACTGCAAACAGCACAATATAATGTAAACAACAATAAAATTACTGATTTTTCTTACCTTCTGTACTCAGTCCTGGACTTGAAGTAAATTTAGCTACATCCACAATCTTTACAGCAAACTGTTGTCCTGTCTCTCTGTTGATACATCGTCGTACAACACTGAACGGTCCCCTAGAGAGAAAGACAACTTACAGTTAACTGATTTAGAAATCCAAAACAATATTTTATTCTTCATGTGCAGCTTTATTATTTTTCATGTTTATTCTGAATTCACTGGATATACACCTCACATTTCCCCACAATGAACTCATTGTGGCTTGTAGTAATATTAAATAAATGTACCAATTAAAACCCTACAATTATTAAAACCGAACGAAATTAAATATACAATTTAAATACAAAACCAATTTAAACACACATCACTGAGAAAAGTACAGCATCTAGCTGGCAACAAACTCCATCCTCAGCAATCTGCAAGTTGCCAAACTAATATACAAATACAATAGAAGTCTACCTGGTAGTTGAAGAACAGCAGGGAGGGGTCATAAATATGTTATTTTGAAAATTTCACAGGGATGCCCAGTCATATTTATCAAAAATTCTGATGATCTAATATTTATTATGGCTATCAAAATCACTTTTACCTTTGTTTTCAAAAGCGGTGCTTATAGAACTACTGAACAGTCCCTGAAGATAGCAAAAGATTCAATTACTATTCTGTTACTCTTCTATTTTAGTGCTGAGATTTAAATTATGTGAGACACTTCAACTTACCACCAACAAACCCTGAAGACAAAATCCAATTTTAAGGTATGTATAAATATTTGGCAGTGTTTTTCCCCCAAAAAACATTTTCTTGTAACTTTGTAACATAAACTCCCCCACCCCCAAATATAAGGATAGAAATTGAGGGTTTGCACTGCATAAGTGATTTTCACAATACTGTACAGACCAAGCATCCCACACAGATAGAAATGAAGGAAGAAATCTAACCTCTCTGCAGAATTTAGGCACATTTTTTTCTAATTGCTTCTAAATGCCGGGATCAGGCAAGAAAAAGAGAAAACTTCTTAGCAAAAACTAAAATATTTCTGTTTAAGTAGTATATGATACAGCAACTCACAACTCACTCTCTAAGTGAATACCGTATTTTCCCGTGTATAAAACGACACTTTTTCCTTAAATAATTAGATGAAAAATTGAGGGTCGTTTTATACATGGAAGGCAGCCGCTTTCCCTGCCTTTTGCAAAGCCACAGGGAAGGCCTTTCATGGCTGCATTACCCACTTCCTAAGAACGCAGCCGTGAAAGGGCTGCACGATCGCACCCCTTTGATCCTGAAACAGCCATGAAAGGGCTTCAGGATCAAAGGGGTGCGATCGTGCAGCCCTTTCACGGCTGCGTTACCCACTTCCTAAGCCCCGCAGGGATAAAATTTTCTAATTTGGGGGTTAGAAAAGGGTGTGTGTGTCGTCTTATACATTGGGTCGACTTATAAATGGAAAAATACGGTAAGTGCTCCATGGTTACCAACATCTAGGCCCCATCCTATATTTCCCTTTCATCCTTTCCACCCTATCCCATAATGGAAACTGGTGTCATGAAGAGCACCACTGAAGTGGGTTTAATAGGTCAAGCTTCATATCTGGCAGGCACCTATCTAATCTACATTGAGGAGATGCTTCAATGGATCATCTTTTATTCAGACTTACCAAGTCTGATGTAGAATCTTAGTAAGTTCTCAGAAACTTTAAACACCATCTTTGATCCAGCACCTACTTCATACAGTATCTCAGAGGACTCTGGATAATACAGAGGTTTCTGTTCTGTACCCCTTCTTGGATGCACACCTTAATGTGGTGAAGGGGGTTACATGTGTCAGAGAAGCTGAGAGCAATGCTGTCAGGTGGCTAGACTCTATTACAAGCCTGGACTCCTAACAGGGCCACCCAAGGTGGAATGTTCACAGCTGAGGCACCAGGCTAAGATCCATCCACCCTCTTCAGGAGTAATGGTTGCACCAGCAGAAGAGAATGGACAGTTCCAATGCTCACGGGGGCAGAAAAACTTCTAGAGGGCAGCTACTGAGCAACAGCGGAAGCTGACAGAGATGCTGGGTAAGGATCTTTCACAGACAATGACAGTGACACTCAAGCTAACTTTTATTAGTACTGTGCAGAAGAAGGCAATAGTAAACCACTGCTGAACCTTTCTTACCTTGGAAACCTTATGATGAGATAGTCCAAAATGGAATAAGATATAGTGCTGAAAGATGAGACTCCCAGATTGAAAGCACTCTGTTAATGGAGAAGAGCCAAGTACAAGTATGAATAGCACTGTCGCTAATGACACAACTAGATTAAAGCTGAAAGGATGTCTAGTGGCTGAGGTGCCCAGAGGTGAAAAGAAAGTCCAATTCTGCACAACACATACAATTAGAACACGGAATGCAAGTAGTATAAATCAAGATTAATTGGAAACCAGAAAGCAAGAAATGGAACATTCAAACATTGCAGTGCTTGGTATCAATGAACTAAAGTGGACTGGACTGGGACATTTTCAGTCAGACAACTACAAAGTGCTTTATTGTGGAAATGATAAATTCAGAGAAAATGCAGTGGCTCTAATACTGAGGCAAAATGCAGTACAAGCAAGGTCTGACCAAGTAATTCTACTCTGACTTCTGGCAAAACCTATCAACCATCATTCAAGTCTGTGCTCCAACTACAGATGCTGAAGAAGCTGAAGCTGAAAGTATTTATGCAAGCATCTAGGACGAAATAACTCATGATTATAATCATAGATAACTGGAATACAAAAGTAGGAAACAATGCAGAACCAAATGTTCTCGAGGAATTTGGCGTAGGGGTCTGAAACGAAACAGGAAAAAGACTTGTAGAGTTCTATAATGCCAACAATCTCTTCATCACAAATACATGTTTCAAGCAACCAAGCAGACAATGGTACATGTGGAAACCACAAAATGGTCAATATGGAAATCAAATAGACTACGTAACTGGAAGCAGGAGATGGAGAAGTTGCATTCTGTCTCTGTCATAATAAGATCAGGAGCAGACTGTGGTAGTGATAATGAACTGTTAATATCAAACATTAGAGTAAAGCTGGAGAAGAACACTAAAAGAATCCTAGTGCCAAAATATAATTTTAAGCAACATTTCTGATGAATTTAAACTCTACATTTAAAACAGATTTTCATTACTAAATTCAACTGACCATGAACCAGAAGAATGAAACCAGATATAATATTAGAGAAGAATGCAGAAAGACAATTCCTGTAGAAAGAAAGAAAGAAAGAAAGAAAGAAAGAAAGAAAGAAAGAAAGAAAGAAAGAAAGAAAGAAAGAAAGAAAGAACCTAGGTGGATGATGGAAGAAACACTTATATTATCAAGGACAGGCAAGAAGCAAAAGTAGGGTGGCAGAAGTAAGGTCAAAACCCTGAATGTGGCTTTTCAGCAAATGTCACACAGAGACAAAAGTGATTATTATGGCAAGTGCAAAGAAACTGAAGAGAAAAGAGGAAAAACAAGATATATTTTCCAGAAGATCCAAGAAAAGAAATATAATTTAAGCCTCAGTTAGAAATGCTGAAAGATCAACAGGGAAGCATATTATCTGACCAGGATAAAATAAAGAGAAGGTGGAAACAATATACTGAAGACCTATACAAAAGAGATGAAAGGATGGCAGATTTCTCTGAAGAAAAATCCTACGAATAAGAACCTGCAGTTCTAGAAAGTGAAGGGAGAGCTGCCCTGAAAACACCTGGAAAAAGTAAATCACCAAGGGTAGATGGAATACTGGTAGAACTATTTCATGCCACAGAAACTGAATCTGTCAAAATCCTAAAAACTATATTCCACCAAATATGGACAACAAAACAATGGTCCACAGACTGAAAATGTTCAATATACATTCCAATCCCCAAAAAGGAGATGCCAAGGAGTGAAGTAACTATAGGACCACTGTCCTCTTTTGAAGAGGAATTATCTGATGAAGAATTTGCAATTCTAGACAGAGAAGTGAAAGCTGCTCTGAAAGCACTGGGAAGAACAAAATAATTGAGGTAGATGGGATACTAATAAAACTATTTCAAACCACAGAGACTGAATCTGTCAAAATCCTAACAAGCAAATACAAAAAACAAAACAATGGCCCACAGACCATTCATTCTAATTTCCCACACAAACAAATGAATGCTCAAGGTGTTACTCCTTATATGGAGTAAAAAATGCCTGATCTTCAAGTTGGATTCTGAAAAGGAAGAGACACTTGAGATCAGATTGAAAATATCCACTGGCTACTGGAGTGTACTAAAGAATTTCAGAAGACGATCTGTCTATGCTTTATAGACTACAGCAAAGTGTTTGACTGTGTGGATCATGAGAACCTATGGATTGTTCTGAAAGAAACGTGTGTGCCTCAGCACGTCACTGTCCTGATGTGTGAACAAAATATGTTCACTATTTTGTGAACAAGAAGCTACTGTTAGGGAAAAAATATGGAAAGATAGAACGGTTTTCTATAGGCAAAGGTGTCAGATAAGGGTGCATTTTATCTCCCTATCTGTTCAATCTGTACATAGAACATATCATATGAAAACTGAACTAGATTCAAATGAAGATATGAAAATTGGTGGAAGAAAAACCAATAATTTAAGAGACACAGATGACACTATCTTACTGGCAGAAAGCAGCAATGGCTTAAAATGACTGTTAGGAAAAGTGAAAGAAGAATGTGCCAAAGCAGGACTTCAGCTGAACATCAAGACAACAAAAATCATGACTACAGAAGAACTACACAAATTTAATGTTGACAATAAAGAAATTGAAATTGTTAAAGATTTCGTATACCTTGGTTTAATCATCAATCCAATGGAGGCTGTAGTCTAGAAATAAGAAGACTGAGAATCGGAAGGGCAGCAAAGAAATTCAAAAAGATCATGGAGTGTAAAGATTAGAGATGGGGGTATTCGTATTCGTACAGTATACAAATATCCTCGCACAGGTGGCGATAACGAGGGTACGGCCCCATGGGGCTGGACGGTCCACTCACCGATCTGCTGCTGCCGTGGATGCCGTGATTCTTCCAATGGCTTCGCAGATCGCGATTGGCTAGCCACTCCTGGCAGGAGGACAAGCCTCGCTGCAAGGTTGAAGAGTGGCTCGCAGATCGCAATCTGCAGAGCCATTGGAAGAACTGCGGCATCCACGGCAGCGGCGGATCGGTGAGTGGACCGTCTGGCCCCATGGGGCTGAACCCTCGTTACTGCCACCTGTGCGGGGATATTCATATTCGTATATGAATACCCCCATCTCTAGTAAAGATGTGTTACTGGAGATCAAGTCCACGATCATCTATACTATTGTATTCCTCACTATGAAAAGGTATGAAAGATGGAAACTGAAGAAGGGTGACAGGAAAAAAATTGATTCATTTGTTACAGTGGTTCTGAATCTCAGGTAGCCCAGCTGTTCTTGGACTGCCACTTGGAATGCTTCTGAGAATTGCAGTCCAAGAACTTCAGGGTTACCCAAGGATGGGACCTACTGATTTGATATATAGAGGAGGAGGAGAGCTTTACAAATACCCTGGACTGCCAGAAAGATGAACAAACTTAAAGGAAAATTCTTAGCATTGGGCCACCTGCATCACAATGGTCAAGATACAATTCCTACACAGTAGGGCTATGGAAAGTCTGAACCTCCTCTTCTGGTAAAGTCACCACCTTTTTCCCTTTATTGGAGTCAGCACCAACAAAGGGGAAATAAACCAAACAACCTACAGCTAGTGTTTCAACCAGTTTCAAGCCCAGAACTTTTGCCTGACTCAGCATGGTACTCTATGCCCATATGTGTTGTAAATAATAATACTACAACTGTGTGCCACCAATGCCATTCTGACTTATAGTGATCCCTCCCAGGGTTTTCTAGGTATAAAGTACCAGGTGATCTACTAGTCCTTTCTTCTGGTGGCACTCTTGGACCACATACCGTATTTTTCCGGGTATAAAGCCAGACTTTTTCCTAAAATAATTAGGGGAAAAATTGAGGGTCGTTTTATACACGGAAGGAGACAGAGGCAAAGGAGCACTCGTGTGCGCTCGGGCACCTCTTCCACTGCCGCCCATTGCCTCCTCCAGTGCGACTGCCAGGGCTCACCTCCAGCTCACATCGCTGCCTTGTCCTCTCTGGTGGTGGAGGCAGCAGCAGGAGGAGGCGGAGGCAAAGGAGCACTCGCACGCCCTCGGGCACCTCTTGCTGCTGCCCATTGACTGCCGCTGCCGCCACCCGATTGCCTCCTCCAGAGCTCACGTCAGTGCCTTGTCCCCTCCGGTGGCGGAGGCAGCAGCAGCAGCAGCAGCAGCAGGAGGCGGCAAAGGAGCACTCACGCGCCTCTTTATGCTGCCCACTGACTGCTGCTACTGCATTGGTTCCTCTAGCGCTCCCTTCGGGCAGGGGACAAGGCAGTGACGAGGTGAGCTGGAGGTGAGCCCCGGCAGTCGCAATGGAGGAGGTGATCGGACGGCGGAGGCAGCAGCAGCAGGAGACGGAGGTGGAGGAGAGGTTGCCTATTAACTGCTCCTCCGCCTCCAGCAAGGGTCAAAATTAGGGGGTCGTCTTATACATGGGGGGGGGTCGTATACACGGAAAAATATGGTAGTTTGCCCAAATCTGTAGAAACTGACTCTTTTCGACCCCTAGATCTGCAGCCAGGTACTCTAATCCAGCCAGATTGAAAGCATTATCAAACTGATGGTTGTTGTAGGTTTTTCGGGCTGTTTGGCCGTGTTCTGGAATGCCAAATACCCCAAAAAACCTACGACAACCATTGGATCCTGGCTGTGAGAGCCTTCGAGAATACATTATCAAACTAATTAAAACTTACACACATATGTGTGTAACCAAAGCCTGGAACATGCTCTTCTTCAAAAAAAGGAAACTTCAGGATAGGATAATTTGGAACAGAAAACCCGAAGGGGAGGATGACTGGAGTAGGGTTAACAATCTGTGACCTCCAAATAACTTCTTTCATAGGATTCCAAATTCTTTCTCTTCTAAATACATGAGCAGGATCCTATGCAGTCGCAACTACTTCAAAATCCCTATTTACTATTAGTAGGCAGAGCAGAAATGTAATGAACAAATACAGAACACAATAACATGTTGTGCAATGTTTTCATTGCATACCAGTTCACTACACAGCTAAACATACAGAGTTTAAGAACTCTGAAATAGTAAAAATAGACCTTTGCGTTCCTTATATTTATATGAATGCATTCTTCAGACAATTTCAGACAAATGCTGATTCCCATATCATGGGATTCCATAACAACAAACTCATTCTTTAGATATAGACAAAATACAGACAAAAATGTATCATTCATAAGGGGGTGAAGTGGGGTGAAATCCTAAGTTTTACCAAAATATGATTTATTTTTTAGAGAAATAAAAAAAGATGGGGGAAGAGAGACACAAAACAACAGCAACAACAGACCAATACCAATTACTAGACGTTTTCAATAGCCATAGAGAGGCTCTCCACAATGCAGCACATCCTTGCAGGATGCATCAGTACTAGAGATGAGGGTATTCGTATACAAATACCCCCACACAGGTGGCGATAACGAGGGTCCAGCCCCCTGGGGCTAGACCGTCCACTCACAATTCTGCTGCTGCCGCCGGCTCAGCAATCCTTCCTATCACTCCAGAGCTCACGATCGGCTTGCCACCCTTTGACCTGGCAGGGAGGCTTGTTGTCCCGTCTCTTGCCAGGAGTGGCGAGCTGATCGCGAGCTCCGGAGTGATAGGAAGAATCGCATAGCCAGCGGTAGCGGTGGAATTGTGAGTGGACAATCTGGCCTCAGGGGGCCGGACCTTTGTTATCGCCACCTGTGTGGGGGTATTCGTATACGAATACCTCCATCTCTAATCAGTATCAGATCAATGTTGATATTTACCTTAAATAATCATGTTCTTTTATATGAAAATAAGGAGTGGCCCAATAAGAAATTCAATAAGGAAAGCAGGACATCTGGATGACTGAGCTTACTTTATTTACATAACTTTCCACATGAGGGAATTAAAATATCCCCTTGTGGCCAAAAAAAATAAAAATAAAAAAAAAAGGCACAAGAACAACACAAGAATTGACAGTGCTGAATTACAGAAGGATTTCAGTAATGATGGCTACATGAACTGTAGAAGAAAAGCCGAACTGAAGAGGACACAAGAGGGCAAATCTTATTTTATCTCCAGTGACTGAGAATGTTAAAATGTGAAGACAATATTCATGTTAGAATATACAAAAAATCTTTACGGTTGTGGCATTTTAATGTCACTAAATAATATCACTAAAGTTAAAGTGCTACTTTTAAAACTGAGATCAGTTTTATATGAATTCATTTTGGCAAAGTTTTTAATTCTGCAACTTATTTTCATTATTCTGTTTAAACTAAAAACAGATACTAAAAATGAATTTGAAAATAAAATGTTGCGTATACTCTAATCAATGTTCATTCTCAGGGCTTGAAAAATGCACTCATCCACTTGTCTGTGACAAGTGAAAAATGCTGCTGGACGAGTCACAACTCCCTCCCTCCCTGCCTCCTTCCCCTCCGCCTGTCTCTCTCTCTCTAATCCTGCAGTCCTCCCCCCTCCCATTGCAAAAGGAAAACTGCCCTCTTCTCGTGAGAAGAGAGTTCGAGTGGCACACAGAGATATAGCTCTGCAGGAGAATGTAGAGTAGTCCCATGCTGGAGAATATGGAGATTCCCTGCTCCCAATTTCAACCGAACGAGGACACATCCTGGGGTGGGAGGGAACCGTGGCTCCTTAAGAGGCTGGGCGCTTTTGCTTTCAGTTTTATTTTTGCTGGAGACATTCAAAAGAAAGGCATTCAAAATACAAGCTTCATGACCCCACAGGCACGCAGGTAATAAAGGTAATAAATAATTCCCAATCCCAATACATTGCAAGGCTATAGTCCGGTCATGCTGACTGATGAAATTTTTGACTGACTGGTGAGACATTCTAAAAATTTTCAAGCCCTGTTCATTCTGCTGTCCCTGTTTCCAAGAAATATGACATTATACTATTCTCCCCATTGTGAAACCAAATACAGGGCAGATATTGTGGTGTCTCATGTTTTAAAAACTTTCCTGACCCTTTAAAAACAAATCTAAGCTGGGGCTTTGACCTGTAATGCAAAACATTGCCTTACTGTGCTTCTGGATTTATTCTAAAATGTCATGCTTTGGGGGAGATACTGCACCACGTATTCCCTTCCTTTCTTAGAAAACAAGGTATATGTATCTGTTGTTGTTATGTGCTGTCAAGTCAAAACTGACTTATAGTGATCCTGACACGGCTTTCGAGGTAAGTATGGTATTTAAGAAGTGGTTTTACCACTCCACTCCCCCCGTAAGTTTCCATGGCCAAACAGGGAATCGGACCCTGGTCTCCAGAATCCTAGTCCGTCACTGGGTATCTAGCTGCTAATTAAACCTGCTATACAGAACTATCCTGAATGTGTGTATAGATATTTGTTTTGTTATCTCAGGCCAATATTCTGTTCAGCACATAAGGCTTTGTCTACACAGGTCCTCTGATTTCTAGTTTGCAGTTGTGCAAGCCAACCACTCATTTTACTCTCGAAGGCTTTCACGGCCCAGATCTGATGGTTGTTGTAGGTTTTTCAGGCTATTTGGCTGTGTTCTGGAGGTTTTTCTTCCTAACGTTTTGCCAGTCTCTGTGGCTGGCATCTTCAGAGGACAGGAGCTAGAACTCTGTCTGTGTTCTGGCTCTAGCTCCTATCTTCTGAAGATGCCGGCCACAGAGACTGGCGAAATGCTAGGAAGAAAAACCTCCAGAACACAGCCAAACAGTCCGAAAAACCTACAACAACCAACCACTCATTTGTTATCAACTTATGCTTGTGCAAGGAGGTAGTGGGTATAGCATTGTGAGCTTCTAATAAAGACCCACTGTACATGCAACAGAGAATCACACAGACAGAATGAGGGAAATATGATTCTGCCTTCTGTAGTTAGGGAAATTATTGCCTTACTTACAAACAGCATAAAAAGGCCTACACTAAACAGCCAAAAATTACACACCCATATGCCAGGGTCAGGTTTTTCTTAGTCAATTTCCTGGCTAATGATAGTACTGGAAAGGTTATCAGTTGTTAGTGTGCATTAGAAACCATATAAATGTAGAAGCAGATTATTAAACATGTCTGGAGTAGATTTTAACCTGCTGAGCTGCGCATGTATACCACTATAAAAATGTAAAATGTTTGGGAAGGAACTGCAATATAACTAGATTTTTAGGCTATACACCAGTGGACCCTCGACTTACGCACAGCTCCACTTATGGACTTTTCGAGTTACAGACTTCTCCAGCCGCAAAATTTCACTTCGACTTCTGGCCGGAGAATCGACATAAGAACAGAAATAGGCAGGGGGAAAAGGCGGGCAATTCAACTTTATAACTATAGGTGGCGCCGAGGCTGCTTCTTTGTGCTGTAGGTCTGTCGGCCATTACTGTATATAGGGTGTGTCGCAGTTGAGAGAGCTCCTGCTTTCCAAGTGCACTTAAAACTGTAAAGGACAGATGAGAACCTTTGAACCCGAAGGCGCGGGTCTACTCGCGAGTAAGCGCCGCCAAAGGCGCGGCTTTGCAAGCGCGGGAAGCCTCTGCAGAACCCCGGGAGGCTTCAGACTGGTAAGGTGCTGCTGTTTTTTCTTTTTAAAAAGTTGTTCTGGGTGGGTTTTGGAGGGTAGATTTGGGCTGGGGGGTATGTTTCTGTGTTGTTTTGTTTTTTGGTGATTTTTTTTTTTTTGCAGTCCCAGCGTGGTACTTGCTCCACTGTTCCTGTTATTTTAATTTTTTTGGAGGGGGGTATTTTTTCCTTCTGCCGGAACGGATTAATAGGTTTTCAATGCATTCCTATGGGAAATGGACCCTCGACCTACAGACTTTTCGACCTGCGGCCACTGTTCCAATACGGATTAATTCCGTAAGTCGAGGGTCCACTGTAATGTAGAAAAACCCTGTTGCATAACTACACAGGCATAACTCGACATAGTGCCAATAGAATCGGACCCTTGACACAACAGTGTCAAGGCAGAAGTGCTATACACAAAACACTTCTGCTGATGCACTGTACAACTGGTCATGCCAGGGATGTGCAACTGACTGTTCAACCAACTTGCACAATTCTTTGTTCTCAGCACATTTTTGTAGGCATAACTTTACACTGTGCTTGCATGAATAGGATTTTGATCAATGTTTTACTGAGGGCCTTCCATTGAAGAGACATTCTTACATGGCGTTCCCATAATACAGTATTCATATGTATGTAATACTTTGTGCGGTAAAAAGCTCTGTGTGAGAGTCTCACAACTGGGAATCCCAAAAGATGGATTAGTAAGTGCTGTGTCAAATAACAGTTGTGATGCAAAAAAGGCTTTGCGAGATCAAGGGGAAGCACAGCTTGGGACATTACTTTCTAAAAGTGATTTGTTCTGTTACTCATTACCTTGGGTCAGCAAGAGGTCATTATAATTATCCCTATCCCATCTGAAAAAGTAACACAGTACCACTCGTTAATGGAAAACATGAAAATGCTCATTAGTTCTCTCAAATGGCCAATCTGTTTACTGCACAAATACTGTAAAAGAGAACAATTAAAAGCAAAACTTTCCGTGGTACTTTCTTCCTAGATTCCTTGAACTACTCCAATATGCTACACACAATCCAACTGGAGGTGGGACTGGATTTGTAGTCCAACAAATCAAGTGACAGGTTGGCTGAAATTCTATGGACAGTTATTTTTATGGGTATTAAATTAGTGTGCAAATTTTACTACCACCACTTGGCACTTTCTTGAGTATATTCAATAGGATAAGCATCAAGAATTAAAAATTACATCCATATGCAGTAAACTCTAAGAACTGCAGAAGATTGTCCTACATGACGTTTCCATGTTCAGAGTCAATGCACTTTGGAATATCAAATACTGGTGTTGAGTACATTGGTTTATCTAAATATAATAATCATGTGCTGTCAAGTCAATTCTGACTTATAGTAACCCTTTTTCAGAAGTTTCCTGGTAGACAATACTCAGAAGTGGTTTACCATTCCCCTCTTCTGGGGTCACCCTAGGACTGTGCAGGTTGCTCAAGGCCATACAGCCTGGTTCTACTCACAGAAGGCACAGTGGGGAATCAAACTCCCAACCTCTGGTTCTGCAGTCACTGAGTGAAAACCTATAACAGATCAGTCTCTTTACCTAGCACCGCACCTCATTTTGTCTCTATTTTTTTTGCTGAGCTCTTTATTATCTCCCAACTTCTAAAGAAAAACAACCTTTTAGAAAAAAAGGGGGGAGGAAACTAACTTGAGTCTCTACAGCTTATTCTCATGTTCTCGCTCTTCTGTTGAGGTTGACATGTGGTTTGTCTGTATTCTTGCTCAAGAAATCACACTTGCCCCCTTCTCCTCTAAAAAGAGAGTTTGCTTACCTGTAACTCTGGTTTTTCGAGTAGTCGTCTGTGAATTTACACTATAGGGTATATTCTGCGATTGTGCAGAGGTTTCTGGAATATTCTAGAGCTTTAACACGTATTTGCCAGGACCGCCCCCCTAGTACACATGGTCCGCCTGTCCTGGCGATTGCCTCAGTTCATAGGAACAGTCCGCTGCTGTACAAAAAGGAGACACACGTGATGGACAGAGGGGAGGATGAGTGGGAAGTGTGAATTCACAGATGACCACTCGAAGAACCAGATTCACAGGTAAGTAACCTCTCTTTCTTCTTTGTGGTCTCTGTGAATGCACACTACAGGATGATTAGCAAGCTGACTTACCAGAGGAGGGACGTCACGGAAGTACTGATGACAAAATGGCTCTGCCAAAGGCTGCCTCTGCCTTGGCTCTAACATCAAGGTGGTAGTGAGTAGTAAACATAGATGGTGTGGACCATGTGGCAGCATTGCAAATGTCTGGAATGCCAACACCTTTTAAGAAGGCTGTGGAAGCAGCAACGGCTCTGATGGACTGTGCTGTGAGGGAAGATGGTAGAAGCTTGTGAGCAAGGTTGTAAGCGAGCCGTATTGTTGTCACAATCCAGCAGGAAACAGTTTGTGATGAAATTGGGGATCCTCTATTGGACCCATGGGAAGAGATGAAGAGTCTCTTGGATTTGCTAAAGGAAGAGGTCCTGGAGACACAGAAAGCCAGAGCCTGTTGAACACCAAGGGAATGTAAAGAACATTCCAGGTCATTGGACAGTCATGGAAAGAAGGTAGGTAAAATTATAGGTTGTTAACGTGAAATTTGGAGACAACTTTAGGCAAGAAGGAAACATTTTTATACAGAGTAACTTTCTGAGGATGAAACTGAAGAAAAGGTGGGTTGACATGGAGTGTGGTGAGCTTGCTAGCCCAGCGGGCTGAAGTAATGGCAATGAGAAAGATGGTTTTGAGGGACAGTAGTCTCTCAGAAGTTGTTGCAAATGGCTCAAAGGGAGGTAGAATGAGACATTGTAAGACAGTGTGTAGTGACCATTGTGGAGGTAGCCGTGGGTGTGATAGTCGAATATTGGCGAGATCTTTAAGGAATTGCTTGAGAGTGGGGTGATGGAAGAGTGCGGCAGCATCAAAGACTTGCAGTTGGCGTGAAATTATGGCAGCTATGTAAACCTTGAGAGTGGACAAAGAAAGGTTGCGATGGAAGAGATGAAGCAAGAATGCTAATAGTGGATCGAGATTTGTTGGCATGGTAGGGAGGTTACGCTCCTGTGCGAATTTAGAGAAAGTGGCCCATTTGTAAGTATAAAGACAGGTGGTGGATGGCTTCCGGGCATGAGCAAGAATATGAGGTACGGAGGGTGGCTTCTCCATGCTGTTAGGTGAAGTGTGTGGAGATTGGGGTGGAAGATCTTCCTGTGATTCTGTGTGAGGAGGTGAGGGAGGAGGGGAGGACAGAGAAAGTTGGTGGACATGAGTCTGAGGGTGGTGAACCATGGTTGTCTGGGCCACCAAGGTGCTATGAGAATGGCATTCGACGCATCTTGTTGGAGCTTGATGATGGTTCTCAGAAGAGGAGATAGCGGGGGGGGGGGGGGGAGAGAGGTAAAGGAGGCTGGGAGACCAGGTCATCATGAAGGCATTGTCTAGGGATCCATGGCTGATCACTGCTCTGGAACAGTAGAGAGCACATTTGGCATTTGTGAGGTGGCAAAGACATCTATGGGAGGGTGACCCCAAAGTCTGCAAAGGTGGAGAAACACTGAGTCACTGAGGGCCCATTTGTGTGTTTGAGTACAGAGCCTGCTCAGTGTGTCTGCTAAGTCGTTGTCTTGTGTAGAAATGTAGATGGCTACTGGATAGATGTGGCGTTCGTAGCACCATTCCCATAGTTGAATGGTGAAGTAAAAGAGAGAGAAGGAATGTGTGCCTCGTTTGTTGATATAGAACAGAGCCATGGTGTTGTTTGTGGTGACTTGTACGCCTCGTCCCATAGTCAGGGGCTTGAAAGCATGGAAAGCCTCGATAATGGCAAGCAATTTGAGACGGTTGATGTGAAGTTGTTGTTCTGTGTGTGACCATGGGGCATGTATTTGAAGGTTGTTGCAATGTTCCCCCCCAGTCAATGGGGCTGGTGTCTGTAGCAACTTGAATTGTAAGTTGGAGGAGCCTGAAAGGCCTGCTGATGAAAAGGTTGATTGGTGTATTGCACCAAGCGAGTTGGGCTGCAAGCTCTGGTGTGACTCTGAGGAGTTTGGTGGGTTGATTGGAGAGAAATGGTTGAAGAAAGTCAGGTACCAAGCCTGAAGTGACTTCATTTTTAGTTGAGCATGTTGTATGACAGAAGTCATGGAAGCCATCAACCCTAGGAGGTGCTGGGTCTGATGAGCTGTGACAGTAGTATGAGGTTGGAAGTGGCACAGAAGCGTGTGTAGCTTTGTTGCTCGTTCTTGTTGGAGGAAGACACAAACCTGTCGTGAATCTAGAATGGCTCCTATGTAACTCATAAGTTGGGAAGGTTGTAGGATAGATTTGTCAATGTTGACTCTGAGTCCCGATCCGCCAAGAGGGACAGAGTGAGATCTATGTTGTGTAAGGCCTTGGAACGGGAAGGAGCGACTAGCAACCAATAATTGATGTATGAGAATAAGGTGACTCCGCATACATGGAGATACTCTGCTACAAGGGCCATTCATTTTGTGAAGACTCATGGAGCAGTGGAGAGGCTGAATGGAAGGGCCTTGAATTTGTATGCTGAGTCTCCGAGGGAAAATTGGAGAAATCTGCAATGGTCTGGTCGAATGGTTATATGGAAGTAGGCTTCACTTAGGTCTATGACTGCAAACCAGTCACCTTTCTGAAGGAGGGAAAGTATGTGAGACCATGCGGAAACGCTTTGGGGCAATGTAGGAGTTGAGGTTGCGTAGGTCGAGGATTGGTCAAAGACAGCCGTCCCTCTTGGGAACTATGAAGTAACGGGAATAGACTCCATTGTGATGGAGTGACAGGAGCGATGGCATCCTTTTGTAATAGGGATAGAACTTCTTATTCTAATACAGGTGATAGAATTGTTGTTCTTATGGGTCCTGAAGGTGGCAGGAAAAGAAACTCGGTCACATAACTGATGGTGATGATAGAGAGTACCCAAGAGTCGGTGGTGATCGTGGCCCAGGCTGGGAGATGGGCTGCAAGGCGGGTGGAGTTCATGGACTGTAGGATGTAACAAGGGTGGATCTAAGTTGGTGAGAGAGTCAAAGACTTTGTTCGGTCTTTTTGTCAGGGTGCCTAAAGGATTGAAGAGGGTGCTGTCGTGAATTTTGCGGAGGTGGAAAAGATGAGGAGGATGGTGGTGGATACCTCTGTCTATCGGCCGGTGGTCGGTATTGTTGGTAAGGGTAAGTATGGCACCACTGTTAACGTTGAAGACAGAAGTAAGACTGAGTGTTGTAAGAACATGCTGTTTTTCTCATTTTTTTTTTTTTTGCAGGTTGTCTAGAATCTCGTCAGTCTTCTCATCAAAGAGGCCTACGCCAACGAATGGTAAGTCTTCAATTCACAACCGTGAATCCTCTAATATATGAGCAGATCTAAGCCATGTGTGTCTACGGAGGGCAACTGCCGTAGCCATATGTTTTGAGGTGGAGTCAATCACATGGCAAGCCATGATTTGCAGGTGAGAGCAATGGCTTCTTGATGGAAAGCGAGGCCGCGAGCTCTACACTTGTCAGGTGCGGATTGAAGAATGGGTAAAGCCTTATTCCAGAGGTGACAATAATAGGCTCCCATTGCTGCAAGGTAATTGGCTGCATGCAAAGTGAAAGAGGCCAAAGAATAAATTCTACGGCCAATGATGTCTAGTTTTCTGCCCTCTCGATTATTAGGAGTGGCATTAGAGCGGTTGTGAGCTCCATTCTGAGTGGCGTCTACAATCACCGAGTTGGGAAGCTGGTGTTTAGATAAGGAGGTGGTATTGTCACCATGCATTTTGTAGAGATTTTTAATGCGTCTTGAAATTTGTGGTACCAAAGAAGGTTTGGACCAAGATTCCTTAATGAGTTTAAGAAGGGTATGAACTCCATACAGAGTGGAGGGGTCTGGTCCTGCTTGATGTCTTCATAAACCTTATCTGACTCATTCGGTATGCGCTGTTGAACATCAAGGTCCATAACTTTTGCTATACGCAAAATAAGTTGGGAATAAGATGAAAAATCTTCCGATGGTGACAGTGGGTTAGCATCTACAACATCAGTCTGGTGTAGGCAGGTTAGGCGGGGACTCGTGTGGTGGTGAGGAGTCCGAGGCTTCGGTATCGGAGATTGGGTGGGTTGGTTGTGGAGACTGGTAGTCTGGAGATGCAGAGTAATGTCCATAAGGAGACGCTGAAGTATGGGCAATGTTGCCTTGCAGTGGAGGCAAAGGAACATAATGATTTGTCTTACTGGTACCGTAGGACTTCGTGGATGGAGGTTGTGTGGATGGGTGTGATGTGGATCTCCAAGGTTGATTAGAGTGTGTAGTATCAAGTGGGGCTGGTGGTGGTCCTCTATAAGTATAAGTAACCTGTAACGAAGATGATCGTACTTGAGAGAGTGCGGTCAGTTTGGTAGTATGAGTCTGGGTCGGTACCAAGTTTTGAGGCCGCTTTGGTACCGTGGCCTACTGTAAGGAGTGTGTCTCAGTGGTATGAGACTGTAGTACTTAGTTGGCTTCGGTATCAGAGGGTGAGGAGATAAGTTGTCATCGGAAAATATTTCGTAAAAAGGCTCTCTCCTTGTATGGTACCGAGGAGGGGATGGTGATCCCAATGAGACAGAGGGGTAGTAATAGGCATCCTGGTGGTGTTTAGGCTTGGTATAGAGCCTGGGATCAGATGGCCAGTGTCGGTATGATCAGTCTTGGTATCGCTTAGGTTGAGGCTCATAATAAGTTTGAGGCTCGTAAAGAGTAACTTGCTTAGGATAGTGGTATCAAGCTCGAGCATCATGTGATGCCATTAAACCCGATGTTGGGGGAGCTTGAACATGCTTGGCATCGAGTTGGCAGGTCTCAGGTGTATGGTGAATTTTCCTAGTTCGTTTGCAAGGCGGGTACTGGATCAGCTAAAGTGGAGGTTGAATCTGAGTCTGGAGCGGAGACAGAGCAACCCATAGCCTTGGAGCTTGAGTGTGCCGATTGGATGATCGCCATGACCTCAGCCAAGGTATTTCCCCATTCAGGTGATTCAGTGAAGACAGGGGACAGCAGTTGGCCCAATGGTGGGAGATTGGATTCATCCTCTCCCGAAGGAGAGTCCAGACATATGGTTGTTTGCGCCAGGTGGTGGGAGAGCGGTCTTGTCAAGTGCAGATCGAGAGATGGTATGCTTAGATTTATTGGTAGGGGAGTTCTGAGATAACTTTTTCTTCTTTTTAGATGGCTTTGAGTGGTCGGATACCGAGGCCAGTTTCAAAGTCGATCCTGACTTCGATGTCGATCCTGAGGGCTTGGACTTGGAGGTCGACTTCGATTTGGATCTGACCAGTGCCTGTCTTGATGCAGGTGAGGTAGATGGCATCTCGGTCAATGGGGTTCGGCTGTGGAATGGAGGGATCGGCATGGCGTCCACAGCGGATAGTTGAGGTTGTAGGGAGCATCCCCAAAGGAAGCCTCAGAGACGCTGTTGCCTAAGTTTGAGTGCCTGTTTTGTGAGGTTTTTGCAGGCCTGATATGAAGAAGACTGGTGGGATTCCCCAAGGCAGAAGTGGCATAAATGGTGTCCATCAGAGAGGGGAATCTTGTTGGGGCAAGAGTCGCACTGTTTTTTGAAAGGCCCTGTTGGTGCCATAAAATGGCGGGAAAGGGAAGGGGACAGGTCAAGGAAAGGAGGAGGGAATATTTGTCGTTCTAACTCTCCTACTTTCCCCCTAGTGAACTCACGAAGACAAGAAAGGCCAACGGAGCTCTGTTTGTCGAGAGATGAGACCTCAGTGGCAGCAAAAAAGAACTGAGACAATCGCCAGGATGGGCGGACCATGTGTACTAGGGGGGCAGTCATGGCAAACATATGGTAAAGCTCTAGAATACTCCAGAAACCTCTGCGCAAGCACAGAATAAACCCTATAGTGTACATTCACAGAGACCACGAAGAAGGAGATGCAGTGGGATGTAGCAAATGAACCCATGTGATCCTCCTTTCCCCCCCACTACTCAGAGGAGTAACAAATAAAAAATAGATGCATTCTCATTATATTGAAAAAGTAGTGAATTAGAGTCATAGTTGTTATACTCCCCAAAGCAATTCCATTTCACCTTGTTACTATAAAAAGTAATGTTACAAGCAGTACTGTTATTTCCAGGTCTGGAAGGAAAGTTCTAACTAGGAAGCAGTGCTTAAACATTATAGCATGGATAGAGGGTTTGCACTTATACTATTCACCCCTGGGTACAATCTGTAGTGGTGTTATGGAAAGCATATAATTCTCTATCATGAAAATATAGGTTTTTCATACTACACAAACCTTTCACATAGGAAATTCATCGAACATGTTGTGGGCTAGGCATTTGGGGACATGACAATTTTAAACTGCCTTTGCCAAGACATTTTCATTTCTGACACTTTATTGTTCCACATATTCCAGTAAGAGTAGAACTGACCTTCAAAGTCATAAAGAGTAAAACTATTCATTTTTTTACTACAGGGAGTGGAGTGTTCTCACAATTCACACTTTGTCATAGGTTGAGGATTAAGCGGAACATGGATTTATTAAAATAGACTCATAGATTTCATAACTTTTTTCAGTTTTTTCTTTTATATTCCACTGACTGACAAAGACTTAAAAGTGTTACAAAGGAAAGAATGCATCTTGTACAGCAATCACATTCATTTTTTGATACCAATTACTATTTACTGAAAATTAGCAGCACACTTCTCCTTTTAATTGCATGGGTCGAAGCAGCATGGTTTTGGTTATACAGGTATTTTTAAATAAATAAATAACTATTTCAATAAATAAATATTTGATAAACAGTGTGCCCTGACCACCCGGAACCTCATGAGTTCACACCAAACGCATCAAAGTGGTCTACATATTCCCAAACACATATCTAATTCAGCTTCTAGATCAGGAGGTCATAAGGACCTTTAAGGCTCATTACACACGGTACTGTACTGAAATGATAATCAATGCTAAGGAAGAGAACCTCAATAGAGAGAACTATTCTGTTTGTGTGTGTGTGTGTGAGTGTGTGTGTGTGTGTTTGTATGTGTGTGAATGTTAATCAACTGTTTGTACTGTGCAGTTATGTTTTGGGGGGCATGAGAGTTATATACAAATTTTGAACTACACAGGGATCTGGTGCCCCTAACTCCAATGTTGTGGAACGGAGAAGTAGAAACTGTTTTTCCAACCAGAGACAAAATTGCTATGATGCTGTCAAACACTTCTGGAAATACATGATACATTTTCTATGTAAACTACATAGTTTCCAATTTAATTGTTGCTGTTCCTAAATTTCCATGTATATTTCATTTTACAACAGATTATACTGTGCATTAGCAAGTTGTGGGTTCTTCACCTATAATAACATACTTTTTAAAAACATAGAAATAAGGATCAAGCATTCCTACACAGATTCTAAGCTTTTTTTTACAGGAATGTAAATCTTGAAAGCTTTACAAACATGATTTTTTTCAGATAATTTCCCAATTATTATTAGTAAACTTTCATTTGAAATGAAAAGCTAATTCACTGGTTCAATTCTGTATACAGGCTTTCCAGCTGTAGCTAAAATAAAAACAGTCTTAAAGCCTGCTAAGCATTTTACCACCAAGGATTGACTTTCGAGTTATATATAGATTTCAGATAAAGCTTATTAGGCAATTTAATAATCACTTGAGGACTTTTTTTAAAGGTACAATGTTTCTTTTTTATATATAATAAAAATTTCAGAATCACTGATTTTTAGAGATATTTAATGCACACAAGATTATTTGGTACAGGGAAATCACTCACTGGACTTTGGAAAAAGTTCAAACCATATTTTAGTCATGGAATATATAAGACTGCAGCTCTCGGTAAGGATTTAGAATATTTGGTAATTTAGATGTTTTATGGTGTTGCACCCAAGAAAGGCTGAAGCAAAAACGAAATTACATGCATCCACATACACTTAAGAAAAATTATTAAGGTTCTTATTTTTGAACACTAACTACACAGGAGTATTTCCCACATATTCTCAGTAGGGGCACTTCCTATAGGTTATTGCAAGGACTACAAAGCAGAGCACATCATTCCCTTTTGGCTGCTAAAAAAGTACTTAAAAGCTGCATTTACAAAAAGCCAGGCAAATCTTAAAAGGAAGCAGCCCAAAAGAATCAGTACACAACCTATATATTTTGCATGGTGTGAGTGCATTTTGTATTGTCTTTGTATTTTGTACCTATCTTTGCTGTCCTTCTGGAAGCAGGTGAAGACCTTTATCTTCAGGCAAGCTTTCCCTGAGTGACTGGCGGTCTCAGTAGGGTTTTAAATGGATTGTTGTACCTTACCGTTTTAAATGTGTTTTGGTGTTGCTAATGTTTTTTCCATATGGTATTGTTTGATCCTTTTGTATTTGTATACTCATCATTGTTGGTGTTAAATACTGTCTTTAATTATGTAAGCCACCTTTGGAGCTTGTTAAGGAGGAAGGTGGGGTAAAACTAAATGAATGAATGAATGAATAAATAAATACTGTCAGAGAAGATATTTTGCCCACAAATCCTGAGCAGTCACAGCTGAAGGGCCACCAAACACTTTCCCATCCCACAGCTTTCACAACTTTGCCCTTTAGCCTGCTCATCTTTCCACACTGTTCTAGTCTTCCAGTGTCCAGATTCCCCTCCCCGACAATACTTACAGTAATTCTACAATATTCTTCTCTGGCTCTAACAAATTCTCACTTGAGTCTAATACTCTCAGCATAACTTCTAGCTTGTTTATTGTATTATATTTCAACTATACTCTGTATCTAGAAAGATAAACAGTAATAGTGGACTGCACAGTGATGAGTATAATCTTGCTTGTTGAAATTTGGTCTGTGACACTAAGAATATGGTACTGAGTTCACGCATCATATGAAAAGAGAAACAGGGAAAATGCCTAAATTCTTATTATATTCCAGATATCCAGCAGCTCTGCATAAAGTACTTCTCCCTTTTCCACTGCTACATCCCTCCAGTACTGCTCTTCTGATACATCTGCATTCTCAAAAGACATAAGAACTTAAGAACATAAGAAGAGCCATGCTGGATCATGCCAAAGGTCTATGTAGTTTGGCATACTGTTCACACAGTGGCTGATTATTTGCTTATGGGTTAAGTCCACTATCTACCTAGAAAGATAAGCAGTGATAGCTGACTGCACAGGTTTACTGGACATAAGCACAAAACAAAGAGAAGTAGTAACCATTAGAATGTCATGCTCTTAATCTATTAAGATTTTAAAAAAAGAACACAGATCTATAAACTACAATAGGTAGTATCAAAACAACATTACAAATTATATCAACAATTAAGACTACAGCCATAAGGACAACACAGCCAGTTATATAGCAGTATGAGAACATCCTCTTTTACTAACTGGGTACTGGCTTAGCTGAGCTTTGCTGGGTATCAGACTTAATTTGAAATTGAGCTGCAATTTGTTGTTGTTGTTATATGCTGTCAAGTCACCTCCAATTTATGGCCACCCTATGAATGAGCAATCTTCAAAATGTCCTCTCCACAACAGCCTTGTAGACTCAAGCTTATGACTTCCTTTAAGGAGTCAAGTCCATCTCATATTTAGTCTTCCTCTTTTCCTGCTGCCTTCCACCTTTCTCAGCATTATTGTCTTTTTCAGAGAATCCTGCCTGCTCCTGATGTGCCCAAAGTAGGACCATTCTCTGTTTCAACATTCTTGCCTCCTAAGATCGTTCAGGCTTGATTTTACCTAGGACCCATTTGGTTGTCTAACTCCTTCATTGTTGCCCTTCAGAGTCTCAGTCTTCTTCTGATTTCTTGGCTGCAGTCTCCATTTGGATTCATGATTGAGCCAAGGCATACAAAATCTCTAACTATTTCAATTTATTCACTGCAAATGCTAAAGTTGTGTAGTGTTTCTGAAGTCATGATTTTTGCCTTTTTAATGCTCAATTGCACTCCTGCTTTGGCACTTTCTTCTTTCACTTTCCCTAACAGTCATTTCAAGTCATTGCTGCTTTCTGCAAGTAAAATGATGTCATATGCATATCCTAAATGATTGATGTTTCTTCCACCAATTTCACTCCATCTGAATTTAGCCCAGCTTTCTAGTTGTATGTTTTGCATACATATTGAATAGATAAGGGGATAAAATGCACCCTTGTCTGACACCTTTGTATATAGGAAACCATTCTGTCTCTCCATATTCTGTCCTAACAGTAGCTTCCCATAAATATAAATATAATGTAAATATAACTATTCTAGGAATATGACTGCACAGCTACACAAAGGTTTTGGAGCCAAATTGCTAAGTTAAGAAAGCTCCATAGACTTTGTTGCATACTGAGCAACTCAGCATGCAACAGATGATACTGACAGATTTCTTAACTTATGGCAATTCACATCTAAAAGTTACACTGTTTGCATAATTGCACAATAAGATTTCAGCCAGAATATGAAATTTTATTTATTAAGTTTATTAGCTGCATGCTCCACCTACCAAGAGCCTAGGCTGATATATAATTAAAAATATGATTAGAACTACCCTGTTTCCCCGAAAATAAGACCTAACCTGAAAATAAGCCCTAGTGTGATTTTTCAGGAAGCTTGTAATATAAGCCCTACCCCAAAAATAAGCCCTAGTTAAGTAAAACCCTGCCCCACTGTTGTGCAGCAACCAGAAGATGATGACATGACTGTATTTGAATAAATGTAGATTGTTGTACATGAAAAAAATAAAACATCCCCTGAAAATAAGCCCTAATGTGTTTTTTGGAGCAAAAATTAATTTAAGACCCTGTCTTATTTTCGGGGAAACACAGTACACATAAAACTAAGAAATATACAAGCAAAATGCCATATAGTAAAATTTGAGAACAGCATTAACATTGAATAGTCCCAAAACATATAGCATTAGAACCCTTACAGAACAGATACGCAGATGAAGGCAGTATACATATTTTGCATTCTGCCCTACTAAACCAATTAAAAATTATTTCTCAGTCAGACTTCATGAAGTAGGCAGTTCATGGGCCAAACAAGAAATTGGGGTCCTGTGAAAAAAGTACACATCAACATATGCAAGATTTGTACAGTCCTTCAGCTCATAACAGTTGATAGCCAGCATTCTGTCACAAGTGAAGCCCAACTGAGGGCTAGTAAAAACAGACAGGTAAGGAAACAGAGTAAAAAGCAACCTTACATGGATCCCCTTCTGCAGGTACTGCAAGTCAGTACTATCATACCGTATTTTTCCGTGTATAAAATGACACTTTTTCCTTAATTAGACAAAAAAAAATTGAGGGTCATTTTATACACGAAAGGCAGCCACTTTCCCTGCCTTTTGCGAAACCATGGGGCTTAGCAAAAAGGAAGGGAAGGCTCCCTTCAGGTAAAGCAGCCGTGAAAGGGCTTCAGGATCAAAGGGCTGCGATCGTGCAGCTTTTACCCGAAGGGAGCCTTCCCTTCCTTTTTGCTAAGCCCCGTAGCTTTGCAAAAGGCAAGGAAAAGCGGAGGTCAAAGGGAGCCCTTTGATCCCTGCTTTTCCCTTCCTTTTGCTAAGCTCCGTGGCTTAGCAAAAGGAAGGGAAAAGCAGGGATCAAATTTTCTAATTTGGGGTTAGAAAAGGGGGGGGGGTCGTCTTATACATTGGGTCATCTTATAAACGGAAAAATATGGTTTATGTTTTCTTTAAACATATAAACAAGGCTTTAGTCGCCTTGGTAGATCACCTACGATGGGAACTGGATAGTGGATCTGTGTCCCTACCAGTTTTGCTGGACCTCTCAGCGGCTTTCAATACTATTGACCACAGTATCCTCCTGACCTGTCTCTCTGGAATTAGATTGTTTTATGGTGGCTCCAGTCCTTCCTGTAGGACAGACCTCAAAAGGTGGTGCTGGGGAACGCCTATTCAATACCCTGGTCGTTCACCTATGGAGTCCCTCAAGGTTCTATTTTGTCTCCTATGTTATTTAACATCTACATGAAACCAATGCAAGGATTATTTGTTGATTTGGGGTTTCGTGTCACCAGTATGTCTATGACATGCAACTCTACCTCTTCTTGCCACCTAAATCCGAGGAAGCTACTTCAGCTCTAGATCAGTGTTTGGTATCAGTAATGGACTGGATGAGGGTGAATAAGTTGAAACTTAAACCAAACAAGACAGAGTTGCTTCTGGTCAGTCGAAAGGCAGATCAAGGAATAGGGGTACAGTACTGGATCGGATTACACTCCCATTGACAAAACAGGTGCACAGCTTGGGAGTGCTCCTGGATTCATCTCTGAACCTGGATGCCCAGGTCTCAGTGGTGGCTAGGAGTGCATTTGGACAATTAAAACTTGTGCACCAGTTACATCCATTTCCTGAGAGATCTGATCTGGCTACTGTGATATATGCCCCAGTTATTTCCCGAATGGGTTACTGTAATGTACTCTATGTGGGGCTGCAGATGGGAAGATTCAGGAAACTTCAACAAGTCCAAAATGCAGCAGCCAGATTGCTGACTGGGGCCGGTTACAGGGATCACATAACACCCCCCCCCCCCCCCCCGTTACAGTAGCTCCACTGGCTGCCGATCAGTTACCAGGAACAATTTAAAGTGCTCGTTTTAACCTATAAAGCTCTAAATGACTTGGGTCCAAGCTATCTCAAAGACTATATCCTATTATGAGCTGGCTCGGGTGTTGAGATCATCAGGAAAGGCCTTTCTCTCGGTCCCACCTTCACAGGTGCATCTGATGGGAGCAGGTTGTCCATCATGTGAGAGGTCATGCATTATGGGGCTGGACCCTCGTTAACGCCACCTGTGCGGGGATATTCATATACGAATACCCCCATCTCTAATCAGCACCTACCAAGAAAGATTAATTATCATTTTAATTTACAACTAAGCCACTGGAATGACACTCAGCTCTGAGAAGTAAGATTCAAGAATGGTATATATGATTAAGTAGAGAGTTTCCTACAACTAAAATGTGGTTTTAAAATGTGGTTTGTGGCCAGGATAGGTTGGCAATCATATTTTTGGATTTTTTTGAGCCAAGAGTTTGATTTACCAACATCTTCATCAGACTGCCATGTTGGACTTCCTCAAAAGCTTTCTTGTACTCAATAAAACAAGTCACACTTCTTGGCTCGGATGTAACAATAAACAAACCACAGATGGAAAGTCGGTGGTTCAATTGTTCCTGCTAACACAAGAAACCAAAGTAGGAGTGACCAAGTAGTATCCATGTGTACATTGGCTCATGCACAACACAAAATTATTTAGGATATGATTCAGCAGGATCTGTCTAATTCTTTCATGAGGGGGAAGTTTAATCAGATACCTGTGAAGTTACCCTGTTTCTGGCACATTATGAATTTGGAAGTATCTTAGCCCTTCTCAAATTAAATTGAAGGGATTTTGAGCCTAAAATCAATATGTATTTCCATAGACGTCCTTTTTTGTAATCACTGTAACAAATTGTGCAGCAATATGTTTAGTCTTCCAAGTTGAGAATTTCTGAAAATAAAACAAGCACTGAGTAGTTTAGCTTCACAGCTCAGATATTTACTGATTTTCTTTACCCAATGATCAAAATTCTGCTGGATTTGTTCAGCCTGTACAACAGGAACAATGTAATCATTAGTAGCAGATTGTTCCAACTAAAGACCTTCTTTTTCAATTTGGTGGTGCATGTGACATTGTCATAACATGCGAGAGCTCTGTATACCTTACAGTTGAAGAACATAAGCTTTTTATCAGTAGCAATCTGCCACTGATGATTTATTTATTTATTACATTTATAGCCCGCCCATCTAGTCATATAGACTACTCTGGGCGGGTAACAACATATCATGTAACAATATAACAATTTAAAATCATAACAATGTATTACTAAATAAATAATGATCCAAGATGGGAGAAAACACAAAATAACAAAATTCAGACGGTTAAGTGGAAGGAAGGCTTGCTTAAACAGCCAGGTTTTCAGTTGGCATTTAAAGATGCCCAGCGACGGGGCCATGCGAATCTCAGGAGGGAGGCTGTTCCAAAGACGAGGAGCCACTGCCGAGAAGGCCCGGTTTCTTGTTTTTTCCTTCCGGGCCTCCCTCGGCGTTAGGCTCCTCAACCTCACCTCCTGGCTAGATTGGGTGATACCGGTAGATCTAGGTGGGAGAAGGCGTTCCGTCAGGTAGCGAGGCCCTAAACCGTTTGGGGCTTTATACGTAAGCATTAAAACTTTGAAATCTACGCGGAACCGAACGGGCAGCCAATGCAAGGCGGCCAGAGTGGGAGTAATATGTTGATGTTTCCTTACCCCACTGAGAAGTCTGGCCGCCGCATTCTGCACCATCTGGAGTTTCCGCATAGATCTCAAAGGCAGCCCCACGTAGAGAGCATTACAGTAGTCTAATCTCGAGATTACGAGCGCATGGACCAAAGTGGTGAGCGACCCAACATCTAGATAGGGACGCAGCTGGGCTATCCGCCAGAGATGGAAATAGGTGGTGCGGACCACTGACGCTACCTGGGATTCCATGGCAAGCGCCTGGTCCAGATAGACCCCCAAGCTGCGCACCTCACTCTCCCTCCTCACCCCAAAAGAGAGGGAGTTTCCCAAACCGCTGATGGTAGGCCCCCCGACCCTCAGGACCTCCGTCTTGTCCGGGTTCAGCCTCAGCCCATTTTCCTGCATCCATTGCAATACAGACCCCAGGCAGCGTTGCAGGGACAGAACGGCATCCACTGTAGTTGGCAAAAAGGAGATGTAGAGCTGCGTGCCATCGGCATATTGATGGCACGATGCTCCACACCCCCTGATAACCTCGCCCAGCGGCCTCATATAGATGTTAAACAGCATTGGAGAGATGGTCGAATCCTGCGGAACCCCACAATTGAGGCTCCATGGGGCCGACTCATGCTCCCCAAGCTGAACTCTCTGAGGACGGTCCCCCAGGAAGGACCGGAGCCAGGCCAACGCCTGAGCACCGATTCCCAACTCGGAGACCCTCCTCAGGAGGATACCGTGGTCAACGGTATCAAAGGCGGCTGAGATATCGAGGAGGACCAACAGAGAAGTTTTTCCCGTCGGCCTCCCTCAAGAGGTCATCTAACAGGGCGACCAATGCCATATCTGTACCATGACGCGGCCTGAAGCCCGACTGGAATGGATCCAGGGCATTTGTTTCATCCAAGTGCGCCTGAAGCTGAATGATGATGACATCATTCTGGTTGTGCTGCTAAAGCTATCCAACAGGATTTTGGCCAATATCTTCCTAAAATTAGAAGTATTTCTCTTGTTTCACACATATTCTCTTTTACATGGTAATGTGTTTGGAGGAAATTATTACTAATTTTTGAAGTTTGCTGGTACGCATTTTTCCTCTACAAAATGCTACAACCTGGTCTATGCAAACAATTTCAGGTGGTGTCTACATAGATCTTCAGACACCTTCTGCAGACACTGCAGGTCAGTTGATTGTCCTACTGCTCCTCAGCTCTGAATATATTCCTAAAAATAGAGGTGGGCAATTTCCAGTGGTTCAGGGTGGCACACATCCATTCTTGGACCTTCAAGAGGTGCACCCATTACCTCCACTGCTCTAAATGTTCTCTTGGGCATTGCACAGCTTGATAACTTTGAAAGCATGGCAAAACTGGCCCATGCACCCTAGTGGTCACAAGAGTTTTAAGCCATTTTTTTCCTCACAGTTTTTGAGCATTAAAGCCCCCTGCCATCCCCAGGATCCCAAAAACTTCCCCAGATCAAAATGGATCCTGAGGGAAGAATAGAAAACATTTAGCGACTGATAAAAACCGATTGCTGATGGTATTATCAACTTGCCATATTTTTCCGTGTATAAGACACTACTTTTTCCTAAAATCGTTAGACTAAAAGTTGAGGGTCGTCTTACATACGGAAGTAAGCCGAGGAGAAAACCGCGCAGTTGCAAAACTGCCTATGTCTCTGCAAACCGTCTGCCTCCAGTCACCAGTGAAACTGATGATGGCTTGTCTCTGCAAAAAGGCTTCATCCAGTCACGAGCCTTATGAAAATGACGTAAGCTGATGCAGAGGAGAGCGTGTAGGCAGTGTGACAGTGACCGCTAAAGATCACTGAAGAACATAAAGATGTCAGAAAATAAAAAAGAAAATAAGCGAATGTCTTACTCTGCAAAAGTGACAGCACCGATCCCGCCTCAGTTTCTCCCCCACTGCTGAGCCCTCCACGTCCCACTGAGTGTGTGAGTAGCCTGAGTCCCCGTCTTTCCCTTTCAGCCACACCCCTTTTTCTCTTGGCTCCTTTCTGGCCGCAGCTGCTTGCTTCCCTCTGAGGAATTGGGAGAGTGAAATAGCAGCCACCGCCGTTTTGTTTGCGTGTGAGCGACTAAGGGGAGGGAGCCTCCAAGAGCTGGGCGGGCAGAGCATGGAAGGGGGAAAGCAGCAACAGGGATTTCTAGCAACTTCTAGCCTCGCTCTGATTTGGGGAGCAGTTTCTTCACCCTACGCCCCCCTTCCCGTGTTCCTCCATGGCGGACATGAGACGGAGCTGCTCCAGAAGTGCTTTAGGCATTGCATCTCCAGTTCTGAGGAGAGTTCTAACCTCTCCAGAGACCAAGCGCTCATAACCATCCTTCTCCCTGGGAGGGGAAAGAGGCAGAGAGAAGGGGGGTGGGGTTGCCGGTGCTTCCTCCTCCTCTGGGATCGATCCCTCCATCTGACCAGAAGGGGTGTACCCTACTACAGAAGAAAGGAAGGAAGGAGAGGTGGGGGTGGTGGGGTGTGAGTTCTGAAGCCCACCCTCTTTGACCCCAGGTTGCCTCTGACTTATGATGACCCTATGAATCAACTATCTCCAAAATGACCTGTCCTCAATTGCCCTGCTCAGCTCTTGCAAACTCAAGCCTGTGGTTTCTTTAGGGAGTCTGTCCATCTCATATTTCACCTTCCTCTTTTCTTGCTGCCTTCCACCTTTCCCAGCATCAATATCTTTTCCAGAGAATCCTGTCTTTTCAAGATGTGCCAAAGCAGGACAACCTCAGTTTTATCTTTTTTGCCTCAGAGATAATGATAGTGCCTCAGTATTCAGGTTTTATTGCAGTGTTGGCACTAGAAATAAATAAGTTGGTTTTGTGTTGCAGTTTAGGCACTCGGGCTCAAAAAGGCTCGCCATCACTGAAGAGGCTGAATTAAGTGATTTGCTCAGCTAAGTGTGATGCATACTATCATAGTACTGGTATGTAAATGTTGCCTAATTACTAAAAATGTGTTCCTTTCTAATGTTTAAAATATTGATTTCTGAATTTTGGGTTAGAAAATTGGGGGGCGTCTTATACGTGAGGGCGTCTAATACAGAAAAAATACGGTAAATGGGCATAAGCACACACAGGAGAATTTTGGCTAATATATGAGAGAGGTGGAATTGTGAGCTTAGCTTTCTCTCTATGAAAAGTGTAATGAAAGGATGCTTGGCCTACAAGGGAAAACATTTCATAATTATGGAACAGCAACCCATTTGTTTTATTATTTATTTCATTTATATGCTGCCTTTCTGCCAAAATTGGGATCCAAATCAGTTTACAGGATCCCTCAAAACAGCAGCAGATTAAAATATAGTAAATGACTAACAATTCCATTCAATTATATGGTTAAAATGCAGTTAAATTTAATTATATGATTAAATGCAATTAAAACTTCTAGGAAATCTAGGAATTCTATGTGCTCCTACTGTCCAAAAACAATATGCAGAGTAACATTCACATTTCCTGACAGTCCCCTCAAACTAACAATGGAACTGTTGACATGGCATATTCACACAGAGGCAATATTTGGGCTTTCTAGTGAATCTACAATGGAGTTACACACACAGTGCGACTCCCAAGACTGTGGCAGCAACTTCCCAAGCCACCACAATTTGCCTCTTCACATAGATATACAATCTGGATATTGAGATGCTAGCTCACAAATGAGAAATCTGCATACACACAATGAGGTGGGCATAAATGTCTTCAAACCAAGACTGAGGACAACTGCTTTGAACAGTGGGAGAAGATGAACCAAGAAAGTAGGAAAAGCTTAGTATCAACAGTGGTAGAAGACCATAAAGGGAGAGGAAAGAGATGTGGGAGAGGGGTTTAATAAAAGCTGAGAAATACAGCGAGGAACAAAACAAGAGGAACAATGAAGGGACTTCTGAGTATTTCAGAAGAAAAGGCAAGCAACAGTATATATACCAGTGTGCAGGAAGAAATGATAATTTAGAAGCATCTGGAAAGTATGGACTATCAGAATCTGAGCAAGTACATTTGTTACACTGACTAATGTGCATTTTGAGAGAGATGGCCTTTCAGCTGTGGAATCTCCAGTGAAGCTCATCTTGAAAATGTTTGTGTGAGTATGTCTGCGTGTCTGTTTTAAATGGTGTTTGGGTCTAATTTTGGTTTTCAACATTTATTTCATATTTTACATCTTATTTTACTGTTACCTTTTTACATTTTATGGTTTCAACCTCTTTTTTGTGAATCAGCCAGAAAGTCTAGAAACACGGGAAGCTGTTTTAGACTAAGTCACACTCTTAATTTGTCTACACAGACTATAAGCAACTAATTAAGGTTCCAGGCATGGATTTTTCCAGCCTACATGCAGATGTCGTAAGTTGACCCCCTTAATATTTTAATTAAATAGTATACTTTAGCTGGCCATATGAGCAGCAGGATTTATTAATATTAATGTTTTAATGATTGTTTTTAATATAGGATATTATTATAATATTGCCTATTTTTAATGGTTTTAATGTTTTTAAAGTTTTAATATTGTTGTACGCCGCTCAGAGACCACTGGTAATGGCGCGGCTAAAAAATCTTGTAAATAAAATAAATAAATAAATAAATATTCTGCATGCAAAACATGTGGTCCCAATAGTTTCAATGATTGCACCAAAGATTGCAGTTAACTACAGAATCACTGTATTAATTTTTGAGGCAAGCAAAGTGATGCTCAAGATTATATAATAAAGACTTCTATCATATAGAGAGCAGGGAATGCCAGATGTTCACAGAAACATAGAATAATTGAATTGGAAGGAGCCTATAAGGCCATCGAGTCCAACTCCCTGCTCAATGCAGGAATCCAAATCAAAGCAAATCTGACAGATGGTTGTCCAATTTTCTCTTGAATGCCTCCAGTGTTGGATCGCTCACTACCTCCTAAGGTAATTGGTTCCCAACGGATAACGGAAGTCTCCTGTTACTACTAAACTGTATTTATTTGAAATTCTTGAAATCTGTATTTCTAAAGTTTCATCTGCATCTTCTTCCTGATAGTGTGGTTGGTAGTAGACTCCAACTACCATGTTCCTTTTGTTTTTTGCCCCAATTATATTAATCCAGATGCTCTCAATGGGACAACCAAGCTCATCCTCCTGTGTTTTTATGTAAGAATATATGTTTTTGACATATAGTACTACTCCACCTCCCTTTCTATTCTTTCTGTTCTTTCTGAACAATTGCTGTACTCTTGTCATTGCAATCATCCCATATAGTTTCAGTTATCCCTATCAAGTCATATTTACCCTTCTGAACTGGGATTTCCAGTTCTTCATGTTTATTTCCCATACCCTTGGCATTCATGTATAGACACCAGAGATTATGTGATATGGAACCTGCTTTATTTCCTACATTGTTTTGAAGATTATTATTGGGCCCCATTAGAGGTGCTCAGCCTGTTCCTCTTTTTGTACATAAACCAATCTGGATTTACAAAATCTTGTTCAATCTGGATTTAGAAAATGACGATGAACTAGAGATCATGTTATAAATATACAATGGCTGAAATCTTGTTCTATGAGTTTTGTTGTTTAAGACTGATGACATCAAACATCAAGATTATTTGGAAATTAAATATTTCCAATTTCTCCTCCAAAGCTCCCAAGGCCCCCATGGAATTCCTTTCATTGTTGGAAAGCCATTGGACACCTGCAGGACAAGACTGAGAAATATTTAAACACCTAAAATTGCATCTACTGAGATTCCTGTTGTGGCAATTTTCAGTAATTAAAAACTTTCCCTCCTGTCCTACAGTTCCCAAAGACTTTCCAAAACTAAAAGGGATTCCACTGGAGCCTCACAACCTTTAAAGGAGAACTCAGAAATGTTTAATTCCTGAAAAATCATCACAGCTGATGACATCACCAGTCTTATGTAGTGTAACGTACGGCAACAGCACTTCTGCCAGGAGGTACTAGAATGTATAAAAGAATTTTAGAAGAATATGTTTGTGCTTTACAAAAACTGCATCCCAAAAATAGTTATTCAAAGAGGGACTTTTCTCATCTTCACGTGGGTCTCCTTTGCCATCATAGCAGCCTTTCAGGAAGCAAACTTCTCCCAGAAGTGCCTGGGAGTGGCAAGGTTCCTATAGAGGGTGCCCCTCAAAGAACAATTCCCTCACATGATCTCTTGAGACTCCTGGGAACCCTTGCCACTCCCAGACATCACCAGGAGCAGTCTTCTTCTTCTTGAAGGGCCAATATCATACTGCTGGAGGCCCAAATAAAGATGAGAAAAATTCCTCTTTAAACTACCATATTTTTCTGCTACTTTTTCCTAAAATAGTTAGACTAAAAATTGAGGGTCATCTTATACACGGAAGTAAGCCGAACCTATGGCACATGTGCCACAGCTGGCATGCAGAGGCCTCTCTGTGGGCATGTGAGCCATGCCAATGTTGCTGCCCATGCCAGCCCGGTGCAGGGCACAGCGCTGCTTGCTGCCGGGGCTCAGCTCGAGCTCACGCTGCCCGCCTTGTCCCCAGCCCAAAGGGAGCCCGCGAGTGGTGCTGGAGGCAGTGATCAGATGGTGACAGCAGCAGCAGGAGGCGAAGGAGGAGCTGCACCCAGCCGCCCCTCGGCGTGAAATCGCTGCTGCCCATTGACTGCGACTTCGGCACCGCAGGAGAGTGAGCAGGGCGGAGCGCAGCACAGCGCAGGAAGCCCAAGTGAAGGCCCTGCCTATATGTGGGGAGGGCGAAAAAGGCGTCCCTTGGCCGCCCTCTGGAGTACGCACCGGCCCGGAAGGTACCCGCTGATTTGGGCACTCGGGCTCAAAAGTCAAAACTGGGGGCCGTGTTATACATGGGGGCATCTTGTACACAGAAACATATGGTACTGTTTTTGGGCCGCAGGTTACAGAATTCTTCTAGGGGAATTCCTGGTAAGTTCTGGGAGTCAAAAGACATGAGAGTCCCACACTAAACAAGCAGGGCTGCATTTGAACATTAAGATAAAGGCTGTGATTATAGAAGAATTACATAACTTTAGTGTGATCAATCAAGAAATCAAAATTCTTAATTATTTTCAATACATTATTTTAATCATCAATCCAAATGGAGACTGCAGCCAAAAACAATAAGAATGAGACTTGGAAGAACTTGAAAAGATCCTTAAGTGTAAGGATATGTCATTGGAGGTTATGGTATTGCCACTTATGATGTACAGATGTGATAGCTGGTCCATGAAAAAGGCTGACAGGAAAAAGTCAACTCATTTGAAATGTAATGTTGGAGAAAAGCGGCATGATACTATAGACCATGAGAAAGATAAAATATATGGGTTCTCAATCATGTTAAGTCTATAGTTAGTCTCACTAGAAGCTAAAATGAATGAACAGATATTTGACCATAGCATGAGAAGGACAAGAATCAGTAGAAAAGATTATTTTAGGAAAAGTTGAAGAAACTAGTAATTCAGAAAGATATAACACATGGTGGATAAAAATCAAGGATTTTTAAAAAATCAAATTGATTTAAATCACAATTTTAAAAAATGATTCTTAAAAAATTTAAACTGTGAAAAAATCTGATTTTTAAAAATTTAAATTGTGATTTAAATCACAATTTAAATCAAATCCACCCTGAGATAGATTGACTCAATAAAGGAAATGATAGCCTTCTGTTTGCAAGACATGAACAAAGCAGTTGATGACAGGAATTTCTGGGAGGTTATTAATTCAGATGGTCAAAAGTCAGAAGAGCCATATGTTAGAAGTGACTGGACTCATTTAAATACAACAAGCTGTACATCTCTGGTAATCTCTGGTAAGGTTCTGTGATGATACTATAGAACAGGGGTCAGGGAACTTTTTTACCTTTTACCCTCCAAAAAATGTATATACACCGACATTACCCCCTTGATTTGAAAGGAAGGATCTCGGTCACATGTGGCCAGTCAAGCAATGCCGCCGAAGCCTTGCCGCCCGTGCCTGGGCCGCCACATCCTCCTCCACCTGGCGGGGCCACGCTCAGTCCTTGGCCCCGCGGGGGCGGCTCCTGGGCGGCCGTCGAAGAGCAGCAGGTGGCTCGCCCGCCGGGGGTGCCCGACGCTGCCTCCCGCTCCGGCACTGGCACCGGCGGCTGCTCGCCTCGCCATTGAAGTGCCGCGACAGCTGCCACACGGAGGGTGAGAGGCTCCGCCAGGCCTGGCCAGCCGGCGCGGAGGTGGTGGCGAAGGAAGCCGTGCAGCCGGGTGAGCGCCGCTGCCGCCCGATGGGCTCCTCCGGGGATGGGGAGTGAGTGGCAGCGTCACGGCGCCGGGAGGCTGAGCCTGGCCCGGGCCGCCGTCGTGGCCGCGCCCGCCCCCCTCCGCCGCGATCCACCTCTCCAGGTGCTGGAAGGAGATGCTCCTTCCGGCTGGAGCGCTCCGGCCGCTCACCCCCGGCCTCGCCCTCCACCATAGCCAGCCCCGCCGCCACCACCTCAGCTGCCTTACGCCGCCGGCCGCCATCCGCCGTGGCTTGGTTGCACCTGGCCAGGAGAAGGGGGCGATCGGGCAGCCGGGGACCCCCCTCTGGGCAGAAGAGGAGGAAGAGGAGGAGGGAAGGGGGTTAGGGTCGCGTCCTCATTACCCCCAGGATTTTCATTTTTATCCCATTTGGGGTAATTTATCCCTGATCCCCAACCACTGCTATAGAACATGACACCACAGAGGGCAAACAATGCTACATGTTATAAGAAAGCAGAGGAAAACAAAAGAAAGCCGTTTCTGAAAGTAACAACATGTTTGATAAAGCACTCACAGACAATTCAGGCAAACACAATAAAACCTTGTTCAGACCTAACCCACTCTTAAGGATCAAAATGCAATATACAGTACATTTTTCTTCTATGCAGGAACACTATGTCATCTCAACTGAGGCAAACTCACTTTGAGAATAAAGGTTTTTCAAGCAGAGTCATTTCAACCTGGGTTTCCTGTACTTATGCAAGTATCACATACAGGTTGAGAGTGGAATTCACAAGACTAGGGGGAGAGAAAGGAGAAGATACATGCTATTCCACATTAGCAAAATTAGAGATAATATCCACTCGTAACTAACTGTACACACACTCTTCAGCAAAATAACCAAAAGCAATCTCAAAAACAAATAAATGGTTGTGACATTGTAGAACCAATCTAGAAAAATGTGGATCAAACTACACTTTTAAAGTAATTTCACAAGTTGTCTACCCAGTACCCTGTTTCCCCGAAAATAAGACCTAACCTGAAAATAAGCCCTAGTATGATTTTTCAGGATGCTCATAATATAAGCCCTACCCCAAAAAATAAGCCCCAGTTCAGTGAAACCCCTCCCTCCACCATTGTGCAGCAATCAGAAGAAGATGACATGACTGTATTTGAATAAATGTAGATGGTTGTACATGAAAAAAAAATAAAACATCCCCTGAAAATAAGCCCTAATGCGTCTTTTGGAGCAAAAATTAATATAAGACTCTGTCTTATTTTCAGGGAAACATGGTATGTTAGCAGCTTGAAACACAAACACACAGAGAAATAAATTGCAACACTTTAGAGAATACCTAGCAAATGTGTAAGTCAGTCTCAAAGGAAAAGTCCCAAAGGCTGGACAAAACCAAAGCTTTTACAGCTATTTTTAGAATACATGCAACAATGAATAATTATTCAGTTCCAGAGGGAGTCATTTCACAACCTTGGGCCATGGCTATAACGCCTTGCATCTGAAGCAGAAGATCGTCTTATTGGATGACTGAAGGCAACTGAAGCAGGGCCTGGTTTGATGAACTAAAATGGCAACAGGAAAAGTACCTGGACTGCTGACAGCGTGGTGCTTTACCAAGTACTGAAAGTGCCCTGAACTGAGCCAAGGCATTATGGTTGCCCTCAAAGGGCCGGTTGTATCTGTAAGACTATATAAATGTATCTACTCTTTATGATATTAAATATAATCCTCTTCATTCGATTATTACTGGTTTTAGTAATAACTAGCTCTGAAAGTAAAAGTCTATGATCAAAGTCTAGAAATAATGGCAATAAGATATTCAAGTGTACAACTATTGTACAATTTATTGAAAAGTGAGTTTTAGTAACACCCGTTGACGCCCGCTCCATAGTCCCACCCGTGTTTGTTTGTTTTGTTAATTATTCATGGAAGTCTTCAGCCTTTCCCTCATGCTTGCCACGGCCCTCGTTATCACCTGGCTCCTCACTCGCTTCCATAGCCGATGCAGGAGAGGAGGCGGAGATGGCCACTGCTAGGCGATGCCATCAAACAATCCTTGCCGGGAGCCGTAAGAACGGGAATGGGCAATAGCGAGGACTAAATTTCCCAAGGTGCTGTACGCTGCCCAAGTGGCTGCACTTTCTGACTCTTTGCTGCTTGGAATGCTGGGATTAGAAGTCCCGCGGGGCGGATTCCAGCATCTTTGCGGAGCATTATGGGTGACCGAGTAAGCGCCTGCGTACTGTATGCTGCAAAGTAGCAGGCAGCACTGTGACATGCCGCATGAAACAGCCCGGCGGGACTGTATCGGCCCGTAGGCCTTGAGTTTGACACATGTGCTTTAAAGGGTTCTTCAAAGCCAGTGTGCAGGCTTTGAACTAGAAACAGGATTCCATAATGTTGTCTTGCCTCCTCTTCTAAACCTCAGGAAATGAGGTCCTCCGGTATTTGGTTAATGGGATGAACTTGGAGTTCCCTACAAATCTGGACCTGAAAAGAAGATTCCAACTAACATCTGGACATCAACTGGTCATGGCTGCATACCAGCTGGAGTTTCCAAAGCACTTTTATAGGCAGTTCTATATAAGGCGCATTACAATTATCTACAAGTTGATAGATAATTGTGAAATACTGAAAGTTGCCCCCCTCCCATTTACCTACAAAATTGCTGCTAGGTTATCTGCAAGCCAGTGGAGTCATGATGATGGAATCATAGGTACAAAAATCTTTATAGTCATGCAGTGGAGTGCAAACTAAAGGTTTTTTTTCTGGACACATCAGTTGTCAGTGCTAATATAAAGTGGTCAAAATCCTGTTCAGCAGGGTCCCCCTGCCTGCACAACTGGAATGACATGATTGGCTGTGGGAGACTGCTGGTGATTAAAGGCTTCTTTTTGCAATCTCAGAGTGCACATGACTTCACTGTGTTGTGTTTGAGATGTGCATGACAGGATTTCAGCTAGAGTTGTTACTCATTTATTATTCAAAGTCCTAATTTCTTTTTAAAATATACTATTTTGTCATTGGCATCACATCTTCCCTGCACCTGATGCGCTACATTTTGTAAACACCATGTATTTTTACCCTTTTTATCGTATGCATTGTTTTTAGAATTGTAAAGATATCATAGATTTGAACTAGTTCTTGTTATCTTGCATATAACTTTTACCCAAGTTTAATTTAATTATTATCTTTTCCCACTCTGTACAAAACAGCACCTCAGCCTTATTTACCAGCATACTTATTCTTTCATAGCAAGCATGATAAGGATTTTATGGTAGAAACTAATTTTGCAAGCGAACAAGCCAACAAAAAAAGAGGATGGGTGTGATTAATAAGTACTGACATATATTGACTCACAGACAGGATTCTTCAAATTACACCTGAGCTCAGTATCTAAAAATTGTTTCTACAAGTCCGCAAGCATACATTAAATGCCCTTCTATGCAGACACAGAATCTTTCCATTCATATGCATAAAACTGAGAACCCATCTCTCCAGTGAATGAAAGAGAAGATTTAAAAGTGCAGATGGCACTGCTACCATAACACTTGAGAACTTGCAGGCCTGTTCCTGAAAACTGCCCCACTTCCCTTGCAAGCAACATCACAGTCTATTTCAAAAAGATGTATGAAAAACCTAGAGAACACATTCCCATATCCAGCCTAGAAAAGATTTTCAACTGCCCCTGCATCAGGTTCTGTTCAAAAACTCAGTAATTTTGTTGTTGATTGCTCATTTGCAATCACTGTCAGTCTTTCTTTCTTCAGGTGTGAATGGCAGTGGGGATGTAGAGAAAAAGATAAGCAATTTACAAGCGGGGTGGGGCTAGGAAACTGAGAAAGACTGCAAAGGTAAAGAGGCTGAGGGAAGTAAAAGGGAGATCTGAAATTGCCTTGTGCTTTTTCCCATCTAGTCAACCAATTTACGAAGTAAACACTTCTAAAGTTCTTTAAAAATCTACTTACAACTAGATGTAATGCTAGACAAAGGTGGTGAACCTTTTGCACTTCAGATGTTTTGGGCTTCAACTCCAAGAATCCCCAGACTGTATTGCCAATGATAAAGGACTGTTGGACTTGTACTCCAAACCATCTGGAATGCTGAAGATTTACAATCCCTATGCTAGGAGCTTGTTGATTGGATTATATTTGGAAGAAACATGTACTGTATATTTTAGGATGAAAGTAGAGGCTGAGGCTGCAAAAGTGGAGAAAAGTGAATGGGGAGAGAAATCAGAGACAGGAGAGGAGACTTGTGCATGTGTGAAGTGAAAATCTAAGACATAATACTGAACAGCACCAGAGAGAGTGAAAATGTTACCGCTACCTACTCATCTTCCCCACCAACTTAGATCTCCAAAAATCTCAGAAAGGAGAGGGGGAAAAGAACAAACACTTGCTAATACTATTTAGAATCAAAGAACAGACTATTCCTCAGTGTATACAACATGTATTTTTTGAGACACATGGCTTAACATATTAGGTGTTGTTACCAGTTGTGACAGACGTATGTTGTAATTCATTTTCACATCCTGGAGAAACAATTAGTGTACCACCACACCTCTTACAATGCTGAGTTTTTCATCTGCTGTCTCTATGGCTTCAAGAGGACTGCAAATGTAAACGAGTTATTCTACTGCCCCATTTTGGGCACAGACAGATGATGCAGAATCACATCAACTGACACCTTGCTGGGACTCTCTTCAGCAGTTTTATTAGCTACCAAAGCTTTCCTTGGCAAAACTGCCTGATCCCACAGGATAACTAGAAAACCAGTTGCACCATCAGTTGTGGAACTATTCTTTTGCAACAACATGTAGTTTTCTTCAATGCTCATGAAGCTGCATGAAAAATGGTCTGATATGCAGAGCAATAAGCCATGCACAATTCTGTAACAACTAAGCTAATGAAAATAACTTTGAATTTGTCTTTGAAGGAGATAATGATGACAATGAATGTTTTGCACTTCAGATGTTTTGGACTTCAACTCCAAGAATCCCCAGACTGTATTGCCAATGATAAAGGACTGTAGGAGTTATTTGTTTAGATTTTTGGTAGATTTATGAAGATATGAGTGCAACTTATTGACACACAATGAAAAATATTGTTCCACAATGGGGCTCTCTTTCATATCTGATTTATTTCTTATAAAAACACTGCATTTCTCAAGTTGCTTGTCACATTGTTTTTACATTTAAGCATTACATATTTTTGGTATTTCCCCCCGACAACGAAGATATTTTTGTATGTGTAAGTAAATTATTACTAAAAGTCATTATGGCTAATGATTCCACTAGGATCATAGGCTACAGGCAATAGCACTTAAGTTTAATTCCTCAGGTTGATACCAACTCCTCTGTTTAAAGATCCATTATCTGGAAAGAAATGCTGACAAATGGAAACAGTAAAGAATGTTAGTGCAACAGAGATATAATTTATCACTACTCAGAGTCAATTAGTAGGCTAATTGAGGAAACTGCTGTAAAAATGCAGAAGACTTCCTACCCCTTACCCTCTATGAATGATTTTATATGCAATTACAATCTAAAAACAAGGGTTTTTCCCCTATACATTATTTATATTTTTTTGTATTGTGCATTTTTTCAGTGACACTACCCCAGAAAATGTATCAACACATTATGGATTCTTCCCAGACAATTTGAATCCTTTGGGATTCCAATTAGCCAAAAATGTAAAAGGTTAGCCCCAAAGTGAGTATTACATATATTTGGCTATTTGTTTAGTCAAAACCGCCTTAGCCTCCACCCAGGGAAAGCTACTCATTCTTTACTGTTGTCACAGCAAATAATTTTACTAGCACAGTTGGCTATCAAAAATAGGCTCTCTCAGCTAATCAACTCTAGGGGTACTTATTTCAAAGACCTGCTGTGTTTTGTCTTAGCCATGTTGCGGGGGGAGGGGGACAAAATAATGTAGCACTTTAAAGACTGTTTTATTGTTGTGTGAGCTTTAGTGGATCAAAATCCTCTTTCTCAGAAATGGGGAAATAGTTAGGTTCCTAGGAATGAGGTAGCCATCAGGTCTTGCTAGCTAAAGACCATGGTTCCTTTATTAAGTCAACCACCTCATATCAGGGCTTCCTTTTTCCTGCTGCCTCTAACTTTTCCTAGCTTTACTGTCTTTTCCAGTGAATCTTCGTCTTCCCACAATATATCTGATGCATGATAGCCCCAGCTTAGTCATTTTAGTTTCTACTAAGAGTTTAGGGTTGATTAAATCTAGAACACATGCATTTTCTCTTTCTGGCAGTTAACGGTAGTTCTAAAGCTCTCCTCGAACACCACATTTCAAATGAGTTGATTTTTCTTCCTAACAGCTTTCTTCCTCATCTAGCTTTCACATCACAATAGTGTCAGAAAGTCCTCATTTGAGAAGAACATTTTGAGGTATTTTTTCCAGTGTTTATACCACTACATCTTGTGATGGTTACACTACCACAGGTCAACTGTATCTTGGAAGCAAATTTCTCATTTAAAACTATCTTTTAAATCAAAAAGTATCAATTAAAATTAGTAAATATTGCCAATTACATGCCCGCAATTTACATTTATCTACATTATCTTTTCTACGTCACAGAAAGGAATCTGCCAGTCTAAAGTGATGAGCAGGGCTTGAAAATTTTTAGAATGTCTCACCAGTCAGTCAAAAATTTCACCAGTCAGCATGACCACACTATAGCTTTGCAATTTATGTTAACAAATTTAAACTAGGAACTTGTTCACTTTTATTTCTACGTAACAATGCGTACAAACCCAAAATAAATTGTATTACGTACACGGTATTCGCCTATGTCTTCTTAGTAGAAAATGCACTGCTGTCAGAGGTGTTGCACTTGTGTCCTTGAACATGCCTGGTAGTTTTAGCACTGAAGTACCATTTATCGATGGCTTTAGTAGAGTTAAACTGTAGTAGTGGAGGTCCATTTAGATTCACCATCATAAGGTCATCTAAGCTTTCAGTCTCTAAACACGATCTGAATTTATTTTTGATCAGATTCATCTGGCTGAAACCCCTTTCACAGCTAACTGTAGAAACTGGTAGAACAGAGGCAATTTTAAGGAACTTCAGAAGAACAGGAAACCTACCCCAATGGTGGTTCATCTACCCTCAGACTTGGGTTGCTTTATTACCTGCGTGCCTGTGGGGTCATGAAGCTTGTATTTTGAATGCCTTTCTTTTGAATGTCTCCAGCAAAAATAAAACTGAAAGCAAAAGCACCTGGCCTCTTAAGGAGCCACGGTTCCCTCCCACCCCAGGATGTGTCCTCGTTCAGTTGAAATTGGGAGCAGGGAATCTCCATATTCTCCAGCATGGGACTACTCTACATTCTCCTGCAGAGCTATATCTCTATGTGCCGCTCGAACTCTCTTCTCGCGAGAAGAGGGCAGTTTTCCTTTTGCAATGGGAAGGGGAAGGGGAGGACTGCAGGATTAGAGAGAGAGAGAGAGAGACAGGCAGAGGGGAAGGAGGCAGGGAGGGAGGAAGCTGTGACTCATCGAGCAGCATTTTTCGCTTGTCACAGACGAGTGGACGAGTGCATTTTTCAAGCCCTGGTGATGAGGTAAGAGTAGAAATGGAACAAATACAAAAATATGCCTAACAACTTTATTTAAAAACCAGCCATTAGTCATTAACAATAAAAATGAATCTATTAGTTCTAACAACTAATAAACTAATAGTTCTAACAACTGAAAAAATCAGGTGCTCATCATAGACGTAAATAAAAATATTTAACTTTACTTCAATAAGATACTTAGAACTTCTTTGAAGAGGAAAAAGCTACAGAGAGCTGGAAAACAGAGTGATTAATGTAGGAATCAACACTAGTAGGGTCCAAACATCTAGTGGTGGTTTTGATTAGCACTTGGAAGTCACTTCCACTCAAGTAACGCACAGCATCCAATCTTCCCTGATATTCCCCTATCCACCTAAAAAAAGACTTCAGAACATTATAGGACATAGCACAGGGAGTGCAGTAGATGGAATGGAAGTGGGAAAAATCTGATGTACTCGCCTTACATAAAGCAATGTGTTCTCCACTAGCTCCCTTTGGATAACACCTCCCTCACCAGGCAATATCTTATTGCTAGTCCAAATTAGAATAGCCCAATGGACTCAATGAGATGTACTCAAGTACTGATTTTTTAATTCTGCAATTCACCCAATGGGATTGCTTTTAATTGGAACTAGGAATAGGGTACTGATGAATGAGTTGTACCTTGAATGCTGGTAACGAATTCATATGGTATAGCACTGGTACAGTGCTCTTTGGACCTCAAGAAACCTACCTGTAATGTTATGCATAAGATCTAGCTTCAAGAGCAGGGATAGCCAAGAATGGTCTACAGATTGCATGCCCTACACCCCAAGATTGTTTTTGCAGCTCTCACCTGTCTACCACCCATTACTAAGAGATATGAGAGAGTGAAAAACTTCAATTTCTCCTGCTGGAAGCTTCCATAGGAGCTGTGGTTTTGTTATAAAAAAGGATACAGGACCCTCTAAATTCTGGAAAATCCTCCTAAATAAAACCAAAACAAAATATGGAAATGGAATTCTGGAAATGAGAACTTGATCTTTTTTGTCATTTCAGGAGGCTGAAGAGGGCCTCTGGGTAGGTTTTACATGTGGAAAATTAGCCACTGGAACCTTCAAATCGCCCATTCTATGGCTATGCCATTCAATATGTTGCTGTACATATACTTGGGCTTTAGTTTACTGTGCTGAAAAACTTATTACAATAGGCTATCGGTAACACTGGATATTCAAGCTGAATCAAACTCTAGACAGCATATCACAGCAGCAGAAAAATTAACCTATGACAGCTTGGGAGCTGAATTGGGGGAGATTACAACAGAATCTGGTGCTATGACAAGACTACCAAGTTAGACGAGGTCTTATGGAATCAACAAACATCTCCAAATCTGTTTTATGCTTCAGTTGAAAAACTACTTTTTCAACAAAATGGCTAAACAGCCATTTCACAGCGCCCTGCAACCTGCAAATGGGGCTGGGGACACAAATCCCTAAGCTTGACCATCCCTGCCAAAGAAAGACACCTTTATTAGGCGTCAGTGAGCTAGTTTCTGTATAATTTGATTATACAGCACAGATCTGCTTGAGGCACAGACTAAGAATGACTATCTCACACTGGAAGGTCCCTGTATAGCTGAATTTATAGGAATTGGTTTTATTACTGAATCCTAAGAGAACCAGTTTCAGGACTGGATCTACGAATTCAGTTTTAAAAGCTAATGATACAAAGACACGACGAGCCTTGTTCAGGTTTTACTCTCAGTGTTCTAGCCCTACTTTCCTCCACTGTCACCACACAAGCAAGAAGCTAGGAAAATCTGGCTTGTTGTTCACATGGAGAGTGGAATCTCTCCTCCTCATACTGACCAGTAATTGCATGAAGAAACTGGAGAGGGTGGAGACTACGTACTCATTTCTAAGCACAGTGAGAGAAAAATGAATTCTGTAATCCATGACTAGAGCTACAAAGCCCTTCATATCTGGCAAATGCCAGTTTGAAATTTTGCAACAATAACTGTTTTATAACATCAAAACAATGCAAACATTTCTCTAGGGTACAATGCCAGCAGATCACTTCTAGAGAAAAAAAACACATTGTAGTACACCACTGACAGCTGGCTCCATTCACCTTCCTTTAACAATAACCATGTCACAATAAACCCTTGAAACCTGGCTATATTTGCACAATTCTCCAAATCCAGTGTTTTATTTATAACTTGTGGCAATATTGTCTGACAATTCTTGAAGCTACACTCCCAACCTTAAACACAGGATATGCTTGTATGCTTCCATAAAGGCTCAAACCAAAGAGAAAACTGAATGCTGTTCCAGGACAAGTCACATCAGGATTTAATATTATAATTTGTTTGAATAAGGAACAAAAGCCTAGAATATACACAAATACCTTACTACTAGAACTGCAGCCTATATTACACTGTTATTTGTGCACTGTACTACTACCACCACCCACTTTTCTCTCATCATTTTTCTTGGCCATAGACACATTCCAGACCCCCAAAAAACAACAAGAATTCATTTACTGACACTCTTCTAAATCAAAGAATGGCAGCCCATAGCAATAATTCAAAAGAGACGTTAGGAGAAATGCATACAAAAAATGAGAGAATTTTTTCATGCTGGGGGAAGAAGATTTTGTCAGATTTACAGACTGATATACAATTAGTCCAACATTAACTGACAGTTGGTTGTTGTAGGTTTTTCAGGCTGTTTGGTCATGTTCTGAACACGGCCAAACAGCCCGAAAAACCTACAACAACCATCGGATCCCGCCCGTGAAAGCCTTCAAGAATACATTAACTGACAGCTTTAAAAATCAACAAAACCAAAACTGGAAAATTGGGGCTGTGTTTAGGACTGTGTATCCATGATTTGGGTTCAGGCATGTTTTCAGTTGCAGGGTTGAAACCAGCCCGTCCAGATTTGTTTTGCTCCATTATGTACTGGAGGTTTGCTCTTCTGCATTTTTAAACTTCAGTTCCCATAATTCTCCAAGAATTCCTGGCATTTCAGCCCATAAGTGAAAATCAACACACCTGTAGGTCCCATCCCCCTGCCAGTAATGGCTTTCCTCCAGACCTCGTTTCCTGAGGCTGATATATTTTATTTTTTTTAAATTAAGCCACCACAGTACTTCCTGGAAGGTATAGTCTTGGTGCTCATTAGACTCTATAGGCAGTTCCTCCCAAAGAACTAAACTGAGCATTTAGTAAAAAAAATTGGTATCTTCTGCTTCTGTTGCAGGGAATTCTTTATTTTATTTAAAAACAAAGACACATCTGGGTAACTGCTGGATTTTATATTTTCAAAAATGGGCAATCAGATGTTTTTGCTTCTCTGTCCCAACACTCTGAGGTGTAATTTGAAAACTGCATAGCACCCAGTGGGAGACTTAACTGGATTAAAATAACAACCACATGACATCTTAAAGGCTAGCAAGTTCGTTATAATATAATATTTTGTGGGTTGCAGCTTATGCTGTAATTAGAGATGTGCAATTTGTGTTTTTTGGGAGTTGTAGTCAAATAGTATAAGTCTGCACAGTTCTGTCCATAAAAAATGAATAATAAGTAAGGTCCCAGATGAATTTTTCTGTGTCTTGCTGCAATAGATATCCCTTTGCTGACTGGATTAGGTTCCTACACTCCACTGTAAAACTCCTCCTACACTCCACTGTAAAACTGACTAAATGCTGACCTTGTGGCTTCAACATCAAGACAATTCCCTCCACGCCCACTCTCCTTCCTATTTGTTTAACTAATCTAAGGAGGAGGTCTCAAGAAGCATGAAAGCTTCTGGCTGATCCTAGTAACAATAAGAGTACTATTACTGCTAGCTACACTGTGGATTTCTTAGGAACCAACATCTTGTTTTTTTGTCACAAGACTGAAAAGTCCTGCAACTGTGAAACTGAAGTTGTCAGAATTTGCTAGTCAGTCTGAAGAGTCAAATAGCCTCATATTGACATGCAATATCAGTACTGAAGATGAAATTTAAATGTATTGGTCATTTATCTGCTCTTTCTGTATCTTACAAGAACTTAGCAGAAACAGTATCTAAAAGACATTTCTAATCAGAAGTTCAATACCTTCTGCACCTCCCATATAGATACAGAACTTCTCTAAAGTTATATCAGCCCACCCTTCAATACCCCAATATAACCAGCAGACCATGGAAATGTGTTAATACATTAAGACTTACTTTTGCATTAAACAGGAAAATAAGCCAACTTATGAATTTAGACAGTAATACTTAAAGAACCATTTAATGTTACTTTCAAAATATTGTTTTCTCAAGACTAGATGTGTTCCTCCTGTTTAACGTGAAAGTAATTATTTTAATGTCAACATTAAAAATTAACATGTTACTTCAGGTTTCATACCAAAGCATCTGATCTGATAGATATAATTGGCCTTAGGCTAATTGATTATCCCAGTAATTTCTTCTTTGTATGAAAGTGTTGTTTCACATTTTATTTTATATTTCAACTGTACAATTACTTGAGACTTATACACAAAAAAGATGCCCAAGAAAGCCCTAAATGGCTTGGGTCCAAGCTATCTAAAAAAACCTTATCTTCCTTTATGAGACTGCCCAGGTGTTAAGATAATCAGGGGAGGCCTTGCTCTTGGTCCAAGCATCCCTCACAAGTGTACTTGATGGAGACATGGGAGAGGCCCTTTTCTGTTACTGCTCCCAGACTCTAACTCCCTGCCACAGGAGGCAAGGTTTGCTGTGCTTCTGCAAGCAGGCAAAGACATTTCTTGTCAGGCAAGTTTTTCCTTAGTGACAGTCTAGGAGACAATAAACAGGATGGTTTACATTTTGTTGCTTCTAAATGTATTTTTGTAATGCTTTTAGCTACCATTTTAATATCTTATTAATTCTTCTTTAATATTAGAATATTTTACTGTTTTTAGCTTTTAATACTGTGATTTTAATGATGTAATCCACCTTACATCCTTTTTTAGGAGAAAGGCAGGGTAAATAAATGAATGAATGAATGAATGAATAAATAAAGCAAGCAAGCAAGCAACATGATAAATGAGGCTGATGATAATGATAGAATCTTTGGGGTCCCCTAAAACCTGCTACTGCCTTCGCATTGTGTACAGGTGCTGCTGGCATGCAGAAAACCGAGAAAACAATACACAGTATTACAGACTTCTACTAAGACTTGCATTGTGGAGTTCTTCTGTTTAGGTTTCTAGCTGCTCCATCCTTCAGCTTGTGTCATCAACAGCCAGCCAGCTTTTCACACTTTTTCAGAAGGCTCAGCCCTCACTGGATTCTACCTATCACTTAGGTTTTTCTCCTCAAGTCTTCTGACTGGCCGGTGCTTATGCAAACCATGGGTTTATACAGACTCTTGCTAACACTGTCCAGCTTCTGTGTTGATAGTGTTATTTTGGATACAAATGCATAGGCATTTGGATAATATTTTTGAACATCTGCAGTTACTGGTAGCACTTTCTCTATTACAAACAGTATTAGCAGATATTATTGTGAAGTCTTGGTATCATATGGTACTGCAAAAGACTGGATTCTGATTAAGGAATATTAATAACCGGAAACAAGTATTATAATATTTCTTCATTATCGACAATGACTGTAATATAGTCTGTAAAAAGTATACCAAGAGCTGCTCAAGTCAATGGGATTTATGTACAAATTAACTATAGCAATCCTATGACCATTAATCTTTGAAAACATATTGTTGTCAGATAAGATAAGATTCTCAACAGAGGCATTAACAGTTGAAGGGGTCAAACTCTCTCTAACTCATCCTCTCAGTCCAATTTTCCTACATGTCTCATATACCAAATATGAAAGCAAAAAACTGGCAGTTTCATTTCCATATAATCAGCATTTTTGTCCTGTCCAATCAGATTGTGGGACTTTTTTCATTCCCACATGGTAACTCATGGTTGTTTCAACCATTTTTTTCCAAATACAGGAAATTCTGACTAAAGCATGTTGCATTTCTTTTACAAATATATTCAAGCACATGTGTGCAGTTTAAAGAACAAATAATCTGAAAAACAAAAAGATAAGAGAATCTAAAGCTTGCAGTTTCCTCTGGATGACAGGAAACCAATGATACATGGATACTTTTAGCAACCATGTAGCAGACCACAAACCAGATAAATTTGAAAAGAAATAAAGAAACCAGATTATTGCAAATGCCCTTTCAATTTCCAATCCCCTATCAAATTTCCTTCAACATTTGAATTATTCATCACAATTGTACCTATAATTTTTCAAAAAGTGCAAGCAAATGATAGCCACAGTGCCACGTTAGACCAAATATCTAATTCGAAATTGTGTTTTCCTCAGTGGCAGGTCGCATTATTTCAGGGGGTAAGATATTTATTTATTTAATTAATTTGTATATTGCCCCATTAGTGCAAAGCACTGTTCTGGGTGGTTTTACCGTGTTTCCCTGAAAACAAGACAGGATCTTATATTAATTTTTGCTCCAAAAAACACATTAGGGCTTATTTTCATGGGATGTTTTATTTTTTCATATACAACAATCTACATTTATTCAAATAAAGTCATGTCATCTTCTTCTGATTGCTGCACAATGGTGGAGGGTGGGGTTTCACTTAACTGGGGCTTATTCTTGGGGTAGGACTTATATTACGAGCATCCTGAAAAATCATACTAGGGCTTATTTTCAGGTTAGGTCTTATTTTCGGGGAAACAGGGTACAACATGATGAATAAAACACGACAAAAACAATAAGGTAATAAATAAAACTGATCAGATAAATAAAACAAAACACTACAAGAGCCATAACACCCAAACAGAAGGCAGAGCACAAGGCATAGTATTAAGGAAGGGTTGCATTGAAAGGCCTCTTTGAAAAGCAACGTTTTCAGAAGTCTTCTAAACATTGGGAGGGCGGGTGCAGCATGGATTATATTATAACTTTAACGTTACATTTTCATTTCAGCCCTGCTTCAAAGAGGTCCTTCCATGAGTAAAGGTGCCACTACCAAAAGCAGCAGGTGCTACTACTAAAAACTGAAGAGGAATGAAGGCCAGTATCCTTTATTCTCTGTCCCTCTGCAGATAATTGCCTAACCATCCACAATAGATTTTGGGGGATTAGAACACGCTGCATGACTGCACAATGATTCCAGAAGAAGGGAATGATAAACCACTTATGAGAATTCACTTGACAGCACATAATTAAATTAACTAAACTCTCCCATAATTTGGAGGGAACCACCCCTAGGGCGAAACATGGGAGTGAGAGCCCTCAAACCAGCAGAGGGTAGAGCAGCCCTATTACTTCCTTGTTGTTCCCGAGTCATTTCTTGAAACTGTTAGAAAAGTACCTTACTGCACTGTAGGAGTTGCAGGATTTCCTGTGACTTTAAAAGATGCAAGGGGGAATGAGTTCCATCAGAGGCTGCCTCTGTACACCTGGGGTCCTACTGAATTATTCAACTGGGAGTTTCTTAATTCTGAAAATCCTACCCCTAAGAACACCATCAAAAACTACCTTCCACCTTGTCATAAGCAGATAGAGGAACCACTCTTTCTCTGAGCAAGATGCTGCTCACAGGAGATTTAGACACAATTTATGGTACCCCTTACACACCATTTATTCTCATAACTAGGGGGAGGATTTCTATGATGTCATATTTTTTCTACAATCTATGTTTGAGCTTATGGGTGTATCTGAACATAAGTAATGTTATGAGAAAGGCCAGATTATCATAAACATGTTGAACTTGCTTATGGGTTCAAATGTAGGTTGCAGAGAAAATGTGACATGTCATAGAAATGTTCCCCCTACTCATAACAACCCCACTTGATGGCTAAGTCTGTAAAGAACACTCCCCAAATTTTCATTTTCGTTGATTTAAGTTGTCTCAATTCACCAAGACACAATTTGGAAGTTTGTGACAGATGACAGCAGGACAAGGTGAGTTATTTTTATTTGCCAAGATCTCCATAATTTATAAAACCTGTCTATACAAAACCAGTACGCTTCTATTGACAGGACCCCCTATCCTGAACAGTAAGTACAGAATGGTTCGATGGCTGTTCAAAATGATCCAAACAATCTCTTTTAAAATCCTTAAAAGTCCAGACTACAAAACTGTATTATGCACAATTCATCTTATTGGCAATTTTCCTTAGTTTGACAATGAGAGCCTCTGCTTATTGTAAACACCACATATATGCCCCATTCTCTCACAATGTGACGACAATAATTTTCTGGTTCCTGTTTCTCATAAAGAAGAAAAACAGTGAGGATTCATATCCCTAATGGTGACTGGCTTGAGGTAATCTAGTATGTTTTGTGGCTGAAACTGAACCAGATATCTTGGGTCAACATCCATTTCCCTAGCCATACACCACACACAGGTTTAGGCACGCCAGTCATTACCTGTTGTGGACCTGAAGCAATTCATATTCAGTAGCATAACTGTAAACCGGAGAAGCAAAGAAGGGGGGGGGGACAGAAACACTTGAAGAGGGGGGAAATACATTCTGTACTGAACTAACCACTCCCACTTTCAATTAAACCCAAATAGGATATGTAAATAACCATACGAATACCATCTCAGCAACTTTGCTGTAGAGTCTCTCTGTTTCGGGGCATTATAATGAAGCCACGCTATTTCAAGCAGAGCACTTCTCTGGAAAAATACACTTTGCCACAGTCATTCAGACTCCGGTAACTTCTAAGTTGGATTACTATAATGAGCTCTGTCCTTGGAAAACGTTTTCATAAAATTTAATTAATTCAAAACACCACTATCAGACTAGTAACTGGCACTAGCCAATAATTTCAATATTGTTAGGGTTTTTTTCTTAATCTATTCATTTGCAGACCCAATCAAAGTAATGATTCTTACCTTTAAAGCCCAGAATAATTTGGAACATACTGTAGTTGCTTTAGGAATAACTTTCTCTAGTAACAATTAATTTAATCAGATCAATATGAGAGGTCCTGCTTCAGCAGGTTTCGGATTACATACAAATCCTCTCAGTTTTCCTGATAGATTATGATGTGAAATGCCTACCCAGGGAAGTTATTCTGACCTCATCACTGCTTACTTTTTTTTTTTTTTTTTTGGCCTAGTGTAGACAATACCCTTTCAGAATGTTTTGGGTGATGGTGAAAACCAACTGCTGCTTGGAACTTCTTGTTATTACTGCGGTCTATATCCTTTTGTGTGTATAAAACTTTTAAATTAATCAATGTGACCCTAATGGGGGAATAGTAACAGACTCAAGCAAAAATGACTTCCAATACTTTAAAAAAAAAACCACCACTGTTTTATAAAGCAAACTGTAATTATAAATATTACTTTAAATACACAATAGAAAATTTTCAATATGCGTGCTTAAAAACCTTCTCCAACATTTTAAACAAATTAGGTTTTACTGGAAGACTGCCCATTCAATATAAAAAAGTATTAATTGTGATAAATCTTCTGAACCAGATATATAATTTCACTAACGAAGTACGTCTAAAGTCAAAATGGGATTTTGCAATTCAGTAAAAGTGGGAAATCAGAGCTACAGATTGAGACAGTCTGGAAAGCTATTGTTAAAACTAGTGAGACTCTAACTGTAGTTGTCTACAATGTTCTGAGATACAAATATATCACAAAATGGCTAAAGCATATTAGGAAGGATGGTTCTACCCACTTTCAACATTTGTATCATAGTGGCAGCTACAGCCCTACCAGCTTATGACAATCACCCATCAATGCACTACGATATAGCATTTTGCTACATACCGACATACTGATGTACAGGTACCATTCTTTGCCTTTAGTTAGTTCTCAAAGGATTTCTAAACTTTCAGCATGCTTATGGTGATAAAATTAAGACAATGCTCAACAAAATCTTTTTAGAAAAGTGCCTGCCAACTAGATCTTCCCAGAAACCACAAAAACAGAATTGAAATGGCTAGTGGAATTTCAAGCTACAGAAACAGGCACATCAACAAAATCCTGCATACATACAAACAAGAAAACCTCTTAGAAACATATAACTCAATCCAGAAATATATTTTAATCTCTTGCCCAACAAAAGCTGTAAATGATATGAGGATCGTATACATGGGATCTGCAATGAAATGTTGCAAAGTGAAATATTCCTATTCATTATTCCAGGCAGCCCACCTTATCTATAAATCTGGAAGTTGAGTCATGGCAACTGGACTTCTTTCTTATTAGGTTGAAACATTTCGCTACTCATCCAAGCAGCTTCTGACTGAAGAAGCTGCTTGGATGAGTAGCGAAACGTTTCAACCTAACAAGAAAGAAGTCCAGTTGCCATGACTCAACTTCCAGATAACCACACCTGGATGACTGAGAATCTTCACAGATATATTTACCTAAGAATCTTAATTCCATGAAGGGGGTGGGATTTCCAATGTCCTGTAGAAAGTAGATTGCAATCTACTAGTATTTATTTGTTGATCTCTGAGGTTTTATAATAGACTAAGAGCCTTCAACTCCCAGAAGTTCAGCCCCAACACCTTAAAGGTCTAAAGAGTTTTAACTGGCTTCAGAAAATATTAGGTATACATGAGTAGAGGTAGTGGTACACATGAACCTCAGACAACAATGCAAACCCTGCTGCCAATGCTCAGTATGCTGGAACTCCAATAAAGTTGGAAAATATCCTCCCTCAATAGGGCTTTTTTTTCCTGTTTTCATCCTAGTGCATGAGAGTTAATGATGAAGACATTACAATCTGAACTACTGCCTCCATGTTAATCGGAATGCAGTATTGGCTTTACTCTATACACATTTTACTCGGTATAAATAAGCAGGATCCACTGCATTTCTGCACCAGCCTGAGAGTCCAGCTGTGCAACACTGTCTTATCCCACAACTCTGTGATCTTTTGGAACTACTGTATTACAAACAAGGAGTTGGTGATGATGCACAGAACAACAGGCTTTCATTTCAGTTTCAGAAAATACCTCACATAGTCTCGGATCCCAAGACAGAGATGCTGTCAGACTTCATTGATGGATTCTTAAAGTTAAATCAACAACATATTTAGCCAAAAACTTTCCTGCCTGTTTCTTCAATATAAGAATACATGTTAATAACTATTCTAACTCAGTTTGAATTTTTGTTCTTTGAAGGAAAAAACACTTCATACACAAAAGCCACAACATCTCTTCTGAGTAAATACACCCTCTATTCTGAACTAGTTAAATATATGAAATAAAATCTCCCCAGATTGCTTTTATCTAAACAAGATGTTTCACTTTAAACATCAAGAAATGAACTAAATTAAAGACCAAGTTATTTAAACACTGTACAGTATCAGTGTTTTAAGCCAAATTCTTCTGTTAAGAAGTGATTCAAGAAACAGCTATTCAACAGTAATTATAACATATATGGCTAGAATTCTATTGCAAAATACACTGCACATAACAGAAATTACATAAACTGTTTTTGCAGTGTTCTGGTCAGGTATTGTGCGCCTGGGTTAACAACCAAGTGTATGACCTGGGTATTTCCAAGCATGAGTGAAAAATGCTGCTTGACGAATCACAGCTCCCTCCCTCCCTGCCTCCTTACCCTCCGCCCATCTCTCTTTCTAATCCTGTAGTCCTCCCCTCCCCCCTACCATTGGAAAAGGAAAACAGCCCTCTTCTCGCGAGAAGAGAGTTCGAGCGGCACATAGAGATATCGCTCTGCAGGAGAATGTAGAGTAGTCCCATGCTGAAGAATATGGAGATTCCCTGCTCCCAATTTCAACCGAATGAGGAGGGAACCGTGGCTCCTTAAGAGGCTGGGCGCTTTTGCTTTCAGTTTTATTTTTGCTGGAGACATTCAAAAGAAAGGCATTCAAAATACAAGCTTCATGACCCCACGGGCATGCAGGTAATAAAGCAACCCAAGTCTGAGGGTATAAATCAGTGATTCCCAATCCCAATAAATTGCAAGGCTATAGTCCGGTCATGCTGACTGGTGAAATTTTTGACTGACTGGTGAGACATTCTAAAATTTTTCAAGCCCTGTATATATTAGACTCTGAAATACTGATTCTGATTTATCACAAAAACCTTCCTGATCTCCACTAAACAAATTTGACAGCACAACCATTATTAGCATGTCTAGCAATTAATATGGTATTTTCTATTAGCTTCTAAAGTACATGACCTATTCACACTACCAACAAATTAATACAAACTCCTAAATTTATGGTCATTGAAGACAAACAATAATAGCGGTATCCTTAAACACATTTGAATGCAAATTCCACTCAAATCATATTGCGGGAAACAGTCTATATCCAGACTTGGGAATATATTTATACCTCAGCATGCTCAAAGACTGCTGGCAGTGATTTTAGGATATTAAAGGCCCTCCCTTCCTAAGGTCCCTAAAGGCTTCCCCAGGTTGAAAGGGATATCTAGGAAGCATTGAATCATGAGGAAGGGATTTTTGTTGTTGTTTAGTCGTTTAGTAGTGTCCGACTCTTCGTGACCCCATGGACCAGAGCACGCCAGGCCCTCCTGTCTTCCACTGCCTCCCGAAGTTGGGTCAAATTCATGTTGGTTGCTTCGATGACACTGTCCAACCATCTCATCCTCTGTCGTCCCCTTCTCCTCTTGCCTTCACACTTTCCCAACATCAGGGTCTTTTCCAGGGAGTCTTCTCTTCTCATGAGATGGCCAAAGTATTGGAGCCTCAGCTTCAGGATCTGTCCTTCCAGTGAACACTCAGGGTTGATTTCCATCAAAATGGATAGGTTTGTTCTCTTTGCTGTCCAGGGGACTCTCAAGAGTCTCCTCCAGCACCACAATTCAAAAGCATCAATTCTTCGGCGGTCAGCCTTCTTTATGGTCCAGCTCTCACTTCCATACATCACTACTGGAAAAACCATCGCTTTGACTATGCGGACCTTTGTCGGCAAGGTGATGTCTCTGCTTTTTAAGATGCTGTCTAGGTTTCTCATCGCTTTCCTCCCAAGAAGCAAGCGTCTTTTAATTTCGTGGCTGCTGTCACCATCTGCAGTGATCGTGGAGCCCAGGAAGGTAAACTCTGTCACTGCCTCCATATCTTCCCCTTCTATTTGCCAGGAGGTGATGGGGCCCGTGAGGAAGGGATAGGGAACTTTAAATTAAAAATTATCATTGGTAGCTGATGACATTGTCAGGGCTGTGTGGTTGTAAATGCTGACAACAGGATTCCAGCAAACTAGTCAGTCTACTCTCATTGGAACCTGCAACAGGATTTAGGCTGTTAATTTTTTATTACTTAATAAATTTCTAACTCACTATTTAGCCTGAAACCCTTCACAAGGAGAACTACAATGTTTTTTAAACTATACAATAAATAATAATTCTACAAAACAATAATGTCTCAGATTAATCTTTAAAAACTAATTAAGACAGGTCTACCAAACAACATCTTTCTTAAAAGCACAGTACAGAAAATCAACCAAATGCAGACTGGAATAAGGGCCAGAAAAACAGAATCGTACACACTTCCTGGGGAAAATATTCCAAAGATATGGGCTCATCACAAAAAATGCCCATCTATGGCATTCCACAATCACCCCTTTCTCATTGGTGAACCAGTCAGCAGGACACTGGGTATTATATTAAAGCTCAGGCAAACCCACATAGATGCAGTTGGTGTTCTGGACTTCCTAAAGCCAAACTGTCCATTAAACCAAGTACAGAAATAGACAGCCAATGTAACTCATAGAAAACAGGTGTAATATGATCCAGATATCTACAGATCCTACCAGCACAGCAGTTACTGTATTCAACACCAACTGTAGCTTCTAGTCAGATTTCAAGAGATGCCAAATGCAAAGCACATTACAAGGGAAGATAGTAATGCCTGAGCATAACCAGAATATGTACTAATGAAGCAAAGTCATCCTTCTTTAGACAAGGGCACAGCCAGTAAACCAGCTGTAGCAAGCAAAATGCTTCATTTCCCCAGTAAGTGTAAAATCACATGGATTCCCAAAGTGCTCTCTATGAGGGACCACGTCCCTTATGAACAGTGAAACCACAGCTTAAATCAGCTATATATCTTCATCTATCTCTGCAGAGTCTTCTAGCTTTCCAAATATAAAAAACGATGAGGGACCTAGCTTTCCAAATATAAAAAACGATGAGGGACAATATGAAACTTTGAAGCTCGGAACGCATGATTGGTCACTGCATGGAGCAGAGGTTTCCTAGCACTACCTTCTGAACACTTCTCTTCAGTTAGAACCAGGCTACTATAATTCCAAGCCCAGACAGACAAGGATACCACAATCAATGATATGATATTAAAAGTTACTAAGAGGCCCACATCCATGGAAACAGAATGATCAGGATCCTCACACTCATTCTGCAGTGTAAGCCATCTAGCATGCCAATCAAAGCAATTTATGCCCCCAAGTCCAGGACAGAAACCAGACTGGAAAGAATACAATCAGTGCTCTCCAAGATTACCTTGAGAGGATGGGGTTAATGGGCCATCATATATCCAGGATCCTGCTTAAGAATGGCACACTGAAGGCCTTCCCAGGCCACAAAGCTAACTGGAAATTTAAATAAGTGATTTCACCACTGTTTATTTTAAAGAAGGAGAATATCTTAGTGAGGTGTTTATTACTTCTCATACATATTAAAATCAGCTCTGGTTATTTCACAAGGCATAGCAGGCAAGGCTCTAACAAATACATGGTTGTGTTCTCGAATGGTTGGTTGAAGCAGCCTGGTTGGTTGGTTGAAGCAGCCTGTTCACATCCTCAACAATCAGAGCAAAAGAAGAGGAAGCAGATTTATCTTTTAAGCAATTAGGTGTGCAAAAGGGCTAATACACAGACTTTTACCATGCAAAGAAAGTTGGGAGGGGAAGAAATCTGAAGTTTTCAAGAATGGATTGGGCTTCCTCAGCCTCCTCATAATGACTAAAACTCTATAATTCTCTGAAAATATATGCTGAATACCTGGTCCAATAAAAGGAATTATTTTAAAGGCTCAATAAAATTGATGAAGGCTGCTGTGACTATCTTCAACAAAGTAGAAAATGGTTGCCAGGTTGAATATTTCATTTGGGGAATACAAGGGAGAAAACTCAAAAATATTTTCTCTTTCAGATTGATCAAAATACTTTAAATCAATGATATGCTCATTCAAAATGCTAAGAATTAGCAATGCGCCATTTGGAATTTAGAGACTACAACTCCCATAATTTTCCATTTTGAGAGTTCCATTCTCAGATACTTAGAAACACCTGAATATGGCTCACCTGGGTGAAAGGCCTAAGCCTGAAAGCTTTGTGGCCTAGCTAGGCCTCGCTCCACTCAAGCTTACTGTTCAGAAAGGAAGCTCCCAGCCAGCACTGAACAGGAAGTTTGGGAGTAAACCTTTCTTCAAGGTGAGCCACCTTTAGGTATCCGGCTGTCAAATAGTACTCCCAGAATGGAAAATTATGGGATGTGTAGTCCAAAAATTCCAACTGGCCGACTCCTATTAGGAATTGTATATTATGAAGGCCTGCACACTCTAAAGAACTAGAGTACAGTAATTCCTATGTAAGATGTAAACACACACAGCACTCAACCCCAACATTGATTTCTGCATATATGGTTATCACCATGTTCCAGGGAAGAGCATAAAGGCAGCTCTTCATAGTTTCTGGATTGCTGTTTGCTTTATTCTAGTGACCTTTTCTGGTTTGATGAAGCCAGTCACCATAGAAGCAAACTTGTTTCTGTCCAAATACACTTTATTAGAAAATGTGCGGCTTTTTTGGCTTCATTTTTTTTTGCTTCTCTGCTGGCAAAAACTGAAATACATGTGCTTAGGTAGTACAGGGTGCACAGTTGGCATCTGTCTTTAGTACATGGCAGAGCAATAATTTGGGTTGCACAACACTTTTCTCTTATGGAAGTGTAAAACAGCAATTCAGTTCTGGCCTGCATGTGTCTCCCTGTCCCATTCTTTTTTACTGTTTGAAAAAACACTTTTTAAGTTCCTTCAAAATTTCTTAGAACTTTGCATTTCTACTTGGACTACAAGGAACTACTTATGCATTTAATTTGTATTGTCTACTCTAATTAATATAACTGTCTTTGGTCACAGCCACAGATCCTTCCCATCATCTGCTAACAGATGTCAATGAGTCCTATGCACACAGAGCATGGGCTCTACTACTGCACTATGGTCCCTCCCCAAAGCTGTTCACCTAGGAGTACTTAGCCCTTTACTAGAACATTAAAAACCAAACAAAATGTTTATAAAATTATGAAAGCTGCAATTGAGGGAAGAATTGGCAAGAGTTGTTGCTCATCATAATCAGAATAATCTTGTGTTATTCACATTCCACAAACATAGGGTAATTATTAATAATGTCCATATTTAGCTAATTAACTTTTGCTTGCCAAACTACTTTACATAGTGTTGGATTTATTGGTTTATTAACTATTTTACTTAATTTTAAAACTTTATCTTTAAAGGCTAAACCCTGAGAAGACAACTTAAAATTCAGTTGGATGCAGTGACATCCTTCTTCCAATAGATGTGATTATTCTGGAACAGTGATTCCCAAACTTTGGGTCCCCAGATGTTCTTGGCATACAACTCCCAGAAATTTTGGCCAGCACAGCTAGAGGGAAAGGCTTCTGGGAGTTTTAGTCTAAAAACACCTGGGGACCCAATGTTGGGAACCACTATTAATCTGGAGGATGGAATTGTTCTTCTTGATTAAGGCCCTGCATATCCCACATCTGGTCTGCAGAGGAGGGATTTGGGAGATGCTCCAAAAATATTTGGGAGATGTTCCAGAAAACATTTGGGATACATGTGGGGGAGAAGGAGAATGGAAACTTACACTGACTGTTACAACAAAAAGTAAAATAAACAGATTAAAACATAGAACACTAACAATCAATTTTTTAAAAAAATATTAGTAGAATATAATACAATGTATAAAGTATGTTAGAATGATCAAAGGGGTAGGCAAAGGCCAGGTCACCTAATTTAAAATTTCATAGTAAGGCCAAAGAACAGCACTTCAGAAACTAATGTTGAAAATACCTATAGTTAAGCACTGTATTTTCTCAAGTACAAAATATTGAGACTTCAATGTGACGTCCCTCATACAAAACGGGACTCTGAGATACATTAGTACAATACAATTCAGTAGTAGCTATGCATTTATAACAAAAAGATAGATGGAAGAAAGCATAATATAAAGTTACCATGAAAAGAATATGTATTTCAGAATTCTAAAAGTGTTGTTTGAATTTCTTATTGATGCTTCTAACATTCTGACCAAATGACACCATACATACACACTTTTTTCTTGCAGGCAAAGTAAATGACTAGAGATGTAAGATGCTTGTAATACACACAATACAGTTAAACGATAAGCCAAAAGTTTGGCAAAAGATACAATGGCATCAAATGTGTCCAAGGCCAATATCCAATTGCCAGTCCCAAACTAAGCAGACTCAATGAAGCAATAGGATTTACATATGTATTGCCTTATCATTTGGCAAATGGTCCAATGGGACTACTCTAGCAGTTAGATTTAGGCCACATATTTTAAGAAGGTAATTCTGACTTCATAACATACATCTTGAAGTAAACATGATGAAAAACATGTTAAGCAGTATTTTTTTCATACAAAGTCTTACAATAGGCAAATAATTTTCATATTCAATCTTAGCTATTAGAACTGAAAGAAAACCAAGGTATTTTTTTTACCCTTGCAAAAAGGGTAAAGCACCTTCACTTGACTCCCAATTTAAAAGTTCTCTGTTCTTGAAAAATAGTGCATTTTCATTTCACATTTGGTTTATCAAGATTATTTAAAAAGAGAAAATGAGAAAGGTGATACCAGTTCAGAAAACTAATACTAATATCAGTTATTGTTTAAAGTTTTTTTTAAATTATCATGATCATTTCTGTTTTTCTCTAGTTTAGAATTATACTATTTATAAACAGAGAGAACTTGGGCTGCCATTTTCAAACTAGCTCATCAAACTAGACACTCCAAACAGACAGCAGTGTCAGTCTAGCAACCGTTGCAACTTCAGTTTCATGTAAGCTTCAAACACTGATTTTTAAAGCAGTTGCATAATAAGCCTTAGAAGGCCAAAATCTCCTTTTACATTCATAGTGGGTGTGGAAAGATTTCAGAGAATCGAAGCACTACCTGAGTGTCACATACATCGCCACTAAGGAGCTGGTTATTATGTAGCAGGAGGCACCTGGTGTACACAGCAGAGAGATGTGAAAGGAAAACACCCCTCCCCAGACCCTTTCTTCCTTGCCTACCTTCCTGGTGGGCAAGTGGTCACACAGATTTGTGTCAGAACTGGGGTAAGGAAAAACCGGGGGACCATCCGGTTAAACAATGTTTAATCATGGTGACTAGGGGTGGCGGCAGGAGGGAAGCAAGACCCCATCAGGTGCCTTCTTCCATGGTGTCAAAGCGCGTAGGTGCCACGATGAATTCGCTTGTCATAGCACTCAGCCGTAACCTCATGGAGCCGATCCCTCTCTTTTCTTTTCCCTGCCTCAGAGAGAGGCAGTGGCCGCAGCATAAGCAGCAGTAGCTCAGGTGGGAACTGAGCCGAGCATCTCTTTCCCCCCCCCCCTCTCCCTCCTTCCCTTTGGGGAGGAGGCTTTGCAGCCAACTGCTGCTACTGCTGCTTTGCCCGCGGCCGCCTCCGTCTCCCCCCCCCCCCTTACAACAACCCCACATCCATTTGCCTTGCCTTCTTCCCCCGATCCACCTCCACTTACTTGCCGATCACCTCGCAGAGCTCATATACATCCTCGAACAGCACATCGTCGTCGGCCATGGTCCAGATGGGGGGGAATTAGCCACACAGGCGGCCGAGGCGGAGGGGGGGGGGGGCGGCGGACACGATCCCCTCCGCGCTCCCCACACAACGCGACGCCGACGCCGCCACCGCCAGTCACCGCCACGTTAAATCCCAATAGCCTCACAACGAACGGCCCAAATCCGCCGCGAAGGGGTCAGTGGCCACGCCGCGAATCTCTCCCGTTGCCGCCGCCGCCGCTCCTTATTTCTTTCTCCTGCGGGCCTCAGCCTCCCGCGTGTGTGTCTCTCCCACAGACACACACACACACACACTCGTCCGTTGCTCTTGCCGCCGCCAGGTCCTCACCTTTCCCCACCCGCTCCCTCAACACACACAGATACCCACAGACACACACACAGCGCGGCTCCGGAGGCTAATCCCAGCAGGCGACGGCTATCCTGTTAGCGGGGTGGAGCAGGGACCATGGAGGGGATGGCAACGGAGGATGAACCGGCGGAAGGCAGAGCCGCCTCATTCGCTCCCCTCCCCCACTTGTGCACACTCACACACCAAAGGGCCAGAACCAGAGGGAGCGGGAGCGCGCGCGCGCGCGTGCGGAGAGGAAAGACAGAGGAGAGAAAGGCGCGGCTCCGACCACGCGCCTGCGACAGCAACGTTAAGCCTTTCAACGGAGGGCGGGCGCGCCTCCGACGACACCTTTCTAATCAGTCACGCAAACGCCCAGAGCCAGCGCGCGCACCCTACGCTGAAGCGCGCTCGGGAGGGGGGCCTTCCCCCCCTTCTCTTCTCCCTCGCCCGCCCTCTATTCTGCCTCCTCCTCCCGTCTCGTGTCAAGCCACGCCCACAACGCCTCTGAGGAGCGCAAAGAAGTCGCTCTGCGCAGACGTAGAGTTCTTGACGTCATAGAAAGGTGAAGGGAGGCGCAGAGTTGTGGCGCTCTTGCGTGGAGCGGGTCGGGTTTCGTTGTGTTGGCTTTTCGAGTCTGGTCTTCGAGGAAAAGGCGGAAACGAAACGGCGTGTGGAGAAGCCGAGAGCGGTTCAGGGCAGCCCATCTTGCTGTGTGTTGCTCGCCAAATCGTCTGTGGCTGTAGTTTTTGTTTGCGCAAAATGATTGTTTGCTTATAGGAAAACTTAAGACAGGGGAAGGAAAGGAAATGTAGCCTGGCATGCCTCCCTTCATCATCTGCAGCTGAAGGATTTACTTTGATAGCTGCTGGCCGCTACATGACTGTGGATATAGGTTAAATAAAAATGGCATTATTCTGGAGAATTTTCTATGATAAATTGCTGTTTTATTACAATAGATTATGTTTCCAAATTTTTAATGAAGTTGTTCAAAGGTGTGCCTTTGCACTTGGAAAAGAAATATAGGCAATTTAAAAAAAAGAGTTTCGAGTCCTCCAGTTAAACTGCATTGCCAGGTTTACAGAATGACAAAACAAGAAATGGAAGAAGGAATGCTTCTTCAAGAACCATAAATACAGAGTTTTGATTACCCACTCATCCTTTCTCCTACATTTGGGGAGTGTGTGTGTGTGGGGAATTCTTTCTTGACTCACTGGGTTATACAAGTACAGATTTCCAGAAGCTGCTGTCATTCAGAGTTGTGGGAAATGCCAGACTGTATGTATTTATTATGTATAAAGCAGCTTCTGATGTTACAGAAGCAACAAACTAAAGTGGTTTTGAAAGAAGTGGGAAAGTGGCATCATGTTATATAAAGGGCTCACAGAAACAAAGTTTGAAGATGATCCGTTACACCCAGGTTTTGCCCAGGTCAGATCTATACGTGTGTATGAATCACTGAAAGTGAATAGAAACAATGTCAGTGTACATATAGCTGTCTTGTTAATGAATAGACATGGGGATGAATGTAAAAACGAATTGATTCTTCAAATATCCATTGCTTCGTATTCTTGGGGTCCGGAGACCCCGACTAATATGAAGCAACAAATATAACCCTTTTATATTTGTCCCTTCGTTCCGTATCAGCTGTTCCTCAGGGGCATAAGCAGAGAGGGATTTTCCCTTTGGATGGCTTGCTAAATCCAGGACTGGTGGATGGCTTGGTTCCCCTTTGCTCCTCTTCCTATACCAGTGTGGCATAGGAAGAGGAGGGAAAAAGAGATCAAAGCGATCTCCCAGCAAAAGCAGTGGGGCTGCGGAATGGCTTGGGTCTGGCTTTCCATCCTCTTCCTATGCCCTCGCGGCATAGGAAGAGGAGGGGAAAAGGGATCAAAGCGATCCCCCAGCCCCACTGCCTTTGCAAAGACAGCGGTGGTGGGGGATCGCTTGGGTCCCCCTTTGCTCCTTTTCCTATGCCCTGGCAGGGATAGGAGGAGGAGTGTAGCCTGTCGGAAGTGATCCCCTATCCCCGCTGTCTTTTTTTTTTTTTTTAAGATAACCCCATGGGTTGTCTTTAAAAAAAAATGACCCGACAAATTGATTTGTTGTTCACCTGACCACTGGGGGGCAATTCATGGTTCATGGGTCAAGTTTGACAACCCACGAACCCTGCTTCGTCCCCATCTCTATTAATGAAGCTTAACAATGGGATTAAATTTAGGACAGAGTCCTATTTTGTGTCACTGGAGTACTGTATTATTTCCTGCCAGTGCATAATGTGGGAGTTTCCTGTTTGCAGAAGTAATGCCCTTATTCCCAATGAGTATTGTCAATTTATGCTTGCACAAGAAGGTACTAGATGCTTCCTTGTGCAAGGTCTATAAGTCCAGTTACTCTCACTAGTAGTTGCATGAGCAGTTTGTTCCAATCTGACTATTTTGTATACAGTCACTCTGATGATCTTGAAAGTGAGATCTCCATTAGCTAGGCATGCACAAAAAAGGATAATATACTGTATACCAGTGATGGTGAACCTTTTTGAGCCCGAGTGCCCAAACTGCAACATAAACCCAAATTATTTCTTTCAAAGTGCCAACACTGCAATTAAACCTGAATACTGAGGTTTTTTGAATTGTGGTGCTGGAGGAGACTCTTGAGAGTCCCCTGGACTGCAAGGAGATCAAACCTATCCGTTCTGAAGGAAATCAACCCTGAGTGCTCACTGGAAAGACAGATCCTGAAGCTGAGGCTCCAATACTTTGGCCATCTCATGAGAAGAGAAGACTCCCTGGAAAAGACCCTGATGTTGGGAAAGTGTGAAGGCAGGAGAAGGGGACGACAGAGGATGAGATGGTTGGACAGTGTCATCAAAGCTACCAACATGCATTTGTCCAAACTCCGGGAGGCAGTGGAAGACAGGAGGGCCTGGCGTGCTCTGGTCCATGGGGTCACGAAGAGTTGGACACGACTTAACGACTAAACAACAACACTGAGGTTTTAGTTTAGAAAAAACAACTCATACAGTTGTCTGAACTAATCAACACATTTTCTCTTAAAATAAATACACAATAACAGAGCTTTCAGTGATACAAACACTTTTTTATTGAAAAAAACCCATCAACTCTAGTAAATGGGAAAAAAATATTAAAGTAATACATTGTACATATGGCCTGAAGCCAGGTAATTTATACAAACTTTTAAAATAATTCTGTGCATGTATTTTTGGATAAGAGATACTCAACTTGTAATATGATTATATGCCAGACTGAAATTGTATGGGGCAAGCCTTACTCCAGGTCCTTTCCCTGCTTCTACAGGTGTTGGATTAGTAAAAGTAAAAGTCAACCTGTATTAGTATGAGCAAGATAAACAAGAAAACTAAACTTGCTTAACACACTTTAAACAACTCCTAAACTAGTGTCTTGGATTGCAAACACTGCATTAGGTAAAAGTTTGAATTTGGCATGCTTTTGCACAATTAATGTGATTTTTGATGTTGTATGCATGCTGATAATTTGTCAAACCTTGGCTCATACGCCGTTAGTTTGAGAGCAACACATGCAGCACTCAGGTCATCTGTCAGTCTCTTTCTGTTATCAGATTTGATATAATTCAAAGCTGAAAACAGCTGCTCACAAGCATAAAATGACCCAAACGAAGTAAGAAGAGCAATCCCAAGTGCTTTCATTGACTTAAAATTATTTGGCAGAGAATTCCACACTTTAAGGATTTCATTTTCAGAACTACCAACTGTGCTGTCCTTTGTCATCCCTTCGCACTCTGTCTTCTCCAGTGTTGCATGCAGGTCATAGAATTTATTTTTCCAGATAGAGTTTTCTTGAAATTCCAATAGCTCCATTTCCAGATTTCCAAAATCTAACCAGTGTAAGCAGGAAAGATCGAGTTCTTCAAATTTGGCTTTATCTGGAGAAGTAAGAAAACAGGATTGTCTCCATCTTACGGAACTGTAAAAATCTGTTCCTAAAATTCTCCTTTGCAGCTGCTACAATGCTAGAAAATTCCTTGTAGATTTCCTGATGGCTTGTAGGATTGTCTGTAAATGTAGAATTGTCCAAACGCATTTTTAGATTTCAGCTGCCCACTTTCAAGTTCTCTCTCAAAAACCTGCAGTTTTCTCTCAAATGTTCTGATGTCACAAAACATCCTTACTGCAGTTTTCCCTAAACCTTGCAGTTTTTTGTTCAGTATATTGAAGTGTGCTGTAAAATCTGTAAAAAACATGAGGTTGGTAAGCCAGGTCATATCAGTGAACTGTGGATATTCTTACTCCTTTTCACTCATAAACAACCTAATTTCATCCAAGCAGGCTACAAATCTCTCCAGGACTCGTCCTCTGCTCAGCCACCGGACATTATTGTACTTAAGTAAAGTATTATACTGTGCCTGGACCCCATCAAGAAGTGCTTGAAACTGTTGAAAATTAAGAGCACGAGCCATGATATAATTCATCATTTTTGTGACATCTCTGAGGATATTGTCTAATTTTTTGCTGTTTTCCCTGGCACAAAGAGCTTCTTGATGTATAATACAATGAAGCTGAATGACTGGATGTTTTACTTCTTTAACAAAGAACTGTATGAAACCAGATGTAACCCCCACCATGCAAGGTGCCCCATCACTAGTAACTGAAACTACTTTTTCTGCTCGTACGTCTTGTGACAAAAAAGCCTCCATCACAGCATTGTCGATATCTCTCCCTTGTGTTCTTCCAGGCAAAGACAACAGTTTCACCAGCTCTTCTCTCATGATGTTGCCAACAGCATAACGCAAAATTACTGCTGTGTATGTGTAGGCATCCTTCAGTCTCGAGAGACTATGGTCGCGTGCTCTAAATAGAGGTCTTGAAACAGCGTCTAGTGTGGCTGAGAAGGCCAATTTGAGAGTGACAATCCCTTCCACACTGAAGACAAATACAATCTGTCCCCTGTCCAGCTCCCTGATTTTGCTGGTTTCGGGACTGCCTCTTTGCCTCAGCCTGCTGGACAAGTGTCTCTTCAAGATGGGAGAGGCCATGATGCCACCGCCTGCCTCCAGGCTGAACGCTCAGATGTCAAGGTTTCCCATCTGAAGGGAAGGCCTTTCCTAAGGCCTTCATATCCCGCTTGCAGATATCCTTGTATCGCAGCTGTGGTCTCCCTCTGGGGCGATTTCCCTGCACTAATTCTCCATACAGCAGATCTTTTGGAATCCGACCGTCAACCATTCTCACGACATGCCCAAGCCAATGTAGACGTCGCTGTTTCAGTAATGTATACATGCTAAAAATTCCAGCTTGTTCCAGGACTACACTATTTGGAATTTTGTCCTGCTAGGTGATGCCAAAAATGCATCGGAGACAGCGCATATGGAACGTGTTCAACTTCCTCTCCTGCCGTGCACAAAGGGTCCAGGACTCACTGCAGTACAGAAGTGCACTCAGGACACAGGCTCTATAGACCTGGATCTTGGTATATGCCGTCAGCTTCTTATTAAGCCATATTCTCTTTGTGAGTCTAGAGAACATGGTAGCTGATTTGCCAATGCGTTTATCCAGCTCGACATCTAATTAAATGCACCCTATTTATAAAGCTTATTAAGTACATTGAAATCCTGGACTTGTTTCCTCCAAAGTAAGCCACCCTCAGAAAAGCAGCTATATATAGGAGTGCAAACTTTTAAAGTGTTTACCTACATTTTATACACCACATAAAGTGTATACACACATTTCACTTATTTGAAATGTAGTGTTGGAAAAGAGTTTTACAGATATCTTGACTTATCAGAAAGATAAGTAAAGGAAATTAAGTGTGGACTCTCACTAGAAGCTAAAATAACCAAACAAAGGGTATTGTACTACAGTGGCATCATGAGAAGACAAGCTCACTGGAAAAGGCAGCAATGCAGGAAAAAGTGGAATGCAGTAGGAAAAGAGGAAGACTGCACATGAGATGGATTAACTCAATAAAGAAAGCCACAGTCTTTTGTTTGTAAGACCCTTTGTTTGGTGTTGCAGTCAAAGCAAACTTTGGAAGGTTCCTTTTTTCATGGCTTTATGAAAGTCAGTCTGGTGCATGCGCGCACACACCCACCCTCCCTGCCTCCCTAAATTTTCTACAGTCAGTTGCTTCAGCTCACTATGACCCCGTTTCCTCTCATTACATTTTTAAAAGCTTGATGAAATCACCTGTCCCTCTCTTGCACCTTCCTGCCTGCCTTAATTGGAGCCTTCCCTCCTGCTTGAAATCACGTCGTTCTTTTCATGGTTTTATGAAAGTCAGTCTCTCTCTCACACACACCCTCCCTCCCTCCCTCCCTCCCTAAATTTTCTACAATCTTACATTTAAACAAGCTTGATGAATCCACCCGTTTCTCTCTCGCGCCTCCCTTCCCTCCTTAATTGGAGCCTTCCCGTCTGCCTGCAGTCACCTCCAGCGGAAGTAGCAATTCACAAACCGGATTAACTGCCTGGATTAACTGCCGCGGGCTCTTCTACAGCCGTGATCAATAAAGCAGCTTTATCTACGATCTTCAAAAGAACTGATTTACAAGTGCCAGATTTACAAGTGCCGCAACCAAGGAAGGTAGCAGGGATAGGTGGCTTACGATCCTGAGGTTTGGCTGTGGGTATGTGTGTGGAGGGGTAGCGATCCGGCGACTTATGGCTCGCATGCCGACGGAGAGGTCTCTGCGTGCCAGCTGTGGCACGCGTGCCATAGGTTCACCATCGCTGCTGTATACTATATCCATCTTCTACCGTAGTAGTTCCCAACCTTGGATAGCCCAGGTGTTCTTGAACTGCTCTCCCAGAAACCCTGGCCAGCAAAGCTAGTGGTGAACACTTCTGGGAATTGCAGTCCAAGAATACTTGGGTTGTCCCAAGTTAGGAACCACTGTTCTACAGTATGCTCTGGAGGTATCTGAACTAGAGGTGTGAAGATCCAGAAAAAAGGGTGGAACGCATTTCCCTCTTTAGGCATAGGTATTTAAAGTATTCACATCTCTAGTGTAAACCAGAATTACCACCACCTCTGATATTTATGCACTAATTTCATATACTTAAGCCATGTTTATGGCTTTTACATGATTGATCCACAAGCATAGAGGCTTTATTTAGGAACTCATAGGCAGAACTGTAAACTCCTAGAAACAGTATGAGAAGCTTGTTAGAGATTTCACTACCAGAAGTTAAGATGACATTTTTTTAAACACAGCTTAGTTGTCTTATGTTGCTTTAAATAGAGCTATAAATTCTGTAGGACAGAATCCAGTTCTGTTTTACTGCTTGTGAAAGGGCAATCATGCAAGTATTTTTTCATGTTTTTGGGAGTGTCCATTGCATGCCTGGTTGCATACTCAATTGTGCCACTGGGCAGCAGCAAGGTGCACAACACATGATGGAAAGATAGCTAGCATGACTGCACAACACAACAGGATTCTGGTCATAAGAAGTTATTCATAGTATACCAATCCAATCTGTAGTTAGAGTAATTACTTGTGTACTTGTAAATGTGCCTAACCTTGTCAGACAAGGTAAATGTGTCCAATCTTGTCAGACAAGCGTGCATTTTATCCCCTTATCTGTTCAGTCTGTATGCAGAAATATCATACAGAAAGCCAGACTAGATTCAGATGAAGGAGGAGTGAAATTGGTAGAAGAAACATCAGTAATTTAACATATGCAAATGACACAGTTTTACTGGCAGAAGACAACGACCTGAAAGACTTAGGGAAAGTGAAAGAAGAAATTGCCAAAGCAGGATTGCAGTTGAATGTTAAGACAAAAATCATAATTACAGAAGTACTACACATTTTTAGCATTCACCATGAAGATATTGAAAGAATTTTGTATACCTTAGTTCAATCATCAATCCAAATGGAGATTGTAGCCAAGAAATCAGATGAAGATTGGGACTAGGAAGGGCAGCAATAAAGGAATTAGAAAAAAAATCATCAAATATAAGGATGTATCACTGGAGACCAAGACCATCCACATTCTTTCTGATTACCGTGTAAGGGCATGAAAGCTGGACAGTTAAGAAAACTGACAGGAAAAAAATTGATTCATCTGAAATGTGGTGCTGAAGGAGAGCTTTGTAAATAACTTGGACTGCCAGAAAGACAAACATGTGGGTCCTAGATAAACTCAAGCCTGAACTATGTCTGAAAGCAAAAATGTTGAAACTGAGGCTGTCCTACTTCGGGCACATCAGGAGAAGGCAGAATTCTCTGGAAAAGACAATAATGCTGAGAACGGTGGAAGGCAGCAGGAAAAGAGGAAGACCAAATACGAGATGGACTGACTCCATAAAAGTAGCAATAGACTTGAGTTTACAAATGCTGAGCAGGCCAGTTGAGGATGGGACATATTGGAGATTGCTCATTCATAGGGTTGCCATAAGTTGGAGATGACTTGATGGCACATATCTACAACCACAACTTGCATAATTTAAAATTTCTAATTAAAGCCCAAGAAATTAACCAAGTGCAGTGTGGTTTTGGGAGAATAGATGGGGGGTTGGGGGGTTGCATGCCAAGTTCAACTACAAACAATGCCGATGTTATAACAGCAATTATGGAGTATCCATATCAGCATAGATGATGTAAGGGATCCTTCTGGCCATCACCATAAACACATTCTGCAATGTCAGTAGTGTAAAAGTCTTACCCACTGCTGTGTTGATATTTACTGATACAAGTAACATAATGGATGTAGGATGTTCCAGTGCTTGACAACTTTGACTTACCGTACTTTTCCGTGTATAAGACCATACTTTTGTCTAAAATCTTTAGACAAAAAATTGAGGGTCATCTTATACACGGAAGTAAGCTGAGGAGAGAACAAAATGGCCCATACCTTGCCTCTTCAAACAGGCTTCCTTCAGTCATGAGGCTTAGCTTCCTACAGTCAGGATCCTGCAGCGCTTTGATCCTTTCCCCCCTCTTTTTGCTAAGCCCCACGGGGCTTAGCATGAAGAGAGAAAGCAGGGATCAAAGCAATCTTGCAGCCCTTTGATCCCTTTCCCCCTCCACTTGCTAAGCCCTGCAGGGTTTAGCAAGTGGAGGGGGAAAGGGATCAAAGTGATTGTGCAGCCGCGGGATTGCTTTGATCCCTTTCCCCTTCCACTTGCTAAGCCCATTTTAGATTTCTTAATTTTGGGTTAGACAAGTGGGGGGCGTCTTATACATGGGGTGTCTTATACACGGAAAAACGGTATCCTATGGGAGATAAAACTATAGTTTGCTGGTACAGTACTTTGAATACAGTCAACTTTTAGCCAAATATATTTCAGAAGATGAGTCACTGGCTGAAATCCTGTTGCTTACTGTAGCAAGTTGCAGCTAGAATAGACCCACTGAATTTATGGAATTTATGGAAGAGTCGACTCACCAAATCCCCACTGATTCAATGGATTCACACTAGTTGCAACTACTGTGCTAAGCAACAGGATGTCAGTTACAGTATCATATTGTCCAGATCCTATTTACCATTGTTGTACATGTTTTATTTGTCATTACTAATCTGGCCTCTTACTACTGGAAACGGAATACCAGACTACAAGATAAGCCTTGGTCTTGTGTGTGTGTGTGTGTGTGTGTGTGTGTGTGTGTGTGTGTGTGTGTGTGTGTGTGTGTGTGTGTGTGTGTGTGTGTGTGTGTAGTGCAATAAACTGTGGGTGTAGCTTGAAGGAACAGGATATCAGCTATGAAATAGTGGCCATCCTAAAATGCCCTGGAATTATATTATGATAGGTGCGTACCTTTTTTATTGGAAATAAGTTCTTCTTCTGTTTTGAAAACAACAGCATTTAATGTAATGAAAAGAATTTCATTTCATTCAGCAATCTCAGTCAAAGTTGTCTTTCTTTATCTCCTGAGGTTTGTTGTGGGAAGAAACTCCTCTTGCTTCAAGAATTCTAACATTTGTGAGATTTATGGGGTATTTGCGAGAAATAAAGTATGTACAAAATGCATGGGTTTTAAAATGTGGATGCTCAAAATGCGTAACATTGAAAAAGTACACACAGACACATCTTAGTCAATGGAAGAAACTTCATACATTAAGTACAGGGCATAAATAAATGTACAGATTTGGAAATGCATAAAAATGTGCCCTAACGTAACTGCAGGAAGAAGGAATGGAATCTCTCATCCCGAAACAAGGACAGGAGAAAAAAATGTAGGTGAGATTCAGACATTGATAAGATTTTAACATCTCTAGCTATAATATACATGAACAAGTTAAAAACTGCTTAGACAGGAACAGCACAGGAGAGCTGCCAGCCACAATTATGCAAGTGTTTGGCCTGAGGATATGTGAGGAACATACTGACCTCTTTTGAGCCATGTAGGCTTCTCCACTCTTCCTTGCAGACTTGTTCTTGATGAGACCTCCTACCTCCCTCTATGGGTGAGCAGTCAGCAAACTCTTTCCATTAATTTCTGATTAAGTATTAAGGAAGCGTGCCTTCCTAATAAAAGGTTTGGCAAGGAACCCAATTGCCTTTCTCACAGCTTCACAAGGAGGGAGGAACACTTTTAAGACTGTCACTCCCAGGATGCATCTGTTCTGATCAAGAGTTGTGATTTTAAAATTTAACTCTTTATTCTCTTTTATCTGTAGGAACAGATTGCTTCTCATTCTTCACAACGTGGTATTTTAAAACCCTGCACTGCAGTTACAAATGGCCGTCTACAGAAGAACAAAAGTTTTCTGGATAAAACTAGAGGAGAGAAAACGTGGGTATTTACTATAAATTCATTTCCTATTCTCAGCAGAAGAAAGACGAGACATCATTTGGACAGGTGCTGACTTGCACCTTGCTCTGTCATCTTCAGATAAAGGTTAGGGAGATCTGTTTTAACAAATTAGAGAAAAAGTTGTGAACAACTGTATTACATGGAATAGTGTAACAGCTGCTGTAGAACGAAGAGAGTCAGTCAGCCTGACTAGTGGACAGCTGTTGGTAGCTGTAAAGACAATCTTAACTTTCAGAGGCCAGCAGCTAATAGATAATGACTGCTCAGAATGTTCTAGGTGGTGTTATTCTCATACTGCTGCTTGGTTGATAGGAAGTACTCTTGTGATAAGCACTTTTTCATTTTGATGTGAGAGAATCCAAGTTAAATTCCTAAAGATAGACTCTGGTTCTCATCATGGAGTCTATGGCCTTAGAGTGATACACACAGTACATACCACTTCACATTCATGGAATAGAAATGCATCAACCTCATGAAGAAAATCTTCTATATCTAAACAGATAGCATCTTTCTAAACAAAAGCAAACTGGAAGGCATAATTCTTAAGGATGTGAAGGTGAAAAATCGATAATAATCCACTTGTTTGGTATGCATCTGATGACGTGGGCTGTAGTAGTGAACTTCTGTAAGTTCTAGAAATTCATTGGGTCTATTCTAGTTGCAACTTATGGCAAATCTTGTTAGGGTTGCAGAATTTTGAATTTCTGGTAAAATTCTCTTTTGCTACATAGAGAGGTACAGAGATCCAGAGAGGAGAATAACTGCATGTTCCCCAGAGCCCACCCCTTTCTCATTAACTGGCATTTAAAGTCTCAGTAACTCATTCTGAGACATTTGTAGAAGAAAGAATAAAAAACATTACTTACAGTTTCTTGAAATTACACTTTTGTATACTGTTTTTACTGTAGACATATTAGCAGCCAACTGAACAGATCAACAGCAAAAAAAACAACTGCCATCAACTAATGAAAGAGAGGGATAGAACACTCAGTAAAAAATCAGGGCTCTCTTTGAATTCACCACCTGGGAGTAACAATTGGTTAGTGCTGGATAGATAGACAATCACCCTAGTCCAGAAAAGTCCCTCCCAGTCACTCAAGCTACAGACACATGCAGGGTTGTAAATAAAACTCCAACAGTTAGACTCTATAGTGCTATTAGACTTGGTATTGCTATTGATAAGTGTTAGCCATTTTAGCTGCACCAGAAGCAACAAAGTGTCTTAAAGGCTAGCACATCTATTATGACATCAGATTTTGTGGATTACAGTCCACTTCATGAGATACATGAAAGATTATCACGTGCACATACAAGAGCAAAACAAGAGTGTAGAGAGGGGAAATGGTAGAAGATGGTAATGGAATGCAAAAAGCGACCTATGGTAATTAAATTACAGCATAAAGGTATGCAAAATAAGCACAATAATAATTCACAACAGGAGTAATATATGCTAATACAATCATCATAACATGACTGGGTAAGTTAATACCTGTAGTGGAGTAAAAAACCATTGTGTCTGCTATTCAGATCCAAATTAACATAATCAAAATGTATTAGTTCCAGTTCAGTTCTTTTATGCTGGCATCTCCTTTTGAAATTCCTCAGCTGGACAATGGCAATTTTCAGGTCAAGAAGAGAATCTCCAGGGAAATCAGAAGATATTTCCATTGGTTCCTGAATATTTCCCTTTCTGATGTTATATTTGAACATTTATTCCTTTGTGTTTGTCCTGTGTGGAAATGCAAGAGGACATAACTGAGAGATAATAGTATATATTAAATGGGGAAATAAGCAATTAAACGAACCTTTTAGATGATTAGGTCCTGTAATAGTGTTGTTGTTGTTGTTTTGACTTATATACTGCCCCATGTGCTGAAGCACTTCTGCCCCATAGTGATGGAGCACTTCTTTGCAACATAATTATGCCCCCCGCCCCCCAGTGAGCTGGTACTCATTTTACCAATCTCAAAAGGATGGAAGGCTGAGTCACCCGTGCCCTGGCTACCTGAACCCATCAGGATTGAACTCAGGTTGTGAGCAGAGACTTGACTGCAGCTTAACTACTGCACCACAGGGCTCACTAGTTTTACTTCTAGTCCACATAAGCTTTATGCTATAACAAATGTGCTAAATCTTTAAGATGCCCCTAATTGCTTTATGTTTTACACACACACACACACACAGAGAGAGCGAGAGGGAGGGAGGGAGATGAGATGATGAAGGATATTTCAGTCTTACCAGCCAGTTTCTTTCTTATTCTCACCGATGATGTATGTTTTCCTTTCAATGCTAATAGTTTGTTTCATTGCTTATATTCTGCTCATGAAGGTTCCATTGTTCCAGATTTCTTCCTCACTTTCCCCATTATGAGAGTAGTATGACATTGCTTCTTTAACAAAAACAAAACAAAACAAAACTATAAGGCAAATTGCCAAGCAGGATTAGGTGTCTGAAGAGCTTTGCATTCAGATCTTCAGGCATCAAGTTTGACAGTCTATAGAGCAGGAGTGATCAGTTTAGACAGGTTCAGGGACCAGTCTTCTGCTCCCAGAATCCGCTGGGGACTGCACAGACCGCTCGATGTGGATAGGTGGAATGAAACTAGATGTGGTCAGAAGTCAATATTTTTATTTTGAAAAAAAAATTTTTTTCCAGTGTTAAACACATGGGGAGAGAGAGGTGTAACATATTAAAATAAATAAATAGCTGCTCCTTAAGTGGCAAGTTGTCTTTGTCTTTCCCCTGTGGAAAATCCTTTTGGGGGGAGGGCAGGGAGTGGAGAATCTGGTGGGCCTTGGGACCACAAAAACAGCCTGGTGGGGTGGAGTGGGTTGCATGTGGCCCTAGAACTATTCTTTGTCCCCCTGTGCTATAGAATATACTACATTATTCTGGCTCACACTGTTTTTATCTTGTGGACCATGGATGATGGTGGTAGATTTTCAAAACTCAGGTAAAAAAATAGTTAAACTTGGAAAAGCTAATTCTTCTTTGGTCAGTTATCAGCTGATTTGGAAAAGGCCTTTTAAAAAGGGAATTGGCTGTTTAAAGTAAATAGAAGGAATGTGGAGGGTTTTGTGGGTTGATTTGAGATAGTGTTTGAGGATGTAGCAGGATTAGATTACTCCTCAGGTTAAACAGGAAAATGTTTGTCTCTGGTCGATAGTAAAGGATTAGTGGCAGGCAGACCATGCAGCACCTTTTTGTTGTATTGTTTCCACCATTTCTGTTTTAGTGGAGCCTGGCAAAATCAAAGATGGGGAAGTGCTATTTGGATAAGAAAACCAGTGTCATGGCTCCACATATCCACTTCAAAGTGATTCAGATCATGCCTCAACAATGACTGTAGTGGGAGTCCTTCATCAAAGTTGCCAGGCCTTAGTTATGTGAAATGCCTTAAATGTTCAAAAGGCACAAACATCTACAGTATTACTATTAGTTCTAAGGCTCATTGAACTGTTGGATAGTTCAGTGGTTGGGTGTTCAATTCCCCACTGGGCCTCCTTGACAGGGTCTGGACTCAATGATCCATTGGCTCCCTTCCAGGTTTGCAGTTCTAAGAAGATGAGATGAAATTGAATCTAAGATGAGAAGTAACTTCAGAAGTGTATGTTTTATCATCATTTAAAATGATCTTTTCTCTTTAATATGATCACTTGCCCTGTGTGTAACATATACTGTATGTATATAGCTAGAACATAATGCTATGTGCAAGGGCAGAAATTTTAATTTATTTGTGGAACTTCCATGTAAGAATCTGCTCTGAATAAATTCAGTATTTCTGCAGTATTGTAGATTTTAGACAAGATTTGTACATCAAACTTGTGAGGGATACAAAAAAAATCTCACTTTTATTATGATTGTGTCAAAGTTTCTGACACTTTTGCATAAATGGGCTACCACCCAAAAGAGGCTTTATATTGCTGGTGCAGCACATAGTATGTTTACACCTCTTTATTTATAATGCCCGCTTTGAACACATGTGGGAAATGTGCTTCTTAACTGCTTAAACAGCAAGCCAAGAGAAAATGTTTCTGAAGGGACAAAAACTCTTTCCAGCAGATTATATGAAAGTGTACGAAGAACAGCTCAAAAGTGATCTATTGGAGATATTCTGTATGTTTGGCTGTTTTGTATTTAATAATGGTCTGTGAAACATTACTGTTTTCTTAAGATTATCTTCCTGCTTCAGTATATTTCACAGCTATAGAAACATATATAAATCTGTCAACACCAATTGGCAGGCTGACTGGCAATGGCTGCAGGAGTGCCCAGGTGAGAAAAATAATATAAGATGCCACAGTTTTATTGTTTACAGCTGCCATAGCATTGGATCTTGCATGGGGACAGATTCTGAGACTGGCCAACCTTTCTATTGACTGATGGACCACTCCTTAGCCTGATGCTGAGGTGAAATCCAAAATTACAGGTGATGAGTTAATCACATGGACACAAGCTACTTTTGTGAGACCATGGAGTAAAAAGGGCACCACAGCCTCCCAATGGGTTTGTGCCTGTTTTCTTCACTCCCATGATTCGTAAAGGAGACCACCACTTGAGGAGGATCAGGGGTATATTGCCCTCTTCCTTCTTCATGTTGGATCTGTTTCCATGTCCAGACCACCCACTAAAAGCTGTCACAGAATAAACATACCTAGTTATCAACAAGTTCCGTAATGATAACAGTGTAGATGAAGGTCAGGCCAACAGTGGCTAACCAGGCCTGGAGCAGAGTGATTTTATGATCCCTGAGTGGATCAGATTAACATCATCTGCTTTCAGGTCTCCTGAGCAGTGGCATAGTGTGGGCAGGGCCACAGGAGGTGTTGCCCTGGGTGCAAAGGTCTTAGGAGCACACCATTTCAGCCCTGCCATGGAGCCATCGGGCAAGACGGAGCACACAGTGGGAGAGAAAGTGTGTGAGCCTTGGCTCCCCTCTCCTGGCTGCGGCTGCCTCGCTTGCTCCATTTCCCTCTCTGGGCAGGTGGCGACAGTGGGGTTTGGCGATGGCCGAGCGGACCTGTCTCCTTAGAGAGCGTGGCCAGGAGCTGTCCGACCTTCCCCCAGCATAAACAAAGCAGGCGGGTGGGCCTTGTAGAAGGGGCAGTGTGGAGAGGGGACTCCGCCAGTGCCGAGCCCCCTCCCCTGCCGCTTCCCAAGGCAATCTCGAGGAGATGCAATACTTGCCTTGCTCTGGATGCTGGCAACTTATGCTACACCACTGCTGCTGAGGTTTGTCTTTCCCCTATGGCGGCACCTGGGACAGTGTTCCAAATGTTCAAGATAGTGGTTGCTCAGCCACACGTTTGGCTGCAAACTGAACCCATAAGTCTCAGACCTACCCAATCTGGAGCCAAGTTTTGCTTTTGTTTTCAGAGTAATGTACCTTCATTCCAGAGCATTGTTTTCGTTTGATAATTATATGCAGCAAAGAGGATAATAATCTAGTTTAATAAAAATGTTTGGGGGAATATTCAAGAGGCAACTGTCTGACACACCTAATTTAAGTATTTTGTTGTTGTTTAGTCGTTAAGTCATGTCCGACTCTTCGTGACCCCATGGACCAGAGCACGCCAGGCCCTCCTGTCTTCCACTGCCTCCCGGAGTTGGGTCAAATTCATGTTGGTAGCTTCGATGACACTGTCCAACCATCTCATCCTCTGTCGTCCCCTTCACCTCTTGCCCTCACACTTTCCCAACATCAGGATCTTTTCCAGGGAGTCTTCTCTTCTCATGAGATGGCCAAAGTATTGGAGCCTCAGCTTCAGGATCTGTCCTTCCAGTGAGCACTCAGGGTTGATTTCCTTCAAAATGGATAGGTTTGTTCTCTTTGCAGTCCAGGGGAATCTCAAGAGTCTCCTCCAGCTTCTTTGGCGGTCAGCCTTCTTTATGGTCCAGCTCTCACTTCCATACATTGCTACTGGAAAAACCATAGCTTTGACTATGCAGACCTTTGTCGGCAAGGTGATGTCTCTGCTTTTTAAGATGCTGTCTAGGTTTGTCATCGCTTTCCTCCCAAGAAGCAGGTGTCTTTTAATTTCGTGGCTGCTGTCACCATCTGCAGTGATCATGGAGCCCAAGAAAGTAAAATCTGTCACTGCCTCCATATCTTCCCCTTCTATTTGCCAGGAGGTGATGGGACCAGTGGCCATGATCTTAGTTTTTTTGATGTTGAGCTTCAGACCATTTTTTGTGCTCTCCTCTTTCATCCTCATTAAGAGGTTCTTTAATTCCTCCTCACTTTCTGCCATCAGAGTGGGATCATCTGCATATCTGAGGTTGTTGATATGTCTTCCGGCAATCTTAATTCTGGTTTGGGATTCATCCAGTCCTGCCTTTCGCATGATGTATTCTGCATATAAGTTAAATAAGCAGCGGGACAATATGCAGCCTTGTCGTACTCCTTTCCCAATTTTGAACCAATCAGTTGTTCCATATCCAGTTCTAACTGTTGATTCCTGTCCCACATATCGATTTCTCAGGAGATAGATAAGGTGGTCAGGCACTCCCATTTCTTTAAGAACTTGCCGTAGTTTGTTGTGGTCCACACAGTCAAAGGCCTTTGCGTAATCAATGAAGCAGAAGTAGATGTTTTTCTGGAACTCTCTGGCTTTCTCCATAATCCAGCGCATGTTAGCAATTTGGTCTCTAGTTCCTCTGCCCCTTCGAAATCCAGCTTGTACTTCTGGGAGTTCTCGGTCCACATACTGCTGAAGCCTACCTTGTTGGATTTTGAGCATAACCTTGCTAGCGTGTGAATTGAATGCAAATGTACGGTAGTTGGAGCATTCTTTGGCACTGCCCTTCTTTGGGATTGGGATGTAGACTGAAATTTAAGGATATTCACATTTAATTAAAGGATTTTTTAAAAAATAGTTGAACTTCAAGGCAGATACATGGTGTGCAGAAGGATACAATTGTCCTGACTCATGATTGCACTGCCATAACACTGTGAATTGCTGGTTATCACCAACGTTTCTTGTGTTTTGTTACTCCCTCACACACCTGTTTGACAGTGATCATACATAATGGGGAAATGGTAATATTACAGTCTTATCAGATCCAAGGAATGCTGTGCATTGGGTTAAGCCAGATTTTTTTTTTACTCTAGCTGCAGAAAATTGTCAGCAATTTCACTTCTCTGTGTGACATTAATACCCTCATATGTTACTGCTTTATGACACTGGGAAAAGACTGTATCTCCTGGTGCCATTTTACAGATGCTGCTGCTGTGCCAGCCCTGAGATTAGAATTTGTTTCTGGCAGTGAATGTGTTAGAGAGCAAATGGTCCATGGTCTAATGCATTTTTGCCACTTTCTGTTTTTCAAAAGGTTTTATGATTTAAACCTTAAGTCATGGAACTAATCTGAATATTTACATTTGTTGTCATTTCTCCTATTTGTTAAAGGGTTGAGAAAACTGCCTTTCAGAATAGCATGATATATAAGATACTTCGTTGTCTGTCCTTATTGTTCCTAGAGGTTTTAGTCAATGTGGATGTCCATTGGGCTAAAGCCAATATGCACAGAAAGTGAAAGACAAATCCATCTTGTATTTAATGTAAGACAAGGCACATAAGTCTACTTCTTGTATACTTCCTGTTATCTGCTACATACAATTACACTGGCAACAATCAATTACAAATCTGTGTCAGAATCCTAAAGTTGGTCAGGGCAAATAGGTCAATAGCAGGTTGGGCAGAGCTTAGAAAAGTGATTTTATTGGACCACAGCTCCAAAAATCTCCCAAGCCAGCATTGTTCAAAAGGAGTAATAATAATCCTACAATCAATATTTGAATCTTTAAGAAGAGCCCCCTTCTGACTCAGACTGAAAGTCCATAAAACGCAGCTTGCTTTTTTTTCATTGATAAGCCAGGAGGTAGGCAATAGTCCTCTCCTGCCATTACTCCATAGCAATTGATAGCAGAGGTATACTGCTACTGTTATGTGATGTTTCCATAATACCACCATGACAAATTTATTCAATACTTCAAAAAAGTATTGACTGGTTTATGAATAATGCCAACTGTAGCGGTTACCCCAGTTGTCACCTGTCCGTCACAGTGGAACCTTGGCAGGAGAGCCAATGAGGAAGACGGAAGGCGGAGTCAGGAAAGAAGGAGGGGGACAAAAGGAGGAGTTTGAATGGAGAACAAGAGATCAGAGGTTGGAGAAGGGAAGTGATTGAGATAGATGAGAGATCAGAGATTGGGAAATAGATTGAATTAATAGAAGGAATTAAATAAACCCAAGTTAATATACGTGAGTTACTTCCTGTGATTGACACTGTTATTTCCAACCAATCATTAACCCCACCCTGATCAATAAACTGAATGTGTTTAATAACTTGTGTGTCCCGGAATTGATTGATGTTTAATCCAAAAACATCTGGTGGCAGCGTGAGGAGGAAGAAGCAGCTTGGGTCTTTGTGAGGGCCAAGAATAAAATTAAAGCCTCAAAGACGGAGCTGCGACACCAACTATACCCCTGGCCTTCTCCCTAAATACAAGAATTTAGAAGTCACCTTGTGTTTGGACTATTGACAGAATTTCAGATTAAATAATAAGACCCGCTTAAGACCTGCTAATACCAATTAGCAGCTAACAAATTCAAGTTTTGCCGTTACCAATGGTCAGCTGAGAGGAGAGATGGAACAAAGAAAATTAAGACTTCCATTTTCTGAATCTGCAGAATCCAGAAACTGAAATCTGAATTCAAAGCTACCAGTCTCCATAGATATCTGCATTCAGATCAAGGGCCAGTTCACACGTACACATAGGTGACTGAACCACTGTCAATTAGTCACGATAGTGGAAGTTGCATCACAGCACCTGATGACAACTTCTACATACCTCTATACTTCCACAGAAGATTTCTTTGAGGCATTTAGACTGGTTTTTGATACAAGCAATAAATTAGCTACAGAATGTGTTGAAAAACAGCCATGATAATTGCTTTGTGTTTGGGTGAGTGGTGGTTGGCTGATGAAAAATGGAATTGGGTTCTGCGGTTTTCCCTTCCTCTGTGTCTCTTTGTAAATGATACTGAGCTCAAGAGTGGATTCTGCAGACCATCTTGACTGCTAACATTGGTATCATTGACTGGCCTTTGCTATGCAAGGTTTGGCACTGTTTTTCCTGCTGGCAACAGATGCATGATATTGCAAGGCAATGTTGGACCACTTCCTGTAGTTTTGAATCATGGACACAGACATAATATCCCACATTCATAAACTAGAGGTGTTTTTAAGGATTTTATTTTTCATTTAAAAATGGAAGTTTAAAAACACACAATACACCTAAATTTCCAACAGAAGAAATAGTCTCTGTGTCTATGCTGTAGTACTGTATATACACAGTCCACGGAAGGCCAAAGATACTTAAGGCTGCAAACCTAGCTTAGAACAAGTCCCATTAAATTAAACAAGTCCCATTAAATTAAACATGGCTTCCTTCTGAGTGGGCTCACACAGGATTGCAGTGCAAGTGTTTTTAGAACTTTTATATGGTCAACCAATTAAGAGGGTGTTTCTAGATTCAGAAGCACTCAGAATGCTTCTGGATACTATGCTTGTAAGAGATCTTGCCTGCCATTGTACTCAGAAGGAAGTTCAACTGAGTTCAACTGACACTTATTCCTGTGTTAACACTGCAGTTGTAATATACCATGTTGCCCAGAAGTAAGCCCCATTCATCTCAATGAGACTTACTATTGAGTTCATAAGCATATGTAGCAAGAATGTATGAAAGATTTTAGGTATATCTTCCAAGCAACATATATCTTTCAAACAACAGGACTGGTCAACTTCAAATAAGGAAATGCTTGTAAAGGAAGAATGTTCTTTTCAGGAAACAATTGTAAGCATTTGAAAAATAACCACAGAGATGGCTGTGGTTTTTGTTTGTTTGTTTGTTTGTTTGTTTTTTAAAGCAAAACAAGTTTGGTATAGGGAACTTTTTAGAACCCTAGTCAGAATTCTACTTATTCAGACTTATCCACATTTGGCACAAAGCAAGTCCACACTGACTCATGCCGCTTTGCTGAATGTGAGCCTGATTCAAGAAAGTTAAAAAGTTTGTAACTTTTTGTTTGGACTGCCCCTCCTATCAGTAATGTCTTGTGGAGTGTTGTGTTGACTGGTCATGCAATATCAGTGGCGCACTTTGTACAGCTCTGAAAGATCTTTTTTGAATTTGTCTTAGTGGCTTTGAAAGCTAAATAAATTAACCGATATTAAAATACGTTCAGGCAGTACATCCCATAAATTAATTAGCTGTTGTGTGAAGAATCATGCAGTTTTATAGAACATATCTCGGACATAATCTAGCCCAAACTTCTGTTCAGGGCAGGCTCTGCAATGCAGCTTTTCTGGTAGATGGCTGTTCAACCTGTACTTAGAGACCCTATAGTGAAGAACTCACAGCCTCCTGAAGCTCCCTGTTTCAGTGCCAAATAGCTCTTGCTGTTAAAAAAAATTCTCCTTATGTTTAGTCAAAATCAGCTTCCATGCAATTTGCATCCATTGATCCTATTACTGCTCTTGAGAGTAACAGAGAATAAGTCTGTTCTGTCTTCTGCACTGCAGCCTTTCAGATGAAGACTGCTCTCATATATCTCCTTCATATTCTCTTCTCCAGGTTAAACATATCCAGTCCTTTTAACCATTTTTCATTTGGTTTCTAGACTTCTTGCCATCTTGATTCAACTTCTCCAGAAGTCCTCTAACTTGCAAATATCCCTTTTACAATAGGGCAGCCAGAACTGGACAGAGGCTTGAAATGTGGCTTCATTCAGGCAGAACAAAGCAAAACTATTATGTCCTGTGAAAGAGACACTATGGTAGAAATGCAGCTGGGGCAATTGTCCCATGTAAATGGCGATAGTGTCATCACCCAGCAATGGACATCTTTAATTTAATTACATTTAAAACCTCCTATCGCTCCCTTCAGGCCGCATGTCTCACTAGGGATTCCTTTTGCCCTGGGGAAGCCTTTGGGAGCAGTGGTGTAGCCCTGCACTCAGGGAGGGGACTGAATTGCTGGCAGTTCTCCTGAAGCTAAAGCCCTGCAGGATTCCTTCCTATTGACTGGGTCAGATCACCCCCTCCATCTCTTTCCCTCAGAAAGCTTCTGGCTCTTCAGGCTGGGCCCTCCTTCAAACCCCGCCCCCCGCTTTACATCTCATAGGGATATATATTTTTCCCTTGCAGTTCAGACCCCTTTCCCCTTTGAGTAGGGAATCTTGTTCGGCCTCACACTTCATCCACCGCAGTGGGAGCTGGCTCGTCTTCTCACTTGCCTGTCTCCTTGCCTGATTAGGGTGGTTTCAATGCTGCTTGGTTTTCTCTACTCCAAATCTTTGTCTACATGCATACATATGCAAGGTGGCAACTAAAACCCTGAAATACAGCCATCTTGAAACTCACTCACTGGGCTGCTTGGAAAACTCTGCTTCTCTCTTCTCTGATCAGAAATAGCAGTAAGAGGTCCTCTCCCCAGTAGCCTCCGGAGATTGGGTCCTGGGAGGAGGAGGAGGTGGAGGTGGAGGGGCTGAGTTAGGAGCCATCACTGGCCAGATTAGGCCAGTGGGCTGGAAATTCTGTCTACCTGCTTTTTGGCCATAGTGCTTCTAACCAATATTATTGGCTGAACATGTTCCTACTTAGCTGAAGAGATTTTCAGCAAGGAACATGAATGGATTTGAGCATAAGGGGATAATTATGATTCACACTTCAGTAGTTTAGAAGGTGTTTAAAGGGGTGGGGGGACACTCTGTTTTTGAAATGGTTGAAAAGATCCTAAAATCTGAAGAAAGAGAAGTGGAACCTGCCGCTGTTTGACTATACTTTCCTCCTGTGAGTGGTCTCAAAACACATGGGACTATTCAATTCCTGAACCTTAGCAGGTTTGGTCCTTTAAGCGCTCAGAGGGGAGGCCATTTGAGAAAGAACCTAATTTGTTCTGAGCTATTTTGAGGAACAGTTATTTATTAGACAAAAACTTCTCTTTCCAATTGTGCAAGATCTACCACAGTGCATATAATGGGAAGATGCTGATCACCTGATGCTGAGGTGTCAGCATAAACCATTCACAGAGAGATCTAATGTGGGGAGTTGGAGATTCAATTCTTCAAAAACACTCTGGTTTATGAATGTGGGAGATATACTTCTGTATTCACGATTCAAAATGCCAGGAAAAGGCCCGAAATGGGTGCACAGTATGTCTGTATTGCTTGCAGAAAAAAAGAATGTAGGCTTTACATAGCAAAAGGCAGCCTGAATGTTGACAAGATCCATGGCAGCAGTCAAGATGGTCTACAGCAGGGGTCCTCAACCCCGGTCTGCGGCCCGGTGCCGGTCCATGGCCTTGGCCAGACTGATCCGCGGAGACAGATCTTCTGCACGCACTCCCCCCCCACGCCCACCCGCACAGCTGCTTTGCGCATGCACGCAAGTGTGTGTGAGCACCCCGCAAGCACCCCTCGCCCCTTTGCGCATGCACGTGAGTGTGTGTGTGCACTGCATGAGTGCCCCCGCCCTTTCGCCCCCCCGCCCCCCGTGCATGGACCCCGTCCCCCTCTAACCGGTCTGTGGTGTCAAAACGGTTGGGGACCACTGGTCTACAGGATAACCTCTTGTCCTCACTACCATTAACACTTGTCAAAAAACAGCTCTGATGATTGTGTTTGGATGAGAAGTGGTTAACTGATAAAAAAGGGGATCAGCTTCTGAGATTTTTCCCTTCCTTTGTGTCACTTTGTGAATGATAGTGAGCACAAGACGGTGTAATTTTTTTTACTCTTCAGAAAAACTTGTCTTTTGACTGTTTCTGTGACTTTTCTTTGTCTGCTAGCCATCTCCTTTCTCAGCCCACAAAGCTGAAACAATGTATCTGCTTTGCAGAGCTCTTGCTGGTAAGACTGTCCATGACTGCTCAATCTTATAACAAAGTGGTTGTTTTTCCTTTTTGAAAGGCCTTCTTTGAGGATCAATGTTTTAGCCCTGCAGCCTGGATTCTTTCCAAATTAAAAAAAAATCAGGTTGGACCAAGCAAGATTGGTCTTTTCAATCTGTAGAAGCTATTTTAAATCTGGAGATATTTACATTTGCATGTCTCTGCATGGGGTGGATAGTTTTATATTTAGCAACTTATAACTTAAAAACTGCCCAAACTTCTCTAAATCTGGCACAGAGCAAGAGGAGACTGTCTGCTATATCTGTGTCAAATTTGGTGCTGATCCAAAGTACAGTTTCAAAGTTACCATTTTTTTGTTTTGTTTTGGCTGTCCCCATTTTTTGAATTGTAGAATGGTGATTTGCTCTGCTGTACAATAACATAGCTGCAATACCATGCAGCTATAAAAAGGAAGGGAGAAGGTTTTAAGGTAGTTCTGCTCTAACTGCACCTCCTGCAAATCTGAGCCACCAGAGCAGAGCAGAATTACCTGAAGAAGCTGGAAACAAGGCTTATGTGAAAACCTGTTTCTTTGCAGATTCCTTTTTTCCCCCCAGTCTGTTTGGTCACCTAGCTGGTTTAGCACTAGAAAAAAAAAAGAAGAATGGAAAGGGAAGAGGGAAACAAGCAGTCTCAGGCACCAGGTGTGGGAAGGAGAGGATATAAATGGTTAACAAGCTGCAAGTAAGGCTGATTTCTTCCCTTCTCTGAGCTGATGTCTATGTGGTCAGCTGAAGCACATAAAACCCAGGGAAAACCGATTTCCCTAGTGCAAGTTCACTGCAGATCTATTTGCATTTTCCCATTGTGTAGTCACACCTTGAGTCTGCCTTCTGAGCAAACATATATAGGATTGAGCAGTAAGTCTCATGAACCTGCCAAATAGTACATTTATTGGCTAACTAAGCTAAATGTGTTGCTTTTGATATTGATAAAGTGGTAGATTTGTTTTTTTTTAAACTGCATATATTTCAGTTTTCTTTTTCATAACAGTATTTCCATATCCCCACCCCCCGCCACTTTGGCTTGAAGCTTTCCAGCCATTTTATATTTCTACATCGTAAAGAAGAGTGTGAAGAAGTCTACAATCTCTCCAATTATTCATTTTTAACTAGAGGGAAAAAAAGAGACAGCAGATTGCAGGCAGGAAAATGGCATCTGTCTGAAATCTACTGCCTGAAGTGACTGTCTTCTGGTAAGGCTAGCAGCCATGTTGATGAGCTGACACATCATTTCAGGGTTTTTATTATTTGCTACATTGTTACTTTTCTTTTTCCCTTTCTTACCTTCATAACAATCACAACACAAGCAGAAAGGTTATAAATAGAGCAATATTATTTTTATGCCATCACTAAGTATGAACAAAAAGCACCAAGAGCTGCACTTTGACAATGAAAAATGTTATCCATGCACTAAACAAAAGAAATATTCACACTTTATACAATAAAACATGCAAAAGGCAGTGTTCAAATGGAATGCCTTTGCAACATTTTTCATGCGGCTTATTGAATAAAATAAATCAGTACATTACTGAGGATACTGTATTTTCTTTGAGAACTCATTTTGAAAAATGTAAATCCATATTTTATAGCACAAGTGATGACACAAGTAAAATGCAGCTTGAGAAAGTCCTCTGTGAGAGTCAGGCAAGGTACCGGGGCGTTTTGTGTCACAAAACGTTTTCTCCCTCTTTTTGAGAACATAAATTTGAAGGTTTTTGGAATGTTTCATTTGCATAATTCTATGGTCTACTGAATCTCCAAAATAAAACTCAGCATAATCAGAGTGAGTGACAGAACAAGAGGTTTGTAGCTATATGAAAACAAGGTGGTTCTCTTAAAAAGATGAAGATGTAAACTGGCCTCCATGCTGATGTGTACACACTCTCACAACTGCCTGCTTTTTCTGTCTATTTGACATCAAAGGCTCTCTAAGTCTGAGCAGCTCTATTTCCTACTTGTCTTACTTTCATATTTGAACACTGAAGTGTTTTGTAAAGTAACAGTGCGTCTAGACTGTCAAGATAGCCGGGGCTCGATTGGGCTAAACAGGGTTGCTTCAAAGTGTGATATGCCATTTGGGGTTATCCTCTCTCTGCAGCACAGCATTAGTCTCATGCCAAGTGGCACCTGGGCTATTCATCTCCTTGCTCTGAAGCAAATGCAATTGCTTGTTTTCTCCAAAGACATTGGCAGCAGATGGAGAGGTATTTGCTGGTGAGGGGTCTGTGTGATGTGTAGTAAATCTGCAGCTTTCGGGGGGTAGGAATCGAGAGAGAGGAACTAGGCTATCCAAATCTACTACCTCTAAAATCCCCTCCCGTGCAGAGAGATATCAGCCTGTGGATTTTGATTTTGTTTTGGGTTGGGATCTTTTGGGGGTGGGTGGGTAAGTAATACGCCACTGAATTGTCTTGCCACCCAACTGACACAATGCTAGACTTTACAGGAAAAAAGAAAAGAAATGTCGTCCATGAGGAGTAGGAGAAAGCTGGAATGTTTACAAAATTAATCAATAAAGGGCATACTGTTGAATAGTTGGGGGATCTGCCTTGGTTTTTTAAATAAATGACCACACATGCTGAAATCGAATCAAAACAGAACGATCTTACTCACATTGAAAAAAAAGTAGCCTCTGTCAGGGACCCCAAAAGGTGAGGGTAGGCATGGATAAGGGCTGGGCTGGTTCATGATTAGTAGAATGTTATGAAGTTCCAGAAAATGGAGTGAACCAGCTTATTCCCAAAGTGGCCCATACCATGGGATAAAGCACTGTCTGACTGAGCCCCAAAAGAGAGTGGAGAACCCGTAAACCTTCTTGCTATGCCTATAATGAAGCAGCTGATACTGTGTCTAAGAGGGCAAGCTGTGAGTTAAGGTATCCCAGGTCAGATATCTGTCCATCCTTTGACTCGTTAGGTGCCTTAGAAGGTCCACACTTCTTGGCATCAAACTGCATATTCCCTCATGGGTGAAAATAATTTTGGTGTTTCATACAGATCTTCTGTTAAGATTATTGAAACCATGATTGAGATCCAGTAGTAAGCCACAGCTAGATACACTGAATCAGTGGGGATTTGGTGAGTCAACTCCTATATAAGTTCCATTGATTCAATGGGCCTACTCTAGTAGTCATTTACTACTGGACTTCAGCCTATGCATGTGCAGTGTTTTTAGTGATAGTCCTGGAGGTTACTCATATCTCTGACTCAGTTCCTTTAAAAACATTATGTTAATATCATGTGTTCATCTTGACAGTAAGAAATATTGGACATAATCCTCTTCCACAGTTACACAAAAGGTGTAACTTGTAGCAGTGAATTACTGTAAGTTAAGACATTTCTGTAGGCATTGTCTGTTTCACACGATTCAGTATGCAACAGATAATGCCTATGAATCTTTCTTAATTTACAGCAATCTGCAGCTAAATGTTACACTATTTGCATAAATCCAAATGCAGAACAGGATTTTGGACATTGAATTTGCTTGGAAATATCATTAAAATACTGGTATATTTGTTTAGTTGTTATTTAAACATTTTTATAACACATTGTTAGTACAGATTTGGAGTAATGAGTTAATGAGTTACTAGAATGGCATGTCTTTAAAATTCTTTTAAAAAGTAGAAAAAGAAGCCAAAAGCTTTAAAACATACATTTGGGAAATAAGTAAATATTACTTACTACTGCAAAATGCACACAAATTAATGTTAATAATAAACTGAAAAAGCATATTGTTACCCACTTATTAACCCCAAAAACAAAATATAACAGTGACATAATTACTTTTCTTTACTGCTCTCACAATGACAACATGGGACTGTGCATCAGAATACTTTCTATTGTTCTGTATTGATTCTGTTCTCTGAGAATAAGAGAGCTGCATTAGCAGTGCTCTGCATTTTACACATAGGGTACTAGGGAAAAGTGGACAGGGTGGATTACTACGCTTTAGCCTTGTGAAGTGGTTTGGTTTTTTAGCCAAAGCACACAACATATCCTTCATGAAGAACTGCTTTGAACTGCAGATTTTCTTGGCACCCCTGAGTCTTGGAGTGGAGCTCAAGCAAGTAACTGCCATCTTTTTCAGTGGCATCACTGCCCAGATACCAAAAATAAAACTCTGCAGGCACAACACCCCTACAGAGTCTTATTTTTGCCAAGATGTGTGTTCCAGGCTGCTTTAACTGGAAAGCTTATCTAGCCAAGGACAAGTATAGGTTAAAAACAGTGCATGAGACAAAATTGCCTCTAGTCTCAAATGAGTCAGACCCTCAAGAGGAAATGACAGGAATACAGCTTTAAATGACCCCCATTAAAATTATACAGAAGATACAAATCTTCTGGCCAAAGACTCATCTCACGGGATAGCTCTCTTGTAAAGATGCAATACAGATTGGAGCACTTTTTTTTTTTAAATTTTAACTACAAGAATTGTCTGAAGGTCTGGAGAAGCAAACAGCATACAGTGCTTTGCATTTTCATGAAGAGAACCTGCCCATTTTCTTCTTCCAGTCCATTGTCTCTGGGCTATCAGATAGGATTAGCCAGGTGGGCATGATTACGATCAGGGCAGAACAAGTTAATTGGAGACATGACTCACAAGGGGCCAGATCATTTTTGTCACCCTGGCCAAAACCATATAAAAAGACACACAGTAGCCATATTAGGTTCTGGGGGAATGTTCTGGGGGGTTGGTGTCTATGCGTACTGTCTCCATCTCTGGCTGAACCCTGCTGTTGTTGAAGGCCTCCTGCTGATCCCTGCCAGGCCTCTTGGTACTGAGCACTATTTCTGACCTGAAATCACTCTTTTACCCTCCCAGAATTTAGCTAGAGCATCCTGCTAACCTATGTTTTTCTCCTAAATTCCTGGTTTCTGGCCCAGGACCTCTGCTATCCTGTCCTTTCTTGGGACATTTGCCCAAAACCTACCTTATATTGTTGCAGCTGGAGTTCCAATCTGTGTTAAGACACACTATTGCCATAGTTCAACGATCCCTTATGGATGTGTCTCCAAACATGTCTGAGTTCATATATGTGCTCTGAGAGCATACCTGGCAACAACCTCCTCCATGGGATATTTCTTCAAGCAACTCCTGCATTACTGTCTTTTGGGATGGATCTGTCTCTTTCTGCAACACACACACACACACACACATACTGTTTTTTATGCACTTTATTTGCTTTATTTCCTGGTTTTAAAATGCATGTTCATAACTTTGTTTACAGTATTTACTTACAAGTTAACTCCATAGAATCCAAGAGAGTGGTAGAGAAGCACATTTTAATAGTAGGCATATTTCTGTTAATGGTTGTGTAATTTCACATTTCAGTTCTTCTAGAACTCATAGGCGAACGCCTCTGAATCCTGGTGAGTTATTACCATCTAATTTGTTGGTTAGATTGAAGTAACTATTTCTTTAATCGTAAAGTGACAAATTTGCTTGCTTGTTTGATTGATACCTCACTCCATTCCAAAGGCTCTCAGGAGCTTACACAAATATTCAAAATATTTACATCCACGAAGAATACAAAAATAACTTCTATCTTGCTGACATTTGTCCTAGGAGGGATGGGGGTGCTTCCCAGCCGCCCCTTTCCCCCCATCTCATTAGAGGATCTTTCCCCTTTCTGCCAGTACTTTCCACTTCTGTTCTTGCCTTTGGGCTTGATCCCATTGACAATAAGAAATGCTGTTGTATTATGTTCTGCTTTTTATTTTTAAAGGTTTAAAATAAGGTGTCTCCATGATGTAAACGGAAACATGTATTGCTTTGCCAGGGAAGCCTGCTTTCTGGTTGGAAAGCGACATAAAATACTCTTCTACCAAAGGGTTGTTTATTTTAGCACATATATGAAACCCTGATTTATTTCAACCATCTCCATATATCTAATCACCTCTGTTGCTGCAAATGGAGTTTTTGGGTAATCAGCAGAGGTGGTGGGAGAGGCAGCAGCAGCAGCAAGAAGAGCTGCAGCAGAAAGGGGGGGGAGGAAGGAGGGATGGACGGGTGCAGGCAGTCTGAGAGGAAGAGACGGGCGCAGCCAGACTGGTACAGGGTTGGAGGAGTGAAGAGCTGTTTTGGGGCAAAAATGGATCAAAGGCACATATCCTCATGGATCCACATCATTTGTATGTAGAATCATCCTCAGAACAATCTCAATCATAGGCACCATCTCTGCCCACAAATTAGACAGTGGCTCGGGGATGATCCCATATTAAAATCATCCATGGATCCATAAGGATCGATGCTTGGATCACTACAAAGCCAGGCACCCATCATTTATGTGGTATATTCTGTGGGTACAAGTGGGACTTATGATTTCATAGTGTTTTGGGGTAGATCCCATGTTAAAATCATGTGGATTCAGGAGGATCTGTGCTTGGATCAGTGTTTTTGCACCACTGCAAAGCCTGGCACCCTTCATTTCTGTAGTTTATTCTGTGGGTACAAATGGGAACAGCTGGAACATTCTTAAAGGGGCAAAAGCAGTCAAGTTCTCAAAAGGGCTAAGCAGCTTTGCCCTCTCTCTCTCTCCCTCACCTCACCACAGCAGCAGGGCTGAGTGGCCAGTGTGAGGACAGGGTGGGCAGGCACAGGATGCCACAAATGCAACAATTCTAAAAGCCAGTGCAGCCCCCTCAACTGAGATACAACACAGCTTAAAAACGAATTAAACATTTTCCCAAGAGGAAGCGCACACTAGCCCCAATACCACGCGATTTCTAAATCGATTCAATTTAGAATGAAGCTTATTGCTAGGCAAATGTAAACAAGCCATTACTTAGGTGTTGTTGGAGGTGCTGAAATATGCAGCCATACTTGCACAAGGGACAAGGTGCCTCCAGGGGACAAAAGAAATTGAGATAGTGATTTGTGGTATATTTTCTCTTGATATTGTCTGCCTTGTTGCTGCTTCTTCTACAGAGTAAGGGTCAAACAGTAAGTTGCACAGAGCATGATGCTGTAAGAGGGAAATTATTTAATGCTGAAGATGTCAGATTGTCACCACACAAACTTTTCACATCTACCATAGTTTGAAATTTTGCTTTGTGGTAAACATTGGCAAGTATCATTCCTGAGATACAAAATTCTATTAAAATCATACTGCTGGGATAGCAATGAGATTCCAAAGTCTAATGACATGCTATCTGTGATGTATATTTTGACCCTGATACTTTCAGGCTTAACCTCAGTTCCTTCCACTCACCACTTTCTCTCTCTTTTTCTTCCTTCCTGTCTCTAAGTCATGTAGCCTGTGGTGGGAAGACTCCATCTTTCCTTTCTCCCCAATATGTTGTTTGTTCTACTGAAACTTTCTCTGCACCGAAGACAATCTTTAGCTGATGACTTCAAACGCCTGAAATCCATATTGTTGAATGGTCTTCTTGATGAAAAGGAAAGAGGAAAAGGGGAGCTACACATTGTAGCAATTCATGCTCTGTTGGTTGTTGGAGATAGGTATCCTAGTGGCAACACTTCTGCCACAGAGGATATACATGAAAGCCCCACTGATTTGCCTCATAATTTTATCAACACCATTTTAGAACTGCAGAGCTGGAAGGGACCCTATGGATCATCAAGTCCAGCCCCTATCAAGGAGGCACAGTGGGGAATCAAACTCCCAACCTCTAGCTCTGCAACCAGATACCTAAAGCACTGAGCTATCTAGCAGTCATCACAAGCACGCAAAGTATATCCCAGCTTAATCCTAACGTATAGGTGGAAATAGCCCTAATGGTCTCTGACTGTGTAGGACCAATTCCAACTGGGACAGGAGAAGAAGATGCAATGCTGTAAAACATTATGAGAAAACCAGAAGGATCTGGGAAAAGCTGCTCTTGGTTGATACAGATCAGAATAAGGCAAGCAAGAAAGGCTTGAACACCCACCATGCAATAAATTAGTGCCATGCAGCGGCAAACATAATGTTACAATTTTCCCACCCTACCTCCCATTATCTCACCAAAGAAAGAAGAAAAGAAAGAAAGAAGACCCTGAGAAAATAAACATGTGTTAAGACACACAAACTTAAGACCACAAGAAGAAAGAAGAAAGATTAGTATGAATTGAGTGGTGCATGCAGCTGATTAAATTAAATTAATAGCAGCAATTGGAAAGGATGGAGCTATAGTTGTAGACTGCAGCTGCAGGCGGCTGCTACCATGTATTATTGCCTGCATCACAGTAATATTTCTTTTCATAGTCACATACCAGCATGCACAATCTATCACCCTAAGAAATACAAAAGGGGTTTGCATGTGTATATGCCAGTCCTTGGTGTCATCAAATATAAACAAAGAGAAAAGAAACGGAAACTATTTTCCTGCTGCTCATCTTTAATTTTCAGTTATAGTGAAATATCTTTAAGTTATACTGAAATGTAATTTTCAAATTGACATGAGTGTCAGCTCCCGGATATAATTATTGAAAATCAACTCATTTCTTTTAAACTAGAGTGTGTCTAAAGTACCAGAATGGAAATTGCTTGCAATAGTATTCTTTTATGGTAACATTACAAAATAAATCTTTGAGAAATGTGGAAGAAATACACATCCAAATTTAATCTGCTTTTAATATTTTCCTTCTTAATATTGTAAATTATAAACCCAGTTGATAGTTAAAAACTATTTGAGAACAGTGTATGACTTTCACTCATCTTAGATACTGTGTGCTTTTTGTGTTCCTATAAAAATATGCTTAGGACAATTAATAGCCAATGGAAGAAAAAACCCTATTTTAACATGTCTTCTAGTTTTTTTTTTTTTTTAAAAACTGCATTTTCTAAAACTTCACCTATAGGGACTACCACGAAAATTCGAATATGAATGGGGTAATATAGAACCTTCACATACTCTTTCTGAATGGGAACATACTGTATCTCCATGATCAAAAGCTTCTGTTTCCCAGATGAAATCATATATAGTACCATCTGTGGTCACTCCAGACATTTCATTGCTGCTGTAATCATTCACACTAATGAACACACACACACACACACACACACACACACACACACACACACACACACACACACACACACACACACACACACACACACACACACACACACACACACACACACACATATATATATATATATATATACACCTATCACATTCAGCTGGTTGTTGTTGTAAAACAATAATCAAGCTAAATGGAGGAAAAGTGAATGTTCTTCCACATAGTACGTTGAATCATTTGTCATTTTTCCAAATGTGACAGCTTCACTTCTGACTGGAACAGAAGAATGAGCAGCAACATGACATTGTAGGAAGGTGAATACTGAGAATAAATATGCAATAAGATGTCTTGCAGCATTGGAAAGCAGGGCCTAGTAAATGAAAAGAATCACTATTGAAATGTCAATATTTGGGGAAATTGCTTTTTGGACTACAAGTCCAGAATCACCCAACTACACATACCACCTCTCCATGCCCCAATGAATGGGTAAAATGAGCCAAGAGAGGAGACAGTAAAATAGGCGAGGAAAGGCTGGAGACGACAGGTAATCTGTATTAGGAGTGAGAAAGAGAGAAATTCTGGATGTATTTGGACCGGCAGTACTAGAATAACCTCCTGCATCCCAGTATATAAAGCAACAAATACTAGGATCATCTATTCAAAGTCATAACATAGAATGACTGAGAACAAACCCAGAAAAGCAGGAGACAACACTGTTGTGTGGGTGAGCCCTGACTCACATAAGCAACAAATATAAATAGTAACAAAGGATGGGGTTGGACTACAAAGAAACTAAGAAAGAAGGATTGATGGCTGAGTATTGATGGGAGAAGGGAAACTACAGTAAATGCAAAACTACCATCAAGCTCCAAGAAAGTTATTTCAAAAACTAGGATCACTGGCTGCTAATGAAAGTTTTGCCCAATCCAAATCAGAAGTTGGGATGGGGGGATAGAATGGATAATTATCATCACCTAACATATTAAGATTCACATAGAATAAGCAGATTACTACTTAAATAAACAAAGAGAAAGTCCTTGGTGAGGGTCAGAATACGCAAACACCAGAGATATTTTAAAATCTATGTGCATGCGCTGTGGTGCAAAAAATCGCTATGGATTGTTTTTGTTTTATGGCAGTAATTACGACACCTTGGAGTCACAACGTGTGCCTTAGTTTAAAAGAGGAACTAGGCAAAAACCAGAATGGAATGAAATGGAACAGAGTGGAATGTGGACTTCTTAATGAAAATTTGATGCCAAAATTAGTGGGATACAATGGACAAACATCAGAACAATATTTTAGACCTCACCCCCCCCAATTACTCTTTCATTAAGCTTTTATTGCCCCCAAACCTAGCGGAATGGAACACAGTGGCCCAGAACGACAACTTCTGAGTAGGATACTCAAACCAAATCCATAGGAGACAATATGAATGTCACTGTACTTGCACTTTTGTGCAATATGGATTTTCTGACTGGAACAGGTACTGGAATGTGCTCCCTGGGGCTGTTTTGTGACTTGCTGCCTGAGTCCCCTCTCATCAGAAGGGATGAGGGAATCTAACTGTGCTGCCCTGCTCCAAAGTTGCTGTTCTAGGCTCCCCCTTCCACAACATTGATTTTCTGCCTGGAGTGGATACTGGAACATTGTTCCTGTGGGCATTTTGTGGTTGGTTGCCTCAGTCCATTCTAGTCAGATGGGATGGATGAATTTCCTTGGGTTCTCCTCCTCGGAAGTCATTTAGGCTGTTTTTCATAGTATTTATTGGTTTATTATTTATTTGTTTTATTTATAGACTGCCTTAGGGAATAATTATCAATTTTCTGCCTGGAATGGGTATTGGCGTGTTGTTCTCAGGGTCCTTCTGATGCTGGTTGCATCCTTCTCCCCTAGTTGGATGGGATGGGTGAATTTTGTTGGGCTGTCCTACTCAGAAGTCACAGTTCCAGGCTGTTTTTTGCAATATTGATTTTCTGCATGGAGGGATACTGGAATATTGTTCCTGAGGATGATTTGTGGCTTGCTACATTTGTCTCATCTAGTCACACATGTTTTATGAATTTGGTTTGGCTATCCTACTTGGAAGTTGCCATTTCAGGCCACTGTGTTCCATTCTGCTGGGTTGGCAGGCAATAAAAGGTTAATGAAAGAGTAATAGTTGTTGGGTTTGATGTCTAAAATATTGTTCTGATGATTATCCATGGCATCCCATTAATTTTGGCATCGATTTTTATTAAGAAATTCCTGTTCTGCCCTGTTCTATTCCATTCTGCTCTGGCTTTTACCTAGTCCCTTTAAATGACATCTTGCTTTTCCAGCAACTGGTTAAAAAGAGATGACAGTATTCTTTGGATTATAAACCAAGCAGGTAAAGGGATCTATTTAAAATGCTGTTGTTTTTTTAAAAAAAGAGCAACTGTTCACCAGATCCACAGAGGGGGCAAATACATAGAGATTAGTGCACTTTCCTGTATTTTTGGAATTTCATGGAAAGGGGAACTTACACCTGTTTCCATGAGCTAGATATATATATAAGCTGTAGCCATGCCAGGGGGACATGCATCATCCTATAACGAAAAGAGGTGCATCATTCAGAGATCCCATTTTGCTACTCCTTCATCCATACACAAAGAGGAATAGACAGTCTCACCTTCAGGGCCCTTTCTAATTGGCATCTCAATGCCATGTATTAAGACCTTGAAGGGAACTGAAGTGTCTCTTTGGATTTTATTGCTTCTGTTTAATTGTGCAATCCTATGTGGTGTCTCTGTTGTTGTTGTGATATATATGGTGCAGCCCAAAAAGTGAAAGCCATCAAGCATACTAGACAAATTATTTTTAAAAAGCTACTGCTTTTACAAATATCAGCATCAGCAAAACAGAGGGATTTAGTTAACATACACCTTTTCTATTGATTTTGTTCTTTTCATAGCCAGGTTCTTTTACTGCTAGCTTTATTCTTTTCTTACTAAATCTGTCTTCCTTTTTGCTTTCATCTTTCTCTAAAATTTGTGGAGGGGAATTTGTAGAGAGCCTGAAAAATAAAACTAGATATTAAAATACATGTATGTTGTCATTCTATCTTACACCCACTGCTTATATTAAAGGACATAAAATACTAATGAAGACATAGGCCAGTAGTGACTTGCAGCAATCAATAAGTAGTGGGGTTTACATGCTGACCCTTGGCCACATGGATTTAATATCACCACTGATTTACACCTACTACCAGATGGCATTTTTCTCAAAAGTCATTCTCTATTATTTTAAGATTTAGTATTTCAACATCTGATTCTGTTTGACTCAGGAGATTTAAATTCATTCTCAGCATACCCATGACTTCAAGGATTTTGCATGGCTATAGCTACAGGCAATGTTTCATTCATTCTGGTAGCTACTAATTTCAGATTTACTGAAGCCAAACTGAAGAAATGTGCTGACTTCAACAAGCTATTTGTGCTCATTGTGATGGCAAACTGGGATTAGAGATTTCCCAGATTTCCCTTTGAGGCATCCATTGTATCAGTAAAAATGACTGAGGTGAAGAATAACTTAATTCTGCCTTGCTGAGATGGAATCGTTTTGCAGGGAATGGCACTGTGGAAAATAAACCCTATATAAATGTGAACCAGTTACCACACATCGCCATTGTTGAATACTCATCATTTCCTATAAGACATAAGACAGGGATGGGCAATGCAGAGCCCGCCATATGATCCTAGTCTGTAACTCTCATCAGCCCTAGCCCAACAGCCAGTAGTGAGACATGATGGGAGTTGCTGGTCTAATCACAAGCGGCATTCCCATGCTGCAAGACTGCACAAGGTGGGGCAGCCCTGAGGCTTCTTAGATGTCAGTTCAAAGATGTATCAGCCAGAGCTGCAAAAGACATAAACTCACTATGGTTTAATAGTTGTTATGTGTGTTAAGTTACTTCGGACTCACGGCAAATCCTAATGGGGCTTTTCAGGTACCTGAGATGTTCAAAGAGTGGTTTAGCTTTGCTACCTTGCAGTGAACTTCCATGGCTGAGTAAGGTCTCCTGAGTCCTGATCCAATGCTATCCACTATACCATTTTCATTTGTCTCAGTTCACTAATCTACGTTAAAGAGGGTGACTCAGGTGTACATTCCCAACCTGCAAGTATGTTTTCACTACTGGAACTGAACTGACATCCCAATTCTTCCACAAAAATGTCCACCAATGAGTATTCCAAGTTCTCTTTTCTTCAGAAGTCTAACATAAGTAGCAGTCTTTTTGTTTTTATTACTGTTAAAAGAAACAGGCACTCAGAAACCCTTGCTAATCTATCAACATATCCTGATCCACCTTCACCCCACACCTGTATTATATAGTATTTGCCACATGGGTGTGAGAATAGTTCTTAATTTAACAGTGTTGTGATCAAGCCTGTTTGGAAGCTCACAGAAGTGTGGTAGTTTTGGGTCTGACAAGAGAGGATTAATGGTAGAGATTATTTTAAGAGGTGGTGTCAAAGCTGTGAGGCATGTCTGTTCTTAACAGAAATTTCTGGCTCGTTGTTTTTGGTATATTGGTAAGATGGATCATCTTTAGGTCTCATAAAGAGAGAACAAGCTTCAGCTCAGGATGATGCCATCTGGACGTCTGTGTAAGGAGACAAAGGAGACAGACTCCAGATGTTGAGGAAGAACTTAACGACTAAACAACAACAACAAACATTTTGGGTCTTCTGTGTCTGGAGATCTAATGTGAGGTTGTGGTGTTTGGCGCTCCATTGGGTATAAATCTGTTTAAGCAGTTCCTCCACCTTCACTGTGTATTTGTAAATGAAGCTAAATAATGCAAAACATAGTAACCCTTCAGAGACTTCCAAAGGAAACTCAAACCCAGAAAAGAGCTTCACCATGAAACTATGCTGGTCAAAGGGGTAACTGAAGAGTAGCAATGCAATGAAACATAACAAGAGTTAATGAGAGGCAATAATGCATATAAACGTCTCCCACTGTTTTCAGATATGGCCCATACAATTGTTATGCCCTGTGGGCAAGTCCCAGCAGTGAGAATAGGCTTGAAGACTGCAAGTTATGGCAGTGGTCCCCAAACTTTTCTGAACCGTGGACCAGTTGGGGGGGCGGGGGGTGGGGTCCATGCGCTGGGGCAGGGCACCTGTGCATGGGTGGGCGGGGCACCCGTGTGTGCATGTGGGGGGTTGTGCATGCGCGTGTGTGGGGTGTACGTGTGTGGGGGAAAGGAGATCTGTCTCCGCGGCCCGGTCCTGCCAAGGCCACAGCCCGGTACCAGGCTACAGACTGGGGGTTGGGGACCCCGGAGTTATGGGACAAAGAAGAATGAGAAAACTGTGTTTTAATGTGGGACTTTACTTTAGCCAACTGGTTGGGAAAAGGGGCAACAGGAAAGACCAAGCCCAGTTGGCTCTAAAGCATCAAGAGTTGTGAATATGAGAGCTTGTGGCAGGTTTGAAACATAAGGTTAGATCCAAGATCATGGTGGCTCACAGATCCAGCAGGGTAGCACCTCATTTACATATAAATTTCAGTGTGGCCCAAAGGATTTATTGATCTGGCCAGCAAACATTGTCCAGGACAGCAGGGGGGAGAAAACCTGCTATATAGAGATAGTATGAGTGAGTTTAATCTTTTTGGAGATGTGCATGCAAACTCTTTGTGGTGCCAGAGAAATTGCAGCAGACTTGGAGCTTCAGGCTGGAAGGCTAATGGCAGAACTGCTTGTGTTCCCTAAGCAGGATGGCCCTGCTTGACATTTGGAGGGAGAACCTTCAAGAAAAACAAGTGACAGATCAAATGAGAGACCAGATCATCTGACTGTTAGTTTGGGAATATTGGTTCCACTGTTTTGTTTCCTGTTTTTCTACTTTTTGACAGGGTGGAAAATTGTATTACTACTGGTAGTAGAAATTGTTCCAAAAAGTCATGAGCAAGAGCGAAATTGAATGATACCTTGAAAAAGTTAATTTTGTGGACTACAATTCACAGAACCCCTTCTTTACTCCTGGAGTCCAAAAAAGTAAGTTTCAAGCTCTATTTTGGGTGCTTAAGATCACCAGATCAGCCATACATTTCAACATATTTCTGAATACCAACGAACTCCAAGCTAAAGGCATCAGCAGAGCACATTGATGTAACGAGCATGTCAAGTATAGTATGCTGTTAGAACCTATCAAACCTTATGATATTTGGCAGTGAAATTTTAGTGATTGTCTATTCTGAAAAGAATCTGCCAAGAGTTACACAGAATACAATTTGTTCCTTCACATCATTCTGGTTTCCCAAACTGCCTTTATTGTTTTTAGTTAAATATTTGTCAAGTTTGTGTTTGGTAAAGGGAAGCCGAACTATGGTAGATGAGTGCAGCTAGCCCATCCGGAACAGACACTGATCCAAAATATGCAGCTTCAGTCCTTACGCAGACTGCTGATCTCCACTGAACCCTGTTGCTATGGTCTCTGCAGGACAGCCAGGAACTAACTGGCCAATTAGGATCAACTGGCTGCAGAATACCATGCTCTCGATCTCTAAGGGACAGAAGTGGCAGCCACTCCTGGGTCACTTCAGGGTCAGTAAAAAGATGGCATCAAAGGCATCATACCTTGTGGATACACAGGGCTGGGCATTCCCCTTGTTCATAGAGCAGTAATGTCTCAGTCCTTGGATGAGAGTCAACTGTCTGGGAAATAACATTTCTCACAGTGAGAGTGTGGGTTGAAGATACATAGGCTACCTTCAGAACTCCTGGATGAGAGATGGGATGGGGGAAGAATAAGTGTTGGCACCTGAGTGGCAATCAGAGGCCCTGTACGGTTGTGGTTGGGTTTAGTGTCTCAGCCAGATAATGCCCTGTTAACTACTCTACCTGTTGAAAATAACCTAAGCTTTCATGATTGTTCTGTTGTTACATGCTGTAGAGTCTCATCTGACTTATGGTGACTCCAACAGTTCTCATGGAATATAAGATATTCAATAAATTGTTTACCATTGCTATCCCCCATTGAGCTTCTAAGTAGGAATTTGAATCTAGGTCTCCAAGTCCTTGTCTGTCACTCTATCCACCACACAACACTGGGTCTCTTTCTGGGTGTTATGACCATTAAATCCATAGTTAGGAGGCTGCATAGCATTTCTTGGAGGTTGTCCCTTATTGGTTAGTTCTGCCACAGTTTGTAACCTCATGGTTTGAAACATATATGTTTTGGTAAACTCCAGGTGGAGGAGAGGGACCAGGAATTCCTCCTTGGTATTCCTCAGCAGAGGAAGATGTGGTGGTGGTGGTGGTTAGACATGCCAGGTGAGCCCTTAGATGTCCAAAAGCTGTCCAATATTTTGATCCTTCCCCATATTCAAAATCTTGGTTTCTCTTGCAGCCTACCTTTAGGTCTGGCACTCCTGCAGCTGAATGCTAGGTCAGCCCACAAGGCTATCCAGGATTTGATTATAGATATGGGGCCTGACTTTACATGGATTACAAACACCAGGGTGGCTGAATGCAGTGGGGTTAAATTGACCAGATTTGCCCACCAAGGTACTCAGTACTACACTGGAGGGTTGCGGGGAGTTGCCCTCATCCATAAGAAGTCCCACTCATAAGGAGCCAATCTCCCTCACAAGGAGACCCATCTACCTAGACACCGGTTTTGAGGGTCTGGACCATGTGTTAAGCCAAAGAAGCAGGACAGGGATGCTGCTGGTCTATTGTCCATGCTGTTGCCCAGCAGTCTCCCTGCCCAAGTTGGCTGAGGCCATCTTGGAAGCAGCTCTGGAGAGCTATAGGACTGGTTCTAGGGATTTCAAAATTCATGCAGAGGCTATCATGATACTCAGGACTTCCAGGCTACAATGCTGTTTCAATTCATCTCTGGTCCAACACATGTGGCATGCCATACCTGATGTGTGGTTTTTGCTACTGGGCAGAGAGTCTGAGGCTGGGGAGGCTTCTCTTTTACCTCTTTGTCACAGTTTCCTTGCAAGGTTTAGGTTGACAGTAGCAGAAATCCCCCTAGAGGGATGGAGAGCTAGTTAAGACCTACCCTCTCAGAATCTGAGATTTGAGAGTTTCCTGAAAGCTCTTGGGGATTTTCTAGCTGACAGGGCTGGTGATTTTGTTGAAGTCTTGCATTGGTCTTGCAAAGGAATTATGAGATAGAAAAGGCTATCATCACAACTGTCCACAAACATCCCCTCTGAGCTGTTTAGGTGAGACAGAGCTTGCTAGGATCTAACTCAGAAGGGTTAAGAGGTTGCCTGCTTCGACAAATTTGCTAGGCACTTCAAGCAGAAAGACTTGCATAGTTGCTCATGACTTTGCAGTTGTTGTAGAAGGTGTCTGGACTGCTTTCTCGTCAGTTTTTCTTGGGATCAGTTACACACACATACACACACACACACACATTGAGATCTGCTAGGGAAGCTCTCTTTTGTGCCCAACCATTGAGAACTCTATGTTATGTGGAGATGCAGGAGAGAGCCTTCTCAGTTCTAGTGCCTCAGTTATGGAATGATTTCCATTTGGAAGCCTGATTGGCATTAACACTGCCTCTGTTTCTATGTCAAATTAAAACCTGGGTGTTCAAACAAGAGTTTGGACATTGGAATGATTATGGCTTGTTCTTGAATTCCTTAGTTTTCTGTTTCTTTCCTAATTATTTTATTGTTACTGTATTTTGAAATCTTCATTATTTTAAAGTATTTAAGTTGCTTTAGTGATTTTATTGAACGTGCCTCACCTGTTGACATAGGGCAGATTTATTTATTTAATAAACAAATAATATTTTTAACCTGCCAAAAATAGACCTTGTACATAGTATAATTTTTGATTTCACCATAGTGTAAAGATGAACTGAACTTTCCAGACAGCATTATAGAAATAAATCAATGTTAGCTGCATTGCCCTACAGGCTTCAGTTTGCTCACGTTTTTAATGAAGCCGCATTATCGGATGGTACTCTAATTTAGAGCTGATGTAATGTGACACCTGCCACCTTTTTAAAAAAAAACACAAAAGTTTGCATTAAAGTTTCCTGCTGTTTCTCTGGGCTAAAGCATGTCAAAATCTGCATCCACTGGTTTCTTTAACAAATGGTTGTTATCTATTGTCATGATTGTCATAGTCTCCTGTTGATGGCACAAAGGAAAGCTCCCCCCTCCTCTCAATTTGGTTTCCTTGGTTGTACAAAACAGTGGATCAGATTGCCCTTTAAAAATTTCCATAACAATCATGTGCAGTCCCTAGGGACTGGATATTTGCTTACCTTTGTCTCTATGGAGCATGTTTTTGAATACAAAGCAAAGAAATCCAGAAACAGAAGGCTGTTCAGTTTCTGTGTACCAATTGCTCCTAGTAGGTTGAGGTAACTAAGGGCTCACTCAGACAAGATATTTCTTTCCCTTCAGTACCCCATCATGCTCCAGACCACACAAGGTTCATATGATACCAACAGTGACAAAGGCTCTAGTTTTAAAGAAAACCTTTAGGAGTCTCCCCTCCATATTTTGTACGGGGGCACAGTTCAGGCAGCAAGCAGCTTTCAATGTCAGCAGTGATACTAACGAAGACAGACCCAGAGTCACCTGGGTCCCGCATTGTGGACGGAGCGGTGGCCTGCCCCCCACGTGCTCCTGTGGCTCTTGAATGGCAGCTGCCCCATGGCAGGCCACAAGGGAGCCCTGGGAGAAGGATAGAGTCATGCTGGCAGCCTGGGATTGGCTGGCGTGACTGGGGCCGGGGCTGGCTGCACCCCCCCCGATAAAAGGGTGGGGGCACTCCAATAATGCCAATTTTCTGGATAGCCACACCCACTAAACCTACACATCCCACACGACTATATGGGATCAGTGCAACACCAAAGCCCTGCTCAGGCATTAGGATATCCACTTTCCTCAACATGATTAGAGGGCAGCCACCTGGCTGTGCCCCCCCCCCTTGCTGTCACGGTCTTCACATAAGCACTGATGAGTCTGAAGAGGAAAAAAAAATCTATTTTTATGGAGAGTCTTCAAGCAAGCAAGAATACTGGAAAATATGGATGCTTACTCATATGTGGGGTCTTTAGGTACACAGGAACCTCTCCAGAATCCTTCATCACTGTATGAAGAAGGGAATGAAAAAGGAGGTGGAGCTAAGATACCTTCCCACCATCAGTGCTGCAAGCAGAGAGGAAAAAGAACATCTCCCTCCTCAACCACTAAACAATTCAAAGAACTAGTAAAGCACTGTCATGGTCTTTTAATTAGAAAAGAGAAAACGAGTTCGGTGCCACCCACTTAGCACAAGAAAAACTCTTTCGGCCTGGGCAGCACAATAGAAAAAAGGCAAGGAAGCTGACTGGCACAAAGAGATACCCACTCGCCAAAGCAACCAAAAGCTCAACACCAAGAAGAATAAGAGAGAAATGCCCCAAGTTGTGCCCAACGGACCACAACAACTACCCACATACCCGAGTGGCACACTGGCACAAAGTCCATTCCCATTCCCTCCTACAGAAGCAAACAAAACAGCCCCCAAATATCACATCAAAATATACACCTTTAACAGAAGATATATGGTACATAGTAAATTAACCAAATAACATTTTTTTAAAAATCAGTAAAACAGGGAAGGCATTCTGTTCCATACACATGGAGGGAGAAGGGAGAATAGCAACACACACACACACATTTCTCCCCAAACCCAGGAAAATCAAGCAAGCAGGTAAAAAAACACACACAAAATCAACGTTTTCCCGCAAAACCAAAAGTACTGGAATATGGAAAGATTTCTCTCTCTCTCCATCGCTTGATGTTTTCCTTTCTCTTCTATTCAAGTTCATCAGGCAGCAGGAGGCAGTCAGCAAAAATAATCCAAGAAAGCAAAGGACCAAAGAGGGGGGAAATCCCCAGAGAAACCAGGGGAGAAAGATTACTATTACTAATGAGTAACTAATGAGCAATGTTGGCCATTACAGTTTTTGGTTTTTGTTCTTTGTTTTTGTTTTTACTACTACTTTTTTATTGAGCAAGGAAAATCATGCTAAAAAGAACAAGAAGAAAGGAACAGAAACATATTACTGAAGCGGTGTGAGTGTCCCCAGCCTGTCCATCAGTAGAGGGGTGTAAAATGGTACACTAGGACTGCTGATCACTGTAGGAAAGATAAGGAAATGGATGTAACAAACTAAACATTTATTATGGAACTATTCACAGTCAGCCAATGGGTCCTGCCAGTCTTCATTAAGTCTCTTTTGTCCACCATATTAATAACCTCTAGGTCCTTGCCAAGAGCTTCCACTTTACCTCTGGTGCCTCAAAATCCGAGGTCCAACAAAGGGAAGTGGGATAATTTCTCCATCCTTGCTGATTTTGGGGGAGTAGCTCTTAGGAGATTACCTTCTTGGAAGAAGATGGTTGAAGCCAAGGGAAATGCCCACAAACTAAGAAGAGACACCTTGGTGACCAACTCCCTCTTTGCGTTCTGGGGCATCTGTCCATTTTTCACTTTCTTCCTCCTCTCCTTCCTCAGCAGACCTGGGCTGTGTTCTCCCTGACCCCTCAGTTCCTCCTCCTTTTATAGTCTCCTTTTAGCAGAAAACCTCCAGAGCAGGAACCTTCCCAACTTTTCCCCCTTCCTGTTTCTCAGCACTTGTCACATTCATGGCTGGAGGGATTGGAATCATCCCTGGGTAGTGCCCTGAAGAAGGGTACCATCCATAGCCTTCTGGCATATCTTGACTGGGACCCAGAAGGGGCAGGGAAGAATGACCCTTCCTGAGTGCTGATACCATCCATTCACAAGAGGGTATACAGATATATTATAATTTGGAAACATCACAGTAAAAAAAGAGAACATTTATGCATGAATTAAAAAAAAAGAACTTCCAAATATAAGTCGATGTGAAATGGATGTCTATATACCACATTTTCAAATGTTGAAAGGGTTACCAAGTCCTCAATCCATCGAGTAAGGGAAGGCAGGCATTTATTCTCCCAATAAGTCTTTTAATTTGCTGAAAGGCCACAGATAATCCATTTCCACTGACCAGAAGTTAGTTTCCAGTTTGCAGTCTGATAATTCAAAAGCACATGTGCGTCTGAAAAATTTATAAATTTCTCCAGAACAAATTAATTCATGGAATAACTTCTACCCAAAGGGGAATGACAGTTTGATATGACCAGATCATATATGTAAGATACTCATGGGAGAAACTGCACCAGTAGCAGTCAGCTGATGCATTTATAGCTTTATTAAATAGCTATTGTGGAATCAGTACCCATGGAACATAAGATTTTGCTTCCATGGAGAAAGCAGGTAAGGAGGCCAAACCCACTATCCATTGATTCATAAAGTAAGATTATCCAATTTGTCATTCAGCTGGCTGAATAGCTCAGTGGTTTAGGTATCTGGCTGGGGAGCCAGAGGTTGGGAGTTCAATTCCCCAATGTGCCTCTTGCAAGTAGAGCCAGCCTCTGTGGCCTTGGGCAAGCTGCACAGTCCCAGGTTGACCCCCCAGAAGAAGGGAATGTAAACCACTTCTGAGTATTCTCTACCTGGAAAATCCTGAAAAAGGTTCCCATAAGTCAGAATGGACTTGATGACACAAGATTATTGTTATTAATTTGTCATTCCATTTATTCCTAATGGTCTGCATATCATATTTATTGACCTTTATTATATTTAAAATGGAATACTGTAAGGTTTTTCTATTTTTAGATTCAATAACCACTTCCAGAATTGAGGGAGACTGTGAAGCACTGAAGGCAGCAAGGTCATAATTATATATCAACATATGTTTTAGCTGAAGAAAACTGATGTTCTCAGGGGCTAGGAAATTGTATTTAACATTTAATCTAACAAATGGGTGCATGTGTGGAATGAGCACCATCTGGGTTGATCGAAGGTAATAATTGCCCTATCAGGACAAAACCTCTATATGAGAAGCTTCTTAATTTTCAAATTGGGATTTCCCCACAGAGTTAATTTCACATGGAGAAATCAGATTGAAGACACCATACCATTATAGGCCAAACTTTACGCTTTAAGAGTAAAGTCTTTTCTATCAGAAATAGACCCCCAACACTCTCAACATAGAAAAATTCCTCAAAAAAAAATAATAATCCAGCATAATGTATGATGGAGAATTTCAGTGATGAGCACAGGCCAGAAGGTGAGAAGATTGGCTTGATGGCATATAGATTAAGATTTTGAAGCCCAAATCCATTCTTCTCAAGGAATTCCATGGTGGTGAGTTGCCTTACCTGAATTTCAAAAGCACAGTATATAATTTTGTATATATTTGGACTTTACATGAAGAAGAATTTCTATGAAAGCGTATATTATATGAGGAATAGTACTGACGTTTAGATTGATCTCTCCTAAAAGAGTCACGTTTAATGGTATCTGTCCATGCAAATCCAAAGATATTACGTTATTAGTAACTTGATAATTAATCACTTCTTTTATGTTATAATTGTAACCATTTCTACAAATTGTTGAATAGAAGAATAATATTTCAAGGGGTTCAGTTCTAAATTATTGTTCACAAATGTTTCAACATGTTCTGCTGCTTTGAGCATAAATTTTGCAGCCATTTTACCCCGTTCCATTTTAAATTTTGCTAAATACAATAGAATGCAGTAGAACAGCAATATACTGCACAATAAAGCATAAAGACAAGTGAAACAGACCAACAAAAACAATAAAAAAAGCTAGTTAAGCATAGGATGATGCTAAATCTTTCTGAAAACAAATATTGAAAACTCTTAAAAATATTTTGCAAGAAGATTGACTTTTGAGTCTAAAATACTCTTAAAGCAAAGGTAGTTATGGGGGAAAATCTAAGAAGTCAACATTGCAATTTCATTAGACTAAGTAAATATTTACATGCCTTTGAGATCTCTAGATTTTTTCATCAGATGAGATGCTAGCAAAAGCATGGAGAGGGGAAGATTTACTTGCTACTGAAGACTGAATGATTACAGTCTTCAAATGAAATGCAGGAGAAGAGACATTTTGCAGTCATTCAAAAAGGTGATGTGATGGCTTTGGGTTACATCTGGAACAGGAAAGGCAGTTGAGTTCTTCCCCCTCCTCACTTGCTGGATATATAAAATCCAGATTTTACTCAGAATGGTCCTTGGTGTGGAACACCATCAGAAAATATTCGAAAAAAAGAATAACCTCAAACCCGTCAAATTGCCTTCTGTGCTTTATTTGAATGTCTGCTGGCCTTTCCTCCTGCATTGTGAAACAAAAAGTACTTGAAAAAAACGTTTTTTGTAAATGCAAATGAGTTTTATGCCAAACTCATGCAATAGAAGAGTGCAAGACAAAGCATGGCACGCAAAATCTATAATAATTATTATAACTGTGGTTTTTTGTTGTTGCTAGTTACTGTTTTGTAGCCTTTCTTTGTTTTTAAAAAGGCTTCTAAGCAACATAGCTTTATGTTATATATTGATTAAATGTGAACTTTAATTTAAAAAGAAAAATTAAATGTAGTATCCTTTCAGCAACAAAGAATCACATTACAGACTGAAGGTCTATCTGAATAAAAACATTTTTGCTTGCTGACTGAAGGTGAGTCATTAGGGTGGCAAGAGCATCATCCCCAAAAGAGCAGGCATCATCCCAAAAAGAGCAGGATTGTAAAAAATGCCGAATATTTATAATAATAATAATTTTAAAAATATTTGTATTAAATTTTCATATACTGATTTAAGTTAATGTATGCAAATATAGTCATAATTAAACATAAGTACTATAATTTCATAGAATCATAGAATTATAAAGCTGGAACAGACCTCAATGGTCATCAGATCATATCTCTTGCCAAAGAAGGAAATCCACAAATAAAGCATCCCTGTCAGATGGCCATCCAACCTCTGTTTTGTTCGAAAAATACAATCCCATATGCTCTGTGTTTAACACTGGGTGTCTGTGATGAGCGTGTTCTGTATCTGCCACTAAACTTAGAGATTGTTTTCAAACCTCAGAATCTTTGAGACAAACCTTTCCTTCCTTTTGCTTCCTTTGTCAGTTGCCGTTCCTCTCTCCTCTATTTTCTACTCTCCGATGATAGGTGAGTGCAGATGGATTTTACATTTAGAATAAATTGTTAATACATGGTTGGAAAGACAGCAAGAAGAAGGGGCATTATTAAGGCACAAGCACAAGTGGAGGAAAACCAAAACAAGTGTCTGGAGGTAGTGATGAGAGGTTTATATGGCATTTTATGAATGCATGGCTGCCTCCCATGGGGCAGGCAAAATCCAAAGAAGAAGGGGAGAGTGGTGCACTCTAAAAGGAAACATCCCAACACTTCAATTCCTTGGCCGAAGGAATGAAATATGGGACGATAAGAATGGACTCTGGCCAAATAGCTGGCCTCACAATGAGGTGTTGCTGTCAGGAGATCTGCCCATTCATGGGAACAGAAAGTATTGCAAGCAACTGAGAGGTACAAGAGATTCAAAGGACTCTCCTGCTAACCAAGGGTTCTTGCCAAACAAGATGCAATGGTTTATTTGCCCATGCCTTGGGGACCTATATACTTTACATTCTGTATACTCTGCAGCCAAGGCAGAGAGTGAGGAAAGGCTGTGCAGTGCTCTGGAAGCGTCAACAGGCAGACAGAAGGACAGAGCCCCGTCATTGTTGCTCTCCTGTCTTTTCCTTCTCTGCTCTTTTGCCTTCCCGTTTTCATTGCTGCTCCTGCTGCTATCACATTTGCTGTGGGATTGGGCAGGACAGCTTGGGTTAGTACGAGGGTTTTCATTTTCTTTTCTTTTGGACTGCATCTCCCAGAATTCTCTAAGAGTTCCCCAGACAGAATTCTCAACATTCCAACCCACCCTTATGTTTTATTCACCTGGAAAGTCTCACTGCCTATTAGGCTCTAATTCTATGGGGTACCTCCCACAGAACTATATGTCCTCAAAAAACCCTCTAGGCTTTGCAGTTACCTTTTTGTATAGGAAGTATAGCCTGCAAGATAGGCCCTTGTGGAAATAGAAAACAGTAATCCGAAGAGCCACATTTTTTCTTATGTAGTCTGTTACATCATGAGTCCAATGGGTATGAAGTCTTCCTGCCATTCTTCTTTTAATTATAAACCTTTTACATAGAAACAAATATATACATGCTATTCTGCAGTGTTTCAAAAATCTGGCGTTCCATCTAAGGAAATGTTTTTGTCCCATTGATGAATCCTTGGTGGGAGGAAATTCAGGGTTCCCTGACCCCCTCCCCCGTGTTATGAAAAGACAGTTTCTGTATATGAAACTGGTATTATGAAGTAGGCACATCTGTAAACAAGTCCACAATGTGGCTTTCACCTTAAGTATTCAAATGTGCACCTCTGACATTACCCTGACCTCCAATGGCTCAGGAAGTCACATTTACTTTCAGAACTCATAGCAATGCATTATGCTGACACTACACTGTTTCCATATTAGAATTAGAAAAAGCGGAAAGAAGAACTATGTGATTTCTTCCTAGTTGCAGAAAATGGAGAGATACACTCACACTTCTGATATGGCCTCATAGTCCATGGTTTATATGAACTGTAGAGTTGGGAAACCTGTATGAATTCTTAATAGCTAGGACAACATAGGGACACAAATTAGAATGCTGTAGTAAGTGTTGAAGACTCTCTTTTCCAAACAAGGTAGCACCTGCACCAGATATATTAATAATGATAAGTAAATTTCAACTTACAGTGATCCTGTCCATAGTTTTCTAAGTAGAGATTACACAGAAGTGGTTTACCATTCTCTTCTTTGGGAGGAATTCTTTCCCAAGGCTACACAGGCTGGATTTTCTCTCATGAGGCATAATGAGGAATTGAATTCCCAGCCTCTGACTCCAAGATACCCAAGGGAGTATCTGTTTCCCTCAGAATTACCGTACTAATTTTCGGTAACACATCTTTGCTATCCAGCCAGGTCAGCAGAGATCTGTTATTGAAAATAAGTAATTTAGAAGGGAACAGGTACTCCCTTGAGTATTTTGCAGTCTGAGTAAAATTCAAATGGCAGGAACTGCCCCTGTGAAATTTAACCAGAAACTAGAGATGGGCACGAACTGTGTTCAGTGCTTTGATGCTTTGGCACAGTTTGGCAGATCAGGCCCACTGGTGTTGCACGGGCACCCCAAATTCCCCAACTCACCTTCTTCCACAGGCACCCACTCAGAAACAGCTCCCTGGGCTCCCTGCCCCACCTCCTTCTCTGAGTGGGCACCCATGGGATGAGGCAGGGCAGGGAATCTGGGATACCTGTGCAACCCCTGTGAGCCCAATCAACTAAAATGCACCAAACGCTGAAATGCGGTTCATGCCCACCTCTACCAGAAACTCATTCAAACATAGGAGGAAATATAACCTACCTTCTGAAATAATCTAGTAAGGTAGGAGTCATTGCACATTAATTTTCCTTATTTCCAAACCAAATTATTGATTCAGAAGGATATCTTGATTTGTGGAATTAAAAGCTATTGAGAGATATAAGAAATTCAACTGATCCTCTTGCTAGGGAAGGATTTTTGCAAACAAGATTCAAAGGATCATCTTTACTTTCACTAAAAGTAATCAAGAAGGACATCAAGTAGTCTCAGTTTGTATGCCCAACTAGAAGCCAAGTTGAAATGGACCAAATACTTCTATTATCCAGAGGTGCTTCCACACATAGGCTGTCCAGATTATGCTAGTTGCAGTAATTCCTATAGAAGTTATGATTCAAGCCCTATTGGTCTCAGGGAGGCGTAAGGTATAAATAGCTAGCTGGACAGCTCAATAAGTTGGATAACTGGCTGTAGCCAGAGGTCCTTACAGTGCCTCCTAGAAGAACAGCCATTTGTGTAGCCTTGGGCCATCTCTAGAGTCCCATGGTGCCCCAAGAAGAAGGGAATGGTAAACCAGTTTTGTGTACTCTTTCTTGCCTAGAAGACCAGGAGAAGGATCACTTTAAGTCAGAACTGGCTTGACAGCACATAATAATTATTGTTAACTTGTGAACAACTTTGCCCAGGTCTAACCCAAGAGTTATACTTCAGAATTGTCAACAACATTCTTGGCTTGGCTTGTTTTAAAAATAAATTTCAAAGAACTAACTGGGTTAGTCACCATAGCAGAAAGGGTCTTGTGGACCATTAAAGTTGAACAGATTTGTTTTAACATGAGTGTTTGTGGATTTTTCAGATGCATGGAAGCCAGTATTCAAACCACAGGTTTTTTTTTGCACATTGCCCATGGTTATGGGGGTGGAATCAGAATGAAATGGGATAACAGAAAAATAAAAACATATATGAACACCGATAATAGATTTGCAAATCGCTGGTACATAAACATCTTGACAATAAGCAAATGCTTAAATAATGATAAACATCTCTAAACAAATCTACAAGTCTGCTAGGCTACTCTTAGTTCTGTTTGAAGTCCCAAGGCAATAAATTCTGTTTACAAGGAAGTGTTGCTAAGATGTGCTGAAGCCATTTGTTTTTTAAAATGGAAGTGTGTGTGTGTGTGTGTGTGTGTGTGTGTGTGTGTGTGTGTGTGTGTGTGTGTGTGTGTGTGTTGCCTATATACAAATCTGATGTAAAAACCTATCCATTAGATAGCTGATTTGGGTTATCAGACATCCGTGAAACATGACATGATTTTATTTTTTCTATAAATCAAAAAGGTACTCAACATCTAAGCCCTTCTTCCAATTATTGAAAAAGAATTAAATGAAAATTGTCTTTTGAAGATGTGTAAATAAAATCTCAAAGCCATTAATGATTTCCTCTTGTAATGGCAAGGTAAACTGAAAAATGTGTTAAAATATCGAATCCTCTGTTAATAACTAAATTTCAACATTATGTATTTGCTTATCTTTAGTGTTTGTTTTCTTAAAGGGTTTTCTCTGTTATTTCTGGTTGTTTTGGTTATAATTTTCTGTCTGAAAAAATTAAGATTTTTTAAAAATTGTCTATTAATATGGATAATGCTAAGAAGCCCTCTCTCTCTTAAGACTTTTGTTAAAGGATGGACTTTGTGAGTATATACCAGTTCAGCAGCCTTCCATCTAAGATGGTAGGATGTGAGGCTTCATGCCATAGCATTTCTTATGTCTGTGATCCAGATGAGAAGTTTTATTAGGACTTTGATTGTGTACAAACTTCCTCCTGTCCCCCTGAAAAGAAACACCCTCCAGAAAAGAAACCACAGCAGGATAATGGATTTATTACATTTTTTGAGATTTAAAAGATTTCCGGAGAAGAAGCTGTTTTCAGAGAAGCACTTTTGTAAAGTGCTCATTGCCCCTTCCTCTGTCACTTCTCCCCAGTTCACAGTGAGTTGTGTTTCTTAAAAAGAATAAGTCCTGTCTCTTGTCTCCTCCGACATCTTTCACTTGTTTCTTCTTTTTTGGAATGCCAGCTTTGTTTTGTAGGGGTGTGTGTGTGTGTGTGGAGGTAGGGGAGATGGAAAAAATCCCACAGTTCCTAGGCTAACCCTACCTGCAGGATTTGGCAGTGCTTTCACTACACTTTGCCATTCCTTTGCTGAGGTCCCTGTTTTCCGGATTTCTTCAGCGCCTCTCGTCGTGAAACAAAAGGTGAACTGGGAGAGTTCTCAGGCTGCCATTTCTCACACCTTCCTTGGCTACAGTATCTATGTGTGATTTATATTGTTGCTTATTTATTTGGCAAAGTGCCTTCGTAAGGGAAGGTTTGGATGGAAATCCTGGTAAACACCGGGATCCCTAGCAAGCAAGCAGGGAAAAGGGAGACAGTGGGACTTTTTTCTTTTCTTGAACAGCCCAAAGGATCCTTGGAAACAGAAATATTCTGATGCCATCTTTTGTATGCCACCAATTCTGATATCAGATTTGTGTCCTTTTATTCTTTTGCATAGAGATGTTCCTGCTTGGCTGATGGAGAAAGTACTGAGATTGCTGGCAGGGGAGAGCATGTATCACACTAGCAGACAAGCAACTACATGAGCTTCTCATATTGAAGGCAGCATTGTTAATTGTTGCATTGATGACCTGCCAGAGTCGACGTGGAGAAAGAATTGGCATCTGGGTATGCAGCATGGGTCTGTCTGTGTCTCTGTATCCATATCCTGTGGCCAATTGTTGGTGAACAGTAGTTGAAGGTTGAGGAACAAGGCCTACCACCCAAAGCCTATGAGACCCTTTTTGCACTTGACATCTACATTATCAAATCATCATTCTCTTGTGTTTTCTCTGTTTTTGACGAGTCCTTAGAATTTTTTATTTTCTTCCTAAAGGAACAGAACAGTACTGCACTGGAAAAGGTTTTCTGGATGAATCAGTGCAAATGTGGTGGGGAAAGAGAAATAAGAGAAATGTTTCCTGCCATCATTGCTACAGAATTCAGAGAGCTCTATGTGGTTTATTATTCGATTATCAGATTCACCACAATCTTTCCTGCACTCAAGATCCTGCCCTGCTTGTCTCATCACCTTCACATTCTCAGTAGCCGATGAAATGATTGAATTCTGAGAGTCATGACAGGTTCTCTAAGAAGTATCACGAAAATGATGATGCAAGATTATATGATGACTCTAACCACCATATTGTTATGGTTGATAAGAGGTTTCATTGCACATGGCCACCATATAATTATGACTGATAAGAAATGTTCGTGTTATCTCCCTTACAGAAAGTCATGGTAGAGGCTGTCTTTTCTTTCTTTTTTCTTTTTGGCAACCTTTTTATTATGGCTATTATTCACTGGTGCTGCAGTTCTATTTCTCAGTTCTACCATCTTCTGAAAGCCTGAAGTCTCTACCTGTGCCTTTTACTCAGTGGATAATTTAGAAATACAGATATAGGGTAAAAATATAGGTAAAATTGACTTTGGGTAGAACATGTCTGAATCATAGATCAACCCCTTCTTTCAGTCAAAATGTGGGCACACTGCTGCACCCTTCTTGTATCTTAATTCCTACCTTGTGTAAATACTCCAGCCTGATCCTACTAGCCACTCCACTTGCCTGTATAACACACCATTAGGAAGGTAGAAGAACTGGACTGAAACACAGACTTTGTTAGTATCATCATCTACAAACAGAAGATTTACATTTTTGGTCTGGTGGGTCTGTATTTTGGAGCTGGAAATCTTGTTGTGTTTTATAAGCTTAGTCCTAGGTATCTAATTTTTTGCTCCTTCAGTGAATCAAAGAGTGGCGTTCACCTCTTGCAAGTACCTGAGGTAGAAATTAAGGATGCATCAATGTACCCATGTTCTGAGTAAGGGGAAGGGGTTGCTCTGTGGCCAGAATTTCTCTACTTTTGGGGATACTGCTTCCACCATAACTTTTTGCTTTAATCTAAAGCTGCTGCCTCCTCTTGGGATTAACGTATTGTTCCTGGAGTCAACTAGGACAGTGAAAGACTCCCTCTCCCAGTCATCTCATGAAGAGTTGACTTGTGACATGTGTGGGACTGGCCAAATATTGCATTAGTCACAGAGTTTGGAAATGTTACTTTTTTGGAGTACAATTCTTAGGTTTCCCTGGCCAGCATGGCCAACTGGTACGCTAGCTAGAGGAGTCTGGCAGTTGTAGTCTGAAACACTGACTTGTCTGAGCTCTGAATAGGCCTATTTTTGTTGTTGTTGTTTAGTCGTTAAGTCGTGTCCGACTCTTCGTGACCCCATGGACCAGAGTACGCCAGGCCCTCCTGTCTTCCACTGCCTCCCAGAGTTGGGTCAAATTCTTGTTGGTAGCTTCGATGACACTGTCCAACCATCTCGTCCTCTGTCGTCCCCTTCTCCTCTTGCCTTCACACATTCCCAACATCAGGGTCTTTTCCAGAGAGTCTTCTCTTCTCATGAGATGGCCAAAGTATTGGAGCCTCAGCTTCAGCTCCACTTGCCTGTATAACACACCATTGGAATAGGCCTACAGAGGAGCTAAAATGGCTGGATCATACTTGTTAAGGTTGCCTTAGTACAGGAAATCTCAAGATAACATGACTGTTAATTTTTGAAGGCAATACTTGTTAATGAGTTCCATCAACAGAATTTGGTTATTAATCAAGTCCCAGTTTCTAGGTCCTCTACTTAAAAGATAGGTGACCAGATCATGTTCTAGTGCCACATTCTAATTGCTAGCATTGTCTAACTCAGTATTTCAACTCTACTGGATTTTTCATATTACTCAATGTCTCTCTACTCTAAATTTCTACGTCAATGGCTTACATCAATGATATAAAGAAACGCTGAATTTCAAATCTATTGTAACATGTGCGAGATGAGGTCTCTATATTCATGCCTTAATGACAGAACATACCAGGGTATTATTTAGGTTGTTTTTCCTTTGTGGCTAACATATAGAGAAACACACACACTTAAGGAGAGAATAAGGAAATAGTACTGTCTCTTTTTTCTTGACTCAGAGGAAAAGAAAAACAAACTTTCAGCTACTTTCTGTTAATTGGCTTTTATTAGGCTCCAGTGAATCCAGCTGTCACTAATTATAAAAGCTGCAGATTCTGCAATAATCAGTCAACAAGAAATGACTCAGAATAGGTATCCCACTGAATCTATGCTCTGCACTGCTGTTTGGATTTAGATTTCCCAAAGAAACAGTGTGCAACATTCTTCCAGAAATCGACAGTGGTAAATAGTAGAAACAGAACAGACTTTGAAAATTGAGAAAGGCTAGTTCATTATTAATTAATTATTTAATTTTCTAAATAGTTATATTCATTGAAGTGGTCTTTGCAATTTTTGCATTTCTACTCCATTATTTTTTTTAAAAAATAACTGTGGGTGTGACCACGCAGAAATTTGTTCTAAGTTAAATCTCTTCTGTGGTTCACAGAGAAATGTTTACTTGTCCCAGGAAGGTGCATTGGAGGTGTCCACATATCACACAGCCCCCTTTCTTCATCACCCTCCTCTATCATTCTCAGTATCCTCTTCCCTCTCCTTTGCTGACATTCAAATCTCTTCTCTTAAAAAAAATATTTAGCAAGTGAAATAGTGTTGAATTGACAGGGCATGGCAAGAATTTGAATTAGTGCTGTTAATGTTTTTGTGCTATAGTGTTAGGTGAAAAATGTTTTTTAAAAAACTTTACAAATTGCATTGCAATTGCAGTCCTTACCAGTGGAAGAAGAAGGCACAGAAAAGGAATAGGGTTTACTCTCATACCATAGTTCATTCTGTGCCTCATCAGTGTTGTCATCAAGTCACATCAGCAAAAGACAAAATAGCACAACTGGAAATAGTGCAAAAGCCCGCCACAAGACATGCCGACTGAACAAAATATACTGCATACTCATGCCAAAAGATTGGCTCTACTCTAAATTGGTGCTAATGCCATGTAGTTGACAGAATAAATATTGAAAGGAATAGTGAGGATCATGGCGCAAACAGCAGGACAAAATACCTGTCTAGTTGTGTCTTGTCTTGCAGCCTTACATTTAGTGATATTGACTGCATCCCTTGTGAGAATATTGGTGGCAACCTGTTAAAAAGTAACTACTACTTCCATAGGTCTTCACTGCTTGGAAAATTTGTAAACTTTGGACAGAGTCAGATTTACTTCTTCTGAAATACTTGAATTTGAAGTTTGATAAAAATCTATTATAACAAAATATTCCCCTGAAATGTCTGATTTTCAAATATGTACCTGAAATTTCTGGATAGTCTCCCAGTTCTGAAGGTACAGTTTTTGTATTTATAAGCCTTCTTGGTATAAAAAATTGGTGGCAATCAGTTAAAGAACACAGATTAGGGTGAGCTATTTCGACATAAAGTATTTGAGCCAGGGAGATGTTACTACAGTTAATTTATAATTGTTGCTTTTAAATTTTTAATTTTTAAAAAAATTTCTTTTCTTTTCTTCTTAGCCTGGTGGACTGTTAGAATACAGGCACACTTCTGTGCTACCTTGCCTGTTCTTATATGACGTAGGTATTTTTATACAAAGTCTCACATAATATTTTCTTGATTACAACTCCCAGTCACCATAGACCACTACTAGAGAAGGGATGGTGAACCTTTACCACTCCAAATGTTTTGGTCTACAATTCCTACAGGGCTTTATCATTGGCAAGAAAGCACTTTAGAGTGCCAAAGATTTACAATTCCTCCCCTTTCAGTTTTTCCTTTTACTGAAACTAATTCATGCATTTTGGTGAAAATGAAGCAACAGCCACATTTGGGGCTGGGGGAGAACCACACCCCATGTTTTTAATTATTAAATTAAATTATTATTATTACTGAGACATTCCCTACTCTTTTAGTACAAAAGCTTTACAAACATTGTTGAAAACCTGTGTTCTGACATGCTGGGGGAAATATGCATGTTGCTCATGTTGACAAGTATTTTTATGATTTGCATTTTTTTTAAACTGCAATCTTCTACAGATGCTTGGATGGCAAGAGAGAGGGACAGTGTGTGATATGTATGTGTGTGCATGTACACCCATGCATGCACATAAGTATGCAACGAATACATAAGCATATTATGCTATCTTACTTTTAAGTTTGAGGCGTTCTGACATTTTACATTGGTCATTTAGAAATTTGTTATATTTTGTTATCAGAATATTCAACCTTTTATAAACAGAGGTCTCATGCTATGCATGCTTGCACAACAATTTTTTCTTCAAAATGAAACCAAGAACATGTTTCTTGCTAGGTTTCAGCCATGTGTAGCAAGATGCAAAGTGAATATGCTGAGTTGAGCTGTTGTAATACATATCCTCAAAATCAAGACCAATCCAAACAGGTTGTCTTCTAATGCTCTCTTATGCTGTAGGAGTGTCAAAAGCTACTGAGATATATAATTAAAAAAAAACAACACCAGGATGTTTCCTAGGTAAAGAGATGAAGCTAATTAAATTGTCAGATAACACAGGCTTGTATTGTGTGAAACAGATTGTTGTGCAAGAGCACACCTGTGTAATATAGACAAGGCCTGTGCTTTCTTAGACTTGCAAACCTAAGTGTTGATACATTACATAGAGTAGATCCAAACTAGAGTGATGAATCAACAATTAATACTGTTTGTTAATAGTTGGCTTCACAACTTAGTTCTAAAACAGATAAAGGACTATCCCTTACCAGAAGGCAAACACCTCTATGAAGTTTCATAGATGTATTGCAGAAGATTAAGACTGACATGTAGGTTATTATAGATGAATATGACTAACTCTGGAGTTGTTTTTCATGTTTATATAGAGATATACACAGACACACACATTTCAACTTCACTCCCATTCCTTTTTGTTCAACCAGGGTGTGCAAGTTCTGCTCCCCTGGTGTTACTGGGTGTTTCTGGACTTCAGTTCCCAGTTCCTCTCGTCTCTTACCACTGGCCATGATGGTAGGGCTAATGGGAGTTGGAGCCCAACAACATCTGGAGAACAACAAATTGGCCAACATGAAGTATATTAATGATCAGTATATGAAAAGCTCAGGTTGTGACAGGGAGATGCTTTGGGTGTTGGAGAACTTTTGCGGCTATGGCCAGAAGTTAGAAATAAGAAGAGAGAACAATACACTTATCAGTAATTCTTCATTAGGATTTCTATTTCTCATTTATCTTGATTTGTATTTGTGAGTGGAATTACATTCTAGAACACCAACATTCAGAGTTAACCAGTGGTTCTGGGATTCAAATTTCATCTGTCTCCAATTCCATACATCTCCAGTGTTGTTCTCTGTAGCTCACTTGCATAGCACATGTCTTGATCACTTTCTGTGCTAGTATTATGTGGCCGTTGCTAATTCTGGTATAACTCTTAGAGACAAGAGGTTGAGATGGGGCACAGTGAATTAACTGAAGACATCTCAGAAATCTGTAGAAGAGCACAGAAATGCAGCTTCTCTTCCCAAGTGCTAATGTCTCTCTCAGACAGCACAACTACTCAAAATATGCCAGGATAGTTCTGTAATCAGCCAGATCTTGGAAAAGTTACTTTTTTGGAATACAGCCCCTTACATCCCTCAGCTGGGATGGCTGAGGGCCATGCCGGCTGGGGAATTAGGTAAATTTAATCCTCACTGGATAGCTCAGTGTGTTAGGTATCTGGCTGCAGAGCCAGATTCCTCACTGAGCATTCCAGAAGAGCCAGCCTGTGTGGCCTTGGACAAGCTGCAGTCCCAGGATGCCCCCAGAAGAAGGGAATGGTAAACTACTTCTGAGTACTCTCTACTTAGAAAACCCCCAAAAGGGTAGCCATAAGTTGGAACTGACTTGACGACACACAATTATTATTAATCTAAAACCAGTTCCTCAAGCAACCTTTCTCTTTTATTCCTTATTTTTCTCTCAGAAGCTTAAGGCCAGATTGAGTCAACCATGTCACTTTGCACAGAATCTCAGGGGATTAATGATGACACAAGAGATTTCATGTGAATTCATTCTTCACACGAGAGATGCTGGATTTTGCCATGCCTGCCAATCAGACCTCTAGCCCTGAAACCCTTCAAAATGTGAGATGCCCACCACTGACTCTGTTTTCCTAGTGATCAGGAGAAAGCATATTGCATGTCCACAAAGGCAGTTTCTTCTCATTGTAAGTTCACCTGTTCTGAGAGTGAGCCTTAGCACTGAAAAGATGTTCCAAAACATTTAAGCTCTAAATCTGTCTGTGGGGGAGCCATCTGTGGCGTGAAGACTCCATTGATTCTGCATTTGAAAATGGCCTGTGTGTGAGTGTATAGATCTAGATATAAATCTAGATAGATAGGACACGAGGCACCAGCCCCCTCAGTCACCACTAATCTATTTTATTCTTTCTGGGCAGCGATGATAGAGGCCTGATGCCAAGCTTTGGAGCTCCTTTCAGGACTTGCATCTGGCTTGTTGGCACAGCCTTCATAATTATATTGTATTACTTGCAGGGGCTTCCATCTGCATCTCCAATGGAGGAAATAAATCAACATGAAATAGAAACGTTACTGACCCCTTTGGTCTGGCTTTGTGGTCCTGCTGTTGCAGGCGTTGTGGTTCTCCCTGTAAAAGCTGGGAGGTGAGGCAGGGTTTCATAGATGCTTTGCTCCTTCCCCCCACCCCTTGTTCTTTGATATTAACAGCAGGCTCTCTTTGCAATTCACCTCATCTTCATGTGTGGCTTTGGAGAGTCAAGAAAGGATCTTCTGCCTGCTGATATGTTATTCATTGGAAATGGTGGAAGTCCATGATATTTAGTGGCTTTTCACGTAACCATATATTTTTCTAACTTTATTGTTACTGGTATTCTCTCTATGATGGTGTTTCTAATTATCATCAGTGGAAAGATAACATTATTCAGAGGGCTAATTCCTAATTTAGGGCTTGATTACATGGGTCCTTTCGGGAGTGAGCAGGTGTGGGCTAAATAAGGTCACTTAAGGTCGGTTAGAGATGCAATATGCCACTTGGTGCAATCCTTGCATCCAAATGTTGTTACACTGGAGTTCCAGCAACCCTATTTGGTCTGGCTCCTACCAGTCTGGATTTCCTGTATCTTGAAGTGGCAATAAGTGAACTGCTTCAGGATATTGGCAAATTGAACACTTCCTGTGCTCCTTGGTGGAGGGGCAGGGATGTTATTTTTTTAGACTTTAATAGACCATCCCTGATGTACTGTATCACTTATACAAATATACATCAGTGGAGAAACTGCCGACAGCTGAATCTATGAACCAAACCAGAGTGATCCTAGCCTGCTTTAAGATGGCATAAATGGTTCCTCTGCTCCCTACTTTATCCTTACAATAAACTGGTGAGGTAGGTCAGGTTGAAAGAGAGTAACTGGCCCAAGGTTACTCAGTCAGTTTCATGGCTCAGCATGGAATAGAAATTGCTATTCTAAGTTGGGGCCCAGCATTCAAACCACTCCACTAGATGGGTTGTCTTTGGTCATGTTTGTGTAGTGGTGAGTGGGGTGATTTAGAGGAATTAAGGGGTAGGTGAGTGTTGGATGCTGAATGTTCCTTTTCTCTCTACATTGTTTCCTCCAAGTGCCTTCTGATCAAGTTGGGCACATGGCCTCTTTTAGGGAAGAGATTTCATCATTTGCAGGACTGCCACAGCCAAGGTATAACAAGGGTGAGGCAAATACGCACTAGCCTCAGGTCTACAAAAGAAAGGGACATGGGGGGGGGGGGAGAAGGACATTAGCTACTCCCCCAAGCATGCCATGCCAACAGGAAAAGGGGGCATTTTCCTGCTTTTCCTTTCCTGGCCCAGAGACGTGCACACATGAGAAGTGTGGTAAGTCTATATAGAGAAGGGTTTTCTGCTTTCATGTAGGCTGCAGCAAGATTCAGACTGACCCAAACATTATGAATTTCAAACTTACAGCAGTATCAGGTATGTTCATGTACCTTTCTACCAAAATAATGAGTATGAAAGTATAGTGGGATGCAATTTTATATCCTTGTCTCAGGTGCAGAATTAGCCCTGTGCCAGAAGATAATATTCTTTCTGATGGTGTCTTCCATTGGGAGGGGTGCCCAATTCAAGCAGGGGCAGCTGGTATTCCCTCTAGTTGGTGGAATGGAAGGATCAGTAGCTAATGTTGGTCAGAGCCAGTGAGCTCTGGGGGCCAGCTGGGAATAGGTGCAGAAAACGGTACCCAAGTTTTGAAGATATGCCATATACAAGAATCAAACTTTTTCCTCTTCCAGCATTGTTCACCCTCAGATTTCTGTTCCCACCTAGAGCCCAGCAGTTATCTGAGGTTTCAGCTGGCACCTTGGCACCCCAGCCTGCAATTACTTTGACTTTAAACTAGGTCCTGGAGAAGGGACCCCTGTGTATCAGCTGTGCCTTTAAACAGAAATTTCAGATAGTCTTGTGAAAGTAAGTTGTCTGTGAAAATGTGTGGATAAAATAAACCAATGGGGAATAAACATTGGTATCACAGATCACTTCACTGTATCTTCTGTTGTTACGTAAGGCTTATTAGCTGAGCATATAAATGTATTGAATTATGTAAACAATTTTTTTTTAAAACCCAGAGCTGTCATTAAGAAGAATACATACATAATAATCATGCCAGAAATCAGAACAGCGGCTGCTTAATCAGTTTACCTGAAACTTTTGCATATATAGATATGCTGATCCATGCACATCTGCATGTTGTTTTTAGGAATGATTTTTGCTGTTTTAGAGCAAATAAACAGGATCAGAGGTTGTTGTAAGTTATTGTTCCTTCTAAATGCTTTAAATTGCTTTATATTTTAGCTGCTTATAGCCTTTCTATATGTTACGCTAATTGAAATGTTAACAAGGTTAACAAAGGCTTAAAATAAATTGAAGTAAAATAAGGTTTTCTTCAGGCAATTGTTCTGTTTGCACTTTTGAGAGATGTGCCCCACTGCATGGTGCCCAGCCCCAGACATATTCTGCATGGGATTGCCCCGTTTGTGCCCATTACGTAGGGCTTGTTAATATTACTTTTTTGGATTATAACTCCTAGTACGCCTTGACCCAGGGGAGTCTGGGGGTTGTAGGGGGGAAAAAAATGAACAATGTTTCTGAAGTCCTGAGTCTGGTGGTTTATTGGTGTTTAGAAGCAGTGTGTATACCATCTAAATCCCATACTGTGATCTGTTTTCTCTTAGTCCTCTACATCCTCCCTTGCTAATGGCCTTGTCTGGTGCTGTCTTCTCATGTGGCAAATAATTAAAAGGAGATGTTTGTTTTTGCCAGTGGCCATGGTGGCCCTGATTACACAGGTGTTATATTTTTAAAAAAAGGAACTTTACCAAGTACTGGGTGCAACTGCAAAAAAGCATGTTAACAGTGCTACAAGGCATCATTTCTTCCAGAATTTCCATTCACAAGGACTAGTGATATATTATCTGATGCTAGGAACCACGTTACTTAAGTACTGACACAGCACAAATGAGCCATAATGTCTCAGATTCCCCTTAAGTTGTTCTCCCTTTTATTCAATACTTACGATGCCATGTTCAAAACCAATGAATGTTAACAGCTGTGCTCTTGCTAATTTTTCTTTTAAAAAAAGAATATCAGTATCATTGATTAGGAAAAAAAGGTTAGTGAACAATTGTGCTATGAGCAGGCTTTGGGCAGCAGGGGTGGGGAGTTACTTTTTGGATTATAAATCCCAGAATCCCCAGAATGTCAGGCTAGAGATTCTGGGGGCTGCAGTACAAAAAGTCATGTTTCCAAGAACTCGCTACAAAAGTGATAATCTCTTGGTCACCCATTTATGGAGAGCTGCGACTAAGAGCCTTAGCATATCCTACCTGAACTCGTGTCAGTTTGTGCCGATACTGTAAAGTCAGAACTCTGTACATCAGCAGACCTCTTTTTCTTTTTTTAATCTCTTGAAGCTCTACTTCATTTATTACTTGCTGAGAATTCCAGCTCAAGTTGCTCTTTGCCTGCTTGCAAAAGATTGCTGATCTATTATCAAGGGTAATATTATCCGCCCAAAGATATTTGCTAATTGGCTTACTTAACAAGAACAAAAATGGTGAGGCTGGTTTTTCACTAGATTTCCCCTTCCCTCCTCTCTCTGGTTCTGCTTTGCTGCAACATAGCCTTCAAAATTAAATCAGGTCATGCCAACCTTCCAATATAATAACCCCTCTTGTGTCCCAATACCCACAGAAAATAAAATCTGAAAATGCCTTACAAGTCAGCTTTCTTTAAAGTTGAGTATTTTAAGGAGAAATTTGTGGGTTACATCTAGTTAGGCCACCTTCTGTCAGCATATTGGAGGGGGGAAGCTATGCTCAGTTCTCCACTTCAGTCTTCTATACACTATCAAAATCTACTCCAGAAGATTAGGGACCCTCTAGAAGTGGTCGAATAGGTCATGTTGGGTTCCTTTGGGTAAGCAGAAATCCAGTGGCATGATGTTGAATTTTGAACTTTGATTTAAATGGCCATACAGGCAGAGCAAAGTCTCCTAATTGCAGTTATATTGATGCACCTGTAGGTGGTGCTATTCAAAGGAAGTGGCTTAAGAAGGAGTTTCCTTCCTAAATTACTCATTTCTTCATCTTTTGTTGACAATGGGAAAGCTCATTAAACTGTAATAAATAAATAAATAAATAAATAAATAAATAAATAAAGAAAGAAAGAAAGAAAGAGAGAGAGAGAGAGAGAGAGAGAGAGAGAGAGAGAGAGAGAGAGAGAGAGAGAGAGAGAAATAGCCAGGAGTTCTGCACACCCAGGAGAAGCTGTAACCCACCCACCCCCAGAAGTGTCTTGGGAGAGAGGCTTTGCTGAGAAAGGTGAATGCTGGTGCTGTTTGTGTCTCTCTCTGTGTGTGCAAGAACACCCACATGTACAATTGCTCTCGCTCACCTAATTTTCCCTCATGAGGCAAGAGGTGAGGCAGAAAGTGCTTTGCCAAAATACCCCTCACTCTTTCTCGTCTGTGTGCATGTGCTTGGTTGGTCTTTTCTTTCTGTGTTGGTTTGAAGCAATCATATGCTTTGAACAAAGCTAAAGGATTCAACTTTTTAAAAAGTAGAAGGTTTTCTGATGGGGAGGAAAAACTCTGGATTGGGGTGGGAGACTGAGCTGATTCATATTTCCTGTTGCATCGTGTGATCAATGGGAAAAAAAATGCAAATCAGCCAAAATCAGGGAAAGGGAGATGTTGGGAGGGCAATGAAAGGTCAGAGAAATAGTCAAAAGGAGGGTTTCCTTTGAAGAGTAAAAATAGACAACAACCAGGCTTGCTTTAAAGAAAAAAAAATGGAATGACAGTCCTCCGGAAATGGGAATGTTTTGCCATGCATCTCCAGGGAATTAGCATACAATTTTGTAAGCTATTCAAATATTTCTGCATAACAAAAGCACAGAGCAGTTTTGTGTGACCCAGCTAGAGATGGGCACCTACCATGGTTCAGTGGATCGGGCTCACAGGTGTTGCGTGGGTGATCCAGATTCCGTGCCCCACCTCCTTCTGTGAGTGCCCCATCAGAAGCAGCACTGTGAGTTTCCCTCTCCCACCTTCTTTTCTGAGTGGTTGTCCACAGGTGGAAGTGGGACACAGAATCTGGACCAGAAGTGCAACACCTGCAGGCACTATCTGCCAAACTGCACTGAAGTGCCGAACCACAGAACTGCGGTAAGTGCCCATCTTCAGTCCCAGCAGTAAGTGCTTTCAGTAAACATTATCTCAGGAATTCTGAGACTAGGCTCCTGACACAAGTCTCCAAAGCAGGAATCAACTCCAGGTCTGGTGCAATCTGAACTTTTGACCCTGTGAGTCAGGATCTAGTTAGCTAACTCCTGGGAGGAGAACTTTTAAACTCCTTCTTGGAGAAACAGAGATTTGTGCTGGCAAAGGCATTCTATGTTTGGTTGTAAAATATTTTAAAAGATATTTTAAAAAGAACAAATATTCAAAAGCTCACTCATTAAAGCTGTGAAATTAGTGCTTTTTGCTTTGAGGCTGGGGATGATCTTACTTGATGTTAGCAGAGCTTTGATGCCTGTATTCTGTCATAGTCCCAACTATTCCTCTTGTCTTGTCACATTGCAATTGTTTGGTAACTGGAAAAACAACAACACTCCAGAGATTTTATTTGCCATCAAGTCACTTCTGATGTGTGATAACTATCTGAATTAATGACCTCCAAAATGTCACATTATTAACAGCTCTGCTCAGATCTTGCAAACCAACAACATCTCATGTTAGGTTGTTTTCTCTTCCTACTGCCCCCCTTCCTAGCAATATTGTCTTTTCCAATAAGTTCTGTTCAGGTCTTGCAAACTAACAGCTGTGGCTGCCTTTATTGAGGCAATCTGCTGTGTTAGGTCTTCCTCAATTCCTACTAACCCCACCCTTTACCTTTTTTTTCCCCTGGTTAGTTCCATATTTCTGTATTTGCATTATACATGGTAGGATAGACTTTTGGTCCAATACAGCTTTTCTTCCTCAAGTTGCCTATCCCACAGAAAGGATTTGGAAAACATGGCAAAATTAGTTTACCTGCGAGGTAAACATGTTTGCTTTATATTCACTATCATTCACACCTGCTGAAAACCAGCCCTGAATATTGCTTTGTGTTTGGGTGAGAAGTTAACTGATGAAAAAAGGAGTCAGCTTCTGGGATTTCCCCCTCCTAAGTGTCTCTTTGTGAATGGTAGTGAGCATAAGACAGTATCCTATAGACCAGTGGTCCCCAACCTTTTCTGAACCGTGGACCAGTTGGGGGGTTGGGTCTATGCATGGGGGGCACCCCCACACTTGCGGGTGGGCAGGGTATGCTCGCGGATGACGGGGCATGCTTGTGCGCATGCACAGATGGGCGGGGTGCATTTGCGGATGGGCGGGGTGAGCTTGTGCGATGCGCGGAGGAGCGGGGTGTGCTCACGGAGGGGTGGGCTGCGCTCGCATGCATGCATGGAGAGGCAGGGTGCGCTCACAGAGGGGCAGGGTGTGTTTGTGGAGGGACGGGGCATGCTCGTGGGTGGGGCACCCATGTGTGCAGGTGGCGGGCCATGCATGCGGGTGGAGTGCATGGGGGGAGTGTGTGCGGGGGGTGGGTGGGAGATCTGTCTCCGCGGCTCAGTCCTGCAATGGCCACGGACCAGCACGAGGCCGCGGACCGGGGGTTGGGGACCCCTGCTATAGAGCATTCTGACTATTGCCATAGGTGTTAATATTCAGGATGCCCTTTGCTATGTAAAGCTTGATATCTTTTTCCCTGCTGGCAATGTGGAAACGATACTGTGCAGCAATATCGGCCCATTTCCTGGTGTTTTGAATCAGGGATAAAGAAGTACAATATCCCACATTCATAAACCAGAGGCCAAAGAATTGAATATAGCTGAGTCCAACACATTTGGAAGACACCAGTTTGGGAGAGGCTGCTGAAAGCTTCCTGCAAGCGTTCCAGAGGAAACAACATCATATCCACAGTTTTATTTCAGTGTGAGCTTTCATGGACCAAAATCCATTTCTTCATACGCTTGAAGAAGTCTCTGAAGTAGATTTTGATCCACAAAAGCTCACACCGAAATAAAATAAATAAGATCTTAAATAAATAAATAGCCACCTTGGGTTCTTCCAAGGAGAAAGGCTGGGTAAAAATGTTTTAAATAAATAAATAAAACAAATAAATAAAGTTGATAGTCTTATATATTCACAGAACATATTCATAGCATTTTGCCTTTACTTCTCTCTCCTTCCCCCTTTTCCTCCTTTTATTTTGCCAACAGGTTAACTATCATTGTTTCCCATAAACTGAAGCTATGCATCTTTTCTTTTCTTGAAATCCAGATCCTTGCAGCATCTATTTTACCTTCTGACTGTATTTTAAATGTACTAAATTTAGTGGTTATGTATAACTAAAGATGTCTGTGATTTCTAAGTGAATACAAAACATAAATTCCTCAAGACAACTGTAAAACCTTGAGATTCTCATGTCAAAACAAAGTCCTGATTAAATAAGGCTGTCCCAGCTTTTCTAACGAATGGACAAATTATCTAAATATATGACTTATAGGAGTATGAATGAATATGGTCACAAAAAGTTTTTAAAGGGCCATTTTGCAATATGGTATGGTGACATTTTTACAAGTGATCTGCATGAAAGGAATCAAATTTATCCAAATCAGATCTTTCAACAATAAGAAGCAACTACAAACTGAAGAGGAGAAAAGAACAAGATGGGTTGATAACTAGTGGGACAATAGGATAGTTAAGAGTTCTAACATTATAGTTGGTATAAAGAATTATTGTCCCCCAAAGTAATTTTTACAAGCATTGCTTGGGAGGATGCCATTATATTAAGCCACATAGTATCTCACTAAGAGCTCAGTCACATTTCCAAAAGAAACAGGTTTTGAATTGAGTTTAGCATGTTTCAAATCAATTTTAAACAGCTTGGATGGATTTTTTCCCCCAGGAAGAATGTTTTTTGGGGGGTTTGCCACTCCCACCACTCTCTCTCTCTCTCTCTGTGAGAGAGAGCGAGAGAGCGAGAGCCTGTCCAAACCTAAGGTGCAAAGTTGAAAGCAAGAGGTGGGTGAGATGTGCAGTCTAAGTGGGGAATGAAGGGCTGTCTTTACAGCGGGGCAAAAAATGGTTCTGAGACCCTCAGAGATCCACATAATCATCCCCAAACCACTCTCAGTCATAGAAAACCACCATCTCTGTCCACAGATTAGACTGTGGCTTGGGGATGGTCCTACATAAAAATCATGTAAATCCATGAGGGTCCATGCCTGCGATCCATGTTTTTGTGCCACTGTGAAGCTATGCATGGAAAGACCCATGATTTCTGTTGTGTAGTCTGCAGGTACAGATGAGATCTATGATTTGACAGTGGTTTAGGGAAGACTGCATCTAAAAATCCATGGATCATGAGGAATTATCCGTTGTTTTTTTGTCACTGCAAAGCCATTTGCCAATGGATACCGGAATTCTCTGTTATAGTCTGTGGGCATAGATGGCGTCTATGGTTTGATAGTGGTTTGGCGAGTTTCTGCCCCTCCTTGTTCTGATGTGGCCACTGGTGTCAGAAGCAGGGACTTGGACACCAGCAACAACCTGGGGTGGCACCAGTGTTCAGGGGAGGCAGGTGACAGGAAGTGACTGTGGTCTCTCTTTCTCCTCTGCAGAGGGATAAACAGAGCTTGCTTCCTCTGATAAGCTATGTTGCAAAGCCAGTGAGTTGTTCTTTTTTTAACAAACTAATATCGTTCTACCACTATGCCACTTAGAAATATTAAACAAACAAACAAGATTACCACACAGGAGCTCCAAGATCGTTGTGTAAACATTGTGGTCTGCGGGCATCATGCAATGGTTTAAATACACTTGATTTAAATGGTGAGTCTCTCTGACATTGGTTCAACACTTAAAAAAAAAAAACTGGATAAAAGTTTCCCCAAGGGAAACCGCACACAGTGATTCAAATACCATGTGACTATCACATTACTTTAAATCGATTTCAGTAACATTGCCACATATTCCAAGGTATTTCAGTAATGTAACTGGGTTCTAAGTTTCTTTGTTTCTTTATTGCATTATCTCAAAGAGCATGCCATCTTCAAAGATTCTTTCTGGCTTGTCTGAAATAGGAGAATCCCTTTTGCAGCAGTGGTGAATGCCATCAGCTCTTTCCTCAAAGAGATACTTGAGATACTTTCTGGATATTCCTATATCTTGAGTGCTTCACAGAATGTGTCCTGCTCTGCCCAACATGGTCTTCAGAAGCTATTCCCATTTTTGCAGATTTAGATAGGCCACATGCCTTTCCTGAAGGAAGTTGAGTCCTGTGAATGCACAAATAGTTGCCAACACCAGAAGACACGAACAAAGCTCTCTTCACAGTGCCTGAGTATCATCTGGCACAACTGAGTATCTAGAGAAGTTCAACCTCCCTTGCCATAATTAACCTAGATTTCTTTGTCTGCATGTACCATACACATTGTGCCATTCTGACTGTTCTTTGTTGGACAAAGCAGCCTCTGATCAATTAGACTTGCATGCACCACTGCCCTTTGTCACATTTCATTCCTTGCTGTTTTGTTTTGTCTACCTCACATTGTCTCTTGTAAATCCCCTCTGCTGCTCTTTGTGGTTTTGTAGCCCAAACATACTGTATAAAGGAAAGTGCAGAAATAATTAAGGAAGAAAAGACATAATGAAGAATATGCAGTAGAGGGGCACACAATACAAGTAGATTTGATTCAGGGTGGACAATTAGGTGTCCTAACCTGCCGGTTGGAATGGCTACTTCATGTATTCTTTATACAAAAGGAACACAAATATGTAAAACGTAATCTCTTGTTTCTTGCATCTTCTTTGGACCTAAAGACCTAAAGCAGGGGTCATCAACCCCTGGTCCGCGGCCCTGTGCCGGTCCATGGGCTTGCCAGAACTGGGCTGCGGATACGAATCTCCACCCCCCGCACGCACGTGTGGGGGGCCGTGTTGCGCCCATGGTGGGTGTGTCACGCTCACGTGGGGGGCGTGTCATGCCTGCGGGTGGGTGTCATGCTCGCGTGGGGGGCGTGTTGCGCTCACGGCAGGGGGCGTGTCACGCTCACGGCGGGGGGCGTGTCGCGCTTGCGGCGGGGCGTGTCGCACTCACACGCATGCATACGAGCGCGACACACCCACTGCATGAGCACATGGGTGCCCCCCGCGCATGGAGCTCGCTCCCCCCAGCCAGTCCGCGGCTCCAAAAAGGTTGGGGCCCGCTGACCTAAAGGACCAAATACTTCTGTATATCAGAGAGTCAATGTAGCATAATTGTAAGAGTTGGGTTTGGAGTTGAGAGACCGAAGTTCTCATCCGCACTGAACTTTGAACTCAACTGGGCCAATCACACTTTCTTGGCCTGACCCTACCTTATAGGGATGCTGTGAAGAAGAAATTGAGGACTGCTGTATGTGCCATCTTGAGCTCACTGGAGAAAAGACAGCAGAGAAATGCAAATTGTCCTTGTCATCATCTTCACTAAACTGCATTCAGTTGAAAGTATTTCCTTCTCATTTGTGGTTCCAAACATTCCAGCCTGTTTAAGATTATGGAAAAAACTTTTATAAGGTTCCGGATGGCCATGGTCTGAAACAACTCTTTTGCTCTTTGTTCCTTAACCCCAGAGACCATTCTGGGCAAATCTGATAGGAAAAATACCATCATTTGGGAGCTAATAGTTACACTGTGGGAAAGGGAAATTTCTAGAACTTACATTAGAAGCAGATGTTTCACTCAAAAATATTTGTAGTCAGGGTTTTCTGAAAGGAGACAAACAAGCAACTGTGGGATCTGAAATTGCTCATATTATAGCTCGTTTGGTACAAAAAGAATTATGCTATGTTTACAATAAGCCTCAGCAATAGTAAACCTAGCTTGGATCCTGTGAGCAGGCATATTTTCCTAGTTGCCCACTGGAATTTCTCTCTCTGCCCAAGTGAGGCTGCTTCCAAAGCACAGAAAAGTTGCTTTTTTGGACTATAACACCTAAAATTCCCAGCCAGTATGGGAGCTATTGTTCAAAAAACTAACTTTTCCATGCTATGGGTGCATCAAATGCATAAAGTGACAACTCCCACCGATGCTTAGCATCCCATCTGCGCTCTGGCTCCTTTAGTTTTTGCCGCTGTCATTAGACAGACTGTAAAATTTTCAGGCAGAATACATATGCCCTGTTTTTAGACATTAGTAATTCAGAGACATTGGTAAATGTAGACAATGGCAAGCCTACCGAATGGTAATAAACTGTTTCCTTTAACAGTAGGAGTAAAGGATCCATTCCAGGGGGAAAACACCACTGATCATGGTTTGCTTTCTGGGTGAACATAAATGATAGCACTTAGAAAAAGTTAAGTGCCACCAGAGTTTGAAAAATATGCAGATGGCTTAAAAAAGGGGTGGGAAACCTTTGGTCCTCGAGATGTTTTGGACTTCAATTCCCAGAAGTCCTTGCCATCCTGGGCAACGGTTGGCCTTGCAGAAGTAGTAGTCCCAAACATCTGGAGAGCTAAATGTTCCCTACTCATTCCTTAGAAAGAGTCAAAATAAAAATCATTGTCACCAGAGCCATGCATTTCAGAGCTCCTGTGCCTTTGTTATTGTTCTCTTCCAAACAAGGGTGCAACACAGTTCCTCATTTGAAAGTGCGTCCTGTTGAACTCAATGGGACTTTACTACTAAATAGATATGTGTAGGGTTGTGCTGAAAATCTATTTGTGGGACGATGACCTCCCACACTGCTTTTTGTTCTGTGATTTGCGAAACCATTTCTCTTTCCTCATCCAAATTACTCTGGCTTCAATAAAATACCTAATGATGTTTGGATCAATATTACTGCAATATATATATATATACATTTATTTATTTAGAAATCTAGGTAAGAAAGAGAGCAGCAATATACTGAAATGGAAGGTTGAAGTGCTGTACAGTGAACAGTCTGATGAAAACTGCAATGTGTTGCGCATGGCTTTCTCTGTTGCTTTTCCGCTGCTTAGACATGCAAGTCCTGTCCGTAGGGCTGACAACAGCTCAGACTGGGACTCTCTTATTCATTCTTATCTTCTAAAGTACAGATATAAAATCCCTTTGCACACAAGCAAAAGCAGGCTATTGCAAAGGAACAATGGACTTGTTTCTCATACACCACCCCTCCTGTTTATTAAAAATAGATATGATAAAATAAGGAATTTGGGATGGTACAAAGGGATCCCAGATGCATTTTAAGTCACAGGCAGCTATCAAAAATTTTGTTTAGCTCAACCACAGAAGACTTTAACTTCTGTAATTTAATAATTGTTTGATTCATGTAGCAGTCTCAGACGGCAGCAGATAGTGACTAATCCACTCTCACCAAATCCCATCTTTTCATTCAATATAGAGTTTTGAGGTGGGACAAAACTGAACCTCAGCAGTCCTCAGTCTGGTGGCATTAATGCTAACAGAAATGTTATGTAAGTAGGATAGTATAAAGGAAAGGAAAGCGTAAAGAGACAGAAAGATTTACAGCGTTAAATGATTTTTTAAATTTTAAATTATTAAAAACACATTTTAGTTAATTTAGAGCATTGATAAGACATCTTTATGATGGTGTCTTGGCTTGCCTGCTTTCCTGATTTATGTGCAGCCATTTATATGCCAGCCAACAGACAGAGGAGGCTTATCCAACAAAAGCCCACACAGATCAATCAACACAGGCTATATGGACATGTTGTGTCCTCATCATACTGTCATCTTCTTTGTTCTGAAAATTGATTATTATAATCTTCTATCTCCTTGGTTGTTATTCCCATTGGTTGTTTCTGTGTGTGTCAATGAGTCTTTTTTCTTTTCTGTTATAAATAAATAAGCCATTATTTCAACCAGCCTTTTAAGTCAGCCCACAACAACTGTTAGCTTGAGTAATTTTTTTTACTAGCCTGCAAGTGGCCAGAAGGAGGGATGGAGAGGTGTAGTCTGTGCTAGGCACAGACGAAGGAATTTCCTTCCTCTAGCAACTTTGTGGATTTTTTGAAATTTCTAGTAGAAGTGTACAAACACTTCTAGTCTGAAAACACAAACACTTGTAGTCTGAAAACACAAACACAAATTTATGTTTTCAGACTACAACCACCAGAATCTCCAAGGCACCAATCTGTACACTTCTGCACAGCAGAACTTGGAAAATTCAGTTTTTTGATTACAACTCCAAGGGTCTCTCTGCAAAGTATAGCAGCCAGCATGGCCACTGACCATGTTGACTGAGAGGTTTTGGAGATGGTATTGCAAAATTGGCTGAATAGCTCAGTGGTTTAGGTATCTGCCTGTGGAGCCAGAGGTTGGGAATTTGATTCCTCACTGTGCCTCCTGAGAGAAGAGATAGCCTGTGTGGCCTTGGGCAAGCTGCACAATCCCAGGATACCCCCAGAAGAAGGGAATAATAAGCCACTTCTGAATATTCATTACCTAGAAGACCCTGGAAAGTGTCATCATAAATTAGCATCAACTTGACGGCACACAATTATTATTAATTAGTGGAACACAGTGATTTTTCCAAGTTCTGGTGTAGAGAATTTTCAAACCTTTGGTGCAAAGTACATCATCCCTACTCTGCCAGATCATTCAAATGCCTGAATGCAAATCATGCTCTCCTGTAGCTACTAGATTGTTGGTTTACATGCAAGGCTTCTTTCGAGTTGGCCACCTCCATCTTTGGCACTTAACAATGTAAGTCCTGAATTACAGTGTGTACTGCTTCAGAAGATAATTTTAATGGTTGATTTAGTGTGAAGCAGACATCACTGTGAAGCTAGGGATGCACATTAATTTTGTTTCCTATTTTAAATAATCTATTTCAAATATTAATTTCTTTTCTTATCAAAGAATTAGAATTTCTAATTCTGAAATACAGGTTGTAAGTGGAAAGACTAAGGCTTTATACTGTTATACACAATTGTTATACCTGGGACAAGTCTGGTTGAAGTCAATGGATTGTACTTTAGAGCAGAGAGATACATAATTATGTTGTCAGAGTTATGGCCATCAAATACATGAAAACTTTGCACATTAAGCATCCAATAATAATCACTAGCATAAGAGAAAAAAAGGAAACAATAAACTCTGCCCAGTTAATAGATTTTGTTAGTTAAAAAAAAATCTTACTGAAGTACATCAGAAAAAAATACTCCAAAGTGAAGTCTTTTTTTGTTTGTCCACTGCAGTGCCATGAAGTCTCTAATCCCAAACAAAATACAAGTAGGAGATTAGAGATGTATGCAAAAGATAAAGCTTTTGCACTGCTGCATAGAAATAAGATACATATCTCAAAGGGATGAAGTTTGATCTTTATTGGCTTGTGGCCCCTATGTTTATAGGTTTGGGAACTGACCCATGTCCCCTCTCAGTATTTTAAAAAACTGAAGTAACCACATGTCTAATGTGTAACAGGAAACCATAGAGTTGGGTAATGGTATTTGTGTAGGCTGACACAGATGCTGGCTGGAGTGGGCTTTGCCCAAGGCAACTGACAGAGATCAGCCTGTTATTTATTTATTTATCTCTCTCTTTTTTTCAGAGATGGAGCAAACCCATCGAATTTAGCTGCACAGCCAATGACAAAAAAACCTGCCCTGATTTTTCTGTTTATCTTTTTTTTTTCTCCATATCTTCTTTTTAAAATACCATCTCTCCTGACTAAGAGTGCTGGAGAACTCGAAAGCTCACCATTATTGTGACATTTCAGTGCTCATAGTAAAGGCATTACCCAATTCTGAATTTTGTCTCATTGTTGTGGGCTAAGTCCAACTGTAGTCCCTACTTGAGTAGTCCAAATTAATCAATAGATCTACATAAGTGTTCATTTAGAAAATTCCATTCATTCAGTGGGTCCAACAACTGAATTTAGCCCTGTAAGTTTTTACTTTAATTTCTTACTACACAAACATGATAGTTGGGACTACAGCTGAGGCTTGAAATACAGCTGTCTGAATATGCTTTTGTGCCAATGAAAATTAGCAATCTAGTTCTTTTTTAAAAAAAAGAAGTTTTGATGCAACAAATAGTAGCAAGTATCAGTTTGCCATGACTTTTTTTTTTAGTATGTGTGTTTAATTTCCCAATGATTTGCAAGAAACAAGAGTAATTCTCTGAAAAACAATGCACTCTGCAAATATTAGAAACCCCTGGAACAATGGCATATATAACCCTCATGGAATTTGGCTCACTGAATTCTGTAGTGACATATTTGTTCAATTGTGGCTAGCCATGAATTACAGCAAGTAACTCTAATTCCAGTCACATTTTTTCATGGTGAAAAGGCTGCTGACCACACTGGGAAAAAGATGAATGTGGAAAGAGAGAGAGAAAGAGAACACAAAAATACAGAGGATGCACAAAGGAATGTTCCATTAAATCAGCTTGGCAGCTTCTGTACACTGTTTACTGTCATCTGTAAACAGCACATAGGAGTTGCCAAGCTGGAATTGTTCTTTAAAAAATGACTCTTGGAACATGAAGCAGGACGGATTCAGAACAGATTGGTCTTTACCTCATGAAAAACTAAATAGTGGCTGAAGTCCTGTTGCTTAGAGTAATAAGTTGCACTAGAGTAGGCTCACTGAATTAGTGGTGGTTTGGTGAGTCAGTGCCTTCATAAGTTGATTACTCTAGTTATGTTAAGTAAATCATAACTAGAGTAGGCCTATCTGAATCAATAGAACTTATGGAGGAGCTGACTTACCAAATCCCTGCTTATTAAATGGGCCTACTTTAGTGCAACTTACTATGCTAAGCAACAGAATTTCAACCACTAAACTGTAAAATGTTGACTCAAATGTTGGTAGTTGATTGGCCATTCAGCAGAATATTTGTTTTCTAGTGCACTTGCTATACAATATGGTCTCTGGAAATGCCTTCCATAGCCACTGCCATACTAGCTGTGGGATTCTGAGAGTAATTTCCCCAAAAAGCATCTTCTCTGACTGTAGAACAAAGATGAGGAATCTCTGGAAGCCAAAGGGTCAAATTCAAATTTCAAGAAGGTTCTGGGGGGCACTTCCTGATAGTGGGCTTGCCAAAGGCACAAGGGTTTGACCAAAAGTTCCAGCACACTCTAGTTTAATTAATTAATTAAGTTTGGGAGCATTTCAATTTTTTAAATTTTTTAAAAAATATCCTCTACAAAAGCTGGGAAGTCATCAAACGTGTTGGAGGAAGGGTGCATGATGATTTGAGAAAACCCAGAATGCCAGATTGGGAACCAAGGAAAGCCAGATTTGGCAGCAGGGCCTGAGGTGCCCCACTCATGATCTAGGATATACCATGTCTCCCCTCTGAGGCAGAAGAGAGAGTCAGTCCTCTAAGAGACAGAAGTGATCTAGAATCCAGCCCCACTTCAGCCACCATGGAAGCCTCAATAGCTAGCCACCCTTGTCAGTGGATGGCTAATGTCCTATTGGGTATCTGCATGTGAGAAGGAACCTCTTCCCAGCAGCAAAGAGGAGTGTGAGTCATCCCCTCAAGTACCCACAACAGAGGGATACAAGACAGCATATATGCTGATACCAACAGTGGCCCAAATGGGAATAGAGGGGGGAAAGAGCAGGAAAGAGGAGCAAGAGGGAGGTGAAAAAGGAGAGGAGCCAATAGTGGAGGAATATCTGGTGACAGGTGCTGAGGAGAATTTAGAAGGTGAAAAGGAGCTAGACTGGGAGACTGAGGTGGCAAAGGAGGGGGAGAAAAAGAAAGAAAAGGAGGTGAAGGAGGAAGACATTCCTCTAGGATGGGGTTGGTAAGAAATGGAAGACCCCTGGACAGGGGAGCATGTTAAAAATGAAACTGCCCATAGATGAAATAGAAAGGAGACAACAATATCACACTGTTAGGCCCGCGGGGAGTAAGATAGGAAAAGAGGGAGAAGAGGAGAAAAGGCAAAGAAAGGAAGGATTCGTGATACAGCTGAGGGAAGCAGAACCAGTAGAATGGACGATGTATGTCTATCCAAAGAAGGAAGATCGGTGGAAGAAGGGGGCCAGAACAGTAGTGATGCCTCAGCCAGAAATGCCCATGGAGGGAGAGTGGGCTCGGCACCCCTGTTGCGGCACCATATGTCCCAATCTGAGGAGGCCCACGAGAAAGCCAACAGATTGCAAACAGTTTGGAGTGAACCCCCAATGGTGAACTCTTTTGTGACTCCCAAGTTAAGAGACAGTTGTGTTAAATGGAAAAAAACTGAAGGACCCATTGGTCCAACTGAAGTTGTTATTCATAGTACTCCGTTGTTTGAAAATAAAAGAAGCATTTGTGAAAAAGGACTATCTCCACTTTTTGGGGATGAAAACGGGGAATGGGTTTTTCCCAGATTTGAACCCACTCACACTGCAGAGTGGAAGGTCCTGCCAGCAGTGTAACACAGGCTCATACTGGTTATGTAATTATTGCTGTTGAAAAAGAAGGGGTGGCTTTTCCTCTTGAAGATCCATGGATATACAATGACAACACCTGCACAAGCTGTGTAGCCCTATACTACTACACTGGTAGGACTTTCTGCCCAGTGGAAGTTCAGTAATATACTTCCCAGTGTTTTCAGTTTCTGTACAGTGATACACTTTGTGTTTTCTTCAGCCGTGTGTGTTCCTGATTATCATTAAATCTGTAAGACCATTGTAGCGGACACCCTGCCTTCCCATATATGTAATGGTATTAGCCTGCACCAATGGGAGTTCTTGGGAGGAGGAGCCAGAGTAAAACTAGAAGGGAGGGGTGAGTTTGAGTGACACGGTTGGAGTTGGAGTTAGAGGCTTGACAGTTGAAGAGTTTACTGTGAAGTGGGGAGTTAGCCTGTGGAGAGTTAAAGGTGGCAGTTGAAAGTGAGGACGTTAAAGAAAGTTAAATAAGGAAAAAGTTATTAAGAAGCCAATAAATGCCTTAACGTCTTTTAGCAATTTATTCAAATGAACTTTAATCAATAAGCCTGTTTTGTGTTGAAAGTCACACAGCGTATGGACCTCAATCTTTCTGAGTAAATTGTGTTGGTAAGGACCAACTGGTGGCAGCATGAAGTAAAAAGGGAACGTGGCTTGTGTGCCTTGGGTTAGTGAAACAACCTGGGGGCACGCAGGAAAGAGGTTGCACATCACAACCATATTTACTTGTGATAGGTTTTAACTTTGTTGTTGTTTCATTGTATTTTTACCTTGATGTTCTACCACTAGGTGATGTTACAATCATTGTAAAGCATCTACTAATTTAATATAGTGTCTGTACCCTCCATATCCTAATTATGTCACTTACTGCCTGTACCCTTATTTCAACACAGGCAAAGCTACAGTTGCCTAGTTTTTAATGTTGGCCCAACAATAGTTTTTCCTTTTCTTTGCTGTTAATAAAGATTTGTTTTCTTGAAAACACATACACATTGACCTTTAGTCAAAAGCCTTACTGAGCAGCTTACAAAATAAGTAGTAAGACAGTCTCTGGTTTTAGGTTTACAATGAAATTTAAGGCATGATACACAAGGAATAAAGGGTGAAGAGGGAGAAGGGAAAAAAGGTCAGTCCATATAATGGCCAGTTGAACGGGCAATGGGTTCAGATAGGCAGCTGGTAAAATTTTGCCCTTGATGGTGGTCTGTCTCCTGCCTGAAGCAACCAAAATAACACCTGGCAAGGTCTGACATAGAGAAGTAGTAGCTTCTGTTGAGCTCTTTATGGGTCCATATGTCTGTGAGTGTAGCTTTGAAATTTAGGACTGCTAATTGCTAGTCCAACTCTCTTATCATCCAGCCTGTGGAAAAGCCAGTTTAGTCCCAATTTGCTTGAAATGAAATGTATGCAAATAAAGCACCTGTCAATGGACAACAGAATGCCACAGCGGAACAATTGGGTTTATTAGGCTTATAGAAATTTGAGGTGAGTCTTAGATATTTAGAAAATCTAACAAACAACTGTCCTGAAGTTCCTATCTGTCTGCCATACAATAAAGTTTAATCTCTTTGATGGTGTTTATGGAAAGTAAGGTGTTACCTTCACAGGGAATGTCATGTTTAAGTACTTCCCCCTGACTTTGATGGTTATTTTAGGCAGTGTTGTGGCAACATGGGCTGGAATAATCAATCACTTACATCGAAAACCATGAGCAAGTAAATGAATTGTGGAGTTGAAACCCCCTCCTATCAATTAAATCCAACTACTGAATGTAAATTTAATTCCAATTGCATACTATAGGTATGGGTTGACTGGACTAGGATTGACAGGGGATGGGGGTACTTATTTATTTATTATTTATTTAAGCATTCTAGATCATTGAAAGTATGTGGGTATAATAGCTTTTACTTTTCTTTTTTGTGCATATAGCCAGACTATACACATAAATCTGAAGAGTAAGGAATCAAATAGATGATATATTCATTTTTTATGTTTGCCAACTAAATTATTGAGAGTTAGTTAACTCTACAATGCTTCTCACAAAATTTGGATTGAAAATGATTAGGAAGCACATTCATTTTCAGAAGCGCCATCCTTCCTCTTGAAGGGCCTATTTAAAATATATATATATATATTTAAAAGGTTGCTATTTATCATCAATTGTGAGCATAAATTTATGCAGATATATTGCTTGCTTTCTGTGGAGCTTAACAGATTAATAATTGGTTCCTTGACTCTGTTATCTTCACTATTTCTGATTTTTGCATATTGAGTTGCTAATATGAAAATTTTAATGATTTCTTATGGTTTGTACAAATGATTAAAATGGGTTTACAAATAACATAGCTGTACCATATGTGTATAACACTGTTTTTTGTTAATATTTTCATATTTTAATGGCAGAGATTTGTCAACATCTCCTAGCGGCACTGCCCATCATTTGGCTTATTTTGTTTTTGTTTTGCAGGAGATTAGCTCCTGCTGAAGAACACCAGTAATGTTTACATGATGCAGTATTCATATTTACTAGAAGAGTCATTATACACTGGGAGGCTAAAGCAAATGTGAATTGCTATCCAGAACCATATAGTAGCTAGCTTTTTGATTAAATACCATAATTTCAGCATTAAAGCAATCCTCATTTTTCAGATCTTATGTTCAATTGAGGGGGGAACATTTTTGCAGGGCAATCATGGTGCTTAAACTAGAGCTCACATCTCAACAATGATGTGCAAAGGCTGAAGCCATCAACTGCAATTTTCTTTCCCCTCCAGGGACCACCTTTTCGGAGAACATCAGAGAACACGAAGCTCCTCTCCACCTGCTCTGATATTTGCTTTTAATTCTTTGTGCCTTCCAGCACAGAGAGTGTTCTTTGCTTTCTCTGCCCCCTCCCCACTCCCACCTCAGTAATGGATTTTTTATGCTAATTTTTACAAGGGCTGTATCATGAATGTCATAAGTAGAAGCAGCAGGCCTGCATCAGATGCACATTTTTCAAGAAAGATCCCACAGCCAAAGGAATCGTCAAACATACCAGTATGTAACCTTTTGGAAGAAACCAGTGTCGAATGGAAGATGTGGCAAAATAATTATTGTGTTGACCATGCTTGTTTGAGAAATGATGAAAATACTGTTATGCTCACTATACTTCTCCAGGGAGCAAAAAGCAGCAGAAGTGCTGTGGTTTCTTGGGTTTTGTTACTCTTGGAAGAAGGTAACTAGAGTCTTCTTCCTGGTGATTTGTAATATTTATTTGTGTCTCTCTTAGAAACACAGCCACATCCTATGTTCCATACAGAACCCACATTATAAGGGTGCAATCAGATGGTGCTTTATTCTGTTGTTTGCACTGCTTTGGGAATGGGGTGGTCCACTCCATTTTCTAGCAACCACATGGCGTTCTGGTAATTGTGAACCAGTCTGACACTTATCCATGCCTACCTGCACTTTTTCAGGTCCCTGGCAGGGGCTTCTGTCTTCTGTTCAGGGCGGGTAGGATTGCTAAGTTTTGGTTTGGCTCTAACATGTGTGATCACCAGTTTCAAACCAAAGCAGATCTCCCATAGTGCCAGTATGCCACTTATTAATAGGTTTTTTTTTTTTTTTAAATCTAGCTTTCCCCTACTCCACTGCGGAGCAGGAGACAGAACAGGATACAGAGAGGGATCTTTTTTGGGGGAAGGATGTTTTCCTTTAAAATCTAGCACTGAATTTTAAAAATTGTAGCTTGTCCCTGCTCCCACACAGAGGAGGAGACAAGAGGAGAAACGGAAGAGGATGTTTTTTGTTCTTTTATTTTTCTCCTTTAAAGAGAGGAGTGAGCTAAACAGGGTCACTTGAGGCATGGTGCTGTTTCCTGCCTCCAAACTATCTGATCCTTGCATGTCAATGCAAGGGTTGCCCCAAACAACATAATGCACTTGAAACAAAATAAATAGCCCAATCCAACCCCAGGACACTTGGCTGTCTAGTTCCACCCTCAGTTCTCAGCACATTTTCTAAGTTTCAGGCTTGCTCAAAAACGAGGCCACGTTCATCCACTTGACACAAACTGCTAGAAACTGCAGCAAGTTCCTGCTCCCTCTTTTTTCCTAAAGTTGATATAGGATGAGCTGACTTGATATGGTTTATGCTCATTGTAGAGCTGAAAAAGTATGTGCTTCTTTTATTCATTGAATTTTTAAAAAACTTAATTATGTGCTATCAAGTCAGTTCTTAATCATGGCAACCCTTTCCAGGGTTTCCTACATGTAGAGTACTCAGAAGTAGTTTACAATTCCCATCTTCTGAGCGTGTTCCAAGGCCACACAGGCTCTCTTTTCCTCCAAGGCGTAGTGGGGAATCAAACTCCAACTGACGAAGCTATCCAACGTTTAAAGGTAGAATTGTCCAAAATGGCACAAATGAAGTTGGAAGCAGAAAACAGGGAACTGGTACATCCGGTAGTGGCAGAATTCCAAATGAGAGACTGGGTCTCAGGATGTGAAAAAGATGTGATAAACTTTTTAAAAGCTTGATGCATTTTGGTGAATGGCCTTCTTCAGGAGCTCAACAAAAATAGAAATAAATTAGTCTATAAACAGCAAGCAAGGGACAACTGCAAATAATATAGTATTAGTGAATATGCGTGCAACATTATAGTCTAATATGGATTGATAGCAACATTTTTATACATACCATGCTTTTAAAACTTTGTCAGCTCATTTAGTCTGTCTCAGCTCTGACTGATAATCACAAGAACAAATCCCCGTGGAGTTGTATACATTCATATGCAGATGGCATCTGAGTGAAGGACAGTTAAACAATCAGCAAGACAGTGGGGACAGTGCTAAAGCAAGGGCAAGAAATCTATTTCTTCATTAAGTCCAGAAGGGGCTAGGGTGTTCAAGCCTTGAGAAAAGAAGACTGAAGGAAGGTAATATAGTACATTTAAAATACTTGAAAGAGGAGGGGCAGGATCTGTTCTTGATCATCCCAGGGTGCAGGATATGTAATAATAGGCTCAAGTTAGAGGAAGCCAGATTTTGGTGAATATCAGGAAAAACTTATTAATTGTTAGAGCAGTATGACAATGGAATCAATTACCTCAGAAAGTGGTGAATACTGGAGGCATTCAAGAAAAAAATGGACAACCATCTGTCAGATCTACTTTGATTTAGATTCCTGCACTGAGCAAGGGATTGACCCTGATGGCCTTATAGCCTCTTTCCAACTCAATTATTCTATGATTCTATATGAGGCACCCTCTCACATTTCAGGAGAGTAAAGATTACTTGCTGTCATTGCAAAGTCTATAAGGTACAGCATAAATGGAAGCAATCGGTGTGTTTTACAAATAATGTTCTTTTAATAGCTATTGTTATTGTTGTTGTTGTTTAGTCGTTAAGTCGTGTCCGACTCTTCGTGACCCCATGGACCAGAGCACACCAGGCCCTCCTGTATTCCACTGCCTCCCGGAGTTGGGTCAAATTCATGTTGGTAGCTTCGATGACACTGTCCAACCATCTTGTCCTCTGTCGTCCCCTTCTCCTCTTGCCTTCACACTTTCCCAACATCAGGGTCTTTTCCAGGGAGTCTTCTCTTCTCATGAGATGGCCAAAGTATTGGAGCCTCAGCTTCAGGATCTGTCCTTCCAGTGAGCACTCAGGGTTGATTTCCTTCAGAATTGATAGGTTTGTTCTCCTTGCAGTCCAGGGGACTCTCAAGAGTCTGCTCCAGCACCACAATTCAAAAGCATCAATTCTTTGGTGGTCAGCCTTCTTTATGGTCCAGCTCTCACTTCCATACATCGCTACTGGAAAAACCATAGCTTTGACTATGCGGACCTTTGTCAGCAAGGTGATGTCTCTGCTTTTAAGATGCTGTCTAGCTTTGTCATCGCTTTCCTCCCAAGAAGCAGGCGTCTTTTAATTTTGTGGCTGCTGTCACCATCTGCAGTGATCAGGGAGCCCAAGAAAGTAAAATCTGTCACTGCCTCCATATCTTCCCCTTCTATTTGCCAGGAGGTGATGGGACCAGTGGCCATGATCTTAGTTTTTTTGATGTTGAGCTTCAGACCATTTTTGGCACTCTCCTCTTTCACCCTCATTAAGAGGTTCTTTAATTCCTCCTCACTTTCTGCCATCAGAGAGGGATCATCTGCATATCTGAGGTTGTTGATATTTCTTCCAGCAATCTTAATTCCGATTTGGGATTCATCCAGTTCTGCCTTTCGCATGATGTATTTTGCATATAAGTTAAATAAGCAGGGAGACAATATACAGCCTTGTCGTACTCCTTTCTCAATTTTGAACCAATCAGTGTTTCCATATCCAGTTCTAACTGTTGCTTCCTGTCCCACGTATAGGTTTCTCAGGAGATAGATAAGGTGGTCAGGCACTCCCATTTCTTTAAGGACTTGCCATAGTTTGCTGTGGTCCACACAGTCAAAGGCTTTTGCGTAGTCAATGAAGCAGAAGTAGATGTTTTTCTGGAATTCTCTGGCTTTCTCCATAATCCAGCGCATGTTGGCAATTTGGTCTCTAGTTCCTCTGCCCCTTCGAAATCCAGCTTGTACTTCTGGGAGTTCTCGGTCCACATACTGCTGAAGCCTACCTTGTAGGATTTTGAGCATAACCTTGCTAGCGTGTGAAATGAGTGCAATTGTACGGTAGTTGGAGCATTCTTTGGCACTGTCCTTCTTTGGGATTGGGATGTAGACTGATCTTTTCCAATCCTCTGGCCACTGCTGAGTTTTCCAAACTTGCTGGCATATTGAGTGTAGGACCTTAACAACGTCATCTTTTAAGATTTTAAGTAGTTCCACTGGAATGCCATCACCTCCACTGCCCTTGTTGTTAGCCATGCTTTCTAAGGCCCACTTGACTTCCCTCTCCAGGATGTCTGGCTCAAGGTCAGCAGCCACACTATCTGAGTTGTCTGGGACATCCAGATCTTTCTGGTATAATTCCTCTGTGTATTCTTGCCACCTCTTCTTGATGTCTTCTGCTTCTGTTAGATCCCTACCATTTTTGTCCTTTATCATGTCCATCTTTGCACAACATGTTCCTTTAATATCTCCAATTTTCTTGAACAGATATCTGGTTTTTCCCTTTCAATTCTTTTCCTCTATTTCTTTGCACTGTTCATTTAAGAAGGCCCTCTTGTCTCTCCTTGCTATTCTTTGGAAGTCTGCATTCAATTTTCTGTAACTTTCTCTATCTCCCTTGCATTTTGTTTTCCTTCTCTTCTCTGCTGTTTGTAAGGCCTTGTTGGACAGCCACTTTGCTTTCTTGCATTTCCTTTTCTTTGGGATGGTTTTTGTTGCTGCCTCCTGTACAATGTTACGAGCTTCCATCCATAGTTCTTCAGGCACTCTGTCCACCAAATCTAGTTCCTTAAATCTGTTCTTCACTTCCACTGTGTATTCATAAGGGATTTGGTTTAGATTATACCTGACTAGCCCAGTGGTTTTTCCTACTTTCTTCAGTTTAAGCTTGACTTTTGCTATAAGAAGCTGATGATCAGAGCCACAATCAGCTCCAGATCTTGTTTTTGCTGACTGTATAGAGCTTCTCCATCTTTGGCTGCAGAGGACATAATCAATCTGATTTCGGTGTTGCCCATCTGGTGATGTCCATGTGTAGAGTTGCCTCTTGTGTTGTTGGAAAAGAATGTTTGTGATGACCAGCTTGTTCTCTTGACAAAACTCTATTAGCCTTTGCCCTGCTTCGGTTTGAACTCCAAGGCCAAACTTACCTGTTGTTCCTTTTATCTCTTGACTCCCTACTTTAGCATTCCAGGCCCCTATAATGACAAGAACATCTTTCTTTGGTGTCAGTTCTAGAAGGTGTTGTAAGTCTTCATAGAATTGGTCAATTTCAGTCTCTTCAGCATTGGTGGTTGGTGCATAAACTTGGATTACTGTGATGTTGAAAGGTCTGCCTTGGATTCGTATTGAAATCATTCTATCATTTTTGAGATTGTATCCCAGTACAGCTTTCCCCACTCTTTTGTTGACTATGAGGGCTACTCCATTTCTTCTATGGGATTCTTGCCCACAATAGTAGATATTATAATTGTCTGAATTGAATTTGCCCATTCCCATCCATTTTAGTTCACTGACACCCAGGATGTCAATGTTTATTCTTGCCATCTCCTATTTGACCACATCCAGCTTACCAAGGTTCATAGATCTTACATTCCAGGTTCCTATGCAGTATTTTTCTTTGCAGCATCGGACTTTCCTTTCACTTCTAGGCACGTCCACAGCTGAGCGTCGTTTCGGCTTTGGGCCCAACCACTTCATTAGCTCTGGAGCTACTCGTACTTGTCCTCTGCTCTTCCTCAGTAGCATGTTGGACGCCTTCCGACCTGATGGGCTCATCTTCCAGTGTCATATCTTTTAGCCTTTTGTTTCCGTCCATGGAGTTTTCTTGGCAAAGATACTGGAGTGGCTTGCCAGTTCCTGCTCCAGGTGGATCGCATTTAGTCAGAACTCTCCTCTATGACCTGTCCATCTTGGGTGTCCCTGCATGGCATAGCCCATAGCTTCTCTGAATTACTCAAGCCCCTTCGCCACGACAAGGCAGCAATCCGTGAAGGGGAGCTATTGTTATAGCCATCAGGTATACATCAACAGTACTTCAAACAAGTACTTCCATTCCATAATAATTGATCATTTCTGGGTTACATGATTATACTATGAAGCAGAATAAAACAGATGTAAACATAAAAACAAAGATAGAAACTTCATCTGAAATGCCTGGACATGCAGGAAAGTCTTAATCTGAAAATAATCAAGACCAGTACGTTGTAGTATTGTCACATTTGAGACAGTCAAGTCTTTTGCGGGACAGCATTTTACTGCAGAAAATGGTCCCCTGTGTACACACACACTATACTTCTGCTACAGAGAACAATCTCAGTTTAAAACATTTGTCTGTTATGATTGATAAGTCAGATGTTTCCAGTTGCTGAAAAAGTACAAAGGAAATGTTTGTTATAATTAATAAATAATATGAAAATGATTAGAGTAGCTGCTCTGCTAATTTTTTACAGTAAAAGCCACCCACTGAGTGCCAGTTTTGTGGAAGGGAGGGGTATAAATTCAAGAAATAAATGCATGAAATCAATGTCATAGAATGGAAGAATAGGATTACGTATTCACTTTAGATGAACCCACTACTGATTTGTTGCCATTTCTGAGAGTTGCTTCACAAGTACAAATGTAGTCTCATTTTAATGAAAGGGACTGAAATTTTGTTTTGCTACTGCATGAAAATGCTTAGTAGTTTCACATCATGGAACGGTGTACTGCACTGCTGAGTTATGATGAAGTCACAATGAAATCCTGTTACTTGGGAGTAAGTCCCATTGCACTCAAGGTAACTTACTTCTTAGGTCACATGCATAGGATTGTATGGGCAGAATCCTGATACTTTAATTGACTGTGTTAATTATAACCATGTACTATTAGTGACATTACCTCTTTCCCTAGCTGCCTTTTTATGTGCTTGGTCTTCTCCTGGGTGCACAGATGATAATGCAAAGCAAGAGAAATAATAGATATGTGGTTTTGATAAGAGTTACATTTTCATTTTGCTTTTAAGTTTCAGAGTTTTGTAGCTTAATGATAAAAAAACCTGGGATATGGTAATAGAGTGACTGAGATGGGCTTCTGGTTATAATACATTAACAGAGAATTGAAACTCATTCTCTGAGGGTGGATCTTTAGCTCCTTCTGCAGCATCTTCCACAAACAAGAAGGAAACACTGGCTAGCTTGGACATCCAAGAATACCATGAATGCTGGACTCAGACCCTTCCTTCCCTCATACAGCAGTAAAGTCTGGAATATGGTTCTCCATTCAGGCAGGCTAATATAGTATATCAATGTTCTTATATAACCTGCTTGTGTCTTAACACTACAGCTTTCTGTATTGTTATCTCTCTTTGTTTTCAATCTTTTTGTCAGCTGTCTTGAGTCTCAGCTTAGGGGTGAAGACAGGATATAAACCAAATAAATAAGTGAACAACAAAATACATGGTGGTTTGGGCAGCCGGCTAAAGAGCATTTTCCTGGGGGGAATTGCTTTGGGGGCCTATAATTCGGATGTCCCAAATCCAATCATCACCAAACTTGGAGGGGGTGGGGAGGAGGGTCAGCTGAAGACTTGCTATGTGTTTGGCATCTCTAATTCGCACGGGGGCTGTTTTACTTCTCCTGAAAGTTCCAAATCACACAAACCACAAAATTATTTGTATACTGATATAAGAGAAAAATATCTACAGCCTTTAAAAAAAGAAAGTGAAAAGCAGGAGTGTCTCAGAGAAACTGAGTTTTTTTTAAATTTTAGATTAGGCATCCTTCAGTCTCGAGAGTCTATGGTAACGTGCTCTGTATGGAGGACTTGGAACAGCATCTAGTGTGCCTGAGAAGGCCAATTCAAGAGTGACAATCCCTTCCACACTGAAGACAAATACAATCTGTCCCCTGTCCAGCTCCCTGATTTTGCTGGTTTCGGGACTGCCTCTTTGCCTCGGCCTGCTGGACAAGTGTCTCTTCAAATTGGGAGAGGCCATGCTGCACCGCCTGCCTCCAGGCTGAACGCTTAGATGTCAAGGTTTCCCATCTGTTGAGGTCCATTCCTAAGGCCTTCATATCCCGCTTGCAGATATCTTTGTATCGCAGCTGTGGTCTCCCTCTGGGGCGATTTCCCTGCACTAATTCTCCATACAGCAGATCTTTTGGAATTCGACCATCAACCATTCTCACGACATGCCCAAGCCAACATAGATGTCGCTGTTTCAGTAATGTATACATGCTAAAAATTCCAGCTCGTTCTAGGACTACTCTATTTGGAAATTTGTCCTGCCAGGTGATACCAAAAATGAGTCGGAGACAGCGCATATGGAACGTGTTCATCTTCCTCTCCTGCCGTGCACAAAGGGTCCAGGACTCACTGCAGTACAGGAGTGTGCTCAGGACACAGGCTCTATAGACCTGGATCTTGGTACATGCCGTCAACTTCTTATTAAGCTATACTCTCTTTGAGAGTCTAGAGAACATGGTAGCTGCTTTGCCAATGCGTTTATCCATCTCGACATCTAGGGAGAGAGTGTCAGAGATTGTTGAGCCAAGGTACACAAAGTCATGAACAACCTCCAATTCTTGCGTGGAGATGGTAATAGAGGGAGGTGAGTCCACGCCCTGGCCCATGACTTGTGTTTTCTTCAGGCTGGTTGTTAATCCAAAGTCTTGGCAGGCCTTGCTAAAATGATTCATGAGTTGTTGGAGGTCTTCAGCAGAGTGGGCAACAACAGCTGCATCATCAGCAAAGAGGAAGTCCCGCATGCATTTCACTTGGACTTTGGTCTTCGCTCCCAATCTAGAGAGATTACAATCACCCAAATTACATATAATAAATAGAGTTGCAATATTTGCAGTTATAGCCTCTATATGTAGATCCAAGTATTTGGAAAATATTTGTGTGTAATTGCACTAATACAATGTATTAATTTTATTTTTATTTTTCTATGGTGTCTGGATTAAGCAATTAAGATTCTGTCTGTCACTGCAATATTTGTTTTGTTGGAAAATTTGTGAAAGTTCATTATTCTTGGATAGCAACAAACGGCAAACCATCACAAATCTCCATTTTCTCAGTTTGTGCCCATCTTTAGTGCTGATTTATATAAATTCTGCATGAAGTTTTTCCTTTCTTATATATTCTATTAAAGCAGTGTTACATTCTTTCTAAACAGTGAATAAATAAATATATTATACATCTCTGTGACAATTTTATCTGAACTATTTAGCTGCCTCTGTACATATGATTCCCTTCCTTTTTTTCCTCAGGGTGTTAGTTATTTTGGCAAGCTTATACATCTTTATGCATAATCAAAGTAACAATGCAAGGTTCTAATCTTAGCTGTCCTATGAAAAACGGGCAATATTTTCACACAGAAGTGCATACTCACTATGCTTTCCTGATGTCTTTGCAATGAGCCTTGGACATGAAAAACATATTCAGGGCTGCCCAAGGCACTGTGCTGCCTGAGGCAGAGGAGCAGATGTTGCCTTTCCCCCTTACATCAAGATATATTGCAGCTATAGCTAGCCCAATTATTTTGGCACATGTAGTTGCAAAAATAAATAAATAAATAAAAATTTTAAAATAATCCCATGAGCACCTCTCACCATCTGTGGCTGTAAAAATACAACAACAACAACAACAACACATTAAATAGCTAGAAATTGCTGCCTTTTCAAGACACCCAGAATCTGTTACCCATGGTGGCCACCTCACTCTGTCTAATGGAAGAGCCAGGTAAGACTTTACTGAATCAGCCCAAAGATCATCAGCTAACCTTCATGAAAGCCTACCAGAGAAATCAAAATGATACCCAGTTGGCCCCGGATGTGTCCTATGAACAGAAAGTCTTCTTTCACTCATGGAAAGAACTGAGATTCACCAGAACAGACATGGGAAATATTGTTTTGCCCAGACCCTAAATCTCCATTTCAGAAAGATTTTCCCACAGAATGTAGGGCCCAAACCATCAGTCTCCCCTTCATACTGCAGTATCTAGCACAGCCTTAAATAGTAAGTTTAGCAAATGGAGCAAGACACGTCATTTCTTACCCATTCCACTGTGAGGCAAAAAATAAGGCCCCCACGTGTAAAAGAAGGAGAATGTAATACTCCCCAAAACAAAGAGAAACATTGTGCTTTAAGAAAGAAAGAAAGAAAGAAAAAGAAAAGAATTTTGCTAACATTCACCAATAGGCTTACCTGTTGGAACATTGTTTTAGATGGAATAGGAATTTATATGGGGCATCAGTGGTCACACTGAACATCTGGCATACTAGAAGAAGCTTAAATTAGGAATTCCTTGGTGTCACTTGCTCTCCAAACCCTGGTAAGGTAAACAGCAGATTAGCCTTCCATTTTTTCATTGCTTCCAGTTTGAACAGTGAGCATACAGTGAATTGTACCTCCGATCATTCCTATTAGGGCAAAGATATCACCAGATTTTTGTTGCTGGACTCACTTTACACTTAGTTCCACTGCCTATTATAGACTTTGCCTTGCTCTTGAACTTAATGAGAAATACAGCACTAAACACATGGAATTAAAGAGCCTTTGCACTCTGCTAAAGGAATGGCTTGAGGAACTGAGAGGTTAGGACTGTACTGAGGTTTTTCTCTGCATGTTGTAAGTACCATGTCTTCTATTGCAACTCAGCTCTTGACCAGTTGAAGTCTTACTTTATGTGGCTGCAGAAGACCTGGATTGCTTAACTGATGCAACTGTAACTGATGGCATATCCAGACAGAGCATTTGTTCCTTTACAAACACCTTACTTCCGTGCTGATTGTTTCAGTATTTTTTCTCACCATCCATATGGGGTAATGACAACACCAGTGATAAAGTTCATGCCTCCTGAACTTTTTGTCCTTGCTGCCTTGTTCTTTGGAGGGGGGCAGAGTTTAATGCTAAGCACTTTCAATGGAAAGGTAATTTCTCCGCTGAGCCTCCTGATTCCCGGATTTAAATCAGTATACAAGTTTGTGGGAGGGGGAACTCCAGAGAAGCCACTGCAGCAGGGTTGTGGATTTCAAAGAAGGGTCTCCTGTGGTTTTCAAATATTTTAATAATAATAATAATAATAAGTACTTTTGAAACGTGGCTCTTGGAAGTCCAGTTTGCATGTGAATCCAAATAGATCCTGCTCTGTGCTGAGATGAACAGAAAGCAAGTGGCCAGACTAATTTGGATGACTAATTGGGGCAGAACTTTGGCCCCATCTGGAAGACCCTGAGTGGGAGGAAATCCAGGGTAATGCTAGAAAAGTGAAAATCCTCACTGACCTAGTTGTTCTATGTTATGGGATACAGCCCTTGAAGAAGGCCGAAAAGGCCAAGCTGAAACGCGTTGGGCTCTTATTTTGAAATAAAGTGCACACTGCATTTTTTACATCCTGGGACTATCATCTCTCCTTGTGTACAGCTTTTGTGGATGTACCAGTTCCTTTTTTGCTATTGATAAACTCTGTAGGCGCAGTCTGGCAACAATGCAAAACTGCTGAGAGGAGGATGCCAATGGGAATTCTTGACCAGAGCACTATTTATCCCAAAGCTTGCCCTGGCTGTTAAGTGACTGCTTGCCCTTGAAGAGAAATCTTGATACTGAGTTATAACTACATTGTGATTCTGTATATTGTTGTGCTTTATTTCTTATGTGTTAAATTTGGTTTCTATTATCGATGGATGCTAAACAAAATTTGACACTCGCAGCTGTAACATTCTATATTTTCTATGTTTATTGTCTCCTCCTGTGGAGTTCTAAGAAAAGACAAGAAGGATTTTTCACTACACACTCTAAATTTTGTTTTAATATGGATCTTGCTTTTTACTGGGTCTGAAAATGGAATTTATTTCCCTTTCCCTCACTCTTCTGCCGTCCCGCCTTTTGTTTTTGTCACAACAAACATCTGAAACCAAAGAGCAGTGAAGGCTTACAATCATTTCTGCTTGGAATAGCAACACAAAAGGAGGCAGTGAAGGCTGGTGTAGGAAAAATCATGTTAAAATGCTGTGTCTTTGAAATGTGGGCAAGTTCAAGTTACATTAGAATCAGGGTGCAATCCAAATGAAAGAACAAAAGAGGTACATTAGGTGGGAGCTGAACCTTTTTCTATGAGAACCTACGCCTTATCTTTCTGCAGTATTCAGGGGCACTTGGGGGGCAGGATTATGGGGCAAAAATCTAGGGCCCAACATGGCAGATCAGTGGATGAGCTCTCAATGCAGTACAGATAGCTCATCACATTTTGAAGTGAAATAATCTGAATTGCCATCTAAACAGAAAGACCTCTGATAAGACCATTATGTCCAAAATACCTAACTGTACCACTGGTGGTGTAGCCTGATAGATAATATTTTCTTCAGCTATATTCCGATGCCAGAATTAGGGTGATGCCACTTACCCAACACCAAAAAAGAAGACACACAACACCCAAAAGGAGGCCAAAAAGGGGTACTGATTTGCATAAGACTGCATATGCTAATTTATTGTACAGGTACAACATTGGAAATGATTTTTATAATTTAATCAGGACTACATTGCAACTGATTTGAGGATGCCTGCTGAATCTCCTGCCTCGCTGTTGCTCATTGTGGATGGGTAACTTCATGACCTCTGATCTTATTTTTTAGAGTTCTTTATCTTGAAATCAGACTTGAACTGGAATTGTTAGTTACACTTTAGCATGTGGTCACCCTACGTTGCAACCAAAATATGTGGACAAAGTTTTAACATGGGATGCCTTTCACCAGGGATATTTCCAAAAAGAGGACTGCTCATGCTAGCCACTAGACAGTACTGTGTTGATGTTTCATCTTTTTCTCCTTCAGATAGGATAAAAGATGCAGTAGAAAATCTGGAGCAAGGGATACAGGTCAACAATGATGTTGTATAAAGCCTATTTAATGAACAAAGATGTGGAAAAAACCTTGTCTAAAACCTTTCTTACTTAACTCATAAATAAAAGACACACAGAGTTAACAATTCTTGTTTTGTATAGAGGGCCCATGTTTTCAGTGAGAAATTCCATTTTTTGCTGCAGTTCTGACTTCCAGTTAAGTGTATATGCACAGCATTGCAGCCTTAGTAATTGAAGTTGTTGTTGTTGTTGTTTAGTCGTTCAGTCGTGTCCGACTCTTCGTGACCCCATGGACCAGAGCACGCCAGGCCCTCCTGTCTTCCACTGCCCCCCGAAGCTGGGTCAAACCCATGTTGGTAGCTTCGGTGACACTGTCCATCCATCTCGTCCTCTGTCGTCCCCTTCTCCTCTTGCCTTCACATTTTCCCAACATCAGGGTCTTTTATATAGCAATAAAGGCAGCATCTTGTGTTGACATGAAGTAGGGGTCTATATTTTTGGATAGTCTTGATGCCAAGCCAAAGAGGGTAATTGCTAGACTTCACTTGTCAAGTCTCTCACTATACAGCTGCTATTTGCTAAGAGACAAGGTATGTACATGTGCATAGATTCAGAGAAATGCCTTTTACTGCACATCACTTCCTGAAGGTGCTACCTATGACTTTGGGAAGCCACATCCAACACACTCTTCTGCTCATTCTCTCCTGAAGGAAAAGCCAGGAGGAGGCCCTGTTCTGTTGGGCACTGCTTCCTAAAGATCATGTATAATTGATTTTCAGTGCTCTAAGCCAGTGGTTCTTAACTTTGGGTTACCCAGGTGTTTTTGGACTGCAACTCCCAGAAGCCTTCTCCACCAGCTGTGCTGGCTGGGGTTTCTGGGAGTTGCAGTTCAAAAGCACCTGGGTAACCCAAGGTTAAGAACCACTGCTCTAAGCCAGTGGTTCTTAACCTTTGTTACTCAGGTGTTTTTGAACTGCAACTCCCAGAAACCCCAGCCAGCACAGCTGGTGGTGAAGGCTTCTGGGAGTTGCAGTCCAAAAACACCTGAGTAACAAAGGTTAAGAACCACTGCTCTAAGCCATCAGAGCTTAGAGTGTGACTACAAGGTCAAATACTGTGGGATTTGCTCCACTTATGAAATGGGTAAAGTATTTTTTACTGACCACATGATGCAAAGACTGATTTGAATTGGTCCAGCTGTTTTTGCTCTCAAGGGATATTTTTTTCATCTGCTGTTGGAGGGCTTCAACTTTCTCTAGCTGAAACTATTCAAATGGGATTTTCCCCATGCAGTTAGTTGTGAAAAGATTTTGTAAAGATGGAGGGAGTGTCTGTAGGTGGTGTTTCAGTGATGTAGGCAGTTGGGACATGATTTTCAGGCCAAAGGGGACACATAAAAGCAAAACACCATGATTTTAATGTGGGGGATTGGGTGCTTGTCTTAAGCTTCAAATTGTATGGGAAGGCTGTTTTGTTGTGAAGCAAAAGCTTAGTTGTGTTAATTACTTAACTGGCAGGTCTGAAAGTTGACTTTAAATGTTTGTTTAAAACAGTATGAGACCAGAGATGAGGTAATTCCTCATGAAGATGGTGATGGATGGGAGGGGAAGGTGGCGATCCATTTTATGGAATCATTCTGACATGTGAATTATAATTGAATTTGCAAAATTACTATTCAAACTTCTGATGTTCTGTTGTCTTAGAATTTTAAGTACATTTCCATGTTATTCTTCTTGAGAAAAGTTTTTGAAAAGTGTAGTAGTCTGAAGCTTTCAACTGTAAAGAGGATCAACAGAGGACCAGAGGAAGAAAGGACTGGCAAAAGAGGGACCAGAGGAAAGAAGGAAAGAAGGGGGGGACTGCGGGCTGGAATGTGACTCACATCAACGTGAACTCCCAAATCAATCCACAGCTCCTGTGTGAGCACTGATTGCAATTTCAAATGTAATACAGGCTGCAAATCAAATTAGGAAGCTGAATTGGAATGATTCGGCTTTCCAGTGTTGTCATACTTGAGAGGGAAGAAAAATAATTTGGAATGTGGATGTGTCTATAATTGAGTGTCAGAGCAGATCTGGAAAGTCTGTACTTGCTGGATCAGGTTAAACAAAGGCGTTGTAATAGATAAAGCATTTCCCGATCACATAGTCTAAACAACCTAACAGAGAAAGCTGTCTTTATCAAAGTTGTTTTTCAGTAGTTGTTTTTATTTATGCATTCTTGTACATGTTCAGTTGTTACTTTGGAACTTTCTGTTTGGAGCTATAAAAGAGTAACTGTTTTCTTATTTGATAAGACTCACTTTAAACATATACTGTGTGTGTTAGTGACTCTCCTTATTTCAAAAGCAGTAACATCTATTGTTTTATTACTAAGATTCACTCTGTGTTCAGTTTTGTGACACCCCCCCCCCCCAACCAGTGAACTGGGTCAAGCTTTCCCCCAAACTCCTTTAATAGAGGAGAAGGTTCAGGGCAGCAGGAGTGTGTACCATGCTGCCCAAAGGCTTTCTCTGTGCTTCTGCCTCTACCTCGATTTTCCCAAGACAAAGACCAGTGGGGTTTAGGGTTAGGGAGCATGTGCTGTCACATAGATGCTTCCCGAAGACTAATGAAAGAACTTCCAGACAACAGCCTTCAACATCTCTCCCTATTCAGCTTCGTTGCTTGAAATCAGAAAAGCAGGGGAAGAGTGGCTGGTCTGGCCCTGCATGGCTCTTGGGGTAACTTTGCCTCATGGCTGCCAGCTTTCAATTGCCAGCCTTTCTCCCTACTCTGGAACTGGGTCGGTGGAAGTGATCACAACACAACAGCTTGGAACACCCCATCCATCTCTGCACCCTCAGTGCTACAAGAAAGCATTTGCCTTGCTCAAGTTGACAGCAGATGTTACAGGAGACTCTTTTAGTAGAGATGCCTGTTCTTTTGATCTTAAGATATTAACCAAACAAAATGAGTCTGACATTTTGGTAATAAACATAACTTCACTGGTTTTTTTTAAAATGTGGGTTTCTGTCACACACACTGAAAGACAATGAGCATGGCAAGTATATTAGCTGAAGCTGAGTTTCTATTCCATTGTGTTAGGTGCTGTCAAGTTTTGCATCGTAATATAGAGATCCTAATAGAGTTTCAAGGTATGTGAGATACTTAAGGAATGCTTTTACCATTGCCACCCCAAGTGTGTTTCTGTGGCCAAGCAAGGATTCAAACCCAGGTTTCCGAAGTCCTGTGACATCCCTCTATCCACTGTGCCACACTGTTTTTTTTTTTTGCTTAGTCTATAACTCTACACAATGCAGAATTCTCTGGTCTGTTTGTGGGCAGATAAATTGTGGGACCATTTCACTGAATTTCAGGAGGGAAAGGAGAAATACTCAGTGATGGGGTTCAGCACCTTTCTCAGGCCTTCCCAGTGATGTATTTCTGAGGGCTCATTAGAGAGATGTTTCATCTTGAGTGCAGCTATTTACAATATAGCTCCCTTTCTATAAGCCCTGTAGCAGATATGAAGGAGATCAATATTATCTCTATCTTAATGAGAAAGATGAAAATCAGCGCATGGCATAATTTTCCATCCAGTTGTCAACATTTATTTCCTGTTGAAAAACGAGGCTTCCATTTCTCTGCCTCATTCTCAGGGCCCTTTCAATTATTATTTTTTGCTGATATTGTTAGCTTCCCACAACACTGCAAGAGGGTGAAGGGTGCTGCAATGTGTTTTAATAGTTTGGTTTCTGTTACACACCTGTTCATCCCTCTGCAGCTTCCTTGGCAGTCCACATGTCCTGACTCTGAAAACCCCTAATGGGATAGGCTATGATATAACATCTTCCCTTGGGCTTAATTGAAGTGAGGAAAGCTGGAGAAGCTGCCAGCTACCTTAAAGATGACGTATAATGAAAGAGAGGACACGGACACACACTCCTAATCCACTTGCTAAGTGAAGTAAGCACAAGAATCCTAAATTCCAGCCATGCAACTTTCTCTGATTCCCCCCCCCCCTTCTTTTGAAATTCTTTTTGAAGAGATTTTAAAAATCAAGTTGAATGAGAATGCTAGATGTTTTTAGCATGACACTAGTTAATGTTTGGTGTCAGTAATGGACTGGATGAGGGTGAATAAACTGGAACTTAATCCAGACAAGACAATGGTGCTCCTGGTCCATTGAAAGGCAGATCAAGGAATAGAGATGCAGCCTGTACTGAATGGGGTTACATTCTCTCTGAAAACACAGGTGCACAGCTTGGAGGGTGTTCCTGAATTTGTCTCTGAGCCTGGATGTCCAGGTTTTGGTGGTGCCCAGGAGTGCTCTTGCACAGTTAAAACTAGTGTGTTGCTATCCCCATTGCTGGAGAGGTTTGATCCAGCCACAGTGACATATGCCTTAGATACATCCTGACTGGATTACTGTAACATGGTCTATGTGGGACTGCCTCTGGAAAGTGTCTGGAAACTTCAGCAGGTCCAAAATGCAGCATCAAGATTGTTAACTGGGGCTGGTTACAGGAATCACATCATCCCCTTGCCCCATTTATTTATTTATTTATTTAACTTATATGCCGGCCACACTACCCAAAGGTCCATTACAGCAGCTCCACTGGGTACCGATCCATTTCTGGGCACAATTCAATGTGCTGGTTTTAACCTATATAAAGCCCTAAATGGCTTGGTTCCAAGTTATCTAAAAGCCTACCTGGGTTACTGGTAGCTCTACCTCTCTGTTACTGCTGCCAGACTCTAGAACTCCCTCCCACAGGCTGGCCCCATCATTGCTGTCCTTCTGCAAGGGGGTGAATACAGGCTTTCCTTTAGTGACTGGTTGTCTGGGAGAGTTTTTAAATGGAGTGTTATGCCTTGTTGCCTTGGATTTGTTTCTGGAGTTGATTTTGTTTACATTTTTAGTGTGGTATTTGTGTACTTACTGTTCTTAGCTTTTAACTGTTATCTTTTAATGAAATAAGCCACCTTGGGTCCTTTTTAAGAAGAAAGGCAGAGTAAAAAATATTTTAAATAAGTAAGTAAATAAATAATGTTAACTGCCTATATCAGAATCTTTCAGAAGCATTTGTAAGCTTGATATCCATAACTGGGTCTGTTACAGGACTTATACGAAAAATGTGGGGAAGCCTACATGGAGATTTATTTCCTTTTATTATTTAACCTTCCAATATATGTGTGGCAAAGGGGAAAATTCTTATGTTGGAGATGGCTGGAGAGAAAGGTTTAAAAACGCTTCCCACCTGTGTGTGATGTCCTGAAGCAGAGATGGACCACGGACCCTTACTTCAAGGTAAAAATGAAAGTGATCCTAAACATTATGAATTTAAAATAGGGAATCATTTAGCTTTGACTAGCTTGGAGGGTATTGATTGTCAGATGACTAGCTTATATTTCTAACAGGCTTTTCCAGTGCATACATTCCAACTCAATTTGCAGAAGCGAAAAACAACAACTTGTATTTCCACTGTGAACAGTAGAGTAATTTAGATTTGTCTTGTGTCTGGAGATTGTGCTCTCCAAATGATGAAGGACTGAATTAAGTGCTTATTTTATTCTTTCATCTCCCCTTCCACTATCTTGCCTTTATTTACCTTAAATTGAGGAAAGTGTCAAAACAAACAAGGTTGTTTCGTTCTTTGCACATGAATCTTTAAGTAAGAAAATACAAGATGTTGGAGACATTGCCTGGCCATATGACACACATATGTAGGTGGTGAAGTAATTGTTGATGACATATCACTCATTCTCTGTGCCCATGTGTATCTTCCCATATCCAATGGAATTCCTTTCAGGGGATGTTGTTTTGCTCCTCCGTGCTCTACAGCTTCCTCAAAGCTTATGTAAACCTGTTGGAGCTATAGTTTTGGAGGAGGTAGCTATGTGTGCCTTGAGGAACAAGCTATACATTAAAGATAACCCATCATTAGTGGTGGAAGTGTGTTATAGTTCAAGGGATGTGACTGAGACAGACTTTTGTGTGTGAGAAATCATAGCTGAGTTATACTTTATAGACGATCCAGTATTAGAAGTGGGAATTTGTTACCTGCTGAAAGTGGCACAACTGGAACCTTTCTCACCCCCCCCCCCCCCAAAAAAATTAGGTTCCTTTGTTTCGTGATTAATGTTCAGGAACTAAGCACAGCTTTAGGTTCCAGTTCTGATTTCTCTGCCACGAACGTTTGTGTGAGACACATTTCTGGAACACTAACATGATTTTAGTTCTAATGGTTATCTGTAATGTGTGTGTTGGCCTTCAAATTTACAAAGGAAGAATGTGTGGATGGTCCAAAGATGGATCTGAAAACAAAGAACGCTCATTTGCAAATTATGGGAAGTGAGAAAAGCTTCTGTTGTGACAATTACACATGGTCAGCGCTTGAGGAATTTCATCTTCTAGTGATGGCTTATCTCTAATTCATAGCTCACCCCTAAGATTGAGAAAGCCAGTGGAACTTTGCAAATTGAGTTTGCTGCCTTTTCTTCAGTGTGTCATGTTGTGTCTCTCTACTATCTTGATGAAGAATAGGGAGGGCTTTGGAATCTCTGAGGAGGAGGAGGAGGATATGCTTTGTATGAAAAGTGCTGGTGAAAAAAGTGGCAAGAGAGGTGGGCAAAGGTTGGATAAAGCCAAGGATTTGCATTGAGTGGGTCATTGTGCTAAGGGTTAATCTAAGCAGTCATTCCTCAACTGCTCAAAGGCTTTACACCAGAGTGAGCAGTTGGTGCTCCTTGGCCAAATGCCCTGCATTCCCCAGCTGTGTTCAAAATCCCCTCTGCTTTCAAGCATTTCTGATCTCTGGAAAAAGGAGTCTACCTCTCCCACAGCAGCCTGCTGGATGAGGAGACAAGGCCTGAAGGGAGAAAGTAGGAAGGCCCCATGCCTTCTGCGTTTCTCCTCACAGCCACACCATGCAGCAACACCAAGTATTATTCCTGAGAAGATGCTCTCAACAGAAAACGGTTTTCAGCATTTGTGTTATACCACAGAGTGGTGCCGCAAAGGAATTTTGTTGGTTTTGTGCTCTCTTTTAGCACTAGAAAGGGGTGGCAGCTTTTAAATGCGTATGGTGAAACTCGATATATTCTATCACTGCTGAGCTCTCCCTGTGCCTTGATTTTGCTGAATGCTTAGCCCAAAACTGTGCTGCACTGAGTTTTCATGATGTTTGGGAGGGAGGGGTTGTGATGTTACAGGGCTTAACAAAGTTTGCGGCCCCCCTCTTTGCCGACAAATCAGGTATATTTGTTTGCTTTTAAAGGCATGTGGGCACAGCCATTGTCTCCCTAATCCATTACAGTTTGAGAGGCTGGGGAGGCATTTGGAAGCTGTGGTTCCTATCTGCACTACAAGGAAGATAGCTGATGATAGAGTAACAAGCATGACCAGAATAATTCAGGGGTCTTCCAGACACAACATTTATTTTGCCTCAAGGATTAGTTTGTATGTTGACCTTAATGGAAATTTCCCTATCTTTCAAACAACATCACATTTATTTATTTATTTATTTATTTATACTCTGCCTTTCTCTTTAAAAAGGATCCTTTAAATTACATAATTTAAATACGGTAAGTAAAGCTAACAACAGTAAGTAACAATGGTCACGAACTGCCAGTTCAGTGGTTTGTGCCGATTCGGCCGAGGGCTGCACAGTCGTTCTTCTGTTTGGCGCCCTGCCCCCTCGAGTGGGTGCCCACTCAGAGGCAGTGCTCTGATTTCCCTGCCCCATTTTCTCTGGGCGCTGCCTCTGAATGGGCGCCTGCTGGAGGGGGTGGGGCACTGAACAGCTGTTGGCTGAACTTGCTGTTCATGCCCATCTCTTAACAGTGAGTATACAAATACTAAAAATCACCTTGAAACAAGGATTCATATACTACATACAGTGGTGCCTCGCTAGACGATTGCCTCGCAGGACGAGGAAATCGCTAGACGATGCCTTTTTGCGAGTGCTACTGCGCTTCGCAAAACGATGTTTCCCTATGGCGATTTTCGCTAGACGATGAGGTTTCCCCATAGGAGTGCACCGACTAGTGGTCAAAAGCTGTCAGTGCAGCTGTCAGTGCATTCCTATGGGGACCCTCACTCGCTAGACGATGTTTCCCTATGGGAAATTTCGCAAGACGACTGCGTTTTCCCTTGGAACGCATTGAAGCGATTTCAATGCATTCCAATGGGAAAATGTGCTTCGCTAGACGATGTTTTCGCTAGACAGCGATCCTCGTGGAACGGATTAACATTGTCTAGCGAGGCACCACTGTATAGGAGTTTTTCTGTATCTTCTGTTTCCTTATAATCTTGCTGGTCTATGACTGTAATAAAGAATGATGATGATGAAATACTAAAAGGATCAATCATATACCACACTACAAATAGTGAACAAAAGTGACATCAAACCTTATTCAAAGCAGTAAGGTACAACAATCCATTTAAAAGCCCTGCTGAAGCGGCCAGTCGCTGAAGGAATGCTTGCCTGAAGAGAAATGGAAAAAAAATTGTGAATAGTGTGGGGAAGATGATTAGGGACTCCTCTTCTTGCTTTCTCATAATGCTAGGCTTATGGAATCCATTAAAACTGCATGTGGGAAAAGAGGAATGCTCAGGACAAATAAAATGACATACTTCTTCACATAGCTGGACCATGGACTTCATTGCCCCAAGATGTAGCGATGGCTACAGTGTGCAGAACTTTAAACAGGAATCAGAGGAATCCCTGGAGAACAGAGCAGTAGTGTTCACTTGTCAAGATGTGTGTATGTGACCTCCAGTGTCAAAGAAAACATGTCTTTGTGTATCTGTTATTGTGGAAGGGGAGAGGGAAGGATACAGATGTGCTCATAGAACCTTAGAACTACACAGCTGGAAAGGACTTCAAGGGTCATAGAGCCCAACTCCCTGCCAAGGCATGTCCTGCTTCCCATGGGCATTTGGTTGGCCACTGAATACTGAGCTCTTTGGTCTTCTCATGCTCCTCTTTATATTCCTATGTTCATTCCAAGGAGAGAGAGTAAACAACTGCAAAAGCAAATCTTGAAGCCCTCTCCTGATAGCCAGTATATTCACTTTCTGCACATCTGTTCTACTGTGTTTTATTTTTGCCCATGCTTATAGCCCAATCATTTAGCTTATATGCAAGCTTTTAAAAAAAATCCAAAACACCCAGTAAGCTAATTTTAGTGCCAATAGTTGAGCCAGGATTGCATCAAATGACATAGCCTCTTTACTGACTAGCTTCACACTCTAAGGTCATGTTGCACTGCCTGTCCAAATTCTCTTCACAGCTTTAGTGATGGGACATGCATGTAATCAAAATGCTTTCTGAAATTCAGTCATTTACTGAAAAATTGGGAGAGGATGTTTTAAAAAAACTTTAAATGGAGGAATAATGAATTACTCCAGTCATTTGGTCCATATGAGATTTGCTTTGTAAGTTTATCTTATTCTGCTGCTCACTAAAGTGCTATTCAGATTTCTAGCTATGATGAGCAACAGGTGTCTCAACATGTGCTGTGAATCCTAAAGCTTGGCTGAATGTTTTATAATAAGTCCCTTATTCTCTGTGAATTTTAAAGCTCTCATATTTTAAGGCTTTTGAAACATTTCACTGAGCGCAGACATTTCAGAGTTTGCACAGCTTGATAAGTGTACAAGGACACAGAGGCAGAAAAATATGTTTTAATGACAGTGATGTTGCCTTTGACATTGATATTTTTTAAAATTGCATTGCTAATGCATATTCTGAGCAAGAATGTATTTCTCAGCTAAGTACATAGATCAAGGACTTTTTAATACTGACAGATGCATATTAATTTTGTATAAAATGACATGATCTGTTGAAAAATTGATCAGTCACAAATTTTAGTGTGATTTTTTTTCTACAACACACACACACACACACTTATATATTTATATATATTGCAGAAACTTCCTTAATGTTAAAGGAGGGCAACTAGGTATAGAGAGTGCCACTCCATTGTTTAAATACAAATGATATTTTGGCAAACCAAGTAAAGTTAAGACAAATGGTGGAGTATGAAGTGCATGGGACATGGATTGGAGTCTGGATTTTTTTTCCTCCCAGGAAAACTGGACACTAAAATAAATTGATGTAGATAATTAGTTTAGGATAAAATCCAGATCTTCAAAAATTTTAGGCAGGAAAATTTTTAGTCAAATTCACTGTGAAGTTTGCTTTGGAACATTTCTCAAAACTTTCTGTTCCCAGTGTCCCTTGAGCATTATAACAATAGCTAAGGCCTAATAGTCACCTAATACCAGTGCAAGGACCAAGCCACTCTCAAAATGATGGCAGGTGGAAATGGAATTTGGCATAATCAGCTGATTGTCACTGATGTCATGTTATATTGCTGCTATCTAATCCTTTTCACAAAATTGCTCAGCTTTTGCCACATTGATTTCTTTGTACAAGGGAATTCCATAGTTCACTTTGCTCGGGTGAAGTATTTATTGTCATAGACTGTGGTGGCATCATGACTCAGTCAGTATTCCCATTTCATACAGAATTTGCTGATCCCGAAGCTCTAAGTAAAGAAAACTATTTTTCTATTCATTCTGCTTTTCTCTCAAAGGATTCTTACTCATCTTCTGTCATTTCTTCTCCACATCATTACTATTGCTTTCTTCCACCCTGGTCCACAGTTTGAAATATCCCCTTACAGGGATCAAACTCATTGGCTGTGATTTAGCTGCCTTAAAATAATCTAGAATCAATTAACCACCAGGAGACCATAATAATAATTCTTAATGTTTCCAGGGGCCAATGACAAAATAAACAGAACAATAAGAAAATGAAGGAAACCATGCAGTTAACATATTGTTAAGGGAGACATACAAAGAATAACAGATCACCTGATTGCGTCTTTCAGTGAAAAAATGCTCTAACCTTCTGGGATGGGTAGCAGCAGTGGAGCCCATTGGTGGCAATGCCGCCTGACTTACAAATTAAGCTGTAGTGGGAGATCCACATCTTCCTGACTGTCTGACACTCGTGTCTCCTATATAGTTGGGGGTCAGGATGATGTACTCTGGAGATATATATTTATTTGATAGCAATGCTATTTGAAACTGTATGTTGGGAGAGGAGAGTGAAAAGGTACTTTTTTTCTTTTTTAAAGAAAGGGCAGTGCGTTCTTTCCCCCCTGAATTGTCTTTCCTCATCTCTGTAGACAAGGGGTTGGCAATCAGCTGGTACATTTCCCTTGCGTTGCATCACAAAATGTAACATCAGTTCCTTTGAGAATGGATGCACACAGAGGATCCCCATCCTGCAGTCAAGTTACATTTACAAAGCAAGTGCGCATACTGAGGAACACGTGACAGTTAAACCAAAACTAATCTGCCTGAAGGGATCTTTCCATTGGCTTGGCATCCTCCAAGCATCACCTCTCAGCAGCTATCCAGCCCTGATAACCACAAAGGGCATTTGGGAGCAGGGAAGCCAGAGAGGCTGTCTGTCCTTTTGACTCTGTCTGCTCTGCTTCCTCCTGCATCTGTTGTAAGGCTGATATTTTCAGAGTCTGCTTGTCAGTCTTCACTTCCTTCCTTGCATGACTTTCTAAGGAGGAAACATACTGCTGTTCCCATTCACTTCCAAAGGCATGTGCCTATTTAATTACAAGTCAGCTTGATGTTTTGTATCTTGAATGCAACTTTATTAATAAATTTAGTTTGTAACATTTACATCACCTTCGTGCACACTTTTATGTAAAAACTGGATTAGACCAAGGTCCACCTTGTTTCTGCATTCTTTGTTAATATATGAATTAATCCTAGCAGCCAGCAGGCAGTAGATATTCCTTTGGGCTGGCCCTGCTGTTAAACAAAGCAAGACAGTGGCCTCAGGCAGCAGAGTCTGCTTGTCACAAAAAGACCACCGTTATTAGTTATTCAGTTCTTGCTATTGCATTTTTACTGCCACAAATAGGAAAAGGAGCCAGTCAGCTTTCTTGATGTGCCCAAATACCATGGGTATCTTGGGAATAATGTGTATCTTGAAGTATCTTGTGTGTGCATTGTTTGCATTTGCTGCTCTGCTTCAGGTGGTAAAAAATCTTGAACCAGGCCTAGTTATCCCTTCTGAGAGTTGGTCAATGGTCTGTTGGCACTTCATGGTATATTTTTGTGTACCCTTGTGTTTACAATTGTCAAGTTTCAGGGCACTGACTGGAGTCTCAGGAAATCACCATGCTTCTTTGATTGTTCAATCTAGGAAACAAATTTCAAAGTGAGCGGCACTGGAGAGGACATCGGTTTTGTTTCTGTATGTGAGGCGGCCTTTCAGCCTATGTGCCCATCTCCATTGTTTCCCAGTTGGCATAAAGGCACATTTTGTTGATACCTGTCTGCTCCACATTGGTCCCCCCCCCCCCCAATAGCTTTGGGTTGCCATATTACTTGGTGAGCCATCATCTATCCAGACACTGGGCTCCTTTACATGGATTTCCCTTATGATCATTTCCACAGTCACTATTCTGGAAGCATCTCCAGAACCTTTTCCTGCCCTGTTTCTGTGACATCCCAAGGCCCTGACTCCCTGGCCTCATATTTTATCTTTGAATCTCAGGAATGGGATGTAGCTAACCTAGTAACAAGAGGTTGGGACAAAGGATTCTGAGGCCCTTTGGAGGCCCTTTCATATCCAGAGTCTGACATGTTCCTAGTGCTCTCTACGTCTTTCAGAGTATGTTCACGTATTGCAACAAATACTTCAAATAAGCTTACTGTGTTGATTCCTCTTGCTGTTTTGAGAGGATCCATGTGCTCCTAGACAGGGAGTACAAGCATTTTCTCATGAGGAGGTTGGAAGCAGTAATTCACTGTCCATACATTACAGAGGCAACAAAAGAGGAAATGTGCCTTGCCTGTATCTCATATACTAAGTGTGAGTGCTAACAGGGTTAGGGAGGGAGGAAAAGGACTTTAATATAGCACGTGAACAGGTAAATCTATCTTAGTGAAGCATGGTTTTGATATGCCAAACCTGTAACTTCTTCCACAGGGCTCAGCCTTCTAGAGTTAGCTAAAGTGCATTTATAGTGCATGTTTATTGGTTTAACTGTTTTTAAATTTGTAATGCCGCCCAGAGTAGACCTTTGGTCTAGATGGGCGGGGTAGAAATCTAAAAAAATAAAATAATTAAAAAAATAAAATAAAGGCAAAACTTGCATCTTTGAAAAGTTGAAGTGGTAAGAACTATCTGAGTTCCTGTCGTTGGCTTTGGAGAACACTGAGAGTGCAGCATATGTGAGAAGTTATTTTTCTTTACTTCAGACTTCAATGGTAAACAAAAATCCAACATGGTTTCTACAGTGTTTCCAAGTTTCCTTGTATTTCAGTCCAACACCCCAACACCATGCAATGCATGTTCCATCAATGATTTATTTCTTCTTTTCTGCAAAAGGTAAATATCATATTGCCATTGGAGCTTCCATGGAAATTACTTGCCTGGGGCTTGGAAAATGAATCTGCAAACTTAAGTCAGTCAGATCAATATCAGTGTGCTTGAAAGGACACAGACCGAACAGAGTATATCTGTGTTTGAAAGATTTTTCATGTGTAGTTTAACAAGAGGCCAAAGGACTATTCTGGAGAGAAGCTGCATTCATGCTGAAGCAGCTCCTGATGTGACTTTTATATTGTTTGGTACATGGAATGTTCCCTGTTATTAACAGTGACTATGGGCTGTACCCTTATATCAACCAGAATTTGGAAAAGTTAAACAAAATTTAGACTATAGATCTCAAAATCCTCCATCTATCATGTCCAGCAGTTATGCTAATATCTGAGAGTTATAGTTCATAAAAGCTACCTTTCCAAGCTCTGAATTATGAACTTACTAAAGGATAAGCTCTGTTACAGTCAATGACCAAAATCCTGTTGCTTAGCATCGTGAGCCACATGAGAGTAAGGCCACTGAATCATAGCAGATGAGTCAACTCCTCCTTAGGTTCCATTGATTCAAATGGGACTACTCTAACTGTGACTTGCTATGCTACAACTTGTAGTTAGAGTAGGTCTTTTTGAATGATAGGAACCTATTGAGGAGTTAAGTCACCAAATTCCCAATGATTTAGTGGTCGTACTCTAGCACAGTTTACTATGCTACGCAACAGAATTTTGACCAAAAGGGTCTTATTTCTATTTAGAAAGTGAAATGACTCTACTTTAAGATTCCAAACTTGCAAAATTTAATGGACCACAAAAATTCTGTGGTTAAAGAAAATGTGAAGCTTTTAATGGGTTACACTAGCTTTACTTTGGATTGAAATAAACTGCAAAATCAGTGATGAAGCTGATTAGCAATGCAAACATTAGAGCCACTTCAACTGTAGTGCCATAATAAGCACCTCTCCAGTGTATTGGCAGTTGTTTAATCAGCAGGCTTCTGTTTCTCCAGTGAAAAGAATGGCAGAGAGACCCAGGCAGTCAGAGGAAGAAAAGCAAAACTGTTTTTGATGTTTTAGGAATCTTAGACTGTAGGCAGGATATCAAATAGTGCAAGATAATCCAAGCAGAAGCAAAAGATCATCCTGCTTCCCCAAGCCAAAGCCAGATCTACTATTGTAGATCATGTCAATTGACATGATTGCTCCTAAACACCCTCTCCATTCCAGGGCTTGTCCTTCACCCCGGTTTACGAGTGAGCTATAAGCCATGAAACAACTGAGGAGAAGGCTGAAGAGCAACTGGAGGAAAACTCCCTTGGATGGGAATCTAGCTGCAGTGATAAAAATGTCCAGTAAATACTAAAATGCCATTTGATAGGCCAACAGAGCTTATTACATCAGGCTGCACCATGGGACCAGGACAGTTCTGCTTGCTCTGCTCAATGACTTGCTCAGGGAAGCTGACCAGGGGAGTGTGACCTTCTCGGCCCTTCTGGATCTCTCAGTGGCCTTTGATACCAACATTAGTGACAGGTTGTTGCTGATTAAAGTTGTGTCCCGGATCAGGTTCAAGGTTTTAACTCTTACATATAAAGCCCTCCACAGTTTCAGCCTACATTACTTGTCGAAGTGTCTCGTCCTAGTGTCAACTGCCCAATCCACCCGATCATCACAGACAAGGCTCCTCTGGGTGGCCTTCCCGAGGGAGGTCCATAAATCATCTGCAAGAGGTAGGGCCTTCTTCACAGTGGCTCCAACTTTGTGGAACCAGATCCCAGAGGAGCTTCACCTGCTCCCCTCTCTGTTGATATTTAAGAGGCAACTGAAGACATGGCTTTTCAGGGAGACTTTCCACTCTGACCCTAGCTGAGTTGTGTCAATTGTATATCTCCATCTGGTTATTGTTATTTTCATTTTTTTGTTCCATCATTTCTCTGGCATTTAGGTGTTTAGATTGTTGCATTGTTTTATTATACTACGCTATTTTGATTATGAGGGTTTTATTGTAAACCACCCAGAGTAGTGCTTTTGCACTAATGGAAGCAGTATACTAACGAAGGAACGAAAGAAAGAAAGAAAGAAAGAAAGAAAGAAAGAAAGAAAGAAGGAAAGAAAGAAAGAAATGTATCAATGTTATGGTCAGCAAAGGACAAAAGGGACCCCCTCACCACTGCAGGAGTATACCGGATACCTTGCAGTTCAACAAAAAAGAAGGAAGTCTAAAACTCAACAAAGCCTGGCTCCCAGCACTGAAAAATACAGCCTGCTAAAAGGTCAACTAACTCTACCCAGCCGCAAGGACCGGTGATCACTGCACACAAAAGACTAGCGAACAACACCCATCAATCACAGTGACAGATCATCTCCCCCCTTATCACAACAATACACCCATAACAAAAAACACCTTGATCACCATAATCACCCAATCTCCTGAAAAGGACAAAAAGCTGATCCCACAGCTACAAATACTCAACTATCCCACACACTACACCGGAACACAGACAGAGTTCTAACTCTTGTCCTCTGAAGATGCTGGCCACAGAGACTGGTGGAACGTTATGTTAGCGCAAGTACGCGGAGAATCAGCAGAGTAACTTCTGGTCCAGGTGGTTAAATGAATCACGCACACACAAGCAGCTTCTCCAGCACCAGACGTGTATTTACAAGCTATATACAGAAGTGCAGACTGGCAGCATAACAGCATGACACTCATCAGAAAGAAGAATAATACATCTGCTGTACAGAGTCCACATATATACTTATTCACAACTATTTGTGTCCAATCATATTAGATATTGCATCATACATGAGTCAGCACTTTATGAATCATCATGACTCAGCATTACAGCACACCTGTTCAATATGGCTACTCATTAAGACACTTTGTACTGCTCAGGCCTGTAAATTTTACCTTGACACGTTGGGAAGAAAAACCTTCAGAACATGGCCAAACAGCCCGAAAAACCTACAACAACCAAAAGAAAGAAATCCTTTTTCAATTATGTATCACACACAACTTCATCTCATTGCATGTACGCTATGCACACCCTGCAATAGAAGGCGGAGTTTCACAAGAGGATTTTGGCCATTATTGTGTAAGATAGAGTACACGATTGCCTACCACAAGTCAAGGTATATGGTATTCAGAGCTGGTCAGGTTATTTTAGCATTTGAGGCAGGAGGATCTTTTCCCATCCCTGACAGCAAGGTAAACAACTAACCAGTTCCTAGCCTTGTTGACAACCAGTATCTTCCATGTAAGGTAACTACCTCATTTTGCGCAATGGTAGAGCTGCCCCTACCCTAACGTGCATGTAGTTTAGAAGCAGGTCTGTGAGAATTCCAGCTTTTGACTTGGATACATTGACACAACACTTTTGCTTCTGAAGATCTTTGCTGCTTTGATGCTTTCAGGCACATGAAACATTGTGCACAAGCTGTGAGCAAAATGACATACAAAACATGACAATAATGATGTGATTCCAGAAGATATAAGCAGAATGTATGACCCACCAAAAGATGTTGATAAATAATCTACTACAAAACACAAGTGTCTGTGAAATCTTTATTAGACTACATGAACTTACATAAATTATTGATCGTACTTTTAATAGGCTATCCAATAACTAGGAAATTTACAGAATGCAATAAAGCTACAGGCCGTTGTTGTGCCACTGTTGTGAAGGGGCAGACAGGGTGGCCCAAGCCATTACAGAAGGCTTAGTTTGATATTGATTGGGATGGGAAAATAATGGGAACACTAATGATGGACTCAGACAAAATATATTTAAAGCATACAGTGCCATTATTGGTAAATCACCCTACCTCTTGTGGAAAATGGTTCTCATCAAACAAAGTTAATTCAATTTTTTTTGCAGTGATTACAAATTTGGCTGTTGATAAAAACCACTCGGCTGTTGTGATGCAACAGAAATTTCTGCAATCACATTCTCTGTTGTTTGAGCCAACACACCCATAACATATAGTGCCTGTGAAAGATAAAGGGAGAAAGCATTAACAGATTATGCATTTTATACTAATTTATAATATATTAACGTATGTGTTAGTTAATGGGACTTGCTCCTAATAGATGCATAGAAGGATGCATTGTACATGGATTGTAAACTCTAGTCCACAATATCAACGAGTAGTTCATCAACTTAAACTGTAAACAACTGATGTTTTTCTCTTTTAGACCCAATACTCAATATTATTGTTCAACAATGTGAAAAATTACTAAGAACTTTGCTGATCACAGAGTTAGATTACACAGAGAAAGCACCATAAATGCAGTTGACTGCAAGGCTGCTGGATAATTCGTGAAAATCTGAGATGTTTGCAACAGTAACAATGTACTTTGGTAAATATCTGAGTAGGAAAGTATAAAATGAACGCAATTTGACCTCTGTATGTGACGGTAAAAACTCTGGTCCTGACATGGAGCTCACATAACTGTCAGCTATGCTATTAAAAGGATATTTACAGGAGAGCAAAGAGAGCTGCAACAATGGGTAAAACAAATGAAAATTCAGAGCTATACGTATAAGGACTACAACTTCTAGAATTCCCAAGCAGCTTGGCCACTGGCCATGCTGGCAGGAAGATTCTTTGTTTAAAAAATTAGTTCAAAATGTGACTTTCTTAAGGTCCACCAAACCAATCTTTGGAGTACAAAGCATAATTGCACAGAATCTAGAGTGTTGTGATTTGATTACTAGCTAAAGTTGTGCTAACCAGAAAAAAAAAAGAATACTGAATAGCAACACACCAAGGCAATCTTCAGTCCAACATGTTGTATTTAGGTCTAAGATGAAATTGGGAGCACCATGAACACCACCTCTTTTCATCTTCTTCTGTGGAGGCACTAAGGTAGCTACCCTGTTTTCCCCAAAATAAGACCTAACCTGAAAATAAGTCCTAGTATGATTTTTCAGGATGCTTGTAATATAAGCCCTACCCCCAAAATAAGCCCCAGTGAAGTGAAATCCTGCCCTCCACCATTGTGCAGCGACCAGAAGATGACACGACTATATTTGAATAAATGTAGATCGTTGTACATGGAAAAAAAAATCCCCTGAAAATAAGCCCTAATGTGTTTTTTGGAGCAAAAATTAATATAAGACCCTGTCTTCTTTTCGGGGAAACACAGTATTTGTACATCTGCATGGGGGACATTATTTTATTTGCAATGTAGCATTTATTACTTCCCTTGGTTACCATAGCATCAACCCTTCTCTTGTGTAACACATGTTCTGGGAGGTTATCTAATCTTGCTTTGAAGATCTGAATCCTTGATGGTTTTGTTCAAAAATTATTTTTTGAGTTGTTATTTGTATCCATTTCCTTCATTCTCAATTAGCTTTTTAAAACCTCAGTGGCATAATCATAGACCTACGTCTGACATACTGTGTAATGATGTCATTATTTCTAAGATGAAGAAAAAAATTTTTTTTACCTTACACGTATGGTATTGGGGTTTCTACTGACCTGGGCTGTGAGCAAATTGAGAAGAGAAAGGTTAAGGAGGGGTATATTTCAGGGAACATATCTGAACTCCTGAAAGTCATTTTCCACATCACAAATATTTGCTGGAGAACAGTCAGTTCAACTCTAATTGAATTTAACATCAAGCATATTAAAATTAAAAGAAAGGCACACATGTAACAATGAAGGTAATTAACCTTTGGAAGAAAGACCAAAGGGAAATCTCTTCAAATCTTCAAAGCAAGATTAGATGACCTTCAAAAAGATGTTTTAATCAAACTTACTAGAGAGCATTTTATAAAGAAGGAGCTGAGGAAAGCAAGATACTTTATTCTACATAAGAGATCAGTTTAGTTATTCTTGCAGTTTTGTCTGACATTTATGAACTGTCTGTCCAATTTAGACTGAGAGAGGGTAATATAAAATTGGTTGGGTTGCCAATTTCCTCTCAATTTTCTGAGTTGGATTTTACTTTAACTGAAAATGGATTCAAGCCATACAGTCATACACTCTGTATGTCTCATCCTGGTGTTATCTCATGTATTTTATCATCCTTTATCAATTATATTTGTGCCAGAAAATTACATAAGTTGAAATCCTGTTGCTTCACTACACATGCGGAAGGCAAATGGATTAATGTTAATTGAGTGGACAGGAATGCTCTAGCTCTGCTCCTTCATTGAGGTCCTTCTCATCATTTCCATCACCTTCCATGATTTGCAGGGTGAAAATCTACAGTGGGAACTCCTGTCTATTTGATTCTACTGTCCACTGTCTCAGCAGAGAGAGTATAGATGGGAAGCAGGACCATTCCAGCAGCTATTTTGAAAGAACATCATTGTTACCACTACATAGCATTCCAGCAGGCCTATAGTCCTAGTAAAATGAAGGTGGTTGGAATAATTAAATGACAGTTAGATTGTGGCAATACTTGTAAAGTAGGGGTGAGTAACTGTGGCCTTTCCAGATTTTTTTTTTTTGGGCTACAACTCCCAGGTGCTCTAGCTAGCATAGCCAATAGTGAAGGATTGTGGCAATTTGCAGTCCAAAAAACAAATGGAAAGTCACAACCTTACACCTGTCTACTCAGAAATAAAATTGCTTGTTACTTCAAATGTAACTTAATTCTGCATGTTATTTGTTATTTAAAGAGTAAGACATGATAAATGTATTGGTGACATGTTACTTGTCACAATTAATTTTTTTAAAAAAGTACTTTAAGAATACAAAAACAACTAAAAACTGCCCTAAATGTTACACATGAGACACCTCAGAAGGAAGAACAGTACCAGCCATTTATTATTTTGCAAACATAACATTGTTATGGCCTCATTGTCCCCCAAACTGAAGTATTACTTGCAATGTGTTACCTTCAAGCTCTGCAGTCAGTGGGACTTATTTTCTACGTTAACCGGATTGCAGCATAAATTGCTGCACTGGAGTTCTTCCAACTCTTCTGAATGTCTTTGACCTTGAAATCATAGAACTACAGTATCCTGAAAGCTCTGAACAAGCAATTGTTTTGGTTGGAAAGGAGATGCTCAAATAATAGTTTGCTCTAAGCCAGTTGTGTCTGGAGCATAATCAGATGTGGCTGTAAGATTAAGTTGCATATGCTTGTTGTTCACACCATAATACCTGCTTGATGTGCATATTTGCAAATTAATTATTTTTTATAAAGTCACCATAAGTCTCCAGTGTACTTTCTCCCTCTCTCCCACAAAGGAAAACTGCTCTTGAAGAATTTGCCCTAGATTCTCTCCTGCTCAGGCAAAATGTTTGTGTGCAGTAATAATATGCAAGTATAATGACAAGAGAAGCAAACTTTTATGAGAGCAAAGTAGTAGTGTCAATTTTTCCTCCAGGTGAATAGGATGCAACCTCTGACATTTTCTGCTGTTCTGTTATGAAGTGAACAGCTAAAGGTTACACTATTGACATAAAAGACTCCACAAGGATGTTTTTAAGCCACGCTTTTTAGCTTCTATAGATTGAAACACTCAAAACATAAGACTAAGAGAGTCACCAGACAGCAGGTTGACCCAGGCTGACGTGATGTTTTCTCCACTGAAGCCCAGCAACTAGTTGCAAGTGTTGTTGTCCTTCACATAGGAAATGTTTAGTTACCCTGCAAAGGTGCATTGCCAGTGTTCACACAGTAGAAGTTAAATTAGGTATGTTTCTCCCTGGAGGATCTCACTGCCTCCAATGACATTAATAACTACCCTCTTCTCTACTAAACCTCTTTATTTCTTTAGTTTATGAAGTGACCTAGCACTGAACTGATTGTTGTCTCTACCAGCTAAAGCTGTGTTCTATTTCCTCCAATGTTGATATATATGGGTGTTTATATGTGTCTGCGTCTCCCAGAAAGGAAAGAAGCAAAGAATCCTGCTTTGTTTTGGTTGTTTCTCTTTTTCCATTCCAGATCTGACCAAAGATGTTCAGCAAAGTAGGATTACAACAACAACAACAACATCAACATTGCACACGCACATATGCACACCAGCCCAAACTGTGGTTTAAGGGTCGCTCTGAAAGAAACCCTCCAGAGGTTCATGAAACCAGCTTGCTTTGCATACTGGGATAAATGCTTGGGGTGTGGAGGCAATAAAATGCATTAGAGGCACCAACAAGGCAATGGGTGTGCTGGGCAGTGGGACACAACCTCATCCCACTTCTTATCTCCAATATATTATTATTATTATTATTATTATTATTATTATTATTATTATTATTATTATTATTATTATTATTATTATTAGTAGTAGTAGTAGGAGTAGTAGGAGTAGTAGGAGTAGTAGGAGTAGTAGGAGTAGGAGTAGTAGTAGTAGTAGTAGTAGGAGTAGGAGTAGGAGTAGGAGTAGGAGTAGGAGTAGGAGTAGTTTTATTTATATGCCAAAACAACTTGTTCTCCTCCCCCTGGCTGCTATAAGAGAAGCTCCAAGCAGTCTCCTCTACTTTGAATTATCAATACATGGCCATATCGCTTACCTGATACAGCACTGAACTAGTAACATTTTTTAAAAAAATAAATATTTCTTTTAAAATCAAGTGTATGAATCGGCAGAAAATAATGCTCACCCATCACAACCTACCCCACTGACGTCATCACCCTTGATGTGATTAGGACATATCATTAAGACACCCCCCCAAACAAGGACTAATATGTGCTTTTAAACAATCCAGAAAATGAGACAAAACAATGCAACCAAAAAAAGGGACAGCTTTCTTTACTTCATTATTATGATGAAGTCAGAGACCCAAGTTAAAACAATACAACAATAAGAGCAAAAGAATAAAATAATCAATTAAACATGCACATATTTGGAAGAAAGCAGTTAAAATAATAGTGTATTTTAATGAAATCTTACAATAGAGAAGAGAAACAGGAATCCATCAGATAGGCATTAGTCCCACTGTTTGATGTGCTGTGGTGACGGGGTTGGTTCGCCCTTTTTTACAGCAATCAGACAATGTAATTACTAGAGTGAACCAATCTGCCCCCAGAGGGCCTCTGCTTGCACCTTGGGCTTCTACTTTTTTGGTGTGGGTAGGTTTGCTCTAGTTTGGTCTGTTTCCAGTGCATATGATTGCTGGGAACAGACCGTGATCGAGCCATGCAGATGTCAAAGTTGCCAAGGCTCCTTCCACTGTCAGTTTCCGGGACTGTGAAGTGGCTTAATAAATGAGCCACTTCTGTATATTGGCAAATTGAACACTTATATTATTTTTGCCTGTGAAGAACAAGATAGAAGGCTGGCTAAATTATTTTTTTCTGAAATAAATGTTGTAGCTACTTGACACATTATCTTACCTTCCCACACACCAAAATAATCTCTGTGTAAAGGGAAAGTGTGTTTACCATATTGTGTGAATGGTGTTAAGAGTGTATTTCACCTTAAAAATGATGAATATAAAGTTAAATGATGTAACAACAAAATTATTAGACAATGGAATGTATGTGTGCATCATACCAATGGATGAATGTGAGCATACTGAACCACAAACATGTCATAGTGGTGAATGGATGGTTGGGGACACAATTTATAAGCCACGAGATAAGAAGGCGAAATGAGATATTGTTGTGATTTCTGTTCTACTTGGCCAATAAGCTTCTATCTTGATTCTGTGCCAAAAAAACCTTAGATTCTATAGTTGTACATCAGAACCTCATAATGCCAACTTGTATTGAATCCAAAGTGGCTCTTAGCTATTTTATTAATGACTTTTGCTTATTCTCTTCCAACCCATCTCTCTGACTCCAGATAACTGTAGTTCACAACGGCAGGCAGATAAAAGAGGATGTTAAGAGAAATCATAGCTGTGCAAACAGTAGTTTAATGTGACCTGTTCAATTTCCTAAGTATTCCTGTGTGAATCTGAATCCCTGAAATGAGCTGCCTCTCACCACTTATTGTGGGAAAGCATTCTCATTCATAACACGCAGGGTGTGACTAGACAGTGAAGTTATTCTGTGCTGGACTAGGCAAAACAGGGTTCCTTGAATGTGCAATTTGAGCGATGGAATAGTTGGGTGGTTTGGGGACAGGAAACCACACTGCACTTCAAAGCAACCCTATTTAGCTTGTTCTTCCCTCTCAACCTCTATGCCTCCCCACCTTTGGGGAGTGGAGGAGAGCTGGATTTTGTTTTTCATTTATTAGTGAGATATCACTGCATTGGCTTCCCACTGAAGTGAAACAGCACTGGATTACAAAGAAAGAAAGAAAGAAAGAAAGAAAGAAAGAAAGAAAGAAAGAAAGAGACCCCCCACCTCCTCTTCTCTCCCCCCCTCTACCTGTCCTTCTGTCTCTCCCTCCATGGGAAATGGGGTAAAGCTGGTTCTTATTTTATTTTTACTTATTTATTGGCAAGTGACATATCACTTCATGGTCTTGCCACCCAAGTGACATAGGACTGTCACTTTGGTTCAGTACTGGCAATCATGCATGCCAGAAACTGAACTAAAATGGAGTGATTCTACCTGTGCAAAAAAAATTGTAGCCTCTGCTAAGAACCCAGAGAGGTGCAGATAGACATGGATAATAGTCGGGTTGGCTCATGCTTGACTGTATGTCACTGGAAAATGGGTCAAACCAGCCCATTTGCAGAGCAAGCCAAAATGCGAGATAAAGTACCATCTGATAGTACCCTCAGGCTCAACTGTGTCAGAGTGTTGGAGTCCCTGGGCTTGGAAGTAACCACATGATAGCCAAACATGATGTGAGATCTCTAGAACACTGGCAGCTGAACTTCCACCCAAAGCCAACCATATCAATTCCCCTCTCCCCAGTCTTTTAAATGCTTCTATCTGGCTTATGAAGAATTATTTATTTATGCATTTTAATCTGGATGAGGTTAGAAATACTTCTCTCTTTTTTTCTGCCTTTCTTTGTTATTGAATTTGCTTCTGAATAATAAGGGGTAGAAGAGGGAAGTGATACGGAAGCTGAAAGTAGGTAACCTAGGTTTATGTTCTTTGCTTAGAAGATCTTAAAACGAAGTTAAAATAAGTAAATAGATCTAAATAATAAAGTCAAATAAAACTGATACAAAGCATGGAGTGCCTTCCTTGAACTCTTAAATTGTGCTGCTTATATACTGTCCCATAGCGCTTTAAGCACTCTGTGCAGTTTACAATTTAATTATGCAGGCTATACATTGCCACCCCCACCCCCCCGCCAGTGAGCTGGATACCCAGTTTCCAGACTTTGGAAGGATGGAAGGCTGAGTCAACCTTGAGCCGCCTACCTGAGCCCAGGATTGAACTCAAGTAATGAGCAGAGTCTTCACTGCAGTACTGCAGTTTAACCACTCTGCCATGAGGTCCTTAGTTTATTATGTCTACCTGAGAAGATTCCAGTGACCTTTTCTCTTACATGTTGAAGTTTGTCAGTGGTTTTCAGTTCTTGTAAATAGATTAGCAGGGGAAAATTAATTCATAGATAATACATGCTACACCTCAAATTGATCCTGTTTAGCATTATCTCTAGACTGATCCAGGCTGGGATAATTGGGCTGTCTAGTTGCACCTTCAGTCTGTTGCAGCAAAAAGAACATCAAAGAGCCATGCTGGTAACTCTCTTTGTGAAAGGCCACAGTTGATAGCATGATTGCCACTATCTGTATTTTCAGTGTTTTATTTTCTAGTTACCCAAAGTGTACTGTATACATTCCTACAGTAATCTTCCTTGAGCATAAAAAGGAAAAAATAGAGGAAATGTGTAAAACATAATGGACAAATAACTTATTGCTGTTTTCACTTGTCATAAACAGGTTAGTTTTAGAGTATGAGTTTTGTTTCCAATATGCAGTAACAACACTGAAAACATTGCATTAGCAAAATGTGGGCCGTGTAATTTGGAAATGAAAGCAATTTAGGACAATTCAAATAAAATAGAGATGATGATGATAAACAAATATGCAAGTATTTTCATTCTCAAAGCAGATTTGTCATTTATGAACAGAAATTCCATTCACTTCTATGAATTTCTTAGAATGTAAATATTGCAAAATGGTGATGAATATTATGCAGCTACATAAAGCCTATTTCTCCTCTGTATCACCTTTTGAAGAAAGAGAATATCCAGAACAGGGACTTTCTTTTCTTTTAATGATGGTGCCAAGCATTTAAAGGTACCTCACTGGAGAGAGGCATTAGTTTTCCTCAAGACTAGTTACAGCAGAGTGCCAAAACTTCAAAGGCTTCCACTCAATCTGACTGTTTCTAATGAGGCTCAGAAGAGGACATGAACTTGGAGTAATTGAAATAAAAATCAATTTATTGACAAAACTCTAAAGCTCTGGGCTACTGATGCACTAAGAATAAGCATACTTCCCTAGGTCACTTTTTGTACATAACCAAGTTCTAGTTGTTCATGTGATTGTCGGTCAATAGTTTTAAAAACACCATTGCCCTGCAAGTGTTCATCTGTTTTATGTTACAGGATGCTTCACCAGGCTCCACTTTAAAATATCAGCAGCTGGCAACCTTTATGGCCAGAGATTTGGAGAGACAAAGAGGTTAGACTATTGGACTAGGATTTAAGAGTTCTGGGTTTAAGTCCCCACAAAGCCATGAACCTCCCTGGGTGACGCTGAGCCACTTTCTCTCTTTCAGCCTAAGTTTATCGTGAGGTAAAGTTGGGAGAAACAGAAACCTGTGTATTGCACTTAACCCATTAGAAGAAAAGCAGGATATAAATGTAACTAATAAACCCATACACCTAGATTGTTGGTAACCCACACAATTTCTGGTAACCCAGTTATTGACAAACTGTTCTTTTATGAGATAATTGTTCATAGTCTCATTGGATGTTATGTGTATACAAGTATGTACACAAATATATTTATCTTCAACACCTGTTCTAAACTCTATGCTTAGGGGACTCACAACATATGAAAAACGTCAGTGTGATATTGTTGCAGATGGGGGGGGGGGCTCAAAGAGCTGTGAAGTTTGGCACTCCACTATAACTAGTCTTGGGGAAAACTAATTCATCTCCCTGGTGAGGTACCTGTAAATGCTTGGCACCAACATTAAAAGAAAAGAAGGTCTCTGTTCAAAGTGATACAGAGGAATCAGAGTTACTTTATAAAAAATATTGTACCCAACTCTACCTGGCACAGCTCACTTAGCTGTTTCTACTGTATATGGATTGGACCTGTTCCCCATCTGTTGAGGTCAGTGCTCTCCACATAAGAGCACAGCTTCCATTTCCCCCTGCCAACACAGTCAAAGAGCCTTGTTGATGAGGATTCTCCCTGTGTCTGTCATCTTTTGAGAGGTCCATATTGCTGTTGATTTGCTTAATGTCGCAACTCTAGCTAACTTCCTGCACTCCTGCTGGTAAGTTAGAGAACTCCATATTTATTTGTGGTTACATCCTCTTGTGCTTGTCCAGGATACAATGGCCAGTTGTGCAACATACATGCACGTACACATGCGCATGCCTGTGCACACACACAAACAGAGAGAAAGAGAGAGAAATTAAATATACAACATGAACTTATTAAATAAATAGGTGCATGTGGAGCTCCAACTGTGGAAGCTCCCATGGTGATTTGATGAGGTGCTGGTTGTGCACGATGGGTAGACAACCAGCAACCCATCAGATCACCATGACAAATTTTCCAGTTGGAGTTCCATACACACAAATACTGAACAGGGTACTGGTGATACCAAATACTAAGTAGCATTTACTATGGTGAAGTGTATTTAATCTATCTCACTGTAGTGGGGAAGATTGTATACGCATGACATGTGTGCCTGCTCAGCCTGCTGTGGATAATCAGCCTGAAGATGCCCCCCACATCTGCCCATTCCTATGTTCCTATATCTTCAAACCATTCTTCAGAGTACTGTCCCCTCTACTATGACCCATAAAAGGTTTATTTTGGGAAGCAATGCATCCAGTTTGACAACACTTCATTATCATCTGATCCCTGTAGTTCATGGTGGGGCACTTCAGAAAGCTCAGAGGCCATCTTTCACCATCCATTTATGAAGATGACCTGGTTTGCTTGATCCAGTTCTTGATTCCCACTTCACTCACAACCATTTTTCTTGTTTCAGGCACATATTCCTGTGGCCTTGTGTCAGACCTTTGGTTGGGACTTCATTTTGCAATGTGTAGTTAGCTTCTGCCTAGCACCCAACAGAAATCTATGGTAAACTGTTACAGGTGAAGCAATACATATAGCAGGAGCAAATTACTCATTAAATCAATATTCTTCACTTAAAAAGTAGTCTGTAGCCTTAGATGTCTGCAGTTTTCACTGCAGGAAAAGGGCACGACTAATCTATTCCTCAATATAGCAATTTCTAGAAGACAGCCATGTAAATCTACCACAGTGAAACAACAGGATTGTGCAGCACCTTATAACATGTGTTTCTCTGATCACAGAGTCATCTTCTTAAGATGCGGGAGCTCCATTCCATTTTCCAAGCTCTATCTGCTCCTACCCACCACCCAAAAAGCTGATCCTGATAATGGTAATAGATCAAGAGAAGCTGCTGCTGCTGCTTTTTGAAGATGCAGACATATATAGCAATTAAATATAAGAAACAGCGAATGGAAATTTGCTTCTCAACTAGTTCTGAAAAGAGAGCAGAAATCTGTTTTTTCGGGGCTAATGGTACTACACACTTGAGTACAGAAAGCACTGTTGGAGCTTTAATAGCTCGCATTTTGGATTTGACACATACACATTAATAGGATTTTTTTCCAAAAAGATGCATGGCGCCACTCGAATGATTATTTTATGAGCAATCAGCAGCCTACTATATTGAGATGTGCAGCATATGGCCATTTCAGCCAAGGCTCATACCTTGCTTTTGGATAATGTTGGCAAACAAAACAAATCTCTTTCTCTCTTTCTCTCTTTCTCTCTCTCTCTCTCTCTCTCTCTCTCTCTCTCTCTCTCACACACACACACACACACACACACACACACACACACACAAAATAACAAACAACAACAACAAAAGCCATGATTACATTTTTGGCACACAAACTGCATATGGCTGTATTTGCCAGCCTGCTGATTATCTAACATTGGAATCCAGTCCAGAAAAATCTAGGGAAATAAAGTTGGGAGCTCAGCACCACACTCTTGGAAAAGAAGGGCAACATGCAGCACTAAAGTCTGATCAAGGGAGTGATTTGCTTATTGCAAGAGCTTTGCTTTCCTTTTTTCCCTGGCTGGGATCAGCCTTGCCATCAAGTTGACAATTCTGTGGTTGAGCAGAAAGAAACCCTGCCATGCCTGTTGTGTCTTAATGTCCTGTAAAAGGGCTCACAGCTGGCAGCTGCTGGTACACTTGAAAGAATTGTAAGGAACTCCTGTTGGGCAGCTATGGAAGTAAAACTAGTTCACCATCCCTTGTTTCAAGGAGTATGTTAAGTACTGACTTGCTTTTTGGTTGCTATCAATACAAGCTGATATTTATGGAAGATTTGAATATGCTGATATTTACAGTATATCACAGAAGTCAGTACACCACCTCACATTTCATAAATATTTTAGTATATCCTTTCATGTGACGAAAGAAATGACACTCGGCTGCAATGTAAAGCAGTGAATATACAGCTTGTATAACAGTGTAAATGTGCTGTCCCCTCAAAACAACACAACACACAGCCATTAATGTCTAAACCACTGGCAACAAAAGTGAGTACACCCCTAAGTGACAATGTCCAAATTGGGCCCAAGTAGCCGTTTTCCCTTCCTGGTGTCATGAGACCCGTTAGTGTCACAAGTCTCAGGTGTGAAGGGGGAGCAGGTGTTATCACTCTCACTCTCTCAGACTGGTCACTGGAAGTTCCACATGGCACCTCATGGTAATGAACTATCTGAGGATCTGAAAAAACGAATTGTTGCTCTACATAAAGATGGCCTAGGCTATAAGAAGATTGCCAAAACCCTGAAACTGAGCTGCAGCACAGTGGCCAAGACCACACAGCGGTTTAACAGGAGAGGTTCCACTCAGAACAGGCATCGCCATGGTCGACCAAAGAAGTTGAGTGCCCGTTCTCAGTGTCATATCCAGAGGTTGGCTTTGGGAAATAGACGTATGAGTGCTGCCAGCATTGCTGCAGAGGTTGAATGGGTGGGGTAGGGGGGGGTCAGCCTGTCAGTGCTCAGACCATACGCCGCACACTGCATCAAATTGGCCTCCAGGGCTGTCGTCCCAGATTTTAGATTAGGCATCCTTCAGTCTCGAGAGACTATGGTAATGTGCTCTGAATAGAGGACTTGGAACAGCGTCTAGTGTGGCTGAGAAGGCCAATTCGAGAGTGACAATCCCTTCCACACTGGAGACAAATACAATCTGTCCCCGGTCCAGCTCCCTGATTTTGCTGGTTTTGGGACTGCCTCTTTGCCTCAGCCTGCTGGACAAGTGTCTCTTCAAAATGGGAGAGGCCATGATGCACCGCCTGCCTCCAGGCTGAATGCTCAGATGTCAAAGTTTCCCATTTGTTGAGGTCCATTCCTAAGGCCTTCAGATCCTGCTTGCAGATATCCTTGTATCGCAGCTGTGGTCTCCCTCTGGGGCGATTTCCCTGCATTAATTCTCCATACAAGAGATCTTTTGGAATCCGACCATCAGCCATTCTCACGACATGCCCAAGCCAACATAGATGTTGCTGTTTCAGTAATGTATACATGCTAAAAATTCCAGCTCATTCTAGGACTACTCTATTTGGAACTTTGTCCTGCCAGGTGATACCAAAAATGCGTCGGAGACAACACATATGGAATGTGTTCAGCTTCCTCTCCTGCCGTGCACAAAGGGTCCAGGACTCACTGCAGTACAGGAGTGTACTCAGGACACAGGCTCTATAGACCTGGATCTTGGTATATGCTGTCAGCTTCTTATTAAGCCATACTCTCTTTGTGAGTCTAGAGAACATGGTAGCTGCTTTGCCAATGCATTTGTCCATCTCGACATCTAGGGAGAGAGTGTCAGAGATTGTTGAGCCAAGGTACACAAAGTCATGAACAACCTCCAATTCTTGCGTGGAGATGGTAATAAAGGGAGGTAAGTCCACGCCCTGGCCCATGACTTGTGTTTTCTTCAGGCTGATTGTTAATCCAAAGTCTTGACAGGCCTTTCTAAAATGATTCATAAGTTGTTGGAGGTCTTCAGCAGAGTGGGCAACAACAGCTGCGTCATTGGCGAAGAGGAAGTCCCGCATGCATTTCAAGTGGACTTTGGTCTTCGTTCTCAATCTAGAGAGATTAAAGAGCTTTCCATCTGATCTAGTCCAGAGATAGACACCTTCTGTTGCAGTTCCAAAGGTGTGCTTCAGCATGACAGCAAAAAAGATCCCAAACAGGGTCAGCGTGAGGACACAGCACTGTTTCACTCTGCTTTGGATGTCAAAGGGATCTGATGTTGAGCCATCAAAAACTACAGTGCCCTTCATTTCCTCATGAAAGGACCTGATGATGTTAAAGAGTCGAGGTGGACATCCAGTCTTGGGAAGTATTTTAAAAAGGCCGTCCCTGGTAACCAAATCAAAGGCCTTTGTAAGATCTATGAAGGCCACAAAGAGTGGCTGTCGTTGTTCCCTGCATTTCTCCTGCAACTATCTGAGGGAAAATATCATGTCAGTGGTGGATCTATTAGCTTGAAATCCACACTGTGATTCTGGATAGACTCTGTCTGCAAGCACCTGGAGTCTTCAGCACAATACGGGCAAGCAGCTTCCCTACAACGCAGAGAAGAGAGATGCCACGGTAGTTATTGCAGTCGCCCCTGTCTCCTTTGTTCTTATACAATGTGATGATGTTTGCATCCTTCGTGTCCTGTGGTACTCCACCTTCCCTCCAGCAAAGACAAAAGATTTCATACAGCTCAGTGGTGATGATCACTTTACAGCACTTCAGCACTTCAGCAGGGATGATGTCCTTCCCAGGTGCCTTGCCGGAGGCGAGGGAATCCAAGGCTGCTTTTATTTCTGCTAAAGTTGGTTCACTGTCCAACTCTTCCAAGACTGGCAGGCACTCAATGTAATTTAGTGCCTCTTCAGTTACTACATTCTCTCTGGAATATAGATCAGAGTAGTGCTGCGCCCAGCATTCCATCTGCTGTGCTTGGTCCTGGATGATCACACCTGTAGCAGACTTCAAAGGAGCAGATTTCTTCTGTATTGGACGTAAAGGCTTTTTGATACCGTCATACATTCCCTTGATGTTACCTGTGTCCGCTGCTATCTGTATGTGAGAGCAGAGCTGAAACCAATAATTGTTAGAACATCTCCTGGCAGCCTGTTGGACTTTGCTATGAGCAACTCGAAGAGCCTGCAAGTTGTACTCACTAGGAGAGGCTTTGTATGCTGCTAGAGCTCTCCTCTTTTCCTCGATGGCTGGCATCAACTCCTCCGAATGGGCTTCGAATCAGTCTGCCGTCTTTTTGGTCTTCTTGCCAAATGTGGACAAGGCGGTCCACAGCATCCCAAAAGGAAGCCTCTTCTAAAGATGAGGCACAAGAAAGCCCACATACGGTTTGCTGAAGACAAGGATTTCTGGAACCATGTCCTGTGGTCTGATGAGACCAAGATAAACTTACCATATTTTTCCATGTATAAAATGACACCTTTTCCTTAAATAATTAGACAAAAACTTGAGGGTTGTTTTATACACGGAAGGCAGCCGCTTTCCCTGCCTTTTGCGAAGCCACGGGGCTTAGCAAAAAGGAAGGGAAGGCTCCCTTCGGGTAAAGCAGCCGTGAAAGGGCTGCATGATTGCACCCCTTTGATCCTGAAGCCCTTTCATGGCTGCTTCAGGATCAAAGGGGTGCGATCATGCAGCCCTTTCATGGCTGCGTTACCCACTTCCTAAGAACGCAGCCGTGAAAGGGCTGCACGATCGCACCCCTTTGATCCTGAAGCAGTCATGAAAGGATCAAAGCCCTTTCACGGCTGTGTTACCCACTTCCTAAGCCCCATGGGGATCAAATTTTCTAATTTGGGCGTTAGAAAAGGGGGGGTGGTCGTCTTATACATTGGGTTGTCTTATAAACGGAAAAATACGGTATTTGGTTCAGATGGTGTCAAGCGTGTGTGGCGGCAACCAGGTGAGGAGTACAAAGACAAGTGTGTCGTGCCTACAGACAAGCATGGTGGTGGGAGTGTCATGGTCTGGGACTGCATGAGTGCTGCTGGCACTGGGGAGCTACAGTTCATTGAGGGAACCATGAATGCCAACATGTACTGTGACATACTGAAGCAGAGCATGATCCCCTCCCTTCGGAGACTGGGCCGCAGGGCAGTATTCTGACATGATAACGACCCCAAACACACCTCCAAAATGACCACTGGCTTGCTAAAGAAGTGAGGGTAAAGGTGATGGGCTGGCCAAGCGTGTCTCCAGACCTAAACCCTATTGAGCATATGCGGGGCACCCTGAAACGGAAGGTGGAGGTGCGCAAGGTCTCTAACATCCACAAAGCCTGGCTCCCAGCAATGAAAAATACAGCCTGCAAAAGGTCAACGAACTCTACCCAGCTACAAGGACCGGTGATCACTGCACACAAAAGACCAGCTAACGACACCCATCAATCACAGTGACAGATAATCTCTCCCTTTTATCACAACAATACACCCACAACAAAAAACACGCTGATCACCACCAATCACCCATCTCCTGAAAAGGACAATAGCTGATCCCACAGCTATAAATACTCAATTATCTAAACAAACTGCACCAGAGCACAGACAGAGTTCTGACTCCTGTTCTCTGAAGATGCCGGCCACAGAGACTGGCGAAACATTAGGAAGAACAACCTTCAGAACACAGCCAAAGAGCCCGAAAAACCCACAACAACCATCAGATCCCGGCCGTGAAAGCCTTCGAGAATACAAAATAAATAATGCCAGAAATCAAAGTGAGAGTTTTGCTTTCTAATAGGGGGAGGTGTAGAAGATTTCTCTTATTTCAGAAAGAGGGAGGGGGTTTAGGAGAACAGACATGGAAGTCAGCATGTGTAAGCAGATAGATTACAATGCCACTGATAACCGAATACCCTTGAGGAAACACAGTGGATCCTGCAAGAATGACTCCTAGTGGCAGAGAGCCAGGAAAATGAAAATATCCTGCTGATTTGATTATTTGACAGTAGGAAATATAACTGAAAAACCAAATGAGAAGTTGTGACTTTCCAAAGGAACTGCTTAGAAATGGGCAATACTCCATTTTGACTTTCTGAAGAAAAGAAGAAAAAAGGAGGAAGACAATAGTAATATTAGCATCCTTGTTTTATATAGTTTTTGCTTTACATTTCTTGCCTTCCTCGATAAATCTGGCAGCTTGTTTCTTTTTTAGATGCTTTGTATTGTTACTCATGGAATAAAAAATGAAAAATGTGCATATTCAAGATAAGCCAGTTGCATTTTTATTCATTAATGGAAGTTCTATGGGCCAGCTTCCTGGCGATCATATGGCAGAACATAATCAGCAACAATATTAAAACAGCAGATATGAAACACATATGAGGTGATACTAATAATAACAGGGAGAGAACAGCCCTCTCCCATCCAACTCAGCTTTCCTCAGTGCTCCATAGAATCATGTGGAAAGATATATCCCCATAAATAAATGTATAATTTAAAGAAAAAACTCCCAAGAAAGTTTGAAAGTAGGAAAGTTTAGGCTAACTTCCAAAGAGCACAACCTATGTTTAAATTACAGTGGCTGGAGAACTTGCTGCTACGTTCCTCTGTCAATAGATCTTTGAGATACACCATTCCTACTCCATGTTATCTTCTTCCTCCTCCCCCTCCCTTCACTACCAGAGGGTTGATCATCATAGCCATTCTAATTTTGGATGCATCATCTCTAAACAATGTGTTGCATCCAATCTGGTTTCCAAGACCCTTTAATGAAGAAGTTCTCCTTCCTGCCCTTCTTTTACCCTTTATTTCACATTGAAAGATCAGCTGGAAGCAGTTGGTACTTCTGTTACTCATTATGTGCTCAAAATATTCTAGCTTGCTGCATTTGATGTGTTTTATGATTTCTCTGCCTTTATCCATTTGCCACTATTACAGCACCACTGTAATACGGTGTGGGATCCTAAGTAAGGGTGAGATCAAATGGTTGCAAAGTCACTTCCCTGATTGCACTGGAGAGGATTGCTTTAACAGGAGCAATCTCTTAAAACAATTGTTCTGTCTGCTGGGGAATTGTTCCAGCCCAGCCCAGCCTCCCCAAATAGTAGCCCTACAGCTGGGCCTAGAAAATAGATCGCACTGGACCACTCCACAAGGAGTCCAAATGATAAGGTGTTTGTTCCAGTGATCACAACCACAATCTGCTGCTAACCCAGAGCACTGTATGATCCTCTGTCAGTGAGCTCAATATTTCAACAATAGGCTGTGTAGCTGTATATTTTTGAGATCATTTCACATACATCTTAGAGCACACAGGAAGGTCTTTTGTGATAGGAGTTTTGGGGAAGGGACATTTTGCACAAAAGCGGCGTGTCTGTGACATGATAACCTCAAGGCATCCCTTGTCATGCCATAGGCAATTTTATTGTTGCCTGTGCCTATCATGGTGTGTTGGCTCTTCAGATCCTTTTGGAACCAGGGATTGAAATAACCAGTCGAGAAGCAGCCAGGCTGTGAAGGTAGCACAGAATAGCACAGGTTCTCTGGTTCATGTGGTAAGCAAAGGCCAGCGGGGCTAATGAAAAGGCCAGCCTTGATAGCAGTAGAAACTAAATGTTAGGGGTTTCCTTTCAGAAGCTGTTGGACTGTAAATCTCACCAGCCCTTCACCATTAAGCAATTATACAGAGAGAAAGCTAAGATTTCCCCCCCTGTTTTGTTGTTGGGCTGATAATGATGGTGCAGCTTGTTAATAATGTGAGGTGCAACAAACTTCTTTTGCAGATGGGACAACAATAACAGCAACATGATGACTGCAAAGGATTGAATAATGCCACAATTTTTTAAAAATAATATCTTCAGCTCTGATTGGATATGCTGTCTAAGGTGATGGGTGCTATATTGCAAAACCATCTGTAGGACTATCCTCTTTCCATCCTGCCATACATAGTATGAGGGTGGAGCCCTGGACAGCTGTAGATGCCATCATCTACTCTTCTGACTGCTCCACAGCTTTGGAAGTTACTGCGTCCCTGCTGGGACCCAGAAATTGGCAACCTTTGCTAATCTTTCCTGCCTCCATAACCCACCTCATCTATCATGCTGTAGAAGAACTGCCTTCACTTTGTTGCAGCTGTTATTTCTTTGTTAATGGGAATTGGCAGTCTTTGCCTCTCAGATTCTTACCTGCCTCAGCTAGCCTTAGGATGAGACATGTGTTGAGTAGGAGAGCAACATATTTACCTTCTATGAGAAGCCAAACAAGAAATTGTACAAATGTTTCTAATGTTTGCTCAAAAATGGTGTTCATAATGAGCATGATGAACTTCACTCACTTCATGGTGAGCCTAAATTAATATGTCTAAATTACTAAATAATGGTAATGTATACAAGTGGATGTAGCTCTTAGGAAATCATGCAGGATTATTACTGGCTGCCTGAAATCTACCCCAACTGAAAACTATTATTTGGCTGTCATTCTCCTTCCAGAAGTGAGTCAAGAGGTGCTAGCAAACAATGAGTGAAATAAGGCACTACAGCACCAAACCTATCCAGTTCATGGGCCCCAACCCCCTAGTCAACAGCAGACATTGAGGAAACATTTTCTGCACACATCTAAAGCTCTAAATATTAAAGCAGAAGAGGCTAGGCTAAACCTATGCAGAACAAAAACAACACATTTTGCAAATGGATGAATGCTGAAGAGTGTCTCTCACCAAGATAAGACTCCATCTGGAAGTCAATAGACTTTGAAGTGAAGTAAGAGGATCAAGGAATAATCAAGTAAAATGGGGCTACTTGGATACAGGACACATTTTCTGTGAATGTGGATAAATTCAATCACTGTACTACTTATATACATGCAATTTATGCCCCACCACATGTACTAAAGAATATCTAATTAGACATGAGATATTTGTATTCATATCCCTGGGGATACAGGTGCCTGGGAAAACTGGATCACCTCCCCCGAACCAGCAGGTCCCCTTACTGCTCACTGCACGGCGTGCAGAGCCAGCGGTACTCTCATCACACCAGTCCAGGAAGCAGCCCAGCTGGTGCTTCCCCTCCTCCCTGCACAACTGAGTGCTAAACAGCTGACAGGGGAGACTCGGCATCCCACCTCCTTGCCAGAGTGGTCAGCTGCGTTGGGAGGCGGGGAAGCGCCAGCCAGGCTGCTTCCGGTATTGGTGCTATGAGAATTATGCTGGCTGTGTGCGCCATGTGGTGAGCTGTAGGTGGACCTGCCAGTTGAGGGGGGAGGGTCCAATTTTCCCAGGCACCTGTGGTACCAATCTTTGTATTCATATCCCCAGGGACAGGAATACGAATATGCCATGTCTAGATCTAATAACTGGATGAGATAATGCTATTGGAGTAGCCCACTTCTACACAAAAATGGTCTAATTATCTTTAAATTTTATTTTTAAAAAATCTTTTACCTACATTTCATATATTTAGATATTTTTAAATTGTACAACACTCTGATATGAATAAATAAAGAAAAGAACGATGCATACAGGTGGATAATAATAGTAATAGTGATGAGAATGATGGTGATTATGATGATAGCATGACAAACATGATTAATAATGATATTAATAATAATGATTAAAGCATACTGACTGAAACTGTTACAATGTGATTACCATGAAGACAGTGACAAAATAGTTGATGTAATAGTACAAAATGGGATAAATTATAATATATATTAAGGAAATATATAGGACCCTTTTAGTATTTGATGACTCCAAATATTGCTGTATGGCTTCTCAGCATACCTCCCCTCCAGCAGAACTCCCCCAAGAGCAAAAAGTGTGGACCCCAATGAAAGCTAGAATCCCAATTTCATGTCCCCACAAAGCTTACATCAAAATTTTGTACTAGGGTTGTGCTGTTTGGGACCACACATGTTTTAGCTGTAAATGGAGCAAATGCTGTAGTTTTAAAGTTCCAATGGGTCAAGAACAAGAGGGTGTGGGTGATTTGGGAGGTTTATTCATAAACTGGTTAATTCACATATATTATTAATGCCCGCATAAACTTGATGGATCATTCCTGAACATTTCATAGGCTGGAAGGGGGATTCAGTCCTCCCAGTCTAGTTGGGGGTGGGGCTTGAGACCCGCTACCCTTCCCATTCCAGAATCTATGCTTTGAAATCTTGTGACACAATAGATGAGTTAGGTTTGAAGAGCCACATATGTTTTACTGCAGCAGGTGAACCTTGTTCTCAAATGTGAATTGAAGTGGGTTTGATCCAGAGTGTCAGTGCAATTCAATGGATTAAAGCTCCTCTTTCGCTCATGCCTGCCTGGATTTAAATTCTGCCCTGCCAGAAATCTACTTAAAAAAAATCAATTCACTGTACTTGTTAAAGCAGGATTAGCAGAGTGTCTACTTTTGCCCTTAGGGCAGGGATAGGAGATGTGTGGCACTACAGGTGCCACTGTACAGAACCCCCTATCTGTCCCTAGCTACCAAGGCCAAAGATGAGAAGTGATGGGAGCTGTGGTCCAACCACATTTCTCCTTGTTGCTTTAGGGTCCCCAATTTCACTTGCGATCCAGAAGGAAAGAGCATCTGGCTTCTGGTTAATGTTGCTCTGATAAACTGTGCTTTCAAGTGGCCAAGGATTATGAATAACAATTAAATAGGTCTTCTGTAGTATTACATGATGGTGACCAGTGTGAATGAATATGGAACAAATAGATCAGTGTGAAACAGAGACTAAAATCCTGTTGCTTTAACTTACACTGCATAAGGCTGATGATATCATCTGCTGTGCCAGTTTTTTTAGAAATTAAAATTTTCCAACCCCCCCCCCCCCCAAAAGTCTGAGGCTCCCTTGGGAACCTTCCATCAGGAGGAAGCTGTTGGGGGGCTGCAGGATGATGGGGAAATCTTAAATTTCTAAAAATTCCTGCTGCCAGATTTGACAGGGATTTCAGTAGGAATTCTCTTTCTCCAAACACTTTGCTATGAGCAGGTGGCAGGGATGATTTTACTGGTAGCAGTGATTTTGGAAATTAAAGACTTTCCCTGTTCTGTGGTCCCCAATGGCTTCCCCATGATGAAAGGGATCCCAAGGGAGCCCCATAATCTTCAGGGTGGAATCAGAAATGTTTAGTTTTTTAAAAACTGCTCCAGCTGATGATGCTATCATCAGTAGTAAGTTACCCTACTGAATTTCAGTCAGTGTCTTCATTCTGTGAAAACTGCTTTTAGGTGTCCTGTGAGATCACCAAAAGTTTTGCATTATTTATAAGCCATTTTGGATTCCCCTCCTCCCCTCCCCCTCCTCTGCTCTCCTCCTCTTCTCTGTAGCACAGACAGAATATGAAAACTTGTTTTTAATGAAGAAACCCCTTCACTTGGCTGCTATTACAGATCCTTCCATGGCAAGAGTACAAAAGTCATTTATGTAATCATTATTCCTGATCCCAGTTCCTTTTCATATTAGATGCCTGCCCTCAGATTCTCATGCTTGAATAAAAAATGGGGGGTGGGGAGAGGTGAAGTCTTAATGTTTTGAACAGGAATTCTGTTTCTCTGAACACTTCGCTATAAGGGCGTGGTGGCAAGGATGTTTCTACATGAACTTTGTCACCTGAGAAATAAGACAAGCATTGTGAAGATTATTTTTGGGGAGGGGGGACGAATTGCATATGCTTTTAGATTTCTACAGTTGTTATATCAAAGAAGTACTGATAATATGAGCATTGAAACAGTATAGTACTGTTGTAAGACCTGGAATAAAAAAAAATACAACACAAGAATGAATGTTTCTTCATAAGATTTCTAGTCACATAATTTGATTCAAGAGCTTTGGGTAAGTCAGACAAGAACACCAACGTACTCAAAAGTTTTTGTGAAAAATCTGTCTATGGAGTAACTCAAGGACAAAACTAAATGCACAACATTTAAGTCAACTGATATCTACTCATTATCTTGAAATAAAAGGTCCCCTCCCTCCTTGAAGATGTAGAATTTATTTCCAGTCACCTTGTTTAGGAAATAGCTTGTTCTCCTCTGAGATAAATGTAGGAAAATACAGATTGTATCAAAGAAACAGTAACTTCTAGAGAAATGCACAAAGGCATATCAATGTGAAACAACTTTCCAGCCTCTCTCCCAACAGTATTATGTTATAAACAGTGCTTGGTAAATTGAAAACATTTGTAAACACTTCCAATTTGCATTTGATTTGTGGATTTTAGGCATAGATTGGTGTGAAACAGACAGAGGCTGAAATCTGGGCATTGCTGTCTATGTTAGGCATAGACCTAGTTTAGATATAGCATTGCATTTTTTTAAAAACACCATCATATGAGCATTCTTTGCCACTCCATATTACAGGATGAGATTGGAAAACTATTTATTGTTACATCCTAATTGGAAACTGAGGTTAGTTTAAACCATGACTTATTGAATCACACAACTATAACTGTCCAAGAGAAGTGCAAATAAACCATTGTTTAAGCAAGCCATACTGTGTCCTTGTGAGACATAAGACAAACTACAGTGTGTTTAAACATGGAAGTGAATGTTTTCCACTTGCTCCTTATGGCCTCACTTGCAAAAGGAGGAGAGAGGGGAAAGCAAAATCCTGAGGCTCATCCAGGTTTCATATAGCACAAAATCATGATTTTGTGTTGTCCATGAACTGGTCGAAACTCTCTTTCATGAAAATTTTAAAAAAGCTTATTTCAATCATTTAAATATTTTTCTGAACCCCAGTATTTTTATCCAGACATTAATTAACAGAATCATAAAATGTTGGAAGGAACCTTAAGAGACCGTGTAGTTCAACCGGCCTCTCAAGGCAGGCTCTACAATAAAGGACACAGCTACATGACTTATCACATGGATTGATTCTCTCCAAAGAGTAGGAACCTACCACCTCTTCAGGTAGTCTGTTGTAGTGCTGAATAGAAATACTCACCTGTGCATTTTTCCTAATGTTTGGTTGCAATCTGCTTCCTTGTAATTTCCATCAGTTGGTTTATCCCTGGACTCTGGAACGTGACTAGTGCATCCTTTTCATTACAGCAGTACTTAGCTTGTAGATGGCATGCTAATTAGTCTGCAACTGCTGTAGTAGCAGAATCTCAAGCATCACTCACGTCCACTTTTTAATATTGGAAATAACAGAGTTAATTAAAAATAAAGGTATTTAATTCAAAACAGGAAGACTTTTAAAGTTCTGGAAGGTAGCACAGACAGAACCCTATTTCTTATTCCCTTTATATTGAGGTTGCTGAAATGTAATGAATGTTCAAAGACGGATGCTCATTTCAACTAATTAGCACATTTTTGGCTGCAATCTAATAGGAACTAACCTCAGTGAAGTAGTAGAACATGCTTTCAAGTATATTAGTGATTGGGCTAATTAATGAATGTTTGCAGCTCTGTTCCATACATAACTGGTAAGTAAGAGTGATAAGAGTTCCGTAGGACATACTCCCAGGTAAGTGTGTTTCAAACTGTAGCCTTGATAAAAATGTGTAGTAAATAAAATCTGTTAAAATAAAAGTTGATATTAAGTACCGTATTTTTCCGTTTATAAGACTCCCCAATGTATAAGACAACCCCCACTTTTCTAACCCCAAATTAGAAAATTTGATTGCTGCTTTCCCCACCATTTTCTAATCCCGGGGCTTAGCAAAAGGAGGGGGAAAGCAGCGATCAAAGGGCTGCAGGCTCACTTAGGCTGGGGCTTAGGAAGTGGCGGGGAAAGCAGCGGTCAAAGTGAGCCTGCAGCCCTTTGATCCCTGCTTTCCCCCTCCTTTTGCTAAGCCCCATGGGGCTTAGCAAGTGGAGGGGGAAAGCAGCAATCAAAACGTGGCAGGATTGCTTTGATCTCTTCCCCCCCTCCACTTTTTTTTTGTTCTCTCCTCAGCTTACTTCCGTGTATAAGAGGACCCTCAATTTTTGGTCTAAAGATTTTAGACAAAAGTATCGTCTTATATACGAAAAAAATACAGTACATGTGTCTCGCCCATGTTAGATACTTTGAAGTCCATCAGGTTTCAGTAAAAGAGAGAGGTCTGTGCTTTTCAAGAACAGAAACACTCCCCCAGGTCACCTTGCTGCTGAGAAAAGTTACATTGTTTTGTTTCTCATTGCCAGTCTCATATTCTGATATAATTTTAAAATGTGAGAATGATGGGATTCTTCTTTTTTCATGGGCCTAGTCACAAGTGTGAACCCAGTCTACTGTAGATCATGCAAATAGAATTATGTTATGATACTATATAGCCAAATTTCTCTATGTGATGAGATCATGAAAAGAAATGAAGCCAATTCAACATGAAGGCAAAACAACAAGCAAGTCCCATTGTACCAGTTACCAAAATGTTACCTATAGGGAAAGAGTCTTTTCAAAACTGCTGAAAAATATTTGCAGAAAAGAACCTCTTTAGACTTAGTCCTAGATAGTGTGATCCAGTGCAATGCACGTCTATTTAGAAACGAGTTTATTTAAAGCCAATGGGGCTTATTCATAAGTGTGAGCATATAGGACAAAATTCTGTTGCCTACTCTAACTGCAACTTAACATAGTAAAGTAAGGCATAATTGGAGTCAGCCCATTTGGATTAATGGAATTTACAGAGGAGTTGGCTTACCAAATCCCTGTTGATTCAGTGGGCCTTCTCTAAGGCAATTTACTATGCTAAGAAACAGGATTTTGGCCATAGAATTGTTGAGAATTTGTTAATGTATTCTCTTTGGATACAAGCAGAATTAGGAGATATCAGGTTGCAAAAACACTATAACGCTGAGAGAGTAAAATTTAACTTAGTCTATTGACAAATATACAGAGAGCATAGACATTCATCTGGCAGCATAACATAATACAACACATAGTATAGAAATAAGTGATCTGACTTACAGCAGATACGATGTTCCCTTTACACATGCCTTTTATACATTCTTGGGACCAATCACAAAATACATTACTTCATTTCACACTTACATAAGGTTACATCATTTTCTACAGCTGTAGAACATCAAGTCTTCTACCTTGGTACCCACCTGAATCCACTTAGTACATGACTCAGGTAAAATCAGCCATTTTACTTTCTACTGTACAACATTTATATTTAATACATATTCAGATCAAAATCTCAACACCCCTCCTTAAATTAATTGTTGTATAGACCACTTTTATTGCACAGTTAAACATGTTTCTGCATGGTCGATGGCTTTGTGAAAATATCAGCAATATTATTTTCACTTGGTAATTAGCTTATAGTAGTGTTTGATTGTTTGATTTATCTAATGCTTTTCCTGAGCCTTGAAGAATATTTAGAAGCTTCGTATTGGGCAGAATGCTCAGTTGTTGAACCCTTATGGTTCTCGGGCATGTTTGGGATTTCTGCATGTGCAACTAACCTTGTGCAAGCAGTTGCAATATCTGGCAGTGTGTCTGTGGCACAACTGGCCGTGCAACTGATTTTAGACAACATGGATTTTTAATGAAACTATATAAGAAATCAACTATATGATATTTCCAAAATCCTCTCATACATATTTGTACAGAGTGTTTCTCAAGGGGAAAAATGTTTCTGTTGAAAACCACATGCTGTCCTCACAGCCTTAATATGTGGAAATTCAGAGAAAAATGAAAGTAAATACTAAAGAACAGTCTTTTCAGTTTGTCTTCAACTAAAATGGAGGCAAGATATGGTTTTAGGTTTGCTTTGGGGGAACAGATTTTGAGTTATAGCCAACCAAGGTATTTAAGCTCAGAGATCAGTAGTATCCATGCAAAAAATATTGTTTCAAAGCTCTTACTATTTTTGACAAATAAATATTTGACAATATTTATTACTTTTCACCCACCATTTCTGAGATCTTTTGGGACAAAAAGACACACTTTTGACAATATTTATTATTGGTTTATTTTTGTGCCTTTTCAGAAAAAAGTGCTAAACTCAAAGCCTTAGTTCAGATAATTATCAGGAACAGTTCATTATAGAGAATGCATGTTTATTTATCAAATTAATAACCCATCCCAAAAGTACAGTGTAGGGAATAATACATTAATCTTTGGAGAAAATTATACTGCGCAAAGTATGGATTGTTTTTAAAATGATTACATGAATCAGTTTGGTATAGAGCTGTCAACAGCCATTGTGGCAGCTAAATATAACAGCAAGGGTCAGGCGCAGTCTACCTCTGACAAACATTTGCTGCCCATTGTCCTCACACAATATAGCGCACGATCTTATCTAAGATGGTGGTTTATTGCTATGATGCTCCTATGTAGTTATATTAGCAGAATTTGAAAAGTTTATTTCATGACTAGGACTCTGGGCATACTAGCTGGGAGTTACAGTCCAAAAAAGATACTAAAAGGTATATTTTGATATCAAAATAATGAATGCCAAAAAATATGACGTGAGAATGAGTGAAGCAACTGACGAATGCATACATTTGTGTTCTTCATAAAGGATTAAAAAACAGATCCGTCTGTCTGTCTGTCTGTTTATTGACCAAGAGTTTTATAGTGTACTCAGTTTCTTCAAATGGATATTTGAAATAAAACTGATACCTTTGCAATGGACACATTTTTGTCTTAAACAGTGTGTACCTAATGATAGTCTTAAAAAACACAAAGCAACTGGAGTAAGGCTTTTACCCTAATTGCAATTTGTACTAATTGTGTGTTTTCAATGACGTGGCGAACCATGACATCAATCAATCTTTCTTCTTTCCTCATATTAGAGTGTTGCACAATTTAAAATTATGGACATATATGAAATATAGGTAGAATTATAAATAAATCAAAATGATAAGATAATTAGATCTTTTTTTACCGGAAGTGAGCTACTTCAATAGCATTATCTTGGCCATTGGCTACATCTTCTTTCTACAAAGCTACTATATAGACTGATTTTCTTTGGCAGATACTTACTGAACAGTGTCCATTCCCCCTACCCACCCACTCCTCAGAACAGTTTGCATGTCAGATTTGTGCATGGCAGAAGACCATTTCAGGACAGATGGCCATATGGTCCACCGCAGCCTTCAAGACAATCACCTGATTTCTCATTGTCTCAATGGAATTGACAACAACACCTCTACCCTGTGCATTGCATCCAGACATAGCTCTAGGTTTTTAAACTATACCTGGTTTTGCTCTCTCTAGCTACATGATCTGTCATACAGACCTAGAGTGGTAATAAGAATAAGCACTTTTTTGAAATTGACAAATCGCTACTATTCTCATAACTAATGTATTGGAACAAATCTGTTCTTTTTTCTGCACTGGGGTTGTTTTGTAGATCTCCAATGGCCTCCTCCCACCCCCACCCCCGATCCCACAGAAGCCATTCTAGGTTATCCTTCCGTGGTTTACTTTCCATATACCTAGTCACACAATACTACTGGGAGTGTTTCCATTCCTTCTTTTCAGCTGTAAGGATGGTTTCTTGACTGGTGTGGACATATCTCCACTGCACAGCATGCATGCATGACTTATGTGACTATGTGGCCAGGGTTCAAACTGAAGATTGCCCCACCCCCATTGTTGACGTTTTCTTATTCCCAGAGTATGTAGGAGGAACTCTGCTCTGTTATGCAGAGGAAATGGAGCAGCAAACAACCCTTCTGCATGATACATTTTCCTGTATTTAAACCTTCTAACATTAACATTAACACCACCATGTTCAGCATGGACTGCATTCGTAAATAACAGCAGGAATCCTCTTATTGATTTATATGTGCATGAAGGAAATTGCATGAGCCATGGTGGTAAATTGCCATCATTACTGAGGTGCTAGTTGCCTCCCTGGGTTCATGCCCAGTTTAAAACAAAATGGTGTGCCTATGCTGGAAAGGGTCTCCGTAAGTCAGAATCAGCTTGATGATGTGTTATTAATATTATTTATCTAACTAAATATATGTACCAAATATCTTTTCTTTACTGCAGCAGTGGAAGCAGCTTTTACTTCCTGCTCCCTCTGCTAGTTGTTGTGCTTCCATTTCCCAACCCAGAGAGACAGTTGAGAAGGATACCATAGCCGATAGTCTCAAAAGTCACTGAGATGTCCAGCAGAATCAATAGGAACCCAATGCCCTTACCCAGTTCCAGGCATAGGTCATCCACCAAAGCCACCAATGCTATTTCCATCCCATAACCATGCCTGAAGTTGGATTGAAGTTGCTGTAGATAATCCATTTCTTCCAGGAATCCCTGCAGTTGAGAAGCCACCACCAGCTCTAATACCTTACCTCCAAATGGGATATTAGAGACTGGTTGATAATTATATAATATGAAGGGGTTCAAGGGGACTTTTTCAATAATGGTCTTATTACTGCTTCCTTTAAGCACACCGACAGCCTACCTTGCTTCAAGGAGGTGTTTCGTAATTCTCTTAACCACTGGCTGCTCTTATAAGCCAGGAAGGGCAAGGATCCAGTACACATGTGGTGGCTTTCACCTCTCTAAGGATGTTGCCAAATCCTCAGGCTTCCCATATTGAAAACTATTCATTATAATGGGACAAGCAGGAGCCACAGTTAAATCAACAGAACTTGCACAAAATACAACATCCAAGACAGAGGAATCCAAGTGACAATGCCATGCAAATCCTATATAGAGGGCTGTTGAGTGGTCAGCATCTTGTTCTTGGTTATTTACATAGGAAAATCATGAAAGTCCTGGCAGCACACTTTTGTTTAGTAACAAGATGCTGTGGGGTCCCAAATGTGTGTGGGAACCTAGGAATGCAACCAGCACCTTGTTTAAAAGTGGCAATTTCCCACCAAGACTTGTGCAATTTCCTCTACACAAGCATAAATTGCCAATAGGAATCTGGCCAGTATCTATTAAATACTTTGCTATAAACATTTACTACTTTGTTGTCCTTAATCTCAGACTAAGAAAGAAAATGTTTCATTTTTGGTAAAAGAACTGAATGGTTACTGTGTAGAGCTGGCTCTGTCATTAGTCAGAGAGAGAGGCAACTGCCTGAAGCAGTAGGTGCTGGGAATGGGCAGCAGTGGCAACCTCCTCTGAGTATTCCTCCTGAGCTCCCCAAGGGATTACCTTGACTAGAGGGCAGAGCTCTGTAGGCCACATGGTTTGTTCTGAGCACTCTAAACTAGCCTGCTGCCTTATGTGTGGTGTGGGATGTGATGCCATCAGCTTTCAGTCTGGGGACACACACACACACACACACACACACACACACAAAATTTCAGCTGCACACCATTAAAAAACAAAATAGGATACAACAGATAGTGTGTTTCAGGCTAAATCAAATGAGAATGCTTAATTTTATTATTATTATTATTATTATTATTATTATTATTATTATTATTATTATTATTATTATTATTATTATTATTATTATTATTATTGCACAGCATATTACTGAGACCATGCTCTTGGAATGTGGACCTGTGTACGTGAAGGAAATTCATCCAAAATTCCTCTCAGCTCAGGAAAGTTACTACAAATGTACTACGTCACCTTGCAATTACAGCTTGAAGCACAATGGAGCCCAAGACCTCCTGTTTACATCTTTCCAGCAATGAACAGATGGCTTAAATGTATTAACTCCAATCATCTTTGAGCCTTTCCCCTCCTTGATCCCTGTTCTGTAATGTGATTTTGAGTTCCTTGCAGGTTACCATTTAAGCTATTACTGTGTATGTCTGGGATTTAATTTAACATTTTTATTCTTTTATTTAAAAGTTTTACTATTTTAGAATGTTAAAAGGCACAATGTACAGCCAAACGACTAGACCATAGCACATAATAGAACTAATTATCTTCAGATTTATGACTTTATAGATTAAAGTTTCAATCCTATGCACACTTTATTCGGAAGAAGCCCTGAAGAATTAAGTTAGGGCTCCCTGACAAAACATGTGAGAATCCCATTCAAATCAAATAGGCCCATTCAATGAATTATTGAATGGTAAATCAACTCTTATGTAAATCCCATTGATTCAATTAATCTTATCTGTTTAGAACCACCAGTAAGATTCTGGCCATATAATCTTAGGAAACAAGTTGCCTATCCCCTTCAAATAATTTCTTTAAATATATCAGAGCTATATATTTTTTTCTGCAGGATTTATGAAATGCAACATTAAGATATCTATTTATCATGATTGTGTAATGGACAGAGGAAGAAGTGGAACCTTGTCATCTGTAAACATGAAAGTGTTGCCCACAGGCTAACATCTCAGGTTTTGACATAGTCAGTTTCTCATGGCCAAACTACACCAACACAAATAACCTATGATTAGAAGAGGACATTCTTTAAGTGCTCAAGAATGTGATTCTCATGGCAAAAGTTTTTTATACTTTGTGTAATGTGCAAATTTGCTTGCTAGGTTTTGTGACTGGTCTTCAGGATGTAAACACAGGCTTTATTCGCAAGTACATTTGCTCAGTCACAAACATCTGCCTGCCTCATGTTCCTAGCACACTAATGAATTTCCAGATTTAATGAGAGTCTATCTCTAATGTATAATATAGTATAGTATATCCTAAGGCAGTTGCTTCTCTTTTATGGTTGCTGTTTTTGTTGTTGCTGCTCCTGGGGGAATTCAGACTCCTGAATTTATTATCCATACCACTACTGCCCCAAATAAGTATTCCTGAGTCATCATGCTCAGAATCACCACAAAGTGTTTTATGATTCCACACCAGAGGACTCTTGAGTTTCTGGTTGTTCCAATGCACAACATGGTGGCACACTATGTGCCACCCATGCAGCTTATCATTTTCCCAACATACCATACCCTCATCCCTCCTTCAACACCTGAAAACTGTACCTCTGCGCAATTGGCGATAGACACTGGAAACTGAAATGCCACAAGTGGAGGAAAGGCTAAGAGGAATCACAAAGGTGAACAACCATAGCCATGCTGTCAAGGTGCTACCCAGTCACATCCACCACTACTGCAAAGCATATCATGAGGAACATTTTCGTGATGGCGCTAACACTTTGGAATCAATTCCTGGTGGAGCTGCGCCTGGTTCCCTTCTGCCCAACATTTAAAAGGTGACTGAAGGTGACACTTTTTTTTCCCCAGAGAGGCCTTTCCAGTTTGATTTTTTAAATATGCCTCACACTCTGATTGCAAGCTATAATTTTATGCCTCTTTGAGTTCTTAGGCTATTATCTGTTTGTTTTTTTTAAATTTGTGTTGTTGTAAACCACCCAGAATAGTGCATTGCACTAATGGGGCAAACTCCTTTCGGCCCAGACTCACAGCCATTATGGTGGCAAAATGTCTTTGTTGAGGGAGGCTGACAGGGGCAAAATGTCTTTGTTGGTCCTCCTCGATATCTCAGCCGCCTTCGATACCGTCGACCACGGTATCCTCCTGGGGAGGCTCTCCAAGTTGGCAATCGGTGGTCTGGCACTTGCCTGGCTCCGATCCTTCTTGGAGGACCGTCCTCAGAGAGTACAGCTTGGGGAGAGGGTTTCGGCCCCGTGGAGCCTCAATTGTGGGGTTCCACAGGGCTCGATTATCTCCCCAATGCTGTTTAATATCTACATGAGGCCGCTGGGTGGGGTCATCAGGGGGTGTGGGGCATCGTGCCATCAGTACGCTGATGACACCCAGCTCTACATCTCCTTTTCTCCAACCACAGTGGATGCCGTTCCGTCCCTTCAGCGCTGCCTGGAGGCTATACTGCAATGGATGCAGGAGAATGGACTGAGGCTGAACCCGGACAAGACGGAGGTCCTGAGGGTGGGTGGCCCCTCCATTGGTGGTTTGGGAAACTCCCTCTCTTTTGGGGGAGTGACTCTCACCGTGAAGAGTGAGGTTCGCAGCTTGGGGGTCCATCTGGATCCGGCGCTCACCATGGAAACCCAGGTGGCGTTCGTGGTCCGCTCCATCTATTTCCATCTGTGGTGGATTGCCCAGCTTCGTCCCTTTCTTGACGAAGCTGGGCAAAGCTCACCACTTTGGTCCATGCGCTTGTAATCTCGAGATTAGACTACTGCAATGCACTCTACGTGGGGCTACCTTTGAGATTGATGCGGAAGCTTCAAATGGTGCAGAATGCGGCGGCCAGACTTCTCAGTGTGACGAGAAAATATCAGCATATTTCCCCCACTCTGGCTGCCTTGCATTGGCTGCCTGTTCATTTCCGCATTGATTTCAAAGTGTTAATTATGACATATAAAGCCCTAAACGGTTTAGGACCTCGATATCTAGCGGAACGCCTCCTTCCACCTAGATCTACTCGAATCACTCGTTCTAGCCAGGAAGGGCGGCTGAGGGGCCTAACGCCGAGGGAGGCCCGGAGAGAAAGAACAAGAAACCGGGCCTTCTCGGCAGTGGCCCCTCGCCTTTGGAACAGTCTCCCTTCAGAGATCTGTCTGGCTCCCTCGCTGGGTGTTTTTAAGAGCCAACTTAAGACCTGGCTCTTTAGGCAGGCTTTCCCTCCAGTCATCACTTGATTATTTTTATCTTTTCCCCATCTTGAACAATATTACTATTGTTCTCTATTTTATTATATCGCTTTTATGCCATTTTTTATTGTTAGCTGCCCAGAGTAGACTTGGGTCTAGATGGGCGGGGTATAAATTTAATAAATAAATAAATAATAAAAACATAAGCCAGGATCAGGGAAGTTTCCAACATCCCTAGGCTGAGAGGATTCTATGCAGCCGCAGCTGGTTTAGTGTGTCCGTTCAGCCAGCTCTTAGGCATCCCAGCTAGTTAGGATTGCACCCTAAGTGAAATCAAGCCAAGGAAAGCCTTGTGTTGTATATAGAATCTAATGTCCAGCACTACAGGACACCAAGACTGAATGATGAACAGCCCAACTGGATTCTCCCTCTCTTAGCTAATGCCATTCCGCTAGCAAAAGTATCATAGTACTGGCAGGAACTTAGTTCTAGACTATACATGTGGGTAGGAATCCACTGAAGTTTTTGCTTACACTGCCTTAAGGCAGCGTCTCTGTGTTTTCATATATTTTTAAAATTACTATGCACTGTAGATGGGGATATTGGTATTCATATACGAATATGAATATCCCCACGCAGCTGGACCTTATGAGGGTCTGGCCCCCAGGACCGGACTGTCCACTCATGCGTCCTGCTGTGGTCCCAGTCCCACTTGTCCTTCCAAGGGTGCCTGGAGCTCCATCCTCTTCCCGCTTGGCTGGCCACTCAGCAGCCATGTGGGGAGACTTGTCCTCTCACCCCCTGCCTGGAGTGGCCAGCTGAGCAGGAAGAGAGTGCAGCTCTGGGCGCCATTGGAAGGAAAAACAGGACCTGCACTGCAGCAGGACGAGTGAGTGGATGGTTCGGTCCTGGAGGCTGGACCCTTGTTAGGTCCAGCTTCACTGGGATATTCGTATATGAATACGAATATCCCCATTTCTACTATGCACACAATGTGCTGGGAGTTCTCTTGCCAGTAGGGACAACATGCATTACGCAAACAGCTGGTGCAGGTTATCTTATCTAGTAGCACTTTGTGCTTGATTGTTATTCCATCTTATCTCTATTCTCTCAACAGAATCATTAAGATGTATGGATGATTCTTACACACTATTTTACACAGCCATACTCTTAATATGCAGTCTTATCCATAGCCAAATGTGTGCATAATTGCTTGCATAACTGAAAAATCTAACAAAAATGTGTTAGTGTTTCCTTTCCCTTCTACTAGTGTGTTAGATTTACGCTGTCATTGTTTTTTAGCTGCTTTTCGGGGCTGCAGTCATCCCAAAGCATCTAGCAATTAAGAATGTCCTTAATTACCTTAGCAGGAAGGTCCTGATGTGAAGAAATAACATTCTAGAGTCTCTATACTTTAGTTTTTGTGCATAAATGACATGATTAATTGGAACAAAAATAAAGGAATAAAAATGATTTTTTAAAAAAGATTGTAGTCATAATAAAGATTAAAAAAAAACAGAGTTTTCAAAATTATTATGTTTACAAAGCATATTTAATTTTCTTTTAAACAGTACCTTTAGAACTTTGTTACTGTTTTGCATTCCCTGACTGGTAATATGGAACAATGTATAAAAATAAGGTCAAGTGAGCTGTGCTATAGACCCAATTAGCCAGGTAGTTTATCTCTTTCGAATAAAAATGTGGATTAAAACTGGGTTAAGGGGAAGCAGTTTGCATATCCTTGAGCCATGGAGATTGCACATCTCTCAATCAGGTATCAATAAATGGCATGTTAGCTATTACAATTATATTTTAAAGTTCCCAGGAAGTCAGTCATGATTATTCTGAAACCAATGGTACAGTTGTACTAGAATAATTTGTTTCATAGCAACCAAGTTTTTTTTAAAAAAAACCTAGCTATCCCTAACAAGAAACAGTTTGTTTACTTCACTAGGGGAAAAGTTAGGGCAAATTCAATTGTTATGGCTTACATATGGGATGCAGTAGTGATGCAGCACTACCAGAATGTTATCAGCAGCAACCGTTTTTGCAACTGGCCATTGTCAATAATACAATTGAGACTAGACGTTCTGCATTTCATTTATCTCGCACACAACCCACAACCCTGTGCATATACATGTGCAGTTCAGGATAACAATATCATGTACCTGATGAAGTGGACCATAGTTCACAAAAACATACACCATGAAGTTTCTTTGTTGCTTTATCTGACACAAACGAAGACAACTACCCAAACAGGTCAACAACTGAGAGTCCCCTTGGATGTCCTAACTGTTCTTAGGAGTATGTGGCTCTTCCGCTCATTATTTGACACTGAGATTGTAGTCCTAAGGTCCCTGGGAGGATGTCCAAGGGGCCTTACGATGGATCAGATTTATTTATTTATTTGATATATATATACCTTTCTATTAGTGCGAGCACTACTCTGGGCAGTTTACAGGTTAAAACTTAAAACCCATAAAACCCCACATAAGAACATACATTCTAAACAATATGGTGATACACAAGCAGTAATTAAATCATAAATATAAACAATCCTATAAAGTCTAACATTTACAGCATCCAGGAGATTCAGTTGTTAAAGGCAGCTTTAAATACTTCCATCTTCAGCAATTTCCTCAACTTGCCAAAGATGGAAGGATGGAGCCTGGTGTATCTCTGTTGGTAACTTGTTCCAGAGACTGGTGGCCACCATTGAAAGGGAATAATTTCCTGTAGCCACCTTTTTGGCTTCCCTTGGTGTGGCCATGTTTAACATCATGGATTGAGAGGAGCATGTGAAATGGGCAACTGATTTCTGGTGGAGATGTTCTGCCTGCACAGAAACATCCATGACACTCACCCCTCCAATGTCAGAAATCAGGGAAAGAGTGTGTGAAAAGTCTTATTGGCTGTTGGTCATGAAGTCACCCTGGCTCATATGCTACATCAGTCTTTGGTGCCCTAGAATAGGGGTGGACACAATGCTGCTGTCCAGATGTTGTTGGACTGCAGATGCCATCAAACCTAGCCACCACAGCCAAGGATGAGGGATGATGGGAACTGAAGTTTATCAACATCTGGAAGGCTAAATTTTGCTAACCTGCACAAGACATTCAGTAAGGAGGCCTTTGCCATGCAACGTGTTGTGTGTGAGCTTTTTCAAACTAAAATATCATTTTATATTGTATTGTGATTCTAAATTGTTATGGGCCTCTTTGAGTAGCAAACTAGCACTAAGAGGGTGGGGAATATGTTACTATGCATAAAAAGAAATAAGTAAGTTTGCCACATATTCCCAGAGCAATCCTGTTGAGCACTTAAAAATAGATTTAGAATTGCCAGTTAGTCAGTCATGCCTGTGGTAACTTTATTCAACATTGTGGCTGTAATCACTTCTGTAAGGCCTTGACATATTTTATAATTGAACTGCCAGCTTTGCACTAAGCTGCAATTCATTCACACATAAGTGTGACTTGTTAACTAAATTATGTTGATTTCCTCTGATGTGGCTAGATAGAGGGTTATAGTCTCTGCTTCTTCCTAAATATATGATTAGGCTACAACTGAAGAGTATTAACATACAGAAAGACTGTTTATTGTTTTCTGAATTAAATCACAGCTTTACTTCATTTGTCTTTCTTTTCACCATAGAAAGTATTTGGTTTATGTGATATGCTCCATTCAAGCAATTTATTTATGCAGATGTGAAGATGCTGTGAGCTTGAACTAAATCCACCTGAAGTCTTCCATATCTGTCCAATTTGTATAACGAAGCCAGGGTGGTCCTTATCTTCTGAGGAAGAGGATGTCTTCATCATCTAGTGCAACTTACTCTTTTCCCCTGCTCAAAACTGAGAAAGCTCATTAAGGTTGCAATCTTACAACTAAGCCTTACAGCATGTTTGTTTGTTTGTTTGTTTAAAAAACACCTATACAACTTTTTTTTAGAAGTCTGGAGTGCAGTGAGTTGGAGCATCTGGCCAAGAGTTTGATTCCCCACTGTGCCTTGTAGGAGAAGTGAGAGCCTGTGTGGCCTTGGCGAGCTAGACAGTCCCAGAGTGTGCCCAGAAGAAAGGAACAGTAAATGATGTCTGGATATTCTATACTAGGACACCCTGGACATGAACACTGATTATTGATTTGGCAGTATCTAATTAAATTATCACTTACAACCTTCTTAGTCTCAAAGGCCATATGTAATGCTGGTCCCAAAGATCAGAGGTCATGCACTTCAGATTAATGGAATAATAGGAACCTAGTGCGAGAAGGAACTGGAGGGGGCAGTGAGTCCAGCCCCCTGCTAAAACAGAAAACCCGACCTATAGCACCCCTGACATGTAGTCATCCAATCTCTGTTTAAACACCTCTAGTGCTGGAAAAATTGCCACCCTCTGCAGCAATCCATTGAAGAGATCTGTCAATTATAAATTTATATAAAGTTATATGGCATGAGAAAATAATAAATTTAAAAGGGGAAACATTTCGTTGAATGAAAATAGTAGAAATGAATAGGAAATGGCCATATTGCATTATTGCATTGTTGAACTATATTAACCTATGTTAACTCATGGGAAGGGTGATTCTATGCTCAAGCCCTTGAAAGTCAGGATTAGACATGGGCTATCAATTATAAGTTTATATAAAGTTCTCACTGGAGTGGTTGGCTGTGGTGAGAGGTGGGGAAGTGTCAGCAGGACTACTTCTGCGATTGGCACAACAATGATGCTGATAGATGTGTGCGTTGCACAGAGCCTGGTGAGTGGACGGGGCTGGTTCTGGGGGGTGGGAATGGACCACCAGGGCACCTGTGGTGCTGTGCTTCGTATTTGTATCCCCTGGATACAAATACGAAGCACCCATGTCTAGTCAGGTTCCTGGGATCCATGCAGCCTATCAGCCCGCTGATCAGCTGATCGGCATAGGCAGAATGGCATAGAACACCCCCCATGGGTGCCCTGTCTTGGCAAGCCGGTAGGCAGAATGGTTGTTGTTTTTTTTAATTACGAAGGATGAATAAAATGGGGAAATATTCGTCAAGCCGTATTCATCGGGATTTAAAATTTGACGAATATTTAATCCTGATGCAGATTGCTCTTTTCTTGCTGGTAGCAGAAGTGGAAGGAGACCAGCCTATATAACATCAGTCGGAAATCAGTGAGAAGGAATAGGGTGTGGTGGAGGAAGTGGAACTTCATGATTGGGGGTGGGTGGTGGGGTCTTTCCAAAATTTGGGGGTAAGGCACCCCTTTCATTGATCATCTTCTTCTTGCCAAGACAGGGCACCCATGGGGGGGGGTGTTCTATGCCACTCTTCAGCAAGAAAGTGTGCAACTAGACAGTGGGGTTATCCAGGTCTGGATTAGACTAAACAGGGTTGCTTGCAAGTGTAGTCTGAGATTTAGAATGATCCTTGCAGCTTGGCTTGGGTCCAGGCTCTTTGAGGGGTTGTATCACCCCACATGAGCCTTTTCGGCTTTTAACATCTGGGGAGGCCCTTCCCTCAGTTCCACCACCTTCCCAAATTCATTTGGTGAGTACACAAGAGCAGGCCTTCTCAGTGGCTGCTCCCAGGCTTTGGAATGTGCTGCCCGGACAAGCCAGGTTGGCCCCCTCCCTCTTGCCTTTCCATCATCTGGCAAAGATCTTCCTCTTCAGGCAGGCTTTAATCAGTAAGTGCCTCTGGGGTGCTTTTTTTAATTTTTAACTTACAGTTTTTTAAATGTTTCAAAACTGGTTTTAATCTTAATATTGTTTTTAATATGATAGTCATATAGTATTTTTAATACTGTTTTTTGTTTTATAGTTTTAGTTTTAGTTGTTGTGAGCTGCCTTGGGTCCCCTATGGAGGGAGAGAAAGGCATCATACATACATACATACATACATACATACATACATACATACATACATACATACATACATACATACATACATACATACAAACAAACAAACAAACAAACAAACACATCCATACATAAAGACTGGGTAGTTTCGGGACAGAAAGTCACATTGCATCTCACAATACCCGTATTTAGCCCATTCCTCTCCCTCATTGTTCATGCTTCTGCATCATTTCCTGTATCCCCTCCACGGAGATAAAGACAACCCCCCTTCTCTCCTGCCTCCCCCTCTTCAGGGAGCAGGAGAAAGCTGTTTTTTTCCCCTTCCATTTATTGGTATATGACTTATCACGTCATGGGCTTGTCACACAAGTGCCATAGCAATGATTCTTTTTAAAGGAAACCTACCAGTGCTACTTTGGTTCAGTACTAGCAATCACAGAAAAGGGAGTGATCCTATCTGCACAGAAGAACAAAAGCCCCTGACCTAAAAAGGTATGGAAAGGCATAGATAAGAGTTGGGCTGGTTTGTGATTGGCTGTACATCATGTGGTCACCAGAAAATGGAGGAAACCAGCCTGTTTTCAGAGCAGTCCATAATGCAAGCTAAAGTGCTTTGTGATGACAGCCTAAGTCTTTCAGAATAGCTCTCAAGTCAATCAAAACACAACAATATTTGCCCTCAGTCCATTTTTTAAATGTTTACAGAAGAAGATTACTGCCAGCTATGTGTGCAAAGGAGTGCAGATTTTGGCACACTTTTGTAATGTGGCTCTGAGTTTTTTTGTTTCTTGGTTTTTGAAAGAAAGTGCTTTGATCTCCACCTTCTTATCGAGAAGTAGATTTTTCCTGTACTTCATGAGGCTTCCCTATAAGTAGGCATGTACGGAATTCGGGTTTTATTTCATTTGCTCATTGAAGCAAATTCTATGAGCAAAAAAGCAGGCCTTTTGTAAGTAATTATGGAAAGACTGAGAATTGGCTAACAGTGAAAGGGAGTTCATAAACTTTTGGCTGCTGTTTTTAGGAAGTTGCTTAGATGTCAAGTCTAATTATTGACACTCTTGTTCCCAAGCACATTTGGGAGCCTTTTAAAAGTGTGTTTAATAACTTGGCGGACATCTTAGCGGTTTCTTATTTGTTCACCCCAAATCCCTTACTCTAACAAAGACAGCAGTATGGCTCCCTGTTGCTCCCTGGGAAATTAGAACTAAAAATGATAAAATAAATCAAAATTAAAGCCCAGGGATGTCATCTCAGCTGAGTAAAAAAAAAAAAAGGACTGTTCTTTTAGAGAAACTTAACTTGGAGCCTTTTCCCAAAGGAATGTACTGTGACATTGTTATATTTAAATACCAGAAGGGGTACAGGGAGAAAATCAATGCAGTGTAGTAGAATAAGTGTTGGACCAAAACTCAGGAGACTTGGATTCGAATCCCTGCTCAGCCATGGAAACTCACTGGGGGCTGGCATTGGTAAAACTACCCCTTAAATATCTCACAAATCTCAAAACTACTAGGGTCACAGTAACGATGCAACTACACCATGGGGAAATCTGCTGTGCACTTGCAGTTTATCAAATAGGGTTTCCCTGGGTGAATCACTGTAGTCATTCAGATAAGAATTTGTAAGAGTCAGCAGGGGCAGAGGCAGATAGCTCAGTTTGCATGGAGCTCTAACAGCAGAACCTGCCGTAAGGTGCTAACAAGGAGCTAATTTGGCAATTTCCAATTCTCTCTCTCTTTTAACTAGTTCTTCTAAGTGTCCTAGCAGTAGCTTGTTGCGGCACTGAGCTGACAGCCCTGTAAGTGCCTCTTTGTATTAGAGCAGGTGATCACGTTGGACAGGAAGCAGTCAAAAGCAGTGTCAAACTGAGCAGAACAAATTTAAACCACCCCTGCCGGCTGAACAACAACAACATTTTTATTCCCTGCTCAAAAAAGATAATTCCACAACAGGCATCCCTACATTGAGCGTTAGGTTGTCTGGCGTCCAGATTTTGATTCCAATTCATTTAGGCCCAATTTGATGTAAATTGCATAATAAATGGCCAATTTAGTTGCCTCCTTGGTTTGAATTGACTTGATGGCATATAACACACACATAGAACCCCACCCCCATTATTAATTAATGTTACATATATTGCACTAAAATATATGGTTGTAAATGAGGAGTTTTTAAAGGGAAAAACAAGGTAGGGCCACATATCTGTCCCCACTCCCCTAGTGAAGTTCTAGACAATCTGTCAGGGGGAGGGAACCTATCAACCCTGTGTTTAACCCAGCCCATGGAAGTTTTGGAGTTTCTACAACCTTGCATGCTGCCTGGAGAAGGTGTGGCTGGGAGGACCTTTCTGGTCTGGGGTGACTGTCAATCTATCTAGCACTAACCAATTGTCCCTCCTGCCTCTGAATTCAAAGAGAGCCTTGCCTCTCTGCTCAGTGCTTTCTCTTTCTCTAGAGTCTGTTGAAGTCTGTTGCTCAAAGCAGTCATTTGCTATTTGATCTGTTCAACTGTAAGCAAAGAAAATGTTTTTTTATTCTTTTTACTACTAATGTCTCAGAGTGAGTTATTGAGACTGTAACTGTCAGTGAGTGGGAAAAGGGGTGGAATAATCTAGAGAACTTGAAGCTACTCTGCTCTGAGAAACCCTGCACTTCTGCTGCACAGCTAAGAGGAATTTAACCAAAAGTTCAAAACTCTGCAATAGGATGTTCCCCATCTGGCTCATGAAGGGTGATGGGAAACCAAAGCCTGGAGCAATGCAAGGGGAAATTTGAAAAGGAAATGGGGAATGAAGCTTGGGACAGCCCCTCTCACAGCATCTGGCCCACTGGACTGGTCTTGAATGACAATCCAGTTCACAGGACCAAAATGTTTGCCTGCCCCTGAAGTATTTAGATCAGGGCTACTTCAAAATGAGGCTTTTATAGTGCTACCATCTAGCCTCAGATTTTAGAGGTGGGAAGGTGTCAGATGTCATCAACTTTCATTTGAAATTTTCTCATGTTTCACCATTACTTCCACCTTATTTCTTACAATTTACCTTTTCTCCCTACAATCTACAAAAGGAGGGAAAAATGAAATTCCTGCACAATTCCTTTTGACTGATGATGCTAAGAGGCCTCTGTGTAGAAGCACTCTGGGTCTTGGCTACTTGAAAAAGCTAATTCTTAGCTATCCTGGAGTCTGAAAGTACTCCCATTTAGAGATTAGAAGCTTAAGTCAAGAAGATAAACAGCATTTTGTTAAGCAAAACCAATTGATGTCATATGCATTGTATGCGACATCTCACTTTTTCTGCAAATCAATCACCAATATTATTCCTCAGAAATCTCCCTTCTAACAAATACATGCATTTCTTTATAATGTCAAAAGGACAGCTAGCTGGAAGCTAACCTATAGTAGAAATACTTGATTTAGGAAACTCTCCTTTTAAGGCCTGCAACACATTAAAAATGAGTGTGTTCGGCAGTTTTTAGACCATCCATCCTGGATTCTATTAGCTATTTTTTTTTCCAAGGGTACATCACACAGGAAGACATGGCTCTTAAAAATGTGTGAGCTATTACAGTAAATCATTGTGTTTATGGTTGGTAATCACCCAAGTTCCATGTGGCTAAGCATCTTTGACAGGACAAGGTTTTATAATAAACATATCTGAAGACTTCAATGCTTTAAAAAATGTTGCACCCATCTATAGGCAAAAAATGATTGACTGTCAAACCTTGAGACTTTATTCCTGCTCTCTTTCTGCCTCATTAAATAATTTTTGAGGCAATGAATTGCACTATGGTTGTGTGTGTCTTTCCCTCTCTCTGTGTTTTTTTAAAGATACAGTTCAAACCTGGGGAAATAAGATTGAAAAGGATAGCATGTATTTGCAATTTTTCATAAACTATATTTCACTGAGACAATTTGTCCTGGAGGAACCAACTATGCTGTGAAATATGTGTACTTTTCAAATCCTTGAAACATTGTCATAAAGAGGAGGGGTAGGATTTGTTCTTGGTCATCCCAGAGTGCAGAGTATGCAATAGGAAGTTACAGGAAGCCAGATTTCAATTGAATATCAGCCAAAACCTCCTAACTGTTAGAGTGGTACAACAATGGAACCAATTACCTCAGGAGGTGGTGAGCACTCTAGCACTGGAGGCATTGAAGAGAAAATTAGACAACCGTCTGTCAGATATATGTTGATTTGGATTACTCTATTGAGCAAGAGGTTGGACTCAATAGCCTCATAGACCTCTTTCAACTCCATTATTCTATGCTTCTAGAAGTTGGACATTCATATTACTGGTAGTTTTTGACAGCTAAAAGGATGACGTAGAAAATTTCTACTTTTTATCCTCTGTAGCAATATACATTAAATCAATCAGAAGCCTGATTAGTGATGATAGTACTCATATGATTAGCCCTTGTGAGCTTCTGGATAGGAGATGCTGGAGGTGGGGGTGGGGAGGCCCATCAAGGTTTGAACAAGGACTGGGTGAAAAGGGGATCTTACCTTTAGCTCATTCCATGGTCCTGGCTGACTGCTATTTGCAATAGCTACAGTGGTGCCTCGCTAGACGATTGCCTCGCAGGACGAGGAAATCGCTAGACGATGCCTTTTTGCAAGCGCTACTGCGCTTCGCAAAACGATGCTTCCCTATGGGGAATTTCGCTAGACGATGAGGTTTCCCCATAGGAGTGCGCCGACTAGTGGTCAAAAGCTGTCAGTGCAGCTGTCAGTGCATTCCTATGGGGACCCTCACTCGCTAGACGAGGTTTCCCTATGGGAAATTTCGCAAGACGACTGCGTTTTGCCTTGGAACGCATTGAAGCGATTTCAATGCATTCCAATGGGAAAACGTGCTTCGCTAGACGATGTTTTCGCTAGACAGCGATCCTCGTGGAACGGATTAACATCATCTAGCGAGGCACCACTGTAGTTGCTTGAGGAGGGAAACTCACATTGGTGTGTGTGTGTCTTTGTTCTTGATGGGCACATGAAGAGTGGAAGGACAAACACACTGGAGGCTACATGTTAACAGCGGTGCCACCCTTTCTGGGTGTCACAGTGGCCATTGGTGGCATGTGCTTTATGAGAGCAAATTTGGCATTTGAGTCATGATAGATTCCCCAACTCTGTTTTAAACCTGCTCTCCCAAGGCAGTAAAAAGTGCCTGTTTTGCTGGGCCACTGATGAGTTCAAATATTATTCTGGTCTGTTGGAGAAAGTCTTTTTGTTTTGGCTATTTAAATTGTGCTGTTGTTTTAATCCCGCATTGTTTTGAGTACCTGAGGGGCAGAAATGTGGCTTATTAATGCTTCAGACAAATTGGTTAATTAATAATACTACCTAGCTGTGGACAGTCATCAAGTATAACAAGAATCTAAACTATTTGCTATGTACTTAAGGATTTGCTGATGTGTATATTACAAAGAATATACTATTCCTCTGTCTATTCACCTTCCTGAGAAAACCTTTGTCAGCCTCTAGGATGGCAAAACCTCAGATTGTTCAGCAGTTGAGTAAATGTTTCTGCATGGTCTCACTTTGGAAGGCTGAGTAGCTAGAGTTTCAGTTGCATAAGTCCTTGTTTACCACTGCAAAGGATTCCTCCTCATTCGCATCTTAATAAGAAATCTTCTGGAGTTATAGTACCTAATGAGATCTGGCTACCTCAGCTGAATCATCCTAATGACCCCTTAAAGATTAAAACTTTGTAAAAGAGTCATTAAGTATATCTGAGGAGAATGTTAAAAGCAGGTCAATGAAGTGCTAAGCAGACAGGCATGCAACACAAGCCTTAATTTCTCTTTAAGGAAGGATTGTGAAGAAATTCTGAGTGCACATGCATCAGGAATGAGTCATGTAGTCACTGTTTGTACAGGCCAGCTGCAAATGCCCTCCAGAATGAAGTAATAGATATAAAATGGAGCCAGGGAGACTTCTATGAGCACAGTAGCCTAGCAAAATCCTTTTCTCGAAGGCTTTCATGGCTGGGATCTGATGGTTGTTGTAGGTTTTTCGGGCTCTTTGGCCATGTTCTGAAGGATTTTCTTCCTAACGTTTCACCAGTCTCTGTGGCTGGCATCTTCAGAGGACAGGAGTTAGAACTCTGTGTGTGTTGTGGTGTCGTGTGTGGGATAGTTCAGTATTTGTAGCTGTGGGATCAGCTTTTTGTCCTTTTCAGGAGACTGGGTAATTATGGTGATCAGGGTGTTTTTTGTTATGGGTGTATTGTTGTGATAAGGGGCGGAGATGATCTGTCACTGTGATCGATGGGTGTCATTAGCTAGTCTTTTGTGTGCAGTGATCACCCGTCCTTGTGGCTGGGTAGAATTCGTTGACCTTTTTCAGTCTGTATTTTTCAGTGCTGGGAACCAGGCTTTGTTGAATTTTAGACTTTCTTCTTTTTTGTTGAAGCTCTGCTGGTGTTTGTGGATTTCAATGGCTCCCTTGTGTAGTCCAACATAATGATTGCTGGTGTTGTCCAGCACTTCTGTCTTTTGAAATAGAATTTCATGTCCAGCTTGTTTCAGGGCATGTTCACCTACTGCTGATTTTTCTGGTTGTTTTAGTCTGCAGTGTCTCTCATGTTCTTTGATTCTGGTGTGGATGCTGCGTTTTGTGGTCCCTATATATACCTGGCCACAACTGCAAGGTATCCGGTATACTCCTGCAATGGTGAGGGGGTCCCTTTTGTCCTTTGCTGACCGTAACATTTATTGTATTTTTGTGGTGAGCCTGAGTACTGTTTGCAGGTTGCGTTTTTTCAAAAGTTTTCCCATGCGGTCCGTGACCCTTTTGATGTATGGCAGAAATACCTTATTTGTGGGTGGCTGTTTTTCTTCTTCAGTTCGGTGTTGTTTTCTGTTTGATGGCTCTTGTGATTTCATTTTTGGAGTAGCCATTTGCCTGTAGGGCCCAATTCAGATGGTTGAGTTTGGTGCTGAGAAACTGAGCTTCACAGTTCCGATTCGCACGGTCTACCAGTGTTTTGATCATGCTTCTTTTTTGTCGTGGGTGGTGGTTGGAGTTTTTGTGTAGGTCTGTGTGGGTGGGTTTTCTGTAGACCTTGTGTCCCAATAGGAGGTCAGGTTTGCGTATGACAGAGTTCTAACTCCTGTCCTCTGAAGATGCCGGCCACAGAGACTGGCGAAACATTAGGAAGAAAAACCTTCAGAACACAGCCAAACAGCCCAAAAAACCTACAACAACCATCAAAATCCTTTCCCTTTTCAGGCACCAGAACAGGGTTTGACAACTTCACATACTACAGGACACCATGCTATAGGGCCATGAGATTATGGTACACTCAATTCCTGTTGACCGTATAGTGCAGCCACAACTGCAGAAGTTATCTAGTTACATATCCATTTTTTAAAAAGAACATTGTAATATGGTTTTTCATTTTAAAATCCCAGTTAACAATAAAAATAAGAATGAAGAAAAGCCTCTTCTAACATGATAACATCTTGAAGATTATGGGCAATGTTTATATACTGGAAAATGACCAGGAGAACACCTGGCCAAAAAGGAGTCTTTAGTAAAAACGGGAAGATCTCACGCTGAGAATCTGATTTTCTCATTGGGAAGGCCCTGTTCCACAGCATGATCACTCAATGCTACAAATGTGTGCTACAGCATCCTCTTGCATGGTAGAGTCCTGCAGGACATCGTGGCAGAACATTTGCTTTCTTTCCTGAATTGACATAAAAGAAGGAAATGATTGATGGGATTGCCTAGGAGAGCCATGAAACACAGAAAGTGAGAACTGCATGTGGGCTGTGGGTTATATGTTGCCCACCATTGCACTAAAACAGTGGTTCCCAACCTTGTGTAACCCAGGTGTTCTTGGACTGCAACTCCCAGAAAGCCCAGCCAGCACAGCTGGTGGTGAAGGCTTCTGGGAACTGCAGTCCAAGAACACCTGGGTTAACCAAGGTTGGGAACCACTGCACTAGAACATTCAATGTAGCAAGAACATTGGGGCCAACAGTATTTGCAGGAATTGTTCTGCTGGGAGGGAGGGAGGTAGACGAGTGGCATACTTGCATACATAGGAGATAGCACCATAACAAAGTGCATTTGCCTGTGTCCTTAAACAACACGACCATCAATAATAAGATTCAAGAGGAGGAAAGCAATCTTCCTCCCTCCTTCTGTAGACACCCATGGTTGGAATCACAGTGTTCTATTTATCTGTTTCCCACAAGGAAGAAGAAACCCAAGGATGCTCATAGCTAGAAATACTGAGATAAAAATAAGGTGTACAAGCACCCTACACAACGCTCCCTCAAACTGCTGAGGGGGCAGGAATTCAAAGAAGAGACTTCTTCTTTACTTTGCACCTGTCAGTTCATAGGCATGCTCATCTTTAGCACAGAAGTTATGTAAATGGCTAACAGTAGAAGATACAAGCGTACTGTGATTCCCTCTGCTCAATCTATGTATTAAGCCCCAACTCTGGCCCCCAGAAGGAGCCTCGTGGTTCAGTGGTTAAACTGCAGTATTGCACACAAAACTCTGCTCACGTGGTGTCTTCAACCCCAGTGGATTCAGGCAGCTGGCTCAAGGTTGACTCAGCCTTCCATTCTTCCAAGGCTGGTAAAATAAGAACCCAGCTCACTGGAGGTGTGGGATGTGGGGGAATGCAATGTGTAGCTTGTACAATTAAATTGTAAACCACCCAGAGAGTGCTTTAAGTACTATGGGCCAGTATAGACTGTAAGTAGTATACTTTGCTGCTAGGTGGTAAGAGAGAGTGAAAAAGAGTCCCTCAGATCTGTAAAGCACGTGGTTCTCTCTATTATTATAAAGAAGATCAAAGGTCTATCCAGTGCAAAAGCAGAAAGAGGAAAGCAAAGATCTAGAAAGGTCTACTGAGTTTCTCTTGTGCACAGTCTGTTGAATGTTCGGAGTACTGGCAAATATTTGTCCCAGTTTTAGCTATGCATTTTCTATTGTGCTGCCAAGTCATAATGAAGTAGGGTCATTATTTGCTTTTTGCTTTGTGTGTGTGCTTGTTACAGATGGTTAATTTCATTGTGTTATGTGTGTGTGTGTGTAGGATTTTTTGTGGGATGGGGAAACAGCTTCATTACTTCACAGCTTAGGCTGAACAGCAGTGACAAAAAGCACCAACATTTTGAGGTAAATTTCTTACAGCAAACAGCTTCACAGAGTATGTCATTTAGCAATAAACATTACATCATGCTTATTAAACTGTTTTTAAAATTAAACCGCAGTGCTATGTTTTTTTTTATTTTACTGATATAAAAGCAAGTTTGGAACTGAGGCACTTTGGTTTTAGACATTTTTCAAGATAACTGCTATTGTTTATATTGAAACTGGCCTAGGGCAATGAAAGTGGAAATTGTAGCTTGACAGTTCTCAGTTTAGAACACTTTGCTCTCCACCACACGCTAAAATGTAGGACATCTTTTAAAATGTAAGGAGCAGATCAAAACAAAAGGAGAACAATATGAGTATGACCTGATTTGCCACAGGTAAATTTGTTGTTGTCCGTTTTGTGGCTCAAAATTTTTTGAGGCATGTTTTAATGGTCTTAAGTCCTTCTAAGAACATAGAGGATATTGCCAGCCCAGCCCAATACATGTTAGCTCAGAGGCTGGCATTGGTAACAGAGATTCAGTATTGATTGAATGTTCCAGTTTGAAATGTTTGTGACTTCATTCTAGAAGCAGACTAAGGTTACTTGCTACACCTCTTCTACCACAGTTTGATATATGTTTTATTTTTTTAAAAAAAATGTGATGTGGTATGATTTAATAAAAGGAACTCAGCATTTAATAGTGCTCTTAACCACATAAAATTAAAATTTCAGAGATCTGGGAAATATGGTCTGAGGTGGGAAGTGGCTTGCCAGCTGTCAGAGCACCATGGGCTGAAACCTGAGGGAATGACTGTGCTTCTCAGGGTCTCTAGCTGGGGAGACTCACTTTGGGTGAGTGGTGCTAGAAAAGGAAGATTGATTTTTTAGTGTGAGATATCTTTAAAACTACCCCCCCCCCCAATCTCTTCCCCTCTGGCATCAATGCTCAAAGGTGTCTGTGTGGGTGCTGTGCTTGCTTCTCTCCCAATGCTTGCCTGTTCGGCCTCTATAAAATCACAAGGAACCTCTCCTATGCCACCACAAAGACCATTCTTGTTCTCAGCTTTTGGTCCTGAAATCTCAGAGAATGGGATGCTGTTGACCTGGCAACCTGAGTGGGAAGAACGACACTATGCAACTGATTCAGAACTATTGCAAACTATGTAATGTGGTCATAGCCACATTTTGCACTTGGCAAGGATACAAGGCCAACACATTTCCATTAGATGTATTTATGGTTCTATTTATGGTAGAATGCTATGTGTTGTTTCCTGACCTAAGTATTGTACCCCCAAATCCATCAAGGTTCCTTCAAAGTCGAGGGAAAAAAATGGAAATATCTATTTGTAAGAATCACTCAAGGAATCACATTTAGGTCAGAATGAGGTACTCCTCAATCTTTCTGCCTCTATGATCATCGCGACACAGCTGGAAATGGACTGATATGCATCAGTTACAAAATGGTGGTATATGGTGTGTGTAGGCTTTAACAATATCAGATGCCAATTATAAATTGTATCTACCTCTCTATTGATATCAAACCCCTCTTTAGAAATGGCAAAATTTTATTGATTGATTGATTGATATTGAGTCACAAGGATTTCCTTGTAGCAGTTCGGATTTCCTCAGCAAAAGACATTGCACTGGAGATACTGATTACATATACTAAGTGAAAAAGAAGGAAATTGGAGTTGGCCAGCTTTTAAAGGTGTTGTACAACTGTTCTAAAATGCTTTGTTGAGAAAAAACCATTGCATCAAAATGCATAAGAAATAAAAATGATGTTTTGAATGGGTGGGTGGATAATACATTAGTGCAGATGTGTTGCTATTGCTAAGCTTTTTTTCTGGAATTGCTTGGAAAGTCAGTGGTGTGTAAGGAAATCTCTCCAAACTGAAGTCTGTGCCTTGGGAAAACGGCCTCCCCAGCATCCTCTCCAATGGATGAGGAAACTCTAAAGACTGGATTAAATTCCAGAGGCAGAGGTTGACTAGCTTAGATTTTTGGTCTTCTAATTAACCATTTAAAAAATGCTGCAAAGAAAGCTAATCACCTGGAAAGGTACAGCTTTAAGATATATCCTGCATTATAGGTGAACTGATTTTCAAGTAAAAAGACAAAAACAATTAATGTCAGAACTACTGAACAAACATGATGAGAGCTATCCTAAGTATGTTTCCTCAGATGATCAAACATACTTAGATGAGGAAACATACTTGTCTTCAGTACAACCTGCTCCCAGATGGTGCACATGGATTTATAACCTTGAGATCTTAAATTTAGAAACAGCTTTGTTACTTGAAGATAGAAAGAAGAAATCTTTTTTTGTTGTTGTTGCAATAGTTGTCCAAGTGTAGAAATGCAGACATATGGTTTCTTGTTTGAGAGAGCTTTTCCACTTTGGCCTATACTAAATGCACCATTGCTAGATGCTCATATCCAGGAAACCATAGGAGCTGCTTTTGAAGAGAAAGGTGTTAATTTATGCAAATAGTTCATGGGCGAATCCTTATGGAATAATTCATATGTTATGGGTGAAGTTTTTGGATATGGGATTCTGGCTCTCTAATGCAGCTTTTACATACATATTCAGAGTCTACAGAAAAGTTTCTGCACCAAAATCCCATTTGCTGGATCAGATGGCAGTCAGAATGAGATTAACACAGAATACACCTTTGAACGGAATGTAGGTGATATATCCAAGGTGTCTTTCCTATTATGTGGTCTAATTCAAGACCCCACACCCTGGAGATTTCGCCTGCAATCCTGTGGTCCCTCACAAGGACCACAGGATTCCAGGGGCAGACCTTGGAAATGTTACTTTTTGGAATACAAGCACTCTCCAACTAGCATGGCCGAACTAAAGCAGGGGAAGATCTTGCACTCCCTGCTCACTGGAGAAATGTCTCTGGTGCTTTCCTTCTCATATTGGCACTTCAGCACTGAGAAGGGATAAAATGAGGTGGGCAAGGGCTACTCATGGAGAGAAATCCCATGAGATATTGTATAGAAAAATTACCTCTCACTGGTTTCCATGGGAAGGAATTCACTAAAAAGCTAAAAAACTGAACAGCCCTGAAGAAGGGAAGAAAAAGCAGAAATGTCACATCTCCTGATGAATTTGTGCCAGACAGGCTTTGAATTTCCTAGAAGCAGTGCTTTAGTGGTAAATTCTGCAGACTCTCTTTCTGGGAGTTTCCATGGCCATATTTCCAAGGAGAATCCAAAATTGTATCCCTATCCAAAAACCAGTTTTGACAGTTTTGTCTCCATCAGGGGCAGCTCTTTTGTTAATCTAATGGATCTTAATTCACATTTTCAAGGCTATGCCACCCCATTGTAGCTGTTTGCATGTCAGCAGGCATAGCTCATAGCAAGGCAGTGTAGTTTGCTGGGAAAATACACTTCCACATCCCCAGCTAATGTGATGAGGTCCAGAGTGAGAGGGAATGAAGAATCCTGAGGAGAGCAGCAAATGATGCTTGCATTCTGTCTGCTGTTCAGACAACCTCACAGCTCTGATCCTGTGGAATACTGTCCTGAGGCCATGTTATGATGTGAACCCTTCTCAAGGGCAGATAGGCTTGTTCTGCTTGTTTCTCTTCACAGAATATATCTGAAGAGACATTTACATGAATTTCTGTTCCAGCCTCTGAAATTCCAGATGAAGCCAAAAGAGGAATCCACACGGGAACCTCTTGCGCTCCCAGCATTTGCCCCTATTTGGGCGTAATTGGCTTTTTAAACTGCAGGGTTCAAAAATGTCTTCTGAGACCTTGTTTCACATTTTTCTACTCCCAAGACAACGAAGAGGTCTGTGTGGCCCCACCTAAGGCAGTTGGTAAGTCTGCTAAGCAGACCAAGCAAGTCTTTTGCCTGCAGGGAAGGGAGAGGCTATGAATTGTACCTTTGTCACCTCTGTCTCATGTGGAACCTAACACTCCATTTTACTTTGTTGGCAGTCTGGCTTTTTGAACTATTTGCATTCCCCTGGTGTCATACTCTTTGGCTAATGAATTGTTCTGGAAAAATCCAACACTCCCCTTATTTGTCACTTCTAAATAATCTGATAGTGTCCCATCCTAGAACTTGAATTCTCAGAAGGCGAATGAAGATTTTGCAAGGATTCGTCCGCTGACATGGCCTCCTCTATTACTGATGTGCAGTGGTCTATGATGCAGAACATCTGTCTATGCCTTTTGTTGTGGAAAAAAAGCTTATCTGTACAGTTTTTTGGTAGCACTCAATGAAACATAGTTAAAACCTTTTGAAATATACTGCTGGGCTTCACCTTGGTCCTCTATCCCTGTCCACAGAAATGGAGGTCAGCTGTCTGCCAACACTGTAAGATGCTTTAGCATAATCGCTGCTTCAATTTATATTCAGTGATATTGGGACTAAGCCCCAGAGACGTCTTGACAAGTTAGAGTGGTACATAATGCATTGAATGACACAATATCTGAATCTGATGTGGTGTATTTTCAAGTGGCATGGTACAGAATACATTATACATACATCCAAGGAATGGTTGCTGCAGAGAAACTAGAAGGCAGACATTGATTGTCCCTTTGACATTTTCTCAAGCTAGACTTTGGATAGGTTAATATTTATCAAGCTCTGTATTGTTAGCACTCCATCACCTATTTAAACTTCATGAGTCCCTTCCTAGACCCATTGCAATTGCTCATGTAAAGAGATGAATTAGAAAGCACTCACTGGAACAGATAAGTGCCTCATTTTCTTAGTATTCAGTACAGAGATTAAGAACATTTCTATTGGGAGAGTGGACAAAATATTGATGCTGCTGGTAAAGTACAAGCCTTATATGCAAAAGATCCCAGGTCCTGTTCCTAAAATCTTGAGGAGCTGCTCCTCATCAGTGTCGGTGACACTGATCTAGTTGGGCCAATGATCTGACTTGGTCTAACATGCCTTTGCATGTTTCTTCAATATGACAGGAGAATGGGGGAAGAAGATGACATGATGCAGAGCCTTCTCCAGGATGGCTCCCTAACTGTGGGATGTTCTCTACCCAGAGCTAAGTCTGGTGCCAACGTTTCTGGCATTTCAATGCCAGGATATTTTTGAGAGGCCAATGAGTATGATTGGTTCCCTACCGTGTGTTTGTCTGTTTCTGCTGATAATTATTGTGTTTTTTTTTTCTATTTTATTCTTTTAATATTGCTTGTAAGTTGTAACATTTTATTATTTTAATATTATTACCTATTCTGTGATTTTTATGACGGTTGGGATATTAATACCATATCATTGTATAATATATAATACATAAATGAATGTACATTTTCTGAGCGGCAGGCTGGCCATGGCAATACATCCACCACTTTCATTCAAAAAGTGGTGGATGTATTTCCTTCCAGGAAATTGGAGCTTAAGATTTTATTTGTTTGCTGCTCAGGGTGGCTGTCTTCAACACTTGCAGATAAGGACATGGGTATCACAAGCCTCCCTCCTGAACTGAAAATGTTAACCTTTTTTAAAAGAATAAATGCAACTTAATTGAATATCTGTACATGGGGCAATATAGTCAAAAGTGGAGAACCTACTTTAAAGCATAGGAACGGATGGAAGACTGATGACGGAAGTGCTAGTAAGCTCATCTGTCAATTGCATTGCAAAGACAGTGACCAGGGGCAGTGGAGAATTGGGCTCATTTTATGTGAGAAAATACTTCAGTGAGTCTTGTTTATAAGGTGCATTTGTATGCATCCTAAAGTTATGTCCAGATCAGCAATCTTGCATATATGGAATTTCATTCTGATTTTGTCTAAGGAGCTAAACTAAGGATACACATTGCTCTTTCAGAACCATGATGTCCAGCGTTTCCCCAAGAAAATCAGCAAAGACACAAAGAGAACCTTTCTTTCTCCCAAATATGTAAATGAGGAGCATCTGTAGCTCTGGTCTACTCAGCTTCTATAGGCCAAATCAACTCAAGAGCCCAATCCTAGATTCAGCCAAATTACACAAAGACTCCTATGATTAGGTGACCAGGAACAACCAAAGACATTGCCCCCTTACCCTGGAATAATGACGCGAGACAAAAATTATGGAATAAACATGGGTCACACTTTATTCAATAATCATTATTGCCCACCATAAAAGGTCCTGCCGTAGTGCGGAATCAGGTTTTGCACAGGGGTCTTGACGGACCCCTTACCAAACAAATGGGCAAGTCCCTAGTCCCATGTTCTCGCGGTCGTGAAGACAGCAAGAACCTGGCCGGCCCAAATTTGACCACCCCTGGACCTCAAGCCACCTTCTCCTTGTTGACTGTTGGTCCCGGTGTGGCCCCAGCACATCTTCCCCAAAGCACTGTTATCGCACGATCTGCAGCTCTGGGAGGTCAGATGAGCTCACGCCAATTTTCCAGTAGTGATGTATGAAAGTGAGAGCTGGACCATAAAGAAGGCTGACCGCCGAAGAATTGATGCTTTTGAATTGTGGTGCTGGAGGAGACTCTTGAGAGTCCCCTGGACCGCAAGGAGAACAAACCTATCCATTCTGAAGGAAATAAACCCTGATTTAATCTAAGGGGCCTCCTAAAACCCCTCTACTACACCTCACCCGGCTGTTTCCCTGGTCCTATCGACTCTCTTTCTATCTCCCTCTTTAGTGAGTTTATTTATAAATTTATTTATTAAACACCTCCAATTGGGCGCAACCAGTTCAAAAGTCACACCCCACCCCAACGTGAAAATGAACAATTATTTAATAAACAATATTTAGCTGCCCCTGACTAGTAATTAACATACATTTATTTATTTATCTATTTATGTATTCCAAATATTTAAAACTTTAAAATCGGAATCACTTTTTGACCGCTCCTGCTGGCCGGGGGGGGGGTGCATGCCCGCTCGAGTTGCAGCGTCATGCACTCTGCCCCGCAGCCCGCTGCCTTTAATATATTAAGCTCTGTTTTTTTTAAATATATACGCCTCAAATTAATTAAATGTAATCATAATAATTAAAATTAATTAATTGCTAATCTACTCAAAAATCTGCCAGCGGTTTTGAGGCCCGTGCCTGGCCCGGCCCAAATGTTTCTAAACGTGCCCTCAACCCCTCTCTTTTATCCTATATTATTATTATTTTTGAAAGACAATGAAATCAATTAATAATGATATCAATTCCTTCCGTACAGTCAGCCGTTAAACAGGAGCTGATGCACAGCAATCAAACTGTGAGGGGAGGGGCGCTGATGTAACCCCCTCCCTTTCGAGAAGCGAAACCACCAAAAAGCTGAACTGGAGTGACGCAGTTCGAAAAGAACCCAAACTGCGGAGCTCCATCCAACTTTGTTGCCAGAAAGGAAGAGGCGGAAGGGAGGGGGGAGGCTTTCTTAAATAACACACTCCTTCCCTCCTCCCTTCCCGGGTCGTTCTCGCAAGACTCGCAACATCTCGCGATATCCCGGGAAGGAGGCAATGGTGGCCCGCGCTAACGAAGCGGAGCTCGCCAGTGGACCAAGCATTTTGCTTCTTGATGTAGAGCAGCAAACTCTGACCCCACCATGCCTAACGTAAGAGCAGGTACATAGTAATATAAAGGTGCCTAATGGGGTCTAACAATCTAAGCCAGCCAAGTATGCTTCTTGCCTTCATTTTGACAATAAAAAGGAATTAAGTAGCTACCATTTACTGCCCTTTCATGTAAGGAAACATTGATTTCATTCATTTTCTTTATTGTCTGCCTTGCTCCCAATAAAGGACTCAAGGGAGCAACAATGCCCTACCTTTTGCCTAATGTTAGAATGGACCCTGGATGACATAACAGTATTTCTTTTGAAAAAGGGAATAAAACAAATCCCTAACCATGTCTTTTTATATGACTGAATAGTACAGGTCTGCAGAGTTCATCTCTTTCAAGGGATGGCTGGGTCATTAGGATAAAGGACTGGTAAATCTCAGCATGAGAGATGGTCATTTCACATTTGAGAAGCCCCTTAAGCAAGTGCTTCCCAAACGAAAGGAAGTGGTTGGCCATTACTTTTGAAATAAACATTGCTTAGGAGCTGATACTCTGGACACACAATTCCATTAAACTGCCTTGATTGAAGCACTGCAGCTTGGTTTTATGGCAAAAGTATGGTTTTTAGAACAAAAAGACATATCCATTGAATGTGTGACTAGATAAAATGAGGAGAAACCTTGAAACAGGATTAAGATGTAGCTGGGCTTATCTGCAGTACTAATTATTCACTAGCTACTATACTAGCCTGGAGAGTATAGAATGGTGTGAAAAGATGGGATAGCAAAATTCAGCATTTTTTTTCTTCAAGAAAAAGGTTTTGGTAGTGGATAAGGTGTAGTACATCTATCTAGTGGAGGGACAGCATGAAACACTTGCCCCCATTAAATCAGTTTAATCAATTAAACCAGCTTTTAACAGCACGTGAGCTCTTTGCTTAAGAAGCCATAGAACTGAAAGCTGTTAACAGAAAGAAAATCAACAAAGAGTCTTGTGGCACCTTAAGGATTAACATGATTTATTTGGCACAAGGCTTTGTGGACTGTAACCTACTTCTTCAGATGCAGTCCATGAAGGTTTATGAGAAATAAAACTTGCTAGTTCTTAAGGTGCTGCAAGACTCTTCACTGGTTTTGCTACGACAGATTACAGAGTAATACAGCTACCTTTCTGGGAAGAAAATATGTTCAAGAGATGCATTATTATGGTGTGTGATTATTATGGGCAAAAAGCAGAGCAAGCCTAGCCTGGATGTATTTTAGTGGCATACATCAATATGTGAATAGATTGTTGTGTATCTCTTTCTGTGTATGTTTGTCTGTGTATCATACTGCCACCAACACTAATGAGTAGTGGTCAAGAAGGTGTGGGGCTGGTGTGTTTTCTATTAGAAAATAGTAAGAAGTGGAGAATGAAGGCAATATGTCAGACTACTATAGGGCCTAATGGCATCACTGACCTGAACTCAGTGTTGGTCATGACATTCTGCTGACACAGGTGAAAGACAAGGTGGTGTCTCTCCTACCCCTTCCGTGAACTGAATCTGCTAGGACTGGCAGCTTCATTGGCAAGGGATAACATTCTCCAACCATACCTGAAAGAACTGGATACTTTACAGGTGCAGGAAAGTCTGTTTGACATATACAGCTCTGTACCCCAACAGGACAGGAGGCTTGGGAAGAACAACAAGGGAGCTGTAGCAGCTACTCCCAACATTTAGTATCTGAGGTAGCTGCCACTCTCTTTCTAATGGGAGGGTTGGCCTACCTAGACACTGTCCCCACTGGGCAGCCTCAGCCTCCTCTTCTGGACTCCAGTGGTGCCCATTAGTAAACACAGTGCAACCTGCTTCTGATTGTTGCCTGGCACTATTGTGTAGATTGGTCCATTCAGATGTCACCTGTATATCACCACTGACCAGTCTGATCTAACAGATGACGAAATCTTTGGTTAAGTAAAAGTGGCTCTACAATGAGCCAGGTAGCGTGACTCAACTGGGAGGGAAAATGTGAGCAGTGACTGAAGAATTCCTCCCCATTCTTCCTCTGAATTCTTTTATTTTGGCAACATTATTGGAAAGTTGGTTTGATGAGGACAGGATTTTGGGCCTTGTCAACATGGTCAGTTCTTTCTTAAGCTCATCCTCTATCTCAGCTGCAGCTCAGAACCTTCCTCTTTCCACCTGTGACTTTTGTTGCATTGTTCTCCAGCATCTTAAGACTGCCTGGTTTATTATCCATTGATATCCCTATATTCAAATGCTAAAACTTATTAATTAGGCCCTTCAAATTCATTAACATGCCTCATTAACATGCTCCGGAGACAGCACATGGCTCACCACAGGGTATATATTGCTGCCAAAGGAAATGTCTATCTGTGAACACACTCCTTAACTCAAATGTTTTATGTTTTCAGGAATTATCCAGATAATTTCGGATAATGAAAACTACTGTAATACAGTATATGATAAAGTGAATGGACTAATGGATGGAAGATGTCTATAGGATCAAGCTTGTGCTAAGCTAGGATCTATGGAGATCATGCGGTTTCTTTGAAGTACCTCTCAGCTGAGTACTTCAATACACTGAAGGATTTCTAACATTTCTTTCTATATCTAGCAAAGAAATGTTTTGGCTTCATTGGTTGCCCTGGTCTTATTGAAGGTAGACTTCCAACAGACCTTGAAAAAGGAAGGAGGTGGATGATGCTGATTAGTTTCTCAACTATTTAAACTTCAGAACTCCTTAACTGTAATATTTGCTGTTCTCATAAACTTAGTGACCCAAGATTTGGGTATCTTTTATATATCTTTGACAGTGATGCATCCGAAATGGCTGAAGATTTAGTTTTCCTTACTTGGGATGATGGGAAATCCTTTTTTCAGTACAATCACTTATGGAACGCTTTAGGTTCTTCCATGCACTATCATCATTATACTAACTACCTTCTCAATCTTTTTGGCTCTCTACACCTGCTTGCTTTTCTCTGGGTCTTGACTATTTAACATCTCATTGTCCTCTCCTTTCCCAAATATTTTCCTACAGAGTGCCCTTGCCTATTTGCCTGCTGACTTCATATGAGGATTGGTCCTACAGAAGTACCCCTTTCCACTCTGATCCTGCAAATCAGCCTTGGTCGGCATCTGACAATGCCATACTCCTACATGAAACACATCATAGCTGGAAATCAACATATGCTGAAAGAATTGTTTAAAGCAAATGGTCCATTGATTTCCAGTGTTAGCAAAGCTATGCAATGTTCATTCTGAAATAGCACCAATAATTAACTAAATTAGTCACAAGAAATCAGTCTGGGTGACAAAAAAAATAGTAAAACACACAATTTCTTTGCAGAAATATTATCTCAATATCTAAGGCAAAACTTTTAATGTAGTCTAAAATGGCACAATCTCAAATCTCCTTTGGTGAATGTTAGAGATAACTGCTGAAGAAGTCTGGTGGTAAAATTAATTATTCACCATGGGACAAAACAGGGTGTCAAAAAGGAAGTTTAAAATGGGAAATGGAGTCTAAATGGGAGAATAAAGACAATGAACTGCACCAGAGCACAGACAGAGTTCTGACTCCTGTCCTCTGAAGATGCCGGCCACAGAGACTGGCGAAACATTAGGAAGAAAAACCTTTAGAACACGGCCAAACAGCCCGAAAAACCTACAACAAATGAACAATTTGTTGCAGAGTTTTGTATTTCTGGTAAAATTCCCTTTGCTTTGCAGCAGAAGTACAGAGACTTACAGAAGAGAATAGTAACAACTTCCCCAGATAGTTCACCCCTTTCTCATTAGCTAGCACTAGGTCTCAATAACTAATTCTGAGACATCCGTAGGAGAAACAGTAAAAACATTTTATTATTTACAATTGTGAACAGATCAACAGCAAACAAACAACACACTTCTTCCAACAGACAAAACAGAGGGAAAGAGCACAGAGCAGAGAGAAAGGGCTCTCTTTGAATTCAGAGGGGAGAAGGAATGATTGTTAGTGCAGATTGATTGGCAGATTGATTGGTTAGTGCAGATAGATTGGCAGTCACCCCAGCCCAGAAAGGTCCCTCCCAGCCATACCTACTAGAGGCAGCATGTGAAGTTGTAAAAGCTCCAGCACAATTTGTGTGACTAATTATGGGTTCTGTGCAAAGAAAGCTTTTAAACTATCCTCTTGGGCTTACAAATATTATAGTTATGAAGAGCTATTGAGTATCATGGTGGCTGTAATAGCAGGGAGCTGAATTTTCAGAAGCTAATGGCAATCAACATAACACACCAAAATATATGCATATGAATCCTGATTTGTAGCTCAGGGGAAGGGAAGTTGGTGGTGAAGAATGGTTTAGAGATGAGCAGTGGGCAAAAAAAGGGTTAAAGAAGGCTTATCACCTCTCTTGCTGCTACTCTTTTGGAGACTGTGCCTTGCTGAAATCACATTCCTCTAATAAAAGCAGCTATGGGGGTTCATATGCCTACTATGTAGATTTGCTCCTAATTTCAAACTGAATTGAGCAGGTTGAATTAGATATATGTTTGCCCATGATGTGGGTTATATCGCAATAAGGGTGATCTGAAATAACTCTCAAATGTTGAGAATGGGGGGACAGGCACATTCTGTTAACAGCTCTTCTAAGAGCATCAAATTGGCCTAAGCTTTAACAGGAGGAAGACATAAGAGCAAAGGGATTCTAGCAGACACAAAGGTAATTCTCCCTGTCTGGAGGTTAAATAGAAAGAAAGGCTGAGAATGAAATCTAAAGATCCTAGTCTTTATTGGGTGCCTTCCCTATAAAGATAGTGTTAGGCAATTACAAAACAGGAGGTCAGCAGTGTTAAAGGTGTGAAGAACCTAAATGTTATAAATCTGTTATGTGGAAAAGAAAACAGACACAGAGCTTTTCTGACAAATCACCACTTGAATTTGGGCTAGGTGGAAAATTAACTGTTTCCTCCTCATTAACAAAAAAATCCACTAGAACAAAACACGAATTTGGCATAGTGGAACAAGAAGGAGCATGCATACATTGGAAACCTTGCCCTACTATATTCTGATGCTGTTCGAAGTACTAATATGGAGATATGCTCTTGAATTTTTGAGGGTTAAGGTAAACAGGAAAGCCAACATTCCTGAACCTGGAAGAGATTGGGTGTAAGCTAGCACCTCCCAGAATATACAACTTTTGCAACTGCTGTTGCTACTACCGTTGCTGCTGTTAATGATCTGCACTGCACAATGGCCAGAGATTAAAATGAGGATAAATCCAAGGAGAAACCTGACTTTATTCTTAGTGACAACCCACTTTCCACACAATAGCTTATTTCTATGCAGTCACAATATATAACACAGAAATAGGAAACAACAAAGACGAATAAACACTGTACAACCCTGAACACACCTGATCGCATTTGACTTTGGAAAGAGAGTCCGGCCTGAGCAAGATCAGGCTAAGTAATACTTTGATGGGAGACCACCAAGAAATACCAGAGATATCCAGGAAGGGATGGGGAAGAACTCAACTTGAAATCCTTGAGAGCTGCTGCTAGTCATAACTGTTATTATTACTAGTCTAACCTGGACCAAGGGTCTGACACACACAAAAAGCAGGTTCCTATGTTTCTATGTTCCTGAGTCTAATATTCTGCTTAAAATGAAACAAATCTGTCAAATTAACTGTCGACTGAACAAAAACGATCTGTCAGAGGAGGCCCAAGCCACTTTGATGTGTAATGCAAAATGGCATCTCCAAGAAAGTAAATATATAATAATGAATAAGTAATTGACATTTTACTGTCTTTAGACTGCAATCTGATAGTCCTAAAAGCAAATCTCATTGCCAAAAGATCTGTCAATTCTGTCTTTCTGAGAACAGACTAGTCCACCCCTGAGGGAAAGATCTTACCTCAGACACCTCCTCTCAGGCTCCAGAGAAATTTATGCATCCCTTATTTCACCAATGCTGGAGCACTAATACTAAGAGAGGTTACACACAAGGTTGATCAAGAGCCGTTTTAGGTCTGCAGATCTAAAGCGCTCCCAGTGCCAAATGCTCCAGTATCACTGTAGATGGAAAAAGTCCTTTTGTTCTTGAGCTTGCGTAAACTATTTTCCTCCCATTGTTCCAGTGGGTGAAAAATGGTTCAGAGATGCATTGAAAATGAAGTTTTTAAAAGCCAGTCATTGCTCTCTCTTCCAAAATTTCCAGCATGATTTTAGATTTGTCAGTTCCTCCACTGTCACAACCATGATTTGTGTTCCAGTGGACTGCTCTCTTAATCTCAAAATGTGACTAAGGCAGGTCTTCTCACTCTCCAGCCCTATTTTAAATACTATATTGGGTCAATTCACAAGAAGTGGGGAATTAAGGTTAGGGAATCCTGTGACAAGGAGTTTCCATTTTCTAGTCCAAGAGTACGCAATACCTTTATTAGACCACTAAAAAATCAAACGAACAGGAAGCTTTCATGGATAAAATTCCACTTCTAATTATTCCTTTTTCTAATTATTTCAATCTGTAAAAAACAAACTCCTTATTTGGACTGCTAAATGCCATATGTTGATGCTGAGTGTGGTGGTAAATAGAACAATCCTGCCCTGCTTCTTGCAGGGTCTGTTTTGACATTATCAAGAATGTCAGTTCTGATACATAACAAGATTCGACAAACAGCCAAATAAAGAGCAAGAAACATTTGCTTTGTCACAGAAGGATCTGGAAGTCCATGACTGACATTTCCTTCTCTACTCAGTTTTATCACAAGAAGGGCTTAGGGAAGTAATTGTCTGACAGGGGATCTGAAAAGTTAACACAGATTCAGGAAAATGACTTGAGGTGGAGGTGATGAAGAAGTAACAATTGAAATCAAAGCAATCATGTCAAGGGAGAAGTGAAGGTTAATTCCAGCCCTCTACCCACAGTTGTCCATATTTACAATATGTTCCAAAATACCACAGTAGAGGGGTGTTACAGTAGCATGCTGGTTATTGAACAGTATGATCCAAATTCACCACAACAGGAAGACAACACTAATTCCTTTGTATCACCAGAGCTCAGAAGTAACATACTTTACTTTCATAGCAATTTATACTTCGCAATAATGAGCTGGAACAAAAGCTTTTGTTTTGTTTCATTTTATAGTTTGTCTGTAATGATGACCATGGGTGTAATTTCCTATTTTTTATTGGAATGAGAATGGGTGGTTGCCTCTTACTCATTACTTGGTGGCAGTGGTGGTGGTGGTGATCAAAGAAAGTTTGATCTGAGCAAGTGCAAGGGGGAAGAAGAAAGAATCACAAGGTGGCTCATTTTGTGCTGCTGCCTCACCTACTTCTCTTTGCAAATCAGGCATTGTTCGGTGAGTGAGCAACAAACCGGTTGAGGCCCCCCCCCAGTCACTTTCCCCAAGTTTCTACCCCTCCCCCCCCCCCCATTTCTCACTTCTCAGTGCTACTTTTTTCATCCCCTGAACTATACTGGAAAGCAAATCATCATCTTTACTCTTTCTCAAAAGAACAAAAGGAGTGTGCTGAGGTAGTTAACACATAAATCTCCAGGGGAAGAAGGGTTGTTGTTGTTGAAGGCTTCAAGTCCAATGCTGTAATATTAACACACGAGGAGCAGTAGGTCACCGCCCTGCTTTGTTCAATGGGATTTATTCCTGTGTAGACTTAGTAAAATGGAATACATTTTAAAGGTTACCTGGCACACAAAGTTGTGTGAAATAAATTCAGGTGATTTTCTAAGCTAGTGATATTTTTATTGGCTTGCCAGGGAAAATCTTGATGTTTACTGGGTAATACAATGTCATAAAATGGCAGCTTTTATTGAATTTCTAAGTATTGCTAATAATCTTATTTGGATTTTTTTTTACTGTTATAGATGGGAAGAAGAGCTGAGCATTTTCTGAAGAATATTTTCATGCATTTTAATACTGCGGAGACAATGGCAACACAATACCAAAGAGCAACACGACAAATTACTTTCCCAAATAGCAGTAACTATAGCTTATATAGGTTAGCTATTGCTGTCTTACATCCAAATCATCATCTTAGAATGGCAGACCTGAAAAGGATCCTGTGGATCACTGAGTCCAGCCCCTGCCAGGGAGGCACAGTGGGGAACTGCCCCCCCCCCCCAATTTCTGGTTCTACAGCCAGAGACCTAAAGCACTGAGCTATCCATTAATTCTCAAGCAAAGTCATTAGAAATGCAATTAATTCCTTTTTAAAAGTAAAGTTCCTAGCTCTGAATATGCCCTGTTTGAAACTGGTCCGTATCAATATCATAATATTTAGAACACCTTTTCCACACAAACACCTGTAGCCTAAGGCTATATTACATTTGAAAGTGCAAGATTTCTCATAAAATTATTTCAGTGAGAAAAAAGGAGAAATCAATTATCTGCATATTCTGTAAGATGAAAGATCTGTAAGCAACAAGTACTGTACACAAAAAGGGAGAACTGCTTTCTGACATTTATTCTTCATAGGCCCTGGAATATACAGGCCAGCAGAATTTCACATTCATTTATAAAGTTGGCTGCCATTACAGAGACCCATTAATTCACTTTATTCTGTGTGGAAGATGGAATATTTACAAAGTGTATTATTTACTTTAGGGAATACTTGCAAATGCCATACTTCATGTTTTCAGAAAGTTCTTAGCATGGTTGACATGCTTGTATAGATGCAAGATTCAAAACAATTGCTTAACTGAATTTTTTCTCTCTTTCCTTTTGCTTACAAAAACAATGTTAACTATTAGTTAGGAAGCTTGGAAATACCACTTTCTGTCCGAAATCGTGTTGTTTTGTTACACTTGCAGAAGGCAAATAGCCTAACATTCAGTGTTTTCAAGCAGAGGCAACTCTTTAACTGCCAGCAAGAAGGTACTCTTTTTGGTGTATGTGTAATAAAGAAACAGGATTTCAGCCTCTGTGTAATAAATAAAGCTTTGAAATAATTTCTAATTTGTATTTCAAATTTTGCATTTCAAAATTTGTTTGGATTATTATATATTATGTGACTGACAGTGCTATTCTGTACATGCCTACTCAAAGTTAAGGATCACTGATTTGAAAGGATGATTGAATTCAGTAGAGCTTTGTCCAAGTAGTATATGTAGGATAACTCACTGTTAAGGTCATAAAATCATGGAATCAGAGAAAGGTGGAATTGGAAGGGGCTTATAAGACCATCAAGTCCAGCAATCTGCTCGGTGCAGGAATCCAGATCAAAGTATATCTGACAGATGGTTGTCTAATATTCCCTTGAAAGCCTCCATGTTGGAGTGCTCACCACCTCTTGATGTAATGGGTTCCACTGTTGTACTGCTCTAAAAGTTAGAACGTTTTTCCTGATATTCAACCAAAATTTGGTTTCCTGTAACTTCAGCCCATTATTGTGTCTGCAATCTGGGATGACTGAGAACAGACTGTGCCCCTCCTCTGTATGACACCCTTTCAAGTATTTTGAGCCTTGTGGCACAGTGGTTAAACTGCTGTACTGCAGCCAAAACTGTGCTCACGACCCAGGGTTCAATCCCAGGTAGCCGGCTCAAGGTTGACTCAACCTTCTATCCTTCCAAGGTCGGTAAAATGAGTACCCAGCTTGCTGGGGGGGGGGGGCAATGTGTAGCCTGCATAATTAACTTGTAAACCACCCAGAGAGTGCTTGAAGTGCTATGGGGCGGTATATAAGCAGCACACTTTGCTTTTTGCTTTGCTTTTATTTTAAGACTGCTATCATTTTCTTTTCATCAGTCTTCTTTTCTCAAGCCTAAACACACCTAGTTTTTTCAGTCTTTCCTCACAGGCTTGGTTTCCAGTCCCCTGATCATCCTTATTGCCCTCCGCTGAACTTGTTCCAGTTTGTCGGTATCCTTATTAAAGTATGCTGTTCAGAACTGGATACAGGACTCAAGATGAAGCCTAAGCAGTGACGAATTGAGGGGAACTAGTATTTCACATGATTTGTAGACTAGGCTTCTGTCAAAGCAGCCTAAAATAGCATCTGGCTTTTTAATAGCCACATTGCACTGTTGGCTCATATTCAGCTTGTGATCTACAACAATTCCAATATCCTTCTCACTTGTAGTATTACTGAGCCAAGTATCCCACATCTTGTAGCTGTGCATTTGTTTTTCTTTCCCTTAGGTGTAAAACTTTGCACTTCTCCCTGTTAAATTTTCCACCCAGTGCTCGAGCCTATCAAGATATTTTCGAATTTTGTTTCTCTCTTCCAGGGTATTAGCTATTATATCCAATTTTGTGTTACCGGCAAATTTGATAAGCATTCCCTGCACCTTCTCATCTAAGCCATTAACAAAAACTTTGAAGAGCACTGGGCCCAGGACTGAGCCTTGTGGTATACTCTGCTCGTTACCTCCTCCCAGTTTGAGAAGGAATCATTGATAAACACTCTCTGAATACAATTCTGTAACCAATTGTTTACCCTCCTGATAGTTTTTCTACCCAGCCCACATCTAGTTAACTTGCTAATCAGAATTTCATGGGGTACTTTGTCAAAAGCTTTGCTGAAGTTAAGATATATTATGTCAACCAGATGCTTAAACCATCCTGCAGTTCAGCTTTTGCCTTTCTAATGTAATTCTCTGTTACCTGTCTGTACCTTCCCTTTGTAGCCTGGCCTCTTCCCACTTCCTATATGTGTTGTTTTTTGTTTTCAGGTCTCTCTAGCTTTTTGTGAAGCCACATTGGTCTTTTTTGCTGTCTTCCACCTTTTTTTCTTGTTGGAATTGTTTGTAGTTGTGCCTTTAGAAATTCCTTTCCAAGAAACTTCCACCCATCTTGGACTCCTTTTCCTATTAGGATCTCCTGCCATGGTACCTTAGGTATCATTGTTCTGAATTTATTAAAATCTGCTTTCATAAAATCCAGCATATACATGCGGCTACACTCCCCTTTTGCTTCCTTTGAAATAAAAAACTCAGTACAACATAATCACTTTCCCTTAAAATTCCCCTTACTGGTCCTTCATCCACCAAGTCATCTCTATTGGTTAGAACCAAGTCAAAGATAATCAATCCTCTTGTTTCTTCCTCCACTTTTTGTAGGAGAACATTATCAGCAACACAAGTCAGGAATTTCTTGGAAAGGACATGTTTGGTAGAATTTGCCTCCCAATAGATAACAGGGAAATTGAAGTCTCCTGTTATTAGTACATTGTGGTCTCTTTGAAATTTTAAAGGTTTCATCCACATTTTCTCCACAACTTGGTGTTCTTTAGTAGACTCCATATATCATGTTCCTTTTGTTTTTCACCTCAATTATATTATTCCAGATACTCTTGATGGGACAACAAGCTTATCCTCCTGTATTTCTCAGCAGGAATGTGCATTTTTGACATATACTGCTATTCCACCTCACTTTCCATCCTTCCTGTTCTTTTTGAACAATTTATATCCTCCAATTACTGTATGCCAGTCATGGGAGTCATCCCATCAAGTTTCAATTTTCCCTATCAAGACATATTTACCTTCCTGAACTAAGATTTCCAGTTCTTCTTGTCTGGCATTGTGCCAGACTCCTTGCATTTCTATTACATTTCACAGTCTCACTTCTCCCCATGTATGCACTGAGGCTATATTCCATGTAGCTGAAGAAATGGGCTGTAATCCACAAAAGCGTATGCAAAAAAAAAAAAAAGTTATTTAAGTCACCACCAGACTCTTTGCTGGTATTGCTATGTACAGGATTGCAGCTAAAACGATTTGAATTTAAAAGAAGTCCCTGTTGGGGTGCACAGGCGTTAGGTAACACATTCTCTTCGTGACAGGGTACAGAAGTCATTTTGAAAAGGTTGAATGTTAAAACGGAAGACTGTCGTTAAGGCAGGTGTTGCCACAAAATGCTTCCCAGAGGCAAACGACCTTACTGCACACTCATTCTCGAATTGCTGCAGTAAGTGTGGTTTACTGATTCAAAACCTACATGCAGATAAATGATGGTTTTGTCTGAGGCCATTTACTGTAACCTATGCCAGCTCACACTGAAATAAATTTGTTTGTCTCAAAGGAGCCACAATACTTTTGTTTTTATTTCGTTTTGCTCTTGTCATGGTGGAAACAGACTAACGTGACTAGCTACCTCTCTGAAAAATAAACAACGGAATTGCTTTTGACGAGACAACCTCTTACAGTTGTTCCTTCTCCTTATTCAAATGGGATGGGGGAGGCAGAGAATCATCTCCCTTCCCCGAGTCAAACCTGTGGAATGCTTCTGTTATAAACAAACTAATTACTTGTCTGAATGCTGAGAGGAAGAAAGGTCAAAATTCTCAAGCATGAGAAGGCTGCTGAGAAACAAGAGCAAAATAACAAGCCCCACAGCTTCACTGTGTTACATGGCAGGATGGTTTGTCTTCTCTTTTCCTAACAGGGACTTTGTGCCTGTAAGTTCTCTGTGGCAAATGGAAAACTGCCCCAATGGGTAACATTACAAACATCCAGTAAACTGAATACCTGAACACTGGTTGAGCCTTTTTGGACAGCCAGTCACTTGAAGCCTTGACCTCTGCTACCTTGAGGCAGGAGTGTGAGAGTTTACAGGACACTTGTGCCTTTGGGGATGATTATAACAAGAAAGAAGCCCTGGTACAGACATCTGCCTCAGGTTTTCCTGGGTTAAGCTGCTTGCATTCAGAAAATGAATGGCCATGGAAAGATGCAATTCTGCATGTGGATGCACAAGTGTTAACACAAGCTATATGAATAATGGGCAGGCTGAATAGCTCAGTGGTTTCGGAACCTGGTGGGGAGTTCAATTCCCCACTGTGCCTCCTGGGAGAAGAGCCATCCTGTGTTGCCTTGGGCAAGCTGTACAATCCCAAGGCAACGCCTGAAGAAGGGAGTGGTAAATCACTTTTAAGTGCTCTTTACCTGGAACACTCTTTTTACACATTCACTTTCCCGTCTTCCAAGGACTTAAGGGAGGGAGACACCGTTATTTGCCACTTCCCCATTTTAGCATTACAGCTATGCTATAAGTTAGGTTAGGCTAAGAAGTAGTAAGTGGGCAAAGGCTGAGGAGCTGTTCAAATAGCCTTAAACAGCTTTCTTTCCAGAGCAGCCTGGGAACTGTAGTTTTGCAAATGAACGGAAGAGCTTTTTACTTTTTACTGATGTTATTCCTTTTTTATTTCTTGTGTTTTATTGTTGCTTTTTATGCTTCTCAATAAACAACACCCTGGAATTTATTGCCAGAGCAAACTGCTGTTATGCTAACTTGTGGATTCATCTGAATATCGGAATGGTTAGTAGAACACACTTTTGGAAGGAAGTCATATCCTTGGTTCTTATTATAAGAAAATAAGAAAGCTACTGATTATTAGAGAAATACATTCAGATAGGAAAGGTAGGAATCCTACTTCTAGGTAACTAAGGTGGAGAGAGAAGGAGCTATGGCTGTCCCCTCACCTCTTGAGAACAATGGCAAGGTGTTTTCTCTGTCCTCTGGTGAGAGAAGGAAGAAAGTGACTTTAGCAACCCTATGACTTGTTGCAAAGTTTTGAATTTAGCTAAACTCCTCCAGCTGTGCACCAGAAGTGTGGGGACTTACAGAACAGAATTAGCTTCAAGTTTCCTCAGAGTAAAGCACCCCTTATTGTCTCTTCAACTGGCACTTACAGTCTCAGTAACTCACTCTGAGACATTGGTAAGAGAGAGAAAAACAGATTTCCATTTACTCATAGTTCTGAACCGATTAAAAAAAAACACCACACACTGTACAAAAATGACTGCTTATAGCAACAGGCCTCAACTGAGCTTAACCTGTTTCTACCAGACTCCTTCAGTTTGCATTCTAACTGATTGCACACTAACCACATAACTGCCAGCTCTCAACTGCTAGCAGATTAAAAGAGAGGGAAAAAGACACTAAAGCAGAGAATCGTGGTTCTCTTTGAAATCAGAGGCAGGGAAGGAACAATTGGTTACTGCTGGATAGATTGACAGTCACCCCAGCCCAGAAAGGTCCTTCCCAGTCAAACCTACTGAAGGCAGCATAGAAGGTTGAAATAACTCCAGCATGACTAACAGTCTAGGATGAAGGAAGCTGAGAATAGGTGAGAGCAAGTAAAGGTCATTAGGAAACTCAAGGTGGGCCAGTCCTCTTCCCCACGCAAGACATGCATTTTCTTCACTGTAACCTTAGTTTCATCCAGTCACCTCCAACAAAATCCCCATGAAGAACAGGATATAACTATAATAAAACAATAAAAACAAACAACAAAAGCTCCATGGGTAATATTTCCTGGTGTTCTCATCACGTTGACAATTGGGGTACTTGGGACCTAACAATAGTGTGGATTTGGGCCATTTTGTCTTGTTCAAATACCTGGATTCAGGACTGGCTCTACCATTAGGCAAAGTGAGGTGCCTTCTTCAGACAGTAGATGCCATGGTGGGGCAGTGGAGGCAATTCCTTGCTCATTTCTCCTGAACCCCCTGGACTCTCCCTTATACAAGATGGATACCATCAGCTAATCATCACCATCATTTGCATGCTAAATTAGCTTGCTGCCTTCAAATAAGATGGAAGATATTATCCTTTTGTTGTTGTTAAGTGCTGTCAAATCATACTTGACTTGTAGTTTCCCTAACAGCGCTTTCAAGGCAATGTGAGATATTTAAGGAGTGGTTTTAACAGTCCTCCCCCCACCCTGAACTTTCCATGGCCAAGGAGGGATTCAAACCCAGATCTCCTGAGTCTAGTCCATCACTCTATCCACTACAACACACTGGGTATCCTGTTATTCCTTTGCCATCGGTTAAATAATGTTCATCTGCTTTTATACTCACCAGTCTGTTTTTGCCTCTGGTAGCAGAATTTCTTACACCAGCCCCAGCCAAACTCTGTTCACTTCTAAATCACTTACACTCTCTTTATTTTAACTAGCACATTCTCATCCAATATTAGAGGGGGGAAAATTGCTCTTCTTCTTATGGATCTGTGGGTGTCAACACATTTTAGCATCATGTACTCAGTCCAGAGACAATTACGCAATAGTAAAGTGTACACCCAGTTGAGTACTAAACATATTGTTGAATATTTAAAGGACTGTGGTAATGAAGTTATCAACAATAAACCCTTTCCAGTCCTTCCCCCAGCTATTGTCAAAGATTTCATGTGCAGAACCTTAACGGTACATGTCTCTAGCTCTTTTCTCTGAAAGTTTGTCTTTCCTGTCTTTACATTAGTTTTCATATTGTTGAGTTTTCTCCTTATGGGATTATGCTAAAATCTCAAAAGAAAAAAAGCAGCCAATAAGAAAAGCCCTCCAGTTCAAGCTAAAGAACTGAGAGATAAGGAAGCTTCCGTTTCTGAAGCCTGAAATATCTCAGTACAAGCTGTCAAATATGACACAGTAAGAGATTTTAAAGCTATTTTTTCCCTGAAGAAAAAGTATGTAAAACACATATTTCTGTGTATGTGTCTTTGTAATACAGGAGGGAGGAGGTTCTGGGGAATAAGAACTGTGTCATATCAGTTCATTTCAAATCATTTTGGAGTCACAGCTCTGCCACAGAGGAGGGATAACTGCCACGAATTAAAACACTTGCTTGATTATGGGAAACAAAAAGATATGTTGGAAAATAATATTTTGAGGGGAAAATTATCTTTGAAGTCTGTCAACTAATAAACAACAGTGGTAACTATCAAAACTCTCATATGTACAAATACAAATATCTTCATTAAAAACATTTTTAAAAGTTTCTATACTTCAATTGATATTCCCAAGTTAATGAAGTTGCTAAGAAAAGTTAAATGAAACTTCTGTTGCAATTAGTACTTATAAAAGCCAATAAAGGCAATTTGGTTTCTTGAACTAATGACAAAGAAGCAGAAGAGGAGGAAAAGGAGGAAGCTTCGAACAGAAGACACATTTCTTCGTAGACATTGTTTGTGCAATGGATAGAGCATTGAACTAGGACCAGGGAGATTTGGGGTCAAATCCCCACTTGGCCAAGAAAGCTCATGGGGATGGGGTGGGGTGGCAATTGTGAACCAATCCTTGAGCATCTTGCAAATCTCAAAACTTGTAGGGTCACTATAGATTGGAAGTAACTTGATGGCATATAACAATCAACAGCTGGCTGGATAGCTCAGTGGTTTTGGTATTCAGAAAGTGAAGTGCCCTAGAAAGATAGAATACTGCATGCAGATACACAAGTGTTCATGCAAGCTATATGAACAATGAGCTGTCTGGATTACTCAGTGGTTTAGGTATCTGGCTACGGAGCCAAAGTTTGGGAGTTCAATTCCCGCTGTGCCTCCTGTGTGTAGAGCCAGTCTGTGTGGCCTTGGGCAAGTTGTACGGTCCCAGAATGCCCATAGAAGAAAGCAATGGGAAACCACTTCTGAGTATTCTCTACCTAGGAAACCCCAGGAAGGGTCACTGTAAGTCAGAGTTGACTTGACAGCATGTGATGATGATTATTAAGTATGACATCATAGAAAAAGTTTCCTATGTACATATTCACTTAGTTTTGGACTTGCCACAATGACAAAATATGACCATAGAACGACTTTTCCCTTAATGGGACTATTGAAGTGGTAGAAGGATGAGGACAGGCATCACAGGGCATTTATTAAAATATATCCCACAGCAATCTTCCCTCTAGCTAACCACGGTCACCTTTAGATTTCAATCTAGATTTAATCTGTTTGGTGGTGTTTTGTGCCATTTCTCCCACTGACTGAGAGAAAAATATTCAGTGTGTGTTTCGTAAAGACTGGAATCAATCTCCTTCCAACCGCAAAAAGCATTTGGAAGAGGGTTTTCAATAATACATGCTGATGGATGACACATACTGGATACATTCACATTGTACGTCCCCCAAACTACTGCAGGAACTGAGCCTACAGGAAAATGATCTGCACATTCATTCTTCATTGATAAATTCAATGTTAAATCTAGTCTGTCACTCTGGGAAGATAGTTCTAGATGTACCCTAGACTAAGCAGCACGACAGTAATAATGATACACAGTATATCTGGGATTTGGAATAAATACTTCTGGCTGGGTGGGAAATGCTTTAGTTATTTCATGCTTTTAATACAGCAAAGCATGCTCAAAGTATGTGCTTCTGTGCTTTTCCCCATGCTTCAAACAGTGTGAGGGCATTCACACAGACAGACAGACAGACAGACAGACAATATAAAAAAGTTATAATTAATTCAGGTCAGCAATAACATATCAATACAAGCTGTGCCACATGACCATAAGTACCAAGGACCCTGTGATATTGCACTGAGTGGGTGAAAAAATCCTCTGTATTTGCAGTAGCTGACTTTCATGTTAGGTAAAGGTAAAGGTTCCCCTTGACAATTTGTCCAGTTGTGTCCGACTCTAGGGGGCGGTGCTCATCTCCGTTTCCAACCCATAGAGCTAGCGTTTTGTCCGAAGACAATCCTCCGTGGTCACGTGGCCAGCGCGACTAGGCACAGAACGCCGTTTACCTTCCCACCAAGGTGGTACCTATTTATCTACTCGCATTTTGCATTTTGCATGCTTTCGAACCGCTAGGTTGGCAGGAGCTGGGACAAGCGACGGGGGCTCACTCCGTTGCGTGGATTCGATCTTACGACTGCAGGTCTTCTGACCTTTGCAGCACAGAGGCTTCTGCGGTTTAACCCGCAGCGCCACCACGGCCCGACTTTCATGTTAGTCACAGGCTAATAGATGGCTTAAATATATGATCTCATCTTGCTTTGTCTTTTCATGTTGATCACTTCAGTTAGGTTATTTGTTTGGCTTCTCTCTCCTCCCCTCAGGGCAAGATGGTCTTTCTCTAGGACCAGATATAGTTGACTTTAAAGTTATTAGTGAACAAAGTGTCCAAATTTTTGTTTCCCCCATGAAGACAAATAGTTACAAATGAAATCAATTACAGCATATGAATGAAAGCAGCTACTAGAGATGGGCCTGGAGGACGTGGGGCAGAGAAGTCAGGGTGCTGCCTCTGCGGAGGTGCCCACCAGAGGAGGTGGGTCTGGGAAATGCCAAATGCCTGTTTGGTCAAAAAACAAACTGAAAAAAGCAAATTGTTCTGGTGGTTCATGGCCATCTCTAGCAATGACCATAAACATTATTAAATGAATACTAAAGTAGTAATTGACTTGGAAATCTCAAGTAAGAACATAAGAACATAAGAAGAGCCCTGCTGGATCAGGCCAAGGGCCCATCTAGTCCAGCTTCCTGTATCTCACAGTGGCCCCACCGGAAGCACACAAGACAACCAGATACCTGTCTCCTGACACCACTCCTCTGCATCTGACATTTTGAGGTACCTTCCTTTTAAGCCTGGAGATTATACATCCCCATCATGGCTTGTAACCTGCGATGTGTGACTACATCTGAAAACCCTTTTCTTCATTCTTCTTGTATATCCAATTCTTCAAAAACACTCTGGTTTATGAATGTGGGATATTGTGCTCCTGTATCCACAATTCAAAACGCCAGGAAATGCCCCATTATTGCTGCATAATACCATGCCCACATTGACAGCAGGAAAAAGAATGCCAAGCTTTACATAGCAGATGCCTGAATGTTGACAACAATGGCAGCAGTCAAGATGGTCTACGACAATGGTTTCCAACTTTGGGTCCCCATATGTTCTTGGACTAAAATTCCCAGAGGTCTTCACCACTAGGTGTGCTGGCCAGGATTTCCAATAGTTGTAGTCCAAGAACATCTGGGGACCCAAGGTTGGGAACCAGTGGTCTACTGGAGTTCCTCTTATGCTCATTACCATTCACACTTGTTGAAAAACAACCTTGATAATTCCTTTGTGTTGATGTGAGAAGTGTTTAACTGATGAAAAAAGGAGTCACCTTCTGGGATTTTCCCTTGATTGGGGTCACTTTGTGAATGGCATTTCATTACCAAACAATTGTATAATGACAAGAGTGGGAGGAATGGCACCAAAGGATATAGCATGAAAGCACTGCTAATATTGAGTAAGACCATCCCCAACCACAAAGCAAAAAGAGTAATTTCACAGATTAACAAGTGAACTTCTAAATATTTGTTCTCTATTCTTGTTTTAAATACCTTTTAAAATATTTATACAACGAGACACAGAATCCATTTGCCAACACCAATGCCTGTGTGTCCAGGAAGGAGTTAAAAAGTTCTCTTCCTGAGAGTCTGTTAAAGGGGTCCTGACTGACAGGATCAAAGGTTCAGATTGCTAGAGACCTGGAGATGATTTCCCCTTTGTAGACTTGTGTCAGGAGCCTGATCTCAGAAATCCTGTGAAAATGTTTAATGAAAGCACTCAGGGCTGGAAGAAACACAACTGCTTTTGTAATGCAGAAATACTTTGAATATATCTTACAAAATTGGATGCTAATTCCCTGGAGAAATGTCTTTTTCTGGAGGACTGTCACTCCATTCCTTTCTTTAAAGCAAGCCTGTCTTTTTGAATTTTCAAAGGAAACCAGTCTTTTGACTCTGTTTCTGTGACCTTTCATTGTCCTACAACCTTCAGGCCACAAAGCTGAAACATTGTATCTACTTTGGAATGATCTTGCTGGTAAGCCTGTTCCACACATGCTCAGTTTATAGCAAAGCCACTGTTTTTCTCTTTTGAACGGTCTTTTTTGAGGATCAATATTTTATCCCCTGAAGCCTGGTAGGTGGGGCCCACCATTCTTTTTCAAGATAAGCAATATTGGTATTTTAAAAATCTATTTTAAATCTGAGGGTGTTAGGGTCGCTTGTTTCTCCAAGAGGGAAAACAGTTTTACTTGTAAAAAATAACAACTCGAAAGCCCTAATTTCCCTAACTTTCACAGAGAACAAATCTGCTATACCTTTGCTAAATTAGGTGCTTATACAAATTTCAGTTTCAAGGTATAGTTTTTTTGTTTGGGCTGCCCCCACTTTTAGAATTGCCTAGCAGAATGTTGATTTGCTCTGATGCACAGAAAAATAGGCTAATTTTTACCCGGCTTGACTCAGGATATTTTCTGCCACAGAGAGAATGAGAGAGAGAGAGAGAGAGAGAGAGAGAGAGACAGACAGAGAGAGAACAGCAAATAATACCCACTTACTCAGTAAAGTTGCATAATACAAAAAGCCAGACTAATTGTTTTAGCACATGAGGCAGAATATCTCAAAAATGCATCTCCCCATTCCTAGAAGTAAAAATACCATAATAAGTGATGAAATAATAACAACTTGCTGACATTAAAGATCTGTTATCTGAACTAGCTGCTTCAGGCCACCTAATGGCAGGGCCAGCCTTGACCATGATTTAATGTTCTATTGAAACGTCTGTCAGCCAAATATGCCATATGGCTGCTTTGTGAAGCTCATTCTGTTATGATGGTGCCACATCCCTAATTTCATTGCCATGCTCCAAAAATTAGAAAGGCAAAATTCATCTCTTGAATGCATTTGAATGATTGTGCTCAGTGTACAAAAGGGCATCCTCCTGTACAGAATTTTTCTTATGGAATCATAGCCCCACATGGCACTTACAATTACCAGTTTGAATCAGAGATGCGGTGCACTTCTAGCAATATTCTGCCAAAGAAGTAAAATAGTCCAAATAGCTTTCAGAAAAGGTGAAAAGATGTTCTATGCTCTTTTGTTGTTGTTGTTGCATTTGCCTGTGAAGGAAGCAGAGTAGCATCCCAGCTTTTCAAAAAATCGCTTGTTATTCATTAGCAGCACGTATCTGTATACTAGCCAGGCAACAGATTATGCTATGATGACAAATTTGAACTATGAAGCCTGACACATGTCAGAGTTTTCTTAAGTTCCACTAGCCCTTCCACCCTCACCGGATCAGGATCAGAAAGATGTCTGGCTTGCCTATATGTGCAGAAAGAGGTGTGGTCTTGCCCAGCTTTGCAGAGCAGCTGTTCCAGATCTTCCTCTTTTGGGTAAACAGGGTGTGACATTGGAGTCACTGGTTACATTCACATTAGAGACTGTCAAGTTTTTGGCTCAAGCTAGCTCAGCCACAGCTGATATTAAATTACTATGCAATAAATATTGAGTATTTAGGAGATGACACATGGCATAAGAGGAGTTTAAAAAGCTTTAGTGAATGAAAGGCTGCATTCAGAAAATACAGTGTAAGACTGTAATGGAAAAAGAATTTAAAACCAGTAAAAACTGTGAGAGAAAGAAAAGTGATGAGATCATATGAACTGTCTACACCATCTACTTTTTCAGCTAACAGTGAGCTTTTGTGTTTCAGAAATAAAGATCTGCCATTTTATCATCCCACCATGCATTGGTAGGCATATCTGTACCTGCACATCCATGAGTGACTCGGTCAGCCTCCATTCTCCCATTTGTTTTGCACAAGACTATGGTATCTGTCTTAATTTGAGGGCTTTCCTGTTGCTTCCCCAGTTCCTCTTTTTGAACTATGGCTGTCTAAAACAAAAAAGCTGAGCCCTGATCCCCCTGCCCCCACAGTCTGTCTCCCCTTCCCACTGCTCCCATTGCATCCTTACCTTGGCTGCCACCGCCTGCACTGCTGCCACTGCAGCACCCCAGCCTCTGCCACTGCAGCCTCTGCTGCCACCACTGCTGCCATCTTTGCAAAGATGGCAGCTGTGGCTTCCCTAAGGGTTGGCTCTGATGCCCTAAGGGAAACCAGGTTGCCCTTTGCAAAGATGGTGGCAGTGGCTTCCTTTAGGGTATCAGATCATTTCCCTTAGAGCTGGCTCCAATGCCCTAAGGGAAGCCGCTGCCACCATCTTTGCAAAGGGCAGCCTGGTTTCCCTTAGGGAATTGGCTCTGAGGGAAGTCACAGCTGCAATCTTTGTAAAGATGGCAGCAGAGGCAGTGGAGGCGCAGGCAGCAGCAGCCAAGGTAAGGAGGCAATGGGGGCAGTGGGGCAGGCTGTAGGGGCGGAGGACTGTTCGGCGGGCCCATAGGCAAAGAAGGAAGGACATAGGCAGAAAGGGAAGGTAGTCTTCCCTCTCTGGCCATGGGGCATGAATAAAAATGGCTAAGTATATGTCCCTTCATATTTGTCAGGGTCTCCAGAATTGATGAACACAAAGGGATGAATATTCCACAAAACAGCGGTTTCTCAGGAATATTGCAATTCTTTTTTAAAATTTGCCCCCATGTCTAATTTCCACTCCTTGCTTTTCTCTCTTCCCTCCAGCCATTTCTGTAATGACAACTCTGGTGTCTTCTCCCTAACACATCTTCACTTAGTACTTATCTATAAGATGTGGACTTCACTGCTATAAGATGTTCTGATGACTGCCCTCCCAGAAAGCTTTAAAAATGAACAGTATTGATTTGTAGAGGACCTGGCTATCAGTGACTGGGTGGCAATATATCGCCTCCAGCATCAGACTGAGGTAGAGATGGAAACAAACTGTCGGTTTGGTGATTCATGCCAGTTTGCTTATTGGCTGAACAGCTGTTCAGTGCTTCAAAGACCCACCTCCTCCAGTGGGCACCTAGAGGAGGCAGCAGCCTGGCTTCCCTGCCTTGCCTCCTCTGGGCGATGTCTCTGAGTGGGTACCTGCCAGAGGAAGCAGGGTTGAGGGCTTTCCTGTTGCTTCCCCAGTTCCTCTTTTTGAACTATGGCTGTCTAAAACAAAAAAGCTGAGCCCTGATCCCCCTGCCCCCACAGTCTGTCTCCCCTTCCCACTGCTCCCATTGCATCCTGCAGGGTTTTGAAGCACCAAACACCTGATAAACAAATCAGGACAAACTGCCAAACCATTGGTTTTTGCCCATCTCTAGACTGATGGTGTGATCATATGGGGAAACAGATAGCATTTTGTGATTTGTTTCCTGTTGACCACATGATGCATGATGAATTGTGCTTCAGCCCAACCCTAATCCATGCCCAAGGGCTATTACATTTTAGGATCTGGCTGGAGTGATTCTCCGATGGACAAAAAGGAAGATTACTCCCTGCAAAACAATCCTTTCCAGTGCAACTGGATGCACACGTTTCCTTCTTTCTGATCACACCCGCATTTTCTTTCTGTGCATCGGTTGATCGGGAACATAAAACAGAGGGCGTGGTTGCATCTATGTCCAGCTAGTGGACTTCTCATAGGGAACTAATTGACTACCGTGTAAACACAGAGTTAGACTAGATCTGCCTTTGGTCTCATCCAGCAGGGTTCTTGATACATTCTTCTGCCTTAGGCACTTTTATGCATGTGTTGGCTTCAGTCATGTGTCTTTGTTTCCACTGCATCACATGATCTCATGAAGTCACACAATAATGTCTAGCTCAGCCAAGAACTCAGACATCATTCACCATTCACGAAATGGGAAGCATAATAACTTATGCAGCTGATGGAAGGGTTTGTTATCATACTACGACATCTGAACTCATACGGTTATTTCAAAATGACACAGGTGTCATCTATCCCCAAGTTTAGTCGGCCAAGTAATTCCAAAATATTACTGGCTACAGAGAACAAACCTGACCTACATAGCATTGTACAGCTGAGTGATAGGAACTTGGTCTGACCTATTTTCCAAAAGAAAATGGTTTGTCGTGTTGTTAGACCACCCACTCATGTACTGCACTTCACATTCCTGTTAGCAAGTATTAGGTGCCCAGCTGCTACACAGCTAACATGTTTGGTGCAACAAAACCTCTTCACCATTTATATCTTAAAGAGAGTCTTCCTTTTTGGCTCAATATTCAAGTAAGCAATCTCTCCCACAAGAAAATTGTTTAGATCTTTATATCTAGATTTCTCATGACTTCAAGATCTATGATTTCATTAATGCAGATAGGTCCTTCCAATGATGCAGATTGCACATTTTCATAATTGTGTGCATAGTTGCTATGGCCACTTGTCATTTGTTGGCCCTCCTTTGGTGATCAATTTCTCCATAATTAGCCAGGCTGGACCTTGGGAGACAGATATACCATCTGTCTCTGGTGTTGTATTCAAAGCCTTACCAGTCTGGTAGAACCCATCAGCGTGTCTGCTTCCTGGCACAGTGTTCAGAACACCAGTCCCCCTCCACACCAGGATGGGGCAGCAAAGTAGGATTTCACAGAGGATATTAGGGATGTGTCTGTCCTTGGAAAAGTGCAGAGACTGGAAACAATAACCAAATTAGACATATTTGTGTGTTTCTGGGGAGACCGTAGGATACAACAAGTAGCTGCTGGTCACCCATGGAGTGGAGCAGCATCCTGTATTGAGCCTTCATGTTCTATACAGCACAGAGACAAGCCCTTATTCAGGCACAGGTAGGGTTGGGGCCCAGCACACATCCTTGGAGATTGTAAACATCATCCTGCTGCTACATGAAGCTTCAGATAGTTCCATGTCCAGGGAGTGATCTGGTCTATAATTGCCTACTTTCAGCAATGCGGAAGGATCAAGTGAAAGTTATTTTGGAGAAACGTTGTGTTTTGAGAATCGAAAAGGGATTAATCCTGAGACCATGGTTCCGTGAGTAATTGACAGTGGGACTTGAATGTACCTTTTAACTATTTTCGACAAACTACAATAACAAGTAAAGCTCCTGGCCTGGCTTCCCATTCCACAACTTATTAATCAGAGTGATCCAGAACAGTTATTTCTTTGTCATGGTTCTCCTCTTGTCCTCCTGCTCTGTTCTCTCACATCTTTATCCCCTTGTTTTAAATTGTAATTCTTCCTAAGCCTTTCCCCATATGAAAGGCTGTACAGTTGCAAAACTATTTTTATTTATTTATTTATTATTAGATTTTTACCCCACACCTTCTAGACAAAGTCTACTCAGGGCGGCTTACATAAAATCATCGATAAAACAATATACATATACAGTTAAAACAACAATTTAAATTAACAAGATTAAGATTGGTCAAGATGGAGGGAGATAAAGAAACTAAATAAAAAGAAAAAAAGAGAAAAGGTTCTCCGTTGCACCTCCAGCTTGAACTCCCACTCTGATTTTTTTAATCTTGCTTGCATTGTCTAAATTTTCACCAGGTTTGTTGTCGATTTTGTTGTCTTGTGTGCTTTGGGCACTTTTTCTTCCCCTTTTCTTTTTTCCAGAGCCGAGTTGTCCCTATCAGATTCCGAAGGGCTCAAAACCAGCCCAGTGGACAGAGTGGGTGAGTAGGATCCTTGCTGGGATTGGTCACAGCTTATTAGTAATTTCATTTTGGAGGTAAGCTTTGTAAAAAGTCCCCCAAGATCTGTAAGGCTGCTTACCAAACTAGGCGTAATGTGAAGTGCACTGTTTTTTACATGTCCCCTTTTTAAAGGAAGATTTGGGCACACTTCCTGGCTTTTCTGTGTTCCATGCTGCTTGTGCAATCATGGATACTATAGAGGAACCAAGACTACAGCTTTCAGTCTCATGATGCCATCCTATAATCAACTGCAAAATGACTGGAAAAGAGAATAGTTGCCTGATTTAGCCATGTTTATCTGTTACTCCACATACTTCACGGATGTCACATTCTGGGGCAACTTTCTGAAATGCTAGCTGTTTTCTTCTCCCTAAAAATATCTGATCAATGCAAAGGTAATTGCATTTTTCTCCTTTAGAAGTAGATAATATACACCACTGGGAGGGGCAGCTGGGGGTGAAATAGGATTCTATTACGATTCCTCCAGTGTCTGTGTGCTGTTGCATCCCAAGAGAATACAGAAAGCCTGGAATTTATTTATAGAATAGATGGAAAACACAGGCAGGCGAAAATGCTGAATTCCATTTAACAGTGTAAATGGCCAATCCAGGTGTGCAATTACAGCCTGTTACAATTTTTTTTCTAGTTCAGTCTGCTGTCATGATGGTTCCTTCATTGTTCTCTAGGTCTAAGTTCACAGTCATTTGTGAATCAATACATTCCTTCAGTCTAAGTTTTTGGATGCTTGTGTTGTCTCTTGTTACATAATACCCTGCCTCTTCCATTACCACACACACACAATGGCTTAATGTTTCAGCAGGAAAACACCCAGGACTTAGAAAACTGTTTTGGCTAACAAGCAATAATTATAGCAGGAGACAAAATAATTTAGTTTGAATTGCTATTGTAGCTGATGAAAGACAATACTAAATAATAATTGTTGCATCAAGTCAATTCCAGTTTTCAAGGGTTATCTAGGTATAGAGTACTCAGAAGTGGTTTATCATTCTCTTCTTCTGAGGGCACTTGGGGACACCTAGTTTCCCCAAGGCTACACAAGCTGGCACTTCTCCCAGGAAGCACAGTGTGGAATTGAATTCTCAACTTCTGGTTCTGCAGCCAGGTGCTCCAGCTCAGTAAGCCAGCCAGCCAGCTGATACAAATCCTTAAAACAAATTTTTGGACCCTTTCATTTTATACTTATAAATCCAGGGCTGGCTTGTCCTATCTTCAGTGTGCTTCAAGCAGTGTTGTTGGGCATGAGAACAGACAAAAGATGGAACTGGTGGTGCAGTGAGATTTTCTAAACCTTGGCCAAAACAGGTACTGTATGAGAGTTGTTACCTGGTGTGACGTTCGCCCTTGTGGCCCCTGCTTGTTTCGTCAAACACAGGGCTCACAAGGTACCTCAGCACGCCCTCTGATACGCTGCCACCAGTTGATCTCTTTTATCAGCTTTACTTAGAAAAGATGAAGGTCCATCCAGTACTGACGTTTCAACTGAACAAGTTTATTAATTACAGATGGTTTCTGGAATAATTCATAAGCACACTCTTCAAGATTCATCAATCATCAATATTAACCTTCTATATTAATTATCACCTGTTACACTCTAACTGATTACTCGTCAGACCCCCCAAACTATCCTTCTCTCTCTGATTCCAGACTCAGACTCTCCCTTTCCTCTCTCAGGCTCCGCCTTTTAACATCTCTTACGGCCCCGCCTCTTAACCACATTAACATATAACATGAATAATGCATAACTTCCAACACATAACTCAGGGTGAATGCCACACCTGGGCTCTGCTTTAAGCAGCAACAGGATATCTTGGGCCAGCACTTCATAAACTGAACAAAGGGACTGAATTTAAATTTGATTTCTTAAGAAGAATGTGTGTTACTTTCCTGCTATCAGCACTGAAAGCTAAAGTAGTTTCTATAATAGCCAAGGTAATTTTCATCATCATCATCATCATCATCATCATCTTAGACCTGCAGAGCTGGAAGGGACCCTATGGATCATCGAATCTAGCCCCTATCAAGGAGGTACAGCGGATAATTGAACTCCCAACCTCTGGCTCTGCAGCTAGATACTTAAACCACTGAGCTATCCAGCAGTCCTAAAAATGCATTTTGACTCCATGTATTGCTTTTTAATATGTTCTGCTTCCATTGTCAGATGGTGAGAGGTAAATATGGCAGGCGTGGGACACAGGAGACTAAACACATTTCCAGATGGAGAGCTCCTCACATGAATAATTAGAAGGCACCGTGCTGCTATTCCATCTTTTTCTCCTTAAAGGATTTTTTTTTCATGGTAAGAAAAAAGAGGGACGATGCTGGGGAAAGAACAAGGAACACTTGTAGTGGGAGATGATGTCCTCCGAAGCACATGTGAAGTTCAGTGAATGAGGCAGGGCAATAGTGTGATAAAAGCATAATGTAAATGTGCTCTAATAAAAGTATATTCCCTGGAATGTTATTTTACTCCTGTAATTCTTTCCATTTCTAAAGCTCAGAAGTAAGTGCTAGTCTTTACATAGGCAAAATGGTACCATCTACGTATGAGTGAGGTATATCAGCAGACTTCTTATTGCTTTATTTTTAGTGGCAGGGATGGGAAACTGGAGTTTATGGATTTTTCTATAACAAGAGATAAAATAACTTGATTGGCCTGTCATGGTGGTGCTGATGGTGGAAGGGGGCATCTTTTATTGCCCTGCCTCGGCTATCAAAATCTTGGGTGGGCTCTGAGGATCAGAGATACCCCTCCCAAACAGGCAAATTAGAAGTTTTTCTGAATGGAAAAGCTTTTAACAAGACAGTCGAAGCTGGGAAGTGAGGAGACCAAGTGGGTTTCTCATACAAGGGAGGGCAGAGACTTGTGGCTGGCTCATACAGTGGTTATGGCAAACAGGAAGGAAGGCCCATGGTCACAATCCATCTGCCCCCAGAATGTTTTCCCTTCATTTGTTTACTGAGAAGGCCATCACCATTTCCTGTTCATCCATGTGCTGCCAGATTCTTTATTACGAATGGGTCGGCTTCACTTTCCGAGAGGGTAAAGCTGATATTAATATGTTGGAAGAATAGCTATTGTAGCTTGGTCTTTTGTTTTAAAAATGCATATTTAAAAACAGATGAGGTGAGCTTCAGCTCTTCCAGAGCCCTGCAGGAACATTCCTCATATTCAGAAGATTTTGCATCTCAGGGTTGTTTAGAAAAGAAGCACACTGTGTGGCTTTTTCCTTCTTTCCTTGGTACCTTAAGTGATTTTTAGACTTTCCCCAGACAGGAGGTGGCAAAAAGGGGCATTTCCCCCCTGTTCTTTGACTTGTATTAAAGGTCTAGTTGAGAATCAGCCCACAGCTGAACCCATCGCTCCCTGGTACTGGATGCAAAAATCACACCAAAATGGCATACGGGACGTCTATCTGTCCCCAAGTGACCCTATCTAACCCACACCAGCCTGCTCCAAAAGAGCCCACATAGACAAGTCCACTATTTGCTTTTCCCCTCTTTCGCCACAACCTGTTTCCCTTTGACTTTTTAGCATGTAAACCTATGGGGCTTACATGCTGTTTTAACTGACTATACATATGACATTCTGGGAGATTTTTTGGTTGAGGAATATGGTAATCGTGCTATGAATGAATGAATGAATGAATGCTTACATGCCAATAAATGCATATCTTCCACATTCATGCTCAAGACTAGAGATGGGGATGAATATAAAAACGGATCACTTTTTCCGATGAATATAGGCACCTGGAATGTACGGACAATGACCCCTGGCTTTTCTGACCACGGCTTTTCTGACGACCTGCAGGAAATAGACGATTTGCGCAAGACAGCTGTCATCGACATGGAACTGAGCAGACTGCAGATGGACATTGTTGCCCTGCAAGAGACAAGATTGCCAGACTCGGGATCTGTCAAAGAAAAAAACTTCTCATTCTTCTGGCAGGGAAAACCATTGAATGAGACCAGGGAATATGGTGTTGGCTTTGCAGTCAGAAATACTCTTCTGAGATCCATTGTTCCACCTACTGTGGGGAGTGAAAGAATCCTGTCTCTGCAGCTCCACTCATCAGCGGGACCGGTCACCCTCATTAGTGCATATGCACCAACACTGTCATCCACTACAGAAGTGAAAGATAAATTCTACGACGATCTGGCAGCTACTCTCAAAAAAGTCCCTGAAAGAGAGGCACTGTTCATTCTCGGAGACTTTAACGCTAGAGTTGGTGCTGATCACAATTCTTGGCCCACTTGTCTCGGCCGTTTTGGCATTGGAAAGATGAACGAAAATGGCCAACGCTTGCTGGAGTTTTGCTGTTATTATGGTCTTTGCGTCAGCAACACATTCTTTAATACGAAGCCTCAACACAGAGTTTCCTGGAGACATCCAAGATCCAAGCATTGGCATCAGCTCGATTTGATCCTCACTAGACGTTCTAGCCTTCCTAGTATTACGATCACACGCAGCTACCAGAGTGCTGATTGCGATACTGATCACTCCCTGGTGTGTAGTAGAGTAAAACTGCGAACAAAGAGATTATATCACACAAAAAAGGAAGGAAGACCACGTATTGACATCAGCAAGACTTGCGATCAAAGAAAAGTGGAGGAATTTGCCCAAGCGCTTGAGGAAACCCTTCCAGGCCCGGCTGATGCAAATGCACCTGAACGATGGGAACATTTTAAGAACGCTGTGTATAACACCGCCTTGTCCACATTTGGCAAGAAGACCAAAAAGACGGCCGACTGGTTCGAAGCCCATTCGGAGGAGTTGATGCCAGGCATTGAGGATAAGAGGAGAGCTCTAGCAGCATACAAAGCCTGTCCTAGCAAGTACAACTTGCAAGCTCTTTGAGATGCTCGTAGCCAAGTCCAACAGGCTGCCAGGAGATGTTCCAACGATTATTGGCTTCAGCTCTGCTCTCAGATACAGATAGCAGCGGACACAGGTAACATCAAAGGAATGTATGACGGTATCAGGCAGGCTTTAGGTCCAATACAGAAGAAATCTGCTCCCTTGAAGTCTGCTACAGGCGTGATCATCCAGGACTGAGCACAGCAGATGGACCGCTGGGTGCAACACTACTCTGAGCTGTATTCCAGAGAGAATGTAGTAACCGAAGAAGCATTAAATAACATTGAGTGCCTGCCTGTCTTGGAAGAGTTGGACAGCGAACCAACCTTAGCAGAAATAAAAGCGCCCTTGGATTCCCTCGCCTCCGGCAAGGCACCTGGAAAGGATAACATCCCTGTTGAAGTGCTGAAGTGCTGTAAAGAGACCATCACTACCGAGCTGTATGAAATCTTTTGTCTTTGCTGGAGGGAAGGTGGAGTACCACAGGACATGAAGGATGCAAACATCATCACATTGTACAAGAACAAAGGAGACAGGGGCGACTGCAATAACTACCGTGGCATCTCTCTTCTCAGCGTTGTAGGGAAGCTGCTTGCCCGTGTTGTGCTGAAGAGGCTCCAGGTGCTCGCAGACAGAGTCTATCCAGAATCACAGTGTGGATTTCGAGCTAATAGATCCACCACTGACATGGTATTCTCCCTCAGACAGTTGCAGGAGAAATGCAGGGAACAACAACAGCCACTCTTTGTCGCCTTCATAGATCTCACAAAGGCCTTTGATTTGGTTAGCAGGGATGGCCTTTTTAAAATCCTTCCCAAGATTGGATGTCCACCTCGACTCCTTAAAATCATCAGGTCCTTCCATGAGGGAATGAAAGGCACTGTAGCTTTTGATGGTTCAACATCAGATCCCTTTGACATCCGAAGCGGAGTGAAACAGGGCTGTGTCCTCGCACCAACCCTTTTTGGGATCTTTTTTGCTGTCATGCTGAAGCACGCCTTTGGAACTGCAACAGAAGGTGTCTATCTCCGGACTAGATCAGACGGAAAGCTCTTTAATCTCTCTAGATTGAGAGCGAAGACCAAAGTCCAGCTGAAATGCATGCGGGATTTCCTCTTCGCCGATGATGCAGCCATTGTTGCCCACTCTGCTCAAGACCTCCAACAACTCATGAATCGTTTTAGCAAGGCCTGCCAAGACTTTGGACTAACAATCAGCCTGAAGAAAACACAAGTCATGGGCCAGGGCGTGGACTCACCTCCCTCTATTACCATCTCCACACAAGAATTGGAGGTTGTTCATGACTTTGTGTACCTTGGCTCAACGATCTCTGACACACTCTCTCTAGATGTCGAGCTGGATAAACGCATTGGCAAAGCAGCTACCATGTTCTCTAGACTCACGAAGAGAGTATGGCTCAATAAGAAGCTGATGACATATACCAAGATCCAGGTCTATAGAGCCTGCGTCCTGAGCACACTCCTGTACTGCAGTGAGTCCTGGACCCTTTGTGCACGGCAGGAGAGGAAGCTGAACACCTTCCATATGCATTGCCTCCGACGCATTTTTGGTATCACCTGGCAGGACAAAGTTCCAAATAGAGTAGTCCTAGAACGAGCTGGAATCTTTAGCATGTATACATTACTGAAACAGCGACGTCTACGTTGGCTTGGGCATGTCGTGAGAATGGCTGATGGTCGGATTCCAAAAGATCTCCTGTATGGAGAATTAGTGCAGGGAAATCGCCCCAGAGGGAGACCACAGCTGCGATACAAGGACATCTGCAAGCGTGATCTGAAGGCCTTAGGAATGGACCTCAACAGATGGGAAACCCTGACATCTGAGCGTTCAGCCTGGAGGCAGGCGTTGCATCACGGCCTCTCCCATTTTGAAGAGACCCTTGTCCAGCAGACCGAGGCAAAGAGGCAGTCACGGAAGCAGCAAAATCAGGGAGCTGGACAGGGGACAGATTGTATTTGTCTTCAGTGTGGAAGGGATTGTCACTCTCGAATTGGCCTTCTCAGCCACACTAGACGCTGTTCCAAGTCCTCCATACAGAGCACGTTACCATAGTCTTTCGAGACTGAAGGATGCCTAATACAATACATAGCCAATTTGTTAAATATTCGTCGATCCGTATTTGTGGGTTCCAGAGACCCCCACAAATACGAAGGGATGAATATTTACCCGTTTTTATTCGTCCTTCGTATTAAAAAAACCCAAAAAAACCACCATTCTGCCTACCAGCCGCCGATCAGGTGATCGGCGGCAGAAAGGCAGCCACCACCCCACACAGCCAACCAATAGCACAGCCTACCCCCACCCCCTTCCTATCCCTACCTTAGGCCCCACCCTACCCCCACCGACACCCTCTTACCTTAATCGCTGCTGCCGAGGTCTTCTGGCCTTGGAGCCACATATGTAAAAATGGAGACTGGCTGCCCTTTGCAAAGATGGCAGCTGCAGTTTCCCTACCCTAAATTATGCCACAGCCACCATCTTTGCAAAGGGCAGCCAGTCTCCCTTTTTACATGCCGTGGCTGCGAAGGCCTGATGGAGACCTCGGCAGCAGCTATTAAGGTAAGGGGGTGTCGATGGGAGTGGAGTGGGGGCTAAGGTAGGGAAAGGAAGGGGGTGTGGGGGTAGGCTGTTGGGGTGGCTGGCTGTGTGTGTGGGTGGCTGCCTATTGACTTCTGATCAGCTGATTGGCAGCCGGTAGGCAGAATGGGCTTCTGTGCCATGTGGTAAACTCTCTTGGGGGCGGGACACAATTTGTGGGTGAATAACTCGGATGTCCGATATCCAATCTTCACCAAAGTTGGCAGGCGTGTTGGGGAAAGACATAAGAAGCTCCGTTGTGATTCTGGAGTCTCTAAGTACCTGGGGGGAGCTTTCCTGGGGGGGTCCTCTTTGTGACTATATAACTTGGGGGTCCGTGATCCAATGTTCACCAAACTTCAGGAGTTGTAGAAAAGCGTCTGAGGAAGCTTACCTGCAAATATGGTGTCTCTAGGTCATTGGGCGCCAGTATTATAGCCATTTAAAGTGCAGACGAATCGACAGATCGATTCATCGATTCGTCGAAGAATATTCGTATATTTGTATTCGTTGATCCGTTAACCTTGATGAATAACGAATCAAAACGAATCACCATTTTTTGATTTGTCCCCATTTCTACTCAAGACCTTATCCACTAGACCACACTGCTCTCTGAAAAGAAAAAAAAGTGTGAAAGAAGAGAGAAATGATTGAATTATTAAAGTCCATCAACAATTTTATTTTACAATGTGCTTATATGAAACAGAAGGCATTAGTCTTTCCATGATTTGCATGAAATAATATGCGCAGTGCAAAGAGAAAGTTCAGGACAGCTATCTTAGTCATTTAAATCACTGACATGATGTAGCATTGCTCTGAAAAGCTGTTAAAGATAAAGCTGGAAAAAAGTCATGTTTCCATAGCAACTCAGCCAGCAGCTAGTAGTGTATATATCCATCTAGAAGCTGAATGCTTCAATGTGTGTGTGTATGTGTGTTTGTGTGTGTTTTAGAAAAAGCAAATTAACTACTTTGTGATGTGTACAGAACTGTAACAAAGTGCATTTTCCACTCAAACACTTACAATTTAATTCCAAACATTTTAGTGTTCTTAAGACCATGTAACGTTGACTATTCAGCTATCTGAGGAAGATTCTTCAAAGCTTACTGTAGTTGACCGAAGAGCAAGGTTGTCACTAAACCTCTTCTAAAGAGCTTAAGAACTGATATGAGGAAATGTCTCCGTCTGTGCTTGAGTATGAGGCAAAAAAGAGACTCCTCAGTTTAATGGAGAAATGTTGACAGTTAAAAGGGCATTGTTAACAGAAATCTGTGTGAGAAGATGTTGTAGTCTGAGAATCTACTTTTCCTACTTATTCTTTCAGCCATATTGTTGCGGTTGTTGTTTCAACTTATAGTTAAAACATAATATGCAAGGGACACTTTGTTCCCCAGCGAGCTGGGTACTCATTTTACCCTCCTTGGAAGGCTGGAAGGCTGAGTTAATCTTGAGCTGGCTACCTGAACCCATCAGGATCTAACTCAAGTCTTGAGCAGAGTCTTGACTGCAATACTGCAGTTTAACTACTGTGCCATGGGCCTTTCTTTTCTGTACATTCTTACCTTTGACTAGTGTGACAAATCTAAAAATAAAGGGCAAAATTCAATATGATTAAAAAAATTGGCCTGGATTACCAATTTGCTATCTTTTAAAGAACATATGATGCATAATTCATAATCCCTTTAACACAGTTAGCAATTAAACAGTATATAATGTAAAACACTGAAAATAACAACAAAACCAAATAAAATACAGATTTTGAAAGTTGACTAGTAACTAAAATCCACAAAATGGCAATCAGATAATTAAAGAAAAGGGTGGGGAAAACCAAAGTCTATAAAAGTGATCCAATGGCATTAAAATCCTGAGAGTACAGGCTGAACTGTCTCTGTTTATGGAGGGAGTTTCATAGCTTTGGTGCCACCAAAGGAAAAAAACCACATGCCTCATCCTCATTGGGGTGAGGAAAGGGACTTCAAAATCTCTTAATGATGGGTAGGTTTGTGTGTGGAGGAGGCAGTCTCAGGCCACTTAAAAGTCTAAAAATCAAGATGCTTGAGTTTAGCACAGACATGTTGTGCTATTTCTATCATATACATTTAGAAACATAATCTTTGTCATGAATATGTTGTTCTACATGCTAATCAGGTTGTCAGGGCGTTGTGTGATTCTAATGCGGAGGTGCGGGGGCAAAGAGTGTTGGAACAGACAACCAATACATGAGTGATCTGGACCAGAGGACAGGTGGGTAGGTAGCCAGATGGGCCTGTATGTTTTCCCCCTTCTTGTTTTTCCAAAATCTACATATAGATGGGTACTCTTAAGCTTCTTTCCTCCTTCTCTGAGGTCACTTCCCACTTTTTTTCTTCCCAGGTAGAGAACGGAAGTAGCAAAGGAGGTCCATGTTGGCAGTGACATTCTGGGGCTTGTTGTCCAAAAAGGGAACTTTTAAAAAACTCTGCTGCTGGACTGGTCGTGCAAACATCCCCAGTTCATATAATCATTTCCTTCTTTTTTGACGGGGAGAAACCCGTGAGAGGTGTCCAATCAGTGGATACTGAGCTAGCTAGCATAGTAGGGTGGCAGACAAGAACTAGGAAGACCCAAGTTCAAATTCCCACTTGGCCACGATTCTTACTGGGGTGACCAGTCAATACCTCTCAGCCCAACCTACCTTGCAGGATAGTTTTGAGGATAACAAAAGGGAAGGAGGACTATGTCTGGCTCTTTGGATGAAAGGTGTGATATGCAGGTAGCTAGTATATTAATGCATATATAATGGTTGTCTGACAATTTTTGACTTTATGGGGAAAACAAGTTTAAAGTAAATGGGGCACAACCTGGATGCCCAGGTTTCAGCAGTGGCCAGAAGTGCTTTCGCATAGTTAAAACTAGTGCGCCGGCTGTGCCCGTTCCTAGAGAGGTCTGATTTGGCCATTGTGACAGATTCCTTAGTTACATCCTGGCTGGATTTTGGCCCCACATTATGTGTGGGGCTGCCTCTGGAAAGTGTCTGGGAACTTCGAGAGGTCCAAAACACTGCAGCTAGATCATTAACTGGGGCTGCTTACAGGGATCACATATCCACCTACCCCTTATTACAGCAACTGTACTGGCTGCCAATCTGTTTTCGGGGACAATTCAGTGTGCTGGTTTTAACCTATAAAGCTGTAAATGGGTAGTGTGGGCGGCATATAATTAATTAATTAATTAATTAATTTTTATTAATTGGTTTAGTTCCAAGCTATCTCAAGGACCACATCTCTCTTTATGAGCCTGCCCAGGTATTGGGATCACCAGGGGAAGCCTTTCCCTCAGTCCCACCATTCTCGCAGTTGCACTTGGTGGGGACATAGGAGAGGGCCTTCTCTATCACTGCCCCCCCCCCCAGCTTCTGGAACCCCCTGCCACAAGAGGCCAGGCTGGACCCATATGTACCATCCTTCCATGAGCAGAGAAAGACAATTCTCTTCAGGCAGGCTTTCCCTTAGTGACTGGCTGCCTGAGTGGGGTTTTAAACGGAGTGCTATACCTTCTTGCTTTGAATCTGTTCTTGGTGTTGATTTTGTTTACTATTTTTAGTGTGATATTTGTTTGATTTGTTTTAAAAGGATTTGCATACTTAACTGTTTTTAGCTTTTAAATCTTGTTTTTTTAGTTATTTACACCTACTTAGGTCCTTTTTAAGGAGAAAGGCATGGTAAAAATATTTTAAACAAAATAAATAATAAGATAAAATGCTCAGTATATAGTAATATTGCATCTTCAGTCTGGTTCTGCAAATGATGTGTGAATGAAAATAGTCTGGGTGGTGTACTGCCTCACCCTAATCATCACTTTAGCGGCATTTGTAACTGAAGGAGAGGGTACTGCGCATTTGAGCTCATTTGATGGTTCCTTTCTTGAACTGCGCCCCCACAGATGCTGAGCTGAATGGATTTCCTGACTGCTCTTTGGTTTTGTGTCAGCTCACATAGCCGGGCTTTTTCCTGACAGGCAGCTGCCTTGAAAGTGTTCTGCATTCCCTGCACCTGTGAATCCCCTCCTTTATAGTGAGGGCTCAGTCTATCCCAGCTTCCTCTGATGACATTCTAGAAAGCGGCAAGTCCTTCTGAAGGATAGAATGCATTCAATAAGAGCACTAACAGGGCCAAATGAATGGCGGTGAAGTGGCTAAGGTCAAAATGTGTTAAACATTTTGAGGAGGGGGGAATGCATTGCAGCAAATAAACTGCCTTTGGGCTACAAATTAGATTTCATAACTTCGTTACCACCTTACAGGGCTACACATATTGATCTGGATTGCTATAATAACCCAAATAATATTTCCAAGAGTAGATTTGCAGAATTGCTTCATAATCTTTACTAGCTGAGCCTTAGTGTGTTGGCAGTAGGTTCTGTTGGTAAAGATTTTCTCTTGTTTGTGGACATCTGTCATAGCGGCTCATATAAGACCTTTCCATTCCTCAGGCTATTCAGATGTGCACAAAAGCAGTCAAACAAGCACTATACTTCTTAGTTGGGGATTTTTTTTAAACATTGTTCTGTGTTTTAAAAAGCTGATGCTGCATTATTTAATGGGCCAAGAAAGCTAAATTTACTATATTGAAATATTTTCCATCCCTATGCTTTCTTTGGTTGTAAAATTGCTACAAGCTGACCAGGCGCATCTGTTTTCTTGATATAAGACAAAGCTATACTTTGGCATTATTGGCTTCATGTTTTTCATATGTTTTTATACACACACACACAGACACTTGAGGCAATGGTGAACTGTGGAACCAGCTGGGCAGAATGCTGCCATCTGGATGAATGCAAGATCCCTATTCATTTGATAATAAAACTTTATAAGCTCCTAGGATTTAAGGATCTTTCAAAGTGTGCTTGTAATTAGTGGCTATTCCTAGCCATTAATTAGGGGCCTTGGTTAAACATGCCAGTTAAATTAGGAGATCTGGCTGAGATATCAAATATTGGAATAGGTAATCTTGCTAATGTAAATGCTATGTGAGAGACAAGAGGAGATTAAGATCTGGTCTAGACAAAGAGCTCATGATGTGATAAAACTGTTCCTGGGCTGTTCTATGTCAGACTACAAGTGAGAAATGTTATTCTTACATGTCTACCAATTCCCTGAATGGTGAAGGGATCAGCGCTTCTCTGTGTTTGGTTCCCTTTGAAAGGAGGTCAAAGGAAGCTTATTGCATTTTTCTAATATTTGTATTTATTTAAAAATATAGGGGCTGAATATAGCAAAAATTTTCAAAGAATTCCTGCTATAAGAATCATATTTGTCAATGTTCTAATTATATCCTGTCAATTTCCCCCCCTGAAAAATTAAATATTTAATTTGACTGAGGCAGGCAGCCTACTGCTTCTAAAAGTCTTATATCTTTCGTGAACTGCAGTTTGCAGATGTAATATATTTGTGCTCAGAAAATACTGTGTCTGAATTTAGATGTGTGCAACATTTAAATTACACAGTACCGTCAAGTATTGACATTTTGTGGTTGATGGTTTTAATATGACTATTTATGTCTCAATAAATTATACTTGTAGAAGTTATAAAAACTGGGAAATCTAGGTTGCAATAATAGGCATCTTAAGCATACCACTCAGATCATAATTGATAGAAATATAAATAGAGCCATTTTAACTATACCAATCACTTCTCTGTCCTGATAAGTTCTTGGAAACACAGTATGTGCTTGGGTGAATCAGCTGGCACTGCTGGTCTCAGATACCTCACCTGAATGCAAGAATGAAAGATTTAAATTTTGAGTTTTGATATTGCCTTCTAAAGAGTTTTATGCATCAGTCTAAGAATGATTCAGCAAGAGCAAATGAAATTAAACATATGATAGTGAGGTCTCATCCAGATGGAGCACGTGTTCTCCTTAAAGTACAGAATTCCACATTGATTTTACTGATATTTTCTTTCCATCCTTATGATGCTGCCCTTATTTCACTTCCTAGACTGCTTTTCCCCATGGCTATCTTTTCACACTTTCTGAAAGTATACATTATTTTTAGTGTTTTTATTTTAGTGTACAAGGAGGTGGAGCTTAGCACTTCCTGTTATTTCCAGTTGGTGTCCCAGGTGAGAAGTCTTGTCAAAAGCTTTCAATTAGCACTCTATTAGTACTAAAAAAAGGGGGGAAACAAACAAACAAACAAACAAAAATAGAAAGAGAGAGCTCTGGTCTGAAAAGGTTCTCTTAAAAAACGGTGGCAGGAATTAATTTTCTCTGATTTTTCTTATAAGATTTCTTTAAGATCTCTTAAAGAAAAGCATCTTTGGCAAATAGCAAGTTGAATGCAGCTCTCAGTAAAGTGTGTGCTCTTCCCATGTCAAGTGGCAAAGTGGGGGGGAGACCTATGTTCTGCCTCAAATAGCTCTGAGTCAGACCAGTGTTTCATTTAGCCCAGTATTTAATCACTGAGTGGCATTGAACAGGACTTTTTCCTGCCCTACATGGAGATAGGTATGAAAAGTCTACTCAACAATGAAATTCCCTCAATAACAATATTGGGTTTGGATACCTCACCAGTGAGTCTTTCCGCCTGTCTGCTACAAAATTCTGATCAAAAATCTGCCTGTGGTCTTTTTTTTTTTAATGACAATATGGCCTGTGCTATAAAACTATTTTATACGACTGTATGCAACATTGGGTAGAAAAAGTTTTCTAAAATGTTTGTAAACCCCTAAAACTAATTTTGTGGGTTTGTTTGAAAAAACACAATGATTTTAGTCAGCGTGAACTGAACTTCTAATTGTTCCTGACATCAGATCCAAACACAGTGTGGCCATCCAGATGTGAAATTGCTCTCCATTAAATGGCAATTTCTCTAAAATCCATTAGTGAGTTTCCTCATTTCCTTTGGATACTATTTGGTTTTAAATCTGGAGATTGCACATGTTGAGAAGAAATTAGACTTTCTAAACAAATGGGGTCAGAGCTTTCTCTTTGACACTCTGCAAAAACGACAGTAACTGGGAACCCTTTCCCAGTTAAACTTGCTGTCTTCTCTGCAGAGTATCCATTCTAAGGGTTTCTCATCTTCGAAAGGTGCAATCCTGTATAAGCATCCATGAAAACATGGGCCATAATCTGGTCATATGTTAACATGCACATCACAAAGTCTCCATGCTGTTTGTTAAAGAAAAGCAGGTTTGGGACAGTCTGCCTTACACAGAGTGGTGACAGAGGGGAAGAGGGTAGCTTTCCCCATGCTTACCGTTTGCTACTCCAAACTGCTCCCTCCCTATCCACCCCCAAGCAGTCCTCACCATGGATTAGGGTAGTGGTCCCCAAGATTGGGTTCCCAAATATTCTTGGACTAAAACTCCCAGAAGCCTTCACCACTAGCTGCAATGGCCAGGATTTCTGGGAGTTGCAGTCCAAGAATATCTGGGGACCCAAGGTTGGGAAGTGCTGGATTAGGGACAATGAAAGACTTCAGGCTTCTGTGTCTTTTTTTTGTTTTTGTTTTTTTTGTTTTTTTGTTATCAGCAGCTAGTTGACCAATTTCTGCCTCCTGCTCTGCCTCTGAATGCTTAGTGCCAATTCATACATGGACATTTGTTTGATAAGTCCTGTAGCAGAAGCAGGGGAAGGACAACATTTTTCACTAGACATAATAAGAAATTGGCCAGGTAATCTTGGCTCAGGGCCTGAGAGCTGTTAACACCACAGAGGGAACCTAGAAAACGCATCAAGGACTGATGAATCAGAATCCCCGAAGGAGATTTAAACCGGAGCTGTGCCTTACATTTGGGTTTTCTTTTTTCACTTCTGAATCATGATGCCAGATTATTTGGCTCAGGGAAGCAGCACTGGAATCTAGTAAGAAGGAAGTTAGATACAAGAGGGTTCCAACATGAATAGCTTGTTTGTACTTCATCCTTCACCAATGTCTACTTTCCCATCCACAGAGCTGTATACTCAGGACTAGCTCATTGTAAAACCTTCAACCTCAAGCATCAGGCACCCACATGCATGCATTTTTCTTTATTAATAAAAACCCTTTTTAAGTGAGCACGAGCTTTGCATCTACCTACATGGTTGCAACATTGCTATCAACATTGCTGGGAACATTTTCTGCAGAGGAATCCGGTCTCCCTTTGGGGTGGGTGGGGAGAGAATGGAAAGAGGAAAGTCCCAACTCATGCTTGGCTTTAAGGGGAGGAGGTAGTGGTAGCATCTCTTGTCAAAGAAAAATAAATCAGTTTCCCAGGAATGAGGGGAAGTGACTGGAAGGATTCTTGCAGCCTCTGCCTTCTGTACTCCACCTAGAGAATGGGGAAATGCCCTTGACATGTGTGTCATTATTTACCTTGGAGACTGATCTGCTTATAAAGACAGAGGGGTGAAATAGTTCTTGGTTAATTCTTCTAGAATTTTATTGTGGTTTTTGATAACGCAGATCTCAGTATGCTCTTGGAAGTGCTCACTGGCCTTGGCAGGAATGAGAAGCTCTGTTTCCATTTTTAGCCTTTTTGTACATTCCAGCTTTCTTCAACCAAGCAGGGAGCTTTTTCTGGCACAAGCAACTTGCTTGCTCCATGGGCAGTAGATGACTTGACTCCCTTGTCCTGGAAGCCATAGATATTGGAAGGGGAGTTCATCTATTTGTCTCTTTATGGGAGGGCAGCTGTCTCCAGATTAAATAGAAGGAGGGCACTACTGTTGAGTAACACCTGTTCTGCTTTACAAATAACAATTGTCTGTTTGAATGGCTGACAGAGGGCAGTCCTCTAACTGCTAAATAGCTTTCAACCCAAGAGCTGTCCTGTTGAAGTCCAGCTCTAACTTAAGACTGGTTAGGGATAGCAAGGCACTGGACATTGTGAACCAGAGTACACCGTCCACCTGCTCTGGTCCTTCCATGCTTTAGTGGGATATATCTCTGTTTAAGATAGAATAATTATTCCTGCAATGGTGCTTATACCTAAACATTAGCCCATACAATTGACCATCACCCTGTGTTCTCTCTTCATCTCTCTTGACATCTTAAGTAGCCACTCTAAAATGGCTTGTATAAGTTGACGGGCAGCAGTTGTGAACAGAGATGTAGCAAAAGCAATCTGAAAGGCAGCTGAGCACTGGTAGCAGACTTTGGCCACTTCTCCCAGAGGCCCATAAAGCTGGCAAATGGCTTGATTTTAGTACTTGCTAAGGCTAAGCATCTGAGTCAGTCACTAATGTGGTTTTGAGATGATATTCGTCCAACCTTTTCCACTTCAGAGTTGCAATGCGATCATAATGCAGGGATCAGCGGCTGACTATTTTCCCTATAGCTCAGCAGTCTGGTTGGCTCCCACACATGGAAAAATGTGAATTTCCGGAGAGCTTAAGAGTGCAGTTTAGCACGTTGGTCTTACAGGCTTTTGGTACATTGCAGTCATAATGGGCCTAGTCAAGCTTGTGATGAAGGGAAAACCCACGAGGGGATAAAGAGTAAAGCTCACAAGCTTCAGGAGCTGGTTGTTCTCCAGGGCTTGTGACTCTAGTGAGTTGCAGGATGAAACTCTGCAGTGAGGACAACACCACGTAGGACGGTTCTCTCATTTCATTGCATTCATGCAGCAAATAATGTGGCACAGAACTGGCGTTTACTTCTTGAAAGCTTCAGAATGTACTAGAACATGAACAACAATTCTATTACTAATATTTTAAAAAGAAAATACTGTCTCTATACACAGAACTTCCTTTCTTTTGTTTTTTCTTCCTTTGTTCAGAGTGTGCAATCTTCCTGTGAGTTTAAGAAAGTTCTGTTATTATATTGCCTGCTGTTTATGAAGGTGTATGCCACTTGGTGGAGGCATATATTCCTTCAGGTTTTCTTGGTTAAAGGATAACGATTGTCAAGTGATATTCTGTTCTCCCAGTGCTGACACTCTCACTGTCTCTTCCTGCAACAATACGTATCAGCTCCGCATGGGGGTAAGTTCTCCCCCTTTCCTCACAGTCCTTCTCTCACATTTGCCCCAGTGTGATAGGTGATAAGGAAGCTTAGGGTGTTCATGTTTTTCCCTTTCTTGCTTAGGAACCCTGAATTGGACCGGGACTCCTTTCCTGGGGTCTTCTTTCTAAACACATTCCCACCTCCCCTGGGGGTTCTGGCTCTTGTCCAGGGGAGTCTCTTGACCAGTAGGACAAATACTCCTCTTTCCTATTCTTCAGGGTCTTCTCTTCCTCCTGGTCCTCCAAGGGCACCTGGCTCTGGTCACCCCCGGTTCTCTAAGATCACTCTGCCTTTCCTCTCGTGGTTCACCTTGCTCTTCCTCCCTGAGACCTGCCTCTGGGTCTCCTCCTCCTCTTTCTCAGGTCTCCCTCCCTCCCCAGGGTCAGTCTGACATCCTGCTTCCTCTTTTTGAAGCGCCTCTTTTTCCTCCTTCCTCTGGCAGCAGGGCAGCTTTTATATCTGCCATGTGCTAGGAGCAAAGCCACTACCACCCTCTTACAGGGTGCCCTCCAACCCCAGGGCTGACATGACCACATAAGTCTCTGTTTAGCTCCTGCTTTCCCGGAAGTTACATGTGATGGTGTGTCTTTCCTTGTCTTGCATGGGAGACCCTGTGGTAAGCTCATTAGGAAGCTGGGTGGGTTGTGTAGGTCCTTGGTTGGAGCCAGATGAACTGCCAACTGTCCTCGTCACAGTTCTGCATTGCAGGGATCTCCATTCTTGGTTTCAGACAGAATTACTATATTTTGTTGCAAAGTTTTGAATTGGTTAAAAACCTCTATCTGCACAGCAGGAGTGCAGGGACTCACAGAGCAGAATTAGCTTCAAGTCTCCCCAGAGTAGATCATCAACTGACACTTACAGTCTTGATAACTCACTCTGAGACATTGGTAAGAGAAAGAATAAAAAGGTTTAATTTACTCATATGAATAGATCAAAACAGCATACTGTACAAAAAATGACTGCTTTCAGCAACCAGTCTCAACAGACTCATAACCTGTTTCCAGCAGACTCCTGTAGACTGCATTCTAACTGCACTCTAACAGCACTGACTGCATAATTGTACTAACTGCCAGCAGACCAAAGGAGAGGGGGGAAGACACTGAAGCTAATGGAGTGGCTCTCTTTAAAATTGGAGGTAGGGAAGGAACAATTGGTTACTGCTGGATTGACTGACAGTCACCCCAGGCCGAAAAAGGTCCCTCCCAGCCAAATCGACTGAAGGCAGCATACAAGGTTGAAATAACCTCAACATATCATTGGAACAGTTCTACTGGGTTCAGTGCAAATGATTCCTGCATAGGACTGAAACTGCATTTTTGCATTCAAGCAAAGAAGCAAACTCAGTTTTACACTTGCTGCATTCTGAGGATTCAAATTAGAAGAACTGAAGTAGGCAAGCCTTTGATCTGACTTGCCATGGCTTTTCTTATGGAATTTTTCCTAAAACCACATTATCCATTGGATTTTCATCTCTATTTGGAAGCCTTATTCCATAATTTCAACATGTTTAGCGAATGTTGGCCAGTTACTTCCTGTTGCTAATGATTGTCATCAGTCAACTATGATTACCATCATCATGTTTCTTATCTCTCAGCCTTTTCTGTTCAGTATCTATTTCCTATATAAAGCAAAGCTCCTGTTTTAATTTATCATTCTCTCTGACATCTTCACATTATTTGTACAGCTGCACGGATGGCAATAAAAGGAGGCACCAAATGCAGAAGCCTTTTCTTGAGACCCAGTGGTAATGGAATCTCTGTGTCAAATGTGCAAGAAGTAGACTGTCTTAAGTGTACATTCCCTCCCACTGTTCAATTAAATTCTAATTACTCTTCCATGTTTGTAAATTAGCTTTTATAAACTGCTAAGTGGAGAAAAATGTGAACTGTGTTACTTAAATTCTAAGTAACCCACCAAAATCTACCCGTATCACCCGATCGAGTCAGGAGGTGAGGTTGAGGAGCCTAACGCCGAGGGAGGCCCGGAAGAAAAAAACAAGAAACCGGGCCTTCTCGGCGGTAGCTCCTCGCCTCTGGAATAACCTTCCTCCGGAGATTCGTGCGGCCCCTTCGCTGGGCATCTTTAAAAACCAACTGAAAACTTGGATGTTTAGGCAGGCCTTCCTTCCAGTCAACACTTTTTTCTTCTTCCTCTTTTTCCTTATTTTTCCATCTTGAACAACTTGTTTATTGATGTTTAAAATCTTGCTATATTTTAAATTGTTATGATATATGTTGGAAGCCACCCAGAGTGGTCGATTGACTAGATGGGCGGGGTATAAATGTAATAAATAAATAAATAAATAAATTAAATTGTATTCTACATTCAGGTACTATCTATAGGATCATATCTCAGTGCAGGTTTTCTTTGTGGTCCATTTCCTGACACTCATGGAACAGGCTAGAAGGCATGGCAATATGAACAAATCAGTCTGTACAGACTAAGATTACCATATTCTAGTTTCCTTAATCCAGGTAACTTAATTTGTATAATATAAAACTAGCCACATTAATTGTTGCATTGATTTTCTACCACTATGTGTCAGCTCTGACAACATTTAAATATTAAGGATCATGACAGAGCAATGGGTAGAGTGCTGGAGTTGGAAGAAAAAGATCCAAAATCATATCCCTGCTATGTCAAAAAGCTTACTGAATAACCTTGGGCTAGTCGTTACCTTGTTGCAGGGGTGGGGGATGAATAGGGAGAAGGAAACCATGTAAAGCTATGTAAAACCATGTAAATGTTCATTGCAGGTGCATTACAAGAGGAGCTGCACATGTTTATTCCATCATTCTCAATGGCCTGGTCCATTAGTGGTACAGGCCAGACTTTCCTTGTTTAAACTTAGTAAATGAAGGGGTATGGGTGGTCTCCCCAGCTTCTGGGCAAAGAATCTTTCCAACATGGGCAACTCTAAGTCTGAGCTACTGCAGTCTTTAGGATGCAGACCAGAGTGAACCCTTTTAATGATGATATGCTATCAAGTCAATTCTGACTTATAACAACCCTTTTCAGGGTTTTCCAGGTAGAGAACACTCAGAAGTGGTTTACCACTCCCTTCTTCTGGGGCTGTCACGGAACTGTGCAGCTTGCCCAAGGTCACACAGGCTGGCTTTACTTGCAGGAGGCACAGTGGGGAATCAAATTTCCAGCTTCTGGTTCCAAAGCCAGATACCTAACTCACTGAGCTATCCAGCCAGCTTGAACTATTTTAAGGCACTTCTAAATTCTTGGAAAATCAAAGATCCTTTGTCATGAAAATCAAAGGGGTAATGCTTTGTGTAGCATTTTTGTCGATATCATCAGCCATTTCCTAATGTTGACCCAGAATTCCTTGGGCACCTAGAATCTAGCTGACATCTCTTGCACATTTGAGGTGAGCACTGGTAGTCCCAGAGGAATGTCAGACCCATGCAAAAGTACAATAGTGGTTACTTTGAAAACTTGAATAATGATCCTTTATGTGTTGAATGGAAGTAAGTTTTAATTCAATGCAATGGGACTTATTGTGTGAATAAACATGTCAACTATAGAGAACAGGTTTTCTTATAAGGTTTTTGTGACTATTATGTTTTTGTAGTGATCATCTCTTGGAAGCAAGGCTATGAAGTCTTTTATTATACTGCTGCTATGACAACTATGATAATTATTGCTACCATTCTGCCTTCTATTTAAGATTTATTTATGCCAGCACTTTGCAAGGTGTCAGAAAGATCATCACTGTTTAACATTCAAATAAATGTTCAGGGATGGGTGGGAAGTCTAGCTCTTTTTATTCAGAAAATAAGTTTTAGTAAAGGAAAGAGCTCCAGGTATCTTGGTTGACTGACTGAATTTTTCTATTTCTACCCTGGCTTTTTCTCCAATGAGTTCAAGGCATACATGGCTCTTCTCCTTGCTTCACACCCTTGTGGGGAAGATCAAGCCATGGTCACCTATTGTGTTTGAGGGTTGAGTGGAGATTTGAGCCCAAGTCTTAGTCCAGTCCTCTGACTTCTACACCAGACTCACTCTCTAGTGATTTAAGTAGTAGCTGCTGCTAAAAACATATGCAGGTGCATGAGGGACAGCTGAAAAGCACATGTGAATGGCATTCCCATGGCTTTCAGTGTCTCTGCAAATTGTATGCTGCTATGGGGAAATGTGAGGGTGCTTACATTCTAAGATTGCCTTACTACTGAGGAGACCTGGAGCTCTTCCTGCTGCCGTGGAAGTTGGAAAAGGAACATGAGAAGGTGGGAGGACTCTAGGCCTCATTGCCCTTTTGATGAAAGTATTGGGAGTGTCACAAATTTGGAATTGGCCTGTTTTTTTAAAAAACCAAATTCATCCAATCTGTGGCCCCATCAAAAGAAGAAGAAAAAAGGGTCTAGCTGAATCTGCTTGTCGTTTCCTATTTTTCTGTTTTGTAAAGCAAGATCTAGAAAAGGATAGTCAGTGTTACATATCAGATACAGTTCCTCATCTATAATGGCATCATACAGTGATTTTTAGCGGAAAAGTGCCAGCAATTTTCACAGGTTTTAGCCTTTCCTCAATGAAATTGGCTCTGCTTCAGATTATTTGATTCCTTACAGCTCTCATGTCCATTTTATCTCAGATAAATACATGGTGTATATATCTTCTTTAGGTTTCCTTTGCAATTTATGCACTGTATAGCTTGACATTTCCATAATTGTAATCATGTGCAAAGTTTTTAAGGAGTGCACTGTGGTCCCATTCCCTCCCAGCACAGGATTCTTATTTAAGCTATTCTTCTGTTCTAGGAATGCTAATTTTTGATCTTGGATGTCAACTGCTCGAGCCGCTGCTGAGCCAAACTTCAGTAGCGTGGCTCGCCTTTGCCTCCCTCCCCGGATAGCACGAGTATCCGTGATCTCTGGTATCATGAGATTAGCATAGGAGGAGAGGGGGGAACGTTAGGTTATTTAAGAGCCATTCCCTCCTCTCCTCTTCCTCTTCCTTTGCTGGGAACCGACAAGGACAGAGTCTGGCAGTTTGGCTAATCTTACCATTGCATACGGTGTTGGTGAGGCTTGCATGGCTCGGCTTGGAAAAGGGAGGGCAGCATCGGCTCCCTCCCACGGTTTGCCGGGCACTTCTTTTAACTCTGCAGATCGGGATTGTGCCCCCCCCCATCTTTTGTTCAGTCTCGCCAACGTTAAGAGGGGCATATTTTCTAAAGTAAAGAATAATTTAAAACAAAGAAAGAGGGAGAGAGGCGGAAGTACCTATGCACGCTACCTTTTTTTTGCTGAGCTGATCTGTTGGGCGCAAGGAGCAGACCTGGGTTCGGCTTGGCTCAGCCGTTTGGCACTCAACCCCCTCCCTCTGGCGAGGAAAGAATAGAGCGCATTCGGCTGTGCCTGAGCTTGAATCAGATCACGTGCTCGGCCATTTAGGCTGAGCGCGCTTCTGTCGTGGGACCTCGTGTTTTATCGATAGTAGCAATGTTACTAGGGCTCATTATACAATATGAATAAATGAATAAATAAGCTCTGACTTAATTACTCAAGAATTAATTATGAATATAATAGGGAGTATCATTGCCTAATATTGTGGATTGCATCAAAGGATAAATTATATTTAAGTGAATAAATAATCATGTAAATAGTTAACTATATTTAAATAACTAAATGATCAAGTAAATAATTATTTAATTAAAATTATTAATTGAATAAATGAATTAATTAATAATAAAATAATAATAATTATAATTAAATAGGTATTTAATGAGATATTACAAATATAGTCGGACACGACTTAACGACTAAACAACAACAAACAACAATTTACATTAGCAATATTGCAGCATAAATATAATACAGCTACAGACGGTCGTTACAGGCTTTTGTACAGTGGTTCACAGCTGGGTGTTCCCATTCTGCACCACTTGGTGTAGTAACGTGTAATCGTATGGATTGCTGCCTGAACGGACATCCAAGGCTACAGCTGCCTGTGGGGCGTTTTGAAAGGATTTGAGCACGGCAGATAATCTGATGTTTAGGTTTGCTGTTCTAGAGGCGGAACAACAGGCTGCGGGGACGCCCAGAAGGGAAGCGGACGGGGCAGCAATCACAATGCTGGGGCAGCGCATGGAGGAGGAAAGAGCGACCTCAATCCAGGCAGCAACCGGCACAGCGGCAACAGCGGTGGGCAGGCATGAGGTGATGAACCAGGCAGGTCCAGACTGCCAGTTTGGAAGGGAGGATCCAGTCGTGATGCCGTTTTTGTCAGAAGCGGAGCAACAGGCTGAGAGAACGTCCAGATGGGAAGCAGATGAGGCAGCAGTAACATCGCGTTGGCAGTGCGCCAATGAAAGAAGAGTGACCCCAGTCCTGGCAGCAACCGATACAGCTGCAGCGGCGCCAGGCAGGCTAGAGGCGATGTGTGAGGCTGGTCCCGACTACCTGTACTGCAGGAAAGAACCAATTGAGATGCCACCTTGGTCAGAGTCAGAACAGCAGGCTGTGGGGACATCCAGATGGGAAGCAGATGGGGCAGCAGTGACACCACTGCGGCAGTCGTCGATGAAGAAAGTGTGACCCTGATCCCGGCAGCACCCGGTACAGCAGCAGCGGCGGTGGGCAGGCATGATGTTCTGGATGAGGCAGGTCCGGACCACCAGTGTCTGGTGAGTCACCTGTTGCACCGGACACCTCTCCACAGTTCCTCCACAGACAAATCACTACATCTGACACCACGCCACCATTTCCGGCCTGGCCTTGGCCAGGTGGTGGACAAACCACCGCACCCGGCACCTCCTCATTGTTGCCTGCGTGGCCTTGGCCAGGCAGTGGGCAATTTACTTCACCATATTATCCACCATATAATATTCAGAATTTTGGGGCTCCAGGTTCTTCAGGGCCTTGTACGAGCACCCAATTTGGCGGCTGTGCCACGCCATGCCCACAACTTTCATTTCCAGCCCTGGTAACTCTGGCTGCTGGTGTAGGCGTTTGGCCGTACCCCAAATTTACATTGTGATGAGCCATTGCCGGGTCTCTGGCTGCAGTTAATCACTCCTGCCAGGCCCAATCTAGGCGACAGAACCGATAGTGGGCACCTGATCAGGAAGACTGCTTTGAATTGACTCCCCGTGCAAGCGCGGGGCAGGTGGTTCCACCCCGACTGCTCTGCTGGGAGTACATCTCCAGGGGTGTGTGCACTAAGACACCTTGCCGTTTCAGATACGGGTGTACAGTGTTCGGTGGTCATCTCCCCAGTACCACATGCTTCAGGGCCGGTGCCCTGAGGCAGAATAAGAGCCCTGGAGGTGGGAAGGAGCCCAATGGCAGCGGGGGTAACCCTGGTAAAGAGGCCCAGCCCAATTAAGGTCCCAGTTTTAGAAGCATGTTTGCGTGATTATCCTAGTAGGGACGAAGCTAGTTATTTAATGGAAAGTTTTAAGAAAGGCTTTAGGATACCAGCAGTCGGGGAGTGCACAGCATTCTTTGCCCAAAATCTTAAATCGGTATACGGCATGGAGGCTGTAGTTCAAGAAAAGATTGCCAAAGAAGTACGGGAGGGGAGAGCGTTGGCGTTTGCAACAACTCCTCTGGAGACTTTGCGGGTTCACCTTTGGGAATGTACCAAAGAAGGCACAAGGTGAGTTTAGACTGACCCATCATCTGTCTTACCCCGAGGGGGAGTCGGTTAACGATGCCATTCCTCAGGAACTTTGTACCGTGCGCTATGCCTCCTTTGATGAGGCTGTTCGCATGGTTCGTAGGTGTGGTCAGGGGTGGAGTTGGCAAAATGTGACAGAAAATCAGCATTCCGGATTTTGCCAGTTCACCTGCAGGATTTTGATCTGTTAGGATTTTACTTCCAGGGTTTTTTCTATATAAATAGAGTGTTGCCTATGGGCTGCCCTGTTTCATTCGAATGTTTCAGTTCGTTTCTTGAGTGGAAGCTTAGGTGTAGAATGGGGATGTAAAAATACAGCCCATTATTTGGATGCTTATCTTTTGTGGTGAAAGGAAAATGGGAACGTGTAAATTTATACTAGATGCCTTTCGTTCAATGGCAGTAGAGTTAGGTTTACCTCTGGTTGAAGAAAAATGGAGAGACCAACCACGTCCCTGATGCTCTTGGGCTCTGAAGCAGACATGGTACGGCAAACGTCTAGGTTGGCAGATGTCGAGTTGGCTGCCCTTAAGGTCAGGGTAGCCTCGATGTTACAAAAGGAACAAATGTCCCTGAGGGAGCTCCAGGAGATGGTAGGACATTTAAATTTGGCTGGTAGAGTCGTGGCGCCTGGTCGCGCCTTTCTGCGTGGCTTTCCAAGGCAATGAGAGGGCTCCATCGCCCATTTCATAGGGCTAGAGTTACGTATGGCATGAGAGAAGATTTGAAGGTTTGGGGTCAGTTCTTAGCTGAGTGCAAGGACATTTCCTTTTGGAGAGGAGACAAGATGCTTAAGGCCGAAATTCAGGTCCAGTCGGCTGCTGCAGGCTCCTTCGGGTTCAAAAATTTACTTTAGAGGCAGATGGTGTGCATGCAAATGGCCGGAGGAGTGGCACCACGTGGGAATCACCAGAGATTTGACATTTTTGGAATTTTTCACAATAGTTGGTGCCTTGTGGCTTTGGGCAGGCGAATGGGCTAACACTGTCGTACGTTTTTGGTGCGACAATCTGACGGTGGTCTGTATAATTAATAATCCCACATGCATTCAGACCGTGTCACGACACTGGTGCAGGCTAGACACATACCAAGTGTAGATAATAGCTTAGCTGAGGCATTATCACGCCAACAGATCGAGCGGTTCAGGGAGTTAGATCCAGGAGCCAACGAGTTCCCAGAGACTCTTCCCCCAGAGGCTTGCCAATTTGGCGTGATGATGTGGAAAGGGCAATAAGACTGGCCCTGGCACCGAGGACATGATTATTGTGCTCGGCAGTAAGTATAGAGTTTTAGGAGCTTAGGAACTTAGTCGATTTAGAACCTACGTGGCCAGGACCTATACAGGGTAGGTTATTGGCTCAGGCTTGCTACACTAAAGTTCATGGTATCAGAATTATTCTTCAGACTACTGCTTTAGGAAAATGATTGAAAGTTGGTCTAAGGAAAGAGGCAGATTTAAAGATTTGAGAGTACCTATATCACCGGGACTATTAGGAAGCACTTGTAAGCAGTGGTAGGTTATCTGTAGAGATGATTATGAAGTTGTTTTCTTCAGGGCGGCGTCCTTAATAACTTTTTCGGCACCCTCAGGATTAGTGAAGTGGTAGCCACTGGTAAGGGAGACAGAACCAGAATAGCTTTACAATGGCAGGTTGTTTGGGTAGTCAACGGGATGGTGCAGATTCACATCCATCGATCCAAGGCCGATTAACAAGGCACCCCCTAACGTCTAGGCAGGGGCCTGGTTTGTTTTATCTTGCAGATGCCATAACGATGATGAGAGGAAGCACATCATGATCATTGGCCGCAGCTATGTTTTGGGCAGCTCAGTACATTGCCACGTCCCCATGGGGGAGCAGTCTCGGACTGGGAGCTAGAGCTCTATCGAAGGGAAAGGACGCCGTGGGATGCTGTGAGGCCAGCTTTGCCATGCAGCTGCCTTTGGTCAACATCCCCCAGATGTGTTGGTAATACACTTGGGCGGTAACGACCTGACCAGGATCTGCGGAACGGCCTTGATCCTTGATGCAATTGGTGACCTCACATGGTTGAGGGTTACGTACCCTACTATGGACATTGTATGGTCAATGATAATCCCTCGGCCTGCATGAAGGGATGTGAGGCATTTTTGGCCCGCTAGCACTGCGCGAAAGAGTGTTAGCAGGGTGGTCTGCAGAGCTGTCCACAGCGGCCTGGATCAGTGATTGGTCACCAGAGGATCCACGGATAGGCCTGAATTTTTTCCGATCGGTGATGGCATGGTACCCTGCTATGAGCAGTGTATGGCCGATGATCATCCCTCGGCTGGCATGACGGGATGTGAGGCATTTTTTGGCCCACTAACACTTCATGAAGGAGTATTAGCTGGGTAGTTTGCAGAGCAGTCTGCAGCGGCCCGGATCAGTGATTGGTCACCAGAGGATCCAGGGATAGGCTTGAGTCTTCTGATCAGTGACGGCACGGTACCCTGCTATGAGCAGTGTATGGCCGATGATCATCCCTCGGCTGGCATGACGAGATGTGAGGCATTTTTTTTGGCCCACTAACGCTTCATGAAGGAGTATTAGCTGGGTAGCCTGCAGAGCTGTCTGCAGCAGCCTGGATCGGTGATTGGTCACCAGAGGATCCACGGATAGGCCTGAGTTTTCCGATCGGTGAAGCCACTGTATCATGCTATGAACCCTGTATGGCTGATGACCATCCCTCAGCTGGTATGGAGGGATGCGAGACATTTTTGGCCTGCTAAGGCTGCGCGAAGTAATGTTAGCAGGGTAGTCTGCGGAGCTGATTGCAGCGGCCTTGGATCAGTGATTGGTCACCAGAGGATCCGCATGGATAGGCCTGGTTTTTTCGGAATAATGGTGTACATCCGTCCGAACGAGGTTTGGATGTCTTCCTTGAAGACATCAAGGGGGGCCTGCTGTTGGAGCTTGGTGAGCTTGATGGCGGGCATGGGACTTAGCTTGGCTAGTCCCTATGCTGTGGCGGGTAGTGCGGATATAACAGGTTTTGTTGGTGAGTCCCATTACAAACTCTGGTAAGCTATAGCCCATCTGACCTCCCAGCACTGCGGATCGTGCGATTACAGTGCTTGGGGGGAAAGATGCACTGGGGCCACACCCGGACCAACAGTCAACAAGGAGAAGCTGGCTTGAGGCCTGGGGGTGGTCAAATTGGGGCCGGCCGGGTTCTCACAGTCTTTAAGACCGCGAGAACTTGGGGCCAGGGACTCGCCCATTTGTTGCTTAAGGGGTCCTTTGAGACCTCTGTGCTTAAACCTGATTCCCTCTCACCCCAAAATAAATGTTGGCTAAAATGTAGCCTTGGTGAATGTTAACTCCCTATGTGCTTTCAAACACCAGCACCCCAATTTTGCAATTAACTAGGGATAAAGAATAGAAATTATTTAGTTTTAGATTTTCCTGGTCCATGAGATGCATTTCTGGCTATTAAATCTACTAGAGAAAAAAAAAAAAAAGGCCCGAGTGGCTATGTTTTGACTATGAGACCTGGCTGTAGAGGAGACCTGAGCCACAGCTTGGGAGAACTGGTTTTTTGGGTGACAGCTTCCACAGTCTCCATGTCATCATGGCCATGGCAATGCTGGCTGTGAGGTTCAGAGGGTTTTTATCCTGAAAAAGTAACTTCTCCTGCTCTGGACCTGATGACTTTAAGGTTATCAGATACTGTGTCCTCTGTCTACTGTAAGGGAAGTACATGCAGTAACCTCACAGTTGTAAATTAATGTTTAGCTAATATACACTGGGTTCCCAATGTGGTGTAGTGGATAGAGTGATGGACTAGGACTAAGGAGAACAGGCATTTTTATTTATTTATTTATTTATTTATTTATTTATTTATTTATTTATTTATTTATTTATTTATTCATTCATTCATTCATTCATTCATTCATTCATTTATTCATTCATTCATTCATTCAATTTGTATCGCACTTCCATTAGTGTCACAGCACTACTCTGGGTGGGTAACAACTTGTGAAGTAGAAAACAAAAATAAAAATAGAAATATTAAAGCCAATAGCAATAACCCTAAAAAAACAAAACCCAGATGGCACCGACTAATCCCAGACCGGATGGAGGAAAAGAGGGGAGAAAAGGAAAGGAAAGGAAAGGAAAAAAGAAAAGAAAAAAAAAGGGGGGGGGAGTTGGTCAGCTGGGGTCGGTGTGGAAAGCCTCCCTGAAAAGCAATGTCTTTAATTGCTTACTAAAAGGCCACCGTGAGGGGGCTAGGCGCAGCTCCTCCTGAAGCTGGTTGCATAAATTTGGAGCCATCGCAAAGAAGGCCCTACCTCTTGTGGAGGATTTATGGGCCTCCCTCAGGGTGGCCACCCAGAGGAGCCTTGACTGGGATGATCTTGTGGGTCGGGCAGATGACATTAAGGAGAGATGCTCTGACAAGTAACATGGGCCCAAACCGTGGAGGGTTTTGTATGTGAGTGTCAAAATCTTGAACCTGATCAGGGATGCCACGGGCAACCAGTGGAGGCGAGCCAGAACTAGAGTGATGTAGTCAAATTTACTTGCACCAACCACCAGTCTGGCTGCCGCATTCTGGACCCACTGAAGTCTCCAGATCAGGTTCAAGGGGAGCCCCACATAGAGGGCATTGCAGTAGTTGAGCCGGGAGATGACCAGGTCCTGCACCCTCAGGACTTTTCCTGAGGGAGTCCTTGTCTAGGTAGGGGTGAAGTTGGGCGATTAGCCTAAGCTGGTTAAAGGCTGATCTGGACAGAGCTGCAACCTGGGACTCCCAAAAAAGAGCCAGGTCCAGAAGAATGCCCAAATTACGCACTTGGTCCCTAAACTGAAGGGAAGTACTATCCAGCCTAGGGGCCATCCCCCCAAATGTATTGGAGGTCCCCCCCAGAGTGAATGGTCCCCACTTGGCCATGGAAACTCACTGGGGGAGTGGAACTGGTAAAATCACTCCTTAAATATGTCACCTACCTTGAAATCCCTATTAGGGTCACTTTGCCCGCCCAGCCCGGATTGATGAGGCACAACATCGGAGATAGGTTAAATATGGGCCACACTTTATTGAACGATAACACAATAACACAACATCGCTTTTCAAAAGGGGGCCTAAAGTAGGGCGGAGTCATGCTGTGTGCCTGGGGCTGTCCTTGCCCCAGACACAGGCCTTAACGGGCTGAGTTCCGGTAAAATCTGGAAGCCCCCCAAGGGTGCAGTCCGAATGAGACTCGGGACTCAAGACGATCCACGCCCCAGGGGACCCCCGTTTCCTCCCTGTCCCAGCACTGAAACCAGCGGGCATTTGACGCTGTGAGGTGGGATGGCTCACACCCGTACTGGGTGCCCCGCTTGAACTCACCTTCAAACTCATGACTTCCACCACTACCCATCAGTGTGACCATAATATAATCCATACCACACCCTAACAAATAACAAAAGGTTAAGAACAGGATGGGCGAAAACACACCTGCTCCTATTTCAGGAGTAGTTTTTCCAGTGTCGCCCCTAAGTGCCAATCAAAAGCAGGCCAAAAATTCCCCATCTGGCCCCGAAGCAACCTGGATCCACTTTTGCTTTATACCTGTCATCATCTATTACTATTCCAGAGAGTGATTCAGGTAGATTTTTGTGACTGGACAGCCATATTAGCAAATGAAGCCTATCATAACCTCCTCATGATCAATCACAAAACAAAGTACATTAAACTGCAAAATATGAAAGGTATGAAATTAGATATTTGCAGATTGTAAAGAACCCCTTCTTCTAATGATACATTAGAAGTACATTACTACTTGTAATGTACAATTTGGCCTGAGTCATTTAACACTGTCTGATTTCCCAATCAACATTTCATATTTCCAAACCATACCCCATTTACAGCTAGACTGTTGTGAACTCAGCCACTTTCAGGACTGCTGTGTGCATCAGTCTGTCTCTGACAAAGATCAAGTATTAGATGGACAAGCTTTAATCTTCCTTGTAGACCCTATCCTTTAGAAACAGAGATAGGCAACCTGCTCTATTAAATGAATTTTTAAACCTTTGTAGTGGTAGGATACCTAAATGGGCACAAAACTGTATATTTTAATTTTTTTTTCCACTTCAGCTTTTCTTTGTGTCTCCACATTAATGACCTCTGTCCTAAGGAAGGAAGGAAGGAAGGAAGGAAGGAAGGAAGGAAGGAAGGAAGGAAGGAAAAGGCTGTAAATGATGGTGGGCTTCACATAGTTAATAAGTTGGCCACTCTGCAAACAGAATACTGAGCTAGATGGGTTTTTAATTTAAGCCAGTGTGCTTCTTCTTTAAATCTTAGATTAATCCATTCCTGAAGCTTGCAGCAATCTCTAAACAACTACTAGAAAGGTGTTGTTGTTTTTTTTGTTATTTTTGTGAAACACAAGGTTTGGCTTTCAGTCCATCTGCAGAGGTGACAGGTGGTTCAGTTCTGCTGGGCTTTAGCACAGTAAATGTATGTCAGCTCTATCTTAGCTCTTAATGCAAATGAGACGGATTATAGAATTGGGGGAAAAAAAAGTTCCAGCTGACAGGACCCTAAGTTTTAGATTTAGGTCTCATTATTCATGTTGCCCATCATTTTCAGTGTTCTGCTGAAGCAGATATTGGGATGTAGCTTAAAATTGCTTTATTTGTCTTGTGTGTTATGTGTAATCAAGTCAGAGCTGACTTACAGCAACCCTATTAGGGTTCCCAAGGTAAGTGAGATATTTCAGGAGTAGTTTTTCCAGTGCCACCCCTCAAGTTAATTTCCATAGTCGAGTGGAAGTTCAAACCCCTCCCCCCAGGCATGATTTAAAAAAAAAAACACAAACTGGTTCGTGGTTCATTTTTTAAAAAAGTTTCGGATGGTTCCTGGTTCATGCCGATCTCTAGCCAAGACCAACCCTCTCAGGTTTCATTCCTTCGTACATAGTGGGAAGCTTCAAAGTAGGGTGGCAACTGCTGAAGACTCAGGGATGACACTTGCCACATTGTTTTTGCACTCTCTCTAACTAGGTTTACCTGGTTTCAGGATGCCAGCTGTAAAGGGATTTGTTATACATCTTGGAGTCAAGGTAAGGTGAGTGAGGCTAGTGGAAGAAGGCTGATGGCTTCAGTGAGGTGTCTGGAAAGCCCAGGGGCCCATTACTACGCATTCCTAGATGACACCAGGGTGCACCTGGTTCAGCACAGAAATGTTTATTACATGTGTTGTGCTTGCTTTCCTCCCGATGCTTGCCTGCACTACCTCTATGATGTCACAAAGATCCACTCCTGGTCTCAGGTTTGGACCCTGAAATCTCAGGGAAATGGATGACACTAACCTGCTCCCAAACTACAGAAGTTGTACCCACTTGATATGAAACTGGAAGTAAGTGGAAGGTCACTTTTACCTTTCATCAAATGTTATGTAGAGAAAGAAAAGGAAAAAAAGAGAGAAGAGAAAATGGAGGCTGGATAGATAGTACAGTACTTAAAAAGAGAATCATGCCCCTTGAGGTGTCTGGAAATGTTGTTCACCATATTTGGGTAATCTTTTTTGGCTCTCAGCATTCTGAGGGGCTGGGGTTGCACAATGTTTTTGTAGACCACATGGAGAAGTGACAGGCTTCAAAACCAAGGCATGTCCCTTTAAAGCCCATTCGTGCTTTAAAAGGATCTGCCTTTGTTTTGAAACTTGTCACCTTTCCAAGGATTCATGCTGCACACCTTGCTGGGTGTCTCTGACCTATCAGGTCTGTGGGGAGGTCTCCAGTACCAGGTGTGGGGTCTTGGGCTGTCTGATGGTGCTTGGATCTGGTGTCTTCCCTGCTGCCACTAATGAATCCTCAGACTCGGGCTCTCTGTTGAAATCGCTGCTGCATTCCTGCACTCCATGAATGGCATAGGGTGGCTGCTGCTCCACTATCAAAAATGAGGAAAGACATCGCCAAAATGGAAGACATTCTTCACAAAGAGGGATAACATTTTGCATTATTTTGCATATGCTGATTTAAACTAATATATGCAAATATTATATTCAGACATTATTGCTGTAATTAATGTGGAAATACACTGCTGTTCACCATATTGCACAAGATGATGACTAGGTAATCACCTTGGACACAGCATTGAGATAAAGATGGGATATAAATCAAATCAATATAAAAATAGGCCATAATGTTTAATAACTTTCTTATATGCTATATGCCTTCTGTTTTCTGTAGCTTACTGAATATCAATATATATAGAAAGAAAACAAACAGAGATTGTAGTTTGGTTGAAATATCAAGCTAGGCAACAATTTGTTCTTTCAGAGGAATGCTCTGAACATGCTTTCAGAATATCCACTCCTGGACTGACCTCACATTGACCTGTATCATTTTACTTAAAAAAATTGAGAGAGCTGATTGGATGCATTTACCAATCAGAGCCTTTACTTGCCCTGCTAAACCAGGGAAAATCACTGAGGGAGAGTAGGGTGACCATTTACATATCACCAAAAAGAAAAATATGCATCAACAAAAGGATGATAGACCTTCAGTCCTTGGATTCCTGCACTGGGCAGGGGGTTGGACTCAATGGCCTTATAGGCCCCTTTCAACTCAATTATTATATGATTCGAATAGACAACCATCCTCTCTAAAGGAGGACATATGGCCACCCTAAAATCACTGGACGGTAGCCATGTTATTTTAAAAACTGCTGGTACCAAATTGCTTCTCAAGCCATGAGGTACATACAATAAAAGAGAATGCAAGAAATGGCCCTCGTCTTAGCTTGCAATTCTGTGCATATTTAATTGAGACGAAACCCCACTGAACACAGTGGGACTTACTTCTCAGTAAAGGCATACAGGATTGAGTTGTCAAGGACCAGCTAGCAAGACAGATGTGTGTGATGTATTCCTCAAGCAGTAGTACATTTTAACATTTTTCATAAAGTGTTAATAAAAGCCAGGAAAGTTTTTGGATGGATCAGACATAGATAAGATGAAAGGAATACACAGAAACATCTTAGGTATAGTGTCTGTCTGGAAGATATGAATTAAAATAATTTTTTCATTTGCAGGCACAGTGGGGTGGAATGTTGATGGAAGACTTCTAAATATAATAAAATCAGAATAGTAGTCAGGCAAAGTGACAGTCTGCTTATGGCTTTCACTGTTGGAAACACAGGATGATTTATACACATGATAATGCTTTTAAATGCCAATGCTAGATTGATAATTATAAAATTCTTTATGTGGTCCTTAGGAGAGCTTCAAGGTTGAATCTCATAGCTCAAAGCATTAGGAGAAAAATGTGTTTCATAATACATGGCTTTCACCAAGATTACTTCCTGACATTCTGGTAATATTTAAGATCACAGCTTATCCCCGAAAACCTTTTTGGCACTTGTGCCCCTAGCCATAATGTCTCAGTGGACTGGATCCAGACATAAATCATTCTTAGAGAAGACTGCTTGAATAAATTGTACGTTAATCATGATTCTATCCACATTGGGTGCTGTCAGATGGGCATTAGATGGGTTGAGGATGGGCTAGTTCACTCCTTTTTTCCTACGACCATACATCATGTACACCATTGTGAACCAGACCACCCCTGTTCAATGTCATTTTGGGTCTCTGTTTTTCTTGTGTGAATAGGATCGCTCCATTTTGGTTTGTTCCAGTGTATGTGATTGCTGGGATCAAACCAGAGAGGCTGGCTGGCTGGCCTATTTGGTGAAGCTGCTTAATGATCTTGAGAAATGAAAAGCTTCCTTTCCACTTGCTTTTGATGAGCAGGGGCAAGGAAGTGCTGTCAGCTAGTAACAAGTAAAAGGAAATGAAAAGTTTCATCTCCCTTCCCCTCCAAAGGTGAGTGGAAATGAAGCTTCCCACTTCCCAAGATCCTTAAAGCTGTGGCTGGGGCTCTCCTTTTATACCTCCATGGCCAACCAGAGTGGAAACTTCTTGTCTGCTGGGAATGGCTGTACATTTCTACCCTCAGCCAGCCTTCCATCTATAGGCTGGCTTTCCCACACTCATGATGCTGCCTCCTCAAGGTGCTAGCCAGCCTGGGAAAGAGATGTCAGGGACAAAAAAAAAAAAAAAAAAAAAAAAAAAAAAAAAAAAAAAAAGGAAAGAAAACAGAAACATGGTAGCTGGCTCTTTGTGGTCTGGGACTCATCGGACTGCAAACTGGGCTCCAAGATGTGTTTGACTGAGCAACCTGGACTTTTCTGTGTCCCTCCGTTCTGTGGCCCTGGGGTAAATGTCTCACTTATCTTACCTTTGTTATAGGTCTGGGTCTACTCCATGTCTTATTGGATTGCTTTCAGTTTAAATCATGTTATCCTTGGACTACAGCAACCTATGTTGATTCATTAATGCAATAAAAAAAAGATGATGGAAAAAGGACTTGCTGCAGAGCCTTTGCAAAACAAACTACTATAAGGCAAAACACAATAATTATTATATGCCAAAAGCCTGGGGAACATATTAGGCATCAAGTCAGATCAAGTCAAATTCTGCAGGATTACCAAGGATGTCTGTGGAATTAGTAGTCCTTGAGAAAAAAAATCTCATCATTCAAACCTTGCTTGCAAAGTTATAATGAATTACAGCAACAAAGTTGTTGCTTACAAATGCGAAAATGGTTCAGAGGAATGCCCTGTTTTCTTACAAAGGAGGCAGTGGGATTGGCATCAGTTACTTGGAGCACACAAACTTTCACACAGGGCCTAAAAGATGCTGAGACAAAATCCTTTGAAAGCCAAGAATGAGGTTTTGCAATCGGCCTCATAGCAGGGAGGTTGCAATAGCTGCTGGCCAAGAGAATCTGATGACGGCTATGCCTTAGATGAAATCACACTAATGTATTTGTCTTTTAATAAAAAAGCATTCTTTAAAGCATATGTTTTAAGATGAGGAAGTTTAAAGGTGTTCTCTGCATTTGGTGTCAGAAAATAAGCTTTGGGACAGGGGCTCTGTGAAGCGTGAGGTTGTGGGCTCCACTGATAGGAGGCACATTGTAGAGGGGTGGCCCTCCAACTCTTCCATTTGTTTTGCAGAGCCTTTGACTACTGGAGATCTCAGTGGACCACTCAGCAGCTATTTTTAGTGTCAGTCTACAAATTAAAGTGTAAGCACAACTCAAATTCTAACCCCATTTAGAACACTCAGTACTTATATCACCATCAAAACTGGTCACACGTTTTGAAAAGTCTGGCCCTGAGTCTGGCTCCTGAAAAGGCAACTGTTTAATTTAGAAAAATTATGGAAACTGTGTCAGTGTCATGTCATGAAAATCTTGGTTCCTGGGGTAGGATGATTTGCTAGGATGATTTGTGACACTTCCAAGGACCACTGAATGGAATGCCTTCAATACCAGTCACCTACAGACCAGCTTTTGAGAATCTTTTGTGCAGAAGAACTGCTCTTCCAAGATTGTATGCCATCTAGGAAAGAACAGAACTGGGCAAAACAAGAACAGCGACACAGGTTGCCATAACAAATTTGTGTTATGGTTCCCTTGGGTTACCTAGGTGTTCTTGGACTGCAACTCAGCTTGTAGTGAAGGTTTCTGGAAACTGCAGTCCATGAACACTTGGGTTACCCAAGGTTGGGAACCACTGGTCTAGAGTGAAAAACATTAAAGCTGGCATGGGTTGCTGCTACACTATTGTCAGCTATTTTGTTGCTATTACTGTGCTCGCTTTCTTTCTGCTTTCGAAGTGGTAGCTGTGTTAGTCTGCAGGAAGTGATCAGAGCTGCTGCTCACCACCACCTTCTTACAAAAGACTGGCTTCTTAGGCCATTAATGGCTTTATCCCACCCTTTGATTTTTTAAGGCCATTTTGAAGTGGTGCATCAGAAAAGCCTCCCCTTTTCAACTTTTGTAGATCAATCTTCCAGTGACACTTTTGATGTATGGCTCACAAACGGGTCTGTGATAAGTTTTGATGAAGACAGATCTGAGGGGACAGGAGGAAGAGTAAAAAAAAGAAAAGCCCAGAAGGCCACCTTTCCTTGTTATTGCCAAGAGATCAAGGTCACAATAGAACAAGGGCTGCGTCCTATAGAATGTTTCGTTGTCAGTGGCTAATAATGGCAGGCTGCCAAATGGTACAATAGTACAAGATGAATGAAAACATAGTACATCTGAAGCCTGACCTTAGACAAATCTTAATTTGAAATGCATGACCAGGTTCTACCCTGTACAGGGCATGTAATGCATTAAGCCTTTTTTTTTTAATTGATTACTTTCCAGATGCATTATAAGGATGGTTCCAAGAATCTTCCTGTTCATCATTTATTTAGTATCTATTACCTAACTCTTTAAAAATTTAGCATTGTAATGCATATCCTTGCCAGGATTCCAACCAGCTATGCTTGATAGTACGTATGAATTCCCAAAGGCTTTTTTGCACTAGACGTTTACATTGTAGGAGACTGGGATCATGGTAACAGCCCTATTGCATCTCAACAAAAATGTTCCTCTTGGCTAATCAAATGGACTTGTGCGTTTTTAGCATTTTTGTATTATGTATATCAGGACTACAGTGCAACTGGTGGTGCACAACATCAGTACATACCTGGTACCAGGCAAGTTGTCATGTGAGACCTACATTGAAAAGTTTAACCAAGTTTCAGTGTGCTTTGACCAAAGCTTAGAAGTGTTACTTCCTTGGATTACATCTCTCAGAGTCTGCTAGACAGCCATCATGGCAACTGGCTATGCTGGCAGCATGGTATGTAGTCCAAAAAGAGAGTAAAGTTTCTAAGCAGAGATGAAAGCACCCTTAAAAGTATGAGATATTATCTATGAACCAGTCAACTTAGCTGTATAAACATGCCATAACCTTTCCTAGTTTTCCTTGTTTCACATAAAGGAGATCAACTCACATATTCCTTGATTCCTCCTTTGCCATGATTACTGAAGCTGTAGAGTGCTCTCCTGGAAAGAAAATTGCATTATTCAAAGTCCCCCCCCCTTAAGGGAATCATTCAATTCTTTCTTAAGGGAAGGATTTCTCATAATCATGCAGAACTGTTTTTCAAAACACAATGGTGGTATAAAATGATGTGTCCTTTCTACACAGTTTAATATATCCTGGCAGATGTTTAGTTTGTGAATACCAGAGCTGTCACTTGAAAAAAAACAAAACCTTAGCTGATGAATTATATGCCTAAGGGATGGCTGTGCCTGAAAATTAGGACATAGTGAAGAAATCATAGTGAAGTCACCCTGGTGCAACTTTAAGTCAGTGTAAGTCCAGTATTATCCTAGCTCAGGGCCTACTGGCAACAAGAATCACAGTTAAATGGATTTTAGCCTTATTTAAATTGATCTATAAATTCCTGGGCACATGATACACAGGTGAAATCAATTTATTTGGGCTGCAAAGCAAGTTTTTTCCAACTGACCAATAGGGACTTTTAAAAATACCTCACCTACACATGGGGATGAATAAAAAAATGAATTGCAATATTTGTGAAATATTGCTGATCTGTGGGATATTTGTCCCTTTGTATTCGTCAGGTCTGGAGACCCCGACAAATACAAAGGGATGAATATTTACCCATTTTATTTGTCCCTTTGTGCAGGCTGGCTGTGGGAAGGGAAACCCCGCGTTCCCTTCCTGCAGCCTGGTTGTCAATGTCCTGCCGATCAGCTGTTTGGCTGGCCATTGTGTTTTAATGATGAATTGACAAATATTCATCAATTTGTTGCTAAAATGTGGTGCTTCATTGATTAGTCCATTCGTTGACTTTGACACATGACAAATTGCAATAAATCATTTTATTCTGATTCGTCTCCATATCTAACCTCACTTCTAAACTGATTCAGTTTCTTAAAATGTTTATCATTGCACTGCATCATCAATACATTCAGCATTAAAGCAGAAGAACAGTTGGCACGGAGCAGGCACAAAGTGAGTATGCCAGGATAAAATAAAAAGAAGGTGGAAATAGTATGCTGAAGATCTATACAGAACAGATGAAAGGATAACAAATTCCTGTGAAGAATCTGCACTTCTAGAAAATGAAGTGAAAGCTGCTGTGAAAGCACAGGGTAGAAATAAATCAACACTGGGAGATGGGATACTGATAGAACTATTTCAAAGTACGGAGACTGAATCCATAAAAATCCTAATAAGAATATGGCAACAAATATGGAAAACATAGCAATGGGCCACAGACTGGAAACATTCAATATATGTTCTAATCCCCAAGAAAGGAAATGCCAAGGAGTGCAGTAACTATAGGACAATTGGTTTAATTTCTCATGCAAGCAAAGTGATGCTCTAGGTGTTGCAACAAAAGCTTTTATCTTATATGGAGTGAGAAATTTGTCAATTGCCTCACCACATTAAGGTGTACATCCAAGAAGAGGTCTACCATATGTAAGGTAACGGTAAAGGTTCCCCTTGACAAATAGTCCAGTCGTGTCCGACTCTAGGGGGTGGTGCTCATCCCCGTTTCCAAGCTGTAGAGCCAGCGTTTGTCCATAGACAGTTTCCGTGGTCACGTGGCCAGTGTGACTAGACATGGAACGCCGTTACCTTCCCACCGTGGTGGTACCTATTTATTTACTCGCATTTTTACATTCTTTCAAACTGCTAGGTTGTACAGTGAGGTTATTAAATAGTAGAAGAATATTGGAAGGTCATTGCGAGACTATGTTGACAGTATTATTTAGGTGTAAGTGCTAACTAGGCAAATCATCAAATGGGCTTGATCTTAAACAATAATGCGAACTTAGAAGTGAACAAATACTGTATGTCCCAAATGAATATAAATGAACAAGTGATTAAAGAAGTGAAGCACATCTAATTAGATTTGTATGCTGAACCATAAAGACACAAAATAGCAGTACATCTGAAGCAAACATTACTTTTGTTTGTTTTACATGCTCTATTCTTTGGTTTAAAAGCACCCAATATGAGCTATTACTGCAGTAAGAGCAACTTTATGCTGAAGTGTATGTTGCTCTTAGCAGAAATAGCAAAACCAAAGTGAAACAGAGGGATGAAATTCAAAGCCCTGTTATGATGATTCTTCCAATATTCATGGGCATGAATCTCAGTTCAGAGGTTCATGATGGTTTGTACGTGTGGCATCACAGATGCTGCATGTTCCTGTCCTCCTCTTCTCCAGCTGGACCCCCCACTCACCAGCCGGTGTGTGCCCCTCTCCTCCTCTTCAACTGTTCGACCAGTCTCAGGCAGGAGCTTCCAGGCACCGCCTCCTTGGCTGATCACCCACTCAGACAGGGAGGCAGGACAGGCAAACCTGTGCTCCTGCCAGGGACTGGTCAAACAGCTGAACAGGAGGAGGAGAGAAGCATGCTCCGACTGGCGTGTGAGTCATTGGCTGAGGAGGCGAGGGAAGGGAACGTGTGGCACCTGTGGGATCGTGCGTGTGAACTGGCATGAACATCCAAACTGAGGTTCGTGCCCATCTCTACTCTGAACATGGTAAAAAGTTATGATTTTATCTCTCTGCTAGAAGACTGGGATTTGTCAATAAGAACAGCTTTCCCAAAGTAACTGGGAAAGGCTTATATAAGCATTGGGGATATTATAGAAGTTCAAGCACTGGTGGTTTAAAAATAATTTAGTGGTTAACTAATATCTTTTAAAAATGCAACATGTCAGGATGTAAAAAAGCAAGAGAGATATTATTAGTAAGGACAGAAACACTGCATGTTATCCTGTTAACTCTTCTATTAAAGAGTTTTCTAATCCTTTTTCAGACATTTGTTCTTCTACATGGTTAGAGGAAGCCACAGATGGGTGCCCAAGGTCCACCCTTCTTGACAACCAGCCTTCCCATGTTGCTGGAGAAGATATGAAAAGGAGCTGCAACTGCATTTGTCTGAACAGGATTACAGAGTGCCACCTGATCAAACTCTGCCAAGGCAAGAATACTGATTATGTCGAGCTGTGCAGTTTATTCACTTCAATTGTGTTACACATTCTGTCACATAGGTTGGTCAGGAATAGATCAGGTGGGTTGGACCATTCACCCCAGCTCACTCTGCTCATGAGTAGAGTAATGAACACATGAATACAGTTTTGGTTAATTTATTCCAAGTGTCTGCAAAATTACCCCTCTGCAAAATTATCCATGTTCTATCTGTGTGCATTCCTTTTAAGTTCTTTTAAAACTGAGGTCAATCTCCTTGTTGCCAGCATTGCAACTACACTTACAATCTCAGACATCCCCTGCATAATGAAAAGTTGCTGACACATGAAAAATGACCGGAGATTACATTTCCACCTTCACATTGCCATCCAGCTGGGGAACAGTACAGCAGAATAGTGCTAAAACACTTTTTATTAAGTGGAAGGTAATAGGTTTAAAACATTAATTTAATATCCTGTCTGACTGAGGTGAATAAATGAATACTGTGCAGCTGAAAATATGTACCACGAGTGAAAATGAAAAAGGAGTTGCAGAAATCCAAAATTACTTAGGCAAGGAACAATAAGAGATGAATATGCACATTTATCTTCCCATTCATGATCTTAAGTATGTTCAGAAGGAGTGAAATTAATAAGTTTGCAGAGGGCACATAAAAATAACTTTTTTAATTGGTAAAAACCCTGTTAGAGTTACTTTTAAAGCTTTTATTCATTTATTTTTTTTACCAAAAATATGAGATTTTTAGGTTTTCCCTCTTGTTGTCCCAGTGGTTCTGTCCTTAGACCTTGGGGAGCTACACTCACTCTCAAGACCTCTACTAATCCCAGTTTTCTCACAAGAATGTTTGTGTGTTTTTTAATTTAAAAACCTGCTTTCGACCTCTAGTGACTAAGATTTAAAAAATAAAAATAAAAGCAGAGCGTATGAGCTCTAGGCAATGCTGGGATCTACCTCAAAACATGGCAATATTGCCTGCACACCCTCTAGAAGGCACAAGTGGACTTTTGATCTGATTTGTTGCCTCTAATTTTTACTTTTGGTGTATATATGTAGGCCTGCCAGGGTTTCTGATTATGTGGAGCTCAGCAACCATGTTCCCATTAACAGTGTTACAAATTCTGTAACACAGGTTGCAGGGGTCTTGCGTTTGTCCCCCCACAGTAACAAAGTTTCGCATGAATGCATTGACTAAATCTCATGTGTTATTTCCAAACCCTGCTTAGAAGTGAACAGGTACATGAGAGCTCTATGCACAAGTGGTTTGCCATGCCAGCATGTGGACAACTGTGGTCACGTTGTTTATCAAGTACAGAAGGAAGCATTTGATGTACTACAAAAGCACCAGTTGTTAGCAAATCTCTGAGTCAGGTCAAGTGACTCCAATGTGCTGTGACACAATGGGTTGTATAAGTTTTCCCTTAGTGGCCCCTGATGAGTAATTTTTGAAAGTAAACCATCATGCAAAGGAATATCGGATTTCTACCAAGGGCTCTCCCATATGCCTGTGGTGTATGTTCGAGCTCATCTGAGAGTTTCTCTGGTGTCCCAGTTTCCTCAGAAGTGGATATAATAACAATTACTCCGCAGGCGTGTTGTAGGCCTCAGTTAATTAAAATATATAAAACTCATTGATTTCTGTGACCAAAAGTGATGGCTCAGACGCAATAGTGCAAAGTAATATCGTGATACAAGGCTATGCCTCAAATGTCTGTCCTCTAAGTGGGTCTGGAACCCTTTAGATTTAATTCAAAGTTCTCATATCACCTCATATATCATCAAACGGGAATGGTTTTATGGGACTCATTAACAAGGTTGCATGCACATTATAACCCAAAATCTCTGGGCTATCACAGATGCTTTGCAGTTGCCATGGTAACATGTTTCCTATGCCTCTGTCAAAGAGCCAGTATGTCTGTGTTTCTAAAAAGGCTTCTTGAAAGAGTGAGATATTTAGCAACCAGCAGGCATAGTCAGGTTTGGTTATAAAAATATTCTTCCAACAAATTATAAGCATTTTCCCCCTTTTTTCCCCTGTAGCTAATATTTTCCAGTCTTGCATTTGTTTGCAAGAACTTGCTTTATTTAAGAACTGGACAGCATTTCTATTAAGGAACCATGTTCTCTTGCTGCCTCCAAATATTTCTAACCAGATTGTGTTTACCTGCATTTTTAAAAAAATTAATGGGAGTTAACCATAACTGACCCCAGTAATTTCCCTAAAAAACTTTGACCATGCATCTGACCAGCCCAGAGCATTTGAGTCATGGAAGGGTGAGGCATAATGAGTGCAGCAAAATTAAAAGAAGAGTAGGTAAGGCACATACAAATGAACTACTATCACCTGCCATGAAATCAAAGTGCATGCAGACAAGTACAACCTAATGATATCAATGAGTAGTCCATGCCTCTTCTGGGACTGGAGGTTGGCCCCCTTTAGCCCCCTGCCTCATGACAATAGGCCTGTCTCTCATCATATTATTGGGCAGATATAGCCTTCCTCACTGAAGCTGATATTTTCAAATTGATGTAAAGTATCTACCGTGTTTCCCCAAAAATAAGACAGGATCTTATATTAATTTTTGCTCCAAAAAACGCATTAGGGCTTATTTTCAGGGGATGTTTTATTTTACAGTCATGTCATCTTCTTCTGGTTGCTGCACAATGGTGGAGGGCGGGGTTTCACTTAACTGGGGCTTATTTTTGGGGTAGGGCTTATATTACAAGCATCCTGAAAAATCATACTAGGGCTTATTTTCAGGTTAGGTCTTATTTTCGGGGAAACAGGGTAGAAGCATTCCTACTGTTATCATATTGGCCAAGAAGTTGGGGAAACACTGTCATTCCATTTTTACAGACTAGGAGCCAAATATTGGAAGCAATCAAAGTCCAATTCACATGAATCTTTTAACATGCTAGAGTGCTGAAAACAAGTTTCACAGGAAGCCATGACTCCATGTTGCAGTGATTGTCTGAATCTGAAGACTTCTCCATTGGCTAAGAATGTAAGTCCCCAATTTTGATGGAAGATGATGCCTCCAAAAACCCAAACTTAAACAGGAGTGCAACAAATAGTAGCTCCCCTGCCAAGCCACTCTCATCATTCCATGTTTTCACTCCACACATTCAAAGCTCATAGTTCTTTCTACTTGCTTCACCTGGAGGGTGACAATGGCTAAGTTACAGCTAGAGTGGGCTCACTGAATCAGTGGAACTTATGCAAGAGTTGACTCACCAAATCCCCATTGATTCAATGGGTCTACTCTAGTTACAACTTAATATTGAATTTCAGTCAATGTGTCCTAGTGAAACAGAAGATTGGCATCTCCGTGAAGACATCTTCTGTTTAAGGGATTCTTCAGTCTACATACATTTTCAGGATCAACAGCCATAAGAAGTGATAGCAGAGATCTCGAAATTGTTCATCAACACAGTTTTCACCTCAGCAGCAGTCTTTTTGAGATAGCACTGGTGATGTGATCACCTCCACAATGGTGAATTGTTTTTTTACTGAACCAACTTCAGTGACTTTTTGTTTGTGCCTGAGCCCAACTCAAGATGCTGATTCTTACCCAGAAGAGTGCCACATAACTTTAGGTAAGGGTGTGCAAGAAGCCTTCTTCTCCCACAGGAATCAACCTGGAATCTTTACTCATCTTCTGACTCCCTCTTGCCTCTTGGAGATATGAGGTTGGTGGGCATCCTTCAGATAGTAGTATTCCAGTTGTGAAATTCCCTGCCCAGAGAGGTCAGTTTGGGCCCTTCATTACTAGCCTTCAAAAGCTGATTTAAAAACTATACTGTTCTTCTAAGCTTTTGCTGATTATTATTTCTAAATGTGAATCTATAAATATAAATCAGTATAAGCAGATTCTATGCACTCTTTGTCTTGGTTGGGTTGTGGTTTTTTTTTGGTTTTTTTTTGGTGACCATGTAGAAGCCTCCCATCAGCCATGATAACAAAATGGTATCTCAGTGATCATAGATGATACATCTCTGAATGCTAGATATAGAGAGAGTGATGGTAGGGGACTGCTGTTGCATCCTTACAATGTAGCTAGGCAGGTAACTTCTGTAAAGCTTCAGTGCTGGATCTGCCTATAAGGCCCCTAGAATGGGGTGGGGGATTGAATCTGATGGCTACAAGCCACTGACCGATCATAGAAAATATATTCTTGTCCATCCAGGTTGTCATTGTTTGATTGCTCACAAATGAGTCTGAGTCAGCAGTTTAACTATGTAATATTCCTCCCCTCCCACTTAGTGAGTCCATATTCTTTTAAATATAAAAGTAGCTAAAACATTTCAGCTGCACTTCAAAAATTATCTCTAGCTGAATTCAATGTAACTTCGTTACTGATAAAATGAATTAATTAGAAGCATTGTTTTTAATGAGTAATGTGCATTTCACTTATTACAAGTAACTCTAGGCTGGAATCTAATTGATGGATTACATTAGCCTTACTCCATTGGCTGTCAGCAGTGAAAGGCTTGCATTTGTTGTCACATATCAGATCATGCAACTGGTGTGTGACATGCAGTGCAAACGTCAACTCGTTTTCTAGCAGCAGTTCACTGCTGAGATTTATGCTGATGGATTTTAAGTGATAGGATTCTGGCCATTATTTCGTAGTTAATTGCTTCCAAGCTGTGGCCAAGACTGTTCATGAGGAGGACTAATTTGAACCCTTCCATTGATTAAGCATACAAATTAATCATACAAGTATCATTATTAGCCCTCTCTGTGGATTATGCTGTCACATAACACACCTGATAGGCAGAGATGATTGTCTTTCTAGTGAATAATCCTCTGCTTTGCATACACAAGCCTCAGCTTTCCCTGTCCCACGGTCTCAGGTCACCATGACCTAAAGGAGGCAGTATCAGAAAAAAATGGTAGAGGTAGTCTTGCCTCTCCACTATCAGCATCCATTGAGCAGCTGGAAAGCTGACAATCATATTATGCAAGTGCAGTCACAGTGGCAGGGGACAAAGTGTCCACTGGTGGCAAATTGAACCTCAACAGCTTTTCTGTACTTGTAAACTATGCTTGAACAACACAACAAGCTTAAATCTAATTATGATGAATGGAGAACACTGTCTATGTATATTTTATGTTTAAGAGGTCTATTGTGTACATACATAGACAAGAATAACCAGAGCTATGAAGTGCTGTTTCTTGCTATGGAATGACATTCTGTTTACATTTAAATATACATTTCTATTGCCTGTCTATCACTCTGAACGATAAACATGTTTCAACCCCTCCTAGGTCTGAAATACCTTTTGTCAGAAGGTATTAAAGGGGAGGTTTAAGTATTTTAGTAATGAAAGGTTTAACTATGGAAGTTGAAGGGATGTCTATTATTCTGAAGCATCAGCAGCTTTTAAATTCTGAAACATCCAATATTTTTTAAAAAAGAAGAAAAGCCACTGATTCTTTGTTGTTGAATGCCTCCCAGAAGAATGGTTGTAATTTTAATTAAGGGTGGCAGAAAAGGTGGAAATTAAGAGCTGTAAACACTCTTACTCTTGGTACTGCAGAGCTGAAAGGGACCCTATGGGATCATCAAGCCCAGCCCTTGTCAAGGAGGCACAGTGGGGAACCAAACGTCCAACCTCTGGCTCTGCAGCCATACACCTAAACCACTGAGCTACCTGGATTCTGAAAAAGGTACATACAGCCTTTGGAATTCCAAGAGGTCTTCATTTGCTCTTGATTTTCTTCTCTTTGAGCCACCTGAAAAGGCAAGTTTATGCCAGGAAGACACAAGCAGACAGGTAGCTCAGTATTTTGATTCTGCCCCAGTCTTGCCCTTAAAGTATACTTTATTCCAAATTAATGCACAGCCTATAATAAGCTGTTACACTACAAAAGCAGGATGTTGCTTGGGTAGATAGTATTCTAGTGTGTAACAAAAGTTTTCTCCACAAGACGCAGAGCTGCCGCAGCAGGGACACTTTGCCTGCCCGCATGGAACTGGCTAGCGCAGGCTAATGACGTCAGGGCTGAGGGGGAAGCCAATTTGAGCGAGCCTTTAAAAGGCTGCTTTCTCCAGGTGATTAGCAATTTGCATGACTCCAGTTTCAAAGGTACAGTCAATCCACTCCAGGTTTTACTCTGCACTATTTAGGGAAGAGGATTCAGCACCTTTGATAGATTTTGTAAACTGCAGAATAAAACCAGAGTGGATTTATAGTGAAATTGGAGTCACCAGCTGCCACTGCTTGAACTCCCACAATGAAAGAGTATACACCAGTGTGTTGTCTAACAAGAGGATTTCTATTAGGGACACTCTTATGAGGAATTGTGAGAGAACACTCTAGCCACATGAGAAATTTTGGAGCAAATGACATATGAAATTGGATGATGTGGCATATGCATTACAGGGGATAGGCATGAACCTAATGTACAAATGTACCCTCAGGCTGCAGCCCTATATCCATTTATTGGGAATAAGCCCCAATGAACTCAATGAGATTTACTTCGAAGCATATATGCTTAGGTTTGTGCTGGCAGCTTGCTACTTGTATTGTGGCTGGGGAAATAATACTTCACATGAGGATGTAGGATAAAACATTGGTTCATTGGTACCCTCAGGAGTTTTTTTTTTCAGTGGAGGGCTAGTGTACATACAGATATAACATAGATAAAACAAATATCAAAACTGAAGCCTAAACAGATTTTTAAAAGCCTTTCCCCTTTTTAAAAAGCATCTACATCTCATTAATTTCTTCAGGTTGCTTTGCCATTCTGTCATCAAATTTGTGAAACTCCTCAACAACATCGGAAGCTGTGTTACAGGGAGTCAGAGCACTGATCCATCTAATGTAGTATTGTTGACTTTGGCATCAGTTCTCCAGGGCATCCAGGAAAACTGTCCTCTCATTCTAGCTAGAGATGTTGCAACCTGAATTGAGAATCTTCTGCATGCAAAGCATATACGCTGCTATTAAGCTGTGGCTCTGCCTCCAACATCTTATATCATTCAATTTCTTCACTTCAAGCCCAGCAATACATCAGAAGGTATACACCTGTGCAGAAAACTCTAGGTGTCATTGACATAGTGTAAACTCAGACCGTGAGGCAGAATTAACGTTATTCTTAGGAAGTTAGGTTGATGGGGACATGAGATGGGACTCGCTTTGTAGTAGCAACTCAGATTTGGGGCTTTCCTCATTAGATGCCAGGCTAGCTCTGCTCTGATGAGCTTTTGGTGAGCAACCTAACATGTACTGTTGCTTCATATAGTCTTTTAACGTTTAAAAATAGTTTAAGGAAACATTTTCTTTGCAGTTTTTATTTACCACATTCTTTCAGCACCATTATAGTCAATAAAAGTTGTATTCTTTTACACAACTGTTTTATTTGTTCCTATGCACATTTGATCACGTGAAGTTAAAGGAGCTTGTCCTTGACTAACTATAGGCCAGTCTTAAATAGAAGTCTTTTTGGCTATGGTCAAATGACCATAAGGAAGGTGTTGGTCCTGCAACTCCAAGCATACCTGGATGACACTGATTATCTGGATCCATTTCAGCTGGGCTTTCAGCCAGGATATGAGATTGCTTTGGTTGCCTTGATAGATAAGCTACTCCAGGGAATGGCTAAGGGGAGTACAATCTTATAAGTTCTTGCAGACTTCTTGGCAGCTTTAGACTATGCAAAAGCTTTGATGACTACGCAAAAGCCTTTGATGACTACGCAAAAGCCTTTGATGACTACGCAAAAGCCTTTGACTGTGTCGATCACAACAAACTATGGCAAGTTCTTAAAGAAATGGGAGTGCCTGATCACCTTATCTATCTCCTGAGAAAATCGATATGTGGGACAGGAAGCAACAGTTAGAACTGGATATGGAACAACTGATTGGTTCAAAATTGGGAAAGGAGTACGACAAGGCTGTATATTGTCTCCCTGCTTATTTAACTTCTATGCAGAATACATCATGCGAAAGGCAGGACTGGATGAATCCCAAGCCGGAATTAAGATTGCCAGAAGAAATATCAAGAACCTCAGATATGCAGATGATACCACTCTGATGGCAGAAAGTGAGGAGGAATTAAAGAACCTCGTAATGAGGGTGAAAGAGGAGAGCGCAAAAAATGGTCTGAAGCTCAACATCAAAAAAACTAAGATCATGGCCACTGGTCCCATCACCTCCTGGCAAATAGAAGGGGAAGATATGGAGGCAGTGACAGATTTTACCTTCTTGGGCTCCATGATCACTGCAGATGGTGACAGCAGCCATGAAATTAAAAGACACCTGCTTCTTGGGAGGAAAGCGATGACAAACCTAGATAGCATCTTAAAAAGCAGAGACATCACCTTGCTGACAAAGGTCCGCATAGTTAAAGCTATGGTTTTTCCAGTAGCGATGTATGGAAGTGAGAGCTGGACCATAAAGAAGGCTGACCGCCGAAGAATTGATGCTTTTGAATTGTGGTGCTGGAGGAGACTCTTGAGAGTCCCCTGGACTGCAAGGAGAACAAACCTATCCGTTCTGAAGGAAATCAACCCTGAGTGCTCACTGGAAGGACAGATCCTGAAACTGAGGCTCCAATACTTTGGCCATCTCATGAGAAGAGAAGACTCCCTGGAAAAGACCCTGATGTTGGGAAAATGTGAAGGCAAGAGGAGAAAGGGACAACAGAGGACGAGATGGTTGGACAGTGTCATCGAAGAGACCAACATGAATTTGACCCAACTCTGGGAGGCAGTGGAAGACAGGTGGGCCTGGCGTGCTCTGGTCCATGGGGTCATGAAGAGTCGGACATGACTTAACGACTAAACAACAACAACAACAATTTCGATGATTCTGATGTTTCCTATCAAGAGTATACTGAACAGGTGATCAGGAGGGAGCCTTGCTTCACGCTATAGCATTTGACATGTGGTCTCCCGCCTGGCTCCACCATATTCCTGGTATTATTTTGTCAAGATGTGAAATGTTGTGTGCATAGAGCTTTAAAAGAATTAAGGGGGTGGGGGTTAGAGGAAAAAGTAACCCTGAAAATGAAAGTGCTTTTAGAATCGAGGCTTGAACAATCGTTTTCCCTAGAGTTCTACAAAGTTCTGTAGGGCTCCTGGGAGGATGTACAGGTGTCAGAATCCCAGACTCGACAATTTAATATCTCTATGAAGCCACTGGGCAGTTCATTCAAAGCTTTGGACTGAGGTGCCACTAGGATGCTGATGACACCCAGCATTACTGTTTCTCATTAATTAACACAGCAGAAGTCAGAACCTTTGAGAGCTGCCTGAATTCACTAATGAGCTGGACGAAATGTTGACAAAACTGAAGTGCTGCTGGTCAATAAAAGGTCAGGTTCAGGGAATCAATCTGTTCTAAAAGGGGTTGCATTCTACTTAACAGGTCAGGTTCTTTGCTTCAGCACTGTTCCTGGATCTCCAGGCACTAGAAGTGACAACTCTTTGTACAATTCTACTTAGTGCAGCAGCCATGACCTTTCCAGGGCTGACCTGATTTGATAACAGGTATCAATCCCTTAGTTACACCACACCTTGGCTACTGCACTGCGCTGTTTGTGGGGCTATGCTTGAAGAGGATCTTCAGCTGGTGCAATGTGCAGCCGCTAGGATGCTAACTGGTTCGTGGAATCAAGATTATATGACCTCTGATCCTGAAAGATCTGCACTGGTTACCAGTTCCTTACTAGCCCCAATTCATACTGCTGGATTTAGCTTTCAATATCCTAAATGCCTTGGGGCCTCATCCACCTCATCATGAACAGAAGACTGAGGGCAGAAAAAGATGTTACATATAGCTATGAATTTTAACAGTTCTTAAGGGCACTTTATTAGTGCCACAGCAACAGCTTCTCTTTCTTCTCAGAGGTTACAAAACAGCTTGCTTTGTTTTGTGATTGGTCTTCAGGACTTAAGCCCAGTATCCCTTTGAAGTCTGATTTCTAGAGATGGACACAAACGTTGGTTCAGAGGTTCATGACACATCATCGGTCCGGCACCACAGGTGCTACACGTTTCCTTCCCCCACCCCCCAGCCAGATCTCCCACTTACCAGCCAATGTGTGCTGCTCTTCTCCTCCTCTTTAGGCATTCAACCAATCCTGACAGGAACCCGTGCTTCCCTCTTCCGCCTCCTCCAACAGCCACACATTCAAAGGCAGTGCTGTAGAAATCCTTACCTTGCCTCCTTGTCTCAGTGGGCAGCTGCCAGAGGAGGTGGAGGAGGGAAGCACGGGTTCCTGCCGGGATTGGTCAAATGCTTGAAGAGGAGAAGAGCATCATGTGCCAGCTGGTGAGTGGGGGATCTGGCTGGCTGGGGTGGGGAAAGGAAACATGCAAAACTTGTGGTGCTGGTCTGGTGATCTGACATGAACCTCCAAACGGAGGTTCCTGCCCATTTCTACTGATTTCTCCGACACAAATGTGCTTCCAGTTTTGATGATAAATAATTTATAACAATTCTTTCTGTAGCTGGAATCAAACTAGAAGTTAATGGGAATGCATATCCCCAGCTATCAACCTTTTCTTCTCCACAGAAAATGGATTTTCCTCAGATAGCAATCAGACTTATAAATAAAGGCCAACATTTGATTTCCACTGACTAAACACAAAGCAAAGCATGCCAAATGCAAGATACATAGGAGAATCATATGCTAAGACAAATAGATATCTTTCATCATATTAGAGAAGAGTGCTTCAAAAAACATGCTAAACATATGAGTCATTTGACCTGAAGTGGACAGCTTTCCCCTTGCAGCTATGCATGTTTTCCAGACACTTAATCTGAACACTGGATCAGGGGTAGTAACCTGGTGACATGAAGGACAAAACTGTCAGCCCTGCTCTGTTGAAAGAGTCTGTGCAGACTTGAAATCTTTTCATTCAACTTCACAGGACTATCTGTAGATCACACAAGTAATTTCACTCTTGGTTCCTAAAGAGCCTTGTCATTTTTTTCAGACTTATCCTCTGCAATGCTTAATGTATTTGCCATTACTGTTATTATTATTTCCACAGTACTCTCAATAAATGGAGAGAAGAAGTGAATCCCCTCTGAATTTCATTCCATAGGAATGGAAGCAATGGCAGACCTGCACTAGAATTATCCATGCCAGAAATTGATCTAAACAATTTTGCTTCAGAAAAGAAAGTTGGAAATGTTCTGTATGGAGGGAATGAAAATTCACACTATGGCATTACAAGGAGCTTAGGTCACAGTAACCTACTGAATTTTACCAGGAGGAAGACATTAAATGTTGACATGAAAGGACCATGCTGAAAGAAGGGAGTGGGGGGGGGGGGGAACAGCAGGCAAGAATATAATGGTTGCAAGGCTCACTGGAGAGGGGGTGACATAAACCGTCCCATTGAGCAGAACACCTACGGCCAGAGTCTGCAAAGGTCATTTTTTTCATATTACACTCTTCCAAATCTGGGGGATTCTGTGTGTTTTAGTCCAAATAAAGATTTCCAAGCTCTCCCTAAGGCCACTGGGAGGCTGCATCTTTATCTTCCAGCATGTACACAGGGCAGGTGGTATCGTAGCTAATTGTCCTGAGATTTCTGAGCTGAAAGAAACCTCCATTTGGCTCTATCCTTTAGCTAGAAAACCTAAGGTCACTGTGACGCTGTAGTAAGTTTTGTACGAACATTGTGATAAAAAAAAAAGGGGACAGCCTGGTCCACCTGCTTGTCACGGAAGGAGCAGCTGCAGGAAGCTTTTTTTCTCTTCTTCAGAGCATAGATCACTCCCGTTCCACTTGCCTTGTGGACTGAAGGTCAAATTAAACATTGAATAGAATGCATGTTTGCAGTAATTAACCTGTCTTCTGTCCCACAACAGGTTTTTCTCAGGGATAGAGGCCTTGGGAACTGGATTTGCAAATTAAGTTTGGAATTGTCAATCACAAACAAAGCATGCTAAATGCAAGATGCTTAGGTGAGGTTAATCACATATGATGGTAATTTAAACATGTATTTCACCACATAGCAGAAGCTGTAGCAAGTTTATCATGTTCTAAAACATGCTAAACATATAATCTAGTTGACCATAAAGTTGGACAGAGTCTTTGAATTGATTTTCTGAAGCAATAAATGCCTCCTCCTCCTCCTCATATCCAGCAATACCTTTCTAGAGCAGTTACTTGTCTTTATTAACCATAAGTTCAGCAATAACCTATTGCACTTGGCTAGTATAAAATCAAGTATTCTTATGACCAGTCAGGCAGATCATTATGATGTGTTCCCTGGCTTATGATAGGTTCCGGGGTGATTTTGCCTACGTAGGCATCCCCTTGGCTTCTCCTCACTAGGCAAAACTATGAACATTTCCAGGATAGCTCATTCTTAGTCATGGCAACAAGCAGTGCATGTTCTGTGGTTGCTGGATTTCCCCTCAGGCCACAGTCCCAGGGCTTCATGTCTGCTGTTTCATACCTGACTTTCCTCTGAAGACTGCTGAAGGCTCACATCTGATAAGATTCCCCATAGCATTTGCTTCTCCCATCTATTTTTGCACATCCCCACAATTGCAAACAACTTGCTTATTGGCTTAAATTGCAGTCTTCTAGAAATATGCTGATGTGTGTTATCACTGTTGTTTTGCTCACTTGGGCTTCCTTAGTTTCCTTTTTAATTGCTATGCAGAACTGTTCACATTTCTCTCAAGAAAGGTGATTTTATTTGACACAGAAGCAGCTGACAGGATATAAACTTTACACAACTTCAAATTATTTTATTTCTTTCAGTGTTGTGCATCATTAAATTTATGCAATCAAGTCAGAAAAGTCTGTGGGAAAAAAAGGATCAAGACACATCACTACAATCTCAACTTTTTCCTTCTTTAATTATTGAAGTGTTTGCTGGAAAAAAAACCTTGCTGAATGACAGATCTGTGGAGTGACAGCTCTGTGTGCCAGAGCGAGATCTACAGGACTGAAGAAACAGGTGTGTTTGTGATGGAGTGATATATCATTGCTTTACACACACACACACACACACACGCCTCTGCTGTTTCTACCATCTATGCACAGCACATTAAAGTGTAGGTTTCAAGGAAACAGGAGTAAGTAAATGGGGAGCCCTGTGGGTCAAACACTGGTTGAATATCATCACGACTGATGATCAGAGGAGAGGAAATTTTGCAGTTCTAGTTGGAATGTTTATAGAATTTTCTATAACCCTCATCACCTGGGGAGTCAGGTGACATCAGAGACCCATTTGCAGGTCACCTCTGGCAATATAGTCACTGGGACAGAACTTCCAGTGCAGCATCCTGTTTTTCACACTGGTCAGTTTGAGCCTTCTGGAAAGCCCACAGTGACAGCACTAAAGGCAACCAGCCCTTTTTAGCAGCTGCTCCCCAGCAAATAGTACTCAAAAGTATTTGTTGTTGAACTTGGAATGACAAATACTGGTGAATTGCCTTCATGCGTGATAAAGGACACTATTCCATTGATAATATTTAACTGGTAATTGAGTGAGCTTCTGTATATGGATTGTGGAGGCATGATGCCATCTTGTCCATCATCTCAGACAGGAAAATTCAAGGCAGGGATGATGGACAAGATGGCACCCTGCCTCCTCAATCCATATAGAGAAGCTTACTCGATTGCCGGTCCTCCAGCACACCTGAAGGTAACCCACCAATTTAGAAGGATATGCCTGGGTATGTGGCTCACACAGTTTTGCACTCTGGCTGAAGGGAATGGCCAAGGAGCTCAGGAAGAAGAGCCAAGGGACTGTAATTGCTATACCTCAGTATCTGCTGCCTGAGGCAGTTACCTCCCTCTGCCAAAGGACAGAACTGGCTCTGCAGAAGTTCCATTTAGCCATTCAGGCTATACTCATTCTCCACAGTCTAACCCTCTTCTAAAGCCTCAAAGCTAAAAAATATTGTTTCCTCTTCAACACAGCAAAACCAGAAGAACTGTGGTACCTTAACGACTAATAAATTTATTTCAGGATGCTTTTGTGGATTACAATCTGCTTCTTCAAATACATGTCACAATATTATTTTTGAGGAAGACTAACTAGAATCGTCAGGCAAAAACAAAACAAAAACAAAGAAGACAAAAACGCTGTGGCACCTGAAAGACTAACTGCTATATTTTAATGTGAGCTTTCATGGACAAGTCCACTTCTTCAGACATGGAAATGGGGCTCCATGGCCAAAACAAAGAGACTGATCATCTCCTGGACACAAGTAGCTGCTGATGTGGTAGCTGGGAATTGCAGCAGATGCAATATGGATGTCTTATCCAATGAGAAGAAAAATTACAGATCAAGAATCCAGAGAGAGACAGCTGAGATAAAATATACAGTATACATATGTTTAGAACCCATCTCAATTGACTCAATATAAGCCAAGGATTCTTAGGCCATTATCAAATATAAAGTGTTGTGTCTGCTGTATTCCCAGCTCTATTTCCTCACTATACAGTACTTCCTTCCATATCACTTACAAACCCCATCAGAGATTACAATACTCACTACCATGTTGTCCCCCCCCCCCTTTTAATATATCTATAGCCTGGGATTAATTAAGTCACCAATCATTGTCATTGTTGACTGAACAATGCTTCCTGGAAGGGGAACTGATTGGTCATTGCCAGGTGTGAAATGCCACACCATTACCTACTAGACTACATCAGTAACATATTTGACATTTGGTGTTGTTTTTCACTTAATGTGTATAATTTCACTTCACATTTACTTCCACTGAACCTCATGTGCTTCATCTACATCTGGCAACTTGTGTTATAAAAATATTTTGGAAACTGGATGTATGGCTAAATGGGCTGCATACTCATGCCAAGGAACAAGTTTCTAATTTCAATGTTAGCAGAAAAAGAAATGTCAGCTGAAAAAGAAAGCAATGAGGACAGAATCCAACCCACTAGTCCTTGTTAGCAATCTTCAAGAAATGGTATGTCCCTACATTTTTGCATTTCAGCTCTTCTACAGAATGTCAACTGCTCATCAGCTGTAAGAGACTGTAAGTATCATTAAATCCACCTTCAGTACATGGAAACACTATTAATCTTTTAACACCAGACCTAATGGATGGAACGAATCAGCCTGCAGCATAGTTTCCAGCAAGTGGGAATGTGGCCAAGTATTCAGTTCAGGGCAGACATTTTGAAGTTGTCCTCCAGATCAGCTGCTGACTGCTCAATAGGCAGGTTCTCATATTACAATGTGTTTTACTGCGCTTGGATCAGGCTGGACAATACATTCAGCATGTAATTAGAAACACTGCTCCCTAAGGTGGTGAAAGATGTCTGTTTGTCATAGTGTGTGCTATATCACACCTTCACATTTTGTGTTCAGCTGGGCTTTGATTTGTGATAGGTCACAAAAAGATAAACACTAATTTACTATGCAAGTCTAATTGCCGAGGCATGAATATCTGAAGAAATCCATATGTGCTAATGGTAAGGAAACCACATTTCTCTTCATATCCTTGTTTGAACCTCATGTGCCAGGGGTGGAAATCTTTTCATTTCAAACAGCTTGTAAACAGTAGGCACAGTGTCTCGAATCAGGAAGTCTTATGCTAAAATGTTGCCAACATGAGAAAACCCAAATAGTATGTTCTCTGGAACATTACTCTTTTTGATGGTTTATCTGGCCCAAATGTTTCTCAGAAGACAAAAGTTAAATATACGGTCTACAATTCAACTCCCCTTTCTTTCTTAACTTGCAAATCTATATGAACCACTGATATGGATTAAGATTTACTGCTTGTTTTCCTAAATTCTGTACTCCACTCACCCTGTGTTTGGAGTTAGGTCTCTCTCTCTCTCTTCTACACTTCCTCTGCATACAGCTGCTGGTCTTCATTGACACTGAGGGACCACATGCTTATTTGCAAGCAGAAAATAATAGGCTGCATGTTTTTAAAATGTACTGTGTAACCCGGAGCATGTACTTTGTCAGCAGTTACTTCCAAGTTCCAACTCAAGGCAGGTGAAATTGGTGCTGATAATCTTCAGGGATTTTGAACATTTTAATTATCAATCAGGTTTGAGGGCTTAACAACTCCTTATCAGGGAGCAAGTTCATGCAGATACTCCAAAAGAGGCTGCTGGCCATGTCCTGTAGAGTGCTTGAGAAACCACTTCACTGCTTGCTTCCCTGCATTTCTGCATTTCTCTTTGGTTGTTTTCCTAATGGATTTCCGATCAAATTACTTCCATTATGGCAGGTAACATGAGCCACTAGCAAAGAATCAAGGGTGTGTGTATGTGTGCGCTACTGGTAACAGAAGAGGAGGGAAGTGGAATCTAGTAATCAAATTATCCAATGAGATACATTATGGTGTAGCACTTAAATTATTAAACGAGGACATGGGATGTCCATATTCAAATCCTCACTGAACCATGAAACTCAGTGTGTGTCCCTGGTCCAGCCACCTTTCCAAAGCATCACTTACTTCACAGGGGTACTCTGAGGATAAAATGAGGAGGGGAAGAGCCAGCTATGCTTCCTTGAGCTCGCTGGAGAAAAGACAGTAACTATTCTATAATAGACAATATCCCAGTGTTCCCAGAGGTTTCTAGCAGTGAGTGTGGTTGGCCATTTCTACACCAAAGTGTTCTTTCAAGCATGTATGTGAGAGAGTATGTGTCTTTGTACAGGTGCAGGGAGTGCAAGTATGGTCCACCAAGGTCCAGGGCATTCTGCAACAACTCAGCAAAGTTGTGTACCTCTGATGCAGAAAATCTTAAGTAGGGTTTTAAAAGCATCTTGCTTAGAATCCGAGGGAGATGCTGTTAACAGTAGACAAACAACACCAAACGTAATAGAGCAATGGTCTGATTTGCTATTAAGGCTGCTTCCTAGATTTAAATAAATAAACAAAACAATGGTTTAGAAGTATTTCTTTCAATTTGTCTTAAATCCAGCTGTTTTTCACCAGATAACCGAAATCCCTGTATTTTGAGATTCTAGCTGAAATCCTGTTGTGCAAGTTCATGTGCACAAAAGTGGTGATGTCATCACCAGTGTCAAATTGCTGCTGATTAAAGGTTTCCTTTGGGGTGCAACTCCATGGTGGTCAAGTTGTATGCCCAACAAAATCACCTTTAATCAAGGGCAATTGACATCATCTCCATTGCAGACAGAGAGCAGTGCAACAGACTTTTCAGTGGGGGAAATTTAAATACATTATAAATTCTCCCATTGGCAACATGTTTTCAATTACTTTTAAAATGGGGAACACAAATAAAAACTCAAAAGAGAAATTCTTACACATATGAGAGAGAGAGAGAGAGAGAGAGAGAGAGAGAGAGATCCAAAACATAAGAAATGCATAAATGGTAAGTATTTACATGTTTTACCCCACCTTTCCCCATAAAAGGACCTAAGGCAGCTTACATCATTAAAAGAAATAGATAAAAACAATAAATTATTCAAATATTTAAAAATAATTAAATATACATTATATTAAAAATGTTAAATAAAAGCATTATTAAAACCAACAAAATACTTTGTTGTTTAGTCGTTAAGTCGTGTCCGACTCTTCGTGACCCCATGGACCAGAGCACGCCAGGCCCTCCTGTCTTCCACTGCCTCCCGGAGTTTGGTCAAATTCATGTTGGTAGCTTCGGTGACACTGTCCATCCATCTCGTTGTCTGTCGTCCCCTTCTCCTCTTGCCTTCATACTTTCCCAACATCAGGGTCTTTTCCAGGGAGTCTTCTCTTCTCATGAGATGGCCAAAGTACTGGAGCCTCAGCTTCAGGATCTGTCCTTCCAGTGAGCACTCAGGGTTGATTTCCTTCAAAACGGATAGGTTTGTTCTCTTTGCAGTCCAGGGGACTCTCAAGAGTCTCCTCCAGCCCCTTCATGGATTGCTGCCTTGTCATGGCGAAGGGGCTTGAGTAATTCAGAGAAGCTATGGGCTATGCCATGCAGGGACACCCAAGACGGACAGGTCATAGTAGAGAGTTCTGACTAAACGCGATCCACCTGGAGCAGGAACTGGCAAGCCACTCCAGTATCTTTGCCAAGAAAACCCCATGAACAGAAACAAAAGGCTAAAAACAAAATACTAATCTTCCCAATTTTAAGACCCAACTTAGATAGTGGAAAGCCTGCCTGAAGACAGTGTTCAAGCAAAGGAAAGATTATGTATTTTACTCATGTAAATGTGAACTTTTCAGCAACCATAACTCACCCAAAAGAAAGATGAAAGGAGCAAAGGGAATCAGAAAGCAGGATTTTAATGTGCCACAGAGTGAATATTAAGGAAGCTCTTAGAGGTAAGCATAGTAACCTATTTGCAGATCAAAGTATAATCAAAGATAAAAGGCAGAACAACAAACTACTGTATTTGTAGTTCCTTTCACACTCATAGTAGTAAGAAAGCTATAAAATATGCAGCTGGAATTTATCTGCCAATTTCTTTCTCCTTGTTCAAAAGGTTAGATTTCCATAACAAATCTATGAACGGAATTGAGGCTTGTCCAGTTCTGTAAGCTCTGTATAATATGATGCTTTTGTAAATTGTAATCTATACCCTGGATGTTACCTACATGTGAGTTTCTGAGAGAACTCAACATGCATCCGTCTAGTTTCGTACACTTAAATCTTCATGAATGTTTGCTTGTCACATGTGCTTGTTTCACCTGCAGCACAATCTTGCAAATGTTTGTTCAGCAGTGAACTTCACAGAAAATAGGACTGCTGCTTCAATGTCTTGGTTCACCTGATCTGAGTTTTAATAAAGCAGCTCAGCCTATGGAATTCCCTGCCTCCTTCCACCATCAAGTGAAAAAACTACTTTTAAAGTTGGGTCTCTAAACGGCCTTACATGATTGTGCTTTTTTATAGGGGATGCGGTATATTCTTATCAGATATTTTTACAAGGTATTTTAATTTTGTTTTAATTTGTTTTGACTATGAGGTAGGATGGGCAAGAAGATTATCTGGGGCCTGAAGTCCTCGAGTTTCCTTCCAAAGGTTCAATGTCTGATGTGGTTTCTTTGTAGTTCTCCTTGGCTGTGTCATTTGTTCCCACATGGATGAGAAGAAAGGGATATGCCTCTGTGGTTTTTATGAGCAATGGCAATCCTTCTGTCACATCCCTTATCCGTCCTCCAGGGAGATAGCATACGTGGTGAGTCCAAGGATTTCTCGAAATATTTCAGTTTCAGGCCCATGTAGTAGGGAGTCTCAAACACAAACTTTATACAAACATCAGTTGGATCAGTAGGCCACCATCTTGCTGCATTAAGATGGTCTGTCTTGATCAACATCTCTCCAATTGCAAGATGTTTTCATATCTCTGTGTGAGGGGATGCATTGGAAGGAAAAGGTAGGAAAATCTCAGTAAATGACTAAAACATAGCTTGTAGTTCTCTAGAACCCACCTGACATGACTATTACCGAGCAGTAGCTTTACTTCAGTCTTCATATCACTTAAGGCAACAGTGATTATTTATACAATCCAAATCCCATTGAAATCAATTTGTGACTAATAACTTGAAAATGACTTTAGGCAGTAGCTGAAGGCAAGCATGTCCACCTTATATTGTATCTGCAGTAGATCCTGTACTTGCAGGTACTTGTGTATTGCTGATAGTTTCAGATGAAGGTTATACTTGGAATAAAAAGAAAAGGCCATTTAAAGTAAAAGAAAAAGCATATTCATTATAAGAATTATCTCTGGAGCTACAGGCATAACTTTAGTAAGGGTACTACACTAGCTACATGGCTGAGGGAACTCACCCTGAGAATATCAATCTGTAGACAAAGAAGAAACAGACTAGGCAAGTTGGAGGAGGAAAATTCAGGTACTATCTGCCCCTCTGCCTCCTGTAAGCACATAGATCTCAATGGAGATATGGCAGCAGTTACTTCCGACAGAAACTATCTTCAAGCTTCCTTTCATATGGCCTGTAAGAAAGAATACCTCCAGCTATATTCCAGTCCTTCCTGATCTTTAAGGAAGACGATTCTGAAAGATGTGCCCTTCTGAGTATTCTAACCCTTTGTACTAGAAGCTGTGAAAACAGGAACATCAAACCTTTATTTTTCCTAGTGATGTGCCATGGGATTTCTATCACAAAGACAAAATCTAGATATTCCAATGAATCAAATACATCAATGATTCTAGGTGGATAAAGCATTCCATAAATAAGTAACACTCTCAATTCTCCAGTGCAAATTATAGAGATCATGCATTTTTCTGAAATGTTTTACACAGACTGAGATGTACTATCCCTCTGGCCCACGTATGATGAGGATGCATTTGGCACTCACCTTTATTGAGGTACTACCAATCAACAGTCACAAGACTGAATGGAGCTTTCACAAGTACAGTAGTTGGAAAAGATTTAATGTTGCTGGCTGTTAAAACATTTCATCCTTTGCCAATAATAATTTCTATTTCTGAAATATAGAGTGGGAGGAGCAAACTGAGTGAAAACTTTGGTTCATTGCAAATGTCCAAGTTGGCATGCTGTGCTGACGATTCAGTCTGCTGTTTTATGCAAATAATTTGTCAAAAGAGAGGTTGTGAACCCCTACATTTACAGATGAATTTGGAAAAATGTCATATTTCAGCAGCATTTTTTTTAAAAAAATAAGTGTTCCAGAGAACATATGGCAAAATGTTCTTACCACATTCATTGCAGTTATAAGACTGCAATATATCATAGTAAAAATCACGATACATTTCTTATTGCTTCACTGATTAGATATTTTGCTTCTTTTTAACATCTTTGAATCATCTTCTCAGCACATAAATTCTAATTTGCAAAGTTAAATAGAAATGTTGTCAGAATATACAGTTTTTAATATAAGGAGACACAGGGCTTCTTTAACATCTTTTAATGCCAACAATGTATTAGATGCTTTAGTTTGAGTGGGCGGTGTTCTTGTAAGGGATACATTTGCAATTTTTATTGATCATTTTTGGTTGCAATACTTGAGAAAAAACTAGGGAAATTTTTTCCCACTGAGTATTACAAGCAGCCTTGCAATTCACTATGTTACTGACTTTGTTTCTTGTTTCAAGGGTAAACATCCTGAGGGAGATTTTGGAAGGAAGATCATTGAGTGAAGTGTCTGAGATCAAATGTAAGCCAAAACTATAGGGTGAGCCTTTGTATGTAGGCTTGTATGTATGATGTTAGCCATACTTAGTAGTGGGAAGAATGCACAGTTGGAAGCCTTGCCTTCCCCCTTATTATCTCATCTGTTCTTGAGTTGAGTTTCAATACTGCAAACAAATATAGGAGAAGACTCTGGCTGTGTATGCTAGAAGTAAGCTGTACAAAATCTGTAAGCTGTTGATAAGCATCCAGCAATAATGCTGGAGAACTTAAGGCTCCTTCTGCAGCCATGGCTGCAAGGGTGGGAGTGCTTTGCCCATCCTTTCGGATGAGGCACGCAAAGGGAGTGCTTGTATGGTGGCTCGGAGGGGCGAACTGGAGTGCACTTTCAAAAGGCAGCTCGCCGCTGCATTCTTCACCTTTTCCAGGATTGTCAGCCCACCCACTCACCCTTTGTAATAACAAGATTAACTGGTCACTTCAGGGGCAGATGGGAATTTTTGACCTGTTCCTAAGATTGGCACTACAGAAGCAGGTAGGTTTTTGCCCATTCCATTCTTATGTTGTCTCAAGTTTTGTCAGCTGGATCAGGTAAGTTCCTACTGTTGTTCACACTGGTGGGTAGTGCAGAAGGCACAAGTTTTTATCCAAGTTCCAAGGGGCACCCGAGAAGGGTCTAGCCCACCCCACCTCCCAGAGTTGAAGACCCAGAGGTTTCTGTGTTGGGAGGAGGATGAGAAGGGGCCTCCCTGGGGCATGGACCACCTTATACCATGAATAAGGAGCCTCAGGCAATACTCCAGTATTTATGGGACCCCATGAGAGGTCTGAGTCTGGGGCAAGGCCAGCCCCAGATCCAGAGCGTGACTCTGCACTACTGTAGGCCCCCTTTTGAAAGGGGATGTTGGATGTAAAATCTTAAAATCTTAAAACACATAGAAGAACAAGCCTAGCTGAGGGAAAATCAGCATGGCTTCTGTAAGGGTAAGTCTTGCCTCACAAACCTTTTAGAATTCTTTGAAAAGGTCAACAGGCATGTGGATGTGGGCGAACCGGTGGATATTGTCTATCTGGATTTTCAGAAGGCGTTTGACACGGTTCCTCACCAAAGGCTGCTGAGAAAACTCCACAGTCAGGGGATAAGAGGGCAGGTCCTCTTATGGACTGAGAATTGGTTGACAACCAGGAAACAGAGAGTAGGTGTCGATGGGCAATTTTTACAATGGAGAGAGGTGAAGAGTGGTGTGCCCCAGGGATCTGTCCTGGGACCGGTGCTTTTCAACCTGTTCATCAATGACCTGGAGACAGGGATAAGCAGTGAGGTGGCCAAGTTTGCAGATGACACAAAACTTTTCCAGGTGGTGAAGACCAGAAGGGATTGTGAAGAACTCAAGAAGGATCTCTCCAAACTGGGAGAATGGGTGGTAAAATGGCAAATGCGTTTCAATATAAGAAAATGTAAATTAATGCACATTGGGGCAAAAAAAATCAAAACTTTAGTTATCAGCTAATGAGTTCTGAGCAGTCTGTGATGGATCAGGAAAGAGATCTTGGTGTGCTGGTGGACAGATCGATGAAAGTGTCAACCCAGTGTGCAGTGGCAGTGAAGAAGGCCAATTCCATGCTTTGTTGTTGTTTAGTCGTTAAGTCGTGTCCAACTCTTCGTGACCCCATGGACCAGAGCACGCCAGGCCCTCCTGTCTTCCACTGCCTCCCAGAGTTGGGTCAAATTCATGTTGGTAGCTTCGATGATACTGTCCAACCATCTCGTCCTCTGTCGTCCCCTTCTCCTCTTGCCTTCACACTTCCCCAACATCAGGGTCTTTTCCAGGGAGTCTTCTCTTCTCATGAGATGGCCAAAGTATTGGAGCCTCAGCTTCAGGATCTGTCCTTCCAGTGAGCACTCAGGGTTGATTTCCTTCAGAATGGATAGGTTTGTTCTCCTTGCAGTCCAGGGGACTATCAAGAGTCTCCTCCAGCACCACAATTCAAAAGCATCAATTCTTCAGCGGTCAGCTTTCTTTATGGTCCAGCTCTCACTTCCATACATCGCTACTGGAAAAACCATAGCTTTGACTATGCGGACCTTTGTCGGCAAGGTGATGTCTCTGCTTTTTAAGATGCTGTCTAGGTTTGTCATCGCTTTCCTCCCAAGAAGCAGGGCTCTTTTAATTTCATGGCTGCTGTCCCCATCTGCAGTGATCATGGAGCCCAAGAAAGTAAAATATGTCACTGCCTCCATATCTTCCCCTTCTATTTGCCAGGAGGTGATGGGACCAGTGGCCATGATCTTAGTTTTTTTTATGTTGAGCTTCAGACCATTTTTTTGCGCTCTCCTCTTTCACCCTCATTAAGAGGTTCTTTAATTCCTCCTCACTTTCTGCCATCAGAGTGGTATCATCTGCATATCTGAGGTTGTTGATATTTCTTCCAGCAATCTTAATTCCAGCTTGGGATTCATCCAGTCCTGCCTTTCGCATGATGTATTCTGCATATAAGTTAAATAAGCAGGGAGACAATATACAGCCTTGTCGTACTCCTTTTCCAATTTTGAACCAGTCAGTTGTTCCATATCCAGTTCTAACTGTTGCTTCCTGTCCCACACAGAGATTTCTCAGGAGATAGATAAGGTGGTCAGGCACTCCCATTTCTTTAAGAACTTGCCATAGTTTGTTGTGGTCCACACAGTCAAAGGCTTTTGCATAGTCAATGAAGCAGAAGTAGATGTTTTTCTGGAACTCTCTGGCTTTCTCCATAATCCAGCTCATGTTAGCAATTTGGTCTCTAGTTCCTCTGCCCCTTCGAAATCCAGCTTGTACTTCTGGGAGTTCTCGGTCCACATACTGCTGAAGCCTACCTTGTAGGATTTTGAGCATAACCTTGCTAGTGTGTGAAAGGAGTGCAATTGTACGGTAGTTGGAGTATTCTTTGGCACTGCCCTTCTTTGGGATTGGGATGTAGACTGATCTTTTCCAATCCTCTGGCCACTACTGAGTTTTCCAAACTTGCTGGCATATTGAGTGTAGCACCTTAACAGTGTCATCTTTTAAGATTTTAAATAGTTCAATTGGAATGCCATCACCTCCACTGGCCTTGTTGTTAGCCATGCTTTCTAAGGCCCACTTGACTTCACTCTCCAGGATGTCTGGCTCAAGGTCAGCAACCACACTATCTGCACACCACAACAGCACACCTGTCTGGGACATCCAGATCTTTCTGGTATAATTCCTCTGTGTATTCTTGCCACCTCTTCTTGATATCTTCTGCTTCTGTTAGGTCCCTCCCATTTTTGTCCTTTATCATGTCCATCTTTGCACAAAAGGTTCCTTTAATATCTCCAATTTTCTTGAACAGATCTCTGGTTTTTCCTTTTCTATTATTTTCCTCTGTATCTTTGCACTGTTCATTTAAGAAGGCCCTCTTGTCTCTCCTTGCTATTCTTTGGAAGTCAGCATTCCATTTTCTGTAACTTTCCCTATCTCCCTTGCATTTTGTTTCCATTCTCTTCTCTGCTATTTGTAAGGCCTCGTTGGACAGCCACTTTGCTTTCCTGCATTTCTTTTTCTTTGGGATGGTTTTTGTTGCTGCTTCCTGTACAATGTTACGAGCCTCCATCCATAGTTCTTCAGGCACTCTGTCCACCAAATCTAGTTCCTTAAATCTGTTCTTCACTTCCACTGTGTATTCATAAGGGATTTGGTTTAGATTATACCTGGCTAGCCCAGTGGTTTTTCCTACTTTCTTCAGTTTAAGCTTGAATTTTGCTATAAGAAGCTGATGATCAGAGCCACAGTCAGCTCCAGGTCTTGTTTTTGCTGACTGTATAGAGCTTCTCCATCTTTGGCTGCAGAGAACATAATCAATCTGATTTCAGTCTTGCCCATCTGGTGATGTCCATGTGTAGAGTCGCCTCTTGTGTTGTTGGAAAAGAGTGTTTGTGATGACCAGCTTGTTCTCTTGACAAAACTCTATCAGCCTTTGCCCTACTTCGTTTTGAACTCCAAGGCGAAACTTACCTGTTGTTCCTTTTATCGCTTGACTCCCTACTTTAGCATTCCAGTCCCCTATAATGACAAGAACATCTTTCTTTGGTGTCAGTTCTAGAAGGTGTTGTAAGTCTTCATAGAATTGGTCAATTTCAGCCTGATAATCGTCTGAATTGAATTCGCCCATTCCCGTCCATTTTAGTTCACTGATGCCCAGGATGTCAATGTTTATTCTTGCCATCTCCTGTTTGACCACATCCAGCTTACCAAGGTTCATAGATCTTACATTCCAGGTTCCTATGCAGTATTCTTCTTTGCAGCATCGGACTTTCCTTTCACTTCCAGGTGTGTCTGCAGCTGAGCGTCCTTTCGGCTTTGGCCCAACCACTTCATTAGCTCTGGAGCTACTTGTACTTGTCCTCCGCTCTTCCTCAGTAGCATGTTGGACGCCTTCCGACCTGAGGGGCTCATCTTCCAGCGTCATATCTTTTAGCCTTTTGTTTCTGTTCATGGGGTTTTCTTTGCAAAGATACTGGAGTGGCTTGCCAGTTCCTGCTCCAGGTGGATCGCGTTTAGTCAGAACTCTCCACTATGACCTGTCCGTCTTGGGTGTCCCTGCACGGCATAGCCCATAGCTTCTCTGAATTACTCAAGCCCCTTCGCCATGACAAGGCAGCAATCCGTGAAGGGGAATTCCATGCTAGGTGTCATTAAAAAGGGGGTTGAAAATAAAACAGCCAACATTATAACACCATTGTACAAAATGCTGGTAAGGCTGCACCTGGAGTATTGCTTACAGTTCTGGTTGCCGCACCTCAAAAAAGACATAGTGGAACTGGAAAAAGTGCAGAAGAGAGCAACTGAAATGATGACTGGGCTGGGGCACCTCCATTATGAGGAAAGGCTACAGTGTTAGGGGCTCTTTAGTCTAGAGAAAAGGCGTCTGAGGGGGGACATGATTGAGACGTATAAAACGATGCAGGGGATGGATAAAGTGGATAGAGGGAAGCTCTTTTCCCTCTCATACAATACTAGAACCAGGGGACATCCACTTAAATTGAGTGTTGGGAGAGTGAGAAGAGACAAAAGAAAATCTTTCTTTACCCAGCGTGTTGTTAGTCTGTGGAACTCCTTGCCACAGTATGTGGTGATGGCATCTGGCCTAGATGCCTTTAAAAGGGGATTGGACAGATTTCTGGAGGAAAAGTCCATTGCAGGTTACAAGCCATGATGGGGATGCATAATCTCCAGGCTTAGAAGGAAGGCACCTCAAAATGCCAGATGCAGGGGAGGGGTATCAAGAGACAGGTATCTAGTTGTCTTGTGTGCTCCCAAAGGCATCTGGTGGGTCCACTGTGAGATACAGGAAGCTGGACTAGATGGGCCCTTGGCCTGATCCAGCAGGGCTCTTCTTATGTTCTTACATTGGTTTTCATTGAGTTAATAAAGTGTTGCCCTTGTTTCAACCCACTCCCTGTGTCTTGCCTTGTTATTCTGGGCTGGTTGGGCAATGTCAAACACAGAGACATTAAAGCAGAAGCCTCCATGGATTCTACACCACCTTCTTCCTCATACAGTATGAACCTATTTTCAAAGCCAAAACTTGCTATTTTGGTGCGTAGGGCTTTGCTGTCCTATTGGTTAAACATAGGTCACATGACATTGGCATATATGGGGAGAAGAGATAGGAATGAGGAAGAATGCCTGAGCCTGAGTGCTCAACAGCCATGATGGGTTCACACTGAGCCCAGCAATTTTGCATTTCCTTCTGCCTGGAGGGAAATGGCTTGAAGCAGTTATATGTGCTTCAGGTGGATAGTTTTCATCCATCTATGTGTGAATACCGATGATCAGTTTCGTTCCAGCAGCAAATGTTCGTATTGTCTAAATGTCAGTGCCTTAGGTCAAATACTCAGTCACTCTGCACTTGTTACATTCTGCCTGGCTTTGCAGTATATATCACAGATGCCTGTATAGGCAAGTTGAATTCTGATTCAATCAAGTGGGAACAAATTCATTTTCCCAACTGAATGTGGACATATGGTGGTGGTGGAGTGGGGAAGGAAAGCTGCTCTGTTCTCATAAAACATGCTTCAATGCATGGCCATAGTTAATGGGTATTATGTCACTGTAGTTTAATTAGCCTAGGGATTTTATTATATTAAGTGGTATATAATAATAGCTGGCTGTAGAGTTCAGTGGTTTAGGTATCTGGCTGTCTAACCAGAAGTTGGGAGTTCAATTTACTGTGCCTCCTGCAAGTAGGGCCAGCCTGTGTGGTCTTGGGCATGCTGCACAGTCCCAGGGCACACCGCCCCCCTCCACAGAAGAGGGAAACGGGAAACCACTTCAGAGTATTTGCTACCAGGAAAACTCTGAAAAGGGCTGTCATAAGTCAGAATTGACTTGACAGCAAACATCATCATAGTTTGTCATCAAGTTAATTCTGACTTATGGCAACCCTTTCCAAGGTTTTCTAGGTAGAGAATACTCAGAAGCAATGCACCATTGCCTTCTTCTGGAGGCATCTTGGGACTGCACAGCTTGCCTAAGTCTATAGAGGCTGGGTCTACTCACAGGAGACACAGTGGGGAATTGAACTCCCAAACTCTAGCTCCTCAGCAAGATACCAAAACTGAGCTATCCAGCCAGCTGTAGGTGGTACATAAATACCATGAATGAAGGAATGAAGCCTATGACCCTTTGCGCCCAAATCCAAGGAGTAACGGACCAGGATTCATGACTTGTGACAACCAATATATACTGACCACCACCAGTTTCTGCTGCTGGTTTCTTCAGACTTTGAGGGAGAATACATCTGAATTAAACGCAATGATAATTCTTCACGGTGGGTCACCTTGCTTTATATCTGTTACATTTCTTTACTCTAAATTGTAGAGCTAGTGCAAGCTGTATTTTTATAATGCTATGAAATAATAATGACAATTAAGAAAAATGAATCAAGAGGTAGGACAATGAATAGTAGCTTTTTTCTAAAAAATAAACTTTGGCTGGAATCCTGTTGTACAGCTCCAAGCATGCATTGGTAATGATGTCATCATAAACAGCAATTCATGGTCATTAAAAGCTTCCTTTGGTGGTTTGGGATATACCCCAAACTCGCCTTTATGCAGTTGTTCTTTGCCTTTAATCAGTGGTGACTTGCTGTTGCTGATGACATTACGACCATTGTGCACATAGAGCTGCACATCAGGATTTCAACCAGTGTTTATCCCCATTCTGCAAGTATTTTGAAAGGGAGTCTTATAAACAGGAGATACTGGCAAGTCCCAAATGATAAAAGCTTTGGGCTATTAATTGAATCTGCTATTCCCTATTGTTCAAAGAATCAATAGCTTTTAGAGACAAAGCACACTGCTTTTTCTTATCTTCAGAATATAAAACCTGTAGTGAGACCACAAGATGAGCATCTGCACAGATCAACTGAAGAATTGTTTCTCTGCATATGTCAACTCAAACTCCATGCTAAAATGAGGATACCGGGAAAAATTAACTTCCTTGTTGTTGTTCCTTTCAGTGAGGGGTGAAAAAAGTTTATTAGGCCAACGTGAAAAAATGGTCAGAGCTCCGGAATATAATTCAAAGATGAAAATGCAGAAGTCAAGGAAATAGCTTGGACGTGTATTCAAAGTAATGATAAGAATGCTGCAAATATTGATCTCCTTTTACAGGACTTTTGGTATAATTTGAATTGCCTGTTCACCTAAAGAGCCATTTGGAAGGCATACAGATCCTGGTATGATGGCCATATAAAATAGTGGTCAATCACTCTTGTTTTATTGTTTGCTTTGTGTTCATAACCCATGTGTTGTGTCCATAGCACATACAAGAATACATTTGATGACATGTCTATAACTTGTGAAGTGAAGGAAATCATTTGCAAACACATGTTTTTGAATGAAAAAGAAGTGAGTCTATTCATATTACATTATTATCTTAATGTTATATGTGAAATATTTCTATATGCATAGAACATAATAGTAGTAATAGCTTAAATAAAGAGAAACAAGTTTTAAATACAATTGTGGCTGAAGGAACATTCTTAGTAAATGAAAACATTACATGTCTTCTCTCTGTGTGTTTCTCTCTCACCCACTTTTAGTCCTAATGATCCTGGTTCCACTCTCAGTATTACGTAATTGCAGTTTCATTGTCATAGGCATCCTTCAGTCTCAAGAGACTATGGTAACGCGCTCTGTATGGAGGACTTGGAACAGCGTCTAGTGTGGCTGAGAAGGCCAATTCGAGAGCGACAATCCCTTCCACACTGGAGACAAATACAATCTGTCCCCTGTCCAGCTCCCTGATTTTGCTGCTTTCGGGACTGCCTCTTCGCCTCGGCCTGCTGGACAAGGGTCTCTTCAAATTGGGAGAGGCCATGATGCACCGCCTGCCTCCAGGCTGAACGCTCAGATGTCAAGGTTTCCCATTTGTTGAGGTCCATTCCTAAGGCCTTCAGATCCCGCTTGCAGATATCCTTGTATCGCAGCTGTGGTCTCCCTCTGGGGCGATTTCCCTGCACTAATTCTCCATACAGGAGATCTTTTGGAATCCGACCATCAGCCATTCTCACGACATGCCCAAGCCAACGTAGACGTCGCTGTTTCAGTAATGTATACATGCTAAAGATTCCAGCTCGTTCTAGGACTACTCTATTTGGAACTTTGTCCTGCCAGGTGATACAAAAAATGCGTCGGAGACAACGCATATGGAACGTGTTCAGCTTCCTCTCCTGCCATGCACAAAGGGTCCAGGACTCACTGCAGTACAGGGGTGTACTCAGGACACAGGCTCTATAGACCTGGATCTTGGTATATGCCATCAGCTTCTTATTAAGCCATACTCTTTTTGTGAGTCTAGAGAACATGGTAGCTGCTTTGCCAATGTGTTTATCCAGCTCGACATCTAGGGAGAGAGTGTCAGAGATCGTTGAGCCAAGGTACACAAAGTCATGAACTGTCACCCACCCTCAGCTCCTCTGTCTGTTCCCCTTAACAAACAGATTTACTTTCAGGCATGACAGTATCTCTTGTCTACACTTCCGCTGCCACCAGAGGAAATCTTTCCTCAATTACCAATTAGACACATTGAATCATATATGTCAAAATTAACGTTGTTTATTACTTGTTTAACATGTGAAAGAATCAAGTAAATCATAGGTGGTATTGTATTTGAGATTCATTAAACTTCATTTATCATAGAAATATGCTGGTTACTTTGTATTTAGTTTCAATTACTTTATAACAGTTTATTTATTTCTTGTAGGTGTTATTTCATTCAGTTCTCTTATACATTTCTTTCTAGGTGTTACTATTTGACTTTACTAATCTCTGTCTATCAATCTCTCTCTAAACCTTCTTCGTATTCTAACTCTTCATAACAATTCTTCCAATTACCTAACTCTTTCCCTAACCCTTGACCAACTGTCTTATCTCATACTTAAAAGAAACCCTAACTCCTGGCTAACTGAAATCCTAACTGATTATAACTGTCCTCCATTCTCCTCTTCTATTTCTTTGGTTCCGCCCTCCTGCTCAACCATTGGCTACTGAATCAGTGTTCCATTGTGATGGACAGGTGTGGTTTCTGGCCTGTCCATCTCATGAACAACCTCCAATTCTTGTGTGGAGATGGTAATAGAGGGAGGTGAGTCCACGCCCTGGCCCATGACTTGTGTTTTCTTCAGGCTGATTGTTAGTCCAAAGTCTTGGCAGGCCTTGCTAAAACAATTCATGTGTTGTTGGAGGTCTTCAGCAGAGTGGGCAACAATGGCTGCATCATCAGTGAAGAGGAAGTCCCGCATGCATTTCAGTTGGACTTTGGTCTTCGCTCTCAATCTAGAGAGATTAAAGAGCTTTCCATCTGATCTAGTCCGGAGATAGACACCTTCTGTTGCAGTTCCAAAGGTGTGCTTCAGCATGACAACAAAAAAGATCCCAAACAGGGTTGGCACGAGGACACAGCCTTGTTTTACTCCGCTTCGGATGTCAAAGGGATCTGATGTTGAGCCATCAAAAACTACAGTGCCCTTCATTTCCTCATGAAGGGACCTGATGATGTTAAGGAGTCAAGGTGGACATCCAATCTTGGGAAGTATTTTAAAAAGGCCATCCCTGCTAACCAAATCAAAGGCCTTTGTGAGATCTATGAAGGCCACAAAGAGTGGCTGTCGTTGTTCCCTACATTTCTCCTGCAACTGTCTGAGGGAAAATACCATGTCAGTGGTGGATCTATTAGCTCGAAATCCACACTGTGATTTTGGATAGACTCTGTCTGCAAGCACCTGGAGTCTCTTCAGCACAACACGGGCAAGCAGCTTTCCTACAATGCTGAGAAGAGAGATACCACGGTAGTTATTGCAGTCGCCCCTGTCTCCTTTGTTCTTATACAATGTGACAATGTTTGCATCCTTCATGTCCTGTGGTACTCCACCTTCCCTCCAGCAAAGACAAAAAACTTCATACAGCTCGGTGGTGATGATCTCTTTACAGCACTTCAGCACTTCAACAGGGATGTTATCCTTCCCAGGTGCCTTGCCAGAGGAGAGGGAATCCAAGGCCGCTTTTGTTTCTGCTAAAGTTGGTTCGCTGTCCAACTCTTCCAAGACAGGCAGGCACTCAATGTTATTTAATGCTTCTTCGGTTACTACATTCCCTCTGGAATATAGTTCAGAGTAGTGCTGCACCCAGTGGTCCATCTGCTGTGTTCGGTCCTGGATGATCACGCCTGTAGCAGACTTCAAGGGAGCAGATTTCTTCTGTATTGGACCTAAAGGCTGTTTGATACCGTCATACATTCCCTTGATGTTACCTGTGTCCGCTGCTATCTGTATCTGAGAGCAGAGCTGAAGCCAATAATCGTTAGAACATCTCCTGGCAGCCTGTTGGACTTTGCTACGAGCAGCTCGAAGAGCCTGCAAGTTGTACTCACTAGGACAGGCTTTGTATGCTGCTAGAGCTCTCCTCTTATCCTCGATGGCTGGCATCAACTCCTCCGAATGGGCTTCGAACCAGTCTGCCGTCTTTTTGGTCTTCTTGCCAAATGTGGACAAGGCGGTGTTATAAACAGCGTTCTTGAAATGTTCCCATTGTTCAGGTGCATTTGCATCAGCCGGGCCTGGAAGGGTTTCCTCAAGTGCTTGGGCAAATTCCTCCACTTTTCTTTGATCGCGAGTCTTGCTGATGTCAATACGTGGTCTTCCTTCCTTTTTCATGTGATACAATCTCTTTGTTCGCAGTTTTACTCTACTACACACCAGGGAGTGATCAGTATCACAATCAGCACTCTGGTAACTGCGTGTGATCGTAATACTAGGAAGGCTAGAACGTCTAGTGAGGATCAAATTGAGCTGATGCCAATGCTTCGATCTTGGATGTCTCCAGGAAACTCTGTGTTGAAGCTTCCTATTAAAGAACGTGTTGCTGACACAAAGACCATAATAACAGCAAAACTCCAGGAAGCGTTGGCCATTTTCGTTCATCTTCCCAATGCCAAAACGGCCTAGACAGGTGGGCCAAGAACTGTGATCAGCACCAACTCTAGCGTTAAAGTCTCCGAGAATGAACAGTGGCTCTCTCTCAGGGACTTTTTTGAGAGTAGCTGCCAGATCTTCATAGAATTTGTCTTTGACTTCTGTTGTGGACGACAGTGTTGGTGCATATGCACTAATGAGGGTGACCGGTCCCACTGATGAGTGGAGCTGCAGAGACAGGATTCTTTCACTCCCCACAGTAGGTAGAACAATGGATCTCAGCAGAGTATTTCTGACCGCAAAGCCAACACCATATTCCCTGGTCTCATTCAATGGTTTTCCCTGCCAGAAGAATGAGAAGTTTTTTTCTTTGACAGATCCCAAGTCTGGCAATCTTGTCTCCTGCAGGGCAACAATGTCCATCTGCAGTCTACTCAGTTCCATGTCGATGACAGCTGTCTTGCGCACGTCGTCTATTTCCTGCAGGTCGTCAGAAAAGCCAGGGGTCATTGTCCGAACATTCCAGGTGCCCAACTTTAGGGCAGAAGTTTTCTTATGATTGTTGCATGGTGCAGGGTTATCGATCTGTTTGTCAGCTTCCACCCTACCTAGTGAGGTGCAATTACCTCTCCCACCGTCAGAAGTAGCCCCTGGCGTCATGCTCTATGCCAATCGATGTAGTCTAATGATATATTGCTGTAGCTGTTTTACTGTAAGCTGCTTTGGGATAGAAATCAGAATCTTGCAGCTTCTCATTCTCTCTGGGGGTTGGGGGAGAGGTGCAAAAAATTCACTTTTCTTTTTGCCCTGAGATTCCCCCTCTGAGATCCCTTCAGAAAGAAGTCTCAAGGAACTTCTTGGCTGTCCCACAGTGTTCCTCACAAAAACCGTTTTGTTGTTGTTTCCTTTAGAAGATTAGAACTTCACTGGAAGCTTCCCATCTCAGCTTTGACAGCAAAGGATTGCTCTGTTCCTAATCTCCTTTGGAAATCAGCTGTTTTTCACACCAACTCTGGAAAATGTTGCAGACATCCTATCAGAAAAGATTGTCTTTGTTGGATTCTTGTTTGTCATTTGTTTCTCTGTTGGGGTTGGGGAGATTAACGCTATCATTGAAGACTTCCCATTCCAGCCCTTGATAGCAGATGATCACTCCAGTCCCAATCTCCTTTACAAATCAGCTGTTTTTCACTTCAAGTCCTTGAAACACATTGCAAATATCCTTCCAAAAATGATCCTCTGTACTGGATTTCTTTCTCTTTTTGATTGAGGATTGGTGTTAACACTGAAAGCATCCCCTCCTGAAAGAAGCTCTTGTTGCTTGAGTTGGCTGCTTTTTTGTGAAGACCAACTTGTGAGAAATGAAAACAATTCCCGCTTGCTGAAGAGCTCTGGACGTAACCACCCAAAATTGATATTTCGTAAGGGGCGATCCATCTCTGTGGCGAAAAAGATCACCCTCTGAATCACCCCTTAGGTGCATAAAGTCCGCAACAGCCTTAACCGGGCCAAGATCTTTGACATAACAAACTCCCAAGGTTATAATTTGGCCCTTTCCATACTGGTCAGTTTTAGATCAGCGGAGATGAAACAAGACTTTGTCTTCAGAGACCAATAAGTCATCCATCTGCAACGCCGTCCTAGAGTTGTCGTCCTTGGATGCCCTGACCAATTCACTAACCCTAAAGGCCCCAAAGAAAGCAGTCAGAGTGGCTGCCCTAAATAATTTAACTTCGAATAAGTCTGTACACACAGTCTCCCAGGCCTTGTTAAGTTGAAAGAGAATTTTGGGAGACATTGGTGTGCGCGTATCATCTTGCCTACCCCTCTCTTTGCTCCACCCTTCAATCATTTTTCGGATTCTAAAATCACTGGCTGGATCAGGGCAACCATGCGCCTTAGCGTAAAATGCAAGGGCAGACATCTTTCCTTGTATAGTACGAGGAGCCAAACCCTTCTGGTGAAGGTAAACCCCGTATTGTTGTAAGTGATCGACCATCATAGGCCAAGGTCGTCCCAAGCCTACCCCACTGCAAAAAGTGAAAAATTCCGCACATGCAGCTGCCTAGCTGCGCCTGGTACTGGGGGTGATCATTAAACTTATTGCCCTGTTGGCCTCAATCCTCCAATGCTCCAGACCTCTGGAGGTAATGTCTCTAGACGAGCTTGAGCTTCTGCGGCCAACTCCCTGAACCGGTCGATCTGTTGACGGGACAGGTATCAGCCAGCTCATTCTTAACACCAGGCACATGTCTGGCCTGGAACAATATATTACATTCCAAACACCGTAACGTGAATGCTCTTACCAATTGCATAACCCCTGGAGATCTAGACGTAAGTGTATTCACGACGTGAACCACTGACAAATTGTCACACCAAAAGGTGACTGCTGAATTGGCCCAACAATCCACCCAAAGCCATAGGGCTCCAAGGATCGGGAAGAATTCCAAAAATGTGAGGTCACGGGTGACTTCGGAGTCACTCCATTCCTCAGGCCACAGGCCGGCACACCACCGGCCTTTAAAATAAATCCCATAACCCGATGATCCAGCCGCATCAGAATGAACCTGAAATTCTGCACCCAGGCACAGCTCATCTCTCCAAAAGGAGATCCCATTGAAACTGTCAAGGAAACGTAGCCAGATGTGCAAGTCATTCCTCATGCCTGCTGAAATTCTCCACCTATGATGTGGTTTCGTTAAGCCTCTCATAGCTTCACAAAGCCATCTCAAAAAGGCCCTGCCAGGGGCAATGGCCTTGCAAGTGAAGTTTAAGTGATCTACAGCCTCCTGGAGCTGCTTCAACGTAACTTTTTTGCCCTGCAGCAAACTCCAAATTCGAATCCTTAGATCAATCTATTTATTCTCAGGCAACCGGCTAGATTGCTGAACAGTATCTAGCTCAATCCCCAAAAATGTGAGTACTGTGGTTGTGCCTTCTGTTTTTTCTTCCGCTAAGGGTACACCGAGCTCTCCAGCCATGACTTGAAAAGAGCTCATGAGGGATGCGCACTGCCCTGATCCTGGCTTCCCGCAAAATAAAAAATGATCTAAATAATGGATGACCTGGGAAAGCCCTGCCCTACGCTTAAAAACCCATTCCAAGAATGAGCTAAAACGCTCGAAGGCTGCACAAGAAATTGAGCAGCCCATTGGCAATGCCCTATCCATATAAAAGGAACCCTCAAATTGAAAACCTAACAATTCAAAATCTTCTGGATGAACCTGAAGCAAACGGAAAGCAGATTTTATATCTGCTTTTCCCATTTCTGCTCCATGCCCACAGGACCTAACCTTCCTTATGGCTGCATCAAAAGATGTATAACGAACCGTGCAGAGCTCAGATGGGATTTTAGCATTTGCAGAATCTCCATCAGGGTATGAGATATGATGTATAAGGTGGTACTCCCCTGGAGTCTTCTTAGGGACAACCCCAAGGGGAGATACCCGCAAATTCGGCACGGGGGGTTCCAGGAAAGGTCCCACTACTCTGCCCTCATCCACTTCCTTCTCAATTTTCTGCCTCACCACATCCTCCATGCCCTTAACGGATTTGAGGTTGCTAGCCAAAGCAGCCTATCTAATGCCCTGTGTAGGAATTCTAAAACCAAATCTAAACCCCTCTAACAAATAACGGGCCTTCCCTATCAGGGTAATGACATAGCCAATCTTTTAGTACAGACAACTTAATTGGGCTGGGGCCTTTTTGCAGTGGTCCCTGCTCCCGATGGAGGCTTCCTGGGTCCTCCACCATCCTTATTTCCCCGGGCACCGGGGCATCCTTTAAAGCAGGATGTCAAACCGTGCGCCCCCCCCGCATATGGAGCATTGGTGTCTAAACCTACAAGGTTTTCGGTTACAAAAACCCCTTGCGTTAAATTCCCAGCAAAACAGGCGGGGTTGAACCCCCTGTCCCGCCAACGCACGGGGAGCATTGCCGGTATTAGATTTCATCATTAAATGACCACTGTCAAAACGGTCACCCAAGATAGGGCGCGTTGGGGTCATCAATTGCAACCAAAGGCCAGGATGTTGCGCATCCCAGCGCAGCTGGGGATTTATTGCAGCTCTCATTCTGAACCCTTCATCATAAAGAAGCATGCATGGCCCGGGAAATCTACATATGCTCTGTAGATTAGATCAAGATACTGTAGAAGCGCAAAAGCCTTGGCCGGGTATGCTTTCACAACTGCGCCTGCATAAATAAAAAAACCAGGCAACCAGTTTGCCGAACATCTTTCGGGCCTCTTTTTAAAAAACTTCTCTTTGTCCCTATCCTCTCCTTTAGCACCCTTCTTTTCTTCCACTTTTCTATTTAAAACCTCGAATACATCCACGTACTCGCCATAGCAAATCTTTTCTATTGTGGCAGGGAGTAGGTGGTCACCCAATGGGAGTGACTGATCACCATAAGGAAGTGCGTTACAGGGAACAGAATTGTACCCAGTATTCGGGATTGAAGGATAGCCAGATTGCTGCCAGCCTTCCATGAATCCTGTCCTCTGACCAGGAGAGGACCATTGTGGATAGGGGGCCGTCCAAGGCTTCAAAGCCGGTATGGGCCCAAATTGAATTGGGGAGCTGTAAAGTTGTAAAGCAACGACCCCCTGCCCAAAGACCCCCCCCAGCTCAAAACCCACAAAAAGAACGTTAATAGAAAAAGGAAGCCTCTAATTAGAACAATTTAAAAAGGAAACCAGCTGGGTCGCGCTTATGCGCGACCCCAATCCAACGCTGTAGCATCTCAGGAATCGAAAATCACCAAAATAATAAAAGAAAGCTATCAATGAACTGGTTTTATTAACTAATAATTAAATAAATCGGAAACAGCTGGGTAGCGCTAAAAGCCACCCGCTGAGAGATCAGGAAGATAAGCCGATGTGGGGAAAGCGAAACCTCTCATCGCTTGGCAATGCAGCTCGGCTCTTTTTCTTGCCAAGAAAAACAGCAAAGAGGCTGAGCTAGGAGGCTTATCAAGCCTCTGTCCCTCCTCCCCTCGGAAGCGGCATCGTTCAACCATGATGCCGCCTTTCCGGGTGGCAGGGCAAAGCCTCCCTGCCATCATGACTTAGCATAATGGCGGAGAGGTCATTTTGGGTTTGGTTGCAATCATTTAGAAACAAAATACCTATGTTTTCCTATCTGGAAGACTTCATAGGTGTCACTGGATGTAGGGAAGCTTCAAGTGACAGGGTGCTTCGGGCTTTCACAGGAAGAAGGATTAACGTATGTGAGACATTTGATTTCTTATACTTGTAAGACTTGGTGAATAATTCAGCCAAACATTTGTGCAGTAGTTCCCAAGTTTGGGTCCTCAGATGTTCTTGGACTATAGCTCCCAGAAATCTTGGCCAGCACAGCTAGTGGTGAAGACTTCTAGGAATTTAAATCCAAAAAGCATCTGGGGACCCAAGGTTGAGAACCACTGAATTAGTGTTTAGGTTCACTACACATTTCTCTCTCCCCACCTCCACCCTACAAGATTTAGAGATATTGGGAGAGAAAGCTAAAACCTGCAACTCATGCTACTTAACATTAAAATTGTCACAAAAGTGAAATGGAGGCAGCTCACAGAGGCATTACCAGGAGAAGAGACTAGTAAAAAGTATATGGGGACACAGCCACTCTGAGACATTTTGCAGCCTCCGAGATTTAAATTCAACTTAAAGGGAAATGAGAATTCACTGCAATTAACATTTTTTAACTCTGGCAACATTCTTCCTACAGATATAAGAACATAGGTAATCAGACTTTTAAATATAACCCATGTTTATTGTCCAATGACCAATCAAAATGACAGCTCACTGCCATACAGACTACAGAGTTGGATGAAAACACAATAACTTAAGGAAGCAATGGTTCTATTCTAATGATGTTCTGATTATACAGCCTAGCTTGATTCTAATATGCAACATGAAATGGTCCTGTCACTTAGCAGGGTACATAATACCCAAATCTGACAAGGTGATTTCACACCTGAGACAGAAGTAAAATAATGAACAAACAAACAAATAGGAATTTGTTGCCTTTTCATCAGCTACATCAGACATCTGTCCTCTCCATATGGCATGTCAGAGAAAAATGGTAAAAGCCTTTTAATAACAGTTAAGTGCTCAGGTTATATGTTGGTCTGTCAAGACTAAGAAATGGATTGTTACTTATTTATTCTTGCATGAAAATAGCTGCTTTATGGTATTCAAGCCAGTATAAGTGAGACCAACTGACGGTTATTGTTTTTTAAAGGTTCCATAGCGTCTCCTTGTGGAACTAAAGGCCACAAATGACTAAACTTTGATGGTTGGTAGGTGGATGGATGGGTGGGTGGGAAAAGAGGATGTGGTGAGGCCTGTGAATTGGCAGGCTCAGTGCCTTCATTGGCATTCTTCACTTGGATTGCCTGCCAGGAAATGGAGGAATGAGCTAGTCAAGCAAAAGAAGATTGTGCTCGAATAGAGCTAAACACAGTTATTTGCTCTTCTTTAAAGGATGCTGTTTCCACTTGGGGGGGCGGGGGAACACTGCGGCTGTTTTTATGCGGATTTGGGCTTCAATGTAATTGGATCGTAGCCCATATTTTCTGTAACAGTAACAGATCAGGACTGTTCAAACATTTACACAAGTAGCTGACTGTTTTCTTTCCCTTTTTCCTTTCCAATAATGGCTGAGAAATAGGGAAAACAGAAAGAAGAGGTCTGGCACAGGACTATTAATCAAAGATTTTGTAATTACTCAAAACTATAGGCCTTTTAATCATACTTCTTCTGTGTTTTTCAACTGTCTGCTCATCAAGGACTTCAGATGTCTTTAAAACATGTTAATTTTAGTTAACACTGACAAATGTGCCCGTCTTTGTTCAAGTTAAACACCCAGGAGTCCCACCCCCATTCCAGTCACTCCTTCTTCTCTCCCCTCTCTGATTCTTTCTTTTCACTCTTCTCCCTCCCTCCCTCCCTCTTTCTCTCTCTCTCTCTCCCCCTCCCCCCCTTCATCTTGCACTCATTCAGCTTATACCAAGATCGGAAATAGATTAGTTGCACCCCATCATCATTTCAGTGAATGAAAGTGCAGATGTAAAGTGGCAGGGTTAGAGTACAGAGGACTGAGCATTCCCAACTGGAATATTCAGGGGCTGGAGATCTTTTGAAGGAAGAGGACTACAACTCCCAGAAACACCAAGGCAACATAGCCACCCAAAATTTATCCAAGCCGTTATTTAAGGGTGCGTTTAGACAAGGGAAGTTGAAACAATCTGGTTCACACTGAAAAGTTTCTTATCTTCAGTGTGACCCATTTTATCTCACTCTTGAGTAATCCTTCCATTCACACAGGAGATGTTTCTTCTTTTGTGAGAAGGATCCAGACAGTACTTTGACCACTCCAATTTCTCCCCAAGTAATTCAGTTTTGATTACTGACACCCCTTTCACCACTCCCTTCCCTGCCTTTTGTTGCCTGTGGCTACGGCAACTTTCACCCTCTTTTTTTGTTAATTTTCCTTCCAATGAGTCATTACTGCACCAGATACAACACAGTGAGGGACATTTCCAATGTATCTAGAACAGCGCTCTCTCAGCTAGGGATTTTTTTTTTAAAGTTAGAGAAGACAGAAATAGAGGAGGGGGTTTCTCTGTTGTCTCTTTTAATGTCACAACCCACTGCATATCTCACAGGGTTGTCATGGACTGCAGAATGGGATAATCAGGGTCATTCCCATTCACACCAAATAAATTCCAGGCCTAATGCTGTTCCAGAAAGGAGTGGGACAGCTTGCAAAATGGGTGGGATCACTATTACTGAAAACATATGTGGTTGCCAGAGCTTCCCCACCGCCATCGGAGAGCTCCCGGGGGTCCCCCGCCGCCGTGATCGGCGCCCTCGGAGGCCTCCCCCGTCGCGCGGGTCTACTCACGAGTAAGGGCTGCCGAAGGCACGCGTTTACTCATGAGTAAGGGCTGACGAAGGCGCGGGTCTACTCGCGAGTAAGCGCCGCCAAACTCCCTGGGCAGGGCGGGCGGCAGGAGGAGGAAGGAGAAGCAGCCGGGTGCCGGTGCTTTGGAAGCCGGGGAAGCCTCCGCAGAGGCTTCGGACTGGTAAGGTGCTGCTTTTTCCTTTTAAAAAAGTTGTTCTGGGTGGGTTTTGGAGGGTAGGTTTGGGCTGGGGGGGGGGGTTATGTTTCTGTGTTTTCTTTTTTGGTGATTTTTTTTTTTTTGCAGTCCCAGCGTGGGACTTGCTCCATTGTTTATTTTTGGATTCGTTTGTTTTTTGTTTTTGTTTTTTTGCAGTCCCAGCGTGGGACTTGCTCTGTTTATTTTCATATATTTTTTTTTGGTATTTTTTTCTTCGGCCGGAACGGATTAATCGGTTTTCAATGCATTCCTATGGGAACTGGTGCTTCTACTTATGAACGTTTCAATTTATGGCCACCGTTCCAAAACGGATTAAGTTCGTAAGTAGAGGTTCCACTGTAGTGAAATATATGCCTTCCTGATCACCCTCTCAGTGCGGAAATCAGAATTAGCCATGTAACTGACTGTTTTAGTTTGGTAACAGGAGTAGAGATGGGCACGAAGCACTTTGTGCTGGGTCATCTTAAGTTGTTGGTGCAGCACCACAGGTGCCGCACATTCCCTACCCCCCTGCTAGCTCCCCCACTTACTAGCCAGCATGTGCTGCTCATCCTCCTGATTGCATGATCTTCCAGTCCCAACAGGAGCACAGACTTCCCTTCCCCGCCTCCTCCAGAAGCTGCCCACTCACAGGAAACACTGTTGGAATCCCTGCCCCACCTCCTTGTCTGAGTGGGCAACTGCTAGAGGAGGCAGAGAAGGGAAGTCCGTGCTCCTGCCAGAGTGGAAGATTGTGTGACAGCGAGGGAAGGAGCAGCACACACTGGCAGGTTAGTGGGTGAGCGGGGGGGGGGGGGGAGGGAACACGTGGCAACTGTGGTGCCATGCCAGTGACTTAAGATGACCCAGCACCAAGTGCTTTGTGTTAATCTCTAAACAGGAGTAAAACTACCCACCCTGCATTTTCAGTTTAAATAAAACAAAAAAGAACAGATAAGCAAAAATTTCATATCTGCAACTCTTACTGTTTCAGAGATCTTTTGGGGGAAGAGGACTAAAGCTCCCAGAATCTTAGCAATTCAGTTCTTTAGACAACAATCCCAAGAATGCCAGATTAGGCAAAATCAACCCAAGAGGGTGTCTCTTCACTGAGCCAGTATACAAACCCCAGAACCAGCAGCTCGAAGGCAGGCAAGCAGGAAAAATGATGCTGCTGCCTCCACCTCTCTATTATCCCCTCTAGCCAGCCAGTTTTAGCCCGTGTCTCCGCCTTCATCCCAGCAGTGCATGCATGTGCTTTATTTGCACGTTTGCTGCATGTGTCAACTGCCCATCATTGTAGGGCTCTCTTGTGCATGTCAGTGTTCACAAGGTGCCACTGTGAGTGCTAAAGCTTTTCTAGCTCTGGCTTGTTTGACTGCTTGCTATTGCACTTCCCTGCTCTGGGTGCAGACACCCCGGGGTATACACACATGCAATCATGCATGCACACCTCTCTGAATTCCAGCCTTAGGTTGGAGAGAGATCTCATGTCTGGTGAGGGTGGCCCTTCAAAAACACTGGATTAAAGTTTGTTCCAAGAGAACACAATTCAAACATCAAGAGACTGCAGTGTGACTTGGAGTCAATTTAATTCGATTTCATTTACACTGACACATATTTCAAATTATTGCCTTAATGTAAACAAACCCTCAGATTTCATGAATGTCAGGAGTGAGGAACTTGTCATCCTCCAGGCATTACTGGGTTGCAACTCCCATAAATTGAATGTCAAGGAGTGATGGGAGTTCCCGTCCAACAAAATCTGGACTGGAATTTTGTAAGTTTCTATTTTGGACATACTGTGCCTCTTGAATTCTAGGAAATATAGTCCAAAAATGGCATTTTTCCGAGCTCTGATAAAACTGCCCTACCCTGATATAGGAACTACTGATATTTTGACTGGCTCTTAATCAAAATGAAACAAGAAAGATCTAAGCAGAGAAAGTGGTATCATATTCACTGTGGGTTCTGAAGAGATTTAAAACCTCTGGGTCTGTGGCTCTGGCTTTGGCTCAGGGATGTGTGCACAAATCCTTGAGAGAGAAAAATCATGTTCACGTTGCATTGGGTGATCCTACAGCAGACAGAAAGATGAGCTTTCCTTTACTTTAGCTTCTGTTAATAATCACTAACGAAGTTGTATTCTAACACACAAATGGTTCAGATTCTTTCACTGAGACACACAGTCTCTACTTCTGATATCCCCAGGTACACAGTCTCTGCCTTCTAAGCCCTTGACTCTTCCTCCTGGCTGTATTTAGTGGGTAGCAGGGTTGTTAGGTCAGCAACTTTCAATTCCCTCAGGAACTCAAAATCAAAACCGCAGACCAGCAGATGTCCCCTTGTCATTGCAGAGGGCACAGGTTGTCTTGCAATACTTGAAAAATAATATGTGTTCCTGTGTGTGGAAAAATAACATGGACAAGTCAAATGTCCTGGACTGGACTCTAAACAAGTATTACAGGCACAACATATGTTCAAACTGTCTTGTGATGTACCTGTATGTATGGGTGTGAATTGATTGAGGGAGAGAAGATCAGTGATCAGGAAGAAAAATATATGCTTCAATACACAAAAATAAAACGCTCTCCACCCCTAACAGTAAACTTATTGAACTCCACAGGACTTAGGCCAGTCAGAACTAACTTAATTTCCCTTGATTTCAGCAGGATTCTTTTGTCTAAGCCTTGGCCCAACCTGAAATATCTAAATTTTGATAAACCATTAGGGAATTTTTGGATAAACAACAGTATAGATTTATGTTATCACCAAGCAGTCTCTGCTACGTAGGCTGTAAGAACATATAAGAGATATGTAGCCCTACTGATAGCATATCAACCGAGTAGTTTTTTTAAAAACAGCAGAGGAAGGAAAAGGCGAACCTTTAACTATCACAAAAACACTGAAGCAAAGGCAAAATACAGCCATGGCTCTCTCTTTTTTTTTACAATAGAATATGGTATAGCTATCATCATGACACACATGGGAAGTGTGTGTCTTTGCATGCACACACACAAATGAATGCACACTCACACAAAAATATTGATCAAGCTAAGCTATGTATGTTGCAGCCCACAATTGCAGCAGGCTTTGAAGGGGACTGGCTTTTGTGTTCCCGTCTTGCTAGGCACTCCGCCAGCTGCTTTCAAAGATGTTCCCTCATCTGTGCCTTCGTAATCCAGAGAACATCATCTTCTGAAACAGGAACCAGAGAAACACAACCCTTGGCCTGGCACTTTGGAGTGAAACAATTTGCTTCCACTTGCTTTATGATTGCAGGCCCATCCTGGAGCATCGGGGGAATCAAGTATGCCTTTTTTCCGCTGCACAGACTGAAACTAGCCCATTGCACCTAGGAGATCAGAGGATATATTAAACGAGATCGGTTTTCCTTCTGTGCTCAACTGCAATAGCAATTCAAGCAAGGGAAGAAATATTGGATACAATACTGAAAACAACGTAGGCTAGGAAGAAGCAGGACTTGCTAAAACATCATAAAAAATTTACTGTTCTTCTATATCTGCTCTGCCCTTATTAGGAACAGTAAATTTGTTGAGCATCCCCAGCAGTCTCATTACACTTAAGTCCTGTCAAGGCAGAGCTGGTAAAGGGGAGTATTAGGAAGACATTGGTCTTGTGAGTCTAAGGTATTTACTTGCTTGGAAATGACAGCACTTTACTGCCACAACAACTCGGATTGGGCATGATGTTGCCCCTGAAGGTTTATGGGAGACTGAACACAGCAAGACCTTGGTGAAATGCACAGATAGAGGCAGGTGGAGAAAGAAACCTCTAGGGGCCCAAATGGGAGACGGACAGAGCTTTATCTGTATTGAGGAGGCCAATGAACAAGGCGTGATGTTGGCATGGTCAGGAGAAGGACCTCAATTGTGTGTCCACTACTTGTATGTAAGAGCTCATTCTGTCTTGGATAATAGTTTAATGGCAAGAATTTCCAATTATTTGTGTTTGTATGTGCATGTGTTTGTGTACATGCGCATGCATGTACCCTGCACGCAAGCATTTTAGCACCCACTCACCTCTGGATCATTCTCCATCTACCAGAAGAGACTGCAATATTAAAAACTGCCCCTCAGTTGTCAGAGAAAAGTGACCTGACAAATATAGAGCGTGGTAACTTTGTGGGTTTCAGTGTTGCAATCTTCACTATAAAGGCCCTCAGAAGTTCCCATATTGGCAGTCAACTATTCAAAAGTGGCCAGAAGGACAGTGGACCCCATGAGTGCTTGTTACATGCAGATTGTGTCCTCTACAGGTTGGTCCCTGAAAGACAGGGAATGACAGCTGCCATTTCCATAAGAGATTTAAACTTTTCTCAAATGCTCCTGAAACACTCAGCTCTAACTTGAGCCTGACTTATTTTCTCAACATAAACCTCAAACACATAAATACCACAGCCTTGAAGCGAGATCCCAACTGGCTCCAGGATGTCCCATGGGAAGGAATTCAGAGAGTAATACTTGCATTTGAAGGAAATTCATAATTTGCCCTGTCCACATAGTGCTGTCATACACACGTTATCAGTCTGACACGTGACCACTCTACAGTGATTCTCCCTCCTTCCTTCCATTCATTCATAATGCACATATTTCAAGGCACTATACACCTCCCCCGCCACAGTCCCCATGTACAGAAGTACAACTTTATAGATGCAATGCAAAAGGGAAGAGGGAGGGGGATGGGAGGTGTATTGTGCCCAGCTTTGTAGCCAAATACAGATCCAGATCCAGATTGAGATATAGATTGAGAGAAATATGCTCTAATTTTACTGTTTGTTTTTATAAGCACACAATTTAACACAGTTGAATTTTTTTTACAGAAAATACATTTGAAAGTGCTTGTTTCCCCCCACCCCTCCCATTTTCAAAATATCAGACTCATAAAGTTTTCTTTAGGGGGTGTGTCACAGTCTCATCCTAATAACTGAAAGTCAAGCTGCAGAGGAAACGCTACTGGTTACCTAAGCCTGTTCTGAGAAAGGGGTGGGGCAGATGGATAATGGAACATCTTCCAAAGAAATAAAATATTTACAACTTTGAGTGTCACTTCAAAGCCACAGCTGCAGTCCCTTGGTTGGAGATCTTTCTGTATAGGATTAATCTCCACAACAACCAGAGTAGTGCCAAGACCACCTTCATCTTTACGTGGTTATACAGCATTCCCTGCTTCTGATGCAAGTGTTGTGTGACCCAATAAATGTACTTAATTAACTCCACAGTTTCCATATAGAAAGAAGCTTCTGCTCAAATGTAGTGCTGGGCGGTCTTTCTCCTGTTTAAGTTTTATTTACAACCTTATATGCTATCTGTAGTTTGAGTGGCTGGAAGGAACTTTTCTGGGCTATGGTGATTGTCTGTCTATCTAGAATTAACCAATAGTCCTCTCCAGATTTTGAACTCAAAGAGAGCACCACTTCTCTGCTGAATGTTCTATACCTCTCTTTAGTTGGTTACTGACAGTTGTTTGTTGCTGTTAACTGTTCAGTTAGTTGCTAATATGTGTGCAGTAAAGAAAGCAGTATATACAAGTCTGTAATTTCAAGCAACTGCAAGTAAAGAAACATTTTTTAAATTATTTCTCCTACAAATGTCTCAGAGTCAGTTATTCAGACTTTGAGTGCCAGTTAAAGAGAAATGGGTGGACTCTGGGGAACTTGAAGTTATTCTCCCCTGTGAATCTCTGTGCTTCTATTGTGAGGAAAAAGAGAATTTCATCAGAAATTCAAAACTCGGCAACAAAAAACATTAATTTGTAGTAGAACCTGGCCACTTGTATGTATGTTTGGATAACATTACTTGTAGCCTTCCTTCTGAATTGCAGTTCGCAGAGTGATGGACACGTTCAAGGTGCAGGCTGTCAAGGTGTTTCATTTCCCATTGGACTGTATCAGGGGAAGGTGCAGGCTCTTTTGGTCAGGTTTGGACACATGACTTTTCACATATATCTTCAAAGAGGCAAAGGTATCTTCCTGCGTGGGACACTGCATTAGGAAAACGAGTAGTACTTGTCAATTATCCAGGGCTATGATAAAGGACAAGTTCAACATCTTACATTCATGATGTCAAAAACTCCACTGCAGAAGAAGCCAAAGAAAACTCAGCAGATCTGGTGACAGGCACTCATGAAAGTGAATAAAAAAGGAGCAGCTAGATAAATTAGGAGTCTAGGGACAGGAAAATATCAGCGCTGCAGGAAGGTTGGCTGTTCAAGTCATTTGCCTTGCTGCAGTTTATTTTTCTTTTGTCTTTGTCTCTCCCACACCGTTCACTATCTGCTAAGTTGCTATTAGCCTCTTTTGTGTTTGGGTTACTAAGCAGCCTGCACCAACGCAGTTTTCTATTCTAAATGTCTATTCTTAGAAGGAATTGTTTGCCTCTTTTATAAGAGTAGCAAATGTAACCTAAGGCTCCGGGTATGAAATCATGAAAATATCTCTTAAACAGAGTTTCATACATATTCCACTGTACTCTGGAGTTTCAGGAGACTATCCATGAAATGTATTTCTCCCATTTTCGTTTGCAATTTAATGTCCCAGCTTGTAGAGAAGTGCTAGCGTTTCAACATTTCTGTTTTTAATATATTTCTATTTCTATTACTTATTGTATTGTAACCCACCTTGGTCCCAGTTGTAGGGAAAAGGTGGCATATTCATCATTCATCATATTGAATGATGAATGGCTAGCCCAGTTAGTGGTGAAGGCTCCTGGGGGTTTTAGTCCAAGAACGCCTGGGGACCTAAGGTTGGGAACAACTGATTTAGAGGGTTGGATTTTCATCAGCCCTTCCTTCCTGTTGTAAGTTCAATATTATATAAAACACCAAGAGCAACACACACACACACAAACATTTTGTTCTTAATTCCTAATATTTTCTTGCTTAAGGTTTGCCATATAGGCAGAAAAAATCTGTAAGATTTGAAAACTGTTGTATTTAATGGGAATAAAAATGTCCTAAATAAATTCACTGGGGAATAAATCCATTAAACCCAGTGGATTTATTTTTGAGTAAACATGACTTGGATTAGAGTGCTGTGTCCCATGTAACTCTATGACCTGATTTGCACATCATGGTAGTCAGAATTCTTAGCTTATCCTGAACAAACTGGTATGCTGGTACACTTGAGCAAATTGGACCCACTGCAAGTAGGAACAGTGAAAGAATCCATGTACTTTCTGCTTATGGTTTGTTTCACCTGATGTCCAGTCCCAGCAGGGATTGGCACCTTGTCTTGTCTCTCCTTTGACAAGCCAGAGGGGGAAAAACATGGTGTGTTCACAACAGCTTCTTAAAGTTCTTGCTTCTTGTAGCTTCTTAATGCACGGTATACTATAATTTCTACACTGTATAATATATACTGTGAACTTACCTATTTGATCATTGATACTAACAATAAGTGCATTTTCCCAAGTTATATAAAAATTAAGAAACCGAGGAAGACAGAGAAATCAATCAATCAAACAAGCAAACAAGCAAGCAAGCAAGCAAGCAAGCAAGCAAGCAAACAAACAAACAAACAAACAAACCAGCCAACCAAACTTTCATTGTGCTGAAGCATGGATTTAGAATTTTCCCTAAGGAAACTAAATTAATTTGCAGACTTGTTTTTATATCAGGACGAACACAGTATAATAAATAATCCTTTCTAAAACCTTTGGAGATAATTGGCTAGAAAACTATAGAGTGATAATTGTTAAACGACTTCAGGTCACCTCAGCAGAGCATTAGCAATGTGAAAGCATAGTACTTCTGAGTAACAAGAACATGCCCTTTGGACAGAGATTAATTAAGTATAGAAGTTAAAAATGAAAGAGTTGGAACTACGACATATCTTCCAGGTAAGGAAAGATGTTGTATAGATATTTTATGACTCATAGATATTTTATGGCAGAGATATTTTTCAAATCTATCAGGATGCTTCTTTATTTTTTTAAAAAAATCCTTTTCAGCATAGAGCAAGTGTACAGTATATAATGGCTGGAATCCAACTGAAAAATTACACCAACATTATTTTATTGGTGTAAATGGAAACCAGTGTGGTGAAATGGATAGAACGACATACGTACTAGGACTCAGGAGACCTGGGTCCAAATCCCCACTCAGTCATGGAAACTCACAGGATAGGCATTTGTGAAGCCACTCCTAAAACAGCTCACATACCTGTTAGCGCTGATGTGGGTTTGATGCGACTTGATGGCACATAATGAACACAAAATGTCAGCTGTGTGTTGTTGGAAGCCAAGACATTACTGTAGGCCTTTGCTGTTTTGTGCTAAGCCACACAACTCGGGTGCAACATAAAATGGCTACAATTCACAGCTGAGATTTACACCACCAGAGTTATACCAGTGTGTAAAACCAGTAGGATTCTGGTCATAAAGTGCAGAGAGTCTCAGTATGAAATCTTCACTCACAGATCCTGGAGCACCTGCTGTCTCTCATCAGTTATCTAGAGGGAAATGGATCCTGGATCTCTCAGATGTTTCAGCAGCATTCAGTGCCACTGATCATAATATCCTATTGGATCACCTAGCTAGCCTGGGTATTGCGGGCATTGTATTACAGTGGTTCCAATTAGAGATTGGCATGAACCACCAGTTTGGCAGTTCATGCTGGTTCATCCTTTAGATGAAGAGGTGTTTGGTGGTTCCCAGACCGGCTTCCTCTGGTGGGTACCCACTCAGTGGCAGCACCCCAGCTTCCCTGCCCTGCCTCCTCTGGGAGCTGCCTCTGTGTGGGTTTGTGCTCATCTCCAGTTCCAGTCCTTCCTTGTCAGGGCATACAGAAAAGGTGGTTGTTGGGGGAACACAGTACAACACCATGACTTTTGGCTTGTGGCATCCTTTAGGACTCCACCTTATGTCCTATATGAACATCTATATGAAGCCACTGGAAGAGTCATTCAGAGCTTTCGAGTGACACCCAGGTCTATGGCTCTTGTCCCTCAACACCAAGGAAGCAATCAGGACCTTTGAACATTGCCTGAGCTCACTAATGGGCTGAATGAGGGTGAACAAGCTAAGTCCTGACAAGACAGAGGTGCTCCTGGTTGCTAAAATGTCAGATTCGGGAATTGGGATTCAACTTGTTACATCATGTTTTGACTACTGCAATGCTTTCTGTGTGGGGCTATCCTTGAAGATAATTTGAGATGTTCAGTTAGTGCAACATGTAGCAACTAGGCTGCTAACTGGTGCATAGTATCATGATCAGGTGACCCCCAATACAAAAAGACCTGCACTGGTTCCCAGTTGCTAACCAAGCACAACTTTTAAAGCCTATCTGAGGGACCGCTTGTCTTATTAGGAGCCGGTGTGGGCCTTACCATCTTCAGGAGAGGCTCTTTAAAAAATCCTAATGGTTTTAGAAGCACAAATAACAGCCACTGTGTGGCTTCTGGGCTATGGAAGGCACTCACAAATTGAGATCTGTTTCCGTTCTGACTGATTTTAAGAAGGGAGTAAAGCCACACCTTTTAGACTGATATTTGATGCTTAACTTGCCCTGTTGTGTTGTTTTCAATCTGTAGCTTTAATTTAATTTTTTTTAAAAAAAGATTTCAATATTTGGGGTGCTTGTGGGATGTTGGAGGGCAGGAATGGTGTGGGGCTGCATTTGCACCCCTGAGAGCCATGTTCAGCCCACAATCCCCATCTGCTTTAACAGAAGATGCTGGGCAGTCAGCCTCATAATACACGTAAAAGTAACTAATCATTGACCTTTGATGACTTCTCCAGCAATAAGCTACTGAATGAAAAAGCTTAGCTCGAGTGGCAGTTGAAAAATATGGGCTTTATTCCCAAATTGTCCCCAAAGTTAAAACAGTCCTTGTCATATTGTCAAAAAGCAAACTGAAGTGTATTTTCAAATGTTCTTTGATTTTCTCTCTAAGACATCTCTTTTGACATCTCTGTTGTACAAATTCTACCTTTTTATTTTTATGACAGTCACCCTTGGCCTATGAAGTTTATTACAGGCCAAAACCAATATATTTGCAGAAGAAAATAGCAACTGGAGAAATAAAAATGCAATGAAACAGAAACAAACATTGCAATGAATCTGAGTAAGTATCATGTTTGAAACCTATGAAATATATGAACAAATTCTACCATCCTAATTTTGAAAACCACAGTGTGTGCTAATATTTTCCACATGTTGATCTGAAACAACTGAAATTGGTTACTAAGTCTCCATTTCAAAATAACTTCATTTTAATAACTCTGAAATTTGTAAATATACATGTTTTTCAGAACTATGGGGAAAGAAAAGAGGTGAACAATTTAATTCCTTAAATTGACTGCACTTCTGCTAAACACAAAATCATATTTATGTTGTAGAGAACCAAATTATAATCTAGCATGTTTCACATACATATTATCAGGTATCAACAGTATAAATGACTATAACAATCTTTTCTGGATCAAAAGTCCTGATCTTGGCCCTTTATCTTGGCCAGAAGAACTTATGAAATAGTCTAAAAGTGACTCAGACTGTCGATTTAGCTATATCAGTAGAGTCTGTTGTGAATGGCTGTAACTCTCCAAGTTTTTAGACAGGATTTTTTTCCCTGGCACTATCTGGTGTTATCAAGGATTGAACCCATAACCTTCTGATTGGAAAGCACATGTTTTGCTAGAACTATGACTCAAGGAAACCTTCAAATGATACTTATCTTTGGTGTTGACTCTCACTGTATTGTGCCATTAACTGACTTTACAAGGACAAAGTCTACCTTGCTTAGCCTTGTTGCATAGACATTGTTAAACATCTTTCTCCTTAAGACTATGAGCTGAAAGGTGCCTCCAAAGGTGTATGGCAGGAGTATTTCCACTGCCAGTCTAATCTCCTTCAGAATTGGCAGGCTGGGAACCTACCCAACTACTCTAACTACTTCCAGAATAATGTAATGCCGTCAGCATGGGGCTGCCTTTAAAGATGACATGGAAACACCAATTGGTACAGAACGCAGCTGACTGTGTCCTTTTTGGGGCTACTTGCCATACCATATTATAACAGTTCTGTACTAGTTGTATTAATTGTCAGTTTGTTTCCAGACATAAGGCAAACTGGTGGTGTTGACCTTTAACAGCATAAATGTATTGAGTCATCTTTACTGAAGAACAAGGCTGCCCGCCTATGCCTATGCTTATGCTCCTATCAGTTCCTGAGGTCTGACTCACTGATGTACAAATTGCAACTAAAATTGGTAAGATTGGTGGGAGCAGCAGCCTAAACTTTCAGGAATTCCCTTCCAAGCTAATTCCTATTAATAGTTTGCTCTGTTGTGGTTTTAAGTGGGCTTTAAAAACATATGTACATTCTCTGGCTTTTAATGGAAAAGGTTTAGTTGTAGTTTTTGTTAATTGATTTTATCGTATTATGTTTTAACAGGTATATTTTAAAATTGTTTAAATTTATGGTAGCTTTATACTTTCTTGATAATTTTATTGCTTTATGTTGTAAGCCACATTGAGAAGACTATGTTCTTAAAACAAGGGAAAGAAATACATTAACTCATCCAACGTATTAAATTGATTGATTCTTTAGCGACAAAGTACTGTCTTTCTTTGTGTGAGGCCTTTTAAAAATGACTCTTTTTTGCATGAAAAACCCAAGCCTCGTGAAAACTTGGCATCTGTCTTATTTCATTATAAATAATGCAGAAGTTATATTTGACTTTTCACATGATTCAGTCCTTGGTCTTTTGGTCTGTGGAAGAACTGGTGGTAGTCATGTGTCTTGTTCTGTGCCATTAAGACATTCCACTGCTAGTGATTAATAGAAGAGTGTTAAAAACTATGTTCAGGCTGACCTAATCTTGTATTTTGTACTGAGAAGCTCAGCGCATGCCAGTGTATACATCTGGGTATCCACAGATATATGTATACCGGTTTCCATACGTTACAAAGCTTGAATATATATGTGAGAACACCAGGCCATGATTGAATTGGTTACAATGGAGAGGGTGGTAAAGAAAGTGAAATTGAACATAAAATGCCAATTTATACATTTTAGACTCTGTAGCAATGTTCTATTCAATGTTCCTTATCAGACAAATGTGTCCTTTATTCGCATTTGTAGTGCAGTTTATATTCATTGTAGCATTGTATAACTATTTATTATATCAAAGACTTTTTATATATCCCCCAACGCCTTAAAAATAGGCTATTTCCAGTGTGGTTTGCAAGTGACAAACAAAAGGAGTTGCTATAGAAACAGAGATAGCAATTTGTAGAATGGAAATGTAGGAAAAATACTGTTAGGTATTTATCAGTTGCTGTCAGGAAGATACAATCAATGTGGATGGTGCACTCCCTTTAAAAATATAGATATGGTTTTTGAATCTTCTACTTTGCATCCTAACATTTAGAGAGAATTTAGTCCTTGTACATTCATGTTATCATCCATTCTTGTTTGACACTGTGGGGTTCTATTTTGACATATTCGACCCCCAACATCTGCCTATCTTGCGTATAGTTCCATACTTCAGAGGGAGATATGCTTTGAATCTACCCTGAAAATGAGGGCTACTATGAGATTTCAAAGGTATATTGTCTTCACCATGTAAAATCCAGTGTGGAGAGCCACTCTGAAAAGGCAGAATGGGTTCTCATAGGACATTACCCTGGTAAATGCCTCCATTTTTATGCAAAACACTGTATATGGAGCAGCAGATCTGCACCAGACTCCTTTTCCTAATGCACAGGGTTCCATGTGGGTTTCTTTCCATGTAGATAGCAGAGGAGTAGCTTTGGCCATCAGTTCTGCAATAGAATCCTGTATAGCAGTGGTTCCCAACCCTGGGTCACCAGATGTTTTTGGATTCCCACTCCCCAATATCCTGGCCAGCACAGCTAGTGGTGAAGTCTTCTGGGAGTTTTAGTCCAAGAATATCTGCGGAAGCAAGGTTGGGAACCACTGCTGTATAGGATACAAATAGCAAACTCATTTTAGGAATGTGGATTTTCATGTAGTAAAAAACCACTATCCATCCATATGTGGGAGGTGTAGTAATAATTATTGTGTGTCAGTCTTGCAGGATTAAGTACTCAGAAGAGGTTTACCAGTCCCTCCCATTGGCTATGGTTTGGGATAGCTCAGTGGTTTAGGTATCTGGGTTGGGAGTTTGAGTCCCCACTGTGCCTCCTGTGAAAAGAGCCAGCCTATGTAGTCATGGGCAAGCTGCGCAGTCCCAGGGCTCCTCCAGAAGAAGGTAATGCTAAACTACTTCTGTGTATTCTCTACTTAGAAACCCCTGAAAAGGGTTGCCATAAGTCAGAATCAACTTGATGGCACACAGTACATACATACGTGCCTACGTACATACATAGGAAGTGGAGGATAGTTCTCAAATCTTCCTTGCTTCTCATATGGAAAAATAAACTTAGAAAGGTTAAAAAAGAAAAACAAATTAAAGGGAAATTGTGACATGACTTCCCCTCCTTGAACAAGGAACTATTCCTAATACTTTAAATTTGTCTAAGCTCTCTCTCCCTCTGAGAAAGGGTGGGGGGATAAAGCTTGAGGTCGTATGTCAGACCCACTTGAGGCACTAGATTTGATGAAAGAAACCATTGACTAATTTGTCCACGGATAAAATGGAGTTAAGAACTGGTATGATATAGGCAGCCAATCAACCAATCCTCTCTCTTTCCTTCTTTTATATCTGGACAGTATTTGGAATTCTTATCTACACGTGGAAACTGAGCCAGGCTGCATATTTATAGTGTGCAGCACATCTTGGTATTTTGGAAGAGGTTTCACTTCCAGAGAAACACCAAGATCAAGTTAACATAACAACACTACAAGCCCAACAACAGATGAGCTATTGACAAAGTCAGAATGGTTTTCTTCTTTGTGGGATAGGGTGCTGGCTATTCCCCACCCCAAAGCCTGCTATTCAGGTAGAAGGCTGCTTGACGACTTATTGGCAGGACTATTATTTGCTCAGAGAGCGAGTGAGCGAGAGCTTTTTGGTTATGTCACTGGAACAAAAGGAATTCTAATTGCCATGTTGTTTTAAGTTGTTAGCAAGCAAGAACATACAGGGATGTTTGTAATGAAACCCTTTCAAGGTATAGTTAGTATATCAAGTAGAATAAAGTCAGACAAACAAATTGGATCTTGTTGATAGCTAAATTATTCCCGGGGCCCTATGCAGGGAGGAAAACACATGTCTAACTCCCATGTTTGAAGCAATAGTATGTGAAAGAGGAAGAGACTGGCCACATTTCCTACTTTGTTCCATTACACCAAATAATACTAGTTGTCCTTTGTGTTGCCAATATTCTAATTTTAGTGGGGAAGTAAACTACCACTGTTCGTCGGGCAGAGGACAAAAAGAATTTGGGAAAAATATAGTAATACGCTTACTGTGCAGAGGCTGGCTGGATAGCTCAGTGAGTTGGAGGCATCAGGCGTTCGATTCCCCGCTGTGGCTCCCACAAGAAGAGCCAGCCTGGGTGGTGTTGGGCAAGCTACAAATCTCTAAAGTGCTGAAGGGGCTGGTGAACCTCTTCTGAATACTTTTTGCCTAGGAAACCTTGGCAAGGGTCACAATCAATTTGATGGCATGTAATGGTAATTATCATTTACTTACTGCGGTAATATATTACTCTTCTTTGCAACATGGCTTGTTACCATCAGTGACAAATTGTGAATACTAATTATACATACGTATAGTAAAAATAATATGTACATACCAAGAGACAGGGTTTCTCTTTCTTTCCTAACACTGAGCTTTCAACCAATGTATGGAAGGCAGACATTTAGTCCATGGACTTTTCTTTATCGCTATCTTGCCAGAATGGAAAAAGCTACACACCACAGGAATTGTTGCTTGCCATGATAACAGGCACAAGAATCCTCACATTAAATACATAATAGTAACAGAAAAAGTAACATGTAAACTGACATCACATTCTATAAAACTTTGCTTGGGATTATGAAGGTAAATACGTTTGTTAATGACTGTCAAGAAGAAAGTGGTTGCTAATAAAACTTGAGTCCTCTTTTGAGGCTGGTTCATAGTTGAGCAATGTCTACTGACACCTGCAATGCAATGTGAGTATTAATAATAACAATGTTGATTAAGGTTGGACAATCTTGCAAATACCTTGTTATACATGTGTACTTAGGAGCAGGGAGTAAGGTGAGTGAGTATGTAGCATACACCCATGCAACTACTGTATATTTCACACAGTAACAGGAGTTCACCTAACTCCCCCATGTATTAAAACAGGAGTGGTCTGTTTGAAACACCCAGGAGTTACACTAGCTCCCAAAGTACCAAAAGGAAAAAGAAAAAGAAAAGAGGGGGATGCTGCTTGTGGTTTCTGGAATTCTGTATGTATGTATGTATGTATGTATGTATGTATGTATGTATGTATGTATGTATGTATGTATGTATGTATGTATGTATGTATGTATGTTTGTTTGTTTGTTTGTTTGTTTGTTTGTTTGTGAGGGCCTGGAAGAGTTGCATCCAACTCTTGAAGGTTTCTGGGAATAGAACTGCCAATTTTTCTCAAAGTTTTCTAAGCACTTTTGCCAAGGGGAGCATGGGAGGGCTAGGAACCCATACAGGGTCAAAACAACAACAACAAAAAGACTAGAGGGCATATGGTGTCCTCAGGCTGCCCTTTGTCCACCTGGGTATTCAGGGACATGTTAGCAGAGCCATATTTTGAAGGCATTTTGACAGATTTTTTCTCTCAAGTTTTATGCCATTCTGTTATCAATCCTGAGATTTCCCCCCCCAAAAAACAACAACAACAAAAAGCAATGAAAAAGTACATAACAGCTGCTAATTACTTTTTAAACACCACAACAAATAATGGGAACAAATCATTATTATTTTAAATAACTTTCCAAGTTCTGAGTTCCTAGAGGCAGCAATATAAGCTCACATATTTTCCCTCTCTGCCATAGAAAATGCAGCCCACAGCTTTAGAAGAGCTCATTTCTTTTTCATAAGATATAAACTCATCAACACTAACTGCAGTTGAGGAGGACATTGCTCCATATTTGCAATCCAGACACTGTTCTCCTGGAAGGAATCCCAGGAAAGATCTTATTGACTCCCTTGTTATATTTCTTACTCTCATGCATCCTAAGTTTACAGTTAAGTCACAAGGGTCTGCTTATGTAGCAAAGCCCATAGTAATAACAGAAAATACATCTGAAGTGTCCGACAAAGACAACCCTTGCCACATAAGTATGCCAAAGAAAGCCTGGCGGTTTTAACAATGCACAAAATGAAAGTGGAGGAGAAGATTAATTCAGCTTGCGCTAGTACATGAAAAAATCCTGCATGGATTTGAAGGGCATAGGTAGGAGATCTTCACACATTGCCACACAAATAGAACAAGAACCGTATTAATGGTGTTACAATGTGGCACCTTTAAAAATAGACAAGGGACATAACTGAGCCTTGTGTGATAGGTGTGACAGGGCTAGCCCAAGACATTTTGTTGGCTGAGGTGAGGGAATAGCTGGCACCATTCCTTTATCAGAGATAGCACGTGAAACTGACTTCAGGCAAACAACAGAGTTCTGGAGCATCTTAAAGACCAACACATGTATTATATAGCAGACGTTTTTGTGTATTATAACCGGCTTCATCACTGGTGACAGAACAGCATCCTCTGCTGCACCTGACCTAGCAGGTACCTTCAGGGGAAGGGGGCAAGCCTTGTGGCATACACACAGTCTGCCCCTGCCCTTAAGCATCTGGCAGCTAAGGCAGCCTCCTCACTCTGCCCAATAGTAACACTGGCCTTCAGATATGGATGCAGGGATGGAAAATGAAAACATTTTGGATGGGAATAACATGATATGAATGAGCGCACCTCCAAGCATTCAGGTTTGCTACCATTGGAGATGCAGATAGAGAGGAATTGTTGTTCTTACATCCAAAGGCTGTGTTGCTGAATGAGGTATTCTGGGAGTTGTAGTCCAAAAGACATTTAAAAAATCCTATTATCTGGCATACGTATATTCAGAATGCAACTTTACCCATTTTCCTCTGATGGGCTTCTGATGGGTCTGTAAATCTGAGCACTGGATCAAATCCCATCTTTATCCATCCCATTTCTCTTTTGTATATTAAATATGTATATTAAAACAACCCTATCACTCCTGGGTTGGCCCTAGCATACAGGAAGTGGGCATAGGTGTTGGTGGTAGTGGAAGGTGCAGCAAAAAAATTGAAGTGTGGGCCTTAGGGGGCACTATTTAGACTCCACTTCAACCATCAACATGTTCTATGCCTGCCCTGTATGCTTCTTTGGTTTTACTTGATTTCTGCATTTTTTTTGTTCCTATGCAATCAACATCTTACCACTCCAAGAGCTTTTTTTCCTCCTCTAATTCAGGAGCTCATTAAGGAAAGAGAGAGAAGCTGCTACAGTTGTTCTGCAGCCTGTGGGATAAGATGGCCTTATGGCTGGATTGAAATCTTTATGAGCCAACAGGGTGAATGTCTCTCTTGATTAATTAATTTTCCTGCTTGTAATATTCATGGGCCATGATGATTCAAAAGAGTTATATTCAAAAACAGACCAGAATTCACATAACTCTGCTTCCAACCCCAAAATGCAACCTGATTTCCCTCTTTCACCTCTTTCTGTAGAGTATGGAATGATTTTGTGCTCTAACTGTAGCAGTTTTTCCTTTGAGTGGGTTTGCTTATTTGTTTTGATGCTGTGGAATAAAAGATTATGACATCTACCACTACACTCTGAGTTGTCTTTGGGATAAAAATAAGTTGCCTGAATGACACATTTGACTCCCACAAAGACTTTCCATTGATCTACCATGTAAGCTTTAAATAACAGGATGTGGGTTTGACACAGAGAAATATAGAGTGCTGAACAAAAAAGAACCGTTTCTCTTGATTATCCATGTATTCACCTGACTTAATGCTTTTTCTCAAGCAATCAAAGCCTAGATTGCATGGATAAAAGTGCTCCAGAATAGTTCCACACTTCTGAGTTCACAAGAAATACAAAAGGAGCCATGGTAATATTCCATCCAGGCATACATGCATTTGCAACAGAACTCCAAGTTACATTCCACTTTGTTTATTTTCTTTGTTCTGATACTAGTCTTCATCAAGCATTTCCTAATCATGCACTCTTTCTTCTGTTAAGATGGAAAGCTTGGATTCCTGTAATAAAATAATAGGATGGTGATGTATGTAGGGAGAAGAACACTGGAGAAAATTACTCAGAGACAAGTTCCTTACTTCCTTAGTGAGATATTAATTGTATGCAAAATATGAAAACAATAGGAGGTGGTCTGTTCTAGCACATGAATACTGACTTGCCTTGGACATGGGCTGCAAATGCAATTCTGTGTTCTGGAGATGTGGCTGCTGCGGACAATGGTAGCCATTTCATTTCTTGGTAGTCATCCACTCTAGATCAATAGCTTGGAATCAATGTGTTGGAATTTGCCTTAGGAAACATAGACAAAGGTGACATCACTAACATGGGTATATGTGGTAAATGTTGTAGAAATAAGAAACTCAATATGGAGCAGTTATCTTCAAAAACAACCTCCAACTGAAGACAACATCTGGCTCTAGTCTAAGACACACACACACACATAAATCTTTGCATGTACATAAAGTAAATCACTTCATTTCTTGGGGAAAATTTCATTGAGTCAATTCTTCAAGTTTCTGAGGTCTACACAGCTATTCTTCGTATTACTGAAAGGAGGGATGGGGAACAAGTGATCTTTCAAATACTTTTGGACTTCAGTTCTCACCAAACTGGCCACCATGGCTATTGACTAGGGACCTCCCCTGCACTCAATATATGAAAGGACTTCACTGAGAGCTGAAGGAGTTCAAGGATTTCAACAAAGTTCCCTCTTGGAAGTTACACTGTACATTACAAATACTTTGCCATTAGAAAAAGGAGTTCCTCAAGTACTGAAATATATATATGGTCACAGCAAGAGCTTTTCAATCAGCACACAAACTACCTTGCTTTATTTTGTGATTGACCTTCTGGGTCTAAGCAGAAGTTCCCTTTGTTTATACTGTATGATTGCTCAGATAATGAAGATCTGCTGAAATCACTTCTCTGGAACACCAATTCTAATGATGATCTCTCTGTAACATAAAGTTTGGTCAGAAGATTCTTCAACTCTTTAGGCAGGTGGCAGTGCCGGTAAGCGTAGTTTGGTTCCAGAGCCCAGGCACTGCTAGACCAAGTTGCCTGCTTGGATCTATCCAAGGTCCTGAAATCCAGCCCCAGTGCAACTTGCTACCTGCAAGACTATTCTCATTCTGCCACAAAGATCTATTGGCCCCTGTGAGAGACCTGAATTATATGGGTCAGGATCAAGCAGCCCTATGCAGAGCACCATTCACGAGCACCATTCACAGTGGCCCTCACACCTTAGGCAACTACTGCATTTTGTGACTGTCTCTTAATGGACAGGACAGGACAGGGATCCTATTTAGCCATTCAGTAACTACTTAGATTAGGGAGGAGCCTGCTGTCCCTATTGCAGGTTATTTGGTGAATGGAGGAATGCCAGCATACGAAAAGAACTGCCATTATCCTGTATCAAACTCCCTTCTCCCTTGCCTTCTTTGTTCAGCATGCTTGGTTGCACTGAAATTCAGAAGGAACTAAATTTTAACTCAGAACTTATCACCCCCTGTTCAAAATGTCCCCAGCCCTTATTCTCCTCCATTAGAGTAGTTGTTGTGACTTTAGTATACAGAGCTAAATGTTTCTTCTTTCTTAAGAGGACTGGCCAAGATTCCATGCTACACTAATTTAATTAGAAATTAATTTTACAAAACTTGCAGAATTGCTCCATAGATTGAGAGCCTTTGACACTTTAGCCTTAAACTGGGCTGTTTTTGTGTCTATTGCTTTTGTGTGCTTGTTGTGTGTGCTAACTTTGTTTTTCAAGGGGAAAGCATTCTGCACAAAGTAGAGAGGACTTAAATGAACTTAAATAAATGAGTCAAAGGTACGCACCAGCTGCTGCTCTGTAAACCATAGTCAATAACACATCTGGAACATATATATATTCTCATTCTACCACAAAGATCTATCAGCCTCTGTGAGAGACATGAATTATATGGGCCAGGATGCAAGCAGCCATGTGCAGGGCGCTATTCACAAGGACTCTCACAATTCTGGAAATACTCTAGAATAGTGTATAAAAGTATGGAGCAAACTTAGGGCTAAGCTGTAAACTACATTAATTACACAGTGTGTATCTGAGCCTCAATTTCTTTCTTACTTTTATATTGGCACGTATGGTCTTCATGTGTAATGGGACCACTGCGTATAGATACGGGAAGCTTCAATATTCCCCTGCAGTTAATTTTCTTTAAAACCTCTTGTTGTGGTAAAAGGCACAGTAACAACTGTGATTAGAGCCTGGGGCAAAAGTGGCTATTATTCTTATACACACACAAATACAATTATATTCTCTCTCTCTCTCTTTCTTTCAATCAATCTCTCTCTCTCACTCACTCACTCTCTGTCTCTCTCTCACACACATGCGGATGTATGTGCACACTAAGATAGGCAAGCATACATGCATGTGCACCCCCATTCCCCCTGGACCTCTCCCTTTGGTAAGGAGGCAAGCAGGAGTGGGCTGGCAGGAAGTAACCTGTGTTTGAAGCGGGGCAACACTCCACATGTCCTACTGGACAAACCATTGCTGTTTGTGTACAATGCAATGAAGTGCCTTCCACATATGCAATGAGCTAATTAAAATCCCAGCACTCATTATCATTTTTATTAATACACTAAGGTCTTCTGTCATCTTGTTGTTGTTGCTGTTGCTGCTGCTGCCTGGCAAAATATTAAACTCCAAGTGTATCTTTTTATATTTCAGATGCTTTTGGAGCAAGATTTGATAGGAAAAATGATATTTGTCCTCTCATGAGAGATGAGGTGGTACAGCCCCCTGATTACTCACTCACACAATGATAGAGTGAGTCCACTGAAGCAGTGCAGCACCCATCTCAGATCAGAAGTGTGTGTAATGAATACAGACTTTAATTACCTTGTAACTTGAGCTACCCTCTTCTGATTACAATCTTCGCTGACTTGTCCATTCAAAATGTTGTGGAGATTATTCTCATTCATTCAACTATAACCCATATGGGTATGCATGCTGCAATATTTGATTATGCTTTAATCTAAAAATAGGAAAGAGGTTCAGAGGAAATGCTCTTCTTCTGCATGGATCTATTTGTATTCATACTGAGTGCTAAGAGAGGTCATGGGGGAAAGAGGGAATGCTTCTATCAAAGCTATCCTGCAAAAAGTGTGATGGTTTATTATACATAATTTGCTATGACATGGCAGGAGGTGAGGCCAGAGAGTCATGAGCAGAGCAATCCAACAGGAAGCAGGGTAGGAAGACTCTAGATGGGTGACCATCCATTCCAGACAGGCACTTGACAGAACAGAAGAACAAGTGGTATTCTTTTCCTTCAAATCCCCATATTCTCTCCCACTAGGATGAAAAGGAATGAAAATAAACACACCAGCTGCATTCCAAAAGCTTACATGGGAGGAGATGAGATGGGGTCTCCAGGGTACCCTATGGAACATAGGATTGCAATCTCAACAGGCTTTATCCAGGCAATCAGTGAGTAACCTAATTACATATTTATATTATGAGATACTTTCCCTGGGGCAAGTACAAATCATATACTCAAGGGTACTTGCTGGAGAGGGTTTTCTGAAAGAGTGGGTCCTCTTCAAGGAAAAGAGGATTGCATTTGTCTTGCTTAGCTTGGTGGATCCAAAATTGTATCACCCTGTGGTGGCATGTGCTAGTGGAGGAGAGACATAAAGCTCAGAGAGTGACGTTTCTAAAGTAATTGTTTCTAGTTATAGTTCCAAGGTCCTAAACAGTACTTTGACTGATAGTTACAATAATTGAAACATGATTCTCAACTTCTCTACCTATTTCTCAGAAGTAGCCAAAATAATTACTTCCCATTACCATGCCACAGTCTGCTATTTTAAAAAAAAGATGATAAAAAAGAGACTCACATAAATCAAAAAGGAAATCTTACATGGTTCTTAATACATATTTTTTTAATTTAGAAAACACTTGCCACACCACAGCAATGCTATTAGCTTAGTGCCTGAATAAAGAGCAGCAAAGCAACACTGCTAGGCCTGTGGGTGGATTTTCAGCAGTAGTAAAAACAAGGGCTGTGGTGTATCAGTGATATCCTTTCATTCTTTTCTAACTTCCCACAGTAGATGACAGAAAGCACTGGCTGTAATCACAATGATAAAAGGCAGATAGTGAATACAGAACTTGCTTCTATTTGTTGATATTTTACTTCTACACAGAACTTTAATCTCAGCAGTGATGCATCTTTACAAACCAATTTGGCAAACTATCAGGCTTTAAATCAATTGTATGAAATCAAGAGCCCTGCTTACAGATAATACACCATGGGGCACGGTTACATCGCAATGACCTTTGAAGCTGGCACATGATGCAGTGTCCCCCTACAATGCTAAATCAAGTATGCTAAACTTATTTGAGTCTGCAATTGAGTGTCTGAAGGGAAAGCACTGCTGGAGGCATATCCCTTTGTCTGTTGCTGGAGGAGGGGAAAAAATAATCAAAACAACATCTTTCTTCACTGAGCTTCCCTTTCCTGTGTTATGTCACATTATGGAGAGAAGTTAACAATAGTAAAAATACTTTGTATTCAAGAAAAGACTCAATTTTGACCTCAGTAGGCTTATGCAATGTGTCAAATCTTTTCCATGTTATTACTTTCTGGAAAAAGAAGTTAGGATTGAAACAGGTTTTAGGCTCCAGAAAGGGCTATATTTATCAACAGTGTTGAAATCTCTAAACAAAACCTCTACAGTTTCTATTCCCATTCTCTCTGTGTAATATGTCTGTGTTTATTAGCATGGTGTGTCCAAAGAAGAGGATTATAGTAAACTCAATTCTTTTTTTTTTAACCCACCCTCTAGTTTATGAATGTGGGCTATTGTACTTTTCTATCCATAATTCAAAACACCAGAAAATGGCCCAATATTGCTGCACAATATTCTGCCTGTGTTGCCAGCAGGAAAAAGGAATGCTAAACTTCAGATAGTAAAGGGCAGCCTGTGTGTTAACGACACCAGTGTCAGCAGTCATGATGGTCTACAAGATACCCTCTTGTGCTCACTACCATTCACAAAGTGACAGAAAGCAAGGGAATATCCCAGAAGATGACTCCTTTTTTCATCACTTCCCACCCAGGCAGAAAGCAATTCTCAGGGCTGCTTTTCAACAAATTCTCTAGGTATCTATTGCCTGGAGGCACAAAGTAATCAAAATGCCTAGAAGAAATGTGTCTTTCAGATTAATTGTGCAAACTCAAGTGCATATTTGTGCAGTTGGAGGAATTTATATGAATTTGGAGTGCTTCTGCCACATGTAATCTGGTGCACAGCACTCTCAGCTATCTGAATTAGGAAAGAAGTTTCAGCCATGTTCCTTGAGGGCTGGTGTTCTTTTATACTTTTAAGAGTGGAGCACAACACATCCAGATTTTTAGAGAAGGCTAAATCAAAGATATGTATATTTGTTGCAAAACCTCATTTTAAATCACTCTCAGGGGTGTACAGTGTGGGGTGTTTTTTTTTTTTTTTTTGCAAAATAATGCTTACTGGAAATATACTTGAACTTTTAGTTTACTCCTTTTGATGTGCTGTGAACTTTTGTTCACCTGCAGTTTCCCCCTACCCATGAAATTAGAATATATCCTTTACCTGGCAAGCCTATACAGCACATGCTCAGTGATGTAAGAAATCACTGTTTCTCCTTTGTGAAAGGTCTTTTTTGAGGACCACTATTTCAACCCCTACAGCCTGGATTCTTTCCTGATAACGAGAAGCAGGTGGGCAAACAGTACTTTTTCAGCTAAGCAGGCTGCCATGGTTTCCTTAGTTAGCTGGAACTAGGATTACTATCATCTTTCTGTCTCAGTGTTTCTCTCTAATAGACGCTTGCTTTCTGCTTTTCCTAGAATAAGATTTCTGAATGTGATTTCTTTCTAAAGGGAGAAGTGTGCTCTGAGGCTGAATCCACAAGTTAACAATAATGAGTTTTAATTACTACTGATAAGATCATGCTAGACTTTTTGCATTTTCATTACATTTCCCATCCCTCTTCTACCTATGCTTCTCCTGAGGCTACATTCCATCTGTCTGAAGCAGAGCTAGTGAAATTTGTGATCTCCACCTTTTCCTACTATCCAATAACTCTCCATGTTATACAAAGGGTTGGGGGGCAACCCTTTGTATTAAAAGGTTGGAATGAGATGTGTTCTGGTGGATAGGGAAGGGGAGATCATTCAAACCAGGCAGAGGTATTTCCCATCAATGGACTAAAGGTCACAGAAGATGTCTCCATCCAACCTTGGGGAAGCCCCTCTCCCTCACACACCTTGGCCTACTCCCACTCATTTAGATCCTCCAAGGTTTTTCAGGAGGCTGGAGGTGCTGCTGGGGAGATGAGATGAGAGTCCATTGACAGCCAGCCCAGTTGTGTGGTTCTAAATCTGAGTCCCATCCACCCCCAAAATACAGGCAAGAAAACATAATAAAATAACAATGATATAACGAGTAGCTGTTCTGAAATAAATTAAGACTTGTAAAAATAGATTTGAGCTCAGAATTCTGCCCTTAATACCGCTGTAGTCTGAATGGTCACCAGCAAAAAGGATTCATATTACGTTAGTATTTTTATTCTGTACATAGCCACTGTTTGAACACAGCAGTATGTAGAAAATGTGATTTCATTTCACAGGTGTGAAAATGCCTATGGTTATGTGATTTCAGAACCATTTATCAATGTGAAGCAACATCTTTCTCCCTTTTTTTGCTTATTGCAAAAGGAGGCCACCTGTTGATACCTAATGCCACATTTACACACTCCAAAGCAAGTGGCAACTGATTTCTGTGGAAATGCTTGCTGGGCTGCAGTCATCAGATCAAAGCTGTTGTGTTTAAATGATAAAGGTCTGCTTGGAGAATGTCAAACAGACGTTACAGAGTCTTCTTTCATTTATTAGTTGCAGTCACCAAAAACACAGAGAGGTTAGCCCTGCAGAATCTCTTGTATATACGACTGACCTTTCAACTTTCCTCAGCTTTCATTACTAGAGCACTATTAGAACAGCAACTTAATTTCCAGTCGCCATAGAAAGTGGTATACTATGACTCTCAGTACCTTTGCAATGAGAAGGTTCATGAGTTGTGATGCTGTTGCTCCACTCCTCCTTACTACAAATGGCCTGATGGGCTCAAGTGCTTGTACCCAGCGGATTCTGCACCTGGTCCCCTCCCACTGCTCCTGGCTAGAGACTGAATATTTGTATTCTTCTCCCAGGGCAGACAAATATGAATATCGCCACAATAAGTGGCCGGGCCAATTGGGCCATCCACTTACTGTTTGTGGTGTGGCATGCAGGGCAGTTGTCATTCGTGCCGCACCAATCATGGAAGTAGCCCGACCAGGGCTTCCTTGCCTCCCCACACTGCTGACCAATCTGGCAGGGAGGTGGGATGACGAGTCTCCCCACTCAGCTGCTGAGTGGTCAGTAGTACTAGGAGGTGGGGAAGCCCTGGCCAGGCTACTTCTGTGATTGGTGTGGCACAAATGACGGTGTGCCATGCTGCAAGTGGTAAGTGGACAGCCTGGTTCTGGGGGGGAGGATCCAATAGGCCTGGTCACCTGTGGTGGCAATATTTGTATTTGTCTCCCCTGGGAGATGAATACAAATATCCTATCTCTATTCCTAGCCTTTTTGTGCACTAGTGTTGCACACAAGCACAAGATATATAAAAACACCCATGTGCTAAGCCAGTGGGCCTTAATTCTAGGTAGAGACTAATACCAATATATGCCTAGGTCTTCACTTGTTATTGCTGTGTGCTGTCAAGTTGCCTCTGAAATATGGATACCCTATGAATGAGTGATTTCCAAAATGTCCTGTCCTGAGCAGCCCTGTATTGGTATAGCAAATTCAAGTCTGTGGATTCTTTTAGGGAATCAATCCATCTCATATTTGGTCTTCCTCTTTTTCCTGCTGCCTTCAAGCTGTCAATATTGTCAATATTAAGAAGTATGTTGCAAACTATTAGGATGCCTGTTCCTTGAATGAGGTTGTTTAATGTTCAGAAGCATCCCCAGCTACAAATCTTAGGTGAGAAACGTGGCATTTTAGATTCATGTACCACACACAGAGAAAACTTCGCCCAAATTTTGTAGCAAAGAAATGCAGCCAAGAAAAGTTGTATCCTATAAATTTTTATGTGATACAGATTAAGCACACTTCCCTAAATTAGCTTAATATGTTTTGCATCTGCTAATCAAAAGACAGGGAACCCATAACCAGGATACTAAAACAGTGTGTCATCCAAGAACTGAACATCTTCTTCAGCTTATGCTCCTGCCTACTTCATAGGGTTTTTTTTTGCCAACTTAAGAGTCAGGAATTTCTTTTTTGTCAACAAAGGAAAATTGAGATTTTCAAGTTTATAATCCCCTATTTTGTGCTGTGAGTGCAAAAGGTGGTAGCCCATTAAACGCACGCGCGCGCACACGCACACACGCACACGCACACACACACACGCACACGCACACACACACACACACACACACACACTTCTTGATATCTGATAGTTGCATTCAATTTCCTCCCAAGGCACAGATTCCTTCTGCTCTCAGATTGCTCAGTGTCAACACTCCCAATACATGGTGCATCAGCATTCAGAAAGCATCATTAGAAGCCCTTCACCCTGTGCATGGTATCTTCCAGATTCTAGATTTGTTCACTGAAACAGAATTATGACATACTTCTATCCGATCATTTAAATCAAGAGCCATATTTCTAGGAATCCATCACATCTTTTTTTAAAAAAAGACACACATTTTATGCTACATCAACCATATTAAAAGGGCTTTAAATAATGCTGGACATTTTAGAAAGGTATTCTTTGTGTTACTCATGAAAGCTGATTTCTGTGGAGTTGCCAGATTCAGCAATGGAGGACACAAGGATAAAAATTGCCATGCTTGATTTAGGTGTTTTTTTCCACTGATGCTGCCTCCATGTGGCTGTCTATACCGAGGATTATTTTCCTAGCCATTCTTGTTCTGAGAACATTCAAAGCAACTTTCACACTTTTGCTTACAGCTATGGGGAAATGGAGCCATTCAGGGCTACTGCCTGCTGCTAGTGTTCCCTGAACCAGAGAGAAAAAAAGAGTACCAAGAGAAAAAATGTAGCAAACATTTGCCCTGCCCCTTCTGCCCTAGCAAGGCTGAATATTTTACTCATGGCCAAGCTCCACTGATCTAAGAAGTGAGACTGACACAGCCATCTGCAGAGAATAGAAAGAGTGGATCCTGCATCCAGAATGCCACCTCCCCCCCCCCCCGTGCCATTGAGTTCTGCCAGCATGACATTGTCTTACAAAACTCATAAAGTATTTGTCACGCTTTAGGTGTTTATCACACATCTTATTATTGAAGAACATTAATCTAGAAGGGAGTGTAGAAGCATAGTTTAGGAGGCTAATAATGAAGCTGTGATTTATTCTTCCTATTACAATGCCAAACTTTCACTGCCTGGTGATCAGAAAGACTTTTTCTGCCTGTTGGAAATGTTTGTAAGGGCTTGTCTACATGGGATAGCTTGGAGCAGGCTGGTGAGGGCTGAATGAGGTTGAGTAGGGGGTCCGGTATGCCAGTTAGTGTGATCCTTGCATCCAAATGGCATACCCACCTGAAGATACCCTATTTGGTCTGCCTGCCCAACAACAACAAAAATCCCCCTCCTTGTCCTCTCCCACTTCAAGAGGAAGATTTCCAATTTTTTGTAAGTGATTCAGTGCATCAGCACTGCCCTAGTTGCTAAAAATAGTTTTGCTTCCCCCACTGCTGCATGGAGAAGCAGAGGAAGGAAGTTTTTAATTTGCCTATTTATTATACAGTATGTTATGTTGCTGTGTCAAAATCCCCCCTCGTTGCTCTTGTCTCCTCCCACTTCCATGAGAAAATGTTCAATTTTGTTATTTTTTCAAAGTGATATGGTGCATCAGCGCTGTTATAGTACCGTTGTAAACATCCCCCTCACACAAACGTTTACTTCCTTTGCCCCTCCATAGAGCAGAGGAAGTGTTTAATTTTATCATTTTGTAAGCTAATCTCTCTTCATAAGATCATTGGCAAATTGATAGTGAAAGGAAAATTGACAGCCAGAAGCCTGCTTTCGTTTATTTTCAATTATCACAAATGTTGGAAATGAATCCAAACACAGCAATCCTACCTTCACCAAAAAAAGTAGAAGCCCCTGACAGGGACCCGGAAAGGTATGGGTAGGAATGCTCTGGGGACAGGCTAGTTCACCCCAGTAATTACATAATGCGATTGCTGGAAAAAGGAGTGAACCAGCCCATCCCCACAGCAGACCAAACAGCAGGATAAATGCCTGTGTAACCACCCTCAAGATGCTCCTGTGATCATGGTCCAGAACAAATAAAAAGCAAGAGCAAGAACCCTTTAGCTGCAGTCCTTAAAATCTATACAAGATGTCAGCATCTGGAGAAGAGAATCCAAACATAGGATAATGTTGCTGTTTATATTTCCAGTTCTTTGTGAGAGTTTCTCCACTTTAGATCAGAAACAGAATGATTATACTTTGTATGACAAGAGTATGAGACATCCAGGAGTGTGTTGATTAAGAAATGTTCTAATGGTACAATCAGTACTCCTACATGATTGGGTCTTCCCTTTTAGGAAGCATGTGTATATGTTTCAGAGCATGGAAGTAACTCATTACAGATGGAAAGTTATTTATAATTAGTTCTCCCCTTCCCCATAATAAAGGTGTAGCTGACAAACAAATTATGAGTGTGCAGTGTAACTGAGACTTTCTAGTTGCTTTTATAGTTGCAGGGTTGTGACCTCCCTCAATTGTGGAGAAGTAATATCACATGGCTCAAGTGTGGTATATGCTGTGCCTTGTGATTTCGCTATTTGCTGTGTTGTGTGTGTGTGTAAATGTGTGTGCACACCTGCTGTTTCTCCCAAGTCTTGGACCCAAAGCAGCTTACAAAATGATTAAAAAACAAACACAGCTAAACACTCAGGAAGTTATTGCAATATTGAAACTCAATTAAACAGTTTATCATATTAAAGCAGCCAATAAATTTAAAAGGCATTCGAAGGCACATCCTTTTTTAAAAGTGCTACGGTCCCTGTGGGATGATTGTGGGGTTAACATTTTCAACTCCACAGATGCCAGATTAACAGGAGGGATCTCTAGGGTTGGGGAGGGTGCCGCTCCACCCCCTGAGATCCTTGCTCTATCTGATGACTGCCCCAGGTAGCCCTGATTCAATCCACAATTGTCCAAAGACAGTGCTTGTCCCTAGTACTTTCCTATTTGCAGTTCATTTAGGGCTTCCCTGAGTTTCAGTAAGGCACAAAGAGAAATAAGCAAAGCATTAGTAATAATCTATGCCAAAGCAGAGACTGATTTGGAAACAGCATTTAATTAATAGTATTTTCAGTTTGAATTCGAAGGTGTGGTTGACACCGTAGCAGTTGGAACATTTGAGCAAAATCTCTCCTCCCTTCCTAATTCTAGCTGTAGATATATTTTAGTGACATCCATGCATCATACAACTTCAGTAAATTTGCTAGCGTGACCATACAGAACTACAGGCAGATAGACACGCCCATCATTGCCATCTTTCGTGTTGTGTTTTGTTTTGTTTTGCCCCAAGCGCCAATATCTAGAACTCTCAGTCTTAAAAATTTGGCCCTGGTAGATGTTTCCAATGGGCTGCATACCCTAAGCTAGTCATTAGTATATACTTACACCATCATTCCCACAGCGGTCTTGACAAGGAAGAGAGCAATTCCTTCTGCAGCTCTGCCCCCTTGTTTGTTTGGGAACAGAAGAACAATTAGTGAAAGATAACATGCACCTTCAATTTATATTTCACAGTCACTTTGATTTGGGAGTGTAAAAACTTGTTGTGGAGCGAAACTGCAAAACAGTGTATCACTACAAATTGTTCCTGACAGAACTGACTTGCCGTGCTTCTGCTGCCAGATTTTCAGCAGTCTCACGCCTTCCAGTCTTGATGCTAGCCTTCTGATTTACATCTCATGTCCTTGGGCTTTTTCCTCCACAAAGCATGATTCATAAGCAAGGCACTCAACCCCCAACTATAAGGGAATGACTATTGAAGCGTCTGGATAGTGCAGAAAACAGATAAGCTAAGAGAGGAAGTTTACCAGAAGGCAGGAAGTTCACAGAGGCTATTCCTATGACAGAGTAATGGGAGGTATTTTTTAGATTTTGCTGTTAGTCTTATGGTTGCATAAGGCTCAAAGTACTTTTTTTAAAAAAATCCATAGTTTGGAAATACACATTGGATATTGCTACTATGGGTAGCATTTAAGACTGTCAGATAAGCAGCATTGTACTCCCTGAGATTTCAGAGCTGAAACCAGAGGCTAGAGAGGAAGTCCACAGGGTAAGGCTCCAGTGATGTCATAGAGGCAGGGCAGGCAAGGGTTGGGAGAGAAGTAAGTACAATGCATACATACAATCATCTCCAGGCTGAGCCAGAGAACCCTGAAGGCATCTGGTAGTGGATGGAAAAGAATACCTAGGCTTTAAATACATCTATCTCACTCATACAAAAATCAGTTGTTCTTCTCCTCTATCACTGTTCTCTCTGAGATTTGTTTCCCCAGCCAGAGACCTGCTGGAGACATGGAGAAGCACAGCAATACTCTGAGACTTCAGTTTCTTGGCTTGATAGCTGAACTGTATTTAGCATTTAGATGCAGATTAGTTTCTGGACCTATGTAGCAATTTTTTAGAATCACCATTTTACAGGTTTAGCAAATCAGAAACCTGTGTGTAGGGAAGACTGCCTCAACACACGCAACTTTTCTGAAACTGAAGACATTAGAGGCTTCTTTGAACTCTGCAACTGGGGACATGGCTTAAAAAATCTGCAGATGTGTAGTTGCAAGAAGACAGCTATGCTCACAAAAGTGTTCATACAAGAAAAACGAAATCACTGCTTTAAAGCTGGGGCCCAAAGAGAGAAGCAAGTAAAGGAATAACAGCACAAACCTATGATAGTCTCCTCAGAGGTAAGTCCTACTGAGCTCAGGGGGGCTAATTCCTAGATAAGTGGGTCCCAGATAGTTGCTTAAAAGTTAGCCAGCATCACTGAAAAGGTCCTGTGGTCACTTAAAGGTCTGCATTATGAACCAAATAAGTGCTTGAATTGATATAAGCTATGTGGGCCTGACCCAGAAATGAATGTGTTTCATTTTCTTCTTCAAAATCACACTTTGTCACTATCTTATCCTATGCAATCCTTTGATTTAGAAGGAGACAGGTAGACCACAGAGTTTTCCTGATGAGTACAAACCTAACTGTTTCTGAACTATTATCAGTGCTGGGCCAAGGGAATTAATTAGAATCACTTTTGAGGCATGGCATGTCCTTTCAAGTTCAACCCGAACCAGTTCTTGAATGGATAGAGCACAGCACATGGCTGTGAGCCTTTTAATGGTTAAGCTAGAGCCTCAACTGTGAAAAACGATTCCAAATAAAATATTTGCATTTATGGAGAATCTCCTTCCAGATTAATGTTAATGGTCCCTCCCAAACAAATTGGGAAAATATGTCAGGTACCGCCATTTTTGTTGCTTTTTTTTTCTTTTTCTAAACTGGTGTTTTCTTTTCTAAACTTAGCTGAACTAAGTATGTGTTCCGGTGCATATTTTGCACAGCTGGAATCCCCCATGCAGGCTAGCCATGCTGACTGGAGGATTTGGCAACTTGTAGCCCAGGAAAGCAATATTTTCAAGCTCTACAGTTGCCAGGTGTCACTGTGTTGGCTAAAGTCTCAGGGGACTGCTATGCCTCTTCAGGTCTATGAAGGGGGAGTGGGAAGACAAATCTCAGGGAAAGCAGCAAAAGAGAAAGTTTATTATTATTTTTTTACAAAGTGGCTTCAAACTGTGAGAATTCATCTCTACGCACTCCTAGTTGGTGCCATGGTTTACTGGATTGTTGACTTGTTTATATGTGTACTGCACATATACAATGTCAGCACACAACAGGAAGGTAGGAAGGCAGGAGAAGACCAGGGAGAGAGCTTGTAGGCACATGCACTAGGGCCTAACATGTAAGTTTTCTGTATTGCTCATTTGAATGAGCTTGTCCAGCAGGCCGAGGCAAAGAGGCAGTCCCGAAACCAGCAAAATCAGAGAGCTGGACAGGGGACAGACTGTATTTGTCTTCAGTGTGGAATGGATTGTCACTCTTGAATTGGCCTCCTCAGCCACACTAGATGCTGTTCCAAGTCCTCTATTCTGAGCATTTTACCATAGTCTCTCGAGACTGAAGGATGCCTAATCATTTGAATGGATTTTACCCAGATTTTCAGCATGCCATCAGTCATCATTTAGAGCAACAACTGATTTCAGGCTTTCATTTTAAAAAGAGAGAGAAAATAGTATATCTTTACCCTTAATGGAACAAGCTATATATGCAAAACATGGAGTCACTGTTTTAGCTGATAATTTTGCAAGAAATGAAGTTTTTAGTGTGATTAACCATGAGTGAAACCATCCACACTTTGACAGGATCATGTAGATTGAAGACTTGTTCCTTCCCAGTTCATGACTAAATGTTGTGACTGTGAGAAAGCCTGATCTTAGACAGTTTGCAAACAGCTGAAAACAGTGCATAGAAAGCAGTGAATCTTGGCTGGGGAATTATGGGAGCCAAGGTCTAAAATAGGAATTTTCTCAAAAGTTATGCACATTTTTCAGTTTCTGGAAAAGGCAACTGCAATTTTTATCTTCAGTTTATGGGAGCTGAGCTAGGAAGGGAAAGTGGGAGAGAAGATGTGAGGAGGAGAAAGAAGAGGAGGAGGGCATATTAGAATCTTATTCGTTGTTACTGTTGTTAAGCTTATTCAGCTGTGAATCTTAGATTTCTTTTAATGTTCATTTCAGAAAATTATTAATTCTGAATATCTTTGTCTTGGAAGTATGCTAAGGCCCTTTGAATGGTTTATTCAGATATATGTCCTACTGAGGGCACAACTACACTGTTGAATTAAATTGAAAGCTGGTTTGGTTTAGAAATTGATATAAGGCCATATTTATTTATTTAATTTATTTATTAAACTTGTATCCTGCCCATCTAGACTGCGTCTACTCTGGGCGGCTCACAACAAAATGGAATAAAAACAATCAAACAATATCAATTAACAACAGAAGAATATCATTCAAGATGGAAAAAAGGGGTAAGGGAAAAAGGGATAAATCAAATGGTGACTGGAGGGAAGGCCTGCCTAAATAGCCAGGTCTTGAGTTGGCTCTTGAAAATACCCAGCGAAGGGGCCAAGCGGATCTCGGAGGGGAGATTATTCCAAAGGCGGGGGGCCACTGCCAAGAAGGCCCGGTTTCTTGTTTTTTCTTTCTGGGCCTCCCTCGGCGTTAGGCTCCTCAGCTGCCCCTCCTGGCTGGAGCGAGTGTTATGAGTAGATCTAGGTGGGAGGAGGCGTTCTGCCAAGTATCGAGGTCCTAAACCATTTAGGGCTTTATATGTGACCATTAACACTTTGAAATCAATGCGGAAACGAATGGACAGCCAATGCAAAGCGGCCAGAGTGGGAGAAATATGCTGGTATCTTCTCGTCCCACTAAGAAGTCTGGCCGCCGCATTCTGCACCATTTGAAGCTTCCGCATCAATCTCAAAGGTAGCCCCACGTAGAGCGCATTGCAGTGGTCTAATCTCGAAATTACGAGTGCATGGACCAAAGTTTGGTTTTCTAGTTGGTGTGTGTGTCCACAGGGAACATCTTTTAGTCCAATAATAAGCTGTGTTGGCACTTTGGTGTTCTGGGTCCCTGTTTACGCAGTTTTTGCTCTGTACCAGGAACTTAATACTTCACCCTGTTTCACCCTGTTCTTGCCTGCCTTGAATCAGCTGACACTAGACACAGCAACTGTTATGTAACAAAGCCAGCATCAGCAGCATACAACACAGTCCACAGCTGCTTCAACAGCTGTTTCCTTTGTCCTCTGTCCTTTGTGTGTGTGTGTTCTGTGCCATCAAGTCAGAACTGACTTACAGAGACCCTAATAGGGCTGTCAAGGTAAGATATTTAAAGAGTGGTTTTACCTCTTCTACTCCCTAGTCAGTTTCCATGACTGAGCGAGGATTCGAACCCTGTCCTAGTCTGTCACTCTATCCACCACACCACCCTGGGAATCCCCCTCTGTCCTTTGAGAATTATCATATCTGGTAAATTGTGGTTTTTAATATTTAATTATTTAATAGTAAAGTTTTGAAATGGCATTGCACTAGACTGATGTAGTGCTAAAATAGAAACAGGGGGAAAAAAAAGGAAGAGTTCAGACTGAAGGGTATCCTGCAATCCAAAACCTGTTGCACTTGACAAACCCCGCAGATCCCACAGACACTATTTATTCCGACACAGGTGATTGCATGTGCCAAACTGAGTAAAATAAAGCATGACCAGACTTGATTCAAAATGAACTCCCAAGTGGACATTTTTTTAAAAAAATGCTTCCTGGCTGAAAAAATGCATGCTTAGCTGTACTTTGTGCAGTTCAAGATTTTTTAATTCAATTCGTGTTTGCCAAACCAAACACAAAAACAGGAGTATTTTGACGTGTAGTCACATCCTAAGTTAAATGGGTCTTCAGTAAATGTGCTTAGTATACTGATATGTTTGTATGGATCAGGAAGCAGAAATTGGCAAAGTTATTTTCTTGGACTGCAGCCCCCGAATCCCTCAGCCAAAGTGGTCAATGACTTTTCTGGCCAAGAAATTCTAGTGTTGTAGCCCAAAACTAAAATTTAATTCCCTACAACAATCGGTGAAACAGAACAGCAGCTAGCAGTTTAGGAAGGAGTTATACACAGGAAAAGTGGAAGCAAAATCTGGGAGATGCCACATTGGCTTGACACTTGCTTAGAGAGAGAGAGAGAGAAAAAGTTAAGTATAGCAAAGAAAGTTGAAACAGAATATTCTCCAGTTATACTAAAATATTCCATCTGCAGCTCTAAAGAAGATGTCACCTCCCCCCCCCCCCCCCATATTTCTGCAGCTTGCCCTCCTTTTCATTTCCTCTTCAAAATCAGATGACACTGTGCCAGTCATGGGAGATTCCTACAATATTCTCATGGATCTGTGCAATTCCTCCCTCCCATCTGTCAAAACTGATGTGGAAAAATGGCAGCCATCTCATGAAAATATCACCAGAAACTGCTGTGTCTAGCAAAATGTCATTATTTCTTTCTTTATGGGAACCAAGCTAAAATATACTAGATGAAAAACAATGCAACAGTTAAGATGTTTAATGTGCATAATATGCAAACAATCTCACATCATTTGCATAATATGCAAGTTAGAATCCCTAGATGTGAAAAACTGCATGTGGTGACTCTACCATTATGCCTTCTGGAGTAAAGCAGGAACTGGACAGCTAATGTTGTGAGTTGTGACCCTCTTTGTGGCACACGTTTTGGTATCAGCAGTGCAGGGCTTGTGCACCAAAAAACTAGGAGCAATGAGATGATTGTGCAGCCATCTATCTCTGCCTATTTGCAGCTAGCCCTAGAGTTCAGTGGCTTAGCACAAATGTGTTTTTATGTGCATTGTGCTTGTGGAACAATAGTGCACCAAAAAAGCCTGGAGCAATGGGAGGGAAGGGGATACAGAATTGGTAAGTACATGCTCTGCGGCCCATCATGCCATTTGGTACAAGTGGAGTACCAGCATCACAACTCATGAGCCTTCTCTAACTGGCAGGAGTGGCATAAGGCTCTAGGATGAAAACTCCCCATGGGCTTCCAATAAGACTTCTATTAGTCCCAGGATTGGGGGGGGGGGCACTTTTCATGTATCAAGTGTGCCATAGATAGTCATGTGCAGGAGAAGCCCTAGCAGGACTGGTAGCAATTGCTCTACCGGATTGGCTGCCAAAAATTGGTTCTGTCCTGGCTCTGGGTTGCCACATTACCTTGTTAGCCAGGGTATATATCTGATTCTGCTCAGGCCAGCTTCCACAATTGGCTAAAAATGCTTCTGGCCACTCTTCCCAACCTTTTCCTGTCCTGCCTCTGTGAAAGTACAAAGGCCTTCCCTCTCATCTCATATTCTGGCCCTGAAATTTCAGGAAATTGGGATGTTGTGCTGATTTGGCAACACTATGAAGTTCTGAGTTTTTCCAGCAGACAAGGTACGACTCCAGGGAAATGCTTGCACAGAATTTAAAAATTATAGGCATATCTTTTGCTTCAGAAGATTGATACTAACACTGCTTATTTACTTAAGAACTCAGTATGTTTTTCTGAGCTCCCCTTCCCATTTTGTATGGCATTATCATAATATAATTGGCTTTGCTCTCTCAGAAAATTATAGACTGCATGTTTGCTCAAATCAGACATTTTTGTTGTTCCAGAGAGCTAAGCAGGAAAATGTTCATACAACAAATGCTCCCAAAATTAATATTCCCTTCATTTCCCTTCCCTCATTGTGGGAACTGAGAGGCTATAATTCTCTACACACGTCCATGGTAGAATGAATTTTGTGGAGCTTACATCTGAGTTGGGAGAAAGACCCTATCTGTTTTGCTTCCTGTAATGTCTCCATGTTTTCAAATACAGGTTCAGTCCATCCTGTGTACACATCAATTTGCAAACTGTCTTTCTAAAGTCTGGATAAAAATTTGTGCACAGTTTTTAAACACATTTTCCCTGAAAGTTCATATTGCTGTAAGTATATTTTCAGTGGAGAAGAACATTACAAAATTCAAAGAACTGCAAAAACTTGAGGACAATTGAATTCTGGCTCACATATTCATTTTGGAAAGTGTCAATTAGAGGACTGCATACTAAAATACAAATGAAATAAATTCCAGTCCTATCCCAGTTTTTGAGTGGACAGGCATGAAATTGCACAATGATTTTCCCCCGTTAATGACAGAGCATATCCATCCCACGGCTTTTCTGTCATTCTTTCCAATTACCTGGAAACATTATGTGAGCGTGGAATCTTTTGCATACAGGCAGGGCTGGATTCAGACACATCTAAGATGTCCAATAGCCTCAGGTGCCTTTAGAATTTCTTTTTGTTGTCTCTTTTTTTTTTACCCTACATTGCAAGGCAGCTGAGAGTGCGGTATTTCTTTTTTCTTTCTATTTGCATAACTCTTCATATATCTGCAGTTTCTTGGGTTGCCCACACTTCCTTATGTTAAAAAATGTTGCAAAAATAGTTACTTCATAACAACTACCCCAGCTTTAATTAAACTGTTAAGAAGCTGGGGTTGGTGGAGCTGCCAGGTGCAATAAAGATGATCGTTCAATGAAACAGAAAACATGAACGTACACTTCTCAGCCACTGTATAAGTAAGCACAAGAATATTGAAATTCCTATGAGAATTTCTCCAAATTTCTCTTTTGAAATGCATTCAGAAATGAATTTCGCTTCTATCGAAATGAGTAAGAATGGTGGTTCTTCATGAGATAAACTTTCTGTTGTTCTTATCCACCAAAATTGTTCCCAAGATCAATTCGTACTGTCTCTCCCACCCGGGAACTCATTCTTATCAGATAAAAGGGCACAATCAAGTTGACCAGGCTTTAAATGAGTGTTGTAAAAATTGTGGCTCTCTGTATGTTGTTGAATCACAATTCCCAGCATTCCTCACCATGAGTTATGCAGGCTAGGGTTGATGGGAGCCACATATACACTTCCGAGAGAGAGAGAGAGAGAGAGAGAGAGAGAGAGAGAGAGTCACCAAAATTATAGAATAGAGATTAGCATATTATTTGCATTGTGTTCCTTTCGTGTTTCCTGTTTCGTGTAATCTTTTGTTGCCATTGCACCTTTGTCTGTCAAATTGCCTCAGAAATTTTTCATTCAGTAGCATCAAAAGGTCTGTCAGCAGCTAGCCAATCAGAACATATGGGAGAAGAGCAGGAATTTTCAGTTTGTAAAAGGGCCTGGAACCCAGTGAGGAACGCCATTTGCATCAGTCATTCCTTGTGGGATTACAGTGTATTAAGGTCCTGGTGCCCCCCATCTTGGATTGCTGCTTGCCTGCCTGCTATGCCTTCATCTTGGATGCTTTCCTATTTTGCCCTTTTCTCCTTGATTTTTTTGGGGATTCCCCTCTCCCATTAATTTGGATTATTTTTGCTGCTGCCAGATGTGTCTCCTTGGAATTTTTTTTTATGCTTGTGTGTGTGTGTGTGTGTGTGTGTGTGTGTTGTGTTTGGATTTTTTCTTTTGTTTTGTTCTTTTCATCTCTTGGATTGTTTTTGCTGCTGCCAGGCCTGCCAGCTGAACTCAAAGAAGAGGAAACAGCAAGTGATCTGGGAAGAAATATCCCCTTTTCTGAGTAGCTCTGGTGGACTTTTTATTTGGGAGGGGACTGTTTTGTTTGTTTCTGTGAGCTGAGGTGGACTATGTGACTGTGCCAGTGTGCCGTTGGGTTGTGTGGGTGGTGGCTATTGTTGGTTGGGCACAGGTTAGGACATGGCAGGCACCAAGCTGCCATCCTGCAATTATTATAGATGTAAATTAAGAAATAAACACTGAAATCCTGTTGCTTAGCATAGTATGTCATAGAGTAGGCCCACTGAATCAGTGGGAGTGTGGTGAATCAGCTCCTTTGTATGTTCTGTTGATTCAAATGGGCCTAATCTAGCTCAGTAACTTACTATTTGCTATATGCTATAGGAAGGGCAATTGAACTTATAGAGGAGCTGACTCACCAAAGCTCAATGGACCTACTGTAGGGCAACTTACTACACTAAGCAACAGGATTTCACTCAGGGAAAGGCGGTGTTCTCCCTTCTTTGCTGTGACTTGTAGCTTTTTGCCGATAAGGCAAATCGAGGCTGCCAGGCTAAATCAAGTTGGGGCCAGCCCTGCCAAAGGGAGACTCCTAAATGACTATTACACGGCTGGGCCCAGTGCAACACTTGCAGCTGGTGGGAGAAGGCAAGGGTCTGGAGCAACGTCCAGCCACACTTTGTGTATTTTCCACATTCTTGAATGAAGGCGTATCTTTCTAGCTGCATCAGGAAATACTTGGTCATTCAGATGGAGGCTTGCCATGATCAGTAGTATCCCTGAAGGCATGATGTGTTATAATCTTTTTCTTCTCTTGGAGTTTTCAAAAGCCAGCGCTGATTGCTTTAGCACTGTTGCACATATGAAAGAAGCTTGTGTAGACTCCAGTGTGATTAGAGAAGTTTCTACAGCAGTCAGGCTTTAGCTCCTGTTTCCCATGGCAACGGATGGGCCCTGCTCCACAGAAAGCAGAAGGAAAATTGCTCTGGTGTAGAATAGTAGACTAAGCACTCCCTGCCCCTGCTGCTCCCCATGCTACAGCACAAATCTTTAACCACCAACTGGAGACTGGTTGTATTAATTTCATATCAACAGAATTTCATTTTATCAAGAATATTTATTGCATTGTCTTGGCTGAAATTAATGGCATTTTGTATTATTTTAATCTTGTATAGAAGAAGGAGACATGGACCACTGCATGCATTTCTTTTTTCTTTTGTAAAATTTATAGAACTATGTTGCCAATACTGTGTTCCAACAGTTTTTATAAAGCTGGATCAGCGTCCTCTGGTGTGAGTGGTTCTTAAGACCCCCAAACCTCTTGATTTCAATTAAATCATCTTCCTGACATAGGTCTTTACTTTTGGCCCCAGGCAAGTGTCACAATTATACTTTTCATGATCAAGCTTTGATATCCACCCTGTAAACTTTCCAGACAGTAATCAGTGAGTCTGATTTGCAAATTAGCCAACCAATTTTACCTCTGGTAATTAACTCAAAGGAATATGTGCTGTTTAAGAGTCATTACTGTTAATAGCTCTTGCTTTTCTTGCATGGAAAGAAACCTATCTCCAATTTTATCATTAGTTTAAAATTGCTGTTGTTGTTACGTGCCGTAAAGTTGCCTCTGACTCATGGCAACCCTATGAATGAGAGCTCTCCACAATTTCCTATCCTTAGCCTCTCTGATCAGCTCTTGCAGACTCAAGCCTGTGGTGTCTTTTAGGGAGTCATCTCATATTTGGTCTTCTTTTTATCGTGCAGCCTTCCACCTTTCTCGGCATTATTGTCTTTTCCAAGGAATTCTGGCTTCTCATTATGTGTCCAAAGTAGGACAGGCTCAGTTTCAGCATTTTGGCCTCCAGAGATAATTCAGGCTTGATTTGATCTAGGACCCACTTGTTTGCCTTTCTGGCAATCCAGGGTATCTACAAAACTCTCCCATGGGACCATATTTAAAATGAATCATTTTTTTTCCTGCCAAGTTTCCTAACTCTCCTGCTTTCACACCCATACATGGTGATCGGAAATACAGTGGTGCCTCGCTAGACGATTGCGTCGCAGGACGAGGAAATCGCTAGACGATGCCTTTTTGCGATCGCTACTGCGCTTCGCAAAACGATGGTCTCCTATGGGGAATTTTCGCTAGACGATGAGGTTTCCCCATAGGAATGCGCCGACTAGTGGTCAAAAGCTGTCAGTGCATTCCGACGGGGACCCGCACTCGCTAGACGATGTTTCCCTATGGGAGATTTTCGCTAGACGACTGAGTTTTCCCTTGGAACGCATTGAAGAGATTTCAATGCATTCCAATGGGAAAACGTGCTTCGCTAGACGATGTTTTCGCTAGACAGCGATCTTCGTGGAACGGATTAACATCATCTAGCGAGGCACCACTGTACAAGAATGTGGATGATCCAATGACACATTCTTACACTTGATGATCTTTTCTCAATCCTTCATTGCCAACCTACCTACTCTCAGTCTTCTTCTGATTTCTTGGCTGAAGTCTCCATTTGGATTGACGATTGAACCAAGGTATTCAAAATCTCTAACTATTTCAAATTCTTCATTGTCAATGTTAAACTTAGTTAAAAATAGGAATGATCAAAGATTTGGTAGTTGAAAGGAAAATGTATTCAGGAAGCAATGAAGTTGGCATAATATCCACCCTTCCCCCTGCCATAAGGTTTCAGAAAACAGATGAAGTCAGAGAACATACCCATTGAATCAACTGCTATGTGATAAGTTACACTTACGTAAATCCCACTGAGTAACTGAGTCTACTCTAGTTAGGCCTAGCAACAGGATATTCATCAAAGAAATTAACTTCCATGTCTGTGAATTGTGTGATATTTGCACATAGAAGTGCTCTGAGGAGCTGCTGTTACACTTTTCCTTCTGCTTAGCAGGTACATCATTCAGTGAACAATCAATGAGCCATTTTAGAATATTTGTTATATTTACATGCCCTTAAAAACCCTCCTTCAGTGAGTTGAGTATATTCACCCGTGAAACTGAAGTTTGCTTAATATCAAACAAAAAAATCAGACAAGCTGTTTCAATGAACAGGTTTCAACTCAGGCAAAAACAAAACAAAACAAAAACATTAACCACATGCAATGCGAATGTGAAGCAGTGCTTAAGTTAAAACTGTACCATAAAACAACATTAAATTGTCAAGTGAACAGTACCACCCCTGGTGTGCTGCCTTTGAAGACACAATAATTTGGGGTTCCATCTTACCTGGGGATATCTCTTGCGATACCTTCCTAAACTGGAAAGCACCATACCTGCACATTGTTGTTGCTGTCTGTCATCAAGTTGCTTCTGGGCTTGACTACATGGCTCATTTGGAGTGGACTAGAGATGAGCACAAACTGCTGAACCTGTGGTTTGTACCAGTTTGTTTTTTGGCTGAACAGGTGCTTCCCAGCCCTACCTCCTCTGGCAGGTGCCCACTTAGAGGCAGTGCCCAGAGGGACTGGGGGCAGGGAAGCTGGGGTGCTACCTCTGAGTGGGCATCCAACTGAGTGGGAAGTGCTGAACACTTGTTCAGCTGAAAAATAAACCAGCTCAAACTGTAGGTTTGGTGGTTCATGCCCATCTGTAAAATGAACTGATGTGGGCTAAATAGGGTTTCTTAAGAATGAGTAGAAATCAGGAATGCCATGTGGTGTGATCTTTACATCCACTTGGCATATGTACCTCAAATGGTTGGTTCACCTCCTTAAAAGCAAAGAAAGCCACCTCCGCCTTAGCCCTCTGCTTGCCTCCTCTGATGACTCTTTTCACTCCTCTGATGTATCTTCTTATTTACTCATTCTCAGCAGCTTGCATCCCCTCTGACTTTCAGTTCAAGGTGACACACTCTGGACCCAACAAAACCAGTCTCCAGCCACTATGCTTCAGCTGCTCCTGTGGGGGAAAAAATCCTCCTCTCTTCTCCCACTTTTGGGAGAAAGCTTTCATTTAAAAAAAACCTCTCAAAGATACAGCACATCAGCACAGCTAACTTTACTTTCTCCCTCTGCTCCACATAGGAGCAGAGGAAGGAAGCTTTTAATTTCTCTATTTCTCAATATTATTAACTGGCTGTGCTGTCTAAGATTTAATGATATTGGAAAATTGAAACCAGCTGGCAAATTAAAAGCAAGAAGCTGTGCTTTGGATTGATCTCAGTGATTGCAAGTCCTACCTACACCTAAAAAACAATAGCCCTTGACAGAGACCCAGAAAAGTGTGGGTAGGAACACTTTGGGGGCAGGCTGTTTTGTTGTAGTGGTTACATTGTCTGCTCCCTGGCAAAAGGATTGAACCAGCCTGTCCCCACAACAAACCAAACAGCAGTCTAAATGCCTGTGTAGTCACCCTCTGTCTCATGGCAACCTTAACAGAGTTTTGAAGGTATAGATGTTCAAGGAATGGTTTACCCTTGTATATCCCCACCCCATGGGTGAGCAGGGATTTGAAATCAAGTCTCCTGAGTCTTAGTCCAACACTCTATCCACTACAACAGTGGTCCCTAAGCTTGGATAACCCAGGTGTTCTTGAACTGCAGTTCTCAGAAACCCCAGCCAGCACAGCAAGTGGTGAAACGTCTGGCAGTTCCAGTCCAAGAACACCTAGGTTGCCCAAGATTGAGAACCATTGCACTACACCATACTGGCTCTCATGTGTACCGGAGCTGTGGAAAAATATACAGGTAGCTTGAATTTAAATAGGAACGTGATTGCTGCCTTTTGGTTAGTTCTTGCTTATCAATCATACAATGAAGAGTGATAGAGAGAGATGTTCTGCAGGTAATTATTTCATCATCATTTCTTTCTCCTTACACAAAGCAAATACACAAGTTACTACAGAACTGAGCAGCAAAATCTGATTACTAGCTTCTGCCAAGGCCTTTGGCAAGGGAGAGTGGATGTATGAGAAAAAGCAAAGCACAAGAGAAAGGAGTTGCAGGCAGGCAATTTCATATAAAAACCTATCTAGCTGATAGGGAAATCACATGGGAGAGAGTGGGAAAGTGCTGTATAAATGGCCAAATTATAATGTTAATGTGAAAAAGTCAAAGGGAAAGATGAAAAACATCATACTTTTGTTTGCCACCCATCTATAGATTAGATTCTTGAAGGTGACATTGACAGACAAATTAGAATCCATTTTTGCACCACAGTTGGGGACCATTTACTTGAACAGGGACTAACTGGGTTCACACAGAGCTCAACAGCTAGTCCTGAATTGGGCAAAAACTAGGTCCTAAGTGAGCAACTCATTAAACTCATGGAGGTTCCTGTCAGGCTAAAAGCCAACAGGCCACACATGCCCTCTGAGAGATCATAGGATTTCTGCCTAAAAGGAGAAAATCCCAGTGTTAATCCCTAAAAGAACAGATGGGTGGATTCCATGAGACTTAGTGTCTTGAGACTAAGTCTTGATTTAACAAGTCCCATTCATTCAGCGGGTCTGTTTTAGTTGGAACTAACAAGCCTGTATTAAGTGATCATCAGTTGCTTTAAAATTCACATATAGAATGGATGTGGAATATGTTTCTAAATGAAAACACAAAGTCATGCTTCTTTTCGAAGCATTTTCATTTATGCAGTTCCCCACTTGATTTGGTTTCACTTCTTGTAAATCTACAGAATTCTCAAAATCTAAAACTACAACCATTTTGTAACTTACCTGAATGTTCATGTAGATGAATTAGAGGTAACAAATTCAAAATCAGTGAGGCATATACTTTGATATTAGCTTTGTGATTATGTGTTTAACTTGCATGGATGAGAATATGGGAATGCATTTTTCAATAGGTTTCTTGTAACTGTATCTTGCGCTATTTTTTCATTCCCTTCTATTAAGTCATGCATTACTCAGATCTGCAAATAATTTTGAATATTTTTATTTTCCAGCTCTCCAGTTTAATAAATTTCTGTGATAGGTGAAAGATTTACTCTTAATTAGCTTTTCTATATACACATTATTATAATAAATAAATTACTAACACCCAGATGTGCTTGAATATAATCAGGTTTTCAACACTGCAATACCAGAGAATATTCTTAAATTCTGTTTTAAATCATGTTGTGGAATTTTGTTTCAGCCTTATAACCTTATTTATTGCGAGTCACTACTTTAAAAATGAGTCAGCACAACCTTTTCAACCATCTGTTTTGGCTGTTCAAGATATTTAAGCTAGGCCAGTAACTCCATCTAGTTCTGAGATAGGCAGACCTCAAGGTTGCTTGACTGAACAGAAACGTGAAGTTTCCTAGGTTCAAAATACTGGTGTGCAGACATATGCTGAGAGTTAAGAAAGAGGGTGCCTCTAAACATATGACCAGTTTAGGACTAGTGGAATTGAATTCATAGGTCCTTTCACATGAAAATCCATCCTAGGTTTTGCCCGAAGTGGTCTGTGTTTCTGACTCCATTTAATGGAGAAACACACTGAGGTTATTGTTACTGCTAGCACTCAGGAAGCCTTACTCATTTGTTATGAATTACCCACAAATCTACCAGTAGATCCTAATAAACTATTTTCTTCTTCTTCTGGTGTGGCACATCACAGTTTCCTTCCAGAGGATGGGAAAATGGATTGATTCCACAGTTCCCAGAATCCCTCAGCCAGGACAGCCAACTTTCCTGGAAAATTCTCAGACACAACAGAGCTCCCACACACCAGTAGAGATTGAGCTGCTTGGGTATAGTTTAACAGCCATAACCGTATGGCATGCATATCTTTGCTTCAGAGTACAATCAAAATGACACATCCCAGATTGTCCCTCTCAATCATCTTCTGCCCTTCTACAATTGCACATTTATCAGCTTTTAAGGAGCATCAGTATTATGGAAGGCTGAGCATCCATCTAGACATGTGGAAGGGCTGACAACCCCCCACCTCTCTTGTCACTAAAAGGATGAGAAAGGGTGCCTCTGAGAGCAACAGGACAGGAAGGCCACTTTTGCAGGGTCTCTGTGCAGATGTATGTGAATTAATTACTAAAGTACAGACACAGTACACAAATAGTATCGCTTGCTATGTAACTACTTCAAAACATTCTTTATGATGTTGGGTGAAGCCTTCTGATATATCAAAGCCAATTAGTACCTTATTTTCAAATAAACGTTAATGTTTTTTCCTTGACTTTTGATGGCACTTTTTTTGCAGTTGAGGGATTATTTTAGCAAATGTCTGAATATTCATATTATCATAATGATTAATTACAATCAAGTAATTAACTATGGAATATTCAGTAACCAAGAGGGTGCTTTCTATTTGCATTATGATCTGATAGCTGACGCTGGGCATTGGCAAACAGAATACTGGAATGATTTCAACCTTAAGGCAACTTGAGAAACATTTTAAGTAAAGATAATATTTTGATTCCTTACTTTACCATGCATACAGTGAATTTATCTACAAGATGGTCTTGTTCCTGGTCATTCTGGGGTGTTTCTGGTTCCGTTGTGACTGCTGGTTGTGATTTGAACTATTTTCAATTGATCAACTTGGTATTTGTATCCAGACACATGAAGGCAATTGTTGCTAAATTTTCTGATAGATCCTGTCCATGCATACTTAAAATAGTACCCAAGTTTTGTTTCTGGCTCTTATTTCCCTCCTCCTTTGTTTATCTTCTCCACCTTAACTCAGCTAGACTCACTCTCTTCTCCTTGTTTCAGCCACCCACCAGGTGTCTTTATCACCCTTTTATTATCCCACTGTTCCAAAGCATTCCAACTTCTGTTTATCTGCCTGTTTCACTGCATCATATTATTCCCCTTTTGCCCCACTCCTGCACTATCGCGGTTCATCAGTGTGTGACTTTCCTTACCTGTAACATCATTGCTATTGACACCCACTTTTACTGAATAATAGTTTTTTTTTTCCTTTCTGGGGAGAAAAGGGGCATTAGAGCCATTTTTGACAGCTGCCAATCTCATCTTTGACAGAAAAGGTGACTGCCCCATCAAGATATTTGAGAAACCAGCTGTTTTTTTGTCATTAACTCTGAAAAGTTGTGGGGGGGGGAGGATGCCAGGTCTATAAAGAGAACAACATATTTCTTGATAAATTGTCACGTTTGTACTGCTGAGTATAATTACGTAAAAAGCATTTATTCAAATTGCAAACATGAGAAATGAAAATTGAACATTGTGATATTCAAAAACATCTGTCTCATTATAAGGTACTGTGGTGGGGACCAGGTCAGCCTCCATGTCTCCACCTCTGGAGTGCACCTCCCTGATCTGCCATAGACATGGTAGCTACTCCAGCAAAGCGTGGAAGAAAGGGCAAGTCTACTATCTCGCCTGAGAGAAGCTAAGTATCCCAGCCCTGTGGGGGAAGAAAATTGGAAGGCAGCTCACAAGAAATCATTCTGGAAGTCACAGGGTGCAAGGAAGTTAAGGTAAGGTGTGTGTGTGTGTGTGGGAGACAGAGTGTTGGGTGAACATGAGCAGGTGAAGGTAATACAGTAGAAGACTGTAGAGCAGTCTTGAGTCCCTGGATGTTCTTGGACTAAAACTCCTAGAAACCTTAACCACTAGCTGTGTTGACCAGGATTTCTGGGAATTGTAGTCCCAAAACATCTGGGGATCCAAGGTTGGGAACGACTGCTGTAGAGAAAAGGAATATAGTAGTCAAAGGTGTGAGATTTGACCAAAGGTTTTCACTAGGGAGGGAGACAAGGAGGAAGGGCTGCATTTTTCTAATGCTGCAAAAAAAAAAAAAAGTTACATAATTTGGTGGTGGAAAAACTATGAGATGAGCAAGAGGGGGTGGGGGATCACAAGAAGAGCCAAAAGTTTCTGTAGGCAAGAGTACTTTGGTCCTATGCTTCTTTAAACAGCTATCTGGCATCCCACCCCCACACTAGTACATAAAAAAAGTTTGAGACTAAAGAAGTAAGAAATTGAGTTCAACATTTCTGATAGCTTCCTTGGGCAGTTGTGGGAGCCTATTGTACTTTTTCTCTTCATATCCAAGAATTTATTTCATAATGTAATTGTTCCTCAGGCAACTGCTAGATCTTCAATATCGTTGTCTGGCACCCAGAGCAGAGTTGTCGGTATTTATTTAGTGAGATATTGAATGGGGTGGGGGAAATGGTATTACTTATCTTACTGAAATAGTAAGAGTGGCTTGGAAAATGATAAACATACCATTAGTAATGCATGATGTGTAACTGGATACTTATGTATGTCAGAAAGTGCTAATGTGTGTGCCATCACAGCTGTACTTGAAACAAAACAAACATCTCAGTAGAAGTTAACACATGAGCTTTTCCTATGTAATTGTTATCTGGTCTTTTCCAGGGAGTTTCCGGTGAAGACCCAGTAAAGTCAGTAAGCCCCACTAAAGCCAACATCAGTGATATTGCAGATTTATTATACCTTGTCCACCCTGTTGTTTATTCTGTTTCCTTTTGGAAAAGTCTTTTACTATTTTCTGGGAATCTGATATCTGATGTAAACATGCTGTGAATTGTTGCAATGTTTGTCACCAATATCCTATGTTCAGACAAGTTATATAAATTCTCTGCTGTGTTAGCATTTTCAAAATTCTGTCAGTGTTTTCAGTTAAGTAGTGGGTAATTATCCTGAATATGACTTCATCTTTCCATCCATGTTTTGCTGCACTTTGGGGCCATAAAACAATTTATACACAATTTTTATTGAGAGCTATAAAGCCATGGTTGCTAGCTGGCCCATTGTTCATATCAGTTAAATTTAAAAAAAATCTAGCTGTCCAGTGGTAGTTCCTAAGAACACACCCTTACAATCTGTTTTCCTTCCCTTCTTTGTTGGTTTAGCAGAGCACTGTGTATGTATTTAATTTATTATTTTCCCCACCATATGAAACACAGGCTGAAATCTTGTCTTTGTGTAAAGTAACTCATGCATATGTTTGCATTATGCCCAAGCAACAAGGATTGCTCAATTCAGTTGCACACTTGGTTGCATGGTTGGCAAGCAAAAGTGCTTTGCTACTAGAACGTCTGCTGTGATGCAATTTTTAATACTGTTGCTGCAAATGCACATTATGGATATGGATCTGTGCAACAGGATACCAGCCATAAACATCATAGTAATACTTGAAATTGCTAGAGGACATTCTATTGAGAATTCCATAAAATCAATAGGCATAATTCAAGTTAGAATCGATTCTCTCTCTCTCTCTCTCTCTCTCTCTCTCTCTCTCTCTCTCTCTCTCTCTCACACACACACACACACACACACACACACACACACACACACACACACACACACACACACACACACACACACACACACACACAGAGATACTTCACTCTTGGTAATTGATTTTTATATTATTATGAAGTACAATACAATTGATTCCTGTAAGTAAGAATGAAAACACTTTAACAGCCTTTATACAATTACAAATGCAGGAGAGGTGATACCAATAAAAAAAATCAATCAATTGGCAAGCTTGTGGAGTATATAGGGGTAGTTTTGTCTTATGCAACATAATTTTTTGGACTGACTCTGTGGGTCCTCCAAGCAAATATATCTAATCAAGGTATGTCATAAGCAATAATTCTTTTTTTTTTAAAGTGGAATCAGGGACATGTGTTATGCATAGAGATGGGCACAAACCTGAAAAATTGTGGTTTGTGATAGTTCATGGCTAACCACAAACCACAATGAACCACCCCAAATGAACCAGTTCATGGTTCATGGTGGTTCGTGCCCATCTCTGTCCCTCCTACCATTGCCTGGCCTATGTGCCCCCACTATCACCACCACCACTGCCATCGCCTCAGCCTCCTTGGATGGTCTGTGGAGGTGATGGTGGCAGCAGAGAAGCCAGCCAGAGGAGCTGGGTGGCTCTTCTGCACATACGTCCATTGGCTTGCTCATTACCAGGGAAACCTGCCACTGATCATCTGGGTGGTGGACCGAGCATCTCTGCCAGGGTTGCTTCCTCTGAGGATGGCACCCAGGATCAGCCCCCCCCCCCCCCCGTAGCAGTGGTGGTGGTGGAGGCTGTGGCAACAGAAGCAGCAACTAGGCTGAGGTGATGGGGGGCACAGAGGTAAGGGGGCAGGGGTGATCCTAGTTTGCCGAAGCAAACGAAATGCAAAGGGGAAAGAAGTTCAGTGCTTCATTTTTCCTTTGGCAAAACAGGATCCTTAAACTGGGTCGTGAAGTGAACCACAAACCATCCCGGTTTGTTGGGTTTTTTGTTTTGTGGTTCATATTGTGCCCATCTCTAGTTGTGCTAAATCTAAAACTAGGAGCATGACATCTGCTTTCTTTTCATAAATATGTTTTGTTTTGGGGCTTTCCTCCCAAAACAATCCAGGAGATAAAGAAAAAGCAGGAAGAAGTGAAAACAGAGAGAGCCAAGGAAAAATGGAGCAAAAAGACACATGCATACAAGAGGACATCTGTCTTAAAACATCAAAAGCTGGTTGGATTAAAGACAAGTCTGAGGATATTTGAAGTTGTGAAGTTCTGTATTAAACAAATGATCACTAGGGCCTGTTATCATCAGCTGTAGAAAGCCTACCATATTCATAGTTTATAGTAAGTGAAATTAAGAGGAGAGGTACCCAGTGTAGTGTAGTAGATAGAGTGGTGACTAGGACTCAGTAGACCTGAGTTTGAATCCCCACTCAGCCATGGGAACTCACTGGGCAGAACGCACTGGTAAAACCACTCCTTAAATATCTCACTTACCTTGAAAAACCTATTCATAATTACATTATGAAAAACCTACAAGTTGGATGCGACCTGAAGGCACATAACAAATACATTAATAGTCGTATCTTGTAATGTCGTTGTTATGTGCCATGAAAGAATTTCTGACTTACGGTGACCCTATGAATTAATGATATTCACAGGGTTCTGTCATTACAGCCCTGCTCAGGTTTTGCAAACTAAAGACTGTGGTCCTTCTACTGAGTAAAAAAAAGTTTGTGTTATGTCGTCTTCTTTTTCTACTGCTTCCACTTAGCCTGGAATTATTGTCTTTTCCAGTGACTCTTGTCCCTTCATCTTGTGCTCAAAGTATGATAACCTTAGTTTAGTCATTTCAACTTCTAATTCAGGCTTGATATAGTCCAGAACCCATTTATTTATCTTTTTGGAGGTCCATGGTATCTGTCAATCTTTCTTCCAACACCAAGTTTTGAATGAACTTTTTCCTATCTATACATAGTAACAGAGAAGACATGGATTTGGTCTCCAGTGATACATCCCCACTCTTAAGGATATTTTCTAGTTCCTTCATAACTGCCTTTCCAAATCAGTTTTTGATTTATTTTTTTTTTGGCAGAAGTCTCAATTTTGATTGTTGATCTGAATCATGTTTTTAATTATTATGATTTTTCATTGTCAGCTTTGAAGTTACCTAATTCTGTAATTATAGTTTATTATCCTCTCTATGTTCAATTGCAATCCTGCTTTTACACTTTTCTTTTAGTCTTAATTAGAGATGGGCACAAATCGCTGGTTCAGTGTGGTTCATTTCCTGGTCAAACAGTTGATCTGCAGTTCAATGCCCCACCTCCTTCAGCTGGTGCCCATTCAGCAGTAGTGCCTGGAGGAGGTGGGGCAGGGCACTGCTGCTGAGTGAGCACCCCCTGGAGTGGGCAGGGCACCGAACCATGGTTCGGCTGGGAAACGAACCACACCAAACTGCTGAACCAGTGTTTTGTGCCCATCTCTAGTCTTAATCAGTAATTGTTTTGAAACCATTGTTGTTTTCTGCAAGTAATAAGTTCACCTGCATATCTTAGATTACTGATGATTCTTTCACCATGTTTTACTCCTCCTTCATCAGAATTTAATCCAGTTTTCTATATGATATATTCTGCCTAATGACTGAACAGGTAGGGAGAGAAAATACATCCTTTTCTGACACCGTTGCCTAGTGGAAAATACCTTATAGCAGTAACATCTTGTCATCATATATAGTAAAAGCATCTTATAGTAGTGACTAATATCCCCTTTATTTTAAATAGAAAAGCATGGACACAACTAAGCTGCCAAGACTAAAGAAATACACCCTTGGAATCATATATAAGCTACTCTATTAGTGCAAGAATGGGAAAGAAATTAAACAATTCAGAGAATGAAATAATAAGCTCTCTGGCCAGGAATCATGTGAACAAGCACTACCCTTGTGCAGATCTTACTACAATTCCCTTAATAGACAGGAGATTATTCCTAGCATAACATATGGTACTGAATTATTATTTTGATCAGCTGTGCTTTTCAGGATGCTGCTGCTCCTCCACCTCCTCCTAATACTAACTGCTAATTGTTACCATACAATTCTATTACAATGCAACCATCTCTTAGATAAATTCATCAATATTTCTCAGCCAGTTACATTGGCATTAACTTAATCCCAATGCAAGTACTTTAAACACTTCAGCAAGTGCAACTGATTCTTTCCTAAGTGTTTTAATGATGGGGGTTATTTAGCTTTTTCTTTGCTTTTTCTCCTTTTTCCTTTCCTCCACAGTCCTTTCATTCTCTGTCTCTCCCCTGCTGTGATTGCTCCCCCAGACATTTTCTGAGCTGCTTCCTTGCCTTGTTTCATTTGTAAACAGCTGGCTACCTTTGTTCTTTCTCAGAGAACACAGTGATGTTTCCCCCTCCGCCTCCATTTTCCCCCATGAGTTGCTGAGAGCCTGAGATGCCATTTGGCACTCTTGAGTATCAAATATGTTATTTCGCTTTGAGAGAAATAGATAAAAATGTAAAGATACTACATGATAATACATATAAAAACTGGCTTAGATATACCTGTCCGTAAATACTAGAAGCCTGGAATAGTCCTCATAAAATGGAAAAACGGAACTAAGAAATTGTAGCATTTCTCAAACAGCAATCCATGCCTATTATAATCCAGTGTGCCAACTGCAAGGATGCCAGAAGTCGATGAGCCCAGAGCTTGGAAAGTTACTTTAAAAAAGTAATTATTTATATTCTGCAGGTTTCCGAAAGTCAGCATCAGAAGTAATGCAGGATATAAAATAAGTCAATAAATACTGTTATGGTTGCAATTTTAAGATACATTTAAAAGTTTGCAAAAGTAACTGAAGAGTAACTTACAGTTACTTTAAAACAACATGCTGGAAACCACTAAACTATGGCACAAAACATACTTAGTAACCCAAAACAACAAAGGCACACACACGTAAGACAGAATTTTCTTTTTATCCATGTAATTAATATGAGAATTGCATTAGCAGTATGCCATTAGCAAATACCTTTTTTTTCCCAGCCCTGTACCACTTTCTTTTCTCTTCCTATAATTTGCAGTGCATGGGCATTGGGAAGTTCCCTGTTCTTGCCCAGAGTGTTGGACCTTCTGACAATTTTTGGATTCTGCTTTTATGAACACATAATATTATTTTGCACAAGGGTTTCTCTCTCACTTCCCCTGTCCTCCTCACACAACCCCCATGTCAATCTATCATCCCATCTGTTAAAATAAGCAGAAGGAACCATGGCTTTGTTCTCATTCTCCCCCCACCCCTGCTTTCCTCCGTGAAATGGGAAAAAGAAGAAACCAAAGGTTAAAAGAACCAGAGGTTCGTTTCTTTGGTCAAGGTACTGGAGGCACCATAAACCCCACAGTGAGGGCCTGCTTATATTAAAGCAATAGTTCAAAATACCCATTGGTGTAAATTTAAATAGGTGTCACGTGTTTGAATTGCGATTTACGTTCCCTTGTTACAAAGCTTAATCTGGTGTTTTTGAAGCGACACTCTTGCCAGATGCATGTGCTCTCTCTCCAACCCAAGGGAGGAATTCAGAGAGGTGGGCAGGCGGGGGGTGGGTGGGTGTATGTGTATACCCTGGGTGTGCATGCCTGGAGGAGGAAAGTGCAATAGGAAACAGCTAAGCAAGCCGGCGCTAGAAGAAAAGCCATTGTGCACACAGTGGGACCTTGTGAGTGCTGACACATGTAGGAGAGCCCAGCAGTGACAGGCGGTTGACACAAACAAAAATGTGCAAACAAAACGCATGCACACACAGCCGGGTGGCGAAGACACAGGCTGAAACTAGCTGGCTGGAGGAGGGAAGGAGCAGGTGGCGGCAGTCGTGTTTTGCCTGCCTGCTTGCCCTTCAGATGCCAGTTTGGAGGTTCGCACACCCGTTCAGCAAAGAGACACTTTCTTGGGTTGATCCCCCACACCCCCCATCCTACAACTGGAGAAATATTTTGTCAAACAAGAGAGTGGCAGGGGGCTCCTGCAGGCTGCGTGGTAGCCGGGCTTCTCTCCCAGCCCCACTTTTAACACAACAGCAGGGGCAAATGGCTGATTAATGCAGACAGAGGTGTTCACATAGGGGGGAAACAATGTAAATGAGTCAACTCCACATCCGTGTTAAAATAAACAGACACCTCATGGAAGTGTTGAAAAAGTTCCTGCCCTGCCAAAAACACGATTCCCCATAAATTAATCTGCTTTTACACATGGTATTCACCCATTTTTACAGTGATTCAAAAGAGGCTAAACTTGAATTAAATAGTTTTTTTTAAAGCAGTATAACCACCTTCTGAGTGAGGTAAAGGACAGATTTATTTGCATGTAAATCGATATGACCACTTACAGCTGCAGAACCTTTTATAATATCCCACCAGAATGGAACCCACCAATCAGCGGTTGACATTTGGAACCCGTGGTTGACAATTGCCTAATAAGGAAGGCTTTGCAGAGGGCTCTGCTGTTACAGACAAGACACAGTTAACTCCGCCAGTAGTTGCTGATTGCTACTTAAAGATGACGGAACAGTTTCAGTAAAACATGGCAACATACGCCAAAGTAACAAAGAACAAAGTATCAATTTAAAATTCCCACAACACACCTCCTTCATATTTTATGAGAATAACTGCATTTAGAAGTAGTGGTAGAAGTTAAATTTTGATAGATCACTCATAATTTTTTATAATACACCAGTGAGTTCTCTTGAACGAAGCTGGTGGTTGCAAGGCAGAGCTTGGAAATAATTCACTGACATGAATGCATTCAAAATTATTTACTGAACTCCAATTCATTAAAATTTTAAGCAAGTATTTCAAAAATAATTGAAAACATTACGTGACCATGACATTAATGACTTGAAAATAATTATGAAATAATAATTTTGAAATAATATTTCATATTATTTTACCTCATTACTTTTGAGCATAATTTTGGGGTGTGTGTTATTTTTGTTATTTTTAATAATTATTATTTTTATTTTATTTAGAACTAATGTGTTCCCTCAACCCTGAGTGCTCACTGGAAGGACAGATCCTGAAGCTGAGGCTCCAATACTTTGGCCATCTCATGAGAAGAGAAGACTCTCTGGAAAAGACCCTGATGTTGGGAAAGAGTGAAGGCAAGAGGAGAAGGGGACGACAGAGGACGAGATGTTTGGACAGTGTAACTGGAGCTACCAACATGAATTTGACCCAACTCCGGGAGGCAGTGGAAGACAGGAGGGCCTGGCGTGCTCTGGTCCATGGGGTCACGAAGAGTCGGACACAACTTAACGACTAAACAACAACAACAAAAATGTGTTCCCACTGCATTACTAAGAATTACTGCAAAAATTAATTTTTGTAATTTTACCTAAAACACTTAATGTTGATATATTAATATTTAAATTGACATTAATTAAAAAACACTAGGATTAAATCTAATGTTTCCAAATGCTTTTGCTGGTCATGAGAGATGGTATCATTTGCTGTCCTTTGTGGCCACCTGGCCGCTGCTGGTAGCTCTACACAACATGCAAGAGACACCATTAGTGCCAAACAGGAAGACTCACGGCAACCTCTATGAATCTAGGACAGGTTTTCCAGATATGGCAAGACATGTGAGACACAGAATTTCCTATGTTTCCCAAGCTTGAGACTTCAGTGAGGCCAATATAAGGCCTCTCTGTATTTGCCAAGCCAGGTGATGTAACTCAGTTTCAGAATGAATCCAAATTTTAACACCACCGTTTAAGAAGGATACCAATAACCTGGAACTTGCTCATAAAAAAGCAGGAGAAAAAGATGGTAAAGTATATGGAAGTCAAGGCCTATCATGAAAATTTGAGAGCTGTGTTAACAATTTCACATCTCTTCCAAAATCTATTGTTGTTGTTACATGCTGATCAGTCACCTCCGACTTAGGATATTCTTATGAATGAGCAATCTCCAAAATGTCCTGTCTTCAACAGCCCTACTCATCTCTTGAAGACTCAAGACTGTAGCTTCCTTTAGGGAGTCAGTCCACCTTGAATTTGATCTTCCTTTCCTGCTGACTTCCACCTTTCCCAACATTATTGTCTTTTCCAGAGAATCCTGCCTTCTCATGATGTGCCCAAAATAGGACTGCCTCAGTTTCAGCATTTTTGCCTCCAGAGATCATTCAGGTTTGATTTGATCTAGGACTCACTTTTTCATCTTCTTGACACTTCAGGATATCTGCAAAGGTTTCCTCCAGTATTGTATTTCAAATGAATATTTTTTTACCCATCAGCCTTCTTTCCTGTCTGGCTTTCTCATCCATACATGGTGATGGGAAATACGGGAGTGTGGATGATCTTCGTCTTGGTCTCTAGTGACACACCCTTATGCTTGATGATTTTTTTTTCTAATTCCTTCATTGCTGAAGGATTTTTTTTTCTAATTCCTTTATTGCTGAAGAGTCTCACTCTTCTTATTACTTGGCTGTAGTCTCCAGTTGGATTGATGATTGAACTAAGGTATACAAAATCTTCCACTATTTCAATTTCTTTTTTCTTATTTGCTTTTTCATTGTCAACATTAAAGTTTAGTTTTTCTGTAGTCATAATATTTGTCCTCTTAATGTTCAACTGAAGTCCTGCTTTGACACTTTCTTCTTTCACTATCACTAAAAGTCATTTCAAGTCATTTCTGTTTTCTGCCAGTAAGATAGTGTCAGCTGCATATCTTAAATTATTGATGTTTTTTCCACCAGTTTTCATTCCTTTTTCACCTGAACCTAGTCTGGCTTTCCATATCGTATGTTCTGCACACAGATTGCACAGGTAAGGGGATTAATAATAATAATAATAATAATAATAATAATAATAATAATAATAATAATAATAATAATAATAATAATAATAATAATAATAATAATAATCACCTTTGAACTGTTGAACTGGAAGGGACCCTATGGATCATCAAGTCCAGCCCATCTCAAGAAGGCACAGTGGGGAATCGAACTCCCAAGCCAGAGACTTAAGCCACTGAGCTATCCAGCAGTTCATGCACCCTTGTCTGACAATTTTGCCAATAGGAAACCATGCTGTCTCTCCATATTCTGTTCTAATGGTAGGTTCCTGTCCACAAAACAGATTGCACATCAGGACAATCAAAATGTGCAATGAAACCTATCATGGTCTTGCAGTTAAAATACAAAACCTCCAATGCTATCAAATTCCACACAAACTATGACAGTCATACATTCTGGCTATGGTACTTTCTGTTCCAACCCCCCCCCCCCACATTGTTTGGTTATCACCCCAACTGTGGAACATATACAGTGGACCCTCGACTTACGGAATTAATCCGTATTGGAACGGTGGCTGCAGGTCGAAAAGTCTGTAGGTCGAGGCTCCATTGACCTACAATGCATTGAAAACCGATTAATCCGTAACCGGCCATTTTTGGTCCATTTTGTTTGATTTACCAGTCTGTAGGTCGATTCTCCAGCCGCAAGTCGAACCTAAATTTTGCGGCCAGAGAAGTCTGTAACTCGAAAAGTCTGCAGGTCGAGCCGTCTGTAAGTCGAGGGTCCACTGTATACCCCAACTGGCTTTTTTCAACTGCTCATTCTAAAAATGGGTTTGTCTGAAGTATGCAAAGGAACTCATATTAACAAATTAGAAAAAAAATTGAAAAGAGCAGCAAATCCTGTCTACATTATACACATAGGAAACAACCCCCCCCCCTTTCTCTTTCTTTCTCAGAGAGGTTGGAGGAAACTTTTGTAAGCGGAGTGTCACTCATAGAAAGTGCTTTTGCCTGATCTTTGTTTTGGGAGCTAGATGGAGATCTTTCTTCTCTCCAGACCACAATCACCCCTTTCAGCACAGGCCTCCAACCAGTTGTAAGCATTCATATATAAAACGTTCATTAGTTTACTTTTATTATAAGGCAGAATATAAACATCTTAAATAAACTAAGACACTTGAGAAATAAACATCCTGCATTTTGTACATTGTTGGAAAAGTAAAACCTTTGGTGGGGAGCAAGCTTTTTACCTAGTACTAACATAGTTTTTTCCCCTACGCATCTGAGTCCTTGAAACTGCCTCCTCCTTCCTGTTGCTTCCTGTGGTAGCCACCTTTTCTTGCTTCTCTTTTTCTGCTCTCTAAAGGTAGACACTACCTTCAGAAAGCAGAAGGCAGTGTCTGCCTTCTGCTCTCTAAAGGTATGTGCCATTTGGACTTTATGGGATTTCCATCTGACAGACGTACACATACAGACACCTTAATGTGGCTCACCAGCAGAATGGCCCAGCTGGAAGGCTTCATGGCCTAGCTTCCTGTTAGAAAAGTTGAAGTTCCAACAATCCAAATGTTGCACCCTAGTAGATGTGTGGATGTGTAGCTTCATACTATATGAAAGAAAATAACTAAAGCATGAAAAGAAGTAAAGCATAATCATTTTTGTTTCCTTTGACCAAAAAGTACTCAGAGGCACCACCTGAGGAGGCAGGGCAGGGAAGCCATGCTGTTGCCTCTGAGTGCACACCCGCCAGAGGAGGTGGGGCTAGGAAGCCGAGGCAGCCACAGAAGGAGCTGTACGGCTCAACTGATGAACTCTGCCAAACCGTGGAACAGCAGTTCATGCCTATCTGTAATAACTACCCATGTGGGGTCTCACTATAACTAGAGGGTGACCCATGGGTCAGGTGCCAGAGCACGCTGAGCAAGCAGTAAGTTCATCCAGGGTGTGGAGAACGCTAGGTTATCTTTCATATGTATAGCAGTGCCACCCAACAAGGTCTCCAGAGATTTCCAACCATACTGTCAAATAACCCACCATATTTTCTCCTTTGTAGTTACCATGAATCAAACAGAGGTTGTTGTGTTGTTGTTGTTTTAATAAAATCAAGCCCTGGAATGATTTCCACAGAGAAATGTTTATGCTTTCACTACATCTGCCAGTCACTGTGAATTAATCTCCTTGTTTTTCTGGTGCTTTCATCCATGGGAGGCAAATGTGCTTGGCTTTCTCTTAGAAAAGCTACAGAAGAGACTCCTGTCCAGCAGCATCCATCCCACATGCTCTCCAACCGTGCAATCCTGTGCATGTCTTCTCAGCAGTCAGCTCAGTGGAGTTCAATTGAGCCTATTCCTAAAGAGTACTGCAACCTTCTACTTATTGTCTCGTCTGTCAAAGGGAAAGAGAGAAGACCCAATTTGGATGCCAGTGCCAGCGTTGTCTTTAGAAGAAAAAAAATGACACTTTCCCATGTTAAGCGCTTCGTTGATTCTAAATGGCTGGCACACACTGCCATTTGGATTTCAGCGTGGATCCATTAAAATTATAATTATGCCTTTAAAAAGAGAGGTAATGAGTGCTGGAATTAAAGCTCTAAGCTCAGCTTTTTCTTTCTGCTTAAAAAGAGGATGTGAGCAAAATGTTCTAGCTCACTATTATTAAAGAAAAGGGAAAGTTTCCAGGGTGAGCAAATGTGTGCTATTAAGGACATGGCAGTACAGAACCTTGTGCTGCTGAACATGGCTGACCTGTGACTCAGTGTCTTGATCTAGCAAACTGAACTGTGTCTGTTATTTTTCTTTCTTTCTTTCTTTCTTTCTTTCTTTCTTTCTTTCTTTCTTTCTTTCTTTCTTTCCTTCTTTCTTTCTTTCTTTCTTTCTTTCTTTCTTTCTTTCAGAGTGAGGCAAGAGTTTAAAAAAAATCCTCACTAGGGTGTCGGTGTCAATATCTCTGGAACAAACCCTTGAGAAAGAGGTTTGGAGATTCCATCAGCAGCATCTTTCATTGACCAACTGGTGCCCTAGAACTTTGATTCGACTGCTAGTTACATTTCTCACCCACTTGCCTCACTTGCTGGCAAAATGGCAAGTCCTTAAGGGTAAAGCTAACTCGTACCAGGATTTCTTTGGAGCCTACAGGAGAACCAACCAAAGAGTTGGAAAGGAACCTAAGGGTCATCATGTCCAGCCTCCTGCCAATGCAGATAATCCAGAGCTAAAGCATTCCCAACAGATGGGCTCACAACCCATGTTTGGAAACTACCAACAAAGCAGAGCTCTTCCAAGGTAACTGTTTCCACTATTAAACAGCTTCTACCCTCAGAAAATTGTTCCTAATGCTGAGTTGGAATGTCCTTTCTTGTAACTTGGATCCATTATTTTGGGTTCTACTTTCCAGAGCAGCTGAAAACAAGCACGCTTCATCTTCCACACAACAGCCTTGCATATTTTTGAAAAAGTTATCAGTCCACCTCTCAGTCTTCTCTTCTGCAGCTAAACAGACTTAGTGGGGTGGCTATTTTATCTTGGCCCTAGAATTAGTGACTGATGATAACCCAGGGATTCCCCTCTACACTCTGTTCATACTTTTCAACTGGAGAGGAGAAGGGATGTGGGAAGAAGGCTCTTCCAGACATTCTGAAAGATGGATTTCAGCCAACGCAGGCCATATTAGGTTTATGCGTCTCTCTTCCGTTGCCCTCCATGGTACTGTTGCAAAAATTAACAGTTCAAACATCTGCTAGGCTAATTCCAATTACCCACAAGGTGGGAGAAAATGAGAGCACCCACTAGGAAAGTCATAACTCGTTTTCTCTACCATTTTGTTCTTGTTTATCAAACATTCACCTTTGACACTATATGAGGATTCATTGTACCTAATGGTGATAATCATTGACAATCCCTGAGCTGCTGAGGGCAGTTGAGCATAAGTAAAAAGAGGTAATCAATATTGGAATTAGCCTGCTTGAGACCTAACAGCTTTTAATATCTGGAGGGGCATTCCAATTCAGGATTTATGCAGGGATGGGCCTTTCGCATCTGAACTAAAGAACTCAAACATGAAACAGGCTCTCTCTTTTTTGAACTTTATATTCTTGAGTCAAAAGAGAGCCTCTAAAACATGAATGACTTGTGTTTATGAATGAGAGGTACATGGATGTTTGTTTCTTTCATATGATATGACAAAAGGGCACCAAAGGTTACATGAAAGTTTCTTTCTTTCACGTAACCTTTCGTGCCCTTCTGTCATATCATATGAGATTTTTTTTAAAAACTAATAGCATTGCAAGCACTGTCAGCAGTTATCAGAACATTTAGGAGGGAGGGAACAGGAATTTGGAACTATTATTATAGGGCTTCAAACCCAGTGAAAAATCCTCTTTTTGCTTCGATCATCCCTTGTGGAATTACAATGTGCTGAGTTCCTGGTGCCCATCTTGGATTGCTTGGATTGCTACCTCCATCCTGGATCCTTTCCTTTTTTTCTCTCTCTATTATTTTTTTGGGGGGAGAGTTCCCCAGAATGCCTCCTTGGATTTTTTTTTTTTTTTTTTTTACAATTCCATCCCCTGGTTTGTTTGGGGATATTTTCCCCCTCTTGGATTTTTTAAAATCTTTTCTTTTATTTGACTATTGTTGCTGCTCCCTGGGCTACTTGCTGATGTTTGCTGGAAGAGATGGGAAGGCATCAAGTGATGGTGGGGAGCAAAATCTCTCCATATTCTAGTAGTTTTGGTTGGGGTTGGGGCTTTGATTTTATTTTATGGAGGGTCTTTTGCTCTAATTTGCTTACTTGCTTTTCGGGAGACAGGACTGTGTGTGCCTGTGTGCTTTCCCTGCTCAATTTTTTTTAAAAAATTGGCATTTGGTCAGTTTACTATGATTTTATTCAATTATAGGTGTATATTTTGATGAGGGTTTTTGTTCTTGTTTTGTTTTTAAGGGGGAGGACAGTTTTATATGGTTCTGTGAGAGTGTGTGGGCTGGCTGTAGACTTAGTGTCTATTGCAGTGTGCCACTGGGCTGTGTGAATTTGATAATATTAACTAGTGCCTGTATAACTTTGATGATAATTTGTCTTTCTCGTGTACTACTGCCCACTTTTGGAGTAGACTGATACTCTGTTGCCTTGCCTTTGTTTTTTGGAGTAGTTTAAAGGTTTTTTTTTTTTCTAGTGCTTTTGGGGTAGCAGAAAACATGAATAGGAAACCCAGAAGACTCTTTCCCTTTCATGTAAAAACAAAAGGACCAATACATAAAAAATACAAAAGGAAAAGGAAAAAAAGAAAAGGAGAAGAAACACTACCCTCAAAAGAAGCCGTAATAAAAAAAGTATGAAAATATATTTTTTTCCTCATGCATATCCCTAGATATATGTCATCATTCAAATCCAGTTCCACACCCAAAATGATATACATATGTTCTTTACCTTTTGTCTTAACAAAATCATGGACATGAATTTAATGAATTTTTTTTCCTCTGGTCTTGATCCCAGAAGGTTCTTTCACCAACAAGGGGCCAGAGCCCTTGAAATTCAGGGTTGGGTTGTGTGTCGCATTGCAAGCATTGATGAACACCAATTATCTCTCTAAATCTCCCAGAAAAATCAGCTTTGTGCTAAATTGCGGAGTTTTGAAGCTTAGGGATCAGAAGAAGAGTATTCATTTACTCTTAAGTTCCACAGTCTTCCATGATTGCACCAGAGTGGTAGTTCCCCGACTGATTATTTCTCTCTGCCGTGTTGTGCAGGTTTTGAACTTGCATTTTGTAGATGTCCAAATAGCTGCCGTTTATGCTCTTGTGAGGCCCAGGAGATATATCTCCTTGTTCTTGCAGGTGGTGCTTGGCATATCTTTGTCCTTACTGCCTTTCAGTTATTTAGTGATCAATTGGTAGAAACCAAATTACGACTTGAAAATGATATCTGACCCCAATGGGCAACGTAGTAAATCAAGGAATAGCTTGTGTTTATATCTCAGCGGCATGAAGGTAAAACAAGATGGCATGTGAAACAAATGGCTTTTGAGTAGTTATAGTGCCCTGTGGGTAAAAGAAACCCTCCACTTCCCATCTCAACACATATTCTGCTGTCTGTTTCACAAGAAAAAAAATTGTATCTCAACAATATACCAAAGTAATGGACAAGTGAATAGTCTTGGGGTTAGTCCTCCATACATCCAGGGATGTTCAGATCACTTAATTGGCCATTTGCTGGAGAAAAGGGCCACTGGCAGCCCATCCTGTGTGTAGCCCCTTAAACATTACAACTAAGAATCCATCTGTCAGATACATTGTGTCACAAGAAACCAGAGGCAAAGCTTCAGAGAGTGTAAGGATATGGAAATGCTGGCCTGACTCTGACTATAGAAGTTGCTGGAACGGAGGCTTTGAACTGGAGCCTCAGTGGAGTTGAGCTGAACACTGCATATTCTTGTTGCATCTTATCAAATACTTTTGCAAACAATGAGATTGTTTGTCGGGGGGAAGACATCATAAATCCTCTTCTCTGGGAGAAGATAGCTACCCACCCTATGGGACTGGGAAGTGATCTGCTGCTGTATGATTTCCTTAAGGAAAAATCAGACTAAAAGAGTCTGTCAATATTTTAAATAAATAAATAAATAATTCTATATCACCTTTCAGAAACCCATTGAAGGTTCAAAAACTATTTTAAGTAATGAAACAAAGCAAAACAATAATCACATCAAAACATCAGAAACCAATGCATAAAACATTTCAAATATGAGAAATGATTTTAAAGAGATGTTAAAATACATGTTTTGAGGCCCTTCATGAATGCAGAGAATGGGGATCATCTCTTTCATGTTTCCAAAGGAAGTGTGTTCCAGAACTCTGGAGCAAGACACAAAAAAAGCTTTTCCCATGAGCCCAACAAGCAAGCTTCTACAAGAAAGGAAATCTTGGAAAGTCCGTTACCCGGGCAGGTTCATGCCCAAAGCATAGCAGGCAATCCCTAAAATGGCCAAATCCTGGGCATTTAGAAATTTAAAGGTGAAATCGAGTTGTGCACAGAGTCCTGAAGATCTTCTCATGCATTCAGTATTTCTGTTATTCCATTCCTGATGTGACTGTACAGATGTCTCTCCACGAACAATCTAAATCTGGATCTGTAAACATCAAGTCAATAGTTACAGCAACCTTAAACTGCACACACATCTATCAAAGATAGATTATGCAGTTTAATAGACTTAGAGCAGTGCTTCCCAACCTTGGGTCTCCATATGTTCTTGGACTACAACTCCAAGAAATCCTGGCCAGCACAGCTAATAGTGAAGGTTTCTGGCAGTTTCATTCAGTCTGGGGACTTAAGGTTGCTGTAACCATTGACTTAGAGCATGGTTGGAAACTGTGTAGCCCATAAATATTGTGTAGTCCAGCAAGACCTTTTGTGCAGCCCTCAGAGCCCCCAGAACCCACCCCCCGCACCATCAATTTAGGCTTGCTTCCCAAAGCACTCAGAGGTGTGATTGTCCCATTTCATGCCTTTTGGGCCCTCCTACATCTTTTTCATCTGAAAAACCATTTGCAGAAAATGAGAAATTACCTGTTTTCATCAGATGGGTGAATGTGGTCTATAAGGTCTTGAGAAGTTGAAAACAAAGTATGGCTGCCATACCCTTTATAACTATACTTATTATGCCTATACTTGACTGCATAATAGGGCTGATACAGGCTTAGTCATGCGTAGAGCTGGCCCAATTAAATTAGTGGATCAAAATAATCATGACTAACATATAATTTCACTGCATCTACTATAAGCATAACTTGTTGCAGATCCAGTCTCATGCTGAAAATGCATGAATCTAACCTGAAGAAGTCCAGAATGTACAAAAGATAGGATTCCTGTTTTTAAGGAATCAGATTACCAGCAATGTGGCACATCATATGGGTATAAGTTATATAATTATACTTGCAAATGAAGAGTGAGAGGGTGACTAAATCTCTGATGTGACAGTAGAAAAATCACATTTGAAAGTCAGCTCAGATATTAGATGTTAAGATAGAACCCAGTAGTGAGATGCAACTAGAGTCGGCCCATTGAATCAATGGAACTTATGAAGGAGTTGATTCACCAAATCCCCATTGATTCAATGGGCATACTCTAGTTGTGACTTACAACTGGATTTCAGCCATATACTGATAACTTTTACTGAGCAGGAGTCATAGTCTCCTAAGCTATGTGAACAAAATGCATCATTTTGAATACCCATGAAAGCTTATACCAAAGAAAACTTGTTAGTTCTTAAGATACCAAAAGACTCATTGTTGCTTTTGCTACAACAGACTAGCATATCTCCTTCCCTGAAAACTATTGTATGTGTACTCACACCTAGTTATTACTTTGAAGATGGAGACTGGCACTCTTGATCACATTGGCGAAAAGAATACATCAGTAAATGTCAAAGAGTCACGGGGAATATTTCTTTTCATCAGGAGCAGTTTTGGGTTTTTTCCCCTGGACCAGTTCTGTTCTCAATGTTGTTCATAGCTGTAAAGATGCTAGGCATGTTCCAAAGCATTTGACAGAGATGGAGGAAGGCAAACAATCTGTGACTGTTTCCCGGTGTCACAAAATGGGGTATGGATGGAGAAGTCAGTAATGTAGACAAGGATGTCCAGAAGATTTTTTTTCTCTGGGGGGGGGGGCATGTGAATGTGGCATAATAGCATGATTCGTATGCATAGTACATACTACTACAACTCATTGCATCTTAATGTGTACATTAAAATAATAAAGCAATTTAGGATATTTGGGGGGTCTCCTTTGTCCCCCCCACATTAATTGTTGCAGAGTTTTGAATTGTTAAACTCCTCTAGCTGCGCAGCAGAAGTGCAGGGATTCACAGAGCAGAATTAGCTTCAGGTTCCTCAGATTAGTTCACTCCTTTTTATGCATCAACTGGCACTTACAATTTTAATAATTCACTCTGAGACATGCGTTGGAAAAAGAATAAAAAAAGGTTTCACTTACAGTTCTGAACTGATCAAACAGCAAACTCATAAAACATGGCTGCTTTTAAGCAACAGGCCTCAATAGACTCCTGACTGCTTCTAGCAGACTGCTGACTCTCACAGACAAAGAGAGGGGGGAAAAGAAGCCCTCAGCAGAGGGGTGACGCTCTCCTTAAATTCAGAGACAGAGAAGGAATAACTGGCTGGTGCTAGACAGATTGATAGTCACCCAGCCTAGAAAGGTCCCTCCCAACCACACCTACTAGGGGCAGCATATGAGGTTATAAAACTCCAACACTGACTCCCATAAGTATAAAGGATTTGTTGGTGAGAAAAAGACAAGGAGTCAGAAGAGGACATCACAAAAACTTCCTGGCTATATTGTTCATTGAGATGGAGGGTATAACCAGTCCAACTTTCCCACTTTCCTGTCTTAGAAATGTCTGTGGAGGAAAAACAAGGCATTTCCAGACATGTAACAATAACAGCATCTACCCACCATGAGCCAGTTTGTGTTAGATACAAATAGGAGGGTCACTTGAGGATACACAACCAGGTCCTCCTAAGCTATTGGTTGGTCACTTTCATTATTCCTTGCTGGAGCTGCCCCATTCCACAAATCTAGACATTTAGTTGTAAAAAGTGATTTCCTTTTGTATCTGTCTGGCTTTCGAGAAAGGAAGACCAAAGTAAGACACAAAGCTGCTCATCCCTTCCCCGACATGCTGCTTTTAGAATTTTCTCTTAGAATTCTATTAACTTCTAGTTGTTTTAATATGTGCCATCAAATAACTTCCAATATATGCAGATCCTAATGGAGGTTTTGAGGTATGCAAGATTCTCAGACAGTGGTTTACCATTACAACCTTTCCGTGAGTTACCATGACCAATTGGGATCTGAATCCAAGTAATCCTAAATCCTACTCTGATACTCCATTTACCACACCACACTGGCTCTCATGGTGTAGTTAGTCAATAGCAGAGTAGGAATCAGGGCAGAGCAACTGGAGCTTTGTCCCAGGGCACCAAAGTTTCAGAGTGAGGTCCTTTCCTTAGACTTGCATGATTGGCTCCCAGGCTGGGCTACCAACTTAGGAAAAGGCAGGAGTACACTAAGACTCTAGCTGAATGACTGATTTTCTGCAGGCTGCACAGCTTGTATGCCAAGTTTCTAAGGGGCAGAAGAGGAAATGTGTTCAATCTATCAAGCCCCACAAAGACAGCAGAGGGCAGGTTTACATAGGCCTTAGTAGATCAGGCCTCTAGATGAGATGAAGGGCTGGTCCATTTGGATTATGTGGGTTAACCAGGCCTCCTTCAACTAAGGCGCGGTCTGCATGGGGTTCAATAGACTAGGCCTCCAGGCTGAACACAGTCAATTTATGGTTAGAGATGGGCACGAATTGAAAAAATGGTGATTTGTCACAATTTGCAATTTGTCAAGGTCAATTAATTACGAATCATGAATTTACAATTTTTTTCTCATTTATCAATGGATGAATTTATCGATTTGTCTTGATTTTAAAACCCTATAAAACGTTCCCCCCAGGCACTTAGAGAACCCAAAATTACAGAGAAGCTTCCCCTGTCTCTCTACATGCCCTGCAAGTTTGGTGAAGTTTGGATTTCGGATGACTGAGTTACACACCCACAAATAGACCCCCACCCCCAGGAAACTGCCCTTTAGCAACTGGCTTGGGGAAAATCCCAGCACTGCCACAAGCCAGCTGCTAAAGGGTACTTTCCTGGGGGTGCCCCCACTTTGTGGGTGTATAACTCGGATGTCCGAAACTCAATCTTCACCAAATGTGGAGGGATTGTAGACGAGAGTCTGAAGAAGCTTCTCTGTGATTTGGGTTCTCTAGGTGCCGGGGGGGGGACTTTCCTGGGGGCCCCTCTTTGTGCATGTATAACACAGATGTATGAAACCCAAACTGCAACAAACTTGCAGGGCTTGTAGAAGAGAGTCAGGAGAAGCCTCTCTGCAATTTTGTTGTCTCTAGGTGCCTAGCTGGACAAATTGATGAATCAAAAATTGCTGAAAATTCATCAATTCATATTCGTCAGAGGTGTCACTTATGATTATATGAATCAACAAATTTGTGATTGGTGACAAATTTTGCAATTCATTTTTTAATTTCTGCCCGTCTCTACTTATGATATATACATGAAACTATTTATTTGTCTGCCTGTCTCTCTGCCTGCCTTGTCTGTCTAGCCAAAAAACATGCTTTTAATTTGTTTTGTGCTCCTGATCCCCTGTGGAAGAGGAGAAATGCTGGCAAGATATTTAGTGCTATAATTATTTCTTTCATATCACAAATTACAAAGCTGATTGGGGGGGCATATTTTATGCTGCTTGCCCCTGGTGCCAAAATTGCTGGTTACAGCTCTGGTTAATATATGCATTTTTTTTTTTAAAAAATGTCTTTTTATTTTAAGAACACATTACTATTCTCTGTGCTTAGTCCTTGGCCAAAACTAATGGCCAAAATTCTATTATTTAGCATAGTAACTTACTTTGGCATAATATGTTGCAGTTAGAGCAGGCCTATTTGAATTAATAAAGTCTCACTAAATCCCCCTTGATCAATGGGCCTACTCTAATGCAATATACTTCATTTAGCAACAGGAGTTTGGTTGTGATTTAGAAACTGAAATTGGTTTGATTCTGTCATGTAGTTTGAGGGCAACTGCTCAGCAGAAAGAGGCAAACCTAGTTTTTAAAAATGTTAAAGGAAATTGTGAAATGAAGCCTCTCCATCTCTAGTTGTATACAAGTCTGCATTCCCTCATATGTTGGCAAAGACATATTTTAATATATTGGAAAGGTAATGACACAGCCTCTTAGGAATATAGACAAAGAGTGGTCTGCAGCTTATCTTACCTCACAAGGTTGGAAAAGCAAATGTATTTATTTGTTACCAAGGACTTACTGGAGACTTCAGCCAGAAAAATGAACGATCAAATGGAGGTCTGAAATTTCTTTAGAAGCAAAAAATGAAAAAACAAAGCCTGTCATTCTCTGAACACATCGGAGAAGGCAAGTCTCACTGGGGAAAATAAAATAGTGCTCAGAAAATTTGAAGGCAGCAGGAAAAGAGGAAGGCCAAATATGAAATGAACTGACTCCATAATGGAAACCACCTTAAGTTTGCAAGAGCTGAGCAGGGCTGTCAAGGACAGGACATTTCGGAGTTCACTCACTCATACGATCACCATAAGTTGGAAGCAACTTGATTGTACAGAACAACAACAACATAATATCAGAGCTTTGAAAAATTCCTTTCTGGACTTCAGCTCCCATAATCTACACACAACATTAATTACTCTGGCTTTATTGCTTGCTATGGATCACTTGAAAGCAGCTCTGCAAACAAATTTTAGCTATTTGCAAACCAGCTAAGGACCAAACATTCCCAAAATTTCAACATTTACAGAGATTCCTTAGTTTTTTTCTGTTTTCATGAAATTCTTTCTACCAGTAAAAGGATTCACTCACTGGCTGATGGGCTAAATGGATAGTGGGTAGCATTTTGAAATCCAAATAAAATCTAGCCAATTACCCTGGATGGAGAAATATATTCTTCCCCACAGCTCTGGGTTACCATGGTTCTGGGTTAAAGAGGTTTCATTCAGATCCTCAGCCAATTAACCCACATCTCCCGCATGCTTATTTGAACTGCTGGACAGCTCAGTAGTTTAGATCTCTGGTTGTGGAGCTGGACGTTGGGCCTCCTTAAGAAGGGCTGGACTTGATGATCCATAGGGTCTCTTCCATCTCTGCAGTTCTAAGATGATGATGATGATTGCAATCATTTGTCCCAGAAGCAGTTCTGGTTCCCTTTCCAACCCTTGCCTGTCTTGCCTCAGTGACATCACAAGAGCCAAGATTTGGTCTAAGATTTTGGCCCTGAAATCTTCTTGAATAAGATGATGCCAACCTGAGACATTTAGCTCTAATCCTTGTTGTGTATGCCACCTTGGTGGCTCTGGGCCAGACAGAAAAGCAGTTTATAAATCATTTGCCCAAGAGATAGACAGATAGACAGAACTAAAATGTGCAACACTGGGAAAGTACTGTTGAACGTAGCCCCTACTTCTGGGCTTTTCCTCATTGACATCTAGTTGATCCCTATGGGATCAAACTACCGGGCTAGATATGACTTTAGGGGGATGCACATTGAAGAACATGATGCCTTGTTCCCATACCTTAGAGAAGGGATGGGCAACTTGTGGCTCTCCAGATGTTGTCTAGCCAGGTATCCCATCAGCCCTAGCCAGCATCGACCACGGTGAGGGATTATGGGAGTTGCAATTGAAAAATAATGGGGTACTGCAGTTGCCTATCTGTCCTTCACGAGCTGTAACTTATCTTGGATTTGGGGAGAAAAGTCAAGAGTCGGGTCATTTCTGAGAATGCTTTGGAAGTGGCAGATATGACTAGTTGAACCTGCAGACCTTTAGATACTGCATATTTACCTCAAATTCTGATGTTACCCCCTTTGTCTGTGATTTTAAAGGAATGCTCGTGAAATAAATATTTAAATTTCTATTTTCTTTCAATATATGTTCTGAAATGAATTTAACCTATCTAGAACTATTACAACGTCTGGAGAAATGGATAGGTCAGCGCTGGCCTGCACATTACTGGGACTTGTGGATTCCATCTAATTTCCTAAAGGAGTGTTCGAAGATCACATTCTTCAAGTATCCTGGTCCAGGAAACAGAAACATGGCTCATTTTCAGCGAGAAATGTGCCCATATATTCTTCTTGCACTTTAACAACCGCACAGACAATCTTTTAAATTCCAGGCTTGGTTCAACGTATGTAAACGTGCCTTTCGTGTATAAAGCCAGGGGCAGCCTGGACTCAGCATAGGTACCTTTCAATTTACATGTCTTCTTGGATGAGAAAGAAAAAGAGGCCCTCCGGTCTATGTGAGTAAATGGGATACAGCAGGACTTTCTTGGTAGTGGTGCCAATATAGTGGAATATATTGACCCTAGAGTGTCATCTTGTGGAGTCCTTTGGAAAGCAAACTTGGTGTTATTTTTATTATTGTTAAGAATTGTGCTTGATTTTATTTTTCTTCCAATTTATTATCCTGTTCAAATTCTGGTGGTGTTTTGTATGTTTTATTAATATGATGTCTTCTTGTATAAGGTTTTTTTAAATTTCTGGACTGTATTATGACTGCAATAGTGTTGGATGCTTACAAATGTATTTTATGTTTTTCTTATCTGATGGCTAGTCTTTTCATTTGCAGTACATTATCTGACACCAGGCAGGGGAGTGAAAAACTGTTGGAAACCTATGATGAAAACAAATTGTAATTCTTTCCAATATATGTATAAATCACAATCATTCTCACCACAGGAAAAACTTCAAAATATATAACATTGCAAAGCAATGATATTCCGTAAATGGGTTTGCACTCTCTCGGTTGATGCTTGAGTCAACCAGCGCATCTATAGAAATGCAGAAGACAATTATTAAAGAGAAAAAATTCCCACTTTTTATCTCTACCTACCACTGAGGCAGTAGGTGGCCGGGGGGTGGGGGGGACTGAGAGCACACACACACACACACACACACACACACACACAAACATCCTCACTTCAGTAGACTTACCATTTTTGTGGTCAGAGATGTAGTTAAAACCTAAATGAAATTTGAAAGGAGCCAATTATTTTCTGCTTCACTAATTCCTGGAGCATCTCAGACACCAGATTCAATTTCTAAATGTATAACTGCTGTCCAAATCAAGAAGAGGGAGAAAAATCAGAATGCAATAGAAGTGAGAGGCCAAAGAATTAAAATAACTTAACACATGTAGCTGCATTTCTCAAATTTAAATATGCAGTATGGATTGTTTTCTCATTGCTGAATATTTCCCTTGTGCCATATATTAGTGCTTAATGTGCCACCAGGTGTTCCCCCCATACTTGTATTTAATGGTGCAGTTCTGATGCTTTTTCCATTCATCCATTACATATTTATCCTGCTCTTCAAAATAGGGATTGTGTGTATGTGAGGGTCCCCCAGGATTACTCATTACTTATGTGGAGGCTCAGATATGCTATCAACATCACAGAACTTGTATTAAGAAATTAAGTACAAAAGAGTGAGTTATTGCCTTGTCTTTGGGTCAGTCATTCTCTACAAAGCAAAAGCAAAGCGTGCTGCTTATATACCACCCCATAGCGCTTAAAGCACTCTCTGGGCGGTTTACAAATTAATTATGCAGGCTACACATTGCCTCCCCCCCCCCAACTGGGTACTCATTTTACCAACCTCTGAGGGCTAGAAGGCGGAGTCAGCCGGAACCTGTGCTCCCTTCGTCTTAGGATGCAACCACATGGTCAAAAACTGTGAGATTTGCTCTGGCTATAAAATGGATGATGATGATGATTTTCAGATCCAAACTGACAGACACCTTGAACATAACACACCAGACATAGTAGTAATAGAATGAAGAAAGGTCTGGATCATTAACATTGCAATTCCAAGGGAAAATAAAGAAAATAAAGAATTGGAAAAACTAACCAAGTACAGAGACCTGGCAATTGAAACATCTCGCCTCTGGAAGAAACACACTTCAGTGGTCCCCGTAGTCATTGGGGCTTTGGGAACAATATCAGAAATCACACCATCAGAGCTACAAAAAACAGCAATATTAGGAACAGCATACATACTGTGCCGATATTTAACAGACACTTAGGTTTTTGGTTAAAACTTGTATCTGTTATATAATACCAGTCAATGTTTTTATAATTTTGACTGTGCCTGGAGTTTTTGAATAAAATAACTAGTTTTTTGAAACTGGGAAATCAGTAATATCAGTGCAAAAATTTCGTAGGTCTCAAATTTTTTTAGAGGCAACAGATAAAGATTTGAAAATATTTTTGCGATGAAAGCAGCCAAATTATTTAAACTAGGAAATCAGCATCTGTACAAAATTTTGTTTTTCTACCTCTTACCATTTCAGTAATTTTTCAGGACTAACAAGCAAGCAAATAAACAGACAACATTTGGGACATATTTGCAAGATGTGTTCGTTGTCCACAGAATAGATCTGATCATAAACTCATGGTTTATTGTCTTCCAAGCTATAGTAATGCAAAGGTGGACAGCTTTGTTGGGAATGGTGGGGTGTGTGTGTCCAAAATGTCACCTCCAGCACTCCACAAGGACTGGGCAAAAAAGGGGCTCAAAACTTTGTGGGAGTAAAAACAGGCAGTGTCTAGATTTCTACTTCTGATTTTGATTTTTTTTCTTTAAGTGAGGGAGAACCCTGTGACATCCCCATGCAAAAATTCCAGGACCATAGCCTGATAACTGTCTTAAAAAAAAAAAAAAGACAACCCCCCCCCCCCCGTCCCCATTGGAAGGCCTTTTGGGGGTCCATGAAGGTCTTCATAAACAGCCTTCATAAACTGAAAAGGCCTCTCTTCTGCTCTGTAGGGGCCATTAAAAAAAAGTTAATATGTGTCAGAACATAGTGGTGTTGCGAATAACTTGAAAACATGACAAATTTGTCCTTAATGCTTCTTAGTGGGCACAAGGGGATTTTCTGGGCATTTTTTTTTCTTTTAAATTCAGAGGTTTGGGGTATTGGAGGGCACAAAATGTCCCTGAATATCTGCATATGGCCAATGGCCTCCATGTTGCTCATGCTTACTTTAAAACCTTCATCTCTCCCTTGCAGGTTTTAGAGCTCACTGGCTCAATGCCAAGGGGGTATGTGTGTGTGTGTGTTGCTTGTGCAATGTCACCATGTCAAAAAGCCAAGTATGAGGGGAGGCATGGAGTGGACCATCAGCAATGCAATGAGCTCCAGCAGTGAGTGAGTGAGAGCCTGGAAAACTCCCCCTTGTCATATGAGATACGTTTGGGTAGAATGCAATCCCTAGCAGAAATGACAGCAACCACTGCAGTTGTCTGCCTGCCTTCAAAAAGAAACATGTTTCCTCCCCCCCCCCTCCGATATTGGTTGCCATATTACCTGAATAGCTGGGCTTTATATGAGTTCTGGACCCATTTATCTTGATTTTTCCCATTCCTATTTTTAAAATCGGTTTGCTCCCAACCCTTCTCTGCCTGTCTCTCTGAAGTCCAAAAGGAGCAGCCACTGTGACATTCCATGCCACTGTCCCTGTGAGATCAGAAAGTCCCACACTGGTGACATCATAGGGGCATACCCTGTGATCTCAGATTTTGGCTTTGAAATCTCAGGGAATTAGATGCTGCTAAATTCTGTGCACTACACCTGAGATGTTTTTAATGAACAGTGAAGAAATATTCTAGGTAAATAAACAAACGTGAAAGGCAAGAAGTGCAAAACAACCAAAACCAGCTTTCAGGAAGAAAACATATAACTCTCTTTAACAAGTTCCAAATAATTCTCTTCTGCTTTTGGAGTGCTAGCTGATAACTGTGAATATTCTGGATTGATTGCTTACAGCATATGGGCTCTTTGTTCTCATACCGTTTGAGCACGGGAATCTTTTCTCAGTGCCTTGTGCCTGCATAAACCTTTAGATAGGCAAGGATCAGTGTGAAAAGGCATACAATAATGAACATCATTATAAAGTTTTATCAAATTCACATATGCATTCGTAAATCAGATTTCTAGACTACATGTCAACTATTGCTTTCCTGAAGTTTTTTTTTTTTTTAGAAAAGGAAAAGATGTAGCCTCAGTGTGGTTATTTAAGCATGTATTCTTAAGAACCTGTAACTAATTAGTGAGATTGCTATTAAGCTTTCATTTTCAAATGGCTTCCAGGTTCAGTGAGGGAACAATAATAATCAAGTGGAGTCTTTGAAAATGGAGATGTTTTTCTCACAGAGGTCAAAAACTGATTTTTACAGACTCAGCTATTAGTTCTTTGGCTTTGTAAAAAATGCTGAAGAAGCCAACTGAGAGCTACATCTTGAAAACAGAGCAGTTTTTCAGTGAGATTAATGCTAACCAGTGACACATCTCTCCAAACACATTGTCTGATGTGGTGTTCATTCAAAACATTGCTGACACTTTCATGAGAAACCCCTTAGAATATTGTAATGATTTTCTAGCATTTCTTCTTCTCCCTCCAACACTGGTTCTTCACAGAGTTGGACGGGGAAGAAGAATTAGGAATCTGGAGCATGATAGCCAAAAAATTCACCTCACTTCAATTTTGCTTGATGTTTATTGTATAAATTATCATCCAGGTGCCACAAACAGAAAAGGAACTAGGCTTGACCTTTATGGAGAGAGGTTCTGAGAAGAAGGAGAATTTTGAACGCATGGTACACTTCAGAAATTTTTAAACAAGAGCCAGCACACAGCTTAATTTTCAGAACCGAGTCTTCCTTTTGTTGCACTGAGTATAATTAGAAGGCATAAGAATTAATTAACTACCCACTGTAAGTGGCCAACTAATGTTCAGTGATTGGCTGCATCTGTAATAGTAAGCTGTTCTTTTTGTTCTGTCAGCCAGAGTTAAGGAAAGGTGGAAGAGGGGCGGTGGAATGACATCACAAGGGCACGGTGGCTTAGGCTCCAATTTAAGCAAATTATCCACGAATCTGAACAGCAATTCTGACAAACTTGAGAGGTTCATCTACTGAAACCGAAACCATCTGTTCTCCCTAACAAGGATATGTTCAAGAATCGAGGCATGTGAGTGGATGTGAATGACAAGCATGTTAAAGAGGGAACGTTAGGTGTGAACGTTAATAGAATTCAAAACAGCTTTTCTCAGAGGCCTGCCATATGCATGTGTGCAGAAGGGCCTTTCTGTATTTGAGGCTGAAAGAGTGTTTTTGTTCTCTCATGCCTGCTGCTGCAACCCATTACATGGGGACAGCTCTTTTAGCTGCTTACTGTGACGTCCTTCAAACAGAAGTGAGAAAATAACTTGTGTCTTTTCCAGAGCTAACCCTCTTCTGACATGGGGTGAACCCCTTGCCTTCGACAATCAATGAGGCTGAGCAATGAATTGTGTACTTCTCACCACTGGGAGGGACACCTGCTGCCATCACCATCGCTGGCAGAAGCCGCATTCACACATACTGTTTGCTCCATCAATTTGAATTACTGTTGTACATCACCCATTGGTCAGATGGGTGGTGTAGAACAGTGGTTCTCAAACTTGGGTCCCCAGATGTTCTTGGACTGCAAGTCCCAGAAATCCTGACCAGCACAGCAAGTGGTGAAGGCTTCTGGGAATTGCAGTCCATAAACATATGGAGACTCCAGTTTGAGAACCACTGGTTTAGAAATTCAATCAATCAATCAATCAATCAATCAATCAATCAATCAATCAATCAATCAATCAATCAATCAATCAATCAATCAATCAATGGATCTGCAAGACATTACATGAGGCTAAAATTGATCCCTTCCACTTTCCTTCTACTTCAAGATTATTTTCCTTCACTTTGGTGTTGGGTTTTTTTGTGGGTGGGCAGGGTGGGAGGGGTGGGGTGGGGTGGCTGCAGCCTGGTTTGGTCCACATCCATTGGCCCTATCTGTTTCTTTGTCTGGAAGAAACCTGATTCCTACAGGACCTGCACAATTTGAACTCCCCTGATATCAGCTGTGATATAATCTGTGGGAGTGTTTTATCTCTGTCTCCCTCTTGGGAGGGAAAGCAACAAGGAATCTCCAGGCAGAGAATGGGGAGGGCCTAGGAGGAATTAAGGGGTATTCTAGAAGAAAGAAAAGAGGGGATATTCTATGGTGAGGAGATTCAAATTGGAAGAATCCAGATTGCATTAAAAGAAAAATTAAAATAGACGTGGAAGCTTGGGAGTGAGTGATTCTTGATCTGTGGGAAAAAGGGACCACTCTCCCAGCTGGCCTCAATCAGAGCCATACACCTCATGTGGATGAATCCTGAGGCATCAAGGTGGGGCATGTTTCTTGGACAATTTGCCAATCCAGTGCCTCTCAGAATAAGGCATCAGGCAGGCTAGTGCTCTGAAGAGCCACCCTGGCTTCTCTTCCACTGAAGCAAATGCCACAGCATGAGAGTGGTCAATGCAGTTCTCCAGAGTATTTGCTGGCCTGTCCACCCATTATCTTGATCCAAGGACCCCTAGGAGTGAGACATTGGGCAGACAGGCAGGCAATGTCTCCAGAGACCCCCTTGCCTGCTACTTCCATGAAGCAGCAGAAAAAAGCCTGGTATGGTTTTCTAGAGAGCCTACCAACCCCAAATGCCTTAATCTGAGGGGGATACCTATACCTCACACTAAGGAAGTGCAGGGGATGGAAATATCTCCCCCTAAGCTGCAGTTTTGGGAAAGGGAGTACATTGGCTACCACAGTGTGGATGGCCACAGTGGAGAGAGGACAAGATGGCCAAGGGGTGGGACAGTGTGGACCTTCTGTCTCAGAAGTTAGGATATCTTTCACCATCGTGGTCTCTTTCCTTCCAGTAATTGGTCTAAGTAGATGAGTTTTAGAGAGTTTTAGTGTGGTGTATTGGATAGAGTGACAGACTAGGACTCAGGACAGCCAGATTGAAATCCCTGCTCAGCTATGGAAATTCACTGAAGGAGTGGAACTGGCAAAACCATTCCTTAAATATCTCACTTACATTGAAGGCCTTAGAAAGGTCACTGTAACTCAGTTCTGAGTTGATGGCACATAACACACACACCGAGTTTTACCTTTAGGTCTATTTTGAGCCCTGGAACAACTCTGGTACTTACAAAATAATAAGAGTCTTTCTGGTCATGAATGACTTTATCTTTTCTTTTGGTTGTGAGTGAACTTCTCCTCTTACTAAGCAGTGGCAATCTGCACTTAACTAGGTAACCAGTTGGAGTCCCAGCACTATTATTGCAGGCAGTAATTAGTACCTTTGCTTTGTAGATGGTAGGTGGGTTGATTGAGGGTCAAACTAGAGCATATGTGTATCATTCTCTTTTTTTTTTTTCTCAGAGCAACTCTCCCAAGTGGTGCCCCTTGTCCCAGCAGATGGTTTTCCTAATCTATGTGCTTTGTTTTCTGATTGGTCATTGAAGAATCAACTTTCAAGCTTTATTGCTGTGACACTTATCGCTGAGGAAATTCTGATGTGCTGGGGGCGGACAATGATTAATGGTAGGGTATATACATCCCTCTTAATGCAGGTTTGCCCTTGAGGTATTGGTTGCTAAATGATTTTGATTTCCATTGGTTTCCTAACCAAGCCCATCTGAGTGACAGTTTATACCCTTAGATGTTGCAACTAGAGAAGCTTTCTGTCAGCTGTATCTGCAACATTAAGATTACATGATAACTATGGGCAAAGTATGCATGTGCTGAGACATACAGGCATACGGTAAAACATGGAGAGCCTAGAACTGAAGCAAGCCTTTGAAACAGTATAGGGAAAGGTCCTCAACCCCCCCCCCCCATCTCCATGCAGATGGAAAGAAGGTGCAAGTTATAAGACCTCTATAGGCATCCTGCCGAATATGTAAGAGGCAAAAGTGGGGACAGGATGGGCTTGTGCATGCTGGCCCTCTTGCCAATGGCTGTGAGCACTGGGTTGCAACCTTTTACCTCCTGTTAATGTGAAGCATAGATGTCTGGATGGATGTCATAGTTTTGTTTCCTTCAGTCATCCTTGTACAATGAAGGGAGATCAGTGTGTGAAGTGATAGTCACTGTGGCAGAGAACTAAAGCTACGAAGAGTTGCAGCGACCTTAAAGACATCCAACCATGCCTATGTTGCCCAGCCGTGCTGCAGAAGGCAACAGTGATGGCCCAGACTCCTGAACGGTAGGGATGGGCAACCTGTGGCCTCCTCCAGTTGTTGTCAAGTTGCAGCTCCTTTATCACTGGCTACATCAGCTAGGACTGCTGCGAACTGCTGCTGGACATAATCTGGAGGATGATAAATTTCCCATCCCTCCAGTAAGGAGTGGGAACCAAATGCCACCATTGACAAATAAGGAGGGACAGAAAGCCTAAGGAAATCTGAAGGAAAGAAATCTTTAAAACAAAATATGCCTTTTTGTTTCTTTACTCATGTGGTGTATAAGATAGGATGCATAGTAGGCACAGCCAATTTCCAGCAAAAAGCATAAGAAGAGCCCTGCTGGATCAGAGTAAAGGGCTGTGTAGCCCAACCCATGATTCTCCTAGTGGCCAATCAGATGCCAGTGGAGAAAAGTGCAAAACAGAATGTGAGTGAAATCCCAGGGCACGGACAGGTTCCAAATTCTTTCTGTCTCTCTACCTATCACTCTACTTATGTGTCTATTCTATTGCCTTTCAGTCCTGTCCAGAGCCACAGAGGTGATGTATGTAGCAAGGATTAAAACAGTTGACAATTAAAACATTTTGTCCTTCACCACACCAAAGAATTCATTATTAAAGTGTACTGATCTGTGCAATAATAAATGGAGTTGTGCACAATTCTTCTCATGCAATCCACATCCTAATTATTCTGCCAGGTCTCTTCTCATGCTGTCTTAATCCTATTGATTTTAAGCCAGCTTGATTTCAGCTACACCACTGTAAGTAGTCTATGATTCACAGCCCTCTACTGCAGGCTTCTTGTTGTTTCCAAGATTCTTAGGCACGCATTGCAGTTCAGTCATTAACCATGACTAAAAGTAACTAATTGGTTTTATAAACACAATGAAGGAAAGAGAATTTGTCCTTATTAAATATTCACAGCTTGAACAGTAATGGCTAGAAGAGAAGGTTAATTTTCTCAGTTGTAGCAGGAAGCATGAGAATGAGGACAATGTCTTTCACAGCGGCAGCGTCATATGTCAACCAATGACACTATGCCATGAGAAGGATGAGCAGCGGAACAATATTGGATCTGCCAGCACACCACTTTCCCCTAATGAATATTTAAAGTTAACACTTAAGCACAATCCATTTCTCATCAGGATTCTCATTAGTTTCCTGGAACACTGTAAGACCAGCTTTGTGGCACTGGTGATACCAAAGTATAAGAAGTCATGCTTTGGAAGGGAGGTATTGAAAAATTTGCTTGCATCACATTTAGGCCATGATCCTGCCCTGTGAAGGGGTGCAGTGTCCATTGCCACAGAGCTCAATAAGATCTTGTTTTTCCTCTAACCAGAGCTTGGAAGTCTCTAAGTAACATAGCTAACTCTAACTAGATACGTTTAGGGGTAACAGGTGTAATTAAATTACATTTCAAAAGTAATATGACAAGTAGTTGCAACATTATTTTTGATGGAATGAGAAACCCTTTAAGGGACATTTTAAAGCATTTTTAGATGCCTCTTGACAGGAATTCTTCAAGTGTTGTGCTGCTCTCTTACAAGTCCAAAATGTTATGGGAATTGCTGTTTTGTTTCATCTTTTGTATTTTTGTATATATTTTCCAGGCGCAATATAAGAATGTGATATTATGGAGGGTATTCTCCTGCGTTTTTCTAGTCTGGTGACACCAATAAAATAATGTGCCTGTACTGTGCAATGTAATAAATTACCTTAGTGAAGCGAGGAACATGATACTAAAGATTTTCTGGCTGCCATAAGCTAGTGAGTAACACAACAAATCTTGCTAACCTTACTGCCTAACTAAATACACATGGACAGATGCAGAATCAGCAGAGCACCACAGATCTACAAGGAATGGGGGAAGCACTAGTACATACCTCCTGTACCATTTTCTAACTAGCTCTTTATCTATATGCTGTACATTGCTGGAGTTCAGATCTTGAGTAATATGATCAGCACAAAGGCAGTAGTGGTCAGGAACTGAATAGGGAACTGTCACATAGGTATTACTAGAATTCAAGCTAGATGCAAGTCAACAAAAGCAAATAAGGACAAATGCAATACTAGGCTGCATTAGCAGAAGCATAGTGTCCAGCTCAAAGGAAGTAATTACATCATTTTGTTCTGCTCTGGTCAGCTCTAAGCTGGTGGAATCAGTTCTAGTCAGCACAGTCTGAGAAGGATATTCATAAGCTGGAACATGCCCAGTGGTGACCAAAATGACAAAGGTCTGGAAGCCTACACACAACATTTGAGGAATATCTGTGAAGATTCTCAGTTATCCAGGTGAGGTTATCTGGAAGTTGAGTCATGGCAACTGAACTTCTTTCTGATTAGGTTGGAACGTTTTGCTACTTCACTCTGAAGAAACTACTTGGATGAGTAGTGAAATATTTCAACCTAATTAGAAAGAAGTCCAATTGTCATGACTCAACTTCCAGATAACATTTGAGGAAGTTGATATATTTAGCCTCGAAAAGAGAAGTCTGAGGGGTGACATGATCATGTTTTCAACATTTGAAAGGCAATCCTGAGAAAGATGGAGAAAGCTTGATTTCTGTGACTCCAGACGATAGGACTCTAGTGAAAGGCTCAAACTCCATCTTTCTCAGGACTGCCTTTTAAATATATATAAGTAGTTTGAAATATATATTTCAAAGCAAATGCCAAGTGATATGGCAGACAGTGACAGGATTGGGCACTTCTACAGGGTGAGGGATATCATAATTACCTATCTTTGCTATGCCAGGGAGCACACTTTTGTTCCAAACAATACTCAGGATTTCTTGAGCTCTTGTGGCACAGCCTTTACAGTGCAATCTTCAGTCCAGCCCCTTCCTCCCATCCCCTTAAGGTACGGACAGGCACTGATTCTTGAGGGCTCATTGACCTGAGCATGGCTCCTGAAGGGATGCACTCACTGACAGGCTTGGCTGTTCTTCAGAATCAGAGGATGTCTGAACATCCCACACTCAAAGAAAGCAGAGACAGTTTTATTTCATTCAGGGCAGGTGTGTTTCCCTGAAGCATCCCAAAACGAACCATGAAACGGCCTGATTCATGGGTGTTTTTTGGGTTTTTTTTGCTTCATGGTTCATTTCATGCAAATCTCTAGACCAAATCCTTTTCTTTTCCTGAAGCAGAGGGAGAAATCTGAATACGTCCCCATTAGCTTGTGGAGCCTATGTTTTATTACATATAGTATGGGACAAAAGTCTAGTTTGGAAGTGTGAAACTCTTCCATTATCAAAACAATTCAAAATACATTCTGTTGATTATACTCTGATATTCACATTGGGACTAAGTCCCACTGAACTCAATGTAATGTATTTCTGAGTCAGTAAGTATGAGTAAGTGGTGCTATTAGATAATTATTGCACTTGTTAGAGAGAGAGCATCATAAGGCTTGAAATAGACATAAGATCCATCATGAAATCATACTCAAAATCTGGTTTGACTCCAGTCCCCACAAAATTGATCAGTTTTGAATCAAGGTTATCTGAGAGCTAAACTTCTTGCATGGGGGTGGGGATGAGCTAGTCAACACAGAACATCATGTCAGTTCTGTTGTATCTGTGCAAAATCTCAGACCCCCTCTTTTTATTTCATGTTCAAAGACTTGCCTTATCAAGCAAACTTTCTTTCGGATCAGAGAGTTTTTAGACTTCAGACAGTTGACAGTTCACTCTAGTTTCAGACAATGGATTCTGTGATTAAATACAGCTGAAATAACAAAGCCCAATGCATCTGCGGAGCTGGAAATGTTGAAGGTATTAGTCATTATGATTTTTGTTCCATTTACAGATATTCCACTGGATGGCTCATATACCATAAACGTGACCATAGTCCTTATCTAATATAAACATATTTATGAACCCTAAAGTTGCACAAGTAGCAGTTTGTGCTTCTAGGTTTGATTCCAGGTTGTTTTGATGTAGCAAATGGTTTTACATTGTAAGGCATTAACTGCTATACACAATGCAGTTGTGTTTCTCTTCCTCCTTCCCTATTAATCGGAAAAAGAGAGAGAGTCTGATGCAGATCTCCATGCCAGAAATTCTTTCTTAACAACCCAGATCATCTGTTCAACTACATGCCTGATGCAGAAGCACATCAGACAAAAGCAAAACAAAAATAAAGAACAAAGAAGACAAAACTGCTACATTTTAATGGGAGCTTTCATGGACAAGGCCACTTCTTTAGCCTACAGAAGCAGTGAGCTCTCAGAACTAGGCTCTGGATATAAGGTTTCCTTCAGCCCGATTGAGAAAAGTAATTTTTATAGACTATAACTCCTAGAATACTTCAGACAGCACAGCTGCTTGCCACAGTACTTGAGATATCCTGGAAGAGGTAATCCCCCAAAGTAACTTTTTGCATTTCTGACCCAAAGCAGGTTTCTGTATATGCAACCGGAGAAAAACCACTGTTGTTGTTATGTACCGTCAAGTCGCTTCTGACTTATGGCAACCCTATGAATGAGCGATCTCCAAAATTCCTGTCCTCAACTGCCCTGCTCTGCTCTTGTAGACTCAACCCTGTGGTGTCTTTTAGGGAGCCAACCCATCTCTTATTTGGTCTTCCTCTTTTCCTGCTGCCTTCCTTTCTCAGCATTAGTATCTTTTCCAGAGAATCCTGCCTTTTCATGATATATCCGAAGTAGGTAGGACAGCCTCAGTTTCAACATTTTTGTCTCCAGAGACAGATGAGACTTGATTCAATCTAGGACTCACTTTGTTTTTCTGGCAGTCCGGGATATCTGTAAAGCTTTCCCTCAGCACCACATTTCAAACAAATCAGAACTGAATAAATCTTTCAGTACTGCTTTCTCTTGCTTGAATATGTATTGTTTTATTCAGGACATTTATTTGAAATATTTATTTCTCACTTTTCTTCCCATTGAAACTTCTGAAGTGATGTACAATAGATAAAAAAATATTGTTTAAAACATACATTGAAAAGATTCATTTAAAAACAATTTTAAAAAAATGAAATCTCAGATTGTTTCCATCAAAGGTACAAAAGATATGTACAACCTCTGGAAAGTTCTAATAGAAAATGCGTGAGACAAAATTCTCAACCCTTCATACTTGCAAAATTCAACAGTTATAGCTATTTGCAATATGGATAGGATCATGATGTGTCTACCTGCAAAGTAGCTATTAATGATGAGATGCCTGTTTGTCAGCAAGCCTGATGAATGGTTCCTGGAGTCCGAAACCAAAATAAGTACACACATACATTGACTGGAATTAAAACTGGCACCAGCTTTATTGGTTACAGCTGCCAATAGTCCCTGGTGCTAGCATGGAGGGCACATCCCACATCAGCCACCCCAACTGGTGATTGATGCCATCCATGTTGACAGACTTGGAGTTAATCACATGGGTGCAAGCCACTGAATGGCACTGCCTTTCCCACAAGGGATCAGGAAGCATGCAATAGCCATCAAGCTGCATGTGCACATGATTGTCCTGCCCATGAAAGGGCACCACCTGGAGGGTGTCCTGCATCTGTAGAGTCCTCCCTCTACTATTAATCTATCCTAATGTTTCAAACCATACCCAGCCAAAACTGTGACAAAATTGTACTAACCAAATTAAAACCATAAAGCCAATTGAACCAATTGCCCATCCAACTATCCAAATACCAAGGGATAGTGGCTGGGCAGAGATCCAAGACAGACGGTCTCTCGTCTCACCCAGCAATATTTTATAAGCTTCCCAAATGGACCAGACTGAAAATTTCATCAGTCAGGTTCTCTTGGGAACTGCTCCTGATCCTGATCACAGTTTGATGAGCTGGTTTAAACCTAGAGTAGAAAACATCCCTCGGAACACTAAGAATTCTGAGAAGGAAGAGGCCTCTGAAATGGTGCCTGCAGCACTTTCCCAGTCCTGGAGCCACAGCCACTGACAAATCATGACCCCTTGGTGAATCTAGAATCAGGTGCTTTTTTTAAAAAGGTGCCAGTCCCAAGTCAGACAAATCTGGTTGAATACCCCAAGATTAACACCAAGACTTTAATTATTAAGCATTCAAATCACTTTGCCATGATAGGTCATTTCCCCCCAGGCTCAAATTTTTCAAAACTCAAGGATTTTCTCCTGTCAGATTTTTAAGGAAACTTGCAGATTTTGGAAAGTTCTTATAAAAAAAAAAAAATGAATCAAAAAAAGTTTATCGTCCATCCTCAGTTCTCACCTTTTAGTTGTCCCCACTGGGTCACAATCAATATAAAAATAATCTCACAGCTCCTTAAAGAATAATGATTTACTATGGTATACCTTTTTATTTTTATTTCTTCACATGCTTGGCATGTTATCCTGAATTGCAGATATTTATTCAGTTAACATTGCCCAGGTCTGTCTATGAAAAGTGAAGTCAGAAGGAAAGAAAACACGAAAAAGTGCAGGCAGTGATGATCATATTAACAATGCCCTTTCATGAAACAGAAAAGTGCCAATAATATATTGATGAATCAAACAGCCTGGCATTGGGCCTGATGCAATTTTGTTTTTGCTGCAACAGATTAGCATGGCTACTGTTTTGGAAATATCATATGGCAAAAAGAGCCTCGTGGTACAGTGGTTAAACTGCAGTACCACAGTCAAAACTCTGCTCACAACCTGAGTTCAATCCAGATGGGCTCTGGTAGCTGGCTCAAGGTTGGCTCAGCCTTCCAAGGTCTTTAAAATGAGTACCCAGTTCACTGGGAGGGCAATGGGTAGCCTGCAAAATTAAACTGTAAACTGCTCAGAGAGGTCTCTAAGTGCTATGGGGCAATATATAAACAGCATAACTGTGCAATATGTACTTAGTCCTAAATAATTTAAATCAAATTTTCTACAGCATATTTTGATTTGTAGTTTGCAAGGGAGATGGTTGGGAAGAAATTGCTTTAGCAAGGCCAGAGGCCATGGTGAAGGTCAGCCATATTGTAGAATCCACAAAACTGCCACCACCCACACTCAGGGAACAGTATCACACAGCCAAGTGCTCTGTGACTCATAAACAGAGCAGCTTAATGTTGCTGACATGAAGACCCTTACTTACCATGATCTCAGCAATAAAGCCTTCTTGCAGGAATGCACTGGCCCTATACAAACAGAAGAAAGACATGTCCTGAGTTTATGTCCATGAGGGAAAAGAAAAGTATTAACAGATAATTTTAGCTTGCATTTTCATCATGGGCACATCGGGAGAACACATTGCAAAATATACAACTGAGAAACCAAAGTGTTCTACGTAGCAATATTTCCATTACCCCATCATATTGAGACCCCAGTGTCCTAAAATGCCTTCAGGGTCCAACAACAACTTTCTAACTCTTCATCTCAAAATTGCACTTCTTTTTTTCCCCATTTCCAAACACTTTCCTTCCAGAGGCAGATTAAAACTTTTTCATTCAGGTAGGCCTTTGTAAATTAAGTGCCTCCAACTATAGGGTTTTCTCTTTAAAAAGTTAGGTTACCATTTTTACTCAAGTATTTTGAAGTGCTTCAATATTAATATTAATGTTGTAATTAATTCTATTGCAACATTTTAAATTCTGTTGTATTTTAAATTTCTATTTTTGTAACTGTTCTGTAAGCCACACTGAGCCTAATTCTTGAAAGGTAGCATATAAATACAGTCAATCACTTTTCTCAGCTCTACATATAATAAGAAAATGTGAAGATTGATCTATAAGAATACATTTAAAACTCTAGTAAATCCCATAGCCTAATAGTCTAACATTACAATTTACAGTAACTCAGGAAATTCCAGCTACCAGCAACGACTTGTTAAATCTGATAAAAACCATCAAACCTATTTCTCATTAAAAACAACACTGTGAAGTTCTGCAGACAAAGAAAAACGACCCATAACATCAAAGCCCTTTGAAGATTAAGACTTTGACTAAATTAGCAGAGATTCATCTGGAAGCAAATGACAAAAAAACACTTGTTATCATCTCTGGTGATTTTTAACTTCATGGAAGTGTGTTTATGTAGATGGTTAGATTTGCATTGTTACTGAAGGTGCTTTACTCTTTGTTTTGTCCCCTAAATGTTAGGATGCCAACCTAGGATACCACCTTTTAATGGAATCTATCAAATGTTAAAATCAGTTGCTTTGAAATAATGGTTCACTCCTGAACATCAACAGAGTTGAAACACAGGGAGGGAGGAAAATCCCACAGAGAATAGTTGCAGCTGTGCTATATAAAAAGAAGAGACAATTTAATGGAAAATTTCATACTTCTCAGAAATATGATTGCCTATTTTCTCTATGTAGATTTCTCATTAAAGCAGCTACAGCTGCTGTGTGAATGTTGCATTTTCCCTGCTGATGACTGTGGCACCAGGGCGGCTGCTGTATGTTGGGTATAAGGCTTTGTTTTGATGCAGAAGAGCTTCAAAAGAGGGGTGAAATAATAGCATAAAAGTCCTATTTTGATGGAAGAGATTGTACTTCTGGAAAGTTCTTTGTGGTTAAGGTATTTAAAAAAACAAAGTAACGGAACTGGAAGGAGCCTCCAGGGTTATGAACTCACTGCCGTTTGTAGGATTGAGTAGTTGCATGCAATCTAGGTTTATTGCTTAGACTGTAATCCTAAACACACTTAGAGGCTGTAGTTTAGCCTTGGAGCACAGAGCTTGCATGTGGAACATTGCAGGTTCAATCCATGTCCGTTCCAGATAGGGCTGTTAAAAAAATTAAAAGGATAGAAAACCCTGGACAGCAGCTGCCAATCATTGTTGACAATATAGGCCTTGTTAGACCAAAAGAAGTCTAACTCAGGATAATGCCTCTCCACCCTGGAGGGAATGTAATGTTAAGTGTGTAAACGGTGCAGGATTGTAAATTTCCCCAGCATTTCTTTCTCACCTGTGCTGTCTGTCCAGATGCTGGAATTCTTTTACCAATGGCTCACTGATGACCTCACTTCTGCTTGTTCCTTATTCTGAAGGTGGCAGAGTTAATTATGACTGGAATAACATATTGATGCACAGAAAATATTGGTATTCTGCTTTGTGTACAAGGACTGGCTTAAGACTATGCAACCTCGTTGCTTGTTGTCTGACATGTAACAGTTGTGACTTTGGGGTTTGTGGTGGCCGAGGCATGAATTGAGGCTACCTAGCCATGTAGTTCCTTGGAAAGGAGCAGAGTTGCAAGGCTTGTACATGCAAGATGGCCCCCTCAAAGAAATAGATAAGCATCTCAACAAGGATTTTGTGCCCTCTAAATTTCAGTGCGTTGGATCAAAGACCGGGTTGCCCTGCCCTAGTTATTCCTTGGACCTTATCACATTGTCAGTGCTGAAGAAAGGTTCAGCGGCTACTCCAGTCCCCATCTTTACACCCAAATGGAAAGGGAGCCATCTTGTCCTTTTGCTCAGGTAGCAAAATGTCTTAATCTGGTCCTGTTCTCAATGTGTTGGGAAGGGTTTTGTGTTAACTTCCCTTAGTGGAAATGCTGTGAGTTGACTGTTCAGTGAAGAGCTGAAGCAACCTAATTACAAGGAGGAGATAGGCACATACAGTATCCTCTCATCATAAGTGCTTCTCTCAGAGTCACAGGGGCAGAATTGTCTATCCAAACATGGTTTGACAGAGCACTCTTTCAAAACTCTCTCATACATGAAACAAAATTGTCGGCTCTTTCAGCAAGGCAGAACTGGAGAACAGCTTATCTTTGCTTTAAGGAAGAAGGTAATAGGTGACAGGATCAGCTATAGAAAGAGGAAAAATTAAAATAGAAAGAGATATAGTTTATAGTATATGGATTTATCCCTAAGAGTTAGTGACAACATGTTTGTTTATTTAAAATATTTGCATTCTACCTCTTTAATGTGATAAGCAAGGCAGTTTCTGTAATAAATAAAATTTATGTACCGTATTGGCTGTTGTTTAGTAAGTTTCAAATAAGGTAGGCCCATTAAATCAGGGGGGCTTTGATGAGTCGACTCCTTTGTAAGTTCCATTGATTCAATGGGCCTACTCTAGTTGTGTCTTACTGCATTAAGTGACAGGATTGCATCCATTGTACCACATAAAGTTTTGACTAAATAGTGAAATTTAGGATCTAAAAAATACAGCCTAAAGTCATGCTAGGTCAAGTATTTCTTATCACCACAGCCCTGTTCCCTGCCTTTGAAAGGGGCAAGGTCCATTGAGCAGGGTGGATGGCCTGGAGAATTCTTTCACATTTCCTGTGTGACTTGCAGGTCTAATGGTCAGGAACACAGGCTCTTCTCTCTTTCTCTCTTCCTCTTTTTAAAAATGTCTCTTAAATACATCTGGTTGCCATGGGAAGTGCCAGCTGTACTCTAAAAGTATTCACAGACAGAAGGCTCCTACAGCTCACAATTAAAGACATTGTACAATTATTATTCCCTCTTTTCTTTGTTAAGAAAATAGACGGAACAATTGAGAAGTACGGGGGGAGGGGGCTCCTCAAGCTTTCACAAAAGTCATTTCTGGAAGAATCCTTACTCTGTCCTCATGATGGTTCAGTTAAAAGATACTGCATCAGATGTTGCAGAGGGAAGGGCTGCCTCCCCCCAGACAAATAAGACCTTCCCACCTCTCTCAAAGTTCACTGAGTGATGCAACAAGACACTTAAAAATGGAAGCAAGGGAGGTCCATAAACATATTGTGGAAGGGAATTCCATTGTACGTGTTTCTCAGGGAAAAAAAGTGCTGATTCTTATCTGAGTTTGTACACATGTTTCTTCACAAATCTCTTTGAAATGTACCCCCCCCCATCTTGCACAGTGTCATTGCTTCAAGGATTGGAAAAAGTATTCTAAAATAACTTCATGGAGGCCACTTGAGTTCTTAAAAGTGAAGGATTTCTCTTCTGTAGAGTGTGCCTTAAACTCTATTTCAGTCTCAACTAGAGTACAGCTGAAGAAATAAATGGAAATTGCAGTGGAGTTGATGAAAAGGTTTGATTCATCTTATACACATGCTTTACTTGAGACTGAAATAGGATTATACCCTTTAAACGTTGGCAGGCGTTCCATGAGAAGATCAGCAATAGAAGGCTACCATGAAAGAGAATTCCTTCCTCACTGCCCATCTTCCTTTATAATCCATAGCACTGATGCAGGGCAGATTGTGTTGTTATTCATCAATGTATCCCAGAAACCATTTCAGCCTTGCAGAGTCCCGTGGCAGGTGCTGAAGCATTCATTAACACACAGGTGGTTGTGACATGGGCTCCCTGATTTTGAAAACCCATTGGCCTATGTCAGAGATGACCACAATGCAGCTCTGGGAACACATGCAGCCCCATCAAAATATAAGCTGCCTCTCTATACTAATTTTTCTTAGCTTTAAATATTGCCTTTTAATGATGTAAACCACTGTTGTGTAATAATTGTTTTCAGCTTTAATTCTTATCTTTCAAACATGTAAGCTGCCTTGGGTCCTTTTTAAGGAGAAAGGTGGGGTAAAAATATTTTAAATAAATAAATAAATAATGGTGGCCCCAGTTGCACCATGCCCACTCCCCAAAATGATTTCCCTCCCCACAAAAAAAGTGCATCCCATTCCGTGGAGCTTCTGAGAATAATGATTTACCTTTCAAATAGGTCACAGGGGCCCCCAGCAATATTTCTGACACTTTTCAAAACCAGAAGTATGCTTCTGGTTTTGCTTTATTGCATTTGTGGTGATCTGTGTGCCTCAAGAGATTACAGGTGCAGAAAACTTGCTTCCAAAGGATTCCAGGAGTAGAGAATTTCCCCCTAAATTTATCGAAATCTCACTCACCCCCCCACACAGGAAGGAAAGGATCCAATGTAATAAAATAATTAAGCAGCATTTTGGGGTGCTTTGTTGAATTACAAATTATGTAACCAATCCTATATTGAAACTAAATAAATTTTGTTTTTCTCTTTCTTAAACAGTGATGAATACACTCTTTGAAACACAGTGCAGGTAGGTATTACTTATACATAAACCATCTATTGAAAAATGCCTAATATGCTATAATGACAAACACACTGAAAAACAAAGTCACTCTGGGGTCCAGAGGCAAGGAGGAGAATCTGACTGTAAGCAAATCCAATGACTAGTGAGAAGCTGCAGATCAAATGTGAACAAAACTCAGATAACCATTGTGTTTTGGAAACAGTGAGAATATTGGTGACAGTAATGCATTCAATAAATATTATAAGAGACTTCGTTATGATAATAATAATGATAATTACTAAAAGTATTTCTAAAAAGGCTTGACAGCCGTCTGTCAAAAATGCTACAGCAGCAGCATGGCATGCATTGAGCGGTAGCTGGACAAGATGGCCTCTTAGATGCCCGCTTTATTGTTCTCCAGGTTTGTGCTGCATCTTTCCCTCCCTTCAATATCTGTATTCCTTCTGTGGGAATTTAAAGGTTGTTTACCCATTCTCACACACCATTTCTGCCAATTCTCCAGTCAAATCATCCTCAAATCGGTTTCCTTGCCTAGAAGCTGGCACTGGTGATTTGTTACATTTACTTACCTGCAACATATAATTCCTCCTCAGTATTTCAGAACATGGGCTGACTGGATAGCTCAGAGATTTGGAAGTTTGATTCCCCATTGTGGGTCCCGGGAGAAGAGCCATCCTGTGCAGCTTTGAGCAAGCTGCACAGTCCTAGGGCAACCCCAGAAGAGAAAATGTAAACTGCTTCTGCATACTCCGTATCTAGCAAAATACAGAGAGGGTTGCCATAAATCAGAACTGATGATGATGATGTTGATTCAAAAAATACCAGGCACAGTCAATCAAAATTATAAAAAACATTGACTGGTATTATATAACAGGTAACAACCTAAGTATCTGATAAATATTGATGTAGTATATATTCTGTTCCTAATATTGCCTTTTGTAGCCCTGACGGCGTTATTTCTGAAATCTGTAACTGCTTATAATTAAGAACTAACTTGGATGATGATGATGATGATGATGATGATTCAGAACATGAGGACAGTTATTTTCACAAGCATGCTTTATTGTCTGATTGTAGGCCCTCAAGTGCTGAGGTAGCTCACAGCTAATCACAATACTGGGAAAAGCTTTGAGGATATTACTTTTATGCTTTTCCTCTGCCATCCTGTTGTTCCAGGGAGTGTTTTAGCCATCAAGCTTGTTTGATGGAATAGCGGGAGAAAGCCTACTTATGGATGGTGCAAAGAAAGTTTAAGTAATATTTATAGAAATGTTTTTGCAGCAGTTTCCCAGAGGTAAGCTAAACCTTCTCTAATTCAGAATAGTTTGAAACAGAAATGGCAGTTTCAATCCCAGCAGGAATGGATTTTCTCAGGAACAGAGATTTTAGAAAACATTGAGAACAAATGGTCAGGAGACCAAACTACCGCAAGCTTAATGAAATCTTGTAAGCCTTACAATTCCATCTTAATCAATAGGCCTTCTAGGCAGTCTGTTATTCCTTTTTTTTCCTCTGCCCAGAAAGGATCTAATTGTGGCCTCAGTAGAAAAATATACTTAGATTTATCTCTATTCAGTGTTTCATGTGTGTTCTCATATAATGAAAGCCTCTGTGCTCCTGGATGTCCTTTTCAACATGGGCAGCTGAATGGTTTATGCAAAGACCCTCTAGTTTGGAATGGATAAGAAAACCTTCTGAACTGGAAATCCTCAAACAGTAGAACTCCTTCTAGAATCAGCTAGCAAACTAAAGCTACTGAGAGGAGCTGCTCAGAAAGAGATCCAGCTTATATTTCAGTTTTTTAAAATAAGCACTTTTTTTCCCTTTTCTTTTCAGTCTTTATCTACAGATAGGAGAAGCAAACTTGTTATCAACCATATATTAAAAAACAAAGGCGGGGCCTTAACATTGCCCCCTTCATGGTGAGAGGTATGGTACTTCTATTTAAATTATAGTAGTTGAACTATGTCCAAACTTAGACACACTCCTAGGTAGCACTGGGGCAGCTTCCTTTCTGAACAGGAAAATAGGCAGAACTAAGTCTACGCTAAGCTACAAAGCCTTTAAGCTGGGCCTTTCTCCAGGTGAGTGAAATTTAGGTATTGGGTCTGTCAGGTAGAACTCCCAAAATGAAGAATTTTGGGATTTGTAGTCTAAAAAAATCCAAATGGCACATCCCTAATTAGACTATTGTAGCTAGTCATGATTATTGTCTTCCAGGTTGGCCTACTTGTCCTACTGGGTCTATTCTAAATCTGGATCCAAGCCACTGATGCTATATTGGTATTTATATGTATAAATTAGCCCATGCAAATTGCACACAAATCTGTACCTCCATCCTCTTATTTGGTGATATATTTATTTTTGGGTGATTTATAACCCTTCTGCCAGTGTTAATGGTCTGTAATCAGACTCTTTCCTAATACATTTTCTGTGATGTGAGGAGTCTGAATCACAGGCAGCCAAGAGGAAAGAAACATATTGGAAAGGATAAAACCCAGTGCATCTGTACTTTATACTCACTCAGTGATAACATTTGTTCTCGAAGACGTAATTCATGCATAGTTGTTTATAGATGGTTATCTATTCCCTCTGCCCACTGCTGTTCTTCCTTCTTTCTCTTCATAGGCAATCATCAGTTAACCAAGCTCCCTGAAAGCTCTATTTGAACAGAACAAAGTGTTTTTAGAAAGCAAGTCAGGAAAAGGTAAAACATTTCCTAGAGCCAAAGCTGCTAATCATTGCTGAATGTTGGGCCTGCCAGATAACTGTAGTTCAACTTCTGAAAACAGATTCATCAGCTGCATAAATATTCTGTCTTTCACCCATCACTGTCTTGCACACAGGAGGTTCACACTGTTTTTGTTGTTGCTGCTGCAAATGGGGGCAGCAGCATATGTTGGCAGCATAGTCACCATTTTGCATACTCTGCAGTGGCCCTGACTTAGTATCAGTCTGGGAGACTATGTCGAGGATTATGGGCTAAGAATGATGGCCACAACCAGCAAGGAAGTAAACAATGGAGAACACTATGAGACAGTTCTGTAGAGGAGATTTCTAAGATGCTGAGGAAAAGAAAAATCTCAGATATTCAACTAGGAAAGTGTCTTCTCAGAAATCTTAGGCAGCTCTACTTGTTGATATGCTTCACCACCTCTACTGATATAAGACTGAAGTTAAAAGAAAGAATGGGTTATATTACTCTAGAGTTAAGAAGATAATTATTTCCAAATTCAAGCACCAGAATAATTTAAAAAACAAATGAGGTTAGATTGCAATGCCCATCATTCCTAGGCAGGAACTGCTCCCACTTTGCTGCAATTTTCTCTACCACTTCCACAGCTTTGTGTTATGCAGGCAGAGCCGGGGACTAGGATTTCAGCCAATACTTTTATCATGCTTTTTTACAGTTGTGCCTACCAGAGCAGTGAAATATGCCTTTTTATCATAGTACCTGATTTTTCTCATCTCCATATTTTACATATTATGGTTGGCCAGAGGACTGGAGATGTGGGTTTAATTTGCAAGTCTAATTGCTTAGAGATGTATGTCTTGAGACATTTCCCCTAACAACTTTGAACTATTGACTAAAACCATTTTGGTTCAATGCAAGCCACAGTCATCAAGAAACGCCCGACAGCTCTCTCTAACGTATGCTTCTTTGAGCATTCAGCACCATGGACAGAGAAGCACCACCCTCTACTATTTTCACTGTTTTCCTAACATTTCCTACATGGCTTTTTTGCGCCTTCCCCGCAACTATTGAGAATACCAGAAAAAGCCACCCCACAGCACAACCAAGGAGAAAACATGAACTCTTGACATCACTAAGCAGCACTGCAAACTGAAGGAAACACTTCCAGCCACTGGATAATAATATAGATTTGGCTTTAATGCGGCTCCAATTGGTTCTGCCTAGTAGGTAGAATAAATTTTAACCCCAATTCCCTGATGGAGGCTTACTGGGTTTATGTGTTGCCCTTTTTCCTGGCCAAATAGGAACGCTCAGTTTCAAAATAAAGCGGTGGGGAGCACAGATTACCTGGTGATCCTTTGTTTGAGGAGCTGAGGGGCAATATCCAACTAACAGCTACCCGGGGTATTGTTTGAAAACCACACTTCCAATGCATCCTGTGTTTTTTCTAACTCACTTCGAAGAAACACGCCTGACACAACCACCTGCCATGAATTTTTGGGACTCTCATTTATAATTTTTCTGCACTATCCACAATATATTGGTGCATGACCTGAGGAAGTGGGTTTGACACATGAAAGCTCACCAAATGTTTGAATTTTTTTGTTGCTGTAACAAAGGTATCACCTGTTACTGCATTTGTATTGGGTAAGGATTGTTTTTTCCGGAACCTTTCCTCAATTATCTCGATATCATTTCATTTGCAAGTGAGTTTGTCAAGGAATGGGAATATGTGCAGAGCAGAATGTGGTTGGAGAAAATTGTGAAAAGATAGAGCAATATTGAACTTGTTTCTCTCTCACTAACAGCAGGGAGTTAGCCTGGACGGACCACATGACAAAACCATTCAGACTTGCCTCCCTGCCTCCTTCCTCATGATTGTCTACACACAAACTCTAGGGCAATAAACAGAGAGGGTCAGGGAGACAGTTGTGCTGCATCTATGGTGAGGGACTTAATGGAAGTGACACAGCAAGAAGGAGCTGGGAACAGTAGGCATAGGTATGTACCTCAAATCACACAAAATGGCCAGGTTTATATGATGGTTTTTTGTTTTCCTGTTTCAAGAGGGTTGGGACTTTACATTGCCATTTCAACTCAGTAATTTCCTTTTATATTTTAAGGGATAAATTTAGGTTTATTGGTTGATTTTATGTGTTTCTCAGCTGGTTTCCAAGGCTTTATATGAAAATGTTTTGGAAAATGTACAGTATTGGCAGATGTATAAAATAATATGCATTACAGCGTAATACATGGATAAAATAGAAATAAATGTCAATATCAATACTTTATCGTTTGTTAACACCCCCCTTTCTTTCTTCAGTTCAGAGCATATGCCTTTCTTAGTTGTCCCCAGCCCCTTCCGTCTGTTGACTCTCCCTCTTCAATCCCATAGCACTTTCTCCTCTTCCTGCACCCCACTGTGCCCCCCCCTCTTTTTCTCTCTCTGACTGCATAGGTCATCATGTCTCAGTTTCCTGCCTTTTTTGTTTCTTCTCCAGCACCTTGTATCTAAACTGACACTTTCTCCTCACCTCTACCCTTTTCTTTTTCTCTCTCTATTTGATCATCACAGAGCTCTTTGCACACACACACACACACACACTCATCTTTCATCTCCCTTTTTTTCTTCTTCAGCCTTTTCCTTCTCTGTTTCTTTGCCCTCATTTCAGCACAATGGACTTTCATATCCTCAGGCGTTCAGGTGATAAAACATTGACTTGGGTTCTGCAACAGGCTGTAAAATGAGCATCCATTCAGGCATAGTTGCCTGAGCACAGAAAGATGTGGAGGAAGACAGTCCCCATGGTAGATCTCATGCCCCCAATTTTACTGATCTTGCTCACCAGGAATGGAGAACCCTTTCAACAGGCAACGAGGAATTCCCTCTGGTGCAGCCCTGGATGATGTCAGTGGTATTGCTACACTCTCTGATGGCACTGGCTTCCTAGATGGGTCAAAGGATACATGCCAGCTTTGTAGTTAGGAGGTGATAAAACGTTACCCCTCCAGAGGCTGAGTCCTTCAATGCTGCAGTTGCCGTGCTATCTCGCTTGCTGATGAAGCCAGTGTTTCCTGGGGACCAATTACAAAATAAAAGGAAGCTGACTTGTAACAAGCAGAGGCAAGAGAAACTCATGCTAGGTTAAGCGGATACATTTTACTGTAAACTACTGTACAATTACTAGAACCATATTATATAGTTTGATCCCTATATTGAAGTATTAGAATTGTGACAAAATTCTACTCTGATGTTGTTGGTGCTATTAACTATTTTTAAGTAGTTCATTTTTCAAGTGTGCATATCATTCCTGCCTCCCACCACCACCCTGCAATGAAATCTCATCTAGTTTTTCTCCAGATTCTGAACACTGTAGGAAGTATGTTAAGGTTCCCAAAGGTTGGTTGTTGTGGGTTTTTCGGGCTGTTTGGCCATGTTCTGGAGGTTTTCCTTCCTAACGTTTCACCAGTCTCTGTGGCCGGCATCTTCAGAAGACAGGAGCTAGAATTCTATCTGTGTTCTCAGACAGACAGAATTCTAGCTCCTGTCCTCTGAAGATGCCGGTCACAGAGACTGGTGAAACGTTAGGAAGAAAAACTTCCAGAACATGGCCAAACAGCCTGAAAAACCCACAACAACCATTGGATCCCAGCCGTGAAAGCCTTCGAGAAAACATTTCTCAAAGGTTGTTTTTAAGCCTCTGCAGGGTATCCTTGACCACAGGATAAGTCATCAATGTAGTCCTTGATCTAGTCTACAGGATACTAGTGTTCAGGAAAGCTCTCAAGCATGGGCAGCAAAGGAGACATGCAATTGCTAGCTTATCAGTCCAAGCAAGCAAAAGCTTATAGAGGTTTTATATGCTCTATAACCCGACTCCACTCTGCAATTTGGTGCATGGAAGAAACAGTCCTGTTCCCCAGTCTTTAGGTAGTTGTGCAGATCCCTGGAACCTGAAATAAGAGCTTATGAGGACCACCGTGCTTTCTTTTAGGGCCGGGCTCATATGGACACCAAAATTACCTTGGGCTGAGAAGAACCTTTTTCCTGCGAGAAAATTCAACTGAGGGGTGGCATCACTAAAGTGGAAAGAGCCACTGACTGAGTGACTGACTCACTGATTGATTGTATTTATCTATTGCCTTCTTGCAAACATCACCAAGGCCAGGGGACAACTAAAGAACAAGAATACATCAAAAAAATAAAAATATATTTAAGATCTTTAGAGGGTTCTTTGCTGCTTTTCCTGCAAATCATGGAATGTCATCTGCTGCAGCACTTTGGGTTATTCTTTTGAACTATAGCTCCCAGAATCTTCCAGCCAGCCTAGCCACTGGGATAGTTAGGAGTTATTGTCCAAGAATAGAGTAACTGTTCCAAGGTCTGATCTGGTAAGAGCTTAGAAAAGGGCCTTCTGTGTAGTGACATCTACCCTCGGCTGCTTTTTTGGAGAAATCAAGAGCATTGTGCTTCTAAGTATTATTAAAAAAAAAAACATCTTTGTTCCAGCATTCTCTAATGATCAGCATGGATTCTGTAATTCTGCCTCAGATTTTGCACTTCAGGATCAGGTTTTGATACCCTTTTTAATGTTGTGAGCCCCTTCTAAGTTTTTTTTTTTTTATTAATTGTGTCTGGAAGAAATTTATTTTAATTAATTTACTGAAACATTAAAAATGTCATAGCATTTTTTCTTTGTATGCTTTCCTTTCTCTGCTCCCACCTTCTAACACACAAGAAGGGATCAATTGGCAGAAGATGACTCAGAAGGCAATTCTCCACATACAGTGTCGACTTGCATGATGTTGACGGCCACATAGGCTCTGCTAGCTGTATATTCCTCACCCTGGTTATAGAGTATATAAAGAAGGGACAGGAAAAAAAATATTGGCCTCAGAGTTAAAATTGAGGAACAGCCTTGTGGGGTACACTTCAGCAAGGGGTGGGGGCAAAGACATAGCAGCTGTGCCAAAGAGAAATGGGTGGGGTCAGATGCAGGTTTTTACTGTTTTCAGTGTATTACCACCAACCAGAAAAAGAAGGGAGGTATGGAAGTCCTCCCAGCTTAGTTTGTGCCCAAATAAAGGCCATACCAATCAGGGCTGGTGCAGCCTGTGGCCTTTTGAAGACTCTCCACTTTGATCCTTGTCCAGGTCCATGACAGTATTTGTGCATTTCCAATTCTCCACAAAGACACAATTCCTGCCAATGTAGAGACACAAACAGGCAAGGCCAGGTCATAGACTGAATGGCAGGGTACGAGAAAGATACCAAATGCAGAGGCGAGCACACTATTTTGTTTTCCCCCTTCTTTTTTCCAGCCACCTGCTGATTCCCAAGGGAGTCAACAGGAAGGGAGTGAGGACAATGGGCACAGCTCTCTTTGATTCCTTCTTAAAAGGGCAATGCAGAAAACTGCCTCTCCCCTCTTCTGCTTCTATCCATTCTCTGTGAACTTGTCCTCCTTGTTCCCTAGAGCAGAAATTAGTAGTGCTGCAGTGGTAAGACCACAGGCAAGGAAATTTTGTTTCTAAGAGAAAGAGCATACTTTCTTTCATCTTTCTGACATTTTCCTTCTCTTTCCCCATTTCTAATTGTAATGTATGAATGCTGGACTTGATATGAGAGACATGCAGGTATGCTACTTCCCCCCTGAATGCCTCTAGTCCCCTTGCCTCATCTGTTGGTTGCCCCTAATCTGTACACTTGCCTGAGGGCAGTGTCTGGACCTCATAACATGTGCACCACTCAGTTCCATGCAACAGCTTGCAGAAAGCCGAAATGAATTCCATTGCAAAATGTACAGAGTTCTCTAAAATATTATTTAAAGGTTAGGTATCTTTAATCACACAACACATTTCAATACTCCATTACCTCCTATCTCTTATCAGAAACAATAGCTTAAGAAGCTGTAACCTTTGCACCTGAGTTAGGCCTGCAGATCTGAGGTTCCCCTCCCTTGATGTAAAAGGCCTCTGCTTGACCTTTATCTCACCTGGATAATGAAATAAATCTTTGAAAGCTTTGTCAAACAAGTTCATGGACTGCATGGTTCCACAGTGTTTGCATTTTTCTTTCTTTTACGTGATGACAAGTGTGAATCTTCTTGTCCCTTTGGGGTTACTGAGAGAGAGTACTGAGCCTTAAGATCAGCCTTGAAGAGCCTTTGGACAGCTTTCAGCTGTGTTTAGTGTCGAGAGTGTGGCTGTTTTACAGAAGGCTCTCACTTTTCAAACATGTACATTTTGATACTCCATTTGAAATGCATGAGAATTCATAGCAGCTCTCATTTTAACCAAATTGTTTGGATAGCTAAGGAAACAATCTGGTACTGTGTTCGCAACTGTATTACATATTATGGCCATCTCCAACTCCTTTATTAACACTTCATTTATAGAAAACTATTTTTTCTGTTGTAGTCTTGAGACTTGCCCTTAAAAGCGTTCATTTCTTAGTACAGTCTTGCAGGAAAGTTATTATACCTTATGTGTGGGGACACTCCTGATACCTCTGGTTGTGCTGGTAGAGGAGGTGTCTTAATAGGAGGATGGAGGTGTCTTAATAGGTGTCTTAATAGGAGGATGAGGCAGGACTGTCTCCTCCGGCAGTGCTGGGCCTCTTCTCTCATGAAAGCCTCTGGCATGTTGATAACACCAGGAATCAATTTTTCTCTGAACTTTGGTTCCCAGCCTTCTCCATTGCTTGAGCTTTTGAAGCCAGGATAATGCCAATTATTGAATTTTGCAAGGGTTCCCAACTTTTGTTTTTTCCTAAAAATCTCTGATTTCTTCAAACTAAATATCTATGAAGAACAAGATTATAGCCACTGCCACCTTAATTCTGAACAATATTAGTCCCAAAATTCATGATAGCACTCTTCTAAGAGAAAGAGTTCCTTGCACTTGCAATCAGGAGGCACTCTTGCTGCTGTTTCAACATTTTCTCATTAATGGAGAAGCAGCAGATAAAAACAAAACCTGGAACCACCATATTATATGGAGCCATTCAGAACTGAATCTCAATGAACAAAGTGATTGGAATGTTCAATCTAGGGACCAAGAGAGAAACTGCAGAACTGAAGAAGAAAATTTCTAGGTTGTAAGAATTCAACTTATCCTTTGTCACCTCAGTTCATCAAACAAAATGATGAGAAGGAGGAGGAGAAGTGATTCTTTTGGGCAATCATTTGAATATGTCTTCAAAATAGCAAAAACTGGAACATTTTGATGATTTCCTGTTCCACATATTGCTAGTAAGATTTAGATGTTCACAAGGCAAACCGGGACAGCATCCTATATTTCTTTTCAGAGAACGTGTTGCTACTGTGTTGATAAGGCTGCTGTGAAATAGGAATTAGCTGTGGCGCAAAGTTTGCCTTAGTGCAGCATGACTAGAAATGAACCATGTCAGTATGGGCAAACCATGATTTTACCATTGCCAATTCGTAAGAATGGTTTGCATCCTACTTTGTCTATTACCTCATTGGCGAAGTTCAGCTCAGTTCTTTTTATGGTACCTTTAATAATTTGAAACCATAGTTGAATCTGATATCAGAGATTTCTGTCAAGTAACAGCAATAGCCTGTAAAAAGAGTTTTCAAAATGATCATAGGGTATTCTTGAACAATAGTGTCTTTAGCCAGAATCTACATGGAACATGATCTAGAGACAAAATTAATCAGTTTAAAGTCCTACTGTTTTCAGTGGAAGAGATATAAATGCATACCTAATACTTTCATTACACTCTAAAGGCTTTAACATATTTATCCTAGACTGGGCTTTGCTTATTGTATTTACTGAAAGACAAATATATACTATGAATGGATTTATGAAAATGCTCTTAGGAAGCCCTCTCAGAATATCTCCTGACTGCTGGAATAGGAAAAGGGGCAATTTTTGCTAGATTTGAGGAAACCCTTTTTGCTGTTGAATAAGTGAGTATATTAGACAGTTAGCCAATTACTTGGTAAAGTGAACCCACCCTGGTGGACAGACACTAGTGAGAGTATCAGTTGAACAGAGAAATTAGTGTAAAAAACAGGAATAGTTGCAAAGCCCTTCTGATACTTTTGGGTTCTGAATTGCTAATTCATGGGACTGTTTAAAGCACTTCCGGTAACATGGCTATAAATATGGAGAGGGCTCATTTAACATCAGCAGGACAAATGTTTAATATGCTAGATTCTGAGCCCACAGGGGAAGGAGGTGGCAACAGTGGCCCTCACTGTCAGTGCAGCACAATGGCAAATAAAATAGATCCATGGCTAATAAGATCAGATCAAACTACATACACCTAGTAAATTCAGGTCAATGTAGGCATCGTAGGGTCTGGTTTAGGCTAGGCAGAAGCTGTCAGGATGTTGGACAAAGGGCTGTGAGAAGGCTGGTCTTACAAAGTGTGACCAAACTAATCCTGCTGTCATCCCAGCCACCTCTGAAGAGATGCTGTACCCTTAGAAGAGTTTCTGCCTTGTTCTGCAACCACTGGCTTCTGTTACATGGGGCATGGTTGGATCTATCCAATAAAGATATACACTTTGTCCTAGAATTACTTAGAGTGGGGAATGGTGTCTTTTCAAGAGGTGACTTCTCCCCATCTGTCTTATCCTGTGAATCTGAGCAAGGACCAAGGCTGTAGAACATGCCATTTTACATGCAGAAAGTCTTAGGTACAATTCTTAATGTCTCCAGTTAGAAGGATGTGGTGAGAAATGAAGGAAATGACATTTAACAGAGTACTGCTGCCAGTTAGAAGAGACAATGCTGGGCCATTTGTACCAGTTATTTTGATCTGATATCAATCAGTTTTATTTGTTCATATGCACTCAGTTTAGATCTCTCTTGATAGCTTAAAGCAATTAATGTTTACTTCACGTAGAAGTGTCAATTCTACAGTAAAGAATTAGAGATGTGGTGTCAGACCTTATATTTATGGTTACACAATATGTTTTATAAAATCCTGATGTCATAATAACTCATACAGGAGCCATATAATTGTAAACATTTTCTTAGAAATACCACACTCGGTATTCGCCAGTGTGGGAGAGGATACAGACTTTCTATGTAGTAACATTAATATTTAAGTATGAATTTGTACAAAGGAATGGAAAAATATGTTTTGCCCAACAATTCCATTTAAGAAACACCATTGTCTACATCAATGCCATGCTGAATTTATTCCCAATTTATTCTCGAAAGCTGATTTATTCCCAATTTTTAAAAATTCCATCAAAGGCAAAAAGACTTTTTGTATCACTCCTGAAAGCAGTTTGCAACTGAAGAACTGAAAAATCACAGAAATCTGTTTGGAAAACATATACAGAATTAATCAGCAATATAAAAGAGGAATTGATCTGAGTCTCAGTTTATTACTTGCAGAAACTGCAGGATCTCCAGTGGATCCTGCTATCTTTTAAATCATGCAATTTTACTCTGTTCCTACACAGCACGTTGCTAATGAACAGCCACAGGTAACTAACTGTAATTAATTTTGATATAAGTTTGTATTGCAAAAAATATTTTCTCTGTAAGTTCAAATTGCAAAGTAAAGTTTCCATCTTCTCTCTCTCTCTCTCTCTCTCTCTCTCTCTCTCTCTCTCTCTCTCTGTGTGTGTGTGTGTGTACACATATTACAGAACTCAATGAAAATCTCCCACTGCAAAAGCTAATTCTAAATAGTGAAAAGGAAAAAACAGGGGGGGAAATATGTCTTGTGGCTGTTTGTGAAATGAAACATTTCTGTACCCTGGTGGCCATTATTTTGGCGAGAAAGAGGCAACACATATATTGCATATGGCATTTGAAGCTCTGCAACAAGGAAAGATTTCCTGAGCTCAGTAAATGCAGTGAATCATGTTTGCGAATGGGGACTGCTCTGTTTTATTATGCTTTCTTCTCTTGTCATATCCCTCACTTAAAAGAAAAACAGATAACAGTATAGGAACCTTTATCTAACCAAAGAAAAAGATACTGTGAAAAAAGAAAAAGGTACTGTGCCAAGAGTGATCCAACATGGATGGGTTTTAGCATAAAGATGCAATTCTATATTTACATCAAGTGTTTTCAAAATCTCTTCTTCTAATTACATTTGTATCTCACCACTACTTCTTTGAGATCAGGAAAGCATATACATTCCTGCCTGATAGGATGAGATACCATTTTGCTTGCATTTGTGTAATTTTGAGGAACTTCTGCATCGTATACAAAAACGTGGGCAGGCTGAATTTGGTACCTGGCTGTGGTAGCAGAGACTGGGAGTCTGATTCCCTACCCTGCCTTCCAGGAGAACAGCCAGCCTGTATAGCCTTGAGCAAGCTGCACAGTCCCAGAATGCCCCCAAAAGAAGCAAATGATAAACCACATATGAATATTCTATACCTTGAAAACCCTGGCAAGGGTTGCCATAAGTTCAAATCAAATTGATGGTATGTAATTATTTGCTATTGTATAAAAACATACCATTTCCAAACTATAAAATTTTAATATGAGGAAACTGGCCTGCCCATCTTTATCACAACTGCTAGAAATATTGAGTGATCCTTCTCAGAAGAGTACTCATCATCGTATGACTATACCTGGTCTACCCAAGAGAGCAGAATTAGGTGACAGAATCTTAAGGGAGTGTCTATGTCAGCACTGATTACAAATGATCGATGTTATTTTTCTTTGTTCTGTATAATGCTCAGAATATAGGTATCAGAAAGTAGAACAACAGCCAGATGCATCAGGGACTATGTTTGTGGTCACCCTGTATTTTGCTGTGAAAACCTGAAGAAGAATTCCAAAATGTGATCCTCTGTCTGGAGGCTGAAGGGATGTGAAGTCCCTCAATGGCTTCCTTATAGTCAAAAAGGCAAGGGTATAGATGTAAATGGTTAGAATTTAGGGCTACTCATCTCTCTGCTGGGGATACCCAGTGTGGTGTAGTGGACTGATGGACTAGGACTCTGGAGGCCTGGGTTTGATTCCCTGCTCAGCTATGGAAACTCACTGGGGGAGTGGAACTGGTAAAACCCTTTCTTAAATATCTCATTTACTGTGAAAGCCTCATTAGGGTCACTATAAGTCAGTTCTGACTTGAGAGCACATAACAACAACTATGGGGAATATACGGGTAAAGTCTGCTAATCAGTGCTATCACATCTTGCTCTATATACTTTACTTATGGGTGCTGGATCTCTGTAATGATCCCAGTGGCAGGATAATCCCAGATGCAAGGAAGTGTGATGGCATTTGCTCACAGTGTTGAACTGAAACCCAGTATTCAGTCCGGAAGAGAAGAAAATTAGGGGAAAGGGCATGGCCCCTGAAGGAAGGACAAAGACTGAAGACGTTTCTGAATTTAGGAAATGTGCTTTTTCTAGGAATGTATGTGGGAAAGAGGCTAAGAACTGCACATTTCTACTTCAAACCAGTTGCCTGAAATAGCAACCGTTGCTACTAAGTAATACTAATATTAATAGTAGTTATTGTCTGTGAAATACTTTTTCAAACAAAAATATCAAGTACTGTCCAAACCAAACACTGTATAAAAATAGACAATGTGCCCAATGGACATGCATGCTAATTTAGATGAAACTAATACGTTTCCCTAAAACATCTTTTTTTAAAAACTATAGTAGCAATTAGATGTAAGTGCTGAAATAAATGAGCACTGAGATTTTTTTTTCCAAAGAAGAGAATTAATTTAATGAATGGTAGCTATTAAAGACTTGGTGGAAGATGGCAGTAATTGCTATATCGAAACCAGGCAAAGAACCATCAGAGCCCAAAAGCTACAGGCCAATCTCCTTACTATGGCACTTATATAAAGTGTTTGAACGAATTATATTATAATGTCTAGCCCCTAAAATTGAACCTCTTCTAATTCCAGAGGACGCAGGGTTTAGACCTGGCAAGAGCTGTATGGCTCAAATGTTAACAAAATTTCGCATCTTGACATTCACCTAACCCATCCAATACTGACCAGCAAGGAGCGGCTGGAGTGGTCTGTCCAACCTCCTAAGCTTTACTTTATGGTGAATATGCAGTGACAAGCCTGGAGGCCAGAAACATTACACTGGCCATGCTGGATGAAGATTCTGGAAGTTGTAATCCAAAAAGCAGCTCTAGAGAAGCCTGACTGATGTGGTGCTTTGCACATGGTGGATTGCTCCAAAACAGGAGATGCTCCTTGATGTCTTCTGGGTCAAAGGGATCCTTGGACATATATTTAGGTTTGTTCCTTTATCAAAGGATTTGCCTCATTTTTCTTCATTCCAGCAAGGGGCAAAGACAACTCACACGTGCACTAACATCATGTTTCTATATACTATGTACATTATGCTAACTTTAGCATTTAAAACCCAAGACATAACTGTATTACTTAATTCTAATTCAGTAGCAGCATCTTCCATGCAGGATGTAACATATCTACAAGAATCTTAATTCATTTTGATGAGCATGAATATGCATAAACTCAGCTGAAAAATGAGGGGGGAAAGGCCTGTTTGTTAAAATTTACATTATCCCATCAACCTATCGAAACAATGGTCATGGTTGCATTGCCCCCATGGGATCTATCCAGATTTCACAGGCAAAGGGAATGCTGGGTCCTATGCTCAGAGTGCCTTCATACAAATCCCTGAGTTTCTGGTTGAAAGAACTATAAAGTTGGGAGAGAACAACCCCCAAGAGACTCATGAAAGAGTGCTGTAATCCTAATAAGACACACTGTTCATGTGTTAACATTTTGTTTTATTTTGCTAAAGTTATACTCTCAACCCTGTTTTTTCAAGGCTTCATCTGCACGAAGCCATCCCTATACATGCACAGTTATACAACACACATGGAAAACTGTCACCACCTGCTTGTGGTATATCTAGTATCACTGTGGAAAGAGGCTCAAACAAAGGAAAAAAGGCTTCAGAGGAACATGGGGCAATGCTGAGCGCTGTCACAAAGCTTTCTTCCCATTGTGCCCCATTTTATCACTCTTGTAATTATGAAGGGATTTTGATGGGGGAGGTTATTTTGATTGGTTGGTTGGTTGGTTGATTTACTTATTTATTTATTTACTTATTTATATTTTGGATCATTTGTAGACCTCCTTTGTCCCAATGAAGAGACCCAAGGGGGCTTACAATGTTAAAACAGGTAATACAGAAATTCAATAATTACTGATTAAAAACAATAAAACTATACTACTAATTAAAAATCCATTAGGTAATTTAAAAACATTTAAAATTTAAAAGCAAACTTAAGCAAAAGACCAGGAACCAGGGACTCAGCCATGGTTATTAAAAGCCTTCCTTTTTATTTTCTGTGTTTCTTTTTCACATAGATATCTTTCAAGCTTCTAATTAATTTTAATGCCTTTTTCTTTCTGAAAATAGACACATAGACACTTAAAAAAACTTTCAAAATAGAGTAGAACATCAAGAAAAAAAAGTTATATGGTGAGCTAAAAATCAGGTTTAAATACAAAAGATTCTTAGCATCTGGTGTGAGAGGTTCTTCACTTACCATGGTGAGACAGTTTCAGTTGATAGCTCCTCACCAAAAAAAAAAAGCCTGAAATGTTATAGTCCTTGAGGAAGACTCTGCTACATCAGAATTTCCCATAAAAATCAGCTCACAAAGAAAAAGTAAATGCAAATTGGGTGTGTAAAACCAATGCACTTTTAAAGCCATTTGTATACCACGACTGCACAAAATATGAAACAGATCTCATACATGATATTAGAGAAACATACTATGTTTTTATGAGAAGCTCTCTTGAACTCCTTGAAGAATCTGTTAGCTTTCAGTGTGAACTTGAGACATTAAGGAAAATCGCTAGCAGAACAGCTGTTTTAAAATGTCATATGTGTCAAAGGATTAAAAGATCAGCTAGGGCTAGTCTAATACACCAAGACCCACTATATCTAAGATAGCTGTGGAATGCAGAAGATTTGTATTTCAAAATAATGGCAATGGACAGCCCTTCTCTACAATGAAAATCAAATTATCTGTGGTCCATTTATTTATTATATATTTGTTTACAAGTAAACATACAACAACAACAACAACAACAACAACAACAACAACAACACATTAAAAATACAATATACTTGTTATCCATGAAATATGTGGTACAGTGGACTTCACAGGGACCCCTGGGGAAAACAGGTTGGTTTTCAATTGTTAGAGTATGTCAAATGTCCAAAGGAAGAGAATTCCCTACAATGGGTACCACAATGCAAAATGTTCTGCTCAAAATGACTGTAGAGCAGATCTCAAGAGTACGTGGCCTCTACAGATGACTTCAGATATTAAGTGTATCTATAGATGGACTTCACCCTTAAAAGACAAAACCTTTTCACTGAAAAGTTGTCTCTGTGTACTGAGTAAATATGGGGTCTTTTAAATTAGGTGTGCATTACTTCACTCATCAGAATAATCCCCAGATTAAACACCTGCCTTGCAAAAATCTGCATGTGTAATCACTGTTCAGCAATGGGCAATCTTTCAGCTGAGTTCATTCCTCAATAATGTTGTTCTCCATACAAAATTATTCCCAATAGCCATTTGAGTTTTTAGCAGAAAAAAAACAAAGCTATTGTGCTATAACTAAATAAAGCAACCAATGAAAAAAGCACAGGGGACATTAAGCAGGGTGCGGCCGGGAGAATCAATTCAGCAAATTGCAGAGGAGAAATCAATGAAGCACTGTAGGCAGAAGCAATCAATTCACATTTTTACTTTTGATGTGGGATGTGCAGAGTGATCCAAATAAGATAAAGCATGGTTTCAGCATTTATGTGAATCAAATCTAAAACTCACTGTGAAATGCACTCTTAGGAGAATGGGCAAAGTCAGCTAGTGGTTTTCCTTTTGTATAACTCTCCTTCAAGAACATGTTTAGCACTGCTGGATACATACATCAGAAACCATCATAGGGGCATGAACTGGATGTGAACTGATATTTCAAAGTATTTTCCACCAAAATATTACAGCGTTTGCTTAACTGGGTAGTGCTAGCAATGTACTACCAGGACTAGGGATATATATCATCACTTATGTCACTCATGCAGTTGAGAATGAAAACGTTTTCTCCCTAGAGGATGAGATTACAAAAGATTTTGTGCATTTTCAGCATTTTGACACTTCTTTTAATGAAAAATTCTTGTCCAAAATCTTGTATGTTGTACAAAAATGGTATCTTCTACAAACGACTCCTATATTTTGCACATAAAAACTTGATTTTGTGTAAAATACATGCTTTTTTTTTGTTATGGAGCTGTTGACAAAATAAAGTGTTGGTCTTTTCACTCATGCAGAATTGAAAAACATTGCTGCCACTGACTATATTTTAAATAGATGGTATTTTGGAAACAATAATTACATGTCAGCAAGTCAACTCTAATTTATGGCAACCTTTGCCAGGGTTTTCTAGGTACAGAGTACGCAGCAGTGACCTACCATTTCCTTTTTTTGGGAGTGCCCTGGGACTGTGCAGCTTACCCAGTGTTATAAAGGCTGGCTCTTCTTCCAGGAGGCACAGTGGCAAATCAAACTCAGGGAGCCACCAGGTTTCCTGGCACAAGACCGACCCTGTGTAGCTTTGAGCACCCCCTTAAAAAAAAGAATAGTAAATGACTTGAGTACACTTGAGTGTGGTACATAAATATACTAAAATATTTATGAAATGTGAAGGAGTGTACTCACTTCTGTGATATACAGTAAGTTGTGGTTTGTTGTTTAGTCGTTAAGTCGTGTCCGACTCTTCGTGACCCCATGGACCAGAGCACGCCAGGCCCTCCTGTCTTCCACTGCCTCCCGGAGTTGGGTCAAATTCATGCTGGTAGCTTCGATGACACTGTCCAACCATCTTGTCCTCTGTCGTCCCCTTCTCCTCTTGCCTTCACACTTTCTCAACATCAGGGTCTTTTCCAGGGAGTCTTCTTTTCTCATGAGAGGGCCAAAGTATTGGAGCCTCAGCTTCAGGATCTGTCCTTCCAGTGAGCACTCAGGGTTGATTTCCTTCAGAACGGATAGGTTTGACCTCCTTGCAGTCCAGGAGACTCTCAAGAGTCTCCTCCAGCACCACAATTCAAAAGCATCAATTCTTTGGCGGTCAGCCTTCTTTATGGTCCAGCTCTCACTTCCATACATTGCTACTGGAAAAACCATAGTTTTGACTATGCGGACCTTTGTCGGCAAGGTGATGTCTCTGCTTTTTAAGATGCTGTCTAGATTTGTCATCGCTTTCCTCCCAAGAAGCAGGCGTCTTTTAATTTCGTGGCTGCTGTCACCATCTGCATTGATCATGGAGCCCAAGAAAGTAAAATCTGTCACTGCCTCCATATCTTCCCCTTCTATTTGCCAGGAGGTGCTGGGACCAGTGGCCATGATCTTCGTTTTTTTGATGTTGAGCTTCAGACCATTTTTTGCACTCTCCTCTTTCACCCTCATTAAGAGGTTCTTTAATTCCTCCTCACTTTCTGCCATCAGAGTGGGATCATCTGTATATCTGAGGTTCTTGAGATTTCTTCCGGCAATCTTAATTCCGTCTTGGGATTCTTCCAGTCCTGCCTTTCGCATGATGTATTCTGCATATAAGTTAAATAAGCAGGGAGACAATATACAGCTTTGTCGTACTCCTTTCCCAATTTTGAACCAATCAGTTGTTCCATATCCAGTTCCAACTGTTGCTTCCTGTCCCACATATCGATTTCTCAGGAGGTAGATAAGGTGGTCAGGCACTCCCCTTTCTTTAAGAACTTGCCATAGTTTGCTGTGGTCCACACAGTCAAAGGCTTTTGTGTAGTCAATGAAGCAGAAGGAGATGTTTTTCTGGAACTCTCTGGCTTTCTCCATAATCCAGCTCATGTTAGCAATTTGGTCTCTAGTTCCTCTGCCCCTTCGAAATCCAGCTTGTACTTCCGGGAGTTCAACTGCAATGCCATCACCTCCACTGGCCTTGTTGTTAGCCATGCTTTCTAAGGCCCACTTGACTTCACTCTCCAGGATGTCTGGCTCAAGGTCAGCAACCACACTATCTGGGTTGTCCTGGACATCCCGATCTTTCTGGTATAAGTCCTCTGTGTATTCTTGCCACCTCTTCTTGATGTCTTCTGCTTCTGTTAGGTCCCTACCATTTTTGTCCTTTATCATGTCCATCTTTGCACAAAATGTTCCTTTAACATCTCCAATTTTCTTGAACAGATCTCTGGTTTTTCCCTTTCTACAGCCATAGTTTGCTGTGGTCCACACAGTCAAAGGCTTTTGCGTAGTCAATGAAGCAGAAGGAGATGTTTTTCTGGAACTCTCTGGCTTTCTCCATAATCCAGTGCATGCTAACAATTTGGTCTCTAATTCCTCTGCCCCTTCGAAATCCAGCTTGTACTTCTGGGAGTTCTCAGTCCACATACTGCTGAAGCCTACCTTGTAGGATTTTGAGCATAACCTTGCTAGCGTGTGAAATGAGTGCAATTGTACGGTAGTTGCAGCATTCTTTGGCACTGCCCTTCTTTGGGATTGGGATGTAGACTGATCTTTTCCAATCCTCTGGCCACTGCTGAGTTTTCCAAACTTGCTGGCATATTGAGTGTAGCACCTTAACAGTGTTATCTTTTAAGATTTTAAATAGTTCAACTGGAATGCCATCACCTCCACTGGCCTTGTTGTTAGCCATGCTTTCTAAGGCCCACTTGACTTCACTCTCCAGGATGTCTGGCTCAAGGTCAGCAACCACACTATCTGGGTTGTCCGGGACATCCAGATCTTTCTGGTGTAATTCCTCTGTGTATTCTTGCCACCTCTTCTTGATGTCTTCTGCTTCTGTTAGGTCCCTACCATTTTTGTCCTTTATCATGTCCATCTTTGCACAAAAGGTTCCTTTAATAGCTCCAATTTTCTTGAACAGATCTCTGGTTTTTCCCTTTCTATTATTTTCCTCTATTTCTTTGCACTGTTCATTTAAGAAGGCCCTCTTGTCTCTCCTTGCTATTCTTTGGAAATCTGCATTCAATTTTCTGTAACTTTCCCTATCTCCCTTGCATTTTGTTTCCCTTCTCTTCTCTGTTATTTGTAAGACCTCGTTGGACAGCCACTTTGCTTTCTTGCATTTCCTTTTCTTTGGCATGTTTTTTGTTGCTGCCTCCTGTACAATGTTACGAGCCTCCATCCATAGTTCCTCAGGCACTCTGTCCACCAAATCTAGTTCCTTAAATCTGTTCTTCACGTCCACTGTGTATTCATAAGGGTTTGGTCTAGATTATACCTGACTAGCCCAGTGGTTTTTCCTACTTTCTTCAGTTTAAGCTTGAGTTTTGCTATAAGAAGCTGATGATCAGAGCCACAATCAGCTCCAGGTCTTATTTTTGCTGACTGTATAGAGCTTCTCCATCTTTGGCTGTAGAGAACATAATCAATCTGATTTCGGTATTGCCCATCTGGTGATGTCCATGTGTAGAGTCGCCTCTTGTGTTGTTGGAAAAGAGTGTTTGTGATGACCAGCTTGTTCTCTTGACAAAACTCTATTAGCCTTTGCCCTACTTCGTTTTGAACTCCAAGGCCAAACTTACCTGTTGTTCCTTTTATCTCTTGATTCCCTACTTTAGCATTCCAGTCCCCTATAATGAGAAGAATATCTTTCTTTGGTGTCAGTTCTAGAAGGTGTTGTTAGGTCTTCATAGAATTCATCAATTTTAGCCTCTTCAGCATCGGTGGTTGGTGCATAAACCTGGATTACTGTGATGTTGAAAGGTCTGCCTTGGAATCGTATTGAAATCATTCTATCATTTTTGAGAATGTATCCCAGTACAGCTTTTCCCACTCTTTTGTTGACTATGAGGGCTACTCCATTTCTTCTACGGGATTCTTGCCCACAATAGTAGATATGATAATCGTCTGACTTGAATTAACCCATTCCCGTCCATTTTAGTTCACTGATGCCCAGGATGTCAATGCTTATTCTTGCCATCTCCTGTTTGACCACATCCAGCTTACCAAGGTTCAGAGATCTTACATTCCAGGTTCCTATGCAGTATTTTTCTTTGCAGCATCGGACTTTCCTTTCACTTCCAGGTGTGTCCGCAGCTGAGCGTCCTTTCGGCTTTTGCCCAACCACTTCATTAGCTCTGGAGCTACTTGTACTTGTCCTCCGCTCTTCCTCAGTAGCATGTCGGACGCCTTCCGACCTGAGGGGCTTATCTTCCAGCGTCATATCTTTAAGACTTTTGTTTCTGTCCAAGGGGTTTTCTTGGCAAAGATACTGGAGTGGCTTGCCAGTTCCTGCTTCAGGTGGATCGCATTTAGTCAGAACTCTCCACTATGACCTGTCCGTCTTGGGTGTCCCTGCACGGCATAGCCCATAGCTTCTCTGAATTACTGAAGCCCCTTCGCCACGACAAGGCAGCAATCCATGAAGTTGTGATATGACGGCATTATTATTAGATTGGGAAAAAAGCTAAAGCTTCACAAGGTTATGTCTGCTCTTATTTCAGAAACTGCACATGGAAGTAGAATAGGGCATACCTGATTCCAAAAATCAAAGAAAATCGTATTTCCAATTGCTGTAGGACAAAATTAGGATTTTTTAGTAGGAAGGATGAAGAGAAAAGGGGCCTGTTTTTGCAACAGGAAGAGATTGTTTTATTCATGGGAAAATCAATTTTGAAGTTATATATCTGTTTGTCAGCAGTTTTCCAGCAAATGAGTAAGGCCATTCCACAAAGTTAAAGCTTAGGGTGAAGTTCACTAGGGTTCTCCCTGGAAATCTGTAATCAATTAGATGCAAGGAGCATAAGCCAATTTGAATTACACCTAGATTAAGAAATGGTTTCAGTCTCTCATGCATGATTGCAGACTTCTGTTTCCTTTAGCTGTTTGCAAAGTTTCTGATAGTTTAAGGATGAAATAAAAATATTTTAATTAAATAAAACAGAGGATTAAATGTTGGATAAAACAAAACTGTTTAATGTTAAATGGCAATAAATGATAAATCATAAATTCCAGAGTCCTTCCTACTGACCCATGACATATTTATTCAGAAAGAAATAAAAATTGTAATCATGGGTTTTGTTTTGTTTTGTCTTGTTTCTGTTTTTTTGTTTTGTTTTTTGCTTACTTTACTGAGAACAAAGAGATCAATAATTGGAAATTATTACTGCCAAAAGCTGCATTGCATATACCCAAAGCCTGGGCATACCTACCATCATTTTTCTTTTTCAGTTATTTTTTCTTTGACCAATGTAGTACCTCTATATACTATAACATTGCACATTGCTCTTGCCCCCCGACTTCAACAGATCTTTGATAGACTGATCCACCCCACACCCAAAATGGCCAGTCTTAATAACATTACAGTAATTCTTGAAGTAATCTATGGCAATGGTCACACAATGTTTAGGGAAGTGAAGATATGGTACAGAGAATTACTGAAACTGGGATGGATCCAGTGACTGAGGGCATACTTTCTAGAAAACAATAATCCTATTAACAGCATTTCATGTTTACTTTGAGTGTAAGGAGAAATGTAGCTCTACTTTGTTTTCAGCTTGAAGGGGGGGGGGATGATGAGAGGCTAGAGGTAGGATTCCCCAAATAGTCAAACAAAGCATATCTCCCCATCCTCAGATTGTTTCCACTCCATGTAATAATTTCTCTGGATCAAAGCTATTTTTGCAGCCACTGCCCCATCCATATAGCAGCTTTTTATATTGGCATCCTCAGGGAACAGCTGCATTCCACTGAACTGAGAGGATGGCTCCTGATTTAGTTTCACCATTCTCAATAAATCAGTTTGCCTGTCGTGTTTCAGGAAATTCTGCTTACATATCTTAGAATCCAGGTTCCTTTGAAATAAACCCCTGGCCTTGCCTTAATTTACCAGTGCAGAAGATCATTAATATCCTGCATGCAATCCACGTTTCTATCTTGTTCCACTGATCCCTTTCTCAAGGATATGGGCACTCAGCTGACACAGCAAACCCCAGTCATAACGAAATGAGTCAACTGTTGGTGCAAAGGGTTGTTCTACCATTCTTGACTTCCAACATGGCATACCTGGAAGCCGGTGTGGCGTTTTCACCCTTTTTGGATCCCACACTGCTGGCACCTATGTGGCGTTGGACCCACTCGTGCCTTGGCCTGTCCACCTAGACTCAGACCTCAGAGCACACCAGGGCAAAACTAAACTCGTTCCTTTCTTCCACTGCTGCCACCAGGAGATCCCTAAATCCCCATCACTCCTTTAGAAAGAATCAGGTCCACTCTTTAATGAAATAGAAAGATCTCTAGTTTATTTGCTTATTGGTTTCAGTATATTAATATTCAGTTCTATTCCTTCTCCCTTCCAGTCACTGGTCAATCACTTCTCAGATCTCCTACTATATTCTCATCAGTCTAATCACACTCCTATAAATCTCTGAACTCAGCTAATCAAACTCCTTCCAAAACTCTGATCTCCCTTCTCCCCCTCAGGCTCTGCCTCTTATACTCTGCCTCTTGGCTCCGCCTCTCAGCAACATAAATATGCATGACTCACTCTAACTAAACCTGAGCCATGACCACATTTAAAGGAGAATGCTACAGACCTCCCCCCTTACTTAGGTTTGTTTGGGAGGGGAAACACATTTTTCCTCCTGAACAAACAGCTGCAATTGCTTAAACTTTTTTTTTTCTCATAACATTTTAACTTTCACATTTTTACTAAATTTCAACCAAATACCTTACCTTATCATTTAATAATCAATACAATACTTTACCTTTTCATCTACTAATCAATAATACACATTACCTTATCATTTTACAGAATTTACAATCAATACATTTACACAATTAATTACTGGAGAATTCTAGTCCATTTTGGTTCTTTTTGAGAGTTCTTTAAGTCATTCTTCTGGTCTTCTGGACAGCGCATCTACCACAATATTGTGAGATCCCTTTATGCTCTTTATCGTGAAATCAAAGTCTTGCAGCAAAAGAGCCCATCTCATCAATTTGCTGTTAGTCTCCATGGATCTCAGCCACAGCAATGGCGAATGGTCAGTGCATAAGGTGAATTTTCACCCCCAGATGTAGGATTTAAGTCTTTGTAGGGACCATAAAATCGACAGACACTCCTTTTCAATCGTAGCCAGATGTTTCTCCCTCGGCTGCAGTTTCTTACTGATGTACATCACGGGGTGCAGAGTTCCTCCTCCATCAGCTTGGCACAGCACTGCTCCTAGTCCGATGTTCGATGCGTCAGTGAAGATAGTGAATTCTTGGGTGAAATCAGGTGCGATGAGGACCGGTCCAGTTGTCAACGCCTCCTTCAGCTGGTCAAACGACTGCTGGCACTCAGGTGTCCAACTGATGTTCTCCGGCTCCCTTTTCCGAGTGAGGTCCGACAATGGCGCAGCGATCGCACCAAAGTGAGGGATGAACCTCCGATAATAGCCCGCCAGACCTAAAAAGGAACGGACTTGCTTCTTTGAAGTGGGGTTTGGCCACTTGGCAATCGCCTCAACCTTAGAGTCCAGGGGTTTGATAACTCCTCCACCCACCAAATGTCCAAGATATTTAAGCTCCGAATCTCCAACATGACATTTACTGGCTTTTACTGTTAAGCCGGCTTTCTGGATTCTTTGAAGCACTAGGCTTAAATGCTCCTTGTGCTCAGCCCATGTTTGACTGAAAATACCTATGTCATCCATGTATGCTACAGTGAAATTGCCCATGCCCTGTAAGGTCCGGTCTATTAGTCTTTGAAAGGAAGCAGGACCATTCTTTAACCCAAATGCCATGACCCGGAATTCGAACAACCCTAGGGGACTTCGAAAAGCGGTCTTCTCCTGATCCTCAGGGTGCATCGGAATTTGCCAAAACCCTTTGGTCAGATCGATGCATGTGATGAAATTGCATCTACCTATGAGCTCAATTAAGTCATCCAGGCGTGGCATGGGATAGGCATCTGCCTTGGTGACATGGTTTAATTTGCTGTAGTCCACACAGAATCTAATGCTACCATCCGGCTTGTCAATAAGTACTATGGGTGCAGCCCAGGGACTCTCTGATGTGGTAATTATCCCTGCCTTTAACATCTCCTGGACCTCCCGTCATACTTTCTCGACATAATCCCCAGTGATCCTATAAGGGGTAACAGCTATGGGGCTGGCATCCCCAGTGTCAATTCGGTGGACTACTCCTTTGGCCTTTCCAGGTTTGTTAGTGAAGAGGGTGTGATACTTCAGCATTATCTCCAATACCTCTTCTCTCTGTTGTGGGGTAAGGGAGTGGCCTAGATTTACCTCCTCGGGATTAAATTGTCGTTCCCCTCTCCCTTCCCAGCACATGAGTTCTTCCTTATCGCTAGGGTCCTCTCTAATAGCGTATAGGGTCCATTGATTTCTTCGGTAATAGGGTTTGATCATGTTAACATGTACTACCTTGCGACCCTCATCCCCTTTCTGGATTACATAATTGATATTATTCATTTTTGAAATTACCTTATAGGGACCCTCCCAAGCTAATTGTAGCTTGTGTCCTCTGACTGGCCTAAGCAAGAGAACTTCCTCCTCCGGCCCAAAAGTTCTTTCACGGGCTTTCTTATCGTACCATGCCTTCTGTTTAGCCTGGGCAGCCCTTAAATTCCTCCCAGCCAACTCCAGAGAACGTTGCAAGGTGTTTTGCAACTTATATACATATTCGACTACTGACTCAGGGTCATTTTCTCTGTGGTCTTCCCAATTCATGCGGAGCAAATCTAAGGGTCCGCGTGCCTCTCGTCCTAGCAGTAACTCAAAAGGACTAAATCCCGTGCTCTCTTGAGGGATGCTCCTGTAAGCGTATAGTAAGGGTTGTATTTTGCAGTCCCAATCATTTGGGTTCTCTGCTACATACGCCTTAATCATGCGCACCAAAGTGCCATTGAATTTCTCAACTAGCCCGTTGGTCTCTGGATGATATGGAGTCGAGTTGATTTGGGTAATTCCACAAGCCTTCCATAACCTTTTGATCAGTTTGGATGTGAAACTCATCCCCAAATCGCTGACTATCTCGCTGGCAAATCCCAATCAGCTCATGTAATTGATTAGGGCATCTGCCACGGTGTCAGTTTCCATGTTGCGCAAAGGAATTGCCTCGGGATATCTAGTGGCAAAATCCATTATGGTCAAGATGTATTTATTTCCCCTACGAGTGGCATTAGGTAAGGGACCCACTAGATCGATTCCCAGCCTTTGGAATGGTGTAGAGATGACTGGCAAAGGACATAATTTGGCTTTGGTCCTGTCCTGCCCAGTCCCTCGTCTCTGACAGACATCATACATTTTACAGAAACAAGTAATCTGTTTGCCCATACCTGGCCAAAAGAAGTTCTGGCCAACCCGTCTTTTGGTTCTGATGATCCCCATGTGAGCTCCAAATAAACTGCTGTGAGCTTGATTAATGATTTTCTCCCTGTATTTACTAGGGACCACTAATTGCTTTCGGGGTTCCCCTTTTCTTCTGTATGGAGTAGCTAACGTTTCCCTGTACAGAAGGTCTTTGGTTAAGCTAAAGCTCTCAGGGCACTCAGGAGACAGTACAGTGGGAGTCCTGGCAGCTTCAAAGCAAACTCCCAAGCTAATGTCCTCCTTCTGCTCCTGGGCAAAATTGTTATTTGTTTTGGGATTCTGTAGTAGCATGAGTTCTGCCTCAGCCCTATCATCAAGCTGGGTTGCCACGGTAACCTTTCCCCCTAGGCCTCTCTCTGCTACAGTATCGGTTTGAGCTGCAGAGGGTGAGTTTTGACCCCCCTTTGAGCGGGTAAGCACTAACGCACTCTTGACATGCTCTATTAAATCCCAACCAAGGAGAAAAGCCGCTGGTATTTCATCTGACACAGCTACTTGCCACTTTCCAGACCAATTCTGGTATTCTACTGGTATCTCAGCCACTTTTAAAACCACGGTTTCCTTCCCAATTCCCTTTAAAGACATTTCTCTGCCTGGAATAATGTCATCCTGGGCTACTAGATCGGAATGGACAATGGAGATTTGAGATCCTGTATCTCTTATTGCAATGTACTTCTTTCCTTTCACAACTATCTCTTCACCTGCGTTTCTGAGAAGGGTCTGGTCATTGCTGATATAGAAACAATGGACTACTTGGGCTATAGGAATATCTTCCTCCTCATGGTCAGTAGAAGTGGTGGTGGTTATGGGATCAGGTCTCTGTCTACTATTTTCCTCCCCTGATTCCACTTGCTTGACACAATACACCTTTTTGGTTAGAGAATCATTTCTCTGCAAGTTGGGGTATGGTTGCCTACACTGGAATTGTGAGTGACCTGGTTGCCCACAATTAAAACATTTAAAATTCCTTTTATCATTCTGAGGTACTTTGGCGAACCGTGACTCAGGGTTTGATGGTTTTGGCGGGCTAGCCCTTGGCAACTTCGGGGAAGTCCCGCCCTGACCTTCTCTCTCAGGATTCCTGCTGAGGTAATTTTTATTAAAAGGCTTTTTATAGTTGTTGTCCCAGTTTGGTCTATTTACTCTCAGCTCTGAAAATCTAGGGTTCCTGTAAGCATTAATCAAATCAGTTTGTTCTCCCGCTTCCCATAAATTTTTAGGATTCTTGTCCCTTACTAAATAACGTAGTTCTGCAGGTAATAGGGAGTAAAACTGTTCTAGCCCAATCAAATCCCTCAACTGTTCAAAAGAAGTGATTTCTTCTCTTTCAATCCACTTCTCCAGAGTTTGCTGCAATCTAGCTTCCAACTGAGAGTACGATTCATCCTGCTTTTTAGAGAGAGAGCGAAATTTTCGCCTCAGGTGTTCAGAGTTCAGACAAAATCTTGAATAAACCATCTTTTTATATGCCTCAAAATCTCTTGCCTTCTCGGGATTCATCTGGGCATATATTTCTGCCAGATCTCCGCTAACCTGCGCCCTAAGAATTATCATTCTATCTTCAGTTCTGACTTCAAAGTCATTGCAGGTGCGTTCAAAAGCTATGAGGAAGGATTCAGGACAGTCCCCTCTTTTGTACTGGGGAAACTTCTTCAAATCTATCTTTGACAGGATTCCTCCTCCCCCACTGTTGTTATTATTAAGATTATTATTTAGAGTAGAAATTTCTAGTTGTCTCATCTGTAGTTGATAATCCATTTCCCTCTGTCTTAATTCTATTTGTTTAGCTTCAGACTCAAAGGCCATTTGTCTAGCTTCCTTCTCAGCTCTAATTTCTAGTTCCCTTCTTCTCTCCTTCTGCTCAGCCTGTCTGGCTTCCTGCTCAAATGCCATTTGTCTAGCTTCCTTCTCAGCTCTTTCTTTGATTTCCAGTTCCCTTTTTCTCTCCTCCCGCTCAAATTGTCTGACCTCCTGCTCAGCTCTGAGCTGTAGTTCCTTAAATTTAAATTCCCGTTCCAGTTTCCATCTCTCAAATTCTTGAGGGCTTAATTCCTTATGTCCCTCTGAGGTAACCTCAACAACTATTTCCTCTTGTTCTCCCTCCAATTCCTGAGGTAACTCTTCAGACTCAGGACTCCCCCTTGTGGCGCGTTTGGGAGGCATCTTTTCCTTTTTGTTTATCTTTCTCTGAGGTGATTAGAGCAGCGTTCACAAATTTTTAAAAGGACCTGTTTTTCTTATTTTACTTCCAGTTACTGATATAAATTTTTCAAGCCTTTTCTTTTAGTACTTTCCCTCAGATCTGCTATGACCTGGCTTCTGCCTTATCCACAGCGCTCTCCTATCTCAGAGCCTGGGATTTTACAGTAAGCCCTCTGATCCTCAGATCCTGAGGTAAACTCAGAAATTCCCTCTCAGAGAATTCAAGCCTTTTCCTTAGGTTCTCTCCCTCAGATCTGCTATGACCTGGCTTCTGCCTTATACACAGCACTCTCCTATCTCAGAGCCTGGGATTTCACAGCAAGCCCTCTGATCCTCAGATCCTGAGGTAAACTCAGCAATTTCCTTTCAGAGTCATTCCCTATCTTAGACCCCCCTGATCTGGGTTCTGAGGCCCCGCTACTAAGCTTTTCCCAAAAGCTCTAGCAGGAACCAAACCTCATTGCCACAGATCCTGTCTAAAAGGTACCCTTGACTCAATAAATTCTTTTTATAATCAGGTTTGACTGGATGTCTTCGTATAGGCTTCACTGGATTACTTCATATCCCACCGCTGCCACCAATGTGGCGTTTTCACCCTTTTTGAATCCCACACTGCTGGCACCTATGTGGCGTTGGACCCACTCGTGCCTTGGCCTGTCCACCTAGACTCAGACCTCAGAGCACACCAGGGCAAAACTAAACTCGTTCCTTTCTTCCACTGCTGCCACCAGGAGATCCCTAAATCCCCATCACTCCTTTAGAAAGAATCAGGTCCACTCTTTAATGAAATAGAAAGATCTCTAGTTTATTTGCTTATTGGTTTCAGTATATTAATATTCAGTTCTATTCCTTCTCCCTTCCAGTCACTGGTCAATCACTTCTCAGATCTCCTACTATATTCTCATCAGTCTAATCACACTCCTATAAATCTCTGAACTCAACTAATCAAACTCCTTCCAAAACTCTGATCTCCCTTCTCCCCCTCAGGCTCTGCCTCTTATACTCTGCCTCTTGGCTCCGCCTCTCAGCAACATAAATATGCATGACTCACTCTAACTAAACCTGAGCCATGACCACATTTAAAGGAGAACGCTACAGCCGGGATAACATATAGTCCAGTGACAATGCAGTAGCCACTGATGTTGATGGGATGATTTTGAGATCCTCACCTACATCTGGGAAAGCTGCAACACTCCAGATATTGTTGCATTGTAGCTTGCACTATCCCTGACTACCATCCATACTAGTAGGATCTGATAGAGTCAGGGTCCAGCTACAGCTGTCAGATTACATGCTGGCATTTTAGCCATGTCACATGAGAATGGGGCACCAAATCCATGCAAGTCTTGTATGAAAGCGTTTTTGATTGCTCTAACCAGCAATCAACAATAATGGTGTCTGATGCATGGGTAAAAGAGGGCCAGAACCCAAAATTTGAGTAAGAAGTTAATCCATCCTTACCAATATGGAACCCAGGGCAAAATTTGGGTAGTTTGATAGTAGGCAAGAGCATACCCAAATCAGAGTTTGAAAAATTACTTTTTTAGATTAGATCTTCCTGAATCCTCCAGCTAGCATGGACATTGGGATGCTGAGAACCGGTGTTCAATAAGGGAATACGCTTATAGGGTATGTGGACCACATTCATCGTTTGGATCATTCCAGCAGTTCTGCACAAAATCCATTGTAAGTTTGTGTTAACGTACTCCTTTAAAAAGCAATTAATTAACATCTGCCTATAGCAGAGATTTCCCATGCATGAAAAGGGCTGTGGGAGTACTTAATTATTTTTGACATCTGCTAATCCAAGACTGCATGTGATTTGTCAGTGTGACCACACATTTTACAGAGTTGTCTTATGTGATTCCTTTATGGGTTTCAGAGACATTCACCCACAAGTTGCATATGATGCATGGACATCAGGCTTTATTGTCTTGGGTTTTAATGATACTCTTTGCTACGATACAATAATTCTTATTGTCTCTTTATTACTGATGAGCCCACATATTTCATATTATTTATAATTTTATTGCATAGCTTCTCTATCTCTGTCTCTACAGAAATAATGGAACTGCTGTTCTTGAGCTTATGAAATGTAGCTTAAAATATTTCCATGCAATTAACAACTACATCTTGAATTCAACTAATGTATGTAATGTGCACTTTATTAATGTATTACCAATACTTATTATCTAGGATACTCTGGAATTTTCTAGCATACACTGTCCATCCTGTTGTGTAAATTACACTAGTGTAAAAGGGAGATGATGTCACCCCAAGCAAAGGATTGTTGCTAATTAAAGAGTTCTTGCTTAGATCCCATGCATGTTTCTCACAAGCCCCAAGATGAAAGCAAGAACTCCTTAATTAATGGCAATCTCCCCCTGCTGGTGACATCATCACTTTTATACCCGCATAATTTATGCAACAGGATTTTGGTCACTGAAATATAAGGGTGTTTTAGTCAGCAAGCTGAATGGGTATACACAAAAGACAGATTGTTTGAGTAATGGAAGCTTAGGCTTCACTTCTTGAGACCTCCAATACAGGCGTACCTCGGTTTATGAAATTAATGCATTCTCTGGGACTTTTCATAATGCGAAAAATTTGCAAACCAAAATGCAGTTTCCCATAGAAATGCATGCATGGGGGCGGTGCTATAAACCTCCCAGGTTTTTGTGAAAAAAATTCGTAAACCGAGGCATTATTTTCAATGGATTTTCGTTCATAAACCGAAAATTACGTTAACCGAGGCGTTTGTAAACCGAGGTACCACTGTATAGCAAAGAAGGCAAACACATTACTGCTGCTACCATCCTTCAAACAACACGCAATGGCCATCCTTGCCCATTTTGAACATTGGGATTTGCTGATAATAAATGTGTATTTACCCCATCAAAAGAAGAAATCACAGACTCTGGCAATATGGACAGAATTTGAAGCTTATGTAGCAGAGCTGCTTCACTCTTATCCCAACACATATGTGATTCTGGGAGGGGACTTCAATGCTCGTATAGACCCTAACGATCAAGCCCTATACAGTCAACCCTCGACTTACGAACGGCTCCAGATACGAACATTTCAACTTACGAACCACTCTAATAGGAAAAAACAGACTCGACTTGAGAACTTTTTCCGAGTTACGAACAGGGAAAAAAACCCACGGGGAAGGCAGGGAACCTCCCTCCCCCCGCAGCAAGCGCCACTTTCAGAAGCCTCCCGGGGGCAGGGGAGAAGCACCATTTTTTTATTTCCCTGCCTTCCCGGCAGCCATTTTGTGTGCTTCTGCGCTCCCGCCCCCCTCTCCCCGCCTCTCAGCTGATCGGCGCTGGGTCTCAGAGGCTTGCCCAGCAGGTAAAAAAGGCAGCGGCGGGCGATGGGGGGGCGCCAGTCCGGTGCGCTCCCTGCCCATTCCAGGCGCGGGTCTACTCGTGAGTAAGCACAGCCGAAGCTGCGCAAGAGGAGGAAGGAGAAGCCGCGGGTGCTGGTGCTTTGCTAGGGAGGCTTCGGACGGTAAGGTGCTGCTGTTTTTTCTTTTAAAAAAGTTGTTCTGGGTGGGTTTTGGAGGGTAGGTTTGGGCTGGGGGGTATGTTTCTGTGTTGGTTTTTTTGGTGATTTTTTTTTTTGCAGTCCCACCGTGCAACTTACTCAAATGTTTATTTTTGGATGTTTTTGTTTTGTGTGTGTGTGTGTGTTTTGCAGTCCCAGCGTGGGACTGCAAGTGTTTTATTTTTGGGGTATTTTTTTCTTCGGCCGGAACGGATTAATGGGTTTTCAATGCATTCCTATGGGAATGCATAGTTCGACATACGAACTTTTCGACATACGAACGTTAATCCGGAACGGATTAAATTCGTAAGTCGAGGGTTGACTGTACTCTCAACATAAAGCATACCCTCCTGCATCTGGCCTAAATGGACTTCCATTTAATCAGCAATCTAAAGATCGGAAAGCAAATTATGCCGGGCTCCTCCTACATCAAATGACCACCAGGCTTAACCTGCACATTCTAAATGGTGCATATGGGAATGACTACCCAGCTGAATTCACCTACCTGGCAGGAACTAGAATGAGCCAAATAGACTATTTAATCATTTCATCAAATTTAATTCCTTTACTGGAGAATCTGGAAGTAACCCCAAAATTCCAAAGCGACCATCTCCCTGTCTTACTAATTATGAAAGCCCCTTTTCCTTATCTAAGAAGTGACAATCAATACCCACCCATGATACTCCCTGAGGGGGGAATATACTGTTGGGCCAAATGGACCCCAAAGATGGACTTGGATCTACGAACTTTACTTGCATCTGACACCATGCAAAGCATTAGGACATCTATAATGCACATGAGCAACCTGGTGGAAACTTATGAGGAGCTGATCTGCGAGCTGAAACAGTCTGTTACTGGTAAGGCAAAAGCGACCCAACAATGGCACTATCCAACTTTGAAGCCATGGTTTGACAAGGAATGTGTACTAGCTAAAAAAGTCTTACAGAGCACCTACCAAGCCTATAAATTAAGTTCGGATCTGAAAGTGGCCCAAACCCTTCTGAAAGAGAAAAAAATCTATAAAAAGCTACTAGTGCAAAAGAAAAAAGAGGCCCAGAAAGAAAATTGGGAAAAAATTGATTCAAGCAGCAAAATCTAAGGACTTGACTCTGTTCTGGCGGCTGATAAAGATCTCTCCAACCTCTGGGCCAACACTCCCAGATTGTTATATCCACCCAGAGACATGGGAGAAGCACTTTCGAGACTTATATAAAGACGCAGATGTGGCCTAGTTGAGATGGAATAGCACACTTGAAGATGTTCCACCATGGTCACCAATGTCAACTTCCAAAATACACAATTTAATAGCCCAGATGAAAATGAGAAAAGCCCCTGGAGAAGATCTGATTCCTCCAGAGGCGGTCAAAAATAAATTAGAATTTTGGGCTCCGGTTCTAGCACCGCTATCCACGTATATTGATACTACTGGCCGAATTCCAGAAAACTGGGGATTTGCTATCATAGTCCCCATATTTAAGAAGGGAAAGAGAGATGATCCTGCAAACTACAGGCCTATTAGTCTCCTTAGCACAATCTGTAAATTATATACCAGGCACTTATATGGGAAATTTAAAGATTGGCTGGAGCAGGATAAGATACTTGCAGAAGAGCAGGCAGGCTTCAAGGAAGGTCGATCTACCATTGACCAATGCTTGATATTACAATATCTTATTGAAAAATATACCTCTGAGAAAGCAACCTCACTCCATGTAGCTTTTATAGATCTCAAGGCAGCTTCTGACTCAATATCAAGGGTCAAATTATGGAGGAAACTAGAGGCTTCTAACATTGACAGGCATCTGCTTCAACTTATTCAGGCTCTCTATAGAAATACCGCACTTAAGGTAAGATGTAGCGCTCACGGCCATCTTACTAATGCCATTCAAACCCAAAAAGGAGTCAAACAAGGCTGCCTTCTGGCTCCACTTTTGTTTAACTTTTACATTGATTCTATGGTGGACCAGTTAAAAAATATTGACTTTCATCCCCCTAAAATCGCAGGGAGGCATATAACAACATTACTGTATGCTGATGATGCAGCTGTCATCTCTAGGACCCCAATTGGGCTTAGAAGAGCATTGTGAAGGTTGTCTATATATTGTGAGCAGGAAGACCTGATAATTAATTTTCAAAAAACAAAAATCATGTCTTTTGCCAAAAGGTCAATAATGTGAACATGGATGATAAATCAGCATAGAATTGATCAGATCCACCAATTTAAATATTTAGGTGTCATTTTCCAATCTAACGGCTCTAGGAAAGCACACGGTGATTATGTGGCATTAAATGCCCAGAGAAGTTCTGCTGCAATATTACAATTTATGAGAACAAAGGGGGGGCATTACATTTCCTCAGCCATTAAATTGTTCCACGCAAAAGCAGTAGCCCAACTACTGTATGGCTCCCAATTGGGCCCCTTCCCAAATATTGCAACCCTAGAATGTGTACAATCAAAATTCCTGAGGGCAATATTAGGAGTCCCCAGAGATGTCACCAACATAAAACTAAGATTGGAAACTGGTCAAATTAAAATCGAAGCCAGGATATGTATTGCAATTCTCATGTACTGGCTCAGATTGTCTTATCTCCCTATTGGTCTTGCACCATTGATCCTGCAAGACACCTTTAAGTCAAAATGGGTTCAGTTAATTGAGCAAAAAATAGCCTCTTTGGGTCTCTCTAGGTTGACTCTGTTAACCATGGGAATGGAACAGGAAAAGAAAATCATTAAGCAGCGTATTGAGGACATCGAGAGACAAAATGATTTAAGCAGTGCCCCATAATTCTACCTTAGGGAGGACAGCTTATACAAGGTTACAGCAGCAGCTTATTTTGCCCAGTTGGAGCAGCCCAGGCATAGAAGGGCGTTTACTCTGGCCCGGCTTAACGCACTACCTTCAGCAGTGCAGGAGGGACGGTATAAAAAGATCCCCTGGGCAGAGCGCCTTTGCCCATATGGAATGGAGCAGATAGAAACAACTGAACACGTCCTGTTGTGGTGTACATATTACAAGGAAGTACATGAAGAACTTGTTTCCCCTTTGATTGGCCAATTTCCCGGTTGTACACAGCAACAATGTATGCATGTGCTGCTATCTGACTCCAATCCCATGCTTACACATAGTGTTGCCAAATTTCTTACTGCTGCAATGGGCATTAGAAAAAGGACCCTAAAAGTGGATGAGCCTCTGTAGTTAGAGCATGGTTTGCTAGACATTTTGGAATTGCTTTAGGGGAGATGTTTTGATGCTGTTGTTGTTCACCTCAGAACCGATTATTGCTTTGCATTCAATCCCAGTATTTTTGTATACTTCTGTATATTTATATATTTTGATGTTTTATTTGTGGCTGGTCTTTTGACCGTAATAAAGTTTTATCTATTATCATTACAATTCAGCAAGAGCCACTTGAATGTAAAAGGAGGAGGCACCATGTCCAGCCTTCTTGGTTTGTTCTGTGTCACTGAAATCCAGTAAGCAGCACAATATTCCATAAGCCTGCCGACCTGGAAAGAAAGCCATTATGCAACAGGCAGGGCTTCCCTATCTGGCCTGAACCCTTTCTCTGTGCCTTCCCTCAGCCATTAGGAACATTATTTTTTTAAAAGTATGTTGTACACGTTAGTTTTTAAAGCCTAAATCCCGCTTTGTAGAGTGTTTGTGAGAGACAGTTAAGGCTTTAATTCTCTCCTTTCTTCATGTATGGAAGACCCTCTTATTTAAAATAGTGGGATTGACTTAAAAGAAAAAAACCTTTCATTGATCCAAAGAGAAGTTTTTCCCCCAAGGCTTTTTTTAAAAAAAGGCTAATTGCAGTACCAATTTATACTTCAGATGGATTGCAGCTAGGAAGGGAAGAGTTAACATCCTTCTTCTGCACACTGCAAGCTGAACCCCCGCCCACCCGTCCCACTGTAACTGTAGGAACTGTGGGTTTTCCCACAAATAAGTTTCCATTCTTGAAAATCATTAAAAAAAGGAAGATCAGCAGGTGTGCACCTGTGCATGCAGAAAGAACATACGGCATCAATACGCCACACAAACAGTCCTCTGTCCTAAGGCTCTGTGGAGGATTCTTTTATCTTTGGAATCTCCCATCTGGCCACGTTTCACCCTATCTTGCACCTCCAGAAAGGGGGCAAACCTTTCTTTTTTTAAGATAGGCCTACGTTTGCATTGTAAAGGCAGGGTCCCTGGGATTCATTTATTTATTTTCCAAAGAGGCGTCTTGAAAAGGATACCTTTTGTTTCTCTATTAGTTTCATTAGTCTTTCTTGCAAAAGAGCAACAAGTCCACACTGCTGTGGTTTTAAAACAGGCTGCAGTTTTTTAAAGGGTTAAAACAAGGCTCCGATATTTATTTAGAGATGAGATGCTTTGTCAGGAAAGGACAACCGACCAAACTGAATGATGATGCCGTGACTCCAAAGTAGTTCCAGTGGAGCCAGTCTAATTACTTCCTTGAAATTAAACATTTACTATGGCTACTGCTGCAATTTTGCCCCTTTGCCCCACTACACTTTTAAATCAAACATTGGCATTAATATCAGACTTGAGTCCCAGAACTGTCAGAGAAGGATTTCTGGGATCTATTTATTGACGTCGAGGAAAGGTTGCTCTTTTAGAAAGGGCGAGGTTCACTGTTCATCTGTTTCACCTTCTTTGGATGTCTGCAAAATGGAAGGCTTCTTTTAAAAGTGCAGATTCAACCGTCTTTCTCTCCTCACAGCCCTGCCCGCAGTCTCCAAATTGGGAACGGTTTCAAAATTATAATCAGGGAAAGGCACGTTTTAATACTTGGAATCAAATAGCATAAAATACCACTGAACAATGGTGAGATATGCAAGCAATTACTAATGAATGCCTTGAGTGAAGCACTTCAAAAGAGGTTTTAAGTACCAATAATAGAGATTTACTAGCTTACTCTAATACAGATTTGTGTAAGCACCATGAGGGGGGTGACCATAATCTATAGCTTTCTGTGGGAAGGAAATAGGTGACAGCTTCCTACTGACTGATGAAGCAGGTGACAGTGATACCTCTATTGCTGTGGCCCAAGTGGCCATCCCACATTCCTTGACAAATGATGGGAGTAAGTCCCACCCATGTTATCCACCAGGAATGCTGCAAAACAGGAGCAGCCAATGACATTTTGCCTCCTGAGGCAGTGCAGAAAATGGCACCCCTTCCCCAAATCAAAAGGCGTCATACCCAAGCCATGTTCTTCCTGCACTTGCAGCATGAAATCCAACAATATAGAAGACAGTAAAATTTAATAATAAATTAATTGCTACGAATTTGCTGCCTTTTCATCAAGGTTGGGGGAAATTAAGATAATCTGTAGCTCATGCTTGAGTGGAGACAGGATTTGTAGTTTCAGTGTGTTTGTCAGTCAGTCAAATTTTATTGGAGAAGTCTACGGACCATTTCATCAATAATTCACCATATACAATAACATCAATTTTTATAAACTTACAGAGGATCGGCTCTTACATGAAAAAAGGAAATTGGATCACATGTATCTCATATATAAACCAAATACTCAGAATTATATCAGGTCCTCAATCTAAGATAAATTACTATTAATCCTGTAAAGCCTTGATTTAAAATCCTTATAAAACTCTGCTATATAATTAAAAACAACATTTCTTTTCTTCCTCTTTCTTTCTAAGGGAGGCTGCCTTGACCGCATAAAGAACAACCCTCTGTGTTATGAACATGCTGGATCCACAGAACAAGTATTCTAATTTCCTCTCGTCATCCCATGTCCTAATCTTATTAAAGAGCGGGGCAAAATAATGTTTTCTAATATTAGCATATAACTGACAGTGCAGCAAATAGTGGGCAAGATCTTCTACTTCATCATTCCCACAGGGGCAAAGTCTATTTTGTACAGGTATGCCCAATAAATGACCCCTCTGCATCACTGTATCCACTTGTTCAAAACGGAGACGTGTAAAGGTCACACACAAGTCTCTTCATTGTAAAGGACAAATATTTTTCTTCCTGAAACTGGGCTTTAGCCCCAGCCAGCCATTTCACAGATTTTATAGGTGCTAGTGCGGCTAGGTCCGTCTGAGCTCTAATATCTAAAACTCTTTGTTTAAAAACATTTTTATATTGCAATTGAGAACATTTACAGCTTCAATACTATACTAACCATAGTTTGTGAGTAATTTCGAAAAATTTGAGAACCAAGATTTTTGAGAGGGTGTAATCATTTGCCCATGAAGGCATGCCTTAGGGAGTCTAGAGTCATTCATTTGAGCTAATTTAATCCAATAATTAAATATCCTAAGGTGGCATATGTCTGTTACTGATGAGATTCCAAATTCAGCTCTAACTGCTTGGGCTGGAGAAGTTCTTGTCACACCCAGGATCGAACGTAAAAATTTATTCTGTGTTGTTTCGATTTTCTTAGTTTTAACAAATCCCCAAATTTCAGAACCAAAAGTTAGCATGGGCAATACCTTTGGCTTATAAACCTTAATAATCGGCTGTAAAGAACCTGGATATCTATAATTCAGTAACTTATGCAAAGTTTGCACACAAGCTGTTGTTTTCATATCATTCTTCTTTAACTGGGGGATCCATGATCCAGTAGGCATAAAGGCTATGCCCAGGTAGTTATATAATCCTACCTGATCTATTTCTTTGGAATCCAAAAACCACTTGTGCTGTTCTTTGTGGACATTTGTGAGTTCGTATATGTGCTCTGAGAGCACACCATGTAACACGTAATAGTTCCTTGAGAATTCAGTTAGCCCTTTGAAACCTGTCATCCCTAACTGCATTAGTACTTTAACCACAAATATTTTGAGCTTCCTTTTTCTACACTTATGATGTTCAATATGGTTCTCAGTGCGTATCTTGTAAAATTTGTTAGTCCGAGAATTTTGTTGGTTTTTATTTCTATTAGCTGGCCAGATATCTCAGTGGTTTAGGTATCTGACTTCAGAGCCGAAGGTTGGAAGTTTGATTCCCCACTGTGTGTCCTACAAATAGAGCCAGCCTATGGGTCCTTGGGCAAACTGCACAGTCCCAGGGTTCCCCCAGAAGAAGGGAATGGTAAAGCAAAGCAAAGCAAAGTGTGCTGCTTACATACCACCCCATAGTGCTTCAAGCACTCTCTGGGCAGTTCACAAGTTAATTATGCAGGCTACACATTGCCCCCCCCCCAGCGAGCTGGGTACTCATTTTACCAACCTCGGAAGGATAGAAGGAAGTCAACCTTGAGCCGTCTACCTGGGATTGAACCCCGGGTCGTGAGCACAGTTTTGGCTGGAGTACAGCAGTTTAACCACTGTGCCACAAGGCTAGTGAACCTAATAGTGAACCACTTTTGAGTACAGTGGTGCCTCGCTAGACGATGTTAATCCGTTCCGCGAAGATCGCTGTCTTGCGAAAACATCGTCTAGCGAAGCACGTTTTCCCATTGGAATGCATTGAAATCTCTTCAATGCGTTCCAAGGGAAAACTCAGTCGTCTTGCGAAAATCTCCCATAGGGAAACATCGTCTAGCGAGCGCGGGTCCCCGTCGGAATGCACTGACAGCTTTTGACCACTAGTCGGCGCATTCCTATGGGGAAACCTCATCGTCTAGCGAAAATTCCCCATAGGAGACCATCGTTTTGCGAAGCGCAGTAGCGATCGCAAAAAGGCATCGTCTAGCGATTTCCTCGTCCTGCGAGGCAATCGTCTAGCGAGGCACCACTGTATTCTCTACCTGGAAAACCCTGAAAAGAGTAATCATAAGACAGAACTGACTTTACAGCACATTATTTATTTATTTATTTATTTATTAGCTATCCAGGAAATGAACCAGGGGATGGGAAACTTTCATGCGAATATGGTCATTTTATGTTCTGTGTGTGCTTGAAGACAGGAAAGCCACTGTTTCTGGCCTAAATCCAACTGCTTGTCTCAACTAGAGTAGATCCACTGATTCAACTCTTGACAGTGAAGATAGGTGAAAATTTCCATTCCTGTACAACAAGAGTCATTGAATATGCAAATATAAATAAAATCAATGGCATGATTTGCATATGTCTTCAAGGCATCTCTAAAAATATTGTAAAAAAGCAATATACAGGGTGGGTTTTTTTGTTTGTTTTTTCTTTTACACTGTTTTTAGGAACGTGGTGATTGTAGCATCCAGGTTATTTTTCTTTCTTCAAAGTTTGAAAAAGTAAGTCTCAGCCTGGAACCAGAGTTTCTATGTGGACTGCCTTCTCTGACATGTCCTAAGTTTTCTAGGAGTCATATAAAATCTTTTTTCTTTTTCAGTTGATATTAGATCTGCTGATTTCATAAGGGGTTCACTTTGGTCTGAACATGCTTTATCTTACTGCTTCATCCTTCCTATTACGGTAATTGCATTTTATCCTCTTTTTGATTTATTGTTCACTCCCCTGTAGCATTTTTGTTGTTGTTGTTGTTGTTTTATTTATTTGGTTTTGGCCAGATTGAGCATCTTGAATGGAATGTTGGGCTACAAATATTTCAGATTAATGGATGTGTGATGGAGGAAGGGCCAAAGGTCCCTGTTATAATACTAGAACCAGGATCATCCAAGTACACTGAGTGGCAGGAGATACAGGGTGAGGGGAAGTATTTCTTCACTAGCCCAAAGTTAAATTGCTAAATTCACTACTGTTAGATGTAATGATAACCACCAGCTTGACAGGTTTAGAAGAAAATGAGACAAATCCATGGGAAGTGGCTACTAATCATAATCAAAGTATTTTCTCTAGTTTGAAAGAATGCAAAAGAAAAAGAAATTCACATATGGTGATATTTGGGGTGAATGAACTAAAGTAAATGGGCATGGCATATATTCCATTAGATAATTACTAAATGTTCTCTCTGGAAACAACAAATTCAGAAGAGACAGTATGACTCTAATGGGGAGGGAGACATAGCACAAACATACACATACCATAATAGGATGATAGTCATGGGAGACTACAGTGCAAAAGTAGAAATAAAGCAGAACCTAATTTCATAAGAGAATTTAGTGGAGGAGTTGGAATTGAAACAGGAGACTGACTCATACAGTTCTGCGAAACAAATACTTTGTTTATTACAAATACATGCTTCAGGTGACCTAACAGGCTGTTGTACATGAGGACATTCCTGGATGGCCAATACATAAATCAAATAGACCATATAATTTGAAGCAAAAGATAAACCAGGCCAAGAGTGGACTGTAGTAAAGACGATCAACTGCTAATACCAAAAATTAGAGTAAAGCTGAAGAAGAAAATTGAAACAAACATAGTGTCAAAATATAATTTAAATGACATACAAGAAGAATCTGATGTATTAAACATTTCAGAAGAAATATGTATTTCAGGAAAATAACTGAAAGAACCATAAATATAGGGAGATAAGACACACAGAGAGAAACATTCAACATTCAACACAGGATAGCAAGGCAACGTCATGCTGTGTTACGCACATCAGAAATCAGCAACAATCATTAAGCAACACAGCAGCAGGCTGCATTTCCAAAGGCCAGCAACACAACCAACATCGATTTTCCTCCATAGATTCGAACTGGTTTGGCTGCATGAGCATTTAGAATTATGTTGTGTGATATTAATATGCTTGAAGGCTAAGAAATGCTTTTTTACTTTATATATTCTTACTTTTAATAACTTGATTTTTTTTTCCATTTGCCCTTTTAGATGTCTATAAGCTACATTTTTGGAATGTAATTTCCTACAAATGCTTCTGTATTTTGGATTAAATTCTGCCTTACGTATTTGCTTGCAACTTAAGTTTAGTTTTCATGTATTTTTATCTGTACCTACAGTTTTTTCATTACTGGAATGTTTTCAATATATTTTCGCTTGTTACTATTGTGAAGTATTTTTGTGTTGGTGAAACGTAGAAGTAATGTAGATACAAAAAGCTTGTAGAATTAGACAAGTTGGTGTTGCAAGGAAACATTGCAGCAATGAAAAGACATACCTTGATACTCAGATGAATTTTGATATGATTGGACATGACTGTCCGGTTTCATTCTTGAATTAAATCTTTTTTGGGGATAAATGCCAGCTCTGACAAACACAGGCTTCTGATTTTTTCCCTAGAGGTCTTTAAAGTTTTGTATGGCTCTTAGGGAGATGTTCAGGCATCAGAATCCCTGTTGTGACACATCTATTTTCACTAACACTCAGTTGTGTTAGAAACTTGTAATGATTCGGGCAGGTGCCAGTATAAGCAGCTTTTTTCACTAGATTGCATATTCAAAGTCACCCCTCTGACTTCTGTCTCTGTCTGTACAAGCCTGTGAGTCAGACATTCATCTCTCATAGGGAATCTGGCATGCCCATAAATGACTGGTTAGTAGCAGCAGCTACAGACCCAAAGCCCCTGGGAGTTGCCATTTTCGTCACAGAAACAGCTTGTAGGTATTCTGTTATAAAGGAAAACTGCAGCATGAGAAGCAGCTCTGTGTTTACATAAAGGATCTGAGTAATTCAAAACCATAATTTCCAAATCCTTGAGGCAGAGGGGACCACTTTAAACTGCCTTCAGTACTTCTGGCAGAAAGTTTGTATGAACTGACAGCCCTTTGGAAAGGAACAAGGAGACATTTAGATGCTCCCCTAGAATAAGGCAAGTGGAGATTAATGTACTGGAACTCAGAATCCAGCAGCTGCTGATTATAAATGATGCATTTTTTGAGGAGTTGTACTGGATGATTAACACAAACAGATAGCACAGAATGCACCACTGCCAATTATTTTGATGGTTCAGGAAATAATGTTTGGCCTGTGTTATATATGAAATTCATCACAGTTGCTCCTTTTATGTACGTTTTTGTATGCATTGTTATTGCTTTAACAATAACAAGGGATGAAAAGGGAAAAGCCTTGTCATGCCTTCAATATCTGTGAAGAATCATTGCTTAGAGGGAGAAGAGATTTATAGCTGGTGTCTTGTCCCTTGTTGCTTCATGTTGACCATCTCTGCCTCTACAGGCAAAGTTTTTCCAACTTGTTTGAAAACACTGGTATCAATGTATCTATACATATAAAACATATACATACACAAATTGTACGCTAGTAGGATATGTTCACTATACTCTTAAAACAATCCTGTGTGGTGGGTCAGGATGAGAGTGATTAGCCCAAGGTCACTCAGGGCTTGGCTAGAGTGCTAAACTGAAGTGGGCTGGAACAAGTTAAATAAGGTTGCTTAAGGTCATGTACAGTTGTGGTATGCCATTTGGTGTGATCCTTGCATCCACATGTCATACACACCTCAAGCAGCCTATTTGTCCATCTCCCTTTGAAGAGAAAGAAAAAAGAGAAAAACAAACAAGCAAACAAAAATCCACCTCCCTGCCTTCACTTGTCTCCTTCCAGGAGAAAGCTTTTAATTTTTTTATTTTTAAAAAAACTTTGCCTCCTCCTTCTCCATCTCTATGGAGGAGCAGAGGAAGTTTTTAATTTCTCAAAATCATTAAGTGGCTAAGCTGTTTGCTTAAGCCCCTTAATGATAGTGGGAATTTGAAAGCAGATGGGAAATTGAAAGCAGATGGGAAATTGAAAGCAGTAAGGTCCACTGTGGTTCAGTCTCAGGATGTGCTGGATGTGCTGGAACTGAACCAGAATGGGATGATCCTACCATACCTAAAAAATAATAGCCCCTGATAATGAGCCAAAAAAGGTGCAGGGAGGAACATTCTGGGGACAGGCTGGTTCACACTAGCACTTATGTTGTGTGGTCACTGGGAAAAAGAGCAAACCAGCCTGTCCCCAGAATGGACCAAAAAGTGGGACAAATCCCCTTGTAGTGAGCTTCCATTTTTGGAAGCAAATGTAAGATCTCCATGCATTATTTCTTGATAGAATGTGAAGCTTTGTGAATGGATAATAGGCACAGCAAGGCCAGTTTTTGTTGTTCAGCAGGGTAGATCCTTATGGGAATCATTCTTAAACTCAATATGTTACATGCTCTCACTAGCCTGGAGTTTTACTATTGATAATTTTAAATGAAAAATGTTCAACAATTCTAATTTTAGCTTTTCATTACTTTCACTTTATACTGATTAACAATGCCATTTCAGAAAATATAAGCTCTTATGTTTGTAAACTGAAATTTATTAGGGGGAAAAGAAACCCTGAACTGGAGCATTTCCTGGGTTGTTATCGCTTTTAGAACAGACATCACAGGATAAAGTGTTATTCTGCTTGGAGGAAGCCTGTCTAAAAATGTTGTCTCAGAGAAATCAAAAGCCATTAGAAGTCAAACTGAACAGCTAATACTTGGAATAATGTGTACTAATAATGGCCTTATAAAAACCAAATGCATACTGCAGTAACAAGTGTCAGGTCTCAGCATGCTAGCTAGAGTGTCAGGGAATTGCTAGTGCTACACTCCTCTGGGTCTTTGGGGGTAGGAGAAGAAATCTTAGGGCTAGCAATATTGATGAGGAGAAAGTTATTGCTTTGTGTGGCAAGTGGCTTAAAACCCTGTACACCCACCTCTACCTACAGTATATGAAGCCACATAAAGGTGTGTGTGTTTCACTCCAAAAGTGTGTGCACTCACCAGCTCTTCTCCAGAGCCCTCCATGTTTAGTGGCAGTTCTTAGAACATCCTGAGGGGATGAATGTTGTTTAGAAACAGTATATTGTTGTGAGCTACCCCTGTTTTAATTTAATTTATGTTGAGGTGAGTTGTCCTTGAGTGGACAGTCAAGACACTTTACCTTCACAAAGGACATGCTCGTAGTGGAGAGGGAAAGTGTTACCATTGGCATGTTGAAATGTAACAACATAACCACCCGCAGTTTTGGGCTGTTCTAGGAAGATTGTCATAAACAGCCCGTATCATCACTAGTGAATGATGATACATGCCTGATGGATTGGATTCAGCTTGATAGATCACCACTTGTACAGTTAATTTTTTTCTTGTATTTTTATAAGACAGCAGTATCAAAAAAATGAGCCATGACCAATTTCTACCCCTACTGTTGTCAGGAAAGTGGAGATGGCTACCAAATATTGTGAGGATTTTAATGAGTTGTTTTTTTGTTGTTGTGTTTTTTTTGATGAGATTTTAATAAGTTTTATTTACTGAATTCTCTATCATTTGCCTTCAGCTCATTTTGGATTTGTTTTTAATAGGCTTTTGTACCTCACTTGTATATTTTTCTATAATGGAAAGGCAGGATTAATGATGTACTAATATAATTGTTTTAGTTAATTTAATTTTAAAAAAACCCAGTCTGGTGGCACTGTCAAGATTAACAGATTTTATTTGGCATCAGCTTTCATGGACTCTAGCCTCTTCCTCATGCCACATTCATACATGAAAAGTATGGATGTGGCATGTGGAGGGGAATTTATATTCCTTTTAAGCAGAAATGGGCCAAGTGCAGTTTGTCCAATCCATTTGAATTGGCCACATCCCACATCCCATTTAACATCTCAAAATATCAATTTTTCAAGCTGAGACTCCCAGCCAATCCCTGTTTCGTTTTTTTGCATTTTCTTAGCATTTGGGGGAGATTCACACAGTCCTAGGGCCAGAAAATGAGTCTGCTAAAATTGCCCAGTCCTGCTTCAAATCCTTCTCTTCTGAGATCCTGACTCCCTTTCACTCAATCCTGCAGCCAATGTGTTCTGTAAATCCCCCTCTTTAGCCACTGTCTGCACAAGGTTAGTAAGGGGCTCAGCTTGTGTTAGCACCTTCATTTAAAAGAAGCCAGGGATGTTCCCACTACCACAGCAAGCCAACACCAAGCCTGCCCCTCTAGCTTTTTCCACTCCAGTTAGCTTATTTGCGGAATGGAATGAACTCTGTTTGGTGACCTTTCTGTATTAATAAAGCAACCTTACATGGAGAGGATCTTGTTGGCCTGCACCAGAGAGATGGATGTTGGAAGGAGGTCACAGAGCTTTAACATCTTGTCTCTAAATCCTCAAAATGCTGCGCCTGGCATAGATGCATTGGGCTCTGTCAATTCCAGGCTTCCTCCTCCTTTCCTTCCACTCCATTTTAACTACAAGCCAATCGTTAGTGACGACTCAGACATCTGTGCTGATTCTGGAAGAGACTGAGATGCAGATAAGGGCTTTGGCAGGATCAGCAAGTTCCTTTTGACAAAAATTGACACTGTCTGGAGTCTGGCGAGGGTGTGTGTGGATTGAGGCATTTTCATCCTGCATGCAGAAAATCTGTGTGTGGTAGATTTCACACCACCAAATCTGTATCCCATGCAACCAATTCCATAAAAAAAATTAATGTACACAGAGAGAGTTATAGATATATACCTTAATAAATGACTGATTATCGTTTTGTGTGTGTGTGTGTAATTAGGCTGGAGTCCTCACTGTGATGTGAAATCCCCTCACTAATATCCTGTCATTGTCGTTGTCATGGTTACAGGAGTACCAGTTGGGAAATATGAAGCATCAGCTATAGAAGTGGGGATGGGGGTGGGGAACCCAGAAAGAAAGCAAAGGCAGAAAATGTAGAGCAGAGAAAATTTGCCGTGATCAGGTAAATAAGGAGATGAGAGAAGTGAGGAAGGAGAGAGAAAGAAAGCTGAAGAAGGAGAAACGAAGGGAAAAGTCTGAAATATAGATAGAGTAAGCTGGGCATTGATAGAAGAGGAAGAATGTGGGGTGGGTGGGAGCTACAGAACTGCAAAAAAGAACACAAGAGCCTGGGCTGATGCAAAACATGAACATGGTCTTATCTCTTGCTCTGAATTAACACGTGAAGATTATTACAAAACAGAGGTAGCTAAGAACATTGTGTAGTCTGTAATTCTCTATCCACCTATAAACAGCATAGTATTTCACCACTTTTAATGTATAGTTTTCTAGATTTCTTACAAAACAATAAACGTAAGTGAAATTAGGTTGGGAGCCTGAGTGGCACAGTGGATAGAATGGTGGTCAAAGACTCAGGAGACCTGGGTTCAAATCCTTGCTGAGACTTGGTAACTCACTGAAGGGAGAGATGGTGTCCGTAAAATCACTCCTTGAATGTCTCACCTTGAAAACCCTATGAGGATCACTCTAAGGGAACAACCAGACCATGAATTACCCTGCAATTTGTACTGCCATTGGCACGCTAAAGTTCTATATATTTTCTGGAGACTACATGATGTACAGCTAATCACAAACTAGCCTAGCCTTTTTCCGTGGCTATGTGGACCTTTTTGCTCCATCCATGGAGACTATTATTTTTTTGGAGCAATTGGTCTTGCATTGCTTTCTTTTGGTTTCTGGCACATGGGACTGCCAATAACGACCCCAAGTGATACTTGTGCCCTAGGGTGGCATTGATAGTAGCGTCTGCAGGGTATGGCATGGCAGTGTGCAGAAGGAACACACTCCTCTTTTGTAGTGTCTTCTGCAGACTATTTCTTTGAAAATATTTTTGTCCAATTCCATGCTGGGTTAAGATAAGTGCTCCACTTGTTTATTGTATCAATACAGCAGGTGAGTGCCTGGGCAGTAACTCCTGGGGATGAAGGGAAGGATGGGGAAGATGCAAGAAATAAGGTGGTCTTAATGCCACAGGAGGGGGTGACTCATGATCCTGGTGAGAACTGTAGCAATCTGAGGTGTGGTGTGGTTTCTTGTCAGAGAACTATCTGAGATAATATTTGTGTGTGAGTAGAAACATTGATTTAAATGCCATAGGAGATTTCAAAGCTGCCCTTTTGAAACTGACCCCACTTGGGATTGCTTCTCTGTTTAGTTGCAGCCTAAGGGACGTGGTGGCACCGCAGGTTGAACCGCAGAAGCCTCTGTGCTGCAAGGTCGGAAGACCGGCAGTTGTAAGATCAAATCCACACAACGGAGTGAGCTCCCGTCGCTTGTCCCAGCTCCTGCCAACCTAGCAGTTTGAAAGCATGTAAAAATGCGAGTAGATAAATAGGTACCACATCGGTGGGAAGGTAACAGCGTTCCGTGTCTAGTCGCGCTGGCCACGTGACCACGGAAACTGTCTTCGGACAAACGCTGGCTCTACGGCTTGGAGACGGGGATGAGCACCGCCCCCTAGAGTCGGACACGACTGGACTAAATGTCAAGGGGAACCTTTACCTAAGTTGGATGCAGCTTGACAGCACGTAACATAACACAAAATTAACTCAAATCAAACTAAAGCACTAGAATCCAAATAACGTCACCTTTTTATGTACCATCAAGTCTGAACCTATTTCCAGCAACCCTAATAGGACCTTAACAGTAAATGAATTATTTAATTAGTGGCTTTATCAGTTCAACCCTCTCTTGAGTTTCCATGGCCAAGATGGCATTCGAACCCAGACCTCCTAAGTCCTAGATCCATCACTCTATCCACTACACCACAATGGGTATCACTTTAAAATCCTCATAATGCATGCATTACTCATGCATCACCACAAAACACATTATTGAAATGATACCTAGGTTCCTAGATGAGTTGGTAAGGGGGAAGAATAGATGGAGAAGAATCAGTAATGTCTTTGCTTACAACTTTTATATACAAATCTTTTATATACAAATCCTTACCACCCTGAGTATACCTTATCTTGTTCCAGAAGCTAATCAGGATTAATCAGAAAATGGTAGGCATTTCCATGCAGAACTAGGAAAAGAGCTCTCACAGTCACTTTCTGTCAGAGTTGACTATACTGGGCTAGGTGGATCACAGGTCTGCCTCAGTATAAGATATCTTCCAATGGGCAACTGGGAGTATCTTCTGTTGGAGTTTTTATTTACAATCTCATGTGCTCTCTGTACTTTGAGTAACTGGGAGGAACTGTTCTGGGCTGGGGTGATTGTCCATATATCCAGCACTAACCAACCGTTCCTTCCAGCTTTTAACATTCAAAGAGAGTCTTGCCTCTCTGCTGAGAGTTCCAGTCCTTTATTTTGTTGGTTGATGGCAGTTGTCTGCTGCTGTTGATCTATTTGATTGGTTGCTGTTATTGTGCAATAAAGAAAGCAGTATGCACAATTCTGTAATTTCAAGTAACTGTAACTAAAGAATTGTTTTTTATTCTTTCTCCTACAAATGTCTCAGAGTGAGTTGCTGAGACTTTCAGTGGCAATTCATGAGAAAGGGGTCGACTATGGGGAACCTAAAGCTATTTTCTTCTGTGGATCTCTGTACTTCTATTGTATAACAAAAAGAGAATTTTACTGGAAATTTCAAAACTCTGCAACATCTTCCCGGGGGCAAGTAGACAGCAGAGGAAGCTACAGAAAACTGTAGGTAGAACTCCAGGTCCTTGAAGAAATATGTTGAATTCACCTTGTTTTGTCTCAGGGCAATTGGTAGTTCTGTTAGATACCTTTTATACCATCAGAAACTCCGCAAAATGTAGGAGTAACTGATTGCAAATCCAGATCCTATAAACTTGGATTTATAACTTTTCTTGACACCTTTGGCAAATATCTGGGGGAAAGGTATGAACAAAGCATATCAGTTGCTCTCCCCGCTGTGCCCTTCATTATCCAGTGAATGCTACACCTGCCTGTTCAAATTTTATGAGCGGCTCCTAATCTGCAATTTTATTGTTTTCTGCTCTTGAATGTATTCCAAGCATCTGTACTTTTACTTTTCAATACATATCAGTATATTGTGTAATAGGTGGTATATTACTGCCTCCACAAATCTACAAATCTCTACTGACTCTGCTCCTACAAAGATGACTTGCTCGTGTTAACTTGCTTTAATGTAGTTGTGTGCTGCCAAGTCAATTCTGACTTATGGCGACCCTTTTCAGGGTTTTCTAGGCACTCAGAATACTCAGAAGTGGCTTACCCTTCCCTTCTTCTGGGGGCAGCTCTGGGACTGTGCCACTTGCCCAAGGCTACAGAAGCTGGCTCTCCTTCCAGGGGGCACAATGGGGGATCAAACTCCCAACCTCTGACTCCACTGGCAGATACCTAACTCATTTAGCTATCCAGTCAGCTATCTTGCCTTAACTAAATCAATAGTAATATGCAGAGGAAGACAGTGACAAAAGACTAGGGGCAATAACCTCTCCATTCCCCCACCTCATTTTTGTATTGAAGAGATAAAGAAAACTCAAAGCACTCTAAATATGCTTCCAGCTATCCTTTTGTATTGACATCTGTCTCTGCTATGCTAGCAAATCAAACTTATTGTGCCTCTTCATTCATTTGTCTACACAGTTGCAGATGCCATATTCTCTTCCTCTTCATCTGGTTGGGAAATGGACACCCAACAGCAGCCTTCCATAAACTGGTATCCTCCAGATGTTTTAGCTATACTAACCGGGGGATGATAGAAGCATTATTCAACACTTCTGGAGGGAAGCATATCGGACTGGAGAAACCTAGAGTGGGACATACGCCTGTCTTTTTCACTTTCTATACCTCCTACATTTTTTGAAATACATGTTTTCCCTCTCATTTGCATTCATTCTTAGTTGTTTTGGTTTAAAGTCTGCATGAAAACTCATTTGGATATTTATTTACATATGCAATTTGACCTTACATATGCATTTCCTTTAATAGCCAAAATCCAGCAGTAAGTCACAACTGGCATGGGCCTCTGGAAGCAATGGAATTTATGAAGTCAACTCACCAATTCCCCACTGATTCAGTTGGCCTACTCTATTGCAACTTACTACTGTGTGGTGGAGTCTCCTTCTTTGGAGGTTTTTAAGCAGAGGCCGGATGGCCATCTGTCGGGAGTGCTTAGATGGTGTTCCTGCATGGCAGGGGGTTGGACTTGATGGCCCCTGTGGTCCCTTCCAACTCTGTGATTCTATGATTCTATGATTCTACTACTGGATTTTTGCTGCATTTTTTATGAGAGTCCTGTGAACACTGTGATTTAATTTGTTCATTAGCAGGTGAAGTGCTCACTTGGTTGGTTCATATTAAAACAATTTTTAGAAAACAGTTTTCTTGCTTGTCCTTATCCTTATACAGGAGGATACACATTTTCCATTTCAGTTGCAGAGTGGTTTGTTTCCCAAACAAAGTGGGAAGAGGTAATCATGACCATCATCATGGAGCAAGAGGGGTCAGACCTAGAGACGTGAACATCTCTTAGTCTTTATTCTCTTGCACTTCTACAAATAAGGCCTCCATTTCCTTCCTGTCCTTCTTTCAAGTCAGTTTGCAAGACTCTGGTGTTTCACAAAGAAATTTATATATATATATATTCCTATATTTTCCTATATTAAATAGTACATTTGACCTAATGTGGGTTTGTGTGTTTATTCCCCCCCCCCAATTGAACCTGTTATAACCATTTGTATTTTACATTGTGTGCATTGGTTTGTATATACTTTATTTCACTGAGAAGCCCCATAACATAGCATGAATGTGTGAACTCATGACTCTATATACATTTTTTTTCTTGCAACACATGGAAAGAGGTGTGAAAACACAACTTTCATCACAGCTGTCAAATTAAAAAAAAAAATCTCTTCCATCACTCAACTAACTCTGTATGCATGTGGAGGGAGGCAATCTTGAACTTTTGGCCTCCATGTTTCAGCGCTTTGCCCTTCTGATGGATTGCCATGGGAAGGCCCTGGAACACAACATTGCATATAATGTTTGTCTCTCTTCACAAACAAGCCCTCTCTCCAGAGACAGATCTCACTGGTCTACAACTGTAAGAAATTGCGTGAAAGGCCAAAAGATACCTCTAAAAGCTGAGGATTTTATGACAATTGTCTTTGGTCGCTCTTGGTATACACTACCTCTCTGACCTCAATTTCTACCTTGACCCTCTGCCCAAAGAATCTCGTTCTAAGACAGCAGGTGTCTGTAAACAGGAGCAAAGGGGAAGCAACAATCAGTCCAGCCCAAACACTGAGTAGTAAGAACTGAATGTACAAGGGCAGAGTCAGAGGCAAGAGCCAGTATTCAAGCCATACAACCAGGATAAGAGTAAGCAAATAGGAACAGGTCTGCAACAATCCAAATTAATAGGGAAGAGTTCAGGCCGATAGGAGGCAAGAAGGTTGGAACCGAATGTAGTTACAAACATTGCTTCTAACAGTTTGGATTTAGCCATACTTGTGATATGAATTTATTTCACTCTAATTATATATATAGTTCCTTCTCAGTTTCCTGCGAAAGGGCTGACAGCTGGAGCTTCAAGATCTTCCCTGACTGTGGTCTCCCCTTGCAGAGGCTGAAGCAGAGCACCCTTGGCTTCATCCTCTGAAGAGACCTCAATCAAGCAGGGCATGACACTAAGCTCCTTCTTGGTATATACATAATTGTCCTGCTCATAATCCTGCCCAGAAAGGGTGCCTGAAAATATTATCTTGAATGCCAGCATTTTAAGTATGGGCATTCTCTTTGGACAAATGTGCAAAAAGGGACCACAAGAAGGATTTATGAGGTTCCAGAGCCATTCCTCGCTCCCAGAGTAGAGCAACATCTCAGTGCATCCCCTGTGTCTCATTCAGCATTCATAGAGTTAAAATTATTATTTGAATCAAGTAAAGAGGGAATTAAAAGTAATACAATAGGCTGAGCTTCTGGCACCAAGAGAGAAGGTATGCGATAACTGAACTCCCACAATAAAACCCAAAATCTCCCCTAGGCAGTTATGTCATGGAATTGTAGGGTGAAGAGGGAGGCTTGTATTGCTGTTTGGATGGCCTTTTTGCATTCTGCAATGTTCTTCTTTTTCTTATTCTCTCACTCAGGTTGATTTATTATACTTTATTGAGATATCATTACATTATTAGATGCTGTATGTGTGTGTGATTATGGAAGGATGATTGTTGCATAGGCTTTGAGTGAAGAGGTCACACAGTTAAGGCAGTCCATACCCTTCCCTAGGTGATAATCATTTGCATTCCTCCCACTTTCAACAACATATTTTGTTTGTTTTTAAACAGAGATCTAGAAAAACATGGATAATACCATGGACCCACAGATGGAGGAGGCTGGAATCTCTCCTAAAGGTGAGTCACCCTATCCATATGCCTTTTATTCTGATACAGAGTGGATCTGCATATCCTACTTTTAATTCTTCAGTTGCAGAGGAAAGAAATTAAAATTCAACTTTAGATTGCTTCTGGTATTTCTTCTTATGTAATAATCCTATTTCACTGACATAGAGACAGGTCAGCAGTAGCTGCAGGCGCCTGTACAATCAGTGCTCATCTTCTAAAGTCTTCCCTAGGATTTGTCCAGCCATGACTTATTAAGCATTTGCCCATGACAAGGGATCAGGAGGTGGTGGCAAGATTTCCTTCCATAGTTTTCCATAGGCATCTATGCATTGTTTACAGTGTAGTGAAGCAAAAATGCAAAGATTGCTTTTTTTAAATTATCCTTTCTTTTGATGTAGAAACACCTACACAGAAAGGAGCAAATCCTTGATTTAGAATGGATCTGAGAATCGCATTTGTTTCTCTATATTTATTATTATTTATTTTATTTATTAGATTTATACCCTGCACCATCTGGCAACCAGGCCACTTTGGGCGGCTAACAACAATATAAACAGCAATATTAAAACACGATAAAAAATAAAATAATACATAGCCAACAGGATAAATTAAAACAGATGGCAATGAAGGTGGTAAAAAGGATGATGAAAAGGATGGCAAAAAGGATGGTAAAAGGGAGGTCGAGATCTTAATGCTCAGGGAAAGCCTGGCGGAAGAGCCAAGTCTTCAATGCTCATTTCGTCCTGTGTACAAACTAACTGAGAACTGACAATGACCCGTACAGAATGAAAGCTGCAAAACAGATAGTCCATCATGATATTGCTGGCTTATATGGGCAAAAAATACAATGAGTTCTTATTTAAAATTGTGTTGAAATAAATGGTGATAAGATCCCAAACGTTATTTCTGCTTCACCCTGAATCTTCCAAATGCTTGTTTGTTTTGTATGTCTTAACATTTCAGATTTGATATACCATTGCCAAAAAGTTTCTTTCTTTCTTTCTTTCTTTCTTTCTTTCTTTCTTTCTTTCTTTCTTTCTTTCTTTCTTTCTTAGTCATCTGTCTATGTGAGGGATATCTGACACAGGCATTCAAAAGTTAATGGAAGAAATTATATCAGTTGCTGCTTCTGAAAACATGAGTATCCACTCATTTCATATCTAATATTGGAGCAGTAGGATTTTTGTCATTGTGTTTTAGAACCAGTGTAGCATATGTTTTTGATTGAGACAAGGGAAATACAAGTTGTAGTCTTCACTGGACTATGAAACCTAGGGTGCAACTACACTGTAATTTGATTCACAGCGTGTGTTAGGTTTTAAATCACGGTCAGTGGTCACATAGGGACTGCAGATTTAGGAATTCACCTTTCATATTGGATGCAACGGGATTCTCATTTAAGCCTCCCTTCTTCCCTTCCTTTCTCTAGTCCTCCTTCTGCTGATAGGTCCTTCCTTCCTTCCTTCTTCCTTCCTTCCTTCCTTCCTTCCTTCCTTCCTTCCTTCCTTCCTTCCTTCCTTCCTTCCTTCCTTCCTTCCTTCCTTCCTTCCTCTGCCAATCCTTTTATGGGGTGCAAATATGAGAAATAATAATAATGAGGACCCAGCAATAAGGTGATAGGGTAATCGAGTGCAAATTCCATAAATGTAAGAATTTTTAAAAAATTTAAATTTAAAAAATTCAAAGGATGATCAGGGGAGAGGAAAGAATGCAGGGGTGTGTGCCCCCTGAACACCACGTCCCAACTGCTTGTTAACAAAACACTACCTACAGACACGCCCTCATCTTTACAAGAACGTACCACTACTAACCACCCAGGAAAAAGCCCATGTGACTCATTCTAGCTTGAAAAAGTAGAAGCCCTCCAGCAGCAGAGGAAAAAAGCCACTTTGGGAGCAAAAAAGGCTGGACCAATTCAAATCAGTCTTTGTGTCATGTGGTCAGTAAAAAAATACTTCAAATTCACCCATTTTATAAGTGAAGCAAGTCCCGCAGTATTTGACCATGCAGTTACAGCCCCAGTGGGTGACCATGGATCAGGCACTCCCTCAGAGCACAGGTATTAAAGATAGCTCATCATTAAAACTGTGTTGGAGAAATGTGACTGAGGCTGTCTTTTGTGTTTAAGATGGTTATTTAAAAGGTATCCCATGCTTAGGCCATAATGGCAGTCAAGCAATAAAGTAAGGTAATTTGCATTCTGGGAGAAAAGAGATGCCTGTGCTATAATAGTCACTCAAATTAGCCTTTAAGGATCTTCTCGTTCTAATAATAAGATTTCTGTTATGTTTACATTACCGGGCTGTTATGAAATAAAGTGGAAAGAAGAAGAGCTATCTACAGTATTTTAACTTCAGCTCAGGGAGGTGAGATATGAACCTAACTTATTTAAAATTATGTATAAATACCTAATTCTTAACCATGAATGTCATACCCTCAAGTGCTTTATAGCTGAAAATAGGCACATGTTCCTTTGTAATAGCTCCATTATTATCACTCCAAAGATCACTACCTGAACACACACACATAGTATGTACTCTCATTCTGGCACATAGCTCAAAGCTCTGCCAAGCCTTGTTGTATTCATTTACTGGACAATTGGCTATCCTGCACTGGCATCTGAAGCAGGTTGTGAAAGGAGCATAAGCCTCTCAAGATTTGCCTCTGGTTTGCTATGCCTAGTTGTTCACGTATTGGGCTGGGGCCTGGGAGATCTTCGTTCTTGTCCCTTTTGAGCTGTAAGACTCAATATGTGACACTGGGTGGTTTCTCTCTTAGTTACACTTCCTCAGTTATTACAGGGTTGTTGTGAACATAATGTGGGAGAAAGAGGAGAGCCAGTACACTACCTTGAGTTCACTGTAAGGTAAAGGTAACGGTTCCTCTTGACATTTAGTCCAGTCGTGTCCGACTCTAGGGCGCAGTGCTCATCCCCGTCTCCAAGCCGTAGAGCCAGCATTCGTCCGTAGACAGTTTCCGTGGTCACGTGGCCAGCGCGACTAGACATGGAACGCCGTTACCTTCCCACCGTGGTGGTACCTATTTATCTACTCGCATTTACATGCTTTCGAACTGCTAGGTTGGCAGGAGCTGGGACGAGTGACGGGAGCTCACTCCGTCACGTGGATTCGATCTTACGACTGCTGGTCTTCTGACCTTGCAGCACAGAAGCTTCTGCGGTTTAACCCGCAGCGCCACCATGCCCCTGAGTTCACTGTAGGCAAGCTATAAACATAACTAACAAATGGATCAATAACAGTCTTCAGTGGGATTTTAATTTCAAAATACATTCATTTGCAGAGCTAGCCATGTTAAATCTCTCCTCTCACAGGAGAATCAACGAAGAAGCTTGTGGCACTCTGGATTTTATTTGGCATATGTTTTCAAGGATTAGAAATCACTTGATCAATTGCATCAGGTAATGCAATGTGTCTGATGATGTGGACAGCACTTCATGAACACACTAGCCCAATAAAACTTATCTATCATAAGATTCCTTTGCCGTTTTAAGTGCCACAGTCTGTATGACTGAATTTACTGTAGAACAGCTGGAACTTAAAAGACAGTCACTCACTCGCATATTATAACATGGACAAGCAGTTTAGGGACATATGGAGAGAAGGGTAGCAACTGCTACACACATGTGCTAACAATAACAAAATGCTTTAAAAAAGCATTCCCCAAATTTCTCTGAAAGACAAAACAAGGATGAGATGGAGAACAATGATTAACAAAGGACATGTGTCAGAAAGATGTGCTTCTGCTATATGACATCTACATGCAACAGCAGGAGCTAGAATGATAGGACATTCCGAAACAGCAGAGAAATTGGCCAATAATGCAGAGTTTTACAAAAACGTTAGCATAAGGAATGCTTATGGAATCTGATTTTGCAAATTTGTTTATGAACTGATCTGATCTGCATCTCCCATAATAATTTGAGGGCCAGAATAGAGTTAACGATCATGCTTTGCTTTTGGCTTTTTTTTTCTGAAAAAAAGGATGAAACTGCATTTCAAAATATTTGTTTTTATAGTTAAGATATCTCACAATACATATTTACATGCATAAAGCATACATATTTAAATTCATTTCATGTTTTAAAAAAGTACACAAAGTTTTTGAGAGAGTATGTCATAGAGAAGTAGAAATCACTGACCCTCAAATTATAGATCTTCATTTGACTACACAGTCAGATATAGATATGACTCCAACCTATCCCAATTTGATTTCGGATAGGTTGGTTTTCACTCTACTGTTTTGGAATCTCTTGTGGTTGCTAGACTTGTTGCTGGTGTAGTCCCTCCCCATCCACATCAAAACCTAAGAGGACATGGTAAAAAAAACCCAACCCTCACACATCAAAAGTAGGGAATCACATTGCAGCCCCACTGTCAAAGCCCATCAAAGATGCTGTGTTGTCTTTGCACCTCTAACTCATCAGAACTTTAAAAGAAGGGAGAAAAGCTGGAGGGGTCTCATTAAAGAAAGAGCAAAGGAAACTTAATTGCAGTCTGCAAACATATTGATGACAATGTCAAGAAGACGGCATGATTAACCAGCCACCATAGCAAAGCGGCACAAGTATAGAAGCTTCATTTGAAATTATCCTAAGATGGTACACAAATGCTGTAAAAGCCTTTGGCGCAGACTCCTATTTTCTTAAAATAACACAAAGCAGCATTTAGGCTACCTGTGACAATGATAAACATGACTATTCTATAGCAGGAAGCAGAAGTAACACCATCCAGGAACAATGCTTAGCCAACGTGTCTCTGAGCAAGTTGCCCTTCTGTGCTAATATAATTACACAGTTTTCAAGATCAGGATCCATGTATCCTTGCTAAACTTTTAGCCAGAATATATGAAACAATAAACAGGAATATTAATGTTAGACTAGCTAATGGATTTGATTACCCAAGAAAAGAAAATGTGTATAGGTAAAGCACCAGTGATTTTCTTCAATAAAGGAAGATAATTATTTTGGCCAGGGGAAATTATTTCCAAAACAATGCTTGGATAAGCACCTTCTTGTCTGTGGAAATGGTTTCATTGCTCTTGTTTATACCCTGGCCAGAACCAGCCCCTAAAGGATAGCTCTTCCATCTTAGTTCCCTCCATCCATCCCCACCCATCCACCTCTTTTTCACCTGTCATTTGCAAAAGGGAGTAAGTAATGTATCCCTGAGATTTTATGCTGCTAACAATCTGTGCTAAGAAGGCACTCTCACAAGCACACCAGATGCCACTTAACCCCAGGTATCAGATAGCTGACAGCAAGCCATGAGCTTTGGAGATGTCTGGTCCTGAGTTCCTATGGAAACTCAAGAGCACCTCTCTCTAGGGAGGAGGGGTCTCTCAGGTCAGGGCAAAGACAACCCACAAGGGATCCCTAGGAAGTAACTGTGTAGTGGCTGTTTGTCATAGTTCCTGATTTCACTTCTTTGATCAAAAACATCAATATTCTTCCTCTTTCCCTTCCCCCCTCCCCAAATTAAGATGGAGAACACAAAAGCGGATGAAATCTTCCTTCTCCTTTCAAACCAATATTTATCTCAAAGCACATAGCAGCTGCAGGTTGATCACTGCTCAGTTTTCAGGATGCACACTCACCCACCTGTTTTCTCTCCATTAAATTACTAGTTTGAGTATATGTCTTTGTCACTGTGCTCCTTATCAGCACTGCAGGAGAAAATGACTGCTGTGTATCTGAAAACTATTGTGAAATTAAGGCTTAATTGGTCATTTACAAAAAGTATGATATCAACTTTGAAGGGATTGGAAGGTACACATTAAGCATTGCGTTCTGGTTCTAAGAAGGCTTAGAGGCATGTTGCAAGCATAACAGGTGAAGAATTAAATCAGGTGTGTGTGTAGAGAATGAATTTCTATTCTTATGGATGAGCCCTTATCTTACTGAAAGTGAAGAACTGATACACTGGTGAATGGGGAAAAGAAAGGAATATTCTCCTTGTTCTTTAGTCACTAGATCTGCCTTTTCTTCAGGGCAACTGGCTGCATGCAAATCAAGGACAAAAGCCAATATAAATAGGTAAAACATGGAAATATGAATGCCAACTGCTTGTCATATTACTGTGGGGAAAGATCCGAAAAGACTTGAGGAATGTTAATCTGAAGGGCAAGAGGGAATAGCCAAGAGCAAAGTGCTGCAAAGCATTGGTGACAGATTATTTAATGTGCACAGTATTGTTAACGCGGAATCCTGCAAGCTGCTAGCTGAGAGTTGATTCTGGTCCTGATGGTAAAAATAACTCACACAGACACGTTCTCTTCCAGCCTGACTAGTAAGGCACTCAACAACAGCCTCATACTAAAGTTCTTGTTTAGTAAACTACCTTCTTCTGATTCTCTTAGCAAAATTGTCTGTGTACCCGAGAGAAGCAAATTCAGATGCAGCCTTCTCCAGGTGCAAGCCAAATGGAGTGACTTCCTTTGGTGGCTCTCTCTGCAGAAAGCTCTTTAAGCACAATGGGGTCAACATACGCAGCCACTTTCTCTGTGGAACCACAGCATTCTATAAAAAGGAAAGGGTAGGATGAAGAAAATCAAGTAATATAAGATAGCCGTGATGCAGCCATCCTAACAAACATTGTTTATGATAATAAGGTCACTGCTCCATTCCTCCTTCCCTTTCTTCTGTGATTTTCTTTGTGTTTTGAGGAGTGGAGGAACTGCTATCTGACCCTTTCAAAGCCACCCAGGACTGGGCTGCTCAACTCAGTGCTGTCCATCATTTCCACCAACTGCTTGGAACAGGGATGGAACATCAAACATTGATGATAGTAAACTAAGAAGGGTGTAAGTGGAATGCAAACACCTCAAAGAAGAGGCTGAAAATGCAATAATAATAATAATAATAATAATAATAATAATAATAATAATAATAATAATAATAATAATAATAATAATAATAATAATAATAATAATAATAATAATAATAATGAAGTACAGAGACCTGGCAATTGAAACATCTCATCTGGAAGAAACACACTTCAGTAGTCCCCATATAAAATGACAAAGTCAAGATCTTGTGGGATTTCCGGATCCAAACTTATAGACACCTTGAACATGACACCCCAGACATAGTAGTAATAGAACAAAGAAATGTCTGGATCAGTGATGGCGACCCTTTTTGAGCCCGAGTGTCCAAACTGAAAAAACAAACCAACAAACAAAAAAACCCAGTGGGCGGCGGGCAGCGGAGGAACCGTAAGTGGTGGTGGTGGAACTGGAAGTGGCGGCGGAAGGGGGAATCCCAGGCACAGAGGTGCCTTGAGACCCCACTCCAGATCTGCTGCCAGCGCCAGCTGCTCTGGATCCTGGCCCACCACCTGTCGGGGCGCCAGCACCGTGGCTGCAGCCTCCTCCTCAGGTTTGGCTGTGGGGGGGGAGTAGCAATCCGGTGACTTATGGCTTGCGTGCCCTCAGAGAGGGCTCTGCGTGCCAGCTGTGGCACGCGTGCCATAGGTTCGCCATCGCTGGTCTGGATCATTGACATTGCAATTCCAAGGGATGCCAGAGTTGAAAATAAAGAATGGGAAAAACTAACAAAATACAGAGTTTTTGGCAATCAAAACATCTTGCCTCTGGAAGAAACACACTTCAGCAGTCCCCATCGTCATTGGGGCTTTGGGAACAATATCAAGAAATTTCACACAGTACTATAAGCAGTTGCAGATCTCAGAAATCACACCACCAGAGCTACAAAAAACAGCAATTTTAGGAACAGCATACATACTGCACCAAAATTTAACAGATGCTTAGGTTTTTGGTTAAAACCTGTATCTGTTATATAATACCAGTCAATGTTTTTATAATTTTGATTGACTGTGCCCGGTGTTTTTGAATAATAATAATATTACTGAATAAATGAGGGAACTGAGGAGATTGCATCCAAATGAAATTAAAGAAGGAACAGCCTGAAATGGAGGGTTGTCCATACAACAAAAGGAGGGTTGTTCAATCTTGTACACACTTAACTAGATGTAAGCACTACTGGACTTACTGTCTTACTTCAAAATAGCATGAGAAGGATAACATTTTTCATCATTGGTATGACCGACTGTCTCAACATGCTAGGCCTATAGAGAAATTGCAAACCCACAGGATGTCTTACATCCAGTGCAAGAATTAAGCAACAAGCACTTTTTCCTCTATCCGCTTCTCCATGTTTTGTGTGAAATGGCTCTGTATTAAAATAGTGCCTTTCCTCTAAACACACACATAGAGAATAAACCATGGAAGGACAATCTGGTTGATCAAAAATATGTCAACAGCTCACTTATTACATTTACTTCTTTAAAAAGATCCCTGCAACCGAAGTTATCAGATTCTGCAGGGCGGGGGTTCACAATTTGCACAAAAATCCTTCTCTTCACTGACAACAACAGGACAATGTAGCCATTATGCAAATACAGAGGGGAAAAAATAGATATCTCTTCTGCACAAGACTGAGATAAGCAAAGATTTATACTGTATTTCTACTTCAGAGCAGACATGCATTGGCTTGTGATATAAGATATAAGGTAGGGTTAACTAGTTAATCCATATCATTTCCAAGGAACATTGCATGGGGAATATTTGATGGGGAAGGTAAGCTGGGCATGAACCAGAAGTGTGATTTTCTTTTATGGCATAACGATTGTGCCATAAACAGACATCATTAAGTCTGTGTTAAAAGTATGAAACCCAAGATTCAGAAAAGTAAAACTGCCTCTGTAAGTAGTGCTGGTGGGAGTCCAAAAGATTATTGCTATTGCTTCTTGGAATCGTTGTTTAAGAGGGAAGAAAAGGAATTTAAATGGCTTAGGAGAGAACTATAGAAAGCATAGAATCATAGAATAATGAAGTTGGAAGGGGCCTATAAGGCCATCAAGTCCAACCCCCTGCACTATGCAGAAATACAAATCAAAGGCTATCTGCCAGGTGGTTGTCGAAGTTTCTCTTAAATGCCTGCCGTGTTGGAGCGCTCACCACTTCTCAAGGTAATTGGTTCCATTGCCGTACTGCTCAAATAGTTAGGAAGTTTTTCCTGATATTCAACCGAAATTGAGTTACCTTAAGCAGTGACCTTATTATCATAAACAATATTTGCCAGGATGGCTGCATCACAGCTTCCTGTAACATGAGCCCATTGTTGCATGTCCTGCACTCTGGGATGATTGAGAAGAGATCCTGCCCCTCCTCTGTATGACAGCCTTTCAAGTATTTGAAAAGTGCTATCATATCTCCCCTCAGTCTTCTTTTCTCAAGGCTTAAGATTTCCAGTTCTCCATCCAGTTATGTCAGTATGCATGCATCTTCTTTTTTAACAGGTGTTATGAAGACAACATGGTGCTACATGTTTCTTCAGTTTGGATATGGAAACCAGAACCCACTTGATTTAGAATACACGAATAAATATTGCCTTATGCTGAGTCAGATTCTTAATCAAGTTAGCTCCAAACTATCTCTGCTGAGTTTCCTCAGTCTACTGTCCTCCAGATACAATGCTTAGTATCCCATCTAGCATCCTGGCTGGGAGGTTGAATTGTAGTCCTATACGTATGTGGGGGTTGTGGAAAGCTGGTCTATGGTAAGTGACAGCCACCCTCCAAAGTTAGGATGGGAATCTTTCCCATCTTTACTTGGAGATGGGACATTCTGAACTTTTACATGCAAAGCTATTTTGGTATTCCTGTTTACTACCTATGGATGTGAAGAAAACAGGAAAATAGGAAAATAGCAATTCATTGCTGTTGGAGGAGAGCTTTATGGACATCAGAAAAACAAATGAGTGAGTGTCAGATCAAATCAAGACTGAACTTTCTCTAGAAGCAAAAAATGGCTAAACTCAGGCTATCATAATTTGGACAAATGCTGAGAAGACAAAACTCACTGGAAAAGACAGTAATGCTGGGGGAAGTGGAAAGCAATAGGAAAAGAGGAAGACCTAACAAATGGACTGACTCAATAATGGAAGCCATGATACTGAATTTGCAAAACTGAGCAGAGCAGTTAACCTTTTGGAAATCACTAATTCGTAGTTGTTTAGCACTATCAAGAAGCAACTCAAAAAGCACATGCTCCACCACTGAATTATGTCTCTTTGACTAAAGTTTATTTTGGTAGGAGTCAGATTTGCTGTACATTATTCTTACATTGCAGGGACATGTGGCCCACTCTATCCTATCATTTGGAGGAGGAAGCAAAGTGCTGTCCGTCCACATGGTGCTGTGACAGTAGCCATGACTACCTTCTTCCCCTTGCACATGTTAGTGAAGCAACACAAACAGAGCTGGCTGATTAACTAGTTTAACTAGGGGGAAGATTTCTATGACATGTCATTTCCCCCCCTGCAATCTATGTTTGAATCTATGGGTGGGTTTGAATATATTTATGAATAATCTGGTGAGAAAGCTCAGATTACTCATAAACATGTTTGAACTTGCTTATGGGTTCACATGTAGGTTGCAGAGAAAATATAAAATGTCATAGAAATCCTCCCCCTAAGTCTTCCACACAGTGCTTCACTGCACAGTTCCAAAGCCAGAGACACACCTCTCAGCCACAGCAGCAGCAGCAGGAGGCACCTCTGCACTTCCTCCTGACACAAGATAAATATGAAGGAAGAGGAGGAGAAGGTCACTCAAACACTAGGGACAGTGTCAGCAGCAGCACTGGCAAACCTGAAAGAGAAAGAGGTAGCACACACACTGCCTAGCTACTTTTAGAAGCTGGGCCAACAAAGAGCTGGCTATCCCAGTGATGCTGATTTCCCAGGGATCCTAGGAGCTGAGACACAACGGGAGAGGTGACTATGAAAGCCATGGTGGCACCTACTATTTTTCAGCTCATCCCACAGTCTCCTGTTTCCAAGGCCATCTCAGAATTTGGCATTATGGAAATAGTCAGCTCTGGAGAGTTGCCCTCAAGTGCATTTCTCCAGAGAAGCACAGGCCCTCCTGAAGTGATGACAGGGTACATGAGATACCCACACACTCCACCTTCTGGCAAGCTTCATGAGAGGGCCAACCACATTTAAAGAGTTTGAGAAAGTAAAAAGGCAATGGCTCACCATATCCACTGGGGACAGGAACCTAAGAAGCAATGATTTTAAACCAGAGGGAGCCAAAATTAGGGCAGACGTTAAGCAAAGCTTCCTAGGGACAAAAACAGTCCAGAAATGGAATAGGATAACAAGGGTAGTTGTGGAATATTCATCTTTGGAGGTTTTGAAGAGAGGATGAGAAGATATTGTTTGGGATGCATTTGGGATAAAATATTCAGTTTTATCTCATCTTATGTTTCCTTTCCTTTCCTTTCTTTCAGTTTTCTTCTCTCTCTCTCTCTCTCTCTCTCTCTCTCTCTCTGAATTCACTGTCAATACTGAATAATGGGCTATTTAAAATCTGCATGCATTTAAGTGGATTAATTTGCAATCCCCCCCACTTTCTGTGGGAGGTGGTAATCCTAGCTCCCCAGTAGTATTGGTCTCTTTCTGAGCAGCAAATCATGCCTTTATTTTTATGGGAATTAGAAGTTGTAGAGTAATTGGTTATTTGAATAAACCCCCTTAGTCTAGGCAGTTTTCTAATCTCTCACACAAATTGTGAGGGTCTTATCAGGTCACCCAGGAGAAGCTTATGTTCTCCATCACAATTGCAAGTTGGGATGCCATCCCAGACTATGTTGTCGCAAAGCACCAGTTTGATTTCCCAGGAAGGGAAGGGAACGAGACCACCTGCATAGCTAGGACAACACAGCAAAATGTATATGTGTGTGCAACACATGGGCTAAGACTAGCAATGTCTAGTCATAAGTCTCTGCCATTCAATTTCTGTGCCAATCAGTAAACTTTTAAAAAGTAAAATAAAAATTCCTATTATTCTTAAACGTATTTTCTCCACACAATACATATTTTGAATGCATTTTACTTTTTCTCAGGCATTTTTGCAGACACCGTATTCTAAATACATTTTTCCCATTACACCCTAAAATGAAGATTCTTATTAGAGATGGGGACAAAGCGCCAAAATGGCGCTTAAGTTTGATGACCCATGAACCATGAATTTCCTCCCAGTGGCCCAATGAGCCACGAATCAATTAGTCGGTTCGTCGGGTTATATATATTTTTAGACAGCCCATGAGGCTATCTAACAAAATAAAATAAAATAAAATAAAATAAAAGCCTCAGCCCCCGCAGCCTTCCTATGCCACGCAGCATAGGAAGAGGAGGGAGGGGATCAAAGCAATCCCCCAGCCCCGCTGCCTTTGCAAAGGCAGCCAGGCTGGGGGATCACTTTGATCCCACTTAGATACCTTCCCTCCTCTTCCTATGCTGCGTGGGCATAGGAAGAGGAGGAAAGGGGGACCCAAGCCATCCCCCAGCCCCGGGGTGGGATTCCCTTCGGGCAGGCTTTAGCAAGGGAAAATCCCTCTCTGCTTATGCCCCTGAGAAACAGCTGATAGAGATAGGACAAATATAAAAGGGTTATATTCATTGCTTTGTATTTGTTGGGGTCTCTGGACACCAAGAATATGAAGCAACAAATATCTGACGAATCAGGGATATTCATTGAATATCTCCTATTTGTTTTTATATTTGTCCCCATGTCTAATTCTTATATAAAATTTGATAGATACTGTATATATATGAGCAGAGGAGTGTGTTGCAAAATGTGACCAAGTGGAAAAACCTGAAAATTAACTGTGTTCCAGTCTGTGAATTGGTACAGGAAATGTGAATCAGGCTTGTTTGCTTAAAAATGGGTACCAAAGAAAATCCCTAAACATTCCTAGCTGGCACAATTTATTTGAATAAGCCCCCTTATTCTAGGGGGCTTGTGATTCCCATATGGGATATATCACATTACTGGAGGCTTCAGGTCATAACTACAGCATTTTTTTCTGAGTACTTTCCTTTAATTCTTTGGAATCCTTATAATTTTGAACCTCAAATAAGGAACAATGAAGGAGGTAAGGAGCCTATCCAAAATTCCTTTTCCCTCAGATACTAGGTTCCTAGGAACGGGTCTGTTAATATGAGGGAGAATCCTGTTATTCAGTCTACCATCCTTATTCACAGTCCAGAAAGGCTGTGCTATTTCTGGATATCAGTATATATTAGGCTGCACTTGCTGTATGCATTCTGCACACAACCTTGTTTAATTTGCTCCTGACTTCTTAGACTAGAAAGCTTAACTTCATAGGAAAATGAACATTCAAGGAACTGTCTGGGCACCTCACTCCCAAATTTTGGAATGGAGTATACACATATGTGAGTGGGTGCGCACACACACACACACACACACACACACACACACACACACTGGTTATAGTTGATTCTGCATAGAATGCTTAATGGGACCGCATTAATCCTCCACATTCTCATAGCAGGCCACAGCTACCCTCAAATCCCCATGATTTGGTGGGAGAAAATGCTTCTAATATTATTGCACTGATACTGCCAGCATCTTTCAGGTTATAGAGAGAATAAGAAAGGAAGCAGGGCCTAGCAGTCCTCTCCTGTCTTAGAGGAAGCTGTTTTCTTTGTCTTCCCTGAGGCATAATGCTGCAGAGGAATCCTTAATATGGTTGTGCAAAAGCATATTCATTCATTCATTTAAAATATTTTTACTCCACCTTTTCCACAGCATCAGTGAAATTTATGTCCAGGTAAATGTGTGTAGGATTGCAGCCTAAGTTAACATGGTGAGGGTGACTGAATGTGTTAGGAAGGTTGAGAGCAACTCCATCAGGAGGCTAGATTACTTTGGGAATCTAAATTTCTAGAAGGGTTATCCAGGACAGAATGGTCAAATAGGAGATCCCAGTCTCAGAACCCTTCAGGGATTAACAATTGCACCAACAGAAAAGAATTAGATCATTTCAGTGATGATGGGGCTGGAGAAATTCTTGAAGGACAGCTACTGAGCAGCAGCAGTAACAGAAGAAGATGACACTGCTAGAGGGTCTTTCATAGGCAATTACAGTGACACTGTTGTTAGTACTGCACAAAAGGTGGCAATGGTAAACTGTTTCTGAGTATATATATCTTGAAAACTCAAAAAGATTGTACCATTAAGATCGTACTCTTAGATTTAAACAATACATTCTTCAGATGCCCACTCTGGCAGGCTCAGGCTAAACCTGTTAGTTGCAGACCAATTTACTTTACCTGAGACATGCTCTCTGTGACTTACTGCAAGGACATTTATTACAAAAAGCCAAACAAGGAAAATCCTTGTTTGAGGCTGCGACATTGGTAAGCTGAATTGGAGCAATTCAGTTTTGCTGTGGTTTGATTCGCAACCTATCTTCTGTTTCAGTTCATAGTTAGTGATGATCATGCAAGGGCTGTGGATTTATTTGGAGTTAATGTCCACATGCAGATACGGTGAGATTCACATTTCAGCCCACAGCCCCCCTCCCTCCCTCCTTCTCTTCCTTCCTTCCTCTGTTCCCACTTCTGCTGATCATTTTATGGTTTACCGTCAAGCCACTTGGTTTTGAAAGGGTTGCACAGTGTTAGGGAACATGTAACAGCTTTCTAAAGCTCTTTATAAGGTGCACAGAAACACAAGTATTGTAGAAACATATGTAGTCTTCTGAGGATTGTTTCTATTTTGTAGCAATTATTTTTTAAAAAATAATTCCATGCTGAGGTGATCGAGCACCTTCTCAGATTTGAATACTTCCTGATGCAATAGTGCCTTTAATAATGAGCATCCAACCCACCGCCATGTATTCATTTTATTTTCTTATGTCTTATTATGTATTTTAGCGTAATTTGTTTAGCACCTTTTATATTTTGTTTAGTTGTTTGTTGAGTGCCCTTAATAAATAAATAAATAAATAAATAAATACCACTAAACGAACATATCAATGTATCAGTGCAATGATTCAATGCTAGAATGGTTTATTCAAAAATATTCAAAAATTTGGGGCACTTGGGTGACAGTGCCCTGAACATCATGCCCCAAATGCCTACATCACCACAACACCACCCACATATGGACACACCCCATGCTTTTAAAGAATGAGAGAACTCATTCCATTTGAATAATTCCAGGTTTAAAAAGTAGAAGCCCCCAGCAGCAGAGTAAAAATTGCATCTGGAACAAAATGGACCAGACTGATTTGAATTGGCCTTTGTATTGTGTAATTGGTTAAAAAAAATCAAATTCATCCATTTTATAACTAGAGCTAATTCCACAGTATTTGACCATGTAGTCATAGTCGCAGTGTCACAGCAGGAACTTCTTTCACCTCTGATTATTCAAATTAACTTGCTTTCTTTGATGATTCATTTTCATGACTTAACCATGAAATTCTTTTGAAATCTGATTTTTCAAATCCAAAAGACAGCCCAGATCATGTCATTCCAACATTAATGTGCTTTCATCTCTACTTAGACGATTGTCTGGTTTGTGTATTTAAAGCTGCCTTTTATTAGTGCTTTACCACCTGAGATGCTGATATCTGTTGAATTTGTTTAATTTATTTAAGATAGGTTTTAGCTAGGGATAGGGTTTTAGTTTATTATATGGTCTTTATTGCAAGGTATTTGGTTTCAATTATTATAATGTGATTTTAATGTGTTTTATTGTCTTGCGAATCGACCAGAGACTGTGTGCACTATGGGCTGATATAGAAGCTGAAATAATAAACAAACAAACAAAGAGCTGTCGATAAGATCTGTTTCTGCCTTTATGAAGTAAAGGTGAAAAGCTTAATTTTAAAAGCAAAAGAAGCATATAAAGCCAAACCCTTTCCACTTTTGTGACCCACTTCTCCATAGTTATCCAAACTCATTTTGCTCCATATCAGGTTTCACTGCCAGACATGACTCCATCTGCAGTAAAGATGCCAGTGGGATGAGCTTGTGGGATGGGAAACTGTGAGACAAAGTACAGTTTGTTTTGGAACAAAGCTACTGATAAGATAACAAGGCAGAAGTAACTTGTGCAGTTTTGTGCCAGTTGTTGTGAGACAGAATAAACAATGACACAATGATGTCATGTGAAACACAGAAAAGAAAAGTGAAGTGCAGTTTGAAATGCCACTTACCTTGTGTTTTTCCTAAAATGTTAATTAACAAAGGGATACTGCAAAATAGATGCAGAAACCTGTGTTAGCCAAATGAGAAAAGCAATATATTGTACATTATAATAATAATAATAATAATAATAATAATAATAATAATAATAATAATAATAATAATAATAATAATAATAATAATAATAATAATAATAATTTGATTTATATACCACCCATCTGGCAGCCAGGGCCTTTACAGAAGCCTTTACAGAATATTATAAAAAGAGAAAAGGATGAACATTATTTTAAGCTGTTTGTTTAATGACAAGGAAGTAGAGAAGAGAAGGAAATGTGTCATTTGTTTTAAAAGGTTTTAGCTTCATAATAATTATATGTTTTGAAAAGGGGTATACAATTACATGTTATCCTACAGAACCACCTATCTGCATTAAAATGACCTACATCTCCTGGTGCTACCCTAGCAGACTGGCCTTAAAGCTGATTGCTATACTTGCCCTTGACAGGAGGACCAGAATGATCCCACAGGGATAAGCTATGCTACCTGATCATTTTCATAGCAATGTCTTATTTTCATAGCTTTGCCGATAAGGCAAGTTGTTCTGATTTGGTTAAAGTATAAACACAGGATGAAATCACCCAAAGTGTTATGAAACATCATGTGAGACACACATTGTTACTGAATTGAGAGACATCTAAAGAGGACAAAAAGCATGAGACAGAGAGTGGAACTGATGCCAGACAAACGTTGTTAGAGCAGCAAAAGGATAACAACATGGCACTGAAAACCAACAATGAATTTTAGATAAGGCTGGGTGAGAAAATGCTTTCTGTGTGTGTCCTCAAAAATGCTTAGAGATAAGTAATACCTTTTTGCTTTATATATTTTCACAATCTAAAACTTTAATTCTTTAGCAGATACACTGCTTGTCTTTTGCTGTTTTAATATGCCTTATTATTAGGCTGCAAGGTATTAAACATTTTAGATGTATTTGAAACATTCTCGTTGTTCTTTTACACTTTAAAACAGTCTTTACTCTTAAGAAATATTAGGCTCCTATATTTTAGACTTAAGTGCATGCTTACAACTTAAGTTCAGTTTTCATATGTTTAAGTATTTGCACCTACAGCTTTGTTCATAGCTATAAGGAGGGTTTTTAAAGCAGCATGCCTATGACTTCTCAAAAGTTACATGTTTTTATTATTGTTGGATTTAATTTTTTGTGTCTATCGTTTTTGGATGCTATGACAACCTTGAAGTACTTTTATATTATATTATGGAACCTAGAAATAATGTAAATAAATTAAGTTTGTAGAAATAGGCAAGTTTTAGAATTGCTTGGATTTATTGCAACAAAGACACTTACCATGAGTTTGGAAATGCTTGTCACCGACTGTCTGGTTTCATTCTGGGATTAACCCTTTATTGGGATAATGTCAGCTATGATGAATCAGAGGCTTCTGTTCTTTGCCTGGGAGATCTATAAATCTCTATGGGACTCCTGGGCGAGTCAGGCATCCTTATTAGGTTCAGACATATACTTTCAGTCCTAGCTGTGAAAATCAGGAGTTGACCTTCATTAATTTCACCATCTCTCTGGGCTATTGTGCCATCACTTCTCTTACAGGGCTACTGTGCAGGGGTGGGAAAAATGTGACCTCTCTCTCTCCCAGATGTGGTTGGATGAAACCTCCCATTAGCCTTTGCCAGAACAGCCTGTGAGAATTATAGTTGAAAAACATCTGGAGGGTCACATATTCCCCTTTCCTACTATAATGTCTTTCCATCCCTCAACTCTGTCTTTGAATGTGTCTACTTTATAACCATTCTATCAAGGATTTCTCAAACATGTGGCTTTGCCATTCCCCCAGAATGTTAAGTCTCTGCGGATCAGTTAGTACTTTGCATATCTGAATATTCAACACATGCCTGATTAGGGATTAGACATCTCCATATCTAAACTTGACCTGATCAAAATTCTGAAGCATCACTGTTTGGTCTTAATATAAACATTTTACCATAGGCATCTCAGCTAATGAGCATTGGGTGAAGGGTTGCTTTGTATGCATTTTGACTATACTAATGGCTTGTGCTACAGTCCTGTGCTGTAAGCCAAATAATACACTTATCATTTGTAGCAGGATCATTTTGTGCATCACTGGCAAAGCTTTTATCCAGGCTAGGAGAAGATCACAAGTGACATTGCTCATTGGTTGACTTCTCCAGGTTAGGGGAAACCATTTAATGTTCATTAGGGGAAAATGAATGGGCTGCACACTGCTCTGTCCTTCTGCTCATGGAAGATTCTTTGTGAAGAGAAGAGGGCAGGAGAACTTATTTCACAAATTCTTCCTTTTCTACTGCATTCCTCTTTGCCCCTCACTTCCCCTGCCTTTCCAAAGGGCTCCAAAGCACACTTTACAGCACTCCAGTACAGATCTCAAGAGAAAGAGACGGTGGAAGGAGCTGCAGAAGAAAGAGAGGGCTCAATGAAAAAGGCCTCTTCCTTTCCATTCATTGAGACCTCTACTGCATGCAAGAACTGTGTGTGTCTTGGAAGTAGAACACCAATGCATACAGCAAGTGTTGGGGGGAATAGGCAAATAAATAGCTCAGTTTTTTCCCCTTCTTGTTCTTTCCATGTGGTCACTTTCTGCTTCTTTCTTTTCTTCTCCCCATTACTGCCAGCAGACCCAGTGCTTATAAAACCAAACTCAATGAGGTTCTGCTACACATTTTAGGGAACTTATCCTCCTACACTATACCTAAATGGAATTGCAATACAAGTTCCTTCCTTCCATCTTTCCTTCCTTCTTCAGTTCGTTTGTTGTTGTTACGTGCTGTCAAGTCACCTCCGACTCATGGCAACTCTATGAATGAGCACTCTCTAAAATGTCCTGTCCTCCGCTGCTCTGCTCAGCTCTTGCAGACTCAAGCTTGTGGCCTCTTTTAAGGAGCCAATTTATCTCATATTTGATTTTCTTCTTTTCCTGCTGTCTTCCATCTTTCCCAGCATTATTGTCTTTTCCAGTGAATCCTGTCTTCTAATGATGTGCTCAAAGTAGGACAGCCTCAGTTTCAACATTTATTCCTCCAGAGATAGTTCAGGCTTGATTTGATCTAGGACCCACTTATTTGTCTTTCCGACCATCCAGGGTATCCGCAAAGCTCTCCTGCAGGACCATATTTCAAACAAATCAAATTTTTTTCCTGCCAGGTTTCCTAACTGTCCAGCTTTCACACCCATACACGGTGATCAGAAATGCAAGTGTGTGGATGAGATTAGTCTTGGTATCCAATGACACATCCTAACACTTGATGATCTTTTCTAGTTCCTTCATTGCTGTCCTTCCTAGTCTCAGTCTTCTGATTTCTTGGCTGCAGTCTCTATTTGGATCAATGACTGAACTAAGGAAACTCTTATTTCACTTTCTTCCCTGTCAACTTTAAAGTTGTGTAGTTTTTTCTGTAGTCATGACTGTTTTCTTCTTAACATTTAGCTGAAATCTTGCTTTGGCACTTTCTTCTTTCATTGTCTCTAACAGTGTTTATCTCTTCCCAATTATTCCACACTCTGAATTAGACTACTGTTGACCAATAAATACCAAATAATCTTTCCGAAATGGCACAGCTAGCCTAGCCATTCGGTAGAGAGAGTTGGGCTTAAATGGGGGAGATGCCAAGAGGTTTTAGTGTCCCTTTCCCCCATTAAATGTTATTTTAGCAGCCATAGATTGCACTACCATGGGATTCTTTTTACACTGTATTTGTAGTGTGAGAACTCTTGCAGTATGTTCCCTGACCACAAAGGTAACAACAGGAGGAAGCCTAGATAGTGTAGAGAAAGCCCAAGGTACAGCTTCTCCCCATTCTGGTGCCATCCCTGTTAAAAACGAAGGCAAGGCTAGTGTGGAATCTCTCAGCTCAGGCCTAAGCTTTGTGAGGCTGCCTTCAAGACAACAGGAACTAACCACATCCACCAACTCCTCCCTTTCAGAATGATCGCTATGTGTATTGGCTACTAACAATGAATGTTATTTTGTCCTCAAGGTCAGCTAGAAAAACGCAACCTACCTGGTAGGGTGTTCTAGTCTGGAGAAGTGACAGGGTGGCACAAGGGATGAAGGATAACCATTTCATTACTGGCCTTTAGTTGACTGTTAACAGCTTTATAAATCCACTGAGCTTTTGTTGCTTGATGTTGCCTTTTGATGTGAGGAATTTCCTCTATTTTATTATAATGTACTATAATAAAGCTGTATTCGGAATGGTTTGTTCTTACGGCTTCATTGCAAATCAGCAGTGTCATTACTTCAGGAGGCACTTTTCCTTGTACTGTTTTGGACTCCTTCGCCTGGAATGCTGAAATTTAAAAAGGGGAACCGTCTATGCCCACATTATTTATTACTCTTTCAGAAGGAGCCTGATTAGAAGGGGGGGGGGGAGAAGAGTAAACGTCAGCATCGTTAGTAGAAAGTTAATTTCCAATTGAGAAATGTAAAGAATTTGCCCAGGAAAACATGGACTCCAACATTGAGCTCAGCTACTGTTTTAACAAGAGTATATGAAAAACCATTAATAATGCATGTTGTCTTATTAACTATGCATTTTTACCAACATAACACAATTGACCAGAAAAATTGTATAGCTTTATTATAATGCAAAGTAGCAGTAAAGAATTATGGATGCATGCAGCCTTCTTTAATCATTTCAGACAGACTGATTTTTCTTTCAGGTTCTCCCATTCTCTCACGATCCAATCTGCTGTTGTTGTTTTAATTGTGCATTTGGTTGATTTTTTAAAAAAATTATTTTAAAACAATAGGGGTTTAGAAAATAAGAAGAGAAAAGGGCAAAATTCAAAGCATTCATAGCAAGGACAATCATTACATCATGAGCAAACAACAGTTAAGAAAATATTCCAGGTACAACATATTACCTCTTCAAGAAACATTTTATAAACTATATATTGTGGTTAACTTAAACTCAGACAATTGTCTGAACAGTATCAAATATTGCATATTTAGAAATATTATGACACTATATACATTATTATATATATCATTATAGAAAAAATTACGTATTACACTATTCACTAATTAATCATTTGGACTTGTAACATTTCTTATTTAGTTGCTATAATTACATAATCTAAAGATTTTTAAATATTCTAATTTTTTAAAGACTGAATATTTTTTTTAACAAATGTTACACAAGCCAGTGTAGTTCAGTGGTTTAGGTATCTGGCTGTGGAGCCAGAGGTTGGGAGTTTGATTTCCCACTGTGCCTTCTTTACAGGGGCTGGACTCCATAGGGTCTCTTCCAGTTCAGCCGTTTTAAGATAATTATTATTAGATTATTATAAACTGGATCTAGTTCAGAGGTTATATAGTTATATAATAGAGTACTTGTACTATTTGTTACATTATATTACAGAATCCAAGAAAACAGCATTTCATTGGCAACATATAAATCACAAACCAATATGAATAATCTCATCTTATCTAAAGTAAGTAGAAATGGGCACAAACCTGAAAAACTATGGTTCATGATGGTTTGTGCTTTGTGGTTAGCCACAAACCATGAACCACCATGAACCAACCAGAAAACCAAACCAATTTGTGGTTCTAATTTTTGGCTTGTGCCCAGTTGGCTGCCACACAGCCACCGCAATGCGGACCTCAGGCCTGATCAGCTGAGAGGTGGATGCCTCTGCAGAAGGCAGTGAGCAGCTTCCCTTCCAGGGGCCCAGGCACTGCTTCTGTGCAGCCCCCCCCCCCCCTCTGATCAGCTGGGAGGCAGGCAAATGCACAGAAGGCAGTGGCCAGCTTCCCTTCTAGGAGCCCAGGCTGCTGTCTCTAATGATAGCGGCAGCAGCAGATGCACAGGCAGCAGGACCAGGTAGGGAGATAACAGGGGCAGTGGGAAGGCGGCAGGTGGGCATCCGTTTTGCCAAAACAAAATGAAGCGCCCGGGGGAAAAAATGTTGATGCTTTGTTTTGTTTTGGCAAAACAGGATTCCTGAACTGGTTCATGAACCAAACCACGAACCAGCCCGATTCATTAGTTTTTTTGGTTCATAGTTCAGTTCATGTCCATCTCTAAAAGTAAGCATAGTACATTTCCCATTTCTCCTCAAAAAATTTTAAATAGACTTTTGTTTATCCATTTAGTCAATTTGGCCATTACGGTGTATTCTATCATTTTATCTTTCTAGTTATTGGACATTCTTCTGCTTTCCATTTAATTGCCAGTACCATTATGGCTGCAGTTAACATATACTTGAATAGTTCATATTGTGGTCTTTATTATGTGGTAAAATCTCCAACCGCATCATCTCTGGTTTCATAGCAAAGTTAATTTTTAGAATTTTCTGGATCTCAGCATAAATCTCTTTCCAATTTTTTTTTTATTTTTTTTTTTGGTCTTTATGCAAGTCCACCACATGTGGTAAAAGACTCATTCTTCTTTATGCTTCCAACACATCCTTTTATAATTCCTATCTATTTTCCCAGTATCTTTTGAGGTAATATACCAGCAATACAACATCTTATATCAATTCTCTCTTAATGTTTGACTCACAGTAAATTTTATATCTTTTGTCCATAATTCTTCCCATTGTTGAAATGTTATATCTTCTCCAAAATTCTGAATCCATTTCAGCCTGCATATTTTAACTTGTTCTCTTTCTGTATCATATCGGAGTAAAAGCTTATGAATATGTCCTAGTAAATGATGTTTCCGCTGAGTGATTATCTTTTCAAAATCAGTCAGGTCTCTTATTCAGCCTCTTTAGATACAAGATGCTTCTTTAAGTCTATAAATGTTTTGTTATTCTAATTTGGTTGATTTTCAGGGTGTGAGTGGGCACCTGGCCTCATGGGTCTAGGGCCAATGTTTACAACTTGCTTACTCTATACAGGAGAGGACAGCATGTAAAAGAGGACGGCATTGCCAAGAGGAACACACCCCGGCCCTGCAGGCCCACACTCTGGAAGGCCTGAACTCTGGGAACCAAAAGCAAATATCCTCTCCCCAGCTCCCCTAAGTCAAAAGAAAATAAATTAAGGACTCAGGAGGGAAGGGGAGGAAGAGGCAGGGCTATTGGGTGAAGGTCTGAGAAGGAATAAGGAGAGGGAGGCAAGCCTGTCAGGGGAGGAGGAAGTGATTTTCCCTACCCATGGTTCCCAGGGAGCTCAGATCCAAAATTAATTATGCCAAGCCAACCCTAAGCCCCAACCAGAGTGATATCACATTGGGAGCACCTGTGGATGTGTGTGGGGGTGTGCACGCTCCTCGTCTTTGTGGGGGGAAAGCCACATGTGAGTGGAACCCTGGAATACCCAGACTCCACCCAGATCCAACGCTGGTGGTGCCAACAACAGTTCCAGAAACTGTGCCAGCAGAAATAAGTTGTAAAGGCACAGCAATGGGCAATGGCAGAAGCCAAGTACATGGTGGTGACACCACCTGATGCCCACCCCTTGTGAAAGACAGTGACTGTGGGGTGCTCCACCAGTGGTGATTTGAACCACCCTGAGGGGTGTTAAGGATCAATATGTTGTGAATGTGAAAAATACTTCCCTCCTAGGACGGTGACAGAAACCAGGGCATATGTGCAATGGGCCTGCTGGAAGAACTTGGTGGTACAGCAGGTTATAAAGCTCCTATGGACTGTGTGCTGGGTCTGGCTCTCTAATAAAGTTGTTCCCAGTTGTTGGTGAAACAAATGGTGTGCATTCATGTCCAACTCCATTGAACACTTTGACACCCCCTGACCATGGAAGGTATGTGTGTATGGGGTGTGTGTGCACAAATAGTTTTTATGATGGGGATGGTTTTGTTTGATTTTAATGATTTTATGGTTAAATGTGATTTTACTTGTTTTATGTGATTTTACTTGCTTTTATTATTTTATGAAGGTTTATTTATTTATTTATTTCTTGAACTTGTATGCCGCCCATCTAGACATAGTCTACTCTGGGCGGCTCACAGAACACAAAGTAAAACAATTAAAATAAAATAGCAGTTAACAGCACATAGACAATAATTCAAGATGGAGAGAATAAAAAGAAAAATTAAGTAGTGCCCGGAGGGAAGGCCTGTCTGAATAACCAGGTCTTAAGTTGGTTTTTAAAAATGACCAGCGAGGGGGCCAAACGGATCTTGGAGGGGAGTTTGTTCCAGAGACAGGGAGCCACAGCCGAGAAGGCCCGGTGTCTCATTCTTTCTTTCCAGACCTCCCTCAGCGTTAGGCTCCTCAGTCGCCCCTCCTGACTAGAACGGGTGATACGAGTAGATCTAGGTGGGAGGAGGCGTTCCGCCAAGTATCGAGGTCCTAAACCGTTTAGGGCTTTGTATGTAATCATTAATACTTTGAAATCAACGCGGAACCGAACGGGCACCCAATGCAAGGCGGCCAGGGTGGGAGTGATATGTTGGTGTTTCCTCACCCCACTAAGAAGTCTGGCCGCCGCATTCTGCACCATTTGGAGTTTCCGCATCAATCTCAAAGGTAGCCCCACGTAGAGAGCATTACAGTGGTCTAATCTTGAGATTACAAGCGCATGGACCAGAGTGGTGAGCGACCCAACATCAAGATAGGGACGCAGCTGGGCAATCCGCCAAAGATGGAAATAGGCGGTGCGGACCACTGACGCCACCTGGGTTTCCATGGTGAGTGCCTGGTCCAGATGGATCCCCAAGCTGCGAACCTCACTCTTCGCAGTAAGAGTCACCCCCCCCAAAAGAGAGGGAGTTTCCCAGACCGCTGATGGTGGGTCCGCCCACCCTCAGGACCTCCGTCTTGTCCGGATTCAGCCTCAGCCCATTTTCCTGCATCCATTGCAATACAGACCCCAAACAGCGCTGCAGGGACAGAACAGCATCCACTGTAGTTGGAAAAAAGGAGATGTAGAGCTGCGTGTCATCAGCATACTGATGGTTGTAAGCCTTTGTAGTGGAAAAGTGAATAATACATGAATACATAAAGAGATTCCGCTCCCATAGAGCATTTCTAGAATTACACCATACATTTCAGTGGGTCTAGTCTGAAATCGGATAATGTTAAAGAAAGCAAACTTTATGTTGTCTCTGGCACCCAAAGCAGTAAACAGATACATCTGTCTGGAGCTGATATTTTATGTCAAGAAGGACTTCTTAAGAAGGAAGGGTTGTGTAATTTAAAAGGGAGAAGGCACAGCTCAAGTAGTAGAGTGAATACTTTGCATCCAGAAAGCTCCAGGTTTCTGGCATTTCCAGGTAGGGCTGAGGAAAGGACTTTCATGGAACCTTGCAGGTCACTGCCAGTCAGTATAAACAATAATAAGCTAGATAACCTCTGTTTTGGGTGGACGTTGAAGCATACAGAGGTGGTATTGTTAGATGTTAATTTTTATTAACCATATTAATCATACTAATCAATACAATAATAACAATTTGTTGACATTAGAGTACAAAGGTCTCAGGTTGTGACCTGAGCTTGAATGTCTGCAAAGCCTGGACTTCTGAGCAAGAAGTTATTAAGCAATATTTTTCCTGGAAGAGGGAAAAAAAGAGGAACTGTAACAGATGTTAGGAATTGCAAAGCACAAACCACAACATGTATGATATTATTACCTAAAATATTATATTACACATAACGTATTATAGATACTATTATCGAAAATATATTTCCAGTTTTAATGGGAAAATCCCTATCTCCCATTTTGGAAATGGCCAGATGTACATATGAAAAACAAATGATCGTGTGATCATTGTTGTGACCAGAATATAAAAAACAGTGATTTGGGGAAAGAAATGGCCATGTCATTTGCCATCTGTACGCCTTTGTGCCATTCCATGATCTTAGATAAACTGCCTGCCTTGGAGAACACCACTTCTTCTTCTTCTTCTTCTTCTTCTTCTTCTTCTTCTTCTTCTTCTTCTTCTTCTTCTTCTTCTTCTTCTTCTTCTTCTTCTTCTTCTTCAAAAACACCAGGCACAGTCAAAATTATAAAAACATTCACTGGCATTATATAACAGATACAACCGAAAACCTAAGTATCTGTTAAATATCGGTGCAGTATGTATGCTGTTCCCAATATTGCTGATTTTTGTAGCTCTGATGGTGTGATTTCTGAGATCTGCAACTGCTTATAGTACTGGGTGAAATTTCTTGATATTGTTCCCAAAGCCCCAATGACTATGAGGACCACTAAAGTGTGTTTCTTCCAGAGGCGAGATGTTTCGATTGCCAGGTCTCTGTACTTTGTTAGTTTTTCCAATTCTTTAACTCTGGCATCCCCTGGAATTGCAATGTCAATGATTCGGACATTTCTTCGTTCTATTACTATTATGTCTGGTGTGTTATGCTCAATGTGTCTATACGTTTGGATCCGGAAATCCCACAAGATCTTGACTTCCTCATTTTCTGACACCTTCTCTACCTGATGTTCCTATGGGTTTTTGGAGGCCGCCAAGTTATATTTTTTGCAAACAACCAGTGCACTAACTTTGCCACTCTATCATGTCTGACTTTGTAATCTGTTTGTGCAGTCTTCGGACATTCACAGATGAGGTGTGACACAGTTTCATCTTTTTCTTGGCAGAGTCGACATTTGGTGTTAGCACTAACTCCTTGGATCTTAGCTTTCATCACGTTGGTTTGGCGTGCTTGTTCTTGTGCAGCAAAAATCAAGCCTTTGGTTTCTTTCTTAGGGTCCCCAGTTTTAGCCATGCCCATGTTGAATTATGATCATGCTTTCCATCAATATTTCTCAGGTGTTGTCCATGTAGTGGTTTATTTTTCCACCTGTTTAATTGCTTTTCAAATTGTTGTTTCTTATACTGAGCCTTTGTTGTTTTCTCTGTTGTTTTCAAAATACTCTCCATTTTCACTGCTTTCAGTAATTTTTCTCTGCTTGTACCGATATAATCATTTAGGCTTCTTTTTTCTTCCTCTACTACCTGCTGTATTTGCAGTAATCCACGGCCTCCGATTTTTCATGGTAAATATAATCTGTCCACATCGCTTTTTGGATGTAGTGCGTGATGCATGTTCATTAGTTTCTGTGATTTTTGATCCAATTCTTCTAGTTCGTTTTGAGTCCAATCTATTATTCCAGCTGGGTATCTAATTACTGGAACAGCCCATGTGTTTATAGCTTTGATTGTATTTCCCCCATTTAATTTTGATTTTAAGATTTTCCTAAGTTTTTTGATATATTCTCTTTCTATCAGTTCTTTCATTTTTTTGTGTGTGATGTTATCTGCTTCTAGTATTCCAAGGTATTTATAATTTTCATCACTTGATAGTGATTTTATAATATTGCCATTTTTAACACTGTTCCATCTAGTTTTTGGATCTTGCCGCGGTGTATAGATAGAATCATCATCATCATCATCAGTAGTAGTAGTAGTAGTATCATCATCATCATCAGTAGAGCCCAGTGGCTGGGCATTCAAATCCTCACTGCGCTTCCCAGGAGGGGGCCAGCTGAGATCACCCAGAGTGTGCATGGGTTCTTGCATGGTTATCCATGGGAGGTCACTCTCCCCTCCCCAGAATCCTAAAATCAGCATTTCTCTAAATGTACACAGAGAAAAAACACTCAGGCCAACAATCCATAGGTATCATTAACCAGCTTTGCCCCCAGCCCATTATTTCTATGAATGTTCTATGAATTTCTATGAATATTCAAGCATTATGTGCCTTGTCACCATTTCCACCTTTTGCCACCTGTCCCACTTTTGGCAAGTTACATGGTCACAGAACACCACCAGAAGGAGGGCCATTTCTGAGTATTTGACACCTATGAACCCTCTGAGAGCTGCCATATATTGGAACTGATTTGAGAAAATTCTTTTTTATGATGTAGAAGTAGAAGAACTTTCCCTTGGAACAGATACATATTAAAATAGATTGGGGGGAAAGCTCCAGTGATGCAGCAGTCATTCCTGCATCTCACCTCTAAGTTGAGTAGTCTAGGCTAGCCTCTTTGTGGCTGAGCACATGTTTATGCAGGGCATATCATAAATCATCTGGAATATTTTTTTTCCTTCTTCTATAATAAAAATGTGGCAATTTTTAGAAAAAGATCTATACAAGAACATTAGCACACTCCTATATTGTTCCCATCCACCAGTGCTTTTTCAGGAGAACCCTGCAGATGTTTGTGCCCATAATTGCCATTACTTTCGACAGTGGCCGTAATAAAGTGAATATGTTGGCACAGAATTAAGAAGGCATCCAGAAACTTATCAATCCCTACATTAGAAAGAGCTAGAGTTTAAATTTTGTGGCACAGTGGGTAAAAACAAGGCCAGAGTATTACCTAGCAGATAGACAACAATGGAGCCCTCAGTGTTGTACAGTGATTTTTGAATGATGTTAGGTCATCTTTGGTTGTGGAGCCTGCTCGGGGCAGCTCTCCAGGGTATTTCTATAGTAAAACAAATAAGAAATCATATTGGAGTCATGTTTCACCTTGGTGGATGCAGAGTGAACCCCCTGATCAGAAAAGCTGAAAATTAAATTTACTGGCATATTAGCTAAGAAACAGTCCATTGGGGTCAAATTGGAACATCACACTGAGGACACCTCTGCTCAAGGGTTCACACTCTAACTTTGGCTTCAATTGAATGCTTCTGTTGAATGTCACTAAATTTAACTGCAAACTTTGCTGCCATTTTTCTGATCCCTTGTACTCCCAGCTGAAGTTGAAGCCATGTGCTTCAACAAAAGGACATGAAAGATTCAGTGAATGACTGGCATCATTTTTGTCTAGACAACAAAAATGATAGACTGCATCTCTAGATGTGAAACATGATACCCGCTGCCAACTGGTTTTACAAGCTGGCAGTCTCCATCTCGAGACTTGACTTTAACTGGCAGATCTCTACGCCTCACCATCTGGCCAAGATGATTTTTGGACATGTGTTTTTCTCTTTCCCACCCCACCCAAAAGCCCAGCCTGAAAAAGAGTCCTGTGGGACTCCAAAGCTTACTTGTTTTTCATATTCTAGTGGTCCTCTAAAGGTATTACCCTATCTTATTATATTTTAGGCAAGGATTATATGGTGCTTTTCTTTTTCATTTTTCAAGCAGAGTAGAGTGCTTTCCTACAAATCCCAGATTGCTTTCTTTTTCTATGTGAATATGAAACTCTATGTGTTCAATAACCCTGATAACATACTGGGGGACCAAGTAATGGGAACATTTTAAAAATTAATTATGCATAAAATCTAAGGCTATGATTTGTACATAAAATATTGCAAATTTAACACAACCTGAGCAAAGAATGTTGATTTTTGGTTTTACATTAATAGGCCTCATTAACTCCTGCTTATATAATTACAAGATGGATTACTCCTGCTGGGGGCTGAAGCATTCGTTTCATAATCTTGGTGTAACTTCTGCTTTTATGACCGAGATATGCTCTTTCCGTAGTTATATTTTCCATTATTGCAAAATCTCATTACACGAAAATTGTTGGTAAAACAGCACAGAAGGCAGGAAAGACAATAGGGAGTTCATTTCCCTTTAATGTTAGCACTGGTGGAATGTTAAACATTCATTTTATTACTTATCCTTGATACAGCTGTACAATTTATGTTAGATTAAACTGAATATAGCACTTCTGCCGCCTTATTTTGGGTACTATTTTTTCAGCTCCATATCAAAATATAGGTAATGTTTTGTGGTTATGTTTTGCTTCATTGCTTGTGAGGTTCACCAGCAGCCCAGTCATGGTCCAGGAAGGCAGGTGCCATCTGCTCATACCACAGCTACCCAGTCTCTGTTTAAAGTTACTCTTGTTAACTATCATTGTTTAAAACCAGGGCTGGACAATCAGGGCTGTAACTGGGGTAGTATAAGCGTTGTTTGCCCCAGGGCGCTAAATTTAGAGGGTGTGGCTCTTCCTCAGCCATCTTTGGTGTAGGAATCCCTAACCAGGACCAGCCTGGTGACCTCTTCTACCTGTTCATAGGACAGCAAAGAGGTAAACCAGGCTTTGGGGACATATTACTGACAGGCCACCAGGATAAGAAGAAAGATGTCCAGTATACCAACCCTCCATGGAGCAGCAGAGGGCAGGTTTATTTTTGTTTTTTGTAGCTTTGACAGTGCTACTGATCCCCTGTGGAAGAGGGGAGCTGCTGGCGACATGTTTAGTGCTATAATTACTTCCTGTATTATTTTCACATGATGAATCACAAAGTTGATTTGAGGGCACTTTTTGTGCGGTTTGCCCCGGCTTCCAGAATTGCTAGTTACAGCTCTGTGAACAATATTGGACCATGAGAAATAGCCCTTAAAAAGTGAGCTTTCAAGGCCTCCAGGTGCTTCATCAGGATGTTCATCACAAAACCTGAAGTGGGAAAGAATTAGAAAAGTCTGAAAGCCATCCTGGATAGAAGTGGAAGCCCCAGCATTTCACCTGAAGTTTCACAATGCAAAACAAACAGTTACTTTTACATTGAGGTGAAAACTTACAACAGCATACCTCAGGCAAATTTCTTCAAGTTTTCCTCTTAGAAACTTTAGTTTAAGTTCAGCTCTTAAGGTTTCAAACTCCAGTCAGTATAGTTGAGGGTGGGAGGGGGGGGGGGTTCTGTTTTTTAACGCCCAGTTCTAAGCTCTGCAGTTTCCAGCCTACAAAAAGGCTTGCCGGACTTGAAAGCTTGCCTTTTTAAGGATATTTTAGGTAAAGGTAAAGGTTCCCCTTGACAATTTGTCCAGTCGTGTTCGACTCTAGGGGGCGGTGCTCATCCCCGTTTCCAAGCCATAGAGCCAGCGTTTGTCCGAAGACAATCTTCCGTGGTCACATGGCCAGTGCGACTTAGACACGGAACGCTGTTAACTTCCCACCGAGGTGGTCCCTATTTATCTACTTGCATTTGCATGCTTTCGAACCGCTAGGTTGGCGGGAGCTGGGACAAGCGACGGGCGCTCACTCCGTCGTGTGGATTTGATCTTACAGCTGCAGATCTATAGACCTTACAGCACAGAGGCTTCTGCGGTTTAACCCGCAGCACCACCATATTTTAGTGGCCCAATAAAGATAGTATCTGACTTTGGATTAGGCTCCTGGACCATAGAACTGTTTCCTTCTATTAAAAACCCCTCTAGTTTTGTTTAGAATCTGCTGCTGACCCTGCCATTGTGTCAGCAAGAGATGCAGTAGAATAATACAGTCTTCAGTTTTCAATAGTTTCACTGCCAGGACCACCTTAGACTTTGTGTAGGATCTCTGGTTTGTCTTGTCTCTTCTCTTTGACCATGATCCATCTTCAGAAATCAGTGTCTAAAGGCTTTCCAGGCCACCAGCTGTGGTCTCTCCCTGCAGCTGGAGCTCATTCTCCTCCTTCGTCCCACCCAGGAGCCTTATTCCACCATCTGTGTCTTTGGGCTGCCCTACCACCAGGATCTTCAAGTAGTCCTCCAGGGGACATGGGGATGAATTAAATGACCTGCTGGGGGTGACAGAGGTCAGTCAGGTGGAACACTCAACATGGAGACTTGTAGGATTTGTAGTCCCAAAAAATGTAAGAATCCCATGCCTAGGAGAGAATTCCATTACCAATTTACTCAGGTTAAGTTCAGATACTGGCTCTGGTGGACTCAGCCTTCCCATGTGAGGCAAAATTGGCCAAAATCCTCTTGGATTTGCACAGTGTAAACCCAGAACTGTGCAATTGTCCTGTCTCTCTTTTGTGTACTCAGACATACCCAGGTCATGCACACCTAGGCACATGACAGATGGCCAAAATATTGGGGGGGGGGGGAATACTTGCCCAGTTTCACTTATGCACAAAGTATTTTGCAATAGGATTCTGATCTGGGCCCAGGACCTAGAGGAAGACATCATATTTGATATTGTTTTTCTCCCTCCCAACATTTATCTCAAAGCAATTTTATTGATCACCTGCCGCCACCACCCTTTGCCTTTTCATATTTACCTCATAATTTATCCCCTCACATTTTGCCTTCCATCCCATTGGAAGTACTGAAGTTGTACTATGGTCCGTGGCCTGTAGTTTGAGAAGCTAAAAATCCCAGTGTCAATTCATTCAAAATGATAAAGTTTACTGTTAGGAGTTACCTGCAGTCGAAGCTGGAGAAATTCCCATCAAAATCTGGAGATGAGTTGATTTAAAAAAATGGGCTGGGGGAAAGCAAACATCTGCTTCAAACACATAGTGGCTGAAATCCAGTAGTAAGTCACAACTAGGATAGGTTCATTGGATCAGTGGGGATTTGGTGAGTCAATGTCTTCATCAGTTCAATTTTTTTCAGTGGGTTAACTCTAGCTGTGACTTACTACTAGATTTCAGCCAGAGTGTTTACTGGGATTTTTATTTTTATTTTTGTTTTGTTTTGTTTGTAAATGTGAATGAGAACTATGCATGCATGAACAGACAGTATTCAAAAATCAGGCTCTGAGCATTGTTATACGTTAATAAAAACAAGCCTTCAAGAAAACACTATAATAATAGTTACTTTAAGTGAAAGAAAGAGAGGGAAAGAGATCCTATAATAATGCCTTCAAGCCTCATTATGTTTCCTATTCTATATGGATTTGACAGTAAAAAAAACCACAATCTCGTCATATCTCAGTTCTAGTTACAACCAACGGTATTTGCCTCAAACAGAAGAGAAAATGAGGCATCGGGAATTGTTTTTTAAAAATAAAACCAAAACAACCATAGACCCTCTTTCTCTCTCTTTCTGTACTGGCAGTCTCCAACTGAACTTTTATTAATTCAGAGCGCCATATATAAATATATTTCATTTCATCATAGCTACTATCAAAAGTAATGGTAATTATGGCCACAAACTTCTGGAGGGTTCTCCTGAAAAAGCACTGATGAATGGGCACAATACGAGAGTGTGCTAATGTTCTCGCATAGATCTTTTTCTAAAAATTGTCACTTTTTTTATATAGAAGAAGGAAAAAAATATTCCAGATATTTTATTATATGCCCTGCATAAATACATACTTAGACAGAAAGAGTCTAGCCTAGACTTATCAACATGGGGGGGGGGGGTTTGAGACGGGAGAATGACTACTTCATAGATGGAGCTTTCTTTCCAATCCATTTTAATGTGTATCAGTTCCAAGGGAAAGTTCTTATATTTCCTCTACACAAATAAGAATGTTCTTAATTTGAAAATGTATTATATATTAGAAATACATTGAGAATATAAGCCCACCCCTGGAAATGGTTACCACAGTCTTTGGTCCCAAACAGAATGCCCCCTTCAAAGGTCTGGGCTCAACCCAAGGAGAGAATAATATACCTGAAGATCCCGCACACAAGCTTCTGCATCACTCCTGGGTCAGATATAGCAATCAACCATGAGCTCTCGTATTTCTCCTGTGCACAAGCGAGAGGAGATCTAGAGCAATCCTTTCTGGGTGGAACAAAACAGAGTTTCTCATTTCATCTGAATATGGACAAGTACAGTTTGTTTGATTCTCAGTTAGTTAAACATTGGGATATCAAGCTAGTTTGATCCTGGTTTGATATCCTGGCTTATTAACAGAGTATGCTCTGTATTGGAAAAATAGTTTCAAATGTATGGGGAACAAATCTGTTGTTCTAGTCTAAGGCACAAAGCTTCAAATTCTCCCCATCAAAAAAAAGAAAAAAAAAAGAAAGAAGATAATGCCAAGAAGTAGCATGTTACAAGTTGCTACATTTAAGGGTTTGAAATATTAGACGGCTTGCTTGCATCTTTCTGAAGAATCACGTATGCCTGGTGGGGTGTGTGTACACACAGAGACACACTTTGAGTCTCAAAAGGAAAGGGTCCTGTAACATTTTACTACAGGGGCTTTAGGGGTGGAAAGGTTGTATTTTTACTTGACTTTCTGGTTACAATACACTTTTACTTGCTTTTATTCTTTTATGAAGATTGTAAACCTCGTCGAGTGCTAATTTGAGTGGGAAAACAGGATATAAATGCAATAAACAAATAAGAGATAAATAGATAATACCAAAAGAGTTATTTATCTCATTCTCAGCTGGAAGTTAGAACCTCACAGAAATTTAGAATTCCTCATCAGGGTGCCTTGTGGTATCAAGTAAATGAGAATGAGGAATGCCATGAATACACTTACCATCCCTAATGCTGATTACATCTGATAATGATAGCATTACATCTGAATGAGGTTAGAGTTGGTATCCCTTGTGGAAGGGCAGCCAGGGATCCTTACCTGACTAGTGATGCTATTGTTGGACCTCAACCATATGATTAAGATTGGTGGGGAAGATGGGTTTTTGTGTGAGTGGCTGGTATATTCGTCGTGTCTCTTTTTCAGGGTAGGAGCACGAAGTGCTTGTAAGGGTTTCTAAGCTGTTATCTCTGATGTGGACAAGAGTAAGTGGCAGATATAGGTGTGGGTGGAAGAATTTTCTCTCCTTTTACAGGTGCTGTTTGAGTGGTACCTGATGCCGATTGCCTGTACTGTAGCAAAGCCATATAGAGCAAGGTAATGTGTGGTTCTGTTGACACATATCACATTAAAGTTGTTACTATATGACAAACATATGCTCCATCAGCAGTACTGCAATACTGAATTATAATAGACACTTGCCTCTGGTGTAAATGTAGACAAAGAGAGATCACAGTACTATATACTGTACTGTCACAAGCAGTCAAACCAATTCTACTCTCTGACTCTGAACATATTGCTTGTGGCTTATTTGCTTGTTTATTTAAAGAACCTTCAAACCGCTAAATCTTTGCAAAGCAGAAAGATGATTGCTCTAGCTGCTTTTGAGCTCTGCGGTCCCTGCATGGCCGGGTTACAGTACTGGTTGCCTTGTAAGGAGGGAATTCTAGATGCGTGCTTTGGTAAGAAGCCAATTTTCCCCAGGTATCTAATCTGGGGAATCCTGAAGATTCAGCAGATCCTGAATCCAAACTAACCTCTCAGAAAATGGTCTTTAATAACCTTGCAACTCATGTCCTCAACTCTGCTTTTGAAGGCAATAATGCTTGCATTTCTGCATGTGGATGGACTGGACCTCGTAAATTTTATACAATGGTGGAAAATGTTGGGGAATGCTGGTTTATTAACTTGGATTTGTGATTAAATATTCCACCCAAAAAATGGGAAACCGAGAAAGAATGAAGCTTCATTTTGAATGGAGATCAGTATCCTGGAAATTCAGGATCAGTTTCAAAAGTGCAGATTTTCAAAAACTAGAATTCATGAGCTTCTGAAGAAATGTCCTTATTCTGAAGACTTGCATAAGCTCTTGTACAAAATTATAGTGATGTGGAAGAACCTATGGAAGCAGGAAACAAATCAGACCACTGATGCAGGTGGAATGAATGGTCTTAGTAGCAGATCCCATGCCATTTTCACAGTCAACTTTATTCAGGCTAACATTGATGCTGAAATGCTGTATGAGACTCTAAACAAAATATATTCAGTGTACTTTGCTAGATGAGAGAGGGCAGATGTCACTGGTACAACACATGTCGGATTAAAAGAAAGAGGAACTTAAAAAAATGAATGGGACCTATTCAACACTGTTTTTTCTTTCAACTTAAAAATCAGTCACTGGCTTTGAGTATTTCATCCAAGAAACTCGATTAAGCTAATGCTCTTATATTATCTGTGGCACTGAGTACTTCCAGAAGTAAAGAAGTACTTAATGGCTGAAATCCTGTTGCTTAGCATAGTAGGACCGTGGTCACATGAGAGAAATGTTCTCTAGTTATGCTCCAGTTAGATCGTTGCTTTTTTTTCTGGTCCCACAACGCATAGTCAAGACAAAAACATTTTCCCAGCCAGCAGTATAACTGTGGTTTATTTTCCACTCCCTGGAAGGGTTGTGTTATTTTGTACCTCTGTCCTACCTTACAGGAATTGACTGTGTGCACAACCTGCCCTGCTGCTTTTCAGAATCGAAGCCAGGAAGGTGGCCTCCATTACTGCGACACACATATTTTATTTTTATTTTTCGCATTGGTAAAAAGTATGTTACAGAGCAATTTGAATCATTGGTTCAGTACCGGCATTTCGACACACTGCTTTTCACCAGTCATTGTGAGGAGACAGTTGCAGGAGAGTTGCAGGGGGTGGGGAAGGAAATGGCAGATTAAGCTGAAATGCAGAGGAGATGGTGGGGGAAGTAGATGGACCAATGTGATTCTACAGGAGCAGCCAAAGCTACAGAGGACATATTCCCATACTGAAACCCCTTCCTGATATATCAATGTATCAATAAATACTTTAAAAATATATATTACAGGGGTACCTCGGTTTACACAATACAAAACGTCTCAGGGACATTTTGTATTGCGAAAAATTTGTAAACCGAAATGCAGTTTCCCATAGGAACGCATGCACAGGGGCGGCGCTATAAACCTCCCAGATGCAATGCATCCTGGGGAAACTTGCTTCGTATTGCGAAAAAAAATCATAAACCGAGGCATTATTTTCAATGGATTTTCCTTCGTAAACCAAAAATTACCTTAACCGAGGTGTTTGTAAATCGAGGTATGCCTGTATATATATTATATATATAACTCAAGGTGCTGAATTGCCCCTTGAAGCAAGAGAGAAAATAAACCAGTACCATGGTGTAGCTGGTCATAATGATTCAAACAGAATGAAATAAATTGTTACTGCTAAAAGCTCTTGGGACGTTGGCCCTGGTATATATACCATGTGACCAAGAATCAGTACAACAAAGGTATGGAACTTATTGGAAGAACTAGAGAACATTTCCCTCATGTGACAAGGTCCTAAGTTGCAATTAGAGTAAGTTCATTGAGTCAGCAGGGATTTGGTGAGTCAACTCCTCCATCTCTTTCACTGATTCAATGGACCTACTCTAGTTGAGATTTAGTATACTATTCACAGGATTTCAGCCAAAAAATCAAAAGTATAGGGAGGTCAAATGTGATCGAAGGCATAGAAAATTAAGTACAAGCCAAATTACTTGTGATCTGGCCTAGCACCCAAGCTGTGTTTTAGCTCAGGATAGGCAAAATGGGGTCCATGGGCCACATCCTGTCCCAAACCCTTTTGATGGCCCCCAGTATCCCCCAATTCTCTTTAGAAAAATGAGAATTTGGCAGCAAACCACTGAATTGATAGGGCATAAAGTGTAATAAAGTGTAACCAAATAAAGCGTAACCAATAAAGTGTAACCAAAACTTTTTGTCAATGTGAATTTAAGCAGGAAACCTTCAGTAACCACACTCCTTCCAGGCGTTTCCCCAGCTTTTCTCATCCTTAAAACTTTGGTAGTTGATTGAAGAAGATTAAGCCCTTTTTATTTAAAAGCATGAAATATCATGACTTGTCAGAGAATCACATACCTGAGGTTCTCTGGTGTTACCACTGGTGCCTTATTAATGTAAGTGTGAATAAATAAATACTTAAATTTCAAATGGCTAGCTGAAGAAGAGCTTGAAACCAACATGCATGCTACAGCTATTTCCACCTAAAAGCTTACCTGGCCTCTACACCATCAGCCATGTGAATTTGGGACATTAAAAGCAGCACATAAATTTGGAACTGCCCATAAGAACTTAATGAACAGAAGAAGAAGAAGAAGATTTATCATCGAAAACTCGCTATTTGTTTTTTGTTTTATATTCTTAATGGTCGATTAAAGGTATCACCTGTCCCTGCACTTAAATTACATTTGAGATTAGTAAATGAATTCTATCTAATGAATTATTATTTAATGAATTTGTATGAAGGATGAAGTCTGATTTTCACAGAATGAATTATACTTGGGGAGGGTGACTCAAGTTTTAAAATTTAAAAACCTTTTCTTTTTCAGGTGCCAAAATATTGTGGTGTTATGTGTTGCCAAATCACTTCTGACATAGGGCAATCATGTGCTTATTTGAATTTCTTCTTTACCTGTTGTCTTCAGCTTTTCCCAGCATTATTGTCTTTTCCAGTGACTCTTGTCTTCTCTTGGTGTGCCCAAAATACAATAGCCTCAGTCTAATAATTTTGTTTATAAGGATAGTTCAGACTTAATTTGATCTATAGCTCTGTTGTTGGTCTATCTGGTAGTTGAAGATATCGACAGAGCTCTCTTCCAACATCTCATTTCAAATGGATATATTTTTTTCCTGCAAACTTTCTTCACTGTCCAACTTTCAGATCTGTACATTGCCATCTGCAGTATCATAATGTACAAAATCTTCACTTTAGCCTCCATCCTTGCACTTTTTCTAGTTTCTTAACAGCTGCCCTTACAAGGTTTAGTCTTCTTCTGATTTCTTGGCTGCAGTCTTTCTGTGGATTTTATACCATCATTGAAATGAGGTATAAAAAAATCTTTAACATTTTTTCTTCATTGATGACATTAAAGTTCTGTAATTCTCTTGTAGACATTATTTTTATTTTCTTAATATTCAGTTGCAGTCCTGGTTTTGCACTCTCTTCTTTCACCTTCATCAAGAATCTTTTCAAGTCACTGTTGCTTTAGACCAGAAATATGGTGCCACCTGCATAATTTAGATTACTGTTACTTCTTCCTTCAATTTTCACTCCTCCTTCATCTGAATCTAATCCAGATTTCTGTGTGATTTATTTGGTGTACAAAATGGATAGATAAGAATATAAAATACACACTTGCCTGACACCTTTGCTTATGGGAAACAATTATGTTTCTCCTTATTCTGTTCTAATAGTAGCCTCTTGTTCAGAGTATAGGTTATGCGTCTGGACAATCAAATGTTAAGACACATCCATTTCTTTTAAAGCAACCTCTAATTTCCCATGATCTATAGAGTCAAAAGCTTTATAATATGTAAAGCACAGTCAGATTTTCTTTGGAAATTCTTCAGAAGTAAATGCATATTTGCAGTATGTTCTCTAGTGCCTCCTTCTATTTCTGACTCCAATTTGACCACTGGGAATTACTTGCTCAATATATATAAAGTCTTTGTTGCAAAATCTTGAGCCTCACTTTGCTTGTAGGGAAAATTAGTGCAATGATCCTACTGCATTCTTTGGCATCTCCTTTCTTGGGGACTGGAGTGTATGTTAGATATTTCCAGTCCATGAGCCATATCTGTTGACATTTTCTTGTTAGGGTTTTGATAGATTCATCTCTGTAGCTTGAAACAGTTCGTATCAGTATCTCTAGTTATTTATTTCTTCCAAACAGTTTGAGAGCAGCTCTCACCTCATTTTCTAAAAATTGCAGGCTCTTCATCCTGTTTTAATTTTTCAAAGGAATCTGTCATTCTTTCATGCCTTCTGCATAGTTCTTCAGTATATTTTTTCAGTCTTCTTTTATTTTATCTAGACCCCTGTTGATCTTTCAGCATCCCTATACTATGTTGAAATTTCTCTTTGGTTTCTTGTATTTCATAGAAGATACCTCTTGTTTTTCCTCTTTTGTTGTTCTCTTCTATTTCTTTACACTGATTATTTCAGTGGTTTCCAACCTTGGGTCACCAGATACTCTTGGACTAAAACTCCCAGAAGTCTTCACCACTAATTGTGCTGGCCAGGATTTCTGGGAGTTGTATTCCAAAAACCCCAGGTTGAGAAGCACCAGATTATTGTAATAGTCCTCCTTATGTCTATAGTAGCTGAAAGGCTATATTTAGCATTTTGACCCTATTTTTGTCTCCTCTTACTTTTATTTCTTTCCTGTCCTTAACGATTTAAAGAGTTTCATCTGTCATGTATGTAGGTTTCTCTTTTCTTTGGACTTTGTTCTTTTCCCTTTCTTCCTTGATTATATCTATCTTTTCAATCCACAACTCTTCTAGTTCTTGATCAACTGAGTTTACTGAGACAGATCTATGATTTATACGCACTTTAGATTAATCAGAAATGTTATTTAAATTATAGTTTGGCTTTTTAGCGTTCTTTTCCACCTTTATTAGAATTCTTGATATTAATATTTAAAGGTCTGTGCCATAACCTGCTCCTGGTCTTGTTTTGGCAGAGAGAACACAGCTACTCAATCTGCTACTTCCACTTTTGTAGTTTATTTGTTTCCTGTATATTTATTTCCTATTTATTTCCTTCAGCTTTAGTCTAGTTGTGTCACTGATGGCAGTGCTGTTCATATTTCTCCTTTGATCTTCCCCAGTAGCTGCTGAAGTGCCTTCTGAATTGGGAATGTCTCATTATAGGACTTTCAAGGTAAGAAACATTCAGAAGTGGTTTACTATTACCTAGCAGAAGTTAGCTTGAGTGTTGCTGTTATTGTCTATGAAAGGACTCTCTGCCAATGTCATCTGCCACTATTCTTGCTGCCTAGTAACTGCCTTTCAGGAATTTCTCCATCCCCACCACCATTGAATTATCATCTTCTGCTGATGTGACCATTACGCCTGAGAAGGGCAGATGCATTCTGGTTTGGTTTCTCAGCTTTGATCATTTAGCCTTCGCTGACTCTTGCAGGAGTCCAGAATTCTAAACCAGTCTAGCTATTTAAGGGCATTATTCCTGGGTTCTCTGAAACATTAAAAACAAAAACCTTCACCATGTGAAGATGTTCATCCAAGAGAGAGTGAAACATGCTAATTAATTTTTTAAAAATTCCAAATATAAACTAAGAAACAAAAAAAGGCAAATAGCTAAGTAGTCATTTTGGCCACACCCATTTTCACTTTGGCTCTATCCCTTTGGGAGGGCAGCCCTGGAGTAACTCAGCCAATCGGAAAAACAGCCCTTGGTTCTTGCCTGCTCCAGTTTCACCCCATAGTGCCAGCGAGCCTGGGGGCTAGATCAGGGAAAGAGTTTTTAAAACTGTTTGCCCTGTTGGTGATCCCAATTAGAAATGGGTCCCTAAGCCTGCTGTTCAGGATGAGAGGAAAATTCCCATTAGCACTGATTTTGCTATAGCTGGAAAAGCAGGAAGAAGAAAATGTAGCGTGTTAGCATAATTGAAACACCTTAAGCTATGTACGCAAATCTGGCTGACTTTCTTTGGCTAAAGTGCTGCTCTGCCCTTGAACTGTCAAGTGATATTATTTGCTTCAAATGAACACTCGCATTTCATGAGAAAGAAATATATTTACTGGCAAATCAATTCTGTATAAATAAACATGCATAATCCAGGAAATTGTAGGCATTCAATGTTTAATGCTCTTGGAAAGACAGTGCAATTCAGTTTTGTATTAATCTGAAATATTTGTGTTGTGTTTTGGAGGCAGATGATGCATTTTGGCAATAATGGAGTTAGTCTCTTTCTTCTTCTCTTTCTCTTTCCTTCTTTCTTTCTTGTAGGTAGCTCCCTAAAACAGCAAATAGTCTTTCCAAGGTTGTTAGTCAAAAAAGAGTTAAGCAAGGAAGACATGTGACACAGTTTAACAATGCAAATTGTCTGAAAGCATTATTTTCTAGTGCAATGTTTCCCAGCCTTGGGTCCCCAGATGTTCTTGGACTACAACTCCCAGTAATCCTGGCCAGCACAGCTAGCACTGAAATCTTTTGGGAGTTATATTTCAAGAACATCTGAGGACCCAAGGTTGGGAACCATTGTTTTAGCGGCTATTTCTGGGCAGTATTCCCTACTTTTCTGCTTTGGCAAGTGCCAGTTATAAATTTTCACAATATAAGTCCAGTCAATCACAATGTCATGACATGGACCCTAAGTAGCACCCATCATTTTGGTGAAGAAGGACCAACCCAGTTGGCTAAAGCAGCACCACCAACAGAGTGATTGTCTGCATGATCAGAAGTGAATGAAAATTATTACTGATTTATTTTTAAACTCATCAAATATGAAATCATTGTTCAAAAGATGGTACACTACTGTATTTCCAATTACTGGTTTCTTTTGTAAAGTTCCATTTTTGCAAAACAGCTTGTTCCACCTGCAGGTTGTCCTCTCATCATTAGAAAATCAGCCTTGTTTGAAAGATGTGCCACTGTAATTATCTGAAAGAGGCAGAAGTGTTTTCTGCTTATGGAAATGCCTGTGTGCCAGTAAAAACCCCTCGTGCTGGCTCACCTCAGAGAAACAGTAGCAGAAAAAGGTTCAAATTGTTGCAGAGTTTTGAAAATTTTTTTGTTAAATTCCTCTAGCTATACAGCAGAAGTGCAGAGATTTACAGAGCAGGATAGCTTCAAGTTCCCCAGAGTAGTCCACCCCTTTTCACATTAACTGTCACTTACAGTCTCAATAATTCACTCTGAGACATTAGTAGGAGAAATAATAAATAGTGTTTCATTTACTTACAGTTGTGAACAGATCAACAGCACACTGACAATCATGATTGTTTTCAACAACAGACTTCAACAGACACTAGATAGTGAAAAAGCACTGAGCAGAGAGGCAGGGGTCTCTTTGAATTCAGAGCCAGAAGGGAACAATTGATTAGTGCTGGATAGATTGACAATCACCCCAGCCCAGAAAGGTCCCTCCCAGGCACAACGTCTCCAGGCAGCATGTGATGTTGTTTGTGTGCGTTCAGCCCAATTCAAACACAATGCAGAAGACCACTCTTCAAGGAAGCAACCTTTTCCCTCCTAATCTGCGGGATATGCAAGATTACATACTGAGATAAAAGGATAATTTACAAGACAACATTGATTTAACAATGTTAATAAAGCAGAGCTATTAATTAAATTATGAAAGTAGGCCATTCTGCCAAACCCAGCATGAGAAGATGATGTCAAAACATTAAGTTGCTTAGTCACTTGTCAGAACAAAGAGAAAAATGTCTAAGTCCATTTGACTGTCAGGGGCTTTGATTGATTGCTTCTGGCTTTTGTGGTCAGCAAACAAATTTTTCCCCATATCTCAGAAAAGAAATGAAGAAGTCTTCCAATTATATTGTTTTAGATTTGTTTTTATTGGGGGATGTTCGACATTATCATTTCCTCTGAATCACTGGCATGAGTGATATTTTCTTGTCACTATTTAATCAATATTAAGATTGTTACTTAATTAAACTAAACTTAGTTGGTTAATTGCATGTATTGCAACAGACTTGATATTGATTAGATGAGCATTCATTTGTTTAAAAGAGAAATAATAAGAACAATATCTGTTCTTGGTTGATATTGCACACATGTGACAATTACTTTGCTTAGAAAAGGCATTCCCTCCACTGTGTGAGAAACAGGATAATGCCTCTTCTAAGGTGAGGCAAATCACCTCAAGCTTGTATAAATTGTTTTATTTAAATTATTGACTTTTTAAAGAAAGCTGCCGCTTGATTAATCAAAGTCATATTTTTAACAAATTAACTAATTAATCAACCCAGTACTGTAGCCCTAATCAATACACAACAAGAGTACCTACAAAACTGAGATGCAGAAACTGACATTTATTTTACATTTCTTAATATATTAGTCAATATTATATTAGTTAATATCCATCATGGCTTATCTGATCTTTTCTACATGTTTCACTTCATGTGATCGTAGAATTGATTCAAGAGAAGATCATACCAAGTCCTGCTTGCAAATAATTCTCAAGTCTGTGTCTTCTTTCTTTCTTTCTTTCTTTCTTTCTTTCTTTCTTTCTTTCTTTCTTTCTTTCTTTCTTTCTTTCTTTCTTTCTTTCTTTCTTTCTTTCTTTCTTTCTTCCTTCCCATGTTAGGGAATTCAAATAAAAGTCGTGGCTCAGCAATTCTGACTTGGACAATCATACAGCAGCTGGCTCAGCACATAATGAAACATGGCCATCATCTTCAGAGTCAACTGCTTTGGATCTGCACTGATGCTATCATAACACTTAGATTAAAAATTGAAAAGAGATGGCCTTGCAGTGGCCAATCATAATCTACCTTTTCAGCATGGTTGCTGTGACAGACCTGCTGCCTCCCGGCTGCTTTGACGAAGTACACATTTTCTTTTGCATTATATATTTCATGTGGTTAGGCAGGATCTCCAGGTATTTCCATCTTGGTGTGAGCAGCACCACTGGGGTGGGAAGCATCCATGTGAAGCAGCTTGTTGGGGTTTCTGGGATCAGTTTATGGAGGAACCAAGCTTTGTCACAGCAATGGCCTCAAATAAGTTTGAGGGAGAAGTTTGAATGGTTTGAATTTTGGAATTGACACAGAAATCAAAACCCATTGACTTTTGGAATTCCACTTCTCTGTGTTTTTCTTAATGGGGTTCTCCAATGAAAAATGCTTGGAAATGGATGTATTAGGAGAAACTGCACACAAAAATGCATACAGAGTAAAAATAATATTTGAAAAGACTGTGGCTGAAATCCTATTGCTTAACATAGAAGTCACAAGTAGAGTAGGCCCATTGAATCAATGGAGATTTGGTACTATATTAAGCAACACGATTTCAGCCATTATATTGGAAATTGATTCCAAAATGTGTGCATTAGACAAAATTTTGTACAGCATTACTTGTATTAAGAGAAATGCAGACAAATTATGTTAAAATGCTATTAAAAGGAACATTAACAAGGTTAGTTTTCAGAGCACAGAGAAATGTCTAGCTCCATCTCACTGTTGGGCACTTTGTTTAATGCACTCAAATGATCAATGAATTTAAACAATAAGGAATTCCAACAATAAGGAATATAAACAATAAGAAATTTGTACCTTAAAACACATTTATTATGCCATGCATTTTTATGGGCATCAGATCAGTCTAATGTGTGGTTCAGGGATCCAATGTGTGATTCAGGGGTAGATACACTATATACATGTAACTTGGAGTTGGGTTGTTAGTAAGAAGTCAGAAGAAAATTACATACACAAAGTGCTGACAGTGATAATTATCTGATTCATGGTGACCATTCATAGCCCTTTTGCTGATAACACAAACATTCTGGCACTAAGTAAGCCAATTAAGGCTTGTAGTGTGCTAAGAACCTGTCATCCTCCTTCAACCATCTGGTGATAGACTTGCTAATGAACCATAACTCAGCAGTCTCTTACTCTAAATCTCCTTCTCACATTTCTTCTCTTTACAACAGCTACTTTGAGGTCACTGACCGAGTTTGCCAGATGGTGAAGTGGTCTCCCATTGCTTTTTGAATATTGTCATCTCTGATGTCAGATTTATGTCTGCCTGCCTGCCTGCCTGCCTGTCTCTCTCTCTCTCTCTCTCTCTCTATCTGTTTGCCCTGTGTAGAAAGCAGAAGGGTATTGATGGCAAAGGACAACAAGTATAATAATGTAAAACCAAGGAATCGGGCAGTAGGGCAAGAACTAAAATGGAGAACAGCAAGATACAAAAGCACTGTTTGGATGTTCAAATTTATGTACAACAAAGGTGCTCAGCTTGTTGCAGATGTAAAGATGAATGTGCATATAAGATGTGCCTATAGGGCTTATCACCAGCCACAATCTCACTGACTCCAAATGCATTTACCATATACATTTTCAGACATATGAACAGGACTGTAGAGAAGCATCGTAGAAGCCATTTTTATAGAGTGAAAGGCAGGAGTGTCAGAAGAAGGGCACTGCTTTTCTGTACCCTGAAGCATAATTGCAGTTATTGAATCTGACACTTATAGGGCTGGCCATTATAGGAACCTACCATGTACTGAGTCAGACCAGTGGCCCTCTAGTTCGCATTGTCTGCAAAGACTGTTGGAAACTTTCCATACTTTTACAAGCTGGATCCTTTCCCAGCCTTATCTGGAGATGCTGGGGTTTGAACATGCAAAGCATGTGCTCTACCACTAACTAACAGCCTTTGCATTAATTGAGGAGCTAATAACAACTATCAAAGCCTGTTAAATATACATGATGTTGTAATCAAACAGGCACCCACACTTAACAGACCTGGAACATGTTATTCTAGTCTTATATTGGCTGAATTGGCTACCACAGCATTTCTGGTCAGGATTTTGGCGATTACCTATCTGAATCTCAATAATTCAGAACTAGTCTACTAAAGGACTCTCCTCTGCCTAGTAATGTTGTTGGATGTGACTGGGTGTCACTCAGGTTCCACTCAAGAAGATGCATGGGGAAGAGGAGAGAGAGGGGATCACCTCAGGTTTCCTGGACTGTCCTCTGTATGAGTTCTAACTCCTGTCCTCTGAAGATGCTGGCCACAGAGACTGGCGAAACCTTAGGAAGAAAAACCTCCAGAACCCGGCCAAACAGCCCAAAAAACCTACAACAACCATCGGATCCAGGCCGTGAAACCCTTCGAGAATACTTTCTTATTGTCTTGGAAAGAAGTGTAGATGTAATTACTTTAGAAAGTGTGCTCAGGTAATCTTTCCTAGTTTCAAAGGACTGAATCCACAAGTTAACATTGCACAAGTACTACTGCATATGTATTATCCAATAGATGTCAACTGCAGAGGCAGTTTTGCATGTCCCTCCACAGTCAATGGTAATACAACAAACAACACCTTCTCTTGTATCATCTGGTAATGGAACTCCTTGACCTGGAAGACATGTTGAGGCTCCTTTTGTTGTGGGCCTTCTACTTGGTTACAAGATTCCCTTCTCTGCTGAGATGTTACTTTGATTTAATTGCCATGTGCTTTCAAGACATGGAAGCGTTGCATATGTTTGAAATGGTAGTAAATATGGTAGTTTTTGAAATGGTAGTAATTGTGAGTAATTGTGAGTAATTGTGAACCCCTTCATGGATTGATGCCTTGTTGTGGCGAAGGGGCTTGAGTAATTCAGAGAAGCTATGGGCTATGCCATGCAGGGACACCCAAGACGGACAGGTCATAGTGGAGAGTTCTGACTAAACGCGATCCACCTCGAGCAGGAACTGGCAAGCCACTCCAGTATCTTTGCCAAGAAAACTGCATGGATAGAAACAAAGGGCTAAAAGATATGACGCTGGAAGATGAGCCCCTCAGGTCGGAAGGCATCCAACATGCTACTGAGGAAGAGCGGAGGACAAGTAGCTCCAGAGCTAATGAAGTGGTTGGGCCAAAGCCGAAAGGACGCTCAGCTGCGGATGCGCCTGGAAGTGAAAGGAAAGTCCGATGCTGCAAAGAAAAATACTGCATAGGAACCTGGAATGTAAGATCTATGAACCTTGGGAAGCTGGATGTGGTCAAACAGGAGATGGCAAGAATAAACATTGACATACTGGGCGTCAGTGAACTAAAATGGATGGGAATGGGCGAATTCAATTCAGACGATTATCATATCTACTATTGTGGGCAAGAATCCCGTAGAAGAAATGGAGTAGCCCTCATAGTCAACAAAAGAGTGGGAAAAGCTGTACTGGGATACAATCTCAAAAATGATAAAATGATTTCAATATGAATCCAAGGCAGACCTTTCAACATCACAGTAATCCAAGTTTATGCACCAACCACCGATGCTGAAGAGGCTGAAATTGATGAATTCTATGAAGACTTACAACACCTTCTAGAACTGACACCAAAGAAAGATGTTCTTCTCATTATAGGGGACTGGAATGCTAAAGTAGGGAGTCGAGAGATAAAAGGAACAACAGGTAAGTTTGGCCTTGGAATTCAAAACGAAGCAGGGCAAAGGCTAAAAGAGTTTTGTCAAGAGAACAAGCTGGTCATCACAAACACTCTTTTCCAACAACACAAGAGGCGACTCTACACATGGACATCACCAGATGGGCAATACCAAAATCAGATTGATTATGTTCTCTGATGCCAAAGATGGAGAAGCTCTATACAGTCAGCAAAAACAAGACCTGGAGCTGATTGTGGCTCTGATCATCAGCTTCTTATAGCAAAACTCAAGCTTAAACTGAAGAAAGTAGAAAAAACCACTGGGCTAGTCAGGTATAATCTAAACCAAATCCCTTATGAATACACAGTGGAAGTGAAGAACAGATTTAAGGAATTAGATTTGGTGGACAGAGTGCCTGAAGAACTATGGATGGAGGCTCGTAACATTGTACAGGAGGCAGCAACAAAAACCATCCCAAAGAAAAGGAAATGCAAGAAAGCAAAGTGGCTGTCCAACGAGGCCTTACAAATAGCAGAGAAGAGAAAGGAAACAAAATGCAAGGGAGATAGGGAAAGTTACAGAAAATTGAACGCAGACTTCCAAAGAATAGCAAGAAGAGACAAGAGGGCCTTCTTAAATGAACAGTGCAAAGAAATAGAGGAAAAGAATAGAAAGGGAAAAACCAGAGATCTGTTCAAGAAAATTGGAGATATTAAAGGAACCTTTTGTGCAAAGATGGACATGATAAAGGACAAAAATGGTAGGGACCTTACAGAAGCAGAAGACATCAAGAAGAGGTGGCAAGAATACACAGAGGAATTATACCAGAAAGATCGGGAAGTCCTGGACAACCCAGATAGTGTGGTTGCTGACCTTGAGCCAGACATCCTGGAGAGGGAAGTCAAGTGGGCCTTAGAAAGTATGGCTAACAACAAGGCCAGTGGAGGTGATGGCATTCCAGTTGAACTATTTAAAATCTTAAAAGATAAGGCTGTTAAGGTGCTACACTCAATATGCCAGCAAGTTTGAAAAACTCAGCAGTGGCCAGAGGATTGGAAAAGATCAGTCTACATCCCAATCCCAAAGAAGGGCAGTGCCAAAGAATGCTCCAACTACCGTACAATTGCACTCATTTCACACGCTAGCAAGGTTGTGCTCAAAATCCTACAAGGTAGGCTTCAGCAGTATGTGGACCGAGAACTCCCGGAAGTACAAGCTGGATTTCAAAGGGGCAGAGGAACTAGAGACCAAATTGTTAGCATGCACTGGATTATGGAGAAAGCCAGAGAGTTCCAGAAAAACATCTACTTCAGCTTCATTGACTACGCAAAAGCCTTTGACTGTGTGAAACACAGCAAACTATGGCAAGTTCTTAAAGAAAGGGGAGTGCCTGACCACCTTATCTATCTCCTGAGAAATCTCTATGTGGGACAGGAAGCAACAGTTAGAACTGGATATGGAACAACTGACTGGTTCAAAATTGGAAAAGGAGTACGACAAGGCTGTATATTGTCTCCCTGCTTATTTAACTTATATGCAGAATACATTGTGCGAAAGGCTGGACTGGATGAAACCCAAGCCGGAATTAAGATTGCCGGAAGAAATATCAACAACCTCCGATATGCAGATGATACCACTCTGATGGCAGAAAGTGAGGAGGAATTAAAGAACCTCTTAATGAGGGTGAAAAAGGAGAGCGCAAAAATGGTCTGAAGCTCAACATCAAAAAAACTAAGATCATGGCCACTGGTCCCATCACCTCCTGGCAAATAGAAGGGGAAGATATGGAGGCAGTGACAGATTTTACTTCCTTGGGCTCCATGATCACTGCAGATGGGGACAGCAGCCCCGAAATTAAAAGACACCTGCTTCTTGGGAGGAAAGCGATGACAAACCTAGACAGCATCTTAAAAAGCAGAGACATCACCTTGCCGACAAAGGTCCGCATAGTCAAAGCTATGGTTTTTCCAGTAGAGATGTATGGAAGTGAGAGCTGGACCATAAAGAAGGCTGACCGCCAAAGAATTGATGCTTTTGAATTGTGGTGCTGGAGGAGACTCTTGAGAGTCTCCTGGACTGCAAGGAGAACAAACCTATCCATTCTGAAGGAAATCAACCCTGAGTGCTCACCGGAAGGACAGATCCTGAAGCTGAGGCTCCAGTACTTTGGCCATCTCATGAGAAGAGAAGACTCCCTGGAAAAGACCCTGATGTTGGGAAAGTGTGAAGACAAGAGGAGAAGGGGACGACAGAGGACGAGATGGTTGGACAGTGTCATCGGAGCTACCAACATGAATTTGACCCAACTCCGGGAGGCAGTGGAAGACAGGAGGGCCTGGCATGCTCTGGTCCATGGGGTCACGAAGAGTCGGACACGACTTAATGACTAAACAACAACAAGTAATTGTGAGAACTGCTGGATAGCTCAGTGGCTTAGGCATCTGACTACGGAGCCAGAGGTTGGGATTTTCATTCCCCACTGTGCCTCCTTGACAGGGGTTGGACTAAGTGATCCATAGGGTCCTTGGCACCTCTGCAGTTCTGAAATGATGATGATGATGAGTTCTCTACCAGGGAAGGGGTCTGGGAGTTATGGAAAGTGTTCTGTTTGTGACAGATAGAATGTAAGGCTCCTTCTGCATTGTTTCAGTTATGGATTATTTTTAATCAGATAAAAGTCACCTTGAATGCTCTATGTTCAGAGTGGAATGCATAACAGAGAAATAAATACATTCCAAACATTTCTTCTATTCTGTCAGATTGCCTCAGACTCTCTGCACTGAGGGACTTTGAGCTGTAGAGAAGCCTACAAATGCTTTCTCTTCCTTTGCCCTAGGTCTCTGTTCAAAGGAATGGTTGTTGTTGTTTTCCTTGGCTCCTTGCCTTTTCCCCACCTGATCATGTCCTTTTCAGACCCCAGCCGTTTCAATGTCAGTCTTACAAAACACACTAACCCAATAAATTAACATTATTAACATTAATTTGTGAATAAACCACATATTGCTTGCCCTGAATGACTGGAATTTGCAACCATTATCTTTTTTTAATATTTTTTTTAAATTTTCATCATATAACAAACAAACAAACGGCATTCAAAGGAATACAGATAGAGGGGAACAAAAGGAAAACACAGGGAAGTGGTTACAATAATACAGTATTGTGACTGGGTTCTTTTGAAGCTATTGGCAGTTTCTCCATTTTGGCGGGAAGAAGAGACTGAGTCTGATTTAAACAACTGTCTTCTTTAACTTTATTAACTTGTGGAGTTTCTAACATTAGACCAACAGGGTCAAACATGGATAAATCAGGCATATGACTATAACTAGTCCACATAGGATCTTGTACGGGCGTCACACTCACTGCGGAGCCGGTCCAAATCTTTCACGGTCGGTGATTTTGCGCAGGGGTGCGCTCCTCATTGCACACACTGTCCCACAACATGGGTGACGCGCCCAGTCCCCTTCTTTCGGTGGTGAGCTGTACACTGGACTGGGGCGTATCACCTTCTTCCCACGACCTTGTCCCCTCGGAAACACTATGACTGTCCATTCCAGCGTTTCATACACCATCTCGTCCTCTCTGGGAGTTTCTGGGTCTGGTAGCAAACCTCCTATTTTAAGGTTGGGGAAATCCTTCAACAAATCCAGCACACGCTCATATTTCTGCTCTCCTTGATCTACTTTTATTGATTCACACTTCTCCTCCTTCTCTTTCTCCACTCTCCCCCCAAACCTCCTTTCCCCTTCCTCTTTTATATCTTCCTCCCACATCGAAAGCTTTAGCTCCTTCCCCTTCTTTCCTTCTCTTTCATCCACCAAACAAACATCCACATTTCTCTTTTCCTCTACTAACATCCCCATCGCCCCTCCTGTATCTTTCTCAGTAATGCCTTTATCCTCCTTGGGTGGTCTTGCTGCTGAGGATGGCACACTTGCCTCCTGATCTCCTTCACAAATATATAGTATAGTCTTGACTCCATGGCTGTGTTACAATACTAAAATCTATAACCTATGCTCTATTCTCTACTCATGTTTGTTTCTGGGCCCAATCATAAAACATTTTCCAGCTTTCTTTGACATATGTTCTCGGGTTCTCACATAATGCCTCTGACTGGCTATCCATTTCTGCAATATCCAATAATTTTTTAATCAGCTCCTCCACCTTCGGATTTTTCTGATTTTTCCATTTTTGGGCCCAAATCAGCCTTGCAGCTGTAAATATGTGCAACAACATATATTTAATTTTTTTTATCAACAATTTCTGGCATTATATTCAGCAGAAACATTTCTGGTTTAAAGGCTATTTTTTGTTGTATAATTTCTTGTGTAATATCTTTTATCTGTCTCTAAAATCTTTTTTACTCTATCACATGTCCACCATATATGAAAAAAAAGTCCCAGGTGAATATGCAATCATTATCAATGTCCAGAAAAATTCATGTGGGAGAACTCTTCTCTCTTCCTTAACCTCAAAGTACACTTGTCACTTTTCTCATCCATGCAGGATCTACTGTCACAGCTTGCACATTTAATCAATAATGTTTAATGTTTAACTTCACTCTCTCTCTTTTTTTTTTTTTTTTTTTTTGGTCACATTACTATTTCTGGGGATGGTGAATTAATGCTTAAGCTGAACTATAACAGCAGGTGGCATAGCTTTCTACAGCAGGTGATGACCTGTGAATCAGGAAGGTCCCGGATTCAAATATCATCTCAATCTCCACCTTAGTTTGCTTAAAATTCACCTTTTAACCTTGACCCATCATTTGTGATCATTTGTGATACATACATGGACGAAGCAGGGGAAGACTTTTCTCTTCAGGCAAGCTTCCCTTTAATGACTGGCTGTCTGAGTGTTGTTGTTTTTTAAATGGATGGTTGTGCCTTACTGCTTTGAATGTGCTTTGTTTACCATCGTTTAGTGTGTGTTTTTGTTGATCCTTTTCAATATTTGTATACTTAGTGTTTTTAGCTCTAAATATTGTCTTAATGATGTAAGCCACCTTGGGTCCTTCTTAAGGAGAAAGGAGGGATAAAATATTTTAAATAAATAAATGGATAATAATACCAGCCTACCTTATCTTGCACAGGTTTAATGTTTATTAAATGCTTTGAGCTCTAACAGAGGATGAATACCAGCTCACAGCTCAACATCTAATCCCATAATATGCCAGCCAAGGGATACTGCAGAGCTTTTGTGTCTGAAGTCAAAACCATCCACTTTATTCTCCCAAGAGTCCTGAAAATATGGGCCAAACATCTTCTGCTGGAGGGCAGACAGTGATGATATAGATGATTTTTTTCCCAAAGAGTAAGATGTCCTTCACATTTGAAAATCCTGCTTGGCAGATGCACCAGTTAGTCACAAGGCAAATCAAATCAAAGCTATTAATGTTAAATTAAGGCAATTCATTATTACACGGAGCAAATAATCTTTCTACGAAAAAACCATTCCCTTGTGCATTCTAATGCAGTCATTTTAATGCTTTCCTTTTGAGTACCCAGTCCAACAAACTTCACATTCCTTGAGATTTTTATACAAATTAAACAATATTATAGAACTAGATGAAGCACAGGTCTGCGAATGATAGAACTGGCTTCCTGTGATTTTTATCTTCCCTGCTTAGAAATGTTCAGTGCTAATCACAGAGTCCTTGGAGAAGCTGACCTAAGTAGGTCAATTCTGAGTAGTGATAAGTCATATCACAAATTATTATAGAAGTTGCTTTCAAAGATTATGCAAATACATTCAAAGGTATGGATTTCCATTCCCTACTCATATACAGTCACGGCCAAAAATATTGGCACCCTTGCAATTCTGTGAGAAAATGAAACCCTTCTCTCAGAAAATTGTTGCAGTTGCAAATGTTTTGGTACTCACATGTTCATTTCTTTGGTTTGCGTTGGAACAACACAAAAAAAAAAAAACCAGAGATGAAAAGTCAAATCTGATACAACCCCACACAGAAACCCAAAAATGCACTGGCCAAAATTATTGGCACCCTGTCTAAATTGTAAGAAATAATTGCTTTTCAAGCATGTGATGCTCTTTTAATTTGTATTTAGATACACCTATCGCAAGTAAGAGGTGTGGGCAATATAGTAATCACACTTGCAACCAGTTAAGATGGAGAAAAGTTGACTCAACCTTTGAGTTGTGTGTGACACTGAGCATGGAGAAAAGAATGAAGTGTAAAGAGTTGTCTGTGGATTTGAGAGAGAAAATGGTGGAAAAACATCAACACTCTCAAGGCTACAAGTCCATCTCCAGAGATCTTAATGTTCCTGTGTCCACTGTGCACAATATCATCAAGAGGTTTACAACCCATGGCACTGTAGCTAACCTCCCTGGATGTGGACGGAAGAGCAAAATTACTGAAAAATTACAATGAAGGGTTGTTTGAATGGTGGATACAGAACCCAGATTAACTTCCCAACAAATTCAAGCTGATCTGCATACACAGGGTCCAACAGTGTCAGCTCACACTATCTGTCACCATCTGAATGAAAAGGGACACTATGGTAGGAGACCCAGGAGGACACCACTGCTGACACAAAGGCATAAAAAAGCAAGACTGGAGTATGCCAAAACTTATGTGACAAAACCACAATCCTTCTGGGAGAACATACTGTGGACAGACGAGACAAAAGTAGAGCTTTTTGGTAAAGGACATCATGGCACTGTTTACAGAAAAAGAAATGAGGCATTCAAAGAAAAGAACACAGTCCCTACAGTCAAACATGGTGGAGATTCAAAGATGTTTGGGGGTTGCTTTGCTGCTTGTGGCACTGGATGCCTTGACTGTGTGAACGGTATCATGAAATCTGATGATTCCCAAAGAATTTTGGAGCGCAACGTAGTGGCCAGTGTTAGAAAGCTGCGTCTCCACCAGAGGTCATGGGTCTTCCAACAGGACAATGACCCGAAACACACTTCAGAAAGCACTCAGAAATGGTTACAAACAAAGCGCTGGAGAGTTCTGAAATGGCCAGCAATGAGTCCAGATCTGAATCCCATAGAACACCTGTGGAGAGATCTCAAAACAGCAGTTGGGAGAAGGCATCCTTCAAATCTGAAGGCCCTGGAGCAGTTTGCAAAAGAAGAGTGGTCCAAAATTCCAGTAGAGAGGTGTAAGAAACTCATTCATGGTTACAGGAAGCAATTGATTTCAGTTATTTTTTCCCAAGGGGGTGCTACCAAATATTAAGTTAAGAGTGCCAATAATTTTGGCCAGTACATTTTTGGGTTTCTGTGTGGGATTGTATCAGATTTGACTTTTCTTCTCTGTTTTTTTGTGTTGTTCCAACACAAACCAAAGAAATGGACATGTGAGTACCAAAACATTTGCAACTGCAACAATTTTCTGAGAGAAGGGTTTCATTTTCTGACAGAATTGCAAGGGTGCCAATATTTTTGGACATGACTGTATATTCATTAAAGTTACATTGATGTTTATTACTATAAGTGAATTATCTTGGAATATGGAAGATATATATAGCCATGAACAGGACAATTTCCCTGAGAGATCCTATGTTGAAGCTGACTCATATAAAGGCCAGGGTTAGGAGGTCATCCCCCCTCTATGAAGGGCTGCAGACTAAGGTAGAGGAAATAAGCAAAGGAAAGTTGCAGTGGGAATTTAGTGAGTTATCTCCTCTGTCACCGAAATTGATTCAAATGGACCTAGTTGTGACTTATGTCACAACTAGAGTAGGCCCATTTGAATCAATTTAAGTGACAGAGGAGCTGACTCACTAAATTCCCACTGAGTCAATGAGCCTACTCTACTATGACTTACAACACTAAGGAACAGGATTTCCGCTCTTTTGTATATCCTGACATAAGCTCACTTCAATCCATATTTGGCACATTATCTTGTTTTTGTTTTGTAATTGGGTTCTTTCAAGGAGAAAGGCAGGGTAAAATATTTTAAATAAATAAATAAAATAAAATAAATAAATAGGTCAGCAGGGAGATAACGTGGCTTTTTTTTTTTTTGGCATGTCTGAGGTACCATAGGTGTGAAAAAAAATCTGAGCCTGGAGGGATGTCTTTGTAAGAAGAGGAAATACCCTTTTTGACATTTGGGTGACCTGATCTTCAGGACAGTTGTTCTGGAAGTTGGTCAACATGAAAATTAATATATAGACTGTATAAGTAAAGAATCAACAGGAATATTCTAATAGGCAATCTGGAGAACAATACAGACACGATGGTGACTCTCTGTGAAACTGTCACACCCAGGGTTTAAAAATATACCTAACTGTTCCACCATGTTTATAACAAAAGGACAAACTCTTTCCTTGTAAAGAGCTAAATGCAGGGTGGGGACATGAGTATGCATCACCTCTCCATGTCCACACCCTAGGTTGAAGTAAAGCAAATATTTGCAAGTTTGGTGGGAAGGTCTCCAGACCTGCTTGTAAGTACATTTGGCTGAACATCCTTCCAATAAGGCAGGGCTCTTGATCACTGGATCACTGTAAGGGTGTTCAGCTGAACACGGTTCTAAGAGCATCTGCAGAGCTTTGTACTGAATATGCAAAGGTCTCTCCTACTTCTAGATAGGGAATTGTGGCCATGCTTACCCCATTATTTCAGTCTTCCACACTTGCAGATATAATGCTTGAATAAGGGGTAGAGGGTTTGAACAGGCCAGACTGTATGTCTCAAGTGACTTGATTGCATTTGCAGGCCATCAAAGCAAGTGCTTTTTGTTGTATCACAATTTGTGCCTATTTCATTTTTCAAAATGTTCCTGTTTATGCTTATGCAAATCTACTAGTAATTTTCAATATGACAGAAATTTATAATCAGTGTGCAGGAATTAATGTGACCTCAGATATACCCTATTTTAATGACTTGACTTGGCAGAAACTTGAACTGAAATAGCATTGCATGGGTGAATTAGTTTAGCTAAGATTAATGTCTAGATTAGCAATTAAACCCCTGAGCATTGGCCTCTATATGTAATTTCATTATTGTTTATTGCTGACATTTGGACTCTGCAATGTTTTGGTGGAACCATCATTTCTCTTCATTAAAAGCTATGATAAGCACCTTGGAAATAAAAAATAAAACATTATTTGAGGATTTCCTGTTTTCTAATGTTGCACTGAACATTTAGTGAGTATTTTATATGTAAAGTTGTTTAGGTTGCAGTTTATATGATTTAGTGTATGAGATGAGGCAGAATGGAAGGTCAGGCTCTTGTAGTTGAATTTCTGGTGACCATGATATTATCAGATCACATTGCACATGGGTGCAGATGTTTTCCCCTGCCTGGGGATGAACTTCATGTAGGAAAGAGGAGATAGATGAAATGGCCCTGAACAATCAAATCTGTAAGAGACAGAGGTCAATAAAGTTTGTTGTTGTTTTGACCATTACTCCCAGAACCCCCCCCCCCCCAGCATAACCACCAGTCCAAAAAAGTAACTTTTGTGATTAATGCAGGCTTCTAAATGGCATCAGATAAAACTGGGAAGTTCTTGGTCAAATTAATGCAGTAGATTAGCTAAACACCCACAGTAAACACATCCACATTTAACTGATTTTACTGTTTCCAGGAAATAGTGGACATTATAGCTTGGGGGGGGGGAATCCTTTTCTTAGCTGCTTAGCACTTAAGCAGGGTTGCTTAAGTGTTCATAGAATCATAGAATAATGGAGATGGAAGGGGCCTATAAGGCCATCAAGTCCGACCCCTATTCAATGCAGGAATCCAAGGGCCTGTCTAGCATGGTACACATAATACTGTTAATGTATTTTGTTTATCTAGAATATCACTGCTTTATAGATATAAAGTTTAAAACTGTATAGTAGATAAAAACAGAGGATTGGGGGGGTCTGTATAATCCCTTTCAATGCCACAACCCACCAAATATGTCACAGGATTGTCATCTCAGTTAACACGACCCACAGCTCTATTCTGGTGCAAACTAACCATCCACACAGGCTACAGAATGGGAGTACTCTGAATTGCACCAAAAACCTGTAGGCCTATCTCTGTGCCAGAAGAAGCAGGAGAGTGCTAAAAAGGAGTGAGATGGATCACTCTAGGTCAAAACACATGTGGATGCCATAATTTGATTTGAACCAAACAGCATAAAAAGTGGTCCAAATAGTGAGCTATATGCCTGTCCGGACAAGTTAAAGTGTATCTGACAGATAGTTGTCTAATTTTCTGATGAATGCCTCCAGTGTTTGAGCGCTCAGCCTCCCGAAGTACTTGATTCTATTGTCATACTGCTCTAATAGTTAAGAAGTTTATCCTGATGTTCAATGAAAGCCTTGCTTCTTATAACTTGAGCTCATTATTAAGTGTCTTGCACTCTGAAAGGACTGAGAACAGATCCTGCCCTTCCTCTGTATGACAACCTTTTAATTATTTAAAAAGTGCTCTCATATCTGCTTTCAGTCTTCTTTTCTCAAGGCTAAAACATGCCCAGTCCTTTCTGTCTTTCCTCATATGCCTTGGTTTCCAGTTCCCTGATCATTCTGGTTACCCTTCTCTGAACTTGTTCCAATTTCTCTGCATTCTTCTTAAAGTGCAGTGTCCAGAAATGGACACAGTACTGAGGATGAGGCCTAAAGCAAACCACTGCTGAATAGAGAGGAACTAGTACTTCACAGGATTTGGAGAGTATATTTCTAATTAAGCAGCCTAAAACAGCATTTGCTTTTTTTCAGTCACACTGCACTGTTGGCTCACACTTAGCTTGCAATCTACAGCAGTTCCGAGATCCTTCTTGCTCGTAGTATTACTGAGCCAAGTATCCCTCACCTTGTAACTATGTGTTTGGCTCCCCCCCAAGTGTAGAACTTTGGACTTATCCCTGTTAAATTTCATTTTGTTCTTTTTAGCCCACTGCTTGAGCCTATCAAGATCTTGTACATAAACTGGTTGAAAACATGCTTTGAACTGCGTATATGAAGCAGACACACAGAAATATAGTCACATCTTATTTGATTATTATTTTTCCTGGAACAATTTGTTCCACATATTACACAGTGATAAAACCAAGTCTTAGAAAGAATGTATCCTTCAACAATGAGTATTAGCAAAGAACAGTTTCCTGGTAAACATAAATTTGCAAAACTGTTTCTCATATTCACCTCTTACATTTTTATGTGTAAATATAACTTAGAGTGGCCAGATGTTCTCTTTCAATACTAGACAGCCTGGTTCATCTGATAAAATTCCAGAAAATCAGATGCTTGGCAAAGTGGATTCCAGTGTCAAGATAGGTCATGACATTACTTTTAAAACAAAAAAGGGGAGAGAAGCCGTGTGGTCCTTGTACACAGTCCAAAGGCAACAGTGGTTGATACCTTTATTAGACCACTGAAATTTTTGCAAATGTTAGCTAGCTTTCAACCCTGTATGGGTCATCACTAGCCTGGGTATCACACATTTGTGAACAGTGCGTGTGGGTGAGTGTGCACACTGTCACTGTGGGCATATTGGGAGCTGGGCAGGGATGTTGCATCCCACTCCTGCCCCCCTTTTTAATGTTTTTTTTTAAAGTGCTTATGGACGTCTTAGGATGTGTGAGTTTTAAATATAGGCTTTTTTAAAAAAGGAAATTAGCCCCCCCAGATGTGCAAAAGGAGGCACAAATATTCGAAGATACATATAGGGCAGTCAAGGGAGGAGCAAGGGGAGGTGGTGAACAGGGTGTGGGGAAAGGGCAGGAAAAAGGGGCCATCCTGTAGCCCCTGAAACTGTGGCCTCTCCATAAAAAAAAAAAGTTGGAGCAGAAAAGAACCAGATTATGTGCCATTTTGAACCATCGTGTGGCTTAGCATCATGTGCAATGACAGCAGTCACTGTGGATTTGATCAGGGTTTTCTTGGAAATGTGATTTCAGCCTCAGTTTTATTAAAGAAAAGGGTGGGCAGTCATTTATCATTCCCCTGCTACCACTGCTCTATATTGAAATACACAGTTCTTTTTTTTTATTTTTATTTTTATTTTTTTGCTGCGGACAGAGGCACACAGAAACATGGCAAACTCTGTAGTGGAGAAAAACTATTCTTTGCCTAGCTTATGTTCAGTTCAATGTTCTAACAAAGGTATTACCTGCCCTTACTTTTGGATTTTTTTTGTTAACAATTTCAAAGGCAAATCTGACTCTGGGTGCCTCTGTTCTTCTTTGAAAATGTTGCTGTTGAGTGCAGCTCAAACTTGTTTCCGTATAGCATATAAAAAGATGTAAAAAAGAAAAGGCAAGGACATTTCATTATGGAAGCTCTGCTGGAGAAAATGCAAAAAGAAGGGTTTAAAAAAAATAAAAAATCCTGGTGAGCAAATGTACATAAATATAGAAATCCAGCCTAACAGCTGCTTGAGCAACATCGTGCCCAAGGCATTTGCCCCAGGAGCCAAAACAAAAGCTTTAACAGGAGGAGAAAGAGGAGAGGAAAAGGGGGAGCTTGCATAACCAAAGATCAGGTCATCTTCTAAGGAGCAACAATGAGATGAGAAGAAGAAAAAAGATGGGAGAGAGAGGGAGAGAGAGAGAGATGGTACTACCAAAAGGAGCCTCATTGTGCAGTGGTTAAACTGCTGTACTGCAGCCAAAGCTGTGCTCACAACCTGGGGTTCAATGCCAGGTAGCCGGCTCAAGGTTAACTCAGCCTTCTGTCCTTCTGAGGTCGGTAAAATGAGTAGCCAGCTCGCGGGGGGAGGGGGGCAATGTGTAGCCTGCATAATTAACTTGTAAACACCCAGAGAATGCTTTAAGCGCTATAGGGCGGTATATAAGCAGCACACTTTTACCAGAAGGAGAGGAGAAGAACTAGCTGATTTAGGGTAATATAATGTGAGAGTGTAATTCCTATTTGGTATTCAATATTTGGCTCCTGTGAGTGAGGAATACATCCATGCTATGCCACCCCTCCAATGGCATCACTTGCATTACCTACTGAGCCTCTGCTGCATTCACACACATGGTGTGAACATTTGCAGAAGAGAGAGTTACACACATAAAATCATATAGCATATCCCCCTCTCTTCTGCAGATGTTCATGACATATATGCTAAGTACTATACATGATGCTAGGTGTGGCGTTATGGTACAACATGGCCCCACTTTCCACTCACATGAGAAACAAAGGGAGATTTTTTGAATGCCAGATAGAACCTAATGCATGTTAGGAACCAATGTGACAGCCCAGGCTCAGTCATTACTTGTAGCACCATGGGTGCCTCTTAAATTGTGCCAAAACAGATCTAGGTTGCCTGTCTAATACAGCTGAAAAAGTCCTGGAAAACCAACAGCAAAAGACTTTTGGCATTAGTTTAAAGCACAGCATCTAGCCCCTTTCTATAAAGGGCTTTTAAAACATTGTGATGAATTCTATTGGCTTTCACCTGAGCTAAGCTAGGATAAATATATGGCAACTGGCCACATGGTGAAGTTCCCAGAGAGTCCTATAACTCTCACGGCTTTCAGAAGCTATGTAATCAACAAGGCCTGTCAAATACATTTCAGGACACACTATGCCTGATATTACCCACATAAAATATAACACCCAGCAAGCTCATATGGCATTCTTGGAATGAGACTTACAAAGGAAAAAGCCAGTACGCTTCATGTGAGTTCAGTTATTTCCCTAAAGGTTTCAAGCTCCAGCAGGCCAGTCAGTCGATTCTTTTAAAACCTAATCCCATTTTAAAGCCACCACAACAGTATTGGCCTGGTAACCCGGGCTTACCATCAAGGATTTTTTTTTCCTGGAAAACTCCTGCAGCTGCGACAAGATAAAAGAGAGAGATTTTTCCGTGGGGTGGAAAATAATAACTCCCAGTATCCTTTCCCCACGAGATGACCACTGCCCATTCTGACTGGAAGATTCTGGGAACTATAGTCCAAAAAAGTAACTTTTCCAAGCTCTAGATGGTGTGCTTACAGTTTATCACATAGTGGCAATTTAAGGTAATTTTTTTCTGCAGTCAGGAGATTTGATAGCACATATCAGATGAGAAATACAATGAGCCCAAATATATAACAAAATAATTCCATTGAACATTGTTACCTCAGTCTTTTATGTTTTCAGGATTTTGAGAGTTTGGTTTCAGGAGTTGCTTTGATTTGGTTTCCAGCATTGAACAGGGGGTTGGCCCCTTCCAACTCAATTATTCTGTGATTCTATGATTGTATTGTATTTCTAGTCTGCCTATGTCCTCTAGCAGGGACCCAAGGTGGCTCACAAAAACAGCTTTAAAGCCACAAGTAATTATAAATGCTAACTAAAATTTGAAACTATATTATACATTTAAAAACATTATATAGAGGTTAATGGCTGTGCTGAAATAAATGTGCTACCCTGGATTCCCTCTTGCAGCTGATTGCTGAATATCCTCTGTGCTGTTGCTGACCAGTCTCTAGTCAATGGGATGAGTATCTACACAGAGATCAAGAGAGATCTACAGAATTTTAAACTTGGTATTCCTTTAAATGTACACAGATGAAAACTATAGGCATCTAGTCCTTCCCCTCTCTATTGCCACTTTCTTCGTGTGGAGGGCAACATATCTGAACAGAAACACACCCACCCACTTTTGTATAGGCTGTTCATGCAAACAAGAACCCAGATTTTCTTGGGTACTTTCTCATGTGTAAAGCTTTTACATGTACAGGAGTTTCTTTTCATCAGGCATGTTGCTTTCTACATGGAGAAAATGGCAATATTTTGGGAACTACAACTCCAGCAACTGTGTTTGGTGAAAGATTTGTGGAGGTGTACTCCAAAAGGCAACATTTCTAAGTTCTCAGTCCCCAAATATTCAGTACTGATGATTTGACACTCAGTGATGCAACATTTAGCAGGTGAAATGCAAAGCTATTTACTGGTTGACAGTACTCACAGGAGCTAATACACAACCATGCAACACAGAGGTTTTCAAGGTTTTACATATGTAAAACTCCTTCCATGTCACTGTCTGTAAAGCAACCTGTGACACATAACTCTCACACAGTACAGGGAATTTTATGGCATGTTATAGAGTACACATTTGATTCACAGAAATGTGCTTGGACTCACCACTACCTGGTGAACTGAAAGTGTTGCCAGAAAACACTTTTGCTACAACCACAAAAGGTAGTATTTTCTGGAGTGGTGATTGGGGGAATAAAAGGTATATACAGAAGAAGAACAACTTGCCTTTGCTCTGAATGGTCTTTGCAACATTTTAGTGTTACTGCCATGGCGCCATCATGACATCATCAAGCTGGAGATCAAAATAATATTGAAACAGCAATGGATCGTTCAGTGAACAATTCTCAAAAGCAATAATAATGATAGCAACAACAGCAACAAAGAAGGTGAGCAAGCATATGTTATGTCCCCCTCAAGGATGTGCTATGCTCTCTGAAAGCACTGCTTTATTTGAAGCATTTCATGTGTGCATGCTACACAGAATCCAGATATACGTAGGACTGCGGAGGAAGATAACTGGTAGTAGGTAAGCTGTTCCACTGTAGAACATCTGACAAGTTTCCATAGCATCTGCTTATATTTGGCATTATTTGATGCCTACATGTAATGGTGGTGTTCTTTAATCTTAAGATATTTAATAGATTAGCCTGCAGTGGTATGGGTTGATTCTGACAGAATGGGACAGATAAAGTACAAGGACACTTTGTATTTACTAGCTAATTGCTTATAAGATATCATACCTGAAACCTCCAAAATCAAGGAAACAAAAGATAGGGATCCTTGAAGAATTAACCCCTTCATACATTTCAGTACGAACTGATCTCTCAGTCTAATGTGCAGGCTGGAACATGGTTTTTCATTTGATTCTACACTTCTCTGAATTGAGAAGTAGCGCAATTCTAAGCTCAAAATAAGTTCTAAAATGTGTATTTTGAGAGGCAATACATGTATGAATGCAGATTTCTAGAAATACAAATTCCAAAAGTTCTAGAGTTTAAATATATGTAGATTTCTTCCTTTCAGATCCAGTGGCAAATCCTGTTGTAAAGCTACACAGGCATAACTAAATGTTTCACCTGCAGTAACTATGATAGTGCCAAGGCAGAAAATCTATCTATGAAGTACTTTCACTGGCACATTGTGCAATGGGGTCACAACATGAATTGTGCAACCAATTGTGCAAATGAATCGCACAATCTGCTTTGCCTGGACATGAAAGCCCGGCAATGTTATGCCAGCACAACTTTATGTTTCGCCATGGCAGACTGGATTCTGGCCACTGTCATAAGCCCTAGAGTCAAGAATTACTCATTTATTTTAGTGGAAAGGCAATTCCCAGATACATCCCACTGAGAGTATGAAGTGCCCGTTTTGTCATGGTAAGCTGAGTGGCCTCCATGTGCCTCTTCTGCAGTGGAATCGCCTGCTTGCAGATTTTGTATTTGAATTAAAAAAACAAAACAAAAAATTAAAAATGGGTGCCTTGATCAGTTAAGAATATCTTATTTATCTGTTGAGACAGAAGTAGGCAAAGTGTGGCTGCAGAGCTGCATGAGGTCCTCACCATGTTGTTTTTACACTTCACAGCCCTCATTCAACTTCCTGTTTCATGTTATGCCAGCCATGCAGAAGGAAAGAGGCACATAGAATTAAATTAGTTTGTACAGGAAAGATGTTGAGACAAGCTTTGGCTGGGGTGTTACTCCATACATTTTCTGTCTGAGGAGTGCAGCATTAAAGCTTGAGCCAGAACATTAAAATGAAGTTTGGAACAGGAGATTTATGTGTGCGTCTGTGTGTGTTGTGTGCGGAGGACTGGAAAAAGGGAAAGACTGAAGATTAGTAACGGGTAGAGTCAAATTGTGTCCATGGTTTTCCTTTATATGCCTCCAAGTCCATCTTAATTTTTGTGCATTGTTGCACTCATTTGTCAGTGTATGCTTTGTTTGTATCCATGCATCCACCCACAGCATAAAGTCTGTATGTCTGCTTTGAACTATATGTCTCTATGTGCCCTTTTCAAATGTGCACATTTTATCAGACACATTTTCCCTGTTCTGCAGCTCCTGAAATGTACAGATTTCTCAATGTAAATTGTATTCCATCTACTTCTATTTTCAGGTGGTGAAAAAATCTGCAAAATTATAATAATATGTTTATAGTTGGACCAGTTGCATTTCTCACACATCCTTAGACTCTGTTAGTGAATGGCAGTGGCAGGATGGAATGGGCTGACTCAGAACAGGTTGACTTCTGCAGAAGCAAGATCCTGCATCTGGGCTCAAGCCGGGAGCCTTTTCTTAGGACACTTTTCTACAGCTTCTCTTCTCAGTTCATGGGGCTAAAGCTAGACTACTTTCAGTGCCTTAATTTCTGTTTCCACACCTGCAGGGTAGAATGCAGATGGCTTACTCAGTTAAATTCTGCCACCAATTAAAGTGACAGCAAAATATTTGGGTATGACAAATGAAAGAAGCACTGGGGGGCAGCCCTTCCCCCTCTTACAATAATATCAAGACCCCCCGCCCCCCGCAAAGTATAGAATTTGCTTTGGTGAAAATGTATCTTTTCTTTGTCCACCATAATTTGTATCTCTCCTCCCCATGCTGCCAATGCTCGAGCCGCTGTTGAGCTAAGGCTTCAGCAGTGCGGTTCGCCTTTGCCCCCCTCCCTGGATAACGCGAGACCTTTTGGTCTCACGAGAACAATCGGGCGAGGGAGGGAATGTTAGGTTATTTAAGAGACGTTCCCCCCTCTCCCCGCCCTCTTCCTTTTCTGGCAACGGTGAAGGACAGAGCTCCGCTGCTCGATTCTATTTCGGCTGCGTCACTGATCGAGGCCTTTGAAGAACCGCATTCAGAGGTTGGGAGGGTAGCATCGGCTCCCTCCCGGGGTCTGTTTACCAACTTTAATTAAGTGTTTGGCATTTGCCGAAGTTAAAATTCAATTTGGTTTTTGATTATATTGTTATCGAAGGAAGAGCGGCGGGGGTGGCCGCGGTAGCGCGGTTCGCGCTTCGGTGCGAGCGGGGCTTGGAGCTCGATTTTTAAATAAATAAATAAATAAATATACAAAATCAATAAACAATATAGCGGAGCGAGGTAAACGGCCAAGAAGGAGGAGTGACTTGCTCTTACGGAGGGGTTCCGTGGAAGTGCCGGCATAGGCTGATATAATATAAGGGCTTACTTACATCTCGGGTAGACTCGTGTTGGTGGAGGGTGGTGCGACTCGGCTGAGCGCCAGCCGCTTGGGCAAGCTTGGTGCGCCATTCAGCTCTCAGGCCGCGAGCACTTGGATTTTTCCTTCTCCCCCCACTACTCCTTCACTTCTTAACGGTCGGTGCGACCTTTGGTTATAGTAGGCTGGGTAAGTAGCGAGGCGCTATATTAACTTAGCCTCGCTATCATTGCCGGCCTGTTTTTTATATATTAAAAAACAAACAAACAAATTTTATATATATATATATATATATATATATATATATATATATATATATATAAGATAAATAACAATAATACCAATATTAATTAATTAATTATCTTTTATTAATTAATTAACTAAATATCTAATTAACACCGACTATGAAAAAAGCCCTTAATGAATTCCAATTAAACAGGTAAGAACTCAAATCTAAACACAGCAATTAAAGCTAATTAATACTACTCTGAGATCCTTTAACTGGTTTAAATAGGCCCGATTAAATAATTAATTTTCCTGCTCAATGAATACCCTTACTGTCCAACCCTTATGTATACAATATTTTATTAGAATTTAATACAATCAATTTTATTCAATTCAATTAATTATTAATTAATTAAATATATATATAGATTAATTCATTCATTAATTAATAATTAATTTAATTGAATAACATTGATTGTATTAAATTCTAATAAAATATTGTATACATAAGGGTTGGACAGTAAGGGTATTCATTGAGCAGGAAAATTAATTATTTAATCGGGCCTATTTAAACCAGTTAAAGGATCTCAGAGTAGTATTAATTAGCTTTAATTGCTGTGTTTAGATTTGAGTTCTTAGCTGTTTAATTGGAATTCATTAAGGGCTTTTTTCATAGCCAGTGTTAATTAGATATTTAGTTCATTAAAAGGAAATTAATTGAGGAACTCAGTTCAGTGGATTTTAAAATTAGCTAAATTAAAAACAATCAATAGTTAGGTTGGCCTGACTAGCAGTTTACTTCATATAGTCAGGTTGGTGCTGTCCTAACAAAGAGACATAGTGGTGTCATCTGAGGGTTTACCTTACTATTGGTGCCTAGCGTAAGGATTGTCCTTTGAATTGGCGCTGGAACTGCTGACCCTTTGGGATTTCATCCGGTTTTGAGCTCTAGACACATAATGGCATCTCGTAAGGGTCAGGGCACAAAAAAGGGAAAACAGCCTGCTAAGAAAAGGCCAGTTCCACAAGTCTCCCCACCCCAGTCCTCGTCTGATGAGGAATCAGGAATCTGATCCTGGCTTGTGTGGCAGCAACTGCAGGAAAAAATTTCTGCACTGGAGGCTGAACGGTTGGCGAGGCAGGCTCCACAGACTTGCGAGGCACAGCCACGCAGATCAACCAGGGATGCCAAGAGCCATCGTAGGGCCAAACTTAAGGCTATAGCGGACAATCTAATGACCAGATTTGCTATTCTCGAGGTGGAGAGGCAGCCTGAAGAGACGCCCAGATGTGAGGCAGATGGGGCTTCTGTGGCACCGAGGTCACGGCATGCTGATAAAGGAAGAAGGTCGTCGACACCTGCAACACCTGAGTCAGCAACAACGATTCCAGATAGGCAAGAAGAGGTGAACGAGGCCAGCCCTGACAGGCTCTATGCCAGGGATGAAACATGCATGGCGACGACTTTGTCAGGTGAGTCGGCCATTGCATCAGGCACTCCTTCACAGATCCCTGCTTGGCCTTGGGCTGGTGGTGGACAATTTAATCCCGCATTTTACACACCCTATGACACAGAGTTATAGGGCACCCAACGCTCCTTGGCCTTGTTCAAGCCCGCAATTTGGTGGTTGGGGTACCCCATACGCCCAGGTAGCATTACCAGCCCAGTTTAATACTACGGCTGGTGTAGGAGTCTGGCCATACCCAGACGATTACGTGGATTTATTTGAGTAGTTAAATAGAAATGTGGATAAAAAGGATCTGGACAAGGAAGACAATAAAGATAAGGAGAGGCATAGGAGGAAGAAGCCTGATAGGACATGGTCCAATTGGCTACCTGGGTTTCTAATTTATGCTGGAGTGGTCGTTAAGGCCCAACCTTGGTGGGCACAATCCCTCTTTCAGTTTCTGGATTTAATACATAGGGCATATGTAGACTTTGCGGGGCAGGCGTGGCTTCATTATGATGAATCATTTCGTATGTGAAGCGCGATTCACCCGAATCTTTGTTGGGATGAGCCCCTGCCGGGCTGCAGCATATGACACCTGCCAGACCTAATGTGGGTGATAGATTTGATAACGGACACCTGAAAAGGAAAGCAGCCTTGAGTCAGAACCCCTGCGTAGGAACGGGGCAGGTGGTTGAACCCTGCCTGCTCTGTTGGGAATATAACGCCAAGGGCGCTTGTACCAGGAAACCATGCCGTTTCAGGCATGAGTGTTCAGCATGTGGGGGACAACACCCAAGCACCTCACGTTTCAGGGCCGGGGCTCAACGACAGAACAAGGGCACAGAAAGTGGTAAAAAACCCAGTAGTGGTGGGGGTACCCCTGGAAAAGGGACCCAACCCTATTAAGGTTACAGTCTTAGAAGCTTGGTTGCATGTTTATCCCTGTAGAGATGATGCTAATTACCTATTGGAGGGCTTCAAGTATGGCTTTAGGATCCCAGCTGTTGGCGAGCATAGGGCATTTTTTGCGCAGAACCTCAAATCGGTGTGCAGAATGGAAGATGTCATTCAGGATAAGATTGCGAAGGAAGTTAAAGAAGGGAGAGTGCTGGGACCCTTTGCTACGGCTCCTTTGGAGACCTTGAGGGTATCACCATTGGGAATAGTGCCAAAAAAGGCACAGGGCGAGTTTAGATTAATACACCACTTGTCTTACTCGGAGGGAGTGTCGGTTAACGATGCCATACCTCAGGAACTTTGTACCGTGCGTTACACTTCCTTTGACGAGGCGGTTCACATGGTGAGAAAGTATGGTGTAGGGGCAGAGATGGTGAAATGTGATATAAAATCAGCTTTCTGTATTTTACCAGTTCACCCTCAGGATTTTGACCTGTTAGGATTTCATTTTCAGGGATTATTTTACGTTGACAGAGCTTTGCCGATGGGCTGCTCGGTTTCATGTGCTGCATTTGAACGATTCAGCTTATTTATCGAGTGGAAGCTCAGGAGCAGAGTGGGCTGTAAGTCCACGGCCCATTATTTAGATGATTACCCTTTTTTGTGGGAAAAGGAATTCAGGAAAGTGTAGATTTATTTTAAACACTTTTCAATTAATGGCGGAGGAGCTAGGTTTACCCTTGGCGGAGGAAAAAACGGAGGGACCAGCTACGTCTCTTACTTTTTTAGGCATTGAGCTAGATACGGTTCAACAGACATTGAAGCTGCCTGAAAACAAATTGGCTGACCTTAAGATTAGGATAGCCGCACTGTTGCAAAAAAGAAAGGTGTCTCTGCGGGAGCTTCAGGAGATCGTGGGACACTTGAACTTCGCTTACAGAGTGGTGGCACCCGGGCGTGCATTTTTGTGCCAGCTTTGCGATGCCATGAAGGGCCTTCATCGGCCACAGCATAGGACTAGGGTTACAGGTGGTATGAAGGAAGACCTACAGGTTTGGAGTCAGTTTTTAGCAGGGTTCAACGGGATATCTTTTTGGAGAGGTGAAATAGGGCTGAAGGCGGACTTTCAGGTCCACTCAGATGCGGCAGGATCTCTGGGGTTTGGAATCCACTTTAGAGGTACATGGTGTGCCGGCACGTGGCCTGAAGAGTGGCATCGGACTGGCATTACCAGGGATTTAACATTCCTAGAATTTTTCCCAATTGTTGGCACGCTGTGGCTGTGGGTTGAGGAGTGGTCAAATTCAGTGGTGCGATTTTGGTGTGACAATCAGGTCAATTATGTTGCATTTCGAACGGGTCATGTCTTTAGTCAGGGCATTCACCTTACGGGCCCTGCAGTTTAACATATTAGTGCAGGCCCGACATGTACCAGGTGTAGAAAATAGATTAGCTGATGCATTGTCACGCCAACAGATCGAGCTGTTCAGGGAGCTAGACCCTGGAGCCAACGAGTTCCCGGAAATTCTGCCCCCAGAGGTCTGGCAAATTGGCACGAAGACGCGGAAAGGGCAATAGGCTTGGCACTCGCACCGCGGACATGGAAGGGGTACTCTGCTGTGAGTATAGAGTTCTAGGAATTTAGGAAGCTGGTCAACCTGGATTCAGTTTGGCCGGTGCCAGTGGATCACCTTCAGCAATTTATTGTGTATTTGAATAGAAAGGAATTGGCGCCTGGTACTATACAGGGTAGGTTATCAGCACTTGCATTCTATGCTAGCCTTAATGGCTATCAGGATTATTCATCAGATTACCGCATCAGGAAAATGATTGAAGGTTGGTCCAAGGAAAGGGGTAGAGTTCAGGACACTAGGGCTCCCATATCACCTGTGCTGTTAGAAGGAATTTGTAAGCAGTGGGAGTTTTTGTGTAGGGACCAATACGAAATTGTGGAATGCTGTGGAGTCAGCTATGCAGGGCAGTGGCCTTTGGCCAAGTTCCACCAGTTTTGTTGGTAATACATCTGGGTGGCAATGATCTGGCCAGATATCGTGGTAAGGCATTGATACTGGATGTTTTGCGTGACCTGAAATGGCTGAAGGCCACGTATCCAGCAATGCATATTGTGTGGTCAACGATCGTCCCTCGGTTGGCATGGAGGGATGCTAGGAATTTTTTCTCTGTTAGCACAGCACGCAGGAGTGTTGACCAGGAGGTCTGCAGAGCGGTCTGCAGTGGCCTTGGATCGGTGATTGGTCACCAGAGGATCCGCTTGGATAGGCCTGAGTTTTTTCAGAACGATGGTGTACATCTGTCCGATTTGGGTTTGGATGTCTTCTTGGAAGACATCAAGGGGGGCCTGCTTGTTGAGCTTGATCGGCTCGATGGTGGGCATGGGCCCTATGCTGTGGCGGGTAGTGCGGATATAACAGGTTTTCTGGTGAGTCCCATTGCAAATTCAGGTAAGCAGTAGCCCATCTGACCTCCCAGCGCTGCAGATCGTGCGATTACAGTGCTTGGGGGGAAAGATGCACTGGGGCCACAACCGGACCAACAGTCAACAAGGAAAAGCTGGCTTCAGGTCCGGGGGTGGTTAAATTGTGGCCGGCCGGGTTCTCGCTGTCTTTAAGACCACGAAAACTTGGGGCCTGGGATTCGCCCATTTGTTGCTTAGGGGGTCCTGTGAGACCTCTGCATTTTAACCTGATTCCGCACTACGGCAGGCCCCCCTTTGCCAAAGGATGGCAACATTGATTATGATTAATAAAGTGTGGCCCGTGTTTTAATCCATATTTCTTGTCTCGCGTCTTTATTCCGGGGTTGGGAGGGCAATGACTTTGGCTTCATACTGTGAACAACATGGCTTTGACAAGGCTACTCATGCTGCAGAAAAACAGAGGGTTGCCTGGGATCCTGTACCGATTCTCACACTTGTAAGAAATGTTCCTTATTTGTTCTGTTGGAGTTTTTGAAACCCTGTATGCTGCCTTTGGTGGGGAGGACCTTCCTAGGCTGAGGTGACTATCAACTCATCCAGTACTAATAAATTGTTTCTTCCCTGCCTCTGAATTTGAAGAGCCCTGCCTTCGTGCTCTGTGTCTTTTCCCCTCTCTGTTGAAAACTGTTGTTGACTGTCCTGCATGTTAGTTTTGCTGTTTGATCTGTTCACAACTGCAAGTAAAGGATATGGTCTTTATTCTTTCTACTACAAATGTCTCAGAGTGAGTTACTGAGATTATAAGTGCCAGTTAATGAGAAAAGGGGTGGATTAATCTGGGGAACTTGAAGCTATTCTGCTGTATGAATCCCTGTACTTCTGCTCTGCAGCTAGAGGAATTTTACCAAAAATTCTAAACTCTGCAACATGTTCTTCATTAGATCTTGTTTTAAAAGCATACATTAACCAAATTTGTTGTTTAGTTCTTAAGTCGTGTCTGATTCTTTGTGACCCCATGGACCAGAGCACGCCAGGCCCTCCTGTCTTCCACTGCCTCCCGGACTTGGGTCAAAGTCATGTTGGTAGCTTCGATGACACTGTCTAACCATCTCATCCTCTGACATCCCCTTCTCCTCTTGCCTTCACACTTTCCCAACATCAGGGTCCTTTCCAGGGAGTCTTCTCTTCTCATGAGATGGCCAAAGTATTGGAGCCTCAGCTTCAGAATCTGTCCTTCCAGTGAGCACTCAGGGTTGATTTCCTTCAGAATGGATAGGTTTGATCTCCTTGCAGTCCAGGGGACTCTCAAGAGTCTCCTCCAGCACCACAGTTCAAAAGCATCAATTCTTCGGCGGTCAGCCTTCTTTATGGTCCAGCTCTCACTTCCATACATCTCTACTGGAAAAACCATAGCTTTGACTATGCGGACCTTTGTCGGCAAGGTGATGTCTCTGCATTTTAAGATGCTGTCTAGGTTTGTCATTGCATTCCTCCCAAGAAGCAGGCGTCTTTTAATTTCGTGGCTGCTGTCCCCATCTGCAGTGATCATGGAGCCCAAGAAAGTAAAATCTGTCACTGCCTCCATATCTTCCCCTTCTATTTGCCAGGAGGTGATGGGACCAGTGGCCATGATCTTCGTTTTTTTGATGTTGAGCTTCAGACCATTTTTTGCACTCTCCTCTTTCACCCTCATTAAGAGGTTCTTTAATTCCTCCTCACTTTCTGCCATCAGAGTGGTATCATCTGCATATCGGAGGTTGTTGATATTTCTTCCGGCAATCTTAATTCCAATTTGGGATTCATCCAGTCCAGCCTTTCGCATGATGTATTCTGCATATAAGTTAAAAAAGCAGGGAGACAATATACAGCCTTGTCATACTCCTTTCCCAATTTTGAACCAATCAGTTGTTCCATATCCAGTTCTAACTGTTGCTTCCTGTCCCACATATAGATTTCTCAGGAGATGGATAAGGTGGTCAGGCACTCCCATTTCTTTAAGAACTTGCCATAGTTTGCTGTGGTCCACACAGTCAAAGGCTTTTGCGTAGTCAATGAAGCAGAAGTAGATGTTTTTCTGGAACTCTCTGGCTTTCTCCATAATCCAGCGCATGTTAGCAATTTGGTCTCTAGTTCCTCTGCCCCTTCGAAATTCAGCTTGTACTTCCGGGAGTTCTCAGTCCACATACTGCTGCAGCCTACCTTGTAGGATTTTGAGCATAACCTTGCTAGCGTGTGAAATGAGTGCAATTGTACGGTAGTTGGAGCATTCTTTGGCACTGCCCTTCTTTGGGATTGGGATGTAGACTGATCTTTTCCAATCCTCTGGCCACTGCTGAGTTTTCCAAACTTGTTTTCCAAACTGTTTACTGTTTCCTAATTAACCAAATTAGGAAACAGTAAACAGAAAATAATAGTGAAACATTATTTTCAGCAGGTACATACTGAATGAGTGAGAGTGTGTGTATGCAAGTATGTGTAGGTACAAAGCAGAGCTTTGAAAAGTTTCTTCATTTGACTGCAGGTCCCACAATCCTGCAGCTAGCCTAGCCAGTGGCTGTGACAGCTTTAGTCAAGGGTGTTGTGAGCTGTAGTCAAGAAAACTAATGCAGTCATCAATATATGGAGGCACCACTACAGGTTTTAAAAAAAATGATATGCAAAATAATTCACCTGCATTTCCTGTGTTTGGTGATATTATTAACTCTTGCAATTAGGGCTTGTCACCTCCCCTGAGCAGCAGGGGATGTGCTAGGTCTATGTGGTGAATGCCTCTACCTCCCCATAGATAGTGAGTCTCTGCTTTGGGAATTAACAATATGCTCAAATGCAGAAATGTGACTCACGTTTCCTGTAGTTATGCATATGATTAACATCTGATGCCACTCTAAGAGGCAATTATCTGCCAATGTAAATAAATGTGTATGTAGTGATGCGCCTGCCTCCACACGTGTCTTGGCAATTAAATAGTAAACACAAAACTCCAAACCACTATCTCTTTGGCCTGGGAGTGACAGGTAAGCCAAATTATCTTAACAACTGTTTAGACCTCCCGTACAGCTTGTCAAAAATGCTATTTCTGTCCCCACCCCCAAGCCTCTCTTCTCTGCTTTGAATTTTCCTAGTGCTAGTGCAAAAGCAACCTTTCCTAAACCTTTATTGCCCCCTGGTGGAATTTCATAAATGCTCAGTTACAAGCAAAAATCTATAGAGGTAAGCATCAAATGTAGGATACTCACGGACCTAGAAAACTGACAAGGAAACAGGCATGATTTCAGGATAAGCAACTCAAGAAGTAATCATATCTCCCTATTTTTTTGTGTTTTTCTTAGTGCTTTTATTTTATGTGTATGTGTGTTCAATGGCTAACATATTTTTTTCTTTGTACATTTGTATTTCCTGTAAATTTGAGTATATCTGCTTTCTGTGGTGTGTGCGCTTATGTGTGTGCATGTAAACATATGCTTAAAATGATACTTTTATAGAGGCAGATCCAGATTTCCTCCTAAATATCTACCATATTAGCTTCCGATTATGAGGCAAAAATGAGAATTTTCCAAATAGATCTTATGCTAGCTATATAATGTGTATTCCTCCCTTCTAACACTTGTTTCATTTTTCTCTACTAAAGCCTTAAAGTGTACTGGAAAAATAGTTTCTTTATTAGTTCCTAGACTCTGTCACAGACAAGCCCTTTTGCACTCAGTACGAGAAATATAAATGAGAAACTGATGTTGATTTTGTAACAAAGTTGTTTTTCCCACACTTAAAATTCTTTGTTAAATATTAAGGCCCTCAACTGTTTGACTCTAAATAACTTACTGTTTAGCATAAGCCTTAACCATGTCTCATTTTCTTCTCTTGACCATTGTACGTTAATAGGCAAAGAACTGCAACAGAGACGAACTGCCGGTATTCCATAGATGTTCCTCGGTTCGGTGCCCCACCCCCTGTGGCAGATGCCCACTCAGAGGCAACACCATGGCTTTCCTGCCCCACCTCCTTCAGGCACTGCCTTTGCATGGGTGCCTGCTGGAGGAGGCAGGGCACTGAATTGTGGAACAGCTGTGGGGCTGGTAAATGAACCGGCATGAACTGCTGAACCAGTGGTTCATGCACATCTCTGAGATGCAATAAGGAGCTAAGCTGACACATACTTTTAATTATCTATTTAGTCAATATGGCAGCAGTGAGACACATATGCAAAAGAATTAATCATAAATAGTTGATGCCTAGTTTTTATATTTAAAGAATGTAAGCCAATTCAAATTCTAGGTGGCTGCTCTTGTTGTTATAGTTATTTGTTTGGCCCTTGAAATATTGATTCTGAAAATCCAGGTATGATGATGCCTTTCGTAATTGCAGGTTTTCTGTAAGTTAGAAAATTGCTCAGTGTGGTAGTCCTTGGAGCACCGACAGAAATGACTTCATTTCACTTAGCTCTGTCTTGAACACCAAGAGAATTTTAAAGGGGCTGAAATAAGTACAAGACTGTAAGTAATATGACTGTATTGTACTGCATTGTACTGTAGAACTTAAGCCATACTTTGCGGAAATTCCTGCTCCTGATGATGTATCTGAGATGATCCATCCCACACGCAAGTCAATATTTTGAAACCAAATCAAAAAAAGAAGTCTTCTGCCTGTTTTTTGTTCAGTTCCAGTTCAATTTGAGTTGAATTCTCCATTTTTTATATCATCAACATTAGAAAGTCTAACCAAACCCAAACTGAACTGAAAAGCAATTTCTATTTCCTGGATTACTGCAAGTCCTTGTTGAATACAAGTACCAGGAGTCTTTGCTTTTAAAACAGTATGAGTAAAGGCAATATTATTCATTAAAGGTTGCATGTCTATACAAAGGGGAATTCCTGAAGTTCTAAAGGCATCTGATTGCTTCAGCAGGAGTTTTTCACACCTCATGTAGCTTGCAGAAGAGCTTGTTCTGTTGTATGATTGGTCATTGGGAGGCAAACACAGACTTCATTTGCAAATATGATTGCTCTGTCATGAAAGTCTGCTGGAATCATATCTCTAGGACACTAATGGATTTAGGCTTCTAATAATGAGTTGTCTATAATGCATAGTTTAGAAGTAAGCCTTCTAAAGCCTCAGCCTTTAGAAGTAAAAGATAGTATGAGCACTAAGTGCCCGGAGGAAGAAGTTGAATTACGGAAGATAAATGGCCCAAGACATTTTTTCTGCTTGAGACAATCTATCCACCACCCTGCCACCAACTCAAGTTAGGGTTCATGGCATTCAAAGCCAGCTACATTTTTCTGCAAGAAAATCCCACAAGACTTTCTCCCCTTGCATGGCAGTAGAAACACAATATCAACAAAATAAATAATTATCAATTGGGACCCTCTCATAATAAAATTCCACAATTTATTTAATAGTGGTTCAGCTGAACAGCCCTCCTGTTAGCTTCTGGACTAACTCTGAGGAGCTGGATTTTAACTTGCTTGGACTCAGCATGTCTGCGAATGAGTGCCTGAAGCAGGTGCTGATGCTGCAGTGGGAGGTCCGTCAGGCCTCCTTGGTACCTGATTTTATTATTTTTATTTTAAAATAAATAAACTCCAATATACAGCTTCCTCTTGTTCTTTCCCTGAAGTTTTTGTTCTTAAGTGCTGAAATGGTTCTCATATTTAAGCACAGAAGCTGCCACATTTCATAGTGGGTGAAATGACTCGTGAATACGGTATCTCGTAAAACACTTTGGGTGCCAAATAATGGCACAATGAAATTGATTTTCAGAGCCTGCCAGCTTTCGCCTTCTGACTGGATTGAAGCAGTAACACACAGGCTCACTTGCTTTATCCTCTACAGCAGTGGTCCCCAACTTTGGGCCTCCATATGTTCTTGGACTACAACTCCCAGAAGCCTTCACCACCACCTCTGCTGGCCAGGATTTCTGGGAGTTGAAGTCCAACAACATCTGGAGGCTCAAGGTTGGAGACCACTGCTCTACAGGTGAACCCTTGCATTCTGCTGTCTTGAGGTCATGTGCCCTCTGGAGTAGTCACAGGGCTTAGAAAAGACATCATTTTGGATGTCTGCTCTCAGAGTGGGTCATTAGTAGTTACGGGATGCTGGGAGTTGATATCCAAAAAAGTAATTGTTTTTCTAAGCTCTTTGCCCACATTCTGGTAAATGCAACAAACCTTCCCATAGCCACACCAAGATAAATAATTTGATTTATTTACTACCAACTTAATTCTTAAATTAAGTTTCTGTTTCAGCCCCTCTGGTATTAAATATTCTAGCACTCAACTGCCTCAAAGAAAGATGCTTCAGAACAAGCCAGAAAGAATGAGTCACAGGATCGTGGAACTGTATAGTTGGAAGGTACAGTACTCAGAGGGTCATTTGGTCCATCCCCTATCAATCCAGGAATCAATGGCTAAATCATCCTTGACAGATGGCCATCCACACTCTGTTTAAAAACTCCCTGTGATGGAGAGTCCACTACCTTCTGAGGTTATCCATTCAACTGCCAAACAGCTTTTGCCACCAGGAATTTCTTCCTAATGTTTATTCAGAATTTCCTTTCTTGTAAGTCGAATCCATTGGTGTGCATCCAAGCTTGCTCCATCTTCATAGAATCATAGAAAAGTGAAGTTTGAAGGGGCCTACAAGACCATCAAGTCCAACCTCCTGCTCAGCACAGGAATACAATCAAAGCATATCTGCCAGGTGATTATCCAAGTTTTTCTTGAATGCCTCCAGTGTTGGAGCACTCACCAACTCCCGAGGTAACTGGTTCCACTGTCGTACTGCTCTAACAGTTAGGAAGTTTTTCCTGATATTCAGCCAAAATCCGGCTTCCTTTAACTTGAGCCAATTGTTGCGTGGGATGATCGAGAACAGATCTTGCCCCTCCTCTGTAAGACAGCCTTTCAAATATTTGAAAAGTGCTATCATATCACCCCTCAGCCTTCTTTTCTCAAGGCTAAACATGCCCAATTCTTTCAGCCTTTCCTCATCAGACTTGGTTTCCAGCCCCCTGATCATCCTTGTCGCCCTCCTCTGAACTTGTTCCAATTTGTTTGCATCCTTCTTGAAGTGTGGTGTCCACAACTGGACACAATACTCAAGCTGAGGCCTAACCAGTGCTGAATAGAGGGGGACTAGCACCTCGCGGGATTTGGAAACTATACTTCTATTAATGCAGCCTAAAATAGCATTTGCCTTTTTTGTAGCCACATCACACTGTTGGCTCATATTTAGCTTCTGATCTACGACAATACCAAGATCCTTCTCCCTCATAGTTTTGTTGAGCCAGGTATCCCCCATCTTGTAACTGTGCAATTGGTTTCTTTTTCCAAGGTGCAGTAGTTTGCACTTATCCCTGTTGAATTTCATTCTGTTGCTTTCGGCCCAGTGCTCCATCCTATCAAGGTCATTTTGAATTTTGTTTCTGTCTTCTAGGGTATTAGCTATTCCGCCCAATTTGGTATCATCTGCAAATTTGACAAGCATTCCCTGCACTCCCTCATCTAAGTCATTAATAAAAATATTGAAGAGCACCGGGCCCAGGACTGAGCCGTGGGGTACCCCACTTGTGACCTCCTCCCAATTAGAGAAGGACCCATTAATCATCACCCTCTTACACATGACAGCCCATCAGATATATGAAGATAACTATCGGCTCACCTCTCGGTCTTTCTTTCTCCTGGCTAAACATGCTCTGATCCCTCAACCATTTCTCAAAGGGCTTGGTTTCCAAAGCCATATTGGACATCCTCTTCTTGGACACATTCCATGTGGTCAATATCCTTAAACTGTGGTGCACAGAACTGGACAAAGTATTCCAGGTGGTGTCTGTCCATTGCAGAATACAGTGGTGCTATTGCTTTCTTTTGCTTGGACACAATGGTTGAAATCCTATTGCTTAAAATAAGAAAAATCATAACCTTTGGTCTATTCCTACCTAGCAAATAAGTGAGTCCTCACTGATATTCTTGGAAGCACACTTATACATTGGCTTGGTGAGGAATGGCCTGAAAGTTACGATTGTTCTTGTTTCTGTTGATGCAGTCTACTGTCACAACCTTGTTTTGTTTTTGCTGTAGCGGCATCACACTGTTAATTCATGTTTGGCCTGTGAACTGTCAAGTCCCCTAGATCCTTTTCATACCTTTTCACTCCACCTGCCACCCAGGCTGTATTTGTGTGCCTCTTTTTTCCTGTATAAATGCAGAACTTCACATTCATCTCTGCTGAAATTAATGTTATCCCCCCCCCCCCCGGTTCTCCAATCCATTAATATAATCTTGAATCCTCAGATATTTGCTGTCCTTCTTACCCACTCCCAGTTTGGTGTCATCTGCAGATTTAAGGAGCATCCTTTCTAGACCTTCATCAAGTCATTTATAAAGATGCTGAAGAACAATGGACCCAGGAGAAAACCCTGCAGCAGCACCTGTGATACTTCCAGCCAGGATGAGGAGTGCTCCTGATATGGTCTATCAACTAGCTACAAATCCACCCAACAGTAGCATTGTCTACTCTAGTCAATGTACCTCAATATTGTCTATCTAAACTGACTGGCAACCACTCCCCCAGGATTTCTGGCAAATATTTTCCACTTCCTGTAGTCTGAGCCTGTTTGCAGGGCCCATGCTCTGCCATTGACATATCCCCTCTGCCTACAATCTCCTGAAAACAACAGCTTGCCAATGTTTTAGCAGAAATTCAGCGCTATCACTGTTAGAAATTGATAGGATTTAGAAGTGTAGCTGGATTGTGCCCGTTATTAACAAGAATCAGAGTAAACCAAGCCTTTTTGAAAAAGTAAAATATGAACATATTTAAAAGTTCTGGATGCAGCTACACAGTGTGTGGCCATCCATAATGGTTAACTCTTATAAAGCTGAAAGGCAAGTAAAATTCGTTACAAGCGCATGTATAAAAGCAGAGCCTACTTAGATTACACACTCTTCTTGCTAATTTACATGGGGCCAGTATTAATTTCCTTCTTTCTTTAAGTGAAAGCCTCATAAAATATTTTAGGAAGATCAGTTGAAGGGCAGAGTTGTAAGACTGTGATATATGTGATGTTTTGCAATCTCTGCTCAGCATGCATTCCTTGCCCCTTAGTTTCGTTTCAAGAAGTTGCCTTAATGAAGGCATATTAAAGCAAGAAGCTATTATCTAGTCTAGGAGATCTCACTGATCTTGGCATTAATTTATTAGAAGAGTTCTTGAATTTTAGGCTAATTATGTAAGAAGCACCTCTCTTTCAGAGTAAATTCCCCCTTCTTCTTTTTCTTTTTTGCAGTCAAAGGCACAAATATGAAATAAGGGTTATTATTACAGCAATTTCATGCCAACTCAGGCGTCAAATAGTCAGCACTGTCCACTAATGAATTAACAGTGTTCACTGATCCAGCTCTTGGACTGCAACCCTTTTCTTCTCTCTCTGCTGTTCATTAGTTGTAATTAGCCTATCTAGTACGTGGCACTCTTAAGGATTCTTTTATCTTGCACAACTGCAGAAAAGAACAAGCTGGATTGGGGGTATCTCAAATTCTTGCAAGCAGAGTTGAATTGAACATGGATCTGCAACCACCTTTATTATCCCTCCTTCTCTCGTTCTGAGGCTTCCCGGGTTAGTAGCATCACATTCCCTGAGACATCTGAGCCAAGGGTTTTGAGATATCATCAAAGTTGTGCCGTTGTGATATCAAACGGGACAAACCCTTGAGCAACAATAACAATATGGAATGTGTGTGCACGAGAGAGAGACACATACCCCAACTATGGTCAGATACAATGATGAAAGACTAGTGCTACCAAGGGTTTGCTTCCCACAGTCTGTTGTGAGAGATTTTTAGATGGAAGGTTACATTGAAGGTTACATTTACAGACTGAAGGTTACATTACACAGGAGGAAGTATGTGCATTACCTAAAAGGAGGAGGAACACTGGCTAGTACCATGTTGCGTTCAATCTGGAGTGGGGGGCAAATCATGTAAGTGTCCCTCCTACTCTGGCAAGCTCCTTCTTGCATGACCAGTTGTGTGAATGATCTCACAACCTTTGTGAGAACAGATACATGGCAAGGACCTTGCTCGATTGAGAGGAACACTTACACAATTCCATTTCTGCTCCGCATTCAGGCACAAAACCTATCAACTTCTAAATATTTCTAAACTACAGGGAAGATGAAAGTAAATCTGGATCTGCTGGTGGATCTCTGCATGAACTGTACCACGTGACTTTGTTTTTATTGTTGTTGTTATTGTTGTTGTTGTTATGTGCTCTCAAGTCGCCTCTGACTTACGGCAACCTTATCAATGAGCAATCTCCAAAATGTCCTACCCTCAACTGCCCTGCTCAACACTTGGGAATTCAAGCTTGTGGCTTCCTTTAGGGAGTCAATCCATCTCATATTTAGTCTTTCTCTTTTCCTGCTTCCCAGCATTTTCGTCTTTTCTGGAGAATCCTGCCTTCTCATGATGTTCCTAAAGTAGGACAGCCTCAGTTTCAACATTTTGGTCTCCAGAGATAGTTCAGGCTTGATTTGATCTAGGATCCACTTGTCCATCTTTCTGGCAGTCCAGGATATCTGCAAAGCTCTCTTCCAGCACCACATTTCAAACAAACCATTTTTTCCCCTGTCCCAATAGACTCCCATACCAGCAGAGGGTTGCCAGGGCAGCAGCACTCCATTCCCTAAAATTTCAGAGAAAAAGCTTGAGACCCAGATAATGAATTCCAAAATCTAAGTTTAATGACCAAAACCTCTGATCTGGCAACCTTCTTTGCCTGAGGGCCAGAAAGCTAGAAGGAGATGGAGAAATAGCTCCAAATGTGAATTGCTAGTAGCGAGGGCCTCCTTTCTTTCTGTGTCTTTCCTTTCTGTGTCCTTTCTTACTGCACCTGTGGCTGAAATTATGATTCCCAAATCAGTGGCAGTAAACTGATCATATTTGTGTCATTTCTACCAAGGAAGAGCCCCTTGGGGGAGTCTAGGAGTACTCATTGGCTCTCTCTGCCTACTCTGCCCTAGCGTCTTAGGAGAGCTTAGGACAGTCTATCTTTGAAAGGGCCATGTGTTAACCATTCATTCGAGGAAAGAAAGTACTTATGATTATCAGCATGTTTTCACCTTCAATAGTATTCTATTGTGTTGCCTGTTCTTTAACATGTTCCATTGCCATTAGCAGTATACCAGAAAAGTACCAGTTCTCTGTAGTGGTTAGGTGTAATGTTGCACCTTCACACTTCAAAAATGCAAGCCAAAATAAAATGATACTCCCCTTGCCACTTAAGATTGATAAGGGAATAGGATACAACTTGAAAATGTCCTATCAAAATGCTTCTAGAGTTTCTTAAAATTAACTTTTGGAAGCAAACAGAAAACATTAAAACCATTTAAAACCTTTAGAAGTAACATTGTAAGTATCTGTTGCCATACTTTTGAATAGCAACTTAGTTCCATTCTCCTTACTAAAAAAAAGTAACTACTTACAGATACGTTGCAGGTACCTGTAACTAGCTATTTCTAACTCCGATTTGCACCAAGATAGAAAAGTTGGTGGAATTAGAAGGTGCTGGGTAAATGTTCAAATGAAATGTTCACACAAGTACAGCCACTTTTTTGAGAGATTAATGGACCTTTGAGCATCCCTGTTCTCGAGGTTCCTAGAGTCTGATTACAAATGTGGGATGTTCCAGTGATAGGCCCAGTACAACCCTGTTAAATTGCTCTGATTTAATTGGTGGGGTTAAATGCACAGTTGCATTTCTGCTTTTAGAATAAATGGAGCATGCAGCCTAAGCATGGTTATTCAGCTTTCTTGAGTTCAATGGATCATAATGGTGCACTTTTGTTATACACATTCTCTTTTCTATTTTTCTTTCATTTGTCTCCTGTTTATGCATGCCCTGTGCAGATGTGTTTACTTTGGGAAAGCATCAGGCAAAGAGTAGGCAAAGGGGTATAGTTATACAAGGAAGAGTGAAGTTGCAGGCTTATGTCTTCCACACAAAATTAACATTTACCAGAGGTATGGCACTTCCTTTTCACCAAATACTATGGAAGTGGTTATAGCAAAGTCAGAAAGGGGTGGATGTACCTTGTCTCTGCCACAGTGTATCTCATCACTGCTATGAACTAACCGGGTGACCTTAGGCACCTCTCCCACTCCACTTACAACATGGAGATGATTCCATGGACATCTATATACCAGTCGCAGAGCACATGGTTTTCCTACAGTAATCCTGGCTTCCAGCTTAGAGTGTGGTTACATTAGTGAAATAGTTGAGCATATGTGGTGGTCTTGTTTCAATTGATTTTAAGTCATGTGGTAGTCACATGCTATTTGAATCACTGTGTGCATTACCTGGGGCAAGTTTTAACTCTCTCTCTCTCTTTTAAAAGGAGCCAACATTTGCTTACCCTGACTGGCTTACCAGCCAGTAAATGCTTAGTTAGCAGCAGCAGCAGCAGTGTTAGTGGCTTAACTAACACTGCTGCCATCATGGCTGCTGCCACAGTTGTTATCAGGGCACCTCCTCCACCCCTTTCCCATTTAGCCAATTTGGCCTGCCTTTTGCAGCCTCTCCCACTTTGTGGTTGGAGCGGCTTATGCCATGTCCTACATATAGAGGGGCTGACAAAGCTTGCTTTGCCATGACAGATTCTCCTGCTCTTTGCAGGGCCTCCCAGAGCAGCCTGTTTTCTGACACAGGATTCTGATGAGGAGGGAGGAAACTGCTGCAGAGAGCAGACAGGCGGCCTACCCACCTTCTGAACAGCTGACCAGTGGGCTACTGAACAGCTGACCAGCTGGCCCCTACAGAGAGCAGAGTAAAGCTCTGGTTTAATACGTTACTTTTAAAAAATTATTTCTAGCTGGTATAGTGCTATACCAGTTAGCAAGAATTTTTAAAAAATTAAAAATAACACCACAACAGCAGTGGCAAGTGGCTGTGAGAGTCAACTATTGGAAGCCTCTTAAACGTTAATGATGACAGACGCATTCAAAAAGGGAGAATCAATTTAAATAAATAGATTCCACATCCGAGTTAAACTAAACAGCCCTCTGGCAGAAGAGTAAAAAAAAACCCACTCATTGCTGCTTAAAAAAATATTATTCCCTGTCAAATTAATCCATACTTCTATATGTGCCATGTATTCACCCTGTTTTGCATTGATTTCAGTTTAAATATGGGGGAGGGTTTTTTTAGTAGTGTAACCGCACTCTTAGTTTGGAAAAAAACACACTTGGACTAACAACCTTGGAGATTTGCTACCAGTAAATGACACATATATTGAGATAAACGAACTAATGTTCTGATTTAATATAAGGCAGCTTACTGTGTTCACTAGTACGATTATATTGCATACGGTGCTTTGAATTAGAATATCTGAATAAATGAAGCATAAGCAGCTGTCCTTAGCATTTGAATGGATCTTTCCCCCATGATATGTGCCAGAAATGTATTTTATAAAATTCAGCCTTAGAATCTGATCTAGATAGCATATGCCTGGTTGTGCTAAGAACCAAAGTAAGTGTTATGTTTGATGTTCACATACAGCAGAAAAGCCTGGCATTTCTAGAAGTCTTTCAAATAAAAGGGTTTTTTTAAGGGGGAAAAAAACTCTGAAAAATATTAACTCTTTTACATTCTCTCTTAGATGTACCCAAGAGTAACACCATGGATTCTAGCATTTGTATGTACAGCATAACAGCTCTCCATATCCAAGAAAGAGCTTGCAGCTATGATTGACAGGAACTTTAAAGTCTCTTTCTCTTTTTTATCCATTAACCAAGATGCTCTATGCTCTAATGTCAAAACAAGCTTTATCCAGTCAAGAAGGGCATGCAGCCATCTGGAAAGCTAATGACTTTGATCCTCCACTCTGCTAGTGCTCAATATTGGCACAAACTCAGAACATCACTTGTCATCTTGCATTGGAGAACCTGGCTATCATTTCCATCCTTTACTTTTAAATAATCTAGTTTCCATAATGGGTACATGTTAACTTTAGCTATCTTTATTGTTAGTTTCGTAGAGGAATGTGAAGGAAGTGGGAAAATATTCCTGTTCTACAAGACAGTGAGGTATTTTCTGATGCCCGTCCTGGGCAAGAGAAGAGAATGAGGGCAAGAACAAATTTGGAGCAGGTTAAGCAAAATAATTCTTTAATGTGAAGAATGCAAATTTTACAGAATGATGATGGCTGCTGCTTTATTGCCAGGAATGGAAGCACTGAAAGAATGGTTTGTCTCTTTTTAAACAATCAGCCAAACATTTGTACACTGATGAATATTTTCCTGTTTTTATTCGTCCTTCGTGCACACCTTTCTTCCGGAAGGAAAAGGACACAGGTATTCCACAGAGGCATTTACAGAGACCTTGAAAATAATAATAAAAAACCCCCCACAGTGCTTCTTGTCCTACTTTTGCCCAGAGGTGAGAAACAGGGGCTTTAAAATTCCTTAGTGGTGTGAACTAAGACTCAGATTGCACATTGAGAGCAATGACTATTCCCTTGTCTTACAATGTTGTTCCTCCAGAGAACAATTTTAAAGTGCTACATATCTCAAGGGGGGGGGGACATATAAACAGAGCCGCTGACTCCAAATTCACCAATTCCAAAGTAAAAGCAAATCAGTTTTCCAAACACAGGTGGGTGCAAGATCGCTAACCAATGACATGCTAACCATATTAACTAGTTAACTAGATGAACAAGAATGTAGAATTTGTTGGAGTGATAGATAGATAGATAGATAGATAGATAGATAGATAGATAGATAGATAGATAGATAGATAGATAGATAGATAGATAGATAGATAGATAGCCTTGCATGCTGCCTGTAGGGACCTTTCTGGGCCAGGGTGACTGGGCAGGATAGTTTCCTCACGCCTCTGATTTCAGAGAGAGCTCTGCCTCTCTGCTGAGAGTTTTTTCCCTCTCTAGAGGCTGTTGAAGTCTATTAGAAGCAGTTTGTGTGCTAGCTTGCTGCTCCATCTGTTCACAACTGTAAGTAAAGAAAATGTTTTTTTTTTCTTTGTTTCTACTGATAATGTCTCAGAGTGAGTTATTGAGACTGCAAGTATAAGTCAATGAGATAAGAGATGAACTAATTTGGGAACTTGAAGCTATTTTGTTCTGTGAATCTCTGCACTAGAGATGGGGACAACTCACCATTTTGGCGAGTCATCCCACTTCGTGAGTCGTCAAAAGTTGACAACTCACGAAGCACGAAGTTGCCCCCATGAAGCGATGAATAATTAAGCTATTTGTCAATTCGTGGGGGGGTTATAAAAAAACACCCCGCCCCCCCACTGCCACACACACACACCCGCTGCCACCCCCTTCTCTGCCACCCCCCACCGCAACGCTGCCGCTGCAGGCTAAGGGAGGCTAAGGGAATCCAGGCTGCCCTTTGCAAAGATGGCAGCTGCAGCTTCCCTACCCTAAATGAAGCCGCAGCCACCATCTTTGCAAAGGGCAGCCAGTTTCCCTTTCTACAGGCCGTGGCTGTGGAGGCCTGATGGAGAACTCGGCAGCGGTGGCGACAATTACAGTAAGGGGGTGTCTGTGGGGGGGGGGCTAAGGTAGGGAGAGGAAGGGGGTGGGGTAGACTGTCGAGGTGGGTGGCTGTGGGGGTGGGTGGCTGCCTATCAGCCCGCCGATCAGCTGATTGGCAGCCGGTAGGCAGAATGGTGGTGGTGGGGGGTTAATTACGAAGGACGAATAAAAACAGGAAACTATTCATCGATCCGTATTCATCAGGACTTAAAATTTGATGAATACGGATCGATGAATATTTGACAAATCGGCTATTTTCGTCAAAAAAGCTGATCCATTTTTATATTTGTCCCCATCTCTAATGGAAACCCATATGTGTCTATGGTACCAGTCAACAGAGAAATGGGCAGTTCGTTTAACAGGAGTAGGGCACAGAGGCAAACAGTCAAGCATTCACACTGAGAGACGCAGATACACATGCATGCACACACACACACGTACATGGCTCTCTGCCTCTGGTGTGCTGGTAGGCAGGAGTGGGATGGCTAGGGGTAGCCTGAACCTGAGGTAGGGCAGCACCTTACTTGCACTAATGGATCACTGTCTGCCTTTCTCTCCAGCATTGCAGTGCCTCATCAAACAGATTGTCCTGCCACAGTACAAGGGGGCAAGGGGACAGGAGGGGGCCAGGATAGTGCCATTTTCTATCCTGTCTCAGGTGACCCTATAATAAGCAAAATCCAGACCTGGAGTCCCGGAGGCAGTTCGTGCCATTCTGGCAACTCCTGCAACGTTGCTGGAACCAGTTGTATTGGCTCTTGCCTTTCCATTGGACTATTTCAGTGATGTGGAGAGGGAGGATTTGCTGCTTGGGTAACAGCCTATCCTCCATATTACTTTACCCAGGCTTCGTGCTCTGGAGAGGACACTCCAGCTTCACATACAGCATTGAAATAACACAAGAAGTAGCAGTTACCGGTTATAAGTCTTTGCTTGATTGGCGTAGAGCATGACGCCAGGGGCTACTTCCGACGGTGGGAGAGGTCATTGCACCTCACTAGGTAGCTACCGCCCGCCTTAAGCTGGGCAGCCCCCAGCCAGTAAGGTGCTGCCTCACCACGGTCTGTTAACCTCATGGGGTGCGTGGGGTTTAGGGTGAAAGCCGACAAGCAGATCAATAACCCTGCACCATGCAACAATCATAAGAAAACTTCTGTCCTAAAGTTGGGCACCTGGAATGTTTGGACAATGACCCCTGGCTTTTCTGAAGACCTACAGGAAATAGACGATGTGCGCAAGACAGCTGTCATCAACATGGAACTGAGTAGGCTGCAGATGGGCATTGTTGCCCTGCAAGAGACGAGATTGTCAGACATGGAATCTGTCAAAGAAAAAAACTTCTCATTCTTCTGGCAGGGAAAACCATTGAATGAGACCAGGGAACATGGTGTTGGCTTTGCGGTCAGAAATACTCTGCTGAGAGCCATTGTTCCACCTACTGTGGGGAGTGAAAGAATCCTGTCTCTGCAGCTCCACTCATCAGCGGGACCGGTCACCTTCATTAGTGCATATGCACCAACACTGTCGTCTACAACAGAAGTGAAAGACAAATTTTACGATGATCTGGCAGATACTATCAAAAAAATCCCAGAGAGAGAGCCGCTATTCATTCTCAGAGACTTTAACGCTAGAGTTGGTGCTGATCACAATGCTTGGCCCACTTGTCTAGGCCGTTTTGGCATTGGGAAGATGAACAAAAATGGCCAATGCTTGCTGGAGTTTTGCTGTCACTATGGTCTTTGTGTCAGCAACACGTTCTTTAATACGAAGCTTCAACACAGAGTTTCCTGGAGACATCCAAAATCAAAGAATTGGCATCAGCTCGATTTGATCCTCACTAGACGCTCTAGCCTTCCTAGTATTATCATCACACGCAGTTATCAGAGTGCTGATTGTGATACTGATCACTCCCTGGTGTGTAGCAGAGTAAAACTGCGAACAAAGAGATTGTATCACACGAAAAAGGAAGGAAGACCACGTATTGACATCAGCAAGACTCGCGATCAGAGGAAAGTGGAGGAATTTGCCCAAGTGCTTGAGGAAACTCTTCCAGGCCCGGCTGATGCAAATGCACCTGAACAATGGGAACATTTCAAGAACGCTGTTTATAACACCGCCTTGTCCACATTTGGCAAGAAGATCAAAAAGACGGCAGACTGGTTCAAAGCCCATTTAGAGGAGTTGATGCCAGCCATCGAGGAAAAGAGGAGAGCTCTAGCAGCATACAAATCCTATCCTAGTGAGTACAACTTGCAGGCTCTTCGAGTTGCTCGTAGCAAAGTCCAACAGGCTGCCAGAAGATGTTCTAACGATTATTGGCTTCAGCTCTGCTCTCAGATACAGATAGCAGCAGACACAGGTAACATCAAGGGAATGTATGATGGTATCAAGCAGGCTTTAGGTCCAATACAAAAGAAATCTGCTCCTTTGAAGTCTGCTACAGGCATGATCATCCAGGACTGAGCACAGCAGATGGAACGCTGGGTGCAGCACTACTCTGAGCTATATTCCAGAGAGAATGTAGTAACCGAAGAGGCATTAAATAACATTGAGTGCCTGCCTGTCTTGGAAGCGTTGGATTCCCTCGCCACCAGCAAGGCACCTGGGAAGGATAACATCCCTTCTGAAGTGCTGAAGTGCTGTAAAGAGATCATCACCACCAAGCTGTATGAAATCTTTTGTCTTTGCTGGAGGGAAGGTGGAGTACCACAGGACATGAAGGATGCAAACATCATCACATTGTATAAGAAAAAAGGAGACAGGGGCGACTGCAATAACTACCGTGGCATCTCTCTTCTCAGCATTGTAGGGAAGCTGCTTGCCCGTGTTGTGCTGAAGAGACTCCAGGTGCTTGCAGACAGAGTCTATCCAGAATCACAGTGTGGATTTTGAGCTAATAGATCCACCACTGACATGATATTTTCCCTCAGACAGTTGCAAGAGAAATGTAGGGAACAACGACAGCCACTCTTTGTGGCCTTCATAGATCTTACAAAGGCCTTTGATTAGATTAGCAGGGACGGCCTTTTTAAAATACTTCCCAAGATTGGATGTCCACCTCAACTCCTTAACATAATCAGGTCCTTTCATGAGGAAATGAAGGGCACTGTAGTTTTCGATGGCTCAACATCAGATCCCTTTGACATCCAAAGCAGAGTGAAACAGGGCTGTGTCCTTGCGCTAACCCTGTTTGGGATCTTTTTTGCTGTCATGCTGAAGCACGCCTTTGGAACTGCAACAGAAGGTGTCTATCTCCGGACTAGATCAGATGGAAAGTGGGCCTTAGAAAGCATGGCTAACAACAAGGCCAGTGGAGGTTATGGCATTTCAGTTGAACTACAGTGGAACCTCTACTTACGAACGTCCCTACCTACGAACATTTCGACTTACGAACAGCTCCGTCCGCAAAATTTTGCTTCTACTTGCGAACGGAGCTTCAACTTACGTTCTGTTTAAAAGGTGTTCCCTCCCTCCCTCCTTTCCTGCCTTTTTTAAAAACATAAGTCATCTTAGGTTAAAAGAAAAAAAAAGAAAAAAATTTCTCCCCCTAGTGGTAGAGGACGGATTAACCGGCTTTGCATTAGTTCCTATGGGAATGAATGCTTCGACGTACGAACGGCGCCTCTACATAAGAACAAAAAACAGCCGGAACGGATTAATCGGTTTTCAATGCATTCCTATGGGAAATTTTGCTTCGACTTACGAACGTTTCAACTTACGAACATCTTCTGGGACGGATTAAGTTCGTAAGTAGAGGTTCCACTGTATTTAAAATCTTAAAAGATGACACTGTTAAGGTGCTACACTCAATATGCCAGCAGGTTTGGAAAACTCAGCAGTGGCCAGAGGATTGGAAAAGATCAGTCTACATCCCAATCCCAAAGAAGGGAAGTGCCAACGAATGCTCCAACTACCGTACAATTGCACTCATTTCACACGCTAGCAAGGTTATGCTCAAAATCCTACAAGGTAGGCTTCAGCAGTATGTGGACGGAGAACTCCTGGAAGTACAAGCTGGATTTCGAAGGGGCAGAGGAACTAGAGACCAAATTGCTAACATGCGCTGGATTATGGAGAAAGCCAGAGAGTTCCAGAAAAACATCTACTTCTGCTTCATTGACTACGCAAAAGCCTTTGACTGTGTGGACCACAGCAAACTATGGCAAGTTCTTAAAGAAAGGGGAGTGCCTGACCACCTTATCTATCTCCTGAGAAATCTATATGTGGGACAGGAAGCAACAGTTAAAACTGGATATGGAACAACTGATTGGTTCAAAATTGGGAAAGGAGTACTACAAGGCTGTATATTGTCTCCCTGCTTATTCAACTTATATGCAGAATACATCATGCGAAAGGCTGGACTGGAGGAATCCCAAATCGGAATTAAGATTGCCGGAAGAAATATCAACAACCTCAGATATGCAGATGATACCACTCTGATGGCAGAAAGTGAGGAGGAATTAAAGAACCTCTTAATGAGGGTGAAAGAGGAGAGTGCAAAAAATGGTCTGAAACTCAACATCAAAAAAACTAAGATCATGGCCACTGGTCCCATCACCTCCTGGCAAATAGAAGGGGAGGAGGCAGTGACAGATTTTACTTTCTTGGGCTCCATGATCACTGCAGATGGGGACAGCAGCCACGAAATTAAAAGACACCTGCTTCTTGGGAGGAAAGCGATGACAAACCTAGACAGCATCTTAAAAAAGCAGAGACGTCACCTTGCTGACAAAGGTCTGCATAGTCAAAGCTATGGTTTTTCCAGTAGTAATGTATGGAAGTGACAGCTGGACCATAAAGAAGGCTGTCCGCCGAAGAATTGATGCTTTTGAATTGTGGTGCTGGAGGAGACTCTTGAGAGTCCCCTGGACTGCAAGGAGATCAAACCTATCCATTCTGAAGGAAATCAACCCTGAGTGCTCACTGGAAGGACAGATTCTGAAGCTGAGGCTCCAATACTTTGGCCATCTCATGAGAAGAGAAATCTCCCTGGAAATACTGTTGGGAGCATGCAGGGAGGCGGGTGGGGGGGTGGGCGGGCAGACATCCATCCGTCCGTTCATCCATGGGGGGCAGGTGGGGGGGCATGCATGTGTGCGTGCAGGTGTGCGGACATCCAGGCGTGCAGGGGGATGCATATGTGCGGGCGGGGTGGGCAGCCATGCACATGTGTGCACGTTCCTTCAGCCCTCAAAAATGTTGAAAATATACAATGTGGGCCTTATGTTCAAAAGTTTGGAGACCTCTGTTCTAGAGCAGTGGTTCCCAAGTTTGGGTCCGCAGATGTTCTTGGACTACAACTCCCAGAAGCCTTCACCACTAGCTGTGCTAGCAAGGATTCTTGTAGTCCAAGAATATCCGGGGACCCAACATTGGGAACCACAGTTCTAGAGCATACCACAGCTTTTTGTAGCAATGTCTGCTATGTACTGCATTTTCTGCATTACCATAGGCTCTCGTTTACTACAGTACATCTCTTTTAAAATAATTCATCACACTAGTGCCATTATTTTCTTGTATAGCCTTTGGCTCTGGTTATAGAGGGAAACATGAATCATATATAACCTGTGACTCACATGCTATCATTCTAATACTCCTGGGTGCTTAGAGCTTCTTCTACTGCCCACTGGCTCTGAAAAAGTGTTGCCTCAACATGGTGCCCAGAAGAATGAGAAAGAAGTATGCTACCTTCTCATAGACAGACAGACATAGGTTAAAACGACCTGGAAATATCAGCATCAGGCACCAAAATGGTTGTAGGGGGCAAGAAGCCACCTCCAGTCTCTTGTCTCAAATTATGGTTCAGTTTCTGCACAATATGCTGAATGTAAATAAGCTAAAAGTAAAGTCTCAGAAGAAACATGGCAGCATTTTAAATGCAGATTTGCAATTACAGCAGATTTAAATTTGGTCTTTCACTGCTTCCCCTAAATGTTCAGTGTGTCTGTTTCAGAATTAGTACAATGCATAGTTGTGATATTCAGGACATCACTTGCCATTTCCTTATTAGGAATGTTCCTTATTCCTTTTCCTTATTATTAGAAGAGACAACTGTGTTAGTCTACGCTAGCAGATCAGGCAAAACCAAAATAAAAATAAAAAATAAAGGCAAATGTGTTGTGGCACCTTAAAGACTAACTGCTGTGTTTTAATGTTAGCTTTCTTGGACAAGTCCACTTCTTCAGACATACATAGAGTGGGACTACATGGCAAATATTTATATATTTATACATAGTCCCAAACCAGAGACTGTATTTGGATACAAGTTATTGAGCTGGCATTGACCTCTGTTGATATTCAGTTCTCCTCTCAGAATGCATTGTTCTGTAAACATTGACAATGATTGGTGGCTAAATTAATCCCATGCTATAGATAATGAGCAGGAACAACATGATAATGAGTGTCTCTAATCACAAATTGACTTGTGAGGTGGCACTGGTATGTTAGAAAGGAAATATAGCTGGGAGTACAGCAAATACAATAAAATATTCTCCATTTGACAGTGGTCTGAGAAATATTGGCTTATATTGAGACCACTGCATTTTTAACATATGTATATATTTTCTCCCAGCTGTCTCTCTGTCTCTGGATTCTTGTCCTGTAATTTTTCTTCTCCAGAATGGCAACTTTCAGATCTTGTGCAGAGTGTCCAGGTAAATTAAAATGATTAGAAACAAGTTTCTGTGTATTGCCATTCCTGATGTCCAATTTGTGTCCATTAATTCTTTTGCACAGATATTATCCTATTTGTCCTATGTAGAGCACAGAGTGGCATCATTGGCAAAAGATGGCACAGATAAGATTGACAGAGGAACAGGTAAAGGTACCCTTGATGTAGTGTGTAATATTGTTAAGTCCTGTAATTATGTTGCCAGAATTGTGGGGACAGATCTGCCATCTGAGTTTGTAACAGAGTTTAGTTCCCATTTCTGTTTCATAGTTGTGTAGTCCATTGTGTGTCAGTAATTGCTTGAAACTGGGGGTGGGGGGGAGGTTGTATGTAAGAAAGTATAGGTCTGCTGCCACTGAGGGCTTGGGAGAGTAAATTATTCTTGTCGAGGATAAGTTAGAGATCACTTATGATATGTGTGAGTGATCTCAGTTTTCGACTAAAAGTGACAACTGACAGGTTTTGGTCATTTTCTCTTCTGGGTCTATCCTGCAGTAGGTTGCTTTTGGGTATTCATCTTGCCCTGTTAATTTGTTCCTTAACAACATTGGATATGTATTGTAGTCCCAGGAACGTATTTTGTAAGCCCTTGAGTTTGGAGTCTCTGTATTGTGGATCCGAGCCGATGTGACTGTGGCTAGGCTGTAAACAATGGATTTTGTCTTGTGTTCAGGATGGAAGCTGGAGGCATGCAAGTAGGTATATCAATCAGTGGGTTTTCAGTACAGTATGGTGCAAGATGGCCATCTTGTAGTTTCACAGTGGAGTTCAGAAAATGTACCTGTTGTGTGGATTGTTCCAGGGTGAGGTTGGTGTTCAGGTGCAAGTTACTGAAATCCCAGTTGAATTTCTCTAGGGATTCCTTTCCATGGCTGCAGATCAGAAAAATGTCATCAATATACCTGAAATGGGATGGTGGTTTTGGGGTGCAGCAGTTGAGAAAGCATTGTTCTAGGTCTGCCATGAACATTTCCTTATTGGGATCCATAGATGCCTGATTTGGAAGCATTTGGACAGCTGGGTTTTGCAAGCATTTGGGATAGGCTCTGGAAAAGATCTGAGGGTTCAAGCCTCCAATGAGTCAGAGGAGGTGTAGGTACTTTGGGGCAGGGGGAATGGAAGCAATCTTTTTAAGGTTCCCACATGCTTCCTTCTGCCAAATAATATTCCAGTGGTCGGAAACAAAGAGAGCATTGATGCTGAATGAAGCTCCTTCAAGAGTTTATGAATGAATACAGGGTTCACGCCTCCCCATGCTCACCCCCCCCCCCCCAATTTAAATGAGTTATTTTATATATTACAGATCCTACTGTCTTTTCAATGAGTGCATGGCTCTCCTTTTCTCCATCTCAACAGTCATGTGAAGTAAGTTTGCCTGGGACTGTGTGATTAGCTCAAAATCATCCAGTGAATTTCATGAGCCCATGGGAACTCACTTAGGTCCCACTTCAAACCCCAAATAACTACGCTACAGAGGTTGTGTGCAGAAAGAAAGAAACCCTCACCTAAAATCATATTGTGACCATCATGGTGACTATCATGTCTTATGAAGTATTTGACTCTTCTTGCTCCTACTCTGCCACTAACCATCACACTGCACTATTAGGAGGTTCAAGAATTCTGTCTCAGCTCTGTAGAAACAAACCTAAAGCAAGATCTGCTCTATTCCAAAGGATAATGTTTTATATGTTGTAAGCAGAACTGAATGGCATAATATAATGTATACATATTATACACAGGTAAACACTTTAGGTGAATCAAACTGGTGTCTCAAAAGCTGCACATTTTAGGTGACAATTTTAACACATGGCTCAGAGCTTTTACTTTCCTCTAGATATTCCACTTGCAGAATGAAATATCTCATGTCTTCAGATACATGTCTAGTGGGAATGTTTCAGAGGGCCTGGTTGGAAATTCCTGGACTTTGGAACTCTTTGCCTGCAAAAACCAAGTTTGACTCTACTGAAAGCTCATTGTAAAACTGGCAATTCCTCAAGACTTCTGATCATAATTACATAACCTTTTATATCATCTGGTAGATTGCAAATTAGTTTGCTTTGTCTTGCAGTTGGTCATCAGAAGTTAAACAATGGTTCAGTTTGGATTCTGATTACTCAGTCAGTACACTGACAATCATAATGGCTGAAACATTGTTTTCTTCTTCTAATAAAGTGCTAATTTTAAAGTGCAACTGATTTGACCCTAATAAACTTCCTGTCATAGAGTGGGGGATGAATGTAGAGTGTCCTTTTCCTACCTCTGTCTTTCAAGGGCAAAGTGACGAAGCAAGTTTCTTGCAATGGGCTCATGCTATGGCAAGTGAGTGTTTTTATTCTGGCTGTAGTGCTCTTTCTTGGTGGGAAGGGATGCATCTTCCCAGTGGTCCTCATTCCTGAGGAAAGTAGGAGAGACTGGAGCATCCTTCCACCCATTTCTGTACTTCCATGATAGTGTCATAACTTTGTGGGGTTAGATTTCAAAAATGTGGTGTGTCTGCAGTGTTCGATATCCATGTGGGTCAGTCTGTTCAATCCACACTTTTTTGTGAGTGACTCTTGCTGAGTTCATTATTTAATAAGAGCTGGACCATATGAATCTCAATGGAGAAGAGAGATCTAATCTTGTTCCAGTGAAGAACAAAGTGAACATTGTTGCAGGTGAAATAAAATATTGTTCGCATGGCATAGTTGGACTATTGTATGAATCAAGATTGTACGAATACTGTTCATTTTGATTTGGTTCAAATTATTTGTCTTACAACTACTGCTTGACCTCCATTGTGCAGACAAAGCTTCCACCAGTCAGTTTCTTCAACTGCTTAAGATGGAAAAGTTTGCAATGATGCAGGTCAAAAGATGTGAATATTATACTGGCTACCTACAGAATCTGCTGATATCTGTCATCCTTCCCCCCCCCCCCTTCTCCAGTGTTCTTTTCCTCTACCAGGAACAGTTAGTACCTCAATATGCAACACCGTGTTTAGTTGCAGGCACAAAACCAATGAGAAACTTTAAAAATAATATGGGCTATTATCACTAAGGGCCCTACTAAGCAAGATGTGGTTTCTGTATGTAGAAACAGTGCACTCTTAAGATCATCATCATCATAGTGTGTTGTCAAATCAATTCTGACTTACCCCACCTTTCTCCTTAAAAGGATCCAAGGTGGCTTTCATCATTAAAAAACATTAAAGCTAACAACAGTGAGTATACAAATACTAAAAAGGGTCAAACAAATACCATACCAAAAAAAACACACAACAACAACCCACAAGCAACACCAAAGCACATTCAAAGCAATAAGGTACAACAATCCATTTAAAAACCCCTACTAAGGCAGCGAGTCATAAAGGGAAAGCTTGCCTGAAGAGAAAGGTCTTTGCCTGCTTGTGGAAGGACAGCAAAGATGGGACCAGCTTGGCCTCCTGTGGGAGCAACTTCCAAAGTCTAAGAGCAGCAATAGAGAAGGCTCTCTCCCATGTACCCACCAAATGCACCTGTGAAGGTGACAGGACCAATCTTAACACTTGTGTAGGCTCATAAAAGGAGATAGCTTGGGCCCAAGCCATTTAGGGTTTTATACGTTAGAACCAACACCCTGAATTCAGCCTGGAAATGGATCAGCCACCAGTAGTGCTGCTGTAACAAGGGGTTATGTGATTCCTGTAACTAGCCTCAGTCAGCAATCTGGCTGCTGTGTTTTGGACTGCTGAGGTTTCCAGACAGCTTCCATGGGCAGCCCTGCATAGAGTGTATTACAGTAATCAAGCCACAATATAATGAAGACATGTGTCACCATGGTCAGATCAGACCTCTCTAGGAATAGACGCAGTTGGCACACTAGTTTTAATTGTGCAAAGGCACTCCCAGCTGCCACTGAAACCTGGGCATCTAGGCTCAGAGACAAATCCAGGAGCACCCTCAATCTGTGCACCTGTCTTTTCAGAGGGAGTGCAATCCCATCCAGCACAGGCTGCATCCCTATTCCCTGATCTGCCTTTCGACCGCCCAGGAGCACCTCTGTCTTCTCTGGATTAAGTTTCAGTTTATTCACTCTCATCCAGTCCATTACTGTCACCATACACTGATCTAGAGCTGGAACAACCTCCTCATATTTAGGTGGCAAGGAGAGGAAGAGTTGGGAGTCATCTGCATACTGGTGACACCAAACCTTAATACACTGGACAAACCCTTCCCAGTGGTTTCATGTAGATGTTAAATAACATAAGAGACAAAACAGAACACTGAGGAACCCTACAGGCCAGTGGCTAGGGTGTCAAACAGGATTCTCCCAGCACCATCTTCTGAGTTTTCCTCCTCCAGGAAGGACTGGAGCCCCCATAGAACAGTGCCTCTAAGTCCCATCCCAGAGAGATGGGCCAGAAGGATACCAAGATCAATGGTATTGAAAGCTGCAGAGAAGTCCAGAAGAACCAACAGGGACACACGCTCTCTGTCCAGTTCCTGGCACAGGTCATCCTTCAAGGCAACCAAAGCAGTCTCTGTCCCATAACCAGGCCTGAAACTGAATCAAAATGCATCTAAATAATTCATCTCAACCAGGAACCCCTGAAGTTGAGAAACCACAATCCGCTCTAGCACCTTGCCCAAGAATGGAATATTAGAGACCAGTTGGCAATTATTGAGTATTGTGGGGTCCCAGGAGGACCTTTTCAACAATGGTCTTGCTCTTGCCTCCTTTAAGTGTGCTGGGATTCTATCCTGTTACAAGGAGGCATTCACCACTCCTCCTGCCCACTCAACCAGTCCCTTATCGGCAGCTCTTATAAGCCAGGAAGGGCAAGGGTCCAGCAGACATGTGGTAGCTTCACTCTCCAAGGGTCCAATCCATATCCTCAGGCTGCAGAAACTGAAACTCATCCATTAACACTGGGCAAGCAGGGACCATAGTTACATTCATCAGACTTCAGTCAAATACAGCATCCAAGTCAGAGTGGATCCAAGCAATTTTGACTGCAAACTGTTGTGCAAATTTTTCTCAGCAAGCTACAGTGTGGTCTGCATTCTCTTCCTTCTGGTCGTGATGTAATAGGCCCTTGACCACTCAAAAAAGTTCTGTTGGATGACTCTGTGCAGAGAAGAATGACTTCTCCGCTGCTGCCACTGCAACAGAATAGACCCTACAATAGGCCCTAGCTCATTGTTGGTCAGATTCACTCTGAGTTTTCCTTCATTGTGGCTTCAGTCTACATCCTTCTCATTTCATCTCCACCAGCTCCTTGGTAAACCAGGAGGCCAGTCTGACTCTGCTTCATGGGAGGAGACTTTAGGAGCAATACTGTCAAGGACTTTTGCTATTTCGCCATTCCAGACATAAGCTAGAGCGTCAACAGAATCACCTGCCATGGTGATAGGAAACTCCCCAAGAGCCGTCAGGAAACCATTTGGTTCTAGGCAGAGAACACTCGGAAGTGGTTTACCATTCTCTTCTTCCCTTCTTCTAGCGACAGCCTGGGACTGTGCAGCTTGCCTATGACTACACAGGCTGGCTCTTCTTCCAGGGGGCAGAGTGGTGTATTTAACTCCCATCCTCTGGCTCTACAGCCAGAGACCTAAGCCACTGAGCTGTCCAGCCAGCTAAGAAGAAAATACTGTTAATTCTTACACATGCTTGCTTCTGTCTAATTTGGCAAATAAGAATGCATCTGTTTTGTAATTGGTCAGCCGGGAGATACCATGGATTTGTTTGCTTGTCTGATGTCTGTGACAAACAGCACTGAAAGGTTTACATGCCTTGAAGGAAAATGTTGTAAGAGTGGGGGAAATTAACATTCACCTTCAGGTGTGATCTGACTCTAAGCCTCAGAGCAAATTATGTCTAGCTGTTTTTTACCACCTGAAAATGTCTTAAATACTAGCAAATTATGTGATTTAATGATTTTTAAAAGAAAGCCGGTATACCATGTGACCTCCAATTCCCATTCTGCATCTCTGTGCAGATTTTCCCCTTCACCACAGTTATAGTAAGGGTTCTGAATGGGCTTTTGAACTCGTTTGTTATCATACATGCTGATTAAGCTGGTTATTGATTCACCTGTCATATTTACTATCAGTTTGAGCCTTGCACCCACCCACCCCTCTGTAAAACCACTTCAAATGTATTTGAAGTACTTTATCATTCATCAGGCTAGTCATGCAGGAAATTTTTTATCAGTGCTGCAAATTGATGCTGCAAAAAATGATCAAAAACAAAACAAAATAATTAAACAAGCCAAAGAACATTGTGCCACACTTAAGACTAACAAATTTATTTCAGTGTGAATTTATGTGGATTACAATCTACTTCTTCAGACACTCTAAAAAAGGTGCACCTCTGAAAACTGATATGATCTTCAAAAGATATAGAAATGATGCTTCAAAGACCAATTGGCCTTCACCCAGAAACAACATGACAGGAAAAAAGGCTTATAAAGGAGTCTAGAATCTTGACCATGTTGAACAAAGAAAAAATATCTGGTTGGCAGCATATCCTACTTAGAACTCATAAAATAGAATCAAATATTAAACTGTAACACTAAATCTGTATAGGAATATATCAAATTAATGAGGGAAAGTGAAACTATAAAGCAGAAATACTGTTTTAAGTCCAACAGTTTTTACTGCAAATATGATTTCCTTGACATGATATAATTGCTTTATATTGCACTAGAGAGTTCCTCCAGATTTGGATACGTTGAAATACCTCTTTGATTTGATACACTCAAGCCTCCAAGGAAAATCAGCATTCAGATTTGGGCAGATTGTTTCATCCACCCTGCGTGGGGTCATATTTGGTAAGACCCCAAGCCATGCCTTCTTCCATCCCCATGTCCCTCTGGGCAACCCCACAATTCTGGTGATCATGGGTCCCGAATTGCTCACTTGAGGATTCATCTGACAGAGCATGACACTAGTTTTCTACATTTTATGTGCTTTGTTATCACTGTTATTATTTCCGCTTAAGGTTTGGCCCTTTTTATGTCATCATTTGCTTTTGCTTCTTGTATGTCATTAGCAATTCAAAGAATTTCATCAATCATCCATTGAGGCTTTTCTTTTCTTTTTTCTTTTTTTTTTTTTTTTTGATTACAAGAATAATATTTTACATCCCTCCCTGATAATATTTCTGGTTTTGGTCCACAGTTCTTCTGGTTCATATTCAGTTGAGTTCTGTAATGCAAACCTGTTCTTTACTGCTTCTTTACATGGTTTTGAAATTCTTCAGGGAATATCATTTGAATATTACATATTTTGGGATATTACATATTTTGGCACATTATTGTTTTAAGAGTTCTTTAGCTTAATCATACTTCTGGATATTAACTTTTAATGGTCTGTGCTACAGTCGACTCCTGTTTTTATTTTTTAAGAGATAGAGCTTATGTTCTGCTTTCAGTCAAGTTGTTGTTGTTTAGTCGTTCAGTCGTGTCTGACTCTTCGTGACCCCATGGACCAGAGCACGCCAGGCCCTCCTGTCTTCCACTGTCTCCCGGAGTTGGATCAAATTCATGTTGGTAGCTTCGATGACACTGTCCAACCATCTCGCCCTCTGTCGTCCCTTTCTCCTCTTACCTTCACACTTTCCCAAAATCAGGGTCTTTTCCAGGGAGTCTTCTCTTCTCATGAGATGGCCAAAGTATTGGAGCCTCAGCTTCAGGATCTGTCCTTCCAGTAAGCACTCAGGGTTGATTTCCTTCAAAATGGATAGGTTTGTTCTCTTTCCAGTCCAGGGGACTCTCAAGAGTCTCCTCCAGCACCACAATTCAAAAGCATCAATTCTTCGGCGGACAGCCTTCTTTATGGTCCAGCTCTCACTTCCATACATCGCTACAGGAAAAACCATAGCTTTGACTATGCGGACCTTTGTCGGCAAGGTGATGTCTCTGCTTTTTAAGATGCTGTCTAGGTTTCTCATCGCTTTCCTCCCAAGAAGCAGTCGTCTTTTAATTTCGTGGCTGCTGTCACCATCTGCAGTGATCATGGAGCCCAAGAAAGTAAAATCTGTCACCGCCTCCATATCTTCCCCTTCTATTTGCCAGGAGGTGATGGGACCAGTGGCCATGATCTTAGTTTTTTTTTTATGTTGAGCTTCAGACTATTTTTTGCACTCTCCTCTTTCACCCTCATTAAGAGGTTCTTTAATTCCTCCTCACTTTCTGCCATCAGAGTGGGATCATCTGCATATCTGAGGTTGTTGATATTTCTTCCGGCAATCTTAATTCCGGTTTGGGATTCATCCAGTCCTGCCTTTCGCATGATGTATTCTGCATATAAGTTAAATAAGCAGGGAGACAATATACAGCCTTGTCATACTCCTTTCCCAATTTTGAACCAATCAGTTGTTCCATATCCAGTTCTAACTGTTGCTTCCTGTCCCACATATAGATTTCTCAGGAGATAGATAAGGTTGTCAGGCACTCCCATTTCTTTAAGAACTTGCCATAGTTTGTTGTGGTCCACACAGTCAAAGGCTTTTGCATAGTCAATGAAGCAGAAGTAGATGTTTTTCTGGAACTTTCTGGCTTTCTCCATAATCCAGCACATGTTAGCAATTTGGTCTCTAGTTCCTCTGCCCCTTCGAAATCCAGCTTGTACTTCTGGGAGTTCTCGGTCCACATACTGCTGAAGCCTACCTTGCAGGATTTTGAGCATAACCTTGCTAGCGTGTGAAATGAGTGCAATTGTACGGTAGTTGGAGCATTCTTTGGCAGTGCCCTTCTTTGGGATTGGGATGTAGACTGATCTTTTCCAATCCTCTGGCCACTGCTGAGTTTTCCAAATGTGCTGGCATATTGAATGTTAACAGCGTCATCTTTTAAGATTTTAAATAGTTCAACTGGAATGCCATCACCTCCACTGGCCTTGTTGTTAGCCATGCTTTCTAAGGCCCACTTGACTTCACTCTCCAGGATGTCTGGCTCAAGGTCAGCAACCACACTATCTGGGTTGTCCGGGACATCCAGATCTTTCTGGTATAATTCCTCTTTGTATTCTTGCCACCTCTTCTTGATGTCTTCTGCTTCTGTGAGGTCCCTACCATTTTTGTCCTTTATCATGTCCATCTTTGCACAAAAGGTTCCTTTAATATCTCCAATTTTCTTGAACAGATCTCTGGTTTTTCCCTTTCTATTATTTTCCTCTATTTCTTTGCACTGTTCATTTAAGAAGGCCCTCTTGTCTCTCCTTGCTATTCTTTGGAAGTCTGCATTCAATTTTCTGTAACTTTCCCTATCTCCCTTGCATTCTGTTTCCCTTCTTTCTCTTCTCTGCTATTTGTAAGGCCTCGTTGGACAGCCACTTTGCTTTCTTGCATTTCTTTTTCTTTGGGATGGTTTTTGTTTCTGCCTCCTGTACAATGTTACGAGCCTCCATCCATAGTTCTTCAGGCACTCTGTCTACCAAATCTAGTTTCTTAAATCCGTTCTTCACTTCCACTGTGTATTCATAAGGGATTTGGTTTAGATTATACCTGACTAGTCCAGTGGTTTTTCCTACTTTCTTCAGTTTAAGCTTGAAGTTTGCTATAAGAAGCTGATGATCAGAGCCACAATCAGCTCCAGGTCTTGTTTTTGCTGACTGTATAGAGCTTCTCCATCTTTGGCTGCAGAGAACATAATCAATCTGATTTTGGTATTGCCCATCTGGTGATGTCCATGTGTAGAGTCGCCTCTTGTGTTGTTGGAAAAGAGTGTTTGTGATGACAGTCAAGTAGTCTACTTGATTTTTATATTCAGTAATTCAGTAATGCCCACATGTACAGCCATCTATTAGGCTGCCTGAATCATGAAACAAATTGCTGGCTTCACATTCTATGAGCTACTTGTCTGCTTCATTCCTGACTCTTCAGAAAACCTCTCCAACAGTGTTTGGTTACACTTTATTTCCTCCTTCTCCATTCCAGTCACCCATGATTATCACCATTTTCTGTTTTAAGGTAGAATCATTTTCTTCCTGGACATTTCCACGAAAGCTTTCCATTGTTGCTCCTTCAACATCTGTAGTTGGAGTACAGACTTGAATAATAGTAATACCAATCAGACTTCCATGAAGTCTGATTGATATTACTTGATCAGACTTTGCATTGTATCCCTTAACTGCTTATGCTATATCTCACTGTGCTATTACAGCCACACTGTTTTTTTCTGGACATGATGTTTCCAGAGTAGACTACTTTATGACTATCTGCTTGAAAATGTCTTATATCAATTTATACTACCCTGTTTCCCCAAAAATAAGACCTAACCTGAAAATAAGCCCTAGTATGATTTTTAGGATGCTCGTAATATAAGCACTACCCCCAAAATAAGCCCTAGTTAAGTGAAAGCCCACTCTCCACCATTGTGCAGCAACCAGAAGAAGATGATATGACTGTACTTGAATAAATGTAGATTGTTGTACATGAAAAAAAAAAACATCCCCTGAAAATAAGCCCTAATGCGTTTTTTGGAGCAAAAATTAATATAAGACCCTACCTTATTTTCTGGGAAACACGGTATTTCCCTCCCACCAAGTATTACGATGTTTAAGTATTCTATTTCTTGCTTTATTCTTTTAAATGGCAAACTCCGGGACAGAGTAAGGATTAATGTCATTTACAACACCATCCTTCATGTGTTTGCTCAGAAGTAGGCTCCACTGAGTTCAATGGGGCTTACTTTCAGGTATCTGGATAGGAGTACTGTACTTAACCAGGCTGGAAACAAGTCATATTATCATCTAACATAGAATACAAGGGTGTGAACAGACAATTAGCTTTATTGTGGCACTTGAATTATTATTGTTATTAACAACAAACAACCATCACAAATGCCCTGAGTATTTGCAAAATAAAATTCCATCACACATTAAGGAAGAGGTCTTTTCAGGCAGAGTGAGTAATAGCAGTTCTACCTAAAGATTCTCATGAGGCAACTAATCTGTGTTAAGTGATCATGACTAATAAATCTAAAGTGTATTGAGAGATATTTATGTGTAGAAATGATCATGATCCTAATGAAGGAAAGGGAGAGACAAATGTTCCAAGTAGAAAATTGCATGGCTTACGATCATCCTGGGAACTGTGATCCTAAATATTCTGGGTTGTAAAAGTCAGCCTTGCAATTATATCTCTTGAGTGGCATGATGAAGGAACAGCAACATGCCTGTTATTTAATTAGTTATTATTTCTAAAAATCCCATCAGTGAGAGTGTGAAAAGGAATTCTGTACAAGTCAGGAGGTATTCTTTAACATCCTTCATTATGGCACTGACCCAGGTTTTGTTCCATCATTTGAAATCCATCCAGTATGAAATCCAGTATGGATTTCAGCTCAAATAAAGCCCCTGAAGAAGAATATATATATACTCTTTGGAAGGAAGGAACAGAACAGGAGTGGGTGGGTGGTGGGTAAGCCTTGCTCTAATCATTATTTGGGATTTTCCAACACAACAGAAGGGCTGAACAGAAAACATGGTAAAGAGTGACTTGAACTGTTCACATCTGTCCTAAGCTGTGGTGTGTAAGAGGAGTAAAACACTGAAATGGATTTGTCTACTTCTGTCTGCCAAAACTTAAAGCTTTAAGTTAAACTATTTAATATCAAGTTAACTATTAAATTTTTGTCTCCTCCAACTTAACCTTAACTGAATTAGATTTTAGGCTCACTGACAGTTAACAAAACTTTTGACTTCTTTCTACTAACTTTCCCATCTCTGAACAGGATTACAGTTGAAAGATTATTGTTGAACATTAAGAAGAAGGGGAAAAAAACCCGGAAGAGAATTATGTAATTGTAGTGTTGGCAATAAAGAAATCAAAATTGCTAAAGATTTTCTGCGTCAATCATCAATCAAAACTGAGAGTGCAGGCAAGAAATCAGAAGACTGAGACTCCAGAGGGCAGCAATGAAGGAATTCTCACGACCCTAGTAAGGTCTTTGGAAGTTTGTGAGATGTTCAAAGCAATATTTACTCTTGCTATCCCCTCAGGAGTTTTCACAGATGACCAGGGATTTGAACCCATGTCCCCTGAGTTCTAGTCCAGCATTCTATCCATTGCACCACACTGGTTCTCACACTCTGGGATGCCAAAAAAAGCACAAGTGCATTCTAGATCAACCCAAATCCTGAAATATCACTGGGAAGCTAAAATTACTAAACGTTTAGGCTGTTGTAATCTGGACAGATCATGAGAAAGCCAAATTAGGAAAGACAATTGTGTTAGTGAAAACGGAAGGCAGTAGGTTTTCCTCCACAAAGGAAGCCACAGCCTGCATTTTGCAAGATCTGAAGAGGACTGTTAATAATAGAGTTTTTGGAAAGTCAGTTATTTACAGGGGCAATTTAAATCCGAAACGACTTTATGGTTCACAATAAACAATACGTTCATTTGTCTTTATCCTCAATCAGCCTCTAACTAAAAAAAAATCTTAGCTACAGTAAATCCAGATTTCAAATGCCTCTGACATTTTACCGTCTGACAATCATTTTGCTGTGTCATTCTTGCCTGTTAAAGTCCGTGACTCTATACCATAGCCAAGGCCATCGCCTCGAACCCACAGCGTGTGCGTGCGTGCGTCTGTTATGTCCTTTTCAAGTCACTTCTTACTTGTAGTAGCAACCCTGTGATTAGAGAGAATAATCGCCAGATACAGTCATAAGGAAAACCAGTCACATTTAAGAGAGTGACTTTTGTTAGCAAACAGATGCCAAGAAACAAACCGCTTTTTATCGAATTCTACTTTCCAAAGCTACCACTCTCGCTGTGACAATTTCGGTCCCCTTCCCTTGTGCCCATTGTCAGAGATGAGTCATAATAACCACTGGTTTTCATTTTCTGCAAGTGACTGCAAGCGCTGCTGATCACCGGCTCCAACGGGGGCTCCCACATCCAGATCTTTCAATCCAGAGCTGATCCTAATCTTCGAACATTCTGCAGCCGTCAGCGGACACCGGACGGCCTTCCTCTAACGCGGCTTGAGGGAAGTGAGCCTCGACCCCCAACTTTCTCCCTTTTTGATTCAATTCACTCCCCGCCCTGACCACTGTTGTGTGGGAACTGAAAGCCTGAATAAGGTGAATAATAACCTCCACCACCACCACCACCACCCGGGCAAAATAACCGTGGGGGCTGGGGATAATGGGACCTGTAGTCCACAGCGCTCAGAGCGCTACGGGGTTGGGGAGGGCCGACGAATACAAATCCGATTTCCTCGCCTGTGATGAAAGTAGGTTAGCTCTTTCATGTGCCTGTACTTTAACCTCGGTGGCGCCTGGCCTTCGGAAGGCGACTTAAATGCCAGGCGCCGCAATCCCGGCCGCCCCCTGAGAGGACGACCACCTTCAGCAGGCTTCGGTCCCCGCCGGAAGCGAGTCCGCCGGTTCCCACGGAGGAGCTGGGTAATGAACGGCTCAGGAGGCAAGCCAGGCGCTGCGCTCCCCCTTGGGGAGGCTGTGGACAGGCGGAGCAGCCCTCTCGTCCACCTGCCCAGTGATTGACGCCGTCTATCAAAGGAAACGCTGCCTCTTCCCCCCGCGGAGCGCCTTGACAGCGGGCCAGCCCGCCTGCCCCCCCCCCGCGCCCCGCCGCCCACTCCCGCTCCCACCCCCTCGCCTCTCGCTGGGGCAGGCACTGACTGACTCCGCCAGTGTCCCAATCCCCGAGGGCAGCCCGTGATTGGCAGCGGCGGCGAGGGGCGGGGCCTCGTCGAGGGAGACCCTGCGGGGAAGTTCCTTGCCGCTGCCTTCGCCCGAACAGCAGGCGGGCTTGGTGCTAGCGAAGGCAGGGCATCCCCGCTGGCTTTCTCGGCGCGGACCAAGACTCGGGCAGGCAGCCACGCCGACGGCAGCAGCAGCAGCGAAGGGGGCAACCATGAGCGCCGACTACGATGTGGTCGTGATCGGGGGAGGCATCTCAGGTCAGTGAACTTCAGGCGTTCTCTTGTCTCTCTCTCTCCCCCCCCCCCCCCTCAAAAAAGCGCCCCGGCGGCCGCCCTTTCTCCTTTCTGGACGGCTGCGAGGCAGGGCGGGAAAAAGTTGTGTCGGCGCGTCGGGCGGTGGCGGTTCACGTGTCCTAGGGCGCCCGCGGGAAAGCGGGGAGCGCTCGGCGGGTGGTTCCTTTCAAAGGAGGCGGCGGGTGGTTGTCGTAACTCTCCGACGCCAGCCTCCGCGGGTCTCGGGGACGCCTATGAGGCGAGTGTCCCTGGGAGTTTCGGCGTCAAGTGTCCCTGGGAGCGTCAGCCCTCCTCACGTCCCCGGGTCGGCCCGCCATAAGGGTGTCAGGTTTTTCAGGTGCCGCCAAGCCTGGTTTTTCCTGCAACTGATCGACACGATGAATAATCAGGTCGATGGGGTTACTCCGCCTCATCGGACCTTCTTGTATTCACAGTTACAATAAAAGGATGAACTTGTCCCCAATCCCTCAATCCGCCTTTATGGAGGAAATACTTCATGTTTCTGTGCTTTTGTTTGCCTACCTGTCAGTTCCCCGTAAACTAGTAAGGGCTTGCCTTTGAGGAGAGGTGTATTGGATCGCAGTGCTGGCTTTTCATACGGGTTGACGACTGTCGGAATGGAAGGGTATTGAGAGAGGGTGTGGGTTGTTTGCTTTTTGCAGTGCACGTTGTGTCAGCTTGATTCCTTGGCTACTTGCCCTAGAATCACTTTTACCTCGTCAGCTTTCCTCCTCCTGCCTTCTAGTCACGTTATATATTGCCCTCAGCTGACTTCAAGGGATCGTCTTGTCCCTGTATTGCAGGCTGTATTAGGCAACTCTTTCAATCTCCTTTGTGTGTATGTGTGTGTGTTTGTGTGGTGTGCCATCAATTCGGACTTAGGACAGCCCTAGTGGTTTCTAAGCAATGTGAGATATTAAAGACCTCTCCTTAGATATCTCACATTGCTTAGAAACCACTAGGGTTGCCGAATTTTACCAGTGTCAAAACCCAATGTGTTTCCATGGCTGAAGAAGAATTTGAACCCACATCTCATAACTCCTAGTCCCAACTCTCTATGTACTACTACACCACACTGGTTCAGTTTATCCACCACTGCTGCTACTACAGTGGAGAGCAGTGCTAGTGAGTAGTCTAGGCAAGAGAGAAGCTAGGCAGGTATTTAGGCACTGTTTAAGAGATGCAGAAAATCAGTACGTTTGGGATTAAAATCTTCCTGCTCTGAAAGATAAAAGCAGTTGAGTTGTCTCTGAAATGGGATTTTAACCTAAACTTTGTTGGGCTGCCTGTTTCTTCCTGGAGAATTGTTTCTTCATGAGATCTGTTGTCTTCACCTAAGGCTGGAAAAATCAGGTTCTTACCTTTGGACTTGTGCACACCAGCCAAGCACTCAAGGATGCTTTTAAAAATGACTTTTAGACTGCAATTGCCATGCCTTATTGCCAGACTTTTATGGCAATGGGTGAGGTCCATCTGTCATGTTCCATTTGTAAGCTTTCTGTGTCTTCCCAGTGCTCCCCCCCCCCCCCACATTAAGAAGCAAAAGGCAGAATAGGCACATGGTGCCTTCAATTTTTGGCACTGGTTGCCCCATTTCAAATACAAGTTTGCTAAACAAGCTCTTTTATATTATTTCTGTGGATGTTCAGATGTGGATGGTGTGCCAAAGAGAACACTTACGTCATCCAAGACTACAGTGGTATTGTACTGTATGCCACCCAAAGAGGTTTTATCAAAGAGCATTTCAATCAGGTGACAAAACGTATCTAGGAAAGCTATTTTTTAAAAAAGAAAACAGATAGAGTGCAGTGTGATGCCTGGGAGTAAGCCTTATTGAACTCTGTGAAACTTACACTCTGAGTCGATATACAAGAGATTACACTGCAAGACTACAATCATGCACGTACTTATGCAGAATTAAGCCTGTCATGAATTCACTGGGCCTTACTTCTGAGTAGCTGGCTAGATAGTCAGTGGTTGGGAGTTTGATTTTCTGTTTTGCGTCCTTGGAGAAGAGCTAGACTGTGTGGTCAAGTGTAAGCTGCACAGTTACAGGATGCTCCCAGAAGAAGGAAATGGTAAACTACTTCTGTGTACTCTTTACCTGGAAAACCCTGAAAAGGGTCACCATAAATTGAGATCAACTTGACAGCATGCAATTATTATTATTACTTCTGAGTAAACTTATACATAGTATTTGACTATAAAGTTTTTTTAATGGAGCTAATTAATTTTATAGATTTTTTTAAATCCTGTATATTTAGCCTTTGTTTTTGTACTAATCTTTTGGAACACAAAGAATTTGTCCTGTTAGCCAAGGCAGCAAAGGCTTATAGTAACAGCTTTGTTGCTGTTCTTCACTACCAGTTGGCTGTATCACATTGCTTCTTGGATGCTTGCCACTGCTAGTGTGTGTGGAAAATCTTTGATTGTGCTCTGAAACTGCCCTCTCTCCCATCTTGTATCTCAGTAAACTATCAAGAATCATGCTAATGTCTGAGGAAGTGGACTTGATCTGCAAAAACTCAGATTAAAATATAGCAGTTAATCTTTAAGTTGCCACACTGATTTTGTCTTATTGCTTTCATGTTTGTTTGTTGGGTGTGGGGTTTTTTTTTGTCTGATATACCAGGAGTCAGATATCCTATTCAGACTGACAGCAGTATTTATCGTTCTAATGTAAAGCATAAAATATTTCTTAACTGGTAACAAAGGAAGCGAGTCATAACAAGATATAGGGCCTGGCCTCTTAAACCGTTTTCAGTGCCAGATCTTGAACATACAACATGTAGAAGAATAATGAAGATAAAGGAAAGGCAGTAGTGGTGACAAATAATCTATACGCTTTACTTTATTTGGGGGCGGGGGCAATCAATCAAGATTTACTTTATTTGGAAAAAAAAAAAACCAAAACCCACAGGATGGAACGGTACACATAGTAATGACAGAGTTAATATTTTGTCAACAAGATCTAGCAGAAGTTAAAGAGTATGAAACAAAAAGTTGCAGAAAGCTGAGCAAGTTGGAGCAGCACTGAGGATTTATCCAGCTATGAGTATATAGGAGGGTTTAAAGTTACTATGCTAGAGGGAAGGAAGACTGGAGGAACAGGTGTGGAGATTCACGCCCATCTGAGTTGTAGATGGATGTGAGTGTGATGGTATTGTAGCCTCCCCCCCCCCCCCCCCAGCTCTTGCTGGCAGAATGGAAAATTTTCCTCCTCATAAAATTTGTAAAAGTTACTGTTTTGGGTGACAATCCCCAGAACTACCTTCCATGTCTAGTTAGAATAGGCATGCTTTGAGTTACTTCCAGATTTGCTTTCATGCCATGTGCATGGTGGGGGACTAAGACAGTTGTGGGACCTGCTACATGAGGCACTGGAGAAAAATATTTTTGCACACCCATTTCTTTGCACTTACATCTTATTTACAATTCTGCTTCCTGAGGATGAAGGGGTATGTGTCTTTGAGTAAGCAAGATGGGGGGCAGAAACAGAGAGAGAGAGAGACTTTATGATGCAATTTTTTTAAATTGCATTGCTCAGAATTTGGTGTGTGTGTGTTTGTTTGTATTTTTCCAAGTGGTCACGCAGGTGGATAGGGCCTCTCCCCTTCCTCACCCCAATTAGGTTTGTCATATCTACATCTACTAGCAGCTGGATAGCACAGTGACCTAGATTGAGCAACAGTCAGATGTTGGATCCCCACTTTGTCTTGTAGGAGATGAGCCAGCCTGTGGCAAGCTGCGGAGTCCCAGAGTGCCCCCAGAAGAAGGGACTAGTAAAACACTTCTGGGTACTGTATCCCTAGAAAACTCTGGAAAGCATCACCATAAGTCAGAACTGACTTGGGGGCACATAAGCATGCTATGTACAAATGTCTCCATAATACATACAGAAAATTTGCAATATCCTTAATAGTGTGAAAAGTCAATCCAATGTGTAGCTTGCAGAACAAAAGCAGTGACTTCTTAGTGCAAGAAAACTCCTATGTAGAAACAGCCTAAGGGCCAAGTTACAGAGTATATTGGAAAATCCATGATTATCCTGTTCTGTTAAGTACAATAGTGTGCATTGTGGAAACATATTATATGCATTTAAATATCTTGAGATATGATGTGCATCTAAATTTTACAATCTGTTACTTATATTCATAGTTCTTCCATATTGTTTGCCTTCAGAGCTTCTTCCTGTAAGTGGATCTTTATTTCTGTACAGAATAGCAAGACAAGAATGTTGGGATCGGGGTGAAGAGGACAGAGTGAGATATGTACCTGGTACTGAGTATATCCAACTAAATATTATTTAATAAAAGTAGAGACACTAGGAATGTAGCTTAATGATACTGGACCTTTTGCTGGTAAAGCTGACTGTAGGAAAAAAAACACATGTTTTCGAGGGTATAAATATGACTTGTTTATAATCATTGTCAGAAACTCATTAACCAAGACTTCTCCCTGCTGGTGGTGTCTCTCCTCCCAAACATTTGCCTGTACTTTAAATAAAAAATGGTTGTACTTTATGCTTCTGAGTACTGATTTTTGTTCCACAGCATGGTTTGATTCAGAAGTCACTACAACAGTTAACCCTTTCTCCATATCATTTCTTCATTCTAGATCCTTTCCACAGAGGCCAGAGATAGACATAAGTATTGCCATGTTTTTATTCCCCTATCCCCTGCCCCCATCAGACTCCCTAAAGTCTTGAGTTTGCAAAGCTGAGCAGAGCTGCTGAGGACAGGACATTTTGGAGATTGTTCATTCATGGGGTCACTATACGTTGGGGGTGACTTGATGGCACATAACAACAACCACAACACTTCTGATTGAAAAGGTGATGAAAATCCTGCATCTAGATAACTAGGTTGATGATGTCAGAAGCCATAACTACTGTCACATCCCTTCTCTCATATCCTGATGTCAAACCTTCCTATCTTTTTCACTTTACTATTTAGGTAATAGTCTCTTTAAATGATGATGATGAGAAGCCACCAAGTGATTCTGACTTATGACCACTCTTTCCAGGGTTTTCTAGGCAGAAAATACATAGAGGTCATTAAAGCAAAGCAAAATGTGCTGCTTATATACTGCCCCATAGCACTTCAAGCAATTTCTGGGCAGTTTACTTTAAAAAAAATGATGTAGGGTTCTCAATTTATCAATCTCAGAAGGATAGAAGGCCTTGAGTTGGCTACGTAAGCCTGTCAAAATCAAACTAAGGTTACGAACAGAGTCTTGACTGCAGTACTGCAGTTTAACCACTGTGCCACAAGGCCCTTTTACCATTCTATTCTTCTGGGGGCACTCTTCTTCAGTACTGTATTTTGCCCAAGGCTACACAGGCTGGTTGTTCTTCCAGAAGGCACAGTGGAAAATTGAACTCTCAACCTCTGGCTCCACAGCCAGATACCTAAATCACTGCATCCAACCTTTAGCAGCCCCACGTGTCTGTATTTGCTCCCTCATTCTGGCCTTTATAACACTTCCACATAACCAGCCTTCAAGTACTGAACTCAGCACCACTCAGCTTGAGCAGAACAAGGTTTTATTAAAAATAACACTGTCACAATAATATTATTTATTCCCAGACTTTTAAGTTTATTCCACAGAATTCTTTATTGTGTTTATCAGCTATCCCTCTCAAATTGTCTCTTAGGGCCTGATCCCACTGCTTAAATAAATTGAGAGACATATTGTATTTTGTTTTGTTTTTGTTTTTTAAAAATCAGGAGATGGATCAGGTTGTTTTTCTGGTTTGGGGTTGGGTGTGTGCATCCTCGCCACCGCTACCACCTCCCTTCTACCTCCACCACTGCTGCCTTGGCCTCCTCTCCATCTTCACCACCTCGGCCTCCCCACTGTTGCCACCATCTCCGATCAGGTGGTTCCACTCAGCAGGGACAGGACGGCAGTGGGGAGAACGCTATCTAGGAGGGGGAGGAGGATGAGGGGGGAAAGGGAAAGAGGCAGCCAGGAGTGAGGGTGCTAGGGCACGGGGGGGGGGGTGGGTGGGTGGTGGCTGGTGACTGAGGGAAATAGAAAGTGGGAGTGATTTGGAGGGGGCAAGAAGAAGAGGTTGGTTGAGAGACAGGGCAGACAATGGTAGAGGCTGAAAGGGGAAGGAAGGAAGGCTTGGCTTGGCTGACTGGTGGCTGAGAATGAGCTGTTGGGTGCAGTGTAGGGTTTTTTTTGGCAAGCAGACCATGGGGCTTTTATTTTATTTTAATTCCTGCTAGCTGGTATAGTGCTATTTAAAAACAGCAGAAATTTTTAAAAATGTGGGTAGGGATGTTCACATATTTCAAATTGATTCCATATCTGCCTCAAAATAAATGGACCTCTAGTGGATGAGCAGAAAAACTCACTCCCCTGCGATATTACTCTGTGCGTGCACGTATCTTGTGTGTGCGCCAACATTTAAATCTTCTTTAAAAAGCAGAACTCCATACAACAGCTGTTTTTATTGTCAATGGGACCAAGTTTGCTTTCTCAACTGCTCTAATACATAACCTAGCATAATCTCTCTCTCAGACCTTAGACTCCAAAACCATCCTGTCTTTCCCTAGTTTCTTCCAGCCAATCAGAACATTTCATGACAATATTCCATGCCCCTCACTGTTCCCCTCGCATCATGTAGGCACCAAACCATATAAACAATACTGTGCATTTAAACATAACCAGGCACCACAGCTCCCCTATCATCTCTAATGAAGAATGATGTGTCTCTTCCTTGGAGGGACAAGACAGAGATGTGAGAGGGAAGGCTATGGCATCAGCAAACCTAGCAATCTAAGTTTGAAGGAAGGTCAGCAAAGGTTAGACCAGGCGTAGAAAGATCAGGGAAAGCTCTCCTCCTCCCCATGCAAAATCTGCATTTATTTACTGTAAGCTGAGTTGTAAGCAACTGTGAAGGTGAAAGGTTTAAATGTTGGGAGCCCTCTCTTCTGCTTCGCTAATTAAATCAGTGACCCTTCTACTCCCCTGACTGCCTTTAGGGAGTAAAAGAAGAAGAAGCTTTTGTGATATCATCAGTATCACAGCATAACATGTAGTTGACCTTGGGGTAAGAATTTGGACTTGTTTGTGGTTTATATTGCTTAATTACATTATTGCTCCATCTTGTACTTTTATTACAATGTCTAGGTATACAGTGCATTGACAAGGATCTACTGAGGCCAGAGACCATCAGTAAAAAGCTGGCTCTGGCCAAAAAACTTGCAATCAAATGTTTAGTCCCAAATGTTTTTGCTTGGCAATTTAATCTGTTTCCAATTACATTGTCTACATGGAGCTGGAGCAGGACTGTGCGATAACTCACGCAGACCATATTTTCAAAGTTACTCAGTTTGCATCTTTGAAAACAAGAAATGAAGTGAAATGTACTTCTGCTCCCAAATGCACACTTTTCCAGATTTCTAGTACTGTTCTCCAATCAAAAGACATGTACAAAAATGCATAGTTTCTGGATTAGTGTGCACAAAAATGCACATAATGCTGAAAATTAGGCACATTCACACACTGAATAAAAGGAAATTGCTTTAAAAATAATGTATACATTGGACAGAAATAGATACATAGATGCACACATTCAAATTTTTTGTGAGAGTGTTTGTGCAGGTCCTGTTATTCATTTTTAAAACACAAATAGGCTCAAATGGAGTTAAGGTCAGAAAAAGGAGAAACTGTCTGGGGCTGAAATTGACAGATTTGCCCATCCCTAACCAGCAAAGGGGAAACTGCAAATCACTTGTTAAGCAGGCATCCATAAGGGTTTTCATTCACTACAGGGAACTTCATACTGTATGTAGCTGTGCTCTGATTATTGTCAGAACCTAGCTCAGTTTGGATGTTTCTCCTCATGCATGGAAATCATGTGACAAGACAGACCTACACAGGGCTTCTGTTTTTTTCCCCCCTGTTAATCAGTAAGCATGAATACTATAGCAGGAAGGTAAAAGCTACAGCATTCCATCTCATGTTCTTCCAGGTGAAAGAATGTCCTTGGATGGGCAAAAATTGCTGGGCTCCTACTGAGATTTCTTTTATGAACACATGTACATCCAGTTGCATTAGAATGACTGTCTATACATACAGATCAGCAATCTATGCTTCATGTACGACAGTTGTACATGTTAATGGATAACTTCACATCTGTACAGATCAATGATTAGTATTTTAGATATGCATTCAGAGTCTTTATTAGAAGGAAGTTAGAGTTGTAGGACCAGACCTGATTATGACGATTCTGGTGGTGATGATGATAATACCAGTACATGCCGACTCTCACAAACAAGGTTCTCTCTAAGGTGCATACCTACGTGTGTGTGTGACTCTGTCCCCTCCATGCAGCCAAGTATATAAAGTATAACAGTAACAACAGTAAGAACATTTCATGGACCTCATCGTATGTATCACAAAATAAATGCAACCGAAGCATGTTCATCTACATTGATTATTTGGATTAGGTGACTGGTGGGAGAGGGGAAGGGAAAATGTTTATTTTGTGCCCTTCTGTGTTTACATAGTTACATATTTGTTTATATATATGTGCACTATAGGAAGCAATGGTTATCCACTAAGATACTTAATTTCTAGAGAATTAAAGGGAGAAGAGGAAGAGCTGATTCCTGCAGAATACCAATGTTCCTTTATATACATGTGAACATGGAGGCAAGCATTTCTTTCTGAAGCCCCCATATCATTTTCAAGATTGATAAAATTCAGCAAAAGTTTTATGCAGAAGTACAATAAAATAGAGGCTGTTCTAAGATGATTATGGTGATGAGCTGAGGTAGTGAATATTGGCACAGTGCAAATAAAAGTAATGGGATTAATGGACCTAAAGTCTGGAAGATATAACAAGAATGCTGCACAGGATTGGTCCTGAATAATTCTGGTGCTCAGAGCTAAGAAAGTAAAACAGAACAAAAGGGTGGAGGTGGGGTGGAAGACCCCATATATTTCCTTTATGGCAAAAGAGCTCTTAAATGCCTTGAATTTTCTTCTTCTGATATTTCATAACCTTCAAGTATGCCCTGCTCTCATCTATAGAAGGAAGATTACAAAGACCATTCTCTGAAAAATATTGGTGAAGAAGGATATGAATCCCTTCATGTGCAATTCTAATAATGGTCAGAGTGCTGTGATCTTTTAAGTGCTCTGGGAGTTGTAATGGAGGTATGGAAACATCAAAAAGAACCCTGCAGTCAGATATATTTCTAAGTAAACCTGAAGAAGAAAACAGCCAAGCTATGCTCATAATTAGTGTTGAGAAGCCGGATCCTCTCATTTGGCACAGATGACTTTGATGTACCAAGCAACAATCCACTTAGTATGATATTCAAAGACATCCTCCTATGTCAAATCAAGTGGCTTCTCAAATTTGCTGGTAGCAATGGAAAATGAAAGTTCTTCCTGCCATATCCATCTTTTAAAGAAGCCTAAAGTGATTGGAAGGAAGGACAAAATATGATTTGTTCTCATTCTATTATCCAGAATTGCTAATTTATTTATTTATTTATTTGGCTTTTACTCCGCCCATCTAGATTCAAACGAATCTAGTCCGGGCGGCTTAAAGTCCGAGCAATATAAAACAAGAATTAAAACAGACAATATCCAAACAAAAAAGAGAAGTAAGCAAAGTCCAAGATGGGAAAACAGAGGGAACTAAGTGATGGAAGGGGGGAAGGCCTGCCTGAAGAACTAATTTGGCTATGTTTCCAAGTTTCAGTTTTAAACTAACTTTGACATATTTGAGGTATAGAGGTTTCTCTTGTAAATGCTATGACAACAACTACATGTATTATATATTATGTGGTTTGTATTTAATATTACTTTTGTTTAGGGATCTGGTTTGGGACAAGAGAAGGAAGCCTTTGCTTCAGTCCAAAAGCACTGTGGAAGTGTGTTCTGCTATGATTGTGACATGATTTTGAGAATCAGTGTGTTGAACTTATTGGGCATATGCCAGTAAATTTTAGGTGCATCCAATCTCATGAACAGCAGGGGAACTCAAGGCCACTGTTAAATGCTTAACATTGCAATCTTAAATGTGCTTCAAAGCAAGCCTATAGAAATATAGTATAATGAGAACCTGTGACTTGATAAGGAAGATGATAGCAAAAAGTATCATATTAATACTGCAGTCTGCTTGATAAACCTCCTAGCAAAATTTGCTTTATAAGCTAAATCGCAAGGCTGCTTAAAGGCAAGAATTAAAAGACAAATAGGGCTAAAGACTGATTTTAGACCCAAATTTTCCAATCAATTTAATGGCCATTTGCTTCTCCTGGGTTTGAATTAGTTTGTTCATTTATTTTTTAAGAAACAGCACATGTGGAATGGGAGAGATTGGGGTGATATTGTGTTAACCTTTTCATTTTGTACTGTTTTCTCTTAACAAAACCATATTCTGTTTCTTAATATTTCCCCTTAGCTCAAAAACTGAGTTCTAATATCTATTTATTTCTATACATATCATCCTTTAAGATAATTGTCCTAAGCAGTTTGTAAATCTTGAATTGTAACATAAGCCTAAATTCAGCTGTTATGCCAGCTAGAGTGATGGATTGGATTTCTTAAATCAATATTTAAGGAATTCCCATTGAGTCAATGGATCTGCTGTCATTCCAGCTAACTACTGGATTTTTAATGTAACAGAATCATTTTCAGTTACCTGCTCTGTCTTCATCAGATCTTTCAATTCATATATGCCTAGTAATTTCTGTGGGGAAAAATGGTTCAACTGGCAAAAATGGTATATTTTAGAAAGAGGAACTGCTCATAAATGTTATGCCCGAAAGTCAGGAGTCAGCATTCTCACAAAGTAACTTTCTAATTATATCGCCTCATGACTTGCCATACATCAAAGCTGGACAATTTATTATTCAAATTAAATAGTTTATCTTAAATAACTGAAGGTGAAATATTGGAAAACATAGTGTGGAAAATTATTTTAAACTGGCCAAAATCTAGTCACTTAGTTATGCAAAAGACATAATGTATGGAAAAGAACTGTCTCATGTAAAAAAAAAAAAAAAGCAAAATGCCCAACTCCATTGGCATTATCTGTTTCATATCAAGTCACACAACTCAGAACAAATAGTTTCTGTGGAGAGTGTCTCAGTCCTAATCCATCACCCGAACCACTGCACTACGCTGGTTCATGTGCCTATCTGTCCTCATAGTTACTGGATCACTGGGAATTGTGATTCCAGGGAAATAGGTAGCTGCATGAAGGGGCCTAAAAAAAAAAAAAAACTGTAGACCACTGCATTGAAGTTGTTATTTGTTTGGGCTAACAAAATGTCACTAAAAGACAGTCAGATATTGGGAAAGGGAGGAATTGGCAGGAACCTTTACCCCGAGGGTGTTTTACAAATGTCATTTGGCTCATATTGGCTGCTCCACATTTACTTGGCACAGAGATTCCTGCTTGACTAACAAGAGCTGAGGTTAAGATGGCTACTGCCAGATTTCATTTCTCAGTTGAGTTTAGAAATAATTAGATTTCCCATCAATGCAGTGGTGAAAAAGTAAATCACAGCAAAAGTACATCTCTGTGGTGGAGGTTTAATGTAATCAAGATAACACTGACAGTTAGCTTTCTTTAGCACTAACTGATGTGCTGTAAGAGAATAAAAATGTCAGCTAGCCAGGCAACTGCTGTAAAGGGGCTGATCACTTTTTAATGCAGTATACTAAATATAATCTCATAAAGGGTCTGTATCATATTCTTGGGTTGGTTTTTTTTTTGTTCTTCTTTATCTTGCTAATTAGTAGATAACTACACAAGAAAATAATATGAATAAATGAAATGTCATCTTTCCCTATGTGAATAAACCCAGCTTCTTTCATTTTTAAGATGTAACAATTTAATTTTGCTCTTAATAGCACCTGAGAGTGGCTTGATGTTTAGAGAGCTGTGTTACTTAACTGTTTCTCATAGTGCCGTGTTGGACTCAAAACATTACTGTTAGGTCCATGACACACACCTAGTAATGAAGCTTATAACGGCACTTTAATATTTCTACAGAGCATTGTAATATTTTCCACGATTGTCGGGGGCATTCTGGGTGGGTTGCTTTAAGAATACCATGGAAGAGCATTTGGTTTTCTGTCTGTAAGAATGAATGAGTCAATGTTTATGAAGTGCTTATTATGGCCAAGGTTGTTAAACTTGATGAATATTGTTGAAATCAGAGGATTTAGGTACTCTTTGCTGTACATAGGTTTAGGCTGTGAAATATTTGCCAAGGCTTGTCCTACCAATAGGAAGAGTGAGACGTCTGTTTTGGGCGATGGATGCTGGAGGTAGCAATAGCAACACATATACATCCCCCTTGAACTCCCCCTGGACCTGCACTCCATGGTCACAAGCCTTCTACAGATAGAGCTGTAAGTTCACTAGAATTTTCTTGTATTCCTTAAACTAGTTGCCGTCAGATTGGGAGACACTGTCTTGCCACCGATGCTGAATCAAAATTCATCAAGTTTGTCTAGTCCAGCATGTTTCCACATAGGTAACTTTGGGGGTGTAGACACAGATTTTGCTTCAAGCAGCAAAATGTCTTGAATCAACTTTTGAAATCACCATGTAATCAACAGTTATCGGTGCTTTTGTATTAGTTTAATCTCATTGTCCACCATGCCATTGTCTTGGCAGTTACATCTTAATTTAACCCATGGTTTTCTTTGGATAGTGCCATACATGCCATTTATAAAAAGTGATAGGCTCAGTAATGTCCCAAAACCTCTATATTAATCAAATCGGGAATCAGCCCATGTTGCACAGATTCATATGTGACCCTTGAAATAGATTATAGGAAGAAATTTTGCATGTGAAATACATTTAATTTACAGTTCATGCGTATTGTTCAAAATTAATGTAAAGCAACAACTTGTTTACCTAAGGGAAGTCCACTTAGTATGAATGAGCTTGCTGCAGAGCACATTGTGGCTTGCAGCAAAAATGAGTAGTGTTTTTTCTTTGCTTTGGTACTTGATGCCATTTTCACATACTTAGGTATGCTGGTTATCACAACTAGCATCTTTTATATAATTTGCAGATGTAAAAGTACAAAATTTTTACTTTTTGCTGAAAGCAAAAGACTATCCAGCAATTTTCTACTAAGCAGATTTGATAGCTGTTAAGAGTTAGTTTGTAGTAATCTTTAGCCTGACATTAGCTTAACTTCTTTTAAGCTTTTCAGATCATAAGACAAATTGCATATATTGCTGAGCATCTGTGTTTGGATGTTTGGATTTGTTTGAGAATTAGTGCTAAAAATAGGTCAGTGCTAGTGCTCTGTCTAGCAAGAACAGTTTAAGGACCTTAACAACAGTGATTTGAAATGCAGTTTTCTTTTGTATCGCCTTTAGATAGATGGAGCTTGGCTTAACTTGCTACAGAAACACCTAGGCAGATATTCAAGGGACTGTGATTTTTTCATCCTGATCAAATATCAAGATAAATTGTATCCAATACCCTATTGTGATAAGAGTTTGTTAACAAGTTGAATATGTAATAGGAATGCTTCTTTCATAACATAATAGCTGAAATCCTGTTACTTAGTGTAATAAGTCATACTAGAGGAGGACCATTGAATCAGTGGAGTTTTCGTGAGGGAGTTTGTTAACAAGTTGAATATGTAATAGGAATGCTTCTTTCATAACATAATAGCTGAAATCCTGTTACTTAGTGTAATAAGTCATACTAGAGGAGGACCATTGAATCAGTGGAGTTTTCGTGAGTCGAGTCCTTCATAAGTTCCACTAATACAAATGGGCCTCCTCTAATTGCAATTTACTATACTTAAGTAAGTAACAACTAGAAGAGTCCATTTGAATCAATGGAAACTACAGTGCTGACTTGCCAAATCCCCACCGATTCAATGGGCCACCTCTAGTGCAACTTACTTCACTAAGCAACAGAATTTCCACCAGTGAGAATCAGTCCCTAATTTGTTCCAAAAGAGCTGAGGTTAATAATGAATTCTGACGACAAAAATGTGAGGTGTAAAATGCAATGCTAGTGATACATTCTTGGCTGTGGAATGCCCTCCCGAGGGAGGCTAGGTTGGCCTGTTCTGTTTCTCCTTCCAGCAGCAGGCAAAGACCAGCTTTCCCAGACAAGCTTGTAAAAACTAATTGGGCAGTTTTTGATTTTGTGTGCCTGATGTTATTATCATTTTATATGTGTTTTAAATAGGTTTTTAAACAGTTTAAAGTGTTTTAATACTGCTGTATGTTTAATAGTATAATTTGATTGTGGCTTTAGTCAGGTTGGTTTTTTTTTAATAATTTCTGAGTGCCTGGGGCCTCTTAATCGGGAGAAAGGCAACGCAGAAATGAGAATTAACAAACAAATAAATACAATGCAACTATTCTCGTAAGGATTAATCAAAGGACATTAAAATGACCAATGTGCAAGACTTTTTATGGCACAGAGGGGCCTGTAGCAGAATGCTCATTTGAATGGCCTAGCTGCTGCTTCCTTCTTACAATACCTTTTGTCTGTGTCATTTTCCCCCATCAAGTTTTTTTAAAAAAGTCAGTATGCATATAATAGTGGAGTTTTTTAAAGCTGAGTTTCAAATCTGAATGTTCAGTTTTGATATGAGGTACTAGTTCCCCTCTATTCGGCACTAGTTAGGCCTCATATTGAGTATTGTGTCCAGTTCTGGACACCAGACTTCAAGAAGGCTGCTGACAAATTGGAACAAGTTCAGAGGAGGGCAACAAGGATGATCAGGGGCTTGGAAACCAAGCCTTATGAGGAAAGACCGAAAGAACTGGGCATGTTTAGCCTTGAGAAAAGAAGACTGATGGGAGATATGATAGCACTTTTCAAATACTTGAAAGGTTGTCATACAAAGGAGGGGCAGGATCTCTTGTCAATCATCCCAGAGTGCAGGACACACAACAATGGGCTCAAGTTACAGGAAGCCAGATTTTGACTGAATATCAGGAAAAACCTCCTAACTGTTAGAGCAGTACAACAATGGAATCAGTTACCTCGAGAGGTGGTGAGAGCTCCAACACTGGAGGCATTAAAGAGAAATTTAGACAACCACCTGCAGATAGCCTTTGATTTGTATTCGTGCATTGAGCAGGGGTTTGGACTTGATGGCATTATAGGCCCCTTCCAACTCATTGTTCTATGATTCTATGATGACTATAGGATAATATGTATAATGATGGATTATGTCTGTAATATTTTAAAAGTTATCTCATTTTTTCCTGTACTTTTCTTGCCTTTTTTTCCTGATTTTTCTTCTGTTGCCATCAGTAGAGTTTGTTGTATGATTTTTACCACTAGACATATGGAGCTCAAGCTAGTGGGATTCTAAGTGGAAAGAGCTGTCAGCAATGCAACAGTGCCATTGTAGATCTGCCCTCCGCTGTGTATGAGGCCACCGCCATTAGTAACAACCAGGGCAACTTTGTCTTGTGCTCACTCCAAAAGACTCTGCAAATGTGATTCAGTTTAAGCAATACACAGTGATACACAATAGATCAAAATGGAACCCAAAAAACTATCCTTATGTCATACATAAACTCATGGTGTCTGAGCAGACAAGGATTTTAGGATTGCAAAGGATGGCTCAAAGGAAAATAACGACCTAGTGAGTTGTTGCTGAAAGAATGGTCACATTTAAGAGGAATTAAAAATTAAATTGCCAATGTCGTAATGTGAAATACGTGAAATATATGTGAAAGTGTGTAGTTCTGGACATTACTCCTATTGCAGACTTAGATCAAGAGACTGGAGCAACTCCTCCATGGAGACAGGTCATGTTTAGGGCTCTAAAAGCATATTAAGAAGGCAAGGAGGGAAATCTGAAAGAAGCACATAAATTTATGCGCAGTTGAAAGAAAATAAACAGAGGGGTTTTTCCCTCTTGTAATAGTAGAACTCAGGGTTATCATGGAGGGTAAGATTTGGAGCTGGATTATTGTGCAACGACAATTTGCACAAAGAACTGTTGACCTGGGTGTTTCCACTCTTGTGGTGTCTTGTCTTTCTCTTTGATGCACGCTTGTGCTCTTAGGGATGAGCACAGTTCCTTTCCAGTGTTCTAGCATAGAGTTGGCATAGCACACTAAGTAGAGAGCTTAGTGGGTGTAAACTGCAACTGCAAGTTGAGCTGGTTGCCTGTCTGCCTAGTAGTCAGTCCAGTCTTAAGGTAAATTTTGGCAGGTCTTCACTCCCACAAACTGTATGTCTGATCATTTGGAGGAGCATCCTCATAAAATTCACAGCTCAGGTGACCAGACCCTACAGATCACTGGTGTGCCATATGGTTGCTGTACCCTCCCCTGCATGACTTTTCCAGTAGTCACCAAAGTGGAAAATAGACACCAGTGTCCAGCCACACATCGTTACTTTGAACTCTGTGAGGGGGGAAAAAGGGAAATAATTTATCTCATAAGCTTCTGACTCCTGAAGTAGCTTTTGGTTTGGAAGAGAAAAAAGTGCATAGTTTGAGAGTGTGTTCACTATAAATAATACAAGAATTCTCATTTATGCTTTGAATATACCTTACACATAGGTGTTAGTAAGGCAGCCTGAGACACTGAAATGGAGGGAAAGCGAAGTCAGAAACAAAGATTTGAAAGAGCATAGACAGGTCTACTGTACTGTGCTCTGCAGGGTTGTTGTGAGCCAAACTGTGTAATATCAGCTTTAAGCCCTCTTGCGGCGTGCATTCCTTGGTCTGAAAGCTAAAGAGTGTCTTCCAAAGAGTTTTCATTTCCACAGTCAATGCCAGCTGATAACATAGAGAGTGAATGGCTGGATTATGTTTCGTCTACCGTATAGGAAGATTGGAAATCGGCCTGCTTCCTTCCTCTGATTGTTGAGAGCTCTGAGTCATGTTGTGTTGTTAAGCAGTTCCTCCCCACTTCTGCAAGACCTTACATGTTCCTGGACAAAACACTTCCAATTAAAACATTATCTGTCCTGTTATTCCTGTCTTAAGAAGATATAGTATTTGTGAGAGTTTTGTGTGTATGTGAGTGTTACCAGTCTTCTCCCATTCAAGTCTCCTAGAACCATGCATGAAGCAGCACCACAAAACCCACACAAGCCAGTCAGTGCTTGAAGCACATGACATTTCTCTTCCACCATTTAGCAAAGCCACACCCTGGTAATCAAAATTAACTAGAGCATTACAGAAATTTGCGTGGATGGGGTGGTAGTCACATTAGTTTGTTTTAGCAAAAAAGAATAAAGAGGTTTGTGACACCTTAAAAACTAGCTAGTTTAATCTGCCATAAATTTTCATATAGTTTACACAAGTGTTCATTGTTATCTTATTATAATACAACTTCATTGTGCATTAATTATTACAAAAAGGGATTGATTAGAAGTAAAAAGTCACGATAACTATTTTTTCCCCAAGCACTGCTCTTGGGGAAAATGTTCATATATAATGTTCATATATTATGAGAAATTTGGAGAAGTCCACCCCCACCCCACCCTCACATTTCTTTCTAGGGCTGGTGCTGCCATGCGGTGAGTGAACCAAAACTGAAGCATAATGGGATAAATGAGAGCAAGAATTGGTATCTGAATGGTAGAGCAAGACTTTTTTAAATGTTGGCCTTAGTATCTGGTGGTGGTCATCATTTGGGCTCAACTTTAGGAAGTAAGTTGTCTCTTGATTGTCCAGAGATTTGCCATTAAAGATACTTGCAAATGAAGATTAGGTTTATTGCAGAACTTTTTTTATATTGTTGAGCTTCATTTGCCACATTGGGGGTCATAACAGCTATCATGACTTTGAATGTAGCAGATCTAAGCAATGCTGTTGTTTTGCCATCAAACTAATTTCCCAGGTTCATAATGTTGAGCCTGTTCAGTATTTCATCAGATCATCCACATGGATAAACTGTTAAGAAATGGCAGTGGAAGAAGGAAATGAAAAGGAAATAACGGGAAAACAGGGTACAGATGAGTTTCAGCTCATACCTATTAGTAGCTTTTCTTTATTCCTTTGTTTCCAACATCATTGTTCTGGGTTAAGTGTGAAAAACCATTCTTCTCTATTGTGTAGCCTAATTGTACAATTCAGTTCTGAATTTGTGATGCCATAGTTTTCAGTGCATGGACACAGTTCAGAGTGTAAAAATTTGTAAATGATATTTAAAACGAGTGAAAATATAAATGTTTCTATGAAAAGGTCAAGAAAAGAAGATGAATATATATGCATACCTCTAAGCATAGCTGTGCAAATATCACCTGAAAACGTAAATATTGCAACATCAGTTCATTCCAACACTGACTAGTTATTAATAATTGTTATGTTAAATTGGAAACAATATATTCGTTCAGATAGTCTGTAATTTAAAAAAAATAAAGTATTTTATAAATGATTTTTAAAAAACATGTAACAATCTTGTTTTAGGTATGTCAGCAGCAAAGTTGTTGTTTGAATCTGGACTTAGTGTTGTGGTTTTAGAGGCTCGTGACAGAGTTGGGGGACGGACTCACACAATTAGGGTAAGTAGTGTTCGAAGAAACCATTCCCATATTTTCTACTAATATTGTGGGATGTGACATTCTGAAAAAGAGTGCTAATTCTTGAAAATGTTGTACATAATCATATGGAATACATGCAATTCTTTTGAGTGTGGAGATACGAATTAGGCTTACTTCTGAGGTGGTTCATTTGTTAATGAGACATAAGTACATTCTCAATATTCTGTCACAGATATCCCTTGGCTTTTGTTACTTCTACAGTTTTCCCTCCCCCCCCCCCCTCTTTCGACAGAACAAGCAAGTGAACTATGTAGATGTTGGTGGATCGTATGTTGGACCTACTCAGAATCGAATTCTGCGACTGGCTAAAGAACTTGACATAGAAACATACAAAGTGAACGTTGATGAGCCTGCCATCCTGCATAAAAAAGTAAAAAAACAAACTTTTATTTATCTAGCTCTGGGAGCCCTGTATGTAGGAATGCATTTGTTGGTGGATTATGAGGTGAAGGGTCTAAATCTTAAGCATGGTTTCTCCATTCATTTGTCATCAGCTGAGTAGAGTTTCCAGGGTCTTAGCTATCTTAGTCTTTTGAAGCAAAGAACAACCAAGAGTCTTGTAAAACTTTAAGGATTACAGATTAAGAAGTTTTATTTAGTATAAACTATTGTGAACCTGCTGGAGTCCACAAAAACCTTATACTGTAATAAGACTAGTTAGACTTTAAGGTGTCACAGGGCTTTGTTTTTGTTTTAACTGAGTGAAGTATTTATGCTTTATTCCTCAGTTGTTTCTCTAAAACTCAGCTTGCTAGGGCAGTGCAATGAACAGTGAAGAATGCCTGAATGAAAGAAGCTGTTTCAAGGCTTAGTGTAATCATGAAAAATTGTAGATTCAAAGAAGAATGAGTGTTGTTCCTCCTCCAAAGCAACCCTCTGCTCTCAGTGCTTCATTTGTTGACTCAATGATAATGGCCAGAATCCAACTGAATATTTACACCACCATATCTGCAGTGGTGCAACCCGGAGCAGTGAATAGCTGCTAATTGATGAATTAGCTAAATTAAATCCTTAATTGTACACCAGTTGTGTGGCTTGACAGGTGACTAGGAAACTCAACCAGAAACAACTTGCTCTGAGTTACACCACTGCACTTACACCGATGTAAAAATTCTATTGGATTCTAGCTGTTGCATCTTTATTTAAAAAACTAAACAGCAAACATATTATTCTTCCAATGGAAATTACTGAAGGGAGGGGAGGATCTAGCACTTTATTCATAGACAGGAGGATCAATTTGTGTTTAGGGTTTTTAATTTGAAATATTCTATGTGTAGCCTCCATACTCTTCTTTTGCCTCAAATTGCCACTTTATTTATCTTTAGCAGTGAATGAACTGTAGTATCTGTTGGTGCAAACTTCATAAATAATAGAAAGAGGAGATTGTAAAGTTCCATAGAGGGCCAATGCTTCAACTGTTTCACTTTTATAGTGATTGTAAGTAGTTGCAACTCAGATTTTCTGTTCCTTAGCTGGTGGTCCTCAAACACACTTCTCTAAACACAAGACCTAAATTGTTATTGTCTGTCTCTGTGATTGCACATACAGCTGATCATTACTACTGGGTGATCTGCTCAGAAGTCAGAGAGCTTCAGATAGGTATGCTGGCACAGAGTCTAAGAAAATTAAGAATGGCTAGAATGGAATTGGAAGGAACTGCGGCAACTGATGCACTTTGTGATTGGTGAGGTAGAAGGGACAGCAGCCAGTTGTGGGCAGAGCTACAGGTGTGAGGCAGAACTAGGGGCATTTGTTTATATCAGCATACAGATACACAGAGTCATACATTCAGAGATACATGCAGGCAGGTAAGCATTCAACCAAGGCATGTTCTTCATTTGGTGTCTCAACTGAGGAGCAGAAAAATAGTTTCAGCCCAATTAGAAATGTTCCTACCTGCTCCTGTATTCCTCTTCACCCTCCCTTTCCCACACCCACTCGCACAGAGTGTAGGACCAGAGGTTCTGTAGGAGAGGAACAAGGGAGGGGCCCTAACCCTAGTCTTCTCTGAGGAGTCAGACTGGAACAGACTGGCAGAGGGTTAGGATTAGGGCTCCAGCGATGACCTGGGGCACTGCCCTAGATGCCATAATGGATCAACCTTCACTGGCCAAAGGAGATTTCAGCCGAGTGCTTAATTTAAACCAGTCATGACTGACAGCCCAGAAAGTGTGATCTCCAGCCAAATTTCAGCCATAGAAGCCATAATAGAACCGTTTTATAAAAAAGTAGAAAGGGGAATACTGAGGGCCGTCTCTTTACTTGTCACTTCAGTGTTTCTCAATTAGGTAGCATCTTGCTCTCAAATCCTTTATCAAATTTAAAAACTAAGATTGAAATTCTCTGTATCCTTCACTGTGAGTGAGTTCTTTGAAAAACAGTGGAGCTTTCTTCTGAATAAATATGTATGGGATTGTTGTAGGTTTTTTGGGCTGTTTGGCCGTGTTTTGAAGGTTGTTCTTCCTAACGTTTCACCAGTCTCTGTGGCTGACATCTTCAGAGGACAGGAGTCAGAACTCTGTCTGTGCTCTGGTGCAGTTATGTGGGATAGTTGAGTATTTATAACTGTGGGATCAGCTTTTGTCCTTTTCAGGAGATTGGGTGATTATGGTGATCAGCATGTTTTTTGTTGTGGGTGTATTGTTGTGATAAGGGGGAGAGATGATCTGTCACTGCGATTGATGGGTGTCGTTAGCTGGTCTTTTGTGTGCAGTGATCACCGGTCCTTGTGGCTGGGTAGAGTTCATTGACCTTTTTCAGGCTGTATTTTTCAGTGCTGGGAGCCAGGCTTTGTTGAGTTTTAGACTCTCTTCTTTTTTGTTGAAGCTCTGCTGGTGTTTGTGGATTTCAATGGCTTCCCTGTGCAGTCTAACATAATGATTGCTGGTGTTGTCCAGCACTTCTGTGTATGGGATTGTTTTGTAAATCTCCTTTCAGGCCTTGTTGGCTCGGACTCATAGACAAAGCAAAGCATGTTGAAAACTATGTGACATTTCAAAAGATTAAAAATAGCTTTCAAAATGAACAATAATGGATGTCTTAGCCAAAAATATATGTCAAAAGAAATGATTGTTACCATGTTGGCTTGGCTTACATGTTCATTCCCCTCCAAAACTTGAGGCTATAATTCTAAACTAGTTGTCACTGATTTAAAAAGAAGTATTTAGTTAAGTTTCTTCATATGTATACAAATCATCTAGAAGTACAATATCTTTTTTACTGTTGAGGAGAAATAGCTGCCCTGAATTATGATTACTTTTCTCGTGCTTATATGGATATATGTTACTCCTTTTCCAAAAGGTAATTTTAAGCCAGCAGTGTATTGTGGGATATATCAAATTGGGTTGTGATAATTGAATAAAGAATGCTTCTATATAAACAGCTCCAAGCAACATGTAGCTGTTCTGTCTTGCCCCCTGTAATGGATTTTTGGTGGTAAAATAAAACATAAAACGATTTAAAAGGGGAAATGACTATATTTGGGCCCTCTGTAAAAAAATTGTTTGAGGGAGAGCTGTAAAATAAAAAATGTGTCTGGAAGTATCCAATTTTTCTCATGTTTCTGTAAATACTGTTGCTTAATCCAGTTGGATTAATAGTTTTTAAAAACTAAACAGAATGACTTTGAGTTAAAACCTGCACTTACGAAGTCAAGTATAGGTGATACCTTAATCTGCATACTGAAAAAATTAAACCAATATCTAGCTTTCGACCTAAGTCAGTCTTCATCAGGCTGTGCACCAATATATTTTTGGTAGCTATTGGTTGGATTTTCTCACACCTCAAGCAAAAGAGTGCAATTACTCAGAATTTCCCTCCTCCATTGTCTTCTTTTGAAACACAAAGTTCCTATTTGGCCAAGTAAAAAAAAAGGTTACACAGAAACGTGGCAAGCCCCCCATCAGAGAATTGGGAATAAAATTTAGTGTTCCCACTAGGTGAAACCAACTTAAGCCAAATTAAAGCCAAGTTAATAGTATTACCTAGTGCTTGGATTCAGATGTTTTCTTCAGTTTCCAGTCCTGTTTGGTTGATGCTAAGTATCCATGTTATCTTCTATATGATTCTCTGGGTGGCTGTTCAGAAAGAAACAAACAAAGCCGGTTCACAGCCTGATGAAAACTGACTTAGGTCAAAAGCTAGATATTGGTTTAATATTTTTTTTTAGTGGTCCAGTTAAGGTATCACCTGTCCTTGCCTTTGTTTTGTGCAAGGACCACAGGCTGTTTGTTTTTTCTGTACTAGTTCCTTGTAACTCTGAACACTAACATAGAAACATCGGTTTCAGTGAGATGTGACCCACCAAATATCATTGCCTAGAATCCTATTGCACATTGTATAACAGCAGCTATGCAAGTAATAGAAGTCATTTTGCCAGCTATCTGTTGCATCCTCCAAAGCCATCTAGTTCTGCAACAGGGTGTGCAACCAGATTCATTTATTAGCAGCAGCAAATTGCAAAAACTACACGGTTACATGTACCATATTTCTAAATGGAATTTTGGCCATTATGTAGCTTCCTTATTTATGTTACTAGCATGTTTGTTTAGCCACAGCACTATCTCAGCTGCTGCTACTGGCTTCTTTAAACTGGCAGAGATCCCAAGTTGTTCTTCCTTTCCCGGAAAATAAACAGAACATAATTTTACTTGGTGAAACCCTAGCCTCTCTCACTTGACCCTGCCTCAATTTATACATATCAGCTCTTTTCTGTAGGGAAATTTAACAACAACAAAAATAGCAGAATATATGGGGAAAGTCTCTGTTATAAGCAGTTGGTTGTGTTTGCTTGGATGCTTGAATATCTTTTGCCTTGGCTTTTTGTGTCAAGCTGGCCAGATAGCTCAGTGAGTTAGGTATCTGGCTGCAGAGCCAGAGTTTAGGAGTTCAGTTCCCTGCTGTGCATCCCAGAAGAGCCAGTCTGTGTGGCCTTGGGCAAGCTGCACAGTGCCAGGGTGCCCCCAGAAGAAGGGAAGGGTAAACCACTTCTGAGTACTGCTTACTTAGAAACCCTGAAAACCGTAAGTTAGAACTGATTTGACGGCACACAATTATTAGCTGGCTGGATAACTCAAGAGTTTAGCTATCTGGCTGTGAAGTCAGGGGTTGGGAGCTGGATTACCCACTGTCCTTCCCAGGGGAAGAGCAGGCCTGTGTAACCTGGGCATAGTCCCAAGGGCCTCTGGAAGAAGGGAATGTAAACCACTCACTGCCTCAAAAACTCTGGAAAGGGTCACCATAAGTCAGAATCAACTCTACAGCACACTATTATTATTATTATTATTATTATTATTATTATTATTATTATTATTATTATTATTATTATTATTATTATTATTTTATTTTATTTTATTTTATTTTATTTTATTTTATTTTATTTTATTTTATTATTATTATCTATGCCAAAGACCAAATTGATGCATTCTTGCAAAAGAAGAGCTGTGAAAACAGCTGAAGAGAAAATTAACATTGAAGGAATTTTTTCCCTGCAGTGCTGAAAGGTCAGAAAATTAAGTTCCTGATAATGATTAACCTTTATATCTATGGCAGCTGAATGATGAACATGCATTTTATTACTTTTTTCTGGTACCATGGAATGAATGTATGGAGCTCTTGATGTGTCTGTCCATGTTTCATCTATTTAAGCTAAGAGTTTTGCCCTGCTTTCCACAGCTGTCACAATGCTCTGATTGGCTAATACTGAACAACATTAAAAATATAAACAAATAATGATAAAGCACATAGTTAATTTCAGGAAATGAAAGTAACACACTGCTCAGCTTTAAAGCAGCACAAAAAGAGCTCAGGGAGTCAAATAAAAAGGAACCCAGAGCAACAACAAAGTTAACATCTTATGGGGAAAGAAAAGTTTTTTCTAAATGTTGGAAAGCTGTGAACGGAATAGGAAGGCAAGCTGCTTTTCAATGACTGCTGGAAAGACTGCAAATACTTTGTTCTAGGATTCATTCTAATCTGAGGAACTACAGAGCATGAATGCATATGAGAGCACATACAAAGAAGCATGCAAATCCTTGCTGGACTTTGCCTGCTGTAGCCACATACAAACTTTGCGTGGTGTTTGACAGACATATTGGTTTTTGTTTATTTATTTAAAACATTTCTACCCCACCTTTGTCTTTAAGGACCCAAGGTGGCATACATCGTTAAAAGACAATATTTAAAGCAAAAAACCAATAAGTGTACAAACACTAAAAAGCATCAAAGAAATGCCACAGTAAAAGACAGTAAACAGAAGCAACATCAAAACACATTCAAAATAGTAAGGCAGAACAATCTATTGAAAAGGCTCCCTCAGGCAGCCAGTCACTAAGGGAAAGCTTGCCTTAAGAGAAAGGTCTGCTTGCTTCCGGAAGGATAGCAAAGATGGGGCCAGTCTAGCCTCCTGTGGGCAAGAGTTCCAGAGTCTGGGAGCAGCAACAGAGAAGGACCTCTCCTGTGTCCCCATCAGAGGCACCTGTGAAAGTGGAAGGACCAAGAGAAAGGCCTCTCCTGATTATTTTAATGCCCGAGCTGGCTCATAATGGGAGATACGGTCTTTGAGATAGCTTGGACCCAGGCCATTTAGGGCTTTATAGGTTAAAACCAGCACTTTGAATTGTTCCTGGATGCAGATCAGCAGCCAGTGGAGCTGCCATAATAGGGTGATCTCTGTGACCGGCCCCAGTTAGCAATCTGGCTGCTGCATTTTGGAGTCACTGAAGTTTTCGAACACAGTCCAGAGGCAGTCCCACATAGAGCATGTTATAGTAATCCAGCCGGGATGTAACTAAGGCATGTGTTACCATGGCCAGGTCAGACCTCTCCAGGAATGGATGCAGCTGGCCACATACAAATCAGTGTTTTCCCCCTCTTTCTCCCAGGACACAAATTTGGACTTTTATTCAGCTGACAGTAAATAAAGGATCAACAAAACATTGTTCTTCACCCTGATGTAACTAAATAGCAGATGTGGCCTCCCCCAGTTCAGACTAGGATTCTGAAGAGGTTAGAGCAGAGGTCCCCAACCCCCGGTCCGCGGCCCTGTGCCGGTCCATGGCCTGAGCCAGACCGGGCCGCAGAGACAGACCTCCCGCCCCACCCCCCGCATGCACTCACCCCCGCACAGCTGATTCACGCATACGCATGCGCTCCAGCGCGCCCATGCGAGCGCTGTCCCGCCGTTTGCGCATGTGCACTAGTGAGCAAGCACCTGCACAAGCGCCTGACTGTGTTTGCGCATGCACGCTAAAAGGGCACAGAAATAGGGCCAGAACCTTCAATACAGTTTTTCAGCAAGTCAGGCAAAGATGTATTTCATCCCCATTTCTGTTCAATCTATATGCACAACATATCATACAGAAAGCTGGACTAGACTCAGATGAAGAAGGAGTGAAAATTGGTGGAGGAAACCTAAGATATGCAGATGACACCATCTTACTCACAGAAAGCAGCAGCGACATAAAACAATTTTTGATGAAAGTGAAAGAAGTGCCAAAGCAGGACTGCAGTTGAACATTAAGAAGACAAAAATCATGACTACAGAAGAACTACACAACTTTAACGTTGACAATGAAGAAATTGAAACTGTTAAAGGTTTTGCATACTTTGGTTCAATCATTAATACAACTGGAGACTGCATCCAAGAAATCAGAAGAAGACTGAGACTCAGAAGGGCAGCAAGGAAGGAATGAGAAAAGATAATCAAATGTAAGGATGTGTCTGTCACTGGAGACCAAGAGCAAGATGATTCTAAGGTCACCATGTATGAATATGAAAGCTGGAAAATGAAGAAAGTCTGCAGGAAAAAAATCAATTTATTTGAAATATGATGCTACAGGAGAGCTTTGGAGATACAAGTGCGTCCTAGAGCAAATCAAATTTGAATTATCTCTGGAGGCAAAAATGATCAAACAGAGGCTTTTGTACTTTTGACACATCATGAGAAGGGAAGATTAACTGGTAAAAACAGTAATGCTGAGATTGGTTGGAGGCAGCAAGGAAAAGAAGAAGACCAAATATGAGATGGATTGACTCCCTAAAGGAAGCTACAGGCTTGAGTTTACGTACAAGAGCTGAGCAGGGCTGTTGAGGGCAGGACATTCTGGAGATGGCTCATTCATAGAGTTACTGTAAGACAGAGGTGACTTCACAGCACATAACAACAATCTGGTACTTTACAGAAGCCTTGGATTACAAACCCTACAGTTCATTTACTGGCTGGTGATGATTGGGTTTGTAGTCTAAGATATATGTAAAGTCCTTGGTTGGAGAATGTTGTTCTAAATGTGCCTAACAATTTGTTTTGATAAGCTTTGCTACAGATCTGCTTTTGTTTTTCCTTCCCCACTTCGCTTATTACACTCACCTTCTAAACAGCATGTACTGTTTGTCTAGGAAAAAAGAAGAGAGAAAACTGTGTATTTATTCCAGTTAAAGGATATTAATCTAGTGAAATACTCTAAAGTGCAATGATGTGACTGCAAAGTGCAGGCAGTGTGTCATGGGCAGAGAGGTCTTAATAAAACATTTTGAGTACCTCTGAGCATAGAGAGAACAGTTTTCAGTACCACTGAAGAGCATCCTGAACTTTCATGCACCCACTAAAAATTCACACACATGATTGAAAGTGAAAATCCAAAGTTATCATGCAGAGAGAAAGAGAGAGAGATTCTTATGTCCCTTGAATCTGCATAGCTCTGCTTGTAAAAGCTGAGTGGAAACTTCTTTAGATTCCTCACCTCTCATTTTTCTGAGTGAAGCTCTTGGCTTTACTCTGACTCTCCCCATCACCTCTGTAAAGGCAGCTCCAGTTTCCTCCCACACACAGAAACCTCGCACTCTGTACCTGTCTCATTCTGTTCTGGCAATGCCCGGGGTTAGTGGCAGTTTCATGCAGTAGCCTCCCCCACCATCCACTGCTGCTGTTGCCATGATCCGTTTCCTGTCTCCTTCTGGCTGCGCCTCTGACTCTTCATTTGTCAAGTCCCAGCACCACCTTGCCCTTCTTTCCAGCAGCACCTCCTTTTCTGTTGGCAACAGAAGATGACCCCTTACCTCTTTGTTGAGCTCCACAAACCTGATCCCCTTTTCTACCACTCAGATCAGCATAACAGATAAGATATTATTCAAGATATGAAAGTTACAGGTTTTAGAAGCGGTAGCTGCTTTCGTCTGTGCAAGCATATCAGGTGAAAACAAAACAAAACAAAAATAAAAGAACAAATTAAAAAGACAAAAACATTTGGCACCTTAAAGACAGTTATAGTCTTTAAGGTGCCAAAATCCGCTTTCTCAGACATAAAAGAGAGAGAAAACATGGCAAATATTTCTACATGGCATCAAAATACAGAGACAGTAATTGGTTGGTTAGAAAGTTGCAAAGTGTGTGAGTCAATGTGGGGTGGTGGCCTTTGATATTTAGATCTATTCCATTGAAGCTTTGTACTGTAAAAGAGTGTGAGAATCCCTGGCATAAAATAACAATAGGAGAACCCATATGATTGTTAACTATACTAAGGACACAGGCTTTTTACTCCTGTTTGGTATTCAGTTCCTTTCTAGGAGGTTTTGTAGACAATGGTGGGTGCTAAACTAATTAGGGCCATGTTAATAGTAACCCTTACTGAGTTAAAAAGTAGTAGAATAGTCTAATCAATTAAAAATAATTAATTTATTCCAACCTGTGGTTTAATAGCAAATGAGAGGAAGAATATCTCCTCGAGATGGCATTTTTGGAATATTGTGGGCATGCTGTTTGGGGATTCTGGAGAATTATAATTCCCAAAACTAAAACTAGACTTTTCCTCCAAATTCTGATTGTAACTATTTTCCATCCTTTTTGTGGGGGTGCATGTTATTTTCCTGATTAATTTTCAGATTTGTATATTGAACACAGCTATCTTCACCACTATAACTGCACATAAATTTATTACTTATGGAGACTTACATCAATGCTAGAAATTAAAAAAATAATAATATTCATATACTTACATTTATTTCTGTTCTAGGGGAAATCCTATCCACTCTATGGTTTCTTTCCTTCAACATGGAATCCTTTTGTATACCTAGATTTTAACAATATTTGGAGAACAATGGATGAATTGGGAAAACAGGTATGGTGGAAACAGTAAAGGGATACCATGTACTTGTGTGAGTCATTGAATAGGTATTTGAGCACACAGCTACTACCAACATTCTCTCTAAGCTGCGTGGGCACGTAGGCACACAGTGCTGCATTGGGTGTGCACAGCCAAGCAAGTGTTAATGCCCATTTGCTTCTGGTTGCTGCTGGGGGCAAATCTCCCATGCAGGACTCCAGAAAATTAGGGGGAACGTTGGCTATTACCATTACACCAAGTAGTACACCCAGTGTTCCCTCTAAGGAGTCTCTGTGTGTGTGTGCACAGAGCTTCATTGGCACAGCGGCAGCTGGTGTCGATGCCTGTTTACTTCCGGGTTTGGGATGAAACCCCTCCCCCCACATGCAGACAGGTGAGGCTCCTGCACAGCTGGGATGAAAATTAGAGGGAATGTTGAGTACACCCCTAGCAATTGCTCAAAACTTAACTTGTTAAATAGTTGCATTTTTTTTTAAAAAAAAAAGCAAAATAACTATCCTGTTCACAGGGATATTGCAATTATACATCAGAGAAGGACAGTAAACCTTACAGTATATTAGAATAAAGGAAATAAAGATAGGGAAGTTCTGTTGCATTAGAAAATATCCAGAAACATACTTATCTTCAAATAACAATTCCCCTGTTCTGGCTCTGTTCTACCTACTGAATTTTACTCCATGCTGGTTTGTTCCTCATAAATGAAGAAGTAGATATAAATTTAGAATTGCCTTAATAGCAAAAAATCTCATGTAATTATGCCAGTGGAAGGGAAATGGCATAACGTGCAGCAGCAAATTGTTGTTCATTAATGAGTGCTCTCCCCGGGACTCCTCACTGTGTGCCCCTAGTGAGGAATCCTAGCAGGGACTCATTAATTGGCAGTAATTTGCTGCTATGAATTATGCTATTTCCTTTCCACTGGCATAACTATGCAAGAGAACTTGGGCCAATATGTTCTATTTTCAGGACCAGATTGTGAAGTGATGCTGTTGTTTGGATGTCACCTTGCTTTGGACCAGCTCAGGTTTGATCTTGCTCAGTAAACAAGAACAGTGGACTGACCATAAAACCTCTTTTATATTTCTCTTTAGATTCCTGCTGAAGCACCATGGGATGCACCATTTGCTGAAGAATTAGACAAAATGACCATGAAAGAGTTCATTAACAAACACTGCTGGACCAAGTAGGAGATTTAACTCATATTGAAACCATTTTATTAATATTTATTTATTTAGCTGCCTTGGCTTCTTTTTAACGAGGAAGGCAGCATAAAAATATTTTAAATAAAGAAATAAATATGTTTGTTTTTCTATCATGGCGAAAAAAAAGGGAATCATAAAAATTACTTGATTAGAAGCCAACTATTGAAAGGCTTGGGAAAACAACCAGGTCTTCGGTTGCTTCCTAAAACCCAGGATGGCACCAACTGCACCTCTAGTGGGAGGGAGATCCAGAGAGAAGTGGCCACCACAGAAAAGGCACGGTTCCATGTAGCTGATTTCTGGGCCTCCCTCGGGGTGGCCACGTGGAGCCTTCCCAATATGAGAGATGTGGGTGGGGTGGATGGATGTCTTGAGGGAGAGGCGCTCAGCCAGGTAACAAGGTCCTAAACCATTAAGGGCATTGAAAGTTAACATGAGCACCTTGAACTTGGCCCAGAAGCAAACAGGCAGCCAGTGCGGCTGAGCCAAGATAGGAGTTATAAAGAGATGTTCCAGAGATCAGCCTGGCAGTAGCGTTCTGCACCTGCTGCAGCTTCCAAATATTCTAGTTTCTTAGCTTTCCCATATCATACAATAAACCCTGAACAGTTCAGTAGCACTAGAGAATTAATAGGCATTCACCATCAAACTAAAGAAACGTTCATCCCACTCTTCCAAGAAGTAATTCCTTTGACAATTCTTCTGTAGAAAGAAATATACTTTGAAGCAGAGGTGGTCCTACTGTTGGCCAGGTGGGGCACCAACCACTTTCAGTGCGCCTCCCAACCAGCAGGTGTGTGGGTTTAAGACATACTTAGGACATGTGAGGGCCTAGGTTGTAAACTGGGGGTAGTTGACTCCGCTTAGGATGACTTTGCCCTACCAGACCCAGTGGGCATAACTGCTCTGCCCTATAGCCATAGCAAAATAAACTGAATCTCTGTCTGTGCTGTGTCTGCTTTTCAATTATATACAGAGCTGCTAGAGATTTTACTACTCTCTTTGTTAATGTCAATGTCACTTCTGAGCTGCATGAAGTCTCTGCTCTGTGGTTCTTGTGGTATGTGAAACTGTGTGGAGGAACATACAGGATCTTTTCTGTGACCAATGGAGGGCAGGTACGTGGAATTTTGTGTCTGTTTTTCCTTTAAGAATGTATGTGGAATAAGTGTGGTGTGATATTATTTGAAATTCATGAAGAATTTAAAATACAGTGAAATCCCATTGCTTAGCACAGCAAGTCACACTACAGTAGGCCCACACAGTTATGAATATTTGGTGAGTCAACTCCTCACCAAAGTAAGTTCCATTGATTCAAATGGGCCTATTTTAAGAGTATATTTTTAATCAATGGAATTTACAGAGGAGTTGACTTATCAAATCCCCATGGATTCAATGGGCCTAATCTCATGCAATTTAGTATGCTAACCAACAAGATTTCTGCCTGTGTGCAAAGTCTGTGTAGTTTTGCAGTTTTTGAATAACAACATAGAAATGTTGGAATCACATTTAGAGTCCTGCAGGGTTAGATTAATATTATTTTCCCTCTCCCCTATTCACCCCATAATGTCTTCAGTATGGTTTTTGCTATGTCCATTATAATGATCCAATTTCGTTTCCATGGTTACTAGTTAGTTAGTTACTTAACTTAAGTTTGCTATACACCTGTATCTCAAGTTGAATACACATGCATCTGAAGTACTATTTATTGGATACCATAATCCCCAAGGTCTTTGTGAAGGTCCTTTGACTGCAGCACATTATTTTTCTTTCTCCTTTTTTAAAAAAATAACCTTTCTAAGGGAAGTCAGGAAGAAATAGATACCTTTTCAGAAAATAAATTATAGAGAGCAACACTCTACTGATGCTATGGAAAGCCATTAATGAATCACACTTTGGAAGCATTATGCTTTCATTTTAGTCTTTGCCCATGTCTCTACAGCCTGAAATTGTAGCAAAAGGTTTTATTGGATTAGTTGTAATTACAGTTAAATAAATAACCTTCGATATTAGAAAAACAATCTGCTTTCCTACAGATAGAATTCTGCCACTGGCCACACAGACTGGGGGACTCTATGATCTGTAGTCTAAGCTAGTGACTTCCCAAGTTCAGATTGGCATTCTGGTCCTAAGAAGCCAAGGGAACCAATGCCTCAGTCAGCAATGCAGAGGAAGACATGTGGCTTTGACGTGACCCTCTCATAGTGCAGGTGGAAGCTTCAGTCTTCTTTTACTCTTGGACATGAACTGAAGAATGTATTTTGAGGCTCTGGCAAGTCATGGCTTGACTGGAATTTTAGTGAGCATGCCCTCTTCAAGCAATAATTTTGATGGCAGCACTAAAAACTAGTTTTTAAAACAATTAGGCAAGAAACAGACATTAGAGATGGCCCATAGAGATGGCCAAAAGCATTTTAATGTTGCAGAAAGGTGATTGGGACAGCCTTTCCATGTTTTTGAAATCAAACTTCAAAGGAGTCCCATGCTTAAATCTGGAGGACCTGTCATCAAAGAAAAGAAGCTAATCTGCATAATCTTGAAAGTGAAAAGAGCTCAAATTGTGACTCTCAGATATGCACATTGGTTAGCAATTTCCATTTTCCAGTCACAGATCATCTCTAGTGTAGGTTTCTGGCCCTAGTTTATGTGATTTCCTAGCTAAAGAATTAAGAAAATGCAAAATTCATATTACTTCGGCATCCAAGAAAGTCACTTTTCCTGCTGTTTGCATTTCTTTTGTTGTTAGTTTCAGTTTTGTCTCCCAATCTCTTCTTCCTCTTTGTTATGTCGATTACATTGTAAGCCTGCAGATTGTCTTGTTCTTTAATCGTTGTATCTTACGTTCTTTACAAACAATAATATATATTTTAGGAATCTGCTGGTTGTATGTGATCATTGATAAAAGCACAGCCAATGATTAGCAATTTGGTAACCACAAAAAACTCATGTACATACATAGTTAGTTTTCCCAGATTTTATAAAACACAGTTACTGTGCTGTTTCTGCCACTATGCCACTTCCTCTTGCAGGGGGCAGGGGGAGAGATTAAAGTAAATCTCTGACCTGCTGTGCATTCTTTCATGAATGTACAAACCAACAAACATTTTCCTTGCCCATGAGAAATTCAGTAGAAATTTCAGTAATCGTAGAATCATAGTACAATGGAGTTGGAAGGGGGCTATAAGGCCATCAAGTCCAACCCCTTGCTCAATGCAGGAATCCGACTCACAGTGTATCTCAGTGATTCCTGACCTTGGGCAACTGAAATTCCCAGAAGCCATCACTACCAGCTCTGCTGGCCAGGGTTTCTGTGAATTTCAGTCCAAGAACACCTGGGTTACCCAAGGTTAGGAACCACTGGTATATCTGACAGATGGCTAACTTGCCTCCAGTTTTGGGAGTACTCATCACCTGCTGAGGTAGTTGGTTCCATTTTTGTACTGCTGTAACAGTTGAGAGGTTTTTCCTGATATTCAACCGAATTCTGACTTCCTGTAACTTGACCCCATTATTACATGCCCTGCACTCTGGAATGACTGAGAACAGATCCTGCTTCTCCTCAGTATGACAACCTTAAAAGTATTTGTTATTGTATCTCCCCTCAGTCTTCTTTTATCAAGACTAAACATGCCCAGTTCTTTCAGTCTTTCTTTACAGGGCTTGGTTTCCAGTCATCCTTTTTGCTCCCCTCTAAACCTGTTCTAGTTTGTCTGCATCCTTCTTTAAGTGTGGTGTCCAGAACTGGACACAGTATTCATGATGAGGCCTAGCTAGTGCTAGATAGCAGGGAACTAGTAGTGCATGTGATTTGGAGACTATCCTTCTGTTAATGCAGCCTAACAGATCATTGTCTCTTTTTTTTTGCAGCCTTAATGCACTGTTGGCTCATAATAAAAGTTCTTATTTGTTAAGCACCATCCTGCTAGGAATAGATATTTCTCACTGTTCGTTTTTAATTTTTTCTAGCTGTCTTATTTGACTTCAGGTTTTTTTTTCTTTATTCATTTTACAAATAAATCAAATATCTACAGAAATAACAATTCACCCAGAATAGTTAGGTAATGCTAAACATTAGTATGGTTGTCATTTAGTCAGATCATTAGAAACAGTTTCTAAGCTGTAGGCAAAATGAAATTTGAGCACAGAAGATTCTTGCCCTCTTTTTTCAGCTTCAAAATACCAGAGGTATGTGTGTGTATGTGTATTTCTCCCCTTCTTTCTATACAGGGTATAAAAGGAGGTGGGGTGAATGAAGGAAAAGCCCTGTACTGGTACAGATAGCATTTCATGACTTTTTTTGGTTTCTGTATAGGTCAGGTGTGAGTATAGGCGAAAAGCTGACAGAGGAGGGAAAGGTTTAAAGCATAATCTCCTGTATGTGATGGTTCTGATCAAACTGGGACACTGAATGCTTATGTGAGAGTGAAAAAGTAGGTGATCCAAAACAACAAAGTATGTACACGTTAGCCCTCAATCTAACTAAATATGGGCTCTGGTAGAACACTTGTGCATTGCTAAAGCTCACAATATCTTCTTATGTTGTTGTTGCTGCTTATGCTCCCAGGAGAGGAAGTTTGTTGGGGGTTCTGGACAGATAACAGAAAAGATCATGGATCGACTCAAAGGAAACGTTAAACTGGAGAGTCCTGTATTTTGCATTGATCAATCGGGTGATAACGTCGTTGTGGAGACACTGAACCATGAGATATATAAGGTAATTCAGTCAGAATAAAAATCATGTGCATTTAATAATAGAGGGCATATCTGGTAGACCTCTTAGCCCGGTGTAATTGGCCTGCCCTTGTATATTCTTTGAAATTTATGTTATGGAGTCATTTTTGAGACCTTCTTCTCAAAGGTTATGGTAATGTAGACAGCTTCTGACATTTGATTATTTCCTCTGTACTTTGTTTCTTTTCGTCAGTATATCTCTGGTCAACCACTGCACGGCTCATTGCTTTTGTCTTGCACCAATGTGCCTGTCGAATTAATTGAATTGCTAAGTGTACATAGTTAGAAAGTTTGTATCCTGACCATGTATAAGTTTATATAAAAAGCTCAGTCCCAGAATCTGAGCCGTTAGCCACTATGAGAACTGCTCTGGAATTTGTATCCCAAAGGAGAGACACATATGACCTCATCTTTGCTTGAGGACTGAGGGGTGTGGGTTTAAAGTTCTGAATCATTCTTATTCCCATCTGTATTTAACTGAATTGTACAGGACTTGAAAAAATCCTGAACTGCTGATATTTTATTGTTCTATTTTAACATGAATTGTATTTTATATGTTCTGAGTCTTGTAAAAGAAATGGGTCCTGAAAAGTGAATTAAAATGTTTTAGATATATAGTTAAAATGATATCTCAGATGTTTCCTTATATTTTGTAGTGCAAGTTTGTGATCTGTGCCATTCCGCCAATCCTAACCACAAAAATCCATTTCAAACCAGAACTGCCAACAAAAAGAAACCAGTTAATCCAGCGCCTTCCAATGGGCTCTGTTATTAAAACCATGATGTACTACAAAGAACCCTTTTGGAAAAGAATGGGTGAGTATGAATCAATTACAGCACAATTAAAGTTTCTGAACTACTTTGGGTCAAACTTTTCATTGCACAAAATTTCTCCTGCAAAGGGGAATTGAAATGGGGCAAGCCTGGCAGGGTTCCCCAACCCTTTCCCCAATGGCAAAACCCAGAAGTAGTGATGGAACTGTCATTTTGGGTTTGGTGGGTCACGTCCTCTTGTCCATGTGAATATGCACAATCACCAAGCTTAATGTGTTTTCTTTGTTCAGCTCTTATTAAATCACAGCCTTAATGCTACACTGCCTCAATGGTTTTGAACTACTAATGCAACCATTGTGCATGACAGTGGGAAATGGCAATACATATCAATATGTTGCTTGGAGCAGACGTTTTCATCATAAAAAACTGAAAAATAATAATGTGTGTTCCTTAGATATTTAGATAGGCTGAAATATGCATAATGCTTGAGAATTGTAAAGAATAGTGAAGGTATATGCATATGTATATCATTATCTGAGATAACTGCATTCAGTATTTCTGATGATGATCCTGTTTTCTTTTTTCCTGCTAGGATACTGTGGAGCCATGTTGATTCTGGATGATGAGGCTCCAGTTTCAGTAACTTTAGATGATACGAAACCTGATGAGTCCGTACCTGCTATTATGGGGTAATAATATATATATTAAAATGTTAATTTGTAAAATCAGCTATATAAACAGATAGATCAGATTAGACTTGTGGAGTTATGGAACATGTCCTAGGTCAGTTATTCTCAGCCAGTGGTACATATACCACCAGCAGGATGCAGAAGCAGTCCATGTGGGATCATTATCATAATGATAACAGAATTCATGGTCTTTTCTTGTCCTCCTGCAAATGTGACTTACTGCTTGAAATCCTGTTGCTTAGCATAGTAAATTACAACTAGAGTGGACCCATTGAATTGAACTTAGTGGAGTTGACTCACCAAATCAGTGGGGGATACTTACTATGCTAAGCAACAGATTTTCAGCCATTGTCTTCCCTCTGCATGGCACAAATTATCCATTTGTGATTCCCCTTGCACAGCAATATATTGTAAATGATAAACATAATAACTGAATAGCTGTAAATGTATGTATGTACTTAGAAAAAACTGGAGTTTTCATTTTTGTCATTGGGAGATCTAGTTTAGTTGATAGTACAATGGGTAGAATATAAAGACACAAAAGACTGAGAGTCACCATCCTATGTAAAATGAAAGAACACTACAGAGAAATATTTCTGCTATCCTACTAATTCTTTCCTGCTCCTAAATTTATTATACATAAAGTAATTACCTGTTTACATGTGTTGCTGGACTTATAGGGCACACCATTACTAGGTACTACTTGGTTTCTTGAAGGGAGTTCTGTTGAATTGTTGTACTCACAGTCCCAGCCCTACATAATCATCCTCACCCTTGTAATGACTTACTGCCATAAACACTGAAAGTTGTCCATATAAAACTTGCTTAAATATACATTCATATACGCCTAAGCTGGTCCAGAATGGAGGCTTCTGTGATTTATTCTATAGCAAGTGGTATGTAGACAGATGTTGTGTTCAGATTTTCAAGGAGGAAGACATGTTAGTCTGTTTCAGCATAATAAAAGAAAGTTTCAAGGGGTCTTTCAGTTAAAAAAAATATATTTTAGCACCAGCTTTTGTGGAGTACAGTTCATTTCATGAGATACTAATCCATTGTTTAATATTGTGAGAGTGAGTCTGATAGCGAGTAGGTATTGAATAAGAAAAGTAGTGAAACATACAGCAACATATAGTAAGGTAGCACACATATAGAAATAAGATTCCTCATGCCAAATGTAATGAACTTTAGCTGACTTTGACTCCTAGAAATACGATAAGGCCTACATGACCTCCAAACACATTGGAATGTTACACGATGTTACAGGGGAGGTGTGAAAATCAAGGCTAACATGTCTAGCTTCCCTCAGCGGCTCATATACCCCTCTGTTCTTCTGTGTGGGGGCTGAAAAGGAGACTGAAACTTTTGTTTCATTCTTGATTAGCCACAATTTTCTATGCATCTGAACCATTGGTTAATTTTAATTATGGCTTGTTGAATCAAGCCAACTCCAAAGGTTGTGCTCTGTAGTTCACTTGTTTCAAACAAACCATTTTCAAGACTAACCACTGTTTCTTGGGTTCCTATGACATGTCACGCTGTAGCTGATCAAACACAGAATGAAAAGCTCCCAGATCCCTTCTTGTAGCCATTCAGGTAAAAATATGGGAGAAAGTCTGTGCAAGGTTGCTGGGGAGGGGGGGGGCACAAGGTTGTTCTCAAGGCATGAAACCAAGGCCTCCAGTAAATATACAACAATGGGCTATCAGGGAGTGGATATGTGATTTCAGACAGAGTAATGCAAAAAGATCAAGAGTATATACAGTCCCTTTCCTTCCATCTGATTAGAATGATATCCTGTGGTTGTTTGCTTTTACAAAAAAGAAAGAAAGAAAAAGAGGTGTCAGGAGTTCCACTGTGGAATGTGTGAAAGTATGTAAAATCAAGAATTCATTTCTTTTTCCTCTTTAAAATTGTTGTACATGTAGAACTGTACATAACTTTTTAAAAAAATAATTACTTAAGCACAAATATTTTGGTTAGCGATCGATCAATAGATATTGATATTGATACTGACATATTAATTATGTTTTGGTGGGTTTTTTCCCCATTTAGCTTTATTCTTACAAGAAGGGCATTTAGATTAGCAGAGCTTAGCAAAGAGGAGAGGTAAGAATACATGACTTCTAAATATCTAGTTAAAAAAATTGTGATTTTTAAATTCTCTAAAACTAACGAATTATAATGTTTACTAATATATTTTTAAGTAAATTATTGTAATGCATACAGTCAGACCTCTGTGGATGACTGTAATACATACAACAACTAATTACTTCTATCAAATCTTTTTTTCCCCTTAATATTAATTTCACTACATTTTATTCCACCTTTCTTCCAAGGAGTTTCAAGCAATGTTTTAAACCTGCAGCCTTTTCATACTTGGTGGCTTGTTTAAGCCATTCTTTCTTACATAAGTTGAAACTAATCTTTGATTTTATGAACTTGTTATATTTATATGGAATTATTTGTTTTATATTGTGGACCAGTATTTGCCTTGTACTGTACTTTTGTACTGTGCTATGCTAAGAGCTGAAAATCTAATGACAGATTTGGATCCTATCTTTTCCTTCCATCTTTTCCTTCTTCATGTAGGAAGAGAAAGATAAGTGAACTGTATGCAAAAGTATTGGGATCAACAGAAGCATTACAGGTAAGGAAGAACACCATCTAACATCTGTGAAGCATTATATACATAGTTCCAATTTCATCGCTATGTGAATATTTGGCCATTTTAGTTTACTTATATCAATTTTTTGGTTTTTAGATGAAAAGATAATTTATGATAATTATTTTTACCTCTCAGTTTGAATGATTTCCTTCAAATCCTCAAATGCTTTTTCCTGTGCTTCAGATGTCTAAATTTACACCACCAAATGCTTTTTCATGTGTGTCAGATTGGCAGAAGGTAAAGAGGGTAGATAGAGAACTAATAGAAAATCTTTAAGTGGATAAAACTGAAACTTCAAACAGTATAATTTGAGATTATGATGCAGGATCTGCTTATGCTGTCTGCTGTGGGAGTAATTTTGTACCTACTTTGCCCTGCACTGATCAAAAAATGATTAGCTTTTAAGACCAGAGTGAAGGCTATTTTAGATTATTTTTAAAAAATTGGATTTATAGCTTCCCTTTCTCCCCAAAACCAGGATTTGCAGTAGCTCACTGTAATTCTAAATAAAAGGTACAGTTAAAGTACAGAGGAAGATGAACGATACACTATAGATTTAAATTTCAGCTACAAAAAACATGGTTTGAAAGCATATCACTAAAAAGGTACAGCAGCCAGCTGGTAACAAGCCCCTTTCTCAATTGGCATAACTTAATCTGTGTAAAACCAGAAGAGTCTTATGTATTAGACTAAGTACGTAACATACATGCCCCATGATTGGTAGTGGTGTGCAGTATAACAAGTTGTTCCAGCTTACATCTTACCCTCTGTGCAAGCATACTTCTTCATCTTTCAAGCCTAAATCAAGGTGGAGTACTCATGTTGTCCTGGTCCTGTTTTACCTTATGAAGGATCTGGACCTGGCTAAAGGAGTCCTCCTGAGAGATGATCCATGGTCCAAGTTTACAACTTGTTTTAAGATGTAAACAAGCATAATTTGTGACATTGTGCTGTATCATCATTGATTATGGGACACTACCTTTAACTTCCAGTGTTAAATGTTGAGCCAACAGGTTCTTTTCATTATTGACGTCCCCTGAAATTAATTATTACTATATTCTGAAGGGGGAAAAAACCAAGAATACAAACAAGTCATTAAGTGAAGCTGTTACAAAATGAGGAGGCATGTTGCTCTCTGTTTGGAAAAGCATACTGAGTAATGGTGCAAAGATGTGCTGTGCAAATATCTATATGCTGTCAGGACCCCTTTCTGCTGACTTGATCTCAGAGATCTGTCAACTGTATCATTTTGCTGGCTAAGATCTGCCAGCAGAACAGTCAACAAAATGGTGGAGAAAGGATGGAGTGAGGAAGGAGTTAAGTTATGCCAGAGCTAAACCTTCTCCAGCCTAGGGACAGAGCTACTGTGCTTCTCTCTCTCTCTCTCTCATTCATGTCAGAAGCACTGCAGCACAGTTCATAAATATGTCAAATAAGTTTCACTTAGTAATGGGCAGCATCAGAGCTTTTATTAACCTTTAAACTGCAGAGCTGGAAGGAACTATGTGGATCTTCGAGTCCAGCCCCTTTCAAGGAGGCACAGGAGGGAATCGAACTCCCAACCAGATGACTAAACCACTGAGCTATCCAGCAGTTGCAACTAACTTCAGACCTTGCTGAGTGTCATAGAGTACACTGGCATAGGTGTGAAGATGCCTATTCCTTTCTGCACTTGCAAATGACTGTGGTACAAAGTTGGGTCACAGTGAGAGTTGGCTTACCTAAAAGTCTCTTCATGAGTCATCTGTCTTTCCAGCAGAGTGACTTCCTCAGTCTTCATTTTCTCAATCAACTGTTTCCCACCACTGCTTCCCCAATCATTAGAATTGGCACAGGAGAAATGTATGAAGCAAGTTTGATTTATGTAATGAGTACATCCCACTGACTTGAATGGACTGGGCATCTTATAGCTAATTTAAAAAGGCACCATCACTGAGTTAAATTTCAGTGGAATTATCCTATTGATTGCTGTTCATATGAGCCAGTTTAGCTAACTGTTCCCATCTCCCTCTTTTCTCTCCTAACCGCTAAACCATGGCAAAGAAGGCTTCATATGTACAGCAGAAAGGCTCTAATGCCAGGAATTACTAAACTGTGCACTTCTACTGAAACACCACTGTTGGGTTGATGCGTCTTGCCTACTAGTTGCACACAATGAGATCATTACACAAAAACAATGCCAGCTCTGGAAATAAGTTGTGCTCCATTATTACAGTTTTTTCTTAAAGTTGCTGGAACATAACAGTTTATCTTATCAGCTAATCTTGAAAAACACTCTAAGTACTGGAGAAATGAATAAAGCACAGGATTGGGGAAGCTTTTGAAACATTTTATCTAGTGGCCAATAGGTGTGAAATGCAGCTCAGTCCAAATTTGTTGAGTCAGAGCTCTATGAAAGTGCAGCCCTGCTTGCTTCACACCAATAGTATTTGGTTTATATGAATACTTCTCCATATAGTGTAATAATGGAAAATTTGGAAGGATCCAGCATTCCCAGTTTTAATGCTGCCAAGAATCAATGAGCTACTCACCTTCTGATGTTTGTTTTGCTCTTACAGCCAGTGCATTATGAAGAAAAGAACTGGAGTTCAGAACAATATTCTGGAGGCTGCTACACAGCCTATTTTCCACCAGGCATCATGTCCCAGTATGGAAGGTGAAATTAGATACTATTTTTTTTTATACTGTTATATGACATCAGTGAACAATAAAAGTTTCTAAATGTAAAGCATAGTACTCTTACCATATTTTCCAGGCATTTAGTTGTATTTGCAAAAAGAACAAAGTCTTCTGGCATCTTGCAGAATAACTAATTTCTAATAACAAAAGCCTTTATGAATCTTGTGAACTTCATTGGACGCATGAAGTGTTATCATCTGTTTGTAGAAATACAGACATGTTGTTGAATGGAGATACACAACTGAATGTTCATCCACATTCCACATTCTGCCAAAATTAGTAATGATAGTTCCCATCTATGGTCAAACTCTTAAAAATGTCACACATGGACAATAATGCTACAAACATAGGAGGACAGGATAAGGAGTAGTGGCCCAGTTGGCATCGCCACTTCTTTCTCCCTGAGGTAAAGGCAGATTAAGCTAATAAATGTGAACACGTGAAAAAATGCAGAGAAATCCCTGAGAGGTGGGGATTTGCTAATATTTTCACATTCCTTGGAAACATCTTTGTTGTTGTTGTTGTTGTTGCTGCTGTTGTTTTCTTCTCCTAAGAACATCAAACACAACACTAGCACCTTACTACACATAGTCTAGCTTCTTCATCCTTGGTACATATCAACATTTCATTAAAAGCCATTACCTGCAAATTGGAGGGTTATCTCTATTCTCATAATCCATGTGGTGATATTTGTTTTAAAGGGTAATTCGCCAGCCAGCGGGTCGGATCTACTTTGCTGGCACTGAGACAGCTACTCAGTGGAGTGGCTACATGGAAGGGGCAGTGGAAGCTGGAGAAAGAGCAGCCAGAGAGGTAAAAAGAAGTCCCTCCCACCAAAGAGTTTTGGGTTCTTGGTATTCACATCTGAAATGCTGTCATTATGTAAAAGAAAGAAGGCATATCAAATTAGGAAGACTGATTAACAATGATGCACAATAACGTTTTTTCATCATGAAAGAGTGCGCCTCCTTGAGTTTAATTGCTAAAAGAAACAGGTTTTAAGTATAAGTTTAATTTTTCAGACAAAACCAGAATAATTTGAATGGCATGGTCAAATTCAGTCTTTTTCAATATTCTACAGTTTCAGTGATCGTTCAGGGCTAGTCAAATACATGAGTGTAATTCCTTAGGAAACTAGTAATTCCTTAAGAAACTAATGTCTCACAGTCATAAAAAAATGCATAATTCAATTATCGAGCAGCTAGCTCTTCTATGTCATAATGTCTTTTTCTTTTCATGAATTGTTATGCTATAAGTATTTTTAATAAACAGTTTCTGATCTCCCACGCAAATGAGAGTATTATGTATGACCCAACTGACCATCTTGAGCCATCTGGACTGGTTTGCAAATTGCTTAGAATAAATAACAGGGTTTGATTTGAAAGGATTGGCTATGTGAATGATTGTAGCTTGCAGAATGTTTACATTTTTTATATTTAAAAAATTCTGAATTCATTTCCCACTATATTATGGGCTGGGCCAGAGACAGAGCAGCAAATGACTTTCCACCCACCCCAAATTAAAAGACATAGACTTTGCAGAATCCAGATGCGTGGAACTGCATCTGCGCTATACATGGAACAGAAAGATGTTACCTTTTGTGATATTTTAGTCTTTCACTGTATCATTTGTATGATATAAAAGAATAATCATTAACACAGTATAATTTTCTGTTTTCCAGGTATTGTGGAGCATGGGGAAAATTTCAAAGAATGAAATTTGGGTAACAGAACCAGAATCAAAGGCAAGTGTTTTCTTAAGTGCCTTGCTAGAAATCCTGAATACAACATTCTTGATGCATTACCTAGATTATATGATCTCATTGTTGTAATTTATTGGCGTATTATGAGGAGGATATCCGCCTCATGCAAAAACCTTCGACCCACTTTTTAGTGGAGGATTTTACTTCTTTCACCATTTTATACATGCATATGAATTGATACGGTTATTCTTTCTCTATGTGAAGCACTTCACTTGGAAGTGTCTCTGAGATTTCATGTGTAACCTGCAGCCTGCTGGAGAGGCATTATGGTGGTACAACTGGGAGTAGCCAGTAGGGAATAAAATGGGTTCTCTATCCTACTGGATTTGAGGGTATGATTGGTACTGTCAGGGATCACTGGTTGATATTTCAGCTCAGGGAACCAAAAGATATACAGGAAATACATATCTGAACTCCTTTTCAGTCCGCAATGTTAGGTCCCTAATTTCCCTTTCTATCTTGGTTTTACAATGGGATTTACCAGCTTAGAATGGGAATGATTTCTCCCTTGCAGGTAGAAAGGCAGTCTAGAAATGAAACAAACAAGTACAGAACAAAGTTCTTCCCCCACCTTGTCATTCTCCCATACTTGTGCCCCAGATTGCTCATCTGTACCCCATGTCACCTCTCTATATCTGCTTCTAGTTCCTAATATCCTTTGCAGATTCTCCCACCATTGTTTAAACTTGGCACTTTATTGTCCCTTGTCAAGTCCAATTGCAACTGTAACCTTGAGTGTTATATGGTTTGGATTAAGGGTGTGATCACATGGCATATAGCTCGCATTTTGGACTGACTGTGGTGTGGTCTGGTGTGAGCTATTTCCCAGCTATCACATGATATACAGGCAATAGCACTCTACCTGACCCTGATCCATGCCTAAGCTGGATCTTTTTGGTTCAGCTGTAAGGCCTCTACTTTTGGAAGCTGGACTGTAACAATTCCACAATGGACAGAAGAGTCACTTTTAGGGAGATTGCTCCCATTAAAAGCAACCCTTTCCAGTGCAATCACAGGTGCACCTTTCTTGCCATCTGATTGCACCTTGAGTAAACAAACATCAGGAAGGGAGCTTGCTACCTTTCCCCTCTGTCATCATTCTCCATGTGCAGAGGGCAATGGTACAAAGAGGAGGGTCTTCTGTACATATGTGTAAAGGTTCTCTATGTGATCAAGAACTCTGATTTTTCAGGGTTTGCAATTGTGTGAACAATCTCCACACACAAAGGGTGATTACTCTCCATGGGAGAAGAGGAAAAACACATGAGGGCAGACTAGTGTGTTCTGTCTTACGCTGACATAATCTAGAACAGGTGTTGTTGGGTTGTCACTTCCAGTGTTTCTCATCATTGGCTCTGCTATATAGTAGAGGGTTGATGGGTGTTGTGGTCTAAAAATATCTAGAAGGCCTCGCTCTAGAACATATAACATCTGAATAGGATTCATGTTTTCCAGGTCCTGATCCAAGTGGTGGCTACTTTTTCTTTTCTGGTGCAGGTAGAATGTCTCTGTTTTGGTTCAGTTCCGGCATGTGTGATCACTGGGTTTGAACCAGAGTGGCTGGCTGGCTGTCCCTTTGCTGAAACTGCTTAACAACCTTGAGAAATGAGAAGCTTCCTTGCTGCATTCCTATGGAGGGGAAGGGAGAAGAAATTTTCCATTTCTTTTTAATTATTGCTAGATCATCAGCAATGCTTTGAAAGGGTTCTTTTTCCCCCAAAAGCCTTTTCTAAGCATCATCAATGTGCTGTGTCAGCACCGGTTAAAAAGAAACAGAAAACTTCCTCTTGCTTCCCCTCTACATGTGAGCAGCAAAGAAGTTTCCCATTTCTCAAGATCATTAAGGAGCTTAGGTAAAGCATGGAAGAGCAGGAGAGGTTTTATTGTTTTCTTCGTTTTTCTTTCCTCTCTGCCTTTAAAAGGAAAAAAAAATTGTCTAGATTGTGCTAAACAAGGTCGCTTAAGATATGGTGTGATCAATTCTTGCATGTAGATGCAAGGATCATCCCCAAATGACATACCACTTCTCAAAGTGACCCTGTTTGCCATAATCTAGACTGATTCAGGCTGAGATAACTGGGTTGGCTAGTTGTACCCTCAGTTGTTCTAAGTGTCATGCAGTAACACTGGATGTATTCCTTCCTAGGATATCCCAGCCATCCCCATCACAACTACATTTCTGCAGAGAAACTTGCCATCCGTCCCAGGATTCCTGGCCTTCCTTGGATTTTCTGCTTTCATCACCTCTTTGGCTGGAGCTGGAGTCTTTGCCTATAAAAAGGGACTTATCTCCTGAGAGTGTATCTGAAACAACAGTTGTTGCTTTCCTCTTCATGCTGAGAATGTTGTGTTTGGAAAGTAGTCTTTCAGACCCTCTTTGGGACACCTGAAACAACATATCCAACCAAATTTAAGACATGCCCTGTGAAGCAACCAAGGTTTTTCATCCCTAATTGATTTTACTTGGTTGAAAATCAGTGACCTTTCTCCTCCATCACTACCCCACCAATAAAATAATAAGAATAAACCAGAAGTGCAGCTTTGCACATTTCCTAATGCTTATGGAAAACTTCACCCTTAATTTAAAAAAAAATCTTACAGTGAACAAATAAATGTTAAAAGGTTTCTCTAGTATGAGCTTATTACACTAGATGCTGATTCTATCAAGTGCCTGTTGCTTACTGCTTTCTTAAGCTGCAGAAGAACTGTAAATATATTTTAGCTATTTGGTGTTGCAAAACTCATCATGGACTTGAATGAATCAAAATAAGTAATATTACATAATTTTAAAGGGAAATAATGAAATAAAAAGAAGATTCCAAGAAGTTGCATTGATAAAAGCAGAGTGAAGGGTGTGTTACTTGTTTTACAAGAACTGTTTTACAGGAAATGAGAGAGAGTCAAGTGTTTGGAAACATTATATTTTTGGACTAAGAGAATACTGGGAGTTGTAGTCCAACAACATAATTTTTTTGATCTCCAGAGTAGGATCCTTGTCCACTCCTCTGCCTGCTGTAACAAATGTAGAGTATTCCCAGTAGATGGCAGCCCGGTCTTCACTTAGAGATGTCTAGTCAGGGTCATCCACCCTCCACCTCTTGAGGAGTTTGGCTGCATTGCTGAGCAACTCTTATTGTCAAGACTTTTCTCCTAATGTTCAATGAAAACCTACCCCCTTGTAAATTAAATCTGTTAAATATAATCCTGCCCTCTGGGCCAGTAGTAAAGAAGCAAACTCTTGCCTTGTTAGGCCTTTCGCTATTTGAAGAATCTTCCATCCCTTTTGTTTTTGTTTGCACCCTTCGTAAAATGCAGCTGCCAGACATTGATTTTGCAAGCCAGACCTCATCTGGACATTGTGCTCCAGATGAGGTCTGACTTGCACAGACAAATATCTCCTCTATTGCAAACGAATTTGATGCTACTTTGCCTTCTTCTTCTTCATTTTTAAACGAGTGAATTAGGAAGCACTTAGTTTAAAACAGAATCTAGGGACCCAGAGAGTGGTTGCCAAATACAATGCAGATAATGTTTTTCATTCTGGCACAAATGAATGTACTTCCTGCCCTTTATTCTTCCAGTAACCCTATGTGGTAGATTAAAGTGAGAGACAGTGCCTTGGATCCAGACTTAGTTATACTTATAGTAGTAAGTCCCACTGAAATCAGTGGAGTTTAAGTCAATCATGGCTACTTACATTCTGATTACAGCAGGTCTTAATGTAAGGTATGACTCTGACACCAATGTAGTTCCTGGCCCATGGTCACCTTGTGGGTAGATATGTTGAGCCCTGGCTTTCCAAATCTAAATCTAAATCCGGCACTGAAGCCAAATTGGTAATGCACAGAGATAAATGTAGCATACCATTCTCTAAAAAGAAAATAATGAATTTCAGGTAAACCAGTATAGATTGAAAATTACACTAATGAAGTATTCTGATCAGGGGATTCAGATAGGTTAATGTTTTCATTGATAATTACATTTGCCAAATGCTAGAAATCATCTGTGCTTCTCCATCTCCATAATTTAGTGAAATGTGCCTTTTGAACATCACTTAAATTACCATTAAAGTATTGATTTAAAACACTCCAAAGCATTCAAGCTGTGTTAATGTTACGACTTTTGCAAGGCAATCTGTTTGCTGTGAAGTACCCACCAGCTGCAAAGGCACATGCTCACAGCTCTTAACAGACACTTTGAAGCTCTACAGTGGTAGCCATAGCCGATCTAAATGTTGATGACCAGGGTTGAGAACAGAAGAAGGGGAATCGGGTGCCTGGATAGAAGGATGAAGGTCCTGGAGTGCAGCACTGGTGCATAGCCTTCTGAATTTTATGATTAAAACCCCATGGTCTCTTAATGTTGTGAGTGTTCCCCTGCATTCATTCTGAAAGGGAATCTCTTGCACATGCTGTAGAGGTGCTTTTCTCAGAGTAAAGACACAGCATGTGATGCATGATCTTCCATGGTGGATAATGACATAATTAAAACATTAAACAAAACAGAGTGACCCCTTCACTGTTTGCCACATGAGCTTCTCTTCCTTCTTTTGCACAGCACAAAACAGCCCTCCATGCATTGTAGGCCCTGAACTCATAATATTGTGATCAGTGATCCTTCAAGTACCCCACCAGTGGTCAGCAAGGTGATGTCTGGAATTGATGTCCCCTATATTTCTTCTCAGGTGGCCATGATCAGATCAGCCAGAATCAGTAGCACTGGGGGACTACTAATGGATGGAAAAGGAAGCGGCCCGGAATGGGAGGGACTTGCTGGGGCCTGTTCCATGTCTGCACCCCATCAAGATAGGGAGGAGCTTTTCCATAATGAGCAGCCTGCTTCCACACATAGATCAATCATGCTGGCTCAGGGTATTCCTAAGAAGCCATTTAAAAACAAAAGTGAAGTGGCAGTTGGTGGGATTTTTGTAATTTAAGTTCTCCCAGTCCTGGAAATCACCTAGAATCCCCCAGGCCAATTTCTGGGACTGGAAGAGGGGAAAGAAAGCAAAAGAGAGGTCTTCCTATGGCAGTTATTTGCTTCACTACATATGCAGAAGGGAACACCCCTCAGTTGAGCGGCTTGCTGAATGTCACCTCACTGTTCCATGGGAAGAGTAGTCTTGCTACCTAGTAGATTCTATATGGGGAGCCTCAACTGAAGCAGTGAGATAACTTCCAGCAAGTTGTTCAACTGAAGGGCTATTCCCTTCTGGAAGGGAAGACCAAATATGAGATAGATTAACTTGATAAATGAAGCTACAGCATTGAGTTTGCAAGACCTGAGCATGGCTGTTAATGATGTGACTTTTTAGAGGTCTCTAATTCATAGGGCTGCCATAACTCAGAAGTGACTTGATAACACATAAGAACAACAACCACATTGGTCTCAAGAGTCAGGGTATAAAAATTCCAGACCTTGCTGCAGAAACACTAGAAGCTCACCCTCTGTTGCATTTGTGCAATCTTCAGGACCACATGGTCTTTTCCTTGTTCTTTCTGAACCACAATTTATTTAGTAGCAGATTTAAAAAATCTGTGAATCTGAAAATCTTTCCTCTCTCCCGCTCCAGTTGTATATTTGAATGACTTCAGGAGTAACCAGACTTTTGCATTTCCTCTTGCAACATTCATGAATAATACAAGAAGATGAGTGTTATAAGAAACACTGTTTAATAATTTCAATAATTTTAAGTAGCAGTTGTGTTTGTTTGTTTCTTGGTGTACCTCAAAAATCCTAACTTTAAGATTTAGGATGCTACTGTCAGTCGCTATCATTAGTTTACCCATATTGCTGCTAAACTAATGCTGGATGATCTGCTGTGATGTCAAGACATCCTTCATAGGTATGTGAGCAAACCCCCCAAAATACGTGAAGTGAGTGCTGAGCTGGAGCCACTGTAACTTGAGAATCAGCCCCCCCGAAGTGCAATCTCCATTCAGGTTTGAGCCTTGTTGGAAGTCAAGCATTGTCAAAAGTGTGAGGGCAAAACTGAACTGTGTTGTGTAAGAGACAGAAAGGGGAGGGCACCAGGGGGCCTTCGCTTCCCTGTTGCCATTAGTGCCTCACAGTTAGCTAGCTTAATAGTTAGTTCATGTTCATAAATGTTGCAGTCTGATTGATGACAAAACCACAGCATAGAAGATCTTTAACCATTTCAGTTTCTTCACAAACCACATTAAAGTTACATAATTCTTCTGTAGACATTTTTAGTCATGTATTTATGCTGTAATTCCTACCCTACTTTCCCCTTCCAGAGGTATTTTTGGTTAACAAAACTCCAGGCAACATTATCTAAAACAAATAGTGATGCAATATATCATTAAAATGAGGAAGTAATAGTAACATGGTTCTCAGTTAAAAACAACATAAAAATACCTCAGGGAGCCAACCAACAGAACTGAGAACTGTAACAAAGTTAAAAGCTTGCCAGAGAGGCAAAAGTACTGTGTTTCCCCGAAAATAAGACAGGGTCTTGTATTAATTTTTGCTCCAAAAAACACATTAGGGCTTATTTTAAGGGGATTTTTTCCCATGTACATCAATCTACATTTATTCAAATACAGTCATGTCATCTTCTTCTGGTTGCTGCACAAGGGTGGAAGGTGGGGTTTCACTTAACTGGGGCTTATTTTTGGGTTAGGTCTTATTTTTGGGGAAACAGGGTATGTCAGTGATCATTTTTAAATTGTTGTTAAACTGTGGATAGAAAGTTTGCAAACATCTAGAACAATCTGAGGAGCTACCGAGCATCAATATGTGCAAGGATATGGATAAGCAAGCCTGAAAATCAGTGCTGCATTTTTTTCTGCCAGAGTCCCAAACCAGTTTTGCAGCATACTTGACTCTTATATTGGGCAGCATTTCCTCTCACAAACTTGGAGTAATTTGTGAATCAAGTTAGTAATAGGTATAGGATCTACAAAAGAATGTTCTTGACATTGTACAGAACTAAACTTGATGTGATACCATTAAATGGATTAATAGTAGGGTACACCCCCTCCAAATAAGGACCCTAGAGAGGTTGGGGGCTTTGAAGCTTTTTGTGATTAATGCATGAAACAATTACTTTGCATTCAGCTGGCTATAGCTGGAACAATCTTTATTCAAAGTCTAGTTTCTATGCTATAAGTTTTTGTTTGGGCTGCCCCCATTTTTAGAATTGCTTTGTAGAATGTCAGTTTGCTCTGCCAGCACCATAATATCACTGCACTCTCATGCAGTGACAACACAGGGTGCTATGGAAATCTTTGCTTTTTGGTTCCTGTGATATGCAAAGCTGTGTAGGAGAACAACCAGGATATTTTCTGTAACAAATGGAGGGCAGGTATATCATTTTTTTCATCTAACCCTAAGTAACTGAAAGAACTCAGGGAATAAATATGGTGTGGCATTTTCTGTGGCAATTTAAAGTAGAATGAACACAATGGAAGAATTATGTGTGGGTTTGAATTGTTGAATGACTGAAGAGAATTGTGGCACCACTGTAGAAAACAAATTAATATTACGTTCCCTCTCCCCCTTCACCCCATGTTTTTGCATTACTGTTGTAACGATCCAATTTAGTTTCCATGGTTACTTGGCCGTTGCTATGTACTTAAGCACACTATATACCAGAATGTTGAGCTGAATACACATGCAACTGAAATAGCTTTTGTTTTATTTGTGTGTGTGCACACACGCCATAATCTCAAAGCCATTGGGAGAGTCCTCCAACTGAAGCAGATTTTTAACAAAAAATTAAAAGTATTTTTGAGAACCAAGAGCTTTGCAGGGAAGTTAAGGCACCACTGAAATGCATTCATCTTTCATATGCTGATAGTGTTGCGCACAGTTGATTCATCTTTGCTTGAATCAACTGTGAATTCTCATGACCTGAAAGATAGAAATCCTAGGAGAAAGTGGTCTTGGACCAGCTCTTCCATAATTATAGCTAAAAAGATACCCTATCCCATGTTATAAATAAAAAAATTATCTTCAAACAGATAAAACTTCCAGAGGTTGGAAGAATAAATTCTTTTGTATTACAGTTTCTAGAATACTCCAGCTAACAAGGCTACCGACTGAATCAGTAACTTTTCCATGCTTTGGAAATGCACAGTCTGGTACTAAGAGATTAAAGAGAAAAGATGTCCCATTTATAACTCAGTGGTTTAGCTATCTGGCTGTAGAGCCAGAGGTTGGGAGTTTGACTCTCCACTGTGCCTCCCTCACTGGACTCAATGATTCATAGGGTCCCTTCCAGCTCTACATTTCTAAGATTGTTGTTGTTGTTATTGTTATGTGCCGCCAATTCAGAACTGATTGATAGCGAACCTTGTAGGGTTTTCAAGGTAAGTCAGATATTTAAGGAGCAGTTTTACCAGTTCCATACCTCCAGTGAGCTTCCATGGCTGAGTAGGGATTCAAACCCAGGCCTCCAGAGTCCTAGGCTGTCACTCTATCCACTACACCACACTGGGTAACCAAGATTATTATTAATAAGAAATTAAAAGAAAGACACACATCTGACTCTTGCTTGCTATGATATGATTTCGTCATGATGTAAGTGGAAACTTCAATGTCCACCTGATTTTACTCTTGGGGCTGAAAATGCGCTTTGAGACTGAGCTTGCCTCCAATGCCAATGAGCACAACTTTCTCCAAACAATTATTTGGATGGCAGCACTCTCACAATGTAGCAGAGGCTTTAATCCCCATCTTGTTTTGCTTTTGGGACTGGCAATGTGCTCTAAAGGTCAGCCTTAATGTCACCCCTATGAACTATTTGGTTCAGCCCACTGGGTGAGGAAATCTTAGGAAAGGGCTGTGATTCAAGACTTGATTTTAGAAAGGGCAGGAGACCTGGAGAGGCAGGATTTACTGTTCCCCTGGAGGATGATAAAGCCCTTACCACTTTTAGTTAGTTATGTGCTGTTGAGTAGGAACTGACTTAAAGAGATTCTGCAAGGCCATCAAGGTGAGATATTTAAGAAGTGGTTTTACCAGTTCCACTCTCCCAGTGAATTTCCATGGTTAAGTAGGTATTCATATCCTGTTCTCCAGAGTCCAAGTCCATCACTCTATCCATGACACCATACTGGATGCCTTACCACCTTGGTTTAGGTAGTAGAATTTCAATATGCTTGTGCAGGAGGGGCACTGGAAGGGTGAATCCATGTAGTGATCTTATGTATTTTTATTTGAATATTTTGTTTTAGGGCTTTAAATACTTGGAACTGATTTCTTTATGTTGTGGTTTGCCCTACCTCAGTTGATAAATATATTTGGGACTTTATTCCTATTTTGCTTTAAAGAGACATTTCCATCCTCCTTTGTTTCTTCAAGCAACTCCTGCTCTGGTGCTGATGAAAATAACTTGGGACATGCAAATCATAGCATCCAATTTGTGGCTATATTCATATCACTTGCTGTTGTCTTCTTGTGTGTGTGTGTGTGTGTGTGTACCTAAACATTTTGTAAATGTTGTGTTTGCAATACTCATTTTAATACGCACACACACACACACACACACATGTATAGCCTTATAGAACCAGAGAGTGTTACATTAACATTAGAAGACATTTCTCCTCTCATGACAGGGTTCCCACAGAGATGTGTGCATAGTTTTATGCTTATATTCCAATGACCAGTCACAAAACAATGCATGGCTAAAAGCAAGATAGAACAATAAGGAAAAGCATGTACTACAATGACTTTCACCATATAAGAGAGCACCACTTCTAATGACACACTAATCATATTGTCTAGTTCGCTATCAAGGGTATTAGCTATTTCCACAATTCACCTTTATTGTATTGCCAGATTCATGTGTGTCCTCCTCACTCTTCTTCCTTTGTGTCATGTCTATTAAATTTAAATTTCTCAGGACTCTTTTATTCTTTAATCTTTGTAGGGCAGTCAGAAAATTTTAGCTATATTCTAGATGTTGTTATAGTTTCACTCAGCTGGGGGGGGGGGGCTAGATAGGAGTCATAATACTAGCAAAAGAGGTCTTGACATTTTTCTCTCATTGGCCTCTCCCCTAAAACAGCAATTTGCTCTGCAAAGCACATAGTTTCCCATATGAAATGCATACTGATTTTCTGGGGACTCCAACCATGTACAAGGAAGGTGCTCCTCAATTCCTGGTGTTGCCCCATCTAAAGTTTGTATGTTCAGAGATTATGAAGTTCAATTAGAATAGCTTTGTATTGAGTTGTAGGAATTTGTTTATATATGTGTGTGTATAATTTGTTTATATATTGTGTATCTAGAGCAAGTCCATTTCATCAAAAGACCTGTCACCTACAATATTTTGTCATCTTTGTTGGTTATGATTTTTTTTTAAATCTAGATACATGTTGGAAAAGACAATAGTATTAGAGCACATATAATTTCTATATACAGCTTTGAATTCTTTTGAATGTTATACACAAACCACATATTTCTTTGTAATCAAATATTTCAGTTCAAATACTTAGGGGTCATGAAAATATTTTGCTGAATAAATATAACTCAAATCAGTTCATATTCTATTCATGGGGAGTGGAAAGGAGAAAGATATTACAGAGGTACATTTATGTACATACTGTACATAAATGGCGAGGAAGTGGAGAGGGTTGGTAGTTTTAAATTTCTGGGCACTTACATCTCAGAGGACCTCTCATGGACTATAAATGCCAACATGCTAGTGAAGAAGGCACAGAAGAGGCTGTATTTCCTGAGAATTCTCGGGAAGTTAAATTTATCTCAGCATTTACTTCTGTCCTACTATCGTAGCACCATTGAGAGCGTCCTAACCTATGGCATTCTTGTATGGTTTGGGAGTAGCTCTGTAGCGGACAAAAAAGCTCTACAGAGAACCATTAAAATTGCCCAGAATATCATCGGGCTCCAGCTATCAACCCTGGATGACATCTTCACATCCCGCTGTCTGAGGAAGTCACACAACATCCTTAGAGACTTTTCCCATCCTGCTTACAACTTCTTTGAACTGTTGCCGTCTGGCAGAAGATACAGAACAATTAAGACTCAGACCACATGTTTTCTGAATAGTTTTTTATCCCAGAGCTATAATTACACTTAATAATGAACTTAAAGACCACCAGTAATGAACAGTTGGACAGTGTTACTTAGCCTGCGGTGTAGATGTTTGTATTTTTAGTGGGGGATTTTTAGTGGGTGGGGAGTGTTTGGGGATTTTTTTATGTGTGTGCATGTGGGTCTGGTCTCTGGGTGTCTGTGTAAATTTCGTTGTATGTGTATACTATGTATAGACTTACAATGACAATAAATTTATTTGTATTTGTATTTGTAGGTAGGAATGGTTGGCTAAGCTGACTTTTGTGAACAGCAATAGATAGCAGAAAACAGACACCTCAATCAATTGAACAAATTAAATTTGATCCACATCCCATGGAGAAATTGAGGGTTCTGTTTTCTTTTCTCAAACACTTCACTTGTTCAAAAATCTGTAGATCAGATGGAAAACTTTTTTGCCCATTCCCACACCTCAGTTCATAATGAGAACACAGAACAAATCATGCATACCATATTTCATAATGCCTATGGAAAGAATCCAGTTGCCTTCATTTAAAAAAAAAGGTGAACAAATGAATATTAGAAGCTTACTTTAGTCCTTTATTGAACAAGCTGCTTATTCTGAAAAGTGCATTGCTAAATTTAGTAAACTTCTTTTTAAAATTAAAACAAAAACCCTGTAAATGTATTTTAGCTTATATGTCCTGAAAATTAAACTTGGCAGAGATTTGAATGAAGTGAAATAAGTAATTGGAAAAGCAAAGTAATAAAGAGAGTGAAAAGTCCCTATGTTTCTTAGTAGCTATGTCAATACAATGGAGCAACACACACATATAACTTACTCTACACAGAGTACATTACAAAAAAGATATAGTCCCTATCACAGGATCATAGAGGTTGAATGGGGACTTTTAGGTCATCTAGTTCAAGAGTCCCCAACCCCCGGGTTGCGGACTGGTCCTGGTCTGTGGCCTTGGAAGGACCGGGCTGCCGGGACAGATGAGCAGCAAGCAGGAGGTGAACAGTAAGTGAAGCTCCGCCTCCTGTCAGTACACTCCTATTAGGTTCTAATGCCGCTGCTGATCTGATAGGAGGCGGAGCTCCACTTCCCGCTCCCCTCCTGCTGCTGCTAGATCAGCTGTGCCTATGGGATTAGAATCTCATAGGAGCCTGTGCTCCTATTAGGTTCTAAGCCACTGCTGATCTAACAGGAGGCGGAGCTTCAATTGCAACTCACCTCCTGCTCCTGCTTGCCACAAGTATCCCCCCCCCCCCGGTCCTTGGGAGAATGGTTTTCAACTAAACAAGTCCCTGGTGTCAAAAAGGTTGGGACCTACTGATCTAATTCACCCTATCTGCTGCAGGAAAGCTAGAGTGTCCCCAATGGATAGCACCTTAACTATTGTTCAAAGAAATTCAGGGAGGTTCAACTTTCTGTCTATCTAGGTGATTGACTCCATTGTTGAACAGCTCCTATAGTGTCAAAATATTGTTCTTATTGGTCAAAGGAAACCTACCCTCTTGTAACTTAAATTTATTAAACCTAATTTTGTCCTCTGGAACTACAGCAAAGAAGTGTTTGTCTTGTTCTGATGACAACCCTTCAGGTATTTGAAAAGTATTATCATGTCTCCCCTCAGATTTTTCTTGTCCACATTCTTTGTAAAATGCAGCTCCCAGAACTGGTCAATGTACTTTAGATGAGGAAAATCCTTTACTCTGCAACATATCTGATCCAAACAGATTCACTCAGTAAACAACACACTGTGTTACTTTCCCATTGTTTGAATGAGTAAATTACAGAGCACTTACAATTTAAACTAGAAACTAGGGGAGCAGAGAGTAATTTTCAGGTACAATCCACAAAACATTTTGTACCTGAAAATCCCTGACTGAAAGTGGGGAAGTGTACTTCATTGAGTACCTTCCTCCTTTTGTTCTTATGAGGTAAAATTAAGCTGAGAGACAGTGGTCTGGACTAGACCTAGCCGAACATTAGAGGAGACCCACAGAAATCAATAAAAGTCATGAATTATCACAATTTCAGTTGGAACTCTTCAAATATGCCTGAGTCTGGATTCAATCCACTGCCTGGCTCACAGTGAGGTGTTTTGAGTCCTCCCCTTCCCATTCTAATTCCAATACTGAGCCATTCATCAGACTGTCAATTCAGAACAATAAAAGTAACAAATTATACTCTAAAATGGAAGCAAGATATTTCGGATAATATTATATAGATTGATAATTACACAAACGTGATCAGAGTAAACATTAAAGGAAATACACATTTTCTATAATTAGCTCTTTTCCTGCCCTGCAACAGGATTTCCTCATATATACGCCATAGCAATCAGATTTGCGAATTAACCTTATGGTTACTTTCCAAGGACCAATCACAAAACAAAGCACACTGAATGCAACATGAATTGGTGGGAAAAAGTGTGTGCTGTGATGAACAGCCCTCTTTTATCACTTGAGGGAGCATCTCTGCTAAAAATGTGTTGATTGGTCTAGTCTAGTTTTACTTTCAGTAATAAAGTAATCTGGACCTGTTACTACCCTCAGCATTAACAACTCTTGTAAAATGTCAAAAGCTGTCTGCGCCTCTCTGTCACTGTTACTTAGTGAAATGTGTCTTTTGAGCCACCATTAAAATTGCCATTAAACCACCCATTTAAAGCACTCCAGAGCATTTAAGTTGTGTTATTTTTATTCTGCAAGTCAATTTATTTTCTACAAATTACCCATTATCTGGAAATGCATGTAGACATGGCTTTTAGGTGGCACTTCAAAACTCTGCGCACATAGCAGTGACAATTCTGAATCTTGATTGAATTGGAGCCGCATGAGGAAAATAGGGATTCCTGGGAAGGAGGGTGAAGGAAGATCCGTGAGGGCAATAATAGTATGCAGTGCCCTGATGCACCTGTAGATCTAGACCAGTGGTTCCCAACCTTCATTAACCCAAGTGTTCTTGGACTGCAACTCCTTGAAGCCTTCACTGCTAGCTGTTCTGGCTGAAGTTACTGGGAGTTGCAGTCCATGAACACCTGAGTTACTCAAGGTTTAGAACCACTGATCTAGACTGAAGCATTATGCACAGAAAAAAACATTGTGGAGAGTCCAGATTATAAATGAATGTCTGAAAATTGACATAGCAGAAGTCTGCCAGGTATATTTCTTAAGGTGAGCTCAGAGCTGGTTTCAACCAGTTTGGGGTGTGTGCGCTTCACCCTACTACCATGTGGTTGGAATTTTCCAGTCAGTCTCCAAGATAGGAGGTAGTCGATGAATGTACCCTTCCCCGCCCCCATTCATGTGGCGTGTTTTGAAAAAATGGAAGGCCACATAGAAACGTAGCCACCCCAGTCCTAAAACTGGGATAACTTTTCTTTAACTGACCAGGTCACTTTCAGAAAAGGGTGTCTTGTGCATGATTTAGAAGTGCTTTTTCTTATGGATAAGGAGTCTGCAGCTGATCCATGGCATTATATGTTAAAATAACAATTTTTTTAAAATGGCATTTTAAATATTAGATGGATTAATCTTGAAACTTTGGGCCTCACTCAACCGGACTGAATATTGCTCTAGAAGAACAAAGCCATTTGTGTGATATGAACTGTCCAGGTGATCCTAGAGGCTGTCTGGAGCAAGAAGTGAAAGGGAAGAAAAAAGCCACCAAGGGGAAGTAATTCATTTTGCCTAGAAAATGGGAAGGAAGCCCAGTTCACAAGAACATAGCATATTGTTATAGACATTGTTAGACATTGTTATTTTATAAACTAAATCATGGGGAAAAGTGAAAGCTGAGGGGAAAACTTTGCATTAATCAGTACCGAGTCATAATTACTGTATGCTTGGATAATATTCTCTTTCGTCTCTCTACTCAAAACATGACTGTGCCTTGGTTGTGATATGATGACTGGGAATAGTCCTTGTGGTTTTCCCCCATACAAATCCCTGCTTCCTGTGGGATAAAGGATTTCATGTGTAAGGGAGTGACAAAGCCAAGAACAGGGGTGGGGTTAGTATGCTTTCCTCTGCATGTGATAAGTGTACTTGCTTTAATAATGACTGAATAGAGTTATTGTCCCTTAATGAAGTAGGAAGCAGCCCTGGATGAGAGAAACATGCTGGGATCTGTTCCATGCATAGACTTCATCCAGTCCAGATGAGGGATTCACATGCAGCAGCCTACTTATGTACATGAATCGGACTTGCTAGTTTGGGACATTTGAATGGATGGATGGATGGATGGATGGAGGGATGGAGGGGTGTGAAGTGGAAGGACTAGAGATGGGGGTATTCATATACGAATATGAATATCCCCAAGCAGCTGGAGTTAAAGAGGGGCCAGCCCCTGGGGCCACACCATCCACTCACAGTTTAGATCGGATTTACAGTTTATTGTTCTGTGCTGTTGTCTCTGACTTATAGTGAACCTATGAACTAGTGGCTTTCAAAAAGCCCTGCTCAGGTCTAGCAAACTCAAGACTATGGTTGCATTGTTGAGTCGATCCATCTTTTTTTTTTTTTTTTTTTTTTGGTCTTCCTCTTTTGCTGCTGCTTTCCATATATTCCAGCACTATTCTCTTTTAAAGTAAGTTTTTATGAAAGCCTTATGATGAGACAGTAATAAGTTGCTCTTTCTTAATCCTTAAGTAACATAAACATTCTTTCTAAAGACAGACAGACAGACAGATAGAGAGACAGGAAGGATTTGGTCACATTGCCCATTTGTTGTAGGAATAAGCAACTGACTGCTCTCCACATATTTTGGACTCCACGTCTCATCAGTCCCAGCCAACACAGCTGGTAAGGGACTGTAGGAATTGTCATTCAAACTGTAGAGGGCAGCTAAAGATTAGACATTACACTTAGCAAGTTGTTAGTATATGATAGATGGTGTATTGATTTCCAGCTGCCACCTACATTTTGGGCTAAAGACAATTGTTTTTGCCCATAGTACCTCCCCCTCCCCCTTACACTAATTCTTCAGTGGCTGTTGAGGACTATTTCCCCCCCATTGAAGAATTATATATCATCATGAACCCTTGATAAATGCTATGGTACAATGTTCTCAAAGTTTTTGCTCTTTCCTTCCATTTTCTCAATGCTTCTCACGGCTTATACCATTATTATTGACAGATGATTAGTAATACCTCAGCTTGGGAAGCCATATGGCTAAATGGCTTGCTACCCTGAACCCTACACACAATTTGCACTGACCAAGCAAGGCCTTGAACTAAAATAAGGTGAGGAACATTATGCTGTAGTTACAATGCAATGTATTAGGATGCCATTGCAATTCTAAAGAGGAGGCAGAGAAATTCATGGAAGGTAACAGTAGAGTCCGACGTTCTACGTTCAGTGGGGTTTACTGTTGGGTTACAGCACATGTTTATAACCTAACGGTCCAGGGTGATGGAGTGTGTGTGCAAGAGAGGGAAAGGAGGCAAGGTAAAAATGTAGTAATTCCACCACCATGCCAACTATTTATATCGAAGAATCTTTCCCGTGTTTAGAGCAATAGATGCTTCCTTACTTCACAAATACACATGTGAACCTCATGAAGGGGAGGTTTAAGTCTGTCGGAAGCAGAAAATCAGCAGTTAGTGGAAGGGTTAAGTATTTTTGTTCTCCAGTTCTGATAGAACATATCCTGTGTGGTATGAAAAGCAGAGCTTTCTCAAATGGCTTGTGTCAGCTTTCAAAGAGATCAGGGCTGAGACTCTCCCAGAGTGTCCATTTATTCTGAATGTTTATAGAGTGCCCATCTGTTTTTTTACATAGTTCATAGTTCCAGTTTAAGAATCTTCATAGGCTTGAATGGGTTGGGAAGTTTATCTTGTGAATCTGGATGCAGGTCTATTTTAGTCCATTTCACTTGCATATATGCCCACGTAAATCTGTTCTGTCCTATTTCTTCATTAATCTCCATTTTTTTTAAAAAAAATTCATGCCAAAATTTGGCATTTCAATATATTTATACAACATGTGCTCTCCCACTACATGAATTTCTAAACAAAATGTTGTACTTTCTTATCCAAGAACAGGACATTGAGAAAATTAGAAACCACATGTATAGGTAATTCCACACCTAGACCTTGTCTGAGAGCAGCAGATCAAGGTAAATTCATATTGGAATAGGCAAAGACTTAATTCCTGTTGGTAGAAGCTCACTTCGTGGGCCTGGAAGTGAGCACTGTATGTGTATAATCTCTTATAATGTTCAAGAATGCAGAAAGGTTATCTTAACAGCAGTGCAACTCTCCCCCTTTCTCTTGCATCGCCAAGAGATGGGTGGTAGAGTGGCTGCAAGAGGAGACATGTATATTGCACATGGTTGTTGGAGTTTCATTTGCAACTTTGCATGCTGTCTGTAATTTGTGTTACTGAGAGAGACTTTTCTGGGATGGGGTGATTATTTATCCAGCACTAACCAATCATTCTTTCCAGCCTTTGAATTCAAAGAGAACACCACCTCTCTGGAGAGTGTTCTTTTCCCCTCTCTTTCTTTGGTTGGTGTCAGATGTTTGTTTATTCTTGATCTGTTCAGTTAGTTGCTAAGTATGTGTGCAGTAAAGAAAGCAACATGCACAAACCTGTAATTTCAAGCAACTGTAAGTAAAATGTTTTTTTTCTCTCCTACAAATGTCTCAGAGTGAGTTATTGAGACTTTAAGTGACAGTTAATGAGAAAGGAGTGGACTCTGGAGAAGTTGTAGCTATTCTCCTCTGTGGGTTTCTATGCTTCTATTGCATAGCAAAAGGGAATTTTACCGGGACTTCAAAACTCTGCAACAATGGCAACCCTAATCTGACCCTGCCCTAGCACCTCAGTGAAGAAAGTATCCAGGAGGGTTCAACTGTCACTTGCCTTCAATTCAAATAGCTGACCATCTTTTTAACTCCATGAGTGCCAAATGTGATACAAAGAATCCATTGTGGTGTTGCTCTGCTCATGTGGTGAACAGCAGCTCCTTACTCCCCCTTTAGTCATTCAAAACTTGCACAGTTACTCTGATTTAGTCCAGTTTCGGCACGTGCCAAATTTCTGATAAAGATCTTACCCACTTCACAAACCCACTATCTGCCTTCATCTTCAGAACATTCAGAACTGGCTGTTACCACTGATCCACAACAGCAGCTGAGAAGCAGCACAGTGAGAACAATTGTGACCAAATATATGCAAAAATGGAAAGCAATGGCTCTCGAAAGGCCAAGAAGAAAGCTCAGTGTTTAGTGTAGCAATGTTTATTATTCATTTTGAGTTTGGAAAAAAAAAAAAGGTTCACAGCTCCAGAAAAAAAAGAAAAACTCTACATAGAAAAAGGAACATTGTAAGGGATTCAAGGAAAACAGCCACCACAGAGGCACCTGAGAAAAACACCACAATTATATAAGGCACAGATAAATCACAATTTACAGAATCCATAGCTCTGTACTGTAATGTCACTTTTGTCTTACAAAACAAACTGACACGTCTACGAGAACTGGTCATTGATTAAAGGAGAGGAATGCTCAGCTGCAGCTTGGGCCAATGTGGGTGTGTGGGTTGTTTCTTTTCTTTTCTTTTCTTTCATTAAAAATATATATTTAAAATCAACCTACTTTGAAGATTTTATTTTTATATCCACTGGAACAGAAGCTGAGCAGACATGAAGACTTCAGGGAAGAGAAGCTGGAAGGAACATTATATTTAATCAATGGGTAAATTTACTCAAGGAGGATGGGAACCTATTTTTAATTGCACAGTTAAACTTGCACAGGCACCTGGCAGGTCTCCTGTGGACCAGCTGTGCCATTTTCAGCAGAGTCTAGTGTGTGAACTTCTCCCTTTCCCAGAGTCAAATATTTTCCTTCATCCCTCAGCAGAATGGATTTTCATTTTTAGAAGCATGCCTCTGGACACAATTCTAACGCTAGAATGGTCTTCCAAAATAGTGCTTCTCCACTAGAGTCAGGTGTACTATGTGCTGGTTTGTTTCAGTTCCATACGTAGATATTCCACCTGCATTAAGAAGAGCTTCTCAGGAGAAAGATATTCCAGTACATGGGTGTTTTGTAAACAAAAGGAGCTTGAATAGAGATGGATCTTCTATTCAGTTATACACAATGGCTGAAATCCTGTTGGGTAGTTATGCAAAAGAGGTAACTTTTAGCAACAAACTGCCATAAGTTAAGAAATCTCCATAGGCATTATCTTTGCAAATTGAGTTGCACAACACAAAATGCAACAGATAATACCTATGGAGACTTCTTAACTGATGGTAATTCATTGCTAAAAATTAAACCTTTCACATAACTGCTCAACAGGATTTCAGTCATTAGCTATGATCAATTTCTAAAACTCATTCATATGTGTATTCCTCCTGAAATTAGTAGGCCCACTGACACCCAAAGCATTTTCTGGGATGCAGATCTTATCTTGGCATACAAGCATACAAGTAAGTTAGAAAGGAGAACTGAGGGGGGGGGGGGCGGATTGCTTAGGACACAGATTCAGACAAACATTTTGCACTTGATAAACTGAGATTTTTTTGTTGCTAAACAATAGTGCCTATTGGTCAAGAAAAAAATAAAAGGAAAACATTGCTATGGTTAAAAATCAGCCATACTCTCTCAAAGCTGTGGTGCTGACAGTCTGAAAACAAATCAAACTGTTACATTTTAAAGCTAAATAGACTCAAACGTGGTTACTATCTGAATGGAAAACTACCAAAACCCCACATGAAATCTGCGCTGAGCTTCCTGCAGGAAATCTATGGGAAATTTATGGAATAAATAGCACCTGAAATGAAGTCAATGTATGCACCAGGTAAACTATACAATTGATTGTGTAGCTTGAATACAACTTGACAATATGCCTGGTAGCCCACCAGAGATGCAACAAGACTCTCTGTTTTTGGTGCTGCCTGGGACTGGAAAAACACAAGAGGTAACCAAACACCAGACAGATGACAAGAGGTGGCTACTGGACTGTATTCACCTTAGTGACCAGCTCATAGACCTAAACACTAAATACATGTTTACATGGCAGTTCCCTCCACTTCAATGACATGCTTTAGAGAGGTACTCTTTGGTGAGTGATTGGGGCCTGCCTATGAAACATTTTTCCCTAGATATATCACCATGTCAGCCCTTGTATGGCCCCTTTCTCTCACAGACTAGTTTGTGGACATTACAAATTCACTTTGGTGTGGCCAGTGTGAACTTGTGAGGATAAGATTCTTCTGAATGTCAGAAGATCCAGGTGACTATACCCTAAGCCAACGGTAAACCAATAGTCAGGCTGGCTGGAGCTGAAGGGAACTGATGTGTGGATCTGAGATCAACTTGCTTACCCCTTCCCTAAGCGGACTTCAATGTGTGTACTTCAGTATTTTGAAAAGGTGGGTCTACACTCCAGTTCTTAAGAACAGATTTGATTTCTACTGAGAATTTTAATATAGGTGACAGCTTAGAAAGTGGCATCTTGTAAAGTATTAAAACATTTTAGAAACATGTAACAGTACATTGCCATAGAATATTCATTTGATCCACTGCAGAAAGATATCTATTAATGCCAGATGCTACAGCTGATTTTCCTGACTACACTGTTAGGAATACAATTATTACAGTGATACAGTATATGAACACATAACAACAATTTTAGGATGGATAAGCATCAGAGGGCAATTAATACACACCCAGTTGCAACTTCTTCTCTTTCTTCATTGTCTCCTGGAACCTGTACATTTTGATTTTTTGCAAATATTCTTCACCATAATCTCAACAAGTAATATCCACTATGTAGGCATCCTTCATCTCGAGAGACTATGGTAACGTGCTCTGAATAGAGGACTTGGAACAGCGTCTAGTGTGGCTGAGAAGGCCAATTCAAGAGTGACAATCCCTTCCACACTGAAGATAAATACAATCTGTCCCCTGTCCAGTTCCCTGATTTGGCTGGTTTTAGGACTGCTTCTTTGCCTCAGCCTGCTGAACAAGTGCCTCTTCAAATTGGGAGAGGCCATGCTGCACCACCTGCCTCCAGGCAGAACGCTCAGATGTCAAGGTTTCCCATCTGTTGAGGTCCATTCCTAAGGCCTTCAGATCCCGCTTGCAGATATCCTTGTATCGCAGCTGTGGTCTCCCTCTGGGGCGCTTTCCCTGCACTAATTCTCCATACAGGAGATCTTTTGGAATCCGACCATCAGCCATTCTCACGACATGCCCAAGCCAACGTAGACGTCGCTGTTTCAGTAATGTATACATGCTAAAAATTCCAGCTTGTTCTAGGACTACTCTATTTGGAACTTTGTCCTGCCAGGTGATACCAAAAATGTGTAGGAGACAGTCAGGTCCTATACAAGGTACCTTTTACTGTTGTCATGGTTCTCTTTTTCAATAACCCTCATCCAAGCCCACAGTACTTGGCAATTCTTGGTTCACTGTGTTCCAAACATGACAGCATTCCATGCCACAAAAAATGAGCACAAGCACTGCAATTGACAAATAGTCATGCCCTAGTGCAACATATGCCAGTGCATATTCACTGTATGTAATATGCACATGTATTCACTGTATGTAGTACGCACATGTATTCTTCAGCAGACAAAATGCTTAAGCAGACAGATTGTCTGGCTCCCCCAAAAGATGCTATCACCAGTGCCCATTCTACGATTGGTAAAACATACACACTCATATACATACACACTCGAAAGGCCTATATGGCAGTGGGGTCAAATTGAAACGAACAATCTAATAAAAAAATGATCCATTCATTCACTGAAACAGTAAGATGTAGCAGTTCTAATCACATATGGCAAAGAGCAAAGAAGTACTGCACAGCTGCTTATTTAATTGATATCCAAACCCATGTCTCATATCTTTTGCATTTAACAGTCATGTTGTAATATACTATTGTTCAGAAACAGGTATCTGGCCAGCCAACTCACATTAGATTGGATGGGCCTTTAGGCTTAGTGATCATCCAGGCAATCTACACACCCTTGGGCTGTAATGTTTTTATGACATCTTACACATCATTCTCCATAATCAAAATATGGCTTGTTAATATACTTTTTGGAGAAATGCTATCTATTGTCAGTAAACAAACTACAACTCAAAGATTTTGTTTGGCATGCAGAAGTTCCTTCTGTGAGGGAATTCATCAATTCAAAATGTCTTTATGAGTTCAGAATTTACACCGGGTTGCTTTATTTATTTATTTTTAAGCTGTAAGAATCAAATGCCCTGCTTTTAAATGTACTGGGCCCAACATCATGAGGAAAATCACAAAAGGGCATGTGCCCACTGCTAAAAACATTACAACCTGCCTCTTACCGCATAATTTTGGAAGTGATCAGTACTATCAGCCCTGAAAGTTTGGTCACTTAGTGGGAAGGAAGGATTTCCTGGATCCACTTCTGCTTTTTTTTCTTGTTAATCCACAGGTGTTTAGAAATGGCATCCATTTTAATTTGCACACATCAGGAATAAACAGACAAATAAACTTTACACTGAGTATCAGGAAAAACTTCTTAACTGTTAGAGCAGTATGACAATGGAACCGATTACTTGGGAGGTGGTGTGTGCTCCAATGCTGGAAGCATTCAAGAGAAAATTGGACAACCATCTGTCAGATCGGCTTTGATCTGGATTCCTGCACTGAGCGGGGGTTGGACTCGATGGCCTTATAGTGCACTTCCAACTCTATGATTCTATGATTCTATGAATGCCAAGTTACTGAGGGTTAGAGTTAGTGGAAATATATATCTTGTATTTCTTGACAAAGACATTCAAAGACATTTGAATTTTTTCCAGATTACCAACAAACACAACACACAACCTCTGCTTCATTGCACCAGTTTCTGATTTGCTGAAAAATGCCAGAAGACAGCTTTATGTTTCCAGTATGTTGTATTAACTGGGGGAAGGGAGGAATAATAATTGCAATAACAATAGACCTATTGGCATATCTTCCAGTTCCCCCAGCTGTTTTCAGTTTGTAAAGGCCTTCATGTTAAGTGGCTGAATTTGAGGAAAATTGTTTACAGCTGTTCAGGTAACAATACTGCAGGCAGCAATGCTGCCTGCCTGTGCTGTTTAACTAGACCTGTGTAGATTCCACAACACAATGGGACTCAGGGAGACTGAGCTGTCCCATTCTGGTGCACAAAGTTTGCATGATTGGGCAACATGGGCCCACAAGACAGATGTTGGCTTTGGTTTCTCCATAGCTATGTTTTGGTTAAGCAGGAACAAGTGGGACTTGCTTCAAAGAAAAGTTGTCAAAACAAAGAGCTAGAAAGAGCAAAAGTTCAGTTAATTCACCCTCTTCTCTAAAGGCAGCCTTATCCATCAAACTGACTTCAACTTATGCAACCCAGATCTCATATAGGATCTTAGCATATGAGCTATTTCTGTTTCTGATTATGCCATAACAAATACTCCCATTTTTCCCAGAAGAACTGGCTTCCCTTCATCACAGGAAATGAAGAGTTGAAAAAAAAGCGAAACAAATGAAACATTCTGGGATATGATTGATCAAATACTATAAAAATTAGAACTGTAATTTATTCCAGTCCACAGACCACAAAGGTTTGGCTAACTTGTCAAGAGCATGGGAGTGTTTGCTTAAAAGCAAGTAGGAATAATTAGAATCCTTTCTTCCCCCCCCCCCCCCCATCCTTGATTGGTGAATTGCTGTGAGTGCACTACCATAACTAGGCCTGAAGAGGTAAAACTATAATTCTATTTTGCAGTTTGATTCCATGTTTTTACCTCATTTCTGCCAAATATTCCTAGGGCGGCACCATCGCTCACAAGAACAATCCGCTCATGGTTTGATCTGGCTTCTTCTCCCTTTTTCTGATGTGATTCTAAGCCAGAACAAATCACAAAAGTCTATGAGTTGTCCACCACATGGCTTCTAAAGCACTGGTTTTCTCTCCTGTCTCTAATTTTTTTAATCCAAGGAGCTACCTAATAATTTCATGCCTGTCAGTAACAAGAGCCTGGAAAAAGTTACTTTTTTGGATGACACCCCCTAGAATCTCCCAACCAACATCAGAGATTCTGGAAGTGGTCAATTCAAAAATGTATTTCCCAATCACTGCTACTGATATGTAAGCTGCAACTTTGAGACACACTACGCTCCTGTTGCTCAGTCTAAGTGCTGCTGAAAAAGCTGAACTGGTTGAGGAGGGGTGTTGTGAGGAAAAGGGGGTCATGGTGTATAGATGAAAGTGCTTTAGTACTCTTCAGTCAGAGACTTATTTCAAAAGTAAGCACCATTGAACACAATGGGATTTACATCTGGTGAACATGCATAAGATTTAATTGCATGTACCCAATTAACTTATTAAGGGCACTGTTGATCTGTTGTCTAAGCAGTGGAAGTGACCACCGGTGGTTAAAGGCATGGTTGTTAATCTATATTATACTACAACATGAATCTGTTCACAGCTTTCATTAACTTTTGAAACAAAGCCAGTCCTTCCACACACATCACTAATCATGACTCCTACTACCTCTCTCCTGCAAGCTTTCCTAGTAGTACGATTACACATATTCAGAATCCAGATCCAGATATAGAATAAGCCCGCCCAAATCAACAGAACACACTAGTTCTTCATGACTTTCTTAAATCTCATTAATTTCAGTGAATCTTCTCTGGACACAACTAAATCAGCTATTATCTACAGTTAAAAAAATCACACTTGATATTTTTTGGAAAAGAAAGTATGTCCCCTGCCGTCATGACTGGGAAGGAAAAATTGAAAACTTATAGACAGTAAAGACTAAAAAGTTAGGGAATGGTCAGAGTACTGTTTTGCTATATCATGAATTGTTTCTTCTACTATCATGGATAAGTGATTACTTCACATACTTTAATCTTGTCTGAGCTATTGTATCTGGTGTGATTAAGGAATGCCTATAAAAATATAACATACACAAATCTAGAATTCAGTATTTTAAACATCTGTTTGCATTTGCTGGATACACTTAGGTGGAAGGTCACTAGAGGCAAAACAAACAAAAAATAAATAAACAGGGCTCCTGAACCTTTAATAGTTGTACAGAAAAAGAATTTCAAGCTACACCTGCTGAAATTCCTTAGTCTTTTAACTTTAAAAATATAGTATATGCACTCTGTTCTCTTCTGCACCTAGCCACAATACTCAGGTGTGGCACTCTTCTTGACTTCTAGGAGACACCAGCAGCCTGTGTAGCTGTGCTACAGCTACTCATTGCACAGTGAGCTATCCCCATTCTACTCAGATTACAGGCCACTAGTGTTAGGAGATATGCTGTTAAGTTGTTTTTAACTTAAGGGGTTTCTAACTCCTAACAGGGTTTCAAGGTATGTAAAATGTTCCTGGAGTGGTTTGCCATTGCTAGACACACACACCAGTGAATTTTGATGGCCAAGAGTAGATTTGAGGTATCCTGAGTCCTAGTCAAACATTCTATCCACGATACTACACGGGCTCTCAGGACATACAGAAAGATAAAACTAAAACTGAAAATGTTTTCAGTTTTGTACTCTGAAGTGAAAATTTCAGGAAGGTGGCATTCTCTTCCCACTTTTAAGTAATCATTTTTGCAAAACACCTCAGGATCATAAAAGAAACTAAAAGAAGATGTTGTGGAATGTAGAGCCAAAACCAAGCTGGAATTTTGTTGCTGGAGCTTATTAACTAATATGTCTTCATTAACTTTATTAATTCCTCAAAACATATGGAGAGACCAAAGGCATACATCTACTTTTCTCCCACTGTGCAATGGTGTTTGTCTTGCCACTGCAATAAGATCCAAGCACACTTTGTATTTCTAAGACGAAAAAGAGTCAACACACTGGGCTCCAGGCCACCACATGTATTTTAATAGCAGCCAGTGGTGTAGTGGCCTTAGAAACACATACTGGACTCTTTCACAAGACCAAGTTTTATAGAATAAATGTATCACGTAAGTAAGAATGTCAGAAATCACTGCTGATTGAAAATAAAGTGATTGTGCAAATGCACACAAACCTGCAGATCATGACAACAGTATACAGCTTCACATCCATTTGCAATTTTGCACCAACACACCCCTTTTGTATGCAAAGAGCCCAGCTGTAGCCACTGACGTGAAAAACACAGAGAATCCCATCAACTTCAGTAGTGCTGATACAGAAGGTAAGTTCCTCTCCCAAAATGTAGTAGTGATGGGCAGGGCTGGGACATCCTGGAAGGAAGAATAACTATTATTAGTGTGGGCGCTCCTCCTTTCTGATACTACAGCTGGGGACAGAAGTGTAACTAGGGAGTAAGAGATGCCATTGTAGCAGAAGCCAAATGTGCCTTAGTAATGATCCCCAGCTACTTTGGGGGTGATCTGACTAACTGCAGGTTGAAGCAAAATGCTGTAAGTTAATAGATGATGGGTATATCCAGTAAAGCAATGTTTATGGACAGCTGGGAATGGTCACTTTTTTGGATCACAGCTGGCTGTGCAGGGAAGGGTATGTTGGAGGCAACTGTCCAAAAAAAGACATTTTCTGAGCTCTGGTTTTATATTCTTATCAAGTTATGATTCTGTGCATCCATATGTGGGAATAAACTCCACCGAGTTCAATGTAACTCACATGTCTGAGTAAACATGCAGAGGACAGTTCTGTTAGTTGTGGACCTGTACAGTGTATGTTACAAAGTGGTTGGCATTTATACAGTCTGATCAAATATATAAAGTACCATTCCATTTCAAAATTGCTGGTTATCATTGTCAGAAAAATAATGAACTTACAAGTGATTCTGGTTCTGATTTCCAGATTTCTCCTTCTGAAATTTTCCCCATAGAGCACAATATCTAAAAGAGTGAGAACATTTGATGTCAGAAGGCTATTGTCCTATATGCAATGGTGTGAGCAAAGGTACCTGCTTTCCAGACTGTCTGTTGTGTACTTGGTCTTCCTCAAGCTGCACAGTGGATGATCATGTAGCCACTTGCATGATCAGGTGTGCAACTGGAAGCCCAGGGAACAAGGAAACTGCTTGTGTAATTGTTTTATGCAATCATTGTTTTTATCAGAAAGGCTCAAGGCATCAGTGCAGATCATATCAAGTCATAGAAAATGCTACTCCCATGTAAGGAGATGTCGAAATTAGAGATGGGCATAAAATGAACCACAACCCCCCCCCCAAAAAAACCCCACAAACCGGGCTAGTTCCTGGTTCTTTTTTTCCAGGGGAGTGTGGTGGTTTGTGGCTAGTGATAATGAATCACCAGTTTTCCGCTGGCTCACGAAGGGAATTAAAGATATTCCTCTCTGCCAGTACTAAGCAGCCAATCACTCTAATATTTAAATGGACTATTTATAGGGAAGAATTCAGAATTACACAGCTCTACTCTTAAGTTTCAGGTCATCTGTCCAACATGGTGCAGTCTTTCCTTGCACAATCATCATCACACTACCATCAGAAATGTAGTTGGCGGGACAGACCATAGTTGTGGAACACCCTTCCCACAGAAGCATTTTGCTAAATGATTAGAATCTTCTGTTTTGCTGTGCTTGGGGCTGGATTTATAACAGGATATGTGATCTTGATTTTAGCTTCCCCCAGTCAATTTTTTATTGGTTGGTTGTTTTTACCAGTGACCCCTTCTAGTGTTTTCTAGGTATAGAGTACTCAGAAGTGGTTTACCATTCTTTAATTTGGGGAGCACTCTGGGACTGTGCCGCTTGCCCAAGTCTACACAGGCTGGCTTTTCTCCCAGGAGGCATGAGGTGGAGGGAATTGAACTCCCAAATGCTGGCTCTGCAGCAGATACCTAACACACTGAACTATCCAATCAGCCCAATAGTACCTTAAAAGCTAATGAATTCATTTACAGCATCAAGTAGGTGCTGTACTATTTTTCTTTTTTATTCAGCCTAGTATTAAATTGCTTTTAATTCAAATGTCTTTTAATATTATAAATTATTGAGTTGTGTTTTAACATTATAACTTTTGGAGTTTTTAATCTGTTGCCGCTTTTATTCTCGTTTCGCTATCTCTTGAGCCCCAGCTTTGGGAGAAAGACAGGATGTAAATCAAATAAATGAATTGAAAAGGTAGGATGAGGTGGGCTATAGTCCAAAAAAGCTCACAGGACTCCTTGTTGTTTACGCTTTCAACCAGTGCCTCATAAACCCTCTCCTGACTAATTTATGGCTGGTAAGTGCATTATAAACAAACAAACAAATAAACAAACAAATCCAATCAATCTTTGTTAAAACAGATTTAAAATGTCTATTACACAGCAGCACATGCTGTACCTCTCTGGCCGCTCTTTCTCCAGCCTCCACTGCCCCTTCCATGTAGCCACTCCACTGTGTAGCTGTTTCAGTGCCAGCAAAGTAGATCCGACCCGCTGGCTCACGAAGGATCCTTTAGAACAGGTATTAAATATAAGAAGTACAAAGAAGACATTTCTTTGTTCTTAAATTGGGTGACAGAATGCTTAACATTATTCTAGTGCATGAGTTTCATAACCTATATCCTTTCTGCCTTTTTTGAGCTTTCTCCAGATATTCAGGGCCAAGCTTAAAAAAAAGAAAAGAAAAGAAAACTAGGCCTTCTGGAACCTGCTGTTTACAATGGAAGGGGGACCTCCATGGGTTTTATGACACAGCAATGCTCCTGATAAAACCCTGAATGACACAAACATTTGGGGTTTTATCAGGAGCATCACTGGCTAAGATCCCTCTGCCCAAACACCGTGGTTCTGCTATTGTCATGCCCCCCTCCTCAGGTTGCTAATTGTGTTAATTATATCCATTCATTTCACAGATCAAAATATGTCACATCTAGTTTGGACCTTGACTGATTTGGGTCCCCCGCCCACTGTATTGTGCTGCACATTGGAGTTCCTCTGCCAACAACTGCTTTCAAAATATAGACGTGGCAAGAAGGAAGCGCAGTGCTGAGCAGGAGCTTAAAAATGTGACACTGCTTCAACAAAAAAAGTCCCCTGCATGTGAGACTGAATATGGTCCTAACGTTTCATACACATCTAAGGCTAACTTGTGGAAAGAGAAGAAAATGGGAATAATTAATGATTTATCACTTACTATCAAATCAAACAACACTGAAAAATAACAACACTGAGCTCAGCCAAAACATCCCTATGACCAGCAGAGGGCACACTTGCACACTGCTGTGCGTGGAGATCAGTAAGGTTCAAATTGTCCAAAGGGATATTTGATGCAGCCAGCTTGGAGAGCAGGAATCCCTAGCTAAGGGAAAGGACACACATTCAACCCTCCAGCCTCTCTTATTCCACAAAACTGGGCTGAAGTACCTGCTGGGGATCACCGGCACAAACTCACTGTAGCAGCAGTCACTCTATGTGCAACACATGGGATGTGAGATTGCAAGGAAATCAATCCACACAAGCCTTTCACACTAGCCTGCCAAGAGTGTTTGTCCAATTAGTGTTACTAATTTGCTGCATTATTCGCATATTACAAATACAGGATTTTAGCTGGCTCTTCCTCAGGGCCATTGCTTATGGAGGCAAAGTGATTGCTGATGGCTTTACAGTAAACAAGGAATATATAACTTGCTTATGTTAATATGCTTAAGATGTTTCCACATAGTAAATGCATTATTTTGAGAGGTTTGGAATCATCTTCATTAAGCACTAGGATGGAAGTGTAGTAACATCTGCTTAAATAAAGATGCAATCCCATCTACACTTTCTCAAAAGTAAGCACTACTGAACACAATGGGATTTACATCTGGTGAAAATGCATCAGATTTAATTGTACGTGATCAATTAACTTGTTAAGGGAACTGTTGATCTGTTGTCTAAGCAGTGGGAATGGCTACCAGTGGTTAAAGGCATGGTTGCTAATCTATCTCATACTACATTAATCTGTTCACAGCTTTCATAACTAAGCCAGTCTCTCCACACAGATCACTCATCGTGACTCCTACTACCCCTCTCCCACCAGCATGCCGAGTAGTTAAGAATGACGATTAGGCATCCTTCAGTCTCAAGAGACTATGGTAACGTGCTCTGAATAGAGGACTTGGAACAACATCTAGTGTGGCTGAGAAGGCCAATTCAAGAGTGACAATCCCTTCTACACTGAAGACAAATACAATCTGTCCCCTGTCCAGCTCCCTGATTTTGCTGCCTAAGAATGATGACGGTTGTAGCTATAGGCAGAACATGGGGAGATCCCCAAATGTTTTCAGTGAATCCCCTTCTCTGCCAATGAGTGCCCCCCCGAGTTGTATAGTTTAGTTGAGTTAAAGAATTATTTGTCCTGATATTATTACCCCACTATCTTTCCATTGTCTTCCTTTTGTTAAGCTTCTTAAAGAACCACCCTTGTTTATTGTTACCATACCTTCCAAACTGAGTCATTATCCCGGGTGGGAAATAGGCTGTATAGCAACCTCCAGAATACTGCTCTTCACACCAGTTCTTCTCTTCATAATGTACTGGCTACAAAGGCACAATCAACAAAAATATGAGGCAGGCCAACAGGAAACTTAAGAATCCATCAAAGAACAAATTGAGAGGGAACAGGAAGCCGTGAAATATATGATGGCCACCTATAGCACTTTTAAAAGTACTTATTTGTTTATTTATAATCACCAAATTAAATGGCAATGGTAAAACTAAAAAGGGAGAGAAGAAAACAGGAAAACCTGAGAAACCCTGTCCCCTTTCTGCCCCAGCCCTTTCTTACGTCTAATTACTGGTGCATACAAAAACACAGCACACACTTATTATATATTTCCTAGTCAACCTGCAGGTGACTCACTGACATCAACAGAATTTGAAATGTTGGTACAGACATTTTCCATATGCTGTTTTTCCAGTGAAATTGAGTTAAGTGACATTACAAACACATTGACTTATCAAGATCCCACTGATTCAATCAACCCACTCTGGCTGGGACTATTAGCTGGTTTTGGATCACTGCACTGGAAAGTAAGGTTCTTACATGTAAAGCTTCCTGTGATACCAACACCTTTGCGTAGAGCTCACAGATCCGGGTTTTCCTACAGGAGAAATATTGATGAATTATTGATTGTTCATTAAAACCTTTGTTACACAAACAGGCAGTATTCTGTTCTGGGAGTGGATCAAAATGCTTTTGAAGTTGAGATTTTTGTGCTTTCTTTTAAGCAACTGGCTTTTAAAGCCCCTCATAGTCAACAAGCACAAGCCTACATGCACATGGACACATGGACAAAGCAAGCTTTGACAATGTGCATGAAAACTGGTATCTGAAAGTAGAACCACATGTGCAGGATTTTCCCAAAATCCAAGACAACCCTTGCAATAGACTGTTTGAAGATGGGAGATGAAGTGTGTGGATTTGCCCCCAACCTCCCCTTTCCCTGTCAAAAGTTGATCTGCAGGATTTTTTTTATCTTAAAAAAATGGTTCTGGCATAAGCATCTTAGACTGCTCTGTATGAGGAGGAAGAACGCCCCTGCCATAGGAGACCAGCTATCACCACCTGTTGGGAGGGAGGGCTGAAATCAGTCGCATGCCCGGACATGTGACCCCCACCTGTTCAGACAGCACATTGTGTATACAACCCCCAGACAAGCCATTCATTCTATGCTTCACAAAACATAAAGAGTTTAAACTTGGCAAACAAAAATGTCTTCGTTTTAAACACGAGCCCTTAGAAGCCATGAGGCGTCTTTAGAGACAGGCACATTTTCCACAACAAATACAGAGCTCAGTCCTTTTATGGCACTCCCTGAGACATAGCTCGGCATCCAATCATTTCAGAGGAACAGAATTTAAGCTACACAACAGTGGCAGATGTTTAATAGTTCTTACAGCGTAGACAATAAATACAGTATGGTATTTATGGCAGGCTAAAAGGCTAAATGTCGTATGCACCAAGAAATTAATACTCTGCTATTACACAAACACACGCATATACAATAGACAAAATCCTGATTGTGTAACTTCATGCTGGCATAACCTGGACATCAGAAATATTTAATCTTTAATTTAAATTCATGGAAGGTTTCTTAGGGAGCCTTTAAAAGTTTTTTTTAAAAAATACAGCCAGGATGCTGACAGCAGTTCCAATCCCAGCTGAAGTGAGGTTTTCCCCTCCCCTATCCTGAACTCCCATAGGATTCACCAGGGCAAAAAGTAGCATCAGAACCTGAAAGGTGGAGGGGATAGGAAACTTTCCATGAGTTTAAATTAAATGTTTCCAGTGGCTAATTTGGGTTACACAAGCACAAAGATACCCAGCAGAATTTTGCTCCCAATGTATGCACGTGAAATATAAATTCACCTAATCTAAAACACAGCAGCTACTTGTGCTGGAATAATTTCACTGACACGACGCTAACTAGCATCATTCACATGACACCCTCGTCCCCCAAAAGCAATGGATCAACACTGAATGTTGCATCTTGATGTCAGGGACAACACCCAGTTACTTCATGGTTCATACCTTTCTTCCTTAGTGAGGTGAGCCAATCTTCTACACTTGCGAGCAAGGATGAAACTAAAATATTAAAATGCAAAAAGGGAGAAAACAAAGAAAACCTTACTACTTATACCATTTTTTTCTCCATGTGCCATCAGGTCAATCCTGGCTTATGGCAACCCTTTTCAGGATTTTCCAGGTAGAGAATACTCACAAGTAGTTTACCATTCCCTACTTCTAGGGGATACCCTGGGACTGTGCAGCTTGCCCAAGGCCACACAGGCTGGCTGTACTCACAGGAGACAGAGTGAGGAATCAAATTCCTAGCCTTTGGCTCTGGAGCCAGATACCTAAACCACTGAGCTATCCAGGCTTAATATATTTCTAATGCCATAAAAGAAATATATTTTTAATAAATACATATTAAAAATACATTGAATAGATGCTCATAGCATATGGCACCCTAATGTGCTTTAAAAACAACAACAACAACAACAACAACCTGTCAAATGCTGCCCAGTGGCATCTTTTGATATGACATGACAACACTCCATGCAAAATAAAACTGTGGCATTTCTTCCCATATTTTTAGGGTAGTGCAGAAACTGGGAAGTGTCCACTTTCCCAGTGAAAAACAAAAGGATAACTAAGGGACAATTAGCTGAGGAACAAAAGGAGAAACTAGTTATTCCTGTCATGCCTTGTGGGCTCTTCCCTACAGACATTTTGTTGGCCACTGAAGGAACAGAATGCAAGACTAGAAAGACATTTGATCGGATCCAGCCCAGCTCTTCTTATGTTTCTATGTATAGGATGGCGTAGCAGACATCTCTCAAATGAGAAATATGGACCTCCCTCTTTTTTATGTTAGCACTGAAGTGTGTAAACAGATGTATGACTTAGGGATGCAGTGACTGTTCCCTAAATTCCTAACTGATTTTGGTTGCCTCAACTCAATGAGACATCACCCTGACAAGGGTTTGGAAAGTCCCACAAGATTTCTTGCCTGCAGCTGACAGCAAGACTGAGATCTGCACCCCACCCCTATTAAGGTACTTGTAATTTTCACACAAAAAATTGTTCAAAACAAGTCTCCTTTCCCCTTGAGAAGCAAAGCACAACACAAATAGCAAAGACAAAAGGACTGGTTGATTGTCAAGAAAGAGTCAAACAACCCCTCCAAAGCTTAAAAGCATTTAATTTCCATTAACCTAAAGGGCAGTTGTCTGTTTTTCACAAATTGGGGGCGAAAAATTCAACCTCAGAAACAAGAGGACAGAAATCAGATCAGCAGCAAATCTCATGTTGTTGTTGTAGACAAGGAGAAAAGCATTCTCCACCTCACTGGCAAGAATGAAGTAAGCAATGATTTACATTCCTGGTGTGATTTATACCTTTCTTCTGCCTGATGTGCAAAAAAGTATGCAGGTAAAAGAAAATAGGTAAAAAGTTAAATCTCTTAGGGCTCATCTACACTGGCCCTTTTGGAGTGGGCTGATGTGGTCTAAATAGGATTGCTTGATGTCGGATAGAGGTGTGATATGCTATTGGTATGAGTTTCACATTCAAATGGCATACGGATCTCAAGTGACCCCATTTAGTCTGGCTCATTCTGCTGTCAATTTCTGATATCGTGAAGTGGCTTAATAAATGAGCCACTTCACGATATCAACAAATTGAACACTCCCCCTGTTCCTTATTGGAAGGGCAGGGGAAGTGAAATTATGATGATGATTTACTCTGCTAGATCATTGCTGGTGTGCTGCATCACTTAGATTAAATTTTTAAAAAATCTTTGCCTTGTTGAAAGTGCTGACCAAGAAAACGTCAGCAGTCAAAACCAGTTTCTTGATTGGCACTTCAGACAAGGGAAAGGAAAAAATAAATAAATTTAATCTAAGTGATACAGCACATCAGCAGAGTAAAATAATAATAATAATAATTTTACTTACCTTGCCCCTCCACTGAGGAGCAAAGGAAGTGTTCAATTTGCCAATATCCTGAAGTGGCTCACTTATTAAGCCACTTCACATTACCAGAAATTGACACTAGAGCAGACCTACCCATGCTAGAAACATAGAAGTCCCTGACAGGGACTCAGAAAGGTACACGTAGTGGTGCTCCAGGGACAGATTGCTTCACTCTAGCGATTATGTCATTTGATCTCTGGAAAAAAGAGCAAATCAGCTCATCCCCACAGCACACCAAACAGTGGGGAAATGCCCATCTGAACCCTTAGCTTAAGGCAAAATGATTTCATTCTGAATGGAACCAGGATTATTCATCATACCTTACTTTCTACATCACACAGCAAGCAGCATTTTTCCATAAAGAAGCAAGCTCCAGCCATACAATGCAACTCCAGCCAAGACACAGATGGCCTTCTCTTCATTTTCTCTTCTCTTTATATACCACTTTTTGCTCCTCTTACAAGATTCACAACCAAAACAGATGAGATGGGAAACTTTGAAACTAGGAAGTGATCACATGTTTTTCCTCCACAGACATACCTTTAAAGTTTGCAGACTCAGTATACAAATAGAGTGTACTGCTTCTCCCTCATCCTTGGTCAATAAAAAAAAACAAGCTAATTTGCATCTTGTGATACTATGAAAAATGTTAGAGTATAATCACACATCCTTTACTGCTTAAATCAGCTTCACATCTAGTTGTGAAGCTCCCCATCTTGTCTGTTTTCAAAAGGCATTTTCTAAAGTATTTCTTACCCAATTATGGCTGGAAAGCTTCCATCAGGTTTGGTATCATCTAGTGTCAAACCAATAGCTGCATCCTCATCTTCAATAATCATGGTACCACAGAAATCTGAAATGGAGCAAAGAGTGAATGTAGATGTCAGCAATCCAGATTGCTCTAATGAATATATCATTCTTATCCCTCATAACAATAACTATCAAAAGCCGTTAGTAACAGGGACATTACAGAAACATTTATTAAACTACTGAACGTGTCCAACTTCACCTGGGTTAAAAAAAATCATTAGCTCAACTCCAATGCTCTCTCTTATCAAGTCTGGTATGCCATTACACTAAATGGCATACCGGACTTCTATGCAACCTTAGGTTATCCTATTTAACCTGCTCTAACCCACTCCAGTTGAGCTGTGTAGCCCTCACTCTACAGTTTTAAATCTTTAAGCCCACAATGTATCATGAGTCTTCCTGATGTAGAGGGCCTTGTCCATGAGGAGGCCATTCCTCCCAACAAATCTTTCACTGTAAGCAGGCAATCCATCAAGGAACACCAAAAACTAGTAACTGACTGGGTGCTTTGGGAGTCTCATCTTCCAGGACTATCTCTTAATGTATTTCCGATTAGCTTCTCACAAGGATTTAGAGGTTTCTGTCTTTAGAAGGGATTTACCATTGCTGTCATCTGCACACTACTAACAAGAGTTAGGTAGAGCATCACTGCCATTATCTGTGAGAGCTCCTCCAGTGTCACTTTCTACGACTGCTGCCCAATAGCTGCCCTTCAAGACCTTCTCTATCCTCCTCACTCCTGGAACTATAAAATGTCATATTCTCAGGTGACTATTAATCCCAAGCAGGGAATCTAATCTTAACTTGTCATATTTTGTCCTAAAAGATGAAAAAACAGCATGTTGTTACAAAGCTGAATTTGAAAATCTTTGGGAAAATGCTAGATTTTAATTCCCAGAAAATGACCACAGCTGATGATGTCATCAGCCTTACTCAGAGTAGCTTTACACTAATGATTTGAGACATTGTGGCTCAATGTTTTTGCTTTTCATAAATTTTCTAAATACCATACTAGTGAAAAGCAGCAAAGGAGTGAAGCCATCCTTAGTACATACAAGCATACATATATAGAGGACTTAAAGGCATCATGAAAGTAATTAAAAATACAGAAAGTAATATTGCTGACAAATATGAGCTAAATCTAATGTTCATGGCAAGACAGACAGACTTACTGAAATGAATGGGCTATGTTATGTAAGTCCCATTGGTCTCAGTGGGTCAAGTCTAGTTGAGAGCAATCTTGGATTTAATTCCTGGACTGATAGACTATTATAAATTGAAATAATTTTCCTCAGGCTTGCTGCAATCCCCTACCCTTTCAATTAACATGCAATACCTTTTTTCCTCCAGAATGCTTCTCTGTAGTATACTATACATTTGATGACTGATCCCATAGGAACCCGGTTGATCAACTGATTTCTCATTGAAGGCAAAGGTGGGTTAAAATGAATCTTCAAGCTGAGTGTTGGAGGGATGGCACAAACAACGTATCGAGCCTTGAAATGAAATGCAAGCAAAATTATCTTTACAGGATGCATAAATATTCTTGGGCTACTGGAAACCTCCAATCTATTTGATAGAAAATTTGACTCAGACAAATGATAGTACAAATTTATCTCTGAACCTAGAAACTGTGACATGACATGCAATTGCTAGATATAGTTCCAAGATGTTCATTATACAGTTAAACTGAATGTATGGAGAGGGGGAGCACATCAGCCACACCTTCTCTGTTCAAGCTTTTCCCACACTGGCAGCTGCAGTATGAAGAGAGAACTCCTCAATGCATAGAAAGTTGCCAAACAGTTTGAAGAAACCCTGAAAAAAATTCAGGTGCCTGATGACATGAGTAGCCTCCATATGTAAAGAAAGTGTTTTTCTTCAGAATGCAAACAAGTATCTCCACCTATTCTTCCTCCTTTCTGCCAGTGTAAAGGAGATTACAAGCTTCCTTCCCTGGTTTGTAGCTAGCCATTTGCCATGTTATGCAAATATGGCAAATAATTGGCCCAAATTGTGGTTTAGGATCTGCAGACGAACAGTGGTTTATTCGAAACATAGTTTGTGGAGCTCAAATGGAGTTGTAACCTACAGAACAGAAGCTTCTAACATGTTCTTTTGTATGACTTGGACTAACTATCCAGCAGGTAAGCTGGTGGATTCTGGGAGTTGTAGTCAATGAAGTAACTTTCCCAAGGTCTAATAAATATGTTCTTCAATTCTTTCACATTTACTTTTCCATAATAAATCTTTCTAAACCCAACATCTCTAAGATTTAAATCACCTCATATATATCATGGTCCAGTGTCTTCACTATGACATTTTCACCTGTCTGGTTGATAGAAGTTACAGGCTTCTCTAGTTGGACAAGATCTCCCAGGTATTCCATAATCCTCTCACTAATTTGTCCAGAACCACCAACAAACTTCCTCTCCTGTAAGACAGACAGAGAAAATATAACCTCACACATCAGACAAAATGGCAGTTCCAAATAATACGCTTAGATAGGAAGCATCCACCACAAAGTCCATTTTGTTTTTAATTTCCATTTCTAGCTGAATTACACATAAGTGTTATACTGAAATGGGACTTCCAGATACCTGATCAATCTTGTTTTATTTATAAATTGTTATTCTACCTTCTTCCTTTAAAAGGATCCAAGGAGGTTTACATCATTAAAAAGACAATATTTGAAAGCTAAAAAACAGTGAGCATGGATATATGTAAAATGAATTAAATAAATGTTACATTAAAAATGATAAATAAAATAACACATTTAAAAGCAACAAGGCACAACAATCCATTTTAAAAACACTCTCAGTTAGTCTGAGCTCGTAAAAGCTCTTAAAACTTAATATTCTACACATAAGGACTGAAGTCCAGCACTAAGTCACAACTAAGGTAGACCCACTGAATCAGTGGAACTGCATTGACATAGGTGTAGAGTCACCAAATTCCCACTTGTTCAATGGGCCTATTGTAGCTACAAGTTACTACTGGATTTCAGCCAGTGTTTCATGCTCTCTTACAGTCAAACTACAGTCAAAACATATTTGCTTGCCCGAAATAATAGTCCAAAACTATCAGGAATTACAGTCCAGGACCCCTGGGATGGCCAAAAAAGAATTGGCATCAGAATGTAGCAGCTTAGCTGTCTGTACTTGACAGTTAAATAGTTAGACTGCCACAGGCTCTGGAACAAGAAAGAGGTCCCTTGCTTGCTTCCACTGAGGCTTTATTTTTCACTTGTTCATGCTCACTAATCAATCCTTTCATTTCCTGTTTGATTAAAACAGAAACATTTATGACATTTAGAATGTTACCAATACAGTTAACAGATGATGATTTGAAATTTTGGCAAGGAATAATTAATAAGTACTGTAATGAAGGGAAGAGATCTAGAATAAATAAAAAGTATTGGTATAAAACAAAACAAAAAGGTGGTATAGGTTTACCAAATATAAAAAAAATATTATTTGGCTAACCAATTGAGGTTTATTGGGGAAATTATATATAATCCAGAAAGGCTAATTTGGTGGGAAATGGAATCATCAGAATTACAGGCAGATATAGAAAAATATTTATTCGGTATAGTTAAGAAAGATAAAATAAGTGAAATTAATAACCCATTTTTAAAGACATTGTTCAATATATGGTATAAGTGCAAAAAGAATTTATGTTCATCATACTCCCCACTTGGATTAGTGACAGAAATAGAAAATTTTCCTACCAATATGAAAGTGTATGTGGATCTATTTAAAGAAAAGAAAGTGATTAGATTGAAAGATTGGTTGTATAAAATGAGATCGACAGATCAAATGAAACAAACTCTTCAGAATAGGAGCATTTCATGGTTGAATTATATACAATTAGAAAGATGGACTAATGAATGGGTAATTAAATATAATAAAGGTAGAGAATATACAAAGTATGAACAATTTTTATTGTCATATGAGGACATTCGGATGACTGACTCAGTGAAAGGTACTGTGAGTAAAATCTACTTACTTCTTCTTAATTTAGAGGAAGAGGAAAATGAGAAAGAAGGATTAAAATAGTGTGGGAGCAAGATATTGGGAAAAGAATAAATGAAGAAGAATGGAGGATGATATGGAAAATGAGGGTGTTAAGATTTATGTCAGTAAGAATAAGGGAAAAAAATTTTAAACTTAGTTTAAGATGGTATTTAACACTGTCAAAATTAAATAAAATTAATGCCAATCATCCGAATGTCTGTTGGAAATGTGGGAAGGAAATTGGTACATACTTTCATATGTGGTGGGAATGTGAAAAAGTGCAAAGATTTTGGAAACAAATTTTTAAAGAATTAAGCTACATATGTGAAAAAGATATAGAATTTAATGCTGAGATTGCTTTGTTATCAATATATGAGAATGTGGAATATGACAAAATGACTAAAGAATTGATAACCAATTTATTAACAGCAGCTAGATTGATTATAGCTAGGCAATGGAAATCAAAAGTCGAATTGCAAATTGAAGAATGGTATAAAGAAATATGGAATATAGCAATAAATGATAAATTAACTTGTAACTTAAAGGTTAAGAAAGGAGAATTGAAAAAAAATAACTTTTATGATATATGGGGTAGATTTTTGGAATATGTATTAATAAGAGGAAAAGGGAAAGCTCCAAATCAAGAATCAATGCAGTTTTGGAGAAGAGGACAATAGAAGAAGAGGAAGAAGAAGACAATAAGGAAGAGGAAGATTATGGCAAGAGGTCCCGCATATGGTGGTGGGGAACACAGTTAAATTGTATTTTAGTTCGTATGTTATATGTTTTTGTTTATGTTATAGTTATATAATAATTAAAAATAAAAAAAATTAAAAAAAAAGAAACATTATGACCACCCATGAGATGGACTGTTGGACGATGCCTTCAGCAGCAGGTGGAGACTTCTTTTGCAGTGTTCAGATAACTTTAGGGGTGAGGGTGGGGGTATTTATTTAATTAAAATATTTTTACACTGCCTTTCTCCTTAAAAAAGGACCCAAGGTGGTATACCTCATTAAACAGACAATATCTAAAAGCTAGTAACATTAAGTTATTCAAGAATTTTAAAGGGGCCAAACCACATCACTGGGACCTGTAAGTAATTAATGGCTTGCTATACCTGGCCTCCGTTGGTTGTTGAAAATATTCTGGTTGTCCCTCCACACTGTTTAACATACCACAGGAACCAGAGAGCTGAGACCTCATGAGGTTCGGAGGTGACGTCCACATTGACAAACAGCTTGGCAAACCGCTTGGCAGCCCTGCAGGCAACAATGATAACGGAGAAATGGCAGAGAAGGTTATCTATCCCTTCTTGTGTAGCCTACATAATTAAAGTGTAAACCACCCAGAGAGTGCTGGAAGCACTATGGGGTGGTAGATAAGCAGCACCTCCTGCTTTGCTTTGCTTCTTGCTCTCCAGCACAAGTGTGGGCAACTGTGGTCCTCCAAATATATAAACAAAATTTCCTTCAAACCAAGCCAGAATAGCTACTGGTGTGAGGATTATGGGAGTTGTAGTTCAAGAACATGTAGTCAACATTTTCCCTCCCCTGTTGCAATGGATAGGAAAGCTCTGTTTCTTGGAAACCTCTTTTTCCGCTGAACGAACAATAGCCATTTACCTTCTAACCGATGAAATGATTTGTTCCCATTGCTTCCAAAGAAACTATCAAATCATTTGAGAAATGTTAATTATTTTTATTTATTTATTTAATTTATTTATTTAACTTATATGCTGCCCACACTACCCAAAGGTCTCTGGGTGGCTTACAACAGGTGCCAGTGTTTGTTTGTTTTTAAAGGTATTTGAACTGTTGGCATGCAAGATGATTATTGTTATTCTTAATTATGCACGTATTGCAATGAAATGTTAATCAACATACAAAGCCAAGAAAACAGTAATGGGAGGTTTTGATCTGTCTTCCTGCCTCCTCCTCAACAAAGGTGAGAAAAAGAAACAGAACAGAAAAGCGTAGGAGAAGAACAGCCACACTACAGATAAAATGATGGTTAAAAGGTCTGTTTCTATATGATACGTGAGAGCTAATGTGATATACTGGTTAGCATTGTAGACAAGAACTTGAGAGACCTGCCTTCAGGTTTTCAATACAAAATATCCTCGTTGGCCCTCATCCTGTTCTTCTTTCTCAGTCTGACCTACTGTGCAGGAGGGAGGGGTTGAATGAAGGGGTGAGGAAGGAGAGCCATGTATATCATCCTGAACTCATTGTTTTTATGCTTCATTATTGTACCAACATTATTCACTGTTTGTGAAGCACCTTAAGAAGATTTCAGCCAGAGAGTATCAGAGAAATGTCGCATGCATAGATAGATAGATGATAGATGATAGATAGATAGATAGATAGATAGATAGATAGATAGATAGATAGATAGATAGATAGATAGATAGATAGATAGATAGATAGATAGATGGCTTTTCAACAGAAAAGTGGGTGTCCTTTGCTTCAAATAATAGAAAATAAAACAGAGGTTATTACTCAGGTAATACAGTAGTATTTTTCCCATAGATTAATACCTTTCATGTGTTCCCAGCTGAAAGAGCACAATCGGCTTCAGGATGAAGCTGGCCTCTGGGAAGACCTAACATTTGGGTATTTTTTCATGCATGCTTCTGAGGGCAGAGAAATATTGCTAAGGGGTCAACCGCTGGGAAAGCAACACCACAATTTTCTACAGTATTCATTGCATGTTATGACAGGTGTAACTCAGAGCTTCACTACACAAGATGCTAATTCTCTGCCTAGAATCACTGGCTGAAATCCTGTTTAGTGTAGTAAGTCACAACTAGAGTAAGCCTATTTGAATCAATAGAACATACAGAGGAATTGACTGCTGATTTGGTGGGCTTACTCCAGTTGTGACTTACTATGCAAAGCAACAGGATTTCAGCCTTTGACTCCTAAGGAGAAAAAAACAGCCTGTTTCTTCTATGACAAGCTTGCCTCAAACAGTATTTAGCAAATTAGCTTGATTTTGTTTTATAATGGGTCAACTGAGAGACAGCACAAGCTTTATTTACATGTCTGATGTCTCAGGCATCCATGCTGAAAGATTGGCTTGCCTGGAGGAACAACATGGCTAAGAAGAAGAAGCAAGCATTTACCTTAACAATTGATCTGTCCCTCACTTGCTATTTATCACTTTCATAAGGCACCTTAATCACACCAGTAAGTAAGTGATACGAGTGGTCCAGAATAGCAAAGACTTCTCTCTCTCCCACTTGGTAAGTTAAGAAAGTGATGAAACATTTTCTGGCATACAAAACTATGTTTGCTAATCCATGGAAGCCCATGCTAAAATGAACCTGTGAGTCTTTAAGGTGCCACAATATTTTGTGTTTATTATTGTTGTTTTTGTTTTACATGTTTTGCTAAGAGATGGCTCTAGCTGGAACCAACACACTGTATTCAAAATGCTGATAACATTTATATATGTAGCATTCATAGTATGCTTATATAGACAATATGGAGCATTCGAATACTCACCTTTGTATTTGTTACAGTTAATTATTCTTTCTATGTATATAAAGTCTTTCCTCTAAGATGCTCTGGGGGCCTTACATGGTTCTCCTCCCCATCTTTATCTTTTTTATTTTTATTTTATTTTATTTGCAATCAAAGTTTTTATTTTCATGTCAGGGTAAGGAACGGAAGAGAACAATGGGGAACAATGGGGATAAGGATAAAAAGGGAGTGAGATTGGAAAGGTACCTAACATGCAATTAATATATTTCCCATATAGTATACAATTCATTCGAATTATACTTTCAATATGTTACACAATCCAATTCAGACGTACTTAGTGTTAATCTAATCATTAGTTACATGGCTAGATTAACACTAAGTATGTCTGAGATGTCCCCATCTTTATCTTCACAAGAATCCAGTTAGGTATTAGGCTGAGAAATAGTGACTGAGTGGGGATTTGAACCCAGGTCTAACATTCTAATCACTACTCCACACTTGCTCTCAAATCTAGGAGTTGTGATCTTTCAAAGGTTTTTCAAAGGTCTCTGGGCACATTGTGCAGCTTCATGGATTGTGTCCTTAATAACTAGCTATCTTCCTTCAATCCAGAACAATATTGCACATATACCATGCTAGAAACTGATTTTAACTTTAGAGTTACCAGCATAGGAAAATCAGTGGTTTCCTTCCTTCCTTCCTTTCTTCCTTACACATTGCGGCTCTTGAGTGACTGATCTTTTGAAATATGTACAATTTACAGAAAATCATCTCATCTACTTTCTTTATTGACGTAATTCTTTTGCTACAAATCCAACAAGTCATTTAATCTGCCGTGCATTTTTTAACCACAGAGAAAGCCTCTTCTAGCATGCAGCACATATATAAAACAAAGGCAAATGTGTTCTACATGTCAGCAGAACAGAAGGAGAGAAAAGAAAGGAGAGTACCCTTCTGCTCCATTGCATCTATTTATTTTATTTATTTATTTATTTCATTTATATCCCACCTATCTGGTCAATCTAAGAGAGGAGAAGCCATTTCTGGATTAACATCAATCTTGATCACAACAGCAGATCAAAAATACAAGAGTATGTGAAACATGCAGGGTAGCCAATTTTCGAAAGAAGGGAGCAATGGAGTTCTAGCTTCCTGGGTGCTTTTGTCGGGGCTCAGGGCTGGCTCTCTTATTAGGCAGAGTGAATCAGAGCCATTAAAAAGGTGAGGCAAACGAGACACAAAAAGCTAAGGCATATAAAATAAGATATATATAAAATTTGTATGTACTATACTGAGCACGCCATACTATTAGAAAAGGGGTACATTTTACAAATTCCATTAGATCCTGCCATTTTCACAGGTGCCTCTGATGGGGACACAGGAGAGCCTTCTCTGTTGCTGTTCCTAGACTCTAGAACTTCCTCCTACAGGAGGCCAGGTTGTCCTTTGCTGTCCTTCCGCAAGCAGGCAAAGACCTTTCTCTACAAGCAAGCCTTCCCTCAGTAACTAGCTACCCGTGTGTGATTTTCAGATGGATCATTCTGCATTACTTAAGAACAAGCTGAAGACTTGGTTCTTCAGGCAAGCCTTCCCCCCTTCCATTTCTTAATTCTCTATGTCTTATCATCTTGGACCTTTCTATGTTGTTTGATATTGTTTGTTTTAAATTTTGTTTATAAGCCGCCAAGAGTAGATTCATTGAATCTAGATGGGCAGGGTAAAAGCTGGAAAATAAATAAATAAATACTGCTTTGACTGGATTTTTAGTACTACCTGTGTTTTCCATTTTTGTGTTTTCCATTTCTCAGAGTGGCTTTTTTAAAGAAAAATATTTGTATACTTATTGTTCTTAGCTTTAAATATTATCTTTTAATGATGTTAACCACCATTGTATATTTGTTGTTTTCCATTTTAAGTATTTTCTTTCAATGTTGTAAGCCACCTTGGGTCCTTTTCAAGGAGAAAGATGGTGTAAAAATATTTTTAATAATAGTAATAATAATTCACTACCTGGATAAGTTATGGCTCTTTTCCTTTCTCTGGTACTCAAGCAGGAATACCTTCTCTGCAGACTTGCTGTTTTTTCACAAGCAGAAAGCAACAACAGAGAAGGGAGGAGCTAGCTGTTTCCCTCTATGCCTGATTAATTTATTCAAATAATACCTTAATAGGGCTTATAAACTCAAATTGCAACCAGGTGCTGCAAATTTCAAACTTCATGCAGTATCATGTATGTTTAAGACTTCATGCTGCCAGCTCTCCCATTCTTTCCAGATAACAGCATCTAGTGGTGTGTGTATGTCTGTGTGTGCATGCACATGGACATATGCTGAGAGCAGAGGAAGGGGTGCAATTTTATACTTTTACCTGAAGCATAAAATTAACTAGTTACCACCCTGGAGTAAAGCCACTGCTTCAGATAGCAGATGTGGAGGGGCAGCTGGGGCAGCTCTCCCACCGTTTGCCCTACACTCCTCTACATTGGTCTGCTACTGAGTCTCCTTGCCAGCGCTGAAGTTCATCAGCCAATATAGTGAGCATTCATGTGACAAATGGAAGAGGATGCCATCTTGCTCTTGTTTTAGGCAGAATAATGCTTTGATCCAGCCCTCCCAAAACTTATTGTGAAACAAGACTCTGCCCGTAAAGGAACCTGCTGTTTCAACTGATATTATGTAGACCAAATTTCCAAGTAGAAGGATGCTGTGGATATACATACGGCTGCAAAGTCCTGAACCTGCTCATCAGCTGAGAGGGGTGATACTTCACAGCAGTACAGGTTCTACCTTATGCACCATCCAGCCTCTCTGAATTTTGATGCTGGTACACCCAGTTCTCCACAGGCTTTCTAGTAACGTCTGGTTGAGATCCTAGTCTGGGGAGTCTCTGTTGCTCTTCTTCTGGTACCAGTACCCCTCCACACAATCAGGACCCAATACAAATTGCTGGTTGTTACTTTTTAAGAAAGGGTGGGGACCATGTGCTGGTTGTAGATGAGTCCAAGGTGGAAATAAGGGAAGGTGCTTTTTTTAAAAAAAATTGGGCGTACAAATGCAGGCAATTCTGGGAGTTGTAGTCCCAAAAAGTAACTTCCCTTTTTGTTACTTCCAAAAAAGTAACTTCCCCTTCCAGAACTAAAAGTGGGCAGGGTCATGGAACCTCCTTTCTTTTTCACTTCTACCATGCTTTCCTATCATCCTAGGAGACTCCCACAGGAAAAACAGAGGTTGTTCTTTCTTGCCAAACCTCTGAACCGATCACCTGCAGGAAATCAAGAAAAAAGTCATGGGTTGCTCATTTCCTGTAACAAGTATTACTTCTCTTCTTAGGATGGGGGTTACCATGGGTATCTATTTTACAGATACTGCATAAAATCACTTCTCACTTTGTCCAGCAAATTTTGTCAATTAATTCTTGCATAGTCATTTTGTCCCATTCCTCTGCATGTGGCGCCTCCCACGGAGCTTCGTTGGGAATCTAAGAGAAAAAGGGAATCACATGTCTAGAAAGAAACCACAGCATTGAAGAACCAGAGATGACTATGCTTTTTAAATTGAGAGAAATCTGTCACTCTTTCCACTAATGCCTTCTTCACATTAGCACCATACTTTGATTTTGATCTATGGAAATCCAGTTACAGTTAAGAATATTAATTGAAGGCTTTAGAAAAGAAACAAAAGTGTTTTGTTTCTCTGTGTCACTAATCAACTTTTAATTTTTAAAAAGTCCACAGTTTCCCAGTTTATCACAATATAATGAGGACATTGTGCCTATCAAACTGCAGTGTCTGGATCTGTGCTATACAACAGTGGTAGGGGGCAGAAGGTACACCTGGATCTACAGGTATATCTCTGGATGATTTTCAGTAGATTGGCAAGGCCTTCTGACTTCCAAAGAGTAACAATAGCAGCAAGAAAATTATTCTCCTCCTCCACAATAAATTATACTTCTGAAATGAGGAAAGCTTGAGGTTTCATTTGGACAGACTGCCATTGCCATTGGGTCAAATTCCTATACTCCATGTTCTTTAATTCTAACAGCACGGTCATTTTTGCACTGTGCTCTGGCTAGTGCATCTCTGGGTTCCAGTAAAAAACAAAGTAGGTCCCATCAACCTGAAATCCACTGCTACTACTAGAAAATTTTATGGCCCAAATCCAACTGGTAGCCCTAGCCAAAGGGAACCCATTGAGTCAATGGGGTTTAATAAATGTTGACTCACTATTGAGCAGTTGATTTAATGAGCCTACTTTCATAGGCCATAAAATGGCACAAATAAGGTATCACATGTCTGAATGGACAAGGCAACTTTTGCAATAGCCCTGGAAATCAGAAACTGTCCTGAATCTAATTGCAAGCCATAGTCTGTGCTAATTATAGATGATGTCTCTGTTATAATTAGGACTACTGCTCCATCTTCAGAAAGAAGCCAAAACAGTTCCATAGAAAGGGAAGAGGGGAGCAAACAGAATATCGTAACAGACAGTAATATCTGAACTTGGCTTTTCTTTCATTTACATTTGGCAGTCCAAACCAAGTTTTGGATTCAAACCTATGTTTACTGTAAGTCATGGTTTTGTGATGCATCTGAAAAAAGTCATTGAGTTCACTGTAGATGCCCTCTACAACTATCTTTATGTGCAGTAGCTCTCAGCTTTAAAAGATTTATGACTTTGCTCTGGGGGTGAATTTTGCATATTCGTGGGGTAGAGTGAATCTTATGCTGTTTCCATTCAAGGCACTGCAGCAGATATCAAAAAGTCTGGTGTTGTGAAAAACATCACCAGTCCAAGTTCCTTGACTGAGATAAGGCTCCTACGTTTCATACCTCCTTCCCCATTTCATCCATCGTCCTCCACAGATTATTGTAATCCAGATAGGCAATGGGATTCCACATCGGTGGGAATGCTCCTTTGAAGGGATACGTTTTGCCCTACAACACGGAAAGAAGAAGAAAACACTCAGATCTGATTACACTAAATTGCCAACCTGACTGCGAAAATGTGGTTACCAATGGGAAGCATCACAGACCTTTCTAGCATAGATCTCTCAAATGAACAAAACTTGCCAAGGTGCTAGGAAACTATATGAGAAAATTACACTGGCAGTCCTGGAGGCTGATGATGAAATGGAGGAAAATACAGAGACTCATAATGCTTACCCATTCTCTGAGACATGCCAGCAGCCCCCAATGAGTTTTGCTGCCATTTGCATTATTACTTTAGAATGTTTATGAAATGCATCTACACAAAATATATAATAAGCATATATCAACAGAAATTTGAACAGCATCCGCAAACCAATGAAAAAGGACTATGACTAGGTTAACCTCCTTGTTTCCCCCATTACAATTAAATTGCTTTCTATTTTTTTGTTTAATTGGATGGTGGATTAGACTGCTTGTGTACGATATTCAATTTTGATAAGTATTTGATAATGTGCCTTGTTATATTGTCAAAATTAATTCAAATGAACTGCAACATAAGCACGGCAATGTGATTTACAACGTTAATGAATTGATTACAACATGAATCAGTTGATAGGAGGCTTTATAAACCAGGACTATGTCTGATTATATTTAATACGTCTAACAATCGTTTTTGTTGAAATGTAGCAGCATGTTCATTTAAAATATGCAGCTGTTTCACAATTACCTGCAAGGTAAATGACATGAAAATACATGAAAACCATCAAGAGAGAATAGAGAGAATAGAAGCATTCACTGTATATAGGACATAAATTGCAGATTTTAAAACTGCAAATAGTAAAATTAAATAAACTGAATTCCATGGGAAGGACATATTTAGAAATGATGTGAAAACCATGACATTGAGTAATAACAAATCAGGACAGCCTGCCAAGTGCACAGGGAAAGGACCAACTGGACCTGCTGAAACAATGTTTTCTGCTCTGCTGAGAAAGATAATCCTTGGAGCAATTGCAAGAACCCTGTCAGTCTGACATAATTTGTGCAGTGAAACTTGTCTGGGTTGTCTCAATGAGAGAACTACTGACAGGTGGACCATGATGATGTGTCAGTGTCTGCCAATACCACCTTTTAGACCCCCTCCTACCTGCTGGTCGTCTCTGAGAAGGAAAGGGCTGGTAATCTAACATCTTCAGACCAGGCTAGGGAAGCTTGTAGTAGGATATCACTTGGCCAGTTTGTAAATTGGAGGCGCTACACTGTGGTACTACACTGTGGTAGGTAAAGCTAAAGGTTCCCCTTGACATTTAGTCCAGTCGTGTCCGACTCTAGGGCGCGGTGCTCATCCCCGTTTCCAAGCCATAGAGCCAGCGTTTGTCCGAAGACAGTTTCTGTGGTCACGTGGCCAGCGCGATTAGACACAGAACGCCGTTACCTTCCCACCAAGGTGGTACCTATTTATTTATTCGCATTTTTACATGTTTTCGAACTGCTAGGTTGGCAGGAGCTGGGACAAGCGATGGGAGCTCACTCCATCGCGTGGATTCGATCTTACGACTGCTGGTCTTCTGACCTTGCAGTACAGAGGCTTCTGCGGTTTAACCCGCAGCGCCACCACGTCCCTCTCACTACACTGTGGTAGGTCTGCCCAAATGGGGTATTGATAAGGGGCAACTGCCTTGCCCCATGTGATTTGTTCTATTTTCTTCTGCAGCGGTCTATCTTGTCACCCATGTTGTTTTTAAAAATCAACACGATATGCCCAATGGATGGGAATTCAGAAATGACATTTTTAGCATATGTTTTTCTCACATGAAATGAGACCAAAGTTAACTTTTGTTTAGGAGTGGGCACCACTCCATGTACCATTCTGAACATCTGGATTTCACTGGTTTTCATAGGTATTCCCTACCTTTCTGCACACACATTGGAGGAAGCAAAAACATTTCAAAGGGAAACAGGAAATTCTATCCCCAAACTATGTGATCTTCATTTTTCCTTTCCATGTTCACTGAAGCTGAAGAAAAGTCCAGACTCCAGAATACTCTTTCTACTTCTAGACTTTGCTATGGGTGAAGGAGTTGAGCTTTGACCCTAAATTTGCACAGATTTGCATGCATCCCAATATACTGTAGCAATCATTTACTTCACTGCTAATTAAATTTGAACATCTTGCATATTTTATTCATCAACACCTAGCTAGCAAGTAACATTTTAATAATGAATCAGTTCCAGAACAGGAATGATAACAAACAAAGTCTAAGAGTTGCAATTCATAGGTCTTAGCCGAGAAAGGAAGTAGTCAGTGAAATTTGCCTTTATCCAGATTTGTCGTTCCAGTTTGGGCAGATATGAAAAATGAGGAAGTAAGGTGAGGGAGGTCTTACTCATGCTGTTAGGAGGAAGTAAGCAAATATACTAGAAAGGTTAATTGATAGGGCAGATTAAGGCAGAGCTTGGGAAAGTTAACTTTTTTAACTGAAATCTGTACCTCAGAAAAGCAATTTTTCTATGCCCTAGCTTAAGGGAAAAGGTATAGTGTAGGCTATAATACTGCACAGTCCTGAGGAAATAAGGGACAACAGAAGTGAGGTGTAGAGAACACAGCAAGTTCTCTCCTATGTGGTCTTGGAACAGGAATACGGCATAGCTAGCAAAAAGAAGCCAAACAGAGAGAGTTTTGAAGGGAAGGGAAGGGAAGGGAAAGGAAGGGAAGGGAACTACAGGAGGGCATAGACACATTTCTGTTCCCACACAGTGGCAACCCAGAGTGGAAAACAAGGACTAGGCTGCAGCTGGTGCATCTGGGACAGACAGAGAGGAATGGATAATGGAAGACACTTTTTAATTGACTCTATCCACATTTTTTGCAAGTTTCTCATTTTTCATTAATACACTATGGACAAAATCCAGTGGCTTAGCACAATAAATTGCACTAGAGTAGACTCATTGAATCAATGGGGATTTGGAGGGACACCTCCTCCATAAGTTCCATTGATTCAAATAGGCGTACTCTAGATGTGATTCACTGTAGTATAATAAGTTGCAGTTAGAGTAGGCCCATTTGAATCAATGAAACTTGCAGAGGAGTTGACTCACTAACTCTCTTGTGTTTCAATGGACCTACTCTAGTCAAGATACCTGGTGTTCTACAGTGGATAGAGTGATGGACTAGGAGTCAGGAGGCCGGAGTTCAAATCCCTGTTCAGTCATGGAACCTTACTGGGGGTGTGGAACTGGTAAAACCACTCTCTAAATATCTCACTTACCTTGAAAGCCCTATTACAGTTGCATCAAGTCTGACTTGATGGCACATAACAACTCCAGTACAATTCACTACACAAAGCAACATAATTTTAATATTACAGCTGTTTAATATTACTTGTGCAGAGTTGCTGTACAGCAATAGACCTGTGCGTATGGTGCAAAAATGTGAGTGATCAGTTCAAACATGAGTCCATCTACTCTACCTTGGGGAGCATTCACAATATCCGGAAAGCCAGAGGGACTGTAAACCATTTGCACTCAGTAGTGATTGTTATCTGCTATTACTGCTACTGTAAAAATTAGTGAGATGCTGCCAAATAGAATTTAATGTAATAACATTATGATTAATATATCTGTCCTTGTCTGACATACAGTCAAAATGGCTCAGGCAGTTATCATTAACTTGTCCTCATCCAAGAAAAACAAACTGAGTATGTATAATCTGACAGTCAATCTCTAGCCGTATTAAATAATTTAGGACTATATCCTAGGATTGCCTTGGAGATGCAATTAGGGAAGCTCTCCAGGCATTAAAGCATCCTACTATAATCAGGTCACCCGGTGGGTTTTCATCAGCGAAAATGCTAATTAGGTTTCTTTCTAAGATGTGTTCAAATGCAACTGGACTACTAATGAGAAACTGCACTTTTATGCACCAAGGCAAAAGGAAACTTTAGTTCATTCCCTTTCAAAACATCAACTTGAAAACCCAGGAAATATGCAGTCCCTCTTCATTGGTTAATTGTGTGCCTTGTGTATATGAATGTGTGGAGGGAGAGAGACAGAGAGATGTTGGCATGGAATTATTAAAAATGAAACTTGTTTATCCCATAATGACCCATCAAACTATTTCCATTGCACCGTCAAATCAAATGATCCAGACATGCACTCCTTTTGGACAAAGTCAACAGATAAAGCAGACTTTTATGCAGATTCATCGGAGCTTCTAAACTTCAACTCAAATGTTCAGCTTCAACATTTATCTTGATATTATGGTCAGCTGCTGGATTGTGATTAGCATGCCATGACAATTTGAACTCTGAAGCAAATCTTGGTTTGTTCTATGGACACCTGATGAACAGAAGAGTCGACTCTTTTCCTGTTCAGCAGAAGTACAATCGGAGCCTGAACCACAATTTCCTTTCCTTCCTTCAGTTACTGAACTGCAGAATTTGATTAATTAACCATTTTTTCTTGTCTAATCTAGCCAAATAGGCCAAGTATCCAAACTCGCAAACTATCCTCCATAAAGGCAGGTAATGTTCTCTTTGAGTAGGTAAAGTTGCATAAACAAAAGATACAGTATCTTCAAAGAGTTTTAAATATTTCCTACTCATATGTGTTATGTTACATTTTAATATTTCCTTTAATAAAACAGAATGTTATGTTGTAAAAGTGTCTTAGCAGGAAACAATGTCTCGGTCCCAAACATCTAAGATGCTGGTCACAGATGCTTTTCCTTGCAAATACTCTTTATTTTTATTTTTTGTATATATGCCAAAAATATACGGGTATAACAACTATGGTGCTCACTCATCTCCAGAATGTTTTTGTCACTATCCAGTGTATGTGTGAATTTACTACCAACATTCCACAAAAGCTACTGAACAGTTAGAACAGTTAAGAAAAAGTTCTGATCTTACATTAACATGATGAATAAGATGCTCAACTTCATTCACTTTGTAGGTCTCTAGTCCTAGTTCCTTAGAGAGACGCAAAACACGATTCTGGGTTGGTCCCACATATGCCCCTCCAAGGTCAACATACTTGACGTGCTTATTCTAGGATAGAAAGAGGGGAAAATACATAAGAGAAAATGTGATATTCTCCACTGCTACAGCAAAAAATTAAAATTAAAATTAAAAAATATTCTTATGCCAGGCGAAAACACAGAATACATTTCCAATTCTCCTCGCCACAGGAGGACAAAAAGCCATCCAAACATGGGGGATTTTAAAAAAATTATAGTGAATATGTCTGGAAGGGGTTCTAAGGCAGCTATCTAAATGCAATATGGTTAATCCTATCAAAGTTGAGATATTAATATCTGTCTTGGAAGAAAAGCAGAACACAGCTTTGTAGTGTCTATATTTAAGGAAAGGTATAGTCTATGACCCTATGATGCCCTGTCCTGATGTAATTAACTAGAAATGGGTACTGTCAACATCTGGATGAGAGGTAGACTGGGAATTGTGTGTACTCCACTTTCTACAATGGAAGAAAGTTGTGATGTAAATGAAATACAGAAGCTGATCAAACTGACACTTGAAATCTATATGGCAGATGGGAAGGCTTTTAGGTATAGCTGTGACCCACAACATATCACCGCCATGTCCCACCCCCAGCTTTTGCTGCCCGGGCAGCTTCCTCAATTTACCTAATAGAAGGGCTGCTCTTGGTAAGGTTAGGAAGGTCTTGCTTGTGCTCCTAGAAGGAGGCAAAGAGGAATACAAGGGAGGGTAACTGGCAGGGTGGCTTAAGGCCCAAAATAAAATTTTAATGCAGTTACTTACCCTGACAGTGAAGGTTCTGCCTCCAACCCTGTCACGAGCTTCTAGAACCACAACATTCAATCCTGAGTCAAACAGCAATTTGGCTGCTGATAGACCTAAAGTACAAAGAAAGCTACATTACACCATCTTCCATCCAATGCATTTCACAGCTGCTTGAAATAAGCTTAGGGACAGCTATTGCTCAACATTTAACTCCCAGAAGTCCTGATTATCGGGCATTTTGGCTTTGGCTTCTTGGAGTCCAAATCCCAAGTCTCTAGGACCCAAGTTTGGAAACTACTGTTTTATTGCATTTCATTCAAGGAAGTAACATTAATGGCAGCAGCATACTAAATCACAAGGGGGTGAAACTGATTTCATTTTAACTATGTCTCACAAAAACTATTCAGGCGGTTCATATGTTTGTATTCATGTGGAATGACTAAAACACATTCTTCCTCCACCTGCCATGTATACTTGATGGTCTTCTGTTGTCTTTTGAAAATGGACCTGTCAGAAATTGCAGATACCCAGTATGGTGGGTTTAAATAAGTGATCTGACTACAAAATGTCACAAGCCAGCATTAAAATATCAGTTGAATACTGTATATAGAAGTCTATTGGCAGTGGATGGATATAGCCAAGTGCTTATCACACAGTATCCTGTCCACTTAAGAATACACCACATATAACTGCAATTCTTTATGTGATAACCAGTTGTTTGTAGGTTACAGCAATTAGAAGTCAGATTTGGCAATGTCCCTGCCATGTTGCAGTTCTAAACTATTTTCTGGACAGGAGTTGTCTTATGATTAGACAAAAGAACACTCTTTGAAATCTTCAAACATTAAGAGCTAAAGTAATTATCTGGCAACACTGCTTTGTGTAAAGTCAGTTGTTAATATTTCATCCTTATTAAAAAAATTAAGTCAATCTAGATATTTGAGTTTCAAAGCAAAGTTCATGGGAAATGCTTATTGCCTCGTAGTTGAGAAATAAACATGGCATCAGGCTGAAATCTGGACTGCATGCAGAAGCAGCCTGTCTGAACATTAACACAGGAAGATGCCTTACGCTGATCATTTATCAAGCTAACCCATGACTTGAACTGGCTACGTAGCTTTTCAGGCCGTCAAGGATGGGTTTCTTCCCAGCTTCTGCTACTGGAGAGCTCCCGATTCTTTTTAAAATTCAGGAGCCAAGAGATGGCAGATGCTAACACCTGCCATTAGAGTAAAAGTCACATGATTTATTTATTAAAGTCACATTAGTGCTCAAGATTATTAGTTCTCAAGAATCAAGACGGAGGCAGTCTTATGTGTTTGAGAAAACAGGAAGAACATTGTCTAGGTCCTTAAACCAACCACAGATCAAAGCAAACTAGTTTGCAAACTGCTGGAGATGGGAAAAGCTCCTGTTGTAACAATCAGTTCTGACTTATGGCAACCCTTTTCAGGGTTTTATAGGTAAAGAATACTCAGAAGTGGTTTATCATTCCCTTCTTCTAGGGGCATCCTAGGACTGTGCAGCTTGCCCAAGGCCACACAGGCTGGCTCTACTCGCAGGAGGCTCAGTGGGGAATTGAACTCCCACTGGCTCCAAAGCCAGATACCAAAGCTATGAAGCTGTCCAGACTGTTGCTTCAAAATCAGACAGCAGTAAACCTACTCTCAGAATGAAAAAAATAGCCTGAACTGTTTTTGCAAAAGGTGGCGTTTGCTAACTACGATTTAGTACATAATGTCTGAACTGATGGCTCATAGTCATGGGCACCCTGCCTTCTGAGACTATTGAATTCAAAGATGTGAAGGGAGGGTGGAAGGAAAATGGAAGAAAATAAGAGACTTCAAATTACCATTTGAGATTATTTCTGAACTAACCTATAAAGGTATCTTAAAACTGGACCAGGGGGATTATAAGATGAAGCCGAGAGAGAACTTAATGGAGGATGGCTGTGTTTGTCAATGGCTTGCATAGGTACAACTATCAGAAAAGTTTTAAAGCAGACAGAAAAGTATTTGAATTTGAAGAAGAAAAATCTATGTTTGAAAAAGCACTGTGTAACAATGAGGACCATTTGATTTCCAAGATGTATAAAATGCTTTTGAAGTTTGATACACATGAAGAGCAGGTCAAAGAGTGTATGGTTAAATAGGCAAATAAAATTTGATATAATATTCAAACAGAACAATGGGGGGTATGTGGACGTATAGATTGAAATTTACAAGGAGTTGTAACCTTAAAGAGAATTTCTATAAAATGATGTATAATTGGTATCTGACACCAAAAAAGTTGTCTAAAATGTATAAAGGGGTTACCGATAAGTGCTGGAAATGTCAAGAGAAAGAAGACTCCTTTTATCGTATGTGGTGGACGTGCAGAGTAGCTATGAAGTTTTGGAAGCAAATTCACCTAATAGTGCAGGAGATACTGAAAATTAACTTGCAATTGCAACCAGAATTGTTCCTTTTGAGTCTAGTGGATAACCAAGTAGAAAAGAATAAAGCAGTAATTATCAGATACATGACAACAGCTGCAAGACTCTGCTATGCTAAATACTGGAAATTGAACAAAGTACCAACACTGGAAGAATGGCTACTTAAGGTGCTGGAAATAGCTGAAATGGTGAAACTGACTGCTTTAATCAACGATAAATCATCAGTGACCTTCAGAACTACTTGGAAGTCCCTACTGGACTTTTTGATAAATAAGGGAAAAAATGAACTGATGGTATTTGGTTCTGAACCTTAAAACATGGTCATAAATGTGGAGACTCCTATAATCCTGATTATGGCCTAATTTTGTATGTAGCAAATACTGATTTTAAAATATTTACTATAGATAAGTTAAAGAATAACTGGTAAACTGAGTAACAAATGATGGGAAGTTCCAAAATGTCATTAATCTCAAGAATTTGTAAAACTGGTTTGCTCCTATTTGAACCCCCTTTCCCCTTATGTACTGTATCCCTTGTATGAGAAACTTAATAAAAGATGATTTCTGAACTGAGCCATTGAGTGAAACCACTGGAAACTTGGGCATTGAGTGGTCTGTAGTTTTAACTCTGATTTGTCCAAGGTTTTCAATACTAGCAAAATTAATATAGACAAGAAAAATCCCACAGGGAAAGATCTTACTACTACAAAGGACACAGCAGTGCTTAGATGGAGGTTAAGGAAGGAGAATACAGCAAGCCTCATAAGTTACTATAGCAACCTGCTATCAAAGAACATCCCCTTGAAGATGCTGCGTCTGAAAGGCCTGGCTTCTAAGGGTCTTTACAATGCAGGTTTAATCTGCAAAATGGCTCTCTTATCACAGAGTCATCTGTATTAAAGGTACTGTCTGCTATCATGACAATTACTTCATCCATTTTTGGTCTTTTGTAGTGCTGGTGGTTTGGTTTTTTACAATCATGACCCAGAACTTTAAATTCAATCACTTCCAAAACAAAACAAAACAAAGATGTGTATGGCTCATTTCAAAAACCATTTAAAAGAGTGTTTTGTTTTTGTTTATTTACAGTGTGTCTGTGCACATGAACTTACATCTATCGTTCTTTTGTTCCACTCTCAACCTCTGATAGAACAGATTCTGGAACCAAAACAATCCCTGGTAAAACCTATTTACCAAAAACGGAATGTGTTTACATCACACAGAGTTCTATCCTGTAGAATGCTATGAACTCTCCAAAAAGAACTGTTTGCAAAGACCATCACAGGAAGTGCACCAGGAGTGGAGGGAAATGTAGCCTTCAAAACATATACCCCACTTTTCTTCCAGTTCTGGGATCCAAAGCGGCTTACAAAAGGAGATGACAGAAGCATACATTAAAATATTTAAAAATATCATGACACACATAATAACATTAAAAGACCATTAAACTAAAATAGCACAGAAACCAAAAAAGCACTTTAAAAAGGACAAACATATCTAAAAAAAATTTAAAGAAGAAAACTGCAATACCCCCTGTCCAAAAGGGGGTGTTTAGCTAAAGAGGAAGGCCTTTCTCAGACAGTGGATGGAGAGGAGGGAGGAAGACAACCAAGTCTCTTGTGAAAGGGAGTTCCACAGCTTGGGAGGAGCCGTGGGAAAGGTTTTCTTGAGTCCGCAGTAAACATGCCTAAGAGGGCACTGGGACCAAAAAGAAGAGCCTTCCCCGGAGGCTTTACAACTGCCAGAGACTCAGTGGGGAAACATGGTCCTTCAAATAGCCTAGGCTTAAGCCATATAGGACTTTCTAGTTTCTAACCAACACTTTGAATTGGACTCAGAAACAAACTGGCAGCAAGTGGAGCTGTTGTTAAAAGAGGAGTTATACTGAAAGCCTCAGTATCAATTTTTTATTCCACAACTGAGTTTTACATGAAAAAACAACGACACAGAAACAAAAGACAAGACAAAAGATAAGACAATGCAAGGGATCAGCAATGTCGCGTTCTGCATTTCCAGCAAGATATGACCTCCAAATGTTTACAGCCTTCCCAGACAATTCTGAAAAATGTGGTGAAAGAAGGTAAAGGGAAGATATAAAACGATATCCTGAATAGTGTATCTATAATTTGCCCTTAATTTTGAAATTAGGGTTTTCACAAAAACCATGCAAATACTGTTTGTAGTAAAAACAGAAATTGATGGAGTGCAACCAGCACCATCCTTTCTGGACATTGCAGACCCACTTTTCATCTCCAGAGCACTCACCTGGAATTACTTTCTCTTCCGACTCTCATAAATGTCGGGGTGGGTGGGGTGGGGTTGGGTGAGGACACGGGGGAGGGGGGAGGGAGAAGAAGGAAATGGATGGAACTATATTAATAAAATGTTATGCATTCCTGCAATCTCCAACCACTCTTGGCTCTGGCTTCAACCACCATTGCCCCAATGACATCTCCTGTTGTCCCACAGCATTTCATAGGAAAAATATTCCCTGCCTCTGACCTAGAGTCCTGATTCTCAGGCAAGGAATAAACATTTTCCCAGCTTCAGACTAAGAAATAATTCATCTTCCCTGAACTATCCAAAGACACAGAGCAGCTTCCGACATTCCTTAATCAGGGGAAAAGAAAAAGAGTATGTGAGGTACACATTCCTTCCCCACATTTGTTTAGAATATTCCAAACAGTTCCTACACATCCACTTCTGCGGAGAAATTACTTTCTTCACTTATTCATTCATTCATTCATTCATTCATTCTTCTCTACAGTTCATGGTTACATTCAGACCTTATCAGTCTTTCCTAACCCTCAGCTTGTTCCAAACATTGAAAGCCATTTTTTACATTCACAAAAACACCCAGAAAGAGACCGGGGGGGGGGGGGCAGGGAGGGAGATTTAAACTTCACAGCACAAAACATGTAGCTTTAGATTATTTTACACAAATATTTGTCCTCCATATTATTTTTTCTCATAAATATTAAAGTGAAGAACGAATTAAGGCCTGACTTTTAGCTCTGACATAGTTCTACAACTAAATAAATATTTATGCTTAGCACAATATCCGTTGCTCAATCTAAACACTAAAAATATTTTTAAAGTATATGTGTGTGTGTGTGAGAGAGAGAGAGAGAGAGAGAGAGAGAGAGAGAGAGAGAGAGAGAGAGAGAGAGAATGAATTGTAGACTACACTCTCACCTGAAATCCACTTATGCAACTTGCCCCTTTCTGGTGTAACCCAGGAAACCAGACTGCATTCTGTCCCAATTGCCATTTCCAAATCTGGTAAGTGAAATGATGTTTTTGGCTTTTCAGATTTGGTGAAAATTGTGCAGATTATTTAATTACAGCAAGGATGGGGAATACATCACTGCATACAACCCCCATTTTGGCAATGCTGGCTGGGACTGGCAGAAGCCACACATTATCCATCCTCAACACTGAGACACCTTGAAAGATCTGTGTCCTTTACAGAAAGCAGATGAATAAAGGAAGCCCTTTCCAGATTTTTTTTTAAAAGATCACAGCTGTTTCCTTTTATGATCAAGATCAGATCTGGTCACATATTTGGTACATACAACTAGACATGTAGGTGAACACATCCTTAAAAGCACAAGCATTAACACTGTAGGTCACCAGGAGTCACATGCACAAGCATACACAAATTATGTGAGGTACAATAAGGAAACCAGAGAAGGTAAACCTCTTTTGTCCACAGCTTAGAAAGCAATTTCCCCAAGCTAAGACTTTCCTTCCAAGCTCCAGTATTCAGTTGATTACATTATCTGGATAGAAATCTGAATTTAATAGCATTGGGGTCATTAGAACAGTCAGCACAATATAAACAATCAGATTATGGTGCTGAAGCTGAGATATTAAACTTGGCATCAGGTACCTTCACCTCTGGTCTCACTCACCATCAGTCAGACAGCTAAATTCTGTTAATAAGCTGGAACTAACGTTGTTCAACTTTTATGTTCCATTCTGTTTCTCAAACTCTGGCCATTTATTTCTGTTTCAACTTCTCCTTGTGTATGTGTGTGTATTTGTACGTATAAATTATTTTGCATTTGTTTTAACTAAAAGCTTACAGGTCACAAGAAAGGGTAGCTGTCTGATGTTGGTGCATCTACCCCACAAGAAAGGGTAGCTTTCTTGTAGGGTAGATGCACCAAAATCAGACAGTATCAATATTTCTTATTTATTTATTGCACTCTTAGACCACTTGATAATTAACACTCCTAGGCAATGTACCTGCGAGTCAATGGCAACCAAATATGTATTCATGTGTAACAAAATTAGTATTTGTGTGTAGACTCAGTTTGTATGAACTGCTGGATAGCTCAGTAGCTTAGACATGGTTGAGAGTTCAGTTCCCCACTGTGCCTCTTTTACAGAGGCTCGGCTTGAAGATCCATAATGTCCCTTCCAGCTCTGCAGTTTCACAATGATGATGATGACGATGATGATGATGATGAGTGTGTAGACTCCGTGGGATGCAAAGGCCAATTGTGCCACACTTTGAGTCCTCCAGGTTTGTTTTACACCTGGTGCAGGAGGGAGCTTTTTTCAAAGTGGAAATGGCTGGTTTTGAAATAAGCCCTCTAGGCCTAAAACAGGCCAGGGAGCAAAACATGGCAAAATTTCCCCATGTCCTCATGTTTAAGTAACATAAAACCTGGGAATATCCATGGCTTGAAGATGCCGGGACCCAAATGGGGGGACACTGGGAAGCACATGCAGCCCCCTAGCTGCGTTTGGCCTTACCTTGCTCCAAATGCATTCTTTCAACTGCACTTTGTCCCCTAGTCCTGACTCCCTTCCTCCACATTTGTAAGGGGAAAATATGAAATACATGGAGTAAGATCCATATGTAGGCTTCCTGTGCAATTTAGAGCCCTAAATATTCAGGGAAAGATTGATTAGTACATGCTGAGGCCCTGAACGATGCCAAATAAGACGCCCCATAGCAATATGAAAAATGCATGTATTATTCTGACAGAAAGACAAATTTAGTAGGAAGTTACCGTTTCCTTTTGCTTATCCAAGCATCCATGCTGTAGTTTAGCTAGCTGCCCATGTGGATGTAAATTGCATGTACATCTAGCACTGCACGTGGGATTCAAAAATACACAGGGAGCCCATATACACAGAGCAAGCTCCCTTCATCAGAGCTACCCAACCAACATGCAGCTGGTGAACACAGATCCATTCTTCTCTTGCACAGCGGTAATTTCAAGAGCTATGATTATCTGAAGAGGGCTGTGGAAATCTAGGAAAAGAGGATTTCTGGACAGTCATTATGCATATATAACATGAATTTTCAGGCAGGCCTTCACTTGAACATGTGTTGTTTGGGGCTGACACCTATTGTTACTATATCCTGCTCCCTTCACATGCATACAGTATGGATATTTGCTCTGGTCCAGTAAATGATGTGTTTAGAAAGACTCATTTAATCAGGGAAAATCATTTAACCCCACCACCACCACCACACACACACACATACAGTTATTATTTGGCAGCATTGCTCAGTGTTACAATATCTAACTAGATGGCCCTCCAAAGACAACAGAAGGTGAGACGCTCATCATCAATGTGCCATTTTGTGAACACATTTTCTCTTTCACGATAGTGAAGAGGCCTGATTTAATTCCATTCAGTCTTATTCTATTACATCTGATAATTTGGTCTCATGTCTCTTAATGCAGCTACAAGAAAAAAAGAATTGTATAACCAGCTACTGTCCTTGATATTTCTTTGGCTGGCTTCCAGCAATCAAATCAAACAGATCTTGAAGTGTATGAGCTATGTAGGCAATTACAATGTGTGGCATGAACTGTTTGATCATCTGCCTCGGAGTGCCCCAAAACAAGCAGATAGAATTCAAGGCCTAATCTGGATAGTCTAAATCACATATAAAGAGCAGCTTCAGGTGAGAGACAAGAATATGCAAAATGAGTGCACCAAAGAAAGGGAGGTCATTGGGCTTCACATCTAAAGGAACATAATGCCTTAGACTATAGAGCAAACCACACGCCCTTCTGTAAGAGCAGATTATATAATATACAAGGTCGTTTTCATAAAGAGCATTAAAAACACCTTTTAACCTCTGTCAAGCTATGTACTTGCTGTGCTATATTCAATGTAAGGAACTATTTTAAATTAATTTGTGACTGAGGCTGATTGGTGGATTTGCATGTGTGGTTTCAGAACATTGTCCTGAATAGGCATATTAGCACCTTTATGGAAAATGAATCAGAGCTTGGAAAAACAACCTGGAAAAGTCAACTCCAAGCCCTTAAATCCACCTGGCCAACAAGCCCAGTAGTTTAAGCACAACCTTGTTGGCTGGTGGGTTCGCAGGAATCTAAGTCCAAAAGAGAGAGAAGATTTTAGACCTTATGAATTGAAGCCAGCAATTTCTCTTAAACTATTGGATAAAATTTGTTGGAGGCATAAGAAGTGGGGAAATGATTCGGTGTGAATTTTTATATTGTGATTTGCAACATTACAGAATTGCATCAAATTTAAATAATTACAGAGGTGCCTCGACTTACGAACGTCCTGACATACGACCATTTCGAGTTACGACCAGCTCCGGACGCAAAATTTTGCTTCTACTTGCGACCGGAGCTTCGAGTTATGAACAGAAAAAGGCAGGGAAAAAAGGTGGGGAATTCAAATTGCTAACCGTTGGTGGCGAAGAGGGTGCTTCTTTGTAGCTCTTTCACCCCAGCAGTTAGAGAGTGTGCGATTGGAGGAGGCTTGGGACTGCCTGGTAAGGTGTTGCTTTCTACTTTTTAAAAACTGTTCTGGGTGGGTTTTGCAGCGTGGTTTTGGGCTGGGTGGTGGGATTATGTTTCTATGCTGTGATGGGTCTTGCAGGGTTTGTTTGTTTTGGGTTTTTTTCCTCATTTCCGATGGGTCTTGCAGGGTTTGTTTGTTTTTTGGTTTGTTTGTTTTTCCCATTTCCGATGGGTCTTGCACTCTCTGTTTGCTTTTTGGTTTTCTTTTTTTGCATTTCCGATGGGTCTTGTCCTCTCTGTTTTCTTTTTTTTTTCTTTTTCTTTTTTTTTTCTTTTTTTGCATTTCCAATGGGTCTTGCACTCTCTGTTTGCTTTTTGGTTTGGTTTTTTTTTGCATTTCCGATGGGTCTTGCAGGGTTTGTTTGCTTTTTGGTGATTTTTTTTGCATTTCCGATGGGAAATGTTTGTTTGCTTTTCTGTTGTTGTTTTTTCCTTCAGCCGGAACGGATCAATCGCGTTTCCGATGGGTCTTACAGTGTTTGTTTGCTTTTCTGTTTTGTTTTCTTTTCCTTCAGCCAGAACGGATTAATTGCATTTCTGATGGGTCTTGCAGTGGGTTTTTTTTGGGGGGGGGGGGGTTGGTGATTTTTTTCTTCGGCCGGAATGGATTAATTGCATTTCAATGCATTCCTATGGGAAATGGTGCTTCGACTTACGACCATTTCGAGTTACGACCGGAGTTCCGGAACCAATTAAGTTCGTAAGTCGAGGCACCACTGTACATCACTGAGCAGTATCTGGACATCAATGCATTGAGCCATCTAATATAAACAGAAACATAACTGGACGTTGTACAAAGTATTTGCAGTGCCTAGAACAGCATTATTTACATGCTTATCCATAGTTTTCACTCTCAGTGCTTGAATTAACTCCATCAGTCTTGTTAAGGAAAGACATATCAAATACAGATCAGTGGAGGAAAAGAATCCACAGTAACCAGATACCACCTAGAGCACTGAGTTTTATGACAAGCTGGAAAAAGATAAAGAAACTTGTACTTCAAGAGTTACAAGAGATATATTTGGAATTATAAAAAGAGGTATTTGGGGCAGAGGAGCGGCTACTATATAATATTTGTCTAAAAAACAAACAAAATTGTTGCTGGGGTTTATTACAGTGAACCAAGAGCGCCTGGTGCTAATTAACACTACATTCAGCAGTATTCAAAGCAACCAACTCTTTTGAAGACTGTGCAAGGTTCTGTTTGATTTACTGAGTAAGTTTAAAAACTGCAAAGTTAACATTGTACTTGAAACTTTGAAACCGAAGCTAACCTTTGACCACTAGCACCCTTAAATGCTGACAGATTTATTTTCCTGGACTAATAAGAGGATAAGAATGCAACATTGTTCTCATTTATTTTGAAAGATTTAGATACTTTTGCAATCAGTTTTGCAGTAGCTTTACTAATACACAGTGGACAGGAATCTTGAACAGTATTATCTGATTTTTTTTAAAAAAAATCTAGCCCTAAATGGGGGGAGAGAACTATACACTAGAAGTAGTAGTCGTTGTCATCATCATCATCATAGAAGAAGAAGAAGAAGTGTGCCATCAAGTCGAATCTGACTTATGGCAACCCTTTCCAGGCCTTTTGCAGGTAGAGAATACATAAAAGTGGTTTACCATTCCCTTCTTCTGGGTCTACCCTGGGACTTGTCCAAGGCGACACAGGCTGGCTCTTCTCCCAGTAGGCACAGTGAGTAATGAAACTCCCAACCTCTGGCTCCACAGCCAGATACCTAAACCACTGGCTATCCAGCCAGCTGCAGTAGTAATATCCTAGTAGATTAATAAATCGGAGAAGCAAATACTATTTATTTTTGGTGTTTACTTCTCATATAAAGGGAGAGTGTCTGATCTGTGAACGTACATGGATATGTACACTATAGAGTTTTGCATGATCACCCACAAATGTATAACTGGTTCAGTCAATTCCTAGTTAACACCTGAAAATCCAACATTCCCTATTCTATTTATTTAAAAAATTACTCTAATAAACTTTCTTAATTGAACAGGAGCAATTTAGGTCCCTAGTTGCAAACTCAAGAGTTAGCATGCTCTCTTATTGCCTTTCCAGTTTCAACAGGAGGGAAAGGAGGTGACATAGGGCTAACTGCTGGAAGGCCAGCTGGCTGTCCTCCTTTACTGCTGAGGAGGTTTGTTTGCCTTTTTGGAAGAACAAACAGAGTGTGTGATGCATGGTTGAAAGATGCATGAAACCTGTCCAAAGCCTGTCCTAGGGGATTGGTGTCAGGCATGTTCACTGTTATGTGCCATCAAGCTGCATCCCACTTACAGCAACCCTGACAGAGTTTTTAAGGTATGAGAAATCTTTAAGGAGTGGTTTTATCATTGTCACACACACACACAGTAATTTTCCATGGCCAAGCAGGGATTCAAACCCAGGTCTCCTGAGTTCTAGATGTGTACTATACTACAATGGTCCACTTGTGTCAGACGTAGTCAATCATCTCCTGGTGTTGGTGGTGGGATTTCTCAAATGGAGAACTTTTGGAAGAACACATGCACCAGCTGGTCCATAGCACCTTTCCTTTCTCCCCAGGTACATGTGCATCTCATATGGCACAGTTTGCAGTACAAAACAGCACAAAATCACTGCAAAACTTTAGCATAGGTTTTGAAATGACACCAAATTTGGGGTTTATTGTATTTGACAGAGCTCAGTAACATCACAGCAAAGAAAACTTCTCTATAAATTACGAAGTGATTTTCTTGCAACTGAATTCAGATACATCTCGAAGTAGTGATTTGACAAGTGCTCCAGCACCTCCTGGCACATATCACAATAAACTTTGAATGAGAGTATAGCACTGTAGCATTTAGGATTCTGTCTGCATCTGAACAACTTTCAACTATATTTGACAGGTGATTCTCTTATAATCTTCTATTGGAAGACATTTTTTCACCCTTCTTGGAAAATGTCATCCACCAGTGTTACCATCCATACAGTTGTGTGTAGAGCATTTATCAAGCTCTACAAACCTTCAAGAAGACATGGAACCAGTATACCTTCTGCAAAAGAGATATAAGGCAGATTCACAGCTTAAAAATAAAAATGTAGAACCATTATGGTCTTTACATTGTATAATAAATTATAACATCTAACTTGCTAATGAGGAAATACAGTTTTTACTTCCTTGATAGTGTTCCATCATTAATTTATTGTTTTAAAATATGGTGAACAATTCCTTGCCAGCTACTGAAAGCCTGCTGAATATTTCCTTTTGCCTTGACTGAACTAGCAGGTCATCCTTCCCTAAAGGAATATTATAGCATGGAGGTATGACTGTCTTATTTCTCCTATACCAATGCAAGTTAACCCCAAAGACTTCTGGAGGCATGATAGCTATGTCTTGACAGCTAGCTCACGATGCGCAAAACTAAATTAAGTTGGTGGCAAGAAGACAAACCGGGCCAGAAGGAGCCCTAAGTAGAGTTGGAGTGTTGTCTCCCATTCACAGGAAGTGAAAGAGACCAGGAATGTGGAAAGATAATGTGCACTCCATCTTACCAAGCTTGCCAAAAATTTAAGTGAGAATTAAGTCTAAGTCAGTATGTAGGAGATTGGAGAGTCAGTTTACAGCTCTATATTTTACAGTGCAATACACAGCACTTTCTGCAACTGTAATTAATGTTTCAATCTCTACTTACCTAGAGTCTACTCTAGAGCAAGAAAGTGAGATGTACATTGTAGAAATTGGGAAACTGGGAGTCACAATGGATGGAAAGCACCAAAGACTGTTGTTATTTTCAGCTGTTCCACTTCCTAGAAATCTAGTATTTCATGATTCTACAGTTCTTGATGCAAAAAGCAGAATGTCAGATTCAATAATACTAGCTTAACAGCAACTTTAAGATCCTTGTTATATTAAACTTTACTATGGGAACAAAAGAAAAAGTTAGACCCAAACGTGCTCTACACCAAGGGTTATCCACTGGTGGCCTAGCTATACACTGTGCTCTTGCCACATCTGAAAAAAAAGGGAATTAAAAAGGGAATTAAAAAAAATTGTTCTGGGAGTAGAAATCATTTTTTAGTTAACTTGCAAGACCTTTCTTCAAATTTTAATGGGGGATTCTGAAAGTTGTCATCCAAAAACGTAACTCATCAAAGTTTTGCTTCAAATATAGCCCATTTGCCACTTTAGTTGCTATTCTCTCAACTGTCCAGACCATGCTGAGTTTTCAGTCACCCCCGTTGCTCTTAATAGCCTGCTTAGCATATCATGCATAGATGGTGCCCTCTTTACTGCTTTCCAGAGGGCAATCCTAGGGAATGAAAAATAGCTGAACCAAACTTATACCCCTACTGGAAAGTGCCATCTCTCTAAGAGTAGAAAGCTGTGGCTCTCCAGATGTGACAAGCCACAGCTCCAAAAACCACTTATCATTGTTCATTCAGGCAGATACTGAGGAGGATTGGAGTCCAACAACATCTGGAGGGCCACAATTTCCCTACCCTTGATCTATCTGAAAAACAAGCGATGTTAAGAGAATTAATCATAAGAAGGCAGAGCAGCAGCCTTGAAGTTCCAAAACAGGCAATATATGGATCACAGACTGAGGAAAGGCACAGGTTATGCTCTTTCCTTTGACTGTTATGTTAATCCATTTAGTAATTACACATACATAGTCAGTAATAAGCAGTAATTGTTTCTCCACTTCCATGTATTTTAGATAGATCTTTATGTTCTTCAATTCTTTGGTTTAAAATGCAGCATTTTCATCATTTTATAGGCAATTTCTAAGAGGCCATTCCACACACAAGCCTCCAAAGTGGTGTCAGTTTAATTCTAGACTACCAGTAACAATGACTGATTTTGGCTAGATAGTAGAATCTTCTTGTAAGTGTTATGTTTATGGGAAATTATTCTGCCTCTCCATATTCTGTCCTAACAATAGCATCTTGTCCATAATACAGGTTACAATCAAGGGCTGAAGCACACCCATCTCTTTCAGAACAACCCATAGTTTCTCATGATTGACGTAGTCAAAGGCTTTGCTGTTGTCTATAAAGCACAGAGTGATCTTCTTATGAAACTCTTTGGTGAACTCCAGTAGCCAGCAGATATTTCCAATCTGATCTCAATTGCCTCTTCATTTTTGGAATCCACCTATCAGGCATTCTTTGTTTCATATAAGGTAAAACATTTTGTTTCAGTACCTTGAGTGTCAATTTGGTCAAGCAGAATTGTGTGCTGTCAAATCAGAACTGACTTATAGTGACCCTGATAGGGCTTTCAAGGAAAGTGAGATATTTAATGAGTGGTTTTATCAGTTCTACACCTTCCCTGAATTTCCACAGCTGAGCAGAATTCGAATTCAGGGATCCTCAGTCCTAGTCTGTTGCTCTATCCAATACAGCACACTGTAGTGTAGTGGGTAGCCTCCCAAAAGAAGAATTTAACTATTCCTGCTGTAAATGATGAACAGATGAATCTGTCACTTTCATTTTCAACATTCAAATTTATGGAATTTGTTGAAATATTTTTATCAAAAAAGTGAACCAAAGAAAAACCCACCTATCCCACATATAGGTAATCTCTGCCAGATGTTCACCTAGCTCTTCTTTGAAATCCTCCAGAGCAGAGACTTCAGAATTGCCAGGTTAACTAGGTCTTGACTAACTATGTAGGAATCCCATTAATATATTTCTTTGGCTGATTTTGCTAAAACGTACCTGCAAAGCGCTTAACTGAATAGGAAAACTACCAGAAACATTGGCAAAACTGTGCATGAGGTATGAGTTAGCCTGTGATTCCTACACTCAGCATTATTTTTAATCAATCATGTAATAAAGACTAATCTTTAAGATCAGTTAGTGTAGATATTAAAACTGTTAACTGTGTATTAACCGACGTTTTTCCACTTTTTGCAACTGCCTTTGTGCAATTATGCCAGAAGTGATACCATGGTGTGCCTATAAAAGCAGATTAATGTTTAATTAATTCATCAGCAGTATACTTTGACAAGCATCTCTCCCTGATACTGCATGTAATTCAACTGCTATGATGCACAAAGTGAGTACTCATTTCAGATGAAGGGAAGAGCCCAGGAAATCCCCCCACCCATGCCTGCCTTTCATGTTATTTGTTTATTTAATATCCTGCTTACCTGCTAAAGATGGTGCTTATGCTAGCTAACTATAATGAAAGACAGTTTTACAACAAAATCTTAATTGAAAGATAAATGCCAGCAAGTTAAAACTTGGTGAAAAACACAAGAAATATACTGTACCCTATCAATTAGAAACCCTTTTGTCAACAAATCTATTTGCATGCCAAAGGACTGCTGACATCTTTCCCTGTAGACAGAACAAGCCAATAATTTTGTAATTATTAATGAATCAAGCTGGCTAGAGCTCAACGAGTTTGGTATCTGGCTGCAGAGCCAAAGGTTGAAGTTCAATTCCCCGCTATGCATTCCAGAAGAGCCAGCCTGTGTGGCCTTGGGCAAGCTGCACACGCCCAGAAGTAGGGAATGGTAAACCACTTCTGAGTACTCTCTACCTAGAAAACCCTGAAAAGGGTCACCATAAATCAGAACTGATTTGATGGCACACAATTATTATTATTATTATTATTAATGAATCAAGGTAAACTGGAATCCATAAAGCAAGAAATTGAATGAATAAACAATGCTTATATCTGTGAAGCCGGGTAGGTGGGACTCGTCAGCCCTGGAAGGCAGCCCATCTAGGAGAAGGAAAACTCTGATTTCAAACCCCCACTGAGGCGCCGCCATCGTCCTCCCCTCCATGCCGTGAGGGAACAGGCCAGGTAGGTGGGGCTCGTCAGCCTTGGAAGGCAGCCCATCTAGGAGAAGGAAAACTCTGACTTCAAACCTCCACTGCCTTGTGGCTATATCCACCGATGGAAAAGGCTTCAGGAGTTAACCTCGAGGCAAAATCCGGAGCCGGAGTCCCCGGAGGCAATTCATGTCGTTCTGTCAACTCCTGCGACGTCGCTGGAACCAGTTGTATTGGCTCTTGCCTTTCCATTGGACTATTTCAGTGACGTGGAGAGGGGGGATTTGCTGCTTGGGTAACAGCCTATCCTCCATATTATTTTACCCAGGCTTCGTGCCCTGGAGAGGACACTCCAGCTTCGCGTACAGCGTCAAAACACTAGACGCTGTTCCAAGTCCTCCATACAGAGCACGTTGCCATAGTCTCTCGAGACTGAAGGATGCCTATGATATCTGTGAAGATTCTCAGTCATCCAGGTGATGTTATCCGGAAGTTGAGTCATGACAACTGGACTTCTTTCTTATTAGGTTGAAACGTTAAGACTGAAGAAGCTACTTGGATGAGTAGCGAAACATTTCAACCTAATAAAAAAGAAGTCCAGTTGCCATTGCAGTGCTCGTGCCATTGCCAGTTGTCAGAAATGCCAGAAATGAAGCAGGAGAATGACTTGTAGATGAAACTGAGGCTTTCATACTTTTGTCACATCATGAGAAGACAAGATTCACTGGAAAGGACAATAATGGTGGGAATCAGCAGGAAAAGAAGAAGACCAAATACAAGATGGATTGACTCCCTAAAAGAAGTCACAGGCTTCAGTTTACAAGAGCTGAGAAGGGCTGTTGAGGAGAAGAATATCTTGGAGATCACTCATTCATACGGTCACCATAAGTCAGAGGTGACTTGACAGCACATAACATGAACAGTACTGTACTTCTATAGTAATAAGCAACAGTTTTCCTAAAACTTTATCTACTTGTAACCCCCCTGTTACAGCAGCTCCACTGGCTAATGATCAGTTTCTGGCCTGAATTCAAAGTGCTGGTTCTAACCTATAAAGCCTTAAATGGCTGGGGTCCAAGCAATCTCAAGGACCACATCTCCCTTTATGAGCCTGCTCAAGTGTTAAGAACATCAGGAGAGGCCTTTCTCTTAGTCCCATCATCTTCACAGCTGCATTTTGGTGAGACCTTTCTCTTCAGGCAAGCTTTCCCTCAATGACTGGCTGCCTGAGTGGGGTTTTAAATGGATTGTTGTACCTTACTGCTTTTAATGTGTTTTAGGGTTGCTTATGTTTTAAAATGTATTGTTTTCCTGTACTCCTTTTGGTGCTGCTAATGTCAGTATAATATTTGTTTGATTCTCACCATATACTCACCATTGTTAGTGTTAAATACTGTCTTTTAATGATGAAAGCCACCTTGGGTCCTTTTTAAGGAGAAAGGTGAGGTAAAAATATTCTAAATAAAATAAAATAAAAATAAATTAAATATACCCAATGAGATGTAGTGAACAGAGTGTTGGATGAGGGTCAGAAGACCTGGATTAAAATAGCTGCTGGGGTGCACACGCTTATAAAACCTGTAAAGCCATGCCTCATATATCTCACTTACCTTGAAAGCTTTATTAGGGATACAATTAGACTCAATACAATTCTTTTAAAACCCTCAGATCAAATACTAATAATGATTTAAACAAAAAACTTAGCTATGTTTGCGTCCCAAAAAAAAGCACATAGAACATCCTCACACCCATGCACAGCACATTTAAAAAAACAGATATATTATAGATGGTATAATAGATAAAAGTGTAGTAAGATACACGTACAGTGCATTTACATGTGTAGGACTACTCAGAAGTAAGTAGGCTCAGTGTAACTTCTCCTGATAGGATTGGGCCTAGGATGTGCAATTTGGAAACTGACAGTGCAATTCTATCTATGTCTGTTTAGAACTAAGCCCCACAGAACAGAGTGAGGCTTGTCTCCCAGCTGAGATGGATAGCTGCAGAAAGTGCAGAAAAGGGTAACCCAAATAGTCAAGGGACTGGAACACACACACACACACACACACACACACACACTCACTCTCACACAAACACACACCATGAGAAAGGGATGCAACGTTTTGGGCTCTTTAACTTGGAAAAAAAGGCGAGGAAGGGAAAGTGCATATAATTATGCACACCATACAGAAATAGATAGGGAGATCTCTCTCTCTCTCTCTCTTTCTTTCATAATACTGAAACATGCAAATACTGAGGCTGCGTGGTGGGAAGGAAATCCAAGAGAGACCAAAGAGAACCTAGTTCTTCACACCGCACAAAGTTAAAGTACTGAATGTGCCACCACAAGGCATACCAACTAGCGGTGCTTTCGTAGAGGGTAAGCAGAGGCTGCGAGTCATCACGGATACAGATTTTGGTCGAGTATCAGAGGCAATATGTCTCTGTTTCCCAGTTGCTAGGAGACAGGAGCTAGCGGGTCCGGGGTGCTGTTCTCCTCACGTCCTGCCTGTGAACTTCCCATGGACACCTGGATGGCCCTTGTGGGGAGAGAAAGCGCCAGCAGGCAGGCCTTCCGCGTCCGACAGCAGCTTGGCAGCCCTACAGGCAGAGGGTGCCTTGGCCACCTTCCCCAAGCAGGCACTTCTCTGCTTTCAAGGCTGCCTGTGCCATACCCGAGGGCTGCTTTGGTTTAAGGGAATCGCCATTCGTAGCTAATTAAGCTTTGGGAAAAAGAGGTAGGAATACATACATTTCCCCTAACAAAACCAAACGTGGTCCAGCGGTTGGGTCAGGCTCTGGGACGGTAGGGTTCAGCTCCGGTAGAGCATTCACCCGTCACAGACAGGTTGAGCAAGCGTGGGCGGGGTCCTTCCTCGGGGAAGGGGGGGGCAGGGGGCATCCCGGAATCGGGGCCCTGCGCCTTTCCCTGGGGAGTAGGACGGCGGCCAGCTGAGCAACCGCACCAGACGAGGAGAAAGAGGTAACGGCTCACGCGCCACACGTCGCGGGTGGCGTGGCGTGGCGAGGGCGGCTGGTAGCCACGCACCCCGGCTGGCTGGCCCGTCAGCGCTAAAGCTTCCCGGCCCGATTCTGCAACCCTCCCCAGCCAACAGCCGCGTCTTCCAAGTTTGACAGGGCGGGGCCCGATCCTCTCCCCACAGAGGCGCGCGGGGGGGGGGGAGAGAGAGAGACCACCTGTACACCCACCCCCACCCCCCACCCACCCCGGGGTCTGATGTCTCGTCGCTTGCCGGCTCCTCGGGAAGCCGCCGGGGCGGGATCAGGCGCTGCCCTGGCTGCTCTTCGCGCCCTGGGTGCTCGCACTGACCTGAGATGCCTCCCCCGATCACGACCACGTCGCATTTCCTGCCACTCATGGTTGCCCCTCTCGCTCCGGCTGCCTGTCGGCGAAAGGATCCCTCTGGCAGCAGCAACCGCCGGAGCTGCGGGATCGATGGCCAGCCGGGAGGAAGAGCAGGCGAGGGCGCCTTTATCACGCCCCTTGGCTCCGCCCGCCGCCGCCGCCGCCGCCTTGCCCAGCCGGGCAGAAAGGACGAGAGGGGCGCGAAAGAGGGACCCGCCGGTCGCGGCGTCTCGATCGAGTCTCTGCTAGTGCGGCAAACTCGCTGGACTGATAGCACCTTTATTCCTGGCGGGGAGTCTGTGCTCTCAGGACGGGGGGGGGGGGGGACGGGGGGGGGGACGGGACCCCTGATCCCCTCCGCCAGATATCGGTGGACTACAGTTCCCAGCAGCCCTGACCACTGATCCTACCTGGGCATTGCAGGCCAATGCCACCTGGAGGGCTGGGGTTTGCCGTTCTGGCAAGAAAATCAAGGGAGAAGTGTCTCTCCTTTGGAGATGGAACACAGCGGGCGGGCGGTTGCGTGTGTGTGTATCTGTTGAATTTCTGCCTGTCCTGATAATTAGAGGCATAAAGGCATTCAGTGCGCAAACGCATACACTCATTTTTCTATGGATTTCCTACAGGGCTTCCCAAATGCCAACAGAACTCCCTCTTTCTTTTCCTTATAGTTTCCCATTGGTGTCCAGCAGGTTCCCGTCTTTCTCCTTAATTTTTTGCTATTAGGAGTAGGTCTTTTGGTCTGTGATGAACTGCATACTTTCTAACCCCAATAGCCTTTTTCTTCTTCTTTAGGAATTCAAGATAGTGCAAAAATGGGGTAGGGGACAGTATGAGTTTTAGTGTATAATTTTTCTGATGAAGAGATGAATGGATGTGTTAATGGAACTTTAATAGCCGAGTGCCTTATTAATGAATATCAGTTTAGAAGTTGGAGTGGCGACAATATTGACAGGCTTTGAGGGGACTCAGCACCACGGGGCTCCATATCCACCAAAGGCTTAATTAAAAATGTGTGTTTGTGCTTGTTTTCAGCACCACTACAGGACACCACTTTTTCAGTCTAAGGATGTGACAAGACAGGAGAGGACCACTGGAGTACAACATTGGGCTCTGGTGTACAATTTTTCTTTACTATTTGTTTGTTTTTCTGTTAGCCACCTTTCTCCCCGAAGGGACCCAAGGTAGCTTACATCATTAAAAGTGTATTTAAAAGCTAAAAATGGTAAGTATTCGAATATTTAAAAAGGGAGGGGGGCTGTGCTAAGCCTGAAGAAGTGGAAATTTATCCACGGAAGCTTGCAATGTGTCTGATTTTAGTGGTCCAAAGGCATCACCCATTCTTTTATCTGTGTAATCTTTGGGGGGGGGCACACCTTTTCCTTGTTCTTTCTGGATTATCTTAGTTTGCTTTGCAGTTTTTAAAACTGGGACCCTGGTAGCTTCTGCTACCGAAGTCACTCTCGCTATCCACACTAATAAGATAAATTACTCCATTGCAAAAGTCCTCACTACATTTCCCCATCGGTGCAATTTTCCCTGGGATCACAGACCCACCTTATCAATACCACCTTCTTCCCTTTCCCTTTTCTTCATCACCTTCCCTTTCTCCACCTTTGGAGCTGCCAAAGATCAGTTGCCACAGCTGTCAATCATCTGGGCTTTAAGTGCATGTGTCAGGAAGAATTAATCCCCATTTTCCATATGAACGTTTGTGTTTCCACATAGTGCGTAGGTACAACATTCATATCCTTGCAGTGTACTACTTGGACTCTCTCTCTTTCCTGAAATGACAGCACTGCAATGATTTAACAAATTATCTTCCTAATGAAATGAACAATCTTTGTCAATTTCATTCCATTCCCAAGAAGTGGGGAGAGGGGAGAAAGGGCAAGAAACATTGGCTAGTTTATCTGCATCCCATTTCCATCACCCCAATGAATGGCGGGGGGGGGGGGGGTTGACAAGAAGTTGTTAAAAGTGGCAAAAAAAAATTGATGAACTTGTTTGCATCCCAGAGGGGCTTTCCCATCACAAAAAGAAGGCAGGAAGGGAGTTTGGTCCCAGATGTTTTCCAGATGGTGAGCAAGCAAGGCACCTTTAGTAGACCAGCACTCATCTGATATAGTGCTAACTTGACACACACATTTTTAAAGGGGTAGAAAAATGGTTTGGTGTAGAGACAGCAGGCAGCCACTTGAAGAGGATTGTCGCACTGTAATGGCATACTGCGCCCCACTGGAAACAGTGTAGGACATGTCCCTTACTTCCCACCTTTCTTCCCCTGGACCAAGACAGGTGATCACACACTAGAAAAAATCAAAAAGGAATGTTGGCAGCTGAACAAGAGACATTCATGCCACTGAAAAAGGTATTGACTTCCACGCAATAAGCTTTACATTATGTAGTCACTGGAAAATGAACCAATTTTAACCTTTTCAACTCTGCATGGTATTTTGTAATGTAGCCACATTCTAAGAAAACCAATGTTTTTAAAACTCTTTTTTAATTTAACAAAAACTCAGAGTGGTAATCTTTACAGCAGTAACTACTGCACTGAATCTAAAAACAAAACAAACATGCAGATTAGCCCTTTAGCCCCTTCCCGTTCGTAGTGGGAAATCTGCAACATGCCCCTTGACTCTGCTGAGTGCACCTGACCCACTACACAAGACTGAAAAAAGACTTTTCATCTAGTAATGCCTGGAGCTCAAACCTACATCCTTGCTGGGCTAATGCTGCAATTTTAACCCTTACAATAAGGGTAAGGTGACAAGATGATGAAAAGACAGGGTTGGTGTAGCTTTAGCAGTTGTGCAGAGGAGGAAATTTCTGCCCCAAAACACTAGTATTTCCCACATATTTTGCTAATGTAGTTGTTCCATAAGTTGAGAGGTGCTAAGAATCATGCTGTCAACCAGCTCAATCAGTTTCCTATTCCACCACTCAGCTAAGCCATCAATGGGGACACCACTATCCTCTCACATATCACCTCAGTGGATCAATCATTCCAGATTTGCAGAAGGGAGCCAGAACAGCTGGCCCTGCTGTTAGACAGAGCAAGGTAACAATATCAAATAAAAAATGGCTAGGGAATACTCTTCTGAGCACCCTGGCTATTTCTCTGTACTGGGGGACCAGGCTAGGTGTGCTACATTGACAACCCTGCGCCCTACTCTAGCATCCTCCCCTCCGGTTTGCTGAAGGATCTTGTCCCGCTACCAAGACTGAAGTAAGTGTCACACCAATTTGCTTTTGTATGTGGAATGGAGTACAGGGCACCATTTTGACCTTTGCTGAAGACAGAAGAATGTCTTGGACCAGCCCTAGAGACAACAATTTCACAGCAGCAACTTTACTTCACTGTGTCCTCTGAATCCTGCCTCAGTGACTTGAAAGGATAATGTATCTATATTCATTAACAACACACACACACACACACACAAAGAGAGAGAGAGAGAGAGAGAAACAAAGGCAAAATAACCTTTCCATTCTACCCAGTTCCAATAACTGTGTTTGAAACAAGGCTGTTTATCACTTTGCAAGCTGCAGATCTGCTTTACTGCAGAGTATTAACAGGCTGTGGGCCTTACCTTCTTATCAGGCTGACTTGGGTGCTTAGCAACTATCTAATCTGCTCTGCAGCATCCATTCATTGGGTGGCATCTCCCATTAAATTTTGAAGATACACTTGCTCTTTTGCCAGGCCCACCCATGTCTGCAATCTGGCAAAGAGTGATCGGGATTGGGGGTTGGGTGGCTGCTCCCGTCATGCTTAATAGGATTGGGTTAAGCAAGGCGGTGGGAGTCACAGATTGGGAAAAATCACTCATTTGGATTACAGCTCCCAGAAACCCTGAGGCACCACAGGCACTGGCCATAGCCGCTGGGTGACACTGAGATGTGTGGTCGAAGAAAGGAACTTTTCCTAGCTCTGGCGGCAGTGATGAGTGTGCTTGCTGTGGTTGGGCTGGTATGTTGAAATTCAATACTTTGAGGATAAAATAAAATATAGCTCTTGTTTAAGGATGCTCATCTCCCTGCACTCCTGTATCTTTTAAATATATATTTACAGTATTTATTACTTTTAAAACAGTGAACTAACATAACCCAAACTCACACATCCCTCCATTACCTTATGCTCTCTTTACCCTCAGCAGTAGCCATCCATGTACATGTAACAACAACTGGAAGTGAGATTACGATGTATAGTTTAGCCACAGACACCGGCTTACAGGAACAATCTAATAAACCAAATCCCAAAGGCAGGGTTGGAGAGCAGGAATAACCGAAGGGAAAGCTAACAGGAATGGTGGCTTCTAAATAATAGCTTCTGTGCTCCCTCACAGAGTTAACTATCAAACCAGTTTAAAAAAATGTGTCCCAAATCATCATCATCTTAGAACTGCAGAGCCAGAAGGAACCCTAGGAATCATGGAGTCCAGCCCCAATCAAGGAGGCCCAGTGGGGAATCGAACTCCCAACCAGCCAGAGACCTAAACCACTGAGCTCTCATACTCCTCCCCTGCTTACCTCTTCCCTGCTGCATGCCTGCTGTCTCTCTTTTTCCTATGGCTAGCTCCAAGAGAGCCTGGGTTTACAGTTCTGTCTGTGGCATGGCAGGGGTTTTTGTTTGGCCATCATGGCTGCCCACAGAATTCAAGGACTTTCCAAAGTTCCATTTGAGAGGTAAATATTCCCAGTAAATGATAAGAAAAGAAACCCAGTGCCATATCTGGTCACCTGCACAGGTTTTAAGGCAGTGGTTTTAGTGTTTTAATTTGATGTGTTTTGAACTGTTCTAATTGTAACTTGTGCTGAAGATTTTATGTTTTTAAATTCTCTTGTACACCTCTGTAACCTGTCTGTGAATGGGTGGGTCCTGTTGGAGTTTTTACAACCTTGTTATCTGCCTATAATTTATTCGGCTGGCAGGGACCTTTCTTGGCTGGGACAAATGTCAGTCTGTCCAGCACTAACCAATTGTTCCTTCTCACCTCTGAATTTAATGAGAACCCCGCCTTTCTGCTGCATATTTCCTTTCTCTCATCTGTTGCAAGTCAGTATGCTTGTTTGCTGTTGATCTGTTCTCAACTGTAAGTAAGGAAACATTTTTATTCTTTCTACTACTAATTTCTCAGAGTGAGCTATTGATACAAAAGAGGAATAGAAGACCAGTATGTTGGACCTCTCTTGGATGCAGCTATGCCAATCCCTCCACAACCTGAGCCAGATATGAAGCAGGAAGGCGATGACACACAAACTGAGAGAAGGGGACACAGATGGAGATGTCAAGGCTGTTGAACTGGAAGAGGCACATATGCTGAAGATGCTCCAGAACCAGCAATCAGACACTCATCATGACTCAACAAAAGTATATCAGCTCCTTTTCTGACCAACCTCACAAGGTTGTTACAGATAAATGAGCCAGGGACCTGGGAGGAGGTTCAGCAGATGCTGGCAGCTAAAGGTGCCAGATGGAGAAAAGTTGCAAGGGAAGAGATAGAAACACTGCACAAGAATGAGATGTGGATAATGACTAAGCCATGACCAAAGGCCGATAGAAAATCATGAGTGGTTTCCTTCCATGGGGCAGTCCCCAGGATGAGTGTCACTTTTCCCAGATGTTGGGTTGGTGGGTGCAGGGAGGCAGAAGGAAAAGAGTGGGAAAATTCCTGTGCAAGGAGCTTCCTGCACGACTGGAATTATAAAAGAGGAAGAGGCTTGAAGACAAAGGGGGGGGGGGGAAAGCCTGCGAAGGAGACAGAGAGAGAACTGGACAGAGGGAGAATGGAAAAGACTCAGTTGGAGACATAGAGTTCAACAGAAGCAGAGGCAGAGGAGGAATGAAATGAGGAGTGGGCTGATGCCCCAGAATGGACAACTGGGGTTAATAGCCCACCAGTCTAGGCCTACTTTACTGGACTTTCTTTCACTGGTGAGTCTTCCTCATCTGAACATAAAGCTGCCCAAGACAGCAAGGGTAGAGCACTTTGGTTCAGGTCAGAAGGCTATCATCCTGCCATAGGCTAATGGGAGGATTTGCTCACAATTAGACATGGGATATTTGTATTCGTATCCCTTGGAATACAAATATGAATATCAGCACCACAGGTGCCTTGGAAAACTGGGCCCTTCCCCCTGAACAGGCAGGTTCACTTACTGCTCAGCATGCGGCACACACGGCCAGCATCATTCTTGTCGCACTAATCCAGGAAGCAGCCCAGCTGGCACCTCCCCCCGCCCCCCCCCCGCAGCCAACCACTGCAGCAAGGAGGCAGGATGACGAGTCTCCCTGCTCAACTGTTGAGCAGTCGGCTGTGCAGGGAGGCGGGGAAATGCCAGCTGGGCTGCTTAACAGATTAACATGACAAGAACGATGCTGGCTGAGCACACTGCACAACAAGCCATAAGTGGACCTGCCAGTTTGCGGGGGGGGGGGAGGGTCCAGTTTTCCCAGACACCTGTTGTGCTGATATTCATATTCATATCCCCAGAGATAAGAATATGAATACCCCATGTCTGCCCACAGTGCTCAGTGAGACCCCAGCAACAGAGGTCACACAATTTAAGAGACTGTGTAGACAGACAGACTCCTGCCAGAAAGGAATAAGAACCAGAGATGGTATTCGTATATGAATCCCCCCACACAGGTGGACATAACGAGGGTCAACCCCCCTGGGGCCGGACCGTCCACTCACCTTCTGCTGTTGCCACAGAACCCGCGCTCCCTTCCTATCGCTCTGGAGCTCGCAGTTTGCGAGCCACTCCTGGCAGGAGGATGAGCTTTGCTGCAAGGTTGAAGAGTGGCTCTCAGACCATGAGCTCCAGAGCGATAGGAAGGGAACGCGGAGCCCGCAGCAACAGCGGAAGGTGAGTGGACTGTCCAGCCCCAGGGGGCTGGACCCTCGTTATGTCCACCTGTGCTGGGATGTTCATATTCGTATACAAATACAAATACCCCCATCTCTAGTAACAACTAGACAAAACCTTAGCCTGTGGATAAGGCACCCTGTACATATATTTAAGTGTCTCCAGAATTTGCTTTGTTCTAGGACCTTCCATTGCTAGAGTTTTTCTGTTATGCATAAGATGATTTTCCATGGGATTAACTGCAGTCGTAGAACAAGAAACAGCTTTGGTGTTTTCAAAGATACTGTATAGCTCTTTGGAGAAGTATCATAGCTCATTTGATCTGTACATCATCTTAATATAGGACCAGTTCAGTTCTAATATGGAGATACAAACATCTGTATGCACAACAAGAATGACTTAATTGTGTGCAGGAACCTAAACAAGCTCGGAATCTCTGGGACACCTCGGGAGCTTGGACAGAATGTAGTCCGCAGACAGTGCCAAAGTTTAAGAGCAGTGCAGGCTTTCTTGCTACCCAAGGCAGGAAGCAAGCTGTTCCCTCCCCCACACATATACACACATAACAGATCAGCCAGAGTCACCACTCTGCTGACCATCATCCCATTGCACACAGAACCTGCTGGGCCTCCACATGGTGCCAGAAGAAGCCATGGCCTTTCAACCTTATTCTGTGCCACTCTGTCTGGGTTCAGCAATGCTGGTCAGCTTTTTCAATAAGACTTTGCTGTGAGGAGTCCTCACTGAGAAAGTACTGTGGTGGTGGTGGCCAAAAGAAGTCCCCTGTAGGACTGCTCACTGCTAGGTCTTACTGCAGAAACAAGCCACCATCATTGGAGCTGAATGGAACAGTGCAGAATGGGCAGCTTCTTTTAGTGGCATGCAGTGGAACAGCAGAGGCTGATCTGCCTGTAGTGTTCCATTGCCTGAGACAACTGCCTCAGTTTGGCAAACGGTTAGATTGATCCTGCCTGAGTTGTAAATATTGTCAGAAGGTAAAGCTCAAGATGATCAAAAGTTTTGAAGGAGTCTTCCTTTTCAATAAGTTATGAAAATGTATTGATTACTTTGTCTACCTTGTGCACTATAGTATTGATTTGCCTCCAGTTATTATTGCTGCACGGTATAAGATCTGCATGTGAGTGAGGGTCAAAGCCAGAAGTGATCTGAAGTTCCTCTATGCCCTCCTTGATAAAGGCAAGAGTACAGATGTAAAGCTCTGGTATATTTGTAAGGGTAACATAAATGGTTAGAATTTAGGGCTACCCATCTCTCTGGTGGGGTATCCGGTGTGATGTAGTGAATAGAGTGATGGACTGGGTTCAAATCCACTTTCCTTCCGCCATACTGCTCTGGGAAGCACACCAAAAGCACACACAGTTAGATTATCTTTATTTCCCCTCCACCTTGTCCCATAGGATGGAGTGGAAATACTGGAAGGAGAGAGACTGAGGCCTAGTTCATGAATAACTAAGGCTGACTGATAGCAATTCATAAATCTTTCCCTGCTGCCCAATCCTCAATTGCCTTGAGCACAAACAAAGATCTAATCATCATGAAAGGTTATTCTAAAAATGCTATTTCCCCACAGGTCAACAGGTCAGCCCTTCTCAGTCTTGTTCTTAGCCCAACCAACTTGTTGTGAAGATGAAGTGGGGAAAGGAGGAAAGTCAAGTAGGCTTATCGGAAGAAAGGGAGGGTAGAAATGTAGCAAGAAAGCAAGTAAATAAATATGTCTAAATGAGAGAAACATGGGAGTGCCAAGTTCCCTGTAACCTCACACGATAGGTAGAAACATTTTGGTAGCCATTCCAATCTGTCAGAGTGATACCAAAGACATCCTAATATGTTTGGACAGTCATGCCCCAAACAAACAACACATCACGTAAAAAGCGTAGCACAAAGCCATGTTTGCCCTTTCCTTTGTCAAAGCATCCAATAGTTTTCGGGGGGGGGGGGGAGAAAAAGAAAATAAAATGAAAAATGGGGGGTGGGAAGGAAGGGAGGAAGGAAGGGAGGGAGGGATGAAGGGAGGGAGGGAGGGATGAAGGGAGGGAGGGAGGGGTCTCCCCAGCTTTCACGAAAAATGGAACACAGACCAGGACCAAGCATGATGGCAGAGAGCAAGTAGTGGCTGCTGGCACCAGGAATCCTCTCCCCATCCTCCTAATATTGCACCATGGGCCAAACTAGACATGACATCAATTGGGTAAATGCAATTAACTTCAACATCTGAAAAATATCAACAGCAAGTGCAGTCTTTCCTGCCAGCGGGAAAGAGAACAGAAGGGTTGGGAAGGGTGTTTCAGTCTTTCCCCCTCTCTGCCTTGAACCTTCCCGGGTGACTTTAGACCAGTCACTTTCTCCCTGTCTGACCTACCCCACAGGAAGTATAGCAAGGGGTCTTGTAATACCTTAAATACTACTTAGTTTCTTTTGGCACAAGCTTTCACATACTGCAGGCTACTTCAGAGACGCATGTGGGCTGCCGTTCATGAAAGCTTGTGCTGAATAAAACATGTTCACGACGCCAGTAAAACTCTCAGTTTTTGATTCAACAGACTAAACATATGTAGGTACTTCCAATTTCAGGGGTGCATTCCTGCACCTTGTCCCTAAAACAGTTCAGGATTTTACATAACTCAAAGTGGAGCCTAAGGGCCTGGTGTATAGATAGGTATTTGGATCGCTGTTGGTGCAGTTTGGTTTGAACCAAATTGTGTTGTTCATGCATGTTGCTACTTAGACTGACCCATCCTGCCCCTTTAAGAGTTATTCTCCTCCTTTCTGGTACCAGGCTAGGGACATTTTGGTTTTTTGGCATGATTCAGTGCACTCCTAATTATCCCATTGTGCAGCTTGTGCAGATGGCTAGTTCACACACAAATGACACTAGGGGCAGCATTATCATGGGTGAAAACCCTGTGACATAATCAGTGGGTTGTTGCAGGGGTTGTCAATGCCCGGTCCATGGCCCGGTGCCGGTCTGTGGGCTTGCCGGAACTGGGCTGTGGATACGGATCTCCGCCCCCCCCACGCCTGCGCAGTGGGCGTGTCGTGCCCGTGGGGGCGTGTTGTGCTCACGTGGGGGCGTGTCACGCTCGTGGCAGGCATGTCGCGCTTGCGCAGGGGTCGTGTCATGCTTGCATGCATTCGCGTGAGCACGACACACCCCTGCGCGAGCACGACACACCCACCACGTGAGCACAGGGGTGCCCCTGCCCCCCCGCGCATGCAGCTCGCTCCCCCCAGCCAGTCCGCAGCCCCAAAAAGGTTGGGGACTGCTGGGTTGTTGCATTGAAAGGAAGGACAGAGAACCCCCCTCCTCTATTTTTGTCTTTTAAAAAAAAATTTCCCTAATTGATGCAGTGCAGCTCTAATACCATACTTGGTCAATGTATTGACATTTCAATATGCCATTTATTTTATTTAACAAAAAAGAAAAAGGAAAACCACTGCATCTGGATGAATGAAGTCTGCAAGAAAAGGCAGGGAAAGTGGCTATGTTGATTCCATGGGCTCCACCCTCAAAAGGCAGTGCCACCCTAGCAGAGCCCTGGCTGAAGAAGAAGGCAGGAAAAAGGAGAGTTACTTCCCTTCCATCTTCCCAGTACTGCCACTGTGTTCTTGCCCTGTTGCCATGGTCCTCTACTGCTGCCTCTTTACTCATGAGTCAACACAGTTGTGAGTAAATCAGGTAAACATTACTCATGAATAAACTGGATGGACATACATGAGTAAATCAGCAATCCAAAGACTTGTGTGAACCCTTCTCATAGGAGAATAAACGTCTCCAGTATGGATGGAAGGATCATTCAGGTGAGAGATAAAATGGATCACACTGGAGATATGAACTTTTTAAGCACAAACCAGACCACTTCAAATTCCCCTATCTGGACAAGCCCCTACAAGGCTGAGAAATCAGACATGCAAACTAAGTGATGCTTATCTCCAGATGAACACTTGTGAAGCAAAATCAGCTTGGGAGGAAATTTGTTATCCCTGCTTCCATGTGTGGGTGCCTTCACACAGACAGACAGACAGACAGACAGACACACACACACACACACACACACACACGTGTGCGCACCATGGCAAAACCTGCCTAGAAGACCAGAGAGACCAGAATGGGGCCTCTTGTGAAAAGGGAGATCAGAACTTTCCTGCCATTAGAAAATCCAAGTCACTGCAAAGTTATTGAATATCTTTTGAGTTGTTTAATAGGTCAAGAGATTTTTCCATCTGTAGAATAAAAGATTGAACAATTATATCTTCCCTTTAAAAACTTATTTTTCTCTCCTGCTTTCTAAGGTCCCCTTCTTCTCCCTCAGTCCCACCCGCATTGCCCTGTACCTTATATTTTTGCTTAAAGATAACGTATCCTAAAGTATCCCTTCAGGATGATTTCAGTCACAGACCAAGATGGAGAACATGACATTTGGAATATTGTCTGGCGATTTCCAATCCTCTAAGCTCATTATAATAGTAATTACTTTTTTATTCTAAAATGTCAAGAACTAATTGCCTACAAAAACTAATAATCTGTAAGTAAATAATGGCGATGGAATGTAACTGCAGCTGTGCTGGAGAAAACTGGCAAATTTCATAACATGAATTGTTAATGTCCAATTTTGCAAACCTCTTCTTGGATCTTAGAAAACAAAAATAGAAATGAGTGTAGCTAAGGAACATGGAAAGGGCAACCCAAGCAGAGGAATGGCAAATGTTATATTTTATCCATGGTTACACATTGCCTGCATTTTTTTCTAGAGTACCTAAAGTAAACAGTGCCTACTCTGAAAGTCTCAAACTACACATGGCATTATATTCAACTTTGCATTTGTGTATATACAGGGTTTCTTAATAGCAGCCATCGGAGCCCCTGAGCCAGAGCAGGACAGAGTTGGGGGCTAGAGATTTCCCCTTCCTTGAAACAGCTCTTTGTCCCAGGAAGGAGGCTGTTTTTAGCATGAGCAGCAACATTGCCCTTGGGGCAAACAGCAGCTTCGGAGTGGACTGGCAATGAGACCCTGACATCTGCAAGGGATTTCTCCTCCCTCTCCTGGGCTGGGGCCTCAGCCTTAACTGATCCCCATGCTATTTATTCTTTTAAAAGACATGGGAGCACTCGCAGGTATGCACTTAATGCATCATGTAAGGTGGCATCAGGAATAACCTTTCAGAGATTTAGCAGCTGCACTGCAGACTGCCATTACCAGGGGCACAAAAGCATTCATTTTGAGGATTCCCTTATGGGAGAACCTGATCCAGTCAATGTCTGCAGGTCTTCAAAGCACCTCAAATTGTACCCTGACAAAGCCTAGTGATTGACGTAATTCCTCATCCGTTCTCAGGAATAAAGGTGGATTCCAAACAGCCAGTGTGACTGATGCAAGAGTAAGGCTAGAAAATCTCAAACAAGATTAATTCACAATGCATACATCTTGTCTGATCTGTTAATTGTAATAAAGGAATTGAATACATGCCATACACTGATGCAAGATGGTCATAACCGAAGCTCAGAAAAGTTCCTCTTTTTGGACAAGAGCTCTCATGCTTCCTGGTCAGCACGAGCATTGGCTCTGGAATCTGTAAGATGGAGGGGAAGAAAAGGCAAATGATTATTACGACAACCTCCTTCATTGTCTACTGTTTTAATGATTCAGTAGCATTATTATTGACATTAAGAAAGCCAGGAGTCTTGCTTCCTGAAGGATGGAATAAAATAAATTTAAATAAATAAATAACACTGCCTCAAGGCAGTGCTGTTTTTTCACAGAACAGGGAATTCATGATTTTATCAAAAATAGGAGAAACACAAGGAAAGTCCTTTCAACATTCAGCGATCTACTAGCACCACCTAATGGTAGCATGCAGTCCTGATTACTTTGAGCTGAATTTTAAGAAGAAGAAGAAGAAAACACCAGCTGAACTCTAGTAGTGAGTCACACCTAGAGCAGACTCATTGAATCAGTGGGGATTTGATGAGTCAGCAACTCCATAAGTTCCACTGATTGGGTGGGCCTACTCTAGTTGTGACCCACTGATGGAGTTTGGCCATTGTGATAGGAAAAATCAGGAAGTCAGGTTCTTCATACAGAAAGCAAGATTTTAACTGAATATCAATGTACAACAATGGAACCAATTATCTTTAGCATCCAGATTATTTATTATGTTCCCAGGAATCTTCTTCCCAACCAACTTTATTTTCAATTAAACAGACTGAAATAAGCCAGACACAAAACCAATGGTGAAAAAAAATATTTGTTTGACTGGTCATGAGATGATCAGTCAGGGGAAAAAGAAAAAAAAAACCCAAGTCTTCCAACTCACATTACATTATTCCTGCCTGAAAAATGTCTTGGCCATTAGAAATGTATTGTACAACACCCTAATATCTGTAAGGATGAACAGTGGCCTGCGTAGGCCAGTAAATTAGGAGTGGAAGGGCAATTGCACAAGCATTACGCTTCTGCTCTCACAGGCTTCCCACTACATGACCATTGGGGCAGGATCTGTTCTCAGTCATCCAGAGTGCAGGACATATAATAATGGGGTCAAGTTACAGGAAGCTGATATTTTGGTTGAATATCAGGAAAAACCTCTTAACTGTTAGAGCAGTACAACAACAGAACCACTTACCTCGGGAGGTGGTGAGCACTCCAACAGTGGAGGCATTCAAGAGAAAATTAGTCAACCATCTATCAGATCTTTGATTTGGATTCCAGCATTGAGCAAGAGGGTGGACTCAATTACCTTATAGGACTCTTCCAACTCCATTATTCATGATTATGATTCTATGATCCATGTTCAATTCCATTTCTGCCTGAAATCCATATTGCCTGACAATTTTGCTACCAATTGTTTCCTGTATCGTGAGATGAATGGTTTACTGGACAGAACTCTCAGCATAGACTTTGGAATTCTGGGTGACAGCCCAATGTCTCATAACAGACTGACCTTGAAGATGTAGCCAGAATTACAGTCCTGCTAATGTACATATGGGGCCTCAGGTAAGCTGCACTTTTCCAGAGTAGCATGAGAAGCAGAGATAGTAAACCACTTGCACAAAAATACACAGAAAATACCATTGTTAAATGAGGAAATCTATTAAAAATTATGTACATTAGGGAAAGTAAAATACTAAAATATGCACAATTTGCTCTGTGTGGATGAAAACAAAATATTCTTGTGACCTGACACAGAACTTGGAGAGGATGAGAATGCTGGTGATATTCAGAGAATCAGAAACAACCCTCAGACTTGGATAGAGAAGTTTTCGGAGAAAAGAGGGGCAGAAAAGCTAAGCAATTTTGAGGATTCACTAGTCTTCAGAACTTGAACATGGTATTCCTTGGCAGTCTGAATTCTCAAATATGAAAGATTGGCTCAGCTATGATTCTCCAACATTTATGTGCCTCCAGGTGTAACAATGAGCTATGTATAACATTATTATTATTGTTATTCAAAAACACCAGGCACAGTCAAAATTATAAAAATATTGACTGGTATTATATAACAGATACAAGTTTTAACCAAAAATCTAAGTATCTGTTAAATATCGATGCAGTATGTATGCTGTTCCTAATATTGCCGTTTCTTGCAGCTCTGATGGTGTGATTTCTGAGATCTGCAACTGCTTATAGTAGTGTGTGAAATTTCTTGATATTGTTCCCAAAGCCCCAATGACTACAGGGACCACTGGTGTGTATTTCTTCCAGAGGCAGGATGTTTCGATTGCCATGTCTCTGTACTTTGTTAGTTTTTCCAATTCTTTATTTTCAACTCTGACATCCCCTAGAATTGCAATGGCAATGATCCACACATTTCTTCGTTCTATTACTACTATGTCTAGTATGTTATGTTCAAAGTGTCTATCAGTTTGGATCCAGAAATCACACAAGATCTTTACTTCCTCATTTTCTGACACCTTTTCTACCTAATGCTCCCACGAGTTTTTGGAGGCTGGCAAGTTATATTTTTTGCATAGTGACCAGTGTGCTAAGTTTGCCACTCTATCATGTTTAACTTTGTAATCTGTTTGTGCAATCTTTGGACATTCACAGATGAGGTGTGAGTTTCATCTTTTTCTCGGCAGAGTAGACATTTGCCCTTAGCACTAACTCCTTGAATCTTAGCTTTCATCACGTTGGTTTGGAGTGCTTGTTCTTGTGCAGAAAAAATCAAGCCTTCGGTTTCTTTCTTAAGGGTCCCCAGTTTTAGCCATGTTGTTGTTGTTGTTTAGTTGTTAAGTCGTGTCCGACTCTTCGTGACCCCATGGACCAGAGCATGCCAGGCCCTCCTGTCTTCCACTGCCTCCCGGAGTTTGGTCAAATTCATGTTGGTAGCTTCGATGACACAGTTTTAGCCATACCCGTGTTGAATTATGATCGTACTTTCCATCAATATTTCTCAGGTGTTGTCCATGTAGTGGTTTATTTTTCCAGCTGTTTATTTCTTTTCAAATTGTTGTTTCTTATATTGAGCCTTTGTTTCTGTTGTTTTCAAAATTTTCTCCATTTTCACTGCCTTAAGTAATTTTTCTCTGCTTGTACCGATATAATCATTTAGACTTCTTTTTTCTTCCTCTACTACTTGCTGTATTTGCAGTAATCCATGGCCTCTGATTTTTTGTGGTAAATATAATCTGTCCACATCACTTTTTGGATGTAGTGCGTGATGCACGTTCATTAGTTTCCGTGTTTTTCAATCAAATTCTTCTAATTTGTTTTGAGTCCAATCTATTATTCCAGCTGGGTATCTAATTACTGGAACGACCCATGTGTTTATGGCTTTGATTATATTTCCACCATTTAATTTTGAATTTAAGGTTTTCTGCAGTCTTTTGATATATCCCTTTCTGTCAGTTCTTTAACTTTTGTGTGCATGATGTTATCTGCTTCTAGTATCCCAAGGTATTTATCATTTTCATCACTTTATTATTATTGTTGTTGTTGTTGTTCAAAAACACCAGGCACAGTCAATCAAAACTATAAAAACATTGACTGGTATTATATAACAGATACAAGTTTTAACCAAAACCTAAGTGTCTGTTAAATATAGGCAGAGCATGTATGCTGTTCCTAATATTGCCATTTTTTGTAGCACTGATGGTATTATTTCTGAGATCTGCAACTGCTTATAGTACTGTGTGAAATTTCTTGATATTGTTCCCAAAGCCCCAATGACTAATCTGTTTGTGCAATCTTTGGACATTCACAGATGAGTTGTGACACAGTATCATCTTTTTCTTGGCAGAGTCGGCATTTGCTGTTAGCACTCTGCAGTGGCCTCCGCAGCCACGGCCTGCTGTAAGGCCATGGCAGTGGAGGCCACAGCAGCAAGCAGCTGTGGATGGTGGCAGCGGAGGCCACCATGGCTCAGGCTGCCATGGATGACAGCAGCAGCGGTGGTGGTGTGTACTGCGGGCACAGATGATGGCAGCCAAGGTAGGGAGGTGATGGGTAGTGGGAAGGAGGCAGGGGACAGGCTGTGGGGAGATCAGCTTTTTTTTTTTTTAGATAACCTCAGTGTGTCTAAAAAAAAAACTCCCAACAAACCATCAAACCGATTCGTGGTTCATCATTTCACAGGGACGAAATTCATGGTTCGTCAACTTTGACAGACCACAAACCACAACGAACTGCCATTTTGGCAGTTCATCCCCATCTCTAGTCCTGAGTTCCCTATACATCTTACTCGTAACAGAATAAACTGGGGGAAAACATTTGGTGCCATTACTATAATGTAGCATCCATTTAACTTAAATAGGGTATGCAACATACTCACACCCTTACCATCAGTCACTAGTGTCAGTGATAAAAATTAAGTTTCTGACAAGATGGTGAGTAGCTCCTGGATCTGTGGTGGTAGCACACCATCCACTGAGAATGGTACTGCAACCTCCTAAAGGTTTAGCATCAGCAAGTGTTTGTAGATCCAGCTTTGTCACTGAAATCCGAAGTGATGTTGTCTTGATGGCATGGAGCATCTTGCATGTGCTGGGATTGGTGCACCAACTGCAGTCCCTCCAAGATAGAGTTCACATAGTCACTGGCAACTGTTTTCAGCTAATTTCCTGGTAAGACTTTTACAATGCATTACAGATGGAGCAGCTTCTGAAGACTAGAAACTGCCATTAAGTCCCAAGTATAGCTATCAGGATAGTAACTGATTTCAGTAGTTGGGAACACATATTCCCACTGCTTAATGGATTCCACTGTTTTTCTAAAACATTGCCATTTACTTTTTAATCCCTATACAAGCTTGAGACTCAAACCCTGGAAGAAACATTTTCCACACCAGTTTCACACGTTGATTACTACAATGCCGTGGTGAAATCCTATTGCTCAGATGCTAAGTCACAAGCAAAGTAAGTCCGTTGAATTAGCAAGCATTTGGTGAGCCAACTCTTCCATAAATTCCATTGATTCAAGTGGGCCTAATCTATTGCAACATACTATACGCAAGTACGTCACTGCTAGGATAGGCCCATTGGAATCAACAGAACATACAGAGAAGTTGATGCACCAAATTCCCACTGATTCAATGGGCCTACTCTAGTGCACCTTAAGCTAAGGAACAGGATTTCAGCCAATATGTTCCATGTCACAGGTTTTTAAAATATCAGTACTCTATAGATTTTGTGTATGTGTGTATGTGTATATGTATATATAAATTGAATCTTGGAAATACTGTTGTTGTTGTTTAGTCGTTTAGTCGTGTCCGACTCTTCGTGACCCCATGGACCAGAGCATGCCAGGCCCTCCTGTCTTCCACTGCCTCCCGGAGTTGGGTCAAATTCATGTTGGTAGCTTCGGTGACACTGTCCAACCATCTCGCCCTCTGTCGTCCCCTTCTCCTCTTGCCCTCACACTTTCCCAACATCAGGGTCTTTTCCAGGGAGTCTTCTCTTCTCATGAGATGGCCAAAGTATTGGAGCCTCAGCTTCAGGATCTGTCCTTCCAGTGAACACTCAGGGTTGATTTCCTTCAAAATGGATAGGTTTGTTCTACTTGCAGTCCAGGGGACTCTCAAGAGTCTCCTCCAGCACCACAATTCAAAAGCATCAATTCTTCGGCGGTCAGCCTTCTTTATGGTCCAGCTCTCACTTCCATACATCACTACTGGAAAAACCATAGCTTTGACTATGCGGACCTTTGTCGGCAAGGTGATGTCTCTGCTTTTTAAGATGCTGTCTAGGTTTGTCATGTATATATAAATTGAATCTTGGAAATACTGTAGGACACCCTTATCCACAGGATCAGTATCCACTGATTCACTTATTCATGGTCTGAAAATATTAAAAATATTAAAAGAAAAATCCAGAAAAAAACCCTATTTTCACATGTATTACCAGAACTGGTCACTAGAGGGAGCCAGAGACCATGCTGTGAATACTTGCTAGTGAACAATACATAACATGGTATCTCACTCCCTCTAGTGGCCATTACTGATAACGCTTCTGAAAATATATTTTTTCTGGATTTTATTTTCTTTTTTTCAGTATCCACGGAGGGGCTTGGAACCAATCTCCAGCAGATATGGGGATCCTACTGTACTTGTAAAAAAAACCCTGTAGAAATTCACCTGATCCAATCGATCAAACAAAAACAAACACACAAACAAAATGTTAACGCGGAATCCTGCAAGCCGCTAGCTGAGACTTGATTCTGGTCCTGATGGTAAAAATAACTCACACAGACACGTTCTCTTCCAGCCCGACACGTGTATTTACAGCAAATATACAAAGTGGCAGCGTGACAGCATGAAATCAACATTTGTAGAAGTGGTGGTGGTGTTCTGTACAACTCAACTATATACACATAAGCATCTGCCCTTGCCCAATCAGGGCAGATGTTGCATCATCCAGTCTTCACCCAGATGTTGCATCATCCTTTCTATAGTCACTGTGACTCAGCACTTTTATACTTACACACCTGCATGACATGGCAGTTCATTAGTACTTCTGCTCTGCTCTGTTCAGGCCTGTAAATTTTTTAATACTTTGACACCCCTCCTAATTTACACCTGAACAAAATTCAAACCCAACTCTTTGATTATTTCACTGTGTCTTTGAACACTCAAAGGTTTTGTAAAAATATCAGCAACATTTTTATCCGTTTTGCAGTATTGTAACTCTATTAATTTTTCTTTTATGGCTTCTCTTACGTTATGATATTTGATGTCAACATGTTTACTCCTATTTCGCATTTTTTCTGTTACAGCCATTTGTAAGCAGGTTATATTATCTTCTAAGACCTTTATTGGTTTATGTGTTTCTATCTTTAAATCCTTAATTAATTGTCTATACCAGATTAATTCTGAGCATACTTCCGACAAAGCTGCGAATTCAGCTTCTGCTGTCGAAGTAGCCACAGAACTCTGTTTTCTGGACTTCCACCCTACTAAAACATTTGCAAACATTACAACGAATCCGGACATTGACTTCCTGTCACTTTCATCATTTGCCCAATCACTGTCAACGTAGGCCTGTAAATTTAACTCTTTTGAAGGATTTATGATCAAACACTTGTCACTTGTTCCTTTTAAGTATCTAAAAACTCTTTTTACACCCTGCCAGTGTTTCACAGTGGGCTTCGACACATGTCTACTAAGAATGTTCACTGCTGCTGAAATGTCAGGCCTAGTCCAATTTGCTAAATACATCAAACTGCCAATTGCAGAATGATAAATTTCTTGACTCTCAAACTCTTTGTTTTCTTCATCACACTTTTGAAAATCTATTACCATGGGGGTTTGTACATCTTTACAATCTTGCATATTGTATCTCTCCAACATTTGTTCAATTTTTAACTTTTGGTTTAATACAAAACCTTCATTTTTTCTCTGTATTTGCACCCCTAAATAATTTTGTATTGGACCCAAATTTTTCAGTTTAAATTCCTTTTTCAGTTGTTTTTCAAATAAATTCATCTGGCTCTGACTTTTTGTCATAAAACAAATGTCATCCACATATGCCAACAAAATATTTAGCTCACTTCCACATTCTTGTATGTATAAGCATGGATCAGCCAGACTATTCTTAAAATTCATTTTTTCTAACACTGTATGTAAACATTGGTTCCAGTTTCGGGCTGATTGTTGCAGCCCGTAAATGGCCTTATTTAACCTGTAAACCATTCCTGGTCTTGACCCTTCAAAGCCAGGTGCTTTTGCCATGTATAATTCTTCCTTTAAGTCAGCATTTAAGTATGCAGTCGTTATATCATAATGATTTATCAAATACCCTCTAGATGCCGCTAGAGTCAAAGCTACCCTCATAGTTTCTGCTTTCACTGTAGGGGAAAATACTTCATCATAGTGCAAATGTTTCTTTTGAGTAAATCCCTGAGCCACCAACCTTGCTTTATACCTAAAGTCCCCATTGTTTTGTAACTTTCTTTTGAAAACTCACTTACTGCCAATCACTTTATGCTCCTGTGGCAGCCTAGTCTCTGTGAAGACCTTGTGGTCGTCCATAGACTTCATTTCCTCAATCATGGCTTCCTGCCATCTTTTCTTTTCTACTTCAGGAAGTAACATGACCTCTTCATAACATTTTGGTTCCTGATACACATGGCACACCCTTATTTCTCCTACACCAAACCTTGCAGGCGGAACCCCTTTGTTAACTCTCTCTGACCTCCTGGGGATTTGTGGCTCATCCTCAATTTTTGGTTCTTGCTTAATTCCTATCTCACTTTCTTGATCACTACACTGCCCATCGTCTTCTTCATCATTTGTCTTGGACTGGCTCTCTTCTGTTTCTTCTTCTTTTGTCTCTAACTGCCTATTCTCACACTCTCTTGTGTTTGTGAATGGTATGAAAACTTGGGAATTAGCATGAACCCTATCCCAATTCTCATGTTCACAAAAATTGGCAGACCTCGAAATCACTACATTGCTGTTTCCATCAAGGAAGCGGTATGCCTTTGAACCTCTTTCATAACCTATGAATTTCATTTTCTTTGCCTTTGGTTGTCCCTTCCTTCTTGTCTCTTTTGGGATGTGCACCCACGCACTGCACCCAAACACCCTCATGTGTTTTAAAGATGGCTCTCTCCCATATAACATATAATAAGGAGTCTGCCCTATTGCAGAAGATAACAATCTGTTATTTATGTAGTTCGATGTAAGCAGGGCTTCTCCCCACAGGCCATGACTCATGTTAGCGTCAGCTAACAATGCGTCTTTCATTGTCTGCAACACTCCGTTTCTTCTTTCTGCCACGCCATTTTGGAAGGGTGAATATGGACTAGTTTTTCTATGATATATCCCATTTTCCTTCAACCAGCTTTGAAATTTGTTAGATAGGAACTCAGACCCTCTGTCCGTCTGGATTTGCGCCACCCTGTGGCCATAACGTCTCTCAATGAAGCTTAGCCAATTTCTGAAGTTGCTAAACACCTCTGCCTTTGTTTTCAATAAGTAGCAAAAAGAATACCTTGAATAATCATCTACAATTACCAGGACATATTTTGCTCCACCCAAAGATGATGCAAAAGGGCCAATCAAGTCTGCATGTACCAGTTGAAAGGGCCTTTGTGTTTGACTGGTTCGTTCCTTGTTTCTGGGGCTTACTTTAGATTTTGCCATTTTACACACGTTGCAATCTAAATAATTTTTACACTCTTTCAACTGTACATCTTTTGCCACTGCTTGCATTCTCTGAATTGTTCTAAAATTTGCATGACCCAACCTCCTGTGTAACAGGTGTGCACATTTATCATGCTGAGGTGCGTTTTTCACTGTTACATGTGTGTCACTTTGTATTTTACACCTCAAAACGTACAAATTATTTTCTTGTTTTGCCCTTGCGCAAACACATTTTCCTTTCTTAATTTTACACTCATCATTTTCAAATATGACTACAAAGCCCTGTTTTACTAAAGCAGACACACTTAAGATGCTACAGTCCAACTGTGGTACATGAAGAACACCTTTGAGTTCTTGTTCCAAACCTGACACAAAAACTGTCCCTTCTGCAGCAACAGGCAACTTCTGTCCGTTCGCCAGGCTCACGCTGCTTTGTTCCGAAGCACCTAGAGAAAGAAACAAATCTCTTTCATTAGTTAAATGTGTAACGGCCCCACTGTCAATTATCCAGCAAGCTTGCTGAACGACCTTGGATTTATCTCTTGCTGCCTGGACAAGAGAAATCCTCCCTTTTCTCTTTTCGGTGCTTCTTTCACTTTTGCAGCCAGCTTTTCTGTCGTCTCTTCTACAGTCTCTCAGAAGATGATTTACAGATCCACAGCCAAAACAGCGTCTCACGGTCATAGCACGACCACTATCTTCTCTCCTAGGAGTTGTTTCTCTGTGTAAGCTGTAATCTGTCTTTTTCCTCCAGCCATCTTGGTTCCTTCGACGCTGGATGTTTTGTTTCTCTCCGTCACCAGACATTTCACTCTTACGTCGTTCCTGTTCCAGCAATCTGCCCGTCAGGTATTCCAGGGTCAAATTCGCCTCAGGCATAGACTCTAAACTGGTGACCAGAGTGTCGTATTCATCAGATAAACTGCTTAGAATGAGGTACACTTTCTGGATTTCTGGAAACTGCACATTCCTTTGCTCCAGTTCATTAAAGAGACATTTTATCTCTTGCAAATGTTTAGACACGCTCTCACCGGGCTGTAATCTGCACCTGTAGAGCTTTCTTGTTAAGGATACTTTAGATCCTGCTGAATCTCTCACGTAAATTCTCTTGAGACATTGCCAAACTTCTCTCGCCGTAGCCAAGCCACGCACGTGGATTAATTGGTTGTCTTCCAAGCAAAGTATCAAAGTACTCAGAGCTTTTTCATTTTTACGTTCCTCCTCTTCATCAAGCTGTGCTGGGAGGTTGGTTACAATCTGCCACAGATCTTCCCTCCTTAATAGCATCTCAGCTTTGACGGACCACGTCTGGTAATTACAGTCATTTAACTTCGTTAAGGGAAAACCTCCCAGGCTTGTTCCCCCAAACGCCATGCTGCCTGCTCTTCTCTCAGTCCTCTGTTTTCCTTCCCCTCCTGGGCACACTACAGCAGAACTGCTTTCTTTCAGGACCTCTATTTCTTCCTCCTTCTATTATAGTGGCACCCACTGGTACTCACCAACGTTCTCAGTAGTAGACGGTCTGCACAGGGTGCGTCGCTGGGCCCATGACCTTTGTTAACGCGGAATCCTGCAAGCCGCTAGCTGAGACTTGATTCTGGTCCTGATGGTAAAAATAACTCACACAGACACGTTCTCTTCCAGCCCGACACGTGTATTTACAGCAAATATACAAAGTGGCAGCGTGACAGCATGAAATCAACATTTGTAGAAGTGGTGGTGGTGTTCTGTACAACTCAACTATATACACATAAGCATCTGCCCTTGCCCAATCAGGGCAGATGTTGCATCATCCAGTCTTCACCCAGATGTTGCATCATCCTTTCTATAGTCACTGTGACTCAGCACTTTTATACTTACACACCTGCATGACATGGCAGTTCATTAGTACTTCTGCTCTGCTCTGTTCAGGCCTGTAAATTTTTTAATACTTTGACACAAAAAAACAGTAAACAGACGATAGGTCACCATGCTGACATGAACACATCAGATCACACCTGATTTTGGAAGTTAAACATGATCAAAATGGTTTGATCTGAGTGTGATACTAATATCTCAGTATGACCGCCAGGTAGGGCTAAGAAAAAGTCCTGCCTGAAACTCTGGAGAGCCACTGCTGGCCAGAGTTGCCAATACTGGCCTAAAGGCACCAACCATCTCATGCATCATTAGGCATTTCCTATTTTCTTTGCAGTCATCAGATTGCTAAGATTTTCATATTTATTGTAACTGTAGTTGTTTTAGGCTCTTCATGTCTTACCTACACAACACTCTCTGTTAAAAGCAATCAGAAAGCAATTACTTAGGATGAGAGCAGTTGTTCAGATTTCCACTGGCAAGCCCCACTCCTGCAGTCATGCAAGAGGTGGTCTACAAAACCCAGCAACAACAGGTTACAGAAAAGTCATTTTATTCATAGGATTTATGACTCTCAAAGGTGCACTCCTATCCACTCAAGAGCTCTTTAATCTCCAGCATGGCTCAGTTTGAAAGGTGGCAATTTGTTACATGTTTAAAGTATGCCTGTTTCATGGAAATGGGTGATTTATGAAGTTGTAAGCTCAAATTACCAGGGTGTGTAAACATGATTTCCACAAAATGTTAGATTTACTCCAAAGCAATTGACATATTTTCCCTAGATAAAGGTCAGTATGGTTTGGCAGCTATTTTTGGTCCTTCAGCAAAGCAAGGATTACTGAAAACGAAAAGGCTTAGGGTGAAATGCTTAGTGTTAGTCAACCATGACACCTACTGGTTAATTAAATCATATTTGATTGTGTCTTGAATAGGGTAGCAGGTGGCAAAGAAGCCTGGGAAAAATAGCAAGTGAAGGAAAGAGTAAGAATTAACGGTAAGATGAACTGTAACTATGTGTTTAAACTTTCAGAAACAACTTTTCCTACAGCAATATAGGAACAAATAAGGAGAGAAAGCCAAGCTGAAGAAATAAAGGATTATAAGAGGTGTGTGTTTAAGAAGCGAGGCATTCCTAAAACAACAAAAATCTGGAGAGCTGCTGCCAGTTGAAGCTGACAATCGTGGGCTAGATGGACCAAGGGTTTGACTCAGGCAGTTTCCTGTGTCCTCATCTTCTTGGCAGCTATCAGACAGCTAAAAATATCATTTTTGTTTGGGTTGTGGTTGCAGCATCATTGGGGAAATGTGTAGTCCTAATATTCTGCCCCCGAATTCTCTGTAACATTGCATATGATCCTGGGGGGTGCGACTTTCAGGTTGTTTGGTGAGCCTGCTCAGTGTGATTAAAACATTTTGGGATGTCCCTGAGTTTCTCAGTTGACCAATTGCCATTGCGGTGCAGGCTGTACTCCCACTGGCAGCCCACCACATGTCACAAGGCTGGGAAATCCTGGGCAGAGCACACACGAAGGAACATAAGGAAGAATGTTATCTTTAAGGTGCCTACATCCCAAGCTATTTAGCTTCCTGAAGCAGAGATGGGAGTCATGCCCCCTCTTCCCTGCTTTTATATACTGTGATCCCCTCCCTCATTTAATTTTCTTCACCATCCAGAATCACTGCTCCTAGAAGCCTTGAGGAGTGTGATTCTCCTCTACAGTATGTACAGGTTCCTGTTTTAGTAAGAGAGAGTCCTGAGGAGCACAATTGGCCTATGGATCCCTGGAGCTTCCTCACTCTTGCTTTAACTTCAGGGTCTTGTAGTGATTCTGGAAACAAATAAGGATAGTATGAGTGTGATCAGACAGAGAGATATCTCACCCTTTGGACTGCTTGTGGCATAGTCTGGTGTGCGCTGCTTCCCAGTAACCACACCACATATGGGTTATATTGCTGACCCATGCCCAAGGTGGACCTTTTTGGTCCAGTGGCAGGGATACTCTTTTTTAGGACCAAGCTAAAGCGATTCCCACACAGACAGAACAGTTGCTTCAAGGGAGATTGTTCCCAGCAAAACAGCCCTTTCCAGAGTGGTCAGACACAATCCTGTCTCCCTGTCTGATTGCACACTAGTGTAAAAATCTAGGGGTGAGAACTAGTTCACTTGCTCTTTCAATGTGATATAACCTGATTCTTACTTCGCAACCCAACACATCAGAGGTGTGAAAAACGTGACCCACCAAGGCATTCGCCCAATAATGCCTAAAATGTACCTAGGAGAGTCAAAATTGTATTTGAATGGAAAGCTGCACCACTAGAGGCTTCTGCATGCACACATCGCCATTCAGGAGGCTAAAATTTGTGGGCAGGGGTGTCAAAGGAAGGGAGGGGTACAGCTCTAAGGAAAGTCAAAAATATCCTTTGAATACCACCCACTCCTACATCATGTGAACAAAAAAAAGTTATCCTCTAGTTTTCAAACTTCTCCAAACTTACAATGCAAGTCTTTAATTTAAGACAGGGAGGAGTAAAAGTCTAGAGAGGGGAGTGTTTGCAATCATGTGTATACTAGACAAACACATGAATTTTAGTTAAAATTGCTTTAAATGTGTTGTGTTTGAGGAAACTGCTCGCAATGGGTATAGAAGGCAAAATGGAATTAAAAATGCATGTTAGGAGACATGAAATGTAGTGTGATTTTTTAAAAAAATAAGGAAGTTGAAGCAGAATGAAGTTGGAAGCACAAGACTTGAAAAATGAGAAATTGAGAGAAATTGAAATTGACAGATTTGTCCATGGCTACAAACTATTCCCCTCTAATCAGCACCCCACTTCTCCCCCCACCCCCACCCCACATACCCTGGAAGAAGAAGAGATTTTCTCTTGTTGCTGCTGACCTTCCTGAATATTTCATGAAAGTCCGAATAATATCTTTCTTTTCTTTTATTTGACATCTGGCAAATGTGTGTGTATGCATCCCTAGCCATGCTTGGCAATCTGCCTAGATGAGTTGTCCAGTTTCGTTCCAAACATTGCCTTTTTATCAACGGAGTCATCAAAGGAAATAGAACATCTGTACAGAATATCTTCCACCACACCACTATAGTGATCTGTTCCAGTCCCCTGCAGGGGCTCTGAATTCTTGATGCCCTTCTGAACAACTCCTTTGTATTCCCCAAAACTTCTCTGCCAAGCAAAGCTGCCTCTCTCTTGTTAGGAGTCCATCCTCTTCTTGCTGTGCTCAGTTGCGAATCTCCTACCAGCTTTAACAGCACACAGTTATTCTTTGCAGTACATTTCATTTTACCAAAAATGATACTTGATCCTTTGTTTCCCAGAGAACATGGTGTTTCCTCCTTCTTCATTAGATACTACTGTGTACCCGAGTACTCAAGTGTAAAGCTAGTTCTAAAAGGTACAAAAGCAGGAATAGCAAAATGTTATCTACAACTGCATATTTTAATCATGCTTCTCGACTAGTCATAAAAATAAATTTAAAATGTACTTAACGAACCATCCCTCCCACCCATCCCATAATTCAACGTGTGACATTTAAAAAAACAAACAATGGCATGGTTTGCCATGTTCCGTCCCTACCAGGAAGTGTACAGTGTTTTTATTTGCAATTTGCCAATACTCATTTCACGGGACTGTTTGCCCATATTCCTCATAGAAATCACCAATTAATTTGTCTAGCTCAAAGACAAGCTTGAGAAGTCACATGGAAAAACTTCAAGAAAGACAAATGAAACCTTAGGACTGCAATCACCAGCCTATTCTCAATTCACTGTATCATTCTTTACATGCATACATTTCTCTTTTAGCTGGGTTAGCCTTATAAATGCAACAGTTCTTGGTACAAAGCCCATAATTAAGAGCTGAACTAGACAGTACTGCTAACAGGAAGGTAGTGTGCCTGGAGGGATAACATTGTAAGAGGGGGACATTTCAAGACACCTACATTAGTGGACATTCTCCACATTTTCATTTTATATCTTCAGCTGCATTTCTTGGGTGGCTTGTTTTTTACTGATCACGAAAAAAAATATTTTTCTTAACATTGATTTTTATGCTGTGTTCATTATTTACTTCATTGACTTTACTGAATAACCTTTGCAGATCATCTAATTGGTCAATTGGTAATATTGTCTCATTATCATATTAGGTACAGTATTATTGATAGTCTCCCTATTGACAATGATACTGCCATTTGAATCGGCAACTGTTTCTCCAAAGATATTTTCAGTGTATAAAATGAAAACTAGCAGTGAGAGTATATGGATATTATATGTCTGTTATAATTTTGCTTTCTTAGTAATGTGACAATACTGTATTTACAAAGAGATTTATATTCAATATATATCTGCACAATTAATTTTGTATGTCGCTTCCTTTAGTTTTTTAAAATTTAATTCAATTTTTAGTTGTTAGCAGTTACTATGGTTATTTTTGTATCATTGTTTGGATCCAATCTTCTTTTTGATACTGAAAATTACGTTGGACCAGCTAGTCCCGAAGTGTACCATGATACATAAATACAAGCCATCTCACCACCCTATGCCCTGCAGAGGTGTTGCACTGCAACCCTTGTCATTGGCAATGATCATGGCATTCATTTGTTTGTTTAAAACATTTTAAAAATCCTGTTCCTCAACTAAGAAGGTTGGTGAAGTGAAATGCTTCTCATCTCATTTCCCTCCAGTAAGCTTGTTAGATCTGGTGGGAAATATAGTTCTATACATGTGAAGACACCGAGTTATGGGAAGTCATAGGAAAAACCACCACATGACCCAAAGTACAGGTTTATGTTACTATCTTTGTTTCATGAACCATCAAGTTGAAAGTATCCTTGAGCTTTTGTTTGCTTTTTTTTTTTTTTTAACGTTCAGGCCGATTTGGCTAAGCGAACTTTAAGCAGCTAACAATCCCACCAACAAAGCAACTTTTGTCCTTAAATTTATGTGTGCACACCATTGCTTTCTTGGACTCATGCCCTAGCCTTCAAAGTTTACTCCACGTTTAAATGAGCATTGTGTTCTGGGACATCACAACCTCCTCCTGACAGATCATGATATAAAACATTTTACTGCACTTCTTACAAATAAACAAGACCAGTGAGGAGCTTGGTTATATTATATTCAGTGCTCAGAGTTCCCATCCTTCACAACGTGGCCTCCTGAATATTCTAAACACACCCACTACATTGTTAGTTTATTTAACTGAAATTTAACCCTCTTTTTGCTGATACAAGATTGTATGACAACAGAAAGCTAATACCAGCTGCAGTTTTAACTATACAACATTTGATGAAAGTTATGGGCACGGAAGAAACTGCTAGGGTGCAGCTGCACAAGCTGGAAGGAGAAAGAGGGAAGATGAAAGGGGGATCACAAAGCCCCTTTTCTCATGCTATCAAATTAGTTAATTATGTCTTGAACATTATGCAAGACTCAACCATGGGAAGGATTCAACCTATATTCAGAGGGTGAGACAATTTCAGTTCAGAAAATTATGCTTTACAGGCTTTGCCTGATTGTGTTTATGCAAACTCCTCAGGGTGTGTGTTACAATACAATGCAGATTCTGAGGGAAAATATATTGATAGAACTGAGAAATACAGCAAATAATGATAAGGCAATGTTCTAAATGCAGGCTAACCTTCAGAATAAACAAAATATATGGAATGTAAATTTTAATTTAGAAGCCTAAACTATCTCTGGAGGCAAAAAAAAATGATGAAACTGAGGCTGTCCTGCTTTGGGCACTTCATGAGAAGGCAGGATTCCCTGGGAAAAAATAATAATTCTGGGCATGGTGGAAGGCAACAGGCAAAAAGGAAGACCAAATATGAGATGGACTCCCTACAGGAAGCCATGGGCTTGAGTTTGCAAGAGCTGAGCAGAGCTGCTGAGGACAGGACATTTTAGAGATTGTTCATTCATAGGTTTGCCATAAGTCGGAGGTGACTTGACAGCACATAGCGGCAACAACAAATGTATTTTAAATATAAAAAGCCTATGTAATAAATTAGCTCACTGTACAGAAAAGAGGAGGAGAGCTAATGCAACCTTCCCCACTTTGTTCCTTCCCAGAGATCTTGACTTACAGCTTCCTTCAACCTCACTCAGCAGGCTAGAGATAGTGGGAGTTGTAATCCAGCAGATCTGGAGGGTAGCTGGGTTGTATGCAAAGTTTGTTGACTATGCGTATTCTGGCTGGACTATTTGCAATCTTTGATGACTGGAACTGAAGCTAATTTCCAGTCATCAAAGACTGCAAATAGTCCAGTCAGAATACGCATAGTCAACAAATTTTGCATACAACCCAGTTTATCATTCCAAGTCGAATATTATTCTATCATGCCTATTCTTACTTACACACGCGTATGTGTATGCCATGAAAGGCCAAATGGAAAACACTATGTGAATTCTCAACTCATATTGAAACATATGTATTGATCAGTCAGAACTTTTCACACAGAATGTTTAGAATACATCTCAGCTTCTCATACTGCTCACTCTTCTATTTTTATAAAGAAAATTTAAAAAGTAAACTTTCTGCAATTTCTGGAAAACGGCAGAATACTATTGCTTCACATTTAGAATGCAATAAAAGATTATCCTCCCAGAGACTCATATCTGTTACATCTGCCTAATTAATTTGCAAATATAGCCCATGATTACCTCCTGCGGACCAATCACCAAACAAAATCAAGATAATTTGCACATTATGGTAATCTTACGCTGGAATGAATGAATGGCATTTCATTCTTAATTAATCTTTACTTCCTGTTGCAAAGCTGCCATCTCGCATAGACTGGCTTTAAGAGAAGCGGGAAGAACCAGAGGAAAAACACAGAAGGAGAAGGATTACATGATGACCCCATGAAGTTGCAAGAAGTGAGCATGCAAAGCATAGCAATCCCGCTCTGCAAACCCAGTGGAGTGAGAGTACCCCCAAGATACTTGTAATTGTTTGCTAGATGTCTTAATGTTCGAGCTTCAGTTAGAACATTTATCTTTATGACCTTAGTTACTTGGCAGGGAACAGACACAGATGTCAGAATAAGATTATGATTATGATCATTTAGCAGCAAAAAGGGATGGAATCCATGAGCAAATACTAATAATACACACATATCTTTTGGGTGTCCTACTGGGGTGATAATAGCTCTGGTATTACAGTGACAAAAAGAATATGGAAATGCACACAGTCCAAGTTCTTTTGCCTTACTATAAATATTTTTTCTAAGTTAGTTTTGGAGGGTTGTTTTTTAAAAAAATCTTTAAAAAAGATTTTTTAAAAAAATCTTTAACGAGAGGAGGAAAGGTGGAGAATGACACAACCACATGTTTTCCTATTCTCCGCTCTTATGCAGTTTTTTGCTTCCTCGGTTAGAAAGATGATCAATATTTCAAAATGTCACTGAGTGGGTGGGAAAGGAGTAAAGACGATGGAGTACAGCAGTTGGCAGCATAGATAAATACTGCTGCCGCTGCTGTGTTTGAGTAACAGTTTTCCCAGGCAGTATTATTCAGTGGTTTTAAGAATGCCTACTTCTAGCCTACTAGTGTTTCAGAAATTCAATTCAATTTCAGTATAATATTTAAATGTGCCAAATGTGGGAACTATACATAAATGAATTGTTTTGGTTGGGGAGAGAGAGCCAAGAGTAAGATTCTAGGGTGGAAACTGAGGGCATCTGGATTCGATTCCGTGATCAAGCAGAGGCTGTAGGATTTAGCAGATTTGAGGTTGGTGATCATTCATCTTAGAGCAGCAGCACAATCCTAGCTCAGAACAAGAGTTTGTTAGTGCTGTGCTCTCTTTTGAGTTCTGCTGTGATGGAAATGGGAACCTGGATCAGAGCTTAGACTGGTTACTTTATGGACTACAACACCCAGCATTGCCTAGCTAGCATGGCCTTTATTCCTAACTTTACCCCAGATGTAGCAATCTGAGCACTCTTCCTGACCTGTTTTCTGTTGGATAAGTAGGCTGGGAACCATTCCTACTGTATTGAATAAAGCCAATCAGAGCCAGCTGGCTCATCTCCCTGGTTTGAATATAAACAACTAAGATTTACAAGACTTTCCCCCTCCTGCCCCCACCCCCATATAACAGTGGTTCTCAGCTGATGGTTTGGTTGTTTAAAAGCAGCTTCATGACTTGCAGCAGGAAGCACTTACTAAATGAAGAAAAACTAATGGCTTTCTTATCTGAAAATGGGGCCACCAATACTTCCTTGAGATAAAGGTTTTGTATGGAGTCAAAGAAGAGAAAAAACACTTTGTGAGGGGTGAGCAACCAATAACTCTCCCTTCAGCCCACACCATTGGCTTAACTAGCTAAGGCTGTCTGGGATTTGGCCCACCAACACTTATGGAGCCACAGGTTGGCCACTCTTGCTGTGGATATTACATTTTCGTACTTGTATGTCAGCTGGTATCTGTAATAAGAAAGAGGTTTTTTTTCCAGGGTTCAAAATCTAAATTCAATAGTTTTTCCCATTATGTCTTTATTGAATGTTTGAGTCAAGACTTACATAAATCCTGTTGAGTCAATGAGTCTGCTCTACTGGGGACTACCACTTGCGGTTAGGCCAAACCATTTTCAAAAGGCTGAAGGAAAGATCAGTCAGAATGAAGCAGTGTATATCTATCAATGATGACCTCATCTTCTTCATGTTTCTGCCATGAATGATATCCTGTCTATGAATGTAGTTGCAGAAAGCAGCTTGCACCTGCCACTAATCTCAATTTTTTTTAGTATATTGATGGAAAGCCAATAGCACAGAATTTTGGCGTTCCCTGAATGAGCATAGATATGGGCATGTAGGTCATAAAGCTGCTTGGCTAGAAATTCATGGGGGCCATTTCATTTGTTGTTTTCATTAGCCAGGCAACCGTTCCCCAAGAGAGACAAGGAACTCTTTCAGTGTGTTTAATGGAATCTCTGTGATGTAATTGTCAAAATCCTGGTTGCTATATATGGCCATGATTTCAGACAGATTAGATGACATAGAACAGATGGGCTGCTTGCCTGCTCACTTCTGGCCCCCAAGTTTGCTTTTTTTCCCCCCTTCCGTCCTATTTAAAGTTGTGCTGTAAAACTCTTCTAACTAAATTAATATGACTGCAATTCTTAGATCTTTGCACAAATGATGGAGGGACCAGTTTGGAAACTGAAGAATTATTTGTTCATATGACAGATGCATGTTTCTCAGGGCTTCCAAAACATTCTAAAATGAGTCACTGACTCTCCTAATTGCCATAAAATGCTAATATCACCCAGCAAAAGCTAGGGATAGAAAGTCCTGCAAACAAATTCCAATGGCTTACCCAACTTTTAATCGTGGAACTAGTTAGTCTGGTAGCTTTTAAGAGTTCATCATATTTCTATTGTATAGAAATTCTGCCCCTTCATTCCCATCTTTGAAGCAAGCACTTAGATTCAGTGAAGAATATAAAGCTGCATGAAGGAAGAAAGACTCTAGTATCGTTATTTCATATTTGGTGAGTGTGAGATGTTGATTACAAACACCCGTACAATAATGAACTGATTAGTTTTTGCGGTGTGTCTTGATTCTTCTGAGAAGCAAAGCTTGGAAAAGTTATTTTTGGGGACTACAATTCCCAACAGATTCTGGGAGTTGTCATTCAAAAATGTAACTTTCCCAAGATGTGCTACCAAGGCTGCTTTTATGGACGTTCTTGTTTTAGTAGAGTGCATCATCACCAAGCTCACTGATACAGGCATGTACATCACAGTGACTTGGTGATGTACTCACAAACCATGATTTCTGTTTCACACATATAAGAATTAGTTGATGATGTACATATCAAGTGACGAACATTCTTCAGAGAAGCCTTTGTTTAAGCTTGTGACTAGATGTGATTGATGAGAAGGGCAACTCTTGCCATCTTGAAAGCACTGGCCCATGCCTGTTGTAACTTCTAATACTGACAAAGAATGCTTGAGGGGAAGCCCAACTGAAAAAAGATGTTTTTCAATGTTTCAGTCCTTGCCTGTAAATATATCTGACACCACAGAAGCAGTACCAGGAGTTCAATAAATTTTCTGTTATTTATTCTGTAACTGCACCTAAATCACAATAAATGGTCCAACACTTGGCTGCCAGACCAGATAAAATATAACTCTCACCATCAACACAGTCCTTTCTCAAGGCCAACATAAACTAAAGACTATATTCAAAAGATACAATGGGCTTCTGTATACAAGGATGCAGTCTTTTTCTTCTTCTAGAACAACACATTTCCCACATAACGACATTCGCTGTACATATTCTATTTATCTTGAGGATATTTTTTCTTTGTGTTTTTTGCATTACTGGCAGGACACTCATATGAAGAACCACAAGTCCTCACTGGCCCTTTTTCAGGAATAAAGAACTGCTGAGAAAAGAAATGTATCCTTAGCATCATTCCAATTAAAAGACATGGGGCAAAAAGAGAGAGAGTCTGGAATTCTGCTTCCCTACCACTCCCATTGCAAGAGTTTTCATCTTCAGCACAGATATACATTCTGGTGCCTGTTTCATAATTTGGCACATTCCCAGCAAGCATCATCATAGTTCACTCTCCATAGATCTCAAGTGAAACCCATGTTAGTTGGCCTTGGTTGGGTCTGAACATGCTGTTGAAAGGCTATCCTGTTGTTGCTTCCAGGAGTCCTGCTGCAGAGCACGTGTCCCTCCCATTCTTTCTGCTGCAGCAGGTTTTCTCCCTAGGAGTTGCACTCCTCGCAGTGACAGGAGAGGATGTAACGGTAGGTGGCCGTGAGCCTCATGCCACCCGAGCACCGCAACCTCATGGCCTTCAGCTTGGATGTCTGTGGCCGGCAGCAGTGGCACGTGGAACGGAAGGGTTGCTTCAGGACTGTACTGAAGGACACCATTGGCTCCGAGCGAGATGTCTGAGTGCAGCGTCCCTCACAGCGGGCCAGCAGCACCATCTGCAAACAAGGGAAACAAAAGTGTGAGGAAACTTAGTCCTAGGAGACTTGAGACACCAGTAGAAGAAGAAGGCATCGTTCATTCCTGCACATTCTAGGATTTCCCACAGAAAAGGGAAATCTAGCTGATTTTGCTCTCCCAAACTAGCTGAGCCCCATAGGTGAGGTTAATCACATGATCCAGGCTGTGCATAACCTGCATCATAAAATAAAATAAAATCCTCAGAATCAAGCTTCAATGTTGTACCATAGCAGCTGCATTTTTATGTATTATAGAAGAACATTTCTTTTCCAAGACAAAGAATCTCCTTTTCTTACCAGTAAGGAAGAAAAAGTTACAGATGACATTGGTGCCTCAGGATTTGACAAATGAAAATGTTGCAAAACCAAGGCTGTGCTTGGCTAGCCTGCGAAAAGTTTCATTTGGACCACTATGAGACAGAGAATTCACAATTAAAGAGAATGCACACCCCACCCCCTTACAATATTTTCCCTCTAGGCATGCAAATCTTTGAAAGCTAGTGCATGAAAAAACAGATAGGCAGATGAAGCTGTGCTTCTCTTCCTGATGATCAACTACAAAAAAAATTTTTGTTAATGTTTTGCACACTTTTTTGCTCTGTTAATGAATGGGGGGGGGGCTGTAACCTTGGATTAGGATGAAGGGGGTACAAAGTAAGAATTCTGAAGAATACCTTTTCTGTGGGAAATCCTAGAATGTGTATTCCTATTAACTGCCCATAAAAATACCAGTAAAGATTTTTGCAACAACTGTGCTTTCACAATTTTATGTAATTATCCTGACACAGCAAGTATGATAATTTTAATACGTTGACACGTGATATTACCTGCCCTTGCTTTTGTAGTGTATCAGGATCATACAGCTTTGTTTGTTTGTTCTTTGATACAGAGGGCATCGCTTTTTGCAGGCTGTGTCCTCTATTTCACGCCAAACTTAACAGATGCACAAATAGCAGTCTTGTCGCAACCGGGAGTACTCTATCACTTGTGCCTCTTGTTGCTACAAGTCTACCAGCCACAGGTTTGCCTCTGTCCTCTTGCAACGGAAACAGAATTTAAAAAAACTGACTGGCAATGATTTCCCTCTCAACTGTATGCTCTAGGACACAGACATTATCTTCCTTACTTAATAATAAAACCCTGCGGCATCTTAAAGCAGAGGTGGAGAACTCTTCTTCTGACGAGGGCCCCGTTTCCTTGGGTATCATTTCTCAGGGGACACATATCAGTACTGGGTAGTTGCAGGACCAAAACTAGACAGGGATACCTACTTTGCTCTCTTTTTCTGCCACCCTTTTTTCATTTTCTTTTTTTCTCTGGCACCACATTCTTATTTCCCTCCTCTCTTGGTCTCCTTCTATCCCCATCCATGTTCAGGGAAAGGGTACACTGCTCTGGTCTGAGATGTGAACTGACAGCTAACAGGGAACTCCTGGAATTGGGCTACAGGCCACATCAATTAAGGATTATTTGGTAACTATGGTGGAAGAAGGAAGTGGTCAAGCATTGAGGATATAATCACTTAAAGTAATGATTACTCAGGGACTTGTAGTAAGAGAAATATGGCCTCTCCACTGGTTTTGTTGGCCTGTGAAGAAATGGGAAAGGACTCTTGGGCAGCTAAGATGTCCACAATTATATTGAAGCTGGGTTACTCTCCAGCCTCCCTCCTCAGGAGGGGATATGTGGCTGTCCAAGAAGATATTATTAAAAGATTATATGATATTGATATCCATGACATCTGTAGTTAGCTGCCTCTTCAAGAGGCTATACAAAGGCTTTTCCTTGCCTTTTGGAAAGCTGCCCCCATAGTTGTCCCTTATGAGCTCACGCAAGCTGAGACAACTGCTAACTAAATGCAGATTGAACTCATTACAATTGAAAGTGATCCAGGGACGTTATATGGGTCAACATGGTACAGGCAGATACTGCCCAGCAAGATACTTTAAGATGGAGGACATGGTACATTTTCTAAAAGAATGCTCTCTGTATATAGATTTGAGGGATCAATATCTTAAACCCTTAACAACTAGGATCAAGAACAATTCCCCTTTATGTATAGTTTTATTTCTGTTACCTAGCTGGCACAGAGTACTATAATTCAGTAAATCTGTTTAGGATATTGAGAGATGAAAAAGGACCACTTAGTTTAGCTACAGACGCCCTGTAGACCAGAATCTGCTGATAGCCATTATCCTCTCCTATCCAAGAGGAAGAGAAAGCAGGAAGTAACCATATCTAGAAAATGTAAGAGAGAAAAGCACTCAGGAAACCTATCTACACACTGTCCCCTACCATGACTGGTGCAGCTCACTTGCTATATTAATTCATGCTCTGGTTCAACAGCCCTACCGTCTTAAAGACTCAGATATTTATTATGGTACAATGCTTTGTTGACTAGAACCTGTTTCATTAGATTAGGTGCATGATGCAAGTGAACACTAGACCATGCAACTTTGTACCATATGACTTTTTGTTAGTTTTACTGTAACAGACTAACAAAGCTAGCATGGGATTCTTGGAATTGTAGTCCAAAAACAGTATGTGTCCAAACTTCTGGACTATTCACCTGGAAAATCCTGTATTTTTCTAATGATGCTGTCACTTAATTAATCATTAAATGCTATCACAATTTTAATTTGAGGGGGACTGAGGAAACTAATTCACACTTCCACAGGCAAAAACATCCAGCTGGTGTCCATTCTGGAGTTAGCTTTTGCAGAGTACACTGGGATCAGTTAAAAAGCTTACAATGATCAGGAACTGCATTCAGCAGGTGTCAGGGATGCTGTCCTCTCACACTTTCCCCCCTTCCATCTCACAAGATGCTGCAGAAAACGTAGCAGCTGCTATTAAACCATACTGAACTCTTCCAAGCACAACGTTTCAAACAAAAACACTTTTTTTGGCATTTCCACATGTTTCTAAATGAAAATGAAAGGTTGGCCAAAAATCACTCAAGACCATATGTAAACCACATTTACTGCATTTGGATCACACACAAAAACTAGGTCTGAAGCAGTTGTGAAGAGGGGATGTGTGTAGACAGGGTGGAGAAATCTCATATTCCTTGACAAATAGAAGGATTTTATTACCAAATGGGAAGGAACTTTAGCACAGGCCTTATATCTAGCTAGCCACTTATCCATCCAGAGATGGCAAAAGTTACATTCTTGTACCACAGCTCCCAGACTGCTCGTCCAGCTAGTGTGGGCTGTGGCCATGCTGGATGGGATACTCTGGGCACTGTAGTCCAAAAAAGGTAACATTTCCCCATCACTCCCATGCTCATGGGCAGCAGGTCTCTGAGGTTTCAGTTCTACACTGGATATCTCAGAGAATGAAGTGGAGCCTCCTGCATGGGAAACATGTGATTTACCCTTGACCTTCTTCTCATCTCCATTTAGGAAAGTGTCCATCCTTGAATTTTAGTCCAACTTTGAGTCCATTCATTGTTATTTTTCAGGCGCACCAATATACTCACTTTAGTATGAAATGTGTGTAAAGTAATTATGACAACTTCTTTTTTAAATTTAATTTTGTATATATCTAAGATAGATAGGTAAATATGTTGTGAATCTTAGCTCTCTCCACCATAAGCATTTTTAAAGAGATATCAATATACAGTATGGCACCTCTATCCACAGGATCAGTATCCACTGATTCATTTATCCAGTGCCTGAAAATGCTAAATAAAAAACCCTAAGAATATGTATTTCCAGGATGTATTTACCATAACTGGCCACTAGAGGGAACCATATACCATGCAATATATACCGTTCGATACTTCCATGTTTTTTGGCATCCGTGGAGGGACTTGGAACTGATCCCCTGCGGATGCCGCTGTCCTACTTTATGATGTATCCAGAAAAATAACAAGAGCTTCTTTTTAGAAATGAAAAAATCTCCTGTTGGGGAAGGAGAGAAACAGTGGTATCTGGTATCCTCCAGATTTAGTATTGCTCCAAAGTATGGCCATCCAGAGCAATGACACCCAGGTTTAAATCTAAAACTCACAAGAGCTTGGAAACTTTCTCCACCACAGATTCTCCCGCTGCCTGATATCCATTGAATTGCTCTGCAGAATACACTTGGCAGGGGATTTATTTATTCATCAGTGGCTGTTATATTCCACCTGTCTTCTAATGACCTCAGAACAGAATACTTGTCTGCCTTCCTCCTTACTTAATCTTCATGATAACCCTGTGAGGTAAGTCAGGCCAAGAAAGCATCACAAGGGGGGCACACAAGGGAGCAACTTGATCTCCCCAGTCCTAATCCACTATACTAAGCCACCTGCTCCACTCTCACTACTACATGACACAGGGTCTGTGGATTATCAATGTTTCTAACAGTTATGAGGAAATCACTGGTCTGACCTTCCTTTCTTTGGAAGAGACTCAAAACAGATCTGTGTATAAGCATAATTCACTTCTGTGCCTCAGTTCCTCCACAATGATTTGTCAATAGAAGAATTACTAACAGGAAGTGCTTTAATAGGGATTCCTCTGAATGGACACCTTCGGAGAGCAATGTGCTTCATCCCAACCTCTGGGGATCTCTCTCCTTCAAACTGTGCTATATTCAGTAGGCTCCTCTGTCTTGCTGAAGTGGGGGTGGGGAGTGATGGGCATGATGCCATGAGATCCATTTCTACTAGTCCACTTGTATGCAGATAAATCTGTATCTAACCCATCTGAAGCACCCTGTCTGGACACTGAAAAATACAATAATCTGAAACAGTGTGGCCGAATTCCCTGTTTTAGTCACACGCATATATTCCTTGTTTGCTTACTTGTAATCTGAGAGGTGCCTGATTGCAGCTGGTAAAAATATTAGCATTTTAGAAGAGTGGATTCATTTTTAAATTTACAAATGTACCTCTTAGAGCATTTTTGCTGTCACATCACATTTTTGAATCCATGCAACCAGAAAGGCTAAGGGCCAGCTCACACTTTCTATTTCATTTCAATCCAGCCTATTCTCCAAGAATGTGTTCTTGTATGAAGTGGTGGATCAAAGATCTGTCAGCAAGAATGTCTGTGATCGTCAGAGTTGGAAAAACAGCCACCCTGTTCAAGGCAAATGCAGCTGACTAAATCTGTCACTAGCCAATTCATACATTTCTTCATACACCTGAGAGATCAACCACTATACTACATGAACCAACCAGTGCTAGCACCATCATGAGGAATTCATGCAGACAGCAGATTCTAGAGCACACACCCTAGTTCCTCAGTCAGAATCCGTGTAACTAATTCTACACATTGAATGGGAAAGGCATGGATTGTGCTTCCGGAACAACATCCCCTCACGCCTCATGGCAGATTGCTTTTGAAGCTGAGGAAGCAAAGCACTTTCGCATGTAACATGGGTCTGTCAGCTGGAGATGGAGGTTAAAATAAAAATCCACATGATAAACAAGTCCCCCTAGCCCTTTCTTTTGTGGAAGATGCCATTTAAATTTGGTTGCTTCCAGTGTCTAGGATTTGTACTGGAATTAGTTCTGATGTTGTTTTGCTAGTGTAGTGTAGTATAGTGGATGGGGTGATGGACAAGGACTCAGGATACCTAACTTCAAATCACCACTTGGCCATGAACTGGGAACTGGTAATGGTAAAACGATTACTAAAATTTGTCGCATGCCTTCAAAATTTTACTAGCCTTGCCGGAAGCCATATGAAACTCAGCAGCACATAACATATTTTGCCTGTCTCACCCATCTTGGTGTAATTGTCCAGTGTCTTCTTTTGGAAACTTTTGACAGTCTGATTTTCAGCTGGAATAGATGTGATTATCTGAAATCTTTGTTCGGTTGATCAACTTTATTAAATTGAATGTATAACCTAAAGACAAAGGTTATACAAATAAAAGGTTGGCTGTAGTGTGATCAGGCCTCAGACTGTCTGTATCTGGAGTTCCATTTCCAGCACAGACAGAGAAAGAAAGACTGAGAAGTTGGTTTGTCTGTTCTTTTGTTTAAAATATTAGATTATATTAACATGACTTTTTCGTTATAATAAGCAATTATTTGACCATAAAACTTGAGATTTGGTGATGGTACTGCTGCTCATCCAATGAAATACTATGAAAACACTACTGAGAGATTCAACCTAAGGCCAAAACAAAAACAAAGCTGACATCAACCTAATGTTGCGCAGAAAATTGGAAGCTAACAAAATTATTCCAAAATGAAAGATTTCTGAGAGATTTTTCCACAAGACCAAAACTAAACAAAAGTGGGGGAAACCACACTGCCACCAGCCTAACATTGGCCAAAAAAATAATAATTATGAAGCTTCCAAAATTATCTCCATATGTTGAAGAACAATCACAAAAACACCTCAGAGTGATTTACCACAAATCCACCTCTGAGTTTGATTTACCACATGTCAAAATCTCTGACTTGAACCTAAGATTTGAAAGGCAATATGAAGCTTTTGGGGATGAGCTGTGCTTCAGCTTGGGTTCACAAAAGTACATTGTTCTCTCCTAGTTTGCATTTTATGGGGCTTGCATAGAGGTAGCCAATGTTCTGGTGGGGTTTAGTGGCACATACCTTTGAACTGCACTTGTACAATGGGTGGCTGATGGAATCAACATAGTGATGCCTCATGCAGCGGCCTGGGTCCGACTCCATCATGAAGGTACTGTCCGTTTTACTGTCAGTGTCTCCCATTATCGCCAAAAGGGACAGCACAGAAATCGAAGCGGCAAGTACATGATTTCCCATCATTGGAGAACTTCTTAGGAATAACAGTAGAGGGAGGTAGAGTATCAAAAGCACTCTAAAGACTGAGGCCTGGTCCCTTCTGAGGAAAGTGAAGGATCTGTTTTACGTTTCTGAGTTGTCATTGCTGATTTTGAGTCCGGCATTTGTTGAGGTTATACTCCATCAAAACATCCCCTTCATGGCTGGAATAAAAATAAATACCAATAAAAATACATTACAATCCTCAATGATAATAATAAAGTTGCCTCTAGAGGAAAATAAATGCAAAGTACAAGAACGCTGAAAAGGGTTCCTAGCCAAGAAACACTTACTGAGTAAGCACAGTCCTGCAATAGGTGCAGTGAAAGAAGAGGCCATAGCCTTGCAGAGCTTAAAGCCTCTTCTGTCAACATTTTAATAATAAGGATGTTAGCTTTTAAGGTTGGGAAGACTTTTTCTGTGTAATGAATGTTTCCCGGGGGTTCAATTCAGTGTGGATTATTTAGTAAGGATGTGCATTTGTATTCAGAAATATTAGGAATTCACTGAATTATGCCATATTCAGAATGTTCTGAATATATCCAAATCCGAATCTGATAATTCCAAATATATGTAATAATATTTCCTAATATTTGGAGTCCCATTTTTTCCTATAGGTTAGAAAGCAAAAGGCTAGGTTTCTGCTTGCTAGGGGAAGAAGCGAAAGTGAACCCTATTTCTCAGGCATCCTGGAGTGATTTCTTGAGAAATGAAATTGAAAGACACTCTGGCACCAAGGGTAGTGGGGGCAGAGAACTCAGCGTCTCCTAATTGGGGTTGCCATGGATTTCCTAAGAGAGGTGGGCTGGGATGACAGCAAAATCTCTAAATGATGTCTGTCTGCACCACCGAAAACTAGACACCAGAAGGTATTTCTTCACATTGATTCTTTTCAATTGAAAGGTGGGCATAGCTGCTTATAAATCCCCTGTCCATTTGCTGTTAGGATATGCTCTACTGCAAGCCTGCACTGCAGCAGTTTTCTCTGTGCCCTTTTCTGAACCCTCAACCTATATATACATTGTCTACATGTCATTGTAAATTATTACTTAATATAGTTAGGAATAAGATTTAGGATTTGTATTGTATAAATCGACAGGTAAATATTAGATTAGGTTTAGGCCCTTTGGCGAAATATCAGGCGGTGAAAAAGATTTTGTTATATATAGAAAGATGTATTAAGGGAATAGATTTTGTGTCTGTGTATATTTTTGTGTGTGATTCTCATTGGAAGAGTTTGTGTGCTGCTGTAGCAGAATCAGGTACTGTTCATCTTTGGGTAGAGTCTGCAGGCAGTATGAAACGTGGGTGTGGTAGAAGTAGGAACTTGGAGAAGGCTGCAGGAATGCTACCTGCACCCACTGCAGCAGCTTCTACTGAGAGGAGTGGGAGAAGGAGAGGAAAAAGACAACCTATCACTGCTATTATGATCCCCGAAACAAAATATGTCAGCCAACTGCCTTGTTCAGCACTGACACTATGAAACAGCAGCAGGCAGCAGTGCAGTGCAGTGTGTGTGTGTGTGTGTGTGTGTGTGTGTGTGTGTGTGTGTGTGTGTGTGTGTGTGTGTGTGAGAGAGAGAGAGAGAGAGAGAGATGCCAAGGAGATGGCAGAGAAACCTATGGCTCAAAATGGGAAAGATATGATTGAACCTCAGACATGTTCCAGGAATGTCTTTGTACAATCCATTCAGGACAGCTAAGGCAAGGGGCCAAAAAAGATGGTGAAGAGGGCCCTTTTCTCCCAAAGAGCCAAGGTGCCAGAGAAGGACAACCGTGACATCAGAACTCACACTGACACAGTCAGGTAGTCCAGTAGTTCTATTGCTTTTGTGGTTAGGAGAGATTTATGAAGTATACCAGACATTATCTTCCATATCCATACTATTCAAAAAAGGGCTTGCCCCGAGCCTGCATTCCCAGAAAATGTCTTCTCTGCAAAGCAGTGTTATAGTTGGTGGGAATTCCCCTTGAAGTACATACACATCTGACATGGGGGAGGAAGAGACTGAGGGGACTCAGGTGGATACTGTTTGAGAAGCATGTGACACTAAAATCACCCCTGCTCCTCCTGCTGCATTTGCCCCACCAGCTGTCAGGACTACTAGTGATGACAAGTCAGCAATCCCTGTTAGGAACACAAAGTCAAAACCTGAAGCTCCCAAGAAGTCAATAGCTTGGAAGCAAAAGATGCTCACATGGCTGTGTGCATGCACTGCGAGAAGGAGCTCAAACATGGGTAGGACCTGGGCTTTTCTCTGTGGTGGAGAACACTAGTTTCCCTATGTTTGTGGCAGAATTGGCACCCTGTTACCAATTGCCATCCTGAACAACCCTTAGCCACAGGGTGGTGCCAGATTTATAGTATTGCTGCTTGTAAAAATGTAAAAGGAAGTGAATTTTTACACACACACACACACACACACACACACACACACACACACACACACACGTGAGAGAATTACTGACAAAGACAGAGCTATGCACAAGGTAAAATCTTGCATTTATTTTTGTTGGCATCAACATCAAGAAAGACCCTCATTTAAAATGAAATCTGAAGGGGACTTCACTATTAAAAGAGTCTGTTATTCTGGCAAATTCACATGGTGAGATTATTTTTCCCTTTCAGAGAAGTGATAGCCACTGCACAATTGATAATGTTCCTTTTCCCCCCAGATACCAGCAAAATTTCAATTACCTGGGTAATGAGGCTTCATCAAGCCACTGAGAGAGTCCACATACTAAATAAACCTGACAGTGCAAATCCATTGGACATCTACTCAGAACTGAGGGTGGCTCATGAGTGGGGGAGAACCTCCTCCTGAAATTTGGGGTGAAGTGACCCCCCCCATCATAGTCCATAAGCCACCCCTCCTCAAAAGTAAGCCTCACTGAGCTCAACTGCCTTACTCCCTGGTACCTGTGTGTAACAGGTGAGGTCAGGAGTCTGTAGTCCTCCAAATAGCCTTGGATTCATACTCCCATCAGCCCCAGCCAACACAGCATCATCTTGAGATTCCTCACCCTGATGTGTAGGATTAAAAAGTACAAGCCCCATTGGATTGCTTTAAGTCACCCTAGGACACAACCAGATAAAATATAAACATTGACATTACATTGAATGATGAAGACTAGAGATGTATTTTTCAAATACCTAGTAATCCTGGTCATGACAACTGGTTCTCAAAAATATGAATTTCTTAAAGGTTAATTTTCAGAAAGCCCTGCTACACTTTATGTTTATTTAAACACCTTGTGGCACATTGGTTAAACTGCAGTACTGCAGTAAACACTCTACTCATGACCTGTGTTCTATCCTAATGGGTTCAGGTAGCCAGATCAAGGTCAACTCAGCCTTCCATCCTCCTGAGGCTGGTACACTGAATACCCAGCTCCCTTTGGGGGGGGGGGGGAGTGTAGCCTGCATAATTAAATTATAAACCACCCAAAGAGTACTTTAAGCACTATGGGGTGGTAGCAGCACACTTTTCTTTATTTGTAGGGAGTTATCCTACAAAGCCTCTGGGATATACGTATTCATGCAGATGAGCTATTTGATAAAACACCCCTTGATAAAACAGCTAATCTTGCAGTTTCAGCTCTACCATCAAACTTTAAAAGTTAATTTTGTTTTGTGATGCCGGATTTGTCATTTCCATCATTCCCACTAGCAAATAGGAAAATAATTTATTAACGAGTTAATAATTCAAGGATAAAGGGGTTTCCTGCCTTGCTCTAGCTGCTGCCAGTCTCCCCCAATTTCACCCACCCCCTGCCTTGCATGAGGGCTAGCTAGCCCATTTGAGCAGTCCATTGCCTCTTCCTGTCTCTAATAACAGACTGAAGCTTTCTAGGAGAAACAAAGAAAAAATGTGCTTTGTTCAGGATTGATTTCTCAGTACCTGGATAGATAAGCCTAGCTCATTCACCACAGGGTTTAATATACAACACTGAGAAATGATTCTTTTGATCTCCTTAGATCATGCTTGGTCTCTTAACATTTCTGATGAGCAGGACAGTGTTGAGTACCCAGTATGGTGCAGCGAATGGAGTGATGGACTAGGATTCAGGAGACCTGGCTTCGAATCCCTCCCCAACCATGGAAACTCACGGAGTTATGAGTGGAACTGGTAGCAACATCTCACTTACCTTGAACCTTGCCAAGGTCACTATAAGTCAACTCCTTCTTGATAGCACATAATACACAAACAGGTTTGTGTTGTTTTGACTTGAGCATAATATGTTACAGAGAACACGTAATAAAAAACTAAAATCCACTGGTGTTTCAGAGAGATGATTACAGCAGACCTTCAAGACAGAGCAATCATACTTGCAAATAAAGCCTATGCTAACCTCCCTGTGACCTGTCACAAAACAAAGCAAAGTAATTTGCAAACTAGCAGCTGTAAAAAGAAGGTACAAAAAGTTGCTGTGATAGTCAACTTTCTCAGCACTTAAAGTGTTCCCTCTTCTAATCACATGCTCTCTGTAATGTATTGTTTGATCAGTCACAGAGCCAGTCACTACACTAAAATGTGTTTGGTCTGCTGATGTGCTTTAACTTTACAGAGCAAGTGTCCATATTCAAAATCTCTCAACAGCCAAGATGCACTGAAACACTGTTTACCAATCCTAAGCTTAAACACAGTTGCTTAAGAGCATGGCTTGCTGGAACAGAGTAACAGACAAGTCAGCCAGCAATTTGGGACAAGAATCCAGCAGACAACAGGCATGGATTGATCCACCACTAGATTTCAGTGTAACTTCTTTGTCCCACTGCTTGGTCTATGAGACCTGTGGTCCATAAATAGAGTTCTGTAGGTTTTTCAATAGTGAGAGTTTTTCCATAGCATAGCAAGACTGGAAAGGGGAAAAGCCAATTTTTCAGACTGCTTCATGTGTGGTCAACTCCATTCAGATTTATGGTAACCCTTTTCAGTCTTTTCCAGGCACAGAATATTCAGGTAGAGCAGTCCCTTCTTCTGACTGGATAGCTCAGTGGTTTAGGTATCTGGCTGTGAAGCCAGAGGTTGGGAGCTCAATTCCACACTGGGCCTCCTATGAGCAGAAGCAGCCTGTGTAGCCTTGGACAAGCTGCACAGTCCCAGGGTTCCCCTCAGAAGAAGGGAATACTAAACCACTTCTGAGTATTCTCTACCAGAAAAAACCTTGAAAAGGGTCACCATAAGTCATAATTGACTTGACACCACATGGTTATTGTAAGCTGGCTGGATAGCTCAATGGTTTGGTTGGGAGTTCAATTCTTCACTGTGCTTCCTGCAAGTGAAGTCAGCCTGTGTGGTCTTGGGCAAGCTGCACAGTCCTAAAACCTCCAGAATATCTCAACTCTGCAGGGAGTCATAGTCCAAAAAAGGAACTTTTTCCTTCTCTAGGCAAGATTATATGGGGAGACAAGATAGGTGAAGGAGACACAAGGCAGCAAAAAAAAAAAGAAAAAAAAAGAGTGCAGCATATAGAAGACTGAACATGCACATGAGATGGACAAGAATCAAATGTTCACATCCCTTCAGTAGTTCCCAAGCAGGAACCTCTTACAAAGGGAGGGAAAGCTATCCACAAAGAATGTCCATCTCAACCACCATTTTGTTTTTTTAAAACCCACTATTAGAAATTGCTTCTAACACTGATCTAAAATGTAAAAGACATGGCACTTTCCTAAAACACCCAAGTTTCAAATCTTACTCCATCTATTTCTAATCCTGCACCATATTGTTACTTCTCATTATTCATTCGATGTATTTTATGGCAGGGCAACGTGCCTTTCATGGCCAATCCTGTAACCCAATTGTATACCCGCTGGTTGCAACCCAAACTGATGTGCCCATGAGCCTCACTTTACAGGCAGAGGTGGGGAAAATGTGACCCACAGCTTGGATGCAGCAACTTGGGGCTATTTTTGCTCCCTCTAGTCTCCCTACTGCACGCATACATACACACAAATCAAATCAAAATATTTCCTTCTGACCTCTCGGGGAGCAATTTTGCCATTTTTGAGGGGGCTTCAGCATTCTGGAGCATAATTTCCAAACCTAAATGTTGCAAAATGGCTTTTTCAGTTTAACCTCCTTTTAATTAAACTCATTGTTCAGTTAATGAAAACTATTATACCAAGATCACATTACAAAATTTTCTAAAACTTGATTAACTCTGCAAATTAGCCTCTTTGGCCATACACGTCCGTTCTGCTCCTTCTTCCTCGGGAATGCAACCCTCAGGCTGGTGGCAAATCTGAAAACTGGTCCTTGGCCCTGCTGAGATTTCCCATGCCTGTTGATAGGGGGGCCGTTCTCTAGCTGGGCTGCTGGAAGACAGTCCTGTGTCTGAGAGGGTCTTGTTCTTGAAGCTTTGTCCAACCCCAGTTGAATTTTCCAGTGTTGTCCAGGCCAGGGCGCTGAATTTGCTGGACAGCACATGGAGCAGACACACGGGCTACCTGTTCTCAGTCTATGATGAGCTCTCCTGTGTTTCTCTTTCTATTCTATTTCTAACTTTGCATTCATACATAGAAAATAGGATATAAAAGCTGTATGTGAAACAGCACTCTCTGAGGTTTAATTTATTTAATCTGAATTTCTGCTGCTTTTGCCATGCAGCCTGCCAATCCGATACCAGGTTTAGATCTAATAATAGGCATACAGTGCAATAAGGAGATAGCTATGCCAACAAATGGTAGCTCTTCACAAGGCAGACTTTCAGCTCTCAGCAAGGTCATTCCCTTTAATCCCGGCATGACCTGTGCACAGGGCTTTGTGCCTCCCGTGATGCAGACATGCTGCTGGAAGCGACAAGTATGGGCCGCTCTCCAGACATTCCCCATTAGTATTTTCCTTGCTTTATCCATGAAATCCCTAGGCAGCCCTAGGCAAAACAGCACCTACCTCCCAGCACAGGCAGTGCTGGGTAAACGAACACAGTTGTCATAAGGATTGCAGCAGAATAATGGGTTGGTTCCAGATTCAGCCCCGTGCAGTCAGGCTGGTGGAAGTGAACTTCCCTGCCCCACTTCCCCCGCAGCAGCGCTCTTTCCAGCTTCTGGGAGAATGCTGCATTGAAGGTATGAGGGGAAACAACTGCTGAATGGATGAGCTGACCCAGTCGGAGTGGGGAGGATCCTCAAAACTCTGATGGAGTCACTTCCGTGATCAGAGTTCTTCCATCCATGGAAGACAGATTCTGGATCTGACACCGTATATGTGAAATACTCTGAATGTGCTAAAATACTGTACCAATATTTCATGGATTTTCTTATTTATACCTTGCCTTTCTACACAAACACCTTCAATACAACTTTGGATGCAAAGGTCAATTGTAACATTGCAAGGATACAAACAGTAGAACTAACAGAAACAGTGGCTTATCGTTAGTGCTAGTTTCAGGAAAAATAATTGTCCTGCTCATTCTATGATTTGTAATCCCATAAGGCGAAAGCAGGCAGGGGTCTGTTGCCCATTCTAGTACCCAAGGATAGGAACTCAAGTCACGGGACTCGCTGTCAAGTCAGACTGAAATCGCACTGGTGACTCAACGTGGACTCGACTCAGGTTTTTTTTTTCCCCCCCAATGACTCAGACTTTATTTGTGACTCAGAACCCACCCACCCCTCCCTTTTTTCTGGAGAAAAGAGCTTGTTTTTAGTAGGGACTCAGACTTGAGGCTTGGGAGACAGGACTTGGTACCAACGACTCAGACTTGGGACTCGGACCCAAAGACTTGCCAACATCCCTGCTAGTACCTAACCTTCAGCACCTGAGTTTGTGTGAGAATACAGTGTGTTGTGTCCACAGTGATAGGCCCACATGGTTCATCCAGGAACACAGAGTTCCTGGTCATGTGAAGCAGACACATGGGCATTTGATTGAGGGAAGGGGTAGACAGAAAGTGCACCATCTTTAGAGGTGTTTCTCTGTGTTCATTGCATATGTAGGGCTCATAACTAATGAAAGTAGAGCTTAGAAAAGTTACTTTTTGGACTACAATTCCCAGTTGCCCCTTCCAGTATAAAAAAGTAACATTCCCAACCTTTGGACCACATGCATAGCTATGGTAACACCACAAAAAAATCACAAAGCTTTTCATATGACCCATGGAAGCAGGGAAAATATCTTACCCCATCTGGTAAGACTTCCAAGACAGATAGCAGTGTATAATAGTCAATGTAAATCATTTGTCCCCCTGCCCCCAGCTTATGTGATTCTGAATAAAGCCAGGACTGCTAAGAATCACAGGGCATGGAGCAGGGCTCAGCAACCTGGTGCCTTCTAGAGAGGTATGTTGGATACAACTCCCATAAGCCCTGCCTGAGCTTTGGCTGGAGATGATGGGGGTTGGTTGAGCTAGCACTCTCCCCCTTCAGGCACATCCAAATTAATTTCTTTTCTGAATGCCTGCACAGAATTACTGTATCTCTGAAATGACACTAAGGAGCCCTGTTGATAAATATCAGATATATAACACATGTGAACGGGAGGTAACCCATGTTAGAAACATACAATACAAGGATAGTAGTCCTTGTTCATGCGAGGGGGGGGAAAAAGAGAATCCAAACCAGTTGGGCAACAAATATGAAAAGCTTTGTGATTTATTGGGCCAACAAAAACACAAAAGTTTGTGAAGTTTTGTACAAAGGCTGACCTAGGTGTCAGAATAAGTGGCACAAAACTTGGGGGTGGGTGGGTGGGATTTGAGGTGGGGAACAAGTCTAAAAATTACACTACTGGACATGCTGCCTGAGGGACTAGGAGTTGTACTCCCAAAACAGTGACTTCTACAAATTCGAGGCCAGATGTTTTGGCCATGAAGACTGCAGTTTAGATTCATTCGTCATATGGAGATTGCAGGCTGTACGAACTAATCATTGCTAGGTGCTGTGCTGGTATAAGAACATACCTAGCATTCTTGGGCAACAAAGAAATGATTGGCCCCCATTTCTGGAAACATGAAGACTGCCAGTAATAGAGGGTCAAACTAGACAATAATCTAGCACATTTTTAGAAGAAGAGGTGATCCCTGAACTAAAGTTTGTCATAGCACATGGTTTTCCTTACCTACAGATGCTGCTTGGCTTTGTGATGGGTCATTGGAAGGTAAACATGAGCTTTATTGGCAAACTGGATTGCTGAGGGAATATGTTTGAAAAAAGTCCCCTTGTGGAACGCTAATAACTGAGAATTAGTTTAATTATTAATTAAACTCTCAGATCTGTCTCTTGCCTTGTGTGAAACAGACAGGTTCCCAGGTAAACAAAGAACAGGAATGAAGAGAAGCCATTCACCCAAAGTACTCTGTAGTAAGATCTTTTTGATTGGATGGACAATTGGCTTGGAAATGTTCCCCCCTCCTTTATGTGCAGCATAGCGTGCATTGCCAGTGTTATTTTTAGGGCATGACAGAAGAGTGTAGCAACATGCATTTAGTTTCTGACATCACTGTGAATCTGCAGTGTCCCATTCTGTTATTTAAGCAACCCTCTACTGAGCCATACCAGGTGACACAGCAAAATCTGAATGGGAAGGAAATTTGAACTAACCTCTAACAGGTTTGAGACAGGCATTTCCCCCTGTTTTGCTCAATAAAATCCTTTCTGTAAAGAAGCAAATTCTAGAACCTCTAGCGTGCATATCCTGATGGCCTCTGGTTAATGGTGTCTTAATGACCAGAGTCTGGAATAATCATTTTTGGACTAACAATCCCAGAATCCCCTATGTAAACTAAACCCAATGCCCAGTATCCCATTCAATGTGCATCAAATCCTAACTATGGAAGCTTCCCAGGCATCAGATGAGGTACTAGTCATGCTCCTGGCCATAAGTGACTGGCTCCTCGACAGATCACCATGGCAGCTACCACAGATGGAGCTCCACATACACATAAATATTGAACAGGCTACTGGCCCATGAGGCTTCCTTCCCTCAAATACATATCAAGTGGACTGGTCTAGTAAATATGATGTAACTCTGGAAAGGAAGGAGTTGTAAATCTGCTAGTCGTAGGTGTTGACACTGTCAAAGCCTGTTCATTGTCAATTCTTATATACTATGAATGATGCATCACATATTTACTCTGGGCAGATGCTAAGGTACAAGAAGTGCACCTCAAGGTACCCATGCTATGAGTGAGGAGAGGGGAGGGTTGATCTAGATTTCTTCCAGGTTATAGCTTAACTATGCCTTTTTGCTTTAACCCAAATGAGGGTTTTTTGCTTCTCTCTCTGTGGGGAATCAATGGCATGGAATAGTACTGAGCACACCATACAAAATCGTTTGTCAGTCACTCCAGTGTGGAATCATAACATTTTATCAAGCCATCAAGCAAAATGATCCATGCGTAAAAGAGATGGCTCAAGACTGAAGGAGCCATCTTTATCCAAAACTCACACATAGTTGGTTGTGTTACATACAATTTGATGTGCCTAAAAGGGAGCTCTGGAAAAGAATTGGTCAGCCAGATAGATATGTCTGGGGGCTCAAACTACCTCAGAGACTTCATTTGCATTTTAAAATAGATAACACATTGGACGTTCAGAGACCTGATTCTTTGGCATACACATGGCTAAGCAACGGAGCTGGCGAATAAATCACTTTTTTACTTTCCCATGACCAAAAACTAATCTGTACGATGCGAAAGTTAGAAAGCCTCATTCTCAGTTAAACTGATGGGCTTGTGGGTTGTTGGGGTTTTTTGTGCTACTGCTGGTTCCTGAGGGATCTTCAAGCTTTTGCTGTCTTTCAGCTTAACCAACCTCACCAAAAGGTTGTGGGATTAAATAGGTGGGCAGAAGGACCATGCATGTCACTTCCAGAGAGAACAAAAATATATAAATATAATTAAATAGATTAAATCATCTGGGGAAAATTGGTGAGATTTTCTGCCTCAGCTGCCAACGTTTCACTGTATACTTCGAACTGTGAGTGGAGGGGGGAGGTGCCACTTGCTGCTCTGCCTCAGATGGCAAAAATGCTTTCAACCAGCCCTGCAAAAAAAGAAGTCAGGTGTGCCTTGGCATGTATCCCTTTCATTGTCACATGGCAACAGGAGGTCTAGTCAATTTTGCCCTTTGTCTGCAAATAAAAATTACTGCTGTGGCTTTGTTTCTCTCTCCCCCTGCTCTCCATGTTTCCTTATTTAATCATCTCTTCCCTGGTGATGACTGGGCAGACAATGATGTGAGAGCATTTGAAACCCTCATCCGACATTGTAGTCCAACTTAAAAATGCCCGATGAAGTCATAAAGCAGCTGCGACCCACTCAGAGGCAAAGAGGTGAAAATAGAGAACTGAAGCAGTGTAGAAGATATTTCCAAACAAATTAAGAGGATCCCTCCCTGGCCCCCTGAACACACTTTTGTATGGACACCAAGTTCAATACATGGAGCTAGATTCTGCCCAATGTAAGGCAGCAGACCAATAATAGCTTCAGTGGGACAAAACCGATTTACATCTGTTATAGGTCTGGCTCACAATGTATACATGCTAATCCCCTGTCGTATAAACAACATTCTGTACTCTTGCGAGCATGGGATTTGGTCACATTGTCCAAGACTTAAGGGTGGGTCTGCTAACTTCTAGCCCTTGACTCTTTTATGCTTCCCCCATTTTGAGTGCTGGATAGTTCCAATATAGAGATGGAATCCACCTGTAGTCAATTCTTCAACACTGTAATTTTGAATAAAAGCTGAAAACATTAAGGCTTCACTGTCATTTTCCCTGAAGCCACTTAATTTTGTCCTAGTATATAATTTACTAGCCCTTTAAACCCTTTTCTGCTGGGTGAGCAGCTTAAAATGGCCTTAATTTAAAATAAAAACCAGGGAAAGGTTGTCATAGCCACCCACAGGCTCTATAATTTTCGTTTTATAGCTTTGTTGGAATAAAACAGGGAGGGGGATACAGTTGCACAGAAGACACAGCTTGAAACAGTTTCTTTTTACATTACAACTCCCAGAATCCCTGAGCCAGATGCTTGTGGAGTTTGGTGAGTTGTATTCAAACTGCCCCCACCCCAGCTCTGACATCCAGTTCTTTAAAAGTCAATGCAAGAGAAATGGTCAGATAAGAGAAGGCCTTCATATAGGGTTTGGTATCCTCAGATCTTATTCCTATGGTTATGTGTCATCAAGTCACCTACAATCCATGGTGACCCTATCAATGACTGATCGCCGAAGTGCCCTGTCATTTACGGCCCTGATCAGGTCTTGCAAACACAAGGCCATGGCTTCCTTCATGTAGTCAAGCCATCCTGTACTGGGTCTTTTTCTTTTCCTGCTGCCTTCAACTTTTCCTAGCATTATTGCCTTTTCCAGCAGTTCTTATTTTCTCATGATATGCTCAAAATATGGCAGCCCTAGATTCATTATTTTTGGGGTTTTTAGAAAGAATTTAGGCTTGATTTGATCTAGGAACCATATGTTCATCGTTCTAGCAATCCAGGATATCTGCAAAGTTCTCCTACAGCTTTGTATTTCAAAAGAAAAAAAATCAAGATTTCATGCTTCTTATATCAGAAAAGATACAATAGAAAAGAAAACAGAAACGTCGTGGCACCTTAAAGAGTGACTATTATATTTTGATGTGAGCTTTCAATACAGCAGTTAGTCTTTAAGGTGCCACGTTTTTGTCTTCTTTATATATATTTTTCTTTTGTTTTTGCTTGATGTGCTAGCACAGATTAACATAGCCACCCCTTCTAAAACTATGTGCTACTTATAATATTATGACTAGATAAGAAAAGAACTTTTGTCATAGGCTGAAACTTTCTTGTCAAGAGAGCCATTGTAATGAAATGATTAGCATATCAGACTAGAACAAGGGATGAGACCCACTCATACAAGAACTTCATTAGGTAGCCTTAAGCCAGTTGCTAGCTTTCAACCTGGAAGGAAAGAATGAGGAACCGGGACTTCTCGGCAGTGGCCCCTCGCCTTTGGAACAACTTGCCAGTGGAGATCCGCCTGGCTCCCTCTCTGGGTGTTTTCAGGAATAAACTTAAAACCTGACTATTTGGGCAGGCTTTCCCTCCTGCCGTATCTTAATTTCTTATACTTTCGCCACCTTGGATCTATAATATGTGTTTTTTGGTCTTATTGTTTTTAAATTTGTAAACTGCCCAGAGTAGACCTTTGGTCCAGATGGGTGGGATAGAAATCCAATAAATAAATAAATAAATAATAACATACCTGCAAGTTGTCATAAGGATTAAAGCTCTCTCTCTCTCTCTCTCTCTCTCTCTCTGTGTGTGTGTGTGTGTGTTAGATCAATGCATATTAATCAAAACTACTTGGGAGAAGGGTAGGATAAAAATCTAATACAGTAGGACCCCATATCTGTGGGATAAATATCCACAGTTCACTTATCCATGGTTTGCTACAATCCTATGGACAACATACAAGGATGCCCCCTTGTGGCCTTTGTCCCTCCCCTTTGTATGTAGTATATAGGGTTCCCTCATATCAGTGGTTTCAATCATAGAACTGCTCTCTTGCAGATATGGGGGCCCTGCTGTAAACAGAATGAGGGCATGATCCCAACAACACCTTTTTCTCTTCCTTGAATCACAGGACTAACCAAATCAGAAAGAAAAGAGAAGAGAAGTTATGGCAAGCAAAGGTCTCCATGAAAATGAGCCTATTGAAACAGGAAAGACTGAAAACCACCTGATTCTTTTGGGTCAGTAACACTATAATTAAATACACTAATTGCTATTGTTGTTGCTGCTGCTGTTCTAATGTTTGTACAGCACTCAATCCAGTACACTTTTGTCAGTGGTTTACATTTAGACAGTTCTGAACTGTCTTTGATTTCACCTGTCACATCAAACCTTTAAGCACTGTGACATATGGTTTCTATAGGAAGCACTCTGGTCTGGACCTTTGCAGTGTGTGTCAGTCAGTTGGAAGGGGTCCTGATCCTGACATACATGCACCAGATATAAAATATAAGTCAGAGAGAGAGAGAGAGAGCAGTTAGAACATGTTAACACCACTAAAATATGAAGCCGATTGGAACTTAAAATGCCATTCTGCCAATGATTCTGTCACTGTTTTCAGCTTTAAATATTGTCTTTCAATGATGTAAGCCACCTTGGGTCCTTTTTAAGGAGAAAGGTGGGGTGTAAACAAACAAACAAATAAATAGCACGGCACATCAGTGTGCCTAAAGTGAAATGAAGACTATACAGATTATACCCACTATCCTCAAATGTGTGCTCCCCTTTCTTCCATAGTCCCATAGCTAAGAGGCAACTTGAACACTTCTCCTCTTACCTCCCACAGATCTTTGCTCCTCCGCTCCTTCAGAATCTGGCTCCTGGCCTGGCAACAAAGCTTTATGAATGCAGCCTTAAAATTGTGATGTGCAGTGGTGGGTACCATTGCTTGGCACACCTGTAGTGAACAGGCAGAGAAAACCCATAGGTATCTTAATTAATCCAATCTAAATGACAGTGGGGTTAATACCTTTCTTACTATATCATTAATTAGGGGACAAACTTTCAAGTTTACACAAAAACTTTCCCAGACTGGATGGAAAATGGCAAACCAAGCAAGCTTCTTGCAAACTCTAGTGCTTGTTTCTGACTTCATCTCATTTGAGTCCTAGTAAAAGTGTTATCCCAGTGCAACTCTTAGACATTTTCTAATGAATCAAAGTAGCCACATGACTTTTGAGTGGATGGAGAGAATCAGATTTGGCCATCAAGAAGATAAGTCTTCAAACTGGAGTAAGATTATATTCTAGCATTCTAGGACATAACAGGGGAGATGGTGGGTCCAAATATTTTATATTTTCACTGATACTACCCAGCTTGATTTCAATGGACTTTTCCCCTAACAAAGCACCTAAAACTGATCATCAGATTTGCTGATGTGACTATCAAGATTCTCTTTGCTCCTGTCTCTGTTTCACAATGGATCCCAGGGTTCTGACCTAGCATCAGATGTTAAAAACTGCAAGAACTTACATTTTTCCAGAAATGGAAAAACAGCCCTAAGCACCTAGGCAGTGATGGCATCCAAATGGAGGGCTGATCTACCCAGATCATGGATAGTCCAAGCCTCATGCATCAGATAGCAAGGATACCTGTGGCTTGGTAAACTGGGCCTCTGCCCAGAAGAAGCAGGAGGTGATGGCATCCAAATAGATGCTGGTTTCCATGAATTGTGGGTAGATCAAGCTTCTCCTGTTGGAAGGCAAGTCCACCTGAAGCTTAGCAGATGAGACTTCTGACCCAGACCAGGAGAAGATGGCAGGGACTTATATATGGCCTTTCTTAAGTCACTGCTACCTTCTCCCGGTCCGGGTCAGAGGCATCCATTAGAAGAGCTGTCTTCTTTTTTGGCAATGCATGTGCTTCTTTTCCATGATAAGCGAGAAGCCACCCATCTGTGAGTTTCCCTTGGCTGAGCTGGGAAAATAGAAGCTTTGATTGGTAAGTGCATTTAATCAGCCCTCTCCCATTTTTTAAAATAAAATAGTTTGGGAGGGACATTGTGCAAGAAAAGATGCAAACCATATACACTGATATAACTATTGATAAATGACCGGAAAGATGTCACAGTATGTCAATTCTAGATGAATTTTAGGAGTAGACATTCTGAAAGCAATGTTCAGATTGTCCCTCTGAAATCACTGATTGTTACATAGCTAGATATTTCAACAAAACTTCATTTTTAGTAAGAAAATACAAGACACAGGGCAATTCAGAGAGTTATTAAATACTAGGCTTTATTTGTTTATTTATTTTTTATTTATTTGATTTATATCCATCCTTACTGCAAAGCTTTGTCCCAAGGTGTTTATCCAGTCATAATCTTGTGTAATATAGTGTGCAGGAATGGATTTCCACTCAAATTATAGTAATAACATCTCATTGTGATTTTTGCACTTTATACAGAGGCAGCCTCCCCTGTGCACCTATGTGAGTCACAGGGAATCCCTGCCACTCCCACAGTACATACAGTAGGGCACTTTTCTCATCATTTCAAGAAGCAGCGTGGGAACAACATGGAGACGAGCTGGCTGTTCTACCCTCCTGCTGGTTTGAGGTCCCGTGATTCAGCCTGTGTGATTCCCACTGAGTCCTTGAGTCTCCAAAAGGAGTCCTGGAACTCAAAACTCCCATCCCTAATGTGTGATCTACTGGGACTGAGGAGATATCAAACTTTTCTTGTTGGAAGGTAGGTCTACATGGAGCTTAGTAGACTCTGGGCTGGACAGAACAAAAAGTCAGCTTATTTATAGAGGGTATGCTAAATAATAATTATGTATGTCAGTGTGTACATGTGTGCATGAGCATCTGTATATTACATTTGTCTCTGTAGCTTAGACAGTGGTGCTGATCCCCTTGCAGGAAGGGACATGCTAGCAAAGTGTTCAGTGCTGTAATGAACTCTTGTATTATTTTCATGTCATGATGAATTACAAAACTGATTTGCTTGCTGCAAGTGCCAAAATTGCTAGTTAGAATTCCAACACTAGGACAAACATATTTTACTGTTTTGGTGAGTTCTACCTCTAACGATGTACTAACTGTATTGTCTAGACTGGGCCTCATGGAACTGCCAATGGATTGGCTAGACTCACATGCTTCCCCTCCTGTGTTTATTTAATTCCCATTTTTATAAAGCCTAAGCTGGGCTTTTGTCTTCCTGCTTTCAGTACAACCATCTTGTTTAATAGCCAGCCCAAAGAACAACCCTGAAGAACTTGAATGCTTGCTGTATATACTTGTATACAGAACAATATAGTATATATGTAGAAGCTGGTAGTGTCTTTGACAGTGCACCGGCAAGAGAATTCAGGAATTTTACATATACACAATCAACACTCAGGTTTAAAGAATTTGTACATATATCTTTCCAAAGCATAGTATTTGAAAAGATATATGAGAGGCTCCTGTGGGTTATCATATATTCAAATTAAAAGTAGTCTTGTATAGATTGAAGGATGAGGAGAAAGAATAGAAACATTTTAAAAATAGTCTTCCCCAGCAGGTTGTGTGAACTGTAAATACAGTTATCAACACTGTAACCATCAAGAAACCACAATGCCTAGAGAAAAGGTCTCCTTGATAATGAAGTAGAGAGGCCAGTCAACATGGCCTTATGAATTTTCTTCTCTTTCACACTAATATTTCCATTTTAAAAAGCACTGCTTTGATTTATTTTTAAACTTTTCTAAGAATTTCAGGGAGAACCAATCCTAGAAGCAAAATTTTTAATTGTGGATCATTACTTTATTATTGCTAAAGAAACACAACTATTTTCTATTGGGATCACCATCCAAGTATTTCACTGAAAATTTAAAAAATAATAAAACTTTCTTGCACTGCACAGCATACTTGCTATAAATCTCTTCAGTCAAAACTTGCCGCTTCCTTGAAGGTCAGTCTGAAGGAATACAGAATTGAAAGACTGGCAGATAACCATTTATTTCTTTTAACAAGGAGTGCAACATCCTCGGAGCTCCCACTCAGCCTGAGTCTCAGTACTATGGGAGGGATGTGCATGTCACCATCATGGTATGCTTAACCTTTGCCAAACCAGACTCTGAGTATTAACTCTAGTCCGAAACTTGCATTTCCGAAAGGGCAGCATAACCCCTTTCTCTTTCGATAACACCACGCCGAAGTGGATTAAGGCTTGGATATAATAAGCATAAGCATGAAAACCTTATCAGCAGCAGACTCTCTGACAATGCTTGTTGTTGTTTTGGGGGATGGGGGGGGCAGGACGGAGTTGGTCGCTAAAATAATATTGATCTAGCAGAATTCCTGGTGGCTCAAAAGTCCCTTTGGAATCAGCTGGCCTGAGCATTGGATGGACAAATGGTGAGGACATTCAGAAGAAAGAATACTCCGCCTGCCATTTATAAAGCAGACTGCGATCAGACAAGCTGCACAATGAAATTCCAACCAACTGAACGAGAAGCAGCAGAGGCTGGAAGTGGTAGTGCCAGCGCTACCCGAATTCTATTCTGAATTAGATTATGCGAAGAGGGAAAAAAGAGAGAATATATAGACAGCCAGCTGCTCCAAGGCTTATTCCAACCTTGCTTTTATTGTTCTGCTAAGTTAGAGGTGGGGCATCAGAGGGATGCCATGCATACCATCAGAGAGAAATTTTAATATGTTCCACACTGACACATATAAAAAGGAAATAACAGCTGATCACAAGTCAGACCAGGCGACAGCTTCTCTCCCTTTCTCTCTCTCTCGCTCTCTTTCTCTTTTTCTCTCTCTCCCCGGTGTGTGAACAGAATTAAGGGCCCTTAGCGCAGTGCACATCCTAGTAATCAGATGCTTACAGAATCACAGCTATATTTTGTTACAGAAGTTCATTTAGACAATAAAAAAAATGCATAGGCAGCTACCCATAATGAAATTACTTGGAAGTAAGGAATCACAGTGACATGTATGTTCAAGCCTTTGCATCCCTTCCATCTCAGCTTACAAAACTGGGTCAATGTCACAGAAAGGCCATACATGGAAAATTGGTAGTATGGGACACCTTCTATGCAGTGACCATGGGGAACTCATTGCCACAAGATTTTTCTTCCACCAAAATACATGAATTTAGAAAAATGGGGTACATGTTGAAAGGACAGTACAAATGTGAAGCATTGAAAGAAGAACATTGCTATTTTAAAGTGGATCAGCTATTCATTACACTATTAGACAGAAACAGACTGTAACTAGAAATTAAGGAAGTGTTTCTGCTTTAGGTTAGTTACTTAGAATTAACTGCTTACGATAAGTTATAAATAAATAGTTGTAATAATTTCATTTCTCAATAACAAAAGCGCAACTGCATTGTATTACAGTTGTAACCAAATGAGCAACAACTTATGGTATAACTGTGACTTTTAAATTATTTTTATTGCAATGTACATGGGCTTGTGCCCTCATTATATGGTGGAGGAGGAATATAATAATATTTCAGGTGCTGGCTTGTGTTCTGCTTTCATGCTTTCATATGATAGCATATCATATTTTTGAGCCAATACTGTGGGATTTCTTTCCCTGTGTTGATTCAATGATCAATTCCAAGAGTAAGGGATGGTCTGAGGCACTTAGTGCCACAGGATTATGTTTGATACCAGCAAATACTGCAATTGTAAATACTGCCACATTGCTAAGATTGGCAAACCCTACTTAGTCCACAACCTAGGAAGTGGCAGAAACTCATCATAATCAGTCAGTAGGTCCAAAGTAAAAATTTATTTATTTATTTATTTATTTATTTCTTAGACTTATATACCGCCCATGTAGAACATGTCTACTCTGGGCGTTTTATACAAAAAACAAAAATACAGATATAATAAATGAAAACATAAATACAGTAAAAGATGGGGCCCAATTTTACTACAAGAGTAAAAAAAAATAAAAAAATAAAAACTAAGTGATGGCTGTTGGAAAGACTTGCCTGTAGAGCCAGGTCTTTAGTTTGCTCTTGAAGGCCCTCAGCGAGGGGGCCAGGCGGATCTCTAATGGTAAATTGTTCCAGAGACAAAGGACCACTGCCAAGAAGGCCCAGTTTTTAGTTTTTTCCCTTCAGGCCTTTCTTGGAGTTAGGCCCCTCAACCGCCCAGCCTGGCTGGAATGGGTGATTCGGGCAGAACTGGGTGTAAGAAGGCGCTCTGCCAAGTATCGAGGCCCTAAACCGTTTAGGGCTTTATATGTAATAGTCAGTACCTTGAAATCGATGAGGAATTGAATAGGTAACCAGTGTAAGGCGGCCAGAATGGGGGAAATATGATGGAAACTTTTCACCCCTGTTAATAGCCTGGCCACCGTGTTCTGGACCATTTGAAGCTTCTGCATCAGTCTCGAAGGAAGCCCCACGTAAAGAGCATTACAGTAGTCTATTCTTAAGACTACGAGTGCATGGACAAGCGTGGTGAGAGCCCCCACGTCTAGATAGGGACACAGCTGGGCGATCCGCCGAAGGTGTAAATGGGTGAACTGAACCACAGACGCTACCTGGGTCTCTATGGTAAGTGCCGGGTCAAGATGGACCCCCAGACTGTGAACCACACTCTCCGTGATGAGAGTCACCCCCCAAAAGAGAGGGAGTTTCCCAAACCACTGACGTCAGGGGCGCTGACCCGCAAGACCTCCGTCTTGTCTGGGTTCAACCTCAGTTCGTTCGACTGCATCCATTGCAGAACGGTCCCCAGGCAGCGCTCAAGAGACGGAACAGCATCCACTGCAGATGGAAAAAAATCACCCTAAAAGTCCAGATGTTCAACAGGAAAGGCTTTTTCCCAATGTTTCAATGGTCCAGAAATGTTAACTGAGTGTGCAAAAAATAGATCAAACTGAAACAGTTGCAATGTTATGCACCAAGGTAACCCAACTGCAAAAATTGTTAGGGCAATGGTCGTACTCTTTAACTCCACAATTCACCACACACCACTTGCTAGCTGGTTAGCCCTAATGGAAGTAAGCCTGTCTGGCACCTGAGCTGCTTTGTAAAACAGACCCTTCCTTTTAGAAGAACAGGCAAGCTGGAGAACATCCGGCATCGGGCTCGGCATCTTGTTTCCAACAGTGGCCATCTATGTAGATGCTCTTTGGAAAGGCTTAGGAAAGCTATACTGTATCTTTTGGACTACAGCTCTACGACCACCACCACCCCCAGCTAGCCCAAGCAATGTCCATACTGTCTTGGAGATTCTGGGAGTTGTCCCAGAATCCCAAGCTGTGCTACTGTCCTAGGCTCTGCTCCTGGGAAACGCTGAAGCAGGCACCAAGGAGCAGCTGTCCTCTGTTGTTCAAGCCCCCAAACCAGCTTTTGAAGGTATAATGCTCCTGGCCACAAGATTTCTATTTGGCTGTCATTTATGTGAACTCAGCAGTTCTCTCATGGTAGATCCTTATGTAATAACTCCATCCTTTTACAAGAGGAGAATATCAAGAACATTGGGGTACCTCACCAAAGTGAAAGACAACAGTTATGGGAAAACTCTGAGACAGGGGTGCCACACAGTTCTGTAAAGACTGGACACACTGGCTGACTTTTAGTGGTGATCGTATCAATCCAGTGAAGAGGAGAAACAGGGGTGCCTGGCAAAGGGCATGGCCAGCTATCTGCAACTTTGAACAGGAAAATTCCACACTGCTACATTTTGTGGCAGACCCCCCACATTGTTATGACTAATCACCACTCACAGAGGTCTTTCCCTTGTGATTTTGCCTAGTTCTTTTAAAAAAAACCCACCGAAGTCACCACATTTCATGGTCACACATTTTATAAATTCACCAAAGCAAAGCTTTTTTTGTGCCGAGTTTCTTTCTCCATCACAAGATCTCTGCCAGAAAAGGTTTAAAAAAACTTGGCAAACCTAACCTGGTTTGGGTCATTGCTCTGAAAGAGAGAGCTGGCATTTGAGGTAAGGTGGCCACTTTACCCATCACATTTTTAAAAAGAGGGGGTGAGTGGGTACAGATTTCTATACAATATGCTAATTTACATATTTAGATGAACATTCCAAAATAAGTGATGCATCTCACCGGAGCAGGGTGGCCTCTGTGCCAGATTTGGTCTGTTATCCTGGTGCTAACAGTGGAAGGGCAACTTTAGGGTCCTTGATTTTGCTGTCTTCTAACAATGCATTGGCTGAAATCCTGTTCACACAGCTATGCTGCATAAGGCAGATGACATCAGTCACACTGATTGGGGGTGGGGGAATAAAACATTTCTGATTCCAACCATGTCCTCCCCAAAGGTCCCAAGGCTCCTGTAAAATCCCGTTCCTGGTGGAGAAGCTGTTTGGAGCTGTGGGACAGGGAGGAGACTTTAATTCCTGAAAGTTGCTGCCGCCAGGAAAGGGATCCCAGTGGTGGCATTTTTGAAAATTAAAGACTCCGTGCCATCCTGTAGCCCCCAGTGACTTCCCCAAAATGAAAGGGATTCCATGGGAGCCTGAAGACTTTTGTGGAGGGGTGGAATTGGAAATGTTTTATTTCTGAAAAATCACCATGGCCGATGACATCATCAGCCTCACAAGAAGTAGCTGCATGAACAGGATTTAAGCCATTCTCTTTAGAAAAGGCCTGGATGCCCAGTCTTTCAGACAGAGGATGAAGAACCACCCTAATGAGATTCTCTTTTGAGTTCCTCCAATGGAGCAAAGTCTGAGTTAACCTGGTAGTGGGCAGACTCTAGACTGAATCTCGTCTACCTCCCTCCCCCTGCTTCTTGCACTTTGGCTGGAACATCGTTGATAGTTAAGGGCTTCGTACCACATCAGACCATCTAAGAAGCCTAGTGTTGGCTGCTCTGGAAAGTAGTATCTCCTCAGTGTCACCATAAGTCAGACTCAGCTTGATACCACATTAAACAAAAGAAAGTCTGTGCCCAAACCCTATTTGCAGTCCAATCTGTAGGATATAGAGGAAGGACATATAAAATAGGCAGTCTCACCACATTCTGAGATTCTTTCCATCCAGCAGAAATAAAAGCTGGTAGAAACTGAGAGAAGGCTGGTACTTTTCACAATTAAGCTTACTTTCTCTGCTCATGGGGCAGGATTGGATTTCTGACAGTGATGGGGCCACAAGCAAGCCAAGTACATTGAGACTTGGGTTTCTAAAACTGCACAGAAGTAGGCAGCTGTCTTCATCCCGACAAAGTGAAAATTGCATTGTATTAGAGACAGTCGGCTTGGATAGCTTTGCATTAACACTCCACTGTGGGAATGAGATGGATGGCTATGCTACCTAAAGTCAGAAGGCCCCAAGACTTCCTATCTGCAAATCACAACATTATGTACAAGGAATTCAGTTCCAAGTAGAATTCTGCAACCTGCGCAATTTATATCCATTTCAGAAATGTGTGTATTTTGAATATTTTTAGAGAGAAAGAGAGGAGTAGTAGAAGAAGAAACTGACCTCTTCAGAGTTGTAAATCTGCATCTGTAACCCTAAACTCTGTGCCAAACTCCAAGAATCACAGAATCCACACCACCCTCCTTTTCAGGATTTTTGAGGGTCCAACAACACAGTTACAGATAAGCTGCTGATTGAAGAGAGAATTCCTCAAGGACTGTTTGCATGTGTGATTGCCACAGCCGGAAATGTTCTCATTGCCAGTAATTTGCAAATTAGCTTGTTTTGTTCTGTGACGTCATTCTGTTCTTTCTTCCTTCGTTAAGACTGCTTTCTTAGAAATGAAAGCCTGTACCAGTCATACCTCTTGAATGCTTCATGATCTCAGCTGTAATGAGGGGTTACATGTAATGAATAATTTGGCCCTGTGTCACAAAAGTGAACACCCTCAACAGCTGATAGAATACTGTGGCCTAAAGCCAATCACTGCTGGCTGGATAGCTCAGTGGTTTAAGTATCTGGCTGCGGAGGCAAAAGTTGAGAGTTCTATTCCCCACTGTGCCTCCTGTGATTAGAGCCAGCCTGTGACGCTTTGGGCATGCTGCACAGTCGCAGGACGCCCCCAGAAGAAGAGAACGATATGCCAAACATGAGTATATCATTGGACTGATGAGACTCACATATCTGGTGACTCACCATTCAGCAGCTGATTCCTGGGTCTACTCTATATGGGACCAACAATTTGATTTAGCCCTTTGTCTAATGGTTTCCAATGTAGGTTTCCCCCCCCCCCCATCATTTTAGAATTGCAGAGTTGGAAGGGACCCCATAGATCATCATGTTCAGCCCCTGTCAGGGAGGCACCATGGGGGGAATTGAACTGCCGACCTCTGGCTCCGCAGCCAGAGACCTAAACCAGAGGTGGCTGGGTCATTGGAGCTATTAGCATGCTGCCCCATCTCAGGCTCAGTCTATCTGCTTGCATTCTCATCAGAGATGGGGAGGGAAGCGCCTTGCCTGCGTTCCCCTCCTACTGAGCAAGCAACCTCACCTCATTCTGTTTATGGGTGTGTGTGAGACATAAAGAGAGAGATTAAAAAAAACAAACCAGGAGCAAATAACAGCTTATCCCCAGTGGGTAAGAAAGAAAAGGGTTCTTTTAAAATACCATCAACTTTATTCAACATCTAATATAATTTAGCTAACATTTATCTAATTTCAGAAAAATGATGACATATGCCTGTGTGAATCGAAGTGAATTTGGGAGGAAGTCTGTCATGACGGAGAGGCGTAGCTACCAACCAATGTGTGTTAGTTTATTGTCGTTCACTATAACTTAATTTCTGTATTTTATTTTGTCTATCTTGTTTAGTTCTAAGCAATTAATTTAACTCAATTTATTTGAATCATATTATGTAGCACTGTATGGATTGATGTTTAAATATCTATCTGTTGATACTGTGATTACTTGCAATTCCTTCTATTTTTATTTTTAAATTATTGTGAATTTGTTTGATTTGTATGCCCTATGTATTTTGGGGTACAATCTTTTGGAAAAGGTGGGCAAAAATGAATGAATGATGGTGGGGGAAACGTGGTGTTATTTATTCACTGCTGAATGAGAGAATGTCTGTGTCTTGATAAATAGGTACATAGATAGACAGATATATGTATCTTTGAGAGGCACTTAGTTAAAAAGGCTCTTCAACATAAGGGCTACACTTCAGTGACAGGGCATGTGTTTTGCTTTGCATATAGAGGATTCTAGACTCAATCCCCAGCATTCCTAGGTGAGGCTGGAAAAGATTTCAATCTGAAATACAAAAGGCTACTGCCAACCAATGTAAAGAATATTAAGCTAGATGGGCCAATAGTTTGACCTGTTGTTAAACGTCCTAAGACACTTTTGTTCTGTACCCTTCACGCTCTTGGACTACATGGGTAGTGTGATCCAATGCATGCCTTACCTTAAGCAAGTCCCACTGAGTTTATTGATTTCTCCAACAGAATATTGCCGCCTCCATGCAATTTACATCTTCCTCATAGCTAAATAAATGCATCACCAAATGGATAATAGCACCCAACTCTTGAGGAGAAGGTTTTGGCCGCATGTGTTCCTATTCAACCATTAGAAAAAGGGAGGGAAAATTTTGGCCTTCCAAGATGTTTTGAACTTCTGATTCCAGAAGCCTCAATGGCCAATGATAAGGGACTATGGACGTTATAGTCCCAAGCATCTGGAGGGTCAGAGTGTCTTCAGCCCTGTGGTGGAATATACTTTCAGTTAGAGACACTATCTCATATTCTTCCACCTCAGAAACATCATTCATCTAATTAGGATTTAGAGACAACCTTTATTGTTTGTTGTACGTGGTGGGGAAATAAATAGGGGTGAGAGCCTGTGAAAATGAGATCATGGAACTGAGCTGAGTCCACTCTATTCTGTTACACAAATGCATTTAAGTTGCTGGCTAGCTTCCATTGGATTTCCCTACCGCAAATGTAAAGCTCATCTTCTAAAACCTTTGTGGAATAAATTCTGCCCATTGCTAAGCCTCACATACTTCCATCAGAAGCATCATCTACTTCTCACAGAGGTGGAGGATGCTGCCTTTGAATTATTTTTTCATCACAGTCTAAAGTTCCTTCACAGCACCGATTTTCTTCACAAAGATAAATTAAGTTGCCCTGCTTTTTACTGCAAGATTATGTTTTAGGCCAGCCCTCTCTAAAATTCAAACACATCTTTTTAAAAGCACTTAAACATCCTTGTTCTTAGGTTACTCCCAGCCATGTTGCTCATAATTATTCACCTTTTCCTGAATAAGTTTGCTGACCTAAGTTTCTGCTGCCTTCAATGAAGTTTTGTTTAAGGATATGATCACTGTTTTTACCTTTCAAGCTTGAACATTTATACTGAAATTATACTGTTCTTGAATTCTTCTCACATTTTGTCTGCTGTAGTGATGCTGCCTTTAAAATGAAACATTTCTTCTCCCCCAGTTTTCATTTATACATATACAGTACACACACACAAACACAGAGAGAGAGAGAGAGAGAGAGAGAGAGAGAGAGAGAGAGAGAGAGAAGAGTGACTAACAAACAGAAGCATTGGAGCAAAATGTTTGGCTTCTGCCTTCTTCAGTTGCTCTGCTAAAAAAATGCGCTGTTTCAATGATTAACTGCATCCCTCAAGTGGATCCAGAAAAATCTTGACTGAAGTGCTGTTTATTTCTCATCTATCTACCATCTATCTGTAATACACACACACACACACACACACACACACACACACACACACACACACACAGACACAGACACACACATTCCCTCCCCAGGTAGTAGAAAGAAACTTATTTCAATGGCTAGCAGCCTGACAAATTATTTCTGAACTGCTGAGCATCCCCCCCTCCCACTGTAACCCAGGTTTTGATGTGCCGAACAGACATCCACATTGCATTACTGGTTGTGCTGAAGGGATGAGCTGGCTGCTCAATATATCTCCTCTGTTCTGCAGCCAAGACAAACACAATGGATTTCCTTGCTGTTTTTAACCAATCAAATGGACATATTAAATCCATCCTAATCCATAACCAGTGCAGTGCACTCCATGGCAAAAGTTCCCAGGAGTTAAGAGAAACGCTCAAGTTTTAAAAGTGAGAGAAAGAGAAGGTTTCCCCTCCCCTCAAACAATGTAGACCCTGCAAATGATGACACACATCTCTAGAAATAAATATTGCCTGTTGTTTTAAATTATTCTAAGAGCTCCAGTGGATGACTGGCAGAGGATCAGCATACATAATTTGTAATAAAAGTAAACATCGTTGTTTTAAAGCAGAAGCTCTGCCTGTCTTCATAGAGTCCCACTGTGGTGGGAAAAAGACAGTGCTGGAGGTACCCGAGCCCCCTTCTGAACTCACTCAGTGTGCCAGCATTCCCTCTTCTAGCTCACAGTCTCACACAGAAGAAGGTCAGCACAAAGCCACAAAGAAAAACTCAGCACAGAAGACATGGATTTAATGCAGTCCTTTTATACCCAGAAAAGCACTGATGGTTTCCCACTGAATCTACACCGGCATCCCAAGAAAATACATAATTAAAGACATGCTGGTAATAAAAAAGATGTAGGCTAGGCAGCCAATCCTTAAGTGATCTTTAAACCTGAATAAGTCAACAATAAAACAAGCTATTTAAAGAGAACAGAGCTGTCAAGAGACAAACTATTCATATTAAGTCCATGAAATATTTTGTGGTTCTCTGCAAAAGCTCTCGGTCGCAAGCTTGCTTACCTTTGCAAAATGTATCGCTCCTTCCTCCTTTTGGACTCCACAACTGAGAGCTAAAAAAGAGGTCTTGTTACTTCCAAATGCTTTTGTTCTTCTGTCCCTCTGTCACATGGCTTGCCTTTTATATTTGCAACACACAAAAGTTAGGGCTGTTGTTTAAGCAAGAGAGAGAGAGAGAGAGAGAGAGAGAGAATGTCAAATGGAAAAGTGCCATTGCAGTCATATATCAATCAGGCTAGCGGCAGCAACACATACACAAGCAAATGGGAATTCCACAGAAACGCAAAGCTCTTGTTATCTGAGAAATCACTAAACACCACCAGTCAAGCTCCTTTCTGCAGGGACTTCCCATTGGAGAGATGAAAAACTGGATGCAAATACACTGAAATCCAGCATGTCTCATGTGATGGCACAAAAGGCTGTGCTGTTCAGGTCCAAACTGAGTTCTGTCATAAATAAAAAGACTGCGGGGCTAGATAACTTGACCAGAGACAAGCTCATTCAAGTTCATTCCTGCTCGCCCTTTGAAATGTCAAAAAGAGTAAGAAATCAATTTCCAGAAAATCTCTTTCTATACTCTGTGCAGTTTCTCTCTCTCTCTCTCTCTCTCTCTCTCTCTCTCTCTCTCTCTCTCTCTCTCTCTCTCTCTCTCTCAAACACACACACACACACATTATTCACATTTATGTGACAAGTCAAGTTTTGTCTGAGGAGCGGCTGGAGAAATTTGTGCTAGATTTATGATGGATTCTCAACGTGAGGTGTGCTCACTTACTGCAGCTGATCAGACAAGATGCATGGTGTTGCCCCACCATCAAACATCTCTGCCAAGGCAGGGTTTTTCCGCTAGTTTCCTGAATGCTTCTTTCTCCCTGGTACTTTGAAAATCCATGTTATTAATGACTGCAGAGACAAGGTTAGTTCACTGAGAATGAATGCCTACTTGGAAACATTTCATTCTATCATCTCCCTTCCTCTGTCTTTTTTATACGGGGCTATTTATTCTCTTAAGCTTTGGGGGGTTGTTTTGTCTTTTGAGGATTTGGGTTTTTTGCGTATGCTTTCTGAATATTAGCAATCTGCTTCGACGGCTGATAAAGATGGGACTAAACCCCAGAAGATGTCCCAGACACAAAAGAGGCTATGCTCACTTCACTTCACTTGGCCAGGATCCTGTTACAACTGCTGGTGCAGCTCCATTGTTGCAGATTTCAGCAGCCAACTGCCCCAAGATAAGACCTTCTCACAGACATTGGCTGTTGTGCACCAAGTCACACATGACCCAACACACAACAATAAATGCCCATGTAGACTTCTTATTTTTGTAGCATTTCACCCCTGAAACTTTCACTGCTGGAATTACAGTGATGTAAGTATGCAAAAAATTTATTAACTTTTACATTCTGCTTTTCTCCAATGATCTGAAAGTCGGTTATCGTCACAAGGACTCTATGCGGTAGGTCAGGTTAAGAGAAAATGACTGGCCCCAGGTCATCCAGTATGTGTCATGCCTCAGTAGAAATCTGACTCTTGTTGAACATGAAATCATTGAACAACCATAAAAGCATGGTCTTCACCCTTCACTTGATAAATGTTGAATGGAACAGAATCATAGAATAATTGACTTGGAAGGGGACTATAAGGGCATCGAGTCCAACCTTCTACTCGATGCAGGAATCCAAATCAAAGCAGATCTGACAGATAGTTCTCCAATTTTCTCTTGAATGCCTCCAGTGTTGGAGCACTCACCACCTGCCAAAGTAATTGGTTCTGTTGTCGTACTGCTCTAACAAGACATTTTTCCTGATATTCAGACTTTATTGCCACAAACCTTGAATCTCCCAAGTAAATTTGTGTAGTGTATAGAAATCCGACGACAGGGCACAAGTGACAACAAAGGCGTCGGGTTGACTGAAAATTAAGGTTTGCATCCAGACCTTCTTTCTGTTCACATATGTTACATGAGTAGATGACTTGACGCCCAAGTGGACAGACATCTTGAGTCGATGTTGTCACAGTCTCTTTAGATTTGGGCAGGCTGCGTGTTGTTAATATCTGAGCCTCTTATGTGGTAAAACATCAAAAGACAGATGGAAATTATGCTGTAAAAATAGACCCCTCTAAAATGGGAATGACTTGTAGATGAGTAAGCATCACAAACACAACAAAGGAAACATTCTTTGGCTTCGCTTACACAGTCAGATTTCACTGGACAGAAACCAAGCAAGGCATTTTGAGGTGGACTTAATTTAAGGTTGAGCTGCTTCTTCCACCCAATGAGCAATCCATGAAATTTTTAATGTGCAGTTTTGCTGCAGTGACCCTTCACTGCCACCTCATGTAAGCTGCAAATTTGATTCCCCAAGATTCTCACTATCATTGATAAGAAACTCATTCAATCTCTTTAGAAGTAGGGAAGTGGTAAAATTAATCACTCAGAATCTCTGTTAAGAGGTATTTTTATTTTACACTGTCCAAAGCAAAGGCACAACTATGATGCACATGAAATACAAATAAAGAAAATAAGTAATACTACTTAGAAGATGCTTATTTGCAATTAATAACTTATTTGAGTGGAATCAGAATATACTTAGGCTTACACTACAGTCTAAAGCAGCAATTTTCAAACTTTTTTGCATCATGCTCCAATTTTTTTTATTTTTGAGAAACCCTCATCTTTCACCATTGCTCCATTTCATCCAATCCCCCCCTTTTGAAAAGAGTTAATAATTTAAAAATAAATAAAAAGCTTAGTAAAATAAAAATAAGCATAAATGAGGGATTTTTTTTCCTGAGAAATCCTAAAGTCGAAATTATATACCTGTCTTAGAAGTTTGCTTAAATTAACAGGAGAATTAATTTTCTTTATGACAATCTCACAGTTTTATTTCTCCCATCGGAATTTCTTCACACAACCCAGTTTGGGAACCACTGTTTTAAAACAAATGTACTGAGGAGAAACTCAGTGTTGAGCCAAAAGGCCAAAGCTCCAGCAATGTTGATTCACGGGTACAATGAAACCACCTGACACTTTCCTTATTTCTTCCATGATATTTGCAACAGACTCACCTCCCAATGGAGGGAAATGGGATTTCCCAATAGCAATATGTTGTTGTGAGCTACTTTTGTCAGAATGCAAAGGATTTAGCAGTGTCATACGCAGACAGGTGTGCATGAACCAATGACTAGAAACTTTACTTTTTTGAATACAACATCCCGAATGCTGCAAGGGATGGTGCTCGAGACAACACATCCCCAGCTGATGTTTGCAACCGAAGTCTGAACTCACCTCACGCCAGCAGACTCGGCATGGATATCGGCCATGAATTTTTGGGACTCTTCTCTACAATTTTTCTGCACTGCCCATGGAGGGGTGGGGTCCAGCCTGATAAAATGGAATTTTCTCCATGAGAGCTTGCAATTTGTTTGATTGATTTTTTTTTTAGTGGTTCAATAAATGTATGGTCCTACTCCTCTATTTGTGCAGCCCTAAGAGCCACACACCCTTTTTCTAATTCTTTCTGAATATCCAAAAATTTTCAGCTCACATGAGCACGGCCCATGCTGGCTAGGATGCTTTGGGGGACTGTAGTCTTTAAAACAAACAAACAAAAAAAAAAAAACAGAACAAAAAAACCACCTTTCCCTATCTCTAGGATTGACACAACAGAAGTTGGAAGTACAGGCCAGAATATTGTTGTACATTTCTGCCAGCATAACATCAGTGGTGTAACTTTCAGCAGCAAATTGCTACAAGTTAGAAAAGCACATTGAATCGGATGGTTGGTGTGTGATAGGAAATGCCTATACCAAGTTCTTAACTTGTGGGAAACTGCCATTAAAAATTATGCCATCCTTTTTACACCAGATAGCACAAATAATAGGATTCTCTCCATGGACTAAAAAATAACATAGTTACCTGTTACTAGTTACTTTTTGGGTACTAAGAATATAACAAAATTATATTTCAAAAAGTAACATAAATGGGGATGACGTTACTTTATAACAACTACAATTTTCTAGTTATTTTCAAGTAACTTTTAAATGACCATTTTAAAACATTTTAGAAGCATTTTGACTGAAATTCCCCCCCTTAGTTTTACATCATTCTTTTATCCACGCTAAATGCCCCCAGCCCAGTAACAGAAAGCAATAGAATATAATGAATAGCACAATAGATAACACAAACTACCTCTTCATCATTAATATTAGTAACGACAAAGGACTGCTTTCCAAATGCTATAACAAGTAATAGAAATGAACGACTGTTGAAGTCCTTTTTTTCCCAACCTTTGCAACATAGTTGTCTGATTTTGAACTCTCCTTTGGTTATGAAGAGTGTCGTGAAGGCCACCTGTGCTTCAAAAATTTACCTCAACTGCAGTAGAAGCAAAAGGTGAGACTTCTAGCCCACACTGAATGTGTCTAGCATTGTGTGGATGAAATATTTCATAACAGAAATCATAGTTTGTGACCATAGCTCTAGCTTTAAATACACTCAGCGCAAAACACCACGATGACATCTTTCAGACCTGAATGTGAGCAATGTTAAAACTCTGTTCCCTCAATATGGCATGTATGTTTATGCTACATCTGGATTAAAGCATATGGGGAAGAATAAGAAAAAGAAGAAAAAGAACCACACAGTTGGGAAATCAAAACATAGGTTTCAAGGCATGCCAGTGTTTGATGCAAAAATAAAATGAAATCCCAACTTCACACCCACACTCATGGAATCTGAGCTGAGAGTGTTCGACCAAGGGAGGTTTGTGGCAGAGAGCTCAGTGAAAATGTTGACCCAGTGTGCAGCTCCTGCAAAAGAAACAAACAGACAAACAAAAACCATTAAAATGGTAGTCAGAAGAGGAATGAAAAATTAAACTATATAACACTAATACTCTTATACAAAACTATGGTGCAGGCAAACTCAGAACATTGTGAACCATAAGGGACATTGAGAGCTGGAAAAGGTGAAGAAATGTGACACTAAAATAATCAAGCCGCTAGAATCGGGGTTGTTGGGTTTTTTTGTAAGGAACAGTTGCAAACTTTGGGACTGTTCAGTGTAGAAAGAGGACAAGTAAGGGGAGACATGAAAAGAACTACACAACCTCTATCTAGTGAGGTCCTGCTGAGCAAAAACAAAATGTTCCAGGGAATCATGTAAGATCATGCTCCTTGCATAAGTGTTGCTGTTGTGTAAGTGGAGGTGGGTTTTCTTCATGGAGATCACTGTTTGTGCAACATAAATGTTTGTGCAAGCAATGTAATGCCTCATGACTATGGTGGTAGACTTTCCACCCAGCAGCAACTTGCTAGGTTACTATTATTTTGTGCCACCAAGTTGCTTCTGACTTAGGGAGAACTTATGGATTAATGGCCACCAGAAGTTCCTGATGTTAACAGCCTTGCTCAAGTCTTGCAAACCAAAGGCTGTGCTTTCTTTTATTGAGTCAGTCCATCTCATGTTAGAGCTTCATGTTTCCCTACTGCCTTCCATTTTTCCTAGCATTATTGTCTTTTCCAGTAGATCCTGTCTTTTCATGATGTGTCCAAAAAAGTACAATAGCCTCAGTTCAGTCATTTGAGCTTCTAGTGAGAGTTGAGTCTTGATATGATCTAACACCGACTTATTTATCTGTCTTTATGTCAAAGATGTGGTCAGATGTGAGTTACTGTACCTGGTTAAACAAAGAGCAAACAACATGTGCTGAGGCCAGAAATCACGCGTACACAGTATACAGAAACTCAAAATGTAAGAAGTAGCATTACTACTTATATTTCAGCATTGCTTCTTCTGAGCCCATTTGGGGCATAGAATCTTTAATAAAATTTATAAATAAAATATTAAAATTATATCATGGTAATTTAAATATTTTAATTATTTTTTTAAAAATTCCATATCTTGTTAAACATACTTCATTTGGATGAACTACTTCTTTCTCAAGAGACCTGTATAGGATTTTGCAATTGGTTCTATAATAACGGGGGGGGGGGGGACAGATATAGGGGCTTAGGAAGTGACTACATAGGCATTTTGCTCCCTGTTTGGTCTGCAACAAAGATGGGCTGGTTTGCTCCTAAAGACGTTGATCAGATAATGCCTTTGCTGAAGTGAACCAGATGTGAAATGTGTGCATAACTAATTAGCATTCTACTTTGTATCATCTTGATGCAAATTGTGCTGAACACAATAGAGAGAGGGGGGGGGTAGTGCATCCCCACACACACAAATACAATTTTTCATGCATAATTCCTGCACTTACAGTATTTGTCTGAATTTTGGCAGGCACCCTTCACTCAGCATAGACTGCTGTACCTTGAAATTTCATCCAGTTCTTCCCCACAACTTTTTTTTTTTTTTTTTTGGTGGTAATAGTAAAGCTATAGGCTTTTGTTGACTTTCTCCAATATAGTCAATATGGAAGACATCTAAAGCTTTGGAAAACAAAGAGAGGCTCTGCCATAAATCAAGGCCAAAGCAGGATGTCATGCCAAAGCAGCAGCCTCCCTCCAGCCCAATTAGGTGGCTGTGACTTCTGCGGCAAATATTCATTCCTTTCGATTGTGTTGCTCCATCGGTTTGTTGTTATTTTGCTTTTTCAATAACATTCCTAATCTGTAGTGTGGATTTTAAAGGTTTATATTATTGCTTTATGAATCTTTGGATCAAAAGGTACAAGTATTTAATACAGAAATAAACATCTTATGGCCAAAGAACATAAAGGCCTGCCCAGATGTTTCTCATGACTTTGTTGGTAAGACACACAGACAAGAAAATCTGTTAATATTGTTTATAAAGAGAAATGAAGAGACTACATCTCTCCTTACTATAATTGCTTTAATGTTTAATTTCAATGTAATTGGCAATGCTCTGCAAGCAAGAAGAAAGCCAATAGATAAATAAACAAATAACATTTATCAGCAAGTAAGTATCTGCCCTCACAGTGACTCAGCACGCCATGCTCACTTTCTCATTATGGGTTTTGTCTCCCAAAATATATTTGCTATCCTCCCCCAAGACGGTAGATACCTACCACTTGTGTGTGGATGGCTTTTTTCTTTCTTTTTAAATGTCAGCATGTGAGACATTGCTTTTTAAATGTCAAAATACCATAAATGATATTAGCAGTAACAAAGACAATGTTGGTAATGGCAGTAAAAACAATGGTCAGGGTGATCTGTCACTTCACATTTTGTTTTGATTTTGGAAAACTGTACATTCACTAGTAGCTTAAGTCCTGTGATATGTTGACATGGACTTGCACAGAATTTCTTCTGATTAAATTCCCTCCTTTGTGCCCAGTCTCTCGTGTTGTGCTCAGAACTAAACCCCATGCATCTACATACAAAGCTCATATTAGCAGCAACTCCATGGAAGCCTTGCCTTCAATCAGAAATTTAAAGTCATTGCCAGCCCCAGTCAATCTTTGCTTATTTTGTTCTTGCAGTTGGAAAAGTAAAACTTCAGAAGTTTTCTGACAATACTTTTTATGCATTTCTTGCATTTCACTTCTTTGTGAAAAAAAATTGGAAAGATCTTTAAAAATTGCACTAAATTGTTGTATTTTGTGCATCCTTCCCCTTTATATTCTGTACAAGATGCAAGGTTTTTATGGAAAAAAATGCATTTTTTTTGTAACAGCCACAGGGTTATTGTTGCTGCTTGTAGGGTTGTGTACTAATGTTACTGCTGAAGAAAAAAGTGCTGGTCTTTTTGCTTTTGAGAAGGACTAAAAAAATTCATAAAGGTTGAAATTTTTTTTACAGGATGTGTTGATGTGTTGAGTCACTCTTTTTCCTCACAGATGAACAAAAACAAACAAAAAAAATGCAAGTATTAGTTATATTTTGTTCATCACCTTGTAAAAATTCATCTTATACTGCATACTCACTAGCCTTAGCAACTGCGCAACATCCTCCCACCATAACTGACCAGGACTTTTTGGTTTCCCATTGGTTGCCCTGGGCAAGAAATGTTTAAGCCACATGACAGCTGCAATGCTTGTTTGCTACTCAGATGCCAGACTGGTTTTATGCTCTCACCTTGACCCGTCCTTGTTCCTGCTTTTGAACTTGCCTTTTGTGAGTGTTCACAGCCCACTGTCTGGCTCCTGCTTCTCTTTTGTTTGGATGCCTGCTGCATTCTTGCTCCTATCCAGGTAGGATGGCTTGTCTCTGACCCCCCCCCTCACCCCATCCCACCATTTGCCCTTCGTCATCAGTCCTTGATTTGTCGCTTTGATTGTTCTCTGCCCTTCAACACTGGCAGCTCCCTACGCTGGAGAAGGTGCAAACCCATTTTATATCCCTGCCATCTGGGGAGTGAGTGGCTGCAGGGTCCTGTCAGATGAAGACACCATTACCAAACTGGAGAACTCCCTTTATTTATTTATTTATTTATTTATTTATTTATTTATTTATTTATTTATTTATTTAACTTATATGCCGCCCACTCTACCCAAAGGTCTCTGGGCGGCTTACAACAATTTAAATACAGTAAAAAAGATAAAACAATTAAAATACAACTAAAATATATACTCTAAAAATTGCCATCAGGACCCACAGTTGATATTATTTCAATTAAAAGCCTTCTGGAACAGGAAGGTTTTGACCTGGTGCCGAAATGTCATCAGTGTCGGCGCCAGACGAATCTCAGTTGGGATGGCATTCCATAGTCTGGGGGCAGCTGCCGAAAAGGCCCTTTGTCTACAAGCCATCCCTCTTACCTCCTTGAGGGATGGCTCTTTCAAAACTCTGAGAGTTGGTAGGTGACTCCTGATATATCCGTTTTCACTTGCCCCTGGTCTGGTTAGATGGACAAAGGCATCTAACGAGCCTATTCACTCACACACACACCCGTCCACTGTCCATCTAATGAGCCTATTCAGACCAGGGACAAGTGAAACCGGATATATCAGGCGTTATCTACCAACTCTCCTCAAACTGAAGAAGCTACTTGGATGAGTAGCAAAACATTTCAACCTAATAAGAAAGAAGTCCAGTTGCCATGACTCAACTTCCAGAACTATTAGATGTAGTGTATTCTTGATGAACATTGACTCAAACAACAACAGGCTGGGGAAAATTATTTGAAGAGAGTTAATTTTTTCCAGAGACAAAACTCATATCCTCTTTCCTATTATTTAGAAGCAATGATTCCTCTGCATTACGCTATACTCAGTCATCATGATCGGGCAAGTGTAATTAATGTGCATTAGAATAGAAGCCTAAAATAATGAATAAAGTAGGAGTCATCATTCTGGCTCAAGTGAGCACAGTTTGTTTTGGCCCCTTGAACAATTTTTTAACAGTGTTCTTCAAAGAAAAAGAACCTTTATATAATAATATGAAGCATCCCTGAAACTTCAGATATAAATCAGATAGAAGATTATGGAAAATACAGACTAAAGCTCCACACAGTTATAAAATCCAACATCTTTGAACTTCAGAACAAACATAAAAGCACAAAAATCTTCCTCTTTAAAACAATGCCACATTGCTACTTGAAAAGGGGGCATGTTTTCTTTTTGATCCCTTTTTTTATCTTTTCATGGATCCAGTTCAGTTGCATCAATAAAAGCCAAGACTGCTCAGCACCTCCCAAGAGGCACTGAGCCATAGTAGCTTTCACTCCAAATCCCTGTCAGCATCCCATGTGCCAAAAAGGTTCATGGGAAAACTGTCACTTAGGTATGACGAAGATAACTACCCGTGTAGTAGGCATTGCCAAGAGGCAAATGAACTCACATGCTTCTGGGTTTCATGATGATTGTATTCTCTCTCTCTCTCTCTCTCTCTCTCTCTCTCTCTCTCTCTCCTGCCTTGCTTATAAGGTACTGTGGACTGAAGGAGTTAGAGCCAGAATTCTGTGTGTCTAATGGAGGATGATGCCCATTGGCAGCAGCAATGCCAGGTCTTGTTCCATCAAGTGCAGGTCTGCCCTTAGGAAGTGTGGGAGCCAAAAGTAACGTGAATTGTGTGTGTTCTGTGCTGTCAAATCGGAACCAACTTACAGGAACCAACTTAAGGTAAGTGAGATGTTTAAGGAGAGGTTTTACCAGTTCCACTCCCCAAGTCAGTTTCCATGGCCAAGTGGGGATTTGAACCCTGTTCTCCAGAGTCCAATCCATCACTCTATCCACTACACCATGCTGGGAATCTAAAAGTGAAACAGCTACAGATAATCTTTTGGACTTTTTTCTTTTTCTTTTTTTTTTGGGGGGGGGGCTACATTTTGCCCAAGTCCTTCTTAGTAGAGATGGGCACTTACCAGGGTTTGGTTGTTCAGTGCAGTGCAGAGGATCGGGCCAGCAGGTGTTGCACGGGTGCCCCGGATTCTGTGCCCCACCTCCTCCTGCAGGCACTCCATCAGAAGCATCACCACTGGCACATCTGCCCCGCCTCCTCCTCTGAGTTGTCCCATCTCTACTTCTTCTCTACTTTATTTCTTAGTGTTAATCATTTTATACCTAAACTAATTTTCAAAAAAACAACCATCATATTCAGACATTTTATCTGAAAATAACTGTTCTACCCAGCTCAGCTCATTACTCAATCTATATTAATGCAGAGAAATGATCACCATTTTACTTCATTAGGGGCTAAAAGACTCAGTTTCCCCTAGTTCTCAGCCTTTGTATTGTAGCACATTAGCTTGAGGCCCAGGGCTCACCCAAGACATGTTGCTGTCTTGAGGTGCAAGAAAAAATGTTGCTTTATCACCATCCCACCTACAGAAGCTGGGTGGACTTCAAATTGAAAGCCTTCTCCACTGTACCAGAGGAACAGAAGCTAACTAATGTATAAGCTACAGGACAAATGATATAGTACTCAAGCTTTTCTCCAGCAGCTTGCCACTGCTGTGTGCCACCTGAGACTGTTGCCTCACTGTACCTAATGACAGGGCCAGCTCTGCCCAGATTTGTTTTGTAACAATCCTACTTTCCTTATCTATCACCCTTCCCCTATTAATGGAGCTGTAAGCAGTGCTTCTCTGAAAAGAAACTGGTGAGTTTCTTGCTAACATCTAAGCCCTTGCAAGTCATGACAAAGGACAGGTACCCAAACCTGCTTCGGCATTCCATATGTAAAAACTGACACATGCGAGAACTGACCTATGGTTTTTCAATTTGGCTGCAGCCAAATCCCCCTCTTAGATTCTCTTCTCTCACTCTTAAGATGGTTTTCTTTAGAAGTTCTGACCACATCTTTCTACCTGATTTTCAAAAAACTACACCAGATCATAATCTCTACTGGTGTCCTCCCCCACCCTCACTGTGTTCTGGTAATATGCGCACTTGGTATTCTGCTTAGCCACTCAGACAGTAGGAGATTAGCTCAGAAAATGCAATTTTAGTACAAGAACAGACATTGCCACATATAATATATGTAATATGAACTTGTCTCAGTTAAAGCATTTTCAGGCACTTAACGACTTGGTTATAAAAATCTATCTGCAGAGCTGAAAGGTTTGTTCATATTTTCCTAACATTTAACACGTAGTGGGATTTTCCACTGTCCATTTCCCGAGCCTTCTCATCTCATCCAAATGATTCAGCATCGCTATCTGAAAAGATAAGATAGACAGCTGAACATGGGAAAGAGGACTACACTACATGCAAAGGTCTTCACTAACACTCATTTATTAAAGTCTCCTGGAACACAAAGCAACCACTTTAAGAAACAAGCCCCTTCACTGAATGAATCAAGGAACTGTCCTGGCCTCTGAAGAGGTGGTACTGGATCCCCCTAGCTCCCTCTCCAAGCTAAATGCATTCTTTCTGTTCCTCCCACAAGCCTTGATCTTGCTGAGGCTTTCTGGCCTTGCCTCTTTAAAAGATCTTCTGATCTGAAAATAGGGTTCAGATCTTTTTGTCATTTGCTTTTTTGAAACAGGTATCTGCAGCGTTGGTCCAACCCAACCATCAGGCAGGGTGAGATAGCCACCTTAGGCCGCAGATTCTGAGAGATATGGAGGGAGCAACAGCACTCCCCTTGCTGCTCCCTTCTTTTGGATGAGAGAGCAATGTTGTCCTGTTAACTTCCTTGTTTGCCCTCAGCTGGCCAGCTACCCTTCAGATGAGGTGGAAGATTTATTTATTTATTTATTTATTTATTTAACTTATATGCCGCCCACACTACCCAGAGGTCTCTGGGCGGCTTACAACATTTAAAATACAATAAAAAGACAAAACAATTAAAATACAATTAAAATATATACTCTAAAAAATTGCCATCGGACCCACAGCTGATATCATTTCAATTAAAAGCCTTCTGGAACAGGAAGGTTTTGACCTGGCGCCGAAATGTCATCAGCGTCGGCGCCAGACGAATCTCAGTCGGGAGGGCATTCCATAGTCTGGGGGCAGCTGCCGAAAAGGCCCTTTGTCTACAAGCCATCCCTCTTACCTCCTTGAGGGACGGCTCTTTCAAAAGGGCCCCCTGGCTAGATCTTAACTGCCGGGTAGGTTCATATGGAAGGAGGCGGTCCTTCAGGTATCCAGGGCCCAAGCCATTTAGGGCTTTATATGTCAAAACAAGCACTTTGAATTGGGCCCGGGCAGCAACTGGTAGCCAATGTAACTTAAATAGAATCGGCTTGATATGGTCCCTAGCGGCCCCACCACTCACCAGCCGCGCAGCTCGATTCTGGACCAGTTGCAGTCGCCGGACCGTCTTCAAAGGCAGCCCCACGTAGAGCGCATTGCAGTAATCTATGCGAGATGTTACCAGTGCGTGTGTAACTGTCATGAGACTCCGCTCGTCCAGGTAGGGCCGTAGCTGGTATAATTTCCGCAGCTGAAGGAAGGCGCCTCTGGCCACCGAGTCCACCTGGGCTTCCAGTGTTAGACTGGGGTCCAGGAGCACCCCCAAGCTGCGGACCCTGTCCCTTAGGGGGAGTGTAACCCCATTCAGGGCAGGGAAATGGCCCTCCAGCCTGTCCGGTGAAGCACCCACTAACAGCACTTCCGTCTTGTCTGGATTGAGTTTCAATTTATTAACCCTCATCCAGTCCATTATCAGGTCCAGACACGAGTTCAGCACAGAAACCGCCTCACCTGGATTGGTGGAAAACGAGAGGTAGAGCTGAGTATCGTCAGCATATTGCTGACTCCTCAGCCCAAACCTCCTGATGACCTCTCCCAGCGGTTTCATGTAGATGTTAAACAGCATGGGGGACAGTATTGAGCCCTGAGGAACCCCATGACATAAATGCCATGGGACAGAGCAACTGTCCCCCAGCACCACCCTCTGGACACGGTCAGCCAGGAAGGAGCGGAACCACCGTAAAGCGGTGCCCCCAACTCCCAACCCAGCCAGCCTATCCAGAAGGACACCATGGTCGATGGTGTCGAAAGCCGCTGAGAGGTCCAGGAGTATCAACAGGGTCACACTCCCCCTGTCTCTCTCCCGGCAAAGGTCATCATACAGGGCGACCAAGGCAGTCTCCGTACCAAAACCCGGCCTGAAACCCGATTGAAATGGATCCAGAAAATCCGTTTCATCTAGCAGCGCCTGGAGTTGCCCGGCCACAACCCGCTCCAACACTTTGCCCAAATAAGGGAGGTTCGCCACTGGTCGGTAGTTAACCACCAGCCTTGGGTCCAGGTTAGGCTTTTTAAGGAGTGGACGAATTACCGCCTCTTTCAAGGTGGTAGGGACCACTCCCTCTCTCAAAGAGGCGTTCACGGCCTCCTGGACCCAGGTGCGAACCCCCCTGGCAGATCTTCCAATTAGCCAAGATGGGCAAGGGTCGAGCGGAGTGGTGGTAGAACGGACAGATCCAAGCACCCTGTCCACATCCTCAGGTCTCAACAATTGAAACTCATCCATTAATACTTGACCTAAGCACGGCACACTGGACACATCCTCTGATTCTGCAGTAACGGTGGAGTCCAACCCACTGCGAATCTGAGCGATTTTCCCCTCAAAATGAATAGCAAACTCATCACAGCGAGCTGATGAGCAGTCCGGGACCTCCACCGGATTTCCCGGTTGAAGAAGATCCCGGACCACCCGAAACAGCTCTGCTGGACGACATTCTGAGGAAGCAATACGGCTGGAGAAATATTGCCATTTCGCCAGCCGTATTGCCACGAAATAGGCCCGATAATGGGCTCTAAGTCGTGTTCGATCGGACTCCCAGCGGGATTTCCTCCACCTGCGCTCCAGCCGTCTCCCCTCTCGCTTCATCGCCCGCAGTTCAGAAGTATACCAAGGAGCTGTCTGGGCTCTGCGTGCAGGGAGAGGGCGCTTAGGCGCAATCGTGTCAACTGCCCAGGTCATCTCCCTATTCCATAGGGTGACCTGAGCTTCGACAGGAGCACCGACCATATCAGACGGATAATCCCCCAGAGCGTTCAGGAAACCATCTGGATCCATTAGTCTCCGAGGGCGGATCATCTTAATAGATCCCCCACCCTTGCAGAGGGAAGAAGAAGCTAATAGACTAAACTTGACCAGGAAGTGGTCTGACCATGACAATGGGGTCACAACCAGCCCCTCCACATCCAAACCACCATCTTCCAGTCCCGTTGAGAAAACCAGGTCCAGGGTATGGCCCTTCTCGTGTGTTGGGCCGATGACACATTGAGACAGCCCCATGGTTGTCATGGCGGCCATGAAGTCCTGAGCCGCCCCAGTCAAGGCAGCCTCGGCATGGATGTTGAGGTCCCCCAGCACCAACAGCCTGGGAGTCCTCAACACCAGGTCCGAGACCACCTCCGTCAGCTCAGGCAGGGAGACTGTTGGTACGCAGCAGGGTGGGCGGTACACCAACAGAATCCCTAATCTGTCTCCCAAGCCCAACACACAATACAGGCCCTCAAGACCTCCTCTCAAAGGGATAGGAAGCCTGGTCAAGGAGATAGAACTCCTATAGACTATAGCAACTCCCCCTCCCCGACCCTCCGAGCGACATTGGTGCTGGACCGAGTACCCAGGCGGACACAGCTGGGAGAGGGGAACACCACCCTCTTCTCCCACCCAGGTCTCAGTAATGCACGCCAGGTCAGCACCCTCATCCAGAATTACATCATGGATGAGGGCAGTCTTATTTTGTACTGACCTGGCGTTCATCAACAGCACCGTGTGGCTCGAGGGTTTGCTGATATGGTCACCTGATACCATCTGGTTGGGGGTAGGACTAGAAGAGGGGATAGATGTAAGGTATCTAACCTCTCTTCTCCTACGTGGGCATGTTCTACCCCCACCGCCATTCCTTCCCCTACCCAGCACCACCTCAATGGCTGCCCCCTCTAATGCCCTCCCCCCTTCCTGTTCCCTCAAATCCACTGTGGGTCTCTCTTAATTGATGGCAGTAAAATAAGTAAAAAATAATAAATAAAACCCTTCTAAAGCCCCTTCTCTTTCCCCCCCCCCCCAGCCATGTGGCTGATGTTGAGAGGGGGTGAGGCAGCCAGGAGCAGCAGGGCCCAGTCCTGCAACAACAGAGGGAGACTGAGCCGGCTCCCTTGGAAAGGAGCTGGCAGCCGGCAGGAGTCCAACCACAGTCCCACTGCCTCTCACACAGTGAGCTGTGGCCGGCAGATAGTCTTTGGCTCCTCCTGAGTGCAGGAACGCTGGTCCGGTGGGTCCCAAGAGCAGCTCCGACTTAAAAGCCCTCTCTCCCCCTGAGCCAGGTGGCTGATGTTGAGAGGGGGTGAGGCAGCCAGGAGCAGCAGGGCCCAGTCCTGCAACAACAGAGGGAGACTGAGCCGGCTCCCTTGGAAAGGAGCTGGCAGCCGGCAGGGGTCCAACCACAGTCCCACTGCCTCTCACACAGTGAGCTGTGGCCGGCAGATAGTCTTTGGCTCCTCCTGAGTGCAGGAACGCTGGTCAAGATGTTGTCCTATCACCAGTGTTCATGTAAAAGTGGACGACCAGTCTGGTTGGCTTCTGTAGAGGGAGTTTGATGGGGTCATCTGCCTGCCTTTCACCTCATACAGCAAAATGTGTTGGGCTGGCCTTTATTGTCTGGCCACAACAGTCAAGTTTCAACTGCAACATTTCTGCCTGCCTGGAGAGCATTTTCTAAAAAGACACCAATGGCTTTTACCATACACGCTAGGTATCCTACATTAGAGCTGAAACCATGATTTTCTGGAGATGTGGTTTAAGCAAACTTAAGTAAAACAATAGAATGATAGAACTGTAGAGCTGGAAGGGATTCCAAGTATCATCAAACCCAACCTTCTGACAAAGCAGGAAGTCCACAGCTAAAGCGTCCCTGAAAGATAGCCATCCACACACTGTTTGAAAATCGCCAGTCAAAGAGAATCCAGAATCTTCAAGTCTGAGAAATCAGCATTCAGTTCAGAGGAATCAGATTGGCAAATGAAGCCCATGCTGAGTTCCTGAAGGTACGACACAAGCTAATTTGTTACTTATATGAGATAAAACTAGTTTCTCCTGTTGCCATCAAATGCTAGCAGTGGTTAAGGAATTCCTTCTTCTAATGATGGATAATCTGTAACATGCCTTAGCTATAAACATTTGTCTGGAGAAAAAACTAGTACTTTAAAACAGAAGCACAAACTATCATGGAGTTCTCAAAATCAGTGACTTTACTAACACTTCACAATGACACTTGACATCACATAAAATGAGCTAGGTTGGGGTTCTTAGCAGTAACTTTAATTGCTGTCTAAAATGTGAATTAACCTGACATCAAAAAGGATGATGGAGAAGGAGGAAGAGTTGGTATTTATATACTGTAAAATGAGCATATAGAAAAGAGGTCATGTTTTCTGAACAGTTGTATAGCAATTAATACCTAGCAGATCCTGCTAATTACTGTGTCACTGCACAACAGGAAAGGAAAAAAAGCTGTACCAGCTGTTTGTTTGTTTGTTTGTTTGTTTAGTGTCCCACCCATCTGGCTGCCAAGGCCACTCTAGGCGGTTCACAACAGAAAATAGAACAAAAGTCAACAGCAATAAATTAAAATAAAATAACATCAAAGTAATATAAAGGGACAAACATACACTACACATTATAAATTAGAAACATTATAAACTTAAAAATACGACACAAAAATAACATTTAATAAAATGTATAATAATATTACTTACTTTCCAAATCACAATTAAGATTATCTCCAGTTTAGGAATTGACAATAATGCTCAAATGCAACTAATCAGAACTGAAGCTGAGGATTCTCATCTTCTCATGGCTGCACCTGAAAAGATCAGGAGCATACGTGCCCAAGATTCACCTTGGGTCCTTCCTGTCATGATAATCCATGAAACAGAAATAGCAAGGATCTGGTGCTCCAGAGCTGAACCCCATCTTCCCTGACCATTGGCCATGCTGGCTAAAGCTGACAGGGACTGCAATCCAGCAACATCTAGAGGGCCAACCATTCTTCATACCTGCTAGAAACCGTAGTTTGTCACAATATCCGAACCCAGCTGTAAAGGGGTAAGCACTGCTCTTGCAACAAATGCAGCTCCAAGCATGATTCACATGCAGGTAAGATTATATAGTAACCAGTGTGGTATAGTGGATAAAGTGACAAACTAGGGCCCTGGAGACCTGGGTTCGAATCCCTGCTCAGCCATGGAAACTTGGTGGGGGGCATGGTGGAACTGGTAAAACCACTCATTAAATATATCGCTTACCTTGAAAGCCCTATTAGGATTGCTATGTCTGTTACAACTGGAAGGCAAACGATAATACAGCCAACTGGTTTAAGCCAAGATTTCCCATGGTTATTTCCCACTAAAATTTGAAGCATATGTTTCTCTGGCAGGAGATAAGTGAGCTGATGAAACAAAACAAAGTGATCTGATACTAAACAAACTCTTTAGCAAGTTGCTGAAAACATAAATAGCAAGCAACTGTCTGAGTATTACTGATGTGTAAACTGTCTCAGTGGAATGTGAAAACAAACCTCTTCTTGAAATTCAGTCTAATTTTTGAGATTGTAATCAAAGAGCCAATGTGGCAAACTGGTTGCACTAAAAGGAAGCATGTAAACATAGACTAGTGGGACATGTGCTATGCATTCCCTAAAGTTAGTAACGGAGGTCTCTAGACAGGATGGGGCATTAAGACTAAAAACAAAAATAATAAAAATAAGTGAGTAAATATAAGAAATTTTGTCAGAAATACAGATTACATTTAAAAAGATGAGGAAGCACAGAAATAAATAATGAAGAACTCTAAGAGGAAACAGGGGTGTAGTGTTTTTTAAAATATATATATATATATTATTTTGTGCTATAATACAAAAGATACCAATCTACAAGTCATAATGAACACTTTACAAGTGTTACTGTTACTGAAATGATCTCCATGGATAAAAAATGAAGAGCCCTAAGAGGAAATATAGAAGTGTAGTGGTTTTCTTTAAAATTTTGTGCTATAACACAAAATATATCAATGTACAAGTCATAATGAACACTTTACAAGTGTTATTGTTGCTGAAATAACCTCCATTGATTCATCCTGAGAGCTCTAGAAAGTGTACATAGCCCATTACAAGAAGGCTTTCTCAAAAGGCTTCCATACTATCAGTTAGAACACATAATGGTGTTGAACATGAAAGATGTTACTTACCGTAGTTAACTAGTGTTTTCATGAGATTTTTTTTCTTTTGAAGTTGTTATATGTTTGTGTAATTCCTTACATTAATTAGAATTACTCCTTACTGGGATTGATGGAACTTGAGTGCACTTTGGGTCACAGTACGAAATGAGCTACACACCAAGTAAGAGATCTGTCCTCAGATTATCTCCCAACACTTTTTAAAGACATAAAAGCAGGAATGGGAATTTAATTAGGGCAATAGTACTGGGGAAGAGGGGCTTAACCCTCTCTCCTGTGCTGTTTTCTTGAGACCAATCCATCATCACCACTGCATCTATTATTAGCTCCTGTAGGCAGAAAGAGAAGAGCACCCATCCAACAAATAAGGTTCACATGGTGCAGTATGTACTGAAGTGCAGATGCTCATTATGATCATGGTGCTCATTTGGATTGATCCTATACAATTGTCAGTTTATCACTATGTAAATGGCCCCTAGTAGTGATCTCACTCAGTCAGGCAATATATGAATGAATGAATGAATGAATGAATGAATGAATGAATCCTATCCACACTGGCTCAAGTTGGTTCAGAACTTCAGAATTGTCTGAAGTGGTTGCACAACCCTCTTCTTGATTGCCAGTTGACCCCCAAGCCACAACAAGCAATGACAGGATGTGCAAAATTAGGCAATGAGATAGATATATAATATGACAAATTTTCATACATCATGTAGAGCACATGAAGATATGCAGTCAGATGAAAATGTAAATATGGAGAATGTACAGCCCTCCAGATGTTGCTGGACTCCACCTTCCATCATCCCTTATCACTGGCTGTATGGACTACGGCTCATGGGAGATATTACCTAACAATACATGGAAGGCCATATATTTTCCATATTGTCTCGGGTATAAAACAAAAGCCTGGTGAGTAAATGAACAATAATTGAAAGGGGTAACATCTAGGGATAAAAGATAGCTACTGTCCTGTGTAGGAGAAAGCAAACACTTCAAAACTTACATTTCAGAAGTGATTTGCATGCCAGATCATCCCCAAATGGGATGATACCTGGATGTTTATACACAACAAGAAAAAAGACACTAAAAGACATTATAGCATAAACTAGAAGAGACATTTTGGTCACTCAGAAGCAGAATTTGAGGAATCTACATAGTGCCTTCTGTTGCTGCTTTTTGTACTGTTTCCTCAAGGAACAGTATGTCTTATGTTCATGTATAGATCAATTTCACTTCTGTGATTTAAAGTGCTTTTGAACGGTCTCCAAACTCAGTGCCACTGTGTGAAAGGCAGAAATGCAGTTTTAAATGCACTAGTATGAGGTTTTTACATTGATTTATGACCCCACACAAGGGTAAATTTACAACTGCTTTTCAGATTTCCTGTGATTATTGTGTCACCTGGTAAAGGAACAGTTCTTTAGCATCCTACCCATTTTTTCTTTCATAAATGTATATACAATTGGAATGCTTGTTTGGCATTTTGACCTTTGCACCCTGCACATCACTGTCTCTTTGATCACTAGTAACAGGTGTTATATCTTTAAAATTTAACAGCAGAAGAATACAACCACAGGAAATGGAGGAGGGAGGAAAAAGAATCACTGTGTATTATGCAAAGAAAAAGGTCTTCCACTGCAAAGGTCTTTCCCCTCATCAATATATGTGCACATGCACAAACAGATACCAGCCCAAGGAAAATATGTGTTTAAAATGAGCACCTTATTTTCTTCTACACAAACCTACTAATTATGAGGCTGTGTCCTTTTCCCTCCCACCTCTCTCCACTTCATTGTAACCAGTTTGTTTTGAAGAAGTGTTTTTTAAATGTTTAGGCTGCACTTATAAAGGAGGAGGTGCCATTGAGTTGAATGGGGATTAACCCTAGGTAGAGCAAATACAATTGTACACTAAGAGCACCCAACTCTATGTGCCAGCTGTGGGATGTGTAAAGATATTTTCTTTTTCTTTTTCCCTCTTAAAATACCAATAAAACATTACAAAAGTGAAATGTACAAGAATGCTCGCCTTGTATTTTCACCTCCAGGGCTTGAAGAGTGAGTGGGCAGAAAACACAGAAAATTAGAACAGGGAGATGTGCACAGGTCCCCCAACCTAGTCCATGCCTAAATAATAGGCATGAAGATTAGGGGTGACATTTCTGTGTCCTTCTGCTGACACCCCCTCCAGGTCTTCACAAGTCTGTGATGGTATTTATGTGTTTCTAAATCTTTATTTCTAGGGATAACTAGTTTATGATGGGGTTTAAAAACGGATCTGTGAAGAATTTAGTCCTTCACTCTTGTATAATACATCTTGTCTTCTTTTTCTAAAATATAAACATATAAAACTATGTGTTTTGGAGCACATTCTTTGAAGCCTGCTTCACAAATGCATTGACATCACACTATCTCACACTGCAATTAATCTCCATTTTGGAATCATTGTGGTGAAGTGAATTTGGTCTTGTGAAAGCTCACATTGAATCTTTGGGTGCCACAACTGCTTGTTCTTTGCTTTTATTTCCTCCTTTTTTGTTGTCATTGTAAGCCCCCTTGTGTCCTTTTTTAAGGAGAAAGGCTGGGTAAAAATATTTTGAATAAATAAAATAAATAAATGCGCTTTAATTTTGCCACCATTCTGTTAACTGCAGATAAGCTTGTGAACTGCTTCCACTGAAAACTGAATGTGAAATCTCTGTCCAAGGTATTTGATGTACAATGGCTGAGCCACAAAGAAAAGCCATGGGTTGGAGTTCCAGGCACTGAAAGGAGAACACATGTATGAACAATACATTCTTCAAAATGCAACTGGATGTGTGGGTGTACAGGGAGGTGATACAATGGATAAGAGGAGGAAATATTGCTGGCCTTTGAGAGAGACAGGACATCAATACCTAACAAGCTGGCTGATGCAGCATTGGCATATGGAGAGGATTACTGGAAGGCATGCCTATGCAAGCATTAAGAAACCCTAGATATGAACAAAAATAGCATTTTTTTTGTTTGCTTCGTGCAGGATGCAAGCACATTCCAAAAAATAACTGGAGCATATCCTATATACATATTATACATGCTACCAGAGCAATCAAGACTATGTGGGTGCAAAAAAATAAACTGGTTTCAAGACTGATGTCTTGAACGATTGTATTCCATCTATTCTTGAAATGCATCCAAAGCATTAAATTATAACAGAAGACCTTAGGCCAAACCAGGCTATGAGGCTGCCACCCCCTCCTCCCTGTATCTCTGATTAATTCAAAGTGTTGTCTATACACAAGGATAAAAAGGAATCCATGAACTGGCATATTTCTGTCTGTTTCAAAAAAGACTCAATTAGAGGCAGATTCCATGTACTGTACTGAATTTGAGAGATACAACCTGATGCCTTTGTGACTGAAAGCACTGTGTCTTAGTATCTTTGCTTTCTTTTATTGCTTTATCTCCCTTTTCAGCAAGTTGTCTAGCATTAATACATTCCTCTATACAGGTAGTGCCCCCCCCCCCCGACCCAAAAACATAGAAACTTCCTTAAAAACAGAGAATATCCTTCAGGACCTTGCAGCTGCATAGAACCAGGTAAATTCATTGAGAAAAGGAAATAAAATGTCTACCATATCAACACATCTATTATTTCATTCAGGATCATTATAACAAGATGAAAGATGATACCATTTAATAAAAGCAGGAAAACAGGATCAAAGGAAATCTACACTATCAGGGATTTATTTATTTTTTTAAGCTGCTCCTTGTGGAAGGACAGCTCAAGAATGGGGAGATTTGAGAATGCACTTTTGGCAAGAGTAGCTGGTCTTGTAGGTTGTGTAGTGATTTGTGAAGTCACACAGCCACAAGAGCCTTCACAAAGTCATGTCCATGATTCCAAAAGTCCAACTTGCTCATTTCATTCTATCCCACCTGGACTCTCTTTATAGTTCATATTGATCCCTCCATTGCATTTCATTTAAGTCTAACTCACATGCTATAGCTTTCAAACTGAAGCCACCAGAAGTGCCCCCATCCTATGGACTACTGGCTAACACATATCTAAAAACCAAGCAATCTAATTAAGAAAACTCTCTGTAAATAAGGCAATTCAAGTATAGAGTGCAGAACCATCCCTCTTATTAGACAGATTGAGGTAGCCGTCTTAGACAGCAGATACTAGGTACTGACAACCTGTCCCAACAGGAGAGGCCCTCACCTGCCAGTTTAAGCTGATCCCTTCTTCAGGCCACAAGCTGCAACAAGATACACATCTTTGCATGTGTATCTTTGGAAGAGAGATGAAAAGAAGCTAACAAAGAAAGCAATGAGAAGGAAGAGGCAGTCTCAAAGACTCTGAAGCATGGGCAAAACCCTTTAAATTTAGAGGCAGATACTGAGCATACTCCCCACAGACATCCGGTGTTAAAGGAGAAGCATGCAAGACTATTTTTCCAACAATTATATTCATTCTTTTTAAAAGTAGCTTTCCAGTCTCTGGGTGTAGAGGCACCATTTGCTACTCTGCATCTGAAAATGAAATGTCTTGTACCAGGTCTGGAAGTTTTCACTTTGTTTCCTTTCTGTGTGGTTGTGCTGCTCTGTGGATTGGTACTGCCATTCTCACCTGTACTTTCCAACCACGCCTCCCGTCTGCGCTTCCACCACTATAGGTTATTCTCCCTATAGTGACAAGGCAGTGATTTTGTCCTGCTGGTAAGAGGGTATAGATTTTGGAGCTGATTGCCACTTGCCTTCCATGTGTCTGTGTGCACACACACGCTTAAGGTGGCGATCCAATACACATTAAACTAAAGGCTGAACTAGACTCTACAGAGAGCTCCTTGTTAGAAGTCCCTTAATGGTTAGAAGTCACCTGATCATTATCCCACAAGCTCTTCTGGTGTCTCATAGTTTGCAAATTAGCTTGTTTTGTTTTGTGATTAGTTATCAGGAGTTAAACACCAGCTGAGTTTGCATTCCGCTTGCTTAGATACGTACGGCTGAAGCACTCATGTATTTTCTTCTCCTAATGAAATGCTGACATTAGCATCTGATTAGACCCTTCAGTTAAGTCTTATTGACCTCAATAGTACTGGTGTCTAAGCAGATATTTGTATGATTGTACTATCAAGCTAACGTCTTGCTGAAAGGTGATAGGGTCTTTCAGTTGTGCAGTCTGATATGATTTCAGTGTTAGAAGTTCAGTGCTAAGTACTTTTACCTGAAATCACACACACGCACACCATTGATTTCCATGGGACTTATTTTTAAAAGTATACTTGGAATCCTAACAATAAAAAAAACATTTTTTTAAATCCAGCAAAACCCTTTATGTGATGACAGATGATGCCCATATTAAGAGTTAGACCTATGAACTGAAATGAGAAAGAAATTCTGACATCCCTCCCTATTTAATGGTGCCACTCACTCCCCAGTACAGTCTGGATGATGTGGGTGGTTTTTGTCTTTCTAACACAGAAGCTTTTGAAGAGACAGAAATAGTCTCACTACCAAACCAGGCTCAGGAATGACAAACATGCAAGGACTGGTATCTGCAAGTTCTTTACAATCGAGTAATCTTTACAATTTACTTTTGCCCAGTTTTTTAATGGAACAATCAGGTTTCCTGAAAACCTACCTAATGCTTCATTACCTAGTAAAGGGAAGTAAAATGAGCATTAACTGTAGCCAGTAGCTGTGTGATCAGATGGCAAAAAAAGATCTTGTCTGATCTCAGCAAGAAAGTGATTCTTTCACCCGTGCAGGAATTGCTCCATCGGGACTCCCCAAAAGAGTAGCCCTGCCACTGGACAAAATGGTCCATTTGGAAACAGATCAGGTTTGGGCTGGTTTGCAGTCTCCTGTATATTGTGTGATTACCAGGGAATAATTCGCACCCGACCATGCCACAAACAGTCCAGAATGCAAGCTATCTGACCATGCCCTAAGTTGTTAGGAACTGTTAGAAACTGGCAAAACATGGGGTTGGATCTGAGCATCCTTTTCCGTCTCTGGCTTCTTTCTGCAAACATCTAACAGCACCAATCACCCAGAGCCCATACAGCAATAAAATATGCTAATATTTTGTTTAGGAATAGCTGGGAACTGTTTGACTTATTGTTAGATTTTTGAGCTATAAAATATTCAGAGGTGATTTACTATTAACTTCTTCTGTTCAGTAATGACAAGAATTAGCCTGATGGTCAAGTTCCATTTTCAAGAAAATATTCTGCCTCTATCGCCTTTTTCTATTGCTGCTGCCCAGTAGCTGCCCTTCAGGAGTTTCTCTGCCCCCATCACCACCATAATAATCAATTCTCTTCTGCCAATGTGACCATTAATTCTTGAACAAGACTGTTATTTAATTTATGTTTTGACACTATGAATGTTTTATTGGTTGCACTCTTAGATGGACGCATTAATGGGGTAAGTAGATTTGAGGGGGCTGGTGAAGCTGAAGACAGCGCTGTTAGGAAGCTAAAAGCTAAAACTAAAGTCTGGGTGGAACTCCACTTGGCTTGATTCTCTGTCTCTTTTATTGTTGTATTCAGTTTAGATGATCACTCTTCCTCTGAGGCCTGGCCTTCATTCCACTTTCTATATGTGAACATTTTGGTTTTCAGGTTTTCTCAGAGCTTTTTGTGAAGTACATTGTTTTTTGTTCCTGTCTTCCACTTCTGTTCTTGTTGGAATTATTTGTAGTTCTGCCTTTAGAATTTCCTGTTTAAGAAACTCTCACCAACCATGGACTACTTTTTCTGTTAGGATCTCCTGCCATGGGACCTTACCTACCATTGTTCTATCAAACCTGGCTTTCCTAAAATCCAGCATACATGTGGACCTATACTCTGCTTTTGTCTCCTTTGGAATCAAGAACAGTACGGTCATTTTCTCCCAGAGTTCCCCTTACTGCCACTTCTTTCACCAAGTCATCTCTATTGATCAGAAACAAATCAATGATAGATAATCCTCTAGTTTCTTCCTATTGAGAGAAATAAATCACCAGGAGAAGATGGGACACTAATGGAGTTGTTTGAAACTACAGAGATTTAATCTACCAAAACCCCAATAACAATATGCAAACAAATATGGAAAACAAAATAAAGACCACCAGATTGGAAATGTTCAATATTCATTCCAATCTCAAAGAAAAGAGACATCAAACACTGAGGTAACTATGCAACCTTCACATTAATTTCCTATGCAAGCAAAGTAATGCTCAAGATTTTACAGCAAGGACTTTTACCATTTATGGAGTAAGAAATGCCAGATGTTGAAGTTGGATTTGTATTAGCACTATAGCTCATACTACAAACACCAACTGAATATTGTAGTACACCAAATAATTTCAGAAGAAAATCAGTTTGTCTTTTATAGATTACAGCAAAGCCTTTTTCTGTTTGGGTCACGAAAAGCTACAGTTTGTTTTAAAAGAAATGGGTGTGCCACAATATTTGATTGTTCTGATACATAATCAATACTCTAGATGAGGGCTTACTGCTAGGATAGGATATAGAGAAACAGAATAGTTTCCAAATTGTAAAAGGACTAAACAAGGGTGTGTTTTATTTCCCTATATGTTTAATCTATATACAGAACATAGCATATGAGAACTTGGACTGGATTTAGTCGGAGCAATTTTGGGTGAAGAAACATGAATCATTTATGACATGCAGATGATGCTACATTTGTGGCAGAAAACAGCAATGACTTGAAAGAACTACTGATTACGATTAAAGAAGAAAGTGCTAAGCAGGATTGCAGTTGAACATTTAGAAGACAAGAATAATGTTTACAGAGGAATGATATGATGTTTTTTGTTGTCCATGGAGAAATCAAAATAGTTTAAAACTTTGATAGCTTGTTTCAATTGTCCATCTAAATGGATACTGCAGCCAAGAAATAAGAAGACTGAGAGTTAAAAGGGCAACTAGGAAGGAACCCTTCAAGTGTACGGATGTATCACTGCAGACTAAGGCCAAGATCACCCAGACTTTGTTATTCCAAACAACTGTGTGTGGATGTGAAAGCTGGACAATGAAGAACGCTGTCAGGGGGGGAAATAAATCCATTTGAAACATGGAGGAATGCATTACGGACACTGTGCCCCACCAGAATGACAAGCAATTGATTCTAGATCAAATCAAGGCTGAACATTCAGTAGATGCTGAAATGACTGAATAGAGGCTATTGTACTTTGCAGAAGACAAGACATAAGAATACAAAACTCACTGGAAAAGATGATAATGTTAGGAAAAGTTGAAGGCACTAGAACATGACAAAGATATAACATGACATAAACTGGCTCAATAAAGGAAGATGTAGCCTTTAATTTGCAAGACCTGAGCAGGACTATTATGCTTGGATCTTTTGGAAGTCATTAATTCACAGGGCCAATGTAAATCAGAAACAATTTCATAGCACATAACAACAAATTGACTTAGATTTTTCATAATAGCTATTACACAATCATAATCCAGCCTCTGTTATCCAGATTACTCTGGAAACCGGTGCAATTGATTGCAGCAGTTTAGACCCTGGGCCACATTCTAACTCAATATTAAGGACATTTAGTTACAGAGTATGCCAACTATTATGCTACTTATTATGACTTTTTATCTGTAATCACCAATCTGAGTAAGTTATTATGATGAGCCAAATTTAGAAAGTACAGTAGGACCCGCATAACCATAGGATCGGTATCCGCTGCTTCAGTTATCTGTGGTTTACTACAGCCCTATATACAATATACAAGGGTGTGGGCCTTGTTACCTTTGTCCTGCCTCCTTGTATGTTATAAATGGGGTTCGCTACTATCCATGGTTTCAGGCATTCATAGTAGATCATGGAAAAGATATTCTGTGAATAGAGGGGGTTCTACTATACTCCTTTGTCCATTCATTGCTCTCTGTTTGTCCCTGTCTCATCCAAAGTGTGGGATCACCATTATAGGATGGAAAAATTTCCACAAGCTAGGCTTTCAAGGAGATATTGCAGTGGGGGTATAATGCTTCAGATGAACCCCACGACATGTCAAAGTCTGAGAAATGTGGATTGGGTCTTTAATCTTTGTATCCATTTGTATTTACTGTCTCCTACTAGTACCAAACGAGAATTACTAGGACCAAAAAGAAATTTGTAGAAGATTCTCCTGTATGATTGCATTTTCAAGACACATCAATTAGAAAGAAGAAAGGACACCACCAGGCAAGGACAGTATCATCTCCCTTCTAACGTCTCGGGATTTTATAATGTCTACAAATGGGATCCATTCTGATTTATGACTTCTAACCTTTCTGTGTAGTACAACTGCTTACCACAGTGTAATGTGTATAACAGGAATTACTCCTATATGCATACAAGATTTCTGCAGGTGTTGGGTTTTTTTAAGTTCATATGTCAGGGGTTTATCATCTCCAGTTATTTATCAGGAAAGCAATATTTTTCTAAGTTGGGTGGGTAGCTTTCATTCTCTGCTTTCAATTAGCTGGGAATTTATTATGTTCAGCCAAATATCCATTCATCAAATTCCCAATTCTTGGCAATCTGGACAAATTCTCCGTTTACATTTTTATGGTTAAAACAAACGAGGATACTAATGCCTCATGCTAAATCACAGTTGAAGCCTGAAACTCCTGGATGCTGGTGAGATGTGATTACTGGTGCTCTTTATGTGTATTTAATGGATATTGAAGGAAACTCCTCTTTCTCTTCAGGAGATAAATTCACCTGCTTGAACGAGGGTGGCCTTCTTATTAAGAACATAAGCACACAAGAATAGCACTGCTAGATCAAACCAAACACCCGTTTTGTCAGGGCTGGCACTAGATACTCTACTGTTTCAGGAAAAGGACAAGATGGCATTCCACTCCACCAATAGAGGTAAACTAGTTTAGGAGGTCCAGCACAGGTTGTGATACATACACAGCTCTCTCCTCCCAAGGAAGGGGAACAGAGAGGTCATAAGGAACAGTCCTAAGGCTGCTAATGCTACCCATCAGCATGTGAGCATGGTATGGTCTAATGAGAAAGCTGATCTTGCCTTGAGTTCAACATCTTGTTTGTCACAGAGGCCACCAAGATAGGTTTAGGAAGCTCAGAAGCTATGATGAAGGCTATAATAATACTGTTTTGCTGCCCCCAAGTAGCTGTTATTGCTCAGAAAATGAAACAGCTATCATTGCCAGTAACTGCTTATTATAATGCTATCCTCCATTAATTTTCTCTTCTCCTTTAAATTCTTATAAGTCAATGGTCATTATTATATATTAGGCATCCTTCAGTCTCTAGAGACTATGGTAACGTGCTCTGTATGGAGGTCATATTGTGGCAATTAATACCAGGTACTAACAATGGACTGTGTGCAGCAATGCTTTCTCATGTCTGTGATGATTCTGAATGTACTGTCAGGTTCATTTGGTGACCCGATGTTCTAATGATAATAGAAAATGCCGGGAAACATATATTTTTCTGTTCTACTTTCATCATGCCATTTGTGATTTTATAAATCTCTATCATGTTGCCATTCATCAATGTTTGTCTTTCCCTTCATCAATACAAATACATTAGCTTTCCCTCATGAGGTGGTGTTCAAGTCCCTCATACCTTTGTTTGCAATTTTCACCACTTTTCTTGATTTGTAATATTAGCTTTCTTTGAGATGGCACAATTAGCAGTGTACAAATATTCCAGGAAGATCACAAGAGGTTGTAGGTTGTAGTTATGTGTTTTTCAGTCCAAAACCGGACTAGTACAGCACTAGACACAAAGAAGATTGGTATCCTGCCTGCCTTCTCCTTTGAGCTCTGCTTCCCCAATTTCTGAGTCTTCTCAAAGCTGCCTTCTTGAAACATTTCCATCCACTTCTGCAAAGTGTTTTTTTAAGTACCCTGAAGTCCAACAGTGCAGCATCATGCTGATCTTGGAAGAGTATCACTTATTCCTTCATATTATCCCATCCCCAGCTGGAATAATAATCCTTATTGTTACATGTTGTTATTCCTTGGGGTTGCTCTCTCAGGTCTTTCCCGGTGCTTCCCAAGCAGAAAATATATAGCCCTAAAAGCCAACCCACAGCCCATCAATCTGTCCAGGTTTCCACACTATCACCAAACCATGCAGAAAGTTCTCTGTAGCTCCATTTGACAATCAGCCAGGAATCTCTCCTACACAAGCTGCAACTTTTCGAGTCTCCCCCATCCCCACTTTCAACTTCCACTGCCTGGTTTCCTCCCTCTCCATTGTGTCCTATGAGATGATACTGAACCACATCTCTGATTTAAGCCATAGCTACCACAAAATTATTTCTTGTCAGCACAAAAGCCTATAACTTCAGTAAAAGAGTCCAGTAATGGATCTCCTCAATATCATGTTACGCAGTTTTCCTTCACAAGCCTAAGTGTTTTCTAAGCCAAATAGAAAAATGAGTTCATGTTTTATATTTCTTATTCTAATTGCTGGTTTATTTCTTAGTAAATAGTGTTGACACATCGAAATAATTCATTTTCAAGCATCAGGGTAATGTAACATTGCTATGCTATCTTTGCTCTTTCTTATGTCCTTCTCTTGAACAAGAGGTCTTTTTCATTGTAGTGGTTATTTTTGTTGTTGCTGCTGATGATGATGATGATCTGTTACTACTTTATATCTGACAAACTGGATTGGATTTTTGGAGCAGGAAGCCCGGCCCCTCCCTGTGGATCAGGAAGGAACAGCAGTGGTTAGTAGGGTTGCCAGTATTTTTGACCATTTTTCTTTTATGTGACTCTGCTAGGAAAGCAAGTGTGAAGTAGTGGACAGAGTGTTGGACTAGGAGTCAGAAGACCTGGGTTCAAATACTTGCTTGGCCATGGAAACTCATAGAGGGGTGGCAATGGTAAAATCACTCCTTGAACATCTCTGATACCTCAAAAGCCCTGTTGGTGTCAGAACCAACTTGACATCATGGAACATACATACATGCTGTGAAAACCTTCACTGGCTGAGTTCTGAGAAGACCAGGCCATTTCCCCAACTCCATCTCACACCTTGCTGGTGAGCTATCAAGCTTAGAAACTTAGCTGTCAGTGTGACTGCTTTTTGAAGCCAGTTTGTATCAGGAGTTTGGGTTTTGTGTGACTCCTGTAAGGCATGGAGTTTTGAGTAGATACCCGTAGGAACAAGTGTTGCGAACTGGCTAAAAACAAGCAAAGCAACCAAGGGCTGTGTCTAAACCAGATCCCTTGATCCCTAGAACCCCTGGCCACTCTATGGAAAGATAATCCATATCACATTTGTGTTTGTTTTAATCACAACAATAATGCTAATGTGGTTTTTATTAATTTTGTCTTTTGCAGTTAGTGCAGCAATACAATTTGTACTCAAACATATTATAAAATTTTCAACTAATAATGGAATTATTATTTTTCTTTCTTTCTGTTTACACCCACAGATTTGACTATTATGTTTGTATCCTTAACTCTTAACCAAATGATAAATACAATAACAGACTACACATAAACTTATAAATATCCTTCTTGAAAAAATAAGCTTTTCGTTTCTATCATGGTATTGCCTAGGTTCATTGACAGACTGATTGGTGGAACGTAAGATGCACAGCTACATGTGCATAACACAAAGCTATAGAAGCAACAGGAAAAAAATGTGGCAGGGTGGAAGTAATAGCCATGAAGAACTTCTGCAGGCATGTTACACAACCATTCTGATGTAAACCACAGAACCAGGTCATGAACTAGATTATCAGGATCTGCACAATGACATCTACAACCTCCACATGAACAGTGCAACCATGACATCAATTGTGCAATGCTGAGTGCCTAGGCATAAGGCCTGACACACTTCTGCAGGCATAACTTAACTTTATTCCAGCTTGGACAGGGTTTCAGCCCATAGGGTGACAAGGGCCGGATTAAGACCTTTAGTGGCCTAAGGACTGAAAAGATTATGGTGCCTCCTATGAATATAACACGTGGCAGGTCCCTTGACTTGAAAAAAAACATATAATGCACCAGAAAACCATGGGTAGTGGAGGCTAACTATGGTTCCCTGTTTAGTGCAACGAACCAAATTTCTTTATGCTAGGGACAAGTTGAGACCCTGGCCCCCAACCCAGGTTCAACAATTGATCACTCTTGTTTCCAGATCTGTAATGTTTCATGAATGCTGCCAAACCCAAGACTTAGTACAACTGTCCCAAAGCACCATCTCCATTTTGCATAAGCAGGATGGATGGTGCCTGTTCCTTCCTTCACACAACTGAAATGTGTGGTTTTTTTTACATTGGAGCTTTCTTTAGCATCTGTCTAATGTTCTACAAGCTGAACAATTGTGAACTGGTGTTTATTTTACTGGTAGAATACACCTGCAACCTAAATATTGTATGATAAGCAGATGTTCCTGTCTATAAATTGAACCAAGCACAATGATTTATAGACCCATGAGATTCAGAATTTGCAAGTGAGAGCCAAGGTCACTGTTGGGCTTTTCACATTTAATAAATCTTGACATTGTTTGGGAGATGGGTGGGGGAAAATAAAGTTATTACAACATGTAACAGTTTGAGAGAGATCCCAGTGACGACCTGTGAAGCAAATGTAAGACAGGTTGATGTTGATGCATGAAGTTGACCTTGTAGAGTAGATTAAACAAATGAAACACTGGATTTAGAATTACTTGTGAGACAGAGAGTGAATCATAAGTGAGAACAGTAATAAGCCACTGTGTGCCTATGTTTCACTATGATGTATACTTGGCCCTTTTGAACTCAACAAGACATACGTATCTCACTAAACCTGCACAGGCAAAGTGGGTGCCACTTAGAAAAGGAAATGTAATTTGGAACTGGCATGGGTTTTTGATATACATTGCATTTCAGGATTTGCATGGCCTGATCCTATGCATGTTTAATTAGAAGTCAGACTCACTTTGTTCCATCAAACTTTTTCTTTGATTAGTGTTTGTACAATGAACTAAAGAATGCCAGAAATATTTCTGGTGCCATTTCTAGATTCTGCAGCAAATCTACCTAGTTTTAGAAGAGCCAGCAGTTGCCATATTGATTCCTATCCCTACTATAAAGAGTGTTCAGAATTTGGAAGTAATTAGTTACAGCAATATAGTTTCCAGTAACTATATACTTTTTACTTCCTATGATTGGATGTCCACCTCGACTCCTTATCATCATCAGGTCCTTTCATGAGGAAATACAGGGCACTGTAGTTTTTGATGGCTCAACATCAGATCCCTTTGACATCCGAAGCGGAGTGAAACAGGACTGTGCCCTCGCGCCGACCCTGTTTGGGATCTTTTTTGCTGTCATGCAGAAGCACGCTTTTGGAACTGCAACAGAATGTGTCTATCTCCGGACTAGATCATATGGAAAGCTCTTTAATCTCTCTAGGTTGACAACGAAGACCAAAGTCCAGCTGAAATGCATGCGGGACTTCCTCTTCGCCGACAATGCAGCTGTTGTTGCCCACTCTGCTGAAGACCTCCAACAACTCATGAATTGCTTTAGTAAGGCCTGCCAAGACTTTGGATTAACAATCAGCCTGAAGAAAACATAAGTCATGGGCCAGGGCGTGGACTCACCTCCCTCTATTACCATCTCCACACAAGAATTGGAGGTTGTTCATGACTTTGTGTACCTTGGCTCAATGATCTCTGACACTCTCTCCCTAGATGTCGAGCTGGATAAACACATTGACAAAGCAGCTACCACGTTCTCTAGACTCACAAAGAGAGTATGGCTTAATAAGAAACTGGTGGCACATACCAAGATCCAGGTCTATAGAGCCTGTGCCCTGAGTACACTCCTGTACTGCAGTGAGTCCTGGACCCTTTGTGCACAGCAGGAGAGGAAGATGAACACGTTCCATATGCGCTGTCTCCGACTCATTTTTGGTATCACCTGGCAGGACAAAGTTCCAAATAGAGTAGTCCTAGAACGAGCTGGAATTTTTAGCGTGTATACATTACTGAAACAGCGACGTCTACGTTGGCTCGGGCATGTCGTGAGAATGGCTGATGGTCGGATTCCAAAAGATCTCCTGTATGGAGAATTAGTGCAGGGAAATTGCCCCAGAGGGAGACCACAGCTGCGATACAAGGACATCTGCAAGCGGGATCTGAAGGCCTTAGGAATGGACCTCAACAGATGGGAAACCTTGACATCTGAGCATTCAGCCTGGAGGCAGGTGGTGCATCACAGCCTCTCCCAATTTGAAGAGACCCTTGTCCAGCAGGCCGAGGCAAAGAGGCAGTCCTGAAACCAGCAAAATCAGGGAGCTGGACAGGGGACAGATTGTATTTGTCTTCAGTGTGGAAGGGATTGTCACTCTCGAATTGGCCTTCTCAGCCACACTAGACGCTGTTCCAAGTCCTCCATACAGAGCACGTTTCCATAGTCTCTCGAGACTGAAGGATGCCTAATCTAATACTTTTTGTGTAACAAGTAATGTAACTACTTGTAATTATGAAAATAGTAGCAGCAACAACAACAGCAATAAAACAAAAACAAAAGTATTGAGGCACTTTTAAGACCAAAAAAGCCATTTCCTTGTGAGCTTTCTTGGATTTCAAACTACTTCTTCATACATGTCATGTGTGTCTGAAAAAATGGATTGGAACTTATTTATTTATTTATTTAATTTTATTCTATTTTATTTACAGTATATGCCACCCATCTGGCATCAAAACACTAACATGTTTTTATTAGCTGCAAAGGTGCCACAATAGTTTTCTTTTGCCTGGGAATGAAATGGTATGTAAATGGCAAATATCACTCCGCTGACCCCAACCCCAGGCTTCTGGAGGCACAGTTTGGCATGGGGGGATTTGAGGGCCATGTGGCCTGAGGTGTGAACTCTGAACACATCTTTCAGGTAATTTTGTCCAACACACACACATACACCAATAAGAAAGCCTGATGAACTTGCAAAAAAGTTTCCAGGAATTCTTTGAAACACTGTTTAAACACAATTTCTTTATTTTTATACCCTTTTCTGCCCTACTGTTGCCTCTGCTCAAACACATTTCACAGGTTTTTGAGACAATATAAAAGCCGGCAAATCTTCTTTACCAGAGGAGCAGCAGAATGAGTGTACACACCATCCTAGCAGCCCTTCTTTCATATTGTTAAACTTCTAATCTCTATGTAGCCTTAGGGCCAAATCACTTCTTCAAAGAAATTTGTTGCTAGAAGAAGTGCTCCCTCAAGTGATGAAAAAATTGTAACTGTAAAAACATTAAAAGGTAAGACAAAAGTGTGTCATTAAATATTATCTTCAGAATGTAAAATATTGCTTCCTCCTGCATGTAAAATTCTGGGGGCAAAATATAACAAGGCAGCTTACGTTGCTGGGGAGAAGATGTTGTAAGATCAGGAAAGACACTTTTCTCTGGAAATTTATTTTGGCACTTAGATTGCTTTGTTATGGATGCCCTTTTCACATTGATTTGTATTACACATTGAATGATCACGCAGTGTGGAGAACACCAACATGCCCATTGTCTCTTCCCTCAGTGTTCTCTGAGCACACTGAAACCGATGAACACAGGGTAGTCAGAGGCCAGATGGCATGATCCTGCTCATCCATACTCAATGGGTTTTACTTCTGAGTCAATAAGCATGAGATTGCATTGTTCTTCTACCAGGGATGTGAACCGTGAACAGGTTAAATGTGATGGAGACGCCACCAACGCTGACAGTGAAAAAATAATGTTGGATAAATCATTATCTCTGCCTTTTGACATCCCATGTGAATATGGAAATTAGTGAGTGTGTTTTTAGTGTTTCCTGATCATGACAAGCTGATTGCTCGTCCAATCTCTCATTGCTGAAATAAGGCATTAGGAATCAAAAGGGTGGTTTGCTCCATGGGAGGTAGTATCTGACAGCTGTTTCCTTCAAAGGCTTTAGCCCTTCTTCCCCCCCTACAGCCTCCTTGAGAAGTGTGGGGGGGGGGTGTGCACTGCTGTGTAGGTTGCCGACTGTGAACTATTCATCATGGCCCTGCTCTCCAAGGAGTCATCTACCTTGAATCATTTATCATATGGCAGGGTGTGTGTTGCTGCAGAAATAAATCAATAATGGGGAACACCAGATGCATCACATAGTTTCGCATTAATTTATTAAACGGTGCTGGGAATTTAGTAGTGGGAGAGATTCGGTGTACATGAAACTGCATGATTGAACTGTGACTAAATGTTTCAAAATAATGGGGTAAAAGGTTGTTCTAGGCATTCTGTTGTTCAACAAAGTCCCATTTGATTCCTAGAAAAGTACAGGAGGAGTACAGACTGCACTGAAGACTGAAATCCCATATTCCAGAATTGGGCAATTTGCATCCTTCCAGCTATTACTAGATTCCAACTATCACCATCCTTCATCACTAGCTGGGCTGACTAAGGTTGCAGGGAATTGGAGTCCAGCAACACTTGATCGCCTCATACCACCCATCCTTGCTAAACAAACTTCCCTGGGAGTAAAGGAAATAAAATTCTTGGAACATAACAGATCTTCTATCTGAATAAACATATATAGGATTGTATTCCTAGAAGGGGGAAAAGGTAACCATGTGTGTGCTTAAGGATGAAAAGACCAAGAGGGACACAATACTTATATCTGTTTTTAACTTACTGTATATCTTAATTAAAGCAAGAAGCAAGATTTCCCAGAAAATTCAATTATACCAGATGCATACTTTTGTGAGTTTGGAGCTTGGATGCTAATTTTAAGAAACATCCATATAATTCTTTTACAGTCCCCAGAAATCAAGTTTTCCTTTCTTATTAAGGTAAGGTTACACATTATATCATTTTTAAAGCCTGCCAAACAAATAAGCTGCCAACACAGAGAACTGTTAGCAGCAAAGTGCGCTGCTAATATACCACCCCATAGTGCTTAAAGCACTCTTTGGACAGTTTACAATTTAATTATGCAGGCTACACATTGCCCCCACCAGCAAGTTGGGTTCTCAGTTTATCAACCTCAGAAGGATGGAAGGCTGAGTGAACCTCAAGCTGGCTACCTGGGATTGAACCTGTGTCAGGAGCAGTGTTTAGGCTGTACTGCAGCAGCTTTACCACTACTCCACAAAGCACACAACTGCTTCATCCAACTGAAATTTATTCAGTTTGGACTCACAGAACCTCTGCTGGCTTTGTACGATTGGTCTTCAAGTGGCCACTAAGTTATAAGGAAGCAGTGGAACACAGGTAGGTTTGATTTTCTGTGTAAGTGGCAGCTTTAAAGCACAGGCATCCATTTCCACCTACTTCCAGCAGGCACCTGGGCTCATTGGCTCAGTGTGAAGGTGCTTTTCTTTGTGTTGTGCTTGTGTAACATTGGCCACCCAAAAAGCAAAAAATGAAGGGAGGGAACTCAGGAAAAATCCGGTGGGTGCATATGCTTTGTGGCATCTGGAGCAAAGCAGAGATGGGAGTGTGAGGCTCCTTGTTATCTAAACTCTGATATCAGCAGTGCAGGGCCATGTGTGTGTGGTCTCCTTGGGTTGGGTGGTGGTGGTAAGCCTTCCAGAAACCTCAGCAGCACAACATGGCCTTAAAAATAATTCCCCATGTATCATGAGCTCCCTAGGCAAAGCTATAAGGGATGTGAAACCCTATGGGAATGACAGAAACAAACACATCTGATTACTTTCCAATGAACCCTCACCCAAATCCAGGTTGCCATTTCACCTGAATGCCTGGGTTTCACCACAATGTTGAGCCCATTTGCTAGGATTCCTCTTGTACTCATTTCCACAATAAGCTGGTCCAGAAGCAGTTCCCTTCTAGCTCTCCTCCAGTCTTACAGAAATCTCAGGGAATAAATGGAATGACGCAGACCTGGTAACCTTTCCAGGATAAGAAAGAACACCTGTTCCCTTCAACCAGTTCCCTTTACAGCCAACTGAGTTCTTTTTGCTGTGTAAAGCAAAGGACAAGATGGTGTCCCCTCCATTCCATGTTTAGACGCTCACTGGACTGGCAACTTTGATTTCAAAGTGTTAATGATGACATACAAAGCCCTAAACGGTTTAGGACCTCGATACCTAGCGGAACGCCTTCTCCCACCTGGATCTACTCGAATCACTCGCTATAGCCAGGAAAGACGGCTGAGGGGCCTAACGCCGAGGGAGGCCCAGAAAGAAAGAACAAGAAACCGGGCCTTCTCAGCAGTGGCCCCTCGACTCTGGAATAGTCTCCCGTCAGAGATTCGCCTGGCTCCCTCGCTGGGTGTTTTTAAGAGCCAACGTAAGACCTGGCTCTTTAGGCAGGCCTTCCCTCCTGTCACTACCTGATCTTTACTTCTCTATTTTTATTTTCTTGTCTTTATTTTTTCATTTGAGTTTTATCTTCCCATCTTGAACGATATTATTATTGTTGTTTAAATTGTTGTATGAATTGTTTTTATGCTATTTTATTGTAAGCCGCCCAGAGTAGACGTTGTCTAAATGGGCGGGGTATAAATTGAATTTTTTTAAAAACTAAAGCTCCTTATGCCATGTAGAACTATCATTCTGTCTTTGGCCCTCCATCAGTGCTACAGTTTAGCTCCTTGAAACTCCAAGTCATTCATGGCCAATGGCATGAGGTGGATAGAGACTCAACTCCAAACATCTGGGCAAAGGCTGACATCTGCTAGTGAAGTAGAATACACAGCTTTGTCCTCCAAGAAGAAAAAATGTCAAGAAGGATCAGACAGGTTGCTACCACAGCTACCCACCCACCCCACTTCTTCCACCTGAGGTACCTGGCTTATTATGTCTAACAGCAAGACCTTTTCCCACTGTCGCCTTTGAGGGTAGCAGACTCTAGAGCCACATGATACCAACAATAGCAGCTAGTGTTCCAAACCTGTTACTATGAGGGCAAATGGAGCAAGATCATCTGCCTGTAAATCCAATCCGATGATTGTGAACCACTTTGAGAAGCTTTAGGGCTGAAAAGTAGTGGCTGAAATCCACTAGTAAGTTGCAACAAAAATCAATGGGGATTTGGTAAGTCAACTTCTCCCCAAACCCAGTGTGTCAATGGGCCTGTGCTAGCTGCAGCTTACTTCTGGATTTCAGCCAGTATATGCAAATAAGGTGAAATCAATAACTGTACCACTTTCCAGCTTAAATGCTGCAGTGTTCTAAATATATCAGCACAATCTACTAATGTAAAGTGTAAGTTACTTTACTCATTGTAAGTGCTGGCAAATTTTTTTGAATATATATAAAATTATATTATATTTATTATACATATATATGAAATAAAAAAATGAATATATATATATATTCCACATCCAGACCCACATCCAGAAGATACTGCCACCCTGAGAAGGGATGCTGTTATTATGGACACAGCATCCCTTCTCAGGGTGGCAGTATCTTCTGGATGTGGGTCTTCTGGTGGTCATGGCCTAACATGTCTGGAGGGCACAAGGGTAACTATTCCTGATTGAGGCCACAAGATAGGGTTTAAGGAATTGTGGAATGCACTTCCCTCCAAGTTGAGAACAGTTCCCTCTCTTATTGTTTTTAAGAGGGTTGTGGAGAGACATCTTTTTAAACTGGCTTATGAGAGGGATAATTTTGAATTGTGTTAATGGATTTATTGATTTAATTGTTGTTATGGTTCAATCTGCCTTTCCTGTTGTTTCTATTATGTTTTATGATTGTGAGCTACCTTGGACCCTACTTTGTAGTGGAAAGGAAGGATACACATGTGATAAATAACATATGCTACAGATACCTTGTGATCTGAAGACGGGATTCCTTAAATGCTGAGAATATCTGATTGTCACAGCATCGTCATAATTTTCGAACTGACTTGCTTTGTTTTGTGATAGGTCTTTAGATGTAAACATGGGCTTTTGTTTGCAAATATGATTGCTCAGTCACTGCCATCTCCGGAACACCGATGAATTTCCAAATTCAAGTAACAGACTGCTTGTAACTTATAATTTGGCCCTCTATAATGGCATGCTGAGTACATATCCTGCGAGATGCTGTAAAAATTTCACTGGCTCAAGCATCCTCACAAAGAACTCAACACCTCTCACAGTCAAGCCTACCATGATTCAAATGAAAGCTACAATTCTTATACACACTTTCTTTGGAAGAAGTCCCCCAGAAATCTGTAGCACATCCTTCTGAGTTAACATGCTTAGAATTGAGCTGCATGGATATTAGGAAAGCCTGCCTGGTCATGGAGGAGGTTTGTTTATTCTTCTCATCGGACCCAGCTTCCAGTAGAGCGAGACTATTCTCTCCTGAGAGGCAAGCAAATAGTTGAGAAATGCCATAAATTGCAAGAATTCAACTTAAGAGCACAAGAAAACATGATCTGCATTATAACTACCTTGCTGTCATGCGCTGCTTTCTTTGAGGAAAGTTCTCAGTGAGAGCTCAATCTTTTATCTCTGACTAAAGAAAACGTATGGGGGGGAAAGGCTTGAATAAAGCAATTTCAGCTGGTTTTAATTTGCCCAGAAGGGAAAAGTATATATTTCCCCAGTATAAACATGAATTGTTAAGAAAAGTTTGAAAAATAACATGTTATTTGGAGTTTTATTTAGAATTATGTTTTACACATTGGTACAGGAGGGTTTCTCCTACCCAACCCCCCTAAATATTTTTCTCCAGGCTAAGAAGGAATATGCTTCCAATGGAAACTTGGTAAACCTAGTTTGCGGGGGAGGGAGACCAATTAGAATTAGCTGCTTCTATGCCTGTCCCTCAAATCTTTTGCCAACATACCCCTTTTTCGGTTTTGTATGGCCCTCCTAAGCAGAATATTTTAGGTTTGTCTCTAGAAAGTCAATGTTGTTATCAAACCCAATCTCTCTCTTTTTAACAAACAGATGAAGTTTGAGAACAGCAGAAATTATGCCTCATATTAAAGCTGTTATTCAGGGTCTGACCATTCTTATCCTTTAGTTGCTAACTGACCAAAACATTCTGCTTAGCCCTTCTTGCACCCTTGATAACTGATTTACCAGCAGACAAAACTTTCAGCAGTATTGCCTATTTATAATCAGCTACTGTTAAAAACACAGAAGGAACAGTAACTACAAAGTTCAGAATTTGGTGTAATTCTTATTTTTCCCATCATCAAGTGGAGCTAGTTGCCTGTGCCGGTGGATAAAAATCAAGATATAGATATAGATATATAGATATAGATAAATCAAAGTTTTAAAACTTTAAGTCAACTTTTTTATTTAAATCAGATTTTTATTGTTTTTGTTAAAATGCCTTTTGATTTTGTATTTTAAAACATTCTACAGTTTCAACTTAAGGTTTGGGAACTCACTTTATGGGGTTCCATTAGCTTTTGTATAGATTATTTAATCTTTTTATCTCCCCAAGAACTCAGTCTATAAAATACCATGGGGGAATTAGCTCTTAAATTGGACTTTTTTCACTGGACTGCTCCACAAGTGGTCCAAAATGTGATCTATTGCGCCCTTACAATGGGAAAAAAATGGAATTTTGTCACAGATTCAATTGGTTTGTATCAGCCAAAATACTTCAAATTCCATGCAGGACATTTCATATATGCATATACATTAGGGTTACAGCAAAGAAGAGTACATTTTTGAGAGGGGTCTGATCAGATCTGTAACTAGCCATCGTTGCACATGTGGCAATTGGCAGTCTCTCCAACCCACTCAGTTGGGAGACATGGGTGTGAGCCCACCCCCATACAAAAGAAGAAGAGTGTGGTGTTCCCTGAAAAAGTTTATACTTTCTCAAAAATGAGCAGGATTGGGAGATATTGTTTTTCCAACCCCATTTTAACTCCTCCTTTATGTGCTGGCATGGCCCAGGGTCACTTCATACCACAGCCCTGTTCTCAGTGATTAAAAAAAAACAACTCTGAAATTTCCAGCAAGCCTAGCCACTATCCTATCAATTAAATATTCCATCATATAAACTTTGGGCAGGCGTATAATCTCAACTAGGTGCCTATGTGTGCTTTTGTGTGTTTATGATATACATAATTTTATATATAATGTATAGCCTCAAAACAAGATAAACATTTCATCCTAACAGCAGAGAAACAAGATAGATTCCAAATGCCTCAGTCTGCTGCCTGAGGTAACTGCCTCATTCTGCCTAACAGTAGGGCAGGACCTGATAAATGTCAGTTAAGCATAGTCCCCATTTTGGCATTTTCCCCTGTACAATGTGTACTGCAGACACAGAACATCAATATATATGCACGTACTACTGTGGTATTGATTTATTTTAAAAGCCAGAATGACTTTTGCTGTGTATGACATTTCACCAAAACAAAACAAGCCTCAAGAAGGTTTTTTAGAGCTCTGATGTATTAAATGATGCTTGGCACAAACTGTTGCCTTGCAGTCTTGCTACATAATAGCATTGTCATTTCATGTTCACTTTTATATCTAATGAAGGAGCCTTTCTTTAGAATGTGTTTCTGAAATAAAAGTTAATGCCCCCCTACCCCATACTGTTATTTTATATGCAAAGCGTTGAATTTAGAAAATATTAGAATTTTATAATGAAGCAATCTGATATATGAACATCCCAAATTTGGTGTCTTCGAATTTACAGCCAAAGGTTTAAAGGAGCATTTTAGTGTGACATTTCTACCTGTTAAAGGTAGTCCATGGGTGCTTGTATACTATGCTGTCAGTGCAAACATCTGTGTTTCCTTCATCAAACGACAATAGCTTTCCCGAGAAGGCTAACAAAATACCTATTTAACTGTGTTTCCCTTTGGGAAGGCAGAAAGTTGGCAACGAAGTGGCCAAAGCATCACTTCATCTCCTAGCTTTCGGAGTGGGTGGGTTTTAGTTTTTCAGTACTATAAAACTGATGAAAAAAAATATTGCTTGGCTTAAACCCAACTACTAGTCCCAAGTAGAGCAGACCCAGTGAAACAAACAGATTGCTTAAGTGTTGAGTTACTAGGATGCCACTAGGTAATAGATGCTTGGAGGAGGCAGCAAGGTGTAGGAGGAAAGAGTTGAGTGTTACTCAGCTGGTCCTGAGCTCCCCAAGCTAGTCTATTACTTTCAGGAGCAGTGGAAGATATTGTGTGATCAGGGTTGGACCACCCTGGATTGAGCAGTTGATCCAAAGACTCTTCCAGTTGGGAGTGACAACTGGATTTCGGCCATAGTCTTTTTTCTACTTTTCATGCTGCCCATATCAAGATATCCCTCCTCCACACCCAAAATAGAGTGATGAGAGAGGAAACATTTTCCCTTTTGTTGGGCAAGCTTCTCCTAGTTCTTGAATGTATCATAAAAATGGAATCTAGATTTAGCTTGACAATGTCCATAACAATAGATTTTTATCACTTTGTAGGAAGACGTCTGTTGGCATCCAAAGAGAATTCACACTGGATAATGTTGTGCCTATATTAGCTTGGTTTGATTAAATAGATGTTAAATTTAAGCAACAATCATTAGAAGAAATTCTCTGCATGCCTCAAAATAAGACTTGAATCCATAAAGTCTAGTTTTTAGAGACAAATGCCTTATCTGCTAGCAGTGCTAGTTTAGTCTCAGGTCCTGAAATTTCTAAGCATTGGCCACGCTGGCTGGGGCTCTTGGGAGCTGAATCCAAAAGTTGGGAACCATTGAGTTAGGTTACTAAAAACAGCAGCAAATTAGGAAAAAGACTGACTGGATCCCAAGTAGGTTTCCAAAACTGGAAGGGGTCCTTTCATTCATATATGGCACTAAGGTCCAAATGTTGATCCTCTTGCAGGAAGTGGTAAAGGTAAAGGTAAAGGTTCCCCTTGACAATTTGTCCAGTCGTGTCCAACTCTAGGGGGCGGTGCTCATCTCCGTTTCCAACCCATAGAGCTAGCGTTTGTCCGAAGACAATCTTCCGTGGTCACGTGGCCAGCGCGACTAGACACGGAAGTGGGGGAAACAATTGTTATGAACTGCCCCTACCTTTGCAGCTTCTCCACCATCACTCTTCCAGATGTCCCACAGATCTCCAGAGGGGTTTTGGGGGACTCAGTGGTAGGATGGCCTGCAGGAAGGAGGAGGGATAGTGAAAAGTGTGTCTCCCCAAGCTCCCTGGAAGCTGTGGGACCAAATTCTGGATCCATACCAATACTAGCCACAGTCCATGAAAAATGTGCATTCTTATACTTTGGTAGACATTTTTAGAGATACTTCAGCCCTCTTGAAAACAATGTGAATGAAATGAAATGAGCAAACATTCAGTACAACCTTACTGGGATGATGGCAATGATCACAAAGCTGACAATAACGACAGTGGTAGTAGTGGTGGTGATTCAATAGTAACCAGACTGGTAGATTTGGCAGACACTTGGTTAAATACTTCTCAACTCATTAAACTCATTATTAGATGGTCTTTAGAAGTCACTGTCTCTTAAGAACTCTTTTCACAACTCTGGACATTAATCCTAGTTAACTTCCAGTCATATGCCCATCAAGTGGCACAAAAGGCAGCTTTGGCAGGGCATTATACACATTGTAAAAGTGGGCTAAGAGTTGTTTGCTAAGTATGTAATTTTGTAGGTTGTTACAACTTCTTGACCAAATATGTGTTCAGCTGGAAATCTGCAGAACTTCATTTGTCTCTTCTAATTTCTACAGGTTTGCACAGTTGTGGGACTATAGATCTTACTTGTGAGATCAGAAGGCAAGAGATTTATAAAACACTCTGTTCTTCAAAAATCCAAGAAATTACAATGATAGAAGGCACCTGTCTGAAGTCTGTGTCTATGCCTGCCTATGGTACCTCGCTTCTACAAGAATTAGCAGAAGATGGGAGAGTGTGACCATTCTCAAGTGCTAGGAAGAGTGAGAGAGGATGTTGTCAATACAACTCACATTGGGCTCATCTCTGAGACTTGGCTGCTTGCTCAGTTTTGCACATGCAGGTCAATTACTAATTCCATCCACATAGCTCAGAAGGAGGATGAATGAGGCTGACTTCAAGGTCAGCCGTAAAAAGGACTTTGCAACCTTAGCTCCCTTTTCAAGGGCATTTTCTTCGGGGTCAAGGAGGAACAATGTGTCAATAGCTCCTGCCACCATTTCACCCTCTGCTACCCAGACAACCTCTCACAGTTCAGAGCCTCTTTATAGTAAAATAACAAACTGCTCAGCTGGCTTCAAAGGTCACCATAATATTAATACAAGGGCTATCAACCTTCTGAAGCACTGGGGCTCTCTGTGAAGCACAGATGGTGGTATTTATACCACGAGGAACATAAACTAGAGAATAGCTTTTGTTCTTTTCTTCATTCATTTTCGCTGGAATTGTCTCTAAGGTCCTTCTCCATCACCTGGAGAAACATCTCCCATTGCTCTATGCATTCCCTAGAGACATATTTAGCCAATGCCAACCATTCCTTGAAGAACATTTGCATGAGGCCAATTCCCACATTGACAGAGCTGGTACACCAGAAGCATTAACAGACCATATTTATGAGTTCCACATGAAAGCTCTGTGCACAAAGACAGATGCAGTCCATCCCATCAACTGCTGGTGTTGTAGACAACTCCTGGACAGGCAGGTGAAAGACTCTTCTGGCAGGGTTGTTCAGTAAGTAGTGTAAAAAAAATGTTTGGACTTATGTACTGGCCCATAGTGCTAGAGCTCTCTCTGGGCACTGTACAGTATAATTATACAAGCAACACTCCCCCCACCCCCACCCCAAATGAGCTGGGTATTCATTTTACCAACCTTGGAAGGATGGAAGTCAGAGTCAACCTTGAGCCAGCTGCCTGAATCCATTGGGATTGAACTGTGGTCATGAGCAGATGCTTGACTGCAGTACTGTAGTTGAACCATTTATTTATTTATTTATTTATTTATTTATTTATTTATTTATTTATTTATTTATTTATTTATATACATACCACCCATCTGGCAGCCAAGGCCAACCATTGTGCCACAGGGCTCCTACTTATTCGCCACCTATCTCAGTACTATTTATATGCACTTTAGCACAGTAAGGGGCAACCCAGGATTCAGAAAAACAGCAAATGGGCCCTTCACGCTGAATTGTCAAGAACCCCCTCCCCTGGCTAGAACAGGGTAGGCAACCTGAGTGGATCCAGAGAAGTATCTGCCAGCATCTTTGGCCCTACCACAGAAGTGAAACTGGAAGAGGCAAGAATGACATGTTGGTTGTTATTATTAAAAAACTTTTGAGTTTTGTTAGTTAGTTTGTTTTTGCTAAGACAAAGTACAGAGAGAGGTCCATATTGTTTTAGAAGAGACTTGAACTCTCTGCAAGCAGAACCCATCCATTTTGCAAAAGTTTTGGCAGACAACGGGGGTTTCTAGAAGAAGCAAGAAACAGCCTCTGGAGCTGCATGATTTCCATCCTTGACTTAGAACCTGCTTTGTGTAATAGTCAGGTTTATTGCCTGTTTTTCATCGAAAAGGTAGGGTTTAACCATGTTTTATTAGGTAAGCTGCAAGTTGCCCTTGATTTACAGGGACATCATAGTTTTTGCAAGGTATGTGAAATGTTTACCATTGTGATCCCTCAGTGAGTTTCCATGGCCATGTGGGAATTTAATACAGGTCTCTTGAGTCCACTCGACCCAATAAACCTCTCTGACTTTTAACTATACAGTACTTGGATGAAATTTAGTTTGCCAAAGGACATATGAAATTGCTTGAAGTCTGTCTCTACGGTTCATGTGGACCACTTGTCAGCCATCTCTGTGATTGCAAACAAATGCATTAGAATGATCCCATCAAAGTCAATGAATTCAATGTGTGTCAAATAAATTGTTCGTTTTGGCACATTTCAAGTAGCTTGTATTTGTGAAATCACTGAGGAGAGTTAAGATGACACCTGTCATGGTTAAATGCATATGCTTTTTTCAGTCTGTTTGCAAGTATCTGTGAGTATGACACAACTGTTCTCAAAAAATGTTACCCAGGAAACTGAAAAGAAATAGGATTAAGTTTAAAAAACAGACTGAAGCAGTTCGTTGTTATTATGTGCCGTCAAATTGCCTCCAACTCATGGCGACCCTATGAATAAGCGCTCTCCAAAATGCCCTGTCCTCAGTCACCCTGCTCAGCTCTTGCAGACTCAAGCCTGTGGCCTCGTTTAGGGAGTCAGTTCATCACATATTTGGCCTTCCTCTTTTCCTGCTGCCTTCCAACTTTCCCAGCATTCTTGCCTTTTCCAGGAAATCTTTCCTTCTCATGATGTGCCCCAAATAGGACAGCCCCAGTTTATTATTTTGCCTCTAAAGATATTTGAGCCTTGATTTGATCTAGGATCCATCTGTTTATCTTTCTGGCAGTCCAGGGTATCTGCAAAGCTCTCTTCCAGCACTATGTTTAAAATGAATCAATTTTTTTCCTGTCGGCTTTCTTTACTGTCCAGCTTTAACACCCGTACATACTGATCGGGAATACAGTAGTGTGGGTAAGCTTGGTCCTGATGTTCTATGAGACATCCTTACACTTAATGATCTTTCCTAATTCCTTCATTGCTGTCCTTCCTGATTTCTTGGCTGCAGTCTCCATTTTGATGATTGAACCAACGTATACAAAATCTCTTAACTATTTCAGTTTCTGAATTTCGATTTCACTGAAGCAGTGAATGCTCTTAAATCACACTTCCATGCACTGGTGATGAGCAAGGGCCATGAAAAAGTTGATAGTCCTGGGTGGCTTGAAGGAGTTAATCCTTTGGCTGCTAGGCGAGTAATCTCCATGATAAAAGTAGTACTCTAAAGGCCATGAAGCCCCCAGAGGTCAAAAACAATTTCTTAGAAACAAGTTTAGCCCAAACAGCAAAACTAATGAGAAAGAGTGCTGTTAAATAACACACAGTATTTGTAGGTGAAGAAGACTGAGGGAGGGGAAAGTATGTTGATAAAGGCTTTTTTATGCAAATTAAGTTAAGACAATTGGTAAAGTTCTCAGCTCTTGAGAAGAGTAGAAAATCAAGCATAGCAATGTTATGAATGAATTTCTGCAAGATAATTTTTGGCACCATTACTAATTAACTGTTTGCTTGAAGAAATAAAGTCACGGTGCATGATTATACAGTATGCTTTGACATCTGGATTGTTATGGTTCATTTTTTTAAAAAAGATCTATCAGAAAAATATTATCTTCTCACTTATTTTCATTGATTGCCTTTCCTGCCCCAAACAAAAAGGAGTTTTGTCTTTCCTACAAAAGATTCATCAGCAATGGTTTCAAGATGTCAAAGATGGTGATACTTTAACCATGGGGGTTCATTGCTCTGTGAAAAGGGGGGGGGGGACTGGAAGGAAAAATTAAACAATTAAAAAAGACTCATCATTTCATTTCAGTTGTTTAAAAACAATTATCTAATTATGTTGTGTATTGGCAAGGAAAAGGAATTTGATGCTCTAGATCTGTCACTCTCAAGGGGGGGCATATGGCCCCCTGGGGGGCCCTGGCACATTTGAAGGGGACCACAGATTCATCTGTTCGTGTTATATCCTTGTTTGCATACAGCCCAAGGCTTTTCCTTGTTTGAGAGGGGGCCCTGGAACTTGAGAACACCCCAAAAAGGACCATAGCAAAAATAAATAAATAAATAAAAATAGTTGAGAATGGCTGCTCTAGATTACCAATGGGAGAAGAAAAGGTGACTAAGCCACCCACACATGGCATAAAGTATGATGGTTTTTCCAGGGGAAGGTTTCGGGGGGGGGGGGGTTGCATCAGATTTTTATGTGTATATGTCTATACTGCAAGCAGTCAAAATCAGAACATTTCACTATTATGAGACCACCTTGGTTATGGACCAGATAGGAAATCTCTCAGCTGCTCTGAATAATTCATTGTTATTTATATAGCCCATCTTTCTGATATTTTGAAGGAGATAACATTTATCCTTAGTAAATTGAGACCACCAGCAAAAGGAGGAGGGACTGAAATCTTGCTGTTTTAATAGGGTTGGTGTTTATAGCTCTGGCATTTTTTAACTTGTGGGAGCTGTTTATTGAGCCATAAAGTCTACTAATGGGAGATATTGTCTCTAAATTATGTACTTCCTATACCATTGGGGTTAGTGGGGTAATTACAGTTTATCACCATTACCAGTCTAAATCTTCTAATGGGAATTTAATTGCTAATTTGTTTGTTCATTCTGTGAATAAACCAGGGTAATAATGTACATTATGTTGCACCTGCACATAAATACTCTATATATTATATCCATTCACGTGCTTGAATATATAATATATTTTTGTATGCTGAGGTAATTAAAGTCAACATGGATCTTAATAATGCAAGAAAATCTGAACCCATGGAAGTTAATCCATTATTTCAGGGCACTGTAAAATGTAAGCAGATGTTTTCCGTAGTTGCAGTGTATGGGCTATGCCGGCCAAATTCAAAGACCTCTAGAGAAAATTATAGCTTCTATTCCCCCCCCCCACCCCCAAAAGTTTTGGAACTATATGTAGTAAAAATCTAACTGTTGTGTAATAAGAATTAAGAATGAAAAGAAATATGGCAACTTCACACTGTCCTACAAAAATTTCCATTTCACACCTCACAAGACTGGCAGTAGAATGACATTCAGTTTTCCTTGGAAATTTGTACATTTCTGACAATTATACTGCATTTCAACAAAGAAGAAATGAACACAAAGCCATGCATACCATTGAACACAGCATGTTACTGAAAACAATGTATTTGAAAATGTACAGAAACCTGCATGAGTCACTTGGAACAATGCATTAAAATGTGTACATGAGGAGAAATGCTTATCAAAATATGCACGTATCTCTGTGTGGGAATTTTAAATTTCTTGCAACCCGATATGTATCTGGAACTGGAGGAATGCAATAGATTTTCGTTTCTACAAAAGGGATCTAACAGTCCAACAAAAAAATGCAGAACTAGAATTGGGATATTGTGCCTTCAAGACTGTCCATATAATCTGTGTTTGTGCATACTGTGACAGACCATCAGGGTCAGGAATTCCATCTCTAATCATTCAGCCACACTACCCAGTTGTTCCTGGAGTGGATGAGTCCAGGAGTGTCAAATGGGGTCATGGCTAGGGAACATGCCTGGTCCTGGTAACTCCCAACACTCCAGTCTATCCTTCAATTGAGTAGTACCTTCAGGGAGTTCCAAAAATCCACAAGGTGAAGTGCTTAACACTGTTATGCCAACCCTGCAGGGTAGAACGGCTACCACACCCGCAAAATACCAAACACTCCCGATAACCGGTCAAGGGAAGAACCAGTTTTTAAGTACTACAGACCCTTTCAGTGAAAAATCTAGACAACTGGATGGAGAATGTTTATATTTTATTAAAGACAGTGAAAAGGATAAAAAGTTGAAAGCTTCAAAAGACATCAGCATTTGGAGCAAACAATCTATTTGAGGCTAAGGTTGAAACAATACAGAAAAAGACACAGGAAAATAAAAAAAGCTATCTAAGCTACCTAATACTCTCACACTAACATAGGATCATCATTGTCTTGGAGCATGCACAGAGTGCATCCCTCCCAGCACGGCATAACAGGACAGCAACTGAGCATAGTATCTCCCAAGAGATAGGCTAAGTCAACTAAATTCCTTTATATATTTTAAGCTTCGTATTCTGAACCCTTCAAGATGGCCTATTGATCAGGCTTCAAGTTCCCCTGAATGTTCAAAAAGACAAGAGTACTTTTTGTCCCCCTCCCTTCACACAGCTGAATTCATTCTCTAAATAGCACAGTACCAGGGAACAAGCCAACTTGGCCTTGGAGTCTTTGCTGAGAGAAGATAAGCTGCCGGTGTTACTTCTTTTCTTTTTTTGGTTATTGGCAAAGACTGCCCCTCTCTTCTCCTAGCCCGAGGTTCCCAGGCATGGAGAGAAAAGCCTGGATTTTCCAGATGTGCCCATAACTCATGCTCCCCTAATTTCTCAGTTTCTTCACACATACATGCATCCCTATATACATACATACATACAACCTTAGCCTCAAAAAAAAAAAAAAAAAAAAACCCACACACACACACACACACTCATATATACACATCTCTCCCTCTTTCCCCACACCAATACACCTGCTCTCTCCAGGTCTTTTATAAACTAAATCTAACTGTTACAATCAACAGTCGGAAGTGTATCAATACGTATTTGGTGGGATGCTGTTTGAAAACTTCCACAGTCTGGGAGATGCTATACAAAAAGGAAGTTTTCCTCTGTCTGATTCTGCACAAGCTTAAAGATTTAGGATCATGATGGCCAGGCTGTTCTTGTCAACAAACAGGCACAGCAGATTTATCTTGTAAACTACTTAATCCTGCAAAAATTACAGAGTAGTGTAGATGGTAGAATTCCCACAGGTGTATCTTTTCTCAATGAAAGACTACTGTGATGGGAGAAGTTGGTCAAATTTTCCTTAATGTGCAACTTTTAAAGCAAAGCAAAACAAAGCATGCTGCTTATACACCACCCCATAGCGCTTCAAGCACTCTCTGGCGGGTTTACAAGTTAATTATGCAGGCTACGCACTGCCCCTCAATGACCTGGATACTCATTTTACCAACTTTGGAAGGATGGAAGGCTGAGTGAGCCTTGAGTTAGCTACCTGGGGTTGAACCCTGGGTCATGACCACAGTTTGGCTTCAGTACAGCAGTTTAACCATTGCGCCACGAGGCTCTTTAAGGGCCACAAACTTTGTCACTAATGACTACAAGGGTCCTAACATATAGAAAACAGAACGGCAAGTGCAGCAAAATGGCCAGCGATGGAGTTGCCGGTAGAGTTCTAAGCTAAAACAGTTAGAGCCTTCCAAGAACCAGTGTTCATTCTTCATAAAATAACTGAGAATAAAGGTATATTTAAATTATTTTAATTGTGATATTAAATATACAGTAGTTTGTTAGAATCTGAAACAATTACAAAAGTACATGAATCATATTTCTACAGTAAAGTAAAAAATACAACCTACATTCGCCCCAAAAATCTATGACTATGATTATTTTATTTTGTTTAAATAAAAATGTACAGTTAAATTTCTAGAGAAAGAAAGTTGCAACGTTTATCCATAACAGGTTCAGTGGATGGGCTATCTAATCTTTGATGCCAAATACATCCTCTATTAGTGGTAAGTACTTGATTTTTTTCACTGGAAGGGTTGGTGGCTGCCCGCTCCATTCATCTTCATACTGGAAACAATGAATAAGAGGTGAAAGCAAGTTTAGAACTATACATAGTAATAGAAAGTGGCCAGAAATGGCATTCAACAGAATGAAGGGGTGAGCATTTCTGTTAGTAAATCGTCCTGCAAGTGCAACTATGATAGGACAGAAAATGGACAATAACCCATTTTGGTTAAAAGGCAGATCAACATTTCTCCAAATGGTCTTTCTAAAACAAAGGTGGAATTATGAATTGGACCCAAGTTGCAGGAAGGCTTGGACTCAACTCGTCATGGCCTATTGTATCATGAACACTGAACATCTCTGATGCTGAATTTACTACCTGTAACTTGGTGGGGGTTTTCTTTCTAGACTCTTGCAAATGAAATACTACATTATTCTTAATTTGCTATTGGTAGTAGGCATGGCCATATCACTCAGTGTCATTTTCATATGTCTTCACCACCTTTATGTTTGATTTCATCTTGTTTTTGAATTAGCCCACCCAGATTTTTTTAAAAAACGAGAAAAGAATGCATTCAAATATGCAGTTCTCCTCACAAGACATACTGTATTTTTATTAGAACTTGGGCAAGTTATTTATTTGGACTACAGTTCTCAGAATCTCCCGGCCAAATATGGACTGTAAAATGCATTTTATTCTTTTTGAAGCAAGAATTGAATTAGAACCTTTTGGTAGCCAAAAAGAAAAAAAAAGTCAGATAACTAAGTTCTGATGCATGCAATGGTGTGGCAGATGTATCTGATCATTTCATTGGAATCCACAAAGATCAAATTCCTCCAGCATCCCTAATGGGGACCACAGACAGGGTTTGTGATCCCATAGGTGGGCCTAAAACCAGCAGCTGGGGATCAGTGCTATAAAGACAAAATGAGCTGTTTTAATGTACATTATACTATAATCCTGTTGAGACTTGTATCAATTTGGAAGTTGTTTAGGATGGAAAAAAAGACTTCATCTTTAAGACAGGCCTTTGGAATTTAGGGGCATTAATTGCTTAGTTTTTTGCTACAGATTAATTCAGCTTGGGAAAAGTGATCTCGGACACAGAGTTCTTGGATACAATATTAAGAGAGTAAACTGCATCTACCAAGTCACAGACTGAATGTGAGAATATTTATTTTCAAGCATTTATTAGCTTAGAAACTGGCAGAAGGATTAAACAAAACTCAGTGGATTCAGTCATAAATGAGAATGCAGATTGAAATTTCTGTGTGTCAAATATAATCATCAAACACTCCAAAAATACTCTCATTTTAAATCGCCACTGAGATGAAGATATAACTGATATTATTCAAAGAACCAATGGGGGATTTAAATCCCATTCCTTCCTTAACATCATCATATCACTTATTTTCCCTCAGCCCCCTTTTTTCATTAAAATGTACTCACAGAGATGATCTTCAGCAGTTGAAACAATTAAAGTAAGTGATTCATAGACTAAACCTTTCGTGCAAACAGAATACTTTAAAAAAAAGAATAATCCAAAAATCATGCAGCAGGAAGTATGTTATAGATGCACTTAGCAGTCTAACCTGGGGTCACTTGTTTGATATATGTTGTAACAAGGGCTCATAACATGTAGTTTGCATAGAATATGAGTAATAAGCTTATACTTAAACCTCCTTTCACAATAAAACAAACAGGGTAAACATAGAAATGTCCTGGATGCCTCCAAGAGCAGGTAAAGCACTTCTTATTCTTTAAGCATAGTTTATCCATAGTGCCCCATGGAGTACTGGGAGGCTCCAGGGGGGCAGAGAGTTGCCCTTTCCCCACATTTCAGCTTCAACAATTGTTTTCCCTCCCTTTGAGAACTTCAGAAGCCTGCTTTGTGCTTATATGACACAAAAGTTAACTCCTGCATTGACACAGCACTTTACAACAGCCAGCATAAATTGCTTTTAAAACTATTAAATAAAGCTTAGGTTTTGGGAGATTCTGTGTAAGTACTTTAATCAGTTTTTTGTATTTGCTTACCTGTAGAGGAATCAACATGGTTTGGAAAGCTGGAATTGGATGCTCTCTCCAGTCCAGCCCGTCAACCAGCTTTTTGTAATTTACTTGTTCTTTGCAGTCTTCACACCTACACATAGATTGGGCATGCATATATTCAGTACAGTATATGGCTTATGATTATTTTGCTCAACACAGCAATGGCTATCCTTTATATCTGAACCATTTTGAAAGCTAAGCATGAATTCACAGGTGAATAGGCTTTCTTCTTTAATACACAACTGATGATGTAAAATTCTTATTGTGGTAATGAACTATTTACACAGTTAAATAGATGTCTGTGTTTTAACCTCCAATAACAATGATTTACAACTTTTCTACACTAAATGTTCAGATGGGATGGAACAGGCTTGCAGCTGACACCTTACAGGTGCAGATTTAGCAGAATCTTTCTCAGCAAAGAACAACCAGATATTGTTGCTAATGGAGCGAGATCCTCCCTTTATTCAAAGGAAGGAAAAATAGCAAACATTCTATTTATAAGAAAGGATACTGAAAAGCCAACACAATTAAGCAGAAGTAAAGTATGCTTTTGGCCTCTGAGCCAAATCAGCACTACACTAGCAATGTTCCTGCTTTTGCTTGCTGATGGGGAAGCTGGAGAGTTGCCACAAATGTGCTTTGAATTATTACGTGTATTATTCTGGTTTGGGATACACAATCACTTATCACAGAAAAATATTGAACCAATAAATTGCCAAATTTTTGGAGATTAAATCAAAATCCTAGATAATAATTATTCCCAGTCCTTTATATTTAAATAGCAAGCAAAGCCAATAAATGTCAATGAATATTAAACCTGATTGCACATGGGTCTTAGGATAAAGTGTGCTCCTTCGCTAAACTCTGTAGGCCTTTTTTGCATATTTATTTTTTAAAAACATTACTATGAGCTTTCAACACACACAGATCCTGCTGGGAAACATTAGACTGGTACATCGTGTTAACATCCTGTAATTGTATTAATATAGTATATTTCAGCATTATGTGGACACAGTATTTGGCTGCTTCAGAAAAGACCAGGGAAAAAGATAAGGGCAACAAGGTTTAATGTGTGTATGGTGTCTGATCTGACAAGGGTCTTTATTCATTCTATTTCCCTCCACCCCCCAAAGCTCTCTTCGTAGTCACCATCTCAGAAGACAGTGACACCAGGACATGCATCTCCAGTGAAGAGTGTTTGGAAACCATTTGGCAGCCGAATGAGGTTGCTTCAGCACTGGTACAGTGTATGCCTTCAAAACAATCTGGTTCTTTTTATTATGAATTGCAGTTTTTAATCACTGTTCAAAGGTAGCCTATGTATGACAAACTACAGTGGCCTAGGCTCTCTCTATTGTGCAGTGGTTGCAAGTGACATACTGGTCTTAGCTGCTGGCATGTGCTTGTGCACCATGGCAAACCAACTGGCCCTTCCAGTGATGGTTCAAACAGCACCTCTAAACTATGAGCCTAGTCGTTCTGGGGGAGCACCGCCTCACCCAGAATAAGTTGGAACTTACGTCTACCTATCTTTTCATTGTTCCTTTTCAAGTTTTTTTTTTCAAGTTCACATTCTGTTAATGTGTTCAGGGCATATTCATTCCATCTCAGTAAAAATAGTACTGTATAACTCTGGAAATAATTGGGAACATACTCCAATTTTCAGAACTGTTGGATGATGTTTTTAAAGAATATTCCAAAAATGTGGCACAGTATTATGGGAGCCTGGTCTGGCCCTTAGTCTCAATTCTTGTCAAATAACCATGGCAAATTCAATTATTACCTATATTTTAGAGAGGCGATGCATTCCTTCTGCTGTCCTAGAATTTCTTTTCCGATCAATGCTCTGATTCTAAACATGCTAGTTATCATTCAGAAAAGACAGGACTCTGGCTTAACTTTTGTATAACTAGTGAAATTCAGACAGAGGCAAACTCCCACTTCATCAAATAAAATTTAAGATTAGGGTATATGTCTCCAGTTTCATGTTGTTCCTCCATGGTTTATAGAAAGAAAGGACGTCTTTTTAATACTTGATACATTTATCACTGAGGGATACTATATCATTCTCTTATCTAGCTGCATCTACTGTATTTTATTACTGTTTTACAGGAGCAGGGAGAAAAAGTCTTCATTCTCTTTCTGGATTCTAGCAGTCCCAGAACACCCCTTGGCACTTCAAGTTAGTGGGAGTTCTAAAAATGAATTATTTTACTCTTTTTAATCAATGCTCATGACCAGGTGTTGAAAATGATGAATGTGCAGCAAATTACAAAAGCCATCCATCTGCCTTACCACAGGGAACTCCCTGAAATACTTCTTTTTTTAAATGTAGGGATGAGATTTTTGAGTAACAGTATCTTACTCTCATTAGGCATTTCAAATAAAGAAAAGACTAGATTGTCTACCACTGCCTTAGGGGGAGGGAGCTCAAAGGACTGAAAAATGGGGGGGGGGGGTGGCCTTCCTCTTCTGGTTCTAAGATGACTCACTTCAAGTCCTGCATTCTGTTGTTTTCTGATATAATAGCAAAGAATCTGCTCCTCAGCTTGAAGGGAAGAGGTCTATTTTGGCAGGAAGAAGTGATCTAAGGGAATGTCCTGTGGCTCCTAGGAGCCCAAGAAAGGGGCTTGTCAGTTAATCTCACCAAGGCCACGATCACATGAGCCAAATGTTGCGTTCCTGTACCCCACTGAATTTGTGTCATAAATCTGCGGTCATATGACACACGGCCATTAGCAAATCATTTACCCAGTGAGCATGCTAACTGCAGATCATTTCTCGCTCGGCTAGAGGCTTCTAATTTTTTTTGTTGCAGGCCTTTAAAAAAAAACTTGCATTGCTGCATGTGTGAATGATCTTATCACAACTTTTTTGACCTACTGCCACTGTGCATGTCCTTTTAATATGTCTTTTTCCCCATGGCATTTGCATCAATGCATTGGTTCACTTCTGTCAAACAGTCTCAACAAGAAGGCCTAAGCACTTATTGAATTGGAAGAAAATGGCTCGGTAACCCAAAACCACATTGCAATACACATCCTAGAATAAATATGTGATCACAAAGCATGACAGGAACATGATTAAAAGTCACGTAACCACAGGAGGACATTTTGCTGATGTGACTGTGGCCCAAGACTCATGGGGACAGCAGCATGGGGGGACTGCCACTTCCCTGCCAATGAATTCCTTTGGCCCCTTCTGCCAAGCCCTTTACACATGTGTGTAAAGAACCACGAGGCTAAAACACAGCAAAGCTGGAGGCTTCTTGGTTTTTACCAAACCATTATCCTACTTAGTTTTAATGGAAACACCAGAACTATAACACTTGCTATATTTCTAAAGCAGCACAAGTTAAGAAACAACAATTTAGTACTGCAGTATTGCAACAGCAGATATGCAGCAGAACCCTAAGACCTGCACCATGTTGTTTCAACCAAAAGAGCTGCCAGAGCAGTTCCAATGATGCCCCCTTTTCCTTGAGATTTCTCACATTCAGACCCTTCCTGACTGAATCTTTTCAGATGCCACATTTAATTTTTAATGAGGCAGTTCTGAAACAGATGTCTGAACAGCATGTTTTCTAAGTAATATTCTTGTCTATTTCAACATCTCTAATAAATTAAATCAGAGTGTAATGTACATGTGTACAGCTCTGTCCACGTAATTCATCTGATTCATAAGAACATTTTGCAATGAAGACAAGCATAAACATGACAGAAATATGGAAAGAGATCAACATTGGTATATACAGAATTATGCAAGCTGTAGAATTGCTTGCACTCTGACCTGTTTTTCATAGAATTAAAAGTGGTCGGGAAGAGAGTTTGCTGCTCTCAGTGTGTATGCTTATGCCACTTTCATCTACAGTTACCTGGCTTTCTACTGTCTCAAAAAAAAAAAAAAAAAACACCTACTGGCAGGATGGGAATAGATCAAAGTTCACTTTATATTCCCCCAAAGCCTTAAGTTTGGAAAGGGGACCACAAGTCCACCCCCACCCCAGTCATCTGTCCCTAGGCCTAGAGCAGGGGTCTCCAAACTTTTCAGCGTGAGGGCCACATCATATATGTTCCACATTTTCAAGGGCCAAAGGAACACACCCGCCCGCTCGCATGGGCTGAAGGGAACGGACCTGAACGTGCCTGAGCCTGCTACGTTCGCCGGGTCGGATAAAAAGGCAAGGCGGGCCAGATGTGGCCCGCGGGCTGTAGTTTGGAGATCCCTGGCCTACAGCAATGACTGGTTAAACCCTCACACCTGCTATTTCAGTCCTCCCCTTCCAAAGAGATCAGCAAGCTTCATGGGTACATAAAGACTCCTTAGCCTCTCTCAAGGCCTCACTTGTCGGGGGCCTTGCAAGCAAGGACAAAGAATTGGACTATTCGTCTTCTCACTCATAAGCACTGCATGAATTCTTCTACCTTCTCAGTTCTGTCCTTGTGTTTATGAGGATGATTTTCTTTAGCAAAATATGCACAGAACTGTATGTTTTGCTCCTTAGGTTAAAGAAGTTTAAACAATGTTAAGCCTGGATAGGTTGTTTGCCTCTTTCTTACTAACGGACCAGTAGAAAAGCTTGCAAAGCCAGTGCTTGTTATGTGTGTATGTTCTGCTTTTCAAGGGAAAAAGATACTCATTTTGTGCATAACTCAAAGAAGAGAGATCATAATGGGAGAGGGCAGCTCTTTGTTTCAGTCTTGGCAGAAGCTAAGGCATCTTGCAGGGCTTCCAAACTCCTTCTCAATGTGTCTGTTGAGGCAAGTCAGCCATGGGAATCAATGTCTCTTTCAATCTTTTTTCAAATTTTCTTTAAAAATTATTTTTAGGTTCAAACTAAAATATATGCTAAGTATGTCATAAGAAATGTTGTTTCCTCAAGTGATGAAATATGCCTGATTGTCATAACACATGCTTTTCCTGGACAATGTATCTTGCATTTAGCATGTTTTATCTTGTGACATCATTAGAAGGTGAATTTGGGCTGAATTAACAAGTCTTATAGATCAGGGTTGTACCTTTGAAGAAAGACCATCATTGGAAGGAGAAGAGTTAAATGCACAGGATATACATTTCCTCTAATATCTAGTCCACCCTTAGTCTCCACTGTAGTTGCCTTTTTATCACATCTCAGACAGGCCGAATATAAAAATTTACATCAGTCAAAAGAGTCAAGAAGGAGATTGGTCCATCCAGTTCTGAGTACACTCATAGCCACTGCTGGCTTTGGCCCTGCCTACTGCTAGCATGTGGCCCCTGACAGATTACTCTGAGAGAATAGGCTCTTAATGAATAAAAGGCTCACTATTCATGGTGTACATCTATTACCATCTTGAAATAAGACTTACGCAGCCAGCAGAGCTCGCAGAAAATCATCTGCCAGTGGTATCCTGAAAGCCTTGAAAATAGTCCTGCACTTGTCACTCGGCAACAGTCCACGTCTATATGAAGAGAAGAAATTTTTTCCATATTCATTGTTTTTAAATGTGATTTTAAATAACAAAAGACACCATGTATGATTAAGTGATTAAATTAGTGTTTTAAAAACTGTAGCTTGACAAACAACAAAAACACTTGTGAAAAGGAAAACTTCTTAAAATGTTGCCTAGTTAATGCTCCTTCCTTTTAAGACAGTCTTCTGAGGAGAATGCTGATTTCAAGGAAGGTGACCAACACTCACATGCAACTATGTCATTTTTAAAGCTCCTGGCCAGTTCCTCCATCTCCAGCCTCTTGTGAGAATCACAACCCCGCCCCAGCAGCACTTGAGAATATATTGGAGGGGGAAAAGGAAATGGGCCCTACATTTCCTCTGCAGAACTGTGGGACAAGGGAAGGAATAAAGAAAAGAAAGAAAGAAACTTCTAGCCCCAAGACTATTTTGCCCATCTTTCCTTGAACAAATGGTGGGACTCAGGAGCCCCCATAACTTACTCCATCTTCCTGCTTGCCAAAGAACTCTGCCTCCAGGATTATAACACATATTTACTATTAGTGACAGAGAGATCTTTTGCTGAAAACCTGCAACTTTGTTTTGGTCTACAATTTGTTAGCACTTATTTCATTGACTTTATCAAGTAATTTTTGCAGACCACCGAAATTATGAATTAGAAATACGGCATCATTTGCAAATTAGCTGTTGCTGTTTTCCATTGATAAGAAAATCATCATTTGATTCAACAAGTTCTTTGTCTCCCGATTTCTTACAGAGGAATTAGTAGTGAACAAAGTCATGCAAATTTCTGACAGAAAATGGATTCCTTACTTGTCTCGGTCACTGTATGCCAAGTGGGCCAGAAGTTGGCCAAAATTCTCAAAGTTACTTTTCTTGAGTCGTTCCTGCGACACTGCTAGAAGGTACATAGCATCCATCTCATTCTCATGTCGTACACTGTAGTATCGTCCAAGGGTCATAATTTCATGTTCTGTTAATTTTCCGTTGGAGATATTCAACATCAAATTTCTGAGGGGGAAAAAAAAGGAAATTAAATTTTAGAAATTAGCATACAAGTCCAAGGGCTTCTCTGGGGTATTATAATTCAGGCATTTCTTGCATACGTTCAGTATTATTATACATAATACTGTCAGTTTTGCACATTAATTTTACTCTGCTGTCAGTTATGTTTTAAAATATATTTAGTTCTAGCTATGCCAGCAGTCATGTTTCAAAAACAGACAACTGGGAATGTCCATGCTGTTCACATCACAATGGAACTTTAAGTGAGCTGGTAAAGGTGTACGTTCAATTCTGATGATGTTTCAAAGCAGCCTCATACTTGAAGAGTCTTTAAGGGCCACATTTCTATATAATATTAATAATTGCATGCTGTGGCGACCCTTTTCAGTTTTCTATCTAGAAAGTACTTCTGAAGGAGTTTATCATTCCCATCTTCTGGGGGTGTCCTGGGATTGTATAAATTGCACACACACGTTAGCTCTTCTCTTGGGAGTCACAGTAGTGGACTGAACCCCCAACCTTTGGCTACACTGCTAGGTATCTAGCTCACTGAGTTATCCAGCCAGCGAAAATTTTATACCATGACCAATTATTTTTAACCTCCCCGTCCAACATGATATCAACCCAAATTGCCCTCTTAATTTACTCACTAATGGAAACAGAAGGTGCAGGGGAGCAAAGGTACAAAGGCCACCCACTTGCTCCTGCTAGGTTCCTGATCCAGATTGTCCCTTGAACCTTCTGTTTATTTTATCAAAGACATTTATTGTAAAAGCTAATTGTGCAGATAGCATTTTGTCTAGTTGGGCCCTAAGAGACAATTTAAATCAAGCATAACTAGATTTATGTAGGTCTTTATCCTTGTTACAAAAAAGAAGAGCACCAAACAGTGGTACAAGATATCTGCTTTGTACCTCTAAAATATATAGACAATTTGAGGTGGATGGGTAGGAAAAAATAATGCTTACTGTTCAGAATAAACAATACTTTTAACAATAAAAAAAAAGTCATCACTGCACCAGACTGTTATCACTAGACCAAAGAATTAGCAACTGCAATTTTCCAGCCCAGAAGATTGGCTAATTTCCCTTGAAAAGAAGTATGAATGTTTCAGCTACCACTTTAAATAAGAGCTACAAAGTATCCATTTTGAATCAACTGAGAACTGAATAAACAAACTCTTTCAATAATTTGATTTTCTTTGTGCAGCTTAGAATGATAACTTATAGTATGTGCCAGTCATTTTTCGCCTAAGTGTAGGATTATAATGTCTTTAAAATTTGCATGAACAGTTGGACTAGACTATGGTAATCTACCACACAGAAATGAAAAGTGCCCTCTGAGTTTATGCACTCAAAGTTCACAAGTTTCATATTACAATTGATCCCCCCAAGGCACATTACCCAGCAACAGATGAAATTTTAAAAAGGTATAAATATGGTATTAATCGGTCTTCTTTTGGTGCAATTAACCATACTGTTCATTTTTAATCACCAGATCTTCTAGTTGAGCTCCACAACACAATGAAATGGAAAAACATCATCATGCCAGCATGTCCATTACTGTTCTTGTTTTATTTATTCATCAAGCATGAACTACTTTCTAGGGCATTTGATAAGATCTCTGTAAAAAAAGATTATTTCTTATAACTTGGAAACAAGGATATTAGCTCACAAAGCAAAGCTTGAGCTTGTGCAACACAGCTAAATTTAAATTTAGAATCTTAGGCGCACACACGATTTTCTGATTTTGAGATTATGCATGCTTTAGGAGGGGAATGATATTTCTCATTCCATTTTTTTAAATGTTCCAAATAGATTTTGGTTAACAGTAACGAGATCTATAGGTATCTCCAGAACTCTGCTTTACCAATTTTCAAGGGAGAAAGGGCCTCAAGCCAATTTGATATTTTCTATAAAATATATGTTGAGTTGAATCAGTAAAATCCTATGGATATTTACTCAAAGGCTAGTTTCACTGTGTTCAGTGGGATTTACTCCCACATAAAGGTGCACATGATTACAGACTCAAGAATTTACCCTGTTAAAGAGTTAAGCCTCTTTGTGTTCTGTGTGATGCAGAACACCAGGCTATCTATCTACAGCCCTGGATATTTTCTTTGTTTTCTTGATGATTTTTGGTTGGGCACAGCTCACAGAAAGGATCCTATGAGGCAGAGTAATTTAGCAATGCTGAATTGAATAGTCTGTCCTTTCAAAGTCTCACCTGAATTCATCATAATCAATAATGGTGGTATGTTGAGGATCAGCAGCTGCGAAAATCTGCTTAATCTCTCTTGACCGAGGTTCTCCTATCATTTTCAGTTTGTTTAAGATTATGTTTATATCGGCCATAGCAAACTGCAGGGGAAATGGCGGTAAAGAAAAAAACAGCATAAAATTAATCTGCATAAAGTACTGTTTAACTAATGTAGACAAATGTGACGATTTAGAACTTCTTGCTTATGATAAATACGTCTTCGTTACATCATATTATATCATGTTATCATCTAAAGTCAACACAGATTCCATAAACGTTTTCTAGAGGTATAGTATGTTCCATTTGAGAGTAGCATCTGTCGTTATGCAATCAGAATGTTTTGCACCCATTCCTCCAAGCCTAGAAAAGGAATGTTCCCCTAAGCATCCTTACTTTAACAAAGAAGCAATTTCAGTCTGTGAATTTCTCTCTGACCCTGTGCCACACCACCAACATTTGGCACAGGAACGGTATTGGCTAGGAGAGTACTGTGTTGCCTTTCAGTTCCCATAAAGAAAGATAAACTGGAACCATGAATGCATATGGATTTAATAACGTAATATTTCTTGTTGAAAAAAACAAAACTGTTGTGAGTGCAGTGAATTGTGCATTCGACATGGCACATCTTTGTTCACTGAAGGGTTCAGCTTAGCGGTGCCATAGCTGCACGGGGAACCTCTGAGAGCTGTAGTCCAAAAACACAAATCTGAACACGTTTAGCTCAGTTCCTTCTCATGATCTGGTCTAGTAGAGCCAAGAGTGGATATTGTGTCCAACCTGGAATTTACAGCTTGGGGAAATATTTAGACTTCTCCGTTGTAGTTCAGGGAAGTGAACCAGAGCTCACTAGCAGAGAGCTGAAAGTACCTCACCAAGTCTCAAATCTCAAGATTCTAGATGAATTCCCTATGATGAAGAAACTGAAATGGCTTTATCAAGTCCTCTGTTCACTCAAAGACACACAGGAGGCTTCAGTCAAGAGGGCTGCAGCCACCACATGATTGTTTTGCCTCTTATCAAGTTTGCACTCACAATCCTTGTGACAGAGGGTTGTGTGAATCAGCTGCCAAACTGTTCAAAATCAGCACATCTTTCAGTGTAGTTGAACTGGATCTTTCTTGCATAACCTCTTATTTCCAGATAAACATTTGCAAAATTTAATTTCAGACTCTTTTTTTTTATCTCTGGAGAATGCAAATCACTAAGTATAAACATATTTAAATAAGGCTATTTCAATAGAATATGTTATGGAGTTACAGATAACATATGAAATTTACAAAACTACAATAGCCTCCCAACACTGTTTTCAGCATCGTATTTTTATCTTCTCCCTGTTTGGTAGTTCTTTATCCCAGGGGCACAGAGCAACTGCTATGGGAAGAAGCAACCATAACAACTATCAGATGTTCTTATGGATTCTGTTTGGTTAGCTTTAGTTCCTTTATCTTTTGCCTGGGAAAATTAACTGGTACAGCAGAGACTGTATCAGCAGTTTTTCTTTTTCTTTTGCTGTTTTTATTCCTCAGAAACAAAGAGTGGATTAGGACATTATGAAAGTCAATTGAATTGGTGAGCCTGAATCATCATCACACACAAAGTACAGTCCCTGACATTTATTAAACACATTATTCTGTGTGTGTTGCGCATACAACAGGTTCAGGACATACAACCAATTTTTTTCCACTACATTGTTTTCAAATCAAACAACAGTGGGTCTGTGCTGATCTTGGGGTGAATAAACAAAGGTTTTCAGAATCACCATTGTTTAAGCAAGATAATAAGACTGCATATGCCTCAAAGGCCAAATAACTATTGGAAAGCACAGCTTGCCTCATTTGCATGCTTCTCCGTGTAGTTGAAAGCATATTCATCAGCATCCACCAAAACAAAGACGTGGCCATGGAAACACACTTTGGCTCCGACGTATAGATCCTCAGCTTTGTAGTACTCAGGAAGCTCACTCTTATACAGCTCTTGCCCGGGCTTCTTAATACGGCTTCTTTCCAGGAACCTCCCACCAATTACGCCTGTAAAGAGAGAACAATAAACAACAAGTGGTATCTTTCAGAAAGAAACTAACTTTAAAATTTAGAATCCACTCTCAAATCCCCCATCATTCACACTGAATTGTCCATAACAGTTCCTGCACAACAATTATTTCCATCAGGGCTCTCCATACACCAATTTCCTTTCTTAGTGTTCATTTTAGTGCCAACCAAATATATTTCTTCTTGTTTTTTGTGACAGTGGAAAAAAATTATCTCTTTTAGTAGTTTCCACAATCCAGATACTAATACTGAGAACTGTACCTTCAGCTGAGAAAAACTAAATGGATCAAAATGGCCTGAATCCAGAGGATGTTAGTTAGGTTTTAGAGCTCCACTAGATGATGTGCTGATTCTGTATCAAGAAGCAATGTGCCCTTAAGAGGAGCGAGTATTCTATCTATTCTACCATTGGCTTGCCATAATCTGCAATTGAGAATGAGCTTGCTTTTGTTTTTTAATTTGTCAACTGGGAGATAGCATGGCTTTCTTTAAATGTCTGAAGTCTCAATACACAGCATTTGTATGCCTTGAGGGATAACATTTCAAGAGGAAGAAATGCACATTTGCCTTTATGTGTGATCTCACCCTTAGTCTCATCAACTTGGTCCCTAAAATAAGTTAGCTTAGGAACATTAATGGAAGGAAAACTGACCATCTTCTTTTACACCTCCAAGTGCCTATGCTCCTCAAAATACTGCAATAGCAGAGACCCTTCTCAGCAACATGACAGGGGGGTAGGAATTATTGAAGAGCAGAGGCCAGCTTGTCCTACTGATTTAAATGGCTTGAATCCTAATATAACTTGAGTTCACAGAGAGGAGGAGATGGGAAGGTTTCCTGTCATGAATGTCCTTAATTGGTCTTGGAAGCCAAACTGGATTTGCAGTAATTCCCTCCTCTTCTGATTTTGGGTGATTCCTCCCCACATTGTTAAGGAAGGTTCCCAGTCTTAAAAGAAAAAGTATTTGGGGATTACAGTTAGCTGCACAGGAAAGGAGAAGTGTGAGTGATGTTAACGGTCATGATGGTCACCCACTGTCATGAGACTAAAGCGTGACTACCTTCTACTGGATCCAACTCACAGATCTTGAGTTGGCAAATCTTTATAAAACTCTGGATAACCAGTGTACTGAATTTTAATTATAGTTATTACCAGGCAATAACAGATAAACAACAATATATTTGCGGTGGCTAGATTATTTCTTTCAATATAACTTTCATTTGGATGTGGGTTTTATCTTCCTTTTTTACTTTGTATCACATGTACTTTTGTGGGCAAGTGAGGAACTCTATTTAAGGTGAGCTTGCATAAAACAAATGTATATCTGATTCAGAAAAGTTATTGCAAAAAATTAAAAGGAACAACACATAAAAGAGGAAACACTTGTCTTCTTTAAAGTGATACACAAAGCCATATTGTAACATGCAGGAAACTGACATCACATTCTTCACCTTCTAGAAAATAGATGTGAACAGCAATTTATATACCATCTTTTATACTCCATATCATGAATCTTAAGGGCTCTCTCATCCCGGCAGTGACCTCCCCTGTGTGCCTGTTTCGCTTCAGCTACATGCAGTGTAGTGGATAGGGTGTCGGATGAGAACTTTGAAGGTCTGGATTTAAATTCCTGCCTGACTATGGCAACTCCCTGGGGGAGAGTGGCAAGGGTAAAACTACTCCTTAAATACCTTACATAGCTTGAAAATAGGGTAGCCAGAAGCAAATTCATGGCATATAACAACAGTAACAAGGTGGCCATATCATATGTCCTTAGACCACGGTCTAAGGCATACAATGTTTTGTTCTAAATGGAAAGTACACTCAATCTGGCATACTGTATCTGTGGTTCATTTCCTGTATATAGCTGCACTCCCAAACAAAAGCCTAAAAGCAATGCATTAGATGCCATACAATAATTTGTATGTTTTATTTGGTGATGTAAATGTAAAATACTGGGTAGCACAATAAAATAGTATTTAGAGTCAAAACTACAAGTAAATGCAAAATCCACAATACTTATACCACCAGAGCTTGTGCCAGAAATCTTCCTTGCATAATAAAACTTAAAGGTGAAAAATGCATTAAGATCAATAGTCAGGGTTCTGACTTAAGCCAATAAAAGCATTAACAGGCAAAACAAAGAACAGAAGCCAGGTTGCAGCAACTTCCTCCCCTTCTGTCCAACCAAAATTCAGGTTACTGCATAGCACACAGGCCTTTGCAGAATATACAATATAAAACCAACACAGTACAATACAATATAACAAATATTAAATTCATAAGTCATACATTTAAAAATCAGTTTGAGGAGGCGATTGAATTACCTAGTTAAAAAAAAGATTTTTAATATCATCATTAGTTTGGGTTTTAATCCCCAGGGTCATTTTCTTTGTGTTGACAATATGGAAAGCATTTCTGCAACCAAGATATTCATACAGAGAAACATACAGAAGTAAGACATTTTCTCTAACAGTGAGGTACAAGGAGGTAGGAGAAGGTATTTCTTTCCCCACAGGAATACAACATTTAATTGTGTGTTTACCCTGAAACGAAATGGCACTAGGGAAACAATTTCTCCCTATAATTTCCTCTTATAGCAATTCTTGATGATGCAGAGTACCCTGTTTCCCCGAAAATAAGACCTAACCTGAAAATAAGCCCTAGTATGATTTTTCACCCCTTCATGGATTGCTGCCTTATCGTGGCGAAGGGGCTTGAGTAATTCAGAGAAGCTATGGGCTATGCCGTGCAGGGACACCCAAGACGGACAGGTCATAGTGGAGAGTTCTGACTAAACGTGATCCACCTGGAGCAGGAACTGGCAAGCCACTCCAGTATCTTTGCCAAGAAAACCCCATGGACAGAAACAAAAGGCTAAAAGATATGACGCTGGAAGATGAGCCCCTCAGGTCGGAAGGCGTCCAACATGCTACTGAGGAAGAGCGGAGGACAAGTACAAGTAGCTCCAGAGCTAATGAAGTGGTTGGGCCAAAGCTGAAAGGACGCTCAGCTGCGGACGCACCTGGAAGTGAAAGGAAAGTCCGATGCTGCAAAGAAAAATACTGCATAGGGACCTGGAATGTAAGATCTATGAACCTTGGTAAGCTGGATGTGGTCAAACAGGAGATGGCAAGAATAAACATTGACATCCTGGGCGTCAGTGAACTAAAATGGACGGGAATGGGCGAATTCAATTCAGATCATTATCATATCTACTATTGTGGGCAAGAATCCCGTAGAAGAAATGGAGTAGCCCTCATAGTCAACAAAAGAGTGAGAAAAGCTGTACTGGGATACAATCTCAAAAATGATAGAATGATTTCAATACGAATCCAAGGCAGACCTTTCAACATCACAGTAATCCAAGTTTATGCACCAACCACCAATGCTGAAGAGGCTGAAACTGACCAATTCTATGAAGACTTACAACACCTTCTAGAACTGACACCAAAGAAAGATGTTCTTTTCATTATAGGGGATTGGAATGCTAAAGTAGGGAGTCAAGAGATAAAAAGGAACAACAGGTAAGTTTGGCCTTGGAATTCAAAACGAAGCAAGGCAAAGGCTAATAGAGTTTTGTCAAGAGAACAAGCTGGTCATCACAAACACTCTTTTCCAACAACACAAGAGGCGACTCTACACATGGACATCACCAGATTGGCAATACCGAAATCAGATTGATTATATTCTCTGCAGCCAAAGATGGAGAAGCTCTATACAGTCAGCAAAAACAAGACCTGGAGCTGATTATGGCTCTGATCATCAGCTTCTTATAGCAAAATTCAAGCTTAAACTGAAGAAAGTAGGGAAAACCACTGGGCTAGTCAGGTATAATCTAAACCAAATCCCTTATGAATACACAGTGGAACTGAAGAATAGATTTAAGGAACTCGATTTGGTGGACAGAATGCCTGAAGAACTATGGATGGAGGCTCGTAACATTGTACAGGAGGCAGCAACAAAAACCATCCCAAAGAAAAGGAAAGGCAAGAAAGCAAAGTGGCTGTCCAACGAGGCCTTACAAATAGCAGAGAAGAGAAGGGAAACAAAATGCAAGGGAGATAGGGAAAGTTACAGAAAATGGAATGCAGACTTCCAAAGAATAGCAAGGAGAGATAAGAGGGCCTTCTTAAATGAACAGTGCAAAGAAAGAGAGGAAAAGAATAGAAAGGGGAAAACCAGAGATCTGTTCAAGAAAATTGGAGATGTTAAAGGAACATTTTGTGCAAAGATGGACATGATAAAGGACAAAAATGGTAGGGACCTCACAGAAGCAGAAGACATCAAGAAGAGGTGGCAAGAATACATAGAAGAATTATACCAGAAAGATCTGGATGTCCCGGACAACCCAGATAGTGTGGTTGCTGACCTTGAGCCAGACATCCTGGAGAGTGAAGTCATGAAATTAAAAGACGCCTGCTTCTTGGGAGGAAAGTGATGACAAACCTAGACAGCATCTTAAAAAGCAGAGACATCACCTTGCCGACAAAAGTCCACATAGTCAAAGCTATGGTTTTTCCAGTAGCGATGTATGGAAGTGAGAGCTGGACCATAAAGAAGGCTGACCGCCGAATAATTGATGCTTTTGAATTCTGGTGCTGGAGGAGACTCTTGAGAGTCCCCTGGACTGCAAAGAGAACAAACCTATCCATTTTGAAAGAAATCAACCCTGAGTGCTCACTGGAAAGACAGATCCTGAAGCTGAGGCTCCAATACTTTGGCCATCTCATGAGAAGAGAAGACTCCCTGGAAAAGACCCTGATGTTGGGAAAGTGTGAGGGCAAGAGGAGAAGGGGACGACAGAGGACGAGATGGTTGGACCGTGTCATCGAAGCTACCAGCATGAATTTGACCAAACTCCGAGGGCAGTGGAAGACAGGAGGGACTGGCATGCTCTGGTCCATGGGGTCATGAAGAGTCGGACACGACTTAATGACTAAACAACAAATGATTTTTCAGGATGCTCGTAATATAAGCCCTACCCCCAAAATAAGCCCTAGTTAAGTGAAACCCCGCCTTCCACCATTGTGCAGCAACCAGAAGAAGATGACACGACTGTATTTCAATAAATATAGATGGTTGTACATGAAAAAAATAAAACACCCCCTGAAAATAAGCCCTAATGCATTTTTTGGAGCAGAAATTAATATAAGACCCTGTTTTATTTTCAGGGAAACACGGTACACCACAGCGAAATCTCTTGTATGACTGGGGGTGATGTATAAAGCTGTCATTGTTCCTCTTTCCCCTAAATGCAGAAAGAAGGAGCTACATCTGGAAGGAGAGAAAAGGAAAGAGGGGAATGGGGAGAGCAACAGCCCATTTTGACATCACAAGGCATGTACAATATGAAGCTCAGTGATGAGCTGCATTTTCAATTTACTACACTGAACTCTGCAACAAGCCCCAAGGCAAGAATAAAATGTGCCTAATACTACTGCCAACCCTCTTGCTGATATTAGCTCAGTTCCTGTTCAAATCTTTAACATTAAAAAAGGCTTAAAATGTCTCATACACAATAATTATGTTAAAAGTGAAACCTTCCCAAGCTTCCTGCTATCTACAAAACAACTTTCAGTGCAGCAACCTTCAGTCCTGCTAAATGATGTCCCTCTCCCCAAGTTCATTCTTGCACATACACAAAACTGACAACTTTTGTGGTCATTCATTAGTAAAAACTCTACCAGAATTGTTCCTCACCTGTATTTCGTTGGGGAGGTTCAAACACTGAAATGGTGTCATCACTTAGAAAATAAGAAATAATGAATTTCCGGTCCTTGTCAATGGGATCAGTAGTAATAAGTTGTGCAAGAAACCGCAGTATATTACTTTCAAGGCCTTGCCTGTAAAAGCAGAAGATATACAGAATTAAGAGTCTCATTTTCTTTGCTCTAAAAACACTCCCTCTTCTTATATAAAATCAATAAAATGTAACACAGACTTTAATCAGCCTTTATATTAATAAATATAAAGGCTGATTAAAGGCTGATGTTAGAGAGATCATCATCATCATTATAAGAACATAAGAAGAGCCCTGCTGGATCAGGCCAAGGGCCCATCTAGTTCAGCTTCCTGTATCTCACAGTGGCCCCACCAGATGCCTCTGGGAGAACACGAGACAACTAGATACGTACCTGTCTCCTGATACCCCTCCCCTGCCTCAGGCATTTTGAGGTACCTTCCTTTTAAGCCTGGAGATTATACATCCCCGTCATGGCTTGTAACCTGCAATGGACTTTTCCTCCAGAAATCTGTCCAATCCCCTTTTAAAGGCATCTAGGCCGGATGCCATCACCACATCCTGTGGCAAGGAGTTCCATAGACTAACAACACGCTGGGTCAAGAAATATTTTCTTTTGTCTGTTCTCACTCTCCCAACACTCAATTTGAGTGGATATCCCCTGGTTCTGGTATTGCATGAGCGGGAAAAGAGCTTCCCTCTATCCACTTTATCCATCCTCTGCATAATTTTATACGTCTCATTCATGTCCCCCCTCAGACACCTATTCTTCTAGACTAAAAAGCCCCAAACGCTGTAGCCTTTCTTCATAAGGAAGGTGCCCCAGCCCAGTCATCATTTTAGTCACTCTCTTCTGCACCTTTTCTAGTTCCACTATGTCTTTTTTGAGGTGCAGCGACTAGAACTGTACACAATACTCCAGGTGCGGCCTTACCAGCGCTTTGTACAATGGCATTATAATGTTGGCTGTTTTATTTTCAATCCCCTTGTTAAATGATACCTAGCATGGAATTGGCCTTCTTCACTGCCGTCGCACACTGGGTTGACATTTTCATCAAGCTGTCCACCAGCACACCAAGATCTCTTTCCTGATCCGTCACGGACAGCTCATATTTTATTTATTTATTTTTATTTATTATATTTATATCTCGCCCATCTAGTCGTTCGACTACTCTGGGCGGCGTACAGCATACAAAATAAACAATTAAAATAACATCATTATCAAGATTAAAAGTCATTCAAGATGGAAAAAAGAAAGTAAAGAAATAAATCAAATAGTGCCCGGAGGGAAGGCCTGCCTGAATAGCCAAGTTTTTAATTGGCATTTAAAAATACCCAGCGAAGGGGCCATATGGATCTCTCAGAACCCATTAGGTGAGAAATAAAGTTTTGATTTTTTGCCCCAATGTGCATTACTTTACATTTTCTTATATTGAAACACATTTGCCATTTTGCTACCCATTTTCCCAGTTTGGAGAGATCCTTCTGGGGTTCGTCACAATCCCTTCTGGTCTTCACCACCTGGAAATGTTTTGTGTCATCTGCAAACTTGGCCACCTCACTGCTTATCCCTATCTCCAGTTCATTTATGAACAGGTTGAAAAGCACCGGTCCCAGGACAGATCCCTGGGGCACACCGCTCTTCACCTCTTTCATCATTTCATTATCATCATCATTTCAGAACTCCAGAGCTGGAAAGGACTCTATGGATCATCAAGTCAAGTCCAGCCCCTGTCAAGGAGACACAGTTGGGAATCAAGTTCCCAACTTCTGGTTCCACAGCTAGATATCTAAACCACTGAGCTATGCAACTCTTCATCTCAGTTTTTCTCTTAATTAGTTTGCTTGTCTTTCCAAACCTATTTATTATGGGAGAAGTTCAGACTTACTGTAGCAAATTGTAAAAACTGCACTAGGTTGAATTAAAAACAACAACCTTAGAACATTATTCCACTGCTATTGAGTCTTTGAATTAATAGATAAAAAGCAGCCTAATGACTTATGAATAAATACAATAAATAATAAACAAAGCCCCATCAATTCTGTTGTGGCTCAAACAATAGACATACAAAAAATTTTTATTTTTTTTATATTGAACTTGTATCCCGCCCATCTAGACAGTGTCTACTCTGGGCGGCTCACATCAAATAGAGTAAAAACAGTTAACATATAACAACAGTTTCACAACAGTGAACAATCATTCAAGATGGAGATAAAAGATAAGTCAATTTAAAGGTCTCAATTGCGTTGGCAGGTCTCTGCAGTACAAAACACTCGTACATAATTTGACTCTGTATCTATCCATTGTTTCCCATGTAATCCATAGTAACACAGATGTACTGATATGGAAAAAAACACCCAATTTAACATATCCCAGAATTCCTTGCAGAACAAACAGATCATCATTAGGCAGCACAACATGTAAGCACTGAGACAAAGGAAGCAAGAAAAGTAAATGGGAAATGAAGGGAAAGATAAGGTAGCCTTGCCAAAGCGACACAAATAAACTACTTTATTTTGGAGCTAAATCTTTGAGGTTAATGAAAACCTAGACATTCGTGCTAGGAGATCAGAACTTACATTTTGAAAATAAATTAATTTCCTAATTTGGAGGAATAAATAATGTAATAGTATTAATTTGTAACAGTTCTGCTTGACATATAAACATGAGTGACAATACCGTCCCTGTGTTCATATTTCATTTTGAAAATGGGAGGGGATAGTGGTCTGAATATTGTTTTTGCTCTGATACCTGTCTTTTTCCATGAATTTCTTGAAGTCTTTTTGGGGAGGTTTGGGAAGCAAGCCCATGCAGGAGCAAAGAGAGTCCTCTTCAGAACCAAATCCATTGTATGGTGGAAATGTCCGTTCTACTTTCGGAGGAAGTGGTGCCTTGTATGGAACTGGAGTAAAGTCCTCTGTAAAACAAAGTTAGTGGTCAACCATTTATTGCCAAGTTCCTAAACACATGGAAAGGTCCTGCGTTTCAATAGATGCCGTCTCAACCTAAAGAAACAAAATGGTTCTCCCCTTTTGGCAGAAGTCAGTAGATGATAAGTATACATTTTAGAAAAACAAATATTTCCCCTAAACATGAAAACCCAATTTTGAAAACATATTTCAATTTTCTTCCCTCTGGGAAAATACTGCTATTGATATTTTCCTCTGTTTTCTGTCAACATCTCTCTCAGGACGGGGAAATTCAAAAGTTTCCATGAACTTCAATAGATTGCCAAGAAACAAAAGAACTCACTATTCTAGCATTGGGCTTGTTTTTTTTTCAAACCTTTATATCTTATTTTATCTTCCTCCCCACCCCTTCTAAATACTGGCCTAAGAATGGTGAACTAATTTGCATTCATCTCATCAACATGATTTATTTATCAACGTTATTACTCCAGTCAACAGCCTGTACGTTGCATGTGACCACCCTGCCCTCCGAATGCTGACAGATGGGTTAAATAAAGCTATTTGGGGTTAAGCCAATTTATTTTCATTTTGCTCAGCTGGTTTATGTCTACACATTTTTCTGCACTCATGTGCATGCATGCACACACAGAGTCCGTCTCTCTCCCTGCAAATGCACACACACTATATATACACTGAAATCTACACATAATAAACTTGTGAAGAGTCATATCAGAGAAAGATTTTTAAACTAAATTAGCTTCCATATTGGTGTATCCAAGTTTCAGGACTTGTATAACACATATGAGACACTGATAAAGATCTTTCTTGCATTCCAATAGTGCCACCTAGTGCAACTCTAGAGGGGCTAAACAAAATTTGCAAAGTTATATGATGTCTCTTATAATGTAAAAGCCAGTGTTAGAGGGAAATCCAGCTCTTCTACTTCCTTCCTTCCTGATTATTACAGACTACACCATCAGTGTGGGATCAGCAGTAATACATTATGTTAGTGGCTCTGAGTGAGAAGAAAGTGGTGTCTTCCTCCCGCAGGAAATTTTCCACAACTTTTCTTGTTTCAGAGTTGAAAAGAGACAAAAATCTTCCTCAGAGTTTGAAAACATTAGCATTAGTTTCTACTTAAAACAAACAAACAAACAAGCTCAATATACTTTTTTAAAAAAATATATAAATATACCTTAGTGTGTTAACATCACGTAATTTTTAATCCTACCAATAAACCCTTCAAAAAAAGAAAGAGAACAGGCACCAAATAGTCAAAATTGCTGCAAAATGACTCCTCCTCCAATAGCAAGTAAATGTTAGCTGAAATTCTGCTGTGCTACCCAAAAGGTGTAACTTTTAGCAACAAATTGGCATTGTCTATTGCTCCCCATGAGCTAGTTCAGCTCTTTCTTATATAGAGGACAACATAATCTTGAACTAGCAAGAGCTCACGGAATTGTTACAGGGCAGTTCCAAGGGGTGCCAGCAATTCATCTAGACAACTTTGATGATTTCCAGACTTTGGAAACATCTGAGCAAGAAAATTAGGCTTTCTTTCAACACCACAGTGATCTGAGAAGGCAGGAGATATTCCATGCCAGGGTGCCTTGGGAAAAGTCACTGAGATGAAGGATTTCAAGGGGACGGAGATGAAATTCCACTTCAAGACTTCAGTGCTTTGAACTTGCCACTCCTCTTTGGGAAGAAGAAAAAAGCCCTAAAATTCTGAAAATTTTGGCAGTAGAATCCATCTAATGAGAATGTTTGAAGTTGTGCCCAAAGGCTGGCTGATATATATCCCTAAGATCCTTCCTTCCATTGCAAATGGCAGTCAGGTGGGCAAGATAGCACCATGGCAGGCAGTTTTAGATAAAGTCAGTTCTGCCTCTCAGGAAATCCGATATTTTTTCCAAGCATGGGCACAAAGCACAACTCATATGCCAGGAGGTCCCATCTACCCCATACATTTCCTTTTGAGGGCAAGGGTAAATCTAAAATCCCATTTTTGTGTGGATGACCATCATGCAACCATGCCAGCAACTCCAGAAAGGGAAACATGCAGGGCATCTGGGTGTTATCAAACTGCTGGTTGTGGATTAGAGACACAAGAACGTCAGGTTGGGCAGTGCCAAGAGTACAAAGATCAGAACCCAAAGAAGTCCTATCTGCACACTATGTTGAAAGGGAAGGAGTGTAGCAACTCCTCGTCCCCCCCCAAAAAAAAACCCCTCAAAAAGCCACTACCAAAGTCAGGGTCATTATATGTGGTCAGAGGGTTTAAACGATCCCAAATAAACCCCACTGAGACTTAAAAAAAACAACTCACCTGATGCCAATGGACTTATCTCACTCTTTGTTTTAAGCTCCTGTGTGTGTTGTTGGGGGAGGAGCTAGTGGGGGGAGGGAGACCAGCTGCAGGACACCTCTACCTGCACACAATCCAAATCTGCCCCCTGCACACTTACCTCAGATTACAAAAGAAAGTAAAATTGCACTGCATGCTACACATTGAATGCAGCATAGTTTACAGTTAGAAAAATTCATTCAGATCTGACACTCAATCTGCAAAATTTTAAACAGAGGATGAATCTGAGGGTTATGGATTTATTATCACTTCTTAAATTTCAGTTTCCCTCCTTTAATTTTCACTTCAGACTGCAACAGCCCTGTTCTGTTGTCTTCCTCTTCTCTTCCTGCATAGTGTAGTACATTCACTAAATGCAACATGCAAGGTAACAGTAGGACAAGCCAGTTCTCTTCATGACAGCCACACGTTAGGGACACGCACAGGGGACATTTGGGGGTTTCGTTCATTTAGAGTTTTTTGGGGGGCTCATAAGTTTTCAGCTCATTGAGGTACCAGCCCTTTTTGTAAACCTGGAGGTGCCTGACTTTTTGGGATTCTTTCAAGTAGGGATTCCCCCTTCGGGATTCTGGTACTAATCCAAAAAGCCCACAGACATGGCAAGGCAAGAAGAGGGAGGGGAAAGAGGAGGGCAGGCACATGAGCTAAGGGGGCCGGCAGTGGCAGTGGCAGCAGCTGGGAGGCATGGAGAGGGAAGACAGGCGCTGGCAGGGCCGGGGTGCATGGCTGGCAGGGCCAAGGAGTGGGTAGTGGTAGTGGTGGCAGCAAAGCAAGAACAAGAGAGGGAGGGGAAAGAGCAAGGCTGGCAGAATGGCAACAAAGTCAAAACAAAAGGCGTAGACGAGGAAGGCACAGGGCTGGCAGGGTCAGGAGATGTGGGGTGGCAGTGGTGGCAAAACAAGGACAGGAGAAGGAGAGGAAAAAGGGGAGCAGGTGCACTATTGTTGGAAAATCAATCTGAAGTGATTTTATATAAATCAAATAAGGTAACCCAACAGAGGAAATCCCATAAAAATCAGATATTTGGGGGATTACTTCTTTCAGAAAACCCAAAGTATTGGATTTCAGAGTCTTTTTATTAGAACCTACCAAAAGAATCTGATAATAAAGAAAGACACACATCTCGCGTGCGCGTGTGTGTGTGTTCCTTTGGGTTAAACCCAGAAGTCCTATCCCTATCACATATCCTTTCATCTATTCACACAGTGCAGGATCTGGTACTTTTAACATGTAGCAACCTAATATAAAGTGAACTTGAATGTATTTACTTCCTGGGGACTGCAAAAAAGATCTTGAGATTTCTAGAAAACTACCTCAGGTGTACACATAAATGGACTGAGGAACAGAATAAAAGAAACTGAGTTAGAATTCAACCCCATGCCTGTAGCAGAACACCCACTATCTAAAGCATCGCAAACTGATGCTTTTCTAACCTTTCCCTGGGGACCTCCAACTAATTAGATTTTATATCCTGCCAAGAAGCCTATGCCAATCCTGCTTTGATTGACAAAGAAGTATTTCCTAATTGTAACTTCAAGCAATTTTTAAAAATCAAAACCTACTGTGTCTTGCATTACACTCAATGGACAGGCTGAACAAAGTATTCCCTGCTTCCCCTTATATATTTATAAACCTCTGCAATATTTTAAAGTCATTTTCCCCCTCAGGTTAATTCATGTATAAGCAATAGCAGAGGGTTAAGGGGAATTTTCCAAACCACCAGCACCCAGACATAATTTGCTAGAGTTTCACAGAAATACAATCCAGGAAAGTTTTAAAAATTAAGCACATTACCAGATAGTATAATTTGTAAATGATTCAACAGCTGCCACAATTATTTTGTCTTTAAAACCTTCCACGGCTTGGAATGAAAAATTTAATACAAACAAATCTGATATTCTTTTTTTCTGTGAAATTTTGAAATAAACACTGGGCTGTCCTTTATAGATAACTTGGCCTTTATGGATAGGGCTATTCTGTAAACCTTGAAGCAATTAATATTTCATAAAGAAAAACTGCATTTTACATACAGAATCAAAATACATTTACTTGAAAGTAAGTTCCGTTGATTGCAACATGGCTTACGTTCAAGGAATTATGCTATAGTTCCAATCAGCAATGTATTCATGAACAAATTAAGGATGAAGATGTCACAGAAATAACTGTTCCTTAGTAGACTTGTAAAGTTAGCCTGACATTTGCTAATGTAATGTTTCATACTGGACCAAACAACAACAAAAATAGCAGTAGTTTCAGTGCAATCTCTGATAATCAGGATTTGACAATAGTAAAATCAGCTTGTCATTTTCTCTAAGCAGCAAAGTTTTCAAAAGCATTTGACAGAGAAATACAGCTTTAAAAGATACATTCATGCGGAGCACATCTGTTATGTTCAGGTGAGCAAAATAATTTTTGCATTGGAACATGTCGTTTCTTGTTAAATACATAAAAGTTATGTATACCATTTTGCTAAACACAAGACCCACCCAAATTTCTTATTTAGTGAATGTACACATCCACCAAATTCAAGAATATAAACATTGCTTTTAAAGATTGCTTTCATTTAAAATGTCTTTGAATGAATGCTCGGCAATGTTTCCCCCAAATGGAAATCACATCAAACTAGGTGAAAATGTTTGAGGGAGGGCAAATCTAACCTAATCTATCTGGGCGTCCCATTGTCACATTATCACACTGAGCCTCACTGGAAGTCTCTAAGTATTGTGGTGAACAGGAAGCTGCCTTATACCAGGTCAGACTTTTATTTCTCTAACCAATTTTAAATACCCCTACTGGCCGAATCCTGCTATGGTTTTAAGCAGAGCTTTCACATCACCTCTTATTTGACTGTTCAGCAATTAAAGGGTCACACAGCAGATAATGTCAGAGATATAATCTGATACTTTCTAGATGCAAAATTTCTGCACTGTCTCTGGGCTATGGTTCTTCTCTATACCTCTGTGGCAAATCGATACTTATACAGTATACAGTAGGAACCCCATATCCACAGGATCAGTATCTGTGGTTTCACTTATCCACCGTCTGAAAATATTAAAAATATTAAAAGGAAAAAATCCAGAAAAGCCTATTTTCATATATATTACCAGAACCAGCCACTAAAGGGAGAAAGAGACCATACTATGAATACTTGTTAGTGAAGAATACATAACATGGTATCTAGTGGCCAGTTCTGGTCATGCATGTGAAAATATTTTTTTCTGAGTTTTCTTTTTCCTTTTACCATGCTCTCTCTCTCTCTCACTCACTCTGTTCACTATTATCCACAGTTTTCAGTATCTGTGGTGGGGCTTGGAATCAATCCCCAGCAAATATGGGAGTTCTACTGTATCATGTAATCTAATGTATTATGTTCAGTGGCATACTCCATGCTTCAGACAGCCCACAGACTCCATAGCACAATAATTCCTCCTGCTCCCCACAAGCCATCAGTATGGACAGGACAGGTCCTATCCTTACAGCCAAGGCTACAGGAAGAGTAGAGGTCACAGATTGCCCTGCATGTGCATAGAAACGGATGTCTGCCTCCAGAAACTTTAATTCAGGAAAGAAATCATAAGAAGATGAATTCCTTCAGATTACTCACAAACAACTGGCAAGAAGAGAAGGTGAAGGTAGCAATCAGACCTCTTAGAAGAGATGTGAACACATACAGAGTAAATGAGAGCAACAACAAAAAAGGTCATATGAGAGAGCGGTTACACTAGTAAAAAACCACAAGTTTTCAACTGGGTTCAGTGTGTTTTAAATCAATGTTTTGAAGGTGACTACACTATACACATGGAAGCATGGATATTTTTACCAAGGAATCATGTTTTTTTCTATGAGAAGCGAGTTATTTTACTCTTCGGTCAGAGGCTTATTTTAACTTGGATGCCAAATTGATTTATTTTCAATTGTTTTGCCATATGTGCACACTTCTGTCACTGTAAATTATATATGTTGCCTTGAGCTAGCTGCTTCTCACAGCCACTAGCTGCTGCTGCGGTGGGTTATTTTTAGTCTATTTAAATTTTTAATGGCTTGCTATCTGAAATAGTGGTACTTTGACATGACTGATAGAAAAAAATTTAAAAAGATTGAACTGCAGGCTGGGTGGGGGAAAGTGCTCTTGCAGCGGTTGGCAGACAAAGTCCAATCTTTTAAAATGCTGTTGGTTGTTGTAAGTTTTCGGGCTGTTTGGCCGTGTTCTTAAGGTCTTTCTTAATGTTGCGGTCAGCAAAGGACAAAAGGGACCCCCTCACCACTGCAGGAGTATACTGGATACCTTGCAGTTGTGGCCAGGTATATATTGGAACCACAAAACGCAGCATCCACACCAGAATCAAAGAACATGAGAGACACTGCAGACTAAAGCAACCGGAAAAATTCGCAGTAGCTGAACATGCCCTGAAACAAGCTGGACATGAAATTCTATTCCAAAACACAGAAGTACTGGACAACACCAGCAATCATTATGTTAGACTACACAGGGAAGCCATTGAAATCCACAAACACCAGCAGAGCTTCAACAAAAAAGAAGAAAGTCTAAAACTCAACAAAGCCTGGCTCCCAGCACTGAAAAACACAGCCTGCAAAAGGTCAACGAACTCTATCCAGCCACAAGGACCAGTGATCACTGCACACAAAAGACCAGCTAATGACACCCATCAATCACAGTGACAGATCATCTCTCCCCCTTATCACAACAATACACCCACAACAAAAAACACGCTGATCACCATAATCGCCCAATCTCCTGAAAAGGACAAAAAGCTGATCCCACAGCTATAAATACTCAACTATCCCACAAACTGCACCAGAACACAGATAGAGTTCTGACTCCTGTCCTCTGAAGATGCCGGCCACTGAAACTGGTGAAATGTTAGGAAGAAAAACCTTAAGAACATGGCCAAACAGCCTGAAAAACCTACAACAACCATCGGGTCCCAGCCGTGAAAGCCTTTGAGAAAACTTTTAAAATGCTTTTCTGTCATTTAATTTGGGAGAAAGGAGAGATGGGTAGGAGGAAGGCTCTTTGTCTGCCAGCCGCTGCAAGGGAGAGACAGGCAGGCAGAGGAGAGACCAACACACCTGCACAGAGAGGGGGAGCTTCTAGGCTTGGGAAGGAGGGAGCGCTTTCCCCCACTCAGCCTGCAGTCAAATCTTCTTTACTTTTTGCTATCAGTCATGTCAATGCATTGCTATTTCAGACAGCAAGTAATAATAGTTTTTAAGGTTAAAAATAATCTCACAGCAGCAGCAACGAGTGGCTGTGAGGCAGCCAATGCAAGGGCAGGCAGGAAGGCGCAGGACAAAGCCTCAAATGCATCAAATCTAAAAGCCTGTGTAGCCCCTTCCACCAATACATAGCACAGTTTAAAAATGGATTTAAATTTTTCCCAAGAGGACACACACACCGACTCAAAAACCACATGACTGCCACATAACTTTAAACCAATTTCAAAAACAACGATTCATCTCCTGATTTATTTCATCAGTGTAACTGCACCCTGAGACTGATCACCACTTCAAGAGGCTGGCCAATTCTTGTGGGATCAAGAAAATATCTCTTTTAAGCACCTCTTCTTTCTTCCTTCTTACATGCTCACCTAATTAAAGCACTCAAGTAAGCTGTTAAAAACTGCTAAGGGTCATAAAGTAATGTATGAAGGAAACCAAATCTATGATCCTTAGGGAACTCATTTTTCTTAAATCCATGCAATATTTAACTTTCTTGTTTCAGCTTCACTCTTTTATTATGAAGAGTGAACAGGGACAAATTCCAATGAAGTAAAGGCAATCCCCCATTGATTTTGATAGCTTTGACATGACCCTTGGGCTCTATCCCAGTCTATTCCAGTTACTTAAATGGAGGACATATTCTTTGCACAAATTGAGCTGTCCCATTCACTGAAGTTGATTGAATACACTGGAGAATGCAGTCTTTATCCCCTCCTACCATTCTGAATCAAGGCATTAACCTGCGATTTTACTGTAACTTGGCCAACCATGTTGTTTTTATAGATTTTTAAATGAATAGATCCCACAGAGAGAAAATTTCTCAACAAGCCACTCTGCAGAAGTTCACAGTTTAAGATGACTGTACTAAGATATCAATATCTTACTTACGGATTCCATACTTCGTCCTATAATATTCTTTGGTGAATTCATCACAATCACAGAGAACTATCTTTCTTCCCCAAACATTGATTGCTGACCCTATCCTCAGGTCACAGTCCTTATAAAACTCCTGACGCACAGCTCCTGTCTAATCAGCGTGGAAAAGATACAAAAGACAGAAATGCATGTCTGTCATATAAAGATGAAATGTTTAGAAGTGGCATCACACACAAGAAAAGATGATTTTAACAAATTCCCTTACTTCCCCTCAAACCACATTCCAGCTCAAGATATTTACACATTTTAAAAAAAAAATTACATTACATACTAAAGTTACCTAAAGGACCGCCTTCTTCCATACGAGCCTGCCCGTCCTCTAAGATCAGGCCAGGAGGCCCTCCTGAAGGTGCCATCCCTGAAAGAGGTGAGGGGGATGGCATGCCGAAATAGGGCCTTCTCGGCTGTTGCCCCCCAACTTTGGAACGCCCTCCCTATAGAGAGCCACCTGGCTCCAACACTTTTAGCTTTTTGGCGCCAGGCAACAACCTTTCTGTTTAGCCAGCATTTTAATTAAATAGCATTCTTTAGCTGGCCATATGAGCAGCAGGATTTATTAATATTAATGTTTTAATGACTGTTTTTAATATAGGGTATTGTTATAATATTACCTACTTTTAATGGTTTTAATGTTTTTAAAGTTTTAATATTGTTGTACGCCGCTCAGAGACCACTGGTAATGGTGCGGCTAAAAAAATCTTGTAAATAAATAAATAAATAAATAAATAAATAAATAAATAAAGGAAGAAAGAAAGAAAGAAAGAAAGAAAGAAAGAAAGACCTGTGCTTCATGTAACAAAGGAGCATTGTAACAGATGTTACATGAAGCACAGATCTTTTCATTAAAAAATTATGGATCACAGAATTTAAAGACCACAACTGTCACCAGCCTAAATCAGATACATCAGGGATGAGGGATTATGGGAACTGCTGTCTAACATCTGGAGGGCTACGCAGCTCTGACTAACAGAAACATGAAGATGAGGTTCAAGTGTAGCTGCTCGAGGTGTGTTCTTTCACATTTTGGACTCCAACTCTCAGAAGTCTCCAAGAATTCCCCAAGCAGAATTCTGGGAGTATCAGTTCACAAACACACACCTACATTTCGCTCACTTGGAGCCAGGCCTATCCTCCTTTCTCCAGCCTTGCCTCCTGTTGTTAATGTAAATATTTTAAAAAGGAAGCTGCCACAGTGCTTCCTGGAAGACGTAGTCTTGCTGCCCATTAGGTTCTACACAGGGCAGTCCCCACCACGCCTTGTTTTTTTACACTAACAGGAAGAAAGGCGGAAGAAAACCACGCAGCCTCCGAATTAGGCTCTGTTCCAGGTGGGAGAAATATAGATATCCTCAGGTGTGTACTTGTGGATAGAAACTCCCAGAATTCTGCCTGAGGAATTCTGGGAATTACAGTCCAAAAACAAAACACAAAAATGCACACCCCTAAGAGCTGTTTTCTGTAAAGCAGATGTGGCAAACACTTGGATGCGAGTGGCTCCCAACTCCTTTTGGAAGCACCCAGAATGGCAAATAATTACGAATGGTGTGAGTTGTAGTCTAAGGGCTTCAGACGTCCCACCCATTTACAGATTATAGTCACCTGAAGATCCTTACCTTACGATTATCCAGAATGTAACGACCTTTATTTCCTACCAGACCTCCAAAAACATTCAATACTGTGCGATCTGTGATTATGCCAGGCTGGTACAATCCAACTGGAGCGTACTGCAAAGTGGGAGAGGGAGAAGATATCTATAACTATTAAAGCAAGATGAGATAATTAGATTGTCTGACAGTGAGATTTTATTGAACAATAGGAGGCTATTTTATAGTAGAACAGCACACCATTCGCCCACCCAATTCAGAATCTGAGTGGCTGGGGCTCCCCAGGATTTGAGTCAAGATGCCCTTCACATCACTTGCCACCTAAACCTTTCAACTGTTGGATACAGGGGATTCAGCCTGGAACCCTTCTGTTATGTATTCTTCCATGGAAGCTGTGTGTTTTCTTATTTCATACTGTAAGTGAACCAGAGCTTGGGAAAATTGCTTCTTTGGATGACAACTGTCACAGCTCTCCAGCCAACATGGCCATTGTCCAGGCTGGCTGAGAAAGTTCCCTGAGCTGTTCTAAACTTTGAACAGAACATAATGATACATGTGAACTTTTGAATCCATTAAAAACTACAGTGTGTTACCACTGGTATCATTAGAAGCCAAGCATGATACAGGAATGGGTTGGCTGCCCTTCATGGCTGTTGTTAAGTGGGAAATGGAAATACTTGTTTCTAGGTGGTTTTTTTACATGCCAATGTGGTGTAATAGATAGTGATGGACTAGAAATCAGGAGACCTCAGTTCAGATTCCCCCCTGGCAATGGAATCTCACTGCAGGGTGGCACTGGTAAAATCACTCCTTAAATATCTCACCTGTCTTGAAAGCTCTATTGGGGTCATGGCACATAACATAACTAAGAAACTGAGAGCCTTCTCAGTGGTTGGCCCAGGTTTTGGAATGCACTGCCCTGTGAGGCTAAGTTGGCCCACTCCCTCTTGTCCTTTCCTTGTCAGGCAAAGACTTTCCTTTTCAGGCAGGGTTTTAAGCGATCAGTGGGGAACTCAGGAATGCTATATTTATTGAATTCAGAGATTTTTAAATGTTTTTTAAACATTTTAAAAATTGTTTTTAATCTCAGTTTTAATATTGGCAGGTATTTAATTATTTTTACAGATATCTGGAAGTTGAGTCATGGCAACTCGACTTCTTTTTTATTAGGTTGAAACATTTCGCTACTCATCCAAGTAGCTTCTTCAGCCTGAGGAGAGTTGGTAGGAGACCCCTGATGTATCCCTCCAGGTTGGTTTCACTTCCCCCTGGTCTGAATAGGCTCCTTAGATGGACAAAAGACTGGAGGTGAGTGAAAATCCCGCCTCTGCAGTCCATCTCCATCCATCATCATGGGTCGTTAAGAGTTGTTAACAGTGGTCTTTCTAGTATGTGGTCCTGATCTTTCTGGGGAGGGATGAAAGGGCAGCATGATTTTGTACAATTAAGAACTCTGGTGCTCCAAAAAAATCACATACATTTGCTACAGAAAAATAAATCCTAACAATGTAGCAATTTAAAAAATAGGCTGAAATCCTGTGGGGCTCAGGTGCAATATAACTGTGCAACAGGAATGACACGCTTATTATTGTCAGATTGTTACTAATTAAAGGTCCCCTTTTTCAGTTTTAGGGAAGAGAAGACATGACTTCATTTTATTTCCTGCAAACTGTAGGCAAAACTTTAAAAGGAAGCCTTTAATCAGCACCAATCTGCCACTGATTATGTCACCATTCCTACTGTATAGGCTAAGCTGTACAATAGGATTTTGGTGAGTATCAAATTATTTTGCATTGGCTAATACAGTCTGAATTCATATGGAACACATATTTTGACCGCCTTTCCTAAGCTTTCTAACAGTGTTAAACTGAGAAGATCACCTCTCAGTCCCAAATCCTTGAAGATGACAAACACACACCTCCACCAAAATCCAATATAAAACTGCTCTTTTCTCCAAATTAGTTTGTAAGATATGGAAAACATTCCAAATATGTTTGATGCACTGGCATAAAATATATGTGCAGAGGCTTTTGCCAACTCAGCTTATCTTTAATACATGATAAGAATTATACTCTGTAGAGGTCTCCCCTGACTAATCTTGTAATTTAAGAGAGTGACACAAAGTACAGTCCTCTAGATATTGGACCGCACCTCTCATCAGTCTTACCAACACAGACACTGGTAAAGAATGCTGAGAATTGTAGTCAACTTCTGGAGGGCTAATCTTTTTTCCATCTCTGATCTAATTACTTCCACCACCCCGGCTGGTAATGAAGCAACATCTTTCTCACACCCAGCCCTTTTCTCAGGAGGCAGAAAGGAAGATCCCTATTTCTTTACTCCGTGTTCCTTGGAATTCTACTAGCAGTACTCAAGACATGTGGGGAGACAGAATTCCCTTCCTGCTACTGTGGAAGAAGCCAGTAAGTGCTACCAAGAAAAGTGGTTGAAGAAGGATTCACAGCAGTAATTAATCAATTTAGAACTTCTAGGAGAAGAATTCTCCATAGATGTGTGGGTTCAACATCTTTGGCTTGTGGGTTTCTCCAAGACATCTGAAATGACTATCTATCTATCTATCTATCTATCTATCTATCTATCTATCTATCTATCTATCTATCTATCTATCTATCATTCATTCATTCATTCATTCATTCATTCATTCATTCATTCATTCATTATATTTTCCCCGCCTTTCTCCTTGAAAAGGACCCAAGGTGGCTTACAACAATGAAAGACAATATTTAAAGTTGAAAACAATAAGTATACAATGGCGGTTAACACAATGAGTGTAGCAAAGTGCTGGACAAGATGGACGTTGGGTCTGATTCAGCAGGGCTTTTCTTATATACCTGTCCCACTTAGATGAACAGGAGACAGGCCAGGGCAGGTTGGGGAACTGGTTGTCTTTCAGATGTTGTTAGACTTCAGTAACCAACAACCCCTTCAAGTTTGAATAGTGAAGTCCATAAATTCCTCATCCTGGATTAGAGAATCAAAGGTTTGGTGTATTATATCCACTATCTAAATTACTAAAAATTAACAAATAAATTAAATGCCACCCATGACCCATGTTATATTTACCTTTGGTAACTTTTGTCTGTTGAGGAACAGGGGTACAGCATCCCGACCTGAATTCATTGGAATAACTTCTTTTATTTCAATGGTGTCATCAGACAAAAAGTAATGTAACACAATTTCTCGTACATCCCCAAACATTGTCTCAGTATCATCCCAAATGCCGTAGAAGCGTAAAACATGCCCATCGTGCTCAAGAAACTGTCGAAGGGTGTCAAAGCGCTCGTATGGACGCAAAGGTGTCGTGCTGTCTACCACCTGTAAGTCAAGAGGGAAAGGAAAAATAGGAGGGCAGGATCTTAAACTGTTGTTGCAGAATTGACTTGAGGGCACATAATTAATTGATTATAAAAACATGCAGGAGCATCAAACCTAGTTTTTATGACAAACTTTGAAAGACAGCAGTCAATTTTAAAAATAGATTCCTTTACATAGTAGCGGGAGTCACCTGAGCTAGACCCAGGACCCTGATTCAGTGGGGCTACTCTAGCATGACGTATTGTGCTACACAACAGAATTTCAGTCATTATCTTGCAAAACAAGAGCAGTACTAACAAAGGACAATAACCTAAATTGGTACTAAATGAAGCTGTAAGACTATGATGTAGGTATACTTAACCCACAAGGATCTCAGTAAAAATGGTTTTTTAAAAGGTTATAGTGGTACTGCACTCATTCCAAGATATATTACAGAAAGGAATAATAAAAAAATCTGCACACTCATTCTAATGATTTAGACCACGTCTAGGTTTTTGACAAATTACACCAAGGATCTTCATTAAAATATAGAAGTTGGGTTAAGTTAGCCCAGGAAGTGTCAGCTGAAAAATTTATTTTATCTAACCTCTCTCTAGGGAAAATATTTATCACAGTGCTTTTCTTTGAGGCTTTAGAATAAATTTGCTATAAATATATTGTAACCTCATTCAGGAGAACAAACTGACTACCAAAACATTAAATGGAAATGTTTAGAATAAGCTGTAAATAGAACTATACTCAAAGGAAACATATATTGGGTTTTTAGGTACGATTCAAATATTGGTGGTTTTATTTTACTGTTTTCTATTGTACTTTTTTCAAGACAGAATGATTCAAATGGGCTTTTCCCCGTGCGGTTAACTGTAATGTGTTCTAGTAAAGATGGGGGCATGCCTCTAGGTAGTGTTTTGGTGACATAGGCAGTTGGGGTATGATGTTCAGGCCTGGGAGGGCATGCAGAAGCAAAGCACCATGATTTTAAAGGGGGAGATTGGGTGCTAGTCCTGAATCCTGTCAAACACAGTAAGCTTCAGATTGAGCGGAACGGCCCTTTTGTTGTGAAGCAAAAGCTTAGTGCTGGTATTTACTTAATTGACAAGTCTGAAAGTGGACTTTAAAAGTTTATCATGCCAATACCTTAAAACCATATGTGACCAGAGATTAGGTAATTCCTGCATGCATTACTTGAAAGTAAGGGAAAGGAGTAATGGAGGAAAGGGGGATGATCTCAGTTATGGAATCATTCTGAGATGTGAATTATCATCTGTTTTGCAAAATTATTGCTCAACCTTTTGATGGACTATACTCTTAGACTGTTAAATACCTTTCCATTTTATTTTTCTGTAATCTGAAGCTTTAAATGAGAAATCACAGCGAATTATAAATGGATCAGCAGAGGTGGGACTAGAGGAACAAAAGATCAGCAGAGGCAGGGGCAGGGAGAGAGGGTGGAAAGAGGCTGTGGGCTGGAATGTGACGTGCATCGCATCCAGTATGAAGGGTGAACTCCCAAGTCAATCTACAGTCCTTGTGTGAGCACTGATTGAGCTTTCAAATGTAGTACAGGCTGTGAATCAAATCACAGCAAAATCAAATTGTTCCAATTCAGATTTCCAGTGTAGTTGCACCCTAAGTCTTGGTCATAATGGCAGAATGTTTATTTAGAACAGGAGGAGGGGACACAGGTTCCCACTCCCTCCACTATTGTCCTGCCCATGCAAAAATGACAGGTCTGAAGATGAGAGACTCATCTGTTCACCAAGGAACCAAAACATGGGAAAATCAAGATAATGACTTCTGTGGATATGGTGTTTATATGAACACAAGGTGGATGCTTATTTATCAGTCACTCACATTTATTATTGAATTAACAGAGATTTTCATCTCAAAAATCCACCAACATAAGCAGTTCTGCAAAGGGTCTGGGAGCTGCAAAAGCTTCTATGATAAATCAGCTGAAAGACCTCAAAGAAATGCAAAAATAGTATACAGATGAATAATATATATAAAACAAATGCTCCTACGGTTATAACATATCACCTATTTTCATGAAAGTTTAATAATGAGTTTTTCATGTGTGATACATGCCACTTTGGATATCTTATTCACAGTGAAGTACGTGAAACACACTAGGGCTGAACACCGGATTCAGAGAAATCTCGAATGACAAAATGAATTGGCCTGATTCACCCAAATTGTGTGAGGTCCAGATCAGAGTGGAACAGTCAGATTTTGTTCCAGAAAAAAATAAAGCAAGTTTACCAATCAATTTGTATCCAGAGCACAAATTGAATCATATACATAGAACACACAACTTGTTTCACTGATTTCTTCTCCTGTTTGTGAAAAGTAAACTTTAAAGGTGCCTAGTATTTAAAAAAAAAAAAGTTAGCTGCCTAAAATTTAGCTAGTCTACTTCCCTGTTTAGGGTCTATTGTGTCTTCAGATTTCATGTACATCAGTGTAAAAATTAAGGAACTGAGTCTTTCCAATGTAAGTTTTGTTCTTCAACTGCAGCTCAATGGGAAGCTTACAAATAGACTTGGATCTGGGGGCACACAGAGAACTAGCTAGGGCAAAAACTAGACCAAATTTCAGTACATCCCTAATCTATGAATCAAACTCCAATTCAGACTGGAGCTTTAATATGCCCATATTGTGAATAAATACATGGGAGGGGGCGTTATTTCATATTAATAGCTCAACCCTGTGCATCATATGCTCCCAGAAATATGTCCTACTATGTACAGTGGAGCGTGCCCTCAGGTTGATATGCACAGGATTACGATGATAAAATATACTTAAAACATTTGTTTACATCAATAGTTTGGGATCTCACTATCTTATTATTCAATGTTTATTTGCACACAAGAGTATTGTACCATGCAATGTGCTGGATTATCACATAATAGCTGAAATCCAGTAATTAAAGTTACACCGTGTAAGTCATGTGACATCAACAGCTGTGGTTGTATTTTGTTAATAAAGTTTCCTATTCTGCCTCTCTCCAGGTTCCTAGGCTCCCTTTGGTACTAGGGAAGCCTCTGGGGACAGTGGGATAGAGGGGGTTGTAAATGTCCAAAAATTGCCTCTATCAGTCCCAACATGGTCACTGCAAACGGAGGCAGTGATTGTTGGAATTAAAACTCTCTGCCATCCCACTATCCTCAAATGCTTCTCTTGTGTATAATCTAGAGCCTGAGGGACATCCTAAGGGAGCCTAGGACCCTTAAAAGGGGGGGGGGGGGAGAGGCGATAGAAACTTTTTATTTAGAAAATATGGCCACAGCTGATTATATCATCATGTTCATATGGCATTACTTTACATTACTGGATTGTCTGCTGACTGCTATCTGGCAGAGCACAAAAACAGGTTAAATGTACATTGTCTCATTCACCAAAAGCATCAGAACTTACACTGGTGGCAACTAGAAGACTATTGAGATACAAACTGCACAATTTATTTCTGTGTTCTTATGCTATTTGTTATGAAGAAAGAAGAATTTATTTAGGAAATACACAAAACAGATTTACTGTAATCTGTGTAATATGTTGACACTGCATGTTGACACTCTTGCCTGATAGCCATTTGCTGATTTGTTTTCCTTCAGAAATAGAGTATATTCACAAACACAATATTTGCATTTAGCACTTCCAGTTTGAGGTTTTAAAAAAGCATATTTCATGGGCTACACAAACAGACATTTTGATCAGTTTCCCATTGTAACTGATAGTTACAGCTAACCTTTTGACGTTCTTTGGTATATGGATCATCCGGGCGATTTTGTGGAGGCTTTAATCTCACTCCCATTTTCCTCAAAAAGTTTTTCGTGAATTGATCACAATCTATAATCTTAAATCTTCGACCATAAAATACAATATCTGTGTTGAGGTTGAAATAGTCTATGTTATAGAACTGATCTTCATCAGGTGGTGGAAGTGGGATCCGATGACGCCGAATAAGAGTTCCTTTGTTGGGAAAAAATGCAATCAATTTTTTTTCCAAACACAAACTTTACATTAATGTATTGTTATGAAAAATACTATTCTCAAGCAGAAGATTCAAGACCCCTGAAGCTGAAACCAGTCACAGGCTAGCAGACCACCATTTATACAGTACATTTGATAGAAACAATTATTGAAGTTCTTTCTGAAAAGGACTTCAATAATTGTTCACTTCAATAATTGTCACTTCAAACTGACATATGTGAATCACATTTAAATACCTCTCATTTTTGAAATTAAATCCCACCATGTTAGTGATTATTTAACCTAGTCTTCCTCAAATGCTATTTTTTCCCCCATACATCATTTATTTATTTATTTGTGAATATACATTGACATTTTCTCTGGTTTCCTCTGTAGGTGCAGCCAGTCTGTGAAACTTTCTGCCTCATGAAACTTAGGTTGTTTGGTCACAAGTCAAGGCATATTTTGATGAGCATTTGGCTTGTGTTTTGTCTGGAAATGGCTAATCTCTCTGACATATTGTGCTGCTGTTTTGTTTATTTAGTTTAACTTCTATTATTGATTTTCTGAGTCTAAGCACATTTTTCATACAGTCCTATACACGTCCACAAAAAATATCCCTGTTGACTTCAAGAAGACTTATTTCCATGTGTGATACAAATCCAATATGCACATATATTCATGCAACTTGAAGTCCCTCAGTTTTATAGTTTGATGGATGGATATCAGGATAATGACAAATCCTGCATATCTGCCCTGTCTATGCAATATAAGTATAATTTAGGTGGGGAGCCCTGTGGTGAGACTGTATGAGTAAGCAGCAGACTGAAGGAAGAAGGACGGGAACAAAGGATTATTTCTTATAAATACTTGTAAAGTCTCTCCATATTTCACAAATAAAATAATCAAACAAACAAAACTTGCTGTTTTTTTACAAAGTAAACAAGAGGACTCAAAATTACTAGAAAATACCCACAGCATTTGAAAAAAAAAACTGAAACCATTTTAATCATGTTGACAAGGTAAAAAGTGAATATAACTTGCAAAGGAAGCAAAGCAAAAAAAAAAAAAAAAAAAAAAAGCAAAACATGCTGCTTATATACCACCCCATAGCGCTTCAAGCACTCTCTGGGCAGTTTACAAGTTAATTATGCAGGCTACACATTCGCCCCCCCCCCCCCAGCTGGCTACTCATTTTACCGACCTTGGAAGGATAGAAGGCTGAGTCAACCTTGAGCCAGCTATCTGGGATTGAACCCCGGGTCGTGAGCACAGTTTTGGCTGCAGTACAGCAGTTTAACCACTGCTTGCAGGTACAATTGTTTATGGAGCTCAGATTTTTGGTTCATATGCTGCATAACATTTTATGCTAATAATTCCCAATTTAGACCTCTATGCTATATTCAGCCATATTTCCACTAAGGCAAATCTTACCTACTTATGTCCACTCTTAATCATTGCCCGTCACCCCTTGTATTTGCATCACCATTTATATAAAGGGGTATACAAACTTTATACAAAGCAGATACAGAGCAAATGCATAAGAATTTCTGATCTTCTATTTTAACTCAATGAATGTGTCTGTTTTTATATGAAAAAACATTATTTGTCTTTGAAGCAAATTAAAGAGAAAAATAAAACCAAAAACAGGTGCATCTCAGCAGAAGTATGTTTATTTATTTTTTTCACAAAATAAGAGCAGGAATGTGAATGATCAGAAAAATTAGTGTCACAACAGTATATCAAGGATCACACTATATTTGTATCAGTAGTTACCGGTATTTATTTCATTTACATCACACCTAATCAGATGCAATTAGAACACTCAGTAAATTGAGATACTAAAATGCAATTATACATACAATAATATTAAAAAGACCACTAACTGAAAACAATTTAAAACACTTTAGGAAAAAAAAATATCAGAAAAGAGTTATAAGAGCAGTATTATCCCATTAGTCAGAGCAACGTATAATTCTGAAAATGGTTTCCAACCTTTAGGTACCAATTTCATGATCTCATAACTTTTACTATATTTATTTAGAACATTTTAACCTTCCTGTTCAGATAACATAGCCTTATTTTCTTTACAATCTTGTGTATAATCTGGATGCAGCCAAGGGACATTTTTCAGATTCGCTGCAGCCTGGTGGGCTAAAGGGGGGAGGGGTTAGGGTTGGACACAGAGACTGATTTGCATAGTTGTTTTGTTGTTGTTGTTTTATTGCAGCATACCTATTGGGAAAGGCTATTACAATTCATTTGGTCAACTGAAAAATGGCTTTAACTAAAATAATGTCTTTTTCTTTTAAAAAAGCTTGCACCTTTGGGAGAATATGGATTGCCCTGGGGCTCTAAGGGGCCATTTTAAACACAGCAAAATTGCCCCTCACATCTAGAGGCCACAACTAACTGCTCAGCAATTTTTCAGTCTCTCTCTCTCTTTTTTTTTTTTTTTTTAATTTGTGGGGTTGCAACGCTTGAAGGCCCCAAGAATAGTGGGAAAATCTCCCTGGACAGCAGCCCACAACTGGCCCACTTCTGTTATACACAAAAGTAGTTTTATTGGCCACAACATTGGTCTCAGAATCTGAAGTTACAAGTTACAAGTTTAAGTTTACTGTATTGGCTAAAAGCCGTCACAATGGATTGAGATACAAATATGATCAAGTAAAATCATGATAAAATCACAGACATGTAAAATAATAAGAGGCCTATCCACAGGAGGAAAGATTAAAAGGGGGGGGAGAAAATCAGGGGGACACGTGTGGGTTATATCTGGGAGTCCCCCGCACAATTGATCGCGATGGCTCTCAGGAAATTAGCGTAGATGTTTTTGGCCACTTTTGCAAACAGTGCTGTTCTGTATGTAACATATGGGTCACAGTCCGAAAGTAACCTGCCCACCTTTATCTGAGGACTTTCCTCCTGTAGGGCAGCCAAAATGTTTCCCAGGAATTTTTCTCTAGGGTTTTCATAGAGCTGACAGTTGAGTAAATAGTGAACAACATCCTCTATCTCACCTGCTCCGCAAATACACAGCCTTAGATGCTTGGGGACATTCATGTACCTGCCGTCTAAGACAGCAGTTGGCATGGTTTGAAAACTAAGTTCTATGAATGCGGTTCTCAGGGAGGCAAAAGTAAGTGTATGTAAGTATTGCGCCCTTGAGTGGTTTGTTTTCAGCAGATGGTACCAGTGAGAGAAATTTGAAGAGTCTATTAAAGCTAAGTCCTGGTCATTATCCAATTTGTAGATCCAGTCCCTCAACATTCTTTTAACCCCAGAAAAAACAAAAATGTCTGTGGAGAGGGATTTAGATTTTAGTAAGATTTGACCTAAAGTTGCCCAACCACCACTCTTCCATTGCTCTACCATACAGCATTTAGGTAGACGGTGATCGGACATATCCATCACCCTCTTATACAGTGGTGCCTCGCAAGACGAAAGTAATTCGTTCCGCGAGTACCATCGTATTGCGAAATTTTCGTCTTGCGAAAAAGCGGCTTCCCATAGGAATGCATTGCAATGCATTCCTATGGGAAACCTCGCAAGACGAACAAATTATTTTCGTCTTGCGAGGCATCGCTCTTCCGAAAAAAAAAAATTGTCTTGCGAAGCACGGCCATAGAAAAAGCCGTCTTGCAAGTCACCAACACGATCGCAAAACGCTTTCGTCTTGCGAGTTTTTCGTCCAGCGAGGCGTTCGTCTTGCGAGGCACCACTGTAGTAGGAGAATATAGCTAGAGCTGCCCTGGCTTTAATGGACACCATGCCTGTCTCTGTTCTAAGAAAAGCTGCCGGGGTCCCCCGAGGTGCCGCGAGGATTTGTCTCAGAAACATATTCTGTCCTACTTCAAGATGGTGTAGGTTATTCTGATTCACACCCCAGATCTCAATTCCATATAGCATTTGAGAGAACACCCTCCCTGAAAAGACTTTTAAAGCTGAGGTTACTAGGTTACCACCTTTAGAATGGAAAAATGTGGCCAGAGCATGGCTAGATTTCTGAACCAATATTTTGGTGCTCTGTATCTGGGATTTCCAGCAGTTTTTCTCATCGAAATGCACTCCTAGGTACTTAATGGTCTGGACTTGTTCTATTTTATTTTCGCCTATAGTCCAGCTGAATTTGGGGGAATGCTTTCCAAAAATAATCACTTTAGATTTTGTGTAATTTATTTTTAGTTGCTCTAGGTGGCTGAACTCTTGGAGCTTATTTAAGCTTCTCTTCAGTCCTTTTTTGTTCATAGATAGTAATACAATGTCATCAGCATATATAAGGCTTGCAGTCTTATAATTCCCGATTGAGGAGGGGAAATGGTCTGGATGGTTTAAAGCTGTTACAATATTATTAATATAAAAGTTAAAGAGTAGGGGTGCAAGTAAACACCCTTGTTTTACCCCTTTGTTAGTATGAATTTCCTCTGTCAACCTTCCGTCTGTGCTAATCCTTACCTTCAACGTTGTGTTGGAGTATAGTTCCTGTATTAGGGTTAGCAGTCTCTTATCGATGTTAGTCTCTGCGAGCTTATCCCACAGGTGATTTCTGGTAATTGTGTCAAACGCAGAGGAAAAATCAATAAAAACTGTGAACAGCCATTTGAATGGCCTGGTGGTATATTTGCATACAAGATGATGTAGCACGTAGATTTGATCTACTGTGTTATGGTCCTTCCTAAAACCTGCTTGTTCCTGGTGAAGGATGTTATTTTCCTCCATCCATTTAGCCAGCTTCTGGAAAAGAAGGCAGGTATAGAGCTTGGAACTGATATCCAGTAAGCTGATTGGGCGATAGTTCTGGGGGATGGGTTTATCACCTTTTTTATAAATTGGGAAAATTATGCTCTGCCTCCACCCCTCGGGGAAAATTCCTGTAGTGTTAATGTAAGAGAAGAGTTGTGCTAGAACTAGGGCCCACCATTCCAGTTTGTTCTTATACACCTCTGGTGGGATCATGTCCTCATCAGGTTCTTTGTCTGTTGCTAGAGCATCAATAAGTTTGTGCACTTCCTGTTCTGATACTGGGGGCCATTCGGGTGTGGAAATTAGTAGGGTCTGGGGGGGGTTCTCCCTTTTTTTGGCCCAATTATCTGCATCGCTATTGAAAATAGTTTGAAAGTGGTGGCACCAGGCATTTGCCATGATGCAGACATTTGGTGCAGGATTGGGACCTATATCTGCAGCTGAGACCATACTCCAGAATTTTCTCTCTTTCCTTTCCAGCACAGCCTGCCCTAGTTCCTCCCACTGAGCTGATATAAATGCACGTTTCTTTTGTTTTAAGAGTTCCTTATATTTTGAGCGGTATCAAGTCAGCGCCTCTAGATTCGAATTTGAATGCATCTTCCTCATCTTCCTTGTTAGATGAGCTAGGTGCTTTTTAGCTAATCTATATTCTTGGTCATACCATCCCCCTCTATGAGGGGCTGAGGGAGGTTCCTGTGGCTTTTTGATTAATAGAGGTCTTAAGTTAGAATTGATGTAGTTGGTACCCTCTATTGGATCCCTATGTCCAATTACAACATCCCTATGTGCACTCAGCAGATGTGGGTTGTTTAGCTGTTCCTGAATTGTTTGGTCGACAAGGGGGGACCATTTTAAGCATTTCCCTACAACCATAGTTCTCTCTGCCCAATCAGCCGGTGGCAGGGGCAACTGTGGAGTTGTCAAAGGAATGGAGAGACAGATGGGTAGGTGGTTGCTATAGGGTCGATCTAATACATTATATTTTGTCTCCTGGGATACCAACCCAAGGGAACAAAAGATATAATCGATGACACTCCCTGTCCAACTATTAAGGAAGGTGAAATATCCCTTTGAAATATCCCTTCTCATCCCGAGAACTGCCATTAAGGCAAATTAATTGTAGGCCGGACATTGTTTATTGAGGACTTTATCGAAAGAAAAACAGTCAGATAGGAAGGGTTCATTGTACTCTAGGTCTGAATCAATTACCGTCTCAGTTAAGCCAGAGCAAACTCTGGCATTAAGGTCGCCACACAAGACTATAGCTGCTTTTGGGTGCAGGAACTCACAACGGTTTATGGCCTCTTCCAATTCATTCCAGAAGGAGGTAAGATTTTCTGTTTTGTCAGGTGGACAGTAGGCATTGATGCATATTAGTACCTCCATCCCATTTCCCCATGTTCCCATTACCAATAGTGACAGAATAAAATTGCTTTCAGACTGGTAAATGACTTCTAGCTCCACGTCCAATTTGACAGAGACTAAAATAGCTAAACCTCCTCTTGCTCTCCCTTTCCTAGATGGTTTAAGAGCGGGAAGCAGAAATGGGGTATACCCATGTAACACCAGGGGAGTGGTATCAGTTAGCCAGGTTTCCTGCAAACAAAGGATATGAAGCATTGAAATAAATTTCCCGAACTCCTGGAAGAATCTGAAGTAGATTCACAAAGGACCAAACAGATATTGTACTCCATTGACAAAATCCTGTTTGTTCCTTCTACTTAATACGACTGTCTGCTGACCAATCTGTTGCAGTTTTTGAGTTTGCAAGGCAGTAGCGAGTAACATCTCCTTCAGCAACCTTGGAAACTGCCTAACAAAATAGACTGCTCAGCAAGCAGAAGGAACTGACAGGATTCTGATGGATACATGTGAGGAAGTGAGGTATAATTCTCAAAAGCTCCCACAAAATAAATCTGTGAGTCTTTCAAAATGCTTTTGTTTTGTTTTTGTTTCCATTACACTGGGAGCAATTCCATATTCACTTACTAGTGCCCTAAGATTCTCCCATATGTCCCAAAAGTAACCTTTTCTTAATTTATTCCATTCAGTGATAAAGACTGCTATAATGAAGCCTCTGGTTTGCACAGCAAATCCCCCTTCTTATGTCTGCCTAGGTTGATGATATGCAAGAAAAAAAAATCACCATTGCTTAGATGACCAGATATTCAAAATCGGGTATCAGCTTAAAAGCAGCAAACAAGTGAGCTGTTCTTGCACTGATATTCAGCTGCTAACATATGGTGGAGGTATGTGAATGCTGACCTGTCCCCATAACAGTAGTACAGTAATACCCTGCTTAGCACTCAGGATGCGCTCCAAAGAAATTAAGTGCCAACTGAGGGTGCAAATACACTGCAATATACTCCTCCAATTACTCCGGATTTAGCACAATGCAAATCAATTCAAAATTTCCTAACTACACCACATTATTGTAAGTGTAGGGGAAAGAAATTATTTCTTTTTGAACACCCATTAGGAGGTTGCTTACTTTAAATTGCTCTACATCACTCTTTTTTGACCCTTTTGTTGTGTGAATGGCCACATTTTGCTTGCAGGGATGTTTCCTATGTTGATATCTTAGTGATATGTTTGATGCTGTCCCATCAGGAAATTAGCAATTTTCCCTGCTGCCTCAACTGTTTCCCTTAAAAACAACAACAACAGTAAACCATTTGAATTTAGCACTGCATCACAGAGGAGTTGGAGTCTTTATGTCTAAACCATCAATGCAGCACTATGCCACTTAGAATAAAAAAGGGGGAAAATTAACTCTGGACTAGACAGTTATGGACAAAGACAGAATGCTGGCAGGGTCAGGACAGACCCATGGGTAAATCAAAGTACCAACCTCAGGTCTATTTACAGCCATTTAAAGAGCAGTGTAGTCTTCCGTTCCATTGAGGCTGCTCCATGAGGATGGGGACAGGAACACAAATAGCACACATGTGACATTGGATCAATACAATAATACCCCTCAGGACTATTTGGCCAATGTAGTCACACGCTGAATCAGCACTAAACAGTGTCATTTTAACATTATGCCTTATCCCAGGAGTTCTGGAAGCCCAGTCTCCCTCCAGCATGGAGTGGACAGATCAGGACCCAAGTCTCTAAGAAGGTCTCCCAGAGGACCCGTCTACTTGTTTTAGGTAAACGAAGCTCCCATCGAGCACCACAAAATGAACACCCGAACACCTGCATTGTAGTAAATCAGTGTTAAACAGGGAATCCCAAAACTCGGCCCATCTAGTGAGCCTCGTTTTAAGTAGAAGTGTTAGTGGTTGGGGGGTTTGGGGACCAGAAATTAAAATATAGCTGGGAGAACCTGATGCTGCAGCATTGCTGACGTGAAAGAGTTGAGACTTGATCACTCCTTTACAAAAGGAATATGAAATCAGTTATAACTGCAGTAAGTATGTTATTTATTTCATTTTCACTTATACTTTCCACTATAACATCTAACCAGACTAAATATTATTCATGTGATATGGCCTTGGATAAGTAGATTGTTTTCATGTTTCCACTTGTTCTTTTTGTATTGCTCTAATATAATATCATATCATATCATATCATATAGCAGCAGTTTTAACAATAGGAGGTAGAAAAAATATGCACTTGGTGGGCAAACTTTAAAATGTTAAGTTTTAAGCTAAAATTATTAAAGGTAAGATACAGAGTCATCCTTACTTCAAAAGCATATTGTAAATATTAATACATGTTCTTTCTACCTGTTTTGCATAAAGTTAAATCAGAGATACAGATAGAGGTATAGACATAGATATAGATATGGGGATGTGCCATGACTGACAGGCAAGGACTGGCGGAGTAATCCTCTGCCCACAAACCTCTACCTCCATAAAAATATAAATAGGTATTGCACACTACCCAGGAGCAGAATAAATAGGGAAATGATGCAGTATAATAGGTAGCAGATGGGCCCAAATACTGTATTCCACAAGTAATTTAATCCATAAGCAAATTCTGGAAAAGAATATTAATGTATGTTATACACATTTTGCATCACCCAATCTGCATTAGCACATGTATTGTTTCATTACATTTGTACCTCTTCCAGCAATTCTGCATTATCTCAGTTCCAAATTAGGCAAACAATATAAAGTTTATAACCTCAGATACTTAACCCAGCAGGCTGTGAAAATTACTTTAGGTTACTTTCAGTACACCCTGAAATAAAGTGTAGGGTTTTTTTTCAGATAACATCTAGCCCAACGTCAATAGAACTATATTCATACATGTAAATCCTCTGAGGGAAAAAAAGTACTTCCTAGATAACTGTGACAGAAATCATTTCGAGCATATTCTGTCCAATAGCTCCTATGCTCTGTTGCTTTCTTCCAACCAGGATAATCAGACCATGAGGATTCACAGAACCAATTTTCTAAAGCATTTGGGAACATTAGAAGTCTTTAGACAATCGGTGATTCATTGAAGCTGGAGAATGTGGATGCAGTCCTGTGCGCCTGACTGCACTTTCCAGCTGGCCTTGGGGAAGCCTGCCAGCAGCCAGCATCTTTCTCCTGTTAAAACTGGCTGACCTTGGAAAAGCTGGCCAGCCCTTTCTGGATTGTGGGAAATGGACTATAGCAGAAACAAAAATTAACCCTTATGGAACTGACATAACCAGTCTCGTATCCAAGAACACTGTTTTACCTGGGTTCAATTGTTACACGATATGTTGGAATCTCATCATGTGGTCTACTCCAACATGTAAGGTGTTCCATCACAACTAGGTTGATACATTTTGACTTTACTAAAAAGAGATTTTTATGTGTTGTCCGAGATCGTTCTCACCCTTCGTCCAATATCCATAACATTCTTATCTGATTCATGCAGACTTTGATCTAGTATTTCATTCTTCTCTTTGAGTTCACCCTGGTCAAGTCTGCATGTTTTAGCACAAACCAGTTTTGCTAGCTGACCTATGTTCCTTCTCATGCTTGTAAGGTTTAAATTTTTTTGCCCTTCAGAATCTTGCCTTATAATAATGAGGAAAGCTCTGAAGCTTACATGCCGCTCTCATTTGGAGTTGGTGAGAACACCACAGAGGAATATACTAGGAAAAGAACTTTTCATCACATTTTGCCAAACTTCTATTTCAGATTGAGCAATTTGCCTATGAAAGTTAATACAGTATGCTGAGTTTCAAACACCCTACGCGTAGTAACTTACGTTGAAGCCGGTGTTTGGAATGACCCACAAATGATCACCATCAATAAAAATAAAGTGAGCTGAGTATTTGGGAAGGAAGGAGGGTGTTATCTGCTATCATTAGCTACATGACAGAGAGAGAATGAGAAAGAGCTGTGTGGAGAAAAGGAAAGTAAGGCCTAATAGTATCAATGTGTGAATGAGGCAACAAAAGAGCAAAGCACAGGGAAAGGGAACCATAGCTGCCTGTCTCTTCATGTACTGCCCCCTGGTGGCACAATGTTACTTGTCGAAGCATCAATGCAAGCATCACTGCGCATTCTCCCACTTTCAACAATATGCAATCTCATTCAACTTACTTGAGGAGACAATGGACTGTTTACCGATTTACAGTTGGCTCCAACCTAAATGACTGGAGCTTAAGCAGTGACTGAAGCTAAATTTGCACTGAGTATTTACAGCAAATTGTATCACGCGGGCAAAGACTATGTTGTTTTTAAAAGAGAGCATTAGAATATTTGCAAGTAAAAATACCTTGTGGAATTCCACTATTCTTCACTTGGGGTTCAACCACCTGAATCGTATCATCTTCCAGATAGAAATATATTTTGCAATGTCTTATTCTGTATGGTTCTTGATTTTTGTCAGGAACTTCTTCATCAAAATATGCATCAAAAGACAATACCTGTATCAAAAAGCACACAAAAATCAACATCTCTTGCATCGCTAGCAAAGATGCAAATGAAATGAATTTGTGTTTGGAACTAAGTATAGGTATGAGGTTTGGATTTCAACACAGAATTTAGCCTCTCTGAGTTACATTATCACATACTTGTTTCTATTTACACAGGTCTACAGCAGGATTGTTCTTACACTGAAGAGAATATACAATCAATTATTCTTCCAGCTCATCACATTAACACTATTTCTAAATAGGAGGGACAGCATAAGAATGTCCTTGGTCAACATAACATTGTCCTATTTGTATTTTTAAAATTAAAAAAGAGAAGGAAATTGACCCGAAAATTAGCAGAGGTGAACACAATTTATTGGATGTATCAATTCTGAGGGGAACATAGTTTGATCAGTCAAAATGCAGATCAAGGAATAGGAATGCAGCCTGTGCTGAATGGCGTTACACTCCCTCTGAAAGCACAAGTGAATAGCCTCAGGGTACTCCTGGATTCATCTCTGAGTCTGGATAGCCAGGTTTTGGCAGTGGCCAGGAGTGCCTCTGCATAGTTAAAATGAGTGTGCCAGCTGTGCCCACTCCTGGAGTGATCTGATCTGGCCATGGTGACACTTTCTTAGTTACATTCCAGCTAGAGTACGGTGGGGAAAGTGTTTGGAAGCATCAACAGGTCCAAAATGCCACAGCCAGGTTGTTAAATGGGGCTGGTTACAGGGAACATATAACTCCCCTGTTACAGCAGCTCCACTGGCTGCCGATTCATTTCCAGGCACAATTCAAAGTGCTGGTTTTACCCTTTAAAACTCTAAACAGTTTGGCTCCAAGCCAATGTTCCCTGTAATTTACGTCCCTGCTAGGCAAGGCTCCAACCCCCTGAGCAGAGTTCTGTCACGACCGGAACCAAAGGGGCTGGAAATGATAGCTGTTTGTGAGGAGGAGGAGGAGGAACGCCGCATGGAGGGGGGGCAGAGGCGCACACGTGGAGCCATGCACCTTAGAGGGAACCTTGGTCCAAGCTATCTCAAAGACTACATCTCCCTTTATGAGCCTGCCCAGGTATTAAGATCATCAGGAGAGGCTTTTCTCTCGGGCCCACCACCCTCACAGGCGCATCTGGTGAGGACACAGGAGAAAGCCTTCTCTGTTGCTGCTCCCAGACTTTGAAACTTCCTCCCACAAGAGGCCAGGCTGGCCCCATCTTTGCTGTCCTTCCGCAAGCAGGACCTTTCTCTTCAGGCAGGCTTTTGCTTAGTGACTGGTTGTCTGAGAGGGGTTTCTGAATGTATCGTTGTGCTCTGTTGCTTTTTAATGTGTTTTTAGTATTGATTTTGCAGTCATGTGGAAAAGAAAGTACACCCTCTTTGAATTCTATGGTTTTACTTATCAAGACAATAAAAATCATCTGGTCCTTAGCAAATTAGGTAAATACAACTTCAGATGAACAACAACACATGACATATTACACTGTGCCATTATTTATTTAACAAAAATAAAGCCAAAATGGAGAAATGTGGGAAAAACTAAGTACACCTTATGATTCAAGCTTGTAGAACCACCTTTAGCAGCAATAACTTGAAGCAATTGTTTTCTGTATGACTTTATCAGTCTCTCACATTGCTCTGGCCCACTCTTCTTTACAACATTGCTTCAGTTCATTGAGGTTTGTGGGCATTTATGCACAGCTCTCTTAAGGTCCCGCCACAGCATTTCAATCAGGTTGAGGTCTGGACTTTGACTGGGCCATTGCAATACCTTGATTCTTTTCTTTTTTAGCCATTCTGTTATAGATTTGCTGGTGCGTTTGGGATCATTGTTCTGTTGCATGACCCAATTTTGGCCAAGCTTTAGCTGTTGAACAGATGGCTTCACATTTGGCCATAGAATACTTTTGGCATCCAGAGGGGTTCATGGTCGACTCAAAAACTGCAAGGTGCCGGGGTCCTGTGGCCTGCAAATCAAGTCCAAATCATCACCCCTCCACCACAGTTCTTGACAGTTGGTATGAGGTGTTTGTGCTGATATACTGTGTTTGGTTTTCGCCAAATGTGGTGCTGAGTATTATGGCCAAACATCTCCACTTTGGTCTTGTCTGTCCATTGTTCCAGAAGTCTTGTGGTTTGTGCAGATGCAACTTTGCAAACCTAAGCCATGCTGCCATGTTCTTTTTAGAGAGAAGAGGCTTTCTCCTGGCAACCCTTCCAAACAAACCATACTTGTTCTGTCTTTTTCTAATTGTACTGTCATGAACTTTAACATTTAACATGATAACTGAGGCCTGTAGAGTCAGAGATGCAGCTCTTGGGGTTTTTGCAATTTCTCTTAGCATTACACGGTCTGACCTTGGGATAAATTTGCTTGGATGTCCACTCCTGGGAAGATTGGCAACTGTCTTGAATGTTTTACACTTGTAAATAATCTTCCTCACTATAGAATAATGGACTTTAAATTGTTTGGAAATGGCCTTATAACTCTTTCCAGATTGATGGGCAGCAGCAATTGCTTCTCTACGACCACTGCTGATTTATTTCTTCCTTGGCATTGTGTTAACACACACCTGAATGCTCCAGAACAGCAAACTGCTAAAACCTCAGCTTTTATAGAGGTGGTCACACTTGCTGATGATCAATTACTCAAGAGCATTAGGTTAGCAGCACCTGGCTGCTACTTAGTCTCTTAATTCTTATGGAAGTAGTAAGGGTGTACTTAGTTTTTCACACATGGTTTCTCCATTTTGGCTTTATTTTTTAGAAATAAACAATGACACAATATAATATGTTATGTGTTCTTCATCTGAGATTGTTTTTACCTACTTTTCAGAACTGCTAAGGACCAGATGGTTTTTATTGTACTGTTTACGATGTCCTGATATGCAAAACCAAAGAATTCAAAGTGAGTATACTTTCTTTTTCACATGACTTTATTTACCAGTTTTAATACAATACTTGTTTAATTTTTTTTAATATTTGTATACTTACTGTTTTTAGCTTTAAATATTATCTTTTTAATGATGTAAGCTGATTTGGGTCCTTTTAAGGAGAAAGACAGGGTGAAAATATTTTAAATAAATAAATAAAATATTACTCTCACATTTACACTTGGTCAATTTGATACTGCAGTGATATGTAGCTCTGGTCATTTTCTGGCTATTTAAGCATACCCTGGAAAATTTATTGCATCTGTTCAGAAGCAAATCTCACTGAACATAATGGAGTTTATTTCTGGGTAAACATGCACAGGATCAGGATGCCACAGACTGCAGGAAGAATGAAATCATTTAGTATGTTTTAGAGAAAGGATGCTAAAGCATGGTCTGCTCCCATGATAGAGTGATAGCAGCTGTGGGGGTGAGAGAAGTGATTAACACACAGTAAAGTCTCGTCTGAACTTGCCCTTAATGAGCAGATTTAATCTCCTAATTAGATAGACTGTGCACAGATAATTAAACACTGATTGTGCTGCTAACATTACCCATATCAAAAGGGTAAAGTCATAAACCTCAGTGAGAAAAAGTTTCAAATTAGAAGGAAATGAACACTGCAGATTATATTTTTTGATTCAGATCCCAGAACTTTGGAGATTCTGCTGCTTCTTATAAGTGTACAACTTTGGTAACAAAAATATCACCAGCTGCCTGGTGTTTGGCATGTGTATGCACTATTGTTTATACTTTCTCTTTCTATAAAATTAGCAGTTGTATATCAAGAAAAATTAATGTGGGAGGGAAGGAGAGAGAGAAAATGGAGATTAGCCAAATCCTGTGGGGCACTTTGGAAACCACATTATGTTTAGCTTCCTTGGACAGTATAATTTGATGAATAAATTTTATGAGAAACATTTTCAAGCATGAATTGTCCAATAAGTGACTTAACTATTTAACATCCTAATCCTCAACCCAGTTAAGTAACTGTATATTTGGATTTATGTTGATTCTGCCCCGCTGATTTTCACAGGCTAGGAAGTGATTTACATGAAAGCACTTTGGCCAAACCCGATTTGTAGATTATGCCAGACGCACTGCATTCTTTCAGATATGCATTACAAATGGGAAAAACAAAAGCATTATTTTACATATCATTGAAATGCAACATACAGACTTCCTTCCTTGTCTGCTCACCTTAAGTCTATATTTTAAACTCCCAGAAAATGCAAATTAGGAGCAAAGGGATAACTATTTTTAAATGTCACCATTTTGTAAATAATACTTTTTGAAATGCTGGAATAAAAGGTCTAAAAATTGGACAGCTCATACAGAGTCACTGTATATTTGCTCAGGGGATCTGTTGAGTTCGCTGAGATTTACTCACAGGGAAGTGGGTAGCACTGTAATCTCAGACGTCATGAGAATACATGCATGACACCTGTAATAATTAATCCGATCATATTTCTAAAAAGATAAATAATGATAACCTGCATACATTTAGCATTTTTGAGTGCTGTATACACCTTCAAAGGCACATTCTCCATTTTCCAAAGTAAGGTCTGGTAGATCAGAAATAAGCTCTCTGCTCACGCATTCTCTCCTTCCCTCCTCTGTTCCAAAGTTATCTCCAATCTGTTTTATCTCTAGTAATTTTTTAGTTCCTCCCAACCACAGAGGCAGCCAATGGTCTTCATTCAACTTGTGGATGTTCCCCATCCTACCCCATGGAGGATACAAGTGACACATGAATGACACAAAAATAGACAAATTGATTTGGTAAACAACACAATGGAAATTTCTTTTTCTGCACATACAGAAATTTCTGCGCCATATTTACAATTCCCCCATGATACCTCTAAAGCAATGGAGAGCAAAGTGAACCCTGTAAGCTACATGCAGCCCCGACCCTTGCCCTTTTTTTTTGTTCAGAAGTTACTTTGTGTCCTTTAGGGGATTGGGGGGCCAAACTAGCCATGTATTGGGGAGATATTTCTTCCTTTTTTGCCACTAGATGGTGCAAGTGACTATTTCAGTAAATAAATAATAAATATTTCAGAGGTGGGGCCACAGGAGTCAATAGGAAAATGTTCATTGCAACACAACCACATATGCACATGAATAAAGAGTTTGCTCTCAGCATACCTGTTTATCAAATGCTACCCATGAAGGGGCATCACTTCCAAGTCCTCTAGGAAAAACACTGTACTTTGGTTTCAGCTTTTGCCCAGGCAAAGGTTCACCTCCTATTCCAGGTTTGTCTTCTCCCACCAACATAGAAACCTTATTGCAGTAACTCCAATGTTGAGACTTATGGAACTTTTCTTTCCCTAGCTGAAGTCAAGATGAAATTTTTTTTAAGAAAGGTAAAAATAGCAGGACGTTTAAAAAAATCCAGAAACTACAAGAATATACTTTCAACATTATTCAAGATCCACTAAACATACATAATCATGGGGAAATAATGATAAAAGGACTTTTCATCATTGTAATGTTCCTCTAAATTGGTCTCCTTCTAAACCCTCACATTATATTTCTCTGCAATGAATTACTCCCACTTGATAGGTTCTTTGGGCACATCTGCCAAACAACAACTCCACTGTTTTCTTTAGTGAAGAGACGGAGCCCCATGATATGATTTGTTAATGATTTTAACCTTTGGTAAAAACCGTGAACAAATCAATATACACATTACATGCTGTACACTAGGTCTATAACAGCACAAATGTATTGACACTGTATGGCACTAAATTTTCTGCTGTTTCAGATCTATTAATGCACAGCACTCAGTGTTTGTATTCATGTCCATTATTTTGCAAAAGGTGCAATCCAGCCATTTCATGGGGCTCCACCCTTATTAAGAATGCAAAAAAATACCAACAGCCAGCTCTGCTATTAATGTTAGTCTCATATAATTTCAACTATATATTACATGAAGGTAGTGAAGGACTGAGTTATTTTAAGAACATGTTAGCCAGAATCCCATTGTCATATAAGTGTAACAGGATAAACTGCAGCAGTGAATTGCCAGTAGAGATGGGCACGAACCATGGTTCAGTTGCACAGATGTTCTGTAGGCACCCCGGCTTCCCTTGCCCTGCCTCCTCTAGTAGGCACCAATTCAGAGGCAGTGGCGCAGCTTCCCAGCCCTGCCTCCTCTGGGTACTGCCTCTGAGTGGGTGCCTGCCAGAGATAGGGCAAGGGCTGAAACAGCTGTGCAGCCAAACTGCCAAACCACACCAAACTGATAAACCACGGTTCATGCCCATCTCTAACCTCCAGTAATTACTTTCTGGTCAAACACACAGTCACATGGTTGCCACAAGACTAGAGATGCAAGTGATAACTTGTTAATTTGTAGCAAATCAACATCACTATATTACCATTTATGCAATTACACATACACCAGTGTAAATCCACAACTGAATTCTGCCCATCAAAAGTGGGTAAACATCAATATATTTTATTTATTAAGATCACAAAAATCTGCAGTAAAAACTTGCTAAACTTAAGCTAATGCAAGCAGAAGTTCCTTGTCAATTTCTTCATCTCCATCCACACTTTCAGCAGGGTATCTTTCAGAGCATGTTTTTAGATGTGTTCTCGAAGGCTTTCATGGCCAGGATCCGATGGTTGTTGTGGGTTTTTCTTTCCCCCCCCCCCCATCACAACAAAACACCCATAACAAAAAAGACCCTGATCACTGGAAACACCCACTCTCCTGAAAAGAATAAAAACCCTGATCCTAGCTACAAATACTCAACAATCCTACACACTACACCAGAACACAGACAGAATTCTAGCTCCTGTCCTCTGAAGATGCTGGCCACAGAGACTGGTAAAACGTTAGGAAGAAAAACCTCCAGAACACAGCCAAACAGCCCGAAAAACCCACAATAACCATGTTTTCAGACTTTACCTAACCAAAATTCTATCTAACAAGCAAAACTGACAAAGAGTATCTCCAGACATTGTTTTGAGATAAACTTTGTTCAAAACACATGTTGAGTAAAGCATATTTTAAAAAAGAAACAAGCTAAGTGCAGACCAATTTTTCTTCCAGAAAAAGTAACAACATGGGGATCCAAATCAGGACCATTAGTTTATTTACCACCACAACAGTTTCAGAGGCAAACAACAACAGCATGAGCTGGTAGGGGTGCGATTTTTCAGGAGGAGAATGTGTGAGGAAAGACCATTCTCTCTGTACATCTAGATCAGGGCTCCTTACAGCTGCTGCATGAGAAGATTTAAAAATGAGCATTTAGCAACCCGTGCTTGGTCTTTTACTTTTAGCACCTCTAAAATACCTTCTTTGATGAGCAGCCTTCTCTTTGTTCTACAGTGTATGTTATCTAAAACTTTATGAACAGAGAGAGAAAGGGCAACAGCATGACTATTCCTATCCTCAGCAGTAGAGATCAGCACAAACTGCCAGTTCTGCCTGGTTCGTTTACTGCTAACAAAGGTGTTGGACAGTTCGGTGCCCCACCCCCTTCTACAGGTGGCCACTCAAAAGCAGTGTCCTGGCTTCTCTGCCCCACCTTCTGTGGGCAGTGCTTCTAAGTGGGAGCTCACTGGAGGCGGTGGGACACCAAACTGCCAAACACCTGTAGCTGTGGTAAACAAACTGGGATGAATCACAGAAGCGGCAGTTCGTGCGAATCTCTACTTAGCAGCAAATTTTCCTTCCTGTCTACTACATATGAATAGGATTCTACTTTCAAACCAAGATTTGAGGAAATATTCCATAAGGCTAAAAAACAGCAGTGACCTTTGACGTCATAATCTATATACCTAAATTTAAGATTAAAATTAAATGGAACACAGGAGTGTCCAAAAGAAAAGCATTCACTTACACATAAAAAGGGACTATTCATCATGAGGTCAGGCTTACTAATCAGGTTAGGATGCAGACGGCACTAATTCAAAAAGGGTTTGTGCATAGCATTTGGGGAGTTGAAGATCTATATCACTTCAGTATGAAAGGTTGGAAGCCACTTGCTCTTGTGGAGTCAATAACAAAATTACCATTAAGGTCATGGCTTATCAAGTAGAATAGTTCATCTTTGTTAAAGAAGATGAGCTACCAGGAATGACACAATTGGCCAAAGCTAGTTCTTCACTTAACAAGCTTCTTAGTAATCTGATTAAAAGAATATAAGAACAATATTTTTGATGGGACCCACATTCTAAGCCCTCACAAGCAGGGTGTGGAGCAGTGTCTCTTCCCCTCCCTGTGATTATCCTTTGCACGTGATACCTGGAGGCTTTATTGCTTCCATATACTGTATAGAAGTGGCATCTCAAAGTAACCAACACTTGGCTCTTTACAGGACACATGAACAGCTTCCATCTGGTACCAAATAGTGGTGACTGGCTACCTAGTTAACAAAACATCACCAGGGTGGTTGTGGAGATACATGCAAACATGCTGCTATGCAAATAAGCTATCATAATAACCAAGACACTCTTTTACGACTTTGTCTTCTAACCTTCTTCCAAGAAACTTAAGGAAATGAATAACAGGAGCTACTCAGAACAATTACCACCTAAAACTGAAGAGGAAGAAGAAGAAGAGGATGATGAAGAAAATAGATAAGTGATTTAAATCTAACCTTTATCTACCAGATACATGTTCTAACCTAAGAAATATTTCTGCTGAGCCTTTATTTCACCAGAGCTACTCCTTAACATACCAGTTAACAAATGTCTGTACTGTCCTTGCAAGTTTAAAGTGCTGCTCCTCCTATCAATAAAAAGGCTAATCCATTTATTAACTTTTTCTTCTTTGAAATAGACAGCACAACAAAACATATTCATAAATGACTATGACTTCAAGACCAGTGAACTCACTGATGGTATTCTAAGTATATTTACCCTGTTTCCCTGAAAATAAGACCTAACCTGAAAATAAGACCTAGTATGATTTTTCAGGATGCTCGTAATATAAGCCCTACCCCAAAAATAAGCCCTAGTTAAGTGAAACCCCGCCCTCCACCATTGTGCAGCCACCAGAAGAAGATGACATGACTGTATTTGAATAAATGTAGATTGTTGTACATGAAAAAAATTAAACATCCCCTGAAAATAAGCCCTACTGCATTTTTTTGGAGCAAAAATTAATATAAGACCCTGTCTTATTTTCGGGGAAACACGGTAAGATCACTATCAGTATGAATCATGTTTCTTCCAAGAAACAAAATTACTTAATTTTGCATCTTAAATGTTTTATTATAGTATGTACCTCAGTGCAGAAGGGGAATGGAGGGTGTGGAAACTTAGAGATAGGCTTAACTGCACAATTAATCTGGTACGTCCCAGTTATTTTGGACTACACTTATCATCCTTCTCACTGTTGGCTGGGGCTGATGAGGGATTATAGCTCAAAATACCTAGGTACCTTCAGGTTGCATAACCTACTACCTATGATTACATAATGGATCTCAAGTATGCAATGGCTAAGAAAGAACAGACCTGTGCAACAGTGTCTGCAGGAATGTTTCCAGGGAAGAGATCTGCTGTTTAGCGGCATGGTAGCATAAATTGTGGACATACTCTGTGTGACTACAATGCAGGATGTCTGTCTCTGTGCTTTAAAAAAATGTAAATTCAGTATTTGTGGGCAACTGCCCCTCTTCCCCTCTCAATGGACATCCCTGGAGCTCTGTATGTTAGTTTCATATAATTTCAACTATATATTACATGAAGGTAGTGAAGGACTGAGTTATTTTAAGAACATGATCCACTGATCTAGACTCATGCTGTTTGTTTATACACCCAGCATGTATAAACAAACAGCATGAGTCTAGATCAGTGGTTCCCAAATTTGGGTCCCCAGATGTTTTTGAAATACAACTCCCAGAAATCCTGACCAGCACAGCTACCAGTGAAGACTTTTGATATCCAGTGTTGGGAACCATTGGTCTAGACAAACTAGAAGAGTCAACCGGAGTCTAAAGTTAAAGCACTTGACTGGGACTTCGGAGGTCCAAGTTCCAGTCCTCACTGTGGCATGAAACTCACTGGGTGAACTTGGGCAAGTCACACTGACTTTGACCCTGAACTCAGTAAAAAATGGAAGAATAAAGATGTAAATAATAAATAAATACCATTGCTTATTGTTTATTTACTAGTGATATTGCTATTGTGCCTTTCTTCCAGTGAGCTCAAGGCAGTAAGAATGGCCCTCCTCACCCTCACATTATATCCACACAACTCCTCTGTAAGGTGAACAGTGACTTTCAAGGTCATCTGGCAAGTGTCACTCATGACCAAGCAGAAATTCGAATCCAGGTTTGCTTAGAAGACATCAGAAGGGATGCCATGAGTTACACAGGTGGACTTGCACACAAAGAATGGAAGGGATAAATAGGTGATGCCTCTCTCTTGGTCTTTTTACCTTGCATGTGTACACCTACTATGGGCCATCTGAGGCCACCATGTTTTTCTGGAACAACAGGTGGGAGTTATAACCCCAAGCCAGCCTTGGGTGTCTCTTTGTTGAGTGACTTCAGATCCACCTTCGTGACAGGAGAAGGGAGATGACGGTAAAGAAGGGGTTGCACCACGTAGGGCAGTTTAGGACTTAACAGTGGGCCGGAAGGAGGACAGAAAAGGGTCTTCGTATATTTCTGGTTTTGTGATGTGAATCAACTCTTTGAGGATGGCAGTTCGGACTCGCTTTATGCTTAGACTTCACACACACACACACACACACACACACACACACACACACACACACACAGAGGTATCCTCACTGAAGGCTGTGCACCTTCGGGGTGGGTGGGCGAAGACATAAAACGTAGGGGGTTATCCGGACAGCTGTCGAGGAAACCAACCCGATGCTACTTACATTCCTGTTGAAGGAGTTTCCGGGCAGGAGCGGTAGCGCCATGATTGTCCCGAGCCTTTCCGCCCGCCCCCCTGGGGCTGGTGTTGCTGCCCGAACCTGGCCGGCCGCGCGCCCTCCACGCTCCCCAGCCGAGAGGAAGTGCCGGCGCGCTGTTTGGAGTCCCGTTGCCAGGAGACCCCCGTCTGACGTCACAGAGGACAGCGAGGAAAGGGTGCGTTCTTTCCACCCTTGCTTTTTGCTGCCCCCTGCAGTCGCGTGGTCCTTGGAACACGCACGCGCCGCTGTCAGAACCTGCCCTAGGTGTGCAGGCATGCTGAGAATCGGTGGGGTTACTGGGTCTCCGCCTTTGGAAGTGGGCTGCTTATGGGAGGGAGGGCGTCAAATGCAATTTTAGAATCTATCTGGACTTCATTTATAATTGATTTCTTTAAGACCCGGTAAACTCGCATTACCATTTTAAGTTGACGACTACGAAGCTCGCCCCGAGTGGGTTGAAGTTAGCACTCAACTTAATTTTTTTGTTACGCAACCTTAACCTTTAAAAATTACTTTTATAATTACGAGGATGTGATCTGACTAAATGGCGATGGTCGCTGTTATGTAGGTTTAGACTGCTTCCAACTTAGGGCGACCCCGTTAATTAGTGTTTAAATAGTAATAGCAGTATATTATATGGTACTAGCGCCAGCTTATTATATATCTACATTTCATCTGCCAGTGGCTTCTGGCATCTAATCTACAAAACAGTTTACTATATTTTTTTTCCAGAGGCCACAAAACTAGTCCTAGAAAGACTTTCATGTGCCTAGCTAAAAAAGCTTCATAACTGGACAGCCTGTCAGACTTTGAACATGTTTTTTTTAAAAAAAAAAAAAAACACAACACAACCCTCTGGACCTTTATTATCATCAGGTATTTCTCAAGTCTCCTCAGTTATAAAGAAGTGTGGATCCAGTTTACATACACATTGGTTAATTGCAGTAACAGCCATCATTTGGTAGCTGTAGAATTTCAAGTTGCAGGAGGAGAAAACACCTTTTTCATTGTAAAAAAAAAGTTTCCTCCCAACAATTAAAAAAAAAAGTATGCCAAGAGAAATAAAGTACTGTACGGTATGTCAAGAGAAATAAATAATACATGCTTTTGTCAGTATCTAATTAAGAAAACTGCAAGTGAGATTGTAAAAGCCACAATTGCGATAATTAGCATTCTGGGAAACCATGCTACTTGCTGAGGCTCTTATGCTTTCCCCCTCCTGCAGTATCATTATACTGAAAGGGACTGCAGAACTCCAAAGGCTGTCCCTCCCATTTCATCTCCCAACATTGTGACCCTGCAGACTAACTAGAAAAGCAGGTTATTATGACACAACATAATGCTTATGATGTGGAGCATGACTCAGCAGTTTTGTTGTATGTAATTTCTAGGTTGCTGGAGCTAACCTCAAAACCAGCTGACAAAGCAGTATTCATGGTTTGTACCACTCTTTATTGGCTCCCATTTTCCATTTAATTCCCAATCCTGGTACTAAATAGAGGTAAAAAGGATGGTCTGTTTTATCCATGACCTGAAGGTATTCCCTTTGCTGTTTTTGATGCCCTCAACTTCTATTTATGAGCCATATCAGAGTAAGGCTGATAACCATGATTTTTATACATACATTCTTGCAGGCACTTATTATTATTTAAAATATTTTTACCTTGCCTTTCTCCTTTAAAAGGACCCTAGGCAGTTTAAATCATTGAAAGACATGATCCCCTTGCCCTCAAGGAGACACTCATTAGGCCGGTCGCCAGTGTGTCCTTCCTTAGCAAAGAGCCTTTGACTGTGTGGACCACAGCAAACTATGGCAAGTTCTTAAAGAAATGGGAGTGCCTGACCACCTTATCTACCTCCTGAGAAATCTATATGTGGGACAGGAAGCAACAGTTAGAACTGGATATGGAACAACTGATTGGTTCAAAAATGGGAAAGGAGTACCACAAGGCTGTATATTGTCTCCCTGCTTATTTAATTTATATACAGAATACATCATGCGAAAGGCTGGACTGGATGAATCCCAAACAGGAATTAAGATTGCCGGAAGAAATATCAACAACCTCAGATATGCAGATGATACCACTCTGATGGCAGAAAGTAAGGAAAAATTAAAGAACCTCTTAATGAGGGTGAAAGAGGAGAGTGCAAAAAATGGTCTGAAGCTCAACATCAAAAAAACTAAGATCATGGCCACTGGTCCCATCTCCTCCTGGCAAATAGAAGGGGAAGAAATGGAGGCAGTGACAGATTTTACTTTCTTGGGCTCCATGATCACTGCAGATGGTGACAGCAGCCACAAAATTAAAAGACTCCTGCTTCTTGGAAGGAAAGTGATGACAAACCTAGACAGCATCTTAAAAAGCAGAGACATCACCTTGCTTACAAAGGTCCGCATAGTCAAAGCTATGGTTTTTCCAGTGGTGATGTATGGAAGTGAGAGCTGGACCATAAAGAAGGCTGACCGCCGAAGAATTGATGCTTTTGAATTGTGGTGCTGGAGGAGACTCTTGAGAGTCCCCTGGACTGCAAAGAGCACAAACCTATCCATTTTGAAGGAAATCAACCCTGAGTGCTCACTGGAAGGACAGATCCTGAAGCTGAGGCTTCAATACTTTGGCCATCTCATGAGAAGAGAAATCTCCCTGGAAAAGACCCTGATGTTGGGAAAGAGTGAAGGCAAGAGGAGAAGGGGACGACAGAGGACGAGATGGTTAGACAGTGTCATCGAAGCTACCAACATGAATTTGACCAAACTCCAGGAGGCAGTGGAAGACAGGAGGGCCTGGCATGCTCTGGTCCATGGGGTCATGAAGAGTCGGACACAACTTAAGGACTAAACTACAAAAAGAGAGGGTGGTGGCTGACCAGCTTCAGGCCATTTTGGATGAAACCAACACCCTGGATCCGTTCCAGTTGGGCTTCAGGCCGCACTACGGCACGGAAACGGCATTGGTCACCCTGTTTGATGACCTGTTGAGGGAGGCTGACAGGGGCAAAATGTCTCTGTTGGTCCTCCTCGATATCTCAGATGCCTTCGATACTGTTGACCATGGTATCCTCCTGGGGAGGCTCTCCGAGTTGGGAACTGGTGGTCTGGTGCTTGCCTGGCTCCGATCGTTCTCAGAGGACTGTCCTCAGAGAGTACAGCTTGGGAAAAGTGTTTCGGCTCCGTGGAGTTTCAATTGCGGGGTTCCGCAGGGCTCGATTATCTCCCCAATGCTGTTTAATGTCTACATGAGGCTGCTAGGTCGGGTCATCAGGGGGTGTGGGGCTTCGTGTCATCAGTACGCTGATGACACCCAGCTCTACATCTCCTTTTTTCCAACAACAGTGAATGCCTTTTCATCCCTTCAGTGCTGCCTGGAGGCCATACTGCAGTGGATGCAGGCGAATGGACTGAGGCTGAACCCGGACAAGACGGAGGTCCTGAGGGTGGGTGACGCCACCATCGGTGGTTTGGAAAACTCCCTCTCTTTTGGGGGGTGACTCTCACCACGAAGAGTGAGGTTCGCAGCTTGGGGGTCCATCTCGATCCAGTGCTCACCATGGAAACCCAGGTAGCGTCAGTGGTCCACTCCGCTGTGGCGTCCACCCTAAGTTATGCATTATTCATAAGTTGTATGTTAATGTGGTTGTGAGGCGGGGCAAAGGGGGGTGCTGAAGAGGCGGAGCCAGGGAGAGAGGAGTTCAGTCAGAGACAGAGAAGAGAGAAGGAGTTTGGGGGTTTTGAGAGAGAGTGTGTGTTGAAGGAATGATTAGTCAGAGTGTGACCTGTATTAATTAAGATAGAAGAGATTTAAGTCAAATATTGAAGTTTTGTGTAACTTTAAGAATGTGCTTAAGAATTATTCCTGAAACCACATGTAATCAATAAACCTGTTTCTGTTAAAAAGTCAGTACTGGATGGACCTTAGTCTTTCATAAGAAATATAAGTTGATAAAGAGATCAACTGGTGACAGCGTGTCAAGGGATACCTTTGTGAGCTCTGTGTTTGGTGAAACAAGCAGGGGCCACGGGGTAAACGCCACAATTGGTGTCCAGCAGCAGGATACGAAATAATCCAGTAAAGACAATGTTTAAAAGTGAATTTTCTGGAGTCGTGGGTACCTTTTAGTCAGAGGTCTGTGGTAAAGAAGTGGGTGACCTGCTAGAACTTTTATGGAAAAGCTTAGTGGCAGGGCTTCTGAACCCAGATCTGGGGGGAACTAAAGATAGGGAACTGACTCTAAAGGAAAAACTCTTTTTTTGTTTACCTCAGGATTTGAAAGACCCAGTGGGCTAGCTTGAAATCCAAGGCTCTGAGAGATAAGGGAACACTGGTGGATAAAAAGTGGAAGCCAGGGTCAGAGCAGATCTGAGGTGATAGGAAAATAAAACAGAGGCTTTAAAATAAAATTATTTTGGTGTCTGAGAACAAGAATAGCTCAGACATACACAGTAACTAAAAGGTTGTGAGCTAGAGAACTGCTGAGTGAAGCGCAACAACATAGTTACTGGAATTAACAGCAGAAAGACAGGTTCTTTTTAAAAGCAGTACAGACATTAAAGACTAATTCACTCAGACATAAGCATGCCACCCAAACGTAGCCAAAAAGGGAGTAAGGAGGCAGAAAGTTTACCTCAGAAAGTGGAGGGAAATGGAGACCCTCTAGCTCCAGTGGAACAGGAGGAAACTGATGAAAATGCCTCAGAAAGACCCAGTGTTCCAAGCTCCCAAGATTTTGAAAAATGGAAGTTGGAACAGGAATTCAGGCTTAGAGAAAAGGAACTGGAAATTAGAGAAAAAGCCAGAGCTGAAGAGAAATCTAAAGAGCTAGAGCTTAAGGAACTAGAGATTAGAACCAAAGCGGAGCAAGAGAAAGCCAAGGCTGACAAGGAGTTGAGGGAGAAAGAGATGCAGTTTCAAATCGAGATGAAGAAATTGGAACTTGCAGCCCTTGCAAATCAAAACAACAAGGACAGTTCAAATGGCCAGACCCCATTTAGGGTAGATATCAAAAAGTTCCCAGAATTTAAAGAAAAGGATGACCCTGAAGCATATCTTATTTCGTTTGACAGAGCTTGCAGAGATTTTGGGGTAAAAGATGAGGAAAAAATGTTAATTTTGAGATCAAGAATTAGTGGCCCTTTGGCAGAACTGTATTCGCAAATGACTGATGACCAGTCCAAAGATTTTGAGGCATATAGAAAAATGGTATATTCTAGATTTGGCATAAATGCAGAACACCTTAGAAGAAATTTTCGTTCCCTTACCAAAAAGCCTGAAGAATCTTATGCCCAATTGGGGGCTAAATTGATTCAATGTTTGGACAAATGGATGGAACGTGAAAATGTCACTTCTCTAGACCAAATGAAAAATGTGGTTGGTTTAGAACAATTTTATTCAGTGTTGCCAGGGGAATTGCGTTATTTAGTCAAAGACAAAAATCCTAAAAATGTATTACAGGCATCTGAATATGCTGATTCCATTAGTGAGATTAGAGATCCTAAGTTTTCTGAGGTAAAACTTTACAGGCAGAACTGGGACAATAGTAAGAAACCCTTAGTGACGATTGCCCCACGTCACTCCTGTCACTCATAGTCTGGACCTAATTTGCATGAGCCTATGGGAGGATTGGAGGGGCGGAGTCAGCAGATATATAAAGGTTTGGCAGGAGGAGTCAAGTAGGAGAGATAAGAGATGGGATAAGAGATGATATAAGAGCTAAGATAAGAATTTGGAATCAGAGATAGAGAAGAGTCAGAGAGTCAGATAGATAGTCAGATAGTCAGAGAGATAGTGAGAGAAGAGAGAGAAGGAACAGATATTAATAGAGATAAGCTGGTCAAGATAAATAGATAGAGCAGGTGGTGATTGGTTATGTGGCAAGATCTATGATATTTTAATGATTTGATGGTGTACAATGAACCTATGAATAACATCTGTGATTATGATTAAAGTTGATACACTTCAATAAATAAGTTCTGTTGGCAGTTACCAGACAAGTGTTTGACTAAAGTCTTTTATATTGTGGATAAAGGAAATCCACTGGTGGCAGTGAGGGAAAGGAAAGACCAAACCCTTTGTGAGAGCATACCACGTAGGTGCCTCAAAGGGGTGGACGTCACAATTGTTGTCAGCTGGTGGGATACGTAGCGTGAGCTCTTTGTTTGGTGAAACAAGCAAGGGCCACGTGGTAAACGTCACACCCTTCAATAGAAATTACAACAGTAAAATGTCAGGGAAAGATGGCCTGCTTAGTACCTCACCTAAGTTGCCAGGGCCTAGTCCGCAGAAGTGAATGAACCCTGAGGAAAAATTCGACACATCTCCTCAATATGATCGAAAGACTTATAGACAGTGTTATAACTGCGGCGAGTTTGGGCATATTCAATCAAATTGTGTGAAGAACAATAAAATAAAAATGGAAAAGATGATAGTCAGACCAAAAAGGTTTACTGCATAAAACCAGTGGAAGCCACTGAAGGAGGCTGTAACAATGGTTCTGTCTCCATGGCAACTAGCACGACAGAAAATTCTGATCTGCCACTAGCCAGAGTCGTTCAGTGCTTCCTTATAAAGGCAGATAATATTTTACTACAGAACCCTGGTGAGAAAATTCTTATTAATGATAAGTCTTATGTGGGGGTTGTTGATACCTGTTTCCACATAACCCTGTGTCATTCTGATGTGGTTCCTAAAGAACAAATACTTCCAAATCAAACTGTTACAATCAAGGGAATAAGTTCTACTCCAGTGATTTTACCTATGGCTAAAGTAAAGATAAACTATAGAGACTGGGTTGGAATTTGGGAAGTGGCAATTTCTGATCAAATTCTAGCACCTTGTTTAATCGGGCTAGATCTCTCCAAGCATGTGCAAAGTGCTTTTGTAGTAACACATTCCCAGGGAGAGCAGTTAACAATCCCTGAGGGAAAAATGGAATCCCTAACTTCTGAATCAAACCTGGGATGCCCCAGTTTAGAGGAAAACCCTGAGGTAGCAAAAATGGCTGAGGTGGTCATATTGAAGAATCCTAATAATACTTCCTGTATTGATGAGCAGAAGGAAGATATTACTTTAATTGATTGTATTAGAAAAGCTAATGAGAATCCCATTCCACTGACCCATGAACACCCCGAGAGGTTTATAGCTGATAAAAATCTGACATATAGAGAGGTTTTAAAGGCACCTCATAGAGGGGGAGGACCCCACAAACAGCTACTTGTCCCTGTGAAGTATAGAGAGAAGATTTTGGAGAAAGCTCATAGGGATGTGTTTGGAGCACACATAAGTGTCTCCCATACAAAACAAAGGGTTGCACAAAATTTTTACTGGCCAGGAATGAATCAGCAAGTTAAGCAGTTTTGTCAGACATGTGATACGTGCCAAATGAGTGGTACTGGGAATGACAAGACAAAGGCTAAACTATGCTCATTGCCAGGGATCTCGACCCCTTGCCAACCCATGGGTCTGCAAAAGTCCTTAGTAATACCAGAGCAAAGCTTGGGGAGTGCTCAAGAAAAGGAGAGGGGCTGGTGTGATGAAAAGACCCAGGAAAGAGCATTCTGTCCTGAGGACAAAGTAGTGGGGCTGAGACCCATCGAGGGGAGTAAATTGCTGTTGGCAGGGTCAGAACCTGTGGATTTGTTGCCGCAGCACTGGAGGGCTAAGGAGTCTAGTCGCTCTGCAGCTGCAAAAGCTCTTAAAACCTTGCAAGGCAAACCCCTACCTAACAAACCAAAGAATAAAGAAATAGAACCAGATGAAAATCTCAGTGCATCTAAAATAAACCAAGTGTTTGAGATTGCACTTAAAAGAAACCTGCCTGTGAATTTGGAGGTGACCCATGATAGTGGTTGCCCACATAGGGAGAACTTCTCAACAAATGTACCTGTGGGTTAATTTGTTGGTGAGAAGGAAGGCATAAGCAAAAAGATTTCAAGGAAGAACGCAGTCATAGCTGTGCTGGAGGAGTGGAAGAAACTGCCTACCCTTTCCCCAGCTGAGAAAGTGAAGCCACGAGCCAGAAAGAAAGCAGGCTTCATCAGGAAAAGGCAAGTGGAGGAAATCCAGTGGACATCAGAGTGCCTGATGACTGTCAATCGTCAGAAGAGAGCACAGACTTCAGAATCTGCCTTTGTTGCGCCGGACTACAACCGGGAGTTCATCGTGCACATCGATGTGTCAAGTGTGGGTCTGGGAGCCGTGCTGTGCCAAGTGGATGACAGCGGGAGTCTACACCCAGTGACTCTGATCAGCAGGAGATTCCAACCTGGTGAGAGGCATTTGTCTGCCATCAAGAGGGCATGCCTATCAATTGTTTGGACACTGCAAAGACTGAAACCCTACATTTGGGGAAGGAAATTCGTCCTTTGCACCGACCCTTTCCCTCTGGTGTGGCTACAAACTATGGAATCCACTAACAGTAAGCTTGCAAGATGGACACGGAACCTGCAAGACTTTGACTTTGTAATCCACAGCGTAAAAGGGACTCAGAGCGTGGATGCTGATACCTTGCCTCGAAGGCCAAATGACTAATGGATGGATAAAAGGAGTGTAATGTTGTATTAAATGTTCTGTTTATGTAAGAGTTATGAAATATGATTAAAGTGCAAAGTTTGTTTGGATGTTGATGAACTGAGAGGTCTAGAATGATTGTAAAATAATGGTGAGTAGCCTTATTGATGTGAAGGTGATGCAATGTAATTTGTATTAATGTGATTAATGCAAATGTTTTAACTGTATTAATTGTCTTGGATGTTTAAAGTGGTAAGTTTGATTTGGTAAACATAATAGAGAGAAAATGGTATTATAAGGTATGCATAAGTATTAATAAGTTATTGTTATACTTGCATGTACTTAGGTGTTTGTTTATGAGGGAAAACTGCTAAGTTTCCCCTCCTAAACAAACATATTTAAGGGGGGAGGAATGTGGCGTCCACCCTAAGTTATGCATTATTCATAAGTTGTATGTTAATGTGGTTGTGAGGCGGGGCAAAGGGGGGGTGCTGAAGAGGCGGAGCCAGGGAGAGAGTTGTTCAGTCAGAGACAGAGAAGAGAGAAGGAGTTTGGGGGTTTTGAGAGAGAGTGTTGAAGGGGTGATTAGTCAGAGTGTGACCTGTATTAAGATAGAAGAGATTAAAGTAAAATATTGAAGCTTTGTGTAACTTTAAGAATGTGCTTAAGAATTATTCCTGAAACCACGTGTAATCAATAAACCTGTTTCTGTTAAAAAGTCAGTACTGGATGGACCTTAGTCTTTCATAAGAAGTATAAGTTGATAAAGAGATCAACTGGTGGCAGCGTGTCAAGGGATACCTTTGTGAGCTCTGTGTTTGGTGAAACAAGCAGGGGCCACGGGGTAAACGCCACATCTGCTTATTTCCATCTCTGGCGGATTGCCCAGCTGCGTCCCTATCTTGATGTTGGGGCACTCACCACTATCGTCCATGTGCTTGTAGTCTCAAGATTAGACTACTGTAATGCGCTCTACGTGGGGCTACCTCTGAGATTGATGCGGAAGCTTCAAATGGTGCAGAATGCAGCGGCCAGACTTCTCACCAGAGTGAGAAAACATCAGCATATCTCCCCCATTCTGGCTGCCCGTTCGTTTCCGCATTGATTTCAAAGTGTTAATGATGACATATAAAGCCCTAAACAGTTTAGGGCCTCGATATCTAGCAGAACGCCTTCTCCCACTTAGATCTAACCGAATCACTTGTTCTAGTCAGGATGGACAGCTGAGGGGCCTAACGCCAAGGGAGGCCCGGAGAGAAAGAACAAGAAACAGGGCCTTCTCAGCAGTGGCCCCTCGTCTCTGGAACAGTCTACCCTCAGAGATCTGCCTGGCTCCCTCGCTGGGTGTTTTTAAGAGCAAACTTAAGACCTGTCTCTTTAGGCAGGCTTTCCCAACTGTCGTCACCAAATTATTCTTTGCCATCTAGAATTATATTATTACTGTCGTTTTTTATTTTATACTGCTTTTGCTTTTATGTCTTGCTGTTAGCAGCCCAGAGTAGACTTCTGTCTAGATGGGCGGGTATAAATAAATAAATGGGGGTGAGTGGCATCCTGCCCTGTGACTTCCTATAATGGGGGACAATTCAAGGGACAGAAGACAGTAGCTGATCTTTGCATAATTTCCTCTTTCCCTGCCTCAGATCGTTAAAAGAGGTACAGAGCACGGCAACAAGTTCGTCCTGCTTTGCAGGTTACTTGGTTTCCCTGCACATTGACTGTTCCTGAATAACTGGCATCTCCAGTAAGGACACCACTGAAAATGCTGTGTATAATGTGAGAGGAAATGAAAGGTTTGCCACTGATGTAGTTCCAGTCCCAACTGTGATATACAAGTAATTGTGTGCATGTGTGTATATGAAACTAGAATACCTCTCAGAATGATCAATTAAATAAGTGAATTTTAGAAAAATGTAATCTTTAATTTTTTGCCACTCCAAAAGCACTTGGATTTTTTTGTTTGGTTCCTAACACAATGAAGATGAACCAGTGGACACATTCCAGGCCCCTGTTTTCTATGGTTAGGGAAGAAACTGCAGCACTTGAAATATGTGAAGATAAAAGCCAAGATGGGAGTGGGGAGAGTGTCCGAGATACCATCAAAACAAGGATATGCACCATCAAAAAAAGAGAGCACAAAACAGTATGCTGTTTGGCATATGAGTAACATTGCTCTAATAGGACTTTCAAGATAAGTGAGGTATTTAAGGATTGGTTTTGTCAGATCTACTCTCCCAGTGAGCTTCCATGGCTGAGTGGAGACTTGAACTCAGGCCTCCCGAGTCCTAGGCTGTCCCTCCAGTGCACCACATTGGGTATCCAATTTATATGTACAGATACAAAATTATACATTATTTCACATTTCATCTTGCTTGAGTGGGGAGGTCTTTGCCTTTCCACAACACAGAGACCATCAGAAATGCCAAACACACACATAGATAATGATGGTGGTGATGATGATGATGATGATATAAAATTAGGTGGCTTAGAGTCCATAGTCAGTTTTGAAAAATGATACTTCTGGTGTTAAATGATGCAAGAAGTCAGTGCAACCTGTTTAAAAGATGAAATGCTACTCTTGGGGAGCTTCCAAAAGCAGCAGGTCAACCTTTTTGCCCAGAGTAGAGGGGAGGGATAGTCTAAGGGAAGACTGGAGGCTGCCGGCCAATGTACTGTCGTGCTTTGCTTGCTCTTGCTCTTCATGGTTGGAGGCTTAATGTCTGAATGAAATGTATTGAATACAAAGTGACACTAGGTAAGGATATGAACGTTTAATTGTTGGAGTCCCTGATTAAGGATTGCCTTTCTACCTTTCATCATCACTGGATGATGATGCAGTCATCAAGTGAGAAATATGATTATGCAAACTGAGAATTGCTGGATAGCTCAGTGGTTCCGGCATCTGGCTGTGGTTAGAGATGGGGGTATTCGTATTCGACCTGGCAGAGAGGCTTCTCATCCCACCTCCTGCCAGGAGTGGCTAATCTTTTGCGGACAACGGCGCGCTAGGAAGGCTCCGTTGAGCTCGCTTCAGCGGCGGAATGGTGAGTGGACAGTCCAGCCCCATGGGGCCAGACCCTCGTTATTTCCACCTGTGGGGGGATATTCATATTCGTATATGAATACCCCCATCTCTAGTTGTGGTGTCAGAGGTTGGGAGTTTGATTCCCCACTGTGCTTCCTTGATGAGAGCTGGACTCAATGATCCATAGGGTCCCTTCCAGCTCTTCAGTTCTAAGATTGTTGTTAATTTACAACCTGATTGTTAACACTGGTATTTCACAAAGCCTAAGAATCTGAACACTATATAGACAAGTGCACAACACCATGGAAAATAAATAATTATGTAGCTAGCTAGGTTTGTGAAGAGCTGCATTCTTCCCTGTGCTTTGTCTACACCATAATATCCTAAGACACCAATTCCTGTTCAGTAACAATGAAGTTAACTGTCCTTTTTGACCATATTGAGCATTTATCTCTATTTTTCACAACTCCTCCTCACTCATTACCTTTTTGGCACAGCTAGACTTATTTCATGCCCAGCCTTTACAGTCAGGGGAAGCATTATATCTTTCTCAATGTCTTCAGACAATTTCTATGTGAGAACACAATTCTCAGATCGTTTTCAATCTTGAGTTCAACCATCATTTCCTTTCAAACAAAATCCAACTAAAATAAGGCTGTTTCCCCAGCACAGTCTAAATGGTCTATTTTCTGGGGGCTTGTGTTTGATTCTTCTCACTCTTTATAGCCAGTTGATAACAGAAAGAACATAAATTCCAGCTTGCAAATGTGGATGGATGCTGAAAAAGATAAGAAGATCTCCCTGCCCCAATTGTGTTGCATGAATAGATTTATACACAGCACAGACTGGGCAATGATAATAACAAATACACTTCACGTGTGTTCTGGTGCAGTTTTGTATTGAAACAGCTCAGTAAACACTATCACATGAAACTGCAGCTACTTCTCATTTATACTTATGAGAGCTCCCTGAAGGCCAAAGTAACTTTCCCCCCCCCCCCATGTATCTTGATACTCTTCAGTCCTACCAGTCCTATGCACTCAGAATGTTGCAAGTTGTTCTGCAAACTTGTGGAAGACGTGGGGACAACCAGCTTTCCCCAGGTTGTTCCTCCAAGCCCACTCTCCACGGGGTTAGAATCAGCCTCTGCAAGTGAAGGCAGAAAATTGGAGGAGAGGTCAAAGTGTGCATAAATCTATAGGCTGTGCTATAATTTATGGCAAATGTATGTATATGTATGTATCTATCTTTGGCTTGCCTCAGTTCTTTGAGTTTTGAGAACCTCTCTCCTCCAAAAGAAAAAGAAGCAAGTAGTATAGCATTATGGATCATGCATGTTCTATCTACTGATCTGAGACAAAACATTCCTTTAAATATGTGGTGGAGAATGCAACATTATCCTCAGACTCTCCTGCCAATAGCCCCAAGCTGGAAACATTTTTGGCTTAAGAATGGTCAGTTCCTCCCCAGTGTTGGAAGTGACTGGGTGCAACTCAGCTTATGCTCAAGAAGATGCATATCTTTTTAGAGGGAAGAGTGGGGAGCAAGGGCCTCCTCAGGCTTCCTAGACTGTCCTTTGCCTGCTCAGACCTACCTGCAACCTTAGATTGCTGTCATTAGGGTTGTTGCTGTCCCTACATTTCTTCTCACACACTCTCTTGTGTCCCCAAGGAGGCGATGTCTTGCCTTTGTTCTCTAGAGATGAAAAGGTTCACCATGGGTTCTGAAATGCCCAGCATAGTTAGTTGGGACTAGGATATATATCACTTTTCTTATGATAAGTGTATTTCTCTAATAAAAACAAGGTTTTTTTTATTTTGTTAGAAGTGCGGATGTGATTCTTTTACAAAATAGTAAGTGTGCTCAGGTAATCATTCTGATTTTCAAAAGGCTGAATCCACAAGTTAACATTGCTTTTGTACTGTTGCATGTTTACTCTCCAACACCCAGAAGCCTGTGGGCGTTGACCATTTAAAGGCTACTTCAACCCCTTCTGGGCCTGTTTTAGACCTGAAACAACAACACCAGTTGAAGCAAGACTAGCATTTTTAGGTTTGAAATATGATCGACTCTAGTCGCTGATAGACCCTGCATATGCTGTACATCACTGAGTTGATGGGGTTCACATGAAACAACGATTCAAAATATGTGAAGGGTGTCACAATCCTTTCAAAAATGAATAAAGGAGAAAGATGTTCCTTCAAGTCTAGGTTTTGAAGAATGAGCAGCTGCAGTCAGCTGATACTGAGAGGAAGGCAAATCTCACCCCCTGGACCTTGGGCAGCTGCCTATTCCTGCTTCGAAACCATTTCTGTGCATGTTAATTGGAAGTGCCATTTGCTGCTTTGTCCAAGATATCATAAATGTGTTAGATCAGTCCTGCTCAAAATAACTTGTTTTGCTGATCCACTGTGAGGAGCGTATCTCGTTTAAAAGTAGCAGGCAATGAAGCAAAGACCTTTCTCTTCAGGCAGGTTTTCCCTTAGTGACTGGCTGTTTGAGAGGGGGTTTTGAATCAGTTGTGCTCTATTGCTTTTAAATATGTTTTAGTACTGATTTTAATTACCGGTTTTAATATAATACTTGTTTTATTCTTTTAAAATATTTTTGCATACTTACCTTTTTGGCATTTAAATATTGCTTTTTTAAATATTGGTAGCCACCTTGGGTCCTTTTAAGGAGAAAGGTGGGGTAAACAAGTGGTCTTCTCAGGGTACATATATGAGCCTGAAGTGGTGGCAAGAACAAATACAGATTTGGCCAGGCAAATATAGATGTTGGTTCTCGGTGAAAGCACTTCTGAAGCTTGCCTAGAACCACATTCTGGATTATCTTCTATTTGATTTAATAAATGCATAAGTATTTGTATAGTCAGGTGCCCCTCCATCTGGTGCCTCCTGGGATGTTGGTTTCTAGCTCCCATCAGCCTCCAGTTCGTATGACTGAGAAGGGGAGTTATAGCCCGACATACCTGGAAGACGTCTAAAGAAGGGTGAAACCCAGAAAGGCCTATTCTGTGAACTTTGCTAAAATGGCACTCTTTCTCACCGGCTGCTTTCTGCCTTTAAAAAATCCCCAGGCGTGATTATCAAGTTCCTCCGAAGCTGAATTAAAGAATGATTTATTCTCTTTCTCCTTCCCTTCTTCATTTTAAAACTTAATCTTTATGATAAGGGAGGAAGGAGGAGATCCTTCCCAGTTTTAAAATTCAGAAGGCTGTGCTAAAGCTTTCTTTGCCAGTCAGGCTTACAATCTAATATTGATCAAGATTTCTTTAAAGAGCTGCCAGTACTCTCTGCTTGTAATACTGTTATGCTGTGTCCTAGATTCAGCACCTATTTCAATGTTTAAAATAAATAAATAAATAGAAGGGAACCATTCTTTTAAAAAAATAAAATAAAGGAGCTACCCTTTGCAGGCCTGTTTGAGGATCTATTGATCAAAGCTTCTTTGAGAAATCATCATTTCTGCTTTGAGGGCGATAGCCTACTGTTCTTGAAATACACTAATGCATTGTAAGATATTCAAAGAGTGGGTATAGTCTCTGTTTTGAAGTAGCAGAAAGAGGCTCTAAAAGCTCTTTTATCACTGAATTTGTTGGGTCCAGATATAAATAAAATGTGTTTTGTTCCTTTGTTCTTTATCTTTTCCACCACCACCATTCCTTCAACCTCTATATACCTTCCCGATACTAATAAATAATTAGGTGATTGCATACTTTGAAGACCAAATATACTTGTCTGTATTCCTCTAGGAGGAGGATGCTGATGCCCAGGCAGGCTGATTCTATGCTACCAGTGTCGTGGCTCTGTAAGAAGGTGAAATGGGAGCTGCGGATAATCCCAAATAATTACCCTCGGGGTGCAACCAGACTGTGATTTAACCCCCATTTGAGTTCCTTCTCAGAGCTCTGAATGATGAAGCCACAGGACCAGTAGCAGTGATTTTCAGATATTAAAGTTTTCTGTCCCCCTTCCTCAGGATCCCAAAGGCTTTCCCTAGTTGAAGGATATCACTAGAGAACCTCAGAACCTGAGGGGAAGGAAGGGATAGGAAACTTTAAATCAAAGATGAATATCCATGGCTGATGACACCACCACCACTTACGACTGCAGAGCTGCACAACAGGATTTCAGCAGGGATGTTGGCAAGTCTTTGGGTCTGAGTCCCAAGTCTGAGTCTTTGGTACCAAGTACCAAGTCCAAGGTACCAAATCCTGAATCCTGAGTCTGAGTCCCTATAAAAATTAAAAGATGATAAAACTGTTCCTCTGGAGACTTCCTGGTTGTCATGTCTGCACAGTCAACATGAGGAGGAAGCCAAGATTTGCCAAGCTGTGGAACAACTCTAGAGCAGTGGTCCCCAACCTTTCCTGAGTCGCAGACCGGTTGGGGGGGTTCTGTTCGTGGGGGGGCACCCCCGCACTCATGGGTAGGCGGAGCACGCTCATGCGCATGCGCGAAGGGGCAGGGGGCGCTTGCAGAGGGGAGGGGTGCACTCACAGGTGGGCGGGGCACCCATGCGTGCGGGTGGTAGGCCGTGCGTGCAGGTGGGGGAGTGCGTGCAGGGGGGCAGGAGATTTGTCTCCATGGCCCGGTCCTGCCATGGCCACGCACTGTAACCAGGCCACAGATCGGGGGTTGGGGACCCCTGCTCTAGAGGATAATCAGATATTCTTTACTTTATAAGGCAGCACAAGAATGCTGGAGGATAATCAGATGGACTCCACTTCTCAAGTAAGCTCCATTCCTAATAACAAAATTGTCTTCTCACCTGTTTCTGCATGTTGTTGAGAGCCTGCATGGGTGAAAAGGTCATTGGACAACATCAGTTACCTGGGGCAGATCCTCTTTTAGGGGCAGATAACCCAGGCAGTGTCCTGATCCACTGGATGGGTGGGAGTGATCAGACTCTGGTTACATCTGTCACTGTCTACATTACTATCCATTCCTCAGGTGAAACAAATAAAACAAACAGCTCTCCTGTATTGATGAAGCTAGCAGTGCTCATCTCTATTGTTAGCAATTTGGCCATTTTTAGAATAAGGAAAATGTACGACTTCAAGGCCTGTTCCACTAACAGTCTGTGTGAATTAGTGTGATCACATCTATGCATGAAAACATAATTTTCCACAACAAAGAAAAATCATGCATGGAAATTGTGCATCAAAATAGTAAAGATGTTTGCAAATAAAATTTAAAAACAAGGTATTCAAAAGCTGTGCAAAGACAGAGCTGCCTTGCCTTGGGGGGTCATTTAGTTTGGGACAGCAGTGGAAAAGTTGTGGCTGGGTTTCCACTCCCATCATACGCTACACTGACTGAGGATGATAGGAATCCAACAACTTCTCAAGAGTGACAGGTGTCAAAGTCCAAGATATCACAGGCAGCCTCTCACTCTGGACAAGAGGACCAGGACCCAGTCCGCCACACAGGGTGTCAAGTCCAAAGACATATACTGCACAGCTGGCCATGACCAAGCAGAGGCAGGAGGACCAGGCTGGGAACCAGGTCGCAGGATCAGGAGCACAGAGCCAGAACAAGGCACTGAGATGCAGGAGACTAGCAGAAGCAAGCAGGGGCAGGAACAGAAACAATGGAGACAAGAGCAGGGACCAGAGCAGGAGCACTGGAACTACAGAGCTCAGGAGCAGCAAAGCACAGCCAAAGACCTTTGTTGCTGAGGCAAGTTCTGGGAGGGAGAACCACTCTTTAAATAGGCCTTCCCTCCAGGTTTCCAGGTGAGCCTCATGAGTGGCCCAGCAGCTGCTACACAGGCCAGGGCCTGAGCCTGTAAACTCCAGGCCATTCCTGGGTCAGGCTGGCCCTGATCCTGCAGCTGCCAGGGCGGTGTGGGCCAGATCCTGACAACAGGTTTCACACTCCTGCTTTCAAGCCAGAGCTGCTTTGAGGGAAGGTACAACTTCTGATTCGGAGGTGTATCTTCTTCATGTAGCTTCTGATTCAGCTCTTCATACATGTTTTGGAATGACTTAGGGTATGATAAGGTGGGCATTTGTCCTGTTGTTTGATCTGTTGCAGGGACAGGCTGGTTTGCTCCTTTTGCCAGCAATCAGATGATTAATTGCTAGAATGAACCAGCCCATCCCTAGAATGTTCCTACCTGGATTTTTCTGGGTCCCTGTAAGAAGCCACTTTTTTTTTGGTGCAGGTAGGATCACTGTTTTGGTTCATTTTCAGCACATGTAATAATGACTTTAAATTTCCCAATATACATAAAGTAGCTGAAGCTTAGCCACTTCATGATATTGGGAAAATAAACTGTTCCTCCCTAGAGGGGTAGAGGGAGGAATCAAAAGTGGATTATTTTTAAAAAGTCTATTAAGACAGCACTGATGTGCCATACTCCTTAGAGGGAGGAGGAGAGAGGAGGTGGCAAGGAGGGTTTTTGTTTTTGTTTCCTTAAAAGAGATGGGCCAAATAGGGTCACTTGTGGTTGCATATGCCATTTGGATGCAAGGATCACACTGTAAGACAGAGGGTGAGAGTAAGATTCCTCTCACGGGAGTGCTGTCCCTCCTACCTACCGCCGAGAAAGAAAGTCAGACCCCGCCAGTTCCCCCACCCAGGAAGACAAGACCACCTGAACCAGACCCGGGGAGGCTAGAGAAGGATTTGAACGAATTAACGGTCAAGGAGACCGGGACTGTGTTGGCGGGACGGGGAGAAAAAGAGCGGGAAGTAGTGGAGGCGGGATTGGTGGATATAAAAGGAGGGGAAGGAGAGTTACCTGGAGGCTGGGAGTGGATATGGGTTGAAGACCCCTGGACGGGAAAGGTTGAAAAGCTGAGAGTCCCGAAGGAGGAGGCGGATGCCAGGAGGAGGAGAGAATTCACCCTTAAACCCTCATACTGGGGTGAGAGAGAGACCAAGGAGTGGCGGAGGAAATTTAGAGACGAGAAAGAAAAGGTGGAAAGAGAACGAAGGTAGAGGTTGGAATGGAGGATGTGGGAGGTGCAGCGGACGGGAACAAGGGGGGACCCTGGCAGACGGGGGAACCCTCCTGGGAGTGTGACCGGGTGGACTTTCGAGACGAAGACACCATCCCCTTACTGGAGGGGGAGGAGGGATTATTATTAAACCCGGGTACTCCTCCCAAATGGCCGGGACCCTGGAACATTCAGGATGGAAACCCCTTTAAGTTTGATGAATGGAACACCCCCCCCCCCCCGGTGTACCTGTTGTCTGATGGGGAGAAAGGTTGGAATACGTTTGCTGACACAGGATTTTTGTTGAACCATGCAATAAATGTTACCCCTATTTCGAAGCCGAGGAAGTCTGGTGATTTATTTGGGGCTGGCTTGGAGCCAAACATCGAACCCTCACACACACCAAATAGCATTCTGGACTTTTACCAAACTTTCAGAGATCGTATATTTCAGCCCAATCCAACTGAGCTGTGATGACAAGCCCTTTGATTGTTTGACACATTATCGTCACCAGGCAGAGACCACTTTGTAGGGATCCATACAGTGGCAGTTCCGCAAATAGAACATTCCATCTTCCCCAGACAGGTTTTTTAAAAAAAGTGTTTGATTAAAATATCTCCTTTATTTAAGCCATTTTAAAGGGTGATCCCACAAAATAAACTAGCTATTTTATTACACTTGTGTTTTCATACTTTAGGACTGGTGGGCCACTGTAGAAAGCTGAGGCCATCTCCAGCAATTAAGCCAAACAGATTAGCTAATGGAGAAATAATTACTGTTTTTGTCAGCCTTGGAGTGAAATCCCTTTATTGTCCCAGCTATAGTATACCCATTAAATGAATGGGACTTGTTAATTCAATGCCTATATTAGACTCTCTTGATTCAATAGATCTAGTCTACTTGGGGCTTGCAGTTGGATTTAGCCCAACATTAGTCTTAATTTCAATAGATCCATTGGAATGAACAGGACTGAAGTTAGTTGTGATTAGTAGGGACTAGTCATTTCAATGGTCTGCTCCAGGTAGGACTGATAGTAGATTTAGCCCCTGATCAATCAATACATGCTGTGCTGTTATATCTGAAGTTTTATTTTATGTATCCTAGACTTGGCAGTATGTCTACTTCCCCGTTTACAGTGCTGATTTGGTTGATTCCAGCTAGACGACACAAGATATCGTTACTTGAGCTGTAATTTTAACGTTTTCATGCTTGAAATGGTTTCATGCCTTTAGGGTATGCTTTTTTAATGACAGTTTGTTCCGATGATGTAAAGCCATATTAGAGGTTTCATTGGCTAGGACTTCTTGTTCTGAACTGCTATACCAAGCTTTCTGAGGTGGAGTTCTGGGGGGAAATGGGCCATACTCTTCTTTTTCTGTGTTATAAATTTGCTTCAAACTCAAGCCCACCTCCATCCTGTTAGTATAAAAATGCCGTATTGTTTTCTGTACAAGATTGGAGATTTACATTTTTATGTTAATTGCTTCAGCTCTGATACATTTAAAGGGCATTATACCCTGAGGGCCAATTCTACTTAAATGAAACAAGTTAATGTACATTAAAGCCTTAGGAGGCTTGACAGTATTTCTTCAAATTGTGTTTGTTAAATAAAAGAGAGTCAATATGTTAAGGGTTGCACATATATTACTAACAAATGATTGCACAGATATTTGGCTCATAACTGTGGACTAAATGGCATGACATTTTCATGGGGAAATTAATTGCTTCAACATGTGTTATATAAAATTACTGGATCATTGGAGATTGTACTTGGATGCTGTAAAATTGTTCAGTCACCAAGTCATGAATCCTAAATGCACGCATGCACTCACACACATGCAGGCGCGCACACTTAATGAATTATGATGCAATTCAGGCTCCAAGATAAGCTGGCTGTGGTAGGTTTGAAATGGGCAGAAGTCCCTTGTGCCAGCACAACTGCCCTTATGCCAGCACAACTACACTTATGCTGGCCTAGCCCTCTGTGGTGGCTGAACCTAGATCTCCCAGCACAACATTGTGCCAGCATAAAATCGGCCAGCACAAAGAGCCAAGAAAAGTGGAGAAGGGGAGGGGCAGAGCTGAGTTATGCCAAATCCAAAACCCACTTGGCTCACACCCAACACCTTTTCTGCCGGCACAAGTTAGGCCAGGATCGTCCTAAGTAATTTCCAGCACATGGAATCCAAAGGGAGCTCCCAAAATAATTAAGGTCCAAATCCTCCTACCTCTCAGCTGACTTCAGGATACAGCACAACTACCAACCAATCAGTATACACCACCAGTATATAAACCCCATCCAAGGAAGCCTTCACTCAGATAGCCAAATGTGTGGTATGGGACCCTATCTCCACAGCATGCAAAGAGACCCCTGGGCGGTGGCACTGGCGCTGGCGCTGGCGCTGGCGGTGGGGGCGGTGGCTCCCTATGGGAAATTCTACTTTGCACCACAGAACACTCCACCAGGAGACTTAGCACAAAAAAAAAAAAAAACACCCAAAAACAGATAAGTCTTCTTTCTAACATCTCTCTGCCTAGTGTCCTAAAAGGTGGACCCCTCCAGCAACGCAGCTGCCAACAACAAAGAAACGTCCAGAAACCTTCCAGTCCCCAACAGAATACCTGGGTAAGTGAAACACAGAAAGCCACAAAACTGTGGTGTTGTTAGTCCTTGACACATTTCCCTGAGCAATTAATTCACTTATGTCTGTGAAAGGGCTGTGGACTGTATTTTGAAACTTTTCACTCCCAGCAGATGGACAAACACACACATACTCCTAGGTAACTGGGGCAAGAAAAGCAGCCTCCTTCCAGGTAAGTAAATGGAATGAGGAATAGACTCCCACTGGGCAGAGTGGCTGGGAGGGTCCATGAGTTAAGACTAGAGATAGGGGTATTCATATTCATATATGAATATCCCCGCACAGGTGGCGTTAATGAGGGTCCAGCCTCATGGGGCCGGACGGTCCACTCACTGATCTGCCACAGACGCGGACTGCACGATTCTACCAATGGCTCCGCAGCGCGCGATCTGCTCGCCACTCCTGGCAGGAGGTAGGAGGACAAGCCTCGCTGCAAGGTCGAAGAGTGGCGAGCAGATCACATGCTGCAGAGCCATTGGTAGAATCACGCCGTCCATGGTGGATCGGTGAGTGGACCGTCTGGCCCCATGGGGCTGGACCCTCGTTAACACCACCTGTGCGGGGATATTCGAATACGAATACCCCCATCTCTAGTTAAGACACATCTCCCTTCGCCTTTCTCATGAGAGTACTTCTCACTCTGGTTTCTCACTAGCAACAAACAAGGCTTCAGTTTCCCTCTCAGCCCTGTCCTTGACTCACAAGTTGAATGCAAACAGCTGCACTAGGAGACAAAGACCCATTCCCACCTCTGACTTCCAGGAGTGGAGTGAATTTGCTGTGAGAAAACTAAAACCTGCATCTGCACAAGAGACTTTAGGAAAACTGCAAAGCCCTTGAGCCAGGTCAGGCCACATCTCCCTGGCACTCCCTCCAGCTCCCTCCCCACAGCAGCACCATTTGCAGTGCAAAAGAAGCAAAGGCCTCCCATCCTCTCCCTTCCATGCTGTGCCAGGGCTTTGACTATTGTCCCTCTCTCTTCTTTCCACAGGCAGCTGTGCCATAGGTGCAGCTGCCAAACAACTCAGCTGTGTGTGACCATAGCCACAGAACAGCAGTGAGAGCTCCTGGCTGAGCCTTGCATCTGAACCCTAGCAGTGGTCTGTCAGACAGCTATACCTCAGTTGTAGCACAGCTACACAAAGACACTCTGCACATGTCCCTTTGCTGTCTGTCTGCTCATTGTCTAAGATATAAAGGTGCTGCTGAGGGGAGATAACAATGCCCAGGCACACTATTATCCAAGATCCTTCCCTCTGAACCTGCTCAATAAAATACAGTACCATGTACGACAACTGTGAGTCATGTTTGTTTATTCTTGCTATTACACAGGGAAACTCAGGGACATTATTATAGGGAAGGATGTTGCAGGAAAAAGGGAGGGACACAAGGAGAAGGGTGGGAGGAACATGGCAGAAGAAACCCATGGGTTGTTTTCGGTTGGGGGTTATCCAATCCCGATTCACAAGACCGAGAGGGGCAGGATATTAGTGGAAAGGACCCACACTGGCCCCTCAATCATGAGCCAGGAGAGTGAGATGCAAGTGGAAGGGATTCAAGCTGTCACCCCCAGTCATTCAGTAGGCTGGGGCTGGGTGGAATGGATTCAAGCTGGCTCCCCAATCATGATCCAGACATCTGAGGGGGGCAGGAGGGACCCAAGCTAGCTGCCCAACCTTAAGCAAGAAAGGAAGGAAGAGCCCAAGTGCAGCCTCTGAACAGAACTGCTGGATAGCTCCATGAGTTAAGCATCTGGCTCAGAGCCAGAGGTTGGGAGTTCCATTTCCCACTGTGCCTCCTTGACAGGGGCTGGACTCAGTGATCCCTCGGGTCCCTTTCAGCTCTGAAGTTCTAAGATTGCCCAACCAGGAAAGAGGGAGGAAGATGGCCAGTGGAAGGGCCAGACCTTGAGCTGTGCAGAGTTATGTTGGATGGATTGCAATGTCTATGTTCTCTGGAAATCACAGCCTCAGAATTGTTCCCTCAGGACAGCTCTGCACTACATTAGTCACTATCCTTGCCACTGATCATGAGCTAGAAGATAGGGAAGAAGGAGTAACATGGGGGTCAGTCCCACAAAAGAGGGTGGCATTGTATGCAGGGAGGTGGCAAGGAGCAATCAGGTGGGCTTGGGTGGGGAGTCATATGCAAATGTTTTGGTCTGTGGATGACAGCTCTTTAGCTCCAGGAAAGTGGGGAGAGGGCAGGGCTCACCGTGGTCGGGCAACAGCTTTCAGTCCCTCATGACCCAAAGTCTGCATGGGCCACACAGTCCTGTGGCTGTAACCCTTGTGGATCTTGACTCTGGGATACTCCACACAAACACAAACACACACATTCAATTGTACATTAGGGGCCATAGCTGATAACAGTTCTCACATCCAAGGGGATCTTGTGCTCCAGTGGCAAATTATGTAGCATGGCACACACTAGCACCAACTTTGACACCTTTTCTGGTTTGCAGAGCAAACGGTTCTCCATGTGGTGCTAACAGTAGAAATGGATTTTCAGGGAGGAATGCTCTTTTATCATCCTGGTCTTCTGGAGTTCTTCATTATACTGGCTAACACATCCAGTCCTCAAGGGACATGGTCCACAGGAAGGGCCACATAGGATAGTCTCGAATGCCTTGAGAGGAGGAAACATGACCATCAGCATCCGTATGTGTCCTTCCTATTCATTACACACCAAACTTACCCAGCAATCAGCCATGGCCAGCAGGTCACGTCTCCAGCAAAGCAAGCAGACTGGATGCCTCCAACACCTGTGCATCCTGGCATAGTGCCATTCACATAGGGGAAGATTTCTTGGGCATTGTAGGTGGCCATCACAATGAAACCATACTGGTGGCATCTGTTCTGATGCACACAGGGCCTGCTAGAAGGATCCAGTATGCTCACAAAGGTTCCACCAATGTGTCCAAATACTCCAGATAACCCTGTAATGGCATAAAAGGCCACTCTGATCACTGCTAACTCTTCGTCTATGGTGGCGAATCAGAGAAACTGATGTTGGGGGTGAACTATGGCATCCAGGAAATTACCTCCCTGCTGGTGGAGGACTATGACACCATGTTTCCAGTGGCCAAGTAATGCAGCCCCAGTAGGAGCTTCTGGAGAACAGGGATGCTATGCTTTGACTGGAGTGACCCCTGGAGCTGCGGGCTGGGCATCACACATGATTCTTGGATGCACACCTTATCAAGACCTCAGTGTACTCCATCAGCATGAGGCTGGTGGTCTGTGGGGTGGTTCTGCATGTTTGCTATTGAGACTGGCACTCTTGTTGGTCATAAATGTACGCAGTCAGTATTGAGATGTACAATTCCATCTGCATGGGTAGTGGGGGGGATGGCAAAAGTGCCAGGGCAGGACTGTCCTCTCTCATATCATGCCACTCTCCTGCAGGGAATAAAAGATGGGGCAGGGGAGTTAGGACTCTGGGCACTTTCCTCTTGTGCTGTGGTCCCCACACTCTCCCTTTCTGAGGGATCCTGGCTGGTATGAGCTATATCAGCAACATGGGTACTTTCCCCTAAATGGCCTCCATCAAGATTGCTCATAACTGCCCCATCAGGATTCTCATAGCCCTTTGTGCCTCCCACCCCTGCCCGTATACCTTTGCACTCACCTGTTGGAGTTGGTGGGTGGCACCCCTGTGAATCCATTTTGTCAAGTCTGCCTTCAGCAGCAAGGAGTGAATTCCTGAGAGAGTTTTATCTATTCTGGCCACCCCACATGGCCTTGGCTTGTCAGATTAGAGATGTCTTTTGAAGAGGGCTGCTCAGATGGGAGGATGCTTCTAGAAAGTTTCTGAAAGCTGCTATTAAAAATATCCAAAGCAGTGTGGAAATCAGCCACCTGCCAGCAGCACCTTTGCCTCCTTTCCACATTTTGCTTTTGGCACTCAGAATGGCGGCTGTGGAAAGGCCATACCTGAGCAAGCGAAGTCCCAGCTGGCAAGCATAGGAGAAGCAAAGCTATATGAACTAGTTGCTCAGGACCAGGAGAGGAGTACTTAATGCCCAGGGGCTGGGCCAGTGGCAGATGAAACAAAGAATAGGTGGTTTCCTGAGGCTACCCAAAAGATCACTGCCCTTGGGTTCCACCCTTGCTCAGAGACTGCAGAATGTAAAAGATGACATGAAACATATTCAGAACTGTGAAAGCAAGCCAGAAGATGCCACCCTTCTGGCACAGGCCCCAAGGAGGCCATTTTGAAGGCATTTCTTCCAGAAGAACGTGTCCTCGGGGAGATTATGCCTGTGGCTGTTGTGTGTAGCACATGCCTTGAATTACTTTGCTGCAAGTACGTATTTGTTTGGGTGGGGAGGGTGTGTGCCTGTTGTTTCCCTTTGTACTCATACTTCTCTTCTGGATCAGCCTGGCCTTGCAAGGCATGCTAGCGGGAAGGAGTTTTTTTCTGTTCTTGAGCCACCTCAAGGAGCAGCAGACAGAGCAATGGAAAATCACCGGCAGACACCCTATGGCCACCCTCTCAGTGAGAATGTCAGTGGAGGGGAACCACCTGCCCTGGATCTGCCACCAACTTGAGAGACACCTGGCAGCTTCCCAGGGAGCACCAATGCTTGCCATTCACATCAGTGTGGATGATGGGTATGGATCCACCCTGTAGATGTGAAGGGGACTGCTAGGGATGAAGGCACCATCTCTCTTACACTTAAGGTGGGAGGCAAACATTCTTTGCTTTTCCCTCCAGAATGAGTCTCCAGCCATCATGGAAGCAGTAGGGGGGCTCCCCACGGAGGATATAATGTGTGCATTGGGGATCATGCCAGACACCCATTGCACTAGCCGGTCTTCTCCTCATGAGATATCCCCCAGTGTGGACTTTTCCACCTGATGGGTTGGCCAAGCCCTTGCGGTGCATCAAAGGAAGCTTATGAGACATCTCCATGATCCCTCCCCCTTCACCACTGTCTGTATGTTTTAATCTCTGGTTTCAAGCAGCCTGATCGCCTAAGTGAGTAAGTTAGTCATGGGTATATTGAATGCCAATATCCTTTAAAATTATGCAGCCATTACTTAAGGATCTGAAGAAACTTTTTTCAGGAGAGGAGAGAGAGATATGGAACAGAACCTTTCTGCTCAGAAACTCTATCAAGTCATAACTGAAAGGAACAGATCCATACACAAATGCTAGGGATTATTCACATTTGCTCTTCAGCAGTTCAAAAGGGGGAAAATGCAGATTATCTCTGAAATGCTACTGACAAGCCTCTCCTCCTTCCCATTACATAATTTTACTCAAACAGGCTGCTTTGCTTGTCAGTTGAAAATTAAATTGGTGAATAATTCACTTAATGCATGACACTGTTCACTGTTGGTACAAACATGGCTCACAGCAGTTTGCACAGAAGAGTAGCTGAGGCTTGAATTCAGCTGTGACACGCATGATTTGTGTTAGTCTGAACATCCATACCATCCAGGCTCCGTGAAAAAGAACAGATAGTCTACAACAAACATGTCACCATCTGTAGAGAAAAAGGGGAACCCTTTGGGTAGTGGTGGAGGCTTTACCAATGAGTAAGTAAAGCTTTCTATCTTATCACGAAGATGGTGCCAAGGGAACAACTGCTGGAGGTATCATCCAGCAGAAGTACAAAGGAACAACTTGATCTGTACATAAACAAATAAGAGAAATTATATTTAATATGATGCACTTGGTTAAAATGAGTAATGTATCACATTTGAAGTGGCGTATCTCCAAAGAAAGACTCTTGAGAGTCCCCTGGACTGCAAAGAGAACAAACCTATCCATTCTGAAGGAAATCAACCCTGAGTGCTCACTGGAAGGACAGATCCTGAAGCTGAGGCTCCAATACTTTGGCCATCTCATGAGAAGAGAAGACTCCCTAGAAAAGACCCTGATGTTGGGAAAGTGTGAGGGCAAGAGGAGAAGGGGACGACAGAGGACGAGATGGTTGGACAGTGTCATCGAAGCTACCAACATGAATTTGACCAAACTCCGGGAGGCAGTGGAAGACAGGAGGGCCTGGCATGCTCTGGTCCATGGGGTCACGAAGAGTCGGACACGACTTAATGACTAAACAACAAACAACAACAATCTGCAAAGATCAGTTTGCTAAACAAACTACAATAGAGATAGGCCCATGTCTTCAGATTCTGCTTGCAGATTTACTAAAAGCATTTAGCTGATTTATGACAAAAGGGAACATAGACTGATCCAGGAGTGGTCTTCCTAGGATCTTATGTGTCGTGTGATATAGTAACTCAGTCCATAAAGAATTTCAGTGAATATCTTTCTTGGTGACAGGTCAGTTAGTCATTAACAAGATTAATGTTTGCCAAGGAATATTGCAACTCCATTAGTACCTTCTTTGACCCTTATGCCATTCTCATTTTGGTTATTCTATAAATCAGGAATACAAACACACAAACAAGGTTGTAGTGTAATGTCTGTTCATTTCACTTACACCTCCACAACAGTTGCAAGCAGCGTACAAAATGAAGAGAAACTCTTCTACATCTAAGGTGGACTAACTAGAGTCATAAAGGATTTATTTCATTACTATTCTCATCCTTCTGGAAGCACAACATTTTGTTCCCAAAGAATGCATGTACCAGATATTAATTTACACTTCGTTTTTCAGTGTCACTTATAATCAATGACTCATGCCCAGTGAACCAAAGATCTGCCCACTTTGCTATAATAAAAATCCTTGATTGAACTTGCAGTGGCTTATCTGTCTTGTTGCTTAACAAAGTAAGGGTTAAGTACATCATGGCATACAATAGATTTTCTATATGCAGTCAGAATGAATGATTTCTACACTATCCACAGCTCAGTTAAATTAAAGTATGAGCTATGCCAGTTGATTCCCATTGGCTTCAACTGAACTATATAAATTTAAATCCAAGTGCATCTTCTACATGTGTTGGGAACTGGGCTGTAAAGATGGTGCTATGTATGACGCAAGATTAGAAAATGAAAACATATACACATCAGAAGATCATTACAGTAACCAGAGCTGCTTCACTCATTCACAGATTACTCTTTTGTCTCATTTCTTTTAAAGCTTCTTTCAGGAAACTAAGTTCATTGCAAGAAGCAGCCTACCCTCAGACAGTTTATTCTAATGTGTGCTTGCCTCAATCCACATTTGGCAAATTACCTTGCTTTTGTTCTGTAATTGATCAACTGGGAGTTAGCTGGGCTGGAAGGATATAATGGTGTAAGAGGATGAAATAAGCATTTGCCTTCACCTGTGATCTGACTCTAAGTGCTCCTGGCTCCCATTTTCCAAAACCCAGACAGCTATATTAAAAAGTGAAACCTTATTTGCTAAAACCAAACCTTTGTAATAGCGTGGCATTGGTAAATGTAGAACATATTTTGGGGAAGAGCTTTTGGTGGAAGAGGAGTGGCAGATTTGGTAGGAGAAATTTCAAAGAAGAGTGTGGCACCACCTGCACACAGCAAATTTTACACTACTGCATAAAATACTCAGGTACCTCAGAGATAAAGAAAAATAATAGGTGTAAGCAGTGTGTGTCACTGAATGATGCAGTAACCTAGGAACTAACAAAGCAATAGGTATCATTGCTAGTCCCTGCTTTTCGAATAAAAATGATTTTATAATATTGAACATTTTTTTCCTCAAAATATACACACCCTCCTTGATTTCCCCTTTCTGCGAGGCACACTCTGGGGGTGGGGGTTTGAAAACACCAGGACTGAAAACACTGGAAGGATTGAGTTTTATTTTTAGGAAAATCCAGGCTGAAATCCCAGCTGAGGAAGGACGCTCACAAGGTGGTCTGCTGCCAAGGGCTCATCCCACTGTTTCTTGGCCTGGCACCCAGGCTTGGGATGAGGTCCTTGAAGGAAGACTAAAAAATAATTTTTAAAAAATAAAATAAAAAAGGTGAATGAAAATCTTTCTGAACTCTCTCAATTTGTAGCTCCAGGATAATAATGTTCACTTTAGTGCAAGTACATCATTAATTAGTAGTTCTAACAGCTTATTTACTCAGATTCATTTATAAAATCTCTCCAAATCAATTTCTATCCCCCCAGCACCTCCTACATCTTGGGATGCTTGCCATTTTTACAATTGCAAAGCTAAGGAAAGGACACTGGATGCTTAAAGCATTCTATGTCACTATGTTATTGATTCCATTATGGGCCAGTTTCTTCAAGCCTCACCACCAGCACCACCAGCACCCTGCACTTCCCCTTTGTTCTTTCTGCACCATTACAAGGCTGTACCTCCCATTTCTTCCCCTGCCATTCACTGCATAATTTATAACCCACCCACCCATTCTTCTGGTTCTCCAGTTCAGTCTGTATTCTGTCTCTCCATATTCTGGACTAACAGTAGCTTCTTGTCCACAATACAATTTACACATCAGGACAATCAAGTGCTGAGGCACACCCATTTCTTTCATGCTCTATGTGATAGTAAAGGAGAATTGAAGAGATAGGCTTTGTGCACACCAATTCCTAGTGTTTATCATACCCAATAGAGAAAGCCGGCATAGGCTTATCAATGAAACACCATATCTCCTTAGAAGACCTTTGTGTGTGTTGGGAGTGGGGGAAGCAAAAATAAACTGCAATAGTTCTAAGAGGTCTTAGATGTTGTGTGAGCCTGATATAAGATAAATGTGCACGTAGTTTTATTCTTAATTTTTATTATATTTCCATTTTATTCCGGCCATAAAAACAGAAATCTAATACTGATATACATTACTGCGCATAAGGTTCCTTGTTGGAATAGCAAACTAGATGCATTGCAAAACTGTTTCAAAGTAATTTTTGACTATTATCTGGGATAATTTGTTTCATGAGTAGGGGAAAAAAGTTCACCCAATAAACTCAAAGCATACGTCATAATCTGTTAGGAAACAATACGTACTGGAACAATGGAAATAAACAGCAGTAGTGGAAAATAATGTTTGTATGTGTTTGACATATCTTTTTCCAGGCCTGCACAAAGTGTGACCTTAAAGCCAAACCCAGCCCACCACCTGTTTTTGTCTCTGCCTGGGGCAGTCAGAGGAGGAGGACTGTTAAGAATCTGGCAGCAAAAGTGTGACCTATTGCAATATTTGATGCTATATAAAGAGACATGATTAAGCTTGCATCTTACATGTACAGCAGCTTAGGAAATATACTGACTTAATTAGGAAAATGGGATAATGAAGAGTGGGCAGCTGCAAAAGGTCCAGGGGACTAAACCCATCCCATTTTCTATCACCCCTGCATCTTAGGGGCTGCACCTGTCCCTTTTTCTTTTTTCAAAATAAGATGCAAACCATATTTTCAGTACTAGTTTGACTGCAGACAACTGGACTTTCCAGCCACCAAATAAAAGCTTGTACCAACAGTTGATGGACTCTGGGATAGGCTTAACAATGACATTTGCAATAATCTTAGAACTACGAAGCTGGAAGGGACCCTATGGATCATCAAGTCAAGTCCCTGGCAAAGAGGCACAGTGAGAAATCGAACTCCCAACCTCTGGCTGTGCAAGCAGATACCCAAAGCACTGAGCTATCCAGCAATAGGAGAGGGAAATGTTGAAAACTTAATTTACTATTCTTACTGAGTTGCCATTCTTATAAAGATTGAGCAAAACAAAACCATTTTGTAAATTTCACCTGTTTTTCTTATTATACATATTAAGGAAGCAAAATCAAGACAAGTTGTTTGGAGATACTGACCTCTAGTTAGGTATTATCTCCATGTCTAGATACTATTGTAAGATTTACAATGCTTGTCTACATGTATAATCTTCAACAACTTCAGTTTCTTCATTGTCAACATTAAAGTTATATAATTCTTCTCTAGCCATTATTTTTGTCTTCTTAATGTTCAGCTGCAGTTCTGCTTTGGCACTTTCTTCTTTCACTTTCATAAGGAGTCATTTCTAGTCACTGCTGGTTTCTGCCAGTAATATGGGGTTGTATCTTAAACTATTGATATTTCTTCCACTAATTCTCACACTTACTTCATTCTTCTTTCATCCAGCTTTTCATGTTATATATTCTGCATACAAATTGAACAGGCAGGGAGACAAAATACACCCTTTTCTGACCATTTTGCCTATAGGAAACCATTGTTTCTCTTTATTTTGTCCTAACAGTAGCTTCTTGTAGGTTATGCATTAAGACAATCAAGTACTGATTCACATGTTCTCATGATCCACACAGTAGAAGGCTTTGCTGTAGCCTATAAAACACAGAATATACTTTTCTGAACTTTTTTGTATGCTCCAATGGCCAGCATATGTTTGCAATATGATTTCTAGTGCCTCTTCCTTTTCAGAATCTAGCTTGAACATCTGGCACTTCTCACTCCATATAGGGTAAATGTATTTCTTGCAACTGCAGTAGATACCAATTACTTAAAGTTAGGAAGCTAACAATATTTGGCCCACCATGGCCTTATTTGGCAATGAGTTCCAAGAGAAATTACTGGACCGCTACTGCCATCACTATATTTCAATTTCTATTTGGAACCATGGCAGTGGCATGGGAATTCAGAAGGGTCAGGATACACAATTTATGATTAGCATACTCTCTGAAATAGCCTTCCTCAGGCGGCTGCTGTCCACATGTTGGGCTGCAACTCAAATTATTTTGGTGTGTTTTTTTTAGTTTTTATAAAAGGAGAATCACATCCCACAGGGGCACAATTCTCCTCTAAAACAAGGAGTGTGGGCTCATTGTATACTTTATTTTAGCAAATGAATTAATGAATGTGATTTTTTAAAAAACAGAAGTGTCTGGTCACTTCTGGATTTGGAGTGCTCACTTCTTCAAAGATAGCCCCCAGAACTTTGCCAGCCTTGAGCAGAGCTATCAACAATATAACTCTTATTAATGACTAGAAGATAGCATCTCAGAACTCAAGAACTTATTGGGAAAAACACGGTCTATAAAAAAACAAAACAAATAAATCAGTAAGAACTAGCAATCAGGGATTAAAAATGAACATACTCAGTAACAGGCACACATGTGCTGCTTGCTCTTCAGCAGTTGGAGAAGGGCTCCTCATAGATAGAGTACAACAGGAAGACCCTACTGACACCTTCCCTATTGATGTTGTTGTTCAAATCAATCAAATGTGGATCCTTCTTTGTTTGGGACAAGGGTACACCCAGACCCAACTTGGACACCCCCCCCCCCCAATATAGATAGAAACACTATAAAAACTCAGGGTTTTATTTGATCACTGTTCAGTTCTTATTTTTTCTGCAGCTAGCATTCTCAAAATCACTGTACACTGTACAAAATCACATCACTGATCTTACCAAAGACCTTTCCACTTGCTGAAATTACTTGTGTAATTTTGCTGAAACTACTAATTGAAATCACTTTATCACTGCACTCGGGGCCTAGCCAGTGTGAGTCTTGTTAGCATTTTCTACAGTCACCAGTTCTCAGCTGCTTGAGCACTTGCTTAAGCCAAAGCAAAGGCTTACACTTTTCCAAGGCTCCTCATTTCTCATTGTAGCCACAGGAGTTCCTCCACAAAGCCCAGCTTCCTCTTCCACAAAGACTTAAACAAGACAGGATTTTTACATACAAAGAATCCGCAACAACAAATTTTGTTTTGCAGGTGGTTTATGATCCTGTCTTGTTTGAGTGCAATAAATTATAATCTTAGATTATCATTAATCTATTTACATGATAATCTATTTACATGACTGAGTGAAAGAAAGGTAGAGTTAATACAGCTTGTTCACATAGTAGTTTAATAAGTCAAGATTCCTGGCTTAAAGATATTTGCAATTGTGCTCAGTTTTTGTAAATCCTTACAACATGGAAGGTCAATATTGTTATGCCTACATTGTGGCTGGGGACCTAAGTGTAAGCAAAGGAACCAATTACTTAGGGAGGTAGTGAGTGCTCCAACGCTGGAGGCATTCAAAAGAAAACTAGACAGCCATCTGTCAGACCTGCTTTGATTTGGATTCCTGCATTGAGCAGAGGGTTGGACTTGATGGCCTTATATGCCCCTTCTAACTCAAGTGTTCAGTAATTATCCAGTAAACTAATTGAAACATAGCTCTGCTACTATGCCATGTTGACATCTAGTATTTTAAAATAGTACACCATTATGTGATACCATAAGCATCAAAAGAATACCAAGTATACTTTGTAGGCCAGACCTGACAAAATATTTCATATCCCCGGGACTGCTCCAGGAGCAATTCTATACATGGATACCACAAAAATGTTTCCTTAGAATGGGACATTTCACATGAATCGCTCATAAATGATTCGTTGAGCTGAGGCTGGATAACTGTAACAGGCACTTGTCTCAAGTATTTATTTATACATGGCTATTGCTCGTTGATGCTGGAAACCCAAGGAGTTGGTGCAAAGCATTAAAGTGCAGAAAATTAACGATTAGTCAATTATCAATACTCATTCTTTAATAGGTTCACAATTGCTTATCATTTCATCTTTGCAAAAAAGATATTACAGACATAAAAATGTTATTGCAGTGATTTCTACAGATGATGGCTAGCTCTGAGCCTAAAGTACAATATTCTACACATTCAGTTATAGATACAACTGGCTACAGCATAAGATAGCTTTAAATAATAAAATATATATTCCTAAAACTGGAAAAATGATGCAGACCCAAAAGATAGCAAATATGTTGAATTTTGAATAGATACAATAACAAAAAACATGACAAACATTAGCCAGATTGTTTGTTTGTTTTTTTGTTTGTTTCCTTCAGCAATGCTACTGAATACATTCCTGAATTTTCAGTAGACCTGTTTAGGTAAGTTTAAGGAGGCAAAGCCTAAAAAGCAAAATACTCTGATTTGTCTCGCAAATCCATCCATCTTGCTCCAAAGTGATGAGTGAACAACGACTCAGATTGCCTCGCTTAAAGACTGTCCTATTATTCCTCTTTACTATAGTTCAAGCCAGCAAGAAAATGCAAGTCACGTCCTTAAGATGCAAGGCCCAACAAGAATCCTCCAACAAATCCACCAGATACCACTATGTTCTGTTTCAGAAACTCTGTCGACTGAAAAGGAAAACAGTGTTTAATATAGGCATTATGTTAATACATTAGGATTTATGCAGTGACATGCTAATAGAAAAAGCACAACAGAACTGCTGTTCCATGAGTGACTAACTATATGTTCTGCTTAAGGATATACAAGCAGCAACAGAACAATTAGAATAAGAAATTCGTAACATAAGGAATTGTTAAAGACTTTTAAAAGTGCTTATCCAATGGCTTATGCAAGTGGAATCAAAATGGTAATATTTGTGTCAAAATAAAAATGGGGTTTCTGCAACTTTGCACTAGTAGAATGACAGTTTTGGATGCAACCCACAAATTTTACTGCAACAATACCTAGAGAATTGTTTTTTAATTTTTCAAACAAGTAGTTTTTTAAAAAAAATTTAGTTACATAAGTATCAATGTTAGAATGCTGTATGGACTACATAACTCATGTACAGTATTTCAATATGGCTTGCACAGAAAGTTTCTGTGAATTGTACCCACTCTGTGGCATTACTAGTGTTCATTTTAAAAATAATAATAAATTCAATTTAAAAAAAAGAAATTCCAGAGAGATAACTGTATTAGGCTGTTACAGCCAAAATAAGAATTCTGACACCTTAAACAACCAACAACTGTACTGTGACATATGTTTTAACAGGTTAGGTAAAGGTAAAGGTTCCCCTTGACATTTAGTCCAGTCGTGTCCGACTCTAGGGGGCGGTGCTCATCCCCGTTTCCAAGCCATAGAGCCAGCGTTTGTCCGAAGACAGTTTCCGTGGTCACGTGGCCAGCGCGACTAGACACGGAACGCCGTTACCTTCCCACCGAGGTGGTACCTATTTATCTACTTGCATTTGCATGCTTTCGAACTGCTAGGTTGGCAGGTTAGAGCCCACATATTTTTTTAAAAAAAATCTATACTGCCCTTCACCTACAAAAGTAGGTTCTGGGCCAGTGTAGAAATAAAAGAATATAACACAGTAAAACATCAATCTACAGAAATTAAAGATGATAAAAACAATTTGTTCATCAGCTAAAACCATACCATACTCAAATGCCCATTAATGTGTCCAAGTAAATACAAATGTTTCAGTTCAGCAACTAAATAGATTCAAGGTTGGTGCCAGACAAATGCATTAATAAAGTGGGCTCTGACACACAAAACTCTACACCACAATATATGCATTAGTTTCTTAAGGTGCAATTGGTCTATGTGTTGTGCCCAGAGAGTATTTTATCTCAGGAAAGTATTTTATCTTTTTAACAGGCACAGACACCTGACTCAGTAAAGGAGGTGGAAGATAATAATGGACAGTCAGATTGGCCAAAATTGACTTTTGAATTTTTTTACATCAATGTAATACTACTGTCATAAATTTCATGAATCTCACTGGCAAATTGTTGCAAGTTTAGAATTTAGTATAGGCAGTTGCTATTGTGCACTGAGTTGCATGATTCAGTATGCAAAAGCAAATGCCTATACCAACTTCTTAACTTGCCGCAGTTCACCAGTGACATTTAAGTCAATTGAGTTATGCCAGCTGGCATAACTAATAGGATTTTGCTCTGCTGGATGAATAAAATAAGCCAAGATCACAGGGCAAGTCAGAAAGCTTTCTAACACAAACAGTCAAATTTCAAGTCAGGAAGCTGGCTCAAGTAAAGCCCTTGCAAACTGGGGTGGGATATGGTATGATACTGCGCTCCTGCCAACATCCAAAGTAACTATGAAGCTATCTGAAAACCAATGCTTGGACAAGCCAAAGCTCTACTCACTATCCCTTTTCTTGGATTAAGAGCCATCTCACTCACTAACAAACCTATTTGCCAGATATGTTACACCAAGAAAGTACCTCCCTGCCCCCCCCCAGCAACAGTATATATTGAAAAAAAAAAAGCAATACATGCCTTTACCTCTTCAATCAATGTGTTGATTTCAGGAGCTGCCTTGTCTGCTCGCTTTTTGAGCTGCTTCTTCGCTTTATTTACATCTTTTTCAACCCTTTTCCAGTCAACCTGTACATAGCCACTGTGACTCGCTATCTAAGAAAAGTAGAAGACATGTCTAAAGTGGAAGCATAAAATATCAGCATGCATTAAGGAAAAACAATTGATTTAGAAAATTACAATAAAAAGCAATCTACTAAGGAAGGAAATCTGCATATGGTATTAGTAGGGGAGCAGTGCTACTTCCACTAGCAAGCTAGCTAAAGACCATGAGGAGATGGAGCCTGCCTGGTTTTGCCAGTGGAAACAGAAGTATGGAAGGACAGTTGCACGACCAGATGACCTCCACCCAATTCACAGAAAACTTCACTAGCATGGTGGAACAAGGGGAAATGATTCATGCTAGAGATGAGCGCTAGGGATAGGGATTTTATGTTTTAGTGAAAGGAAAAAAGAACACAAAATATAATCTTTTTAAATTTTCATTTGCCAATTCCCAAAAGAGAGCCTCTAAAACACATATGATTCATATCAATGAAATGTTACCCTCTTCCATATAAATGTTGTTCCACACTGTATACCAAATGTTTCTTTCACCTTTTAAACTTTGTTTCACCTTTTGTATGTCAAACGGTCTCAGAAATTTTTCATCCAAAGTATAGCAAGGGCTATTGCAAATACACAGTGGCATGACAGTGGTGAGGACTGTCAGCAATCAATCAGAATGTCCGAGAGGAAAGAGGGACTGCTGAATCTATAGAAGGGCCTGGAACCCAGTGAGAAGCTTTGTTTGTTTTTGCTTTATAAGCTTTACATGCTTTTATTGCAATTTTTCTTGAATGTGGGGCATTTTCACCTTTTTGAAAATTATTTTTACTGCTGGGAGGCAATGTACTTGTGCCAGTGTGTCTCCTTGGAATTACTATTTTGGGGATTTTCCCTTCATTTTGATTTTATTTTCTTTGGATGGATGGATAGATGGATGGATGGATGGATGTCTCCTTCCTTTCTTGGATTAAAGTAGGACCCCCATATTCGCTGGGGATTGGTTCCAAGCCCCACTGCAGATACTGAAAACTGCGGACAAGAGCTAACTGTGTGTGTGTGTGTGTATAGAGGGGGGAGAGAGAGAGCATGGTAAAAGTAAAAAAACATTAAAAAAATTTAACATGCATTACCACAACTGGCCATAGAGGGAGCCAGATACAGTGCTATGTATTCTTCACTAGCAGGTATTCATAGCATGTTCTCTGGTTCCCTCTACTGGCCAGTTCTGGTAATACATGTGAAAATACATAGGGTTTTTGAATTAAAAAAAATATTTTGTCGATAAGGAAAACCATGGATACTGATATTGTGGATATGCGGGTCCTATTGTATTTTTGCTGCTGCCTGGGCCTGGCCTGCTGTAGTCAAAGAAGAGATCAGAGAAGACACCAAGTGGCAAGATGAGAGAAATTTCCCCATATTCTAGTAGGGGGTTTTTTCAGGGAAGCTTTGTACTGCTTTGCCTTCAATTGTCTGGTAGCTTCTTGGGTTTTGTGAAAGTGGGCTATGTATGTTTTTAAATGTTCACATTTTTCCCCACCCATTATGTTTTTGGGTGCTTTCCCTATTTGAGTGATTTTAAAACATAGTTATTTGGATAATTTACTCTGCATTTATTCTGTTCAAGATGTACATTTTGCTGGGAGGGGGCTTGATTATTTTTCCTTCTCATGTACTGCCTTTGGAGTAGATTGATTCTCTGTTGCCTTGTTATTGCTTGTTTGGTTTTTTTATAGTAGTTTTTAAGGGTTTTAAAGAGTTCTTTAGGGCTTTTAGAGTGTATGGAAAAAAGAATCAAAGAAACTCAGAGAAGGCTTTCCCTTTCATGTAAAACGAAAGGACTGGTGCATGAAGAATACGAAAACAAAAGACGCACCCCCTTCCCAAAACAAAACAAACATGCAAATTTTCACGACGCACATCTCTAATGAGCACAAAGAGGTGTTTGGGTTTTTTTTCAGATGAACACGCCCTAGACTTTACATTAATTCTGGGCTACTCACATTTTTATACAATCCATGATTAGTGTATTGAATTCCTCTTCTTTTTTGCCAACAAAAACTAAACATGTTTTGTTTACTAATCCTATACTACTTGGCTTATATTCCTAATCATTTTATACTTCAAATATTTCATGTATAAGTATATACCACAAACACTTAATTTTACCTCTAATAAAGTCAGGAATCTTAATGCTAAAAGTTAGTTTTAATACTATGTTCACAATGTGTAACTGTAAATACAAGATCAGTTTAAAGGGTGGTGCTTCATGATATCTGTCCACCAACAGAACAGATAACACCAACAGATGAATCCTTCCTCCCTTCCAGCAGTCTCTCTTTGCCCCCCAGATCTGCTCTGGATGAACAGGGGAGTAACCACAGCAACTCTTAAGAGGAGTAGAAAGGGTGCAACCCCTTTTCAGGATTTTCCAGGTAAGAATATTCAGAAATGGTTTACTATTCTCTTCTTCTGGGGGCACCCTGGAATTCTGCAGCTTGCCTAAGGCCACACAGGCTGGCTTTTCTGGGATGCACAGCAGGAAATTGAACCCAGAATTTCTGACTCTACAGCCAGACACCTAACTCATTGAGTTAGCCAGTCAGCTGCTCCTACTTTATTACAAAATTGTTTCTAGCAGAGCATCAATAGTAAGAAAGAATTTATAAGCTGTCTTTGAGATCCCAATTTCCCACTTTAAAAGTTTTTTTTCATAAAGTTTTACAGGTGCCATTTCCTTTTCTACTTCCTGACAAATTAATTCACTTATATTGAAATTCGTTTTCTCTAAATTAATTTCTACATACTTGTAGCAAAAGAAAACCACCGCCTACTGCAGTTGCTGCAAGTTTCCCAACCTTCTGGAACAAAAATCCCGCACACCTAAGGAAAAAAACCAGAAATTTATCTACTATAGTTAAATGTAAACATTAATAGGAGAAAAGGCAAAGAGAACAACATTGTTTGTTGTATTCCAGAATTCTTATTCCATGCCTCAACATGTATGTAACCAGTGTTAAAAAGTTGCAAAATCTCATGGCATAGGAAATATGCAAGAATAGAGTCCACACATCACCTGTTATTTTATAGACAGAGCAGGGTGAGATGAACAGCAAAATTCAGAACAAGCGATGCATTGAGTTTTTCTTTGAACTGCAAGGTATTTAATTCAGAGTAAAAAAAGACTACATGTCCTTTTGTCACTAACTGCAATCAGGCAGTAATTTACATGATATCCTCTATAGGCAGATTCCTACTAAACAAAACAAAGAAAAGTAATGATACTGTGAGGTGTGAATTATACTGTCATTGGAAAAATAGCATCACTATTTTCGATATATTTTTTCAAGTCTCAGCTATCGTATGAATGTTTTCTTACTACCATAACTCTGAAACTCTTAATCCTTAACTCCAGTTTATTTTGCTGAACAGCAAAATAAAAAAACTCTAGTTTTGCAGAACAGCAACGTTATGATGCCACAGATTTTTATTTAAAAAAATTGTTTAGTGATGCATACAAGCTAGTACACTATTTAATAAAGTGCTACAAGTTATGATAGTTCTTTTATAATACTTCCTTTACTTTATTTGCATGTATATAAAATGAAAACACATAAAAAGTTGGGAAATCAGCATTTTTTTTCTTTAAAGGAAATAATTTTGGCTACATTTCAAAACATAGCCACAATTTCATTCAGTAACATCATGTAGTTATGGCTTTTGTTGGAGATTCCTTGAGGTGGGGTGGGGGGAAGAAGTAAGGTACTGAACATCTAGATCAGACAACAACAATGTTCTCAATGAGGTCTCAGTGGCTGGGACTACCTGTATGCAAGGACAGATTGTTTGAGGCGTCTGCCCAATCACTCACTGGAAAAAAACCGTCTCTATCCAGTTTCTTCAGCTTTATGACATTAAGGCATAGGAAGCTTAGGTATACATTTTTGATAGTTAATAAAGCAATGCTTTATCTTTCACTCTCTTAACAAACATAATCCCTCCCCCCTTTGAAAAATTTTATAGCAGTAATGACATTTCCTCACCAAGACTTTTCAAAACTTAGTTGCAAGACTTTTTTATTTGTTACTTTTTTTAAAAACTATTTTCTGCTACTTGACATCTCTTTTCTACACTACTAAATCTGTTCTCTGGAATTTAAAGATAAATTATATCGCTTTAAAACACTTCATGAAAATTGATTAACTATGTAAAACAAAACCACACTAAAATATTTAAAAGTAATCTGTTCTCACCAGCCTGTTACTCCACCAATTACAATCTGAGTAGCTACAGAATATTTTTCTACAATAGGTCCAGAATTTCGGCCAAATAACCGGTTCCACCAATGATGACGCCTTGCATATTCTGTTAAATCCAGTACTTCATATGAGTCATCATCACTTTCATGTTCTTTAAAAGAAAAAGTGAAAGTTAGTCTCTCATTACTTTTCAAGATACAAAATGCACTTTTTAGCTTGGCAGCTAACAATGCTATTTTCATAAACATATGCATTATGAAACTGATTAAACAGAACACACTTTTGAATTTAGCTGTTTTCAAAAGCAAGCTGTAAAAATTGATTGTTTTCTTGGTAAAACAGAGCTAAAGAGACAAAGACTAGGCACTCTAATGCTCCTGTCCAGATCTACAATTCTATGGTCTGAATGTGTTTATCCAAGGATGTTTTCTAAGGGATCCATATCTAATACAAACACATTATTAAATGCAGTATCAAATGTTATCCTTCATTTTATTCCCAGTATGACATGTATTTTAGCAATATACAATCATTAGGCAAATCTTACAATCTAGATGGCCATTCTAAGAACTTCACTTGCAATTTCACCAAGTGCCTTCACGCAGCCAGTCCTTTTGAATATTAAACAAACATGCACAGTCAGACATGCCCATATACATATTTCTGTAGTGTCAGGAAAATAGAGATAGTTGGCCAAAAAGGTGTGCACATGAAGGACACAACAACTCTATTGTCTTGCTAGTCATATGTGAATGTATCACAGGAGAAGATTCAAGTAAATGCTACTATATAGAATTAAGACTGCAAGCCACTGGTGCTTGATTGTGCCCTAGACAGAACATACAGAACATAAAATAAAAGAGGACAGAAGATGTATATGCATGTGTGCGCGCGCAAAAGCAGGCCTGTACATAGTGAAATGTACCCTTTTCTACTCTTTTAGCATCCTAACTGCAAAAGACCTGGCACAGATCTAAAGTGTGTTAAACAACTCTTCTATATGTTACCATCTTCAGTCTACATAGGATAACTTATCCACTGCATACTCCAAGGGCCCTCTGACGCACAGGGAACCTCAGCCCATTCAACTTCTCAGATGAGGAGAATGATACAATTCCATTTCTGAAATTATTAGTATTATCATCGTCATCTCAATTACTCACACCTTATATTATTAGGTGCATTCACAGGAACTATCTACATACCTAAAAACAGGCATCTGGCATTGGGGGCATTAGAGAGAAAAGAGAGTAACTTTTCGGCTTCTTCAAAGAAACAGCTTCCCCTTAACTTCTTACATGAACAGAGCATGTCACCGCAAATGCCTTGAGATGCTGAGGGAGCCTCCCTGGATGTGTCTTGTCAACAGTTAGTCCTCACAGGGCCCACATGCTTCCTCCAGAATAAAGGCCTGGGTGCCTCTTTCATATTAAGCAGACCAGTGCTACTGCCTTCCTGCCCTGCTTCAAAGTTCTCCCAGAGACCTTTGATGGCCACCCTGGGGAACAGGGTGCTTTGGTCGGATACAGCTGGGCTTGCTTTCTTACACTCTTGAACAGGTTTCCTAGGGAAAGGATTCCAGCTGGATACAAAGTGACTTGCTTTCCTGGCTGGGAAAAGCAGCTGGACCCCAGTAAGAAAGAGCCCGCCTGCCTGCCCGCCCACCCACCCAGGGGCCTGCGGTCTCCTCTCCCACTCGGCTCCTACGCTCCCCATCCCCCTTCCCACCCAAAGGACTCCCTACCCCATAAGGGGCGTCTGAGCAAGCTCCGCCCCCTCGAGAGAGAGCCGCGCGCAGCGAGCCAGCCCCCCTTCAGCCCCCCGACGAGCCTGCCAGGAAGGGCGCCCGCCGCCTATGGAGCCCGGAGGCATCCCAGCTCCGGAAGAGGGAGAGTTTGACGTCGAAGTCGAGGCGGCTGGCCCGGCTCCTCCATTTGCGCCTCGGGCCTTGGTGAAGGAACAGTATACAGGCCAGCTCTACTCCGGGAGGCAGGAGGAGCACCATGGCAACCGAATAAGCGTTCACCTTGAGGAAATGGGGTTCTCACTGACCTGAGGCGAAGCGAGCTCTCCGAGGCGCCATGTCGCCAGTGGGGGGGGGGGGGGGAAGGATGACAGCCGCTCTGCTCCGCCCACCAGCCGCTCTGTAGCCCCCTCAGGTTAGGAAGTTTTAAGTGCTCCGAAAGTGGCGCATGCGTATAAGGAAGGCAGGATTCTGAACCCCCTTTACCAACTCGTGTCAAGACTCCTGCCCTCGCCTCCGGCTGTCGTGTGGGTGACATCACGAGAGCCTACCCCGGGTAGTTATGGGGATTGTAGTTTGTTTTTCGCTTCCTTAACAACGAGCAGAAATAGTATAGTTCGTAACAGTTTTGAGGTGGAAGCCTGGGACAGTTTTTCAGACAGAATTTGTTCTGAAGCATGGGAAGTGCCTCAGTGTTGTCTTTTTTCTTCCTCCTGCTCCACTGAAGGAAGCAGCAGTAACAGAAAATAAATTTCTGCAGGGCCCAAAGGCCTGCCTCTGGCGGCCACCGGCTTGGCTGCTCTTTGGAAAGGTGTCCTACTCCCCCTTCACCTCAAGACCCTGAACTCTGCATAGTTCCCGCCCAGCTCTTGTTTCTGTTACCACCACTCTTCACTATACCTGTGGCCTAATGCTGTCCCTCCCAAGAATTTCTTCATGCCTTGCCAAGGGGTGTATGCACCCCACCCCAAATTTGGGAAACAGTGTTCTGCAGTATCTATGAGAATGGATAAAATGTTTTACTTGAAGGTAGAGAAATGTGCAGATCATTTGGGTAAGCGGTCACTCTGGCATCTGCATCATTTTCCAGTGTACCTTGATTCAGAAGGAATGGTCTAGTCTTGGGTTCTTTGGAGGGTGGGAAGTAAGATATATATATATATATATAGTAAGGAAAAAGACTGACTATAGCTGGGCTAAAAGAATGCTACCATTGCCAGGACATTTTGTTTTCATCTTCCTTACCACTACCACCCCAGGTTTATGGAGCTAAAGTTAGTGATACTCTTTAAAAACAGATCTGGCAACAATATAGCAATGCCTGTGCTCCCTCCATGTGTAACCCCCCCCTCACATGTAATGCCTGGGGCAAATGTTCACTGTGCACCCCCTTAAAACAGCCCTGAGTGGATGTATTTCAGCCAGTGTAGTGGTTAAAATGTTGGATTAGAATGAAGGAAAGGTCCTTCCAGATCCCTGTCCTATCAGGAAGCTCATTGGCTGAACATGAGCCAGCCACTTCCCCTTAATTTACCTTACAGGCGTATGAGGGTTAAAAAAAAAAGGGGGGGGTTATGGACTGCTCTAGGAGATAAGTGGAAATAAAAACATCTTAATTAATGAAAATAAAGATTGTTTTGTGGATTATGTGTAAATCCACCTAGATGTTAAAGTGTACATTTCTTGGGTTATTTACATACAGGACAAAACATGGAAAGTCTGTTGCAATATGTGGATTCAACACATAGGTCTAAGATCATGTTGAGTTAAGATTGCTCACATAGTTGCACTGCATTTTCACCAGTAACGCAGATGGAGGAACTGTTATATTTCTCTATTTTTTTCTCTCTCAACAATTATACCCTGTACTCTTTTTTTTTTTTGCAAGAACAGCAGAATAACTATAAAAATAATGCACTACTATAACCTTTTTGAGACAGTGAGGCAATAAAAACTGCAGAATCAATAGCAGCAGGAGGAACAATTCGTCTAGTGATCAGCATCACTATCTAATTTTTGTACCTTCAATTTATTTAACATGTTTTAAAATACATTGCCTTTTAAAATATATTTGACAGCATTTCGCTGGGTTGTAGTATGAAGGCAAATTAACAAAGTGATTCCCATGGGAAAATTGATGTACTTGGAACCACATTCTGTTCTATATGAATGATGCCAGAATATTGTTTGTGCCAATACAAACATCACTAAATCATGAGTCACAATTCCCCTCCAAGAAATTGATCAACAAATAACACATATATTGGCCCTTTAAAGTATTGTTGTGATTTATAAACCATGTACAATTGTTTATATCTACATCTATAGCATCACAGCTTACCAAAAAATTTAAACCCCCAAATATATATTAATTTAGAAAGCATAATTTTGCTTGTAACAAGGTTTGTTGGAAAATAGTGTTATTTATTGATTTTTTTGAAGCACTTTTTAGCTGCAACGCCCTTAGCATTGCCAAATGCTGTACTCAGTTCTTTTTAAAAAATAGGATTTTGAAGTACTGACCTGATGTTGCTTTGAAACAACCATAACTTGTCTCCTTTGACATGCCTATACCTATGTGTTTGTTTATTTTAGTATCGGTTTGTCACCTTTCAGACAGTTTCATTAATACTGGAACAAGATTCAAATTATTATAGGTATCAATAATATAGCTATCAAATGCTATCAATTATTATAGTTATCAAATTATTATAGCTATAATAATAACATGGCACAGCAAAGTATTAAAACAATTCAGAAACTTTTTTTAAAGATGTGCTTGACCTATGCATTTATAAAAAGATTATTATGAGGGTAAATTTATTCTTTCGTATTCTCTTAGCAAATGGAACTTGATCCTTAAAATGTTACAGTGGGTATTTTGGTTCAGGGGCTAGTGTTGCATTTTTAGTGGAAAACTGGATCAGGTACATCATTCCTTGTTTAAATCTTCCACAGAATGGTTCCTCCTATGATTTCTCCTAGAAGACATTTCTCTCTGAAAAAGGATTTTATACCCATAAAGCATGCACTTATTTAAAGAGGTTACCTGCATGTTGCTGTCCCCATTTCTCTTTTATTTTTCCCCTCCTACATTTTACTGCTGGCCTCCATTGTCAGTTCAATCCAAACTCAAAGGTACATTGGCTGTAGTGGGTTTGGAATAGGCAGAAAGTGGCATAATCCCCTTGTTTTAGTTGATATTGGATTTGCCAGCACAACTGTTGTGCTGGTGAGATCAGCTGGAAGAAGAGCCAGAGAAGGAGAGGAGATGAATTGGAGAAGATCCAAACCTCTTTCAGCCCAGACTCACAGCCATTTATACCATCTCAAAGATAGGCTAGGGTCAGGGTAATCTTAAATAATCTGAAACATCCTCAGGCCGAATTCAGTTTCAGTTGAACAAGGCCTAGTTGGCTTAGTGTCAGCTCAGCCAGCCTCCAGCTTTACTGCTGCTATTAGTTAAATCCTGCATTTGGATGCATTCCTACTAGAGATGAGCACTTCATATTTGTATCCAGGGGAGTCTCCCTGCTCAGCTGCTGAGCAGTCGACTGTGGGGAGAGGCAAGGAAGCACCAGTGGGACTACTTGCATAATTGGCATGATAATAATGTTGACTGACGTGCACACCATGTGGAGCCTGGGGAGTGAACCGGCTGGTTCTGGAGGCTGGAAAAGGACCTCCAGGGCACCCGTGTTGGTGCACTTCTTATTCATATCCCCTGGATATGAATACAAAGTGCCCATCTCTAATTCCTACCATTCAGAAACCAACTGTATTATGACCAGTTTATATGTCATAGTCGTACAGTTGGGACAAGGAAGAGCCACCAACATAGCCTTGACGTTGGAGGTCGTGATTGATTGATTGATATTATTTATATCCCATCTTCCTCCCCACTTACTGCTTAAAAGCCTGCCTGAAAAGGAAGGTCTTTGCCTGATGTCAGAAAGACAAGAGGGAGGGACCCAACCTGGCTTGTCAGGGCAGTGCATTGCAAACCCTGAGAGCAGCCACTGAGAAAGCCCTTTCTTGTGTCCTCACCAAATGAGCTTGGGAAGATGGTAGAACCAAGAGAAAGACCTCCTCAGAAGTCCTTAAAAGCCAAGTAGGCTCATATGGAGAGATAGCTAGTCAGTTATTGGCCATCAAGTGGGAACCAACGTACAGTGACTCTAATATGGCTTTCAAGGTAAGTGTGATTTAAGGAGTGATTTTACCAGTTCCAGAACCCTAGTGAGTTTCCATGGCTGACCAGAGACCTGAACTCTGGTCTCCAGAGTCCTAGTCAATTATTCTATCCACTGTATCACACTGGGTACACCTGTACATACAAGCGCAGGGTTGAGTCCAGGAACACACCTGTAAGGAACCTCTCCAAAGGGGTCTCCCACTAGGCAAAGGAGCCACTCTAGCCACCACCTTCCACCACCCATTGAACCCAGGCTGGGTGAAACCTAGAGGGTGCGTGAATTGGCAACTATGGGCAAACTTCTGAACCCAGCTTTTTACCTGCTCCCTTTTTCCAGGACACAATCTCTCCTGACTGTGTACTTTGTGACTAGCACACCAACCAGACAAGGTAGGTCACCCCAAATAACAAAATTAGCAAGCATAGCCTTCTGGCCAAGGCACTTTCTTTAGACACTCACCCTTTCTCCCCCAAGAATCACACTTGGATAAAATATAAAAAGATTTATTGAAAATTATAAAAAGTATAAAGAATTCAAAAAGTAAGTTGTACAGTTTCAAAGCAAAGCATACTCAAATAATTAAGGTAGCTTAGGTGGTAGCAAAGCCCCATAAAATAATAAAAGCTAACTAGTTCTGTCTAATGGCTAATTGCATCTATTAGCTAAGTAATCATGGCGAAGCCTTGTCTCCATGAATCATCATCACTAGCAGACAGACAGGTAAAAGGATAGACTGCCTCCCACCTTCTTCTCACTAACTCTTTGCTAAATCTCAAATTGATGTCTCTCCACCATGATGTTATCCAATCACGTTCAAGTAATTTGTTCAGTAACTTCACTCTCAGAATGTATCTTTTCTCAACCCCTCCTTTCAATTCTCATGAGAGTCTGCTGACACGCCGTTAAGATGAAATGCTATGTCTCATCTCCACTCAACATGACCTTGAAGCAGGCAGGAACAGAGCAAAAATATATCTTCCTTCTCATGTAAATAAAAGCCACCTGCAGAAGGCTTGGAAAGAACTACATAACCCATTCAATTTCCTCACAACACCCAAGCTGCAAATCTGACTTCAGGGACAGTATAACACCATCCAGTACAGGACCAATCCCTATCCCCTGATTTGTCTTGTGACTGACCAAGAGCACTTCTGTCTTGTCTGGATTATGTTTCACTTTGTTAGTCCTCATCCAGCCCATTATTGACAACAAGGTGCTGGTCTAGGCGTAAAACAGCTTCCTTGGAATCAGATGGGAAGGAGTGATAGAGTTGGGTGTCATCAGCATGTTGGTGGCACTGAACCCCAAGACTGGACAACCTCTCCCAGCTGTTTCAAGTAGATGTTGAATAACATGGGGGACAGATCTGAACCCTGGGAGACACCATAGGCTGATGGCCAAGATGTCAAACAGGGTTCCCCCAACACCATCTTCTGAGATTAGCTGTCCAGCAAGGATCAGAACCACTGTAATACAATACGTCCAAGTCTCATCCCAGAAAGGCATTCCAGAACGATACCTCGGTCGATGGTATTGAAAACTGCTGAGAAGTCCAGCAGTACCAACAGGGACATACTCTCCATCCAGTTCCCAGCATAGGTCATCCATCAAGGTGACCAAAATCATCTCTATTTTGTAACCAGGCATGTAGCCAGATTGAAACCTTTTGATTGGGGATGTAACTAAATTACATTTCAAAGGTAGCATAGCAAAGAATCTTTTTGATGTAATAAGTAATGGGTATTTGTTTCAAACATTACTTTTTTTAATTTATTTTTTATTTTTAACAACTAGGGATAAGGTAGGGAGTACAAAAGGTAGAGGGGGATATGGGGGGGGAAAGAGGGGGAAGGAGAACACAAAATGTACTGTCATCCAATCTGTTCATGTTGCGATATCAAGTCAACTTTTTGCCTTTCTACAATTTGATTGCCCTCCAGGTTTCAACTTACAGTTACATCTTAGTTTAATTCTATGTTATTCAAGCACTATCTGGTGACTCAAGCCATTTATATAATAAATCCCATCGTTCAATTGCCTTTTGTATTGGACAGTCTTTCAACACTTCTGATAGAATATCCATTTCTGCCGCTTCCCATATCTTCTCAATGAGTTCCTCTTGTTTCGGTATCTCCGATTTCTTCCAATTCTTAGCATAAAGAATTCTGACTGCAGTGACTATATATATAACTAGGAAGTTATTTGTCTTATCTTTATAATCTGGTATAAAGGTAAAGGTTCCCCTTGACAGTTTGTCCAGTCGTGTTCGACTCTAGGGGGCGGTGCTCATCCCCGTTTCCAAGCCATAGAGCCAGCGTTTGTCCGAAGACAATCTTCCGTGGTCACATGGCCAGTGCGACTTAGACACGGAACGCTGTTACCTTCCCACCGAGGTGATCCCTATTTATCTACTTGCATTTGCATGCTTTCGAACCGCTAGGTTGGCGGGAGCTGGGACAAGCGACGGGTGCTCACTCCGTCGCATGGATTCGATCTTACAGCTGCAGATCTATAGATCTTACAGCACAGAGGCTTCTGCGGTTTAACCCGCAGCGCCACCACGTCCCTAATATTATCTGGTATAATGCTCAGTAAAAACAATTCTGGGGTTAGTGGAACATTACAAAGCAGTATTTTTGTAACAGAGTATGTACTGCTATCCAATACTGTTTTGCTACTCTACCAGTCCACTACATATGGTAAAAGCTTCCCTCTTGTGCTTCACACTTCCAACAAACATTTGACACCTCTGTATAAATCTTTGACAATTTTTTTGGAGTCATATGCCACCTATAAAACATATATGTTCTCCTTGAAATTTACCGATTTTGTGAGCAAAACATTACTTTTAAAGGGCATATTTTAATGTATTTTCAGGCATTTTGACAAGAATTTTTCAAGGCTTGTGCCATTTTCTTACCAAACTGCAAAGGAAGTACAGTACTGTTTGGGATTTTTTATTTTCAAGGTTATTATCAAAATTGGCCATTAGAGGGGACTAGAGAGTATTTTCTGGCAAGATGGTTAACGACAGTGCCATGTGTTAACAACAGACACTGCACTTCTTGTGCACACAACAGATATGACCCAAGAAATTTTGAAACCTGAGTTAGAAAAGCATATAACATCCCTGAACCACCCACATCCTGGTGCATAGGAACCAAGGCCAGCCAAGTTATTCTGACTCATGAGTCAGAAAATGCCACCTCTTTCCAACCCTGGCAGCAAAAATTCAATGATAACAAATAACTGACAACTTGCTGCCTTTCCAAGACATCTCAAGCCTAGTTCCTGAGGCAATCAGCTCACTGTCTAAAGATAGAACTGACCCTGGTGTAGTGTAATGATAACCCTACTGGCAGCTTGGCTACCTTAAAACAATGAATAACGCAACAAGTTTCTTTTTAAAAATAATGTTCTGAATTTTGATCAAACCAAATGGAAAATAATGTTGGTATGTCATTGTTCGTACTATGGAGAATGGCACTGACAAGCTTGGCCAAAGATATTAATCAGCAATGACTTATTAGGTCTTGTGCTGTAACAGGTAACTATACCTCTGTTTAAAGACATAGATTGTAATGTAGCATAGAGATGGGTAGACTGATGTCTGCAGTAGAGCTTGGAAAAGTTATTTTTGGACTACAGCTCCCAGAATCCCCTATCTGATATGGTCATAGCTACAGAGTTGTGGGAGTTTTGGTCTAAAAAAGTAGATGAGCAATCGAAAATCTGATTTGTAGTACACATTGCAATTTGCATCACTTTAGCAAAGATTCTGAAATTGTGCAGTAACACACAGCTCCAGACAAATGTAGGTCAGTTAAATCATCCTCAGCATACAATGATTTGAAGCAAAGGAGTAGTATAGTAAAAGTGATTTGAGTAATAACAAGTGAGCATAGGAAGGTCCATTAGTTGACCTTTTGGAAGCTTAAGGACTTAGAAATCAAAAGATAAATGTAAACCCCAAATTTATCTGTGCAAAGCCACTTACTATTTTGAAAAAAACACCTCTGATCTTTAACATGAGGCTATATCCAAAGACTGTGGGAACAGAAGACTGCTTGCTTACCACCAGTCTTACCACCACCACCACCACCCCGCCACAGTTCTCTCTACCTTGAATCCTCTCTAGATGGTGGGGAGATTCTGAACAGTTTGAGAGAGGACCACTGTAATGAGGGCAATTGCTCAAAATTTGGTGAAGGAACATTATTTCTTCTGTTTGGTTTCATTTGGTTGTTGTGCCCTACAGCAGTCTCCTGCAACACAGATGACACTATTCAGATGGCTCTCACAGGAGATGACACTATTCAGATGGCTGTCACAGAGGTGCAGATGAGAGGATAAAGATCTGCCAGAAGGCCTTCTAGTAACCCAGTTCTTGGCTCCCGCCCATAATGTGGCAGGTTGCTCCAGGACCATGATTTCCAGTATCTGTTCCCGTTTTCCCTTTTGGTTTTACCCATCTGGTGGCATTGATCTTCATCTTTTGTGCCAGTGTTCTTGGATGTTCCCCATGCTTCAAATGGAGGCCCCTAAATGCTTCTTCATTTAGATTAAGTGTGTTCAATATTGCTGTTTTTACTCTGTCGTAATCCACTGTGTCTGTCAGGTCCATCACATCCACTATTTCTTGTGGTGGTCTCATCAGACACGGTGTCATAATCAATCTCCAGTGTTATTTTGGCCATTTCACTGGCAGCACCACCCTTTCAAAAGTGTTGAGAAATGTGGCCGGGTCATAATTTGATCCCATCATTTGTAACTTGATTGGGGCCGGTCCTTGTCTCGACACTTTTACACGTGTTCCTTCACTCTCTCTGGCTGTCATTGCCTCTCAAACTGACTGTCTGGTGTTCACCATTGGTTCTACCATCACTTGGTGTTTATCTGCCAGCTGTTTCATTAGTGCCTCTTGGCCCTCCATTATGGCGTCATAGCATTTGGTGGGTTTGGGAGGGGTGGAGACCCCACGTTGGGCACCAGTATATGAGGGTCCCTCCATCATCTCAAGCAGATCTACATCTCTTTCTGGTTTGAGGACCTCCGTTAAAGACTCCTTCTCTCCTTTTAAACATTCAACATTTATTTCAGGAATGTCTAAAAACTATTTACAGTAACTCGAACATCCAACATCTCATCCCTACCCAATGGGGTTTGGAATGGGTTTCTTTCTTGAGGTAGAAATGGGTTTTCCAAAACATAGTCCCACTGTCCACATGTGTCCGAGGGATCTGTGTCCATCAGTGCTGGCCCTGGTGACATTGGCAGCAGAGGCACCTGTTTGTCTGACTGGAACTCACTTCCTGGCAGCTCATTTCTCAACTGCAGGACATTCCAGGGGCAGGGGCAGGTGACCTCTCTGTTCCAAACATGAACACCCATCTCACCCTTTCTCTCTCAATCTTAGCCCTCTCTTCTTGTAGTCTCCTACCCTACTCACAGGCCTAGGTTTCTGAATGGTGGTTCCTCTCCTCCTCTCTGCTTCTTCTCAGGGGACCATCAGTCTTTCCCACTGGTGGGTCCACAAATTCTCAACCCATATCCATTTCCACCAGGCAGGAGAATTCGTTCTCTCTTGCTTTCTTCTGCTTCTCCTGCCTCTACTGCCCTTTCCCCTGAAATTATCCCCCTTACTTATCTCCTCTTCCTGTTTCTCTGTTCCGGCCTTCTCTAACAGGCCAATCTCTTCCTTTCCGCCTTTTTGAACTGCCTTGTCACCTCCTTCACCATGTCTTCCATTATTTTCAACTTTCCCTCCCTTCTCTCTCTAACCAGGACAGAGTTTCTCTCTATCCTTACTACCTTATCTGTATCTTCCTTATCCTCAGCACTTCATTCCTTTTTGTGTGTGTGTGTGCAGAAATGACAGCACTCAGGTGGAAATGCCCTCAGATCTGTTCCATTGTAAGTGTCCTTAAAATGATGTTACTTTATGTTTGTTTGTTTTTTAAAAAGCAAATTCCTTGTAACAGATACAGGAACATTATACAGCAAGAATTCATTAAAATCCAAGGGTAACTGATAACATTAAGAAGCAGAAAAATAATGCCTGGGTTAACAGGCTTCATTTTCCAAGTTGAAGTAAATGAAATGCCTGTTTTAACAGGTAAGTGTGTAGTTGACAGTAGAAACATCCAAAACTCGGGCCTCCCTAATATCTCAGTTCCATGTAAGGGGGCCACAACAAAGATGGTCCCACTCTACACTATAAGTTTCACTACCTAACTCCCTAACTGCATCACTAAGTAGGTCCTTCAGAAAATATATATTGCAAACCCAGAATACAAACCTTCAGTTCATCATGGTTGAAAGGAATATGCAGAAATGAAGAGCTAAATAAGAAGGGATTTCCTATGTATGCACCACCTGGAGAACAAGTGCACCAGAGCATGAAAGTACATTTTCAGCCCTATCTAAGGAGGAACTATTATCATGTTTTAATCTAGAGAATTGTCTGGCTATTGTTCTGACTCACTAGAGTTAATTGCAGACAATCCAAAACTCAATACATTTGGATTGCTAAGATAAAATTGAACTGAAATCACTTTCCTTCAGGGTACTTATGAAAATAAAAAATAAGGCATTGAATTCTATACAATGTCAAAGTCGACAGAGAGGCAGTATATTCAGGGTGGTCTGAAAGATCAGCAGGTCTATATCTAGAAAAGAAGTTAATTACTAATAAGTTATTTTCCCGGCATTTTAAAAATGATTTCTGCTCACTTTTAATAATGTATTTTGTAATGCTTTGTAAATTATGCTCTGTTCTGATTCTGTGGCACTTTCTGTTAAATTTTAAAAGAAAACTTGTTTTATCTTTGCCCATCACCTTGTATCTGCTTTATTGTTCTCATTCATTATTTAGATTGTGGGTTCACCCACACTGAACTAAGTGCTTTTTAAGAAAAGGGAGAGCAGAGTTTGTGTAATGAGGAGTGGAACCTTGTGTGATTTAAAGAAAAGCACAGCTTGCCACAACCACAGTGGGGGCAGAGGTCACTGAAGAAAGCTCCATTCACACAACAATTTTTATAGTGGTGATGTTTCTTTTTAAAATACTGCCTCCATGAAAAAGTTGCATTGGGAATTATTGGGGCTAGGCGGGGGGAGGCATTTTATGCATTTTAATGGAAATGTATAAGTGGTTCCTTGAAACATAATCTTGTGTGCGCAGGGTTGGTGAACATTAGGCACTCCAGATGTTTTGGACTTCAGCTCCCAGAATGCCCACCCTGTATTGCCAATGATAAAAGCTTGTGGGAGCTGCAGTCCAAAACATCTGTAGTTCCAAAGGGTTGCCACTGAAAATCCTGCTGCAGCATAAAATGCTATCTGCCTACCCACTTTAAGAATCAAATCACATAATCTTCTGTTTCGGTTGGCATTCTGTATGAAAGGAGTATACCTTTTAACAGATCGGCACATAATGCTATGCAATATGTTAATATCTAACTAACCAACAGGGTTAGTTAAGAAAATATTGAAGCGGAAGGGAATAATCATAAATCAGTCATAAATAAAAGTATGTTTTGCTGCTATCTGGTTGTAAATTAGTTCCCTTTTTTGCTGATAGTGCTTTCATTTTACTGGAAAAAATGTCTCAGCTGGATGTGTTAACCATATCATAGAGGCATTAAATGACCTTCATTATATTTCAGCACCTCTTGTTTTCAATATTAACTAACAACACTTAGGATAGGAAACAAGTTTATAAAAGCTGTAAACTTCATAAAACATTGGCTGAAATCCTGTTGCTTAGTGTAGTAAGTTGCAACTGGAGTATGCCCTTTGTATCAGTGGCAATTTTATGAGTTAACTCCTCTGTAAGTTACATTGATTCAATGGGCATACTTTAATTGTGACTTACTACACAAGCCACAGGATGTCAGCCACTTGGAAGTGCTACTGGTTTTTTAATTTTTATTTTTTACTACAACTTCTACAACATTCCAACCTCTGGCCATGTTGGTGGGAGAATACTGGGAGTTATGGTACAAAAGAAGAAAAAGAGGAACTTCTTGAAGCTCTGTATTTATATGATAGGACCCAGAAGAAGCTATGGCTTACCAGTTTCGATGACTGCCGTACTAAGGTTGGAACCTTGCTACAACATCCCAAGGGTTATATATGCCTAATGTACACTTTCCAATGCAGCAGCAAATCATTGGAATTAGTCCCAAGCAACTGCAGAGGAAAATAGCTGCCAAACTTCCCAATGAAAAGATCTCTGCTCATAAAATCAAATCAGTACATACACTGGAAGAAAGAGAAGGAAAAGAAGAAGAACTAATGAAAAAAAAATTGTCATTCAGAGCCAGCAACAGAGGAAAATGTTTAGACGGCTGCTCTCATATCACTCTTTGAGAGATTATCCTTGAAGACCATTTTTGGCAGCTTCTTTTTTGTTGCAGGAACAACCTTCAATACATCCTCCTAGGACGTGAAAGCAGATATGCTGCCAATATTGTCAGCCTTGAGGTTGTTAGGACAGAAGGCTATTGCCAAAGTCTCATTTCCACTCTGCAGTTCTTTCTCCTTGTCCCATGCAGATCTCAGAATAACATTTTCTGTCCAGAGGGCTAGAACCCAGAAAACATCTCTTGGATCAGTGGGATTGGATCTGTTCTCAGATGTCAGTTTTATTGTAGAGATTGTCTGTTCAAACTTGAGAAGATATTCAAGAGATCAAAGGCAAATTTCTATGGGGCAATATGGCTTTAATGATCACACACTCGCATAATATTTAATATCATTAAACATTAAATTATCTAAAACACAAATTTAATCACCAGTATCTTCCTTAGGGAATCAGATAATAAATCCATTATTTTCTTAAAAAACGAAGTTCATTAATATGCTGCCTGAATCCAATACTTGTTATTCTGTCTCAAAATGAATTTAGTGTAGTATTAAAGGCTAGTTTGTGCATGATATTTGAATAAGTTCCAAAGTGTTCTGGGCAGAATCCCTTGAGATTTTAGGCTGATTTTCAAACATGGCATAAAGTGCAGCTTTTATGGAAGAGGTGGCAAATATGTGTTCTAGCCTACAAAATAGGACTTTTACCCCATTACCAGTCACTTGTTTTATTGATTAAATCTGCATAGATTTGCATATGACTAAAATAACTGTTTCGATGAAAATTGGCATTCATATGTTTCTGCAGGCATTTCATCCTCTATGAAAATTTTTTAAAATGAATACCGCTTAAAAGAATATGCCTATTACCTGCAGTTTTTAAAAGTACTTACGTTAACAATAATTTACATTTTTTAAAAAAAATGGGATTACTGTCAGGTCAATAAAAAGACAGCAACCCCATTATAATGGTTTTACATTAATCTGTATCAGAGACAGCAAAATCTGATTTGAGTGTATATTGAGAAAATATCAGTCAACCAAAGAACTAGAAGCAGAGCTTAGAAAGTTATTTTTAAAGCAATTTTTAGTTTCATTTCAAAAAGTAATTAATTATTATAGTTATAAATTTTAGAGTAACGCTTTATTTTCATGTTATCCAAATGTAACAAAAATTCCTACTTTAAATTTTTTAAAACCATTAGAATAGTTACAAGCTGTTGAGCTGTGATACAAACAGAGCTTGGAATGATATTTAAAGGAGGTAATCCATTCTGTAGCTTGTTAGAAACTTACATGAGCAACTCATTAAGAGTAAGATTTTGTGGACTGTAAAAACAATATCTTGCACTGTTCTTTGCCATACTACTTTCATTGCTGTTGCCTTGGGCAACAGGGTGGTATATTATGACTTAACTAAACTGTATGAAGGAAAACTGCTGGAGGGATTCTACCCTTCAGTTTTTAACTTCAAAATAAGGCAAGGGTAGACAAGGGTCCTTGCCTGTACATTGACTCGGCCTCTACAGTATAACCCACTTACATAATGCTGTTTGCTTCAACAAATTAATGTCAAACCCAGGATGTCCACTTTACAAATAAATACAAAACGCTATAGCAAGATTTTATACTATACTATGTATTTATTCTATGTATTTATCTTTGTATAATCAGGTCCATGACCGCATAATAAAACTTTACTTACTTACTTACTTACAAATACAGTATTTTACTTCAGGCTATGAGATATATAAGATGTGTATCCTTGTGATACACATTAGCCAATATAACAGACAGTACTATGGTTAAAAAAAAACTATTAAGTTTTATTTGACATTTAGTTTTCATGGATTAAAGCCTTACATCAGATGTGTCTGTTGTAATGGGACGCAGTCCATGTAAATTTATGCCAAACAAAACTTGTTAATCTTCAAGGGAATTGAGTGGAATAGCTAATACCCTGGAAGACAACAACAACATTCAAAAAGATCTTGATAGACTTAAGAACTGGGCTGAAAACAACAGAATGAAATTTAACAGGGACAAGTGCAAAGTTATACACCTAGGGGAAAGAAACAAACACACAGTTACAAGATGGGGGATACTTGGCTCAGTAATACTACGAGCAAGAAGGATCTTGGAATTGTTGTGGATCACAAGCTGGACATGATCTAACAGTGTGATGTGCCAGCAAAAAGGCAGATGTTATTTTAGGTTGCATTAGCAGAAGTGAAGTCTCCGCATCCTGCGAAATACTAGTCCTCCTCTGTCTTTGGCACTGGTTAGGCCTCATCTTGACTACCATGTGTAGTTAGTTCTAGACACCACACTTTAAGAAGGATGCTGACAAACTGGGACAGGTTCAGAGAAGGGCAACAAGGATGACCAGGGGATGGGAAACCAACCCCTATTAGGAAAGACTGAAAGAATTGGGCATGTTTAGCCTTGAGAAAGCAACACTGAGGAGAGATATGATAGCACTTTTCAAATACTTGAAAGATAGTCATACAGAGGAGGGGCAGGTTCAGTTCTGGATCATTCCAAAGTGCAGGACACATAATAATGGGCTCAAGTTACAGAAAACCATATCTCAGTTGAATATCAGGAAAAACTTCCTGTTAGAGCAGCATGACAATGGAACCAATTACCTCGGGAGATGGTGAGTGCTCCAATGCTAGAAGTATTCAAAAGAAAATTGGACAACCACTTGTCAGATCTACTTTGATTAGATTTCTGCATTGAGCAGAGGGTTGGATTTGATGGCCATTAATTAATTAATGTATTTTAATTTGTTGTAAACCACCCAGAATAGTGGCTTGCCAGTAGATGGGCAGCCAAGCTTTTAAAGAAGGCTTTAAAAAACATCTTTCCCCCTATGACATTCTCACTGACCCATTAGTGTGAATTTGAATTCTGTCTGCCATTGTCTCTGGGCATTTTGGTCTGTTTTTCTATCATGTGTGTGTGTGTGTGTGTTTAAATGTGTTGTAAACTACCCAGAATAGTGGTTTGCCACTAGATGGCCAGTATAACACACTGGCCATCTAGTGGCAAACCACTATTCTTGGTAGTTTACAACACATTTAAACACACACACACACACATGATAGAAAAACAGACCAAAATGCCCAGAGACAATGGCAGACAGAATTCAAATTCACACTAATGGGTCAGTGAGAATGTCATAGGGGGAAAGATGTTTTTTAAAGCCTTCTTAAAAAGCTTGGCTTTCACAACTTTCCTAAAGGTCAAACGGGAGGGAGCCTGGCAAATGTCCAAGGCAACATGTTCCATAGCATTGTGGCCACTACTGAAAAGGCCCAGTTCCTAGTAGTCATTTTCCAGGCCTCTTTTGGGTGACCACCCACAATAGCTTTCCCTCAGTGCCCTCCTTACACTACCCATTAGCTGGCCACTAAACAGCGCCACTTCTGAGATCCAAGACAAGAGCACCTGAAGGCAGGAGGCTTCCCTTCTTCCTTGTCCCTGGCAACTGAGATTCAGAGCTACACTGCTGGTGAACACAGGCGCTCTACTGAGTGCCCATGCTAAACACTGGCAGGCTCTTCCTCCTCCATCATGAATTTCAGGGGAAGAAATAACGTAACTGAACATGAGTTAAGGAGTTTCAATGGCATGATTTCAAAAGCTTTAAAGCTGAAGGTTTGGCGATTTCAAATAGCATCCTTCGAATTCCATTATTCTGTGATTTTATGAAGGGGTCACAAGGCCTTTTGTCAGTCTTGATGCAACAGACTAAGGTGATGACTGCATGGGTGTTTAGGGCGCTGTTTGGTCCGCTGCAGGAATTGGCTGGTTCACTCTTACAAATGGCAAATATCTTTGTTGAAATGAACTAGGCCACTCCTAGAGCTATCCTGTCCAAAAAAATTTGGCTTAATAAGTGAGCCACTTCAGGATACTAACAAATTAATCACTTCCTTTGGGAAGTGGGGAAAAAATAAGACTGTGTAATGGACTATTGCTGGTGCATTGTATCAGATATTAAAAAAACAAATTCTTTGCTTTGTCTTAAAGGGCCAGTTGAGAAACCACTCAGAATGGAATCCATGGCAGTGGCTTTAGCTTCAGGCAGTTTCTCCACTGGTCGTTTTTAGGAGAAGGCAAAGCTGGGTGCAGGAGCAATTTCTGTGTGAACCATCAGGCTTGATTAGATTGTGCTAATCAAGCCTGATCATTCCAAAGCAGCCCATGCTAGCTTGCTCCCTGTTGCTAATGTAGCTGCACCCTAAAATGACTCTACCCCACCCCCCATGGAAACATCAGCCAATGTGATACAGTGGATAGTGGTTTGCTCTTAGGACAGGTTCTAAACCCTCTGTCAGCCATAAATCATAGTGAGTCAATGTTGATCCATTCATCTCAGTTTGACATATATTTCAGTCAGGTAAGAGTATCCTATCTTTCAACTGACAGGGTTATAAGGACAAATTGTGGGAAGGTTTATCATGTATATCAGCCTAAGCTCTGTGCAACAGAGATGGGAAAAGTTAGTTTTTCCATCTCTGCCCTGGAGCCTATGTAACAGATACTTTTAATAACCACTTCTCTCATTCTAGAATCATGTAGATTTAGCATGTGTTTATTGCATACTTGGGATCAAACATTTCATTATTTTAAGCTTTAATCATTAAAGTAAGAGGAGAAACTATTAAAAGCTTTTAATTGAAATAATATCAACTGTGGGTCCTGATGGCAATTTTTAGAGTATATATTTTAATTGTTTTATCTTTTTTTACTGTATTTTAATTGTTGTAAAAGGGACGTGGTGGTGCTGCGGGTTAAACCGCAGAAGCCTCTGTGCTGCAAGGTCAGAAAACCAGCAGTCGTAAGATCGAATCCACGCAACCGAGTGAGCTCCCGTCGCTTGTCCCAGCTCCTGCCAACCTAGCAGTTCGAAAGCATGCAAATGCAAGTAGATAAATAGGTACCACCTCGGTGGGAAGGTAACGGCGTTCCGTGTCTAGTCGCGCTGGCCACGTGACCACAGAAACTGTCTTTGGACAAACGCTGGCTCTATGGCTTGGAAACGGGGATGAGCACCACGCCCAAAGTCAGACACGATTGGACTAAATGTCAAGGGGAACCTTTACCTTTACTAATTGTTGTAAGCTGCCCAGAGACCTTTGGGTAGTGTGGGCGGCATATGAGTTAAATAAATAAATAAATAAATTTGCTTATTATATCTCAAGCGGTATGAATGTTGTGTCAAACATATACATTCTGAGCACCAGGAACACCAGTGCTCATAACGTATTGTGAAGATATGTATTTATCTGGATAATGCATTCCGATTCTCCTAATTTAACTTGACCACATCCATTTCTGACCTTTTTCTGTGGATAGGAATGGCCTGGAAAAACAGCATATAAACACGTTTATATGGCATGTCTGCTTTCCATAATCAAGAACTGTGAGCACACAAGGTTTCGGGGCACACAGAGCAGCTGGACAGACTTATACTCCTCTTGCAGGTTGGGGACAGAAAAGAGTCCTGCAGCGCATGTCTCACCAGCCCTCCTCAGTGAATTTCTGAAGAGGGCTGAAGTTAATAGGCAAACACACACTGTCCTGCCTTATTTTATTTCCTCAAGACTTCCCTGTTAACAGTTCCTGACATAGACCTTTTAAAATAGACCTGAAACCCAGGATAAGGCTTCATACAAGTGAACTCTAATTCAGAAAAAAAAATTATGCCATAATACATAGTTGTTAAGCTGCATTACTCTTTTTTGGTTTTGCTACAGGAGACCAACACAGCTCTCCTCTGGAAATGAAAATGTTCTTAAGTGTTTCTACGCTGTACATTTTGATGCTGCTTTAACTACCATGGCTCCAAGCCTGGGATTTGTGGCTTGGCAAAGTACTAAGAATTCGCTACACTAGAGCTCTCCAGCAGAGAATTAAAGGAACAGGAAAGAAATTCAAATGGGTAGCAACGACAGACGAAACCTAACCCACCCAAAGATAACCCTCCCATCCTACCCTGCTGGTGAACCGACCCATTGAAATGTCACCAGGGCCATTTGTCTTCAGCTGCTGCAAAAAGGCCCACTACAGCATACCTGGGAGGGTGATAATCAAGCTGTGGTTGCCAGCAAGTGAGTCAAGCTGCAAAACAGAAGTTTATAGGTCCATGAGGAAAAAGGGGTCAATTAGTTTCAAGTTGGGGCATGCAGGTCGATCCGGTTTTATAGGATTGTGTGAGGTATAAGGATAAAATATTTATTGAGGGTTCACTACAGGTGATCCTGTGGATATTTTACAATGTAGTTGACAAATAGTAAAATTGCTGTCTGTCAGTGGCAATAATAGGGTGTTTCTTCTTTAACATTAAGCTAAGAAAGGGGCAGAGGAAGGGGCAGAGGAACTAGAGACCAAATTGCTAACATGCACTGGATTATGGAGAAAGCCAGAGAGTTCCAGAAAAACATCTACTTCTGCTTCATTGACTACGCAAAAGCCTTTGACTGTGTCAACCACAAAAAACTATGGCAAGTTCTTAAAGAAATGGGAGTGCCTGACCACCTTATCTATCTCCTGAGAAATCTATATGTGGGACAGGAAGCAACAGTTAGAACTGGATATGGAACAACTGATTGGTTCAAAATTGAGAAAGGAGTATGACAAGGCTGTATATTGTCTCACTGCTTATTTAACTTATATGCAGAATACATCGTGCGAAAGGCAGGACTGGAGGAATCCCAAGACGGAATTAAGATTGCCGGAAGAAATATCAACAACCTCAGATATACAGATGATACCACTCTGATGGCAGAAAGTGAGGAGGAATTAAAGAACCTCTTAATGAGGGTGAAAGAGGAGAGCGCCAAAAATGGTCTGAAGCTCAACATCAAAAAAACTAAGATCATGGCCACTGGTCCCATCACCTCCTGGCAAATAGAAGGGGAAGATATGGAGGCGGTGACAGATTTTACTTTCTTGGGCTCCATGATCACTGCAGATGGTGACAGCAGCCACGAAATTAAAAGACTCCTGCTTCTTGGGAGGAAAGCGATGACAAACCTAGACAGCATCTTAAAAAGCAGAGACATCACCTTGCCGACAAAGGTCCGCATAGTCAAAGCTATGGTTTTTCCAGTAGTGATGTATGGAAGTGAGAGCTGGACCATAAAGAAGGCTGACCGCCAAAGAATTGATGCTTTTGAACTGTGGTGCTGGAGGAGACTCTTGAGAGTCCCCTGGACTGCAAAGAGAACAAACCTATCCATTCTGAAGGAAATCAACCCTGAGTGCTCACTGGAAGGACAGATCCTGAAACTGAGGCTCCAATACTCTGGCCATCTCATGAGAAGAGAAGACTCTCTGGAAAAGACCCTGATGTTGGGAAAGTGTGAAGGCAGGAGGAGAAGGGGACGACAGAGGACGAGATGGCTGGACAGTGTCATCGAAGCTACCAGCATGAATTTGACCAAACTCCGGGAGGCAGTGGAAGACAGGAGGGCCTGGCGTGCTCTGGTCCATGGGGTCACAAAGAGTCGGACACGACTTAACGACTAAACAACAACTGAAAGAGAAGTATTGGTGGTGGAGGAAGGAGGAGGAGAACATGATAAGGGAAACATCTTCCTAGTTACCTGCACACATACAATATGGTTGGTGGTGAGCAATGCCAGGTCTCCCTCCATAGTAAAGGCCTTTCCCACCAGCCTGCCTCCCCTTGCTTGCCAGGCATCTTGTTGAAGTGTGTTAGTACTTTAGACCAGCTGACACAGGACCTATCACATATAAAGGCAAACCTCCTTTTCCACCCCCCTCCCTTAAGAGTATATTCTCTGGAGGCATGTGTGGTAAATTCTGCCTCAATATATCGTGTTTCCTTCCTTGCTTCCTTATTCACCATATCTGTCTGTAAACAGAAGCTTGACTCTGTATGGATTAGCTATGGACACCATCACTCCAGACATAAGGCCTGTTCCTCAAATTTCAGGCATTCCACTAGAGGGTCTTAGGACCCTGATATAGCTGGCATAGGACCTAGTTCTTATGAAATGAATTTATATTTGCAGAATACAAGCTGAATGCATATGTGTACAATATGTATGTATACACAAAGTTTGCATCTTAATTGTTATTTGTTCCCAACACTGATAAGGAACTGTGTGTATATGTTTTTCTTTCAAATGTCACACGTGATATTTGATGCGAGGCCTTACACAAAAATGGTCCCGCATCAGTTGGATACAGACAAGAAGTGGCTTCTAAGCTTAGACTGCATTCCTAGCTATTGCCAGAAATCTCCTTTCCTCAAAGTCAGTTCTTTGGCTGTAACCCTATGCACACTTATTTAGAAGCAAACTGTATTGAAATAATTGTAATTTACTTCCTCATCAGACTGCTGGTTTACCTATTTATGAAGTAAAGTGTGTTGAGAATTTTGATTATAACGTGTATTCTCATAACATCAGCAGAGTAAGGAGATATTGGTTAGCAGAGATACTTATGACACTATGACACTGAGAGAGTAAAACCAACTTAGTCTATTTACATATATACATAGAGAATAGACATTCCTCTGACAGCATAACATGAGATGAAGTAACACACAGCATAGGAAAAAGTGATCTGACTTACAGCAGATAAAGACGTTCATTTTACACATGACTTATGTACAGTCCTGTGACCAATCAGAAAATACATTACTTCATTTTCTGTTACACAAAGTTTCATCATGTACACAGCTGTACAACATTAAGTCTTAATCCTTGATACCCACACCTGAATACAATCAGTACAGTGACTCAGGTAAAATCAGCCATTTTACATTTAACTATACAACATTAATATTCAATACATTTTCATATCAAAATACTGGCGCCTCATGGTCTAAATTCATGGGATCCCATTAACAGCAGCAGTACCTCACCATCAACGCATAAAGTTGCACTCATAAGGGGTATTTGTTCAGCAAGGTACTGATGCGTATGGCATCCTCAATGGCATTCCATGTAACCTGCCCATCTTCCTTTTTAAAGCCCAGGGTTCTCTTTGCCCCCCCTGCTTCCCCTTCTATAGGATAGAGCATTGCTAGTTTTATATGCAAACGAAGTAAGTCACACATTAGGTAGAGGAGGGCCACTAAAGTCCTCTAGAGTTTCCTCTTCCATTTCCCAGCTGTCCTGGCCTGCATCGCCAATGGTGAGGAATTTGAGGAACTACAATCTTGAAATACCTGGAGGGTGAAGTCTACAATTTAAAAAATAAATTAATTAATATGTATGTGTTTTTTAATATCAAATTTTGGTTATGCTGTGGAGCCTCTTAAATATGACTTCATTTAGGGCCCCAGGATGTCTAAACTGGGCCTTATATAAACCCACACAATTTCTGAAAGATTTGTAGACTGATACCAACAGTCTGCTCAGGTTTACAAGTTTCTAGCTGCTTCATATCCAGAAAGCAAATATAATTTTTGGAGGGTCTGTTTGCAGAATGTCCAGCAAATCATTGATGCACTATCTAAGTAGAGGAAGAAAGCAGCTTTCTTAAATGTGGAGCCAAGACTTTTTTGCTTTATAATCAGGATACAATCCAACTCTGCTAAAATGTAGAGGAAGTTTCCCATCCAGATGTTCAATGTGATGTTGATTGGACTGTTAACTAAAACTTGTTTTTTTCAGTCTTTAAGAGTTATAGCTTTCATCCAGTATCAAATAAATATGAAGGAGTCAAAGTTCAAAGAAAGCCATAAGGGAGAGAAAAGAAAGTCTCTGCAGGATGTTTAAACCATGATAATACAACCTCAAATCAAATAAATACCACAGATTAGGAAATGATTAGGAAATGCATAAAGAAGACCAAGAGGACAGCCATGTGGTTAACAAGCAAAGTCAAAAGCTTGCTGGCGGTAACAGTGTAAGGCAAGAAAAAATGATAAAATACTAATGAGAAAAAAGAACCTTTTTATTTAAAATATTAACTTTTTAAAAAGCCTCGTTAAAAGAAGCTAATGTTGAACAATTTTGGGCCCAGGGAAAAACACTGTACTATTTCTCTTCTGGTTTATGAGGAACCATTTGTGAGCACTTTTTGGGTACTGCCTGTCAGCGAGCTACAAATCCACCAAACCATAGCATTGTCCAGCCCACATTTTACCAGCGTGGCTCCTACAATATCATGAGAAACCTTACCAAAAGCCTTGCTGAAATCAAGATACACTGTATCCATAGCATTTCCTTCATTTAACAAACTTTCAGCTCTGTCAAAAAAGAAAAGGATAAGGTTAGTCTGTTCAATCAGAGTTTATCCAGCAGGGAAATTGATTTCTTAAAGGTTTCTTGAATTTTGTTTGGTTAAAAAGAGAAGCAGTTTTCTTAAAGTGAAGAGAACTGAGCTTTTAAAAGAAGTCTGAACACAAATCCTGATAACTGTTTGCTCCCTTGCATCCTTGCATCAAGTTGCAAGGATGAGGGACAAATATTCCATCTGGAAGAGTCCTTAGTAGAATGAGGGTGCAACGACACTGCATTTAACCCTGCAGCTTGTGCTGGACTTCTCATAGTTACATTCAGTCTATTTCCCACCAACTACACAAGTAAAACCAGCCTTTTTTCATGGGGACTTGTTGCTTTTAATTTGGTCAGCAAGAGCTAGTGCTTTTTGGTAGCGATTCTGCTCACATTGCTTTGGGGTGTGTGTGTTGGGTTCTGGCATGTATCAGCCCAAGGGGCAGATGAGGGTGTGCCCTAGGGTGATGTTTATAGTGGGACATCTTTAAATAATTCTTTTTTCTTTTTGCAAATGGCATAGCACTGAATTATTGTAACAACTTGTGAAGCAGCAGTATGTATCTGACATAGAGCTACATATACTGGAAAAGTACAATAAAAATTGTTTGGAGGACACACTGTAAAGAGGCTTTCACTTGAGGAGAGTGATCCCACTGTACTGCGTATTCCTCGGTGGTCTGGTATGCCAGTACAATTGGAACAGTTATTTATTTATTTATTTATTTGGCTTTTATACTGCCCATCTAGATAAATCTACTCTCAATTTTGTTTAAAATATGCTTTTCCCGTACAGCACTGTGTCATATAAGTACTGCAGTGACATAAGGTATTACAACAACTCAGCCCTATGTCACTTGCCCATTTTTTTTAAATGTCAGGGAATAGGGCATTGTTTATGACAGACAAGGGTAGGCAACCTGTAGTCTGATGTGAATTGTAGCAATTTGTAGTGCAGTGTGATTTCCTGCCCTGAAACAAATTCTGAGATAACTGAATATTCAAAGAGAACAACTGTGGCTATTTAGCTGCCCTAGGTAACTTCAAAGTGACCCAAATCAAACCAGGACAGCTTGCTAGTTAAGTCAAATTGCTTTAGACAGATTCACAGAGAGCAGATCAGTCAACCACTATTAGCCACAATAGCGAAACTGTACAATCTCCATGTCAAAGTTCTTATGACGAGTCTGAATACCAGTTGTTGTAGGACATAGCAATGGGAGATATAGTACCTTCATGCTTCCTTGAATCAACTGGTGCACCAGGATGCTATTCCAGAGGGCCTTTTGGCCTGATCCAGAGCTGTTACACTTTACTGGGTGCTATTCAGTCAGCAGGTAAGAATTAATCATAAGTTCAATTACCTCTTTTCCTTTGTAATTTTATCCTGATTCAATAATATGTTATGTTGATGCTCTACATATTATTCAACTTTATAATCTCCAATCACATTCCATCTCTGTGAGAACAAATATATTGCTTTAATTTTGCAGCCTTCTGAGTTCTATGTATCTTTCATCTTATACCTCAGTCTAATAAATCATCTGTAGATATAGATTATTTGTCTTTCAACTAGCAAGTTTGAGTAGAGTGAGTGTTCCACATGTGTCATCATAAAAAGAAGAAAAAGAAAAAGGGGGAAAGGAAGGAGCTTTATAGCAGACATTTTAATATTATTTTAAGGCCAGAATCCTACTGGTGTCCATGTAAGTGCATAATGTGCTGTAGCTAACTGGGACAAGTTGACAAGGCAGAAGGCTATATGCCTGCTCATGCAATTGTAGTGAATCCCGACTCTCATCAATTAGCCCAATTACTTGTGAAAAATTACATAAATCTTATGCAAATACCAACAGGATTCTAGCTATTGGTTTAAGTGAGGGTTCTCCAAAAGAATCTTAATTGCTCATTTATGTTCAGAGGCTGAGTGATGGCTGAGCTGCTATTAGTCACCTCAGAAATCTATTCAAATGTGTCCACTTAACTCAGACACACATCAGTTTTTTCTCTTGCCCAATGTATTTATTACTTTCTTAAGTTAACTTCTTATGGAGATTTTCACACACAGATATTCTATTTATGAATGAACACACACACACCCAATATAGATTTAAATTGAGACCAAATTAGTTGCACTTTGTTCCCACATAAATCAATGGGAGGTAAGTAATGACTAACTGATCTCATTTATTTAAGTGAGAACCTCAAGTGCAAGTAACTTAAATGTGTACTCAGAATGAAGCCCTATTAAGTTTGGTGGGATTTTCTCTGAGATGACCAAGTATGATCTGCATCCAATCCATCAGTTACAGTTTCAATAACCTACCAGAACTTATTGATGATTTTTGCTTGTATAAGGAAAATCATGTAAGTTATGGTGGCCAACTGCCATTCATTAATGAGGTTCTGGTTGTGTACTGGGCATGCACCCAAGAATGCAACCAGCGCCTAATTAATGAGTGGCATTGGCTGCCCTGATTTATGCAGTTTACCGTAACACAGGCAGAAATTGGCATTAAAATTCTCGCTAATGAAATTGAGTAATAGCCCACTGTCAAACACTTGCAGCTTGCAGCTTTATGAAGCTCTCTTTGGACCCTACAATACTGAATAATTTCTGATGAGTTTAATATCCCATTCTTAGGGAAGGTGCCAGAGCCGGTTGTAGCCTCTTAGCTGCAGAGATTTCAGGATGGGACAGATTATCTAGATCCATTTCAATCTGGCTTAGGCCTGGTTATGGGACAGAGACAGCTTTGGTCAACTTGGTAGATGATCTATGCTGGGAACTGGATACAGGATCTGTGTCCCTATTGAATTTGCTGGACCTCTCACCATCTTTCATTACTATCAACCACAGTATCTTCCTGACCCGTCTCTCTGGAACGGGACTTGGGGGCACTGTTTTACAGTGGGTCCAGTCCTTCCTGGAGGAGAGAACTCAGAAGGTGGTACTGGAGGATTCATATTCAACACCCTGGCCGCTGACCTGTGCTGTCCCTCAGGGTTCTGTTTTGTCTCCTATGTTATTTAACATCTACATGAAACCGCTGGGAGAGATTATCAGGAGTTCTGGGGCTCGGTGTCACCAGTATGCAACTGATATCCAGCTCTACATCTTCTTGCCACCTAAATCCGAGGAAGCTGCTTCGGCTCTAGATCAGTGTTTGGTATCAGTAATGGACTGGATGAGGGTAAATAAATTGAAACTTAATCCAGACAAGACAGAGGTGCTCCTGGTCATTTGAAAGGCAGATCAAGGAATAGGAATGTAGCTGGTACTGGATAGGATTACACTCCCAATGAAAAAACAGGTGCGCAGCTTGGAGGTGCTCCTGGATCCATCCCTGAGCCTGAATACCCAGTTCTCAGCAGTCGCCAGGGGTGTGTTTGCACAGTTAAAACTAGTGTGCCAGTTACAGTATATCACAGAAGTGAGTACACATTTCATATTTATTTCAGTATATCTTTTCATGTGACAACACTGAAGAAATGACACTTGGCTACAATGTAAAGCAGTGAGTATACAGCTTGTATAACAGTGTAAATGTGCTGTCACCTCAAAATAACGCAACACACAGCCATTAATGTCTAAACTGCTGGCAAGAAAAGTGAGTACACCCCTAAGTGACAATGTCCAAATTGGGCACAAAGTGTCAATATTTTGTGTGGCCACCATTATTTTCCAGCACTGCCTTAACCCTCTTGGGCATAGAGTTCACCAGAGCTTCACAGGTTGCCACTGGAGTCCTCTTCCACTCCTCCATGATGACATCACAGAGCTGGTGGATGTTAGAGACCTTGCGCACCTCCACCTTCCGTTTCAGGATGTCCCACAGATGCTCAATAGGGTTTAGGTCTGGAGACATGCTTGGCCAGTCCATCACCTTTACCCTCAGCTGCTTTAGCAAGGCAGTGGTCGTTTTGGAGGTGTGTTTGGGGTCGTTATCATGTTGGAATACTGCCCTGCAGCCCAGTCTCCAAATGGAGGGGATCATGCTCTGCTTCAGTATGTCACAGTACATGTTGGCCTTCATGATTTCCTCAATGAACTGTAGCTCCCCAGTGCTGGCAGCACTCATGCAGCCCCAGACCATGACACTCCCAGCACCATGCTTTACTGTAGGCACAACACACTAGTCTTTGTATTCCTCACCTGGTTGCCGCCACACACGCTTGACACCATCTGAACCAAATAAGTTTATCTTGGTCTCATCGGACCACAGGACATGGTTCCAGAAATCCATGTCCTTAGTCTGCTTGTCTGCAGCAAACTGTATGCAGGCTTTCTTGTACATCATCTTTAGAAGAGGCTTCCTTCTGGGACGACAGCCCTGGAGACCAATTTGATGCAGCGTGCGGCGTATGGTCTGAGCACTGACAGGCTGACCCCCCCACCCCTTCAGCCTCTGCAGCAATGCTGGCAGCACTCATACGTCTATTTCCCAAATATGGATATGACGCTGAGCACGGGCACTCAACTTCTTTGGTCGACCATGGCAAGGCCTGTTCTGAGTGGAACCTGTCCTGTTAAACCGCTGTATGGTCTTGGCCACCATGCTGCAGCTCAGTTTCAGGGTTTTGGCAATCATCTTATAGCCTAGGCCATCTTTATGTAGAGCAACAATTCGTTTTTTCAGATCCTCAGATAGTTCATTACCATGAGGTGCCATGTGGAACTTCCAGTGACCAGTTTGAGAGAGTGAGAGCGATAACACCTGCTCCCCCTTCACACCTGAAACTTGTGACACTAACGGGTCTCATGACACCAGGGAGGAAAAACGGCTACTTGGGCCCAATTTGGACATTGCCACTTAGGGGTGTACTCACTTTTGTTGCCAGTGGTTTAGACATTAATGGCTGTGTGTTGCGTTATTTTGAGGGGACAGCACATTTACACTGTTATACAAGCTGTATACTCACTGCTTTACATTGTAGCCAAGTGTCATTTCCTCACATGAAAAGGTATACTGAAATGTTTATGAAATGTGAGGGGGTGTACTCACTTCTGTGATATACTGTATGTCCATTTCTTGCAAGATCTAATCTGGCCACTGTGACACACGTCCTAGTTACTTCCTGCTGGGATTACTGTAATGTGTTCTATATAGGGCTGCTGATGGAAAGTGTCAGGAAACTTCAGCGAGTCCAAAATACAGCAGCTGGATTGTTGATTGGGGTTGGTTACAAGGATCACATAATCTCCCTGTTACAGCAGCTCCACTGGCTGCCAATCCATTTCTGGGCACAATTCAAAGCACTGTGTTTTTTAATCTAAAAAGCCTTAAGTGGCCTGGGTCCAAGTTATCTCAAAGGCTGTGTCTCCCATTATGAGCCAGCTTGGGTGTTAAGTTCATCAGGAGAGGCCTTTCTCTTGGTCCTGCCACCTTCCCAGGTGTATCTGATGGGGACACAGGAGAGAGCCTTCTCTGTTGCTGCTCCCAGACTTTGGAACTCCCTCTCACAGGAGGGCAGGCTGACCTCATCTTTGCTGTCCTTCTGCAAGCAGGCAAATACCTTTCTCTTCAGGCAAGCCTTCCCTCAGTAACTAGCTACCCTTGTGTGATTTTTAGATGGATTGTTGTTGTGCATTACTGCTTTCACTGGAATATCAGTACTGCTTGTATTTTCCATTTCTCAGAGTAGCATTTTTAAAAATATTTGTATACTTATTGTTCTTAGCTTTACTATTGCCTTTTAATGATGTAAGATGCCTCTTTATACTCATTGTTCTTAGCTTTAAATATGGTCTTTTAATGATGTTAACTACTGTTGAATACTCATTGTTTTCAACTTTAAATATTGTTATTCAATGTTGTAAGCTGTCTTGGATCCTTTTCAAGGAGAAAGGCAGGGTAAAAATATTTTAAATAAATAATAAATTATGAAGAAAATACATTGGTAAATAACATTCTGGGGAAGCGAGGTCGTACAGTGTTTGAGAAACATACTACATGAGTTCTCATAGTCAGAATCAGATGTTATACTGACTGATAACAGAATTTAGTAGCTCTACCTGTAAGATTGTTTGGAAATATCAACTGGCAAAGAACAAAGTGTCATGAAAACCACATTCCCATCCGAATATTAGGAAGAACTGATGGTCAGAGCTGTCCGGCAGTGGAATAGGCTGCCTCAAAGGGTGGCGGAGTCTCCTTCTTTGGAGGTTTTTAAGCAGAGGCTGGATGGCCATCTGTCGGGATTACTTTGATGGATGTTCCCGCATGGCAGGGGGTTGGACTGGATGGCCTCAGTGGTCTCTTCCAACTCTATGACTCTATGACTCTATCCATTCACCTTGGTTTGCATTGGAATCTTGTTGAATTCCAGACAGTATCTTAAAAACCTATTGATTTCTCAGCGTTTTATCTACATAGAAAATAGGAAGCTTGGTCTTACTGTGAAATGTCCACTTCTGCAGTGGAAGAAGGGTAATCTGGTGTGGGTAAAAATAAGTATATGAATAAGGCTCAGACAAGTAGCAATTGAGCTTTTAAAGAGTTAAGAGCGATAGTTATATTATAATGCTGATTTAATTACTAGAAATTGAGGAAGGAACAAATGTTTACATGAGGGTCCAGTGGGAGTGTGCTAGTTGTTAATAGAACCAGCTACAAATGTAAATATGTACTTTTCTCTCTCTCTTCTTTACCAAACCAAACCAAAATAAAATAACCCTTTTTGTGACATTCCTGCCCAAGGAGGCACTGACCTTTCCACTAATTTTTACACTAGCTGGGCCAGACATTCTTCAGGCTGTTGCAGGCATAACTTAGGCAACTCACACCTTTTAATACCTAAAATTCTAGACATAAAATGTAGTTTCATGTAATACGGGTGTATATTTCTTTGTTAGTAGACTGGGTTCCCTAATCTTCGTTCCAAGGTACAGTACAGTTTATTGTTACAGTCCTTAGACCAATCACACAGGGGAAAAACTTAGACATTCGTAGTTTCCAAAATTCCAAATACCTTGTAAAAACATTTGACATTAAAAGACCATTTAAAATCTAGTATCTTGCTACCATAACATTTCAAAATTTCAGGTACTTCGTTAAAAAAAATTGTCATTTAAAACACAATTTAAAATCTAGTATCTAGTTACCATGGAATTTCCAAGACCTGAATATTGCCATATAAAATCTGACTCTTTGATAAGTGATCTTGGAGTCTATATCAAGAAACTCAAGTCTATTTTTTCTTTGATCAGTGAGTGGGGTGATGATCTCCTTACAAGCCACCTCGTAATCAATCAATTCTTTATTTACAGTCCTTAGACCTATCATACAGAGAAGTAGACAATCCAGATCCACACAATCTCTGCAATACGTAAAAACATCAAACATAGACATAGAACAAACAAACAAGTATACAACAAGTATAAAACAAACAAGTATACAAGCAATTCAAAACCCTCCATACCAATACCAGAATCAAGTATGGGGAAATTTCTGAAATTTGAGAATCACCAGACAGAACCCAGCTGCCTTGTATGATATCTTACTATCCCTGTCTGAGAGGAGATACTCAAGTCTAGTTTTCTCTGATTGGCCAGGGATGTTTTCAGTCAATGGGGTAATAATCTGATTTCATGCTACTGCATAATGCGGGCAGCGGAAAAACATCTTTGTTCCATTTACAATCAATCATAAAAAGAGCTTGCTTCAAACAATTAAATGGGATTTTTATTTAGAGACCAGAGGTAATACACATGAAGGGAAAGGTAGATTCTCTTAATTTAAAGGTAATAATAAAGGTTAAAACAACAGTAAAACATTTCTTTATAAAACTATACCACAGACTATCAACTTCCTTCAACTTTCTGCTCTAACTTTATGATGTCTCCCTCTAGACAGTCATATCTCAACTATTCTTTCAGCTGTTTTCTCTTTAGACAGTCTAATCTCAACTCTGTTTACTGCACGCTTGCTCTCTAGACAACCTAACTTCAACTTTTTTCCTGTTGTCTCTCTCTAGATAGTCAAATTTCAATTAACTTTTCACCAGACCATACTCTCCCAACGCTCAATCATACCAGCTGGTCACCATTCAGCTTACTCATCTGCCAGTCACTACAGCCCCTCCACCCATATCCATGCGCAACACATTCAAATATATATATCAGATTTGTACACATAATACATATATCAGATATATACACATAACCTACATAACTTTAAAATATAGTCTCCCAATGGGCACAAACACACACACACCAGAAAAGAAAATGCAAAACAAAACAAAAACCAAACTTGTATGTAAAAACAAAAAACAGCTAGGGACAGCTTTGTTACCCTAACCCCCACCCCAACATGGGCTGAAGTTTTGCTTACATTTTTTCTGGATTTTGGACAGATCAGTTTGTAGTCTGTTTTAGTAACATCAAAAAAGTCTTGTGCCACCTTTAGGACCAACACATTAATTTTGGTATGAGATTTCAGGGGTAGCCTGCTGTTCTGTCTGACTTCCATCCATTTACTTGGTTCTGGGTGCTTTGTTTTTTACATAACAAAGTAATCATGGCAGGGGGAACTGGCCAGCATGGTAGGCAAAACCACTATTGGGGCCCTAGCAGGATGTTAGTGGGTACTGCTGTAATGCCCAGCAACTGTACTCCAATGTATCACCCAACGATTTTATAATGCTTGCAAATTGCTTGCAAATGCTGTTTGTTTGTTTTTTGTTTGTTTTGCACAAACGAGGATAGTGTAGAAGCAGTAGAAGTTTTGCAGCCCAGTGACTGCAGCTCAAAGGCAAGTTCATGTGGGAGGACTTAGTTTATCCTTATCGGATATAAAGATCCCAAACCTGTGGAGCTTTGAAAGAAAGAACACATTAAACTAGGCCTATAAAAATGTTTAGGTATGCTTGGTGGTTCTTTAGGCACAGGATGATGATAGTTGCTACATACATGTACCATTCTCAAGAAAGAAAGTGGAGAAGTGGTGTTACATAATCATTGGTCCCAAACTAAATTAAATCCATGTACGTTCCATCACAAAAATGTTCTTAATATACAGGAAATGGTGTTGTTGTTGTTATTTAGGAAGCCACTGAAATGTCATGGCTGCACACACATACAATAAAAGAAGGAAATTATGAGGGGAAATATAGTCTATTGTCTCTATATTAAGTTTCAATGAGGAAAACAGATTTCTTCTTTTGTGCCTTAAGTAATGAAGGCAAACCATCCCTTGATCTGTATTTATAGATTATTCTCAATTATTCATGTTGAATATTCACAGGGCAATTTCTATTGCAGATTTTATTATTGGCCTTTTGGAAATGATTCTGATGGATGCACTCACATGAAAAAGTTCCATTGGAATGGGCCATCCAGGCAACTTGTTTAAAAACTATCCCATAAACTTGTTCTGGTACTTTTGTCCAGCTTCCATTTACACATTTGTCTTTCAGCAAATTGCAGGGATGATTCATTCCAATTACATGTGGGTGGATGTACACTGTTTACTACCATGGGCTGTATTTCAACAGTTGGCCTGTGGATAGACACATTATATTGGAACTGATACAACACCAAGACAATGTGTATCTCCTCAAACCACTCCATCAGCACAAGCTTCAATTAAGACAAAGAGGCTGAACATCTTTAAGAACAGAGTTTTGATGTTCTTTGCTGGTTGCTTCCAAATTTTGCTAGATTTGAAATATAAGTGATTCTGAGTGGATTATAACTACACATAGGTACCTAGTGTAGTGTAGTGGCTAGAGAAATGGGCTAGGAGGACTCAAGAGACCTGAGTTCGAATCCTCACTCAGCCATGGGAATTCATTGGGGCTGGGGGGTTAGCACCGGTAAAACCAAACTGTAAATATCTCATTTACCTTGAAAACCTTATTTGAGTCACTATATGTTGGATGTGACTTGATGGCATGTTACACACATGCATGCACTCATACACACAAACTGTGCACCTAAAAATGAAATGTGAACTTCCTTTAATACGAAAGAGATCAAACTGAGATGATGATAAGGAACAGCAGATTGAAGGTCAGAGAGGGTGATTGTGAAGAGGAAACATGCACGATTTTGTCCCATTGTTTGCATGCACTGACAGTGCTTAGAAAATTTACCTTTTTGGACTACAATTTCCCAAACCCACCAGCAGCATGGTCACTAGCTGAGAGATTTTTGGAACTGTATTTTTAAAAGTAACTTCTCCAAGCTGTGCAAATTTATCTAGGATTCCCACCCCACCAGATATAGTGAGGTATAATTTGGCCATACGTCTGACATATGAGAACATTCAAACAATTAGTTATCATAGCACACACTCACAAAATTGCTCTACAGTTCTCTTACCTAAGGATGTTTAAAGTTAACATAATAGTAGTTAAGAGTTTGAACTAGAAGTTGAGGAGAAAAACTCCAAGTCACGCCTCAGCAATGACCATGCTGGATAATTTGAGGACTAGCAACTATCACCCCAGTTATAATATTAGAGTGCTAACATTGACCTAAAAATTGGGGGGAAAATTGGCTTGTTTGTTTTACTACACCTCCAGTGTCTGAATAATCTTTGAGACATGCCAGTTTAGAGGTGGGGAGAATTTATTTCTTTGGACTCTCACTCCCAAAATGTACCAGCCAGAATGGCTGCTGTAGTCTGGAGCCATTTGGAGATGAAGTTCAAAAAGATAACATCTTCCACATCCCTGCACAAGCCTGTCTCAAAGAATCAAATGGGCAGATGCTCCACAGAAACCTTAACTGAGAGAGCCACATACTACTTAATATAAAAATTGGGCTTTTTCCTTAGAGTCTAACATCATGTTCATGGTTTAAATATTTATCCTCTGGTTCATAAAACTTTTGATAAATAGTTCTGGAAAAACAGTATGATTTCAGGGAGTGGGTGACATCACCCAAACAAGATGGTTGCTTAAGCTGATCACAGTCAGCCTCTGATAAACAATGTTGATAACTACTGAAATTATTTCCCTCAGTCTATGATTAAAGCACAAAGAAATGCATCCTGCAGCAACTGGCCCGAAAGAAAAAGGCCTGGATTTCTATTTTGGATTGAAAGAGAAGAGAATAGCTGCAGATTTGTCAGAAGAAGAAACTAACAATATGCCAGGCAAAAGCACTCAAACAGGAAAGAAAGGGTTTCTGCAGCAGAACAATCTGGTAAGAGACAGATTATCTAGATGTGCAATTATAACTAGATGTCCAATGCTTTGAGTAGCCAGAAAAGCAAAATTTTCAAAATATTAAATTACTAATTATTTTAAATCACATAATTCTGTTTTGGTCAACTTGGCTGAACCACGAGCAGCTTAAAAAAGAATATCAGCCAGTCTTGAACCACTGGAGACTTCAGTTTCCACACTGACAAGAGAAATTGACATTAATCTCTGGAACAGCTAATGAGGCCTTAGGTCTGGGAATGCAAAGTAGTACCAAAATCACAGCTCTTACTGCAATACCTAAAGTGTTCCAACTAAAGTTGGAAGATTTGAAAAATCAATATGATTTCTTACATTGGCTTTAATGGCACCTGATAGAGTGTAACCCATTGATAAATCAATCGTCTAAGAAAGGAGGTCTTCATCCTGCCACTTTGGCATTAGGCATTCTCATTTCTTTGACCACAGTCCATTGGGGGTATAACCTTAACCCTCATTGTCCAAACATCAACCATAATCAGAATGTGATGACAGCACTCATGTAGTGAACTGAAAAATAACATGTTAATTTGTTTTAACATCTGATATCTTTAAGACCACTAAACTTCTTTAACATTTTTCTCTCTTTATCCAGGACCCCTTTTTTATGTTCTTTATGTACATGTAAATAATATTGCTATTGTTGTGTTTGTGAATTTAGAATTTTAATGTGTATGAGTGTGTGTGTAATAAAAAGACCAACCAGGTAAACAGAATTGTGCTTTGTTCAAACTTGATTCCAAATGAGAGCAATAAGAGTAATGGCAAGATAATGGTAAGACTCCTATGAGATAAATGAATGGTTAATACAGTTGAGATACCAGCCACCCTGGGACCTTGTTGCAAGGAAGGACATACATCCCTTAAATTAATACAGTTTAAATAAGATGGATAAAATATGCATGAAGATTGAAAACTTTGAATTTGAATTTTGAAAATTTTGAGTGTGGGAGAGAGTGAAACTGATAGACTTCCCCAATCCTGGTGTGGTTTCAGAATCTTCACAGTGTGTGCTGCTGTTTTTTCAGATCCAGTTGATTCTTCGTCTTCCTGCTCCACATTAAAATCCTGGCTTCTTCTCAGGCTTAGGGTGTTGACACCCATTCTGGCTTAGGAAGCCTCCAGAGCCGCACTCTGGGAAGCTTGAAAAACTGTTTCCTGGTGTAATCAACACCCACCTTCTTTTACCTCTTCATGTTTTTCCCACTTCCCTCTAAAATAACTCAAATGCTTCATGCTATTTCCATCCTCTTTTATGCCACTAAAATTTATTTAATACAAGCTTTTCTAAAATAGTTTGTGGGGGCATAGCTGGCAGTGGAATGTCCACGTAGGACCCCATCAAGGTCTGCAGCTGCCTTTTCTGCTGGCTCTGCATGTGAGAGATCCTCAGGTGGAGCTGGTGGGGAAAGGGTGTGGGTCAACAGTAACAGTTAGAAATCAACAGAGTCGGCCAAGGGAGTCGTTTTTGGAGGGTAACTAGACAGCAACTCCATTTCAATTGTAACAACATGTAAACTATGCATAAACTGTTAGATGGAAGTTGGAAGTTAAACTGGTGCCCCATTTAATATTACCTTAGCATCCTTACGAAAGGCCAGAGAAGCAGCACTACTGGCTGCAGAGTTCCCTTTGCTGCCTTTGCTACTGGCTCTCCATCCACCTCTCCTCATCCTTCTGCTGATGGTGGCATACTTTGAGAAGCAGAGATTACAGGCAGGCTCATTCCCTTTTTTCCTTTGGAGTAGTTCACCTCCCAGGGAAACAGGGAAGATGAGGAGGATGTCACGTGTACTCCAGCCCTGGGCCTGGCTTTGGTAGGTCTTTGAGAGAGTTAGAATTTGTCAGTGGATCAGGGCTGGGGGGGCTTGAAGACTTTGTTCATCCCAAGAGATGTTGCAAATGTTCATAAGGTGTGTGAGAGAAAAGACTGTTAAGGTTCCTCTCAGTAGCAGCGTAGATCCCAGGGCTCTTAGTACCACAATAAAGCAGGTTAATACAAACAACGAACCTTCTTTAAGACAATTACATTTAAGATAGAAAAGCCTGAGCCCTAATTTTAACTGGATAGATCTGTGCCCTTGGAGGGCACCTGGGAGAGGAGCCACCGTCATGTCTTCTCTTCCGAGAGTTAGGAAGAAGAAGAAGGGAAGTGAGACTGACACCCAGGCCCTGACAATATCCATTCATGGACAGATGCAGGAGGAAGTCAAGGTCAAAAGATGGGGGAACCTCCTTGACTTTCCCATTCCCCAAATTCCCCCTTGTGGGTATCTGGGCTAGATAGGTGCTAACAGGCAATGCTTGCAGGAGGTCAAGTCAACAACTGGTATCTCTTTGTTGTTTAGTTGTTAAGTCGTGTCCGACTCTTCGTGACCCCATGGACCAGAGCATGCCAGGCCCTCCTGTCTTCCACTGCCTCCCGAAGTTTGGTCAAATTCATCATGTTGGTAGCTTCGATGACACTGTCCAACCATCTCGTCCTCTGTCGTCTCCTTCTCCTCTTGCCTTCACACTTTCCCAACATCAGGGTCTTTTCCAGAGAGTCTTCTCTTCTCATGAGATGGCCAAAGTATTGGAGCCTCAGCTTCAGGATCTGTCCTTCCAGTGAACACTCAGGGTTGATTTCCTTCAGAATGGATACGTTTGATCTCCTTGCAGTCCAGGGGACTCTCAAGAGTCTCCTCCAGCACCACAATTCAAAAGCATCAATTCTTCGGCGGTCAGCCTTCTTTATGGTCCAGCTCTCACTTCCATACATCGCTACTGGAAAAACCATAGCTTTGACTATGCGGACCTTTGTCGGCAAGTATCTCTTAGCTACTTGTAAATTCCCCCTTAGAACTTGTGTGAGGGCAGCACAAATCCCTCCCTGTGCAAAGGCTTCTGTCATGGATTCTTGCATTGAGCAGGGAGTGGACTCAAAGGCCTTACAGGCCTCTTCCAACTCAATTACTCTATGAGTCCAATAATTTGATCTTAAAATGCTTAATTATGTACTTCATTTGTTTAGAAAGATTTCCTTATGAAAGAAGGCAGAAACACATCTTTCAAAAAACCCCAACAATTCTGTGCTAGTTATAACTGGGTCAGAGCCACAGCCAAGAACCTAAAGGGGAATAACCTAAAGGGGGAAAGTCCTCCAGGCCAGATTCTAAATTGACATTCAGTTGCCCAACCAGAAACTGAAACATGACAAATCTTTTAAAAAGTAGTTAGACTAAAAAGGGAATATTCTTTCTGCTCTGTACGTGAAAGAAATTAAAGTAGGCAGCAAAGTGCAGTGGTAAAAGAAAAATAGGTACAGAACTGCAAAATGATACAATCCGTTCAGGCAAGTGCATCCAGAGGTTTCAGCTGGGCACTCAAGAACAGTGTACATTGAACACTTGACTGGTACATTACATGACCTTACCTTAAAGAACAATACTGCTCCCCCCCCCCCCCCCCGCAATCCCTAGATTCCAAACAAGGAGGTTTTTTCAGTTACTGACTTTTTTGGGGGAAATTTTTCTGAAGAAATAAGATTTCAAAGTTAACTGGAACAAATAGTGATATCAGAGCAGGCTTGGGGGCAATATAAGTTACACTCAGATTTTAGTTGTTTTAAAGTTTTATATACCATTTTAGAGCAAATTTTTATTTTAAAAAAATACACCACAAAGGCTTAAGTACAATTGCTGGCCGAAACTAAATTACACCCTTTGCATCGGTGGAACTTACACAGCTGCTAACTTATCCATTGAATCAATGGCTAAAATCCAGTAGTAAGTGGCAACTAGAGTAAGCTCATTAAATCAGTGGGGATTTGGAGATAAAACTCCATATGCTCCTTTGATTCATTGGGCCTACTCTCATTGTGACTTGCTTCTGGATTTCAGCCAATGGGACTCTATGTGTGGCCTAACAATTGGTTTGGTAAACAAAGGCAATATGTTGCAGCATATTATACTTTAAAATACAGTTAAAAGCCTGTGAGACTCAACTGCCTTCATTGTGAGATGAAACAACAACAACATTGGTTCTATGTAGGGAGCCTCCTTAAGCATAGAGTTTGGCAGATGGAGGCTGCCTGTACAATGGCTACTTTTCTCTGCACGCAGGGAGAATCTGGAGAAACCACATTTATATCTAAGGAAGTGCAAACACCTTTTAAGGAAATGAAGAACAGCATCAGGTGTTGTGATTATAAGTGCGGGATTCACAAGGGATGCTTAACTTGTTCACCACCAGCTTGTTTCTCTGCTAACAATCACCCTCCAGTTTTTTTCTTGTAACTTGAAAATTTGTGGCATCTCAAGAAAGATACGTATATTTTAATAAACTGCAACCCTGAGTGAGGGATTCAAATCAGGACTGCAGAACTCTAATCCTTCATCCAATAGTGATTTTCGCTGGGAAACCAGCACTAGGTAAATGGTTGAACACACCTTTCCTGCACCATGGTTGTACACCAAACCTACCCTGTTATTAGCTGCTATTTGCTAAAACATTGAGAACTAGAAGGTCCAGTAAAAGATTTTCATTGCTTTATCTATTCTGCCCTTAAGACTTCCAGAAAGATGTGAACTAGCAAAACTAAGTATATGCCAGACATACACATAAAATATTTCACCTTTTAAAGCTTTCCTCCATGTTTGAGAGAACAATATGAAATTTTATTCCTTGCACTTTGCCATTATAAACAACAAAAATGCCAAGTAGTATATCTTTTTATTACACTGGATCCTAGAAACATTTGATTTCTCCATGTAATCAATTCTAAATCAGTTTCAGAATACTTGAGCTATGGTGGTGGCTGTAGAATAGAATCTCAGGGTCACAATATACATTATGCATAGTAAATCATGTCTCTGTGTTCCAGAGATGGAATTCCAGCAGCAAGCTCATCTAGAAACTACTGGAACACACGTGCTATGGCAAGCAGAAATCCTTCATCACATAAGGAATTATCCCTTCTAATAACATGCTATCTGTAAAATATAGTTCAACACTTACATTGGCTCCAGTGTGGCAGTGATTTGGATAGAGGGGTGGATGGAAGATAGTGCTCAGGAAACCAAAGTTTTGCAGCAAAAGCATATTTCTGGAATATAACCAAATGCAGAAGAAGAGATTCAAAGTGTTCAAAATGGTGGTTCAGTTAATTTCACAGTGCTGTGTGGTACAAGGAAGGACAGAAAGTTTGTCACCTTTTGGAAGTTGTTGAACTTAACACCCATGATCTGTTGTCACTTGCTATGCTGAATAGGGCTGACATGATTTGCACTCCAACAAGACATGGAGGGGTTACACATCCTCCACCTTTGTTTGTGGGGTACTGGATAATAATGCTCCTTCTTATATTGCAGCAATGTGTGTGTCTCCAGGAGAGGCCCTTAAGTCCCTGAGATGTGAGTGCTTTCTGGGGGTAAACACCATGAGAGAGAGAGAGAATAAACATATCAACACATAGTTGGCTGCAGCCCTCTTGCTCATAGTCACTTCTTGGCATCTGTCATCCACATACCCGAGGATACTTAGAGACATGGAAATCTCCTCGTTTTATATATCTGTTGAAGTCATAATCTCAGTATATAAGCAGAAGTCCTCTAGCACATTTCCCAAAGCAATCCTGAGAAAACTCATTAAATTGAAAGGAGCTTTTGTAAGATAAGTGTCTTGTGGATTGCATTTGAATTCACTCCAGTGAAGAAATGGCTTCATCAGCTTGGATCTGAAAAGTTAATTCAGAGAACTCAGAAATAATGAGCTCACCAAAGTTGATTCTTCTTAAAATAGCTGATGATGTCCCATGAGCCACTACAAAATAAATTGCATTCCAAGTGAACACAGTAGGCATAAGCAGTGAAGTAATTCCTGGGTGATCATGATGTTTTCTTAGTCGCAGGCTTGAATTTCAGGGGACTCAAATCTGGCATAAGAAACTGCAGAACTACATTGAATATATTTCAGAATCTATGGATTTCTGTGGATTATTTTGATTCTGCACTAAAAATCTTCAGATCTATAAATACATATGTTTTAAAGCATGACTGAATTAGATAGTGATGAAGACTCAAGCAGTGATTCGTTGAACTACCATAACATTGCTGAGAGATAGAATAAGTATAAGCTCACTGAGGATAAAACTAGAGATAGGTTTGGCATGTTTTGATAAGATGTGCGCCTTCAAGATGTAATAAAGATCTGCTTGTCACAGCATAAATGATTTTCTTCACCTATGTATCTCACATTTGATGTGTTTTGTTTTAACTCTGTGGTCAGATTATTCATTGGAAGGGAAACATGGGTTTAATTTGACTGTTGAATGGGTTAGCTGATTTCAAATGGGTGAGCTGGTTTGTTCCAAGGAAGGGGAATAACAGACAGAATAAGAAATGGTAGGAAGATAAAAACACTTAGAAATTGGGACAAGGAAATAAGATTTAAAGAAAGAGTAACCTAGAGGAACGAGACTGAAAGCATTTTAACAGGTTCACAACTGACAATATTGGCTGAGTATCTTAGTGTAAATATTCAAATGTATAGTTCAAATATTTCAGTTACAGCTATAACTTTTATTGTGCTATGGCTCTGACCACTGGGGGTCCAAGGCATTTTGCTACTGGGGGCAAATGGCAAGATTGCTCCATATCCACAATTCTAACTGGGGCTAAAACTACACATGTGCAGCAAGCTTTTTACTGTGGTTTATCTGCAAACCAGAATGGAACCACATACCTGTTGTTCGACCTGGATTACTCAATGGCCAGAATCCTGTTGGTGCTCATGTAAGGCTTATGCTACTTAACATCACTAATTGTGGCTAATTGATGAGGTGTCGCAGTGCATCTCAGCTGTGCAGTCAGGAGTATGATAAGACATATGACTCAGACATGCCCCACTATGTAGTTAGTTAACTACAACTAGCCACAGTAAATTACATAAATCTTATACAAATACCAGTAGGACCTTGTCACTGAATCTGATTCGAACACCGGTGACAGGACTGCATTCTGCTTCACAGTTGGACAGTGCAAGCTGTTAGGGAAAGTCATGCTGTGTGGCACCCGTGCCTCTCAATTTTTTTAGAGTATCTAAACATTGTTCCTGTTCAGTTGTAACCTTCTTGCTTTTTCCTACAACTTTTTCCATTTCTTTTCAGGAGAGAAAGTTCTGAAATGCAATTGTGCAATATTTGTTGATAAGTAAGGCTAAGAGACATCCTGTGTGTAGTTGTTCATCAGCTGCTAATATTGTGAGCTTATCATCAAAGAAAAGATATGACTGCCAATTTATTTTTATGATTTGTCTGGGAAACAAATCAGAGCATACAACAGTTATTCAGGAATCAGATAGATAAAACTATCTTGATGGGTACAATATTAAGCCTATGAAAAATTAGTAAGATCACTCCTGAGACATGAAAATTTAAAACACCAGCTATTGAAGTATTTTAGAGATGCTTGCTATCCCTTGTGCATAAATTCTAAGTCAATGCTCGAAGACCTACATTTAAAGGGGGAAACAGGATGATCCTTATTGCAACATGCTCCAAATGAAGAAGTAACCTTCAGCATGAAGAGCTCTCTTTCTTTTAAAAGATCATTTAACTGGAGGTAAGTCTTACTCACACAGTAATTAAATAAGAAATATATATTTGGATCTGATCTGTCTCATTTGGCTAGAAAAAAAATCTGGAAACTGAAGAAAGCAACCCTAGCAGATAAAGTTAATAAGTGTCTTTGACTGCTATGTGTTATCATGAAAGTATCTAGGGGAAAAAATGACATGTTTTCTAATAATAAAATAGAAGCTTTCCATGTCTTGGTCTGTTCCAAGCCTGGTTAATGAGTTGTTTCTCATAAATCTATCCATAAGCAAGTGTAGGTTTAATTAGAGGGGTAACAGAAGTTAAACATCATTCTCCAGCCTGTAATCATACCAAATACTAAATTCATAGTTTTAGTCACTGGGTTTGAAAAGGAATTAAAGTTTCAGCTTTAGGAACAAAATCTATAACACAGACCTTTTGTGCTAATGACAGAAGAATGATGCCATGTTATTTAAGCTAGTGATAGTCAGCTCCTGCCATCTGGCTGGTTGATCTAAGTTTCCTTCCCTCTCCTCCCAACCCACTTTCATTCATCTTTCTTCTTGACTGAGGGCCATGACAAGATGGCTAGTAGGTTCTCCTTATTCCAATAGAATGGAAATTACTGGTGCAAATGCAAAAATAGGCAATACCTTTATAGACCACAAAAAATCATCACACAATAAACCGAGTTTCGTGGATTAAACACCACTTCATCAGAACTGGACCAGTGTGAAGAACTTAAAATCCAAAACTCAAAGTCCAAAAGTACATGGCATTTTTTTATTTTATTTTTTGGCCAGGAAAATTGCTCTTAGACGTTAAGTCCAACAGTTCTTGGCCATTTGTCAGGCCTTTCTCTCTTAGATGGAGGTGAGGAGGCTGGTTGCTGTTTTATGGTTGCAATTTAGGCATCCAGTTCTACAAAGAAGCATAAGCACGTGTGTACACTAGAGATGGGGGTATTCGTATTCGTATATGAATATCTCCCCACAGATGCAGATAACGAGGCCTGGGGCCAGACTGACCACTCACCATTCCGCTGCTGCTGCGGGCTCCGTGCTCCCTTCCTATCATTCCAGAGCTCACGATGGATTATCCACTCTTCGACCTGGCAGAGAGGCTCATCATCCCGCCTTCTGCCAGGAGTGGCTAATCCACCATGAGCTCTGGAGCGATAGGAAGGAAGCGCAGAGCCCGCAGCAGCGGTGGAATGGTGAGTGGTCGGTCTGGCCCCAGGGGGCCAGACCCTCGTTATCTGCACCTGTGGGGGGATATTTGTATTCGTACACGAATACCCTCATCTCTAGTGTACACACATCTGCCCATTCGGCCTTAGTTTGAAACAGATATGTTTCTGATTGGCCAGTGGGGGGCGGGATGACACAGAAAACCTGAATCTTCCATCTGAGAATTGGGATGATAATTTAGTAAACTCACTAGGTTTAGCCAATTGAGGCCAGATTAAAGCCAAAATGATATTACCTAGTTGTTGCAGTCCTCCTCTGATGATGTTGAGATTCCAAGTGTCTTCCTGTTGGTATGGGGGCGGGGCGGGGCTATTTCTTGGTATCCTCATAGTTCCATTGAAGTAAAGGGCAGCCATGTGGACAAAACAAAACAAAATCCAAATGCAAAAATGGGTGGTACCTTTATAGACCACTAAAAAAATAATCACAGAATAAACTGAACTTTTGTGGATTAAACACCACTTCATCAGGATTGGACCAGTGTGAAGAACTTAAAAGTCCAAAAGTGCATGGCAAGATGGTTTTCTTGCCAGGAAAGTTGTTCTTAATAAATCACAATAAAGTGTGGTTTATTGTGTGATGATTTCATGAAAAAATTCCTGGATCTAATGGAAGAAGTCCTAAAACAATCTTCCCTAATTTGGAACCTTCCATATGTTTCTGTTCTATCCTCCCTGAGTTCTGGTCATGATGTTGAGAGATGCAGTCCAAAACATCTGGAGAACTGCAAGTTGTGGGAGGCTGTCCTGAACCATTCAAAAGGAAAACTAAGATTTCACTCATCTGAAGATGATTTTTTTAATAAATATTTTTATTGTATTTTTCTACTTTTCCATCCGTTGCAACCAGAGTGATTTATTACAATATATTCCATTCATTTCATCTTGTCTTATACTCTCTAACATAATATTAATCTAATTATTCTACTTAAATCGGTGTAGATTTCATCCAGGTATAAAGAGGTTCCCATTTATTATTATCTAGTCTATCATTTAGTGTATCTGTCAAAGTATCCATTTCTGCTAGTTCCAAAATCTTCTCAATAAATTCCTTCTTTGTCGGCATCTTTGTAGTCTTCCACTTACTGGCATATACAATTCTAGCTGCAGTTATCAGGGGTAAGGTCAAGTAAGTATTGTTTTTTTTGAGTGTAGCTGGTAATATATTCAATAAGAAAATTTCTGGTGTCAAAGCAATTTTAACCCCTAAAATTTTCTCTGTCATTTCATGAATCATTTTCCAAAAGTCCTTGGCTCTATTGCACATCCACCACATATGATAGAAGCTCCCTACTTTCTTTTCACATTTCCAACACTTATTAGAAACATTTTTATACATTTTTGTTAATTTCTCTGGTGTTACGTACCATCTGTAAAACATTTTGTATATATTTTCTTTTAGATTTATAGATTTAGTCATTTTAATATTTCATTCCCAAATTTGTGACCAGGCACTTAGTTCTATATTATGAGCTATATTTTGAGCCCATTTTACCATACAATCCTTCACAATTTCATCTTCCATTTTTTGCTCCATTAAAGTATTATAATTATAAACCTTTAATCAATTTTTCCTCTGAGTCCAGCAACCCCTTATCCAAAGGTATTTTGTCTTTCTGAAACCCTATAGCTTTATGTTTTACATATCTTGATTTCAACAAGTTTATCGACCACCAATCTAAGATAATACCTTGTTCTGCCAGTTTATCTTTGTTCTTTAGATTAAAATCACTATCTAATATCTCGGCATATCTCCCTCATGTCCCTTGAGATGTTCTTGCCGGATCAGAGAACGCTTCTAATGGAGCTACCCATAATGGTATCTTTCTATAATCTTGTGCCTTAACTGTCTTCCAAACCCATAACAGAGCTATCCTGATCAAATGTAAATTAAATGTTTTGCATTGCTTATCATCTTGGTATCATAGGTAGGCATGCCAGCCTAGCCTTAAATCATGCCCCTCAATTTTTAAAAGTCTCCCATTTTGTAGAATAACCCATTCCGTCACCCAGGACAAAGCTGCTGCTCTGTAATAATTTATCCAGTCTGGTAGGACAAACCCTCCTCTTTGTTTATTGTCCTGAAGAGCCTTAAGTTTTATTCTTGTTTTTTTCCCATTCCAAACAAACTTGGTCATTATCTTATTCAGTTCTTTTAAAAAATCTTGTTTTAATAATATTGGAATTGTCTGAAAAAGGAAAACTAGCTTTGGTAATATATTCATTTTTATTGCGGCTATTCTACCCATTATGGATAATTGGAGTTTAGACCATTTCTCCAAATCTACTTTGATTTCTTTCATTACTTCCATATAATTGTCCTTTATTAATGTACTTGTGGTTTTTTTTGTCATATTAATTCCTAAGTACCTAACCTTACACGTTTCTTAACACGCAGAGTGTTTTCGTAATTTTTCTTTTTCTTCTTTTGTTATATTTTTCATCAGAATTTTTGTCTTTTGTTTATTTATTTTAAGACCTGACATATATTCATATTCAGTTATTGCCTCTACTAATGTTTCTATTGACATCATAGGTTCTTCTAAGATTATTACTAAATCATCAGCATAGGCTTGAATTTTGAAATCTTCTCCTTTAACCTTTAAACCTTTGATTCTCTTATCCTCTCTGATTTGTTGGTTCAGGACTTCCAACATGAGAATAAACAGTAGGGGGAACAGCAGACATCCTTGCCTTGTGCCTTTTTCAATTTGAATTGTTTCTGTCAGCTCTCCATTCACTTTGATTCTTGCTTCTTGTTTAGAATATATTGCTTTAATTTCTCCTATAAACTTCTCTCCAGCTTCCATTAATTGCAACTGTGTCAGCAAAAAACTCTAGTTCATATTGTCAAAGGCCTTCTCTGCATTGAAAAATATTAATACCATCTGTTTTTCAGGGTGGGCTTCATAGTATTCCAAGACATTCAATACTATCCTGATATTGTTTTTCATTTGTCTTTTTGGTAAGAATCCTGATTGGTCCTGATGAATTATCTGCACCAAAACTTTTTTCAATCTGTTTGCTAATATTGATGCAAACATTTTATAATCTACATTCAATAACGAAATTGGTCTATAGTTTTGGATTTCTGATTGATCTGTACCTTCTTTATATATCACTGAAATTATTGCTTCTTTCCATGAAGTGGGAATTTCTTTTTCTATTTCTATTTCTTCTATTAATTCCTTAAAGGGTAAACCTAAAACTTCTTCAAAATTCTTGTAATATTCAGCCGGTATTCCGTCACTTCCTGGAGATTTATTATTCTTTTGTTTTCTAATAGCTTCCACCACTTCACACATCGTTATTGAGGAATTCAAGATCTCTTTATTTTCTTTAGATAATTTCTTTAACTGAAACTTCTGTAGATATTCTCTTTGCTCTATTATTGACTTCCCGGATTCTTTGTATAGCGCTTGATAAAAATCCTTGACAATTTTTTTTATTTCCTTCTGCTCCCATTTAGTCTCTCCTTCCTGGTCTTTAAGGTTTATAATTTGGTTTCTTGTTTGTTCTTTTCTCAGTCTATAGGCAAGCCATTTGCCTGGTTTGTTTGCTTTTTCAAAGAAATTTTGTTTCGCTTGTTTTATCTTCATTGCCATTTCTGACATCCACCATAGATTTATTTGATGTTGTACTGATTTCATATTATCTGCTAGTTTTTCAATTGAGCTATTTGGTTTTGACTGTTCTAGCTGGAAGAGTTTTTTCTCTAATTCTTTGTATGTTTGTATTTTTTCCTTTTTTTGTCTTGCTGCATGCTTTATAACTAACCCTCTTAGCTTTGCTTTTCCTGCATCCCAGACTACTCTCATTGGTACATCTGGAGTTTTATTTTCCTTAAAGAACCAAGACATTTCTTGCATAGCTTCTTTCTTAAAATCTTCATTTTGCAAAAGACTGGTGTTCATTCTCCAAAACAATTCAGTTGTAAAATAACTGGACTATGATCAGCAAAAGTTCTTGGTAGTATGTCTATGGTCTTCATCACTTTTATCCAGCTTATTGGAATGTTTTAATAAACATTTAATAAACATTTCTTTAAAACACCCAAACATTTCTGGCAAGCAGAACAGAGACATCATAATATCATGCTGTGGGCTGCAGTTTGAATTTGCTAGATAAAGGGATTTGTGTTCACTCAAAATATGTTTCTTTACCAACTTAGAATGAACACATAGACTGACTTTATATTATTGGTAAAACAGTGAAGACCTTGGTTTCTTGGTTATTGTTTTAGAAATGTATTTATAGGATTTGAATTTCTTTGTTGCACATTTTTAATACAGTTTTTGAAGGATATTCTTCATCCTGGCTTTTACATTTTTGTGCTACTCAAAAAGGATCCTACAATCAGTGGAGATTATCCCCATGTTTTGAAATGCAGCCATTATTTACACTCACTTTTTTGTGGGGAGTGGAATTATGCCTAGGATACAAAAAATAGCTCAGCCAACAAATACTTTAAAAGGGAAAGGGAACTCAAAACAAAGGCAGAGCAAGAAAAGGCTAAACTGAGGTAGAAATGATTGAAACATCTCCTGTTGGAAAGCACCAAATAATATGCAAACATAACAACTGTGAGCCATATCAACAACCAGCAATGGCATCATTTTATCAACATCTGCAAGTGGTTCATTACCTTCAGACTTAACTATCTGGTACTACTGAAAATACGTCTTTGAACACTGGAACGTAACTCTTGCCACTTAAAAAGAAGAAGGTAAAAAGATTCTTTTTCTTGTGCTTCTTCTCACCATGAAGATTCTTCTTCATGATGTTTCTCCCTTCTTTCATCTTTATTTGTGCACTTCAGCAGTCTTGTCCCACATTTGCTTTGCTTACAGGTATGTGTGCGGGGATATTCTTTCAGTCTGTGAGGGGAGTTTACTGACAGACACATGGTTGTTGTTCTTGTTTAGTCATTAAGTCGTGTCCAACTCTTCGTGACCCCATGGACCAGAGCACGCCAGGCCCTCCTGTCTTCCACTGCCTCCCGGAGTTTGGTCAAATTCATGTTAGTAGCTTCGATGACACTGTCCAACCATCTCGTCCTCTGTCGTCCCCTTCTCCTCTTGCCTTCACACTTTCCCAACATCAGGGTCTTTTCCAGGGAGTCTTCTCTTCTCATGAGATGGCCAAAGTATTGGAGCCTCAGCTTCAGGATCTGTCCTTCCAGTGAGCACTCAGGGTTGATTTCCTTCAAAATGGATAGGTTTGTTCTCCTTGCAGTCCAGGGGACTCTCAAAAATCTTCTCCAGCACCACAATTCAAAAGCATTAATTCTTCGGCGGTCAGCCTTCTTTATGGTCCAGCTCTCACTTCCATACATCACTACTGGAAAAACCATAGCTTTGACTATGCGGACCTTTGTCGGCAAGGTGATGTCTCTGCTTTTTAAGATGCTGTCTAGGTTTGTCATCGCTTTCCTCCCAAGAAACAGGAGTCTTTTAATTTCGTGGCTGCTGTCACCATCCGCAGTGATCATGGAGCCCAAGAAAGTAAAATCTGTCACTGCCTCCATATCTTCCCCTTCTATTTGCCAGGAGGTGATGGGACCAGTGGCCATGATCTTAGTTTTTTTGATGTTGAGCTTCAGACCATTTTTTGCGCTCTCCTCTTTCACCCTCATTAAGAGGTTCTTTAATTCCTCCTCACTTTCTGCCATCAGAGTGGTATCATCTGCATATCTGAGGTTGTTGATATTTCTTCCGGCAATCTTAATTCCGGTTTGGGATTCATCCAGTCCTGCCTTTCGCATGATGTATTCTGCATATAAGTTAAACAAGCAGGGAGACAATATACAGCCTTGTCGTACTCCTTTCCCAATTTTGAACCAATCAGTTGTTCCATATCCAGTTCTAACTGTTGCTTCCTGTCCCACATATAGATTTCTCAGGAGATAGATAAGGTGATCAGGCACTCCCATTTCTTTAAGAACGTGCCATAGTTTGCTGTGGTCCACACAGTCAAAGGCTTTTGCGTAGTCAATGAAGTAGAAGTAGATGTTTTTCTGGAACTCTCTGGCTTTCTCCATAATCCAGCGCATGTTAGCAATTTGGTCTCTGGTTCCTCTGGCTTTCGAAATCCAGCTTGTACTTCTGGGAGTTCTCGGTCCACATACTGCTGAAGCCTGCCTTGGAGGATTTTGAGCATATCCTTGCTAGTGTGTGAAATGAGTGCAAATTGTACGGTAGTTGGAGCATTCTTTGACAGTGCCCTTCTTTGGGATTCGGATGTAGACTGATCTTTACCAATCCTCTGGCCACTGCTGAGTTTTTCAAACTTGCTGGCATATTGAGTGTAGCACCTTAACAGTGTCATCTTTTAAAATTTTAAATAGTTCAACTGGAATGCCATCACCTCCACTGGCCTTGTTGTTAGCCATGCTTTCTCAGGCCCACTTGACTTCACTCTCCAGGATGTCTGGCTCCAGGTCAGCAACCAGATCTTTGGTTTTTCACTTTCTATTATTTTCCTCTGTTTCTTTGCACTGTTCATTTAAGAAGGCCCTCTTGTCTCTCCTTGCTATTCTTTGGAAGTCTGCATTCAATTTTCTGTAACTTTCCCTATCTCCCTTGCATTTTGTTTCCCTTCTCTTCTCTGCTATTTGTAAGGCCTCGTTGGACAGCCACTTTGCTTTCTTGCATTTCCTTTTCTTTGGGATGGTTTTTGTTGCTGCCTCCTGTACAATGTTATGAGCCTCCATCCATAGTTCTTCAGGCACTCTGTCCACCAAATCTAGTTCCTTAAATCTGTTTTTCACTTCCACTGTGTATTCATAAGGGATTTGGTTTAGATTAAACCTGACTAGCCTAGTGGTTTTTCCTACTTTCTTCAGTTTAAGCTTGTGTTTTGCTATAAGAAGCTGATGATCAGCTCCAGGTCTTGTTTTTGCTGACTGTATAGAGCTTCTCCATCTTTGGCTGCAGAGAACATAATCAATCTGATTTCGGTATTGCCCATCTGGTGGTGTCCATGTATAGAGTCACCTCTTGTGTTGTTGGAAAAGACACATACTCATGAACAAATTTTCACATAGTGACTTCTTGAGGTGTGCTAGTCTGTTCAGAAAAGTGGGTCCTGAAAAAGCCCCACAATACAGTCCACGAATTTGCTTTTCCAGAGTGCTCTTGTAACAGCTTATAATTTATAAAAGTGACGGCCAGGGTTTCAAACTGGGTGCCCCCAACCCCACCTTCTGAGAACCAGGCATCCAGGAAGGATTGGAACCACTGCAAGACAGAACTCCAATACCAATCCCAGAAAGGTGCCCAAAGACACCATGTCTGATGGTATCGAAAGCTACCAAGAGGTCCAGCAGCACCAACATGGACTCACTCCCCATTCAGTTCCCAGCATAGGTAATCAACCAACATGACCAAAGCTGTCTCTGTTCTGTAACCGTGCCTAAAGCCAGGTTGAAATGGATCTAGATCAGGGGTCTCAAACATGCGGCCCGGGGGCCAATTGCGGCCTGCGGGACGATAGTTTGTGGCCCCCGCCTTAATATGAAAGTTTAAGGAGCGGGAGCAGCGGCGGCGGCACCTACTTGGCGAGCATGGGGCTTCCTCCCCTCCTCGTAGGGGCTGGGTCCCGCCTGCCCCCCTGAAGCGCCCACGCGTCCAGAAGGGGAGCCCTCTCTCTGCCCGGCAGTCTTCTCCCTCAGGGGTTTGGCGCCACCGGGGCTTCTGCTTTTAGGTCTCTCTCTCTCTCTCTCTCCCCACTCTTCGCGGGTCACCTGGCGAGGCTGCTGCTGCTGTTGCCTCGTCCTCTCTGCGCTTCTCTTTCCCCCCGCCTGGCGCTCCTCTGCTCCCTGCCCAGACGTGCCGCGGGAGGGGGTGCTGCCGAGAGAACAGCCTTTTCGCACGTGCTCCCCTCCCCCCCGTCTCCCTGAGCCACACTGGGCAAGACCACGGCATCTTGCCAGAGTGGGAATCAAGAAGCCCCAGGAAGCCCCATTAGCCCTTGGGTAGGGGGGAGAGATTACTCTGCTGATGGGGCCAGCCTTGCAGAAGGGGTGCATGCAGCTGCTAGGGGTGTGTGTGTACACAGGGAGTGGAGGAGCGCCAGGCGGGGGGAAGGAGAAGCGCAGAGAGGATGAGGCGACAGCAGCAGCAGCCTCGCCAGGTGACCCGCGAAGAGCCGGGGGGGGGGGGGGAGAGACCTAAAAGCAGAAGCCTCGGTGGTGCCAAACCCGAGGGAGAAGACTGCCGGGCAGGGAGAGGGCCCCCCTTCTGGACGCACAGAGCCACATTTCAAATTTTTGCGGACCCCTTCTCCTTTGATGTGCAAGATGCCCCTCCTGTGCTTCAAATGGAGCTCACTGACCTGCAGTGCAACTCTGAACTCAAAGCGAAGTTCAGGGAGGTGAGTGGAAAAGCAGACAAGCTTGGGCAATTTTTGAGAGAATTGACCCCCAGCTTCCCTGAGCTTTACCGAATGTTCAAGCGGACCATGTGCCTTTTTGGGAAAAGCTCTTCTCCACCTTGAACTTCAATAAGTCGAAGTACAGGTCCAGACTGACTGATGATCATCTTCAAGCCATACTGAGGGTCTCAACTGCTTCCTCTCTCAAGCCAAATGTGGCTCGGCTATGCAAGAGGAAGCGCTGCCAGGTCTCTAGCAGCAAGAGAAGCCATGTTCAGAAGAACAGTTCATGTTCTTCAATGTTCCATTCATGTTTAGGACAATTCATGTTTAGAAGATTAAAGGTTAAAGAACTGTTAATGCAGACATTTGAATCTGAATACAGCAGACATAGAAGACTGAAGAAACCACATATAGTTGCTCACTAGAGAAATATTATTATTATTATTATTATTATTATTATTATTATTATTATTATTATTTTATTATTATTATTATTACTGATTGATTTATTTTCTTATTAATTCTTAATTTATTTATTTTTTCATCTCATTTTGTGTTAAAAAATAAAGAGATTTGAGAAGATTGGAATTTTTTTAACAAAGCTTTTCTTGTGGAAAATCTGATGCGGCCCAGCCTCACCCAGCCTCTGCCTCCAGCGGCCCCCAGGTAAATTGAGTTTGAGACCCCTGATCTAGATAATCCACATCAGCCAGGAACCTCTGGAGTTGAGACAGGTTGATACAGTAATTATCCAATACAGTGGGATTCAAGGAGGGCTTTTAAAACAAAGGTCTTAATATTGTCTCCTTTAGAGGCATGCTGGTACTCTGCCTTGTTGCAGGGTTGAGAGACACTTGTCTAAGCTCTTTCTTAAAGGGATTTTGGCCAATGTAAAGCTTGTACAAAGCTTTGCCTCTGACAGTAAGTCTTCATAAGAGCAGAATAGAGCTGCTGCTATTAAGCATAAAATGCCATTGTGGCTATGAGGGCATGGACCACTGACAGCCCATCTTCTGAACAAGTATGCTGCACACCACATATTTTGCATATTCTCATATAATTCTAATAGGCACTACAATATACAGTATGTGCACTTATCCTTCCCCTGTGTCGAGAAACACTTTTAATTCTAGGCTACCAAGCCAGGGAGCAAGCAGCAGTGCAATGCTACATAAGTAGCAGCATTCCTGTTAAGACAAGATCATTTCAATGCTAAGTACACACAAACCTTTGGTATTTTTGCCACTTGTGGAACCAGTGGCAACTTGGTGTACATGTCGTTGCTAGACTGTCAAACTAGGATTAGTTTGCTAATTTCTACTGAGTCATGGAGCTCACTAGGCAATATTGGGACAGCCTTATCTAACTCCGAACGTTAAAAATTGCGAACACCAGTGCAATAGAAATGATGTAATAGCATTTAACTGCTGCTGATTAATGACCCCCTTTCTAAATTTCTGGTCATGTGTCAATGGGGATTCAAACCCTGGTCTCGAGTCCTAGTCCATTACTCTATCCATTACACCACACTGGGTATCCAGGACTCATTAATTTGCTCCTGGAAGTTACACCACAATAACTATGCAACTTGATTTTTGCCAAGTTGTTTAGAAACACATTGTGCAAAAAGAAAGATCCCAGCAAAAATTACACATCACCTCAGGTACATCTTTGATTGACCTGCAACTCAAAAGCTATTTTATGTGCCCCATAGCTACACATAACTATAGAAATGAAATATAGAAGAAGAAATACTGAAAGTTCAACTTGCCTTGAAAAATGAACCAAAACAAACCAGAGTTTTCCTCTTTCAAAAACTTTGTTTCAAAACTTTATAAGCAATAGTCGTATGTTTGGTTTCTAAGATTTAAATATAAATGCATGAAGTATGTAATAACGATGGCAATTCAGTATGAATAATTACACTTTTCCACCCATAAGTTCTTGCATTCAGACAAATAATAATGAAAGGAACTGGTACATCCACTGAAATATTAGGTTAAAAAAAGGGGTGGAATTGTATATATTGCTCTTTATTCCAGTATAAAATAACTGATGTGTTTCGGCCTATCAGTTTTCTTCAAGGGCTAAATAACATAAAAAGAATTACAATATCAATATTATAAATCATTAGGGACAACATCATATAAATGAATACGTATATCCATAATTCTACAGCACATCCATAATTTTTTTAACTGTCTTCTCCTGTTAATTAATAATATTCTTGTCTAGAGTATTGCATCAATTTTAAAATCAAGATAGATGAACATTAAAAGAATATTTATGCTTTAGTCATAAATATTATCTATACATACTGTGTTTATTAAACTCTAAATTAGTTCTTTTTCTGAACTGCAACCAGCTCCATTAAATCAATTCTAATATAGAAGGAAAAAAGGCCCGTATGTAAATATTTTCAAGTGCAGCTGTTATTCAAGGTCATGCTGTTATCATTTTAACTGCTGGTCTGCAAGCAGAACAGGATTTCAGCCTTAATATTTTTTTACTATCTCTATATTTACAAAGGTAGCTAGCTATTCAGCATGCACTCATCCAGATAGATAATGGCTGAAATCGTGTTGCTTAGTATAGTCACAGTTGAGTAGGCCCATTGAATCAGTGGTGATCTTACTAATCAACTCCTTCTTAAATGGGCCTACAACTTACTTTAGCATAACAATCTGGAACTAGAGTAGAACCATTTGAATCAATTAGAAGAGTTGACTCACCAAATCCTCATTGATTCAACAGGCCTACTCTAATGCAACTTACTGCACTAAAGAACATGATTTGAGCCAATGTTAATCTTTAAAATACCATCAGTGTCCCAAACGAACAATACACCTTTGGAACCCCGACTCTTTGCCAGGCAGCTGCAATAACTTATCCCTTCTGTTTTGGGAGCTGTATCCTAAACTACCAAATTGTTTACTTATTTCTCCAGGCAAAATATTATGCCTTGCCAATGACACTACGACCCACCACCCCAAAACAATCAGTACTCCCCCAGCACACATCAGCTGGAAAAGAACACCAGAACCTTGGAAGACTACTTCAAAGATGCTTACAAGAATGTAGTACTTTATTTTACAACCCTGACAGTTTCCCGTTGTGATTTTACCTGACTCCTTATTCTACTTTATTAAAATATGCCAATCTATCCTATTCAATTTAACATAACTCTCTCATTGCACACCTGATACACTCAAGGTGCACATAAGCACTGATTGCTTTTCTTCCTAGCACTTATGCTTCACATATATCTGTACACAAACAGTTGGGGAGCAGAGTTTGTCAGAGTTTCTAAAGCTGAAAAGGAGTGATGTGTCCTTGCAGATGAATACAGAACAAAACTGTACCTATTTGTTAAATAGTATCACACTGCGGAAAAATTCCTTTATTCTCCTTTTTTTCTACTCTTATTAAATATTTTGCAGAAACTCAAGAGATAAGATGACCATCACTACAGTTTCAGCTCTACTAAAAAGTCAACACAGGATTCAGACATTGTATTCTTTCCTTTATATAATGTGCTGGGAGAAACACTTGTCTCAGATTTTTAGATAAATATATAGGGAAGTCCACCGAGTCTGTCATCTATCTGCTTTGGAGTAGAGATGTCTGTCTGCATCTTTTCTATCAATAGCAATTGATGTTGGAGGAAAAGACAAAAATCTTCTTCGGAATTCTCTTAACGAGAAATGTTTGGCCTTCTTCAGGAGATTCAGAATGTTACAATCATAATTATATTTTATAAAGATCTGTGTGGTTTTTCAAAAGATCTAGATTATCCTTCCTTTATATAATCTGGATTTGCATTCATTTTTGGCAGTGTCTTGTGTTTACAGATATATAGGCCAGAATTCTATCGGTTAGTCACACAAACATTTAAGAACCACTCTGACAGAGTAGAAATCCCCTATTATAAATGTAGGTTCAGATTAGTTTATTTTTTACCATCACAACACAAATATTTAATGAAGAATACATTGCTCAGAAGCCTACTGGTTAGTTACACATAAAGGTTTATTACATTTATTGTATTTATTACATGGTGTTTTTATTGCATGATTTTGCATGTTTTTATTGCATGATTATGTATTGTGAACCACCCAGAGAATAATACCAATGGGGCAATATAGAAGTGGAAATAATAAATAATTTTAAATAAAGAGCAAGTGTAAATTGGAGAAGTGGAATGCTGCTAGTTAAAGTTGCTGTTTGCACCCTTCATTGCTCACCAGTTCAAACAACATGAGGGACGGTCTCATAACTACATATAAATAAACTAGTCTGAACCCAGTAGATCTATAATGGGGGATTTCTGCTCCATGTAGGGTGTTTCCTTGTTCAAAAGGAAATATGGACTAGATATTCATGCATCAAATTTCTTGCCATGAATTAACAGAGCAGAGATCTTCACTACAGCAAACTGGTCTAGAGCATAGCAAACTACAGATTAGGAAGGAAAGTAGACAAGACAAGGATGTAATCAACATACCCTTAAAAAGCAGGTACCATTTCATATAATTAAGAGTTTATTTGTGGCACAAATGTATTCCAGTTTATACAGTATTCAAGCAACATCAACACAATCAAATATGCAAGTGGAAACAAACTTGGGCCTTTTATTGCTGGGAAGGATAAGGATACAGCACTATCACATGATTTCTCCTGGTAAATTGGGAACAGGTTATAACTTATACAAATTTATTTCAAATTAATGACAGTCTTCAGCAATGAACTTTGATCAAAGTTAACCAAATACAACATAATACAATGGGTTTGGTTTAAAATAAATATAAAATAGGTTTACAGAAAAACTGGAAGTCCATTCCAGCAAAGCAAGTGAAACAGTGCAACCTCTTAAAGCAGATTAGCCAGAATTCTTTTGCTGGTTAGTGTATGTGGGAAGTCATATTAAGTCTTGACAGCAAATTGCCACTCATCAAGATGCTGGTTGCATTCTAGTCCACGCAAATGCATAGGAACGCAAACACTATATGCAGCAATATGCCACTAAGGCTTACACAATTTATCTTATGCAAGTTTAAAGCAACAATAAGCTTCTGGTCATCGTGTATTTTCTCCCAAGGTGGTGTGCAAGAACATTGTTTACTAGACAATTATGAAGAAAGCCAATTTAACATTCAATTGAAAAATAAAAAATGGAGACAAGAACGATACCTACCTTTAACAATTCTACAAATTAATGATAATTTCTGTATCATTTACAAAACAAGATGAGACTTATTCAGTACCTCCCAAGAAATTACACTAGTACCACCTAGACAACTGTAACACAAACTTCACAGTTACAATTAAAATTCCAGTTTAAAATCTCAAGTGTTCTTATCTCCATCCAGTGCTAACATGGCACACAACTACAGTATATTAATCTACAAGTGTCTACTCAGAAGCCATACTGAGTTCAATCGGCCTCACTCTCCAGGAAGTAATACAGGGCCATAGGCCGGACGGTCTATAGCCAACCGGTAGCCCCCAAGAGACCCACTGAACCAACGGCTGAATAGGAGGTAAATGTGTATAGAAATCAATTCAACAGATTTACTCTAACGGGTACTACCGATGCTTATGACATCAAAGAAAGTGGATGGCGTTGAGGCTATGGTGCGACTAAGGAGCCTCGGATGTCCTTTACCAGGACAAACTCCATATTCTGGAAGCACCATTTGACGTAAACAAAAACATGAGTGCGAGAGAACGATGCGAACGGGACAACAGAGCAAGTTATTTTAAAGCCTGCGTTTCCCCCGTTTCATTCCTCTCCTCTGCTTGTTCCACGTTCGCGGGGCGCAGAGAAACAACTCGTCGCCGTTTCTAAGCGAGCCCTTTGGCAAAGTCAGGGAACGTCTGAACTTGTGCTGTAGTTTCCCGCACGTCGGCTAGGCCGCTCTCCCGCCCGCGGGCGTCTCCCGCGCCGACTCCCCGGAGAGGTTCAAGCGCCCGGAGGCCCCGAGGAAGAGACGCCGCCCTTGGAGCTCCGGGCAGAGAGAAGGCCCCGCTTTGGCGGCGGCGGCGCTCGAACTGACCGCGCCGAAGAAACGCCCCGACTCTCTCCGCAGCGGCCGTCGGGAGGGGCAGGCCCCTCTTACGCAACTCGGCTGGCTCTCTGGTACCAGCCCTGAGGGAAAGGGAAACGGGTACGGCGCTGCCCCGCTTCTTGCAACCGGAACGGCTCAACGTTGCCTCACGTGGGCCCATAGACGAACCTTCGGCAACCGGAGAGCCTGCCAGCCAGCCGCCCACCCCCCTCCCTCCTCCCTCACAAGCTGCCGTCGTTGCGAGGCCGATTTAACGGGTCCCTCCACGCAGACTTTCGGAGCCTCGTTCGTTGCCTTCGAGGGACTCTAGGAAGAGAGCAGCGAAGCGCCGCCCCGTTGTCCCTATTCTTGCTTACAGGACCGGGGGGGGGCGGGGCGGGGGCTGCTCCGGGCTGTTCTCAAAGCGGCCACTCACAGATCCGGAGAGCGCCCGCCCGCCCCCTCACAGCGTCCCGCCGGGCTCGCCTCCAAGCCTGGGCTGACTCCTCTCCTCGCACTCTCAGAACGCCGCGCCAAGGAAGCCATTATTATTCGTTGGTGCCAGGAGGGCCACGCCCCAGGCTCGGCCCAAGGGAAGGCGGGGAAGAAGGGGGGGCGCCTTCGCGGGCGATGAGCGGAGCCCCCCCCCCCCGGCCGGCTCTGGAGAAAGAATGACGGCGGTGACAGCCGCAGCCGGGCGTCCACACGCACTGGTTCCATAGCAGCAGCAACCCCGCCGCGAGTCCCCTGCTTAGTCTCTAGCATGGCAGCCATTTACACGCTACCTTTTTCTCAGCGAACTACCCACTAGCGAATCCTCCCCACAGCACGTAATTTAAAGGATGCAATACAAACATGCTGCCTGTGGGGAAGGGGAAGAAGCCATTTGATTGACTTCCTAATGGCCGAATAGCGATCCGTAGTGCACAGAAATCCCACCCTTCCAGCCAATACTGCGCGGCCAATAATAAGGGCGGAAGCCGAAGAGGTAGACAAGAAGACGAACACTTCCGGTTTCTATTTGGCACGTTTAGACCTTCTCCACAGGCTGGGAAGAGTAATAGAAATCGTGTGGAAAGTAACCACAAATAAACAGGGTTAGAGGCGCTATTTGTTCGGCGTTGTTAAAATAATCCTGCCCTCATCTTCAAATGAGTTTTGGTCACTAACTGACACTGTTCCCTTATTGCCTGCTGGGACAGTAGGCCGGCGTTTATTTAGGAGAAAAGCAAAAGCACTTTCGGCAATTCAGCTTCGCTGTCCCTTTTCAGTTAGGTTTGTGCTCTCCATCCACAGTATGGATGGAGAGCACAAATATGATTTTCTGACAGAATCCAGAATTTTTAGGTGATATGAGCGGTTGAGAAAGCTGAGGGCGAAATGGCATTTGTGGAACAGGTTTTTTTATTTTATGGGTATTAATTGATAGTCATATCCTGTCAGAAGGGAACAGTGAGCCTATCGAGATGTTTCAGAAAGAACTTTTTAGATATCAAATATTGAGGTGTTTTTTTTTGGAGAAACAGACTTCATCTTCAAAAACTCTTACGACTGTACGTCAGAAACACAGCCTCGCAACTCTATGTGTAACCGAACGGGGAAAGGCCTCTCCCATTGGATTTGCGTTTGACAACTTTCAAATCCATCAGAGGCGGAGTCCAGCCATAAATTCGAGGTCTCATGTACTTTGATGTCCAAGTCTTTCGTAAGCTTGACACTATCTCTTGGTTCTACACCTTTGCCATTGAATTTCTGTTGGCATGGGGGTGGAGAAAGTCCAGCTGCTTCTTTTTCCACTTTTTGAAAGGCGAAGCCACGTGCCCAATTCAAAACAGTACGCCGAGGAACCTTGGTGCTTTTTCGCAGTGGCACATGGAGAATTCTACGAAAATGTAATCGGGGAACCTGAAGTCGGGCGTCGAAACTACGGAGACTATAACCCTTTGGTAGAAGTAGCGAGGCTACCAAGCTCGAGCGTAGCGCTAGAAGAGCGCTATGACTGACGTAAGTCAACAAAGGTCACGTGGGCAAATCTAGCTGCACCGATTGGCTCCTGAGAGCACAGGCAAGCGGGGTGGGGAGGGGGGTCACGGTGGCGGCGTGGGGTTCGCTGTGTGACACAATTACAACAACTTTGTGCAGCTGCTGGGGAAGTTTGTACAGGCAACAAATACACCCCGCGCGGGCGCGCGCGGGCCCCTGTCACCCCGACTCCACTCAATCTTCGCCGCCGGGGCTGCCGGCACAGCAGCGATGTAAACACTACTCGGCCGCCGTCACCGCCAGCAGCAGCAACAGCAGCAGCCGCCTTCTCCTTCTCCTCCTCCCTCCCCGCCTCCTCCCATTCCCTCTCTCCCCCCCCCCCGTCTCCAGCGCTGGGGCTCCCTCCGTCCCTCCCTCCCCTCCGTCCTCCTCCTCCGAGCAGCGGGGCTTCCCCCCGCCTCCCTCTCCCTCCCCCTCCCTGCCGGCTGTTGTTGTTGTAATAAAAGTTGTGGTGGTGGTGTGTGTGTGTCGGGCACCCCGCCCCGCCCGGCACTGGGGGGGTGTTGGGGGCGCGCGGGGAGGGGGGGCTTGCGATCGTGAGTTAATTACGTTGCGTTTCCATGAAATCGTGTGGAGTGTCGCTCGCCGCCGCCGCCGCCGCCGCCGCCTCTACTGCTTCTTTCGGTGATGAGGAAAAGAAAATGGCGGCGGGGAAAACGAGCGGCCAGAGCGAGGAGGACTTCGCCAGCCTGACAGCGGAGGAGAGAGAAGTCCTCGCTGGCCTCGACAGGTACCCGAACGGCAGCCGCTGGGTTCCGGCTGGTCCGGTGTTCTCCCTCGCCCGCCCGCGGTGTGCGAAAGTGTGAGTGTGTATGTGTGTGTGTGTGTGCGCGCGAGTGGGAGAGAGGAAAAGCGAGCGGAGTGTGAGTGTGGTGGTGCTCTTGGGCCGAAGTGCCAGGCGGCGAATGTGAGGGAGCGAAGGAAGCGGCCTCTTTGGGGCGGGGTGGGCTGTGCTGGTGGGGACTTCACGAACGTGGCTGTTTTTCTTCAATCTCCCTCTCCCTCCTGTTCCCCCTTTTCTGCAGCCGACTCTTTGGATTTCTGAGGCTTCATGAAGATGGCGCCAGAATGAAGGCCTTGCTGTTAAAGGTAAGGGGACCGGGGTGGGGGAGGAGGCGGCAACCGACGACGAGGGAGGGAGCCACCCTCCTCCTCCTTTCGTTCCCGTGGCTGTGGGTGAGGGTGAGGGAGCGGAGAGCGCAGTGGAATTAAACCGTCACGCCGCGCTCGTAAGACTCGCCAGGACTTCATAGTCGAGGAGCTGCCCTGTGTGACCGCCACCTCTTTCCTGGCTTTCCGACGAGAACCGTTCGGCTCTTCTCTGGCGCGCTGAGCAAGGGCCGGGGAGCGTGGCGTTGAAAGCTTGTCTTAGCCACTTTCTGGGCTTTGTCCGAAAGTAGGACAGAAAGTGCCTGCGCATCAGGCCCCACTCGCTCTCCAGCTGGGAACAACCTTTGAGAATGATCAGGAGATCGGACGTTACTCCTTTGCTTCCAGTGTGGAGCCCGTTTTCCTCCTTGTTTTAGCCGGTTCAGTTGTTACTGTTGCTGGTGGGGGAAGCCTGGACTGTAGTTGGCCTTTTTGATTGAATTCAAATCAGGAGGAAGAAAGGGGTGTTGATCAAATGCGGCCCCTTCCTTTCCATACTGTGCCACTTTCAGGAGTCAGTCCCCAACTGATTCGTTTATTCTCTATCTGTCCATCATCTCTCAAACATGCATGTTCCTCAGATGTCTGAGGTCTTGTCAGAGAATTAGAGAACAGGCTGGTTCTGGTGGTAGTCATCTTGGTATATTAAAGAGGATATTGGGTCTGTAAAAACTTCTTGGTCCTGTCATTTAGTTAAGTAATGGCTGCTCTTGGCAGCCCAAGATGGCCGGACAGGGAGGAGAAAGAATTGGGTGGGAGGAGGTAAACTGGGAAATAAATAGTAGGAATTACTATGTATATCAACCAAACTCTGTGTTTTTAGCAGCTGTATAGGCAAACTCCACTTGCCTGTCAAGAGTTTTCTTCCTTGATTTTCTGGAATAGAATATTTTATAGGCAGGGCTGTGGACATACTTTATCAACCTGTGGCACATCTAGCTGCCACTCCATATGCCTCTGACAAAGACTGTAGAATCCAATTCTGACAATTTAATTGCCTATATAATTTTAACAGTTATTTTGTAATAATACTAGATCATTTGATCCATCAAATGTTGGCAAAGCCAACATTTCTGCATTGTGACATCTTTGTATCTATGTTAGATGTAAATGATATTATTTCCTTGTTTTGAAAATAATGTTGCACACTGAATTCATTAGTCTACTTTAGATCCTGATGCATGTATACATAATTTCTTTTAGTACAAGGAGTGGATTTATTTTTTGGAAATTCGATTTTGTGTGTGAGGTTGGCATTCTGTTCTGCTTACTGTAGATGCTCTGTTTACTGTTACAGTTAGAAATAGGGAGCTTCTATGAATTATGGAGCTCTTACCAGATATTTTAGTGAAATCTGTTATGTAACATGGTATATTGGGTTATCAGAATTTGAATGTTTAAAGAAAACAGCTAGCTTTAAGGCAGAAGATGAAAGTTGGAATGAAGGAGTAAGAATTTTCTGTTTAAAGTGTTAGGCATAAGTCTGTAAAGAACAGCAGCTTAAATACTTGTGATATTCTGAGTTTCAAAAAATGTACGCATATAGCTAATATACTTGCTTTTGTGGATGCTCATCCTTCAAAACGTTTTCTGTTTTTCATGACTGCATCTATTGTATGGAACTGTAGGCCTGAGTTATTCTGACATTAGTGGGGTGGATTTTTATCCTTGCTGTGATTTGTGTATGTGTAACCCTTGTGAATTCAAAGATATTAGTAGTGAGCCAAGATCTGAGCTGTTAGCAATGACTGTTGGTCTCTTGAGCAGAATGCCAGAAATTATCATGTAATTCTGTTTGTGTACTTATTTTGAAGAATATTTTGATCTTCTGCTTCTCACTTTTCACTTATCTGCATCACTGTTTCTGAATATATAAGCCAGATTAACAGAGTAGTCCTATAAATGTCTGCTCAGAAGTAAGTCCCATTGAATTCAGCAAGGCATTCTCTTGGTTAGGTGGGTATAGTTTAACAGCTATGCAAGACTTAAAGACTAGGGTATTTGATACAACTGGATGGTTCTGTTGATAGCTCTGACATTATGTAACTCAGGCTTACTCTCCAGAATGAATCACTTACCTTCACGCAGGGAATATGGTTGAGGTAACAGGGAAATCCAGTCATGATGGATTGAAGGCAGGTATGCGATAGAGGTTCCAAGTATGTAAAGATTCTGGTGGAAATAATCAAAACTCAACAGAAAGTAATAAATGGCGAGGAAAACAATTTGGGACTTTATCCTCTATCCTTTATGCCCCTACGAATGTTGTTGGACTACAGCTGTCGTCCCTTGCTATGCTGGTTAGTATACATGGATACTAAAATCTAATAACATCTAGAGGGGTCATACGTTCCCCACCCTGCTCTAAATGGTGGCAGATTTTTAAAACCACAATCTAATTAGCTGTTTTGGAGTCCTTGTGACACTTTGGTCTAGTTTTGTTTTCGTAGTTCATTTATTGCTCTGATGAAGGTTATAGAATCATTTTAGATGGATCGAGAAGAACTTACATCTTAGTGGACAAGTTCAGGAAAATACAGTTTTGTGACTTGTGTCAAAAGGTAAATTCTGTCTAAATATATGGCTGCTGGGTGACGTGTGTGAGTAAGAAGTGGGGAACCTCTAGAAATTGCCAGCTGTGCTCTGATCCATGGTAATACTGTCTCTTATGGCTTAACATTCTGAAGTTCTTTGCCACAGATCATGTGAATTTGTCATATCAGTGAGACCTGTTTTACAGTGTAATTGGCATTGTAGGACCATTTGATTTTTTTCCAAATAAGTTAGCCTTGATGTGTAAACATAATGTTGCCTCAGTGTTGATACCTTATACTTTTCCAAAAAATTTAAAAAATAGGTTCTGTGGGTGTATTGTATCCTAGAAGTTAAGCATAATATTATCTCACAATCATATGAATGGGTGTGCTTGTTTTTTTTTTTTTTTTTTTTTTTGAGGCGCAGCAGTGTTCTTGTTGGAGTTGAGAACAATGCTGTTTTAACTGAGAAGCAAGGCAGATGCTCAAACTATGATGTTTGTGAGTGTTTTTGCTAAAATTTCTGTGTGGGATGCATTTAGGCTGTCACAGTAAGGCAACAGTACTAGCTCATGTGTTTTGTAATTTTTGGACCAGGAGCAGTACTAGTGTGCATACAATTTTGTGGTCTGATTTAATGTTTACAGCCACATCTTTATTTGACTAAAGGGGGTGATAGAAAAATTGTAAGTGTTCCATACAGTGTTTCTTTGATACCCTACTTTGTATAAGGATAGAGCATCTGTTTCTGTGCTTAATATGTAGGGGGGTAGGTGATATAATAACAAAAATTACTTCTGAATTATACTTATTCATTTGTGGGCTAGTAGCTTCTGGCATTGCTAATTTGGTTCTTAACTCTTGGTTCTGTGCACCTGTAGAGCAGTAGGTAACTATTGGGTTAGAAGAATTAATTACTTTGTTATACTCAGTATTCTGAAAGATATATGTGACAGAGTGCTAGAGCCAAATATATAAATGCCTGAAAAAAATTAGAGAACCATTTCTCCATCATTTTCCATAGGTACAACAATTCTTGTTTAAATGATATGTTTATCAAAAGAATGATCTAGTCAACATTATGTTGGGTCAGCATGGCCAATGTGCAATTCAGTATAGGAGTTACAGTATAAAAATGTGTTACATCTTTGGCTACTATACCAACTAAAATGTTGTAACAGTTTATGGTAAAGTACATTAATCTTTATATTTCTTCCAAATTAGAACTAAAATTACTTATATCTGTAGTTTGGGATGAAATCTGACTAATGACCAAATTAACATACATGGCATGCTTTTCTTTATAGCAGAAGGCAACTTTGTCTCTAGTTGCACTTAATGGTCATACACAGTGACATATAAGTTAGTGATAATATATCAAGAAAGAAGGTCTTCATGGTCTTTGATTCACACCTATGGGTTAGTTATTTGCTTGTGCAGACATCTTTAGAACTTTCCAGAGCCTAGGATGGAATTTTCCATGTTTGTAATATATTTGTGCACATTTTCAAGATGTATGTTCATACGCTTAAATGCATATAGACTGAGATAATTGTGCACTTTTTGGTTTAATGCAAACCTCCCTTATTTAGAATAAGTATGATTGAACATATTGGCTAACAGCTGGAACTTTTAGGTCCCATCGTACTTGCATTAACTTACAAATATGACCTTTCAATGCAGTAATTTCTGAGTAAAGACATATTGGCTTAAATCCTGTTGCGTAGCATAGTGAGTTGCCACTGGAGTAGGTCTATTTAATTAGTGGAACCTATGGAGGACTTGACTCACCAAATCCCACAGATTCAGTGGGCCTGCTCTAGTGATGACTTGTGCTCTAAGCAACAGGGTTTTAGTTACTATCTTGAAGGCTTATTCATGCTGTTTGGAGTATTGTATAAGTACTGGAAGTGCCTAGTGTTAAAGCATGAGCATTTCTAGATGTACTACTACTTCCTGTTTTTTTCTCATAAAAGTCAAGCAATGGTATACATTATTGTCAAAATGCAGTTAGGTAAAAGGTAATTGTTGGAATCTCAAGAGAAATGAAGTTTTGAAACAGCATTATGCTTGGAACAGTTAAAGCATTTCTCTTCTGCTCTTTAGTTGAGTAATGTCTAGTATCCTGCTTTCTAATTTCACACTAATAATTAGCTGAAGTTTGTGAAGATGGTTAATTTTAGTGGAATGTTTTATTGGTGGCTTGGTTAATATTTGATGTAATCAGAAAAATATATTTTACTTTCGAAGCATTGGTAGTGTTGTGATCTGTAGTATTTGCTTTCCTATTATTGTTTACAGAAATACCTTTATATGCTTTTTGGAGTTCTGGAATACAGTATATGTAAATCTCTGTGAGCTTCACAAAGATCAGAATTGGCTTTTCATTGTGACATTGCTTAGAGAGTATTGTACTATGGCATCACAGCTTGAATATGTCAGTTTGGTTTCTCCCTTCTTCCTTGGTGGGCAGAGTACACATTTAAAGTCCCTGAGGGATTTTGTGCGTGCATCATTTGATTGCATTAATATGGGGCCACTTCCTTTAAAAAAATGTTTTGTAACCCCTATTTCAGTTGAAAGAGGGCTTCTTAAAAGTGATGAGAAATAAATTATTTTAAAGGATGTGATTTTCGTCAGCTGTGTATCTTCTACTTAGTGTGCTTTGTTTTGTGATTGATTATTGCAAGGTAAATAAATAACAGCTTAATCTGCATGTCTTTATTGCCGAGGCACGCGTCTCTGAGAAAAGCCAGTTGTCTGAGAAAATTTAGCTAATCCCAAGGAGTATACATTTTTCTTAATGTCTAGTTTGACCCCTTGAGTGCTTAAGCTTGTATGCCAAATGACTACATCACTGCACACTTAAAAAACACAGAGAACAAAAAATTTAAAAATTGATTTTTAAAATTTTTAATTGTCAAAAAATCAGCTATTAAAATTTAAATAGTGATTTAAATCAAATCCACCCTGCAACAGACTATCTTATAAGGTGGTGGTTTTCCTTCATTGCAGGTTTTAAAGTAGAGTTTGGATGGCCATCTGTTGGGGATGATTCAGCTGTGGATTTACTGCATTTTCAGGGGGTTGGACTCAGCGGTTCTTGGGGTTACTTCCAGCTCTACAGTTCTGTTATTTTAACATCTGAAGACCACATGTCGTCCAACTTTGCAGTGGATAGCACCTGTGGCTAGTAATAGTTCTGTCTATCTTGAATTAAAAACACATATACACAACCTATGTTCTGCCACCAAAATGAACTATTACAAGTACTCATTTATGAAAACTTTGCATTGTAGATTTTGGGAAGATTATAGATAACAAATCAAGCAAAAGAATGGGCACGTTTACCAAATTAAAAAAATTCATTAGGGTGGAACGGATTGGAAATGCATGCAAATATCATGATGTCATATGTTTGTTTGTTTGTTTAATTAATTAATTATAATTAATTAATTAATTTTTACAGAGGTGTATGGATAGGAGTATAAGATGAGATTGCCAGAGTTAACAGATTTCTTGAATCCTTTTTTCATGGTGGTACCGTGTTTTCCCAAAAATAAGATGGTCATATTAATTTTTGCTCCAAAAAACACATTAGGGCTTATTTTCAGGGGATGTTTTATTTTTTTCATGTACAACAATCTACATTTATTTAAATACAGTCATGTCATCTTCTTCTGGTTGCTGCACAATGGTGGAGGGCGGGGTTTCACTTAACTGGGGCTTATTTTTGGAATAGGGCTTATATTACGAGCATCCTGAAAAATCATACTAGGGCTTATTTTCAGGTTAGGTCTTATTTTCGGGGAAACAGGGTAGGACTGTATGCTCTGGATTGGAACAGGCATTTGTATGAATGGGACTTTATCAGCAGGGAACTCAGGTTTTTTAAAGACCTTTTCTCCTTATTTGTGGAAGGAGTGGCACTTAACAGAAGAGAGGTGTAATTTGTTCCTAGTCTTGTATTTTTCTTTTGGATCTTGCATAGCAGTGGTTGGAGGTTAATCTGATGAACAGACAATTTAGAAGGAGAATGGGCATCAGCTACAATCTTCATGTGTTTGGCGACAAGCAGAACTGTTCCTCACATATGAAATGGAAGGAAGTGAGAGGAAAGTGCTGACAGGCAATATGTGGAAGGGAACTCTGCTTGTATTTCTTATTCCCCCCTTTGACTCCTCTTTTATTTCCATTTCCTGCTGGAAGGGATGTAGGCCAAAGAATATATATCAGCAGGAGAATACAGTTGTACATATGTCCTTATTTGTGCATCAAAAAAAAAAAAAAAAGACAGACACAGGATATATAAGAATATTGCTGATACCTGTTCCAGAACGTTTGTTTCTCTGAGTGAACTGATATAGTGGTAGGGAGAAGCACCTTGGAATGAGAGTTCTGCCACCTGCATTCTTTCTGACCTGAATGTTTCTTATGAAGCAGTTTGGCATACCATCTTTAAAGGCTCAAAATTGAATCACCTTTCATATCATATGCCCCCTACCAAACAAATGCTCAGTAGCCACTTACTGCTAAATTAAAGTTTTAGGGGAAAACTGAAAACAAAGTGAGGTGGGGAATGGAATGGAGTATCATGTAGAGGTGTAGTCCATGCGCCATCATTCTGTTACATGCCTAACCTGTTAAATATACTAATACTGGTTTCAGTTTCCAAGTGCCAGGAGTGGTGTCTATAGACTTCGGAACATAAAATGCTCTAAATGAGGAGGAGCATATATGAACATATATGCTGGGTATGGAATTCTGTTTAAGTGTTCACAGGAGGAACAGAATGGCAGACCATGGAGGAGGTGAAATAGAATGGAGCATCTGGAAAGAGGGCATGACTGGTGGAGTGGAACCTTGAACATGAGTGTCCACACTACAGTATTTTTCTGTAGTTCCTTTTTGTATTGTACTTTCAACAATGGATGCCTTGAGATCTTAAGGATGTTCGGAACATGTTATGGATTCCTCCTCTCCCCCATGCTTGCTAATTCAAACAATCAGTTAAGGGGGTTGCATCCTAAAATAGGTAAAGAGGTGTAGCATGCAAATACTCAGCTGCTTTAATTGCATTCATATGTCAGGGGCCAGATGAATTGCATGCAGGAATACTAAGGAATTTGCAGGTGTAATTGGAAAGCCCCTGTTAAGGAACTTTGAGAAGTATTACGCAACATTTACATATCAACATAGGTGCATGTTGTCCCCATCTTCAAAAGGAGGAAAAAAGTTTGATGCTATGGAAAATTCAAGAACAGCTTTTTAAACATTCAGTGTGTGATCACTTAGGAAAAAACACAATATTTACTAACAGCCAGCATTGGTTTCTCAGAAATAAGACTAATCTTACCTTAAAAAAAAAGTTACAAGCTTGATAGGTTGTGGGAAGCAGTGGATATAGTGTATCCTGATTTCAGTCATGTTTTTGGCAAGGTTCCCAGTGATATTCTATAGATAGGTGTAAAAGGTGGGTAAATAATGCAGATGTTAGGTAGGTTTGTACCTGGTTGATGGACTGTAACCAAACAGTGCTCCCTAGTGGTTCCTTGTCATCCCAGAGAGACGTGACAGGTAGAGTGCACTATTGTTTTGTCCTGGGCCTTGTATTGTTTAATATTTTTATTGGTTATCCTCCTCTAGATATGTTGGATGAAGGAATAAAGACAGTAGTCTTCAAATTTGCAAATGACACCAAACTGTAGTGGGGGTGGCTAATATTTCAGTAGACAGAATCTAGATTTGAGATGATCTTAACAAAGTGGTCAACTAGGCAAAAACAAAAATAATTTCAATGGGGATGAATGTAAAATTATGCATTTAGGTGGAAAAAATCAGCTTCACAGATACAGGATGTGTGACACCTGGCTTGATATCAATCTGTGTGAATAGGGTCTAGAGATGTTAATCAGGAACAAGCTAACTGTGAGTGAACAATGTGGTATGGCAGGGGAAAAACCCAAATGCAGTTTTAGCATATATCAGTAGAAGTATATTATCCAAATTAAGGGAAATAATAGGACCGTCTTCTTCTAATTTGACCCATCTTCGGGAGGCAGTGGAAGACAGGAGGGCCTGGCGTGCTCTGGTCCATGGGGTCACGAAGAGTCGGACACGACTAAACGACTAAACAACAACAACAAATAGGACCGTCCTCTTCTGCATTGATCAGATATCACCTGAATTATAGTGTCCAGCTCTGGGCACCTTAGTTTAAGAAGGATATCAGCAAGCTGGAACGTACCAAGACAAGGATAACTTGATATGGCAAAAGATCTGGAAATGAAGCTCCTTGACACATACTGTTGAGGGAGTTGGGTATATTTAACCTGGAGAAGAGAAGATTGAGAGGTGATACAATAGTCATCTTCATATACCTGAAGGCCTGTCACATGGAAGATGGAACTAGCTGCTTTTCTCCTGCTTTAGAGGATAAGACCTGAAACAGTGGATTTAAATTGCATAGAAGGAGATTATGACTAAGCATTAAGAAAAACTTCCTGACACTAAGGAATGTTTGACAGTGGAACATATTACCTTGGAAGGTGGTGAACCCTTGTTCATAGTAGATTTTTAAACAGAGATTTGATGGCCATCTGTTGGGTATGCTTTAGCTGTGGATTCATGCATTATTAGGGGTAGACTGAATGATCCACTGGGGTCCTTTCTAGCTCTACAGTTCTATGATCCTGTGATTTTGAAAGCATTTTCAACATTGATTTACACAAGTTACTCAATAATAAAACTATTTGAGAATAGGCCAATTTAACTAAATAGAACATAATTTAAGTTGGTGTGTATAGGATTATTCTCAATTTCTTTTATGTCTCATGAATAGACAAACATGCTGAACTCATTTTTAAGAAATGTCTTTTTACCCACAAGTTAATTATTTGTAAAATCTCTCTTGCATGGAGTATTGAATTGGAAGCATCTTTTGGCTAAAAGTTTTTGTGCCTATCTTTTAGGTGTATGAAACATATTGCACTAATATTTTAAGCATCTCCAAAAGCGCATTGTTTCAAAATAGTGGTGACTGAATGGGTAGTGTACCAGGCAAATTTTAGAGTTTCAGAGTTGTAATTAGGGATGTACCTTTTAAAAAAACTCCAGATCCCAGAAGTCTTATTCTGGGAGTTCCTTCTGCCAGACCTACACTTAAATAGTGCACACCTAGAGAAGGGCTGGTTTGAAATGCTGCATGGCGAAGGATAGGCCAAGCTTCCGTCTAGTGCCTATTAGAAAAGAAAGTTACCCTGCTGCCTGTTGGGAGTTCTTGCATGCTAAATTCTTTGCTAAACAAGATTCTATGCTAGTCTGTGGTGACCTCAGCCCTCCTCACTGGTTGAGGCTGGATGTGGACCACTTCCACTCTGTCTGCCCCACTGCTGGTGCCATGTGACAGTTCCTCATCCTTTTCCTCCTCCTCTTGTTACTGCTTTATTGCCCAATCTTGCCTGCCTGTTTACTCTGGGGGGAAAAGAAAAGTTGCCACAGGTGACATATTTTGCAAAATAACAACCCCATGCAAAAGTATGCCAGAAGAGGCAAACAAGAAGAGAAGCAAGCAGCAGCAGTGATGGCAGCACAGGGAGAAGGGAATTTAGACAAGGCAAGGCAGCAAGCATAAATACTGTAGTTTCACGGGAGGAGCAAAGTGGTCACATTGCTGGGAGGAGCAACTCAGTTTGTTCTTCCTGGTGCTCCACTGCTTGAGGTGACTGTTTTATTCTACCTAATTGTAAGATTGGTGCATATACAGTGAACTAGAAATGGGCATGAACCAGTGGTGCATGTCAGTTTGGCTGATGGCTGCACAGCTGATCCACAGTTTGGAGTCCTGCCCCCCCCAGGGGGGCGCCCACTCAGGCAGTGCCCAGAGGAGGCGGGGCAGGGAAGCTGGGAGGAGCGCCGGAGGGTGCAGGGTGACGAAACACAAATCAGCTGTGTGGCCATCGACCAAACTAGCTGTTTGAGCCCCTCTCTAGAGTGAATTCATGCAGTACACACAGTGTCAAAGATACCTCATGTAATTATTGAGAAGGACACTTATATATTATATTAATTATATGTTATGGTATAGTATAATATTATATGGGTTTAATACGTATGGAACAGAATGAGATTCAGATGATTATTAAGAAATGATTAAGTTCTATGCATATTCCTTGTGCAGTAATGAATGAATTTGTGCAATCTTAATTGTTTTCCTAAATGCCAAAAGGTAAATCCAATAGTATTTTGCCTTTTAGAATATAGTGTTGAGATCTTCCAATAGCTTTATCTTAAATTACTCTTCTTCTTCCTCTTTCCCCCCCATCTTCAAATCCCTTTTGATTATTATTAAATGTGAGAGCATATAAAGGTGCGTGCTATAACAAAGTTTCTGTAGAGAGTGTTCTTATAAAACAAAACAAAAAAATAAAAAGTATACAAAGCACAATTACAGAAATCTACCTCAATGTGAATGTTTGGATTTAATGAGCAGTTTAAATTGCATCTGTTTCTGCCTCAAACTATTGTGCTAAATTTGTTAATTTGTTTCTATAATCTCAACTATGATCTATTACAAAAATTTCTTCTAACACAAATACCTTTTTCTATCTAAACCTCCAGTCTTCATTCTTCCTTTACTCTCAACAATTCTTCATTAGTCATCCTAAGTTCTTAAATATGTTGTAGCTGCTAAATGCAAGATGTCTACTTTTGCCAGTCAGTTACAATATTCTAAGTCACTTTCCAAACAATGAAATATCTATTTACAATAGTAAACAATTGATCATCTGCAATATATTAGTACACATTTAAAACTTAACCAGTTTTCATCCTGCTTTACTGCATATAACATCCTCAAGAAAATATGTCTTTGTTTCCAGGAGAATCCAGTCTAGTTTCACAGCCTTCCTAGGAGGTATGTGGGTGACATGCAAGTCTTTCTAAGGAGCTTCAAAAATAGTCTTAGAATAGTATTAGTACTTTTGTGTAAAAGGGATTGGTTACATGAAAACTATTCAGAGCTGTTTGGGCTCCAGCCCTATCTCAGAAATGCTTCTCAGTGTGCCAGGGGAGTGGGTAAGGCCTGTAATTGTCTTAAAATCTGAAACTGGAGAATATCACATGAGGAATGCTGAAAGCTTGGCTGACAAATTTAAATTGGTATTGCAAGCTTTTATGTCTTCATATTCTGACTAGAGACAAACAGATTTCATGTTAGTAATGTGTTTCTGTGTGTGTCATTCCACATACAGAGGTCTCTAGCACACAAAAATTTCTTATTTGGCATCCACCTCGGAGCTGCCTTCATCGTTTTGTGATGATTATATAGCTACCATTTTCTGTTTTGAGCTACTGTGCTGTTATAAAATTTTAGCACATTGACTATAAGCATGCATTCACAGATATGGTCTGTATGACTGCAATCTTGTATACACTTGATGTTGTGAAGTAACATTTAATTAGATAAAATCCAAAGAAACAAAACAAAACAAAACAAAAAAGACAAAAACATGTGGCACCTTAAAGACTATTATATTTTAATGTGAGCTTTCGTGGACAATTCTACTTCATCAGACATATGGGAAAAAATGAAATGCTGGTTTAAATACCAACATACAAGCAAAATAGACTGTTAATTGGTTCTAAGAGTCTTTTTTCTGAATTGGGTATTTGGCTACATCTCACATGCAGTGATTCGTGGCTTGTGTTTGGTTTAGGTTATAAACATTCCTCCAGGAGACAGAAAACAGATGACAGGCATGAGCATAAAGGAGAGGGAGAAGAGGTGGGGGTGAAGACAGTTTAAAAGTCTACTTGCACAGACTAACAGGGCTACCTTTTTTAAAATTACATTTAATTAGATGGGACTTAAAACTAGCTAATCTTCTATGAATGAGCTGCATTGTACAAATAACTAATAAATATATTCTGTTTTGATGTCTCAAGAGAAAAAGGGGGAGAAACTTGATCTTTTCTCCCTATTTTGAAGTAAGATATATATTTCTGAGATAACAAATAAATAAAAATGTCAAATGATAAGAATTGTTGCTCAGAAAAAGTTGAAAACTGGAGTAGGTATTCTGAGTAAACAAACCAATGTGACAACTCTTGTAGCTTGCTTCCCTACCTTTTTGAATTAAAGCTGTGATCTTCTGGATAGCTCAGTGGTTTAGGCATCTGGTTATGGAGCCAGAGGTTGGGAGTTTGATTCCCCACTGTGCCTCCATGACAGGGGCTGGATTTGATGATCCATAGAGTCCCTTCCAGCTCTGCAGGACTAAGATTAAAACTTCTTAATCCTGGAAGGTAACTGATATGATTACACTATTCCCGTTTCAGTTAGTCAGCCCCTTGTCACAGCCATAGAGACATAATATAGAGGTAGCAGCAGAAAATACCGTGTTTTCCCGAAAATAAGACAGGGTCTTATATTAATTTTTGCCCCACAAAACACATTAGGGCTTATTTTCAGAGGATGTTTTATTTTTTTCCATGTACAACAATCTACACACAAGTGCATTAAGTATGTCCGTTACAACACAACGCCGAAGGGCAGTTGGCCAAGGAGACGCAAAGAAGAAAAAGAAGATGAGGATGGAGGAGGAGGAGGAGGCAAGCCGGCGGCAAGAAGCAACCCGGGAAGGAAAAGAGCGGGAAGGTGGTGATGGTTGTGGCACGGGGTGCGGGAGGCAGGCGAGGAAGAGAGGTGGAAAGGGCACCCACTGTGGGTCAGTCACCCAGCGGGCAACACACAAGGTGCTAACACAGCTACGGCTGCGGCTGCTTGCGCGGAAGGGGAAACTGGCCGGCCTCTTCTTCCTCGTTGGGAGGGGCGCCCTCCGGGTGCTGCGGCACCCAGTCGGCGGCAGACCTCACAAGCTCCACTTATCAGAGCCACACACTCCCTTTCTCTTTCTCTCTCCCCGCCTGGCCAAGTCCTCTTTTCAATCCGTGGGAGTGAGCACGAGATTGAGCGCAGGAGCTTCTAGCCTTGTCTTTCCTGTCCTCCCCCCCTCCACGCCTCCCATCCTTCCAATTCCCTGGATGTTTGGCTTCTTTTTAACCCTTTCTCAAGACCTCCCTTCCCGTTCTTCTTCCCCTTATTTAAATGTACCTGGAGCCACTTCCTCCAGGGGTGCCTCCGCTGCCGCGAGGTGCCACGGTAAGGCTTGGGTTCCTCCAGGGGCAGTGTCTGGGCTGAGGCTCCCGTTGGGGCTGGCAGGCGCTGGGTTCGTTTTGCAGAAAATGGTGGCGGCGTTGGCAGCCGCAATGGTGGCAGTGGAGGGGGCGGCATTGGTGTGGAGGGAGGTGGGGGCCCGAAGCCGGCGAGCCCGGTTGAGGAGAGGGTGGCGGCGGCAGCTTCAACATGGCAGTGGCCCTGCCAGCAGCACCCAAAGAGGGAGCTGAATGAGAGGAGATGGAGCCGAACGAGAGGAGGGTTAAAAGACGTTTTAAGTCTCTCTGGAGGGCTTGGAGGATCCCTGTGAGTCCCTGGTGAAGGGTGCGGTTTTACTTAACTAGGGCTTATTTTGGGGGTAGGGCTTATATTAAAATCATCTTGAAAAATCATACTAGTGCATATTTTCAGGGTAGGGCTTATTTTCGGGGAAACACGGTACTACAATGCAGACAACATTAGGCCTTGCTGCATTTTACCAACGGCTGTACTCTCAGTGAAGGAAGAAGAGACAGGCAGCAGCTATAACAACTTTTTTTCACCCAGCTGAGGAACCAGTATCGTGGCTGCTGCATTTGTGTGTTCTGTCTAGGTTGTGGGGCTCCTTTTTAGTAGGCTGAAGACAATTTTCACTAACTTCTGGCAAACCTACTGTATTTTTCCATGTATAAGACTCCCCATGTATAAGACACCCCCACTTTTCTAACCTCAAATTAAGAAATCAATATTTTAAACATAAAACATAATACATTTTATTTAGTAATTAGGTAATATTTACATACCAGTACTGTCCCTGTTGCATCTGAGCACTGCCTACATGCTCCACATCCAACGAGGTGTGTTGCAGTTGGTTTGTTCAGCATCAGCTGACATCAGTTACATAAGGCTCGTGATTGGAGGAAGCTAAGTCTCCTGACTGTAGGAAGCTAAGCCTCATGATTGGAGGCAGCTAAGCCTCGTGATTGAAGAAAGCCTGTTTGCAGAGGCAAGTTGTGGGCTGTTTTGTTCTCTCCTCAGCTTACTTCTGTTTATAAGATGACCCTCAATTTTTAGTCTAAAGATTTTATTGTCTTATATTGTATATTTTCTTATGCATGGAAAAATACAGTAATTGTTGTCATATCCTAACAAATTTCTTCCAACCTATGTGACCTTGTGAGTTAGTAGCCTCCAAGAGATCCTGTCGTTAATGGCTGTGCTGAGCTTATACACATTAAAAGCTTTGTCTCTGAGTCTATCTATCATCTGTTAGGCCTTCTCCTTTTGTATTTTCAGTCAGTTTTGTCTCTTCATGGTATGTCCTAATTATGATATCCTCAATTCAGTCTTTTTGCTTCTATAGAGAGTTCAGGCTTGATTTAATCATGTGCACTCCAGTTGATTCTGAGTTATAGAACCCTTTTTAGGGTTATCTAAGTGTAGAGTACTCAGTGGTTTACCAGTCCACTGAGTGTGCTCTGAGACTGTGCAGTTTGCCCAAGGCAGCTTGGATTGGCTCTTCTCTGGAGGAAGAATTGGGGGTCAAACTCATCACTTCTGGCTCCATAGGCATATTCCCAATGCACTAAAGTATCCAGGGAGCTGATTTGATCTACCATTCACTTGTTTGTCCTTCTGCTGGTCCATCATTTTCCCTGAGCACCTTTTCAGTACAACATTACAAATGAATCAGTTGTTGCCCGCCTCCCCCCAACCTTCCTAACAGTCCAGCTTTCACATTCACACCATAGTATGGATGATCTTGGTCTACGTCTCCAGTGACACATCATTAGTCTTAAGGATGTTTTGTAGTTCATTCACAGCTGCCCTCGCACGTTGTCTGATTTCTTGGCTGCCCAAGTCTCCATTTAGATTGGTGGTAGAACCAAGGTACAGAAAATTTTCACTATTCCAATTATGTCATTGTCAAGATTAAAGGTATGCAGTTGAACTGTATTATTTTCTCTATAAAATACTTTATTGTTTCTGACCAGAGTCCTTTACAACAGGGGTCCCCAACCCCCGGTCCGCAACCCGGTGCCGGTCCGTGGGCTTCTCGGAACCAGGCCGCGGAGACAAACTCCGCCCCCGCCTGCCTGGTGGGCGTGTTGTGCTCGGGGGTGGTGGTGTCGTGCTTGCGCAGGGGGTGTGTTGCGCTTTCGCGCATGCGTGCACGTGCGACACTCCCCTGCGTGAGCGCGACACGCTCCCCGCAAGCACGACACGACCCCTGCTCGAGCGTGACACACCCTCCGTGAGCGCAACACGCCCCCCATGAGCGCGGGGGTGCCCCTGCTCCCCGCACACGGAGCCCGCCCCCCAACTGGTCCGCAGTCCCAAAAAGGTTGGGGACCGCTGCTTTACAATATAAAGTGCATAAGAAGGGATTAAGATTTTTTTTTTCCAGTTTAAAAGCAGGTGATTATAATAGTTCATTAGGATGCGTGTCATCAATCCAATCATAGCATTCTTCAAAACAACTAGACTTGCTGCACATGTTTGTGGCAGCTATACAACATTATGATCTGTGACAAAACAAGAACGCAACTTCTTGGCTGCTAGCACAAATTGGGCTACATACAGTAAAAGTGGTAAATAATAATTGTCAGTGAGCGAATGTAATACTGCTTTCTCAGAGGTGCAGTTGGCAAATGACTAGATGATAGGTGACAAATCTTTTTAGCTGAATTGTAATACTTTTGCCTTTGCACTTTCTTCTTTAACTTTCCTCAATACTAATTTCAAATCATATTTCTTTTCAGCTGTTAATATAGTTTTATCTGTCTGTGTTAAACTATGGATTTTTTTCCACTGATTTTTGCTCCTTTTTCATCTCTTACCAGGTTTCTGTGTGATATGTTCTACATATAGATTGGATAGATTGCAGTACAATAAAACACACCCTTTCCTGACATCTTTGCCAATTCAAAACTTTTCTTTCTTCTTATTTTGTCCTGACATTGGCTTCTTGTCCAGAGTATATGTTCCATATCAGGCTTTGTTGTAATCTATAAATCATACACTGATTTTCTTCTGAAATTCTTTGGTACGCTATAGTAGCCAATGTATATTTGCAGTACAATCTTCAGTGTATCCCTTTTCTGAATCTAACTTAAATATCTCATATTTCTTGTTCCCTGTGTGAGAAGTCTTTGTAGACTCTTGCACATCACTTGTAACAGTCCTGTTGTTATGTCACTCTATGATGTCTCCTTTCTTTGAAATTGTACAGTATATTGAATATTTCCACTCTGTGGGCCATTGTTTTGTTTTCTATCTGTACCTTTCATTCTTAAGTATGTAGAATGAGTACACATTTTCTTTGTTTATTGTTTGCTATATTTGGGAAATTCACAGGTTTGATGGATGAAAGGTAATATTTGGCAAAACTGAGTTTATGATATTTAGACCAACATGAGTGAATTTATGATAGTGGCCAGTATCCTGTTTATGCCAGTGTAATGTAAAGTTACACTGATGTAAATTACATCAGTGTAATTTACACTGTGTAAAAAGTGTACCAAGCATTACATTTGGCAGCAAGGGATTGTGCCATGCAGTTGTACAATTAATTGGTCATGTGTCCCCAGCATGACCAATTGCTTAATGTATTGGTGTAAGCACTTCAGAGATTGCATTTCTGTCTCTGCTGTTGCACAGCTACTGCAGGTGGAACCTCAAGTTGTGTACATATAGTTGCACGAGAGGATTTTGGCCATTGCATGGCTCAGACTGGCTTTTCTTCTGAAACCTCCTTTCCCGACATATTGAAAGTTGCTACAGAGACTCAAGTGAGCCGTTTGCAGAAGTGAGGCAAACGGGGCCAAAAGACTTAGTGTACAAATATAAGTCCTCCTGTATTCCTAAAATGACTTGGTAGACTGCTTAGATACATTTGTAGTAATTGGAACTAATCTCTATAAGAGAGTCTTTCTGTGTCAAGCAAAAGGCTGTCTAGTCTAGCATCCTGTTCCTCCATAGCCAAGCAGATATACTGTATGTGGTGTAGGCAGAAGCAGAACGACCGTAGTGTTCAGCTTGTGTTTTACAACAATTAGTATCTAGAGACACTCCCCTTCTGATTCTGGAGATATACCGTATTTTTGGGTGTATAAAACAACACTTTTTCCTTAAATAATTTGAGAAAAAATTGAGGGTCGTTTTATACACGGAAGGCAGCTCTTTACCACTGCCTTTTGCGAAGGCACGGGGCTTAGCAAAAAGGAAGGGGAGGTGTTGCTCCCTTCCTTTTTGCTACACTGTGCCTTCTCAAAAGGCGAGGGTGCGCTGGGCTTAGCAAAAAGGAAGGGGAGGCGTTGCTCCCTTCCTTTTTGCTAAACTCCGTGCCTTCTCAAAAGGCGAGGGGCGCGGGGCTTTAGCAAAAAGGAAGGGAAGGCATTGCTCCCTTCCTTTTTGCTAAGCTCCGTGCCTTCTCAAAAGGCAAGGAAAAGCGGCAGTCACTTTGACAGCTGCTTTCCTTGCCTTTTGCCAAGGCATGGGGCTTAGCAAAAAGGGAGTCCTTTGATCCCTGCTTTTTCTAATTTGGGGTTAGAAAAGGGGGGTGTCGTCTTACACTTTGGGTTGTCTTATAAACGGAAAAATACGGTGCCATCATGACTGATAGCCAAATGTTAGTCTTTTCCTCCATTATTAGCCTTCCTCCCTTTTAAAGCTGTGAAATATAGACTATTCAAAGGTTGCTAATGTTTGTATATGTTATGCAATAATGAATGAATTTATGTAGTGTTAATTGTTTTTGTTTTGTAGGCCTCTTATACTCTTCAGTAGCACTTTCTACATGGACATTTTAGAGCAATGGTAATGGATGAATGATTATGTTGTTGGTTTCAGAGGATGAGTGAAAAATTGGAACAAGGCACTTTTTATCGTATCAATTTGAGCTGGTTATGCTTAGTTATTCAGAAATCTCAAAATATGTAGGGTTTTCATATATGTTGTGCCATTTTACATGTTAGTGTGACACTCACACTGCACTCATGTATAAAGCCCCTTCACAGTTTGGGACCGTGGTACCTGTTGGAGTGTGTAGAGGCCCGAAAGTCATCTACTAGAGGTAGGCCCAAAAATCATCTACTAGAGGTAGGGCCTTCTCAGTGGTAGCACTGAGGTTATGGAATCAGCTCCCAGAGAAGCTACACCTGGCCCCTCCCTGTACTCATTTAGGAGGCAGTTGAAAGCACAACGTTTCAGGGAGGCCTTTCGCATTGACCCCGGTTGAATGCCTCATCTTCTATTCCACTTCAGTTTGAAAATTGGTTCAGCACCATGGGTTATTTAAGTTTTAGGCTATGTTTTATTATTGTTTGCAATGTAGTGTTTTGTTTTGTGGAGTTGGTTTTAACGGTTTGTAAACTGCCCAGAATAGTGCTTTGGCACTAATGGGGCGGTATATTTCCTCCTCGCCTTTTCTTCTCCACCCCCCTTTTTTTCATCTGTCTGCTCTGCGTTTATATGATTAGTTGGTGTCATCTGTTTTTAGGGTTATTGTTGCTGCTTTTAATGTTTCTACCTTTATTTTTGTTTTCTATTGTATGCGTTGTAACTGCCCAGATAAGTGCCTCAACACTAATGGGAGCGGGATACAAATTGACTGACTGACTGACTGAATGAAGGCATTAATAAATGTATGCATGCATGCATGAATAAAGTAATAAATAATAAAATAACTAACCAACTAACTAAATAATCCAATATAAGCCCCAGTTCCATAAGATCCATGTACCTGTATTTCTGACTGATTTACAGGGTGCATACAAATCTGCTGGTGTAGTATCCTGGCTTAGTAGATAGCATTGATGTACAGTGACACAAGTTGTAACACTTTTCCTGTACAGTTGGAGATACTTGTTAAATTCTGTTAATCCTGTTTCTAAGAGTAACTTTGAAGATTTATGAAAGCCTCTCAGCAAGGAGAAATAAACATTTTATGCCCATCAGCTCTTTTCTAGGCCACCAGGCAAGTGGTGTGGTTTGTACAAGCGTACAAGCTTTCAAGGACCATAGGACTTAGTGGCAACTGGGCATTTCTCCAGGCTCTTGGAAAAATGTGTTTTCTTCCTGAAGAAATTGTATCATTACTGCAATAATCTGAGATGAGTTTGGGAGAGCTCACTCTTGTTTATTTGCGGTAGTCTTTGCCAGTCCTTGTGCTTATTTATTAGAGCAGCAACTCATAGAGTTTAGTTATTGTTTAATTACTTGCTTAATTACTACATTTACTCTCTCAGTCCATTTATAACTGTACATTTTCTAACATATTGTTTTAGCAATTCCAGAAACCAGACATTTTGTCATTCGTAACCCTGGCAGTCACATCTTGTGAAGGCATTTTTATGAATGTTTCTCAGAATAAATCAAAGATATAAAGATAATACAGGAATTTGTACCATCTTAGAAGAGTGTTCTTCTGTTTTGTAAACAGAAGCATCTTCTTTTTTACAATGAAAAACACAGCCATGTGGTCTATAAACAAAATAAAAAATAAGGTTGGATTGTGTTTTTCTATGCTGGAACACTGAAACATCATAAGAAATATGAGTTTTATATATGAACTCTGCATTGGTCTCCTCACTACACAACTTAATAGAGAAACAAAAGAGTCTGAAAACTATCCAGGCCTTATTTTAAAGGCATAGGATCTGAAGTTAGACTAAAGTCCTGAACTAGACTTCATAGATACTTTTCAGTCATTCTAACATTGCGAACTTTTTCAACTGTTAAGACATAGTGTACTATTTGCATTTTGCCTGCAATCTGGCTATAGTTAGGCAAGCTTAACACCCAACTGATTTAAGTGGATGTAAACTTTTGCAACTGCAGAATTTATTTTCTGGAACATAGAACATAGTATAATCACAATTATTATATGTAGTTTAACATTTATTACATACTTAGTAATTAAGGTTGAATTTTAAAGCTAAACTCATTTGCATGTAATATATTTATATGTTTCTCAAAATCATTCTGCCTAACATTAGCACTTATAAAATCCCTAATTCATATTTTGGCAGCCATGGCATGGATGGACTCACTTTCTGTCTCTTTGAAATATATCCCTCTGACAGTGAAAAAAAGCAAGTCCTGGCAGTATCATTGAGAAGAGAAACAAGTACTGTACTTGGAGTTTCTTCTCAGAGCAACAGGGCATTAACGTGAAGGGATAGGGCTGACTTCTGGGATTTAAGATTCACTGAAGCTCCTAGGAGATCTAGAAATGCTCAGACATTTGGCTATTTGGTGAAACTCCTCTGGTGACCACAGTTATGTGTCTTTTCCACTTGCAAAAGGGTCATCTGGTCAATTTGTGTCAACCCTGCAGGTGCTTTACTGAAGAGGAATGGAGAAACAGCTCATTTTAACTCCTTTGGGAACTGGCATTGCTTGTGTCTACTGTGTCCCATGAACTTAGCTTGACACTCAGATTGTTTGTTGACTTGCTGATGGGCGATCCTCTCGGCAAGCATTTGCTGAGCAGTCTCTATTCTCTAGTATGGCTGTTGTGTCCTCCTATCACTCATTTTGCTCTGGGAAGTGATCATCAAAATCTATTTTTTTACTGATAGCTCTTGCTTCCTGTGTATGATTGCCATCAACAGTGGTACTTCATGGATTTTTCTCCTACCTGGACTTCTTGCTAGAGGAGAATTTGTTTTCTGCCTCTGCGGGTATTTAAATGCCCAACAATCTTTAGCAAGAAACTCCAGAAGTGTCAACCATCCCTACTCCGTGACAGTTGCTGGTAACACCTGTTCTGTTGCCAGAGAAGATAGTTTTCAGTTGGAATCAGGTCCCTAATGTTAAAGTTGACTCATGAATCTTCACTTCTTTGGATACACTTAACTTAATCTAGGGGTTTGGATTTAATGTGAGATTATCCCTTAATAGTTTTTTATCCACACTTGTGAGGAGAGCAGTAAATTAGAACTTAAAGAGTTGAATATGCTAGTGCACTGCTCTTTCATGTTAAACCAGGATTGGTGGGTTGTTGTGGCATCAAAATGCAGCTGTTAGCATATTAATTATAAATTCTTTTTTTGTATTTAGCTTCAAAAATAATGAGATCAGTTTTACGTTTCTAAGTTTAAAGACTTTTTCTGTGGAGATGTTTATAGAATTTGAACAATTAGTCTGTGCCTTTGTAGAGAGAAATAATAGTGATTCAGTTTCAGCATATATCAGATTGAAAGTTATCCTTCACATTACTGGATAAAATCCAGTAATAAGTTGCAACCAAAGTTGATCCATTGAATCAGTGTGGATTTTGGACTCCTCCATAAGTACCTTTTTATTCAATGGGTCTAATCTAGTTGTGACTTTCTACTGGACTTTAGCCCTGTGTAAGAAAATTGTAGTGCTATTTGAGTTAAAATTATAGCTTAGAGATGACCTAAAATACGTTTAGATGCCATTGTGACCACTACAAAGAATGTCTTGAAATTACCCACATTTTTTTTACCATAAAAGTGTTTGATAAAATAAATATAGCTTAGGTAGTGAGTTTATATTATAAAGAGAGTCTTAGGTTGAACATTTCCTTTAATTATATCAATTTTTCCCATATTGAGAAGTCATACTTAACATATATTTCAGTAATTTGTTGATTTCACATGAAAGGGTTTTACAGTAATGTTCTGTGGAGTCTTCTTTGAATTAAATTTAATTCTGACTTGTTATAGGTTGTTTTTCCACTGTCTATCTTTGTTGGTCCAGTTGATATGGGACCAGTTTCTCTGTAACCTGATAATTTTTTAGTTAGAAAGATGGGCTTTGATTTTTAGTCAGTAAAAGAGTATCTGTTGTAAAGATAGTTTGTTCAATATTTTTGTTACTTCATTGTTGTAGATAAGCCCGCCTGTCACCTTGCCCCAGTAGTTCATTATAATAGATGCAAATTTGTTTATCTAGTTTCCTTAAAAATCGGATAGGTGTGGTAAGGTCTGTATTCATTACAGTATCTAATGACAAAACATGGAACTATGTCCCATGAGGTTAACTGAACCTTGAACAAAAGCTCCAGCTGAATTTCTTTTTAACAGATTAGTATTTATGGTTCATCAAAAAATTCTTAAACTTAAAAAAAAAAGAATATTAAAAGCAGAGCCTTAGTTCACGGGCATGATGCTATACCACATGCTACATTAGAGTTGTCTATGACATCTGAACTGATGAACTGGTTTTAACTGATTTTGCAAACCATGGGTATGATAACTATGATCTACCATTACATTCAGAGTAGCAAACCATTTTCAAGATTGTCATTTCACCCTAGAGGCAATTGTATCATGAAGATGACAGGAAGAAAAGAAGAGCACAGAAATGGTTCTTACTGATGCTTCCTTAAACATAGAGTTCTTAGCACTGTGATCATCCCCAGCTCAACTCATGGTGGATATTCTCAACATCAAAACATTTTGAGTAATTCACAGAAGTTAAAATGATGTGAACAGCCAAAATAATTTTCAAGAGCTTTGTTTGACTTTGTCCATTAATATTTCCCTTCAAGTTCCTTGTTGCATTCCTTTCCTGGCAATGTATTTATTTCCCAATTCATTGTTTTAGAATACACTGCCAAGTTATGACAACTGCAGAGCTGATGATATTGATGGCATCCTTTCTGATTGAGTAAATAATATTGTAATTGCTGTTTTTCTTTGCAGTAATATTCACTTCTTGTAAATTGTAAGTAGCAACATAATTTCTAGTGTTCCTTATCCTTCTTTTGGTGTGACTTGGGCCACCCTGACTTGGATGTTATCTTAACTAAAATATCTATGGATGCATCTGGAACATTGTTGATCTTGAGTCAAGTTTTCTTGGTCAGATTTGTTGAGATACAAAGCTGCTGACAGGATGCTTCATGCAGTATGTGCTACCATCTGTATACAGTATTTGATTCATTTCGTGAAACTGCTTGTCACCAATAATCGGGGCCAAAAGGCTGTAAATATCCCCTTGCTAAAGGGTGTGGGCTGAGGTGCTTCAAAGAAGCAGTGTTGTCGTAGCCTGCTTAGGTAGCAATGTATTTTTTTAAATCACATATAACTTCAAAAGAAATCTAAATAATAGATTTTTCTAATAATAACCTCATGAATATTAGATATGGATGTGTGTTCATTCTGAAGTTGTGATTTGAACTGAATCTGTTCCTTCTACCAGAGATACTTGATTGAAAAGAGACTTTTCAATGTAAATGAAGAACAGACATGATCATTTCTCAGATAAAAATATTTATGTGTTACCTCCGAAACATTTGCACTCCCATAACATAAATATATTTGGTCAGAGGAGCAAAGTGTGTTGCTTATATACCTGCCCCATAGTACTTAAAGCACTCTCTGGGCAGTTCACAATTTAATAATGAAGTCTGCACATCTCCCCACCCCAGCAAGCTGGATACTTAATTTACCAACCTCAAAAGGATGGAAGGCTGAGTGAACCTCAAACTGGTTACCTGAGATTGAACCCAGGCCATGAGCAGAGCTTTGGCTGCAGTATTGCAATTTAACCACTCTGCCATGAGGCTTCTTAATAGTAGTCCTTGGTAGTAGCCTACCCTGTTTCCCCGAAAATAAGACCTAACCTGAAAATAAGTCCTAGTATGATTTTTCAGGATGCTCGTAATATAAGCCCTACCCCAAAAATAAGCCCCAGTTAAGTGAAACCCCGCGCTCCACTATCGTGCAGCAACCAGAAGAAGATGATATGACTGTAATTGAATAAATGTGGATTGCTGTACATGAAAAAAAAATAAGACATCCCCTGAAAATAAGCCCTAATGCGTTTTTTGGAGCAAAAATTAATATAAGACCCTGTCTTATTTTCGGGGAAACAGGGTAGTTATAATTTAAGAGAAACTTAGTATTTATATGCCTTTTCTAAACATTTGACTTGAACAAGACAGTCTGATTTTTAATATTACAAAAGTATTTTATTTTTATCCTCCACCTTGTGAAGAACTTCTCTTTCACACCCAACCAGAAATACAGACATGTCCTTCCCCTGCTAATTCCAGTAGGCTAGTAATAGGGTTTTTTTTCTGCCTCCTATTAAATATAATAGCTTTACTTACAATTTAGGGTTTGTTTTGTTTTGTTTTATTTTGTTTTAGTATAGACGTTAATAGATAAAATATGAGCTTTTGAGGTGGTTTTCTTTAGATGTCAGGAAAAGACTGAAGATGGCCTTATGTCAATTTGGTTGCAAATGAGTATTAACAAAGTTGTCATTTTTAATTAAATTTATATTATTTATATGCTGCCTTTCTTCCCATAGGGGACCCAAGGCAGCTTACAACAATTAAACTATACAATAATCAATAGTTTTAAAGTGCTATAGGAACCAGGGTGGATAGAAATCAATGATTTTTCAAAATCGAATTGATTTAAATCACAATTTAAATTTTTAAAAATGATTTGATTTAAATCAAACCTACCCTAATAGAAACTGTATTAAAAACAATTAAATGTACATCAGTATTAAAACCAAGATTAAAAAACAATTTTTGAAACTTTTTAAAAAATATTTAAAAATCTCTTAAGTTTAATAAATATTGTATTCCTGAGACTCTTATTGCTTAAAAGCCTTCCTGAAAAGAAAGGTCTTTGCCTAATGACAGGACAAGAGAGAGGGGGCCAACCTGGTTTCTCAGGGCAGCACAAATAATATTATAAATATTGGGCTTCACATCATGAAAATACATGGCAAAAGTGACAGGAAGAGTATCTCTAGATACACCCAGTGTGATTTTCTTCCATCAAAAAATAACAAGTTGCTTACCTGTAAAATTCTAATTCTTTGAATAGTCACCTGTGCATCCACTGTCAAGACCCAAATCTCCCTAAGGAGCATAGGTCCTTCGGGCAGGGAGTTCCGCAGCCACAAATTTACCACCTTATGCTGGGGCAAGTCCTCAACCTCCAGCAGTGCATAGCCTTTGCGCCTGGAACAAGCCTGACCTTAAAAGAACACTTTACTTTTACCCAGTACTTTGCAAGTACAGCAACATGGGCTTTGTGATTCCTTAGAACTCACAACAGCTCAGTTAATTAGGACTTCTCTGGTAGCTAGTCAGTGGCCGTTACCACTCCTCTGGATTTAGCCAAACCCTGCTGATCCAAGAGACAAGTCCTCAATAAGGATTTTTAAAATTATTTTTTATTAAGAAAATATAGTTTCATAGAAACAGTTTGTTTTTCTCAAGCATTAGCATAAAGACATGTTCAAAGGATTACAATAGTTAAATACAACAACTAATTCCCATTAAAATAAACACTAAAACTGGGCTAAGGTGGGCTTCTCTTACCTACATTCTTTTTCTTTCAAGCTACATAACACAAACCATCAAGAACTTATCTCAGGCAAAAGTTGTCTTCCACACCATGGTCTCCCTTCAAACATAACCCATCGTCCATTTTCTACATTTCTCAGACCTCCTTCTTCATGACTGTAAACGAATTAATTCAAAGAGGTGTAACTGTCCGATCCACCTACAATTCTCATGGAGATGTAGGTGGTTTATCTCCATTCCAATTAGAAAAGAATTTGTTGGGTCTTTGCGCTGGGCCTCCTTGTCCTTGCATCTTTATCAGGTTTCACACTGTACCAGCTTGGCTGTAAATTAAGAAAAACAACCTCTCTGCCTTTCTCACATTCCCATGTCTTCAACTCCTTTCACTTTTAAAACGTAACAGACTCCATTTTCTTTCCTCCTCCTTGACTACAAATCCCACTCTCCTTTAATCTCTGACTACAAGTCCCACCCTCCTTAAATCTCATGACATCCACAAACAAAGATCTCTAGACCTGTATTCAGGAGATTCTGTATATAGTGGTGTCTCGACTTACGAACGTCCCGACATATGACCATTTCGAGTTACGACCAGCTCCGGCCGCAAAATTTTGCTTCGACTTGCGACCGGAGCTTCAAGTTACGATCAAAAAAAGGCAGGGGAAAAAGGCAGGGAATTCAAATTGCTAACCGTTGGTGGCGAAGAGGCTGCTTCTTTGTAGCTCTTTCGCCCCAGCAGTTAGAGAGTGTGTGATCGGAGGAGGCTTCGGACTGCCTGGTAAGGTGCTGCTTTCTGGTTTTTAAAAACTGTTCTGGGTGGATTTTGCAGCGTGGTTTTGGGCTGGGGGGCTTATGTTTCTGTGCTGTGATGAGTCTTGCAGTCTTTGTTTGTTTTTTGGGGTTTTTTTTTCGCATTTTCGATGGGTCTTACAGGGTTTGTTTGCTTTTTGGTTTTTTTCCCCCCATTTCCGATGGGTCTTGCAGGGTTTGTTTGCTTTTTGGTTTTCTTTTTTCCCATTTCCAATGGGTCTTGCAGGGTTTGTTTGCTTTTGGGGTTTTTTCCCCCCATTTCCGATGGGTCTTGCAGGGTTTGTTTGCTTTTTGGTTGTTGTTTTTTTACATTTCCGAAGGGCCTTGCAGTGTCTGTTTGCTTTCTGCTTTGCTTTTTTTGCATTTCCGAAGGGTCTTGCAGTGTCTGTTTGCTTTGATTTTTTTTTTTTTTGCATTTCCAAAGGGTCTTGCAGTGTCTGTTCGCTTTTTGCTTTGCTTTTTTTGCATTTCTGAAGGGTCTTGCACGGTTTGTTTGCTTTTCTTTTTTTCTCTCCTTCTGCCTGAACAGATTAATCACGTTTCCGATGGGTCTTGCAGTGGGTTTTTCTTTTTTTGGTGATTTTTTTTCTTTCGCCGGAATGGATTAATTTCATTCCAGTGTATTCCTATGGGAAATGGTGCTTCGACTTACGACCATTTCGAGTTACGACCGGAGTTCCGGAACCAATTAAGTTCGTAAGTCGAGGCACCACTGTACCTCTAGAGTTGCCACAACATGGCCACAACCACCTTGGAAATTCATTACAAAGTCTTAATATGCAGTTCTCTTTCCACTTGGACCCACTTCTATCCCTTTGTCATGTACACTGTATATGAACCTGTGGCCCAGCTAGCCAAAGCTGACTTTGAAATATGTTTGTTAGTTTTAAAATGCAGAAACACAAGGAACTGGTACTTCCAATGGTATTAGAAATAAGAATGAGAAACTGAGGTCTCAGGATGTAGAAGAATGTAAATAAACTTTATTCTAATTTTTAAATGCTCAACACGTTTCGGCACATGGTCTTCTTCAGGAGCAAGGTCTTAGAATTGGAACTTCATTAGCTCATTTGATCTGTATTGGCTTCAAATACTACCTTAGAAGAAGGCCGTGTGCCAAAATGCATTGAGCATTTTTAATCAGAATAAAGATTATTTACATTTTTTTCTACATCCTGAGACCTAGTCTCTCATTCTGATTTCTGATAGTTTTTAAGTGCCACAAGAATTTTGTTTCTGTTGCTGAATCAGACTATCAATGACTATGTCTTTGAAGTCCACAAAGAATGTGTTCTGAAGGTTGGAGGGGGAGAGGTCTTGGGATAGTCCACTTGTCAAGAAAGGACAATGGATGTACACATAGGCAGTGGGATTCAAGGAGGGCTTTTTTGACAAAAGTCTTACTACTGCCTCCTTTAGGTATGCTGGTATCCTTTTGTTGCAAGGACAGAAGGGACAAAATTCACCACTCCCTAACCTACTCAATTAGTCCCCCTCTGGCTGCTTTTATAAACCAGGAAGGGCAAGGGTCCAGCACACACATGGTGGCTTTCACCTCTCCAAAGAATCCTGTCCACATCCTCAGGCTGCACCAACTGAAACATATCCATTATAACAGGACAAGCAGGGACCAAAGTTACTTCAGCAGAACTTGCAGAACATCTTCTTTGCAACAGGATCAGTTTGAAGCTGTTCGACATAGACTATCCATGGGAATAGCAGGAGACTCCCCATGAATTGTCAGAAAACCATTTGGATCCATCAGTTTTTTAGGGCAGACCATTTTAATTGGTCCTCCATCTCTACAGAGGCTCAGAGTTCCAAAAAGCCTAAACCCCCACTAGGTAGTGATCTGTCCATGACAATGGAACTACCAAGAGTTTCTCCACACCCAGATCACCACTATCCTGCTCAGTACAGAAGACCAAGTCAAGAGTGTACCCTGCAACATGAATGGGTCCGGATACCACTTGGGACAGCTTCGTGGTTGTCATCATAAATATGAAGTCCTGAGCTGCTCCTGATAAATTGGTCTTCACATGGATGTTGAAATCCCTCAGCACAACAAGCTGAAGAGACTGTAGCACCACACCCTATTCTGTCCTGGGCACCTACTCTTAGATACATATCCTCAAATCCAGCAGTCTTACCCAGCACCAACGCCTCCTCCCTGCTTCCCAGGTCTGGCCTGCTGGTGCACAGAGAACCCAGGTGGGCAAAGCTAAAAAAGACTAACTCCCCCAGCTTCATCCAACCAGGTCTGTAAAGAAAGCCAGGGATAGTATATTCGTCCAGGGTCAAATCCTAGATGTTAGCTATCTTACCTTTCGCTGACCTGGCATTTAGCAGGACTTGTATTTTATATTTTGTTTAGGGTTTATATCCTTTATGTGAAATACAATACCCAACTTTGTATTAAATGGAACCTTAAATACTATAATGATAATGCAAGGGAACTAGTGTTTAATTCATTGCCTATTAGGAGTAAGCAGATGGCAGAATGACATAAATTATTTTATATATTTTAAACTGAAATGCTGTCTTTTCAGTCATTTCTCTTTGCTTCTTTCGTCTGCTATAGTTATGCTTTCTGTAGGGCAGCTGCTGCTATCATTTTGCCAACTTGTAGTATTCTGGTATTGCTTCCATCTCATTAAATAAAGGGAAGGAAGTAAACTGTCTTCCATTTTATTGTGGGACTCTTTATTACATTTGTAAAAAGCAACAGTCATGGAGGCTAGCTACAGTTGAATGCACTGGAAAATGCAACATATACGTTGGCTTTTTGACAATTTTGGGATCAAGATTCTTAATCTTCCAAACATGAAGAATGTTGTTTTTCTAACATTCAGAGAACTAAGTCTATGCTGTGCTAACATAGTCTATATTTAGTGTCCAGAATAAATTTAGCAAAATAGCATACTTATTTCAACATATACATATGTCTTCAAGATTTATTTATTTGCTGTGTTGGAAAAGGATCTGATACAGGCATGAACACAAGAAGGAGACTAATAAGGACTTTGTGCAATTCTGAGAGAAGGAGCAGTTGAAGTAATGTCCAGTGAGAACTAAGGAAATATCCAAAGCATATTAAAGTCCTACTCACCCACCCCAGTGCCTAGTTCCTTACTCCCTAGCTTTCTAACCTCTCCCATATTATCAATACTTTCAAATATTGTTTTTCTTCTTGCAACTGAAGGGCTATTAAATGTTTTCACCCTGAAATTGAAGAGAATTTCAGATGCATGTCTGGAGAGGCTGGCATGAAAAGGATAAGTTGTCTAGGTTCATACTGTATTTTATATCATCAGAATACTGTATTTCAATATTTGTGTAAAGTCCTGGTTGTTATTCTGTCCATTGCAAAATATATTTCATAAACAAGCTGATGAGCAGAAGACCAAAATAATATTTAGATATTTAATGGTTGTTTCAGTACCTGATTGGAATCTTTCATTGTAAGAGCAGAAGAATAGTGGGGGAGGGAGGACAGTAATTTTAAAACACAAACAAAGTATGGTTTTATGGACACTACTGTCATACAATCAGAACAGTTTCAACTCTTGCTCCCCCCCCCCCCCCCGGTTAATCACAACACAGTGTTGTAAAACTTTTCATTGAGAAAGTTAGTTGCAAGACTTACAAATCAATGTAAATTGTCTGTAAAATATACTTAATAAATTTGTGTCCTTTTCAGGCTGTTGGCTGCTATGAATCGCAAATATTGAAAGCAGAAGGAAAAGTTGAATCTGATTTCTTTTGCCAGTTAGGTCACTTCAACCTCTTATTGGAGGATTATCCAAAAGGTAAGATAGTTACTATTTCTTTTAGTAGCCCTTGTTTATAATTCATGTGTGCTCCTTTTGTATTCAGTGGGCCTTATTCTTTCAACTGAGGTCCTTCCCACTGCGTTGGATACTATTGTCCATAATTCCTTGACTTTCACGAGTTGAGTACTGGTGGGAATGTTGCAAGAGGTTAGTTGAGTTCCTATAAGACTTCCTGCACAGTCCTCTGGATCCCAGTCTTGACGTACCTAAAAGAGTACTGTAAAATGCTCATGATAATCAAAAGAAGGAACTTTTCATTGTGATTACTTACACATTTTAGGAAGGAAAAATGATTTGTGGGTATTTTAATTTGCAGATTGCATCTGTCCAGCATTGCTTTGAACTGTGCAGCTTAATCACACATATGATTGGTGTTTTGCTAAATAATCTTATTTCATACATGTTTTTATTTATCTTGAATAATAAAAGTATTCTGAAATGTTGCCTAGGAATTATATTTATCATTAAATAAGATTACTGTCTTGAAATATAATAGCATGTGTAAATAAGTGAGTCATGATGACTCTGAGTGACCTAGCTACAATCATAATGTTCACTTGACTGAAGCTTTGTAATATTCTATATGTGTTGACAGTTGGAAAGAGAGTACAGATACTGGGGCTATTATTTCCAATAGAAATTAACAAATAGGATATATGTAAATTGAAGGCAGTTATGCTAGTACATTAGAAAAAAAACCCTGAAAGCCACCTTGTGGTAGTTTTGATTGTCCTAAATATGTTAAGAAAAGAGACAATAGATTTTTTAATCATGGTGTGCTCTGAGAACAATTGGTTCAGTTTTTGATTTAGCAACTATTTAGAAAATAGCACAGTTCAACTTACACTGGTTTGGAGGCTGTACAATTCAACATGGGTCCAAGTGTTGATCTGGAAATGAAAATGTTTCTACCTTTCATTGATTGCCATTGGAAAGTTACAGTTGTAACGTTTTTTTTCCTGTGTGTTAGGATTTGATGAAACCCACTGGAAGAGGTTGTCAGAGGGGTAGAGTGTCATCAGATAAGGCTTATAGTTAGAGATGGGGGTATTTGTATTCGTATACGAGTACCCCCACACAGCTAGATGTAGAGACCGTCCACTCGCGCATCTGACTCCGGCTCTGCTCTCCCTTCCAATCACTCCAGAGCTGCTGGACGGCTATGCACTCATCAGCCTGGCAGGGAGACTCGTCTTCCCTCCTTCTGCCAGGAGTTTTTTCCTTTTTGTCTGATTCCAAGGAAGCTGTACTGGTTGTCTAAACCAGTACCTGATATCTCTAATGGGCTAGATAGGAGTGAAGAAATTGAAGCTTAATCCTGGCAAGACAGAGGTGCTCCTGATTTAATTAGGGAAGGGGTAACACTGTCCCCCTTCATTGTAAGGGCAGATTTGGCTGTCATGGCTCATGCAGTCAGACTGCTAGAGAGCCACTGAAGGCTCTTCTACATGGATTCTTTTAGAGTGGGCTGGTACTGTATAGGCTAAGTAGAGTCACTTAGGGTCAGATTGAGGTGCGATCCTTGCATCCAGATGGCATACTGGACCTGAAGCGACTCTTTTTGGTCCAGGTCTTTCTGCTGTCAATTTGCCATATCATAATGTAGCTCGAGAAGAGAGCCACTTCAGGATATTGGCAAGTTAAGCATTTCTGTGGAGGGGCAGAGGTAGTGAAAAAGAAATAGATTCTATTAGGGCAGAGCAGAATGATCTGCATCACTTATTTAAAAAAAATTTAAAATAAAAAACTTCCTCCCAGAAGTGGGAGGACACTTCTCCTCCTCCTCCTTTTTTTGAGCCTTTGTAAAAATTTGGTGCACTTTTATGCTTTCTGCCATTTCTTCTTTCCAGTGTTCAAGGGAAGTATCAGCAGTTTGCAGAAATTACTCAACATCTTTATGAAAACACTTTAGTTGTGTGAACTTTTTTCTCAATAATTTAGTAAGAACTTACCATGCTTATGGGCCACAGAGCAATGCCTTGATTGTTGGGGAAGAGATGTCAAATGAAAGATGAGGGTGGGGATACAGAATTGAGTGAAGTACCTGGAATCCTGCAATGTGGAGTGCAACATTATATAAATATGAAAAATGTAGGATGTTCATGTGAACTTGTTAGCTGCTGCTCTTTTAAGCAACAGTGCAGTTCAAGGTTGCCATCCTAAGCAAGTCCTTAATAACAAGTAATTTAAAACAATGAAGTTCACTTCTGAGTAAAAGTGAAGAGGATTAGTCAGTGGGAAGAGGTGTGGGTATTAGAATCCTTTTCTCTCACCTTCTTTTTAGAAATGAATTTTATTCCCCATTTATTCTTCAACTGTTTCAGCAGTTCATTGACATGGAAGTTGACTGTGGTTCAAGGTGCATTTAGACAGAACTCAGACTCAACTAAGGTTGGGACATCTTGGTTTAATGGAACTCCCAGTTAAGATTTCTTTTAAGTATGATTAGTACATATGGAAATGAATTTGTGGTCAAAAGAATACATTGTTAGGAAGTAGCTGTGCCATTTTACTATGTTGAAATGGGAGCTGGTACTATTTTTGTGATGTGTAAATAATTTATTATAACCACATTTTGGATTTTCTTTAAAAAAGTATTCTTTCCATTCCAGCATTATCTGCATACCAGAGGTACTACAGTTTACAATCTGACTACTGGAAGGTCTGTATAGATTTATAATTTTAATCTTTCATACAGTTTTTCAGTTTTATATGAGGAATCTTGTTTTACTGCTTCCATATTTTCCTTTAATTATTGTCTACATTGTTGCTTTCTCCAGCTCAATCTTGCGTGTTGGGAACCTAAGAAGATTAGTACCGGATCAGTTCATAAACCTATCTGGTCTAGCATTTTTTTTTCTGTAGTTGATAGTCAAATTCCAAAAGAAGCACAAAAGTAGTAAAAGGGGGTAATAGCTCCTCTTCTCCTATTATTCTATAGCAAGTGGTGCTCAGAGGCATGATAGCTCTCATTTTGGAACCACTGGCTATATATCCTGTGTTGCCATTGGTAATTTTATCCCTCATAAATTTGTCTAGTCTTCTTTTATAGGAAGCAATATATAAACGTTAGTAAAAGAACAGAGCTGCCTTATTGGTGGCCATCACCACATCTTTTGCAAGTGGATTCTATAGTTTATTTATATACAGTAGGACCCCTATACCTGTGTCAGATTGGTTCCATGATCTACCATGGATGCCACAAATGGCAGATGAGACAAAGGCCACAAGGCACACCCTTGAATGTTGCATATAGAGCTGTGGCAAACAATGGATAAATGGAACCGTGGATGTGGATCCTGCGGATACTGGGGTCCTATTGTACTGTGTTCTGTATAGTTTAATTTAATAATCTGTATTTCTCATACTGTGAGATTGTGATAAAAACTTCACCATACTATGCATGGTTATACAGTGGTGCCTCGCTAGACGATTGCCTCGCAGGACGAGGAAATCGCTAGACGATGCCTTTTTGCGAGCGCTACTGCGCTTCGCAAAACGATGTTTCCCTATGGCGATTTTCGCTAGACGATGAGGTTTCCCCATAGGAGTGCGCCGACTAGTGGTCAAAAGCTGTCAGTGCAGCTGTCAGTGCATTCCTATGGGGACCCTCACTCGCTAGACGATGTTTCCCTATGGGAAATTTCGCAAGACGACTGCGTTTTCCCTTGGAACGCATTGAAGCGATTTCAATGCATTCCAATGGGAAAACGTGCTTCGCTAGACGATGTTTTCGCTAGACAGCGATCCTCGTGGAACGGATTAACATCGTCTAGCGAGGCACCACTGTATACAAAAAGTCTGAACCATTGTAATCTTTCCTTAAAAAAAAAAGTTGCTCTGGCTATTTTTATTGTTCATTTCTGTACCTTTTCGAGTTCTTCAGTATGCTTTTGAAGGTATGTGATCTCTAACATGGATTTCATCTTTTTCAGAGCAGCTGCCAGGATGGATTTGATTTAAATCAAACTGATTCAAATCACAATTTAAATTTTAAGAACTGGATTTTTTCTTGATATAAATTTTAAAAATTGATTTTTAAAATTTAAATTGTGATTTAAATCGATAATATATATAAATAAATTGATTTTTATCCACCCTGGTAACTGATCATTGGGTTGTTTTCATTGAGTTGTTCCTGCAATTTCAAGATACTTTTCTTTGCAGTTGCTGCTGCATCTGGGACTAGGAGAGAAGAAACCAAAAGGAAACCCAATGGTTTTTGGGTCTTGCTACCCATTAGACTCTGTAGAGGGAGTCTTTCGCTGAACTACCCTCCCATGGAGTGGTAAGATGACTCCCAGGAAGAAAAGTGACTGAAGGGGCATTTCCTTCTTTCCAGTTGAACCACATAGAATAATGCAGACAATGGCAGTAGAAAGACATATCCTTTTGCTTCCTGGTTTTTTCTCTCCCAGTTCCAGAAGTCTGCCTTAGGAATTCTTGGTGACCTCTGGGACCAGAAATTCTAGAATTACAAAAACTCTTTCTCTAGTATGAATCAGTGTGCACACTACACACTGGTGTTTTGTGTTTTAATCTGCATACCTGCCAAGTGGTTGCAATTTCAGTCACTTGGTAAATGTAGAGAAAAGGATTCATCCACATTTAGGACCTGTGAATGGAAGAGGATTGTCCTTCCAGCCTGCAGCATGTCCCCCTCTCTGGGAGGAAGCTTTGGGTTCTTCAAAGCCTAACCGATCTCTTTACATGGTACAGGAAATGAATTAAGTTTAAAAATTCTGTTCATGGATATTGTGTGCATATTGTAGTCAGTGAAATTCTTCTAAATAATTGATGAAAATATTAATCCTGGTTTTCTTTCATTTATAGTAAATTAATACAGGTTAACCTCTGCATAGCACCTCTCCTTTTACAAGTAATTCATCTCTTCCTTTTCGTGATAAAGTACAGTTAAACAACATGTTTGCACAGATTTGATTAAAGGATACCATATTGCCCTTTTAATTATGATGTAAACTTTCAAAGGTCAGTTGCTTATTGAACTGTCCAAACATAACTTATGGTTTGGCATCCATTGTAGTTCACAGATGATATCTGTGTAGGTCCTAGTCACAAATTCTGCTAGCTTTGTGGAGATCTTTGTGTTTTAGGATCACAAATTGTGCAAAACAATGCAAGAACTGCACGGGAATAATCTTCATGTGTTGTTATCATTGGGCCCAGGGGATGAGAGATCCTGCATATCATTGGCATACAAAAAAGAGTTCTGCTCTGGGCTGTTCTGTAGTAGGTTCCTCACTGGAGCTCTGTTGTGTAGATAAATTACTTATGCCCATCTGATTTATTATACACTTATATATAAAGATAGCCCCTTCTTTTGAAGTGAGCAGAAACTGGTGTGTGTAGAGTTTATGAGATAGTGGTGAGGTAATTGTACCAATTGGTTCTAGTGTAATAGTTGTATGTTTTTAACCACAACAAATCAACTGTCTAACTTACTAATAGTTTACGGACATCCTTTTTAATGGAGCAGTGGTGGCCAAGGTTCCCTCTAAGCTGAGCTCACATGCACACATAACTTCGCCTCCCTCTGTGCAGCTCTCTTCATCCTCTGCACAGTGATCACGTTTGGTTCTGGTCGTTACGGAACCCTGCGTGCAAGGGGGCGGAGGCGCGAGCACAGGGGTGAAATCATGCAAGAGAGAGGCGGAGCCCCATGCAGCGGGTCTGAAAATTAGAGGGTACGTTGGTGGTAGCCTAGTCCTTGTTGTTTCAAACACATTGGAAATCTGTGCAGTTTTTGATATTTGACTGAGATCCTGGTGTCCTCATGATCTGTGCTCCAAACTTCTTCAGTGTGAAATGTTTGTGGAGGATTACAGAAGTATTTTGTGTTTCATTTTAAAATTTATTGAAACTGAATAAGCACATGCATGGGTTTCATTGTATTCTATAACAGTCATTGACTTTTAAAAGGTAATTGATATTTGGTGAGCAGATCTTCCTTGGCAACAAGGCAACAAATCTTTACAGACATTGGAACATTATTTCCTTTAGTTTACATCTGTTAAATTATTGTATAACTAGCACTTGTGCATCAGGAGTAGAATAATTTGTGGCGTGTCTGTGTTCTGACACCAGAAAATGTTAGTGTATTTAAGTTTTGTGCTAAAGGCTAGGGTTCCATGTACACATTTTGTATATCATAATATCTAAGAGATTTCCATTAACCTCTCTGAATGGGACCAACCTACTGAGAACCAGACTTGCTTCTGGATCTTTTGCATCATACTTTGTCAAAACCAGCATGGAACATTTTTCATTCAAATATATTACATGGGTTGGGTATCTGGCTGCACAGTCAGAGGTCTGGAGTTAGGTTTCCCGTGGCTCCTGGAAGAAGAGCCAGCCTGTGTAGCCTTGGGCAAGCTGCACAATCCCAGAGCAGCCCAGAAGAAGAGAGTAGTAAACCATTCTGAATATTCTATGCAGAAAACTCTGGAAAGGGTTGCCATAAGTTGGAATTGACTTAATGGCACTTAATTAATTAATTTTAGGGTAATATGGTACCTTATCTGGGAGGAAAAAGGAATTTCATTGGAAGTGTCATTCCACGGAGGAATATCTGAATAACTTCACAGGGCTCCTGTTTCTACAGACTCCCTATGAGAGACTTATAGATTTGTGTTTTATACACATCTGACAAGGAATTTAATTGTGGTCACAGAAGATTTTGTATCTTCCTTTATATTCATTCAATTCTTCCTTACTAGATATCCTTCAGAACCTTGACATAAAAGTTCAAAAATAAATCCTTTTCTTCTTTAAAAGATTTATTTAGCAAGCCAAGTAATCATGTAAATAAGAACCAAAAATGCAAAATACACTTGGAGCATATAAAAAGCTAAATGTGTATGTGTGCTCACGTAGATATAGATATATAGTAAAATTCACAGTCCTCTAATACAAAAATTTTATTTCATATCTGTAGATAGCATTTTTAATTAAAAAAACATTTTGTTGTTGTTTAGTTGTTAAGTCGTGTCTGACTCTTCATGACCCCATGGACCAGAGCACGTCAGGCCTCCTGTCTTCCACTGCCTCCCAGAGTTTGGTCAAATTCATGTTGGTAGCTTCGATAACACTGTCCAACCATCTCGTCCTCTGTCATCACCTTCTCCTCTTGCCCTCACACTTTCCCAACATCAGGGTCTTTTCCAGGGAGTCTTCTCTTCTCATGAGATGGCCAAAATATTGGAGCCTCAGCTTCAGGATCTGTCCTTCCAGTGAGCACTCAGGGTTGATTTCCTTCAAAATGGATAGGTTTGTTCTCTTTGCAGTCCAGGGGACTCTCGAGAGTCTCCTCCAGCACCACAATTCAAAGGCATTAATTCTTTGGCGGTCAGCTTTCTTTATGGTCCAGCTCTCACTTCCATACATCGCTACTGGAAAAACCATAGCTTTGACTATTCGGACCTTTGTCGGCAAGGTGATGTCTCTGCTTTTTAAGATGCTGTCTAGGTTTGTCATCGCGTTCCTCCCAAGAAGCAGGCGTCTTTTAATTTCGTGGTTGCTTTCCCCATCTGCAGTGATCATGGAGCCCAATAAAGTAAAATCTGTCACTGCCTCCATATCTTCCCCTTCTATTTGCCAGGAGGTGATGGGACCAGTGGCCATGATCTTAGTTTTTTTGATGTTGAGCTTCAGACCATTTTTTGCGCTCTCCTCTTTCACCCTCATTAAGAGGTTCTTTAATTCCTCCTCACTTTCTGCCATCAGAGTGGTATCATCTGCATATCTGAGGTTGCAAATCCACATAGGATTTGCTAAAAGAATGATTTTCTATTAAAATGGCATAGAACTGAAGTTTAGTACTTCAAAGGATACAGTATTAAAGCTATTTCCTTAGCAAAAAGCTATAAAATGCATAAACTCTCATACAAGTCACTTAAAAATCTCTATTCCAATACATATTATTTGTAAAAACAAATCTGAGCATGGTATAAGTCACCTTACATTTCATAATTCTCACCCACTCCAAGCAGAGATTTTCTCTTTGTTTGCAAAAGCAATGGATTTGCTGGTGGGGAAATAATGGAATCTGAATATGGCAAGTGGCTAAAACTTGGAGACAAAATCGGTATAGCTCTTCAGGTGATAGTCACAGAGTGCTTCAACTGAAGTTCTGCTATTACGTGAATTCAATATTAACAGCCTGACCCAGAAGGGAATAAAATGTCCCATTCTGGTACATGAGGTTTAAACACATAAAGTACAGCAGCTTAGGTGAGAAAGGCACCCAGCATAAAAATGAATGTGAGATCATAAAAGTGGAACTGTGCAATTTCTATCATTATTTCTACACACCTTCTGTTCATTGTATGCTGTTTCGGAGATCAGCCACTATTTTCTCTGACTGAGCAGCAGCTTTTCAACAGGTACAGGAAGTTACTGTGTATCAGGATAGGTCTGGTGTGTGTGAAAAGTCTTTTGCTTAAGTATCACACAATTTGTCAGTCTTTGAATGGAAGTAATCTAATACTAATACTTGTAGAAAAGAGCATGTGACATATTCTGTGGACGTGCCTTCAAGTTCTCACTCTTGATTACACATGCTTTTTATACATCACAAAATTCAGAAACAGAAATATCCCTTATGTTCTGCCTCGGTTGATGCTGTGATTTATTTTAAACGGTAGGTTTATTGTTTAAAATGGATAGATAGCAAAAGTATCCTAGTGGAAAATTCTTAGTGCAAACCTTCGGGTGTTTTCTCAAAAACTAAGTCTAACTTCGGCAAGAATTACTCCAAGTTAAATATGTGTAGGATTGCAATCTTAATGCCAATGAAAGCTTAGATCTTATTCTTTGGATAGATTCTGTGTGTTTTGTAAGTGGTGAAAATAGCCTGTTGGATTTATTTTGACGTTTTTTTACAAAGCTGATCTCCTTCCCTTTCATGCTATGCTATTGTTCAGCATAGTTTGCAACAATATGGAAATATAATAGAAATAATTTTAGATTAAGATACCATAAAGAATTTTTTTAAAAGGGCACATGAAACCAAACCAAAAATGTAAAATTTAAAAAGAACAAGAAAAAAGGAAAGCAAGTATTAAAACAGACTTCTCAACCAGCCATGGTGGTCTTCACTCTGGAGTTCAGTTTTTTGGTATATAGATAGTGGTATATGTGATAGACCAAACATTTCAGGTCATCTGGACTTTGTCTGTGAACAACATTTGAATAGAAGAGCATCTCTTGGCTGGATCTCCATGATCTCAAACATGTTTCAGGCTCACATGAGACACAAACACTTGCTTGTCTCAGGAGTCCTAGCAAAAGTGTATCCCAACAGACAACATGCTTCTCTTCAGTTGTTTTTCTACCAGAATGTTTGCAAGAGCCAAAATTCAGACTGAGAACTGCTAGTTCAGATCAGTCAAAGCAGAACATCTGATCTGTGTATCGAACACTATGGTAGCTTGGATCATCTAGAAGGTTCTTCATGATGTGAATGGCCTCTATATCCATGTCTTTTGGATAATGATTCAGCATACATCTGTTTGCAGCTGCCAGGAAACAGGCAAGTAATAAGGTTTAAGTTAAGATTGGAAGAACTAGGCATAGCATGGGAAGAAACAGCTGAACAGGTCTGGCTAGATTCATGCATGCCTTTTAAACGCTCTGCTGCCCAGTATTTTTTGATGACTTTAAGATATTGGAAGATAGATATGATGCTGATTGAGCCAGAAAAACCCAGGAAACTTTGCTGCTTCGTTATAGTCTCTGTGACTGTCAGATTTTTATAGAAGCAGCCAAGTTCATGACCTGTCCTCCACTCCTAAACACAGACATTCCAGTTGACAGTGCAGAAACTAGATGGTTATGGATGGAACAGCTGGAATATGTACCGTATTTGCGTTTTGGCATGTCAACTGACAAAAGTGTACTATATCATCATTTGGAAAGTATACCAGGATGATGTATGAGTAGGCAGGTGACGTGGACAACAAAGTACATGTAGGCAGTGCTGAAATTCTTAAAAATATCAGTAATATTAGTCTGGATTACCAGATGGCAACAATTAATGTTGACATATTCTGCATATATCCATAATACTATATATCAACATTGTGTATATTTAGAAGTCCTGTTTCCATGCTAATAAAAATAGTATTTCAGCTAGATGTGTCTCGTATTCCAGAAGCCATCTCACTGTTTCATATATCCTTGTAGTCCATTCCCCCCTCCCTAATATTTTTTGTCTTCATCCGTTGGAAACCTATTGTTGTTATTGCAGCAGATGGTAGAAACCTTCTGGTGGTTAGACATGTTTGTATCCTTTCATCAGGATTTCTTTAGGTACATAGACTTTAAGAGATACTCTGTCTAGATATTACAAGGTAGAATTGGCTTATCATGTTGTGGGAAAATCTCGCAGTGGGATTAGGGCTCATTCAGTGAGGGGGTTGCCATGCCACCTATTTTATGAGATAAGTCCCTCTTAGGCAAATTTGCAAGATGTACACTCACAAGGTACAGTGAGTTTGATTCTGCTGGTACAGTGGAACCTCTACTTACGAACTTAATCCGTATTGGAATGGTGTTCGTTAGTTGAAACGTTCGTAAGTAGAGGCACCATTTCCCATAGGAATGCATTGAAAACTGATTAATCTGTTCCGGCTGTTTTTTGTTCTTATGTAGAGGTGCGTTCGTACGTTGAAGCATTAGTTCCCATAGGAACTAATGCAAAGCCGGTTAATCCGTCCTCTACCACTAGGGGGAGATTTTTTTTTAAAACCTAAGATGACCTAAGGTTAAAAAAAGGGCAGGAAAGTTTTTTTTTCGGTTCGTAAGTTGGAGCTCCGTTCGCAAGTAGAAGCAAAATTTAGCGAACGGAGCTGTTCGTAAGTTGAAATGTTCGTTGGTAGGGACGTTCGTAAGTAGAGGTTCCACTGTATAGTATTTGATCAAAGAGTTCTGCTGAGACTTCTCATTGTTTCAGTTGAGGTGGGCAAGGTCCAGACGTCTGGGCCACATATGCCTGTTTCTGGAACTTGGAGAATCACTTCCTTGACACCACTCAGAAATAATTATTTCAAAACTAGAGGGAAGTATTGAAAAAGCCACCTTGTACCTTCTGTGGCCAGTTCTCTTTTTAAATGGGCAGGGGCCTTAGGGATGTAGGAGCCTCTTGAAACATGGGGAAATTTACTCCATGTCCCCTAGAGCAGTGGTCCCCAACCTTTTCTGAGTCGCGGATCGGTTGGGGGGTGGGGTCAGTTCGTGGGGGGCACCCCCGTGCTCGCGGGTGGGAGGGGTGCGCTCGCGGAGGGGTGGCATGTGCTCGTGCGGAGGGGCAGGGCATGCTCGCGGAGGGGCACACTCATGCGCATTCGTGGAATGCACTCATGCACGATGGGGCGGAATGCGCTCATGCGCGAAGGGGCGGGGTGCGCTTGCGGAGGGGTGGGGCGAGCTCGCACACATGGGCGAAGGGGTGGGGTGCGCTCACGGAAGGGAGGGGCATGCTCGCGGGTGTGCGGGGCACCCGTGCGTGGTGGTGGCGGGCCGTGTGTGCGGGTGGGGTGGGGGAGTGTGTGCGGGGGGCGGGAGATCTGTCTCTGCTGCCTGGTCCTGCCATGGCCACGGACCGGCACCGGGCCGTGGACCGGGGGTTGGGGACCCCTGCCCTAGAGGGCACAAGGGGACTTTCTGAGCCATTCCCTGACCCAAAAAAGTTTTATAAAACATTTAGGGTGCGGGAAGGGCTTATCCTCACATAAATGCTCCTCACATAAACATTTTGCTCTTATAGGTACTGATTTTCTACTTATCACTAGGCACAGAGTGATAATTACCTTTTTTTCATGTAAATTTAGATTCTTGGGGGACACTGGGAGACACTTTTCCCACTTGGTACACAAGATTTTTCTGTGAATTTGGGTTTTGTGTTCAGGACTTCTTGGAATGATATTCTGGGACTTTTCCCCATTTTTTCTGTTTCTTTACCTTTCTGTTTCTCTGGAGTTACTTTATGTTTCAGTTTGCTGTTTGTGGTTTGCTTTTCATTAGCATGTACTGTTAATGATAGAAGTGATTCCTACTTTCTTAATTCCACTCTATAGGGGAAGGAAGTATCTCCTCAGCGGGGGAGTCATTTGCAAAGTTTCATTCCACTTCAGATGAAACAACTTAAAAAGCGTTAGACTAGTGGTTCCCAACCTTGGGTTATCACATGTTCTTGGACTGCAGCTCCCAGAAAACTTGGCCAGTGCAGTTACTGGTGAAGGCTTTTGGGAGTTGCAATCCAAGAACACCTGGGTTACCCAAGATTAGGAACCAATATTAAAGCAAAGAACAATAAGTATACAGATATATAAAAATGCCACTTCAGCAAAAATAACTTCAGCAAAAGATTAGTTACAGCATCTTTTTATATTTCCCCAATTTCCAGTTTTGATATGAACAATACAGAACAGAATGCTAGAATTATTGGTAATATTTTGTCATCATCCTTAATTTCAATTCTGTTCAAACCTCAGCTTAGTTTCAAGAACAAATAGTTGTTTTGGAGCTTTCTCCCTATATTTATTATTTGAAAATAAGGATGACATCTTAAGCATAGAACTTGAGATCTAGTAGCACAGGACTTGTGACTGATTAAGCCAGGTCAAAGATCCCTCTAAGGTGTGCGACTGCAAGCGTGCGTTGTGACTCTGCCTCCCTCCACACAGCTTTCCTCCTCCTCTGTGCAGCCTGTTTGGTTCCGTTTGCGACGGAACTCCGCACGGGAGAGGACAGAGTCGCAAGAGAAGGAGAAGTCATGCGAGAGAGAGGCGGAGCTCCGCCCAGTGGGGCTGAAAGTTAGAGGGTATGTTGCTCCAAGTTAAAGACAGTTATGTGGCTCTTGGCAAAATTTGTAAGCTTAACTTCATACAGAGCTCAAAGAATCAGTGTGCACTACCTGCAAATTTCTCTAAGCATTTAAATTGAGAATTGTAATTGATTCAAAGTTGCTTTTCAGAATACAAATCTTTATAGCTCTACGAACACAGTGAGTGTGTTAAGCTGTTTTGTACTTACTGAATTTTTCTGGAGGACACTTCTTGAAAAGCTAAACGATTTTTTAAACTCATTTTTAATTCAGGAGAATTGTTGAAGTATCTTGATACTGAATACTAAATTGGGTTTGCATTTCATAAGTCATTTCTTTTATCCTTCTTTTCCAGATCAGCTGAGTGATCATTGTAGCTGTTGCCTTAGTTTTTGGGACCATTGTGATCATTGTAGCTTTTGATCATTGTAGCTTTTGCCTTAGTTTTTGGGACCAGTGGTATTTATACTTGATGTAAAGATTGAAAAAAATGTAAATCTTTTCATGGTCTTGAGAACAGGCAACAGACATGAACTTTCAGCCACACTAATATGCTACAGTTAAAAGTGCCTTCATTTTTTGGGAGAATTTTCTTAATTTACATTGTGCACATCTTTGTGTATTATATATGCATTCTGCCCCCACCCCCCAAAAGAGCTTGCGAGGAATTGAGGATATTTGTAGGCTATTCACTCTTATCAGACTTAGAAATCAAAGTGTACAATATACAATGGATAACTTTTTACAGAAGCCCTTGTTGATGACAATGGGAAGCATAAACGACAACACATAGTATTGGGCAAAGGGAGGAGCCATGCAGGGAGAGAATGGAAAAGAAAAGGAATAGTTTAAATTAGGGACAGCAGATAATAGTGGATAGAGAAGATCAGACATATATTTGTACATGTGTGATAACTCTGGCTTTGTCTGCTTTTTTACTTCAGCCTCATTCACTGCTGGCATGCACCCGTTCTTTAAGAGGTGACTCATGGGGAAAACTGTGAACCATTACCCTTAATGTTTTTTATAAATAAATCTGAATGGCTTGAATTTATGAAACAATAATTTTCCAGGTAGCAGTCTCACTTTGAGCACCAAGGGAGTAATTAAGCATCTAATCGCTAGCAGTGTTTGGAATGTCGTCACTACATTATCTAGCTCATAATTATGTGAATACATGAAAAGGACTATGGCAGTTGATCAAAATTGATTCAGTTAAAATTTACTTGAAGGGTAAAAGAACAATTCACTGAAGAAACTGAGCTCCAGAAAGATCTTTCCAAATGGGGAGAATGGGCGGCAAAATGGCAAATGCATTTCAATATTACAAAAAAATGTAAAGTAATGCACATTGGGGCAAAAAAATCAAAACTTTATTTATCAGCTGATGGGTTCTGAGCTGTCTGTGACAGATCAGGAAAGAGATCTTGGTGTGCTGGTGGACAGCTCGATGAAAGTGTCAACCCAGTGTGCAGCAGCAGTGAAGAAGGTCAATTCCATGCTAAGTATCATTAAAGAGGGGATTGAAAATAAAACAGCCAGCATTATAATGCAATTGTACAAAATGCTGGTAAGGCTGCAGCTGAAGTATTGCTTACAGTTCTGGTTGCCGCCCCTCAAAAAAGACATAGTGGAACTGGAAAAGGTGCAGAAAACAGCGACTAAAATGATTCCTGGGCTGGGGCACCTCCCTTATGAGGAAAGGCTACTGCGTTTGGGGCTGTTTAGAGCAGCGATCCCCAACCTTTTTGGGTCCGTGGACCGGTTGGGGGGTGCGGGCTCCGTGCGCGGGGGGGCGGAGTCACCCCCACGCTCATGGGGGGACGTGTCACGCTCACGGGTGTGTGTGTTGTGCTCTCGTGCGACATGCCCCTCCGCGAGCGCGACACGCCCACCGTGCGTGCGGGGGGTGGAGATCCGTGTCCGCGGCCCAGTTCCAGGAAGCCCACAGACCAGCACCGGGCCGCGGACCAGGGGTTGGGGACCCCTGGTTTAGAGAAAAGGCACCTGAGGGGGGACATGATTGAGACATATAAAATTAGGCAGGGGATGGATAAAGTGGATAGAGGGAAGCTCTTTCCCCTCTCATGCAATACCGGAACCAGGGGACATCCACTCAAATTGAGTGTTGGGAGAGTGAGAACAGACAAAAGAAAATGTTTCTTTACCCAGCGTGGTGCTAGTCTGCAGAACTCCTTGCCACAGGAAGAAGGGGATTGGACAGATTTCTGGAGGAAACGTGAATCGCAAGTTACAAGCCATGATGCGGATGTATAATCTCCAGGCTTAATAGGAACGTACTTCAAAATGCCAGATGCAGGGGAGTGGTATCAGGAGACAGGTATCTAGTTGTCTCGTGTGCTCCCAGAGGCATCTGGTGGGGCCACTGTGAGATACAGGAAGCTGGAACAGATGGGCCCTTGGCCTGATCCAGCAGGGCTCTTCTTATATTCTTATGTAGGAATTTCAAACCCCGCTCTCCCCTTCCCTAATAATAAAATAGTTGCATATTTTTCTTTTATAGTGTTATTGAGAAATAAGATGGATTTCCCCCCCACATATCCAGGATTACACCATCCCAAGGAGATATAATGGATGCATCATAACTCAGTAGCAGAACATGTGCTTTTCACGCTAAAGTTCTCAGGTTCAGTTTTGAGCATCTTAAACTACTGGTGATAGCTGGATAGCTTATTGAGTTAGGTATCTGGCTGTGAACCCAGAAGTTGGGAGTTAAGTCCATTCCCACAGTCCATTAAATAAAGTTTAATTAGAGGACTGAAATGTTGATAGAAGTAAGATTATAGATATGTATAAGATTAAATGATGGTATATAATTGTATTAGGCTATAGGTTTTGTATACAAGTTATATTTTGTTATTCTTAAGGATTGTGAATAAAAATAAAAGAATAATTTGGGAGTAGAGATGGGCACAAACTAGAAAAATGGCAGTTCATGAAGATTTGTGGTGGTTTGGGCTCCTCTCTGTCTCCCACCAGCACCGTTGCCTGGCCTACATGCTGTCGCCATCGCCTTGCCCTCCCCAGATGGCCCAGACAAGCAATGGTGGTAGTGGAGAAGCCTGCTGGAGGACTGGGTTGCAGTCTCCAGGTTGGAGGCAGTCTCATGCTCTGAGGCAGTGACCATCTTCCCTGCAAGGAGCCCAGTTGCTGCCTCAGAGCATGGCACCCAGGCACCTGGGGAGGAGGCAGCAGTGGTGTTGTGGCAGCAGGAGCAGGTAGGCCAGACAACGGGGCAGCGGGAAAGGGAGAGGCGGGCCATCACATTTTGCCAAAGCAAAACAAAGAGCAAAGGAGAAAAATGTTTGACGTTTCATTTCGCTTTGACAAAATGGGATCCCCAAACCAGGCCATGAACTGAACCACAAACCACTGTGGTTTGTTGGTTTTTCTGATTCACGGTTTGGTTTCTGCCCGTCTTTAGTTGGGAGTTAAGTTCCTTATTGTGCATCCCAGAAGAGCCAGCCTGTGTGGCCTTGGGCAAGCTGCACAGTCCCAGGATGTCCCCAAAAGAAAGGAATGGTAAACCAGTTCTGAGTACTCTGAACCTAGAAAACCCTGAAAAGGTTGTCGTAAGTCAGAATTGACTTGACAACACACAATTATTATTATTAAGTTATTGCATACTAGTAATGGGGGAAAAATCTGCTGTAGTCCTGAAGAACACCTGCTAGTAAGAGGTGAAAGAGTACCTGGCTATTTGGACAAACAGTCTGCTACTGCCTAAGTCAGCTTCTGGCACTGCTTTACATGTTCTCTTGATCTGTGGTACTGGTTGTGTGGTACAAGTCAGGAAAAGAATTATCCCTGACCAGTAGAAGATGAGTATGAACGTGGTAATGCAGGTGGTACAGATTTTGCCATCTTCATTTGTGCAGTGTCAAAAATGTTCTTGTTCATCTGATGTTCTCCTTCCATCCTTTTGTGTTCTGTTACTATTGTGTTTACTACATTTACATACAGTGTCTACCAAATAATTTCTGTCCACTCAGGCTGAAAGAATGCTGAATTCATAGAACTTTCTTTGAGGAGGTTATGTCGATGCTTCTTTGAGCAATATTTTTCCTTATGTTTACTTGATCATGTTATCCTCACTGATTCTTAACATGTTCTGGATAAATTGGTGCAAATATAATTTAAGAATGATCTCCAGAGGACATGCTCCCAATGTTGTTTTAAAAATTGGCATTATATTGGTTGCTCGCTACGCCTCAGAATAAAGACCAATTTTAGGGACAAGTCTCAAGCTTTTGTTGAAATGTCAGGAATTCCAAGTGAGTGACTTTAGAAACTTTCAGGCAGATGTTGTCTGGACTTGACAATGAACTATTTAATTTGTCTGTGAGTTTATAACATTCCATCTTGTCACCTTTGTTTGACTTTGTACTATCTTGAAAACACAGGCACACACATAATTTATAAATTATTTAGCATTGGTCTAGCTGAGTTGCTATTTTTAAGTAACTTACAGTCATTTTGTAAAGAACTGGCCTTCTTGATAGTCTCTTTAGTCAGTCCACATGTGATTAAGTCAACAGTACAAGAGCCAGCTGTTTTGAGACATAATCATTTAGGATATTGAGAAATCCAATCTCTATGGCGTTAACATACATTTCCTCTTTAAATTTGAGAGTGATTGAAGTTCTTTGTCAAAACACGTTATATTAGATGCCTTCATGATTTTTCTTCATTTGAGCACTTTATCTTGCTCTCTTTTTTATTTGACTTGGGGTATTCTAGCAAAGTTCCGCATAGTCAAAGCGATAGTTTTTCCAGTAGTGATGTATGGAAGTGAGAGCTGGACCATAAAGAAAGCTGACTGCCAAAGAATTGATGCTTTTGAATTGTGGTGCTGGAGGAGACTCTTGAGAGTCCCCTGGACTGCAAAGAGAACAAACCTATCCATTTTGAAGGAAATCAACCCTGAGTGCTCACTGGAAGGACAGATCCTGAAGCTGAGGCTCCAATACTTTGGCCATCTCATGAGAAGAGAAATCTCCCTGGAAAAGACCCTGATGTTGGGAAAGTGTGAGGGCAAGAGGAGAAGGGGACGACAGAGGACGAGATGGTTGGACAGTGTTATCGAAGCTACCAACATGAATTTGACCAAACTCTGGGAGGCAGTGGAAGACAGGAGGGCCTAGCGTGCTCTGGTCCATGGGGTCACAAAGAGTTGGACACGACTTAATGAAACAACAAATTCTAGCATCATCAGCAGAATGGAGATTTTTCTCCCAGTTTTATGGCAAAAATAAGACTATGTCTCTGCCTACTGAACTCTGCATTACCTTGTATGTCAAGAGGAACTGGTTGTGCTGATTAAATACCCACATTCATTTTTAGCCCCTAAAACATTGTTACCCAGACACATATATGAGCTTAGATGTTCAGATTGTCCATGGATATTGGTAGTATGAGAGTATCCTTAATTAGTGTTGGGATTCCTGGTGAGACATAGGGCTCTGTTTTTGTTGGGTTTTTATTGATGTCTCACCTTAATTTTAATTGGTTTTCATACTGTAGCTGGTCCACAGGGTTTAGTATAAGGAGAGTTAGAAATCTGAGTAGAGAATTAGTGTACTTTTTCTTATTGAAAAATGTTTATGCTGGTTAAATTTTATAACAAACACGTTGAATTACCGTATTTTTCGCTCCATAAGGAGCACCTGACCATAAGACGCACCTAATTTTAGAGGGAGGAAAACAGGAAGAAAACACTTCTGTCACACCTGGCTGTCTGGGCGGCGCTGCGGCGTCTCCCCCGTGGCCTGGGTGGCGGCGGGAACCATAGCCCAAGTAGTAATCGTGGGCTCCCCACTCTCGTTTATCGTTACCTGGTTCGCCCCCACACGCCCTTATTTTTGGGGGAGTGCAGAAGAGACACCTCAGCCAGTCCCTGACGGGTGTCCTGAGAGACAGAAGAGAGAAAGAGAGAGAGAGGAGGGAGGCGGGAAGGGGAGAGGAAGGAAGGGGGAAGTGTGAAGAGGAGGAGCCGCCGCCGCCGTGTGAGCGAAGGAAGGGCTGGCAGAGCGAAAAGCAAGGCGAGGGCGAGAAGAAAGCTGAGACGAATGAGCAGAAGAGAGGAAAGCTACGGAGGGGAGGAGGAGGAGGAGAAGGAGCTTGTTGTGCTCCCCCATTTTGAGTCTCCCCTCACATCGCATTCTGCTGGTGGCGGCGGCGCGGGGCTGCAGCAGGCGCCCCTCTGACGTTCAGGTCCCGGCCTAGTGAGGGGGACGCAGAGAGACGAGAGAAACCCGGAGCGGGGGGTCGACGGAAGAGGAGGAGTACAGCGGCATGGGCTCTGGGGGGTCTGCACCATTTTTTACAGTATTCGCTCCATGAGACGCAAACACTCCCCCCCCCACTTTTTTTGGGGGGGAAGTGCGTCTTATGGAGCGAAAAATACGGTAATGGCCTTATCAGATGCTGTCCTTATTGCATTTTCCCCATTTATATGATGCAAACTATGTCCATGAAAACTCATCCCAAATAAACTTTGTAAGTCTTAGAGGTGTGAAGACTCTTTGTTTTTGTTTGTTTGTCTTACAGTGCTGAAGACAAAAAAATTTATTTTCCCTGGTAGGATTTAAGTTTTTTATATTATTGCCTTGTTTCTTTCATTTTTTTGTTTTCATTTATTTGTATCAAACAGTATATGTAAATATATAATTGGTATTTGTAGTCTGTAAAATATCTTGGCAGAGAGTCTCCATTGTACATCCTTGTATTGTGTAGAGTAATCCCTGCTATCGAGACTAGAGATGAGCACAAACCAAACTATGAACTGGGGGGAGGGGGGAGCCACAAACCAGGCTCTTATGAAATAATAGAACAAAGTGAATCAAGTAGCACAGCAGTACTCAGCTGGTGTGCCTGCACCCTTGATTCTGGCTGAGCGAATCTTTCTTCAGTTCCAAAACCCAACTCTGTCCAGTGCTATGTTTCACCATTCACCTGATCCCCCTCTTCTGAGATCCATTGTTCCACCTACTGTGGGGAGTGAAAGAATCCTGTCTCTGCAGCTCCACTCATCAGCGGGACCGGTCACCCTCATTAGTGCATATGCACCAACACTGTCATCCACTACAGAAGTGAAAGATAAATTCTACGACGATCTGGCAGCTACTATCAAAAAAGTCCCTGAAAGAGAGGCACTGTTCATTCTCGGAGACTTTAACGCTAGAGTTGGTGCTGATCACAATTCTTGGCCCACTTGTCTAGGCCGTTTTGGCATTGGAAAGATGAATGAAAATGGCCAACGCTTGCTGGAGTTTTGCTGTTATTATGGTCTTTGCGTCAGCAACACATTCTTTAATACGAAGCCTCAACACAGAGTTTCCTGGAGACATCCAAGACCCAAGCATTGGCATCAGCTCGATTTGATCCTCACTAGACGTTCTAGCCTTCCTAGTATTACGATCACACGCAGCTACCAGAGTGCTGATTGCGATACTGATCACTCCCTGGTGTGTAGTAGAGTAAAACTGCGAACAAAGAGATTATATCACACGAAAAAGGAAGGAAGACCACGTATTGACATCAGGAAGACTTGCGATCAAAGAAAAGTGGAGGAATTTGCCCAAGCGCTTGAGGAAACCCTTCCAGGCCCGGCTGATGCAAATGCACCTGAACGATGGGAACATTTTAAGAACGCTGTGTATAACACCGCCTTGTCCACATTTGGCAAGAAGACCAAAAAGACGGCCGACTGGTTCGAAGCCCATTCGGAGGAGTTGATGCCAGCCATCGAGGATAAGAGGAGAGCTCTAGCAGCATACAAAGCCTGTCCTAGCAAGTACAACTTGCAAGCTCTTCGAGCTGCTCGTAGCCAAGTCCAACAGGCTGCCAGGAGATGTTCCAACGATTATTGGCTTCAGCTCTGCTCTCAGATACAGATAGCAGCCGACACAGGTAACATCAAAGGAATGTATGACGGTATCAGGCAGGCTTTAGGTCCAATACAGAAGAAATCTGCTCCTTTGAAGTCTGCTACAGGCGTGATCATCCAGGACCGAGCACAGCAGATGGACCGCTGGGTGCAACACTACTCTGAGCTGTATTCCAGAGAGAATGTAGTAACCGAAGAAGCATTAAATAACATTGAGTGCCTGCCTGTCTTGGAAGAGTTGGACAGCGAACCAACCTTAGCAGAAATAAAAGCGGCCTTGGATTCCCTCGCCTCTGGCAAGGCACCTGGAAAGGATAACATCCCTGTTGAAGTGCTGAAGTGCTGTAAAGAGACCATCACTACCGAGCTGTATGAAATCTTTTGTCTTTGCTGGAGGGAAGGTGGAGTACCACAGGACATGAAGGATGCAAACATCGTCACATTGTACAAGAACAAAGGAGACAGGGGCGACTGCAATAACTACCGTGGCATCTCTCTTCTCAGCGTTGTAGGGAAGCTGCTTGCCCGTGTTGTGCTGAAGAGGCTGCAGGTGCTCGCAGACAGAGTCTATCCAGAATCACAGTGTGGATTTCGAGCTAATAGATCCACCACTGACATGGTATTCTCCCTCAGACAGTTGCAGGAGAAATGCAGGGAACAACAACAGCCACTCTTTGTCGCCTTCATAGATCTCACAAAGGCCTTTGATTTGGTTAGCAGGGATGGCCTTTTTAAAATCCTTCCCAAGATTGGATGTCCACCTCGACTCCTTAAAATCATCAGGTCCTTCCATGAGGGAATGAAAGGCACTGTAGTTTTTGATGGTTCAACATCAGATCCCTTTGACATCCGAAGCGGAGTGAAACAGGGCTGTGTCCTCGCACCAACCCTTTTTGGAATCTTTTTTGCTGTCATGCTGAAGCACGCCTTTGGAACTGCAACAGAAGGTGTCTATCTCCGGACTAGATCAGACGGAAAGCTCTTTAATCTCTCTAGATTGAGAGCAAAGACCAAAGTCCAGCTGAAATGCATGCGGGATTTCCTCTTCGCTGATGATGCAGCCATTGTTGCCCACTCTGCTCAAGACCTCCAACAACTCATGAATTGTTTTAGCAAGGCCTGCCAAGACTTTGGACTAACAATCAGCCTGAAGAAAACACAAGTCATGGGCCAGGGCGTGGACTCACCTCCCTCTATTACCATCTCCACACAAGAATTGGAGGTTGTTCATGACTTTGTGTACCTTGGCTCAACGATCTCTGACACTCTCTCTCTAGATGTCGAGCTGGATAAACGCATTGGCAAAGCAGCTACCATGTTCTCTAGACTCACGAAGAGAGTATGGCTCAATAAGAAGCTGACGACATATACCAAGATCCAGGTATATAGAGCCTGCGTCCTGAGCACACTCCTGTACTGCAGTGAGTCCTGGACCCTTTGTGCACGGCAGGAGAGGAAGCTGAACACCTTCCATATGCGTTGCCTCCGACGCATTTTTGGTATCACCTGGCAGGACAAAGTTCCAAATAGAGTAGTCCTAGAACGAGCTGGAATCTTTAGCATGTATACATTACTGAAACAGCGACGTCTACGTTGGCTTGGGTATGTCGTGAGAATGGCTGATGGTCGGATTCCAAAAGATCTCCTGTATGGAGAATTAGTGCAGGGAAATCGCCCCAGAGGGAGACCACAGCTGCGATACAAGGACATCTGCAAGCGGGATCTGAAGGCCTTAGGAATGGACCTCAACAGATGGGAAACCCTGACATCTGAGCGTTCAGCCTGGAGGCAGGCGTTGCATCATGGCCTCTCCCATTTTGAAGAGACCCTTGTCCAGCAGACCGAGGCAAAGAGGCAGTCACGGAAGCAGCAAAATCAGGGAGCTGGACAGGGGACAGATTGTATTTGTCTTCAGTGTGGAAGGGATTGTCACTCTCGAATTGGCCTTCTCAGCCACACTAGACGCTGTTCCAAGTCCTCCATACAGAGCACGTTACCATAGTCTTTCGAGACTGAAGGATGCCTAATACTAATACACCTGATCCCCCTGTTGGTGTCAAATGTGTAAGTTCCCCAGTGTTCATCTGACAAAGTAGTCTGCATTAGTTTATCTTCAGAAGATGAGATTCATGATAGGTTGCTCCACCAATCTGACCAAAGATCTTGCTCCAGATCTCTGTCTCACTGTTCAGTGTCCCATGTGTCTCAGTCTTCATTTGACTTCCCACTGTTAGTACATCATTCTCACTCCCTAATCCCTGATTGCCATCCTATTGAGACTGCAGGTCTTCATTTCACAAGTGCTATTACCACTCTCATCATCTGCATGGCAGCCCTGCTTCTTTTTTGTTCCTTATGGACACTACATGGAAAGGCAAGATTATGACAGATGTTAATACTATTATCATAATTACTATGAGTATTTGTGTAGACAAATCTACAGATGGCCAGTCTCAGAAGTAGTCTGAGCATTGGTCTTGAGGAAATCAGACACACATGAGATTTGACCAGTCAATTATGGGCAACTTTGACAATTATGAACAACTTCCTCAATATTAGCTTTAGTTTTGCCTCAGCACCAGTTGACTTTAATAATGCCTACTACAGTGGCAGTGGCAACAGTGGCCTCGGGAGCTCATCTGTCTTTGATTGTAACTTCAGCTCCATCATCATGGCCAGCTTGGATTTTGACCTTAACAACCCATTTTTCCTCTGTCCATTGCCTTGTCTATTTGCTATTCCAGCTGCCATGCCACTTCTGCCTATTGAATGTTTTATTTCATCAATTTCATCTGTGACCTCTATCTCGTCCATTTAGTATTTTACAGCTTCAGACCATTGTGTAACCATTCACATTCTTCAAAGCAACCTTCCTCTTCATTGTCAGATAGTGATTAGTTCCAGCTCTTTCTTCCCAGATTTTCCCTTTCCATTAAATTATTCTCGAGTTCTAGTTGTAGGTGACACTGTGCTGTTATTACCATCTGAGGACGTCAAGCCATATGGAAAACAAACTCAGTGGATAGCCACATCATTTTGGCTTGAATTAAAGTCTCCATTACTCTTAATAATCCCAAACTTCTCGAGAGTACAATCTCAGGCAGCCTCACAAGTTAAGTTTTCATTTTTGGCACCTCTTGATCACCAGATCCAACAATCATGGTGGAAGTATTTTCCATTCCAGCAACTTCCAAAAAGACAGAAAATTTATGTAGAAGAGGCTGTGCAATTCCTTCTATAACAGTGGTTCCCAACCCTGAGTAACCCAGCTGTTCTTGTACTGCAACTCCCAGAAACCCTGGCCAGCACAGTTGGTGGTGGGAATTGTTCTGGGAATGGCAGTCCAAGAACACCTGGGTTACCTAAGGTTGAAACCACTGTTCTGTAATATCCTCCTCTGAATTTAATTATCATAAAGGTTATGTGGACCAGAGGGAAATGGAAGTCTCAGTTAACATCACCAGATAAGGACAATAGAATGTTGGACTTGATGGGTTGTAGAAATGTAATCCTTTGTGGCTTTAAACAAAGGCATTGATACTTCTTAGGCAAATATGGCAACATAATCATCAATATTTATAGGAAACCATGTACTTAACAGACAGCCGGCACAGTCTCAAAGTCCTCTTTGCTTCAGAGGCCCATTGACTTTCAAACTTGAAAAGTAAAACAGATGCCTAATTTTGGCAAGACATGTGACAGATTGTGCAGCTAAAGTCATGTCCCTGCAGGGTTAACATCAGAGAAGTACACCTAAATTTGATTACATGGGCATCTTTAATGGGAAAAACAGTGATACTGTCAACATCTTTGTAAAGTAAGGATTGGTATTGAAATGCAGCAAAAACCTCAGTGCAAACAGAGCTCCACCTGGCACAGACCTTCCTCTTCTTAGTATGTTTTAATTTTATTGAACATGTCCAGACAGTCTTCACAATCCCTTATTGGGGGAGGAGGATTGTGTCCTGGACTGTTTGTTGTCCAGAAGACTTCCTCCACTAAAGATTATTGGCATCCAATTGGCTGCTGTTCATCTACCATCCTATTCCAGTATACTCCATTTGTGCTGTTTTGCCACCACGTGGTTAACCATTATCACTGATGGCTGCTACTTATTGTACAGCTCAGTTACAGTATTGAATGTCTTCCGCCTAGTAGTATTCCATTTCTCCTTGCCTCCTGCAGCCTTTCTTAAAGAAATGGATTTTCTCTTAGAAAAAACTCAATATTGATTAGATATTGCCTGGATGTAAGTTCATTGGCTTCTTCTCCTAGTACTTCACTGTGCCAAAGAAGGACATCAAACTGTGACTAATCTCAGATGCCAAGGTCAGTCAATGTATGTTCCCCCATTCCATATAGTGATTTTAACATTTGTTCTACCTGCTTTATTGTTATTAGTGGTTTGCACCCATAGAGCTGAAGATGCATATATTGATGTTCATATGCAGCCGTGTCATTGCTCCTTAAAATTCATGATCTGAGAGTACTTTTACCAGTTCAAGTTACTGCCTTTTGGGTTCACCTTAGCCTCTTTTGTTTTTACTATTGCTGTTTTGATAGCCTTTCTTTCCACAACAGATATTTCTGTCTTCCTGTGCCCACATTGCATTCACACTCTCTCTTCACATCAGTCTTGGGTTATGGGCAAATTTCAACAAGTTCCACTTGACACTGATCCACAATCTGTAATTTGTTGGAAGTCATCTACACACTGATCTAGCTCAAGTATTATTACGCAAGGACATACTGTCACAACTGTTACAAAAATAATGAGACTTGTTGTCCACGAGTCATCTCTGTCCCAACCTCTGCTTATCTTTGTTCACTGGTCCATGTCAATGTATTAGCATCCCCCACAAGCAAGAAATGTTCTTGTGGCGTTCACCCTTGTGACCCTTGCTTGTCCTTCTGTCACAAAGGCTCACGTCACGTTTTCCTCTCGCTGCCACCAGTGGATTATCTCAATCCACAATGTAAATGACGTTTTTCAGGACACTTGTCTTGTGAACACAAACAGAACTTATTTATTGAAGTGAAGCAGACTGAATAATAACAGAAGTCCTTCAGATACACATTATACACAAGCAAATCATTAACAGTTCTCTCAGTACATACTTCTTTTCCTTGCAATATCATTACCACCTTCTCTACCTATTTTCTTTACCAGCCTTATCACTCTGTATCTGTTCCCTCTCTCTCTGACTAACCAGCCCTTATCTCTCTGACTCCTCCTTCTCCCGCTAAAACTCATGTAGCCGCTGACTCCGCCTCTCCAGTCCTCTCATAGGCTCATGCAAATCAGCTCATGACTATGAATAGCATGAGTGACGTGGGCGATCGTCACATTCCTCCCCCCAAGAAAAAGTTTGTTTCATGAGGGAAAACCTTACAGTTTACCCTTATGAACAACGGAATATACAGGGAACATTACATACAAAACATCATCATAATACTGTAATATGCTTACCAGTTATGTTCTAAATCATATACCATATTTTACGTATAACACATTACATTTACCATATACTTATACATACCTTATACTAGTTTTCTCTCTGTTACCATGTTTACTAGATCAAACTTATTACTTTAAACATTTAAAACAATCCATACAATTATAAACATTTGCATTACTCACATTAAGACAGATTACATTACCTCTACTCACCATTATTATTTCCCATCACTATACACCTCTCAGTTCATCAGCATTCAACAAGACATTGCATTTTAATTGCATCTCACAACTAGTGCACAAACAGAACATTCAACACAACATTACACTCTTTTATCCATCCATTAGTCATTTGGCCTTCGAGACCAGGTGTCAGGAACCATATTCTGAGTCCTTTTTATGCTGCGGATCTCAAAGTCACAGTCTTGCAGGTTCAGAGTCCATCTTGCAAGCTTACTGTTAGCGTCTTTCATAGTTTGTAGCCACACCAGAGGGAAAGGTCGGTGCAAAGGATGAACCTCCTCCCCCAAACATAAGGCTTCAGTCTTTGCAGTGTCCAAACAATTGATAGGCATGCCCTCATGTTGGCAGACAAATGTCTCTTACCAGGTCGGAATCTCCTGCTGATCAGAGTCACTGGGTGTAGATTCCCTCTGTGGTCCGCTCGGCACAGCACAGCTCCCAGACTCACACTCAACACATTGATGTATACGATGAACTCCCGGTTGTAGTCCGGCACAACAAAGGCAGATCTTGAAGTCCGAGCTCTCTTCTGTTGACTGGCAGTCATTGGGCACTCTGAAGTCCACTGGATGTCCTCCACTTGCCATTTCCGGGTGAAGCCTGCTTTCTTTCTGGCTCGTGGCTTCACTTTTTCAGCTGGGGAAAGGGTAGGCAGTTCCTTCTCCTCCTCCAGAACATCTATGGATGTGTCCTTCTTTGAGAGCTTATTGCTTACGCCTTCCTCCTCACCCACAAATTCACCTACAGGTACTTTTATTGCAAAGTTTTCCATATGTGGGGGACCACTATCATGGGTCACCTCCAAATTCAAAGGCATGTTTCTTTTAAGTGTAATCTCAAACACATGGTTTATTTTAGATGCATTGAGATTTTCATCATCTTGTTCTATATCTTTAATATTTGGTTTCTTAGGTAGGGGTTTGCATTGCAGAGTTTTAAGTGCTTTTGCAGCTGCAGAGCGACTAGCCCCCCAGCCCTCCAGTTCTGCTGCAACAAATCCACAGGTTCTAACCCTGCTAACTGCAATTCACTCCCCTCTATGGGTCTCAGCCTCACCACTTTGTCCTCAGGACAGAATGCTCTTTCTTGGGCCTTTTCCTCACACAAGCCTTTCTCCTTTCTCTGAGTACCTCCAAAGCTTGGCTCTGTTACCTCTAAGGCCTCTTCCCTATATTCTACAGGGACAAATAATTGTTTGTGATGTCCATCTCCACTCCTATGAGGTGTTGATAAAACCTCTCTATATACCAGGTTTTTATCAGTTATAAACCTCTCTGGGTGTTCAGGGGTCAGTGGAATGGGATTCTCATTAGCTTTTGTAATACAATCATTTAAAGTACTATCTTCCTTCTGCTCATCAATACAGGAAGTATTATTAGGATTTTCCAATATGACCACCTCAGCTATTTCTGCTATCTCAGGGTTTTCCTCTAAACTGGGACATCGTTCAGGATTTTCAGGGGTCAGTGGAATTTCCTTAACTTGCGCAAAGCATTCATTTAAGGTAGGGTCTTCCTTCTGTTCTCTGATGAAAGATTCTTAGGGTTTCTCAGAATAACCAGATCAGCTGTTTCTCTCACTTCTCTTATTTCAGGAATATTTCCATCATTCCCCTCAGTGGCTTCAATTTGCCTTCCCTGAGAGTGAGTTGCCACAAAAACACTCTGCACATGCTCAGCTAAATCCAGGCCTATTAAACATGGGGCAGGAATTTGATCAGATACGGCCACCTTCCAAATTCCTGACAATCCCTTATATCTCATTGGTATTTTTGCCATGGGCAACACCACTATTTCAGAACCAGTCCCTTTAATAGAAATATTTTCATGGTCTAACATATTCTCCTTAGGGACTATATCAGGGTGACATACTGTAACTTGTGAACAAGAATATTTGAGTGCTAGATACTTATTATTATCAACATAGATAACATCTCCTGAGCTACGTAGAAGAAGATTCTGATTACTTTCTATCAGAAAGCACTGGACAACCCTGGCCACAAGAAGATCTTGGCTCTCTGACCCTTCTGTTACTTGTGTTGCTATGGCAACAGCTCCACGGCTAGCTTCAACTGCTGCATTCTTAGCTGTTCCATGATGCTGTACACAAAACACCTTCTTAGGGGGACTAGAATCTCCACCTTTATGCTGATTACAATCCCTAACCTTTTGAGTCTCACACTGAGCCCAAAAATGACCTTTCTCCCCACACGTATAACACCGTTTACTGGCCTTGGGTTCAAAACAAAGGGCCTTATTAACTTTTCCCTCAGGACTATTAGGTTTCAGATGTCTGTGCTCTGGAGATGAGGGTCTGTCTCCAAAATGGCTTCCAGTAGCTTGGGCACTTCTGAGGTAATCTCTACTGGGTGGGGCCTCTCTCCTCCTGTCCCACACTTTTGTACCAATTTTTACTTCAGAAAACTTGGGGTCTCGAATCTCACTAATGCAATCAGCATTTTCAGATGCTTCTATTACATTTTTAGGATTTTTGTCCTTGACCAAATAACGCAATTCCCCAGGCAAAATAGAATAAAATTGTTCTAACCCAATCACATTTTTCATTTGATCTAGAGAGGTGACTTTCTCACGTTCCATCCATTTGTCCAAACATTGAATCAATTTAGCCCCTAATAGGGCATATGATTCTTCAGGCTTTTTGGTAAGGGACCGAAATTTTCTTCTAAGGTGTTCTGCGTTTATGCCAAATCTAGAATATACCATCTTTCTATATGCCTCAAAATCTCTAGTTTGTTCCAGAGGCATCTGAGAGTAAAGCTCAGCTAAATCTCCACTTATTTGTGATCTCAAAACTATCATCCTTTCATCATCCTTAATCTCAAAGTCCCAGCACGCTCTCTCAAATGAAATGAGGAAAGATTCAGGGCAATCTCCTTTCCTATATTGGGGAAATTTCTTTAGATCGATCCTTGAGAGATTTCCCTCACTAGCGCTGTTATTATTGTTGTTATTTTGAGAAGCTAATTCTAATTGTTTCATCTGTATTTGAAATTCCATTTCTCTTTGTCTTAATTCCATTTCTTTTTGTCTTAATTCCATTTCTCTTTATTTTCTTGCTCAAATGCCATTTGTCTGGCCTCTTGCTCAGCTTTGAGCTGTAGTTCCTGAGCTTTCTCTTCAGCCCTGGCTTTTTCCAATTCTAATTGGTTTTTCATAGCTAGCTCCTCTAATTGGGTTTTCATAGCTAGCTCCTTCAATTTAAATTCTTGTTGCAGTTTCCATTTTTCAAAATCTGGGGAGCTTAGAACACTTTCTCTCTCTGAGGCACCCTCATCAGTCTCCTCCTGTTCCACTGGAGCTAGAGGGTCTCCATTTCCCTCCACTTCCTGAGGTAAACTTTGTTCCTCTTGAGGATCAATTTCCTCCATTACTGGCTTTTTAGTTCTTTTGGGTGGCATAAGTATGTACTTCCTTGATAAGAGCTGGTTTCTATTGCTGAGTTAGTCAGGCCTCTTTTTAAAACACTTTTTACTGCTGTTTTCTTTTTCCCAGTATTTTTCTGGGGTACTATGTAGCTCTCAATCAGCAGCTAAAGATGGCTAGACTTTTTCTGGCACCACGCCAGCCACGATGTTTCTTGGTCTGAGACAACCTTCTTGCCTCCAGACACAAAACAAATTCTATTTTCAAGCCTCTGCTTTTTATTTTCCGATCACCTCAGATCCGCTCTGACCCTGGCTTCCACTTTTTATCCACCAGCGCTCCCTTATCTCTCAGAGCCTTGGATTTCAAGCTAGCCTACAGGGTCTTTCAAATCCTGAGGTAAACACAAAAGAATTTTCCCTTTAGAGTCGGTTCCCTATCTTTAGTTCCCCCAGATCTGGGTTCAGAAGCCCCACCACTAAGCTTTTCCACAAAAGGTCTAGCAGGTCACCCACTTCTTCACCACAGACCTCTGACTAAAAGGTACCCACGACTCTAGAAAATTCACCCTTAAACTTTGGCTTTACTGGATTATTTCGTATCCCGCCGCTGGACACCAATTGTGGCGTTCATCCTTGTGACCCTTGCTTGTCCTTCTGTCACAAAGGCTCACGTCGCGTTTTCCTCTCGCTGCCACCAGTGGATTACCTCAATCCACAATGTAAGTGACGTTTTTCAGGACACTTGTCTTGTGAACACAAACAGAACTTATTTATTGAAGTGAAGCAGATTGAATAATAACAGAAGTCCTTCAGATACACATTATACACAAGCAAATCATTAACAGTTCTCTCAGTACATACTTCTTTTCCCTTGCAATATCATTACCACCTTCTCTACCTATTTTCTTTACCAGCCTTATCACTCTGTATCTGTTCCCTCTCTCTCTGACTAACCAGCCCTTATCTCTCTGACTCCTCCTTCTCCCGCTAAAACTCATGTAGCTGCTGACTCCGCCTCTCCAGTCCTCTCATAGGCTCATGCAAATCAGCTCATGACTATGAATAGCATGAGTGACATGGGCGATCGTCACAGTTCTCATTTTTGCAGCAGAGCCAGTCAGGGATGATGCAAGAGTGACCCTATCCTGATCTCATGATCCCAGTTTGTTTTATATGCTCTTACCTTTTCCCCTCCTCTGGCAAAGTGGTGATCAAGGCTCACAGGACTCTTCTGACTTTATGCTCATCAGTTTTATGTAACTAAGGCAACCAAGGTTCACCAGTCTATCTCATCTCTCACCAGCTTTGAAAAAGATGTCCTATGATTCCAAATTAGATGTTTGATTGCTACCAGCATGAAGATCTACCATCGTTTTACAGAAACTTCCCACACCATTAGAAAGATGGGTTCTTGCAGTTCCCTTAGTGCCTTATCTCAATACATGCTGCATCATCATGACTGAAAAGCAGTAGGATCCTTTTGAGCAACTGCATCATCAAAAATTCTTCAAGATGCAATCTCCACTCTTCTTCAAAGGGATGCTGTAGAGATTGTTCACCCTCACCAAAAATACAAGGGGTACTTCTTCCACTGCTTCACAGTATCAAAGTAAGGTGGAAGTCATCACCTCAGTTTCAGAGGGGTCAACAAATGCATCAAAAGAAGGAGATTTGGGGTGATAACGTTGGTGCATTTTCCTACTTTCTGAAGAGAAGAGGCTGGGTTGCAGTCATTCACATAAAGGACATCTGCTTTCACCATAAAGCCAAATCAGTGCTTCCTTTCAATTTGGCAGCTGCACCTTGATTATTCACCATATGCATGACACTGGTGGCTGACTACCTGCAAAAATCCACAGTTGTTGGAGCATCTTTCCCCAAGGTCATCTGACCACTTCACTAGGTCCTCCCAGTCAATGCTCCTTTGGGTGGCCCCTCCAAAGGTGGCCAGGAAGTCATCTACGAGACGTCAGACATTCTTTGCTCTGGCACCAACTCTCTGGAACTAACTCTCAGTGGAGCTGTGCCTGATTCCCTCCCTCCCAACATTTAAAAGGCATCTCGGGCGGTTGACATGATTGCGCCTAAGTGCCCTCTCCCCACCCGCAGAGCCTGGATGGCTCCTTGGTATACATCTGAGCTGCGGGCGATGAAGCGAGTGGGGAGACAGCTAGAGCGCAGGTGGAGGAAATCACGCTGTGAATCTGACCGAACACGACTTAGAGCCCATTATCAGGCCTATTCCGTGGCAATATGGCTGGCGAAACGACAGTATTTCGCCACCCGTATTGTTTCCTCAGAATGTCATCCAGCAGAGCTGTTTCGGGTGGTCCGTGATCTCCTCCGGTCGGGAGAGCTAGTGGAGACACAGGACCACTTGGCAGCTCACTGTGAGGAATTTGCGTTACATTTTGAGGGGAAAATTTCTCAGATTCGCAGTGAACTGGACTCCACCATTGATGCAGAATCGGAGGATGTGTCCAGTGCGCCAGGCTTAGGTCAAATTTTAATGGATGAATTACAGTTATTGAGACCCGATGATGTGGACAGGGTGCTTGGATCTGTTCGGTTTACCACCACTCCGCTCGACCCTTGCCCATCTTGGCTAATTGGGAAATCTGCCAGGGGGATTCGTATATGTGTCCAGGAAGCCATCAACACCTCCTTGAGAGAGGGAGTGGTCCCTACCGCCTTAAAAGAGGCAGTGATTCGACCACTCCTTAAAAAGCCTAATCTGGACCCAGGGCCAGTGGCTAACTATCGGCCGGTGGTGAATCTCCCTTATTTGGGCAAGGTGTTGGAGCGGGTGGTGGCCGGGCAACTCCAGGCGCTGCTGGATGAAACGGATTTTCTAGATCCATTTCTATCGGGTTTCAGGCTGGATTTCGGCACGGAGACTGCCTTGGTTGCCCTGTATGATGACCTTTGCCGAGAGAGAGACAGGGGGAGTGTGACCCTGTTGATACTCCTGGACCTCTCAGTGGCGTTCGACACCATCGACCGTGGTGTCCTTCTGGATATATTAGCTGGGTTGGGAGTTGGGGGCACCGTTTTACGGTGGTTCTGCTCCTTTCTGGCTGACCATGTCCAGAAGGTGGTGCTGGGGGACAATGGCTCGACCCCATGGCGGTTATGCCATGGGGTTCCTCAGGGCTCAATATTGTCCCCCATGCTGTTCAACATCTACATGAAACCGTTGGGAGAGGTCATCAGGAGGTTTGGGCTGAGGAGTCAGCAATATGCTGATGACACTCAGCTCTACCTCTTTTTCCACCAATCCAGGTGAGGCAGTCTCTAAACTGAACTCATGTCTGGACCTGATAATGGACTGGATGAGGGTTAATAAATTGAAGCTTAATTCAGACAAGATGGAAGTGCTGTTAGTGGGTGGTTCGTCGGACAGGTTAAAGGGCCATTTCCCTGCCCTGAATGGGGTTGCACTCCCCCTGAGGGACAGGGTCCGCAGTCTGGGGGTGCTCCTGGACCCCAGTCTGGCCCTGGAGGCCCAGGTGGACTCAGTGGCCAGGGGTGCCTTCCTGCAACTGCGGAAGCTGTTCCAGCTGCGGTCCTACCTGGACGAACAGAGCCTCATGACATTCACACATGCACTGGTAACAACCCGTTTAGACTACTGCAATGCGCCTTTGAAGACGATCCGGCAACTACAACTGGTTCAGAATTGAGCTGCACGACTGATGAGTGGAGGAGCTGCGAGAGAACATATTCAGCCAATTCTGGCCAGGTTATACTCGCTACCAGTTGTTGCCCGGGCTCAATTCAAAGTGCTTGTTTTGACATATAAAGCCCTAAACGGCTTGGGCCCTGGATACCTGAAGGACCGCCTCCTTTCATATGAACCTACCAGGCAACTGAGATCTAGCCAGAAGGCCCTCCTGAAAGAGCCATCCCTCTGTGAGGTGAGAGGGATGGCCTGTAGGCGGAAGGCCTTTTCGGCAGCTGCCCCCAGTTTTTGGAATGCCCCCCCAAATGACATCCGACTGGCACCGACGTTACTGACATTTCGGCGCCAGGTTAAAACCTTCCTGTTCCAGAAGTTTTTTAATTGAAGGTTTTAATTGAAGGTTTTAATTTTAATTAATAGAGTCAAGGATCTAGATTGTTTTTGTAGATTGTTTTTGTTTTTATTTTTGCTTTTGTAGAGTAGATTGGTTTTTATTTTTAATGTCTGTTTTTAACTGAAGTGTTTTAATTGATGTTGGAAGCCGCCCGGACACTCTTGCAGAGTGCGGGCGGCATACAAGTCGAATCAAAATAATTAAATATATAAATACTGGGTATAATTATTTTTGCATACCTTAGTGAGTGGCTACTAGTAATTAATCCTTGGAAATCTCTTACCAGAATTTTTTGATGTACCCTCACTCCTATGTGATTTAGGCCTTTGTGTCAATGAAGGCAAAACATTTTTCAGCCTACATGAATTATCCAGTACATGGGGCAATTCTCAGTTCAAAGATGACCTCTGCATTCTGGTCCAAAAAGAAACTTAAGCACTTACTTTGCTAGCCTTCTTGATAGCAATTTACCCAAATTCCACCACGCTTACTGTACAGTGCCTACGAGGCTTAATGATCTCCAGGACTTCTGTTACTTCACATGCTCATCTTCACATAACAGCTCCCTGACTCTGGTTTCCAGCATGATTATTGAATCAGTAATCAACAATGACTTACTATGCCACACTCGGTTCTCTTAGACTTGCTGTGGTTGACATTGGAAGTCAGTGTCTGCATGGGCATGCTGTTCAAGCTTTCATAAGAACATAAGAAGAGCCCTGCTGGATCAGGCCAAAGGCCCATCTGGTCCAGCTTCCTGTATTTCACAATGGCCCCACCAGATGCCTCTGGGAGCACACGAGACAACTAGATATCTGTCTCCTGATACCACTCCCCTGCATCTGGCATTTTGAAGTACCTTCCTATTAAGGCTGGAGATTATACATCCGCATCATGGCTTGTAACTTGTGATTGACGTTTCCTCCAGAAATCTGTCCAATCCCCCTTTAAAGGCATCTAGGCCAGATGCCATCACCACATCCTGTGGCAAGGAGTTCCACAGACTTAACACCACGCTGGGTAAAGAAATATTTTCTTTTGTCTGTTCTCACTCTCCCAACACTCAATTTGAGTGGATGTCCCCTGGTTCCGGTATTGTGTGAGAGGGAAAAGAGCTTCCTTCTTTCCACTTTATCCATCCCCTGCCTAATTTTATATGTCTCAATCATGTCCCCCCTCAGGTGCCTTTCTCTAGACTAAACAGCCCCAAACACAGTAGCCTTTCCTCATAAGGGAGGTGCCCCAGCCCAGTCTCTTGAAATTACACAGATGGTTTCCTTTCACAGCTGCAGAAATAACCTTGGAAGCTTCCAGAGCCTAAGGAAAGTGTTAAGACACTCCACTACACATGCTTCCCACTCTGCATCAAGCCTTTAGTTCCCTTTTTGCTGCTGCTAAGAGAACACCTTAGGAGCCCTTACATTTCTCCTCAGTTTACATAAGATTTACATTATATATAGTTCTTAACTTTTTATCCCCTCACCCTCTCTTCATTCTTCATTCTAAACAAAAAAAATCAGAGATTTTTGTTATATTCTTATATTTGCCAGTAACATAGTTGTCATCTGTTAATGACTCTTCCCGCCTTTTTATGGCCCTGGCAGACCCATTAAAAAGTGTGTTAGTGGCAACAATAAAAGCCTTCTCACTGACAGCCACTTTAAGTGCCTATACTGCCTCAGTGAGGGACATCAGATGCACACAGTTGTTTGATCTGCTGCAAATTTATAAAGGTTGCCGTCACAAACCAGCAGTCCCACTTGAAATCATATTTGTGGGAGAAATCCTTACAGGCAGTCGATAAAATCACCAAAGATACCACTTCAATTCCTGACATCTGTATTTGTAAAGCGCCCTCCAAAGAAGCCCATGTGGAAGCACTTTAGAAAGACCTGAGAGATCTCTCCTCTCAGTTACCCCTCCCCAGCCAATTAACACCATCCCTTGCCCTCAATATTGAGGATAGGCCTCCAACTTCTAAATCAAGTTCAAAACCTTCACCCTCTACTCAGAAAAAGAGGAAGAAGTGAGTTCAGATTCCCATTCAAAAAATACTAAGACTAAAAAAGCAAAGACTCATCTAGAATTGTTGAAGAGCAGCCCTGACAATTGCTTCTGTTGGTTAAGGAGTGGTTAACTGATGGAAAAAGGAAACAGCTTCTGGAATTTTCCCTCCCTTTGTGTCACTCTGTGAACATGAGAGGGCTTCCTATAGATCATCCTGACTGCTGCCATTGCTGTTGTCAACATTCAGTCTGCCCTTTGCTACCGTGTTTCCCCAAAAATAAGACAGGGTCTGTGACGTTCACCCAGTGTCCCCTGTTTGTTTCCCCCAAACCTAGGGTTCACTCTGGCGACGTTCTCTCGTTTCTTCGCTGCCACCAGTGGATTTCCCTTATCCACTCTGTAAATGACTTTAATCAGACACTTGCTGCCAACAGGACTGTTTTATTAAAAGATATTAGGTTGAATCAGAATCACAGATGTTCTTTAATCATTGTATAGAATTAAACTCATTGAAACCTTGTATATTATGTTACGCACTCAAACACCATTTGCTTTATTCACCTTAACCAGTCTATCTGTATTAATATCAGTTCTCTCTATTTCTCTATCTGTCTCTCTCAACTCTTCAATCTCTCTCCTTCACACTTCCCACTCTCCTGCTCTCTCTCTCTAACTGACCAACTGCCTAACTGACTGAATGATCCCGCCCCTCCAGTCCTCTCATAGGCTCCTGCACCTGAGCTCCAGCTATGAGTGACAGGAATGACTTGGGCATTCGTCACAGGGTCTTATATTAATTTTTGCTCCAAAAAATGCATTAGGGCTTATTTTCAGGGGATGTTTTATTTTTTTCATGTACAACAATCTACATTTATTCAAATACAGTCATGTCATCTTCTGGTTGCTGCACAATGGTGGAGGTGCGGGGTTTTACTTAACTGGGGCTTATTTTGGGGGTAGGGCTTATATTATGAGTAGAGATGGGGACAAATAAAAAAATGGCAATTCGTTTTGATCCGTTATTCGTCAAGGTTAACGGATCAACGAATACAAATATTCTTTGACGAATCAACGAATTGATCCGTCGATTCGTCTGCATTTCAAACGGCTATAACACTGGCCCCAAACCACCTAGAGACACCAAATTTGCAGGGAAGCTTCCTCAGATGCCTTTCTACAACTCCTGAAAGTTTGGTGAACATTGGAACATGGACCCCCGAGTTATATAGTCACAAAGAGGACCCCCCCCCCAGGAAAGCTCCGTCCAGGTACTTAGAGACTCCAGAATCACAATGGAGCTTCCTATGTCTTTCCCCAACACACCTGCCAACTTTGGTGAAGATTGGATATCGGACATCCGAGTTATTCACCCACAAATTGGGTCCCCCCAGGAGAGTTTACTACATGGCACAGAAGCCCATTCTGCCTACCGGCCGCTGATCACCTGATCAGAAGCCGATAGGCAGCCACCCCACACACACAGCCAGTCACCCCAACAGCCTATCCCCACACCCCCTTCCTTTCCTTTCCTTACCTTAGCCCCCACCCCACTCCCACCGACACCCCCTTACCTTAATAGCTGCTGCCGAGGTCTCCATCAGGCCTTCGCAGCCACAGCGTGTAAAAAGGGAGACTGGCTGCCCTTTGGAAAGATGGCGGCTGTGGTTTCATTTAGGGTAGGGAAGCTGCAGCTGCCATCTTTGCAAACGGCAGCCTGGATTCCCTTAAGGCAGCCACTGGAAACCTCAGAATTTTGAATGGGGTTTTGTTCCTCCATCCTTGCTGGAAATAGTTGGGAGTCATTACACTGCAACAGAGAAGCCCCTCATAGACACATTTATCACAGTGGTTCCCAGCCTTGGGTAACCCCAGTGTTCTTGGATTACAACTCCCCAAAACCCCAGGCAGCACAGCTAGTGGTGAAGGTTTCTAGGAGTTGCAGTCCAAGAACACCTGGGTTACCCAAGATTGGGAACCATTGATTTACCATATAGAAGACATGCGGAGGTGGAGACAGTAATGGACAGACAGTTTTAAATGGGAGAAGGCATTTCTTCAAGTTGCTACCTTTAATTGGGCTTAGTACTGATTAGGTAACCAATATACGTAGCTCCTTCCAAAGTAATTTCATATGGTGCCACTTGGTCAAACCAGCCAAAAATTTAGCAGCTGGTACTTGTGGAAGTTTCCAGAATATTTTGTAGGGCAGAACCACACACAGGATTTAGCAGTAATTCAATATGGTGATAACTAGGAAATAGAAATAGGCACGAACCGGAAAAACCTCAAATTGGGGTGGTTTGTGGCTACCCACGAACCTCAGAAAAATAAGCCTGTGGGGAAGGAAAACCTAAAATCCCCACCCCTTTCCCGCTGCCCCTGTCATCTCCCTTCCTGGTCCTGTTGCCTCCTCCTCTTCCTTCTCCACCGCCACCATCTTCAGGGACGGTGGCCTGGCCTCTGGGAAGCCAGACCAGCTGTCTGCACATGCTCTGCCCTGTCAGGTGATAGATGGGTGTGCACATGTGCATAGACAGCTGGCCCAGGTCCTGGAAGGGAAGCAGAGATGCTGTCCCTGAAGATAGCAGCGATGGAGAAGAAAGAGGAGGAGGAGGCAGGACCAGGTAGGGAGGTGGTGGGAGAGTGAGAAGGAGGTGGGGCATCTGTTTTGCTGAAGCAAAATGGAGCACTGGACAAAAAAAAGTTCGGCATTTCATTTTGGCAAAACGGAATACATGAACCGAACTGCAAACCAGCCCAGTTCGATGGTTTTTCGGTTCATAGTTCAGTTTGTGTCCATCTCTACTAGAAAATACTGCATCTGAAGAACCAGGGAAAGCTGGTGAATAATGTTCTGTGGCACTAAGGTCACTTGGATTGCAAGAGATAGCATCAGAACCAGAAGCATCCCCAAGCTGCCCAGATGCTGTTTCAGGGGAATCACTTCATTCAAAACAAGTACCATACCAGTTACTTGTGTCTAAGATTCATCAGCTCAGTTGCTTAAGTTTTGTAACTGGGAAGCTAAGAGAACATATCCATTGAGAATTCAGAGAAATCTTGCAACCGACATTCTTATGTTACATTTTAGCTTGCTTCTTGCTGAGCACTCTTTGGGCCCAGTACAATTGTAGTCATTCCCATGTTTTGCTGTACTTGAGCATGCTCATTAGTATTTGAAGCCATGTGTTGATGTCATAGTCCTGCCAAGCATGAGAGGTTTGTGAAATAGAGTGAGAGTTGTGAGTGTGTACTTCCTGCCTCAGCTTGTTTTTAAACAGAAGTTATTTACTTCATATCCAGCTTTTCTTCCAAGAGCATAAGAATATTTGATTTCTCAATACCACCATTTCATTCTCACAGTAGCTCAGTGAAGCAGTTAGTGAACTGGACTGAGAAGTGATGTTCATGTCTAGGTGTTGGCAATGAATATGAGTTTGTCATTTTTATTTTTATTTTAATCAGTACTTTGGTTTGAAAAACTGCTGGATAGTTCAGTGATTTAGGTAGCTGGCTACAGAGCCAGAGGTTGGGAGTTTGATTCCCCACTGTGCCTCCTTGACAGGAGCTGGACTTAATTATCCATAGGTTCCCTTCCAGCTCTGCAGTTCTGAGATTATTATTATATCATGAAATATTTTATTGTAGTTATATTTACAAAAATAGGTTAAAATGCTTTCATTGCTTTGTGAGAGGTAATCCAAGAAACAAAATATGTGGTGGGAAAATGGCACTGGATGGGAAGGTATGGTATTGCTTATGTGCTAAGTGCTTTCTCTTATAACTGCTGTAGTGTTTCTCTTATTCTTTAAAAAAGACAAAACATGAGTGTGGGTTGACTAAAAATGCTGATGAAGTGGTACTAATAAGAAGGATAAAAATATGGTGACAGACTGACTTGCCTAGTATAACCATTACTGCTTCTTAAAAAAATTTGACTGGTGGCACAAAGAAATACTATGCCTGTGAAAAATTGCATTACTGTACACTTCTTTCAAGAATAAATGAATTAGATGTTGTACTCTTTTTAAAAAGTACAAGACACTGTGCAACAATAATTTGATGAGTGTGCCATGTAGATGTTCTGTAGTAAGTGTCTGAATGAAGTGTGGCTGTTCTAGAAAGTGGGCAGTATTTTTTTTTCAATATTGAAGGCATGATGAAATTGACAGTGCAAGTTCCTGTGCTTCCATATGTACTTTCCTGAAAAATTATTCTTTTAATTTTACAGAATGCTGCCTTTTTGTATGGCCTTGGCCTGGTCTACTTCCATTACAATGCATTTCAATGGTAAGTGTAAAAAATGTCATTTTTCTATATTGCGATTTTTTTTAATGCTGGGATTGTGATAACATGTACACAATTGAAGAGTTTGTGTCCCTTTTACATAAATTAATAAGGCCACTGTGCTAGTATGGTTTCATTTTTGACCTTATGGATATTGTGAATGAAGTTAGAGGGAAAATAATGAAAGCTTTATAAAATCTTTTAAAACTGCTTTTAACTATGGCAGTGGTTCCAAGTCTGGAGTCTCCCTGGATTACAGTTCCCGTCATGGCCAGTGGTTGGCATGGTGAAAGTCGTATTCTAACATTTAGGGAACAACGTTGTACCACTCAAGGCTATAGAACTTCACATTGACCTGGATCAAAGTATGAACAGGTAGTCATGAGACTTGGAATCTGTTGTGGTTATTTCCCCTCCTCAGATGTCCAGAGTTTCTTATTACATCCACAGTGGAGTTTTGGTTACTTTAGATTTTGGTTAGTTTAAACCAGGGATGGGGAACTTGTGGCTCCATCTGTAGCCCAGATGTAATAGTCTAAAAAACTCTAAATTGAAATTCTCTCATCTTTCTCCATCGGTGCTGCTAACTAGATCTAAGAGTTAGAAACTAACAACATTTTAAAGTCTACAGGTTCCCCACTTTTATTTATTTATTTATTTATTTGATTTATACCCCGTCCATCTAGACTGAAGTCTACTCTTTTGGTTTAAATTGTGGTTTATTGAAAAAAGTCAAGGTGATAAAACACATGGCCAGTGATGAAAAGTTGGAGTGCATTCCTTACAGCTGTTCATGTGATGATGCGGCAAAATACCTACATTGTAGGTTTTAATTCCTGCAACAGCTCAAGGCTTTGGGAGACTAAAGTGTCCAATTCTGGTGGGTGAGAGTTAAACGAATTGGACTATGGCTCTCTGAGACATAACAATAAATCAGTGTGAGTTGAAAGAACAGAATAGGTGCTTCCAGTCCTCTCTGCAGCCACAACAGAGGAGGAAGGATAAATGAACACTAAGCTTGTTCACATAGTGCTAAAATTTGGTTTTGTTTCATGTCTGAACAGGACACTAAAAATATAACAGATTTACAGAGATAAATTGAAAAACACTTAGCATCTAGAATGTTGAGTTTTCATCTTTGTCTTATAGAAATTATTTGCCTAATTAACAAATAAAACATTATAAAATTAGTTGAAGAAAATGAGGACTGAGCTATGGCTGCTCTGTCTGTAAATTGGAAGAGAAAATGTGTATTTGAGAACAAAGGTGGAATAGCAGGTGGAATTTTCTTAATTTACTGTCCAATAATAGTAAAATGAGTGTTTCTAGATTTTGGCTCTGTATTGCAGAAGAATTGTTGTACAACACGGAGGAAGTTGACCACATAGTCCAAGGCTCTCTCTAGCTGACCCTAATATTTTATATTTTAGAATGTGCATCCTCTACATAGGCAGACACTCCCTATCCCAGAGAGAATCTGTTTTTCTTTCCCAGTTTAACATGTTTTCTAGCTGCTTCTGCTGACCATGTACTTCTTCTTCGTGGCCTCTGTGAATACACACAAATGGGTTTTACTGCGCCTGCGCAGGACTCCTTGGAATATTCTAGAGCTTAAAAAGACATGATTAGTAGGACGTTGCCCTGTGGTGCGCATGCTCCGCCCACCCGTAATACCTCAGTTCCTTTTAGCCGTCGCTGAAATTGGACTTCTTTGCGACTCTTAGAGCTATTTGTGATTTGTGATTCTATCTACGGTTTTCTGATCTTTGGACTGCTTACGGTTTTCGATCCTTGGATTACGGATTTAATCAAGTTTTTTATTTACGGACGTTCCCTGTGAGTTATCTTTTCTTTGTCTTCGCCCCTTCCCCCCTCCCCTCCCGCCCTTTTTTAATGGCCTCCTCAGGCCCATTCAAGCACTGCACAACGTGTGCCAATAAAATCCCTTTTACGGATGTCCACAATCGTTGCTTGTTCTGTCTGGGCGAGAGTCACCAAACTCACACTTGTCCGGAGTGTAAAAAGTTAACAAAACCGGCTTTAAAACTCCGGCTTCAACGACTGAGGTCACAATTTGTGGGAAAAATCTTTGGCACCTTCCAGTCTGCCAACCAGCCCCTCAATGGAACTTACCCCAGTTCCACCGTCTCGATCTGAGTCTTCCATCCCGTTGGCTCCTACGACTCCCTCGCCAAGGACTTCTACCAAGGCTTCAAAACCTAAATCTCCATCGGTATTGACGTCGACCTCGGTGTCGAAGTCTTCTTCGGTGTCGGCGAAGACTCAATCTGTTAAAAAGCAAAAGGGTAAGGACAGAGTCAAACAAAAGAAAACAAAGTGGGCTCCTAAACCTCATCAGCCTCGTGAGCCACCAGTTGTCCATGTCTCCCTCCCATCTCCCATCCTGGAGGAATCGTCAAGGGACATCCCGGACCAAGGCTCCATTTCTGAAGCAGGGGAGTTGAGTCTTCCTACTTGGGCTCAAGCTTCAATCTCCATACCAAGCTTGTCTCCCAGTCATGGCCGTTCTGGGGCTGATATTATATCCAGCCCGGCCTCGGCCCATTCTAGCCCTGTTTCGACCGGGTGGGCGACTGTGATCCATCTGTCGAATTCGGAGGCATCGATCTCGCAATCCCCTCCGCGGAAGAGGACAGCAAAGCGGCGTCACATCTCTCCATCCCCGCAGTATCGGGGAGTAATCTTTGTTCCGCGTCCATCTCAACGCCATGCCTTCCCTGAATACGGAGATCCCCTTTATGACATCGATCAACATGGTGATCACCACCGATACCGATTCAACGAATATGACCCACAGTTTGTTCCAGACTATTATGAGCGTGCCAAACGCGTTCGATACGCTTATGCCCCATCTGAATCCTCTCCGTTGCCGTCGCCGCCTCCTGTTCGGGTTCGACACCGAGCCTGTTACGAGCCCGCTCAAATGGTGCCGATGTCTAAGAAATCTACTAAACACCATTTGTCTAGCTCTGACGTACCGTCGTGACCCAATTCCATCTCGACACATGTCCGCTCGACACGAGCCTGTTCCATCTAAATGGCAACACTCTTCTACGGTACCGTCAGCCTCGACCTCGCGCCAGTCTGTCTCTCTATCTGGATCCCGCTCCAACCGTCAGGTCCCAGCACCAACCCCTCTTGTTTGTTTCTCGAGGTTGTCAACGTTCTCTCTCTCCAACTCTTTTCATCTCCAGAGAATCTTCGGCGTCGACAGTTTCTGAACATGATCCTCCCTCTGAGACATCCAGTGAGTCTCCCTCAAATCTACCAACCCCAGATTCTGATGTTGCAGATGTTCATCGTCCATCTCCATCTGAGGACTTTACTTCTTATGCACAGCTCATCCTTCGCATGGCCAAATAGTTGGAATTGGACATTGAACAACCATCTCCTCCCAAGCATGACCTTGTCTTTGATGACATTAATCAGGAAAAATCTCCCCCATTGAGTTTGGCATTCATCCCAGCCATGCTGGACCTTATTAAGGAATCTTGGGACAAACCATCTACGTCCTTACAGATCTCGAGACATGTGGAGAATCACTACCGCACTCACGGCACTGATACAGCGTTCCTAGTCAAACATCCTCCACCAAATTCCATTATTGTGCAATCAAATCAGTCCCGAGCAGGCAATCAGTCCTCAGTCAATCCTACCAACAAGGAAGGAAGGAAACTTGGACGTACTAGGTCGTCGTCTATATTCTCTGGCTTCTTTTGTTATGAGGGTGTCAAACTATCAAGCTGCAATGGGGGCCTATCACAGGCAGCTATGGAACAAAATCCTCCCTATCCTTCAAGCTGCTCCTGAAGACATTAGAACCAGTGCTCTCAATACCCACCTTGAGGCCACTACTTTGGCTAAACAACAGCGTCTGGCATCTCGCCATACGGCTGACGCTGCTTCAAAATCTTTGGCTTCTGCCATTGCCCTTAGACAGCATGCATGGCTGCGGTCTGCGGGGATCACTGACGATGCTCGGTCCTGTATTGAGGATTTGCCCTTCGATGGCGTGGGCCTCTTCAACGATAAGACTGACGAGGTGATGGAAAACTTACATAAAATTCGTAAAACTGCCCGCTCTTACCCCGTTCAACAGCCCAGATACCAACGCCATCAGTGGCGTAAGCCTTTCACTTTCCATCAATCATACCAGCACCCCTATTGCCCTTACAAACCTCCGGCTCCAGCGAGATCCAACTTTTCTCAACCTTCCTCTTCTGCTCCTCCTTTCCGGTCCCAGGCCCCTGCTCAACGTAGACAAGGTTTCCGTCACCCTACAAGAAAAAATAAACAATATCTTTGACTCTCCTCTCTTGGACTATCCCCATCATCCCCGGCTGGCTCCCTTTTTCGACAAGTGGTCCACCATCACCAAGGACACTTGGGTGCTCGCCATCATGCGTTTCGGTTACCTATTGGAATTCAAGGAGCTTCCTCCTCTTGGTCATGTCAGACCCACAATATACTCACCTGCTCTAGAGGACGAGGTTACCCTTCTTCTTCGCAAACATGCTATCCACAAGGTTCCTACCCAAGATATCCCCAACGGTTTTTACTCACATTATTTCACGGTTCCCAAAAAGGATGGAGGCCTCCGTCCCATCTTAGACCTGCGACTACTGAACACCTACATTCATCCGAGACGTTTTTACATGGTTACTCTCGAATCAGTCATCCCTCTGCTTCAACCAGGCGACTGGTTCGTAGTCATAGATCTCCAGGATGCATATTTTCATATTCCAATTCACGAACACCATTTCAAATATCTCTGTTTTCTCTTCATGGGCATTGCTTACCAATTTTGTGCCCTTCCCTTCGACCTGTCCACCGCTCCGAGGACCTTCACAAAGTGTCTGGCTCCAGTCGCTGCCTATCTTCGTCTGCACAACATCACGATATTTCCATATATAGACGACTGGTTGATAGTAGCACGATCACACAGCGCAGCCCGAAGGGACACTACCTTTGTCCTACAGACTTGGGCAGATCTCAGCCTGCAAGTCAACTACAAAAAATCTCATCTTGAGCCATCTCAGACCACGGATTATATTGGGACACATCTCGATTCTATTGTAGCCAGGGTGTTTACCCCTCCAGAGAGAATACTCAAGTTAAGGCGAGGCGTTGCACCACAGTCACAGCTCACCATACACAGCACCTGCTAGGTCTCATGGCTTCAACTACGTCTGTACTCCAACATGCGAGACTGAAGATGCGGTCCTTACAGGCATGGTACCTATCCCAGTTCAACCCTCTACTAGACCATCCTTCCAAGCGTCTACTGGTGACCCCGGAGTTAGCTCGCCAACTTACCTGGTCGTCCCTCGCCTCCTGGTGGGCCGCCCATTCAGGCCTCTCCAGCTCACGGTACAGGTCACAACAGACGCCAGTCAGACAGGATGGGGTGCACACTGCGGTCATCGAGAGATCCACGCTTTGTGGTCAAGCTCAGAGAGACTGCTGCACATCAGTCAACTAGAGTTGCTAGCAGTCATCAAATCCTTCCGAGCTTTCCAATTTCTCATAGCTCGTCGCGGGGTCCAGGTCATCACAGACAATATGACCACCCTGTATTACATCAACAAACAGGTGGCACCCATTCTCTACATCTTCTATATTTAGCAATTCAGCTGTGGGAATTGTGTTACGATCACCACGTCTTTCCGGTGGCCCTTCACGTGGCTACAGAGAACAATGAGGTCGCCGACCATCTGAACCGTCTTACCACCCAAACCCACGAGTGGGCCCTCAACGACACCGTCTTCTCTCTTCTCTGCAGTCGGTGGGGGACGCCAGGTCTCAACGTCTTCGCCACCCAAGGTCAACTCCAAATGCAGCAGGTACTGCTCTCGGGCAGGAAGAGGAGAGAACTCTCTAGGCGACACTTTCATGGTGGACTGGGGCGACAGTCTCCTTTATCTCTTTCCGCCCATTCCACTCATCCAGCTAACGATAGTCAGGCTCTGTCAGCTGAACTCCGATGCCATTCTAATAGCACCATGGTGGCCTCGACAACCATGGTTCACCACTCTCAGAGCCATGGCTACCGACTTCCTGAGGTTACCTCTTCAACCGTCCCTTCTGACTCAGGACGAAGGTCGAATTTGTCATCCCGACCTCGACTCTCTACACCTCACTGTGTGGAGAATTCCCCCAATGTGGCTGAAGTCTTAAATAGAGCTAGGAAGCCCTCTACTCAATTACTGTATTCATATAAGTGGAACACTTTCATCAAGTTTGCTGCATCGCGGAAATTGCCCACAGTTCCTGTTTCCTTGGACACCCTTCTCAAGTTCCTTCGTTATTTGTTTGACCAAGGTTTGGCTCATTCAACGTTGAAAGTTTATATTTCTGCGATAGTTTTATATCAGCCTGAAGGGTCGGAGGCCTCTCATTTATTTTCTCATCCTACTTTGAAGAGATTTCTGAGAGGTTTGCGAAACATGCGCCCACCTCCACGACCTCCACTTCCACAGTGGTCTCTCCAGGTTGTTCTCCGCGCACTCACTCGTCCACTGTTTGAGCCCATGGCCTCAACGCATCTCAAACTTCTTTCTATCAAGACTTTGTTCCTTGTGGCTATAACTTCTGTGCGTCGAGCAAGCGAGCTGTCCGGTCTTTGAGCTGATGCCCCTTACATTCAATTTTATCCTGACAAAGTTGTCTTATATTCAGATGTGTCCTTTCTTCCCAAAGTGATTTCTGATTTCCATGTTAATCAAGCTCTAATCCTTCCGACGTTATTTCCAAATCCCTCTTCTGATGTTGAGCGCATGCTCCACTCCCTCGATGTTCGTCATGCCTTAGCATTTTACATTTCCAGAACTAAGGAATCCCGCACTTCCCCCAGACTTTTTGTGTGCTTCCATGGCGCACGAAATGGCTCTCCTGCCTCCTCGCAGACAGTCTTGAGGTGGATTGTCTCTGCTATTACTTTAGTTTATGACTTGGCAGGCAGGACTCCGCCAGAGGTGCTAAAGGCACACTCCACGAGAGCTATGGCAACTTCTACAGCTTGGTTGCGTGACGTTGAAGTCCCTGACATCTGTCGAGTGGCCACTTGGTCTACACCCTCGACTTTTGTGACACATTATCGTCTTGACGTCAGGGCCAAGAAGGAAGCAAGTTTTGGAAGGGCTGTGCTGACTTCATTGTTGGCGTGACGACCCTCCTTCCGGTAAGTGAGCTTGCTAGTCGCCCATTTGTGTGCATTCACAGAGGCCACGAAGAAGAAAGAGAGGTTACTTACCTGTAACCATGGTTCTTCGAGTGGTCCTCTGTGAATCCACACATCCCGCCCATCCTCCCCGCTGTCCGTCACCTGGTGTCTTGAGCTTTGTGGGAGTCAGAGCCTTGGCAGCGGCGGACATTTCAGAACTGAGGTATTACGGGTGGGCGGAGCATGCGCGCCACGGGGCAACGTCCTACTAATCACGTCTTTTAAAGCTCTAGAATATTCCGAGGAGTCCTGCGCAGGCGCAGTAAAACCCATTTGTGTGGATTCACAGAGGACCACTCGAAGAACCATGGTTACAGGTAAGTAACCTCTCTTTTTACTGCACAGTTCTTTGAACAAGAATAGAAACATAGATTAAGGAAGGAGGCATATAGCTACTTGAAACCCATATTCAGAGCATGTTATTACTTAGTTTTGCTGTTTTGAGCAAAATGTTATGCATCATGATGGTCTTTCCTTATGTATGTCTGAGAAAACATGCTGATGCGTAATTTGAAGACTTCCTTCCCATGGCTCCCACAGCCCCCATGTAATTTATTTATCACCTGGGAATCACAGAATTGGAGAAGGAAGTCTTCAATTGCCAAAAATTGCTGGCAGCAGTAATAGCATCCTGCTGGCAGCAGTTTTCAGTGATTAAAGACTTCTTCCTCTCATCCTGTGACTCCTACAGTTTCCCCACAATGAAAAGGATGACATAGCAGCTATGGAAGCCATGGAACAGTAGTAGGAAGTGTTTAATTTTTTAAAAAAATTTGCCTCTGCTGGTGACATTGTCAGCCTTCCACAGGCATAATTACATCAATAGGTTTTCAACCAGTATGTTTTAATTATAATCAATTAGCATGCACGCTTTTTCAAGAAATCTGTCATCAGTTATATTTTATAAAACTGAAGATTTGATTGAAATCTGTACCTTGTTCCTTGATGACAGAAATATTTTCAGTCTTCATGTTTATTTGCTGCTGTTGTTACATGTTGTCATGACACCTCCGATGTACAGTGACCTTATGACTGAGAAATCTGCAAAATATTCTGTCCTCAACAGCCCTGTTCAATCCATCCTGTATTTTCCTGCTGCCTTCAACATTGTCTTTTCCAGAGAATCTTGTCTTCTCACAATGTACCCAGAGTTCATTTGCTGCTAATACATAATAGTAGATTTGACAGATTATTGTTCTAAGATAGAAAAAATGTCACAGAAATAGACATAATACTCGAAAAGAATTTCTGAAATGATTGCTGGAATCAAAGAACTGATTAAATGTTCTATTGCTAAGTTACCTAGATCACAGCTATCTGTATTCTCTGTTTTATTACCTTCCAAGCATCTAGAAAGAGCAGAGATACTAAGACTGTATATTGTATGGATGGTCAGAATCCATTGTACTTATTTCTTAAAGTGCTGTAAAAAATTTTTTTTCAGTAACTTTGTGTTAATCGTAACAAATATTTCATCTAAAATATTGTAGTTTGAAAATTTCAGTGTGTATTCCCCTCTCCTCCCAGGGCAATTAAAGCATTTCGGGAGGTGCTTTATGTTGATCCCAGCTTTTGCCGCGCCAAGGAAATTCATTTACGACTTGGGCTTATGTTCAAAGTGAATACAGATTTTGAATCTAGTTTTAAGGTAAGAGTTTGTGTGTGTGACTATGGCTGCAGCGTGCTTCAGACTGTACACATTTCTCATTGCACTACAATAGAATGTTTATGTTTGCCTCAGCTTTATTATGCCAATCAGTTTTTACTTGCTTCTACAGGTGATATCAAGAGGGGACTGTGGATAACTGGCTTTTTTTCTTGTAGTTTTCTGGGGGTTTTATATTGAAATAAATGTGATATCCTTCAGCTTTGCTTTTGATTTCTATGGGAATTGTGAGAGTATGTGCCCAAGATCTCCACATAAAATGAGTAGAATTACAAGAGCTATGTAATAATGAAGATAAGTACTATTTTGAAATATTTTGATTTGAACATACCCTATATAAAAGTCTACATACATCCAGCTGGTAACTGGATGTGAGATGACTATCAACAAACAAAATGTTTCCGATGAATTGACAAGTAGTGCTGACTGATTTTCCATTTGATTATGTTTAATTTATATGCCATGGGTTGTGTAGGATAAGAATTACAAAAGTAAATTTCTTTCTTTAAATAGAGTATTGAACATATAAAGTTAAACTAAGGAGGAATAAAAATGTATTGTTATTTAGATTATACAGATACAGTCATACTTCTAGCAGAAAGCATCTAATAAAGCACCTTTACAGTCTCATTTAGGGAACTGTGCATGTACACAGTGTGGCTTCCCTGAAACGTTTTGAGTCATTCATCCTTCATCGTGCTCTCTTTGCCACATTTTTTTAATACCATTTTATTTATATCTAAACATACAAACTTAAAAACATTAACAATTTAACAGATAATTAAGAAAACAAACAAACAGAGAAAGAAAAAAAACACAGCTAAACATCCTTCCTTCACCTATGGATCAGAGATTTCACCGTCGTCTGGTCATCGAAATATCTTCAAGGTGATTCCGGTGAGCACTGGTTCGCTATAGACTAATTTTCCCCCTAAGTTCCTGTCTTTTTCTGGGCCCAATTATATATCAGCTTCCAGCTTTGCTTTACAAAATCTCTTGGTTGATCCCATAGTGCCTCTGAAAGCATGTCTAGTTCTGCAATGTCCAATAGCTTCTTTAATAGCTCATCCATCGTTGGTGTCTCTTCATTCTTCCATTTTTGGGTCCAGAGTAACCTAGCTGCTGTGAATATATACAGTAGACTATATTTTATTTTCTTGTCAATAATTTCTGGCATTATATTCAATAATAACATTTCAGGTTTAAAATTTAATTTTTGTTCAACAATCTCTTTTACCATTTCCCAAACCTGTATCCAAATTTTTTTTTGCTTTTTCACATGACCACCACATATGATAAGTCCCTGGATTTTTTTTACACTTCCAACAAACATTACTGTTACCTTCTGACATTTTTGCCAATCTTACAGGGGTAAAATTCCATCTATGAAACATTTTAAGGACATTTTCTCTAAGATTCACCAGTTTAATCATTTTATGATTCTCTTTCCACATTTTTGTCCATTCATCAATATCAATATTGTACCCAAAATTTTGAGCCCATTTTACCATCGTCTCCTTCACCCTCTCATCCTCCAAGTCGTATTCCAATAAGTATGTATACATTTTTTTTAAATTATTTTCTTATTAGTGTAAATACATAATTCATCCACCTGGACCTTCCCCTCAAAAAAGCCCATAGTTTTTATCCTTTTTATATCTCGATTCTAATTGCAACATTGACCACCAATCTGTAGCTAGACCCAGTTTCTCTAGATCTTGTTTATCTTTTATATTCTGATCTTTAGTTAATAAGTCTTTATATGTGAGTAACGCTCCCTTCTGATTCAGTACTTTCAAAGTGAATGCTTCTATTGGTGCTACCCATATTGGAATTTTCTTGTAGGTTTGTGTTTGAAATTTTTGCCATACTAAGCAAAGCGCCTTCCTTAGAATATGTTCTGCAAAATGTGATTGTTCTTTATATTTCCCATACCACACATATGCATGCCAACCCATTTTTAAATCATGACCCTCCAATTTCAATAATCTTTGATTTTCTAGTGTTATCCATTCTTTTATCCAGACCATAGCACATGCCTTATAATATAAATGCCAATTCGGTAGTCCTGAACCACCTCTTTCTTTTAAGTCTTGCAATATTCTAAGTTTTATTCTTGGTTTCTTGGCCTTCCATACAAATTTCAAAGTCAGGCTGTTCAGATCCTTGAAGTATTTATAATTTAATAAAATTGGTAAATTTTGAAATAAAAATAACAGTTTTGGTAATATCATCATCTTTATTGTCGAGATTCTTCCCATCATAGAGGTTTGTAGCTTATTCCATTCTTCCATATCTTTCTGAATTTCCTTCTGTGTTGTAAGATAATTTTCTTTCATCAAATTACTTGGGTTTTTTGTAATGATAACTCCTAGATATTTCACTTTCTGTACCTCCTCGAAATTAGTTTTCATTGCCAGTCTTTCCACGTCTTCTTTCTTTATGTTTTTAGTCATGAATTTTGTTTTTTGATAATTTATTTTAAGACCTGCAACAGCTCCAAATTCTTCAATAGTTCTCACTAATTCTTCCAGACTGTCCAGAGGGTCTTCTAGTATTATTGCTAGATCATCAGCATATGCTTGCAGCTTAAATTCTTCTCCCCTGATTCTGAGACCCTTAATTCCAGCATTCCCTCTTATTTGTCTGTTTAGAATTTCCAATGTTAGAATAAATAATAACGGAGAAAGTAGGCAACCCTGCCTTGTGCCTTGTTCAATTTGAATATTTTCAGTTACTTGACCATTGATTTTAATCTTGGCCTTCTGTTTAGTGTATATTGCTTTAATTGTTTGTAGAAAAGTTCCATCTGCTCCCATCTTCTTTAATTGCAGCAACATAAACTCCCAATTGACATTATCGAAGGCCTTTTCTGCATCTAAAAAGATTAACATCATTTGCTTTTCTGGATGCATTTCATAATATTCCAAAATGTTTATTATTGATCTTATATTTGATGATAATTTCCTTTTTGGGATGAAACCTGTTTGATCTTTGTGTATCATTTCCTCAAGTACCTCCTTTAGCCTTGTTGCCCAGATGGTCATATATATCTTATAGTCAACATTCAAGAGAGAGATTGGTCTGTAATTCTTGATTTGTTTTTCTCCCGTCTCCTCTTTGTATATTAAGGAGATATGTGCCTCTTTCCATGAATCCGGGATTTCCCCTCTAGTTTCAATGTCTTCTATTAGTTTCTTGAAGTGTGGGCTTAAAATTTCTTCAAATACTTTATAGTATTCAGCTGGAAGTCCATCTGGTCCAGGGGCTTTCCCATTTTTCTGTTTTTTCCATGCTTCTCCAATTTCACTCGCCATAATTGGCTTATTTAAGTTTTCCAATTGTTGAGAACTAAATCTCCAATCCAGAAGTTTATTCAAATAGTTCCATTGTTTCTCCTGTTCAATCTCTTTCTTTTTATAAAGATTGGTATAAAAGTTTTTAATTTCTTTTTCAATTTCCTTTTGTTTGTATATTTCCTTTCCTTCCTTATCCAATATTTCATTGATCATTGTTTTTTCTCTCTCTTTTTTAATTCTATATGCTAACCATCTTCCTGGTTTGTTGGCGTTTTCAAAATAAATTTGCCTTGCAAATTTAATTTCCCCCCCATTTCTTCTTGTTCTTGTAAGTTAATTTTATGTTGTAATATATTTATCTTGTTTATTAGGTACTTAGCTGTAGGTGTTTTCTTTAATTCCATTTCTTCTTTCTTTAGAGATGTTATTAGGATTTGGTATTATTTGTTTCTCTCTTTTTTCTTTTGTGTATTGAATTCTATCGCAAAGCCACGAAAATAGGCTTTTGCTGCATCCCATATCGTTGTCATCTCTATATCCTGGGGTTTATTAATTTGAAAGAAATTTTTTAACTCTTTTTAAATTTTAGTCAAAAAGGTCTCCTCTCTCAATAAGTGGCTGTTTAGTCTCCAACATCCTCCTCTTACTGCTTGTCCTAAGGTCATCAATATTGGGTTGTGATCTGCATATGTATTCGGTAATATTTCAGTTTCTTCCACTTGATGTGTCATTTCCGCTGAAATCCAGCAGTTATCTATTCTAGACCATGAATTGTGTCTATTTGAGTAAAATGTATAATCTCTTCTCTGAGGGTATCTGGTTCTCCATATATCAATTAAGTTTAGTTCCTCTGCCATTTCCAGAAACACCTTGGGGATCATATTTCTTGTTCTTTTCCTTCCGTTTCCATTCATCATCGAAGTATCTTTTTGTTTGTCAATTATTGCATTAAAATCTCCCATGATACACATTTTCTGTTCTGGCCTTTGTATCAGCTGGTTCTTCAGTTGCTGATAAAATTTTTGTTGCGTTTCATTTGCCGCATATATGTTCACCAGCAGTATTTCTTCTCCCTCTTTAGAGAATTTCACCATTAATAATCTTCCATCTGTTGATGCATATACCAATTTCGGTTCTAGCTCCTTTTTTATGTACATTGCTACTCCTTTCTTCTTTTGTTGATTTGAGGCTATAAAGATTTTACCCAATTTTGGATTTTCTAACAGCTTTTTGTCCTTTTCCTTAATATGAGTCTCTTGAATAGATTTGATTTCTACCTTGGCTTTAAAAAGTTTATTAAAAATTTTTCTTCTTTTCTGGCGTGAATTCATCCCTTTGACATTCACTGATAGTAATTTAATTTGTTTGGACATCTGCACGGCTTTTGTTGTTGTTTAGTTGTTAGGTCATGTCCAACTCTTCGTGACCCTATGGACCAAAGCACGCCAGGCCCTCCTGTCTTCCACTGCCTCCCGGAGTTTGGTCAAAGCACGGCTTTTACTACCAGTTTTATCCCTAGCTTCTTTGCCTCTGGTTCTTCTTGGTAGAGGTGGCGTTCTTGGTCTTTTACATTCTACTTCTTCTTGTTCCTCTTCTGATTCCTCACTGGAAAACTGTAGATCTTCTTCTGTCAGCTTCAGTTTATGTTTCATTTCTTTCATAAAGTTCCTAGCCTTCATTTTGCTATTCAAATTATATCTTATCTCCCAGTTCAGGAATACTCCTTCAGGTGTTTGCCATGTGAACAGAATTTTCCTATCTATTAATATTTTAGTAAGAAAAGAATATTTTTGTCTTTTTTTCGCATACTCCAAGGCACCTGTTTCAAAACATTAATCTTAGTCCATCTGATTGTCAAATCCTTTTCTCTGTTGACTTTCAAAATTTTCTCTTTCACTGACCTTCTTAAGAATTTTATGTGAATCTCCTTCGGTAGCTTATTCCTTCTCGTGAAAGCATTGCCCACTCGGTAAACTCTCTCTCTCTTGATTGTTCCAGCTCTTCTTGAGTTATCCCTGTTTGCGTGGCCAGTTCTTCTGAAATCAGTTTCAATAAATCTTCTTGTTCCTCTTGTTCCACATTTTGAATTCTAAGAAAATATGAGGCTTTGTCCATCTCCAAGATTAGAAGACATTGTTGATCCTTATCTTTTTCTTCTTTAATATTTTGTATTTCTTGTTCCGCTTTTGTTAATCTTTGTTCAACTTTCTCAACTGCCTGTGTGAAGGTGTCAATCTTCTGGTTATTGCTTTCAATTCCAGCTCTAAGATCTGTTCTTAGTTCTTGCATTTGCTCTGAGATTTGTCTGATGATGTTGGTTTGCATATCCTGCATTGCATTTTTAAAAGGATCTTGATTTATAAGTTTAGCCACTCCTGAGGTCTGCCCAGGAAACTTGTCCTTTTTTGATCTGGTGGCCATAATTCTTCTTTTATCAGTTTATAACAAGAGAAAGAAACAGTTATATTGTCTCTCCTTTACACTAAATCCCCATTCTACCAAACGTTTTACCTTTAAGAATAATTATCACACCTCATATAAATCCGCTTGATAAAGCTCCTCAATTTGCTTATATATATCTAAAATAAAAAGCTCAATTACTATCTCATCTTAAATTAGCCATCAGAGCGCAGTAACATATTCAAAATTCAAAGCTCCATCATTGTTTGTCCCAAGTTACACTAGAGGTCCTCAGAGCACCAAAGTACCAAACTAAACGCTGCTTTGTCCCATCTTCGCCACCAGAGCGCAGCAAAGCGTCCAAAGATTGAAACCTGTTAGGGAAAAAGAAACCAATTTCTTCGTGACTGGGAGAGCTGGCAAACAGCCCAAGGTTCTCTCCAGCACCTTTAAAGATATTCCAAATGGGATATAAGAATATAATGTCTTGTAGGAAGAGTCTGAGAGATGAACTACATCTAGTTCTTTACGCCTAATGAAATCAGTCAAAAACTTCCATGTGCTCTCTTCCTCCTGGCAGACTTGGAGGTGAGCAGGATTGAAAGTGAAAGTTCTGTTTAAATCTGAGTCTATTGTTGTTATTCTTATTGTTTTGGCTACATTTAATAGTTCAAGTTTTCCTTCTTTCTAGTTGTGAGATTCCAGGTGGCCAGAGAGTTTAAACGCTGTATTTAAAATGTTTTTTCCCTTCTCTCAGGCTCGGTAGTGGGGGTTGGGGGGGGGGCTAGTACTGAGAAGCTTTGAAGTTTAGCAAACAGACCACCCCCTCCTTTCCCCCTCTCTGTTGATGTTATTGCTGAGCCTGAGAAGGAAATTCTTTCTCTCAGGTTGGATGTGGGGGGGGGGGTTTGGGGAGATTAGAACAAAAGGCTTTCAAAGTTTTAATTGACGGTCCCCTCCTCCCTTCCCCCCCTTTGTTAAAAACTACAGCAGTCCTTGTTAGCAGTCAGATTCTCTAATTCTCCGTGTCCATTAGTAATTTCCCCTCAGGGTTTTTCTCACCACCTGGGAAGCTTTACTGTGAGATAAAGGCTTCCATGCCGCTTCGTTCCCCTGCTTTACTTCTCTTTAAGAGGGAACTGTGTTTGTCTGAAAGTATAATAAAAGATATGGTTCTTCTTTGTTTAGTTGTTAAATTATTTAGTTCTCTCTCTGTATATAGTCCTCCGGGGCTAAGGTTCAATTCAGTTACTCACTTTCCTCCCTTGAGATAAACGATGTTTCCTCCAAGGGTTTGATCTCCTGATCCGGGCGTGCTGCGCAGCTAAATCACCAGAATATGGCGCCGAGCTGGATCTTCTGTCTTGTGGAGAGAAATCCTCCAGAGAGCTGGTTGCAGCCCCCCTCTTGAGATCTCTCGATCCCCAACGACACAGGGGGTGTTCTCCCACACCTCCCTGCCCTCAAAATTCTTTGAGGGAGTCTTGATCCGCCGTATACAGCCAATCTTCCCCGGAGCCCCGAGGAGACCTGCTGCTTCGCTGCTCACCCCGCCCCCTCCCTTGCTCTCTCTGCCACATTGACAATAACCTGCAGCCTATCCCAAAGCCCTCTCTAACAACACTCGTGGGACCCAGCATGTCATCAGAACTACCATCCACTCAACATCAGGTCATAATTTTTTCTACTCCCACTATATCCACTACAGAGCAGCCACAGTCAGAGCCTTTTGATATTGCTATGGTCCTGTAGGGCCGGCTTATCAATTCCTGCTTTGGAGGCAAGTTCTTTGAGTCTTTACTTACTTACTTTTCTTACTTTTCTTTACTTACTTTCCTTTACTTACTTATTTACTTACTTCCTCGTGGCGCAGTGGTTAAACTGCTGTACTGCAGCCAAAACTGTGCTCACGACCCGGGGTTCAATCCCAGGTAGCCGGCTCAAGGTTGACTCAGCCTTCTATCCTTCCGAGGTCGGTAAAATGAGTACCCAGCTCGCTGGGGGGGCATTGTGTAGCCTGCATAATTAACTTGTAAACAGCCCAGAGAGTGCTTGAAGCGCTATGGGGCAGTATATAAGCAGCATGCTTTTTTCCTGGGCTCAATCCTGGTCACCAGCACCTTACGCTCTTTGCTCTCTCAATCTCGAAATCTGCTTCAGCTTTTATTTCATTCTCAAGTCCATCATTGCTTTTCTAGCCAGGAGCCTCACATTCCACTGAGGCTGCCTGGGCCATCTCTAGTGAAATTGCTCTCCATGCTCATATCTACCAGCTCCTTGTGACCAATGATTCACTTCCCCCATTTGTGACTGTTTTTTATATACCATTATTGCCTTGACAGCATTCCTCTTGTTCTGTAGTACTGATCCTGTTTGCCATGATGGAGTGCATCTTGGTCTGTCCCCTCAAAGACTTCAGTCCTGATACTGGTTGGTGTCTTCTCAGCACCAACCTATTTATGCTCCCCAGCATCTTCATAATCCAGGCCATCGCTCTCATATCACTATGCCCCCTAAGGGTACCTCTGAAAGGACCCCTATAGCTGGTATAAGCAATACAGTCCATACGTTCTGTATCATCACTGTCACGATTCCCACGTGGCCCCTGTTTGTTTCACCAAACTAAGAACTCACGCTACGTGCCCCTCAGCTGCCACCAGTTGATTACATCAACATTACCTATTATTAATGATAGCTGTCCAGGCCATATGTCATTTTAAAAGAACCAAATAGAAATTGTTTATTGTTACAGATGTTGATAGAATAAGCAATGTTGTTAACTCTTAAACAAACATTCTCCTTTATCCCTCTCAACCACCACCCTCCCACCCAAACTCCAAAACTTTCAGTCCTCAACTCTAACTCCCTATCTTTCTTTTTAAAAACTCCTCCTGCTGAGTCTCTTATATCTTGTGACTCTGCCCCTCCAGCACTCCCATTGGTCTATGCCAGTGATGGCGAACCTATGGCACGCGTGCCACAGCTGGCACACAGAGCCCTCTCTGTGGGCACGCGAGCCATAAGTCACCATCGAGAAATACTTACCCATCCTCTGATCCCGGATTTTGGCACTCCCCTCTGCTGGTGCAGTGGTCCAGCAGAGGGGTGCAATGGTGACCATTAGCAGTCTAGCCCAATGGGGGATTGGAGGACTGGTAAGTATTTCTTTGTTAATACCACCCATAGGAAAAAACAAACAAACAAGCATTTAACCCTTGCAGTGCAGGACCAGTTGTTTTTTCTAAACTAAAACCTCAATATTCGGGTTTTAATTGCAGTTTTGGCACTTTGAAATAAATAAATTGATTCTGTGTTGCAGTTTGGGCACTCGGGCTCAAAAAGGTTCACCATCACTGGTCTATGCAGATAGCATATGAATATTCATGACCTGGGCAGACGCCACAATCACTATCTTCCCCCCTCAGTTCCAGGGAGTCAGGGTGCATAAAAATAAAATTGATTTAAAGCATGATTTAAATTAGAATATATATTTTCCATTTAATTCATAAAAAAATCTAATTTAAATTTTTTTAATTGTGATTAAAATCAAATCCAACCTGCAGAGAGTTTTCCACTTTATGAGACTTCCCAAATGCAAATTCCAGAGATGCCCCCACAGCCTCTGACCTTGATAACAGCCTTCCAGCAGATCCAGCCATTGATACTGTGACCTGCACTAACTGTTCCCTCACATTCATGCGTAAAGTCGTTGAATACAGCTTTGACATGAACAGCTTATTCCTAGTCTCTCATTAACCCAAGATTCCCACCATTCCAGCCTCTCTGGCTCCCACCTCATCTGATTATAGGGGATAGGACTACGCCTCATCCTGCTCTGTATCATTGCCTCATCCAACAACCCCATTGCCAAATGTATTGCTGGATGATGCCATCACCTGTTGATGGCATAACAACCCTGTGCAGACCATTGGATTGGAATGAATGGCATAACCCCCGTCATCTTCCTGGTCGTGCCATTAATCCTCCTTGTTGCTCAGGAGTCTTGGCTCGCACTCTTCTTCATCACCTCTATGTTGAGGAACTTTGAGAATCTTTACCAGATTGTAGACAAGGACTGTAGATTCCTCTTTAAACATCCACCACCACCTGAATAATTGTGGAGAGAGCTCAAGGCAAAACTAGGATTAAGTAGGCTCCCTAGGCAGCAAAAGTAGACTCCCTTGGCAGGAAAATCTGCTCCACCTCTGTGCTGTCTGTGATTGGGGTGTTTGCCAAATTCTGACAGTTCCTTATTTTTGGCGGGAAACGACAGGAGAGGAGTTTCTTTGAATAAACTTTTATTAACAACATCAACTGGGTTTTCAATCACAACTTCCATAGGTTCTGTATGTTCTTTATCAACTGGCAAGTCTGCCCATAACAAAGGTAAGGTATTCTCGTAACTGTCTCTCTTTATCGGAACGACTGACCGAAACGCTCCTGATCCGTCGGCTTTCTCATACATCCACTCCTTACTGCACAGATCGTCCTGCAGCAAGGATGATGTGACCATTCTCCCTCTGGGGGTCTCTCGTGGGGCTGGACTGGTCCCGGACGAATTACCGTCTTCCAGGGACCTCGACCTCGTGGGTATACCAAGACTGTCCATTCTTCCGGTGACAATCCTTCAATTATCGGCTTTCCTTCGTTCAGTTTTTTCTCCGCTTCCCTCGCGTCACGGTTCTCTGTCCCTATCCCCTTCTGTGAGATCTTGAATACATGGGGCTCACTTTCCCCTTCTATCCATTCTTCTTCTATCACCACTACCTTACTTGTTTCCCCTGAGCCTTCTCCCCCTTCTGACGTGAGGAAAACATCCACCTCCCTTTTTATTCCTTCCTCTCGCTCCTCCTCCTCCTTTCCCGCCTTTAACCCTTTCATCTTCGCTGTGACTTCTTCTACCACCCTTTCTCTAATTCCTCTACCTTTCTCCTCCTCTACAGACGCTTGAGGGGACGGCTCACTCTTACTCTCCTCCTCCTTTGCATCTTCCTTCTCACACTGTCTTATGAATTGCTGACTACCAGGCTTGTATGGGAGCCTATCAGCAGCTTCTTGGGAAATATGTAACACCCATACTAGATAAGCTTCCAGACAGCAATCATCATGCACCAGTAATCTGTTACATTGAGCCTCATGGCTCGGGGGATCTACAGATCACCATGGCATGCCACCTAGCAGACTGTGAAGTCAAGACTCTGGTGATAGCCATCATGCTACAAAAACCATGTGTGAGAGTGACTCAAGGCTCCACTCCTCTGGTCTCTTCTCACAGACCTGTTCTACAGCAGATGCCAGGCTGGATCACAGACAAAAGGCACACACAGTGGCTAGGATGATTGGCATCATGATTCCATCTTATTGTATTCCAAGTCATATCCTTCATGGTTTTGTAGACCAGGGTTGGCATTTTCCACCACCTTCCTTCCTCAAAGACAGCTTTGTACCTTCTCCTTTTTAATTTCACAGAGGAAATCCATCCAACCAGCCACACTAGACTTGCTTCAACCTTGGTCCCTAGAAGGATGACTGAACACCCAAGAAGTGCTTTAACTACTTGTCCTCTTCACCACCTTCAAGGGTGTCCCCTTTTGGAGATTGCCTCTAATAATATCCTTCCACTTAGACAGCATTACTTCAGACTGCTGGGTCTTACTCTTGATCACAGGAGGATACTTGATAATTTCACCTCCCCTACATCGACAGACCATCTTCACATCACCCCATCTTTGCCCATCCTAAGTGATGATATCTTCTGTCTTCTCTTAAAAGAACCCATTCCCCAGAGCTTTTCCTAGTTGCAAAATGAGACACTGTTGTCTGTCCCATTCTCAACCTCCATGCCCTCAGTGCCTTCATCCATCACCCCAAGGTTCCACATGATTACCCTGATAGCTATACTACCTCTCCTTCACCCTAGGGGGTGAGGGCTAGTTTACCACCATGGACCTCCAGGATGCATACTTTTATCTTTCCTTCTGCTCCAGACATTGGTACTTCCTCATCTTCACCCTTGGCCTTTCTGTTTACCAATTCCATGTGCTTCCCTTTAGCTTTGCCACCATTGTAAGAGTATTTTCCAAGTACACGGCAGCAGAGGCAGCTCATGTCCACACCCTGGGCATCCGTGTTCATCTCTGCATTGTTAACTAACTTATCCTTGCACTGTCCAGAGATGACCTCTACAGTTCCATACATGGAAGTACATCCATTCTTATTTCCCTTGGTCTCCTTGTCAGGGTCAAACAATCTCATTTCAACTCAAACACATCAGCATAGTTTTGGACTCTGTAGTGGCCTGAGCCTTCTTCCCAGAGGACAGGATACTCATCCTTATCTGGGTAGCTTCCAGGATTATTTCCTTCCATCACTCCACTGCTGGAATCATTTAGGTCCTTCTAGGCCACATGGCAGCAATTGCAAACGTTCCGCCACATGGCAGACTATGCACGTCCACTTCAATGGTGCCTCCTTTCCCAATTCAGTCTGCTCAGAGACCGCCCTGACAAGGGCATCCTGCTTCATGAACCACTCCAAGAAAAGCATGCTGCTTTCACAGTCCACTGTCAACTCTTGTTTGTTGAAAGACAAGGCCACATCACTTCCTTGCTGGAATGCTCTTTTGCCTGCTGTGGCAGTGACAGCAATCACAACAGTCACTGCTCTCACTGGTTGAAAGACTCACTTCAAGTATCATCAATGCCCTTTGGTCTCAAATAGATCATCAATGTTCTCAAAATGCTAGTAGTTTGGAAGGTCCTCAGACTGTTCAAGACTATTGTTTGGGGTCCCACAGTACAAATGGAGAATACAACTATCATTTTCTATGTCAACAAGCAGGGCAGCATACATTCAGCCTCACTTGTCAACCTAACCCTGGCAATTTGGCACAGGTTCTTTTTAAAATTGACAATGGAAACAAAGGCCTAAGAAACCAGTGCAACCTCAGAGGTAGGTGTGATGCATGGTTATGTTTAAATGTATTGTTTATATGATTTGATAAGTTTATGATGTGAATAGAAGAGTGAGGAGTGTGGAATTTTGGTAAAAATGACTCTGATTGGCTGTGAGAAGATAGGAAGTGGAGTATTGGTGATGTTTTTGAGGAGTCTGGTGTAGAGAGATTGGAGAGAGGGTGCTTTGGAAGTCTGAGAGAGCAGCCTGAGCAACAAATCTGAGAAAGAGTTTGAGAAGAAGGGGTGACCAGTAGAATGAAGTGTGCTGAATAAACTTAAAGCCTAGGAATAAACAATATTCTTTTAACATTGTTATCTTAGTAAAACCTTATTAGTTCTATTCAAGCTATGTGGTGCTGAATTCAGTACCTAGGGGTTGTCTGTGTGCAGAGTGTTATAAGGGCATGAGTTAAGGGGTAAATATACACACAGAGGAATAGCTAAAGGTTGGTGGCAGGGAAAGAAGAAATAAATGAAGATTATTAAAGATAACACTTTATTTCTGTGGTGATTTAAAGAGATCATTATCTAAATCATCAAATGACAAGCAAAGGGAGGTTTGATATCAGTACCACAAAGAAAGGGTGTGGCCAGTAGTCCCTTCTCCAGGTGAGCAAGATGTAGGTGTCTGCAGGTGTGTGTCTGTGGGCTGGAACTCCTAGAATCTTCCCTGGGGAATTCTTGGAGAATTCCAGAGGTTTGAGTACAAAAACAAAACATCAGAGCACACCTCTACAAGCATTCTTACCTCCCTGAAGTTTCACTGCTTCGGGCTGCATTTTGTGTGTATGTGGATAAATGAATATAGAGGCTGGAGTATGGTGAGAGGTTAAAGAAGGGTACAGTGGTGCCTCGCTAGACGATGTTAATCCGTTCCACGAGGATCGCTGTCTAGCGAAAACATCGTCTAGCGAAGCATGTTTTCCCATTGGAATGCATTGAAATCGCTTCAATGCGTTCCAAGGGAAAAGGCACTCGTCTTGCGAAATTTCCCATAGGGAAACCTCGTCTAGCGAGTGAGGGTCCCCATAGGAATGCACTGACAGCTGCACTGACAGCTTTTGACCACTAGTCGGCGCACTCCTATGGGGAAACCTCATCGTCTAGCGAAAATCGCCATAGACAGACATCGTTTTGCGAAGCGCAGTAGCGCTTGCAAAAAGGCATCGTCTAGCGATTTCCTCGCCCTGCGAGGCAATCGTCTAGCGAGGCACCACTGTATAAGGTTAAGAGCCAGAGCATGAGGCTAGCAATATTTCCTCACCTCAGAACCTCCATGGTGATGATGCTATTTGATTGCCATTTTCCAGCAATAAATAAGTGTTTGTGCTCAATTAAACTATTATCGATGTATTTTAGTATGCATATTACAATTGTTATATGGCAGGGAAAATATAACTGTAGGAAGAACATTTGGTATGAACATATGATCATTTAGACCAGGACTGTTTTATACATATTATGCAAAAATTATTACTTTGTTCACCTTCTTTTATCCTGTTTATTTAAAGTGTTCTCTTGTTTTGATTACGTAGTGTAGAGTGAAAGAGAGAACTTTCAAGCCTCTTTTCTTTTAAAATAAATGAATTCCAGTTTTTTAAGGACTCTGGAGAGCAAACTAATGAGTTGATTTAGAAACACATGCTGCATGTCCTCCCACCCTTACCCTTAACATGCCAGTCAGATGGAGCTTGCCAGAACTTTGATTAAGCAAAGCTTTCTGTGTCCTAGTTAGCTGAACAAAAGTTAGCTTTCAAGATCAGGCATCACACCTAAGTCGATCAGTTAGGAAAGCCATCTCTAAAAGTTGTTCTCAACTAGGATATGGCTTTCCACTGCTGTAAATTCATGTCAGAGTTGTCATATTTTTAATGATTGATACACTTACCAGGTTTCTTAAACCACCAGTCACAATTCCTTATCAATTCAGAAATGAAAAATATAAAATTCTAATGTCAGAATATCAAAATAGTTTATGTGTTATCTAAAAATGATTTCCAGTAACTGTTTGAAGATGTCCTTGCTTTCTACAGTTAAGTACTTTTATGCATTGGTGATTCTGGTAGTTTTGAACTATACTGAAATAAAATAGTAGAAATATTTAAGAAATAGACAGTATCAGTGAATGATGAAATATGACTAGTGCCACAGAGGGCTTGTTATTTCTGTATAATACAGTTTCTACAGTTTACATCCTATTTTCTGTAGCTTTGCAGGTACCCAAACAGAGTACTTTTAATCCCTTGCAGAGGTCAGACAGTTACTGCAATCACAACACTAGTTAAGAACTCTGAAGGAGAAAAGTCAATTATTGTGCAGTCATAATTCTTGATGAGTTATACACTGCCATTGGCTTGAGTTGCTGTGCTTAAAAGATGTCACCGCTTTTAAATATTCAGATTAATGCCATATAGGTAAAATCCTCTTACTCATGATTTGAATTTCAGTAGATGGATGTCTGCCTTGAGGTATTGCATGTCGTCTCTGAACTGCAGTGGCCTCTCCTGCATAATAACTATTTCACACAGCAGCAACCAGCTTCAGTACTGCAATATTTGTTCGAAATGCAGATGTTTACTAGCTTCAGTTTGCTGCGGAGATTTGTAACTGGATATTTAATTTGATGCATTTGTAGTTTATAGTGCCGAAGGTAGAGTATACTATGTCTTTTAACAAAGAAGGTTTGTTGCTCTGATTTTTTTTTTTTTTCAACGGAATACCTCGGAAAGAATTTCTGTGTTTGATTGTAGCCAGATGTGCAGGATTGTTCTGGATGAATAGGTTTGTACATGTGTCTGGTTTAATAATTTGCAGTACCTTTATGATAAATATTTTATTTATTATTGTATTACCTGTCAGTATGTTCAGAACTGTGAATTTTCCTTAGAAAACATTACATTTTGTATTTCTTATATTCTGAGATTTTGAATTGGGTACAGTTTTGAATTGTAAGATAATACAATCAAATAATATAAATATGTTCTTACTATTTAAACATTATTAAATATTTTGGAGCTCATTAGTGGCTTCCACTGCAAGAACAAATCAGAGCATCTGTAATTTGATGCTGAACATTGACACTGAACATTGCTTATTTATGTGAGGTGATTTTAAAATTCATTCCTTAATCGTGGTAAATCTGTGCTGCCCTTTTTGTTATTTTATTCTCTTCTTATTGTCTTATTAAGTACTGGTAAGCTGAGTCTGTAATACTTGTGTTTTATATAGCTACATATTTATTTATTAGGCCTACACACAAAGGCTTGCTTATGTGTTTCCTATTATGTAGGGTTTTTTTCCTTCAGATGTTCTATAAGTCTTGAAAAAAAGAGTAGGTGTATCAGTAGCCTAACATTTACAGGTTATAAAGTGTTTTGCAACCTTTATAATCCTTTAGTTTTAGAAAGGAACAGATAATGCACATAGGTTAATTTGATGCTTTGTTAGACTAGAATTCCATGTGTTTTCTAAGAAGGCATCCCAGGTAGCCTGATTATATAAATTGATTGCTTAGAAAAGAAGTAGTTAATGAGAAATTAACTTCTCTGTGCATTATCAAATCTGGTAGTACAATTTTATAAGATTTTCACAATATATATTGTCTGCTATGGGACCAGTTTCTGTAACCTTCCTTCTACTGAACCACTATGGGGGTGAATGTCTTCACAATCTTTTTTAATGAGAAGGATTTTTTAAAATAAAAATCCTGAAGGTAATGCTTCTGTTATGTGATGGAAGCAGAGACATATTTGCAGTATGAAGTTGTCATTTAGTTACAACCTTCTAATAGAGCGGGTGGGTATTAGCTACTTACCTAGAAATGTTCATTTTTTGCATGGTTAATTGTTCCTCTTTTTCATGTGGTGTTCAAGATGATAGCATATGATTACTTATATCTAGTACTATGTTTGTCAAAATAGGTATTGTGTGGTTTTATTACTTTATGGACTGATACATGAGACTCAATACTCATGTTGAATCATTAAGTGAACTTTTTCATTTAGAAAGGTGATTTCCTATAGTCAGAAACTTCAGAGATCATTTTTCAATCCACTGAAGATCTCTTTGGTTTCCTAAACATGGTGGGACATGGGCTATAAATGTAAATTTTTAAAACGGAGAATCAAGTATTGCAGTTTCTGTGTAACGTGTATTTTTTTATGATCCTTCATTTGTTTTGCATATATCTCTGTGCTTTCTTAATGTAGCTGTTAACAGTATAGCAAGCCATAATTGATAATGGCAGCCCTTTGTGCTCTCAGATTTTATTTTTCCGCATTTATATTTAATTGCTCTTTACATACATTGCTACTGTTAAACATAATCAGTCTTATTATAGATGTTTGACCATATATTCAGAGTATTTTCGTCTTCTGAGCCTATGGAAAATTATTATAGTTAGAGCTGTGTTATTGTGTTTGCCAAATAATACACTACTTTTAGTAAACATCCATTTCTGTGTTCCTTTTCCAGCATTTTCAATTAGCTTTGGTTGACTGCAATCCTTGCACTTTGTCCAATGCTGAAAGTAAGTGCTATAAATGTTACAGTAATATATTTCAGTTATTCTTTCTATCTGTTTTATGTTACTATATCCTCACAATTGGATTCATTCCATTATTTTCCAGTATAGTGCTATCTAGTCAGTCTAGACAAGGAGTGTCATTTCTCTCAGAATCTAGTAGAGTGGCATTAGGATAATAAATAGTATATTTAATAGATAGCTGGCTACATGTTAATTAACTTCCTTTTAAAAAGTAGGAGCAACACATGTTTCAAGTGTAGATTTTGAAAATAAATCTGTTGTGAAGAGCATGAGATTTGGTGTTTCCCCTAAACAAGCATAATTGCTGTTTAATTTGTCTACATGTGCTTTTTTTCCTACAACATCTAATGAAAAGACACATTAGTGATTTCAACGAGAACTCTTACTTTGAATAGTATGCTTTGATTATATATGTGCTGAATTTCGGAGCTTTGTCACTCTGTCTGTTGATTTAATATACTGCCCCATTAGTGTGATAAACTATTCTACTTCACAAACATGCAGTAGGATTCTTGATTTTTAATTACTCAACAGCAGATTCACAGATGCCATATCACAAAGAAACATAGTGGTTTCAGCCAAAAATAAAATTGCTTATTATTTCAGATGACTGTGTATTTCCCGTCCACTGCAGTATCTGGCCTTAGGCATATCTCCTACTTCCTCATCTTTTCATGGTTTTCCTTCCCACCTCTGGTACATCCCTCTGCTCATCTCCTTTTTTCTCTGTACTGGATCATTCTCTTCCCTGTATACTAATTTCCTGCCTCTCCTTCCTCAAATTCCTTGACTTACTAACTATTCAGATTCTTGGTTTGTGATTTGCCACAGCCATTCTTCTGTTAATTACCTTCCATTTCTGATTATTATACCTTTTTGTATAAACTAAGCATCTTAGCTAAGATTACCCAGAGTCCTTTATGTTTCTGTCAGTTCAGCCCAGACCAATAGACCAGCTTGATATGGGGTCAGTGTTAGACGCTCAGAGTTAAATCCCCTCCTTTCTTCCAAGGTACTCAAGATAGGATAGATGGTTTCCCCATTAGACCTACACAGAGGAAATACTTTTAAATTTATTTATTTTATTTATTTATTTATTTCATTTATACCCCGCCTATCTGGTCAATTATGACCACTCTAGGCGGCTACAGAAGTTCCCTGGCTCAGAGGCAAATGTGTCATAAAGGGTTCTATTTGTAATTTCAAAATATGTGCAACTTCATCTCATTGCACATAAGTTCTATGCACCCTGACATTAAAAAGGGAACCCTTTTCTTAATGGCAAGATATCACTACCTGTGACATCACTCTTGCTGTATTGATGGAGCTCAGCAAGACAACAATGAGACTTCAGTTTGCTGTAAAATTAGTGGCACTATAGTTCAGTGGGCCAATTCTACGTAGCACTAATACTAGATTCAGTTTTCATCACCACCGCCACTACATTCCATAGTGAATTGTACAGTCAGATTTTGAAACTTTTCAGAAGTGGCCTGAAAAGAGAGGATGCTGTTTAAAACAAAACAAAACCTTCGTCATATTAAAATAATGAAGTTCCCTGGATACGTGACTCTAATATATTCACTTTTTAAATGAGGCCATTCAGATTTCCCAATTTCTAACTGGGAACTTTATATTGCAATATGGATTTTATGGTGAATCTTGGAAAAACAGAGAAACTACGTAGTTGTATTCAGAAAGCCATCTCAATAGAATACTAATGTTAATTCTATTGTGATAATCATCTTGCAGCACTGTGCATCTCATATAATTGCTGAACTGCTGGTATTGTAGAATATACTGTGTTTCCCCGAAAATAAGACAGGGTCTTATATTAATTTTTGCTCCAAAAAACGCATTAGGGCTTTTTTTCAGGGGATGTTTTATTTTTTTTTCCTGTACAACAATCTACATTTATTCAAATACAACCATGTCTTCTTCTTCTATTTACTGCACAATGGTGGAGGGTGAGGTTTCCCTTAACTGGGGCTTATTTTGGGGGGTAGGGCTTATATTACGAGCATCCTGAAAAATCTTACTAGGGCTTATTTTCAGGTTAGGTCTTATTTTCAGGGGAATAGGGTAGCTAATCTGTCAACCAGCCATAGCTGCCTTGGCTTAGGTTTTATTTTGACTGTTCCCTATTTTTCCCATGCAGTAATATTGTGGTGCTTCTTGCTATCCAAAAAGTAAATCCTGTCCTTTTCTCTCCATCCCTTAGCAAGACCTCTGATGTATTGATCTGATAATCTGTGCCTTCTTAACTATAAGAATCTCCTTTCTGATCATTGGCCTTCCTCGTTAAATTCTCTCACATTTATGCAAATTCCAAAATCCTGTGTTTCTTTCATTGTTCCTTTCTCAAATAGGCTAATTTCCTTTCATTATCACATTATTATCCATTCTTTCATACTAGGAGTTCAAGGTGGTATACATAGTTTATCCTGTAGTTATTTTATCCCTGCAACAAACCTATGAGTTCAGTTAGGCTTAGAGAGAGAGAGAGAGAGGCCCATGGTCACCCAGTTAGATTTATGGGTTAGTAGAGATGTGAATTAAGGTATCTCTGGTCCTAGTTGAACACACTAGCTGCTGCACCACACAAACTCTTTCTACCCACCTTCTGTATCCAGCACAAATACCACCTCCATAGTTTGGTGCCTCCTATCTCTTATTTCTAGATGATTACTACATTTCTACTTAATTTCTAACCTATCGTTAGTTTACCTATTTGACATAGAAAGTAAGGCTTATAAAACCAATGTTCTGAAGTTCAGAGTCCTTCCAGACTGATGCCTGCTCATAATTCTGGCTAGTTCTTTATCTTATTCTTTATAGTCTAGTTTCATCTTGCCAGGTACCTAGTCAGTGCCTCATGGGCTCAATCAAGTATTTCAGGTGGTAATCCAGCAAAGATGTAAATCTAGCATATCCAGCAGCCTCCTCAGTGTCATTCCAGATTCCCAGTTGGGAATCACTCAACGTTTTCATTTAATTTTAATGTAAGCAATATATAGCCCTAATAGAAATATAAAGTAATACTTAGACAAGGAAGATCTGAATATGCTAAATTAAATGTCCATTCTACGCCTAGTACTATACAGATGGCATATTTTAGATGAGCCCACATCCTAACTCAGCAAAGTTTGACACACCTTCAATTAATTAATTTAATGACCAAAATTATTACCGTAAAATCCCATATTCATAAAGAAAATTACACACAAATGTTTTTTGTAGATTTTTTGCCATCTGTTATGTACCCTTGCACATGATCAAGTGCTCAATCAAGTGTGAAACAAAACTGTATCCAAACACAGAACAGGCAACACAATTATACACCATTTATTGCACCATATCTAGCTTGTGTTACACAACCCCAGTAGAATTCAGACTTGAGATGGGGGTATTCATATTTGTATACGATTCGCCACTCGGCCAGCAACTCAGCAGCCTTGCAGAGAAACTCGTCCTCCCTTCCATTGCCAGGAGAGGTTAGCTGAGCAGGGCTCCGGGAGTGATTGGAAGGAAGAGTGAGGCTGCTGCTGCCGGCGGACACGTGAGTGGATGGGGCTGGACCCTTGTTAAGTCCAGCTGGGCGGGGGTATTCGTATACGAATACCCCCATCTCTCATTCAGACAATAAAGTATGAAAGTATTAAATACAGTAACTTCAATAACTATTTTAAAAAACACTAAATTACTGTAGACTGAGAAAATACATACATATGTGACTTTTGATTATGAAAATGCTATGGCAGGAGATAGTTCACTGCCCCCCCCCCCAATGCACCATAGTCCCAGCAAAAATCCCTTCTATACCAGCTATTAACATTTTCTTTTTTTAATAGGTACTGCTATAAACAATACATTTAAGCATCACATTTAGCCCTGACATACCTAAATCCCATGCTTTATCTCTTTGAAAACATGAAAATGTTTTCTGCCTCTTCAGAAACAAGTAATAGATCAAATCTGTGATTCTACTTCTCTTATCCATTACCACCATACCAGTCCATTCTGATCAGATTAAGATGTAGAATGAAATCAGATGAATTAAGTTTTTTTTTTTGTGGGGGAAACAGAGACAAGTAATATTTTTCATGTAAGAAATTTAATGTAGGCTAAAAGAAATAAGCTAAAATTTCCATTTGCTTTCCCATCAACAATAAAAGGGGGAATATTTGTGACATAGGTCAGTTGAATAAATAAATAGCATTTTAATGCTCTGTTCCCAAAACTACCATTGCAGGAAGATTAGCCTTTCAGAGAAATCAGGACAGGGCATGATGCCATTAGTCCAGTCAAAACAATGTCCGTCAGACTTGTTCTCATCTTTGGGAAATAAAGTAAAACAAAATTGCTTACCCTAATGACTGAAAATGTGTGTGATATTTACTGAGAATATGCTACAGTAACAGGAAGTCTAAATGTGTGTGCAGTCTTATTCTACTGTCATTTGTGGTTTAATGGGGGATCATTTTGATATACTTTTTTTGCAAGGGCAATGGACCCATTACTATTTGCGCCCACTTCTGCCTTGGCTTGTCCTCTATTACATATCAACCACACACAAATGGACAGGTCAACATTGTATTGTCACTTTATGTTGAGACACACAACTTGGCATGCAATAGATAATGTCTACAGTGACTTCTTAATTTGTTATAACTTACCACCGAAAATTATACTGTTTGTGTTATATTCACAGACTTAATTAATAGGATTTTGGTAATTACTTTAAAATTAAATATGCATACATATATGCAGCACAGATTTCCTTTGGATTTATTATTCCTAATACCTTTATTTTCCTGCGTTTACAGTTCGGTTTCACATTGCCCATTTATATGAAACCCAGGTAAGTTTACATACTTTCTGGTTAATAAACCTAGTTATGTTGGAACAGTGCTGTGTAGCAGTTTGAATGGAGCTGATGGAATGTGCAGCCTCACAAAAATATTTGTCAGCATTGTAAATGAACCCATGTTAGTGATTATTGAAATGATATGGAATGTTTCATGTAGTCAAGAAGCATTGAGCCTACTCTGAGCCTCCAGTAACACCAAAATACAGTGGTGCCTCGCTAGACGATTGCCTCGCAGGACGAGGAAATCGCTAGACGATGGCTTTTTGCGATTGCTAATGCGATCGCAAAACGATGGTCTCCTATGGGGGATTTTCGCTAGACGACGAGGTTTCCCCATTGGAATGCACCGACTAGCGGTCAAAAGCTGTCAGTGCATTCCAGCGGGGACCCGCGCTCGCTAGACGAGGTTTCCCTATGGACGATCTTCGCAAGACGACGACTTTTCCCTTGGAATGCATTGAAGAGATTTCAATGCATTCCAATGGGGAAACGTGCTTCGCTAGACGATGTTTTCGCAAGACAGCGATTTCCGCGGAACGGATTAACATCGTCTAGCGAGGCACCACTGTACAGGAAAAAAATTTCTCTGTGTGGCAGTGTTATCCTATTTATTCTATGAATTCTGATTATCTGGATATCATTCTAAGAAGCTTTAACCAGAGTGAGCACAGCAAAGCAGTGGCAGATAGGAATAAACCATTGCAGAAAATATGGTTGTAAAATGAAAATTTTCTCAATTGAATGTGAAAGGGTAACTTCTGTGCATGTGAGAAATACAGAGTCTCCTCCATCACTATCACTGAGCAGTACTTCCAACCGGAAGATCAAAATGAAACAACATTCACTATAGCCTTAACAGTGATCATTCTCAGACTGTAAAGTGTGTATTCCTTTAGAGCAGGAAGGAGTAGCATGTACTGTAGTTCTCCAGATGTCATTGAAGCTTCAGTCAGCGGTAGTCAGAATACTGAGACATGATGAATGCACAATAAAGATTTTGTGTTGTCTTTTTAAAACCCTAAAAACTGAACAATGATAAACACACAGTCTGATCTGATTTACTGTAATAATAGATCCAACGTTTACTGAAACATAATTCCATGAACAGGATAGAGGAGGGGGAAGATGGTTTTTGCTAATTTCCTTCTCCTACACCAATTTCCCTGAACATCTATTGCTAGCAGTTTGGAATATTACCTGGAACAGTATGAGAGGAACAGATAGAAGAGGAAATAGAACATTTACCATCTCCTTCTACCTATGAGAGTAGTAGAATCCAGTACTCTTCTTTTTGTGGAATATCAGGTCTGAATCCACTGCAGCATAATAGTTGGCCACAAAGGCAGATTTAAAAAAAGCTCTGTATTTGCACTACTGAGACTTTTGTAAATCCCAGCAATAATTAAAAGATCTCTTTTAGCTGTATTTTTTGCTACTGATCACTGTAAATCTCAAAGAGCAGTTAATCCTAATCTGCAGTGTACAACATACAGTAAGGTAGAGGAGGACATAATGCCAATGGTACTTAACTGGAGAGTAGTAGTATTGAATATCAGTAACTCTGGTACCCCATTTAATGTGTTACATTGACTCACTCCTGTTGATACGTTTTGATTCTTCATGATCTATATCAATAGCTCCTCCTTATTTTCTGGTCATGACAGTGGGTACACTAAATTTGCTGGATGAACTCTGCTGTGTTCAGTCAAGCACAGTAGAGCATCCTTAATGTAGCAGAATTAGAATAAAGGGTTATATTTAAGAAAATCCTAGAAGAATGATGGACCAGTAGTTCACTAGGTTAATAAGTACATTTTAAACAAAAGGTTCAGTTGGGTATTTTTTCTTCAGAATTCTATTAATGTTGTATGTGAAAACAGTGTTCTGCTGCAGTGTTGTATATCACTAACATTCATTTACATTTTTGTTTTAGCATCTTTTAACTATAAGTTCCCCCCTCCCTCCCTCCCTCTCTATACATACACGCACACACACACATATCTATGTATTATTCTTTTTTAAGAGAAATTATCATTTGGCAAAGAAGGAATATGAACAACTGTTGCAGACCGAAAATCTTCCTGCACAAGTGAAAGCAACCGTGTTACAGCAGTTAGGTATGTGAAATTTCTCCTTCTTCTTCTTCTTCTTCTTCTTCTTCTTCATAGTAGTAGTAGTAGTAGTAGTAGTAGATATTTGGGTTGGAGGGACATGGTAACATCCATGACCCAGACTGAAAATTCTGGGTCTCCAATGACCCAGACTGAAAATTTAATTTAAAAATAGACTTTGTTGCCCAATCATCTGTCATCTAAATGTGGTGTGCAAGCATAATCATAGGAAATGTTTTTTGCTTATATTCATTCAATTCAATTTTTTCCCTGTAACTTAAATGTCTGAAGCTAGTAAATTTGAAACTGAATTGCTCCTGAAATATATTCAGAATCCCCACAATAACACAAACAAATAGGGACTATTTAGAAGCAACCATCATTGTACAACCCTCTGTGATGAAAACTAGGCATGTGCCAATATATCTGTGAAGATTCTCAGTCATCCAGGTGTAGTTATCTGGAAGTTGAGTCATGGCAACTGGACTTCTTTCTTGTTAGGTTGAAACGTTTTGTTATTCATCCAAGTAGTTTCTTCAATCTAAGGAGAATTGGTAGGAGATCCCTGATATATCCCTGGCGGGATATAAATTCAATAAATAAATAAATAAATAAAAATAAATAAATGATATATCCTCCAAGAGGAAGTGAAACCAACGTGGAGGATATATCAGGGGTCTGCTACCAACTCTCCTCAGACTGAAGAAGGTACTTGGATGAGTAGTGAAATGTTTCAATCTAACAAGAAAGAAGTCCAGTTGCCACGACTCAACTTCCAGATAGGCATGTGCCAATCAGATTTTTTTTTTTACTCCAACTTTTGGGTTCTCCAGGAATTCCCCAGGCAGAATTCTGTGCATTCTAGCCCACAGACCCACGGATACAGGCACCCATATTTTGCTCACTTAGAGCAGGGCCTGCCTTGGAGGCTCTATGTCTGTCTTAAATCTCTACTTCCTGTTGTTAGTGTACAAGAATAGAAGTGGATGTGGTGCTTTCTGGGAGTTGTAATCTACCTTCCTTTCAGGCTCTGTTGAGGGCAGCTTCTGAAGAACATGTTAAAAATCTTTTTATGATACATAGAAACAAAGACAAGAAGGATTTGAAAGAAAGTGTTACAGGGTGTCTCCTTTGGGATAGCCTAATATTTAAGGCCTTTGACAAAGTTCCCCATGATATTCTTGCAAGGAAGCTAGTAAAATATGGGCTAGACTGTTCGGTGGATTTGTAATTGGTTGACTGACCGAACCCAAAGGGTGCTCACCAATGGCTTCTCTTCATCCTGGAGAGAGGTAACTAGCGGGGTGCCTCAGGGTTCTGTTCTGGGCCCTGTGCTATTCAACATCTTTATCAATGACTTGGATGAAGGAATAGAGAGTATGCTGATTAAATTTGCAGATGATACCAAATTGGGAGGGGTTGCTAACTCCACAGAGGACAGGATTAAAATTCAAAATGACCTTGACAGATTAGAGTCCTGGTCCAAAACTAACAAAATGAATTTCAACAGGTAGAAATGTAAGGTCCTACACCTAGGCAGAAAAAATGAACTGCACAGATATAGGATGGAAGACACCTGGCTAGACAACAGTACCTGTGAAAGGGATCTAGGAGTCTTGGTAGACCACAAACTGAACATGAGCCAGCAGTGTGATGCGGCTGCCAAGAAAGCCAGTGCAATTCTTGGTTGCATCAATAGGAGTATAGTGTCTAGATCAAGGGAAGTGATAGTACCACTCTATTCTGCTTTGGTCAGACCTCACCTGGAGTATTGTGTCCAGTTCTGGGCACCTCAATTCAAGAAGGATGTTGACAACCTGGAACGTGTCCAGAGGAGGGTGACCAAAATGGTCAAAGGTCTGGAAGCCATGTCCCATGTCTGTGCGGCTTAGGGAGCTGGGAATGTTTAGCCTTACAAAAAGAAGGTTAAGAGGGGACATGATAGCCATGTTTAAATATTTGAAGAGATGCCATGTTGAATAAGGGACAGGTTTGTTTTCCATGGCTCCAGACACTAGGACAAAGAGCAGTGGTTTCAAACTACAGGAAAAGAGATTCCACCTGAATCTCAGGAAGAACTTCCTGACAGTCAGAGCTGATCGGCAGTGGAATATGCTGCCTCGGAGTGTGGGGGAGTCTCCTTCTTTGGAGGTTTTTAAGCAGAGGCTGGATGGCCATCTGTCGGGAGTGCTTTGATGGAGTTCCTGCATGGCAGGGAGTTGGACTCGATGGCCCCTGTGGTCTCTTCCAACTCTGTGATTCTATGATTCTATGTTTGACAGCCTTAACAATTGCCAGCAATTCCCCCAAGTTTATTATCTCTTGTGATGATGTTGTACTTGACCGTTATTTGCAAAACACTGTCCTAAATGGAAGGCAGAACTGGACTCTTAACAAGTTGTGTTGGGACCATATCATTAGTTACTTCATGATTCTGCTGAGGCAGTTTGGAGTTTTGATCATTTTTAATTTTGGTCATGTTGAGGCTAACAAGGAACAACCTGAAAATACGTAACGCTTATTTAGAACAATTCAAGTATTGAGAGTACTTTTAATAATATGAAAGTCATAAGAAAGCAGGTATTCTTCTTCGTGGTCTCTGTGAATGCACATTAATGGGTTAATCTGCGCCTGCGCAGAGGTCTCCGGAATATTCTAGAGCTCAAACATGCGTTCGCCAGTACCGCCCCCCTAGTACACGTGGTCCGCCCGTCCTGGCGATTGCCTCAGTTCCTTTTTGCCGCTGCTGAGGTCTCATCTCACAACAAGCTCTCCGTTCGCGACTTCTTCTTTAACCTTAGAGACAAAAAAGAGCGAAAAATAAAAACAAATCAATCCTACAGAAGGAAAGAGTGAAAATACTACAAATAAGTGAGAGACTTTTGATCTGCTTGCCGCCCGTCCTCCCGTCTGTCTGTCACGTCTGTTTCATTTGATACAGTGGCAGGCTGTTTGGGAACTGAGGCAATCGCCAGGACGGGTGGACCATGTGTACTAGGGGAGCGGTCCTGGCGAACGCATGTTTGAGCTCTAGAATATTCTGGAGACCTCTGCGCAGGCGCAGATTAACCCATTAATGTGAATTCACAGATGACCACTTGAAGAACCATATATTTCAGAAGCACATGGTCAATATTGACAGCTGTTACAAGGCATTCATGCTAATGCTACAGGCTTCTATAATGGTTCACACTGCAGAAAGTTAAGTGTAAATAGCAAGATAACACATTCTTTATATTTTAATCATTGGGAAGTGGGATACTGGACTGAGAGGGCTTTTGGTCTAATTGATTTGATATAGGACCTTCCAGCATCATCCTGTACATTAATGTATATTGACCATTGATTGAAATTCTGTTGCTTAACATACTAAATCACAAGTAGAATAGGCCTATTGAATCAGTGAAACTTACAGAGAAGTTGACTCACCAATCATCATTGATTCAGTGGATTTACTCTAGTTGTGACTTACTACATTAAGCAACAAGATTTCAGTCTTTGTGTGTTAAACAGTGTGTGGCTTTCTCTCCTAATTAGAATGATGTAGTTACACTTTCTTAGTGCATTCACTTCATAATTGAATGTGGCTTTGAGGGTTTTGTTTTATTTATAAATCACATAGTTATTCCCAGTATGAAATTTGCTTTATATAAAATAGGAACTGTATAAATCATGGAATAAGCACTTAGGGAGAAGCAACCTTTTCCCTTCAAACCAAGCTATATCCCTCATGCAAATACACATATGTTTGTTTTTATTTTCTTAAGGTTGGATGCATCACACAGTGGATCAGTTAGGAGATAAAGCCACCAAGGAAAACTATGCTATTCAGTGTCTCCAGAAGTCTCTAGAGGCAGATCCCAACTCTGGCCAGTCGTGGTATTTCCTTGGAAGGTAAAAACGGGTGATATAACACTTACGGAATAGCATGCATTTTCAAAGTCTGTGATTTTGACCAGACCAGGCATTTCCTACCATCCACACCTGGTCACACATCCACAGTTTTATTGGCTCCTAGTTTTGCTGTCTAATGGAAACTACAAAAAACAAAAAGGATGTCAGACAGCTATCAGACCACAGAATGTGGTTAAGGAACTTCCATGTTTTGGTTGGGTAGCTCAGAAGTTGTGCCGGTCTCTTCTAGCCTTTTCACCTGTTTTTAAGCTGTATACAAAAGTGACTAGCAGTTTTTTAAAGTTTCAGAATGAATTATGTATAAGAACTGTTGCATCAAATGCCGAGGTTTTACTTGGAAAGTGCACTGTTTGAAATAATAGGGGTACTTTTATCTAAGTTTCTTCAGTCTTGGCAATATTATTTTATAGCTTTTTCAAGCATGCTCAGGCCATTTCCTTCTATTTAGTATTCTGCACCTTGTTCATTGAAATGCAGGTGCTTCTGATCCCAAGTTCTTGTATATATACAAACTACATTGGAAATGGGCTATATTGGATTTGGGTTATTTTTTATAGATGAAAACTAGTTTGTTGAAGTTGCTTTTAAATATACAGAATATATGCTTTCATCAGTACAGCGCTTTCCCCCCCCCATGTAGCTTTTTGTTAACTATGTAATATTAAAGGTGAACCTTTATCAGACATTCTTATAATTATTTTTTAATTAATCTTTCCTCTTTTGTCAGGTGCTATTCGAGTATTGGTAAAGTTCAGGATGCCTTTATATCCTATAGGCAATCTATTGATAAATCAGAAGCAAGTGCAGACACATGGTGTTCTATAGGGTAAGAGGTTATATGAGAAGTAATATATAATTGAGCAAAATGACTTAATACTCGTTGTTTTAAAATATAAATATTTTTAATAAAATCAATCTATATTTTAAAAATACCTGTTTTATGTTGTTGCTAAATAAGCTTCAGATCCACTGTAACATATACAGTTAAGGATAATTTCTAGCACTGGCAGAAATTAGAGTGAACAGAATTAACTAAGCATTGTAGTTGTAGAACCTCCCATTAAAAAAAATTGTTTATAGGTTTCCTTGTATTCTGTTACGTAAACTGAGGTTTTAAAGCTATGTTTTTGTGTGAGATTATTCCTATTAGAGTTTGAGATAAAATATGTCCGGTTGGTGTATTGGGGCACATAGAAGAGCTGAATATGTCATCTGGAATTGATTATTTCATTAATCTTATTCTTCAGTGTCTTGTACCAGCAGCAGAATCAGCCTATGGATGCATTACAGGCCTATATCTGTGCTGTACAGTTGGACCATGGCCATGCTGCCGCCTGGATGGACCTTGGCACCCTCTATGAGTCCTGCAATCAGTCTCAGGATGCCATTAAATGCTACTTAAATGCAACCAGAAGCAAAAATTGTAGTAATACCTCTGCACTTGCAGCACGGATAAAGTATTTACAGGTAAAAACCTCGATCTGATAATAGGGGCCTGTTTTAATATGGGTAGGAGGAGAAGGAAAATAACACAAAGCTTGTAATATGTAATTGTTTCATGAATTGTACAGTCTGTTTCCATATGCATTCTAAACATATCATAGCTTGCAGTTTCATTTGATTTTTCATTTTAAGTGGGTCTCTATTCTTCAGTATTTATTTCATATGTTATAATTTATGCATATTTTGTGTTGTTTACATTTAAGTTATCATAGCATTTAGTTAGAGAATACACACACTATCTTTTGCTCTTATTTGCAATTTCAGAACCAAAGTATTAACGAAATCTCTGAAATTAGAGCTCAACATTGTTCTGATTCTCACAAAGGTTTATATTCTGGTTACCCTCTTTATCCTTAGCACCTCTCTGAAACCCCAGATTAAAACTTATTCTTTCTAAGACACAATAAGAGTACAGAATTTAGAAAGATTTCATGGACTTGATCTTACTAAATTAGGCTTGTGTTAAATTTACTTTTTACATAATTTTTCCTAGGCTCAGTTGTGTAACCTTCCACAAGGTAGTCTACAGAATAAAACTAAATTACTTCCTAGTATTGAGGAGGCATGGAGCCTACCAATCCCCGCAGAGCTTACCTCCAGGCAGGGTGCCATGAACACAACACAGCAGGTGAGAAGTTGGGTTATGTTCTGCAGCTGCCCAGCTTTTAAGGGTTCTTTTCAATCAATCTGTAGTAGTCAAGCTTATTTTGCTGTAGTACAAGGTTAGTTTTCACTGGTAACAAGACTAATTAGCAAAGGGAGATTAACAGTAGACTCCCAGTGATTTGGAGGAAATATGGGGTACCAATTTAGAACCTTTGTGGATTTTCATGATTATCAGAAAGATTTCATCCCATATAGAATTTGCCACCGTTCTTTTTGTTTGTTTGTTTTAAGAAGAAGCCTATGAAAGGTACACGCTATTCCTTTGATCCTATGGAAATTGGTTTTCAATAAATGAGATCAGTATAGTCACTTAGCCCTTTTAAAAATGTGCAGCTGCTAACAGAAATATAGCTTAAGGAGCATTTTTAGATGTAAAGAACCATATTGTTTCTTCCTCCTTTGGTTTCTAGGCTTGTAAACCTCATCAAAATACTGATCCTGTACTAGGCCTCAGTCAAACACCTATTTCACAGCAATTGCCACTACACATGATTCCTTCTAGCCATGTAGATGACCTGTCCAGTCCAGCCAAGAGGAAAAGACCATCTAGTCCAGCAAAGGTATATATCCTCATACAAGCCCCCTTTAGTTACAAATATTGAGCATCCAGAAGTTTTAGGCCATGATAAATTAACAAAAAGAATTGCAAGGTGTACAATGATGACATCATGTGAGAAGTAGGTGGAAGTTCCATTATCTATAGCAGTATCGTATGAGAGGTTAGAAAAAGAATCATGCCATTCTGTTTTCCACATTTGCTTATATTTAGAATGCTTAACCATCACATTAATAGAAGAATTAAAATGACTTTTGATAAATTTGGAAGTTCACCATTTGGTTTCATTTAAGTGTTCATTACAGTTGATTATCTTTTAGTTTTTCTCCCATGATTACTATATTAACTGAGATTGAATTATATTCAGCAAAATGTTTTATCCTTTTTTGAAGATTAATAGGCTTGGTTTGTATTGGGCAGATAAAATAAAATTTTGATTCTCAGTATTTATACTTCTAAATGTAACATTTTCCTCAGAACACTTTAGATGCTTGGAGCAGCAGCCACACAGTGTCACATCCTCCGGTACAGCAACAAGTACATTCTTGGTGCTTGACACCACAGAAATTACAGGTAAATCTATAGAGGGCCTTTGGACACTCCCAAGCACTATAAGCACTAGACAGCAGTAGAAAAATAAAGTATAAAATTATCTTATTTGTGATCACAAATTATATCCAGGACCATTATTCAGTGGTGCCATTCTACTTTTTCAAGTGACAGCATGCTACGTGAAATCTTGTTCTAGACTATGCATAAGGGAGAGATGCTGCACAGTTGCCCATTGCTCAGTTGGGTTGAAAGCCACTGACGGAAATGGCAACATGGCCGGGGAATACAAAAGCAAATATGTTACTGCTTTTGTAATTGGAAGAGTTAACAGCTGGCTTGTTTCCTTTGCTAGTGATGTATTGTTTTGTCTTTGAGGATATCATATAGATGCTAGGAATAATAAAATGCTCAAATATGCACAGGTACATCATTGTAGCTGCTTATTCTGCATAGGAGCAAGGGCAGCTTTTGTTTCCTCAGAGGAAAGCATCTCTCATCAACAAGAGTGTCTCTCTTCAAGGAAGCGACATGACATTAAATCAATGAAGGAATCTTGTATGGGATATATGACAACCAAAATATTTGTCACTGTGCTTAGGATACAGATGAGCTGTTTCCCACAAAACAGCATTATTTTTCAGGGGTACACTATCCGCATGCATCATCCAAGTCAAAGGTTAACTGTGTGTCTTTACTTGGCTACTACAGCTGTGGAATATTACTCAATCCTTAATTTATGTAGATGATATGTATTAGTTTTCAGTATAATGTGTTTCAAGGAAAGGGCTTTTATTTTCTAGATGAATGTGTATGGCTACCAATGCATACATGACTTAAGAAGATATATTTGGACAAGTGAATTGTAAACAAATCCAAGCTTACATGTAGAACCTAAGGACAATGTTTTTTTATTTCTTTTCCAGCACTTGGAACAGCTGCGTGCAAATAGAAATAATTTAAATCCAGCACAGAAACTAATGCTCGAACAGCTGGAGAGTCAGTTTGTCTTGATGCAGCAACACCAGCAGGTGCCAGCAAGCACACTTACTTACTTACTTGCTTATTGTTTACTTTATTTCTATCCCACATTTCTCTCCCAGAGAGATTCAAGGCAGTTCTTTTATATGAGTCTTTCTCTTTTTCAGACCATGATCTCATATCTTATGCTCATGCATATAAGAGATTTTGGCATTCTTTCTTTATATTAGATCTTTATACAACATTAAGCTTGGGTTGACATTTAAATTTCCAGATTTTTAACTATACATGTACAATGTAAATAGTAGTTAATATATAAACAATTTTGATCAATCATTTCAACTGTAGAAAGCATTTTTAAAGCAGCATGTAAGTAACTAAATTCCTTTAAGATAGCTTTGTTCCTTTTAAAGAGAAAGGCAGTGTAAAAATACGTACGTACGTACGTACATACATACATACATACATACATACATACATACATACATACATACATACATACATACAGTTTGACCAATGATAGCCACTATGTGACAGAAAATGGTCAAGCCATTTATTTCTTCCTACCTATGTTGGCTGGAATTTCCAAGTTCCAATACAGTGTGTGTTAGTTTTCTTCAGTCTCTACTGATTGTCTGTATAAGTCCCATTATGTACCTCAGTGAGCATCCAACAGCTCAAAATGCCTGCACTGAACAAAGTTCAGTGGATTTCTACTAGGTACAGAGCTTTCCTGGTACCAGCCTTGTGGAATGCCTCTTCAGGAAGGTTTGCCAGACACTGTATTTTTTTCAGAAAACCTTTTCGACAAAGCTGATTTTACTTGGCAGCCTACTTGGGACTGTTACCTGTTGCTTTTTTGTTCTGGGAAGGAAAGGGATTTTTATTATTATATTTTTATTAACCTGCTGCTGCATTAAATTTGTTATCCTCTATTTGACATTTGCTATTTTAATGTGTTTCTAGCTGCTTTGTCACTCTTGGTGAAATGATAAAAGAATGGAAATAGTTAAAACAATTAAATTACAAGTGACAAAAAAAGCCAAACACCTTAGCATAATAAATAATGTTCTGGGCTAACAGTCTTTATATTTTGTTTCCTTTTTATTAGATGAGGCAGACAGGAGTTGCACAGGTACGATCTACTGGAATTGCTAATGGGCCAACAGCTGACTCATCACTGCCTACAAACTCTGTCTCTGGTCAGCAGCCTCAGGTTGCTCTAACCAGAGTGCCTAACATCACACAGCATGGAATCCGTCCAACCTGCCCTGGGCAGCCTATGGCAAATGGACCCTTTCCAGCAGGCTCAGTTCCCTGCAGCACAGCAAGAACGCTGAGTAGTACAGACACTATTTTGATAGGCAATAATCACATAACAGGAAGTGGAAGTAATGGAAACGTGCCTTACCTGCAGCAAAACACATTCTCTCTACCTCATAACCGCACAAACCTGACCAGCAGCGCAGAGGAGCCGTGGAAAAAACAACTATCTAACTCCACTCAGGTATGCAATATATTTTCATGTAGCAGTAAAGCTGAATGCCAATGTTTTCTTATAGTATTGTATTGTTTTATGATCTACAAGTTTGAACATATGCATTGTAACTGAATATTAGTTTTCATATATAGTATGTAAATCGAATGTTTGTGCAAATGTTTTGTATGTAACTGAGCTGTTAAATAATAAGGCCCAATCCTAATAAGGCACGTTGACATCTGACTTGGTTGCATCAGTCAGAATCTATGAGAACAATTTTGACAAGCTCTTAAAAAAACAACTTTTAGCTTGGTGAGAACTAGTAACATTTAAATAACAATTTATTTAGAGAGGACAGTGTGTTGCAGTTTACTTTCCTGCCTTCTTTTTTCCCCACCAGCATTCAGAGTTAGCTACAGTGCTTAGGGATCCTGTTGAGTGCATTAGATGTTGGCAGGATGAAGGAGCTTCCAAAAAAAAAAATGGTTGAAATGATGTAGTTTCAGTCAGTTTTCCAGTCTTCCCTTTTTATCTACCCTCTTGTGCCACTGCCCGCTACACTCAGCAGATTGCCCTGACTCCCAAGGAGTATTTTTGTGAGTCCCTGGGCCAGGGAGAGGAAAAGGCTGGAAAGTTACTGTAGGGAAAACTGGATCCAACTTGCTCTAATAAAATGGAGCTTGCTGCATTTTAGCTCCTGTTCTTCCCTTTTTTTTAAATAGTCAGTCACCAAAGAACGTATAGGAAAGGACATAAGAAACCAGACATAGAAACTCAGAATACAGGATCACGCATAATCAAATATAGGTAGTTCTGAAGAGAGATATACAAAAAAAATGCAAGCCATATATTGATATATACATACACAACTAAGAAGTGGATAATCAGAATAAAACCACAAAAACTAAAGTTCTATACACAAATATATGCAGTACAGTAAGCGGTATAATTCCACAAAAATGAAGGCTTAGCACAGATTTGATGAAATCTCCAGATGCTGGGGGGTTTTTAGTTCATACTTTGGTCTTTGAAGATTTATTTTGAATGTTGGTTGTATATGTTGTTGTTGTTGTTTAGTCATGTCCGACTCTTCGTGACCCCATGGACCAGAGCACGCCAGGCCCTCCTGTCTTCCACTGCCTCCCGGAGTTGGGTCAAATTCATGTTGGTAGCTTCGATGACACTGTCCAACCATCTTGTCCTCTGTCGTCCCCTTCTCCTCTTGCCCTCACACTTTCCCAACATCAGGGTCTTTTCCAGGGAGTCTTCTCTTCTCATCAGATGGCCAAAGTATTGGAGCCTCAGCTTCAGGATCTGTCCTTCCAGTGAGCACTCAGGGTTGATTTCCTTCAAAATGGATAGGTTTGTTCTCCTTGCAGTCCAGGGGACTCTCAAGAGTCTCCTCCAACACCACAATTCAAAAGCATCAATTCTTGTACAAATCATAAATAATTACACACTGTTAAGTCAGTTCTGACTTATGGTGATCCTTTCCAGTGTCTTCTGGATAATAGAGTTGTCAGAAATCATTTACTATTTCCTTTTTCTGGGGGCATCTTGAGAACATGCAGCATGCCCAAGGGTGGTGCTTCTTTCAGGAGGCACAGTGGGGAATTGAACTTCCAACCTGTGACTCCACAGTCAGATATCAAAATCATAAAAATCTGAGAAACTCTGATTGAGCTCTCATTATCCATTCCATTTTTTAAGAGGTAAGAAGAAAAGCAGTGTTGAAGTATTAGTACTTGATAGCCATTCTTAGTGTATGCCAAGAGTAGAAAAGGATGCTGTCCTTCAGGAATTGGGAGATGGGATGGGATTTTGGAAGCTAATTGAGGCAGAAGCCACTGAAAAAGAGGATTATTTTCTGCAGAGATTTGGAGATTGGATTCCAGTGTCCTTCAGACATGGGTACCAGAGATTTGCCTGACTCTTTTTGGATTTCATCTACTAGAATTCTCCAATAATGTCCAGGCAGAATTCTGAGAGTTCCAGTCCAGTCTGAAGACAGCTTCATTTCACTCAAATGGACAAGGTTGAGGCCTCCTAGGCCTTCACTTCTTGCTGTAGTGCTTCCTGGGAGGAAGCTTTTGTACTGTTTCCTGCAGATAATAGCTTCATTGCAACTTACGTTCTATAGAGGGCACCTCCAGAAGAACTACCACTCAAGAAAGCATTGCAGTAGGAAATGAAGGATTGGAAGGAGGTATTGAAAGCCACTGAGAGGTCCAGCAAAACCAACAGGAACACACTCCTCTTGTCCAGTTCCCAGTTGGTCATCTAGCAAGGTGACCAAAGCTGTCTCTGCCTGAAGCCTGACTGAAATTGGATCTAGATGAGTAGTTCCCAACCTTAGGCCCCCAGATGTTCTTGGTCTACAACTCCCAGAAATCCTGGCTAGCACAGCTAATGGTGAAGGCTTCTGGGAAATTTAGCCTGCTTCTTGGGAGGAAAGCAATGACAAACCTAGACAGCATCTTAAAAAGCAGAGACATCACCTTGCCGAAAAAGGTCCGCATAGTCAAAGCTATGGTTTTTCCAGTAGCGATGTATGGAAGTGAGAGCTGGACCATAAAGAAGGCTGACCGCCGAAGAATTGATGCTTTTGAATTGTGGTGCTGGAGGAGACTCTCGAGAGTCCCCTGGACTGCAAGGAGATCAAACGTATCCATTCTGAAGGAAATCAACCCTGAGTGCTCACTGGAAGGACAGATCCTGAAGCTGAGGCTCCAATACTTTGGCCATCTGATGAGAAGAGAAATCTCCCTGGAAAAGACCCTGATGTTGGGAAAGTGTGAAGGCAAGAGGAGAAGGGGACGACAGAGGACGAGATGGTTGGACAGTGTCATCGAAGCTACCAACATGAATTTGACCAAACTCCAGGAGGCAGTGGAAGACAGGAGGGCCTGGCGTGCTCTGGTCCATGGGGTCACGAAGAGTCGGACACGACTTAACGGCTAAACAACAACATCTGGGGGCCTAAAGTTGGGAACTACTGATCTAGATAATCTGATTGATCCAGGAACCCCTGAAGTTCCTGGATGCCACTACACATTCCAGAATCTTGCCCAAAAAATGGAACATTGGAGGCTTGTAATTATCCAATACAGTGGGATTCAAGGAAAGCTTTTTGACAAAGGTGTTACTACTACCTCCTTCAGGTATGCTGGTATCCTGCTTTGTTGTGAGGAAACATTCACCCCTAACCAATGTTCCCTCTAATTTTCAGCCCTGCTGGACAGGGCTCAGCCCTGTCTGTTGTGACTCTGCCCCCCTCACCAAAGGTTTCCATCATGACCAGGACCAAAAAGGCTAGAAACACTCGCTGTGGGTGCACAGAGGGGGGGGGAGGAAAGCTGTGCGGAGGGGGTGGAGTCACCCGCACTTGTGCAGCCATCCACCTTAGAGAGAACCTTGCCCCTAACCTGCTCAGCCAGTTCCCCCTTGGCTTCTTTTATAAGTCAGGAAAGGCAACGTCCAGCATACATGTGGTGGCTTTCACCTCTCCAAAGATCCTGTCCACATCTTGATGCTGGACCGACTGAAACATATCCATTATAACAGGACAACCAGGGACCAAAGTTGTATCAACAGGACTTGCTGAATATTTTCCTTGTAGCAGAATCAGTTTGAAGCGGTTGAACATAGACTATCTAGGGGAACTAGTGAAAAGATGCTCATCACAACTTTAAATCAATGTTATGTATCTTTGCTTATCTTGATATTGAAGATTTTCCATGGCAGAAGATAATCTTAGGCTTTCCTTCTGCCAGTGGATTCTGTGCCTGAATATGTACTTTTTGAGAATTGTTAAAGGTGCACCAACATCTGCAGACATTGTTGGAACAGGATCTGTGTTAGGGCTTAGTTTTGCTTCATCGGTTGTTTTTTTGGGGGTAGTGTATTTTTTGTGAAGTTCTGATTCTTAGATCAGTGACTGAAATCCTATTGATTAGCGCAGTAAGTTGCACTAGAGTAGACCCACCGAATCAGCGGGTATTCGGTGAGTCAACTTCTCTATAAGTTCAATTGATTCAGATAGGCCTATTCTAGTTATGACTTACTTTAGTGTAGTAAGTAGACATGGGGGTATTCGTATATGAATACTCCCCCCAGAGGTGGACATAATGAGGGTCCAGCCCCCTGGGACTGGACTGTTCACTCACCGTCCGCTGCTGCTGCGGGCTCCGTGCTTCCTTCCTATCGCTCCGGAGCGCCCAGTCGGCCAGCCACTCTTCGACCTGGCAGAGAGGCTTGTCTTCCCACCTCCTGCCAGGAGTGGCTAATCTACCGCGAGCTCCAGAGCGATAGGAAGGGAGCTCGGAGCCCGCAGCAGCAGCGGACGTTGAGTGGACAGTCCGGCCCCAGGAGGCTGGACCCTCGTTATGTCCACCTGTGGGGGGGTATTCGTATACGGATATCCCCATTTCTAGTAGTAAGTCACAGATATCTATAGTGAGCCCATTTGAATCAGTGGAACATATAAAGGAGTTGACTCACCAAATACCCACTGATTCAGTGGGCCTATTCTAGAGTGACTTACTACGCTAAGCAACAGGATTTTGACCACTGTCTTGGGAACCCTAAGCAACAGGGTTTCAGCCATTGTCTTGTTTGATTCTTAACGGTAGAGCACATCTCTGTTTATTGCTTGGAGGATTGTCTGGAGCTGCTAGACTGGAACTGCTTTTGTTGCTGTGATACTGTTTGTATCTGAGGCATAAGAATACAGCTTAAATGAATGGGCACATGTTCTTAACACATCCTCAAATATTCAACTGACAGCTGGATCCCCAGTCCACAATATAGACAGAGTACACATCTCCACTCTTTGGAGAAAGCAGATGGCTTTCTAGAAAATGGTACAGTTTTCTTGTCAGTTCCTGACTGGCTATTGTGAATGACCAGATACCCTTTTTCGTAGAGATTTACTTCTGAGACTTAGCAGTCCCTTTTCTTCATGTCCTGAGAAAGCCACCTGAAAACAACATCTTTATGGATTGGAGATGTCAGACCTTTCTAAGCAAAACTCCTCAGCCATCCACTGACAGGAACCTGCTTGGCTTTCTTGTCCATAGACATCTAATGTATATGGGAGGAATTGGTGAGATGGCCAGAAATGCAACTTCTATCATGGGCATAAGACCATACTTAAGCATAACTGTGGAAGTTTCCACATTCACTTTCACTTTTCATCCAGTAATGGGGAGAGGACTTTAGAAGAAAGCTGCTAAAAGGATATTTGGAAAGATATCTAGTGTGTGGAGAAGGGCTAGTAGAGAGATAGAACTTATAACAACTTTAACCTGGGTATTGTCAAACTGTTTTTTCTCATTAGTTGAGTGTATTTGTGGCAGTCTTTTCTTCTTGAGGATTGCCTTAGGAGTTGAGACACACTGGAAGCACCAGGTGCATCAAATTGAAAGATAGATTGAACTCAAGAGGAAAGCATTTCCAGATGATATCTGTAACCGAGATTTGTCACTTTAAACAACAAGACGAACTATGGTTAATGTTTGGAAACTATGGCAAGAATCCTGTTGGATTTGTACAATGTAACTGTGCACAAGTGAGCCTAGTAGCTGAGTATTGCTGTCTTTTCTCTTTTTTTTAGTCAGAGAAAATGGTCATGCACTTGGACACATTATGGATGGTGGAAAGGAAAAAATGCTGCACAATCCCTGTTATGTGCATGTTTTTTCTTAATTGGATTTTGGTGTATTTGTATTAACTGGGGCCAGTATTGTTCCATTTAACAGTTTGACCTCCCACTTACAAAAAACAAACAAAAAACGCCCAGAAGTTTATTTTGAAAAATCAAAAATATTGCTTGACAGCTCTCCTGCTACACACATTGTGGTTTCTTCATCATGATAATTCCTCGCACTGGCATATTTGTTTAAGAACACACACAGTTTAAAACGGCTTAATAGGATTGTCTCTGTGAGAGACACAACTTACATTTCTGCATTTTTCTTCGTTTGAAAGGGCCATATTTGTGTGTCAGCCATAGAAAAGCATTTATTAGTCTTTCAATTTAGTGTTTATTAATTCTAATGTTAACAAATAGAAAGCACTGTTGAGTAACTCCTATGTATGTTTGTGTTTGTGTTTCCCTTTTACATTCAGTATGCAATAAAATATGGCAATTATTTTCCAATGTAGATTCTTTGCTTTAGACACTTTTGTTTCTATAGGTTTTGCTGTTATAAATTTTGCAATAATTAAAAGATCTGAGAACAGTGGGCACTCTACTTTTGGTATATTTCAGTGCCATATTTCTAGTAACACTACTTGTGTAAATAATTATGCTACATTTATTCTAATAGTGCTTTTCTTGACCTTTTTATTCTTTTAGTGGAGCAGTCCTTTTAGTTGTTAAATCAATATATCATATTTCTTAAAACTCATATTTTAACTTCCCCATATCTTTTTTTTACTGTGTGGGATACATTCTTCTTCTGCAGTATCTCAACTACCTGAATCTGCACAAACTTTCTCTTTTTTCACAAATCTATTTTTTCCTTTCCTTCCTCTTCTGTTTTTCCCTCATCTTCTCTCTCAAAAAAACATATATCTCTCTATCCCTTACTTCGATGTAACTTATGACAGGCTACCTTTAGTTAAATTATCTGCCAGGAGTATGAAATAGTATACTTTGTGCTGTTGGCAGTAACCTAAGGTAACTTTTTGAGTATACAGAATTCATGTTCTCTCAACAAAGCTTTCACAATCCTCTTCTCAAACATACAACTGTCTCCTCCTCATCCTGCTTGTAGAGCAAACTGGAAGCTTCCTAGTTTACAAGTTGACTTACAGATGTATGTCAGCTTCATTAACATACTGTCACTGGCATTTTGTTACTGAAATACTGTGTGATACGTTTTTATATACAAGATGTGTGTTGAGCTTTATTAAATTAATTCCTCTAAATCTGTTATATACTAGTGATAAAGTACATCAAATGCTTTCTATAATATGTATTCATGTATCCTATATGTAAGTGAATCTGTATATTTCATTGTCTTATGCCTTCTCAGGTACCCAAAAACCTGTATTTCAAGAGTAAAAAGGCTTTAAGAACATATTTTTATATGTCCTTATTCATAACATACGCATTAATTTATTGTTGTAGCTCTTGTGATTGTGAACTATGTAAAAAAAAGCTATAAATTCTGCAAGTTCTAAATCTGAGGGGCAAAAAATGGTGATAATAATACCTATAGTTAAGATGTTAGGTTTTTATTAACTTAAGAAATAGCATAACACTGCCTTCAACCAGCTAGTTTGATAATTGCAATCAAAAAGTATTTACTTTAATATTCTGCTAATTATTTGAATTTTGTTTTTCAGTTATTTGTTCTTACATAGGCCCAAATCTAAACCTGCTTACAGAGTGATCACATAAATTGCCATGGCTAATTGACAAGGTGCAGGGTGTGTGCTGGGCACATGACCAACCATGTGACCAGCATCTCATTGGTTTGCTATGACAATGTAATGTGATCCTCATAAGCACCAATAGGATTTTGACTATTATGTTTTAATTAAGGGCAAAATGATTTTTTTTAGCACTGATTAGAGTAGACCCACTGAATCAATGAGGCTTATGTCAATGTTGACTTAACAAGTATCATCCATTCAGTGGGTTTATTTGAGATTGACAGAGGGGTTTAACTGTAAAAATTTGTTCTTCACATGTCTTGGCAAAAAAGGTTGCCATAAGTGAAATGAATAATAAATAAAATTTATTTTAAATAAAGAGCTACTTTACAAGTGGCCTGTTGCAAATAAATATGGCCATTAAAGAAAACAGGTGAGTTTCCATTGTCTTAATTAATGATAAGTTCTGAAATTGTTCACTGGGCTTTGTTCTTTGAGCATGGCCTTCACGTACTATATACAATACTATAACAGATCCCTTGCAATTGTCTTGGAATGCTGGAGGTGAGAGGAGCTTCATTCCCTTTTATGTTATTTTCAAAACTGCATTTAAGATTATATACATATTTTAATGTGTCTGAAAAGTAATGTGTAAAATTGTAAAGAAAATATTGCAAGTCGTTTTTTATATCTGCTTATTTTTATCACTTCACATTTCTGTGCTTAGATCTATTTAGTATACAGTCAGAAAACATTTTGTCTATAGTGTGTGTGTATGCGTGTGTAACTTAATAAAGCTATGTTTCTTCTTTTTAGGGGCTTCACAAAGGTCAGAGTTCACATTTGGCAGGTCCTAATAGTGAACGACCTCTCTCTTCCACTGGGCCTTCCCAGCATCTCCAGGCAGCTGGCACTGGTATTCAGAATCAAAATGGACATCTAACCATGCCTAGCAATTCAGTAACACAGGGGGCTGCTCTCAATCATCTCCCCTCTCACACTGCTACCTCAGGTGGACAACAAGGCATTACCTTAACCAAAGAGAGCAAGCCTTCAGGAAACACATCAGCAGTGCCTGACACAAACAGGCATTCTGGAGAGACACCTAACAGCACTGCCAGTGTAGAAGGACTTACTAATCATGTCCATCAGGTGACGGCAGATGCTGTTCCTAGCCCTAGCCATGGAGATTCTAAGTCACCAGGTTTACTTAGTTCAGACAATCCTCAGCTCTCTGCCTTGTTGATGGGAAAAGCCAATAACAATGTGGGTACTGGAACCTGTGACAAAGTCAATAACATTCATCCAACTGTTCATACAAAGACTGAGAATTCTGTTGCCTCTTCACCATCTTCAGCCATTTCCACAGCAACACCTTCTCCAAAATCTACAGAACAGACTACCACAAACAGTGTTACCAGCCTTAACAGCCCTCATAGTGGACCTGCAGTTAATGGAGAGGCATTGGAGGACTCTCAGAGCCCCATAAAAACCAACCCTCCTCTTATTGATCACAAGCCTAATCCCCCAATCATACCATCAGTGTCGGTGTCTATATATCCTAGTTCTGCAGAGGTTCTAAAAGCGTGCAGGTGAGTATTTAACGTCCTTTAATATACAATTTTACATTTTGTTTTATCTTATCAAAATGCCATTGATTTTTTTCTTTAAAAATATAGAGCATTTATATTATAATAAATTTGTTTGCTTTTACTTATTGTGCAAGCCTCAAAGTTGATTAAGTTCAGTTTGTTTAAAACAGATAGCTTTAGGTTTGATTTTTGAACCTTTGTTTTTAAACTTAGGAAAAGCAGTGCAGCAACAGAAGGCGAGAATTCAAAGAGCTGTGGAACAAATTCTGTTAGCCCAAAGTGTCTGTAGAGTGCTTTTTCTGACTTCCTCAGAGAGCAGCCACTCACAGTGCATGACATAGTGGCCAGAATCCTGTTGGTGAACTATGCATAAGTTTAATTATGTAACTCACTGACTGCAGTGAATTGCTGCTAACTAATGCATTGGCTGCCTTAATAGACATGCACCTTTATGTAGTAGGCACACATCTAGTAATGCAACTAGTGTCTTATTCAAATCATTCAGTTGTATCTGACGCTTGGCGATTTCATGAGCCAGCTCTCTCCATGATTTCCAATCTTGTACTGCTTCTTTCATCTGCTTTATTTTGGCCAGTGTCTGCTTTGATTACGTCCAACCAACACGTTCTTTGGTGTCCTCGTCGTCTTTTACCACTGACCTTTCCAAGCACAACAAATTTCTCCAATGATGTTGATTGCATGATATGGCTGAAATAACTAAGTCTGAATTTTTTATTTTGCTTTCCACTGACATGTCCGGTTTTATGCGCTTCAGGACTTCTTTATTCGTTGTCTTTGCAGTCCATGGAACGCACAAGAGCCTCCTCCAACACCATAGCTCAAAAGAATAAGTTTTCTTCTTTCCATCTTATTCATTGTCCAACTTTCACAGCCATATGTAGTTATGGGGAACATGATGGTGCGAACTAATCTGCAGTTGGGCGTCAGTTGGACATCCTTGCTTTTCCATATTTGATTCATACTCATCATTGCTGTGTGACCTAGCATGATTCGACATTTTATTTATTGGCTGCAGTTGCCATTTTGATCGACCAGTGAGCCTAAAAAGATGCATTTTTCCACACATTCAACCTTCTTTCCACCAATTACTATTTTGATGTTTCAATTCTTTACAGTTGTCATGAGTTTGGTCTTTTTAATATTCAAAAAGAGGCCAAACTTCTCACTTTCCTCTTTGAGTTTCATGATCAGGTACTTTAGACCTTCCTGGGTTTCTGAGAGGAGGGTTGTATCATCCACATATTGAAGGTTATTGATGTTTCTTCCACCAATTTTTGATTCTTCTAACTCCAACTTTCTGGTTATCACTTCAGTGTACAAGTTGAATAGGAAAGGTGACAGGATGCAACCTTTCTGCACACCTTTCTCAGTCTTAAACCAGTCAGTGTCTCCATATTGAGTTCATACAATGGCTTCCTGATTTTCATACAGTGATTTCACCAACTTCACCAAGGTCTTCTAGGGCTTTCCATAGTTTGTCATGGTAAACACAATCGAACACTTTCCTATAATAGATGAAGCACATGTACATGTTCTTTTGATGTTCATAACATTTTTCCATTATCCATCGAACATTTGCAATGTGATCATGGGTGCCATGACCCTGACGGAAACCAGCTTGGACATCTGGCAATTCCCTTTCGATTGGTGCCAGGCGTTGTTGTACAATTTTCAGTAAGATCTTACTAGCATGAGAGATGAGAGCAATTGTGCGGTAGTTAGAACAATCCTTTGAATCCCCCTTTTTTAGTAACAGGATAAACACTGATTGTTTCCAGTTTTGTGGCCATGTGTTGGTTTCCCAAACATTCTGGCACAAGACTCTAATAATTGGTACTAGCCTCAGCAATAAATAAATAAATAAATAAATAAATAAATAAATAAATAAATAAATAAATAAAGGTACTTGCCTCAGCAATTCTACAGGGATGTTATCGACTCCTGGAGCTTTGTTATGTGGCAGTTGGTTCATTGCCCAAATGACCTCTTCATCAAGTATAGCTGGTTCTGGTTCATTCCCCTCCTCAGTTTGATGTTGCCCCTCTTTGTTGGTGGTACACAGTTCTGCCGCATATTCTCACCTTCTTGACACCTTGTTGGTCTGACAGTTATTTCCTTGCTTATCCTTGATGATACCTTTGCGAGTCATGAATGGTACTCCAATCTTTTTAATGCGTGCAAATGCATTCCTAGTGTGTCTTTTTGTACAGTATTCTTCTAATTCTTTACAGCGCTCTCCCAGTAAACTTCGCTATCTTTTCTTGCTGTGCTTTGGCAGTCAGAATTTGCCACAGCAAATTTTGCAGTCTAGCTCATGTATGCATAAAGCACCAACAGGCTTCTTCTGGCCACTCCATTTAAAACTGAATGTAGCTCTTTTAAACAACTCATGTGCTATGTCCATACAAATATTTTATATAATGTAGTACACACTCTGTTGAAAAATTACAAGTACATAGAGTGTCTGTGGAGTATGTAAATATGAATCTGAAGTATGTGAATATATGGAACAGTGTTCACTTTGTGAATCTTAACACATGGCTTTTAAATAATAAACACATGCAGTTAACATCCGGCACCTACTGAATTGGTCCCCTCTGAAGGAAAGAGCATAGCTACTGAAACTTAGTTGTGTCTCAAGGGAGTAGAACACTACGAACATGGGGAAAAGACAAATCTTGAATATGTGGGATGGATGGAATAAAGTGTTGACAACTTTGGTGGAGTTGAGGGCTGTTTTTCAGATGTGTTGATAGTTTAGAGCTACACTCCCAGGGGGGCCATGTCTGAATCAGAAAGGACCATGGGCAAAATAGCTTATAGCTTAACATAATTTGTTTTTTAAAAATATTATTCAGCAACAACTTTATTTGTTGTACCTTATTTCCTTAAATAAAGTTGGAAGCCCACAACTCCCCTCACCAAATATTGGCAATTTTATGAAAAAGCTCTCTAACACCCTCTAGTTGTAACATTTTTTAAAATTCAGCTGAGGGCTTGAAACATGCAAAACTGCCCTCATGGCTCATAGAAGGCCCGGGAGAACATTTCAATCAAAACAAGTGGTTGGTTTTTTTTAATTGGGAGAATGTTGAGAGGCTGGGAGCTGCATTCAGACTTTGGTGGGGAGCACTTTGCCTATCTCCGGACTAGAGGGTGAAACAGAGAACAATTGCTTGAATATCAGTAGTGGAGCTAGAAGATGTGGATTATGGCTATGTTCTGTATAGATGTTTTGGTACAGAGTATATATCTGCTACGTTTCTGAGCCCAGTTCAGAGCAGTAATTTGGATGTTTAAAGGTTAAGGCTTTGAAAAACTTGAGACCAAATTACCTGAAGAAGCACTACAGTGCTATTCAGACCGTATGACAGGGAGAGGCCTTCACACTGTTTGTGAATGGAGATAAAAAAATGAGCTATGAGCTCCAGTTTGCAGATTCCATTAAATACCACTTATTCCTGAGAGGTCACATGTAGAATTAAACCATGCTTGGTGTGCTTCATAAAAAAAGTCTGGATTGGTTTTTTAAAAAGTGCATCTGTTCCCTCCCATTTTGCTTCACACTTTTCCATGATTTTTGTCCTGCTTGCTGCTTGAATGTAGTTTTTGAGACCCTTTGTAAATTGGAATGTGACTCCCAGGATGAAGCACTTGCCCTGCCCCTGTGCTAAGGTTGTCTTCTGAGGCCCTTCTCCGATATTCCTATCAAGTGAAGTGAGACAGGTGACTACTGGAGAGAGGACCTTTTCAGTAGTGATGGCTTAGGTTGTGAAATCCCCCCCAAAGGGGGCACTTATGCTCTGGTCTTCTTAGAAACAGGTAAAGACATTCCCTCAGTTTTAAAAAATTCTTGACAGACCTTTTAGCATCTTGCACTAATGTTCTCTGCTGTTAGTTTTACTTTTGTTTATTCTGTGGCTGTCTTAATCTCACTGATTCTGTGGATCTTCTCTTGTTGGGGTTAGCAGTAGGATTCTTGCCAATGTACTTGATTGTTTTATGGTTTTAATCTCAATTTTATGAATGGCCAGTGAAACTTCAGGTGTTGTGCAACATAGAAGTGTAACTAGTTCTTTTTAAAAAATAAGTATACTTACATGTTACTTTGTTTTTAGTACAAAATCCAAATACAGGTCTTTGCTTAAAAAACACTGTGTTTACAATGTGAAGATCTCTAAGCTTAACATTTTATAGGATTTGCTTTTTGAAGTCCAGAATACCTTTGATGGTACTTTGTTCCATAGCTTTTCAAAAGTCATGGTGTGCAGTGTTTTCAGTTCATTCTCATGTAGGCAACCTCTCAGTCTGGAAGTCTTCAGACTTTTTAATGCAAGGATTACATGATACAAGCTCAACACATTAATCATAATGAAAATGCTAGGTTGCTACATAGCTTGTTATACTCATACTGAACTATTGGGTGTATTTTTAAAGTATTGCACGTGCATATGTTACGTTTTTCTGTTGTGAATATATTCACTCTGTGTTCTGTATAGTTCCATATGAATAAAAACATCCTCCCATTCTGATTTTGGATTTTACTCACAGATGACTTCTCCTTTTTTTTTTAAATTTCTTTTAAAAAGGCAGTGGAGTTAATGGCAGGTTGAATTGTTATATTGTCACCCAGTGACATACCAACAGGTCAGCTAGCATACCCCCAGAAGAGCTGAGATATCATTCCATTAATGTAGTAACTAGTTGCCACCCCACTCTAGCCCATTTTTCCAGCAACCTAACATGTGTAAGGTTATTGTCCCCATAAATAGGCAAGTTAAAGGTGAGGTTTGTGACACTACATTTCACAGTATCTACTCTGGCAAAGAAGCATCCTCTTCACTCAGTGACAGTTTTTGGCCAATGCTAAATGGGTGTTTCTCAGTAGGTCCTTATTAAAGATGTATTCCAGCTTTAGAAGAACTTTGGAAATAACACAAAAGCAAAAGTGGGTGATACCTTTTATTGGACCATTAAACATTTAAAAAATCACAAGCTTTCATGGTTTAAATCCCACTTCAGTCGATGATACTATTCGATGGTATCCTGGGCGCTTACAACCTCTGTAGTCTACTGTAGGCAAGTACAGAAGCCCACTGCATTTGCTATGCAGCCTGAGGGCTCTGTGAAACTTTTGCATTAAATTATGTGTCCCGCTTCATTTTCAGTAGCTTTTAGGTCTGACACATGTGAAGGCTTTCACTTCATAGCAGATTAGTACTCTATATAAGTACTTTGGGATATCCAGAGTGGTATAGTGGATTGAGTAACATACTGGGACTCAGGAGGCCTGGATTTGAATCCCCTTTTAGCATTAGAAAATCACTGGGGATGTGGAACTAATAAAACCACTCCTTAAATATCTCATTTATCTTGAAAGTCCTGTTCAGTTGCTTTAAGTTCAGTTTTGAATTGAAGGTACATAACAACAATTAATTCCATTGTGCAACACTGTGGTTAAATTTTGAACTTCTCAATGTTAAGATGAATTATATAAATTTTAGAAATGTTCATATGTTAATCACTATTGACGAACCTTTACTGGCGTATAATACTAAACCAAGGGTGGGTAACATGTAGCCGTTGAACATTTGCTGTGCTGATCCCAGTATTTCCTCATCATTGGCACTTTTAGTTAGGGCTGATGACAGTTTCAGTACAAAAACATATGGAGGGCTACACTTTGCCCACCACTGCATTCAACCCTAGTGTAGCCTTACATAAATGAGCCATGGTGAACCTTGGGTTCAAAATGTTTTCCTCTCCATTTTTCTCTATGGAATGGATAGATAGTGGTTACTCTGTTTTAGATTAACCACAGTTCAGTGTATTGCTAGAAGTCCAAAGTGGTTAATAATTCTAGTTAGTGAAATAATCATGAATTGAAGTTGGCTGGTTTCTACTAAGAGTAACTACCAGGATTAACCACAATATGTAGGCTTCAAATAATGTGAGAAGTTAATCAAAAGCAACAACGAAAGCTTTCACATTTTGCTTTGCACCATATTCAGGACTCTGATGCTTACCTAAGCATCCTCTCACTGATATTATAGTTTAATGTTATATCTGTGATGTTATTATCTAAGGCAGACTATTATGTCCCATCTACAGTTATCAGCTGATTTGGGCTGACTAGTTGTAGTTACCAGTCCCCCACTTGTCAAACCCCCAAACTTTTTCCTTCAGCTCTGCCATCGTATCTGGTCTTTTCCCTTAGACAAGCAAGTCCATCATCTCCTTTTCCCTACCTTCCATTTTCTTCAGAGCAGGAAATGTAAGCAGGATCATGTCAGTTTAGTTCCACTGTAGTCTGTGCAAATACCAGTTTCCAGTCTTCCGTCCAACTACAACTCATTGTTGACAATGTTGTATAGTACCTATCTTGCAGGTTTAATTTTGTGTGAATTCTGCGGCAAATCATTGATCCCTAACTCTGTTGTCCATAGCAGTATTTGACTATTGGCTGCTTGAGACCCATAATGTAACTGAATCAGAACTGCATGCTTTGCTGATGTTCTTCTAAAAACTGAGTGTGAATTGTTCATCTGTCCCATCACCCCATCCCGAACATATCCATTATTAATTTGTCTGATCTGGCCACGGTGACACTTGCCTTAGTTACATCCTGGCTGGATTATTGTTACATGCTTTCTCTAAAAAAAATTTGGAAACTTCAGCAGGTCCAAATTGCTAACTGGGGCTGGGCACAGGGATCACATAGCCTCTCTGTTGCAGCTCCTCCAGTGGTTGCTGGTCCATTTCCAAGCAGAATTCAAGGTGTTGGTTCTAACTATAAGGCCCTAAACAGCTTGAATCCAAGCTAGAGATGGGGGTATTTGTATACAAATACCCCCGCACAGCTGAACTTAACGAGGGTCCGGCCCCACCGTCCACTCATGCGTCCTGCGGCAGCAGCAGCCCCTCTTCCTTCCAATCACTCCCAGAGCCCCGCTTGGCTAGTGACTCAGCAGCCTTGTGGAGAGACTCGTCCGCCCTCCCATTGCCGGGAGTGGCTAGCCGAGCAGGGCTCTGGGAGCGAATGGAAGGAAGAGAGGGGCCACCGCCGCCAGACGCGTAGTGGACCCTTGTTAAGTCCAGCTGTGCGGGGTTATTCATATTCAAATACGAATACCCTCATCCTTAGTCCAAGTTATTGCATCTCCCTTTATGAGTCTGCTTGGGTGTTAAGATCATCGGGAGAGGCCTTTCTCTTGGTCCCACCACCATCACAGATACATTTGGTGGTTACAATGGCAGAATCTGGTACTTTTGCTTCTGGCAGAATTTGGAACTCCCTCCCATAGGAGGCTATGCTGGCTCCAACTTTGCAAAGAACTTTCTCTTCAGGCAAGCTTTCCTTTAATGACTGGATGCATGAGTGGAGTTTTAAATGGATTGTTGTGCCTTACTGCTTTGAATGTGGTTTTGGTGTCACTTTTGTTTACCATCTTTTAGTGTGATATTTGTTAAATCCTTTTTAGTATTTGTATACTTACTATTTTTAGCTTTAAACATTGTCTTTTAATGATTTAAGTTGCCTTGGATCCTTCCTAAGGAGAAAAACAGGGTAAAAATATTTTTAAAAAACAAAAGCAAAGCATGCTTATATATTGCCCCATAAAGCACTTTTGGGGCGGTTTACAAGTTAATCATGCAGGCTACACATTGCCCCCCAGCGAGTTGAGTACTCATTTTACTGACCTCAGAAGGATGGAAGGTTGAGTGAACCTTGAGCTGGCTACCTGGGGTTGAGAACTGGGTTGTGAGCACTGTTTTGGCTCCAGTACAGCAGTTTACCTACTGTGCCACAAGGCCCTAAATAAAATATTAAATTATTTAAAATATTAAATATTCTATTGATAAAATAATAGAAGTTCCATCTCATTATTGGGATGGAGAGAGATATTATGTGACATCCATGGGAAATGCCCAGTGCACACAGCTATCTTGTTGCTTTGAAGTACAGTGGTGCCTCGCTAGACGATTGCCTCGCAGGACGAGGAAATCGCTAGACGATGCCTTTTTGCGAGCGCTACTGCGCTTCGCAAAACGATGTTTCCCTATGGCGATTTTCGCTAGACGATGAGGTTTCCCCATAGGAGTGCGCCGACTAGTGGTCAAAAGCTGTCAGTGCAGCTGTCAGTGCATTCCTATGGGGACCCTCACTCGCTAGACGATGTTTCCCTATGGGAAATTTTGCAAGACGACTGCGTTTTCCCTTGGAACGCATTGAAGCGATTTCAATGCATTCCAATGGGAAAACGTGCTTCGCTAGACGATGTTTTCGCTAGACAGCGATCCTCGTGGAACGGATTAACATCGTCTAGCGAGGCACCACTGTATGCAGGATTCCTTCTTTAAATAGTATGAAGTAGAAACAGCATGAAACTTTTCTGTTGCTTCTTCCTCTTTCATGCCTGGGAAGTGAAAAAAGCACACAATCATGTAACCAATCATAGGTATATTATTTGCTGTTCTATATAAGGTTCTCCTCTCAGATTCCAGACTTCTGCCTTGCCACTGAATTGAAAATTAAACAGTACAATTAAAATTTCAAAATGTGTGCATTGCGCACACTAAGATAATCTTGAAGAGCAAAGTCCTACTTCTCTACATTTTCAGTGTGAGGTGTCATTGATCCACATCCACTTCTTCAGCCACAAGGAGTGCAGATACATGTCCTCTATATTTATACATAACCCTATGGTGGTGAGAGTCACAACTAGGTGAAGATACAGTTAATAGTCAAATTGACAATCCTTCATTAACACAGAAGTGAGACTACCAAAGTGTTAATTACCTTAGCTTGTAGCCTTGTCTGGGGTTATAAGCTGTATGCATGGGAGGTATAACTGTCATATAAATAATAAGACTTTATTTTGGGTTAGTGGTCAGAATTTGTCAAGGTAAACAACTATTTTGTACTCATGCAATTATATATTACAGAAGAGTGGGTTATAAATGTCTGTTGTGCAGTAAGAAGCTATGGTCTCTATTTAGGCCCTTAGAAATTAAATGGAACTCCCCTCTTCCCCCAGAATAGCCACTTTCATATCCATAACAGAGTGTCTGGGAGTGTTCCAGAACTGTTTTCTGGGTGTTGCTTTTCCTGATGTCAGATACGTATCCATTCATTCTTTTGCACAGAGATTTGTCCTTTTGATCCTGTGAATAATGCAAAGGAACACTGCTGACAGAAGATGGTATAAGTACAGTAGAGACTGAACAAGTGAATAAACCCATGAAGTTGTTGCAGACGTTGTTGGGACACTGGATGGTGCTGTTAATATAGAAGCACCTAGCATTTAGGTTTCTGACAGGGTCTTGTTCCTGTCTTGTCTCCAAGTTACGATGCCTCATGTGTGAAAGAAGCTGTTTAAGGTTGGGTTGTTGTCTATAGGGAATTACTGGTTGGATGCCCAAAGCCTAAGAGAGGGAAGTATTGTAGTTTGGAATGGACTGCATGTCATAGATAATACGTCTCAGTAGTCTCATTTGGGAGCTGTAGGTAACTACTAATGGTGTTTTGTCTCTGTTGGATCTGTATCGCAGCAAGTTGTTTCTGCTTATCTGTCTGGCTCTGTCAGTGTGCTTTTTCACCTTGTTGAATGGGTATTGTAGTTTAAGAAATTCCTCCATGAGTTTTGATTCTCTCTCCTCTGGTCCTGAACAAATCCAGTTATGTCTGAGAGCTTGGCTGTAGACCAGTGGTTCCTAAACCCAGGTGTTCTTGGACTGCAATCCTCAGAAGCCTTCATCACAAGCTGTGCTGGCCAGAGTTTTTGTGAATTGCAATCCAAGAACAGCTAGGTTACTCAAGGTTGGGAACCACTGCTGTAGACAGTGTGCTTGATAGTGTATTCCACATGGAAGCTGGAGACATATGTGTGTGTGTAAGCATCAATGGTTTTTGGTTATACCATAGTGCTAATATGTTCCTTGTGCATTTGCACTGTGGTATCCATGCTACTTGTTATGTGGATTGGTGCAGGCTTAGCTTGACAGAAGGATTAAAGTTACTGAAGTCTCAGTGAAATTTCTCCAATGATTCTTTGCCATGTTTTGCAGTTGACACAAAATTGGGTGGAATAGCTAATGCCTCGGGATAAAGGAACAAAATTCAAAAAAATCTTGATAGGCTTGAGCAGTGCACTAAAAACAACAGAATGAAATTTAACAGGGATAGGTACAAAGTTTTACACCTGGGGGGCAACCAAATGCACAGTTACAAGATGGGGGGATATTTGGCTCAGTAATATTACGAGTGAGAAAGATCTTGGAATTCTTGTAGATCAAAAGCTGAATATGACCCAGCAGTGTGATGTGGCTACAAAAAAGGCAAATGATATTTTAGGATGTGTTAACAGAAGTATATTCTCCAAATCCTGTGAGGTACTAGCTCCCCTCTATTCAGCACTGGTTAGGCCTCATCTAGATTACTGTGTCCAGTTCTGGACACCACGCTTCAAGAAGAATGCCAACAATCTGGAGCAAGTTCAGAGGAGGGCAACAAGAATGATATGGAAACCAGGCCCTATGAGGAAAGACTAAAATAACTGGCCATGTTTACCCTTGAGAAAAGAAAACAGAGAGAGGTGTGATAACACTTTTCAAATACTTGAAAGATAGTCATACAGAGGAGGGACAGGATCTGTTCTTGATAATCCCAGAGTGCAAGGTACATAATAATGGGCTTAAGTTACAGAAAGACAGATTTAGGCTGAATATCAGGAAATACTTCTTAATTGTTAGAGCAGTACAGCATTAGAAACAATCAACTTGGGTGGTGGTGAGAGCTCCAATGCTAGAGTCATTCAAGAGAAAATTGGACAACTATACTTTGACTTGGATTCCTGCACAGAGCAGGAGATTAAACTTGATGGCCTTATAGGCCCCTTCCAACTCTATTATTCTATGATCTATGATCCTATAATTAATCTCAGCTAGAGGAGAGGTTTCTGGGTATAGGAACTGAGGAAACATTGTTCCAAGTTGACTAAATATATTTGTATACTGTAGAATCATATATGTGCCCATAGCTATGCCATTGATCTGAAGTTATATGTTATTGCCAGAGATGAAATAGTTATTATGTATGAGTCTGAGTCACACAGCTTGAAAGTCAGATTTGTCATGGCCTTATTTAGAATTGGGTTTTTTAAAATGTCTTTTAGACCATCTGAGAAATATTGATTTAAAGTGTCTATTTGTCTATGTTAAGAAGAGTAATATTTTAAGGATGATGTCCTCTGGAAAGTTACACATGGACTGTAGTTTCCTTAGGAGGTCAACTGTATGTCATATGTAGCTGGGGTTATTGGAAGCAATTGAGATATCCCATAGGTGATGGTACCAATATTTGAAATAGTGAGATGTCCGGAGTTACCCTATTTGTATGTGAAAGTACCACAAAATTCTCCCTCCCTCTCTCTCTTTTCTTTTCGTCTTTAATTTTGCAAACATGCTAAGATGGACTAACATAGGTACTTCTTTAGAAATTGCAACAAAAAACAGACCTTTGAGGTAATTCTGCACTGTGGAACCAGGAAGGGAGAAATTGGGAACTGTGAGAATGCTGGAATGACAGTATAGAATAAATGACATTTAAGGTACTGCCTCATAGAGCGAAGGAGAGAAACCTAGCCATTCTACACTGCTTTCCACCACTTCAAGAAAAATTGTAGTATAGGTTTTAAATTGAATAAAGCATATCTTTTATTGTTGTTGTTTAGTCGTTAAGTCGTGCCCGACTCTTCGTGGCCCCATGGACCAGAGCACGCCAGGCCCTCCTGTCTTCCACTGCCTCTCGTAGTTTGGTCAAATTCATGTTGGTAGCTTCGATGACACTGTCCATCCATCTCGTCCTCTGTCGTCCCCTTCTCCTCTTGCCTTCACTCTTTCCCAACATCAGGGTCTTTTTCCAGGGAAATTTCTCTTCTCATGAGATGGCCAAAGTATTGAAGCCTCAGCTTCAGGATCTGTCCTTCCAGTGAGCACTCAGGGTTGATTTCCTTCAGAATGGATAGGTTTGATCTCCTTGCAGTCCAGGGGACTCTTGAGAGTCTCCTCCAGCACCACAATTCAAAAGCATCAATTCTTCGGCGGTCAGCCTTCTTTATGGTCCAGCTCTCACTTCCATACATCACTACTGGAAAAACCATAGCTTTGACTATGCGGACCTTTTTCGGCAAGATGATGTCTCTGCTTTTTAAGATGCTGTCTAGGTTTCTCATCGCTTTCCTCCCAAGAAGCAGGCTGGATTTTAATTTTGTGGCTGCTATCACCATCTGCAGTGATCGTGGAGCCCAAGAAAGTAAAATCTGTCACTGCCTCCATATCTTCCCCTAGTGTTTGCCAGGTGGTGATGGGACCAGTGGCCATGATCTTAGGTTTTTTTATGTTGAGCTTCAGACCATTTTTTGCGCTCTCCTCTTTCACCCTCATTAAGAGGTTCTTTAATTCCTCCTCACTTTCTGCCATCAGAGTGGTATCATCTGCATATCTGAGGTTGTTGATATTTCTTCCGGCAATCTTAATTCCATTTTGGGATTCATCTAGTCCAGCCTTTCGCAAGGCAGTGATCCATGAAGGGGATATCTTTTATACTGTTGTGCAATTTATAAAACATATAAGTAGTGGCTTTAGTTCATCTTTTTTTGGCTTGGAATTTTAAGTTTTATTGTAGAATGTATAATACATATATAATACTGGTTGGTTTATATTTTGCTTTTTAAAGTAAAAAAAAGTCTTATACATGAGATTCTCTCTCTCCTGAAAGATAGCCAGTTCCTCTTTTTTGCACAAGTCCATACATAACTAGAACTTTTAGTGTGTTCTCATGTTGTCAAAAAGATCTGTTTTACAGATGATCACATAACTGTTTATTTTCCTTACTCCTCTCCTATGAAACTAAACCTTTCTAAAGATTGAGCCTCCTTGCTTTTGCCAACTCTGTGTGCACATCTTTGCTGTATCCAGTGGTCCCCAACCTTGGGCCTCCAGGTGTTCTTGGACTACAACTCCCAGAAGCCTTCACCACCACCTCTGCTGGCTAGGATTTCTGGGAGTTGAAGTCCAAGAACATCTGGAGGCCCAAGGTTGGGGACCACTCCTATTAGCATATTGCTGTAACTTTTACATGAATACCTCTGTTTTGAGTGACATTCTCAAAAATGTTTTCCAACTTTCTGTGTGGGATGATTACCTCAGTGTGAATGTTGAAAATTGTTTTGTTTTTTTGAACTTTTAAAAATCTACTTTGTTTTAAACAAATTCTCTTTCATAAAATTTCACTTTCATTTTTTTGAATGTCACTTGAAACTAACTTTCATGTTGCAAATTCAAGAAACAAATTTTAATAGATGATGTAAGTAAATACTGGAAATCTTTACTGAAATATATTCTGCAGGTTTTCTATGCTAAATAATCAATTTACATTTGATTTTGAATTAAAGTGCACAGTTGATGGATGTGTACATTCATTGGATATTTATATTTTTGTTCCACCTTCCCTTTAGGAATCTGGGTAAAAATGGTCTGTCTAACAGTAGCATTTTATTGGATAAATGTCCTCCTCCAAAACCACCACCACCTCCTTATCCTCCCCTGCCGAAGGACAAGCTGAATCCACCTACACCTAGTATTTATGTAAGTGCTATTTAGATGGTTGCAAGAAATAAGATGTTGAATGCCTTTTGAAAGAAAGAAATTTTATATGCTTGTTATATTTTTCTAGTAGTATGCTGGCTATGATCTATAAAGCTCTATAAAGCTTATAAAGTTGCTTAGTAAACCTTAGGTACGGTAGGACCACGATATCCAGGGGGGATCAGTCCCAACACACACACACACCCTCAAATGCTGGAAAGAGCAGATATATAGTATAGGCTCTTGTTCCCTCTAGCGGCCAGTTCTGGTAGTACACTTTGGAAATGCGTATTTCAGGGGAGTGTTAATATTTTCAGGAAGCGAATAAGTGAAACTGGGCACTGATCCTGCTGATACAGCAGTCCTACTGTAGTTTACACAAAACAGTCTGTCTTTTGCTTTCTTCCCAATACTGTATTTAAGCTTTTCAAATTGGCGTATTAAGCACAGTACAAAGCTACTCTCATAATGTGGAAACTCTGGGTTCTTGATGTATCTCTCATAATCATGACTCGTGTTCATATAAAATGCGACTGCTTTTTCAGAAGGTCCCTGGGAATGCAGGTTTATAGTACTGACAGAACATTTTAGTATGCACTCATGTTCTGTGTCTCAGAACCCACACCGTGACTCTCTTGGTGTCTATGTGTGTTTAAGCATTTTTGCATCAGACTGGAATGCAGGGACACATAGCCTTATAACTTTCTGAGTATAATAATGATTAATATTTCTTATAATTCTACCATGGCAGAATCATTGAATAGTTTCTATCTTTCTTTGAAATTAAGTTTCTCAGTTCAAAGAAATAAAAAACTTTAGTTTCAGTAATAATCCTTAAAATATTACTCTTCATTTGCATACATCAATTAACTTAATTTTGTAATTTATACTGAATAGAATCACCATGCAATATGATGTCTGCAATTATTAGCAATAGCATCCAACTGTTTTTTTAATTTTTATTAATAATTGCATTAAAACTGACGTGTTAAATTTTATTTTTATAGTTGGAAAATAAGCGTGATGCTTTCTTCCCACCTTTACATCAATTTTGTACCAATCCGAACAATCCTGTTACTGTAATCCGTGGCCTTGCTGGAGCTCTTAAGTTAGGTAAGTTTGATCTCCAGAATTTTATATTGTTAATGTAAATCATTTTTCTTTAAAAGAAACTTTTAGAAGAGAAGAAACTTCTAACAATATTTCAAATTACTTGGTCTGTGTATTTTTATTTTGGCATCATTTGTAAATAATGCAATGACCAATGCCTAAACTATTGAACTGAACTGAAGCAGGTAATATATCCTACAACTGGCCTGCTCATCTAATTTCTCAAATTTCAAACACCCAGGTATCATATGATCTCTCATAAATATGTGGAAAGTAAATGTGTAATAACCTACCTTTTAGAAGCCTCCAGTGTTGTATTTTCAATGACATCTATTAGAAACAAAACTTTTATCTGTACAGAAAACATTATCTTACATATTAGGTTTTGCTTTGGTTGAGAAATACTTTTGAGATGGCATTCAGAAGAGAATTGTAAAAATAATTATGGAGGACTCTCCCTGAAATGCCGTGACACAAGATCACAGTTGGAAAGGGGATCCCAGTCTCAAAATATGAAGAGTTGTCACCTGATATTTAATTACTAGTTAAAACTTAAGGGGATGCCTGAGAGACAAACAAGCTTTTTTTCAGATTTTGGTTGATGTTCTCCTTAGTTCTTTTTTATTATTATTATTCATTTTCAGTAGGGATAGGATTTGGAATAGGGGTAGGGGGGGTAGGGGGAACTTGGTACAGGTGGGGGAAAGGTAAAATTCCAGAGAGTGAAAGACTATTTTTTTACATCCAATTGTACAATTATGCTAAAAAGGAAGATCACAAAAAACTGTTTAGCAAATTTTTCCAGAATTTCTTTAGTTACTAATCTCTCCATTCCCTGGTTTGGACCTTCACATTCTTCTTTTATATACACTTTCCAATCCATACTTCGAGTCCAGCTATAAAATCGTTTCCAGTTTTTGAGTCCTTTTTGAGATGACCTTTCATTTAATGCTTCTGTTAGTACATATAATATCCCATATAGTTAGTACATATCTCATATAATGTTCTCCTTAGTTCTTGATGGTAGACTAGCTAAAGATACCTTACCAGTTATGCCAAGGATGGCTAATCTGCAGACTGGGGGCCGGAAACACCCTGCATGGGTTCCACATGTGGCTCAAAAATTTCAACATCATCATCTACATGCAGTGTTGCCCTTGGTAGATATTTATACACATGCTAGGGTGTTTGGTGGGGGGAGATAGAAAACAAACAAATATTGATTCTTAAGGGTTTTTTATTAACAAACAGCTGTTTGCGGGTAAGAAGGATAATATAGCACGAACTCCATGACGCAAGATACTATAGAAAAATGCCTTGTTGAGATGATAAAAAATAAAAGTGACTAATCACTTTGCCAGAAAATAGGCATTTGGTTTATAACAAGTAGTTCAAAGTTATGAGTGGAATTTTTCTTTTTTCATGGCACTGACTAGGGCATGTTCCAAATTTTACAAGGCAAAAGCAAAAGGTTGTTGAAGAAGTCTGTTGGTAATTTTGGCTTGCAGAACTTCGTGTTGAATTTGATAGACTTGAATTTATTAATCTTCACTTTTTTTACTGTCTTTTGTGATACATTGGCTATTTTTTGTTCTATTGTGATGACTTAGGGTTTTGAACAGTAAACTGCATGTGTAAATACATTTATATGATTGCTGACACTTCCTGTACTTTTATATTGCTTATTCATTGATAACTTGCAGTTCCAGCAGTAGCAATGCATATAGGAAAGTTGTTCTTTTATTATTTCGGTTCTCTAGATCTGGGACTCTTCTCTACTAAAACCTTGGTAGAAGCCAATAATGAACACTTAGTAGAAGTAAGGACACAACTATTGCAACCATCAGATGAAAATTGGGACCCTACTGGAACAAAGAAAATATGGCGTTGTGAAAGCAGTAAATCTCAAACTACAATTGCTAAATATGCACAATACCAGGCTTCCTCATTCCAGGAATCGTTAAGAGTGAGTAGACTACTATAATTTACTTATTGATTAAGCACTATTAACTTCCGGTTGAAGATTCTTGGTAATAATGTTTTATGTACATGCTTACCATGATTGGAATCCATGGTTATTATTTGTATACGATTGGTGTTACAGTGGACCCTCGACTTACGGAATTAATCCGTATTGGAACAGTGGCCGCAGGTCGAAAAGTCTGTAGGTCGAGGGTCCATTTCCCATAGGAATGCATTGAAAACCTATTAATCCGTTCCGGCAGAAGGAAAAAATACCCCCCTCCAAAAAAATTAAAATAACAGCAACAGTGGAGCAAGTCCCACGCTGGGACTGCCAAAAAAAAAAAAAAAAAAACACCAAAAAACAAAACAACACAGAAACATACCCCCAGCCCAAATCTACCCTCCAAAACCCACCCAGAACAACTTTTTAAAAAGAAAAAACAGCAGCACCTTACCAGTCTGAAGCCTCCGAAGCCTCCCGCGCTTGCAAGGCCGTGCTTACTTGCGAGTAGACCCGCGCCTTCGGGTTCAAAAGTTCTCATCTGTCCTTTACAATTTTAAGTGCACTTGGAAAGCAGGAGCTCTTTCAACTGCGACACACCCTATATACAGTAATGGCCGACAGACCTACAGCACAAAGAAGCAGCCTCGGCGCCACCTATAGTTAGAAAGTTGAATTGCCCGCCTTTTCCCCCTGCCTATTTCTGTTCTTATGTCGATTCTCCGGCCGGAAGTTGAAGTGACATTTTGCGGCTGGAGAAGTCCGTAACTCGAAAAGTCCGTAAGTGGAGCCGTGCGTAAGTCGAGGGTCCACTGTACTTGCTGTAGCTAAGTGTGATAATTGACAAGGTGGCGTGGCCCCTCTCAGCTGTGTAGTCAGACACATTATCAGGTACACAACCAAGATGTGTCCCAGCATCTTACCAGTTTGCTACATTGAGCTGTGGCAAGTTACACAAACCTTACACAAACACCACTAGAATTCTGGCCCATGTGCTCTATTCATGCAGAATAATATTCGGGCAAGTTAAGAAATCCGCAGTCTTCTCAAGTGACCAAAATTATTTCTGCTTTTTTCAAATACATTCTCTTTTGAAGTTAAAAAAAAGTAAATGTTTAATATCATTAATAGGCTATAAGTAATATGTTAGAGAACAAACATGTATTTATATTTTTTTACCTTAATAAATATGGCAACATTAGATAAAAGGTTTTGAAATATGTTTTCTAAACATAGAAAGATCATGTTTGTTGTGTTCTTTTCTATTTAAAAATAATACTGAGCTTACTACTTCATTCTCTTGAAAGGTCTAAAGTGGTCTATACAAACTTGTTATTTTCAAAGGGTGACACATTTCTAATAGAAACAGTAAGAAATGTCTTGTGCTTGATATAAAATGCAGTTGGAAATTAATTGTTGGAATAAGTAGGGGAAGAACATACTTTTTTCCTGTTTCAAAATAAGAGAAAGGGCGATTGAAGACTTTGTGATTTTAAAGCAAATATATCTTTTAGAAGAATGTAGTCTGAGTTGCATATGAAAGATTTTGAGAAGACTTCATGGGTCTTCAAATACTGTTTAAACTATGGATGTGCATTCAGATTTGGAAAATATTTGGAACTCACCAAATAGTTCTGTATTCAGATAATTCCAAATATATCTGAAACTGAAACTTAAAGACACTACTGTTTGAAGAAGAAATAGAAGATAGGCTGATTTAGCATGTGTGTTCATTGTAAAATCCTAATACTACTTGGTTGGGCTGATCAGGGGCACACATGGGATTTTTTTAGATTGCCAGTGGTGATTGGGGAAATGGGATATCCACTGAAGATTTCCATCTTCTGGTTGGAGAAGGGAGCCAGCACTGTACTCTCCTAGATCATTCCAACACTGTTGGAGGGTGGGGGTTTCCAGAAGCATTAAGCTTCCCTGATTCAGAGGCCCAGAAGATAAGCTGGAAATATCAGAATATCACCAAAGCATTATGTGGAGACTGAGAAGTTCTGGTGGGACACAACTGGAGTCCCATTGTTTCAAATGAAGAAGTAGGAGAATTGCAACATGATTGGGTAATGTTCACACAATTTTTTTATATTGGTTGCAAGGAAATATATTTCAACAATTCTGATCACATTAAAAATATAAACAGATAGAATTATACTAACATTTTGAATAATAAAATGTATGGTGATAGAGATTATTTCATGTTATTAAAATTTAAGATGATGACAAATAAAATTATAATAGCTCTGATCTTATATTTTGTAAGAAATAAGTTTAATAAGAAATTATTTTTCAATTACCCTTCAGTTTTGAAAGGACATTTTAAAACTAGGGATGTGCATTCAGATTCGGAAATATTTCGAGTTCACCAAATACTGACATATGGACAGTTCCAAATATATCTGAAATCGTATTTCATAGTTCCAAATGTCTGTATTAATAATTCCTAATATTGGGAGTCCCATGAACACCTATAGATTAGAAAACAAAAGGCTAGGTTTCTGCTTGCTAGTTGAAGAAGAGAAAATGAAACCTTTTTCTCGGTCATCCTGGAATGATTTCTTGAGAAATGAAACTTAAAGCCAGTCTGGCACCAAGGATAGTGGGGACAGAGAACTCGGTGTCTCCTGCTTGGGGTTGCCAGTGGTTTCCCAAGGGAGCAGACTGGGGTGAGAGAAAAACCTGTAAATGATGTTTGTTTGCACCAGTGAAATCTAGAAGCTGGCACAGAAGCCAGAAGGTATTTTTTCAGTTTGATTCTTCCAACTGAAAGGTGAGAATAGCTGCTGAAAAATTCCCTGAGCATTTACCGTTAGCTAATGCTGTGGTGAAAGCCTACACTGCAGCAGTGTCCTCTGTGCCCTTCTCTGAGCCCTCAAACTACATTTAAATGTTTTTACCTCTCATTGTATATTGTTTACCTTATATATTTAAGAATGAGATTTAGGATTAGTAGATTCATAGATTAACACATTATAAATCAACAGGGAAATATATTACATGTAGGTCTCTTTGAGTATATTGGGCAGAGGAAGAAGATTTTGTTGTCTGTGAAGGTTCTCAGTCATCCAGGTGAGGTTATCTGGAAGTTGAGTCGTGGCAACTGGACTTCTTTCTTTTTAGGCTGAAACGTTTTGCTACTCATCCAAGTAGCTTCTTCAGTCTGAGGAGAATTGGTATGAGTTCCCTGAGATATCTTCCACATTGGTTTCACTTCCCCCTGGTCTGAATAGGCTCATTAGAAGGACAACGGACTGGGGGTGAGGGATAATCCCACTTCTGCCGTCCTTCTCCACCCATTGTCATGGGTCGTTAACAGTCGTTAACACTGGTCTTTCTGGTGTGTGTGGTCCTAATCTTTCTGGGGATGGATGAAAGGACAGCATGATAAATAGGAGACAGATTGTATCTAAGGCCTCCACCCCTGTTGAGTGAGGGATTTTCTATATGCACATGTATGGCTTCCCTGACCCCTCTCTCAAACCACCTATCTTCTCAGTCCAAAATGAGTACATCTTGGTCATCAAATGAGTGTCCTTTGTTCTTCAAATGAAGGAACACTGCTGATTGCGTTCCTGAGCCATTGCCCCTTCTGTGCTGGGCCATTTTAGTGGCTGTTTGGTTTCTCTTTGCATTGGACTGCATATACTATATTGCTCCTGTTGTGTTTTGGTGGCCAGTCTTTTGGGTGGACGAGTCTCTGCCTTTGTGGGTTTGAAGTGGACGGATATGTGATGTTTACCAAAAATCCTTTTGAGCTTTTCAGACACACCCGCCATGTAAGGAATGACCAGGTTCTTCTGTCGGCTCTGGGTCTCTGACTGTTCCATTGTCCTGCTGAGTTGGAACATTGCCAAAGGCCTATTTTGGATATCCACGGGCCTTAAGGGCTGTCTTCAGATGTCCATCTTCCTTCTTCTTGGCTTCTGTGGAGGTGGGGATGTTTCTTGCTCTGACCCCAAGTTTGTGTTGTAATAGGCGATGAAATTCAAATCGCAGGTATTGATTTTTTAACCAAGAAGATAGGTGGTCTGAGAGGGGTCAGGGAGGCTTACATGTGCATATAGAAAATACCTCACTCAACAGGGGTGGAGCCTTAGATAGAATCTATCTCCTATTTATCATGCTGCCATTTCAGTTGTCCCCAGAAAGATTAGGACCACACACACCAGAAAGACCAGTGTTAACTGTTAACGACCCATGACAATGGGTGGAGAAGTGGGATTATCCCTCACCCCCAGTCCTTTGTCCTTCTAATGAGCCTATTCAGACCAGGGGGAAATGAAACCAATGTGGAAGATATCTCAGGGATCTCCTACCAATTCTCCTCAGACTGAAGAAGCTACTTGGATGAGAAGCAAAATGTTTCAAACTAACAAGAAAGAAGTCCAGTTGCCATGACTCAACTTCCAGATAAGATTTTGTTGTATTTAGACAGATCTAGTAAGTTAATAGATTTAGTGTCTGTGTGTGTGTGTGTGTGTGATTTTCATTGGAAGGGTTTGTGTTCTGCTGTAGCAGAATTAGATACTATTCTTCTTTGGTAGAATCTGCTGACAGTATGGAACATGGGTATGACAGAAGAAGTAGGCACTTGGGGAAGGCTGCAGGAACACTGCCTGCATCCACTTCAGCAGCTTCTACTGAAAGGAGTGTGATAGGGAGAGGAGAAAGACAGCCTTCCACTGCTACTATGAGTCTTCTAAAAATCTGTCACCCAACTTTCTTGTTCAGCACTGACACTATGAAAGAGCAGCAGGCAGCAGGACAGAGAATACCCTGGGTCAAGGTGGGACAGATACAAGTGAATTTTAGATATGTTTCATTGATGTCATTGTGCAATCCAACTAGAGCAAGGGCCCCAAAAAGATAGTGAATAAGGCACTTTTCTCCCAAACAGTTGGGAGCATTCAGACTGACATTGTCAGCATGGGTTGCAGCAGTGCTCCTGCTTTTGTGGTTGGGGAAGAAATTGACAAAGAGTACCAGACATTGCCTTCCATACCACGAAGTTCCATCATATTCAAGGAAGGGTTTACCCCCAGCACCTATTCCCAGCAGCCCTCTACTGTGCAACACAGCATTGTGGGTGGTGGGAACTCCCCTTGAAGTACATATACATCTGATATAGGGGAGGATGAGACTTGAGGGGACTCAGGTGGGCACTATTTCAGAAGCATGTGACACTGAAATCACCCCTACCCCTCCAGCTGCACTTGCCCCAACAGTTGCCAGAACTAGTAGTGATAACAAATTAGAAACTTGCAGTCAAAAACTGGAGCTCCCAAGAATTCAGTGAACTGGAAGCATTTTCAACAGTGTACAATAGATGCTCACATGGCTGAATGCATGCACTACAAGAAGATGCTCAAGTGTGCGCAGGGCTTGGATTACCTCTGGGAAATGAAATGGGTATTGTGGGGACAAGTGGCTTCCCTATTGTGAAAGGTAAAAATTATCAGAGAGCCAAGATTAATCCAACAGCCCAAGGAAACAGGGAGGTAAATAGACAAATAGCAAGAGTTGGGAGGCAGCAAATGCCAGACCCACATTGCAAGAATAAGTTCTGAACTATCCTGGAGGAGCTTGGAGAGGTGCAGGAAAATGCCTTCTGCAAATGCAAAAATGCCAGGATTATTCATCACCTAGGGGAAATGATAGCCTTAGATGACCAGCCATTCTCTCTGTTGGAGAACACTGGTTTCTGTAGGTTTGTGGCAGAACTGGCACCCCATTACCAATTGCCGTCCTGAAGACCCTTAGCTGCAAGGTGGTGCCAGAGTTATATTGTGGTGTCAGGCAACTGGTACAGCAGCAGTTACCCAGGTAACAGCCCATTTGACTAGTGGAGCAGCCATGGTGCAAAACATGCCTATCTCTCCCTGACAGAACACTGGTGAGAGGTGGCAGCATTAGGCATAGGGCAACACACAAGGGTAGGGTACAAGGAGTCCCTGTTGAATGTGGCCATGATGTTGCTCACAACATTCAAGAGACTCTGAGGATCATGCTGCAGCAGTGTAATCTACAGAAAAACATGGTTTTTGTCACAGACAGTATGGCAAACATGGTGGCAGCAATGCAGACTGCAAATATGAAAATTGCGCAGTGTATGGCTCATACTCTTAACCTAGTTGTTCAGGGTGCTTTCCTAACGGAGTATGGAAGACACATGCATACGTAAAATAACTGAGTGGGCCAGAAAGAGGGCAGGGCATTTTCACGACCTAGAACAATGATCTGTTGCCTCAGAAGAAAGAAAAATTAGGATTGCGATTGCACCATGTAATCCAGGGTATGACAGCTTGATGGAACTCTACTTTCGGCTTGTTGAAAGAGGGCTGGGGCAGCAAAGGGCACAGCATGATTTGGCACTGGAGACTTCCTTCAGTGTGTTTCTTCCTCTTGATAGAGAAGAGTGTGACATTATGCATCAAATGGTCTGTGTTATCTGAAACTTTGAGAAAGCAACACAGGTCCTTAGTGGGGAGATGTCCATCCTTAGCCATGTGATCACAACGTTGGCATGATAGAGGGCATAATGAGAGGGCAGTCTAGGTGGATGGAGGAGTCCATAGAGGGAGAACATCATTTTTTTCCAGCCTGAAGCAGTGGCCCTGGCCAACAAGTTAAATGATCTGCTCCACTACAGATTTGCCTCCTTGTGGGAGAAAAAGTGTATTCTAGCAACCTTCTTGTATCTCTGAATTAAACACCAGGCAATGGATATTAATGAGCAGCAAAGGGAGACAATGGCAGCCAGCTTTCTGTCATATGCTGCAGCAGCAGCTAATGAAGAAGGTTCATTAGGGCTCACACAGAGGAGGAAGAAAATGGGAATGTTCATAGCACCCCAAACAGCAGTACCAGCAGTTGTCTTCTAGAGCCCAAGTCCCTCACCCTGCAATAACAGAGCAAGCTTTCTGGGACACTCTTCTGACAAGCATGACAAGGGTCTGTCCTCTGGAGACACCACCCCAGAGGAATGACATGGCAGAAGCAGAGGGAGAGTCATACATTCAGGAACCCTGCAAGCTGAAAGAGACCAGTCCTTTGTCTTAGTGGGCTGAGGAGTCTGTTTGGGGAGGTCTGGCCAAGGTGGCATTGGGACTGCTGTCATGCCCACCTATTAGTGTGCCCAGTGAGAGAGTGTCCTCTCAGGAAGGAGAATTTGTAAGTCCATCCCATGCCTGGAATGTGGATCTGTAGAAAAACTTATTTTCCTTAAAGTCAACCTACCATTGCTCAGCTTCCCAGAAGTTCTCTTTAAGTAAAAAAGAATGGCATACTCTGATCACAGTGTTAAGTATGCCATGCTCCAGTGTGCTGCCCTCTCCTTCTGTCTCTTCTTCTAACTGCTGCTCCAAGATGGTGCTCACTCACTCAGCTATGCTGTGTCCCATGCTGTGGGCTGAGGGTCCACCCACCACAGACTGTCTGTAGCTCCACTGCCTGGCAGTAGTGCTCAGGGTATTTGCCCACTGCCTGATGTGACCTGTACTGCTGCTGACATTTCCTGCTGGCATTCCCACTGTTCAGGGTTCAATCAGTTGTTTCCTGATATCTAGGCACTGCTGACTGTTGGTGTGCACCCTTGTTGTTTGGCACAGTCACTGGGAAGGTGTCAAAGGGCCCAGGGAGATCCTTTTAAAATGTTTTGCCTGTTTATGTTTTTTTAATTGGGGAAGATAATGACTATACAGTGGTGCCTCGACTTACGAACTTAATCCGTTCCAGAAGATGGTCGTAAGTCGAAGCACCATTTCCCATAGGAATGCATTGAAACATGATTAATCCATTCCAGCCGGGAAAAAAAAATCACCAAAAAAACAAACCACTGCAAGACCCATCGGAAACGCGATTAATCCGTTCTGGTTGAAGGGAAAAAAAACCCAAAAAGCAAACAAACCCTGCAAGACCCATCGAAATGCAAAAAAAGAAAACCAAAAAGCAAACAAACCCTGCAAGATCCAACAGAAATGCAAAAAAAACCAACACACACACACACACCAAAAAGCAAACAAACCCTGCAAGACCCATCGGAAATTGGGGGGGGGGGGGGACCAAAAAGGAAACAAACCCTGCAAGACCCATCAGAAATGGGGGGGGGGGCAAAAAGCAAACAAACCCTGCAAGACCCATCGGAAATGCAAAAAAAGAAAACCAAAAAGCAAACAAACCCTGCAAGACCCATCGGAAATGGGGGGGGGGGGGATCCAAAAAGCAAACAAACCCTGCAAGACCCAACAAACCCTGCAAGACCCATCGGAAATGCAAAAAAAGAAAACCAAAAAGCAAACAAACCCTGCAAGACCCATCGGAAATGGGGGGGGAACCCCAAAAGCCAACAAACCCTGCAAGACCCATCGGAAACGCGGAAAAAAAACCCCAAAAAATAAAGACTGCAAGACCCATCACAGCACAGAAACATACCCCCCCCCCAGCCCAAAACCACGCTGCAAAACCCACCCAGAACAGGCAGTTTTTAAAAAGCAGAAAGCAGCACCTTACCAGGCAGTCCGAAGCCTCCTCCAAACGCACACTCTCTAACCGCTGGGGCGAAAGAGCTACAAAGAAGCAGCCTCTTCACCACCAATGGTTAGCAGTTTGAATTCCCCGCCTTTTTCCCTGCCTTTTTTTCCAAACATAACTCGAAGCTCCGGTCGCAAGTCGAAGCAAAATTTTGCGGCTGGAGCTGGTCGTAACTCGAATTGGTCGTAAGTCGGGACGTTCATAAGTTGAGGCACCACTGTATTGTATTCATACTGACTGTAATGGAATTCTGGATATCTGGAAATTCCAGATTTTAATAATGCTAAATTCCAAACCTGAAGGGCTGCAATTCTCAATTCTGAAATTGATTTTGGTGCTAGTGTGCACTCCCAAATTACAATACATTAATTTTATTTAATCATAGGGTGTGACTACATTGACATATAATGCAGGAAATGCTATATGATTGGGAAGGTCTGATTCGCATTTTTGTTGATCACATGACATAAAAGCCAGTATGAATCAGCCCAGAACACACATCTTCATTTGTAGTTTTTTCTTCTGCTGCTGGAGATTCTGCTTTATTTGACATCAGATCTTTTTGCATAGGTTCATTTGGTGATTGCTTGACTGATGCAGAAAAGTGTGTGCAGGGGTGTTGGTGGTTGCTTCAGTGATGCAGGGAGTAGTGTAAAAACACCAGGAAGGCTGTATCTTTGCAAATAATGCAACTTCCTTTTTATTTTTTAAGTCTTGGTGGCAGCACTGTTGCACTAGGTCATTTGGACACCCAAAAAAGGAGGTTGAGATGAAAGAATAGGAGGAAGTTGCTACTCAACCGTTGAGGCTTACAGCTTTATTAAGCTAGTTCTCCTGTAGCCATGCCTCCTGGAGGGCTATGTGAACATGCTGCAATCAGAGCTTTTTGTTAATTTCCTCCTCTCTACCTCTGTGGCCAGTTAACTTGAATTTACACAGGGAAACCTGAGTTCCAAGGTGTGACTTCCCATTGGGTAAATTCACATTTTTTCTCACTGTGTAGTTACTCTCTTAGCTTAATTTTGCAATTAAAAGCAAGGAATAGCATAAAATAAGATCATATGGCTGAAGAAGACTGTCTTGTATTCAGTTACAGCTATAAAAGAGAGTAAATATCAGATAGTAAATACATGTGTAGACAGATACACTGATGTCTTTTAAGATGGAAAAGTGGACTCTGAAGGGGGATGGCTCTGCCATCTTCGAGAAGATACCTTCCTTTTTGCCAAACTTATCAGTTCCAGCTATGCATTGAGATATTGGAATGTTAGCTAAACTATCCTGAGGAATGTGGCTGTTTTCATGGTCAGAACATTAGCTGATCTTTGGCTCCCCGCAGTAGAAAATACTTGCATGCTTAATCATGTTAACTTCTAAGTTATATATACTATATTTTAATATATCTTTGACTTTTGCAGGAGGAAAATGAGAAAAAAAGTCACCATAAGGACCATTCAGATAGTGAATCAACATCTTCTGATAAGTGAGTGGATTGAATTTTATGTTGTTGTTTGTGAAAGAAACTTTAATGTCTGCTCTTTGTAGCCCTGTTTCCTCTTTTGCCTTCCTTTCTAGCAGGGGTCTCAAACTCAATTTACCTGGGGGCCGCTGGAGGCAGAGTCTGGGTGAGGCTGGGCCGCATCAGATTTTCCAGAAGAAAAGCTTTGTTAAAAAAATTCCAATCTTCTCAAATATCTTTATTTTTTAACACAAAATAAGATGAAAAAATAAATAAACAAATTAAGAATTAATAAGAAAATAAATCAATCAATCAGTAAATAATAATAATAATAATAATAATAATAATAATAATAATAATAATAATTCTCTAGTGAGCGACTATATGTGGTTTCTTCAGTCTTCTATATCTGCTGTATTCAGATTCAAATGTCTGCATTAACAGTTCTTTAACCTTTAGTCTTCTAAACATGAATTGTCCTGAACATGAATGGAACATTGAAGAACATGAACTGTTCTTCTGAACATGGCTTCTCTTGCCTACTCCTTGCTGCTAGAGACCTGGCAGCGCTTCCTCTTGCATAGCCGAGCCACATTTGGCTTGAGAGAGGAAGCAGTTGAGACCCTCAGTATGGCTTGAAGATGATCATCAGTCAGTCTGGACCTGTACTTGGACTTATTGAAGTTCAAGGTGGAGAAGAGCTTTTCGCACAAGTATGTGCTCCCAAAAAGGCACATGGTCCGCTTGAACATTCGGGAAAGCTCAGGGAAGCTGGGGGTCAATTCTCTCAAAAATTGCCCAAGCTTGTCTGCTTTTCCACTCACCTCCCTAAACTTCGCTTTGAGTTCAGAGTTGCACTGCAGGTCAATGAGCTCCATTTGAAGCACAGGAGGGGCATCTTGCACATCAAAGGAGAAGGGGTCTGCAAAAATTTGAAATGTGGCTCTGTGCGTCCAGAAGGGGGGCCCTCTCCCTGCCCGGCAGTCTTCTCCCTCAGGGGTTTGGCGCCACCGGGGCTTCTGCTTTTAGGTCTCTCCCCCCCCCCCCGCTCTTCGCGGGTCACCTGGCGAGGCTGCTGCTGCTGTCGCCTCGTCCTCTCTGCGCTTCTCCTTCCCCCCGCCTGGCGCTCCTCCACTCCCTGTGCACACACACACCCCTAGCAGCTGCATGCACCCCTTCTGCAAGGCTGGCCCCATCAGCAGAGTAATCTCTCCCCCCTACCCAAGGGCTAATGGGGCTTCCTGGGGCTTCTTGACTCCCACTCTGGCAAGATGCCGTGGTCTTGCCCAGTGTGGCTCAGGGAGACGGGGGGGGGGGAGGGGAGCACGCACGAGAAGGCTGTTCTCTCGGCAGCACCCCCTCCCGCGGCACGTCTGGGCAGGGAGCGGAGGAGCGCCAGACGGGGGGAAGGAGAAGCGCAGAGAGGACGAGGCGACAGCAGCAGCAGCCTCGCCAGGTGACCCGCAAAGAGCGGGGGGGGGAGAGAGAGAGGGAGAGAGAGACCTAAAAGCAGAAGTCCCGGTGGCGCCAAACCCCTGAGGGAGAAGACTGCCGGGCAGAGAGAGGGCTCCCCTTCTGGACGCGTGGGCGCTTCGGGGGGGCAGGCGGGACCCAGCCCCTACGAGGAGGGGAGGAAGCCCCACGCTCGCCAAGTAGGTGCCGCCGCCCCTGCTCCCGCTCCTTAAACTTTCATATTAAGGTGGGGGCCAGAAACTATCGTCCCGCGGGCCGCAATTGGCCCCCGGGCCGCATGTTTGAGACCCCTGCTTTCTAGTCTCCTTTTCTCAATCTGAACAGATACTTTCTGTTTTTGCTTTTGTTGTTGAACTGCTGTTCCCCTTTCCTACATCATCAAAGACCATGTATTTTGTGAGGAAGAGGCTACTGCATGTGGGGCTAAACATGTGGGTTAAATCCACATGCATGTACTTCTGCAGTGTGAAATTAACCCATATAAAAGTACTTTCCATGTTGCTGTCTTAAGAAAAGGCACAGACAAATCTTGTTATAACTTGGACAACCAGTGTCTTTAAGATAGTCTCTTCTCTATACCTGAAACTGTAGCTGCAAAATAAGGTTTTCTGTGTAAACTAGGACTGGACCAGGAGGCTTTTTAAATTAGACTCTGGAATTTCCCACTGAATAAATTTCCAAAAACTGTATTGCAGGAGCTGTGAAAAGTCATTTGTAGGAGAAATTGATGGGTTGAAATTCTCAGACGTCAGTGTATATAAAATGCAGCAAAATCTACCACATTTTTTGTGGTTACTACCATTGTAAATTACGTATAGCCACAACAGTTTGCTCAGTGCTGTGGAGAATGCATCAGGGACAGAGTATCTGTAGGGCAACCATGATTATGAAACATAAGTGGCTCTAAGAATTTAAGGTTAACACTGAATTGTCACTTATTCCACCTGAAAAAGTAAAGGAGATATTCCTGCTCATGTGTAGGCTTTCCATGCAAGCAGGAATGTCATTTCTATAGATACGTCACTTTATATGTGAAAAAATGATACTGGAAACGATAGCACTCCCTTCTAAGTTTGGTGATTCCATAGGAATACTGCCTGAACAGGGTCTCAGTCTCATTCTCTAGCAGCTGGTATGTACCTGTTGCCTCCTTTTCCTTGCCTCCTCCTATTAGCAGCCCCACACTACAACTTAGAATATTTAAAACTTTTAGTCTTTCACAGTGTTCATGAACATGGGACTTCTCAGCTACTGAGGATTTATTTCCAGTATTTCAATAAATTGAAACATTATTAATTATTTTTATTTCATCAAATTAAAACCCAGAGTTCTTTCTACCAATAGGTAGGGAACCACGTATAGGTAGAAAGGCATCTCAGTTTTTTCCCAGCTAAAATATCTGCTTTTGTTTATTTTTGCACATATCTACACATTATGTACTTTAATTTGATGCTTCTTTGGGCTCTCTCTGTGACCACATCAAGTGCCCTGATGAATTATCCAAAGCTGTTTGTGACTTCCCAAACAAGTATATGATGACTCACGAGTAGACAGTCATGTAAGTTGAAATACACACAGATGATAAAGCAAGAAAGAGCTTAGTGTGGTTTTACAGAAGTTGGTGGTGTGCAGCTTTAGTCAGTGATAACAAGCATAGCTGAGTTGCTATGCTGGAGTGCTGGAGTTACAGTCCAACTGTAATTATAATAAACTGAAATGTGATTAATAATATCTAAAGGGCCATACCTTGTCCACTTATTATAAAGTCACATTTTAATAAGTTTTTTAAATGTTAAGATTTATAATTATAATCAACTTGATTTAAAAATACTTGTCACTGTCTCTTACTTGTATCCTTTATTTGACAGTTCTGGGAGGAGGAGAAAAGGACCTTTTAAAACTATCAAATTTGGGACCAACATTGATCTTTCAGATGACAAAAAGTAAGTAAAGCTGTGCTTATATATTTGCCATTAAAAGTAAGATTAAAGTTCCTGTCTTCACACCAAACCCAATGTTTTTCTTGGGTTGCATTGCCAGCTCAGATTTTACTAAACCCTGTCACTTAAGTCAGTGTGATTGGATCTCATTGTCACTCTGCTAGCTACTCTGTTTTCCCGAAAATAAGACCTAACCTGAAAATAAGCCCTAGTATGATTTTTCAGGATGCTTGTAATACAAGCCCTACCCCAAAAATAAGCCCCAGTTAAGTGAAGCCCCGCCCTCCACCACTGTGCAGCAACCAGAAGAAGATCACATGACTGTATTTGAATAAATATAGATTGTTGTACATGGAAAAAATAAAACATCCCTTGAAAATAAGCCCTAATGCGTTTTTTGGAGCAAAAATTAATATAAGACCCTGTCTTATTTTCAGGGAAACACAGTATTCAGCATATCTTCCTTTAAGAAATAAAATAGCTAAGAGAAAGCCATGTTGGATTAGACAAATGCTCCATCTTGTCTAGACCTATCCGGGCCATCAATTATATTCTAGACCTATGTACCACTTACCTAGTGTTTGGCTGGGAAGCTTGCCTGTTGAGTCAGAATTATATAATGAAAACACAGCAATTGACTGTTCATCAGTGAGAATACTTCTGCTAAATGGTGATGGAAACAAAGTTTCATACAGGATTGCCAGGTGGTTTATAGGCTGTGGTTGGTCTGTGCAACTGATTCAGTTAAGTTTCTAATGCCATCCTTTCCTGCCCCCTGACATGAGTCGAGGAGAGATGTGATGAGGCAGTGAGGGACAATGTACTTGCAGGTAACTATTAGTATCCAAGGCCAGCTTCACATCTTGAAAGTTGCCCAAACCACTTACAGCATACTTGCAGAAGGTATTCTACTGTATTTATTTAGCTATCTGATTAATATATATCACTTTCTTGTCAATATTTCTGAAGCATTTCATGAAAAACAATAAATAATAAAATAGATGAATAAGAAACAAAAGCATAAAATTGTCCATCTAAAGTGTGGAAGAATAAAAAGCTATTTGCCTGGGAAGGAAAAAAGCTAATAGAGGTGTTGCAGAAGCCTCCCTATTGAGACAGTTCTGTCTGTGGTCCTGCAGCTGAGAAGCTCCCTTACCCAGTCACCACTTGCTTCAGATAATTAATGTGTGCTAGAGGGCTACTCCTCCCCGAAATAATCTCAGTGCATTGACGTTTGATGCTGGAGTAGGAGTTACTCCGTGTATTTTTATCCAGTCTGTTTCTGATCCCCAAGTACCACATCTGCTGCATAACCAGTCTCTTATAAAGGGAAGAGATGTCATCGACATGCCTGTGAGATCCAGTTCAAAAACTCAAGATTAGCATCTTGCAGGTAGAGTTCAAAACCATGTAGGAAGTTGCAGTAGCCTGCAGAACCCTGAAAAATAAGTGCCAAGGGGCTGTGTAACCATCAGCTATGGTTGTACAGAACTTTGGAAATACTGTCCTCATTTCTCAACCCTAGATAGCCTGTCCAGAAGGGTATTATGGTGATGGCATCAAACACCACAGAAAGGTTCAGAAAAGATTAACTTTCCCTGCCTGTCCTGTCTGTCATTCACTTACAAGTCATGTGAAACCATGCTTTGAAATCACAACGAAAGGGCTCTAGATAATCTGTCTCATTTAAGAGCATCTTTCTCATTTAAGACTTCTGAAAATTAGTCAGGGTTGTTATGCCTGCCATGAAGTTCTTTTTAGCTACAGTTAAGGGTTATCATATAATGAAATCCCAGTGACAGATACCTAGAAAGATCTCTATACTGATGTCTTGAAGCTGAGAGGCAGTGAAGGTGACTGGTACATCAGCAGAATCCATAATCTAATATGTATACCAGCACAGTAAACCTCATTTTCAAAGACTTGGGCATGGATAGTGTAAATTTTCACTTTTTTAAGATCTGTAGAGAGTATGAGCGTGTTTTATTTCCTCAAATATAAGATAATTCAATTAATCTGCTGGTTTACAACAGGTGGAAGCTGCAGCTCCATGAACTTACAAAGCTTCCTGCTTTTGTGCGTGTGGTATCAGCAGGAAATCTCCTTAGTCATGTCGGTCATACGATCTTGGGAATGAACACAGTCCAACTGTATATGAAAGTTCCAGGCAGTAGAACACCAGGTGGGTAACGTGGAATATTTGGAATATACCACACACTAACCACAACTGTCTGAATTTCTGTGTCTTAACTTTCCTTGCCAATAATAAATCAGAAGTCCACGTTTATCTGTCTCCTCTTTTCTAGAATTATCAGTCTTACTGCTTTAGTCATAAATACATATAATATTGGCACAACTTTTAGAGAGAGCAATTTCCAACAGCTGTGCATCATTAGACAACAGAGAGAGAGAAGTTGATGCAGTGTTGAGTATCTTGGAGAAAAGGCAGGATATAAATGTATTAATATAATCAGTATTTAAAAATAGATCAGTTCTCCTCATTCTTGTTATCTTGACCTTTTTATAAATACTTACTTTGACCAGCTTTTTGTTTATCATCTAATACATGAAGTAACCTCTTTCCTGTGAAATCTAACACAACAGTAAATATGTTATCCTTTAGGTACTGCGAGATTGTCATTTTTGTTTCTTTTTAGTGTTCCTTAAATTATAGCATGTTGCAGGCATCAACCATCACTGTTATTAATTTTTCTGTTCTTATTAATTTCAGGTCATCAAGAAAATAACAACTTTTGCTCAGTCAATATAAATATAGGCCCAGGTGACTGTGAATGGTTTGTTGTTCCAGAAAATTATTGGGGTGTCCTGAATGACTTCTGTGAAAAGTATGTTCACTGTTTTTCATCACTGTATATTGTGTTTCCAATTACTCTGCAACCCACTCCTACCTCTAACACAATGTTATTTTTATACTTATTTGGAAGGATGTATTTGGCACATTCTCTATTATGTCCTACTGTACTTCTGTCTTTACTGTGCCACCATTATACACCTTGGAATGTAATAGTAATATTGACATGGAAATGTAAGTATGTGCTAGAATTGTGGCTAAAATCTAAACAAACAATGCAACTTCTTCTGCTAACCAAAGACACTTGGGGATTGTTTCTTGGAATGAAGCCTTTTCTGCCACAAAGCAAATTTTATCTTGGTCATATGGCAACAGGATCTGCTGTTCAAAGATCCCTTTAGGCACAAACACGTCTAAACACTAGTAATTGTAATAAATCCCTGGAATAACAAGTTGGCTTTTGGTACCATGAAGACGGCTAGGCAGAAATTAGTGAACAGCTTTGTATTCATAAGATTTTCACACAACAGTGGTGTGTATCTATGCTAGTTCATTATATGTGCCCATACAGATAGGCAGCAAAGTTTATGCAAACCCCAGTTATATATGGTTTGCTGCTGCAACTAGTTGGACTGTTCTCTGCAGCTCCTAGCTAAATACTAGGGTCCTGTAGGTTCTGTGATTTCTTGTTGATGGAATGCAGCTTCTCCTGTCAGTCATGGTGTTACTGGTTGTTGCATGGTAGCTGAAATATGTGATCCAGCTGCCTGGTTCCAGATATAATTGGAGTTTCCTTGGGCTTGGATAATAAGAAAAAAAAAACACTGCAACAACCCGCAGTGCTGTGCCAGACAGCAGAGTAATAGGTACTACTAGTGATACCAGCAGACCACTGCAGAGACAGCTGAAGTTGCAGTTACTGAAGTTACTGTACTCTGAAGCACTGTTGTGTTGTTGTTGTTTTTATAATGTATCTGGCTCTGTATGATGCTTCTCAAACTCCATGAGCAAACATTAGGATGTAGCAGTTTCCTGTAGCAGTTCACTAAAGAATAAGAGCTTACTTATTCTAAGACTGGGCAGACTATTTGTAAATATTGTGGCGTTCCTTTTGTTAGTTGAATAGAACACTGGTCTGATTTAATTTCTTGTACATAGGATATTTATATAAATGTTTAAATGTTCACTATCACTTTCCATTACAGAAACAATATGAATTTTCTAATGGGCTCTTGGTGGCCTAACTTGGAAGATTTGTATGAAGCCAATGTCCCAGTCTATAGGTTTATTCAGAGACCTGGAGATTTGGTGTGGATAAATGCTGGGACTGTTCACTGGGTACAGGCTATTGGCTGGTGTAACAATATTTCTTGGAACGTTGGCCCTCTTACAGGTATGATATCCCTTAAAGTTGTATAAATAACTGTAAAATGCTACGAACATTGAAATTGAAACTTCTGATACATTAGATATGAACAAGTTTACAAGTAATTAGATCATACAGAAGGAGATAGAAATTAGAGTAATATGTATGAGATTTCGTTATTTTAGAGAAATATCTTGAGAAATTTCCAGAGGAAATGAAGACTTTCCAAAACAGGCATTTGGCCATCAAACAGTATTTAAACATGAGAAATAGCAGTTTCTAGTACAAGAAATTTGTGTTGGAATAAAGTGCAATACATGTATAATTAAGTAGGCTGTGAACAGTATGTCAAAGAAATACTATAAACAAGGTTCCCTCTAAGCTGAGCGAGGACGCTCCTCTGCCTCCCTCCGTGCAGCTATCTTCCCCCTCCGTGCAGCGATCGTGTTAGGTTCCAGTCGCGACAGAACCCTGCACAGGGAGGGTGGAGTTGTGTGTTCAGGAGCAAATTCATGAGAGAAGCGGAGCCCCACCCAGCAGAGCTGAAAGTTAGAGGGTACATCAACTATAAACCATGATTAATTGTAATAAGCTGTTTGCGTGTCTACTGGCTCCTCCCTTTGTAGCCACTTACATACTAGTATTGAACTGAGGTTTTAATCCTAATTTGGAAGGGTCACTCAAACTAGGTTTGGAGAATGGGATATTTGAATACAGCAATTAACTCTTAGATTTTCAATATCTGAGCCAATCAAACAAATTTTGTTTTTCCAGCAGCATGGCTTTTTTTACAAAAGACTCCACTTAAAGGGCAGTGAATTTTACTATTTTTAAAGACAAAGAATACATGGCACTTAAAGTAAAAGTATTTAGTATCATTCTTCTCCAATACCTCCTCTTTTGGTGTGGTATATGGCAATGAAAAATTGGTACCAAAGTAATTTTTTTTTAATTATTTCAAACAGTTTTTCATGTGAATAAACAATCAACAAAAAACTACACCTTAAATATCCTCTATAGCAAGTTCGCACTCATGTTTTCTCTCCTGTATTGTCCTGTAGCCTGTCAGTATAAGCTGGCTGTGGAACGGTACGAATGGAATAAATTGCAAAGTGTGAAGTCAATAGTACCTATGGTTCATCTTTCTTGGAACATAGCACGAAATATCAAAGTCTCAGATCCAAAGCTTTTTGAAATGATCAAGTAAGTCCTTTTTTAATCTGTATGCCTGTATTTACTGTATCCTGATTAGTGCAAATAGGAGACAAGGAACATAGCTCCAGGTAGAACAAACCATCTGAATTGTTGTGTGGTTGATATTAAATATTAAAATTGTAAACAGAGTTCAGTCTTCACTGAACTGAGTATGACCACAATTATTCTGAAGGGCTTTTCTTCTGCTGTAAGATATATTGAAAGCATACGGAAAACACAGCCTCCCACAATTGCCATATATAACAGGCCAGCACTCCGGTTGCTAATAAGCCCTGCAGGTAATTGAACCACAGCTAGTGTTCAGGCCAAGTATATTACCCTCTGGTGGCTGCAAGTGGTATTTCAGCATACAACCATCAAATAAACAGGTTTCGGTGTTCACTTTCACATAAGAAAAGAAATATAGCTGCAGTAAATACCTGCTATTTTTGTTATTTAGATTTAAATTCTACAAATGATATTTTGATCTTTGGAGCAGACACACATAAAATACTATGCCATTTTGGAGGAGTGAGGGAACTTCCTGTTTTTTCCATGATTCCAGTTACAAGTAGTAGAATATTGTTTCCTGATATAAGAAATAAACTCTCATTAGTACTGGTTTGCACTGTTTAATTCTGAACATGGCTGAAAAATCTCTTCAATGAATCCAGCCTTGTGCTGATGCTTTTTCCTGTTCTTGTTTTCCTTTCCTCTCCTTATTCCTGCACTTTTCTTTTTCATTTCCATGATATTTTGGGGAAAAGCACAAAAGTGGTTGCCTTTTATTAGTAGTGCTATAGAGGCAGTTACTATCTGTTTTCCGTGTGTGCCTGATCCCTCACCCACACATCTTTACTTAAATTATATGATATGACACTTGGTGAAAGTGAAAATATCAGGAAGGAGAGAAGTCAGCAACTAAGTTTTACTGAGAATGAATTTTAAATTGTTTGTAACTTTCAAAATGCAGCTGAGTAATGTTGCTGGCCATGGTAGAAATTCCCTTGTTCACATTTTCAAAATACTTGTGAATATATTAAACATTAATAAGAACTTTTTTTATGTAGTTATTGGTTCAGTAAAGCAATTAATATGACATTGGTACAGTAAAGCAAACTAAAATACTGTATATGGAAGTCAGTATAGGCCTTTCTTAAAGACACAATAATTAAAATGCAACCCAGTAATATTCTAAAAGAAATGAAATGTGTTTTTATCATATTAATTGAAAGCCACCTTAGGAAAGCTTTTGCTTTGAAAGGCAGCATATAAATTCTTAAATATAATGAAAAACAAATAAGGACCAGAATCCAGTTGGTGATTAATGGGCCTACATTAAATTACTTGTCAACCACTGTGAATCACTGCTTACAAGGCACTGGTTGCATTATTAGGAATGTGCCTGCTGTTCATTCAGGCATACACCTTGTAATATGATTAGCACATTACTACACTAACTGTTCCACTATATACACTGTTCTATCCACATCTTCGTGTACTGTGCTGGAGAGTTTTGTACTTCTCATTCTCCCCTGCTGAGAGGAGGAATGGGATCACTGGAAGGGTTAAATAAGTGAACACTACTTCCTGCTCTCATTCACAATCGTTTCAGCTTTGGTGAAAATACATATATCTATATCTTTAGCACTGTCATGCGTTTATGTATGGCCCCACAGCAACATATTCATGGTGAACTGAGATCAGAACCTTTTCAGCTCCTACTTCCCCAGAGACGACTTCTCTGTGATTTATTAGTGATATCTTTATTATCTGGACCCATGGAAAAGAGGAACCTGTTGATTCCCATCTGGTATTTAGTAACTTCCACAACCATCATCAACCTCTGCCTAGACCAGTTCATGCAACAGTTCCACTTTCTGGATACCAGTGTGTGATTATAAAACAGGCAGACAAACATCACCTTACATCAGAAATCTAGAGATGGCTACTCACATGTTTAGCTTCCACCTCAAAACTTTACTAAATCATTTATCTACAGCTAAAATATATGGCACAACTGGAATCTTCTCAGATCCATCAGAGACTTTTAGCTTGAGGGTCTAAGTAAAGCATTTCCAAGACTGTAGTAGTTACACAACAAAGTGAAACACATTCACACAAACAGGGCTAGAATGATACCTAGGAACTATCTTCTGTATGACAAACTCAGATAACAACAGAACACCTGCAATTCTTAGCTTAAACCACTAAAATGCATCGGCAAGCTTCACCTCCTCTTGGACAGTGATACCTCTCTTGAAAGAGCCCTAGGTGGGAGGCCTAAAGGTATATAAAGACAGCTTCCCAACATGAAAAGATTACTTACAAGCAACCACAGGCCTCACAGTAGGTATGGTCATTCAAGAACCAATGTCAACACATATGCCAATTCTGTCCCCACATCTACATTAAAACACTGTTGAAGGACCTCAAGATGTAATCTGCAACATTAGGGGTTCCTACACCAGCTGTTCTTCCAATGGGATGTATGTGCTGTCTTTTATCAATGTTGGCCAACAGCACTGTACAAAATGCAACAGTTTTAATACAAAAGAATCTGTTAGTAGAAACAGTAGTACTCTAAATCACTTCTGTCTCACTGTCTGCTTTGGCTGTGATCCTTGGACAAGAGAACTTCAAAAATAGCTTCCAAAAGGAAGTGGCTGAAAAGGAATGCATCAGAAAGTTCTGATACAGCTTCCTAGACTTCAGCAGGATTTTTTTTATTTCATTCTAACCATAAGCCTATTAGATATTTACACACTTGCAAGAAATATTGTGGAAATTGCAATTGCTAATTACCAAGGTGCTGGTTGCATGCCTGATTTCGCACCTGGCACCTAATACCTTGTCAGTTAGCCATGGAAACCTCCCCAATTTCTCCTGTGCACATCTAAAAATTGGATATTTGCCTACATATATTAATGAGCATATCATACAGTTTTGTCCATATTAGTACCCAACATTTTTATGCTTTAAGACAGCTGTCTGCACAGTTTCCTTTACTTATACATTTGGCACTCCTGTTCACTTTACCATTTCTGATTACTGCTAAAAACAAAAAGTGAATCCATTGGGGTATAATAAAATAAATTAGCTGAAAATACAAAGCAAACGTTTCATCTAGAACTCCCAATGTATCTATTTATACAAAGTAATATAATTAATAAATATGTGCCATCAAGTCAGATAGGACATTACAGTCATGATAACACATAGCATTAAGGATCTTGCAATATTAGTTGCTGCTGTATGCTGTGGCTGTAATGAGCTATTTTATTATGTATAACAAGCTCTGTTCTGGTTACATTACATTTTAAATTTGTATTTCTAGTTCATATGTGTTATTATATCCTAGTTTGTGTATTGTTTATTCATTTTTGCAGTAGTCATCAGAGCAAACAGGAGTACATTTGCAAGAAAATCTACACTTGTATTTGTGTTAATTTCATGTCAGAATAAGAGCTGTGCAGAATTGTATAGACCGCTAGCCTGTGTTCGTCATAGTTATTTGTTCTGACAAAAGGTTAATTCCAAAATGAAATCAAACAATCATTGATAATCATCTCAAAATTCATCTGAATAGCAAAGTATAAGTCTTTTCATTGTTGCAGTAATTCCAGGCAACATTAGCTTGTCTTATTCTACAAGCTTTATTTATCTAAGTTGCATGGACATTCCATAAGCACAAAAATACTTCACAGTTGTAAAAATACAGAAGTCTTACAGCCATGAAAAACTATAGGCATAAATACTTAAATAAACATGAAAACTAAACTTAAGTTGCAGGCAAGTTCTTATGTCAGAATTCTATCTGAAACACAGTACAAATAACATAGCAAAAAGAATGTTTTAAGTTACATTCTAAAAATGTATAGCCTAAAAAAGGGAAAATTGAAAAACAAAACAGAGAATAAATATCTTAAAATATCAAAGCTGTTAAAATTAAAAATCTTTGAAAGTAAAATATATTGATTTATATAGCTTATAATCTTAAAAGGCACATTTAAGAAGCATGGGGAAAATTTCAGAGTTCTTAAGAATAAACATTAGAGATTTATTTATTTATTTATTTATTTATTAGATTTTTATCCCGCCCATCTAGACAACGTCTGCTCTGGGCGGCTTACAGCAAAATATCATAAAAACAATTAAAACAACAATTTAAATCAATATTAGTGTTATTCAAGATGGAAGAGTATAAACAGAAAATTAAAATAAAAAGTAAAAGATGGGGGTATTCGTATTCACATACGAATATGAATATCCCTGCACAGCTGAACTTAACGAGGGTCCAGCCCCTAGGGCCGGACCGTCCACTCATGTGTCTGCTGGCAGCGGCAGCCCCACTCATCCTTCCAGTTGCTCTCTTCCCACTTGGCTGGCCACTCAGCAGCCATGCAGGGAGACTCGTCCTCCCTCCCCCTGCCTGGGGGAGCTGAGCAGGAAGAGAGCAACACTCCGGGAGCAATTGGAAGGATGAGCGGGGCCACCGCTGCTGCCGGACACGTGAGTGGACAGTCCGGCCCCAGGGGCCAGACGCTCATTAAGTCCAGCTGTGCGGGGATATTCGTATACGAATACCCCCATCTCTGATAAACAGATATTTAAGAAAACAGCTTCCTCATGTTCTAAGCATATTAAGAACATGCACAGAAAAATTCTAAATAATGCTCTCACCCAGCCAAGCCAGCCTTGTGTCAGTTTACATCCATGGAGGGAATCCATGATGATTGTTGCTATTTGGTGTGTGCAGTGTAGTGTGGAGCCTTGCTGTGTTGATAAGTTGAATTCCTCAACGCCTGTGTGCAATGTTCCCTCTAATGTTCTTTACCGTCGCACGGGAGCCTTGCCCCATGCGTGCATGGAGGAACAGGGTTTCATCCAAAATGGGAAGTAAACAAATCGGCTGGTGGCTGCCCATGTGCAGCCCTGGTGGAGCTCTGTGTGCATGCGTGCACCGTAGAGGGGACGTTGCCTGTGTGTGTCTTATCTCTCTACATTTATAATTCTTTCAGTTGTCCACAGCTCCCCCCATTTGTCAACAAACTATTTCTGCAACGCTTGGAGGTCCAGTGACATGGAGTACCAAGAATAAGTTTTCAATAGGATCTCAATTTATCTTGCACCTCCTGTAACTCCAAAAGTTTATAACATAGAATCTGGCAAGCTGTCACTATGACAATAAAGTCATTGTTATGACTAAAATTTTGTAAACCTTAGAAGATTAAGGCTTTATAGAAAGAACCACAGAATCTTAGAAAGCCAGAATGTTGTAATGACATAATATTATAGCTCCAAGATACTGGAACTACAAAGAGTGCATATTATAAGTACTGTATCCTTTGTTGATGCTTTTTTGTTATTTTTAAAACATATTCAGCCGTCAGGATGTTGTGGTACTGTGACTTTGCTAGGCTAGAGAGCTGGCTGATTGTTTTGAAACGACTATAGTAAACTATTGTTCAAATCTCAATTTTATAAAGCACTTTCATTTTCAGGGCTATTTTTTCTATACCTCCCTTAATTAATTTAAGCAAAACAAAACAAAAACACCCCAAAGTGTGCTGCTTATGTACCACCCTATAGGGCTTAAAGCACTCTCTGGGCAGTTTACAATTTAATTATGCAGGCTACACATTGCCTGCCCCAGTGAGTTGGGGACCTTAACGTTCTATACACACAAAATATCAAACCTCAACAGGTGGTTTTTGACAGGGCTACTTCTATATGCCCTCCAGCAGGTGAATGTGGGGATATCTTGCTTGTAAATCTTCAGTGTTGTTAAAAAGTCTAGCGGATGACCTCCAGTCAGAGATCATATGTCTGCAACGTTCTTGCAGCTTTTCTTGCTAAAAGCTTAGTGCAGTCATCTGCTTGACTCTGGTCCTTTGTCTGGCAAAGATCTGGAAATTTGCTTGTTGCTCTCATCTGAAACGAAATAAAGAGAGAGGGGGGGAACTAAAAAAAAAGTCATATTTTTTCCTCTTAAGAGGAAAATGTGTGTCGTGCTTAGGTTAATGTAAAAATTAAAAATTGTATTGGCATGGGTGAGACTTTCAAAACTTAAAAATCAAAAAGTCAAAAATTAATGGAATAGACTCCTTTTAAAAATTGTCAGTGGGAAGAAAACAGTGTTTCCATGTGATTTTAACATAAAATATCCTTAAAATCCTGGAAGTTTTTAAGGTTCCAGTTGCAATGTAGAACAGTTGTTTAGTTTCACTTGACTGAATTATTTATGTGAAATGTTGATTGAAGCACTTGAGAACTTCTATTTGTACCCAGTTCCTTTTGTCTCCTTAGAGTAAGTATTGAAACCCAGGCATCTTCCATTGGGATATACTTCTACTATACCCTCCCATCATTATTGTAAAACTGCAGACACAAAATTTCAAACCTTGACATTATTATATCCTAATTTGTGCATTTGATTCCCAGCGTGGTGTAGTGGATAGAGTGACAAACTAGGACTCTGGATAACAGGGTTCTAATCCCCAGTCAGCCATAAAAATTGACTTGGGAAGTAGAACTGGTGAAACCACTTAAATATCTCACTCACCTTGAAAGCCTTATTAGAGTTGCTATATGTCAGTTCTGATTTGACAGCACAACACATACACAATTTGTGTATTTCTTGCTTTAGGTTTTTTTGTGGGGGACTTATTTCTTGTTTTCCCTCTTTCTTACTACTAAACCAATTGGAGCTGTGGGCTGTACTATTGTCTTACACTGGACTTTTAAACATACTTTTGCCCACTTTAAATGTATGAGTCTGCTTATCAACACTTGAATATACTAGTTACCCGTTACTGATGTTGGAGTGATTTTGGCAGAGTATCCTTGCCTGTCAACTTAAAGGGCTCCTAGAGTCTTTTAAGGACCACTGACTGAGAGTCACTATCCTGGATCTTCTGCAGTTCTGTTATATTTCACACTGCCACCCACCTCATACTGTGTAAATATCTGTCTACTGAGGCTACGCATGTATATGAAGAAATGGACTACTGTCCACAGAGGTTTCTGTGAAAGAAAACTTGTTAGTACCTCCAGATGCCTTGGGTTTTTTTTCTCCTTTCTTTCCATTGGAAAGATGATTTATGTCATAGTGCTGGCCATTCTTGGTTGTTGTTTCCAGTGAATTTTACCTGCCTCCCATCTGCATAACTCAAGTAGTGCATCTTATGCCTTTTTTCTAATTACTAAAATTCAGATAGGTAGTGAGATTTACAAAGGAACAATACTTGAGGGGCTGATGTTTCTGTTAATTTTTTACGAACACTCAAGTGTAAATGAACTGACCCTAGTGAATGCTCACTTTTCATTGTTTCTTTATCCTAAGCTAGGAAACCTCTGAGAGTCTAGAGGTCGTTTTTGCCTTCCCTTGGACCTTCAAAACCAGTCACTTCCAATTTTCAAATAAGTCTGTTTTCAATTTTAAAAGACTTGGGGGAATTACTTGTAAATGATGGATCACCCCCTGAAGAAGCTACTGAGAGTGTTGTTTTCCCTTTTTGGCACTCAATTTCTTTTTACAGGGATAAGGATAGAGGTAAAGGTGGTATAGGGGAGCCACAGGCCACACTTTGTCCAGCTCTACTTTATTTATTAGACATTTTTTGTTTAAATGTGTTTCTGTAACATTACATGATGTTAATTTTTTTGTAGAATTTTAAAAAGAAATTTGAGGGGAAAATATTTGTGAAACCTAAGACACATTAAAACAGAAGCATTAAATGAATGGGTTTAACGATTCTAACATCTTTTACAGGTATTGCCTGTTGAGAACTCTCAAGCATTGCCAGACTTTGAGAGAAGCTCTAATTGCTGCAGGAAAAGAAATTATTTGGCATGGGAGAACAAAGGAAGAGCCAGCTCATTACTGTAGCATATGTGAGGTTAGTAAACATGTGTGTCCTGTAGGTTGGTGTCATCTTATAGATCTTTTACATCTGATACCTGATACATCTATCAGAGTCTCCCCTCCCCATTGTGTCATTATAATACTCAAATCTCCTGTTACATCTCTTCTAGATAACAATGTTGTCTAATCATTAGAGCGGTAGCAACATTAAACATGATTAGCACTACATAAGAGTTCTTGTGTAACCCAGGATGTGAAACTAGTTGCACAGTGTTGACCACTTTCCTGTGATGCAGATGTATGTGTGCTTTTAACAATTTTTGAACAGGCAGCAGTGTTACAACTTTACTAGCCCATTGTGAGTATAAAAATAGAATATCTTCATAAAAGTTCTCATTCTTGTGAGAAGTCACAAGTATGTTTATATTCCTTTTCTTCTAGTACAATGCAGTGTGCAGAAGATGGAAATGTTCTTGTACTGCCCTTCATTCAATACATTCCAGGGTAGAGAAGCTCCATTTGTTTTCTTCCCCATGTCTAAGAAAGTGCTGGTATCAAGCTTACCTTGTAGAGTTTACTGAGTTTAGCAAAGCATTTTCTGATCTTCATCTTGTATTGCTAAACCTCCTTATAAAAAGAAGCTCACAATGATGCTCTCAGAGTTGTGAAGGGCTTCCTTAAATAGTAGGAACCCTAGTCAAAATTGATGTACAGAGAACAGATATAGATATCTTAGATATTTCTCATGTGAACCTTGCATCTGTTAGCAAACAGCATTTTTAAAAAACACTTCTCTACCAAAGGCATACTCCCAGCACTGCCAACAGGTTGAGAATTCTTTCCATATGTGAGACCAAGTGGGGAGGGATCACAACCAGCATCACTCTTTACAGCAGAGGTAAAGATTTCTGGAGGAAAAGTCCATCGCAGGTTACAAGCCATCATGGGGATGTATAATCTCTAGGCTTAAAAGGAAGGTACTTCAAAATGCCTGATGCAGGGGAGTGGTATCAGGAGACAGGTATCTGGTTGTCTCTGCTCTTTCAGAATGTTGGGAGAGATCAGAAATGCAAACCCAGAGGCATCTGGTGGGGCCACTGTGAGATACAGGAAGCTGGACTAGATGGGCCCCTGGCCTGATCCAGCAGGGCTCTTCTTATGTTCTTATGAGGTTCACCATGGTGAATTTAGATATATTGGAGTTAGGAAAGAGGATTTATTGCTCAATGTTATTATGTGTAATCTACCGCAGAAGCCTCTGTGCTGCAAGGTCAGAAGACCAGCAGTCGTAAGATCGAATCCACGCGATGGAGTGAGCTCCCGTCGCTTGTCCCAGCTCCTGCCAACCTAGCAGTTCGAAAGCATGTAAATGCGAGTAGACAAATAGGTACCACCTCGGTGGGAAGGTAACGGCATTCCGTGTCTAGTCGCGCTGGCCACGTGACCACGGAAACTGTCTTCGGACAAACGCTGGCTCTATGGCTTGGAAACGGGGATGAACGCCCTAGAGTCGGACACAACTGGACTAAATGTCAAGGGGAACCTTTACCTTTACAGCACAGGAATAGTAGAAAGATGTATATTTACAGTAGGAATTGTGTCCCACTCTGGATTCCTGGACAATGGACCGTACTTGGATTTTCTCTCAGGCAAAAGTATGACTTGTCAGTATTTTTTGGTCTGATCCTGCTTATTTGGTCACAGTAGTTTGTATCATTCTAGTTTTCAAAATGTGTTTCAGATCTGTTTGACGGTGCCAAGCCTAATGGCATCTTTTCTTAAAAGCAGTAATCACAATTACATTTCAAAACATGTCTATGCTGAAGAGATACCATGCTCTTAATGTTTTTATTTTCTATGATTGTAAAAGGAGTCTTGTCCAATCTGCAGAATTTAGGTTTCTAAATTAATATTGATACTTGGTAGTGAGATGTTTCCACTTTCGGTGCTGCTGTATATTACCCAGTGTCAAGTATTTGTACAAGTTCTGAAAATTTAAGGCATTAGAGAACCATTTGTTTTCAGTATGCTTAGTGTTGAACACCTAGCCCTGCCCCCACTTATTGTTGCTTTCTTCACCATTTCTGAAGAGGAGAAGTTCCTGGTGGCATGGAGACACTCTATGCAAGCAAGAACCCTGAAAAACAAAGCTGCACAAACTGTATGTCAATAAGGAGCAGTTGAGAAGCTCAGTTTTAGGGGAATTGTGAACCCAGAGGTCAAGACAGTTGGGGGAGGGGCAAGAATATGCCCTTTTATTCTGAGCATGTGTACCTATATTCCTTCCTAGCCCCTCCCTCAAATTGCAGCTATCAATTTGTCCCAATTGTCTGCCTGAGTATGTAGGTCATATATTTTTAACCAATAAATAATGCAAGATCCCATACTGAGCACTGTATATAGGTCTAGAGGTGCTGCTATGGTCCATCTCCACAATTCCACAAGAGATTACACTTAGTTGCCTCTCTTTCTTACGTCCAACAGGTGGAAGTCTTCAATTTGCTTTATGTCACAAATGAGAGTAATTCTCGGAAGACCTATGTTGTACATTGCCTAGATTGTGCACGAAAGATAAGTGGGAACCTGGAAAACATTGTGGTGCTAGAGCAGTACAAAATGGAGGACCTGATGCAAATCTATGATCAGTTTACATTAGTAAGTGGCATCGTATTGTGAGGTGGAAATATGTTGAGTACAATTTGAATGTGTTGGTTGAAATATACTTGTTGCAACTATGTATTGTCCAGAGAAGGAGGGGGGGTCTGCTCTGTAGGCAGTCACTTGGTGTGTAAAATAGAATTGTAACATCAAAAGAACAGATAAAATACTATGTGTTGTATTCTTTTTTTTAAAAAAAAAAAGCAGGTTTCCTGGATAATATGAATTTATTCATTGATTTGAAACTACTAAGAAGCAAACATAAAAGGTGTACCATATTAGTTCTACCCGGTTCTCTAATTGTCAGACGTTTCCTTTCTACAAACCCAGTGCACTCACTCAATAGAGCAGCTAAGCCAGTTACACCTGTAGAGTCCATAACACCTCTGCCTACCTCCTCCTTCCATTGTGAAAGTACAGCTGATCAAACAATGGCGTTGAGCGAGGCATTGCTGGTAGAGAGATCAGGACAATAGTTGCAGGAGTACAGAGAAAAAGCCTGTGAATGCAGAACTATTGTGCTGCTACTAAATACAAAGCTGAGTTTCTCAGCTTTGTATTTAACACAGTGTCAATAGAGAACTTTGCTCACCATGATTTCTTCTCTTCTGACCACCGATATTCCGGCTAAGGTTTCCTCTGGGAATATGGGCACCTCATATTCCCTATGGTAGCCATGTTTGAGCTTCAGGAAGCATGATTCCTATGGTGTTCAACTTACCTGTTTTACATTGTTGCTTTTTCGTACAAGGAAACAAGATGCATCTTTATTGTGTTAGATTTTATCTCTCCCAGAAATCCCAGGGTAGGGGCAGGTTTTGCAAAGTTTGAGAGCTTTTGTCAGTAAATTGTCCCATTCTGTGTCAGATGTTGAGGACCCCTTTCATTCTACCCTCCTAAGTCAGGGCAGCTGAAGCCCCCCCCCCCCCCGGGACTTGTTGGCTGAACGCTTTCTTGTTCAGTCCCTTCAGTGGCCAGAACAGCTTGCTTTTCATTCTCTCCTGGTCTCATAAGTCAATATAGAGCTGGCTCTTGGGATCAAATCCAGTTGTAGTACGTAGTATCTGTTGCTACTACTAAGCCTGGAACCAAACCTCAGTAGCTTTGATTATTGCTCAACCTTTTAATGGGGAGGAAATCAATGTCCTGGAGCTTCCGATAGTTGGCATCTATCCTGAAAGATGAAATGGGGGCAAAGCACCTGTACATCTGGTTAGCCCACCTGTAGTATAGAGGTTTTCTACTGAAACCCTTAACATCACTGTGTCAACCCTGAAAGTCTCTGATATCCATTCCATTGAAACTGCTCTTTCTGTCGTGAGATCATAACAGTTCCCACAAATGTTCTGAATTGAGTGTGGTCTCAGTACCAAATTAGACCTCACATTAAAAGCCTCTTTGCACTTGACATGCATGTCTTTTAAAATGAACATAGCAGCTACCGAGAGTCTTATGATTATTGGTATTAAAACTGAAGAGGAAGAATGGCAACTCTTCCTGTGCTGGAGCCTTGACTAAATCCTGTCGCCTGAAGCAATTGTTTACAATGGTGCAGTCACATCACTCTACTTTTTGACTCTTAGTTACACATGAGGTAATGTGTTTGCTAAATTCCTCTTTTAAGATGGATAATATGTGGCACAAGTGTTGTCTGTATTTTTAAGGGAATGCCTTCTCTTAAAGGAACACTAATAGAGAAAATTCATAGTGAAGCAGCATCCAGAATATGTAAAGACATAGTGAGTCAGTAAATTTCCAGTTGTTAGCAGGTTTTGTGGAGTGAACACTAATCCTTTCTGAAGACATGTATCATTGATACTAATTTATAAAAAGTAATGTAGTATGTTTTCTCTTTTCAGGCACCTCCATTGCCATCATCTTCATCTTGACATTTTTCCAAGGACATTTTCATAAAACTTTTCTGATATTCAGGAAGTGACCCAGTTCTGCACCACTGATTTTTGTAGCGATCCCATAAGGCTGCTGGCTGAAAGCTGTGTCTATGCAACCTTCCAAGTGCGGAGTGTCAACCAACTGGACAGGAGAGAGCACAGCTCCTACTCCAGAATTTAAATATAGAAAGCTTATTCAGCTGAATTTTAAAAAAATTCCATGTTTTGTATATATCTGACAAAACTGGCAACATTATAGAGACTACTGACTTGAAGACCACCTCTTTTGTATTTCTCCGTTTTCTGGGCTGATGAATTGGTTTCATCTATTCCCCTTCCCCTTCAGAGTTTTTTCTTGGAAAAGTACTAGCATAGCTGGTCATTTCTTTGTAGGGTAGTTAGAATTTTAAGTCTTTCTTTGGGCTACACTTTTTTTTAATGTGAAAGGTTAGGTGATACTTTTTTTTTTTTACTGCTTTTATGTTATTCTCTGTCTTGTTTTGAAACCATGATGGTTACTTTTTGTTTCTTAAATAAAATTTTAAAAAATTAACAGCCAAGTCACAAAGATAAATGGGTTGCACATAGACTAAAAATAAACTTCAGATTTGTGATTTTGTTTCTAATCTTGATGTAAATTTACACTATTTATAAATACATATTTATTGCTTGAAAATATTTGTGAATGGAATGCTGTTATTTTTTCCAGATTACCTGCCATTGAAATTTTAAGGAGTTCTGTAATTTCAAACACTACTCCTATTACATTTTCTATATGTAAATAAAACTGCTTAGCATTGTACAGAAACTTTTATTAAAATTGTTTAATGTTTAACATTTTGTATTGTTTGAGTTTTAAAAAGGATTTATGTACATTGACACATTTTTGTTGATTTTTTTTAATCTGGTTATATATATTTTATATATACCCGTGTGTGTATGTGTATATATATTATATATATATGTATATATATAGAAAACTGAATATAAATATATGTATAAAGAATTAGAACCTAAATTTTTTCTTGTTTTTAAGTTTTACATCTATAGTAGATTTGAGGTGTCTACTGTAAAGTATTGCTTACAAAAGTATAATTATTTTTTAAAAATATATATGGTATGTATCATCAAGATATGATATGTCCTTCAGACTGGTTTATTGTTAAATTGCACTTCTTGCAATTGCAGACAAATAGCTGATGCCAAATTATAGTGGTAAGATGTGTGGAATAGCATACTAACAACTACAAAAAATATGTCTATAGTTTAACAGGATTTTACAGATTAAATTTAGACACCTTAAAATGTAGCAAGGAATTATAAAGAAAACAGAGTTTTAATGACAATGGTATCTTAAAACACAGCAAAAACAAGATTTGTACATTCCAGTTGCTTTTTAGCAAGCATATGCTATGTTGTCTTAATGCTATTTTTCTGTTTTATTTTGTAAGCCAAATTCATTGATAATTTTTTTAAGCATTAGAGTCCTTTAGGAATCTTTTTGTTTCATTTTTTTCAAAGTTAATAATAGCAATTCATTCTATTAAATTGCTCCCATTCTTTCTCAACTGTTACATGAAAACAGTGGGTTAGTTTACTGATTCATTAAGTTCTGCACTGAGTCAACTGGTAATTGTAACTTCTGTATGTGTTCTGTCATATTTGACGTCGCTGACACAAAGCATCAGAATTCACTTACATTTTTCAAATGTATAGGAATTTAACCGTGCTCCTCAGCAGATTGAGCCAAGGAAAGAAGACAGGAAAGGCAGACATTTGATTGAAAAACCAGAGCTATCATGTGTTAACATTTCAAATAAAGTACTTAAACCTAAGAAATGCTTTCAGGAATACAGTTGAAGGGCGTCAATACTGTGCTTCATTTTTTCAAGAATGTGGATTGGACTTGTTCAATAATCAGATTGAAAATGCACTGCAGTACTAATGCTCTCTGCTAGAGGAAGTAGGACGGTGCTGTCCTCTTGTGAGGGATAATTATTTGTGCTCTTTGAATTGCCTTTAGTGAGATGATGGAAACTGTTTTACAAGGCCAACAAAGGAGAGCATCAGTTCCCAAACAGTTTCTTTGCATATAGTAAAGCTGACATTATACCGCAGTGTTGCATCCCCCAATGGCCATCTATCTCATTAGAGAAAAAATATATTTGTCATCACAGAACTGTCATAATATAGTCATTTGTTGTGCATTTCCCTAGGTGATTAATGTTCTTACCTAGGGAGGATTTTCTGAGATCAGAGGAGTACTCTAGATTTAAAGAGTCATGACTGTTCCAGTATATAGCACACTGGACATGAAATTTGTGAAATAAACTGAATACTGATACTCTAGTATACAAGAAGGCAATGTAAACCACCTAATAATAGCTCATCTTCTCTAGTTGATCAGATTGATGACAAAATTGGGTTTGCGCTGAGCTGCGTACAAAGGTAGAGTTTTAACTCCTGGAGGTTTCAGATATCTACATGAGACTCAATCTGTTAATACACAAAGGATAGTGGACATCAAAGTTCCAACTCCCTCAGTGCAATGCTAGGCCCACCTCACCAAGTTAAGGCATATATTTGAGCATCAGTCTGGGCAAAATCTATACAAGATGTCAAGAACAAATAAGATTAATGGTCTTCTCTTTAGTTGGTCCAGTGTCTTTCTTAGGATAATTTAAAGGAGTGATGAGTCCACCTTCAGTCAATGTATTTTGCCTCCACAAAATAGCAAATGAGAATGTCAAGTTCTTCATGGCCTTGTGACTCACACAGATGGCTGTTTCTGCTGTTCCACCGATAATTCAGAACATTCAAGACCTGGCCATTGATTTTGTGGTCTTGTATAAAGATGCAAAGAGCATCAACTTGCTCACAAAAAATTGACACATGCATACCATTATTTTGCAGCCCAGTTCTCAAGGTCTTCAAAACTGGTTTCTTGGACCTATCCATTTTGGGAAACAGGCTGTGGAGTTTGTTTATGGATGAGATGCATCTAGTACTAGAAGCTGGTTTACCATGTGTGGAAGCTCAAAGGGTAGACCTGGAATCTTAGTAGAAGTATATAGTACAATTCAGATGTTTCCAGATAATGTTGTTTGTAAATTCCAGATGCAGGGGATGGGTATCAGGAGACTGGTATCTAGTTGTCTCGTGTGCTCCCAGAGGCATCTGGTGGGGCCACTGTGAGATACAGGAAGCTGGACTAGATGGGCCCTTGTCCTGATCCAGCAGGGCTCTTCTTATGTTCTACTTCCAGCATCATGCAAATTGCTCACACTCATATTATGTGGAAGGCACTTGCATTTTGGTTTATAATTTGTACCTGGATATAGTTAACAGAAATGAAAGTGCTGGGTATTCTTGAGTTTCTATAGGCCAGGCTAATATGGGCCTTCTGATTCAACATATTCAGCAGACATCACACATCTAGAACATGCTGAAATTGTCAAGTATCAGTCTGAAATGAATCTTCTGTGTTTATAGAAGGGAACATCAATTGGATTATGAGTCACGGTTCTTGTATGCTTTTTATTTAAGAGATCATCTTGATTGCAGTAGATATGGAAGGAACCTCCCCAAACAATGTGAGGACTGTGAACACATTCAGATGCCCTGACAGCTCATCCTTCCACTCCAGAAGCACCATTAGATTGCTTCTGACAAACAAAGAAGATGTTTTCAGTCCAAAAGATATTCTTGCCCACCTCTCAAGGTCTCCCTGTACCCTAATCCAGCAGATGATAAAGTTCTCTTCAGACATTCACAAAAATGTTTAAAAATCAACATGTGGAGATTGAAACATTCTAGCACTATCCTCCTGATCTTTGCTATTTCACATTTATTTATTTATTTATTTATTTATTTGACTTATAAATTTGACCACACTACCCAAAGGTCTCTGGGCGGCATACAAAGGAGTCTTAGAAATAAGCCCTTTTGTTGGGCTGGGAGGTAGACTGACTCCAGGTTATAGTAAAATGTTTATTATTTATTTATTTAATATATTTCTACCCTGCCTTTCTCCTCAGAAGGACCCAGGGTGGTTGGCTTGGCAGTTCAGGTTCCACAGTTCAGCATCCCACCCCCCTTCTGCGAGTGCCCATTCAGCAGCAGTGCCTGGAGGAAGCTGGTTGGGGTGCTGCTACTAAATGAACTGAACCATGCTGAACCAGTGGCTTGTGCCCATCTCTGTTGCTAACCCTGAGTCAGATTATCAGGCATTGCTTTTCTTTGTCTCTGGGGCTTTCAGAGGTTTTAAAGAACTATATTTTCTGATATAGTTAACCATCCTGCATCATGTTTTATTATGAAAAAGTGTGATAGACGTTCATCTTCAATAAATAGTTATCCGGTAATGACTCTTTCAGAATTATTTTGGAAAGTTGTAGTCCTGTAAAGCAATATTTGCCCCAACTTTGGTCCCAATATGATGGGCTTATTGGCAGTAGGACTGCTGATTTAAGAGTAAGGAGTCAGTTTACTAGATGAAGTTGCACTCCTTTTGTAAACATATTTTTACATTTCTGTGAGGAGTCCTAGAACCAGCTGGATGGCCAGGTAAGAGCTGTGCTAGTAATTCCTGAACACAACTTTGTTCATATGCCACTTGTGTCCACTCTCAGAGAAGACAGACCATGTCTACATGCCTTAGTTACTCAAGGTTGAATGTTGTACCACATTAGATGGGTCTACTTTTGAAAAGTGCTTAGAAATGTCAGTCAGAACATGTGCTGCTTTTAAGTGTTTTATTTATTTAACATACAACTCCTTTTTACATTAGTTTCTGATCTGTATCTTTATAAAAAGGTTCAAGAGGGGGAAAAATGGACCCTCCAGGTGAGTCTGCTCATTCTTTCAGGATGTTGGGAGAGATCAGAAATGCAACTAATGAGTAAACAGCGAAGGGCTTTCTTTGCTGAAGTGCAAGCAATATTAATTTAGAAATTCAGTTCTCTGTTGTTCTCTGTTCTTCGTGGTCTCTGTGAATGCACACATATGGGTCTTGTCTGCGCCTGCGCTGACATTCTCGGAAGATTCTAGAGCTAAAAGTAACAATTTAGTGGTGTGATTCCCCCATGAGGCATATGCTCCTCCCACCCTCCATTTCCCTCAGTTCCTTTTTTCCGCCGAGCTGTACGGTTCTCCTTTGGAAGACTGAGCTTTCTCTTTAGCCTTTTTCGAGCTAATATACCCAAACAGCCCTTTTCAGGGCTACTATTTCTTTACCTTTACTCTCTAAATCAGTTTGAGCTATTGCTTCTCTTTTACTACGCTTGCTGCTTTTTCCCGCCTTTTTGATTCCCCCCCCCCCCTTCCCTCTCTTATGGCCTACCAGTTTCCTTTCAAGTGGTGCACTTCTTGTCCTAATAAGATCTCTCTTTCTGACGAACACGATCAGTGTCTTTTCTGTCTCGGGGAATCTCACCGCACTCATTCTTGCGCTGCCTGCAAAAATCTCTCTCGGCCAGCACTCAAACAACATTTACAGAGGCTTAGGTCTCACCTTTGGCAAACCACGATGATTCCTTCCCCCTCCAGGGAACCGGTAAGATCCCCTGTTTCATCGGGCGAGAGACTCCCCGCAGCCCAGACTGCCCCTGAAACTGTGGCCTCCATCCCACCTAAGGATAAAGCACAGAAAAAGAAAATTTCTAAGCCAAAATCGTCTACTAAATCCTCCATTAAACCAATCGATCCCCCTTCAAAGAAGAAATCCGCAACGAAAACTCCAAAAGCGGATAAGTCCTCCCGCCTTGAGCCCCCTCAACCATCTCTACCCTCTCCCATTTTGGAGGAATCCTCGAGGGACGCTCATGACTATGCCTCGGATCAAGAGGAGGTCCAACAGATAATAGTCTCTGCCATTGCATCAAGCTTAACACCGAGTACTGGCCATTTCCCGGCTGTGCACCCGTCCAGCCCGGCCTCGGCCCATTCCAACCCTACATTAGGGCGGGCAGTTGAAATCTCGGTTTCCGACCCCGAAACTCCCCCTCTGTCTCCCAGAAAATGGACGGAGAAAAGGAAACATGTCTCCCCACAAAGATCTATGACGCCGTATGGGACTTTTTCCCTTTCCCCATGATGCCATACCAGTTTTTCGACCCCTCTGTCTGGCAATCACATTTCGAACGGTATCATACTGAGCAGCACAAACGTGCTCGCCTTGCTTCTGAGCCATCTCAACCTCCTTCCCCGCAAACTCGTGCTCGAACTAAGAAGCATGTACCTATTCCTTCGGCACCGTCCAAGCCCAAAGTTACAACGTCATGGACTAGGCATGATCACTCACTACATGCTCCCCTCGATGTCATGGAACAAACGGATACTCGGGAACAGCAACCCTACGATACTCGACATCATGAACCGTCCCCGACATCACCTTATTCACCATCTTCCTCTGAAGATGAACAGTCTACTTCTTCTCGTCACTCATCTCCTGATCTCCCCACTCCTCCAGATGGGACTAAAGATAACCAACCTCCTTCTCCTTCAGAAGATTTTTCCTCATACTCCCAATTTATATCGCGAATGGCCCGAGCGCTTCACCTTAACATTGAGGAACCTTCCTCACCCGAAACAGATCCTATTTTCGATGACATCATTAAAGAAAGGTCTTCGCCAGTCAGCCTCTCTTTCAACAAATCCGTCTTACAACTCATTAAGGATACATGGGATAAACCTCCATCGATGATGCAGACTTCACGAAGAACCGAAAATCTCTATAAGTCTCATGGTAGTGACATCGAATTCCTCAATAAACACCCTTTACCAAATTCCATAATAGTGGAATCCAGCCAATCTAGGGGTTACAATAAATCTAAAGTCACCCCATGAATAAAGAAGGAAGGAAGATAGATATTCTCGGTAGAAGAATCTATTCCCTACAATCTTTCTTATTGAGGAACATTAACTACCAGGCCACTATGGGAGCATACCAATGTTATCTTTGGAATAAAGTACTCCCCCTTCTTGAATCAGCACCCGAAGTGATAAAGACTGACCTCATTAATGCTCATTCTGAGGCTATTACTTTGGCTAAACACCAAAGAATCGCTGCACGTCATGCAGCAGAAGCTGCCTCTAAAACCTTGGTCTCCTCCATATCAATACGACGTCATGCCTGGCTTAGATCATCTACAATATCAGACGATACCAAATCATGGGTTGAAGATCTACCCTTCGATGGGACTGGATTATTCAACAGCAAAACTGACGAAACCATGGAAAATGTTCATAAGATGCGCAAAACGGCGAAGTCTTACTCCAATCAGCAATTTTCAACCTTTCAAAGATCTCAGTGCCGGCCTAATCAACCATGCTCTCGGTCCTATCCTCAATATCAGTATCAACGATTTCACCCGTATAAGCAGTTTCGATCTCAGCAATCGGACAGATCTCTGCCAACCCCACAGCCGCTTCTCCCTTCCTTTCGTCCCCGCAATGCGACTCAACAACGACATTCCTTTCCCAAGAACCAAAGGAAGGGTAAGCAATACTGAAAACATTTTTGACTGTCTTTCTCCCCCTAGAAACCTGCAACTCTCCTTTCAACCCAGATTGGCACCATACTTGCCTTACTGGCAATCTATCACTAATGACCAATGGGTCCTTGCTATCGTTGCCCATGGTTACAAAATTGAATTCTATACCTTACCCCCTGTGGGACTCATACAACCTACGCCCTTCTCTTCCATCCTTCAGGGCGAAATCTCCACTTTGATTTCCAAGGAAGCTATTATTCCTATACCACAATTCGATTGGCATAATGGGTTCTACTCCAAATATTTTACTGTCTCCAAAAAGGACGGGGGACTCCGTCCTATTCTGGACCTAAGGCACCTAAATAGTTTCATTCTACCTCGTAAATTTCGAATGCTTACTTTAGACACCATTATCTCTTTGCTTTCGCAGAACGACTGGTTCATCATAATAGATCTACAAGACGCCTATTTCCACGTCTCAATACATCCCTCATATCAAAAATACCTCCGTTTTCATTTCGACAATGTTGCCTACCAATTTTGTTCCCTCCCATTCTGGCTGTCTACGGCACCAAGAACTTTTACAAAGTGTATGGCACCGGTCGCAGCCTTTCTACGCCTTCAGGGTATAAACGTATACCCTTACATCGACGACTGGCTGATCGTTACATCATACCACGAGGCCATAACAGCAAGAGACACCACCCTACATACATTGAAGAACCTGGGGCTAAGAATCAACCTGGAAAAGTCTCAACTTCAACCGAAGCAGACAGCCACCTTCATTGGGGCAGAGATAGACTCACTACAAGCAAAGGCTTTCCTCCCTCACGAAAGATTTGCAAAAATAAAGAAGTCAATTTCTTCATTCCAACCTCTTCAAACAGTGTCTGCACATCAATCACAGCGCCTTCTAGGCCTCATGGCCTCCATGACATCGCTGATACTAAATGCCAGACTCAAGATGAGAGCACTTCAATCTTGGTTTCTAACCCTGTTCGATCCCATGACGGATCCTCCTACCAAAATGTTAATAGTCACAAAGGAATTAGCCGCCCAACTTACATGGTGGACTTACCTTCCAAACCTCTGGACCGGTCGGTCCTTTCCCCCCCCTTCAGCCCACAGTACAGGTCACTACCGATGCCAGCCCTTCTGGATGGGGAGCCCACTGCCTGCAACACAAAATCCACGGACTGTGGTCAAAACAAGAACAGACTCTTCACATAAATCACCTAGAGTTACTTGCGATAATCAGAGCTTTCAATGCCTTTCTCCCACTTATCAAGGGACAAGTCGTCCAATTAGCAACGGACAACACGACAGCGCTCTTTTATGTCAACAAGCAGGGAGGCACTCACTCCCTTTCCCTTTTGTACCTTGCTGTCAACCTATGGGAGTGGTGCTATCAAAACCACATATTTCCGATAGCAGTTCATATTGCCACAGATGACAATTATCTTGCGGACCGCCTCAGCCGTCTACCATCGGGAACACACGAATGGTCCCTGAACGACACCGTATTCCGTCAACTATGCAGTCGGTGGGGCTCTCCATCGATCGATCTCTTTGCATCACGGATCAACCGCAAATGCACAATATTTTGCTCCAGAGCCGGATCGGACAACATGTCAATCAGGGATGCATTCATGGTGAACTGGTCCAAGGACTTCCTTTACCTGTTTCCACCGATACCGCTCATCCAACGTACGATCATTCGACTCCGGCAATTCAGGGCTTATGCAATCCTCATAGCCCCGAAGTGGCCCAGGCAACCCTGGTTCACTCATCTGACATCGATGTCTACGGACCGGGTCCGTCTTCCTCTCATCCCGGACCTTCTAACTCTGGACCAGGGCATGATCCACCATCCAAACTTGACCTCTCTCAGTCTCACAGCATGGCTGATATCCCAGAGGTGATGGCAGTCTTACAACGGGCACGTAAGCCCTCAACTCTCTCCTTGTATGAGAATAAATGGAAATCATTTCTCAAATATACTGGTGATAAGAACTAACCTGCTATACCTGTTTCAATTGAAACCTTACTTACCTTCCTCCTTCACCTGTTTGACCTTGGTCTGTCATTATCCACTTTGAAGGTATATATTTCTGCCATTGTTGCCCACCAACCAGACAACTCCCCTTCTGCGAAACTATTTTCACATCCTACTGTCAAGAAATTCCTCAAGGGGCTCAACAACACTCGCCCACCGACTCAACGTATTATACCACAATGGTCTCTCCAGATGGTGCTGAACGCATTGATGCGCCCACCATTTGAACCTATGTCACCTGCAAGCCTACAGTTACTTACCTGTAAAACAGCATTTCTTGTTGCTATTACATCAACAAAAAGGGCTAGTGAACTTGCCGCCCTTCGATGTGATCCACCCTTTACCCAATTTCACCCTGACAAGGTGACATTGTACTTTGATGTGTCCTTTTTACATAAGGTGGTTTCTGATTTTCACATCAACCAACCTATTATATTGCCATCCTTCTTTAAGTCTCCATCGTCTCCATTAGAGCATATGCTCCACACTTTGGACGTCGGAAGGGCCCTGTCCTTTTACTTAGACAGGACCAAACTCTACAGGAAATCCAATAGGCTTTTTCTTTGTTTCCATGGCCCCCACAAGGGAGCCCATGCATCGTCTCAATCCATCTCCAGGTGGATAGTTTACACCATTTCTCTAGCCTATAAACTTTCAGGAAAGTCACCTCCTGAGCACCTCAAGGCTCATTCAACCAGAGCCCTATCTGCTTCGGTTGCCTTCCAACGTGGAACCGAGATCCCAGACATCTGCCGTGCTGCCACATGGTCCACCCCGTCGACCTTCATTAAGCACTACCGGCTAGATGTCAGAGCGAGACATGATGCTTCCTTCGGCAGAGCTGTGTTGGCTTCTTTCCTCCCGTGACGTCCCACCTGCCGGTAAGTGAAGCTTGCTAGTCACCCATATGTGTGCATTCACAGAGACCACGAAGAAGAAAAAGAGGTTACCTACCTGTAACCATAGTTCTTCGAGTGGTCCTCTGTGAATTCACACTACCCACCCATCCTCCCCTCTCTCCATCACGGATGAGTTAAAGTTGTACTATTCTGACACCTGACGGAAAAAATTTAGGAACTGAGGGAAATGGAGGGTGGGAGGAGCATATGCCTCATGGGGGAATCACACCACTAAATTGTTACTTTTAGCTCTAGAATCTTCCAAGAACGTCAGCGCAGGCGCAGACAAGACCCATATGTGTGAATTCACAGAGGACCACTCGAAGAACTATGGTTACAGGTAGGTAACCTCTTTTTTTAGTCTTTTCTTTTTTTTTTCTAAAACAGCATTGCTTGCTTTTAAAGAGTTATTAGCTATCTTCAGCATCATTGTGATGAAACACAAAGATAGGATATATGTGAAGGCTTGTATCTATGCCAAGACCTCTTGCACCAACAGTTGCATATTTGCATAATTAGTGCAAATGTACAGTACTGGATTTTGCAACCAATTGTGTGACCTCTTGCCCAACCAGTGATACAACTCCATGCAGAATAGCTTCTGTAATACTAATCCAGCACATGTGCACTAGTAGGGATTTTCATATTACTAGTGCTCTGTTGAATTTAGCGCCAAACGTTTTAAATACATATTCAAAACAGGGTGTTTTTTTTCATTTCAAAGCAGTAGCACTGGTCCTCCTGCCTTTGCTAGAAGTAATGCTGCCTGAATCATTTGCCTGTAGCCTTCTGCAAACAAAAATTTGCTATATACTAGGATAACATCTGCGGATTCTAGGGATCTTAACCTATCTTCTGTACAGGAGGAGGATCCTTTTCCAAGCATAGAGACTGCCTTCTGGATACAATGACTATTAAGAAAAGGACGCTATTGAATTGAATTAATGTTCAGAAAAAAGAATAACAAGAATTACTCCAATGATTGTTGATTATTTTGTCATCATTTACTTTCTCTGAAGAAGCAAAAAGCCTGGAGCATCCTTCAAAAACAGGTAACCTGTTTACTTCAACATCAGGCTTACTCTTCCTTCACCCCTGTGGTAGGCCAGGCATTTGTCTTAGTAGTTCAAGCATCAGGTACATTTGCTGGTGATGAGCTCAGACAATGAACACTCATGGTCGCTGATTAAATATCAAGAGCAACCCACTATATGCAGTTGAAGGAGAGGGCTTTCTCAGCTGCAGCCCCTCAAACTACTTCCCCCTTAGAGGTCCAGGTGGTTCTAACATTGGTTTATTTTAATGTCCAACTAAACCTTGGTTGTTCAACCAGGTACCTGGGCACATGAGGCAGCCATGGCATCATTTCCTATAGTTTGGTGTTTTTGTTTGTTTTTGTTTTCTTCTGAAATAGCTAAGTGTTTTTAAACTATTTATATTATTTTAAAGTATTGGGCTGTTTTAGATACTTGAATGTGATCAGCAATCAACAAATATGGCATCATCTCAATATAGCTGCAGGCTAGATCAGAGGGGTTTATGTTTAACATCCCTATACGCAATATTCCTGCAGGATTGGTTGGAGGTAAATATATTAAAATTAATACACAGCTATCATGAGTACTAGTGGGACATGGTAGCGCTGCGGGTTAAACCACAGAAGCCTCTGTGCTGCAAGGTCAGAAGACCAGCAGTTGTAAGATTGAATCCACGTGACGGAGTGAGCTCCCGTCGCTTGTCCCAGCTCCTGCCAACCTAGCAGTTCGAAAGAATGTAAATGCAAGTAGATAAATAGGTACCACCACGGTGGGAAGGTAACGGCGTTCCGTGCCTAGTCGTGCTGGCCACGTGACCACGGAAACTGTCTACGGACAAACGCTGGCTCTACGGCTTGGAGACAGGGATGAGCACCGCGCCCTAGAGTCGGACACGATTGGACTAAATGTCAAGGGGAACCTTTACCTTTACCTATCATGAGTACTAATTTAGTCTCAGGACAGATATTTCTTCTGAAGACACTTTAGACTTAATATAATTATCATTCTTAAATAAATGTAATCATTTATTGGAATGTGGTCATAAAGGACTTGAAGGATGAATTTAAAATTTGTTATTTTGAGATTCAGAACCAGCAACAATATAATTGTCATGGCATTGCCTGTTCTTGTTTGTTCTTTGGTGTTCTTTTCTTCTGTTTTGTTATTGTTTTATTTATTTATTTATTTTAAGGAGCAGTAGTACTAAAAATGCACACTACTTTTTGAGCCAGGGCTAAGTTGGCAGCAATTGTTATCCAAGGCCGTTCATTGGAAAGTAAATTATAGGCATTAAAGTTTCTGAAATCATATGTGAACAGCTCAATGACTTTTGTATGTAGCTTTCCTTTCCTTTGGTATATCCTAGTTAGAAGTAGCTGATGAAAACTATACTGAGGAAATTGAAAGATCTCTTCTTTGATTAGAAAACAGACCCATGTCATACTACTACAAATTAAATATTTTTCACATTATTACACAGACCCATGTCATACTACTACAAATTAAATATTTTTCACATTTATTCCATAAATATAATCCTTTCTACCAACACCATACATTCTAAATTTTCTTCTCCATGGGAAGACTTGAGTGTGTTAGAATGTGAATGTCAGAATAGCATCCAGGAGAGAGAATAGGATATGTGCATCATAATTGAATGTGGGCATGTTCTTGGTTGTATCTAGTAATGTAGTGTCAGTAATAAAATGGATGAGGGTGAAGAAACTGAAAATCTGAACAAGACAGAAGCACTCCCGGTCAGTTGAAAGACAGATCAGGGAACAGGGAGGCAGCCTGTGCTGGATGGAGTTACATTCCCCCTGAAAACCCAGGTGCACAGCCTCAGGTACTCCTGGATTCATCTCTGAGTCTGGATGTCCAGGTTTCAGCTATGGCCAGGAGTGAATCTGCACAGTTAAAACCAGTGCATACAAGAGTATGTTTTATTGGTTTCTAAGGGGTGATGACAGTAAAATAAAAACGTACCTTCACATAATAATACAGGCAATATCAGGTTTTGAATCCACCTTTTGATGTGCTCATCAAATCAAACTCAAAACTAGAGCTGTAAATAATTTTTGATGAGAACAGACACAGCAGTGTCTCTTCTCTTTTTGTGAGCTTGGGAAATGGGAGTGTCAGGATTATGTTTCTGATTTCTCTGAATTGTCATAATAATGTCTAATTGGGGGTGGGGACAGCGGCTGAATCAATAGAACTTATGGAGATGTTGACTCACCAAACCCCACTGATTCAGAGGGCCTCCTCCAGTGTGACTTACTACACTAAGCAACAGGATTTCAGCCAATGTATGACATCATTATAGTGAATTCACTGACAGCAAGACCAAAATTGTTACATATATTCTTAGAGGAAAAAATTCCTGAAAAGCTTCCAGTTCAATTTTTTGATAAAACCTACATTACCCATTCTTTCATCTGCCACAAAGTCCTCAACAAAGGTCATCTATGTCGTGCTGTGACCTAGGTGCCAATGTGTTGGGAAGTAGCAAATCACTTTTCCAACTCTCTAGTCCCTTTGCTGGGCTATCCTTAAGCCCAAATCATAAGAGCCAAACTGATTCAATTGTAAAAGAAACAATAATGTATTTTATTTTATGAAGCATAATGGTTAAGTGGCACAATTCTTAGTCACGCAGTTTCTTGGGTTTTAAAGAACCAACTTTCTAACTACAGTGGTGCCTCGACTTACGAACGTCCCGACTTACGACCATTTCGAATTACGACCAGCTCTGGCCGCAAAATTTTGCTTCAACTTGCGGCCGGAGCTTCCAGTTACGAACAGAAAAAGGGAGGGAAAAAAGGCGGGAAATTCAAATTGCTAACTGTTGGTAGGCGAAGAGGCTGCTTCTTTGTAGCTCTTTCGCCCCAACAGTTAGAGTGAGTGCGATCGGAGGAGGCTTCGGACTGCCTGGTAAGGTAAGGTGCTGCTTTCTGCTTTTTAAAAACTGTTCTGGGTGGGTTTTGCAGCGTGGTTTTGGGCTGGGGGGGTTATGTTTCTGTGCTGTGATGGGTCTTGGGGGGTTTGTTTGTTTTTTGGTATTTTTTCCCCATTTCCGATGGGTCTTGGGGGGTTTGCTTGCTTTTTGGGTTCCCCCCCATTTCCGATGGGTCTTGCACGCTTCGCTTGCTTTCCGCTTTGCTTTTTTTGCTTTTCTGATGGGTCTTGCACGCTTCGCTTGCTTTCCGCTTTGCTTTTTTTGCATTTCCGATGGGTCTTGCACGCTTCGCTTGCTTTTTGCTTTGCTTTTTTTGCATTTCCGATGGGTCTTGCACACTTCGCTTGCTTTCTGCTTTGCTTTTTTTGCATTTCCGATGGGTCTTGCACGCTTTGCTTGCTTTCCCCCCCCCCCCCTTCGGCCGGAACGGATTAATCGCGTTTCCGATGGGTCTTGCAGGTTTTTGTTGGGTTTTTTTGGTGATTTTTTTCTTCGGCCAGAATGGATTAATTGCATTTCAATGCATTTCAGTGGGAAATGGTGCATTTCCGATGGGTCTTGCACGCTTCGCTTGCTTTCTGCTTTGCTTTTTTTGCATTTCCGATGGGTCTTGCACACTTCGCTTGCTTTTCTCCCCCCCCCCCTTCAGCCAGAATGGATTAATCGTGTTTCCGATGGGTCTTGCAGTGATTTTTTTTTTTTTTGGTGATTTTTTTCTTCGGTCAGAACGGATTAATTGCATTTCAATGCATTTCAATGGGAAATGGTGCTTTGACTTACGACCATTTGGAGTTACGACCATCTTCCGGATCGGATTAAGTTCGTAAGTCGAGGCACCACTGTATATCAAGTTCTTTCTTAGCAATGTAACTATGATAGACAATTCTCTTTTGGAAACCCACACTACTATGCTGGTAAACTATGTATCAACCTCCTTCCAGCCCTCTTGACCGTTAACTCTCTCTTAACTGAAAACTCAGACTGCTTTTTTCTTCCCTTGAAACCACCTGGTGAGTTGTGATTGGTTCTACCCTGGCCAATCTGCTTCTCCTTGCTGACCTGAGTGAAGTTGCCCATCACAGGAAGTGAGAAGTGATATGACTCAATGGCAAAATGTATGCTTTGCATGTCTAAGTTTGGAGGCTTTGTTCATGGTATTTGAAAGTAGGACTGGGGAAGACTTGTCTGGAAGATCATCTGTCTGTATTGACTAGGAGTAGATAAAGTATGGCCCACCAGATGTTGGACTGAAATTCCCAGCATTCCTTACCTTGGCTATACTGGTGATAACTGGAATGAAAAGCATCTGGAGGCCTGCACTTTGCCCACCCCAGCTATAGATCACTATTAAATGAACCCATATCCTGACTTGGTATAGAGGAAATGTCTTTGTCGTCTCTGTGAATCAAGCACATGGCTACTTCCGCATCTGAACAAAACTATCTCAGGAACATCTAGAGCTTTATCCCTCCCTTCTCCCATATACTGCTCCACCCAATGGTCATCCCACAGTTCCTTTCTAACTGTTGCTAGTGCAGCTTCTTGGGAACATCTGGAACTTTTTCATAATGTATAAACTTAACTGAATATAATTTTCATCTCCAATTTCTACCTTCCCTTTTAGATATTATTTCTTGTAGAAAAACCTAAAAATAATAATGATATAGTTAGTTTTTATTCAAATTCTGTGGATTTACGGCTCCTAAAGGCCCATTCAAACACTGTATATCTTGCAGAGACAAAATGTCACTCTCTGACAGCCATGTTAAGTGATTCTACTGATGGAATATTAAAAATATTATTGAATTAAAATTTAATAAATAGGGTAATTTCATAAATAGGGTGATACACTTAGAAGGTTTTGTATAGGGAAGACTTAAGGAAAAGTGAGCTAGAGGAAGCTTGGAAGAGAGGAGAAAGTTGAGAATAAAGGAAGGGATAGATAGAGGAGAGGGAGGAGGAAAGCAGCAAAGATAATTGGGGAGTGGAAAGGGGGGGAAATAGAATGATATTATGCTTATCCAGGGGATGTAGAGAATTACAAAAGGTGAAAAATATAAAATCTTTTTGTTTACATACAGATGAGTGAATTGGAGGAAAAAATGGTACATCAATTATTTTTATGTACATTGACGACCTTGGGTCTTTTTAAGGAGAAAGGCAAGGTAAAAAGATTTTAAATAAACAAAATTAATGTGTTGCTTCAGGTATTTCTCCTCTAGATAACAATATCTAATGTGTTGGGAGAAAAGTTAAGGAGTCTAGTGGAAGAAGTGAATATAGACTGAAGGGGTGAATTAGAAGTGAACTGGAAAAATAGGTATTGGACTTAATAGGTGTTAAATAGTTCCATCTTTTCATTATTCTTTTCTCTTTGTTATTACTATTCATATGTAAAAAGGTTTAAAATAAAAAAGTTTGTTTGGGATACTATATTTAGATTTAATTTTAGTGAAATTAAGATGTAAGAGGGAGGATTTTTTTAAGAGAAAAAAGTCTGGGAGAGTTTGGATTGTTCATCCAGGGGCTTGGTCAGATGTTTCCCTCCCCCCTGAGTGCTACCACCAAGTAATGTTTTGGACCCTAGGTCCTGGAGGAAAGGGGGGTGTCTAAATGTAGGGGTGACAAGATTGCGTGTGAGAAGTTTATTTTTTAATTATTTTTTAATTCGTTTTCAATGGGAATAGGAATTGGGATAGCATTACAGGGAGTGGGGAGGAATAGGTAAGGACTGGGAAGGAGTAAAATTCCAGAAAGCGAAAGAGTATTCTTACATCCACTTACACAATTATGATAAAAAGGAAGATCACAAAGAGAAACCATTTAGCAATTTTTACCAGAGTATCTATAGTTACTAATCTCTCCATTACCTTGGACCTTCACATTCTTCTTTTATCTATACTTTCTAATCCATATTTCGGATCCAATTATAACATTGTTCCTAGTTTTGAGTCCTTTTTGAAATTACCTTTCATTTAATGCTTCTGTTAGTACATCCATCTCCGCCACTTCCAGTATCTTTTCTATGAATTCCTCAAGAGACGGAGGAACACTTCCAGTATCTTTCTTCCAATGTTTCCCATATAGTATCCTCACTGCAGAAATTACATGTATTATCAAATATCTCATTTCTTTATCTACAATTTCAGGCATAGTATTCAATAAAAACAGTTCCAATTTAAATGGTATTGCACAAGATACAAAATTTTTGTAACATTTCATGTACTGATCTCCAATAATTTTTTGCCTCCCTACATGTCCACCAGATACGATACAAAAATACCCTCCTGTATTTTACATTTCCAACATTTGTTGGAGATTTTTTCATACATTTTAGACAGTTTAGCTGGAGTCATATGCCATCTATAAAACATCTCATATATACTTTTTTTAAAATTTACTGATTTTGTGAGTTTAATGTTATTCTGCCAAATTTGTGCCCACTGTTCTAAATTAATATTATGACCAATGTTTTGTGCCCATTTTATCATACAATCTTTCACCACTTCATCTTCCATTTTCATATTTAGGAGATATTTGTACATTATTTTAATTATTTTATCACTTGTCCCTAACAGTAATTTATCAAATGCCGTTTGTTCTTCATAAAAGCCCACTATTTTATCTTTTACATACCTGGAGTCTAGTTGTAACTCATCCACCAGTCTAGAAAGACTTTCTGCTCCTCTAGCAACTCTCTAGTCTTTAACACCCCATCTTTCTTAAGCAAATCTCTATACCTGAAACGTTTTGTGAAGTCCATTAAGGTTGGCTGTATAAATGCTTCTCTTTTTTTAATTTTTTTTTTAAATTAATTTTCATAGGGATAGGGGTTATGGTAAAAATAGAGGGACTGAGTAAAAGAAGGGGGGAAGGGTAGGAAAGGGTAAAATTCCAGAGAGCAAAAAGTATTCTTACATCCGCTTATACAATTATATTAAAAATGGAAATCAAACAAAGAGAAAATAAAACATTATAACAATTTCCCAAGATATCTATCATTACTAATCTTTCATTTTCTTGGACCTTTCTTTTTATCTTCAAGTTTACTAATTTTATAGGTTTAATATTATTCTGCCAAGTTTAATAAGTCTAAATCAATGTTATAACCATTAGTTTGTGTTTATTTTATAATATATTCTTTCACCACAAGATACCTTCTTAAATTTAACGTTTATCTCCACTGCTGTATCTCCATATTCAATATTTTGTGCCCCTCTTATCATGTCGTCTTTCATTTTCCATCTTGTGGACCATGCATCCATTCTCAAGAGTTTCATCCACTTCATGTATCCACTCCTTTGTCCCATCTGCCACAGCATGTGTCACATCATCTCAATTCTTCTCCCTTTCATAGCAAAGTTCATAGTAAAGTTCAGCATTTGTTGCACTTCTGCTGCTGACATCTCCATAAGAGGGATTAACAAATTAGCTCTCCGCTGCATTATATCTTCGCCTTTTTCTTCTGAAATCTTCTGGGGTTTAAGAATAACATTGTCTCTCTCCGTCTTCACTGTAAATTCCATTTGTGTCCCTACGTCTTTAGTTTGTTCAAATAGCTGATCCATCTCTGCTTTTATCTGAGGTAGTCCATTAAGTATAATGTTTTGAATACTCTTGAGAATGTCTTGTTGTCCCATGATTGGAGGTATTATCTGGATTTCTTTCCAGCAGATAGTAACCACAGTAGTTATTCACAATGGTAGCTTATGTCTTGGGGCAGAAAACATTTGCAATTCAATCTTTTTCTCCCTGGGCTACGTGATTAACAATGGTTGATAGGCAGAAGGGCTTTTCCCAAGACTGTTTCTGGCTGCTTCACAGATTTAAATCCATCAGTAGTTTATGGTTATATTGTCCTGTGGAAGCAAGTTTTATTGCTGCAATAGAAGCAAAGTTGTTTTTCTCCCTCCCCCTTTCTCCTTCTTTCTTTCTATTTCTCTCAGTCAAGCCTCAGATGAAAGGAGGGGAGTGTTTGTCGGTCTGGCCAGATATAGGTCTAGTCACTTTCTCTTAATGGTTACACCCACTCTCTTCATTGTTTAGGTCCTTAAGAGTTCCATATGTAAAACAAGCCACTTACTTCAAGTTTTGGTCAAGATTATTTTCCAAAATCCTTCTGTATTTTTCCTCTCTCTGTCTTCGGGGCATTCACAGCTTTGTGCTAAGATGGCGCCCACTCAGTTTCTGCTTCCAGATTGTGACTTCAAAGAGAGGCCAGCCCAGGGATCCCCTGGGCCACCCCCCTTCTCAGTCAGATTCTGTTACTTCAGACTTTCACTTCTCCTAATAAAAGTGATTTCCCCCCCCCCCCAAGTTTGGAGGGGTTGAAACTGAGTGGTTTCAGTCAGTTTCAGGAGCCCTTCTGAAACACTACTGATCTCGCTGCAATGAAGCCCCGCCTCTTGGCTGTATAAATGCTTCTAATGGCGACACCCACCCCGGAATTTTACTATACATTTGCTTTTGTGTCTTATTGCAAATCAATAGCAAAGATTTTCTTATCATATGATTATTGAAGACGTTATGATCTTTAGCTTTTTGGTACCATTCAAAAGCATGCCAGCCCAAGCTAAGATCATGTCTCTCTAGTTTAAGCAACATCTCATTATCCAGAGTAATCCGTTCTTTAATCCAGGCCAGTACACAGCCCTATAGTACAGCATTCCTCAACCTTTTTAGGTCCATGGACCGGCTGGGGAAGGCGGGGCACCCCCCGCGCTCGCGCGCATGCACGAACAAGCGCATGCTCTCTCTCGCACAGGCGCGCGCACCCGTGCCCATGCACAAATGGTGGTGCGGCACTTGCACAGGCATGCTGGAGCGTGCGCACAGGCGCAAATGGACAGCGCAGGGGTGAGTACGTGCGGGGGGAGGTCTGTCTCGGTGGCCCGGTCCGGCCCAGGCCACAGACCAGCACCGGGCCGCGGACTGGGGGTTGGGGACCTCTGCTATAGTAGATATCCCATTCTGGAAGACCGAAACCCGCCCTTTGTTTAGAGTCTTGTAATGCCTTCACTTTAATCCTCAGTTTTTTCCCTTGTCAAACAAATTTCATTATTTCTTCTTTGTGGTCTCTGTGAATGCACATTATAGGGTTTAATCTGCATTTGCGCAGAGGTTTCCGGAATATTCTAGAGCTTTATCATGTGTTTGCCAGGACCGCCCCCCTAGTACACGTGGTTCGCCCGTCCTGGCGATTGCCTCAGTTCCTTTTTGCTGCCACTGAGGTTTCATGTCTCGACAAGCTCTCCATTCACCTTGCTTCAATTCGTTTACTAAAAAGATAGAGGGAAATTAGTAAGAGACTTTTCAAACTGTTTCTCCCTCTCCTGACCACCTCCCCCTTTCCCCCTTCTCACCATTTTATGGTCCCCACAGGGCCATTCAAACGGTGTGCCTCGTGCCCTAATAAAATCCCCCTTTCCGATGGACCGAGCTCGTGTCTCTTTTGCTTTGTTTTTTATTTTATTTTATTTTATTTTATTGGATTTCTACCCCGCCCATCTAGACCAAAGGTCTACTCTTTGGGGAATCACATCAACCCTCATCTTGCCAGGCCTGCATAAATCTCATGAAACAGGCCCTCAAATTTAGACAACAGTGCCTCAGATATTTCCTTTGGGAACGCTTCCTCCAACCGTTACCACCTTCGATGAGACCACACCGACTCCCCAGCCTCTTGGCGCTGCCTCTTCAGAAATGCCTTCCACCTCTCCGATATCGAAATCGGCTCTATCACAACCTAAATCCAAGTCAACTTTGAAATCCAAGAACTCGGGATTGATGTCGAAATCGACACTGACCTCGGAACCACCCTCGATGTTCAACCATTCTAAATCCACCAGAAAAAGTAGAAATCTTCTTTGGACTCCCCAACTACCAAATCTAGGCCTCCATCCTCTTGGTCTGCACCCGACAAAGCCACTTCCTCACTTCCCATCCAGGTCTTGATTCTCCTTCTGTGGACGACGACTCCATCCCTTTGCCATCTGGTCATCCATCATCTCCTCTACTTACCCAGTCACCAGACTGGGCTAATACTTTGGCTGAAGTGACAATGATTCCCCAATTGGCCTATTCAAGCCCCAAATCTGTGCTGTCTCCGCTTTCAAGTCGGATTCAGCATCTGTCTTAGGTGATCCACTGCCACCGAGCAAACGATCTCGAAAAACTCACCATATACCAGAGACTTGCCAATCTGATGCCAAACAATCACAACCTCTGATACCAACAGGGTTGATTGCATTGCATGACGCTCAGGCTCGCTACCGTCATCCAAAACAAGTTACCTTGTATGAGCCTCCAACCTATTATAAGCCGCCTCCTAAGCGTTATCGACACTGGTCCTATCGATACTGGCAGCGAGATACCAGTCTCTATATCAAACCGAAACACGCTTGGTATGCATACTACTATCCGTCCGACTCCTCAGAGTCTCCGTCTCCTCCTTGGTATCATCCTAGATCCCAAGCATAGTATGAATCTTCTGATGATGAGCTGCCTCCTCCTCCGGTACCGAAGCCTCTCAAACCTGCTCGTAAGCGAACTCACCTTGCTGAGCCTTACACTGTTCAACCAGCTACGGTACCAAAACGATCTCGACCATCGACATCGGTTCAGCCACAGACCACAGAACCGACTACACTCTCACATGTACATTCCTCTTCTCTTCAAGTCACTACTACTTATACTGGACCATAACCTGCTCCTCTTGATACTACACATCCTCGCCAACCGAAACGGCCTACATCACATCCGTCTGCTCAACACAGTACCAACAAGCTACCCCCTTTCACCTCCACATGACGATCTGCCCCATACCTCCGGCTCTCCATACCAACACTCCTCTCCACCAGCAGACTATCAACCACGCTCATCTCACCAACTTTCCAACATTGAAACTTCAGACTCCTCACCAGCAAAGGAATCTCCACCCAATCTGCCTACACCTGATTCAGACGTAGCTGATGCCAATCCACCGTCGCCATCCGAGGATTTTTCCTCTTACAGCTCATCCTCCTTATAGCTAAGGTCATGGACCTCGATGTACAACAGCCAGTACCGACAGAATCTGATAAGGTCTATGAAGACATAAATCAAGACCAAACCCCTCCACTCCATATGAGGTTTATCCCTTCTCTTCTTAAACTGATCAAACAATCATGGTCTAAACCTTCCTCTGTACCACAAATTTCCAGACCTATTGAGAACTTATATAAAACACATGGAGACAATACTACTATCCTCTCCAAACATCCACCTCCCAACTCAGTCATAGTCGACGCTACGCAAAATAGAGCTTGCAATCGCTCTAATGCAACTCCCAATAACCGAGAAGACAGGAAGCTTGACATCATTGGAGGGTCTACTCCCTAGCTTCTTTCAACTATCTAGCAGCCATGGGAGCCTATCATTGACACTTCTGGAACAAGGCTCTACCAGCTCTCCAGTCCGTACCTGATGAATACAAGGCCTGCGGCCTCGCTTTCCACCAAGAGGTCATGGTTTTAGCCCATCAAGAGTGCATCACAGCTTGCCATGTTCTCGAAACTGCTTCCAAGCACATGGCCACCGCTATCACACTCTGAAAACATGCATGGCTTCGATCTGCCCACATATTCGAAGACTCATGTTTGCGTATCGAGGATTTACCATTCGATGGGGTCGGTCTTTTTGATGAGAAAACGGATGAAATATTGGACAACCAGCAAAAGATGAGAAAAACAGCACGCTCATACAATACACAACCATATTACTAACGATACCAATAGTGCCGTACTTACCCTTACCAGCAATACCAACCACTTCCTGATAGGCAAAGATACTTACCACCATCTTCTTCGTCCTTTCAGCCCTGACACTCCACACAACAACAATGCCCCTGGCAATCTTTCAGGCGCCCTGACAAAAAGGCAAAACAGAGTTTTTGACTTTCCTCCCACCCAGATCCGCCCACCCCCCACTCTACCACTCAATACTACACCCCTCGCAGCCCATTTTCCAACTTAGGCTTCTATCACTACCAACTCTTGGGTCCTCTCTATCGTCGCCGTTGGGTATGCGATCGAATTCTCTCTTCCACCACCATCAAGGACCACTCCATCAACTATACTAAAGCAAGAAATTCAATCCCTAATACTGAAGGATGCCATCACTCCTGTCGGCCCACTAGATGATGACCCAGGATTCTACTCCCAGTACTTCACCGCTCCATAGAGAGATGGAGGTCTCCAACCCATCCTTGACCTTTGAGACCTCAACTCTTATATTATTCAGAAATGTTTCCGTATGGTGATGCTAGAACACATACTGCCCATTCTCCAGGAAGGCAACTGGTTTGCCGTCATCGACTTGAGCGACGCTTATTTCCACATCACCATCCATCAGGACCACTGCAAATTTCTCAGATTCTCCCTCGGAGACACCGTCTACGAATTCAAGGCCCTTCCATTCGGCCTCTCCACTGCCCCCTGAGTCTTCATGAAGTTCATGGCCCTGGTAGCGGCCCATCTCTGCACACAGGGAGTCTCCATTTCCCCATACATAGACTGGTTACTGGTCGCTCCTTCTCGCTCCCAAGCTATACATGACATAGACTTAACTCTCTCCCTTTTGGTGGATCTGAGCCTGAGAATCAACATGGACAAATCTATCCTGCTACCTTCTCAAAGAGTTACATACATAGGAGCCATTCTGGACTCACAAAAGGCACGCACCTCCCTCCCTCAGGAACGAGCAACAAAACTCCACTCGCTCCTTCACCACTTCCAACCTTGTGCCACTGTTACGGTGCACCAAACTCAACGCCTTTTAGGCCTTATTGCCTCAACCACGTCAGTCATACAATATGCCCGATTAAAGATGCGCTCACTTCAGGCCTGGTACCTGTCTCTTTTTGATCCACTCTCCGACCCACCTACCAAGCTGCTCGAAGTCACACCAGAACTCACAGCCCAACTACTTTGGTGGGACACACCAGCCAACTTCTTCATAGGCAGGCCCTTTGCATCCTTCCAACTCACAATTCAGGTCACCACTGATGCCAACCCCATCGGATGGGGAGCCCACTGCAATGGCCTTCAGATATATGCCCCATGGTCACGTATGGAACAACAACTTCACATCCACCATCTCGAACTGCTCGCCATCTTCAAAGCCTTTCACGCTTTCGAACCCATGATTACCAGAATGGGTGTGCAAGTAACCACAAATAACACCACTGCTCTATTCAGCATCAACAAACAAGGAGGCACCCATTCTATCTCTCTCCTTTACCTTACTGTCCAACTATGGAAGTGGTGTTACGAACCCCACATCTATCCAGTAGTGGTTCACGTCGCCACTCAACACAACAAGCTGGCAGACACAATAAGCAGACTCCATACCCAAATGCACGAATGGACTCTTGACAACTCTATATTCCTCCACCTATGTAATCTCTGGGGTCATCCCCACATAGACATTTTTGCCTCATTGCACAATACAAAATCCGCCCTCTACTGATCCAGAGCAGGAATTGGCCCCAACTCCCTTGGAGATGCCTTCATGATACTGTGGTCTCCACAGCTACTCTACCTCTTCCCTCCCATACCCCTTCTTCTACAGACCATCGTCAAACTCCACCAAGATCACTCAAATGCCATCCTTATTGCTCCATGGTGGCCTAGACAACCTTGGTTCACCATGCTCCAGTCCATCTCTAGCTACTTCCTCCATCTTCCCCTCCTCCCTCACCTCCTCACTCAACATCAAGGGAAGATCTTCCATCCCAATCTCCACACTCTCCACCTCACAGCATGGAGAATTCATCTTCCATAGCTACTATCCTAGCTAATGCTCGGAAACCCTCCACCACCCACCTTTATGCCTACAAATGTGCTACCTTTCTGAAATTTGCACTACGCTATAACCTACCTACCGCACCAACTCTCGATGTGCTTTTGACATTTCTTTCACACCTCTTGATGTAGAAAAAGTGGAAAGACAGAAGATTATTATGTTACTGTGTCTAGATATTTATGCATATTTTGTTATATACTGTCCACTCACATTGCTTATACACAATATATAGTACACAGATTTATAAACTGAGGTCATATTGTATAAGAAACCATATTTGCTTAATATCAGTTTAATATTTGTGAGAATTGCTATATTGTTCAACAGCTGTTATATTACCCTTATTATTTAGTATTTTATTTGGACTGTTCAGCAACCAAGAGTAACAGTAAGAAGGTAATAAGGATATTTGTAAGTGGGCCAGAACAATTATAGCTATTGAAAGTAAAAGAATAGTGACTAAGAAAATAAGGAAAATTTGAAACTTTGACTAAACTTTATCAAAGGAAAAAAAATCTAGTAAAATGCAGAGAGAAAAAGATAAGATGAAACCATCTCAAGCAAGGAAATTATCTATAGACCTACAACAGAGAAACCCTATGGTATTGCAGGACCCAATGGAAAGACTGATATCAGAATTTAAAAATATGGAAAGCAGAATTCTAGAACAAATGAATGACACTAGAAAAGAAATGAAAGAGATTAGAAGCCAGGTCAAATCGGATTTAGAAGAAATGAAAAACTCTATATTACAGGTAAAGCTGGAGGTAAATAAGGTGGGACATGACCTAAAAGAAACTCAAGAAAAGTGTATACATTGGAACAGTCAGTAAAAGAAGAAAAAGCAGAACAGAGAGAAAGGAGAGAATTAACAGTTAGACAAGAACTGGAACAAATATCAAAATGTTTGAAAATCAGAGGTCTGCCAGAAGTAGGAACAGGACTACAAGAAGACTTATATAAAATAATAGTTCCAGCACTGGCTAAATTTATTAAGGTAAAAATAAAAGATTTTCAGTGGGAAATAGATAAGATATTTAGGTTAGACTCAGCGATTACAAGTAGAAAGAATTTGCCAAGAGATATAGTAATTTATTTTACATGTGGATATACTAAAAACAGAGTTCTTCAGGAAAGTTATAACAGGAAACTAGAAACAGGAGGAAAGGAAGTAAAAATATTCAGAGATATCCCATCTAAAATTACCACCTCTTGTCAAAAGTTGTTAAAAAAAACTTTTTTGTCAAAACTTGTATAGCAGAACAAGATAAAATATAAATGAGAAACTATTGAGGGACTCTCCTTTCAATATTGGCAGAGAAGATTTAGAATTAACTCAGTCCAGAAGGCAGACGAATGTTTGCAAAAATATGGGACAAAACTTGAGGAGACAGAGGGAGAAACGAGAAGGAAAGTAGAGGAGATACAAGGAGGAAATGGGGAACACCCTGTATCAGGAAGAGAAGATTTTATATACCCAGACTCAGAAGAACAGAGAGAGGAAGAAGCAGAAAGAGAACTTGAGGAATCTGAAAAGGAGGAAGAAGAAGGAGAAAGGGTATAGAAAGAGAAAAGAAAAGGGAAAAGGGGTTGGGGGAAGCTGAAATGTTAAAGAACATTTTGACTTGGAATGTGCAAGGACTAAATTAAATTTAAAAAGAAAAAAGTTTTTCATCTTTTAGAAAAAGCAAGGAATCAAATAGCTTGTTTGCAAGAAACCCATATTAGGAGAAAGGATATAAAATATCTAAAAAACATAAAACCAGGTCAACTCTACACTTCAGCATTTAGGAAAAAGAGAAGGGGAGTAACAGTATATGTGCCACACAATCTTCCTTCAAAGGAAATATTAAAGGATGAGGAGGGAAGATATATTGGAGTAGAAATACAAATACATGGGGGGGGGGGGGAGAAATCATTGTTATCTCAGTTTATGCCCCATCTGAAGGGAGTGGGAAGTTTTACCAAAAGCTGACAAAAAAAATTGCTAGAACTAGATAAAGATGAACTGATCATGGCAGGAAATTGGAATGGAGCAATAAATCCAAAGTTGGACAGAAAATCTGAAAAAAAGATAAAGGAAAAACAAGGGAAATTGCCAAATAGTTTTTTTTAACATGATGGACATACTGACATTAGAGGACTGCTGGAGGGCAAATAATGGGGAAATCAAAGAATATACATTTTACTCTTAACAGACACAAGTCATTATCAAGAATCAACATGATTTTAGTGAATAAAACTTTTCTGAATCAGATTCGAGAGACAGAAATTTTGCCAAAGTCTTGTGTGGATCATAACCCAGTAAAAGTAAGTATGGAAAAGGAAAAAAGAGAATATTCATGGAGACTAAATGAAAATTTACTAAAAGATGAAGAAATTCTGAAATGGCTGTGTGACGGACAGGCCAGAAACCACACCTGTCCATCACAATGGAACACTGATTCAGAAGCCAATGGTTGAGCAGGAGGGCGGAACCAAGGAATATAGTAAGAGAATGGAGGACAGTTATAATCAGTTAGGATTTCAGTTAGCCAGGAGTTAGGGTTTCAGTTAAGCATGAAATAGGACAGTTGATCAAGGGTTAGGGAAAGAGTTAGAGAATTGGAAGAATTGTTATGAAGAGTTAGTATACGAAGAAGGTTTAGAGAGAGATTGATAGACAGTGATTAGTAAAGTCAAATAATAACACTTGGAAAGAAATGTATAAGAGAAATGAATGTAATAACACCTACAAGAAATAAACAAACTGTTATGAAGTAATTGAAAGTAAATACAAAGTAACCAACATATTTCTATGATAAATGCAGTTTAATGAATCTCAAATACCATAACACCTATGATTTACTTGATTCTTTCACATGTTAAACAATTAACAACGTTAATTTTGACATATATGATTCAATGGTTTTAATTGGTAATTGAGGAAAGATTTCCTCTGGTGGCAGCGGAAGTGGAGACAAGAGATACTGTCATACCTGAAGGCAAATCTGTTTGTTAGGAGGAACATACAGAGGAGCTGGGGGGGTGTGACAGGCTGAAAGAAGAGTTAAAAGAATATTTCAAACAAAATATGAATAATGAGGTTAAAATACAAATGGTCTGGGAAGTATGTAAAGTGGTTATGAGAGGATTACTGATGAAAAAGAACTGGGGAAAAATTAGGATGAAAAATCAAGAACACCAAAAAATACTAGAAAAAATTAAAGAGAAAGAAACGGAAATTAAAAGAAACTTAGGAAACAAAGAACTTTCCAGAGAACTGAAAAAAAACCCAGAATCAATTATCAATACTGACATTGGAAGAGATAGGGGGGGAATGTAAAACAAAAATTTTATGAACAAGGAAATAAGCCAGGAAAATAGCTAGCTTATCCGGTAAGAAAGAAAAGAGAACAGAATATGATACAGGGAATTAAAGAGGGAGGGAAAGTATTTCAAGATCAAAAAAATATAAAAGAAATAATGGAAAAATACTACAAAGACTTTTTAAAGAACAAAATGGGACAAAAAGGAAGAGATGAAGAATTATCTGAAAGAACAAGACATACCCAAATTAACAGAGAATCAACGAACAAAACTAAATGTACCAGTATCAATATTTGAGGTAGAAGAAGCCATAAAAAAAAACCCTAAAACTAGGGAAAACACCAGGCCCAGATGGTTTCTCGTCATTATATTATAAGAAACTAACAGAAGAACTGTCACTTCCCTTAAAGGAGACAATAAACCGAATTGTACAGGGAGAATACCCAGAAACATGGAGAGGAGAGAAGCCAATATTATAATCATTCCTAAAGAGGGTAGATATTTAAAAGACTCCAAGAATTTTAGGCCCATCTCATTACTAAACTTAGACTACAAAATATTTGCACAGATAATGGCAGAAAGATTCAAGAAGGTCCTAGTAGACTGGATAGAAGAAGATCAGGCAGGTTTCCTACCAGTGAGGCATGTGAGAAAGTACATAAGATTAGTAGTAGATTAGATTAGTGCTAGAATATTATGAGCAATGTCCAGATAAAAAAATTAGGATTAATTTTTTTGGATGCAGAAAAAGCTTTTAATAACATTAATTGGGAGTTCATGTTTCAAGTATTGGAAAACATGGAGGTAGGAGACAACTTTTTAAACTGGATAAAAGCAATATATAACAAAGAGCAAAGATTATAGTAAATGGAGAAAAAACTAATGAATGTGAAATCTATAAAGGTACTCGCCAAGGATGTCCCCTCTCTCCACTATTGTTTATAGAAACAATGGAGGTGTTGTTGAGGAGAATAAGAGCAGAGGAAGACATAAAAGGATTAAAATTGGGAAAATTATACTACAAAGTTAGAGCCTTCGCAGATGACATGGTGATTATTCTGGAAAACCCAAGGCAGAGTATCAAAAAGTTAAAAGAAATAATTTACAAGTTCGGAGCTTTAGCAGGATTTAGAATAAATGAAGATAAGAAATATACTAACAAAAAATATGACGAAAGAAGAAGAGATAGAATTGGAAACAATTTCAGGATACAATGTAACAAATAAAGTGAAATATTTAGGTATAATATTATCAAAAAAAGACCAAGGAACTATTTGAGGAAAACTATGAAAGGAAATGGAGCGAAATTAAAAAGAACCTGGAAAGATGGAAACAGCTGAAAATTTAATTGATGGGAAGAATGGCAGTTATCAAAATGATGGTTCTACCGGTACTAACATTTCTCTTTCAAAACATTCCAATAATAATAGGTAGTAAACCTTTTCAAACATGGGGGAAACAACTGGCAGATTTCATATGGCAGGGAAGAAAACCTAGAATTAAGCTGAAATACCTACAAGAGGATAAGAAGAGTGGGGGATGCGGTTTTCCTAATCTCCAATTATATTATGAGGCTTCTGTAATATTATGGTTAAAAGAATGGATAAGGCTAGTTGATGAGAAATTACTGACACTAGAGAAAAAAAACTAAGATTCGGTATGCATGCATATTTATGGTATGACAAAAAGAAAACAAACAAGGATTTTGAAAATAGTTGGGTAAGGATCAAGATTAAGATTTGGGAAAAATACAAGGGAAAATTTTATAGAGGAATACCATTGTGGATGTCCCTGCATGAAGCACTTAAAAATTAAGTAGACATGAAAACGGAAATGGCTGAGATATAGGGAACTACTAACAAAGACAGAAGAAGGTAAACTAAGATTAAAATCAAGGGAAGAGTTAGCTCAGGAGGAAATTATATGCCATTAGTTCCCTCATAGGCAACTTTCTGAAAGAACAAATATGGATAATAAATTAATAGGGTTTGATAAAAAAGATTTCAGAATTAAATAAGATTAAATAAGATAATTTGAGGAAAAGAAGAACACCAAATTTCAAAATTTTACAAAATAATGCTACAGAGAGAAATAGAGCAGGAGGTAATCAAAGAAAACATGATCAGGTGGATGAAGGATATAGGAAGAGCAATACAATTTGATGACTGGAATAGAGTGTGGAATGAAAACCAAAAATTAATTACAAGTACTGATCTGAAGGAAAACTACATGAAGATGCTGTACAGATGGTACATGACACCTGAGAAACTAGCAAAAATAACTAAATCTAACAAAAATAAATGCTGGAGATGTCAATCAGAAAAGGGATCATTATACCACATGTGGTGGAGCTGCAAGGTAATGAAGTTTTGGAAAGAAATTGATCAAACAATAACGAAGAACCTGAATATTCAAGTAGAACTAAAACCAGAGAATTACTTGTTAAATATGATAAAGGGAAAATCAAGACAGGAAACTAGAATATGTTTATATATTTTAGGAGCAGCTAGAATTCAAATAGCAAGACAATGGAAAAGTAAGGAAGAACCATCGGTTGAGGAGTGTTTACTAAAATTACAGGAATTTATTTTGTGGGATAAACTGACAAAATCATTAAAGGGGGAGAATACAGCAGAATTTGAGAATCAATGGGGTGGTATAAGGAAATACTTAGAAGAAAGATGGAAAAATAAAGTTAAAATCTGAAATTAATAGAAGGTTATTATAGTAAAATCAAGAACCACTTTGTCACTGATAGATGTATAATTATGTAACAACCTATTTTTAAAAGAACTGTTAATGTAAAGAATGAGAAGAAAATTAAGCAAAGGTACTATTATGTGGGTGAGGAAAATAATAACTGAAAACTAATTGGAAGGAAGTTAAATAGAAGCAACATTTTTTTTTTGGAAAATAGAAAGGAATGTTATATTGTTTGATTTGTTTTATTTGCTAATAAAACAAAAGAAATCTGAGTTACAACATTGAATGTAAAAGGCTTAGGGAATATTGTCAAAAGAAAAAGAACTGAAACATTGTTAAATGAAAACAAAGTGAATTTAATATTTTTGCAGGAAATAAATGAAGAGATGGAGTGAATGAACTAAAATTCTAAAATTATTTTGGGCTGCAACTTATGAGAAAGTGTTCAGTAATTCAAGTTCCAGATGTGTGACAATAGTTATTTCAAAGAAATGTGAATTTAAGATGAAAAACTCACTGGGTGATCCAAATGAGAAATGTTTAATTTTGCAAGGGGCAATCAGAGAAATGGATGATACATTAGTTATGTTTATGCACCCAATGAGAATCAGAGAGAATTTTATAAAGTTATTGTGGTGATCGCCCACGTCACTCATGACATTCATATTCATGAGCTGATTTGCATAAACCTATGAGAGGGCTGGAGAGGTGGAGTCAGCAGCTACATGAGGCTTGGCTGAAGAAGGAGGAGTCAGATAGGGCTGGTTAGTCAGAGAGATAAGGAAGAGATAGAGAAGAGAGAAATTAGTCTGTGGTAGTTAGAGAGGGTAGCAGAGTTAGGAGTTAAGAGTGTGGAACTTATAGAGAGCTAAAAGAGTTAAGAGTGAAACAAGTTATTAATAATCAAATGAATACATTAAAGTCTGTGAAGAACCTGTTTAAGCGAACTGTAATCAATAAACCTGTGTTGTTCAACTTTATACTCAGCTTGGACCTCAATCTTTCTAATTAAATGGTGTTGACAGAGGTCAACTGGTGGCAGCGAGGTAAAGGACGTGTTGGGATACTCACGTGAGCTCTGTGTTTGGTGAAACAAGCAAGGGCCACATGGGTAAACATCACAATTGGTGTCCAGTGGCGGGATACGAAATAATCCAGTAAAGCCAATGTTTAAAAAGTGAATTTTCTGGAGTCGTGGGTACCTTTTAGTTAGAGATCTGTGGTGAAGAAGTGGGTGACCTGCTAGAGCTTTTGTGGAAAAGCTTAGTGGCGGGGCTTCTGAACCCAGATCTGGGGGAACTAAAGATATGGAACCGACTCTGAAGAAAAACTTATTTTTACCTCAGGATTTGAGAGACCCAGTGGGCTAACTTGAAATCCAAGGCTCTGAGAAATAAGGGAGCAGTGTTGGATAAGAGTGGAAGCCAGAGTAAGAACAGATCTGAGGTGATAGGTAAATAAGAAGTTTAAAAAGGAAAATTATTCTGCTGTCTGGAGGCAGGAAGTGCTCAGACAGAAAGATTTAACTAAAGTTGTGAGCTGGAGGGCAGCCAGATAGAGCTGCTGGGTATAGCACAACAGAATTACTGAGGGAAAAACAGCTGAAAGAGAGGTCCTTTTAAAAATAGTATAATAAAGTACACTATAACTCTAACATGCCACCCAAAAGAACAAAGAAATTAGCTATGGAGGGAGTTGAACCTCAGGAGGCTGAGGGGGATGGAAGCCCTCAAATTCAGATTGAGGAAGAAACTCAGGAAACTGTGGTGATTGCCTCAGAGGGAGAAAATATTCAAAGCTCCCAAGATTTTGAAAAATGGAAGTTGGAACAAGAATACAAACTCAGGGAACTAGAGATTAAGGAGGCCAGACAAATGGAATTTCCAATAGAGATGAAAAAACTGGAATTAGCTGCTCAAAATAATAATAATAATAACAACTCTAGTGAGGGAAATCTCTCAAAAATCGACCTAAAGAAATTTCCCCAATATAGGAAAGGAGATTGCCCTGAATCTTTCCTGATATCATTTGAGAGAGCGTGCTGGGACTTTGAGATTAAGGATGATGAAAGGATGATAGTTTTGAGATCACAAATAAATGGAGATTTAGCTGAGCTTTATTCTCAGATGCCTCTGGAGCAAGCTAGAGATTTTGAGGCATATAGAAAAATAGTATATTCTAGATTTGGCATAAATGCAGAACACCTTAGAAGAAAATTTAGTTCCCTTACCAAAGCCTGAAGAATCTTATGCCCAAGTGGGGGCTAAATTGATTCAGTGTTTGGACAAATGGATGGAACGTGAAAATGTCTCTTCTCTAGACCAAATGAAAAATGTGGTTGGTTTCAAACAATTTTATTTCATTTTGCCAGGGGAATTGCGTTATTTGGTCAAGGACATAAATCCTAAAAATGTACTACAGGCATCTGAATTTGCTGATTCCATTAGTGAGATTAGAGATCCTCACTTTTCTGAGGTAAAAATTGGTAGAAAAGTGTGGGACGACAGGAGGAGAGGACCCCCACCTGGGAGAGATTACCTCAGAAATACCCAAGCTGCTGGAAGCCATTTTAGACACAAGCCCTCATCCACAGAACATAGTCACCTGAAACCTAATAGTTCTGAGGAAAAAGTTAACAAGGCCCTTTATTTTGAACCCAAGGCCAGTAAACAATGTTATGCGTGTGGGGAGAAAGGTCATTTTTGGGCTCAGTGTGAGACTCAAAAGACTAAGGATTTTAATCAGCATAAAGGTGGAAATTCCAGTCAGCCTAAAAGGATATTTTGTGTGCAGCATAATAAGGCACAGCAATCAGCAGTTGAAGTTGAGGCCTCTTCCCACCACAGCACTGTTGCTAAGGAAACAGACTTGGCAGAGAGCCCAGACATTCCAGAAGCAAGAGAGTTACAATGTTTCCTAATCGAGTATAATCAGGATTTATTTAATAACTCTGGAGAGCCTATTTCTATTGACAACGTAAAGTATCTGGGCCTGAAAGATACATGTTCCCAAGTTACTATTTGTCACTCAGACATCATTCCTGAAGAAAATATGTTGGAACAAAACATCACCCTCAAAGGCATTAGCTCAATGCCAATGGTGCCAATGGCCAAATTTTCAGTGAGATACCAGGGTTGGTCTGGTATATGGAAGGTAGCAGTGTCAGACCAAATCCCTGCTCCTTGTTTAATCAGCTTAGATCTCTCTAAGTGTGTGCAGAGTGTTTTAGTGGTAACCCGCTCCCAGGGCAAGCAAATTACAGTCCCTGAGGAAAGATTGGGAGCCTTAACCTCTGAATCAAACCTGGGATGGCCCAGTCTAGAGGAAAACTCTGAGTTAGCAGAAATGGCTGAAGTGTTCATAACGAAGAATCCAAATAGTTCCTCCTTTATTAATGAGCAGAAGGAAGATAATACTTTAAATGATTGCTTTGAGAAAGCTAAGGGAACTCCCTCTTCATTAACGCCTGAATGCCCAGAGAGATTTATAATAGAAAACAATTTGATATATAGGGAAGTTTTGTTAGCGCCTCAGAGGGGTGGAGATGGACATCTCAAACAATTACTTGTCCCTGTGAAGTATAGAGAGAAGATTTTGGAGAATGCTCATAGAGATGTGTTTGGAGCACACATGGGTGTCTCCTGTACAAAACAAAGGGTTGCACAAAACTTTTATTGGCCAGGAATGGGTCAGCAAATTAGGCAGTATTGTCAGACCTATGACACATGTCAAATGAGTGGTACTGGGGATGACAAGACGAGGGCTAAGCTATGCCCACTGCCAGGGATCGCGACCCCTTGCCAATGTGTATGTCTGCAAAAGTCCTTAGAGATAGAAGGGCAAAGTTTGAGGAGTGCTCATGAAAAGCAGAGGGGCTGGTGTGATGAAAAGGCCCGGGAAAGAGCATTCTGTCCTGAGGATGAAGTGGGGATGCTGAGACCCATAGAGGAGAGTGAATTGCAGTTAGCAGGGTCAGGATCTGTGGATTTGTTGCAGCAGCACTGGAAATTTGAAGGGACTAGTATTAAGAAGGCTCCCCATGCAGCTGCAAAAGTCCTGAGAATCTTGCAGAACCCCTACCTGAGAAACCAGAGATTAAAGGAATAGAACCAGATGTTGAAAATCTCAATAGATCTGACATAAGCCAAGTGTTTGAGATGACACCTAAAAGAAACTTGCCTGAGAATCTTGAAGTGACCTGTGATAGTGGCCCCCCACATATGGAGAGCTTTGCAACAAAAGTACCTGTAGGCGAGTTTATTGGTGAGGGTGAAAGCAAAAACAATAAAATTTCTAGGAAGAACACAATCATACCTGTGCTGAAGGAATGGAAGAAACTGCCTAATCTTTCCCCAATTAAGAAAGCAAAGCCACAAGTAAAAAATAAAACAGGCTTCATGCGGAAAAGGCGAGCCGAGGAAATCCAGTGGACATCAGAGTGCCAGGTGAATGTCGAGTGTCGGAAGAGAGCACGGACTTCAAGACCTGTCCTTGTTGCACCGGACTCTGACTGGGAGTTCATCCTCTGCATAGATGTGTCGAACGTAGGATTGGGAGCCGCGCTGTGCCAAGCGGATGACAGCGGAAATCTGCACCCAGTGACTCTGATCAGCAGGAAATTCCAACCTGGTGACAGACATTGGTCTGCCATTGAGAGGGCGTGCCTATCGATTGTTTGGATGCTGCAAAGACTGAAGCCCTACATTTGGGGAAGGAAATTCGTCCTTTGCACTGACCCTTTCCCTCTGGTGTGGCTACAAACTATGAAATCCACTAACAGTAAGCTTGCAAGATGGACATTGAACCTGCAAGACTTTGACTTTGAGATCTGCAGTGTAAAAGGGACTCAGAGTGTGGATGCTGATGCCTTGTCACGAAGGCCAAATGACTAATAGATGGAAAAAGAGTTTGTAATTTTGTACTAAATGTTCTGTTTGTGTACTAGTTATGAAATACGATTAAAATGCAATGTTTCTTTGGATGCTGATGAACTGAAAGGTGTATAGTGATGGGAAATAATAATGGTGAGTAAAGGTAATGTAATCTGTCTTAATGTGAGTAATGCAAATGTTTATAATTGTATTGATTATCTTAAATGTTTAAATTAATAAGTTTGGTCTAGTTAACACAGTAATAGAGAGAAAACTGTAGTATAAGGTATGTATAAATATATGGTAATATAATGTGTTATATGTTGAAATATGGTATGTATATGATTTAGGACATAACTGGTAAGCATATTAGTATGATGGTAAGTGTTTCGTATGTGATTTTCCCTGTATGTTCCATTGTTCATAAGGGTAAACTGTAAGGTTTTCCCTCATGAAACAAACTTTTTCTTAGGGGGGAGGAATGTGGCGATCGCCCACATCACTCATGCCATTCATATTCATGAGCTGATTAGCATAAACCTATGGGAGGGCTGGAGAGGCAGAGTCAGCAGCTACATGAGGCTTGGCTGGAGAAGGAGGTGTCAGATAGGACTGGTTAGTCAGAGAGATAAGGAAGAGATAGAGAAGAGAGAAGTTAGTCTGTGGTAGTTAGAGAGGGTAGCAGAGTTAGGAGTTAAGAGTGTGGAACTTATAGAGAGCTAAAAGAGTTAAGAGTGAAACAAGTTATTAATAATCAAATGAATACATTAAAGTCTGTGAAGAACCTGTTTAAGCGAACTGTAATCAATAAACCTGTGTTGTTCAACTTTATACTCAGCTTGGACCTCAATCTTTCTAATTAAATGGTGTTGACAGAGGTCAACTGGTGGCAGCGAGGTAAAGGACGTGTTGGGATACTCGTGTGAGCTCTGTGTTTGGTGAAACAAGGGCCACATGGGTAAACGTCACCGTTATTAAGAAAGTTAACAGAAATAAGGAGGGGATGTGTTGCAATGGTGGGGGACTTTAATATGAAGATGAACAATAAAATGGAAAAATCTTATCCCTCTAAGAGAGAAAAAAGAAATAATAGTACAATTTTGAACAATGTGATAGGTGAAATGGAATTAATAGATGTGTGGAAAAAACTGAATAGCAATGAGAAGATTTTCTTTCTTTTCTTCACCAGTACATGAAAGTTATCTGAGAATAGATTATATGTTCATTACAAAATATTTGCTTTCAAGAATGATTAATTCTACAATAGATATAATAAAAGTATCAGGTCACGCAATTGTCTCTAAGGATATTAAAGTGAAGTGTGATTACAAAGGCAAAGAAATGGAGAACTGATTCAAATATTTTTAGATGTAAAGGTAGTATTGAAAAGATAGAAAAAGAATTAATAGAGATCTGGTATGCTTCTCTACTGTGCAATACACAATGACATTTCCTCCTCAAACCTGGAATTGATAATTGTTATTTGTACCAGACGGGCGGAGGAAGCAATCTTGTACAATCTTCTGCTAGGTGTGAATAAAACCTGTACCAGACAGACGGCCAAATTTATTAGTTTATTAATTCAGCGGCGTAGAGCTCTATTTTTAATAAATCAACCTGTCTAATCTTACTGGATGCAATTAATTATTCCTTTCTATAAGTTACAGATTATGGACAATGGCTAGGTGTTACCTTGAAACTAACGATATACTGCTATATTCTGCTTGGATTGAGGCTTATTGATCTGTTTCATAGTGGGTATGCATCCCCCATCTATCTGTGGACTGTTGTTTGCTGTATGTTTTTATGCCAATAAAGGTTATGATGATGATGAATAGAGATCTGGAAAATTAAGAATACGGAAGGTACAAAAAAAAAGGGATAATACGGGATTCCATGACAGTTGTGTAGAGGAGGCCTATATTACAAAGGATCATAATATAATTTAAGAAAGAAAAAGATAGAAATAATCAAATGTTTGAAAAATTAATTCAGAGAATTAGAATGCATCACCACTGATCAATGGGTGCTTACCATCATATCTCATGGTTATGATATTGAATTCAAAACAATTCCACTTGTTGACCTTTTCTGATGAACAACACCATAGGAAGTTCCAGAAGAGGAGATAAAGACATTGTTTCAAAAGGATGCAATAAAGAGAGTTCCTCACAGCCTCAAAAACAACAGGTTATATTGATATTTTACAATACCAAAAAAGGGCAGCGGTTTATGCCCTATTCCAGACTAGAAAAAGGTCAAGTTACATCAAAGAAAAAGAAAAAATCCAGATCCACTATCAAGTATACTCCTGCTTCCAAGGAAAAGGAAACTGGTTCGTAGTTGTGGATTTGAAAGATGGTTACTTCCACATATCAATAAGAATGGACCAACATCATTTCCTGCTGTTTGTCTTGAGTCACTATAGTAGTAGGCATCCTTCAGTCTCGAGAAACTATGGTAACGTACTCTGAATAGAGGTCTTGGAACAGCGTCTAGTGTGGCTGAGAAGGCCAATTCAAGAGTGACAATCCCTTCCACACTGAAGACAAATACAATCTGTCCCCTGTCCAGCTCCCTGATTTTGCTGGTTTCGGGACTGCCTCTTTGCCTTGGCCTGCTGGACAAGTGTCTCTTCAAATTGGGAGAGGCACCGCCTGCCTCCAGGCTGAACACTCAGATGTCAAAATTTCCCATCTGTTGAGGTCCATTCCTAAGGCCTTCAGATCCCGCTTGCAGATATCCTTGTATCACAGTTGTGGTCTCCCTCTGGGGCGATTTCCCTGCACTAATTCTCCATACAGGAGATCTTTTGGAATCTGACCATCAGCCATTCTCACGACATGCCCGAGCCAACGTAGACGTCGCTGTTTCAGTAATGTATACATGCTAAAAATTCCAGCTCATTCTAGGACTACTCTATTTGGAACTTTGCTCTGCCAGGTGATACCAAAAATGCGTCGGAGACAACGCATATGGAACATGTTCAGCTTCCTCTCCTGCCGTGCACAAAGAGTCCAGGACTCACTGCAGTACAGGAGTGTACTCAGAACACAGGCTCTATAGACCTGGATCTTGGTATATGCCGTCAGCTTCTTATTAAGCCATACTCTCTTTGTGAGTCTAGAGAACATGGTAGCTGGTTTGCTGATGCGTTTATCCAGCTCGACGTCTAGGGAGAGAGTGTCCGAGATTGTTGAGCCAAGGTACACAAAATCATGAACAACCTCCAATTCTTGTGTAGATGGTAATAGAGGGAGGTGAGTCCACGCCCTGACCCATGACTTGTGTTTTCTTCAGGCTGATTGTTAGTCCAAAGTCTTGGCAGGCCTTGCTAAAACGATTCATGAGTTGTTGGAGGTCTTGAGCAGAGTGGGCAACAATGGCTGCATCATCGGCGAAGAGGAAGTCCCGCATGCATTTCAGCTGGACTTTGGTCTTCGCTCTCAATCTAGAGAGATTAAAGAGCTTTCCATCTGATCTAGTCCGGAGATAGACACCTTCTGTTGCAGTTCCCAAGGCGTGCTTCAGCATGACAGCAAAAAAGATCCCAAACAGAGTTGGTGCGAGGACACAACCCTGTTTCACTCCGCTTCGGATGTCAAAGGGATCTGATGTTGAGCCATCAAAAACTACAGTGCCCTTTATTTCCTTATGAAAGGACCTGATGATGTTAAGGAGTCGAGGTGGACATCCAATCTTGGGAAGTATTTTAAAAAGGCCATCCCTGAGTCACTATACAATATATACAAATTCAATGTACTCCCTTTTGCAACGGCACCAAGAGTATTCACCAGTAGCAGCACATTTGAGGGTCAAAAGAATAAATGTATTTCTTTACAGAAACGACTGGTTAATTGTAGCAAATCTGAAAGACAGGCTGAAAGCAAGTGTAAAAAAGACATTACAAATACTGCTGAATTCAAGTCTAAATTTGAAAAAAAAATCACATCTTCAACCTTCAAACAAAATCCAGCAATTTTGGATTTGAAAAAACAGAGAGCATTTCTGCTCAAAGACAGAGTGGACAAAAAAATTACAATGACATTGAAGTTCATGCCACACAAAAAATTAAGGCCCACACAGTTTAAAAGTTACTGGTGTTGATGGTATCTATTACAGTGTTGGTAGCTCATGCATACCACAGAATGAGACATTTTAATCTTGGTTTCTGTCCTCTTTCAACAGCATGAGAGACAGTGCTTGAAAAAATGCTAACTGTCATGGAGTAGTTAGCAAATCAGCTACAGTGGTGACAAAAAGACACTTATCAGGTCTCATTCACAGTTATCTCTCACCCTTCTCCTCATTAAAATGTGATTTTCCTGCTTTAACATATTCCTCCAGCTCTCTGTTCCAGCTCAACAGGGTCCTGAACCCCATCACTACACTGTCGCACATTTGGTGGGCAATGAGTGAATAATGTAGGAAGACTTAGAATTCAATCAAAACATAACTAGAATATATTCTGATTCTGTACTGATTTTATTGCATCTCATTAATTTATTGGATATACATTTTATATTATTTCTCCACTCTTATAATAACATGTGGTTATTTTAGTACACTTTAATTACAAGCTCTCATTCTCTTTGGCCAGTCACAGGTTGCAATCCCATAGCTTTGTTTTGGAAAAGAAGGGTCAGCTGTGGAAATATGGGCCCAGGTCTGGAACTTTTAATCCAAACTCATCCCTTGACAACCATGTAGGGCTGCTGTTAGCATAAATCCTAGCTCTTGAATGTGCCAGCAGAAAGACCTGCTCCAGCCATGGATACCTATAGTCTGTTCCCAGTTAGAATGCTCTTTGCAGACAGAACCGTGGCACCTGCACCATCAGAGAGATGTAATTCCTTTTTCTGAGGAAAGTACAAGTAATGTGCCCGGGAAGGGTTTACTGCTTTTCTGTGTCCACCTGTATAGGAGCAGCCAGAGTAAGCAAAGATGTTAAATCAGAGAGTTGGGAAGCCCAGCAACATGGGCACAGAGGGGCTGTGCAATTCAAAGGCTCGCCTGAATCCTTTGATTTCCCTTAGATGTCAGATACGTTAGATAAGCAGAGTGGAAACTATCCGAGACAAAGGTTCTCTCTACACAGTTTAAATATTATTTGCCACTTTTCACAGTAAACTGTGCCAAATGTGTATCATGTAAAACATTAACATCAACATTCGTAACATTTGAAAAGTCAGTGGAACAGAATGTATATATCAACACACTCAAATAACTCCAAATCAATAATTCATCAAACACAGAGGAAACTCAATAGCCAGAATTCTGTTGGCATTCACATACAAACTACAGAGCAAAATGTATGTCTTCAGTGCATTAACTTTATCAGGCAAGCAGCCATGGCACAGTGAGAAACTGCAAACTTCCAAAGAGGATGCAGCAGTAATGTTTATACTGCCAATATGATAACATGCAGGGTTTTGTTGAGATTTTGATATGAAAATGTATTGAATATTAATGTTGTATAGTTTAATGTAAAATGGCTCATTTTACCTGAGTCATGTATAGATTGTATTCAGGTGTGGTATCAAGGATTAAGACTGAATGTTGCACAGCTGTGGTACATGATGAAACTTTGCGTAACAGAAAATGAAGTAATGTATTTTCTGACTGGTCACAGAACTGTATTTTTATTTATTTATTTATTTATTTTTAGATTTCTACCCCGCCCCCCTAGACAATGTCTACTCGGGGCGGCTTACAAATATCATCAATATATAAAACATTAAAACATTAAACAATAAAACAATTGAAACAATAATATAAAGTATTCAAGATGGGAATAATAAAAAACAAAGAACTAAAATTTAAGAATTGACAGAAGGGAAGGCCTGCCTAAATAGCCAAGTTTTTAAATGGCTCTTAAAAACACCCAGCGAGGGTGCCAGGCGGATCTCTGTTGGGAGGCTGTTCCATAGTCGAGGGGCCACTGCCGAGAAGGCCCGGTTTCTAGTTCTTTCTTTCCGGACCTCTCTCGGCGTTAGGCCCCTCAGCCGTCCCTCCTGGCTATGCCGAGTAATTCGGGTAGATCTAGGTGGGAGAAGGCGGTCCGCCAAATACCGAGGTCCCAAACCGTTTAGGGCTTTGTAAGTCATCATCAACACTTTGAAGTCAATGCGGAAGCGAATGGGCAGCCAATGCAATGCGGCCAGAGTGGGAGAGATATGTTGGTATTTTCTCACCCCACTGAGCAGTCTGGCCGCTGCATTCTGCACCATTTGAAGCTTCCGCAACAATCTCAAAGGTAGCCCCACGTAGAGCGCATTACAGTGGTCTAATCTCGAGATTACGAGCGCATGGACGAGAGTGGTGAGGGCCCCCCCATCAAGGTAGGGCCGCAGCTGGGCAATCCGCCACAGATGAAAATAGGCAGAACGGGCCACGGACGCCACCTGGTTTTCCATGGTAAGCGCCGGGTCCAGATGTATCCCCAAGCTGCGGACCTCACTCTGTGCGGTAAGAGTAACCCCCCCGAAAGAGAGGGAGTCTCCCAGACCGCCGATGGAAGAACCACCCACCCTCAAGACCTCCGTCTTGTCCGGGTTCAGCCTCAAACCGTTCAGCTGCATCCATTGCAGTACAGCCTCCAGACAGCGCCGAAGGGACGGAACGGCATCCACTGAAGTAGGTGAAAAGGAGATGTAGAGCTGGGTGTCATCAGCGTACTGATGGCACGAAGCCCCACACCCCCTGATGACCCCACCCAACGGCCTCATATAGATGTTAAACAGCATTGGGGAGATGATCGACCCCTGCGGAACCCCACAATTGAGACTCCACGGAGCCGAAACATTCTCCCCAATCTGTACTCTCTGGGGGCGGTCCCCCAAGAAGGATCGGAGCCAGGCAAGCGCCAGGCCACCGATTCCCAGCTCGGAGAGCCTCCCCAGGAGGATACCGTGGTCGACGGTATCAAAGGCAGCTGAGATATCGAGGAGGACCAACAAGGACATATTGCCCCTGTCAGCCTCCCTCAATAGGTCATCCAACAGTGCGACCAGTGCCGTCTCCGTGCCATGGCGCGGCCTGAAGCCTGACTGAAACGGATCCAGAGCATTGGTTTCATCCAAAAGGGCTTGAAGCTGATCAGCCACCACCCTCTCCACCACTTTGCTGAGGAAGGAAACATTGGCGACGGGCCTATAATTGCCAATATCATCCGCCGCCAAATTTGGTTTCTTCCTGAGAAGAAACTGTACATAAGTCATGTGTAAAATGAACGTCTTTATCTGTTGTAAGTCACTTTTTCCTATGCTGTGTGTTGCTTCATGTCATGTTATGCTGCCAGAGGAATGTCTATTCTCTATGTATATATGTAAATAGACTATGTTGTTGATTTTACTCTCTCAGTGTCATAGTGTCATAAGTATCTCTGCTAACCAATATCTCCTTACTCTGCTGATATTATGAGAATACACGTTATAATCAAAATTCTCAACAGGTTTTAGCTAAATGTGACTTAATGTTATTTGAAAGTGCTCTGATATTGTGATGGGTAAAAGACAGTTTTGATCACGTGCAATTTATAGTGCAATCATGTATCTGTCTGCTCACAAGAAAATCTCAGTGAGTTCAAAGGACTTTACTCCTAGTGGCTATAGAATTACAGCCTTACCAATTTTTAAAAACAGAAACTGTGCCATGTGTATAAACCTGCTCATTCTTGTGTGTGGCTTTAGCCCTCCATACATCTCCTTTGAGTGATATTATAGTTTGCCAGTCAAGGCTGACACAGAATTCATAGGGTGTCAGGTGCATGCTAATACCTGATGTCTACAATTTTTCCTCTAGTAGCAAAATGTCCCAAACTGATCCTAAAATCATGGTAAAAACTCTATTCTAGCAAGGTAAGAAATACTTTGAAATGGGATTTATAATTCATCTGCTCTTCAGCATACTATCTCTGATGTTTAACCCTATAATGTCAGAAGAGTGAAAATATAGGTAGCCAACCTTTTTTTTTGTTAGTGCACTGAATTCCTTTCAGTTGTGGTGATTGTAGACAATAATATAAAATTTAACAGGAAGAATTGATGCATGTATTAAAGACTGGAAAATCCCAACATCATAGCAACATGGAATATGTCTCTAATAGAGAGCAAGTTTTCTTCACAGAGATTACCATTTGTTCAGTATCCACATGTGTTCAAAAGCAGTACAAACCCACATTACTATGCTGGTTGGATTTTCCATTGTATGGAAGTTCAGTAGGATACTAGCCTCTAGAGTGGCTCTTTTTAAAAAAAAACAATATAAAAGTAGCTTAGAAATTACAAATAGTATCAAAATGATTGAATAATTCATTGTAATATAGAGAAAGTACTGTGTTGTCATTAAAACAACTATTTTGGTACATGTGCACCTATCAATTAACTTGAAAATAATACATCTATAATTATGTATTATTTTTCATGATAATATAATGAATAAAACCCCATGTTACTTAGAAAGTGTAAAAAAAATTATATATAAAAGATCTGGAGCAATCGAGGGTTGGAAAGTGCGAGCTCTCTTCCAGGAAGTCTGCCCTTAACATTTCACCTCAATTGTGAATAGACATGCAGTGCCATAACCTCGAACTTCCGCCTTACTGAAGGTATTAGTAAGCATCTTGATTACCAATTGCACTATAAACAGGCATGTCATTCTCCAGGTATTCTTTGGGCCACTCCTTGATACATCAAACCATTTCTCTTACTGTTGAGATCAACTTACTGAGTGAAGCCCTCTTCTGTTGCCACTTGACTTTTGCCTCTCCCTTCCCCCATCATTTGTCAAACGCACTTCTCCTCACACATCCTCCATTTTGTCCATTTAACTATGAACCATTCGAGCAAGAATCCCTTTTGTTATGATCCCAACTCTCCCTATGATGTCATCATTAATTCCATCTTAAACAGTTAACAGCTACTATGTGGTTCTTTCTCCAAATTGCTATAACAGAACTTATTGGCAAAGTTTCCTTCCCCCTCCTTCAATGACTGTCCAAGGCCTTTCACTTCATCTGTCTCTGTCCTCACAGGAGTCCAGAAGAACAAATGAAATTACTCTGGATAGAAGAGAAAAGAAAGAACAGCAAGATTTTATGCACATGTAATGGAAGATGGTGACTTGGAAGCTGTCAGGTAGTGGGACCCAAATGTTCCAGTGGCAGTTACTGATTCCAAAAAGTCAGTCCAGGACAAAAAGAAATTAAAGAGTGTATGACTTCCAGTTGGACTTTTGGATCTTGTTTTACGTTTCCACCAGAACTGGAGGGAAAAGAAGATTATGCTGCAAGATGACAGTATGTCTCTGTTGCATCATGGGGAACAAATGATCCCATCCCCTACCAGTGGTCAGGAAAGCTATTTGTAGCTGATTCAAGAATTGTTTTCTGTGCAACTGTACAAAGCAGCTCTCTAGAGAGAAAGTGTAAGTATCCTAACACGGGCTTAATGCACATTAGAGAGGCTGTAAAAGTCTTTATTAGGATTGTATCCTCTTCAATAACTAGGCTATGGGGTATACATATGTCTTATTAAAAGAATCTCTTAGGATGAAGTAAATATGAGGTTAGAAAATAATGGATAAATAATAAGTGGGTAGGAGATATTTAGTCACATATGAGCTGTGAGTCTTTGAAGGCTTAACCCAAAACATTCACAGTTTCACCCTGGAATGTTAGTGCAATAAATGAGTGTCCATTTATGTGGCAAAATTAGTATTTGTATCCCACTGGGTAATTTGCTGGGTGTATAATTCCACTTCAAAAATGGATGGAAGTAGATGGATGATTCCACTTTAGAAGGCAGAAGAAATATGGAGAGGACAATCCAGCATACTAGAAACGTTTTTCCATTGATTGATTGATTGATTGATTGATTGATTGATTGATTTTAAGGCTTGATGCTATATTTGCAGTCAGGGTAGCGGTAGGCAAAATGAGAATCACAGATCTGCAAGGGTTTCAAAATTTCTACCAACACCTCTGCTGCTGTGATAACCTCTTGCTCAGTGAGAAAGTTGTCTGCACAGATGCTCAGAGTACTGTCAATCTTCACCTGCATCGGAGACAGAAATTTATCTTTTAAAAGCTTAGGCAGAAGTTCCATACACACCATGCTGAGGCTCTGAGTGCGTTTTATAGAATTACAGGAGGGGAGTGCATTCTGGCAATCTGTCATCAAGCAGCTAAATATGTCCTTTTCTTCCTGTTGTCCAGTCATCAAGTGGCTACCTAACAAAAAGGTAAGTGAAATGGTGGGTTATCAATTTGTATATTACTTTAGACACATTTTTAGCTCACAGTTACTGAAGCTTCCTGGGTGGTGAACAGGAAAATTAAAAACAAATAAAATTACAATTGTATCCCTCTAATAAAATTACTTGTACTGAAACAGCAATAAATCCAGCAGCAGGCGAACGAAAACCAGGGCCAGCTCTCCCACTGTGCCATGGCAGCAGTGGCTTACTAGAGAATGATTAGAATTGGGATCCATCATCCTGTTCCCCCTACAACTGCAAGAGAACAAGTGACGTCATTGTGCTGGCTTCCCCCCACCCCACCCCCACCCTGGATGAAAGGGAAGGCTGTGGCTGAAGCTGTCTCATCCCTAAAATGATGGTTGTGGAGGTGTCAGCTGCACTCCTACCCCACCAACTGGGGGGTGGAAGAAAAACTTACCAAGGGTGAGTCACATGGATCTTGGTGTCCAAACCCCAAATAAGAAAATAAATTGGTGGCTGTGTAAACTGGCAGTGTGTACCTGCAACATATACAGCTATTGGCTCTACTGTGCAGGTCTGGCCAGGTCTGGCGTTTTCCAAAATGCCTGGCTTAGGGTGTCCTCAAAGGCAGGTCCTCTGTGAATGATTCATTCTATTTAGCCAAGCCCCGAGGCTCCTCTGAGGCAGGTATGCAGGAAGACTCTGAGTTTTTACAGTAGAGGTGAGTTATTCTGCATCCTGTTTCTCATCCACATCATCCCTGGAAGGGGTGTATTTGGTGCAGCCATATGTAGTTGTCCCAAACTGCCATCACCTCTTTCTCCCTTCCAGGTCTAAGACACCAAAATCTCCTGTGATGGCTTTCTTGGTACAAGCAGGTGCTTCTTCCTCTTCCTCTTGCAGGTAGCAAGGGAAGCATTACTGATGCCTCTATGCCCACACTTTCAGGGAGGGAAGTAGCTGCAGCTGCAACTACGGTCTCCAGCCTCCTACTCCTTACTTAGTTGATTGCCTTTCCAAAACAACAGGGTCTCAGGTGTGGTTAAGAGTGCAGATTTGCTGGTTTCACTGTCCTGTATCTTAAGGTGGCTGCCTCATTCAGTCTAACAGCAGGGTCAGCTCTGATTAAAACAAATCAGCATTTAATAAAACTAAAATAAAGAACACTCACAAAGATAAAATTGTGTCAAGTTCTAAAATGACTGTCAATACAGAATAAAAAGTTATTCACCTGAGCCTCAAAATACCATAATGAAAGTGAATGTTTTCTCTATAACCTTCTATAACCATGAATTTTGGGACCACGGGCTATGTTTCCTGGAAGATAGACGCTGGCAAGTGATGGGTTGCATCTCACAAAGACTGGAAAGAATGTGTTTGGCCACAGCATTAAGAACTTCATCAGAAAGGCTTTAAACTGAATTGGAGGTGGGAGGGAGACACAAGCTCAGAGGTAAAGATAGATGAAAGCTTACGCACAACAAGAGGAACAGACCAAGCAGCTCTAATGGGGTCTAATAATAATCTTCATAAACATGTGAAAAGAAAAGAAGGCCACAAATCATACAATCTCTAGTATCTATATGGCAGGAGAATAGGAAACAAACAAGAAGAACTAGAAATCTTAGTTCAGGAGGATAAATATGACTTGATAGGGATAACTCAAGGGTTCCCAATCTTGGGCATCCCAGGTGTTTTTGAACTGCAACTCCCAGGAAACCCAGCCAGTACAGCTGGTGGTGAAGGTTTCTAGGAATTGCAATCCAAGAACACCTGAGTTACGCAAGGTTGGGAACCACTGGGATAACTGAAACTTGGTGGGCTGACTCCTATGACTAGAATACAACAATTGAAGGATATAAATTGTTCAAAAAGAACAGAAAGTAGAGAAAGGGAGGTGGAGTCACAGTATATTTCAAAAAATAAATATTCCTGCAGAGAAATACAGGATGAGCTTGGTTGTCCCATTGAGAGCATCTGGATTAATATAATTTGGGCAAAAAACAAAAGGAACGTGGCAGTTGGAGTCTACTACCAACTGCCTAATAAAGGAGAAGATGTAGATTAAACCTTTGGAAAACAAACTGCAATAATTTGAAAGAGATACAAAGTAGCAATAATACAAGATTTCAATTATCTTGATATCTGTTGGGAGGCAAATTCTGCCAAATATCAATCTTCCAAGAAATTCCTGGCTTGTGTTGCTCATAATTTTCTCCAGCAAAAAGTGGAAGAAGAAACTATAGGATTTGTTATCCTTGGCTTGATTCTAACCAGTAGAGATGACTTGGTAGAAGAAGTGGCAGTAAGGGGAACTCTGAGAGAAAGTGGAAGGAAGGCCAGGCCACAAAGGAAGAGTACAGACAAACAGCAAAAAATTGTAGGGCTGGCGTTAGGAAGCAAAAGCTGAGAATGAGCTGAGGTTAGCAAGAGACACTAGAAGCAAGAAAAACACATTTTTCAGGTGCATGTGTAACAAAAGACAGAGAAAAGAAACAGAAAATAAATAGTGGTTCAGCTACTCAGTGGAGACGGAAAAATTGTAACAAATGACCAAGAAAAGGCAGAAGTGCTCAATTCCTATTTTAGCCCAGTGTTTTCCCAAAAGACAGTCTATAACCCTCCAAGCAAATGTGAAATACAAGTGGAGGGGATAGGAGTGCAGCTTGATATACAAATATTCAAGGAATACCTTATTATTTTTAACAAGTTCAAATCTCCAGCATCTGATGAACTGCATCCAAGAGTATTGAAGGAACAGGTTGAAGATGTTTCAGAACCACTGTCTAATTATTTTCTGGAAAACATAGAGGATGGGTGAAGCGCCAGATGATTGGAGGGAGAGCTAATGTTGTTCCTGCCTTCAAAAAGAGCAAAAAGGAGGAACCTGGGTACTACAGACCAGTCAGGTCACAAGTTGAATATGAGCAAACAGTGTGATGCAGCTGCAAAAAGGGCAAATGCTAGTTTAGGCTGCACTTACAGATGTATAGTCTCCAAATCCTAAGGAGTACTAGTTCTTTCTATTCAGCACTGGTTAAGCCTTGTCTTGAGTTCTGGGCACTGCAGTTTAAAAAGGATGCCAGAAAAAACCTGGAATAGGTTCATAGAAGGGCAATAAGGGCAATGACTGGGGGACTGGAAACCAAGCCTTATAAGGAAAGACTGAAAGAACTGGGCATGTTTAACCTTGAGAAAACAAGACCAAGAAGAGATGTGAAAGATACGTGAAGGATAGTGATACAGAGGAGAGGCAGGATCAGGTCTCAGTTATCCCAGAGTGCAGGACACATAATAATGGACTCAAGCTACAGGAGGCCAGATTTAGGCTGAATATAGGGAAAAACTTCTTAACTGTTAGACCAGTATGACACTAGAACCAATTACCTTAGGAGGTGGTGAGTGCTCCAAAACTGGAGGCATTCAAGAGAAAATTGGACAACCATCTGTCGGATGTACTTTGATTTGGATCCCTGCATTGAGCAGGGGGGTTGGACTGTAGAATTCCCCCAGACTTCCAACTCCATTATTCTATGATAAATCTAGGTTCTGAAGCAAGTTGGTCTGCAAACAGCTCAATGTCTTTCTGACTGGAAGAAGACATTCATTCATTCATAGAAGTTCAACCCAAACTCTCCCAGAGTAAGTGGTTGCATCTCCTGATATGACCGTCCTGGGTTTTGAGATCTTTAGGGCAGGCCCTTCTACTGATCCCATCAGCCTCATAGGCATGCTTGGTCCAGACATGAGAGAGGGCCTTTTCAGTAGCCCCAGATAGGCTGTGAAACTCCCTTCCAGGCTAGACCACTCTCTGCTGTCCTTCCACTGGCAGACCGAAGCCCTTCCTTTTAGCCAGGACTTTAATAATTAATAATAATTAATTCATATCTGCTAAGGAAGGGGTGTTATCTTTTTAAATGTGTTTTTAAATGGTTTTTAAAAGTGTTTTATTCAGTACTTTTAAGTGATTAATATGTTTAATTGTTTTTAGTGCTGTCATACATTATATTCTTAATTGTTTTTAGTCTTGTTTTTTAAATTCTTTATAAGCTGCCTTCAGTCCGTCTGCTGAGAGAAAAGGTGGCATATAAGTTAAATATAACTAAATAAATATCAGACTACATCTAGCAATATATACTGGGACTGAACAGCTCGGCTCCCTTGTTTGGAAACACATAGCCAGCTGCATTTCATGTAGAAAGCTAGTATATCTGAGAGAAAACCTGCCTCAGAACTTTTCCTAACATGCTGCCTTTCCACATGCTGGAACCCACGGGTCATTCAGACAGGAGAGCTCAAAAAGGTGGCAGGGTTTATGTTTCAAGTGCAAGGTGGCACTTAGAAAGAGCCAAGTGATGTGTCCCCTTCTGACACTGGCTGAAATGTGCCACTCTCTTGACAACCTGGAACCAGTATAGTTAAGTAGAGCGTAATGTGTTTGTGTTTCAGTTCAGTTCAATATGTTAACCTGACAACTACACAGAATCAGACAGTTAGACATAGAGACTGCCACTTAATTGCTGATTCTTGTACTTTTAATTAACTGATCTACCATGAAATGTTTGAAGGTAAAGAACAGGTGAATAAAATTATTTTTCATCTTTTCTCACACCCTCTTGTGACAGATGCTTATTCAAAGACAATAGTGAGTACCTTCCTGATTGTCAATGACTCCCAGCATGCTGGCATCCCGGATAAAAAGACGTCCATCGCTGAAGACACCAAACGTGCCAGCATCGACTTGTGTAAAGTAGAAGAAGTAGTTCAGGTCATTATTCACCATAGAATCAAGAACAGCAAAGAGCTGAAGCGCCAAATCCACCGCGACATCTGAGGATACACTGTAAAATTCCTTCAGAGGTCTGGTGCTGGTGGTGACTATCAGTCGGCCACAGGATCCCAAGTATTTTGGAAATGGCCACCCTTCTGCTCCAGGGAAAATCTACCAAAGAGAAAAAATACAAAATGTGTTGGTGATGATGTACTTTTTTTAAAAAAAAAGATAAACAGTTGTTGCTTTTATGTGTTGTAAAGTTGTTTCTGACTGGCGACCCTATGACTTTGTGACGTCCAAATGCTCTCTTTTTAACAGCCATGCTCAGCTTTTGCAAACTCAAGACTGTGGCTTACTTTATTGAGTCAATCCATCTCATGTTCAGTCTTCCTCTTTTCCTGTTGCCTTTCAAATTTCCCCAACATCGTTGTCTTTTCCAGTGAGTCTTGTCTTCTCAAGATCTGCCCTAAGTCTGATACATTAAATTCAGTCATTTTTGCTTCTTGAGAGAGTTTAGCCTTGGTTTGATATAGCACCCACTTTTTTGTCTTCCTGGTGGTCAATAGGATCTTTAAAACCATCCCCCAACATCACATATCAAGTGAATCATTTGTTTTATTGTCGGTTTTCTTCACTGCCCAGGTTTCACATTTGCAAATAGTAACTGGGAATATCACAGTGTAGATTATTTTTGCCTTGATCTGCAGTAACACATTCTTACATTTCAGGTTGTTTTCTAGCTCCTTCATATCTGCCCTCCCACGTCTCAGTTTTTTTCCTGAATTCTTAGCCTTAGTCTCCATTTGGACTGATGACTGAACCACAGTATACAGAATTTTTAACCATTTCAATTTCTTCATTGTTAGTATTAGAGTTATGTAGTTCTGCAGATATTGTTTTGGCCTTTGTTTTCTTAATATCTAACTGCACTCCTGCTTTTGCACCTTCACTTTCATCAGAAGTCATTTCAAGTCATTGATAAATAGTATGTCCACTTTAGAGAAAGCGCCTTCAAATTTGCATGACTAGTAATTATATGCCTTTTTTGCTATCACTTCTGCAAACAGTGGAGAGCAGTATCTAAGGCTTGCAATGTTTTGTAATGTTATTCATTAACAGATGCACCTCCAAAAAGTTTTAGAGACTTCACAACAAACACACCATAAAGGCAATCACAGCAACATCAGTCCTAAAGCAAAAGCAGGAATCTTGCAAAAGCTGCCACCCAGTTTTGAAATTATGCTGCTGCTTTTCTCACCTTGCCATCACGCTCGGAATGGGAAAACGAACTTCATGCCCTTTTTCCAGATAGCAACATGGCAGTTCCTTCTGTAAATGTACCACTTCAAACAAACTGTGAGGCAGAGCTGATCCAGTAAAACCCGGCAAGAGACGAACAGGCTCCCTTTATCTAGCACAACCTTTCACCATCTAGCACCCTCCAGATGTTTAAGACTCCAGGTCCCATTAGCTCCAGCTAGTATGGTCAGTGGTCAGGAACACTGGGAGCTGTAGTTCAAAATATCTGGAAGGCACAAAACTAGAAAATCAGCTTAACTATGTCTCTAACCATGTCTGTTTTACCATACATAGTCAAAGTTACGCTTGCTTGTGTTCATTTCCAGAGAAACACACCTATCTTGAAAACCAATAGGTTTCAAGGCATAGGTAAGATTTGACTATTCCATTTCTAAAAGAAATATTACATTTATATATCGCCCCATTAGTGCATAGCACTATTCTGGAGAGTTTATAACATAGTAATAAAACATCTAGAATAGAAAGATCAAGTGAATTAATAAGTCAAACCAACCATACTACATGTAATTCTACTTACATTGTTTTTGTAATTTAACAGACTCAGAAACAGTCACTTTCATTTTTATAGCAACTGCTGCAAAATTGCCAGAAAGAGCAAAAAAAGTACAAAGGCAGAGATTCACAAATGAACAACCAGATTAAGTACACCTCAGCTTTCACTGCAAATGGTAAATTAGCAGATAAACTCAGAAACCAACAATGAAAAGGAAATATGATATGTTAATCATATTTGAAACGATTATCTTGTTTAGACCTGCTTGAGCATTACTTTTCCCTGCCTTGAGTCCCCAGATGTTACTGGATTACAATGTCCATGATCTCTAACCAGTCGCCATGCTTGCTGGAGGTGATAGGAGTTAAGGTCCAACATCAAGTGGTGTCCCAAAGCTGAAAGACTTCATTAAGCTGGTCAACTCCATGTAGGCTTTCCAGAAATTAAGACATAAGACTGTTGAAAGGGATTGACTTGACTTTTTGCAGTTCTTTTAATTGTACATTTGTCATTTCATGTCACCTCATACTACTGAATATCAAAATCTTGCTTAGAAGAGAGCTGGGGGGAAATATTTCTGCACTACAGATCCCAGAATTCTTGACAGTCAACTATTTTTTTCTGTACTCTTGTTTAGGATACCACTAAGGTTCTCTTCTGTGTACTTCCAGAATCTCGTTATTTAAAAGCTAAGCTTTAAAATAGAGGGCTGCTCTACCAGCAGTTTCACCTTGAATTCATAAAAATCATCCTGCAACATTTCTTTTTTGCTCTATGCTAATTTTCTATCTCTCTTCCCAAATGACTGGGGTGTGTGCATGGCAAACCAGTGATGTCAATTGGCTGCCGGTGCATGAATTGGCAGACTTGCAATTTTGTCACTTAGCTCATGCTGTGTATTTCAGTGTGTTCACTGACAGCTACGTCAAAGGGCCTGGTGTACTACATGCACATTCAATGTGCAGGTAAGTGCAAGATTCTTTTGTATGCACTAATTCAGGCTTGGTGTGTAGTTATTTGTTCTGACCTTTGTTAGATTTTTTTAAAGAAATCTGTGTACATGGAGAGGTTGCAGGGAGAGAGAAAGACAAATGACAAAAATAGGAATGTATATTTGCTGCAATCTTCCCTCATGAGCCTTGTAAGGATTCTCGTGGTGCAGTGGTTAAACTGCAGTGAAGACGCTGCTCACAACCAGAGTTTGATCCCAGGTTCCACCAGCTGCCTTGAGGTTGCTGACTCAGCTTTTCATCCTTCCAAGACCGGTAAACTGAGTACTCAGGCGTGGGGCAATGTGTAGCCTGCATAATTAAATTGTAATCTGCCCAGAGAATGCTTTAAGCACTAGGGGGCAGTATATAAGCAGCACACTTTGCTTTGCTGTGCTTCCCTCCCCCAGTGGGAGTTCATCAGAGGCACATTACTTAGCAATCAAATCTGCAAATGAAGCCCATGATTATATTCCAAAGACCAACCATGAAACAAAGCATGCTAAATATAGGATGTATAGATGAAAAAAAAATCATGTGCTGTAACAAATAAATGCATTTTACTACTTGGGCAAAAGGCATGATAAATTTGTCTTTTAACATAATCTGTACCAATGCAGTTAAGGCTAGACTTCATCAGATACCCCACCCCCAGCCCTATAACCATCAAAGGGGCAGGTGATGGGGAGGAGCAACAGACAGATCTCTGTTGAAACCATTATGGGCCTGCTGGAGACCACTCTTCATTGTTAAAAATGGCAACACCTAAGGAGGCCAAGAAAGTTGCCACCAGGAACTGGGAATTTCTTATTGGAGCCTCATATATTTGGAATAAATTACAAATAGAGGTTTGCTAGGTTCTGTCCCTCACAGTTTTTAAGAAGCTACTTAAAACAGAATTGTTCAAAGCTGCCTTTTATTAATGTGTGCCATTCGCTGTCCAACTGTGGTTTAAATTTGTTTACTTTTGTCAGATTCGGTGAGTCATGTGGTTTTATTTTATCTTTTATTGCTTTTCAGTGTTTATAGTTGGTATTATATTGCCTGCAGTTTATATGTGGTGGTTGTAAATCGCCCAGAGTGTGCGTATTACACTATTGAGCGGTATATAAGATAGATAGATAGATAAATAAATAAATAAATAAATAAAAACAGAGACAAATCTCTGCTCCAATAAGAAGACTGTTCAACATGATATATCATAGTTCAAAATATTGGTACAATACATACACCATTGAGTTGTTTGATGCCCTAAAGTTTCTGATAACTTGGAATGGCATTTCATTTGGTAAGTATGTGAAGCCACGGAAATAGAGGGTCCTTTCTTAAGAATATTGCATAAATAGTATGATTAACACCAAGCCATGGTAAGAAGTAATAAAAGGGACTCAGATCCTATAAATATCACCAGGGGAACTAAACAAGGTTGCCCACTTTCTCCTATACTTTTTTTGTCTGCAGTTGAACCATTAGCCAGTCTCCTCAGGACAGATCTGAATATTCAGGGAGTCTTTACTTAGGAGTCATGATTCCCTCTGAATTGACTAATGTTAATACCTTAAATTACAAATCACTGTTACATCTAGTTAAATAAAAACTAATGCAATGGCAAAAATTGAATCTGTCATTACTGGGTCGCATAACATGTCAGTTCTGCCTAGGTTAAGTTATCTCCTTCAGGTTCTGCCTACAGCGATATCAGATGTGGTCTTTAAGTACTGGCAGACTATGTGTACAAATTTTATTCATAGCTCCAAGAAATCAAGAGTATCTCATGCAGTGATTTTCCATAATAAAAATATGGAGGATTGGGGGTCTTAAATTTTAAAGTCTATTACGTAGCATTGCAGATAAAACAAATACTTTGTATACTTGTTGGCTCCCAGCCTCCGACATGGGTACCACTGGAAATAGAATCTCAGAATTTGGAAACATTGAAAGGGCTTTTATTTCTCCCTATATAATTTAATTCCATACCACTGATAACCAAAACATTCATTAGAAATTCGGCAAAAATTTGGAAAGACTGGCAAAATAAATTGTCTTTATTTTGCCAGTCCTTCCTTAGCCATCCTTCCTTAGCCATCCCTTATTTTATGATGTTGATTAATTGAGTCAGTTTAAATTGTGGAAAGATGGTGATTTATATCAATTAAGAGATTTGTATAATAGTTCTGGCCCCAAATCAGGGGAGCAACTGTTAAATCAAGCAAGTACTATCTCACCCTCCTGGTTTCAAATATTTCAGGTTGCTCATTTTTCTTCCCTTCAAGTAGTCAAAGTACAGGCCACCAGACAATTAACTACATTTGAAACATTGCTACTAGCCTCAGAAAACATCTAATGAGTCTAATGAGGGCTGGCTTCAAAATTATATGAAATACTAATTGAATCTCACTGTGGCTGTAAATTAGGTACCTAAATTGTTTGGGAAAGCAATTTGGGGATGACCATCTGCACAGGTGGAATTTTACACCATGCCATTTAAGTTGCATCAGTTCATCCTGTTGGAGGAAATGTGAGGATATTGGTATGTACTTTCATATGTGTTTGGACATGCCCTCCAATCCAGTTGTACTGGTTCAGAGGTTTTTACAGAAATAGAATTTATTACAGGGCAAAAACTTATAAGGTCACCAGATCTAGTTTTTCTGTCCTTGTTTTCAGGCAATAATGAACATCTAATTCATAAACAATTGATTATTGTTTTCTGTAGTGCAGCATGTTTGGAAATTGCCACAAACTGGAAGGGAACTTGTAATTCATCTTTACATGCATGAAGAAACAGAATATAGCATATAGTCCTAATGGAAAAATCAGCACACCAGTTCAAATTACTTAACCACATTCCCAAGATGACTTTTTCAACACTTGGTTTCCTTTTATTTTTTTTAAAATGTTAATAAGAATAACAAGACTTATTTTCCACCAGCCTCCCATGTCAGACTTTGGTGTGATATTCTAATCTGATGCAGATTATAAGAGTGTGAAGGTCCTGTATCAGATTATACATTTCTAGGGAAAGACCTGTGCTATTATGTTGTTGTTTTTTCCATGTTCTTTCAATAAAGATTTTTTTTTAATGGCTAATTTTTAAACTAGTGCTTCAAGCATTCTATAGTCTGAAGTATTACTTCAACTCTGTGCAGCACAGTGGATATGAAACCTACTGACACCTCCTTTTCATCCAAGTTTATTCTTCCTCCGTTCCTCACTTGAAGCCAGGTTTAAATATAATGATCTATGCTACAGGAAAACTGACCTGTAACATGATGGGGTGAGTACTGACTGACAATGTGTAGAGGAGTCGGAGTTTATCTCGGTCTGTGAAATGGTCCATGTAGACGCTCCCAGCATCTGGCACCTCAGCATATCGTCGTACTATTCGGTCCAGGAGCCGCTGTGATGGGCAGCGAAGCATTGGTGTAGGCAGGCCCTGGAAGAAAGATAAGAGAGGTGGGGACCAATATTTTCTGTGCATTGAAATAGAAAATGAGTCTGTGTTCCATAAGTCTCTTTTGCACAGCTTGGGAACCTTATGTTTTGAACCTACAGCTCCCAGAAACCCCTAAGCAATATGACCACTGGTCAAGCTGGGAGTTGTTGTTTTCCAGCTCAACCCCCTGTGTGTTTAGGAACAGAACCCTTGAATGAGCACAGCTATACTAATTTGGCAGAGTACTTGAAGAAGCAGTTAAAGCAGAAATGGGAAACCTTTGATCTTCCAGATGTTTGAGACAACAACTCCTTTATCATTAGCTCTGTTGGCTGGGGCTCCCAAGAGCTGATGTCCAAAACACCTCAGTAGCCACTGGCTTCAGCTGTACTGCTCTTCAGCATTGCAGAAAGAAATTCATGGAATTAAATGGCTTCATCTTATTATTTCTAAATTAAAAGTTGCAGCAGAAAAGGAACTTAAACGAGAAAAAAATATTCTAAATGAATAAATCAGCCATAACATTAAAAATGAATGGGACTTTATCAGGGCTAATCAAAATCTAGTGATAATTTTGTTTATTTATGTATGTCTATATTTATTACATTTCTATCTTGCCTTCCCATTAGAAGGAACACTCAAGGTAGCTGACAAACATAATTAAAAACAGTTTAAAGTGTTTTTTTAAAGATATCTTGGTTAGTAAAACCATTAATTCGTATCATTAAAATCATAACTGTTATAGTCATCAGGAAAATTAGTAATTAGAAAATTAGTAAATCAAAAGTAAAATTAGTGTCAAAGTCCAGTTTGAAGAGAAGAGTCCTCACACCCTTCATAAAGTAAGGAAGTTTGGCAAGGTCTCAGAACTGGACAAGAGGCCACTGCTCCCTGCTTGCTGCCATTCTTGTTTTTCCTAAAGCACAAATCATCAGAAATTCAGCTACAGTGTGCGAGAATTCTCAGTTTGCACACTGAAACCTCTTCCAAGTGAGAGATTCCTCTGCTACTCATTTGGATTTGATGGTTGGATGCAGCCTGTGTTTTATATACCAGAAAAGGGCCAGTGTCCTATTGAGCTTCCTCAGAGCAGAAGGACCACCACAGGAGAAACACAGGCTCACATTGCTTGAACTAGCCCTGCCCTCATGCTGGCAGTCTTTTCTTTTCTTTTCTTTCTTTCTTTGTGTCAGAAGCACCACAATACAATTAATAAATATCTCAGACAATTTTTGCCCAATAGCAAGCAACATCTAGAGCATTTGGGGCAACTAACATCAAGTCTTCCGTGGCATATATTGGGGGGGGGGGGGGAAATAGAGCACACTGACATAGGTGTGAAGTGGCCTGTTCTTTTCTGCACTCGCAAAGGACTCTCACTGTGAAAACTCAATTTTCTTATGTTCACTTTGGTTTTGCCAACTCCACTCTGTAGCCTATTAAGGATGTGATTACACAGCAGAAAAATGTGAACAGATCCACTGTGGAGTTGCACCCAAGAAGTCAGGTTTCCTTGAGTGAGCTCACTTTAACTGACTACATAGAAGGGAGAGGGGAGGAAAATGACAATCTGCTTTGTTTGCAGCTGGTTAAAGTAGTTCTGCTTTTCCCCTCCAGGTTTGCAGGAGGCAGGGTTATATCAGAGCTATCTTAATAGGCTGGAAAGAGCTACTCTAACAAGCTTCCAAACCTGCAAAGAACTACCTTAACAAGCAGTTTCCTCCTCACTCTTTGCTCTTTTCCCCCTTTGGTCTCCAGTTGCCCTAGTAGACCCGTGCTTGCTCTAAATCTCCCCCTTTTAAAAGAATAAATAGTTTGGAGACAAGGGGTACTCAGTTGTGGGGAACAAACAATTCCACAAGTACCCCATTGCTTTTTCTCTCTCCCCACCTTGAACTAGGAAGCTGGGAGAGCCAACTTCTGATTGCCCATTCAGACTTGAACCTGCATCGTCTTAAGCAATCACATTGCCTGAAATTATGCAAATCATGATTTATGCAAATCAGTAATCTATGCACCCGGGTAGGTAGGGCTCGTTAGCCTTGGAAGACAGCCCATCTAGGACAAGGAAAACTCCGATTTCAAACCTCCACTGCCTTGTGGCTATATCCACCAATGGAAAAGGCTTCAGGAGTTAACCTCGAGGCAAAATCCAGAGCCGGAGTCCCAGAGGCAGTTCGTGACTGTGTACAGTCATGCTCTGGCAACTCCTGCGACGTCGCTGGAACCAGTTGTATTGGCTCTTGCCTTTCCATTGGACTACTTCAGTGACGTGAAGAGGGGGGAATTTTCTGCTTGGGTAACAGTCTATCCTCCATATTATTTTACCCAGGCTTCGTGCTCTGGAGAGAACACTCCAGCTTAGCATACAGTGTCGAAACAACACGGGAAGTAGAAGTTACCGGTTATAAGTCTTTGGTCGATTGGCGTAGAACATGACGCCAGGGGCTACTTCCGACGGTGGGAGAGGTCATTGCACCTCACTAGGTAGCTACCTGAGGAACTATGGATGGAGGCTCGTAACATTGTACAGGAGGCAGCAACAAAAACCATCCCAAAGAAAAGGACATGCAAGAAAGCAAAGTGGCTGTCCAACGAGGCCTTACAAATAGCAGAGAAGAGAAGGGAAATAAAATGCAAGGGAGATAGGGAAAGTTACAGAAAATGGAATGCAGACTTCCAAAGAATAGCAAGGAGAGACAAGAGGGCCTTCTTAAATGAACAGTGCAAAGAAATAGAGGAAAATAATAGAAAGGGAAACACCAGAGATCTGTTCAAGAAAATTGGAGATATTAAAGGAACATTTTGTGCAAAGATGGACATGATAAAGGACAAAAATGGTAGGGACCTCACAGAAGCAGAAGACATCAAGAAGAGGTGGCAAGAATACACAGAGGAATTATACCAGAAAGATCTGGATGTCCCGGACAACCCAGATAGTGTGGTTGCTGACCTTGAGCCAGACATCCTGGAGAGGGAAGTCGAGTGGGCCTTAGAAAGCATGGCTAACAACAAGGCCAGTGGAGGTGATGGCAGTTGAACGATTTAAAATCTTAAAAGATGATGCTGTTAAGGTGCTACACTCAATATGCCAGCAAGTTTGGAAAACTCAGCAGTGGCCAGAGGATTGGAAAAGATCAGTCTACATCCCAATCCCAAAGAAGGGCAGTGCCAAAGAATGCTCCAACTACCGTACAATTGCACTCATTTCACACGCTAGCAAGGTTATGCTCAAAATCCTCCAAGGCAGGCTTCAGCAGTATGTGGACCGAGAAATCCCAGAAGTACATGCTGGATTTCGAAGGGGCAGAGGAACTAGAGACCAAATTCCTAACATGCGCTGGAATATGGAGAAAGCCAGAGAGTTCCAGAAAAACATCTACTTCTGCTTCATTGACTACGCAAACACCTTTGACTGTGTGGACCACAGCAAATTATGGCAAGTTCTTAAAGAAATGGGAGTGCCTGACCACCTTATCTACCTCCTGGGAAATCTATATGTGGGACAGGAAGCAACAGTTAGAACTGGAGATGGAACAACTGATTGGTTCAAAATTGGGAAAGGAGTACGACAAGGCTGTATATTGTCTCCCTGCTTATTTAACTTCTATGCAGAATACATCATGCGAAAGGCTGGACTGGATGAATCCCAAGCCGGAATTAAGATTGCCGGAAGAAATATCAACAACCTCAGATATGCAGATGATACCACTCTGATGGCAGAAAGTGAGGAGGAATTAAAGAACCTCTTAATGAGAGTGAAAGAGGAGAGCGCAAAAAATGGTCTGAAGCTCAACATAAAAAAACCTAAGATCATGGCCACGGGCCCCATCACCTCCTGGCAAATAGAAGGGGAAGATATGGAGGCAGTGACAGAGTTTACCTTCCTGGGCTCCATGATCACTGCAGATGGTGACAGCAACCACAAAATTAAAAGACGTCTGCTTCTTGGGAGGAAAGCGATGACAAACCTAGACAGCATCTTAAAAAGCAGAGACATCACCTTGCCGACAAAGGTCCGCATAGTCAAAGCTATGGTTTTTCCAGTAGCAATGTATGGAAGTGAGAGCTGGACCATAAAGAAGGCTGACCGCCGAAGAATGGATGCTTTTGAATTGTGGTGCTGGAGGAGACTCTTGAGAGTCCCCTGGACTGCAAGGAGAAAAAACCTATCCATTTTGAAGGAAATCAACCCTGAGTGCTCACTGGAAGGACAGATCCTGAAGCTGAGGCTCCAATACTTTGGCCATCTCATGAGAAGAGAAGACTCCCTGGAAAAGACCCTGATGTTGGGAAAGTGTGAAGGCAAGAGGAGAAGGGGACGACAGAGGACGAGATGGATGGACAGTGTCATCGAAGCTACCAACATGAATTTGACCCAACTCCGGGAGGCAGTGGAAGACAGGAGGGCCTGGTGTGCTCTGGTCCATGGAGTCACGAAGAGTCAGACACGACTTAACGATTAAACAACAAACAAACAACAAGGTAGCTACTGCCCGCCTCAAGCCGGGCAGTCCCCAGCCAGTAAGATGCGGCCTCGCAACGGTCTGTTAATTTCATGAGGTTCGTGGGGTTTAGGGTGAAAGCCGACAAGCAGATCGATAACCCTGCACCATGCAACAATCATAAGAAAACACTCACCTCTCCCTAAAGAGAGTATGATGTTTGGACAGGGAGTCACTGTGGGCGCAAAACTACCACCTTTATCTCTGAGGTTGGTCCTCTAGGCCTCTGAAGTGCGTAGTATAAGCCCCATGGACAAGCCTGACCTTAAAAGAAAACCTTTGCTTACTTTCCAAGTAATTAAGCATTGACTTTGTGCTTCCTTAGACAGCACAACAGACCAGCAAAGTAGGACCTGTTATCAAATCACCACTGGATTTAGATGTCAGCCCTGCTGTATCAAAGACAAGTTTTCTCTTAAGAAGTATTTGTTTTTATTAAGAAAATAATATAGTTTCATTAGTATACAGTTGTTGTCCAAAAGCATTTAGCATTACATATCCATCATTTCAATGGTTAAATAAAGCTGCTATTTCTAGAGAAAATAATAACCTCTAAAATCTCTAAGTAATCATCTTGTGTCTAAGCTAGGCTATTCTCCCCCCCTCCTTCTGGTTTCAAAAAGACAAACTGTTTTTCCTTGCTACATCCTGCAAAACATTCTTCGACATACACCAACCAAGAACAACAAGAACTTTTCACATACGCAATCATTTTTCTACATGTCTTGGCCCTCCTTCTCCCTGACACTTCTTAGCTGCTAACCAATTAATCACAAGAAAGCTTAACGCATCTCTCCACCCATAATTCACACAGGTCCGCAGGTGGCTTATCTTTCCTGCAATTAAGAGGTATGCATGTTTGGTCTTCTTTGAGTCTCTCTTGGCCTTGCCTTCTTATCTTCTGTAATAAGCTTCTTTGTACCAGGCAACTCTGCAAAAAACAATCTCACACATTCCATTGCTTTTAACATCATCTCATACAGAACTTAACAGACTCCATCTTCTTTATGTGACTACAAGTCCCAGCATTTCTCAATATCATTACACTTCTACCCTAAAGTTGGGCACCTGGAATGTTTGGACAATGACCCCTGGCTTTTCTGATGACCTGCAGGAAATAGATGACGCGCACAAGACAGCTGTCATCGACATGGAACTGAGTAGACTGCAGATGGACATTGTTGCCCTGCAAGAGACGAGATTGCCAGACTCAGGATCTGTCAAAGAAAAAAAATTCTCATTCTTCTGACACAGAAAATCATTGAATGAGACCAGGGAATATGGTGTTGGCTTTGCGGTTAGAAATACTCTGCTGAGATCCATTGTTCCACAACTGCGGGGAGTGAAAGAATCCTGTCTCTGCAACTCCATTCCTCAGCAAGACTGGTCACCCTTATTAGTGCATATGCACCAACACTGTCATCTACAGCAGAAGTCAAAGACAAATTCTATGACGATCTGGCAGCTACTATCAAAAAAATCCCGGAGAGAGAGCCACTGTTCATGGTGCTTCTCACAATTCTTGGCCCACTTGTCTAGGCCGTTTTGGCATTGGGAAGATGAACAAAAATGGCCAACGCTTGCCGGAGTTTTGCTGTTATTATGGTCTTTGTGTCAGCAACACGTTCTTTAATACGAAGCCTCAACACAGAGTTTCCTGGAGACATCCAAGATCGAAGCATTGGCATCAGCTCGATTTAATCCTCACTAGACGTTCTAGCCTTCCTAGTATTACGATCACACGCAGTTACCAGAGTGCTGATTGCGATACTGATCACTCCCTGGTGTGTAGTAGAGTAAAACTGCGAACAAAGAGATTGTATCACACGAAAAAGGAAGGAAGGCCACGTATTGACATCAGCAAGACTCGTGATCAGAGAAAAGTGGAGGAATTTGCTCAAGCGCTTGAGGAAACTCTTCCAGGCCCAGCTATTGCAAATGCACCTGAACGTTGGGAAGATTTCAAAAATTCTGTTTATAACTCCACCTTGTCCATATTTGGCAAGAAGACCAAAAATACGGCAGACTGGTTTGAAGCCCATTCGGAGGAGCTGATGCCAGCCATCGAGGAAAAGAGGAGAGCTCTAGCAGCATACAAAGCCTGTCCTAGTGAGTACAACTTGCAGGTTCTTCAAGTTGCTCATAGCAAAGTCCAACAGACTGCCAAGAGATGTTCTAACGATTATTGGCTTCAGCTCTGCTCTCAGATATAGATAGCAGCGGACACAGGTAACATCAAGGGAATGTATGACGGTATCAAACAGGCTCTAGGTCCAATACAGAAGAAATCTGCTCCTTTGAAGACTGCTACAGACGTGATCATCCAGGACCGAGCACAGCAGATGGAACACTGGGTGCAGCACTACTCTGAACTATATTCTAGTGAGAATGTAGTAACTAAAGAGGCATTAAATAACATTGAGTGCCTGCCTGTCTTGGAAGAGTTGGACAGTGAACCAACTTTAGCAGAAATAAAAGCAGCCTTGGATTCTCTTGCCTCCGGCAAGGCACCTGGGAAGGATAACATCCCCACTGAAGTGCTGTAAAGAGACCATCACCGCTGAGCTGTATGAAATCTTTTGTCTTTGCTGGAGGGAAAGTGGAGTACCACAGGACATGAAGGATGCAAACATCATCACATTGTACAAGAACAAAGGTGACAGGGGCGACTACAATAACTACTGTGGCATCTCTCTTCTCAGCGTTGTAGGGAAGCTGCTTGCCCGTGTTGTGCTGAAGAGGCTCCAGGTGCTTGCAGACAGAGTCTATCCAGAATCACAGTGTGGATTTCAAGCTAATAGATCCACCAGTGACATGGTATTTTCCTTGCAGGAGACAGTTGCAGGAGAAATGTAGGGAACAACGACAGTCATTCTTTGTGGCCTTCATAGATCTTACAAAGGCCTTTGATTTGGTTAGCAGGGACGGCCTTTTTAAAATACTTCCCAAGATTGGATGTCCACCTCGACTCCTTAACATCATCAGGTCCTTTCATGAGGAAATGAAGGGCACTGTAGTTTTTGATGGCTCAACATCAGATCCCTTTGACATGCGAAGCAGAGTGAAACAGGGCTGTGTCCTCGCACCGACTCTGTTTGGGATCTTTTTTGCTGTCATGCTGAAGCACGCCTTGGGAACTGCAACAGAAGGTGTCTATCTCCGGACTAGATTAGATGGAAAGCTCTTTAATCTCTCTAGATTGAGAGCGAAGACCAAAGTCCAGCTGAAATGCATGCGGGACTTCCTCTTCGCCGATGATGCAGCTGTTGTTGCCCATTCTGCTGAAGACCTCCAACAACTTATGAATCGTTTTAGTAAGGCCTGCCAAGATTTGGGATTAACAATCAGCCTGAAGAAAACAGAAGTCATGGGCCAGGGCGTGAACTCACCTCCCTCTATTACCATCTCTACACAAGAATTGGAGGTTGTTCATGATTTTGTGTACCTTGGCTCAACGATCTCTGATACTCTCTCTCTAGATGTCGAGCTGGATAAACGCATTGGCAAAGCAGCTACCATGTTCTCTAGACTCACAAAGAGAGTATGGCTTAATAAGCTGACGGCATATACAGTGGACCCTCGACTTACGCACGGCTCCACTTACGGACTTTTCGAGTTACGGACTTCTCCAGCCGCAAAATGTCACTTCGACTTCCGGCCGGAGAATCGACATAAGAACAGAAATAGGCAGGGGGAAAAGGCGGGCAATTCAACTTTCTAACTATAGGTGGCTCCGAGGCTGCTTCTTTGTGCTGTAGGTCTGTCAGCCATTACTGTGTGTAGAGTGTGTCGCAGTTGAGAGAGCTCCTGCTTTCCAAGTGCACTTAAAATTGTAAAGGACAGATAAGAACCTTTGAACCCGAAGGCGCGGGTCTACTCGCGAGTAAGCACGGCTTTGCAAGCGCAGGAGGCTTCAGAGGCTTCAGACTGGTAAGGTGCTGCTGTTTTTTCTTTTTAAAAAGTTGTTCTGGGTGGGTTTTGGAGGGTAGATTTGGGCTGGGGGGTATGTTTCTGTGTTGTTTTGTTTTTTGGTGATTTTTTTTTCAGTCCCAGCGTGGGACTTGTTCCACTGTTGCTGTTATTTTAATTTTTTTGGAGGGGGGTATTTTTTCCTTCTGCCAGAACGGATTAATAGGTTTTCAATGCATTCCTATGGGAAATGGACCCTCGACCTACAGACTTTTCGACCTGCGGCCACTGTTCCAATACGGATTAATTCCGTAAGTCGAGGGTCCACTGTACCAAGATCCAGGTCTATAGAGCCTGTGTCCTGAGTACACTCCTGTACTGCAGTCAGTCCTGGACCCTTTGTGCACAGCAGGAGAGGAAGTTGAACACGTTCCATATACGTTGTCTCCGACACATTTTTGGTATCACCTGGCAGGGCAAAGTTCCAAATAGAGTAGTCCTAGAACAAGCTGGAATTTTTAGGATGTATACATTACTGAAACAGCAACATCTACGCTGGCTCAGGCATGTCGTGAGAATGGCTGACAGTCGGATTCCAAAAGATCTCCTGTATGGAGAATTAGTGGAGGGAAATCGCCCCAGAGGGAGACCACAGCTGCACTACAAGGATATCTGCAAGTGGGATCTGAAGGCTTTAGGAATGGACCTCAACAGATGGGAAATGTTGACATCTGAAGTTCAGCCTGGAGGCAGGCGGTGCAGCATGGCCTCTCCCAATTTGAAGAGACGCTTGTTCAGCAGGCCGAGGCAAAGAGGCAGTCCCAAAAGCAGCAAAATCAGGGAGATGGACAGGGGACAGACTTTATTTGTCTTCAGTGTGGAAGGGATTGTCACTCTCAAATTGGCCTTCTCAGCCACACTAGATGCTGTTTCAAGACCTCTATTCAGAGCACGTTACCATAGTCTCTCAAGACTGAAGGATGCCTACACTGATGCAAATACATTTGATTGGGGAAAAAGCAGAAGACCTAGTGGTGAAGGGGAAAAAGTACAGATGGGGCAGAGGATACACTGCTCTGATACACATTGACTTGTATGTCATGTGGTCAATGGGAAATAATATGAATCTGACCATCCCAATTCTAGAGCATTTCCTGCCTTACTCATCAATGTAGTTGCCCCCTAAGTGATTTCCAAATAACCCAATTTTCTGTGTGACTAGAGCCTAGACTTGAGTTTCTATTCATTGTAAGAGGGAGTAATTATTTCCTTCCACATTATAGTCCTGGCATTCTCTGCTCTTCTTTTAAGATATACCAATGTCTTTGAGGGTGGAGGATCCTTGATTTTAATCCAGCAGGGGTGGGATGGTAGCCAAAGAGCCGATGAGCATTTGATGTAAATGATTTGAGTCTTTCATTATTAGCTGCTCCTCCCTCCATATATCACTGGTACAGTACCTGCTAGGTAATTGATTTTATCAATAGCGGTTACAGGCAGTGATTTTCATGAAGAAAATCTGCCCTCCACTGGTATTATAACAACTCTTGCACCAGTCATGCTTCCCTGTAACAGGTGGGATACTTATTTTCAAAATATTAAGGAAATCCCATTTTAAGACTCCTCAATGGAGTCAAGGCTGATCTTATTTCCCACAGAAATCAGTTGGGTTAAACTAAATTAAATGAGGGATGAGGACCTAATGGTCTTCCACATGATGAAAGTCTGCTCCCATCAACCCTCACAATTAGCCAGGCTGCCAAGGACTGACTAACAACATCTGAAGGACAAGAAGCTCAGGAGACTTGCCTTAAATCATGATTAACTTAACTAAAAGTCTGCAAAAATAAAAACAGTTATTTGCTAGTTAAGTCTTATGGATACAGTGGGACAAACATCTGAGTATGCATGCAAAGGTTAGCTCTGTTGGTTTAAGACCTGTCCAAAGTTTTCCCAGAATGCTTGCTGAATATTTTAGAATAAGTATAATGGTCAAAATACAGTCCATTCCTCTCAACATGATTGAAATTGCACATATTTTTGAAAACATGGCAAATAATTAGTGTATTATTTCTTTTCATTCTTCCAGAATAGAACTCAAAGAACATGTTCGAAGCTTATGGAGAAGTATATACAGAATGTTTATCTGTATCACAGAGTGCAAGTCATAATGTATGTTTTCAAATGAGTCCATAAAGAAGACATTCATTTTTATTTTTCCCACTATAAGATTCACATGAAAAGTTTGAAACCCAGACCTACAATATGTCACAGACAGAAAATTGTATCAAGCTACATTTTGGTGAGAAAGATTGCCTCCACAATCCAATAATTGTGAATATATTATCTTATTTATTAGTAGGGTTGCCATATTCTAGTTCTCAAAATCTGTCTAGTGTAATTTGTATGCAAATTAGGTAAACTTACTTGCACATTGTACAAATTTGCATATTGTGCAAATTAAGCATATTGAAGTATTGCATTGCTTTTCTACCAATATGTTTCAGCACTGCAGCATTTACATAGTACTACTGATTAGAGAAAGCCAGTATAGTGTGACAGATGGACAGAGAGCATGGAGACACAAGTTCATTTCGTTGCTTATATGGTATTCTGGGGTCAATCAGTACCTCTCAGCCAAAATGATCTTAGAGAGTTATTTTCAGTATAAAATGAGAAGAATCATGTGAAGCAGTCATGTGCATTGTTGCTGCATATAAATAAACAAATAATGACACCTTGTCACAGACAGGGCTTCTTGTGAGATCTCTCTCTCTCTCACTCACTCACAGAGAAAGAGAGAGAGAGACTACTGCTTGGTTTTATCATTAGGTATGGCACTGTAATTGACAATGAGATTCATAGCAGAATTTGGAAAAGTTACTTTCTGGACTACAGCACTCAGAATTCCTTAGTCAGATTAGCCACTGAGCAGGTTGGCTGCAGGATTTTGGGAGCTATAGCACAAGAAAGTATTTTTTGTCAATGTCTGCTTTCTAATACAAATATATCAATTTCTTATGGGCATTTATCAAAGAATAAGATTCATTCAACTTAGTAAGACTAAGCACTTCAAAGTGTCAAGCCAAGTAAAGTAATCAAGTAAATGTACTATTACTCCTCCCAAAATGACATTCTTATTTCTTTATCATTATTTAAAACTTATTTGATGAAATATAAGATCCACAGGAATCATAAACTTAGAAACCATGAGAATAATATGCAGAAATGTGTAATAATTAGGGATGTGCATTCAGATTCAGAAACATCTGGAATTCACTGAATAATTCAGCTTGTGATCTACAACCATTCCAAGATCCTCCTCGCTTATAGCCAAGGATCCCCTATCATGTAACTGCACATTTGTTTTTTTCCTCCTAGGTGTAGAAATTTGCACTGATCCCTATTAAATTTCTTCCTGTTGTTTTCTGCCTAGTGCTCAAGCCTATTAAGATTTTTTTGAATTTTATTTCTGTTTTCAGAGTATTAGCGATTCCATCCACTTTTGTGTCATCTGTAAGCATTCCCTGATAAGCATTCCCTGCACCCCCTCATCCAAGTCATTGATACAAATGCTGAAGAGCACCGGGCCCAGGACTGAGTCTTGTGGGACCTACTTGTTACTAGGAAAATGTATTCAGATTTGGAAATATTCAGAATTCACCAAATAATGCCATATTCAGATAAATGTATCCCAGCTGGAATTTGATATTCCAAATATCTATAATAATATTTCTAATATTCAAAGTCCCATTTACTCCTATAGATTAGGAAGCAAAAGGCTAGGTTTCTGTTTGCTAGAAAAAGTAGTGAAAATGAACCCTGTTTCTCAGGCATCCTGGAGTGATTTCTTGAGAAATTAAACTTAAAGACACACTGGCACACAGGCAGTGAGGGCAGAGAACTCAGTGTCGCCTGATTGGGGTTGCCATACATTTCCCAAGGGAATGGGGCTGCGGTGAGAGCAAAACCTGTAAATGATGTCTGTCTGGACCAATGAAATTTAGAAACATGCATAGACACCAGAATATATTTTTTCACATTGAGTCTTTCCAATTGAAAAGTAGGCATAGCTGCTTATAAATCCTCTGAGCATTTGCTGTTAGTATATGCTCTGGTGCAAGCCTGCACTACAACAGTTTTCTGTGCCTTTTTCTGAACCCTCAACTGATACTTACATTTACATCTCATATATTGTTTACTAAATATAGTTAGGAATATGATTTTGGATTAGTAGTCTCATAGATTAATATGTTATAAATCAACTGGGAGATATTACATTATGTTTAGGTCCCTTTGGAATATAAGAGGCAGAGGAATAAGATTTTGTTATATACAGAAAGATGTATTAAGTTAATAGATTTTGTATCTCTGTGTGATTTTCCTATGAAGGGTCTGTGTTCTGATACTATTCATCTTTGGGTAGAGTTTGTAGGCAGTATGAAACATGGGTAGGGTAGAAGACATAGGCACTTAGGGAAGGCTGCAGGTATGCTGCCTGCACCCACTGCAACAGCTTCTACTGAGGGGAATGTGAGAAGGAGAGGAAAAAGGCAAACTAAATCTGTCACCCAGCTGCCTTATTTAGCACTGACACTATGAAAGAGCAGGAGGTGTGTGTGTGCAGGTGTGTGTTTGTGTGTCTGCCAAGAAGATGTCAGAGAAGCCTCTGGTTCAAAGTAGGACAGATATGAGTGAATCTCAGACAATTTCCATTGAGGCCTTTGTGCAATCCAACCAAAGCAGCCAAGGCAAGGGGCCAAAAAAGATGGTGAAGAAGGCACTTTTCTCCCAAAGAGCTGATGCGCCAGAGAAGGACGTCAATGGCAACAGCACTCAGACTAACACTATCAGTTTGGCCAGCAGCAGTGCTGCTGCTTTTGTGATTGAGAAAGAGATTTATGAAGTGCACCAGACATTGCCTTTCATATCCATACCATGCAGCTTCATCATGTTCAAGAAAGAGTTTATATCTGACATGGGGGAGGAAGAGACTGAGGGGACTCAGGTGGACACTATTTCAAAAACATGAGGGCCTAAACTGTTTTCACACACCCTGTACATTTTGTAACCTTACTTAATCTAATTCTGATAATACCCTTACAATGTGGAATATACCATGGAATAACTACTTCTTTGTTTTGCACCACAATTCCTAGAATCCCCCAGTTTCCATGGTGGGGGATCACACTGATTTGAAAATTCTGGGAGCAGAAATTTCTAAAAGTAATGTTTTCCAAGCTCTGGGATGAACACATTGCCTTTAGCATCAGCTATTGGTTGACATTTGAGTTCAGCATTTTGTTCTGAATGAGGAATCTTGTATTAAAGCTAACCTATGTTTTACATATTGATGTTAAACCTCAGTTCTGATGTTTATCCAAACAACTCAGTTGGAAATGATATTTGCTGGGAACTGAAGTGGATTCCTATGCAGGTTACTATTAAGAACTGGACCCAGGGTTATTCCCAGGCATTTAGGAGATTTGGGACCCAGGCCCACAGGACATAAATTTGTATAACATCTGAATAGGTTGATATCTACATCTATATCTACATGGAGGCATAGGCATAGAAATAGATTTTGCAGTCTGGTTCCCTTGGGACCAGGCCTAGTGATGCTTCTGCTTGCATGCACGCGGAGAGTTAAATCTCGTTTGTCTCTGGGGCAGGCAATGCTTTCAGTCCCAAGCATTTGTTGTTTGCAATAAAGATTTTCACTGTGACAGACGAAATAATCATTGTGGCAGGCTGCTCAATTGATAGCTGGGTCAAGCAGGGCAAAGTGAAAAACATTATTTCATGGTCTGTCATTTTGATTCAAGTATGTTAAGGTTTGTCATAATTCTTTGCACTATAAAAGAAAATTACTTGAGCCCAATAACTTCTGTCAAGTCTCCTATATATCCAAAAGGACACAGCAGGAGAAGCTAACTTGTCAAGGGAGTACAACTGCCTTGACACAATGATGAGAGGGAGTTAGGGCTTGAAAAATGCCATTCTATGAAATATGCCATTTCCAGTTGCTGAGCCTGCCAAAGGGAGGGAATTACCAAGTTAGGCAAGGTATCAGTGCTTACTTCATCTTGCTCACAACAAACCATTTGCTGTTTCTTGAACAGCAACTTACAACACAAACTGAGGAATCCTAAGCCTTTGAATTTTTGCATTCAGAAGGATAGCAGTGGAGTAGTGGAGTAATAGAGTTTTCTCTCTATTTGTAGCAAAACATGGAAAAGGGGACACAGTATTCCAAAGAAAGATTTACATTTTATTGAGTTTCTAACATTCTTTCTTATATATGCAAAGAAAGTCAAACTACTAAAGCAAAATAGCCAAATTTTAGTAGACTGGAGGACCAAAATCCAACTGAGAAGCATTGCACATCTAACACAATCATGCAAGTGGTTTCCTTGGGCTTCTGGTCATGTTACCAATCACATGATTGACTGTGCAATCTGGGGGAAGACCTGGCATATGCCATATAGCCCAAGAAACAGGTATATTCTTTGCATAATTGTGCTTACCGTGTTTCCCAGAAAATAAAGGTCTTATATTAATTTTTGCTCCAAAAAACGCATTAGGGCTTATTTTCAGGGGATATTTTATTTTACAGTCATGTCATCTTCTGGTTGTCGCACAATGCTGCACAATGGTGGAGGGCGGGCTTTCACTTAACTAGGGCTTATTTTTGGGGTAGGGCTTATATTACGAGCATCCTGAAAAATCATACTAAGGCTTATTTTCAGGTTAGGTCTTATTTTTCAGGGAAACAGGGTACATGGGTATGCATTTCAGGCTAGGTTGTCAGCACCAGTGTAAGGGGAAGTGGGACCTGGAAGCCATGGCATGAAGTAGCAAAGGGTTTCATTTCTGTGCAGCCAATGACAGTGCACAATTTTTTTCTTCTTGCACGTGAGACAGCAAGATATATCTGTCAGTGTAAGAATGAATTTGTGCATTTACAAGACCATCTTTCTGAACAACTAGACTGTACTTGGTATTTGCATGATTATTTTCGCAAAGGGAAAAGATGCTAGAGGCATGTTGCACCAATTTCACAAAGCACAACTACAAAACATTGAGGTTTGCTTTTACACTGATGGCAAGATTTCTCCTGGGAAGCTGAGAATCTTCAACAGACTATATTGTTTTGTCAAGTGATAGCCTGTCTTTACCATTAAGTAGACATTGGCAATGTTTTTTCATATCCTTAAAACAATCCCAGTCATTAAGGCCCAAAATGGAAAATGTGCCCTGGTATACCAACTTGGATCCTAGGATTTCACACAAGTATAGAGAGTGTTCTTTCAATTTTTCTAAGATCCATTTTGGGAATGCCAAGATGCGTCCCTGCAGCTGCCTTACGATTAGAGACTGGTCTAACATCACTAGAATGCAGTGCTTGGCTCTTTGCTTTTCGATATTGGAACAAGGTAATACATGCTGATCCCTCCATGGAATATCTTAACCTTCTACAGAAAGATGTCCATAACAGCTCATGGCTTAAAGCTTTTCCAGCCAAACTGCATCTATTAGGGCTCTCTTTGGACTTTCTTTATGCCCAGGAATCCAAGGCAGCCAACTCTATCTTAGAAAAGCGGATCAGGGACATTGACTTCCAGTATTCTATTTCAATGGCTCGCAAAACATGCTCCATCTTGCACCTTGGCCTAAACTATAATTTCTCCCAAAGTGCTAGGTATTTAGAGAATTTGAGTATCCCAAAATACAGGCACGTCTTCTCAAGAGCCCGATTTAACTGTCTCCAATCCGCAATTTTAGATGGGCGATATTCTGGCACCCCTTACGAAAAAGGATTGTGCCCTTGTAAGGATTGTTGTTGTTTAGTCGTTAAGTCGTGTCCGACTCTTCGTGACCCCATGGACCAGAGCACGCCAGGCCCGCCTGTCTTCCACTGCCTCCCGGAGTTGGGTCAAATTCATGTTGGTAGCTTCAATGACACTGTCCAACCATCTCATCCTCTGTTGTCCCCTTCTCCTCTTGCCTTCACACTTTCCTACCATCAGGGTCTTTTCCAGGGAGTCTTCTCATGAGATGGCCAAAGTATTGGAGCCTCAGCTTCAGGATCTGTCCTTCCAGTGAGCACTCAGGGTTGATTTCCTTTAAGATGGATAGGTTTGTTCTCCTTGCAGTCCAGGGGACTCTCAAGAGCCTCCTCCAGCACCACAATTCAAAAGCATCAATTCTTCGGCGGTCAGCTTTCTTTATGGTCCAGCTCTCACTTCCATACATCACTACAGGAAAAACCATAGCTTTGACTATGTGGACTTTTGTTGGCAAGGTGATGTGTCTGCTTTTTAAGATGCTGTCTAGGTTTGTCATCGCTTTCCTCCCAAGAAGCAGGCGTCTTTTAATTTCGTGGCTGCTGTCACCATCTGCAGTGATCATGGAGCCCAAGAAAGTAAAATCTGTCACTGCCTCCATATCTTCCCCTTCTATTTGCCAGGAGGTGATGGGACCAATTGCCATGATCTTAGTTTTTTTTACATTGAGCTTCAGACCGTTTTTTGCACTCTCCTCTTTCACCCTCATTACGAGGTTCTTTAATTCCTCCTCACTTTCTGCCATCAGAGTGGTGTCATCTGCATATCGGAGGTTGTTGATATTTCTTCCGGCAATCTTAATTCTGGCTTGGGATTCCTCCAGTCCGGCCTTTCGAATGATGTATTCTGCATATTCTGCATAATACTTGTAAGGATAGAGAATCCTTGTAAGGATAGAGAAATTGAAACTTTGAAGCACGTCTTTTTTGAGTGTAAATTTTACAGAAATGAGCGTATCAAATTCCTCAATAACGAATGTCTTCCCAGGTAGGACTCTGATTTGGCATACAAAATATTTATTAAGTGACACAAACAAGATAACCACCGAATCAGTGGCCAAATTCCTTCTCTCTGCCCAAAGAATACGAAAAACAATCTTGACCTCTACCTAACCCCGTCATTAAAAAAAAAAAACACCAATGTATGGGTAATCTATTTTATCAATTTTTACTGTTTTAGCTGTCTTGAAATGTTTTAATTGCTTCCACTTATTTTAAATATTACATGTGTGTATTTTAATGGGCCGGAGACCGCAAAATAAAGATTGATTGATTGATTGAAAATGTGCCCTAGCTAGCTATCTTAGGACCAAAGGGCAAGTCAAGACTGAGGAAAAACCAGAAGGTGGGATTGTACAGGATGGAAACACTGGAGAACACATTTTAGGGTCAAAGTTAGTCTTTCCAAGTAGGGGGCTATACAAGAAATGGGGGAAGGGATCTTTCTCATTTAGTTACAAAACTACATTAACTAAGCCATAACTTCCACTGTACATTTGTTCACCTGGGTAAAAGGCATGACTTGAAACCCCACACTTTCAGAGTCTGGCAGGACTGGGAGGCAGAACTGCAGCATCTCTGGAAAAAACAGCTGTGAAAAAGACTGCTGACAGAAAAGAACAGTCTCTACTTTTCATCTCTGTAGGGGAGATAAAATGGATCACCATCAACCATAATTAAATGGTGGCTAGAACCCATGTATAGTAATAGTTATGAAAGGGATAATTTAATTTTACAGCCTTTGTTCCAAAATGGGCATTTTCCTTTTTCAGAAAACTGACATCATAAGACTCAAATGAGGCAACCCAGTATAATGGTAGCATTGTCCCAGAAAATAGTAACAAAGTATTTTTTTCAGTTTTTAGAGAGATGCCCATAAAAAAGTCCAAAGCCGTAAAACACACACAACAGGAACATGGAACGTGAGAGGTATGAATCAAAGTAAACTGGAAACCACAAAGCAAGACATAGAACATTTCAATATTGCAATGCTTGGTGTGAGTGAACTAAAGCGGACTGGAATGGGACATCAGACAACCACAAAGCTTTTTACTGTGGAAACGGCAAACTCAGAAGATCTAGAGTGACTCTAATATTGAGGCAAGATATAGCACAGGAAGTTAGGGGATCTAATGCATGGTCTGGCTGAATAATATTGATCAGATTCTGTGCAAAAACCTATCAACATAACCATCATTCAAGTCTATGCTCCAATTACCAATGATGAAGAAGATGACATTCAAAGCTTTCATGCAAGCATCTAAGAAGAAACTGATCACACACTAAAATAAGACATGCTTATAATCATAGATGGCTGGAATGCAAAAGTAGGGAACAAAGCAGAACCAAATGTTGTTGGAAAATTTGGCCTAGGGGACAGAAAGGAAGCAAGAGAATGACTCACAGAAGTTCAGCAAAGCCAACAATCTGATTATTGCAAATACATGCTTCAAGCAACTGAACAGAAGGCTGTTCCTGTGGAAATCACCAGATGGTCAATACGGAAATCAAATAGCCTTCAAAACTGAAAGCAGGAGATAGAAAAGCTTCATTCTCCCTGCCAAAACAAGACAAACAGCAGATTGTGGTATTGATCAGGAACTGTTAATATCCTATATTAAAGCTGCAAAAGAACACTAAAAGAATTGTGTCTGATAAAGTGCATGTGTCCATGAAAGCTCACATTTAAAAAATGTAAGTTTGTCTTTAAGGTGTCACCACAATTCTATTTTCTATTATTTCTATTTTGCTTTTAACTAAAAGTGCCAGAATAGAATTGAAGAAACATTTCTGATAAATTTGCAGTCCACATAAGGAACAGATTTGCATTACTAAATTCAATTGATCATGAACCAGATGCCAAAGACCATTGCTTAATTTCCCATGCAAGCAAAGTGCTTCTCAAGGTGTTCAAACAAATGCTTTTACCTGATATGAATTACGAAATGCCTGATGTTAAAGATGGATTCCAAAAAGGAAGAAGTATTTGAGATCATATTGAAAATAACTGCTGGAGCAATTACTGGAGCACACAAAAGAATTCTAGAAGATTGATCTATGTTTTATAGACTACAGCAAACCCTTTGACTGGGTGGATCATGAAAGAAATGGATGTGTCTCTGTGCTTGATTGTCCTGATGTGTAACCTGTGTTGTGGACAAGACGGTACTGTTAGAACAGACTATGGAGAGATTGAACAGCTTCCTATAGGCAAAAAGACGAGATGCATTTTATCCCCTTATCTGTTCAATCCATATGCAGAACATATCATATGGAAAGGAAGACTAAATTCAGATGAAGGAGGAGTGAAAATTGGTGAAAGAAACATCAGTAATTTAAGGTATGCAGATGACACCATCTTACCGGCAGAAAGCAGCAATAATTTGAAAAGACTTTTAGTGAATGTGAAAGAAGAAAGTGCCAAAGGAGGACTGCAGTTGAACATTAAGTCGACAAACATCACAACTACTGAAGAAATACACAAATTTAACATTGACAATGAAGAAATTGAAATAGAGATTTTGAATACCTTGGTTCAATCATCAACCCAAATGGAGACTGCAGCCAAGAAATCAGAAGAAGACTGAGACTAGGTAGGTTGGCAATGAAGGAACTAGGAAAGATCATCAAGTGTAAGGATGTGTCACTGGAGACCAAGACCAAGATCATCCACACTCTTGCATGTCTGGGTGTGAAAGCTGAACAGTAAAGAAAGCTGACAGGGGAAAAATTGATTCATTTGAAATGTGGTGCTGGAGGAGCCTTTGTGGATACCCTGGACTGCCAGGAAGACAAACAAGAGGATCCTAGATCAGATCAAGCCTAAACTATCTCTGGACACACATTTGTTGACACTGAGATTGTCCTACTTTGGATACATTATGAGAAGGCAGGATTATCAGGAACCACAGGCTTGAGTTTGCAAGAACTGAGAAGGGTTGTTGAGGACAGGACATTTTGGAGATCACTCATTCATAGGGTTGCCTTAAGTCAGGGGTCTCAAACTCAATTTACCTGAGGGCCGCTGGAGGCAGAGTCTGGGTGAGGCTGGGCCGCATCAGATTTTCCGCCAAGCGGAGCAAGAGCCCGAGGAAGCCACCCAGGAGTTTCCTTAGCCCGGCTGGGGCTCCGAGGAGGAGGAGGAGGAGGGGCACGCGAGCCCTCGTCGCCGGCCACGACCCCCTCTGGCTCCTTCTTCACTACCACCACCAGCAGCAGCAGCAGGACGAAGAAGCCGAGAAGGGAGGGAGTGCCGGCGACCGCCTAGCGGGGGGGGGGGGGGAGGGCACAACATAATTTTTTTAAAAAAACCCTCACAGAATCACCTTGCCAAAGGAGAAAAGCCCCCATCGGTACCTGCGAAATTAAACAGAACGGGGCGGGGGCCCCCACAGGTGCGCGCGTGTGCACGCACACAAACACACACACACACGGAGGTCCGGCAACCTTCCTCTGAAGGCCCCCCCCTCAAAAAAAGTGCACTCAGCAGCAGGAGCAGCTACCCCCACCATGACAGAGGAGCAAACTTTGCGAGGCGAGCCCAGGCAGCCTCCAGAGCTGAGGCGGCTGAAGCAGGACGAAGAGGAGGAAGAGGAGGAAGCACTGCCGGGCGCTGAGGCGGCCGCTGGCCAGGCTGGTGCTGCCGAGAGAGAAAGAGAGCCAGAGAGCCGCTTCCCTGGAAGAGGCGGCGGCAGCAGCAGCTGCTGTTGGCAGCTTGGAGGCGCTCTTCGAGGATGGGCTGGGAGCAAGCTCCGCTCTCAGGCATCGCTCGGCGGCGGCTCGGGCGCTCGGGGAAAAGGGCCGGCAGCGCGCCTCGCTCGCCGGCTCTCCCCCAAGACAGCGCCTCTTGCATCCTCCATCCGGAACTGCAGCCTGCCAGCCGGCAGACAGGTGGGCTGGCTGGCAGGCTGCAGTTCCAGATGGAGGATGCAAGAGGCGCTGTCTTGGGAGAGAGCCGGCGAGCGAGGCGAGGCTTTTTTTGAATCTTTACAGCAGAGGCCGCGTGGGCACTTCGGGGGGGGGGAGGCAAGCCGGGGGCCACAAACTATTGTCCGGCAGGCCGCAAACGGCCCCCGGGCCGCATGTTTGAGACCCCTGCCTTAAGTCAAAGATGACTTCACAACATATAATAACAAGACAAGAGTCATAAAAAAGTGCCATCTGAAGAAATAATTTACATCACACTGAAATAATGTCTTAATTTTAAAGATGCTAGCATGGTCACGTCTCCATTGCCAAAAAGGAGGACATGGAGGACTAGGAACACCAAAAAGAAAGACATTCTTTTTTTTAAAATTGAGGATATTGTCATTAAATTTGCATATGATAATTTAAACTAATATATGCAAATATTACTACAATTAGACATTATAACCATAATATAAATGGAAATGCACTACTGCTCTTCATATTGCACAGGACTGCAACTAGGTAAACTACCTTGCGACACATGATTGAGATACAGATGGGGCACAAATCAAATGAATAATACACAAGGAATACTGGCTGAAATGCCCCGAGCTTTGCATTTTCTGCAGCTTACTGAAAATAAATGGAAAGAAAATAAACAGTAGTTTTGTTGAAATATCTAGCTAGGCAACAGTAAGTTATTTCACAGGAATGGTCCAAACAGTGCTTTCACAATGTCCGCTTCCGGAGCTAACCTACACTGAAGTTCATATAGAAGTGACATGGCTCTCATCAATAGCCATGTAAGTGTGTGGTTTGAAACTTTTCTTACAAAATGATCCCTCGTGAATCTTTGTATGTCAAAAACGAGAGGACTGATTAGATACATTTACCAAGCCAAGCGTCTGATTTCCCAGCTCAGCCAGGGAAACACGGGGTGTATGGGAATGCTGTAGGCTGGCCACTCGCATGTCCCCAAAGATGAGGAGATGTATCGCTATAAGGAGGACAGCTCTTCAAGTAGAGGACTATCCTTCCTAAAGGAGCCCATGTGGCCACCCTAAAGCATGCCGCGACCCTTTTGTCTTGGAAGCAATTTTTCTATAGTACTGAAATTAGAATCAAAAACAGTTTGAGGTTCTCCTCCCCCTTTCAACTAGACAGTACTTTTATTTACTCAATGTACAAAGAATGGGGCCATGTGAAAGGAGAGGGGAGTTCTAAGTAAAAGTATTAGGTGCCTGCGCACATGCACCCCAGAGGCCAAACTTGATCCAGTGCGTGGATGTCTCCAGTTCTGGCAGATGCCATGCTTGTTCAGTTTTTGGAGCCGTGGGCTTGACTTCCCAGCAGTTGCTAATCCTACACAGACATCGAGCTGGCGCCTTCTGCCCGGGGAGGAGGAAACTTTAGCCTATGAGAGAAGCTGGCTCGCCTCCAAGGCGAAGGAGGGCTCCAAAGGAAAGTACTGTGCGTCTGTGCGCATGGCAGGCTTTTGCACCCTGGCAGCTATTTGTGTGGCACAGGCCAGCCAGCAGAGGTTGAGTTTCGTCCAAACTGGACAAGAGGAGAAAGCAGAGCAGGCGGAGGTGGGTGGGAGGATGGGGGAGACATTTACTTGCGGCAAAACGGGCTTGGGAGTTGCAGCAAGGAGAACGGCTCTGAGAAGCTTGCACAAGAAGGACGAGAGAAAGACGTCCTGCCAAGTTTTCCGCTGAAAACTCTCATATATTTTCCGAATAATGGAGACGGCGGGAGGGGCTGCGGAGGGCGGGCGGAAGGGAGCTGCCCGTGAGGCTTTATTTAAAGTAACGAAACGCTGCTGCTCTGAGCCTTACACGTTTGTAATTGGAAATCTTAATTTGCCAAACGGGGGTTTCCCAAACGACTTGCACAGCTGCCCTCTTCTTTTGCCAACAAAGCTGCAGTCTGGGAGTATGCTTGGTGCTGCCATCTTGTGGAATGAAAGAGAGGACCACTGCGGGGTTGGAAGTCATGCCATACCAATTTAAATGTTAGGGGGAGAGGGGTTTGGGGAGGGGGGGGGGGAAGAAAGGAAAATACAGGATTCTGACCCAATCTGTTTCTGTTTAGGCATCGTACTTTGTTCAAATGGTGCTTTGTATTAATTGTCATTGATTAAAGCTCATGGCTTTAATCAATTAAAGTCCAAACTCATATTTCCAATCACTGTGTCTGGGTGTGAAAGCTGGGCAGTTAAGAAAGCTGATGGGGGGGGGGAATGGGTTTATTTGAAAAACGGTGATGCAGGAAAGCTTTGCCTGGGCTGTCACAAAGACAAACAAGTGGGTCCTAGGGCAAATCAAGCCAGAACTATCTCTGGTGGCAAAAATGTTGAAGCGGAGGCTGTCCTACTTTCGGTACATCAGGAGAAAGCAGGATTCTCTAGAAAAGTCAATAACGCCGGGAAAGGTGGAAGGGAGCAGGAAAAGAGGAAGACCAAATATGAGATGAATTGACTCCTTAAAGGAACCACAGGCTTGACCTTGCAAGAGCTGAGCACGGCAATTGAGGATGGGACACTCTGAAGATTGCTCATAGGGTCGCCATAAGTCAGAGGCCACTTGATGGCACATAACAGTAACAAAGCCCATGGGTTACAACTTGGAAATAAACACAACTGAGGCTATGTAGTTCTCTTAGGCTATGGAAAAGATGGGGAGAGGGTTACAAGAGAGACTGCAGCTCCCATAGTTCCCCAGCCAGTTTCCAGGGAATTCTGGGAGTTGTGCTGCAAAAAATAAATTCTCCGATTTGTAGACTCAGATTTACTCTGTAGGAAGTTTCTGAAGTCATTTGGATTTTCTTCCAAGCATGCATGTCTATTCTTGCAGCTTCAATTTTTTAAAAAAGTATTTCTTTTTCTTCCTCTTTTGGTCGACAATAGGTCTGAATTCTAAAATGTCCTATGGGTGTAAGCAATAAGTTCTATCTAAAATGATATCATCTGAAAATATTACACTATCCGAACAAGTTCCTTACTTTATACCTTCTGAACCAGTGACTGATAATAAACATCATGTTCTGACATTGAAATAACTATATCTGAAAATTATACAAGCAAGTAATTACTTTTGACATCATGTCTAGCCTTCCAAAAACCAATAAAACCATATTGTGTTTCCTGAAATCTTAGGCTTTGTTGCCTTCTACCTTTCATTTTATTTTGCGCACACAATGAGAGAAATCAGACTGTATTGACATCTCTGTGTCAGATGCTTATCTTACAGTTTCAACTACCTGACTGATACAATAGTAAATTCTCTAATTTTGATACTGTATTGTATCAAATACCCAAAGTAGGACGGCTTTGTTAGTGCTCTAGTGTTCCTATTAGTGCTCAGCCAAGAGGAGGAAAGGTAGAAAAATTGCTCAGTCTGTTCTTTCTTTCTTTCTTTTTTACCCCTGAAAATGTCCAAGAGTTTTGCCTGATTAGGAACGTCCAAATTTGCTTTGATTTTCCCATGAGGAGAAATTACTTTTTTAAAAAAAAAAGTAGGAAATAACTACATGGAATACCAATGGCATTAACTATGACATCTAAATGAAATATTTTTGTTCACTGGCAGATGTTAACAGAGAAAAAAAGAGTTGGGTGGTCACACATAGCTGAAAAGAGGAGAAAGGAGGACCCAGATTTGTATAAAATTGCAATTGTATAGTTGCAAGTATAGAAATAATGATAGCATTTTAAGTATAAATAAAATATATCTTTTGATGGATGGGAACATTGTGACTAAGTTATCCAGCAAAGCCTGCTGTACAGGTGCTCTTTTTTATGGTTATTTGTCTAAAGCAGTGGTTCTCAAACCTGGGTCCCCAGATGTTCTTTCACTTCAACTCCCAGAAATCTTGACCAGCACAGCAAGTGGTGAAACCTTCTGGGAATTGTAGTCCAAGAACATCTGGGGGGCCCAGTTTGAGAACCACTGGTCTAAGCACCTTCAATTGAAAAGTTGTTGAAATGGCTAGCAGAGTCTGAAACCACCTAAGAAATTGTATGTGTTTTATCAACTTTCTTTTTATTTACCCCTGAAAATGTCCAAGAGTTTTACCTGATTAGGAATGTCCAAATTTGCTTTGATTTTCCCATGAGGAGAAATTACCTGGCAACTCTTTATCATGCTTTTCTTATAAGCTTCCAGGAAGCCTCTGCTTTTGGAAGAGAATGCTGGAGAAGACCTGCTTTCCCTTTGATCCAGCAAGGCAATAATTGTATAAATATGAGTATGTTCAAGAACAAAAGAGTGACTTTCCAAGATTTCCATAGAAAGGGAGGAAGAAAGATGACGCAAGGGCGTTGGATATATGGCAATGCCGTGCTTGCTTGCACTATGAGCCCTTAATTCTTGGGAAAGAAAATAAACCTTGTGCAACTCATACACATTCAGTCCTAAATCTGTTCTATCCAATTTCCAGGACAGTTCACATATAAAAACCCATGAGAAATTATATTTATTTTCATGCACACTTTCTCCTAAGACATGTATTTGGGCTGAATGTTCTTAAATACATGGCTTTCACATTCAACTTTGTGTACAATATGTGCTTTTGTGCACAATGTTTGAGCAAAGAACTGCTTCACAAAATTTGAAAGTGTACACAGCAAACAATGACTGCAACATCCCACTTGACTTCTAGTTTAATGTTAAGAAGACAACAAGAAACCGAACTGGTTATCTGGAGATAACAAATCCAGAATGAAAATGCACATCACAAACTTGAGCTGAGGGTAAACATAATAAAATACTTAGCATGAATATAAAATTTTGGAGCCGAAGCAGTAACATGTAGTTCTCCCGATATTGTTGGATTACAACTCCCATTATCCTTCAAAACTGACTATATCAGTTTGGATTAATGCAGGCAGGCCGTAAGTAGTTCAACTCTGTCTTCAATGCTCTTCCAGCTATATTTTCTGCCAGGAATCTTTCCAACCATTTTTCAGATAGGTTGATAATAATTATTCCATTTGTAGATTGGGGATGAGGATTATGGCTGAATTCCTGGCAGAGACAGAGTTTGAACCAGATAGGCCCTCATTTGTAGTTCTGTCTTTTACCTCTATGCCAGCTCTCAAAAGACAAAAGATGACTGAGTGTTGTACTAATTACAGCGGTCTGACATTTTAATGGTGTCATTACTTCCTGGAGGGGCAAAGTGTTTCCCTGCAAAATTATATTGCAAACCTCCCACAGAGCTCTTTAGCACTATGGGGCAGTATATAAGTTTAAACAATACATACATACATACTATTTCTAGCGGAAAGACAATGCAAAAATGCCATACATTCATGCATGGATGCATGCATACTGTACATACATATCTGTAAAAAAATTGTCAGAAGAACAGTTTTCCGAAAAGTCATTTCCAGCTAAAAAAGGTTCTGCTTGATAATTGGCCTTCACTATTGGGAGCTGGCATTCAGAAAGGAGTTTTGCAGGGAGCGGATTTTTCATTTATGGGTGAGATCCTGCTGATGCTTTCCATGGGCATGCAGAGACAATTGCACAGCCTTTTTGTCCCACTCCAACTGGCTTCCCATGGCAGAAAGGATGGCACAGCCAATTTTGCACCCAGCGTGAGACTAAGCAGACAAAGGGGAGCCTGCTGTAGTGGAGGAAAGGAGGACACAATTGCATAAATGAATAGGATTCTTGTCTTTTGCCCCAAGGGCCAATCCTGTTAACATATTGTCCAGAACTGATCTTGCTCACTCTTAATACTTCTATGCCTGACTTATGGCAACCCTTTTCAATGTTTTCTTGGTAAAGAGCACTCAGAAGTGGTTTACCATGCCCTTCTTCTGGGAGCACCCTGGGACTGCGCAGCTTGCCCACAGGAAGGCTCTTCTCCTGGGATACACCATGGGGAATTGAACTCCCAACCTCTGGCTCCACAGCCAGATATCTAACTCACTGAGCTATCCAGCCAGCTGTTCACTCTTTGGCCCATTGATTTTATTCACATAATAATTGCGTGACAACTAGAAGCCATTTTCTTTCTTTTTTCCCCCAAGGGACAAAATTGGCCTGTGAATTGTACTAAGATGCTTGTACGAATTCCCCTAACACTGCTTCATAGCATTTGCTTTCGAATCTCAAACCACTCCTTTAGCCCTTGGCTCTAATAAAGACAGCACTCCTTGCTGGTACAAATAGTAGCCGCTGTCTTTCAATACAATGAGAGCTCTCCTTGGGGGGAAAACTAAACTGCTTTCTGTGTTCTAATAAGACAAATGTCTTCCTTTTTTTACTTGCTTAATAGTGGGCAATGATTGACTGGTTGTTGTTGCTGCTGCTGCTGCTGCTTCCATGCGCTTTCTTAGCCTGTGTACTCCTGCTTTCTCTGGGCTGCTTTATTGGCTTTGGATGCCCCACATAGTTACTGCCTCCTTAGCCTTTTTGCTCCAGCTCCTTGGAGATGACAGTTGCCCGGCAGCTGTCCTGAGGCAGCAGGAACTGTGGCCTGAATGCAAGATATACCTTTTCACTCAACCTGTGTGACTCTGAAGGAATTCTGCAAAAAGGCCAACAGATTTCTTCTCGTATTACAAACATCACTATAGATGGGTCAGGGATTAGGAAACCTGAGAGTGCTGGTCTGGTAGCTTCGGGCATGAGGCCATGAGAGCATGCCTGATACTCTGGCAAAGTTCTTGTGTCTGAAAGAATCTGGGAGGGCCCTTTTAGTTCCTTGCTTTGATGGGAAGCACCAAAAGAATGGTGCCGGCTTTGTCGTCAGCAGAGGCAACAGGAGTGCTTTGCCCTTTAGGAAAGTTACTGGTGGTGTGTCCAAGAGGATAAAAGAGCACATTACTGCTTTTATTGATGCTTGTTATTTGGGAGGAATGCTCTTGAAGATTTGAAAAGGACCAATGGTCAAATTGTTTCCAAATGCCTACCCCCAAAAGCTCAGCCATCACTAACTAGTCTTTTGGCCTCACCCATTTTGGCTTATGCAGGTAAGCATCAAACAGGTCCATTGCCTTCAGGGAAACTGATCTGACAAGACTTAAGAGGACATCCATCCATCCTTCCTTCCTTTCTTTCTTTCAGTGTGCAGAAAATAAAGATAACACTTTACCGAATGGTAACTTAACCACACTCAGGGACCAGCTCTACCTTTGTGCAGAAGTGCGGCATTTGCCTTAGACAGCTGATTTAAGGTGTCCCAAATAGCAGAAATTTGTTAGGTATTTAATTGACCATGGCTGAGGGTATTTTGGTTTTTTTTTGTTTTTTTTTTTGTTTTTTTTACTACCAGTAGGAAACCACTTCTCTCCCAGGTGCAAAAATCACTTAACCAGCCTTGGATATTATGCACCTTGACTTGGGAAATGGAGCACCATTCTCACAGTTTCAGGTAGGAGTCCATATCAGACAGCAAAATGCCTTAACACAGTGTGCCTCTAACCACTTTATAATTGCCTTGCCTCATGAGGAGAATCTTACCATATTGCCGCTTCCCTAGGTTTATCTCATCAGGTACAGAAGTGTAGCAGGATTTTGATAATCACGTTGCAGGACAATACAGTAGACTAAGCTACTATAGGCACGCCAGTCTCTGTCAGCAAATGCTTATCACTATTTTACCTTTGTATCAGCTTTGATAAAGTCATGTGTCACCTGTATGAGAGGTGTTTTTTTTTTCCTTTAAATCAAGTCAAAAGGTAGCAGAAGCACCACCTTTGTGACTTTGGCGATGTATATGTGGAAAGAGGAACCAAGCCCCGTAATGATAAAGCATTTATTTCCCAAGAAACCACATTGAGAAGCTCTTATTTTGCACATAGATTGTGTATCTCATAAGCCTTTGTACCAACCTGAACCAGTCCAGGGGTGAGGCGTTTTGCTTTCAGCCATTTCTGGAATCTTTCTGTCTTCCACAGTGTTCGTTCAATGCTGCAGCTTTTAGCATGGGTAAGCGATGTACAGATTCTCTTGTCAGATTGATCATGTTGATATTTTTGTGGCTAATCTGGAGATTTCAACTGGCCGCCAATTTTTGGTGTCATCCGAGTAGTTCCCAGAGTAGCACGAGAGATAGTTGGGAGGGAGCTTTAAACGGGAAGAAAGCCAGCTGTCAAACCTGTCATCAGATCAAGACATAGAGCATTGTTAATCCACCTTAAACCAAGCTGAGTGCCCACATACCATAGCTCCTGCCAATTTTCAGAGCTTCAGGTAGGATTCCAGACAGTTCTATAAAATTCCTAAATGAGTTACCCCACTTTTTGTAGATAGCTGACCTTTGGCAAGAAAGCTTTAACTATTATAGTCTCTCTCTCTCTCTCTCTCTCTCTCACACACACACACAGAGAGAGAGAGAGAGAGAGAGAAAGAGAGACACCATTTTCTGTACCACTTGGTTTGATGAAGAGTTCTAGAGAAAACCTTTCCTTTTGGCCATGTTGACTGGATTCTTCTGGGAGACATAGTCCAGAAACCTAATTGTCCAGCCCTCTGTCCTTGATGTATTTTTAAATGCTTTGTCCTGGTTTTCATATAAAATAACTGCAAAGGCATTTACAAACAGGCTTACCTCTGTCTTGCCTTTCTAAAGCTGATTGATAACAGTTGCTAACAAAAGCCTTGCATTTATTTGTTCTCCACACTTCTTATAGGGATTCTGCTGACAGTAAGTAACTTCTAAATGAACATTAATTAAGTAGTCCACTGTAGGACTCCACTCGTGTGCCTTTTGGCAGCAACCTGACATGACAAAATTTAGTGATGCTTTAGCTACTGTTGGGTTATAAGGAGAGAAAGAACTTTACTTGCTAAATATGTTTATGCCACCAGAAAGTGTTACTATAGCTTTGGAATTAGCCTGGCTGATTGAAACCTGGAAACATAGGCCAGTTGTCTTTAAAGTCATCTTCAATAATCCCAAAGTGTGTGTGCATAATCTGAAGACTCAGAAAAAGTACTTTTACCTTTGCACCTTTCTTCTGGTTATTTTAATGTCTAATTGTATTGCTCATGTATGAGAGATAAAGGAGCAGAGAAATTACATTTTTTGACTTCAGCTCCCAGAATTCCCTGGCCAACATGGTCAGCACCCTTCTCAGCTGAAGCATTCTGGGAGTTGGTAGTCTGAAAAGATAGCTTTCCTCAACTCTGTACAGGACATAGAAAGCTACCTTATACTGAGCTGGTCCATCAGTGCGCCAAGCCCAGCATTGTTAACATTGACTCGCAACATATCTCTGGGCTTTCAGGCAGGGTTTTCCCCCTTTCCTGTCTGGATATGCCATGAGATTGAATCTGGGACCATCTACATGCAAAACTTGTGTTCCACCACTGAGTTACAGCCATTGCCAACAGGAATGGGGGACATTTGTAATGCAAATAGACATTATGATCAATGTAGGTTTTGTATTTAGTACTTCTAAACCTGATGAATGCCTTTCATTTGAACATTAAGCAACACTTAAATATGTGTATCAAGTATGTGAGACTTGATCTTAAAAATGCTAGATTCAGCTTATCCATGTGAAGGCATAGACCTCCTCTGCAATGAACCCTTCTTGGCCTCAACTCTGCATCAATAATATGGGAATCCCCAAGGTATGAATAACAGGGTTCCTGTGAGGATAATGCAGACAAAACTTTAAAAAGTGTTTTAATGACTCATAATTGCAAATGAAGTTGTTAAAATTGCTGCATCCTACCGCTTAGCACTCAGCACAAACAACAAAGCAAATTAAATGGATCTTTTTATCTGGCATACTTTAGAGCAGAGTGAAAAGGCTGTGGAAACATGACTTTATCTGCCTTTAATTGCACACCAAGTAGCACATGTAACCAGTTCACTGATCACCTGGCATGCCTGGTGGAGACTCATCAAGGGTGGTACCCAGATAATAGTTGACTCTTCTATCGGTTTCTTTCATCTGAGACTTCAGAGCATTTCATGTAGATCAATTAATTACATTACTCAGTAGGGTGGGGGACTCAGTGATCCCATTTTACTAATGAGAGTTAATCCAGATAAAGATAAGAAAGGAATGGTAGCATGAAGTTATATGTGAATTTAATTAAATAAGTGAGTAGACTTCACTAGTCAGCACTTCCTACTAATGAACGACAGGCTTAATACAGAATGGTTCAGATATACTTGCCATTGAAAGTCACTTCCTTGGCCTGAAAGGAAATGAATAAAGTGTGCCAGATTTGGGGGAGGGGTGTATCTCGCCTGATCTCAATCAGAATCTCTCATCCCTGCAAGCCAGATAGGACCTGATTCTCTCTGGTAGCCTCTCTCATCCAGCAACACTGCTGCAGAGTTCAGCAGAGTACAGCCCTGAAGAATGATGTGCTCCATATTTTAGAGCAGCCTTCCCAAATTGAGGACATGCTGGGTGCGGATGGTGGGAGTTCCAGTTAACATAGGTCTGGGGGAGTGTTCTAGAGAGGAACAGCTCTGTCGATCTGTAGCAGCAAAATCAACCACTGATACTTGCAACACCTTACGAAATGGGGCAAAAATAGTCATGCTGTCATCTTTCATGGGAAAGAGCCTTCAACATGACACACAGGAAATGCCCACAAGGGCTACCCCTAAGCAGAGATAAAGTGTCCACTTCAGGATGTGGATATGGTGTCTCATGGAAGAGTGGGTGGGTAAAGCCAACTAGTGAACGCTGCATGTTCATTTACTTGTTTATTATTGTCTTCTTATTTGCCAGTGATGCAGGGAGATGCTTATAAGATTTTTCACCTTGTTGACAAGCCCAGTACCAGGCCAACACATTTTCTTCCCTAAAATAGAGCAGGAAATTCCCCCTCCCCATTAAAGGTACATACAATCCAAAGCCAGGCAAAAAACTTACTTCAAATTATATAGATAATTTTTTATATATTATATAATTATATATATACAGTGGACCCTCGACTTACAGACGGCTCGACCTGCAGACTTTTCGAGTTACAGACTTCTCTGGCCGCAAAATTTAGGTTCGACTTGCGGCCGGAGAATCGACCTACAGACCGGAAAATCAAACAAAATGGACCAAAAACGGACGGTTACGGATTAATCGGTTTTCAATGCATTGTAGGTCAATGGAGCCTCGACCTACAGACTTTTCGACCTGCAGCCACCGTTCCAATACGGATTAATTCCGTAAGTCGAGGGTCCACTGTATTGAATAATATATATATTATTTGAAGGAATGGGAGAGGCACTTGTAGGGGTTTCTGCTATATAGTTGTATATATAAAACAACAATAAAGTTCTACAGAATCCTCAAAACTACTCCAGAAAAACATGGATAAAGCATAAGACTCTAAAAGTAGCCAAGGAAAACAGTACATGAGAAAGAAACTAATCATCATCAGACCTATGCAAGAAACAACTGTACTTTAAAGTTCACACTTATCATCACATCACCATTCTCATCCTCATCTTCATCCTCAGTTCATCAGCAGGAAACAGTACAGATGACAAAGAGAAATCATCATGATTATCATCATCACAGCTATGTAAGGTGACACTAATTTATATTCATCGTTATCATCATCATCAAGTCATCATAATTAACAACAATCACAGCAGGCTGTTGCCAGTGCCTTGTCCCACCCACACCAACAGTCAGTTCTCAGACTGCACAAGTAACTTTTCAAGAATGAAATAAAGTGCCTCTTTCATGAGGTTTTTCATTTGTTACTATCTGAAAGTCCTGTTCCTAGTGGTTTCCTCATTCTGGCTAATGGTAGGACTGACCCTATGCAACGTCCACGTAAGTTTAGCTCACTAGAGAATGACTGGGCTACATTTCTTGATAGGGTTCTTAAACATCTTCTCAGTGCAAACACCACCATCTCTTTCGCAACCAAGGATAGTCTTCGTTTTGCAGTGGTGCCCCAGTTTGGCAGTCAGAGATGAAGAAGGGTACCCACTTTCCTCAAGTATAAAAAGAAACTGGATGTTGAATGGTGCAGAGTAGCACCTAAATAAAGTTTACTTTGGAAAGACTTGATGAATGTAGGTTCAATTCTTGCCTAGTGTCTGAATAATTGCTGCATTTGATCTTTGGAATTGGTTTTTCAAAGCAGTGATTCCGTTTTTGCTTCCCCCCCCCCCCCCCGTAGCTAGGAATGCTTTCCTTTATGTGAAAAGTATGGCCTTGCAGACATTTTAGAACTAGGACCGGATTAAGACAAGACAAGGCCCAAAGCTGTTTAAGAGGCCCCATTACATTGTGTAAAACCTGAAACTTAGTATAAGGTATATAGAAGCCCATCATAGTTTTAGGACCTGAGCTGTAGCTTACTTAGCTAGTCCATAAATCCAGCACTACTTAAAACTGTTTTCACACTATACAGAAACAAGCTCACTTTGTCCCCAAATGGATTCCTACATTGAGCAGGGGATTGGACTTGATGGCCCTTAGAACTCCATTATTCTACGATTCTGTGATATTCCCCTTTGTTCTGAAGACTTTCTGATTCTGCTTTCTGTTGTCTTATCTTAGAATTGTAAAATGTTGGTTTTTATTTTCTGAAGATGGCAGTGGGGAACAGCATGGTTAACCTTCTTCAATAGTCTACAAGATCAATAATATTGTATAAACATTAGTAAAACAAATATGGAAAGAAGTTCTTCTGATTTCAATGAGAATGAATTAAGCTTGTGCTTGGTGCTCTTGCTGAAATGAATGGAGCTCAAAATGGTGCCCCCTGTAGCTTTCCTGATATTATTAGTCAACACGTTTGAAATTAAGTGTATTTCATATACATCTACCAAGATGCTTCTGTGCACAGGGTGGTGGTCAGTCCACTCATATTTTCAAATTTTATTTGGCATAAGCTTTCATGGACTCCAGCTCAGATGTATCTGATAAAGGGGGCTACAGGCAGTCCATGAAAGCTTATGCCAGGTGATTTATTATTATTATTTTGTCCTCAAAGTGCCATAAGACTCTTTTTTGGTTTTGCTTCAACAGACTAGCATGGCTACCTTCCCCTCCCCTCAAGAATTTTTTTACAGCCATCTACAAGCCTGTAACTCCAAACAGCAGTATTGGTGCAATGCCACCGTTAAGCAAGTTGCTCTTCTGACTTTTTCTGATGGCCTAGCAGTAAAAACTGGGGATTTGCTACCTTGGCTGTCGTGATCTTGTGTTACCTACATGTAGGCACATAGCAGGGATGACTTGTTGACAAAATCACACGTATGAGTTCCTTTCCCCAAAGCAAATGAAGTTTTAATAGCTAAGCCCCCACTTTCCCTTCTCCCCACCCCAAAGACGGTATGGAGAGATTCTGACCTTATTTCTTCTTTAAAGAATTTCTTGCAAATTGATGTTCCAATGCAGGCATTGCATTTATCAAGTCCCAAAAAGGTCCGGCCAAAACTGTAGCTGGGTTTGACCCTGGGCCCTGCCGTTGGGGAAACTGTTGCTCCTGAAAAAGGGCTGGAGTTCAGAGTCCAACACAGGAGGGAGGCCAGCACCTTGAAGCAAAGGTGGCACAAAAAAGACCTCATCTTTAATATCTGCCAGCTTTAACTGTCGCTTCTGACATTCTCTGTTTGGAACTCAACCACATTTATACAAAAGGAGAAACTTGGCCCAGGAGACCTACAGCTTATATAAAAAAAATCTTACCAGCTATTTGCAGGCTTCAGAGGTTTGATGTAAAGGAGCATGGTCTGGGGTTGGCACAAGGAAATACATGAGGATGCAGATAACTTTTGTTGCTATAGTTACCTTTCCTTTGGTAGGAGCAGCTGTTGGCTCACCCATCCTCAAATGCAGAATGCAACAAAAGCTTTGCTCATCATAATGATGATGGAGACAAACAAAGGATATCCTGTGCAAGGAGACCAAGGTATTCAAAGTGAAATTAAGCAGAAACGGTTTCAGATATGGACAACAATTACAGCCCAAGCATTTGAAGCATTAAAAAAAAAAGAGAGGTATTTTGTATCCTTACAGTTTTGTGCTATTCCATGTGTTAAAATGCAAATCCTTATATTACGAAGGTTGCTTAAAAGTCTTTTTCATTAGTATGAAACAAGTGAATGTTATGGATTCATCAAGCACACTTATGTTTCCCTTCTAAGCATTTATGCGGTCCAAAAGGTGGCTAGATTACATGCTTCTCAACTGTCTTGAACAAATACAACTTATTGTTACAAATCTTGCAGAAAGAAAATGGTGTCCTTTTGTCCTTTCCAGAGCTGAGCCCAAGGGCCAGAAACTGTGGGAACTGTTGGATTTCACATAATAGGTAGAAAACATATTTAATTAGGGCTGTGTAATGTAGACACTATATTGTATTTCAAGAAAAAGCCCTAGATTGCTATGGTAATTTGTTGTTTGAGCATTTTGGATGAGCCTCAAATTGTCTAATGCAAGTGAGATAATAATAGGCTTAGGTGTCACCGATTCTGCATCGACAATGACTGCTATTCTCCACCGTCTGCCAAACATTATATAAACTCCAGGAATATCAGAAAGAAAGGACAATGGGTAGCCTAAAGTGCTTTCCCCCTTTTATTCTTTTTTCTTTTATAAACAATTTTGTTTCAAAAACCACGATCATATTTGTTTACATGGTCTTTGAAATAATAAGAGAATTCTGAGAGGTGGTAATCTCCTTGGCAGCAATTTCCAAGCAGGTAGCTGTGTTAGTCTATCCCAACACGCTGTGCAAAATTAAAGGGGGAAAGGAGGGGAAAAGAGGTGGGTTGGAAAAGACAAGATATTGTGGCACTTTAAAAAGTAACAGATTTACCCACAGCTCTGTTTGGAGCAAATTAAGCAACCACACAGACCACAGAAGGGGTAATCAGGAGCGCTCCCAGTTACACCAAATAAATTGCAGCCCTAGCAGTATGTTCGAAAAGGAGCAAAACAGCTCCCAAAAGGGCCAGGATGGCTCACTCTTACTTAAAACACATGTGCTTGTCAGAAAATAGGGTAAACCTAACTGTATGAAATGTTGTTGTTTAGTCGTTAAGTCGTGTCCGACTCTTCGTGACCCCATGGACCAGAGCACGCCAGGCCCTCCTGTCCTCCATTGCCTCCCGGAGTTTGGTCAAATTCATGTTGGTAGCTTTGATGACACTGTCCAACCATCTCGTCCTCTGTTGTCCCCTTCTCCTCTTGCCTTCACACTTTCCCAACATCAGGGTCTTTTCCAGGGAGTCTTCTCTTCTCATGAGATGGCCAAAGTATTGGAGCCTCAGCTTCCGGATCTGTCCTTCCAGTGAGCACTCAGGGTTGATTTCCTTCAGAATGGATAGGTTTGTTCTCCTTGCAGTCCAGGGGACTCTCAAGAGTCTCCTCCAGCACCACAATTCAAAAGTATCAATTCTTTGGCGGTCAGCCTTCTTTACGGTCCAGCTCTCACTTCCATACATCACTACTGGAAAAACCATAGCTTTGACTATGCAGACCTTTGTCGGCAAGGTGATGTCTCTGCTTTTTAAGATGCTGTCTAGGTTTGTCATCGCTTTCCTCCCAAGAAGCAGGCGTCTTTTAATTTCGTGGCTGCTGTCACCATCTGCAGTGTATGAATAGTAAACCAAATAGTGAGGTCTATGCTTGTCTGATCACCCTCTTAAAGTGAAAGAGCAATGAATGGATAGTGCTAGGAGCCACCAGTCCAGAAGCATTCCAGTACTTCAGAGAAACAAATGATTCACCAATCTTATCTTAGAATCTTATCTTAGAACTATTGTAAAGGGCAGGGACCCTATGGACCATTGAGTCCAGCCCCTGTCAAGGAGGCACAGTGGGGAATCAAACTCCCAACCTCTGACTCCACGGCCAGATACCTGAACCACTGAATGTTTTGAAGCTCAGGTGCCATTTAAATCTTATTGGTGTGCATTAACAACTATTGGGTTGCATCTGGAGGGTACCAGGCCATAGATAACTGTGGCTATGTCATCCCAGGAAGAATTTCAGTTGGTTCTCTAATCATGATTGGCTTACAGGCAGGTGACATGACAAAAAATGAAACAGATGTTAATTTAGATCTGCTTCTATTTTCTCTGCTGCTGTTTTCAGCCTATCTTCTCTGTATGATATGTGGAGAAATCTTCTATTCCTTGTCCTCCAGGCTGACAGATCTGCTGTATAAAGGATTGGAATAGTTTACAGATTCATGGCTTGGTTGATCAACTAACCAAGTCTGATTAACCAACTAAAGTCTGCATTGATAGTAACTGGTTTGAAATGAATAATGGGCATTGATGAATTACTGTGTTGTGAACTATATTAAGACGTCTTAGGTGGTGGCTCTGTTTGCATTACTGGGGCAGCACCCCACAAATACCCTGGCTTCTTGAACCATTGATCTTCGAAAGATAATTCTTCCAGCAGTGCCCTTTTGCTAAAAGACATTTGATTAGTCTCCTTCAGCTTTACATTCATTCCCCCTTTTTGTTCACACCCATGCTGCCTGAGCATGCTCAGAATTGTATTCTTACTGTTAGCAAAGGGGCAGCAAAGAGAGCAGCTGAAAGCTCTGCTCACAAAACTATAAAATACTGTCATATTGTGCTTCCTTCTCTCAACAGGAACTGAGCAGGCAAAAAGAAACCGGAAGGAGGGTGGTGAGTCACTAAAATTCTAGAAGCAGTGGGCTCTGTCATTATGTTTTAAAGTTAACACGTTATGCATTTCATCTATACAGCTGCACGAGTTGGCTGGACTATGTAATTTTGCTGCATTTCCTCTTCCTGATTGGATGTAAGAGCAGCAGCAAATTTATTTCTGATGCCTCCTTGTCTATTGTACTTGAGAAAGAGAGAAGAAAGGATGAGAAGTTTGTTTAAACGTTATTACAGCAAGTGTATCTCTTATGATGATCATTCCCTCCACAACTATGAAACTCACTGGGTGACCTTGTGCTGGTCATGATCTATTAGCCTGGCCTATCATTGTTATACGACCATTGTTGAAAAAGCCCCTCGTTAGATCCTGTAATACTGAATAACTACCAACCTATCTCTAACATTCCATTCTAGTTGTTGTTTAGTCGTTTAGTCGTGTCCGACTCTTTGTGACCCCATGGACCAGAGCACGCCAGGCCCTCCTGTCTTCCACTGCCTCCCGAACTTGGGTCAAATTCATGTTGGTTGCTTCGATGACACTGTCCAACCATCTCATCTTCTGTCGTCCCCTTCTCCTCTTGCCTTCACACTTTCCCAACATCAGGGTCTTTTCCAGGGAGTCTTCTCTTCTCATGAGATGGCCAAAGTATTGGAGCCTCAGCTTCAGGATCTGTCCTTCCAGTGAACACTCAGGGTTGATTTCCTTCAAAATGGATAGGTTTGTTCTCCTTGCAGTCCAGGGGACTCTCAAGAGTCTCCTCCAGCACCACAATTCAAAAGCATCAATTCTTCGGCGGTCAGCCTTCTTTATGGTCCAGCTCTCACTTCCATACATCACTACTGGAAAAACCATAGCTTTGACTATGCGGACCTTTGTCGGCAAGGTGAGATCTCTGCTTTTTAAGATGCTGTCTAGGTTTGTCATCGCTTTCCTCCCAAGAAGCAGGCGTCTTTTAATTTCATGGCTGCTGTCACCATCTGCAGTGATCGTGGAGCCCAGGAAGGTAAACTCTGTCACTGCCTCCATATCTTCCCCTTCTATTTGCCAGGAGGTGATGGGGCCCGTGGCCATGATCTTAGTTTTTTTGATGTTGAGCTTCAGACCATTTTTTGCGCTCTCCTCTTTCACTCTCATTAAGAGGTTCTTTAATTCCTCCTCACTTTCTGCCATCAGAGTGGTATCATCTGCATATCTGAGGTTGTTGATATTTCTTCCGGCAATCTTAATTCCGGCTTGGGATTCATCCAGTCCAGCCTTTCGCATGATGTATTCTGCATATAAGTTAAATAAGCTGGGGGACAATATACAGCCTTGTCGTACTCCTTTCCCAATTTTGAACCAATCAGTTGTTCCATCTCCAGTTCTAACTGTTGCTTCCTGTCCCACATATAGATTTCTCAGGAGATGGATAAGGTGGTCAGGCACTCCCATTTCTTTAAGAACTTGCCATAGTTTGCTGTGGTCCACACAGTCAAAGGCTTTTGCGTAGTCAATGAAGCAGAAGTAGATGTTTTTCTGGAACTCTCTGGCTTTCTCCATAATCCAGCGCATGTTAGCAATTTGGTCTCTAGTTCCTCTGCCCCTTCGAAATCCAGCTTGTACTTCTGGGAGTTCTCGGTCCACATACTGCTGAAGCCTACCTTGTAGGATTTTGAGCATAACCTTGCTAGCGTGTGAAATGAGTGCAATTGAACTCCAGGGGAGTTCAACATTCATGCTGGGACCACTTTGGAACTTGCCTGGGATTTCATGGTGTCCATAGCACTCATTGATTGGGATGTAGACTGATCTTTTCCAATCCTCTGGCCACTGCTGAGTTTTCCAAACTTGCTGGCATATTGAGTGTAGCACCTTAACAGCATCATCTTTTAAGATTTTAAATAGTTCCACTGGAATGCCATCTCCTCCACTGGCCTTGTTGTTAGCCATCCTTTCTAAGGCCCACTTGACTTCACTCTCCAGGATGTCTGGCTCAAGGTCAGCAACCACACTATCTGGGTTGTCCGGGACATCCAGATCTTTCTGGTGTAATTCCTCTGTGTATTCTTGCCACCTCTTCTTGATGTCTTCTGCTTCTGTGAGGTCCCTACCATTTTTGTCCTTTATCATGTCCATCATTAGCACAATTAAAACTAGTGCACCAGCGGTTTCTCTTCCTGGACACATGACTTAGTTACATCCTGGCTGGATTACTGTAATACACTCTACATGGGGCTGCCTATGGAAAATGTCAGGAAACTTTAGCAGGTCTAAAACACAGCAGCCAGATTGCTAACTGGGGCTGGACACAGGGATCATACAACTTCCCTGTTGCAGCTGCTCCACAGGCTGCTGATCCATTTCTGGGCAGAATTCAAAGTGATGGTTCTAACCCATAAATCCCTAAACAGCTTGGGCCCAGGCTATCTCAAGGACTGTTATCTCCTTTATAAGCCTGCATAAGTGTTATGATCATCAGGAGAGGCCTTCCTCTCGGTCCCACCACCTTCACAAATGTGTTAGGTGGGGACACAGGAGCAAGCCTTTTCTGTTACTGCTTCCAGACTCTGGAACTCCCTCCCACAGGAGGCTAGATTGGCCCCATTTTTACTGTCCTTCTGCAAGCAGGTGAATACCTTTCTTTCCCGGCAAGCTTTCCCTGACTGAATGGCTGCCGGGTGGGGATTTTAAATGGATTGTTGCACCTTACTGCATTGAATGTGTTTTGGTATTGTTTATGCTTATTGATATTGTATTCACTGATCCTTTTGTTATGTATACTCATAGTTACTAATCTTAAATACTGTCTTTTAATTGTTACAAGCCACCTTGGGTCCTTTTAAAGGAGAAAAGTGGGTTAAAAATGTTTTAAATACATAAATAATACCTCACAAGGTGTCTGTGAGAACAAAGTGGACAAAGTGTGAGTCTGGCTCTCATGAGACTATCTGGTGATTCTTTTTCCCTCTGTAGCTGGACACCACTTTTTGTGGCAGAGAAATCACACACACCAGGCTTTTAACGGCACATGTGATAGGCCAGTCTGACATACCAACATGATTGGGTAGAATGGCTCCCATTATCTGTCAATATGATATTTAAGCATTGTCTGCTGAAGGTATGATTGGAGGCTCATTCTTTTATTGAGCTCCTACTGCACCTGCACACAAGGTGGCCCTTTCTCATGAAACTGCTGAAGAAAATCATATATGGCTCATGAATTGTGGGAAACTCTTGCCTAAAGGTTGTAGCTGCGATTCTGTTTCAGTGAAGTGCATACACTCCTGGTAGGATGCGGCAGCGGCCGGGAGGCGGGGTAGCCCCTTCTTCTGCCCTTCTGCTTAGAGTTAGAGCATAAGATCAAAGAGTTATTTTAGCCAATCCTAGTTAATGATTAGGTAACCACTATCCTATCTGTTTCTCTCATAACATACTGTGTAATCAGGCTAAGTCAATAAAAAGAGCCCTCGGGGCGTTGCCGGGAGGCTCCGCTGGTTCAGACAACTGTTGTCAACTCCTTTGTTCTCTCTCTCCAAGGCAATTAGCTTTTCCTTTGTTTCAGTGATCACCACAATGAATCATGTGCAACGATTTGGATCTAGGTAGGACCTGGACTGCAAGGAGAACAAGCCTATCCATTCTGAAGAAAATCAACCCTGAGTGCTCACTGGAAGGACAGATCCTGAAACTGAGGCTCCAATACTTTGGCCATCTCATGAGAAGAGAAGACTCATGGAAAAGACCCTGACGTTGGGAAAGAGTGAAGGCAAGAGGAGAAGGGGACGACAGAGGACGAGATGGCTGGACAGTGTCATCGAAGCTACCAACATGAATTTGACCCAACTCTGGGAGGCAGTGGAAGGCAGGAGGGCCTGGCGTGCTCTGGTCCATGGGGTCACGAAGAGTTGGACATGACTTAACGACTAAACAACAAAAGGACATGTACCTCTTTTTAAAAAGCAGAGTAAATATTGTGTCTATTTTTACACTATTGGTTTTGCGTTACTGGTTATCGAGAAACAGTATTTAAAAGAAAGTGCAGTCAATTCATGGAATTGATGCTGTCGTGAAAGGAAAATTTGTGTACCACCAGCTTGCTCATGCTAGTTGTGTCTGCTTCAAGGAGCAAAGTGCCTTCTGCTACTTTCATTTTTGCTCAAGCTTCACTGTTTGTAGAACAGGAACCCAATCAATCTACATGGGCTATAGTCCATTTTGCTTTTTCAGAATAAGAAAAAACACATACCTACATGTTTTGCGACAAAAGTTTTTTGAGATGTGATTTAATAGCTGGTGACTGCCAGCTGCCAAGCCAGCTGGCTTAACAGGTACATGTACATGTACATATGTAAATGGCCCAACTTTTTAAAAAGAAAGAAACCAAACAATTACCCAAATTCATTATTACTTTTCGTTTCAAGTAGTCCAGATCAATATGCATGCTGGTCTTGTTTCTCCCAGCATTCAAAAATTTGAAGACTTTAAGATGTTTCAGCATTGAATTAATGTTTACAAATGAAGGAGCCTCATGTAACCAGTAACCCAAAATTTTGTCTTAAAAAATACCTGATTTTTTTTCCACCTTACAAACCAAGCCCAAACACAATAATTAGGCATCTACAGTGTTAACATAATTATCATAACATTGTTAGTTCAGGATCATAAGCAGAACCACTACTTCTGTATATGTGCATGTATGGGCTCTCTTTTTTTGTGGGGCAGCTGTGTATGAGCATGTTTAGATGGTGAATTAACAATATGAGGCGTAATGGGAGCAGCATGGACAACAAAGCAGCAGTCTATACAGGAGCAGCAAAGGGCCATGGGCAGGAATGGGTCCCAAACCAGTGACCTGTTCCAACAGGAGGAATGGTGTTTCATCCTTCAAATCAACTCAGGGCCAAAGTATGCATTGAAGATAAGTAATCAATATAATAACAATAGTAATTGTGTGCCATCAAAATCAATTCTGACTTATGACAACCTTTTCAGAATTTTCTAGGTGGACAGTACTTATAAATGGTTTACCATTCCCTTCTTCTGGGCATACTTGGGGATTGTGCAGCTTGCCCAAGACCACCCAGGCTGGCTGTGGGACTGCCAATGTTTGGGATGCATAGTGAGGAACTGAATTCCCAACCTCTGTCTCTGGAGCCAGATACTTAACTCACTGAGCTATTAAGCCACCTTGGGTCTTTTTAAGAAGAGAGGTGGGTTAACAATATTTTGAATAAATAAATATCCAGCCAGCTAACTAATCATTAACAGAGGGAGTTCCTTAAGTGTTGATAGCATGTGGTTTTCACAGAAGGAGCTTTTCACACCTTCCATTGTTTGTAATGTAGCTTGCTTTGTGACTGGTGTTCACGACACACTCTGGGTAAGAGTGTGCCCATGGTATGTAAAGGTTATGTCTTCTTCAAACCCTTGTCTTGGGTCTCCTCTGGCAAGATTAGGGTTTGAAGGCCTGGTGTTGGGCTAGAGGAACAAACTGGGAATGGATTAGTGAACTGCTTATTCTGCTGCATTTTATCTTTGACAGAGCCAGCTAAGGTGGCCTCAAAGGTGTTGTGAACTCCAGGGGAGTTCAACATTCATGCTGGGACCACTTTGGAACTTGCCTGGGATTTCATGGTGTCCATAGCAGTTGCGAAGATTAGGGTTGCCAAGTCAGCAGTTTCTGGGCAGGCAGCAGCTGAAAATAGAGCTAGACACCCTGTCTTGTTTTTTTTATTTCCCATGGTTTTTCCCAGCCACCAGCGAACTACTGAGTAAAGGACTTTAAAAGAACGAAAGGCACATTGCCTAAAAGGGCAATGCAGGGAGCCAATCCTTCTCTATACTTGTCTTGCTCCCTCCCCCTTCCCTAGATCTGAAGTTAATGGTGCAGCCGCAGTACAGAATGTATGACTTAATTCATAACATTGCAACAGGAAAGGCAAGGGAGGTTAATTTCTAAGGTAAAGAGCATACGCTCTTTCTCCTTTGCCAACAATTTGACATCTTTTTCTTTCCAGACTTCTAATCATGACGCAGGAGTGCTGGAGTTAACACAAGGTATCTGTGGATGTGCTGTTCCGCTGAGTTAAGGTCTCTGGGCCCTTTGCTCCATCCCCTGGTCACCCTGAAAATCAATAAAGACCACAATTCGGTTCTCATTCACACTTCTGCCTAAAGAGAGCACACATGCCTAATAAGTATCTTAAGTGAATAAACTGCACTGTCAAATAAGATAACAAAAGATATTCTTCTCAAGCAAACGATGTAAAGAAAAGAACAACGGAAAGCCCCTTGTGAGTCTAGAAGAAGCAACAAGTATTCTTTTAACATTTTTTCAAGAATTACACGATCCCTGAGGAAAAGAGATTTCCTTTGTTTTTCATGGAGGTATAGGCTTAGCTGTAGGCCAGCAGTTCAAAAGATCTAAAAATAATAATTAGAGGCTTAGAGTCAGGACTTAAGTACTGGCATATGGAACAGGCCCTGCTTTTCCAGGGGTTCCGCTGACAGAGCTACTGTAAGATTCCCCCCCCCCTAATTACAGTATTGTAATTACAAATACAAATATTAAAGTAGAAATATTAAAGATCTTTGAAGATAAACATTTTGGAATTGTGTTTTTCTAAATATGTGTCCATATTCAGTCCAGACAACAAAGAATTTGATTTTATTCCACAATTGCACATTATATTATTTTGGTTGTAACGTGCTGTCAAGTTGCCTCTGAATTATGGTGACCTCATGAATGAGTGATCTCCAATATGTCCTGTCATTAAAAGCAATGCTCAGCTCCTGTAAACTGTGGCAACCTTTATGGAGTCAATCCATCTCATACTTGGTCTGCCCCTTTCCTGCTGTCTTCAACTTTTTTTTAGCATTATTGTTTCCTTCGAGAGAATTGCCTTCTTATGATAACACGAGAAGGCATTTTTGCCTCAAAAGATAGTTCAGGCTTGATTTGCACTAGGACCCAATAGCTCATCTTCCTGATGACCCAGGATATTGGCAAAATTCTTCTCCAGTACATTTCAAATGAATCATTTTCCTCCCCTCAGCCTTCTTCACTGTCCAGCTTTCATACCTGTACATGTTGGCTGGGAATATAAGAGTGTGCATAATCTTGGTTTTGTTCTCCAGTGACATATCCTTACACTTGATGATCTTTTCTAACTCCTTCAACGTTGCCATTCTGAGTTTCAGTCTTCTGATTTCTGGGTTACAGTCTTGATGATTGAGCCAAAGTATAGAAAGTCTTCAACGTATTTGTCAACATTAAAGTTGTGTAGCTCTTCTGTATTTTGTCTTCTTAATGTTCAGCTGCCATCCTGATTTGGCATTTTTTCCCCTTTCAATTCCACTAAAACTTGTTTCAAGTCATTGCTGCTTTCTGCCAGTAAGATAGTGTCATCTACATTTCTTGATGATTTTTCCACCACTTTCCACTCCTCCTTCATCTGAATCTAGTTCAGGTTTCTGTATGATATGTTCTGCATATAGATGAACAGATAGGGTGATAAAATGCACTGTTATCTGAAACCTTTGCCTATAGGAAGCTAGTCTCTCCATAGTCTGTCCTAACAGTAACTTTTTGTCCATGATAAGAATAATCAAGCACTGAGGCACATCCATTTCTTTAAGAACAAGCTATAATTTCTCATGATCCACACAATCACAGGATTTGCTGTAGTCTATAAAGTATAGAATGATATTCTTCTGAAATTCTTTGGTGCTCTCCAATAGCCAGTGAAAATTTGCAATATGATCAGCAGTGACTCTTCCTTTTGGGAATCCAGTTTGAACATCAGGCATTTCTCACTCCATACGTATAAGACAAAAGCCTTTATTGTAACACCTTGAGCATCAAATGGCTTGTATGGGAAATTACAGTGATGGTCCTATAGTTACTGCACTCCTAGGCATCTCCTTTCTTGGGGATTGGAATGTGCATCGAATGTTTGCAGTCTGTGGGCCAGTGTTTTGTTTTCTGTATTTGTTGGCATATTCTTGTTAGGATTTTGACAGATCCAGTCTCTGTGGCCTGAAATAGTTCTATTGGTATTCCATCTACCCTGGTGATTTATTTTTTCATAATGATTTCAGAGCAGCTTTCACTTAATTTTCTAGAACTGCAGGTTCTTTGTCACAGGATTTCTCTTCAAAGGATTCTGTCATTTTTTTATCTCTTCTATATAGGTCTTCAGTATTCTGTTTCCATCTTTTCTCCTGGTCAGGTAGTGTTTTTCCCTGTTGGTCATTCAGCACTCCTAATCTAGTCTTAATTTTCCCTTTAATTTTTGGATCTTCTGGAAGAGATCCCTTGTTTCCCCCCTTTTGTTGTTCTCCTCTGTTTCTTTGCACTGACTATTGTAGTAGTTCTCTTTGTCTTTATGTGACAGTTGCTGAAAAACTGTATTCAGAGTTCTGGCCCTGCTTCTATCACTTTTTACTTTTGCTTCTTGCCTGCCCTTAGCAATTTTATTTGTTTCTTCTATCTTCCATCTATGTTTTTCTTTCCTTTTTACCACAGGAATTGTCTTTTTGCATTCTTCCCTAATAAAATCTCACCTCTTGGATTATGCAAACTAGTTTGTTTTCTTCAGTGATGGTGCCCTGGATTTAAGCATGAGATTTGTTTGAAACAAGGTTTTGCATCCACGTAAAAAATGCCTTAGTCACTTCCCTAAAACATTAATGTGCTTTCAGTTCTAATAACAGGCTACTCTAAGGTCTCTTTATGGCACCCACATTTGTAAGTTAAAAAAGCAAGAGAGGCACAGCCACACATTATATATTTAATATATGGGTAGGAAAGGATATACTGCTTTAAATTAATTCATAGGTGTATATAACTCAATTGCACTCAAGTTAAAGTCCTGTTGAATTATATAAACAGTTCTCTGACTCCATATTATTAGAAAGGATATGGAACACTGTGATCTTACATAGCAGTGTGGTTTTTCAACAGGCAGAATATTGGGAAATAATAGCAGAATCTGGATAAAACCTGCTTTCCTTCCTTCCTTCCTTCCTTCCTTCCTTCCTTCCTTCCTTCCTTCCTTCCTTCCTTCCTTCCTTCCTTCCTAAGCTTGAAATTGCATATTTCAGTTGAACTATGCAGAAGGTGTCTCTGGAGTCTTGTTCCAATGTAAAACTGATGCAGTATGTATAGGTGATGAGAAATAAAGGAAAAAATAATGATGAATTTTTATGAGGACCTGCACTTTGTCATCACATGATAATAGATAATTTTATTTCCTCCAGCATGATGTAGATCATTGTTGAAAGAGATAATCATAGGTGGATTGTAATAGTATCTTCACATTTTGGGTTTTACATGATTAATAATGCTAGTTACATTATCTGTATAATTGCTACCATCAGCTCCTGTTTCTTTTAATTGGTGACTGTGGTGTCTGTAATTTTTAATTTCCTAACTTGATAAATTCAAAATTAAAACATTTACATTTTGTTTTTAAGAACCACTGAATGTATTTCAGTAAGTAAGAGGTCCCCAGTAAGTTTTGTGGCTAATTCCTGCTGATTTTTCATTTAACTAAGTCAAGGCAAATGGAATAATCACATTTTAGAAATCTTTTAGATCTTTTGGAAACTTTTAATCCAACTAAATAACTACTCTAGTCTCTGGGAATAAAACTCTATATAATATTTTCCCTGAGGGAATTTTAAAAAAATTATATATATAATCTCTTTCTCTCCCCCCCTCGTATTGGGGGGGGGGGAGAGAATGGCGGGGGGGGGGAAGAGAGATTATATATATAATTTTAAAAAATTCCCTCAGGGAAAATGTTATATAGAGTTTTATTCCCAGAGACTAGAGAAGTTATTTAGTTGGATTAAAAGTTTTCAAAAGATCTAAAAGATATATAGTTATATGTTATATATAGATGCCTAGCATAATCTTGGTTTTCACAGTTACTTTCTGAACTCCTGCAAGTGCCCAGCTGCTAAGGGAAGGACCACTTTTTAAAAGTTGTCTCTGTAAACGTTTACTTTGTTTTTACTTCCTTTATACCAGTTTCCATGGAAATGGAAATAGATCAAGACTCCCAGTGGTACGTGACATCTGCTAGTTCCATTTTGTTCTTTAGTTTCCACAGAAATAGGTGCCAAAGGCTAATTCAGTGAAACAAACATACAAATTATATATTTTTTTCTGTTTTAAGAATTCATTTTTGTTTGACTTCTATGGGATCACCAGCAGCTACAAACATAGCAAGGGATTTCAGAAACACTCCCTGGTGCATTTTAGGTGTCGATTCTCTGGTGGAATCTGCACGGCAGGGCTGGCATACTTATTAGACATCTAGAAACAAGACCTGCAATAAAATAGTGGAGTGTGTCCCTCCTAAAAGGGCTCCACCCAGCTGTTGCAGAAACTCCCCATGCACCTCTATGCTCATTTCCCCCCTTTCCCCACCTGTCACTTGGCTTTTTTTTTGACTTGTGAATACCATGATGACTAGTGCCCATTGTGATTGCCCCCCAACCCCGGAATAAAGACGCGAGACAAGTATTATGGATTAAAACATGGGCCACACTTTATTGATAATCATTCAGAAATTTTTTGCCAATCAGTTGGCAAAGGGGGGCCTGCTGTAGTGCGGAAACAGATAAATCCGTAATCATATGGGCGAGTCCCCGGCCCCAGGTTCTCGCGGTCTTAAGGACAGCAGGAACCCGGCTGGCCGCTAATAAGCACCCCCAGACCTTGAGCCATCTTTACTTGATGACTGTTGGTCCGGAAGTGGCCCAGCGCATCTTTCCCGCCCAGGTGCTGTAATCGCACGATCCGCAGCCCTGGGAGGTCCGATGCGCTGTTAGTTTACCTGATCTTAAAGTGGGACTCACCGAGAAATACCTGTTTTTTCCGCACTACCCGCCAGTGCGACCAGATTTCCACCATAAAATGCCAACAACCCTCACCAGTGTGGGATAGGCAAAAATACACCCCCATCCAAAAGCCAATCAGGATGAAGGTCAAAAATTCCTATCCGGCCCCTAAAAGGCGACCAGAAAAACTCACACTAGTATAGGGCGGGGCGGGTGGGTGCCAGAAAAAGAAGAGGACGATTAGTGAGGAGAACGCCCCTTATATAGCCAGGGGCGTTCTCCTGCTCTTTGAACAAGTCTCATGAGACCCTGAAGGTCTCGCGCCATCCGTGGGGTGGGGCAAAGCTTAGTCACGCTGTCAAAGCCTCGTCGGCTTGTCAGCGACTTGGTCATTGTTGGGTGGTAAAGGCAACACTGGAAAAAATGACTGGTCTAAGCATTGAAAGAGTCCTTAGAATGCTCAGGAAAATGAAGATGTATTTGCTGGCTTCTGAATAAATCGTAAGATCAAGGGAGCCTTTTTTGGGTGTAGGCATCGCACAGGTGGGGTACTATTACCCAAGGCCTTTGGTGTTGGAGCCCTAGGCCTTGCCTTATACGGAGGAGGCCCCTCAGATGAAGATTTCTTCTGTGTCACTGCTGCTTTAATGTTGTGGCAACCTAATATCTTCTAAAAGGCCGTATCTTTAAGACTCTTGCTTGGGTCTTGCAAAGCTAAGGCTGTGGCTTCCTTCATTGAATCTATTCATCTGGTGCTAGGTCTTCCTCTTTTCCTAGCCTTACTATCTTTTCCCAGTGAGTCAATGATATGTCCACAGTAAGTAATGTCAGTTTAGTCATTTTAGCTTATAGTAAGTTTGAACTTCATTTGATCTAGAACCCAGGTCCATGGTATCTGTAAAATTCCCCCAAATCCCACATTTTTACCTTCCCCCCCAACAGCTTTCTTCACTGTTCAGCTTTCAATCTACACACTGTAATCAAGAATGCCATTGCCCAGATGAACCTGGCCTTGGTTCCCTTAGTTATTTCCTTAATATGAACACATTATGACCATAAGGTAGGTCAATAATCAATTAAAGATCTCTCTCTCTCTCTTTCTCTCTCCCTCTCCCTCCCTCTCTGTCTCTTAAAAGGAACTAAGCCTTAGAGAGTTAAACTTGTTCAGTGTATTGTTAACTTGTGAAACTTGTTCCAAACTGACTGCTTGACAGACCGAGATATGTTTACTCCATATGTCTGAGAAGTGGATTGTAATCCATGAAAACTCACTCTGAAGTACATTTTTCAATCTTCAAGGTGCCACCGCATGTTTGTTTTGTTTTTGTTATTACTAGTGTGGGATGACTCAAGGGATATATGAGATCAAGCTTCAAGAATGATGAGAGATGAAACTTTCATGTTTTATGTTCGAGGTTTGGTGTTTGCAGAATTGCAAGCCCATACTTACTACAGCCTTCTAGAACTGACATCAAAGAAAGATGTTCTTCTCATTACAGGGGACTAGAATGCTAAAGTAGGGAGTCAAGAGATAAAAGGAACAACAAGGCCAAGTTGGGCCTTGGAGTTCAAAACGAAGCAGGGCAAAGGCTAATAGAGTTCTGTCAAGAGAACAAGCTGGTCATCACAAACACTCTCTTCCAACAACACAAGAGGCGACTCTACACATGGACATCACCAGATGGGCAATACCGAAATCAGATTGATTATATTCTCTGCAGCCAAAGATGGAGAAGCTCTATACAGTCAGCAAAAACAAGACCTGGAGCTGATTGTGGCTCTGATCATCAGCTTCTTATAGCAAAATTCAAGCTTAAACTGAAGAAAGTAGGAAAAACCACTGGGCTAGTCAGGTATAATCTAAACCAAATCCCTTATGAATAATACACACTGGAAGTGAAGAACAGATTTAACGAACTCGATTTGGTGGACAGAGTGCCTGAAGAACTATGGATGGAGGCTCGTAACATTGTACAGGAGGCAGCAACAAAAACCATCCCAAAGAAAAGGACATGCAAGAAAGCAAAGTGGTTGTCCAACGAGGCCTTACAAATAGCAGAGAAGAGAAGGGAAACAAAATGCAAGGGAGATAGGGAAAGTGACAGAAAATGGAATGCAGACTTCCAAAGAATAGCAAGGAGAGACAAGAGGGCCTTCTTAAATGAACAGTGCAAAGAAATAGAGGAAAATAATAGAAAGGGAAAACCAGAGATCTGTTCAAGAAAATTGGAGATATTAAAGGAACCTTTTGTGCAAAGATGGACATGATAAAGGACAAAAATGGTAGGGACCTAACAGAAGCAGAAGACATCAAGAAGAGGTGGCAAGAATACACAGAGGAATTATACCAGAAAGATCTGGATGTCCCGGACAACCCAGATAGTGTGGTTGCTGACCTTGAGCCAGACATCCTGGAGAGCGAAGTCAAGTGGGCCTTAGAAAGCATGGCTAACAACAAGGCCAGTGGAGGTGATGGCATTCCAGTGGAACTATTTAAAATCTTAAAAGATGACGCTGTTAAGGTGCTACACTCAATATGCCAGCAAGTTTGGAAAACTCAGCAGTGGCCAGAGGATTGGAAAAGATCAGTCTACATCCCAATCCCAAAGAAGGGCAGTGCCAAAGAATGCTCCAACTACCGTACAATTGCACTCATTTCACACGCTAGCAAGGTTATGCTCAAAATCCTCCAAGGCAGGCTTCAGCAGTATGTGGACCGAGAACTCCCAGAAGTACAAGCTGGATTTCGAAGGGGCAAAGGAACTAGAGACCAAATTGCTAACATGCGCTGGATTATGGAGAAAGCCAGAGAGTTCCAGAAAAACATCTACTTCTGCTTCATTGACTACGCAAAAGCCTTTGACTGTGTGGACCACAGCAAACTGTGACAAGTCCTTAAAGAAATGGGAGTGCCTGACCACCTTATCTATCTCCTGAGAAATCTATACGTGGGACAGGAAGCAACAGTTAGAACTGGATATGGAACAACTGATTGGTTCAAAATTGGGAAAGGAGTACGACAAGGCTGTATATTGTCTCCCTGCTTATTTAACTTATATGCAGAATACATCATGCGAAAGGCTGGACTGGATGAATCCCAAGCCAGAATTAAGATTGCCGGAAGAAATATCAATAACCTCAGATATGCAGACGATACCACTCTGATGGCAGAAAGAGAGGAGGAATTAAAGAACCTCGTAATGAGGGTGAAAGAGGAGAGCGCCAAAATGGTCTGAAGCTCAACATCAAAAAAACTAAGATCATGGCCACTGGTCCCATCACTTCCTGGCAAATAGAAGGGGAAGATATGGAGGCAGTGACAGAGTTTACTTTCCTGGACTCCATGATCACTGCAAATGGTGACAGCAGCCACAAAATAAAAGACGCCTGCTTCTTGGGAGGAAAGCGATGACAAACCTAGACAGCATCTTAAAAAGCAGAGACATCACCTTGCCGACAAAGGTCCGCATAGTCAAAGCTATGGTTTTTCCAGTAGTGATGTATGGAAGTGAGAGCAGGACCATAAAGAAGGCTGACCGCCGAAGAATTGATGCTTTTGAATTGTGGTGCTGGAGGAGACTCTTGAGAGACCCCTGGACTGCAAGGAGATCGAACGTATCCATTTTGAAGGAAATCAACCCTGAGTGCTCACTGGAAGGACAGATCCTGAAGCTGAGGCTCCAATACTTTGGCCATCTCATGAGAAGAGAAGACTCCCTGGAAAAGACCCTGATGTTGGGAAAGTGTGAAGGCAAGAGGAGAAGGGGACGACAGAGGACGAGATGGTTGGACAGTGTCATTGAAGCGACCAACATGAATTTGACCAAACTCCGGGAGGCAGTGGAAGACAGGAGGGCCTGGCGTGCTCTGGTCCATGGGGTCACGAAGAGTCGGACACGACTTAACGACTAAACAACAACAACAACTTACTCCAGATTGCAAAATGTTTTTAGAACATCCTGAATGGCTTTTATTCTTCAAACTCACCCCTGAAAATTTTGCAAGTAGGTCTGGATATATATCATGCTGCCTGAAATCTTGTTGCTACAAGTTATGCTGCGTAAAGCTGATGACATCAGCAACAGAGGTGGTGGTGATTTTTTTAAAAAATGAAATATTTCTGATTTCTCCCCTGAAGGTCCTGAGGCTCCCATGTAGTCACTTTCATCATCAGAAAGCTATTGGAGGCCACTGAATGAGGGGAAGTCTTTAGCTACCAAAAATAACTTCCACCATTAACGTCATCCCGGTGGCAGCCATTCCCTCCTCCTGCAACAAGATTTCAGCTGCTCTTTGCCTGTTCTGTTATATGCCTATTTGACATTGATAAAATGAATAGAAGGAACATAAAAACTTTGGCTGTGGTACTAACAAAACAAGTAGGAAAGGTGTTGAAAGTAGGTCAAATCTCATCCTCTGAAATCTTTAACTGTCATGAATTAAGATGAGATATTTTAATCTTTCAGAATCACATTTTACGTGGAGTCCATGAAAAAGGTGATTGTGAGTGTCCCCCGTTCGCCTTAGAGGAATGACTGAATGATAATATACTTAATAGTAAGTGACTTTCTATCTTTGCTCATTTAGTACTGATGCCATACACAGTTAATATGATCCTAAGCTTATCAAACTTGAGAACTGCAACTGAAATGGATCAAGAAAAAGGAGATTCCACATAGTCTTTGTTTTTGTTAATTGCAAAGAAAGTCATGCTTTTAATATGCCCTTTAGGTAATTTGCAGTAGTGATTTAATTGACATATCAAGGCTACTACAGTGTTCTCAACTGATCTGTACTTGTCTGAAGACATTTGGCATGCAGTACATGAATAATATCTATACAGCATAGAACTGGCCTTGGAGCCATTACTCTGTTGGGTAAATATGACAGTACAACAATAAATCTGGAGACTGCATATATGCAAGTCCAAGGCTAATTGTGTTGGTGTGAAAAGGTGAGTGAAAACCTGATTTATCGAGCTCAATGCCACAGACTTTATTTACTGTTTGTCTCACTAGTGTCATATTGGAGAGGCACTTGGACACTTCCTGACAGAATAAACATGACCTTTAGCTATCAGTGAATCAAACTCCTCCACACAATGAAGATGTTGATTATGAGATTTACTGACTGGAATGTAAAGACTAGGGAGTTATATCACTATGTATGAATAGCACAACTGAGCGTGTGACTACACAGTGAAAAAATATTGTGTTATCTGCTGTAATTCACACCTATGGAATCCCCAGGTGAATTTGCAGTAGCTGCCCAGCAGGAATCAGCAGGGCAGAGGTAAAGAGCTTGGTTTGCACTGAGCAACAACAGCAGAAGCTGCCTTAAGGTGCTAACAAGTGCTAATTGGCAATTTCCCTCTCTCTCTCTCTCTCTCTCTCTCTCTCTCTCTCTCTCTCTCTCTCTCTCTCTCTCTCTTGTTGTCCTAAGTGATCTTGGAACAAATGTAAACCATCCTTGCCAGTTGAGCAAAGAAAGATGATTCCCTACTCAAAAAACAGGCTTCACATTGAGCTTTATGGCATGTAGCCACCACATTTTAATCTAAATTTATCTGTACCCAGTCTGATGTAAATTGAGGTGTAAATGGCTAATGTAGTTGCCCCCTCAGTCCCACTTGCACTTTTCATGGTCCATCACTACTTTGAACAAAGAGTAAATAGTTCTCCTTGAGGATGTGTGAGCAGCCAATAGTTTTGTAACAAATCTAGTTAAAAGGTAGTTTGTGTGTTAGTCAAATGTACTGTGGACTGATGGGGTAGAGCTCTTTTGTTGAGAGCTCTTTTGTTGTTGTTGTTGACATGGTTGGCTTTTTGAGGAATTGTGTCAGCTGGCTTCTCCCTCCCATGATTCTCTTCTTTAGATGGGAATTTTCCTGGGTGGGAGGCATCAGGAAATGTCAAATACAGCAGAGACTTGCAACCTGGCATCTTTAATTGGTCCTGCCACATATGGGGAAAGCAGCCCATGCTGCCTTAACCATCTGGCCCAATCAATACCAAAAGAAAAATGTGAAATTGTCAATCCTCCTTAATAAAGACTGGCTGACATTTTTAAATGCAGTGTCTGACTGAAACGCAGTGACAAAATCCATAGATGCATTTACAAAGAAAATAGTAGAGGGCCATGTCTAACCTTGAAGATCAACAGTTTCTGCCTGAAATACGTGTTTGGAAGTAATTCTGTACAGCTGACTGGAAAATAATTACCTTATTTATTCTTATGGTGACTGGTAATCTCTCAAAAAAATTTCTATATGACTAATCTAACTGTACCTTCTGTATTGTAAGCCCATGTGTGTGTTCTTCTGTGTTCTCTTCTTCCATTCCCTAGAGGATTCAGCAAAACAATTCAGCTCACCAAACCCCAGTATTTTAATAGACCTCTTTTTCAATACTCTTAGCTAGACATTCTTAGATGAAAAACTGAATGCTTAAAATTAACTATTCTCCCACAACTTTGTTTTGACTTAGAACTCCCACCAAGAACATCTCAAATGATCATAATCAGTAATAGGATTTCACACATTTTTCTGGTGTTCATTATGTGACATTCAGCACTGCGTCAGAAAATTCTGACAGAGAAAACATTATTACTTCCTAACATAAGCCAGGTGAACTTAAGCAGTTGTCTGTAGCTTTAAACCACATTAGAAGCCCATAGTTGCCACTAGAGGTGGAAAAATTGGTAGGTTTGGACTGCAAGACTTGTAATTCCCTGGGCAGCATAGCTCATAGGCAAAAAGCCACAAACCTGCACATCTCTAGTTGCCATTCTTGGGCTCACCTGGTAATCTGTTGAAAGGGTCATGGTGGTACCGCTGGATGCCTTTCCATTTGCTTAGACAATAAAATTTAGATGTTTCACAAATGGAAGGTGCAGATACACATTGAAATACTCTTGGGTTTGTGTTGGGTTTTGCATGCTTGAAATCAATTTTAAAATAACTTTTTACATGACATACAGCTCAATGTGCATTTTTTGGCTGGGAAGTTTGTTGTTGTTCAGAATATGATATATTTTAAACAGCCTTGAGGGGGTTGTTTATTTTAACTCAATTTATTTTGAATTGTTTTGGCATGTGTGCTAGTTTGTGTTGAAGTAAATTGTGTCTGTGGCACCTATGGGATATTGGATGCCAGGATCATGGGTGCAGGGAAACCTTGCAGTCTGATCTCCCCCCTCCATCTGTAATACTGAACTAGTGCTATCCCAGTTTGAAAGAATTTTTTAAAAGTTGTCCTAATAGGATGCACAGACCGACCCCAAAACCACATGATTTTAAACGGATTTCAAAAACCCTGATCCTTCACACAGTTTATTCCAATAGTGTAATCATGCCCTAAATTGTTATGGAATAGCCACACAACTCAGCATCCACTTGTTTCCCTCCCCATCATACCAAACTCTGCTGTTGTTCTGTAACACCTTGATCTTCATTCAGAAGGAGATTGAAATGAAAAAAGGGAGTGGCCCACAAAAGACAAAATTGTGACTCCAGTGACTTTTGCGATTCTGTGATCTGCTGAACTTGCTGTCCTGTCTGTAAATCCAGCTGAACTCAGTAGAACTCATTCCCACATAAACCCTGATTAGGTCTGAGCCATTTTTAAAAAAATTGTCCTCCACATAAATCTATTTTTAGCAGGCGAAGAATTTTACTTGATACCTGTTTGCAAATTCTGATCATTTGTTTTTGTTCGTCAAAACAGTGGCTTGTGTGTTTGCAGACATTCATAGGCTCAAAAGCAAATTATTGTTTTCGCACAAGACTTTTTTATTTAAAAATAAAACAAATCACTAACTAGATAACATATTCTTTGGTGTTGGCTGATTAATGCTACTTTACCGGTCTTCTGGGGAACAGCTGTTGCTAATAAAAGGCATTATAACAAAATAATTGGGTGTCTTTCTAGAAGAAACATTTTGTACCATCGCTAATGATGCTTATTTTCCTTCATAAACATTTTCAGGGACTGTTCTTTTATCTGCTGCAGCAAATTATGGTGGTGATGGTTTACAGGCAGAAAGACAAATTGTTCTCAGCTTTACAGAGAGAAAATTCTCCTCTGATTTATATTTGGCTAAATGTTGCCTCCTCCACTTGGGAGCATACTACTTTGTATTTAAAAAGACAACTGCCCCCCCTTTTTTTGCATTACAAACTCTAGTTATGAGAGTATTGTTGCTAAAATGCTTACATTTATTATATTGCTAAAATGCTTACATTTATTTTGACAACATTATTTATTCATATATTTCTATACTGTATAATCTTTGTGAGGTTAAGCTTTGGCACAAACAGGGCAGTAGAGATGGATGACTCTTGATACTGCAGATAGCAGTCTGCACATTTGTGTTGTTGGACAGCCTAGGGAATTCTGGGAGCTGTAGTCCAAAATCACAAATCTGCAAACTTCTAGTTGCCAGGTTTTAGTCCAGACTTTACAGGAATTATCTAAGATGTTGAACCCAATCCTCCTAAATAGATTCAAGACCTTGGACAGGCCTTTTACAGTTCAGACAGAAACTTAGAGAGGACTGAACCTACCCTGTCTACAATAACATATTTTCCAGCCTTCACTGAAACATGGAATACATCCATAAGAGATGTTGTTGTGTCTGGATGGGACAACAAGACTATTGGAGAGGTTGAGTTTTGGCTAAACTCCTCTAGCTGCACAGCAGAAGTACAGGGAGTTACAGAGCAGAATTAGCTTCAAGTCTCCCCAGAGTAGACCACTCCTAATTGTCTCATCAACTGGCACTTGCAGTCTCAATAGCTCCCTCTGAGAGATTAGTAAGAGAAAGAATACAAAGCTTCCGTTTACTCATAGCTGAATAGATCAAAAGAGCATACTGTACAAAAATGATTGTTTGCAGTAGTAGTCCTTGGCAAACACACACTGCTTTCAGCAGACCCCTGCAGACTACATTCCAACTGCACTCTAACAGCACAACTGCCAGCAGACACAAAAGAGAGGGGAAAAGACTCTTAAGCAGAGAGGCGTGGCTCTCTTCAAAATCAGAGGCAGGGAAGGGACAATTGGTTACTGCTGGGTCAATTAACAGTCATCCCAGCCCAGAAAAGGTTCCTCCCAGCCAAACCTAATTAGGCAACATAAAAGGTTGAAATAACTCCATCATGGACAACAGGACATATGTCAGAGGAAGAGCTGTGATGAGAGAGGCAAGTGGGTGTGAGTGAGAAGTGAATACATCAAGAAAGTGATGGTGGGGATTCTCCTATGGCCCAATGATTAGGAAAGGGAAGGGCAATTGTGTACATTGGAATTTATCAGTCAGATTACTGGCTGGAGGCCTTTACTGATATTTATACAAGTTTATATGTGTGTCAGTGAAAAATGGGGCCAAGCAATATGATACAGATAGGCCACAAGTAAAAGCTGAACTTCACTAGTGTTACAAAGATATGATTCAGACAAAGCTTCATGAGTGAGCAGTCATACTTTTAAACGGACAATCCATTTATATCCTGGTGCCCAATCACAAAACAAAGCAAGCTAATTTGCACAGTGAAGCCAGTGCTTGCCTCCCAATGACTAATCCCAAAACCAAGCCAGATAATTTGCAAACTGTAGGAGGAGTAAAAAACCTCTTGTGACACTCAGACGTTTACAGAAATTAAGGAATTCTCTCTTCTAATGAGGTACTATCTCTAACATATAGCTTGGCTCTGATTTCAGTATATTATAAATCAACCAGCAGATTAATTTAGACCACATGAAACTCCATCTTAAGATAAAGAAGCCAGTCGAAGGCGTGTTTCCTCGTTCTCTCTTCCTCTGCTCCTTTAGCCATTGGGGTCCCAAAAAAGGTGCTTGGATTGAGACTGATGTAGGGGTGGGGCTGCCAGAGAGGTTCAAATAATATTAGGGGCCCTTTTCTCTTCCCCTCGATAGCATTCCTTGTGTTCCACCCCAATCCTTTCGGGCGGCAGGGGGGTTCTATCTTGCAGGAACGCTTTGGGGAAGGGGCTGCAGTGGAGAGAATAGGTTGGGAAAGGTTTTGTCTGTATATTTTCTTATCTTAGGATCCGGGACATCATTTTTCATAAATAAACATGTATAAACCCTTCCACAGGTTACTGTGTCAGAAACAAACAAGACTTGTACCATCAATAATCACTTCACATTCCATTTCATCTGTTACATTTGCATCCTGCTGCCTTTTCTCCAAGGAGCTTTTTAAAACAAGACTGGCGAGTGGGTTAGGCTGAGAGACAGAGGCTTATGGAGGGATTGCTTGGTGGCGGGGTGGGGAAAAGAAATCTCAGCGAGGTCTTATGCGACAGCCTTGCATGAAGAGCTGCTTTGCTTGGAGCCTCTCCAACATCATGGGCATAGGTGTCCTCAGGAAAGACAAGGGGAGCCTTCCCCCACCAAATCTTAAATTTATTTATTATTTGAATTTACACTGAGAGACACATGGTATTATAGTGGTACCTCTTGTGTGCAAAGGTTGTGCTGACATACCATGGTGTAGCTTTACTCCTGTCACACTCCAAGATTCCTGTAAACAGTCTCCAGAGGCTCAGGGGCTACACATGCCCATTCCTTGAACTTGGGGGGGGGGGCACACCTGATCCCAGGACCCCAAACACTTTACTCCCTGAAGAGGGTTCTCTTCCACCCTCTGGTAGCCGATGTTGAAAATAAATTGAAGACTGGAGGCATGATGGCCCGTAAAATTGATAGTGAAGGGGAATTTTTAAGGGAAAAAGGTGTTTCCAATGTTTAAAAAATAATTCAGACTATAAAGGTGCCAGGGAGTTGCCATGCGGGCCCTTCCTTTTCTTGGTCATGTGTATGTTCTCTGCCGTCAAGTCAGAACCAACTTATAACAACCCTAAGTGGGCTTTCAAGGTAAGTAAGGATATTTAAAGAGTGGTTTTACCAGTTCCACTCCCCCGAGTGAGTTCCCATGGCCAAGTGGAGATTTGAACCCTGTTCTCCAGAGTTCTAGTCCATCACTCTATCCACTATACCATATTGAGAATCCTATTCTTGATCTTACCTTGAACATTTTCAAACATTAGGAAAATCCTGTTGGATTAGACCAAAGATCTACCCCATCCAGTTTTCTGTTACCATTGTGGCTGACCAAATGTCTATGAGAAATGTATTCTTGAAGGCTTTCACTGCTGGAATCCGATGGTTGTTATAGGTTTTTTGGGCTGTTTGGCCGTGTTCTGGAGGTTTTTCTTCCTAACGTTTCGCCAGTCTCTGTGGCCGGCATCTTCAGAGGACAGGAGTTAGAAGACAGCCCGAAAAACCTGCAACAACCATCTATGAGAAATCTTAACATTCCTTGGAATGTTACTTATTAAAAGTGATTTATTTTATTAGTTATTAGAGTGCTAGAGAAGCAACTAATGAAAAGGGTTTTAAAGTGCTGGCATACCCATGACATGGCTCATTACTCTGTTACTAGTGAAGGGAGTATTATATTAAGTATACACAGTAGATTGGAAGCATATAGTTGGTTTTTTAAAAACATTATAAGGTGTTGCACAAAATCTTTTCTACTTTTGCAGTCTCTTTACCCAACCCAGCTCAGTGCTAGAGTGACATCACTCCACAGTGCAACAAAAACAGCACACCTTGCTGAATGGATGAATGCTGACAAGTGTCTCCCACCAGGACAAGACTCTGGCTGGACCATCTGGACGTCACTTAACAGAATTTCAAGTGAAGTAGGGAAATCAAATAATAATCAAGTAAAATGAGGCTACTTGGATACAGGACAATTTTTCTGTGTCTGTGAAGAAATTCAGTCAATGCAGCAATCTATGCCCCACCATGTATGCAAAAGAAGATCTAGCAAATGGCTGAGATAACACTACTGAAGTAGCCCACTTCTGGTTAAAAATAGCCTAATTCCCTTAACACTTAAATTTGTTTTTAATTTTAACTATATTTCATATATATCCATAATTTTAAATTGGGCAACTCTCTGATATGAATAAAGAAAAGAAAAGAAAGATCACTTTGCAGGAAGTGTGGCTAGCAGGCCCTTCCTGAACTAGCCTTAAATCAAACATTCTAGTAACTCCAGGAAGTATGGCAACCATTCAGCCCTAATTCCTCTGAAGTGATAAGTCTAAAAAAAGGGATTGGTGACAAAATTTCTTCCAACTAGCATTGCAACAGCAGACAGGCTCCTGGGCTGCTATGGCCAGCGTGGACTTCTTGTTTTAAGTAAAAAATAGAGCAGTTCCACCTCTGACCACTTTTTATACTGTAAGCCACAACACTGCCCTCCCAAATAATGGTTGCTGTTACAAAACTTTTTTCATTGCACCCAAAAGGAATGAATTACCCAACTGTGATATAGTTTAGCAGGAAGGAAAGTCATTATGCCTGCATTACCCCCAAAGTAGATTATTTGTAATGAGTTACATCCAAACTCTGACAGGCTCACAAGTGCAATATGATCACAATAGCGCTCTCCCACTTGTGTTCCCTAGCAACTGGTATACAGAGTCAGGCTGCCTCTCATACTGCAAGAACTATTTGTTGCCATCCTTCATGCCTAGTTGCTATTGATAGCCTTATCCTTCAAGAATTGGTCTAATCCCCCTTTAAAGGAATCTAAAGGCTTGGTTACATGTGGGGGAAATGTTCTTGAATTGGGTTTAGCATGTTTGGAATTGATTTTAAAAATTCTGACTAAATGATGCACAGAGAAGCACAGATTTTTATTTTGCACAGAAGGTGTGTCTTTTGGTTGGAATGTCAGGTATTTTACTTGGCCATGAGAGAGTCATTTATTTTATATCACTTGTGAAATCAATTTATTTTGATTTTTTTTCAGCATATGTGAATGCCTCTGTCAGTGTAAATTGTGCCTGTAGGGTTTGCGAAGTAATGGGTGGTGGGATAACGGGTTTCAGGCTATAGGAAAATCTTGCAATCCAGTCTGAAAAGAGAGCTGGCAGAGAGAGAAAGGTTGGGTGGGGGAAAGTGCTTCCTCCATCACAAGCCTAGGAGTTGCCAATCTTGTCAATTTCTTTTTGCCATTCACTGGTGTGCCTTCCTTCTCCCCAGCACCACTACTGATTGTTCCATCACTCCCTCTCCTTCTCACTCCCCTTGCTCTCTCTGTGTCTGTCTGTCTCCATGCACATGGAAAGTTTGCAGTCCAATATGTTTTAATTTTTTCTATCTCTCATACTGAACTAGTAGGCCAGGGCGTGGACTCACCTCCCTCTATTACCATCTCCACACAAGAATTGGAGGTTGTTCATGACTTTGTGTACCTTGGCTCAACAATCTTGGACACTCTCTCCTTAGATGTCGAGCTGGATAAACGCATTGGCAAAGCAGCTACCATGTTCTCTAGACTCACAAAGAGAGTATGGCTTAATAAGAAGCTGACGGCATATACCAAGATCCAGTTCTATAGAGCCTGTGTCCTGAGTACACTCCTGTACTGCAGTGAGTCCTGGACTCTTTGTGCACAGCAGGAGAGGAAGCTGAACACCTTCCATATGTGTTGTCTCCAACGCATTTTTGGTATCACCTGGCAGGACAAAGTTCCAAATAGAGTAGTCCTAGAACGAGCTGGAATTTTTAGCGTGTATACATTACTGAAACAGCAATGTCTACGTTGGCTCGGGCATGTCGTGAGAATGGCTGATGGTCGGATTCCAAAAGATCTCCTGTATGGAGAATTAGTGCAGGGAAAGCGCCCCAGAGGGAGACCACAGCTGAGATACAAGGATATCTGCAAGCGGGATCTGAAGGCCTTAGGAATGGACCTCAACAGATGGGAAACCTTGACATCTGAGCGTTCAGCCTGGAGGCAGGCGGTGCATCATGGCCTCTCGCATTTTAAAGAGACACTTGTCCAGCAGGCCGAGGCAAAGAGGCAGTCCCGAAACCAGGAAAATTAGGGAGCTGGACAGGGGACAGACTGTATTTGTCTTCAGTGTGGAAGGGATTGTCACTCTCGAATTGGCCTTCTCAGTCACACTAGATGCTGTTCCAAGTCCTCCATTCAGAGCACGTTACCATAGTCTCTCGAGACTAATCTAACTGAATGAGTGCTATGCCAGATTGCAAGAAATATATTTTTAAAAAATATTAAAAATAAGATCACAGTAGCAGTGGCTATGGCAGTGAGAGGCAGCCAGCATGAGGGTGGGTGGGCACAGGAGAAAGCCTTAAATACAACAATTATGAAAGCCTGTGTAGCCCCTTCAACCAATATACAACACCAGTTAAAAATGGATTAAAATTTTTCCCAAGAGGACGCACACACCGACCCAAAAATCATGTGACTACCACATCACTTTAAACCCCAATCTGTCTCCCAATTCATTTTCATAATGTAACGGCACCAATGAAGCTGTTGTTCACAGAGGAGTTATACATTCCGTGTAACCACCCCAGGTCAGCAACCTGACTGATGCAGCTTCATCATTCGGGCTGCTGTTTTTTTCTGGCCACTATGATGGGGGATAAGGCTAGTGGGAGTTGTAGGCCCAAGGATTTAGAAAGCCAAAGGATCATTCCTGCTTTAATTATTACAGCTTTAAAGCCATTTAAAGATGGTTTAACCGAAGACATATAAAGATCATATCTCCCCTCACATAAAAGGCACAGAATTTGAGACTTTAACCCCCCCCCCTCCCGTCTCCCATGCATTCTGTATATGGCAATAGACAGGGAAATACCCTGCAGTCTCAGCAACCCAGAAGAAAAATGATGTGAAGACTGTTAAGATATGGTGGCATTAAGTGCTAAGTAGAGATGGGGACGAATATAAAAACGGATCAGTTTTTCTGATGAATATAGCCGATTCGTCATATATTCGTCGATCCGTATTTGTAAAATTTTAAATCAGGATGAATATAGCTTGATGAATATTTCCTTGGTTTTATTTGTCGATCCGTTCATATTTGTCTATATTCGTTACCCCTTTTGGGGGCCTCTCTGAGCTTGCTGGTGCCAATTCGAAGCTCTGGCCAATCAGGACAGAGATCCTGGATTGGCATGTCCGGCAGCCAATAGCACTGCTGAAAGGTGTATCTACTTTTACAGACGCTTCATATAAGCTTTTCCTGTCCGGCTGTTCCCCACTTCTGTTTGTGCTCTCTGGAGTGAGAACAGTTGCTGCTTGCTGGCTTGCTGGTGCTCTTGCGATTTCGCTTTTGCGGCAGCAAAGCAAAGACTTATATTTTTCTTTTTTCATCATCATTCATCAATCATCAACAACTTTACTGGGAATTTGGGGAGGGATTTCAGGTAGCTTAGGCTACTTCTTCGGAAGGGCTTAATTTTATTTCAAATTCAAATCAATCAAACCTTTTTTTTTCCCCTGGAGGCTTGTGTGTATGTGTGTGTGTATCGTTCGGGGGGGGGGGGACTGTCGTTGTGTGACTGTGGAATCTCTTTTCCTTTATATTTAGTTTTCAGAAGTTTATTTTAGGAGAATCATTTTTTCTTTTCCCCAAATTGGTTGTGTGTGCGTGTGCATGTCTAGGTGGGAGGATTATTCAGTTTTCAAAAGTTCATTTTAGGGAGGCTTGTGTCTCTCAGGGAATTTGGTGGGTGGCTGGATCCATCATTCCTTTTTCTTCTAAAACTTATTTGTGTATGTGTGTGTGTGTCTGACTGAGACTTAGCTGGCAGGGCTTTTCTTTTTGGACTTTTTTTGGCTTCTCTGCCACAGTGGGTTGGAGGGGAAATTTTCCTAATTACATTATACTGAGGGGGGGCTTTGTTTAGGCAGGCAGGTCACATTTTAGTAAAAGAATTACACCACCGCCGTTCTAAAAATAAAATTTACACACACTCTCTGACCCTCTATTAGTTTCCTTCCTCAATCTCCATTGCTTTATTTGTTTAGTTGGTTTGTTAGGCAGGCAGTAGAAAAGGAAGGGATTTCTTCAGGGGCAATCCAAGGGGAAGAAGGCTGTGAAGCTACGCAGCTAGGTAGCAGCACCGTCATCACGACCACCACGTGCACAACCACGTCTACGATAACCAGTGCCACTGTCCCTCCTCCAGTGGCCTTGCAGGCAGGCATTGAACCAAAGCTTCTAGAGGTGCCAAAAGAACTGCTGCTCCTCTTCCTAGAGGAATCTGAGGAGTTACTGGTTTCCGAAGATCCCCAGTCCGATTTGGAACCAGTAACGGCAGGGCAGGCTTCACAGGGCCCCACCCCTGTCCCCAGAGTCATCTGTTCCCTCCTCTCAGACCAGCAGCACCCCTGGGACACAAAGTTCTTCCCAGGCCAGCAGTCAGGGGCAGGCAGTGGGTCCTCGTTTGGGCAAACATGGCAGAGGGGCCATGTGGGATCATTTCACGGCGCTCAGCGATGACCCACAGCTGCCACGGTGCAATACCTGCCTTGGGGTGGTCCGGAGGGGGTCAAACCCCAGGCATCTGTCCTCCACCGCCCTCCGCCAACATCTGGAGAGGCACCACCCAAGGCTCTTGTCCAGGGAAGGCACTTCATCCGCGCCGTCTGGGAGAGGGAAAAGAGCAGCTCCAGGGGAGGCAGAAGGGAGGCAGGAGGAGGCGCCTCCTTTCAAAAGGGCAGCCACAAGGGTTTCTGGGGCCAGGAGCATGAGGCAGGTCACGCTCCACCAAGTGGCACCCGTTGGGTCCGCCATGACCCTCAGCCGGTGGTCGAAGGGCAAGGCCCAGCAGGTGGCCACTTGTCTTGTCGCCGAGACTATCGCCCTGCTCGGACTCCCACTGTCCATCGTGAAATCCCAAGCCTTCCGCCACTTGCTGCATTTTTTTGCCCCCTGGTACGACCTCCCCTCACGGAGAACTCTCAGTCTAGAGTGCTGCCCTCGCTCTATGACTCTGTGAGGGAGGTGGTCCGTGACCATTTTTCACGGCTACAGGGGAGCGAGGTGCACTTCACAGCGGACCTGTGGATCGGAGGTCAGCACGACTACCTCTCTCTCACAGCCCACTGGTGGCAGTCAGAGGACTTGAGTAGTGGCAGGGCATTGGCAACAGGGCTGCAGGGGGAGGCCCTTGCCCTGCCCTCAGGCTACAGGTCCGTTCTGTTGCAGGCGCGGCACATGGAAGCTCAGGCGACGGGGAGGAACATCGCCGATGAGTTCCTGTCCACGCTGCAGGAGTGGGCACCGGAGGGGGAGGTGACCCGTGGCCACATGGTCACAGATGCTGGGCGGAACATGTTGGCGGCATTGAACTTGGCGGGCTTTGAGGGCATCGTATGCATGGCGCACAAATTACACCTTGTGGTGCACAATGCCCTCGGCCTGGGCAGTCACATCAAGCCCGAGTGGTACGCAGGCACCCAGGAGATGTGGGCACTCCTGGAGCAATGCCACCAACTGGTGGGCCACTTCTCCCGCAGCCTGAAAGCTGCCCGCCGGCTGCGTGAGAGGCAGGAGGAGTTGGGTCAGGAGACCCACATTCTCCTGACAGACCTGCCCACCAGGTGGAACTCCACCTACACCATGGTGTCCCGCCTGGTGGAGCAGAAGGCCGTTTTGGAGGACATCATGTCCTCCATGCCCATTCTGCCCGGGGGGGAGAAAGGTGGGCATCAGTGCCACGGATTGGCTGGCCCTCTCCCAGATGGTGGAGGTGCTCAAGCCCTTCTTGGAAACCACGGACATCTTGTGTGGTTATATGGCAAGCCTGGGGCAGGTCATCCCCCTGATTCATGCCCTCGATCGGTCCCTGGGGACTGCTGTGGCACCAGGATCCTCCCTCCTTCCACGGACCAGGGCTTTGGTGAAGAGGTTGCAGGCAGGCGTGCAGAAGCGACTCCATCCTGTCTACAGCGACAGAGCTTACCGCATGGCCTGCCTGTGTGATCCTCAAATCAAGGGGGGCTTGGCAGCATGCACCTCAGACCTCGAGGAGTGGAGAACGGAGGTCTCCACTGAGGTCCGCAGGGCGTTGGGGGCACAACGCTTGCGTGGGGCGATGGGAACGTCAGGCCACGAGGGACAGGGTGGTTTGCCCGAACCACAGGGAAGGACTTCACCTGGTGAAGGCTCCATTCACCACCAACATTACTGGAGCTCTGTGGTGACCTTGGCACTTGCCTCAGAGGAAAGACAGCCGGCTGAGGAGGATTCGGCAGAGATAATGGTGCGGGAATATCTGGCTGAGCCCCCTCAGCCCCACCAGTCAGATCCCCTCCATTACTGGGCTAGGAAACTAGTCATATGGCCGGAGTTGTCCAATGTGGCCATGGACCTCCTTTCCATCCCCCCCATCAGCGTCCAGAGCGAGTGCGTGTTTTCCCATCTCGGAGACATACTCCGACCACGCCGCTCACGTTTGGATCCCGTTACTGTGGAGAGACTGTTGTTCATCAAGGTGAACCTTCCCTTGTTGGGCTTCCCCTCACTGAACCCAAAGAGGTAGGGTTCCAATGACAGTCTCTCCCTTAACACACCGCCTGCCTGCCTGCCTGCGCCCACCTCTCTGCCCACCCGCCTGCCCACCTACCCACTCTCTAGTCCTCCTGGAAAAAAAAAAGACCTGCCTACTTGCCTGCCAGCCTGTAAACCTGCCCCTCAGTCAGAACTCCAGCTGCCGATTCCAGTCGCCTCCTTGGGCCAAATTCCAATTAAGTCCTGCCTGCCTGCCTGCCTGCCTGCTGGGTCACATCGGCCCAGCAGGCCAATTTTTGTAGAACTCCTGCCTGCAGCTGTTTCCAGGCGCTTCACCGGGATAACTGCTGCCTGCTGGGTCACGTAGACCCGGCGGGCGAAGTTTGTTCCACCTTCTGCCTCTCTGCCTGCCTGCTGGGTCACGTAGTTCCAGCAGGCCAAGTTTGTTCCACCTTCTGCCTCCATGACTGCCTGCTGGGTTACGTAGTCCTGGCGGGCTAAGTTTTGCAGAACTCCTGCCTGGCACGGGTTAAACCACATCAGCTCTGCAATCTGAAGCCAGGTGATTTGGTGATGGGGTGACGCGCAGACAGCCTTTGGGTAGGGCAGACCCAGGCCGGCCCTCTTGGCATCCAAGCCTAAACCCTCTCATGGCACACCCAGAGCCTGTCCTGGCACCCCCAAACGTGACAAGAGGGCCAGACAACCCTCTTGCCACACCCAGAGCCTGTCCTGGCACCCCCGAACATGACAAGAGGACCAGACAACCCACTTGGCACACCCAGAGCCTGTCCCAGCACCCCCGGATGTGACTAGAGCGCCAACCAACACTCTCTTGGCACACGCAAAGCCTGTCCCCATTCCTGAATGTGGCAAGAGGGCCAGCCAGGCCTCTTGGCAGTTGGCACACCCAAAGCCGGTCCTGGCATCCTGAATGTGCCAAGAGGGCCAGCCTGTCTCAGCCCCCCCAAAACCGCCAAGGGCTATCTTTATCATATCCGGGCGGTCTCAGCAGCCAAGTTGCAATACCCAGCTTTTTAGTTCTAAATGAGCATCTTTGTTGTCAGCAAGTCTAGTTAGACGTTGGTGGTGAGTGACAGGTGAGTCTCCTAGGCCTGTCTCAGACCCACCCAAAGCCTGTCCGGGCGTCGCCCCATCGCATGGCTTCAGATGTGATGTTCCGAAAGAAGGCAAGAGTCTGCTTTCAAGCCTGTCTGGGCATCCAAGCGCCAACCAGGCCTGTCTCAAGCCCCCCCAAGCCTGTCCGGGCATCCCCTGTGCCAAAGAGGGCCTGTGTCAGGCCCACCGAAAACTGGCAGACTGTTCATTCCAGCTTCCTAGCTATTCTACAGCCTCAGTAGGTAGGCAGAACCTGGAACAACCTATGGGAGCTCAGCTCACCCCGTTGCATGGATTCGAACTGCTGTTAGTAGCACCTTGGACCCTATTCTCCTGCTGTTGATGCTGCTGTTGCTGTTGCACCTCAGTAACCTCCTGGGGACAAACCTAACTTAGCAGGCAAATGTGATTGCTTAAGAAGAAGACAAGAGTCTGCTTCTACTGCCTCAGTAGGTAGACAGAACTTGGAACAAACAACGGGAGCTCAGCTCACCAGGGCCCCCGTGGATTAACCGCTGTTACGTTAGTAGCACCTTGGACCCTATTCCTCTGCTGTTGTTGCTGCAGTTGTGCAACCTCAGTTGCCTCCCGGGGGCAAACTGAGCTACCTTTGCGCTGAAGAAGACAAAAGTCTGCTTCCTTCCTTTTGCCTCTGCCTCTTCCTTTTCCTCTGCCCCCCCCCCCCAGCCTGTCTGGGCATCCCCATGCCAAGAGGGCCAGGCTCTGCCCCACCCAATGCCTGTCCGGCCATCCCATGCCAAAACGGTGCTCCAAAGTCCACTCCGGCTACTGCCTGAGTAGGTTGGCAGAATCTGGGACAAGCCACGGGAGCTCACGGATTCAAACTGCTGACCTTCTGATCAACAAGCCTAGTGGCTCAGCAGCAGTTTAACTCAGTAGGTAGGTAGAAGCAGGAACAAGGGACAAGAGCTCAGGTCACCCCATTGCATGGATTCGAACTGCTGATCTTCTGCTCGAGAAGCCCAGCGGCCACTCTGATTAACCGCCGTTAGTAGCACCTTGCAGTCGGACCCTATTCTCCTGCTGTTGCTTTGACAACCTCAGTTGCCTCCTGAGGACAAACTTAAGTAACTTTGCAGGCAAATGTGATGTTGCAGAAGAAGAAGACCAGAGTCTCCTGCAGCTGCCTTTTGCCTCAGTGCCCCGATGGGGCCAAAAAGCCTGCTTTCCGGCTGCGAACTTCCTCAGTGCCTGATGGGGCAAAAAGTCAACGACGTTGCTGGCCATTTGAACAATTTCCTAATCCTGCAGCTCCTTCCACTTGGGCTACATTCCAAAAGGTCTGTCTGCCATGCCCCACCCAAAGCCTGTCCGGGCGTGACCCCATCGCCCGGCTTCAGACTGCAGAGCTCGTCTGGTTTTCAACCCGTGCCAAGAGGGGCCGGTCTGTCTAAGCCCCCCCAAACCTCTAAGGGCTATCTTTATCATATCTGGGCGGTCTCAGCAGCCAAGTTGCAAGCAATCCCCAGCTTTCTAGTTCTAAACGAGCATCTTTGTTGCCCCATCAACTGGCTTCAGATTACAGAGCTGATCTGTTTCCTATAGCCCTGCAGCCCCGTGGATTAACCGCTGTTAGTAGCACTGACCCTGTTCATCTGATGGTGCTGCTCGTGCTGTTGGAAGTTGCAAGCAACCTCAGTTACCTCCTGGGGGCAAAAACTTTTCCTTTGCAGGCAAATCTGATGTTGCTGAAGAAGACCAGAGTCTGTTCTGCAGCCTTTTGCCTCAGTGCCCGATGCGGCCAAAAAAAGCCTACTTTCCTGCTGCCTTTTTCCTCAGTGATCGATGGGGCCAAAAAAGCCTGCTTTCCTGCTGCCATGTGCCTGAGTGCCCGATGGGGCAACACACTCTACGTTGCTGCTGCCATGTGCCTAAGTGCCCACCACCACCACCATCCCTTTTCTTCATCAATAACAAAACAAACACCATCGCATGGCTTCAGACTGCAGAGCTGATCATCTAGTTTTCCAAAGCTTTCCTCCTGGCTTCCCCGTGCCAAGAGGGCTCGGCCGACCCAAGCCCTTCCTGGTAGTCAAAAACAGCATACTTGACTAAATAATTAATTCTTTCATATGCCACCTTGATGGCAAACGCCACCCTCTTGCTCATCGATGTTGAAGATTTCTGCCATTACACACCCAATGGGCAAAGCCTACTTTGCTGCCAATTGCCTCGGTGCCCGATGCCTATTAAGACATGCTTTCCCGCTTACTTTGGAGCCAACTACCTCAGTGCCTGATGCGGCAACACACTCTACGTTGCTGCTGCCAACTTCCTCAGTGCCCGATGGGGCAAGACACGGTACTTTGCTGCTGCCCACTATCGCAGTGCCCGATGGGGCAACACACTGCTTTCAGTCCCATGCCAACTCAGTAGGTAGGCAGAAGTTGGAACAAACTGCCCAAACGAATTTGCTCAGCTCACCAGCGGCCCCGCGGATTAACCGCTGTAGTAGCAGCGCGGCCGGGCTCTGCCCCACCCAAAGCCTGTCTGTGCGTCACCCGAACATGCCAAGAGGGCTATCTAACCCTCTTGGCTGGCACACTCAGAGCCGGTCCCAGCACCCCCGAACAAGCAAAGAGGGCCGTCCCTCTTTGAGGGTAAGACTGAGCAGTAAGAAAAATGAATAAATAGTTGCTCTTGTACAACTAAAGTCTACAAGAGCAAAGTGTTGGGTGACACCCATAATGTGCCAAGACAGAGGGCTGTCTGGCCATGTTGGCACACCCAAAGCCGGGCTCTGCCCCATCCAAGCCTGTCCAGGCGTCACCCCATTGCCCCATCGCACGGCTTCAGATTGCAGACCTGATCTAGTTTTTCAACCTGTGCCAAGAGAGCCGGCCGGTCTGAGCCCCCCAAAACCTCTGAGGGCTATCTTTGTTGTCAACACACAGTTGGCAACACTTTGCCAACACTTTGTTGGCAACACAGTCTACGTTGCTGCTGCCAACTTCCTCATGTGGCGAGCATGACTAGACATGGAACGCTGACGCCGTTAGTAGTACCTTCCCAATGAGGTGGAGCAATTCATCTGATGGTGTTATTGTTTCTGCTAATAAGTGTTGCTTGCCTCCTTTTGTTTTCAAAAACAAACAACACACCTCCACAGCCACCTTTTGCTAATCCCAAACCAGGCCTGTCCCTGCCCCACCCAAAGCCTGTCCAGGCGTCCCCGTGCCAAGAGGGCCGGCCTGTCTAAGCCCCCCCAAACCTCCGAGGGCTATTTTTATCATATCCAGGCGGTCTCAGCAGCCAAGTTGCAATCCCCAGCTTTCTAGTTCTAAATGAGCGTCTTTGTTTCTTTGAAGGTTGTCAGCAAGTCTAGTTAGACGTTGGTGGACAGGTGAGTCTCCTAGGCCAGGCTCTGCCCCACCCAAAGCCTGTCCGGGCATCCCCTGTGCCAAAGAGGGCCTGTCTCAGCCCCACCCAAAGCCTGTCCAGGCATCCCATTGCCCCATCACCCGGCTTCAGACTGCAGAGCTCGTCTGGTTTTCAACCCATGCCAAGAGGGCCAGCCTGTCTAAGCCCCCCCAAACCTCTGAGGACTATCTTTATCATATCCAGGCGGTCTCAGCAGCCAAGTTGCTATCCCCAGCTTTCTAGTTCTAAATGAGCATCTTTGTTTCTTTGAAGGTTGTCAGCAAGTCTAGTTAGACGTTGGTGGACAGGTGAGTCTCCTAGGTCAGGCTCTGCCCCACCCAAAGCCTGTCCGGGCATCCCCCATGCCAAAGAGGGCCTGACTCAGCTTTCTAGTTCTAAACGAGCATCTTTGTCACCCCATCGCCCCATCACCCGGCTTCAGATTGCAGAGCTGATCTGTTTCCGACAGCCCAGCGGCCCCGTGGATTAACCGCTGTTAGTAGCACTGACCCTGTTCATCTGATGGTGTGCTGGTGCTGTTGGAAGTTGTAAGCAATCTCAGTTGCCTCCTTTCCTTTGCAGGCAAATCTGATGTTGCTGAAGAAGGCCAGAGTCTGTTCTGCTGCCTTTTGCCTCAGTGCCCCGATGGGGCAAGACATGCCACTTTGCTGCTGCCAACTACCTCAGTGCCCGATGTGGCCAAAAAAGCCCGCTTTCCTGCTGCCTTTTCCCTCAGTGCCCAATGGGACCAAAAGAGCCTGTTTTCCTGCTGCCTTTTCCCTCAGTGCCCAACGGAGTCAAAAAGCCTGCTGTGCTGCCAAATACCTCCTTGCCTCCAGTCCTCCTGAGGGCAACTCTACTTCACTGGCAAATGTAATGTTGTGCTGAGCTGAAGACAGACAAACTCAATGCCTCATGCATGCCTCTGCCAAAGGGACCTCTCATTCTACTGGGGCTAAATATAACTCCCTCAATGCCATGGGCTTCTGTGCCGTGTGGTAAACTCTCCTGGGGGGACCCAATTTGTGGGTGAATAACTCGGAGTTCCGATATCCAATCTTCACCAAGGTTGGCAGGTGTGTTGGGGAAAGACATAGGAAGCTCCTTTGTGATTCTGGATTCTCTAATTACCTGGGGGGAGCTTTCCTGGGGGGATCCTCTTTGTGACTATATAACTCAGGGGTCCATGATCCAATGTTCACCAACCTTTCAGGATTTGTAGAAACACAACTGAGGAAGCTTTCCTGCAAATTTGGTGTCTCTAGGTCATTGAGTGCCAGTGTTATAGCCGTTTAAAGTGCAGATGAATCAACGGATCGATCCGTCGATTCATCAAAGAATATTCGTATATTCGTATTTGTTGATCCATTAACCTTGATGAATAACGGATCAAAATGAATCGCCTTTTTTAAATTTGTCCCCATCTCTAGTGCTAAGCATTGTTGACCATTTAAAATAATAATAATAGTGAGGCAGAAATGGTTGTACTGAATTGGTGAACAATGAGATGTATCTTAAAAGGCATTTTATAAATGTTAATTGTCACAAGACTAATATAACTTCTCATTAGCTGTTCTTGAATGAGGCTCCTGAGAATTCTTTTTCCAATTTCTCTTAGTTCTTCACATAACGACGTTTTCTATAGGCCTGAATGTGGTTTAACTTGATAGAACAGGCAAAATGTCAGAAGCAACCTTGAGAGGGCATTTCTTCGTCAGAACTCTGCAGGGAAAACAACGCAGAGTTAAAACATGCAGGGTCCCAGAGCCGTGCATTGCTGGACACATTTGAAAGTTTCCGTCAGCTGGATTTGTGATGTTAAAAAAAAAATTGTAACCATTAAACCAATGTCATCAATGTTTCAGTAGCAAGGATTATTTACCGATGTTGGTGTGAGGAAGTGAATACTTGCGGCCCAGAAGTTGCAAGAAATATTTAGTAGATTTTTTTTTCCTAGGTGGAAGAGCCCAAGGCAGTGAAGGATGACAATTTGAAATATCAGGCAAGAATAGAGAAGGTAATACTTTTTTGTGTAATGGGTCTGAAAGCTCCCGCTGCCTCTCTCCATTTATGCTGGCCCCTGCTGAACTGGAGCTGCTCTTCACTGCTGGAGCCTGAAGCCCGTGGAATGATATTTAAGTACCTGTGGTGTGCTTTGTTATACAAAACAATCCTATGAGTTTTATTCAGTTGAAGCATGTTATTTAGCAGGGCAAGTCTGCAACTCTGTTTGGAAGGGAATTGGGTGATATCCAGCCCACATGTAAGATATTTTGCTGGGGAAGGAAAGGAGAAACTCTTTTTTCACGTTAGAGGCGCATGCTTTGACATCAGCATAAGCAAATGGGGTCTTTATGAAATGCACTGCATGGCCCTTTTAAATCTCTAGAAGTTTGTACCTCTTTTTGAGTTCGGCACTCTTAGCCAGCCTTGTCCTAAGACAGGGCAGGAAATGTTGGACAGTAACACTTACAGACGCTCCCCATTAGCTGTTCTGGCTAAGAATGATGGGAGTCGAAGTCTAACGACATCTGGAGCACCATACATTCCCCACCTTTGTGCGAGGCTATGCTGTGGTTGGAATAAAGGTTGCTTTATTTGCTTGACTTGCAGACCTCCTGAAATACAGTCTGCCTGCTTGTATGTCCACTTCTGAACTCACAGGAAAGGTGCATCCTTGTCCTCAAAGTGAAATAATGGCTTTCATTATTTGAATCCCACCCACCACCTCCCCACCTGGGAAATGAGTCTCTTTCCTTTCCTCACTCTTCCCACTCTCCCAGAAGATGAAATGTTAGCAGTCTATACTAGTGGTTCTCAAACTGGGCTCCCCAGATGTTCTTGGACTGCAATTCCCAGAAGCCGTCCCCACTTGCTGTGCTGGTCAGGATTTCTAGGAGTTGCAGTCCAAGAACATCTGGGGAGCCCAGTTTGAGAACCACTGGTCTATACAAAGGTCTGTCATCCTCTACAAATTTAGGTTTGTGTGAAAAAACTAGTACTTCTACTGGATTCTTGACGAAAATAGTTTTAGTGTAACATAGTTATAGGGACTCTAAACTCTAAAAATTGGTGTGTGTGTTTTTTAAAAAGTGATTGAAGTTATATCTAGTTCAATATTTTGACATACAATTTGCATGCCTGACTTATCTAGACCAAATAAGGTAATATGTTTCCGTGTCTGAATTGGATCCTAGTCATTCAAGTGAGCTTGCCTTACTTTTCCTAAATAATAATAATAAATTATTGATAAATGTTAATGAAACAGCAGCCACATAGGTCAGCTGTGGTGCCAGCTTTCAGGGTTGAATGGGACACACCCGTCAGATATGAATGAAGGAGTCGGAGTTGAAGGAAAAAGCCTTGGAGTAGTAACAAGAGGACTTTGTTGCTCACAGTGTCAGTCCAGAAAATAGCCTTTTGTAGCCTTTCAGACCAGGAAGAGCAAATGGCCAACCTAGATAAGTGGGTCCTACTCACAGGCATAAGCACACTTTATTGTAGACCTGCACGGTTTAAGAAATTAGATTCTTAAAACTACACTTATACCACATGAGCCCATGATGGAGGTCTTTTATAGGTCTTGAGGTCCACTTTGAATAATCCTTCCTGATCAGTGAGCTTCTGTTAATTTGTGTGGTGGCCCATGGTATAGTGGGCTTCAACATTTTCTGTGACATAGTCTAGCCCATCCACTTTCTATCTGTACATTGTCCCTCTATCTGCTAATTAGGAAGCTCCAGTTCACATCCTTCCTTTCTTCTTTTGGTCAGGGTAGTACGTAATCAGAGTGAAATATTGGCCTTCAGTACTGGACACCCACCCTCCACTGAAGTAAATCAGACCATCTCCTTACCTCACTTTTTCTCCCTTTCCAAAAAGATGGAATGTTAGTGATCTTCACAGTGATAGTCATCTTCTACAAATGTAGGGCTGAACAGAAAAAGTGGTACTTCTACTTGATTCGTGACAAAAATAATTTCATTATAACTTTGCTATAGGGACTCTAGACACCAATACTAGCAGTGGTCACAAAAAACATGGGTTTAAAATACAAGGAAGCCACAAGTTAAATAAGTTATATCTGTGCCTTTACTTCTTTATGGTTAACTCTGAATTTTTGAGGAACTGGCAAATCATTTTTCTTCTCTACAAAAATTGCTTGTCCCCATTTACTGACTCTTTGATATTGCTCTCTTCAGCATATTGCACCTCAAGATGGCAGTCTTGAACTACACAGTTTTTCAGGGACACTAAGTAAGTATTACAGCAGAAAACTTTCGGAAAACAAGGTATCTCAGGGAGGTCCAACTTAAAGCAGGAACAATTGCAGCAGTGTTCAAACAGAACAACCACATCAGACACCAACAGCATGACTTACTGATGTTTGTACACTGAGGACCATGCGTTTTCCAAAAGCTAGATGAAACCATTCATTACTATTGAAATTACTGTTGTTATAAGCTAAACACAATTTAAGTAACCACTGTCAAAGTGGAAATGCTTTCATCTTGTTTCTAAACTTCATAGCCACCAGATTTTAATTATACAATTCTTTATATGATATGAAGGAAGCCTAGATGGACATTATTATTTCCTCCCAAGGCCTGCTGTAAAAAAGATTACATTTTTTAAAAGTCTGTATTAATGTTACAAAGGTTATGGCTTAGATTACAGAAGGCTATGGGTTGCTTACCTAGGAATATAGAGTAAGGGGGATATGTTGGTCTTATTTATTCATAATTCTGTTTGCAAATGCCACTTTTTCTAAGGCATTTCAATATGCAGATATGGGCCTTTCTGGATTCATGGAAGAAGAGAGGAGATTGTGTACTCGAAACATTTCCCTTCCTCTCATTATTGCTTTTTATGGAATTGTTTATGGCAGGAGGAGTGAGGTAAGGGCAGAAAATACACCATGACTGGCAAGTTATGTGTGAGAGCAGGGGAAGATGAGCGGTAGCCAATCCCCTGTACGTTCTTGACCAATTAGTCCCAAAGCTTGGAATATGGCTCCTATGGAGGCTATATTGCTGCCCATGCTGGCTTTGGGATTCTGTAGTCCAAGGAGTATTTTCAAGCCTTCACGTTTCTTAGAAATGTGTCTGAAGAAAACTTTAATATTCTTAAATTACTATGCTTGTAATCTGTAAGACTTTTCACAGTATAAAGTGTAAAAATCCAGTAACAACCACCAATTTGTAAGGCTGTGAATTAGTACTGTTACTTTTTTCTAGATCTTTCTCAGAGAGCAGTTCTTCCTATTCACTTTCATGATTCTTCCTTTAATTCTTCCAGCTCTTGCAGCAGTCATTCTAATTAGCACTTAGAGAAAGTAATGAGAAAATAAAACCCTGTGTGTGTGTGTGTGTGTGTGTGTGTAGCCAGCACAGTGGGTTTTTTTAATTCTTGCATTTTATTATATTTAAAAGAGATACCATATTTCATAATGCTTGTTGTGATAAATGAAAGATTTCCTGGATTGTTCTAGCTGGACTTCTAATGTTTGTTTTTTGTTTGTTGTTGTTTCAATTTATATACTGCCCCATAGTGCTAGAGCATTCTGGGTGGTTTACGAGATAACTGCAAGCAACACTTTGTCTTCCCCACAGCAAGCTGAGTACTCATTTTACCAACCTTAGAAGGATGGAAGGCTGAGTCAACCTTCAGCTGGCTACCTGAACCTGTTGAGATTGAACTCAGGTCATGAGCAGAGGCTTGGCTGTAGTACTGCAGTCTAACCACTGCACCATGGGTCTCTTGGACATTGCTCTATGAAAATGACCGTCTACATTTCAGTACCAAAGACATTACTCAGTCTGGTTCATTATAGTTTGCTCTGTATTATGGGAATGCATGATCATGGATTGCTTTTCCCCAGAGATGCTCATCTGGTGCCTTCATTGTGGTCTTTTCAGCACCTGGTGAAGACTGTTTTTTGTCCTCTGAAGCTTTCCCAATTAAATGCATTTTAGACCTTTGACACCACATTTGTCTATTGTTGGCTTTATTTCTGGTTTTATCTGGTGTCACTCAGTAGGAACTAAGGGATGATGGTAAGGATAGTCTCTCAGGCTGCCAGAGCTTTGCTTATGATTCAGGCATTCGGGGGCCTGCAGTTGAAGTGGCTCAGCAATAGGAGGCAGCAATTTGCTTCCCACCACAAGAAACAGCTGAGCTGGGACTGTGTGGTTGGCCCTGCCTTCAGCTTGTCAGTGGATGAGCATAGGTCAGGGCAGTCATCACACTCTCTGAATTTGGCACTTGGAGGCATAGCCCCAGTTGCTCCACCCTCATTATAGCCCCGCTAAAGTGTCACTAGGAGGAGGGACTGGTAAACTGTTTCTGAATACTACCGTGTTTTCCTGAAAATAAGACAGGGTCTTATATTAATTTTTGCTCCAAAAAACACATTAGGGCTTATTTTCAGGGGATGTTTTATTTTACAGTCATGTCATCTTCTGGTTGCTGCACAAGGGTGGAGGCGCGGGGTTTCACTTAACTAGGGCTTATTTTTGGGGTAGGGCTTATATTACGAGCATCCTGAAAAATCATACTAGGGCTTATTTTCAGGTTAGGTCTTATTTTCGGGGAAACAGGGTAGTTCATCCTGGGATGGTTCCACAATCAGAATTGTCTTGATGCCACATTACCACATGCTTAATCAGAATGTGAATTCATGCTAATGTCATGTTTATATTTTATTGTCCTCAGTATTTTTTCTTCTTCTGTAATATGGTTAGAGAACTTCTTATTTGTGAACAATATGAAAATGATGTTAATACATAGTCCTGTTCTGAAATTTTCTTCCATTACATTTTTGACCATTCTCAGTCTATGTGATGGAAAAACGAAGTGCTTTGAGAAAGAGTTGCAAAGGAAATACATACAAAGTAGTCTCTCTCCTTTTCAGTGCAGGGGTGGGGGGGGGTCTCCATTTTAGCTCTCACCACAGCTATCTTCAACCATGTCGTTAACATGGAAACTAGTTGTGACTCAGCTTCGCTTCTGACAATTCTAAGAGTTGGTTATACAATGCCAGGAAAAGAATTAGAATATGCAGTCCTCTTTAAATCTTATGCTGTTTTTGTGTTACTACTGTTGCAAGGGCTAATGGTAGTGATGGCATTTTTTGTGGGGGAGTACTGAAATGTCGTGTTAATAGCTGCTCCATACTGCTGTTTGTTGAAAAGATGGCTGGCACTCATCACGTAAACAAACATACCAAGGACAGAATCATTCAAAAGACTGAAATGAGTGGGAGTAACGCAAAGACCTTCACTTTCACCCTTGTGGCTTGCACAGACAGGTGGATGTTTTACTTCAATGCCACCACTTTTTAAACACTTCAGTGCTGGAATATATCTAGACTGTGCTTATGGATTTATCAGGGAAAAAAAATCAAGCTTGCTTTAATACATTTGATTAATTTCAATTTCAGTTTAACAATTTGGGGAATCAATTAAACATTTCCTGAGGGAAATGAAATGCTCTGAATGAGAAACACTCCATTTATCTCCTGTTCTTCCCAAGAAAACACCAGAAATATATGAACTTAAGTAAATATATGTATTTATATTTGTTTTCATACACATGAAACTTTTGCAGGGAGCTTCAACCACAACCTCATTCAAGTCAGAATAAATATTGAGGAGGCAGTTCCAAGAACCATGAATGTGCCTGAAATGGGGTCCAGGAACCACAGGATTTTAGACAATAAATGTTCTTTATTTGGTGAGTTTTTAAGGCACCATAGAATTCCTTGCTTTCTTCCTTAATTATGGAGGTGGGAGTGACTCAGATGGAGCTCTTTGACAATTATTGGATTTGAAAGAACTCCAGGACTTCAGTCAAGAACAACAATACTTATGATACGTTCACAAATTTTTTCACAAGGAACAATCACATGTATTGCTTGATATTTCAAATATGCAAACATGTTATCACCTGATAAGCAATTATAGATCATTTCTTCTTATTACCATATCTGTTTACTTAAGAACATCCAGCTGTGCTGGATCAGAGATCTAAGGTGTGTATTCTCTGAAGTGAAGGTGGCTGACAGTGACGGAATTACATCATCATCATCAAAATCATCATATAGATGGAATAGAGTTAAAAATGCCAATATTATAAAATCACTATCAAGTGATGAAAATTATAAATACCTTCGAATACTAGAAGCAGATAACATCCTGCACACAAAAGTTAAAGAACTGACAAAAAGGTAACATATCAAAAAACTGCGGAAAATCTTAAAATCAAAATTAAATGGGGGAAATAAAATCAAAGCCATAAACACATGGGCAGTTCCAGTAATTAGATACCCAGCTGGAATAATAGACTGGACCCAAAATGAATTAGAAGAATTGGATCGAAAAACATGGAAACTAATGAACACGCATCATGCATTACATGCAATAAGTGATGTGGATTATATTTACCTCAAAAAATTGGAGGCCGTGGATTACTGCAAATACAGCAGGTAGTAGAGGAGGAAAAAAGAAGCCTAAATTATTATATCAGTACAAGTAGAGAAAAATTACTTAAGGAGGTGAAAATGGAGAATATTTTGAAAACAAAGAAACAAAGGCTTAATATAAGAAACAACAATTTGAAAATAAATTAAACAGTTGGAAAAATGAAACACTACATGGACAACACTTGAGAAATATTGATGGAAAGCATGATAATAATTCAACATCAGCATGGCTAAAACTGGGGACCCTTAAGAAAGAAATCGAAGGCTTGATTTTTGCTACACAAGAACAAGCACTCCAAGCCAATGTGATGAAAGCTAAGGTCCAAGGAATCAGTGCTAACAGCAAGTGTCGACTCTGCCAGGAAAAGGTGAAACTGTGTCACATCTTATCTGTGAATGTCCAAAGACTGCACAAACAGATTACAAAATTAGACATGATAGAGTGGCAAAATTAGTGCACTGGTCATTATGCAAAAAATATAACTTGCCAGCCTCGAAAAACCCATGGGAACATCAGGTAGAGAAGACATCAGAAAATGAAGACGTCAAGATCTTGTGGGATTTCTGGATCCAAACTGATAGATACCTTGAACATAACACACCAGACATAGTAGTAATAGAACAAAGAAATGTCTGGATAATTGACATCGCAATTCCAGGGGATGCCAGAACTGAAAATAAAGAATTGGAAAAACTAACAAAATACAGAGACCTGGCAATTGAAACATGTCGCTTGTGGATGAAACACACTTCAGTGGTCATTGGGGTTTTGGGAACAATATCAAGAAATTTCACAGAGTACTATAAGCAGTTGCAGATCTCAGAAATAACACCATCAGAGCTACAAAAATGACAATATTACAAACAGCGTACATACTGCACTGATATTTAACAGATACTTAAGTTTTTGGTTAAAACTTGTATCTTTTATATAATACCAGTCAATATTTCTATAATTTTGATTGACTGTGCCTGGTGTTTGTGAATAATAATAATAATTAGAGATGGGGACGAATATAAAAACGGATCGGCTTTTTCGATTAAAATAGCTGATTCGTTAAATATTTGTCCCTTCATATTCGTGGGTTCCAGAGACCCCCACGAATACGAAGGGAGGAATATTTACCCGTTTTTATTCATCCTTCATATTATTAAATAACAAACAAACAAAGAAACAAAACAGAAAACGTTCTGCCTACCAGCCGCCAATCAGTTGATCGGCAGCAGATAGGCAGCCACCCCCCCACAGCCAGCTACCCCAACAGCCTACCCCCACACCCCCTTCCTCTCCCTACCTTAGCCCCCAACCCACCCCTGCCGACACCCCCTTACCTTAATGGCTGCTGCTGAGGTCTCCTTCTGGCTTCCCAGCCACTCATGTAAAAAGGGAGACACTGCCCTTTGCAAAGATGGCAGCTGCAGCTTCATTCATCCTGGATTCCCTTAGCTTGCCTTTTTTCTTTTTGTAATAGGAAGGGGGGCGGCGGGAGTGGGTTTTTTTAAAAATAACCCCCCCCCACGAATTGACGAATAACTTCGTTATTCATCACTTCATGGGGGCAACTTCGTGCTTCGTGAGTCGTCAACTTTTGACGACTCACGAAGCGGGACTCACAAAATGGTGAGTTGTACCCATCTCTAATAATAATAAATAAAATCAATAATGTACAAACATGCAACACATTTAACCACAACCTTAATATTGTGTGTGGGTGTGTATGAATCTGTACATAAAGGAAGTAAAATCAGAACATAAAAATAGATTATAACCACAATTAAAAGACACAATTTAAAAGACAGAACAGCGCTCAACCAGTTAAAACCTAGGGAATGCAAATTTGGCCTGTGTGACCCATAACCATATGTTGCTGTTGTTTTAGTTAATTGATTATATGTTTATTTAATTTTGAGTAGTTGTTATGTTTATGTAATTATGAACTAATGTTTGTTCTTTCTGTTGTGAACCACCTAGAGTGGCCCAGATAGCTAGATGGGCAGTTGAATAACAAAAGTTTTTAAATTCTCTTCTGTAATGATGCCCAAAATTCTCTTCTGCATGTTGACAGGAAAAAAAAAGTGTAACTTGTGCAAGCTAATTGCTGCTAATCGATGAGTCTCTGCTTGGCTTCTTCATTGGGTGGCTTGGCCCTGCAACAAGAATCTACTTAATCTAATTAACAGCAACTTTCTGTTGTGAGTTATGTCATTTCCCCCCGTTGCATGAGTATGCAACAGGATTTTGCCCATATAATCAATCTATTTCATTATATATTACTTTGGGAGTCCTTGTGGAGAAGAAGTTAGAAACAGATACTTTTAATCAACACTGCTAATAAGTACATGATTTTTTAAAGCGTCAGTTTCAATTGTTATTTAACAGAGTTCATTAGAGCCATAAAGTCACAAGCCAGATCACTCTACATTCTGCAACAGAATTTTGAATTCACTGCCATTAAACCTGTTTTGACCGAAGACCATTGTTGATTCTTTGTCATATCCTCCTCTGTCCTTTCTTTGTATGACCAATTGGGCGGGATATAAATACAATAAATAAAATAAATAAAATAAAATAAATATGACAAACCCATGAGTGCTTTTATAACAGCACAATTCTTTTTTTAACCTCTTCACCCATAATTTCATTCTTTTCCCTCTACAGTGGTAAGGAGAAGAGAGAGTTCTCAAACCAGATGGTTCATTTCAAAAAGGAGCAAGTCATGGAGAGGAGGAGAGGCAATGTAGGGGATGGACATCTGGAATATCAGGGGCAATGAGCAATCTGCTCATTCCCTTTTTAAAAATTATTGATGAATTTCATGACCCTACACATGTCGGTTCAATGCGTTCAGTGGGTCTTACTTCTAGGAAAATGGCTATTAAGACTACAAACTTTTTCATGATTTTAAATTCTTGACTAATGAAACATTGGGCTTCTTTGGACTGCCTTGAAGGAAGCAGTGATGGAAAAGCAATAAATAGGGATTTCTGAGGTCTTGTGCAAAGGTGGGGGTCCTTGACGATGCACATTGAAAGGAGACTAATGCACTCATGCTTGTTCACCCCCCCCCCTCCCATGACTATGTATCTCCAGGGAGCATTAGAGACAGAGACATGTTCCCTCTTGGTGTTGTCCACTCTGGTGTGTTCCCCTTTATATTGTCAGCTCTGCTTCTTCCTTATTTACAGCTTGAAACTTTTAGGTTTAACTTTAATTTCTCCCACACTGCAAATGACCAGTGTCCTGTTAATGAGTGGCAATTATTCCCAAAACTTACACAGTTCCTCTCATGCAAGCATAAATTGGCGTAGAATTCTGGCCAATGCTAAATATAGATCTTTGTATATGTATGTACAAATCGCTTCCTTAGATATGTCTGAAAAGCACCCCCAAAGACATTAGGGGCTTGCATAGTTACAGTGATGCCTCGACTTACGACCGTCCCTACTTACGACCAACTCGACTTACGAACAGTTCCGGTCGCAAAAATTTGCTTCAACTTGCAACCAGAGCTTCCACTTACGAACAGAAAAAGGCAGGGGGAAAAGGCGGGAAATTCAAATTGCTAACTGTAGGTAGCGAAAGAGGCTACTTCTTTGTAGCTCTTTCGCCCAGACGGTTAGAGTGAGTGCGATCTAGGAGGGACTGCCTGGCTTCTGCTTCTCAGTGAGCGTGTGTGTGTTTGCAGGGAGGCTTGGGACTGCCTGTTAGGTAAGGTAAGGTGCTGTTTTCTGCTTTTTAAAAACTGTTCTGGGTGTTTTTGCAGCCTGGTTTTAGGCTGGGGGGGTTATCTTTCTGTGCTGTGATGGGCCTTGGGTTTGTTTGTTTTTGGGGTTTCCCCCCCATTTCCGATGGGTCTTGGGGGGGTTGGTTGCTTTTTGGGGTTTTTTTTCTCATTTCTGATGGGTCCTGCATGCTTCCCTTTGCTTTTTCCTTTGTTTTCTTTGCATTTCTGACCTTGTCCCTCTGTTCTCTGTGCATTTCCAATCTGCTCCGTTTGTTTTCTGTGCATTTGCAATGGGTCTTGCACGCTTGATTGCTTTTCTTCCCCCCCCCCCCCTTTGGCCGGAAGGAATTAATCACATTTCCAATGAGTCTTGCAGTGATGTGGTTTTTTTGGTGATTTTTTTCTTTGGCCAGAACGGATTAATGGGGTTTCAATGCATTCCTATGGGAAATGGTGCTTCGACTTACGACCATTTCGACTTATGTCCATCTTCTGGAACGGATTATGGTTGTCAGTGGAGGCACCACTGTATTGTCTAGTCCAGCCATTCACAACCTTTCTTTGGCCGTGGCCATAAACACAATATGAAAGAAATATAGGCTGAATCATGACTGTGTAAGTTGCATAATGAACCTTATAAGGCTCTTATGTCTGGGGAAGTGGACTTGTCCAGGAAATCTCGCATTAAAATATAGTAGTTAGTGTTCAAGGTGCCAGAATGTTTTTGTCTTCTTTATTTTTCTTTTGTTTTTGCCTTACGAGGTGGTGTGTAAAAGGATTATTTCCAGCCCGTTTCCCCCTTCAAATGTCCCAGTCCCCTGGGGGGGGGGTGTCATATGGCCCCTGTTGAGGATGGCTGGTCTAGTCCTTTCTTCCCCAGCAACGCTCTCTAGAGTCTACCTATGGACCCCTAGGCTTTATAAAACAGTTTGTCATTTACATTGGGTGGGTAGGTGACTTTCTAATCTATAAAATCAAACCAAAAACCTATCTGGTCCAGCATCCCCTTTTCCTGAGTGGGAAGCCCAGAAGACCTAAATGTTGGCTAGTTAGCAATCTTGATGTAAATTTCAAGATATGGGAGGAAGGGCCTCCATCACAGACTAACTTGTTTGCTTGTTTGTTTGCATGCTAACTAATCAGAGGGGTTTGTTTTTCCCGGGCTAGATAAGCTCCACCCTTGTTTCTTCCCTTCTTCTCCTCACGCGTTCTGAGATACTCCATTTTGTCTCAGACCCTTTTTCACCTTGGAAGATGCTAGATCTCCAGGCTGGATCTCTGAACCCTAGAGATCCTCCCAGCCACATGGGCTGAGGAAACAAACCTTATTTTTACTATTTTCCTTTCTATCAACTTTAAGCCTAATGAATGCCTGTTTTAAGTGAGTAAAATACACAAAATCTTTAATACTTAAAGATTGCCTCCTGAGTCTTATTTTCTAAAGTGCTAGGCTTTGGTGAGGGTGGATACCAAGAACAATTGGGTAAAGAAGGGGACTTCTCCAGCTAATTCTAACCTTGAGGAGCTGGCCTTCCGCTGTGCATTTCACTGGAACTTAAGCAAGTTCCCAGAACTCTCAACAGGTTATGAGGCCCAGAGAGTAACCAAACACAGCCAGCTAAAAAAGGAAAAAATTAGCTAAGAAGTATTTTTCGGGCTTTGTTGTTTTCTGAGTGTATCTGCGGTTTTTTGTCTTCCCCTCCCCCTCAAGCAAAACCAAAGCTAGCTGAAGAGATTTTGCTGTTGTTTGCTTGCTTGTTGCTTTTGCTTAGAAGGAGGCAGGATTCAGCATGGCAGAAAGGAAGGAAATTCTAGGGAAATTGCCAGTTTTGACCTCAGTGAATTTTGAAAGATGGAAGGAAAGATTACTGGTTGATCTAGCAGCTCTGGAGCTTGATGATTGTTTAAATTCAGACAGACCTGAAGAAGGAAGAGCTAGAACAGATTGGGAAAAGAGAGATAGAAATGCAAAATCAATAATTTACCACAGTCTAACAGACTCACAACTAGCCTATGTTACAGGTTGTGAAACAGCAAACCAAATGATTAAAAATCTAGAGGACTCTTTTGGGGTTGCAAGTCATCAGTCTGAAGCAGCCTTGATTAAAGATTTAACAAGAATTCGATTAAATAACAAGAAGGATTGTGAAAAGCATATATCTGAATTTTTAAATATAATTGACAGTTTAAATACTACTGGTTTCCAAATTCCTGATAGAATTAAAAGGGGATTTTTGATAGCATCCCTAGGAGAACGTTTTGATGCTTTTGCATCTATTATAAATGCTCAGAAGTTGTCCCTTGAAGCCAGCCTGAAAGCTCTGAGAGATGAATGCATAAACCAGACAGGCTTGAGTTCCTCAGATGCTAGTGGATCAAATTACCTGTTTCAAAGTAGGAGCCACAGAAAAGCTCCGCCTCATGACCAATCACGTAACAGTTGCTGGTCTTGTGGAAAACCAGGGCATAAATCAAGGGACTGTTACGCCCACAGAGAGCCTTCAGCCAATAGGAGCTCTTACCAATCTGAACAAAGGGCTCAGAAAAGACAGAATGCAGCTCCTAGTTACAAGAGGGATAAAGGAAAGCCAAACAGAGAAATTAAACAGAGCTCATTTATGGCTTATGAAGTTATATTAAACTGCCAGAACAATAGAGGCTCATGGATAATCGACAGTGAATCTACACAGCATGCAACCAATGAAAAAAACATTTTTTAAAACTTTTGATTCACATACCACTGGAGAGATTAGAGTTGCTGATGGGAACGGTGTAGAGATCCAAGGCAAGGGATCTGGGACTTTGCTATGTCCAGTGCCAAATGCAATCTATGAAAATACTGTGAAGGAAGTGTTGTATGTACCAAAGCTGGAATTCAACATGCTAAGTGTGTCAACTCTTGGGGAAAAGGGTTTTAAGATACATTTTGATGGTGAAAAATGCATAGTTGAAAAGGACAATGAGATATGTTTGGAAGGTTATTAATCTAATGGCATCTATAAAGTCCGTCTCTTAGATGAACAGGTGCAAATTAACACAGCACAGACGGTGCAAGAAAAGGTGAACAGCCTGGACCTGTGGCATCACAGATTTGCACATAGAAATACGAACGCGATCCTGGAACTGCACAATAAGAACCTAGCCAAAGGTATTGAGGTAAAGCCACATGACACAAACAAGACAACCAGGTGCGTAAATTGCCTTACAGAAAACGGGGTCAGACCCTCATTTCACTCAAATACTGAAAAAAGAAGCACAAAGGTGTTAGAATTAATTCACACTGACCTGTGTGGGCCAATTAATGTGCCATCAATGGGAGGCAACAGATATATTCTAATTTTTGTGGATGATTTTTCAAGGTATTGTGTCACCTACCTACTGAAGGACAAGAGTGAGACCCACAACCTTCTGAGGAAATATGTGGCCATAGGTAAAGGTAAAGGTTCCCCTTGACATTTAGTCCAGTCGTGTCCAACTCTAGGGCGCGGTGCTCATCCCCGTTTCCAAGCCATAGAGCCAGCGTTTGTCCGAAGACAGTTTCCGTGGTCACGTGGCCAGCGCGACTAGACACGGAACGCCGTTACCTTCCCACCATGGTGGTACCTATTTATCTACTCGCATTTGCATGCTTTCAAACTGCTAGGTTGGCAGGAGCTGGGACAAGCGACGGGATCTCACTCCGTCGCGTGGATTCGATCTTACGACTGCTGGTCTTCCGACCTTGCAGCACAGAGGCTTCTGCAGTTTAACCCGCAGCGCCACCACATCCCACGTCCCAAGCCACTCCAGTATCTTTGCCAAGAAAACCCCATGGACAGAAAGAAAAGGCTAAAAGATATGATGCTGGAAGATGAGCCCCTCAGGTCGGAAGGCGTCCAACATGCTACTGAGGAAGAGCGGAGGACAAGGACAAGTAGCTCCAGAGCTAATGAAGTGGTTGGGCCAAAGCTGAAAGGACGCTCAGCTGCGGAAGTGCGTGGAAGTGAAAGGAAAGTCCGATGCTGCAAAGAAAAATACTTCATAGGAACCTGGAATGTAAGATCTATGAACCTTGGTAAGCTGGATGTGGTCAAACAGGAGATGGCAAGAATAAACATTGACATCCTGGGTGTCAGTGAACTAAAATGGACGGGAATTGGCGAATTCAATTCAGACGATGATCATGTGGCCATGGTGAACAACAAATTTGAAAGAAAACCTCAGGCGTTTCAATCAGACAACGGTGGTGAGTACATTTCAAACCACACACAGGCATTCTTTGAGGAACAAGGTATTCTACACAGAAGGACTGTTCCATACACACCAGAACAAAATGGAATAGCTGAGAGAAAACTAAGGTCTCTTCTAGAGATGACTAGATGCATGCTAGCAGATGCAGAACTACCCAACAAGCTTTGGGGTGATGCAATAATGACAGCAACGTATCTCCAGAACAGATTGCCAACAAAAGTCACCACAAAAACACCCTTTGAAATTTGGCATGGTAGAATCCCAAACATTTCACACATTAGAGTTTTTGGGAGCATTGCATACTCTTACATTCCCAAGGAGAAAAGGCATAAATTGGACTCTAGAACTGAACAAACAATTCTTATCAGATATGCTTCCGGTGTCAAAGGGTACAGAGTCATGAATCTGAGAACTGGTGAAGTCAGTGCAAGACATGTGGTTCACTTTGATGAACTAAGGAAGGCTGACAAGAGAGGGACTGTGCTAGACAGCTCTAATGAGCAGGATCAATGTAACCAACCTCTCCTCGACATACTTATGCCAGTGCCCTCACAAACAAAACCAAAGGAAGTGGAGGATGAGGATGAGGCACAGGATGAGAGCAGTACACCAAAAGAAGGGGATACAGATGGAGCAGTCAGCAATGCTGTAGAACTGGAAGATGGCACCATGCCACCAGAGGTTCCAGAACCAGAAGTCAGACGCTCATCACGATCCAACATAGGTGTGCCACCCCCTCGCCTGTCCTACCTTACAAAGTCATCACAGACAGATGAACCAGCAACCTGGGAAGAGGTTGAACAGATGCCAGCACAAGAAGGCACCAAATGGAGACAAGCTGCAAAGGAGGAAATAGAAGCCTTACATAAGAATGAAACATGGACACTGACAAGGCTACCACCAGGCAAGAAAGCAATTGGATGCAAGTGGGTATTCAAAGAGAAAAAGGGAGCAGATGGAGAAGTGGAATGCTACAAAGCAAGATTAGTTGCCAAAGGATTTCTTCAGAAGTATGGAGAAGACTTTGATGAAACTTTTGCTCCAGTTGTCAGACACAGCACCATAAGAATGCTCCTGAGTGTAGCAGCCTCCAGACAGATGCAAGTCAAGCACCTAGATGTCAAGACTGCATTTCTACATGGAGAGATTGAGGAGGAATTCTACATGGAACAACCACCAGGTTTTATTGACAGGAAGCACCCTGGCCTTGTCTGCAGACTGAAGAAAGGCCTATATGGGCTGAAACAAGCAGCCAGAGCCTGGAATGAGAAACTGAAGAAGATGCTACTTCAACAAGGTTTCAAGCAAGGAAAGGGAGATCAGTGCCTGTATACTAGGAACAGGAATGGACATTTCACATTTATTCTAGCTTATGTTGATGACCTGATTGTGGCCACCTATGAGGAAAAAGAGTACAGGAGTGTAGTACAGAAACTGAGCAAAGAGGTAGAAATGAATTGGGAGATGCAACATACTATTTGGGCATTCAAATTAAGAAAGAGGCAGATGGTTCATATTTGTTGAGTCAGAAACAAAAGATACTTGAACTGTTAGACATGTTGGATATGCAAGATGCCCACAGTGCTGCAACACCCATGCATATTTTTTATTCTTAAAAATAAAGAGAAAGGAGAACCTTTACCCAACAATAGCCAGTACAGAGCAGCTATAGGGAAGCTTTTGTACTTGACAACTACTGTGAGACCTGATATTGCTACTGCAGTAGGAATACTGAGCAGAAAAGTCAGCTCACCAACACAGAGTGACTGGACAGCTGTAAAAAGGGTAGCTAGATACTTGAAAGGGACCATGGACTTTAAGCTAAGACTGCCAGTTAACAAGAACCCAAAACTTATAGGGTGGGCAGATGCAGATTGAGCAGAAAATAGCGAAGGTCGTAAATCTACCAGTGGCTTTCTGTTTCTGTATGGTAACGGCCCTATCTCATGGGGCAGTCATAAACAAGATATTGTAGCTTTATCTTCCACAGAGTCTGAGTTTGTTGCAGCAGCAGAAGCATGCAGAGAACTGCTATCGCTGAAGAAACTGCTGATGGACTTTGAGATAGATGAAGAAACACCATTCCAGATGATGGAAGACAACCAAAGCTGCATCAAGCTATCACAGGGAGAGAAGATGAACGCGCGCACCAAGCATATTGATGTGAGATATGAGTTCGTGCATGACCTGATCGAGAAGGGTACCATCCAGATGACCTATTGTCCAACTACTGAGATGATGGCAGACATCCTGACCAAACCTCTACAAAGAGATTGCTTTCAGAACCTGTGAAGCATGATGGGAATTGTTGAAATTTATGCATGCTAGATTGAGAAGGGGTGTTGGCTAGTTAGCAATCTTGATGTAAATTTCAAGATATGGGAGGAAGGGCCTCCATCACAGACTAACTTGTTTGCTTGTTTGTTTGCATGCTAACTAATCAGAGGGGTTTGTTTTTGCCAGGCTAGATAAGCTCCGCCCTTGTTTCTTCCCTTCTCCTCCTCACGCATTCTGAGATACTCCATTTTGTCTCAGACCCTTTTTCACCTTGGAAGATGCTAGATCTCCAGGCTGGACCTCTGAACCCTAGAGATCCTCCCAGCCACATGGGCTGAGGAAACAAACCTTATTTTTACTATTTTCCTTTCTATCAACTTTAAGCCTAATGAATGCCTGTTTTAAGTGAGTAAAATACACAAAATCTTTAATACTTAAAGATTGCCTCCTGAGTCTTATTTTCTAAAGTGCTAGGCTTTGGTGAGGGTGGATACCAAGAACAATTGGGTAAAGAAGGGGACTTCTCCAGCTAATTCTAACCTTGAGGAGCTGGCCTTCTGCTGTGCATTTCACTGGAACTTAAGCAAGTTCCCAGAACTCTCAACACTAAGAACCCTACAGGAAGCCCAGAAGACCTAAGAACCCTACAATCTATGACTCTGAGACAACTTTCTCTTCCGCCAACCTAGGCAGCGGTGGTTGGTGCTCATCTGGTTGGTGGGGCAGAAGGCAATGGTGGATGCAGCCAGGAAGAAAAGGCGTTATGCCCATCTACAGGAACACAGGGACACACGGGCAAACTCACACAAATCCACACAGAGGTGAGCAACATTCATGCTTACAGAAACTTTCCACTTTTGGCAAAGAGGAAAGGAGGACTAGGCTACAGCTATGCAAACCCCTAATGTATTTGGGATGCTTTTCAGAATAGGATAGTTGAAAGTAACCAAAGCATGTATTCGAGCAGTGTCTCATTTGCCCTAAGAGAGACTCACAGCAAAGCCTATAGGAATTCCCTTCTGGACTACTCAGAGTTGGCTTTGATTTACTCCAGCAGATAGTGAGAACTGTAAAACCTCGTGGTCTCTGGCCATCAATGGCAGCAGTGGGTGCAAATGTTTCCTCAATTAGGGAAAGTTCACTTCCCACTGAGACTATTCAGTTAATTCAAACAAGAATTTTGGCATTGCCAGGCACCTCAGCTTTGAAGGATTACCCCAATTAGTTGTCATGTTTAGTGAACATCTGTTGAACCGCAGTGATTTTATTTAGTGGCTTTCCCCGTATGTAGTTTTTGGGAATAAAATTAACTGATTTACCTTGCATTTTCCTTAACCATGTACAGTATTATCAGTGTGTTAGGGTTAGACATTGTTCTTTTGCTTCATTCTGAGGAAATTTATTCCTCTCTCAAATGTCTTGGCAAAAGTCAGAACAATCTTCTACAATGACATATTGAAACACTGAGGATAGAACATGTAATGTTACATTGTCTTTTGGTCTCATTATCATAATAAGTCATAATGGATAGTCCGTCCCCAAGGAAAAAATGCTTTTCATAATTTAAAAGGAGGCAGGAAAAAAATCAGTTTATAACTTAGCCACAGAATGTAACTAAAATGTTATCAATTATCAATTTATTTATGAAAAAACAGATATATTGGATAACTATTTTTATTCTCAAAAGAGCGGAGCAGTTTTTTTAAAAAAATAAATATTCCAACCGCAAAATGGCATAAATTTGTGAGCATTAATTTATAGTCCCTCTCTTAAAAACTACAGAGTAAGCAACCAAGGTATATTCTTACCATGCTACTAAGTCTTGCTAAGATTTATTTCAAGTTACAATGGGTATCAGATCCTGAAGCTGAGGCTCCAATACTTTGGCCATCTCATGAGAAGAGAAGACTCCCTGGAAAAGACCCTGATGTTGGGAAAGTGTGAAGGCAAGAGGAGAAGGGGACAACAGAGGATGAGATGGTTGGACAGTGTCATCGAAGCTACCAACATGAATTTGACCCAACTCCGGGAGGCAGTGGAAGACAGGAGGGCCTGGCATGCTCTGGTCCATGGGATCACGAAGAGTTGGACACGACTAAACGACTAAACAACAGCAACAACAACAATGGGTATTGGCCAAGCATAAGTGAAAGCAAGGTGTTCTGCGTCATTTCAGCGTTCCTAGAAGTTATGATTATTTGAATCAACGCTGTTGAAGCCCTCACTTAAAATATGTTTGCTTCATTTAATCTGAATAGTAAAATGAAGGCCAGGAATTTCATGAAAAAAATGAAACATAAACTGAAGCTGACAGAAGACGACCTACAGTTTTCCAGTAAGGAATCTACAAGAAGAAGTAGAACGTAAAAGACAAGGAACCCCACCGTCACCGAGAAGAACTAGAGGCAAGGAGAAAACTAAGGATAAAATTGGTAGTAAAAGCCATGCATGGTCTGGATAAAAGAATGGATAACATTAGAAAATCAAAGACTATTGAAATTGGAAGGTCATGATTTAAAAAGGGTTGGCATGCATATGTGTGGTATGGGAAATTTAAAGAACAGTCACATTTTGCAGAACATATTCTGAGGAAGGCGCTGTGCTTAGTATGGCAAAAATTTCAAATGCAAACCTATAAGAAAATTCCAATATGGGTAGCACCAATAGAGGCATTTACATTGAAAATATTGAATCAGAAGGGAGCGTTACTCACGTATATAGACTTGTTAACTAAAGATCAAAATATGAAAGACAAAAAAGACCTAGAAAAATTGGGTCTAGCTACAGATTGGTGGTCAATGCTGAAACTAGAATCAAGATATAAAAAGGACAAAAACATGGGCTTTTTTGAGGGGAAAGTTCAGGTGGATGAACTATGGATCTATACTAATGAGAAAATAATAAAAAAAAAGTATACATATCTATTAGAGTATGATTTAGAGGATGAGAGGGTGAAGGAGGTGATGGTAAAATGGGCACAAAACTTTGGATATAATATCGATATTGATGAATGGACCAAAATGTGGAAAGATAATTGTAAAATGATCAAGCCAATCAATCTTAGAGAAAATATCCTTAAAATGTTTCATAGATGGCCTTTTACTCTGGTAAGATTGGCAAAAATGTCAGAAGGGATCAGTAATGTTTGTTGGAAATGTAAAAAAAATCCAGGGACTTATTATCATATATGGTGGTCATGTGAAAAGGCAAAAAAAATTTGGTCACAGGTTTGGGAAATGTCACAAGAGATTGTTCAGCAAAAATTAAGTTTTAAACCTGAAATGTTATTATTGAATATAATTCCAGAAATTATTGATAAGAAAACAAAATACAGTGGTGCCTCGACTTACGAACGTCCCAACTTATGACCATTTTGAGTTACGACCAGCTCCGGCCACAAAATTTTACTTCGACTTGCAGCTGGAGCTTCCAGTTACAAACAGAAAAAGGCAGGGAAAAAAGGCGGGAAATTCAAATTGCTAACTGTTGGTAGGCGAAGAGGCTGCTTCTTTGTAGCTCTTTCGCCCCAACGGTTAGAGTGAGTGCGATCGGAGGAGGCTTCGGACTGCCTGGTAAGGTAAGGTGCTGCTTTCTGCTTTTTAAAAACTGTTCTGGGTGGGTTTTGCAGCGTGGTTTTGGGCTGGGGGGTTTATGTTTCTGTGCTGTGATGGGTCTTGGGGGGTTTGTTTGTTTTTTGGTATTTTCCCCCCATTTCCGATGGGTCTTGGGGGGTTTGCTTGCTTTTGGGGTTCCCCCCCATTTCCGATGGGTCTTGCATGCTTCGCTTGCTTTCCGCTTTGTTTTTTTTTTGCATTTCCGATGGGTCTTGCATGCTTTGCTTGCTTTTCTCCCCCCCCCCCCCTTCAGCCGGAACGGATTAATCGCGTTTCCAATGGGTCTTGCAGGTTTTTGTTGGGGTTTTTTGGTGATTTTTTTCTTTGGCCAGAACGGATTAATTGCATTTAAATGCATTTCAATGGGAAATGGTGCTTCGACTTACGACCATTTTGAGTTACGACCGGAGTTCCAGAACCAATTAAGTTCGTAAATTGAGGCACCACTGTATAGTCTAGGTTACTCTGGGCCCAAAAATGGAAGAATGGAGAGACACCAATGATGGAAAAGCTATTAAAGAAGCGACTGGACATTGCAGAACTAGATATGCTTTCAGAGACACTATGGGATCAACCAAGAGACTTTGTAAAGGAAAACTGGAAGCTGACATATAATTGGGCCCAGAAAAAGACAGGAACTTAGGGGAAGAATTAGTTTAGAGCGAATCAGTGCTCACTGGAATCCTTTGATGATATTTAGATGACCAGACGACGGTGAAATCTCTGATCTATAGGGGTAGTATGGATGTTTAGTTTTGATGTTTCTTGTTATTATTGTTAGGTTTTTAGTGTTTTTTGTTTTGTATGTTGGGTATGTATGAATAATAATAAAAAACAAATAAACAAATAAAACATGTTTGCTTCCAGACAGGCACTTTACTCTAGAACTGCCAGCACTTGCTCACTCATTTTGTATGGGAATGATGATGATGATGATGATGATGATGGATGTGATCAAAGTGTTGATGGCTGCCAAAGTGGAGCTAGAAAAATCCCATTTTGGACTAGAACTCCCAGTGTCTTTGACACATACAGCCAGACTAGACATTTGGTGTGGAATTCCCATTCTTCATACTTCTTACAGGACATTTGCATGACACCATCATCCAGCCACTGTCGTCTTTTATTTTCTTTGTGGCTCAGCTGCCTTTTCTTAAATTGTAAAACAGCCTGAAGAACAGATCAGCAATGCAACCACCACAGGTACAGATGCCTTTTCAATGCTGGTCTTCTTTCTCTTAGAAAGAAAATAGTTTTGACATGGGCCTATTGAATCTAATCCATTCCCAGTGGACTGCAAATTCTGTTGGAGTTTTATTTCCAGCCTCGCATGTGTCAGTGGCTTGTGTGACTGGGAGGATTTTTCTGGGCTGGAGTAAGTGTCTATCTATTCAGCACTAACCAATCTTTTCTTCCGGGCTTTGAATTCAAAGGCAGGGAGTCCTGCCTTTCTGCCACATGTTCTTTCCCTCTCTTTAGTTTGTTAGTGGCCATTGTTTTGTTTGCTGTTGATCTATTTAGTTGCTTGCTAAGTATATGTGTAGTAAAGAAAGCAGCATACACAAGTCTGTATCTTCAAGTAACTGTAAGTAAATAATTTTAAAAATCATTTTTCCTACAAATGACTCAAAGTGAGTTACTGACTCTTTAAGTGCTAGTTAATAAGAAAGGAGAGGACTCTGGGGAACTTGTAGTTATTCTCCTCTGTGGATCTCTGTACTTGTACTGCATAGCAAAAAGGGATTTTACCAGCATTCAAAACTCTGCAATAAATTCATGATCACATTGTCATTACTGCCATTTTGTGATTTATTTATTTATTAAATCCTCCAGCACAACAGTGGGACATATTAGTCCCACAGAGTCACATTGCTCTGAGATTTCCACTGAGAAGAGAGCTACAAACAAGGTGGGCATATCATGGCATTGTCACCTGAACAATGGTAAACAGGTTCTCTAAATTTCAGTCATTTCCCATGTTTTTATTTAAATAAACAAAGATTAGTTAGAAGAAAATCTTCCAACTAATCCATTGCTTTTTTGCCCTTGAAGTGGGGTATATTTTTATTGTAGCCAATTTAATGTATCTGGACAAAAATAAACAAAATGTTTTCTAGCAAACAATTATTCATTAATGCTGGTGTTATGTGCTATGTTCTTCAGTAGTTTGCAGAGAAAACCGGGATTTCTTCAATTTTAGAGGGAAGCCAGAAAAATCTCCTTACTACATGAATAGTACATTGGCTGAAATCCTCTTGCTTTGCATAATAAGTCACACTAGAGGAGATCCATTGAATCAGTGGAGATTTGGTGAATCAACTCCTCTGAAGTTCCATTGATTCAAATGGACCTTCTGTAGTTATGACTGAACTGATTAAAGGCCCTACTGCAGTGTGACTTACTACACTATGCAAAAGGATTCCAGCCAATATATCCTAATCTAAACCCTAACCTCCACCTTTAAAACACTGGAATTTCTGCTGAGGTCAGAAAAAAACCCACAGCTCACTCAAAGCAAGTTGCTTTTGCCTTGTCCTACTGCATGAAGTCAATACATCTTTTATCAATTGTTAAAATGATTTTCTCATTGTTATTTTAACGAAAGTGAGATGTAGTGTTCCAGCACCATAATGCCCTAATATTACTTTTATTATTTTTTTTAAATCTATCACTATCATTATTCATGCTGCTAAGATGCAGGTGACCTAAATTTATAATAATAATAATAATAACAATGTAGCTTTATTGCATTCTTGCTTTACAACATATTTGTGCATTATAGTATTACAGTGCTATGCTGATCTACCATTAAAAAACAGCCAGAAAACCTTTTCACTGCTAAATGAAAGAACAGCAAGCGAGGGAGGGAAAGCACCAAACTGTACCTCCTGCAATCGTTATAATTAATGTATGCTGGTATGTTGGCATCATACCAACTGCTGTAGAGGGAACATTCTGTGAACATGAAAGAAGCACAAATCTCCTGATAGTGTGAATGTCAATGCTAAAGTGGCTACCTGAAATGAACTTTCAGTATTTATGTGGAAGAGAACATTGCTCTGCAAGGAACAAAGAGATAAATTGGGTAGTAAAAACCGCGCAGATGTCTGAACAAATAAAACTCCTTTCAGTGAATGTAAAGGGGCTTAATTCACCCCAGAAGAGGAAAAAAATATTTAACAAACTTTTTAAAGCAAAGGCGGACATCATATTTATCCAAGAAACACACATAAAAGAAAAGGATAAAAAACTTTTAGAAAATTCTAAATTAGGGAAAACCTTTATAGCTTCAAATCAACAAAAAAAGAAAGGAGTAGCTATGTATATCAAGAAAGATCTGAACCCAAATTTGGTATTTGCCTCAGAGGATGGGAGATCATTGATGGTGAAAATTTCTTATGAGGGAGAAGAAATACTATTGGTGAACATATATGCACCAAATGAATCTCAACATAAATTTTATTCTCAATTGAAGAATCAATTAATTTTAAAGGCAGAACAGAAAATATGTATCATGGGAGACTTTAATACAATAGTAAATAAAGAAAAAGACACATCAACGAGCAATGGAAACGCGAGGAAAAGAACAAGAAACGTGATACCTAAGGTGTTCCTGGAAATGGCAGAAGAATTGAGTTTAATCGATATATGGAGAACTAGATATCCCCAAAGAAGAGATTATACATTCTACTCAAACAGACACAACTCCTGGTCAAGAATAGACAACTGCTGGATCTCAGCGGAAATTACGCACCAAGTGGAAGAAATTGAAATATTACCAAATACATATGCAGACCATAACCCATTATGGATGATTTTAGGACAAACATCAAGAAGAGGCACATGGAGGCTGAATAGCTACTTATTGAGAGAAGAAGCCTTCCTGAACAAAATCAAAAAGGAGTTAAAATTTTATTTTCAAATAAATAAACCCCAGGACACAGCAATGACAGTGATTTGGGATGCTGCAAAAGCTTTTTTTCGTGGTTATGCGATAGAATACAATACACAAAGAAAAAAGGAGAGAAACAAACAATACCATACTCTAATAATGTCTTTAAAAAAAGAGGAAATGGAACTAAAAAAGTCACCATCTAACAAGAATTTATTAAATAAGATAAATATCTTACAACATAAAATCAACCTACTAGAACAAGAAGAGATGGAGAAAAAAATCAGATCAGCAAGGCAAAACTTCTTTGAAAATGCAAATAAGCCAGGAAGATGGTTAGCATATAGAATAAAAAAAGAGAGAGAGAAAACAAGAATCACGGAAATACTGGATAGACAAGAGAAGGAAATATACAAGCAAAAGGAGATTGAAACAGAAATTCAAAAGTTCTATGCTGGTCTTTATAAAAAAAGAGAAGTAGAACAGGAGAAGCAAATGGAATATCTGAATAAAATTACAGCCTGGAGGTTTAATTCGCAACAACTTGAGAAATTAAATAACTCAATCACAATGTACGAGATCGAGGAGGCATGGAAAAATAGAAAAGTGGGAAATCTCCAGGCCCAGATGGATTACCAGCTGAATATTATAAGGCGTTTGAAGAAGTCTTAACTCCTCAATTTAAAAAGTTAACCGAAGATATTGAGTCTAAGGGGGAAATTCCAAACTCATGGAAAGAGGCACATATTACTCTAATACATAAGGAGAGAACGGAGAAAAATAAAATTAAGAACTACAGACCAATCTCTCTCTTAAATGTTGACTACAAGATCTTTACAACCATCTGGGCATCAAGATTAAAGGAAATACTGGGAGAAATAATAAATAAAGATCAAACAGGCTTCATTCCTAAAAGGAAACTATCATCAAACATAAGGACAATAATAGATATCTTAGAATATTATGAATTGCACCCAGAAAAGCAGATGATGTTAATTTTTTTAGATGCAGAGAAAGCCTTTGATAATGTCAACTGGGAGTTTATGTTGTTACAGCTAAAGAAGATGGGAGTGGAAGGAAACTTCCTACAAACAATTAAGGCAATATACTCCAAGCAGGAAGCTAGGATCAAAGTCAATGGTAATTTAACGGAGAGTATACTAATTGAACAAGGCACAAGACAGGGATGTCCGTTATCCCCCCTTTTATTTATATTAACTTTGGAAATTCTAAACAGGCAGATAAGGGCCAATGAGAGAGTTAAAGGACTAAAAATTAGAGGTGAAGAATTTAAGATACAAGCGTATGCAGATGATTTGGTAATAATACTTGAAAATCCTCATGGAAATCTGGAGGAGCTTTTGAGACTAATAGAAGATTATGGACAAGTGGCAGGCCTTAAAATAAACTATCAAAAAACAAAATTTATGACTAAAAACATAAAGAAAGAAGATGTGGAAAAATTAGTGACAGAAACCAATTTTGAAGCAGTACAGAAAATTAAATATCTAGGAGTTATTATTACCAAAAAACCAAGCAACCTAATGAAAGAGAATTATTTGAGAATGCAGAAGGAAATCCAGAAAGATTTGGAAGAATGGAGTAAGCTGCAATTATCTCTGATGGGAAGAATCTCAACGATAAAAATGATGATATTACCAAAACTTCTATTCCTTTTTCAAAATCTGCCAATATTACTAAACTTCAAATATTTCAAGGATTTAGATCGTCTGATTGTGAAATTTGTTTGGAAGACTAAGAAACCAAGAATAAAACTCAGGTTGTTACAGGATTTGAAAGAAAGGGGGGGGGGGTTTTAGGCATACCGAATTGGCTATTATACTATAAGGCTTGTGCTATGACATGGATAAAGGAATGGATAACTCTTGTAAATCAAAGATTACTGAAATTGGAGGGGCATGATTTAAGAATGGGTTGGCATGCATATGTGTGGTATGGAAAATATAAGGAGCAATCACACTTTATGGAACACATTGTGAGGAAGGCTTTATACCTAGTGTGGCAAAAATTTCAAATACAAACCTACAAGAAAATTCCAATATGGGTAGCGCCTATAGAAGCATTTACTCTGAAAGTATTGAACCAGAAAGGGGCACTGCTAACATATAAAGAATTGCTTAGCAAAGAACAAAACATAAAAAATAAGCAAGAACTAGAGGTACTGGGGGTGGCAACAGATTGGTGGTCAATGAACAAATTGGAATCAAGATATAAAAAAGACAAAATTGTGGGTTTCTTTGAGGGTGAAGTTCAAGTGGATAAACTGTGGATCTATACTGATGAGAAAATAATTAAAAAAATGTATACATACCTATTGGAATATGAGATGGAGGATGAGAGGGTAAAGGAGACGATGATAAAATGGGCAAGCAATTTTGGTTACAATATTGATATTGATGATTGGACATTGATGTGGAAAGAATCCCATAAAATGATTAAGCCGGTAAATTTAAGAGAAAATATCCTCAAAATGTTCTATAGATGGCACTATACCCCTGTAAGGTTGGCAAAAATGTCAGAGGGTAATAGCAATGTTTGTTGGAAGTGTAAAAAAAAAGCAGGAACCTATTATCATATGTGGTGGACATGTGAAAAAGTCAAGAGATATTGGATGCAGGTGTGGGAAATAATAAAAGAAATCATTCAACAGAAATTAAATTTTAAGCCTGAAATAGCACTGTTAAATATTGTGTCGGAAATCACTGATAAGAAAATCAAATATTGTGTAATGTATATACTTGTAGCTGCTAGGTTACTCTGGGCCCAAAAATGGAAAAGTGAAGAAACACCCACGATGGAGGAGCTCCTAAAGAAACTGTTGGATATTGCAGAATTAGATGCACTTTCAGAAGCACTACGTGAACAACCAAGAGACTATGTGAAACAAAGTTGGAATTTAATATATGTTTGGGCTCAGGAAAAGACAAAAATTTAGGGGAAAATGTTTTATGTTCATTATCTTTTTCAAGGCTCACTGGAAACCTGGGGAATCTGGGACTCAAAGGAGATTGGAATTTCTTGTCCTCTGAAGGGGGGAGGGGAGGGCTTATTTTGGGCTATTTTTTTATTCCTTTTCGTTTTTTGATATTTTATATTTTGTATTCTGTAGTTCTGCTTAATAAAATAAATATCTATTAAGAAAAAAAAATGCTTTTACCTAACATTTGTAATATAATGTCCTTCTTCTGTAATATTTGAATAATTTACTGTTTTTAGCTTTTAATATTGTGTTTTTAATTGCGTAAGCTGCCTCGGGTCCTTTTTAAGGAGAAAGGAAGTGTAAAAATGTTTAAAATAAATAAATAAAACAAATAGTGATTTCTGAAAAAAAAGAAAAAAAAAGAAGAAGAAAAAAAGAAGAGAACATTGCTCTGCAAGCTACACTTGCTGGAAGTTCCTCTTCTAGACAGATGTTAAAACTCCAGGAGCCCTGTCCTCCACTTGTGGTGACCACCCTACAAGCCTAAAAGTCGACCCTCTGCAATAAGTCTTAATCACTCTGTTTTGTGTTCAGCTTTTTGTTGTGGTTCTGTCGTAGACTGCGGAAATGTGGCTGACTGAGTGACGCTCCTACTGTAAAGCTGAGAGTGACGCCATGCACCTGAAATCAGGGTGATTAAATGTATATGCTCGCTTTATGTTATTAGGTTGTTTATATTGGTGATATCAGTGGTAGTGTAAAGTTCAGTCTGATTTCTATAGCCTCAAAAGCTTAGGGTTTTCTGAACTTTATATCCTTTGACTTGGTTGATGAAATGTACACTGAGGCAATAACTATATTTTGGAGAGGTAATTCTACTTTAATTTCACTCAGAGAGTCTTTAGTAGCTAAACGGTTTTGTCCGTTTCTGGGCACAAGCCTTTAAACGCAGCAGTTGTGAGGATTCAAAGCAGAACTCCGGATACTGAGATTTCTGCCAATATAACTACTAACTAAAAGCTTGATCTTCACTAGAATGGGCAACTAGCTTTTCATTGCAATTCAAAAGTATCTCATAGTCTCATTTTAGCTCTTTCCTCGCCGTAAGGAAAGCTGAGATTGGCCCTACTTGCTTGATTTTATCTAACCTCTTTCCACACCAAAGCCCTATCTGTCTAATCTCCTCAACCCAGTTCTTGACAGAGCCCTACCTTTCCGTTCAAATGTGCTATCCAACCCTCCAATTCTCCTCCTCTCAGATGTTTGATTGCTTCCCTACTGAGTGGTGATTAGTGGAGACAATGCCTCTGTGAGGGTCTTCATTTCTTTGACTTCCACAGACAGGGCCAGAATAGAAAGACATCCCTTTTACAGTCATCATCATCATCATCATCATCATCATCATCACCACCACCACCACCACCACCACCACCACCATCATCATCATCATGTGCCATCCAGTCAATTCTGACTTATGGTGACCATTTTCTGGGTTTTCCAGGTAGAAAATACTCAGAAGTGGTTTACCATTCTCTTCTTCTAGAGGAGCCCTGGGACTGTGCAGCTTGCCCAAGGCTTACACAGGCTGACTCTACTCATAGGAGGCACAGAGGGGAATCCAACTCCCAACCTCATAAACGTGTGAAAAAATGTGTTGGTGATTAGCCTTGCTACAAAAGGGCGAGAAGGTAAGGCAGGTACCATTATCCCTGCCACAACCATCATTTTTCCTGCCCCCACCACCATCTTCACTGGCCTGAGCTGTTCTGCTAACATTCCTTCAGGTCTGGGATCATGGGTAGACCTGGGACTTTCATATCTTTTTCACTAGAGTCCAAGAATTCTTCAGGAATTCCCCCAGCCATAATTCTGATACCTGTAACCAAAAAGTCCAAGTCTTCAGAGGAGTTTCAGTACACACAGCTGTGCCTCAGCAAATTAGAGGACTGATGGTTTATTGAGATGCATCCTGTACAGGACCTAATAAGCTAAAAGACTACCAGCCCCAAACCCCTTGCAGCTCCCATGGTGTTTTGCCCCTCCCACCCAGTTTCTCTGTCTTCTACTAATGCTGATCACTCCACTGAGAAAGTTGTTGAGGCATAGATGTCCATGTACTGAAACTCCTCTGAGGACCTCAATTTTTTGGCTACAGGTACCAGAGTTCTGGCTGGGGGAATCCCTGGAGAATTCTGAGATCAGTGGTGAAAAAGATATGAAAATCCAATGTCTAGTCATGCTCTGCTGCTGAATGTCAAATTGTTTCACAGTAAAACAACTATCACCCATCGCTTAATTGTGGATGAAGGAGCTGATGTGGTTTCTATTACCAAAATTTAGGTGGATGAGCTGGGAGCAACTGAATTTTCTCAGCTGTTTCTATTGGGCTTACTGTCACCGATTTATTTATTAATTTGTTTATTTTATATCATTTGTAAGCCGCTTTTCTCCTAGTGAGGGGACCCAAGATGGCTCACAGTGTTAAAGCAAGTAATACCAACTTTGAAGATAAAGGGGAATGGTGAATCGGGAATTTACATGGATTCCTGCAGAGGCCCACTCTACATTTGTACTTTGTCGTTTCCACTAATTTCCAGCTAATTTCTAGAGTCCATTCAAATGGACTCCGTTCCCCATTTGAGGAATGGAGAGTTCCATTTTACTCAATGGGGAAAATGTGTACAAAAATAGGTGCATTAAAAACTGTGTAAATAAATGCCTTTTATTATGGGAAGTGCTTACATAAAATATGTATGAATTTCCATGTGGAAAGAAAAACAGTCTTCTAACCTGATACAAACAAAAGATGGGAAAGAAGTGAAGGTGGGAATCTTTTGTGGCACAAAATTTTGTTGTCATTTTCATTAGTACAGTGGACCCTCGACTTACGGAATTAATCCGTATTGGAACGGTGGCTGCAGGTCGAAAAGTCTGTAGGTCGAGGCTCCATTGACCTACAATGCATTGAAAACCGATTAATCCGTAACCGGTCGTTTTTGGTCCATTTTGTTTGATTTTCCGGTCTGTAGGTCGATTCTCCGGCCGCAAGTCGAACCTAAATTTTGCGGCCAGAGAAGTCTGTAACTTGAAAAGTCTGCAGGTCGAGCCGTCTGTAAGTCGAGGGTCCACTGTACAACTATTAAGTTTCTAACTTTAAGTTATAGTGTGCTGCACAATAGAGTAATGGACTAGGACTCTGGAGATCTGGGTTGAAAATCCAGCTTGTCAATGAACATTAATTGGGAGGAAGGTGGCACTTATAACCCACCACTCCTTAAATATTTCACATACCTTGAAATCTCTCAGGTGCAGCTTGATGGCACATAACAGCAACAAAGCTTCCTAATACAGAGCAGCCTACATCTGCTGTAAATTGACCCATTCATTCATTAATCCCATCTTCTCCACCCCCAAAAATTCTGTCTAGCAGAACACTGGTTGATGCTGTCTGTATCTGTTTTGCGCTGCTTTTCAGTCTGAGACGGTGTTCAGAACCTCATTACAAATGGTGCTGGGAGACCACAACATTCATATTGAGGAACCTTTCTCTGGAGTAATGCAGGATTTCATGGATACCATGACAGCTATGAGTCTGCCTGATGCGTTAATGGTCCAACGTCTGGCAGATTGAACCTGGAGCAGGTCTTCTTATCTCAAGCATACGGAAAAATATTTGGCAACAGGGACAATAATAGCTTCTCATGGTTTTGAGCAAGATAGAGGATCTACAGGGGTGGACAGCTGGCAGGCAGAGTTGTGGATCTTGGAATGATGAATGTACATTGTGAGGATTACTATGCAGTATAAGAGTTATGGATTTATGCAGCAGATTTTCCCTTCCATCATTTCTATATAGATCTGACTCATTCCATGGCAAAATAGACACTGTACTATTTATTCTGTGACCTACAGACCTAATGTCCAAATCTCAAGTACCAGATGATGGAAAACACCTTCATTTTAACAGAAAACCTTTCAAAAATCTGCACACTTACAGACACAGAAGCAGTTTCAGCTGAAATTTGGCAGAAACATTTTCTCCTATTAAGCTGGAACAAAATGATGGGTTAAACATTAATTTTAAGTTAGGAAGTCTTTGGTTGTCTTTTATATCCTTTTCTGTTAAAAGTGATCCCTCTCTCACACACCCATCTCCACTGGTAGAATGGAAACAGATGCAGGGTATTTTCCCCCCCTCTTTTGGTTCAATTGGTTTAATTCATTTGTTGTTTACACCCATTCTAATCCAGCCAGCATCTGTACCATAGACACATGGAAACACACGCCGTAAACCTCTGTTTGTATGGGGGATGGATGGAGGAACTGTATGTACAAAATCAGTGCTGGATCAGCCTGGATGCATAGTCCCCCCCTGCCCCCAATAGCCAGGTTTGTCCAAATATAATGTAAGAAGGCTGGTGGAGAAAGTTGTTGGACGCAAACAGCAAGGATAAGGCCGTCACATTATCTGGTTGGCTGGGTTCTATCCAGATTCTGGACACAGAGCTCTCTAGCTGTTTACACCATCAACTGGCTTGCATGTCAAGCTTTCATTTTAAAAAGGTGAACCTCTGACCCCTTTAGAAGTTGAGGTATAAAGCAAAAGGTTAATCAGTCACTGGATTACCAAAGTATTTTGGGAGAAGCAAGCCTTCCAGTTTGACTTGCCAATGGGAGAAGCCATTGGCAGTTTGAGAGTGTCTTATAGATTTATGAGTTAAAGACTTCTTCTCTCTGAACACATGGGTAAATGTCGCAATTTTGAGAAAGCTAGTGACCAGCTAGTTGACAGATAGGTGAAATCTATAGATCTGCCTACAAACGGTGAGTACATAGTAGGGATGTACATTTGGATTCAGAAATATTCAGAATTCACCAAATAATGCCATATTTGGAAAGTTCCAAATAAAAGTCAAAGCAGTAGCACTGTGATTTGACATACTGAATCTGGCTGGGCAGGCAGTGGAACTCTGCTTCAACAGGATAATATCTGATGCATTTGAAGAAGTGGGCTACAATCCATTAAAGTTTATTCCAAGATCCTTTGTTATTTTTTTAATAGGCATCACCCACCACAGTTAAAGACAGCAGCTTAGTTTAGAGGAGTCAAGGACAAGGATGAGAGGTTACTGCCACTGTCTTATGCCCATATTTGTTGCCTAAGGCAAGTGCCTCAGTCTGCCTAGCAGTAGAGGTGACTGGGATACTCATAACTAAGGCGAGGAATTCTATGACATGTTGTATTTTTTTCCTGCAACCTATGTTTCAGTTTATGGGTAGGTTTGAACATGTTTATGAGTAATCTGGTGAGAAAAGCCATATTACTCGAAACATGGTTTAATTTGCTTATGGGTTCAAATGTAGGTTGTAGAGAAAATGTGAAATGTCATAGAAATCCTCCCCCTACTCATAATTCTTTACCATAGATAAAGCAGACTCATCAGAGCAGATTAGATTGGATACATTGATATGGAATAGGACTGATAGCATATTTGGCTGACTGTTGAAGCATGAAGGCTATTTGTGTCTCTCTGTGGCAACTGTGGAAGGGAGCTCACAGGGTGGAATGGCATCCCCCATAGATCTCTTGTGTTAAATTCAGAATTCAAGGAGTAAAAAAAAAATCAACTAAAAAAGGCTTTATATTGCCAAAAGTGGGGAAAAGGAAATTGAAAGCATCAGTACCTTATATGGAAGATACTGTTTGGGTTCCAAAGCAGAGGTAGACTAGCTGCTTGACCCTCCAGCAAAGTCAGAGACTTCTCCTGTACACTCCAATCCCTGAGGAGACAGAGAGGGTCTCCGATGGGGTCACTGGCTGTAGCATGGCCCAAAGGGTAAAGAGTGAATGTGGGCCTGATCAATGTGACCTTATTTGGCCATGGACTGAATTCGGCAGGCACTGCACAGTTCTAATATGAAAGGGGGGAAAGATATATCACACAATATGTTTTTTCCTTTAGTGTTTATATATGGTAAATTCAAGAGTACACTATTCCAGCATTTTCATGTTAATAGTACAAAATGTTCCAATTCTTTTTCTCCTTTGCACTTAGCTGTATTTTTTGCCTATAGTTTTTCAGTCAACCTAAAGTAGGTAAGTGCTCATTAATAAATCTTTTAATCAGCAGGTAAGAGCAACATATAAAGCAGCCTTACCTATGCTGTTTTTCTTGTTGAATTGCAAACCATGTGGTGTCATAGGACTGGCATTTCCATAATACACACCCAGAGGAGATACATCTAATAAACATCAGATGGACAGGCAAAGGAGAAAGTGCTTTGCAATTTGCATGGGAGGGCCTATCTAGAGCCATACACTCACATGCAGTGTCCAGAGTCTGTCTCCAGAGTCACATGGTAGCCACACAGTGACTTTGTTGCATTATCTGTGCACCAGGGTTAAAATGGCCACCCAGATCAGATTTCAACCTATGCAACCTTTGTCCACCCAAAACTGCAATGGATACAGAGACATCTGTTGGTTAAGTGAAGTATTACCCAAACTTTTCACCTCAAAAGTTATATTAAAAAATAAGGAAGTTTTCTTAAGCCAGTTTAGGGGGACCCAAGGACAGAGGAAGCTCTCTTGGGACCTGTCCAGACTGGCCATTTTGGATGCAGGGTGGATCAAGCTACAAAGGGCCTGTTGAGGTGAGAGGGAGGAGCAATGTGCCATTTGGAGCGCTCCTCCCATTCCAACAGCAAACGGCTGCTTGTAGACCAACAGGTGCCAATGAAGCACTTTCCCTGATCCTTTGTAGAGGGTCAGAGAAAATGAAAGGACTTTTTACATGGCTCCTCTCTCCCTCTCCGTGCCGTTCTGCTTTCTCCCTTTCCCCCTCCCTGCTTCCCTTCTCTTCTTCTCTTCCCACTCTCATAATCTGCAGCCATGATACTGAGGCTGCTGGAGGTCTGGCTAAACAGTGAGGGTGCCAAAAAACATGGATGCCCTACTGCTGGGCCAGAAATATGTGCAACAGCTCTTAAAGGGGAAGGATGACTCAATCTAAATATAAAGATAAATGGATGCATGCTTTCCCCCCCCCAACCCAAACTGTGTCCTCAACTATCCATAGGCCATATCTATATGCTAGTGTGGACAGGATCTTATACTGAGTGAAACTATCCCTCTAACCCAGTATGGCCCTCTCTGATTGGCAGCGGTTCACAAGGATTTGAAGCAGGATTCTTCCCTCATCCTTCCTGGAGGCCCTTGGTATTCCTTCATTGTCTTCTATCCAAGTACTACTCAGACCCAGTCTGGCTTGATTTACAAACAAACAAACAAACAAACAAACAAACAAACAAACTGTAGCGATCACCCCTGGTATGAATATTCAGCAGTGTATTTGCATGTACCAATGAGAGCTGTTGGAAGGCGGAGCCAGAGAAACTAGAAGGGAGGGGTGAGTCAGAGTCTAGTCAGTTCAGTCAGAGACAGAGAAGAGAAAAAGAGTTTGGGGTTTGAGGCAGAGAGAGTGTTTAAGGACTGATTAGTCAGAGTGTGACCTGTATTAACTAAGATAGAAGAGGTTAAAGTAAAATACTGAAGCTTTGTGTAACTTTAAGAATGCGCTTAAGAACTAGTCCTAAAACATCTTGTAATCAATAAACCTGTTTCTGTTTAAAAGTTCAGTACTGAATGAACCTCAGTCTTTCATGGGAAATATAGGTTGATAAAGAGATCAACTGGTGGCAGCGTGTTAAAGGGCGTGTTGGGATACCTTCGTGAGATCTGGGTTTGGTGAAACAAGCAGGGGCCATGAGGTAAACGCCACAATTGAAGTCCAGCAGCGGGATACAAAATAATCCAGTAAAGCCAATGTTTAAAAGTGAATTTTCTGGAGTTGTGGGTACCTTTTAGTCAGAGGTCTGTGGCAAAGAAGTGGGTGACCTGCTAGAGCTTTTGTGGAAAAGCTTAGTGGCGGGGCTTCTGAACCCAGATCTGGGGGAACTAAAGATAGGGAACCGACTCTAAAGGAAAAAATCTTTTTTTGTTTACCTCAGGATTTGAGAGACCCAGTGGGCTAGCTTGAAATCCAAGGCTCTGAGAGATAAGGGAACAGTGTTGGATAAGAGCGGAAGACCGTGTCAGAGCAGATCTGAGGTGATAGGAAAATAAAAGCAGAGGCTTGAAAATAAAATTATTTTGGTGTCTGAGAGCAAGACTAGCTCAGACATACACTGTAACTAAAAGGTTGTGAGCTAGAGAACTGCTGAATAAAGCACAACAACATAGTTACTGGAATAAACAGCAGAAAGACAGGTCCTTTTTAAAAGCAGTACAGACATTAAAGACTAATTCACTCAGACTTAAACATGCCACCCAAACATAGCCAAAAAGGGAGTCAGGAGACAGGAAGTTTACCTCAGGAAGTGGAGGGAAATGGAGACCCTCTAGAGAACAGGAAGAAACTGATGAAAATGCCTCAGAAAGACAAGGTGTCCTAACCTCCCAAGATTTTGAAAAATGGAGGTTAGAACAGGAATTCAGGCTTAAAGAATTGGAGATCAGAGAAAAAGCGAAAGCTGAGCAAGAGGCCAGACAAATGGAATTAAGAGAAAGGGAGCTGGAATTAAGGCAAAGAGAAAAGGAAAGGGAATTTGAGCAAGAAAATAGACAAAGGGAAATGGAATTTCAAATACAGATGAAAAAAATTAGAATTAGCTGCTCAAAATAATAATAATAACTCTAGTGAGGGAAATGTCTCAAAAATCAATCTAAAGAAATTTCCCCATTATAGAAAAGGAGATTGCCCTGAATCTTTCCTGATATCATTTGAGAGAGTGTCCTGGGACTTTGAGATTAAGGATGATGAAAGGATGATAGTTTTGAGATCACAAATAAGTGGAGATTTAGCTGAGCTTTATTCTCAGATGCCTCTGGAGCAAGCTAGAGATTTTGAGGTATATAGAAAAATTGTGTATTCTAGATTTGGCATAAATGCAGAACACCTTAGAAGAAAATTTCATTCCCTTACCAAAAAGCCTGAAGAATCTTATGCCCAAGTGGGGGCTAAATTGATTCAATGTTTGGACAAATGGATGGAATGTGAAAATGTCACTTCTCTAGACCAAATGAAAAATGTGGTTGGTTTCGAACAATTTTATTCTATTTTGCCTGGGGAATTGCGTTATTTTGTCAAAGACAAAAGTCCTAAAAATGTATTACAGGTGTCTGAATATGCTGATTCCATTAGAGAGATTAGGGATCCTAAGTTTTCTGAGGTAAAATTTTACAGGCAGAACTAGGACAACAGTAAGAAACCCTTCAATAAAAATTACAACAGTAAAATGTCAGGGAAAGATGGCCAGCTTAGTACCTCACCTAAGTTGCCAGGGCCTAGTCCACAGAAGCGAATGAACCCTGAGGAAAAGTTTGACAGATCTCCTCAGTATGATCGAAGGACTTATAGACAGTGTTATAACTGCGGTGAGTTTGGGCATATTCAATCAAATTGTATGAAGAACAATAAAAATAAAAATGGAAAAGATGATAGTCAGACCAAAAAGGTTTACTGCATAAAACCAGTGGAAGCCACTGAAGGAGGTTGTAACAATGGTTCTGTCTCCATGGCAACTAGCACGACATAAAATTCTGATCTGCCACAAGCCAGAGTCGTTCAGTGCTTTCTTATAAAGTCAGATAATATTTTACTACAGAACTCTGGAGAGAAAATTCGTATTAATGGGACATCTTATGTTGGAATTGTAGATACTTGTTCCCATTTAACCCTATGTCCTCCTGATGTGGTTCCTAAAGAACAAATACTTCCAAATCAAACTGTTACAATCAAGGGAATAAGTTCTATGCCAGTGATTTTACCTATGACTAAAGTAAAGATAAACTATAGAGACTGGGTTGGAATTTGGGATGTAGCAATTTCTGATCAATTTCCAGCACCTTGTTTGATCGGATTAGATCTCACTAAGCATGCGCAGAGTGCTTTTGTAGTAACACATTCCCAGGGAGAGCAGTTAACAATCCCTGAGGGAAAAATGGAATCCCTAACTTCCGAAAGTAACCTGGAAGGCCCCAGTTTAAAAGAAAACTCTGACATGGATGAAATAGCAGAAGTTATATTTATGAAAAACCCTAATAATTCATCATTTGATAAGGAACAGAAGGAGGATACCACCCTTACGCAGTGCTTTGAGAAAGCTAAGGGAACTCCCTCTTCATTAACGCCTGAATGCCCAGAGAGATATATAATAGATAACAATCTGTTATATAGGGAAGTTTTGTTAGCACCTGAGAGGGGTGGAGATGGAAACCTCAAACAACTTATTGTGCCTGAAAAATATAGAGACAAGATTTTAAGCAAGGCACATAGTGATGCTTTTGGAGCTCACATGGGAATATCATGTATTAAACAAGGGGTTGCAAGGAACTTTTACTGGCCAGGAATGGGTCAGCAAGTTAAGCAGTTTTGTCCAGTTTGGGATATGTGCCAGAGAAGGGGTATGGGAAGCGACAAAACTAGGGCTGAAATGTGCCCTTTACCTATTGTTTCAAACCCATTCCAATGGTTGGGTCTGGACATGGTGGGACCCTTGCCCAGGGTGACTAGACATGGAGATGATTTCATCCATTCTAGTATAGATTGTGCCACTGGATACCCTGAGGCAGTGCCCCTAAGAAAAATTGTAACAAAGCTTCTAGTAAAGCTGGATGCATGGGTAAATGCCATGGATCTGTGGCAATTCACTCCTTTCCATGAAGCTGATGCTAAGAATAGAGGGGAAGTATATTCTCTCTTGCCAAGTTATGGTACTGACCCTATACTGTTGCATTACCACGATAAAAGTACAATTGATTGGGCTCCAACACCTCAGTTAAAAGAGCGATGAGCATATAAATTTAAAGGTCACTCAGTGCTACAGGCTGCTAAGGAGCTGGATGTTGCTCCTGTGAAAAAACACCTTTCTCTTGAGATGGTGAACTTCAGACCTCTCCAAACTCATGAGACTGCTTTGAATTGTGCTGCTGCATCTCCATATCCCAAAAGAAAGCTAGTCTGTGAGCTGATTCTAAAAAAAGAAGCCCACATTAATGAAAAGACAAAATATTTCTTAACACCACTTCACTTTGCTGCAGGATGCAGTAGTGTGTCTGTGTTTAAGTGCCTTCAGCAGCATGGGGCTGATGGTCATGCGGAGGACGGGGGAAACCTTGTTCCTTTGCACGATGCTTGTTCTTATGGACTCTGTGAGGCGGCTGAGCTACTTGTTGGACGTGGTGCAGTTCTCGATGGGGCTGATTTGTGGAAGTTTACCCCTTTACCTAAAGCTGCTCTGTTAACAAGCTTAAAGAGGGTTCAACAAGCAGCTGCAAAAGCACTTAAAATCCTGCTAGGCAAACCCTTGCCCGAGAAACCAGATGATGGAAGTCTCAACACCTCTGAAATAAGCCAAGTGTTTGAGATTTCACCTAAAAGAAATTTGTCGGTGAATCTTAAGGTGACACATGATATTGTTTCCTCACTTAGTGCAACTAAAGTTCCTGTGGGCGGGTTTATGGGTGAGAGTGAAAGCCAGAGCAATAAGATCTTAAAGAAGGATGCAGCCATAGATGTTCTGGAGGAGGAGAAGAAACTGCCTACCCTTTCCCCAGCTGAGAAAGTGAAGCCACGAGCCAGAAAGAAAGCAGGCTTGACCTGGAAAAGGCGAGCGGAGGAAATCCAGTGGACATCAGAGTGCCAGGTGACTGTCGATCATTGGAAGAGAGCGCAGACTTCAAAACCAGTCTTTGTTGCACCGAACTCAAATCGGGAATTCCTCAGCTGTGTGGGTGCATTGAGCATCGGACTTGGAGCTGGACTGTGCCAAGTGGATGACAGTGAGAGTCTACGCCCAGTGACTTTTACCAGCAGAAGACTTCAACCCCGTGAGAGACATTTGTCTGCCATTGAGAGGGCATAACTGTCTATCGTATGGACCTGGAAGAAATGTAAGCCATACAGACAGAGAAGAAAGTTTACCCTGTGCACTGACCACTCACCTTTGAAATGGTTGAGAACTTTGCAAATGAACAGTAGCAAACTGACCAGATGGTCCTTGATTCTCCAAGATTATGACTTTGAAATAAAAACATCAAAGGATCTTTAAATGTGGTAGCGGATGCTTTGTCCAGACGACCCAATGATTAAGTGTAAATGTAAATGTTTATGTTTTTATCTGTAATGTGTGATTTAATCTAGAGAAAATGTTTATGAATGTATGGTTGTCAGGACGATATAATGTGGTAAGTTTAAATAATAAATGTATTACTTAATAGAAGCCCATATGGCAAGTATGTATAAGTATTGGTAAGTTGTTGTTATATGTGCATGTACTTAGCTGTTTGTTTATGAGGGCAAACTGCTGGGTTTCCCTTCATAGAACAAACTTCTTAAGGGGGGAGGTATGTAGCGATCACCCCTGGTATGAATATTCAGCAGTGTATTTGCATGTACCAATGAGAGCTGTTGGGAGGCGGAGCCAGAGAAACTAGAAGGGAGGGGTGAGTCAGAGTCTAGTCAGTTCAGTCAGAGACAGAGAAGAGAAAAAGAGTTTGGGGTTTGAGGCAGAGAGAGTGTTTAAGGAGTGATTAGTCAGAGTGTGACCTGTATTATTTAAGATAGAAGAGGTTAAAGTAAAATACTGAAGCTTTGTGTAACTTTAAGAATGTGCTTAAGAACTAGTCCTAAAACATCTTGTAATCAATAAACCTGTTTCTGTTTAAAAGTTCAGTACTGAATGGACCTCAGTCTTTCATAGGAAATATAGGTTGATAAAGAGATCAACTGGTGGCAGCGTGTTAAAGGGCATGTTGGGATACCTTCATGAGCTCTGTGTTTGGTGAACCAAGCAGGGGCCACGGGGTAAACATCACACAAACAAACAAGCAAGCAAACAAACAAACAAACAAATGTTTTCCAATTTTCAGATCAGGATTGCCTCTTAGAGTTACCGTATTTTTCCGTGTATAAGACGCTCCCATGTATAAGATGCCCTACACTTTTCTAACCCAAAATTTCTTTCTTTGCAAGAAAGTGGAGGGGGAAAGCAGGGATCAAAGCGCTTTGATCCCTCCCCCCCTTACTACCGTGTATAAAATGACCCTCAATTTTTCCTCTAATTATTTTAGGAAAAAGTGTTGTAAATACGGTAATTTACCATGTATGTATTGGCCAAACTAACTATAAGCAACCATATCCCAGGCCAGCCTGGCTTATAAAAAATTATAGGTGAGGAAATGTATTTTACCATTAAATGGATAGAACCAGAGCAAAAAATAGGGTCAATTAAGTTTATTCCACAACTACCCATGAAGGACTGATTGAATCAGGACGGGTTTGCCAAATTTTTTTGTGCTTGTCAAAAGATATTCCATATGATAAGACTCAAACTTTGAAATAGGACACATCTTCTGAAAATGGCAATTACATCTTCTTGAGTGAAAAATAAGAAGATGAAGCCCACAATATAAATTTCCTAAATGCAGCATTAATTTTCTGAAAATAATTCTGAGGAATACAGAATGGGATGGTACAAATAATGTACTGTATCAGTGGTAATACTTTAATTTTAAGTATATTTACCTTTTCCCCAGATAGTTTAAGTGATGCCCATCTGTCCAAACCAAGAGATATTTCAGTCCAGAATACTGACAGATTCATCATAATAATTTCAGTTATGTCCTCAAGGAACCGATATGCCTAAACGTCTCCCTGACAATGTAAAACTAACTCCTACCTAGCACCTAGCAAGCATAATTCGTGCTTGCTAGAAAATGCACCTAATAAATGTCAATCAAAAGGGATTTGAAGCAGTTTTATTGAGAGATTGCCTTTAACTTCTCACACAAGGTTAAAGGAAATAGAAAACTTGTATACGTTTTCTTTCATGCTGTTTTCCTTTTAACTTTCAACCTTATTTATGAGCTGTATTTCAGTTACTGGAGTAAAGAAGCATTTGGACACATTACCAATCACTGCATGGTCAATAACCTTCATTCTAATTTTAGGAATACTTTCTTTCTTTTTTTTAAAGAAGTAACCAGGTGATTAAGACAGCGAGATGTCACTTCCGCCGGGACGGGATGCACAGCTGAGTCTTCGTCTCCTCGCCCTGCTGAATGTAAATAAGTTGTTAAATGCCTTTTTCCCTTCTTGAAATGTGAGTAAATCTGCTTAAATTCTTTGTAAAAAGTTCAAGCAGAGATAGAAGTGCTTTTTAAACTGTAAAAGCCTGGCTGCTTATCTGGGGAATGCACTTTCGTTTTCGCTCGGAAGAACACCAGTGAAAGTTGAACAGCTAATGAGCTGTAAAAAACTACTTTGTTTTCCTGTGCTATGAATCTTTTCCCCTTCACGGATTGCTGCCTTGTTGTGGCGAAGGGGCTTGAGTAATTCAGAGAAGATATGGGCTATGCCATGCAGGGACACCCAAGACGGACAGGTCATATTGGAGAGTTCTGACTAAACGCGATCCACCTGGAGCAGGAACTGGCAAGCCACTCCAGTATCTTTGCCAAGAAAACCCCATGAACAGAAACAAAAGGCTAAAAGATATGACGCTGGAAAATGAGCACCTCAGGTCGGAAGGCGTCCAACATGCTACTGAGGAAGAGCGGAGGACAAGGACAAGTAGCTCCAGAGCTAATGAAGTGGTTGGGCCAAAGCCGAAAGGACACTCAGCTGCGGACGTGCGTGAAAGTGAAAGGAAAGTCCGATGCTGCAAAGAAAAATACTGCATAGGAACCTGGAATGTAAGATCTATGAACCTTGGTAAACTGGATGCAGTCAAACAGGATATGGCAAGAATAAACATTGACATCCTGGGCGTCAGTGAACTAAAATGGACGGGAATGGGCGAATTCAATTCAGACGATTATCATATCTACTATTGTGGGCAAGAATCCCGTAGAAGAAATGGAGTAGCCCTCATAGTCAACAAAAGAGTGGGAAAAGCTGTACTGGGATATAATCTCAAAAATGATAGAATGATTTCAATACGAATCCAAGGCAGACCTTTCAACATCACAGTAATCCAAGTTTATGCACCAACCACCAATGCTGAAGAGGCTGAAATTGACCAATTCTATGAAGACCTACAACACCTTCTAGAACTGACACCAAAGAAAGATGTTCTTCTCATTATAGGGGACTGGAATGCTAAAAAAGGGAGTCAAGAGATAAAAGGAACAACAGGTAAGTTTGGCCTTGGAGTTCAAAACGAAGCAGGGCAAAGGCTAATAGAGTTTTGTCAAGAGAACAAGCTGGTCATCACGAACACTCTTTTCCAACAACACAAGAGGCGATTCTACACATGGACATCACCAGATGGGCAATACCGAAATCAGATTGATTATATTCTCTGCAGCCAAAGATGGAGAAGCTCTATACAGTCAGCAAAAACAAGACCTGGAGCTGATTGTGGCTCTGATCATCAGCTTCTTATAGCAAAACACAAGCTTAAACTGAAGAAAGTAGGAAAAAACCACTGGGCTAGTCAGGTATAATCTAAACCAAATCCCTTATGAATACACAGTGGAAGTGAAGAACAGATTTAAGGAACTAGATTTGGTGGTCAGAGTGCCTGAAGAACTATGGATGGAGGCTCGTAACATTGTACAGGAGGCAGCAACAAAAACCATCCCAAAGAGAAGGAAATGCAAGAAAGCAAAGTGGCTGTCCAACGAGGCCTTACAAATAGCAGAGAAGAGAAGGGAAACAAAATGCAAGGGAGATAGGGAAAGTTACAGAAAATGGAATGCAGACTTCCAAAGAATAGCAAGGAGAGACAAGAGGGCCTTCTTAAATGAACAGTGCAAAGAAATAGAGGAAAATAATAGAAAGGAAAAAAACCAGAGATCTGTTCAAAAAAATTGGAGATATTAAAGGAACATTTTGTGCAAAGATGCACATGATAAAGGACAAAAATGATAGGGACCTAACAGAAGCAGAAGACATCAAGAAGAGGTGGCAAGAATATACCAGAAAGATTTGGATATCCCAGACAACCCAGATAGTGTGGTTGCTGACCTTGAGCCAGACATCCTGGAGAGTGAAGTCAAGTGGGCCTTAGAAAGCATGGCTAACAACAAGGCCAGTGGAAGTGATGGCATACCAGTTGAACTATTTAAAATCTTAAAAGATGACGCTGTCAAGGTGCTACACTCAATATGCCAGCAAGTTTGGAAAACTCAGCAGTGGCCAGAGGATTGGAAAAGATCAGTCTACGTCCCAATCCCAAAGAAGGGCAGTGCCAAAGAATACTCCAACTACCGTACAATTTCACTCATTTCACACGCTAGCAAGGTTATGCTCAAAATCCGACAAGGCAGGCTTCAGCAGTATGTGGACAGAGAACTCCCAGAACTACAAGCTGGATTTCGAAGGGGCAGAGGAACTAGAGACCAAATTGCTAACATGCGCTGGATTATGGAGAAAGCCAGAGAGTTCCAGAAAAACATCTACTTCTGCTTCATTGACTACGCAAAAGCCTTTGACTGTGTGGACCACAACAAATTATGGCAAGTTCTTAAGAAATGGGAGTGCCTGACTAACTTATCTATCTCCTGAGAAATCTATACGTGGGACAGGAAGCAACAGTTAGAACTGGATATGGAACAACTGATTGGTTCAAAATTGGGAAAGGAGTACGACAAGGCTGTATATTGTCTCCCTGCTTATTTAACTTCTATGCAGAATACATCATGCGAAAGGCAGGACTGGATGAATCCCAAAACAGAATTAAGATTGCCGGAAGAAATATCAACAACCTCAGATATGCAGATGATCCCACTCTGATGGCAGAAAGTGAGGAGGAATTAAAGAACCTCTTAATGAGGGTGAAAGAGGAGAGCGCAAAAAATGGTCTGAAGTTCAACATCAAAAAAACTAAGATCATGGCCGCCGGTCTCATCACCTCCTGGCAAATAGAAGGGGAAGATATGGAGACAGTGACAGATTTTACTCTCTTGGGCTCCATGATCACTGCAGATGGGGACAGCAGCCACGAAATTAAGAGACGCCTGCTTCTTGGGAGGAAAGCGATGAGAAACCTAGACAGCATCTTAAAAAGCAGAGACATCACCTTGCCGACAAAGGTCCGTATAGTCAAAGCTATGGTTTTTCCAGTAGCGATGTATGGAAGTGAAAGCTGGACCATAAAGAAGGCTGTCCGCCGAAGAATTGATGCTTTTGAATTGTGGTGCTGGAGGAGGCTCTTGAGAGTCCCCTGGACTGCAAGGAGACCAAACCTATCCATTCTGAAGGAAATGAACCCTGAGTGCTCAGTGGAAGGACAGATCCTGAAGCTGAGGCTCCAATACTTTGGCCATCTTATGAGAAGAGAAGACTCCCTGGAAAAGACCCTGATGTTGGGAAAGTGTGAAGGCAAGAGGAGAAGGGGATGTCAGAGGACGAGATGGATGGACAGTGTCATCGAAGCTACCAACATGAATTTGACCAAACTCCGGGAGGCAGTGGAAGACAGGAGGGCCTGGCGTGCTTTGGTCCATGGGGTCACGAAGAGTTGGACACGACTTAACGACTAAACAACAACAAGGGAGTGGGAACATCTATGTACAGACTATCAAAATGTGTTGATGATCCTCCACCAATAGTGTTTGAACTTCAGTAGCTCAATATTTTTTCTCATGTAAAATGTTTTGTAACCATCTGTGAGGCCCAGCAGCCTCCTTCTGGGGGGCCAGGAGCTGAGGAGTCCAGAGTCCCCTGGCAAAAATTCCAGCCTGGTTTGATCACTCACAGCAGCTTTTATTAAAGGCACCGAGCCAGCCCCTACTGGCTCTTCCTCCATATTCCCAGGGGGTTGAGTTCCTGGCACTTACCCCCTAGACACAGTCAGTCCCGCTGGGAGCCCAGTTGACCTCACTTCCCAGAATTCTCCAAAAATTTCCCCAATAGAATTCTGGGAGCTCCAGTCCAGAGACCCCACATACCTACAAGCAACCGCATTTTGCTCACTCGGACCACAGTACATTCCAAGGCTGCATGGCTGTCCTGGGCCTTTTTTCCTGTTGTGAATGTACAAAAAAGGAAGCTCCTACAGTGGTTCCTCAGGTTAGTAATCTCATCGTCCTTTAGGCGCTATAAAAATTTTCTCCCAAAGAGCAGCAGCTTCTCTTTTTTGTGTGTGCATTCACAACAGGAAGCAAGGTCAGAGTTGGACCATGTAGCCTTGGAGCAAAACATAAGAGTCTGTAGATGTGGGTCCATGAACTGGAATTCTGCCTGGGGAGTTCTTGGAGAGTTCTTGGAATTGAGGTCCAACCCTCTCCTTTCTTGCCCAAAAAACAAATGGCACATTTCTGTTGGCCAACCTGAAAATGACGCTCAGTCCCACAGAAATTGTACACCTGTACTTTAAACCAAGCATTATTTATTTCTTTTAGAGACCTTCCCTGCATGTTGAAATATAAAAACATATGGATATCAATGTTAGGAAGTAAACATCTGCCTTTACTGAACAACTGAAGGTAAGAGAACTATTTTGTTGAAGAGCAAATAAAGGAAAGAGTCAAGAGCACATAGCATCTTGACTCACTGTGCAAAATAGGCCAACTTCTTCTAACTAGTTATAACTGGATCTCCAAGGAAACCACATCTATTCACAAAGGATAGGCAGTTATCATTTGTGCTTGCCTATAAGCTTTGCATGCTACAAGATGATACTCATAAATATGCCCCCCGCAAGAGGGTGTTGAGGTGGTGGTTAAGGTTTTTCCCTAGAAACACAGTCCAAGATTAGGTATGTGCCACCAAAATCTAGTTCAGTGGGGATAGGGGCAGAGAGAGAAAACTCCAGTTTCTACCAGGGGTGCGCTGATGTCCCCTGACCTGCTCTGCACACAGATTGGGGCTAATCCTCCATACCCTTTAGGAGACATACAGACCAGGTTTGTCCCCACATCTGTATCATTACCAATGTGTTTCTGGGTCTCTATTTTCAAAAGCAAAGTCCTGTGAGAAAGTGCAAATGTTTAAGACCAGGGGAGAGCTGTGCATTATCTCAATCACATGACCTATGCATTCAAAGCCCATACAACAATTATTTTTCCACAGCCACACACTCAATCCCAACAATGTAATAATATTTCAATAATATTTAATATAACTGAGATAACAAAGAAAAAGAACATTCTAGAATGCAAAAATGTTATCTAAACAGTGAGTCAAGTTTTCCTCTTTGCTTTGCTGCCCATTGAAATGTCTGCCAAGCATCTGTCTGTCTGTCTATAGCAGTGGTCCTCAACCTTTTTCACACTGCGGAGCGGTTTAGTGTGTGGGCAGGGAGGTGTCCGTGCGGGCGTGAGCAGGGCGTTTGTGCATCCATGCATGTGTGGGCGGGGTGTATGTGCGTATGTGGGCAGGGCGTGCATGCGTCCGTGCATGAATGTATGTGGGGGGCATCCGTGCATCTGTGCATGTGGGGGGGCATGCGTGGGGGGGGGGCAGGAGATCTGTTTCCACGGCCTGGTCCTGCCAAGGCCACGGCCCGGTACCAGGCTGCAGACTGGGGGTTGGGGACCTCTGGTCTATAGGACAGTGACCTCAGTTCCAGGCTTCCCTAGTGCAAATGGAAGTCGCGATGTTGCTGTATCTCAGGAATGAACAGCAGCTTCTTGTTCTGCTCTGTAGTCACTCTAGAATTGCACAAACATCCCTGATTTGGTCCTTTCTATCCACGTTTATCCAAAGGCAGTGTTCATCCCTAATGTCTATCCCATAATTGCCTCCCAAAGTTCTACTTAGGTTTTATGTAAAAAACATAAGTAGAAACATCAAACTTTGAGGGGGTGGCAAGATTAAGTGACAGAACAGCAACATCAGAGAATAATGTGTGTGTGGATTCTGTGCTGTCAAGTTGGAACCAACTTATAGCAACCCTAATATGACTTTGAAGATAAGTGAGATATTTAAGGAGTGGTTTTACCAATTCCACTATCCCAGTGCGTTTCCATGGCCAAGCAAGGATGCAAATCCTGTTCTCCAGAGTCCTAGTCTGTCACTCTACCCACTACACCACACTGGGAACACCCAGAGAATAATAGCCACAATAAAATGGTTGCCAAAAAGGGGGGGGGGAAGGGCAATCAATCTCTACCATTTGCTTCTCTGGGGGAGAGAATGTGGAAATCAACGATGAGCCACAGTCTTGAAAATGAAAGGACAAATATTAAAGATACATGATTTAACTCTTTTGTGCTGTTATTGCAACCCTGGTTTTTCTACATATTATTTTCCTTACTGATACTTGGAATAGTGATCTCTAAACTGTGTGTGTGCATGAGCTCCCAGTATGGCCATCCCCAATGGGGGTGTCCATTCACTCTGTTCAAAGTCTGCTTTTATTTGTCTTTGTGAATAATTCCCTTACAGTTTGCTGCACACCCAAAATGATTACACAATTTGATTCTGTTGATGCGGCATGTGCAAAAAAGAGTTGTTGGTTATATGTTTATGCTGCTTATTCTCTAAGACAGAAGGCAAGGTGTCTTTCTTGGCAAGGGATAGCCATGAAAAAAGAGAGAGAAGGGACCTCTCGGGTACAAGCAACGATAACAACAAAATTGGTCTCGGTTTTGTTTCAGTTCCTTTTAAAAACAAGCAATAATGGATCTTTAAAAGATAGCAAGACAGTTGTAATTATACAGCTTAAATCTGTGCTGCTTTGCTAGCAGGTTGTCTTCCTCACTGTCATCAGATTGCAATTTCTCTAGATTTGTTGTGGGCTACAACACATTTCTTGAAATGGAGGTCATGTCGACACCCACAGGCAAGTAACATTTTCACAAGAAGCAACATGACTTTGTATTTGACTCTCTTGAAAGGAGATTAGCAGCACTATGATTTGGAAGAACTGCCAGATTTTCTATGCCTCCCTCATTCCTCTCTGTTATTTCTCTCTTTCTGAGCCCTTTCTTCAGCGGGTAGGTGTTACTGACTGAAGCATTCTTGGATTGATTTGCAGGGACGTTACGTGGGGAGGGGGGTAAAGGTGACACTATCAATGAGGGCGAGACATGCACAAGTAGAGTGAACGTGTGCTTGGTCTCCAGCTCCCCTGATGTGGCTTTGGTTAGGGATTGTTGCAAGGAACGTCCATAAAGCCTCAAAAGGTACTAGCTGAAGAAGTGCAGGCCCTATAGTTTGCTGACCGATGAACATACTTTGCACTGCCACCTCTTGTTGCTGCAATACCTCTGCCGTCTTCAGAGGACATCTCTGAACTGTTGAGGTAAGGGAGCCTGTGCCCACTGGCCCTCAGTCTCCACCTGTTTGACTGTGTAGTACCTACACATTGAATATGCTCTGTCCACACAGTCTGATGTGCCTCAAAGGTACACTTTGTATGTGCCTAGGCTTTCTGCACATCCAGGTCCATTTGAATGTGCGGAGGTGCAGAGTAGTGCCCCAAAAATGACTGTGTTCTTCCTGTCCACATGTGAGCCTATATCTTCAGGGCAGGGTGGTGAAGAAGAGAAATGTGGCCTGGCTGCCAGATGGTGCGGGGTATAAATCTAATAAATAATAAAATACTAAATAAATTCTGCTTCTAATTTCATGTTATTTGTTTTGTTTGTTATTTTTTGTTTGTTTGTTTGTTTTTGTTTTTAGTTTTAGGAACAAGATCTTGGTTGCAGCAGCCAAGCAGAATCATGAACGTGGCCAGGTCAGTATAAGGGTACAGGGCATGATATCATCCAAGATGGGAAACACTTTTCCTGTAGGGAGCACAAGATAGCGTAACCTCTAAAGTTTATCCTTATAACAAACCTATGAGAGCAGTTAGAGTAAGAGAGCACTACTGGCTAACAATCATCCTCATCATTATCATGGGCCGTCAAGTCAGTTCTGACTTATGCCAACCCTTTCCAGAGTTTTCTAGGTAGAAAGTACTTCAGAAGTGGTTTATCAAATATGTAATGCTTATGTTTCATTGTTAATCTGTAACTGTTTGATTATTATTTTATTTTAAGGTACTTATATGTTGATTTTACTTTATATTTGTAGTATTGTTTTACTGTTTGATCATGTTGTGAACTGCCCCAGAGTGGCCTTAGGCTAGATGGGGAAGGTATACAAATCAAATAAAAATAAATAAATTATCATTCCCTTTTTCTGGGAGCACCCTGGGACTGTGCAGCTTGCCCAAGACCACACATGCTGGCTTTTTCCCAGGGGGCACAGTGGAGAATTGAACCCCCAACCTCAACCTAAACCATTGAACTATCCAGCCAACTTGGTCAAAAATAGCCCAATGAATTTTGTGGTTTCGTAAGGACTCAGAAGCAGGATATCCCATGTCCCTGTCCAGTATCTTAATTATCACACAGTACTGGTTTAATAGGTAATAGAAGTTTATGGTGTTCTCTTGAACAAAACTGGTTGTTTCAGGTTAAATTTAGTATGAAGACTTATAGTCTAGTTTAATCCCTTGGGGATGTTGGCACAGCCATGTATGATGAATAAGATTCTCACGAGGTTAAAGCAATAATTTGGTGTGAGCTTTGTAATAAAGAAGTTATTTACAGTTTCAATTAGAGCTTGGAAATCTTACATTTTTTGGATTATAGCTCCCAGAAGCCACCAGCCAGCATGATTGTCATCTCATAGCCTCCTGGTTTTAGCAGGGAAGTATTCCAGATTGGTGTGGCTGGAAACATTACAGAACATCCTGTCACTGTGTGACTCTTGAAGGGCTGTATGGAAAGGGATATTGAATATCAGATTCTTGGAAGCTTCCTGAGTACCAGACAGTTCAACTTGTAGCCACAACCCTTCAGGTTTTGGGATAGTGATCCTTAAAGAAGGGTTGACCTGATTCATTGCATGGGCAGGAGACCTCTATGGAAAATTTAGGTGGCAAGGAAAGGAAGCTAGGCTGATGATTCAGAGGGTGAAACTCTTCTCAATGAGTCAGAAGGAAACCATCAGCTCTTAGACTTAACAGTGATGCCTGCTTTCTATGACACTAATGCTAATAGCTACACTTCTATGCTTTAAGAGTAAGCCTAAATTGGGCAGAAAGAGAGAACCTAGAGAGGTATCCAGAGCTCTGCCAACTCATCAGAAACCAAAGCAAGGTGATGGTGGGTCCCTGTCAGTATTTTGGCTAGAGGTTCTCCGTTGTTGTTGTTTTCAATCAAAGAAGCCCTTCCATTGAAATCAATAAAAAGGGAAAATGCCCTCACTAGCTAGAGGATGGTGTAGATAAGGGACCTGACCCTGGAGCTTTAGGGAAAATATAGGCAGATCTCAGAAGTAAGTAACTGATTACAAATAATGAATTATTTGTAAGTAACTCCTTTCAACAGTGACCAAGGCAGTCACATTATGATTATACCTTAACATAGGATAATCTCACTCTTTCTTTGCAAGTTTGATTGCTCAGGCACAAAGCTCTGAAAGAGTTGCACTGCAGGAAGAAAAACATCCTATTGCTTTCTGATGACAAGCTCAGTGTGTTTGGTAGTTTGATCTTCTCTTATGCCTCCCTTACTGCAAAAAAATAAAAAATAAAAATAAAAGATTGATTGATTGATAACCAGCTGTAAGGATTCATTGATAACTGGTGATTTACAGGCACTGTTTGGGCTCTGTCCTGTCTGGCTTCCTGTACCAATCACTGGCCATACACCAAACGTTCTTTATTGTTTGGACAGAGCCTGCTTGGACAGAATGCATGATTCCGCTTATGGGAGTTATCCTCAAATCAGCATGCAGTAGAGCCTTCTTTCCAGAGTTGGTGGCGGGGGCCCTCAGGGGAAATCCATTGCAGTTCTTCACAACAAGATGCTGCCTGTTTCAGCCAGCATTCCAGTCCCTTTCCAAGAGTTCATGGGAACTCTCATAGGCTGGAGAGGACACCAGGACTCTGGCACACAGTTTTTGTACATACAGATTCAGTAGCTCTGGGTACATTCAGGCATGCTTAATTACAAGCATGAGTCCCCACCCCACCCATGAAAGTTCAGATATGCAGAATTGAAGGATCAAATGAAAGCAAAGTCAGTCTTGTTATTTGCTGCCGAAGAGAACTGCCTGCAGCATTAACTGGCTGGCTTCTCACTCCTTATGATCTCAGGAAATCATGTCCATCATCCTTCCAGGAACAATTTTTCAACTTCAGTATTGGTGTTTATTTATTTATTTTAACAACCACATGTTCTATCAAACAAAAGTGCAGAGCATTTGAAAACAATGAGGTCAGGCAGAGAGCATGGCGACACAATGAGTTAAATCACCATTTTATTCATATGTCTGGCAATTGACATTCTGAATATAGGAAGAAGCTGTGGTTTGTTCCTTGAGGAAACTGCCTTGCAAACCCATTTTTCTACACTAACATGCACCAACATGCTCTATAACTAATATATATAACCAATATTTTCTTATTTTCTCTTCATTATGCCATCTCCTGAAATGATGTGTAAAAATTGCATTCTTTTGCCCACTTTTCATTGTGTTTTCTGTACAACAGTGTTAGATTTTGATATGATAAAGACACATTTTTAATATCAAAATCACCTCCCAGCCTTTATAGTTTGAAAGATAACTGTTTATGATCAAAACTCCATTCGAAATCAGGAATGCTTTCTGCTGAAAATGAGTGCCCTCCGGTGGATAGTAGATATATGTAAGTCTCAAATATGCAGTTTGGAGAAGGTTTTGTTTTTTTGTTTCTTAAATGCAGCTTCCAGAATCCCCCAACCACCAAGCACTGGCCATGCTGGCCAGTCACTGTAATCCAAAGAAGTAAATTGTCCCATTTTCTGAAACAATATTCTTCCTCCTGCCGCACTGGCTGAAACCTGGGTCTGGAGGGTTTCCCTGTCCTCCAGTGGAAGTGTGGGGACGAAGTAGGGGGCTGCAGTGGGGAGGGGCAATCCCCTGCTCCTGGTGCCAGTAGCTCTGTCAGTGGATGACCCTGCTGGATTCAGTGCAAAGACTCAGTGCATAGGACTAGAGCTCCTCTTTCTCTTTCCCCCTCCTAATCCAGGGATAAACGTCTGGGCTTTTGCAAAGAAAATGTGGAAGAAACTTCCCTGGAAAGAATGATTCCCTCTTTGTGGAGAGAGAGGTACAGAAATATATTGAATGCTTCCTTTGGCAGCTGCTTTGTAAGTGAGGCCAGAAGAGGTTGTGGTGGGCGGGTGGGAGTGGCGGGAGATGGAAGGGGAAACAGTCAGGGTGGGAGGAGGGAGGGAAAGAGAAACAGTCGACTTCATAAATTTGCCAAGTATACACATCTGGCTGTGATGATAAAAAGCGTTCCCTTGTGGAACAAATCACTTATCAGACTGATACAAAGTAAAGGAAACATGCTGGAAGGAATCGCTTTTGGTCCTGTAATAGCTGCAATAGGGGACTGTTCATTTCTAGGTGAGTCTGTTTGGATAACCCCACTCAAAACTACAGTCAACCTTTACTTACCAATCCCAGTGGGGTTTAAAATGCTACATTTGTTTGTACCTTTGCTTGAGTGATTTGTGTATTTAAGAAACAAATACGCATTTATCTTTTTCTTTTTTTCCTCAAGGGGTCATTCTCTTGTAGCAAAAAAACAACACTTAATAAATTTGTTATGCTCATGATGTCATAAATTTGTTAGTCTTTGCAATCCCATGGAAAACTTTTTGCCTCCTCCCCCCCTTCCCCCTTAGCTTGGTAGTTTTCTACCATTTTTTTAACCTGTTTCCCACTCTTACTCATTTCATCTGCCTGATGTTGTTCATTCTCTTTCCTTTTAAAGATTAATTTGGCCACTTTAAACCCATCTTTTCCAGTAAGCAAGGATGTTCTGAGTAGAGAGTAGTTGCCTTTGATGTCCCAGCACTGAGCTACAACATCTGAAGAGACTTTAGGAGAAAGCATTGTTTAAGTATGAAAAAAAATTAAGTAAAGTTAGTTATTTTGAAAAGTTGTAAAAATAATCCAAAATTGTTTCTTTGCTCAAGAATTCTTTTTACTAATGAATTGTAGCATAATTATCAATTCAACTGTGTATGTGTAAAGCATATTTGTATCCCACAGTGCAGTCAGGAATGGGTTTAGCAGAAAAAATGGACACACACTTATCAATTTAAGATGAGCAAACTATGGATGTGACTTTATGCGTTACAGCTGCAAGCTCTGGCATAAATCTAGGCACTGGACAACTGACCTGTTCTGTGATTGGGCATAAGACCCAACCTGCTTGCTGGGCCATTTGGAGTAGCAGAATAGGATACCACATGGGTGCTTAGCCATTATCCAGACCCCCACCACTTGGAGACAAGTGTGGACTTGCTGCTCCCAAGCTAGACAGGGGTCTCAGAAGTCTTCTCCCCAAGGTCTCTTAAGGGGATCCAACTAAGAGATTTTGGCATGGACGCTCCATTAGCTCCCAACTAGATCTGTCCCAATGCCCATTATCACTATAAGATGGGGCGAGAGCACACACACCCCCAACAGCCTAGCAGCTTCGACCAGAGCTACTGCAGCTGCAACCAAGAAAGGAGGTTATTTCAGATATCATGCAACCACAGGCATTATCCCATATCTGATGTGGATCCTGTTGAGTCTGTAGAGGAAGTCATGGTGAAATGAAATATCTCAGTGGTGGATCCACTGCCCCTCACCAGCTGCAGAAACAAGCTGCTCCAAAGTCTTGCTATCTTTCCTTCTAGCAGGGTCCACTTTCCAAGAGTCTCTGGCTGATCGCCATACCTGCTTATCCAGAATGTCAGACCAAAGAAATCATTGTGTTGAACTGTGGAGGTCAGGAAGAAATTCAGATCAGCTTGGGCTGCCAGAATGAGCTTAAGTCCTGAACGTTCATGCACATTTTCCTTGCACAAGAGGATGATCAGTGTATTGGGAATGTCAGATCTGTGCATCCTTAGATGGGTGGATGACAGGTGACAGCAGCACTCTCCATCACATGCATGTCTAGCCAAACCGCATAACACTCAGCAAGTTCTCAAGACCCAGATGAGGATCCCAAGCTGTTGACATTGCATAAACTCTAGCCCAACACATGATGCTGTGATTACAAATCCCAACTCTGCTGATAGTTAAGGATGGAACTCAAAATGAAAGTATTAGTACTGTGTCAGTTGTGGATATATGTACAGTTTTATATGCCATTGACTTCCAGCATGCTGTAGCCAATAATACTCTCTAGTGGAAGCCCAAGCTCGCAGCTAATGTTACAGCCCCAACTTTGAAAAAGTGTACTTCAAATTCTCCAGCTGGAGAAAACTGGAACCTCGAGAGCAGGGTTCCATCTGCTTGGATGAGATGAAGGCTGTTATTGTCTGGACAGAAGCTAAGGAATGTCCTAGGTTCATGCTGCAAATGGACTGTCCCTTCTGCATTTTTTTTTGTCATCAGTGTGATCCTTTCCCTCTTGCTCTTCTGGACCTTCCTGGTGCCATGGTAGCCTTGCTGTTTCTCCTTTGAGCCAAGACTGGCAGGACAGGGGCATGAACCACTTCTTGCTAGTATTCTCCCTGGGACCTTGTCCCCTGAGGAAGACTTGCTGAATGCTCCCTGCTTTCTCATGTCTTTCTCCCTCAGGGTGCATTCGTGCACTTGCCATGCTTCTGGTGCCTCTTCTTCTTAGCTGGCTCCTTGTCCTTCCTCCTCTCCTGGCTGTCAGGGTTTCTGGACCCCACAGAAAATGACCCCACCCTCCTAGATCCACTTTTCATACTTTTTACTGGGTTGATTCTGGGACAGCATGTGTTCTTTTTTTTTTTTTTAATCATCAGCAGCAGCTATGCTAGCTGTGATACCAGAGGTGCCTGGCTGTTCTGCTTCTGGTATAAGCGGTGATGCTGGGCACCCCAAACTGCTTTCTTTGGTAGCATATCTGAACTACAAGATGTGCTGTCCACCAGAGTGCCTTGTTAGCTGAATACAGGTTAGCGGCTGGTTAGATGTCCAGATACTGGACCTTCCCCCATGACGTTCAGGTGTTCTTATGCTTGTGTGGTTGTAGGCTGAGATTTACTATTTGAAAAGCCTCTATTCTGCCACTTGCTTTCAAGGTGTGGAAAAATATCACCTTGTCTGAATGCTCTGCAAGAGAGTGTGCTGGTGGACCTGTTTGGCCTGAGTGATGCTTCAGAGAGCACACCTTGCTGAAAATGTTGGTGAGGGATATAGCCTCTGTGCCAGTGCACCCTTATGAGGCAGGGCACCACCGGGTCATGAGGTGCCATGTGGCAGCAGCAGGTCCTAGGAAGCTTCAGGTCACCTACTCCACACAAACGAGTCTCTCTTGTTTTCTCTCTCCTTTTTTTATTATTATAAACTACAACATAAAATACATAAACCAAAATACAAATCAATTGTGTTCCCCACCACCCTCTCTCTCTTTTAATCTATCAGCAAAGAATTATGGCAAGCTGACTATCAGCTGGAGACTTCTATGTCGGTTCAACTCCTATTCCTACTCCTGCATCTTTTGACCTAACCTGCCACTGCACATCCTGCCTGTATGTAGGAAAATACAAAGAAAATTCTTAATCTCATGTTGTTAGGTGCACAGTCATTAATTTAGAAGAGCTTAAATGATTGATTTATTGTGTGAGGCAGAATGGGAAGGTTCTTGCTACAGAAATAAAAAGTGAGCCTCCTGTGCCACAAGCACTCTGATATTCTGAATACTTAATAAACAACTATCAAGTTTGAGGTATGCTGAGTTATTCTCTGTCTAAGTGAGTTCAGGTGATAGTCTAAGGTTTCTACAGCTGTGACCCAGAGCTTGGAAACTTACCTTTTTGATCTACAATAGTCTGTGAGCCAGCAAGGCCAGCATGGAGCCTTAAACTCTTAGGATGTGGATGAACAACTCCTTCCATCATATTCCACCATCAGCTAGCATGGCTAGGACTGGTGGAAACAGAATTCATTTCCATTCGGCTAAATGTGCCCCCTGCATTTTTGCACTAATTGCATGCCGTCAAGTCAATTCCAACTTACAACGACCCTAGTCATAAGCATCCCTTCTTAAGAAAGAGAATTTCTGCAAGCAATGGAACCAAATTATGTTTGTGTGGGTGTTCTATTGTAGCAGACTAGGAAGGAACAAAGTCAGTCCTGGATTTTAGCTTCTCTCCCCTCATGCCCTGTTTTAACCAGAAGGCTTTTCTGGAATCTTTTGCTCTTCCCCCCTTTTCCCCATTTCGTTGGTTCCTTCCCTTCTCAGCCACAGGTAAAATGAGTTATCTTCTGCCACAAGTGGGTGGCACTTGACGGCCATCTCTCAGCTTCTGTGCCTTGAGCAACTGCAGTGGGGTATGCAGAAGTCCCTCCACCAAACAAACATGGAGGGGGGGCAGGAGGGAGAATGCAAATGGCTGACTGGTTGTGACTTAAGATGTGGGCAGTCTGATGATTATGACCTGGGGCTCTACACAGCACCATTATTGCGTGACCTAGCCACTTAAAGCTCAGACTACAATAATCCTTTGGGAAGAATTTGGTGTTGGGGGTGAACAGTGGCTCCTTGCTCCGGCTTGGAGGTGCCTTGGAGTTACACAAGTGCTGGTTATTCACATTTGTTCAAAGACAGTGCACCTGCCTCAAGTGTAACAAGTCAATGAGAAGAGACTTCAGAAGAAGTGTCTCTTGTGGACTGCAGAACTCCCAGATTTCTCACCATGGTCAGTGGTAGACAAGTAGGATTCTTACATTCATCATTAGAGATGGGGACAAATAAAAAAAAAGGCGATTCGTTTTGATCCGTTATTCGTCAAGGTTAACGGATCAACGAATACGAATATATGAATATTCTTCGATGAATCGATCCATCGATTTGTCTGCACTTTAAATGACTATAACACTGGCCCCCAACCACCTAGAGACACCAAATTTGCAGGGAAGCTTCCTCAGACACTTTTCTACAAATCCTGAAAGGTTGGCGAACATTAGATCATGGACCCCTGAGTTATATAGTCACAAAGAGGACCCCCCAGGAAAGCTCCCCCCAGGTACTTAGAGACTCCAGAATCACAACGAAGCTTCCTATGTCTTTCCCTAATACACCTGCCAACTTTGGTGAAGATTGGATATCGGACATCTGAGTTATTCACCTTAGGCAGGCTAAGGGAATCCAGGCTGCCCTTTGCAAAGATGGAAGCTGCAGCTTCCCTACCCTAAATGAAGCTGCAGCCGCCATCTTTGCAAAGGGCAGCCAGTCTCCATTTTTACATGCGTGGCTCCGAGGCCAGAAGACCTCGGCAGCAGTGATTAAGGTAAGAGGGTGTCGGTGGGGGTGGGGTGGGGCGGCGTGGGGCCTAAGGAAGGGGGTGGGGAGGTAGGCTGTGGTATTGGGTGGCTGTGTGGGGTGGTGGCTGCCTTTCTGCCGCCGATCAGCTGATCGGCGGCCGGTAGGCAGAATGGTGTTTTGTTTTGTTTTTTAATACGGAGGACGAATAAAAACGGGTAAATATTCATCCTTTTGTATTCGTGGGGGTCTCTGGAACCCACAAATACGGATCGATGAATATTTAATGAATCAGCTATATTCGTCGGAAAAAGCGATCCATTTTTATATTCGTCCCCATCTCTAGTCATCATCCTAAAAAGAGAGAGAAACTTTTCCAGGCCAATGTACAAAAAACCCAATACTAATATCCAGTAGTGTTATTTTCCTCCTCTTTGAATTGGCTGGTGGTGACCTGGTGAAGGGCTCTCCCTGTGGCATATTAGCAGAAGTCCCTTGCCAGAGCCATCTGGATTTGTACAAGTATATATGTCATCTCCCCACCCCCATCCCATTAGCACCACACTGTTTGATTGTGGCACTCTCTGGTTGCATAATAATTCACAATAATTCAAGGGTATTGGACAAAAAAATTGGTAGATATGGGCTAGTACATCTGGGTGCAAAGGACTCTGCTAAAATATGGGAATTGAACGAAATGTCTTAAAACTGTAGTTCTGTAGGTTGATACTGGGACAGCATGTGTTCTTTTTTTTAATGATCATCATCAGCATGCCTTTTCCCCTTTGGGGTTGTATTTAAAGTTTGCAACCAGCAGAGGTCACACCTGCCTTATAGAACATGAAATTTAGAAGGCAATCTGTTGACTTCTGAAGAAGGAGCATCTTGAAAGAAGTAACAGACCTATACATTACTCCAAATTTTAGAACTGTTTGTCTATGGTGTGGAACAGATTCCACTTAGTCGATCGATGTTCACAATCTTTGCTGTCAAATTTGAGCTAGTGCTTTTAAAAGTGCATTTCAAATAAGATGTTTTTCAATGTTTTGCATAAATCTAAACTTTTCCATTAGCAGAGAAAAAAGTGTTATCTGCAAGGTTACAAAATGTGTTTACTTACAAATTTGGAAATAACAACCATGGCGATGCACTGATTTATCATCTGCTCATGATTACCAGATGGTCCGCCTCCTTTACAAGCAAACTGTGACTCACATGCAGTTTGCAAATCAGAGCTTTCACTCCACTGGAAAGGAGATGGGGATGTCCATGCTGCCAACTCTCATGATACGTTTGTTATGCACCAAGAATTTCACCTGATATTTTCTGAAGGGTTGCTATATCTGTGTGAAGAGCACAGAGAGCCACATGTGGTTCCAGCAGGTCTACGTTCCAAGCATTTCTCAAACACAGATTTGCTTACCTTCAACAAGGATGCTCTAGTATGGGAGAGGGAATCACATAGCCCTCCAGATGTTCTTGAACTGACACTCCCATCAGTCCTAGGAAATACATACTATGGTGAGGTATGAAGGGACCTACAGGCCAATAAGATCTGGTATTTTTTTCTGCTGTACTAGATGCCTTCAGGTAGCACAGCCTCTTAGGACCCCACACACTTTTCCAATCTATTATCAAGCAGATCCAGGGTCAAACCACACATTATAGAGAGCATGTTATTAGAAGAGAGAATTCTGTAAGTGCTGAGAACATCTGACTGTTATATCAGGAACTTTTCATATCATCAGTAGTTAGCAGAGTAGCTTTTTTTATATTGTGATTAGTCACTGAAAGAGAAACAAGGCTTCATTTGCAAGTATGATTGCTGAAGTATAAATATCTGCCTAAGTCACATCTCTGGAACAATCATGAAGTTCAGCTTCTATTTGTCATGTATAATTTGGTCCTTAGTACAGCTGGAGTGAAAGAAATGGCATGACACACATGAGGGACCATAGTGGCAAAACAGTTTTACTGACAGATTCAGGTACTCCTACAATAACTGTAACATATTTATTTACTCTTTAAAATGAGTTTAGCAAGGCAAAGAGACATCTTTAATACTCCATTTGCATTCCTCATCACCATAACACCCTAAAACAAAAATAGATTTTACCCTGAGTCATCTATTGAACAATGTGCCCAACTTAAAATGATTGCTTGATGCTCTATTTATTGGGACTTCAGCTTCAACAAATAGTTGCTGCTATAGTTTCACAAGCAGATTGAGCGATCTACACTGAGGTCTGCAGACTTATTCTATTAAAGTTTAAACATTGGAGTTAATGTTATCCACATGTGACACTATGATAATACATATGATGATATTTATGCAGAACTTGGAAACGTTACTTTACTGAAATGCAGCTCCTAGAATCCCATTGGCCATGCTGGCTTAGAGATTCTGGGTTGTCCCAAAAAGTTATATCTATGTTAGGTCTTGTATTTAGAGTATTTGCAAACTCTGTATTTAAGGTAATGCAGCTGTTGGTATGCACAGCAGTCTAAACATACGTATGTGGTTCAGTAAATCTCAACATCAAGATTCTGACTGAACATTACAAAGAAAAGCACTGTGATTTGGAACCAGACTGAGATCATAATCACATGAATAAGTTTCCATTCACATGACACATGGGTAACATTGATTCATTTGACCAACTGACTGATTTTTTCCCCCCAACCTTGCTGCCATGGATTTTTTAAAATTATCTAATCCCTGAATCTCTTCTATCTACATCAGTTTGGTGTGTGTGAACATTGCTGTCAAATTATTTTGCACCCACTTGTATTTTCAGCACCATGGGCACTGCATGGCCACCACAGTTGTTTCTTTTCTTTTCTTTTTTTAAAAAATTCAACTGCTAGCAGAGCAGTTATTGTTTTTAATATTTTCTGTTGTGCCTGATAGTTTACTAGCACAATGTAAAAATAGTTATCTTCAAAATGAATGGCCCCTCTCCCCAAATCATATTCACAATTTAAATTATTCATCCAAATAGTTCCCAGGTTTCTCCTCGATACACATATATACCAGCATCAAGGGCTAGTACTCTTTGCTGAAAATTAAGAATTCTTAAGTAATGGTTTTGTTCACTTTCATGGAACGAACTGGTTTTTAACATTCTGTTTCATTGATACATGACACTGTTGCATATGAAGTTATATGTTTCATATCCCTACATATGGCATGTTTGCCATGTGCTTCAGTGCCACTGTGAAGACAGCATTCATTCTATCATAATCCTTAGGGGGAGAAAGGTAATTTCCTAGCTGTTGTAGATGACTCAAGTTAATTTCTTGTATGTATATTTGTTCTTTATCTTCTCCATATGTAAGCTTAGAACAAACCTGGCAGTCCTACACATTCCCTAGCAACATTTCTCTTTCCTTCTATCCTAAATGATTAGCTTAACTGCAGTGCTCCAGAAGCAACAAGCTGCAGTGTTATTCCCTACTGCTTGTTGCAGAGAAGGTCTTTGGCCTTTTTAGCCTATTTTTATTGCAGCCTCGGAAATCACCTGCAAGTGCGTGGATTGTCATAGTAGCTCACAGATCACAGTTATGATTGACGCTGTTAGCACAGAGTTAACTATATCAACATGCCTACTAGAAATAACTGCTGCTGGTCATGTTTCATTAATACCGGTGGCACGATATAACCTGGGTGTTAGTCCTTCCCCAATCTTTCTCGGCCACAGTTCCGAAACATGGAGATCCTGAAAAGGCATTTAGGTAGGCATTTGCTACTGGGTTGACTCTCCAGGATGTTTTGGCCTGTAGCATCCCTCAGCCCCAGCATGGCCAATAGTAAGCAATTTGGAGCATTAGCATCCAAAACATCTGGACCTAAAGGTTCTCTACCCTTATCCTAACCACCAGCAACAGTGACATTTATCTTTAATTAGCTTTAAAGCAATGCTTCCCAGTTGAGAAAATATTGCATGCCAAAGACCTTTCATTCTTAGGAAGACAAATATATTAACTACCCTGTTTCCCCTAAAATAAGACCTAACCTGAAAATAAGCCCTAGTATGATTTTTCAGGATGCTCATAATATAAGCCCTACCACAAAAATAAGGCCCAGTTCAGTGAAACCCCACCCTCCACCACTGTGCAGCAACCAGAATAAGAGGACAGGACTATATTTGAATAAATGTAGATTGTTGTACATGGAAAAAAAAATAAAACATCCCCTGAAAATAAGCCCTAATGCGTTTTTTGGAGCAAAAATTAATATAAGACCCTGTCTTATTTTTGGGGAAACAGGGTATTAGGACATGGTTCTGGTCAATCTCTATAGCCCAGATACAGACCTAAGCCACAAAGCAGTAAGTGAGTATAGAGGGAATGGAACAGCCCCTGAGATTTAACAGCAGTTGAGGCCATCTTCCAAATACCTGTACAGCTCTCACAAAATGTTGGAACTTGGGGGATCAATGACTTAGTGACAAGTGGAAAAGAAAGAAAGATTATAGCTATTTGCATTTCTCTTCCAATCTTGTGATATTTTTTTTCTAACAAGAAATCTGGAAGCAGACAGATAATGTGACAGACCTGGGGATGGAGTGGGAGAGAATGTCTCCTGAAAGGTACAGGGTATGTTGGTCCAGATCTTACATCCTTTATTCAAGTACAGAGCAGCTTATGAGGCTTCCACCCACCCCGAGTAAATACGATGGTGTAACGATATCAAAATCTCTCAGTTCTGAATTTGTCACATTTCTCTGAATTGCATCTGCATGTCCTTTTCATCCTTGTTTCACTGGGACAGCTTGGGGTTTTTCCTTTTCTTTCATGTACATTTTGGGATGCCCTTTTCCAAATGTCCATCATTTTTTCATAATGTAAGCATTTTTGTACACATCTGCAATCTGCAGTTTTGTCCTGGTGATGGGAAATGGAAAGACACAGAACAACAAAAACAAACAAAACAACAACAAAGAAAACCAAAACATTGTCACATCTTTAAGACTAGCAAAGGTATTTAAATTTGAGAATTGGGTCGTAATCCACAAATGCTCACATCAAGATTTTTTTTTGTTACTCTTAAAAAATGCCAAAGCATGTTGCTTCTGTCTTGTTTTTGTTTATTTTTTTTGTTTTCTATAATTGCTGAAGGAGACTACAAGCTCACTCACACTATGGTCTTGTCCTCAGACACTCTGGGATTGCTCTGGTATTTTGTTGTTGTTGAAGATTTGAATAGATCACCCCAATGATCTATTCACTGGGGTGATCTCCCCACACACGGGGAGAGAAATTTTTTCTCTATGTACTGAACTGTTCTGGTATTGCCTGTCTATGCACATTTGGAATTTATTTTATTTATTTATTAGATTTCTATCCTGCCCTTTTAGACAGAGTCTACTCCGGGCGGGTATTGGAATGGAATTGTTCCCATCACAGATTCTGGCCATTATATTATACAAGTTAAACAATTTTACATGTGAGAGAAATAAGCAGGCATGTCCACCCCCTTTTTAAAATACTGGTGACATGAGAAGGTATAAACTTAATTTGTTTGGTGGCCCAGTACATTCAATTTAGCATTTAGAAGTTGGGCCACAGAGGACCCCAATGAATTTTCATACATGATTTCCCCTCTGCTATGTTCTCGAAAGGGAATGTACTCAAGTGTGGCTGCTCACTTTAACAAGATAAAGACCAGTCCTTCTGTACAGTCCCTAAACTGTGATTTTCAGTCATTAGTTTAAGAGCCAAAATGAAATCAGTGATGGAATTAAAAAACTCATCCCATTGTATTAATTCACTTTCCTTCAATGTCTTTAATAAATTATAGGTATTAACAACTTTAAAGAGTACAAATTATAACCTTGCAGGCTATGCAAGACTTGGAAGTTAAATTAATATGAGGTTTGACAGTGATTTGGATAATAGAGAATTTGGTCATAGTATTTTCTGAAATTCGACCTGAAAAATCACATCTTTGCTCTGTATCTGCATCCAAAGCCACAAGCCCTTAGTCCATGAAGCTTCTATTCCAGCAGTATTTCTCTATTAGCATAATAGATGAAGTGTGATAGATGGTATATGTTATATGCTGCCAAGTTGATACTGACTTATGAGGAACCTAGTAGAGTTTCTGAGTTATGGAAGACCAAAGTTGATTAGTGTTGGAGAAGGTAATCTTTTGACTATCAGGGTCTCAAGCTGTTTAAGTCTTTATATACTACTAACAAATTAATTCTGTGTTTTCAGTTCCTAGTCATGGTGACCTTCTCAGAGTTTTCAACGTATAATGTACTCAGAAGTGATTTGCCAATGCCTAGTTCGAAGAGTACTCTGGCTCCATATAGCTTGCCCAAGACAACACAGGCTGGTTCTTTTCTTGAGATGGACAATAGGGACTGAAATTTCAGAAACTCTGTTTTTTGTTTTTCTTTCCCTTTAAAGCAGTGGTTCTGAACCTTGGGTCGCTAGATGTTCTTGGCTGACAATTCCCAGAAATCGTGGCTAGCACAGTTAGTGGTGAAAGCTTCTGGGAGTTTTAGTCCAAGTACACATGGAGACTTGAGGATGGGAACCACTGCTTTAAAGGAAAAAAGATCAGTCTTCTAGATTGTGTTAAGCAGGGTTGCTTGAGGTACCGTGTGGTCAATTCTTGCATGTGGATGCAAAGATCATTTCAAATGATATACCACACCTCACAGAAGCCATGTTTCACACAATCTAAACTGATTCAGGCTGAGATAATTGGGCCATCTAGTTTTACCTTTAGTTAAGTGGCCATTTCTAATGAGTGGCTCATTTTTGGAAAAAAAAACTACTTTGGATCAAATTAGACAAGAGGATCAGCTTTTCTTACCTCTGAATGTTGCAAATCAGCTTCTTTATCTGGTGATTACTGGAAGGTAAATACGGTTGTGACTTAGCTCAGTCAGGAGGCACTGACAAAATCACATTGCCAGAGGTAAATACGCTATCTTCTAATTAAAGGCTCAACATCTTGTGTAATTTGGCTGTAAGAATAATTAAGGTAGGAGGAAGAAGAAGAAGAGAGAAACTTCAAGAAAAGGGTCAACACTGTCTCCCACCCACCAAAAGGACCTAAAATATTCTAAAAGCCTTCCTTACATATATGATACTTATTTCTGAAATCAGGAAGAAGGAAACTTCAGTAGTTCCTAGGTAACAGTATGAAAAATGTTTCCATCTAGCAATGTTAATAAGAAAAGATTCTATGAAAAATGACACCAATATTTTGAGTACTTATTTCTGGAAATTAGCAAGAAGATGGCCAATTTCAATGCTTTCCACACACCTGCAGTAGGTAATACTTTGGACCTAATAAAAAATACTTCCAGTTAGGAATGTGCACTGTCTTCAGACACATATGTAAGACCAAACTGAGTTGGGGTATTTCTATATTTCCAAGATGACCATGGGGTGGAGCCCAGAAGCTTAACAGGGTGGAGCAGAACATCCATAATTCCTCATGTTAAATCTGGCATGCATATGTCATGATTAGACATGAGAAAAGAGAAAGAAAATGTCAGAAAGATAAAGGAAAATGTGTATTTTAGTGTGGAAATATATTTTACCTGCCTTCTCTGCTGCAAAGTCACTGATTTAATCATCAAAGTCTTGTGACCACTGTACCACTAACTTTAGATCCAAGAAACAAGAAGCAAAGGGAGGGGGCAGAGCAAAAGGGAGGAAACAACATTGCCCTTTTAAGAAGGAATCAAAGAAGGATGTGTCCATTGCCCTGTTAAAGTCCTTCTCTTATTCCCTTCCTGGTGGCTCCCTTGGAAAGTCACTAGGAGCTTTCTCCTGGATTTCTGGGGGAAAATATGGAAAAAGGAAAAATAAAAGAATACCCATCTATGCAACTACTGCTTCCCTTAGAAGAAGCCCTTCTGTTGTTCCTGTACCATTCAGTCTACTATCCTGCCTACCAGTTGCTTTTCCTTCTCAGTAAGAATAAAGTCTACTCAGATAAACAGAAACATACAAATACCATCGTGGAGCGCAGAAAATATTTGGGCACAGAATGGGTCAGCCCTGATGTGTGCACCCTTTATATGGGCACAGGGTGGTTTGGGGGCTTCCACATATTGTCCTTCCAGTGATGGAGCCACCATATATCCAGTGTTTACAGCAGCACCCTTTTCTCATGCAAATATCAGGCTCTCTAGATGAGAACACTAGACCAAGTTTACCTGCACACATATAATCCCAAAGCCATCTGAGATCAGAACAGTTAATGCCATTATCTATAAGGTTCACTAAAATGGATGAACATCACATTCTGTTTGAGTTATAATCATTTAAGTGCATTCTGTTTGGCCATGACAACTGCTTTTCTGTCTTTTTCTCATTTTGCTTCTGAGATAGCAAATGAGGTTGAATGACTTATATTGTGCAGAAGAGGAGATAATGGCAGAACTTAAAGAGAAGAAAGAGGAGGGGGCATTTGTGAAGAGAAAGGATGAATCACGGTTGGCAAGATTTAAAACAGCATGCGCCTGAGCTCTAAATAAAGAACTGTGAACGAAAGAACAGAATGGTTAGCAATAGCTTTTCCCAACCCAACACTCTTGGAAGTAATTTTGTACTATAGTCTACATTACTATATCACCCAACATGGCCACCACGCTAGCTGGGGGATGATGGCTATTTGTATCCAGCCAATATGATGCACAGTAGGCTGGCAGAGGCAGGTATGGCAAATAAACTCTCTTCCATCCCATAGGATATGCTGGGACTTTTACTTCCAAAGTAGCCAAGAAAACAAAGCCATTTTATATTGGAGTCAGAAGAAATAGCGATCAGATACTCACACCCCTGCAGATTGAATCATCAGGCAAATTTGGTGATGACACTGATACGAAAACATTTATTAAAAATGGCTGTTCAGAAAACTGGGATGTGAGAGGAAAGAAGCTTAGACTGAGAGACATCTTTATCCTGCAGCTAGGTGAAACAGCTGTGGATAAAGAATAGTCCTGATGATGATGATGATTGTTGTTGTTGTTGTTGTTCAAAAACACCAGGCACAGTCAATCAAAATTATAAAAACATGGACTGGTATTGTATAACAAATACGTACACATTTTAACCAAAAACCTAAGTATCTGTTAAATATCAGCACAGTATGTATGCTGTTCCTAATATTGCTGTTTTTTGTAGCTCTAATGGTGTTATTTCTGAGATATGCAACGGCTTACAGTACTGTGTGAAGTTTCTTGATATTGTTCCCAAAGCCCCAATGACTACGGGGACCACTGGTGTGTGTGTTTCATCCACAAGTGAGATGTTTCAATTGCCAGGTCTCTGTACTTTGTTAGTTTTTCCAGTTGGAAATCCAGGTGGGTATAGTCCCCTCATGGTCCTTTCCCAAAGCCACAGGATATATGTGTCTTTCTGAACTCCCAGCTCAAAATCTCCCTACAGGGACATGTCATTAAAACACAATGAGAGAGAAAGATCCTGGTACAGCAAGAGGAGGGATTTTTTTTCCTCTCTAGATGTCCGTAACTCCCATCAGCCAACTCAGTGAGGCCAGTGATAATGGATTCTGGGCTGTAGTCCAAAAGTTGTCCTCCTTGATACAGCTAGGGCTACATCCACCTTCTCTCTCCTCCTGATCTGGCTATCTGGTGATACACAGTGAAGATGCAATGAGTGCTGCAGATGCACCCAAAGCTCCTGGATGTGAACATGTCCTACATGGCACTTGAAGGCACCGGACTACCATAGAGGATCCAGGGAAGGCTGCATATGAAACAGTTCTGTCCTTCAAGAGCCACACAGTGTCCTTTGCATGTGTGTGATGCTCCTTACTGTGTTAGCACAATGCGCACATCTCAGAGATGGTAAATTGCTAATTTGAGGAACTTGGTCAACAGAAAATTAGATCCATCAAAATCAGGAGCATTGTGCATATACAGAGGTTTTGTGAATGTTTGTGTTTAGGCACAGAGATAAACTACATGTAATCATTTATATCTTGTTATTGGTGAGATGCCATCTTGTGGCGGCAAATAAACAGAAAAATGTATTGAGCCAGCCCTGAAAGAGGACTAAGAAGCCAACAGCTGAGGGTTAAACTGGGAAGATATAGGTAGCCTGCATTTAGAAGTACTCGCTCCAGTCATGAAGGCAGTCTCCCATGGCTTCTTCTTTTCATCCATTCTGTATATCGCAGTTCACATGCTTTATTTCATGACTTATCATTGGAACACACACACAAGCTCTATTTGCCCAAGTCTGATTGCTGATGCACGTAGACATATTGTTGGAGGGAAAACAGACTCTTAGGCTAATTACAGGGAATCCGTATTCCCATTAATGTTTAGCTTCACCTTGAAAGACTTCTATGAAAGTAACGTCAGTGTTAGTCATAAAAAGTGAGATTCTAACAACAACTACTAACATTATTTGTTATCCGAAGTTAGCTGTGTCATTTCTAACTAATTATTTCTAAGTTCTGGAACAGGAATAGGTGCTTTCTCTAGTAGACATTTCTCTAATAGTGCCTTAACTCATGAATGAAACAGGATAGATCAGCTTAGTGGACGTAAGAGTGTGTTGTACATTCGGTTCATTATGTACATTATGTATTGTCAGGTCAGAATAAATTAATGGCAACCCTAACAGAGCTTTCAAGATAAGTGAGATGTTTAAGACAAGCCTTCCGACAGACTTTCCAGGATCTTCCATCTACAGGACGCAGAGTACTTACCAACACCTAGTGATTCCTCCACCTTGACTGGTTTTATTAAGTATAACTGTTATTATGTTTTCTTTTAAGTTTATAATGTCTTTGATTATAATTGTTCCACATTTTGTTATGAACTGCCCAGAGTGGCCTTGGTAACCATGTGGGTTTGTATTAGTATACAAATCAAATCAGTCACTCAATCAATCAATTTAAGGCATGGTTTTACCAATACCACACACATCCATAAGTTTCCATGGCCAAGTATGGATTCAAACCCAGGCCTAGTGAGTCCTAGTCTACCACTCTGTCCACTATACCACACTGGGTACCTAAAGGACATAAAGGGAAAACTGAATCACGGTTATACTGCTTAAGGGTGATGCTGGGCCTGAAGGCTTTTCCTAGAAGCCACATAGTGCTACTGGGCTGCCAGTTGCTTATTATTCCTTCTAGACACCTTTGAAGATGTATTCACATTACTAAATCCATAACTGTTGCTCAGAATAATAGTCTCTTTCTTTAAAAAGAAATTCAAATGCAGAATTATGCAAACAGATCATGAACTCTTTGTTGCAGGTGGGCAAAGCTATTGGTGCTTGGCAGAGTTTACTCTGCTATCTTTCCCAATTGCTTAATAAGGTCACATTTCATTCTAACAGGGAATGCTGTACTATAGCTGCCTGAGCTCAGCCCACCACTAAGACTGTTTAAACCCCCACCAGAAGAAAAGGTTCCATCAGTCAATGTTATCTCTTTGGGGGGGGGGGGATCCAACTTACTGTCTTGGCTTTCCTGAGTTTCCATAGCTCAGCTGGTACCTGGCTCCATGACAGCTTAGGCTACACCTTCTCAGCAGCCAAGTGGAAAAAGGCTGAATTTATCCACCATTACAACACTGTGTATTAATCATAGAGCCCAGTCCTGTATCAGACATATATAAGTCATCATTGTTTCACATAGGTGTTACACACCTGAGCTTTTGTTACTGGGCAGATTCAATGTATGATATATAAACAAATATATACAGTGCTACACATTCAGTATTGTACTTTCTATTGATCCTGATTCTATTGGTCCTGAGTGTAATCAAATCCAGCTCCCTTCTCAGTTTTAAAGTTATAGCATAAACACAGTTCCAACCAACTTTTGCAGGAGATGCTGCTGGCTATCTATACTTGCCCACAATTATGTGTGTCCATTTTCCTTCAATTCCTAGTCTTCCAATGCTGTCCTATTTGTATATATCAGGAAGGCACTTACAGTGCCTGGTATTTGTTAAACTGAGTAGTAGTATAACCTGGCAAAATTACTTTAGTCTTTGGTGTAGCATCAGGCTGTCTGCTGTTAATACTTCTGGAAGGAAACAGCAGGGCCAGCTCAAGGTGTTCTGCAGCCCCAGGCAAATAACAAAATGGTGGCACCTCTCATTCTATGAGTGCAAGACAGCTAGAGTGATAGCTAAATCTTTTCTGTAGCACTGCAAGTGAAAAGCATCTTCTACCAAACCTGAAGGTAGCTGGCTAGATTAAGGATAAGGGCACTTTTGTCCTCTAAGCAAACCAGCTACTTCCAGATGGGGTTCAGCCACACATGTTACATGTATAGAAGAACATGTGGTCTTACACAGTTCTGATGAGAACTATGTATCTTGCAGTCACTCCCAACATCTGCTGTCTAAAACAACTCCCTCACTGTCTCACTGTCTAATGACAGATCCAGCAAATATATATTGTGAACATCCAGAGAACTATAGTTCTGAATCACGTCAGAGATGGCAACTTCCATCTTTAGTAATTCATCACAGCAACATGGAGATGGTTGTTTGGGAGTGTAATTTCATGTCATTGCAACAAGGGTAGTGGAGGATTGTGCAAGTATATTGACAGTAAATGCAACAGCTGCAATGAAGATAATCCAGAAGCTATTATTCAAAGTAACGTCTTAAAGGTATGTTTTAAAGGCCACTAATTCTGTATGCACAGTATGTTTAAAATGTGAGAAGAGGCCTGTAAGTCATATGAATTCAAGTTTGATATTCGATATAAAAACCCCAAATTACAAGGAAACTTGTGGGTGGGGATCAGCACATAATAAGAAATATATACGGTTGCCAGCAGAAATATCTGATTGACTTCAAAAGGGGGGGGGGAGAGATGTGCTTATCAGGGCTGAGTTCAGTTATCATAAACAGGCATGTCCCAGCACTTTACTGGGGGCATATTTCCCAAAAAGATAGCGCCATCATGGCCTTTGCTTTTATTGTCAAGATAGCTACACAAATGACTAAGTTTGCAGTCCATGACACTGAGGCAAGTTATAACTTGAGGTGATGCACCATTTGGAATGCTTGCTCTGTTGATATATGCCATTGGATGCCCCTGCAATAAGATTTACAGAGTGTGGGAAACCATCTAGTGCTCTTAAAGTGCATGTAGGAGAACATATTGACAATAGCAGGAAAAAGAGATTAGGTACTCCTTGGTCAACCGTTTTATAGAACACTGCCATGATATAAAAGTTATTACATTTGGGAGCAACAGACATGATCCGACCAGAACAAAGCAACATGTTGGGTTGGATATTAAGACTGGGAAACTTGCTTCCTTGATATTTAAATTAAGAACTAGAATTTCTCCCTTTTTCTAGAGCTCTCAATATTTCTGTACACTCCCTTGGTTCTCAAGACACAATTTCTTGAAATAAAAATTACCTGCTGATCCTAGTATAAAGGGGAGGGTGAAAGTCAGAGAAATATAAATATTGTACCATCATCTCAGTACATTACTTGCTACACAGTGAAATTTCTTGGGGAAGGGGAAAATCTGAGATCTCTATAATTAGTTATGTGCCATCAGGTCAGAACCGACTTTCAGCAATCTTAATGGGGCTTTCAAGGTAAGGGAGATATTTAAGGAATGGTTTTACCAGTTTTACTCCCCCAGTGAGTTTCTGCGGCTGTGTGGGGATTCAAACTCTGGTCTCCAGAGTCCTAGTCTGTCACTCTGTCCACTGCACTACTCTGGGTATAGACACTACTAATTTGCTGGTATGTATGCAGTAACTTAAGACTGATTGTTACTGAAATATTTTTATTTTAACATTTTATGAATGTAACATCATTGAAATTATTATTATTAAAAGCAACCTTTTGGCCAAAACACACTGGGCCATTTTCATAAATAAAATCCATTTGTCAGCATTTTGAGATTGCATTTCTTCCCTCCAAGATGATGTGACTGCCTCAGACATCAGATGCTGGATTTCATGAAAAGGCAGAAAATTCATCATCATCATAGAACTGCAGAGCTGGAAGGAACCGTATGGATCATCAAGTCCAGTTCCTGTCATGGAACATTATTACGTAGTTATCTAACTTGTCAATAGTGTTTTATAATGGATGGAAAGACATGCTTGTGGGATCTTTGCCTCAGGTGTCAAAATAACTTGACTGGTTTTGAACTCTATGCAAATTGACTTCAGGGAAGCCATATTTGCAGCTTTATCTTAAACAGCAAAATGTATTGTGAAAACTCTACAATGATGATGCTTTTCCAAGGAATCTTACTTATCCAGCAGCATGAGGAAGCTGCCACTTCAGATGTTTGGTTGAGGAGAGCAACATGGAGTTGTTAGAAGATAAGAGTTATCTGTGTTGCATTTCGTGTCCAACATTCCTCTGAGTTTGGAAACAGCACACTAATTTTTTTACTTCTGCATTAATCAAGAGGAGAAGCTACTAGAACCATCTAAATGATAACACTTTAAATGTGGCTGAAAAAATGATTTTAATATATTCTCCATTTATGTCAAAGTAACAATTTTACCATCACTGTGTCAAATTTAATGTGCTATTTCCAGTCTTTGACTTCCCTCTTACCATAAGCTAGTCTTCTCAGTTGTGGTGGAGGTCAATTTTCTTTCATCAGTGCTAAAGTAAGATTAATCTGCCAGGTCTCGTCAGCTTCAATTTATGGAATCTCAGGAAGCACCATGGTAGATTCCTCCCCACCCACCTACCCCCCCTTTATTTTTTTACAAATCAACAACAGGAAGCAAATGTCTGAGAAGCTGATGGTGCAGGTAAATAACCTGAATGTCCCTCTCTGGGGGTGGGGGTGAGGGTGAGGGTGGGGTGCGAAACCTACAATTGTACAGGCTTGGGTTCCTGGACTAGAATTCCCAGAATTTTTAGAGATTTGACTCTCTGATTTTGGAGAATTCTGGGAATTGCCATGCAAAACTGTGAAAGAGCACATTCCTAGTAGCCATGTAATCCATAAGTAAAACTAAAAACAACATTCTAGTCCAAGTAATGAACACACCTCTGGACAAATTACAGTAAAAAGCAGCAGCTGAAATACAGATGGCTGTGGTTCCAGAGATCCCATTTCTTATATCCCTCCAGTGTGAGAACTATCCATTAAATAAACGTGCCGTGAATATACATTTGAATCCAGCACAATGAATACAAAGGAATTTTGAGCCTTTCTCACAAGATTAAACCTTGGGTCATCCAGGGAAACTGAGTGATGGGAGATCCAGAGCAGGCAAAAGAAACTTCTTCACACGGGACATACTCAAACTGTAGTATTTGCTATGAGGATGTAAAGATGGCTACCATCTTGAATGGCTTTAAAAGGAGATGGGGGGGGGGACACAATTAATGACTACTAATAATGATGGCCACTTATTATCTATATCTGAGGGAGTAGTCTCCAGAACAGTTACCTGGAAGCCATGCAAGAGGAGCCAGTTGCTCCCATGTTCTGCCTGTATGTTTCTCATAGACATCTAATTAGCCACTTTGGGTTGGTATGGCCTGAATGTTGGTACAGACGACCATGGCTTTTATGTTCACTATTGTAACATCAAATAACATTTAGGTGTAGTAGCAGCAGTAGCAGTAGCCCTGTAAACATATACTTTCATTTACTGGCAAAGAGAAGAAGAAACAAAGATTTAGAAAATATTGAACATTCCCTTGTCCATATTCATTAAATGCCAGAATTAACAATTTGATGGGAATTGATTATTTGTTCAGGGAGAAGAGAAACTAATCTCAGACTTGAAGAATGCTGCTTTTAAAAAGACCTTGTGAGACCACTTTCACTGTTTCCATTTTCGAGTGGTTTGGGGTATTTAAAATCATATACTGTATTATCTTAATACTAATCATAAGGAACTTTTACAGACATCTCTAGAAAGCTTTAGGTGGGAGACTTCAATAGTGGCTGTTGAAGAAAATAAATTATGAGTGCCCCTGAACAATGCTGGAAGAATTTCAGAGGACTGCAAGAAAAAGAGACAAGGGACCAAAATCAGGCAGATCAGACTGTCCAGTGTATGTGAGGGCAGGTATCCTCCAGTTGACCTATCGTTGTCCTGATATTTTTATTTTCATTCCTTCTTAGACAGGGAGCTATCCAACTTGAAAAGAAGCAAGGATGACATTTTCCATTTCAAGATACTGAAAGTCTTCTAAATTAAATTTAGTTAATTGAGGAAATTTTAGCATTTTGGCCTGGTGAACTTCCACTAGCCCAAGTACGTAATGTGACCAATAGCCAGAAGTGATGGGAGCTGTCATACAAAACAGAAGGAAGGCATTACATTGCCTACCTACGCCATACAGTGTGTCGCCATTTTGCTTGAGACCGAAACTAGCACTGGACATAGTATGTACTGAAAACAATCATTTATTTTTTTTCCTTTGTGATGACTCATGTTCTGGTTTATGGGATTCTGTAGTCTAATGGGAGGAATTCATAGAAATGGAGGAGAACTGGCTTAGCATACAAGAAGTAGAGGGTCCAATACTGACATCTTCCATTCAAACCTGTGCTCCTATTTTGGGTAGAGAAAGGGCTGTAGCTCAATGGCGGAGCACAAACTTTGTGTGCTGTAAGTTCCAGGTTCAGATTTCTGGAAACTCCTAGTAGGTCTGGAAAAACTCCTGCCTGCAAACTTGGAGAGCTGCTGTTACTCAGGGTAGGCAATAAAGAGATAGATGGATCATTGGTTCAACTCAGTACAAAGCAGTTTCCTAGGTTCTTATCATGTCAGAAATACAGTTACTCTGTTTTTAACATTCTTGCAGTTTGACAACAGGAGTGTACATAGTAGAATTGCCCTGGGTCTCAATTATGTCAGTTTTCATTGTGTTTATTTCTCACTGAGAGCAGGTTTATGTGGAAACACTGCCCAAGCTTGTTATTAGATGCAGGAACAGCTGCCAGGTCATTCCAAAACAAAGATAATTTTGAGCCAGGATTATAAAATCAGATAATTAATGAGGAAATCTTTCAGCAAGTATGGTTCTTACATAAACAAAAGAAGGAAACTGTTGTCTATCTCTCTGCAAAACTATCTTTAAAGTAATCCAAGCACAAAAACATGTTTTCAGAAACTTTGCACCTCCAACTAATTACAGAATCACCTCTTATTTAATCATACATACAGTCATGGCCAAAAATATTGGCACCCTTGCAATTCTGTCAGAAAATGAAACCCTTCTCTCAGAAAATTGTTGCAGTTGCAAATGATTTGGTACTCACATGTTCATTTCTTTGGTTTGCGTTGGAACAACACAAAAAAACAGACAAGAAAAGTCAAATCTGATACAATCCCACACAGAAACCCAAAAATGCACTGGCCAAAATTATTGGCACCCTGTCTAAATTGTAAGAAATAATTGCTTTTCAAGCATGTGATGCTCCTTTAATTTGTATTTAGACACACCTGTCGCATGTAACAGGTGTGGACAATCTAGTAATCACACTTGCAACCAGTTAAAATGGAGAAAAGTTGACTCAACCTTTGTGTTGTGTGTGACACTGAGCATGGAGAAAGAATGAAGTGTAAAGAGTTGTCTGTGGATTTGAGAGAAAAAATGGTGGAAAAACATCGAGAATCTCAAGTCCATCTCCAGAGATCTTAATGTTCCTGTGTCCACTGTGCCCAATATCATCAAGAGGTTTACAGCCCATGGCACTGTAGCTAACCTCCCTGGACATGGATGGAAGAGCGAAAGTACTGAAAAATTACAACGAAGGGTTGTTCGAATGGTGGATACAGAACCCAGATTAACTTCCAAACAAATTTAAGCGGATCTGCAGACACAGGGTACAACAGTGTCAGCTTGCACTATCCGTCACCATCTGAATGAAAAAGGACGCTATGGAAGGAGACCCAGGAGGACACCACTGCTGACACAAAGGCATAAAAAAGCAAGACTGGAGTATGCCAAAACTTAGGTGACAAAACCACAATCCTTCTGGGAGAACGTACTGTGGACAGATGAGACAAAAGGAGAGCTTTTTGGTCAAGGACATCATGGCACTGTTTACAGAAAAAGAAATGAGGCATTCAAAGAAAAGAACACAGTCCCTACAGTCAAACACGGTGGAGGTTCAAAGATGTTTTGGGTTTCTTTGCTGCTTCTGGCACTGGATGCCTTGACTGTGTGAACGGTATCATGAAATCTGATGATTACCAAAGAATTTGGGGGTGCAACGTAGTGGCCAGTGTCAGAAAGCTGCGTCTCCACCAGAGGTCATGGGTCTTCCAGCAGGACAATGACCTGAAACACACTTCCAAAAGCACTCAGAAATGGTTACAAACAAAGCACTGGAGAGTTCTGAAATGGCCAGCAATGAGTCCAGATCTGAATCTCATAGAACACCTGTGGAGAGATCTCAGAACAGCAGTTGGGAGAAGGCATCCTTCAAATCTGAAGGCCTTGGAGCAGTTTGCAAAAGAAGAGTGGTCCAAAATTCCAGTAGAGAGGTGTAAGAAACTCATTCATGGTTACAGGAAGCGATTGATTTCAGTTATTTTTTCCAAAAGGGGTGCTACCAAATATTAAATTAAGGGTGCCAATAATTTTGGCCAGTGCATTTTTGGGTTTCTGTGTGGTATTTTATTAGATTTGACTTTTCTTCTCTGTTTCTTTTTTGTGTTGTTCCAACGCAAACCAAAGAAATGAACATGTGAGTACCGAAACATTTGCAACTGCAACAATTTTCTGAGAGAAGGGTTGCATTTTCTGACAGAATTGCAAGGGTGCCAATATTCTTGGCCATGACTGTACATGGTGGCTTTCAAGAAAAATGGAGACTAAAGTGTGCAGAGGAAAAATTCATAGGATAACAATATGCATAGAGGTCCTTCTCCCCACTTGTCACTGAGCAGCAGCTCAGGACCTGCCTTTTTGCTTGCATCTTATTTAAGCTCCTCATTGTATTTAATTCATATTTGAGGCCAGAATTGCTGGCTAAGCCAAGAGAAAGAGAAATCAGTTTAATTTTTTTGTATTTTATAATGAATTTATAATGACTTTAACAAGAACCCTCAGCCTGGCAGGCAAGATTTAGACCTAAATCAATAAGGAAACGGTGCACCAGATCCATTGTTAGCTTAATGGAAAACCTAGGATTTGTATTGTATGTGTGCATCTCCTTGACTCCTCCTTTTCTCCTTTCCCTTTGTTATCTACCATATTGCTGAATTGTAAACTGCAAGATCATTGGGGCAGGATCCTGTAGTCTTCAGATGTCTTGCCCTTTAAAACACTTACTACATACGTAAGTCAAATTAGATGGTATGTTTTTCAGTTTTTTTTTCTAGAAGTCCTCCACTACATGGTGAAAGATATCTGTCCTAGCATGTGATATTCTTTTTCACCTGCATTTCTTGCATTTAGCATGCTTTGTTTGTGATTGATCTTTGAAGGGTAAAACAGAAGTTTAATTTGCAAGTCATACTGAAAAAATCCTGCTGTGGAAATAAAGTAGGTTAATGCATTCAGCTAACATTTCATTGAGATGGCTGATGGAAAAACAGACTGCTGCTTCTTGAGCCTGGCCAGCTAGACCATCTTATTTTCAGTTGCCTCTAAGGATAAAAAGAGACATTACAGAGAACTGATATTTAATGTTAAAAGCATGTTGGTGTTGATGAGACATCATCACTGAGGTGATTTTTCATGTCTGAAAAATTAGACTTCAGAGAAATCCTGTATTTAAATCCTGAACAAAGCAAACTAATTTGCATATTCTTAAGGCTTGATAGAAGTTCCTACTGTGATACTTGCACACAATCAGCCCTTAAGGATCTTCCTTTTTAAAGTGTGGGCTACAGATAATGTGTGTTTCTGCTCTCCGTGTGACAGATTCCTGATCTAGCTTTAGAAGCACAGCTGTGGCTAAAGATGATCTAGCGCAACATTCATGTCTTATCCTCACCTGGAGTGTAAATCTTAAGGTCATAAGCACTTTTGATGTAGGCAGCAATTTTATTTTTAGAATTTTGGGAATATGGAGTAGCCACATACTTGTACACTAGAATAATGCTGCCATGTATATATAAGAAATATCTGGGTTTTAGGAAGTGAATTTGCACAACAGCGCAAATCTTTTCTTTCCTTCTTTGTGTCAGAAGCACCCCAGTATAATTAATGAATATATCAGGTAATTTTTGCCCAATAAAAGGCAACCTCAAAAGTGTTTGGGGCAGCTAGCATTCAGTCTTGTATACTACATTTTTAGGGGCACAGAGTACACTGACACAGGCGTGAAGCTGCCTGTTCCTCTCCGTACTCGCAAAGAACTATATCCATGCAAAAAACAAAAAACAAACAAACAAAAAACATTTTCTTAAGTTTGATTTGGTTCTGCAAACTCCACTTCATGGCCTCTTAAGTGACTTCCAAGTAACCTAATTCTCCGCATGACCAGGGACTACATTTTCCTAGCATTCCATCCATTTTAAAATATGGGCAGTTCTTTCTTCTCAGTTATGTAGCAGACATTGCACCCAGTGACCTAGGGGGGAAAGTAGCAGCTAATAATAAAAGAGTATCTCATCAAATGTGCATCCATTCTTTGGCTACCATTGCACCCCTCCCAGATGAAAGCCAACTGTGCAAATTGTAATAAAAATGAACTTTCTTCCAAGATTTTCAGTGAAATCTATTAAACGTAGATGTCCAGGTTTTGGCACTGGCCAGGAGAGCTTCTGAATTATGAAGGCCTGTTTCAGAGGAGTCAGATGTGGGCACGGTGCCACATGCCTTAGAACCTATCCACACTGAATGTTTAGTTGCATCTTGCTTAAACTACTGATCGAGATTGCTGAACATGTGACTCCTGTATCAGAACAACTTCACTAGCTATTGGTCCATTCTCTGGCAACTTGTAGTGCTGGTTATAGCTTACAAAGCATCATACCACTTGGGACCAAGTTATCTGAAAGACTGAAGTCTTCAATATGAGCTTGCCGAAGCTTTAATTGCTTCAGGAGAGGGTTTTCCTTCTAGCCTGCTAGCTTCTGAAGCACATCTGGCAGAGATTCAAGAGAGAACCTTCTTGGTACTTGCTCTACAGTTCCGGAACTCCTTGGCCTGCCAAACCCCTTCTTGGATGATGTTTTTCCATGCGTCCAAGACTATTGAATTCAGATATCACTTAGATTTCATAAACCAGCTGTTATCATGGCATGGTAAATGCTTCTGGTTCTTCAACTGGCTGTTGATTTTACTATTTTAATTGAAGTCACTGATTGATACGTTATTGTTTATAGCAATAAAATATCATTGCTATAATATTTCATTTTGTCCTTGATGTTCATCTTCTGTGATCATCACTTATTTGACAGACAAGACAGACATTAACAAAGAAACAAAAAAATAAGATAAATCCAGAAGATGGAGAGGTGCACACTTTAGATTCCCAGTGACCCACGGCACAAATAATATACAATACAGGTATAGTCAGGTCTTTGGCTCAGCACAGCTTTACTAAACATATATGCATAGGCTTAAATGAAATGATATGCTTTAGTGGCACCCAAGTCAAGTTACAGGAATTATCTTATTTTTGTTTGTTTTTAATAAGCAAAGTCAACAACAATGGGAATTGATGAAAGAAGCAAACTTTTTCATAAAGATATTGAAATCATTCTGGTCTCCCATAAAACATTTACTTTATGGGAAACCACACCATCACATCCCTGCAGAGAGCCAGTCTTCCACAGCATAAACGCACACGTGTGGACATAGGCTGAGATGCCAAAATGCTACAAGGAACACAAGCCAACCTGCACTGTCAGCAGAATCTCAATATCACCCTTGACAATTAGGCTGTTATAAATCTGGCATCCCTAGATAAATAAACATTGATTTTGTCTTCTCAAGGAATATGTTTTGATAATACAGCTGTCAGTGGCAGAAGTTTTTGTGATTGCTTCCTACCAAGAGTGTATTGAACAGACATCCTATGAAGCCATCATTAGGCACTTAGGATAAGATCTGACAGTAGGTCTGAACGTATTTTCACAAGTAAACCTTGAATTCATTTTTGCATTTCCTGCAATTGGCTAGAATCTATTGTTTTGTGTAAAACGTCTTTCTTTGGCCTTCTTCCATCAATGACATACCCATATGGCATAGTTTGAACTAGGAAGTATTCCTAATAACACTTGTGAAAAGTCTTGGTGCTAGAATCCAACTGTGAATTTGATTTCACTTACATAAAGTTCAGCAGATGGACCCAGTCTTATAATATCTCTTCTTGTCAATTTGAGAGAACAAAACTGAAGCAACTTCAAATGGTTGTGAAAGCTGAAAAGTATATATTTGAGGTGATTTTTGATGTGAAATGACTAGTGTTTTAAAGCTGAGAAAGCCGTGGGGGGACACCAGGTTTGAGAGGATATTAAAGGTCTGTCTGCGGGGAAAGAACACTCTCAGAAACCTCCCCAGTGTGAATTAAAAAGCTGCATGGCTCTTGCCTGCTCTGATCTCAGGTTCGGTAAAATATGGAGCTCTGAGGTAAATCAGGGAAAGACTTGGGTCTCCCACACATACCTTTGACGCTGATCTTACAAGCCTGAGGGTTCTTTGGAAAAGATTGTCTGTTTGCCTGAGATACTCTATGCTTTACGCTGTGGGACTGTTCTAGCCTTTGGTACAAGAATTATGCAGAAACCCACATACCTGTTCATATATTTTCATTTTCTATCATTTGTGCAAGCTATGTTTCAAAAAGAGGCAGGCAACCTTTTCATGACACTTTTGTTTTGCTATCAAACATTAGTTTGCACTTGTATGGATAATCATACAGCAATGGGCACATTGCATTGGACAGCCAATCTAGATTTGCAACACAAAGATTTTTCCTTCTTAGAGACAGGAATTCATTTGCAACTGACTGTTGTTGTAGCACATATCAATAATAATTATCCTTAATGAAAGGTATAAGCTTAAGCGGTTACATGGCCCACTCTGTCTCCTATCAGCTGTATTATCAAAACATTTCCGTATGGGAAACAGTGGGCATGATGATATCCATTGTAGAACCGGGATGCAGAAGCCAAGAGAAAACCAACACATTATACCTTGCAGGTGCCCTCATCATATCTAGACAGAAATGTAAAAAAATCCTCCATCCTCAGCAGGTTTCAGATAGTCAGGAGGTGCTATAAATCTCCAGGGTAAAAATCAGATTAGGAACCTGGAATGTATGGGATGCATATGTAGCAGGGGAAATATAAAATAAAAGAAACAAACAAAAAGGATGACCATTCAGATCTTTGGAGGAAATAAAGTTTGTTGACCAAGATGCTGCCAGGTACAAATACATATTGGGTATGCTACGTTTTATTCTAGCAGTAATTAATGCACAGCACTATTATGGAGTTGGGGCCATACTAGCAAAAGTTGTAAATGAAGTTGTTACAGGTATTCATTAAATATTCAGACAAGGTAAGATTTATTCAACAAAAGACACAAATGTTAGCACCACACAAGCATCTGCCCCAACTGCTGATAAAGAGGAAGAAAATTCTATTAAGAACTCAAAGTATTATAAAACAAAATACAAAAAAGCAACTTCTAAGTTTTAGACTGAGTATTTTAAAGCTAAGATAAGAAAAGGAGCCTGGAGAGATTTTGTTGCAAAAATGCAAACTGAGAACATGAAATAACTGTGGAGAACAAACAATACAATTTTGTCAAGAACTTGCAGTTGCCAACATAACATTTATATTATTACTAAAAAAAAAATCTGTACACGGAAATCCCCCACGATACAGCACTAAAAACAATATTACAATGTTTAAGGAGTAAAATAGATTATATTCTAATTAACCAGAGGTACCCACACCATTGTTACCCAGAACTGTGGTAAAGTCACATCATTTTCCTGTCATGATTCTAATTCAGGACAAATCAAGGAAAATATTTTAAAAAGCAAAAGCAGAAAAAGCATAGAAAACCAGATATAATATCATTAGGGGGGGGGGGGGATTCATGAAGGCATCAATAAGATTACACAATGCCTACTACTGATTAGTACTAATTTTCTGATAATTTGATATTTTAGGTGCTCTGCAAAAGTTATTTAATGAAGTTTTAAAAGTAAATAATGAACATTATCTAAGAAGAATGCTCAGAAAAACAAGTTCTTGGTAACCAATAAAAAAAGATCAAGCAAAGAAATGCAGTTAAAAATTGAAAATGAAAGTGTGGATTATGTTGACAAATCCTAGACGATACCTTTAGCACAACATTAAAAGCAATGCTCCCTTAAGAGGTTAAATGCAGTTTGTTAATGTTAATATGGACCTTATTCAAGCTGCCTTTTGCATCTTAGCTTGCTTTTGTTTTGTAATGGGTTATCTAAAGATATACAAGACCCTTTTTCTCCATGTCTGATTTCTCAGACATGAGCCTCTGAAGGATTTGAGTGGCTAGACATAGCCTGCATAATTAAATTGTAAACCACCGAGAGAGTGCTTTAAGCATTATGGGGTGGTATATAAGCAGCACACTTTTTTAAAGCTTTTAGAGGAAACTGTGAGATCAAGATGCCCATTTGCATGCAATCTGACCCAGGAAAGTGATAAGGGTTCAGAGTTCAAGAGAAGCAAGAAGATCAGGCACAAGTTTTGCAGGACCGTGGACAGATCACTAGGTGGAAGGAACTTGCTCAGAAGCAGGGAGTCCCAGCTTCAAATTATTCCTTACATTGTACCAGGAAGTATGGTCTTCCAGGTGTTTGGCAACATATCCAATGCACAGAAATGATAGATGTTGTAGTGCAGTAACAGAGGGGACATCCAGTCCTCTTTGCTGCATTATATCTTTCCAGGTCTTGAGTGTTCTTCCCATGACAAGGTGAAGAGACCCTTAAAGGAATACCCTACAGGCCCAGAGCTCTTTATTCTTTGTTGGCCGCATTCTTTGCACAAGTGAACAATGCAGAGGAGGTGATTGGAGTTGTGGGATTCATTTTTCACAGATGTCCAGTTCATGAAGATCTTGCTCTGAGCAGAGGGGGCAGTTTGGGGATCTCCTATTCCAGGCTACCAATCTTCATTTTGAGATTAGGGACCACATATCTTTCTTCTGTTGGGAATGCAGGTGAGATAGGCTTGACCAGCTCTTCTCTTTCCATGATGGGGTCATGGCTGCTTCTAGGGACCAAGACCATGGCACTGTATCTTCCCCATAAGCTGTTTCCATTCCATTTCAAGCAGCAGGTTGAAATGGAAGAATAAGATCAATATCAGAGAGAGAGAAAAGACACACCTCAGAGTCAGGAGCACCTAGATATTTCTGCTTGGGTTGGACCTGCTTAATGTCTCAACCTTATAATGGCCATAGCATGCTCTCACAATATTACCGTATTTTTCCGTGTATAAAACAACACTTTTTTCTTAAATAATTTGAGAAAAAATTGAGGGTCGTTTTATACACGGAAGGCAGCTCTTTATTGCTGCCTTTTGCAAAGGCACGGGGCTTAGCAAAAAGGAAGGGGAGGCGTTGCTCCCTTCCTTTTTGCTAAGCTCCGTGTCTTCTCAAAAGGCAAGGAAAAGCGGCAGTCACTTTGACAGCCGCTTTCCTTGCCTTTAAGGGATGTGGTGGCGCTGCGGGTTAAACTGCAGAAGCCTCTGTGCTGCAAGGTCAGAAGACCTGCAGTCATAAGATCGAATCCACGCGACGGAGTGAGCCCCCGTCGCTTGTCCCAGCTCCCGCCAACCTAGCGGTTCGAAAGCATGCAAAATGCAAAATGTGAGTAGATAAATAGGTACCACCATGGTGGGAAGGTAATGGTGTTCCGTGTCTAGTCGTGCTGGCCACGTGACCATGGAAGATTGTCTTCGGACAAACGCTAGCTCTATGGGTTGGAAACGGAGATGAGCACCGCCCCCTAGAGTCAGACACGACTGGACAAATTGTCAAGGGGAACCTTTACCTTTACCTTTCCTTGCCTTTGGCCAAGGCATGGGGCTTAGCAAAAAGGGAGCCCTTTGATCCCTGTTTTTTCTAATTTGGGGTTAGAAAATGGGGGGTCATCTTATATATTGGGTCGTCGTATAAACGGAAAAATACGGTATACAACAGAGAGATCAGAAAGAGAATATAAAAACTAACTCCAAAGATGCCAGTTTACGCTCCAGGATGGGTTTCAAGCACCTTCTTTTCTCCTAGCCTCCTCCTTGTTCCCTTGACAGTGGAACAGTGAAGTTGCCATCACAGTCTTGGTTTCTGACCTCCTCTTCAGTGTGCTAGAATGGATGCACTGTGCTAATATGGACACAACTAAGACTTCAGTGGCCAAATTCAGTGTAGCATATTCTACTTCCAAGTGGACCACTGGCTTATAATACTTGTTTGTTAAGGGAGGCAAAAACCAGCATGTGCTTGCACACACACAACCCTTACGTGGGAGCTCTAGTTTTCACATTCCATTATTATAATCTACCCTGCCTCTCATGCATTCATTACCTTTCCTGACAAGAATTTTTCTCATGGCACGTAACTTGCCCTGAGGGCCAGTTATATAACACTTCACTGTGCTTGCAGCTTGCTGTTTATACAGCCTTGAACCACACAACCCCATCAAGCTCACACTGTTAAGAAGAAACTAAAGCATACCTTCCCATAAAAAAAAAAGAGAGGGGGCATAAGTCCTACTGTTATGTTGGCAATGTAAGCAACTTCTCCTCTGGCTCTGGGGAAACATGTCCCACTCCATCATGTGGCTCATAACTGAATGACAGAAAACCTGGTCCCCTACATGAGAAATATGGAATTTTCAGTAAGTTTGCTAATGAGACCTTTTGAAATTCTGACACCGACAATTGTCAATTGTGTCAAAACAACTGCTTTAAAAACAGTTCATTTCAAACAGATTAACCAGTCCCTTGAAGGGATGTGGTGGCGCTGCGGGTTAAACCGCAGAAGCCTCTGTGCTGCAAGGTCAGAAGACCAGCAGTCGTAAGATCGAATCCATGTGACGGAGTGAGCTCCCGTCGCTTGTCCCAGCTCCTGCCAACCTAGCAGTTTGAAAGCATGCAAATGCAAGTAGATAAATAGGTACCACCTCGGTGGGAAGGTAACGGCGTTCCGTGTCTAGTTGCGCTGGCCACGTGACCACGGAAACTGTCTTCAGACAAACGCTGGCTCTATGGCTTGGAAACGGGGATGAGCACCGCCCCCTAGAGCCGGACATGACTGGACTAAATGTCAAGGGGAACCTTTACCTTTACCTAACCAGTCCCTATTCAGATTAACAAACAAAAGGTGTTGAAATGATCCTGTTCTGACAAGGCTGTTATGAAGCAATTCTAACTCCCTTTCTGAAAGGGAAAGTCTTCAGTAAGGCCTGTTTAGGCTGCAATGCAAGCACAATGCAAAGCTCTGTAACCCCATAAATATGTTCCCAGGTGAGTCCTGTTATGAATATCTTATAATTGTACCGAAGATAAGATGAACAGGTGGATCCAGCTAATGGGTGGAGACCAATCTCTTCATTTAGGCACAAATCACACAAGGCCTTTGAAGGCACTTTTCAGTATCACTTGGGAATCTTTTCCCACTACAATTAATGCAGATGACTACCATCCACAAATAGGAGAACTCCCCAGTTATTTAAATGTCATTCATTACACATTTAGACTTTTTTTAAAAAAAGACAATCCCTTACATGCTCATCACTGACACTTTTTTCAGAGTGTTTTGAAAAGACTCAGATGTAGGGTGTGGCTACATGAGTGGCTGTGAGTGAGCTCGTGTGGGCCACTTTGGAATGGTTGGGCTTGATTCACCAAGCCCAGTGGTTCACATGGAAATCACTCCTTCAGTCCATTTTTGCCTTCTCTTAAAAGGTTGGTCTAGAAACTGCCTGCAGCCAAAACCACCACCATGGATAAGACTGCGGGAACTTTCTCAACTGGCCCTCTAAGATAAGGCAAAGAAAAGTTTTTATAACTGATGAAGTGTATCAGTGATGGTCCATTACACAGTCTTAAAAAAATTCACTTCCCCAGCGCCTCTGCCAAGGAGCAAAGGAAGTGATTAACTTGTCAATATCCTGAAGTGGCTTGTTTAAAGTGGCAAATTCAAACAAAAAGGCTTGCTTTGAATAGGTTCCAGCAATCACACAGTAGTAGTGATTGCAGTAGTTGGAAATTATCCAAACCAGAGCAATCCTACCTGTACCAAAAAAGTAGAAGCCCCTGACAAGCTCAGAAAGGTATGGATAGGACCACTCTGGGGGCTGGCTGTTTTCACTCCAACAGAGATATTATCTGATCACCATCAGAGAGAAAACCAGCCCTTTCCTGCAGCAGACCAAACAGTGGGCTACATGTCTGCGTAGTTGTCCCACAACATGGTGTGCACCTTCACATTTCCTGTTCTGATCCTAACAGTACAAAACAATTGCTGTGTACACAGAGTCACTAAGAATGGTATTAAAAAGACACATAAACAGCCAAGCGGTTAAAATGGAGAACCAGGGCCTGTCAATAGTTCACCTTATAATCTAGCAAGTTTTACCAGGGGCTCTCCAATCATTGTCTTTCCAGGTTGGGATCATGAATCAGATAATTAATTAGAGTTGCTGCCTCCTTCCTTTCTCTTTTTATCTTTATATACATAGAAACAGAGAAAGATTAGAAATAGAGTAGTTTTAGGCGGTCATTGTTTGACTGTGGTATACCTTAGCTAGTGTTAATCTTTTCTCTTTTCTTTCTAGTTCCTAATTCAATTCCACAGTCTTTCTCCCAGTTTGTCTCCCTCCAAAACACACAGTTTATGTAAAATCTTTGTGTAAATTAATTTTACTTTATTTACTTTTGTTTCTCTATACTTTTTTGTATCTGCCTGCCTTTCTTACCCCTTTCCTTCATCTTTCACTTCTTTTCTGCTGTGTGTATGGTCAGACAGCTGTTAGGCCAAGGCTTTAGGGCTCATGGCTGTGGTGAAGAGGCAGTGAATTGCCCACCTTCCAGATAACATTCAACCTTCTGTTTCTGTTGTTTCATATCCCCAGACTGTGACACCTTGGAGTACTGAACAGCTTGTAGCCAGGAGTAATAGAATCTGCCCACAGTCACTGAAGATCTGTTCAAGAACTAACATTTTTAGAAGGGCTGCCACTTACATCTGGCTCCCAAGGTGCAAAATTGGCCCCTAGACTTCTAGAGTCTGTCCACTTCTGATAGTGGGTTAATGTCTTTGAGAAAGCACTGTTGGTGCTGGAGGACTGTAACAGTTTCTGCTGCTCAGCTCATTTTTCCTGTTACTGACTTGGTTAATTCAAGATGAGCAGAGCAACAGAATCAGGGACCTGAATCTGCCATGTATGCAAACTTTTCTCTCTGTAGACAATGGCTGTTGTTACATACCATCAAGTTGGAACTGACTTATAGTGACCCAAATAGGACTTTCAAGGTAAATGAGATATTTAAGTTGTAGTTTTTGAAGCAACTATTGACACACAGTGAGTCACAAAATACTGATACAATGACAGGGACCACAACCTGCTACAAATCCAGATGCCAGCTCTGTCCCCACATTTACTCTGGCAACAAGTTCACACGACCCAATGAAATCACACACAACATCAAGGGCACTTTTACTTGTTCCTCTGCTAATGTGATCTATGCCATCTTTTGCCATGAATGCCCCTGTGCACTCTACATAGGACAAACAGGACAATCTCTTAAAAAAGGAATTAATGGACATACTGTAAATCAGACATCAGAAATCACAATACACAGAAACCTGTCTCAAAACACTTCAGTCTACCAGGACACTCTTCACAAGATATGAAAGTTGCTATTCTGGAGAAGAAAAACTGCAGAACAAGAATCCAGAGGAAAATAAGATAAAATATACAGTATACACATGCTGGACACCCATCTCAATGAATTAAATATTAGGCAACATTTCTTAAGCCATTACCAAATGTAATAATTCTGTTGTTTTCTACTGTTGTTTTCCTTTCCAACTAACTAGACCCACCTCTTCAGAACAAGGCTCAAAGGTAAAGTTTGTCATTCTCTACGTTACCATATGCTATTCCTCTGTTGTTTCCTTTGATCATTGTTTCTGCTTACATTACCTCAGCATTGAGTTAGAAAGAAAAGTGGCCATCATACTCATGTAAATTACATTCAGAGGTGGCCGCTGTCCACTTGACTGTCTGTAAGTAACTCATTTCCAAACAAATTGAAGTCACGAACATGCCAAATATTATTGTTAATTATATTTGTTCTGAAAAGTGTTGGTGTAGAGCCTTTACGAGCCACAAGCCCAAGAACAGGGTACAACTGAGTCTGTTGTACACAGGCTGATGTGGCAACCTTTCTAATGCTTCCATGTTAGGCATAGCCAATTGTACATCTGTATGGATAGAATTATTGTGGAATCTGAGAACATCCACAGCCTAGGGAACATGCAGAGGATGCAGATCTGAAGGTTCCCATGTTTTAATGCTAGCACATCCTAACAAGGTGGCAGGAACCTGAGAGTAAGGACAATCTGAAGTGCAATTTATATCTTTGACATGATATGATCACTGCTAAATTTGAACTGAGATGTATGAAGGCAACTTAAAGATTTAGGACAAACAAAATGAACAGCTTTCAAAAACGGGGGCGGGGGGAAGATTTCACATTAATGGAAAAACTGCCAGCAGGAAACACACATCCCCTTGTTGCCACATCAGTGGGCAGAAATGTTCTTATTGTCATTATCACAAAGGCAAAGGAAGATGAGTGCGCGGAACTCTGCCTTTGTGTGGTTAGAATCATAGACAGAAGTTATTTTAAGAGAGCAGAAATGACTAGGAATATTTTTGTGGGACTACACTAAGACCACAGTTTCTTTTCCTCTAACTTGATATTACCTCATAAAAAACTCTGTTGGTTCCTTTCGGGAGGGGGGATGAAAAGTTCAACTTTATTAATCTGTATGCAAACGATGGATTTGTTTTTTTAAAAAAAAGTTTGGAACTCATATATTGGTTTCACTGCCAGCATTTTAATCATTTATTTATTTGATCATATAAACCAATTTGAAGTTAAATCCTATTGAAACTCATTGCATCATTACAAAGTTGCTCCCTCTCATTGTATTTCTTCAAAGTTTTAGCCTTTTCATGCCCTTGTTAACAAAAGAAGAGGAAACATGTGTTTCTGAAAAATGTATTTCTGAATCACATTTGGACTGTTTTGTTTTTTAGCGGTGTGCATTAAAATACAAAACTCTGCAACATTTATAATTGTGTTTATGATATTTATTTTTTTAAAAATGAACTCCACAGGACCCAAGTGAGAGGTACAAGAAACACAAGATAGCTGTTTGCCTTGCTGCCCTTTTCTCCAGATGATTGGTGCAATTGGACACCAAGGCATCAGCCATTACAGCTGACCTAAGAAACTTCTAGGATGACACTGAGGTCACTGTGCTCAAATCCCACAGTGTCTATGGGGTACAGGTATAATTCCTGAGGGAACTTAGCTTTGTAGCAGTTTACAAACTTGAACAGGGGTGATGAAACTGTGGTCTGATTCCTCTAGGCAAAGTGGCTATAAAATTGCTTTACTTATTACTCAGCCTGCAATTTAAACAAATCTTACTGTGCCATTGCTGGACACTCTTTCAGCTTAGAGTCATAGCAGCACCAAAGAAAGAGTATTTGTTATCATTCATCTATTTAAAATATTTTTACCCTGCCTTTCCCCTTAAAAAGGACCTGAGGTGGCTTCTGTCATTAGAACAATATTTAAAAGTTAAAAACAGTAAGTATACAAATATTTTAAAAGAATTAAATAAATATGATATTTAAAAACTGTAAATAAAACCAATACTAAAAACACATTCAAAAGCAAGAAGGCACAACATTTCATTAAAAAAAAAACATTCTCAGACAGCCAGTCATTGCCTGAAGAGAAAGGTCTTTGCCTCCTCGTGCAAGAATAGCAAAGAGGTGGGTAGTACTGAGCAGTAACAGAAAAGGATCTCTCCTGTGTCCCCACCAAACTCACCTGTGAGCAGAACTGATATATAGCCAAACCAAGAGAGAAGCCATAAGTGTTGTGATAGAAAGCAACCTCCTGAATTTTGAAAGGCCTGAGAACCACAGTCAGCTCTTTACTACTCTCATAAAAGTGTGTAAAAACTGGGATACAGCAAGCAAAACCACAGAGATTTACATTGGCTAACAATGCATCCATGGCTGGTGCCACTCAAGGACCAACAAAGCAGGAGGGGTGCTCTCCACACACACACCTTTGTCTTTAAAACCCTATAAACTATCCCCCCAGGCACCTAAAGAGAACAAAATTGAAGGGAAGCTTCTCCATACTGTCCTCTTCAATTCCTCCAAGTTTGGTGAAGATTGGGTTTTGGATATCAAAGTTATACCTCCCAGAAAAGTGCCCTTTAGCAGCTAGCTTGCAGTAGTGCTGGAAACCCCCCCCCCCCGTCAAGCCAGCTGCTAAAGGGCACTGTACTGGGGAGACCCACTTTTTGAGTGTAAAACGTGGATGTCCAAAACTCAAACTTCACCAAACTTGGAGGGATTGTAGAGGAGAGTCGGGGTGGGTGGGTTTCTCTATGATTTTAGGGTCTCTTGGTGCCTGGGGGGAACTTTCCTGGGGAGGCCTATTTGTGAGTGTATAACTCGGACATCCAAAACTCAAACTTCACCAAACTTGCAGGGCCTGTAGAGTAGATTCAGGGGAAGCTTCTCTGCAAAGTTGGTGTTTCTAGGTGCCTGGGGGGGCATTTTATAGCCCAACAAATAGATGAATTAAAAAAATCACTAAAAATTCATTGATTCGTTTCCATTGGGGGGTTCACTTCTGATGAACATGAAGCGACAAATTAGCATTTTTTGATTAATTCATTTTTTAAATTCATGCCCATCTCTAACAGTAGGTGATTGGAAGAGGAAATTTCTTGGATGTTGAAAGACATGATTGTCACAGGACTAGGTTTTTATCTCTTGGAATCTGCAAAACTAGCTTGCTTATTTTTGTGACTGGTCCCTGGGAGGCAGCCACCCATGAGGTCTTCTCAATGGCTGCTTACATAACTCCATGCATGGAAGCTGGTCTTCGGCTTTTAGTGAATTTGTTTTTGGTTTATAGACTCCCTCCTCCTTGCACAATCTCTGGTTTGCACAATCCTGACCCAATAAGCACTCGTTTTCTATTTTTATCTATGAGTTGCCAGAAGCTCTTCCTCTATAAAAGATAGACGCTCAGTGCCAGCCAGCTGTATTCTACTAGAATAAATACCAAACATCTTTACAATATCTACTTACATGGAAGTGAGCCTTCAAGAGACTTACTTCCAAGAAAACCTGTACAAGATTTTACTGTAAATTGCTTGCACTTTGTCAGGCTCCAGATTTAACAGTGAAGGGAAAAGGGAAAAGTGAAAGGCAAGGCATGTGGGATGCCATACATTTCACATCACCTTTCACTGCCTTTTGCCTTGAGAGGAAAGGGAAAATTATTTTCCTTCTCAGTACAAATAAAGACTTTTGTGCTGTGTCAACAGCAGGTAAAATAGACTCCCCCCCCCCCCTTAAGAAATGAAATGTGGATTAACAGAGAGGAAGCAAAAGAAGAGGCTGTCCCTGCCTGGTGATTGTCTGTGCAGATGGTTATACACCCACATCACATCCTGCACGTTGGTATGACTTTTGGGAGAGATTATCTGCTTTGCTTCTTCAATTTTCACTGCATTATCCTTAGGGTGCTTTATTATTGAACTAAAATGCAAGTGCCATTTAAAAGATGGACCAAATTACTGTTTTCATTGCAGCCCAATCCACTATGTTCTGGTGCTCTGCTACAAGGACACATAGGATCCAGGGTAAGTGCTCCAGGTCTAGCACAAGGGAAGGTATACAGTCTCATAACAAAACCCATGGATACCCTGGAGGGCATCAAAACTATAGCTATAGTAATTTGATATCACTTTAACTGTTATGCCCCAACCCAACCTCTCCCCCAGGGAGAGCTACTTAGAATTCTCTGCTAGGCAGCTTTCCTGCACTTCTCTGAACCACAGCAGAGAAGTCTGAGGGATGCACTAAACCCCAGGATTCAGTAAGAGAAAACCATGACAATTAAAGTGGTGTCAAACTTATGCAATCAGGTAGTGTAGGTACATTCCTGGTATTCACCTCTGCCATTTGCAGCCAGCAGTAGAACGGAAACAGCAATAAACCTCAGGAACAGCAGACCAATTCAATGGTAATTCAGTCTTCTCTGCAAGTAAATAATGATTACCTGCACCTTTTTTGAAACAGCAGGGGATGTGGCAAGCCAGTGAAACAGACTGGTAGCTATGTGTCTGCATATGCACACCAAGATTCAATTCAAGCTGAAGCAGGAATAATGGTTGGACTCATTGCTTCCTTTCTAGGAGAAATACTTTGGCAGCTGGCAGCTTCAACTGAGCAGCTCTTCCCGGCTTCATTCCACTGTGTGGCAGGGTTTTAAACTGGGGTGGCATAACAGGAGTTTTGTCCCAGAGTGGTAAAATATAGGGGGATCCAAGATCTAAAGGTGAATTTACTTATGTGTGTTAAGAAAACAAGCAGCTGCTCTATTTACATTTTTTTAGGGGTGGGGGGACAGTATAAACATTATGTTTGTTTTCAGGGAACTTCACATCTTCTTCTTGCTCTTTTTTCAAGATGTCTTTTGTGTATGCCTCAGGGCAGAGTGAGTGCAAGATGGTGTCACCTGCCCTGGGTGCCAAAATGGCTTGTTACAGCTTCTGCTATGCAGATATGTGCTGAATTTGACTTCTGCAGCATATGCCACTGAATGACAGGGCAGTGGTTTGGAGATCCTTCCAGATGCAAGAACAAGCAGGGTGCATGTGAAACAATATAATTAAAATGAGCAGATTGGTTTTGTACTGAGAAAATGCCCTGAAAATGACTGCACAAAATAGCAGGGGAGTGCTATCAGGAACTACAGAAGGGGAGCACAAGACCCTACAGATTCTGTTGAAATGCAAGTACTATCTTTCATCATTGTTGACTGTGCTAGCTAAGGTTGATAGAAGTTGTAACCTAGAACATCTAGAGGGCTACATATTCTTCACTATTTCAGAGCCCCAGAAATGTGTCATTACTCGTATATTCTACTTGTGGTGGTGATGCCTGATCATGATCAGATTATGCATCACGGTGGACCAAATGACTACTTCCTACAAACCGATCTATGCATCATTTACTCAGAAGAGGTTTATTATTTATGCTCCTCGAATTGGGTCGGGGTGTTCTGCCTCTAATGGGTTGGGGCAGCCATGACTGTGGGCTCCTAGGTATCAAATCATTTATCAGACTCCATACCCAGCTTTTCCTACTTGACTGAGGCAGATCACATAGATCACCAGCCCATCCCTTCCTGTTTGAAATAGCTGTTTGAATGAATCAGTATCACCACTGCATGGAAAATTACATTCTTATATGCCAAACTAAAACCTATTAGTGTAAGAAAATATTGTCCTACTTACCACTGTTTTTTTCTTTGGAGTGATTGTATTGTCCAGAAGAAGGCTGGTGTTAAGAAAAACTAATCTTGTCCAAGGTTTAAGAGCACATGTATCTGGCAAAATCACACCAATGATCAAATGCAGGAAGAGGTTACAGTCTGTTCTAATATATACTTTAGAAGTGTAGATGTATAGTTTATAAGCTTGTCTTTGTTCTGAAACATTTAAAATAGACAGTGGCCAAGCTCTCCAGAGATCACCTGTGATTCAGGACATCCTCATGGAATGTTATTTATATCAAAACAATGTCCCTGACAATGAGGTGCTTATTTTAATACATCTACCAACAGATTACAAATCTGTACAGATGATATCCAGTCCAGTTAAATATAAACCCAAGTTATTTCCAACTTCAGATATATTTTCCCTATGAACTGTTTCACATAGATGTTCATCATATCAACCAATTGCTAAGGGGAAATACCATGCTTAAAGCAATTAAAATAAGAACACTGTTATAATGTAAACATAGATTGAGATCAAAAGAAAATTCATTACACTTAAATCTACTTGAAATGTATATGATTTATTTAATCTGGGGTTTAAATGTGACCAACTTTCTTTTGATTGTGGCCAGTAAATGTATCATATATGAACCTGCCTAAAACATAACCAGCCTATCAAGCATACCTGCTTATTGAATTGAATTTACTTTATTGTCATTGTACATCCGTACAACAAAATTAAATGCCATCTCCAGTACACAGAATGATAAAACACAAAAGAACATAGCATCCATAACATGAAAACATAGCACATTGCACATATATAGCTCACAGGTAACATACGTTAGGGACCAGCTAACACATTTTTTAGGCACAGTAGTAACAAATCATTTATGTATGTTGATACTGAGAAATGCTATTGTGTAGCAATTAGTGTTAGAGAAAGATGTGGGAGACTTGGGTTCAATCTTACCCAATCAGGACATTTATTGAGTGATCATGGACCGGTCATGCTGTCTCAAACTAATCTACATCACAGGCTTGTTGTGAGTCTATAGTGGAGAGGTAGAGATCCATGTACACTGCCTCGAGCTCACTGGAGTAAAGGTGGGACATAAACATAGCTAATAATGATGTAATAATGAATATATTAAATTGTATGCCATGAAATCAATTCTGACTTATGGCGACCTTTTTCTAAGTAGAAATACTCAAAAGTAGTTTACCATTCTCTTCACCTGGTAAATCACTTCTGAGTATTCTCTACCTGGAAAACCTTGAAAAGGTCATCCTAAGTCAAAATTGACTTGATGGGACATTATTATTATTATTATTATTATTATTATTATTATTATTATTATTATTATTATTATTATTATTATTATTGAAATTCTGCTAAAATGCAGTTTAATAAAGGATGTTTAGTATTGCAACATATTGTTTTAAAAGCTGTAGATCAATAATGTAACATAGAGGACGAAATAGAGATACCAGATACAGCCATACCGTCACAGCAAGACTCTTGTAGTTTAGACATTGATATGACAGAATAATACCTTGGAAGTCATACATGACCAACAAGAGCAACATTCAAACTAAGCAAAATCCTAGAGTTTGAAACAGAGGTTTGAAATCGCTGTAATGTTTTTCTGAATGAAGTGAAAGTCTCTGGTTCTATTGCTGGAACTGGTACAGAAATTAACCAGGGAATGTTCCAATAGACAAGTCTAAAGGAAGATCCCAACAGAGTTTTAGAGATCCATGAAATTTAGCAATACGTTTGGGATTTGCATTGCTTTTTTGAAAAGATATATACTATGGTCAAGGCTCCCACTACTTTATGCATTTGTTGTGGTTGGCTCCTCATATCAGGCCAGAGATCAATCAAAAAGTTAACCGGGGCCCAGCTATGGCTGCTGCTAGGAAAACACATCCCATAGCTTGACTTCTACATTTTAACTCCTGCCAAGTTTCCCCCACAATGTGCACAGCTTTTGACTCTCCTGGTGAACTGAATGGAAAGCAAATTCTAGAAGAATGTGTTCTGCTCCAGAGCTATGCGAAAGAAGTAGTGCCAAGTTAATGCTATGCCCAAACTTACGCACTTTTCATTATTTTGGTGCTGTTTTTAAAAATGAAAATTGCTTTGTCATGCTGCCCAATATTGCTATTCTGCAAGTAGGGTCATCAGGTCTTAGGGATCTGGCTCAAGCCTCAAGGAATTGCTAAGCTTCTCCCAGTCTCCAGGCAAGGAGACAAGTGTCAGGATGAGCAGTGCTGGAGGAGAGGATGGTTTGATTTTTGTGGGTATGTTTAAAGCAGGGGTACCTATCTGCATCCACACCCAGGTGGCAGAGGGTTCCCTGGCTAAATACAAGCATGTTTGCATGTGCTTCCTTGTCTCCCTCACCTCTGTGATATCATAATGATCTGCCCCATGAAATCAAAGAGCCTACCCTTGTTGTATCACAAGGGTCTGCCTCACCCTCCCAAGCTTGGCCTGTGTGGGAAACTCCTGCTTAACTGTTGTTAGCTGCATTCTGTTTCAGTGATGTGCACACACTCCTGGCAGAGAGCGGCGGCTCCCAGCGGGCGGGGTAACCCCTCATTCTGCCCTTTCGCTTAGAGTTAGAGCACTAGATCAAAGAGTTTCTCCGGCCAATCCTAGTGGCGATTAGGTAACTAGTATCCTATCTGAATTCTCACAACATACTATGTAATCAAGCTAAGTTAATAAAAAGAGTTCTCAAGGCGTTGCCTGAGGCTCCGCTGGCTCGGACATCTGCTTGTCAACTCTTTGTACTTTCTCTAAGGCTAATTGCCTTCCTATTGTTGTGTGATCACCCACATCATTAGCCTTCCTTTGTTCCGTGATCACCCACAGGCCTGGAATCTCAGGAAATGAGATGCTGCCAACCTGGCAACTTTCTGTCAGTATTAGGACTCCCTCTTGGACTGCGCATGGGAATCAGTTTCCACCTAAGTCCAAGAAGAACACTCATGTAATACTTAACTCTGATTTCTTCCAAGGGTGAACTGTTCCCTGAATGCAATTAGGCAATCTGAACTTGAAAACAGGATTCAGAAAGTCATTCACTGCACGTGCAGGATGACAGAAATGAACAAATGAACATGCTGCTTTCCCTCACATGTTTACTACACTGGCAATGTTGATGCCATATACAGGGTCTCTTTTTGATCAGCAGGGTTTGGGCATTAAATGAGTGTGAGCAGAAGCTCTAAGCCCTTTTCCTGAAGAGGAGCTGAGGCAGGAGGTGAGCTGTGTTTGGGAGGACATTTTATTTGGTGAGGTATTTTCTTCTAGGCTGACCTTTGTTCTCCCTGACCGCATGGTCCGAGGGGGCAGGGATTTGGCTTTAAATGTGGGCTGGCAGAAGCTCTAAGCCCTTTTCCTGAAGAGGAGCTGAGGCAGGAGGTGAGCTGTGTTTGGGAGGACATTTTATTTGGTGAGGTATTTTCGTCTAGGCTGACCTTTGTTCTCCCTGACCGCATGGTCCGAGGGGGCAGGGATTTGGCTTTAAATGTGGGCTGGCAGAAGCTCTAAGCCCTTTTCCTGAAGAGGAGCTGAGGCAGGAGGTGAGCTGTGTTTGGAAGGACATTTTATTTGGTGAGGCATTTTCGTCTAGGCTGACCTTTGTTCTCCCTGACCGCATGGTCCGAGGGGGCGGGGATTTGGCTTTAAATGTGTGCAAGCAGAAGCTCTAAGCCCTTTTCCTGAAGAGGAGCTGAGGCAGGAGGTGAGCTGTGTTTGGAAGGACATTTTATTTGGTGAGGCATTTTCGTCTAGGCTGACCTTTGTTCTCCCTGACCGCATGGTCCGAGGGGGCGGGGATTTGGCTTTAAATGTGTGCGAGCAGAAGCTCTAAGCCCTTTTCCTGAAGAGGAGCTGAGGCAGGAGGTGAGCTGTGTTTGGAAGGACATTTTATTTGGTGAGGCATTTTCGTCTAGGCTGACCTTTGTTCTCCCTGACCGCATGGTCCGAGGGGGTGGGGTTTTGGCTTTAAATGTGTGCGAGCAGAAGTGCGCGCCTAACGGTACGCAAAATTCTCTGATTCTATTTTTGACTCTAATCTGGTAAATAGGAAAGCCAAATAGCATTGCATACACCTGGGGGGCGGGGAAGTTTTAGGGGTAGGATCAGACTCCCTCCCTTTTTTAATTCACTGACCAATGAGTCGAGATGGAGAGTGCAGGATCTGTTGCACTTGTAACACCTGTGGCATGTTTGTTTTCTTGCCAATGAGGTGCCTGGGTAGAAATGCTCTAAGTGTTTGTTGGTGGTCCTCTTGGAAGACAAGGTCCAGCACCTGGAGGCCTGTGTTCTAATCTCCGCACTCTTAGGGAGCAGGCCGGGTAGGTGGGACATGTCAGCCTTGGAAGGCAGCCCATCTAGGAGAAGGAAAACTCTGATTTCAAACCTCCACTGCCTTGTGGCTATATCCACTGATGGAAAAGGCTTCAGGAGTTAACCTCGAGGCAAAATCTGGAGCCGGAGTCCCAGAGGCAGTTCGTGTCGTTCTGGCAACTCCTGCGACGTCGCTGGAACCAGTTGTATTGGCTCTTGCCTTTCCATTGGACTATTTTAGCGATGTGGAGAGGGGGGATTTGCTGCTTGGGTAACAGCCTATCCTCCATATTATTTTACCCAGACTTCGTGCTCTGGAGAGGACACTCCAGCTTCGCATACAGTGTCGAAACAACACGGGAAGTAGCAGTTACCGGTTATAAATCTTTGGTCGATTGGCATAGAGCATGACGCCAGGGGCTACTTCCGACGGTGGGAGATGTCATTGCACCTCACTAGGTAGCTACTGCCCGCCTTAAGCTGGGCAGTCCCCAGCCAGTAAGGTGCTACCTCGCCAAGGTCTGTTAACCTCACGGGGTGCGTGGGGTTTAGGGTGAAAGCCGACAAGCAGATCGATAACCCTGCACCATGCAACAATCATAAGAAAACTTCTGCCCTAAAGTTCGGCACCTGGAATGTTTGGACAATGACCCCTGGCTTTTCTGACAACGTGCAGGAAATAGACGACGTGCACAAGACAGCTGTCATCGACATGGAACTGAGTAGACTGCAGATAGACATTGTTGCCCTGAAAGAGATGAGATTGCCAGACATGGGATCTGTCAAAGAAAAAAACTTCTCATTCTTCTGGCAGGGAAAACTATTGAATGAGACCAGGGAACATGGTGTTGGCTTTGCGGTCAGAAATACTCTGCTGAGATCCATTGTTCCACCTACTGTGGGGAGTGAACGAATCCTGTCTCTGCAGCTCCACTCATCAGCGGGCCGGTCACCCTCATTAGTGCATATGCACCAACACTGTCATCCACAACAGAAGTCAAAGACAAATTCTATGACGATCTGGCAGCTACTATCAAAAAAATCCTGAGAGAGAACCACTGTTCATTCTCAGAGACTTTAACGCTAGAGTTGGTGCTGATCACAATTCTTGGCCCACTTGTCTAGGCCGTTTTGGCATTGGGAAGATGAACGAAAATGGCCAACGCTTGCTGGAGTTTTGCTGTTATTATGGTCTTTGTGTCAGCAATACGTTATTTAATACGAAGCTTCAACACAGAGTTTCCTAGAGACATCCAAGATCGAAGCATTGGCATCAGCTCGATTTGATCCTCACTAGACGTTCTAGCCTTCCTAGTATTACGATCACACGCAGTTACCAGAGTGCTGATTGCGATACTGATCACTCCCTGGTGTGGTAGAGTAAAACTGCGAGCAAAGAGATTGTATCACACGAAAAAGGAAGGAAGACTATGTATTGACATCAGCAAGACTCGTGATCAGAGAAAAGTGGAGGAATTTGCCCAAGCACTTGAGGAAACCCTTCCAGGCCCGGCTGATGCAAGTGCACCTGAACGATGGGAACATTTCAAGAACGCTGTTTATAACACCGCCTTGTCCACATTTGGCAAGAAGACCAAAAAGACGGCCGACTGGTTCGAAGCCCATTCGGAGGAGTTGATGCCAGCCATCGAGGATAAGAGGAGAGCTCTAGCAGCATACAAAGCCTGTCCTAGTGAGTACAACTTGCAGGCTCTCCGACTTGCTCGTAGCAAAGTCCAACAGGCTGCCAGGAGATGTTCCAACGATTATGGGCTTCAGCTCTGCTCTCAGATACAGATAGCAGCGGACACAGGTAACATCAAAGGAATGTATGACGGTATCAAGCAGGCTTTAGGTCCAATACAGAAGAAATCTGCTCCCTTGAAGTCTGCTACAGGTGTGATCATCCAGGACCGAGCACAGCAGATGGAACGCTGGGTGCAGTACTACTCTGAGCTATATTCCAAAGAGAATGTAGTAACCGAAGAGGCACTAAATAACATCGAGTGCCTGCCTGTCTTGGAAGAGTTGGACAGCGAACCAACTTTAGCAGAAATAAAAGCAGCCTTGGATTCCCTCGCCTCCGGCAAGGCACCTGGGAAGGATAACATCCCTGCTGAAGTGCTGAAGTGCTGTAAAGAGATCATCACCAATGAGCTGTATGAAATCTTTTGTCTTTGCTGGAGGGAAGGTGGAGTACCACAGGACATGAAGGATGCAAACATCATCACATTGTATAAGAACAAAGGAGACAGGGGCGACTGCAATAACTACCATGGCATCTCTCTTCTCAGCGTTGTAGGGAAGCTGCTTGCCCGTGATGTGCTGAAGAGACTCCAGGTGCTTGCAGACAGAGTCTATCCAGAATCACAGTGTGGATTTCGAGCTAATAGATCCACCACTGACATGGTATTTTCCCTCAGACAGTTGCAGGAGAAATGTAGGGAACAACAACAGCCAATCTTTGTGGCCTTCATAGATCTCACAAAGGCCTTTGATTTGGTTAGCAGGGACGGCCTTTTTAAAATACTTCCCAAGATTGGATGCCCACCTCGACTCCTTAACATCATCAGGTCCTTTCATGAGGAAATGAAGGGCACTGTAGTTTTTGATGGCTCAACATCAGATCCCTTTGACATCCGAAGTGGAGTGAAACAGGGCTGTGTCCTCGTGCCGACCCTGTTTGGGATCTTTTTTGCTGTCATGCTGAAGCACGCCTTTGGAACTGCAACAGAAGGTGTCTATCTCCGGACTAGATCAGATAAAAAGCTCTTTAATCTCTCTAGATTGAGAGCGAAGACCAAAGTCCAGCTGAAATGCATGTGGGACTTCCTCTTCGCCGATGATGCAGCTGTTGTTGCCCACTCTGCTGAAGACCTCCAACAACTCATGAATCGCTTTAGCAAGGCCTGCCAAGACTTTGGATTAACAATCAGCCTGAAGAAAACAGAAATCATGGGTCAGGGCATGGACTCACTATTACCATCTCCACACAAGAATTGGAGGTTGTTCATGACTTTGTGTACCTTGGCTCAACGATCTCTGACACTCACTCCCTAGATGTCAAGCTGGATAAACGCACTGGCAAAGCAGCTACTACGTTCTCTAGACTCACAAAGAGAGTATGGCTTAATAAGAAGCTGATGGCATATACCAAGATCCAGGTCTATAGAGCCTGTGTCCTGAGCACACTCCTGTACTGCAGTGAGTCCTGGACCCTTTGTGCACAGCAGGAGAGGAAGCTGAACATGTTCCATATGCGTTGTCTCCAACGCATTTTTGGTATCACCTGGCAGGACAAACTTCCAAATAGAGTAGTCCTAGAACGAGCTGGAATTTTTAGCATGTATACATTACTGAAACAGCGACGTCTACGTTGGGTTGGGCATGTCGTGAGAATGGCTGATGGTCGGATTCCAAAAGATCTCCTGTATGGAGAATTAGTGCAGGGAAAGCGCCCCAGAGGGAGACCACAGCTGCGAGTCAAGGATATCTGCAAGCAGGATCTGAAGGCCTTAGGAATGGACCTCAACAAATGGGAAACTTTGACATCTGAGCGTTCAGCCTGGAGGCAGGCAGTGCATCATGGCCTCTCCCATTTTGAAGAGACCCTTGTCCAGCAGGCCGAGGCAAAGAGGCAGTCCTGAAACCAGCAAAATCAGGGAGCTGGACAGGGGGCAGATTGTATTTATCTTCAGTATGGAAGGGATTGTCACTCTCGAATTGGCCTTCTCAGCCACACTAGATGCTGTTCCAAGTCCTCCATACAGAGCACGTTACCATAGTTTCTCGAGAATGAAGGATGCCTAATTTTAATCAGCGACAGGAAATGTTATTCTTTTTTTTTTTTTGTCAGAGGAGAAAAAAAATTAACCATCTAGCCTAACAGGGGCTAAAATTATAGAATGAACAACAGGGAGTATGTTTGATCAGGAATTGAAATCAATGAGCATTAAAATGCAAACCTTTGGATAATAATAATTGCACGCCATCAAATCCATTCTGACTTATGGCAACTCTTTTCAGGATTTTCTAGGTAGAAAGTACTTAGGAGTAGTTTACCATTCCCTTCTTCTGGGGCTGACCTTGGGCTGTGCAACTTGCCAAGGCTACACAGGCTGACTCTTTTGAGAGGCACAATGAGGAACTGAACACCCAGTCTCTGGCTCTGCAGCCAGAGACTTAACTCACTGAGCTATCCAGCCAGCTAAACCTTTGGATAGATTCCATCAAAATATTTTCTAAAAAGGCCTGGAAAGGGTCCTTCCTCTCCTCCAAGCTCCAAATTACCTTGAAGTGAATGCTGAATCAAGGCAGAGAAAATGGAAGAAAATGAGTCTTAATGCCACCATTTAAGAGTTCACTTATTTTTGTTGATGTCAGAGCTCTGGTTGTTGACATATTGCATCTTGGGAGATTTACTGTTGAATGTCAGGATCAATATAACATGAAAACTCACACTTATCAAATGCAAGATTTGTAGCTCTGTAGTTATATACCAATCAACATTTTTATACCCAGTGGATACTTTTTACTTTAAGAATGCTGTTCATAGCTTTGATTTCAGAGTTGTCTGCTCACATCACATTTTTGAGAAAACCTGGAGAATAGATGAAGTACTATAAGACTGGAGACAGGTCAAATTTTGTCCTAATGTACAGAAGTTAGTGATGTGCAGAAGACAGAAAACAAATGAGCAGCCAGTTTGACTTTGGTGCAAGGAAAGACACTAGAACTGCATATACAAGTGTTAATCTATAAGTGTCTTCCTAAAATGCAGTGATTAGTCAGAGTCAACATCAATTTGGCAGACCAATCTTATGCCTTTATATATATATATTATGTGGCAAATGTTCTGGCTTGCGGAAATTATGTGGACATATTTTACTGTGATTTCAGAAAAGCATCTGACAAGCATGATATTTAGGTTCACTCATTGGTTAAAAAAGACTCTGTTATAGGATTCTCAAGTAGATTCAAAGCTCTTTGGAAAACTGTACTTAAACGGTAATAATCAAAACGTCCAATCAAACTAGAGGGAGTTTTCAGACAGGATGCCACAGGAGTCTATCCTGGCCCCATACTAGATGACATTTTTATCTCTGGTTTAGATAAGAATTGGCCAGAGTTTAACTTTGTGAGATCTCATTTATTTATTGGGGTATGTATGTATGTATGTATGTATGTATGTATGTATGTATGTATGTATGTATGTATGTATGTATGTATGTATGTATGTATGTAAGATGGATCAACAAACTGGAATCAAGTATTTGCATTACATTTCTTAGGGCCAAATGACATATTATACAAAGCTCATCCTTAAAAGAAAGAATTCTCTAAACGATGACTGCAATTGATTATCACAGCAAAAGTTTTTCTCATATCCTGTAGTCTGCAAATTAGGTTGCTTTCTGATTGGTCTTCAAGGCATAAATAAATTTCAGTTCTCAAATATGATAGACTGCCTGCATCATCTCACTTGAAGAGTACCATGATTTCAGTTTTAATGATAGGTTATCTGTAACATATATTTTGGCCCTTAAAAACCAAAAAGGGTAAAGGGTACCTCTGATTACATGCTTAGATCTGGAATTTCACATACCGCCACCATCCCCTTTATTCCTGTCCCTGCTTCCCTATATTTTCTTATTTTAGCAGTCAAAGAGAGAAGAAGTATAATTAATGTTGTCATTAACCAATCAGAAAACTCTGCAGATCTTCTGTTAGTCACCTAGAAACCAGTCATAAAAGCCCCACCTATCTTTTGCTTACTTCAAATAAATAAGGGAACAAATCCTTATCACATTCATAGATGACACAAAACTGGGACGATCACACTAATCTAACATTTCAGGAATATTCAAATGATTTTGGCAGAATGGGAAACTCAGACAAAATTAAGAAAAATGACTGAGATTCTGTTGCATAAGTTACACCAGTGGTTCTTAACCTGGGTGATATCGCCCCCCAGGGGGCGATTTCATTTTTCAGGGGGGCGATGGAATGAAAAGGGGCGACGCAGGGGCGAAGGAACAGAAGGGGGCGATAGGGGGCGATGGAGCCGCCGCGCCACCTCCACCATTGAGGAAGTTATCATCGCCCCCCTCCCCGCGCCACTGGATCCAGAGCAGCTGGTGCTGGCAGCAGATGTGGTGCCGCAGGTGCCAGCGCCACGCCACCACCACCATTGAGGAAGTTATCATTGCCCCCCTCCCCGCGGCGGCGCCACGCCACCACCGCCGCACCACCGCCGCGGGGAGGGGGCGATGATAACTTCCTCAATGGCTCAAGGGGGCGTTTCTTTCAAAAAGGTTAAGAACCACTTAGTACCACCACACAAAGCTGATGAATCATAGAATCATGAAGTTGGAAGGGGCCTATAAGGCCATCGGATCCGACCCTCTGTTCAGTGCAGGAATACAAATCAAAGAGTATCTGCCAGGTGGTTGTCTCTCTTGAATGCCTCCAGTATTGGAGCACTCACCACCTCTTGAGGTAATTGGTTCCACTGTCTTACTGCTCTAACAGTTAGGAAGTTTTTCCTAATATTCAGTCGAAATCTGGCTTCCTATAACTTGAGTCCATTGTTTCATGTCCTGCACTCATGGGCAGGATCTCTTGAGAAGAGATCCTTCCCCTCCTCTTTATGACAGCCTTTCAAGTACGTATTTGAAAAGTGCTATCACATATCCCCTCAGTCTTCTTTTCTCAAGGCTAAACATGCCCAATTCTTTCAGTCTTTCCTCATAAGGCTTGGTTTCCAGCCCCCTGATCATCCTTGTTGCCCTCTTCTGAACTTGTTCCAATTTGTTGGCATCCTTCTTGATGTGCAGTGTCCAGAAATGGACACAGTACCCAAGGTGAGGCCTAACCAGTGCCGAATAGAGGGGAACTAGTACCTCATGGGATTTAGAGCCCATACTTCTATTAACGCAGACTAAAATAGCACTTGCCTTTTTTGAAGCCACATCATACTGTTGGCTCATATTCAGCTTATCTACAATAACTCCAAGATTCTTCTTGCTCATAGTATTGCTGAGCCAGGTATCCCTCATCTTGTAACTGTGTGTTTGGTTTCTTTTTCCTTGGTGCAATACTTTGCACTTTCCCCTGCTGAATTTCATTCTGTTGTTTTCAGCTCAGTGCTCAAGCCTATCAAAATCCTCTTGAATTTTGTTCCTGTCTTCCAGAGTGTTAGCTATTCCTCCCAATTTTTGTCATCTACAAATTTGATTAGCATTCCTGTATCCTCTGATACTATGAAGTATCTTTTTAGAAAACTCTGATTTTTAGTCCTGAAAAATGCCCTCATGGACAACCTGAAGAGGAAATGTCTCTAAAATAAACTCCTTTTCCACCTCAAGGGGGCTTTGGATAATTGCTGTTTGTTATTCAGCTATGTGCCTGGAACTAATTTTCAGTTTGTCATCCATTGAGTCACAAGAGTTCTTTCCTCCCTGAAAAGGATACATCTCCCAGCTGACCATGGAAAAAATGTAACATGTAATTTATTGCTTTCCTGATAGCAATGAAGATGAAAAGTGGGCAAGTTAGAACAAATGGATGAGGAAGTCCTGTCATTTCCAAAAGGAAGTGTGATTCACTGCACAGGGCATTTTTGGGAGCCTGAATCAGAGCTGTCGAGGAAGTGAGTTCTTGGACAGCTTTGCCTGAAACATCACGTGGCTTGGGGCTTAACTGTGACTTTTCCAGAAAGTATTTGTGACTTCTCACACAGAGAAAAAGTAGGAAAATGTAAAGTCCAGAAGGAAGAAGAGGAGGGCGGACAGACAACATAGTGAACAGAAATTCAGTACCGGTATTAACTCTGGAACACAATAGGACTTATTTTGACCCGTGTCAGGTCAACAGTGGAATCTGTAAGTTTGAAAAATATGGTCAGGAAATTAATGTTTAAGATTAAGAACGGATATCTGGATTTCGCCCGCCTGCCGCCCGCTCCTTCTCTCCCAACGCCTCTTTCCTTTTGTGCTATGTCTTTTTAGATTGTAAATCTGTGAACACTTCTTTGTTATAGGCTGTATTGAAGCCACTCTGGGAGCCTTTTCAGGTTGCTTTAAACTTAGAGCAGGAAACTTTCAGCTTAGAACCAATGAAGATGGAAGAGGGTTGTCATAGACTCCCCACCCCCACCCCGCTTCAGAGCATAGTTTTTTCCTTCATCCATGGAGGAAAGGTTGACATCTGTCCCCCTGCTCTGCAATTAGGATCAGGAAAAATCTTCCTTTGGTTTCAGTTAAAGCTTAAGTGAGTGAAGATGGGAAAGGGAAACCTCTCTCCCTCCTCTCCTCTGTATGTGTGAGAGAAGGTGTGTGGTGTATGAATGTGTGTTTTAAATGTAGGAATGGGTTCTTGTGTGAATGAATGAGTTTATGGGGTTGGTGTGGATATATTTCTGTTTATGGGTGTTTGTGTGCCTGAGAATAAAAGTGCAGTGGTCCTGCCTATTTTTTCTGGAAGGATATTCTACATATAGTGTGTGGTCCTGAAAGATTCCCTGAGCTGAAGACGATCCCCCACTTTTGCATGAAGGGGAGGAACTGACTGGCAGCTCTCTGTTGAACACACTGCTTGCTTTTTTTCTGACATTACTTGTGACTGGCTTCATCTAATGTCATAAGATTTGGACTTCCTATATAGTTGAATGGACTTCGGAAAATATGTTTGACCAAATCCTGAAGCTTGGTCTCAATGATGAGCTTAGAGGCCACATCCTCATAAAGTAAACCCTACACATGCACATCTCCCATTTGGATACACACAGCAACATGCGTAATGGGTCTTAGTGTGTCAGAGAAGCTGCGAATACTGCCATCAGAAGGGCTAGACTCTGTATAAGTCTGATCTCCTAGCAAGGCAGAATGGTCACAACGGAGACTTCCCAAGATGGAAGGCCAGTAGCCACAACCAATTCTGCACACACATACTGTACATGTGCGCACACACATACAGTTAGCTAACAAGAATTTCTCCCCTTCCGTGCCTTGCCTTTTTTTTTTTCCTGTCGATTTCCCCCAAATTCAAGATCAATTATTTGGGAGAAAGAAGGAAGAGGAATTACTCTGTAAACGAGCAATGTTCATTTATTTTAAGTCAAAGCAAAGAGCCTGCTCCAGATCCAGTTCTTTTTTTGCCCTTGCCAATCCTGGTCAATTTCACTCCCTTGCCCTGCAACTCAGGTGAAAGGGACCAGGATGCTGGAGTTGGAAATCACTATCTCAACCCAGGGGAAAGAAATGCTGAAAACGGAAGTGATTTGGAAGTAGCAGGGAGGTGCACAAAAAAAGGAAGGGGGTGAAATCTACCTGATTTTAATAGTTTAAAGTTGAAATTTATTGGGGCGATTGAGGGCCATCAGGACAAGGGAAGAGATGGAAGTGGCACAGAGTTCTGAGAACAAGGTTTTCTTGTTAACGGGACTGGGTTTTCCTTCTTAAATCTGCTGAAGGAACTACAGCCTGGCTCCAGTCTTGAGGGGGGGGGAGGAGGAGAGAGGATCATCACTATCACCATTACATTGGGCTGGCTGGTTAGCTGCCTTTTTATTATTTTCCGCCTCTCTTTTTCCTTCCTTTTTTCTGCTGTCTCAGACATCTCTACTGTCTCTCCTTCTTGTCTGCAGAGGTGAAAAGAATCCCTCCATTTCAAGGTAAGATGGGGGTTGATGGGCATTTAAACTGATCTATCTCTATGGATGGTTTTCTGATGCATTTAATTTGAAATAGGGTATCAGAGGAGAGATTTACACATCTAATGGACCCCCAGAAAAACAATTAAGTGAGTTTAGAAGAGGTAGCCGTGTTAGTCTGTTCTAGCATATCAGGCAAAAACAAAAGAAAAATAAATAATGAAGAAGACAAAAATGTTGTGGCACCTTAAAAACTAATTGCTATATTTTAATGAGAGCTTTCATGGACGAGTTCACTTCTTCAGACCTCCAATTAAGTGGGTGTTAGGTCAGATCAAGCTGGAATTCTTTCCAGAAGCAACAATGATTAAACTGAGACTGTGGTACTTCAGGTACATCATGAGTAAACAAGGCTCTATTTTTTGAGCATTATTTTAATTATCTCTCAGGCACTGGCCATGCTGCTTGGAGGATTCTGGAAACCGAAGTCCTAAAAAGAGTAACCTTTACTACTCTAGATGTTCCATACAGATTGATCAGAAACTGTAAGAATTTTCTTATACTTGCAAGTTCCTTTCAGCATGACTATCATCAAAGCTCCATCGTAGAGCTGGAGAGAACTTTGTAGACCATCTAGTCTAACATGCTTCTTAAGACAGGCAATCCAGAGACAGAACACCCTCAACAGGTGGTCATGCACTCTGCTTTGAGATTTCCAGCAAGACTTTCATTGATTGCATTGTCAAACTGCTCTTCTAATGTCCAGTTGAATCTACCCTTCTGTATTTAAGCCAGTTTGCTCTGATCTTGCCCTCTCCAGCATCAAACAACAAGTCTTTGCTCTCTTTGTTCATGACAGACCTTTCAGTATATGAAAAATGTTTTTGTGTGCTCTATGGCCATATAGAGACAGAGATCAAGAATGGGTTTTTTTTTAAACTCTGAGTAGGCTGATGTTAGCAAAATTTGAATAGCCATTATGCATGAAAACATGCTTTTATTAAATCAGTAGATTAAATCATCCACTACGCTGTTTTTGATTGAGATTTATTGCAGTATTATTTAAAAATGTAAAATAGTTACAGTTTTTACTTTTAACAAATCTACCAAATTCGATTAGATTCTTGCTGCAAAGTGGGAAATCACACAGTCGGTTCTGATTTTAACAGTCTGATGAACACTTAGATGAGTGGGCCCTGTCAGTTGAGCATCTCCTATGGAATTGTGGAGCCATGACTTCAGCCTCTTCAACATAGAAAACATTCTCTCAGACGTCACAGTTGAAACTGGCAAAGTATCACTGACAATTTGAACAAAAATGTTGGTTGCCATTTTCTATTATTTCCAATACATTTGCTGGCCTGTCGTCTTTAGAAACTGTTTGCCATTCCCCGCCCCCCCCACACACACTCACATTTGCAATTTTGCTTCAAAATTTGGAAAATTTTCAACCAACCCATCATACATTTTTAAACACTTTCACACATTCTTGGAAGAAGTTGTTGCAATGTTGCAATGAGTATATTGTGTTCAGAAAATGAAGAGTTCAGTTCTGTTATGAAATATTTCAAGGATGAGAAGTAAAGATTGCCGGATTGTCATTGCCAGGATTGGACTACTGGCGATGATCCAGCAGTGATTTTTGACTATTAAAGGCCCCCCATTTCTCAATCCCAAGGTTCCCACAGGTTTCCCCAGGGCAAAAGTGAGCCCTAGAAACACTCAGAATACAAAATTAGGGAGGAGATAAGAAGCTTTCTGTTAGTTTAAATTAAATATGTCCAGCACCCGATCTGTTATGCTGGGTTATGGGTTATGCTGGTATAAATTTACACCAGTAGTATTTTGCCCAATAAATTTCACCAAAGTGTTCAAGGTTATCTCTTATTTCCTGTAATGTCTAAATTATAATTTTAACATGTTTACAACACTGAACCAGATATTTCAGTAGTCTCTTCCAAGTCTTTTTCTTCCTCTTTCAACATCTTAACTGCAAATGCGAGTCTTGATGATCATTTTGACCTCTTCATTTTTAATTTTCAAAAAGAAATATGAAATGAAATTCTTAAAGGGTTGCCACTTTCCCTTAGCAAAGTCAAGGAAATGGAAATTGGTCTGGGAAAATCAGGGAAATTAGAAGTCAGGGAAAGTCTGGGAAATTGTGATGAAGATACACTCAGTGACTGGATTTTTTTATACGCTTCTGGAACAGGATATTTTTCTGTCTTTTGGAGTAGAGAAGTAATGCAGGTACAACTTAATGATGCCCTTCCCCTTCTCTGGCCTTTCTCAGCTCCACCTGTTTACTCCTTCCACATCTGTTGTCCCAGCAATGAATCAAATGTCTTTGTTGAGCTCTCTCCCTGCACAATTGGCAAGGTTAGCTTGTAGCTTTTGCAAAGCAAGGCTAGTTTAAATTTTTAGAGCAACATACACACGCCAAACATTTAACTATGTTCACCCCTACATGCTAGTACATTTAGTTTAAATACAAAGAGAAACATTTGTTGGAGTCATGCTTGTGTATGATATGGAGGTTTTGTTTCCTGCTAAATCCAGAACTGTGTTGCAAATGAATTCAGGTGCTATTGGATTTCACAGACAGCTATTATTTTCTGTGCATCATGCAAAGTGAAGTTTGCAAATAGGATTGTTTGTTCCTTCTGGAACCAGCTCTCACCCTCTCCCATGCATATACCTTGCAGATGAGGATTCCTTCTCCTCCATTGCAAAAATGATCTCCAGGTCATTAAATTCCACCTTGCTGATCTGCTCATTACACTTTCTGGAACCCAGAAAGTTCAGACCACACCTGGAAGACTGTCTGGACACTTTTTGGAACCCAGAAAGTTAGTCCCAGCTTTAGAAAGTTTCTCTTTGCCTGATAAACAAATCTACTATATATTGTTGAGAGGAAGGTACTTCAGTGCAAGGCTGTATTTGAATCCACATTTTGAGAATGGCATTGATGAGGACAGATGTAATATACAATGACTCAATATCAAATTTCCTGCTGAGTTTGTTCCACAACTATCACCATTTGCTAGAGACAAACATAATCAGTGATTGTGTTAGGATAGCAAAGTGCCTGTGGGCTTTGCAGCTAATGATTAAGAAGTGTAATTTAACTCTTTTAACAACCCCAGTCAGTTATTCAAGCACATGTTCTCAGCCAAACAACCCTACAGTTTCATCCTGAAAACAGAAAAGTAACGGAAACACAAAAGTCTTCTTTTCTGTTTTAACAACAATTTTAAAAGCTTATGAAAAAAAGTTTAAGAATTTTGTTTACTAGTTTAGCTAATCAATAAGTGGGTTTGAACCTGTTGAACCACTGCCTTATATATACATTCCTCGTGTGTTCTCCTCCACCACTCTTCTGTAAACTAAAGGTATACAGTCCTTTCAACCTTTCCCCATATGACTTTTGTTCTTCTTTGACCCATTCCAATATGTCTATAATTTTCTTAAAGAGCAGTGACAGTCTTCCAGGTGTGGTCTAAATACAAACTAAAACTGCATTCTTTTTTTTCTTTTGTACTCTCATCATGTCACTTTATCATATCAACTACAGTTCCAAGATCCTTTTCACATATATGCCTGCTAAGCCAAATTTTCTTCATCCTATGCCCATGTATTTCATTCTCTCCCGACATTAGAAAAATAATTTTTCATTTGTCTGTTTTGAATTTCATTGGCTGAAATCCTGTTTGTGTGAGTTACACTGCATAAGACTGACAATGTCATCATCTGGCATGAGTTTTTGAAACATGAAACATTTCTTACTTCTGTCCCTAGGACCTCACAGAACTGGTCTTTAATTACTGGTAATCTTTGATGCTGGGATGACTTTGCTGGTGATTTTCAATAATTAAAGACTTTCTCCTCTCTCCCACAGTCACCATAGGTTCCCAGCAAGGAAGGGAATACAAAGAACCTGCCCTTGTATGGAATGCATATTCCATCCCTTTCCTACCTCAGGATGGAAAAAGGAAGTGTTTAATTTCTGAAAAGTCATCTTGGTTGATGTCATCACTGAAAACACAACGGAAAAGGCACATATAGGAAGTGGAAGGAAGGCCAGCCCACAAAGGAAGAGTACAGACAAGTAGCAAGGAATTGAAGAGATGACATTAGGAGGGCAAAAGCTGAGAATGAGCTGAGGCTAGCTAGAGAAACTAAAAGCAACAAAAAAGCATTCTTCAGGTATGTGTGTAGCAAAAGACAAAGAAAAGAAACAGTGGCTCAGCTACTGAATTGAGATGGAAAAATGATAACAGAAGACAAAGAAAATGCAGAAGTGCTGAATTCCTGTTTTAGCTCAGTCTTTTCCCAAAGGACAGACTATGACCCTGTGGACAAATGTGAAGTGCAGGTGAAGGTGACAGGATTGCAGCTAGAGATTGATAAACAAATAGTCAAGGAATGCCTTATTACCTTGAATAAGTTCAAATCTCCAGGGCCGGATGAACTGTATCCAAGAGTATTGAAGGAACTGGCTGAAGAACTCTCAGAACTACTGTCCATTATTTTCTTGAAATTATGGGAAATGGGTGAGATGCCAGATGGCTGGAGGAGGGCTAATGTTGTCCCTATCTACAAAAAGGAGGAACCTGGGAACTACAGACCAGTCAGCTTGACATTAATCCCTGGGAAAATTCTGGAACATCTTATAAAACTGTCACTATATAAACATCTAGAAAACAAAGCAGTAATAACTAGAAGTCAACACAGATTTGTCAAGAACAAATCCTGCCAGAATAATCTGATATCATTTTTGATCGGGTAACCTCCCTGATAGACAGAGAGAATGCTGTAGACTTCAGCAAAGCTTTTCACAAAGTGCCCCATGTTATTTTGATTAGCAAGATAACTAGGTGTAGACTGGATAGAACAACTTTCATGATTCTGTAAAGTAGTATCTGAGTTGACTAAAAGTAGTGTCAATGTCGATATTTATCCTTCACGGATTGCTGCCTTGTTGTGGCGAAGGGGCTTGAGTAATTCAGAGAAGCTATGGGCTATGCCGTGCAGGGACACCCAAGACGGACTGGTCATAGTGGAGAGTTCTGACTAAACGCGATCCACCTGGAGCAGGAACTGGCAAGCCACTCCAGTATCTTTGCCAAGAAAACTCCATGGACAGAAACAAAAGGCTAAAAGATATGACGCTGGAAGATGAGCCCCTCAGGTCGGAAGGCGTCCAACATGCTACTGAGGAAGAGCGGAGGACAAGTACAAGTAGCTCCAGAGCTAATGAAGTGGTTGGGCCAAAGCCGAAAGGACGCTCAGCTGCGGACGTGCCTGGAAGTGAAAGGAAAGTCCGATGCTGCAAAGAAGAATACTGCATAGGAACCTGGAATGTAAGATCTATGAACCTTGGTAAGCTGGATGTGGTCAAACAGGAGATGGCAAGAATCAACATTGACATCCTGGGCGTCAGTGAACTAAAATGGACGGGAATTGGCAAATTCAATTCAGACGATTATCATATCTACTATTGTGGGCAAGAATCCCGTAGAAGAAATGGAGTAGCCCTCATAGCCAACAAAAGAGTGGGAAAAGCTGTACTGGGATACAATCTCAAAAATGATAGAATGATTTCAATACGAATCCAAGGCAGACCTTTCAACATCACAGTCATCCAAGTTTATGCACCAACCACCAATGCTGAAGAGGCTGAAATTGACTAATTCTATGAAGACTTACAACACCTTCTAGAACTGACACCAAAGAAAGATGTTCTTCTCATTATAGGGGATTGGAATGCTAAAGTTAAGAGATAAAAGGAACAACAGGTAAGTTTGGCCTTGGAGTTCAAAACGAAGCAGGGCAAAGGCTAATAGAGTTTTGTCAAGAGAACAAGCTGGTCATCACAAACACTCTTTTCCAACAACACAAGAGGCGACTCTACACATGGACATCACCAGATGGGCAATACCGAAATCAGATTGATTATATACTCTGCAGCCAAAGATGGAGAAGCTCTATACAGTCAGCAAAAACAAGACCTGGAGCTGATTGTGGCTCTGATCATCAGCTTCTTATAGCAAAACTCAAGCTTAAACTGAAGAAAGTAGGAAAAACCACTGGGCTAGTCAGGTATAATCTAAACCAAATCCCTTATGAATACACAGTGGAAGTGAAGAACAGATTTAAGGAATTGGATTTGGTGGACAGAGTGCCTGAAGAACTATGGATGGAGGCTTGTAACATTGTACAGGAGGCAGCAACAAAAACCATCCCAAAGAAAAAGAAATGCAAGAAAGCAAAGTGGCTGTCCAACGAGGCCTTACAAATAGCAGAGAAGAGAAGGGAAACAAAATGCAAGGGAGATAGGGAAAGTGACAGAAAATGGAATGCAGACTTCCAAAGAATAGCAAGGAGAGACAAGAGGGCCTTCTTAAATGAACAGTGCAAAGAAATAGAGGAAAATAATAGAAAGGGAAAAACCAGAGATCTGTTCAAGGAAGTTGGAGATATTAAAGGAACATTTTGTGCTGACCTTGAGCCAGACATCCTGGAGAGTGAAGTCAAGTGGGCATTAGAAAGCATGGCTAAGAGCAAGGCCAGTGGAGGTGAAGGCATACCAGTTGAAACATTTAAAATCTTAAAAGATGACACTGTTAAGGTGCTACACTCAATATGCCAGCAAGTTTGGAAAACTCAGCAGTGGCCAGAGGATTGGAAAAGATCAGTCTACATCCCAATCCCAAAGAAGGGCAGTGCCAAAGAATGCTCCAACTACCGTACAATTGCACTCATTTCGCACGCTAGCAAGGTTATGCTCAAAATCCTCCAAGGTAGGCTTCAGCAGTATGTGGACCGAAAACTCCCAGAAGTACAAGCTGGATTTCGAAGGGGCAGAGGCACTAGAGACCAAATTGCTAACATGCGCTGGATTATGGAGAAAGCCAGAGAGTTCCAGAAAAACATCTACTTCTGCTTCATTGACTATGCAAAAGCCTTTGACTGTGTGGACCACAACAAACTATGACAAGTTCTTAAAGAAATGGGAGTGCCTGACCACCTTATCTATCTCCTGAGAAATCTATATGTGGGACAGGAAGCAACAGTTAGAACTGGATATGGAACAACTGATTGGTTCAAAATTGGGAAAGGAGTACGACAAGGCTGTATATTGTCTCCCTGCTTATTTAACTTCTATGCAGAATACATCATGCGAAAGGCAGGACTGGATGAATCCCAAAACGGAATTAAGATTGCCAGAAGAAATATCAACAACCTCAGATATGCAGATGATACCACTCTGATGGCAGAAAGTGAGGAGGAATTAAAAAATCTCTTAATGAGGGTGAAAGAGGAGAGCGCCAAAAATGGTCTGAAGCTCAACATCAAAAAAACTAAGATCATGGCCACTGGTCCCATCACCTCCTGGCAAATAGAAGGGGAAGATATGGAGGCAGTGACAGAGTTTACTTTCTTGGGCTCCATGATCACTGCAGATGGGGACAGCAGCCACGAAATTAAAAGACGCCTGCTTCTTGGGAGGAAAGCGATGACAAACCTAGACAGCATCTTAAAATGCAGAGACATCACCTTGCCGACAAAGGTCTGCGTAGTCAAAGCTATGGTTTTTCCAGTAGCGATGTATGGAAGTGAGAGCTGGACCATAAAGAAGGCTGACCGCCGAAGAATTGATGCTTTTGAATTGTGGTGCTGGGGGAGACTCTTGAGAGTCCCCTGGACTGCAAGGAGAACAAACCTATCCATTTTGAAGGAAATCAACCCTGAGTGCTCACTGGAAGGACAGATCCTAAAGTTGAGGCTCCAATACTTTGGCCATCTCATGAGAAGAGAAGACTCCCTGGAAAAGACCCTGATGTTGGGAAAGTGTGAAGGCAAGAGGAGACGGGGATGACAGAGGACGAGATGGTTGGACCATGTCATCGAAGCTGCTAACATGAATTTGACCAATCTCTGAGGGCAGTGGAAGACAGGAGGGCCTGGCGTGCTTTGGTCCATGGAGTCACGAAGAGTCGGACACGACTTAACGACTAAACAACAAAATGCTAGCAATTCTGTGAGATATTAGGTGAGGAGTTATGTGGTGGCTCTAAGACCACCCAGCTCATTGAGTGCAGGTTTCAACCTGAACAGAGTCTGGAAAAGTTACTTCTCTAGGCTAGAGCTCCTGGCATCTTCCAGCCACCTGGGAAAATCTGGGATTTGTATTTCTAAGAATATAATTTTTTGCAATCCCTTGAACTGCAGTTTCTCCAAAACCAGTCTGACATTCTAATTAACCACTACATCATATTGATTCTCAGACTTTATATTTCTTTTGTTTATGAGTGATGTGTGTTTCAGTTACAAAAGCCAATGCTGCATATAAAAGAGACAGATATATTTGTCTTATGATTCTTATCCCCTGTGGAACGTCTTTGTTTGTAGATACATAAACACTGAGTATGCATGTTCAAACAGAATGAAGGTTCAGAAACATTGGCTCATTTCAGGGAAGGCTATGAAGTAGTTGACTGTTTCATATTGTATGTTACAATTATAATATTAAAACAATAATATTTTTTAAAGCAGAAAACCAGCAGCTGCATTCCATGGAAATATTGTATTTACCAGGGAGAGGGGGAAAAGTGCAAAGCTATTTTATTGCACAAATAGTTCCATAGTGATTTGCAAAGGCAGCAATATGTGGGCACATTTTGTGATTCGTGACCTATTTTTGCTAATTATCATGCCATTTTTTAGCAAATTCCAGATATTTAAGATACATATCCAACCATATGGAGAATAATCATTTATATCATACAGAAATTCTAAGCATCTTTTCTTAAAAGTATGTCTTCAAAAATTTAACTCCTTAATTGTTATCACAATGGAATCTGAACTGTTGTTAAATAGAAAGATTCTCTGTGTTTGACTGGACTACAAATTGAAACATGCACACAAGTAAATGCTGCTCCCTGAAGGTGTTGCTTTTTAATGCATTTGGAAGAGCAAAGTGTATTAACCAGATTCTATTCAGTCTACTTTATTGACATGAAAACCCTCAGCAAGTATCCTCCTGTACTCTTAATTCTTCTAGATTCTATGGACCTGTCTACAGTCACCTCAGTGTACAGCTTCCTTTTGAAAAGCAAAGTAAATACAATTTGAAAAAAATAAAAATCTGTCCTTGGCAGCTTTTCCAGTCAATAGCTCTATACCAAGACTGTTTGAATTGTTCAGCAGTACAGTCTCACTGGCAGATGCACTGTGTTGTTTGTTGTTTAGTCGTTAAGTCGTGCCCGACTCTTCGTGACCCCATGGACCAGAGCACGCCAGGCCCTCCTGTCTTCCACTGCCTCCCAGAGTTTGGTCAAAAGATGCACTGCAGCAAGATGTAATTATGAAGCAGAGTTCATTCTAACATAGGTTTTTGCCTTCACCTTTATGCAAGTCCACATCCTTTCTTCTTTTTACTGAAGGTTTATCTCCATAATTTCATTTATTCATGCAAATAGCACCAAAACAATTAAAAGGTATAAGGCTAAGCATTTCTGTTGCCTATATACTGTATGATTTTGGTATAGTTCACTAACATTTTTTAAAATCAAAATCATGCTTCATTCTGAAGCACAGGTGCAGCCTCCATAACAACAAAATTGTATTGTTTGAATCAATGTTTGTTGAAAGATAAGTGTGGTGCTGATTTTCTCAAGGTTGCCAATACAAGCTGTACAAGGAGTTGTGGTAGTGATCCAAAGCTTTTGCATCACTTCTCACAACCTTTAACACTCCACAAGAACAAGAACAAAAAACAAGATCAGGTTGTTGTGATCATGGACAAAGAGGAGCTAACTCATTTCAAACCATGCAATATGCTACACAATTTGGATCTATTAGTAAGAGACTGTAATTACTATGAAAACATTTTTTTTTTCAGCAGAAAGCATTCCTCCTCTCCTTTTTAATATATATCTAGGGTGAAAACAGCATATATTTTAAAAATCCTGGGATTTTTGTAAGAAAAGACTGAATATATAAATATATAAATAACAGTCAGTTTTTTAGCCTGCTAGTTTATAGTACTTTCCTTCAATTGTTCTAGCTATTATTCAGTATCTTGAGGCAGGATCTAATCCCACTGAGGAAACAGTGGGATCTAGCTGAAATAGGGGACGGACAACCTTCCCTCTCCACTATAGTGATCATGAACTCAGTTTCTGCCCCCAAATTCAGTTCTAATCAATAATAATCAAGAGCCATCAAGTCAATTATGACTTATTGGCAACCTTTTTTCAGAGTTTTCCAGGCAGGGAGTACTCAGATGTGGTTTATCATTCCTTTCTTCTGAGGGCCTTCTGGGACTGTGCAGCTTGCCCACAACCACACAAGCTGTCTTTTTTCAAGGGAGGCAGAGTGGGGAACCAAACTCCCAGTTTGCAGTTTAGCAGTTTTATTCATGAAATGGCTTTCTTAAAAATAATAATTATTAAAGGGCATCTAGAGAATCAGTTCAATCTTGATTTGTGTGTCTGCAATCTGCTACTAGTAATTACTGAACTAGATTTTTATTGATTACATTGAAAATACAAGATGATAAATTTATCTTAAAATATTTTGAAACCTCAAGTGAATTTACATGAAAAATAAGCTTGAAAACTTTTGAATTGCCACTTAATCTGTGCCTCTTTAGAGCCATTTGCCCTGCAGCAATTATCTGTATGCTGTAATAAGCTTATCTTTTGTTTTGTTTTGTTTTGTTTCTGCATTTAAGGTGTCTATTAAAGGCCTGAGAGTAGGTCAGGTCATTTATTTTCTGGCCAGTGACCAACTCTAATGGAAAACAATTATGCACAAAAATTTTGTGCCCATATTCCTCTGAAATGACCACTCTGATCTTTCAGTCTGTGCTTTATCAGGAAATCTATACAACAGTATTACAAGATTTAGAAACAAAATTCACATTTAGGGGGGGGGACCAACTATGTAAATAATCCATAACCATTGACCAGAGGCTGGATTGTGGGAGTTATAAATAAAGAAAAGTAACTTCTCTGAGTTTTGCCATTGAGCTAATCCAGATGGCATTTTCTTAAAATGGTTATAGTGGATACATAAATGGTCATGAAAACAGTCATGGTGGATACAAGATCATGTGAGTAGATGGTTGTCTGTGTATCCCAATAAAGGAAAAATTCTACTGTATACCCACCCCAATCATACACTGTCATGGAAAAAATGGCCATGGTGAATGTATAAACATGCTGGTAGACAAATGGATGTAACATCCCAATAATGGAAAAAAATCCATATACACCCGCCCCAGATCATAAATTCAGCAAAGCTCAAGAATGGTAAATTCTCCTGTTACTCTTGATAGTGTGTTGCAGCCAATGGGCTTCTCACATCAATACTGTGGTAAAATGAAGCTTGTCAAATTATAGTCTGGAGCCATCCATTGTTTCATACTTATAGTGACTCAATGTGAATGAGAAGCACTTTGATAAAAGAAACATAAGATCACTTTACAGATTTGACTATACAGTAATTTACAGAAATTGTCATAATTATCCTTTGCAGAAATTTCACCGTTTCAGGAACTCACCATAGTTAAATTTTCCTTGGCACTTTTGGAACTCTTCCATATTGTCACAAGCAATTTTGTCTCCCATAAACTTCTTTAGCTCTTATTCTGATATTGTGGTATGCACAGAAATTAGACAAGTTATTTTTGAACTACAATTCCCAGAATTCCCCAACCAGCTTGCCCACTGGTAAGAAACTGTAGTAACATTTCTAAACTATGGTCACCCAATACAGTACTCATTGCAGCTAGAAGCATCAATGGTATCTTCTAAAGAAGCTCATAATGCTGCTATTGGATATTTCTGAGATGCAAATAGCAGATAAAATAAGACAAAAGACAAGTAATTAATACAATGATAGTGTTAAGAAAATCTTCAACAGTGTGTTCATTTTCAGTCAGTTAATGCAAAGGACATCACTGCTACAGAATATTTGCCCAAAAAATTGTGTCATAAACTGGTTCCTTGTCTGTGTCAACAAACTGAATAAGCAATGGAAAGTCTGAAGAATGTGGTGGAAAATAACCAGTCAAATGTTGGGTTCTGGACTTCTACTGTGGATATTCTCCTAAATATTTAATATTCTACCTAAATACTGAGATTGGACCAGTGCATTAAATTCCCAAGGAAAGAAAATGATGTTCAAGATATTACAAAAACGACTTCCATTGTATATGGAGAGATAAATGCCAGATGTTCAAGATGGACTTAGGAAAGGAAGAAGCATTAGAGATCATACTGCAAATATTCATTGGCTCGCAGAGCACACCAGATAATTTCCAAAGAAAATCACTTTGTGCTTTATAGATGACAGTAAAGGTTTTGACAATGTAGATCACAAAAAACTATGGATTATTTGAAAAGAAATTACTATGCCGCAATATCTGACTATCCTAATGTATAACCTGAAATCTGGGCAGAAGCTACAGTTAGGATAAAATATTGAGAAACAGAATAATTTCTAATTTGCAAAAATGTCAGAGCATTTTTAATTTCCCTGTTTGAACATTATTGGGATATACAGACGTCTATCTGTTCAGTCTATATGCAGAACATATTGTAGGGAAAGCTGGATTACATTCAGATGGAGTGAAAATTGGAGGAAGAAACATTATAATTTAAGACACACAGGTGACACATTATGGCAGAAAATAGCAATGATGTGAAATAATTACTGAGAAGAAAGTGCAGAAGCAGGGCTATAGTTGAACATTAAGAAATCAAAAATAATGAGTACAGAAGAATGACATAACTTTATTGCTCGCAACAGGAAAATTAAAATGGTCAAATATCTTCTATAACTGAATTTAACCATTAATCAAAACAGACTGAAACAAAAAAGCAAAATACTGAGACCTGGACATGCAGCCATGAATCAGCTGGACCATATGGTTAAAAGAAATGATATGTCACTGCTGACCAGGATCAAAAATCATCCTGGCTATGGTTTTCCCAGTTATTTTAAATATGAAAATTGGTCAGTCACAAAAATGCAAGGGAAAAAGCAATTCATTTGAAATGTGATATTGGTGAAAAGTTTTACACATACTGAAAAAAATACAAATAAATAGGTCAAATCAAGTCAGAACTCCCACTAAATCTAAGATGACTAAACTGGGGTTATCGTGCTTTGGGCTCATCATAAGAGGATAGGAGCCACAGAAAAATTCAAGAATGCTGGGAAATGTTTAGGGTAGTAGGAAAAGAGGAAGCTCTAACATGAGATGGATTAACTTGCCATGGGCTTTTGTCTGAAAGACAAAGCCATTAATTCATAGAGTTACTATAAATCAGAAGCTACTTGATGCCACCTCTCTCTCTCTCTCTTTCTGCCACACACACACACAATGAGAAGTGTTCTTGAGAAGTGTTCTATTTTGCTAATACAATATGCCAGATAGGTCCATTATCAATAATATGTGTGATTTCATTTTAGACAGATTTGGGATAGCAATAAGAGAATATCACATGATATAACGTGCATTGCCATCATGTGATGTGTGATACTATCACTACAGCCTACCCCTGTGAATGCAGATTGACTGGAGAATTGTGTGAGCCTATAAATTATTCCACTTTGACTCCTGTGACTGTCGCATCATGCTTGCGGGGGGGGGGGGGGTGCAAGGCATTTGTGGGAAATTATACCAGAGATGTGTCCTGTGTGAGCTGAACCATGATGGTTATTCCCTGTTAAACCACTGGTCTTGGATGGAGACTACAATGACCAGCTTTCCAAGCTGTTTTTAAATAATTGGTTGTACTGAGCTCTGCAGCCTGTGTGGACAAAATATTGTCCTGCTCCCCCCAGTTTCCAGTCTTTGAATCTGACTTACAGGCCCCAAGTACCTTGCTTTAACACAAATCCCATTAAAATCCACATGTCGATATCAATTTCCCTTGCCTGTGCAGCTATAGGTCACATTAATCCATTCATTTCATTTATGCAATGGTTGCCATTGGCATGCTCAAGACAGCTGACCTCATTGGAATATGCAACCCCTCTTCCCTTTTCCAGTTTTCTTTCCTTTTTTCCTTATGCTTTTTTAGATTAGTGGTGCAGAGCCTGCAGCTCTCAGCCCAGTTTCTTCTAGCTTTTGACACTGGGGCCCCACATTTCTGGATTTCTCGACTGCCACTCTGGCAATTGTATCTTCTTAGAAACAGAAATCTTGCTAGATCAAACCAAAATACCACCAAATCCAACATTCTGTTCATGCACACTGGGCAAATGTATGCCTGGGGCAAGCCTACAAACGGTCATGAGAAGGACAACACTCACTTGTTCATGCTCCCCCAACAACTGATACATAGAGACAATCCCTCTCAATTGTAACCCCATCCCCTGAGAACACTCAATGGGGGTGGGGGGAATCCAGTGGAGATTTTTGTCTATTAAAATCTCCCCTTCCCCATCCCTAGGCTTCCAAAAGCTTCCTGGGGCCAAAAGGGAATCATGAAACTTGAAATGGGGAGAGGAGTTTCCCATTTAGCTAAATTCCCCTTGCTAGATTATGCCATCTGGTTTATGTGGCATAACTCTACACAAGAGAATTCCAGCCTATATCTTGCCAGGGCAAAGGTAGAGTATCTAATGCTTTCCAGGTCCTCACTAGCTATATTGGAGGATGTGAAATCTGCTTTCCCTCTCATCATAGCCAGAAAGAAAGAAAGAAAGAAAGAAAGAAAGAAAGAAAGAAAGAAAGAAAGAAAGAAAGAAAGAAAGAAAGAAAGAAAGAAAGAAAGAAAGAAAGAAAGAAAGAAAGAAAGAAAGTCAAACTTGAAAGACAAACTTGACTTGTGAGAGGTAAAAGGTGACTGATGAAAAAAGCCTTGGGCATTTTTGTTCTGACAACTAAGAAGTATTATAACATATGTGTTATGCCTAAGGCAGTCTGTTCCCCACAAAAATATTTAGCTTTGATTCCACGTCAAGGATTCCAAACTTTTCCTTCCCTCTCTCTTGGCCATCTTTCTTCCCTACCTTGGTTAAACCTGGCAAAGACACTGATTGCCCCAGCTATTACATAGGCTTTATGTCTAGACATGTTCCTTCTGCTCCATCATGTGGTGGAGGGAGTGTATTTTCTGGTGATGAGCTCAGCTTTATAAATCAAAACACACACATATTTGTTTCCTTTTCATTTGAGGTGAGAGTTACTCTCAACAGAAACACTCACTGCAGTTAAACACAACTTCTCATCGTCTAATTGCAGAGTCTATTGGCATGTTCTAGAAAGAAAATACATTAATGGAGCAAAATTTCTTACTACTACTGAAGTAACACAAGGGGATTCTTTCTTAAAATGAAAATCATGCTCTTTTTTCGTAACTTCGTTCTTCTCCATGCTGGAACATGAATGTCCCAAGTTCGTAAGGATGACAGTTCTTTTTCTAAGTTCCTCTTTCTTCTACTTCTAAAGTGAAAGCTGTGGCTATGAAACACATAATATGAAACTGGTTCTGTATTTGGAGAGAATTATATTTCATCTCAGTTCTTTTCCAAATACTCATTTTTAATTTATATTTTATTATTGTTAGCTGACCAACTTTTTTCTAGAAAAGTGTGCAGATTAGATAGCTGCAGGGATGGAACAATTCCTATGTATAATAAGTGCTAGTTTGGTTTGGGAATAATCACCTATCTTAACCACACAGTCCTTTCCTAATTCTTTCACCTATCTTTATTTCTTCTTGTTGTTTCCTTAGATGTCATCATGGATATTTTCACTTCCCACGGGGCACCTCTGATGTTGTATTGCTGTTGTTAGGCTGCTATAAATTCAGCCTATTATCAAAGCCAATTTAAATTTTTTATTACTTGATGGCTAAAATCCTGTTGTGTATTGTAGTAAATCATACAAGAGTGTAGGTCCATTGAATCAGTGGGGGTTTAGTGAGTTACCTCCTCCATAAAGTCAATTGATTCAAATGGGCCTACTCTGACTAATTTACTATGCTAAAGTAAGTCACAGTTAGAATAGGCCCACTTGAATCAATTGAATTTACAGAGGAGGTGACTCACCAAATTGCCATTGATTCAATTGGCCTACTCCAATTTTTTTACATTAAGGAACAGGATTTTGGCCACTGCATTTTTCATCTGAAGGAAGCTGCTCTGAGATGTCTTTTTTCTGACTTTCATTATTTCATTGTCCATTCAATGTCAAGGTACTTATATTTGCCAACACACTTTCATTTTTGGTGTTTAACTGTATTTCATGGCCTCTTCCCTTTTTACTGATTACCATGAATTTGGTTTTCTAATAATTCATTTTTTGATTGTGTTCACTGCTTACTTCTTTATCGAGTAACCTTTGTAGTCCATCTAAACTGTCAGCTAGAAATACTGAATGGTCTGTATTTATGACATTGTCAATGGCCTCTCCATTGACAATGACACCATTATTTGAATCAACAAGTGCTTCTTTAAATTTGTTCTTTGAATATAATTTGAAAATTAATATCAAGGATATACATCCTTGTTCATTCCTCTTTGTACCTGTATGCCCTTTATGATCTGATCTTCAACTTTCATGTACTGTGTAAGGCATAGTAATATATGTATGAGGGATAACAGCTGGCAAATTCCTGGATATATTTGACTTCTTGACCACATCACCCACCACTTCTGAATTCAAGTAACCTCCACAACAATCATTTATTACCTGAAAGGCAGCAGGGGAACTGTTCTGGTGAATGCGTACTTTTCATGATGACATCAAATTTCCATGATTAGGTAAGAATGAGTGATGTTTGCTGTGTCTTTAAATTACTTGATGCACACAATTTCTTGTTTGAAAGTCAGAGTTGAAGAGATATGCACTATGAGCCTAGCGTAGGAAGAAAAATGGACTGAGAAGAAGGAAGGGGAAATGGGAAAATAATTAGGTTGTTAAGTTTTGTTCAGATCATTTCCATCATATTTAAAATGTCTGCCTTCACCATATCTGCTAAAAATATGAGTGGAGGTCTAGAAATGAGAAAGTGCTGCTGGCCAATCTGGAAAAAGAAAGAGATCATGCAGTAATTAGAAGGCTGGACTGCATCTTTCCCAGAATAATATTTTAATAGTGAGGAGGGGCAGGGATAGGAAGCATTAGTCTGTTGACTGCTACCTCTTCTAAATAATCCATGAGCTAATGTAGCTGTCACCCCAAATCATGACTAGTCAATGGTCTGAGCAGGAGAGGGCATTTATATCTACAGTGTTGGCTGCATCCTCTATTCATACCGTGACCCAACAGCAGCCAAATGTACCTTACAAATAAAAAACAGAGGAAATTATGTTTTTGAACTATAGCTCCCAAAATCCTTCAATCAGTACAACACATAGCTGAGGGTCCAAAAAAGTAACTTTTTCAAACTTTGTTACAAATGTGTTGTTCTTATGTGCCATCAAGTCACCCTCGATTTACGGCAACCTTATGAATGAGTAATGTCCAAAATGTCCTCTCCTCAACAGCCCTGTTTAGCTCTTATAAACTCAAACTTGTGGTTTCCTTTAAGGAGTAAGTCCATCTCATATTTGGTTTTCCTCTTTTCCTGCAGTCTTCAACCTTTCCCAACATTGGTTTTTCCAGAGAATCCTGTCTTCTCATGATGTGCCCAAAGTAGGACAACCTAACAAATATTGTGCATTATATTATATGAGACAGCTTTCAGAGGAAGAATACAAGTAAACCTGTAGTAGAAACACCATACAAGTGAGTTCTAATTTGAGTCATCTTTGTAGGCTGCATACTTCTTCATTAGGTGATCCTAAGTGAGAGGAAAAGGTGACTTTTTTAAAAAATGAAGAAATTAGTGCTATCATAGCCACCCGGGATCCTTTTAAGAAGAAAGGCAAAGTAAAAATATTTTAAATAAAGAAATAATAAATAATTCACAGCTTCCAGCATCAGTCCTTAGCAATGGAGGTTCACTTTACTCCTAATCTACTTCAGTCATGAGCTGTCTTTCACACCAACACTTTGCAAAATGTTGAGAACATCCTTTTAAAAATGATTTTCTATGAGCCTCTGTGCTAGATGTTTGTTTGTAGATCAGTGCTAACACTGAAATATTCGCATCCAAAATGCTCTTGTCACCTGAACTCGGTTGTTTGAAATGCATTAATGCTACAGGCTTTTTTTTTGGGGGGGGGGGGGAATAATAAAAATGCTTTTAAAATTGGTGCACTTCTTGATCTCCTAATTCAAGTACTCAGTGCTTGTTTTTAGAGATGGGGGTAGTCATGGGGAACACAGAAGAAGAGCGGGTGAAAAGGGAAGAGAATGGGGCAGTGAAATATTCATTCATTCATTCATTCACTCACTCACTCACTCAATTTATATACTGCCCATCTAGCAAACTGCTGCTCTGAGTGGTGTACAACAAATTACATGAACATTATAAAGTAATACAGACTAGAAATAGGTGGCGAGATACAGATAAGGAAGGGCACATGGTGGTATGGAGCAATATTACTATTGACTCCTGTGCGGACAGGAGCAATGGACTATCCAGCATAAGGGGCACCTTAGGCATGGATTTAGAAAGTGGTAATTTGCAGCAGGAATAAGAACAAAACAATGTGCTTCTTTTCACACATCTGGATGAGCCCTGAGTACTTTATCGCTGACACAGGGCGGGGCGGGAGGAGAGATTCCTGGGCTGTTTATGTGGTCCGTGATAATAGACTGAAGTGTTCATGAATGTCTCAAGCAAGTGGGAATTTGGACGAAAAAAGCCAACCCTGTCTATATCATTTTTCATTGTATTCATTTTCATTTTCATTGTATGCTAATACCCATAATTATTTCCTGTGAATAAAAAATAGGCAAGACAGAATCACTGATGGTTCTAAAGAGATAGGGATGAATTGATGTAACCACAGTAGGATCTACTTGTTTTCCTTAAAGCCTTAATTTCTACTCCCCAAAGAATAGTCTCCTGGGACCTTCCAAGACATTAATATTGTCGTTTAAGAACAGCATGCTTCTGTCCTCTGAGTTTATGCTCTTTGTGCTTAAGCACTCACAGTGACTAAATAGAGAGCTTCCATGTAACCTCTGAAATACAGTAGTCACTAGTCTAAAAAGGAAGCTATATAGTATGTTGGCCTGCAAGGATGATAATTACTAATATAACACATGAGTACTTTCTGTTTAGATGACTAACAAGTTAGTCACATACCTGGGCTGGGGCTCCGCAATGGACTGAAAATGCCTGCGGAGGACACATCCCTAAATTTGGCAGAGACTGAAGTTCAGTGCATTTTTCAAGGATGAAACTCTCAAGAACAGAGGGGACAGTTTAACCTTGTGGTTATGGTTATGAATGAGCAAGGAAGTTTTAATTACACTGGAGGAAAAATTCCTTAGTCATAGAGACCCTAGCATATTCTAGATCTTGTACAAATAAATAAAAGCATTTGGGGGGTTTGTGGTTATAAGCAAGCTGTTAAATACAAACATTCAGCCTTTCGTTTTCTTTTTCTTTCTTTCTTTTTTTTAATGTTTCCTGAAGCTAAAGTCCTCTATTGATTGTTTCACACCACATACAGCTGAGAGTCTCTAGGAGCAGAGAAGCAGAGTTTCTTCGACATATTGAATGTGATGGTTTACTTTCCTGTTAAAAACAGTCCTTTTGCTTGATTTGCTTTCTTTTAAAATAATAGGAACACCAGGATAAAAAAACTAATTATGTTAGTGTATTCAATCACCCTGACAGCCGATTCCAAGCTGGCATTCTATCCCTATTGCTCCATAGGGTTGAAATACAAACAACAACAAATGCATTTATATTATGAAAAATAAAAGGGACCTAGAACAGAATATTTTAGACATGTGACTAAATGTTAATGTTTCTTTTTAAAAGCACTAGTTAATATTACGAATTTGAATGGCAGAAACTGGTTCATCTTGCTGGTCCCTTTCCCCATTTTTGTTTGAAAAGACACCTCTTTTGTATCATAATCTACACTTTGCCATCTTTAAAGCAATTTTCTGTAGTAGTAATCCTGAAACATGTCTTCTAGCTCTATGTATTCTCTCTCTCAATCCTCTGTCACCTGCGCTGAACAGCAACTAGGAAGAAAACAGGGCTTGCACTACCATTATCAGAATGTCTGTGAAGACTCTCAGTCATCCAGGCGTGGTTATCTGGAAGTTGAGTCATGGCAACTGGGCTTCTTTCTTATTAGGTTAAAACGTTTCACTACTCATCCAAGTAGCTTCTTCAGTCTGAGGAGAGTTGGTAGGAGACCCCTGATACCATTATCAGGCAACTCCCTCTGGCGGCAGATAGTGGGGAGGAGCAATGCTAGCCCACCAAACTGTTCTTCTTGAAACCCTCAGCCTTGCGATATCGAAGCACGGAGGCATTTTGTCCTTGGTCTTAGTCAGAAGAATATACTGTGCCACCTCAGGATGAAAGGCAGTTATTTACTTCTAAGGTTTTGACAATAAAAGCATTATAAGGACATCCTAAGGTTTTGGTCCTATGGTCACTTAGACATTCTCTCAACATATCTTCAAATAAATAGATATGTGATTAAAGCAATAAATAGGGTTTGTGATCAGCAAAATTGGGGTACAGGTATGGAAGACAATCCCATTCGTGTTTAAGTAAATCCCACTGAGTTCAGTGATCTTTACTTTGAAATAAAGTGCACTGGATTACAAGGAAATCCAATAGGAAAGCCATGCTGACCAGGAGACTAAACCCCATTCCTTCTCCAGCATGCTTTCCACCCTCCAGTTCTATCACTGTTTTGCTAGCATATACATTTATGGCATCTACAGCAGTGTACTGGCAGGGCTGGGTTTTTTAACAGATTCTAATATCGAAACCTCTCCCTCAGCTGGCTTTTTTGGTCCTGAGAATGGTACTTGTAGGTGCAAACCTTACAATACAGTTAAGCACAGCATTAGAAATTGGACTTACCCAGTGAGACAAAAGAGATCGGACTGTCTTAGCAAGAGCATATCTGTCTGCATTGGGCTTTGTTTTATGATTGGTCAGAAGGAGATGAACATTGCCCTATTTGCAAGTCTAATCACTCAGGGACAGCATTTTGAACAAATTGTGTGCCTGGAAGGGGAAAATCACAATAGCAAGAAATATGTATTTTCCATGTGTAATTTGATCCTTAGTCTCATTTCACTGTTTCAGTTAAGCGAGCTGAGGATAATCTTTGTTAACCCAATCCAAATCCAAAATTACAATGTTTGATGACACTGATATTATTTGCAAGAAAATCTTACAGTGTGCTACTGTCTGTGCAAGATTCCAAATACTTTATGCCATTCCCTCTCCTTCTGCCTGCAACAGTCAATGTTCTGTATCTATTAAGTATGATCACTCCTTATTGAGCTGATTTGCATTCTCATCCAGTTTTTAAGAGTTTTCTGACTTTTGTGGGGAGAGATTGAAGTATTTCTGCAAATATCAGAGCTCACCTAACTGTGCTGTCTTAAGGATGGTGAAATTTGAATTACTTAAAGACTGGAAAACAATTTTGTTCTTAGCATGTAGTGGTGCCTTGACTTACGAACTTAATCCATCCCAGAAGATGTTCGTAAGTCAAAACATTCATAAATCAAAGCAGCATTTCCCATAGGAATGCATTGAAAACCGATTAATCCGTTCCGGCTGTTTTTTGTTCTTATGTCGAGGCGCCGTTTGTAAGTCAAAGCATTAGTTCCCATAGGAACTAATGCAAAACCGGTCAATCCGTCCTCTACCACTAGGGGGAGAAAAAAAATTTAACCTAAGATGACTTAGGTTAAAAAAAAGGGCAGGAAAAGAGGGAGGGAGGGAATGAACACCTTTTAACCAGAACACCTTTAAAACCAAGCAGCTTTAAACCAAACCAAGCACCTTTTAAACCAATTTTTACATTTTAAAATTACAGTACCAGGCAGTACCAGGCAGTACCAGGCAGTCCAAAGTCCATTTCCCGCTTTCCCCGCATTTTTTTGTTTGTAAGTCAAAGCTCCGTTCGCAAGTCAAAGCAAAATTTTGCGAACGGAGCTGTTCGTAAGTCGAAATGTTCGTACGTCAGGGCGTTCGTAAGTCAAGGCACCACTGCATAAGTTGAATCTGCAAAATGTTGCAGTGTAGAGTATTCCTGTTCAGGGCTTCACCCATTCCTATATCCAGAACAAACCTTTACTTACTTACTTAAACAAAATATTTAAAAGCGGAACCAGTCTGCATGGCAAAGCGAATATAAAATGTCTGCATCCAAGTGAATGCTTAGTTTGGCTTGAAAAGAGATCAGAGGGGCAATGTAAATAGCCTCATCTCTTTCTCACAAACTGTAGGGCTCCTATAAGTTATGTTTTCAGTACAGGCCTACAATCTGCAGTGGGGGGTTATCTAATAAAGAACAAGTGCTACAGGATCGCTGTGTATTATTCTATCAGTCCAGCCTGCAAATGTAGGGATAAAATGCATCCTCTTGCTCTGCAGGGTTATTGTATACCTTAGCTTCTGCCTCCACAGGTCTGCAATGGGACTGTAACATGCTAGATAATAGTGAAGAGTTGCAATAACCACTCAAGTTCTGAACAGCAGCATTCAGTGTGAACAGTACTGCAGGATTATTGTCAGTCATTCTCTCCCAGATGCATCACCTGGCAGACATTGAAGTGTGGGTAACAAACTGCATTTAAAGGGTTATCATTTAAGTGTTTTATACAAAATAAGAAAGTAGAGAAACATTTCTCTTGCCTTTTGGGATTTTAGGGTGGAGATGCAGGTGAGGAATGAAAAGACATTTGTGTCCAAACTCAGCCACAGTATAAATTTGATTTCTGTGGACAGCTCTCACTTCTGCCTCTTGGGACACTTAAAAATAGCTTCTCATTGTGAACCAGGAAATGATCTATCTGGATAATAAGGTAGTTCTTTTTATCTCTTTTTATATCTATGTCTATGTCTTCCCATGCCCTACTTTTCTAGCTGCTCCATTCCTCCCCCCCCCCCCCGTTTCCCCCTTCCCATCAGTTCGTCCATTTTATGTTCATTGTCCATGCTTTGTCCTTGCTGGATTGCTTTTGTGATCCTATCAGTAGGGTTTTTCCCCTTCCTTTTTTACATTTCTGTAAACCTCAGGATTTTTCCAAGTCTACTGTTTCCTCCCTCTCTTGTATGGATGTTGCCATTTTGGATTCATAACCCACAGACTCTCTTTTCTGATACCAGAAATAAAACAAGAGATGATAGTGATGGTGATGGTGGTGTGCTCAGCATCATTCCATTGAATCAACTGAGATTAATATTGTGTACTAAAGGAAAGAGAGATTCCCAACCTTCAAGTCCCAAGCTGAACCCAGAATGGGTAAGGACTAGGACATCCAAAAAATCAAGAGGACCAGAGGATGAAAACCATTGCATTAGAGGGAAAGAGGTATTTGGTGGAAGAAAGAAACGAAGTGCATCACCTGCCTAAACTTTCTGAAGGATTTTTTGTGGGTGTGCTGGAAGTTGTATCATGCTGTGTTAGTGTAATTAAAATACATAGCATGTACCATTACAACACAGAGACTGTGTACATTAAAATAACAAATAAATTTAGGATTTGGGGCAGTTCCTCTCTTCCTCCATAGACACCCATGGTGTCCCTCAATCCTATATCTAAAATAGATCTGCAATGTTGGATGCCTGTCCCTAGCTTGGCTACTTTGGATTTATGAAGATCTAAGATGCTGTATACAAATCTAACAAAAACTAACACTGCACACATCAGTTGAATAAGACAATAGCTGCAATGGCATACTTTTGGATAAAGTGAGACTATGTATCAGGACGCGAACAGATAGAGAAATAGCTCACATTTTGGACCACTTATGGCATGGTCCAATAAGAAGTGTTTCCCAGTGATGATACAATGTACAGGCAATAGTGTTCCAGCCTACTCCCAATCTGTTCCCAAACTGGACCTGTCTGGTCCAGTGGCAGAACTACTCTTCATTCCTGTGATTCCCAGATGGATGGAAGGGCTGCTTTAAGAGAGCATCTTTTGTGGGGCAATCAGACATGATCCTTCCTGGCTGTCTGATTGCACCCTCAGTGACAAACCTTGGCTTCTTTGTAACTTGACTATTGTCATAAGTAGAGATGGAATTTTTGGACTTCTTGGACTACTAACCCCATAAATCTCCATTCTGGGAGCTCTACCTAACCTAACAGACACCTAAATGTGGCTCACCTGGGAGAAAGTGTCAACTAGATGAGTTTGAGGCTGCGCTATGCCTAGCTTCCCATTCAAAAAGAAGGGTCCCAGAGAGCACTGGGGCAGGAACAGGAACCTTGGGTGGAGCTAGGCATAGCTAAGCCACAAAGCCTCCCAGGTGCCATCTTTCTCCTGGGTAAGCTGCATTCAGGTGTCTGCAAGGTGTCTGTCAGATAGAACTCCCAGAATGGAGAATTAAGGGATTTGTAGTCCAAAGAATAATAATAAAAAAGACCCTATTCCTACTCATAAGAAACTGTGTCTGAATTCAGAGGAAGAATACAGATCAGCACTAGTCAAGTGAGCTAAAATTCCAGTCTTAGAGATGGTGATTCTCATTATATTAGAAATCTGTGTTTGGCATATGGCCAGATCAAAAACATGTTTGTACCTTATGACACCTCACATGATACAGTGATTATAAATAACTAGACATGGGCAGTTCATATTTGTTTCCCCAGGGAAACGAATACGAAATGCCCATGTCTCTAAATAACCATAAACACATAATTCAGATTGTGCATTGCATTTGCAGATTTAGCAAACTGCAGTAAAACATTCCCCCACACAAACCAAGGTTTGCAGATTAAACAGGCATTTATTCCCATATATGCAACATCCCCCACCCCCGCAGCTGACCTGTGAATAGCCACGTAAAGGGAGCCACTTCAGTGTATGTAGGACTCTCATAGTCAGGGGAATCCAACTTGTTGTTCAAACAAGTTGGAGTTCTTTTCTCTCCATAAAAGAAACTCAGTGCATGTTGAAGTAGCTTCCTTCAGACTGAGCTAGTCAAATAGCAGTTGGGTGAAAATGAGGGCATAAATGTCATCACCAAGGGGGTAGCACTAGCCTGGTACATTTCCACTAGGTTCTTCACATGTTTGGTGACTACAGCTGCTAAATGTTCATATAGGCCAAAAAGTTCACTATACTCTCAACCTGTGACATATACTTGGGGGAACCATAATCAGGAATAAAATATGAAATAGATGAGGATTAATTTGGTGGGCCATGGAGATCATTAATGCCTACAAGTGAGGGTGTTTCCAGACCACCTTGACAATGTTCATAAATATATATAAAACCAGTCTTGTGTCATTTGCTTGTGCTTATTTTCTACACAAGTGCATCTTCCTGTCAAAAAGAGGATGTTGAGACCTAGAATGGCTGCAGCCACCACACAGTGCTAGTGAGCCCGCATTTCTATACATGGCTTGCTGAAAGCAGCCCATGAATATAACGATTTGTTGGTCACTTTATAAATACTAGTTGGTATTTCAGGACAGAAACCTATACATGCGGGCCTCAATCTAATTGTTAGTCCAAATGAGAGTAGATCCATTTAAACAATAGAATTTATGCTAAGTTCTGATTTACAAAGTTCCCGTTCTTTCAAAAGGTTTGTTTTATTTGGGACTAACAACTGAATTTAGACCACTTTCCTGGAAGAAAGCCCCATGGAACCCAATAGAGATTACATCTAAGTAGACATGATAAAGATTGCACTGCCAGTTTCCTTCCTATTTAATCTACAAGATTCAGAACTGATTCTAATAAAACCGCCACCTCATTTTACACTTATAACATATTAAAAAGGTAGGCTGGAATGAGAAACTTATTTGTCCCAGACTACCCTCAGTAGTACCTTACTATGGGCATAATGAATCTCACATGTGAAAACCAAATTGTGGAGTGCTCGTCCCATCAGATTTCACTTCCAGAGGCTCTTGAAATTGTTTATATGTGTGGGTTGTTCAAACAAGCTGTAACTATACTGACTCAACATTCTCCTACTTTGTTTTGCTTATTAGGCCACATTTACATTTACAAAACAATAGATCTTTAAAGAGCAAAGAATTCTTATATACACTCCCCCCCACCCCCACCCCGTATTATACAGAATTTAGCTTGGTAATCTCTATTGGACTTACCCCATCTCCCTTTACCCATCTTTGCTGAGACTGTGCATAGGTCCCCCAATTCAGTTTAGAAACTGATGTGTCACTTCAAGATAGATCTTGATTCAGTCTGAAGCAGTTCAGGTCCCACCTGTATCAGTTTTGCTCTGGATTCAAATCAGTTTTGAAATTTGGATTGCCAACCTTCCAGTGACATACACTGGAAAACCAAAATGGTTATAACTCCTTTGCTTTAATACTGATGTACATGTCATGTAGAGACTATGACAGACCCTAAAGAGAGAAATAAACCTACCAAATTTCATGCACTTAGTTTCATATGTTTGTATACTAGTACCTTTAAAATCCACAGAAGACATAAAGAAATTAATTTTTTAAATACCATTTTTAATACTATGAAGAAGGCAAATCAGACACCTAACAACATTAGGGTGAATAGAATAGAATTTACTTTACTTTATTGTCATTGTACTTCCGTACAACAAAATTAAATGCCATCTCCAGTACACATAATAATAAAACACACAAGAACATAGCATCCATAACATGAAAACATAGCACATTACACATGAAACACATCCCTCTCGTTCACATCCACATCCTTCACATTCAATTTCCCATCGCACAACACATTAATATTGCACTATACATGTGGGAGGGGAATACATTTCATTCTCTAAACTCACACAGATGCATATGCAATAAACATATTGCCAAATATAGATCAGTCTAAACTACACTAATTCAGAAGAGAAAGCAATGGGAACTAAAGAGAGATAGAACAATCCACAATCCTCAGAGGGATCTGATCTGCTAAATATTGCACTAATTGCTAAACGAAGGAACAACTGTGTGAGTTAATTCAATATACAATATAACTGCCTTGACTCCTCTGCAGCCATTGTGACTGAAGGGTGATGGTGGGTGATTTTGTTTTGTTTTGCTTCAGATTGCATGGTAGAGCTGTCAAATGAGCAAAGCCCAGTTTCCCTCCATCCTGGTCTTTCCCCTCCCAATCACACCAACACCTTTTGTTTGCACAATCCCTTCCTGCGAGTACTGCAAATGGAGAGTAATGGTGAAACTCTTGCTTGAGATTTTGTGTTAGAGATGTCAAACAAGCAAAGCCCAGTTTCTCTCCTTTCCCTCCCAACCACACCAGCATCTGATATTCACCTAACCTCTTTCTACACATCCAAGAAGTTCAAACTGCCAAATCAGTGTGAATCATCTTGGACCATTTTGCTTCACCCTGGAACCAAATCTGACCACTTTTCTTCTATTTGGACTTCATACAAATTGGCACAAATTGGGCTAGTTCGGTGCAGGATTAGACATTCAGCCCTGGCTTTTGCCATGCATATCAAAAACTGTCAGGAGCACATAATGGAAAGATGTCACTTTATTAATAGCTTCATGACCCTCTTTGAAGTTCACTGTTGTGCGACATTCTGCAGTACTAAATGCTGTCCACACATATGAGCTTCCTTGGCTTTTATGATCTTCTGGGGAGGCCCTCTTCTCAGTCCCACCAGCCTCGCAGGCTCACTTGGTGGGGACACAAGAGAGGTTTTTTCAGTGGCTGCTCCTAGGCTGTGAAATGTCTTCCCTCAAGAAGCCAGGTTGGACCTCTTACCTTTGTATCTCTGTTGTCAGACAAAGACCTTCCTTTTCAGCCAGGTTTTTAAGCAGTAAGTGTTGGGTTTTTAAAAAAGAAATGTTGTATCTATTGTATGTAGAGATTTTTAAAATGTTCCTTAAATCGTTTTAAATTGTGATTTTCATTTTATTATATGTTTAATGGGTTTTTGTGTCCTTATTGTGTTTTTAATGGTGATTTCACTGATTACTGTATAATTTTAACTGATAGCAAGCCACCTTGAGTCCCCTTATGAAGAGAAAGGCAGCATATAAATAAACACATGAACAAGTAAATAAATAAACATTTGTGTCTTAATATGGGCACTAAAACAAGCAATGCAAGGCCAGGAAGTTATTTTTCTTCTTTATAATATGTACTGTCTTCTTGATCTTTATAAAACAAATTGTATCCAGAAAAGGAAAGAGATGGGCCTTAAATTTCAAATTGCTAGCTGAAGAGAAGCTTGAAACAAACCTGCATACTGCAGCTCTCTCCATCTAAGAAGCAAATCTGGCCTGAACATCACCAGCCATGTGAACTTGGGACATTACTAACAGCACATACATTTAGAACTACCCAAAAGAACTTGATGCACAGCCTTAAAGAAAAAGATTTATCATTGAAAACAGACTGATTGTTTTTTGGTTTTGTGCGCAGGCGTGTGTTTTATATTCTTAATGGTTGATTAAATGTATCACCTGTTCCTGCATTTGTACCAGAAAAGGAAATATGCTCTTCTGTATTATATGACTGTCAGGTTTAATAAACACCTGCACAACTATTAGTAATGCAGTTTTCATTTATGTGGCTAGGCTAATAAATTACATTCTCTAAACATATGGCTACAGCCATAAGAGTCTTTCTCAGCTCAGGTAGAGAAACTTTGGTTGTTCTCCCACAGTGTTCTCACCATATAGACACCTTCCTCCAGAGCAGCAGCTTCGTTGTACTGATTTAAAATTTCAGGTAGTGTAAAGGACATGTAGAAAATAATTGGAAGAAGCTGGGGGTGGGGAAGAGAGGTAATAGGCAAGTATTTATCATAAAGAGAGAGCTAGAGAACATTAACAGATGGAAGGGAGCAAATATGCAGGATGAGACAGGCTGTAAATCAAGCGGTGCCAGTACTAAAGCAGAAAGCCTGCTTTGCAGAGTTGCCAGATCATCTTATCTAATAAGCAGGATTTGCCTTATATGTTAAAATAACTACATACATTTTTAGCTGGTCTTCTTGATCAAAATCTAATGCCAAGTTAAATGCTTTTGATTAGGCAAAAGGGACATTTGGTCTGACCTTTTACGCTTCTCGCTTCCAACAAATATCTGGTTGACCCCTAGAGGAACAGAATGATAGACGAAAGGGACCTTTGGTCTGATCCAGCAAGGCTTTTCTTAGGTTCTTTTCTACAAAGAGGTTGCAATTCAATATGAAAAGTCAGCTATTTTTATTCTATGAAAAATAATTATAATTCACATTTGCATTAAGATTGTAAGAATTAATTAGTAGGGTTATGGTAGGGGCGTGGTGGCGCTGTGGGTTCAACCGCAAATCCTCTGTGCTGCCAGGTCAGAAGACCAGCAGTCATAAGATCGAATCCACGTGACGGAGTGAGCTTCCGTCGCTTGTCCCAGCTCCTACCAACCTAGCAGTTCGAAAGCATGTTAAAATGCGAGTAGATAAATAGGGACCACCTTGGTGGGAAGGTAACAGCGTTCCGTGTCTAAGTCGCACTGGCCATGTGACCACGGAAGATTGTCTTCGGACAAACGCTGGCTCTATGGCTTGGAAACGGGGATGAGCACAGCCCCCTAGAGTCGGACACTACTAGACTAATTGTCAAGGAGAACCTTTACCTTTACCTAGGGTTATGGAACTCTAAGGGCAACCATGTTTTTGACTCATGTGTCCTTACAATTAAAATATGCACTGGCTTCAGAAAAAAAGTGTTGAAATGGGGCAAAGCAGGGATATTTGCACATTTTTGAAGCAGATATGAGTGGTTCAAGAAGTCCCCAGTTAGATTGGTAAGAGCACCCCTACAGATCACTGAAATTTGCTTCAGTGTTCTGTGGGTTAAATTGAACAGAAACACTTGGCATCAGTTGCTATAGCAAAAGAAAGAAGTGCCAGAGCAGAAGGACATTGGCAGCTGAAGCCCCAATGAAAAGCAAAACCTCTCCTGGAAACTTCAATCACTTCATCCTGGATAAAGCTCAGATCCTCTCAGCAGATTCTATACTCCAGCCAGCCAATAGCAACATATCCAGGTATGTTAAGCGGAGAATGGTATATTTCTTTATTAGACTGACTGCATTCTTGAATTTTCTTGCTTTTTCTTTTAGGTAGATACACAGAATCTTCGTTACACTTAGAACTAAGTGTATGTGATATGGGATGAATAGTGACTCTCTTGTATGGGCCATGGGTGGGCAGTTCAAAAGTGGTGCTAGGGGCTATTTTTCCTCCCTTCATGCTGTTTTCTACTTTCACTCTTTCTTTTAATACCTGCTGATGGCCTTTACGCACAGAACCACTTTTTTCTTGTTGCAGGTACCTGTGTATGCTCCTGGGTAGGTGGGTGCCAAACATGCAGCACTCTGATTTGGACTAGGTAATGAGTAGGCACACAAGACTACTGACTGGGGACACACTAGAGGGAAATCTTCCACATACCCAGCACATATCTCCACTGAGAACAGCTCTCAGAGTGAGATGGCAGATGGAATGAAGAGATCATGCAAGCAAGAAAGCTGGTAGGAGCTTCATCTACAAACAGAAGGTCCACCAGATTCCTGAATTTGGTGACATCCTCCACCCCAGGTTACAGCCCTTTATTTTCCATGTTTCAGTTGTTTTTCTCCCAATCTGGAAACATACAAAATATCTTCAAAAACCAGAGAACAAATTAGTTCAGGCCACCTCCATTCAGCTCAGGGCCATTTGGTTCTGACTTGTATGGCAAATATTTTGATACAATTTGGATTGGATGATATCCACATATTCCTACTTTTTGCATTTGAATCCCCACCACCATACATACACCTTCTGAATTTTAAATTTCATCTTGGCTTATTAAAAATGTAGACTCAAACTTTTTTTAAAAAATATGATTGAAATCCAGTTCTTTTTTGCTTCACTTCTTCCTTCTTCTGTACCTGCCATTTTTTAAAATCAGTACTTTTAGCATGCTTTGTAAGGCATTCTGAACACATTGCCTGCTTAGAGCTCATAAATTTGTTGTGTGAATGGAACAAAATGCTGGGCAATGCAATACAGTGCCTACATGGGTTTTTGTGCAGCCATCAGTAACTTTGTGAAAGAATGCTAAAATGACTCTTGGTGAGCAGCATGTAAATCCACCATATATTAGGACCATAGTTTGGAAAATTGACTTTTGGATGCTTAAGACTCCCAGAATTCCCTTAGTCAATGGTGATGCTGGCCAGGGGATTCTGGGAACTGTCATCTACAAATGTAACTTTTATAAGTTCTACTTGGTAGAAGCAGTTATCTGGCAAGCAAGATTATCACTCCTATGTGATTGGTCATCTGATTTCACTGTTAGGGTTCATTCGCAGGTTACTTTCTGAGTGTGCTACCAAGTGATGACAGATTTTGTACACCCTGTCAGAGGAGAAAGACATGAAAATCTACAGTCTCTTGGAGGTGGAAACTACATGTTGACACAACACATGGGTACACTCCCAAGGCATATACAATGTGAAACTATAGTAACTTACATATAATTTCATGGTCATTTTATATGCCGGGAGAGAAAGTGATAAGTTAGCCATACAGTATATTTCATGGCCTTATATCTCCTGCCCAAATGGTAGGAGATTCTAGATAGATAAAAGGAAATACACACAACACACCATTTAACAATGGAATTCTGTACCATAAGTAGTGGAACGTTATTAGACTGGACTGTTTTAAAAGCAGATAACACAAATTCATGCAGGGCAAAACTAACAGTGGCTACTAATGAGAGTTTTGTGTTATTTCTAAAGGCAGATACTGTGCCTCTGAGTACTGGTTGCTCGTGACAACAAAGAGGAGGAGGATGCTATTGTGGTTATGAGAATGCTATCATGCTTCTGGCTTCCAACAAATATCTGGTTGGCCCCTAGAGGAACAGAATGATAGACAAAAGGAACCTTTGGTCTGATCCAGCAAGGCTTTTCTTAGGTTCTTTTCTACAAATAGGTTGCAATTCAATATGAAACTAAAAGTCAGCTCTTTTTATTCTATGAAAAATAATTATAATCCACATTATTTATTTTATTTATTTATTTATTTATTTATTTATTTAATTTATATGCCGCCCACTCTACCGTCTCTGGGCGGCTTACAATTAAAATACAATAAAAAAGATAAAACAATTAAAATACAATTAAATAGATACTCTAAAAATTGCCATCAGGACCCACAGCTGATATTATTTCAATTAAAAGCCTTCTGGAACAGGAAGGTTTTGACCTGGCGCCAAAATGTCATCAGCGTCGGCGCCAGACGAATCTCCCTTGGGAGGGCGTTCCATAGTCTGGGGGCAGCTGCCGAAAAGGCCCTTTGTCTACAAGCCATCCCTCTTACCTCCTTGAGGGACAGCTCTTTCAAAAGGGCCCCCTGGCTAGATCTTAACTGCCGGGTAGGTTCATATGGAAGGAGGCGGTCCTTCAGGTATCCAGGGCCCAAGCCGTTTAGGGCTTTACATTAAGATTGTAAGAATTAATTTTCCCACATTGGAATAATGACTTCAGTAGGGTTATGGAACTCTAAGGGCAACCATGTTTTTGACTCATGTGTCCTTACATTTAAAAAGGCGTGCACATATATTTGGTAAGGAGAGGTCTACTTTTTAAACCTATATGCATAGATTGGGGTGAGTAACTCTGGTGGATCTGGGGCCACTTCTGCCCCTGGATCTCTCCAGAGGGTGCACACCAAAAAATGCAAAACAAAAAAGGAAGAAAAAACTATGAAGGAAAAGGAGAGAGAAGAAAAAGTAACTTATAAAAAATGAAACAAACTTAAAAGTTCACTTTCATTTATTAAAAAAAAATTAAATGTAAAACATTTAAAGAGCGCTATTTAAAGGGTGAGTCACCTTTCTGGAGGCTTCCAGGAACTGCAATCCATGTTTTCCCTGGAAAAAGAAAGTAGCAGGGAAGGGTGGGCACTGTAGAAACATTTTGCCCATCCCTAGCATAGATGAATGGAGATGTGAAGTCCGCACCTTACCTATTCATGTTCCACTGCAAAAAACACACACCCACACACCTTGAAGTTTAAGTTTTGTTTTAAAGATAAGAAAGAATGAAAAGGGTTTCTGTCATCATTCCTTCTTTTGTGTAGGCACACACTTTTGCTGAGGGGCACATAATGGAATTCTTGCTTACAACATTATTCTCTACAATCATCTTGGGAAATTATACCTTTTGCAAATATGCACAAAATGCCTTTCCTCTCCCTTCAAACAATTTGCTTATAACAGAAAGAATGTAGAAGTTTGTGAAAACTTTCCACCTGTTCTTGTTTACAGAATACCCAGATGAGAACGCTGTGTACTTAACAAGAACACCCAAACAATTCAGCTCCCACAGGTGTTCTGCAGCTAACTTGCAAGAGGCTTGCCTCAGCCCTTAAATGTTTATGTCCCTGTGTAGGTATATGCAGATTCATATAGTTATCTGCAGGTTCATCTGTAGAAATCATGACAGCAAATTATGAGCTAAGGAACAGAGGAAAAATACATTCCGGTTACTTATGCAGACTGCTTAAACATCTTTATACGCTTCGACATCTTATTTTTGGCTTCCTTGACAAAGGCAATTAAGGACACATGAAAGCTGCCAGCAATGGCTCTGCTGTTGAGCAGGGTAAGGTGGTTAGCTCGCAAAAAGTTACCTGATGGGTGATCATTCTATTTTTGCAGCTAGAGAAGGAGAGAGATGCTTATCGGATGTTCTGCTTCCTGTGCCAAAGTATCTCTCGTGGCTTTGGGTACAATGCCACTTTCCTTGGGAGAAAAGGGGTGCCATTTCTTGTTTCACCTCAAGCTGCAAAATATTTCGAACTGACCCTGAAGTCTGCAATCCTGTGCTCCCGGGAAAGCACCCATGGGCCAGAGGAAGTCTTTCTCTCTGAAGTTGTCAATGATGCTTCCACCTCACAGGAGAGACTGGATCTCACATCACATCCAATCACCCTCCAAGCTCTCTCCAGCTGCTTTGGAAAATTTCTCTAGTAGCTACAACAAGATCAGAATGCCCAACCTTAAAAATGGATAAGGTTGTACAGACGGTGTGTCAGTGGACAAAGAGGGAGAGGTCTACAGGATCCCCAGCTTGCTTCCAGCGTTGGAGTGCTCACCATCTCCTGAGGAAATTGGTTCCATTGTCATACTGCTCTAACAGTTAAGATGTTTTTCCTGATATTCAGCCTAAATCTGGCTTCCTTTAACTTGAGTGCATTGTTGCATGTCCTGCACTCTGGGATGATTGAGAACAGATCCTGCCCTTCTTCTGTATGACAGCCTTTCAAGTATTTGAAAAGTGCTATCATATCTCCCCTCAGTCTTCTTTTCTCAAGGATAAACATGCCCAGTTCTTTCAATCTTTCCTCAAAGGGTTTGGTTTCCAGTCCCCAATCATCCTTGTTGCCCTCCTCTGAATTTGCTCCAGTTTGTTGGCATTCTTCTTACAGTGGTGGTGTCCAGAACCAGACAGAATACTCTAGAGGCTCTAAGCAGTACTGAATAGAGGGAGATCAGTACTGCACAGGATTTGGGGACTGATCTATTATCTATTAATGCAGCCTAAAATAGCATTTGTCTTTTTTGCAGCCACATCACAATGTTGGCTCATATTCAGCTTTTGATTTGCAGCAATTCCAAGATCCTTCTCACTCATAGAAGTACTGAGCCAAGTATCCCTCATCTTGTAACTGTACATTTGGTTTTTTACCCCCAAGGTGTAGAACTTTGCACTTATCCCTGTCAAATTTCATTCTGGTGTTTTTAGCCTAGTACTCAAGTGTATCTCGATCCTCCTGAATGTTGTTCCTGTCTTCCAAAGTATTAACTATTTCACCCAATTTTGTGTCATCCACAAATCTGATAAGCACTCCATGCACACCCTCATTCAAGTCATGAATATAAATATTGAGTAGCACTGGATCCAGGACTGAGCTGTGTGGTATCTCACTTGTTACCTCCTCCTAGTTTGAAACATTGATAAGCAGTCTCTGAGAATGATTCTGTAATCAACTGTATCCACCTGACAATTGTTTTATTCAGCCCATACCAAGTTATCTTGCTAATCAAAATATCATGGGGCATTTTGTCAAAGGCTTTGCTGAAGTCAAGATATATTACATCTACAGCATTCCCACCATCTACCAGGGAGGCTACCTGGTCAAAAAAAGAAAAAATTATTCTGGCAGGATTTGTTCTTGACAAATCCATGTTGGCTTCTAGTTGTTACTGCATTGTTTTAAATTCCAACATTTGGAATGGGATGGGATGAAAGTTAAAAACAAGCCCCAGAGAAGATGAAGGAGTCACAACTGTCTACATTGATGTTTCTACCTTGCCTTTGGGTGGAACTGCTCTCAGATCAAAGCATCAGGCCCTTCCTCAGGACTTCTAAGAAATGTGACTACAAAGAGATGAAGATAAAGGGGGACTAAGATGAAAATAAAATAAAAATAAGGTAGCATAGCAGTGTTTTTACCAGACCCCTGCCCCCACACCCCTACACTATGCACCAAATATGACCTAGGTGTGTTGTTTACATCAGTGGTCCCCAACCTTTTCTGAATTGCGGACCAGTTGGGGGGGTGGGGACTGTTTGTGGGGGGCACCCCCCGCGCTTGCAGGTGGGTGGGGCGCGCTCGTGGAGGGGAGGGACGCACTCACGTGCATGCACAAAGGGGCGGGGCATGCTCACGGAGGGTGCTCACGGGTGGGCAGGGCACCCGTGTGTGTGGGTGACAGGCTGTGCGTGTGTGGGGTGGGTGGGTGAGTCCATGCGGGGGGGCGGCGGGAGATATATCTCTGCGGCCCGATCCTACCATGGCCACGAACCGGCACCGGGCCGCAGACCGGGGGTTGGGGACCCCCGGTTTACATGACTTCTTTGGAATGGATAGAAGCACCTTCTCTTGCAACACATAAAGAAAACAATTATGTAACCCAGAAATACCTACTGATTGATATAAATAAGTAGGAGACCTATAAGACATTTATTGTATGTGGAGAAGAGGAACTTAAAAGGGAGATTTTAATTTCACTTTCCTATTCCTCAGCAGAATAATAAGAAAATTTGGTATTGTGTATGGAGAATGTCTGGGGTGGAGAAACTGCAGTATTTCCTTGCAGTTGAGAAACGGCTCCCTGGATTGAGCTAAACTGTTAGCCAAAGGGATCTCACCAAGCATTCAGCCCAGGCCTAGCTGTCTCTCTACGGCTCCATCCAGGCTGGTTTTAAAGGAAGAAATGAGATTGTTGGTGACTTCTGATATTGTAAAAAAATATCATTCATTTGGAAGTGAACTGCTCTTACCCTTGTTTACCCCCCCCCCCCCAGTTTACCAAAATTATTGCTACAATAAAAAGTGGAGGATGGCTGTACATGGATTGGCAAAGCCAAAAATAGTAAGTATTCATGAAATCTGAGCACAGATTCCTTTACTCTGAGCTTTAGCCAGGCCACACATTTGTATGTGGGGCTCAGCCTTCAAATATGTGCTATAGTATTATGAGTGAGTACAGAGACATGGCTTTCAAGTGAAACCAAGCTTGTGAAATCCACAAGGACTTAACGACAGAATGGCTATACCAAAATAAAGATGTCTTTCATTGCTGTAGTTTTTGAAGAAGATACAAAAAATAATAACAGCCTTTGAAAATGGATTATCAACTAAATAAAAACAAATGAACACGGAGTCAAGGACAGTTGGGAGTTTAAGTCAAGTTAGAGATATAACTGCTACTCAGTCCTCAATCCTCATTATTAGCGAGGTTGCTGACAGTGCAGTCCTATACTTCATCTACCTAAAAGCAACTCCCACTGAATTCAATGGGCTTTCTCTCAGCTTAGTGTGCATCACAACCTCAAAGAAGTCAGCACTTTGTGTCTTATGATACAATGGTTGAAATCCAGTAGTAAGTCACAACCATAGTAAGTTCATTGAATCCATGGGATTTATGGAGGAGTTGACTCACCAAGTCCCCATTGGTTCAATGGGCCTACTCTAGTTTCAGCTTATTACTGGGTTTCAACAACTAACTGTCTCTGGTTATAGGTTGTTTCATGTACAGTATATTGTAGATAGGGCTGCAGGGAGAATGGCTTATACCGTTTAACAGGTATTTGTCATTAAGAAATGGTTGCCAGATCTATTAACTTACCACAGGTTTTGCATTTTTAACTTAATTGCTGGTGTTGGGTACTATTTTAGAGTACTCTGTTTCTTTGCTGTTTTATAATGGACATTGTAAATCTCTTTAAATAATGTTAAATCGAAAGGAGAGTACTGATCCATTTTATATTTATTAGTGGTTTAGATATCTGGCTGCAAAGCCAGAGCTTGGGAGTTCCATTCTTCACTGTACTCCTTTGACAGGGGCTGGACTCAATGATCCATAGGGTCCCTTCCAGCTCTGCAGTTCTAAGAAGATAATGATGATGAGGAGTGGTGGTGGTGGTAGTAGTAGTAGTAGTATAATAATAGCAATAGTATTCGTAAGAATATAAGTATATACATATAAATATGTAGGATACTGTAGAGCAGCGGTCCCCAACCTTTTTGGGACTGCAGACTGGTTGGGGGTGTGGGCTCCATGTGCGGGGGCACCCCCACGCTTGCAAGTGGGCGTGTCACGCTTGGGGGGGGCGTGTCACGCTCGCAGGTGGCGTGCGCGCACGACACACCCCTCCGCAAGCACGACACGCCCACCCGTGAGCGTGACACGCCCCTACGCGAGCACAACACGCCCCTCTGCAAGCGCAACATACCCACCGTGCATGCGTGCAGGGGGGCACGGAGATCCGTCTCCGTGGCCCTGTTCCAGGACGCCCACGGACCGGCACCAGGCCGCGGACCGGAGTTTGGGGAGCCCTGCTGTAGAGCATATGCAGACAAGGTTCTTGAACGAAGGAGCTCACAAAACATTTCATCACAAAGAAAACAAAAGTGCATGGAAGGAGAAAGGAAGACAGAGTAAACATGGGGATTTTAAATAAATAACTAGAATTTTATTTGACTCAGGTTCTTAAAGAAACAACAGTGTATATGCAATAGGAATGCAGAAAATTGGAGGAGCACTCAATGTACATCGTTTGCCTTGTGATTTGGAAAGATTTGTCTATTCCCAGTCCTCTAATGATTGGCTCAGTTGCTGTCAGTAGATGTCCTTGCCAATGAAACTGTCCTCCCGGCATTACACAACTATTACCAAGCAGCCATGATGTCTATGTAAACAAGTCGTAATTCAAATGAGACTTGGAAAAACTGCAACTAAGGTGGTGATCCATTAGACAAGCTGTGGTAACCAATTAATAAATGAGACTAAAATAATCTATAAACTGTGCATTACTGTTCTGCTTGGGGGTTATGATGAAAATTAAGTGATCACAGTATATATATGAAGCAAAGAAAAAGAAATATTTTGTGGACTCAAACACAGGTTAATTTTTTTTTTCATGCAACAGAGAAGGTGCACTTAAGGGAACAGCAGCTCAAATTTCCTGGCCTCAGCAAAGACGATACCCTTTAGAGCTGCTGATCCTGCACTGGTAACAGTTACAGCTGAGTAGGCTGGACTTTGGAAACTCAGAAGGAAAATGTGTTATGAGGATAGCTTTCCTATTTAAAGAAACTTTGATTTTTAGGCTACAGCAATCCTTACATCAAGATGTCAGTGATCCGGCAACTCAATCCAATGTGGTTATGAAAATACAAATAAATGTTCAATAATTCCAGAATTATTTCATCAGTCTCACTTTGTCAGAGGGGCTACTCTGTATTGGTACTACCCTGCATTTTTCTTTCTTTTTCAGAGCTGACAATGGCCATCTGGGAATATGCAGTCACTGATATGCAAAGTGACTGATCTAAAACCTAGCATTACTTTGGAAGGCTATTCTGCAGTAATGACTGAAATTCAACATGAAACATGTACATTAAGCCTTTTAAAAATTGTGAGCTCGAGACATGCGGTACAGATCCGGATTACATGATACAGTACAAATATTAGAGTTTATAACAGAACACATACGAGTTTATAGCTTACAGGTGTACTTAAAATATGGCTTATTGAACCAAGCCAACTTGTGGTCTCAACCTAACCAGAAAAAGTGTTATTCAAATACTTTCTTATACAAGGACTGAAGTTTCTTTACTCTTCTATTAATGCCACCAAAGAAATCTGTGTATTTCACTCCAAGTAAGATGCAAGTGCATAAATTGCTATTGCCTTTGAATTTGCAGAGAAGGGAATCTCTGTATTACCTCCTTCCTATTGGGCTTTGCCAGAGCTGCCAGTATACCTACATAACTCTTTATCAATCAAGACCTATATTACATCTTGAGGCTGAGGGTGCAGCTACATTAGTGTCAGGGAGTGAGCTAATGTGGGCTACTTTGGAATGGTCAGGCTTGATTAGAGCCCTTCCACTCACATGGAAATCGCTCCTGACAACTTTGTGAAGTGGCTTAATAAGCAAGCCACTTTAGGATATCAGCAAATTAATCACTTCCTCTGTTCCTTGGAGGAAGGGGCAGAGGAAGTGAAATCTTTTTTTGACTGTATATGGATTATCACTGACGTGCTGCATCAGTTATTAAAACTACCATTTTCTTTGCCTTCTCTTACCGCTGTGGATTTGACTGCAGGCAGTTTCTTGATTGGCCCTATAAGATGAGGCAAAGAAAAGATTTTAAAATCCTTTAAAATAACTGATCCAGTGCATCGGCAATACTCCATATACAGTCAAAAATGGTTTTAACTTCCTCTGCCCCTCTGACAAGGATCAAAGGAAGTTATTAATTTGCCAATATCCTGAAATTGTTTGTTTATTAAACTGGAAGGCTTGCTTTGGATTGGTTTCAGTGATCACACAAACTGAAACCAATCCAAGACAAAGCAATTCTACCTGCACCAAAAAAAGTAGAAGCCCCCAACAGGGACTCAGAAAGGTATTGGTTAAGACAACTCTGGGGGCAGGCTGGTTCGCTCACCAAGAGTGAACCAGCCCATCCTTACAGTGAACCAAACAGCAGGCTAAATGCCTATGTAGTCTGCCTCTGAGTTTGATTATCTCCATGGCTTAAAACAGTTAGCCACATTTCTGGGTTTCCTTGGGTTTTGCCTCTGTCCAATTTTACCCCCATGTAGCTTGACGCAGAGTTCTAGAGTACCAAACAGCTTGTACATTTTGTGCATTTACGGTTGATCCTAAACATAGTCTCCACTTGTGGATTTTGTTTTATTCCACTGAAACAGTTTCTCATTTCAGCTCAATCAGGACACTCTGATTATCAGCTTCAGAACAAGCCAGAATCATAAACTATAACCTGAAGTCAGTTTAAAATCAAATCTTGGTCTCAAGCTGGTAACCATAGCATACCTAAACCATAATTAAAATTGGTTAGTTTATGATTGCATTTTAAATGATGAAACTGTTAATTTAAAATTGGTCAGTTTATGATTACATTTTATAAATGATGAAATAGTTAATTCAAAATGAAAGTTAAAATTTCCACTATATATGGCTGTGCTGAACCAGTTTAGCATTATGCCTATATCACATCATTTTGTTAAGTAGTTTTCTATGTAAATAAGATCCATAGGAGAAAACATGTGACATACAAAGCATTGCAAGGGCACGTGTGGGGTTTTTAAATTATTATTATAGGCTTTTTACTGGAATTAGGGACTACCCAATCACCACAGGCACTAAAATCTAGGAATTCATATTCTATAGTATATCAAGGTTTTCCAGAAAGCTGATACAATGATCTTCTATTCTTAGTTTATGCCTCCCATTAACAAAGCACTACAATGTGTTCATTTCTGAACTTACTGATATTGATGACTGTACCAAGCAGCATTTAAGTATTGCCTCTACAAGATGTAGAGAAATTACTACTTGTTTCATAGTTAACTACCATTCCTTGCTTCTGGAAATTTCTCAACCATTATTTTTCAACCATCCAGTGGAAGATTGAATTTTAAAACCCATTTTAATGGGATTTTGTTCTATAGAAAGTGGCATAGGGTTTCAGCTTTCTCTTTCAACGTATTTTATGTCCACATATGTGTAAAGATGGTGTGAAACAGAGGTTTAAAGTCTAAGCTGATACCATGTGGCAGGGCAAGTCATGTGAGCTACATGGCTACCAGTTTTGTCTTATGCTCCTAGAATGCATAAAGACTTTATATAGCTGAAAATGAATGTATAAATAGCTAATAGCAAGCAGTCAGTGTGGTTTCTTGAGGAAGCAGAATGAATTTCAAAATGGGGAAGGCAGTTTAAATCAATCTTTTTTTCCTGACATTTTAGATCATTATTTTAAAACAGTTCAGCATCTGCTACATGTTTTAGTGATATGCAGCTCTTTGAACAGACACTCTAAATGTATGGAACATCTTGAAGATGAAGCATGGTGTTTTCAGTACCAAAAATATGAGCTGAGAAGTAGAATATATGAAGTAATGCACCTTTTCCATCAGATTTCCCAAGGTCTGAGATGGCTTAGTAAAGGTGTGACATCCAGTTACAGTGTATATTCCCAGATAATTCAGTGCAGATAGATTATGTCTAAATGTTTTTATGCCACATAAATGGATTATTATTAAATTTGTATCCATCTCTTTCTCCAAGGAGCCAAAAGAATTCTAATCTTTGTTCTGTGGACTCTTTGTCTGTAGTCATCCTGCAGTGTTTGAACACACCTTCCCCTAATTTCTGATAATTCTTGTCAAAGGGATCATTGTATGGTCTTTTGGACTGCACCCAACATACCCTTAAGTAATTATTATATAGCTCTATCATCATAAATCCAAACAATCAACAAGTGGTTTATAGGGAAATGTTTATGTTATTATTCCTGTCTTCAGAGATTTCCTTTGCATCCAAAACAGCTAGCTAAGCGATGTTTTCTTATCTGCAAAGGCTTGTACTTAAAGGAATATAAGTACAATATCAGAAGACCTATAACCAAAACCGGATGAAGGTGTTACTTTTGGCCCTGTACCCTTCAGGGCTTGGCTTGTTTGAGAGTCTAGTCTCTATGGGAGAAGACAACCTCCTCCTCTTTAAGTTAAGGGAGGCGATGGCACTGCGTAATGTACTTCAGCCTAGAAGGCTCCTTTGTCTAAAATGCAGAAGAGGGCCTCCTTTGTTGTGAAGCCCACTACGTGGAATTGTCTCCCCGTGTTGGATATATCCACTCTCGACTGAAAACTGATCTTTTAACCACCTGTTTTCCTGGGCATTTTTCTAATTTTTATTCCCCATTTTTTAAAAAAAGTTTAAAATAGATTTTACTGTTTCTACAATTTCATTGTTCAGCTACCAGCTATTCTGTATCCTTCTCTATTGTAAACGGCCTTGAATTCTTTATTTTAAAGTTTTTTTAAAAGCACAGAATTTGTCTGAAACAAACATGATCTACCACAGCAGTATCCTACTTAATACTTTGCTTCAAATTAAAACACTTCCTTACTTTATGAGATTTCTACTTAATATCTGTCCACCAACAAGCTTATAGGAAAAATAGTAACAATAAAATGATGGAATGAACATAGCAAAAACATTTTATTAAAAATATGTCCAAGGAAAGAGCAATGGTAGGAATAACTACTGACAACTAGAGATGGGGGTATTCGTATACGAATATCCCCGCACAGGTGGAAATAACGAGGGTCCGGCCCCATGGGGCTGCACTGTCCACTCATGATTTCACCGCTTCTGCTGGCTCCCCGGAGGCTTCCTATCGTGCTGTTCTCTGCAATGGATTAGCCACTCTCCAACCTAGCAGAGAGGCCTTTTATCTCGCCTCCTGTCAGGACTGGGTAATCGATTGCGGACAATGGCGCGATAGGAAGGTCCGACGAGCTCGTGTCAGCAGCAAAATTGTGAGTGGAAATAACCCTCATTATTTCCACCTGTGTGGGGATATTCGTATTCGTATACGAATACCCCCATCTCTACTGACATCTTTTACAAGTCTTTAGAGACTGGATTAAAGGACCCCAAAGATGAAAGGACCTGAATTATTTATATTTGAATAATCTGTTAAATAGGGATATAGGGAGTAGCTATGTTGGTCCAAACCAATGGTCATGAATAGGGGAGGATTTCTATGACATGCCATTTCCCCCCTGAAACCTACGTTTGAGTTTATGGTTGGGCTTGAACATGTTTATAAGTAATCTGGTGGGAAAGGCCAGATTACTCATAAAAATGTTTGAATTTGCTTATAGGTTCAAATGTAGGTTGCAGAGAAATCGTGAAATGTCACAGAAATCCTGCTCCTATGTATGAATATGGTATAAAGCTTACAATCCATCTCAGGATAAAAGGTCCAGATCAAAGTGGAAGACAAAAGAGAGGTTACCTACCTGTAACTCTGGTTCTTCGAGTTGTCATCTGTGAATTCACACTAATGGGTTAATCTGCGCTTGTGTGGAGCAGTCTCGGAACTTTCTAGCTCGAGCACATGGTGCCGGGACCTCCCCCACGCTGGCTATAACTCCACCCCCAGCACCGAATGCCTCAGTTCCATGGAACCGACCACTGCTGCACAGCATGCAATGGCACACGTGACATACAGGGGGGAGGAAGGGCAGGGAGTGTGAATTCACAGATTACCACTCGAAGAACCAGAGTTACAGGTAGGTAACCTCTCTTTCTTCTTCATGGTCTCCGTGAATGCACACTAATGGGTGACTAGCAAGCTCACTTACCAGGAGGAGGGACGTCACGAAAGTGCCGAAGCCAGGACAGCTCGACCTACCGCAGCCTCAGTCTTGGCCCGGATATCTAGGCGGTAATGGGAAACGAAGGTAGACGGAGTGGCCCATGTGGCAGCTCAGCAGATGTCTGCAATGTATACCCCGTGCAGAAAGGCCGTCGAGGACGCTACAGCTCTTGTAGAGTGAGCTCTGACTGGGCTTGGAAGAGGAGTATCAGCTAAATCATAGGCAAAGCGGATGGTCTGGACAATCCATCTCGAGATGGTCTGAGAGGAAGCTGGTGCTCCCATAGAGGGATCAGCAAAGGTGACAAAGAGTCGTTGTGTCGTACGGAAAGTGGCTGTGAGATGGATATAATATGAGAGAGCTCACTTGACATCAAGGGAGTGTAGAGCCTTTTTGAGTGGTGAGGTTGGTGAGGGAAAGAAAGCAGGAAGCACAATTGGCTGATTCAAGTGGAAAGAAGATGAAACTTTGGGGAGAAACATAAGGTCCGGATGCAGAGTCACCTTGTCTGGGTGAAACTGCAGGAATGGAGGGTCTGCCCTCAACACAGCTAGTTCTCCAGCCCTCCGCGCTGAGGTTATTGCCAGGAGGAATGCAGTTTTGAAGGACAACAAGCAGAGTGAAGCAGAAGCCAAGGGTTCAAAGGGAGGCCTCATGAGTCATCGAAGAACTAGTTGGAGTGACCACTGTGGCGTTAGGGGTTTGTAGGCAGGGCACATATTTTTCAGCCCTCGTAGGAACTGCTTCAAGGTAGGATGTCTAAGGAGCATGGCTGCTTGAGAAGATGGAGGCTGGTGGGCTACTATGGCGGCTGTGTAGACCTTTAAGGTGGAGTGTGAAAGCCCTTGTCAAAATTGGTGGAGGAGGAATTGAAGAAGTGCATCTAGAGATGTTGGGCTGGAAGGTAAGTGGCGTGTTGATGATCGAAGGCTTGAAATGCTTTGGCAATCGCCAGGAGCTCCAGTTCGTTGATATGAAGGCCAGCCTCCACCAAGGACCAGCGGCCGTGAACTGTGTGGTGGCCGAGATGAGTGCCCCAGCCTGTCGGGCTGGCATCCGCAGTGACTTGGACCGTGGGAGTGAAGAGGCCAAAAGCCCTTCCTACCAGCAAATTGGAAGGGAGTCTCCACCAATCGAGCTGTGCAGCAAGCTCTGGCGTAACCTGCAGCAGTGTGGACGGGGTGGTCATGAGTAATCGAGAAGAGTGACAGGAACCAGGCCTGAAGATACTGCATCTTCAGCCGTGCATGTTGCACCACAGCCATGGTGGATGCCATCAACCCCAGGAGTCGCTGGACGTCGAGGGCGGGAATCCATGCACCTGAGGAGAAGGAGCATAATACAGATTGCATCTTCAAAATTCTACTTTCGGGGAGAAAGGCTCGACCCAAGGAAGCATCCAAAGTAGCTCCTATATAATTCACACGTTGGGTAGGATGCAAAGTGGACTTCTCTATGTTGACTCTCAGTCCCAATGTTGACAAGAGGGAAAGTGTTAAGTTCGTGTGTCTACGAGCTTGTGACTGGGACTCAGCTATCAGGAGCCAGTCATCCAAATACGGGTAAACTGTGACTCCTAAGAGATGTAAATGAGCCACCACCGGAGCTAGACATTTAGTGAACACCCGGGGTGCAGTGGACAAGCCAAAGGGGAGGGCTTTAAATTCACAGGTTCTGCCTCCTACTGAGAACCTCAGGAAACGCCGGTGGTCTGACCTGATGTTAATGTGGAAATAAGCATCCTTGAGGTCAATCACCATGAACCAATCCCCGTGACATAACATGTGGATAACAGAGTCGAGGGAAACCATACGAAATCTGCGAGGAGTAATGAAAGAGTTCATGCCGCGAAGATCAAGAATCGGACGGAGGCCTCCATCCTTCTTGAGGATGGTAAAGTACCCTGAATAGAAACCTACTGAAACATCAGGGAGATGCAAAGGAATAATGGCATCTTTCTTTAGTAGGGCCTGAATTTCATCTTCCAAAGGGGGGGGGAGGGGTGGACTTGAAATGGCCTGTGATGGGGGGAGTATCGAATTCTATAGCCTAGCCAGTGGCTATGATAGATAATACCCAAGAGTCAGATGTGATGGAGTGCCAGGAGTGCAAGAACAGGGCCAAACGGATTGACGGGTCAACAATAGAGAAGTTGTAACTATTAAAGAGACTGCTTGTTTTTGCGGTCTTGTCGGTGGTTTCGCTGGCGGGGGCGTTGCCTGCCCACTGGAGGTGCAGGTTGGTAGCTTTGAGCCTGGGGCCTCTGACGGTCTTGATATCCCCTAGGTTGGTAAGAACGCCTCCAGGTGCCTCTTGGATGAGACTGTTGCGCAGAGTAGTACCGCACCGTCTTCCGGAGCTTGAGAAGGTTGTCAAGTATTTCATCGGTCTTTTCATCGAAAAGTCCCGCTCCATCAAACGGCAGGTCCTCTATCTGTGCCCTGGCATCTTCCAAAATGCCAGCAGAGCGCAGCTAAGCATGACGGCGAAGAGAGATGGCAGTAGCCAACTGCTTGGAAGCCACTTCTAAAGTGTGGCGGGCAGCAATGTGCTCGTGTCTGCGAGCCCCATGGCCTCCTGATGATATGAGAGGCCCTGGGCTCTAACGTCCTCAGGAGCTGCTTCCAGAATGGGCAGTGCCAAATTCCATAAATGGCGGTGGTAAGTGCCCATGGCAGCCGAATAGTTGTCCACCCTGAGGACAAAAGAGGCTAGAGAGTATATCCTGCGGCCTAGGACATCCAACTTACGTCCTCCTTTGTCAGAAGGAGAAGTAGCAGAACGATTCCGGGCCCTGTTTTGAGTGCTGTTAACAACAAAAGAATTCGGAAGAGGGTGCTTTAAGAGGCAATCCGCATCAGTCCCATATACTTTATACAGATTCTCAATCCTTCTCGGAATTTGATAGGAAGTAGAAGGTTTAAGCCATGACTCTCTCATAAGTTCAGAGAGGGACGGTATGAATCCAAGGCGTACTGGAGGAGTCTGTTCCTGAGTGATGTCTTCATACACCTTATCTGTTTTCTTAACTGCAGGCACCTAAACGTCAAGCTCGAGGACCTTCGCTATTCGGTGAATGAGGTGGGAGTAGGAGGAGTAATCCTCTGATGGCGACGGAGGATGGTTGTCTGCCACGTCCGACACAGGAGTAGGAATATTAGTTGGTGAGTCCTCCTCTCCCTCTGAGACCTGGGAGTCAGAGTCCAGATCGTTGGAAGGGGAATAAGGTGCCTCCTCTAGTGGAGCTGGGGACAAGTCTTGTCCAGCTCGGGCTCGAGCCAAGCTTACCTCGGGTCCGACTACAGGGTAAACATAGCCCATACGGCCCACCTCTGGGTCTGGCACCAGCCGAGAACGCTTGACACCTCCAACAGTAGCAGAGGCTGGCGGCAGGTGCCTTTTGCGAGGTCAAGAAGGAGGCGGAGGAATACAGCCCTCTTCAGCCTCAGGCACGATGTCACGCCATCTGCGGTACTGAGGAGGAGCCACCAAAAAGGGCTGAGAATAGTGTTCAAAGTGTCGATACCGAGGGTATGGGTCATATCGATAGGGTCCTGGATGAAAAGGCAGGTCCCGTTCAAAGTCCTCCACCCCGTACGCCGGCGGGTAGTCAAGGTAATGCCATCGGCCTCGACGAGCAGGGTACCCCCTCAGCTCCAACTGTCGGCTATATGGGTCCGGTTGCTCAGGTGCCTCCAGGTGTTGGGATTTATGGGTTCTCTTACGAGGAACCTCAGTTGGAGCCGGCGGCGGTGGCGAGGCCACCGGTTGCTGCATCAACGAGCCCAATGAAGAACGTGGGCTGGCCTGTGCCAATTCAACAACCTCTAGAGAGGTGTTACCCCAAGTCAGGAATATCACTGACAGAAGGGGATAGCGGCAGCAGCTGCAGGGGTACATCCTCTTCCCCCGAGGGTACACTCAGGCTCACCGAATGTTGCCGGGATATCTCCGGCCTCGGTGCCGAGATTTCAGCAGCTTTAGCAGGCTTAGGGGTTTTCTTCTTCAAACCCGATGTTGAAGATTGCAACGGTGTCGATGCCGCAGCTGTCGACCTCGAGCCCGAGGACGATTTCGGTTTGGCCGCCATTTTCACAGCCTTTTGGGATGCAACCTCAGGCGAAGCTGCCGGAGACGGTTGCAGAGTTTTGGGGGAATCCATAGAGGCAGTTTGAGATGGTGAAAGGGATTTCTCCCAAAGAAATGATTTAAGGCATTGGAGCAACAACTTCAGAGCCGGCTTCGTAAAGTTTTTGCAAAAGATGCACACGGCCGGCTAATGTTCTTCCCCGAGGCAAAATAAACAACGGGAATGCCCGTCAGAGAGGGGAATTTTGTTTGAGCAGACCTCGCACCTCTTGAAGAGGCCCGGCGAGGCCATAAACTCAAAGTAAACAAAACAACAAATAATCCATTTTTTTTCTTTTTGCAGATAACTCACAGTTGTGAAGCGAAGGTCAACGGTCCGGAATCAAGCCAGGGAGGTCCAAAGGAGAGAGGGAAAGGTAAGATAGATTGATTGAATGAGTGCATGAAGTTCCAAACGAAGCTGCAACAGCAGCGGTCGAAAAGGAACTGAGGTATTCGGTGCCAGGGGTGGAGTTATAGCCAGCGTGGGGGAGGTCCCGGCACCATGTTCTTGAGCTAGAAAGTTCCGAGACTGCTCCACACAAGCGCAGATTAACCCATTAGTGTGCATTCACAGAGACCATGAAGAAGAAGATGTAGTTTCTTGCTCTATATAATCCCACACTGTTCTCCACTATGGGCAAACTGGATGCCACAGAAAAGCCCATTGGTAGAGCAAGATAGATAAAACTATGACTTTAGCAAGGCCTCTCTTACTGATAGGTTCAGAATTGAAACTCACTCCTTGCTATTGGCAGACAAAATATTTATCACCTGCATCAAAATGAGCAGCAGCAGGTCTTTTAATGCATCTTGTCAGATACAAGTAGCATGATTTACAAGCAATTCAGGAACCTGAACCACATGCCCAACCTGGTTATTTCAACACCATGTGTGTAACTGAAATGTGGTGGGGAAATGAAACTGCTGAGGTGACTCATTACTAACAGTAGCGCTGGCATGAACTGTTATGTGGTGCTCAATGTTTAAGAATGGAGAAAGAAAGTCTGCTGAAGGACAGCTGCCCTCAAGACTCACAAACAATTCACACTAGATGTGTAAAATGAAAATCTTACCCTGATGGCATTTAACCCCTTCTCTTGTGAACCACTTCCCTCCTGAAGCTTCTTTGGGCTATTTTTCTGCTGAGCAGGACCTTATTTGTGAGATGCACATTTTCATAAGCATGGTGACGGAAAAGAGCCAGGGGAAGTGCCCATAGAAAACCTATTGCCATAGAAAGTGATTAAATGCTACCTTTCTCTTTTCTACAGTGTGTGAGCTCTTTGCACGGACTGCAAAGACAACATTATACCTCGCTTCAGAGCAATGTGCAGGTTAGACCTAAGAGGTCAAGACACACACCATCTAATTCTGCCAACTGCAAAGCTCCAATTTAAGAATCTACTCAAGTCACATTCCATCGAACTCTGAGCTCTGATTTAAGAATCTGCTAGGGAGAGAATACCAGACAGAGTGCAAATACTTCTGGCCTAGATCATGTATTTCTCAACATCTGTACCCTTTAAGTCCTGGTAGTTTACCTACATTCAATATGACACATATGAAACCTTTCCTTAGACTTAGGTGAAGAAAAACCAGCAGGGAGAAGCTCATTGTGAAACTTTCCTTTCTAAATGCTGAAGTCTTCCTATGGAAGCACATAATATCTATGCCCCAATAAGAAGGAAAAAACATAGATACATGCTCCAAAGAAGACACTGTAGCAGTTAGCCAGGATTGTTCACAAACAACTCAGCTGCTGCTGTCAGATAAGACGGCGAGTATGAATGAGAGCAGGTTCCTTTAAGTGACGGGTCACATCTGAAAGTGCAAATGGGAAGTCCTGCAGCAGGAGTTACTGTAGCTTCGTATTGCACTAACCAAATAATTTGCCAAAGGGCCATTTGGCCTCAAATACAAATTCCAACCTATATCTTATGATTTCAGGCCAAACCCAAACCTTAACTTCCAAAACAAAAGTTCAATGGCTTTTTGTTAAAAGTCTTATCAGCAGAGTGACTCTTACTCTTTAAGATACCAACACATAAATCCAACTAATGACAGGGAACTATATACTTCACATGTCTAAGTTTTAAACTATCCTTATTACAGCCTGTAATTATTTAGTTGAGAAGATACCTATGTGGTGCAGTGGCTACAGAGTCACTATCTTAAACATAGAAAATCTGAGTTCAAATCCCTGATGAAGCTTACTGATGAACCCTTGGCACTTAAATTTCTCTCTGTCCAACTTATTTCACATAACTAGCAGGTTCATATACTATTCTGCCACTGCATATAATAAACTGGAAAAAACATCCTGTTTAGCCAGCATTATTTGCATTTTAAGAGTTACAGAGCTTTGTTTTTATTAGTTTGTTTTCTAGAATATTGTACTAAATGTATGCACATTCTGATAATTCATTAATGCATATTAATTTAGAACACTGCATAGTTTCTGCATTCAGGTTAAAACTATTATTTCCATGCACTTTTGACTTTAAGGATGAACACAGTACTGAAATTTGCCTAAAACAATTTACATCTACAAGTTAGAAAATAAATGGACAAATTGGTCAAACTTAGAATTTTACAAAAGAGACTGATAAAGCATCTGATGTGCATATTTCTACACTGTCTTCAACCATGCAATCAAAACCCTTGTGCTACTTCACTCCTAAGCTTCTAAAAGGTCTCATCAATTGTGTCAAACTAGATGGCTGCTGAGTTTATTTTCATTGTATTCTCGAAGGCTTTCACGGCCGGGATCCGATGGTTGTTGTGGGCTTTCCGGGCTGTTTGGCCGTGTTCTTAAGTTTTTCTTCCTAACGTTTCGCCAGTCTCTATGGCCGGCATCTTCAGAGGACAGGAGCCACAAGGACCAGTGATCACTGCACACAAAAGACCAGCTAATGACACTCATCAATCACAGTGACAGATCATCTCTCCCCCTTATCACAACAATACAACCATAACAAAAACACACTGATCACCACAATCACCCAATCTCCTGAAAAGACAAAAGCTGATCCCACAGCTATAAATACTCAACTATCCAACAAACTGCAACAGAGCACAGACAGAGTTCTGACTCCTGTCCTCTGAACATGCTGGCCACAGAGACTGGCAAAACGTTAGGAAGAAAAACCTTAAGAACACAGCCAAACAAAGTTAAGAAGCTTAAGCCCGGAAAACCCACAACAACCATTTATTTTCATTGTTCAACCAATTTTTGACATTTATCTAATAACTTCAAGGTCAGTGCATCAAATTATTGTATTTGGTTCTTTCTCCCTCCCTTTTCTCAAGCTGTTAAATTCTTGGTCCATGTTAATCTGTAAATAAATTTTAAAAATAGATGTATTTGTTTTATGCATTAAGCATACAACCCACCTTTCAATTAAAAATGCCAAAAGCAGCTAATTACAAAATCAGCCGTAGACAACCCATACTACATAACAATGAAACAATACAGAGCAGTATAGACATATGCACAGCTGGTGAAATGCAACTATATACCCCTTTAAAACACTGATATTCGATTATGGGCCATATGACTGAGCCATTACTAAAGTCACATCATTTTAGATGCCTAAAATCTCTCAAAGGCAAGAACTAAAAGAAATCTCTAGTTCAATAAGATTATATGAAGCTATGAAATTCTTTAAGAAAATTAGAAGAGTCTCTAGGTTAACCTGCTCATCAAAACTCAATCCAATAGAGTTCTTATGATGCTGTCTAAGAGATCTCAGGGAGAGATCTTGAAAGCATAGAATGTGAGTAGCAAGTGTGATGTGAAAGCATATTTGCAGTCTACACATTCAGGAGACTCATGTGATACATCCTCTCTTGGACTGAACCACTTCATAAGGAAGGGGGGGGGGGAAATCACAATATTCCCTCTTGTTAAAACATCACTTAATCTTCCCTCTTGTTAAAAATGCCTTTCCTCATGAAATACCACCTGCATTCAAGACTCATTTTGTTTTTAGGAGAAGTATTCAAACATGCAGCCTTTCTTTTTGTAATTGAAAGTGATTAACGGTTTCACGAAAGCTGTGCCATACCAACTTTTTACATGTATACAGCATGTCCCTCTAACATTCCTGACTTGACAGTTTATTCTCCAGTACCAATAAAGTCTGAATACTCCTTCAGGATTTTTCTCAATAAAATATAACCACCCCAAAACAAGGCTCTCTTTTTCTGCTGCTGAAATCCAACTGTTTATCATAGTAAGTCACACAGGAGTAGGTCCATTGAATCAGTAGGGATCTGGCAAGTCAATTATCCTGTCAGTTCCACTGATTCAAATGGGCCTGCTCTAGTTGCAATTTACTACGCTAAAGTAACTCACAACTAGATTAGGCCCATTTGAATCAATTGAATGTACACAGGAGCTGACTCAGCAAATCCCCACTGATTCAGTGGGCCTACTTTAGTGAGACTTACTATGCAAAGCAAAAGGATTTCAACCAATGTATTATAGCTTGAGATGTTTTCTAAATATAAGGCAAGGAAATAAATAAATAAAGAATAAATAAGGCAAGAGACTCACAGATAGGTCTAATTGTTTTAATATGACAAGAAATCCAACATGAGATGTTTCACTTACAAATTAGTTTGGTTTTACATTGAAAAAGTAGGTGATGGGATGCAGAATAAAGGTGTCAAGTAGAAATTTGCTTTGCATTTCCAGGCAGCCTGAAACCCAGCAGACAATGTAGCTGTTGCTTAATAAACACAGAATTCTACATTGTATGCCAGGTTCAGGCCCCAAGACTGCACACTCATCGTCAAACAGCTGCATTCAACACAAGTGATGTTGCCATTCAACTACTACCAGAAATAATGGTAAAACGTACTGGCACAATCCAGTGCCTATGACTGACTTCTTGTTTTCCTCAAAGATCCCCTGATGCAGCTTGTATATACATATACTGTACATATACATGCGTGTATGTGTGTGAGTGTTTGTACAGGTATGGGAGACTCAACTAAACCTTACTGGGCTCAGTGAGCTGTTTCTAAAGCAGCTAAATTGATGGGATCAAATTCTGAGCATATAAATGCCATGTTTTATCAAACACGCTCCATAGACGTGTGAGCCAGATTAGAATATTATCCATAATTGTTAAACAATCATGCTTTTTTGTTTGTTTGTGAATTAAAGAAAATATATACTTGCAAGGTTTTACAAAGTTCCTGAGGAAAACATTATTCCTGTTTTCTCACATTTCTGCTGCATAAGACATGGATCATGATTATAATCATGCTAGAGATAGCAGCTGGCAGCTGTTTTTCTAGCTAGAATTAGTAAGTTGATTGCTACCCTATGATAACTGCTGTAATGAAACAATGGGTGCCCCACATTTCAAGGCAGTCTTCTTTAATTCAATCAAAATATGTCTCATGAAGAATAATTTTATTGTAAACTACTAGAAGATACATTTGTAGATATTATTTTTAGTTGCATCTTGGGAAAATATCAGCTGAAGATATCCAAATGGTCATCAAAAAAGTACAGGGATGTTGAGATGTCCTCAGAGACCCAGTAGCCAGATGTAGCTGCTGATTGAGAGAAACAGAATCTACACTGACTACTGAGCGACTGATGAACACCTAAAATGTTATGGACCAGGCCATCCAGCATTATCTCGAGAACGCGCCTGTGGAAACAGAACATAAAATAATTACCCCAAATTCTACTTTTTTAAGCACAATTTTTAAAAAACTGCATGTTTACTCTCACACGCACAGGCATTACAGTAAGACTATATAGGATATATACTGTTAACTAGATGTTTTTAAAAAACACCTGTTTGTGGTTTTATGGAATCATTAAAATAAGCATAAAATAAGAGGCATTAACAATTTTTTTCAGGAATATAGTTAAACACAACTCAGGAAACATCTCAGAAGGGAACCAAATCAGCACAAAATCTTTAAAATCACAGTGTTTAGTTAGCAGACTAAACTTCTTGATTTGTATGTTTTAAAACTCCACAGAAGGTAATCTATAAATACAGGATGCCATAGTACTGCAAATCAAATTATTTGCACTCAGTGACTGGAATCCTGTTGGCAGAGTTGAGCAGACACATAAATGCTGATGAAATCAATCATCAAAGTAAATCTTTAATTCAATTTTTTCTGCCCCCCCCCCCCCAATTTCCATGACTCCCTAGGGAATTTTCAGATATTAAAGGCTCCTCCACATTCAAAAAGTACCCCTAGAGAGCTTTGGAACTGGGCGGGATAGGAAACTTAAAATTAGAAATTAATATGATCACAGAATTCCACAGGAGAATTTCAGTCAATGATGCACAGAATGGAGAACTCCTCAGAAACCTAACAGCCACCTGTAAATATTACCTCTAATTAGCAAAATTCTAGTTTCTGTACTTAGATAGAACCAATGTGGTATAGGTGATAAAGAGTTACAGATAAGGACTCAGGAGACTTGGATTCAAATCCCCACTTGGCCATCAAAACCCATGATGAGTGGGCAATGGTAAAACTACTCCCTGAAATCTCTTACATAATTCAAAAGCCCTATTAGGATTGCCAGAAGCCAGATGTGACTTGACAGCACATAACAATGACAGCACCACATTAGATCAACAGAGGTTTCATTCAAATTAAAGAAAAAGGTATATGCTGCACACATACAAACTACATAATTATATTTCTACTGTATGTAAACATATAATATAAATAGTGTATTTGGTAGCAAGAACAAGACGTTAAAACATAGCACAAAAGTTAAGCATTACAACTTAATTCTAGACATGTGTACTCAAGAGTAAGTTCTACTGTGTTCAATCAGGCTTATTATCCAGTAACTGTATTCAGAATTACAGCCTTAAATTATATGGATTTCTGTGAGAATTAAGCATATTCTTTTTGACCTATGAGTTTAAATATTAGAACTGCTGAAACTTGGCTGGATTGTGCCAACAAATTGTCTGCTCTGAACATGATGATGCTCAAACTTCACAGTCTGGGTTGTTGTTCTTTGCAATAAACTTTGCACTAAGCAGGTAGCAACACTGAAAATTAACAATTCATACCTATACCATCTAATGGAGTGAGTGGGTGAGACACAGTGTGGTATAATGGATAGGGTGACTAGGACCCAGGAGACCTGGATTCAAATCTCTGTGGTAGCAATGGTAAAAACATCTCCTTAAATATCTCAAATACCTTGAAAGCCCTATTAGAGTTGCCATAAGTCAGATGCAACTTGGCAGCATGTAACAGACGAACAAACAATGGTTCCAGATTTAAATTATTTTAAAAGTTTCCATACTAGTGGTCAATGAATGAATTGCATGCGGCCAAGTTCAACTTAGAGTAACCCTTGCTAGGGTTTCATAGGTATAGAATGCTCAGAAGTGGTTTCCCATTCCCTTCTTCTGGAGCCACCCTGGGATTGTCTAACGTCTGCCTAAGGTCACACAGGCCAGCTTTCTCCTGGGACACACAGTGGATAGTCAGACTCCCAACCTCCAGCTCTACAGTCAGATATGTAACTGAGCTATCCCGCCAGCTACTGTTTAGTTACATGCATTTAAATTCTAAACTGTAATCAGTGCAACTTAAATTCAATCAATGGTGTGCTGGATAAAGAGAAGAAACTGTTACGATCAGCTACTGAAGAACGTATAAAATTTGAAATACCACTAAATACTGAGATGCAAGAATTTTTTTTCAATTGGTATTCTAATAGTTTTTGTTTTTTGAAAAATAAGAAGCAAAAAGAAAAGCTGGTTTAGAACAGCCCTTTATAAGCTCCGAGATGTCTCATTAACAAACGGAAGAAGGAAACTCCTTCCAAGAGAAAGTCAAATACATATTAAGGAAAATACAACATCATTATTGTGCAACAAGATGAAGGCAGCTGACTCAAGTGCTTGTGAGTCACATCCCAATATACCCAGGCCTGTTCTAGCCTGAATCAAAGCACAAGTTTAGCTGGTATGATTTAAGGCTGTTAAAGCCAATCAATCAAACTGCATGAGACTAGTGCATACATAAGCTCTTTCTGTTTGAGCTTAGGTTTGTGGAAACAATTAAAATGTATATACTATGTACACACACACACAAACACGAAAAGCACAATTTCCTGCCTGAACTGTACCTACAACAAACCGACAGGCAGACTTAGCTATGAGAATTAAACAGGTTCCGCGGGAAGGTCAAACTGCTACAGTTAATTCCAACAGTGAAGACTGCAAAACCTCTTCATGGTCACTAGACATAACCTACTGATGTCTTGCACATACAAACCCATTGCATAACCAGAGGCTAACAAACCACCACGTTTATATCAAATGCCACCACCAGTTCTCTGTGTATTTCCCACTGTGCAAGCAGAGCTGCTGTCACCCTTTCCCACCCCCAATGAAGCAGACAAGCCAGTCTTTACACATGAGCTGTGCCAACACTCCATAGCCTCAGCAGAGCTTGGCATCACTGGGAGTAACAAGTGATTTCGCTGTTATGTAGAACCTGGAGTGTTCAAAATCCTTCACATACCTCAGCTTGGCTACCTTTCCAAAAAGAGAGCTCACTATTATTATTCACAGATGGGAGGTTCAGATACCATCTTGTCACTCTGTGAGTTTATGGCCAAGGTAACATTTGAAACAAGAATCTCATACGAGCAAGCTAGTTGCAGCCATGGGTCAGATTGTAATCTGATCCTTCGCCACTTTTAAAACAAATTGAAGAACAGTGATAGGTGAGGATATTTCCACTTGAGAATGCAGTGCAAGGGAAGAGACTGACACACTCAAACATACTTGTTTATATTTTAATATTCAATTATTCAAAAAACAAACAAACACCACCCTCTGGTTTATGAATATGGGATACTGTGCTTCTGCATCTACAATTCAAAACTCCAGGAAATGGTCCAATATGGCTGCACAGTATTGTGCCCACATTGCCAGCAGGAAAAAGGATGCCAAGCTTTACATAGCAAAGGGCAGCCTCAATGATGACAACACCAATGGTAGTAGTCAAGATGGTCTACAGGATACCCCCCTTCTGCTCACTACCATTCACAAAGTGATACCACACAAGGGAAAATCCCAGAAGCTGGCTCCTTTTTTCATCAGTTAATCGCTTCTCACCCAAACACAAAGCAATTGTCAGGGCTGTTTTTCAGTAAGAGTTTTTTGACTTGTTTCTGTAACCTTTAGTTAAAGCTCTCCAAATATCTCTCTCCCCTGCCTACAAATGTATACAATGTATCATTTCACAAAGCTTTTGCTGGCAAGTGTGTACCACACATGCTCAATGTTCCCATTTGAAAGGCTTTTTTGAGGATCAATATTTCAGCCCCTGCAGCCAAATTCTTCTTTCCAAGTAAAAAAAGTGGATAGGGCCAACACTTTTCTTTCAAGATAAGAAAGATTAGTGTTTTCAATTTATTTGAACTGTTTTAAATCTGGGATGTTTATGGTTACTTGTTTCTGCATGGGTGGGGAAACAGTTTTACATTTATAAAATCATAACTCAAACCCTCTTAGCCCAAACATCCCCAAATTTGGGACAGAGCAAGAGAAATCTGTTTGTTACACCAGTGTCAAATTTGGTGTGGATCTGAAGTCCAGTTTCAAAGTTATAATTTTTGTAGGGAGATGCCCTGATTCTTAGAATTGCCTTGAAGAACGTTGATTTGCTATGTTGCACAGTTGAAATCTGCTATTTCAACCCAAGGTAAATATGTATCTTGCTACACGGGATTAAGTAGCAGCTAGGGAGGGGGGATTTACATTGTGTGAATGGCACAAGGGGAATGGTTAGCCTTTACTTCCCTTCCCATTGCTGTGATCCTAATGAGATATCCCTCAGGTATCTACTGAATGTGTAACATCACATATAGTTGTGCCCTTAAGATGCTACATTATAGACCTGTTCAGACATCTACATTCATCACACAAGGAGGAGACTGTCTAAGTCCCACCCCCATCTATAGTCATTCTCCTCACATGAAGAGGGAAAATCCAAGGAGGTAAGAAGTTCTCCACACAAACCAGAAGATAGTTTTTCCATTTTGAGATCAAGTGCAGAGTTTCTATGGACAGAAGAGGCTCTCCTTGTCAGACTTTATTTGAGAACAGTGACAAGAGATGGGGCAGGGCTACTGTACTTCCCCACTCACATACGGAGTCTTTCTATATTCTGCCTGAAATCCTGTTGCACGGTTCTGTGTGCACGCAACAGGAACGACATCATAATTAGCAAATCACCATTGATAAAAGACTTTCTTCAGCAATTTCAGGACGCACACAATTTGTACACAATGTGATGAAGTCACGCACACTCAAAAATTGCTAAAGGAAGGCTTTAATCAGCCGCAATTGATGTGGCTGATGACATCATTCCTGGTGTGCAGACACAGCTGTGAAACAGGATTTCATTCAATGAATGACTAAATGATACATACACAGTATTCATACATATGTGAACCTAAGGACATGGTTGCCATCTGCTTGGTTTCAAACACATTACCACTCAGACTGTACTTTTGAATCAAACTCAGTGTGAGGTACAGGATAACTCTTAGGTCTGTAGACATAAAAATCCATGTATGTAAAATGAGTGGCGTCTTCCCTCTGGAAAAGATGTACATTAATGATATTACAGAGTGTACTGAAAAAGGAAACGTATTAAATCTTTCTCAACTGTTTTTTAAATTCTTCCCTCTCCAACTTAGCACACTGCTATGATTTTATATTTGTAATTTGGTGGCTAGATATCTCAGTGGTTTAAGGTATCTGACTGCGGAGCCAGAGGTTGGGAATTTGATTCCTCACTGTGCCTCCTGTGAGTAGAGCCAGACTGTGAGGCCTTGGGCAAACTGCATCCTCAGAAGAAGGGAATGGTAAACCACTTCTGAGTACTCCCTACCTGGAAAACCCTGAAAAGGGTTATTGTCAGTCAGAATTGACTTGATGGCACATGGTGATGATTATTAGTTCAGTGGGACATGCTAGGGAAATGCTTTAATAAACATTAAGACTATTTGTATGCAACTGGAAGGACAAAGAGTGAACACTGACCCAGCAGCTACTGTAGCCTGATGTCCTGCTACTGATAAATGGGCATGGGAATCTGGTCCTTCTTCCACACCAGTCATGACAGCAAATTCCCTACTGCTTTATGTGCATTTGGGATGAAAACATTACCATATGTCCCAACTTTGCTCTCCAGGCACACAGAAACATAAACAATCACCACACTTTGCTCTTCTACATGCAAGAGGCAGAAGGCAGATCATGTCCAACAGTGTTTCTGACACAAAGTATCAATTTGAAGTACTAATCGTTAAAGCCAAAAGACAAAAAGAGATGCCTTTGGACAACATTTATTTTTTATCACAAATGGGCATTTTAGTTCTAATACACAGCTGCTGCTTGCTAAATAATTTTCCTTAGAGATTATATCTAAGATGAAGATTTAAGCTTGTTGAAACAGATTTGCAACAGTTGCTTGAGTGTGACAGCTATGTTCTAGAATACAACAGTTGAAATACTAAATTTTACCTCTTAGCTGAGAACTCAGCAGACTAAATTCACATGTAAAAACATGCCTCAGCTTCATCTAAATCAATATTTAATAGCAGCAGGGGCTGTGGAAAGGGTGCTTCCAAAATTAAAGAGCTGTAATTTACAACTTCATGTTATCACAGAATGGAACTATCAGCTGAAATAAAGAACCTCTCAGAAACACATTCTTGCGAACTTTAATTGCTGTTGCGTTACATACAGACATAAAAGGCAAAGTACCTTGAGAAAAGGATAATATTTGCAATGACTTTAGTTCCTGAATAGCTGAGACCCTGTGACTGTATTGGTCATACACACCTGGAACAGCTGATGGTCACTTGACTCCTAGTAATTAATAAACTGTAAATTCAGTTTCAGATTGAACTAAGTGTTGGCAGGGAAATTCCTGTCCAAGGCATTTTTATCACTTTGCCAGACAATACTAGTAAGAACAGGCTTGAAGAGGTGGGTGGGTGGCTGGCACCAACACTCTAGAACAAGTTCCCGAAGGCAAAATCACTGGCATGCCCATAAAGACAGACCCAAACTAGTTTTAATTACTGACAAATGTAATTAAGTAGCTACTTTTATCCTTAGTTATCAATAGAAGGCTCCCAAACGATAAGTATGAGCAGGCTTGGCAAAATATTTCAAATTCCCAAGTAGCAACATCAAATTTTCAAGAATTAACTCTCCCTATTGCACAACATGATTCCACATTCCTGGGGTGCCTAGGTATTTGAGATTTTTCCAGCTTTGTCATAAATCATAAATATTTTGAGACAGTAAGTACAGCAAGCTATCCTTTTCTATCAGTGCAAACTCGTTTTGTCTGGCTGCTGCAGGGGAGTTATGTAAAAGTAGCAGCCTCACCTACTGTGACCTATGGCAGCTGTCTGTGGTAAATACACTGCTGTTCGCCATATAGATGTGCATGACGTGGCTGTCCCAGCACACAGCACTGCCAGGGTCTTACAAAAAAAACAAAAACAAACTATGAACAGGCTAGAGATATTAATAGCTCAATGGTTTAGGTATCTGGCTGTAGAGCCAGAGGTTGGGAGTTCAATTCCCCACTGGAACCCCTTAACAGAGGCTGGACTTGATGATCTATAGGGTCCCTTCCAGCTCTGCAGTTCTCATATTATTTTTATATAATCTTAGCCATAAGACTAAATCTACCAGTCTAAACAGCAGACTTGCTGAATTAATCAGTGAGTGAGTCAGCATTTATGAAAAACTCACTGGTTCAATAGTTCTACTGCAGTTAAGACTGAATACCGGTCTATGTGTATTTATTCAGAAATAAGTCCCATTATACAGTATTTAATGGGGCTTTCTCACAAAAGCTTCCATAGGATATCAGTCCTAGCTATGTATCAACATTAGATTTATTGGACATGCAAAAGGCAGAAACAATGCATTGAAATTTTTAGAGATAAGAAACTCCAAACCTATCCATTCACCTCACCCTCAAAACTCACTGGCTGTGGATAGCAAGAAATGTATGCCAGGAGGAACTGTGGGGCCATTTTGGAAAATGTTCATTTATTTCTAAGAAATACATGCACTTAACACTCTTGGGAGACATGACTATCCATGACAGTACAACATTCAGGAGTCTATTTCACAGACAAGATTTGTGAGATTCTTCAGCACCATGGACAATCTATCATAGGGCAGATGGCTATCTAATTAAGATAGCTGCACAGACACTACAGCCTGCAGGAGGTCTTACGATGGAAAAGGCAATGTAACTTCCTGTGTTTCCACCATAATATAATAATGGAGATTTGCAATAGGTGCCTCTATGCTTGGATCATAAGGATCTCTTCCCCAGGATAGATATGAAACTCTCCTCCTCTTTGTATGGAATTAAAGAAGCAGACAAAGAAGAGCAAATCACTCATGTGTTCTAGAAGGCTTTTGCTGGTGCTTCCTACCCAGAACACCATTAACACATAAAACTAACTCAAGTAACAGAATTATGTGCTTGATCCTACAAAGCTCTCTGCTGATAACACAATTCAGTATATAGTTTGTCACACACACTTTCACACGTGCATTTATGATAAACACAAAACACTAAATATATCCCTGGATGTTGACATAAAGTCCTGAACCACTGTAAGAACCTGCTTGAGAAGCTGCAACTCAAAAGAGTGAACACCAGTGACGTTTTGAGCTTTGGATCGATCTTTAGCCTCTTTGCCAAATATATGAATCACGAGCAAAGGAGGAGCAAAGACTGCACAAAAAGTAAGCATCCAATTTCCTTATGGGAGAAATGCTAACATTCCAATTAATCGATACAATATGTGCCAACTGATGAGCAGATTGAAAAAGGTCTAATAATCAGTACATTTTCTCTCTGAAAAACCATGTCAGTATTGGGGAAATTCCAGCACTACTCCAAGATATATCCAATTAAATAATATTTGCAGGGACAACAATAATTAACTGCTGTGCTGAAAATTTCTCCCGTGAGAATTTTGAATTTTGTCTGAGGCACCTAAAGAGGGTCATGATCCAGTCAGGAGGGGATGCTTCCCTGAAATTGTGGGGAAAGATATTTTACATTCTTCTTAGAAGCAGTCACTTCCCTCTCTCATAACTGCTAAAAAGTTAAAAGGAAGAGAGCTACATTTTAAGTATCTGCAGCAGAAACAAAATGCAGCTACAATGACTCCTCCAAAATGTAACATGGGGAAGATACTGAGCCAAAAATTCTTAAAAGACATTTTTCTTAGTAACTTTCTTCTAGAAAATGTTTACTTTTTTAAACTCCTCTGGAAATACAAGGCCACATCATAGAATTTCCCCACAATTTTTGGCCTGCTATCTCCCAATCACTGCATGCCTGTGTGTTCTGTGCTGTGAAGTTGGAACTAACTTACAGTGACTCTACCAGGGCTTTCAAGGGAAGTAAGCTATTTAAGGAGTGGTTTTCCAGAGTTCAATTCCGCCAGTCAGTGTCCATGGCTGATTGTGGATTCGAACCTTGTTCTCCAGAGTCCTAGTCCATCACTCTATCCACTACAGCACACTGGGAACCCATTACCATAATGCCCTAAAAGAACATTAGAGGGCATTACGAAGGGAGTAAAATAATGACCAGGCTAGCAGCACAGGTGACAGGTGTCTTTGTCACTCTTTGCAGTATCACTGCCAAAAAAAAAAAAAAAAACTTAAGGGGAGAAACAACAAAGAGGCCATTTGCACAAAGGCATAGTAATGTTCTCACTTTCTATTTTAGGCAAAACAGTCAATATTCAAGAATACTGATAATTGGGATAGCAATCTCATTAAGGTTACCTGAGAAAGTTTCAGTTCTCACCACATCAATACCCCAACTGCAATAGACATGTATTGACAAGATAATCCTCATTTGCCACAGGCACTTTAAAATCTGATTAGACTGTACAGCAGTATCAACATCCACGTACCACTCACTTCTCAAAGGAAAGCCCTGAAGAAATGGATGCTATTGTGGGAAAAAAGGAACAGATGGATTTTAGTTAAGCTTGAAGACCTTCTCTGAATATTACCAAAATTCAACTTTCACAAAATGATCATGGAGGAGCCTAGGTAAAAATGCATAAGAATGAGTTGGAGACATGAAAGATGTTCATTGTACTAGTCAGCGTCCTTTTTCAGATTAGAAACTGAGTATATATGTTAAATGTTCTGGCATTTAATCTTACCAAGTATGGAGACCTAGTGCAGCGCCTTTTCCCACTAAGGAGAAGTAAACACTTTGCAGACTGGTATTAGGAAAAGGAGAAGCAAACTTACTGCTTATTAATGTAGGAAACCCATTCATGGATACTGCAGGAAACTGAAGAACCCCAAACTTAAATTATCAAATCCCCCAACGATGGCTAATATGCATTGAAGACTGTTGGCAACTGTTACCTGTCTCTCTAACTAAACTGCAGGAATAAGAAGTAACACAAAGTGACTTCAGAGAGTCTAAGAGTAACAATTAATATGGTGATCTAATAAAGACACAAGGGGGAAATACTATCTATCCACCTACTCCCTTCCCATATTTCAGAACACTTGACACAGTCTAGATACCTCAGAGCAAGTACAGTCTAAAAGAACACTGGCGCCAGAGCACAGGAAAGTGACTTTTCAGACCTGTAAGTCTCCAAATCCCCTATCCAGCAGGTCCACTGCAGGTTTCTTTGGGCAACTGGTATCATTAACTACTTGGGAATACTAAAGAAGTACTATTTTATGGGGGGAAAATAATCAACATCAAGCTCCAAGATTAGCAAACACTTGGAACTATGAAGAAAAGCTGTACTCCAACCTAGATTAGGCAGCTGATGAGATGCATGTACAAATACACAAATTTAGAAATACAGAAACTAGTAATGTGTGTTATCTTTGGATAGATGTTCAAAAATAGCCCAGTTGAGATACACAGACACACACAGAAACACACACACACATGCAACTGTTCCACCAGCCATTTCTTCCTTTTCTTTTTCTCTTGCACAGTTTATTAGTCTACTAAACTGCAGTGAAGTATTCCTAGCTCAGTTTACTAAATTTAACTGGAATATTATTACTTTATTAGGCTTGAATGTTTGTGTGATTGTATAAGGATGATTGTTGTATGGGCTTTGAGTGAATAGGCTAGAATGGATTGCAGTGAAGGATGGTACACTCTCCTGCATTGAAGATTTCTAAACAGAACTTAGATGGTCCCTTGGCAGGGATGCTTCGGTAGAGAGTTGGTCTTTATGGCCCTTCAGATTCCTTGTATCTCTACAATTCTATGATTCTATATTCTACAATCAGGCTGGCTGCATAAAGCCTATCCCTCAGGTCACAGATGTCTACTTCTCCCAATCCCATTTACAGAAACATTTTTTGTTTTTGTTTTTTAGCAGAGATACTGACAATGCAACAAATCTGGAGATGAAGCAGGTCAGAATGCCTATTAAAGGGTAAAAGGGTGGGCCAGCCCTGATTTGTATGCCCTTTATTCAGGTATGGCGCAGATCAGGGAGGTTCCACACATCCTGGATATAAATGCAGGCTGTATGCTACGAAACTGAGCAATGAAATGGGGTACATAATAAAAGTTTTTACTGAAATACTGGAAACACTCCCTGTCTGTGCTAAGTCTACATGTTTGGCTGAAAGCTATAAAAGGCAAAGTTATACTTCCCTTTCAACATTCAATTTTTCTATAGCTGGGAGCTTCTGATATAAGGGAAAAATAATTCAAGCAATTATATTGGGTGGGTGGTAGCTTTCAAAAAGCCATTATACATCTACTTGCCTATTCTCTGTAAGCACCAGAAAATCTAACAAGATTGAGCCAGTGAGGATTTCTGAAGCAAGGAACAGATGGAGAACAGAAAGGTCAAATATACAGACATGCAGATTTGGATAAGGTGAGCACACAGAAAAGAGGGGCAGCGAGAGAGGGAAATGTCTGAACAGATCAGCCGCTGACAGAGGTTGGATAGATGACCCAGTTCAGGGCATCAAAGAGGAAAGGTTGATAAGCAGGCCAAATTTAGCAGACATTAGAAGTCTTTGGGACTAGAAATAAAAAAATTTAAGTGACACCAGGAACTATTTCAAAAAAACTGAAGAAACAATGTTTTAGAGAGGTGATAAAGGATTTAGAAGAGAGAATATAAATTTAGCAAGTGTACCAGAGAGCTTGGAAATGAAAGAAAGAGCACAGCTAGAAGGCAATGGTTTGAGGACTGAACCAAACACTGGTACAAAGAGGTGAGTAAAGAGTCCATCTAGAGAGGAAATGCTGAAAGAATGGCAATTTCACTGAATGAAAATCAGTAGGACGAAATGTGTCAAGAAAAGGTTGAAAGAAGAGCAACTAAGGGTGAAGAACAGTGAGGAAGGGAGATTAAGAGATGGAGAAAGTATAGAACATGGAACTGATAACCGAATGCTGTGCAACCAATGAAGAGCCATCCCAATGTTCTTAGGAAGTGTGCGCGCACGTGTGTGTGTGTGTCCGTGTGTGTGTGTCCCCCTCCCCAGTGACAGTAATTACCAGAGGGAGCACTGACCATAAAGTGAGCTACTTTAAGAGTTCTGCATGGCTAAGAGTCAGAGTGCTTCCTTCTAGGGGGAGTGAGCAAGACTGCTGAATTGCTTGATTTCCAATCTCACCAAGGAAGCCTGGCAGCCCACAAGAGAAATCCTGAAGAAAGATGCTTGGGATCTTCCAATACCTTTAGCCAGTGTGGTGGTTATTGTTTTAACTGCTCAGCTTGTTGAATGAATGTCCTCTTCTGTTTTATTAGTAGCTTTCTATGTGTCTAGGTGATTCATTAGTTGATCAGGGAACAGTCATTGGACAGGAGTACAAAGATGACCCAAACAGGCAAGTCGAGAAAGGGAGGTGAGGGAACCACCAGTAACTAGGACATCTTATACTTGTTCCCTCTCCTGGATCTTCCACACAGCCACAGTCTTCCTAGCTGCCATCTGGTCTGTTGAGGATGATGCTGAATGCCAAATTGCTGCAAACTAAAACGTGCATTATTATGGATTTAATTATAAAGCAGGCCTGACCTGGTAGGCATAAGGAAAAACAAGGTGAGCAATAGGAGTAAACTAGCCTCTCCTGTCAGCTGTGCCTTCTATGATATCCTGTACAATACCAATACACACTTGAGGGCCGAAGAGCTGGCAATGCAATGGTCATCATACTGTTCTCACTCAGAGAACACCTGCCACTTGTGGGAGACATAGTCTACATGCGACACAGATTTTCATAACAGTTCTAAGGAACCAATCCTCCATCAATCCCTATTTGCTCCTGCAAATTTGAAGAGATACGAATTGAACATTACAATTGTTTTCATAACAACTGGTAAGAATTCTCAAGTGTGATGTGCCATTTCCTACCAATCTCGCCTTTCACAGATTAGCCATCTGTGACTCTCTTTTTGTATGCAAGTAGTTATTTTGGACATTCAGTGTTTCTTCTAATCTTCCCACTCCATCATTTACTGTAAATGACAGAAATAATAAAAAAGCAAAATGCCTGGAAACATGAATTTCTTCATCAGAAGACGTAAAGTGGACTTTTGTTCTTATCAGTGTGGGACTCCAGTTCTTTGATAGCGATGGGGGAAATGTGAGTAATGACACATCGGGAACTACCGGTCTAAAGGAATTACTTGTTAGGTTTCCTCTTCACTCAAGTGCCAGTCTCTTATGTGTTTCTATCATCTTTTGGGCACTCAACACATATAAGAGTTCTGCCAACATGTTACTTATTAGTTTCCCTAACAGAGCTGAAGGAGATGGTCTTTGATTTGGTGCTGCAGTTTCCCAGAACAATAATCCTGCATACCATGATCATCAGTTCTGTGGAAGCTCACAGTTACATCATCAACATGATGACCATTATGTTGTCCCAATGTGCAATCAGCATAACATGTCAGGACACACTGTGAATGCAGTTTTCCCAGACAGACCAGGAAAGGCAGATTTTGATAGTGGGGTGTTTAATAGCTATTTCCTTGCCACGGTAAACCGGACAGCTAGATTGCAAATGGGGGCAGCCTAATATAATCAAACTGTGCCAGCACTCCACCATCTACTTAGGCCATCAGTACATTATGGAGCCCAATTCAAACTACTCGTTTAACCTTTAAAACTCTAAATGGCTTAGGGCCAGATTACCTGAACAAATGTCTCCTTTCATATTTACCTACTCAGACCCTATAATCATAACTGGGGGTTATTCCTTAGGTGCTCTATTAAATGAAGTAAGGTGAACTGGTTAGCTAAAAGAAAAAAAGCCTTTTCAATGATGGTTCCTTGTCTGTTCCATGTCTTTTTCAGAGAGGCTCTCTTCATATTAGTTTTTGGAACCAAGTGAAGACTTTTTTTTTAACTTAATATTTTAAGGATGCCCTAATATTTTAGGGCATTTATATCTCCGAATTGGTGTTACTTTTAGGTATATTTTGTGTTGCATTGCTTTTTGCCTTGTTGTTAGTTTTATTTTATATTTGTCATGTGCTGTTGTACTGTCATTGTTTTCATGTTAATTTTATTTAATGTTCTTAATAGAATTTTCTGATTACTGGGCTCTTGCTCTCTCGCTCGCTCTCTCTCTCACACACACAAAGAGAGAGAGAGAGTTTGACACCATATCAAGAAAACTAGCAGATAAAGAAAACCAAAATTTGTCAAGAATTAAGTTGATCTAATTTCAGTCCTCCAATTTTGCAGCACAGGGTCAGAAACAGGAAAGAAACAATAATGATTTGGAATTCACAGTTTTCTTACTTTGAATTCTATGCTAATAATCACATACTGACCAGTAGGAAAACAGAGAACATGGTAATACCAGTCTGCAGAGAAAGAGCCGATAAAAACCAGCAGATATAATACTGGAGTCAAAGAAATTAATCTTCAGAATCAACGTAATATGCTTTGTCTTTAGCTACTGGTACCCTCTAACCTTTTGAAAGTTCTTTTAACCTTACTTTGTCTCTAATCTAGAAGCAGCCACTTCTTTACCAGTTGAGCACATACAATCCCTGCGCACAGATCAATGCAAAGTGCATACAAACAAGTATGAAGAAATTTTACTTTGGCTGATATAAATGCCTTGCAATTAACTGTTTGAGAAGGGAGATACTTGCACATTTTTATTTCCACCATGTCTGCCCATGTCAAACAGGCATGGCTGAAACAGTTGGCAATTTATTACTATACTGCCCCTACTATAAGCCTACTAATTTGTTATGCATCATTCCAGTTCTAACAAACTTTCCAGGAAGGTCACAAATTGGATGAAGTGGGGTGCTATTCTAGCCAACAGTAGAGCAGAAAGAACAATGATCTCGGACTCATTCCTAGGAATAGCCAGAAAAGAAAGGCAAAAAGACAACTGAGCTACTGTGTTCCCTATATATCAGACAGAACAACTTCCACTGCTAGCACAGGATAGATGTTTTGGTTACTGCAGCACTGAACATTTGTTGCTCAGAGCAAAGTACCTTTATTTGCTATAGGAAGCTATCTTGACAGTCTGAGAGCTACTGAGCTGTGCAGGAAAAATTTTCTAAAGCAAAGAAATGAGAGAACGGTATTTTAAGAATATCAAGTCTTAAAATTCTTCACCTTTACTCTTCAATTAAAAAGGTTATTTCACCTAGGCCAGAGAGGGCAAAAGAGAACTTGTTTTGAGGGATCAGGTACTGGTCATCGGTGTTGACACCTGCACTTATATTTAAACAAGTCTTCTCTAATAAACTAGTGCAATACTTTCCACTGGCAAATTGAAGATTTCACTTTCCAAAGAAAGCACTTTGCCACCAAAACTACTTCCTGCCATCTGTTTAGGAAGTTTTACTTCTGCATGAGCAATCTGCATTTGTTTACATTCTTGTAACAATATATTTGGACAGTTGCAGTATGTTTTGACATCCAATTAAACCTCTTGTTTTTACTTGTAAATGTGGGGAAATACAGACCCTCTCCTTTCCAATGGCCATAAACACCGGTCAAGGCACTTTCGAAAACATGTAAATATACTGGGTCCAAATGCTGTTATGAAAAGATGGTATATCACACAGCAGCCAATGGTATGTAAGAGGAACTTGTTTTCTGGGAAAGGCTCAATACTTATCAGCACCCCTTCGTAGAGTCCACCCAAGACTCTTATCGTTTAACCAAGAAGAGACCTCTCAAATGTTTCTTTAGAAAAGAAAGAATAAGAATGGTGAGTTGGGATTGCTTATTGTGTCTAGGATGCCTTGACAAAACCACTTCCTTCCCACAGCTTTCACGACGCTTCATCCTCCGCCTCACAGTACCCTTTAAAACCACAGGATCAACTGAACACAAGCAGAATAATACTGTGATGTGTTTTTTCAACGAAACAGAAGCAGAAGCAAGCACTTCTAGAGGAGGCTGAGCCAAGAACACAAAAAAAAAAAGTAATCCTGGGAGGAGGCAGGGACAAGTCACTACATACAAAAAGACACCATCTATTACTACACCACACAGGCAAGCAGCTGAGCAGCAAAATGACATATGCAGACTGGAAGTGGCCTCTCATTTTAGATGGATCACTGATTACTACAGAGATCAATATATTTACAATGAATTAGCACAACTAACCACAGGAAGATAGTGTCAGTCAGGATTATTTCCCATTCCTACCTGAGGAGAGAGGCCCGGAAAGAAAGAACAAGAAACCGGGCCTTCTCGGCAGTGGCCCCTCGGCTTTGGAATAACCTTCCATCAGAGATCCGCCTGGCTCCCTCGCTGGGTGTTTTTAAGAGCCAATTAAAAACTTGGCTCTTCAGGCAGGCCTTCCCTCCTGTCAATATTTTATTTTATTTTATTATAATTTCTGTTTTTCTCCATCTTGAGTATTAGTAATATTAATATTGTTGTTTTGAATTGTTTTATTTTAATTTTAATTGTTCAAGTGTTTTATACTTAATGTTTTATGGAACCCGCCCTGAGTAGACTCTGTCTAAAAGGGCGGGATAAAAATCGAATAAATAAATAAATAAAATAAATAAGGATGCCAGGAGCCAGTATGGTACATTCGACAGAGTGCTGGAGTAGGACTCAGGTGACCTGGATTCAAATCCCCCCTCTGCCATGGAAACATCCACTAGGCTCTGGCAAAGGCAACCAGTCCTTAAACATCTCACATAGCACATACATACACACAAAACCAAAAACCTATCATGGTTGCTCTAAGGGAAGTGATTTGACCGTACGTAACAACAAACCTGAGTATGTTACGGATTTAAGCCTGAGACTTTTCTTTGCAAACCGTGCACTGCAAAGGATTGAGCTATGGCTCTTCATCCAAAGTTTTATAGTTCAGAGTATAGAGCTAGGCTTTCGTTACTAAATGAGACAACATGATTTTACCAAGTGGCGATGGGAGCAGAGCCCACCGACCTCACGAAATAAAAAATGGGAATCTGTGTGCTCTTGCAAACGGATTGATGAATTTGAAAGTGGAGATGGGTGGGTGTAGGTTCCATTTGCCCAGCACCATGTAATAGGGAAAGCAGCAGAAAACAGTCAACAGAATCTTTACCCTTTCCCTCTTCATCTCTTTTTGTTTGTTTTGTTGTTGTTGTTTGCCTGAAGAGAAGATTACAGGGCAGGCATAGAAATAAACAAAACCAGAAGCAGATAAGAATGGGATGATTTTTTTTAAAAAAAGTATAGCATAGGCAGAAGAGACGTTACAGCTGTTGAGTAATGATTCCTATAAAAAATAGGAAATACAGAGAAAATACAACCAGAAACTGCTAAATGTTCAAGGAGGTATTATTTGATACTCTGCTATAACCATGATAACATCAAATGACATTATCATGTTCTTTTAAAATATTCTTTGTTGTATATTAAAAGCAACAACCAACAACAGCTATAAAATTCATAATGGGAAAAAATAAGGTAAGATTTTTCCGATAGCACCTATGTTTGCAGTTCATGAATCATATGATTCCTTATTTTTGCCATCAACTTCAACTCTGATTTGGGCTGCGAAATAACCTAAGAGTCAAAGACTTAACTCAAGACAGACTTGCAATGCCCCCTGTGACTGAGAAAGCGATCTAGACTATACCATTACTGTTACACTTTTCACAGTTGACGTTGGTTTCCTTTAAGATGCTTTGGAAGTGACTAGGCTGACCACATCCACATTCTGAAATACCATTTTTGAGAACTCCCAACGAAGCCCAAGCCAAAAGAACAGGAACTGACTCATTTACAGTGCCTGTTCAAGGAGTAATCACTTTAGAGATTTTGCCAAAGACACAGACAGGAATAGTGAAGATGCAAAATAGATAACCCATATATACCACTTAAACAGGCAAACACATACTCCACAGTACCAGTGAAATTTAAATGCCAGAAAAATGGATTTGAATGATACAATTCCAGTATCTTTTCATGAAGCACACTAAGATTTATTCTTAAACTATTAACTGCATGCATAATCTCTTACAGGGAATACACAGTGATTTAAAAAACTTTAAAATGCCACAAATGGAAGGGCACAGAAAAGAGGGATAATATTATCTAAAGGGAGACATTGTAGAATTTACAAACAGATGGACACATAAACTGTCACACTGGAAAGGGTAAGTCAATTCAAACACACAAAACTCCATGTGGTATAGTCATATTCAGTGTGTTTGTCTTGGAGGTATAGTTTTAAAACAGGCAATCTGCATATTGTACACAGCACATGAGACAGTAGTATATTTGAATGAAGAGCAAAAAGGGGGAAATGAAGGGAAAAAAGAATGTAGCCTACAGTCTATGCTAGAGGAAGGATTCACACATGTAAAGATATTATTGTGTTAGCTGGGTTTCCAGTATATGTGACTGATTACTACGTTGTGGGTCAAAAAGGTATTTCTCGACTGTCCAGATAGGTGTGAAGTTACCTATCTTGCCTTATACGTTGTTTAATTTTCGCTTGGTATTATCACCCATGAGTTCTGCAGGTACTTTTCAATAGTATGCTTTGTCTCCATTCTAGTAACAGCAAAGGGTGGTCTTGGATCCCTGAAAATGACATAAGGCAGGGGTCTCCAAACTTTTCGAGTGAGGGCCATATCATATATGTTCCACATTTTTGAGGGCCAAAGGAACACGTGCATGCCCGCCCGCCCCCCGCCTGCACACACACACACGCCTGCGCGGACGGACTGAAGGGAACAGACCTGAGCCTGCGACATTCGCTGGGCCAGATAAAAAGGCAAGGCGGTCTGATGTGGCTCATGGGCTGTAGTTTGGAGACCCCTGATCTAATGAAATAGAACTCTGGATGTAAAAATGGGAGAAAACCTCAGTTTCCAGAGAGAAAATTGTGAGTTTTCACAAGCTCTAGTCACTACATACTGTCAAGTTGCCCATCAACTAAGATCTAAACCAGTATTCAGGCATCTTCTTAGAATGCATCTATATTGGACCTCTGTTCAGTATCTTAATGGGTAAAAAGATAAAAAAGCAAATGAGTCACACTGCCATAATCATCACTTTGCTCACGTGAAGCAACAGCTCTGGAGAAGGGGGACCCGTCAATCCATGAAGGCTTGCGAGCCAAAACACTTGATTTCTCCATGTTCTCACAGGAAGATTTACAAGTTTCATCTCTTTAGACCTGTTACTTCCTATGAGCAAAGTGAAAACTGAGGGAGCTGCCTTATTCTCCTTCCTTACACATTCAGCCAATCCAGATATCAAATGGGTGTTATGTGTTTTGATAACTCCCCTAAGAATTTAAACGATCAACTGGATTTTGCAAGGCAATACATAAGCTTCTGAAGAAACCCATGGATAAGTGATAAATCAGAAGTAAGCAGCCTAGAACTAAATGCAATTATTGATTATAACAACAGAAGAACCACTGCAGTGATGGGAGTCAAGTAAGTATTGATTTGTCAAAGAGCCATTTATTCAAAGGGCCCACCCTATTAGGGACTAACCACTGGATTTAAGTCTTGACTACAAGTCCCATCAGTCACAGCTAGGATGGACAGCAGTGGGTTATAATGGGAATTGTAGTCCAAAACTACTGATTAGAAGTATATGAAGTTACCTTTATGATAAGACTATAATGCTGATTGTAACAGGCCAGACTGCATAGAATTCAAGCTGTTTTTAAGGGGATTACATACACACATCAATGTACAGTACTAAAACCCTGTGCCAGTGGTAACATGTATCTGAACTACTTGTTCTGCTTTCAAGATATAGTGGCCAGTATCCTACTGTTGGACTCCACTGGTGCATAAACCCACTGAAACAATTTCTGAATATTAAGTCAAAATTTATATAAATCCCAGTGAGTTGATGGGTCCAATCTTGTAGAGACTAGCAATACGCCACTGACTACCAATGGCCATAAAAAGGTATTCTGCCCCATAACAGGTATCTTCCAATTATAATCCCATATCAAAGAGCCACATATCCTAAAACTGATTTGGGGTTACCATTACTCTGTTTCCCCGAAAATAAGACCTAACCTGAAAATAAGCCCTAGTATGATTTTTCAGGATGCTCGTAATATAAGGCCTACCCCAAAAATAAGCCCTAGTTAAGTGAAACCCCGCCCTCCACCATTGTGCAGCATTGTGCAGCAACCAGATGACGACATGACTGTATTTGAATAAATGTAGATTGTTGTACATGAAAAAAAAAATCATCCCCTGAAAATAAGCCCTACTGCATTTTTTGGAGCAAAAATTAATATAAGACCCTGTCTTATTTTCGGGGGAAACACGGTATTCAGTCAAGGTGAGATGAAAGATAGAGGTGATTAAAAGCAACACAACTTACTTCTCAAACTCAGCATGTGACTAGCACTTGCCTGGGGCCAATAGGACTATTACTAGGAATATACAATAATTATCAGTGTACAAAATGTAATTTCGCAATTCAAGATATCATAAAACCATTCTAAATTACTATAGTATTTTCTACAAGGCAGGAAATAATAAATAAAATTTATAGGACAGCCAATAATGCACATATCAAAGAGGAAAATGAACTTAAGACTTCCATTTGGCTTACAAAAAAAACAACAACTATTAATATGGCTATTTTAATACTCAATTTCTGGCCATATTTATGTAGAAGTAGCTCAGTACTGAGTTCAGTGCAGCTTACTTCCTACCAAGTGCCTGCACAATTAAAGCCTAAGGCTGTAATTCCATACAGAGTAAGCCTCACTGAACTTAGTGATAATCACTTGCTAGTGGAGACATATGCAGAGACTGCTATTGTGTTATGTGCCATCAAGTCAGAACTGGCTTGTAGCAACTCTTATAGGGCTTTCAAGATATGTGAGATATTTAAGGCAGTTTTACCAGTCCCACGCCTTGCCCCACCGCCATGAGTTTCCACGGTTGAGTAGGGATTTGAACCCAAGTCTTCTGAATCCTAGTCTGTCACTCTATTCACTTCATTTGCAGATAGAGAGATATTAAGTTGCTCTCAGTTGAATATGTGTTAGAGAAGGCATAAAGCAGAAGCAACACAAATCACATTAGGGAAGGTACTAGCTCAGAGACGGTTTTGATAAATGATATCCTGTCATTTGGAAGGAACTTCCAATCAAGCTTTTATGGAGTTGTTATTTAATACTTTCCTCCCTAAAATCAAGGACCCCTATATGCAACAGAGCTTTTAAAAACACAAGTGACAGATGCATCGTGCACTCCTTAATGGGCAGAATGGATATTACAATAACTACACTAAAAAAACAAACAAACCACCTACTGTAAAGATTAGCACTACCAGACTCAATACAGAGGGCAAAGTAGTACATAATATGAGTATGCCCAATTTTCCCCACAAGATCCTCACTGTTGCTGGCATACCTAGGAGCCAAATTCTACCAAAACACAATCAATGCTTTGCTGTTCCCAGCTAGGTGAAATAGCATGTTATGACCCAAAGTTGCTGGCTAGGTAATATGAAAGCACTCCTTCCAGCCATAGCAACATCATTGGAAAGAAGTGGCAGACTGGGCCAAATGGCTTCAGATTGACCAGGTTGGTAGACAGACAAGAGGCCCAGACCTTCAATGAACCTGTAATATGTGAAGGAGTCCTAAGCAGTTCAAATATTTCTATTGAGGAAGAAAACCTCCTTTCAAAAAATACAGAAAATATATGCAAAAGACATTGTTTTTCTATTAGTTTATGTTAATTTTAAAAAAAAGCAAAGCATAATTTTGGCCAATACTCTAGCATAGGTTGACACAAATAATTAAAATGGAATTAAAATGGAATTTAGATTCTACTCTGCAAGAATTTATGTAAAATGTAAAACTAATGTCAGATCAGATGCTGGCGTGCTGTCCAACAGCAAGTTAAGCGTTCTTCATTTTACAGCTGAACTCATTAGAATCTGCCAAGTCGTCTTAGTCGTTATTTCTAAAATCTGAGAAAACAAATCACTGCAGCTTCCTGCAGCATATATAACTTAGCCCATACTATCTTTAGTAAGCATTATACATGGATTTGTAAAATAAACCTATGGACTAAGAAATCTTCGTGGTACAATATTCTTCAAAAACAAACAAACCTAAACAAAAACAGTGCAAAATTACTGATAAGCAATGTTTAATCTGTCCTGAGAAATGTAGCATGTGTAGCATGCCTAACAGTCCAAATCTATGTACAGTTAAAAAACCTAATCCCATTGAAATCAATGTTGTGCCTATTCTCAAAGACAAACACCAGTGGCCACCTAAAATATTACTTTTTGTCTTACATGGAATGTGGCAATTATCATTTCTGTTATACTTGACTACTCAGCCATCCTAACATGAGGAAGGCCAAAGATACTGAATTATGTTCAGCTCCAATATTACAAGTTCCTTCTTCAGCACTTTCTCTTTGTCTATTAACCTCACCATAGATGCTAATATTGGTGCCTTTTCCTCCTCCACAATTACCTGCACTCCACTGCACAACCTACCTCCTAACCCTATAACAATGTTCTCTTTCAGCTCCACTTCCTACATTTGCTGATAGAAGCTGCTACACAAGTAGACAATGTCCCCCTGCTTACAAGCTGGATGGTTTACAGGTGGAATGTCAGTGTATTTCAAATTGTCATCTAGCTGTTTATTCCTTTGTATATATTTTTATTTAAAAAGTAGCAACATATAAATCTGTGTGTGATGAAGGAAAGTGAAAGCAGTTGATGTGCTCTATTGCTGCACATATACACAACTCCTACTGTAATGTAACAGTGTCTTGAAGTGGTAGTATCATAGATAGTGAAAAGGTATACAGAAGCAACCTGCACCACTAAAAAAGGTATAAAGTCAGAGAAGAACCTAGAACATTTGAGGCAGGTGAGAAATAATTTCCAAAAGTGAATGTCATTACCCACCCCACTGCTGTGTCTTCAACAACAACAAAACCCACTCAAAATGCTCATTTCTTTGGTTTGTGTTGGAACAACACAAAAAAACAGAGAGAGAAAAGTCAAATCTGATACAATACCACACAGAAACCCAAAAATGCACTGCCCAAAATTATTGGCACCCTTAACTTAATATTTGGTAGCACCCCTTTTGGAAAAAATAACTGAAATCAATTGCTTCCTGTAACCATGAATGAGTTTCTTACACCTCTCTACTGGAATTTTGGACCACTCTTCTTTTGCAAACTGCTCCAGGACCTTCAGATTTGAAGGATGCCTTCTCCCAACTGCTGTTCTGAGATCTCTCCACAGGTGTTCTATGCAATTCAGATCTGGACTCATTGCTGGCCATTTCAGAACTCTCCAGTGCTTTGTTTGTAACCATTTCTGAGTGCTTTTGGAAGTGTGTTTCGGGTCATTGTCATGCTGGAAGACCCATGACCTCTGGTGGAGACACAGTTTTCTGACACTGGCCACTACATTGCACCCCCAAATTCTTTGGTCATCATCACAATTCATGATATCGTTCACACAGTCAAGGCATCCAGTGCCAGAAGCAGCAAAGCAACTCCAAAACATCTTTGAACCTTCACCATGTTTGACTGTAGGGACTGTGTTCTTTTCTTTGAATGCCTCATTTCTTTTTCTGTAAACAGTGCCATGATGTCCTTGACCAAAAAGCTCTCCTTTTGTCTCATCTGTCCACAGTATGTTCTCCCAGAAGGATTGTGGTTTTGTCACATAAGTTTTGGCATACTCCAATCTTGCTTTTTTATGCCTTTGTGTCAGCAGTGGTGTCCTCCTAGGTCTCCTTCCATAGTGTCCCTTTTCATTCAGATGGTGACAGATAGTGCGAGCTGACACTGTTGTACCCTGTGTCTGCAGATCAGCTTGAATTTGTTGGGAAGTTAATCTGGGTTCTGTATCCACCATTCAAACAATCCGTCATTGTAATTTTTCAGTAATTTTGTTCTTCCGTCCACATCCAGGGAGGTTAGCTACAGTGCCATGGGCTGTAAACCTCTTGATGATATTGCACACAGTGGACACAGGAACATTAAGATCTCTGGAGATGAACGTGTAGCCTTGAGATTGTCGATGTTTTTCCACAATTTTTTCTCTCAAATCCACAGACAACTCTTTACACTTCATTCTTTTCTCCATGCTCAGTGTCACACACAACACAAAGATTGAGTCAACTTTTCTCCATCTTAACTGGTCGCAAGTGTGTTTACTCTATTGCCCACACCTGTTACATGCAACAGGTGTGTCTAAATACAAATTAAAGGAGCATCACATGCTTGAAAAGCAATTATTTCTTACAATTTAGACAGGGTGCCAATAATTTTGGCCAGTGCATTTTTGGGTTTCTGTGTGGGATTGTATCAGATTTGACTTTTCTTCTCTGTTTTTTTGTGTTGTTCTAACGCAAACCATAGAATGAACATGTGAGTACCAAAACATTTGCAACTGCAACTGTGAGTAACAATTTTCTGAGAGAAGGGTTGCATTTTCTGACAGAATTGCAAGGGTGTCCACAGTATTTTTGCCCATGACTATATGATGCAAATAGAAGCTCTTGGTACGCCTTTGTTTTGGTCTCTTTTTAAAAACAGAGGTGAGTTCCTGCAGCTCTACAAGACTACACATTTGAGGATCTAACCTTACAAAAATTTCTCCACTTACAAAAATCTCTACTATAACACTCTAGAGGGTTCTTTAAACTACTCTGTCTCAGAACAGGACACAGCTCTATGATCCAACTTGCAAGTATGTGTGTTTAGGGTTAGAATTTTATGCTGGATTATCCTGATACACTACTCACTCTCAAGACTAAACAATTCCCTGCAAAAGTTATCTAACAATGTTGTTTAAAGTGTAACCCCATGCACATTTATTCAGAAATTCCTCACAATGGAGTTTATTCCTGGTAGCTGTGCACAAGGTTACAGCTTAATAGTCAACTGTTGGCAGCCAATACAACTTCAGCAGAGGCTGTCATCACGAACCACTAGGTAATTCCCACTCATTTGGACCACTTAAGTTCTTGAGAGGAACATAAACGCCTTAAGAGAGCAAACTCTTTAACTTCCAGAATCTAGGCAGAAAGGGCAACCATTGGATAACTAAATGCTACCAGTACTTGCAAATTCCCCTTCCCATTGCTCCGGAGCTCCCGGTTAGCTATCCACTCCCGGCAGAAGGAGGGAAGACGAGTCGCCCTGCCAGGCTGATGAGTGGATAGCAGACCGGAAGCTCTGGAGTGATTGGAAGGGAGAGCAGAGTCGGCGGTGGATGCATGAGTGGACGGTCCGGCCTCCCTCATTACATCCAGCTGTGCAGGGGAATTCATATTCATATACGAATACTCCCATCTCTAGTGGAGATTACAGAACACCGCAGGCAAGGCATTATGAACCAGCCCTGCTGTAACAGGATTCAGGGCATGGATAGTATCTGTTCAGCTGCTTAAGATTGCAAAAATGATTAATCAATGTTCAGCTTGCCGGAAATCTGAAAGTTTCACAGAGGTAAGTATAACAATCACATCAGAGGGCTATTTTTCCCCGCTTCCTATCTAAATGTGCATAAACCCTGGAGTTATTTTTAATGGGAATTTTTTTCACTGTGAGTAGTTTGCTTTTTACAGAGTTAGTAATCCCATATCCACTTAAATGGCCTGTTTCACCTATTTTCTGTGATGCTGTTGATTTTATATGACACTATGAAATGGTGAGATCTGTATTAAATGAGACAATGCCACTGGTAAGTTAGATGGAACCTTGCTTATTCCAGACAAGGCTAGGATATGAGAGGATGAGAAATTAATTGTCAGGAAAGGGTTATACATGCAACAGGTACAAGAGTCTCCAAGAAATCTCTGTAAAAACTACTGGAAACACAGTGACAATAAATTAAGAAAGGTTATCATAAATAATATCTTGATAGAAAATGACTGTTATAATGGCAAATTCGTTTTCCAGCGGGATCTTTTCAAGCTACTTTGCCCTCACATTTTCAATAAATGTGTAGAATTTATATTGTTAGAAGCATTCACACAGAAAAAAGTGTGTGTCAAAAAGGAGTATTTCAACGGTCCCCAAGATAGAGAAATGTTTCAAGCACATTTGGGTTCAGAACTTCCACGGAAGATCTATCCAGGCCTGATTCCCAATGGATGTATTTGCAAGAACAAGCTGATGACAGAAGCTCAGCAGTGACAAATACAACAGGCAGTAATGACTGCGATTCTGGTAGGGTTTATTTCAGCAAATGTTAACCAACTGTCTGTACTCCAAGGCTATGCAACAGTGAAATATTAAGTTCTACTTACAGTTATAGACAATGGAAATACAATCTACAGAGACATGTTAAGATAAATCTAGACTGTGCAGTGTCTTCTTCATCATCTCATAAATATAAGCTGGTATACCTAAAGTTTGATTTAATGGATACTGAATTTAATACATACTGAGAACTATGTTCATGGTGCAGGTGAAGTTTAAGAAGAGTCTTTCAGTCTTTCTGCTGCATTGAATACAGCAACACACATACAATGAAATTTATACTAATGCTGTAATTCATGTCGAATAATACTACCACAATGATAAATCAAGGAATATTTCTTACTTTTCTGTTATCTTTTGATCTGGACTGGTACTCTAATGCTTTCATTTTCTAATACCAGAAATATTATAACATATACACTCATTTCTGCTTAAGAAGAGATCTTTTCACTCTGCTTCTGTTCAGCTCCAAGAATTTTCAGAGATTCTCCTAGCTACAGAATGCATGATAAATGCTTCAACTTAAATCACCTTTTAATCATAAATGATACCATAAAGGCCAAATGTAGAGAGCCACTGTGAACATGTAAACCTCTGAAAAAATGTTAGATCAGTGAAAACTAATTCTATAAAGCACTCTATTCTGACTTTAGTTTCACTAGTACTTTAAAATCAGCACATGGGGTGGGGGAAGGTGCTTTGGGTCCCTGAGTTTTCAAAACAAGATCATAGGGTACTTTAAAGCTGAAACACATCTTGCTCTGTTTCAGTTCAAAAATATTTGAAAGTAACACTACACAGTGAATAGCTGTATTTCTTGATAATATAAGGGAAAAATTATGCAATCGTTTATAAAAGGCATTATAAAACCTTTCAACCCATTTGGTTATGACTATCAGGTAGAGTTTTCCCAAGTGTTCATTGGACACACCTTGACTAGAAGAACGGTTGTCAAGTGGTATCCACATTCCTTCTGATTTACAAGGGAACTACAAGCTTATCTAAGCCTATTTTTTATTGCTCCTCTTACTAAGCATTTCCTGCTGATTTTTATAGTATATTTTATTTACATAGATTTTTAAAAACTTTTATTGAAAGCATTGTTTACTGATCTTCTGAACATTTAACTAGGCAAAAAGAGAAGAAACCATTTTGAATACTGGTAGAAAAATTAAAGAACAGAAGTGGACCTTCTCTGCCTTCCTCAACAAGTCTCAAAAATCACTAAAACAACCAACCAAATAAAAATAGACCAATCATGGGGGAGGTAGGAGAGAACTGACTAAGGGGCAGGGTATCTTACCACAGTTTATTTTCCAGAAACAATTAGGTCACTGTCTTCAAATGTAGAATCTGAGTGAACTGAATTTAAAAATAAGGCTTCACAACACATTCCCTTAACTTCTTCTCTTTTTTCATTAAATGTATGCTCAGTTTCACTGACCATAAATTAATTGTTTCCTCCATTTGTTTCAATGCAACATATTCATAAGGAAAGCCTGAAAATGAGCTAATTGAAGGAAGTATGACTAATACAGAAAAATATTTTTCTGTGAGCTCATAGCAGTTTTATTACAGTAGGAAATTCATTCAAAAATTTCTAGGAGTTTCTTTAGGGCTTTCTTTTTTTGGTGAAAATTCATATTTATGTAATTGTTTCTCTAGATAACATTGTACCAGTAGATGCAACTGTTTCAAAAAGTTCCATTTTTAAAAAGATGAAAGGTGACAGATCTTATTGGTATAAAGTAGGTTCAGTACCAATTGATAGCAGAAATTCAGTCTGTTTTTTTAAAATTATATTAAAAATGAAAAATGAGATTTGAAGTTTTGTAAAAATTTGCTCTGGTCAATAAAGTTGCTGTAAACACTCAACAGAAAGAAAGGCTAAACGAGTCTCTTTCCTTTTTAAAGAAGGCTTATTTCACATTGAGCTAGGCAGTGAGGAAAACAAATCATTAAAAAATACATTTCCCATTAATAAAAAGGATACAGCAAACAAATCAACATTCTAAAACACACTGTCCTGATAATCTGTTAGGTTTCTTTGAATGGCTGAATGTTCTCCTTCAGACATATTAGGTGAAAATATATTTTAAAACCATTATTATCCTGTGGTTGTTACAAAGTTGGAAACCTAGACACCTGAGCATAATTGTTAACATGCACAGAAAAGAAGGTCTACAGCAGTTGGTACCATCTCTTCATACTTACCCATTCCATGTAAACAGTACTTCCTGGTGATAGATTTTATAGCTTCCATTAACTCAAAAATCCTTCAGCACCACAGCAAGACAAGCTGGATTACAAACGCTTTTGTCAGATGGCAAGATGAAAGGTTTTCCACCACAGTCATTTTCCAAAGTGTCATCAGCACTTCATTCCTATGATAAAACAACAAGGCAATGAGAAAGGAAAGTAAGCTTGAGCAAATTAAGATTCCAAACGGCAGTCTTCTCAAATGGATAAACAATCTTAAAGTGACAGTTACCAAACTCTTAGGTGATGGTCATTAATCCAAATTGGTTGCAGCTGGCATTATTGTCTACCACTTGGCTTAGTCAAGCCCACAAGAGTGCTAAACTTTATCACATGTTGCTGAATCATTGGCAGTCTCACCATTACAATCAACATGTAACTAAGCAATGTGAGTGAGTAAACCTTCCACAAACTCCAAGGCAGGGAGTTCTTATACAGAGCTGCCAATTAGCTCTTGCCCAATCACAAGCTGCAACTAGCTGAAGCTATCACATGACACGGCAGTCCCCACTACAGCAGGGAGATTTCTGAATTAGTTAGGGTTACACAAAGGACACTCACTGGGAGGGGGAAGCAGTGAGTACAAAATGGGAACGCCCAGCCTGGCTGCTAGAGCTTTAAAGCAGGAAACTCCCTCACTTCAAACACACATTCAGAACAATGTTGAGCACATGTAAAAACCAAGCCAAGATGTAAATCCTTTTCTTTACTAATGCACTTGAGTCTATTTATGCTCCCTTTTTCCTCCAAATTCTCCTCTTTTCATTTAATTACATAAAACAGTATTAAATATGTTGTAAACATGTAAGCAATTAAACAGGATTAGCAGAATGACAAGTTTAAGCAAAAACACGACCCACAGAGTATACTATTGTTTATCAACGGAATTAAGCACATATAAATTACTTCATAAATAGAGTGTTTCAACCATAATAGCTTGAAAAATTATTTTATACATAAACTTAAAACAGTGAAGCATATCCTCTGTTCCCCCACACCGCCCAAAGCAATATCCAGCTACTCACGGAGCTTACATGTTTGTTCTACTCACAGTACTCTTTTGTGTATTTACTGAACCCTAACATAAACAGCTCAATATTGACTTTTCAGTACTTTTCTTCTCAAACTGCATAGGCCACTGAACCTAAGACTGTAAAACAGTCCATTCAAAACTTCTCTTGTAGAGTCACAAAGCACATGACATGTAAAATTTACAAATGCTATAGATCTGCATTTGGGAACAAGCACCACACAGTTGCAGTGACTGCTGTTAAAAATGAACAGCTCCAGTGCTTGCTATTGCTGCTAGCCCGTCCCAATTTATGGGGATGAAACACATGCCAGGACAAACCATACGAGGTGACTCAAGTTGCCTCACCCTCATAGAACAACAGGCTTCTTTAACAGGGGATCACAGAACCCCTTATAGGTACGACTCAGGACTTTATGCTATATTCAGAAAGAGTTGTTAAAATTACTCTGGAATGCTTATGTACGTTTGGATAGCAAGAGAAGGAATTTACCATTCCAGGCTGAATGAGGGCAGCTAACCCTTAAAACATTCCTATAAAACATATATTCTTACATGTTTAATATAAATTAAATCCCAACTGAATTCTTTGAATGCAGATCCCGCACTCACCCAGCCAATACTTTAGGAATTTTCATAACACTTCAAAATAAAAAGGTAAAAAATTCAATAAACAATAACAACAACAAAACAGGAAGAAGTACAAACAAATGGAGCTCTGTGATGTTCAATGAACCTTGATAGATTTTAGGGTAGACTATAAAATAAATAGGCAATTAAGTAAATAATCCTCATCTTCCCAGTCACATAATCTCCACCACAAGAGAGAGCACTTTCCTCTGCATAGTTCAGCAAACTGTAAACAGTACTGAATGTAATCGTTAAGCAGTTGCCCAGGGGCACAAAAGAAATTGGGGATTACAGTGCAGGTTTAGTCTCTTGTTGCTAGAACAAACACAGTAAGACATAAGGCATGTTTTTACACCAAGCAGCATGTGACAGAAAAAGAAATTAAACATGCAAAAAAGAGATATGCCTTTCTGAATGCTGCTTTCTGAACAGCATTAGAAAACTGTGTTCCTTGCTTTTACTTGCTTTTTAAAAGCCTTGTTTCAAACTCTACAGGAACTCCAATCCAATGGGATGTTGATACCTTTAAGCCTGCTCTTGATACAAAAGAACTGTATCTGTAATATCATAAATGTAACTAGGATGTCAACTGAATTCCATAAATCAAACTTCAGGTGAATGTCCTGAGCTTCAACTGTATCCACACAGTGAAGCACGTGGCACTCTTAGCAGATGAAATGGACAATTTCAAAATTATCATACAAGACCTACAACTAAAAGACCTGGGAGAGGCTGCATGCAACTGCATGCCAAACTCCCAATGCTGCTCAACTAGTAGGTCTGATTCTAGATCACAGGGAAAGCAACCAAGGGAATTGGGTCAAAAACTAGAGGATGGGAAATCTACTATCTGACACAATGACATGTTGCTACAAATGAGGATTGAGTCCGAGTTAAACTTTTTTTCTTGGGATGTCAATGAAACTTGACTCGAACACTTACCATCCCACATTTAAGTTCTTATTCTACACACATAATGCAAACAGAAAAGAAAATTTCTGAAGGACACTGAATATATTCACATTGGTTCCCAGTATCAAGGTTTTTCCTTTTCTCATGTATAAGAGAGCTGGTGTGGTGCAGTGGTTACCGAGGGTTGGACTCAGGAGAAATGGATTCAAAATCCCACCTGGCCATGAAATTCAGTGAGTAACATTCTCTCAGGAGAGCCAATCTCATAAGGTTGTTATAAAGTATGGTGAGGGAGAGCCACAATAAAATACCTTGAGCTTATTAAAGGAAATATGGGGTATAAACATATCAAATATAAATATAACCATATAAATATAAATATAAGCATCTCTGGCTATACTTATTAACTTGGACATAAGCACCACTGAACAAACTGTGGCTTTCTTCTGATTTGATAAACATAGGATTGAGGTAACACATACTTTTATAACTAGTGTTTTGGGGGAGTAGTTTAGTCTTCCTATAAGGCACCATTTTATCCCTTCCCATTCTCAACCAACCCCTTCTTGATCCATACTAGTGTGGAAATTTAAGAAATGGGTCTTGTGTGTTTGCCTGTAAACCAGAAGGTGGCTGTAAAAAACTGACCTAACAGTGGTAACAAAAGTACAAATTAATAGTAGTAGCTAAACTACAAACTAAATGGCAAAAAGATTAAAAAGAAACAGGTAGGAAGGCTGTGTGTATAAGCCTGTTAACAAGAGCTGATTTTCCCCATACAGTTTGGATATATTTTAAAGCATAGGTATCAGCTGTCACATAGCTTGGTAGCATCTTGGGGGACTAAGACCAAAAAAGGGGAAGGTGCAAAAAAAAAAAAAAAAAAAAGGAGAACAAAGGCTGCAAAGTCTCAAATGATGCTAAAAATGTCACTTTGGTATAAAACTTTTTTCATGAAAAACACTAATTAAGCTATATAAAACAAGTACAACAAAGAAATGAAAACAAAAACCCTGCAACCAATTCTAATTATAAAATTAGATCACAATCAGAATAATAAAACTTTACAAATTGCTTTAATAGATATTTTTGTCCTCACATCAAAACAGAATGAGAAGAAATGTTTCCCATTTCTGAGCATCATTTTGATGGTCCACCACTTTTTCATTTATAAAATAACAGATTTTAGTCTCAATTGGAGAAGACCCACTGCAATCAATGGAGCTTAAATTACTTGTGGCTAACAAAGTCCCATTCATTTCAGCAGGTCTACTTTGGTTGGACTAACACTGGACTTAATGCTGTGGCAAAAGTTTTCATTAAGTCTGCTTTGTTACATGACCTGGTCAATGAAAGTGCATGCATCGATAATAAACTATTCAGAAGAATATCTTGTTAGGTTTAGTGGAACTGCTACTTTAGTCTTTCAAATGCTATGAAATGTATTATTACAAACAAGGACTTTAATCACAATAATCAGGAACCTATTATCTTCATTCAAAACTGAGTACTTTCCCAAATGAACAGTATTTAAATAATATTTTGTAATTGGGACTCCCAAGACTAGAGGCCAGCATTCAACAAATATAGAATGGGATGATATATTCACAAAACTTCTTTATATGTAGTTCTTAGTGGTTTAGGTATCTGGCTGTGGAGTCAAAGTTGGGAGTTCAGTTCCCCACTGTGCCTCCTTGAGAGGGGCTGGACTTGATGATTCACTGGGTCCCTTCCAACTCTGCAGTTGTAAGAGTGCATGTGCTGCCTGCCCTAAGGGCTCTACTATTCAGGCACTTTCCAGGTGTTCAGCATTTTCTCTTGGCCTTCTAAGTCATAAGAAAGATGTTCCGTGTTTCATATTTGTATCCATTTGCAATGAATCTAATTTCTTGGTGTTAATTAATTATAAAGCACAAGAGAAGCTATGACTGTTCTTTCATATCTTGAGAGCCTGACACACATTTAGAAAGTCTGGTGCACAAAAGCCAAACACTTTCCTCGCTTCTTCCCTGCAGGCGCTACTTTTTTTCAAAGTTAACAATGTTAGAAATCTTGGTTTATTTCTCTTTGAGCACACCGTGATCAGCATTTCAGACACATCTATTTTACAATGATAAGTGTTCTACATACTGTACCTTGGGAAATATGAATAAATCTTCCATATATCTTGAGTATATGAACTTGGTTTCTCCTCATCTCACCTCTACATGTGTAAACAAGTTCAAGGCTAAACAGCCATTATTTTTTAACCTGCATAGTGCATTTACTGGCCAAAATAAATGCCAGTAAACGCACTATGCATTTATTATGTTAAATTGTGATTTCTATTTCTTTATTACCCTTGTCGGAGGCCTTGGGGTTGCCATTATGAGACATAAAATCCTCTTCCCTTCAGAAATGTTCATAAATACACACTTACACACGGATAAACAGATTTTGATATTTCCAAAGGAGATTATTTTCTGAAGAGTTCTACAATTTCTGAAAGTTCTCCAAATTAAGTGCAATATTTGTTAAAAACTGGAATTGTCTATGCATGCTGAAGGTAAGGAGAAGCATCACCGAGTATTTTGGACAGATTCAAGGTTGGCAATCTACATTCCAGTTTAGCCAGGATACCACTCCAAAAGGATACAAACTGTACTATAATAATCTATTTTATAAGGCCATGTCTTTTTGTAATATAATTCCTTCTTCTCTTCACCTGAAATAGTTTATTTACAACATTATTCTTATGAGACAGCCTTCTTCACAAAATAATCTGCTTTTTGCTTTTTGAAATCATCTGACATGAAATCATCTGACATTTTTGAAATCATCTGACATTTTCAAAAAGCACTTGAAGTGTTTCATACAGAGCTGCAAAATTCTTAAACTACATTCTAAATGTAAAAACAGCGAAAGTCTCCAGAATATATTGCACATTATTTTGTGACTGTGCATAGTGTCTCATTACTGCTGCTACCCCTGACACTGTTGTTAACAATAATGCTTTTAAAAAGCACATATGGCCTTAAGTATTGCAACTCCCTGGAAAAACTGTTTTATTTTATCCATGATTTAAAACTGCTATGTGATAAAGAACTTCAGGTTGAAATTGTATAAATATACAGTGGGGAAAAAGGAGACTCATCAGAGTGTAAATGGGAAGGGCTGCTGACGAGTTCCATGCCAAGAATTTAATCATAACAACATGAGTAATTCAGGTTTTGGGGTGGGTTTTCTTTTCCTTTTTAAGGATATGAATCAAATTGAGTTTGTTTTGCTGTGGGTGAAGGAATGGAGGATATAATATTGTGAATCAGGTTATCAAATATGTGGCACAGACAACTTACTAACAATAACTGTCTTTCATCCCAAAGCTTCAGCCATAAAATGGCAGAATTTCATTTATCAGTATGAAAGTTACCTAATTCTAGTTCTTGTGTTTGCAGCTTCTGTAATTTTCCTCCTCTTTTTGAATGTTATTGCCACTATATGTTAAGTTTCCAGAAAAGGATATTTTGTTGGGATATGCCCTTCTGCCTGGTTACTGGAATACAGAAAGTATTGCTATTAATGATGAGAAAATTATAGGGCTGCATTTCATACTGCCTCTAGCAGTTCGAAATCTGTCCAGCTCTGAATTAGGTTTTAAAGTCAAGCTATAGGAAATGATGCTTTAGAGTATTTAGAGGAGAAAACTTATCATTCTATCAGTGATCATCTTTTTAATGAAGTACATACACATAAAGAAAATTTTCAATATTAGTCTGACTTGTTCCCTTATTTGTGTGGTTAGTTCTCTTTGGAAGTGTTCTACTAAGACTTCTGCAGACTGTTATCAAACAGTGTTTAAACTCAATGGATTAGGTACCTGGCTGCAGAACCTGAGGCTGGCAATTTAATATCCCACTGTGCCTCCTAGGGGAAGAGCCAGCCCGTGTAGCCATGGACAAGCTGCACAATCCAAGGATGCCCCCCAGAAGAAGGAAATGGTAAACGAATTCTGTGTATTCTCTATCTAGAACATCCTGGAAGGGTTACCATAAGTCAGAATTGACATGATGGCATACAATCATTATTAATGGGTCCAAAAGCAATAATTTGTTTTTCATTTGCAATTTATTTTTTTAATAGTATGCTTCAAACAGATACAGAAAAATACACAGGGGAGAGAAATTCTATTGCAATATACCAGAAAATAAAATATACCAGACCTAGCAAGTACCCATTAGTGCAGAACTAGCAGAAACCAAAATACCAGCTGCACTGCAGGATCAACCCCCCCCCCCCAATATATCTGTTCCTCATAGATCCAAACCACAGTATGCTACAATTGGAGAGAGCGCGTACCACACAGTAGTGTAAGCAGAGCAAATAATTCAAGATGGGTGAACCAGCCAACCCACATAATTCACAGGAAAGCTATGTTTTGACCATAGCAAGGGAGGAACTCACCAAAAAGCCAGAATCACAGTGGGCAGAATCCACCCAAAGTTCTGTATTTTGAAATGCCATTTATTTCAATGAGGAAAGTCAAAACAAATACTTAAAATCTCTCCTACTGAAATCAAATTAGTGGCTACAGGGGAGAGGGTCTTCTCTGCTCCTGCTCCTAGACTTTAGAATGCCCTCCCACAGGAGGCTAGGCTGGCCCCATGTTTGCTATCTTTCCAAAAGTAGGCGAAGACCTTTCTCTTGAGGCAAGCTTTCCCTCAGTGACTGGTTGCCTGAATGGGTTTTTTTTAATGGACTGTTGTACCTTACTGCTTTCAATGTGTTTTGGTGCTGCTTCTGTTTACTGTTTTTTTGTATGGTATTTGTTTGATCCTTTTTAGTATTTGTATATTCACTGTTGTTAGCTTTAAGTATTATCTTTTAATGATGTAAGCTGTGGGTCCTTTTTAAGGAGAAAGGCAGAGTACAAATAAAATAAAATAAAATAAAAACACTGAACATTGGTTAGGATGGGCTCACAAAATAGCTTGTAACTGCAAAATGTACAGCCAGTATGAGACATAATCAGCCCAAGTTTAAACCTCCTACCCCTCATAATGCTCATCATCTTTTAGCCTAACCTACCACACAGGCCTGCTGTGAGGGAAAAAATGGGAGGTGAAACCCTGGATGAAGGGAAGGATAAAAACAGAATTTTAAAAAAACTGAACCATCAATAAAAATGTCTGGAGTCATCAGCAAGTCTATTGTCCAGCAAGATTTATCATCACGAAATACAGAACAGCAGCATGAAGAATCATAAGGCACCAAAAACTAGTAACCTATCCTGTAGAATAAGAGCATTTGGCTTCCAAGGTATCTACTTAATATTATGAGTTTTTCCTTTCCAAACAGAAGTGCATCTAGCAGACAGATCACAGACCAAATGGTGGCATGGCATCTGTGGTGGCTTGCATCTCCCCCTCCACCAATGCCTTTCTGATAGTCAGAAAAAGACACAGCAACCTTAGCTGTGCTCACCTAGGTAGGTGAATGCAGCATGGGTTGATGAACTCACATTTAATTCACATACACTCTCCAAAACCTAGCCATCGCTACAGCAGTAACTGAACAAAATGTGAAAAGAGGTGGGGGAGACTTCGTATAATGTAACACGAAAACATGCAGTTGGTCTTTCTGTTGTGATTTGGGGGGGGGGGGGGTCAGACCAAAACAAATACTTACCTTACACGTCAGTGGCCTTTTTAATAAATCCAGCTTCAGGCATGCATTTTCCCTGTTTTCAAACATACACTTACAAGTGATGGTGAATGTCATGTTCCCGCTTGTCCCTTGGTCGTTTCACCAATCACAGGGCACAAGCTACATGTCGTGTCACTGCCACCAGTTGATTACATCAACGTTGTTTATTATTAATCACAGAGGTCCAGGCAATGTGTCATTTTAAAAAGAACCAAACAGAAGTTGTTTATTATTACAGGTGATGAAGGTACAATCAATGTCTTTAACTCTTAACTGAACATCCCGCTTCATCCACCCTCAACCGCCAACCCTCTATCCACCCCAAACTTCAAACTCTCCAACTCTCACACCCTAAAACTCCAATCTAAACTCCTCCTCCTGCAGAGAATCTTATATCTCGTGACTCCGCCTCTCCAGCACTCTCATTGGTCCATGCAGATAGCACATTAATATTCATGACCTGGGCAGATGCCACCGTGAATAAAAATACTCTGTCTTTTCTCTGACCATCTTACTCTGTTCAGCAATGAAGGTACAGCAGCATGTCTTCTTCTGAACTCCAATGTGTTTTGTATTGGGGCTGGTGGTCTCATTGGAGTAGAAGGACATTTTTCAGATTTACTGGTAGTTCAGGGACAGCACTCCCAAAAAGAATAGGTAAGGGAGAGAGGCATGACTCCACAGGCTAATGTGCACATTCAATTTTTTTTAAAAAAAATTAAAATGCACAACTAAATACGGTAGTTATGTACTATAAAGATTCTTACTATGTTTTTCTGTTAAATAAAAAATTGGTTTTCAAAACAAAAAAAAAGTTTTTAAACTGAAATAGTCTCTGGGAGCTATGGGGGCCCCATAGGTTCCTCAAAGCACAGCAAAATGGCAACTCTCTTCAAGAGGGTACAAAGAGACTTTTTCAATGAAAGCTTCTTCTTTTTTAAAGCAAACATTTTAAGGTTTAGACTACCAGGGGGCCTCAATGCCACTGGGAGGTTGAAAAATGTCCTTGGGTACTACAAGCAGACTGAAGGCTACATGTTGCTCAGCACTGGTTTATCTCCTTGAGTCATACACCTTGCAAAACTGTTCTGCTTAAACATAAAGCCCTTCGTTTATAACAGCATTATGAACTCAGAAACAGAAAGCCCTTATTTTTGTTTATGCCACCCAGACTGAATCTGTGGCTATACATGGAGGCATTTGGCAAAAGTGAGACCACAAGTATGCCACACCACTGTGAATTTTTTTAAAAAGAAGATAATGTTTGTATTCTCTTTCTGTGGAGTACTAGCCATCAGAAAATCTCTAAGCGAAGCTATCTGACCAAATATGAAAAGCTCTACATTTTTTAAATGATATTTTTATTCCCAATCTTTTAAAATCTTCTAGAATTTTTTTTTTACAGAGCTTCTGGCCATCCATGCTTTGTACATGTTATCAGTTTAAGGGAAGGTTCTGTGGTATAACCACATCCCCATACTAGCAAAACAAAATCATGGTACCATCTAGTAAAATGGCACTGTACAGAATACTCTAAGGTCATAATTCTGTAACATTTTTTAATCATTAAAAATGTTTTCAAGATGCCTAGCAGATTATTAGAATGGGAACAAACTATACCAAAAAGGATATAGCAGAGCATAACTGTCGTATAACATGCTGAGGGATGGCCATGGTATCTATTACTATTTATTGAGGGAGAAGGGTTCAGACTATGTCACAATTCATTACAGGCTTTTGTTTAAATTGCATTATGGTGTTCTGAAATATTTGCTCTAAAATAATCCACATTTATGTTAGTCTGTTAGTCGAGAATACATGAAAATTTAAAAACAACCCAGTTCTATGTATAACCCCCTGAATTCAGTGAACCACATTCCCAAATGATATGGGGAAGGGGGTAATAAATACAAAACAAGGGACACAAACATTATGGCACCTATATTTTAATGTGAGCTTTTATAAATCAAGTTCCCTTCCACAGATACTGAGTTCCCTCTACTGAGTGTGCCTAAACTGAAGCCTAAAATAGTGAACTGTTTCAACTTTTTATAGAAGTTTTGAGGTTGAAGCCCAAATATACATATGGATGCAGAGTGTGAAAGGATGACACCTTATGAACTGAGTGATGCGACTCCAGACACAACTGTAGAGAAATCAGAAAGAAAAACAGTATGAGGAAGATCTAGACACAATTACATAAAACAGACTAATGAGTGGGGAAATGACAAAAATACATTAATCTGAAAAGGCTTGAACAATTCAGAAGAGCATCGGTAGTTACTGAAAGACCAGTCAATACATAACTGATGTAAATTCTCGCAATTACCATTATTCCTTTAAACTGGGAAATGCTATGTGCTTAGGAAGGAGGAAACACAAGTACCAATAAACTGTTCAATGTAATGGAGCCAAGCATACAGGGAACAGATTATGTTCTTAACACATTCAGAGTCACAAGCACGAAAATGCATTGAGAAAGTTTTTTAAAAGGGAAAAATAACAAGTATATGTCATCTGGTTATCAGGTAAGTTATCACAATACAATCAAATAAGTTAACAGATTGGTAACCTTCACATATCAAAATGAAAAGTCTGTTTGAAAACTTTATTTATAAATACAATTCATGTGAAACAGGATGACTTCCCATCTTCCAGTCTTCTCCAGTCTGGTGCTGTCTAGATTTTGCACCACAACTCTGCCATCATGCTCCGTCAATAAAGGCACTGCCCACACTGGCAGGGATGGTGGGAGTTTAAGCCTAAAGCATCTAGAAGGCGCATATTTGTACTGGGGAAAATTTACATGGAAAGGGTGCCACAACACTCAGCAACACTACAGTCTCTATAAATGAATTTACAAATCACTATACCCATCTTCACAACTCTCTTCTGAAGCAGACCCTTTCTATCTGGCATTTAACACTGGAGGCAAAACTCTTACCTCTAGAGATCACAGGGACTTCAGAAAAGCTATGTGGCAGAAGCATATTGTAAAATGTTTCTTTAAAAGGTAATGGAGAAAACATATTAAATGCTCCAATCTCTACCCACTCACATTTAAGAACGGCTGCCTCCATGCTCCACCCATCCAGTATCCTGAAATCCACCCTTCTTTATAAACCCGGTATAGGTGATGGAAATTCAGGATATGCAACCACAGTAGCCCCTAAGTCATCACTAGAAAGGCATGGCACCTTCCTGACCTCTACTCACTTGATCATACTTCCCTCCCTTGTATCCTGTGAGTGGGCTGTCTAATCGAGTCAGCGCTTCCCACTGCTCTCACAGACTGCAGCAAACGCCCTTATCCTGGAAATTACAAGTCTTGGTCTTTTAAACATTCCATTCTTCTCTAACACCGACGACGTTTCCTGCTCCCCTTCCCTTCCAAACATCATGCTTTTCAATACTACCACCACCCAGCTCCTAAAGCCTTTATTTAGCCGTTTAGCTCACTGCTCAAAAACTGTACAGTCAATGTCTTAAACTGCCTTTACACCTTCTAAATTCTGTAGTTCAGCTTTGGAAAACACCTTTTCTCAGAACTCTAATTCCAAATTAAAGAACTGCCCTACTTGGTGATTACTCAAATTAACAATACACTTGGCATCAGTAATGGTTAGAAAAATTTGCGTAGTGACTAAAGACTGCTGGAAGCCTCCTGTACTTCTGAGACATCTTAGCTCGGCTGAGACCCTCCTCCATTTCTGCCCCTTTGATAGCATCCTATTTAAAATTAGTATTAAATCACCAGTTACTGCCAGTGTTTTCACAAAATAATGTTTAGGTAAGTTTTTGAAAGGTTTGCAAAGAATTAACTGAGATGTATTCTTTCCCCTTCACAACTATTTTAGACTAGTACCTATGGTGCGCTCAAGGATATGAAATCATTCAAGAGATATTCCGAATGGGATATGAAGAATTTTTAAAACGTAAATAAATTACCATTTGTTTCAGGATTGAACTGAAACACTTTTATTAGATGGCACTTTACATTATAAAGTGCTAACCATTTTGCAAACAACACAAGTTATTTGGAAAACAGTGTCCAGGGCTATGACACTGAACATAAGCACTTAATAAGGAACTGAACATATTTCATTCACTCTATTGTACGTTGATGGTTTACAATGCATACAGCATATTAATACAGCCTCATTAAATTAATGAATGTTTACTGTACTACAATCACAGCAATTAAAATAGCCTCAAGCGACAACAGCAAGAGAAAAAGTTAGACTAGTTTCCTGATGCTCTTCTTTATCCTCTTGACACTGTGTAAATCAATGCTTGAAACAGCATTAATTTACACAATCAAAAATTTTAAAAAGTTTCAGAACTAAAGTTTTTAACTCCAAGTATTTATTTATATTTCACCTGAACTTTTTTCCCTCCATCACAATACAATATACTCAGTGATTCAGAGTGTTGTGACATGTGAAGTGATTTACCAAACAGAGCAACTTTACATATACCCAAGGGAAGAATAAAATGAAGGGTAAATACATATGAGGGTAACAACACCTCTATGTCATCTTCAAGTGCGAACAAAAGGCTTACCTCTCATGTTACCATGGTGCAGTGAGGCATTACGGTGTCTCTTTTGCTGATAAAGAACTGACGCTGATAGCCAGCTACCTGCCCAAGGCCATTTAATGATCTGTATGTAGTTGAGCTGAAATGTGGGTCCAATCTCCAATGATCATTCTAAACTCTGAGAGTCTATTACAATTCTTATTTAAGCTGGTAGAAAGCCTGTATCAACTCTGACTGAAAATTAAGGCGAGAATGATTTTAAATGCTCCTATACATAGAAGACACCTGGATGGAGAAAACTACCAGGAAGGAACTAGATTAGGCTAGAAAGTCTCTCACAGATGTTCTAGTTTTTATTTGTGTGTGTGTGTGTGTGTGTGTGTGTGTGTGTGTGTGTGTGTGTGTGTGTGTGTGTGTTCAAGTAATGTTCATTTTTAGCAAAATTCAAAGAAGATTCTACCACCAGCAAATGTGAAGGGTTGGAGTCTATACTGCTAATAAAATTTCTACCATTTCACTTTGCTGCCTGAATGAACAAAAGAACTTTGTTGCTTATAATTCAGGCAATGTTAAAATTTCAAGTTTGAAAGGATTACTTTGGCTTTTATTCTAAATCGCTATAAATCCTATGCACATTCGTATAATTTACAGCTTCTGTGCAACATGAAGTCTTTGACATGCATGGTTTAGTTGTCAGAGACTAAAATACAGGGTGTTTCCAGATGGAAGGTGAGTACCGCTAACTCTCAAATGAATTGTGCGCTATTTTGTCTTTAACAGGTTTTTTTTCCCTAATAAGAGAAAAGACAGAAGGGAACAGTGGGAAAATACAAACTGGGTTCAATCGAAAGAGATGTCATCAGGACTTCCACAAGTAAGGCAGTGCAATTGCACAGTAAAAACCCTTTCACTAGGGCTTGGATCTAACTTGCTTTGTTTAGTGGTTCCTTTCCTTAAAATCCCACAAATACACAAAATGCATTGTGAATTTTCCTCCATTTATTTGCTGAGCACACACTTGTTAAAAGTCCCTCTCCCTGCAACTCTTCACATTAATGCATTTTGCAGGTGAAATGTTCAAAAGACTGGGAGGTCTAAACAATTTAAGGAAGGGTTGGGGGATCTCTGGCTCCCATAGTATTTTGACTTACAACTCCCATGAGACCCCATTAAGTATGGCCAATGATAGGAGACTTTAGGAGATGTAGAGCAAAACAACCGAAGGGCCAAAGGACCTCTGCTTTCAGGCATGCCTTTCTTTCTTTCTTTTTTTTTGGTAAGAATTTTAAGGCATTTTTAATATCTTGTAACTTGTGCCGACTAGCAGATTACATTAGAAAGTACAATAGTGTTACATATAGCTCCAACAGTAGAAGTTATAGGAAAGAACAGTAAATCAAGTCCCTTTCCTTCTTGTTCTCAAACACATACAGGCAGCTTATGTAACTGATGAGCAGACAGAACAGCGTACTGCCACAGAATGCCTGCTGTGGCAGGAGCCTCGCTTCTGAATGCTTGTTTGTCACAAGCAATGATTTAGTGCAGGACAATATCACTAGTTCAGAAACATGTCTGAGTACAACATAATATATGGCAGTACAGGAACTGTTGTTCAGGGTTTTTTGCACATTTTTTTCACTGAACTTTACATCTTACTTAACCATTTTCTCGTTTCTCAACTGTTAAAAAACTACCCTGAAAAGGAGCTCGGAATCCTTAATAAAAACTGGTATTAAACATTAACTCACACCTGTTCAGAGTGTTGTTTGTGGTTGCTATGTGTTCCTCGAACGTTTATTAAATAGAAGGAACAATTTTTCATTCTCATCAAAACAATAAGTACAACAATTCTTCTATTCATCATTATTTACTACCACAAAATGCACAAACACTTCTCCCATTAACTCCAGAAGACACTGAGAGACACACAAAATCCGGGGGCATACCTGTAAAATATACACCACATGTATTCCTGAGAGAAGAATGCCTACTCCAGAGCAAAATGCAGTATCTCACTGCTCCACAGGTAACAGTATCACCCATCCTATGGGGAAGCCTTTCTTGCATTTTAAAACATGCCTTTCACAACACAGGTATGAACATTTATCCTTTTAAAAATGAAGAATTCTTGAAGTAACATCCACATTACAACACAGTACTTTCACTTCCAGTTTGCATAGAATTTTGTGGCAAGCTTGTGATTAAACAAAGCATTTACTTCCTGTTTCTTTTAAAAAAACAAAACAAAACATTTCATAGGGTTTTTTTTTCTTCCAGTATTCCAATATTCCATCCTATACACAGAGAATGCACATGCTCACAGTTATCTAGTACTGTAAGCAGTATTTCTGGAAACTGAAATGGTCTGGAATTTTACATGTTTATTGCACATCACTCTCTTCTCCCCATGTTCTTTCTCCCTCTGTCAACCATTTACTTTCTGTCTTTTTTTGGGGGGGAGGGGGCGGAATTTAAAAATTCATTGCTTGCTACTTCTTTACAGTGCCATAAGGTAAGGCAGTTAAGTAATTTTAGAGTTACAGAGTCGTTCCTTTGGATGGTAATGCATATAGCTTCACCGACTTAAAAATACGGAAAGCAAGCCCCTCTTAATTTGACATCCCCCCTGCCCATTATGTGGATGAGCAACTGGTCTTCCATCCTGAAGTCTTGCCCTAAATGCTTCACTGGAGTGAAGTACGCTGGTTGGTACTTTAAAAATAAAAATTTTCTCACAGTCAAATAAAATTTAATTGCAAAACTAACCCTTGATAAGATGGAAATGCTGCTGGTGAGCAGAAAGTCAGATTGTGCCTGACGGCTCAGGTTTGTATTCTGGAAGTGCTCCTTGACTCTGCACTGACTCCCAAATAGCAGCTGTGATGAGGAGTGCCTTTGCACCAGTTATATGCTTTCCTGAGTCAGCCTGGCTTAGCAACCATAATCCACATCTTCGTTACACCTAACAAGTTACATCTTGACTACTGCAATGCACTCTTCGTGGGGCTATCCTTGAAGAGGGTCTGGGATCGTCAAATGGTGTAACATGCAGCAGCAATGTTGCTAACTGGTGAACAGTATCATGATCATATGACCCTCAATAATGAAATACCTCTTCTGGCTGGCAATTACTAACCAAGCCCAATTCAAGGTGTCAACTTAACCTCTAAAGCCCTAAACTGCTTGGGCCCTGGCTATCTGAGAGACTGCCTATCTCATTTTGAACCTAGGTTCAGGCGTCTTTTAATTTCGTGGCTGCTGTCACCATCTGCAGTGATCATGGAGCCCAAGAAAGTAAAATCTGTCACTGTCTCCATATCTTCCCCTTCGATTTGCCAGGAGGTGATGGGACCAGTGGCCATGATCTTCGTTTTTTTGACGTTGAGCTTCAGACCATTTTTGGCGCTCTCCTCTTTCACCCTCATTAAGAGGTTCTTTAATTCCTCCTCACTTTCTGCCATCAGAGTGGGATCATCTGCATATCTGAGGTTGTTGATATTTTTTCCGGCAATCTTAATTCCGTTTTGGGATTCCTCCAGTCCAGCCTTTCGCATGATGTATTCTGCATAGAAGTTAAATAAGCAGGGGGACAATATACAGCCTTGTCGTACTCCTTTCCCAATTTTGAACCAATCAGTTGTTCCATATCCAGTTCTAACTGTTGCTTCCTGTCCCACATATAGATTTCTCAGGAGATACATAAGGTGGTCAGGCACTCCCATTTCTTTAAGGACTTGCCATAGTTTGCTGTGGTCCACACAGTCAAAGGCTTTTGCGTAGTCAATGAAGCAGAAGTAGATGTTTTTCTGGAACTCTCTGGCTTTCTCCATAATCCAGCGCATGTTAGCAATTTGGTCTCTAGTTCCTCTGCCCCTTCGAAATCCAGCTTGTACTTCTGGGAGTTCTCGGTCCACATACTGCTGAAGCCTACCTTGGAGGATTTTGAGCACAACCTTGCTAGCATGTGAAATGAGTGCAATTGTACGGTAGTTGGAGCATTCTTTGGCACTGCCCTTCTTCGGGATTGGGACGTAGACTGATCTTTTCCAATCCTCTGGCCACTGCTAAGTTTTCCAAACTTGCTGGCATATTGAGTGTAGCACCTTAACAGCGTCATCTTTTAAGATTTTAAATAGTTCAACTGGTATGCCATCACCTCCACTGGCCTTGTTGTTAGCCATGCTTTCTAAGGCCCACTTGACTTCACTCTCCAGGGTGTCTGGCTCAAGGTCAGCAACCACACTATCTAGGTTGCCCGGGACATCCAGATCTTTCAGGTATAATTCCTCTGTGTATTCTTGCCACCTCTTCTTGATGTCTTCTGCTTCTGTGAGGTCCCTGCCATTTTTGTCCTTTATCATGTCCATCTTTGCACAAAATGTTCCTTTAATATCTCCAATTCCTTTAATATCTCCAATTTTCTTGAACAGATCTCTGTTTTTTCCCTTTCTATTATTTTCCTCTATTTCTTTGCACTGTTCATTTAAGAAGGCCCTCTTGTCTCTCCTTGCTATTCTTTGGAAGTCTGCATTCCATTTTCTGTCACTTTCCCCATCTCCCTTGCATTTTGTTTCCCTTCTCTTCTCTGCTATTTGTAAGGCCTCGTTGGACAGCCACTTTGCTTTCTTGCATTTCCTTTTCTTTGGGATGGTTTTTGTTGCTGCCTCCTGTATAATGTTACGAGCCTCCATCCATAGTTCTTCAGGCACTCTCTCCACCAAATCGAGTTCCTTAAATCTGTTCTTCACTTCCACTGTGTATTCATAAGGGATTTGGTTTAGATTATACCTGACTAGCCCAGTGGTTTTTCCTACTTTCTTCAGTTTAAGCTTGAATTTTGCTATAAGAAGCTGATGATCAGAGCCACAATCAGCTCCAGGTCTTGTTTTTGCTGACTGTATAGTGCCTCTCCATCTTTGGCTGCAGAGAACATAATCAATCTGATTTCGGTGTTGCCCATTTGGTGATGTCCATGTGTAGAGTAGCCTCTTGTGTTGTTGGAAAAGAGTGCTTGTGATGACCAGCTTGTTCTCTTGACAAAACTCTATTAGCCTTTGCCCTGCTTCGTTTTGGACTCCAAACCCAAAATTACCTGTTGTTCCTTGTGACATTTACCACGTGGCCTCTGTTTCCTCAAACAAAGGACTCACGCTATGTCATCCCACCAAGCAGTTACCAATTGTGAAGTTCCCTTTTTCTCACTGCCACCAGTGGATTTCCTTAATTCACAATGTAATAGACTTTATTCAACCACTTGTCAGTTTGCTGTTAACAGAACTTGTTTATTAAGGTTTATTAAAGTGTATGAAGTTAAATCAGAATCAAAGATGTTATTTATTCAGTGCATACAATTAAATCCTTCAGATGTCATATATTTTATCACGTTACCAATCACCACCTGCTCTATCTATTAATCTTGACCAGCTTGTCTATTAATATCCGTTCTCACTATCTCCCTGACTATCTTTCTCTCTCTCTCTGCAAATTCGATATCTCTCAACTTCTATCTCTCTATCTCTATCTCTCTAACTGCCAAATCTCTAACTGTCCAACCCTCTTATATTTGCTGACTCCGCCCCTCCACTTCTCCCATAGGCTCATGCAAATGAGGTCCTGAATCTGATTGACAGGTGTGGCTTGGGGCAATCGCCACATTCCTTTTATCTCTTGACTCCCTACTTTAGCATTCCAGTCCCCTATAATGACAAGAACATCCTTTTTTGGTGTCAGTTCTAGAAGGTGTAAGTCTTCATAGAATTGGTCAATTTCAGCCTCTTCAGCATCGGTGGTTGGTGCATAAACTTGGATTACTGTGATGTTGAAAGGTCTGCCTTGGATTCGTATTGAAATCATTCTATCATTTTTGAGATTGTATCCCAGTACAGCTTTTCCCACTCTTTTGTTGACTACGAGGGCTACTCCATTTCTTCTACGGGATTCTTGCCCACAATAGTAGATAAGAGAATAGTCTGAATTGAATTCGCCCATTCCCGTCCATTTTAGTTCACTGACGCCCAGGATGTCAGTGTTTATTCTCGCCATCTCCTGTTTGACCACATTCAGCTTACCAAGGTTCATAGATCTTACATTCCAGGTTCCTATGCAGTATTTTTCTTTGCAGCATCGGACTTTCCTTTCACTTCCAGGCGTGTCCGCAGCTGAGCGTCCTTTCGGCTTTGGCCCAACCACTTCATTAGCTCTGGAGCTACTTGTCCTTGTCCTCCGCTCTTCCTCAGTAGCATGTTGGACGCCTTCCGACCTGAGGGGCTCATCTTCCAGCGTCATATCTTTTAGCCTTTTGTTTCTGTCCATGGAGTTTTCTTGGCAAAGATACTGGAGTGGCTTGCCAGTTCCTGCTCCAGGTGGATCGCGTTTAGTCAGAACTCTCCACTATGACCTGTCCATCTTGGGTGTCCCTGCATGGCATAGCCCATAGCTTCTCTGAATTACTCAAGCCCCTTCGCCACGACAAGGCAGCAATCTGTGAAGGGGATTTAGACTTAGCCGCCATTTTAACTGCTTTCTGAGTCTTGGGAGCAGGCAGAGATCCCGCTACTGAGGGTTGCTTTTCGGGCTGCAGAGAATCCATGGGGGTACCCTGAGTCGGCCAAAGGGACTTTTCCCAAAGAAATGAGCGGAGGCGTTGAAGCCTCAACTTCAGGGCCAGCTTGGTGAAGCCTTTACAGACTGCACAGAGAGCCGGTTGGTGTTCTTCCCCCAAACAAAATAAGCACCGCGAGTGTCCGTCGGAGAGGGGAATCTTGTTCGAGCAGACCTCACACCTCTTCAAGAGGCCCAGTGCAGCCATAAACTCCGCCACCCGGTCAACTTGAATAACAGTCCATTTTTATTCTTTAGATAAACTCACTATGAAGAAGAGTAGTCGACGGTCTGAAACGAAGCCAGGGAGGTCCAAAAATAGAGAAGGTAAGGATGAAAAACGTGAAAGCTCCTATCGAGAAGCTGCTGCAGCGGCAGTAAGAAAGGAACTGAGGCACTCGGTGCCGGGGGCGGGGTTATAGCCAGCGTGTGGGAGGTCCCGGCACCATGTGCTCAAGCTCTGGAAAGTTCTGGTGCAGGCGCAGATTAACCCATTAGTGTGCATTCACAGAGATCACGAAGAACTATTAATTTCAAAATTATGACAGATGTGATTACAGCTATTTTATATTGACTTTCTGAACTAAATAACAGTCCAAAAACTAATTCAAAGAAAACATGCATTCCCATTAAGAACAAGCATAAAAAAATACAAAAACACAAGATGATCATGTATAATTTTATTTAAGAATCTCCCCAATCTCTTTACATGTGATAATCAAACAAGTACATTCATAATTTCAAGAGGTTAAAAGTATGTGCATGTGCAGAACCAGTTACCATATACTGTATTCATGTATATAATTTAAAAGAACAAATCTTTAAAATTGAGGCATTTTCTACTTTACTACTTTCATTATCATATTTCGGTCCCTCCTTATTTTTAGTATAGTTGAAGTAAATGAACTATTTCTAGCAGAACTCAAGTACATGAACTATCTTGTTTATGCTTCTGCTATAACTGAATGAATCCAACAGAGATCCACTAGACAAGTCCACCTGCCTACTAGGAATTCCCCTATAGAGAACCATAAAAAGGTAAACAGAACAAATTTTCCTTTGTTCAACCAAACATCAATTTTGTTTTCTTACATAAAATGTTGATCTCAACCCTGCCTGCTCCCAGACATGGTATCTGATCTCAAATATATCATTTTATCCCAAATCCCTCCTAGCTTTTCTAATGAACCAATGTTTACTCAATGTTTAAGCAGAATATAGAACAAGACTGGTTTTCAAAAGGTAGCATGAGCTATGAAATGCCTTAGGATTACGATACAGAACTAGGGCCATCTTCCCTCTTTCCAGTTCCAGATGTCCCCCCTAGTTCACAGCAGCTGATTCCTTTTCTCTTCTCTGAGGTGCAGAAGCAGAAAACAATCCTGCCTGTAGATTTAGCAAAGGGTTTCCATTTCTCTTCTACATGACTTCTCAAGTAGAGCATAATCAATTGGTCTGTACAGATAATTTACAGGACATCACTCCAACAATTCTAAACTAAACAACCTCTTGAAACATCACAGGTTTATCTACAAAAATGAAGGCAAAGATTCATTTTTATGTTTAATTTTCTTCCCAAACTGTAATATCTACATTTTATTTTAGTTCAACATACCATTAACAATGATTATCAAAACATAAATAATGGGGACATACCTTTTAACAGGCAACCCCAAACTCCAAATTCTCATTGTCACTTCATGTGCTATACTGGAGTGATACTGCCTCCCAGAAATCTTATTGTGGAGATATATAAAGAGAATACAGTCTTTCTTGAGGACCATTCCGCTCAGTCCCATCTTACACGACTCAGATGGTACTATTTATCTCCACCATCCACTGCTTGAAGTCTGGTGACTGACTCATGAGTGGATATTGATCTACCCCTTGCTTTAGCACTATACAGATACAAACCATTCTTGAGTCAAATAGACAGCTTTCTTTCAAACACCTGCCACATTTTTCTTCAAACAAGTTCCTTCAAATAAGAAGTGGCAAATGGTCCTGCAGTGCACAGTACAGCAAATAACAGATACCAAATGCACCAACAATTGTTCTGTGGGTTGAAAGAAAAAAATTGGACATTTTGTTGTACTGAATCTGATCATCTAGCCCAGTACTGTCAACAATGCTTCAGGCAACATTTTTTCCTAGCCTGATTCAAAGATACAAGTCAATGACTTCTGTACGCAAATAATAATGCTCAACTACTGAGCTATGAATTTCCCCATCAAAAATCCCATTTATTTCCCATTATGGCAAAGCAACTTTATTAACTGTTCTCAAATCCAAACATTTCTTTGAAGCTTCTGACACAATCCTTAGTTCTCATCCTCTTTTGGAACTAAGACTAAGCTGAACTGATGTAACCAAATGTATCTTTTCAGTCATCCCCATCTCCTTAAGAACAGCCATTCTGAATCAGACCAAATGTCTAACAAACACAATATTATGCACTACAGTGATTAACCTATGGGAGGTTCACCAGCAGGACATGAGGGCAACAGTACCAGGCGTTTGTTTATTCCCAGCAACTGGCAAGGGTTATTCTGGCTTCTTCATCTCATCTGCTAGCCCATTCACCAAGTGACAACTTCAATCACTAAAAGACAATCTGTCCCTTGAACCAAACAGTAAATAGCACAAAAGCCAAATCCCAATTGCCACAACTCAAATCCAACAACATTTTCCTGGCATAGAGACCGGCATAATAGATAAATGCTATCTTTGATACTGAACCTACTGTAATAGTTTTCATTACTAGTAATCCCTAATAGTCTTATTCTCCAAGCATTTCTCGAATTCCTTATTAGACATGTGGTTATTACTTAGTAAAGCCAGTTCAATGCACACTGTTGGCAGGTAACCACATGTTTGAAAATAATGCTGATGCAGCTTCCGAAACAGAAGGGCATGAATGATTCCCAAGCTATAGTTCATGTGTGCAAGATGCAAAGCAACATGGTGACCACATTACTGTCATACTGTCACCATTTGATATGCTGAAGGTTCCTTCCTGTCACGAAAAGCAAATGAAGTATTTGTACTGTGACCATAATCTACTTCATTTTGTGGCAAATCTTATTCCACTTTTCCACCAGCTCTATGAGGCTTACAAATGTTCACTCAACGGAATGCAGGGCCAAACTAGTCTCATATTAATCCTTCTCTCACACAAGCATAAATAACAATAACAGAAACATATTAGAAAGAAACATTGGGAAACTTTACATTCAGTAAAGAACTGGATCAACATGTTCAAATCAAAAGAAAGGGAATGCTGTCTAAAGAATAGGTGTTAGTTCCTGACAACTAACTGGAGCTGTGCAAAAATACATTTTCCAAATTCACCATGCTGTTTGGGGAAAGAAAAGCTGGAGGATAATTTCAATAAATTTCTCCAGGCATGGAAACGAAAAATTCTCTAACAATTTCTCGGGGACGATTGTAGCGATGATTGTCTTTCCCTTGCCTCCAATTATATTATTTTATTTTATTTTTGGTTCAGCAACTGTGTTGGCAGACTGGCCACATTTTGTTTCTTCTACAGTGGCCTCTGCCTAGTTTATTTCTCATAGTGGTGGAAGCTGCCATGTTAAAAAAAAAAATTATTCCTTACATAGACACAGAAAGCCACTTTGCACATTTTTGAAAGGTTACTGCAGACACATTTTGTCACTAATTCATATGCTCACCATGAATCTCATTCCCTGCAATCACTACCAGGTATGAAAGAGGGCAGTGTTGCATCTGGCTTCAGGGGGGAAAATGAAGCTAGTGCTGTGCCATAATTTGTCCTCCATCACCCCCAAAATATTATTTTGCCACAAGAGAAGCTTATTTTCCTGCCTCACACTCAAGGCCTTTTAGTACTTCTTCTGCTGATATGGTTGGATTTATCACAATAATGCAAGATGCCCAAGGGTGCTGCATTTGGTTATTAGCCTTTTCTATTAGACATCTCTTTATCTTTCTGAGGCTTTCCTGGCTGCCCACATTTCCTTATCTGAAAAAGCCTTGCGGAAGGAGATATCTTACAAGATCTTTCCCTCTGCTTCAACTGAAGTGTGGAAAGCTTGGGTTGCGGATCTGACAACTGGTAAAAGATGCATAATAAAAGAGAAGGCATGCACACACTCCTCAGCCATCTAATGAATAAGGAAAGCATAACAATTTTGAATTTCACCCATAGCAATTTATCTGAAATTTCTCTTTTGAAATTCTTGTGTAAGGGGATTTGATTATGTATTCATTCATTCATTCATTCATACCTACCTACATATATACGTACCAAACTGCAAGAATGGTCAAAATTTTCAGCACAATGCTGTTACAAACTGTTAAGACAGTGAAAATCTTCACCTCAGTTCTTTAGAAGATTTTAAAGAAAAACCTAATATGCCCAACCATCAGGGATTCTGCAGGAGCATATTTCCTGTTTTGGAAGGGGGTTGGACTAGATGTCCACTGAGTCCCTTTCAGTTCCTTCCTATTCTGTAATGCCATGATCATTCGGCATCAGATAATTTTATCATCAGCCTAGGGTCTGACTCTCAAACAGACAGCGCATTATCCTAAAATAGGTCAGAGATTTGGCTTGGAATTTTTTTGAAGTTAAAGAAATGAATACACAGTATCCTGATTCTTTGACTCATACTTCAGTTGTTAGGAATTCCCCTTAAAACACAAGTTTTTAACATATTTGCAGAATGACAAACTGTTTCATGACAAATGAAATAAGCATTTAACACCACCCATGAAAACCTCAGACTATTTTTAACAACAGAAGTTTTCCAATAAATAATCTGCCATTATGGCAAGTAAATAAAAAAAAATCCCAGGTGTTTTCAGCCTACGATAACAAGATACAAGAGGAACACAGAGCAGACATTGGATTAGATGCTTTGAAAAGTTGCCACATGGCAACAACAGCAAAGAACTGCTTCAAACGTCTTTCATGCAACATATCATAAAAGAAAATAATTTCACTCTTACCTGTGATGTTAAGAATTCTTCCCCATTCACTGAATGGCATCAGTTGATCACCTGACTGAAGTTTAGGAAGGAAAGTCAGCTGACCATCTTTTCAAGTTATCTTGAGCTTAAATGCTCCACAGTATGTACTTTGTCATGTGAGTCAGGACAGAACCAGCTGTCATTGCTTCAGGAAGGGGAAAAAAAAGGGAAATGGGCCCCTCTGTCCCCACCCCTTCCTTCTTCCTCTCTCTTTCACATACCCCGCCCCCCACCTTCTTTCCCTTATCCATTCCCCAGCCTTTCGTTCCTTCACTGCCTATATGGCTGGGGTCTCCCAAGAGAAGCCAAATTCCACAACATACAAGCGTTTCCCCCTGCAGGTTTCTCAACCTCAACATCCCCCTACCCCCACCCCCAGGAAATCAGAGAAAAGGCACCACATTCCACAAGTCTCGGTCAGCCCTGGCCAACTATGAGGCATTTTCAGTCACACAGTACAAAATGCATTAGTCAGAGCTGAAAGACCACACACTTTGTACCACTACCATGCGCTCACAGAGTGGTCTGAGCTAAGCTACTGGAGGGGAGGGGAGGGAACTGAAGCAGTCCTTAGCTGTCCTTTTCATTTTATCTACATTTTCCTGTTTAGGAAAAAGATAACAAGCAGAAAAAATACACAGCTAGAGTCCACCATAACTATATCTAGCTTGATGTTGAGAAGTCTCAGCTTTCCTATTCACATGGCACAATCTTCAAGTAAACACCTCCCCCTGCAGCAAAATGTATTGTTCCAAAGACTGCAAGACATTATCTAAATCAGAACTTTATCCCCCTGGTGATTTGTTCTTAGGAAGCCCAGAAAACAAAAGTGGAAGTAATACTCCATGGTTCGGATTCTCCTAAACCACATATATTTTGAATCCTATTTCCTCTAATTTTTTGTTTCTAACCAACACTGTTTCTTAATAACATTTTTGCATTTTTCTAAATTACAGTTCTCTGAGATTTCTTCAGCAACTTCAAGCTCACACTCTCCCCACCCTCCATGCTGAAGCTGATCAGAAGAGAGACTTCAGTGTAAAAATGAAAAAGGCAACATTACAAATCCAAATGATCTAATCGTTCATCCATCTGCTCCCCTGCTTTGCCCCCTCCTCTCAGTTTCCCTTATCTGTTGCCTGAAGGCACTCACTACACATACCACTCTAGAAGGAAATCAAATGCCACTTTAAAAATCATGCTCTTCCGGGAGAAAACCAAGCACATGTTGTTGTCTGTTTACAGAAGTACTTGCAGACACACAGCAGACCTGAAATTCATACTCTGCACTGGGACTGTCCCTAACAGACCCTGAGAGTGTTAGTGACGTCTCTAAAAAAGGAATGAGGAGGGGAAGTACCTCAGCCAAAATTTTTTCTAGGAAAGCACAGGTTTTTAAGGCTGAGAACATGAAAGTACTTACACCACTTAGGAACTTTCCATTTCTCCAGCTTACAATAGATAGGTTTTCCCACAAGACTGTGTGTACAGTATACTGTTATTGATTTTAAAGGCATGTACGAGCTATGAACTTAAATGAGAAGTAAGAATATCAGTATTTCCATATCATATATTCATCACTGAGCCTAACACTATAAACACACACATTTAGCTGTTTTAAAATACAAGACATACATTGTTTTCTGAAATATATTCAAGAAAAGTAAAGTAATGAAGGATCATTATAGCAGGAGATCTTTATTTTCCTAATACAAAGATAAATTAAGAAGAAGGGGTGAGAAGAATCTTATTCTCTAGCCATATCACTATAAGCTAATATTTTTGATGGAATTTCAAAACCAATAATATGCTGCTATCTAGAATTTTAGCAAAGAAAAGCTATTGGAGAAACAGTTCTGGGACAGAACAATGTCAGCACTATAACTAAAGCATCTCAATGAATAATTCATGAATTAAGTTAGTGCCCTAGCATTAAAAGCAATAGATAAAATTGTTTTCTTACTTTCTAATTCTTCTAAATATTTAGATATTACTGACAAGTCATATAGACTGCTTGTGGTAGAAAATATTTTGAATCAAGTACTTTGTATGAAATGCAAACCGTCAGATGTAATATTTCAATTACTGGGAAATTTCAATTACAAAACACTTTTGCCATGGCTAAGGGGTCCAGCTGGGGAATCCCTCACCAGTACAATGCTGCATTAATCTAAATTTGTTACTAAATTAAAACAGAATATTTTAAAGAGTAACGCTTTTCAAACACGGTTTGCTTATTTTAATAATATCTATGAACCACCTCTCCTGCCACTACATATATTCTGCAACAAAGATATGTTGGAAAGGATAGGGACATTGGTAGCTAGGCATAAAGAAGAATTTACTTTCTAATTAGTGATCACAGAGATTGAGAGAAAGAGAGAGAGAGACTATCTGCACTGGGGAGGCAAGACAGCTTGATATTACTTCACCTGCCACAGCTCCTTTCTTTAGAATCCTGGGATTTGTGGTTCAGTGGAGTACTCAGGATTCTCTGCTAGAGGGAATTCTAGTGCAACCCAATGAACTACTACAGAGAATTCTAACATGAAGTAAAATTCAGAAATTCTACCTCTCCAAACTAGCAATCTTAGGTTTCCTTATGATGGAGCCAAAGTAGGATGATCTCAAATTATCATGCCTGTGTAGTATAAATACACTCTATAGCACAAAGCCATTCTATGCCTTAACATTAAGGTTAGCACCTCAAGATAAGAACAATACTACTGGAAAAGGAATGTTCCATGTACCTTCTGCCAGGCCAAGGAATAAGGAGTAGTAACTGTAAATCAGTAAATCAGCCAGGCTCTGTACATCTAGCAAATTCTTAAAAGAGAAAATGACAGTATATAACTACTTAATCTCTAAAACAGAAAATGTAGGCATTTCTCTAGGCAAATGTGCATAGCAAGTGGGGGGGGGGGGGAATCTACACTGATTGCTTATAGGAAGAATCAACAATTTCCATAGGAAAAAAAGCCTCTCAATTTAGCTAAAATACATAGTCTGGTACATTTCTCAAAGTCTGGTTTTCCAAATGTAGATTTTTTTCATAGAGTTCACGGACTTCGCCTGAAGTATGGTAAGAATATGTTCTCATGAGGGTTAAGTATTATGCAATTTTGAAATCTGCTTTGCAATCCGCATATTCAGACACAGCCAAACAAATTAATCAAAAAATCATCACGTTACCAAGCACTAATGTTGCTTTAGTGTTATTTTGTTCTAAAATGTGTGTGTTTTTTCCTCATACCACTACCTCTCTCCTTTACAAACCCAATCAACTAATTTTATTTGTTGTGGTAATCCATTTAATTGTTTTGGGAGGAAATTCTGGATTCTATATTTGGTGTGATGATGCCATGATCTCAGCATAAGGGTTGCTGCAGCCAATCAACTGGGAAATAATGGTGTAAACAGTGAGAACAAACATTATTAATATGCCTCCACTGCACACTTAAGAGCATACACAACATGAAATAACACAAGTAAATTTTAGCTCTACCCCAGTTCCCACTTTAGCACTGCAATACATAGAGAGGGGGAACTGGCATGAATCTATTGCTGAACAGTAATACCCATTGATCAAATGGATCTACTATAGTTGGATCTTCTAACTGGATTCAGTCCACAGGGAATAATCTTGGTCAAATCCCGAAAGGAATCATAATGTGACCAGCACTGACTGGAAATCCTCCAGCTGCCCAAACAAAAGTAGTAAGCATAAAATATTTCAGAAGCAAAAAGGAATCACATTTCTAAGACCTACCACAAGAGAACAGGAAATTATAAAACTGCAGAACCATACCCTTTGAGCAGACTGGTCATAAATTAATTGGCCCTATTTAAGAAAACCAGGAAAACACCAGGAGCAAAATAAGGGAAAATGGCATCAACCAAGCTAACAGTGTCTAATATCTCTTGCTAGACAAAAATAAGGGACAGCCTTGGGCAGCACTCAGCATGACTTTAATGTTTCAAATGCCTTAAATGTGTTCATTACTGGCACTACTGGAAAAATATTAATTATGTACAGTTAGTAAACTGTTTTTCATAGATCACTGTGAAACATACATCTTGGTATTTCAGATCCCCATGTTATTTTCAGTAAAGATGATTATCAGGACCTTAATATATCCTTTCACATTTTAACCTGGCAGATTTAAAGCTTAGAGTGACTGTACTGCATTAATAGAATAAATTAAGATATTATGCTTCTGGCAAGACAATGGCCTTGGTACATGCACAAATAAATATACTATATTTGGTATGGAAATGCTATGAAAACTCCCCAGAAAAACAGTAATAAGGCTCTGTAGTCAGCTCTGTAGTTAAGAGTAATAAGGCTCTGTAGTATGGAAATGCTATGAAAACTCCCCAGAAAAGAGTAATAAGACTCTGTAGTTAGTTTATATTCTTTTCTTGTGACATTCCAAGTTTCAAGTACCTGTGCACTTAAATATTCCATCTAAACAAAATATGCTGCCAGTCAGTTCTGATGTATTTTCAGTGGCCCCTAACATGTCTTCAGAACATGCTCTAATTTATATCCAGAGAGTACAAAACTGTGACTATGAGAGTTGAGACAGAAGTCTACTTGTGTTATTTCTATATTTTTATTTGTATGCAATTGCTCAACAGATTTTTTTTCCCCTTTAGTGTGCATAATGTTTTGCAGATTTTTATTATCACAACTGCACTGTGAAGGTAGATTGAGATTTTTCTTGCTCTAGGTGCATAGATGGACAACTGACAATGGGAAACAAGGCTTGCCCCATGGCCATCTTCCAGAATGAAGAGGAATCTGAACTCAAGTCTCCTACACAAAGATCCAGTGCTTTCCCCATCTGAGTTTAAGGCACAATCAAAATGCAAGGAAGTGTATTTGAGATGAATCTTGCAGTCTAACCTTTCAACTAATACTAATTCAACCAATTCAGTCTAACCCTCATAAAGTATTTTCCCACAATACCTGGCTATAAATCATGGGTCTACCTATAACAGCAGTATTTCAGTATTAGAAGCCAACAAAACCACTCAACGGAGAGGGAGTGGAGTAGTCATTAAGTACCTGCCTGGTACATTAATATGAAAAGCATAGAATCAATTATTTTATAATCAGCTACTCTTCCCTGGGAAACCATGGGGTTCAGTAGTATATTCTGTCTCCCATGAACAAAAATTCAACAACCATAATGTGATGCAATAAGTATTCCTATACAACACATTTACTATCCAAAACTGAAAACTTCTTTATGAGACCTACTGTTTGTAAATTCAAATCAAATCTATGACAATGTGCTTTTAAAAAATAAACAAGATTCTCCACATGCACCTTCACTTCCATACTAATGATTTCCCACAACTAACATGCAATATTTCCTGAAACATAACAATGTTTTATTGCTCTTAGTCTTCACTTGGTTTATGCGAAACCCACCACAAGTTACCAATCTCTCTTTTAAAAGGAAGTGCTTTGTTACCATAGCAATATTTGTCCACCCTAATATTATTTCCTAGTAGCTTGTTTAAGGTTTAGGCACCTAGCAACCACAACTGTCCTTGTTCCAATCTACCAATATCTCAAACCTTTGCTTGGAAAATCTGTAACGAAATAATATTATCTACAAACACTTCATGTCCAGCTTTGTGCTTTCTTTTATGCAACCTCAATGCAAAAGAAATTATGCATTTCCATTACATCTTGGTAATCTGTGATAAATACCACAGCAACTGATGTTTCTATTTTGCATCTACATTAATTGCAAGATTTTACGAACTTGAATTCAAATCTAAGGCAGGAACACAATCAGAATTTGTATTTTTAGTAGCCTAAATTTTGCAGTACCATCATGCCCTGAAAACTATAAAAGTTTGTACTGGTAGACACATTTCTATTTTGAGATGTAGAAACTGTCCATACTTTACAATCAAGCTACTGTATTCCAAAGACCTTTTGGTATATACTACAATGTTGCCCTCTAGAAGCTTTTCATTCCATAGGGGAAAGGTCCAGGAATTTATCTTTTTCTCCCTACATGAGAAAGCTGTATGGAACAATGCAATTTTGACTGAAAGAGTAACTCACAGAAAAGGGCTTCAAATCCTTCCCCCACTCTTGCATGAGTAAATTAACAACCTCTCACTAGCCCCCATCCCATCCCAGCCAAAGTTGGGAGAATGCTAGCTTGACCATCAGAGATGTGTATTAAAATTTTAGTAAATACTGACTGGATGCACTCAAGGGATGTCCCTGGAAGCAGGAAGAAATCTGCTAGATTCACACCGTTAAATAAATATATAAATAAAGTCCTCACCTTTAGAAGAACATGTCCTATAGATAAGTTTCTAACCTCACTCTCTGGCCTGCTATGCTAATATGCTACTTGCAAGGATCTCTGCATTACTATTTTATATGGTATATATGATTCTCTACTTTCAATCTGAAATTATACAGAGCATCCTGTTATTTCAGAATTGTATTACTTCAATCTGCATGGTTTATAAATTCAGTTCCAATCAACATTTCTGGACTGTACAAAATTTTTATTTCAACAGAATCTTATAAAATCCATATATAATAATAACTGTATTACAGTCAACCCTCGACTTACGAACGGCCCTAGTTACGAACATTTCGACTTACGAACCGCTCTGATAGAAAAATATTGACTCAACTTGCGAACTTAGATTCGAGTTACGAACCGGAAAAAAAAACTTTTTTTTAACCTAAGTCATCTTAGGTTAAAAGGGAAAAAAAGAAAAAAATTCTGCCCCTAGTGGTAGGAACGGATTAACCGGCTTTGCATTAGTTCCTATGGGAACTAATGATTCGAGTTACAAACCGCCCCTCGACCTAAGAACCAAAAACAGCGGGAACGGATTAATTGGTTTTCAATGCATTCCTATGGGAAATGCTGATTCGACTTACGAACTTTTCGACTTACAAACTTCCTTCCGGAACGGATTAAGTTTGTAAGTCGAGGGTTGACTGTATAAATATTACATGTGTGTGTGAGAGAGAGACTCAACAAATACATCATATGATATAACATACATCAATGTTCTGTATGTTAATTCTAAATGCAAATATATATATATTAAGGAACATTATTAGAAGATGGTATTTTACTCTAGCAAGTATTTTATGAACTTCTACAACTAACAATTACTATTTTTACAAACTGTACAAATTAAGAGCACAGGCCCTACCTCTAGGAATGCAACCGAAGAATAAAGACAGGATATTTTTAAAAGGAAATAAATAGAAAGTTAGAGAGAGAGAGAGCAAATTCCTACCTATTTTTTAAAAAGCATGTAATCTGACAAACAAGTTTAGGGAAAATTTATTTAAAGTACTAATCAATAACTTTCATTACTTAAAAATAAATTCAATGCAAGAAAAACTGAAGTTTCTATCTTCAGTACTCTGAACGAATATACAATTTTCCCAAAATACCAGTGATGTGCATTAAAAGTTTTTATTTTTCAAAAAGAAAAAAAGAAAATTGATGTAATTTTTCAAAGAGCAAGAGCTTTATATCAATATGAAATTTAGCATGAAAATCAAAAGTTTCACTATCTTCTTTATAAACATATCTGAATTATTTACAAGTGAACATGGTCTCTGCTCTATTGGGGGAAAAACAGCTGTCCACATCCATAAATAAACAAGAAAACATTTAAACATTAGCAGAAATTTTCTAGTGAATGAAAGATTATCATCACTGTGTTATAGCAGAGTCTGAAAGATCAGATCAATGAGACAGTTATACTTCTGTATCTTCTGGTCAGAAAGCTATGCTTTTCATAAAATAATTTTCCCATATGGGTCATGTAAATGACTTACACCAACTTAGAGAGCCACTGCTCAGTAGCCAGAGCTATGTGTATTAACAATCTTTAACATGAAAAACTACTTTTCAATTTCATATACATACGTGCTATTTCACCAATTGTGCTTTTCAACTGCTTTTTGTTTTGTACATTTTCTTACACAAGTAAGGCTCCTCTGTTCTTCATTTCAGTGAATTAACGTCGTTGGTTATACTCGTAATCCTGTTATGCAGTCATAAATGCTGATGATGTCATCAGCCACCAATGTTAATCTTTAACTTGAACTTTTGAATCCCCTTCTCTCACATTCCGCGGTTCCTCCGGGATCTCTTTCAAGCCAGGGAAGCCTTTGGGAGGTTGGGTAGAGGGGAGAACCTTTAATACCTTTCCCAATTCTGACAGCAAGAATTTTCAGATATTAAGATTCCTGCCATCCACTGTTTCTTCCTTCCAGCTTTCCAGAATGTACAGAACCTTACAGTATTCTACCGGTCTAACCTGAGGAATTTCTGGAGATGGAGGAGGAGGTGATTTTCAACAGCCACTCAAAATCTAATTTCCATACATTTCATCCTGCTCATGAGCAAGATAATTTTTTTCATTTCTTTTGGTAACTTTAGCTGAAGAAATGACATCAGCTCTTTCATCATTAATACAACTTCTAAAAAATGTTCGCATATTTTTTTCACTGGAAAGGCCTGCACCTCCTCTATAGAGAAATTCTTTTTCTGCTGATGGAATTCAAGCTATCTTTTTTTGTTCCAGTACTTAATAGGCTGTAGTAATTTATGTCTGAGCAGCACATACTCAGAACAGATTTCTGATGAACAGCAGCTGAATTCCTGGAAAGCTCTTTGTAGTCAATGCTGCATTAGTTTCTGCCACAACAGCCACGATTGCTTTTTATGTAATGATAGTAATTCACATGACCTTAATGCTGAAGTTTCAGATTCCTGTCAAAGCCAAACTTGACTGGTGAGAGGAGACATACTATTCCCTAAAATACAACCAAGCAGACATGCAAGATTTTAAACAGAGATAAAAGGGGAAATGCCTACATTTCACGTATTATGCCCTACTACACAATCAATTCTTCTGGTAGTTACTTTGCCGTATGTCCACGTCATGCACTGCCACAGGTTTAGGGAAACAATAAATGAAACAAGTAGACTAAGATTGTTTTAAGGCAGCCTCTCCTGTTCCTGCTTGCAGTTCTTTATAGCCATTATATATGGAAGTAGTGTTGTTCTTGTAGTGTCATATTGCCAAGTTCCTTCTCATTTTATTCATTCATTCATTCGCTCACTCATTCATTCATTCCACTTTTATACCACCAATTTGTGCAAGGCACTACTCTGGGCATTTGACAACAAAAAAGCAAATACACTCATTAAACACTTATGGTGAACTTATGAATTAAGAACAAGTGAAAGGTCTTATCATAAAACAGTACTTTCTTGAGCCTTGCTAATTAAAGGCCATGGTTTCTTTTATTCAGTCTGCCCACTTTATATCTGATATTCCTTTTTCCTACTGCCTTCTACTTTGTCTTTTTCAATGAATTTTGTTTTCTTATGGTACATACAGCCTCAGTTTAGCCATTTTTAGCTTCTAGTGAGAGTTCAGGTTGACTCGATCTAGAGCAGGACAGTTCAGTGAGATACCCAGCTGTGGAACCAAAGCTTGGAATTCAGCAATCCACTATGTCTCCTGGGAGAAGAACCAGCTTGTATAGCCTTGGGAAGCTACATGGCCTCAGATTATCCCCAAAAGATGAGAATGGTAAACCACTTCTGAGTACTCTATAGCTAGAGCACCCTGGAAAGGGCTGCCATAAGTTGGAATCAACTTGACAGCATGAAACTATTTTGCCAGAACCCACTTAGTCATTCTGGCAGTCCAAGGTATCCACAAAGCTCTCCTCCAATAATACATTTCAAATAACCATTTTTCCTGCCAGCTTTCTCAGCTGGCTATCTTTCACATCTGTACACACCTGGGTGTGGGACCAGTGAGGGGCCCCCTGGCTGCAGGAGTGGGCTCTCCACCTCTCAAAGAACACCAGATGGATTCCCTACCAGCAGCTCACCTGTGGACTGGGGTGTTCACAGGGTGGAGAATGACAATGCCCATGAGGCCACAGGTGTAGGCATGGTGAGACTCAGACTTAAGGAGCGGGAAATGGGAAAGAAGGACTGTTGGGCGAACACAGTAGATTGGGAGGCATGTGAGGCCCAGGAGGTGCTGCCGCTACCACCAAAGCCGAAGGCCAGCTGGGAGACCATACATAGAAAGGATCCCAAAACCAGCTACTGGGTGTTGCTGCTGGTGCCACCAGAGGAAGCTGCCTGGGTCCATTGGGACCAGGCAAGGTGCCAAAAGGCTTGGAGGCTCAAGGATTAGCAGTGGGTTTGCTACCAGCAGAAGATGCACCTGGGGCAAGTGGCACCAATGGAGAAGCCCTGGAGCCAGCCTCCCTACGACTCCTGTGAAGGGCAGAATCCCATTCCTCCCTGCCCACCATCCTGCTACATGGGAGACACCAGCCAAGTCCACATGGAGTTTGGATGAGCCACCCAAGAGGATTACTGTACCTATCAGCCACCAGCAGGGCCTTCGGGGAGTGGCAGGGGAGGGAGCCTTTGCTGCTCGCTTCTAAGAACACTTGGCAGTGTTCATCCAGCAACCCTGCTATGGGACCCCATGCCTGGCCCATCTGCAACAGGTCCTTGACCTGGTAGAGGAGGTGAGGCTCTGCTCCTCCCAAAAAAGACTATACGGGGCAGCAGCCTAAGGACTGAGGGAATTAAGTTAACTCCCTGGCACCCAGAGCTATGTGTTTTAAGTAACTGGCCTTGATGGCCCTTTAAAAGTTCTGCTGCTCAATAAGAGCTTCTTTCTGCAACTACTCTCTGTGTCATCATGGTAGGGGACGTGAGGGCTGCTCACACTGTGAATATTATTGCATGGATAACCAAGCCTTCGTATCCAGCAATACATCCTTATACTTAAGGGTCTTTTCAAGTTCCTTCATAGCAGCCCTTTTAATTCTAAGATATAGCAAATCTTCAACTATTTCAATTTCTTCATTAACAACGTGTAACTTTTCTTAATTCTTCTGTAGTTATTATTTCTGGCTTTCTAATGTTCGACTGTAACCCTGTTTTTAAACTTTCTTCTTTAACTTTCCTCAATAGTTGTTTCAAGTCACTACTGCCTTCTGCCACCAGTTTGGTGTCATCTGCATATTTTAAATTATTTAAAATAGTTTCTTCCAACAATTTTCACTCCTCTTTCATCTGAATCTAAATCAGATTTCCATATATGTTCTGAATACAGGCTGCACAGATACAAAGATGACCTTGTCTGACATCTTTGACAAGTGGAAAACATTATACTTCTCCATACACAGGCCTAACAGTAGCATCTTGTCAAGTGTACAGGTAACATATTGCTACGACCAAATGTTGTGGCACACCTATTTCTTGAAAAGAAAGCACAGCTTTTCATGGTCCACTCAGGCAATGCCTTCATAATCTGCAATGCTGAAAGAGATGTACTAGGTTCCACCCCTCAGTTTCAGAAAGATTTTTATAAAGATTGTAAAGACAGAATTATTTAAAACTGCCTTTAATAATTGAATATCCAGAATGCTGTCAATAATTTTATTAATTTTAGATTTTTAAAAGATTGTTTATATTTATGGTTATAATTATTGTCTGTTGCATTTTATTTTTTTGTCTGTATTTTTAATTACTGTGATTAAGGATTGTAAGTTTTTTGTGTAAACCACCCAATGTAGTGCCTGCACTAATAGTGCAGTATATAAACTGAATGAATAAATAAATAAGTTCTTCCCTGAATGAATAAATTCTTCTCTAGATTCAAACCACATTCCTTTTGGTACATGGTCAATTGAGTTTAGTGGTACAAATCTGCTTTACACATTGTCTTTTAAATTCTCTAAGAACATTATTTAAATTATAGTTTGACTCTGTAATTATTTTAACATTTTTCTTCAGCATTATTCTTTTTTTATATACACAGTTCATGATTTCACAGTCCATTTGCAGTCCTATTTCTGCAAAAATAATAGAGCTTCTCTGCTTCTAATTATGCAGCCTGCTCGATTTCTTTATTGGCCACTGGTGACATCCATCCATACAATGATCTGATAGGCTACCTGAAGTATTCATTTGCAGTATATAAGCTTTACCACCACCTTCTTCTAGATAAGAATTGTCCTTCTAGAATTTGTCTGCCCCTTTCACCACTGGACCTGTCAATTCCATTCTGCTGATGCAACTGTTAATGTCTGAGGAGGATAGATGCATCTTAGGGTAATGTCTCAGTCCTGACCATTCCACTCTGGGTGACTCTCCTGGGATCTAAACTTATAATAGAATCTAGCCTCCTGATGGTATTGCTCTCAGCTTCCCTAACAAACTCAAACCCCGTCAACATGTAAGTTATGCCTCTAAGAGGGCACATAGTGCTAACATCAGTTAAATCCACTTAGCATCTTAGTCATAGAACTGTAAGCCACCTAGTTTAACTACCTGCTGAACACAAGAAATCCAGAGATGAAAAATGTCCAACAGACAGCTGCCAATCTCTTCACCTAAAGACTTCCCAAAAGGGAGAGACCACAACTCCACTAGGTAATTTATTTCCCTGTCAGATTGTTCTTATTATCAGGAAGTGTCTCCTCTGTTCAGCCAACACCAACCTTCCTGTAATTTAACTCCTTTAGTTCTAATTCCCCCCTTACAAAAGCACAGAACATGCATTTGCCACCTTCTATGTGACAGCCTTTCAAGTACTTGACGAACACTGGGATTAAACAGCCTTAATTCCTTAAACTTTCCTCACATGAGCTGCTTTCTGTGCCTCTACAAGTTTTTGCTATCTTTTTCTGCAGCAGTCTCAATTTGTCTACCTCTCATAACACTTGGGAGTAATTAGTTTTAAGTAAAGCAGTTGCCTGCAATGTTTTACTTTTGGGGTAATGAATAATGTACAGTATGTGATAGTTTAAAAGTTACTTTTTAGGTTAACAAGTAACAGGAACATTCAACACTTACCTTTTGAAGGGAGGAATTTGGGGATGCATTTTCAGGTTTTATGCCATTCTTCTTTCAAGCCCAAATGCCTTTTTCTAAATATTTGCAAGGTACAACATGAGATTTGGCCAGGAGAATCAAGCAGACAATATTTCTCTTTAGTGTTCGGGATGCTGGTAAGGGCAATGCTATACGCAATGCAATGTATCTGCAAGATCTGAGCAACTATAGTAGAAATCCAGCTCCGAAGAAGTAGCAAGCAACATCTGTAATCTTCCCAGCTTTTGATAGGATAAAATAGAACTTTCTTTTTTGGTGAATTAGAAACAATGCTTCCGTTGTTGCAGTCTATAATATCATCACTTCTTCTGCAGTCTTGCCACAATAATACTGTTCTTGATCAATCCCGAGTTCCTCTTCATATGTATTGTTATTAAGTCAATTATCCATCATCTTGAACTATGGTGCTGCTGCTTCCTCATCTTCCTCTTTCATTATTGTTATTCTTCTGCATTTTTAATAAATTAATTTCAGTCCTGTCTTCCATTCTTCCCATATCATTTTTTACCATATGCCTGTGTCATGAGCTGTCAGGTTTGTGAAAACTTTGTATCATCTGCAAATTTGGCCAGGATTCCAACCTTTCATTTTAATCACTGATGAAAAGGTCAAAGAGTATTGGGCCTATAACAGCCTGTAGCATCTCACCCGGATCCTACCTCAATCAGTTCATAAGCCTCTTGAAACTAATGCAGTAATCATCAAGATCAAGCTGCGACTACACTGTGGCTTCATTCACAGTCTCTTTCCCAGTTGTATTCGGTTAAGACGATCAGAAAGAGACCCCAGATTGTTTCAGTGCCAGTGTCCACACTAGCCCCTCATTCTGATGCAATTTGATGCATGTTCACAGCCTCCTTCCTTTGACACTGCCCTCCTGCTGATTGCCAGTTCTCCTTTTGCAGTTTGGTGTAAAGCCAGTGTAAATACTTAAAATGATTATACAGTGTTAGAGGTAAAGGACAGTTTGCCAAAGTTTTCCGTAATGTACAAACACACACAATGGAAACACAGTAGTCTGCTAGAATTTGTCAGAACTGTTTCTATTTCATATCAATTTTTATCTTTTTGTTTTGTTTTGGTGTGGGGTTTTTTTGTTTTTTGTACCATGCAGAGGTGATCATGCACCAATGCAGCAATAAGGTGATCTACCACTAGGCTTAATCATTTATTTAAATATATATATATATTTTCCAAGGATGCTAGGGAGACAGATCACAGGGGGTGGGTGTTCCCACTGTCCCGGAACATCATGCCCCAGCTTGAGACATCACCAGAACACCACCTGCAGTCACACTCACCATCCTTTTGTAGAACAAAACAAATCATCACACAGGAAAAACACTATTCAGATCGTTCTGGCTTGGAAAAAAAAAAGCAGAAACCCTCAACAGGAGTCCTATAGTACTATGAAGACCTAGGATGCTGCAGCTCTATAGCGTACATAAAACTTGAGAAATGGGACATTGTAACAGTGTGGAGAAAATCAAAGTTAACGAAGTGGATACCTAAAATGTGTTGCATACATGCTATATAACTTCTTATCCTCTTCAACCTATGTAAAAACACATTATTTGATTGTTCTAACATTTTCTGCTCATAGGATCATTTATAGAATGAAGTTGCAATGAATTTAAATTAGTTTCATTATTCACTTTTAACAAAAAGGGGGAATTAATGTGGTTTTACTTAGGACTGTGCAACGTGAATGCACAGAATCATTTCAAAAAGACTAACATATTCCCCCTCCTCCATATTTCACACAATCATTTGCATTACTTCTATCTATAGACAAATTCAAGGAAAATGTTAATAAGAACACACATACTTAAGACAGAAATTCCCTTCACATTCCCACCATAGAAAGAAGTTCTCATTTCACAGAGCATATGACTGGAAAGATTATCAGTAGCCTTTGGTTGGTTAAATAAACTTCCCATGGTAAATTACTTTGTATGATCATTATTCTGTAAAACAAAATGTGCAGAAATTTATTTTCCCCAAGCAGCTAAGATATTTCAAGAAGATACAAGAATTCCCCCTGCATATAACAAAATATCTTGCCCATATTTTATTTTACAGGAACACTGCACATCAGCACAGACCTTCTAAACACTTGATTTGAGAGAGAGAGAATATAAAATCAGTTGTTTAACATAAAGTTTATTACAGCATCTGGAGCTTCGCTACTGGGGGGGGGGAGTACCATCTAAGCTTTTAAACTGTGTGATTATATCAATGCAAATTATTCAACTTTTTACTTGGAAGTACAATGTTGAAGCCCAACTTCTAAAAATGTAATTCCTGGGATACCTGGGTGGGTGGGCCTATTTATCAGAAATTGTTTTACATTTAGGGCATTTTCTCACATGAGACTTGAACGATCTTTGAGCCTCTCATGTGGTATTTTTGTCAATGCCTTACATGAATCATGTAGACAGGAAAGTACAGAGCAAGCATTTGTAATGTGTGGGAATGAACATTCTTAGTTTAAAGAGGGCTGATTCCTCAGGGACTCCATTTCACATTTCTGGGGGCTCGGGGAGGCATCTGAGATAACATCTCTGAATTGCTGGCATGGCTTGCCCTCACTCTAGAGTCTAGTACTTCTATGGGTTGCACTTCTATGTAGAAACTGGCTCCTCTTGAGTGTAACAGTTCTGTTTGCTGCTCAAGACTGAGATCATGACAGCTGGCATCAAAGGCCTAAATCCAACTGCTAGTTCCAACAAGAAGAGATACACTGATTCAGTGGGAACCTGGTAACTCAACACTCATGTAAGTTCCTTTGATACAACAGCCAAAATTATCTTGTGGCACAATGCTTGCACATCTCCTGGCTGTGCAAGCAGCTGCCTCTACTTTTTGCTCATGGAAAGAGGCATCTCAGATCTCCTTGCAGAAACTGTTCCCAAGAGTAAGAGACCATCAAACACGGTTTCCTGATGTACCAGTTAGAAGCCAACTGAGTGCCCAAGCCCCAAATGTCAGATGCCACCACTCATCACTCCAGCTGAGATATCCTCCTTCCCTCTTAGTCAATCACATTTAACTACATGGTAGAGAAAATTACAAATACAAGTAGTAAAATATAACATTTATTCTTTACCAAAGACAGTTGGCAATGATTTTAACAAACATAATGCACAAGGAAATGCCGAGGAAATGCACCAGGAAATGCAGAGGAAACATAATGCACCAGGAAATGCAGAGGGAATTGCAACTCTATATACTTCCTGAGCTGCAAAACCCATTTTCTTCCCATTCTTACTGAGATGACTAGTTATCACTGCACAAGAGTACAATGAGGTTATTGTGCAGCAGAGCAAATCAACATTCTACAAGACAATCCTAAAATTGGGGACAGTCCAAACAAAAAAATTATAACTTTGAAACTGACAGACATTCACACTTTGGTTGAGAAGTGGTTAAGTGATGAAAAAACGAGTAAGCTTCTCGGATTTTCTCTTGCTTGGTGTCACTTTCTGAATGGTAAATAGTAAAGAGCACAAGAGAGTATCCTGTAGAGTCAGACCAATGGTTCCCAAGCTTTGATCCCCAGATGTTCCTGGATTAAAATTCCCAGAAGCCTTCACCACTAACTGTCCTGGACACAATATCTGGGAGCTGTAGTCTAAGAACGGCTGAGGACCCAAGGTTGGGAAGTACTGCTGTAGACCATCTTGACTGCTGCCATGGGTATTGTCAACATTCAGGGTGCCCTTTGCTATGTAAAGCTTGACATCCTTTTTCCTGCTGGCAACACAGGCATGATATTGTATAGCAATATGGGGCCATTTCCTGCCATTCTGAATCATGGATAAAGAAGCACAGTAACCCACATTCATAAACCAGAGGCTTTTTGAAGAATTGAATCTGCAGTTTAACAGTCTGGTACATTCTACAGGGACTCTACATATCCTCAGAAGATTTAGCCAAACAGCACACTGGCCATATTAAGGTGGAATGGTACTTTTAATCTCAGTCTGCAAATCTAAACGCAACACACCTACACACTTCAAACAGGAACCTCAAGAGTCATTTTCCTGAATTGCAGGAAAAGGTAATGATTGGAAAAAATTAATGAGTGTTTGTAAAAAAATTAAAAAAAATAAAACTAACTAAACACACAAAAAACAAATTAAAAACTGGGTGTATAAAGCAGAGAATAGACTAAAGGTTCTGTTATTGGGGGGCATAAAGTAAGCTACATATTCTATGACTATAAACTCACATGCGAACTCATATCACTGATGGCATGAAAAAAATCTATGCTTAGGCAGTTGCCCCTTCATAGCACATTTAAAGAAGAAAATAATCCACACTAACAAAAAGTGTGTGGATTACACTTTCAATCACTGAATATTTGTTCTCTCACACATGCCAATTTCAGTCTAATTCAATGCATGCCATTAAGAAGAAAAAAATGTTGGGTTTAAGGGTAATTTTACAAGCTTTTACCTGGGATGGCCACATAAAAAGGAAGACAGAACTCTTGTGTGCAAGACAGAATTTTAGCAAGTGTCAACTGCCTGATAAGCAACTCCTGAAATACTTTCCTCCATGTGACTATCAAAACTACAAGAGCCCTGTACTCTGATATTCATCTTGCTGCTTTCCTTCACGATGTGCAGTTTTATCTATGCCTTGGGATGTCTACAGAAGTGTGGTAAATGCCTCAACATCTCATTTTTACAGTATGGCAATATTTTATTCACTTCAAACTGAAATTCTTTCTAGAATACTTCTAAAGAATGCCTTCTGAATAATCATAGTGCTCTCATCCTTATTTTATTATTCCCCACTCCATGTCCCCCATTATTTAATATCCTCTCTGTAGAGAACAGAAGACAGAGTTCCAAGTAAGATCTTGTATCTTGCATTGAAGGTATTATTGCACATCAATAACCAACACAATAAATTACATCTCAATTTCTATTTGCTGTTTATCTGCACTACCACATACAATTTTATTTACAGTTTCACATCTGCAAGATGATTGCTTTGCCAATTATCAAACATTTATGTATCTGATTATTCCCCTCATGAACTACCTTATGCTTCTGTTTATTCATTTTTTTTTAAATATTGACTTTATGGATTTTTTTTCAAAGCATCATAATCATATGACAGTTTCTAGTTTCTTAGCTTTTAACACCTTTCCCTGCAATTTACCTTGTACAAGTTTGACTGGCACATTTTTTCACAAGATGCTAATTAAATTAACAAACAGAAATACACCAACAGGCGAAAACGCTACGAGGATCCAAGTCATTAAATTATCACTTCAACATTTGGTTTCTCTAAGAGCGGTTGTTTTGATTTCATAAAATAGCCAAGTTTGCACATCACAATAAGCCAGATCTGTTGAGAATTCTGGGTTATTATGAGTATTCAACATTCTGTTGCACAGTGCCTGATCACTTCTGCTTGGCTCCTTATACTGGGACCAACCAGAAACTAAACAGGAAGCAAGTTTTTGTATTACCTCTGAAAAAAGGTTTCCTGGTTCCCTTCCATAAAAATTACTGTATACATTTTGGAAGCTATTGCACAAACTGTGTATTCTGATGTGAATAACGAGGCTTTGTTGCAATCAAATGTGTCTAACAGGGCACTCTATTCAAGTCTGTTCAAAAGTAAGATGCACTGAACTCAGTAAGGCATGCAAAAATTGCAAATAAAATCTACATTCTTCCTCTCTCAGATGTTTTCTACATTTTATTTCAATTGTAACATATGGGCTATATTAGCAATTTACAAAATATTGTTTATTTGCTACCATCAGTACATTTTCTGTAATCAATTTAACAAGTAAACTTCAGCCAACAAACACATTTCCTCAACAGTAATTCTGCTGCCCAGGAAAAAAAAAAGGTTAATAGTTTTAATGGGATTTGAAACCCTTATATATAATAAATATTTACAAAACATAAAGGTTATACCCCAACACAAGAATCATATTTTTGGAAAGAGAAGGGACACATGACATAAATTAAGATGAAACATACTGATGAGAATAGACAGACAGACAGATATATAGATGAGAATATATATAAATAAATTTATATTGAGTGTATATATAAATTTATATTCCCAATGGTGGTGGGTTACACTGTATATTTGAGTTGTGATTCTATTTGTCATTTATGTTTTTGTTATATTTTGTTATATTATTTTAAAAAAATTAAAAAGGAATGCATAGACCCCCCTTCATCAGGATGGTGTGTAGACATAGGTACTCAAAACTAGAGGTACAGTATTATAAGAAAAAAACTGTAACTACCCATCAGCAAAATAAAAACAGAGACACACTATATAACCAGCAGACTAAATGAAACTAACATAAATGCCTGGGCAAATAAAAAGTCTTGCCAAATTCTAGTCAAATTTTCTTTGAGTGGGTATTTTCAAATACAAATACCATCAAAGAACTGTGCTAACAGAACGCTGGACTAGTTAGCCTTCTTTTCTGAAGCAACTCTTAGCATATGCTGTCCCACTCCAGGGAAGGTTTTTCAAAAGAAAATCTAAGTACACAGCATTCCTCAGTATGCACTCCTGTACACTTATCAGTTGACAGTGATCCCCTCCTACACAGAACTCCAGAGATGCAGTATTTCCTAAAAAGTGGAACTGTATGGCAGGCAGTCATCCAGCTATACGAGATAGGTTCTCTTTGGAGGTTTGTGCTTTATCTGCACATATCAGGCACGTACATAACTATAATCTGGCTGAATGCTTCATACAAAACTGTGGTAGCCACCTTCATGGTTGTCACACAATAGGAGCAATAGGGCAACTAAAGAGCATGGCTAAAGCATGGCATTCAAAGCTTTCACTGTACAACTTAAGTCCCATTCATTTTAATGGATTTATTCAAAGTACAGTGGTGCCTCGCTAGACAATGTTAATCCGTTCCGCGAAGATCGCTGTCTTGCGAAAACATCGTCTAGCGAAGCGCATTTCCCCATTGGAATGCACTGAAATCTCTTCAATGCGTTCCAACGGAAAACTCGTCGTCTTGCGAAGATCGTCCATAGGGAAACATCGTCTAGCGAGCGCGGGTCCCCATTGGAATGCACTGACAGCTATTGACCGCTAGTCAATGCATTCCAATGGGGAAAACTCGTCGTCTAGTGAAAATCACCCATAGGACACCATCGTTTTGCGAAGCGCATTAGCGATCGCAAAAAGCCATCGTCTAGCGAATTCCTCGTCCTGCGAGGCAATCGTCTAGCGAGACACCACTGTATGGCTAAATCTGGAATCAATCCATGACATTTGACATGTCCTGTATTTTCAATAGCCACGTCCCACTCTCAGTGCACCACAGCCAGAAAACTATGAGGCAGAAGGTGCCATTTTTCTTTTTTGTCTAGTATTTCTTCTGTCTTCTAGAACTTCTTTCGGTGAATTAAAGTAATACATTTTATTGGCAAATTCCTTTCCCACTCAACATGGTTTCCAGCATCATCATCAGTAGTTACTAGCTAGCCGCTAGCTGTGCAAACTCCCTGGATGACACAGCTCACTGCAAAACACAAAGCTAAAAATGAGCTATTCCTGAAACATTGCCAAGTTCATACCATTCACAGCAATTCATAGTTGTGATCTAAAGCAGTAAATGAAGGAAAAGACAATGGAATCAAATTGCATTGTTTGGATCAAGGAGAGCAAAGATCACCTGTGTAATCAGCTTATTTGACACCGGAGAGTATGAGAAATAAGAGACACCAACCAAGGTGGGGGGTCAACTTGGCCACAACTTTTTTGGAATTCCTAAACAAGCATACTTTATCATGTGCCGTTAAGTTGCATCTGAGTTACACCAAGCCTAACACATTTTTCAAGGCACGTGATGTTTAAAGAGTGGATTTATTCCCACCCACCCTCCAGTGAGTTTCCAGACTGAGTGGGCCTATGAATCCAGGACTCTATAGAGTCCTAATCCATCACTTTTACCCACTATATCTCACTGGCTTTCAAACAAGCATACAGCAAAAGCTTAAGACCAATATGAAGGCAAAAGGCTACATAACACAAAACCAGCTGCCCAGCAAGACTGCCCTGCCATCCAAATCTTCTAGGGGGAAAAAACAGCTCTTGTTCCACCACAGCCATGTGCTAGCAAAGAGGAATCCCTACATTCCTTAACAAAACAAAACAAAAAAATCAAAATGAAACCAAAACGAGTAAAAGCTGTTTTTCATGAGTGAAACTTTTCATTTACCTGACCCAGATACACCTAAAACTATGGGATCTGTTCTCTTTTAGTATGTTCAATTACTGTCAGGTAAAGGGATCTGCTGTGCGTGACACCTTTTAGACCTTCACAGATGTTTCCCCAATATCATTTTCCAAATCCCGCACAATAAATGCCTAATACATGCCCATAGCTGGAAAACAAATGCAATCGCTCAAGTACATGGTTGTTTTTTTACTGAGTATAAAGCTTAATTGAGAAATATGTAATTTCTCCAGCCAAAAAAATAATAATTTCTCTGATGGATCTTGATCATGCCCAAGCTATATATTTACATATAAATTTCTTTCTTACCCTTCTAGTTCCTACCCTACTCAGAGGTTTACAACTTTAAAACACAATGGCCAAAATTCTACTGCAGAATATTGTGCACATAATACCAGCCTTCACAATTTATCAGGTGCCAATTGCATGCTCGACTGTGCAAATGGTTCCATGCTCCACTGCAAACTAGAGGACTATGGGGCAGGTGACAGAAAGAGAGCAAACTGAATTCCACTGCATGTGTAGTTTTGGCTACACGTTGTAAAACATAATAGGATTCTGGCCAGTATCTTATTTTTAAAAACCGATCACATTTCAATAAAAATACAACAAAAAATCAGCACAGACTATACCATTTGCCCCAGGATAAACCTGTCTAGTCATTATTTCCACCAACACGTGAGAGAGATACCTGGAAACAGTTCCTTGATTTTTCTTATATTGCATGCACTCTGTGTAACAAGGCCTTGTGCATGAACTATCACGTATGTTTCTTGCTAAACCCCAAGAAGTGAGAAATGTTCTATATAGGCCACTTTTGCTCCCTATCACTCCAATTCACATGAGACCTTTATACTTACAGCTAGACTAAAAAAGCATCATTCTTCTACTCCCTCTAGATCAGTGGTCTCCAATCTTTTAGACACCACGGATTGGCTTAATGTGCATTTGGGTGGGTGGGTGTCTGTGTGTGCATGTATGCATGCGGGAGTATGTCTGTGCGTGCATGGGAGGGGCGGGCGGGGGTGTGCGTGCATGGAGTGCGTCCATGCATGCATGCAAGGGGGGCAGGAGATCTGTCTCCACAGCCTGGTCCTGCCAAGGCCACAGACCGGTACTGGTCCGCCGCCCAGGGGTTGGGGACCCCTGCTCTATATAGCAGTTTCTTTTACTGCAGGCTGCATTATAAGCATGTAAGCCTCCAATTTCTCAAACTGCAATTTCAAAGAATAGTAAAAATATAGTCTGGATTAAAGCTAATCCCAGAACACCACTATGGGCTAGATTCAGACTTAATCTTTCCTGCACTGAACTCAGCAGAACTAGTTTAAATAGGACTGCATTGTGGTCCAATACCAGAAGTAGGACACCTAGCTACAATACAAAGAAACACTTTGATACACATTCAGATAAGAGGTTGGCAATGTACCATATTTCTGCACCCTTACAAACTCACTTCCCCTGGCAAATTTGGAGATGGTGAGAAAACCCTATTTCCACTGTAAAACAACATGTAAGGGGAGCAAACACCTTGTTTTGAAGGATATTTTCTTGGAAGCCTGCTTGAAGTGTGTTTCTCCTTTAAAGTAAGAGGTGTCCTCGCTGAACACCTGGCTTTATAACAAAAAATACTGTTGTTTTAATAAAAGTGGCACAAGTTTACTTCCAATACTGAATAGGGGTGGTGGTCTTTGACAGATTCTAGAGAAATTAGCCCCCAGCCCTACCACAGTTCATTCAGGTTTTCACTATATTACTATTATCAAATACTACTACTAGGAGCTGTTTCTGCTGTGAACCTGGATAGCGTTAAGGCCAACAAGTTACAGTACATTTAGCGTATTTCACTGTTTACCTTTACACTCTGCAGTGAACCCTGTGTTCTAAGCTTACCCTTGATTACAACTGGGAAGAACATTCTTTCTAATGCATTACATTTTCCAAAAATGTAAAAGGTTATCCTATTTTGAGTCATCTTGCTCAGTATTGTCTATACTACACGACCTGGCAACGGCTCTGCTGGGCTTCAGATGAACATCTTGTCCAGCCTAACACCAGGGTTGAGGCCTACAGTGGCAGAACCGGTGGTCTTCTGCATGGAAATTACATGCTTCATCACTAATCTTGGAGACTTCTTATCTCACAACAAGATAAGCTTTGCCCATGTTCAGTCCGTTGGCTGAGAAATCTCATCAGGAAAGCAGGTGAAGAATGAAAAGTAATCATTGCTACAATGACTTCCTCCAGTGCAGGTGTTTCAGAATGCCAGCTGTGTTCACAGGATCTCCATCCCTGGAGTGTGCTTTGGAGAGAGGTGAACTGTAAGTATCTGCCTTTTGGCTATAATCCAGAGTTTGATCATTATCTGTGTGGTGTGACTCACATAAAAAAGAATGCAAGGATCCCTGTTGTGTAGGTATGCAAACAGCATGGATGCAAGCTGCTGAGATGGTTGCACTATTGTAAGCAGGGATCCCAATGGAATGGGGTGGGGTGGGGGAATAAGAAACTCTCATTCTGCAGTGGGGACTTTTTTTCTCAAATTGTTGATCATGAAATACTTCACTCTGATACTCCGGTAGCACACGATCGCCAACTTACATGAAGAACTGGAAGAACTTGCTGAATGGTAATAATTTTCTGCCAATTACTTTGTGAACCAACCAAATAGACAGAGATCAAGCACTCTGAATCTGAAGACACTTTATTTCAATTATTTATGACAATTCATCATAATGTACATAATGGATGTGTAGCATAGGGGAGTCTCTGTAACAAGAACCCTCAACAGAACACTCTCGTTACTGCTTCTCTTACATTAGACATTACCGTTAATATTTTATGACTACTTACTGTAATAGCAGGATGTATTACTACATTTTTACATGCATGGTTATATACTTCTTTTCTTGATGTACACCTAGTGATAATGTAACAAATCCAATAAAGCCTTCAAATTAACACAACCAGGTGCTGCAGAACAGGCAAGTTCTGTATGCATTTCATGTATCATTTGCCCCACGACAAACACCCCACTCTTACACACAAATAACCTGATTTCAATACCCTGCAGTGAAAATGTTTAGGACTGAAGTATAGATATTCATGTGTTTGAACATATCAAAAGAAGTTCAAGAATAAGACCTGTAATATTTACTTTTATTTTATTCAGTTTATTTGATAACACTCTGGCATATAGTAAGCAAGTACGGTAGGAAAAAATATTAGCATCAGTGCGACATACGGTAAAGGCTAGCATTCAAGTTCTGAGCATTGAGACTTATTTATCATACAGGTAGTTAATAAACCACATCTTTTTTAAAACTCCTGGAATATTCTGCTTCTTTATTCAATTAAAATCATATTAGCTAATGAGATTACACTGGTAACTGCTCTCATGTTCTACCTATATTTCTCACTGATCCAGTGCACAAAATCCTCCCCCATCAAATAAGAGATCATTATTTTCATAGAATTTTTATTATAACTTTGGTTTTATTTATTTTTTTAAATTAGTAATTCACAACAGTAGAATCATCAACTGATGCTGTTAGTGCACATGCAGTTCTGTTTATGACTGGAAGACAGAAACATATGAAACATGAAATCTGAGACAAATGTTTCCCTACTCATATAGTCACAAGGGTCAAGGATCAGTGGTTGACAGATTTTGTTAGGCCAGACGGACAGGCCAATCTGTGGACACCACCAAGCCTCCCACCACCAGTAAAATTTCAACCCTAACATGACACTGAGCATGAGAAGCACTCAAAAACAGTGATAAGGCACTCTGCCTGTGGAGTGCTTCTGAACAGGGATAGGACCTTCATAATTTAAGGACTTTCATTCCTGTAATTCAGTGAGAATCCGCCCCCCAGCAAATTATGGGAGTGAAAGCCCTCAAACCAGCAGGAGGGAGAGCAACCCTCCCTGCCATTTCTCTGTTCAGTGAGAAGAAAAGTACCCTGCTGTAATGTGGGAGTTGCAAGGATTCCCTGCGACTGGCAAAAGTGCATGAGAGGGCAGGTTTTGACAGAGGAACATGTGCAGACCCAGCCTCTGTTGGAACTCGCCCTCCCATGCAACTCCCACAGTGCAGCAGAGCACTTTTCTTCCCTCTTGACAGAGAAATGGCATGGGAACGGCAAGGAAGTGAAATGGTGGTTCCATCTCCTGCCAGATTGAGGGCTTTCACTCCCATAATTCAGCATAGGTTTTCTCACCACCTTATGAGAGTGAAAGTCCTTAAAATAAAGAAGGCATATATCTATGTCGGAACCCTAGAGAACAATTAAAACACCAGGGCCAAACTATACATTGTAAACAACACATTACTCCAGCTGAGAAATCAGACTTGAAAATGAAGCCTGTGTGTACACTGAGAGAAGACCAATCACAAAATAAAGCAAGCTGATTTATAAAGTGTTAAGAGGTGTGAAATGCTCTTATTGTGACTATTAACTCTTCTGAACACTTAAGGAATTCCTTTTTCTAATGATGTTATGGGATTCAAATGAACATAGACAGCAACAGATCTTACTGTTTCTCAAGCACTTCCAATGCAAACACATACACAGCCAAATTTATCTTGAAAATGCAAAAGTGTGGCACTTCATGGCTGGTGACACACTGGCTTTTAGAAACATTCAGGAACAGCAAGATGTCTTATGGCTTTCTGAGTACCTCTTGGTCCCAACGTACCAGAGACAGCTCATATATCTTCCTCTGAGACTAAAAAATGTTCTCACCTCTGGCAAGTGCACTATGGAGTCCCTAGGAAAGATGTTTCCTGTGATTATTTCCTCACCAGAACGTCCATCTTTTCTACAGATCTACAGAGAAATGCTATTTATTCCACACTAGTTCGAAAACTGCACCTGCCTGATACCCTTATTCTAAACTCATTTAGAAAGATGTATTTTCCATTGATTTTAATTTAATTTGCTTTTTAAATGGACTGAGGCTTGTGACAAAAACAGCAAATGATGATGATGATGGCAATCCTGGATGAACTGCAACAATTTTGAAAAGTTTTTTGTTAAATCTTTAGAAGATAGTGTTCAAGATATATCACCCTATGCATTCTCCTCCCCAGGATCTGTTAAGCTACTGTTAAAGTGCATATGTTTTTCTGTATCATTTGGCTTTTATAACTTGCTGAAATATGTCTGATATTTTAAGTCAAATTGTATTCAAAAATGGCCAACTGTCCGTATACAGTAAATACTGGGAGTGCTATAGGCAGTTAGATTAATCAATTCACATACCTGTGGTTTCTCAAGTTCCCAGCCTAGTCATGTGTACACTCTCTTCATTTTGTCACAGAGAGCAGAAATAACTTCTGCCAGTGTTTGCATTTGGCTTCCACACTGCCATCTATAGTCAAACAGGAGATATTAGACATCTATTAAATCCGCTGGCTGGCGGTCATATCCAAACTCTACATTGCAATAACGTTTCAAGCTCAATATTACAGGTACTGAGTCTGACATAACTTCTTTCAACATAATTCTATGTGTGTCTACTCAAAAGGCTCATTGGCTTCAATAACTTACACATCTTTCTAAGAGAATATAATTGCAACTTTGATGTATTCACTCCCTGCTAACAGGCTGCAAGGACCAGGAAAAGTAAGATATGCATACTGCTTTGATATCTTTACAGTTTCCAGTTTCCATGTGACCAGTATTATGATGTAGACAAACCCTAATTAAGCAATATTAAATAGAGGCATTAAGTAACCATATGGTTTTTCCATAAAGATTACTGTATACATTTTAGAAGCTATTGCACAAACTGTGTATTCTGATGTGAATAACGAGGCTTTGTTGCAATCAAATGTGTCTAACAGGGCACTCTATTCAAGTCTGTTCAAAAGTAAGATGCACTGAACTCAGTAAGGCGTGCAAAAAATTGCAAATAAAATCTACATTCTTCCTCTCACAGACGTTTTCTACATTTTATTTCAATTGTAACATATGGGCTATATTAGCAATTTACAAAAGGTTGTTTATTTGCTACCATCAGTACATTTTCTGTAATCAATTTAACAAGTAAACTTCAGCCAACAAACACATTTCCTCAACAGTAATTCTGCTGCCCAGGAAAAAAAATCGGTTAATAGTCTCTAAATTCCCAAATGTTGCTACCAAGAAAAAAATGACAGTTTTTTTTTCCAAATGCAATTCTATGCTATTATCAACAAAATCATTGCACTAAGGAAAACTTAATTTAGTAGAGGTGCATTTAATCCAGCAATGGAACTCGACTTGACAGTGGCAATTTTACTTAACCTCAGATCACAGACCTCTATGGCATCTCGCACGGCATACACAGAGCAATCTTCCTCTCGCCTCCTGCTCTACTACTCCAGAAACACTGTCTTGCACATGGCAAAGCCTCCCTCCACACTCAACACCACCACGACTTGTCAGGATGTATGCATGCGGTCTTTAACTCGCTCTGTCTCCCTCTCTCTTTCGCTCCCTGAATCCCCAACCCCAAAGAGGGGGGGGGGACCTAACAGAAGCTAAGCAAGCGAAAGGAGAACCAATGTGGGCCACCTACGTTGCCTTTAGCCGCACAACATGCCCAGCTGCATACCTATGCATTTTTAGACTGACACTGGAAGCGGGAAGGCGGGGTGGGAAAGAGGAGAACTGAACACCCCCCCCCTCGAAACACTCACTTTCGCAGCCCTCCACTTCCATCCAGCAGCAGAAATCCCGTAAGTTCTCAGCTACCGCTCGTGTCTGCGACACACACGCGTGTCACACATTCCCAGCCACATCCTCCGCCTCTCACGATTGGCTCCTGACTGCTACAGTCCCGTTCGCCGCCCGGCTCGCTCGCTCCCTTCCCCCCCCCCCCCGCCCGCCCGCCCGCCCGCCCTCGCCAACGCATGGCTGCAGACATCACGGGCTGACAATGCGGTGGAAACGGGTGTTGCCCACCTGCGCACATGTGCTGCTTCTCGCGCGCGCTCTCGTCCTCCTTTTGCCGCCGGGTGCCGCAGGATGAAGCGGCGGCGGCGGCTTCTCTTTGCTGCTCCCCAGCTCATTCCCCCCCCCGGCCCCCCGCGCACGCCTTTCACTCACACCGCCCGCTCCAAACAGCCAGGGGGAGCCTCTCACTGCGGGTGCCGCTCCTTCGCCGCTTGGGATTCCTACGGAGGGAGGGAGCGAGCGAGGGATTGAGGGGCCGGCGGGCAGGCGAGCCGTCCCCCCCCCCCCCCGCACTTCACCCAAGCTGCCACTACTCCGTCCGCGGGCGGGCGGGCAGACATGCGGGAGAGCGCTCTTCCCAAGACACGTTTCTTCCGCCGGCTCCTCTCGCTTGCAAAGTCCTGGCTCATCTCTAGCGGGTGCTCCCTCCTCTCTTCCTCTCCGCTACTCTCTCCCGCCCGCTTTTTATCACATGCCCAAGTCTCCAGGCTCCCCGGCGCCGCTCGCTGCGCACAGCCCGCCTGCCTTCCTCCTCCTGCCTACACGCGGCGAATCCGCCCCCTCCTCCCGCCTGCACCACAACCTGACGGAGGCACTATACACACACACACACACACATCCACAGACGCGCAGAGTACAGTCAGTCACCTGACCACGCAGCTCCCACACCACCCCCGCCACCCCCTTCCTTTTCCTTTCCTCCCCGACCACGCTTGCCTGAAACTCTCGGGCCAGCCCACCTGTCGGCGCCCCCTCCCCGCCCGCCCACGAACCACCCACCCACCCGTCGTCCGCCCTCCCTGCCAGCCGCTAACCACCCACTCACCCACACAGCTTCGCAAAGAACAGAAGCCGGTACCAGAAACACACGCACGGCACGCTAAAGCCCCCTCGCTCTCCCCCCCCCAATTCTGAGGCGCGCGGCATGGCGGGCAGGCGGGGGCGCGTGCCTGCACACGCACACTTTTTCCACGGCAAGGTAAACTTCGACTCCCCACCCCATTCCCACCCCGCCCCAACAATTAGGATGGAAATCGGGGGAGGGGGAGAGGAAGTCGAGCCGCACGCTCTGCGGACACGCAGTAGGTTGCGCTGCCTGACTCGACTCCTCCTTGGCCGTCGTCTCAAATCAGTTGCACAGCAGAGGTAAACACTACACGAGCAGGTTCGTGATGAGCGGAAATGCTTGGATTTTAAACTTTTACCCGGCCCCCAAATCAGAACTTGAATACTCAAAGTGCTATTCGAATCTCTTCCAGTCGACGTATAAAAGGACCAGGATCGTTTCATTCTTCCTTTTAAATGGCAATCCTGTAAACAGAGATGGAGGCAAACTTTTAATGACACTTACACTTCCTAGTAGGTACGTGTAAGATTGCAGTGGTACTGAGTTACGCGTTGCGACGCATCAGACATCAGTCAAACAGGTATTCTGTTTAGAAACTGGACCTTGTCGGAAATCCCCGGAGACGCTAGAAGTCTCTGCTAAACACGTGAACTCCAGCGATTTCACCGGATGTGCAGGACAATACTAGACAAAGCTCGCCAACGGTGCTCTCTTTGGGGGGGGGGGGGGGTTACAGGTCCCATAATCCCCTCTCCGGCTGGGGAACTCTGGGAGTTGTAGTGCAAAAAAGGAGTATTCCCGAGTTCGAGTCCTGCGATTCCGGAAATCGCCAGAAGGACATCTCTTTGAGTTCCCTGGAACTTGCTTTCTAGATTACTGTGCAGAGGACTGAAATCTTGACCAGGGCTAATGCTAAACAGGAGATTATTTACATCTGAAGAAGCGGGCAGAAGTCCACGAAAGTTTATGCCAAATAAAACTTGTCAGTCTTTAGGATGCCATAAGAGTCTATGTTTTTTCTGAAAAGTAGATGGTTCACCCAGTTCATTCCTACACATCACTGTTACTAACCCATAAAATAAAGGAGTTCTTTTATACAAATTGCACAAGAATGCTAATTTATTCTTTTCTGTCTTGGAGAGCTGCAAAACTTCATTAGCAGAGAACTCTGATCTGGATATGGAGTTATGCATTTCTTAAGTATAGAATCAAGATTGGAATAAAATAACTAGTAATTGGGATTATTAGAGAGTAGAACCTATTACTAGAGACTACAGACTGTTCCACACCAGTTCACTGGAACTCACAATCAGGTGACAATTGCTTTTGCACAAGGATGAGGTGAGGATGCATCCAATTTTGAATGTTTGAGGAAGACACACAACTGTTTTCTCAGCCTGAAAACATGAGGCATTGATTGACTTCATTAGAACATATTTTAAACATTTGCATCCGTAGAAAAACACGTTTTTCAAACCTTTATATTCTGTTTCATTATTGTACAGTGTAGTGTGCAGCCTACAAAGTCATTTTTGAATGAACAAAATGAAATTTAGATTATATCCCTGTTCTTTAGAAGTGAATAAATGCCATTGTATTGGTTTTTGTTTCTTGATTCTGAAATTCATCACCGTAAAAATTATACCATTAAAAGGTTTGCAATGACTTCATTTCTCTTTCTGTCTTTGTTATCAAGATATCTGACTGACTTTAATTCCAAATCTGTTTTTAAACTCAGTTTCTTGTGTAAGTTATGATTATCCCCTCAGCTGATGTGGTAAGAACGCCACACACTATACATTTCACAGTCTACACGAGGATGTAACCTACAGAAAGTCAATCCACTGGATAAGTTTTTCCCGTATTACTGTACACAGGAGGAACACTACCAACATATGTAACAATTGTGCAAAAATATCCAATAGCTGTATGTTCCATTACTGAAATGCCACAGGTGGATGGGGGAACACTGAGTATCTAACAATGGGCTCATTGTATGCAAAGCTATAAGCTAAATTGCTGCAAAACATTTTATAACCGAGTAAATCAATTTTATAAAATTTGCCCACTACATGATCCAATGTGTATAGCAGAGCTTTCATTTTTTAATTATTTATTATAATGTTTGCTTAATTAAATTTATTTTTAAGTAGTAAAGGCATTATTATTATTTCTCAGCATTGCTGGTGCAACAGGGCAGACCAAAGGGCCAAGCCTAAAACTCACTATTTTTTTTAATTTCAGGAAGCAATTTAGTAGCTATTGGCAATTGTTTTAAATTGTAAAAACAAAGATCGTGCAATGATTCCAGATGCTGAAATTAGTATGGAAAGGAAGATTACCTTGGTTGTATAGTCTTTTGATTCCTTGCTTTGATGTTTGGTACTTTGCAATGTTTGTACTTTCTTTTGAGTTCGCTTTCTGATGGAACTCCAGCATCTACTGTATAAGATGTGTTTGTTGCTTATCTGGCTTATAATACCTGGTTTATTAAAAGCAACTGTTTCATCTGTCATAATTAACTTTTTCATGCCATTATAGTATTAAGGTATTATTTTCTAAAACTGGAGGTTGATTGTTGTTGTTGTTGTTTAGCAAGTACCACTCTGTCATTCATCAAGTACCTGGGATTAAGCATTCCAACATCCTGTTTAATAAAATAGATTTATTTTCAAATAAAATTTCTAGTGCTGAAAATACCACTGTGTAATCCTAACCTGAAAAGAGCATTAATTCATTCATGTCTGTGTGAAATAATCAGTTACAATGCAGACCTGTGCATGTCTACTCAGAAGTAAGCTCTTTTGATCTGAATTGTTCTCAAGTAAGTAAATGGAATTAGGTAAGAAATTGCAACTCTTACATCACTGTTGGTTTCAGAAACCTCTGCATCTATTTTTTCTACACAAATGTTACCAAAATTATGAAATAATTCTTGTTACTTTTAGGATTGCTATCAATGTCCATAATACAGATACAAATGAGAACAATGTGCCTACATCGTCAATGTTTCTGTAGAAATAAAAACAGCTGCCTGTCTAAGTAAGATATGCATGTTTCAGCTTATTTTATGTTAAGTGTGGCTGTCAAATTAAACAATATTGCAGTGTGTAGTAATAAACATCCGTTGTGTATATCTGGAGAACTTTGTGGCAATTATTTCTCAAATGAGCCCTTTCTTTTTCTTATACTAGAAAAAAATGAAAGGTTTTGACATTTCACAACCTACGTAGTTTCAAAAAAATGCCCTAAATCATGGGTAGGGAACCTTTGGCACTCCTGTTGTTTGAGACTATATCTCCCACAGTCCCTTAGGTGTGGCCAGGCAACATGTGGCTAACGGGAGTTGTAGGCTAAGCATATTCAGGAACTGAACTGAAAACATCTGGAAGTCAATATAGACATGATCAGGAGTTATGTTTCCTCTGAATTTTGTGCTAAAGTTTCACATTGTGCATAAATGTGTGTGAACACGTGCACATGCATGGAAGACAGAGCTTATCCTGTATCTAACGGCCATAGTTCCCATGTATAAGTGGGACTATCTTTGTCTCATCTTTTGCTTTTGTTTATTTTTTCACTTCTTGGCTTCATCTATTTCTACTTGATACAACAGGTTGTCATTTATCCATGTGTATGAACCCATTTTCTTCCAACTTGTTTCGGCTTGAGATCCCTTGTCTGAGGAATGTTCTTGGCACATTTGTGCATAGCTTGCAACATGTGCTGCTGTAGCATGAGGAAAACCCACGTAACATATAATAACGTAATTATATTTTTTCTTAAAACTGTGACATTTAAAACAATGTTTTAAGACCAGGTGTGAAAGAGAGATAGAGAAAAGAGAGAAAGTGGAGAGTGAGCCGTCCCCTCAGCAAAAGACACCTGCGCGAGATGAAGTGGAGAGACTGGGAGAGACATTAGAAAACAAAGGGGTGAACATAGAGGAAGAGACAAAGAGGGAACTGAAGGAAAAAGAGGAAAGGATTGAGATTTGCTTGGTAGAGGAGAAAGAGAGAGGAGGAGTTAATTTTACCCGTATGCAAGGAAGATATAAAATATCAGAGTGGGAGGAGACAATTTAGAATACCGGGAACGTCAGAGAGGAGAGAGGAAAAAGGAGAAAGAGAGAGGGAGAAAGAAGCCGAATATGATAGAATGAGAGGACTATTGGAAGATTTTCCCAATCTGAAGACAAGAGGGTTGTTGCCTAATCCTGACCTCTCCAAAGGAAAAAAGACACAAGTGGACTCCCTAGAAGGGACAGTAATGGTATATCCGCAAGGACAAGGTCGCTGGAAGAAGGTGGTCCAGCCAGACTCCTCGTTCAACAGTTCACCACCGGAGGGCGACTGGGCCAGACACCCCTGTTGTGGAACCATCTGTGCGGTGAAGAGTACACCCATGACGAAGCCCACCGATCGCGAACGGTTTGGACCAGCCCCTTTATAAATCCTGTCTGTTCAAAGACAGAATTGTTGTCCCCTCAGTACGGACAGTTACCCGATATTAGTTTATTTCAACCAGTTGAAGTGATTGTCGATTCTCCAAATGTTAAGATCAATAAATCTGTTAATGTGCAAAAAGAGGCTCCCTCGTTATTTCCCGCCAAAAGAGAGGAACTGCTCCAGATATATGATGAACCCAATCACAATGGCGCCCAACATGGGGCAGTTCCGATAGCGGGAAATAATGAAATGTTGAAGATGCAATGAACAATAGAAAGACAAGAAAAGCTGATAGAAACATTGACAGAACAACAAGCATTACTGACGAAACAAATGTAAAAACAAGAGACGGAAGATGAGAAAGGACAAAAATGGGCCAATCATACAAAGAACATGTGGGTGGCAGGTCCCACACCTATTAGGGTACAAAAAATGGGAACCACCGATGATCCTGAAGCGTATCTACATACGTTTGAGTAGCAGTTGCAGCCGGCTGGCCTAAAGAACAATGGACCTTAATTTTGACTCCCTGCCTCACGGGGATATTACAAGAAGTGGTAGACACCTTATCCCCGGAAGAGGCCACCCAATATGAAGTGGTGAAGACAGCAATTTTACACACTCTCAATTTGACCGAAGAAGCATATAGGAAAAGATTTAGAGAATTAAAGCTGAAATCAGGAGTACATCCACGTCCGTTGACACAAAGAATGAAAGCTAATTTGATACATTGGTTGCGGCCCGAAGAAAAGTCTAAAGAACAATTATTAGAAGTATTGGTTATGGAACAACTGGTAACGACCTTAGGAGGTAATCTCAGAAATTGGGTGCAAAGGAATCATCCAAAAAATTTAGAAGAAGCGATCCGCCTAGTGGAGGACTTCTGCAACGCAGAAGATTATGGACGGGATAACTCCTCCTACTTTGCGGAGAGAAACAAAGGGCAAGAGAAGATGGTGGCGGGTGGTTTCCCAGGTGCCACCCCACAAGGAGTTTTCAACCCCACTACGACTTCAAAGGGGAGAGGACGTGGTTTCGAGAGTATGGGGTCGAAACCCATACGACCTATAACTTTTGACCACCGTTTGTTCGAGAATGGAGGTGGATGGAAAGGGAGGAAAGATGGGAAACCCGTCTGCTTTGAATGTGGAGTAGAAGGCCATCTACGGCGAGAATGCTCAGGGACGGACTGTTCCTGGGTAGGACAGAACCAGACAACTATGCAGGTTCAAGGCTCGGAACAAAGTAGATGGAAGGTGATGGCGTGGGTAAATGGGTAAAGGAAAAAAGCATTGGTGGACACGGTGTGGAAAAACTCTTGTGCAAAGTCTAAAAGGGACAATGTTGGAAGAAAAGTTATATGTTAAGTGTATTCATGGAGATTCAAAGTCATATGGTATGGCCTGGGCGGATATAGAAATAGAAGGAGAACGTAGGAGGTTAAAAGTTGGAGTGGTGCCAGGGCTAACGAGAGACATGTTACTAGGGCGTGATTGGGTAGAAGCCCACAAGCTATTACAACTGAAAGAAGGCTTACAAGGGGAATGTGGGGAACAAGAAAACAAAAATGACCTTTTTAAGAATACCTCTCGAGAACAAACTCACTTATGGCAACAAGATGATCCCACTTTACAAGAAGCACTAAAGGAAGCCCAAGAGAGAGGAACCATTGTAAAAGGCGACTCCGGTTTTGAAATGCAGGAGGGTTTGTTGTATCACATAGATAAAGAAGGGGGCAGACAGTTGGTAGTTCCCCAAAAATGGAGAAAGACAGTGTTACAGTTAGCTCATGATATACCTATGGCTGGTCATCTCTTGACACACAAGATGATACCACGAATAACACAACGGTTTTGGTGGCCAAGCGTGAATAAAGAGGTAGAAGAATATTGTAAGACTTGTAGAGAATGCCAAGTAACGCAGATGAAACCAAGACCCGGTGCCCCTTTGATTCCTATCCCTTTAGTAGATCGTCCCTTTGAGAGAATAGGGTTAGATATTGTGGGCCCTTTGATTAGGTCAGTGGGAGGGCATACTCATATTCTGGTTTTAATAGATTATGCCACCCGATACCCTGAAGCCATCCCTTTGAGGTCCACCACAGCCAAGGTTTTGGCTAGAGAATTAATTCAGGTATTCTCCAGGTTGGGTTTTTCTAAAGAAGTTTTAACTGATCACGGCACCAATTTCATGAGCCAGACCTTTTAAGAATTGTGGCAATTATTGGAGGTTAAACCTGTACATACCTCAGTGTATCATCCACAAACCAATGGGTTAGTAGAGAGGTTTAATAAAACGTTGAAAGGAATGTTAAGGAAGTTAGTGTTAGAAAAACCACGCAGATGACACTTATTAGTGGCACCTTTGATGTTTGCAATTAGGGAAGTACCACAGGCATCGACTGGATTCTCACAATTTGAGATGATGTATGGGTGGAATCCTAGAGGGATATTAGATTTGATAAAGGAGAAATGGGAGACTGGGAAAGACGAAGCTCAGATAGTGGTTCAGCAAGTAATTGAAATGAGGAATCACCTGAATAAGGTAGCCAAAGTGGCTAGAACACAATTACAAAAGGTACAACAAGGACAAAAGAGGAGGTATGACTCAAAGGTGAATCCAAGACAATTCAGTGTAGGACAAAAAGTTTTATTCCTACTACCAGCTGAAAATGCCAAACTTTTTGCAAGATGGCAAGGACCCTACGAAGTAATTAGATGTATAGGATCAGTAGATTATGAAATAAGTATGCCAGATAAGAGGGAAAAGGTGGGAATATTCCATGTGAATTTGTTGAAAGAATGGAGGGAACGAGAGGTATTTGTCGGAGAAGTAGAAGAAGAAGATTTAGGCCCAGAGGCCTTAGTTTGTCTCCAAGTGACACAAGAACTCTCTTTAGGAGAAGAATTAAATAGAGTTCAAACCAAACAAGTTAGATGTATAGAAGAAGAATTTAGAGATGTTTTCTCCAATAGACCAGGTTTAACCACAAAGGTTGAACATCAGATCAATACCCTCGCTCAGGTTGTGGTTAGGTCTGGGGGAAGGAACTGGCCCCATCATCTCAAAGAAACAATCAATCAAGAAGTAGAAGAAATGTTAGGATTAGGTGTGATAGAGCCATCTCATAGCCCTTGGAGAAGTTACCCAGTGGTGGTCCCCAAACCAGATGGAAGCATAAGATTGTGCATTGACTTTAGGAAACTAAATGAAGTCTCTAAGTTTGATGCTTATCCCATGCCTAAGATAGAGGATTTGTTAGAAAGGCTTGGAAGGGCTGAATTCTTATCGTCTCTAGATTTGACAAAGGGTTACTGGCAGATTCCTTTATGGTCTAGTGACAAAGAAAAAACTGCTTTTGTTACCCCCCAGGGATTATTTCAATTTACATGCATGCCATTCGGGTTGCATGGAGCAGCCGCTACCTTTCAGAGACTAATAGATAAAATTTTAGAACCAGTAGAAACATTTGCTGCTGCTTATATTGATGATGTAAGATTCGATGTAAGATCGAATCCACGTGACGGAGTGAGCGCCCGTCGCTTGTCCCAGCTCCCGCCAACCTAGCGGTTCGAAAGCATGCAAATGCGAGTAGATAAATAGGGACCACCACGGTGGGAAGGTAACAGCGTTCCGTGTCTAAGTCACACTGGCCATGTGACCACGGAAGATTGTCTTCGGACAAACGCTGGCTCTATGGCTTGGAAATGGGGATGAGCACCGCCCCTAGAGTCGAACACGACTGGACAAATTGTCAAGGGGAACCTTTACCTTTACTTTATATTGATGATATTTTAATTTATAGCAATAGTTGAGAAGAACACCTGGAACATCTGGGAAAGGTGTTGACAGAGTTAAGAAAGGCAGGACTTAAGGTGAATCCCTCCAAGTGCAAGATAACAAAAAAGGGAGTGAAATTCTTAGGGTTCCAGGTAGAACAAGGAAAAATTCAACCCGTACAAGATAAAGTTGAGAAAATAGCAGATTGGCCACAACCAAGGAATAAAAAACAAGTTCAACAATTTTTAGGCTTGGCAGGATATTACCGCCAATTTGTACCTAATTTTGCAGAAATTGCGGCACCTCTAACTGATTTAACTAAGAAGAGAGTAACTAGAGGAATAAGATGGGGATTTCCAGAACAAGAAGCATTTAACCTCTTAAAGGGAGTGTTAAATGCCTTACCAAGTAGATATGCTCCTGACTTCAACGTTCCCTTTATAGTACAAACTGATGCCTCAGACAGAGGGATTGGAGCTGTGTTGACACAAGTTCGAGGAGGTATAGAATATCCTATCATGTATTTAAGTAAAAAGTTGTCTCCTAGGGAACAAAGGTATGTTACCTTTCGGTTCCGCGTTGACTTCAAAGTTTTGATGCTTACGTTTAAAGCCCTAAACGGTCTAGGGCCTCGATACTTGTCGGAACACTTACTCCCACCCAGTTCTACCCGTGTCACTCGTGCGAGTCAGGAGGTGAGGTTGAGGAGCCTGACGCCGAGGGAGGCCCGGAAGGAAAAAACAAGAAGCCGGGCCTTCTCGGCGGTGGCTCCTCGCCTCTGGAACAGCTTACCTCCTGAGATTCGCGCAGCTCCCTCGCTGGGTATTTTCAAGAAACAACTGAAAACATGGATGTTTAGGCAGGCCTTCCCCCTTTCCAGTTAACTCCTATTATTATTATTATTTTCTTTTTTCACTATAATACACTCTGTTTCTTGCCATCTTTGGGAAAATTATGTTATGTTATGTGTATGTTTTTGTTTATTGTTTTTAGTGCGTGTTGTAAGCCGCCTAGAGTGGTCACAATTGACCAGATAGGCGGGGTATAAATGAAATAAATAAATAAATAAATAAATAAATAAATAAATAAATAAATAAATAAATAAATACCATAGAAAAAGAAGCCTTAGCAGCAAAATGGGCTATACAATCACTGAGATATTATTTGTTAGGAGCACCTTTTACCTTGGTCACTGACCATGCTCCTTTACAGTGGCTGAATCGGATGAAAGATACCAACCCACGATTGACTCAGTGGTATCTATGCTTACAACCATTTGCATTTAAGGTTCAATATAAGAGAGGCAGTGCCCATCCTAATGCTGATTATTTTTCCTGACAGGGTACATGGGGAACTGCAGTGGAAGAGAGGACGGCACACTCGTCGGGGGTGTGTGTGAAAGAGAGATAGAGAAAAGAGAGAAAGTGGAGAGTGAGCCGTCCCCTCAACAAAAGACACCCGCGCGAGATGAAGGGGAGAGACATTAGAAAACAAAGGGGTGAACATAGAGGAAGAGACAAAGAGGGAACTGAAGGAAAAAGAGGAAAGGATTGAGATTTGCTTGGTAGAGGAGAAAGAGAGAGGAGGAGTTAATTTTACCCGTATGGGAGGAAGATATAAAAGATCAGAGTGGGAGGAGACAATTTAGAATACCGGGAACGTCAGAAAGGAAAGAGGAAAAAGGAGAAAGAGAGAGGGAGAAAGAAGCCGAATATGATAGAATGAGAGGACTATTGGAAGATTTTCCCAATCTGAAGACAGGAGGGTTGTTGCCTAATCCTGACCTCTCCAAAGGAAAAGAGACACAAGTGGACTCCCTAGAAGGGACAGTAATGGTATATCCGCGAGGACAAGGTCGCTGGAAGAAGGTGGTCCGGCCAGACTCCTCGTTCAACAGTCCACCACCGGAGGGCGACTGGGCCAGACACCCCTGTTGTGGAACCATCTGTGCGGTGAAGAGTACACCCATGACGAAGCCCACCGATCGCGAACGGTTTGGACTAGCCCCTTTATAAATCCTGTCAGTTCAAGGACAGAATTGTTGTCCCCTCAGTACAGACAGTTACCCAATATTAATTTATTTGAACCAATTGAAGTGATTGTCGATTCTCCAAATATTAAGATCAATAAATCTGTTAATGTGCAAAAAGAGGCTCCCTCGTTATTTCCTGCCAAAAGAGAGGAACTGCTCCAGATATATGATGAACCCGATCACAGCAGGGGGGAAAATCCCTGTAAATAAGATAGGGGAAAGAAAGCAAATTTCTGAAATCAGCATTGTTGACATGGAATAAAAATTAGTACTGTGTAAATGACGGGTTGCTTCTAATTTGACAAAAGCAAACATTAGAACCAAATTTATGAAGGTCCTGCAAGTCAGCATGACACAAGTCTGAGCTTAGCAAAGTTCAGACAACCCTCTATGTCTGATTTTCTTGGGATCCTAAGAAAGGTTCAGCCTAGTCTTAGGAAACCAAGTGCAAAAGGAGAATGGTCAACTTCATATTAAATATTATGGTAGAATTCCCATATTCTACACAACTGTGTTAAAGGTGTAGGAGCACAATCTATGCTTTTTTTAAATCTGACCTCCTTGTTCTAGCATAAGAAGCACTAGTTGCTCTCCCAGATGAACAACCCAGGCCTATACTTTGCCCAAGACTTTTTGTTGTTTAGTCGTTTAGTCGTGTCCGACTCTTCGTGACCCCATGGACCAGAGCACGCCAGGCCCTCCTGTCTTCCACTGCCTCCCGGAGTTGGGTCAAATTCATGATGGTAGCTTCGATGACACTGTCCAACCATCTCGTCCTCTGTCGTCCCCTTCTCCTCTTGCCCTCACACTTGCCCAAGACTAGACAGAGGCAATTAGTGTTTCAGCCTAACATTTGTACTGACTGGCTTCTCAGTTCATGCCACTCCTCCAAGCATGCTGCTTTTCCCATATTGCTTCAGAAGGTTATTGTGCAGTTTCATATATGTGTGCTCAGAAGTAAGTGAAACAGGGTTCAGTAGAGCTTACCTCCAGGTTACTATATACCGAATTGCAGTCTTCCCCTGTATATATATCCTGTATACTTAGGAATAAATTACATTCAATTCTTACTGTCAGGCCAGTGAGCATAGGATTACATTTCCTGAATTAATTTTGCATGGGAATCTCGGTATAGGAATCCAATCCATAAAGAAATCCAAAACTGCTCATCACACATTTCTGTCTTCCACTTGGACAGTGCTCTTACTGGCTAGGTCATCGATCTTTAAACTAGGACTCACTGGGTCTCGCATTGTTCTAATGTGGGTTGCACCAACATTACAATCACTTTTTGTTTTAGAAGAAGGATAACACATGGACCTATATGAATTCTCAGATATAAAGGAAGATATGTTTTACGTGCCTTCCATTAGTACATTGAAAATGTTTTGGTAAATGTGACTTCTTATCCCTGAATTACATGTCAGAGCTTAGGAAAGTTTTGTTTCTGTTTTTTTGTTGTTGTTGTTGTTTTGTGGTTTTTTTGCTTACAATGCCTAGAACTGCCAAGCCAGCATTCCAGAAAAAAAATAATTTCTAAGCTCTGTGACAACTGGCACCAGCACAAACTCTCTTTGACAGAACTATTAAAGATATAGGGGTCCCATGAAAAAACATTTTATAAGGTTAATTTTATCATCTATTATTTCCCCCTTTACAACCAACACACTGGTATATTATGGTCTCCAAGCTAGCCACAGTAACTGCAGAAATGCTGACAAAGCTGAAAAGTACCCGCAGTATGAGAGTGCAATCTTGTTTCCAATCAATCAATTCAATCAGTGTTTATTATCTTTCATTGGTTTAACTCTAACGTGAAGTATTTTCTCAATATCACTATTGTAATTAGAAATGATAAAATGCACTAAGTAATTTTTAGGGAGAGAAATGAGTACTTAAAATAAATGCCACTCAGTTTTATTTGGGTAAATACCTTAGGTCATTAATCAATTCCCATAAAATGTTCAAGATGTTTGTGCATTCATTTTTGTCACTCATATACTGCACATTCTGTTTCAGTAGCCATCTGCAGCAGGGATGTGATGAGTACTTGCAAAATTTATTCTTCTCAGTAATTTTCCCAGTCTTGCCCATGCCAAGCCTTCCCCTAGTATTCGTGAGATTTGGTGGCCTCCTGTGAAAACAAGACCCAGCCTTTCATTTCCCTCTCCCTGTTTTTGCCCATTATTCTGTGCAAGAAGCTGCCAAATTCTGTACAGCTTAATGCCTTTTCCTGTGATTTCTCCACCAGAAAGATGCCATTCTCCATAGAAATTGTAATAATCCCGTGAAGCTTTCTGTTTCCTCTTCCCTTTCCAGGTGACTCTTCTGTAGGAAATATGTCATCCTGTGCAGGAATTGTAAACAACAACAACAAGAACAAAAATCCCACACAGCTTCACATATCTTCCAGAAAAAAATGACTTCCAGAAATACCATGAGATTTCCTGTGAGATTTCTTGGAGCGGGGGGGGGGGGGGGGAGGAATCACACACAGAAGAAATCTCATGGTGAGTAGGAAAAAATGAAAAATATTTTGGTCATTTTTGTAGAGTGAGGCTGTAAGATTCACATTCTCAGTCTCCAGCCGATTTTCTCCACAGTACCTATACTTATTTCAGTCTATTTGAATTGTTTGAAGACTACAGCCTTAGCTACTATAAAATAACAGTCATTGTCCCCAGCGTACCTGCTGACAAACAAAAACATTTTAATTTTGTGATTATTTTCTCTTCTGGGTTTGGGGAGAGCGGTGTAGCGATTTACTGGTTATTTTCATTTTGCTGCTTAAAAATAGATCACACTCAACATAATAATGTTCTGTTGCACTGTATCATGATACACTTCAATTAAGCATTGTTTCTAAAGAAAAATAATCATTAACATGTATATAAATAAGCTTTACAGCAACTCATCAAAAGAGACAATAGCAAATACAGTGTTCAGTTAATAAAATGCTACTTCAATTGTCACATATATGAAACTGGCTCTATTTTATAACTATGCTTTGGTGGAATTCAGAGAATGGCAGAATCTAATGACGAGGAGGAAAGAAAACAACCTGAAATTAATTATTTTTTTAAAAAAAGCCAAACCACCACTATATTCTTAAAAATAGTATCAGTACTAACTAATGCTGCAATAATACAGCAGATACTCAAAACATAAAGACAGAAATCTGTGGTTTTTGTTTTGTTCTGTTTTTCATTCATTTTTTTTTCCTGGCTTGGTTTGGTTTGGTTTACGTTCAACTTATCATAGCTGTTGGGGCACAGGTCCCTCTGTTGTCCACCAAGGAATCATTAAAATGCCATCAGTTTCTACATATTTTCTAAAGGTTTCTAATTAAGCTACAAATGGTAGAGGTTGTCACTGTGTCCTCTTACACATTTTTAAAAGCAGTTGATATGTTCTTACTATTTTTCCTGGTAGCAACAACCAGTTACAGATTTATCCCATGACTTGAGGACTGGAATACTTTTAGAATTAGTACAATTCCTGAGCCTTGTTTGTGGAATGAGCAATTACTGTCCTTCCTCACAACTGCTTCCATTTTTTTTTAATCAGAGAGAATCTACTAACAAGGAATCAACACAACAGCTGCTAAGTGTTATTTTATTGGTATTGCTAAGTCTGTTTCCATTGGTAAGCATCCCAGGTCTAGGCTTTTCTCCAGTGACCAGAATAGGGTGGCCACTGCTCCAGTGCCACAAAGGAAGACATGGAAGACAAGAGAATATTCTTCACAAAAAAAGAAGGGCATTTTTGCATTAAATTTGTATGTGTTCATTTAACCAAATATATGCAAATATAGTCACAGTTAGGCAGTATTACTATAATTTAAGTAGAAATACACCACTGCTCACCATATTGCATAAGGCTGTGACTAGGTAACAACCTCGGAACACAGCACTGAGATAAAAATGGGATATAAATAAAGTAAATAAATAAGACATATTATTTAATAACTCTGTGAAATGCCCCATGCCGTGTATTTTCTTGGTTTTCGTAACATTCCATATGAGACCATATTCACCACAGACTTCACTGACTTTATTAAGAAACCTTTGCAGATCATCAAGGTTGTCAGCTGTTAATACTGCATCAGATTTTGTTGATAATCTCTCAACTGATAAAAATGACATCATAAGAATTAACAAGTGCTTCTTGAAAAGGTTCTCTGACTGCAAACTGGAAAGCATTGGTGGGAGCCGGAATTCTTGTTGTGCTCTCCTTCAGTGTCTGTCACTTAATGTTCAACTTTCACAACACGTTTCAGCTACCAATACAAGTTACCAATAATTCAAATATCTCTAGAAACAAAATATTTATTTACCAATAACAGGTAAATGCTGTTACTGTGTTGGTGCTGGTTTGGAACTACATAGGAAATCACATGTGCTGGAAACCAAAGTGAAATAGTGTGATTCCCCCACAAAAAAACTAATAGTCCCTGATGCTGAACCAAAAAAGTCTGCATGGGCATGGAAAAGGGTTGGGCTAATTCATAATTAACTGTATACTATTTAGTCACTAGAAAATAGATTGAGTTTAACTGACCCAACAGCAGGACAAAACAGGGTATAAATGGTAATGTAGTCACCCCTGAGTTTATTTGCAGATTTCCGTGGCTTAAAACACCTAGCCAAACGTTTGGGTTTCTGTTGCTATTTTTCCTTTTCCCAATCTCCGCCCCCCCTTTTTTTTTCTACCATCAAGTCTGACAAAGAATTCTAGGACTTCAAAAGCTTGCATATTTGGCACATTTTCAGTTGATCCTAATCAAACTAAGATTTTTAGATTTTATTTTATCTCTATGGATCAATATAGCCTCATTTCTTTTTTCCTTCTCTTTAAAAAAAATTGAAATATTTGTTTCTACATAATCACTGGATAAATTCATGTGGACAGTTTTCACTATAGTTCAGTTTAGAGGGCTGCCTTTATGTCAGGACTTATGTTTGTTTGTTTATTTAAATTATTTATATGTTGCCTTTCTCCCCATAGGGGACCCAAGGCAGCTTACAACAGATAAAACAACAGATTTAAAACACTATATAAATATCATATTTTTTTAAAAAACGGATTAAACATATATTATGATTAAAAATCAAGTTTGAAAACAATTCAAAATTATTTAAAAACCTGTACGTTAAAAACCACCATTCTTGAGATAACATACTGCTTAAAAGCCTGCCTGAAAAGGAAAGTCTTTGCCTGACGATGGAAGGACAAGAAGGAGGTGGCCAACCTGGCTTCTCTGGACAGTGCATTCCATAGCCTGGGAGCAGCCACTGGGAAGGCCCTCTCTCATGTCCTCACCAAATGAGCTTGGGAAGGTGGTGGAACTGAGAGGGGGGCCTCTCCCAAAGATCATAGGAGCCAAGAAGGCTCATATGGGGTGATACAATCCTTTAAATAGCCTGGACCCAATCTGTGTAGGGCTTTATAGGCAATAACCAGTACATTGAACTGAGCCTGGAAACAGACTGGTAGCCAGTGCAGTTGTTGTAACAGGGGCATTATATGCTCCCTAACTGGCCCCAGTCAGCAGTCTGGCTGCAGCGTTTTGAACCAGCAGAAGTTTCCGAACACTCTTCAAAAGCAGCCCCACATAGAGTGCATTGCAGTAATCCCAATGAGATATAACTAAGGCAGGAGTCACCATGGCCAGATCGGACATCTCAAGGACTGGGTGCAACTGGTGCAGGTGTGCAAATGCATTCCTGGCAACTGCTCAGACTTGAGCATCCAAGCTCAGGATTGTGTCTAGGAGCACACCCAAGCTCTGGACCTGACTTTCCAGGGGAAGTGTAACCCCATCCAGTACAGGCTGAATCCCTTCCCCTGATGTTAAGATATTGAACTCATGCTCCCACCAGCAGGAACATCAAATATATATTTTTAAACAAAGAGTTGCACTGCTGACTGCAGAATGAGTCAACATAGCAACAATGGCAGCCACTCCCAAGGAGATCCTGGCAGCTATGTTGCTAGCCAGCAATTACCCTTTTCCTTATTCTGCTACATTTGGCTGCCTGGAATATGTGTTCTCAGGAGGACCCAAATTTTAATAATAAATTGAATTGTTTTACTAGTTATACAATCCTATAGGATTTATTGAAGTCCACATAACTTACTTATGAGTAACTGTGATTAAGAACAGGCTGAAACTTTCAATAATCAGAACGAAAGTTAACCCAGTAACACTCTGAGAGATAGTCACCTGCACATTCTTTGCTTGATTTATAAAGGCAGTCTTAGGATATAAAATTTGGTAACTATGGTCACACAAAAATATTTTGTCTGCTAGTGCTATCCTAGATTCTATTTCTTCTTCTTCTTTTCACACTAATTGTAAGTGCTGTCCAAATTAAAATTAAAACTTGGAATAATTTCCTTGGAATAATGAAATTCCTGTGGGAAAAATAAATTCAAGGCACTGAAAATAATGTTCATTTTTAACCTCTCACTGAGAGAGACTTTTCAGTGGATCTTTCAAATTTTAGAACCTAATCCTGTAGTCCAATACAGGCTTACCTGGCCCTTAAGACCCACTGGACTGACTTCTCAGTAGGTATACACAACATTGTGTTGCAAGTCAGATAAAATCAAACAGAACAAAATCATTTACAAGGCAAAATCCAGAAGAATTTCACTGTGACTACAACCCCTTTGAAATGTGCAAAACTGAAGTACACACTTAATGTATATCATCCTTTGGTCTTTGAAAGGAGATGATTAGCTGCCACTGGATTGGCACTCTGTCTACCTTTAACAGCATCTCAGCCTATATTGTCTCCAGACAAACAAGCTTGAGATTCTAGATGGAAAGGGATGAAGTGTCCAACATCTAACACACACCAGGACCTTATCCCTGTACTCCTGGATTGCCTAGACAGTCCAGATTGCCATGTCCCTGAAAGAAATGGCTAACCAGATAGAAAAGAAGAAAGAGCCTTTGTACCTTTAAGAGCTGTGAGGCAGGAGTAAGAGAGGGTACCATCATTGGGCATTTGTCCTGCTGTTTGGTCTACTGCAGGGACAGGCTCCCCCCCTTTACCAGCAATCACATGTCGTAATTGCTGAAACCTATCCCCAGAAAGTTCATATCTGCACCTTTCTGGGTCCCTGTCAGGGGCTACTCTTTTTAAGGTGCAGGCAGGATTGTTCCATTTTGGTTTGTTTCCAGCACGTGTGATAATTGGAAATGAACCAAAGTGAGTTTATGGCTGTCAGTCTTCCTTCTGCAGTTAATTTTCCAATATCATTAAATGTCTTCAGATGAGAGCTTAGCCACTTCACAATATTGGAAAATTAAACACTTCCTCTGCCCCATGGAGGGGATTAGCAAGTAACAGGTTTTTTTAAAACTATATTAGGACTGTGCTGAGGCACTGTATCATTTTGAAAAAGAAAAGAAAAATTGAACACTTCCTCACAGAAGCTGGAGGAGATAGGAGAGAGTAAAGAGGGTGATTTTTGACACAACGGCTTACATAGAGAACACATACTAAATAGGACAATTAAAAACTTCCTTCCTCTGCTCCTCCATGAAGCAGGAGGAGAAAGCAGATATTTAAAAATCAATTAGGACAGTGCTGATGCACTGCATCATTTACAGATTTTTTTTTTTTTAATTGCAGTCTTCCTCCTGGAGGTGAGAGCAGGCAGGAGGGGCCAAAGAAAGTTTTTCTTTTCTTTTAACCTTCTTAAAGGAGCCAGAACAAATATGGTTGCTTGAGGTGTGTATGACATTTGTATGCAAGAACTTCACCAAGTGGCATACCAGACCTCTACTGGACCACAAGCAATCCTATTTAACACACATCAGTCCATTCCAAATGAGCCTGCGTAGACAAGCCCAGACTTTTTTTTCACTTGGCCATCCTGGACAAACATATGGAAAGAAGGTGCCTCCAGCATATATGATCCCAGGCAAGTTATACAAATGGTATAAGCTATACATGGCAGTGGAAGACCAATAACTAATTACAGTGGTACCTCGCAAGACGAACGCCTCGCGCCACGAAAAACTCACAAGACGAAAGCGTCTTGCGATTTTTCCATGACTCGCAAGACAGCTTTTCCTATGGCCGTGCTTCACAAGACGATTTTTTTCCGTCTTGCAGTCATTTTCGCAAGATGAAAAAAATGGCAATCGTCTTGCGAGGCATCTCATAGGAATGCATTGAAGGCAATTTCAATGCATTCCTATGGGAAACCGCGCTTCGCAAGACGATCGTTTTCGCGGTACGAAAGGACTCGCGGAACGAATTGTTTCAGTCTTGCGAGGCACCACTGTATTATGATCTATATGCACAGATGTGGGTACCTTTCTTAGGAAAGTTATTCAGAGGAGGACTACAGAAGTAGGTCATCTTTCATTTTCCAACAAACACTGGTAAAGAACCAGCGGTGTACTGGGATACCCAACATGCCCAGAAATTAGACTTTCTTCGTGTCCTGTTACAGCACTCTGTGATGCCAGAAGTTTCCTACAAAGGATGTATCAGTTCTCTGGAACAAGTTTTTAGGGTGTGATGGGGCAATCCAAAGCAAAGGATCACAAATTCTGGAAAAAGCTATGAGCCAGTAGAAGTAAAGAAAGCATGTTCTTCAGATATTCATTGTACACAATCAAATCATAAAAAGGTCTCTCTATACATACTTTCCTCTTTCCATATAATCACCACCTTCTCTATCTATTTATCTTAACCAGTCTCTAACTCTATCTCTATCTCTTCTGACGCTCTCTCTCTCTGACTCTCTGACACTGACTAACTAACCACTCTGACTAACTCTAACTCACTCTGACTGACTGACTCCTCCTCTCAGGCTCCGCCTTTTAAACTTTCTCTCGGCTCCGCCTCTCAACCACATTAGCATAGGACATGAATAATATATGACTTATACCTAACAAAGGGCGAACGCTACAGTAACTTTTCCAAGTCCAGGATATACTCACCTTTTTCACCCGGCAAAATCAAAAGTGGACAAACACGCAACCCATGGAACAGAGTTCCATAAAAACGAGGCCACTACTGAAAAGGCACTATCTCTTTTGCCCACTCAGTTAATTGACAACAATGGCATACCTCTAGCAATGTGTCTACAGTGGTATAAGGGCCCAGGTATGAACAGGCCTATGTAAGAGATTATTCAGTAACCTGCACCAGCAATTAGATCTAAAGGCATGTTAATATTACAGGGTGGTGACTGTGGCAATCTTTCTGTGTTTGTGAAATCAGAATTCAAAGGAACCTCATGCTTAAACCTTGACGAACAATCCCCAAAACAAGATAATTTGTATAATCTCAGAAATGTGGGACAGAGAGGCTCACATTAGTTAAGAATTTCCTTCTCCCAGTCTCTAAAACCTGCTTCTGGTCCTGATCTCAAGCTATTTACATCTTTAAAAAGTAGCCACCAGCATTTTAAATCTGATCTCCAGTTGTACCAGCACCCAGTGCAATTGGTATAAGACGGGTGTTAAGTGCTCTGGCCATCTGGCTCCCAAGCAAGGGAGCATCGGTTGCTCCTAAAAACTGCTTAAACAGTTCCTGTTTGTACTTGTTATGTGATCAGCCTTCCTATCTGATCCTTATTTCCACTCCATTAAAAAAGTATACCAGTGTTCTATTGCAAATATCTCAAGCTGCAAGAATCAATTTTGAAGCCATCTAAGCCAAGTGGCCATCACTACAGCTTGAGATGACAAGTGGTCTGCAGTCAACAAAGCTAATGTTAGAATAAGTATAATAAACGTCAAGGTTGCTGGAGTGATTTTGTCACAACAGACTAACATGGTGACCCTCTCCAGAAATAAGTTATCTGTTCTGTGAAGTAGTGCTCTCTTTTATCCTGAATTTCTACTGCCAGCCAATTTCTTTCCATGCTGTAGAGCTACAAACAAGAAGTGTCTCTCCAACCCCTGTGTGAGGGCTTTGTGAACAGTAAATACTATAGATTCTGCCAAGAGACCTTTGACCTTGGCTGGTAGAGGTGGACATGTGCCTGCAACCTGAAGAAGAGCCAAAGTGGAAGAGTAAGAATTATATTTCAACAGAAAGTGGGTTTGAAATGGCCACAGCCTTGATCAGTCACAGCTTACATGGTGTTTGGAATAGTATTGACAAACAGCATCAGACAACCCAAGAGTGACTGACTCAGTTACCTAGCCCATATGGTGCATAGGATCAGGAAAAGGCAGGAGGCAAGCTCAGCCCATTATGACATGAGCCAGTACTGTAAAGCATATCTGCCAGTCTTTGTATTTCTTGGGTGTGCAAGAACCCAGGTTGTGCTGGGCCTTGGAGCAACCCCACAAAACCCCTGCTGGATGTCCTCCAATGGAGAATGGGGAGTCTGCTGGTCTGCTCATCATGACTTTGCTATTGAGCTGATTTGTGTCTCAAGCATCCCAGGAGCCCAGCATGGCCAGAATAAGTCAACTACAAACTATCTAACAAGCTAGTTCAAATATCATGAAGTTAAGTATCCTTGTCAACTTCAACGTGATGGACACCGTCAATCCTGAGTAGCTTGGTCTGTTTAAAGAAAACATATTACTCATGCCTCAACAAGAGACGCTGGGTAGAGTGCTGCCAATACCACCCCCAAATAGTAAAAGTTATTCTTTTAAGAGTACAGGTCCTATAATGTCTCAGTCAGTATGACCATCAATATCTCAATCAGCTTGGCTAAGAGATGATATGACCAGTGGCCTTGCTGACTAGGATATTCTGGATGTCCAACCCACTTCTGCAGTCCCCTCTCAAAAACTTTTCCCATACCTGGTAATAGCATCGGTTTTGCTGGCAGATCTTTGGCACAAATGAACTTGGGAGGAAACGTATCCATGTCCAGCAGACATAAATCAAGGATGATATCTTAGGGCCAAGCTAAGCATTATAGATAACCTGTCATTAAAATTGAAATCACATTAGTGTTCCAGAAATGATATTCAAGCAGACTTCTTTATCTGAGAAGTCAGACTTGGAAACAAAACTGAGGTTAGTTCCCAAACGTCAATCACAAAATGAAGACAGGTAATTTGTAACCTGTGGATGATGAGGAAGCTTCCTGTTTTGACAATCACACACAGTCAACACCCAATGAATGTTCTCTTCATGAAACAGATTTTCTGTAATGTTTAGCTGGGTCCTATGAGATTATTACTTTAAAGAACCAAATAAATTGCTTTTTCATTTCATAATTTCACTGGACTAATAGTCAGAACTGTGTTATCTTAAAAAAATTCAGATTACATTTTAAAATGTTAACTATATTAATTTGTTAGGAAATAAAATCAACTGGAAAAAGAAAGACTCCTTATTCTAATTGTTTAAGTATCCACATTTGGGATTTTAAAAAAGGCCACATGCAGTTTGAGCGTCCTCATTCTCCCTCATATTTCCTTCATTTGTAAGAGGAACAGTTGACCTCCATGTTCTGACCGTTTCATTCTTGATTTTTGTTGACAAATTTTCCATTCAACCTCACAATGTAAAAGCTATTTATCTGGGCCGACATAAACCAAGAATGAAGAAGAATATGATACAGCTCTTCCTCTGAGGTTGTGCATTGTTATATAACTATGAACATATTTACAAAAGCATACATATTGTTATCTTGCCGATCACAGTGTTAAACAGTGACCTGCATATGAAGCAACAAAGGAGAGATTTTCTGTTATTTCAGAATGCCTTTTCACCATACCAACAAAATTCAGTTTATGGAGGCTGTTCTCACATTTCACAATGGCTTAAACTAGACAGTACTATTAACATGTCCTTTAGAAACAGAGTTACATGAATTTGTAAAAGAATTGGAATGTCCTAGCATGAATTTACCTCACCTCAGATTTTGTTTTTAACTGCATCGATTCATTTCTTTCTATTTGAATCATTATAGCAGGCTACACTGCTCTTTAATTTTGTATTGATTCATTTTCTCTACTGTTTCTTGGGCCAATCAGCCCCCTCCCTTGTCCTTTTTAAAAATTTTTTACCAAAGGTGATATATCGATGAAGCAGTGCCTTCTCTCCTCCTCCCCTTTTCCCTTCCCTCCTTTAGTCATTTTCCCTGCATATCTCTCCCTCTCAGTTCTTGGCTTTAATTTATCTTTTCCCTTTTGAACAGCGTTGGGATGAGGAAGTGGGTTTTGAAAGACTTGCAAAGTACTGTGAAGAGCAGGGTTTTTAAAAAAATGCAACACTCCTTTCTTTATAATTCAAAGCAGGAAATCTCAAGCCCTCTTTCACCCACAAGGCAGGGGGGAAAGGCTGTCTCCTTCTGAGCAATATATTCATCTTGTTGTTTTTTGTGGCAGTGTGGCAGCGGTGGCAACAGCAGTGGCGGTAACACCAGCAGATGCTACTAATGATTTGTCAACATCCCCTTTAAAAAAAAAAAAAAATTAAAAAGGCCACAGCACCCAGAAACCTGACCCCTTTGCAAAGGAAATAAATCAATGGCAATGTTCACACACACTGAAATGTTAAGGAATAAAGCAATTAATCACCAGCACAATTTAAAACAACCGTCCCAGGAAGGGGGAAATAAACTGTTTGCTGGAGCAAATGAATCGATGTTGGCCATGCATCATGTGAATGGAAAATTTTGAAATGATCTAAATAATGGACAAATTGCTATGACTTTTGGCAGGTGTGATCAAGCCCTTAGCCTGTTTTTGTTTTATGATTGGTCACTGGCAGATAAAAATGCAGATTTCACTTGCAAGTCTGATTGTGCTTTGAATGGATGGCATGTCTGGTCAGAAAACTATGAGATAACTGGAAATACATTTTCTTTGACCCTAATATTTATTTATTTAAAATATTTTTACTCCACCTTTCTCCTTAAGAGACCCAAGGTAGCTTGTTGTTATTATGTGTCCTCAAGTCACTTCCAACCTATGATGACCTTATGAATGAGCAGTCTCCAAATTTCCTGTCCTCAACAGCCCTGCTCAGCTCTTGTATACTCAAGCCTGTGGCTTCCTTTAAGGAATCAGTCTTTCTCATATTTGGTCTTCCTCTTTTCCTGCTGCCTTCCACCTTTCCCAGCATTATTGTCTTTTCCAGAGAATCCTGTCTTCTCACGATGTGCCCAAAGTAAGACAGCATCATCTTCAGCATTTTTGCCTCCAGAGATAGTTCAAGCTTGATTTGGTCTAGAACCCACATCTTTTTCTTGCATTTTGTATATTTTAACCACATAATATGTTTTATGAACTGGTTGTACATTTTTAAACTGCATTTTTGTATATTTTAGCCACATAATATGTTTTATGAATTGGTTGAATATTTTTAAACTGCATTTTGTATATTTTAGCCATAAATATGTTTTATGAGCTGGTCACCCAACCGTAATAAATAAATTCATTCATTCACTTCTTTTTCTTTCTGGCAGTCCAGGACATCCACAAAGCTCTCCTCCAGCAACACATTTCAACGATATTTTTTTCCTGTCAGCTTTCTTAATTGTCAGCTTTCATACCCATACATGGCTATTGGAAATAAAAGAATGTGCAGCATAAATAATTAAAAAGACAATATTTAAAATTTTAAAACAGTAAGTGTATAAATATTTAAAAGAATTAAACAAATATATTAAAAACTATAAATAAACCCAATAGTAAAAACACATTCAAAAGCGACAAGGCACAACAATCCATTTTTAAAAAGCCCTTTCAGATAGCCAATCATTAAGGGAAGTCCTGTCTGAAGAGAAAGGTCTTCATCTGCTTCCGGAAGGACAGCAAACATGGGGCCAGGCTGGCCTCCTGTGGGAGGGAGTTCCAGAGTGTAGGAGCAGTGACAGAGCATCATTAACATTCAGTGAGATCAAATAATAGCCCTATGTGGGTGTTACCTCCCACCAAAACATTCAAAGAACACACGGAAGAGGTGCAGAATCATGCCAGCTGGCCCTGAACAGAACAGGCCAAGCTCACCAGCTCAGCCTCTGACCTTCCCATGTTGAATGGGAAACTGTGAAGGTGGACTCTTTCTTTCTTCCAGTTAGAGAGTAAATTTTAAGCACAACACACACATAACTTCTCAGCAAATACTTATTGCAGCAGTATAGTGGAGGCTGGCAACTCCAGTGTTGTGGGGTAGAGAGTCCACTCCAAGTTTTATCTGAACTTTAAGGTATATCAGTATAAATTATGGCAAGAGATAGTCCAGCCCTGCTGTTGCCTGTCATGTCAATTCTCACTCTATTAAACAAGGGAGCTGTCCCTGACTGATAAGCAGATAAACTTCCCCAGCCTGAACCTCACTCTTAAAATCAAAACAATTTATAGATCCATCTAATCAACTCCACTAACCATTTGAGATTGGAACTGAATGTGTATGATCACACAGGGAAATAGATTGAAATTTGGACTGCTTGTGGAGCAGTCTGGTGCAATCTATTTCCCAGCAATCACGTGATGTACAGGAAATGTGCTCCTGCCCAACCTTGATCAATGCCCAAGCTGGAACTTTTGGGTCCAGCTATAGGGCTTATACTTTTGAGGGCCAGGCTGGAGTGATTCCCTGGCCGATGGAAAGGTCATTTTCAGGGAGATTGCTCCATTAAAGCGACCCTCTCTGGTGTGATCAGGTGTATGCCTTTGCAGCATGATCACACTCTAACATGAACTTCATGCACTTAGAACAATACAGATTTGTGTAGTAACATGCCCATGTTCTCTGGAGTGCCCATCTGCTGCATTTAAACCCTGCTTCAGAAAGCGATCATCTCTCCTTCCAACTACAAAAGACACTTTGACCATTCTCTTCATCTCAACAAAGGAGAAAAATAAAAAGTTCTCATGACTGATTTGGCACTTTTCCTTCTCCGGACAGAAATCTGAGAAATTTTTAAAAGAAATCATGCTCTTGGCTGCAAATTAGGTCCAGGCTATGGTTGGATGCACTTTATCAGCCTTCGTATCAGATGTGTGAGAAAGCCAGGGAAATTAGGGGGGCAACAAATTTTACCCTGTTCAAGTGTTGCAGAACAGGGCTTCTTTCCCGTATTCTAGCCAATTCTGCTTCCCTTCAGGATACTCTATTCCCTCAGTTTTCCGCCTGGCATCTCTCTCTGCAAACATTCAGCATTCTACAGCTGCTAGGCATGCTTCACTTTTAATGAACTCTTGATGCAGAGAGTTGTTTGTGTTGATGTTTCCTGCTAGGGTCTCTAAACACCTCTAAGCTTCTACAGACCCTCCCTTGCCAAGCCTTCTTATTCTGGCTACACAGTAGTCAGAAGTCATCACTTGAGTTCCCAACGAGGCTACCTTTAGACATTTTGCCCATAAGGTGGAAAAGTTACTTGTTGAGACTGAAACTCCCAGCACGGTCATTGGCCATACTAGTTGAAGGATTCTGGGAGAGACAGTTGACAACAAGTAATGTTTCCAAGCAAGGCTTCTCTCAGCTCTCAGCATAATCAGGGAAAAAGATGGAGTTACACAGATAGGAAAATATATTATTATTTTCAGGTCAGGCAGTCATAAAATAGGTTTAGCCTCCGCCCAGAAAGTACACCGCAGCACATCTCTATACTTTCTCATGGAAGTGTACAGCTGTCTCAGAAGGAAAGCAACTTGCTTTTTAAAGGAGGAAGGATACAAAATATATTGTGTAATGTAATATGCTGCTTGTAGATGAAGACATTAGAATTAAATCAATTTGTACATTAATAACAGAATTTCCAGGTTCACTCTGAAAGTCTGTTCTTTCCCCACAGCTATTTTCAAGGTGGAGCAGCGACAAAGAAAGATGTAGAGTAGATAGTAAGACTGTATCTGAAGTGCAGCATCCCAGACTCTTGAAATTTCCCACATAAATTATTCGTGAGAAGAGAAACTTGAGTCCACTCAGTGAATTTTTTCAGGAGGAACATAAATTCTCCAACAGCTTCTCAGAGAAGGGACTTTCCATTAACAGTGCACAGCCCTACTATTTATTCCTAAGGATTTATCATTGTTCTTTTTGCAATAACTATTTGGGCTATCTGGACACAATTTTAGATCCTTCACAATTGCCCACAACTAGTAGTTTGGCCAGCAAAACATTTTCTAAGCCATGAAGCCTCTCATAAACTAAGCAATCCATACATCCTTAACATTCAATGTAGTATTGCATGTTTTGAGCTGGTTGGATAGCTTAGTGAGTTAAGTTGGTTGAGAGATCAGTTCCCCATTGTGCCTCCCAGGAGAAGAGCCAGCCGGTGTAGCCTTGGGCAAGCTGCACAGTCTCTAAATCACATCTGAGTATTGTATGCCTGGAAACTCCTGGAAAGGTCACAATAAGTCAAAACCAACTTGATGGCATGTAATTAATGTTTTATTACATGCTTTCTTGATGGGACAGAATCTAAGCATCTCCTTAAGCAAAGAATTTCCCAAGCAGTAATATTACTTGGAAACTATTATTAGTTTTATTTATTTATATATTCTATTAGTTTTATTTATATGCCACCTTTCTCCCAACAAGGGACCCAAAACTATGGCTCTTTAGTAACAAAGTATTGAACTTCAGTTTGGAATTCAACTTACATTCATGCAAGAGTGGCTCATGTTTGATTTTTTTATTTATATGGCTTAAGGGTTGTTGTTTTTTTTGCAGCAATCTGCAAAAAAAACCCACAATTTACAGATTCTTCTGAGCACTCAGTGATAAATAAGTATCAATACAATTGTTATTCTAATAACAATAAACAAATATTTATTTCTCATGGATTGTGGGTTCTCCAGATGCTGCCTGATTTGTTAGCCATGTGGATAGGCATATTTAATAATGGTGGAAACTCTTAGGTGAGATTCAGTATGCATACATATGAAACTGAGTTGTTCTCAGTGTTCAGTGTTCCCAGAACAACCTACAGCATTGCAAAACTAGTCAGGGATGTATACTATCTCTGCATTTGTACTTACCTTGATAATTCATTCAGTTAACCCTTTCTTTGCCTACTGCTTTTCTGAGATACAATATGCTCAAAACAGTTCATCAGAAAGCAAGACAAACATTAACATTCTCAAAGCTTTCCTTTAAAAAAAAAAACGCCCTCTTTTCTGGATTAAAGTTCTCAAAATCTGCTACCCAGTATGGCCACTGTCTGTGCTGCCTGGAGGATGCTGGCAGTTACAGTTCAAAAAAAGCAGCATTTCCAAGTTACTTTTTTTTCCTTTTTTTTTTCTTTTTCTTTTTGCCAGCAGGGAGATAGGAAATACATTCCTATCCATATGGGGGGAAAATCAGAACCATTTCAAAACAAGTACATAGTATAGCATTTAGATTTTTTTTTTCAAAGCCATTACTAGGTAAATCAAAATGAAACAACCTTTTCCCTTGTCAGTTAATAACAGCAGGCAGTTTGACCTTTTAGAGAGTTTTAGAGACAGGCAGGGCCAGTCCCAGGTGTTAATTAATAGAAAGATGTGAAACACTCTCTGATCAAGATGGTGACTTCCAGGTAGCCTCGCTGTGTCTGCTGGTGATGGTGGGTTGGTGGGCAAGCACTTGTTGAATGAATGAGCCCTTTTGAACAGCACATTGCAGAGAAACAGTGAACACAGAAACTAGGAATGGAAGACTTTTCTCTTAAACCATGTCACTGGAAGCTTCTTCTTAAATCTCCAGTTAAAACGGGAATAGGGAGAAGACAGCAGTGGTTCCTTGACAGTTGCAATGTCTGGAACCAGCTCCAGTTCCTCTGCTAGTGGTACTAAAGTAGCCTTGGACTCAGCTGGACTGACCTCTTCCTCTGACTTTAATCTTGGGTCTGTGGCTTGTGTAGCTTGAAAATGGCTCCCAAAATGGAAGCTCTGGTAAACCTTGGTTTACACTAGAGATGGGCACAAATTAGAAAAATGGCAATTCATTTCAAATTGGGATTTGTCAAGGATGACAAATTACAAATGACGAATTTACATTTTTTTTCTGTCAAATCAATGAATCAATTTGTTGATTCATTTTGCCTTGAAAACCCTATAACACCCACCAGCACCTAGAGACAACAAAACAGGAGGAAAGCTTCCCCTGACTCTCCCCTACAAGCCCTCCAAGTTTGGTGAGGGTTGGGTTTCAGATATTCAGGTTATATACCCACAAATAGGGCCCCTCCAGGAATGTTTCCCCAGGTGCCTGGAGACACCAAAACCACAGAGATGGTTCCGCTGACTCTCCTCTAGAAGCCCTCAAAGTTTAGTGAAATTTGAGTTTCAGATGTCTGAGTTATACACCCACGAAGTAGATCTCCTAAGAAAAGTGCCCTTTTGCAGCTGGCTTGGGGGAACCCAATCTTCACCAAACTTGGAGGGATTGTAAAGGAGAGTCAGCAGAAGCCTCTCTGTAATTTTTGTGTCTCTAGGTGCCTGGGAGGCAATTTTATAGCCCTATAGATCAATAAATCAAAAATTGCTAAAAATTCATCAGGGAGGCATAGAATACAAATACAAATCAACAAATTAGCTATTTTTAATGAATTTTTAATTCATTTCTAAATTCTCCAGTTTACACTAAAGTTTCCATCCTGAAGTCCCATTTTAGCTTATATTTACCCTGAAAGCACAAGGTCCTGAAGAGCCTGTGTCAGCAACATTACAATAGTATTACAGTAGATCAAGTTGGGCAACCAGAAGGTGTTGTTTTGTAGTTTGTTTATTTGTCTGTCTGTTTGTTTCAAACTGTAGTTCTCATAATCCCCAACCGTTTGCTATGCTGGATACAGCTGCGAGGAGATGTAGGACAAAAACCCAAAAAATTGCAAGGCCACAAAAAAAACAAACCACCCCATCCCTGTAAAAGACTCTTCTGCTGTGTTGGCTGCCCTGTCATTGACATACATGAAAACACTGTTTCTTTGGATTACAACTCCAACTGGCTATACTGATTAGGAGATTATGAGAGTTGTAGGCCAAATAATTAACTTTTCCAAGATCTGGTTTATTTAACAGAGTATAGTGATGTATGTCTAACCCAGCAGAATGTCCATTATCAGACCCACTTCTATACAGCATCATCTCATTGTAAAATTCTCAGTGCAATGACCCAAACTGGAGCCATTTGGATAAACAAGGCAATGCTATATTAAGCTTTTATTAGATAAAGCTATGCATGGTCTGCTCTTCCCTGAATATGTGTTAATAAAACTTTTATGCAAAGGCAAAGTGTTTCTCAAATGCCAAATTGTACATGCACCCATCTGACCTATAACATTATAGAATACAACACTTCTAAGAGACGATTCAGGTGGTGAAGGCTGCCAGGACTGTAGCCAAAAAATGAGACACTGAAAAATGGTTGATATCAGAACCCTTGAAAGAACTTTGAGATTTCCAAAAGTACAATCAATCATTCTTTAGAACTCTAAGTGGACAAAATGATAAAAGAGTCAGAATTTGGGAGTAACTGGAGCTAAATGTTAGTGCCACCTAGAACCGACAGTTGAATGACTTGAATTTGTAAAGTCAGAAGTCCCCATGCTTTATGGCATCATGGCCCTTCCTGACTTTTGAAGAAACTCGGGTCTTCCCACTTTTCTTTTATCATCATCCAACTCTCTTCAGTTTATAATTGAAATTTAAAATTTAAAATTAAACACAACTCAAATTTTAAAATGCAAGTTTTCTTGCAACAGCTCTCACATGTTTGTTCAGTTTTCTATCCATTCCATCCATTGAAAGTGCTTAAGTTTAGAACTGTTGTTGTTGTTAGAATAACTTCAGCCACAGAGTATGAGTATTATGGAGCACAGAATGTCTCAGGTTGGTCCTCAGCATGTTTGGCTAAAAGCATCTTGGGTAACGGGACAACCTTGCTGGTCAAATTGTGTGCTAAATAGGGCAAACTCGTATCTGTCTTGTTATGAAGAATTCAGATCAATTTGCAAGAAAGCAACCAGGAAAGGGATTCAGAGCCAAATTGAACTTATGCATAACTACCTTTTTTGTGAGGACTCCATAATCCTCTAGATTCTTGGAATTGTAATCCAGCAAGTAACTTTCCCAAATTCTGACTTACATTTCCTTCATTTTACCAGCAACTATGGGAAACAAAACTGTTAAAGCAAAGACATTATACCTGGGATGGGCAGCATGTAGATCTCCAGATACTGAGGAATACCAGACAGCAGGCTTACTGTGCTTGCAGCTGTCTTACATAGAAAGGACATACTTCTAACTGTTTCACCATTGTAACAATGCAAAATGATCAACAGTGTTATCCCAGCATAGCAACTATGAAATTCAATGAGGAAATTGTGGTTTCCCATGCTACCCATAAATAAATAAATAAATAAATAAATAAATGAAAACAAATGAAATTAAAAGGAATGTGAGTTGCTTCATAGCATTTCTGAAATATTTGGATAGCCATCTCAGAATGTAGCAGGGCAGCTGTGGGTATGTGGCTTACAGATCACAACAGTGGTGGCATGCCCCTTCATTCTATTGTAACTGGGTTTCCCCTTTGAATTTGCATTTCCTATTCAAAGGGAAATATGGGAGTGGAGGACTGATCAATTTGAAGCATAAGGTAGAAAGATTCAGCTGGAAATGTGATGCTAAGAAAAATACTTTCAAGAGACTGCAGTGGGATAAAAAAGCATGACTTGGATTACCTTACTGTTGCACTGGAACTGCTTTGGGTCCAGGCCAGCATCTAACATTTGTGGGAAGAGACCATGGGCATTGCGATCCAACATTTGGAGGGCCAGAATGGGCCACCCTTGGTTTATATTCTCAGCGATACACTGAAAAACTGCATTGTAAATTGTGCCTTACAGCAGACAGAAAACTGGACTCTAGCTGGAAACCCTCTCAATACTCATGGTGTGATCTTGAACCACTCAATATCTCTCAGCCTAACAATCCTGGTAAACTGTTGAGAAGAATAAATGGAAGAGGATGTTGCCCTGTGCTCTTGAAGAAAAGATGAGATCAAAATGTAATAAACCATATGTACAGTCCACAAAATAACCAATAATGCCATAAAGCCTGGTCATGTAACCATCTCATTGTTGACAGCAAAATAAAAAATAATTCAAAGGAGCTTATTCTTCAATTGTGCACTATTCAGATATCACTCCCTGTGCTTACCTTGCTGCCTGAATAGGCTGAGCTGAAAGGAAATAATAGTTGGTTGCTGAGGCTTAACAATCAAACTTAAGAGCTGGTTCTGTTAATGTTTGATATTATAGAGATTTCTGTTATTTTCTCATGTGTGACATGCATGTTCATGTTCTATGTCCATGTGCTCATGGATCTCTTCAGACCCCAGTAACCATAAGACACTAATAGTGGTCAAACTGTGCATGAAGAGAGATGGAAATGCCCTGCAGTTAGCATATTTTTCTCCAGCAACACAGTTTCCACGGTGATGAGTGCCTAAGTAATCAGATTTTCAAATGAAGTCTGTGTTTCCCTTCCAGTGACCAATCAGAAGAAAAGCTCACTGGAATGCAAGAGACTGAGAATCATGACATCAGCCATGGCATATTGCTGCTGATTAAAGACTTAATTTCACAGTTCTGGAATATGCACAGCTTGTACTCAATGAGACAAAGTTAGGTGCACCCCAAAACCACAAAAGGAATCCTTCAGTCAGTGGGAATTTGTGCTGCCAGTGAAGTAATTCCCACTGCACACCAAACAGGATTCCAGCTACTGAGTAAAATCATGTGTTTTCACCATATAACACCATTCACTACTTAGAACTGGTTCTGATCATGTACTTACTGTACTGTTTGGTTTCCATTATAAGATATAAGGGACCCATTATGGGAAATGGCATGACACACTAGACAAAGAGCTAAAAGGACCTTGTCTTTTTGGCTGTATGCAAGGAGGTACATTTATAATTAGAAATAGGGTGGAGATATAACCCTACTCTAATTGCATGCATGAGGCTGATTCAGATCAGCTTCCCTCCCCATGATTACTGATATATTTAAATTATCTATCGTCTATCACCCCTTCATGGATTGCTGCCTTGTCGTGGCGAAGGGGCTTGAGTAATTCAGAGAAGCTATGGGCTATGCCGTGCAGGGACACCCAAGACAGACAGGTCATAGTGGAGAGTTCTGACTAAACACGATCCACCTGGAGCAGGAACTGGCAAGCCACTCCAGTATCTTTGCCAAGAAAACCCCATGAACAGAAACAAAAGGCTAAAAGATATGACGCTGGAAGATGAGCCCCTCAGGTCGGAAGGCGTCCAACATGCTACTGAGGAAGAGAGGAGGACAAGTACAAGTAGATCCAGAGCTAATGAAGTGGTTGGGCCAAAGCCGAAAGGACGCTCAGCTGCGGACGCGCCTGGAAGTGAAAGGAAAGTCCGATGCTGCAAAGAAAAATACTGCATAGGAACCTGGAATGTAAGATCTATGAACCTTGGGAAGCTGGATGTGGTCAAACAGGAGATGGCAAGAATAAACATTGACATCCTGGGCGTCAGTGAACTAAAATGGACGGGAATGGGTGAATTCAATTCAGACGATTATCATATCTACTATTGTGGGCAAGAATCCCATAGAAGAAATGGAGTAGCCCTCATAGTCAACAAAAGAGTGGGAAAAGCTGTACTGGGATATAATTTCAAAAATGATAGAATGATTTCAATACGAATCCAAGGCAGACCTTTCAACATCACAGTAATCCAAGTTTATGCACCAACCACTGATGCTGAAGAGGCTGAAATTGACCAATTCTATGAAGACTTACAACACCTTCTAGAACTGACACCAAAGAAAGATGTTCTTCTCATTATAGGGGATTGGAATGCTAAAGTAGGGAGTCGAGAGATAAAAGGAACAACAGGTAAGTTTGGCCTTGGAGTTCAAAACGAAGCAGGGCAAAGGCTAATAGAATTTTGTCAAGAGAACAAGCTGGTCATCACAAACACTCTTTTCCAACAACACAAGAGGCGACTATACACATGGACATCACCAGATGGTCAATACCGAAATCAGATTTATTATGTTCTCTGCAACCAAAGATGGAGAAGCTCTATACAGTCAGCAAAAATAAGACCTGGAGCTGATTGTGGCTCTGATCATCAGCTTCTTATAGCAAAACTCAAGCTTAAACTGAAGAAAGTAGGAAAAACCACTGGGCTAGTCAGGTATAATCTAAACCAAATCCCTTATGAATACACAGTGGAAGTGAAGAACAGATTTAAGGAACTCGATTTGGTGGACAGAGTGCCTGAAGAACTATGGATGGAGGCTCGTAACATTGTACAGGAGGCAGCAACAAAAACCATCCCAAAGAAAAGGAAATGCAAGAAAGCAAAGTGGCTGTCCAACGAGGCCTTACAAATAGCAGAGAAGAGAAGGGAAACAAAATGCAAGGGATATAGGGAAAGTGACAGAAAATGCAGACTTCCAAAGAATAGCAAGGAGAGACAAGAGGGCCTTCTTAAATGAACAGTGCAAAGAAATAGAGGAAAATAATAGAAAGGGAAAAACCAGAGATCTGTTCAAGCAAATTGGAGATATTAAAGGAACATTTTGTGCAAAGATGGATATGATAAAGGACAAAAATGGCAGGGACCTCACAGAAGCAGAAGACATCAAGAAGAGGTGGCAAGAAGATCCCAGCCGTTGGATGGTCGGTTTACCGACCTGGAACAACGCCACTGGCGTTTGCCCACCAGCCTGGAGGACGGAAGATTGGCTGGCTACGCTAATGACGTGGGCAGGAGAGCGCGAGTATTTAAACGAGCGCTCTCTGTTTGTTCGCCCTCTTTTTCCCATTTGGGCACCAGGGTCGGAGTGACGGTGACCAAGGAAAGAGCGATCGTCTTCAGGATTTCGAGGAAGCAGCGGTTTTTGGGTTTGGAAGGGCAGCTCCCTTCCTGGGTTGTATTTATTTACCTTAATTAGATTGAGCCTTTTAGTACGAAGTTACTTTGTGGGACCTTCAAAGCAAGGAGTAAAGGGAAGCGGCGGCGCGGTCTGCGCCCGCTGTGTGGAGGCGACCTGTCAAAAATATTGCCAGCAGGAAGCTTAGCGGGAGTGAAGGGAAGCGGCGGCGTGGTCTGCGCCCGCTGTGTGGAGGCGACCTGTCAAAGCAGGAAGCCTTTTTAATTACGTCTTGTGCTGCCTTGACAGCTGTATAACCAGGTCAATTGTGAGGGGCTATTTAAGGACTGAAGGCACTTGGAGCCTTTATGACTGGATGTCCCTATCCCCACAGCACTCCATCCATTGACTAGCTGTTTTATTTAATATAGTGGGCTTGTAGTCTTTTAAAGCGTGCCCTATTGAATTCTGAGTCACACTGTAGGTCTGAGGTTTGATTTATTGATTTATTCTGGTCAGTGGTGTTTTTGACAGATATTGGGTGGGAAGAGCTGTCAATTAGCTCTGTAGTTGTGGGACGCCATTTTATATTTCTAATTTTCGCGCCCCTTTTCTCTCGCCCGCCATTTTGATTTGTGAGCGGTATTAATTAATTGTTTCCTTTATAGGACTATTTGATCGATATTTAAGTGATAAATTAATATTAATCATATTGTTTGTTTGTTTACCTAGAATAAATTGATTTTGGGTTAATTGTTAATAATAAGATTGTGTATATTGATTGCATTGCATTGAATACAGTTCATCACAGGTTAATTGTTAAAAAATAATAATAATAATAATATCTATAGGTCATTGAATCACTTGATTAGTGTTATAGTTATAATAGTAAAATCAATAGGTAGATTAATACAGGTAATAAATTTATATGTATTGGGTTGACAGAATTAATTGAGGGGCTAGAAGTAAAAGTTATATAGTATTAAAATAATAATAATAACAACAATATATTTATATATACAAATAAATACATAAGAGTATTTATGTATTATATAGCAATAATAAATAATTAAAAGGTTAATTAATTTGGATATATATATTGACCTACAGTTAATTATTTGTCATAATTGATTGATCAGTAGATATTGAGGTTGATTTATATGTAAGGGCGTTATTATTATTGGATTGGGACAAGGATAAAGCTTTGTGGGGTGACATTTAATAGTGAACAGTTTCAGGGTGTTAGTTCAGTTGAACAGGTAAGGAAGCCTTGGACCAATTAGGGTCATTATGGCTTCGAAGAAGGGTAAAGGTAAAGGCAAAACCCCGGCGAAAAAGAGACCTGTACCACAAGTGTCACCACAGCAGTCATCCTCTGAGGATGAATCATGGTCAATGCTGAAAGGGTTGCAAGAGAAAATGGTAGCCCTAGAAGCGCAGAGGGTGGCAAAGCATGTATCTCTACAACGTGAGGTATCTCCTCGCCGGTCAGGTAGGGACACTAAGAGCCGCAGAAAGAATGAGTTAAAGGCTTTGACTCAAGACCTGATGGACCGTTTTGCTGCTATTGAGTCTACACAGGTGCAGGAGAGGAATACCATAGAGACGCCGGAGGCATTGGCTGATGAGAATCCTGAGCAGATTGCGGCGGAGGAGGCTGGCCCTAACACTTCTCAGGCAGTGGAGGTTTACACAACGCCGGTAGGGTGTTCTGGTGAGTCGCACAGTTCACACAGTGCTCCGGCACCTTCCTCCGCCTGGCCATGGGCAGGAGGCTCTCCTTGCTGTCAAGCGGCACGCACACCTTGCAATGCTCCGTCCATGGGAGGACACGGTATGGCATGGCCCACTGCCAATGCGCAATGTTGTGGGTGGGGTATGCAACATACTACCACTCCCTCAGCTAGTACATCAGGGTGTGGAGTTGGCAGCTGTGTTTCACAGCACCCGTCAGTCCCCAACACGGGGTTTAATACTGTCCCCTTGACGGCTTTGCCTTATGCGGACTATTCTACTCCTGTGGGAGATCATTTGACCCCGGCCACAAAGGAAAAAATTTGGAGGGGAGAATTTGTGGACTTCTTTGATCTTCTGAATCGAGAATTGGACATCAAAGAAATTGATAAAGACAATGAAAGGGAAAAAGAGAAGCTTAGACGTAAAAAACCGGAAAGGAATTGGACCAATTGGGTTCCAGGCTTTATAATATATGCTGGGGTATTAGTGAAGGTTCAACCGTGGAAGGCTTCAGCTTTATTGCAATACTTTGACATAATTTGCAGAGCATACAGTGATTTTGCGGGGCAGGCTTGGCTCCTTTATGACCAAGCCTTTCGTATGAGGAGTGCCATTCATCCCCATTTGCGTTGGGATGAGCCTCAGCCGGGGTTATGGCTGTAGTACATGACACCGGCTAGGCCTATGGCAGGAGATAGGTTTGACTGTGGCCATCTGAATAAAAGATCAGCTGGCACTCCTACATCCCGCCCTGGAGCGGGGCAGGCGGTTCAACCCCGTCTACCCTGCTACGATTATAATTACAAAGGGTCATGCTCTAGATACCCATGTAGATTTAGACATGAGTGTATCACATGTGGAGGCAGGCACCCTAACTCATCTTGCTTCAAATCTGGTGGGCAACGCCCGACCAAGGGAGCAGGAGGTGGGAAAAAGCCTGAAGGGGGTAGCGGTCCCTCTGCTAAGGGGACCCACCCCAATTAAGGTTGAGGTGTTGGAGGCGTGGGTACGGACGTACCCACGAAGGGGTGATGCACATTATTTAGTTCAGGGTTTTTGTTATGGTTTTAGGATCCCTGCGTTAGGGGATCGTTTTGCGTTCATGGCAAAAAACCTCCGATCAGTAATTGGCATGGAGGGCGTTGTTTAAAGAAAGATTGGTAAGGAGGTGGAGGAAGGAAGGGTTCTAGGACCTTTTCCTGAGCCTCCTGTAGCGAATTTGAGAGTTTCCCCTTTAGGAGTAGTGCCCAAAAAGGCCCCGGGTGAATTTCGATTGATTCACCACTTGTCCTTTCCGGAGGGGGAGTCGGTCAACGATGCCATCCCTTCGGAATTGTGCACAGTACGATACACCTCATTTGATGAGGCGGTTAATATGGTAAGGGCCTGCGGGGTAGGGGCTGAGCTGGCGAAATGTGATGTCCAATCAGCGTTTCGGATTTTGCCAGTTCACCCCCTTGATTTCAATCTATTAGGTTTTCAGTTCCAGGGTTCGTACTACATGGACAGGGCTTTACCCATGGGCTGCTCGATCTCATGTGCTGCCTTTGAAAAGTTTAGCACCTTTATTGAGTGGAAAATCAGACAAAGGGTGTGCTGCAATTCGACAGCTCATTACCTTGATGATTTTCTTTTTTGTGGTGAAGGGAATTCTGGGAAGTGTAGGATGATATTAGAGGAATTCCAATCTTTGGCGAGGGAGCTTGGCTTACCTCTCGCGGAGGAGAAAACGGAGGGACCGGCCACGTCCCTCACTTTTCTCGGGATTGAGCTGGACACCATGCAGCAAACTTCAAAATTGCCCCACAATAAATTGGAAGACCTTAGAGTTAGAGTCAGTGAGTTATTTGGAAAGAAAAAAGTGACTCTCAAGGAGTTACAAGAATTAGTGGGGCATTTAAACTTTGCGTGTAGAGTGGTAGCTCCAGGCCGCGCCTTTCTGCGGCGTTTTTGTTCTGCCATGAGAGGTCTTAAACGACCAATGCATAGAACTAGGGTAACCAAGGGTATGAGAGAGGACTTGATTGTTTGGAAACAATTTTTGGAAGAATTTAATGGGGTCTCATTTTGGAGATCCGAGCTCGATTTGAGAGCTGACTTCCAAGTGCATTCGGATGCTGCTGGGTCATGGGGATTTGGTTTTTATTTCCATGGTCGATGGTGTGCCGGCACATGGCCGGATGAATGGCACAGAGAGGGCATCACGAGGGATTTAACATTTTTAGAATTTTTTCCGATAGTTGGGGCTCTTTGGCTTTGGGCCGAAGAATGGTCCAATGCCGTGGTTCGTTTTTGGTGTGACAACCAAGCGGTTGTCTACATCATAAACGACCTATCATCACACTCTGATAGGGTCATGGAGCTAGTTAGAGCTTTTACTCTAAGGGCATTGCAATTTAATGTATTGGTGCATGCCCGGCACGTCCTAGGTATTGATAATAGGATCGCTGATGCTCTTTCACGCCAACAGATCGATCGGTTCAGGGAGCTAGCCCCAGAAGCCAGAGAATTGCCAGAAGTTCTTCCATCGGAGGTCTGGCAGATTGGCGTGAAGAAGCATCAAGAGCGATAGGTATGGCATTGGCTCCCAGAACCAAGAAGGGTTATCTGATTACAGCAGGCGAGTTTAAGGAGTTTAGGGCTTCTATGGCACTAGAGCAATTATGGCCAGCTCCTGTAGACCACTTACAACAGTTTATGGTTTTTCTACATAGGAAGGGGCTTGCGCCAAGTACTATTCAGGGTAAACTGTCGGCACTGGCCTTTTATGCTAAGATCAATGGCCATGCGGATGGTACTGGCGATTATAGGATTAAGAAAATGCTGGAAGGGTGGTCCAAGGAGAGGGGAAGGGTGTATGATTCCAGGACACCCATCTCCCCGCTCCTTCTTGAAAAAATATGTGATCAATGGGAAAAATGGTGCAGGGACCAATATGAAGTGGCGTTATTTAAAGCAGCGGCTTTGATAGCCTTTTTTGGTGCCCTTCGGGTTAGTGAGTTAGTGGCTAAGGGAAAGGCGGACACCTCCAGATATGCATTACAGCTGAGTGACGTTTTTATTCAGGATGGCAGCCTAAAGATTACAATCAGAAGATCAAAGGCTGACCAGAAGGGTAAAGGGCAGTTATTGATCCTGGGGCAATGCGGTATTAAGCCTATTTGCCCTGTCAAGGCCACCCAGGCTTTCCTGGCATGTAGAGGCCAGGAGCCTGGTTATTTTTTGCAACATGCTGATCGGTCTCCATTGACGAAGTTTCAATTTTGGAAACTCACAGATTTGGCTTTGGATAGAGTAGGGGTCAAGGGCATGAGATTTGGGACACATTCGTTTAGGATAGGAGCAGCATCCACAGCAGCAGCCCTCGGGTATGGCACTGATCAAATCAAAAAGTTGGGCCGATGGTCTTCGGCCAGTTACCGAAGGTACATCAGAGCCTTACCTAATGTGTAGGGGAAGTTGTTTTGTTTTGTCATTGCAGGTGCTTTGGGGACTGGAAGCCGGACACAGGTGTTGATCGTTGGCCACAGCTTTGTGCATTGGGCAGCACGTTATGCTGCCAAGTCCTATTTGGGGACTGACTTGGGGCTTGGTGCCCATGCTCATGTGTCTTGGAGAGGCGTGCGTGGCTTACACTGGATCCAGCTTGGAAGGATGACGGCGTTTCACCAGTCCCCACCTGATGTCCTGGTAATCCATTTAGGAGGCAATGATTTACCCGGAGTACCGGGAAAAGCACTGATTTTGGACATTTTGAGAGACCTTAAGTGGTTGAAGATCAAGTTTCCACTGATGCGAATAGTCTGGTCCACAATCATTCCGCGGCTAGCCTGGAGAGGCGCCCGGAGTGTTGTGGCTGTCAACAAGGCCCGACAGGGCGTTAATAGGGAGGTTTGTAGAGGGGTCTGCGTTGGCAGCCTCGGATCGGTGATTTGTCACCCCAGGATCCAATTGAGCAATGCCGAATTGTTTAGACATGATGGTGTCCACCTGTCTGATGCGGGCTTGGATATCTTTTTGAATGATATCAAAGGGGGCCTGCTAGCCGAGCTAGGTGGGCTCTGTGGCGGGCATGGGACATAGCTATGGCTAGTCCCTATGCAGTGGCGGGTAGTGTGGAAAACAGGTAGTTTTGGTGTGTCCCAATTGTAAGATCAGGTAAGCCAACAGCGCATCCGACCTCCCGGCTTTGGGAATCGTGCGATTACAGGGCCAGTGCGGGAAAGATGCGCTGGGCCACTTCCGGACCAACAGTCATCAATAAAGATGGCTTGAGGTCTGGGGGTGTTTTATAGTGGCCTGCCGGGTTTCTGCAGTCTGTTAGACCGCTGGAACCTGAGGTCGGGGACTCGCCCATTGATCAAGCAAGGGGTATTTGGAGACCCCTACCTTTTCACCTGTTTTCGCACTACAGCAGCCCCCCCCCCTTTTTTCTTGGGCCAAGGAGGGCAAATACAATTTGATGATTAATTAATAAAATGTGGCCCGTATTTGAACCAATACTGTTGTCTTGCGTCTTTATTCCAGGATTGGGTGGGCAAGATCCCAGCCGTTGGACGGTCGGTTTACCGACCTGGAACAACGCCACTGGCGTTTGCCCACCAGCCTGGAGGACGGAAGATTGGCTGGCTACGCTAATGACGTGGGCGGGAGAGCGCGAGTATTTAAACGAGCGCTCTCTGTTTGTTCGCCCTCTTTTTCCCGTTTGGGCACCCACCCGCCCTCCCTAATACTAGTGTGATTTTATGGTCGCCGTTTTGGGGCCGGATAGGAATTTTTGACCTTCATCCTGATTGGCGTTTGGATGGGGGGAATTTTCGCCTATCCCACACTGGAGCAGGGCTGTTGATATTGTGGTGGTAATTCTGGTCACACAGGCGGGTAGTGTGGAAAACAGGTAGTTTTGGTGTGTCCCAATTGTAAGATCAGGTAAGCCAACAGCGCATCCGACCTCCCGGCTTTCGGAATCGTGCGATTACAGGGCCGGTGCGGGAAAGATGCGCTGGGCCACTTCCGGACCAACAGTCATCAATAAAGATGGCTTGAGGTCTGGGGGTGTTTTATAGCGGCCTGCCGGGTTTCTGCAGTCTGTTAGACCGCTGGAACCTGAGGTCGGGGACTCGCCCATTGATCAAGCAAGGGGTATTTGGAGACCCCTACCTTTTCACCTGTTTTCGCACTACAGCAGGCCCCCCCCTTTTTTTCTTGGGCCAAGGAGGGCAAATACAATTTGATGATTAATTAATAAAATGTGGCCCGTATTTGAACCAATACTGTTGTCTTGCGTCTTTATTCCAGGATTGGGTGGGCAATACACAGAGGAATTATACCAGAAAGATCTGGATGTCCCGGACAACCCAGATAGTGTGGTTGCTGACCTTGAGCCAGACATCCTGGAGAGCGAAGTCAAGTGGGCCTTAGAAAGCATGGCTAACAACAAGGCCAGTGGAGGTGATGGCATTCCAGTTGAACTATTTAAAATCTTAAAAGATGACGCTGTTAAGGTGCTACACTCAATATGCCAGCAAGTTTGGAAAACTCAGCAGTGGCCAGAGGATTGGAAAAGATCAGTCTACATCCCAATCCCAAAGAAGGGCAGTGCCAAAGAATGCTCCAACTACCGTACAATTGCACTCATTTCACACGCTAGCAAGGTTATGCTCAAAATCCTACAAGGTAGGATTCAGCAGTATGTGGACCGAGAACTCCCAGAAGTACAACCTGGATTTCGAAGGGGCAGAGGAACTCGAGACCAAATTGCTAACATGCGCTGGATTATGGAGAAAGCCAGAGAGTTCCAGAAAAACATTTACTTCTGCTTCATTGACTACGCAAAAGCCTTTGACTGTGTGGACCACAGCAAACTATGGCAAGTTCTTAAAGAAATGGGAGTGCCTGACCACCTTATCTATCTCCTGAGAAATCTATATGTGGGACAGGAAGCAACAGTTAGAACTGGATATGGAACAACTGATTGGTTCAAAATTGGGAAAGGAGTACGACAAGGCTATATATTGTCTCCCTGCTTATTTAACTTCTATGCAGAATACATCATGCGAAAGGCAGGACTGGATGAATCCCAAGACGGAATTTAGATTGCCGGAAGAAATATCAACAACCTCAGATATGCAGATGATACCACTCTGATGACAGAAAGTGAGGAGGAATTAAAGAACCTCTTAATGAGGGTGAAAGAGGAGAGCGCCAAAAATAGTCTGAAGCTCAACATCAAAAAAACTAAGATCATGGCCACTGGTCCCATCACCTCCTGGCAAATAGAAGGGGAAGATATGGAAGCAGTGACAGATTTTACTTTCTTGGGCTCCATGATCACTGCAGATGGTGACAGCAGCCATGAAATTAAAAGACGCCTGCTTCTTGGGAGGAAAGCGATGACAAACCTAGACAGCATCTTAAAAAGTAGAGACATCACCTTGCCGACAAAGGTCCGCATAGTCAAAGCTATGGTTTTTCCAGTAGTGATGTATGGAAGTGAGAGCTGGACCATAAAGAAGGCTGACTGTCGAAGAACTGATGCTTTTGAATTGTGGTGCTGGAGGAAACTCTTGAGAGTTCCCTGGACTGCAAGGAGAACAAACCTATCCATTTTGAAAGAAATCAACCCTGAGTGCTCACTGGAAGGACAGATCCTGAAGCTGAGGCTCCAATACTTTGGCCATCTCATGAGAAGAGAAGACTCCCTGGAAAAGACCCTGATGTTGGGAAAGTGTGAAGGCAAGAGGAGAAGGGGATGACAGAGGACGAGATGGTTGGAGAGTGTCATCGAAGCGACCAACATGAATTTGACCAAACTCCGGGAGGCAGTGGAAGACAGGAAGGCCTGGCGTGCTCTGGTCCATGGGGTCACGAAGAGTCGGACACGACTTAACGACTAAACAACAACAACATCTATCATCTATCATCTCTCTCTCCCTTTTAGGACCAGCTACTACATATTTAGTATCTCGTATGGCCCTAGGATCTGGGACACAAGAAAAGCAGATCCAAATCCTGGCTCAGAGTTTGTTGTTACTATTCAGCAGTCCATAAGTAAGTGCTCAGGTAGTTCTAGTTATTTCAAATGGGTACATAACTTCATTCAATAAGCTATGGGTCATGAGATAGCCTGTGATGCTCTATTTCCCCCCCCCCCCTCATGTTTCCACCTCCTGGAAGAGCTTCCTCCTTGTAAAGTAGCAGGTATGGTCTTTAGAGCATGACATCATAGAGGACATGGTAGCATACTGACCACAAGAAAGAACACAATTGGCTGGGCATGGGCAAGGGAATGCCTATTGGCTACATAGGGTAAGAAGACTTGCGAAGTATTTTCTTTGTTGCAAAGTGTTCTTTGTTGTGGTCAATCTACTACCATGTCCTCTATGATGTCATGCTCTAAAGACCATACCTGCTACTTTACAAGGAAGAGGAGATTTACAAAAATTATTAATAATCACAGCAAATAAAAACAATGTTCTCTCTGAATTGATTAGGCACTTTAATATACCGTCAGATCTACTGTTACTTTCAAATGCCATTCCTTCAATATAATTGTTCCAAGTTAATCTGTAACCTAGCAATGCTTAAGCTATATGACTCATCTTGTAATACTTTCATCAGACTAACTGCTTGTTGAAATTGGGAGGAGAGGATTTGGATGGGGGCAGAATGTAAGTTCAAAAAGATTATATTTTAGAAGTCTGGTCTTACTAACCCAGTTCCTCCTACATGTGTTTCCCACAAACTGTCAACTTCCCACAGGATTCCACCCACATTACACATCTCAACACAATGCTCTCAACAAAGGCATACCAGCCCCTGATGTGCTGAGGCTTATGTTCCATTCGCCTTCAGTCTCTCCAGGTTTACCAGCTCTGCAATTAAGTGTTAAGCCAAGGCAGCCCAGTCAAAGCAGAAAGGTAATGCAGGGGGTTTAGGGTTGTGTGTTGCATCTGTCCATATTGCAGCACACACATGACTTGCACTTTGCAAATAAAATAAAAGAAGACAAATAAAGTGAAACAGCTCCCCACCCACCACTAATTATTAAAAATAACCCCAGGAGCTAACTGCATCTGGAATTGTGTTGATTTATGATTTTATTATTATTTATTTTTGATTTGATTTGTAGCCCCACCTTTCTCCCCCGTAAAATGCTATTTAAAATGGCCAGTAATAAAATATAAAAAACAATGACAGTACGAAACATAAAAAGAGTAGCTAAAAACACATGGCAACTTGTTTAAAACAAAACAGTAAGGAAATTAATAAAATGGCATCTACTAAGATTAAACACCCCTTTTGCAGCCTTCCATCTTAATTACCAAAGGCCTATGTGAGTGGCAAAGGTTGTTGCCTTATATCAGAAGTACCACAGGGAGCCAGTCTACCTTTCCTTGGTACAGAGTTCTACAGTCTGGAAGCAACCACCTGAAAAGCAATTTTGACAGACAGACAGACAGACAGACAGACAGACAGAAACCTTTATTGGCATACTGTACAAAATTAAAACACACTAAAATGCAGATAAAACATTCAACAGCTAACATGTGGCAGGGAACAGCCAAATGCATATTTAGGGCTCAGCATTCTGCGACAGCACGCTGCGTCGCCTCTGCATGATGGAGTAGATGTATCTGGCTATTATCAGGGTTAGTTCCTTAATAGTGCCACCTAGGAGGTGTCGAATTTTTCTCAGGTCATCCCATCCAAAATGGGAGGAAAGGAAAGTGCTCAGATAAGACAGGTGGATATCCTTATACAAGATACAGTAGAACAACATATGCTGCAAGGATTCAACCACTACCTGACCACAAGGGCAGACTCTCAGTTCTGTGGGTAAACCCATATATCTGCCCTGTGCTAAGTTCGAAGGTACAATATTGCACCTAGCAAGGGTAAATGCCCATCGATCTTGTGGATGCTCTGATAGAGGTAATTCGGTCTTCTGCCATGGGAGAGGGGCAACTGAAAGTATAGTGGGGAACAGACCCTTTGTGCAGCGCTATGCAGGCTTTGCCCCTCAATATCCAGAACTCTATTTTTGATTGTATGGAATACCTTGGAAGGGGGTATTGAACTCAGCAGATCTGGTGACAACCCCAGGGTCTTGATTTTCTTGAGAAATAGGGCCAAACCTTTTGGAAATACACTGTCAGAAAGCAGCGCTTGGAATAGGATGTCCGGGGTTGAGAAGAAACAGATTCTAATCCAGTATTTAAAGAATCTGAGCCAGGCCAGGGTCTCAATCCTGTGTTGACCGCCTTCAAGGCATAGGGTTGCGTAGGAGACACAATGGGGAAGGCCAAAGATTTTATACGGGAACGTTGATTGGACCCTTTCTACGGAGCTGTGGAATGCAGACATCCAGATGGGGACACCATAAAGAAGCTGTGCTGCTGATTTGGCATTAAAAATCTGTAGCACAGTGGGGATGTACGTGTGGCCCCAAAAGCAATTTTAGAGACTGACTGCACAGGTGTTTAGCCCGCTGTTTGGTCCACTGCAGGGACAGGCATTTTCACTCCTAAAGATGGCGATCTGATCACACTTTTGCAGGAGCTAACTGATCCATCTCCAGAACTGTCCTCCTGCACCTTTCTGACCCCTGTCAGGGGTTTCTACTTTTTTTTTTTTTTTTTTGGTGCAAATAGAATTGCTCAGTTTTGGTCCATTTCCAGTGCATGTGATTACTGGAAATGAACCAAAGTGAGGCTTCCTCTTTTAATTTGCCAGTATCATGAAGAGAAGCACTTCATGATATTGACAAATGAAACACTGCCTTGGTTCTGTAAAGTGGCTAAGGAAGCGAGAAAAAAATCTTTAAAAAATGTGTATTAGAGCAGCAAATATGCACTGCATCACTTTAAAAACAGCATTCAGCATGTGTTTTACAAGTCAGGTATGTGTATTAGGTCAGTAGTGTTTAATTTGCCAAGGAAATGTTTAATTTGCTAATATCATGAAGTGGCTCTCTTCTTAAGGTACTTCACAATATTGGCAAATTGACAGCCGGCTGCCGTGGACCAAATAGGGTCACGTGAGGTCTGTACGCCATTTGGATGTGGAGATCGCACCAAATGACATACTGAACCTCTTAGCGACCCTATTTAGCCTGATCCCGACTGATCCAGCCCAGCCATGTAGATAAACCCCTAGTCCTCTTTCATTGCACAATAAGCTTTTTGAAATGGGGTGGCCTGAACTGCTGAAAGTGCTCCAAATGGAATGGAATCAGATGGAATAAAGTATTGCCTCTCTTTTAATATGTTTTTATCCCTTTCTAAACATTCCAAATATAGACTTTTCCACTTCTGCTGACACCACTGCATGGTACTGATGCTTCTGTTGAGCACCCCAATATCTACTTCTTTGAAGGCTATTGCCAGCTCAGAGTCCATTGACATCAATATCAAATCTAATTTTCCTGTCCTAGTATACATCATTTCCCACTTGCACAAACGCATATCATTTTCCATTTTGTTGTAGAGTGTTTGGAAGGACTGCTACTTATAGCAGATACTTATATAAAATGGAGTCCACAGACATGCAAGGAAGAGGATAGCAAAATGCAGTCCTTAAACTTGACGTATCCTATTTCTTGCACTTGTTTTAATACTGTTTTTGTCAAACAGTATATCGTATTGAGAAACACTTGGACTTACCTAAAAGTAAAATTTTGGAAATGAATAGCAGATTACTCTTTGGGCATCTGAGAAATATGAGTGTCTGAAAATTTTCAAAGGAAGCAAAAAAGCAAAAACAAAACACCAGTTTCTGTAACATTTTGGTTTTTTTCACATAGCTAAATAGCCACGAGTTTCCCTGAAAAGAAAGTCTGAAGATGAATTTGAAAGTCCCTGCAAAGGGTAAATATCTGCATATTTCTGTGGAAACAACAAAGAGTCAGGAAGATTAGCAAAACATTGCTAGGAAAGTGCTCTGCAACTCTCACTTGATGTCAGCTTAAGAAAGGCTTTTGTTAGTAAAATACATTGGTCAGCAGCATCCTACTGGTGTCCATGTAAGGTTTGAATAACTGGCTGCACCTAAGGTAAAGGTAAAGGTTCCCCTTGACAATTTGTCCAGTCGTGTTCGACTCTAGGGGGCGGTGCTCATCCCTGTTTCCAAGCCATAGAGCCAGCGTTTGTCCGAAGACAATCTTCCGTGGTCACATGGCCAGTGCGACTTAGACACGGAACGCTGTTACCTTCCCACCGAGGTGGTCCCTATTTATCTACTTGCATTTGCATGCTTTCGAACCGCTAGGTTGGCGGGAGCTGGGACAAGCGACGGGTGCTCACTCCGTCGCGTGGATTCGATCTTACAGCTGCAGATCTATAGATCTTACAGCACAGAGGCTTCTGCGGTTTAACCAGTTTGAATAACTGGCTGCACCTAAATGCACCTAATTAACAAGGTTAGTCATATGCCTGGGCACATGCTGACTGCACAATTGAGATGTACTCTAGCACCTTGTTAATTAACCACATGCAGCAGCAGCAAAGTGATAAACCTTAGGAGAACACCAACAGGATTCCAGCCATTGTATGCTTTAATCTTATTATTTTAAAAGAGCCCATGGAACTATTAATTTTTACTGTTACATCACATGCATTTTGATGGACAAAAGATCTCATTCTCAGCAGAACTGGCAGCACCTTAAAATTACCACTCTTACTAGTTTTAATAGACAGACCACAGTGTGATTCTCACACTACCTTCTTCTGATGAAGTAGCACATTAAAGCACATATTTGAGGGTAGGAAATTGCCAGTAATGTCACTTGCCATCCATGGCAATATACAAATGATGATTTCCAAATACTTTCCTTCTAGGAATGTTCAAATGGCAGGAATCAAATATTGCATGGATTTACTTACCTAGAAATATACCCTATGTAATGTTTTCATTTGGTCTTTGTGGAAAACTGTTGGAAACCCACAAAATATCGGGACATGCACCTCACTTTCGATCCATTGTTTCTGAAATAACAGCTTTTTAGCAGGGGTATTAACTGTAGAAAAGTGGATTATGGCAGGAAAACATTCAGAGAGTAGCAGTATGTAATTGTTCTGTTTATTTAACTCCTACTTCATTCCAGGCATTCAATAACTATGATCATAATTATCATAAGAATGGGTTTATACACTATGGCCATCTCATTGCAGAGATATAGTCAGATTAACCTTACCTTGCCATGCCTTTGATTTATAAAGGCAGAAAAATCGCTAGCTGTTTTAGCCAAACAACCATATCAAATTGGTCTCATGGCACAATGGGCTTCTGTGTGTGATGTGTGAATGCCACTTCATTCCCCGTTGGATGTGGAATGCAACCAGATATGCACCAAAGACTGTGTATCTACAGTGTGCAGTAGTACCAGAGAAACACAGTGTCAGCAGTGCTAAATTCACCCAGAGTGTTTCCCTATTTGTCTTGCACAATTTGTCTCTTCCCTGATTAGCATTCCTCCTTCCTCCTTGTCCTAATCCTCTCTCTATTTCTCCTAGCTACTCTATCATCCGAACCTTATCTGCATATCCAAGTAGGCCATTCCCTTATGTTCCTGTCATACATGCCTCCTCACACATGCACATATGGTGCCCTGCTGGCTCCATCTCCCAACACCTGTGTGTGGAGTAGAACATATGACAATGTGTGCAATGCATGTACAGATGCATGGATATACATGAGCAGGACTAATCATTTGGGAGGACCCAGGTGAAAAATTTCATATTTCATTTTGGGTTCTTTTGTAAATGCCTCTTTCATTTTTCTTGTTTTTCATGCCCCATTCTGTTTGTTTAACACAAAAGGGAAAGCCATTTGAGGGTTCTTATGTTTTAAGTTTCCCATACTTGTTTTCTGGCACTCCAAAAACTCTCCTAAATCCTTTAAAACTACTTTAAAAAGCAGAGAGAGAAAGCAACAGAGAACCAATCTATTTCAAAAGTAGGCAACAGTACTTGAGAAAGAAAAATCATCATCAGACCTATGCAGATACTCTGGCAGAGTTCTCCCTCCAGTGCGCACTGTTACCAGAGGCCTCAAGATGATCCTCCATCCAAGTTACCATGCCGCCACCATCAGTCCTACTTGCAAAGCAAGTAACAACAACAACAATCCTCACTCACTGAACAACCAATCCAAAAAGCATCCGAGAATTCCACAGTTAGAAAAGAGAAAACAACAGTACGAGTTCAGAGCCACCCATATAGCACAACAGAGGTTCTATGGACTCAGGCAGCACAATAGAGCGAGAAAAAGGTTAGAATGCAGCCATCCAGGCAGGTGATACACCCAAGTTACTGACAACAACACAAAACAATCCCTTTTTAAAAATCACCAAAAATATACACCTTTAACAGAAAAAACACACAGTAAATTAACAAAAAGCAACATTAAAAAAACAGTCCTTCTCCCTGAAACCAAGAAAAGAAATCAAACAAATAAAAGCAAAACATACAATCAAAGCCCTCTACTAGAATATGGGGAGATTACTCTTATCTCTTACCACTTGATGTCTTCTCTTCTTTGAATCCAGTTGTTGTTGTTTAGTCATTAAGTCGTGTCCAACTCTTCGTGACCCCATGGACCAGAGCACACCAGGCCCTCCTGTCTTCCACTGCCTCCCGGAGTTTGGTCAAATTCATGTTGGTAGCTTCGATGACACTCTCCAACCATCTCGTCCTCTGTCGTCCCCTTCTCCTCTTGCCCTCACACTTTACCAACATCAGGGTCTTCTCCAGGGAGTCTTCTCTTCTCATGAGATGGCCAAAGTATTGGAGCCTCAGCTTCAGGATCTGTCCTTCCAGTGAGCACTCAGGGTTGATTTCCTTCAGAATGGACAGGTTTGATCTCCTTGCAGTCCAGGGGACTCTCAAGAGTCTCCTCCAGCACCACAATTCAAAAGCATCAATTCTTCGACATTCAGCCTTCTTTATGGTCCAGCTCTCACTTCCATATATCGCTACTGGAAAAACCATAGCTTTGACTATGTGGACCTATGCAAGGTGATGTCTCTGCTTTTTAAGATGCTGTCTAGGTTTGTCATCACTTTCCTCCCAAGAAGCAGGCGTCTTTTAATTTCGTGGCTGCTGTCACCATCTGCAGTGATCATGGAGCCCAAGAAACTAAAATCTGTCACTGCTTCCATACCTTCCCCTTCTATTTGCCAGGAGGTGATGGGACCAGTGGCCATGATCTTAGTTTTTTTGATGTTGAGCTTCAGACCATTTTTTGCGCTCTCCTCTTTCACCCTCATTAACAGGTTCTTTAATTCCTCCTCATTTTCTGCCATCAGAGTGGGATCATCTGCATATCTGAGGTTGTTGATATTTCTTCCGGCAATCTTAATTCCGGCTTGGGATTCATCCAGTCCTGCCTTTTGCATGATGTATTCTGCATAGAAGTTAAATAAGCAGGGAGACAATATATAGCCTTGTCGTACTCCTTTCCCAATTTTGAACCAATCAGTTGTTCCATCTCCAGTTCTAACTGTTGCTTCCTGTCCCATGTATAGATTTCTCAGGAGATACATAAGGTGGTCAGGCACTCCCATTTCTTTAAGAACTTGCCATAGTTTGCTGTGGTTGACACAGTCAAAGGCTTTTGCGTAGTCAATGAAACAGAAGTAGATGTTTTTCTGGAACTTTCTGACTTTTTCCATAATCCAGCGCATGTTAGCAATTTGGTCTCTAGTTCCTCTGCCCCTTCAAAATCCAGCTTGTACTTCTGGGAGTTCTCGGTCCACATACTGCTGAAGCCTACCTTGTAGGATTTTGAGCATAACCTTGCTAGCGTGAGAAATGAGTGCAACTCTACGGTAGTTGGAGCATTCTTTGGCACTGCCTTTCTTTGGGATTGGGACATAGACTGATCTTTTCCAATCCTCTGGCCACTGCTGAGTTTTCCAAACTTGCTGGCATATTGAGTGTAGCACCTTAACAGCGTCATCTTTTAAGATTTTAAATAGTTCAACTGGAATGCCATCACCTCCACTGGCCTTGTTGTTAGCCATGCTTTCTAAGGCCCACTTGACTTCACTCTTGAATCCAGTAGGCAGCCCTAAAATAATCCAAAGAAATGGGGGGTGGGGCCTTCCCAAAAATGAAAGAAAAAAGACAAAAAAGGAAAGGATCCAAGATGAAGTCACTGAAGTAGGTGAGCAGGCAGCACAATCCAAGATTGAGGACATCAGGAGCTTGCACATCCAGAAGGAACAACTGAAGCGAAGAGAGAGTACAATTCACTGGGTTGCAACCTATCGAGGCTAATCCCTCAGATTCAGAATTCCTACCCCCACCCCAGATGTTCTGATTAGCTTACTCACAGCAGCCCTTATGATGCTATCTGGTGAAAGATTTCCTGGGCAATTCGACAGATGAAGGATGGAGGAGAGATGAAACACAAGAGAGAAACCTGAAGAAATTTTAAAAAAAACTTTTGTGTGTTCCTCTTTTGTTAATATGAATCATTCATGTTTTACAGGCTGCCTTTTGGCAATCAATGAAAGAGCAAGAAAAAAAATTTAGAGCCACCTTCGTGTTTTTTGGTTTTGTTTTGTTTTCTTAAAACATTATCATGGTGATGTATAAGCGGTCATCCTACTGCTTAGGAGTGGAGTTATTGAATACACCTTAAATAATGGGAAAGGTCAAAGGTTTCTGGAATCCCCTCTGTATCTGAGGAGCCTTACTTCCCCATATGAGCCTCCCTAGGTTTTAAGATGTTTTGGGAGGACCTTTGTTTCAGTCCTGCCACCCTCATTACCGTGCTTGGTGTGGACACAAGGGGGAGTCTTCCCAAGGGCTGCTCCCAAGTCATGGAACTCCCTTCCAGGCTGAGACCAGGCTGATCTCCCCTCCCTTTTGCCCTACTTTCTTTTTAGGCAGACTTTTAATAAGTATTTTGTTACTAAGAAAGGGTTTTTAATGTGGAGTTACTTTTCTTATCTTTTAAAATGCATTTTATATTGTTTTAAAGGATTTTATTTGGCATTTTCTGATAATCAACTTAATCACTCCTGCTACTCTGACAGAACTGTGGAACAGGATACTGAATGTATTTTGTTTTTTTAATATTGCCGTTTATTTTGTATATAATGGTTTTAAAACTTGTGTTTTAAAATGCTTTGTCAGCTGCCTTGGGTCCCACTGCTAGGAGAAAGACAGAGTATAACCATTCTGTGTACTGGAGGGTTTGCCACATTGACTGCAAGCCCAGCCCCTTCTGCAGACATGACCCAGTAACCTAGTCACTGCAAGACAAGAATCTTGTGAAACCTTAAAGACTGAGGCAAGTATCCTGTAGAAATTACTGCACATGGAAAGGGAGCCATGAAAGCAGCTGTGGCACGTTGGTGAGATGCCATTTGTTCAGCCTGATTGCATGACAGTCAACTCACCAAATGCCCACAGCTGCTTTTATAACTTCTCTTCCATCCTCAACAATGTGAGCAGGAGACTGGTCTAACAAGTTTTATTTGGCATAGACATATATGAATGGCTATCCATTTCAGTTAGATGCATGGGGTTTTGCCTCAGTTGGCAAATAGTTATGCATGTCCTTTGATGGGTGGATGAGAGAGCTGATGGGGATGTTTTCTGTGGAATGAGAGGGAAATGGAATTTAAGAACTACAAACAGTAATAATGTCCTTAACAGTGGCCATTAACAAACATGGGTAGTGCCCATGACATTTTTATACCGATGAGCTGATTGCCAAAAACAATGAAATAAAAATATAAATGTGGGAATGGTGATACTTTTATTTGACCACTAGAAAAAACAAACGATCAGCAAGCTTTTGTGGGCTAAGTCCACTTCTTTAGGCCATGTGCTGATACCGCAGAAGAATTTTAAATGAGAGTCCCCAAAATTCATGGCAGAAGTCAAATGCTGCCTGCAAACAGTCATTGGGGGAGTGGTTTCAAACTTCATCCCTGGTAACATTTGGCTGGACTTTTCCACCCAGCTCTCCAAACAAAGAGTCACCAAGCACTCTGCAATATAATATATTGCTCTTCTGTATCTATATTGTGTAAGGACCATGTGGCTTGCTTGCTTTGTTTTCCTTTTTTTGGAACAGTGAGATTAAAAAGTCTTTCTCACTGTTCAGGCCACAAGAGATAGAGAGTAATCTCTTGATGAGTCCTTGTGAAGCTGTTTCGGACTGGGATCTGTCTTTCAAGATCTCTTGTTCTAACTTTGAAAGCTGGCCAGAAGTGAGGAAGGTTTACTACTCTATCACTTCTAGCTAGCATCTTTTTCACAAACACCACTTTGCCATCAGGCTACCATCGGTTTCCACAGGTTTCCATAGGTTACCACAGGTTTCCTGTGGAAACCTGCCAATATGCTGGCTATAATTCCTTTACACATTCACACAGTAAATGATGGCATGAAAAGTGTGTTTCTTTAGCGTTTTACCCCTTTCTCTGTGAATAAAATCATGGGTATGCATGTTATAATAGTCTTAGAACTGCAGAGCTGGAAGAGACCCAGTTTGGATCATCAAGTTCAGTCCCTGTCGGGGAGGCATAGTGGGGACTTGAACTCCCAACCATATACCTAAACTACTGTGCTACTCAGCCATTCATGAATAATCCCTGGAAAAAGTACCTAATATGATTTTCAAGAAGACAACACAGGTCAACACTAAAAAGTGCTAATAATTCACATGAAAAAGCGTTATTTTGCAGCAAATCCAGTGCATGTTAATTATTACAGAATTGGATCCAGACTTAGTTACACCTGGACTAGACCTATTAAAATCACTAATTTACATGATTAACTTACATCTCCTTGCTTTCTGTGGGCATATATTTGACCCAATTTGGAGCCAACCCAATATGTTTTTCCATTTAAGTGCATCAGCCCAGTCAGATTCTTAGCCAAGAAATGAGAAAGCAATACCAGAAATTATTAAGCTTGAGGTTACAGAGGAATGAGGTGCCTCATTCTTCAGTCACATAAGAAAAACACAGGGAATAGAAATTTGAACACCACTATAATTTTGCAGCTTTAACTAAAGAAGGGGTGAACAACATGTGTTATGCAGATTGAATACGATATTTTCCCTTTATTTTGCTCCATTCTTTATTGCCAATTTGGCAATGCAGAAATTCTTGAAAAAAAGATGGCAACAGGGTGGGGTCCTTGGTGGCTTGGTTGGGTCCAGTGCACCCCCACCACTTCTGAACTGAACCAGACCAATTTTATCTTGCCAGACAGAACTATTAGCAGTTTCATTCACTTAGGATCAAAAGGTTTCAGTCCACACTTTCTCGCCAGCCATAATGCACTTGTTTAAAAACCCTTTCTAAGCTATTCTGAACTATTAATCACAAGCAGTTTTAGATTTTTGTTCTTAAAAAAATAATATAGGTAGAAAGACTATAGCTGATTTTCAATTCCAGTACTTGCTGTTGGGGAAAATAGTACCCAGGTGGAGAGACAGATAACAGTATTTCAAGGTAGTTGGTGGCTGTTATTTTTATTTTTTTATTGTTTGAGATGCCAACAAAGCATGTTTGATCATGGGTGACAATGAAAGAAAAGAAAGACGTGTGTTCTTGAAGCAATGTCTTCTTCAAGCCATTTTTCATCTCCATAAAAATATGGACTTTCTTCAGCCATAGATTTCAGATTGGGCCATACCATGCCCAATCATCACAGAACATGTCCACACAGGGATAGGCTGAGAAGGGTTTAGTGGGAACAGTACGTTACAATCCACATCCCTCAGTCAGCATGGCTAAGATAGCCTGCAACATTTCATAGATGAAAACAGGAGCACATGGGTGAATTTATACAGGAAATATGAGCAGATTTAACCCTTTCTAGTTTTGGCAAGCGTTTATAACTTTTTCAGATCTTGATATTTCTCTATTGAGTATTTTAATGAGGAAAAACTCACAATTTCATCCACCTCCCACACATGGAAACTTGCAGAAAAATAGGTTAAACCAAGGATGAATTGTAAATTGAAGTAAGATCTTTAAAATTGTCATTACATTGACATATAGATTCATTATAGTATTCAGAATTAACGTGGTGGAAAAATAGGTTTTAAAAAGGGTAAACTATAAATTGAAGTAAGTGGGTTTCTGTACACTGGGGAAAAACATAGTATTTGCAATTATATTTTTGTTATGACTTGTCATGTAATGACATCTTCAATGTTACAGTGTTGTGTTTATTTTTTTTCCTTTTCCCCTACTTTTTGTGGCACACTTGTAACTTTTTCTGGTGAATTTTTTTTTAAAGTAAGGGATGTATGGCCAAACTACAACAAAGCAAGGCAAAAACTAAAGGACTGTAGCACCTTTATGACTATCAAATTTATTTCAGTGTGAGCTTTGATGGATTGTAATCCACTTCTTCAGACACATGGAACACAATATATGGGCAGCAGACTATATACAGTGTACATTGTGGTGGGCACTGGATTAAGACCATGTGTGGGACAGGGAAGATGGGACTGGAAGCAAGCAGAATGACCACTGCATAGTAATACCTGGTAATGAGCTTTGAAGGTGACAATGGCATTAATACATGTGGTCAACATTCAAAGCATTGATTACAATAAGATCTTGGCAATCCTGGCAATTTGCTGTAGTTATGTGATGTCAAGTCAACCCTCATGGAGATTCTGAGCATGTGGGATGTTCAAAGAGTGGTTTAGTATTGCCACTCCCTAGTGAGTTTCTCAGGCTGAGCAGGGATTTGATACCCAGTCGCCTGACTCCTAGTGCAACACGGTATCCACTCACCACCCTGGCTGTCCAGTCCTGGAAAGAGAAAAATGCAAATGACATGAGCAATTAGGACTACAGTTTTCAGGAAGAATCGATTGTGTTCAGATCATAGCTGTGCCAAAACCAGTGTTTGATTATACACAAGTCAGTAGAGAGTCCTCTTTCTTACTTTTGCTCTCTTCACCTCCCCTTCTGTGTCCTTCTATATGTTTGTGTATGAATTGCTAATAAACCCTTACCTCTAATCATTTAGATGCACACTGGAATTTATTAACATAACCCACTTCAGCTGGTTCCTTCTCAAATCTCTCTCTGTAATCCCAGTTTTCTACAACAAGTACTTTGAGATCAGAAACAGAGTATCTTGGCAGTGATCAATGTAATACTGGATAAGGAAGGATGGGAAATATATAAACAAAAGGAAATTGGAAAAGTAATAGAAAATGTTTATACTAATCTTTACAAAAAGAAAGAGATTGAGCAGGAGCAACAATGGAACTATTTGGAAAAACTTCCAGACTGGAGATTTAGTTCTCAACAATTGGAAAATTTAAATAAACCAATTACAACAAGTGACATTGGAGAAGCACGGAAAAAACAGAAAAATGGGAAAGCCCCTGGACCAGATGGTCTTCCAGCTGAATATTATAAAGCTTTGGAGGAAACTCTAAGCCCACATTTCAAAAAATTAACAGAGTATATTGAAATTAGAAGGGAAATCCCGGATTCATGGAAAGAAGTGCACATTTCCCTAATACATAAAGCGGGGACGGAGAAAAAACAAATTAAGAACTACAAACCAATCTCTCTTTTGAATGTTGATTGTAAGATATATACAACCATCTGGGCAACAAGACTAAAGAAGGTACTTACAGAAATGATACACAAAGACCAGACAGGCTTCATCCCTAAAAGGAAATTATCATCAAATATAAGGTCAATAATAGACATTTTGGAATATTATGAAATACATCCAGATAAACAAATGATGTTGATTTTTCTAGATGCAGAAAAGGCCTTTGATAATGTCAACTGGGAGTTTATGCTGCTGCAATTGAAAAAGATGGGAGCAGAAGGAATTTTTCTACAAACAATTAAAGCAATATATAACAAACAGAAGGCCAAGATTAAAATAAATGGTCAAACAACTGAAACTATCCAAATTGAACAAGGCACAAGGCAAGGCTGTCCCCTCTCTCCGTTATTATTTATTTTAATATTAGAGATTTTAAATAGACAAATAAGAGGAAATACTGGAATTAGAGGTCTTAGAATCAGGGGAGAAGAATTTAAGCTACAAGCATATGCTGATGATTTAGCAATAATATTAGAAAATCCCCTGGACAGTTTGGAAGAATTATTAAGAACTATAGAAGAATTCGGAGCTGTAGCACGTCTTAAAATAAACTACCAAAAAACAAAATTCTTGACTAAAAATATAAAGAAAGAAGACGTTAAAAAACTGATAATGAAAACTAATTTTGAGGAGGTACAAAAAGTGAAATACTTAGGAGTCATTATTTTTTAAAAAAAACAAGCAATCTGATGAAAGAAAATTATCTTACAACACAGAAGGAAATACAGAGAGACTTAGAGGAATGGAATAAGCTACAAACCTCAATGATGGGATGAATCTCGATAATAAAGATGATGATCCTACCAAAATTGCTATTTTTGTTTCAAAATTTACCAATTTTATTAAACTATAAATACTTCAAGGACTTGGACAGCCTGACGTCAAAATTTGTATGGAAGGCCAGTAAACCAAGAATAAAACTTAGAATATTGCAAGACTTAAAAGAGAGAGGTGGTTCAGGATTGCCGAGCTGGCTATTATATTATAAGGCATGTGCTATGGTCTGGATAAAAGAATGGAAAGCACTAGAAAATCAAAGACTATTGAAATTGGAAGGTCATGATTTAAAAATGAGTTGGCATGCACATGTGTGGTATGGGAAATTTAAAGAACAGTCACATTTTGCAGAACATATTCTGAGGAAGGCGCTGTGCTTAGTATGGCAAAAATTTCAAATGCAAACCTATAAAAAAATTCCAATATGGGTAGCACCAATAGAGGAATTTACATTGAAAGTATTGAATCAGAAGGGAGCGTTACTCACGTATAAAGACTTGTTAACTAAAGATCAGAACATGAAAGACAAACAAGACTTAGCGAAATTGGGGCTAGCTACAGATTGGTGGTCAATGCTGAAACTAGAATCAAGATATAAAAAGGACAAAAACATGGGCTTTTTTGAGGGGAACATCCAGGTGAACTATGGATATACACTAATGAGAAAATAATTTTTAAAATGTATACATATCTATTAGAGTATGATTTAGAGGATGAGAGGGTGAAGGAGGTGATGGTAAAATGGGCACAAAACTTTGGATATAATATTGATATTGATGAATGGACAAAAATGTGGAAAGATAATTACAAAATGATCAAGCCAGTCAATCTTAGAGAAAATATCCTTAAAATGTTTCATAGATGGCATTTTACTCTGGAAAGATTGGCAAAAATGTCAGAAGGGATCAATAATGTTTGTTGGAAATGTAAAAAAAAAAATCCAGGAACTTATTATTATATGTGGTGGTCATGCAAAAAAGCAAAAAAAAAAAAAAAAAATTGGTTACAGGTTTGGGAAATGTCACAAGAGATTGTTCAGCAAAAATTAAGTTTTAAACCTGAAATGTTACTATTTAATATAATGCCAGAAATTATTGATAAGAAAACAAAATATAGTCTACTGTATATATTTACTGCAGCTAGGTTACTCTGGGCCCAAAAATGGAAGAACAGAGAGACACCAACGATGGATGAGCTATTAAAGAAGCTATTGGACATTGCAGAACTAGATATGCTTTCAGAGACACTATGGGATCAACCAAGTGACTTTGTAAAGGAAAGCTGGAAGCTGACATATGATTGGGCCCAGAAAAAGACAGGAACCTAGGGGAAGAATTAGTTTATAGTGAATCAGTGCTCACTGGACTCCTTTGATGATATTTAGATGACCAGACAATGGCGAAATCTCTGATCTATAGGGGTAGTATGGATGTTTAGTTTTGATGTTTCTTGTTATTATTGTTAGGTTTTTAGTGTTTTTTGTTTTGTATGTTGGGTATGTATGAATAAAATAAATAATATTTTAAAAAAGAGAAAGAAACAGAGTATCTTGGGAAGTTGAAATGTCCTGACACTGGCTTTTACCCTGTTTCCCCAAAAATAAGACCTAACCTGAAAATAAGCCCTAGTATGATTTTTCAGGATTCTCGTAATATAAGCCCTACTCCCAAAATAAGCCCCAGTTAAGTGAAACCCCGCCCTCCACCATTGTGCAGCAACCAGAAGAAGATGACATGACTGTATTTTAATAAATGTAGATGGTTGTACGTGAAAAAAAATAAAACATCCCCTGAAAATAAGCCCTAATGCGTTTTTGGAACAAAAATTAATATAAGATCCTGTCTTATTTTCGGGAAAACACGGTATATGTTTCTACTTCTTATGTCAGATTCTATCCATTTATTTCCTTGTATAGATATTGTCTTGTCTGTCCTATGTAGAATGTAAGCATTGCTAGCAGAGGATGCCATATATTACATAAGGAGATGAACGAATAAGTCAGTCCCTAATGTTGTGTGTGATGTTGTTGGGACCTATAATGTTGCTACCAGAATAGATTGGGGAGATACAGTTGACATTTAGCTTTATGGCAAGATCTTGTCCAGGTCTCTTTATCCACCATGTGTTGTTGCCCATTCAGTGTCAGTAGCAGCGTGCAACTATTCAGGCCTGCCACTCAAAGCATGGGTGAGGGAGGTATTATTGTCCAGAACTGACTATAGCTCATTCATGACATGTGTGATCGGTCTCAGCTGTAGGTACTGTCATTCTCTCTTTTCAGTCAGCCTTGCAATAGTTTGTTTCTTAGTGCCTGTCTTGCCCTTTAATTTGTCTTTTCATCTCAATGGCTACACTACTTTTTTAAATGTCTGCATTTTGAGTCTCTGTCTTGTGAGTCTGTTAGTCCTGCATAAACTCTCTAAAACCTGACCTAACAATGGATGTTATAGGAAGATGAATGTGGGATCAAGGCTATGCCCAAGTCAACCCAAGAAGGTAGTGAAATGTAAAGGTTATTAATAAGGAAGGACACACATTAAGAAAGATGCACAGTAAGCATCCACCTCAATGAGCTTCATGTTATTCTGTGCTCTTGCCTTTTCCTCAACTCCTCCTTTCTTTCCTCCAGGTTGCACCTGGCTCAGCTCCCAGAAACTTGTGGAAGAAGAAAAGGAAATTGAGTTTTATTGAAAGCCTAGTGAGATCCATAGTATGTCCACGATAAATCTATTGGGGGGGGGGGGAACCCACAAAAACACAACAGACTGCTTAGCACTTTTAAGTTTTACTAATTTTATTATGGCACTGGCAGATTTTTGTCTGCTTTGTGTGGGTACTTTATGTTATCCCACTCCTCTTTATTCCTATGGTTACCCTTGCTTTCTATGCACTGTTTGTAGGTAGCTCTGCAAAAACAGATTTCAGCCATTTGCAGGCAGGCTAGATCTTCCAAAACGGCAACTGTTTACCTAGGAATCCAGTGAACTTGGATTACCTCACATTAGAAATCTCTGACCTTGTCAATCAAGCTCTCAATGGCTAATCACACTGAAAGGCAGTAGCTGTTTGTTATTTGCAGTATAACTGGAATAAAAATATGACCAAATGTTTTGCCTCATACTTCAGCTTCTACAGGCTCTAGAGACCTTACTTTTTAAAAAGAAAAGAAAGAAAGTCTGGGAAAATCAGGACATTAGGAAGGTATGGGCTAGTCACCATGTTCAGTATGGCATCAGGGAGTTCTAAATTTTAAAAAGTGAGTTTTCCAAGGTTACTAGGCATATATGTTGTTGAATGAGCTGAAAATATTTTGAAACTGCAATCGTAAACATATTTAGTAGAAAGCATGCCCAGTTCAACATAGATTTATTCCTCAGCATAGGATTGTAAAGATAGGTTTATCTGTCCAAATGAAGAAAACATCAAAAAATATTTAAAAATATTAAATTTTACAGAAAGTCTGCTGTTCATATTATTCATTCTCAGCTCCTAAACAAATTGTAGAAGTGAATGACATGGTTCAAGGGTTCCAGATTATTTTCAAGTTTCTCCTCTCTGATATGTCTGCCATTTCATTTGCAGTGAGTCTATTATATTCCATTGAAAACCAATTGGTATGGTGTCCATAATGCCTGATAAATTAGGCTGATTCACCATCATTCCAGGCCTTGGAAATTACAATACTTGTCATAAATTCTTTGTTCCAGTGAAGAAGGGATAACTAAGCTGCATTATGATTGCAATGTAATGATAGAGAAAATGTATTTTATTTTTATCAATACTTTTAACAAATAGTCTCAAATCACTTTAGTGGGATGTATGCTGGGCGAGGGGGGAGGATTTGCTGTGACTTGCTCTCCTTGCACCCAAATATTGAAGACTAGTCTCTCTATATATTTTTTTCAAGGAGAGACGCACACAAGATATTAATATGTTTACAATCCTTTTTACAGAAAGATCCTTTTTGAGAATGTTGTTCTTCTGAGACAGAATAGAGCTGCAAAAAGCGCTTCAGGGTGCAATGGGATGGGGATTTGTCCCTCTGTTCGGTCCATTCTGTGGGGATGGGCTGGTTTGCTCCTTTTCCTGGTGACTATACAGTACACATGCAAACCAACCCATCTCCAGGGTGTTCCTACCCACAACTTTTTGGCTTCTCTGGCTACTGTTTTTTAGGTGCAGGTAGGATTGCTCCATTTTGGTGCAGTTCCAGCATGTGAGATGGTATTGAACCAAAGTGGATGCTTTGCTGCTTTAAATTTCCCATCCACTTTCAATTTCCCAATATTGTTAAGTGATTCAAGCAGACAGCTTACCTACTTAAAAATACAGAGAAATACTGAGAAATTAAAAACTTTGCTGCTCTATGGAGGGGGAGGAAGCAAAGTTTTTAATACCCTATTAGGGCAGCACTGACGCAGTATAGTTCTTAGAAAAAATTATTTAAAAATTGAAAACTTCCTCCTGGAAGGAGAAGGAGACAGGAGGGAGCAAGAAGGATAGGGTTTTTTTAATTGTTTTTTTTTCTTCCTTTCCTTTTTAAAGGGAGGCAGGGCAAATAGGGTAGCTTGAGGTGTGTGTGCCATGTGGACCCGAGAATTACACCAAATGGCATACCAAATCTATACATGGTTTTAAGCAACCCTATTTAGCCCACTTCAAATTAGCTGTCTAGCCAAGCCCTCAGTAAACTTTCTATATATTTGTGCTGGATAGCATTGCTAGAGAATTGGAGGTGGGTTTGGGCTACGTTTTCCCAAGGAGAAAATGATATCTTTACAGTCATGCTATTATAATATTTATCATTTATGGGAAGTTGGTGGGCAGGGGAAAGGGGGGCATTGGAGAAACAGTAAGTGTTCAAAATGACCCCCAGCATTGAATAGTCTGTGGTAGGTAAGGTAGCAAAAGAACAGCACACACAACACTTGCAGGAGGGCTTGGAGATTGGGAAAGCATGAATTCTTCCTAACTTGTATGAGAACTCTGTATCACACCTACCTCTGTCTCTTGGCAGGAGAACAGGTACCGTGAATGGAGATCTTCCATTTTAGGCTGATGTAGGTGTGTTTTATACCACAGAACAGCAGCTTGCAGCAGTCATTGACATCCATGAAAAGGACAATTTATCCAATGCTCTCCAACCAGTAGAGAGAGTTAAAATAATTCAGCTGAAACTATAAAGCTGCTACAAAGAGAATCTCTTAGCACTCCTATATTCATAATTCTGTCTGTTTTCCCTGTAGTGTAATTTACATCACACGTGCATACTCATCATAATAGTTTAGTTTTATTTAAAAAGAGCCTCTTGTTACAGTTCCTCCTCTGGACTGGATGCAACTGGTAAACCCAAGAATAATAGCCCCATTGAATCGATGGGAATTACCTAAATATCCACTCGCCATTGAGTAGCTGATTTGGTGGACAGGATCCTTTTCATCCCCTCCACTTGGTCTCTTTCACAGCTGGCATAAAGAGGTATCCAGCACTTCTCTGTGCCAGTGTGAGCCCAATTTGTTTCAATACAACAATCTCCAGCCTCTAAAATGGCAAGCAGGAAGCTCTATGGCTGAAGAGCTATGGTCCACAACATGAACAGGATACTAGCCATAGTATGTACTCTAGGTGGGACAAGCAATTGGATTTAGGCTTTTGTTCTATTGTATTCTCGGCCAGAGCCACCCACTAGAAATAAAAAGTCATTTGCCCATGATATACATATTTGATACTTATAAAGATTTGTGCTGGGTTTATGACAGTGTTGTAAGTAATATAGTGGCAACAGATCATTGCGGAACCCTCTTAAACTTGTATTTATTTGTCTGACGCTTCTGACATTCAGTTGGCTGAATAGAATTGATTAGCAAGCAAGGAGTTGAGCAACAGCCCACTGTGAACCCTGTGCAAAACATTTCAAGTTGATTTTACTAATCAGTTCTTTCCCATCACCTTTATGAGGCACCTCCAATAAAATTTAGACAAGTGCACACTGAACACTTTTGGAAGAAAAGATAAAGATGCTTTACATTGATGGAGAGCTCAGAAAGTAATCTGGCATAATTGCAATACAACTGGGAATCTATCTTTGTGTTTTAATTAACTTAATTTTATGATGGGATTAATACTTTACTAGGAGTATAATCTCTAAGTAATTTACTCCAGAGTTGATTCCCTATTTATTTTTGTTTCTTGATATGCAAAAAAGGACATGTATCTATTATATACTTAAATGTTCCACAATATTTAGGATATTCTCTAATGACTGTCTTTGCTGCATTAAGGTTTTCTTCTGGTTATTATTAACAGTTTATTATGGTTTTCAATAACCTGATCCCTCTTCCCATTTTCCTGCTCTTTCATATTCTCTTTCTTAGTTCAGCCTCAAACTGAACTATATCTGAACTGAACTTATATTTATATCCTATAAATATAAGCTGAGGCTGACATAATCTTCTCTGGTAGTTAGGATTGCCATGTCAGCAGCATTCTGTTCACTGGAAAAGACAATAATGCTCATATCTGAGGAAACAGTTCAAAGAACCATACCTTACTCCCAGAACAAATACATGCAAAATTAATTCTTCAAAGAGGACATTATCATCTTTGTCTTTGTTTGAAACGTCTTTCAGGAAAGTTAATATTCATAACAATCATAACCTCAACCTCAACAAGAACAAGCAGATATTTCTAATAATTTATAATACCGAACCCTCCCCCTATTTCTGTCATTAGTTTCCAGCTAAGCTCTCAGAAGCCTGTGAAAAATAAAATGGAATCAATGTTTCTAGAAGCCTATAGAATCACAGGCTCATATAATCTATGAGCTCCAAGAGTAATTAAATCCACAATTACTCAATGTTTTGTCTTATAGGTTTGGTTTTAGAAGAACTAAAGATTTTTTTTATTATTTTTAAGAAAGCCTAGTGTTCAGATCGGGCTGATGAGTTAAATGGGCACCAAGGAGCATGTCTAAAATCTGGAGAAATCTGGCCAACCAAGTAATGTGATAGCCTGGAAGGAAATTAGTACCCAAGCTTTAAAATCACCTCAAATACCACAATGTAACACTCTCCCTGATCCAGCCCTGCTTGCCCTGAGAATTGTCTCACTGCTGGAACGCCTGGAGAAGCATAACAGTTCCCCAGGTCTTCAGTCTGTGACCTGGCAAGCCGAAAGGAATAAATTAAACATAAGTAAAATGGTATGGTGAAAATAGAGAGGAGGAATATAGTACACATAGAGTAATTAACTTCTCTTCAGTCAGTCAGTAGACAACACAGACTAATTTGCCCACACTTTCTTTCTTCCTCTTCCTAGCAAAATTAAGCAGGGGTGGGCACATCAGGGGTATTTGTGGATTTCTGGGGAAACTATGAGGTAGTGCTAAGAACCCAATGACAATTCCCACAGATTTCCAGTGTTAGATCCTGTAGTGGAAGGATTAAATTTTTAAAAATAAAAAAAGAAGCCATGCAATAAAACATGGTGAGAGTAGCAATGCATTGTAAGTAAGACACTGAGGTGGCACCAGATGAAAGAGTCTGACAGTTTCACCCCCATATGAAGTCCAAGACTTCCCCACATATTCTATTGTTGAGGGTCTCTGAGTGAGTTCATTGGGGTGAAGCAGCCAATCTTGGGGCAGGCACATATCTCTTCACTTGGGCATAGGTCAATTTGGGGACCCTGTGCACATCCCTAATTTAAACTAAATTTGCTGCCACGTGTGAGTATCTCTTTCATGTCATTCCTTTTTCTAGCATGTTTAATCACCCTCCAAGATACCTCATGTAATCCTTTTTTTTAAGGCTACAATTCCACATCCTGTGAAACACCTCAACTCATTTTGGTTTCAGTAAGATTTATAAGAGCACGTCTGCACAGCAACCTTGTTTGCATGCTTCAGTGTTAAACTGGAAGCACAGAACAAGAGGTATGTCTTAATTTTTTTTTAAAAGCACATATTTTCTGGAGGTTCCTCGCGATGACACAGCAAAGGAGGCTGTGCTGACTACCTGGGCAACACTGTTGTCAGTTCAGCAAAATCGTCTGTGAGGTACAGGAGAAGCACCACCACTTTACAATGGGTAAAGTTACATTTTTGGAGTACGTTTGCTAGATCCTCCAGCCAGCATATCCACTGGCCATTCTGACGGCGGGATTGTGAGTTCTTTAGTCCCAAAATGTACATTTTACAGTTCTGCCTTTGAGAGGCAGATTCAAAATATTCATACAGATGTGCAGGGGATGGCATGAGGCCCAATGGCTATTTATTTATTACATTTATTTCCTGTCAATGAGCTGAAAGCTGTACATACAGCTCTTCATTACTTTATTCTCACAAGCCTGTGAGGGCTGTCAACTGTAAAGATTAGTAAACATTACAATGGTTGTGACAAGGAAATCAAATTAGCAATGGGGAAGAACCAAAGCTAAAGCTGAATATACATCTTTATTTTGTTATCTTGTAACATAATTGCAACAGAGCTCTTCATTAGCATAAGATTAGTATGTCCTACAAACTGTTGTGAGGGGGGGAAAGCTTTTTTCCACTCTTAGGTCTTTCACATGAGGTTATCCACAACTTTGATTTCACCTTCCTTACAAAACCTCCACACCTTCCCTATAATTATTCTCATGCATGTGGAAGCACTAATGCCAAGCTTGTGCATAATAAAGACAGTTTCCCACCCACGCTTGGTTGAAGAATTGTATAATCACTGTTCTGTATATTGGAACCAAGGTCTGCTGTGCTTGCTATGGTTAGGAATCCACTTTTCTTTGTTCCAGTGGCTTTCCTCCATGGGACTATTGAAAAGTGCAATGAATGTAACTCTGGGGGATTTTTAGTACAAAGATCTCCGTTTTATTCTTTAAGCGGCCCGAATGAGTGCTTGAATTATAATTTGTTGTATGGAAGCCTATGGTAAACAAGGCCCACTGTGGTGAGGTGGCTGTTTCATCAGACTAGGACGGAAGGGTAGTGCAGAGAAGCCATGAGGAGTGAACGGCTAGAATGTCTAGGGGTGCCAGAGGGGAGTGAGTGGCGAGAGTGGTGAGGGCCGCCACCCAACGCCCATGATGTATGACTTCTTCAGGCTTGCATATTGACTAAGATAGCTGGGGCTTTCTAGGAACTGTAGTCCAATAGAGTAACTTTTCTTATCACTGATTTGGAGATGCACAATGTCTGCTTTGTACTTACTGTTACCAGCACCAGTGCAACACCTATGTGGATTACTGTTGCAAACTCCATCTAAGCTCCTTTTTCAGTATTAACAAGACTATGGAATCAAGATTTGAGGTCCGACAGTAGAGATGGTAGCACCTTTTATTGCTCTCACATTCCCCAATGACATCTGAATGAGTTCACTGTGTTCCAAATCAAATTTCTTTGTTGAAGCAGATGTTTGGGCACTTCAGAGGGCTGGACTTTTTGTTTTGATTGTTTACAAATTCCAGAAGTTGTTTTCAAGATCTTAATTCTGTCAGAATAAGAAAGAAGTGGGGCCGTTGGCAGAAGAGTGGAATTTGTATTTGGTTTGAATGATTGCATGATTATATTGCCTACCTAAAATTCTATTGCGTAAAAAAGTTCAGTCTGCCTATCGCAACCATGGTAACAGTTAGCTCTGCAGTGAGCACTTTATGGAACACATGCAGGCTCAAGGAGCAAGAAGTCCTAGTGAAGAGAGTGGTGATGTGCAGAAAATGAAGTTTAAAAGTGTGTAGAATGTGAGAGTGTGTGTTTGTGTATGCATATGTTGTACAGGGAAGGAATTCAACTTGTCAGGTATCACGACCATAGCTAGGAAGGCTAATTATTGGAGATCAGCTCTTTTAGATTTCACCTTCTTCAATAAAATCAAGATGTGTATCGTCAGTTTTTCCCTCAGTGACTTGGTCATCATGGGAGCACTTTTAAAATATACAAAACTTTGACCTACTTGACTGGCGACTTAATTCTACGAGTGTGAAATTAGATGAGCTGATGCCTGAACCCTCCCAAGGAGCCCTAAAGAACTTCAGAGGCCTCTAAAGGGAAAAATGGGAAGCCTGTGTTCATCACAGCTGGCAGTTGTCCCAAAAAAGGGTTCACTCCAGAATGAAACCAAACAATCATTGGCAATCATATAAATATTCATCTGAGTTTCAAAGTATAAGTCTTTTCACTGTTGTAATGATTCCAGGAAACATCAGCTAGTTTAATTCCGCAAGCTTTATTTATCTATATTGACATTTTCACCACCTTTAATAAAATATAAAATGTTACAACTGTTTGGTCATTTTGGAATAAGAAGATTGTTGGTACTTAAAACCAGGACTTGCCTGAGTGGTGATGTGCATTATACCAGGAGCCTGTGTATTTTGTGGGTATTTTTGTCATACCTACCTTCAGGGTTGGTGCAACACTTAAAGCACTTAGCTTGTGGATTTTTGGTAGCTTGCTGGAAGTGCTGCTCAGTCAGAGTGTACTAAGGTGTTGGGAGGGTACTGGACAGAAAGATTTTCCCCAGCCATCACCACATTGGACTCTCCTGGATCTTACGCCCACCAGGAAAGTCAGGGTTGTGTGACTGAGTGGTTAGTGTGGGTCTCTCTGACATAGTATAATCTTGACATTGTGATTGTAATCTGGTAGCATCCACAATTAGTGAATTACAGTAGTTAGATAAGGTTAGTGGCTTGGCTAGAAGACAAAAAAGAGATCTGCTAGTATTGCTAGTTGCCACGGAGAGTTGCTTAGAGAGAGAGAGATGTGAGTGACCTCCTCAACTATATTGAAACCTTTACTAACCTGTGGTCCTCCAGGATGGCCATGCTGGATGCAGTCAATAGGAAGTATGTTCCAACACAGGATGAGAAAGGCTGACTTCAGTTATTGGAACTGTTCTTTCTTACTATTTACTATTTCTTACTAGTTACTCATTTCACATGTTTTCTGTGTTCAGGAAATAAATATACGCTTGATGTGTCTTGACTAGAGATGGGGATAGTCATATTTGTAAACTAATATGAATATCCCTGAACCAGATGCACCTAATGTGGGTCCAGCCCTGGGAACCGGCCCATCCACTCATGCTTCATTGTGCCGCCAGCCTCCTGCTCTTCCCGCCAATCGCGGAAGTAGCTCCACAGACCCTGATCAGCTGGCCACTCAGCAACCGTGCGGGGAGACTTGACAGTACATAAAAAGGAGGGTACTACTGCTCTATGTAAATAAACAGATGGTTATTTTTGACTCAGTGGACCAGCTGTGTGACTTACCCTCTAGGAAACAGTGCCTTTTAGATAAGGGCTAGAGCCCCATCACTGGACTTTATATCAAGGTAAATGGAGACAAGATTGCAACCACTATGACAAGCAACAAGATTTCCTTTTGGTAAATGAGTATGACCAAACTTAATGTGCCTTTTTACCATACATGTATTGTTAAAAGTAGTTGCTGAGAGGAAGTAATGTACTATTATTTTAGCCTGCAGAAACAACTGTGAGGAAGTGGTTAAAAATCCTGTTCATCTCCAATTTTGTCAGTTCACTGACAAAAACATGTGAATGGATAATTAGCTGCATAGACACAGTGACACATTAGAAATATCCACCTGAAACAAGATAACTGAAAAGTCAGAACCTGTCTCTGAGAAAGGAGGATGATCACACGCATGGTTTCATTTAAAGTAAATGTTTTTGTAGTTGCAGACTGATTGCACACAATGAAAAAACGGCTTGGTGCCATCCATATGCATTATATGAGTCATGAGTAGGGATGGGGACGAATCCAAAAAATGGCAATTCGTTTTGATCCGTTATTCGTCAAGGTTAATGGATCAACAAATACGAATATACGAATATTCTTTGATGAATCGATGAATCAATCCGTCGATTCGTCTGCACTTTAAACGGCTATAACACTGGCCCCTGATGACACCAAATTTTCAGGGAAGCTTCCTCAGACGCATTTCTACAACTCCTGAAAGGTTGATGAACATTGGATCATGGACCCGAGTTATATAGTCACAAAGAGGATCCCCCCAGGAAAGCTCCGCCCAGGTACTTAGAGACTCCAGAATCACAACAGAGCTTCGTATGTCTTTCCCCAACATGCCTGCCAAGTTTGGTGAAGATTGGATATTGGACATCCGAGTTATTCACCCACAAGCTGGGTCCACCCAGGAGAGTTTACCACATGGCACAGAAGTCCATGGCATTGAGGGAGTTATATTTAGCCCCAGCAGAATGAGAGGTCCCTTTGGCAGAGGCATGCATGAGGCATTGAGTTTGTCTTCAGCTCAGCACAACATTACATTTGCCAGTAAAGTAGAGTTTGTCCTCAGGAGGACTGGAGGCAAGGAGGTATTTGGCAGCACAGCAGGCTTTTTGGCTCCGTCAGGCACTGAGGGAAAAGGCAGCAGAAAAGCAGGCTTTTTTGGCCACATCAGGCACTGAGGTAGTTGGCAGCAGCAAAGTGGCCTATCTTGCCCCATCGGGGCACTGAGGCAAAAGGCAGCAGAGCAGACTCTGGTCTTCTTCAGGAACATCAGATTTGCCTGCAAAGGAAAGGTTTTTGCCCCCAGGAGGTAACTGAGGTTGCTTGCAACTTCCAACACACCAGCAGCACCATCAGATGAACAGGGTCGGTGCTACTAACAGCGGTTAATCCACGGGGCCGCTGGGCTGTCGGAAACAGATCAGCTCTGCAATCTGAAGCCGGGCGATGGGGCAACAAAGATGCTCGTTTAGAACTAGAAAGCTGGGGATTGCAACCTGGCTGCTGAGACCGCCTGGATATGATAAAGATAGCCCTCAGAGGTTTGGAGTGCTTAGACAGGCCGGCCCCCTTGGCACGGGTTGAAAACCAGATGAGCTTTTGAAAACTGAATAATCCTCCCACCTAGACATGCACACACAACCAATTTGGGGAAAGGAAAGGAAAAAATGATTCTCCTAAAATAAACTTTTGAAAACTGAATATAAAGGAAAAGAGATTCTACAGTCACACGACGACAGTTCCCCACACACACACCGGACGATACACACACACATACACACAAGCCTCCAGGGGAAAAAAAAGGTTTGATTGATTTGAATTTGAAATAAAATTAAGCCCTTCCGAAGAAGTAGCCTAAGCTACCTGAAATCCCTCCCCAAATTCCCAGTAAAGTTGATGATGATTGATGAATGATGATGAAAAAGAAAAATATAAGCCTTTGATTTGCTGCTGCAAAAGCGAAACCGCAAGAGCACCAGCAAGCCAGCGAGCAGAAACTGTTCTCACTCCAGAGAGCACGAACAGAAGTGGGGAACGGCCGGACGGGAAAAGCTTATATGAAGTGTCTGTAAAAGTAGATACACCTTTCAGCAGCGCTATTGGCTGCCGGACATGCCAATCCAGGATCTCTGTCCTGATTGGCCAGAGCTTTGGTGCCAGCAAGCTCAGAGAGGCCCCCAAAAGGGGTAACAAATATAGACGAATATGAACGGATTTAAAATTTTACAAATACGGATCGACGAATATATGACGAATCGGCTATGTTCGTCAGAAAAACTGATCCGTTTTTTTTTTAATTTTAAAGATTTTTATTTAAACATATAAGTACAGAACACCTAACATCCAACAACTACAACAAAATACAGAAGAGAGAGAAAAAATAGCCCATAAAACCACCCCTCCCCCCTTTGAGGACAGAGATTCCAACCTCGTTTGGGTCTCAGATTTCTCAGGTTTCTGGTGAGCATTGAAGAAGAAAAATAAACATAAAAAGTTTTGCCCTAAACTTTTGTTTTTTTCTGGGCACAAACATATATTAAGTTCCAGCTTTGTTTTACATAGTCTCTTGGTTGTTCTCGTAGTGCTTCTGAAAGTGTGTCTAGTTCTGCGATGTCCAACAACTTCTTTAAAAACTCCTCCATCGTAGGTATTTCTTCACTTTTCCATTTTTGGGCCCAGAGTAACCTAGCAGCTACAAGTATATACATTAAACAATATTTAATTTTCTTATCAATAATTTCCGGCATAATATTTAGTAGTGCTATTTCAGGTTTAAAATTTAGTTTCTGTTGAATGATTTCTTTTATTGTTTCCCACACTTGTGTCCAATATCTCTTGACTTTTTCACATGTCCACCACATATAATAATAAGTTCCTGCATTTTTTTTTTACACTTCCAACAAACATTGCTGTTACCCTCTGATATTTTTGCTAACCTTACAGGGGTATAATGCCATCTATAAAACATTTTGAGGATATTTTCTCTTAGATTTACCGGCTTGATCATTTTATGACACTCTTTCCACATCATTGTCCAATCATCAATATCAATATTGTGTCCAAAGTTACTTGCCCATTTTATCATCATCTCCTTCACCCTCTCGTCCTCCAAGTCATATTCCAATAGGTATATATACATTTTTTTAATTTTCTCATCAGTATAAATCCACAGTTTATCCACCTGAACTTCACCCTCAAAGAAGCCCACAATTTTATCTTTTTTATATCTCGATTCTAGTTTGTTCATTGACCACCAATCGGTTGCCACCCCTAATTCCTCTAGCTCTTGCTTATTTTTTATATTCTGTTCTTTATTAAGTAATTCTTTATATGTAAGTAACGCTCCTTTCTGAGTCAACACTTTCAAAGTAAATGCTTCTATAGGCGCTACCCATATTGGAATTTTCTTATAAGTTTGTGTTTGAAATTTTTGCCAAACTAAGCATAGTGCCTTTCTCACAATATGTTCCACAAAATGTGATTGCTCTTTGTATTTCCCATACCACACATATGCATGCCAACCCATTCTTAGATCATGTCCCTCCAATTTCAGTAATCTTTGGTTTTCAAGAATTATCCACTCTTTTATCCACGTCATAGCACAAGCCTTATAGTATAATAGCCAGTTCGGTAGTCCTGAAACCCCCCCCCCCCCCGCCTTTCTTTCAAGTCCTGTAATAGTCTGAGTTTTATTCTTGGTTTCTTAGTCTTCCATACAAATTTCGCTGTCAAACGATCCAAGTCCTTGAAATATTTAAAGTTTAATAATATTGGCAGATTTTGAAAAAGAAATAAAAGTTTTTGTAAAATCATCATTTTTATCGTTGAAATTCTTCCCATCAGAGAGAGTTGCAGCTTATTCCATTCTTCCAAATTTTCCTGGATTTCCTTCTGTATTCTAAGATAATTCTCTTTCATTAAGTTACTTGGTTTTTTGGTGATGGTAACTCCTAAATATTTGATTTTCTGTACTACCTCAAAGTTAGTTTCTCTCACCAATTTTTCCACGTCTTCTTTATGTTTTTAGTCATGAATTTTGTTTTTTTGGTCATTTATTTTAAGACCTGCCACTTGTCCATAATCTTCTATGACTCTCAATAGTTCCTCCAGATTTTCAAGAGGATTTTCAAGTATTATTACCAGATCATCCGCATAAGCTTGTACCTTAAATTCTTCTCCACTAATTTTTAGTCCTTTAACTCCCTCATTAGCCCTTATCTGCCTGTTTAGGATTTCCAAAGTTAATATAAATAAAAGAGGGGATAATGGACATGCCTGTCTTGTGCCTTGTTCAATCTGTATACTCTCCATTAGATTACCGTTAATTTTAATCCTGGCTTCCTGCTTGGAATATATTGCATTAATTGTTTGTAGAAAGGTTCCTTCCGCTCCCATTTTTTTTTAGTTGTAACAACATGAACTCCCAATTGACATTGTCAAAGGCTTTCTCTGCATCTAGAAAGATTAACATCATCTGTTTTTCTGGATGCAATTCATAATATTCTAAAATATCTATTATTGTCCTTATGTTTGATGATAATTTCCTTTTAGGAATGAAACCTGTTTGATCTTTATGTATTATTTCTCCCAGTATTTCCTTTAGTCTTGTTGCCCAGATGGTTGTAAAGATCTTATAGTCAACATTTAAGAGAGAGATTGGCCTGTAATTCTTAATTTTGTTTTTCTCCGTCCCCTCCTTATGTATTAGAGTAATATGTGCCTCTTTCCATGAGTTCGGAATTTCCCCCTTAGACTCAATGTCTTCAGTTAGCTTCTTAAATTGAGGACTTAAGATTTCTTCAAAAGCCTTATAGAAAAACTGATCCATTTTTATATTCGTCCCCATCTCTAGTCATGAGCAAAGATTATCTCTATTGTTTTGTGCTTCAGATAGTGAAGCTTCTGACATTGATTGGAAGAGGTCCTGTGGCAATGCATTGGCTTGGGGAACTTAACATTTTGCAGTTCAACATCTGTGTGGGGAGTTAAGTTGTCAGTTTGCCATATATTATAACCTTGTGTGGAAAAGTTGTGAAGGTTTAGCAGAGATCATTGTTGTAGTCACAGAAAGGCAATGCTTTCATGGCACAGAATGCAGAAAATGTCAGATTCCTGGCATATAATGTGTGCTGTGAGTCTTTTGGAAGACTGCATAGGTACTAGATTTCAACATCATATATAATGTTAAAATAGATTTACTGTAAAAAAATTATTATGTAATTTGTAGTTTTATAAAAGGTTAAAGGTGTCTATTTGAGTTCTGCTGAAGATACCTTTTTCTGCATTATATCCAGCAGCTCATCTCCAGAGCGCAGTGACAGTGCTCTAGAGTTGAGCTGTTAGATATAATGCAAGTTTTTGTAGAACAATCAAATAAACAACTGCCCGTTACTGTGACAGAATGCCCTGTGAAGAAGCAGTTTGCATTGGGAAAGGAACAGGAGGAAAAGGGATGTGTGATCCTTTCCCCCAGAAATGCCTTCTTCAGCAGCATTTACCTGTGTTGTGTTTTGTGCAGCAGACATGGGACTGGACAGGGCCAGTCCTACTGTTAGGCAGAGTGAGGCAGCCATCATAGACAACAGGTGGTTGGGAAAGTAAAGAGCTGCAATGTAGTGCTAGAGAGCAGGGTTGTGTGTGTCACACATACTGCCCTGCACTATCCCATGCCAGAGGTGCAGGAGTCTGCTTGCCTATCAGCAGTATTGAAATACACTTCAACTGCCAGTCTCGTTGGTTGGACACAGAATGAAAGAGGCATCCAAAGCATCTTTCATTCCTTGTGCCTTTACCTCAAGCAGCAAAGTGTCCTGGACAAGGGCTGGGTTTGCAATGCTGGTGGCACCAGAAGCAATTGGAGAGGGACTTTCAGAGACTAAGAGTACATCTGCACTGGGAGAATAGCTCACTATTTGGATTGCTTTTGGTGCTGTTTGGTTTATGGTGTCCAGATATGTTTTGACTTAAAGCCCCTTTTTAGTGCTGTCCCACTGTTTCTTGGTACTATGTAAGAGCTACATGATTTGGAGAGCTCTTAATTAGCCTGTCATGTAATCCATGTGGATGGTTAGCCTGCACCAAAACAGAGCTGTAGACAGTGTGATGTATTTGGTGGGTTGTGGCATTGAAAGGGACAACAGAGAACCCTTTCCTCTATTTTCATCTATCATTTAAAATTTTTTAAATATATATATTTCTATTGATGCAGTGCTATTCTAGATAAACAAGGTAAACTGGCGATATTATATGTACCATGCTAGGTAGATGCATTGCTGTTTTGCTATGTCACTTATATTATTAAACAAATGAAAAATGGGAAGTTGCCAGAGTCCACTGAATGATGGCCACAAAAGGCAGGAGAGGGCAGGGGACATGTTCCTTCTCCAGTCGACCTGGGGAACATGAACTATTCACCAGTGTGCCACTCACTCTCAGTCTTTAGCGGTCTTCTCAATCCACTATACCTGGACAGTTTTCAGTATTTGTTTGGGCTCTTGTGCAATCATGGGGCAGGGCAAGAATTTTAATTTTGGGTTATAATTGGCTTTCCCGTTAGTAATTCAAGTGGATTTTCTGCATTTTCATTTATTCTGTTAGTACCAGTGGTGGGTAATGCCCATTGTGATTGGCATGACAGAGCATCCAATGGTAGTTGGAACCAGAAATGGCAGGTGGAACCAGGGGCAAAAGTGGGTAGTTATCCACACCCAGGCATTCACACTCATACAGACCTAGATTCACAACCAGGCATTCACTCACGGAGGGTGCACCTAGACAGCCAGATTATCCTGGGTGGGATAATCAGGGGTGTGGTATGCCACCTGGGGTGTTCCTTGTATCCACACACAAGGTTAGGGTAATTTGGGGGCAGGAAACCACACAGCAGTTCCTCGCCTGGATGTCTCTTTAAAGGGGGAAAAAGGTTATTTTTTAAAAATCTCCCTCTGTGTCCCCTTCTGGCTCTCCATCTGTGAGGGAGTGGGGAGAAGATGTCATTTTTAATTTTTCTATGTTTAAATGGTATATTGCTTAATTAACTTGCCATTGAAGTGATAGAGCACTGGTTTTTAAAGGGATTTAAAAAAAAACCCTCTGGATCATCTTCTGTCTCTCCCTCTAGGAGGAGAGTGAGAGAAAGCAACTCAACAAAGCAAAGTGACAGCTAAGTGATCTGCATCAGTTTGATACTGGCAATCACGCACGCCGGACCCAAACCAAAGCAGAGCAGTCCTACTTACACTTTAAAAAGTCCCTGCCAGGGGCCCAAACAGTGTAAGTTCACATGGATAAGGGTCAGGCTGGTCCACAATTGCCTGTATGTCATGTAGTCACTGGAAAAAAATGGAGCAAAAACCAGCCCATCCCCAAAGCAGTCCAAACCATGGACAAAGCATTATCTGATCACATCTTCAGGCACTCCTTGATGTCCATCCCACCCCATTCACTCACACCACAACTCAGCTGAGGGGCAGCTAAATATACCCTGGCCCCAAATCACTAATGGACCTGTGAGAGGACCTGTGCTTCCCTCTGTGTCTAGTTTGAAAGTGAGGCACTTGGCTTATTCAGCCACTGTATATTCTCTCATTTTGTCTCCCCACCATGCACAAACACAGAGAGGCAGAATTTGATGGGACTGGGAGAACACTAGGACAGGAAGAGAGGAGATAGGTCCTGCTCACATGCACACTCTACAAACAATCAAAAACCTAGAAGAATCCCATAAGTTGGCTGGGGGGAAAAAGAGTAGTAGAGCTGTCCCCAGGTGAGGTCACAGTGTACTGAACTTGGCAAGCTGTATGGTATTACCACTTAGATTACAGTGATTATGCCAGAATACAATGGCATTTGCATATATTAGCTTAAATTAGTATATTGCAATGTGATGCAAAAGGGTCCTCCTTTTTGATGATAAATGCACCTTTTGGCAGTTCTTTTTGGCCCTTGGCACTGGCCATGCTAGAGTCCGATTTGCCTTTTTGGAACAACCTGCCTATGATTACTGCTCTGGACTGGGTCAGGGGTTTTGGTGGGAGAGCAGGGAGTGTGTGTTGCACACACCCCAATTTTGAGATCTCATTAAGGGAGGTTGGGAATGAAGGGCTCCAGGAAGGAAACATGCCCCACTCAGGACTGTTGGGCTAGCTTTACTCCTAGATGTCAGGGAGAATTACACAATGGCTTACACCCATGTAGACTCCACGTATCATCAGTCTTGGTAGGCATGCTGGGAAAAGGTGTTATCAGAACCTGTTGCTTCACTATACTGTACCAGGTTACTTCAACAGAAACCAATAAAGAGAGGACCATTTTCTCTCCAGCAATGTTTCTCTTACCTTCCCCTCTTTACACTCCATCCTCTTGTTCCACTTAGCACTTTCCCCTGTTCAATTATGAGGAGATTTGGGGATTGAGGGAAGTGCTGTGCCAACTGATGATGTGGGGAATAAGACCATGGCTCTGTTATTAGAATTGTCCACACATCCCTAACATCACCCAGCTCACAAAGGACTTGATGGTGGGGGGGGGGGCATCATCTACAACCCCCAACAACCTGTTCCTCATATAGTTGTACAGAGTGTGCTGGGTTCCATTAGGGTGGCATGCTGCAGAAATAACTCTGTATAAAAGTGGCAGACATGAAAATCATTAGTTCTTTGACATTCTGAAACCTCTTGTATAAATCAAGCACAGATGATTACTTGATAAACAAATCCACAAAAACAAAAAAACACGCTGATCACCATAATCACCCAATCTCCTGAAAAGGACAAAAAGCTGATCCCACAGCTACAAATACTCAACTATCCCACACACTACACCAGAACACAGACAGAGTTCTAACTCCTGTCCTCTGAAGATGCCGGCCACAGAGACTGGCGAAACGTTAGGAAGAAAAACTTCCAGAACACAGCCAAACAGTCCGAAAAACCTACAACAACCATCGGATCCCAGCCGTGAAAACCTTTGAAATCCACATTGTTTGTGCCTTCCTAAATGGCTTTCAGGTAGAATGTGTGCTGTACAGGTCACCTGGGAGAATGCAGAAGTCCTACTTTATCTCATCCAGTTAGTGGCACACTTCATGGTCAATACAATATTTGCAAAACTATCCAATAAGCATGTAGGGCTGCAACTTGAAATGACTGCACCAGATACTTCAACATGCATTTACAACATTTGTGAAAGTGCTCTTAGAAGATGTTGTTACAAACACTGTCCTTGAATATGCTGAATGGCCTGCTCTTCCATTTTTTTGCACTTGATGGAAAAGGTTGTGCCTTAATTAGCATCCTCTGACAGGCACTGTCTATTTCAGAACACTGGAATTTGTGCCTACACCTGTCCAGGTAGAAGTTTTGGTAGTGTGATGCCAGAGAGAGAGAGGGAGGGAGAGGGAGAGAGAGAGATCTGTCAGAGAAATATAGTTAAGAACATTGTGGCTAGTAGGAAAAACCTGTAAACTGTTGGGGAGTTGGACAAATGTAGACGTGTCAGAAGAAATACCAATGCGTTTGCTTGTTTTACACCTGTCTATCAGGTACTTTGGTTTTGGTTTGATATTCCAGAATATATCATATCTGAGTTTGAAGCCCTTTAAATAACTGTTCAAGAACCTCCTACCTCATGGAGGTGGACAGCATGAGACAATATAATTAAGTGAGATAACAGAACCTTACTCCATGACATTGACTGAGGCTTCAGACATACAACTGAAGAGCCCTCCACTGCAGTTTTTACTCTTCTGTGAGTGCAGTGATAAAAATCTACTACTAATTTTTTAAACGTCTTTTTTGGGGAAGGGCATGACTGTGTCCTAGAAGAGTGTGGTTCTTCTGACTAGACCATTTGCAGATGATGTACGTATACCACTTTAAATTAACTATTAACTTCCTGGGTTAAGACCCAGAAGTAGAATACTGTGCACTGTGACCAACACAGAATGAAACACAGATTGTGGTGCATTCTTATGTAATTCTTTGGCAGCAAATGGTGCCAAAAATGGCAGGTCTGGATGTATCTTTGCAATGAACTACTTGTTTTGGTATATATAAGCAGTGAGGCTTACAAGTCTGTCCCTTGTGAATTATAGTAAAAGGTAAAGCAACAGGAACGTACCACATGTCTAATTTACATTTCCCTGTTAGGCTTTTGTTCCAACAGATCAAAGTCAATTAAAAAAATCTCTAGCTGAATTAGTAGTTGTGGCAGCAGCAGTAGTGCATAATTAGCTACAATGTACCTCCCAAATCAACTATTTATTTATGCAAAAGATACACAATGTCAGTATCTAAAACAACTTGCCCTCTCAAGATTGCACCAAACTGTTTTGCAGATTATTTTGTTGATCCCAGGAGAAGTTTTCAAAAGGGAGCTGAACAGGTGCCTCTGGAGTTTATGTGGTATATGTGTGCGATTGCTTCACCAGCCACCAGGCTGATTACTCAAGCCATGTTTACTGTGCCCCCATGAAGCAGCTAAAATGTGCTTAGCTATGACACCATCAATGTGGGCTGTGTTCTGAGCCAGACAACTGATGACAGAATCACATGACTGCTATAGCATCTTTCAGATTCTTTAGAAATCTCCTGAAAAATGATTCACATTTGCTTTGCTATTTTGTTCTCTTGCCAAATGAGCTTTGGGTGAGGAATTTTGAAGGTTTGTTAAGCAGGAGTAGCAATCATCTGGCTTGTGCAGGAACTGCTTGTTTCTTTTACTAGATATCTAAGGTTTACCAACCACGATATGGTACAAAAGCTACACACTTACTTTTATGCTTGAGAGTTTAAAGAATTCTGATTCTGGGAGTTCATTCTGGGGAGCAGAACTCAGTGGAGCCCACCATCCTTCCCACAAAACAATTAGTTCCTGGTCACCTGAATCATATTTCATTTCAGAAGTGTAATTTAGAGTAGAACAGAGTCATTTAGTTAAAGTATCTGGAGCTAAGCAACCCTTGTTGAAATCACCCAGAGATCTACCAGCAGATCAAGCAGCAGAAAATGGAAAAGTTACCTTTTTAGACTATAACTTCAATAAGCCCCCAGTGCTAGCTGGTTTCTTCAGGAAGTTTTAATCCACATTAATCCGATTAGCCTCAGAGGAATACAGGATCCTGGATTAATTGCTCCTTTGCTCTGATCCTTCAACTTTTCTTATGGTGTGACTGCAGAGCAGGGAAAATATGCATTGATCAACTGTGAAATCACACCCAGGAAGTCAGGTTTCTGTGGGTGAATTCACTTTAGCCAAACAGCCAAGAGCTAGCCAAGAAAGAGGAGGAAATTGCCAATCAGCAGCACTTGTTTTTAGTTTGTTAAGACAACTTTCTGCTGTAGCAATGCATAGATGCAGGTGTCAGCAGGGGCAGAGGCAGAGCTACAGCAACGCTGCCCTTAACAAGCCAATTGCCAATTTCCTCCTCCTCCTCTTCTCTGTCTCTTTTGTTCTCTTAGGTGCTTCAACGCAACTTTGTTCTAACACTGAAGTTTGTTTTTTTAAGAAAATGTCTTGAAGACAAGGGGTGCTCAGCTGAGGGAAACTGACACCCCTGTGAGTGTTCCTTTGCTTCCTTTACCCCAGCAGCAGAAGAAGAAAGTAGGGATGGTGGGAGGAGTTCTGAGCTGATTCACATTGACTTATACATCATGTAGACAACAGAAAATAATACAAATCTGACTGTCCCAGCCCTGGAGCAATTCCAATAAACTAAGTTTCATTTTTTTAAAAAAGCTAGGTTTTCTTACTTTGATTATGTTTTGTGATAACCTTTCCAGAATGAGTCTACAGTAAACATTTCAAAAATGCACTGTAAGAAACAAGCAAGGAAGCATGAAGTGTTCAATAGCTGTGTGCTCTCCCACTCTCTTATATGTGGCCTCTGGCCTCTTAGTATTTGAAGAATGGTGAACTGTCCTTCCCCTAGGAAAAAACAACAAATTTTAGACTATAGAAAAAGAGGCATTATTGAACATTTAGAAAAAGTACACCACATATCTGGTAGCAAAACATTTCAAAAAAGATGGGCTGAATAGTGTTATATTGGCTATTATCTCAGGAAAATACAAGTGCTGGGAAATGTATGCTGCTTGAACACCAAGTGTGATTATTTCTTTAAAAGAGGGAACAAATGGCCTGAAAAGCATTTAAAAGAAAATATCAAAATTTGCCTCTTCTGGTAATGTTCCTTAAAAAGTGGTGTGGGGTGGGGTGGGGTGGGGAGGAAGAAAATGGAAAATAATAGCTACATGGTGTGGAAGCAGGGAAGAATTGTTAAGCAATGGGCTATGAAATCTGAGAGGGTTGTGGTTGTTGTTTTAAATATGATCATTGATGTAGGATTTCTTCTTAACATGTCTGTCTGAGAGAAAGAGAGAGAGGGGGGGGGGGGCTGGCATTACTGAAGCCAGAAGCAGCCAGCTGGATATCTCAGTGAGTCAGGTGTCTGGCTGCGGAGCCATTGGTTGGGAGTTCAGTTCCTGACTGTGTGTGCCGGAAGGGCCAGCCTGTGTGGCCTTGGGCAAGTTGCATAGTCCCAGGGTGCCTTCAGAAGAAGAAATAAGGGATATTGATGTTGTTGTTGTTGTTATCCAACCTGCATAATTCAGCAGGCCATATAGTACAGGTACTTTTCAGAAGAATGAATATAACAACATTTCTCTGTACCACTCTAAACACACCCAACCTCATCTGATTTCAGCTACAGCAAAATTATCAATATGAAATATGTTGGAGTTTTATAACCTGTGGTTTGTTTGGCTGGGGGGTGGTCTTTCTGGGCTGAGGTCACTGTCAATCTATCCAACACTAATCAACCATTTCTTCCTACCTCTGAATTCAAAAGAGAGCCGTGCCTCTCTGCCGAGAGTTCTTTTTCACTCTCTTCTGTTGAAGTCAGTTTGTCAGTAGTTTATTAGTTTGCTGTTCCAACTGCTAGTCATTAAATGTTTTTATCCTTTCTCCTACTAGTGTCTCAGAGTGAGTTATTGAAACTGTAAGTGCCAGTTAATGAGAAAGGGGTGGACTATCTGATGAACCTGAAGCTATTCTCCTCTGTGAATCTCAGTACCTCAGCTGCATAGTCACAAGAGAATTTTAACCAGAAATTTAAAACTCTGCAACAAAATATCAGCAAATAGCTTGAAATATGGGTTTGAACACTAGAAGAAAGATCTGAGGTTGAAAGACAAAGCCAAGCATAATCAGTGTGCATATCATATTACATTCCATGAGATTTAATAAGTTGCCCTGTGGGTAGGCTGTAAAAAGAAATCAGCAAAGGGCCCCAAACAAATCCTTGGGGGACCTCTACAGCATAAGGACAAACAGACGGATGAGAGTCTCCAATAGATTTACTGAAAAAATGGCCCAACAAATCAGAAGCAAAACAGCTTGTTCATGAAATCTCACGTTACTAAGGAGATCCTGCAAAAGAGCATGACCAAGAAACATAGGAATGGGATATAAGCTTTTTGGCTTCACAATGAGATCATGAGTGAAATGCAGAGGATGGAATCCAGGCTGCAGGAGATCCAGGACTAAGCTGGGGAAAACACAATCCAAACAGTGGGAATAAACAACACCTTCTGAAAGTTTAGGTGTCAAAGGCAATGATGAAACCGGCCAATAATTGCAGACAGAAGAAGACTCAAGATAAAGCTTTGTAAGAATGAGTAAAATTATAGCATGTCTATGAACTGAAAGAAGCAAGCCAGAAGAAAGAGGTGTGCTAATAATGTGGAAAAAGATGAAACCATAGCAGGAAGAATGGCAGTCAGAAAAAAGGGATAGGATCAAGAGAGCAAAGAGAAGGATTGAAGGAGGACAACAAACAGAAAAACTGTTCTAATAAGCAAAAGAAGAAGAATAGAATTATAGTGCAAATCCTAAAAACAGTAGAAACAAAGAGATGAAAGCAAAGCAGATGAATTTAATTACATTTTAACTCATAAATAATGAAATTAGTGTGATTTATAAGAATGAATATCAAAATAATATTGTTTAATAACAATAAGTTTAGAAGCTTAACAACGCCCAGCATCACAAAGGGATTGGGCCCAGTGCTCTTCAACATCTTCATAAATGACCTGGATGAGCCGCCCAGAGACCTTTGGGTAGTGTGGGCGGCATATAAAAATAAACAAACAAATAAATAAATAAATGAGGGGATTGAAGGAGCACTCATCAAATTTGCTGATGACACAAAGCTGGGGGGAATTGCTAATACTTTGGAAGATAGACTCAACATTCAGAAGGATCTAGACAGACGTGAACATTGGTGAGAACCATTAAGCAGTGGAACAGCTTGCCTCCCGATGCTGTGGGTGCCCCATCGCTGGAGGTTTCCAAGAAAAGATTGGACAGCCATCTGTCCGGGATGCTTTGAGCTCTCCTGACTTGGGCAGGGGGTTGGACTAGAAGACCTCCAAGGTCCCTTCCAATCCTACAATGATTCTATGATTTTATTTCTTCTGCATTCCAATCATTAATCCCTTGCCAGGAATCAGCAAGAAAGTTTTCAAAAACATCTACAATATCCTTGGGTCAGGGAAGTGGGTTGTAACCCACAAAAACTCACACTGAAATAAATCTGGGAGTCTTAAACGTGGTACAAGCTTTTTTTATTGTTGTTATACAATATCCTGTCAATGCATCACAATTATATCTCTTGGTCGGTACCATCAAAAGCTACCAAAAAGTCAAATAGATGCAATTGCTCCTATCAATTTTTGGGTGAAGATCAACTAAAGTCCCAAATGAAGTTTTCATGCCAGGCTGGCCAGGTTCCAGAAACTGATGTGATCCAGGTGTGTTGAAGGTATGGAGCAACCACTCCCAGATTTAATAATGTGAGCAGGTGTTCAGCTGCTTGAGGTCACCTGGCATCTTGCCTTCCTTTAGGGATAGATTGATTACCTCAGCCCATAGAAACTGAAGTTTCTCCCAGCTAACATGCAATAGACAACGAGGTAGCCATGAGTGCCTTTCAGTCAGAGCTTGGTCTCCTCACCGTTTGATTGAACTGAACTTAAGCAGTTTTATACATCAAGGTAGATAGCAGCAGCCAGATTATTATTATTGAACATCAAGAACAGCAGCAAATCTTTCTCATTTTCTCCAAAAAAAAAAAAAAAAAATAGGAGGGGGAGGGGAGCATATGATAAGGCTACTATTAGACTCAAGACACATCTATGAACCAGAAGCACATCTCAATATAACCTATTCATGAAGTTTTGAAGAAGAACTATCTTAGCATCCAACTGAATAATATGGATAGTACACCCTTAGAAGCTGAAAGCACACAGTTCCCTCTGAGCTTCATGCCCGAGCAACCCACCTTGCAAAGGAAGCCTATATTTACCATTGGATAAGCAATCACAAAGCAAAGCAAGCTAATTTTCAACCTGCAGAAGTTGAGAAAAGTTCCTAAATTGACAGAAGTCTTTCAGCACTTAAGGCATACCTGTGTCTAATAATATGCTGTCCATGCCATCTGGTCTGCCCTTCTGTGCTTGCTTCATAATTTTCTTACACATTGAAAGCTCTCTATGTGGTCTTTCACTATCCTGAATATCACTTTAAAATGTGTTCCACTTAAATTGTTTAAATTTGCTATGGGATGTTCTGTGTTTCTGTATCTGATGAAGTTTGCTTATACTGTTGTTACATCGTTGCTTTTGAAATGTCTTGAATGTCAATTACTAAGATTTTTCATGTTGCCGTCTATAAAGAGAAACAGACCTCAGCCTATGACTGGAAGAAAGAAATTTGAAACTTGTGAAAATGACTGAGTATCATAGCACATGTTTCTCTCACCTCCAGGATTATGCAGATTAGCTGGCTCTTTTTGCTAATTGGTCTTCAGGATCTGAGCATGGAAGTCCTTAGAAATCTGATTTTACAAACACATGAAGACTGCTTCCGTGATCTGTCTGCCACACTAATGTGTTTTCAACCCTAATTTCAGGCTGTGTTCAATGTGTGTTCCTGGCCTAAAGTCGCTAGTTTTAGATATAATGATACATATTCTTTCCAGATTACACGAACCCCGTGGAGATTTTTTTTTTTTAAGATTTCTTTTAAAGAAGTACAGTATTAATTATATTTTCTAGCTTCCCTGACAGAGTTCTGACTCCTGTCCTCTGAAGATGCCAGCCACAGAGACTGGTGAAACGTTAGGAAGAAAAACCTTAAGAACACGGCCAAACAGCCCGGAAAACCCACAACAACCACCGGATCTCGGCCGTGAAAGTCTTCGAGAATACAGCCTTCGAGAATACAGATATATCTAAAATCTGTTAGAAGCAGTATATTTAGTGCAACCATTTTTTTAAAATGATGATGGGGAAATCAATCAATGTTGCCCTTCCCATATTCAGGGTATGTGTTTTGTTTTTTTTTTAAATATATCTTATTCTTTTTGCCCTGAATCCAAAATTGCAGAGAATGATAAAGTTTTTAAAATGGAAATGAAATGAATTTCTCCTCCATGTGCACCAGCCAAATGGTACAGTTTTTCTTAAGGTAAAAAGAACCAGAGTTTAGAAATTTTACTTCTTTGGGACTATAATCTTACAAAAAAAAATACCCATTCTGAGGTATTTAGGCATTTATTGTCCTGAAGAGTAACTTTTCTAAGCTCTTGGGAAAACCACACTGTATGCATCTGCCATATATGTTAAAAATGAGAAGCCTCTCAGGGAGGAAAATAGAGGATAAAAAAAAGAGACTGCCCTCATTTAGCACCACAAAGGTAGTTAAATATAAAATCTAGATTTTAGTACTTAAGAAGTATGAATCTGTCACTTACGTTCACAAAACGATATATGTTTCTATACATTTTAAAACATATGCATTTGTAATTGCCACTTTAGAAAATATATTTGTGGTGGTTCAGTGCTTTCCAATTTGAGGGACCCTAAGTACTACAATTTCCAGAATTCACGACTGCTGGCCAATGTCTCTCTTAGTTTCTAGGAGCTGAAACCCAACAACATTGTGGGGCCTAAGTTTGCAGTTTACTGAACTATGCTACAACTTTTTGCCAAAGTTTTTAAACAACAACGACAGGAAACCCACACATCTAATATCTTTGTCATTTTTAAACATTGTTGATGGAGAATACAAAGCCGAAGAATAACCCATTAAAACTCATGATTTTCATGTTGCATCTCATTTAATACAAAAGTTGGTAACTCTGAAGAAATCCCATTTATTCTTTAAGATACCTATTTCATTAATTTTGAAAATAGAGGCAATCAGCTGAGAAAGCCTACCATTTTTATGCTCTGTGTGAAACCCTTGGCTACTTATTTATTTATTTATTTATTCATTCATTCATTTATTCATTCATTCATTCATTCATTCTAGCTACAACAGCACAAATTAGGAAGACAAGCAAAGGCTGGGGAGATGGAGGCTGTAATGCAGATGAGGTTAGTCAGAATCACGAAGATGTGTGGTTTTTCTTACAAAGACTTAAAGCAATGGTATAAAGACAATGAGATTATTCACTGCATTGCTCATACTACCTTGAATTGTGATGAACTCCTTGTTCTTCACTTCTCTGGCAGTGGTTTAATGGTGTTGCTAGTTTGTTAGCTTAATGATGGGTTTAAATGAAAGCTTCTCTGCTCAATACAAAAGAGGTTACAAAGCAACAGGCAAGGTTAGGCAGACTTCTCATTAACCTAACACAAAACACAACAGGTCTATTAACAGGTTCTGAGAGATAGAAGGTATAGAGCAGAAGATGTTGATGAGAGAAAGAAAATCCTCAGTTCTTTATCTCACATCTGTGTGTAAGACAAACAAAAACAAAGCTGGTGAGGGGCTATCCAGGCCAAGAGAGGCCTATTTAAATCCTGCTGACTTGAAAAGCATGGCTGCCAGTAGAATCAAGGGGAAAGGAGTAACTAAGGCCCGCTTTCCCAATCTGTCCTTAATGCGTGTTTCCGGCTTAAAGTCACTGGTCACATTCTTTGACGGTACCCCAGTTTATAAAAAGCAAAGCTTGGAAATGCTACACCAGCATGAGAATTGTAGTCCAAACACCACATTTCCCAGCACTTGCAGGTAAGTACGATTGGACTGCCCACTCCACCTCTGCTTTGCCCTAGAAACTGATGGTAGTGGAATGGGAAGGGAAAAACATCAGAACTAACCATACACTGCTTCTTTATCAGCATTGCCAGAATAGGATCAGGACCAAATGACACACACAGCAGTCTCAATGTGACAACATAAATTTGAGGCAGACCTCATTGAGAAAATGCAATAAACTGTGTATCAGTTTTCAAATGCACTGCTCTATAGATTTAAGGGTGTCCATGAAAAAAGTGCAGCAAACTCTCTAGCAAATAATCAATTCAGCATCAGCTTTTACTCCCACTGAAAGGAATAGAGCTTACGGGTGTTAGTCCCTATCCTGATTGTGCTCATTGATTTACAGAGCAGAATGAACAGACACTTACTCATGTGTAGATGTTTTGGTAACTTTTTAAAGTGCCAACTCACTTCAGGTCTCTTCTTGACTAGCAAAGGCTCAATTTAAAGCAACATGGCACACAGGTATCTGCATTGGTCAATCTGCTTTATTAGTACTAACACGAAACTGTATAGGCACACTTCATGCAGCAGAATGGATGTTTTACTGGCAAACAGAGCTGACACTCTTCATCTGTTCAGACACTGCAAGATGCATCAGACAGACTCACTTGGGAAACCCAGGTGGGGAGAATGGATCCAAAACTTTGCAGAAAGAATAGAAAGTGTGTGTGTGTGTGTGATCTTTCCTGGAGCAAACACACACCTAAATTCAGTCAATTAAAGTTTAGAGCTTGGAAACTTTATTTTTGGACCTGCAGCTCCCGTGATTCCCAATGACTAATGGCCATGCTGGCTAAGGGAGCATGGAAACTATAATCCAAAAAAAGTTATTTGTTTCAGGCTCTGGACCAAACACATTTATAGCCTCTTTATGTCTTGCAAAAGCACCATCATATTTTATGAAGTCATACTGGCGCCATCTTTGCTATCCTTCCACAAGCAAGTAAAGACCTTCTCTTCAGGCAAGCCTTCCCTCAGTAAGCAGCTACTGTGTGTGCTTTTTAGATAGATTGTTATACATTATTTCTTTGACTGGATTTTTTGTACTACTTGTGTTTTCCATTTTTGTGTTTTCCATTTCCCAGAGTGACCTTTTTTGTATATTTATTGATTTTTGCCTTAATGTTGTAAGATGCCTCCTTATTCATTGTTCGTAGTTTTAAATATTGTCTTTTAATGATGTTAACCACCATTGTATACTAATTATTTTCAACTTTAAATATTGTCTTTCATTGTTTGTAAGCTGCCTTGGGTCCTTTTCAAGGAGAAAGGTGGGGTAAAAATATTTTAAATAAACAAATAAGTAAATTTTTCTTGTCAGCTGATTCCTCATTGTAGCGATCACCCTGCTTTGGCTCAGGTAGAAGATTATTTGCATGTACCAATGAGAGCTGTTGGGAGGCGGAGCCAGAGAAACTAGAAGGGAGGGGTGAGTCAGAGTCCAGAAAGTTCAGTCAGAGACAGAGAAGAGAGAAGATAGTTTTGGGTTTGAGGCAGAGAGAGAGTGTTTAAGGAGTGATTAGTCAGAGTGTGACCTGTATTAATTAAGACAGAAGAGGTTAAAGTAAAATATTGAAGCTTTGTGTAACTTTAAGAATGTGCTTAAGAACTATTCCTAAAACAACGTGTAATCAATAAACCTGTTTCTGTTTAAAAGTTCAGTACTGAATGGACCTCAGTCTTTCATAGGAAATATAGGTTGATAAAGAGATCAACTGGTGGCAACGTGTTAACGGGCGTGTTGGAATACTCGTGTGAGCTCTGTGTTTGGTGAAACAAGCAGGGGCCACGGGGTAAACGCCACACTCATCTATACAGTTTAAAAAAATCTAGGGTGTGATCAGACAAGGGAAGCAGGACCACTATGGATCCCACTGAAAAGAGTCTTTGCTGTACGCTATCTCATTTAAAGTAGATTTTACCCAGAGTAGACCTGCTGCTGAACCTTAAAAGGTTCAGATGGGCATAGAACAGAGGAACAGGGTTGGTTTGGTTTGTGATTTCCTGTACATGGTCTGGTTACTGGAAAATAGATGGAACTAGACAGTGCCAAAAGCCAACATGTGAGCTGAATTGTTGCCTGATGGCATCCTAAGATGAGACATCTGTCATGACAAGGAAGGTCACATTGGTGCAATTAGTTGGGAACTCTCTCAGCAGCAAACTCAAAAGCACAAAAATAGGACTGTGAAGGTATGCATCAATATTGCCACTAGTCAATTACAACCTTGCTTCACAGAATTTACGTAGTGCATAGCAATATTATGAAATGTGTTACGGAACTGAAAGCAACTACAGATTGAGAACCTTATCCTCCATGAATAAGTCGACTCTATTCATGGAGGATAAGACTAACTTGAATGGCTAGTAGCCAGGCTCAGCAGCTACTGTGCAGCAGCAGTAGCACTGGAGGAAGATCTTTCATAAACAACGGCAGTGATGCTGAAGTTAACACTTTTTAGTAATAGCAGTATTAAGAAACTGAAGAGAACAACAAAAGAAGAAGAACAAGAGCTCTCTTTCTTAAGATCCAAGGAATCAAAAGGAAATTTAAATTCTTGCTTCAGGATACTGAAAGATCAACAGAGGATTATATTATTTGATTCGGGGGTGGGGGTGGAAATAATATGCTGAACAACTATATGGAAGAAATGCAAGCTGTGATTCTACTGAGGAAAAATCCTGAGATGAAGAACCTGCAACTTTAGAAAGCAAAATAAAAGCTGCTCTAAAAACAATTGTAAGAAATAAATCAAGAGGAAGAGCGGGGAAGAACAGTTATTTCAAGCTAGAGAAATAGAAGAATCTTACAGCACTACTCACCCAGCCAAGTTTCTGGTCCTCATTTCCAGATGAAAGACCTGCCTTTGTTCTGTGTCTCTGTTATCTAATGCCTTCCCCACTGATCGGCCTGTGATTGCTGCCAGATGTCCCAAGCAGCAACTTCCTGCACCCTCACTCTTGGCTGCAAGTCAGCTTGTAAATTGTCATGCCGGTTTTTGGGGGAAAGGGGGTAGTAAACCCCTCTTCCTGGACCCCTCCAGAAGCAAAGCAGGGCCTGCCCAGCTGCACTGGCCTTTCAGATGTTGTTGGATGGCAACACCCATCATCTATAGCTGGAAATGACAATAGAGAGAAATCATGGGGCTTACAATCCAACAATCTTACAATACAACATGTTCGCCATCCCTGAATAATGCCTATTGGCTGGAATTAAGGCTGCTTCCTAATCACAAATAACTTAAATAGAATAGATTTCAGTGGATCTAAGAAGGACTGACATTGGATTCAGTCCAATATGCCTACTATGTCAGTTGATTCCCCTCTCCAGCTGCTTTCTTCCACCAAGGTTCCCTGGGAAACTGGTTATTTATGTAATTTGTGATAAAAATGTTACCCTACCCTTGAAGAGAAGGTATATCCAATAAGGGCTTTGCAATAGCTACTTCAGGCTGTACAGAATTTGTTCCTCTGAGGGCACACTTAGCATTCTCTGCACCCAGTTAACCAGACCTCTTACGGCTACCTTAACCAACACCAAATAGAGTTTCTGTCTGCTAGAATTCTGTTGATCTTTGGTCAGTTTCAAGATGGCAATTGTAGAGCAAAACATAGCTATTTAATATGTATTACACAGGGGCCATGTCATACATTATTACTGGCTATCAGAGATTTATTTCATGAGTGTCCAAAAATATGCATCTGCTTCTCCATTTTGCAGATGGTGAACAGCAACAGCCACATTTAGGTCTCTGCATTTTACAACATTTGCTTCTTAAATCAATAAACATATTATTGTGGTGTTCACTGAAAGTGACCTAAAGAGACAGAGAGAGACAGATACAGGCTCCTATATGGATACAAATTTAAGGATGTCTACTTCACAGTCACCTTAAAAACATCTAACGTATCATAATTCCCAACCTTACATCAGCAATTGGACAAATAGTATTGCAGAAATGATGCTCTAAGTTGGCCATTGAGTGCAGATATCCATAACACATCACATGCAAATTACATAAATCACAAGTACACAAAATCTTCAGACTGGCTCCAGTTCTCTAGCACTTCTGTACATTTTAGGTTGACCTCTATGCTAAACAAATTCCCTAAATGTGTGCTATCTGGTAGCAACTCAGTCTGAGAAAAGCCAGGAAAGATGCTCCTTGTCATCGTTCCTCCATAAAAATGTGCAGCCCATGCTCTTTACTGAGGATGAGCGTCACATTGTCTACATACTTCAAATTACTAGCCATTCAGGCCTCAATCTGTGCCTTGTTTTTGTAATCAATAACCATTTGTCATTTTTATTGCTACCTAAACATGACTATGGAATTGGCAGGCAGGGATCTACATCCGCCCTCCACGTCTTTGATGAATGTTTTGCCATTGAGTTAGTTGCCTTCACCTTTCTACTGACCTTTAAATTCAGGCTTCGGTATGTTGTAGCAAATGAAAGCATTCCACCAAGTATTAAAGTTGTAGGAAACATGATGTCCTTATTAGCAAACACTTTTCAGTGTTCATACCCCTTCTTACTCTTACCTAAAAAACCTACACACGTGTCAGATATTTAAAATGTTATTTTATTGTCTCTCAGGTATCTTTTTAATTTTTTCAAGTGCCATTTATTTTTGAAATGGTGCAAAACTAAAATATTAAGTCAATGGTCACTGGACAAATTTGGAAATCATATTTTAATGTTTTTATCACATATTATTAAAGCATGATAATCTTAAATTATTTGATTGTTACCAGATAACAAATAAAAACCGTAGAGTAGGTGATGTCTTGATGCCTCACCAAAGATGCATAACGACCTCCAGTGATCCAATGGAAGGAAAATGTATATCAGTTTGTTCCTCAGTGTATTGCATGTAACAAAACCAAAACCAAATAAAAATGCTTTGTAATGCTTTCTAGACAACCAATTTTCTGACCAACAATATATTGAGATAAGCATTTTGATGCAATGTCTTGTCAAGACAGATAGACATTACATTACAGTGTAATAGTCAATGTTGTTCTGGAGTATCACAAATACTCAGAATTTTCCTCAGAGGCAATTTGGAGGATAATGTGATTCATTTTAATAGATGCCTTAAAAGTGCTAATAAAAGTGTTGTTTTCACTTTTCGTCCCCCTGAAGCGCCACTGCACTTTTCATCTTGTAATATTGTAAAAGCTATATTTATCTTGTCTTCCTGTCCTGAGTAAATGGCTGTGAGTTCTGCCAGCCTGGGCTTGCCTGGTGGGCTTCCTTCCTTCATCTCCTGTTCCATATAATCCGGGCATGATGGTTTCAACCATCAAACAATGTTCAGAGTTCTCGGACCCAGTTGTAGTCACTAGTGAAGTATCTGACCCAGCAGTCTCTCATCTTCTCTCTCCCATCACTGAGAGGTCAGAACTACCCTATGAAGCTCCAGTTCCCTGCACTGGGCACAAAGATAGCTTCTCAGCCTGGACCTCAGTTCACAAAGGTATTTGGAACCACCATGTCCTCAGTAATAAGGGGTAGTATGTCTGCAGTGAGGACATGTATGCTGGGAGAATCTCCCTGGAGACCCCTGAGTCCCCCAGCTTGGCTGTCCTCTTGTTTCCTTCTCCTCCCAATGCTGGTGGTCCCTTTCTTGTTTTCTCTGCCAGGATCAGAGTTGGGTGGCCAAAGGTTCCTCAGGCTTGGGCTCAGATTTCTGCTCCTTCCCTGAATGATTCCAATAAGAAGAGTCATAGGGGCACTGGGTTTCTCATCTTTCTCTCCCTCTTCCCCTGGGACCCTTAGTTGTACAAGGACCCTTCTTCTCCTGAATCTTGGTGATTTAGGAGAGTCCTCAGCCCAACAGGCCTCTGAAAAGTCCTCTGGGTCCTCCTTGTCTCCCCCTTCTGAAGTAGAAGTTGTCTCCTTTTTGTCTTCAGTTTGGCAACCCTTATCCTTGCAGGTTCTCTTTGGCTGGGGGTCTGAGATACCTCATGACAGCACCACTAGGGGCAAGCCAACAGCTTCCTCCCTTCTAGGCATCACCTCTCCTTCTCTGGGGTTTTCCACCCAGTCTGAGCTCAGTCTGAAACCTAGTGTCCTGGAAATGGGGCCTCTTTTCCCTTTCCCCATCTATCAACTCAGTCTCCGGAGTTCCCAACCCCTCTGTTGGCACTGGTGACAAGTGGGTCCAGTCCTCAGGCCCTGAGGGAGTGTGATGGTCTGCTGACAGAGGCAACCTCACCACTGGCCTTTCCACAATGACCATGAGTGAAAATCCTCCCCACTCGATGCCAAGGAGCCAACCTTGGGTAACAGGTTTTAAGATTTTGTTTAAAACTGTATGCTACTTTGTTAATCAGCAATTGTAGTTCAAAAAATCAAAATTTACATGCTCTGGAGAATAAATGGGATTAATTTCTTGTCTACTGTTTATGCTCCCTCCACACACACACATACACATTTTCCCTTTTGAAACCAAAGTTGCTACAGAAAATGTTATAAGTCATAAACTCCTACACATTTCTCTCTTGCGCCTTCCATCATTCTTGCCCTGCACACTGGTGGCCATCAGTTAAATACATTGTGTGGAAAGTTCTCACAATAACAAAGTGATGACAGGCAGGTAACCATTAGTTCCCTCTGTGTTGCAGACAAGTCCCCAAGTATCAAAGATAGGTAATGCATTTAATGGACTGCATGTTCCACTCAGCTTTCCTAGGTAGAGATTCCCTCCCCCTTTTTTTGTCTGCTAGAAGGGATGCCAAGTCTTGTCTGGACTCAAACATCGAAGCAGAGATGGTTGTTGTTGTTTGCAATTTCTAAAAGATGAAGATAATGTCAATTCTGGGGATTGCCTTTTTTTTCCCCTGTGAAAACTGTAGGCAGACTTCCTGCTTGCATAATTGTTTTGCTATAATTGTCTCCCCTGTTGTGGTGGCCAGTGCAGTTTATCTGGCTGGCTTAATACCAACAATCGCAGTGATCTAAGTTGTACCTGCAATTACTGGTACCTGCCGTGCAAAGGGCTCATGAAAGAGACCCAGCAAGAATAACTGTATCCGAACGTTAAATTAGGATGGTTTTTTTCCCCTAAGTGGCTATTAAACAGATTACTTACATTGTGTTGAGCTGTCTGTGCAAAAGTATGAGTTCCTGGACTTGTTCATTCTGAATAATAGCCTTGCTTTAATACTTTGCCCTTGCCAGAGAGTTAGCACAAATTCATTTGTGTCCAAAGTTATTCACAGATTTTCTATACAATTCTTTGGGTGTGCCAGAGGGAAAGGATGAATGCTATGGCCCAACATTTCTGGAGGGCTACAGACTGGAAATGTCAGAGCTAGACTTTATATTCCCTCTCCCAGTGGATTTCTTCCTTTCAATATCCAATAATTAAGGAACTTCAGGTGTATTCATTCCTTTAAAAGAAACTGTGTGGGGTATATGTATAAGTGTAGACATAACGACTATTCCCCACAAAGTGCAGCATCCATAACCTCTCCTTGGGGGCTAATACTGAAGAACAAGGGTTAAACTATATGTCACAGAAAGCACATATTTAGAAGTTGAAATCCCAACTGTATTCCAGAGACCGAGTTATGGCAGATCTTACTACCTGTGTAATAATTCATATAAACATGTTTACTTCCTAATGACCAATTTTTTTAAAAAAGCAAATAATTTGCAAACTAAAGGAAGTGTAAAAAGTCTGCAATATCAGATATCTTTCACCACTTGAGGAATTTTCTCATTCAACTACAGACTGTCTCTAATGTATAGTTAGGCTGTAGGGCACAGTTTGCTGAAACAGTTGGAGAGCCATAGGTTAGCAGTTTGGTTTAGATGGCAAATGCAGATGGGTATCCACTGGACCATGTCTCACTGATGGTGAAAAGTCCTCCTGCATATGATGAGATTGTAATTAGCATCGGCTGTAAATCCTCACTTGCCTTCTTCTTGCATGGGAAGATGAGGAACTCAACTTTCTTCTTGCCAATCAGGAAAGCAAGGAATTTCTCAGCACTCTTGGTAGAGTTCTCACATCAGACGAAGAACACTCTTTCGTGCAAAATTGCCCTTTAAGTGCAAAAGTTACCTTTGTTCACAGAACTGAATGCGTTACAGAATTCCATGGATGGCACAAATTGTCCACTGGCACATCTGCACCTTTCTTCAAGAACTGGAAGACTTTGTGGGGTTCTTTGTGTTTTCCTTAATAACTGGACCCGCCTTCTGTGCTTGTTGTGTCCATTGCTTCTCAAAAGGAAAGCAAGGCATTTTGTACAAATTACAGAAATGGCAAGCGAGAGGAAAAGAGCTGTTTGTCTTGCTCTTAGATGGAGGGCATAGAACCTTGCAGGGCTGTGACATTCCTTGCCAAGGAGTCTTGTGTCGAGACAGCCTCAACAGAACAAATGAGGCATTTGTCCTTCTATCTCCTCAAGGAAAGAAAAACGCAGGGACCTTCCTTAACAGGGAACCTTCAAAACTCAGCTTGTTGTCACCAGCTGCTGGCCAGGAACAGCTAAAACTCTTCATCTGATGGCTTTAAATTTCTTCTGAGAAATAACTGTTGTTGTTTTTTTAATACTAGATGACATTCCAAACTAAACTCATTGCAATGGGAGGATAGAAAAAAGTTATAATTTTTTTAAATGATCCTTTTATTTTATTTTATTTTTAAACAAAAGTCTTACCATAACTTCCCCATAAATCCCCAAACAGTGTTTCTTTCCATTCAGTATGATGGGCAGCAGTTGTCTGTAATGTATCATTTCAGTAGCCTATTACTCCTACTAACTGAAAAATAAATAGTTATGTGTGGTACATCCGAGTGGGCTGTCTAGAAGAGAAAGCTAAAACATTTTAAATACAGTATGTGCACTGCCTCTGTACAACCAAGAACAGCTTCCAAATGGTACTCAAGCTTATCCTTTATCTGTTACATACAGCATCCATTGTCTTGTTGGCAATGCACTAATTTTGCTCCAAATTAATTGCTGAATTGTTCTTAATGCAGTGCAGTGACTATCATCAAAAGAAGTCTTTACACTTATCAGGCAGCAACATGGGAGTCAAAGACCTCATGGAATATTGTCCTCTTTTCTTTGAAAATGCTGCAGCGTAATTTTTAAAATCAGCAGTAATCCGAGCATTAGAAACACAAACAGAAATATAAATATTTTGAACTACAACTCCCAGAATCTTCAGTCAGCATGGCCTACAAGGAATCTGGTGCAGTTTTAAACAGCAAGATTTCTGAGCTCGAGTGATAATTATGGATTGCCTTTTTGTCAGGAAATTAAGAATCAAGCAATAATAATCCACATTAAGCAAGGGGGTGTTCATCAGCATGATCACTTCAATTAGTCATTTAACCAGAAGGATGACATGAACTTCATCCAAAACTTGCTTTGTGGATTAGAAACCTCACATCGGGTTGGATAGCTCAGTGGTTTAGGTCTGGGAGTTCGATTCCCCACTGCGTCTCCTGCGAATAGAGCCAGCCTGTGTGGCCATGGGCAAGCTGCTAAGTCCCAGGGTAACTCAGAATTGACTTGACAGCAAATGATGATGATGATTATATCCTCTGCCATAGAGATGTGGGGTTCAAAGGGAACAAGTAAGTTTTTTATGGGATGGTTGAAGCAGGAAGCAGGACTATGGATTGCTCCCAACTGGCTGAGCTACAGAAAGATATGGTCTCAGCAGGGCCGTCTGAATCTTTAGTCTTGGCTACCATCTCCAGGGAACTGATCTGAACAACCTTGCCCACTTGTACAATTCCTAACCCTGGTGTGGAACAGAAGTTCTTGGGATCCATCTTACAAAACTGAGCAAGACGGAAGACCCACAACCTCAAGTTGAAATGCTTAAGACTGTGCCGATTCCCTCTTTGAGAAGAATGGCTTATGCTTCCTCCTCAAATGTATTCTTCAGAGTAGGATGAAGAATGCAGCATGAAGTAGCCAGGCTTGGGAGCCATGACAAGCTGCATCACATCCTCCTCACAGTCCTTATACAGGCCATCCAACCACTTTATGACTCCTGCACAGGCAGAGATCACAAAATAAAAAAATATTTGAAGACATGATTCGTCCTGTTACATTTGCCACAGAAGAGTGTAAAGGTCAACCAGATGGGTCAGCTGTATCTGCAGCAGACAACCAAAAGAGACAAAACATTGCTAAAAGGAATGGTACCTTCTGTGCTAGCACAGAGCCACTTCATTTCCCTCACACTTCTCTCCAAATGTTACTTCTTGAACACATTTTTTAAAAGGATCAGTGTCCTAGGGCAGGAAGATAGGACAGTCTCAATGGAAGTACGGATGAAGGGCCTATCAAAATGTGCAGTACACTCAAGAGTAGGCTGAAGGCAGCTGGTGGACAAATAATGAAAATAAATCTCCATTTTCCAATAACTGATATCTAGCATTAACTGGGACTTTCCCTATCAGGTAAGATGTCTGTACTCACTGCTTTCTTGAAATGCATTCATTAATTGGTCACAAACAATTGGTGGCATAGACAGAGAGCACATGTGCATGTTACTTACCTACAAGTGTTGCTTCCTTTTAAAATCAGAGTTGCGGCACTATAGACAAGCAAAGGTTGGCAGGAGCAGAAGGTGCTGGCCCAGGAAAGTAGAATGTGGGCATGTTATGCCTGGACTTATTTCTCTTCTTGGACACACACCACCATTTTATTCCTTAGCTTTATGTTTGTGTGTGACTCTCCATCAATTTCCTTTCCAGAGCTTCACAAAGTGACTTTCTTGGACTCCGAGAATCCTGCACCACATGTTAGCTGGGGGATTGTAGGCATTGTAGTTCAAAAAAAAAAAAGTTTTCCAATCTCTGGTTATTTCCAGAAAGACACTGATTTTATCTAGCTATTAAAACTTTGTCCTACCTACCCCATCTATTCATATTTTTCAGTCTTCCTGAAGTAGGAGTCCTAATTAATCTGAAATAATGCCACATTATTATTGCTTTACCTTCATGACATAAAATCCGATTGAACCCAAAATAAGATCCCCCCCTTGCAATATTAAAATAGAACTCTTTTAACATTCATTCTTGTAGAATCCTCTAGTCAATAATCTCATGAGGTCTGTAAACTACCCTTGTTCATCAAAGAGCTCAACTTCATTTGACATGTTTCAAATTTCCACATAACATGCTAAGCCTTGATTAAGCCGAAGTGAAGCATTTCTAAATCACATTTATTTCAACTGATGATTTAAGCATAGGTTTTGATTTCTCCTACAGAAATCAATGGGACTTCAAGTTCCTAACTTTGATTGAATTGGGCCCACACTCTGGCCATTACTTAAATGTAGGCTGCACATAGTGTGTGACTTGACATTTGAAATGTCAGATACACAAAATGGCGTCTGTGAATCTCTGCATGCATTTCGATCAATGCAATGCACTGGCTGTACAGGTCAGGTTCAGATTTGATCTTCACATCTAAATAAATATATAGCAAGGCAACAGTATGATCGGCAACTTGGCTTGCTCTTTAGATTCATCTGTTTGATTGATCCAACCATTATGGGCAAAAACAGGTAGATGCCTGTTGCTTTCTTTACCTGCCAATCATTGTTACATTCTTAACCTGACTGAACTTTTTTAAAAAAAAATTTTTAAAAATGGGTTGTCACTGGGAAAAAAATGTGTCCATGGAAACCTTACTTGCTTTGTAGCTGCTATGTATGTGGTTGCTATGCACTCTCCCTTCCCCTCTCCCTCCTTCCTTCCTTCTCTTCCTATCTCATCAGATTTGTTAGTGGTACTTACTCCTTTGGAATGAAACAGTAAACATGTCCAGAGATGTTTTGAATTATTCATAGGCAAAACACACAGAGGTAACTTATAATGTAACCCAGGAATGTACACTAGCTACTGACACCTGCACAGAACTTGACAAAGTTACTTTTTTGGGGCTCGTGTTGGATATTCTGGGAGTTGTTCATGAAATCTGCTGAGAACAACTTCTGTAGTCATCTTTCTGACCCCTGCACCTCCATTCCTGCAGAAGTCACAGACCACATTTCTTCTCCTTTCCGGTTACTAACATTTATAATTCATTTTCTAACTTTTGCAAGAACATTTCTACCCTGCACATAAAAAACACTGAACACTGCCATGGAACTGTGATGGCTAGCAAAAGTATTTGATACCCCCCAAAAAGTTCGGACAGTTACCTAGTATGCCACTCTAAGAACATCATGGTTTTGTTTCCAAGATGCTGCTGCTTAATTTTAATTTTAGAAATCAAAAACGTGGAATTTCTTCCCCCATCTGCGCTTCTGCAATATCACTTTTAATCATACATATCTCACTTTTTTTTAAAAAAAAATTAGTAATTGCTTCTTATAGATGGGTTTCTGCACCAGAATTTTTGAATCTACAAAAGTACAATCATAAACATATCAGTTCAGATGTAAGTCCCACTGACCTTAATGACACTTGTTCCTAGGTGAATGGGCCTAGGAATATGCATCAAATGTCTTTTGTTGTTGTTTAGTCGTTAAGTCGTGTCCGACTCTTCGTGACCCCATGGACCAGAGCACGCCAGGCCCTCCTGTCTTCCACTGCCTCCCGGAATTTGGTCAAATTCATGTTGGTAGCTTCGATGACACTGTCCAACCATCTCGTCCTCTGTCGTCCCCTTCTCCTCTTGCCTTCACTCTTTGCCAACATCAGGGTCTTTTCCAGGGAGTCTTCTCTTCTCATGAGATGGCCAAAGTATTGGAGCCTCAGCTTCAGGATCTGTCCTTCCAGTGAGCACTCAGGGTTGATTTCCTTCAGAATGAATAGGTTTGTTCTCTTTGCAGTCCAGGAGACTCCCAAGAGTGTCCTCCGGCACCACAATTCAAAAGCATCAATTCTTCGGCGGTCAGCCTTCTTTATGGTCCAGCTCTCACTTCCGTACATCGCTACTGGAAAAACCATAGCTTTCACTATGCGGACCTTTGTCAGCAAGTTGATGTCTCTGCTTTTTAAGATGCTGTCTAGGTTTCTCATTGCTTTCCTCCCAAGAAGCAGGCGTCTTTTAATTTCGTGGCTGCTGTCACCATCTGCAGTGATCATGGAGCCCAAGAAAGTAAAATCTGTCACTGCCTCCATATTTTCCCCTTCTATTTGCCAGGAGGTGATGGGACTAGTGGCCATGATCTTCGTTTTTTTGATGTTGAGCTTCAGACCATTTTTTGTGCTCTCCTCTTTCACCCTCATTACGAGGTTCTTTAAGTCCTCCTCACTTTCTGCCATCAGAGTGGGATCATCTGCATATCTGAGGTTGTTGATATTTCTTCCGGCAATCTTAATTCCGTCTTGGGATTCATCCAGTTCTGCCTTTCGCATGATGTATTCTGCATATAAGTTAAATATGCAGGGAGACAATATACAGCCTTGTCATACTCCTTTCCCAATTTTGAACCAATCAGTTGTTCCATATCCAGTTCTAACTGTTGCTTCCTGTCCCACATATAGATTTCTCAGGAGATAGATAAGGTGGTCAGGCACTCCCATTTCTTTAAAAACTTGTCATAGTTTGTTGTGGTCCACACAGTCAAAGGCTTTTGCGTAGTCAATGAAGCAGAAGTAGATGTTTTTCTGGAACTTTCTGGCTTTCTCCATAATCTTCGAAATCCAGCTTGTACTTCTGGGAGTTCTCGGTCCACATACTGCTGAAGCCTGCCTTGGAGGATTTTGAGCATAACCTTGTTAGCGTGTGAAATGAGTGCAATTGTACGGTAGTTGGAGCATTCTTTGGCACTGCCCTTCTTTGAGATTGGGATGTAGACTGATCTTTTCCAATCCTCTGGCCACTGCTGAGTTTTCCAAACTTGCTGGCATATTGAGTGTAGCACCTTAACAGCGTCATCTTTTAAGATTTTAAATAGTTCAACTGGAATGCCATCACCTCCACTGGCCTTGTTGTTAGCCATGCTTTCTAAGGCCCACTTGACTTCACTCTCCAGGATGTCTGGCTCAAGGTCAGCAACCACACTATCTGGGTTGTCTGGGACATCCAGATCTTTCTGGTATAATTCCTCTGTGTATTCTTGCCACCTCTTCTTGATGTCTTCTGCTTCTGTGAGGTCCCTGCCATTTTTGTCCTTTATCATGTCCATCTTTGCACAAAAGGTTCCTTTAATATATCCAATTTTCTTGAACAGATCTCTGGTTTTTCCCTTTCTATTATTTTCCTCTATTTCTTTGCACTGTTCATTTAAGAAGGCCCTCTTGTCTCTCCTTGCTATTCTTTGGAAGTCTGCATTCCATTTTCTGTCACTTTCCCTATCTCCCTTGCATTTTGTTTCCCTTCTCTTCTCTGCTATTTGTAAGGCCTCATTGGACAGCCACTTTGCTTTCTTGCATTTCCTTTTCTTTGGGATGGTTTTTGTTGCTGCCTCCTGTACAATGTTACGGGCCTCCATCCATAGTTCTTCAGGCACTCTGTCCACCAAATCGAGTTCCTTAAATCTGTTCTTCATTTCCACTGTGTACTCATAAGGGATTTGGTTTAGATTATACCTGACTAGCCCAGTGGTTTTTCCTACTTTCTTCAGTTTAAGCTTGAGTTTTGCTATAAGAAGCTGATGATCAGAGCCACCATCAGCTCCAGGTCTTGTTTTTGCTGACTGTATAGAGCTTCTCCATCTTTGGCTGCAGAGAACATAATCAATCTGATTTCGGTATTGCCCATCTGGTGATGTCCATGTGTAGAGTCGCCTCTTGTGTTGTTGGAAAAGAGTGTTTGTGATGACCAGCTTGTTCTCTTGACAAAACTCTATTAGCCTTTGCCCTGCTTCGTTTTGAACTCCAAGGCCAAACTTACCTGTTGTTCCTTTTATCTCTTGACTCCCTACTTTAGCATTCCAATCCACTATAATGAGAAGAACATCTTTCTTTGGTGTCAGTTCTAGAAGGTGTTGTAAGTCTTCATAGAATTGGTCAATTTCAGCCTCTTCAGCATTGGTGGTTGGTGCATAAACTTGGATGACTGTGATGTTGAAAGGTCTGCCTTGAATTCGTATTGAAATCATTCTATCATTTTTGAGATTATATCCCAGTACAGCTTTTCCCACTCTTTTGTTGACTATGAGGGCTACTCCATTTCTTCTACGGGATTCTTGCCCACAATAGTAGATATGATAATCGTCTGAATTTAATATCAAATGTCTTACACAACTATATATCTTCATAGGCATGATCCAAGCCAATTGAAAGCAGTAGTACTGTACTCCAAATGGGTTTGATCTGAGTCAAATATTATAATCCGTTTAAGTGTGGTTCTCTAACTGCTCCTAGTAGGAGATACTTGTCCTTACTACTGTTCCAGCTTTTTTTCTTTTTTTCTTTTTTCTTTTTTTTGCTATAAACTTGGTCAGCCAAGAGTGTGTTTTCCAAGGATTAACAATCTCAATATTTACCACAAAAAGAACCCTGTATAAAAATATGGACAAGAATCTCCAGATTCTGACACTCACAGATCCATGCATGTTCAACCCTACCGATACACCTCAACTGGAAGTTGATGATGAGCAGTCATGTCACAAGAACACTTGACTTGTCTTGCTGTCATAGGACAAGAGCCAAACTTGCACAAAAGGACTTCCACATGGACACCAGAACTTTCCCTCTTTCTCTATATTCCAGTTCCCTGCTGCACTCTCAGAATCTGATCCGATGTCCATCACCCCTCCTGCTGATTTTTTTTATGGTTTTGCGATTCTTATTTAAATTAAGCAATCTGCGCCATTCGATTTGAATGAAGGGCCGGTTTGTCTTAGAAATTCACACATTTGCAACGTCTACAGTGCATTTTTAAATATATAAAATATTCACAAAGTTCACAGATGTACCTCCTAAAAATGCAAATATGTGTAAGTGAATTTGCAAAAGTGCAGTTCAAAGGAATGTGTACAGAAACACACTCATCAGATAAAGTGTGTAAACAAAAGCATATATTATGGGAAATGTATACAGAAAATGCATATGCATTCCTATATGGGAATTAAAAACAGTCTTGCAACCAGATGAAAACAAAGGGTGAGAGATGAATTCAGGTGAGATTTGGAGAAACAACAACATCCAAACCAGGAATCTTTCAAATCCATAGTGAAGCATGAACTTACAGATCATTGTTTCAGAGAGCTTTAGAACAGCAAATGAAAAGATACAAGCCCTGAATGCAGATATATTTATATACTGTAGCTACATCTCTTAAACTACTAATTGTTTTAGTAGTCTAAGGGATTCTAATATGTTTCAAAGAATAATGGATTTATTTTTCTTTATTTAATTTACATCTCACCTTTTCCCCAGAAAATGTGGGTGGCTAAAGGCAGCTTGAAAGTGGTGTCATTTGGAGTCAGGCCAGTGAAGCACAATTCGTAGGTATGTATGGTACTTTAAAGACAAGGTATTGGTCCATACCCAGTATCACCACTTGTTACCCTTAGCGCTGCTCTCTCCTGACATCTACCTTAAGCTTGCCACATACAATTTTCTCCTGGCATTGGACTGCCATTTAAATTTCCCACATTGCCCTGACACAGCACTCACCGGATTCCTGTGAAAAATGAAGATGGCAGCTGTTGGATCAGCACAAGCAGCCACATGGCATTGATTGTAGCACTACTGCTGCCCACCATTACTAAGTAAGCTAAGTAACTAAGATGGGACTAGCAGGAAGGGTAGGTGGTACTGGAGATTGCAAGCAGAAGGGGGAGTCAACAAAAATTGTTCATCACCCTGACCCCCCGTGAGGTGTCTCTACATCTCCCTTCCATCTTTTCCCGCTTACCCTGAACTGTTTCGGTAATGCCTCCCTCAAGATGCATGGATATGAGTATTGCTGCTTGGCCACATAAGGAGACTATTCAGAAAATGAGTTGCTTAGAGTGTACAGGGTTACTGGTACCTCCTAGGATCAATACCTTTTCTGGAAGAGTTGCAGCTCTGTGCCAATATGTTTGGAATCTGAAAACTATTGTGCACTTGTTTTCGCTTCAGTAGGAACACCTAAGTACATTCTCCTTCTCCCTCTCTTATTATAAATATATATACATACATGGTAAAGTGAATGTAAAGTGCATGCTAGAGGCATGTTTGTTTGAGGGCTCTATTAAATCCCTTGATGTATAAACAGAACAGATGCATACCAAATTAGGAATTTAAGGATTTTATATTTTTAAAACACACACACACACACACACACACACATACATGATTCATAGCCTCCCCCAGAATTCATTAAGAGTGACTAACTATTCAACAATGCTTCATGTTCACTTTATTGCCACACCCTTGTAGGTCAACCTTTCAGACAAGCTCCATTCTTTCACCTGGGAGTGGAAGGAAATAATGGGAAAGGTAAATAAAGGAGTGAGATGGAAAGCTTATTGGCTTCACAGTTTACTCTTATGCTTTGTTTTGGTGCCCAGGGAAACGAACGGAGGTCCATACGTGTTCTCTCAAAGCCCTTGCCAAGGATGTTGGGGGGGGGGGGGGGAGTTGGCTTCAGGGCCCTGCTTCTGTTCTGTTAATGAACTCATGTTCATTAATTCTTGATGCCACAGGTAGTACCACTGAACTGTGAATTAAACCCTTCTGCAATAGCTGCACAGAGTGAAAGGGGCTGTTCTGACCACATTTGCAAAGAGTCATTGCATGTATTCTAAATATTCAGTCATCGATGTCTCATTCATTTCAGTCTCAGTGACTTTTACGGGGAATAGCACAGGAAGTGGAACTACTGGTCATGCAAGGCCATGCACAACATTTTCCCACCCAATGAGATAATCTCCAGGCAGGGACAAACACATGTTCAAGGTCAGGTGAGAAATGTGTCTAATGTCTATTTTGTGTTCCATGTATGAATGTTGTCAGCATTACTGAAAAACACTTCCTTTTCTAACAGTTTTCAGAACTCTTGAGAGAAATGTTCCTCTAGCCTCTCGTTTGCTTTCATTTTCAGCCCACTTCACTTGCCCTAAGTGACACAGCCTACAACATTGGTGACATTATTCTATCTGTGGTACGAGACCACCACCATGATAAATCCAGGAGGAAGCAACACCATGATTTGCATTTATTCTGTGATATCATCATATCGTCTCATCTGTACCACTATGATCACTGATTGGGATTACCCATATTACTAACCAGGGCTTTGCCGCAAAGTTCAGAGGGCACCAGAATCAAGAGGTAAATCAACTGGTGAATGTTAAAAATATACACAGCAACATCTTCCAGTCCTATTGACTCTCTTTTTTAAAAAAGCATATAAATTATTTTTCTTTTTGGATGGTACCGCATTCACTTCTCCTTTTTCTCACCGGCAGCCTATGCCTTTGAGCAGGATAGGTGGGAGACAATGCCACTTGTCCTAGGTGCCAAAAATGCTCGTTACAACTCTGCTACTGTCTATGAAAGAAGGACAGAACAACTGTTGGGTCAAAAGAATGAATCTAAGGCAGTGGCCATCAGTGGGAACCTATGACACTACGCAGAATTCAAAAAGACAAATATTCATACAATCTACATCCTCCCCCTCCCCAGAAATATTTTGCCCCAGTGAAACTGCTGTTTTTAACAGATGCTTGAAACTCAACAAAAGCAAAGAATAATAACCGGAGTTCGAGTGTTCGCGAGGTGAATGTGTTTGGGTGATATGCAGTTTAGAAAGAATTGTTTGAAAGCAACAGAAGCATCTACAGCTGCAGAAGAAAGAAAAAAGATAGAAAGGAATCGTGCAACCGTGTGAGCATTCCACGCTGCTTGGCCAACACTGCCAGGCAGTGGCTGTGTGCTGTGGGAACAGTGACACTTCCAGAACTTGGAAAAGTGACTTTCTTGGACCAAACTCCTAGAATCCCTGTGCCAGCATGGCTAGACATTTCATACATGTATCGGCTGCCACTGTGTAAGAAAAGCTGAAGTGGCTGGTCAACCTTCTACAGATACAGCCAACCAAACATATGTCTTGATGCCCATCTAGCAACATGTAGTTCCAATGGAAATCAACTGGCCGCCTGTACTGCAGTCAGACATGGTATAGCTATAGGGCTGTCAAAACCAGCAGGCAAGCATGCTAGCAAGACACAGCAGAGAAACCTTGTGAGATGTCTATATTAAAAGGAATGCTCACCAGACTATTTTTGTTGTGGCACTTGAAAGGAATCTCAGCATCCTTTATGTAAATGGTGCTGGCAGAAGGGGAAAGAATACTATGCAGAAGCCTGAGACTTCATGGCCTGTACGCTAATCCATTCAGCCCAAATCCAAAGGAAAGGGGGAAAACCTGAGCTTCAACTTATTCTCTATTCTTCCTCTTCCCCCACCATCACCTTGGCCAGTAACAGGGATTGGGAAACCTCCAGAGGTTAGACCTCAGCTCCCATTAGTCCAATCTATTAGCAAATACTGAGAAATGGTGGGAGCTTATTATCATGTACTTAAAGCACTTGTTCATCCCACCCGGGCTCCCAAAGTGATTTACAACAGACTCAAACACTTAAGAACAATTTAAAAGTCTTAAAAACAGATTGAAAGCATTAGAAACAGATTTAAAACATTAAAACAAATTGAAAATATGTAAAAACAGGTCCAAGGCATTCTCTAGCAGCCCACTTAAAAAAGAAAAAAACCTAGAGGTCAAAGGCTATTCAGAACAATACAGTTCTAGTTACCCAATGGAAGCGGAACAGAGATAAAGCCAGCCTAGCTACTCTTGGGGTGGAGTTCCATAGTGGGGTTACTTCTATTGAGAATGTCCTTTTACCAACCAACCTAACCTCTCAGGTTGGTAGGACTTGTGCTAGAGGAACCCAAACTCCAGATAGGTACATATGGGAGGAGGCAGGCTTATCAAGGACTATGTGTTCCCTGTCTCTAGACTACAAGGTAGTACTAAGGCAACTAGTTGGTTTCATCATTCAGACATTCCTCTGTAGGGCTGCAGGAATTTGTTGGTGAAACGTTTCATGATGCAAAGATAGATGTTTATAATCTCTCCAATGCAGCAGATCAAGTGGGCACTTAAGGGAACAGCTACAGCGACCAGTTGAAAAGTTGCCATCTCTCCTTACTACCACCCTTCCTCCCGCCTCCAGAAAAGTTGTGTCAGTTTGAATAAAAGTTGAGGACCCTCCATCGTATTGTAACAAAGTACTTTGCTTTGACATTCATGGGCACGCTCAAGTATTTACAAGCTGCCTGAGAAGATGACTCAGAGTAGGTTTAGAAGCAACACAGCTGACACCCCTGCTGATGGGGGAAGAAGTAGGTGGGAAAGATTGCTTGGAGATCAGAATATGTGGTTTTTTAAAATGCTGCTGCTTCGCCAGCCCACTCTTTATGCTGTTGTAATTATGTGGGTGTAATAGAAAGGAGAAGGGGGATAAAGCTAAGCATCTCAAGAGAGGTCTGACTGACTGTGCGAAGAGAACCCCGGATGTAAAAACAGCAAAGGAACACACCAGTGATGGAGAAAGAAGAGAGTCCTTCAAGAAGGAAGACCTGCCTGGACCAGCAGCAATGGTCTATAGCCAAGCCAAACCAAATATGTAAGCTGGAGGGTTCTTAATTCAAATGACGCTTTCCCCCTGCAAATCTAGAAATGTGAATCGGTTACAGAAGGATGAGGATTGGAGGGTTATAATCCAAAAACAGCTTTCTGAAGGTCAGACCCCAGTTTTGCAATTAGAAGCAGAGCTTGCTTTAAAAGAAAATATTTTTTTAAAAAAACATAGGGTTTTCACAGCTCTACATGTTGCAGATTGTCTTGGTTTTGTTTAGTGATTAGTTATCAGGAGGTAAACAACAGGCTTTGTTCACAAGTTGATGCTGCAGATGAGGGATGCAAATCTACCTTTGTGTCATTCCCATGCACAAAAGATCAAACACTGCAATTTTTTTTCTCCCTGCAAGAGTGTGAGATACTTCCTGGGGCTCTCAATTAGAGTTCTCAAATTGGCCAGAAATTGCACACAATTATGATAGCTACTGATTGTTGCATGCATTTATAAAAATTAGAGGCATGTGAAGGGTTATTGGGTCAATCAGCTAGTCCTCCTGTGCTTGCTCTGTGTGAGTGTGTGTGTTTATGCATGCACTATCTTTCTCAAAAGGGAAAAAAAAACAACCCACAGTTTTTTTGCAAATTCTCCCTTCATGCCTCAATCTTGCTATGGAAGTCAGAAATTTCACGATGCTTCAAGATTTCTTGTTGAGATGCATCTTCATGTTGAGACAGCCTAAATAAATGAGAATAAGGAATTTGTAAAATATTCTTCATATGCTTAGTGCAAAAATCACAGCTTTGAACGAATATATGTCTGAAAGGGTAGCATTTGATCACATTCTAATTGCAAATTGGCATCTTGTATAGTTCAGTCCACAGGAATTCCAAGCCACTCTCTCTCTTTCTCACAGACACACACATGCTACCAAATTAAGAGCCCAAAGCAGCTTTCCTCAGCCTAGCACATTCTAGGTCCCATCATCTCCAGTCAAAATGGCCATGAGTGGGTTGGTTAAAGATGGTGGCACTTACAGTATAACACAGTTCTAAGAGACTAGGTTGGAAGAACTGTAGAGGAAGTCTCGTGCTTTCCCCCACTATCAACAGCTACACAATTGTGTTCATGAAGTGGTTGTTTTAATACAATAACATGCTTACATTATACGTGTGCCTTCAATCCCTGTTTTGCAGACCTTTGCACAGACACCATTCTCGTAAAGATGTGTGACTATGCTTGCAGGAGATCACCATGATATCTTTAAAGAAGTTGATGGGCAACCTGTGACCCTCCAGATGCTGTTGCACTGCAAATCCCATCATCCTATACCACTGGCAGAGTTGGCTGGGGCTCATAGGAGCTGTAGTCCAACCACCTGCTGAGAGCCACACATTGCTCACCTTTGTTTTAAAACTCAGGCAACTCCAATGGCAGCTTGCAAGGGGAAATGGTTTGTAGGAAGATGTCACATTTTTTAATGGTCCTAAAGAAGGGCCCATGCTGAGACTAGTGAGACTAGTAGGAGTCACGAGGAGGATGCAGAGGCAGGGGGATCTGGATTAACGTGCGCTTAGTGGGGCTGCGAAGATCAATATCTGTATGGGGCATTCCTGTTCAATGAGATCTGCAAAGAGCAGTTACATGGGGCCACTCAACTTGCACAATACCCATAATTATATTGTTGCCCCCCACAGGCTATGATCCACAACTGGTTATGACCCAGGTCTCAGATGAATCAAACAGAGATGTTGGTTAAGCATGTTTAGGTTGGCAGTCAGTGTTTAGGTTTACAGCCACCAACCATGGTGGCTGGAGCTTCAGGGAGCTTTCATCCAAAACAAGCTCTGACAGTGTTATGCAATTTATTTTAGTGACATGATGACAGTGCAGTGGTAGCAGCAGGAGACATAGAGATAAGCACTTCCCAAATGTAGCATTTTGCAGCCTGCAAGAGCATTGCATTGGATTTCAGACTTAGATCCAGATTTGGAGAGGAACTCAAAAACTGGGAGACGGGTAAGAAGGTTGCCTGGAAGAGATGGCAACAGAGAGACCTTACAAAATGGGGTGTTTTGCAGCATAAGCCCATCTTACCAAGTGCAGCTGTGTGCTGTCCGTGTGCTTGGCATGAGCCAGAGGAAGAGGAGGAAAGGCAAACAACAACAAAAACCACCTTGTTTCTTGACTCAGTTCCTTGAGTGTGATACTTTCTCTGCTGTATGTTTTCTGAATGCCCTTTGAATGAGAAACTCAGTGTCTCCCTCATACATAAAATGGGTGAATTGTTTTCCAGAATAGCCTTTGTGCCTAATGAACATGCTTTTGTTGTTGTTTAGTCGTTAAGTCGTGTCCGACTCTTCGTGACCCCATGGACCAGAGCACGCCAGGCCCTCCTGTCTTCCACTGCCTCCAGGAGTTGGGTCAAATTCATGTTGGTAGCTTCGATGACACTCTCCAACCATCTCGTCCTCTGTCGTCCCCTTCTCCTCTTGCCCTCACACTTTCCCAACATCAGGGTCTTTTCCAGGGAGTCTTCTATTTCTGCATGTAAACAGCAGCTGCTTTCAACGAGTTAAGTCATATACTCTTGAGTTCTTCCTGTGCACTTGTGTCACAACTTGAGGCCTTGTCCTTTATGAATGTGTTTCTTGGTGATAGAAGATGTGGGACCACATATGTTTTAATGCAATATTTTCTCCTCACTGAACTCCCTTTATCTCCTCCTTGGCTCTACTCCCAACCCTGCTCCATAGATTTTAAGAAATAGGTCCCACATTACAAGTTGTGGCTATAGCTCCTGATGCACTTAAGACCTCTGTCCTCAGTCATAATTCGACAGGGAAAATATCTTCTTACGCCCCTTGTCAGCTGCCTCTGAACAGTTCTATTAAGCTTAATTAAACACTGTGGCTGTACTCTATGACAGTGGTTCACGCTTCACGTTCATGTTCTCCTACGAGAGTAATGAGTTCTCTCCTATCTTTTCATGTCTTTAAAATTTATGATAAATAACAAATGTGATAGATACAGGATCACAGAATATTGTAGAATCATAGAACGGGGAAGTTGGTAGGAGCCTATAAGGCCATTGAGTCCAACCCCCTGCTTGATTCAGGAATACAAATCAAAGGATATCTGCCAGGTGGTTTCTAAGTTTCTCTTGAATGCCTCCAGGGTTGGAAGACTCACCACCTCTCAAGGTAATTGGTTCCATTGCCTGTAAACATCTAAATGTTGTCACTAGAAAAATGGAGGACCTTTTAGTGCGACTGTGGTAGGACCCAGGTTTTTTGCCAGACTAACAGCAGGGATGAAAGATAGCAAATGTTGAGAAACACTATTTCAAAGTGCCCTCCTGTATTATGGAGGCCTATGAAAAGGCAGGGTAGATCATCTCCCTCCCTTTCTGGAAGGGAAAGAAGAAAAGGGCCCTGGTTTCCAGTGCCAAATTTCAGTTGTCTGCTCGTATCAGTGGTGCTTACAGCAGCAGCACTGATTCCGACACAGTGGTAAATGGAGATGGTGAGGCACTGCAGAAATGGCCCAGCCCAGTGATTGTCATTGGGCTTTGTGTCCCTGCATAAGACCTTCTGATTTCTAACATGTGAATCTCTCTGTGTTGCCTACTTTATATTTATAGACTGAATGAGAAGGCTTGGGAGAGAGGCCATAGTGGAGCAAGTGGGTGCGGAGAAGAGTCGATGACAAACAAGATCCTTACTCACTGTACAGCTTATTCCACAAGCTTATACCATTTGGTTTTGGATTTCTTCTTTCTCCTTCCTCACCAGCTCTGCATACATCTGCCACCATGAGCTGTGCAGCCTGCTGCATCACAGTACCTGGAAAGAGATCAATAAAAAATAACCGCAAGGAGGAGGGACGGCTCGTTGATACCTTGGCACTTTCAAGATATCTCTTTGTGGCATACAATCACATGCTGCCAGCCTGTCATAAAATGTGACAAGGTCCTTGTATAATGTGTAACTTAACTGATAAAACCCCGTATGGCCTCCTCAGCCTTTGACACCAAGATCTGAAAGCAGTTGGGCTCAAGCATCCGCTCCTTGGATTTTTAGCAAGGCTTGCTCTGTCAGCTTTGGCGGAATGTTCTGCCTCCTACTCCTTTCTAAAATGAACCAACTTCATCTGCTGTTTGAATAAAAGCTTCATGGCACGTTAGTCACGACATATTGCAGCACAGTTTTATTCACAAAACTTCAGGGTGTTGGGTGGGGGAGATCATTTTTAGAACCAACTTTATAAAAAGAAGGAGGAAAGTAATGGGTTTGGATGTGCCAAAGCACATATTCTCTGTCATTTAAGGTAGGTAGGTAGGTAGGTAGGTAGGTAGGTAGGTAGGTAGGTAGGTAGGTAGGTAGGTAGGTAGGTAGGTAGGTAGGTAGGTAGGTAGGTAGGTAGGTAGGTAGGTAGGTAGGTAGAGGCAGTGGAAGAGACAAATGTAGTTATTCTTAAGCACACAGAGAAAGGTATTCTTTTTCTCCTTCTGTCTCTGGTAAATACGAAGGCTGTAGTGCACTGGCTAGGGGTAACCTAAATCTGTAGTGGGACAGTGCTCCAGTTCACCTAATGAACAAGTCTCCATTGCTGCTCTGGAAATGCTTACTCAGGAACAGGAGTGAGGAGCCTGTGGCCTTCCAGATGTTGCTGAACTGCAGCTCTTGCCATCTCTGATCACTGGCTGTGCTGATAGGTTCTGGCAGGATTTGGAGACCAACATTTAAATGCTCACCTTTGCTTTAAGATTATTCTCTTTAAATTAATGACATTTGAATTCTGGTGTAAAATATGGGAATGGCAAACTCTCCTTGGCTCAGTTTGAAATGGGAGTAATATTTATGAGCCATGTTGGCAAGAGTCTAGAAAATGTTCACCTTTTTCCTGGCCTGTAGCTCTGGTGTATGCATCCCAATACTTCTACGCAGACTGAATCTATCAAATCTTCTCTCATTGCACCTTGGCATTTCTAGCATAGTTCAATCAACCTTGGCCTGCATCTACCCAATAGTGGAGAGCAATTTGGAAATTCAAACTACTCCCCGCACAACTTTGCAATGGAAACAAAACAATGTTTTACATCGAGATTCAGACAACTGCTAAATATAGTGTTTGTAAGAAATAATCAGGAACACATATCCCTGATGACAGAGGATACTCCTTAAACGAGAGGAGTATCAAAACAAAAAGGAGTACCTTAAGCAAAGTATCAATGTTAGCCAGATGGTCTGATCACAAGTTGCAATAATCAATTAAGTAAGAGAAATCTGTGGGACGTGGTGGCGCTGTGGGTTAAACCGCAGAAGCCTCTGTGCTGCAGGGTCAGAAGACCAGCAGTCATAAGATCGAATCCACGCGACGGAGTGAGCTCCCGTCGCTTGTCCCAGCTCCTGCCAACCTAGCAGTTCGAAAGCATGCAAATGCAAGTAGATAAATAGGTACCACCACAGTGGGAAGGTAACGGCGTTCCGTGTCTAGTCGCACTGGCCACATGACCACGGAAACTGTCTTCGGACAAAGACACTGGCTCTATGACTTGGAAACGGGGATGAGCACCGCCCCCTAGAGTCAGACACGACTGGACTAAATGTCAAGGGGAACCTTTACCTTTAAGAGAAAAGTGTTAACAAAATCAGGGGTCTTCGGGTGCTTTGTCTGCATACACAGAGTTTGTCCAACTATTCCAAGCCTAGGAAAAACTGTTGGGGAAAATGGGACTCAGACTGTAATACACATGAGCATTAAAAACTGATCATATTCATAAGCTGATCCAGATAATAATTACAAACACTGACAAGTTAATTAGCAAAGGGTCAAAGGTATAGAAGGAGCTTACAGGTTCTCCTCTCATCGATTCTCCGCATGGGATTTTGGAAGAAACAGCAAGATCCTTTCAATCACTGCTTTCCCAAAGGGTCCTGCTATTTCATTCTCTTGCACTAACAAAAAGGCTCGATCACAACTTGCTGGGTGTAGCAAACCTCTACATGACACAACAGTGTCGTGCCAGGATCTTATAGAGGGTAGGATGGTGCAAGGTTTAGGAGAAGCACTGAGGCTTGAAATTGCATATCTGAGGACAATTTGTCAACCTGAAGAGAACATTGATATGTTTTGACACTGCTTTTTCCACTACAGCCACAGTTCTTGGCAAGTGGGACACAACACCAGCCAGGAACATGACTGCAAATCTATAAGGTAAAGTGGTCTATGTGGAAGTTGGCTGCCAGCCACTGACCTCTCAGATGTGTTATTGAAAATGACCTTTGTTGTATTCCACTATGAAAATCAAAGCTTCTTTCTTCATGATTTGTATATTGGGGAAAGGCTTATGGGAAAAGGATGATAAGGGGGACCACTGTAACTGCGAAAACATTCTGCAGAAGGTGTGTTGGAAAATCCAAGTGCATGAAGGGAAACAAAAGGCAAAAAGAAGGTTTTGCAATATAATAATTTTAAGTTCAAGTTCATAGGATTTAAGAATCTTAACTGCATACAATGTGATAACCAAGGACCCCGACCATTGAAATTAATAGGAATTAATGTCAAGCAGGAATAACATAGATCATTTGCCTTGGCACACATCTACTTAGAAGGGTATACCTTCGAGAAAAGTGGTGTTCCTGACTCCCCAGGGCACATGCAGGCTTCAGAAGCATATGTTGTAAGAAAATAAACCAGAAACACCCATTTGCTACTAACAGAGTGTCAACAGCTACACAGCAGCACCATCCAGTCATTGACGTTTCTACTTTGCAAACTAGGTAAGTATTGAAAGCTATTAATATTCTTCAAAGCTACTGACCTACGGGGAGAGGGGGTATCTTTTTGGACAAAATATAACTACTCAAAACTTCATCCTTTTTTCTGCAAGAAGCAGAATACCTGAAACTGTTAAGAGAATGAAATCCAGAAGGTCAGATTACTTTGGGCACATTGCAGAGGATTTGCATAAATAGGGCTAACCTTTGACTCAAAAATAAAAGGTAAGGGCAGAAGTCCTAGCAGGACAACAGGTCACTGGCATTTGTTCTGCTTCTGAGGCTATGACAAAAATGCTAGGAATTCTACTGTTCACTGCCTGCTGATAGAGCTCAAAGGTATGCAGTCCAACAAGCAGAAACTCAGCCTACCTGACTTGATCGAAACTGCTGGGCTCCCACGCACTTCTAACTTGCAAAGGGCTGTGAGCGTGGGAAAGTCGTATGTGAGGCCTTGAAAGAAACCTAATTCCTTCTAAAGAGAGGGACGCCTTCCTGGGAGAGTGATCAGGAATTCTTCCAGTAGAGATGGGCAGCACCCTACGATAAAAGAATGTGCCTATTTCTGTTAGTTTTTCCATCTGATCAACATCAGTGCTTGCTAAGGGGCAAAATGCTGCATTTGCATGCATAGGAGGCTTACTAGATCTTGAGGTACCAGCTGAAGTCTCAGGGGATTGCTAGGCTTTTCTAGGTCTCTAGGAAATGAGAAGAATTTCAGAACAAGTGTCACTTGAGGCGGGGAAAGTCTGGTTTTTGCATGTGAATTGTTTGTAAAGCGTGGGCACCCATATCCACCCACTGCCAGCCGGTGCCAGAGCTCATTGGTTCAGCACAACAGTGTCTGAACATATGATGTGCTTGCTTCACTCCCAGCCTTTGCCTGCTCTGCCTCTGTGACATCACAAAGACCTGCCTCCTGGTCTCAGGTTTTGGCCTGAAATCTCAAAGAACAAGATGCTGCTGACCTGTCAACTCCTAATATATACCCATAGGTTGAAATCCAAAAGTAAATCACAACTACAGTAGGTCCATTGAATCAATAAAACATACAGAGGAGCTGACTCACCAAATCCCCATTGATGCAGTGAGCTTACTCTAGTTGTCACTTACTACTGGATTTCAGCCATTGACTTACATATACAAAAGTGTAGCTGCCGAAGGGGCAGAGGAACTAGAGACCAAATTGCTAACATGCGCTGGATTATGGAGAAAGCCAGAGAGTTCCAGAAAAATATCTACTTCTGCTTCATTGACTACGCAAAAGCCTTTGACTGTGTGGACCACAGCAAACTATGGCAAGTTCTTAAAGAAATGGGAGTGCCTGATCACCTTATCTATCTCCTGAGAAATCTATACGTGGGACAGGAAGCAACAGTTAGAACTGGATATGGAACAACTGATTGGTTCAAAATTGGGAAAGGAGTACGACAAGGCTGTATATTGTCTCCCTGCTTATTTAACTTATATGCAGAATACATCATGCGAAAGGCAGGACTGGATGAATCCAAAGCCAGAATTAAGATTGCCAGAAGAAATATCAACAACCTCAGATATGCACATGATACCACTCTGATGGCAGAAAGTGAGGAGGAATTAAAGAACCTCGTAATGAGGGTGAAAGAGGAGAGCACCAAAAATGGTCTGAAGCTCAACATCAAAAAAACTAAGATCATGGCCACTAGTCCCGTCACCACCTGGCAAATAGAAGGGGAGGATATGGAGGCAGTGACAGATTTTACCTTCTTGGGCTCCATGATCACTGCAGACGGTGACAGCAGCCCCGAAATTAAAAGACGCCTGCTTCTTGGGAGGAAAGCGATGAAAAACCTAGACAGCATCTTAAAAAGCAGAGACATCACCTTGCCGACAAAGGTCCGCATAGTCAAAGCTATGGTTTTTCCAGTCGCGATGTATGGAAGTGAGAGCTGGACCATAAAGAAGGCTGACCGCCGAAGAATGGATACTTTTGAATTGTGGTGCTGGAGGAGACTCTTGAGAGTCCCCTGGACTGCAAGGAGATCAAACCTATCCATTCTGAAGGAAATCAACCCTGAGTGCTCACTGGAAGGACAGATCCTGAAGCTGAGGCTCCAATACTTTGGCCATCACATGAGAAGAGAAGACTCCCTGGAAAAGACCCTGATGTTGGGAAAGTGTGAGGGCAAGAGGAGAAGGGGATGACAGAGGATGAGATGGTTGGACAGTGTCATCGAAGCTACCAACATGAATTTGACCAAACTCCGGGAGGCAGTGGAAGACAGGAGGGCCTGGCGTGCTCTGGTCCATGGAGTCACGAAGAGTCGGACACGACTTAACGACTAAACAACAACAAAGCTGCCAACAAGAGTGAATTTTCTCTAGGAATTCATCTTGCTTTCCTTACCAGACCTATTATTTGTAGCCAGACTTTCACAAGGTCTACATGCAATGCAATCCAGACTTCCCCAAGCTGGTGTCGTCCAGATGTGCCGGGCTGCACATGCCACAATCCCTGCCTAGCATGGCCATTTGGCTGTGGTGACTGGGAATATCCTGATGTGTACTTGAATGGCACCAGGCTTGGTAAGGCTGGTGTAATCCTAAGTATGTTCATGCAGAAGTAAGTCTCACTGTCATTGACGCTTGCTTCAAGTAAGTATACTTAGCACTGCAAGCGTTGGAATGCTCATACTAGAATCTCTAATAGCTACATGCCCAGTTAATTGATTGATGCACCCAGAATTTTTCAAAATTGTTTACAACTTTTTTGTTCCATTTATTGATGCATGGTGTTATTTCAAAGTAGAATGCCATTTTTCCTTAACATGCTGTAACACAGACAAGAAAGAACTCAGTTTTACATATTAAAATTCACATTGTACCATAGGATCACAGATTTGTAGAACTCTTTAAATAAATTCTCTTTAAATGCCTCCCTATAGCACTTCTACACACACACACACAGAGAGAGAGAGAGAGAGAGAGCATGCTGCCCAGTAGCTTCTATGAGGATTAATTCATCACCAGAGAAGCAAGTCAGTTCTTGGTTTTATTACAACCATTTTTTATTGGGAGCATTATTTGGGCCCAGAATCATAAAACTGTCCAATCAGATACCAAAGTGCAAAAGGCTGAATGGTGTTTGGGATGAACCTTGAAGGACAAAGTTTATCTGCTGGGGCATTTCCTGTGAGCACTTTGAAATCGGCTTCTTCAAAGCATGAATCAACACAGGTTGGCTCCTAACTGATCAAACAGATTTCCTGCTTATCGTTATTGCCACCTCAGTCTTTCATTTACTTTTACTTAGTAAGCAAATACATGTTCAGGGAACAACAGGAAGGTAGCTACCAACAGTGCTTTCTGAAAGAGTCAAAATAGGTAGCAGTTCACCTGTCATTCACTTCTCCTTGTGGTCCCATGCAACAATCCTTCTTTTGACCTTCAAAATCACAGGAAACATATTTACTGAGCAACTATGTAAGACACTATTCTTATCTGACATCAAAGAGTCTTTGGAGCTATTGTAGCTTAAGTTTTGATACCTCTTAAGTATAGGCAGGGATTCCCAGTGTGGTGTACTGGATAGAGTGATGGACTAGGACCCTGGAGAATAGGGTTCAAATCCCCGCTCAACCATGGAAACTCACTGGGCAAGTGGAACTGGTAAAACACTCCTTCAACATCTCGCTTACATTGAAAGCCATATTAGGGTCACTATAAGTCAGTTCTGACTTGATGTCACAGAACACACACACAAGTACAGTGGTGCCTTGAGTTGCGGATGATGGTTGTAACTCAAGTTGGTCATAACTCAAAGCACCATTTCCCATATGAATACATTGAAAAGTGATTAATCCATTCTGGCCGTTTTTTGGTTGTATCTCAAGGCACTGGTTGTATCTCAAAGCATTAGTTCCCATAGGAACTAATGCAAAAGTGGTTAATCCGTCCACTAGGGGGAGACTTTTTTTAACCTAAGATGACCTCTAAGGTTAAAAAAAGGGCAGGAAAGGAGGGAGGGAACAATGGGGAAAAGAGGCCTTTTTTCCGGTTGTATCTCAAAGCGCCGGTTGCAAGTCAAAGCAAAATGTTGCGACCGGAGCTGGTTGTAACTCAAATTGGTTGCAAGTCAAGACGGTTGTAAGTCGAGGCACCACTATAGGCAGCCTGACCTCAGACCATCTTAGTTTGGCTACTATTTAACAATTTCCCCTTGGAAACTGTTTTGAAACCTGACTAAATAGAACATATAGCAGTTTGCTTCTTGACCAGAATTGAGCAAATAGAACCAAGGATGGCCAAAAGTATTTTGCTGCCTAAGACAAATCAGCAAATTAGAGCTACCTACCAAAGTCAAGGTACCTCATTCCAGGCAATTAAGTTTGGGACATGAGGCAGAAAAACCCGTAAGCATCCTGTTTATTTGCTACTTTTTCATGACACCCCAAATCTTTTGCCTGAGCCAGCTGCCTCACTCTGCCTAACAGTAGAGCTAGCCCTGAACAGGCCCAGTATTAAAACAAGTGCTCCTGGATCAGTTGTAGGTACATTCCAAAAAGCTGGTTCTTACCTTTAAAACCCTATATGCTCAGCCTTCCTTTCCTCACACAAACTTTCTTGAATATTTCTCGAATGTCAGTAACCTTCAGAAGTAGTGATAAGGACCCTCTTGGTGGTGACTCCAAGGAGACTCACCTAGTGCCAACTTTGATGTCTTCTTGGTGCCTGGTGAATTCCTGTAGTTTGCTCAGGTATCTATTTGCACATCTGGAGTTTTAAATGTCACTGCTTCAGTTGTTTATTTTTGTCCTGTTGTAGCTGCTTCTTAAAATTATTTTGTGATGTTGCTTTAATATGTGTTAACCTTGAACCACTCTGGCAATATTTAAACTCCAGGACAAGGTTAAAATATTGTAAATAAGTAAATGGAAATGTCTGGATGGCACAGGTTCAATGCAAGAAGTTATTTTCTGCCATCCTGTTTCCCATCTATAAAATATGAAGAAATAGTGACTTAGTGCACAGTATTACATGAGAGTGGAGAAGATAAGACAATTCAAGGGGTTTAGATAAGAGTGTGAAAGAGACAAAAGTATGCATTCATTGGCCAAGTGTTTGTGGCTATGTGTGTGTGTGCATGCATGGGTAGAATGCATGATGAATGAGAAATAAAGAAAATTGTTTCTGGGCACATGCAGAATACATTTCCTTGCCAGCATCATATCACTCAGCAATCAGGCACCTGTGACAAAAGTTCAGCACTTCGAAGCCCCAGGCTCACCTTTAGCTAGCACCTCCTTCACCTATGTGTGCATTCCTGCTTACAAGAGAAACATCAAATTCTTGGGCATTCATAAAACAGCATCAAAATCTGGAGAGATCCCTCCTCTGACTTTCATGATCCTGAGGGTCTGATCACACATTGAGGCAAGTGTATGTTCCCTCAACCTTGTATCTCAATTACTTGCAAATTTTTCACAGATACAAGCCTGAGACATCAGATGTACCAGCTGACCAATTACAAAACAAAAATGAGTTAAGAGAAGATTGAGGCGAGCTGAGTTTAGAATAGACAGTCTTTTCCTCTTTAAGGGCCTAATGACATGAGCTAAATGTTCCCCTCTTCTAATGATACTTTCCATATCTCTGTTGCACTGAATCGCAGTCACGTGGTATATATATACCTGGACAAACATTCCCATTTACTTTAACATTACCTATTCATTTCTTCCTATTTGAAATGTTATGGCTGGCTACACCGTGAAACCAATTTATTTTCTGTCTTGTCTCCTGGGGCAGAGCAGCCCCTTACTTTATATATTTCAAAAATTAAAAAATTTAAAAACCCTAACCCATGCCTCCCTCCCTCTGTCGGCAACGGCTGGGCGTACCCTCTGCCATCCCAGCACCGAGCCCCACGGGAAGGATGCGCTTCTTCAAGACAGTGTCTTAGTTCTGGCCGCTCTCCCTTCTCCATTTTCCCCTGTGGGATTGATGTTCACACATGCAATATCAATAAGCAATGTTCTGATACGTCGTTGGAACAAAATAACACAACTCTCCTGGAAAGGAGGAAATAAACAGCAGTTACACCTCTGACCAGGAAAATGATGCAATCATGGCTGTGTATCGTGTGACTGGAAATTTATACAACAATATAACTAGGGAACATTTGCCTCATGTGATCAGGCCCTTAGATGCACTGATTTGAGATGCAGAATCATCTCTTCTAACAAGGACCTGAAAAAGCAATGGAGAGATTGAGGAAGTATTCACTGATCAGGTCTAGAAGGAACTCAGCTTTTACTAGTCCCCTTTTGTGTACTTCTTCCTGAATCCAATTCACAATGTAAAACCTAGTTATCATTTCCTTTATGTAAAAGTTAAATTAGTTTCCTTACTTTCCTTACTACAATATTCTTTTTCTTTTTTTTCAATTTCAGGGTTTTTCCTTCTGCTTTTCAGTAAAGGGGAAAGTTCTGTTAACTTCAAACTACTTCACCCTTCAGAAACAGCCCAAATATTATTGTGTAGACATGAAATAATAATTCACATGCAATGTCTTCTGCTAGTTGTTTTAAATATTCGAAGGAATGGAGATTGAAATTGTACTGTCTGAGGCACACGAGACCTATGGGCTGACTAGTCTTTGCTCTGAGGGCTAAGGTAGGAAAGCTCAGTGGTCCAAGCAGATGACAGTTGCACTTGGCTGAACTGAAGCCAATGTTCTGGATCCACACCAACTGAACTCTCCCAATCCAAGTTTTCATGCTTCCTTTTCTATACTTGAACCATTTCCCCTTTCCACTTCTGATGGTGGGGTCAATTGTTGACATTTCTTCTGTCAGAATGTTTTATTTGTTTAATATTTATTCTAAAGTGAAAACAGAAATATGTCTTCTGCTTCCGTGCCCACTTCCAAAATGCGTTTGTGTCTTTGCAATGTAAACCCTAAAATATACCTCTTTGTTGTTTTCTTTGGGGTTTAGGAAGAGATACAGAAACAAGAATTGTGAAATAAATTTTCAAAGTGCTACTGAAAGCAAACATCCCAGATTAATGACTATTAAACATTAAGAAATATAATTTAAACATTAAGAAATATAATTTTAAATAAAGGCTATCATACACACTTACATTTGAGTAAGTAGTACATAGCAGAGTGGTCTACTAGGTACTACAGTACTTACTTCAAAGCAGACATGCATCAGAGAGAACACAAATGTTTTCACATCAAAAGAGTTGTTCATGCTGTATTTGACCCTGCCAGTGTGCCTTAACAAATGCTCCCCAGGTTTTTTAAATCCATTCTCTGGGCCCATCTCCTGTGTCCAATCTCATTTAGAAGGGGCAATATATTTTTCACTGGCATGTAATAGACTTTGTCAAACAATTATGTCAGCTTTGGGAAAAGCTACTCTTTAGACTACATGTACCATGCTGGTTGTGAGCCATAATCCAGAAAAAAGAATGTTTCCCATGTCTAAATTATGTACTGAATTAAGATTGTGTCATTGATCTTTTCCTTCAATGTGATGTAAATGGTCTCCTGATAAAAGGTGGCTATGGTGCAACTATAACTGAACATTTGCTCTTTCTTGGCAAATGCATTCACTGACATTCTGTCTGCCAGACGGTGAATGTTTCCACTCTTGTGACATTTGCATGACTTGATTAAATGGGTAAAGACGCAATGCATATGTGGGGAAAGAGCTTCCAAAGTCTGCAAGAGCGCCATCAAAGCAAGGACCTGTTAGGGTTCAAACAAATATAGGTTAGTGGCATTGAAAATTAAACCCCAAGGCAAATATTAAGAAGGATTAATCTGGACTCTGGACTATGGCTATAGTCAGCTTCAGCCTTCTCCCTTGATGGAATTCTACACTCTGTGTGGTGTCAGGAAGAGAAACTTGCTTTTTCATTGATCTGCTATTTCATATTATTGCACAATTCCTGAAACACAAGCAGTGCTACCTCATAAAAGTTATGGAGGAGTTGCACAAGGCTTGGCATGTGGCTGAAGCTCAGTGTAATTGCTACAGCAAAAGAAGAAGAGGCAACAGGCATGTGCAGTCACGTGAGGAAAATCCCTGCTGAGGTCAATGGAACTTCTTTACTAGGAAGAACATGATTTTTTTGTTGTTGTTTTGACTTACCTACCATCCCATAGCACTAGAGCACCCTCTGTGCAGTTTGCAACCCAATTAAGCAAGGAACTCTTCACCCCAGCCCCATCAAGCTGGGTACTCATTTTGCAGACCTCTGAAGGATTGAAAGCTGAGTCACCCTTGAGCTAGCTACCTGAGCCCATTGGGATCGAACTCAGGTCATGAGCCGAGGATTGACTGCAGTACTGCAGTTTAACCACTGCACCAAGGGGCTATTTGCAGCTTTGGAACTACAGCTTTCATAATTCCCTTCCCAACATGGTCATCTTGGTTAAGGATTCTGGGACTTTTAGTCCCAAACTAAATATTTCCAAGCTAGGACTCCATTTTGCTTTTTTCCTGTATAAGTGCTTTTGAAATTGCTAAGAATTCTCAGTAATAACAACAAGAAATATTAAGATAATTATGAAGTGGGTTTTTTTTCCAGAACTCACTTTTTAAAATTTCTAATAATAACACATGACTAGAGATGGACATGAACCACCAGCTCAGTGGTTTGTGCCGGTTTATTTATTGGCCGAACAGGTGTTTGGTGTTTCAAAGACACCTTCTCCGGTGGGAGCCTACTCAGAGGCAGCAGCCTGGCTTCCCTGCCCCACCTCCTCTGGGTACTGCCTTTCAGTGGGTGTCCACCAGAGGAGGCAGGGCTTTGAAGCGCCAAACACTTGTCTGGCTGACAAACAAACCAGCAGTCCTTGTCCATCTCTCTATACACATGACATAACAACAATAAAGAGAATACCAAAAAGTCAACTTTAACAGTAGGACAGTAAGGTCTGTCTTTTAAACACATGAATCTCTTGTTTCACTATTGATTTATCACTACGTATCTGTATAGTAATGTGCTGCATTATCTTAATGGATCTTTTCATAACTTTTTGGAAACAATGGACCAGGAACCATAACCAGAAACAACATTTAGATGACGAGGAAGAAATTGTGCTTGAATCTGCCCCACCTCCACTCCCATTCCATCCCTAATTCTCTTTTTTCTGTTATATTGTGTCTAAGTGATTGTGAATGTAAAGGCAGAGGATTTTTGCTTTCTTAAATTTGGTAAGGATTGTTGCTAGTGATGCTTTCAAAATAGAGATGAGGGTATTCGTATTCGTATATACAAATACGAATATCCCCGCACAGTTGGAAATAACGACGATTTCGCCGCTGCCGCCAGCTCCACAGAGGCTTCCTATCGTGCCGTTGTCTGCAATCGATTACCCACTCCTGGCAGGAGGCGAGATGACAGGCCTCTCTGCTAGGTCGCAGAGTGGCTAATCCATTGCAGAGAACAGCGTGATAGGAAGCCACCGCGGAGCCGGCGGCAGCGGCAAAATCATGAGTGGACAGTCCGGCCCCATGGGGCCAGACCCTCATTATTTCCACCTGTGCGGGGATATTCGTATTCATACACAAATACGAATACCCCCATCTCTATTTCAAAATATCCACGGGTGACTTAAACCGCAATAGAAGGTCATTGAAAGAATGCATGTTGCAGGTCAGGAAGGGTCCCCGACACTTGCTCAGCAAGAAAATGGCTGGAAGAGTTTCCTAGAACATTCTTCTGTCTTGGGTTCTTTTTAAGGAGAAAGGTGGGATAAAAATATTTTTAATAATAAAACTTAAATAAATAAGGCCTTATTAAGAAAAATGGGTACAACTCATCTTATACTGAAAGAGATGGATATCTTTGCATGGGGAGGAGTAGATAGAAATGTCACCTGTCATTTATGATAATTTCATGTCTAAGTTTACAAATTATAACCAAAACATTCATTCAGTTGCCAAGATTGTTTGTAATTCATTGACCTTGCTCTGCTGGACCTGGCTAGTTGTTTTGCAGTGCTGTCAAGCAAAGAGAGACGGTGGTCCCAGGATGTAAAAATGGGTATCAATATTTTATTCAAAGATAAGCCCAACACGTTTCGGCTATTGCACTCCTTTTCGGATAAATATGGAGTGAGAGATTGTCCACAAAAATATCCTTAGAGACAGATTCTACATAAGCATAACATCAGCGCCCCTGAAGAAGGCTAAAAGTGCAATAGCCGAAACGCGTTGGGCTTATCTTTGAATAAAGTATTTATACCCATTTTTACATCCTGGGACCACCGTCTCTCTTTGCTTGACAGCTTCAGTGGATGTACCAGTCCTTTTTGTTCTAGTTGTTTTGCAATGACTTATGTGAACTATTTTTTTCAAGCTGCAAGTTTTAGAACTACTTTCCCTTTTTCTGCACCCCTTTTAATTTTTCTAACTCTCTTAAACACACAAGGTTTCAAACCTTGACATGTTCATCGTTACAATGCCATAAGAGAATGAAGAATCAGGACTCTGAAAATTCCTCTGGAAACAGGAGCTTAGAATTTTAGAAGACTGGCAGACATTTCATGAATTGTTTTCCAGTAGTGCTAGAGCACACATGACCCCCCATCTGTTGATGAAGTGGTGGATTTTTTTAAGCATTAACCACAATCCTATTAGTTAAACCTGCTGTTGTAGTTCTTTTGATGTAAATCTCAGCTGTGAGTTGCTACAAGAAGCCAGCATAGGCATTTACTGTCACACAACAGTCATGTGACTTGGAACATGACAGCAAGTGTTTGCACTGATTTTTAAACCTGAGTAATTCACAGCCGGAATGTACACCAATAGAGGTAGGCGGACTTCAATTTTCACTTGGATTTAATGGCTTTTTGATACAGTTGGAAAGCACTTCTCAGAGTGTTATACAGGACTTTCTGCTTTTTGCTAAAATTTTACTCAGCATCATGTCCCTTACGCTTTTAACGTGTGATGTAAGGGAAGGCTATCTGGACAGTTTAAGGTAAGTGGGAGCAACATATGTACATGTAGCACATGGCTCAGCTTTTATCAACAAAATGGGGATGATGAAAATTGTAGTCCAGCACATCTGGAGAACATCAGGTTTGGGAAAACTAATGTTTGAATTCCAGGGCAAATATTTTTAGTGCAAATCAAGGGGAGTGTAAACTGAGATTTTCTGTCAACAATTGTCAGGTCCCAAGACATCCTGAGAACAGCCATATTTAGTCTAAAGCTGGTACATGCACAGATGGCAAAAGAGAAGAAATCTAACACATCCACTAACTAGCCTAGGATTCACAATTCTCATGCAAATTGCAAACACATTTTATGATAATTGTACATCAACAAAATGTGCAAAGTACTTGCTTTCCTCCAAGTAAGGATATGTTCCCACTGTGGTTCTCCATACTGAACAGGTTGATGATTAAAGCCCTACTAAAAGCAGAAAATAGTTTTTAAATCATTGGACTTTGCTAGCCTGAATGCAGTATCAGATAACTGAGCATGAGCAAACAATATGAAAAAGAATTTGCATTCATTGGGGAGATGTAAGCAATGGGCCCCCTCAAGGATCTCTGTTCATAAATGATATGGGATTACAGGTCAGTAATGAGTTGGCCAATTTTGTTGATGACATCCAATGAGTTAAAACACAATGGAATAACAAAGACCTCCAAAAAGATCTCTCTACACTGGGGGAATGTGGTATTAAAATGGCAACATAAGCAAGTGAGTAAGGATGCACATTTAGAACAGTCAAGAACACTTCACCAAACAAGGATAAAAGAAAATGGTGATCTGCTCTCGCTCTTGCTCTCTGTTAGTTCATATGTATGAGTGCGAAATCAGAAACAATATTTAATAATTTAAACAGAATTACAATTCACCTCACCCAGGTCGTGAAGATTATGACCAGGTGATCTATACTTCTATTGGGTTTGCTGTCCAGGTGCTTTCACTGATGAGTAATTCCAAGGTCCTTCATCTCCTGCCTTATGGTTCTTCATCTTTAAATCAGACCTTGACTGTACAGCCCTGCAAAGGAGGACACCTTCAAAAGGGGGATTACCTGTGGGCAGCCTATCAGATGAATCCTCCCTAAAAGAGGATATACAGTTGCCCTGTGCACATTAAGAGCAAAAACAAAACCAACAAACAGCCTATTCCTATTTATACATACTGATAGGGACTGAACTTCAGTCTTAGGCCAAAAAAAGATGACAGCAGGGAGCTCAACAAAAACGTTGATGTCCTGTATAGCTGCTGATGTTCCATGTTTAGAGCAAAAATGAGGACGTAAGTGAGGACTAACAGGATGCATGTGCAGACAGTTATGCATGACATGGAGAAACTGGACTGGGAGACATTTTTCTCCATCTCCTATAAATCAATACTAGGATACAATGACATCTACAGAAGCTGAAGAGTGGGACATTAAGCATACTCAAAAGGAAGCACTTCTTCAAGGACCACATCGTTAAACTTTCGAATTTGCCAGTGAAACATGTAGTGACAGCTGCCAGTTTCAACAGCTTTGAAAGTGGGGTTGGGACAGGCAGACAAACCCAAAGAGAAGGAGGGTGTTAATGACTACCAGTTATGGTGGTTACATAATGCCTTCAGATCTTGAAGATACTAAATTTCTGGACTATAGCACTCAGAATCTCTCAGCCAGTACAGCTACTGGCAGTAGTATCTAAGGTAAATGTCAGCCACTGTAGGATTGTCTTTGAAGAAGCACTGGATATAAATAAAACATAAACAGACATTGGGAAACATAAGGTGGAGAGTGTCATTGTGTCCATGCCCGGTTTGTGGCTTCCCATTAGCAACTGGGCATTCTAGTGGTTCCGCTAGCCATGGGCCACATGTAGATACTTGCAGGGCCATGGTCTGGAAGCCATACAGCCCCCAAACAATGTCAGAGTGTTCGCAGTGGTGAAATCCATTCTGGAAGCTAAGGGCTTGTCTACACACTTGGAAAGGAGCAGGCTGAATCAGGCTAATCTTTGCATTCAAATAGCATAGGAATCTCAAGCAACCCTATTTGGTCCTCAGCAGCCTTCCTCCAATTTGCCAATCTCCTGAAGTGGCTTAATAAGACAACCACTTCAGGATATTGGTAAATTAATCACTTCCTTGGCTCCATGAAGGGGCCAAGGAAGTGGGAAAAATATTTAAATGTACAGATAGCTGAATCAGGGCAGGCTCTCAAATGGAGTTTTAAAAGAAAAGCAAAGGAAAGCTTCCGGTATGAAGCTTTCCATTTGTCTTATTTTTTAAAGTGGTGCAGAGAATATTCATTACTAAATACAAGCACAAATTCCCCCCCCCCCCCACTTCCTCGACCCTTCTGTGGAGCTGAGGAAGTGATTAATTTACCAATATAATGAAGTGGCTCTTTTCTTAAGCCATTTCACAATATTGGCAAATTAGAGGAAGACTCACTTTTGGTACATTCCCAGCAATCACATACACAAGAAACAGACCAAACCACAGCAATCCTACTCATTTTAAAAAAGTAGAAGCCCCCTGACAGGGGCCAGAAAGGTACAGGGAAAAATGCTCTGGGGGACAATTTGGTTTGCTCTAATGATTACATCATGAGATTTTTGTCAAAAAGAGTGAAGCAACCCATCCCCACAGTGACCCAAACAGCAGGCTAAAGGCCCCTCTGATTGCACCCAAAGTATACTAGCAGCCAAGACTGCAGCGATTTTCATGCAAGGCGATTCCTCTCCAGAGTGAGAATGGCCTTGGACAGAGTGTTCTGTGTCCCAAAAGGTGATTCCTGCTTGGCTATAGTTGGTATGATTCTCACTGTGAAACAGAAATTATTTTTTTAAAACGGCACACAGCTGTAGCCTTGGAGCAGCTTTATCTGCTTTCACGGTCAGCAGCAGGGAGCAGAACAAAGGCCTTCCACCAGGTAGAAAGAAAAAAGTGGGGCAGCAGGAGGGGGGAAGGAATGAGAAAAGCAGCTCTGCCACCCCCTACAAGGTTTTCGAAACAGAGTGGCACTGGCCTTGGTGGTGGAAGGAGTCAGAAGCTACCTCATCCAAGGGGCCCTCAACCTGGGTGTCCCTCTGGGTTGACCACTCCAGAAACAGGGCACTCATCTACAAAGGCCATCAGTCTGATCTAGCAGGGTTTTTCTCATGCTCTGAATGTTTTTTGACAATTTTCAGTAAAATTAGACACCAGTGACTAACTATAAATCAGTCACAGATCTGAAACTCCCCCTATTGGCATGTACTGAGCAAATGTAACAAAAAAATGCTTAAACGGTGCTTCTGCAATGGTTTTTTGGAACCATTTTAGAATTTTACAGCCTAGAGTTTTTTCGACCAAAAGTCACCGCAGCAAGAATACGACCATTTTAGCAGCAGTCAGTACTGAATTAGAGAATGGACTTCACTGTAACCAGACAGAAGGGGTGAAGAACTTCTTGGAAGTGGGTGAACCATTTTGCTCTCTAGAACTCACTTCCAGTTCTGCTGCTTCCAGTAAACCTGCTGCTGTCATTTCTGATGCCCCACTTCTCAACCCAGGTACTCTGCTGGGAGAAATGGCCTGTGCACCTTCTTCCCCAGCAGAATCACACTCCAAACAGGGTCCCTGGGATCATGGTGATTAGATTTTTGCTGGTGCCCATGATGGGAATTGGAAGAAGGGTGCAATAATGGCTGCAGGTCCAGGCTCATGCAACGCTTGTAGCTGATCTACAGGGCTGCAGCCCTGCAAAAACCAAATGGAGACAGGAGAAGAAATACTGGACAAAAAGAAATACGCAAGAAGATAAAGAGTATGCAGAACAGAATAAATAAACAAATAGCTATTTAGAGTCTTCATACTCTCCCTTTCCACCCTCCTACAGTTCCTCACCCACTCCACTTATGCCACACAGAAGTCTGTTTCTGTGTCACCCACACTTAATGGATAAAAAAAATTACAGGTTACAATCGGATCTTCATCTAAATATGTATCTGAGATTTGGTGCTAGCTATCTACAGTACATTTTTTCATGCAACTTATGAACATTTGAGTTATCAGAATGTTAGAGAGGTAATGGCTAAGGAATAATCTATCATCTTTGAACACAAGCATTTAAATTTGCCTACTAACAAGCATGTTCACTGTCATCCTCTATGCCAGACACAGGAATACACCCAAATATAGTTAGTATGAATGACAAAGGCAATAAAAGCTACCAGCAGGTGGCATAATACAGCTAGAAATAGGTGCAGCAGATTATCCTCCATCAATTGCCTTATCTGTGTTCTCCAGCGCGTCCAACACCTGTCACGTAAAGGCAGGAGCCAGCGTTTTGATAACAATTAGTCGATATGAAGATATAAGAAGCTCCACCATTATCACTGACTGATGGAGTTTCTTCAACTATTACATTTTTTATCATTGTTGCTTTTGTTTTTTGTTTTTTACAAATGCACAAAAAGAAGCCAATAAATCCCCAAAGAGAGAGGGAAAAGAATAAAACTAGAAAAACAAAGCAAGCTGCTAGTTACATTTATAAGGATCAGCATTTATCATACAGTCTCAAGCCAAAATGGAGTTCTAATTAATGAGCAGTTAAATGCAGAAAGATTAAGCAAGGGTGTTCAGATTTGATTATCAGAGTTAATCTTTGCCTCAGAAACTATTTTGATCCCCAGTTTCATTTCAAGGAAGTGATCCCACAGGTGTTTTAGCAGTTTGAATCTATATTTTCAGTCAGATGGCTGGTTTCCATTATATCCTTGGCTTCATAACACCAAGTAGTCAATGGGAAAGCATTTAACTCATCTGTGGGGCACAATGTGACTAACGGGATATGAAATCCCTGTCATAACAGATCTTTGATTCCCCTACTCCCTCCATTCTGGATTTCTGATCTGAATACTGGATTTTAAAATAATTTGTGACATTGAAACTCCAGATTCTACAGACAGAAACAGTGGCACCCACCTTTGAATAAAATATGCATGATTTGGTTGTACACATATCAAGGACTTCTTTTGAAGCTTTATCTGGTGCTCAAGCTCTCATTTTAACAAGTTTATGCTCAAGTATTTTCTCATAAGAAACTGTGTTATACCTAATCAAACCATTAGTTGTCTACCTGTCTATCTGTTTCTATGTACTGCACTGCACTTTTAGACCACCTGAGAACAATATATATAGTTGGGTGGCATATAAAATATTAAAATTACAAAATACAAACTATAAATTACTACTTGAGACCTCAGATAATAAAGCCAATATAAAACTAGCAAATATACGTATCTCTCTATATAGGAAAATCGAAGCAAAAACAACCACAAAGCTATTGTCCACAAAGAACAAGAAACAAGTCTTAAAGTGTTGGAAGAATACAAAAGCTGTAAAGGCAAACCATTTTAGGGAGTTCATTCCACAGATGAGGACTTCTCTGTTCTAGCCACTCACCATTACTGGATATAACTTCTCATTTGACAGGGACGCCTTGAGTGGGCAGGCAAAAAGGGTCCAGATAGGTAGAGGAATCTAGATTCAATACAGTATTGGCTATTCAGACTGGGAATATTTTCCAGGATATCAAACAGAAGTCTTTCTTCCTGTTTCTCTAACTGAAATATTATGGATTCAGTCTGAACCTTCCATATGTAACATATGGGCTGGACTTCTGAACCATGGTCCCTCAATCTGCCAGTATAATTAAAAGGGGAAAAAACCATTCAAATATATAACATTCAAGTTAATGTGTTATTTTATTTTTTAGTTGCCATTCCCCCCCCCCCCCCCCAATTTCCATTCGAAGGAAAGTAAAGCCAGATTAAGTTTCTTAGACTGGAAGTGCCTGAAAATACAAGAGAGCATTTACTACAACATTCAGTTGAGGTTCATCATAACTGGTGTGGGCAGTAAATGTTTAAACAAATTATCCATATAAATAATTCACCTGAGAGTTGTGTTCATACAGTATTTGTTTGATTTTCCAGATTAACCTGGTAAAAGTGTTTAGTCATATACAGCATACATAAAATGCACTATTTGAAAGCCATTGCAATTATAGCATAGTATTGGATATTTCTTTTCTTTTCATTTCATTTTTATAATTCTAAATGCACATATTTCTGTCAGGAATCTCTTGGCTAGAATTCTCCAGTGAACACTTCCAGTCAACATCACCCTACAACATATGGTCTACCTGGTCACATTAGTTGAAGTACTCACTGGTTAATACTATAGCCATCATATTATGGTGGAAAGTCCAGCCTCCTCTTTCTTCTTTGAAACAATTATGTGTTTGCTCCAGAGAAGAGAGTTCAGAAATCTGTTTCAACAACAGCCCATTCTCTGCTCTTCCCTGTCCCACTAGATGGGTCTTTTGGTCCTGTACCCCCACAAATATTCTGATGAGGGTCAAAGGGTCCTTTGGAAGCAGGCCCAGATTAACCATTGTTGTTGTTGTTGTTTAGTCGTTAAGTCGTGTCCGACTCTTCGTGACCCCATGGACCAGAGCACGCCAGGTCATTAAGCAAAATAAATACATGCTTAGGGCATTAACAAGGGAAGGGGGCACCACAGAGTATTTTTCAGTGCTGGATTTTTCATGGACCTTAATGCAAATAGTGCACCTTCCTTAACAAACCACATCCATCCATCCATCCATCCTTCACCCTCAGCTCACTCTCTCCCTCCCTCAAAAGCACCAAGAAAACTACTCCCCACCTAAACCAATTAAGTATCTACCAGTAAAAACTAAAAAGGATAAAGATTTGCCTTGTGAGAAAACTCATGTTTTGAGTAAAAAGATCAATCATCATCATCCTTTGGTGGTTTTTGTTTGTGTGTGTGTTTATTTTTTACTTCTGTATTTTGGGAGGTTGAGTGGGGATAAGGATAAAAAGAGCTGCTGGTCTTTTAGACCCATGGCCTCTGCACTACATGTGCAAGCCAAAGAAATAACAGCCACTGTTGAAAATGCCCCCAAAGGGGTTTTAAACTCTTGTTTGAGCGTTTCAGTTTACAGATTCTGTCAGAATCTGACAGAATCTGTATACATTATTTATAGCGTGAAAGTGGAAGATTTGGCTGTAAGCCAGTGATTTGATTGTACATATGAATTTGTATATGATATGTGGTTCTTTTTTGCCACATGGTATACAATTAAGTTACTGTATTTTCATGCATATAATGTGTGCGTTATACTGGGGGGGGGGGGGTTAAAGCCATGGTACCCGTCTCACATTATATACATATAAAAGGGGCACCATAATCTTTTCAGTGCTTAGGGCCTCTAAAGGTCTTAATCCAGCCCTGTCTAGAATAGCATGGAATGAGGTGTTGGGGTGCAGTGGAACAGGTAAATCGGAACAATTCAATGGAGCTGCTTTGCACAGGTAGACGTGCTGTTCTCATTGCACAAGACCCCTCTGGATCCAAGCCAATATGGATACTGTCAGAATATTTATACCTGTCTTGTATATGAGTATGTGGAGGCAGGTTATAATGATTAACACAACTTAAAATGATTTCCCCACTTAAATGACTGTGCCAGTTACAACTTCAACCAGTTTCTCCAGAGTATCATTTGTTTGTTCATTTATTCATCCTCTGATAAACGCATTGGCAAAGCAGCTACCATGTTCTCTAGACTCACGAAGAGAGTATGGCTCAATAAGAAGCTGACGACATATACCAAGATCCAGGTATATAGAGCCTGCGTCCTGAGCACACTCCTGTACTGCAGTGAGTCCTGGACCCTTTGTGCACGGCAGGAGAGGAAGCTGAACACCTTCCATATGCGTTGCCTCCGACGCATTTTTGGTATCACCTGGCAGGACAAAGTTTCAAATAGAGTAGTCCTAGAACGAGCTGGAATCTTTAGCATGTATACATTACTGAAACAGCGACGTCTACGTTGGCTTGGGCATGTCGTGAGAATGGCTGATGGTCGGATTCCAAAAGATCTCCTGTATGGAGAATTAGTGCAGGGAAATCGCCCCAGAGGGAGACCACAGCTGCGATACAAGGACATCTGCAAGCGGGATCTGAAGGCCTTAGGAATGGACCTCAACAGATGGGAAACCCTGACATCTGAGCGTTCAGCCTGGAGGCAGGCGTTGCATCATGGCCTCTCCCATTTTGAAGAGACCCTTGTCCAGCAGACCGAGGCAAAGAGGCAGTCACGGAAGCAGCAAAATCAGGGAGCTGGACAGGGGACAGATTGTATTTGTCTTCAGTGTGGAAGGGATTGTCACTCTCGAATTGGCCTTCTCAGCCACACTAGACGCTGTTCCAAGTCCTCCACACAGAGCATGTTACCATAGTCTTTCGAGACTGAAGGATGCCTAATACACTATTCATCCTCAGACATGTCTAAAACTATATGAGATAGGAATATGAAATTTTGCATTGATAGTACTGATTTCCTCACATAAAGAATTGGGCTGTTTACACTTCAAAATTGGTTCCCCCAAGTCATGTAGAATTGTAAGATGGTGGTTTATACCTCAAAATTAGTTTCCCCAGAGTGCCCTTTGTCTGTCACAAAAGATCCCCAAAATGGCATAACTGAAAACACAAAAGTTTAAACAGATACTAGAATTCCAAACTTAAATAGCTGGATTATACAGTAGATATTTGATTATATCTCAAAATTGTTTTTCCCAAGGCCCCAATTGGGTCCACAGATCCTAGCCCAATCCTAGCCATTTGAGGCACTCTTCTATTTTGCTGCTACAAACCAAATGAGTGTCAGGTTGAGAGAGGGAGAATAGACAGCATTCTTTATGTTCTTGTATTCCATTGAACTTTATTGTAATTATTTTCATTATCATCACATTTTGGGTGAAGTCCAGTAATAGGTCACGACTAGAGTGGGTCCAATAAATCAATGGGGATTTGGGTTGTGTTTAAAAAAAACACCTCTTATCTCTGGTACAATCTGTTTTACTTTGCACTTGAGCGATCCTTCCATTCACATGGAAGATGTTTCGTATCTCATGAGAAGGATCCAGACAGCACTTCAAATTGCTCCAATTTTTCCCCTTTTCAATTACTGATGTGCCCACCCTGACCCCTTCCCCAGCTTTTCTCTTGCAAGTCATTCTGCAGGCCACAGTGACTTTCCTCTTTTTTTATTGTCTAATAAGTGGCATTGCACTGCAGCAATACATCTGCCTAGCATGAATATTTCCTCAAGTTTGAAACAGCACTGCATCACTTAGGATAATATTTTTAAAAATTGTGAGAAGAGGAAAATAGAGGAGAGGGTTTCTCTACTACCCTTTCTGCTGTCACAACCCACTGCATACATCACAGGGTTTTTACTGAAGAGAACACTGCCCAAACCTTTATTTGGGAGTGATTTAAGCAACCACACAGACTGCAGAATGGGTTAATCAGAAGCGCTCCCAAACACACCAAATAAACTGCAGCCCTAGCACTGTGCCAGAAAGAAGTGGAACAGCTTGCAAAAGGAGCCACATTTGTTTTGTCTTACTTAAATGTGATCACTGGAAAACAGGGAGAACCAAACCACATCAAAAGAGAACCAAATAACCAGCTATATGCTCGTCTGATTGCCCCTAAGTTCCATTGATTCAATGGGCATACTCTAGTTGTGATTTACTACTGGAATTCTGATGGAATTTAGCAACCTAAATTATCCTGTTTTGAAGAGGTTTTGGCTGGGAGGAAACGTCCTGGACAGAGGTGAATGACAATTAGTCCAAGCATCAACCAATTGTTTCCTCTGTGCCTCAGATCTTGAAGACAGTCACACCTTTCTGTTTAAGAGTCTTTTCCAGTGCTTTTTTCAGTCAGGTGTTAGTTAGTCGTGTATTTAGTCAGTCATGTAGTCAGTCTGAAGTTAGTTAATTAGTTAAGTTCTGTTCCTGATGTAGCCAGTCATTAGTTTTCTACAATGTGCTGTTGTTTTTGATCTATTCAGAACTGTGAGTAATTGAAACTTTTTATTCTTTGTCTTACCAGTTTCTCTGAATGAGTTATTGAGACTGGGCGGGGGGGAACCATAAGAGATGGTCTACTGTGGGGAGGTAAGGAAAAGGTAAAGGTTCCCCTTGACATTTAGTCCAGTCGTGTCCAACTCTAGGGCGCGGTGCTCATCCCCGTTTCCAAGCCGTAGAGCCAGCATTTTGTCCGAAGACAGTTTCCGTGGTCACATGGCCAGCGCAACTACACACGGAACGCCATTACCTTCCCACCACGGTGGTACCTATTTATCTACTTGCATTTGCATGCTTTCAAACTGCTAGGTTGGCAGGAGCTGGGACAAGCGACAGGAGCTCACTCCGTCGCGTGGATTCGATCTTACGACGGCTGGTCTTCTGACCTTGCAGCACAGAGGCTTCTGCGGTTTAACCCACAGCGCCACCACATCCCTACTGTGGGGAGACTTGAACCTAATTCTGCTCTGTAAGTCCCTGAACTTTTTCTGCTGTGCAGAGGTTTTTAAACCACAAAATTTCCACATCCTGCCACGAATTTCAGCCTTTGTGTTGTACCTTACTGCATGTTGCTTCCAAGCTGATCAGCACTGGCCCCTTGCTCCCATTTAGGTTTAAGAAAGTATTAGTATTACATCAATGTGGAAATCTGATCACAATAGAATGAACGGACACACCATCTTTGCCCTGACTGGTGACAAAAAAAACATGACCGCTATTGCCTCACAGCTTTGTGTGACTGATAGTTAAACATTTTTTAAATGCTGTAAAATAATCCGTGTTACTTCCTAATTACAGATTTTGAATTTCTTTTCAGCATGGAAAACCATCACTTCTTCCGAGAATTCCATGGATATATTGGGATAAGGTGTGTGTCATTATGACAGAGAAAGATCTAGTTGTATGTCCTGTCTCTATATACCAGATGTGAGTGACAGCACCTGCATCTGGTTTACTTAACAGAGAGAGAGAGAGAGAGAGAGATCGATCAGGGTCAAAGGGTTTTTCATAGATTCTAGAATCATTGAATTAGAATAATGAGTTGAAGGAGCCTATAACGTCAATGAGTCCAACCCCCTGCTCAATACAGGAATCCAAATCAAAGCAGATCTGACAGATGGCTGTCCAATTTTCTCTTGAATGCCTCCAGCATTGGAGCGCTCACCACCTCTTGAGGTAATTGGCTCCATTGTCATACTACTCTAGCAATTAGGAAGACTTCCCTGATATTCAGTCTAAATCTGGCTCCCTGTAGTTTAAGCCCATTATTATGCATCTTGCACTCTGGGATGATCAAGATCAGATCCTGCCCCTCCTCTGTATGACTACCTTTCAAATATTTAAAAGGTGCTATCACATCTCCCCTCAGTCTTCTTTTCTCAAGGCTAAACATGCCCAATTCTTTCAGTCTTTCCTCATAGGCCTTGGTTTCCAGTCCTCTGATCACCCTTGTTGCTCTCCTCTGAATTTGCTCCAGTTTGTTGGCATCCTTCTTAAAGTGCAGTGTCCAGAGCTTTATCCTTGGTAAAACTCAGTGTATTTGTTGGTTATTACTAAATTAATTATCAGTAAATTAGCATTTGATAATTGTAAGTAGGAATGAAATGCTTAAAACAGACGGTGGGTGTTTGTATAACACCCACCTGTCCTTCCGTTCAAGCCTTCTCATTCAAGAAGACCCATCTTAAATAATGTTACAGGACTGGGGTTTGACTCAGAGATCTTCCAAATTCCCTTAAAACTCAGTTGTTCTTGATGTGAATAGAGAGGGTTAATAGTACTGAAACCTGCTAGACTCTATTGTTAGGTACAAAGAGAAGACATGTTTCCATGGGAATAAAATAGGAAGCTGGTGGCTTTAAATAGTTGGTTTTAGGAATGAGATGATTTTTTTCTTCCCTCCTCTCAGCAGTTATGATCTAATGAGACTGTGGGGACAAGACACTGACAGTGGCTGGAGGGTAGAACTATGGGTGGCCTGTAAGGCATTGTAGGCTACAGGCAGTCTACTCCAGAAATCCTGTTATTCTCCACAACCCCACAACTTCTCACTGTTTGGATCTGGGGAGTTTGGGGGCCACAAAAGGGAAATTTAGGGCACATGTGGCTAAATTTAGGGCACATGTGGCTAACAACTTATCCACTTCCTCATTAGAGGCTACAGCTGAATAAGGGACGGGGCAGTGAATTGATGATAAATTCAGAAGTGCAGGTGCTCATCATGATAGTCCCTGTAGCCAGCTCCCCCAAGAAAATCCAAATATACAGGCAGTTGGCTGAGTCCATATCAAAAAATGAGAACCAAGTATTTTGTAAAGTTAATGGCTCTGAACTGCCTCTTGAAGACCAAACCACCCTCAAGTACCTTCTGGAAAAAAAATGTATTTCACTCCCAAAGGGAGAATGTTCTTGTGATGATTACAGCTATCATTAGAGAGAAAGGGAAAGCTTGAAGAGGCTAGCAGATGCTGTCATTGGCCCTTCTACTCAGAAAGTCCAGGGCCTTGACCCTGATGTCCTCTTTTTTCACAACACCCCCTAGATATGGATCATCAAGGTATCATTTGGATGATAGGGTCCCCCCACCCCTATGCAGCTTGGTCCTTGTGACTCTTCTGTTTAGGTAGGCTGAGAGGGGAATCCACCTCAGCCCTGATTAATCCACTTGTGGTAGCTTAGTACATCTTGGATGTATGGGCTGTGAGAAGCCAGAAGTGGAAGAAGCAGTTGCAAGCCAGCATGATTTCAATCTGACTTCTAGTTGGTAATATCTTACTCATCACCTCACAGCACATAAAGGTCAGTTACCCACAGTTTGAGATCAGTTGTTTAAACCAATAATTTTCCTGAAGATCTTTATATTAATAAGACCATGCATGATGTAAGTCCCTGCAATGTGTGTTGGCCATGTTCAACTGTGATGCCTCAGCTTTGCTCAGATTAGGACTAATGCTGGAACGTCTTGCAGCAGGCCTGTCTCACCACTGTGCCACCAGATCTTTTTATACTCATAGCTGTGAACATCAAGTTGCACAAGGAAATGCTGACCCACAGGAAAACACTGTTTAGAGCCCTGATGTCAGTACAAACAAGGATGGTGTTAGTATGGATTCCAAGTACCACCTTGTCAAGGACATTTTGGTGAGAAACTGAGGATTAGAGTCATGTTTTAGCCATAAGTAGTACTGTACAAAGTGAAGGGTGTTTAAAAAAACAAAACAAAAACCCAGTCCTTTGAACCAAGATGAAAACATTCCCCTTTTGACCACATAAGCCCCAAAAGGCTTTTTTCCCCCTTTCAGATTTTTCATTTATCTGAACATCCTTGTTCCTTCGTTCTCCACCTCTTTAACTTGCTTAAGCAAGGTTGAAAGTACATTTCTTTAATCTGTTAAAATTACCTGGCCTTTTTTGCCTTTCACTGTTGAACATTACTTTTTTAAAAAATGTTATTATTTCACTTTTTTCCCCTGTTCTTTCCTGAATGTGGAATTTATAAACATATTCAGAGCACATTGCGTTGCTTCAGTGAAACCCACTGACTCATATGCTGCAAGAACTAACTCTAGAGAAAATAACAGAGTGCTACAGAAATTTTGAATTACATAAGTGAGTTTAAATTACTGTGATGTTATCAAGTGATTTTAACACTAAAAGCTGGGATTTTACAGGCTGTACAGACAATGCATCAAATAGAATAACATGAAATATATTGCAGCAAAATGTTTTCATATGTGCTTTACCTGCAGGGCAACTAATAAAGTTCAAATATCCACCCCTCATGGTCCCCACTGCATTCTGGAAAAAGAGAGGAACTGCATAAGACTTCATAAAGAACAGTGAGTGGAAAACATTTTCCAAACCCCTAGTAGCCAAGCTGGATGGAGAATTGGGGGGTTCTTGTTGCCAAAGATAACATTTACAAGCTCTGGAGCAAAGATCCAAAGAGCTGCTTAGGCTTATGCAAGACTCTAGCACTCGCCAAGTGGATTTTAAAGCTTTTCTTTGAACTGCAGACTATCGTCATAGGCATCTTTTCCTCTGAATTGGGGGAGGATGGATCGCCTTAAACCTTTGACTTGAGATTCCCCTCATTCAGACCACAGGCCACCACTAAGCATGTGCAGATGGCAATACTGATGAGGGAGCATGGTGTGGGAGTGAATCCTACCCCTTTCTCCTGCTTTCTGCTTACACTGATAAGACTACAACTGCAAGGAAGTACATAAACTGTATTTTAAAAAATATTTTTTCTCCTAGTCTACGCACTACAGATGAAGTTAGTGCAATAGCACTAAACCGATACAGCACTAATTCAAATGCTTGTCATGTCTTGTCAATTCAGCACTATTTCACTTGCTAAACATTAAAAAAAACCAGAAATTGAATGCTGCTGAAAGGGTGTGAGAAGGGGAGAGAAGGGGGGCTGTGTTGTGTGTGGAAACACATCTTTGCAGCATAATTAAACATCTCTGTGTGAAGTGTGGCAGTGATTTAGAAGCCAGGGTGTGGTACAGAGAAGTTCATATCAATCCAGGACAACTCTCTGTATGGTCAAACCGTCAGCATTCATTCAAAAATTAGATTAAGAGAAGAGCTGAATAGTTTAAATTCTTTTTGACAGAAACAATTAATTTCATTAGGAATTCATACATATCTTTGGCAGGGTTTGCCTTCCCTCCTGTCACAGAATGACAGTATGAAACTGAAAAGGATCCCATGGGTCATCAAGTCCAACCGCTGGCTAAAACAGGAAATCTGCAACCAAAGCATCCCTGACAAGGGGCCATCAAACTTTTGTGTAAAAACCTCCGAGGATGGAGAGTGTACCACCCTCAGAGTTAGTCCATTCCACTGTCAATCTGCGTTTAATGTCAAAAAGTTCTCTGTAATGTTCAAACGAAATCTCCTTTATTTTTATTTGAATCCATTAATTCACATCCTATCCTCTGAAGCTACAGGAATCAACCTTCCTCCATCCTCCACATAATAGATCCTATTTGGTGACGGCTGTTACGTCTCCTCTCAGTTTTCTCTTCTCCAGGCTAAACATGCACAGCTTCTTCTTAAGGCTTGTTTTTCACATATTTTATTACCATCTGGACACATTCCAGCTTGTTGATGTCTTTTTTAAATGGTGGTGCCCAGAACTTAACATAGTATTCTAGATAAAATCTCACCAAAGCAGAATTAAGTGGTATTAGTTCTTCCCTTGATCGGGACACTATACCACTGTTGATGCAAGGAAATAATTAAGCAAAATATAGAGGTATACTCTAAAATAGCACTTTTATCAATATTTGATAAGGAGCTATACAATTGGTCCTCCAAAGGCAGAGTTCACAAGGAATATCCAGGAGGCTTCAGTGTCTGCCTTCCACTATGTGCTGCCAGAGACTACAAACTCACTAAGCCTAATCATAGGGCTGGCCCTCTCTAAACTAGACAAAACTAGGCTGGAAGCAACAGTGCCACCTGCATGTCACCATCTAGCACACACCACTGGAATATTCAGATCTTCTGCCTGGGAAAACAAGAACAGCAGGAGCCACACAAACTGGTGTCACAGCTAGGCCACTTGTGTATCACCAAGTGAGACAGATGAAGAGAGAATGATAAAGAGAGCATGCATCACAAAAAGAGGGGACAAAAGAGGACACCCATTTGCTGAACACTGCATAGTTTATTACTTATTGTTATGCAGAAATGCAAAATTGGAAATGATTTTATAGTTTAAGCAGAATTACAACACATCCTATATGAGTGGGGAAGACAGTGGCCAGGTGACCTGTTTGCCTGCTACGTCTGCTGTCCAGGTGCTCACAACAGAGGGGCAACTTCAAGATATACTGCCCAGTGCAGTGCTAACATAGAAAACATGCATGATGCTGCTGGTAAGTCCCTCCAGGCCACACTAACAAGGCACAGGGGGAAAGTCTGGATTTCTCCCTCTTTCATTCTTTCTTCATATCAAAGTGTTGCACAATTTAAAATTATGGACATATATGAAATATAGGCAAAATTAAAAACAAAATAAAATGTTAAGATAATTAGATTATTTTTGACTAGAAGTGGGCTACACAATAGTGTTGACCATTTGCTAGATTGTCTTTTGTACATGTGGTGGGGCATAAATTGCATGGACATAAGTGCTGCATTGATTGAATTTCTCCATATTCACAGAAAATTTGTCTTGCATCCAAGTAGCCCCATTGTACTTGATTAGTCTTTGATCTTCCTACTTCACTTTGAAGTCTATCAAGTGACTTCCAGATGGTCCAGCTAGAGTCTTGCCCTGATGGGAGACACTCTTTAGCATTCACCTGTTCAAGCAAGGTGTGTTTTTTTTGTTCTCCATAGGTTTCGCCTAGCCTCTTCTGGTTTAATATTTAGAGCCTGAGATGCATGCAGAAAACTTTTCCTCAATTTTAGCCATTGTCTAGGGGATTGGCGTCCATGAAGTGGATGGGCTTGGTGCTATATTAACTTATTTTGTTCATTATTTGCTATCACCTCTTGACATACTTCTGGAGGTGCAATGGAAGCCAAATAATAGACTTTTTCAATAGGGGTGCGTTTCAGGCAGCTACCATCAGTTTTTGCAAGATAAGATATCTGCCCACTCTAAGCTGCCTAATTTGATTTCATCAAGAACAGGTATCACATGCTGGACAAGAGGTGACTGTGGGACAAAAGAAATGTGCATTCTTGGAACCATGAGAAAGAATTTCTACTTGACAGAAGCATCTTGCAAACCACTATTAGGGCTATCAGAAATGTCAAGCCTCAATGGTCCAAAATCATTATGACACATTTCCCACCAAGTATGAAGAAAAATGTCTGTTTTGAAGTACATCTCCCACAATCTCCTTGCCAATATGACCAGTGGCTGGAGGTGGTGTTCTAGGGCTTGTAATACAAAATAGGAGATATTTCTGAACTCTGTTACTACTTAAGTGGAAGAAATAATGTCTGATAGGTTGTACAAGCGTGAAGAATAGTTATCATCTCAAGACTTTGAGAAACATTCCCTTCATAGACTACAGCTTCTATCGTGGTCAGTGGTCATGCTAGCTATGCAATTCTGGGATTTGTAGTCCAAATACTACTACTACTACTACTACTACTACTACTACTACTACTACTACTACTACTACTTTTCCAAACTCTGCTTTCTTGAAACATTACTAGGAGAAGAATGGAGGAGAGAGATTAAACCATTAAACCAAAGAACAAAGACCCTGACATAACAAATCTGAAATTGCTTAATGAAAGAATATGATTTCTAATAACCTCAAGGTTCACCACTTCCCCCAGAGGCTATGAAAGTATTTCTCTTTGAAGAATGGTGGTGATGATTCACACACCTTCGTTCTTCTTCCATTCACTTCAGCTTCCTCCACCAGCATACCAACGGTTGTGCATGACTACGTCCTTTAAACCAAACAGCACAGTGTCATTTTCCCACGGTCCCAAGAACAAGCTGTCAGTGAACTAATCACCCCATTTGCATCCGTAACCACCGCTCTGTTAGTTTTGAGCAAACTGAAAACAGGGCAGATTATTCATTAGTAAACATAATAAAGTAAAATCCTGTTTTTCCTTGTTAGTGTTGACTAGACAGGTATTGGATAGCCTAATATCTGTCTTCACTAAGGGAGGCGGTGGTTTGAAGATAAACAGGATCAGTCATCATAAACACTGAATGGCAACAAATCCTTAAAACTGGAGCAGTAAGAGCATAAAATATATTGTAATTGTATGTGTTTTAAATTGTATCGTTTTAAATTATTCTATGTTTTGAAATGATTTTACACAGCTCTGTAACCCTTCCTGAGATCTTGTGATGTACGGCAGATTATAAATGTTTTACATACATACATACATACATACATACATACATACATACATACATACATACATACATACATACATACATACATCTTGTTGTTTAGTCGTTAAGTCATGTCCGACTCTTCGTGGCCCCATGGACCAGAGCACGCCAGGCCCTCCTGTCTTCCACTGCCTCCCGGAGTTTGGTCAAATTCATGTTGGTAGCTTCGGTGACACTGTCCAACCATCTCGTCCTCTGTCGTCCCCTTCTCCTCTTGCCCTCACACTATCCCAACATCAGGGTCTTTTCCAGGGAGTCTTCTCTTCTCATGAGATGGCCAAAGTATTGGAGCCTCAGCTTCAGGATCTGTCCTTCCAGTGAGCACTCAGGGTTGATTTCCTTCAGAACGGATAGGTTTGTTCTCCTTGCAGTCCAGGGGACTCTCAAGAGTCTCCTCCAGCACCACAATTCAAAAGCAATTCAAAATACATACATACATACATACATACATACATACATACATACATACATACATACATACATACATACATACATACATACATACATACATCTTGTTGTTTAGTCGTTAAGTCATGTCCGACTCTTCGTGGCCCCATGGACCAGAGCATGCCAGGCCCTCCTGTCTTCCACTGCCTCCCAGAGTTTGGTCAAATTCATGTTGGTAGCTTCGGTGACACTGTCCAACCATCTCGTCCTCTGTCGTCCCCTTCTCCTCTTGCCCTCACACTTTCCCAACATCAGGGTCTTTTCCAGGGAGTCTTCTCTTCTCATGAGATGGCCAAAGTATTGGAGCCTCAGCTTCAGGATCTGTCCTTCCAGTGAGCACTCAGGGTTGATTTCCTTCAGAACGGATAGGTTTGTTCTCCTTGCAGTCCAGGGGACTCTCAAGAGTCTCCTCCAGCACCACAATTCAAAAGCAATTCAAAATACATACATACATACATACATACATACATACATACATACATACATACATACATACATACATACATACATACATACATACATACATACTCAAGGATGTGACTGATTGAGAGAGCTCATTCATACAAAATAACCCTCAAGTAGCACTCTGTTTTTTGACCTATTGAAATTGCTGTTGGTCTGAACTGTGGCAGTAAGCTCTGTTGTGCCTGACAATGGTATGCCTAAAGGTAGTGTAATCAGGGTCTTGGACTAGAACCAAGCATACCCATAGTCAAATCTGTATTTGACTAGAAAGCTCACTGGGTGACTTTGGAGCAGGCTCTATTTCTAATCACTATCCTATCACAGTAGTTCCATTGAAGTAAAAGGTAGCTGTGTGGTCAAAACAAAATAAAATACAAATGCAAAAATAGGCAATACCTTTATAGACCACTACAAACTTGATAACGTGGTGTTTTAATCCATGAAAGCTTGCTCACTGTATGATTATGTTTTACAAGTCTATAAAGGTATTGCCTATTTTTGTATTTGTATCCTATCACAGGAAGGAATGAAAATGGGGAGTGGGATCATGGATGCCACCTTGAGCTTCCTGGAAGAAAAACAAAACATGAATGCAATCAATTAAAAAAAGAACCCAGCAAATATTATGGTTCCTCCAACAGCTGAGACCAGCCCAAGACATTTAAATACCCTGGGCAAAAGATAAAATGGTACACACACTCTTCATTCCCACTGAGGGCAAGAAGCTATGGTTGCAAAGGATGCAGAAAGGACATGGCAGGGAAGAAAGTAAGCTGAGGAGGAAGTGATGGTAGGGGAGAATTAAGGAACGGAGAGGGTGAAAATTGAAAGCAGCAAAGGGGGAAGAAGCAACAATAATCAAAGTGGCAATGCTTCTCCTCCTGCATTATGTAGCAGGAGAGTTTGGGCCATCCCTGGAGGCAGAATGTCTCTGGAATCACTTTCTTTCATATTATGAATCTACTTAAGATCTCTACTCAGTTTCTGAGGATCCATTTATTGTCCCTTTGCCCAAAGAAGGAATGTTGGTTGAGGGCAAGAACTCATGGGTGACTCATGGACCAAGACAGGGAATGTCTCATTTATTGTTCTGATATCGATGGTCACATCTATACACTCTGTGCAGAATTTCCTCAAAGTAGAGAAGAACCCTTACTGGAAATAGCATGGAGAGAACCCTACAAGCCTATGTTTATACATGTGCAGGCTGCAAAGCATACGGATAGCAGGTATGATCCTGCTCAAGGACCCTATAGCCATACGTACTGAATGTATGAAGAATGTATTGTTGGATCTGGACCCTTTTTTTCACTGAAATTAACAGCAAATCCAAAACGGAATTATCCATCAGAGTGCAACAAGATACAATGAAGAATCTGGATGTACATGTTCTCTTGCCTTTAAGACATTACTATGGCACATTTTTACCATAGTCTCTCGAGACTGAAGGATGCCTACATGGCACATTTTCTAGGAGAGCAATGAGAAAAGTTGAGAGTATCAGAAAAAATAAAAGCTTCTGGCCACATTGGCTTTAGTATTCTGGGAGTTCTAGTCCTCTTCCCCCGACCATAACTTTTCCCATTTATGTTAGATGAAAAATTAGATTAAATACTGCCATATTAAAATGGTCAGCACTTCCCTTATTAATTGCCACCACCATTTAAAGAAAATGAAAAGAAACAGAATTATAAATTGCTAGAAACCTGATCATTTTTGCTTGTCCGCCGTAGGTGACCTGGCTAACCTTGCAAATGACAGCCTTGTTTAAGACTCATGAGGTGGCCCCTTTCCCATTGTCACAGCTAATTAACTTCTTGGGATAATGATGGGAACTATTTTATTTCACCATCCCCAAACACAGGCCCATGTGGAATGAGTCTACCTGAATGAGTTGAGAAAACCTCCCCTTCATCCTCCACAAATAGAGATGTCCCAAAGTGCAGAAGGCATGACTAATGCAGGGTACCCATCACTTGTGTAAGCAGGGAGGCCTGAGATGAAAGGCTTTATGTGCAACACAGAGGCAAGGAGAAGTCTAAAGTAACGTATGAGCCAAAAACAATATGCTGTCTTCTCAAATAAGGAGGTAGGTTATATTCTAACTCTAGCAATAATATAAATTAATAATCTAATCTAATATTTTTATTGCAGAACAGTTTCTTCATATTAAAAACAGTTGATGTGCCATCAATTCAGATTTCATCACAACCATCCTTATATATGCTATGAATTGAAATTTATGAGAACATTAGGGTATGAATATGTACAAGAAAGCCTAGCATGAACGCAGAATAGAGTCCTATCGTAGATCTAGATTAAAATGACATGGAAGATTGCTTTTTAAAGAATACATTGTAACTGTTACAATACCAAAGCCTTCCAAAATAAGTAACCATTAAAGTCACAATTATAAAAATTAACTACTTTCCAGTTTCTTAGAAGTAGCTAAAATAACTACTTCAGTTACTGTGGAGAGGACTATCCGTGATTGTGCCCTGTGAGTCAAAATACACCCCCAACATTTTTGACATAACTATGCAGAACAGAACAAAAAGCACAGGAGCCTCTTCCACCATTTAGTAAAACCATGGCCCTTTAATTAGACAGGTAATTAAAAAGTTACAATTCCACTGCAAAGGGAGTGAAGTTATCCCTTGTTCAGTTACAGTTATGCTATACAGTTATACTATGACAGTTGCATCTTCATTATGCATGTACCTTTGCAGCTAGTTACTTTGAAATAACCAAGTAATATGTGTGGGCACATGCACTTCAGTGGATCAGTGAGACTTGGATAGATCAGCCCCACAGTCACTGGCAGTATTCCCAGAGTTTTGGGCAGGAGTGGTTGAACCTGGATTAGTTCAGGCTAAATCCAATTTTGGCTCCAATTAGAATAGGCCCATTGAACTGAATGGGCTGTGTTACTCAATGCTAATGAGGAGTTTCATTTATTCCAAGGAGTCTGCTGTAGATGAGACATAGTGGGTTTAGCAGGAAAAGCATGGGCTCTATCCCAACCTATGGCTTTTCCCAATACCAAACCACATATAAATCAGCAAGATTAAATAGAAGCTTTCCTGTGGTCCCTACATGCGGCTCTTAGGTGGAATTACTCCATCCTTTTGTTCTCAGAGAACCAGTTAGAATTACTGGCCAAGCACACCGCTTTCTAAAATATGCCAAGCACACCGCTTTCTAAAATCTGCACTTCCAAGAAAAGGGGCTCTCCCATAAGCAGCTTTATAACTTAGGAGTTATGAACAAACAGCAGAAGTATATTTGTCAACCCTTATCCCCACCAAAATTCCCCACCCCTGCTTAGCTGCAGCAGATGTTTTCTGAATGGCCACTGAAAAGCCAACTGTGTGTATGTGTGTTCTGTGCCATCAAGTTGAAACCGACTTATAGCAACCCTAATAGGGCTTGCAAGGTAAGTGAGGTGTTTTAACAAGTGGTTTTACCAGTTCCACTCCCCCAGTGAGCTTCCATGGCCAAGTGGGGATTTGAACCCTTTTCTCCAGAATCCTAGTCCATCACTCTGTCCACTACAGCATACTGGGAATCCCGCCCCCTGCAAAAAAAAAAAAAGCCAAATAACAAGAGAGTTTAAAAGAGACAGAGAGAGGCTGGGAGGGAAGGCACTCACATTCAGGTCATCATCACATAACAGATACCATGCATGTTGCTATCTGCAGGGAATTCTCTGCTGTAGCTCAGGAGTTAAGAGGTGTTTTTCAGTTTCTCCAGCTGCACAGACAGCTACACTCCCAAAGGGGTGTGGCCCAAGTAGGAAAGGGTGTGGCCTAAGAGTCTGATTAGCTTTTTATACTTTTTTGTTATTTTTTTAAAAGTAGCTAAATAATAAAATGTTTCATTTATTAATTATCAGTGGGATCTGGATCTGATCCAGACCTTATCTGGATCAAGTCAATCAAATCTACCGTGTTTCCCCGAAAATAAAACAGGGTCTTATATTAATTTTTGCTCCAAAAAACACATTAGGGCTTATTTTCAGGGGATATTTTATTTTTTTTCATGTACAACAATCTACATTTATTCAAATACAGTCATGTCATCTTCTTCTGGTTGCTGCACAATGGTGAAGGGTGGGGTTTCACTTAACTAGGGCTTATTTTTGGGGTAGGGCTTATATTACGAGCATCCTGAAAAATCATACTAGGGCTTATTTTCAGGTTAGGTCTTATTTTCAGGGAAACAGGGTAGATCTGATCAGAATTGGCCTAAATTGGTTCAGTGCAGATCAATCAATTACATGGTTTCATTTATCTTTGTTTAGAAACAAGCTCCAGTTAGTTAACTTCAGAGTTGCAGCTCCCACATGCCCGAAGATGCTTCTGTTAGCAATCTGGCCGTGTCCTGTTTTACACTGTTGCTTACTATAAAACTCCAGTCCTGCAAAGGTAGAAAATGACTTATCATTATTGCCTGCTGAATGAAAATCGAGATACTCTTGATAATTCTCAGATCAACCATGGTTTGAATACAATACTTTAAAAGAACACTCACGCTGTGCTGACACTTGTACTTTTACAAAGGGCAGGGTTAACACTGGGATTCTACTGACTATAGCGGGGAAAGGATATCCTGCAGGATTTTGTGAAGGTCATTTAACAACAGTTTTCACAGCATCTCAGGAATACAAGCAAATTCAGGTTCCTTCCAGGCATCACAAGCTCAGAAATTCCAAAAGGGATTGTGGACTTTGAGCACTCATTAATAAACAAACAAACCAGGTCAGTTAGTGGCTCCTCTTTTTTTTTAACCCATTTTTGCTAAGCATTCGTACAATCAGAAGACAGATTTTTTTAAATAGAGAACACAAGTCAAAGTTAACATGATGCAAATGAACTGAGCAGAGAACAAACACCATCTTCTGTATCCTAGGAACAGATTTTTCTACTTCAGTGTGCTTTTAAAACAGTAATTGCTTGGGTAGGGCTAGTTCAAATGGATTCAAGTACAACTTCAGATAATAAATTAAAAAGCTTTCTAAGCAATTAGGAGTGCAACAACACGGTCAGATACCACATAATTTGCTCCACTTATAAAATGGGTGAATTCAAAGTGTTTTTTTCTTCTGACCACATGATGCAAAAGCTGAAACAAATTGGTCCAGCCCTTTTTGCTTCCAGTGTTGCTTTTTTTTTCTTCTGCTGCTGGAGAACTTCAACTTTTTCAGCCTGGAAAGATTTGAACAGATTTTTCCCATGCAAGTTTTCATACATTCTTGAAAAGACAGGGGTGTGTCTGTAGGTGGCGACATCGGCAGTTGGAGTGTGATGTTCAGGACCAGGGTGGGATGGGACATGCAAAATCAAAGCACTGTGATTATTGTTTACTGTGAAGCTGCTTTCTCATTTAAAGTTTTAGACCACTACATTTCTGAAAAATGTTTCTATAGAAAAATAATATGGAAAGGTACTTCACAGTCTCAGAATACAGAACATCAAACATTTGAACAGTAATTTTGCAAAATACATGATTCACAACTCAGAATGATTCCATATGGGATCACCACTTCCCATCACCCATCCATTACTCTTTCACATTACTTTCAAGTAACGCAAGCAGGAATTACTGATCTCTGGTGACATGTGTTTTTAAACTAGTTCAGGGAGATTATGTATTGAAGAGATAACACTTCAGTCACAGAAGGAACTTATACAAAAGTATATGTTGGAGATATAACTCTTCAGTCACAGAACTTATTTTACCTCCTGTGATTTACAGATTAACTTGCTTTGTTCTGTAATTGGTCTTCAGACTATAAGCATGTTCTTCCTTTGTAAGCTTGGTTTTTCAGATACAAAAGACTCCCTCAATCAAGTCTCTTAAACTCTTAATTATATGTTATGTGTAATGTATTTTGGCTCTCAAACCACACATTCTGATGTTATCCCAATTCTTTAAATTAGAGTTTGGAAAAGTTACTTTTCGGATGTTGACACTCAAAAACTGGGAGCTGTCATCTGAAAAACTAACTTTTCAAATATCTACTCTTTCTATGGATGTAATGCAGTGGACAATTGGCACAAATCATTAGGATAAGGGGCTACTAATACTAACAGGACTCGGGAAACCTGAGTTCGAATCCTCACTGACCCATGGAAACTCATTAGGGGCTAGCACTGGTAAAACCACCTCTTAAATATCTCACATACTTTAAAAATTCTATTAGGGTCTCTGTAAGTTGGATGCAATTTGCAACATATAACACGAGTGAGAAATAATGAACTCTCCCTCTTCCATGACAAATCTCTCCACAAACTGTTGCCCAAACACCTCTTGGAATTTCCCGGACAAAGTGCTGGCACTGGAAGCAAGTTTTGTTGTGAGAAAAGAGCCACCCTTCACCCATTTAAGGAGGGTTGAGTCCCTTTTCCCTTAGTTATGGAAAGTTGCTAGAGTAAAATGGGGGTGGGGGCTGATCTTCAGCATCTGTTGTCCCTACTCTGAAACTTTCTTTTAGCAGGAAAGGCAAAGAATTTGAGAAATTGAAAGCAAAACATTTTGGAAAGACATTCATGAGGGCAATAAGCCACTCAGACATCTCAGAAGTCATTAGTGATAATCCTCATTTGTTACATTTTTAATCATAATTCATTAAACATGTACAGATGCTTGCAAGCCATGGGAAGCTATGCTTTTCCAGACCATACTCCTTCCCTATTGCCCCAGAATAAACACAACAAGCAGAAGGAGAGAGAGAGAGAGAGATAACAGAGCCAAGTCCTGGCTGCTCGACAAGAAACCACAGGAACTGTACCTATTTCTAGCTTTCATCACAATCTGAAACTGAAACAGATTCATGAAGGAATGCAGACGACAAAATATCAACAGGTTGCCACTTCTCCTAGATTTCACAGTTTAAATTACATGTTACTTTTATTAATACCTGTACTCTTTTAGAAAAAAGTGTGGGAGATTGTTTGGGGTGACCAAAAGAGAGAGCAGAAGGCACGACACATTACACTCTGACAGATACCCTAAAATTCACTGCTTGCACATCTAGGTTCCCAGAGGAACCACAAGCAACCTTGGGAACCCCAAGATGCCTCAATCTGAATTGCTTATTTAAACTTTTGCAGTAGGGCAGGGCAATTTGGGGCTCTGGGTGTTGTAATCCTACCGTTGCCATCCACCCTAGCCAACATAGCCAACAGTGAGGAATGGCAGGAAATCAAGTGGAGAAGATCGAAGGTACCTCACAATCTGCGATTCACACACACATCTCTTGATGACATCATTCCCAGCCAACGAGAGGAGATAATGTGGAAAAAGCCATTCTTAGAACAAGTTTGTCTCTTTAACACATGCAAAAGATTGAACTCCTTTGCCAGAACTATTTGAAAGGCTCAGTCCAGGTACAGCTCAGGAAGGTTACACTGATACAAATTCTCTGCTCAGATATCTTAAGAGTCCAGAATAGGGGTGTGCAGAACCCCACCTTACAAATCCAGTCCGTATTTGGATAAAGAGCATACAGATTGGAGCCAACCTGCCATGTATCCTGTAGAAGCCATTCCAGCCCACTCTGTTCTCAAGTCTATGACATTCGCTGTGTTTCAGAAACACCAACAACAACATGCCTGTAAATGGGACAGAAATGCACATGGTTATGAGCCAGCCGGAGCTATGCAGCATCTTGATTGGGTGACCTATCCACTCAAAGCCCATCCAGCAATCACACAGTCAATCCTAGCAGCATAATATTTCAGTAAAGTTCAGTAAACTAAGCAGAGTGAGAAAACAAAGAAAAAGATGCCATAAAACAAAATAAATAACAACACCCCTGTCTAAACAGCAATACAAGTCTTATTTTTTGTCCTACTGTTCCATGGAGCTACTACAAGGGGATGTATATACTATGCGATAATTCAGTAGGACTCTTCTCTGTTGCCTAAGTGGTTAAAGTGTCGAAAGGAGATTGTGGGCTTCCCTGGTGGGTTCAACTGTCACATATGTTCTCCTTTGCTGCCAACAGATCAGTCTATTGTATTGCTTGTGACTTCCCCTTTCCTTAATTCAAATCAGTAACCATCCTTTTAACCCTACAAATACCAAATGGGACACAAAGTATCTGTTGTTCTTCGGCCCATGGGATCAAGTGTGGCTCCTTGTTCCAGGTTGTAGTCATCCCAGAATCACACAATTACCCTAATTCAGTCTATTTGGACACATTTGTATGAAGACAATGTGTATTCTTAGTCCATGATAATTTGATGAATGTTTATGGTGGCCACCTAGAAAAGACAAAAAGGACTCTTGCACCTTTACTAATTGTATGGAGGAGGGAATTTCAGCAGATGTAGCTTTACATTCAGAAATGTTAGACAACAGCTACTCCCGCTGAAATGCCCTGTTCCTTACAACTATTAAAGATACAGGGGTTTGGTGCTTTTCAATGTGGCCAAAGCATTCCTAACATCTACAGAATATCATAGTTGTCCTGCTGCCTACTTTATATTCACAATCATTGTATAAGGTAAATTAGGGCGAGAGGCTGACTGAACTACAATCACTCAGTGCCAACATGGTGATTTGAACTGTGTCTCTGACACAGTCCACCACACTGGCTACCACACACTCTCTGTGTTAGAAGGAAGCTGAAGAGTCCACTTTGCCAAAACGTCAGTTCTCTGTAACACTTCAATAGTAACAAACGCCAGTCTAGTGATATACTATTGTAACATTGGCAGCAAGTCTTGAAAACTGGAACTGGATTTTTCCCCCCGAAATTAAGGAGATGGCCTTATGGCAGGAAAGAGATTCTATCACTGTAACTGTGCAGTAGACATCAAAGAATTCACTACCAATACACAGGACAGTGGGATGTGTAACCAAAACATGGGATTCCAGTTGAGAACAAGCTTGCTCGTATTATCATCACCTTCAAAAGCATCTCTCTGAATCAGCACAGCAGAAACTACTGAATGAAAGCCAATTCAGTTTGTTCTAGGAAGACTGTCGGCAGCAAGGCTAGTCTGAAGTCAATGGAGTGACAATAGGCAAAACTCAAGCACAGCAAGTGATGCAGTTTAAAGCATATGCTAATGATGCAGTGTTTATTTCAGCATCACCTAGAGAAAGCAGGCAAAAATGTCGTCAAATGAAAAGAATCATGACGTTCTTATTACAAACATATACAGAAACGATGTCCATACAGTATTCTTAGTCCAGGAGGGAGATCACCAGGCAGAGTGGGAGAACAGTAACAGCCACAGCCCTGAATAAGCAGGAAGAGCTGCTCTCAGTGTTAGCTCAACCCTGCTATTGATTTTGTAGAAATACTTTCAGCTGATGTTTTCAGTCATTTCAGCTGGACTGAAGCTCAGCAGAATGTCAGGTCACAGCTTCCCACCTCATCTCAGAGACTTACAACTGAGTCATCAAATCTACCCCCACTTTCAAGAACTTTGGCTGGCGAATTCTTCTGTGACTCTTCTCCCATCTGTGAAACATTAACACTTTTACCCACGTCCTGAGGGCGTTTGAAGCATCACTTGGGAGCATTTTGGAGGGAGTCATCACATCTATTCCCACTTTCAAAAATGTCTCTGTATGAAATTCTAAATAAGGAAAAGGTCCTTTCTCTGAACAATGCCAACAAAAATATTTTGGCTCCCTTCTGTTTCTCTTGACAGTCAGTTTTCAGGTTCAGGCCACACCAGTTTTCTCCAAGGCCAAGGCAAGTATTTGCTGCCCTCACATGGCCCCTGAATTTACCTTTTCCCATAGACTGACTTGCATTTTCAAATATACTATCAAAGGTAAAATTTGGAGGAAAATCCATGATCTCTGCAAAATACCGTACTTCCCGGAGACACACATTTCTGCAAAATGCATTTGCAGTCAAGGTTCTCTCTAAGGTGTGTGGCTGCACGAGCAAGTGCTGCTCCACCCCCCCACCCCCCCCCCCCTCGCACAGTGCTCCTCCTCCTCTGTGCACCCACGGCCATTGTTTCCAGCCCCTTTGATTCTGGTCACAACGGAACCCCGCCTGGGAGGGCAGAGTCACACACAGGAGGGCTGAAAATTAGAGGGAGCATCATTTGCAATGTTTCCCAGAACCATAGAAACATGTTCCTCTTCTCATTTGTTTACTCCACCCATCAAGGAATTTCTGGTATGCTCCTTTCAAGACCTCTTTTACAGTAAAAATAGAAATACCTGTCTGACAGAGTTTTGCTTGCCATTGGCTTATACAAAAAACACCCAGCAACAAATTCATTTCTCATCCTGTGCTATTTTATTTTTGGAAGTGTTCCTTACAATCTTGTTGCTTAGTGTAGTACGTTTCTAGTAGAGTAGGCCCATTAGAATCAATTGAACTTACAGAGGAATTGACTCATCAAATCCCCACTCCTTCAATGGACCTAATCTAGTGTGATTTACAATGCTAAACAGCAGGATTTCAGCCATAGGCTCCTGTTTTCTGATACATTCGAAGCACGTGGCAGTAGCAGATCCATCCAAATTCTGCCCCTTTCAAAGCTTCAGTCCCTTTTGGGTTGACTGTGTAGTTTTTCCTATGTGGAAAGAATGCTGGCTCAGGGATTCTGGGAAATAGAGACCCCTCCCCAAAGAGGAGATTTTTTTCCAAGCTCTGTGATTCACTTAGAAAGGTTTTCTATACCACCTGCTTTTTGGCTAGTATTTGGATTTCAGCATGCTTCAGCCAACACTTTCTGAATGTTTTAAACTGCTGCTATTTATTTAGGTTAGTGTCTGCTTTATTGTGTACTTTATTATTTTAGCTTTGCTTGTGAAATACTGTGAGAGTTCCCATTGTGAAAAAAATGGGATGATTGTGTTTCCATTAAATAGATAAATACATAATCAACCATACATTCATACTGGAGTAAGCTTAGTACATGTTCACTAGTTTAAATGGCTAGTGGCTAGTTTAAATGGCTTTGAGATCCAGCTGATATTGATTTCAATGGTAACAACAGACATTGTGTTGGATTCGATGCAATAAGAGAGATTATTCTTACCATAAGAAAAAAAACTCTAAAAATATTTTTAGAACGTGTATCCTTCAAGCTACTAAAGAAATTGTGCATTTTATCTCATAATAAAACACCCACTGAAATGTGCTATCATGCTTCTGAACATGTAGCAATTATCTGTTGCCAAAAGAACTGTTTTCCCTCCATTATGCTTTCTTCTGTTTTCCAGTGTAAGAAATGGAGAGAAGGAATAAAAGTGAGTTGAAAAAAAGCAGAGTTTTCAACATTCCTTCCTTCTCTGTGAAAATCATTTTTTAGAAGGAAAAAAACTGCAAATTCTTCCATGGAGCATGTAAAACATTACTAATTCTGAATATTACTGTTAATATGAAATCGGAACAAACCACAAATGCATCAATCTGTTCATAGGAATCTACTTTCCAGATGGACTGTCTAGTCCAGTATTCCCAACATTAACTGGCAGCTGCTCTCCAGCATTTCAACCAGGATCCCTCATAGTTCCTGGTGGTCTCCCATGCAGGTACTAATCAGTCCCAACCCTGCTTAGTCTAGAGTGAAAATTCAGGCTGATCATAGAACAAGGAACCTGATCTCATTGTCTATTCCAGCAGACGGGATGTGCCAGACGTTGCATGTAATTACAATGTTGTAGTGCAACCAAAGGCCACAGGATTGAAGCACCAGTACCTCTTGGATAAGTAGGACAAGGTTGTCATCTTGCATTCCCCTTCAGGCTTCACTACTCCATCTGTCAGCTGTAATCTTCCCAGTAGTTGGAGTTGGTAAGGATAGATTGTTCCAGTTCCACCAATATATGTTGTGAGCTATCTCTGTTATTGTACAAAGTATTTGGCGGCTGGCCTGGTCCTGAATGAGCAATCTAGGCCTATTAATTTTAAGAAAGAGCTCCTCTTGGGAGGAAATAATTGACATGGATCAACACAGCTGGCTGCATTTTGGGACACTCTTTGAGGGTGTGTCTACAGGCATCTGAGCAGCAGCACTTCAAAATTTATCCCTACACTACTGATTATATTTACACCTAAGTAAGTGCAATCAGGCTGTACTGATGATATGGGGAATGTTTTACTAACCACAATTGCCATTCATGTTGACCATTCTGATAGAGATGGGGGTATTCGTATTCGTATACGAATATACCCGCACAGGCGGCGTTAACGAGGGTCCAGCCCCATGGGGCCGGACAGTCCACTCACCGATCCACCACAGACGCGGACTGCACGATTCTACCAATGGATCTGCAGCACGCAATCCGCTCGCCACTCCTGGCAGGAGGCGGAAGGACAAGCCTCGCTGCAAGGTTGAAGAATGGCGAGCGGATCGCGTGCTGCTGATCCATTGGTAGAATTGTGCGATCCGCGTCCGCAGTGGATCGGTGAGTGGACCGTCCGGCCCCATGGGGCTGGACCCTCGTTAACGTCACCTGTGCGGGAATATTCGTATTCGTATACGAATACCCCCCATCTCTACATTCTGACACTAAAGAGAGTGTGTCCCAGAAGATGCTTTTCTAAGGGCTTGTTTACACATCCATTTTCGAGTGGCCTGGATTGGGCTAAATAAGGTCACTAGGAGGTGATCCTCGCATCTAAATAGCATACAGGCCTCAAGCAACCTTATTTGGCCCACAGTCAATTTGCCAATATTGTGTAGTGGCTTAAGAAGAGAGCAGAATATTGGAAATAAAACACTTTCTTCACTCCATTTTTTAATTGGGTAATTTCCCTAGCAGGAAGTGGGAATGCTGTAGATGTAATATATCTTGACTTCAGCAAAGCTTTTAATAAAGGGCCCCATGATAGTCTGATTAGCAAGCTAACTAGATGAGGGCTTGATAGAACAACTATCAAGTGGACACACAGTTGGTTACAGTATCGTACTCAGAGACTACTTACCAATGGTTTCTTCTCAAACTGGGAAGAGGTAACAAGTGTGGTACCACAAGGCTCAGTCCTGGACCCAGTGCTCTTCAATATTTTTATTAATGACTTGGATGAGGGTGTACAGGGAATACTTATCAGATTTGCTGGTGACACAAAATTGGGTGGAATAGCAAATACTTTTGAAGACAGGAACAAAATTCAAAAATATCTTGAAAGGCTTGAGGGTGAAAGGCTGAAAACAACCAAATAAAATTTGACAGGGATAAGTGCAATTTTCTACACTGGGGGCGGGGGAACAAAACACACAATTCCAAGATGAGGGATACTTGGCTTAGTAGTACTACGTGAGAGAAAAATCTTGGAACTGTTGCAAATCAAAAGCTGAATTAGAGCCAACAGTGTGATGTAGCTGCAAAAAAGGCAAATGCTATTTTAAGCTGCATTAACACATATATAGTCTCCAAATCCTGCAAAGCACTAGTTCTCTATTTGGCACTAGTTACGCTTCATCTTGAGTACTGTGTCCAATTCTGGACACCACACTTCAAGAAGGATTCTGACAAATTGGAACACTTTGAGAATGATGCAGACCAGTTCAGAGGAAGGCAACAAGGATGATCAGGGGACTGGAAACCAAGCCCTATGAGGAAAAATTGAAAGAAGGGCATGTTTAGCCTTGAGAAAAGAAGACTGAAGATATGATAGCACTTTTCAAATACTTGAAAGGTAGTCATACAGAGGAGAGGCAGTATCTGTTCCCAATCATCCAAGAGTGCAGGACATGTAAAAATAGGCTCAAGTTTCAGGAAATCAGATTTTGGTTGAATATCAGGAAAAACTTACTAACTGTAACTGCAGTATAACAATGGAACCAATTACCTCAGGAGGTTGTGAGCACTTCAATACTGGAGGCATTCAAGAGAAAATTAGATAACCATCTGTCTTATTGATGGTCTTACAGGCCTCTTCCAACTCCATTATTCTATTATTATTTTATGAGAAGAAAGTCATTTAAAAAAAGAAAACAAAACAAAACAAAATAAAAAAGTCAAACAAGAAACGTCTTCCCACAAGCTGGAGGAGATAGAGGGGCAACAAAAGAGATTTTTGCTTGCTTTTCTCTTAAAACTCCAATTGAGGGCCAATAAAAACAAGCAAACAAAAATCCCCATCATTGACCCCTCCTATCTCCTCCCACTTCCAAGTGGTAGTTTCCCATTTGGCTTTTAATATTTTTTCTTAGTGATGCAGTGCATATACACTTTACCAAAAAACAAACCCACTTCCTTGGCCCCTTCATGGACATGGAGAAATGTTTCTTTCTTCTTAAGCCACTTCACAATGTTGGCAATTGACAGGATGACTCACTTTTGGTTTGTTTCTAGTAATCACATGTGCTGGAAATGAACCAAAACAAAAGAATCCTACCAGCACTGAAAAAGAAGCCCAACATTGGCCAGAAATGTGCAGGTAGGACTGCTCTGGGGGTGGGCTGATTCACTCCAGCAAAGATGTCATCTAATCACCTTCTTTAGGAGTGAACCTGCCCAACCCTACAGCAAACCAAACAGCAGGCTAAACTTCCATGTAGCAGTCTCTCAGTCACTCATGCTTTTCTATCTTTATATTGCAACTGAAGAAACAACTACCAGCTGTGACTGAGAGCCCAAATACCCAATGCTGTTGTGGACATGCCCAGTCTGCAAAGATTGGGTGCTTCCAGAGGGCTTCTCCTCCCAAGTGAAAGCCACTGAGCACAATTTCGTCCTTAACTGACTTGAGTGGAAATCAAAGCAGGTGAAAATTATGATGGGAAAACACATGAAGGTTTGATATCTGGACCACTCTTTATAAACTTCTGTGAATGACACAAGACAGTCCCATGACAAAAGACCCCTGAAAGCATCCTCAAAGTGCTTTAATAATCATTTCCCATCACAAGAACACTCTGAGAGTCAAACCAGACAATGTGTTTAACATGCATTTTATAAAGCTGCGAGGAAACACGTTGAAACGTTGTCTGTTTGGCATAGCACATACTTTTCCTCACCTTGGTCTCTTCCATTTAGTGTGCTTTATTTTATGATTGTTCACTGGAAGGCAAACACAGACTTAATTTGCAGGTCTGCTGAAGCATGCCCTCTCTGAAACGGAAAACCATGAGAACTGCAATTCTGCCAAAGCAGTGAGTGGATGAGTATTGGGTGTTTAACACAATTTTCATCACCTCATTAAAGTACCACTCCCTGGATAGTTTGAATGAAGTCATTATATTTAAAGTGATAGCATCTCAATGTACTTAGTGGTATAGGCCAGACCTAAGATTGTCCACTTGTGGTCTGTACACATTAGGATTTTAGGAGGAGAAATCAAGGAAACAACTAAAGTTTGTCATTTTGAATGGCTGACTCTGAACTTTAAGCACTGTTTTTAAGATAGAGGGGCGGAGGGGGTCTTTTCAGGTGCATACATCATATAATATGGTATCTTTCCTACCAAACAGAATCCATATTCTGTAGTAACTGAAATGGGATTTTCCCTCCATAAGAGGCAGACGCTCCAACAGTGTTTTCAATCCAAGCTAGCCTTTCCAACAAAGGTGCAACATCCATCGTGCCCTGCAAGTGTCTCTGATTTCATCTCAAAAAGCCAATAATGATGATGTAAGAAATCTTTATGGATTTAATAGTCTGTCCAAGCACCACTTTTAAATTTCATTTCTCATGCTTGGTTTGACACCCACTCCTTTTGCTGCAGCTCTTCTCTCCTTTCCACATTGATTACATCACTATGAATGATGGAACAGGACCCAGGCACAAGACACTGGCATTTGTTATGCTGGGTAAAATACAGCCAAGAAAGATTGGGAGACAAGCTAAATACTTCAAACATGCAATGCATAGTAAATTATTGTGTCAGTTAAAGTTTTAGTGCTGTTCTTCTCAAAACTACATCCTCAGAACACCCATTCTCCAATCGCCTAGAGATGCCAAGTACACTAGAAAGCTGTTACAGAGACAACTTTACGAAAGACACAGATTGCTTCAGAAGAAAAATTTACCCAGTATTATCGCCTTCTAAAATGTCCACCAATTACAGCGTCTGTACAACCCGGGGGCCATGTACCGAAGGAGTGTTCATGCCAAATAATTACCTTCTACATTCTACGTTGCCTTGTGTCATGTGATTAGCGTTGTCCATGAGCTCCAGGAAGCAACCAGAACCTCTGAAAGATCAGCATTCCCCCACCCACCCCAAAAAAAATCCTTTCAAGGGGAAAATTAAAATTTGGGGAACTGTGGTTCTAGGTGTTCCGATTTTTCTCTAAAACAAGGTATTGGGCTCTCAAACGTTTAGTTTTGCAAAATGTCGTTTACAAAATAATATGTTACTTGCCTCCCTTCTTGCCTTTGAAACCAAAATAACCTTACAAACAGTTTCAGTTTTATTTTGAGGGGCTGGTCCAGTCACTGCGTTGTGGGGCTGAAACAGTGGCTCTCAAGCCTCCAGAATTTGCCTACCTCTGGCTTAAATCTAATATTATACTAGCACCCCATGACTGCCATGACAAAACTTTCTCCCTTACTACCATCACATGGAGCTGTTTCGGGGGGGGGGGGGAGGGAAAGTACACCTATATGCATAATTGATGTACATGTCCATAAACGCTTTCTCCACTGCTAAAGGAACACTTAAGGAGTAAATTTTATTTCTTTTAAATATCTTTTAAATATTTGCATATATTTACCCCTATGAATTTTTTTAAAAAATTGTGTTATACATTTTATTATTCATCCTGAGCCTTCGGAGGTTATGTCAGCTTAAAAATCTAGACCAGCCATTCTCAACCTTTTTTGGCCATGGCCATAAACACAATATGAAATAAATATAGGCCAAATTGGTTATATTGTGCAAGTCACATAAGAAACCTTATAAATTGGTATGTGGATACAATCCCCTTTAAATGTGACAGGCCCCCTGTTGAGAATGGCTGATCTAGACAGTAAATAAAATGTTAAATATCCAGTTTCAACCTCTCTACTCTAATATCTGTATTGCCTTCTAAAAGTCACACCAATTGCAACTTATACACTGATAATTGTTGATGCTGAAGAATTATGGAAAAGACTGAGTCACATTATTCTGTAGCTATTGTATGTTGCATCACAGAAAATTCAGTTGTACTTTTGCCGGCACATCTTCTGCTATGTTCCCATTTCAACAGCATCTTTCTCTGAGATTCACATATGGGGGAACCATATAATCCACTCTTCCCATTGGTTCCTCAGTGCAGGTATTACTGGAGTAGTGTAGTAACATGCTACAAGCAAGTGATTCTCACACCACTCAGGAATGAAAAAAATAAAGCCTTTCTTACACCAGGAAAGGCATGGGAAAGACAAGAGGCTGGGTTGGAATGAACATGACTTAAATTAACCAAATATTGTTCTTGATTCAGCCATTGTCCTGAATCCTGCAGTGTTATATTACTCGATTATATTCTTTATACATATTGACATTGACAGCAATATTTCAGGTTCTCTAATGGAAACAATGTCCCAAGCAATAGCAGATTTGTGTCCAAATTAAAACCTAGGTCCCTTATCTACACCTGGCCACCCAAGAGAAACGTTCCTAGTAAAGGAGGGCATATGGAGTTACTTGGCTGTAAAGATAATCATATGGAATACTGGGGTGGGAGTGGGGTCTCTATATAGGCATTGAACTGCTGGATAGCTCAGTGGTTTAAGTATCTGGTTGAGGAGCCAGAGGTTAGGAGTTTGATTCTCCACTGTGCCCCCTTGACAGGCACTGGACTCCATGATCCACAGGGTTCCTTCTGGCTCTGTAGTTCTAAAAGTATGTATGTATGTATGTATGTATGTATGTACCTTTTCATCACAGCATGAGATTTCCTTGGTCCCACGTGTTGCAAATCAGCTTGCTTTTGTTTTGTGATTTGTTATCAGGAGGTAAACATAGGCTTTTTTTCCAAATATGCCTGCTAGGCATAATGTGTTATCAACTTCTAATTGCAAAGCTGCCATCTCACAAAGTTTGGCTTCATAATATCCAGGTGTTATATTAACTGGGAATTCCTTAACTGCTTAAAGATATTTGATTGTCCTAGCATGAACTTTCTCCCCTCCCTGACCTGCAGTTAGCTTGCTTTTGTTTTGTGAATGGTCATCAAGAGGTAAACATGGCATTTGTTTGCTAGTCTGGCTACTGAGGCAGGCATACAACTCTGTGGAACCACATCTGTTTTGTCTGATTTCACTTGTGAGAGAAAGAAGCTCCTTTTGTCCAGACAATTGACTTAGAAAGTCAGGATGTGAGGGCAGAGCTCAGCATGAGTCTGTGTGTATATTCAAAGAAGGTCAGTTTTAATTTGGACACAGATTGACGAGAGGTTGGGAAAACTCTTTTTTTTTTTTAACTACACTTCCCAAAGTTTAAGCAGAGGAACAACAAGGAGAAGGGCTGCTTAATTCTTCCCCTCTGGTCATTTATCTGTACAGAACCATACATGCTCATAGTGCTTTTCCACCTCCTAACTGAGAATCCAGTGAGGGTTTCCAAATAAATGAATAAAGCATTTCAGGTAAGAGATGAAAGTTCAACCAGTGTCCGTGGTGGTTGAAGGATTCAGGGAGTTGTAATTTGGGGGGGGGGGGGGGAATAGCTTTCATATCTTCTGAGACTGACACAGGGAGAGCTTAGCTGAACTGGAAGCAGCCTGTGAAGACCTAGGCTGTATTTTTGGCTTGGCCAGCCCTACCATTAGGCCCAATGAGTTGTCTACTTGGAACAGCAAATTTTAGATGTCATGAAATGGTGGCAATGGATTTTCTCATTATTGTATTTACCTTTTAGAGAGGGAAAGGTGAATGTTGGGATGTTTCTGCCTCATGTGCTATAATAATTTGGTTGGCTTCAGGTGTTATCTACCTTGACTCGGAAGGGGTGCTTTTGCTACTCCGCTTCGGGCAACTAAATCTCTTGGAATGGCCTTCTGCTGAGGGAAACTGAAGCATAACTCACACTGGTGTTCCTTCAAGCTGGGAATTCATTTCCTTCCACTGTGTTGTACTTGCAATGTTTGTTAATAAAACAGTTATCACAAAGAGGCCATGAATCTCCAGGGCCTTTTTCCCCTTCACAGAAAACCAATCAATTGTTCCTGGAATGTCTTACTATTTGGGAAAGTGAAGGGGACTTAACAGTATGAAACAAAAGTGAATCACAAACTACCACTTGGTAGACAAGATGATTGCTTTGAGGCCCAGCAGTTTATGAGACGAGCATTTAAAATTATAGCTCAGCCATGACTTCCCCAAAAGACCTAGGCCAAGATTTCATTTCTCTTAATGGCTACAAGAAGACTCATAGTGCTGTGTCGAACAGCAGCCTTCTGCAACCTGGAGCAGTCCAGGTATTTTAGAATTTTTAAAAGGCACCCATAATCTTTAATACTATGTTTGTTGGGACTTGTAGTCCAAAACATCTGAGGGGGCAACATGTTGTGGAAGGCTATCCCATAAGGAGATCACAATCATAGATGGAATAAGAAAACATTACTTGGTCTGAGTTTTAGTGAGTTATAGTGTCAAGTTTTTTTAGCTAAGATAGATTCAATCATAATGACCAAAGCAGGGTGATGTAAATAATGCTGAATTTTCAACAACTAAGAATTTTTCAAAAGATAATACTGTAATGTCATTGGTAATGTCTCTTCAAGTATAGCCACTCATCCATTGACTCATTGCCAGCTGAAATGAGAGACTATTTTTTTCCACAGAGACTGTGTGTGTCATAGTCTGAGCAATAGACTAAGAGTTTTCACTGATGGGCTTGACACTAAAACTCATTATTACTGGAGCACCATCAATGAAATATATTCACTGGAAAATTATGCTCAGTGCCTGAGCACAGTGACCTTGTTTAGACCTGATGGTAAAGGGTGGTTTGTTGTTATTTGTATGTCATGGGCCTTGACCTCATGCACAGCTCCCTGCTCTCTCCTCCTCTTACATGACTGTGTGAAACAGATTGAGAACATCTACCACAGTTCAACACTCACCACCATTTGTCATTTCATCAGACCAGGAACTGAAGTTAGTTTTAACAATTTTTCCCCAGAAAGCTTCAGGATCATAAACCACAGTTTGAACTTGGCTCATCAGGACCAATCATGGCTTACATCAAGCGGTTTTCCCCCATTGGGCCGCATCAGAGAGGACCATGTACCTGCAGTAGAAGAGCAGTTTGGGTATTATCCTTATCAGTGGGAGTGACTTCAAAGCTATGCAGCCTGTTTGGCAGCATTTTACACACCTTCATTTTTTAAAAAAATCTCAAATGGGAAAAGAAGGGATTTTCAGGCAGGAGAACCAAGGCTGCCTGTTTTTTCTCCTATGAGTACTGGAGTAGTAAAGATGATGATAGTGAATTATGATGTTAAAAGTTATTTTTCACTTACATTTATGTGGAACAGTCGATATGTGAGAGACTGGTGTCCAGTATGGAGTATAAGGGAAATCTAGTATGTTTTCTCTCATTCCCGCTACAGGCTTCCATCACATGACATAACCAGTTATGGAACCAGTGTGAGATTGGGCATGTAACAGGGAGCCAGCCAAAGTGTGGAGGGTGCTGATGGGATTGGCCTTCTGCAATTGCATAACTCTCTACAGGATGCTGGCCAAAGTCTCTTAATTTTAAAACCTGCATTCCAGTACTACTGAAGAAGCACACATGGATCTAATGAACTTGTGGAGGGAACCCCACCATGAAATGGCAGTGTGGTCTGGCACTTCTCCCGCAACTGCAGCAGTATGTGGCATGCAGCTGGGATTTAAACGCAAATGATAAAGCAGAGACCAAATGCTTCCTGCTCTTGCACAATTAGCTTTAGCATGGGTTAGCCTTACATATGAACACAAGCACACGAAGACACACAGATGTGCACACAAAGTATTGCATGGTCTTGGTCTGCTATGAATGGCCAATGATTCCAACTTCGGAGAACCTGCAAAGTCCTTCTGACTCTCCAGAAGTATGCTTGAGGCCCAAAGCTGTCCCAAACATTGATTCTGGCAAAGCAGATTTCTCTTACAGTTTACATAATAGGGATGGGGAATCACAAACCAGCGAGTGGACATAATTTGGCCTGCCAGGTGTTTCCCACCCAGCCCATGACATTCATGGACAGATCTCTACTGCTGTTTTTATATCCTGTACTGAAGCATGCCTTGTATTTCTATGGCATTTCCAGAATTTCCAACAACATCATTGATCATAAAAAAATTCCGGGTCAATGCAGCACTATATTGAAAAGTTTCAGGGCTGGGAGGCTGAGGAGAGATTTTGGGTGCATTATTTGAAAACCAACCCTTGTTCTAAGAAATACCTTGAAGTAATAGGTGATTAATGTTACTTTGTGAGTGTGGAACACCATGAGCAAGCCTGCTTGGAGCACAGGGTGCCCCAGAGGCATAGTAAATTCTACTGTTTCATATGGCTACTTGAAAGACAACGAAAACAGCATGGGCACCACCATCATGCAGTGGGAACACACCAATCACATTTAACTATGTTTTCATATGCCATTAAGCGGCTTGCAACTGATGGCCACCCTAGGTCCAGGCGATGTGAGTTTCCATGGTCTGGCAGGGAATCTCGTATCCCAGGTCTCCAGAGTCCTGTTTCAACACGCTGTCCGCTACTCCACACTGGCTCTCAGTCATGGAATATTATCTTTGGAGCTTTAGGAATTCACCATTTTTATTACATCTGAATCTCCGTGAGGGAAGAAAAGGATTTTCAGGCGATTGTTGGATTTAAGCCTCCAGCAGTGATTGTACACAGGCAGCTCACCGAAATCAATACTGTGGTGGGAGAGGGAGGGGTGTGTGTGTGTGTGTGAGAGAGAGAGATCATGATTATTCCTGATGGTAATCATAGTAGAGAGATTATCCGAGTAATTCGCGATTACATTCCTCATCTCCTCCCTTGTCCCCTTGTCTTCCTCTTCCACTCCCCCATAGCATCAAACCCTCCCCAGAGCAAGGCGATCTGTGTTGGGTTCCTTCCCCGCTTTGCTGATTCACGTCTTCCTTCGCAGGGAGTTTGGGCGCGGGCGGTTTCTGGGGAGGCGCCAAACAGCTCGGTTTGTTCGGCGTGGTTTCTCCTCGCCTACTTTATCTATTATCATTATTATTTTAATGGGTTAAGACAACACCGGCTGTCTAGACTGACCCACTTAGGAGCCCGCTTGGCCCTTCCGCGGACTGAAGGCGGGAGACACGAAGCCGCAGCCTTCGGGGAGCCCTCGAATGACGTCGGCAGCGCGCGGCATTGTCATGTCTGGATCGCCCTGAGATCAGGGTTTTGGCCGCGTAGCCGCAGCCCTTTTGCGCAAACCTAGGATTCATTTGGGATCGTTTCTAAAAACACGGGAGGACGCCTGCGTCCAGCGTCTCCAGACGGCGGGTCAACGTGTCTGAATCTGACGCGGTTCAAGAGAAAACATCCGTCAAGCAGCTGTGAAGCGCCTGAGGCGCCTTTTGCTGCGCTTGAAACGAACGTGGTATCCAAAGGAATCGATAAGGGAGGGGAAAATTAAAATAAAAGGGGAAACGGGGGTACGGCTACAGCAGGCTGAGTGCCTCCCCCGAGGAGAGGCTTGGCTGAAGGGAATTCTGTACTTTCGGTTCCAGGGCTCGTAAATACAATTATTTTGAGCGTGGGTGAAAAGCCCGGGAGGGAGTCGAGATCACTTATGCTGGAGCGCCACCTAGTGACACGTTGTGTACTTTGCACGTCAAAATGGACGGAGCGGCCGGGAAACGATCCTAAGAGCCGCGCAAAAGCTGCTTTTGTTTCGCTTGTGGCGTGCAGAAAGCTTTTCAAAACGAAAACCAGCACGCTTGTAAGCTCTGCAGCGAGGGGGGTATGCTGGGCTTTTTAAAAAAAAATCACAGGGGAAACATCAAAACGATGGATGGATGAGCTGGTATTTTTAAAGGTTAATGAACTGAGGGGTAGACCAACGAAGAAGCAGTAGGGTGAATGAATAAGGCCCAGGAAACCACAAAACACATTAAATGCAGAGGGCCAGAACATTTTGGTCAGAGAATGAGGCACAAGAAGTACAGATTATTGTCAGTGATCATTCATGGTAAAGTAGAGGAAGAAGGAAGCAGAGAAAAGGGGAGAGAGGGAAAGAATGGACCAACTAAAGAAGCAAGAGGAGATGGTTGATACAGCACAATCTAGTTGTCTAAAGCTGCCACATCCAAAGTGAGAAAACTCAAGATGGTGTCTGTTGTCCAGCTGGAGAGAAATAAGAAAAAACAGGAAGCAAGTTGCCTGACAAAGCAAGCTGTAGCTTCAAGTGTGTCTGTGCCTTCTATTGCTGAATGTGTGTAGACATGCATCTGTATCTATATTTCTGTACAGATCTGCTGAACAAAGCAATGCATTTATACCTATAGGAAAACGATTTATTTCTTATTTGTCAAGTTGTAATGAATATTCCTATCTAATTATACCAAAGGAAAGGGCTGGATTTTGGAATCTAGGACATATCAAGTAGGTTTTTTAATTATATATTAGGACGCAGAGTGAAAACTTGACCAAGGACAAGTTGATCCGTGCTATGGCATTCCTGCTACTATAGACAGATGTAAAAACTGGACAGCAAAGAAAGATGACAAGCAAAAATCAATTCATTTGAAATGTGGTGTTGGAGGAAAGCTTTGCAGGTACCATGGGCTGTCAGAAAGACAAATAAGTGGGTGCTAGATCACATCAAGCCTGACCTCTTTTTAGAAGCAAAAAATGATGAGACTGAGGCTGTCAGACTTTGAATGCATCATGAGAAGGCAGGACTACTGGAAAAATACATTAATGCTGTAGAAATCCACAGCAAAATAGGAAGACCTAATATGAGATGGATTGGCTCAGTAAAAGCAAGCCATGACCATAAGTGAGAGATAATTTAACAGGATGTAACAAGTGGAAAAAACACCCACTACTGAGAAGAAAAAGCCATATTTTATACCTTTTGTATCATACTCATAGATAACGGCTGAATAGTGAATATTTCTGCTGACAGTAACACAGCAGAGTCAAGGGTGCTTCAGACATTTAAAAAGATCAAGTCTCATCAGTATAGTGAGAATTTATGGTGTTTTGGCATCATTTTAGCCAGACCCTCTCGGTTTCTGCCGCTTGTGGTGAAGAAGCTATTATTTCATGTATCTGCTACCTTTGCATGCATATTGGCAGGGGTGCTCTGGGATGGGCCTTTCATGAATGGAAACATCCCTGATCTTTGTCATGCATGTACATGGAAGAGGACGGAGCAAACTGGAGCAACCTGATCATTAGACAGAGGGAGGCACCAGCCTCAGGCAGCAGAGCACCTTGAGTGGCAAGAACAGTGGTGCCAGTGTTCTGCTCCCCACTCTCTGCAACCTGGCAAAGCCCCTGCCACCACTGCTCCAGACAGCCTTGTTATCCCAGGCTTGGCATGCTGCTAGTGCTTACTTCTGAAAAGTCCCTTCAGCAGGTGCGTGTCCTAGAAAATCACTGCACAGTCAATCTCCAAAGGCACCCCATGCACAATGTCTACTCCTGGGGACCCCTCCTCCCTATACATTCAAGGCCTGGTCGTTTTTGCAGGCAGCAGCAGTTCTCATTTTCGGTGGCCAGTGCTGGTTTCCAAAGATGATGGATAGGAGGGAGGGAGGACAAGCACGGCAGAGTGGTACAATTAATTTCTCCTCATACCTCAATGACAAGACAGCTCAGGCTGCCCCTCCTATCAAAGGAAGAAAACCTCACTCTGACCAAAGTTTATTTCTAATGGAAATAGAAATATACACACTTTTTTGAAGAAGAAGAAGAAGAAAGGGTTGGGTTGCCATTGGCTAGAAGAAGAGTCATAACAAACAATTGTGAGAGATGCCAGGTGCTCCAAATGTGTGGGGAAGGGTCTTCAGAATGATTTGTTGTTGTTTTGTTTATTCCTAGAGATTGTCTTGGAAAATGCAATTAAGGTATAAAACAGAGCACTAAAATTTCACCCAGAAAAAATGGTTGAACTTGGAAATAATCTGAATCAAGGAAATCTCTTTGCTCCTCCCAAATGTTTGAAGAGTTTGGGGATTAGACCGTCAATGGACAGAATCACCTCTTCATTATTTGTTTGCAGAAAAGAGTTGCAGAGTTTGGGAATGTTACCTTTCTTAGATTATAAATCCCATCATTCCCTAAGCCATCATGCAGCCATGTTGGCTATGGGAATTCTGGGAGCTGTAGTTCCAGAATGTTTCAAGCTCTCTGAAGCTAGTTCTGAAAAAGTCAGTGGAAGAATGATCCTATTCCTCTTCAGTTATGCAACAAGAAAACTGGACGTATTCATGGAAAGGAGAACAGCGGTGAAGAAGTGGTGCTTTTAAATGTTAAATGCTGTGGTTGTATCAAAGGACTCACCAGGAAATAAGGATTAGTATATTTCCAGAAATGACAAAAATAAAATCCTATGACTCATTCATAATTTTTGTTTTTATGACTGATGAATCAGTTTTACAGTTTTAGTGACTGCCTGGCTAGAAATGAGGGGTGTGGCCCAACCACAAAGTTTGATTCAGATCCCAATTCGATGCTTGAAAAAACAGCCCAGTTTGGGATAAACTAATTCAGAGGCCATCAGTTTCAACTTGGGCCTGAAGCCTGAATGGAGGGTCTGAACTCCAAAGATTTGTGTCTCCTGCTTGACTGCAACTCAAACACCTGTTAATTCTTTTCAGTTTGCCAAAATTAGCAGGCATCGTATTCCCATAGGAGGACTCACTTTGGGAGGGGGCCAGCATATGGCAAATTGCAGGGGAAAATATGCCAAGATTTAAAGGTGGCTGTTGTTGTTTTAAGTGGAATTCCCAATAACTGTTTTATTTCTTAGCGGAACCACAAGCAACTTCCAAGCAAAATTGACTTTTCCGGATGAATGAAAGACTGCCAAGTTTCATATGAATGGCCGCATGGATTTATACCCAAGAGCAAACTTTCTATTTAGATGATGATCATGTGCCGTCAAGTCAATCCTGACCTATGGCAACTCTTTTTCAGAGTTTTCCAAGTAGAGAATACTTATTTGCCATTCTTCTGGGAGACACCCTGGGACTGTGCAGTTTGCCCAAGTCCACACAGGCTGAAGGCATCCAAAAAAGCAGAAGCTTATCTCTCCAGGTCAGTGGTTGCCAACTTTCTTTGAGTCATCACTCCCTTTTATAATAGCCAAGTAACCTGCGGTCCCCCCCTCCTTGCCATGTATGCATAAAAAGGCATTTTTAATGGGCTAAAGCCATCCCTTCTCAGAATGTAGAGACTTTTTTCTCCCCCAAAAGGAGCACATACAGCACATATGTGCTAACTTTAATATCCCGCTCAGAAAGGTCAAAGAAGAAATTATTGAACAAGGGCTATAACATATATAAGGTGATCCTCAACCCTCAGAAAACACTTTGCGACCCCCTTGAGGGGTCATGACTGCCAGGCTGTAGAAACAGTGTTCTACGTTCTTGTGGAATACCCTCTTGCAGCTTGATCTGGCTCAGAGGGTTCTGGTTGTGAGGGTGATGTGGACAGGAGGGCAGCATCCTACCCCATCCTTGCCATGCTCTTGTTGGTCGTTTCACAGAAACACCTGTCTTGTGCGAGTGGAGAATTAACAAGTTCTCAGTCCGTCTAGCTAGAGGCAGGAGTCTTGCAAAGACAATGTATCTGGAAGGTGTGTTGACTTGTAGTTTGCTTTTTAGGGTTGTACATTTTATTTCTTTTCAGCACAACAAAGATGGCAGAGAAACCCCTGTGGGCAGCAGGAACCCTATAAACCATATAAAGTTTTGAAATATTGCAGAGGCCTTTTTTAGATAGGTCAGAAACATAGGCCATTTTTGGATGATTTAAATTATAAAAAATTATTTTCTTGTTTTCTTTCTTTTCTTAAAATCTCTTTTAAAAATTCTTAAAATTTCTATTTCCCAAAAGGGGAACGTTTCTGCAACTCAGCCTATGTTTCTGACCTATGTAAAAAGGCCTCTGCAATATTTCAAAAATTTATATGGTTTATATGGTTCATATTCCCTTTTGGGACTGAAGGTGATTAAAGTAATTGAGGAAACAGTCTCACATGGTGATGCATACTTTACAGTAGCACTTATAGAACCAGTTATGGTATATAATTATGAGTGACAACCTTGTGTAATGAAGCCATGCCAGTGGGGCAGTGGCACAGAGCTTGGAAATAATGAATCACAGGCAATATATAAGATACCAGCAACTACTTACTTGGGGAAGTAATGAAGGGTAACTAACTTTCATTTCAAAGGTAGTGTGATTAGTGGCTGCTATCTTATTTTGGCAAAAACAACCACCAGTTTGTAGTTGTTTTCACAAGATTCTTTTAAAGAAGATTTTAAGGTATTTACAGACTTTTATTGCAAGAATTTTTCAGGTTTTATGTCATTCCCACATCAATCATTAGGGGCATGGGAAGTGCTGTTTTATTTTTGCCTTTTGAATTTTTGTGTTTTCAAGACACAATATTCAAATTACTCACTGGAGGAAACTGGGAAGCGCTTCCTTGCATTGTTGTGGTGCGCTGGTAATAGAGTGTGCGAATAATGCCTATGCCTTGAGGAATTATTTCTGCAAGTGGAATAATGATTATGATAATGATCCTCTGGGTGCCGTTAGCTCATTCCTTTAAAAAAAATGTTCCAAGCTCTGCAGTGTGGGCAACACAATCCCTCACTGGAGGATTCCACAGACAACTGAAGTGTGATGCTAGGCAACAGCTGAATACTACTTTGACTTTGACTTAAGTTCTAATTGTATTTATATTTGCTTGTTGTGGGCACAGCAGGGAACGCAGGGAGAGCCTCTAGCAGCAAAGGGGAAGAGGAAAAAAGCCCAGTACATCACTGAAGCGGTAAGACCATATGGACTGCTTCTAGAATATGGATGCAAATTGAATGGCCCAGTCTTCGCTGGAGGTCTCTTGACACTCAGTGGTGACTTTGTCATTGGAAGGATGAATTAGAGAGGGAAAGATGAAATTATTCATGTATTACCAGGTCGTTGTTTTCTTCCCAGTTTTTAGCCAAGGCAGGAGATCTGGAAGAAGAGCAAGTCAATTTCCAGGAGAGGATTAGACCAAGGGAGTTTAGTTCAGCCCTCCCTCCATTTTAAGAATGTATATAATATACTGATAGCTTACTGTTCCCGGTGCACCAGCCATTTTATTCAAATACATTGCCCCTGCTTGTTTCAAGGCTTCCCCGCTTGGCTTAGAATGGGCCTCCCCCCCCCCCCCACTTAGTTGAATAGCAGTGTGTTCTAGGAGAACTTCCCTAAGTCTCTCCAGTGTCAGTCACTGGAAACTCGACAATCCTCAAATGCAGCTTGGATACAATGTGAAGATATAAACTATGTTGTAAACTCTTGGCTGAAATCCTGTTGCTAGGTGTAAGAAAAATGGTAACACTCGGTCCATTCCTAGCCGGCAAAGAAAGAGTCCCTGCCACAAATCTTGGGAAAACAGGCACAAACTGGTGTGGTGTGTGCACACATGTCCAGGTCCTGGCAGCAAGATCAGCAGAGCAGTTTTGGGTATTAAAGGCTTCCACCAAACCCCAAGGCTCTGAAAGGCTTTCCCAGCTCAAAAGGGATCCCTAGGAAGCCTTGAAACCTGGAGGGTGGGATAGGAACCTTTTAATTAAAGAGTGAAGTCTGTGGCTTGTGGCATCATCCGTCTTAAGCATGCAGAGATATACGAAAAAGATTCTGGCGAGTGCTTGGCAATCTGGAGAGCCCCAATTCTATTTGCACACCACTTCAGGCTTCTTCGCTTCACTTCAGATTGATTCAGAAACAAAGGCCACCACTTTCATCCAGATTCCAAATAATTTCTTAAACAAAAACACAACAACAGCAACAACAATGGACTTTTTAATAGATGAAACCTGATGGGTGCTGTACTTTTTTATTGACTTGTTTCTAAACGGCATGTAATTCAATTGTGTGTGGGTTTTTTTTTTTTTTTTTTTTTGTTAAATAAAGAGTGTGAAAGAAAGCACACTTCCTTCTTCCTCTCCCCGGCCATCGCTCTCTCTCTCTCTCTTTCTCTCCCTCTTCTGTTTTTTGTTTGTTTGTTTTTGTTATTTATGAACAGAAATTCATTCAGAATGCATAATGTGGTTTCCAAGTAACAAGTATAGAAAGAGCAAGATGTTCAATATCTGATCTCTTAGTAGAACACGTTGTTAACTGGCAGAACAGCCTTGATATCACCATTGTTACTCCGGATGCCTGAAATCCCTGAGAATACGTTTGTGCAGACAGTTCTCTGTGTTCCCAGAACTACCAGGCTATAATTTACACATCACATTTATTAGGTGTCCATTGGAGAGGGGGGGAACATACAGAAGGGAAAAGTTGTGTGGCATAGTTAACTTATACTCGGCTCTTAAAGGTCCAAATGGTCAATCCAGCTGATCAACGTGCAGCTGGAAGGGTTGGTTTGCATCAAGTTTGGATCCTGCCCCCCCCCCCTTTTAAATGATTACAAACATGCTGCTGAATCTCAGCTTGACAGTAAGACAACAGAATCCTGATACAGTGGCTTTCATTTCTTTATTATTTTATTTTATTTTGCCCTATTCTATGAGAGGTTACACTAGAAAATGACACCTGTGCTGTGATCAGCCCAAAGGTCCCTTTATTTATGTTCACATTTTGGCCAGTCAGTTACCTAGGAGAAGGCAACAAGCAGGATGTGAGTGTAATATCATCCTCACACTCATGTCCCCCAGCAGCAGAAGCAGAGTGTCTCCCAAGCTGAACGTTTCCTAGACAGATGGATGGGTGGATGGATGTCATTGAATCATAGAATAATTGAGTTGGAAGGGGCCTATAAGGCCATTAAGTCCAACCCCCTGCTCAGTGCACGAATCATTGTCCTATTAAAGGATTCAGAAGAAGAGGTACATCAACATGTGAGGAAGGAAGCATGCCAGCCCTTGTCCCCTCTCTCTGTTATTGTTCTATTGACATGAAAAACAAGGGGTCTGAAAAGGAAGACTTGTAGGTCTGAGGAGGCTCTCTCCACAATCTAGCATCCTAATTGCCCAGTGTGCCAGCTTTCATGGAGAGCCTTCCTGTGAAGTAAAGTTTATCCTCCTCCAAACCATCACTTATCACAATGGCTGAGTGACAGTGACAAAGAGAGCTGGTCTAGAGTGCTCTTCTACTGCTGTGTTGATGTGACCTCTACATGGAATAGGTCTATAGGTCCAGTCATGCACTGGTTACATTTATCCTGGGGTGTAATTCTTCCAAGCACAGGGTTATGTGATGCATCTTAAGGAAGGATGCAGAGATTCTTTTGATCAAATGACATGTTGTGTATTCTCTGAGATTTCTTTCCTCCCGCAACCTGTTTTCCTCAGAGAAATTAAGTCCCTTTCATTTACCAATGGCGCATGCACACATTCAAAGCACAATGGAATGCAAGGCAGGAGTGAGTCAGAGCATGTGCTAGGAGAAAGAGATGTTTCTCACCACTGAAGGGGCCTCCCTGAATGCCTGCTAGGCAGGCGGCCTAGCTTGACCCCTGGGATCTGTGGTGCACTGGACTGTGACACACAAGTACCCTCCTGCATTTTCAAAAAGAAGTCCATGCATACAAGTGTATTTGGCAGTAAGCCCCACCGCCTTCGGTAGAGCTTGCCCTTTAGTAGACTGTGCTTTTCCCAGAAAAGCGTTAAAAAAGTTAATGAGATCACTTAGATTTATAAGAAATTTTAAAATTCAGAAGAAAAGTATGCCTATTTAGTAGCGCAGTAATTCTAAGACTCATTGCTCAAGAGGTTTTTTTACCAAACTTTTGTGAGTGTTTTTACCAGGGGGATGATGCAGTTTATAAAAGCTGAGCACCTGTCATGGTGGCACTTCACAGAGTCTTTCCTGTCCAATGACACACCCATTTTATTAGCTATTTCATTATTTGTATTGGAGTACAGAAAACAAGGCCTTTAGAAACCAGTAGCTACATACAAGGAAATATCCCACAATAACCTACAACCACACTTCGTTTTGTTGATTAGGGCATGTGCCTCCCACACTTTGCCACCAGAGGGCAGGCAAACATCAAGGTTACACCACCCAACTCTCCATCATTCATTACACAAGGAAGTGACATTATAATGCAGAATTAATTTTGACTTGACACTCATCTGCTCTGCAAAGAGGTTTCAAATCCTTCTCTGAGGTCAAGAGGAGGAAGCTGACTCTAAGATACAATAGTAGGGGGGAAATCTGCATTTGGAGAGGTTTTGGACCACAGTTCCCAAAATCCCCCAGGCAAAACAGGAACTTGGGCCGTACACCAACTCAGACAATAGCCCAGTATTGCCAGGTTAGGCTGGTAGTGGTCTTACAGGGTCTCAGGCATGGTTTTTTTCCTAGTCTTCCCTGAGGACTCCCACACACACACACCCAATATTCTCTGACAATTGCCCATCCATGTGCTAACCTGGCCCAAACAGGTCAAGCTTCCAAAATCAGATCACTTTGTTGAAAGTGATACAGTGGACCTCGGCACCTGGTGGCAACAGAAGATGTAGTAAGAAAGAGGAATTTCCCTCAGCTCTTGGAGTGGTAGCCTGTTCAGGGACTTCCCTATAAACCTTTTCCTGCCTAGGATCAGAGAGTGTTCTGTGTAGGAGGTAAAAGGAAGCTTTTCTTTCTATGGGACGTGGGAGCTGCAGCCACAAACATCTAGGAGGCCACCCTGGCTGTGCAGAAGCAAGTTGCCTACAAAAGGGAACCGTGGATATTCTATAAATATTCTGCATGAAATACTTCGAACAAAATTTCCTCTTCCATTTTGTATACTGTATTGTCAGCAGTAGAAACTGAACAACCAGACTGGTGGCATGAGTGGAAAGTAAAACCCACAGGGGTTTTACTTCTTGATCAGATGTATGAAGGGGTCGTCATCCTCCATTAGTTATTACCAGCCCACCTGCAGGATCTGATGTGGGTCTTCATCCCAAGTAAATTCTAGGGACTGCAATGGGACTCCCGGGTAAGGATCTGTCAGAGTACTCCTAATCCAGAGCACCCATCGGAGCCCAGAGTGGCCACGAATCCTTCCTCTGAGGACTGGGGCTCTGGGTCCCCCTTGGACGACCTAGCCTTATTAGCTGGTATCCTATTCTTAGCCCAGACGAGAGTAGACCTATTGATCCAACGGGTCAGTGTTGTCTTACCCATCAGCAGCGGATTCAGTGGCGGTGCTCTTTGTTTGGGAGAAGCACTAGGATGCTGGTCACCTTACCTAGCACCTTTTCGACCCTCCTTCATCTCCCCGCTCCCTCGTCTGGTCTACTCTCTGAGAAGAGCGTGGTCGTGGGTTCTTGTACGTAATCAAAGGCCTGTATTACTGCAAATGCTCTCCGCAAAAGGCGGCCGCTTTGCCTAGGATTTGGGCCGCCGCCTCCGATCCTTCCCGTCGCCCCCACAGGGCTGGGCTCTCTCGTCGCGACGCCCCGGGCCCCGCGGGAAGCGAGGCGCGCTCGGACCGCCGAAGGTCGTCGGCCGTCATGGCTCAGGGACAGCCCGCTGTCGTCGTCCTGCTGGACACCGACAGCGAGCGAGAAGAAACGTGCAGCTTCTCAGAGGCAGGTGAGGAAGAGGAGGAGGAAGAGGAAGGGAGGCGCCGCTGGGCGCCCGCCACCATCACCACTCCCCTGCGGCGGCGGGGGGGGGGAGTCTCCCCCAAAGCTGACCAGAGACAGGGGAGAAAAGCGAACCTATGTTTGTCAGTTGATCTGCATGGGAGAAACGGCACACCCGTGAAAAGCATCGATGCCATTTCTCCAAAGCCAGATTCCTTCTTACCAGCGGAGCTGGGCAAACTTACCTGCAGGGCTTACAGGGTGGGGCATCCCCCAGCCAGCTAGGCATGCTGGGGCTGTAGTCCAAAAAATATAACTTTTATAAATACATCTCTGCAGAAAAGGCCACCATCAGAACAGGCCAAAGTGTACTTGGTTGGTTTTTTGGGGGGTAGGGGGAATAAACCTTCAGCTCTGAGGTGAGGTGGTTGGAGGCACCAAAAAGAAATAAAAGTCACCATCACAAGAACACTGAGGCAAAACTGGTTAGGAGGAGAAGAATGAAGAGCCATTTGTTTGCAGCTGCACCATCTCTGCTTGTTTCCTCTCAAATGGTTACTGAGTCTGGTAGCTCTTTCTTGCCTGCCTACCTACACACACACACACCTTGGTTGAACTCTGTGAGGAAATTCCATGACAGGCACCTAAACCTGTGTAGGATGTCCCTGTTATGGGGGTGGGGGGACAGGGGAAGGCTAGCCTTAAGTGATGGTTTGGGGCTCTTGATAAGACCAGGACAGCTCTATGCAGGCCCACAGCCGGTTAGACTGCGCTTTTGTCAAGAAGGGCCATAAACATCATTTCTTACTCATCTGCCTTCAGTATCTTCCAGATGTGATTACCTAGCACTCCAGCAAGCCTCCAGTATAGTATTAGTTGAATGTGTCTTTAGTACATCCTCCTACTGCCAGGGTGGATCAAAGTAGCTCATGTGAAGTAATGAATAAAGTGTTAGACTGGGTTACTAATCTCTGCTTAGCCACTCACTGAATGGTGCCAGTGGTAAATTGCTCCCTGTACATTTCACATACCATGGAAGGGGGTGCCATGATTTAGAAGGAGGACCCATAACAACAACATACTGGCATTTAATATGGGGTTGGTTGACTATGGCCTTCCAGCTGTTTCTTGTCTGACCGCTCCTGTCATCCCTAGCCAGCATAGCCATTGGTGAGGTATTATGGGAACTGTAGAACAAGAACATCTGGAAGGAGAGAGGTAAATAAATAATACATTTAGTAGATAAATAATAAATATAAATATATGCCAATTTCCTACTATTTGTGGTTAGGATGCTGCAGTTTTCACAGTTCCACAAATGCAGGCATGACATGGCCTCAATAGCCCATATGGATCAATTACCACTGTATCTAGATGTGTAAAATATATCTATCTATCTATCTCTCTTTCTTCCAGCTCTGTCGTTCAAGGACAGAACTTTATCTGAGATTGTTTCTATCAGTTCTTTGGAAGAAGTGTCTCCCAAGAGTCACCAGAGACCAAGAGGAAGTAATGGTATTTTCAAGAAGAATTTTAAAATCATGGTTGCAGGTTGACTGTAAGACAGGCTGGATATTGGTAGAAAAATTAGCACTAGTGAGAGTAAATCTAGCTGGGATCTTCCTGTCCTTCTTTGCTTTATGTTTGTCATGCAGTCCTTCTGACTCTTTCACATGTCAAACCTGGTGGTTTGGTGTGTGGTTGCACCATGGCAGAAGTGATGAAGTTGGTTCTAACTCCAGACCTGCCAGGGATGTTAAGAGCAACAGCGCAAACACACATTCTGTGGACCTGACCAGCTCCCCTTGGACTATCAGCAGTGAAAGCTGGAGGAGGTGGAAATCTGCTCAGTGCGACAGATCATTCCAATTTTCAAAGCTTCTCCAATCAGTTAGTTATTGAGAATGATGGCAACGTCTCTGAAAAATAAGTCCATCTAGTTTCCCCCAAGCATAAATAGAAGTGTTTTTGGAAGGGAAGGGGCAGAAATGCAATGTTTCCTTCTATTGCTGTTAGTTCAACTACAAGTGTAGGTGCCATTTAGAACATGGTTGCAAGGAGCATCTGCTGGACAGCTATAGCTGATTTGACTAATCGCTATTTTCTGCTCTTCCACTATTTTGAGTAGTTATTTGATGGGATTACGTTGTTTCCCTTGTCAGTGGTTTTAAAAGTACAGTAATCATGTGCTGCACCTCCCAAACTAGCTTTCAGCTAGCTCTTTTCAAAATAAAACGATGCAATTAGTTCCCTTGAAAAGAAAAGAAAGGAAGGAAGAAATGCCAGTAACAAATCTACCTTCCTCCTTTTGCAACAGTGCTTTTCCATCTCACAGACCTTTGATCTTTCTTCAACATTAATTTTGAGATGATTCACTCAGTGCTTTCCTTCACTTGTCATAGAATCACAGAATTGTAGCGTTGGGGGTGTCCAAAGGGTCATCCAGTCCATCCCCCATCAATGCAGAAAATATTCTGCGAGGCTTGGCATCAGTGTCCAGTGCCCACATGCCCCAATGGAGATAGTGTGATGATGAATAAAGTGTTGAATTAGGACCCAATCCTTGCTTGGCCATAGAAACTCATGACAGGGGTTGGCAGTGGGAAAAAGTGCTCCTTGAACACTACCCACACCTCAGAATCAGGGATGGAACACTTGAACAGCTTGGCAGTTCACTCCTCCCCACAAACAAACAAACAAACAAACAAACAAACCATGGAAGTAGATCTGAGTGCTGGGAGACCCAAGTCCCAACATGTAAAGAAGGCCTTGGCATGTTCATTTAATAGCAGGTGTGGCAAAATTGCTCTGCCATGTCCCCCAGAAGGGGCAGTAGGACATTTTCAGCCATTAAAAAAAAATTAAACAATGTTTGGGGTGCTGAAGGAGCAGGGCTCTGTGGCCACCCTTGAGCTGCTGGGAGCTATGTGTGGCCATGGGCTGCCCACTCTTGTATCTCACATGGATTACTGCAGTTGTCGGGTTGGGAGGTCACACAAAGAAAAGTGACTGAAGGGAGAACTCTGGTTATATCTTTCCCTCCCTTTCCCCCTCCCCCTGAATCCTCTTTACCTTTTTTTTTCTCTTTCTCTCTCTCAATCTCTCTCTCTCTCTTAGTTACACCAGTCAGGAACAGCTCTGAAGTTATTTCTTTGAGTTCTGTGGAAGAAATTATACCTACCACTACACCAGGGTCAAATACAGGTAACTGTATTTCTACAAGGAATGACATCCATGTTGGGATTTTAATTATTTTTATAGTCCACTATTCAAATGAAACTACATTTCTTTTTCAGGGCTGGTCCTAACATCAGGCAGGGTTAGGTGGCTTTTAATGGGTACCATTAAAAAGAAAAAGCTAGTTATTTAATTTCTCATTATATGTTTTTGCTAACACAGATGCAAAGAGACACATGTAGGATTTCTTGCCTCATGTGCCAAAATTACATAGCTAGCTTGAATTGGTTGGGTAAGAGCTGCAATTTGTTGCTCTTTCTCACTAAAATGTTTTGGGCCAGAGACCTGGCCTGTTGTATGTAGTGGTCTAACACAGCCAGGACTCTCAGGGTTGAAGTCCTGGGACTTTGTGAATACCAGGTTCTATGGCATTACCTGGTTTATGGTTTATCCCAAGAACAAGGGACATTGTTTCAAGCGATCGCTGTTGCAATGCAAAGTATTTGAAGGTGGCTTAGTCTTGAATGTGCAATTAAGAGCTATTAATCTCACAAAAGACCTGCTCCTCATTTGCTTATATGGATGAACCGTGCTGTCTGCATTTTTAGACTCTCCTTATGGGATTGTGGTAGCTATGGAGACTGTCATGGTGAATGCCTACACTTCCACATTTACCTCTACACTGCTGGCTGTGCATGACTTGGCTTTTTGCTGAACTCAGAAAAGTGTTCTGACCTTCATAGCATCCTGATTTGTGACAAGGCCACCCAGAGTGTGTTCTGGCTAAATTGCCTTAAAATGTTCCCAGGATATCTGGGAACTTTTATCATTTTCTGTTTCCTTCTTCTGCCACAGATTTAGTTCTGTCTTTGGTGAATGATAGTTCCGAGGATGTAAATTCTGTAAGATCTATAGAAGAATTAAACCTAGTGAAGCCCAGCAAAGGTAATCTCAGTGCCAAGAGGAATAATACCCGGGGGGGGGGGCACATGTTTGAGGCAGGGGAGTGCCTAACCCAAAATGGTGGGGAGAGGAGTTACTTTCCCTCAGCTTGGACTATAAACCATACCTGGGGAGAATTGGATAAGTCGGGGGTCATGTCATTTACCCAACTTATTCATGCTCTAAACAAAATTAATACAGTGCCAGCAGTATCGTTGGATAGAATAAGGCAGCCATCTTGGGTGTCTAGTTGTGAGGAGTCATGAAATGGCACCAAAAAGTTAGATGTTGCTTCTTCCTCCTTCTCCTTCTTGGATACCAGGGAAGGAGGGAAGGAATTTGTGTGCCAAAGTAACGTACCTGACCATGGACACAACACACCTTGATCTGTGGGATGTGGGTATGAATTGCTGCTTTGCCTCAAGAAAGAAGTTTGTCATGGACTGACTCATTAACACCTTTTACCGAACAGTAATACAACAACATCTTTATTAGCAGCTATGGTACATTTCCTACCCCCACCATCTCCAGTACCTATGAAGCCCACACACCTGCAGACATTTAAAACCAGCCCTGTGGTTATATTTTAGCAAAGAGCAGACGTGTCCCAAAGCAGATATAATTTCCATGCTGGTCCGGTGAAGATATTTGCTTATTTATTTATAGCCCAACTTTCCCCAGAACTGAGAACCAACACAGCTCATGACAGAATTTTAAAAACAAGAACAAATTCAAAAAGCAATACGTTGGGATAGTAAGACATTATTGAATACATTTATAATCTCAAAACACAAGTGAATTAAAAATACAGTGGTGCCTCGACTTACGAACGTCCCAATATACGACCATTTCGAGTTACGACGAGCTCTGTAGTCTTTTTTAAGACCAGTAGTCTTAAAAGTACATCAGTTAACCTGATAATAGTTTGAGAGTATGGCACCTATTCATTAAAAGTCATGATCTTAGTAAGCAGATGGTTGTCAAAAACCCACCCAAGAGAAGGTCTTCAAGCAAATACCTAAACAGAAGACCTAAAGGCAGAAGGAGAAGAGGAAGGGGGTCAACCTCGCCTTCCTCTATAGAGACTAGTTTCACAGTCTGAGAGCAGCCATTGAGGCAAAAAACAGACATTAGAGGTAGCAAATAATTAGAGCTGAAAGTGTTGCAGAGTGGTGACTGGGACAGTCCTTCTGTGTTTGCGAAATTAGACTTCAGAGGAGTCCCATGCTAAGGTTCTGAAGACCAATCACCAAACCAAGCCAATCTGCATAATCCTAAAGGTAAGAGAAGCTTGTGCTATGATGACACCCAGATGCTCACATTAGTTAACGATTTCTTTTTACCATCACAGGCTATCTCTAATATCTGTTTCTGTCCAGAGAAGTTCTCTCAAAACACTAAAAAGAACTTTTGAACCTTTCCAATGCTTTATGCAAAAGTGTTGCCAATGTAGGATAGGATGGAATACAGAGGAAAGATCAGATATACAGTAGATTCCAGCCAATGTAGATGGAATTATAGATCAGTTACACTGATTAAAGTGTCAGAAATGCCCTGATTCTTTTTCTGTTCCTAGAAAACATTGCATATGAAATAAGCTATAAAGGAAGAAATATAGAAGGTAAGATATAATTTTTGTTGCTACTGATGTTTTATTTGCTATGATTGCTTTTATTGTCCTGAGCCTTGTAGCACAGTGTTTAAAACTGCAGTACTGCAGTGAAGACTCTGCTCACAACCTGAGTTTGAACCCGGACTCAGGTACCAGCTCGAGGTTGACTTAACCTACCATCCTTCTGAGGTTGCTAAACTGAGTACCCAGCTCATGGGAGGGGGCAATGTGTAGCCTGCATAATTATATTGTAAACAACCCAGAGAGAGCTTTAAGCACTATGGGGTGGTATATAAACAACACACTTTGTTTAGGTTTTTTTTTAAAAAAGACAGATAACTGTTAGTAGGGCTTCAGTGTTTAATCAATGAATGAGTTAAGTTAATCAGTTACATTTCTTTGGAAAGGTACTCACCAATTAACTGGTACCAGATTTAGCCATTTAAATTATTTTCAAATAATACATATATACAAAAATAAAAAGAAGCAGATGCTTTTTTTAAAGATAAACTTGAGAGGGAATGTATTTTCTAAGATGAAGCCTTTTAAATAATAATGATGGGGGGGGGGAAGGTTAAAAAGGGAGTGGAGCTCAGCACAAACACCACCTCCCCTCAGACCAGAAGTTCCAGCTCTCTCTAATGATGAAAAAGACAAATGGGCTATTTATTTTTCACAACTGTTTTGTTTTGTTTCTATCCAAACATGCGGAAAAGAATCCATTAAAGGTTACTTGATTATTTAACTAAAATGTACTTAATCAAGTGATAGCCTTAAACGATTGTTGTTTCTGCTGCTGCTGCTGCTAACTCTGCTGAAGCGTTTTCGCCCAGAGGCTAATAGTCTGTCAACACAAAACAGCAATCTTAGTTCATAGATGGGAGAAATCTTCCATTCACAGATATATGTGCGAACTCAGCCAAGACATGCACAGAGAAGATATGGTAGATTTATAAAAATCATATATAAATATTATGTCTGCATCTGTATGACAGCACACACAAATATATATATATAGCTGTGCTGCTTCCCATGTTTTAAGTTTTAAACTGAATAAATCTCAGTTTTTTGCTTGTGGGACAAGAAAGATCTTGTGTCCATTTCATATTTGATTCACTACTTCAAGCCTATCTCAAGCTAAGGAATCAAAAATAAATTGAATTCAATAGTTGTTCAGCAACTGGAACAATGTGAGGACCCCATTATCTGTAGCAGTGTCCCTAACCTGGTAGCCTTTGGACATCTGGTACTACAACTCCCATGAGGGGACTTAGCCATGCTATCTGACAATGATAGGATGATATTCCTATCATGGATATTCACCATGTCTCAAGAGCGCCAAGTGGGAAAGGCTGATAGTTTAAGACCTTTGTCACTGGAGACGAAGACCAAGATCATTCACATTGTCACCTTCCTAATCACCATGTATGGGTGTGAAAGCTGGACAGTTAAGAAAGTTGACCAGGGGGGGGGGGGGGGAATGATTCATTTTAAATGTGGTGCTGGAGGAGAGCTTCACAGATACCCTGGACTACCAGAAAGACAAAGAAGTGGGTTCTAGGTCAAATCAAACCTGAACTATCTCTGTAGGCAAAAACGTTGAAATTGAGGCTGCTCTACTTTGGGCACATCATGAGAAGGCAGGATTCTCTGGAAAAGACAATAAAGCTTGGGTAGGTTGAAGGCAGCAGGAATAGAGGAAGATGAAATATGAAATGAATTTACTTCCTAAAGGAAACTAGAGGCTTGAGTCTTCAAGAGCTGAGCAGGGCTATTGAGGACAGGACATTTTGGAGATCACTCATTCATGGGGTTGCTATAAGTTGGGAGTGACTTGATGGAACATAACAACAACAACAATATGAGAGAAAAATGTGTGTGCAATTGTCATTTTAAAAATTGTCTAACATAAACAATTAAGAAGAACATGTGTGAATCATAAAAATGGATGTTCTCTTTACATAAGAAGAATGTTATTTATTGTTTGAGAATAGGGTTTTTTCAGTGAAAAAAACTGGGTACTGCTTTTGAGATGGTTCCGTTCATGTATAAACCATATCCCCTATCAAAGGGATTCTTTTCATGTATTGTTGGTACAACAATGAAATACCACGCATCATTTAGTTGAAACTGAACTATAGAGAAGTCTGCATGGTTTTTATTGTTTTCTTATATACATATTTTAACTGTGAAAGTAGTATGTTTAGTATGTGAACAAATATTATTTGTTCTTAAACAGAGTTTAACAAAATCTCCAAGTAATCTTTAAGAATGGATGCTGAAAATGGTACTGCATAAGATGATATTTTTGTGTTTTATAGAAATCTGTATATGTTGTGGAGAGCTTGAGATTCATACTCAGCACCCTTTGTTTCATGGAGGAATGTGTGCTCCATGCACAGTGAGTACCTGTGGATGTTCAGCATCAAGCCCCATATTCCATCCCAATTTTTGATTGGAGTTTGGAATTACAACTCCAAAAATCTCCCCCAGAAGTAGCCCTGTGGGGGATTCTAGAAGCTGTAGTCTGAGAGAGTAACTTTTCTGAGCTCTCTTTATGATCAGTTGAAAACCTATATCTAAAGAATAATGGAAGAGCAACTCCTGGATTCTGGAGATCCTTTGTCTTAATTCCAAAGTACCGTTGAATCAAGCCCTGTGTCAATTCATAGGTACCCCCACTTCCAGCATGCTCTGGATGGGTTATCCATCCTTAAAAATAATTTAAGCCCTAGATGTACATTTATGTAGCCAAGTACATGTTCATGCCACCCTAACGCGTACCAAAACCAAATCATTTTTTAAAATGTTGAAAAACAATTTTAAAGTGTGGGGAAGATAACAGGTCGGGAGAGAGTAAATAGCATTACTGGTTTCATACAGTCCTTGCTGCGCACAGCAGGCTTCAGCTGCAACCAGCCACACATGTTTCTCCTGGGCAGACATGGGCGTGAACCAAACAATGAGCTGAAGAAACCCACAAACAGGGCTGTTTTGTGGTTTGGTTCATAAGGTGGCTTGGGAATCCCCTTTTGCTGAAATAAAATGAAACAAAGAGCTGAACTTTTTTCCACTCAGCTCTTCATTTTCAGCAAAATGAAGGGGCCAATGCCTCTAAAGATGGCGATGGAGGAGGACGAAGAGGAGGCGGTAGGACCAGTTAAGGAGGTGACGAGGGGGTGCAGGAATGGGGTGGGCAGGTGGCAGAAGGGGTGAAGGTGTTAGGACACAAACCATAAAAGAAAAAACCCACAAACCAGTTTATTTTTCCAGGGTTCATGAGTGGTTTGGCTTGTGGGTAGCCACAGTTCATGAACCACCCTGATTCGTCATTTTTCTGATTCGTGCCCATCTCTACTCCTAAGTTTCATTTAGGAGTGAAAACAGGACCTGCAGAGGGTGGGGGCAAGATACATTCCAATATGAAAGCTCTTTCCGTATTCTGAGACAGGTTGTGGCCAAATGTTTCATAAAGATTAAAATGTACAGAAAAGCATGCCTGATAAAACTTTATGTGTTCCAAAGATCTAGCCAGCGATGCCGTGCTACCAGAAGGGTTTCCAGATTTTGGGACAAAGTTCCCCTAATACTCAGTCCACAAGCCAACTCCAGACCTCTTTTTTATTAAAAGCTCCCAAAACAATGTTAAACCCTGCAAAGTCATTGATGATGATGATGCTAACAGCAGTGGCATTTTACGTTTATTATCTTCAGCTGAGCTATCAGCTTCCCAGGCCAAGCAGCTGGACAGCAATAATGGGATCTGCCAAGAGCAACATACTGTAATCAACCAGCAGAGATATATTTTCAAAACTGGCATTGTTTGTTTCATTAACGCCTTAAAATAAAACATTTTTTTCCATTTGAAAATACTTTAAACCAAAAAAGCTTTTAAAAAAAAAAAGAGGAACAATTATGGCCTAAAGCTACTTACTAGTTCCAGTCAGACGAGACACATTGAATCATTTGGGAAATTGGAGTGTAGTCCCAGAAGGCTGAGTGCCCACAGAGACAGTGGGTTTCCTGTAGCTGGCACTAACAGTTGGATTTAGGCCCAAGAAACATATAAGAATAACTGAAAAACCCAGTGGTGTGTTATTAGTGGTCCTGGTTGCTAAAGCAAAAAGGCACCTGTCTGAGCAATGCTGAAAGTCTTGTGGTTCCACTCTTGCTAGAGCCATTAACCCATCCCTTAGCCTCAAACAAGTTGGTTATTAGACACACACGCCCCATCATAATATAGTGAGCGATTCAGTATGAAGGACTGTTTTAAGAATGTCTGCATAACTACCTTTGCTGGCTGACAGATTCTGGGAGTTGTGGTTTTAAAAGGTAATGTTTTGTAAGTTCTAGGTTTCCTGGTGCAGTTTGTCATGGGCTTTGAACACTTACAAAGGTACATAGTAGTATTAACTAACTACAGTTTTCGGCTTTGTTTGTAAAGGAGAAGTTTCTGGAGCGCTTCTTCCTGTGTGATGATGATGGCTACCAAGCTGACTGTGCCATCTGCTGCTGGGGCAACTCTCTGATAATGTGTGATGACCCCAAATGCCACAGGTGACTGATACCCAAACTTTGCATCCAGAACTGGAGATGCTACCAGGTTGGAGGTGTGAGAAGGAGCCTTCTCAGTTCTATGGATACTGGCTAAAATTCCATATTAAAGGCACAGGGTTTTATCATCCCTTGTATTTATGGCCTGTGACTATGCTGATTAACAAACACCATCAAAGACTCAATGGTGTATATGGCGAGTTTTTCTTCATTACTGTGAGTGCAGTTAAGGACTCTGTAGGTTCCTTGTACCCCATCCCCATGTATGTTAGTGTAATGGTCACGTAGGTTCCAGGAAGTGAATTCCTACACTCAGTCTTTTACGGAGCTTGGAGAAGTGATGCTTTTGGACTACAATTCCCAGAATCCCTCAGCGGGTATGGCCAGTGGCCCAGCTCACAGGATTCTGGAAGTTGTAATACCCCAGACAGTAATTTTTTTGCATCAAAGAAAGGAACATGTCCAAGCTCTCCTCTTGTACTGATTTTCAGTGCAATACAAATATGTTTGTAAGGTGGGCATGCATGCATGCTCATGAATTGAGTGCCCCCTGGTTCTTCTTCTCCTCATCATCCCAGAGTGGTGAGATGGAGAACGTTGTAATACATTTGGTAAGTGTGCAGAAGAAAGGTGATTGTCAGATGCAGCTTCTCAGTTCTATGGATACTGGCTAAAATTCCATATTAAAGGCACAGGGACTCTGTCATCCCTTGTACAGTATTTATGGCCTGTGACTATGCTGATTGGGAGATTCTGGGACTTTGTAGTAGGGGGGAAAACCTTTGCCTTCCCTACAGCAAGAGGCTCCTTGGGAATTCTTTGCATCTACATATGTTGATTCCTTCTGAAATGTAAAAGGAGTTCTTCATGTCTTCAGAAAATCACTTTCTCTATTCATTTAGGTGTTTTTGTGAAGAATGTATTGATACGCTTGTTCATCCTGGGCATTCAAAGGAAGTCAGAGAAACTAGCCCTTGGCTTTGCTTCATGTGCAAGTCACAGGATGGACATGAGTTGCTCAAGAGGAGGACAAGATGGCGTGAAGAACTGAAGCATTTCTATGATCAGGAATCTGTAAGAGAATATGTTGCATTGACTTTTGCTTAATGTAAAAACATTTTGAGGGTTGTTTATCTTTGCATTAACTGGATAGATATTTCATAGGATGTACCATCTAGAATAAGATTTTACAGCCCTAAACCAACTGATTTCAAAAAGAAGGGGTCTGTCCCTTTCCTTTAACTCTACTGCTAGCTGGTGATTTTAAAAAGCAAGGAATAAAAAGCCTTCCTTTTCCAGATGGGGCAGTAAAACTCTTTCAGCTGACATGGCAAAAATGCCATTAAATTTCTTTAAAACAATGGTTGAAGATTTTGCCCCCAGCACTACTAGTACAAACAAAAGCAAACCAAGGCTTTCTATGCTTCCCTTTTCACTGCTCTCTGCCCACATTCATCAACCAGAAGCCATTTCTGGTCCCCAAAAGTGTCCACGCCAGTGGTATGTATAGTGAAAACTGGGACTCACAGGGTTTAAGTCCCCAGATTTTCAGAAGAGCAGGGACAGTAAGCTGCCCACCCACCCACCCACTTAGGCTTCCCTGTTCCCTTTGATATTAGATGCAGTCCTCTCCATAGCTGAGAGAAAAATAGATCTTTTTGTTGTTATAGAAATGTTGTAAGCTATCCTCAGTATAATACAAAATATTTGAGGAGGGTTTGATCCTGAATGGGCAATTTGGGGGAAAAGACCTAATCCTTAATCGTTTATATGCATCAATCCAGTGGCTTGCATGTTTGGACTTTCTTTATGGGGCAGGATGGCTATGGGGACTGACATGGACAGCCTCTGCATTTCTTCCAAATTTATCACAATACCACTAGTGTGAATCCATATAGACATAGGGTAGAGTCCTATCAGGGAAAACTGTGTAAAGCCAAACATGTAAGTGGTTTCCCTTCTGGTTTGTCATCTGCCCTGCTACCAGGTGCATGACCAGGCACACAACTGTTCATGCAACTAGAGGATGTGGGGGGGAGTGTGAAGCATGGCAGAGCATGTGTGATTTGCCCTATACCATTGTGTGAAGCAAGAGGACTCTGCCAAAAATCCCAAAGATGCTTTTTCTGTCCCAACCTGGTATAAGGTTGTTAAGCTTTCTAAGAAACAGCAGGAAAATGTCATTGATCCATCAGGAAGGCCAAAGTTCACCATTTGCTAGTTCTTACATTGATTAGTCCACGGGCAATTCTGTGTATTTTCATCAATCACTGGAGTCAATAACCAGTGAGAAATAGAGGTAAATACATAGTATTCAGCTTCCTTGGAAGCTTTCTGTAGATATAAACATTTGAGGAGAAACCATGTACCATGAATCTCCTTTCCATCCACTCAAGATGGAAAAGGAGAATGATAGACACCTACCTAGAAACTAGGACTGAGACATTTTAAGGGCCAGCGCAGTGTAGCTAAAATTCAAATTAGACCTTGCAGATTGTGTGGTCATTAAAAGCTGAAACCACCTTAGTTTTCCAGAGAGCAGAACTTTGTGTCTCAGTAATCATACTTGAAAGTGAAGCCTCCAGGCGGTCAGTCACAAAAGAAAGCATGCTGATCTGTAGATTTAAGAGATGTGGAAAGCCTGTCTAATGTTAATCACATTTCTTTCAGCACTTAAGGGATTTCCTCATCAGGATCTGACAGATATTACATTTGCTTCTAAATCATATCACAGATGATGACATTGCAGAAATTTGCAGGGATGTAGTAACATAGACCCCAAAGGCATATGTAACAATAATCCTTACAGAGTAGAATAACTCATTATTTTGCAATGCAAACAACTATTTCTGACTTAAAAGGTGCTCAAGGTTTTCCAGGCGAAGAAAATCTCAGGCTAATTTGTTCACATTATAGTCTATAGATTTAGCCCTTATGCAGCCAAATTTAGTTGTGACTTAAGGGCCCTAACTGCACTTTGCATTATTAATTGCATCGCCTGATGCCATTTCAGAGGACAACTTTTAATGCTAGGCTGTGGGTTGTGGGGCGAGAATGCCATTATAATTGCAGCACATAGGGATATAAGGGAAGAAACTAGATAGGTGCCAACTGAGATGGGGTTACCTCCACGAGTGCTATATAAAATCAGATATGGAAATGTTTAACTCCCCCCCACACACACCCATATGTGTCAGTCTCCATCCAGATCAGGGAAGTGTATCTGAGGTTGTCATGGACAAGCAAGGACAGGCACCAGCCGCCCATGCTGCATATGTTTAATTTTTTGTTGCTAGAATCAAATAAAAGGCATCCTGTACAAATAAATATCTTTTTTTTTAATTGGTTGTGTTAGAACTCTCTTGAAATATATCAGCCATTGTCCCCATGGGAGAGAAAACCCATCCATGTGCTTTCTCTTTTTGATGACATTACACCAGGTAAGTAAATGGGAAATACATCCCCCTCTCATACAGCCTGTGGCTTGAACCATTAGGACCCATTTGCTCTGCAGAAATCCTTGTGCTGTGGCGCTTGCTGCCTCACTAGCGGCACTTGTTTGGGTTGCAAGACGCTAGGGTAGAGCTGCCCAAGCTTTTCTGCCTCAAGAGCCACATGCAGGTCATACAGGGTGGGTTGCTGAGGATAGCATATCTGCTCATTCACATTTCCACACATGTACACACACTCACTTGATATGCAGGGGTGGGGAAGTTTAAATCTTCCCTTCCTCTATGCTGAGATCTAAGGATTCCTAGGGAAGCTTTTAGCATGCCCCAATGATCTCCAGTAAGATCACAGTTTCTGTACCACTAATTAGTGGTCATCTGACATCAGTCACTTTCTGGTAGGATTTCTGAGATCAAGGAGTGGCTTTACCATTGCCAGCTCTCCGTGAGTTGTTATGGCTGAGTGGGGATATGAACCCAAGCATCTTGACTCCTGGTCCAATATTCTATCCATACATCACACTGGGGCTCACCCTCCCTCTCCTTGTGGTAGTTAAATAATACTGGAAGCCAGGAAGTAGCACTTTTTATTCTCACCCTAAAGGAGAGAGGTTAGAGATCCTCTAGCTTTGAGAGGCATGCAGGGAGCAGCCAATAGGTTGTACCTCTCTGTACTAGAGGAAAGGATCTACAGAGGAGATTAGCTACAAAGTTCCCCAGAGCTTTTCATTAACTGGCTCTTAAAGTCTCAACAACTCACTCTGAGGCATTTGTAGCCAGAATTTTAAAAGTTTCTTTACTTGAAATTACAGACTTGTGTATAGTATTTTCTTTACTCCACACATACTAGCAACCAATTTAACAGATCAACAGCAACAAAACAACTGCCCCCAACAGATTAAGAGAGGGAAAGAACACACAGTAGAGAGGTGTGACTTTCTTTGAGTTTCAAAACCGGAAGGAACTATTTCTGTTTTCCAGAACTGAAAAGCTTTGGGTTCCTGGGGAAAAATATGAGCAACGGACGACTGAAGTATTTGGATGATGCCACAAATGTGACAAGAAAACATGTAAGTAAATGTTACTAAGCTGACTTTGAACAACTGGTGTTTCTAATTAAGTTACATTCAATATTCTTTCTGGTCCTTTTGCATTGATTACACCTCTGCGGGAGAAAATAAGATTTCTTGCCAGTCAGCAAATGACAGTTTAAAATATATGAGAAACTGCAAGAATGTTACTAATTCATATTTGTATTTAACTCAGGCAAAGAAAAACAAGAAGTCTTATGGCACCTTATAGACTCACAGGCTTTCTTTGGCATAAGCTTTTGGGGACTATAGCCCACATCTTCAGGTGTGTATAAGGAAGTTGGCTACAGTCCACAAAAGCTTATGTAAAATTAAATGTGTTAAAATTTTAACATGTAAAACTCCTCATTGTTTTTCCTACCGCAGGCTGACTTGGCAAGTCCCCTAGAAACTTCTGCTTAGGGACAGAGGAGGTGTGTCTTTGAAACTTTGGCAAAATGGGAGGGGGAAATGGCTAGGTAAAATAATAAGAGTCATTTTATTTCAGTGCAAGCTAATCCTATGCTGAACTGGAGTGTCTTTGTAAGCATGCGGACCATTTAATTAACATGCTTGGCAACACATTTGAATGGGGGTGAAATGCCCAAAGCCCAGTTCAATGGCTACAATCTGGCACAGAGCTAAGTGCCGAGGCATCATTAGTTTTAAAGGGAATTGGATACCTGCACGCTGGATCCTGGCCAAGTAATGGTTCTTTGTTAACCTTTCACAGCTATGAATCAGTCTTATTATTAATAATTATCTCAAGAAAAAAGCCATCATTCCGGAACATATTCTTTCCTTTGCTTCCCCCCCCCCCCTCTCTCTTGGGGTTGTCTCTGTTCTCTGTACTTCTTTATCTTCTTTAATCACAGTTCCATAAATGATTGCTAGATTGCTGTTTAATTTTTTCCAGTTTGAGCTTACTTTACGGATTGAATTTATTTAGGAAAAGAAAACATGGCACATAAACATATCTGAATAATAACTACATACATGGAATACATTCATTTATTTCCATGTGGCTTCGGCTGCTGCCCTACAGGCACACATATATGCTGAGAGTAATATCCATTGACGTCAGCGGAATTTTCTTCTGAGTAGATGCAAATTGGATTCCACTGTTAGTCTAAATTAATAAGGGAGACACCACTGTACTTTGACTAGTCATCGCACTGTGGAGAGTTTGAATTAAGTGAAACAATTAGCAGCAATGTATTTAAAGGAAACCTAGTTAGCAAGTTTTAGAAGAGGTAGCGGCATCCGTCTGTGCTGGCATGTCAGGCAAAAACAAAACAAAAGTAAAGAAGACAAAAACATTGTGGCACCTTAAAGATTAACGGCTATACTTTAATGTGAGCTTTCATGGACAAGTCCACTTCCATCTGAAAAAGTGGGCTTGTCCATGAAAGCTCACATTAAAATATAACCCTTAGTCTTCAAGGTGCCACAATGTTTTTGTCTTCTTTATTTCTTTTATTTTGCTTTTGCCTGGCATGCTAGTTATTTATATTTATTTATTTATTTATTACATTTATAGCCCGCCCATCTAGTCATATAGACTACTCTGGGCGGGTAACAACATATCATCTAACAATTTAACAATTTAAAATCATAACAATATATTACTAAATAAACAATGATCCAAGATGGAAGAAAACACAAAATAACAAAAATTCAGACGGTGGGTGGAGGGAAGGCTTGCTTAAACAGCCAGGTTTTCAGTTAGCAAGGTTAGGTTTATTCTGAGATTACAAATTGCTCTTGTCCCTTGATATGAATTTATGTGCCTTTAAAATACAAAATATCCTCTTCTCCATCCCAACTTCTGAAGCTTTTTTTTCCCTGTTTGATAGATAGAAGAATGGGGCCTGTTTGATTTTATATTTGGGTCCACTCCACCAGTGGCAAAGTCGTACAAATACCCCTCTGGTAAGATATATAAACGTATTTGAAATGGTCACTATTAAGAATCACTTTTATTGCTTCGGTCAGTCCAAAGTGATTTACGTATCATTTTTGGTGCATTTACTTTCACTCTCCTCTGGAACAGGTTAGATAAAATGACATTCAGGTTGCAGCTACATTGTCTGATACAATGGCTTTGTTTGTCCAAATAGCCTTGGGCAGTTCCCCCCTCCCTTACAATGGGTTCTTCTTGTGTTTTTGTCATTGTTGTTATAGGTATGTCATCCAGTCACTTTCAACATATGGCATTCTTAAGAATGTGTGACTTTGAAAAGGTCCTATCATTAACAGTCCTGCTCAGGTCTTACAAATTCAAGGTCATGACTTCCTTTATTGAGTCCATCAGTCTTATTTTCTCTTCCTCTTTTTCCACTGCCTTCATTTTTCCCCAATATTATTGTCCTATCCAGTGGGTCTTATTTTCTTGTGATATGCCAGAAGTATGATAACTTACTTACCGGAAGAAATATCAACAACCTCAGATATGCAGATGATCCCACTCTGATGGCAGAAAGTGAGGAGGAATTAAGGAACCTCTTAATGAGGGTGAAAGAGGAGAGCGCCAAAAATGGTCTGAAGCTCAACATCAAAAACACAATGATCATGGCCACTGGCCCCATCACCTCCTGGCAAATAGAAGGGGAAGATACGGAGGCAGTGACAGATTTTACTTTCTTGGGCTCCATGATCACTGCAGATGGTGACAGCAGCCACGAAATTAAAAGATTCCTGCTTCTTGGGAGGAAAGCGATGACAAACCTAGACAGCATCTTAAAAAGCAGAGACATCACCTTGCCAACAAAGGTCCGCATAGTCAAAGCTATGGTTTTTCCAGTAGCGATGTATGGAAGTGAGAGCTGGACCATAAAGAAGGCTGACCGCCGAAGAATTGATGCTTTTGAATTGTGGTGCTGGAGGAGGCTCTTGAGAGTCCCCTGGACTGCAAGGAGAACAAACCTATCCATTCTGAAGGAAATCAACCCTGAGTGCTCACTGGAAGGACAGATCCTGAAGCTGAGGCTCCAATACTTTGGCCATCTCATGAGAACAGAAGACTCCCTGGAAAAGCCCCTGATGTTGGGAAAATGTGAAGGCAAGAGGAGAAGGGGATGACAGAGGACGAGATGGCTGGACGGTGTCATCGAAGCTACCAACATGAATTTGACCCAACTCCGGGAGGCAGTGGAAGACAGGAGGGCCTGGCGTGCTCTGGTCCATGGGGTCACGAAGAGTCGGACACGACTTAACAGCTAAACAACAACAAGATGATAACTTCATTTTTTGCTTCTATTGAAAGTTCAGGCCTGTTTTGATACAGCACCCACTTATTGGTCCTTCTGGTGGTCCACATATCTGTAAAGCTGTCCTCCAACACCATGTTTTGGCTGAAATACTACTGCACAGCTCTGCCTATGCAACAGGAATGGCATTACTGGCAGTGGCAGATTGTTGTTGATTAAAGACTTCATTTCATAATCTCAGGATGCACATGGTTTGTACACAAAGGGGCAAAGTCACTAACACCCTAAAATCACAAAATGATTCCTTTAATTAGCTGCAATCTGTCACTGCAAATGGCATAGTTCCTGTTGCACCCAATAGGATTTGGGGCTTTGAATGAATCAATCTTTTTGATGTCTGCTTTCTTCACTGTCTAGCTTTCATACACATTGCAGTTAGGAATACCACAGTTTGGATGATCTTTGCCTTTGATTCTAGCAATACATTCTTACACTAAAGGTTCTTTTCTAGTTCCTTCACAGCTGCCCTTTCAAGTCTCATATTTCTTCTGATTTCTTATTTGCAATTTTGATTTGGATTGATGATTGGATCAAGCCAACATATAAATATGCAACCATTTCAATTTCTTCATTGTCCTTAATAAAGTTGTGTTTCCCCATCTTAGGTTAAGATTATAACCTTAACTCAGGGGTCAGAAACTTCTAGGCCTCTAAATGTTTTGGACTTCAACTCCTAGAAGCCCCAGACATGGTAACATTTTATGGGGGTTCTAATCCAGAACATCTGGCAGCCCAAAGGATCCTCAGCACTATGCAGTCTGAATTGCATTCACCCTCCCACTCAGTTGATGGCTGAGGGTGGGACATTTGTCCATGTCCAAATCCAGAGCTAGTTTAAGGCATTTTGCTGCCTAAGGCAAAGAATAAGACAATGCTGTTCCCATTTCATGTACAAAAGCTGGTTGGACCAATACTTGAATCTCTCATCTTCAACATTACTGGTGGGAAGGCCTCTGTTGACACACCTAAAAGCAGCAGGCTACCTTGGGGAGAGGGAAAAGAGTAAGACAGGCTGCATAGCATGTAGCTCTCTCTTTTGATGCTACCCATGGCCTCATTTGTCTAGTGCTAGGACTGGCCTAACTCTAACCTGTCCAAATCCAATGCCATTCTTAAAAGCAAGAATATTGTCACTTGTGAGCTGGTATTGCTCAGTGGGTTGGAGCACCTGACTGCAGAGCACAAGGCCCAGAGTTGAAAATCCCACTAGCAATCAGATGAGTATCCTCCTGTGTGCCTCCTGTGTGCTTGGAAGAGGAACCAGCCAAGATCACCTGGGATGTATGTGGCTCATGGGTTTCTTTGCTCTGCCATCCAGGCCACGTTTCACAAGCTGCACAGAACCAGAGTGCCACCAGAAGGAAGGACTCAGAATTAAACCATTTTAAACTACTCTATAACTATAGAAACCAAGGAGAGTCGCCTTGGTTTCTATAGTTGATGGTGTTTTATTGTTGTTGTTGATGGTGTTTTATTGCCACCTGTATACTTCTTGCTGAAAGATTTAATTTGCTTTCTGAACAGAGCTTTGAGGGGTTTATGTCTGGATTCTTGCATTTTCTATAACCTCTGCCAGTATTTGCCACCTTTAGGAATTGATTCTTAAATCTGAATTGCCAATATTAAGTGGCGACTTGCCAATTAAATTGAATATTTAAAAGGTCCAGAACTACATTCTGCTTAATTTCAAACTTCCTTAGAGATGAGCAACTGGTGTGTAGTTTTAGAGTGTTGCCATTTTTTTCTTCAAAAGACTGCAACCTAGTTTCAGAAGAAATTTCCAGAGACCACCCTCTTAAGGTCTGTTCTTCTCTTCTCTCTTCCCTTAAAGCCTGGTACTTTTACCAATACTTTCGAATACTTCAGTATGGAAGACCCACAGAAGGAAGCAAGAAGCCCTTCTTCTGGCTCTTTGTAGACAACCTTGTTCTCAATGAAGAAGATAGAGATACAGCTTCTCGTTTTTTTCAGGTAAGCAGAAAAAACGGAGCTTGGAAAACGTACTTTCGGGAAGTATGTCTTCCAGAACCACTCAGACTTGTGACTGTAACTTGTGAGTGAGCCAGGTGTTCAATTACAAGCACCTCTGCAACCACCTGAAGCAGGAAGAGAAGTGTGGCTCTCACTCAGCCACTCCTCCTCCTCCCTCACTGCCGTGATGCCACCCTCACAATGATGATGGGTGGGGAGAGTGGCAGCTCTCGCTCTCTCCTAGCCGCCTCCATGGAAGGCTGGTTGAGAAGCAGCTGTGCTGTGAAGGTGGGAAGGCCATGGTAGTAGCAGATACGGATGGCCAGCTCAGATGGTGAACAGTCAGAGGTGTGGGGATTTCTGCCACCTCCCCTAGCACTCAACCAGCACAGGTAATAGCCTCACTCTGCCTAATGGGCAGACCAGCCCTGAAAATGGGCAAAAAAGCCATGTAGATTGGTCCTTGCTTCCAATCTTGTCTAGAGGGTGGTGTACCAGAGAGATGGTGCTGGGATAACTGCTGTTCCTCTCTTTAGGGAGGATGTGGTCTAACAAGCTAAGAACTGATTCACAGAAGTGTTTTGGGGTAATAGGAAGGATGGTCCAACGTTAATTAAAGAGCATATCTTTGATGGGACAGCACTCCTTTTGAAGAGCCAGATCTTCAGGGGATATTCCTAGATACGGCCTTTCTCCTGGATTCCCAGCTGTTGCCAGAGGTACTTTTACATGGCTTCTATTGGTGCAACTGGAGTTGGCCTTTCTTGGGAGAAAGTAGATCTATCCATTGCTACATGTGCCTTGGCCACCTCAAGCTTAGACAACTGGTTCTATTGGGGCTGTGATTTGAAGAGTATATGATAAAATACAGTTGTTGCAGAATGCTGTGTCCAGGATGCTTCCCCTCAAGAGCATCTTACTCCAGTCGTCTTTGACCGGTATTGGCTTATACCTGTTTTTGATCCCAGTTCAAAGAACTGCTCTTCTACTTTAAACCTCAAAATGTAAACTCTCTCAGAGGCTCAAATCACTGAATTGTTTAGGGGAAAGATATTTAGCATGTGATATGGTACTGATATTGCAAAACTGTTGAGATATATTAAAGCTTTTTTCCCTTTGAAAGGTGGAGGCAGTGGTCAGATATAAGGCACAAGGTGACGTCATCCAGAATGCAGTACATGTATGGAGCAACATTCCATCGGTTAACAGGTGAATGACTTGTTTCTCATAAGTGTTTGTCCTGGAGTACAACCTTCTTTTTGAGCCAAATCAGCAGGACTTGTTACCTGTCTTGTCTTGAAAATTGGTTTCTGGTTGTTGGTTTTTGCATTTCACTGAATGGGTGCTCTAGTTCAAGAAATGTCTGCTGTAAATCTGTAAGTTTTGAACCTCTGTCTTGTAGATGGCCATGGGTTCCCCATCCCTGATCTGCTTCATGCTGCTAAAGAGCAGTTCACCTCTGCACCACTCAGGCTTGCACATCTTCATCTAAAAACTGTCGGCTGTTCTCTTTGCAAAATGTCCAGGGGCAACGCAAGAATTGGAATGGGGGCTTCTCAAAGTTACATTGCTTCTCTGAGGAGCTCCCACTCAAGAGTTCTGTAAGAGGGAGAAAGATCAAGGGAATGAAAGAGGGTAGCCCATAGCCTGAAATTTTAAGGTGTGGAGATCTGCGTGTGAGGAGGGTGGCCAGCAAAATTAAGGGGCACTACATCTCTAGATATATTATATTCATTTGATACCCTGTTTCCCTCAAAATAAGACCTAACCTGAAAATAAGACCTAGTATGATTTTTCAGGATGCTCGTAATATAAACCCTACCCCAAAAATAAGCCCAAGTTAAATGAAACCCCGCCCTCCACCCTTGTGCAGCAACCAGAAGAAGATGACATGACTGTATTTGAATAAATGTAGATTGTTGTACATGAAAAAAATAAAACATCCCCTGAAAATAAGCCCTACTGCATTTTTTGGAGCAAAAATTAATATAAGACCCTGTCTTATTTTCTGGGAAACATGGTATAATCAGCCCCACTTCCTCCATCCAGAAACAAATATGTGCACACATACATCAAATACAGCCTAGTGACATTAATGGCTAGTCCATCCCTGCTCTGGGAGGGCAATCACAGGGGAAACTGGGCTTTCAAGCATGCACACACATGTGCCTGTCTGTACACACACACACACATGCACATCTGTGGGCCTGGAGAGAAAAAACATGCCAGGTACTCTCCTTTCTGCTAACAGAGTCACTGTGCTTTTAAGACCGTGGCATGGTGAGCAGACACATCAAAGTGCAGCAATGGAGGGAAAAAAGTATCTTTTGGATATCCCCTGTCCCACAGCATTAAGTCAGAGCGTTTTGTCAGGGAACAGGGTGGTGCGACACCAACTCTCATTAGCACAGAGTTACCAAGTGCACAATGAGACCATCCTAGAATTTACTAAGATAAGAGCAAAAGGAAAGAGGCCAGGATCAGAGACAGGATAAATCCCTGTATTGATTGAAGTGAAAATGCAAATGAAGTGGTGATTAATTCATATTAATAAGAAGAATGAGGTTCCAGCATATCTTCTAAATTTTCACATTAACACATTTTTTTCTTTGTTTATATTTCTCCAGCAAATACTGTGCTACATCTGTTTATGCAGATTTGTTCCTGTTGGCAGAAGACATATGTAGAACCAGAATCTTCTCTGAGCGTCCAGCCACTCTGATAAGGGAGTTTTTTGTTCCCTTGAAAGACTATTTTAGGGCTTTTATCTAAAACATTTCTGAGAGCAGTTTTTTCTAATAAATAAAGATTATTTTATGACAAATATAGAAATGGTTAATTGTTTGTGTTCATCTTCCTGGAAAGCATTCATCCGTAGCAGTCTTTGTCTGACCATCTCATCAAATAAAGGACTGCAGATTATGACCAAGCCCCACAATTTAGTATCAGTTTATTGAAAGCTGGCTGGATAGCTTAGTGGTTTAAATATCTGGCTAGAGCCAAAGGCTGGGAGTCTGATTCCTTACTGTGTCTCCTGGGAGAAGAGTTAGCCTGTGGTAGCCATGGGCAAACTGGACAGTCCCCCAAAAGAAGTCATTCCCAAAAGAAGGGAATGGTAATACACCTCTGAGTATTCTATACACAGAAAACCCTGGAAAGAGTTGCCATATGTTGGAATCACCTTAATGGCATGGAGTTATTACTGCATGGATTGAAAGGTGTGTGCTTAAAGAAAAAGGCAATAAAATAATTTACGATTCTACAGAAGTGCTTCTTCTCACTAGAATTTAAATTTCCTGGAGGATCATGCTCATAAACAGGCATTTTGATATAGGAAGGATGTATTCATCCTCCACCCACCCACTCCACCTGGTTTTGTGTTGTTGTGTTTTGTCTGCTGTTTCTGGCCAAGATGCAAAGTTTCGCAGACTTTTGGAGCACTTCTTTAAAAATCTCCAGAAGTGTAACTGTCAGGAACAGCTGGTTATACCTAGAGCAGTTTCAAAACTCTTTGTCAGGATCTGGCCCATACCACCCTGGCAGCTGCAGGATGGGGGCCAGCCTGACCCAGGAATGGCCTGGTGTTTGCAGGCTCAGGCCCTGGCCTGTGTAGCAGTTGCTGGGCCACTCATGAGGCTCACCTGGAAACCTGGAGGGAAGGCCTATTTAAGGAGTGGTTCTCCTTCCTAGACTTTGCCTCAGCAACAAAGGTCTTTGGCCATGCTGACTGACTTGCTGCTCCTGAGCTTCAGAGTCCCTGTGTTCCAGTATTCCTGCATCTATTCCTATTCCTATTCCTGCCTTGGTCCCTGCTCTTGCCTAAGCTCGCCTCCTGCATCTTGACTCCAGTGTTCCTGCACTTGCTTCTGTTCCTGCTTTGGCCCCTGCTCTTGCCTCGGCTTGCCTCCTGCATCTCAGTGCCTTGTTCTGGCTCTGTTCTCCCAGCCCTGTGCTCCTGCCTCTGCTTGGTCATGACCAACTGAGCAGTGAGTGCCTTGGGACTTGATATTCTGCATGGTGAACTGGGTCCTGGTGCCCTTGCCCCTGGTGAGATGCTGCCTGGGATATCTTGGACTGTGACCCTATTTTTTAAAAACGTTATTTGATATGTTACATGATTGGCATTACCTGCATACACACTTAGCATAGCTCTTTTCACTCTCTGAAGTACTAAGTTTCCTTTGGAGGGAAATTGACCAGATAACACTGTTAAATAATCTAGGGTTGGCCAAGTCATTTCTCTGTTGAATTACACACATTTTGCTAGAATCAACAAAATGACACAATTAAGTGTGCTCCCCCAACCCTATATATTTATAAACCTATTACTGCTGAATTAGGAGTAATTGGTATGGAACCAGTAAAGGAATGATGCCCTGCAATTCCATACTAAAAGCTATCTGTATTGATATAACACTCCAGCTAGATCTTTGGACAAAATGAATTCACTATACCATATCCATATTATTTGAAACTGTCCTGAATTCTCATTTGGTGGAAAGAAGATCATAAATATAAATAACTGGGTCAGAGCCTTATGACTGGCAAATAGATTTGTAAGGAGTTCAGAACTGAGACCCTTTCTGCTTTCACTTCATCATGAGAAAATGTCTAAACACTACATCACCATAAGCATGTTCTTCACTGTGACTTGTTCTCATAGAAACAATTAAACATGGACCTAATCAATCTGCTTATTGATACTGGTGCCCATAAAGGAATAAATGAAAGAAAGACTTCTGTGCTGGGATCTAAATCAAGAATGTAAGAAGAGCCCTGCTGGATCAGGCCAAGGGCCCATCTAGTCCAGCTTCCTGTATTTCACAATGACCCCACCAGATGCCTCTGGGAGCACACGAGACAACTAGATACCTGTCTCCTGATACCACTCCCCTGCATCTGGCATTTTGAGGTACCTTTCTTTTAAGCCTGGAGATTATACATTCCCATCATGGCTTATAACCTGTGATGGACTTTTCCTCCAGAAATCCCCTTTTAAAGGCATCTAGGCCATCACCACATCCTGTGGCAAGGAGGTCCACAGACTAACAACATGGTGGATAAAGAAATATTTTCTTTTGTCTGTTCTCACTGTCCCAACTCTCAATTTGAGTGGATGTCATTGATCTGGAGATACATGTTATTACCAAAGGTGATGTAGTTGTGTGTGAGTACAAAGTTATAGAATATAGTTTCTCAATGTTCTTTGGTCTAATTCAGGATCGTGTTCTTAGTAGCTTGTAGTCCATCTGTCTGTGGCATGTTGGTATAAAACACCTAGGCATTCATAATGTCTGGAATGATGTTATCTGGGAGATTGTGAATTGAATGTGTTTTCTTCAGGAAGTCACTTGTGTCTCTTAGGTAGCCAGTCAGTTTGTTTCTTCCTCAGAGAAGCAAATTGCATATCACAGATGTCTTTCCTTGTTATAAAGAATGTTCTGTCCAGCATTCAGTGCAAAGGGCTGGCCCCATACATGAGGTTCAAGATGTGAAGTTTCAGTCCTGTTCTTTTCCTAGTTCTTATACAGAACACTGCTTGGGTAGCTCAGTCATTATTTGGAGAAAGCATCACACACATGATCCCCATACTGCCTGTACAATGTATAGACCACAGTTGATTTCTCATTTTCAGTCCCTTAAGAACAAGATCTTTCTGTTTGCATTTCCTTAGGAAACCCTTATTCATTGGGTATATAAACCTTTGGCTTAGGAAGTGGACTGTAATCTACAAAAACTCAGACTCGGATAAACCTTTTAGTCTTTCAGTGTCACAACTGTTCTATTTCTACTTTTCCTAAACATGGTGAAACAGACAAAAAATAGCTACCTCTTTGACAACTGCTAAATGTGATGCTGTGACAAGAGCCTGAGGCAGGGGTGGACAACTTGCAGCCCTCTAGTAGTGGCTGGTGACTCCAATCTTGGAAGTGCCATAAATCCAGTCCAGGTTTTAATATGCACTTTAAAGGAACTGTCCAGAGTGCTGAATTCTATCAGAAAAATAGATTATGCACCTTGTATAATTCCTATAAAGTGTGTTCCAACTAAAACTCAGAGTGAATTCACAGGATGTCTGAAATGGGAGTCACCACTGCCCACTACTACTTCCAGAGGTTGTTGGAATGCAACTCCCATCACCCCCCACCAACTGATGGGAGCTTACAGTGAGCAAGGCAAAAGGATCCCCATCCTTTGACTGCAGGTTGCATGTAGAACCATGAACTACCGAGCCTGAGCCTAGTAGTATTGGACTACTCATCAAAATTACACAGGCTTAATAAAGCTTGAAAAATTCCTGTATCAATACTAATGAATGCATTTAAAAGGAAGAAAACAAACTGTCCCACTCAAAACTGACTAACTAATTTCCTGGGTCAATAAATTGTGAAAAACAACAGTCTTTTGCTATCTAAAAGTCTGAAACGTTTTAATCGGGATAAAGTTATACAGACTGCAATTTCTCAGCAGGATCTGATGGGTTTACCAAAAGCATGTGCCAAATAAAAAAATTTTCCCCCTTTAAGGTCCCCCAAGATTCTGTGTTGGGTTTTTTGCTGTGTTGGCTGAAATCTAGTAGCAAGTCACAAGTAGAATAGGTCAATTTATCAATGGGACTTAGACAGAAGTTGACTCACCAAATTCCCATTGATTCAACAGGCTACTCTAGGTTTGATTTACCCCTGGATATTAGCCATTAGCAGAGTTCTCCACTCGAAAATTTAAATGATCAAAGAATTCTAAGGAAAATTAACAATGAAATAAAACTCAAGGGTGTTATCTACATGTATTCCATATACGTACTGAACTATAATAAGCTATTCAGGAAGTTTCTGTGTGGTTTTTTTTTTTTTTTTTTTTGTGAAAGAGCACAATGACCAAACGAAAGCACAAGCAGCAAGTTGTGGTGGTGCTGAGCACCCACCCACACTGGAAAGTGTTCTTCCTTTTCCAGTTCCTGTGTTTATGCTGTAACAGCAGACGAACATGCTGCTATCAGGGAGTATCTTGAGTTGTAATAATTCCATTGTATATGCACCTTTTAAAAATGCAACTCTTTTGAAGGTACTTATGTAATCATGTGTCTGTCTACTTGTGAAATTCAGTTTCTCAGAAAAAGGATTTCCCTTTGGCCTTTGATTTAGGGATTTTTTTTTTAATGGTGAAAAATAGCAGCATATTTTTAACCAGAGAACCAGAGAACATCCAGAAGGCTGACTGAGCTGTAGATGCCTGGGGCAGGGGAAAGATTCCTGTAAAACAATCAACATTGAACATTCAACTGAATAAAATGTTAATTCATTGGTGATATGTTGAATTCACCTCATGGGCATACCACCTCTAATTTCACAGAGGGAACATGTTGTCTGAAAGCTAGCATGTGATTTTCACAGTCCAACAAAATCACATTAGATTTGGCCTTACAACCCTAGTTCTTTTATGTGGGTGTTATTCGGGTTGTTTGTATTGTGCTTTTATGATTTGTTTGCCAGCTATTCTGCCCAGGCAAGGAGGATTGCACAATTTGTTTGCGCAATCAGTCATGCAGTTCTTGTGTTCTGGCGGAAGTGCTTTGTGGTTAGCGCTTCCGCCTTGACACAACTGTAGGTACCATGGGTGTAACATGGAGTTATGACCACATAAATAAATAAATAAATAACTACTCCGCATGATTTCAGCTACTGTTTCTCCACGGAGTAACACTGTTAGGTAACAACATGGTCTCCTGTTCATGAGATGAACTAAGGTTTTGTCCTGTTAATGAGCAAAAGTGTCATTATGGATAAGTGGCTTCATGTCATGAAGTTGACATTAGTGTGTCTATGAGATTATTTCACTTAAAAATTTCCAGCATATCTACGTTTTTTAAAAAAGGAAAACATCTGTGCTGGTCAATGAGGGGGAAGTCCCAAATCCATAGCTGGGCAATACTTTTATTAATCCTTACAAAAATGTGACAAAACAGTGTGGAAGCTTTTAATTTCTCCATAAGTATTCATCACACTAAGTCAAAAATGGGACACCTTTGGCCCTCATTGTGTAAGAAGGGAGCAAGTGCCAAAGAAAAAGTAGCGCTTTGTAAGGAAGATTCAACATTCCTTAGAGATAAACTGTTCTGCGCATGAGAAACCAACTGCTTTGCTGAGATGCAAGAAATTGTAACCAATACACATAGTCCTCAAGGACCAATGAACTGCTGCATACTTTTGTTTCCTTTTTAGAACTGTATAAAAACGTTAACCCTGTTGATCTCAGGGTCCCCACCCTGCTGGGCACCCGAGTGCGCACTTGTTTTATCTGAATAAAACTGTTGCCCTTTCCTCCAAGAAACTGTCCGCTTATTATTATTGCTCAAGGCTTGGCTTAATAAAATTAGCCAAGACACCGAGCTCTGGGAGTAACAATTGTGTGTGAACTGCACATGCATAAAGAGCTCCTGGAAATGGCTAGGAGCATACTATTCCTATTGGCAGAGTGTGGAAATTGCTGGCTTAAAACCTCCATCTACACAGTGGAGAAAAATCCAGACAGGTATCTACAGAGTAGATTAATATAATTACAAGTCTCCTTCAAATAGTTTTAGTGAGATTTACCTCGACTGGCAATATAGTCTCAATAGATTCAGTCAGATAATCTGTTGTTGAGAAAGAATTACAGTGGTGCCTCGATTTACGACCATAATCTGTTCCAGAAGATGGACGTAACTCGAAATAGTCGTAAGTAGGCACGTTCATAAGTCGAGGCACCACTGTAAAAAGTTTCTATTTTACTCACAGATCTTCATATATATCAGAATAACAAACAAACATTTTTACCTGTTACATAGTTTGAGATCTTAACTGATTAATTTCATGATTTGACTAACTGACTGGTTACATAAACACTTCACTCAGACTCTACAGTAACTGCTGACTCCATAACTGGCAAACTCAAAGCACACACAGAACATTGACATTGCCAACTGACTCTAACTGACACAGAACTCTCACTGAGTAAAAAGGGCAGGAACATTGGCTGCTGCTAAGTTACTGACATACAACCCCAAAGTTCTTCCCATCCAAACCTCTTAAAGGCATAATATGCAGGTTGTTAAATTCCAACAATTCTCACCCCTTCCACCATCACTAAAAAAAGCAACAGTTTGAAGAGGGGGGAATGTTGCAAATGTGTGGGCTCCCCACATGAGCCAGAACATGAAAAATAAGGGTTCTAGATCATGTGGAGAGCCCACAAACATAGAATAGGTTCTTCCTCTTCAGATAGTCAGAAACAGTCTTGTAGAAAATGAAACCCTCAATATACATAGCCTCCCTTCCTTGCTCCCCAGTTCATGAAACCACAACAGTAACGTAATATATAATTTTCACAGCTGACCAGTCGCCTTGGTGCTGAGAGCACAGACTCTATACAGCAACTAGACCCATGGACAGAGCTAAATGCAGAAGGCCACATCCCCACAAACTGCATTTGCGCCAACTTTTGCCAATGGAGTGCATGATCTTAGGATCTTATATGAATACAGTACAGTTGTTGTTTAGTCGTTAAGTCGTGTCCGACTCTTCGTGACCCCATGGACCAGAGCACGCCAGGCCCTCCTGTCTTCCACTGCCTCCTGGAGTTTGGTCAAATTCACATTGGTAGCTTCGATGACACTGTCCAACCATCTCGTCCTCTGACATCCCCTTCTCCTCTTGCCTTCACACTTTCCCAACATCAGGGTCTTTTCCAGGGAGTCTTCTCTTCTCATGAGATGGCCAAAGTACTGGAGCCTCAGTTTCAGGATCTGTCCTTCCAGTGAGCACTCAGGGTTGATTTCCTTCAAAATGGATAGGTTTGTTCTCCTTGCAGTCCAGGGGACTCTCAAGAGTCTCCTCCAGCACCACAATTCAAAAGCATCAATTCTTCGGCGGTCAGCCTTCTTTATGGTCCAGCTCTCACTTCCATACATCACTACTGGAAAAACCATAGCTTTGATTATGCGGACTTTTGTTGGCAAGGTAATGTCTCTGCTTTTTATGATGCTGTCTAGGTTTGTCATCACTTTCCTCCCAAGAAGCAGGAGTCTTTTAATTTCGTGGCTGCTGTCACCATCATGGAGCCCAAGAAAGTAAAATCTGTCACTGCCTCCATATCTTCCCCTTCTATTTGCCAGGAGGTGATGGGACCAGTGGCCATGATCTTCGTTTTTTTTGATGTTGAGCTTCAGACCATTTTTTGCGCTCTCCTCTTTCGCCCTCATTAAGAGGTTCTTTAAGTCCTCCTCACTTTCTGCCATCAGAGTGGTATCATCTGCATATCTGAGGTTGTTGATATTTCTTCCGGCAATCTTAATTCCGGCTTGGGATTCCTCCAGTCCAGCCTTTCGCATGATGTATTCTGCATAGAAGTTAAATAAGCAGGGAGACAATATACAGCCTTGTCGTACTCCTTTCCCAATTTTGAACCAATCAGTTGTTCCATATCCAGTTCTAACTGTTGCTTCCAGTCCCACATATAGATTTCTCAGGAGACAGATAAGGTGGTCAGGCACTCCCATTTCTTTAAGAACTTGCCATAGTTTGCTGTGGTCCACACAGTCAAAGGCTTTTGCGTAGTCAATGAAGCAGAAGTAGATGTTTTTCTGGAACTCTCTGGCTTTCTCCATAATCCAGCGCATGTTAGCAATTTGGTCTCTAGTGCCTCTGCCCCTTCGAAATCCAGCTTGTACTTCTGGGAGTTCTCGGTCCACATACTGCTGAAGCCTACCTTGGAGGATTTTGAGCATAACCTTACTAGTGTGTGATATGAGTGCAATTGTACGGTAGTTGGAGCATTCTTTGGCACTGCCCTTCTTTGGGATTGGGATGTAGACTGATCTTTTCCAATCCTCTGGCCACTGCTGAGTTTTCCAAACTTGCTGGCATATTGAGTGTAGCACCTTAACAGCGTCATCTTTTAAGATTTTAAATAGTTCCACTGGAATGCCATCACCTCCACTGGCCTTGTTGTTAGCTGTGCTTTCTAAGGCCCACTTGACTTCACTCTCCAGGATATCTGGCTCAAGGTCAGCAACCACACTATCTGGGTTGTCCGGGATATCCAAATCTTTCTGGTATAATTCCTCTGTGTATTCTTGCCACCTCTTCTTGATGTCTTCTGCTTCTGTAAGGTCCCTACCATTTTTGTCCTTTATCGTGTCCATCTTTGCACAAAAGGTTCCTTTAATATCTCCAATTTTCTTGAACAGATCTCTGGTTTTTCCCTTTCTATTATTTTCCTCTATTTCTTTGCACTGTTCATTTAAGAAGGCCCTCTTGTCTCTCCTTGCTATTCTTTGGAAGTCTGCATTCCATTTTCTGTCACTTTCCCTATCTCCCTTGCATTTTGTTTCCCTTCTCTTCTCTGCTATTTGTAAGGCCTCGTTGGACAGCCACTTTGCTTTCTTGCATTTCCTTTTCTTTGGGATGGTTTTTGTTGCTGCCTCCTGTACAATGTTACGGGCCTCCATCCATAGTTCTCCAGGCACTCTGTCCACCAAATCTAGTTCCTTAAACCTGTTCTTCACTTCCACTGTGTATTCATAAGGGATTTGGTTTAGATTATACCTGACTAGCCCAGTGGTTTTTCCTACTTTCTTCAGTTTAAGCTTGAGTTTTGCTATAAGAAGCTGATGATCAGAGCCACAATCAGCTCCAGATCTTGTTTTTGCTGACTGTATAGAGCTTCTCCATCTTTGGATGCAGAGAACATAATCAATCTGATTTCGGTATTGCCCATCTGGTGATGTCCATGTGTAGAGTCGCCTCTTGTGTTGTTGGAAAAGAGTGTCTGTGATGACCAGCTTGTTCTCTTGACAAAACTCTATTAGCCTTTGCCCTGCTTCGTTTTGAACTCCAAGGCCAAACTTACCTGTTGTTCCTTTTGACTCCCTACTTTAGCATTCCAATCCCCTATAATGAGAAGAACATCTTTCTTTGGTGTCAGTTCTAGAAGGTGTTGTAAGTCTTCATAGAAATGGTTAATTTTAGCCTCTTCAGCATTGGTGGTTGGTGCATAAACTTGGATTACTGTGATGTTGAAAGGTCTGCCTTGGATTCGTATTGAAATCATTCTATCATTTTTGAGATTGTATCCTAGTACAGCTTTTCCCACTCTTTTGTTGACTATGAGGGCTGCTCCATTTCTTCCACAGGATTCTTGCCCACAATAGTAGATATGATAATCTTCTGAATTGAATTTAGTTCACTGACGCCCACGATGTCAATGTTTATTCTTGCCATCTCCTGTTTGACCACATCCAGCTTACCAAGGTTCATAGATCTTACATTCCAGGTTCATATGCAGTATTTTTCTTTGCAGCATCAGACTTTCCTTTCACTTCCAGGCGCGTCCGCAACTGAGCGTCCTTTCGGCTTTGGCCCAACCACTTCATTAGCTCTGGAGCTACTTGTATTTGTCCTCCGCTCTTCCTCAGTAGCATGTTGGACGCCTTCCGACCTGAGGGGCTCATCTTCCAGCGTCATATCTTTTAGCCTTTTGTTTCTGTCCATGGAGTTTTCTTGGCAAAGATACTGGAGTGGCTTGCCAGTTCCTGCTCCAGGTGGATCGCGTTTAGTCAGAACTTTCCACTATGACCTGTCCGTCTTGGGTGTCCCTGCACGGCATAGCCCATAACTTCTCTGAATTACTCAAGCCCCTTCGCCACAACAAGGCAGCAATCTGTGAAGGGGATACAGTACAGAAAAGCAGACAAAACAGAATATCACAGATTGCAAAGGACTCAAATGAGGCTCTACAGCATAAGGGGAGACAATCCCAAAGATTATCCATCACAAATTTAACTAAAGTTGCAACTACACTATAGGGTATCTCCCATTTTTCCTACTGTTGTAACAGTTAAGTTTAACGTATTTTCCAGGGACTACATGATGTGCAGTTAATTGCAAGCCAAGCCCAGCATTTTTCCATGTCCATGTGGACCTCTCTGGTTCACCAGCAAGGGATACTGTTTCAGCGGAGCAATTTGGATTGCATCATTTCTTTTCAACTTCTGAGATGTGTGATTGCCTATATCATTCCAAATCAGCAGTGGCAGGTGTGTTCTAGGGTGATGTTGATAGTAGCATCTTAAGCAGGGTGTGGCATGACATGGGATGGCAGTGAACAGTGGGAGCGCACCCCCCCCCCTCTCTGTTGTTTCTGCTCCCAACAATTTAAAAAAATTACTTTGGCAAACGGAGTGCTATCTCAGATAAGTGCTGCACTCCCTATACTACAAACACAGCCTTTGAGCCCTTCTTTTCTGCCTTCCGAGTCCGAGCTGATGAAATACAGCAGAGAGGCAGGTGGCAGTGGCCGCTCCCTCCAGTTGCCACTTTGCTCACTGTGCAGCCCAGCTTTCCACCAACTTCTCCTTCTCCCTGCTCAGCAGCTCTGGTTGTTGGGGCTCGCTCCACCTGCTAACAGAAGAGGAGGGTTGCAGAGTGCTATGGCAGAACCAAGATGCCTTTCCATCAGCACTTCAGACAACAACAGGAGCCCCCAACCCCGATCTCACCCCTTTGCTTCTCTAAGATGCATTTCATGGACGTCCCTAAGCCATTATATCCATAGCTCCTGTGCTGTGATAGCAATTAGAAAGGGTGTCAGTGTGTGTGCAGGGGAAGCACTCTACGAAAACACACAACAAGCATGAAGCCCTGCGCGCACATGCTCACCCAGACAGACAGACAGACACCTCCTTTGTGCCTTCCTCCAGTCACCAGCTGGTTGAGTCTGGCTACTCATCTCTTTTTATTCTCCTGGCCCAGTCCACCAGCTCTAGAGGTCTCAGACCCAGCCACACAAGAAACAACCCTGCCTATGGCTCCCCAGTCCTACCTCCCACTTTTCCCCTGGCTCTAGAAACGGATGCAGCATTTTGGCTGGGTTTTTGCTGTGACAAACCACCAGTGCCATGTCTTCATTATTATTTTTATCCAGTTCAGTGCTATGTCAGATAAGCGCTACACTTGTTTCTTATATCAATTTAGATAATGTCATTTACAAAATATAAGCCCTAATAACTGACAGCATTGGAGGGGGTGGAAGTAGGGGAAAGGGTTTTGTCAGTGATTGAGCTGAGTGGGAAACCAATCACTGCAAGAATTACAGTGATCTGACTACAGTATGGTTTCTTCTCTCAGGATAAGTAAATGTTTACATGTGAGTGGAAAGAGCTATTTAAATGCCATAGGAGACAAATAAACCCTTTTTAACCCAATCTAACCTAGAACATATTTCCTGTCTAGTTGCACTCAAAGTCAGCTCTGGTTGCCTTACTAACTTTGGACTTTGTGAACCAAAATGCCTTTGATTATTCTGGAAGTGATCATTGGACTCAACAAGCAGCTCTGTTGTTGTTGTTTTCATTATACCACATGTTAAAAGAAACAAAATGTGGAAAGAATTTTGAAACAAAATATATAAATCCCTTGGGAAGGAGCTAGCTCTTCCAGCACTGTGAGCTCCATTGACCTATCTGCTCTTCCCTTGTATATTTTTGGCTGAGGTTAGCGGTGGAGCTTAACACTTTACATTGCTTTTAATTTTGTGTTGTCGGGGGTTTTTAAAAGTGTGTTATGGTTTTATAATTTGTTACAGTGCCCAAAGAACATACAATTAATATGTACTACAAAACCCTTTTAATAAATAATGGATTAAATATTACCTGCCAATTGGGTTGTTGTTGTTGTTGTTTGCTGTAAAGTTGCTTCTGACTTATGGTGTCCCTACCTATTAATGACCTTCAAAAGATCCTGTCATTGATAGTCCTACTTAGGTCTTGCAAACTCAAGGCTGTGGCTTTCTTTACCAAGGCAATCTATCTTATGTTCAGTCTTCCTCTTTTCCTACAACCTTCAACTTTTCATAGCATCATTGTCTTTCAGGGTGACTCTTGTTATCTCATGTCTCAGTTTAGTCATTTTAGTTTCTACTGAGAGTTCAGGCTTGATTTGATCCAGCACCAGCTTATTTTACTGGTGTTTCTTCCACTAGTTTTCATTCCTCCTTCCCTGGAATCTCATTCATTTTTTTTTTTGTATGATATCATGCACGTACAGTGGTGCCTCGCTAGACGATTGCCTCGCAGGACGAGGAAATCGCTAGACGATGCCTTTTTGCGATCGCTACTGCGCTTCGCAAAACGATGGTCTCCTATGGGGAATTTTCGCTAGACGACGAGGTTTCCCCATAGGAATGCGCCGACTAGTGGTCAAAAGCTGTCAGTGCAGCTGTCAGTGCATTCCGACGGGGACCCGTGCTCGCTAGACGATGTTTCCCTATGGGAGATTTTCGCAAGACGACTGAGTTTTCCCTTGGAACGCATTGAAGAGATTTCAATGCATTCCAATGGGAAAACGTGCTTCGCTAGACGATGTTTTCGCAAGACAGCGATCTTCGCGGAACGGATTAACATCGTCTAGCGAGGCACCACTGTAGATGGAATACATAAGAAAGTAAATGTGCCCTTGGCTGACACCTTTGCTAATCATTCTTCATATTCTGTCCTAACACTAGTCTCTTGCTCAGACTATGGATCAGGACAATCAAAGGCAGAGCCACACCCATTTCCCAGGGATGTTGACAATTCTTTAGGTCCAAGTCTTTGGTACCAAGTCCAGAGTCCCAAGCCCCAAATCCGAGACCCTATTAAAAACAAGCTTCCCCCCTCCCCAAAAAAAAGGATGTGTGTGTGAATTCCGAGTCACAAGTTGAGTCCAAGTCGAGTTACAGGTGTGACTTAAGTACAACTTGACAGTGAGTCTTGCGATTCAAGTCCCCATCCCTGTCATTTCCTTTATAACAATCCATGCATTTCTATAATCCACACAGTCAAAGAATTTGCTGTAATCTATAAAGCACAGATTGATTTTCTTCTGAAATTCTTTAGTAAGCTCCAGTAGTCAATGAATTTTTGCAGTGAGAACACTAGTGCTTGTTCCTTTTCTGAATCCAATTTTAAAATCTGGCATTTACCACTCCATATATAATTTAAAAATTGTTGCAAACTCTTGAGCATCATTGGCTTGCATGGTAAATTAATTTGATGGTCCTATAGTTACTGCGGTCCTTAAGGTCTCCTTTCATAGATATTGGAATATATATAAAATGTTTCCAGTTTATGGGCTTTTGTTTTGTTTTCCACATTTGTTTGTATATTCTTGTCAGGATTTTGATAGATTCAGTCTCTGCAGCTTGGAAAAGCTCTACTGGTATCCATTTACTCCTTGTAATTTATTCTTTTCAATTGCTTTGAGAACAGCTTTTACTTTCTAAAATTTCTAAAATTCTTCCTCATAAGATTTGTCTTTGAAGGAATCTGTTATGACTGCATCTCTTCTGCATAATTCTTCAGTATGTTATTTCCATCTTCTCTTTATTTTACCCTAATTAAATAATATATTCTTCTGATCTTTCAGCATACCTAATCTAGGGAATCACAGCCACACAATAAGGGGTTGAACAGAATAATGGTAACAACTTTTAATTTTCATTTCTCATTACCTGACTGAAGTACTCTGGCTTTCTACATTTTAGGAATATGAAATGAACCAAAAAATAAATGTCATGTTTGTTTTATTTTATTTTATATTGGTACAATTCATACTTGTTGAAAAACAGACCTGACAACTGCTTTCTGATTGGGTGAGAAGTGCTTAAATGATTAAAAATGGAGTCAGCTTCTAGGATATTCCCTTGTGTAGTTTCACTTTGTTGAATGATAGTGAGCACAAGAGAGTATTCTGTAGACCCGAAGTTCTTAACTTGGGATCTGCACACCCCCAGAGGGCCATGATGTCCTCACAGGGGGATCACAAAGGCTTGAAGAAATGTTATGATCTCTTGCAGTTAGAAGAGAGAAAGAGAGAGAGAGAAAAGGAAGCGTAGAACAAAATCTTAATGTTCCTTGCTTGTTCGTCTTCAATTTCTACTAATAAAACCATTTGGTTATTGTCAAATAAAGTGACCTTTCAATATTATCACAATGAATTTCGTAACAATACATTTTGGCTGAGTCTCAGAATGGATTGCTGGCTGAATTTGAAACATAAAAGAAATGGTGATGTTGATGAGGGTGTATCCTGTTCAAAGCAAAATGAAACTTCTTCCCAGTTACCCTAAAAAGTGTTAGTATTATAGCAAGGAATGTCTGTCGATTGGCTTCACATGTACAGGTCCCAAAGAAAAGCAACTACCACAGTGTGTGCTGCGTTATGAGGCCATGAAACCATCAAAATTGCGAAGACATCTCGATACTAAACATAAAGAACATGCCATAAAGAGCATCATTTTTTAAAAAAGAAAAGGAGCATGAGCTTCAGGAAAGTAAGAAAATGGTTAAAAAAGAAAAAAAGAAAGACTGCAACAGGTTGTAACAATGAAAATGCAGAGAGGGCCTCGTTTGAAGTTTCTCAACTAATAGCAAAAAACAGAAAACTGTACACAATTCCTGGAAAACTTGTATTACCTGCTGCCAAAATGATGGTTTCTGCATTGATCAACGAGAAAGCTGCCAAGGACCTCTCCTTAATACCTTTGTCAAATGACACAGTGAAGAAGTGAATTGATGGATCGCCAGCCAATATCAAGGTACAATTATTAGAAAGAATTTGCATGTCCCCCTACTCTGCACTGCAATTGAACGAAAGCACAAACACAACAAACAAAGCGACATTACTGAGCTACGTTAGATATGAGCACAAGAGAAATGTTTTCCGAGACCTACGGTTCATCTCCTCGTTGGTACACTTCTTGGCAGAGTCGACATTTGCTCTTAGCACTAATTCCTTGAATCTTAGCTTTTATCACATTGGTTTGGAGTGCTTGTTCTTGTGTAGCAAAAATCAAGCCTTCAGTTTCTTAACAGTCCCCAGTTTTAGCCATGCCCATGTTGAATTATGATCACTCTTTTTTTAAAGGGGGTAGGAAAGAGATAACAAATCCAGGTCAAGGAACCACACACAAATTTTAAAAGTGACTAGCATTAACCCAGGAGACCACAAGCAGATTTTTTTAAAAGATGGGGGATACATTTCCTCCAAGGGTAGTGAAGGAAAATATGGCATATTTAATTAAAATTGGGAAAGCTAAAAATGGGAGGGGAATGTTTGCAGATGCAGATACTAAGTTGCTTTTTTGCACAATGTTGCTCCTAATTATGGCTTCATCAACTCAAAAGTTGAAAAGGGGAGACTGCTTTGCACTGACATGTTTACCAGAAGAATTATTTGTACAAGACATCAGGGGAATGTCTTGTACAAACATTGTAATTAAAAACATTTGCTTATGGAAGCCACTAAAGCCTTTAAGCCTACAGAAGGTATTGTATGGAAGCATTTTATTGTCTAACCTCAGTGGCTGATACAGGTTTGCTCAGTTTTGATCTAGGAGATGAGGGTTAAAAATACTAAGTTGGACTGCTTCCTGGCTTACGCCCCTAATTTTCAGTCTCACTTCCCAGTCTGTTCAAAAGGGAACTGAAACCAACCCACACAATAACGTCAGAAATGCTGTGAGAAATAATTTTATTAACTAACATTTCATCATCTAACAGTGAGTTAAAAATAAGGAGCAATAACAAGAATTATAGATTAAGAATGATTTGTGCTTTTATTTATTTCCAAAAATTATCTCCCAGTTTTCAACAGGGAGAAAAATCCATAAGGTGAATGACAACAGATCAAAATGGTGTAAAACCAATATTAGGTCAGATGTGACTTAATGGAATGTAGCAAAAACAAACCAACTTCCCATCCTCCTCCATAAAGGGGCAACTCAGCAGCAGTCCTCAGTTCTCCTGCTAATAAACGGAGACAGCATGTGATCGCCTTCAGTTCCGCAATGCTAGGCTACTTGCTGAGAGGGCTGGGGTGGGGGAAGCATTTTATGCTCTCTCTTCCCCCCCCCCTTTAAAAGGAGGAATGGGCAAAAAAGGACCAATTGGGGTGCGGTGTGGTTTCCTGTCCCTAACCACCCTATCCTTCCATGTGGATGCAAGGAGCATCCCAAATTGGGGTGTGGGTGTGGGTGTCTTCTGTGGAACCAACTTATAGAGACCCTAATAGGGCTTTCAAGGTGAGATATTTAAGAAATGGTTCCATTTCCCCAGTGAGTTTCCATGGCTGAGTGGAGATTTGAACCCTGTTCTCCAAAGTCCTACTCTGTCACTGTATCCACTACACCACACTGGGTGTGATGTATGGCATACCATGTGTCAAAGTGATCCAACTTGGGACAATTTGGCTGTCAAGCCACACCTTTAGTGAATTTGCTGACTGGTTGTGGAGCCAGTTGTTGGGAGTTCGAGTCCCCACTGTGCCTCCTGGGACAAAAGCCAGCCTGTGCCATCTTTGGCAAAGTGCACAATCCCAGGGCACTCCAGAAAAAGGGAATGGTAAACCACTTACAAGTATTCTCTACCTTGAAGACTCTGGAAAGTGTTGCCATAAGTTGGAACCAACCTGATGGCATCCAATGATTATTAATTAGAAACTAACAAGTTTTATTTGGTGTAAGCTTTCATGGACTGCAGTCCTCTTCTTATGAATTGTCTAAATATTGCTCAATATATGATACAGCTGAACATTTATATTCTGGACCTCATTCTGTATGCTGTATGACAGACATCAAGTTTTATGACTACTCTATTTGGGTTTTCAAGGTATGTAAGATATTTGGAGCAGTTTTAGCACTGCCACCCTCTAAGTAAGTTTCCATACCCCTCCCAGGGATTCGAACCCAGGTCCTTCTGAGTCCTAGATAGACATTCTATCCATTACCTCACACTGGCTCTCCTTAGCCTTGATAGCTATAACTCACAAATGTGTGATTCCATGAAAAGCAGTGTCACAGCGCTGCCACGGGCAACTCCTCCAACCCCAGCCAGCCTCTCTGCTGGCAAACAAGACAGGAAGAGTCCAGGAGGAGTGATGCTCCCGCGCCCCTTGGGTTACTGTCATTACAAATACTAAGCAAATAAGTGTCAGGTGGAGTGTGAGGATGGAGGCGAGAAAACACCTATTCTCGCTGGAGTGCCATCTCGTCCCCCCTCTGTAGAGGCAGGGGTACAAACTTCACCCACGGCCCCTTCTCAAAAGACAGCGGCTACAGAGACAGACCCCATACCAGTGGGGGAAGAAGTGCGAAAGCTGACGGTTGAGGAAAGCGGGAAAACCTTGGCGGGAAAGGAACGAAAACCCCGGGTAGAGGTGGAGGCGGGGTTTGCTGATATAAAAGGGGGAGAAGGGGAACTGCCTCGAGGTGGGGAATGGGTTTGGATGCAAGGCCCATGGGCTTGAAAGTGGGAAAGGCTCCGAATACCAAAAGAGGTGGCAGACAATAGAAGGCGAAGAGAACTGACCCCGAGACAGACGGAGGCTAAAGAGTGGAGGAGGAAATTGAGGGAGGAAAAGGAGCGTGTGGAGAGAGAAAAGAGGGCAAGAATTGAATGGAGGGTGATGGAGACCCAGATGAAGGGGTACCCCTCGGACCGTGGCAGACCTTTACGCCCTCCAGGGACATCGCCTGGGTGGACGTCCGGGATGAGGACACCGTACCCCTATTGGTGGAGGGAGAACCCGGACTACTACTGAACTCTGATCCCCCCCCCCCCCGGTGACTGGCCAGGTCCTTGGGACACTGTTGGGGGAAACCCCTTTAAAGAAGAAAGTTGGAAACCCCTCTCTGACCCGTTGTTAGGAGGTGACAAAACTTGGAATGCTTTTGCTGACACTGGTTTTCTGTTAAATAATGCAATAAACGTTACTCCAATTTCCAAACCTCGCAAGTCTGCTAATTTATTTGGAGAGAATGAAGAGCCACCTTTAGAACCCTCACATGGAGGAACTGTTGATCCAACCGATGGATGGTATCAAGTTTGGAAAAAATCACAGAAAGCCCGTGAAGTTTTTGTTGCGGCTGTTTTTAAATGCTCATATCTCTTCATCGGTTGTACTTTGGTGTGAGTGTTTAAAAAGACGCCTGGGGGACGACTTCGATCTTGCTCAGGTTAAAAATCTCTTTTTTTAAAAAAAAAAAAGGGGGCTGGTTTATTATGCTGAAACCAAAACAAAAAAAAAACAAGCAAAGCAAACGCACGCAGACTAAAAGAAAACCCCCCAAAATAAGGAATGATTGAAAATAAATTTCTTAACAAAAGTTGATGCTCGAGGACGAGAGGGAAGAGCGAGCTCTGTTGAGAGAGCCGGCCGCTTCGTCAAGAGCTGGCACTGCCAGGCCAACGCGCAGAGAAGGCTTGGAGGCACCGCTAATAAAGGAAATGAGTCCGTGGCACCAGGCACGATCGGTGGCTGCCTCGCGCGCGAAAGTCGGAACTGCACCTCTTGGGACGCCTGGCTCGTCTCTCAGGGAGTCCCACCCCCTCCCGGCCAGCCACGTACAGAGCCGGCTCGGTGCTGGCGTCCGAGACAGAAGGAGGAAGCAGGGGCGGCGGGCCCAGGCCCCTCCCCGCCGTCTTCGTTCCACTTTGCGGCCGGGGGGGGGAGGCGGTCTCCGCTGGGGGGAACCTAAGAAGCCGGCGGCGCCGGAGGCGAGGCGCTCTGGAGACGGTCGGGGCGGCCAGGCTCCTCGTTGGGAGTGGCGGAGCCGAGCCCGCAGGTGTCCAGCGGCGTCGCCCCGGGAGCCCTCCGGCCAGCCGCGAGGCTGCCATCGCGGGCAGCAGCAGGAGGCTCCGCCGCTGCCCTGCTGGCTCCCCCGGCCGGAGGCTGCGCAGGGCCCCCCCCCCCCCGAGCTTTCCAGCGGGGCTCTCCCCGATGTGGTCCCGCTCGGGATGGCGAGCAGAAGGTGAGCTGGCCGCCTGGCCTACGCCGACGGGGTGGCGAGGGCGGCTTACTTCCTTGTTCGTTGGGTTGCGTTCCGGGCTTCTTTGCTCGCCGGAGCTGGTAGCCACTTCGTGCCTACGGAGAAAGCTTGATGGTTAAAAAGGGAAAAGATGCAGGAGGGTGGAGAGCAGACGGGACTGTCTGGAACACCTCCCTCCCTCGCGCAAAAAGTGCCGGCACAGAGTGGCCTCGGCCAGATGGGCGGTGGAAAGAAAGAAAGAAAGAAATGCTACTGCAGCACTGCGTGCCTATTTGTTTATTCACACTAATAAATAAATACTGTATAGACTTCCACGGGAGGAGTGTCTCCCACAGGGCTACACATTTATTCTGGGGCATGGGTAGCCAGCCATGTGGGAGACACTCCTCCCGTGGAAGCCTATATTTCACAAGGGTCAATGGGATACAGTGCTTCAAGGTAACACACTCATGTATGATGCGCCTTAACTGTATGAACATGTGGTTCTTTTGTGCCGGCAGGGCACTTCCAACCGCTAGAAATCCTATGACTTAGGTCCTATCCTTAGGAACCTGTGGTGGTTTCCTCTATTGGATTAATCCATCTCATGCTCAGTATTTTTTTCCCCTACTGCCTTTGGTTTTCCCCAGCATTATTGTATTTTCTATTGTCTAGTCTTATGCTGTGCCCAAAGTGTGATAGCTTTAATTTAGTCATTTTTGCTTTGAGAGTGAGTTCAAGTTTGATTTGATCTAGTAACCAACTTATTTGTTTGCCTGGCAAGTGCAGAAAAGTGGTATTTATGCCTGATTAAAATAGAGATAGCATTTTATTTGTATTAGCCATAGGCCTTAGCAAGATAAATACAAAATTTACAAAGATATAAAATCAACATATTAAAATCAAGATAACCCATGCATATACATCAGATACATACAGTATGCCAGTGCCAAAACTAAGCAAGTAGATCTATGAAGAGTTAATATTTTAAAATCATATTTGGCCTAATTTGAATTGCTGCTACTAGAAATTTATCTGACTGTACCATCCCCTCTTTATCTCCATCCACAAGGAGAAAAGATACATAGAAATCAGATGAACAACCAGATTTCTTAACTAACCAGGGCTAAATTCGCTCTTTGCGCCCCTCTCTATAGAAAGAGCCAAACAGCAGAGGGGCCAGCGTTTCAACCTCTTCATCCCATGGGCAATTTTGTAATGGGATTCCTTTGAAACGACCCTCAGGTAGTGCTGAAGGCATGACATTAAGTCCTGCGCATGAAAAGGACCTTCTGTATTTTGGAGCTGTTTACAGATGCGGATATTGTGCCCTTGTTTTTGGAGGACTTATCATGGAGCCGTCATACCAAGGGCATGATTTATGGGTGGCAGACAAATTATTTTGATGCTCAATACTGTATAGGCGCTGATTTTTTGCCTCGCTGTACCCAGTGGTCCATAAGAGATCAGGTGACAGTGCAAAAGTATGTACTTTGGTCCTGATAGCTTTCATCCATTTATTCTCACGAGAGTCCTCCATAATAAGGGAGAGCAGACTGGAGGGATTTGATCTGGTAACCGACTTATTTGTTTTCCTAGCAAGTGCAAAATAGTGGGATTTTTGCCTGATTCAAATATATCTCCTTTGTGGTGACCAGGTTTGCCTTACAGAGTGTCGTTGAGCCAGGTGTGTTCCATGTCTGCCTTAGGAAGCTTCCTTCTTGCCTAATCAAAATCCACTGGTGTTGATCAAGATGAATCAAGAATAGATGGAACTTCTGGCCCCTTGGCGGCGGCGGCAGATTAAGTCTTGAAAAGAGGGTCAGGAAATAACAGCACACTCAGTAACACATTTGTAGGAAGAATAAGTGTTGTTGGGCGTCTTCCTCTTTCCTGTCCATCTTTTCAAGAGTTAGTCTGCTGCTGCCAAGGGGCCAGGAATTCCATGTTTTCCTATCATCTTGTGTATCATCTTCCCATGGCAAAGTTCACTGCTGGACAATCACACAGTGTGTTGTACAGAGTGGCTTGATATGGGAAGGTCTGTCTATAGTGTGGAGACTTTGGCCATTCAAGGGGGGGTGGGGCTACAACGTCCACAGTCCCTTACCCCACCTCATACTTGCAAATGTTCCCTACTGCACCACCTGTGCAAAACAACCGAGGTTCCCAAATTTAGCCCTGTTCAGGCATTATAGGTGTATACTTAAATGGATAGCTGTGGCTCACTATTACGGTTTTTGGACTATAATGCCACACCATTGGCTGTTTAGCCTAAGACCCATGGGCCTTGTAAGCCATAGCTAGCTGGTGTACTGTGCTGACCCTGCCCCCATCCCAGTTTCCCACCCCATGATTGGGCACTAAGATTTGAAAGAAGGAGAGGCATCTAGCCCTGATCAGGCATTCTGCCTCTGTTTCAGGTCACCCTAATGGGAAGCAGCCCAGCCCCAGCCCTGTTTCTGATTTTGTCACTCTCAGACATTTGCAAGGCAACAAGTCTGAATAGGCAACTCGTGGACTGTCCATAGGAATTCTGCCCCTGAGTTGGGACCCTGATTTTTTGGGGGGGGGTCCTAATTTCCCATGAGGAGCTGTCATAGGTAGCAGTGGATCTCCTCTTCAGACCCGTTCCTCTTCACACCTAGGAGAACAACAACACTGGAGAGCTCCCCTCTGTCCTGGAAACAGAGAGAGAATGCCTGAAGAGGGCTTGTGTGGCATCCATTGTTAGGTTTTTCGCTCATGGTCAAATGAACACACGTGAAAGCCATTTTTTTTCTGCCCAGCTTCAGAATGTCAAGGCCGTTGGGAGCTACACATGAATACTGTTTACATTTCCTGTTCATGCCAAAGGTCACCTACCTGGGCAAGGAATAGCAAAGTGGATTGTTCTCCTGTATGAAGCCAGCAGCTGACTTTTCTGTACAGAGGCATTCCACTGATCCATGGAGCTTTTCAAGTTTCTGCAGAAGGCTAATCCAAATGCTGTCCATTGGGAGATTGGTTGGTACCCCGGTTTTATTCCCTGTGAAATTTACTGCACAAACAGGCGAGTGACAAGGTTCAGGCAGGTCTGAGAGCACACCTGCCGGTTGGTTTGTTGTTGGTGACAATTGATGCCATGGGGACCCACCTGCATTTGATGAAAGAGTCGTGTAGTTCCTTTTACCTCTCCTGAATCTCTCTCCTCAGAACCCAAGCTCATTCAGTGTAACTGAATGGAGAGAGATTTAGAACAGATGAGATAAAATGCTTCTTCATGCAGAACAAACTTAAGCTGTGGCACTCACTGCCTTGTGATGTAGTGATGAATCTAAAGGGGCTCTCACCCTTAAAGGTTCCCCTTGACAATTTGTCCAGTCGTGTCCGACTCTAGGCGGCGGTGCTCATCTCCGTTTCCAACCCATAGAGCTAGCGTTTGTCTGCAGACAATCCTCCGTGGTCACGTGGCCAGCGTGACTAGATATGGAACGCCGTTTACCTTCCCACCGAGGTGGTACCTATTTATCTACTCGCATTTTTGCATTTTGCATGCTTTCGAACTGCTAGGTTGGCGGGAGCTGGGACAAGCGACGGGGGCTCACTCCATCGCGTGGATTCGATCTTACGACTGCAGGTCTTCTGACCTTGCAGCACAGAGGCTTCAGCGGTTTAACCTGCTTATTGTGGACTAGAGATACACTATAACATGAGGAGCCTCGTGCTGCAGTGATTAAACCGCAGTACTGCAGCCAACACTCTGTTCACAATGTGGGTTCAATCTCAGGTAGCCGGATTGAGGTTCACTCAGCCTTCAAGGCTGGTAAACTGAGTACTCAGCTGGGGGGAAATGTGTCATCTGCATAATTAAATTGTAAATCACCCAGAGAGTGCTTTAAGTACTGTGTGGCAGTATATAAGCAGCACACTTTGCTTTACTACAACATTTTGCTTGATGTCCCCAGTTGTGTCTTATGAATGTAAGTACTAGATTTTCCCCTAGATGTTCAAAATGATCTACAAACTGTCTGAGCAGAAAGCAGCATTTACAGCCCTAGAAATAACTATGCTAGCTGAGCAAGGGCCATGTAGTGAGGATGCTAGTGAGAAACAAAAGACCTCTGACCTGTTGCGGTTGGTGTAATAAGGCCACTTAGCTCCACCAATCCATGCCAATGTGTAATCACTGCATCACACACCCAGATTAGCTCTTGATAAACATGGGAATGTTAGCTGAAGCAAGTTTGGGAGCTGGGAGGAGCTAGGAAAGTGTTTGGAGAGAAAGAGATCAGACCAAAAGAAAGAAAGAGACGGACAGACAGACAGACATTGTGACACCTTAAAGGCTAACTGTTATCTTGCTCTTCCTCAGATGTAGGAGTGAAACTATATGATTTTTATATTTACTAGTTGTCGGATACTGGGTGTGTCTTCGCGGCCCGGTCAGGCTCAAGCCACGGACCGGCAATGGGCCGTGGACCAGGGGTTGACGACCTCTGCTTTAGGGAGTCAATCCATCTCATATTTGGTCTCCCCCTTTTCCTGCAGCCTTCAATCTTTCCCAGCATTATTGTCTTTTCCAGAAAATCTTGCCTTTTCATGATGTGCCGGAAGTAGGACAGCCCTAGTTTCATCATTTTTGCCTCAAAATATAATTGAGCCTTGATTTGATCTAGGATTCATTTGTTTATCTTTCTGGCTGTCCAGGGTATCTACAAAGTTCTCCTCCAGCACCATATTTCAAATGAATCATTTTTTCCCCTGTCAGTCTTCTTTACTGTCCAGATTTTAACACCCATACATACTGATTGTGAATACAATAGCATGGATAAGTTTGGTCCTGGTTTCCAGTGACATATCCTTGCACTTGATAATCTTTGTCATTCCTTCATTACTGCCCTTCTGAGTCTCCATCTTCTGATTTCTTGGCTACAGTCTCCATTTGGATAGATGACTGAACCCAAGGTATATCAAATGTCTAGCCACTTCAATTTCTTCATCGTCAACATCAGTTATGTGGTTTTTCTGTATCATGATTTTTGTCTTCTTTATGATCAACTACAGTCCTGCTTTGGCCCTTTCACTTTCACTGAAAGTAATTTCAAGTCATTGCTGCTTTCAGCCAGTAAGATGGTGATATCTGCATATCTTAAATTATTGATGTTTATTTCACCAATTTTCACTTCTCTTTCATCCAATTGCAGTCCAGCTTTCAGTGTGATATGCTCTGCATACGAACTGAACAGGTAACGGGGTAAAATGTACCTTTGTCTGACACCTTTGCCTATAGGAAACCATTCAGTATCTCCATATTCTGTAAACAGTAGCTCCTTGTCCCCAATACAGGTTACACGTCAGGAAACCAAATGCTGAGTCATACCCATTTCTTTCAGAACAATCCATAGTTTCTCAGGACCCACCTAGTCAAAGGCTCTGCTGTAGTGAAGACTATAAAATCTTCCTGCACAGTAACCTCTCCCAACAATCTTCTTCTGAAATTCTTTGGTGTGCTCCAGTAGTGAGCATGTATTTGCAATATGATCCCAAGTGCCTCTTCCTTTTTGGAATCCAGCTTGAACATCAGGCATTTCTCCTCCATATAAGGTAAAAGCCTTTGTTGCAACACCTTGAGGTCACTTTGTTTGAATGGAAAATTAGAGCAAATGATCTGTGGGCCATTGTTTTGTTTTTCTTATTTGCTGGCATATTTTTGTTAAGATTTTGACAGATTCTGTCTCTGTGGCTTGAAACACTTCTATCTGTATCCCATCTACCCGGGTGATTTATTTCTTCCCTGTACTTTCAGAAGAGGTTTCAGAATATCATAGAATAATTGAGTTGGAAGGGGCCTATAAGGCTATCAAGTCCAACCCCTCCGCAGTGTAGGAATCTAAATCAAAGCAAATCTGACATATGCTTGTCCAATTTTCCCTTGAATTCTCTTGAATTCACTTCACTTTCTAGAATTGCAGGTTCTTCATCAGAAAATTGCTCTTCAAAGGTATCTGTCATCCTTTTTTGTCTTCTGTATAGGTCTTCAGTATATTTTTCCCATCTTCTCTTGATTTTCTCCTGTTCAGATAGTGTGCTTCCCTGTTGGTCGTCCAGAATTATTAATCTAGGCTTAAATTTCCCTTTGATTTCTTGGATCTTCTGAAAGAAATCTTGTCTTCCCTCTTTTGTTGTTCTCTATTTCTTCGCATTGTTTTTTGTAATAGTTGTCTTTGACTTTATGTGACAGTCGCTGAAAAGCTGCATTCAGGGTTCCTACTCTGTTACCTTTTACTTTTGCTTCTTACCTGTCCTTTACAACTTTAAGTGTTTCTTCCATCTAGATTTTTCTTTTCTTTTTACTACAGAAATTGTCTTTTTGCATTTTCCCCTAATAATATATCTGATTTCAATACACAGTCCTTCTTGTTCACACTCAATTGAATTTAGTAACACAAATATGTTTTTATGTGACTTTTAAGTTAATCAGGAATGTTGTTTGAATTATATTTTGGCACTAGGATTCTTTTAGTTTTCTTTTTTAATCTTTAATCTAAAGTTGGATATTAATAGTTCATCATCAGTACCACAATCTGTTTCTGGTCTTGTTTCGTCAGAAAGAATACAGCTTCTTTCCTTACCATGAAAACCCTATGAAGAGTACTGATGCTAGAAACCATTTGAAAGGAATGGATATGAGTCAAAGGTTCTTAAGTCATTACCAAATGTGAATTCCTACATTGATTCCCACAGTTTCCTACTTGTGTCAACTACGCTATTGTTTTCTTTTAGACTGAGAACTGAAAGTAACAGAATTAACTATTCTGTTATTAACAAACCATTGTCACTTTGTCCATTATCTGTATTCCCACCTAATCATAGGCCCATGTATAAATATGACAGTCATAATAGTCTTATGGTTATGTCTGAGGAAGTGGACTTGATCCATGAAAGCTCATATTAAACCATAGCAATTAGTCTTTAAGGTGCCACAGTGTTCTCATATCCTGTTTTTATTTTGGGTAATTTTAATTTGGTTGGGTTTTGTATGATACATTTGGGGATAGGATAGGAAGGAGATTTGGGGGAGATAGAGAAAGGAGCATTATAGGGGAAAGGATGAGAGCTGAGGTAGGGAAAATAGAGAGAAGCCCCAAAGACAAGTTTTTCTAACCCTGGATGTGAAGAAATTAGATAACAATGAGTTAGTGCAGAGAAGTAACTCTCCTTGTCTTCTTAATCTGAATGAAATGCCTGGGGGACCTTTACCCAAAAGAAAGGGATATGGTAGGAAGTGAGAGAGGAAAGGAGGTGCCACAAGATTTGTCTTGAGCAGACAAACTGTAATTTGTTGACCCAGCTCTGAACTTAATGATTAAAATAATGACAAAAACTATTCTCCCACATCCTAATAGAGTGAGGAGTAAAAATATTTAAAGGCTGCTAGCGGGGGGGTGGGGTTGGGGTTGAGAATGCTTCTTCCATTTTCCTTCTGCCTCTTGATTGTGGAGGGAGAAGAAGTCTGATGTTACATACCCCTGTGAACACACTTCACTAGCCAGAGCAAGTTGAGTATTTAAATCTCTTGACAGGACAAGCTTGAACCTGTGGGCTGGGAACCCTTTTTTCCTCTGTCACCTTCTGGTATTTTCTGAGGTATTTTCTTCCACTCCTGTTGAAACTTATTGCTGAGGTTTAGAAAAGTATAGCTTGAAAATAAAGGGATAGATAATTTTACCTCCTTTCTTGTGGCTGAGGCAAGGAACGGAAACATGTTACTGAAAGCATTGTGTGTATTTTCCAGGGAGGGGTTAGGGATTCAAGTGGTGACAGCTGGCAATGACCTTGATTCAAGCATACACAGTTTCCTTACCATTTCCCAAACAGCAGAAATTAGAGCTATACCATAACACCAGAGTGGCTGAATTTTTATCCTTCTTGATTATTATTGGCTACCATAACTAGATTATTATTGGCTACCAGAAGTGAGTAACTTCTTCTAAAGTCGCCTCACTCCTTCCCACTCCCTTTTTCTCAACTGAAACCAGGTCCTCACGAAAGTTTGGTATCAGGGAAGAGTGTTTTATTACCTTGGAAATTCCTTCTTTCACACTGATAAGAGGCAGCTGGCAAAACTCTTGCAATCAGCAGGAAATTTATTCCCTTTTCTTCTGGCCTGCCCTTACTCAGCACAAGCTAACAGGCCCAAATTTCAAAGGTGACTGAAACCATCATCCTCACATTTGCCTGTCTCTTGACAGCTCTGAAATATTTCTTTTTAGTAAACTTAGAATCGCTAAACGTATTTGCATTGCTATGCAAGCGGTTAGCCACATCACAAAAAAAAAAAAAAAAGAGTACCAAGTGAGAATACTACATGAATAAGCAGCACGTGAATCAAACTGACAAACTTTTTTTTTAAACTTATGGAGGCTTTTAAAAAGGCTTCTTCATTTCCACATATGTTTCAAAACCCACAAAAATAACATTTTTAAAAAAAAATGTTACTCAAAACAAAAGTACAGCTAAGACAAGACAATTGTGTTACATTGTGTTCGAGAATAATACTGTCTAAAAACCCATGTCCCTGGGAAATGTAGCTAAGGGCCTAATGACACCTGTCAAAAGAACCCCAGTTATACCAAATCTTTCCATACCTCTGTTGTACCGATACATTTATTTTTGTGGGTATGTGATATACAGTATATATCACATACCCACAAAAATAAATGTATCGGTACAACAGAGGTATGGTATATATATAAACCAGTGAGAGCATTCATGTTTTTTGATTCATTTGTTTCTATTTGAACCATTATAGTAGGCTACTGTACTCTTAATTTTGTATCAGTTCATTTTCTCTACTGTTTCTTGGGGCAATCAACGCCCCTACACCTTTACAAAAAATAACAAAATTAATACATAGGAGGTCCAAGGCTTCCCTCCTCCTCCCTTTTTCCCTTTCCCTCCTTTACTCAACCCCTTTGCAAAGAAAATAAATCAGCAGCATGATACTTTGCAAGTCTTTTGCACAGCATCTGGAGGAGGAAAGAAGTTTTGAAAGATTTGTAAAGTACCTTTAAGAGGAGCTTCTCGCTCCTATTTTGTGAAATTTGTGTAATTTTACTTCTCCTATTTTGCTTGTGTTGCTGCAGTTTGTAAATGCCATTAAAGGTTTCAGAACAGAGTACATTTAAAAAGAGAAAGGAGATGCAACTCTCCTTTCTTTACAGTTAAAAGCAGGACATGTCTCTTCTCAAGCCCTCTTTCACCCACAAAGGGGGGGGGGAGGCTGTATCCTTCAAGCTGCTTCCTTCTGAGCAATGTATTCATGTTATTTTTGTTAGCAGCAGTGGCTGTTACTGCTGATGTGTTGATATACCTTTAAAAGAAAAGAAAAAAAGGGTACAGGCACAGTGGCGATGAAGTGGCCACAGCACCCAGAAACCTGACCCCTTTGCAAAGGAAAAAAATCAACAGCAATGTTCACATAGGATGACACTATAAGGAATTAAGCAATTCATCATCAGTACAAAACAAAACAACCCTCCTGGCGAAGGGAAAATAAACCAGAAATAAATTGCTGGCTGGGAAAATAAGTCAGTCTTGGTCATGTGTTATGTGCCCAGAAATGATCTAAAAAAAACAGGGCCATATCAGTATAACTGGGATTCCTTTGCCAGGTGTGATCAAGCCCTAGTATTGCTAATATTTCTTCAGACTTCTTATTCTATTTTGATAGTTCTTTCTGATAGCAGAAAGTATTCCATTTTTCATCTCATTGGCCAATTACAAAGCATGTTCCTGGGTATTTCAGCATTACGGTGATGTTGCTTCAATAAAACAGGAAATGATACTGGAACAAATGGTTAGGATCTGGGAATAAGGGCTTAACCCAGCCATCATTTGTAATAATAAAGCCTCCAGTTGTTGTGATGGCTTGAAATGTTTAGTTTCATACAAAAAGAGCAGTTTGGTGCAGATTTTATGAGAAAAGGAGGATTGTTGGTTTGGCTGACATTAAAAGTTGACTTCATGGTGAGCTGGTGATTGGGAAGTTGAAGAAATTTAAAGAAGATTAGGACTCAGAAGCCAAAATCTTGTTGAGAAAATCTGCACACATAGGAGAGTTCACATGTTTTTTCCCCCTCATCACTTGTTGTTCATTACATGGCCAGTTATGCAAACAGATGCATGACTGCTTCCCTGACCTGGGGAAGCTGAATTGAGAAGGTGAGCCTGCAGTGCAGATTAGCTTGCTTGCACAATTCCTTACTTGTGCTGTGCTGAACCAATGGTATTTAGCCAAAGTGAAAGAAAAGTGCAGACTAGGCAACAGATTATATCTTAAGAGAGATATCTTAAGAACAGGTAGGGATGGAATGAGGTGTGAGGAAAAAAATAGAGGAAGCAAAATAAGAAAGGACCAATAAGAATGCATGCTGAGCATGAGGATGGGGGAAAAGATAAATTCAAGGGAGGTTGGGCAAAAGAATGGGTGGCTAAAGGAAATGAGGCAAAATTTGATAACTGAGGGAAGTTACTTGAAAGCGCAAACCTGAAGAATCAGTGGGTGTTGTGAAGAAAGGTAGAGCCTTCTGAGTAGAACTAAGACTGAGCCACATCTGTACATAGGATGTAAAGAAGGGTTTTCAGTGTTAGTGATGACGTTCAAAAACCCCTTTAGAACTCAAATGATTCTTCTCCCCCCTCACTTCTAGTTCATAACAAAAAGAAAATAAAGTGCATACGTGTAGCAAGTAACTTATTAAAAACCTACAAAAAATGAAAGCCAAAAATATGTAATAATTAATATGTACCTTGAAATGAATAAGCAGCTGTTGCTTCTAGAAAATTAAAAACATTCATCAGTCTAATTCTGAAACTTCTGTGTGAAACTTGTGCTTGAGTGACTAAGTTAAGAGCCTTGTGGCACAGTGGTTAAACTGCTGTACTGTAGCCCAAAACTGTGCCCGGGGTTCAATCCCAGGTAGACGGCTCAAGGTTGACTCAGCCTTCTATCCTTCTGAGGTTGGTAAAATGAGTACCCAGCTTGCGGGGGGGGGGGGGGCAATGTGTAGCCTGCATAATTAACTTATGAACTGCCCAGAGAGTGCTTGAAGTGCTATGGGGCGGTATATAAGCAACATGCTTTTTTCTTTAACAAGCACAAGGGGGTGTTGCCTCCCTGGAATCATAGAAGTATTTATAGAAGCACCATTTAAAAATATACAGAGAGAATATGGTGACTGTGTCTAACTTCCATCCTCACCAACCAGCATGTGCAAGGGTCAGGGATGGATGATGGAAGTTACAGTTAAGAAACACCTGGTGGGCATAGTTCCCCCATCCCTAGCCTAGACTCCTGTGTAGAAATTTTGCCAGCTGTGGCTATGTTTGCTTCTTTTTATTGTAACTGGACAAGGGGCCAGAATGACTAGGAGTGAATTTCACATCCATTTAAACTAGCCAGCCAATTCTTGGCTAAAGGCTGTATATTGCTCCCAAGATTACTAGGGACTACTTAAGACACTAGATACAAATGACTGTAGATCAGATGGAACTGCACTTGAAAACTTCTTCTGCTTCAACTTAGGGTAATTGTCACATTCCCCGCGCACCCCTTGATTGTTTCACCAAACAAAGGCTCACGCCACGAGCTGTTCAGCTGCCACCAGCTGTTCACAACAACTTTCAATGTTAATGACAGAGGTCCAGACAACGTGTCATTTTATATAAAGCAGAAATAGTTTATTGTAACAAAGAATAAAGGTTAAGCCAACATTGTTTGTTCTGAACTAAACAGTCCTTAATGATCTTCATCAGTTTGCTACACATCAGCCCTTGCTTAACAATCTGTCTCCCCCAAAAATCCTAATCCACCATCCTCCCATCTCCTCCTCATGCCGAGACTCTTATATCTTGTGACTCTGCCTCTCCAGCACTCTCATTGGTACATGCAGATAGCACATTAATATTCATGACCTGGGCGGACACCACAGTAATGTTATTCTCTGTAGTCTTTACAAACAAAAATTCCGCATCTCAGAAAAATTATGGCTCACTAAACTTTTACACTGATGTGACCAGTATGGGAAGCCACAAAGTGGACCCAGTTTACATAGTACTTACTTATGATAAAGACAGTCCCAAAACACTTCTCTAGTGTAGTTGGGGCCCTTGCCATATTGGCAGCATGTGCAAATGCTCTTCATGTTGGTCTTCCAAGTAGTGTCCTTGGCTTCTTTGTTGCCATCTCCAATGAGTACCCAACTATTGGCATGTCCACGTAGAGGCAGGCTGGCCGGCTGCTACCACTTTGCAGCAATAGCATATGAATTGAGCCTAAACATCTTATGGATATAATGGAAGGATTATTGTTTTTAAAGTTTGTTCTTTTGGGTTTTTTTTAGAAAATACCGTTTTGAATGATGCTTAAAATGCATGCTATCTTTGAAGCCATGTTATTTATAAATGGTTTTTAAACAATATTGTTTCTCTCCCCAAAACTTTAAAGGATAGGATGAATTAATAAATTTAAGCACTTTTATTTTTTTAAAAAACCAAATGCAGAAGAGGGCTGGGGTCATGAGAATGAATGAGGTCGTAGGAATAGGAGTTAAGAGACTATGGGCAAAAGTCCTGTTGGTGCAGTTTCACCTGCATAAATTGGATCTAGGTACTGGAAATAATTAAATAAAATTAATTTAATGCTTCCTATTCCACATGGTGGCGCTGCGGGTTAACCCGCAGAAGCCTCTGTGCTGCAAGGTCAGAAGACCAGCCATCGTAAGATCGAATCCACGCGACAGAGTGAGCACCCGTCGCTTGTCCCAGCTCCTGCCAACCTAGCAGTTCACAAGCATGTAAAAATGCGAGTAGATAAATAGGTACCACCTCGGTGGGAAGGTAACGGCGTTCTGTGTCTAGTCGCGCTGGCCACGTGACCACAGAAACTGTCTTCGGACAAACGCTGGCTCTACGGCTTGGAGACGGGGATGAGCACTGCGCCCTAGAGCTGGACACAACTGGACTAAATGTCAAGGGGAACCTTTACCTTTACCTTTATTCCACTCTGCCTGTCTACAGGTTTCAGCTTCTGATGCTCCCGTTTGCCTAGGGAAACATTTGGGAGCTTTGAAATGTAGTGGGGGAGCTTTTAGTAGTCAAAAATCACCACTGGATTACCACCAATGGGATCAAGACTGCTGCCAGTGATCTAGCAGCGATTTTTGACTATTGAAAGCTCTCCCTCCTTCAAATGTTGAAGTTCTCAGGGGATTCCCCAATGCAAAAGGGAACCCTAAGGGCCTCAGAATCTGAAAAGAGATGATGATGATGATGATTGCATGATGTCAAGTCAATTTTGACTTCATGGCACACAATTTATGGCTACTTTTTTCCAAGATTTTCAAGGCAGAGAGCACTCAGAAGTGGTTTGCCATTCCCTTTTTCCAAGGGCACCCTGGGACTGTGTGGCTTGCTCAAGGTAATATAAGCTGGCTCTTCTGGGATGCACAGCGGGGAACTGAACTCCCAACCTCTGGCTCCACAGCCAGATACCTAACTCACTGAGCTATCCAGCCAATGAAGGGGGAAGATTGGAAGCTTTAAATTAATTTAAATGAATTATTTCCAGCCCCCTAATCTGATTTATGCAAAGTTATGCAATAGGATTTGCTCACTGATTCGAATCTTAGCCCAGCGATTTACTTGCTTGCTTGCATCCTTCTTCCCTTCCACCTTTCTATTCTTCCTTCCTTCCTTTGTCTTTTCTTTCCTCTTGTTGTATACTTCCAAAGAATAATAAAAGTTGGCAGTGGGGGTGGAACCTTGGTCCAGGTAAATGTGCACTAAGTGCCTAGATTCTCAGTTCTCTCCCCATAAATAAAATATCAGGCAGTCTAATGACAGGGTTTTGTGTTGAAATAATGTGTGAACAACAACAACAACAACCACTGCCATATGAATATGAATCTCATTAGTATAATTTTTTCTATCAATATCTAGTAGTTGTTCAGACATATTTTTCAAAGTTCTAATAATGTGACCTTGCCTCATAAACTTCTCATTTTGCCCTAGCCTTGGAGTCGTGGTCTTGTTTCTTTGGCTTCAGAGACCTGGTAGTGGTAAGTTACATTCACATTGCTTCTTATCCTTAGATCAAGTTAATGAAAATTGTCAAAGCTATCATATCCTCTTTGTAAGGTTCTGGGAGGATTGTAGAACTATAAACAAAAGCACTTTAAAACAAATAATTAAAGTATGTGGGAGTATGCACATAATGCAGGGTGGTACCATTTCTTATCCTTGCTTAATATCAGAACTTGAGAAAGTAGCTTTCTTGGACTACAGTGTAATCAAGCTGGCTTTCCTCTAAATTTCTGCTTTACCTTACCACATACTGCTGTCCATCCCAATGACAAGAGAAGATAAAGGCATGGAAAGAACCTGAGTTGTTACTGACTCAGGATCGTTGTCTCTTCCTGGAGTTGCCAATCCCTGCCTTGAATCTCTCGCATAAAGTTTGTCCTTCCTGTAAAGTGGCACATATATAATTCTGACTAAGGGTGTGATGAGAGCTGGACCATAAAGAAGGCTGACCGCTGAAGAATTGATGCTTTTGAATTGTGGTGCTGGAGGAGACTCTTGAGAGTCCCCTGGACTGCAAGGAGAACAAACCTATCCATTCTGAAGGAAATCAACCCTGAGTGCTCACTGGAAGGACAGATCCTGAAGCTGAGGCTCCAATACTTTGGCCATCTCATGAGAAGAGAAGACTCCCTGGAAAGGACCCTGATGTTGGGAAAGTGTGAGGGCAAGAGGAGAAGGGGACGACAGAGGACGAGATGGCTGGACAGTGTCATCGAAGCGACCAGCATGAATTTGACCAAACTCCGGGAGGCAGTGGAAGACAGGAGGGCCTGGCGTGCTCTGGTCCATGGGGTCACGAAGAGTCGGACACGACTTGACGACTAAACAACAACAACAAAAAGGGTGCGATGAGATGGACAAATAGTTTGCATTTTGGACCACTTCTGTAAGCTGTTTTCGAGTGATCAGATAACATAAAGGAAATTGCTGGACCTTTTTTAGTCCAGAGGCAGAATGACTATTTCGGAGCTGAGCTGGAGCAATTCTCATACTCATGGAGGGGTTACTTTAAGGGAGATTACTCCCAGCAAAGCAACCCTTTCCAGCACAATCAGCTGTGATCCTTTATCACCATCTGATCACATCTGTATCCTGTAATATTTTGTGGTGGGCTGAATAACTCAGTGAGTTGGGTGAGTTGGATACTGGACTGCAGAGCCAGAGCGTCGAGGTTTGATTCCCCCACTGTGCTTTGTGGGGGCAAAAGCCAGCCTACGTAGCCTTGGACAAACTACAGTCCTAGAGCGCCGTCAGTAGAAGAGGATGGTAAACCATTTCTGAGAACCCTGTACATAGTAAAACCTGGAAAGAGTTGCCATAAATTGGAATCGACAGCATATAATCAATTATTAATTAATTTTTGTATCACTGTTGTTGTTTTTTAAAGTTTCTTGCTCTGAGTTCTTAAGTTGTAAGTTCCTGACGAATGTAAAATGTTGGAAAGAAAGCTATCTTGCTTGCTCTTATTCAGAAGAGAATCAGGCACCCCTTCTAAATATGTATAAACATTATGACTTTTCAGTCCTGTTACTATGGAGGGTGTTAGGGTTTACTGTCATATTTGATCACAGTTTCCTCATTGTAACCAACAGTGAAAATTTTCAGTGAAAATGGAAGGAAATGGAGCCCCTGTGATACTAATTTAGATACTTCAATGTGTTTCTTCAGTGATTTATGTCCTCTTTTTTTTTTTTTTTTTTTTTACAGCCAATGAAAATGAAATTGGCATACTAGGAAGTAGTGTTGAACTGGGATGTCGTTATGCTGGAGAAAAGTCATTAGATAAACTTCGAGTACTATGGCAAGCAAATAGTAAGTCTTGCCTTGTTGATGCCCATTTTCCTAATAAGCGTGAGAAGGCACGGAAATACTGTGAAGAATTCATAAACAGGACTCAGTTTAATAAGGAAAACTTTTCTCTGAAAATATTGAATGTCACTCCTGGAGATGAGGGCACTTATGAATGTGTTGTGCAGAGAAATAAAACAATGGAGTTTGAATTGGATCATAAGGCAAGCACAGCCCTCAAAGTGGCAGGTAAGCACTTCCTTTTCTCAGTAAATGTTTATAAACTCCAGATGAGCTTTTCCTATGTAAAACTTTATTGGTGCCAGAGAGTGATAGAGGAGGGGAAAACATGTTCAGACAATCGTTGGTGTTCTGTATGTATCCTCTTAATTCATAACTATTGAGAAATGTTGTGCACCTAACCATTCTCCTTCCTGCAGTTTTGTACCACATCAGCCAAAGCATGGCATTTTTTTCCCACACACACCACGCCTTCCATGGGAAGGGTGTGTTGGCAATGAGGAAGTTGAATGTATCAATTGCATTCAAAGTTCTTCCCCAGGTTTAAAGTGTTACTGCTGTGGATATTTTGATCATACCCTGCAACACTTTTCTTAACACTGAGAATAATAATGGCACAGGACAATAACCGGGACAAACCAAGATGAAAGCTATGCCCTTTGGATCCTGGAAAATAAACAGCAGTGTCCTGGATTAAAGTACTGTCCGAGAGCATGCCTTATTCTTCTTCTCCGTTCCCCATTGTGATAAAACATAAGAGACATTCCAAGACCGTTTTGCAGGGGTGGGCAATTTCTGGGAGGGATCAGTGAGCTGCAGTGATGATCTCTGAATATACTAGAGGACATACCTGCCTCCCTTATTACTGTCATTGCATATCCTGCTGTAGTAATGGCAGCAGTGAAGCCGGAGCCCCTTTCACTTTAAACAAGATGTGTACTCCCCATGCATCTTGCGTACAAGCAGAATTGTGCTTCTGGGAAGAGAGAGAAGCACACATTTTGTTTTGAAAGCAAAAGATGAGCTTTTTTTTGCCAGCTGTGGTGGTGCCTGCAGGATCCAATAGGTGATGCAAAAATGGATGAGGGTGCATGTGGCTCACAGCCAGTGGTTGCTCATCCCTGCCTCAACTGTATTATTGCTTTCCTCACCCTGTTTTCTGTGTCTTCATGATGAGAGAACAACCAGCACCAGCCTGCCTTGCAGTTAGCATCCATGCCCACCATTCATAGAGAACTGTTCCTGCAGGAAAACTCCATCTATTGGTATTGCTCCCTTCACCTGCTGGAAGTAACTGGAAAGCAGTTTGTTGTATTCATCAATTATCTTTGGGAATCTTTGGGCCATTTTTGGCTTCACGTTACATTGAGAAATCCTGTTTGAAACTTACCTGGAGTTTCTTGATTCTGTGGACGTTGGGACTAAAAGGAAGCACAGCAAAAACTGAATTCTTGCAAGCAACCACATGTATGCATTCCAGAGTCTTGTTGTATTTTTGCCTATTGTCCCCTCCCTCCCCATGTAACTCCAAGGGCCTGACTCTTGCACAAACCCGTTTGAATAACAAAAGGGCTCTGTTGAAGCTCTAGATAGCATCAGGGAGTGTCCCCTTCACCTCTGCAGTCTGTACCATGTCACCATGCAATGACACTGGGGACGAGTCATCCCTGCAAGCCTCACAGGAGAGAGCTTGAGCCTTTGCTGATTGATACCTTTCATGGGCAGGCCATGGAAATAATGGGATTAGTCTGGAAGGGAGACTCAAATGATTAGAGAGTCCAAGGCCACATCTTAATGCAGGAGTGAGTGAGCTCAGCAGGGTCAGGGAGCGTTTTTCAGATTCTTTGGCAGCCTAAGGGTCATGTTCTGGGATGCTGGTAAAGGGGGTGTTCCTTGGCCAAAGGAGTTAATTTCAAAACTTGTTTCATTATCTATCTGTCTGTCTGTCTTTAAAATGCAGTGGTTATGTATGATACAGATTGGTACTAGAAATGTGCAGATTGCTGTGAGAAGAATTCTGGGAGTTATAGTCCCAAAACATAAATCTATACATTTATAGCTAGTTCAATTTTGTTGTTGTTGTTAGCTGAAAAATTCATTTGACTGAAAAAGGGGAGGTTAAATTGAAATCCCTTGAATCCTTTAATGCACCCCTACAGACTTTTTAAATTTAAAATGTTTTGGGGAGGTGTTGGAGGGTCTCTGGAACCTGGTGAAATGCCCCTCCGTGCTCCCTAAAAGGCACTGGGGGACTTTGGGGGCAAAACCCTTTAAAAAATAAATTAAAAAATTAGGGGATGCATTATGCCTGTGGGACATAGAAGTAGCCCACCTACTAGTCAATTAAATGCTTTGTATCCAGAAAGCCAGAAGTTCTCTACTGAAAAGCATCAGGTAACAGCTAATGAGGAAAGCCTGTGTCTGAGACCTTGTTAAGCAGAGTTGACAGTACTGAGCTAGATAAAGCAAAATTATGACCTAGTATAAAGCTATTTCCTACTTTTGGAAAGTGGGGGTGGGGGATAGTTCACTCCTCACAACACTTCCTTGCCTTTTTGCATTGCTTCTTGTGTTATTGTTTGTCAGCAAAGCCGAGACTTCTGGCATAAGATGTTGGGCACAACTCATGTATTGGTGTAATCCATGGGAGAGGAACCTCCAACTGTGGACTCAATCTGACCTGCCAGTGGCCAAAATCCATAATCTGATAGCGGTGCAAGGGACTGATGGAGAGGGATCCAATAGTTTCTGTACTAGCTTGCTACTAATACCTTTCTTAGCTTGTTAGATGTACCATGTTTTGACATTCCTTCCCACAAGCCTCTTACAACCACAACACTACCAGAAGTGACTATGAAAACGCCATTGTCAAAAGACTATATCACCTTTTTTTTTCCCCTAGCAAACTACAGCAAACCAACCATAACAAGGCTTGGGAATGAAATGACATTTACTTGCAATTCTAGCCGTGGATTTCCAGAACCGAAACTTTATTGGACAACTCAGATGAACAACAGCCTCTACAATGTCACTGCTACTTCAGAGCCAGATGGGACTTTCAGTATTTCCAGTACAATTAAAATTAAATCAGCTTCTAATATAAAGTTAGAATGCACCATTGAAAATGTGCGACTGCGTCAAAGTATCACTACTATCTGTAGGTTTAGCCTTATATGTTATCTCTAAACAGTTTTGCATGTACAAAAATATGTTTGTAATGAAAGACAGAAATATGTTGCTGATTTTTTTAATGTATGGGCTGTCTAAGTATGGGTATGTATGGTACAACAATAATAGCTGTGTACCATCAAGTCAATTCTGACTTATGGAGACCCTTTTCAGAGTTTTCCAGGTAGAGAATATTCAGAAGTGATTTGCCATTCCCACCTTCTGGGGGAGCCCTGGGACTGTGCAGCTTGCCCAAGGCCACACAGGCTCACTCTTCTAGGATGCATAGTGGGGAACTGAACTCCCAACCTCTGGCTCCGCAGCCAGATACCTAATTCACTGTGTGTGTATCTAATTCTATTGTTGCATCAAATATGCAGTATATAGTTCAGGGTCCAGACTTTAAGATCTTGGCTTGTTGATACTGTGTTTTCCCGAAAATAAGACAGGGTCTTATATTAATTTTTCTCCAAAAAACGCATTAGGGCTTATTTTCAGGGGATGTTTTATTTGTGTTCATGTACAACAATCTACATTTATTCAGATACAGCCATGTCATCTTCTGGTTGCTGCACAATGGTGGAGGGCGGGCTTTCACTTCACTGGGGCTTATTTTGGGGGTAGGGCTTATATTAGGAACATTCTGAAAAATCATACTAGGGCTTATTTTCAGGTTAGGTCTTATTTTTGGGGAAACAGGGTACCATATTTTTCCGTGTATAAGATTATACTTTTGTCTAAAATCTTTAGATTAAAAATTGAGGGTCGTCTTATACACGGAAGTAAGGAGGGATCAAAGCGCTTTGATCCCTGCTTTCCCCCTCCACTTTCTTCGCAAAACGTGGAGGGGGAAAGCAAGAATCAAAGCGCTTTGATCCCTGCCCTGCCCCTCCACTTTCTTGTGAAGAAAGAAATTTTGGGTTAGAAAAGTGGGGGGGGGGGAGTCTTATACATGGGGTGTCTTATACACAGAAATATACGGTAATTTGCAAGGTACTGTGAAATCTGGGGAATTAACTGAGATATTCTTACATGAACTCTCTGGATAACCAGTATTTCTCTTCTTTTCTGCAAAGAAAGAAGATACTAGTCTGTTGTTGTTGACTAAGAGATTATTCTTGGAAATTTTTATCATTTGTTTATTGAAATTGAATTTTCAAACATAAAGACAACTATGCAGATTGTGTTATATGCAGCCCAGTTCTGACTGAAGGCAATGTTACAGGATCTCTTTTTTTTTCCCTATCCTCTCCTCTTTCTATATAGTTGAAACAAACAGCTCTGGAGATAACTCTGCATTCAGTGCCAGCCCAGCTAACAGACCTGCCATTCTGAGCACTCTTGCACTCATTCTGATTCTTCCAGTCATTCTGTACATCTGCTGGGAAAAAAGGCTTTGTCCTGGAAGAACATATGCTGGTAAGTAAGCAAGATATCAATTGTAGGAAATCTGTAATGTGTGGGAGCAATTGCAGTTCATCACAAAATTACAGAGGACTAACTTGGCTTTCTGAAGCAGCAATATATGATTCAAATATATTTTATATATATATATATAATATATTTGAATCATATATTGTTGTTATTACAGAGTGTTGAGAGTTTTAATCTTGTGTAAACCACCCAGTGTAATACTTCCATTAATGGGATGGTTTATAAATCAAATGGTTTACACTGTGTTTTTTATATATATAAAAAAATGCACCAGAAGGTTGGTGCTGCTGGAAGGCAAGGGCGTCTTGCGGGCTGTGCACAGCTGGTCTGGTCGTCGGTTTCCTCCAGACCGCCAACCCGGCGTGTTTTTACATTGCTCCCTGAGGGCGCACAGATTGCGCTCTCCCCACGGCCTTTGGAAGAGACTCTGCGAACTTTGGCAACCTGGCAACCGGAGGACCACTGGTCATCGGAGCGGATTGCAGGCAGCGGTGTTGGCTGGATTGGCTGCTCATTTCAAAGACTCAGCAGCTTTCATTGCTAGCCTGTCATTGCTTCGGCCAAGAAGAGACAAAGGGAAGCGCACTCTTGTTTGCGGCGGGTGGGAAGGTGAGACTCGGAGGCATGCCGTGCGGCCGATGACACCCGGTCATTCTCTAGCCGACACGACGGAGGCGGGTTTGTCTTCCCTTTGGGCTTTTCCCTCTCCGGCCATGAGAAGCCCTGCCAGGCGCTCGTCCGCAGGGGAGGGACCATCGCGCGTCTTGGCTGCCTCCTTTCTGCCTTAAATGATCGCTTGTCCCAGCCAACCCGCTCGCCTACGGCCGTCAAGCCAAAAAAGGCTGCAGAGTTTGCGTGGCGTGCTCTTGCCTGGAAGCGATGCTCCGCGCGCCCCCTTGCTTGCTTTCCCCCTACACTTTCTTTACTTCCGTGTATAAAACGACCCTCAATTTTCCCTCTAATTATTTTAGGAAAAAGTGTTGTTTTATACACGGAAAAATACAGTAATCATAAATACAAATAACCATATTAAAAGTTGCTATTGTTTAAAAAGTTTTAAAAGTTGTTATTGGCAAAATCCCAGAGATCAGTTATTAAAGACAGCTTTAAATAATTCAGTCTTTACCAGAGAAAAGGAGCCTGGCGTATATCTGTCTTCTGATTACAGAACATTATGATTTTTAATAGATCTATTGTGGTAGTTGAAATGTTTTGGGTTTTTTTGGTTTTTTGTCAGATTCAGTCATTTGTGATTTATAGGTTTTTAATCTTTTTTAAAGTATGTCCGTTATCTGTCTTGAGCAGTATTTTGGGGGGAAGCTTAGGATAATATACGAATTGTGCATCAGCAGGGAACCGGTTGTCATGGTTGTCTAAAACTTTAGCCACAATTTGTGTTGGAAGCACATCCCAGCTGTATTGAAGTAGGTCTTCCATTGCAGAAGGCACTGGAGGAGTCTAACATTCCCCCTGCCCAGTGGTAAAGGACAGACAATGTAGAAACAAGGGCTCTTTTGTACAGAAATAATCTTCATATTTTATTTCTGGGAAAGTCAGGCCCTGTTCCCTCCACCTTCAGCTGACTTCCTACTTTCTACACAGGCAGGCAGATTCCTCAGAACAGCCATCTTTTTGAGAGTCTGGCTTAAAAATATGGGGTGGGGGAGGCAGTTCCTGGAAGCAACAGCCATGGAAGCACTAGCAGTGGCAAAACTGGCTGCGTGCTGGTGGGAACATCAGCAAAGAATAGGCTGTTTCCCACCTGGCAAATAAGGCAGATGACTATGGAGGGGAGGGACTGTTCCCTCAAGGTGACACATTTCTTTGTAAAACAAGAAAGTGGGCAGGAGGAACTGCTCAGGAAGATGTTAGCTGAAGGAGCACATCAGCCCAAGTATCCATCCTCCTAGAATGATCTTTTCACAGATACTGCACTGGTGAGGAAATATGGCTGCTCAGCCTGTCCTGGCTCATCAGTGGATGCAAGTATGCCTGAGGGTAGGGAAGGAGGGCCCACAGCTATTCCTTGCCCACCTCTCCTGAAATCATTATCAGGCAGGAAGGGTTCAGGCACTCTCCACATACATACATTGAATGAGTGGAGTATATTCAGCAACTTGTTGGAACCCAGCTTTTGAACCCAGCTTTGGTCATCACCTCATAAAGGGACATACCAGGTCCCACTGGTATTTACTCATTTATGACATTAGTATGCCATGAATAAGAAGGCAGAGTTTTCTGGGCAGCTTACAATAATAATAGGGCTTATTAGGCTAGTTTCTTCTATAAGAACAGAGCTGAGCACTCCTCCCCCAGCTTGTGAGGCACCCCCAAACCTTTGAATGGCTTCTTAGCAGAGTTCAAGGCATGACGTAAACAATTCTTTATTTTGACCTGTCCTTCCACCCAGGCAGCAGTCCTGAGTCCTTCAGTGTCTAAAGAGGAAGAGGAATTTTTTTGACCAGTGTCATCTTAGATTTTGTGCGGCCTTCAGGCATGCAGATGGATTGTGTTTAAGTTGACAAGAATAGCTGTTGGCTCAAAAACTCAGTATGTGCCCTTTTAGCATCTGTTGATATTTATTTTTTAAAAAAAATCTGATGTCTTGCCTGCAGTCATAGCAACATTGGCTTCAGCAAGGCATATTCAAACAATAAGGAAATTGCAACACAAGCATTGGCCAAGAATGCAGAGAATAAGTCCCATATTCTAATTAATGCAAGCTCTCACTTGTCTTGCAAACACATACACAGGCACATGTTTGTTTTGCTTGCTTTATTTTCAAAAATTATCTTTCAGTATCATTAGCATATTGATTATAGGCACTTTATAGGTAGTTTCATGAAACTCAAGATAGTTGCTTCTCTCACCATGGCATTCCAAAAGCAACTCAGATGTCAATCTCATCGTCAGTGGGGTTTGCTCCCAAGTAATTAAATAGTATGGCAGCCTGAATGTCAATAATGTCTAGCATAATGGAGACCTAATACTTGATTGCCCATAGCATTACTGTAATTCACAGGGTCACCAGAATGTACTCTAACCCCATAAAGCAATAATATACTTACTCTAGGGGACAACGAAATAAAAATAAAGAGTAAAAACAAAACAAAACATGGTGGCACTTTAAAGACCAACTTTTATATACTTTAATGTGAGATTTCCTGGACAAGTCCACTTCATCAGTACTTACTCTAGTTCTTCTGGGCAGGATCCAGTGGTGCATTTCCATACCTACTGGTGTTCTTTCATATCCAGTACCAATAAAACTGGGACTTTTTTTCCCTCTGCATCTTGCTGAAGCCCCCTATGACATCAGAATATTTTTAGGATACATGGAGAGTTGCAGAAGAGACAGACAGGAAGTGTTGCCACTTCTGACAGAAACAGCAAGATCCAGAAAAAGAACCCTGTTGCAGCCTGGCCTCTGTTACTAAAAGTTGTCCCAGCCTGACCATGTATTTTTCTGAATTGTGGTGCAGTGTTTTAATCAGGGATATTGGCAAGTCTTTTGGGTCTGAGGCCCAAGTCCGAGTCCAAGTCTTTGGTACCAAGTCCGGAGTCCTAAGCCCCATGTCTGAGTCCCTATTAAAAACAAGGGAGGAAAAAAGGGAGGAGTGGGTGGGTCCTGAGTCACAAGTCAAGTTCGAGTCACTGGAAAAAAAAACCCCGAGTTGAATCACCAGTGTGACTTAAGTCCTACTTGACAGCAAGTCCTGTGACTGAAGTCCCCACCCCTGATTTTATTCATCAATATGTTTAAAGATTGTTATTCCTTATTTTGTACACATCTGAATGCTAGACTTCTAGCCTGGAGTCCAAAAATGTGCTATGCACACTTAAAGGCTGTCTGTATATACCAAAGACATCACCAGTTTTTGTGCCTGGGTGTAGCCTCAGGGGTTTCATCGCCCTCAGAGGTGGCTTTTGGGGAATGAGAAAGGCTGCTGCAGGGTATAAAAGCCCTACAGGTCCCGGTACCATTTTGTAGTTTTGAGGATGCCAGCCCTGGTCTGTAATCCAGGATGTGTGCCTGTGTTCTGTGCCATCAAGTCAGAACTGGTTTATGGCAGCCCTGATAGGGCTGTCAAAGTAAGTGAGATATTTAAGGTTTTTTCAGGGCCACTCCTCCCGAGTCTGTAAGTTTCCATGGCTGAGCATGGATTCAAATCCAGGTCTCCTGAGTTTTAGTCCGTCATTCTAGCCACTACACCACACCGGGTATGCCAGACCAGAATATAGAACCTTAATACACACATCCACCACAGATTCACATACATACACATATACCAGTGAATCTGGAAATACAGAATCTTGTACAGGGGTGCGGTATGCACATGTTGCTGTTACATGCCGTCAAGTTGCCTCCAACATATGGTGACCCTATGAATGAATGATCTCCAAAATGTCCTGTCCTCAGCAGCCCTGCTCAGCTCTTGTGTACACATAGCAGACCTTATAATGTGGTTTGGCAAAGTGGAGAGATTAGATGACATAAAGATAAGTAGTGAACTTTAGCATTTTTATTCTACCAGAAATGTTTACACAAAAAAGCTTGCTTCATATATCAAAATGTTACTCCCATCAAGATTTTACATATAATGCAATCATTCCAGTACCTTTCTGGAAATAAACAAGCTCTCTGCAACCCCACATCTAAACATTCAATTGAATGTACACATTGTGGTGTAATAATATTTTAAAACACTTCTGGGGTTTATTATTATTTTTTAATTATTTTTAGCAGGTGTTTGTGTGGAAGAAGCAGTTTGCGCCAATGGTAAGTAGAAAACTGTTCCTCAGTCCATTAATGAGAGGTATTGACAAATGCCTAATTTAAATCTCTAAACTAAAATTTTCTTCTAAGCATGATATAAATAAAATCTATCCTCTTGGTTTGGTCCGGATGGCTGAGCATCTTGCAACATTTTACAATACAAATGAGTATCTTCATTCTCCAAGAATTGTTGATCAAATTAGTTGCTGGATGACAGATAATCAGATAGGAAGTTTTGTAGAAATTGGCATGGTACATTTGAAAGCACCATTGATGTGAGCAATTTACACGACAGGATCGTGTAAGCTCCATTCCAGTAGGTGGATCATTATTGTAGATCCTGCTTTGTCGTTACTATGCTGTCAAGTCGCCTCCAACGTATGGCAACCCTATAAATGAGCAATCTCCAAAATGTCCTGTCCTCAACAGTCCTGCTCAGCAATTGCAAACTCAAGCCTTTAGGAAGTTGATCCATCTTTTATTTGATCTTCCTCTTTTCCTGTTGCCTTCCACTTTTCCAGAGAATCCTGCCTTATCATCATGCGCCCAAAGTAAGACAGCCTTAGTTCCAACATTTTTGCCTCGAGAGATAGTTGATCTTAATTTGATCTAGGGCCCACCTGTTTGTCTTTCTGGCAGTCCAGGGTGTCTGCAAAGATCTCCTCCAGCATCACATTTTAAACCATTTTTTTTTAAAGTAGATCCTGCTACCAGGCATCATTGCTGTAAGGCTATAGGTGGACAATGTGATGCTCCAGGCTAAGTTTTGTGGTCTGTGAGCCCCTAACACTGCCCTGTTTCCCCACCATCACCAAAAGTGGGTTTCCCTAGCTTCCAGTGACAAATCCGCAATTTAAATAGATCAGAGTCACTCCTGTGGTATTCAACACAAAAATATATTTATTTACAAATGTGTAAGCTGATTTCCAGTAGAGATGGGCAGAAATTGCAGTTTGTCCCAATTTGGCGCAGTGGCTGCACAGGTGTTCCATGGGTGCTGCACACTCCCTTCTCCTGCCTCCTCTGTGCACTCGCCCATTCCCCGGCCAAAGCACACTTCCCTCCCCTGCCTCCTCAGCACGTTTGCCCACTCACTGATTGCAGGGCATGCTTCCCTCCTCTATCTCCTCCTGCAGCCGCCCACTCAAAAGACAGTGCAGTGGGCTTCCCTGCCGTGTCTCCTCACGCAGAGGAAATAGGAGAGGGGAGTGCACAGCACTCACGGAACACTTGTGCGGGCACTGTGCCAGACTGGGTGTAACTGCCGAACTGCGGTTTGTGCCCATCTCTAATTTTCAGCCTACCATTTTCATGTCTAAGGTTTTTTTAAAAATAATTTGTGTGAACCATAGGCTTTGTGTTGAAGTGTTTTAGGCTATGCCATCATGACAGCTAGATAGAAATGACATATGTAGGCAAGGTTCATGTTTTTGTCCTTTTCCACTAAAATGAGGATAAGAAACGTCCGTGGAGTTATGGATCACTTTTCTATTAGTCCAGGAGCTCAAGGTCTGCTCTCCAAAAGAGGATATGGCCTATGGGGATATTTCCCCTATTGTTTTATATTGTATAAGAATGTGTATGTGTGTTCCTGTGTGTAGTTTTATATTTCCCTCCCCAACTCCTGACGTTTTAGTCAGAGTCAATTAATTATAGAATAATTTAAATCCACTTTGAGAAGTAAGCACTCAACATTTCTTTAAGGTGGTTGAAGCAGCAATGCAAAGAGCTGATTGCCCTTTAAATAACAAAGCTAGCTTCTTTTTTAAAAAAAAACATCAAGGGTTAAAAGGCACTCTGGCAAAATGACTGTAGTTAGGAATAATTAAAGGTTTTCTTTGCCAGTAAACAATGGGAGGAAGGGGATGCAAAGAGCAAGCAGAAGACTGAGCAGATTGCTGCCAAATTTTTATATCAGTGCTACCTTTAAAACAAGAAATGAAATCCGGGAGTACAGGGGTCACACTGGAGAGCACAAAAAGGGCTCAGGGCATCATGTATCACATTGGCTGCACTTTGCCCATCCCCACGCTAAATGAATGTTGTTACTAAATGGTCCTCATTCTTCCTTATGTAATAGGCTTTTAATTTTATTTTTATAGCTGATGTTGAGACAGAAAATTCCCTGATCTCTGGAACTGAACATCAGTAAACATTGCAACACTACAGTGAAGCATTCCCTCAGCTACGGGTTTTTGTGTGTCTGACTGGCTGTGAAGTCTGCACTGAAACTGAACACGTGTATTTGGTCTTATGTACTGCCAGAAGCCATTCTGCTTTTGGAGGGCTCCATTCTTCCTGGTTCATGACTTCAGGATGAAGACTTTATCCAAAAGGGTACACTTCCGTGAATACAGCTTAGAAGAGCCAGGACCAATACTGTGTGAAAGCTACTGCCCACATTTGAGCTATTTGAGGGCTCCTTCCTTTGCTACAAACTGATGTGAATATCTCATGGACAACAGGATCATAGCTAAATAGACATTGAAAGAATGATGCAGAGTTTCCAAGTTCATCGGCAATGTAACATAACATCTGTCGCTGGGAACAGCAGCGCTGGGAAGCTATTACTTTCATGCCAGCTTTCTGGACTTCCAGAAGGCACTTGGTTGGCCACTGTGTGAAGTCTAGTGCTGTCTAGCTGGATCTTGTGCTCTGATCCAACAGCATGATTTTCCTGTTCTGAAGTTGAGTGGTGGAAAGGGAGTCTGCTTCTGAGCCCAACATTCCAGGGGTGGCCTGGGGCATCGCAGACTTAAGGAGAAAAAGGTCACCCAGCATGACGCTTAATGTTTAGAGAGGGAAGGCTAAAACCATTGCCCTATTCCCTCAGGCACCACTTCTGAGTAAATGGACAGGACTGATCATCAGTTGAAAATACGGTATCCTGTACCAGCCATTTCTGGATTTAACATATTTTGGTCCTAACACATCAAGGACTCTTGTAGTTTCAACAACTTCACCACAACCTGAAACTCAACATATGCATCTTTAACAATGTCAGTTCTCAATATTTACATGCTATGCAACTGGTTTAAGGCAAAGAAGCCTGCCAGGAAATAAAATGTATTTGGTGATAAGTTACTATTTTATTCTCTCATGCATTTCACAGAATAACAGAGGGATTAGCCAAATTTTATCATGGTAACAATAACAGTGTGATATATAATTATATCAAAAGCTAATTTACAAAGCTGGAAAATGGACTGACATTTCCCAGACACTACCTAAGAAAAGTAATTTTTGAACAAATATTGAAAGTATTTAAAAAGCATATTTCTTTTCAGTGCTGCAACAAAGGAGAAACAAGCTAAAGACTGGATTTGAGATGTACAGAATTTCAAAGATAGGTACTTGTGGGTTGTAGATTAAAGCAAAGATTGTGGTGAAAATTTAATGCATAGTTTTAGGTCCTGAACATATTAAAGAGGCATAGCCAACTTGCACATATACATACTGAAATTTGTGAAAGACTCTGGATATGGGGGTTCATATGAATTGTTAAACTGAAAAAGACTCATGTTAGAAAAAGAATGTGAAATAATAATTTTAAAAAACCCAGGCAGCTGTGAGATATTAAAGCAATGTATAAATGTGAACTTAGTTACATCTGAGATTTACTGGGTGGAGGGTGGGGAGTGAAAATGTAAATCAAAAACAAAGGGAAATTAATATAAGGGATTAAACAGTACAACAGGAATATGAAGATAACAGTTTATATCCATAATTATCTGAGTGAACAAAACAAAAGCATTATATCCTTCCTAAAATGTCTGTCAGTCCATGCTAATTAAAGCTTACTCAGGTGCATAGCCTAAAGCAGTGGTTCCCAAACTTGGGCTTCTAGATGTTCTTGAATTTTAACTCCCAGATGGTTTAGCCAGTATGGCTAATAGTCAGGGTTCCTGGGAGCTATCATCCTACAACACCAAGGACCCAAGTTTAGGAATGATTGGCTAAAGATTAAGGGGAGATGGAAAGTCATCACTACGTACTTCTCTGAAGAAGAGGAGGGAGATGAAAACCAAGGAAGTTTCATCCAGGTGGAAGCTGAGGGTGAGATCTGTTCCTAAAACAAGTAATGAAGTTTGATCCTCATGAGGACATAAGCAAAAATAAAAGTCTCTTTGTTTTGTTTTGTTTTGAATAACAAGCACTGCATTCAAAGGAATTCATGAGCCAAATACTGGGTCAATAAAAATGGACTGGTGTCATTTCAGAACACATAGGAAGAATACAGTTAAGAACAGAAAGAAAGAGGGAAATGTCTTTTTCTCTCAGGTGGGATCCTAAAATGCTCCAGAACAAGCAAACATCTGTTAACAAAATTAAGTAAAACTAAGTCCTTGATGGGCTGTACTCAGTGATCCATAGGGTCCTTTCCAGCTCTGCAGTTCTGAAATTATTATTAAAAGAAAAAGAGCAAGCAGTTCTACCAGAATATGCTAGATGCTTTTTTCAGCTAGTGACACACTGTGTTTTTTTTAACCTTTCCATTGGCCTTTTTCATTCTCCCCATTTTATCACCTGAAAACATCAGATTGTTGAATGCCCTCATGTGGAAGGGTAGTGTGGGAGCCAGAAAGGTACTTTTCCACTCTTTTAGGGGTAGGTGTAACCCGAGGCCTTCTCAGGTTGCAGGGGAACATTTCTGGCTCCCAGAATGACTAGTCACAGACAGTAACACGTTTTGTGTTTTATTCTCATGATCATCTGTCGGTCTCTAGCATGACCAGACTTCGCCAACATGACTGACTTTTGCTGCATCTCAGACTCCAAAGAGTGAGAATTGTCTGCCCTCCTGGAAAGACAGATCTGCTCGTGAAGCAAAGTTTTATTCTCTTTTCATCTGTAACTTCCTTACAGGCCCTCTGTCCCCAACTCCTGAAACCCTCTCTGTGAAATATAAACTATGGTGTGCTGACTCTGAATCAGGGTTGTTTAATGATTGGCAGGTGAGAGGAAAAAGTAATATATGTGTTAATTGGAGAGTCTGTTGGTTAAATAGGATTAGGTGACCATTTTGGTGTTAGGAGAGTCAGTTTTGACCTACGGTGTTGACCAGACAGCTTTATCATCACAAATTGAAAAATAATGGCTAGAACATTCTGGTTCCCATTATGGTTTTTTGGTACAACATTATAAGAAAAAATGTGAGGGTTCCTTTTGGTTGGTCAATACAGCTCCACTTTTGTTGCACTAAATCAATATTTCTTAGTATTTTAATAGTGTTTTTCTGATATCTGTGAAGAATTAATTGATAGAGTAAGCATAGTCTTGAAACACGCACTTTGAGCTACGGGTGGATGAAGCGGTCTTTTTAGATTTCACTCTCTTTCTCACTTTTCTAGCCATAAAGTTTGTTTCAACCTGCAGTTTGTGAATTTTATTCGTAAAAATAAAACCATGGAATTTTGTATGCATTTTTATTCACATTTCTTCCAACATACCATATTTTGTACGTATTTTTATTTAACACATACATTTTTGCAAATTGTTTCCCTTCAGGTATTTTGTACATTATTTCGAATAACATACCTCTTTGTGTGTACTTATCCCTTTTTTCTACTCTTGTTTTGATGGGTGAACTGCACTGCAAAATTTAGAAAAGAGTGGACATTGCTGAATGTCAGTGATGAATTTTAGTTTGTGTATTAGTTCAGAAAGTGAAAATTGCATAAATTGTATAAACGTAATTAACACATTTCATCTCTGTTTAGAACTAAGTGTAAGTTATTGTCTTGATAAACTGTAAGACCAGCATTAATTTCTTAATGCATTAATTCAAAATTGACAGTGGATTAATTCAGTACAGATAATGTTACTATTTTCAGGCTGTGTTGCAACTCAGCCCTAGACACTTTGGAAGAATTTATTTTCAATTATTCCTAAGAAAACTTGTCTAAAAACCCATCTTAAGAGTACCATTACTTTATTCCAGATAAGCTGAAAAAATGTATTAAATTAATATTTTATTTACAAAATAAGATACGCTGTGGAGTTTACTTGGCCTTACTAAAAATCTAAACAAATTGAGATTTTTCTCTCTTTGTTGTTAGGACTTTTTAATTGTTAGCTCTTTTTTAATGGCTACGATTCCAAGTTATAATGTGTGTTACTAGTACTAAATATGTGAATAATTAAATAAAATAAAATATGTGAATAATTGTGCTATATGAACATGGTATATATTTTTGCATTCATGTTTTTTTCAAATAAATTATGACCTGGTTTTGTCTCACAGTGTTAATACACAGTGATCTGGGTGCTGAGATTAGATTTGTATCTTAAACTCAGCTGAGAATGGCAGGCAGAGCTCTGATATGAATGTTTTCATATAAATGATAAAACTTTAATAAATTATAGTAAAACCTTATTTGATTAATTTCATCAACTAATCTCAGGGTAGCTTATCCTGCTGAAAATAACAATATATATTACATACAGATTTCTACATACCAAGTGATCATGAAGTACATTCTTCGTAGCAACCTGCTTATCTATATTGCCCTGCCATACACTAGAGGATATGGAGAGAAATAGTTCCTCAATTAGTGTGAACCCAAGTTGTTTAGGGCTTTATAGGTTAAAACCAGGACTTTGAATTGTGCCTGGTAATGAACCAGTAGCCACTGAAACAAGGAATGCCTGTTATGAGAAAGACCATCCCATGTTTGGGAAACTTATGTCAAAAATCTGAAGTAATGGTTTGTTTCCATCTCTTGCTAATTATTCAGTTCTTTAAAAAAAAAACCTCTGGTTTAAGAATGTGGGATATTGTGCTTCTGTACCCATGATTCAAAAAGCCACAAAATGGCCCGATATTGCTGCACAATATTGTGCCTGCATTGCCAGCAGGAAAAAGGATGCCAAGCTTTACGCAGCAAAGGGCAGTCAGTCTGAATGTTGACAACACCAATGGCAGCAGTCAAGAAGAAGGTTTACAGAATACCTTCTGCTCACTACTGTTCACAAAGTGACAGCACAAAAGGGGAAATCCCAAACACTGGCTCCTTTTTTCATCAGTTAACCAATTCTCACCCAAACACAAAGCAACTGTCAGGGCAGCTTTTTAAGAAATGTGAATAGCAGTGAGCACAAGAGGGACTCCTGTAGACCAGTGGTCCCCAACCTTTTCAAAACCGTGGACCAGTTGGGGGGGTGGGGTCCGTGCATGGGGGGGCACCCCAGAGCTCTTGGGTGGGGCGCTTGCTCATGCATGCATGGGTGGGTGGGGCATGCTCTCACGCATGCGCGAAAGGGCAGGGCATGCTCACGGGTGGGCGGGGGCGTGCTCATGTGCATGCTTGGATGGGCAGGGCACACATGCACGGGTGGGCGGGGCACCTGTGCATGTGGGTGGGCGGGCCGTGCGTGCGTGTGGCCATGGGGGAGTCCATGCGGGGGGAGATCTCTCTCCACAGCCGGGTTCTGCCAAGGCCACAGCCCAGTACCAGGCTCCGGACCTGGAGTTGGGGACCCCTGCTGTAGACTATCTTGACTGCTGTCATTGGTGTTGTGACAGAAATGAGAACAGATGGGATGTGACTATAGTCCCTCTGTGCCAAAATATTTTGAAGGGCTGCTTCAGACTTAATTAAATGGTGAAGCAAAAGTTTGAGTTGGTGCAACACATACAATGTAGAAATATATATATATCCTTTAACCTCTTAGTTTAACTAATGTTGTCATGCTTGCTCCACCAAATGCAGACTGGAAAGCTATGTTCCAATTTCCATACCCTTTCTTTGAGTTAGGCAAGCTGGGGAAGAAAAGCTATATTTAACTGTTGTTTTAACTGTTTTATGAATAATTTTATTGTAAGCCGCCCTGAGTAGACATTGTCTAGAAGGGCGGGATAAAAATCTAAGAAATAAATAAATAAATAAATATATTGGACCAAAAACTCTACAGTCATGTTGTGTGCATGTTTTCCAAAATATGTCTCTTTGCTTTTTGAAATAAAAAAAGGAAGAGGTTGGAGTTAGCAAAGAATGTCACTGGAAACCAAGGTCAAAATCATCCATATTATGTGAAAGAAAGCCATGAAGAAAGACAGGGACAAAAATCAACTCATTTGAAATGTGGAGTTGGAGGAGAGATATGAAAGGCAGCCAGAAAAGCAGGAAAGTGGGTGCTGGATCAAGTCAAGCCTGAACTCTCACTAGAGCAAAAATTATCAAACTGTGCCCATCCTACCATGTGCATATAATGGAAATTTAGAAGCGAACAGAATATACTATATTGCTGAGAAAAGTGGAGTGCAGCAGTAGAAAATTAGGAAGACCTAATATGAAATGGGTCGACTCAATAGAGAAAGCCAAACCTGTTAGTTTGCAAGATCTGAGCAGAACTTATTGGAAAAGACAATATTGCGGGGGGGGGGGGGGGGGGGGGTTAGTACGAAGAGAGAACAATCTAATATGAGATGCTATTGGTTTGTAAGATCTGAGTAGAGTTGTTAATGATACATTTTGAAAGTCATTAATTCATACATATAGTCACCACACATCAGAAATGACTTTATGAGGTTTTTTTTCTTAATTACCAAACAATGTTTTAGTGACAAGATAGGTGGAACAGGCACCCAGGCTCGGCTAACATAGAGGCAAACCATCCCACACCACAAAGCCAGAAACAGTAATTTCACAACATGAATGAGTGAGCTTCTGAAAATATATTCTCTATTTTTAAAAACTTTTAAAATTTTAAAATATTTTTACTAGAAGGAGTTAAATGTTTGGCCAGGAAGAAGTTTTCCTCCTGGTCCTGACTGGCAGGGTCAAAAGTTCAGATTCCCCCACACACACACTTAAGCTTTTTGTTGATATTTAGAATGTTGGCATTTATAAACCCAAAAACTCAGACCTTTTCTCCTTTAAAATGGCTATTTTCAAAGTCAGCATTAGAGCCATGGATGACTGTATTCCTTCCAAATAAAAAAGGGGATGGGACTAACCATTATCTTTCAAGGTAAGCAAGTTTGGTCTTTTCAATGTATTTGATCTGTTTTAAATCAGCGGGCACAGAAGGTTGCTGGAGTCTGCATGGGGGAGAACAGTTACTTTTTAAAAAAACCATTAACTTGAAAACTGTTTGCCCAATCATTCCCAAATTTGGCACAGAGCAAGAGCCGACTGTCTGCTACATCTGTGCCAAATTCAGTGCTGATCTAAGGTCCATTTTCAAAGTTATAATTTTTGTTTGTTTGAAGCATGCCTATTTTATTTTTATTTTAGTTGGCTTATGGACTGCTGAATTGGGCTCTCACACAATATCTCCCATGCACCAATGACTTGCAAGTTTTTTTTAAAAGAAATATAAAATTTATATTTGTTTATTTGGCCATTGACTTCTGTTTATCTACTTCAGAAACTTTACAAAGTAGTTCATGCATCACAAAAACATGATTTTTATATACATGTTTGTTTGACTGCCTGCTTCCTGACACATTTATTCAGAATACATCTCCCCCCTCCCTTCAATCCTTCATAAGGATTAAACATAATGTAATCTACCACTAACATTATTCAGGCTTGAAACAACTGGAGTCTAAAAACAATACATCCCCTATTTCGTCTTCCATTCACAGTTATCAGTACAAGCAACAAAGGAACAAGCTTCCCAAGAGAGTCCAGTTCAGGATGAATTACCCTACTTCAGATCATGGGCTGCTGTCTAGGTCTAAAGGAAAAGACATTTTAGAGATGCAATGCCACACTATTCCATGTGGCAGTTTATAGATATTTGTCTGCAAACCAGTGGAATCACAGTGGAGGCTGTATTTCCTTCTTGTTGTTATATGCTATCAAGTGCCTCTGACCCATGTCAATCCTATGAATGAGCAATCTCCAAAATGTCTTGTCCTCAACAGCCCTGCTCTGCTTCTGTAAACAAAAGCCTGTGGCTTACTTTATTTATTTATTTATTATTTATTTATTTATTTATTGCATTTTTATGCCGCCCATCTAGACATAGTCTACTCTGGGCGGCTCACAACATGCAAGATAAAAACAATTCAAAATATATATTAACAGTTTTTATTACCTAATTATGTATTAATATATTAACTTTATTACCTAATTATGTATATTAAGGAAATATTCTGCATTTACCCCATTGTAGATAGGGCTGGGAAAGTCTAGTTAATGCAAGGTTTTAGACAGATGAGGAAAGAGACTGGGTTTAATTCCAAACAGTCATCGGTTTCTTCATAATCTGTGTGGTCTTTATCTTTATACAAAGCTTTTATGTTGCTCTCCACTAAACTTTAGGGTAACTCCTTGTAATCCATGATTACAGCCATAGTCTTGGTTTTCAGAATGTACAACATGTGCCATGTGGGACTGCTGTCTTCATGTGCAACTCTGCTGTTATATATCACATAGTTAAATCACTCATGTCAAAACTTACTTCTCTCCTTTTCAGACAGCAGGCTGTTGTCATTAGAAATGGTGAGGACATTTATGTGATTGTTTCACAAGAGTATAAAGAGCAGCTACGACTTGAGTACTTATTGGGGTCCATCCTACAGATGCTGTCTATAGCTTTCCTTTTTAATATAGTTTACACAGCAAAATCATGACTCTAAAGTGCACCAGGAATATGAACAATCTGAATTTTGATTACAAAAGCGTGAGGATGAGTCTTTGATAACAGGCTTAAAATGCAGATCCTATTTTACTTTTCCAGCATTTTATAAGGTCTGAACTTGTCCATTGAGGTTGGTTGGCATGTCCACCTATCATGAAAGAAGGGGTTGACTTGAATGGCATAATTACCTGCTACATGATGACATACCACTGTGAAGGTACTGAAGAAGACTGGGAAATCAAGCTGTGGATGATCAGATGCAAGAATAAGAACATAGGAGATAAAAAGGGATTGGGTCTGAATGCAGACACATTACTTGATCAGAAAACAGAACAAGCCCACAACTGGCAGAAATCATACCAGGTTGGAAATCCAAGTGAGAGCAAAGGGAGCACAATTTCCTGTGTGCAGTTTTCTTGCCATTCTCTGCCAGTTTTATTCTGGCATGGTGGGGCGGGGGGGGGGGGTATCCACTTGATCTTGAGTCATTATAGATATTATGTTGGAATTAAAAAAGCAAGAGCAGGTGATGCCTTTATTGCACCACTAACATTAGCTAGCTAGTTTTCAACCTAAACTAGTTTTCATTAGGCTGAACATCAATATTTTGTGGACAGTTCTGGGGAAAATAAATATAGGAAAGCCCCCAAAGTCTTCCCAGATATTTATGCCAGGTCTGTTTCTTAAAGGTGATTTCGAAAACGCTGGCTGCAAACACATGTCAGGAATGTAGACTTCAATCTCTACCCTGGAAGCGGTTGGTTCGATTTTCTCTCCCAACTCCTCGAAGAGCTGCATTTCCCTCCCCCACTGGCTTCTTTTGAAACTCAAGGTTCCTGTTTGGTGAGGACAGAGGAGGTTACACAGAAATGTGGCAGTCCCCCATAAAAGAATTGGGAATGACATGTAGTCTTCCCACTAGGTGAAGCCAACTAAAGCCAAATTACAGCCAAGTTAAGAGTATCACCTAGAGCTTGGAGGAAGATGTTTTCTTCAGTTTGCAGTCCTGCTTGGTCAATACGAAGTGTCCATGTTGTCTTCTATACAGAGCTCCAGGTGGCTGTTCAGGGTATCCCTCCATAGTTCAGGGGGGGGGAAACCCACAAATCTATGTGGTCCTTACGCAATATAAAAGCAAGAGCAGGTGATACCTTTAGCCGATGACTATTTATAAAGAAAAAATACTCATGGAAAGAGGGGTGTGTGGCAGTGGAGAGCATAGTAGAAGTTCATCTGTGTTTTCTCTGTATTTATTTGCTGATTTTGTTGCCATTTTCTGGCTATCCTTGGTTTCTAAAACATAGAGTATGCATTTCAAAAAAATGTAAACGTGTAAACCAAAATGTAGGCCACTTTGTTTTTTTTTATAATATAAAAGGGATATAGTTAGCAGCGTATTTTCATTTCTTCTAGTTCCTTCTTGCTTTCTTCCTGTTATTCTTTTATTTGGCCATATGTTCCCCTTACCAAGGGGAATGGGACGTGGTGGCGCTGCGGGTTAAACCGCAGAAGCCTCTGTGCTGCAAGGTCAGAAGACCTGCAGTCGTAAGATCGAATCCACGCGACGGAGTGAGCCCCCGTCGCTTGTCCCAGCTCCCGCCAACCTAGCGGTTCGAAAGCATGCAAAATGCAAAAATGCGAGTAGATAAATAGGTACCACCTCGGTGGGAAGGTAAATGGCGTGCCGTGTCTAGTCACGCTGGCCACGTGACCACGGAGGATTGTCTGCGGACAAACGCTAGCTCTATGGGTTGGAAACGGAGATGAGCACCACCGCCTAGAGTCGGACACGACTGGACAAATTGTCAAGGGGAACCTTTACCTTTTTACCTCCCCTTACCAAGATTAATTTAATTAAAGATTTTAATTAAAGAATTTAAAGGTTTTCAAAGGAAATCCCCTAGTAGCATAGATTTAGAAGTGAGAAATATGTTGCTGGTCAGTAATGATGACTATCCTAACATGACATTTGTGCACAACAGTATGACACACATCACTTCAAACTGCAGTTCTCAAATTATGTGTGGGTATGTGTAAAGAGGAAGATCTGCCACCCACCCACAAGTATAGTCATGGCCAAAAATATTGGCACCCTTGCAATTCTGTCAGAAAATGAAACCCTTCTCTCAGAAAATTGTTGCAGTTGAAAATATTTTGGTACTCACATGTTCATTTCTTAGGTTTGCGTTGGAACAACACAAAAAACAGAGAGGAAAAGTCAAATCTGATACAATCCCACACAGAAACCCAAAAATGCACTGGCCAAAATTATTGGCACCCTGTCTAAATTGTAAGAAATAATTGCTTTTCAAGCATGTGATGTTCCTTTAATTTGTATTTAGACACACCTGTCGCAAGTAAGGGGTGTGGGCAATATAGTAATCACACTTGCAACCAGTTAAGATGGAGAAAAGTTGACTCAACCTTTGTGTTGTGTGTGACACTGAACATGGAGAAAAGAATGAAGTGTAAAGAGTTGTCTGTGGATTTGAGAGAAAAAATTGTGGAAAAATGTTGACAATCTCAAGGCTACAAGTCTATATCCAGAGATCTTAATGTTCCTGTGTCCACTGTGCGCAACATCATCAAGAGGTTTACAGCCCATGGCACTGTAGCTAACCTCCCTGGACGTGGACGGAAGAGCAAAATTACTGAAAAATTACGAAGGGTTGTTCGAATGGTGGATACAGAACCCAGATTAACTTCCCAACAAATTCAAGCTGATCTGCAGACACAGGGTACAACAGTGTCAGCTCGCACTTCAAATCTGAAGGCCCTGGAGCAGTTTGCAAAAGAAGAGTGGTCCAAAATTCCAGTAAAGAGGTGTAAGAAACTCATTCATGGTTACAGGAAGCAATTGATTTCAGTTATTTTTTCCAAAAGGGGTGCTACCAAATATTAAGTTAAGGGTGCCAATAATTTTGGCCAGTGCATTTTTGGGTTTCTGTGTGGGATTGTATCAGATTTGACTTTTCCTCTCTGTTTTTTTGTGTCGTTCCAACACAAACCAAAGAAATTAACATGTGAGTACCAAAACATTTTCAACTGCAACAATTTTCTGAGAGAAGGGTTGCATTTTCTGACAGAATTGCAAAGGTGCCAATATTTTTGGCCATGACTGTAAGTAGCACACTTTAAATATTCTGCGAGTTCTTGGACTAAAACTTCCATAAGCCTTTACCATTGTTTGTGCTGGCAGGATTCCTGGGAGTTGCTGTCAGAGAACATCTGGGGACTCAAGGTTGGGAGTAGGCAGCAGTAGGCATCCTTCAGTCCCAAGAGACTATGGTAACATGCTCTGAATAGAGGTCTTGGAACAGCGTCTAGTGTGGCTGAGAAGGCCAATTCAAGAGTGACAATCCCTTCCACACTGAAGATAAATACAATCTGTCCCCTGTCCAGCTCCCTGATTTTGCTGGTTTCGGGACTGCCTCTTTGCCTCGGCCTGCTGAACAAGTGTCTCTTCAAATTGGGAGATGCCATGCTGCACCGCCTGCCTCCAGGCTGAACGCTCAGATGTCAGTTTCCCATCTGTTGAGGTCCATTCCTAAGGCCTTCAGATCCCGCTTGCAGATATCCTTGTATCACAGCTGTGGTCTCCCTCTGGGGTGCTTTCCCTGCACTAATTCTCCATACAGGAGATCTTTTGGGATCCGACCGTCAGCCATTCTCACAACAAGGTTGGGAACCACCAACATAAAGCTACATGTGACATAGAGCTACATGTTAATTGGGCAATGAAACAGACACCTTGATGAATCATTAAGATCCCAGGGTATGCTGAGTGGAATCTTTTTTTTTTTTGTCTTTTATCTTTTTTTGTCACAGAATCTGTTCTACATTCCTTTTAAAGGAGAAACAACAATGCTAGGAATTGACACAATCTTAAAATGTATTTTTAATTCACTGAACAGGGATTTGTGAACTGGGTTGGCTCCAGTATATGGAAGTTCAGAATGCACATGATTAGCAGTCAAAGAGGAAATGTTTTAACTTGAGTCTTGAAACTGTTTCACATTGAAGTGTGAGTATCATGCACACTAGTTAGGGGGAAAAACCATCTTGGCAGCAAAGTTTTCAGACTACCAAATCTTTCTTTTAATTATCGTAGGAAAGTCCCTCTCAATTTTCCTACTTTCTACTCTGATACCACGGTCCCAAGAAGGTATGAAACTGTCATATGCTACTGGCAGTTGGACCTGAACAGAGTCTCTAAATAGAGAAACAAAACCAGTAGCATTTTGAGAAAATCTGTAGTAGAGGAAATGTAAAATTTCATTTCCAGATGGGTAGCCTTGTTAGGCTTCAGCAAAACCATCAAAGACACTTGAGACACCTTTAAGATTTCAAGAATTTTACTGCAGCCCAGGTACTTGGAGGGATTCAAGCAACTGAGTATTGAAAGGAAACCTGGAATGGAAGGCCAACAAGTTAGGCCAAGCATTTGGCACATTCAGAGTTGTAGTTCCTTGTTAGCTCTCTTAATTTGTATAGGAATAAACTGTAATGAATTTTTATTTATTTATTCATTCATTCATTCATTCATTCATTCATTCATTCATTTCATTTCATTTCATTTCTACCCTGCCCATACCTATGCACTACTCTGGGTGGCTAACAGCATTTAAAAGCACAACTGCCCATCCCCACCCTTGAGAATATAAATAATAAAATCCAGAAAAACATTAATAACCCAGAATATAAAAAAACAAAAACACCCTCAAAAACTTGGATGGACAAACTTAATATCCAATTCATGGGCCCATGAGGGTGTCAAAGAAGTAAGATATTTCTGAAGGCCTCTTCAAACAATATCGTTTTTACCTGTTTTCTGACGGCCAGAAGGGAGGGAGCCTGGCATCTATCTGCGGGTAATGCATTCCATAGCATTGTGGCCACCATCAGGAAAGCCCAGTTCCTGGTGGTAGTTTTCCAGGACTCTCTAGAAGTGGCTACACTCAAATATGAAATCTGGCTGGACCAGATGGCCTGGGTGGACAATCCAGGGAGAGAAGTTCCATCTGGTAACGACATTAAGGGCTTTATAGGTTAATACCAGCACTTTGGATTTGGCATGGAAGCATACAGAGAGTCAATGCATATATGTCAGGATCAGAGATATGTGAGCTTATCTTCATACTCATGATATAAACCTGGCTACTGTATTTTGCACCTGTTGAAGCTTCCGTATCACCTTCAAATGCAGCCCCAAGTACAGAGCATTGCAGTAGGCAATCATAGAGATTACTGACACATGAACCAATGTTGCTAGGGATTTCCTGTTCAGGTAGAGCTGCAACTGTGCAATCTGCTGAAGATGGAAAAAGGCAGACTTGGCCATGACTGAAATCTGATTTTCCATTGAGCGAGCTGGATCCAGAAGCACACCCAGATTTTGCACCTGATCCTTCAGGGAGAGTGCAACCCCATCTAGACCAGGTAAACAACCACCTAATCGAACAGGGGTCTCCCCCCCCTTCCAACAACAGGACCTTTGTCTTGTCAGGATTCAATTTCAGCCTGTTAGTCCTTGACCAATCCATAACCAAGGCCAAGCACAGCTCCAGGGTCTGCATAAGATGAAAAGGAGAGATAAGAGTTGTGTATCATTAGCATATTGATGACAGCAAACTCCAGATCTCCAGATGACCTCCCCCAGCAGCCCCATATAGATGTTAAAAAGCATTGGGGAGATGATTGACCTCTGTGGGACTCCACAACAAAGAACCCATGGGATTGAAACAGCATCTCCAAGCTGCACTCTCTGGACATGACCCTCAAGAAAGGACCAGAGCCAGAGTAAGACTGAGCCTCCAATCCCCAAACTCAATAGCCTTTCCAGGAAGATACTAAGGTTGACTGTATCAAAGGCCTGGTTAAAAGGTAAAGGTTCCCCTTGACATTTAGTCCAGTCGTGTCCGACTCTAGGGGGCGGTGCTCATCCCCGTTTCCAAGCCGTAGAGCCAGCGTTTGTCCGTAGACCGTTTCCGTGGTCACGTGGCCAGCGCGACTAGACACGGAACGCCGTTACCTTCCCACCGAGGTGGTATTCTTTTTTTCAGAATGGGCTGTACTGTGGTTTAATGATGTATTAATCATCTGTGTGGCCCATTCAACTGTTACCTCCCTGGCAGTTTCAAAAGCCAGGAAGGACATGGGTCCAATGGAGAGCAAGTGGCTTTGCAGTATTCAAGCTCCTTGTCCACGTCATCAGGCATTACAGATTGAAATTGATTTAGTAAAACCAGACAAGATGGTGTGTTGGACATCTCAGCACAATCGGCCTAGAGTGGTCGTTCGACTAGATAGGCGGGGTAAAAATGCAATAAATAAATAAATAAATACTGCCTCCCTAACAGAGTCGAGGTCCCCATGGATGGCCTCAATCTTTGACTGAAAGTGAGCTGCAAATCGGTGGTAATGTTAGATTGAGGACCATTAAACTGTTCAACGTATGTGACGTCCCAAACTACTATTTGAGGATGAGATGCCTCACTTATGAATGTGGTGTAATAAGTTCTCTTGGCTGATTGAATGGTGTCACTGTATTTGCTGGACAGTTTCCTTACACATCGGTTTCCATCTGAGGCAACTTCCCTCCAGTTTTTCTTTAGCCTTCTCCTCAGTTGTTTCATGGCTCACAATTCACCTGTAAACCAGGGTGAGCAGTGAGTCCTAGTGTGGAGAGGGCGTTTAGGAGCAATGTCAACCGCCCGGGTTGTGACAGAGTACCATTTGGCTATCTGGGATTCAACAGGAGGGCCAATCAGATAAGTCAGAACTCCCCCCCCCCCAGGTCTCCTGGAATCCACTTGGATCCATTAGCCTCCAGGGGCAGACCATTCTAATAGGTCCACCCTCCCCACAGAGGGAGCCTGACATCAGCAGTCCAAACCTTAGCAGATGATGATCTGACCATGAGAAGGTGAACAATGTTAAATTCCTAACCCTCAGATCATCCTCATCATGGCCAGCTGTAAACACCAGGGTCCTGAGTATGTCCCGCCACATGAGTATGACCTTTTATATGTTGGGATAGGCCCATGGATGTCATGGGGTCCATGAACTCCAGAACTGCACCATGGACATCAAACTCTGCATGGATGTTGAAGTCAACCAAGCAAATCAAACTGGAAGGCCTCAACAGCACAGCTGAGATGAAGTCCATCAGCCCCATCAAAGAGAGTGCTGGGTCGTGGGGAAAGTGGAACACGAGCACTATCCCCATCCTATCCCAATGGTCCACAGTCAGGTGGAGGCACTTTAGCCTGGTGCTGGTCAAGGCCAAGACTCTGCTACGCTTGATGAAATCCTTATGGACAAAGGTGACACCCCCTCCTCACCCCTCTGGTCTGCCCTGATGCTGGATGCCTCTGGGAGGCAGATCTGGAAAAGAGCAACCCCCCTCTGCACTACCCACCCCGGTCTCTGTTATGCATGCCAAGTCAGCCCTTTCATCCACACTTAGATCAAAGATCAATTGGGTCTTGTTTTGGACTGAATCATCGATTACAGTCAATAGAATCAGTCCATGATTACATTTTATCTTGTGGGTGGGTGGGTGTGTTTAGAAAATGCAATTTTGCAAGAGACAGAAACTGATATAGCTAAGAAAAAATAATACTCATGTTCTGGGCAGTTCACAACATACAATAAAATCACCATGTAATAAATACAATAAAAATACAGTAGAATACATATGTATATCTGCCACCCTACATTATAGCTCACTTCTTGATAATAAATCATGTGTAAGTCACTCTAAGACAATCTTGAAACAAAGGCTATATATTTGAGCAAATAAGATTACTTTTGCTCGTAGTAAATTTTCAGATCAGTGACTTGAGATACCAAATATATCAGAAAAGGTTCCAGATCTTTAGTTAGCTTCTATCTCTTCCTCTGCCAACTAATTTGCTATCAAATCTTTTGAAATATCAAAGTGCATAATCTATTAAAAAGATGCTGTCTCACTTGAGATAAATGGTTCCTGTTTGTAAGAAAAGATTGCAACCATGCAAAATAAATTTGTCTGGGGAAGAAGAGGGAATTTCAAGGGGAGAGGAACTGATTTCAGTCTGCCAAACAGTAAAACCACAACGATACAGAAACAGGATCTGGTGTCTCTTCATGAAAGGCTTATGAACATAGGGTCAGAAAATGTCACATTTTAATGTCACAAGATTCAGTGAATAATGATTGTTAGCAATAACATTTAACAAAACGATGACAAAGATTCCATTTACAGAGTCCAGCTTTGGAAGCACTCATTATGCATTAAATTAAGGAATCTTACTTACTTACTATTCTGGTATAATTTAGAGCTCCAGAAATATTTTAAGTACATAGACATTTCAGGGTAGCAGTGTACTACATGTGACCATCCTGAGGTTGTTATGCCTCATCACTGGCTATGTTGGCTAGGGCTGATGGGACTTGTAACCCAACTGCATCTGGAGGACCAGAGGTTGTACACGGTATTAGTTAAAAAGGAGTAACAGTTTAATTAACTGCTATGAAGTTAATCATGTGTTTTGATAAGAGCTCCTTGATTGAAATGCAGTAGTAAGTGGTAACTGGAGTAGGTCCACTGAATCACAGAAACCTACATAGGTGTTGGTTCACTAATTCAATGGGCCTACTCTAATTGTGATTCTCAGCTAGGTTTCAGCCATTAAGAGTTAACTAATTTGTAACTTTTTCCTATTAAGTTTGCCATCTGGGGCCATAATCAATATCATCTAGTAGTTGACTGGTTATTCTCTGGAAGAATACATTTTTGTTATTGTTTTGCAAAGAATCAGAGGAAAACCAGTCCACAAAACCACGCCAACTATTTCTCCATCATTCGTTCTTTCATTTTATTTGTATCTCACCTTCCTCCCAGTAAAGGGTCTCAAGGTGGCTTACAAAAATATTCAGAATAGAAATGCCATAAAAAATGAGTAGCAATTAACACATTACAAATAAGAAGCAATTAACACATTACATATTAAAACAAATGAATAAAAACAACTGAAAGACTATTTTAAAATACAATATCCCTCACTAAACCCCTTCCATGGCAGCTAGTCACTTGACAGAACACCCTATGCTATACAGCAGATTTTATTTAAAAATGCACATATTTTAGGCAAGCCACACTGGAAGTGTTGCTGTGTATGAGACGTGCAGGTGTGAACAATGCCAGGTCTTCAGGCTATTGTTTGGGACTTACATGGCATTACTTTCCACATATGGCAGTAGCTTGCCAGGACTAAAGGTAGTAGAGCCAAATACGGTGTGCCAGTGAATGTTTTGCAGATGTTACTGAGTAGCACTTTTAACTGCTTACCCATGCTTCTGAATTTTTTTTTTCTATTGATGCAGCATATAATGCATGGGGGGAAATATATATTTTAGAGCTTCACAATATTTTTAGAGTATATATTTTAATTGCATTTTAATTGTTTTGTCCTTTTATTGTATTTTAAATGTTGTAAGCCGCCCAGAGACCTTTGGGTAGTGTGGGCGGCATATAAGTTAAATAAATAAATAAAATAAAATAGTTTTATCTCTATATAGCTTCCACTGCAGTTAGGCTTGCCTGGATTTGTTTTGCGTGGTTCCTTGTTACAGGAAGCTGCCTGAAGGCATTGAAGTCTGCATTTCTCACAACTCTGAGGGCATGATCACTTAAGGCAAATGTTCCCTACTTATATCCCAGATAGATCATTGCATACATTACATCACACAATGCACAGCCATTGATTCATTTATCAAGCAAGCGGTGTAACTGCGGTTCATTTCCCCCTCTCCTGGGAGGCTTGTTATTTTGTTCCGATGGCACTTTGATGTATTTCTTACTGGCATGACACTTGTGCATGATCCTATTGATTCTTTTCTGAAGCCAAGTCACCAGGGAAGGCAGCCACCATTATTTCCATGCGGCTGCCCTACTTAATTTTTTTTTTTAAATCGCTGCTAAAATATCAGTACGTAGGTAAATTTATATCAACAGCTTTAAATGACAATCACATTACTCCACCTACTATCTGGCACGCTGCACAGCCCTGGGTGGGGGTGCCAGGTCCATTGAATGCAATGCAGGTTTTCCAGAGGTGCCAATACAACCAAGAAAATTTTACTGAACAAGAACCCCTACCTGACATGTTGACATATTGGTTAGTAATTTTTTAAAAAGTAACAAATTTTAAAAAAATAAAAGTAAAGGGGCTGCACTGCCCCAGAAAACAAGAGAAAATAAATGGGTACCACGGTGTAGCTGGCCATAACTATACAAATAGGAGAAAATGAATCCATAACATTAAAACATATTGGGACATTCATCCAGGCATATATACTATGTGACTGCAAGTCAGTACAACAAAGGTATGGAAAGTATTGTTAGAACAGGGGAACATTTTCCTGGTGTAGTGAGCATTAGAGGACATACTGTATGACCATGTCACCAGACATTGGTGACTTAGGCTACTTACTTGGCTGTATCCAGATAGAATGGAATCAGATACATTTTTATACTAGCTAAAACTGTTATCAACATCAAGTCATTTTCTGAGGGCACAGGGGGTAGCACTGTATCCCAATTGGGCAGAGTAACATAGAGATCCCTGATGAAGCATTTACTTTTGGTTTCAATCTGGTGGCTGGAACGTTTTGTATTTTGCCTAATGCTGATTGCAGGAGGCTTAGTTACAGCCAGCACTGAACAGATGAGCTGTGGCCAGGGATTCTGCCAGGGATGGCCAGGCACATGACAACTGAAAGCCAGACGCAAACTTACTTTGGCTTTCAGACTCTCAGGCAACTTATTGGTACATAACAAATGCTGAGCAATTCCTATACTCCCAAAGGCTGCAAATAATTTCAAACTCTTCATTCAAACATGCCATTAAATAAACTGTAGGACACAAATTGAGAAGACTGTGTTTGCACAATTCCTCCTTGATTTCTGAAAGAACATAGTGTCTGAAATCCAGTAGTAAATTGAAACTAGAGTAGGCCCACTGAATCAGTGGAGATTTGGTGAGTCATCACCTATTCAATGGGCTTAGTCTGGTTGCAATTTACTAGTGGATTTCAGCCACAGTTAAGGGAAGAAAAATTAGAAATTGATCCAAATAAGAGTTGTGATCGCTACTACATGTAACTCAGTGGCAGTGAATAACATTTTAAAAAAGAAATTGTGTTTATGATCTTGAGACATTTGGGACACAGAAAACAGAAGCCTGGCACAGAACATACCCACTGGCATTACAGAATTCAGAGTCTAGGAATCTGAGTAACTGAAATGACTAAAGCTTACTATCCTTCACCTAAAAACCCACTTGTTACCCTCAGCTTTTTTTTATTTCAACAGAGAAATTCAGGATGAGAAGCCTTGTTGTTAAACATTGGGGAGTCAGAAATCCTTGTCAACTTTTTGTAAATAATCTATAGAACCACAAGTACATCTAAATGTAACTCCTGCCTGCCACTGACAGGCAGCATCTGATGTTTTGCTGATAGTGTTGTGGTACTTCAGTCTCTCAGCTAAATATCTCTTTTGTTGTTCTTATGGATTTGCTCCTTGGGTGTATGATGTATAGTCTAACGACCAATGTACACCTTTTTTTAAACATGGAAATCCCCAGAAAATTCCCACAAACCAACTTGTAATTAATTCTAAAAGTGATATGCATGAAGTCCACTGCAGAACCATGTCTATAAGGGTTTTTTCCAGCCAATATTACAATATCCTCTGCTTGGGAACAGTGCCAAGCTATTGCATAAGCAATGAAAGGAACCGGTGGCACAGCTGCATAATTTTAGCCACTGGTCTTTTGACTGCAATGTGTGTTCCTTTAGTTATTGCCTTGCTCTGGGCAAATTACTTCTGCTGTGTTTGGAGACTTTCCCACGTATTCTCCCCTGAAATCTTGTCTTTACAGCAAGACAGGAAATAGTTAAGAACTTACTTGCACACAAAGATTAAACGTGATTTACTGCGTGAGAAGTTTTAATTAATTGTGCTTTTTGATGTTTCAGGTACCAGGCATACTGACTCAGTACAAGGAAACATCTTCCTCGCTTGCCAATTTATTATTTGTAACTCTTATTGCCATACTCACTAATGTGAACTAGTCAGTCAAAGCAAATAAAAAACACCTGCAATTAAAGAAACTCAGACTGTTTCATTTCTTGGCTTAAATAAGCTTTATTAATCTTCCATCTATATGGTTTTATTTTATATTTAACTGGGGAAAATCTTTTTTCTCCTGTTTTGATTCTGTAGCTTGTTGGATTTCCCCCTACTTTCCTTGTGATTCAGGACTCCTGCTATTATATTATCATTATATGCTATCAGCAACACTTAGGAATATATTTAGGCTCAGAGGATAGTGATTTGCAGAAATATTCCATGTAATTAGTATGTTCAAATATTTGATTTAAAACAAAAAGGTCTGCCCTTGCTCCTTTGAAATGATTGCAACAAATAAACAAAACATACCGGCCTCAATAAGAACTTTGTTTCTTCTTCTTGTGTGGATTATGAGGAGAGCAGTTATTGCTGTTAAGGAGCTTTGTAACATGTCACATCTAATGCCATGTAAACCAGATGCTTCTCACAGTATCAAATTATGAGAATTTAATGAATTTGTCCTTTCATTATTTAGATAAAAAATGCTAGTGTGCTTGCTCAAAGATTTAACAGCAAAACAGGGATTACTACTTTTGCAATCCTTCTCTCCACATTACATTTAACTTATATGCAGAATACATCATGCGAAAGGCCGGACTGGAGGAATCCCAAGCCGGAATTAAGATTGCTGGAAGAAATATCAATAACCTCCGATATGCAGATGATACCACTCTGATGGTTGTACATGAAAAAAATAAAACATCCCATGAAAATAAGCCCTAATGCGTTTTTTTGGAGCAAAAGTTAATATAAGACCCTTAGAGCAATAATTCTACAAAAGCATGATTAAGTGATAAGAAAAACTGTCAAGAGTTTACACCAGTCATTTTAATTGCTCAGTGGAGTTATAATCAATCAGAATTTCTTATGCAGCAAATATTTCTAGAACAGTAAACAGGTTGTCTGCTGTGTAACCTGCCAGCTGTTTTAATGATAAGTAGAACAGTGTTGTTGAAACAAGAATGATATCATGATTTCATTTGCGTAAATTGTTCCAGGATTGGAAATTAAACAAGTCAGTCTGGAAAAATCTTGCATACACCTAGAAGTCAGTCCCAGGTCAAGTTGATGTTGCCATGACTGAAGCCATTTTAAAAACTGTTGCTACTGCTACTATGGGCGTCCTCTTCATTTGCCTGTCAGCTTCAATACATTTTTCACCATGGCCCCAATGCCATCAAAGATGTGATGCAATTCAGTTTCACACATAAAGGCTGGTGTAGTTACCACCTTGTTCTTCGTGTCCACATGGGCTTCGTGGAAAACAGTTAAGGAAAACACAACAATTAAACCAAGCTATACAACAGAACAGCAGTTTTAGAAGAGGTAGCTGTGTTAGTCTATGCTAACATATTAGGCAGAAACAAAAGTAAAATAAGAAACAAAGAAGACAAAAACACTATAGCACCTTAAAGACTGACTGCTATATTTTAGTGTGAGCTTTGGGGGGAAAACACTTCCTCAGACAGAACAACAGTATACCTACACTCTGTCCATTCTGAAAAATTTCTGCCTAATTTTCAGTACTTTTTAATAAAACCCAACCAATCAATGTTGAAAGCCAGTGTAATGTAGTGTTCAGTGATGAAATCAGGCTTGTGAGACGTGGATTCAAGTCCCCACTTAACTATGAAACTCACTGTGTGACCTTGGATCAGCCTACCTCTTAGCCTACCTGACCTTGGATAGTGGCTGCGAGGATAAAATGGAGAGAAGACCCAGGTATGTCACTTTCTGCTCTTTGGAGGAAAAACAGGAAATAAATCTAACAAGTAACTCACATATTTTACAACCACCTAAAGCCAAAAAAGCAATCGCTTTGAAACTTTTGTATCATTCAATACCTACTAACCAACAACCTGAGCAGAATCTAGAAACTGTTGGCAGACTGTAACACTGCCAGTATAGCTCTGTCCAATCTTCACTACACAAGTAAACATCACCCACTGAAACCAGTGGGGCTTTCACTTGTGCAAGGAAATGCTGGAAAGTAGGTATAGGAAGCTTCACAAGCATTATATTACTCATGCAAAGGACTGCTGCACAAGCAGAATGAACAAATTATACTGGCCTTGGTATCTAACCCACAAATCAAAAATAGACTCCTCTACACTATCTGGGTAGGATTAATATTATCTTGTTTAAAGCAAAGAGCATAACCACAAGAAATTTACCTATTGCTTTCTTGTGGTTACTTCTTTTTACATAGCTTGAAAGGAAAATCAACCATACAAAATGTAATTGTAATTGAATTTCAATGTCATTCCTTTGAGGAAGACTGCAACAACCAGAGAATATAAATAAGGGACTATCTTAAGACTTGATATATATCCTAATACAGAGAATGCAGTGGCAGGAATCTTGTTGGCTTAAGCTACACCATGGATTTCCAATGGCATAATCAGCACAGCTCTTGGAGAGGACTTTAAAGCCTTCCCATCCCACCCCCGCCCTCAGGTTCCAGGGATCCCCTTTATCTTATGAAGCCTTCTGGGGCCATGGAACAGGGTAGGAAATGATTTAAAGCTGGAAATCATTGCCACTGGTCCTGGCAAAGGAATTGAGACTGGCAGTAGTGATTTTCTGGCTTCAAATAATTCTTTCACCTGTTCCATGGCTCCTGAAAGTTTCCTAGGACAAAGAGGATTACTTGGGATCCCTGGAACTTGGTGGGGGGGTGGGAAGCTTTTAATTTAGGTAAAATGGCTATATCTGATTACATCACCAGGGATCCACAGCATAACTTATACCAACAGAAGTCTTTAAAGGGACACAATGTTTTTGGAGGGTTTTTTTGCTTTTGTGTTTCTTGTTGAAATATATAAACTATGAACTTCAGGATGAACTCCAGTGAATGAGACGTTTTTTATTTTACCATCAGAATGGGAAAATACTAGTTAACAACACATGAAGAAATCTTAAGAGTGTAAACTCTTAAGAAACCAACTAGTGGTATCTCTTTTTAACTCTGTCATGACTAGAGATGAGGGTATTCGTATACGAATATGAATATTCCCCCCAGGTGCAGATAACGAGGGTCCGGCCCCCTGGGGCCAGACTGACCACTCACGATTCCGCCACTGCCACAAGCTCCTTGGTCCCTTCCTATCTCTCCATTGCTCACGATGGATTAGCCACTCTTCGACCTGGCAGAGAGGCTTGTCACCCCGCCTTCTGCCAGGAATGGCTAATCCATTGCAAGCAACGGAGCGATATGAAGGGACCGCGGAGCTTGTGGCAGCAGCGGAATCGTGAGTGGTCGGTCTGGCCCCAGGGGGCCGGACCCTCATTATCTGCACCTGTGGGGGGATATTCGTATTCGTATATGAAGACCCCCATCTCTAATCTGAAATACACACAATAGCACTAACTTAACCAATTATCCCGGCTTTTAGAAATTTAGAAAGCCAGAAAAAGTTTTCAGTAACGTAATCTCATACCGTTAATGGAAATTTATCAACTCATGCATCTAGATCACAGATATGAACTTTTTAAGGCTATTCTGTTCTCAATAAAGATGTGCAATGTCTTCTATACTGCTTTCTGACCCCATGAGCATTTAAGTAGTAGCAAATCCTGGTGTTTATTTCAGTGCAAAATTTGTACTATTCAGTTATATCCTATTCCCACAAAAAGGATATTGTTACTTCTTTAATCTGGTGTTTTCCTCCCAGTGCTTTAATGGCCCCAGCAGTTCCAGCATAAGGCCATTTACCACCTTGCTCTTCTTCATGTCCTACTGTAACTTCAGTACCAGGAAGCACTTTTGCAGCCAAGACAGGTGAAATGCAGCACAGACTAAAAGAAAGAAAGAAAATCTTCACTAAGGTCCTTTCAAAACAGAATCTACCAATGTGTACAATATCAAAACTATATGGCACCTTTCTTCTCTTATAAATATATAGCACACTCTAAATTTCAAAAACAATCACAATTCAGTCAAATCTTTACAAGTCATGAAGCATCATCAATATTCTAAAATCAGTAGGGTAAGGGAAGAAAATTATCTGAACAATCCACAAAAAATAAGATGTTTTCCAATTCTACATACACAACTGTTAATGATATATAAGAAGCACCCTGTTGTGCCACTGCTGTATCTCAGCAATATTGGAAGCATATGTACCTAAGGGCCAAGGGGCTACACACAAAATAGAATCTCTTTTTTTTAGATGGAAAAAAAAGTCCTTAATAGAAGAGGAAAAGTTAGTAAGCAGCAAGATGAGAACAGAAATGTTAAGCCAAAGTGGGTGGAAGACAGAAGTCTTGAGATAAGGAGCGCATTCACAAAGGACTGGAAGGGCACAGGACTAGAAGCCAGAAAGCAGTGACAATGCTGAATAACACATATTTTAAAGTAATGCTCTCCTGTCCTGCTTGTGGTTGTCCCAGAGGCATTAGACTGATCACTGTGGGACACAGGATGCTAAATTAGATATGTCTTTGATCTGATCCAACTGTGCTCTTCTTGGAAATTCCCTGAACTGGCCTTGCCTTAATTGTAATCACCAACCAAAACCAGGCTGTCAACCATTTATTAGAAGCTGCAAGATCTTGACAACCCCATTTCTGCAGTTCCAGTCTAGTAACAAAAATTCAAACTTGGCTTGTGGAGTAATGAAACTTTTGCTCAAGTCTTCAGCTTAATACTCATTTTCACATGTTGTTCATCCCACAGATAAATGTTTCTTTCTAATAAAGCTTACATACCCAATGGGTTTCCCAGCTTTGTGGAAATCCTTCAGGACACGTTCAATGTCTCCATTAACTTTACAGTCTTTCCCATCCACAGCAAAGGTAGACCTAACACAGCAAGAAAGTATATTACATGTAGTCTTACAGTTCTGAAAGGCAACATTAATGTTCAGAGTAATCTTCAAAATAACCATGCTTAAAGTAACTAAAAAACTCTTGTCTGCCTCTCCTTTTTTTCAGAAAAAAAATATTAAGGAGAAAAATAATAATATGCTATCTTTCAGTGTAGAAATATATTTTCAGCCCAGGGCAAGTGTCAGGAAATTTATTTATTTCATACATTTGCATACTACTCAGCTTAGTGACATGCACTACTCTGGCAGCTAACAACAACTTTAACCCAGCCCGCCCACCCACCCAATTTCAAATAACCCAATAAAAAAACTAACTAACTAAAAGTTAAATAATGAAGATCTGAGAGCTACCCCAAAACAACACCAGCCCTATGCTTTCAACACTTAAAAGACACCAGTGCTCAGGTAACTGTGCATGTGACGGAAGACTTAATAGACTGCAGTATTCTTGAAACGACTCTTAAGAGAATCTTGCAGAACATTTCTTTTGCACCTCTTCTCATGGATGCCCAATTGGGGCTTTCTGGAAATTAAGATTAGGTTGTAACTGTTCTTTTCATTGGCTATCTCTCACTTGTTATTGCCCCTCCTAAGGAGTTAAAGAGTGCTTCCTCCTCTCAGTCCTTTCTAACTGTCAATCTGTTAACATTTCTTTCTTGAGAGTGGGCTAAACCCCTACTCTCTGGGCCACGTGCTTGGGCCTTGAGATATGGCCCTCTATCTAGTTAAGAACAGTGTTTTCTGTCAAATGCTTTTCTAAATAAATCTAGTAACCTTTGTTTACATTTAACCTTCTGTCTTGTGTATTGCTCCAGAGAGCAATTTGCTCTCTGGAGCAATAAACAGAATGGAACAATAAATTAATTAATTAATAAGTAAAACAATAATGTGAACTTCAAAGCTCACTGGAACACTGTTGCTGTTTACTCTGCTACTACAAGATCTCTCAGCAGCCTTCCACACTTAACAATCTGAATCAAAATTAACAACACTGAATGACAAAATAGTAAGAAAAAGGAAATATGTTGTGGAAACTCACAGGTTTTTGGCAGCTCCAAAACCTCCAGGAAATATGACAGCATCATGATCATTTGCAGTCAGTTTAGCCAAATCTGTAATTTTGCCACGTGCAATCCTTGCCGATTCTGTCAGGACATTTCTTGATGGGGGAAAAATGTCCAAAAAAACTCACTATTGTTGTGTACACAGAGCCCGGTTTTCAAAGTATTGAGAAGACAAACAGTATCCCTAATCAGCTAATGAAACACATACTTCCATTGAGCAAGAAGTAGAATGACAAAGTTTTACACAAATCAAGTCTCTCTCTATATTTCTGAAAAAGACAGATAGCGCATATTACTCAACATTTTGTAAAGCATTTAGTATCATACAACTGTATTCAACTGGCTTGAAGAGAACCCTCTTTCAGATAGTCTTGATTCCTGGTTTCCCACAGAAAAAGCTTTCAATATATATCTATTCTTTGTCAAGATAGTGTCATGTAATACTGTACATTCTAAAATCAGCTCTTACCTTGATTCCCCCTCAGCTGGCTGCCCTTTGGTATGGTCAATAACATGCATCTGCAAACTATTTGGGGCATACATCTGAACATTGGCTCCGCCACGGCTCAAATGGACCAAAATCCTGTGATTTTGAAAAATACACAGGGAAGGAGCAAAATAAGGAGCCTATTAAAGTTATTTTTATCTTACAATCAACTCTTGTCAGAAATTATTACCAGAGAGGGGATGATTGCTCAGGTGAGAAGCCACCTAATATTGAAACACATAATTTGATTATTTAACTCCTGGTTCATTTGAGAAATATTTGGGGGCTATAATTATAGAAATATCCTTACGCTGAGGCTTCATGTATTTCAGTACCATCATAAACACCACATCCAGACAGGACCTGCAAAAAGAAATACCGGTTTTATGATTTAAAGGCATTTGGTTACCACACTGAGAACAGAATGATTAATTAGATAGGCCTCTGGTCTGATCCAGCTTGGCTCTTCTCATGCTCATATGTACAGAACCTTAGAACTAATTGATAGCTAAATGGTTTAGGTATCTGACTGCAGAGTCAGGGGATGAGTTCAATTCCCCGCTGTGCCTCCTTGACAGGGGCTGGACTCGGTGATTCACAGGGTCCCTTCCAGCTCTGCAATTCTAAGATGATTATTATTATATACTATGAGAGAATAAGTACATTTGCAATCACAGCCTTACCAGAAAAAAGTGTTATAAAAACCAATTCACACAATTAACAATAGCAACAACTATGAAATGGAACAACTCACCTACAGCAATCTGCCACCTTTTAGACTTAGCTGTGATTTTAAACTTACTTTAAATTAACTGAAAGGGCAGACATGTTAGTCCACTGCAGAAAAACCTATGAAGGGTTCTGCGGCACCTTAAAGATTAACAAGTTTTATTAGGCATAAACTTTCATGGACTGTACTCCAAGTGTGCTACAGTTCACAAAAGCTGATTTAAAATAAAGTAGAAGGAAATGGAAAACCACTTCTGAGTATTCTCTACCTGGAAAACCCAGAAAAGAGTCACTATAAGTCAGAATTGACTTGATGGCACATTATTATTATTATGTTAGCCTTTAAGGTGCTACAAGACTCTTTGTTGTTTAATTGAACTGATACTAAAGCTGCAATCCTACATAATAATTAATGTGTATTCGATACTGTGATTTACATAATTACACTTGGTCCAGTATAAATCCCAATAGGATGCTGGGCAAAGTTGTCTAACTATGCATACACTATACCATCTTGTGATTTCATATGCCTCCTAATTATAAGACCAAATTGTGCATCATAAGGTTTACACTGCACAATATGGATTAATTTTGCATAATATGGATTCATTTCTATGAAAGATAGGTTTGGCTTTGCTCACATCTTAAAGCCTGTCTCACTTAGAGCATCAAGACTCAGACTTGATAAATTCACTGAAGATAATTAAAACTTCAATCCTGTTCACCTGAAGATTAGCTGCAGAGTGTACAACAGAATGCATTTCTTTACAAGATTGAACTGTAAATATTGCTTTACATAGTGTGCTGTTACGTAAGGAATTTGTCAGTAGAAAACAATATATCCTGGTTAGAATCCTACTGATGTTCAAAAGTCATGTAACTTTCCACAGCTAACTACAGGTCATAGGTCCAACTGCACAACCGAGATGCACCTAGGCTCTGTGGTTCTTCAGGAAGTACCCTCTATACAACACAAAGGACAATGAGACTACTATCCGCAGAAAGCACTGCAGTAGGAAATGAAAGCCTAGAAAGTGGCCAAGAAAAAGGAATTGTCCTTATCCTGGTGAGTGAAATGAAGGTGTCTGTAGGCACATGTTTGTGGGTTGGAATTCCCAGAATTCTGACTGGAGTATTCTTGGAGAATTGTGGAATTTGGAGAAAAACAAATGGCACTCCCCTGTTAGGTTCTCCTTTGTTGGACGAATCTAAGCAGAGCTGAAGAGGTATTTTGTTAGAGATGGCATATCTACATTGCAGTGCCTATATTCAGCAGATGGTGGAGTAGACCAGTAGTTCGCAGCCTTGGGTCCATAGATGTTCTTGGACTGAAACTCCCAAAAGCCTTCACCACTAGCTGTGCTGGTCAGGAATTCAGGGAGTTGCAATCCAATAACATCTGGGAGCCCAAGGCTGGTAACCACTGGCCTAGAGAAATTATCTCCAACAATCCTTACAACTCTATAATAAACACAGTCTTACTCTTTAAGGCACTAGAAAAGTGTTTCTCATTCCCACAGATTATTTAAATTCTCAGAAAATAACTGTAAACATTTAGATTTCCAAGCAAACTTGATTTTCCTGAAGCTCTTTTTTTTCTTTCAAAATCACAGACCAACTAGGGCAGCGATCCCCAACCCCCGGTCCCCGGCCCGGTGCCGGTCCCTGGCCTGGCCTAGACCGGGCCGGCAAGAGAGACCTCCCCGCGCGCACTCACCCCCGCGCAGCCTGTTTGCACCTGCGCGCGCGCTGGCGGGCCCGCACAAGCGCACACTGCCGTTTGCGCATGCGCGCGAGCGGCAGTGCGCATGCGCAAAATGGCGGCGCTAGCGCACTTGTTCGCGCACGCGCACACGCGGAGGGAGTGCCCCGCCTTCCCCAGCCGGTCCGCAGACCGGAAAACGTTGGGGGACACTGAACTAGGGAACAGAAAGTTAATAAATGTCAAGTACAATTATTTCCATACTTCCAAAATGCAGTGTACACATCAAAAACCAGGCCCTGAACATATTCTTGAAATCATAACGCAGGTCTGAATTGTTGTTTTGTCTTTTTATGTTGTCTGGCCAATGAGTGTGAACTGTTTTAAGATGAAACAAATGTGATAGAAAAGGAGGATGTACAATTTTCTTTTTCTGGATAGTGGACAAATCAGCAGGGTCCAAGTCAGACTTCTGTCTGCACAGAGAAAAACTGCAAAATGATATCATGACATCTTTATCTGAAGTCAAAATCACAAGTTCCATATTGCTTAGGAAGCAGCTTGCATTCAAGAGCAGCTATCACATCTGGCCCAATTCATAGCTCTTCTGCCTTTGGAATAAAAACTTTAATACAAATAAATATTTAATATAAAACATAGTTAGCTAGGTTATCACTATGGCTCCAGTCCTAAAGAGAGTAAGCATCCCTTGGCATGCAAGAACTTCTGAAAGTTTATGCACTAAGAAAATGTGTTAGTCTTTAAAATGCCAGTTGTATTTGCTACAACAGACCCCTCTGCAACTACACAAAACACAGCAGCCAGATTGCTGACTGGGGCTGGTTACAAGAATCACATAACCTCCCTGTTACATCAGCTCCACTGGCTGCCGATCCGTTTCTGGGCAGAATTCAGAGTGTTTGTTCTAACCTATAAAGCCTTAAACGGCTTGGGTCCAAGCTATGTCGAGGACCACATACCTCTTTATGAGTCAGTTTGAGTGTTAACATCATCAGGGGAGGCCTTTCTCTCAGCCTCATCACCCTCACAGGTGCCTCTGGTGGGGACACCCAAGCGAGCCTTCTCTGTTGCTGCTCCCAGACTTTGGAACTCCCTCCCACAGGAGGCTAGCCTGGCCCCATCTTTGTTGTCCTGCAAGCAGGTGAAGCCCTTTCTCTTTAGGCAAGCTTTACCTGAGTGACTGGCTGCTTGAGAGGGATTTTTAAACAGACTGTTGTACTTTACTGCTTTGAGTGTGTTTTGGTGTTGCTTTATGTTTATGGTATTAGTGTTTCTTTTTAATGATGTAAGCCACCTTGGGTCCTTTTATGGAGAAAACTGGGGTAAAAATATTTTAAATAAATAAATAAAACTTCTGAATAAAGTTTAAATAAGGAACGGGACCCGTACTCAGTAGTACTTGCTTGCTGGCAAGCAGAGGCCGAAAAAAGCTGCTTTTTCCTATTTACAGCGGCCAGAATAACCCAGCCAGCCAGCATGACTTACTCTCTGACCATGCTGGCTGGGCTATTTTGGGAGTTGTAGCCGAAATCCTATTCTCCTCCCTGCCGTCAAGATTACCTCCCTTTTATCCAGCCGCATTCCGGCTCTATGAAATAGCTGCCAGGCAGGCAGAAATGTAAACCGTGCGGCCTTGCTTGTTCCGCCGCCGCCGCCGGAGGGCGACGAGCCCGGGGCGCTACCTCTGGGGCCGGCCTGCTTCTGCCCCAACGGTGGCCCCCGTTGGGGTGGTAGGCGGTGGGCGGGGGGGAGAATGGCAACGGTTGTCAAGGGAGCGCTGCCTCTGGGGGGGGGGCTTGGGAGGCCCGCGCCTCAAGGGCGGCAATCCCCTCACGCTTTGCTGGCGCTTCGTCCTTCGTCCTCCCGACAGCAACGCCTGGCCGGGACAAGCCGGACTCACCACAGCGACTTTGGCCCCGCGAAGGCGTTGCGCCGAGGAATGGAAGGGAGCGTGGCCAGCCGGGACCCTCCTCAGCAGCCCCAGCGCCGACGACAAGAGGGGCGGCCTGGCACCCGCAAACCTGCCGATCAGCATCGCTCCCCTGCTGCTGCGGCGGCGACTCTGGGGAACGACGGCGTGGGGAGGAAGGGACAGGAACCCTCTCTGGGGGCCCCCCCTCCCACCGTCCTGAGCGCCTCTGACCGGCTTCTCTATGGGCCCGCGAGGCAGTGCAAGAGGGCCATCTAGAGGCCGGGAGGTTTCTTTTCACCCAGTTATTTCCACCACGATGAAAAACAGGTCTTGTCACACTTCATACTCGTCAAAAAAAACAACCCTCCTGACAAATGCTTTGCCTTTGAGTGAGAAGTGGCTAATTGAGGATAAAAAAAGGAGTCAGGCTCTACAAGGTTGTTGTTCATTGTTGTTGTTTAGTTATTAAGTCGTGTCCGACTCTTCGTGACCCCATGGACCAGAGCACGCCAGGCCCTCCTGTCTTCCACTGCCTCCCGGGGTTGGGTCAAATTCATGTTGGTAGCTTCGATGACACTGTCCAACCATCTCGTCCTCTGCCGTCCCCTTCTCCTCTTGCCTTCACTCTTTCCTAACATCAGGGTCTTCTCCAGGGAGTCTTCTCTTCTCATCAGATGGCCAAAGTATTGAAGCCTCAGCTTCAGGATCTGTCCTTCCAGTGAGCACTCAGGGTTGATTTCCTTCAAAATGGATAGGTTTGTTCTCCTTGCAGTCCAGGGGACTCTCAAGAGTCTCCTCCAGCACCACAATTCAAAAGCATCAATTCTTCGGCGGTCAGCCTTCTTTATGGTCCAGCTCTCACTTCCATACGTCACTACTGGAAAAACCATAGCTTTGACTATGTGGACCTTTGTCGGCAAGGTGATGTCTCTGCTTTTTAAGATGCTGTCTAGGTTTCTCATCACTTTCCTCCCAAGAAGCAGACGTCTTTTAATTTCGTGGCTGCTGTCACAATCTGCAGTGATCATGGAGCCCAAAAAAGTAAACTCTGTCACTGCCTCCATATCTTCGCCTTCTATTTGCCAGGAGGTGATGGGACCAGTGGCCATGATCTTCGTCACACTTCATACTCGTCAAAAAAACAACCCTCCTGACAAATGCTTTGCCTTTGAGTGAGAAGTGGCTAACTGAGGATAAAAAAAAAGGAATCAGGGTCTGCAAGGTTCCCTTGCTTGGAGTTACCTTGTGAATGGTAGTGAGCGGTCACCATCTTGACTGCTGACACTGATGTCAACATTCAGATTTCCTTCTGCTATGTAAAACTCGGCATCCTTTTTCCAGCTGGCAAGGCGGGCACGCTATTTTGCAGCAATACTGGGCTATTTCCTGGCATTTTGAATTATGGACACAGAAACACAATATACAGCATTTATGAACCAGAGAGTTTTTGAATAATTGAACATTCTTCTGTTTTAATAAAACAGACATTTCTAGAAGATGCCTGCATGTTGAGTAGGGCATAGAAGTCTCAGAGCAGATTAGGAGACACTGGGCCAGGAAGCTGAGCTGCACAACAGGTAACAGCTGGATAGCTCAGTGGTTTAGGTTTCTGGCTGTAGCTGTGAAGCCAGAGGTTGGGAGTTCAATTCCCCACTGTGCTTCCTTGACAGGGGCTGAGTTTGATGATCCATAGAGTCCCCTCTACCTCTGCAGTTCTAAGGCGGTGGTTGTTATTTGCCCAATATTTTCCTGTCCTAGGGCTAGTCTGGACTGGTACTCGTCCTGCTCTAAGCTACCGGTCCTGCATACTCCATTGCTGTTTCCTCAGATAATCTAGATGGCACTTTGTATCAACTGCAGCCGATTTTTCACTGTGACTTTCTGGTTTTGCTTCAGCACAGTGCTTGAGTGTTTTGTTTTGTTAGCACATGGATGTCTGATTTTCTATAGTATGGTCTGCCACAGCGGACCCTTGATAGCCCTGCAGCTATGACATGTCCAGTAATGCAAAATATGGGTATTTAACTTCTCTTACCTCCCACCAAGGTTATCTCCTGAAGGATAAATAATCATACATTTTTAAATGTTCGTTCTTTTAAAAAATTGCAGAGCTCAAGAACACAGTGGCTTAATGATGAACTTTGTTCTTGCTGATGTAGTGCTGCTTCTGTTATTTTAGAGCACAATGCATGAGATCCCACATCTCCAAAAATTCTCAAAACAATCTTGCAACTTATTTTGTTGTTGTGGGAACTTTGCACTAGCAGAACGTTTAGAACTAGCCAGGTAAAATGAAATAAATAAATCATTTTAGTACTGGACTTGTAGTAAAATAATTTTAAATAAAAGAACTTTTTATTGTTTTCAGTACTGTAGCTCGGAGGGCTATCAGCACCAGGGCAGGAAGGGATGAGCAGAGAAGGGCAGTAAACAGGACAGTCAAGGAAAAAGGGTGGGAATGGGGCAGAGAAATTGGTGGTAAAGGAGAAAAAGGACAGGGAATGCAGAGTGGGACATTGAGGAATTTTTTTGTTTTCATCCTCTGTGTAAATGGGGCACTAGAATGTCCTAGAATAAAAAACTTTGGAAACTGCTTCAAGATTTCACAACAAAGCACTTCAAATCACTGAGTGTAGATAAGCTTGAAGACCCATTTGGCTTCCAAACATTTTCCATTTAGTTCCATTTAAATATTAATCAAGTTTTTGATTTTAATGAAACCTAAATTCTGCTCTCCCCAAGTAAGAATTAGGGACATAATCTCCGAGGCTTATTCATGAACTTGTTTATACTGCTCAATAAACTTTGCTGAATGATTACAGCTGTTTGCAATGTTTACCAGCCTTGCTCAGCAGATGTTCTTCTCCATTCTATGGGAAAAAATAATTAATGATCACAGAAAACTATGTTTGTAGAAGAGTATTTGGCTAGCATTTAACAAAAGCATTCCTGCAGAATGAAGGGAGAGTGGAGATAAGAGTGAGTTTGGGAGAGGTCACCCTGTTTAAAAAAAGTCTCGATGTACACTGTACTCACAAAGTCCTCTGCTCTTTTTCCATTCAGGTGAGGTTGATAACATTATGCTTTTTTAGGTGAAGAGGTAGATAACTGGCCGTGGAACTTGCATTTACACGGTCATCCAAACTGCAGCATTATCCTGCAGCCAATCTCACCATTGCTCACCACAGTCTTGACAGGAACTTTTGTCTAGGTATAATCGCATATGGCTGGCCTTTGGAAGAACAACTAAAGCAGCTGATTCTAGGTATCATGCAAAGGGAAGCAAATAGTTTTCTTTTTTATTGGCTGAAATCCTGTCGCTTGGCAAAGTGAATTGCCACTAGAGTAGTTGAAGAATTGACTCACCAAATGCTCTCTGATTCATTGGGCCTATTCTGGTAGCGATGTACCATGATAAGAAACAGGATTTTAAACATTGTGTTTTTACTCTCAGGAAAAAAAAAGCTTTTTGCATGCAGGAAGGGGGACGGTAGTAGCAAAATAACTAATCCAGCCTTAATAATATGCAGTTTGACATGGCGAGTGTAGGACCATTTATTCTTCAATATGAGGCAGCAAAATGATTTTGGCCAGCTCTGATTAAGCAGTGATTTTTCTCTGATTCAGTGCTCAGCCAATTCATTTGATTTCTAAGTACATTCCAAAGTGCTGAGTCCTAGTATTTTAATGCTCTACAAAATTTAGGACCCAGGTAACTAAAAGAACAATTCTTCCCATGTTAGCCTGCCCATGGAACAGGCTTTGTGATATCTATTCAGTTTTATATCAATATCATTAACACAATTGTTTCCATCTGCTGTTTGTTGACTGGATGGTATAATTGTTTCATATTTTGTTTTACAGCTTTCTGTTGTAAATTGTTCAGGAAATGTCACTGAAGGATACAGAAATTCAAAATATATACAATCCAGCAGACTGTGTTCCTTCCTGCTCTTGGTTAAAACACTGTGTGCAATCTTGGCATACCAGTAATTCCCAATGCATTACTTGGAAATAATATCATTTATTTGACACTAAGGCTTTTGTTAACACCGACAGATTTTCTCCATGGTTCCTATTCAAGGTATAATATGAACACAAAACCCCAACACATTTGTTGTGCTCATCCACAGGCTCTAATGTACTCAGGGACACAATTACATGCTGCACTCCAGAGCAGATGTTTCAGCACATATTAAGCCCTTCCCCTGTTTTTTAGACCTATATATCTGGATCCAAATCTATTATTTTCCGATGACCTACTTATTTCTCAGTAGTCCTCAGATTCATCTGTTCCCATAACTAACAGTTTAATTTTAGATAAGCAATCTTCATATATGGAAGTACTTGCCTCTCACATTGGAGACAATCTGCAGTAAGACTGACGTACTTTAATATGTTTTCTCTGAAGCCGACAAGGGGGGGGAAAGGCTCAGATCTAACAGCATTAAGAAAGTACGTATTACTTTTGTTACAGAAAGAAAGAGCAAGATAATAATTTGAACAAAAAAGGCACAGCATGCTTAGTCCTAATCATTCAAGTCACCTGTACAAAATAAGCCACTATGAGGGCTGTTCAGGTCCCAGTGAATACCACTGTTAAATTACTGCATCATTAACAAAAAGTCCTGAAAAACAGGTATGAATGTTTTTCATAGAAGTGCAGCTGGTTCTTCCATTACAGAGTCACTGCTGGAGTCTTCCAAACTCTGCAAGTCTTCGTCTTTTTCAGACAGTTCTGCTGTTCGTTTCACACCCCGTTGTTGTGAAATGGACAAGATATATTTCATGTTATAACAGTTCCAGTCACAGCTGTAGAAAGACCAATGGAAGGACTTGTAGAGCATTTTCAAAGCAGTGTAAGTAAGAACTTCTCTATCTGTATAACAGTACAGCCGAAAATGAAGGTGGCATAATAGCTGTGGTTGGTTCACATACACAACACTCATCTGTTGACTGCTCCACATTTAAAAGCAAACATGAGAACTTGCATTACTGAAGAATATTGTGAGGCAACAGGAAAATCTGCCTATGGTGTCAAGCAGCAATGTTAGCAAGTCTTTGGGTTTTAGTCCCAAGTCTGAGTCCAAGTCCTGAGTCCCTATTAAAAATAAGCTTTTTTCCCCAGAAAAAAAGGAGAGGTGGGTGAGTTCTGAGTCGCGAGTGAAGTCCAAGTCATTGAAAAAACAAACAAACAAACAAAAAACCCCGAGTTGAGTCATCAGCGCAACAACTCAAATCCCCATCCCCGGTGTCAAGTCTATGCTGCCTCATTCACACATGAAACTCTCTATCTAACGTACACATGCATAGTGTACACACAGACCCTCCCCTTTTATCTTTCTGGCAATATTTAAAGACCTGCCTCTTTTAGCAGGCTTTTAAGAACTAAGATTGAATCCCTCATGGATACTGGGCATATATTATTTTTTCCATGTCATTTTGAAGTTTTTAAATGCTTAGATAACCTTTTTAATTGTTATATATATATTTTTTAACTTTGCAATTTATTGCGCTTTTAGCCTAACTTGTCCCTCACTGGGAGAAAGGCAGCCTATAAAATGAAGGAAATAAAAGAAAATAATAAATGTTGAAATTGGACCTTTGTTATGAGATGCTTCTGCAGTTAGATTACCTGTTGCAAGACGGGTTTTTTTAAAGAAAGAAAAAAGGCAGCTGTTTTCTGATATCCGCATATCTATCCAACACTATCACATACTGACACTTAATAAGGACAGTCACTTTAAAGCAGTGGAGAGAAGAGAGTGGCTAACGACCCAGGCACATGCCAGAGTAAAATCACATGACGTTGGGAGTCTTCCAGGGCAAAACTTCCTCAAAGGGGAATAATATGCTAAGAAAAGGTAATTTTAATTAATAAATGCAATACTGGTGCTCTCTTCATCTCTCGCTACTGAGGAGCATAATTGTCTTAAAAAGAACACAACAAAATACATACAGTTTGGAGAGATTTTCAAAGTGATGCTGAACACTCCTCTGAAGAAACTGAATGGTCGGCAACACTCTCTCTGACCTGCAAAAGCACCAAGAAACCCAGCAAAATGTAAATCCCAGAGGACAAATAGCCTTTCTGTACAATTTAAAATAAAAAGATTAAATGGCTCATTTTTACAAATAACATTTTGGGGCACTGAGAGGTTATCTGTTGGTGTGTCCCATTCAATCCTTGGGGCCTGTTTTTTGCTGCGATGACTACTATTTGTGAGAGTCATAAATGGAACGCTCTCCCTCAGGAGCTCAGGATGGCCCCTTCCCTGTTACCCTTTCGAAAAAAGCTAAAGACCCATCTCTTCAGGCAGGCCTTTAACAATTATAAGTGAATCCCTGAACCCCATTTTAGTAGATAATTTTTAATCTTTTTTATGTTTTCATTTTTTAATTGTATTTTAAATCATATATTGTTTAATTTATCTTTTAATATTTAACTTATTGTGTTTTTAAATTGTGTGAATGTTAATTTGAGTCGCTTTGGGTCCCTTTGTTGGGAGAAATGGAGCATAATAATAATAATAATAAAATCCACATGCAAACACACAGATAACTCAAACAGAAAATGTATTATACTTTCATCTAATATTTCAAATTCCTATTCTAACATAGATGTAAGACCTTCAGAGGGTCTGGGGGCTGTTTTCTACTTCAGGAATACCATGGGCCACACCATACCCTCCCAGTGATAAGAGCCTGGGATTTTTGCCAAAACAAGGTGAAGGGGTGATGGCTTTTTTAAAGATGAAAAAACTGCATCCCCTGCAGGCACGATTTATCCACGGGGAGACTCTGGAGCTGTGCAGATTGCCTTGAAGACTATGTGCTTCACACCCTGGGCTAAAGAATGGTCTTTTGGTGCCTGACACAGTCCATTTTCCAAAGCTACCCAAGTGTTGCAGGAAGATCACTCCAAACTTCTTAGAAGGGCAAGGTACCAGTAGACATGGTGTTCCACTCGCCGTCTGCCATCCCAAACACACTAACCTTGATTTTAACTTGCATCCATGTAACATGAGCAACTTCTGAGTCCACATGAGGTAAAATTCCAAGTGACGGGACTTCTCAAATGAACATGCCAAAAATTCTAACATCTTTTCTATGTACAGTTCTGGGAGTGATGATGAAACTACATCAACTGGATTTTTAAAAAGAAGACAGGATATAATTTATTACTTAGCATTGCATCAGCAAAAATATAACCTGCGAGAAGGTAAACTCTACGTTACACATGACACATTAATAAGCTTTTCAATCACCTTCTCTCTTACACACACACATACCAGCAAAGGAAATCTAAATCAAAGAATTATTGAATCATATGACATATGCTCCCTCTCACCCTTTTCTTTGTGCTCCTGTTATGGTTTCTTATTATCATCTTATACTTGGAACAAGTATAAGATCTTGTGGGACTTACCCCTTCCCTCGTCCTTAGTGCATATCCTGCTGATAAGAGTTCCAGGAAATCTGGCCTTCTGCAAACATCACATTAGAATAGCAACAGCAATAGAGCTTACTTTCATTATACGGCACCGTTTCCAGGACCTCCTGAATCAGTTTCTTTTCATTCAGTCGAAACGCCATGACAATCGCCTTGGTGTACTCTTTCTGAAGCAGGACTTTACGAATGTTGCTAGGGGTGATGTCAATTTCGAGGTCAAATGGATCAAAGACAAGACCAGAGTCTAAAGAGTAGATAAGGAGACCTTCTGTAGTAGTTGCTGCCCAGCTTCGTCCTGCAAGAAAAGCAGAAAGTTTGTATTAGTTAAAACTGTTCATGCCCTGGAAGAAGGACAGGCAAACACACTGGGAACACAACTTTCATACACACAGGTTTAAAAGGATTCATCTGTGCCTACATATAACTTTGTTCTTAAGGTCACTGGCTATTACAAAGAATGTCATTTGCCATCACAGATTGCCATTTTCATCATATGTATGAGCACTTAAATTAGCAATGTGACAAATATGTGGCAATTGTGATTACAGTTATATTGCCCAAGTGTGAACAATGATGCTCACCTTATTCCATTTAAATTACCACAACCTGGCTGTAAAACGGCCACATACATCTTGCTTGATCCATTATGAAATACCCACCAGTAGGAGAGAAGCGGAGGCAGGTCACTCTGATCTCAGGTTTAAAAGAGCGAGAACTCATGTCACCTGAAACAAAGCAAAATGCAGTTCACTAAGATCCTTCTACATGCCAATCACAATCCTGAAGAAAGTCAGGTCTTTGATGTTCCAGGGTTCTGATTCACACACAGAGACCCTACAGATACAGGTGGTTCTCCTATTCAGGCTTGGCACCCACCACATACAGGAGGGCAACAGAACACTCGCCTTGCTTTCATGTTTGCTGAACACAAGAAGGAAAGCCTGAATAGGCTACAATTGCTGCCAGACTGTGATGTAGTCCGCTCAGAAGCATGATCAGTTCCCACTCTCACTGTTTTTAGGAAGCTTGCAAAGCCATATTTCTTCAAACTGTTCATTTAAACATTTTCAGTGCTTAGAGTATTGTGATTAGTTTAATGATTGTTATTTTAATGAGTTTATTGTCTAATTTGTTTTTAATTCAGTATAACATGTTTTTGTTATTTCTCTGCTTTGAGCACTATTTTTTTTAAGAAAAGGAGCAAAATGGTAATAAATAAATAAAAATAAAATGTAGACAGTCCATCTATTCAGTTACCTATTACAGCAGAAGTACAAAACTTTTTTGGAGTATAAGGACCACGTTCCCTTTTATTGTACCTTCTAGGGGCGACGTTGCCAATGGGGATAGGTCCTTAGAGAAAGTGGATGGGTCACTCCATGCTCTTTGATAAACATGCTCATACCGTATCACATCAGATGTGACACAAAATGGAGCGGCTTTTAAAAAGCCATCCCTTGTGGCAATCAGGCTTTTAAAACACTTCCCTCCCATCAATTTTAATGATAATCAGTGGAGGCCTTTATAAAGATTAGTGGCCATAGGGAGGAGCGTTTTTTTTAAAAAAAGAAGGGTTTCAGTGCACAGAGCGGGTTAGCTCTTTCCCTCCTCCTGCAAATGACCCCACTCTCCAGTATGATAATATGCTTTTTTTCAAAATAAAAAACCCCAACTAATTACTACATGAGAAAAGTGGGAGGCAGAAAAGAGGCTGCCTACCAAGGGTTCCTGTATTCACTAAAGAGCAAGGAAAATGAGTATCCTCAGTTCAGACCATATCTTTGCTAGAGGCTTTAGAAACGTTAACGACTTGGGAGCAAAAGAGTAACACACGGAACTATGAGACAGAAAACGTGGAGCAGCAGCAGCAAGTATCCCTTCACAAAGCATGGCTAGACATGAAAGTGCTACTAGCTGCTATGCAGTAGCCACAAAATCATCTTGATACCACAGGCCACACAAGTGACTAATGCAGCTACCTCAAAATGTTGATATATTAACTGTCCATAACCTAAAGCACTCAGTAAATGTCCCAACACAGTGTTATTCTATTGGTTGGGCTCTAAACTAAAATGTTTCACCATAGGAAGTGCAGCAAGTAAAGTAAGAAAACACAGAAAAAAATTGTTTTAGGTTTTTCACTTTCTTATCCCTTCTTAATTCTGCACACTCAGCACAAACATTATGGCTATTTTGCTGCATATTGCTGAAAATCAAGAAATACCTCTCTTTACTCCTGGAAGAGGAATGGCAACACCATCATCATCCCCAGTTCCTTCGTCTATTAATGCAATGCTGCCAAATTCAGTCATCTTCCTGCGATCCAAGTACTCCTGTGAAAAAATTATATGCCAAAGTTTACCTGCTATAAACAAACTATGTTTGAGCTACAATGTCATACTCAGCGTAGTTCTAGGTCTGTCCCTCCCAATCAAATCCAACCAGTGTCCATGATTTCTGGATAAATATGAAGCATCACAAAGAAGTTTATTTATTATTTAATTTATTTAAAATATTTTTACCCCACCTTTCTCTTAAGGACCCAGGCGGGTTGTTTCAGACCTGAAATAAACAGTGGTGCCATTAAATCAATGGTACTTCAGGGTAGACACACAGCCAAGTTACAAACACAGAACTATGTCTCTTGATTTGCACACTAAATTCATTATTAGTTTACAATTCATTGATTTGAACACTAAATTCATTATTAGTTTACAAAGGAGCAAAATGGTAATAAATAAATGAAAATAAAATGTAGACAGTCCATCTATTCAGTTACCTATTACAGCAGAAGTACAAAACTTTTTTGGAGTATAAGGACCACGTTCCCTTTTATTGTACCTTCTAGGGGCTACATGTTGCCTGGGTCCTTAAGAGAAAGGTGGAGTAAATTTTTTTTAAAATAAATTAAATAATAAATAAACTTCTTTGTGATGCTTCATATTTATCCAGAACAGCGGAAATAGTAAACACATTTCCATTTGGGAATTTCATATTTCAATTTCAGAGGTGAGCAGCAGATAAGATTAGTGATGGGGGTATTCGTATTCATATACGAATACCCCCCACAGGTGGAGATAACGAGGGTCTGGCCCCCTGGGGCCAGATCATCCACTCACTGTTCTGCCACTGCCGCGGACTCCGCGCTCCCCTCCTATCCCTCCGGAGCTCGCGGTGGATTAGCCACTCTTCGACCTGGCAGAGAGGCTCATCATCCCACCTTCTGCCAGGAGTGGCTAATCCATCACAAGCTCTGGAGTGATAGGAACAGTGCATGGAGCCCGTGGCAACAGCGGAATGGTGAGTGGACGGTCTGGCCCCAGGGGGCCGGACCCTCATTATCTCCACCTGTGGGGGGGTATTTGTATCCCCCCATCTCTAGTCAAGATTTAATGGCAGATTTCCGAATGCTCTGTAGGAAATCCTCAGGGCTGTCTGTATGCAAATATTCGAACAACTGCAACAGTTAAAAAGGGTTCTCCCAACTGGTAGGGCACATATCAGGAATGACAGGGGTGAATTATTGTGACAAAAGAAAACACTTTATTCTGTGACCATAAACTCTAGGGTTGGGCACATTATGACAAGCATCATGTTCCATCATTATCAGTGAAAATAATACGCCATATTTCAATGTCAAAATTATTTAGTTTCACATGTCTGCCTGCCTTGGCCAGCATCATAGACCTGGTTCCACCTGGCAGACTGGGTTCTAGTAAAAAAAGGAACACGAAATATGATTGTGTAAGTCTGTAGTCTGTTCACCTGGAAGCTAGGCTAACCTCCAATTCCATACCGAAACATGCATAAATACATATCAATTACTAACCTCCATCGCATCTAAAGAAAGATTGCAAGATATTTCGAATTTCTTGATGAGAATCTGTTCCTTGACGTGGTAAATACAAACAAACTTTGATAGCCCGCCTGCCAAAATGCACTGCCCATCAGCAGAATAACACAGAGTGGTAAAAGACCTAAAGAAAGACAAAGAGAGAAATGTGTAAAAGAGCCATTTTATTTCTGTTTCATGGTTTAATCATCAGGCAGCTTCAAACTCTCTCCAGAGAAATTATATTGGAAGTAAATGCATTTCTTTCCCTTCTACAAAAACCTGCCAGAACAATTCACGTTGTATAAAACAACTTCGGTACATTCTAAATTTTAGGGGTTTTGCCAGACAATAATTGTGACAGTAAACAGGCCTGTCACAATACGCTGCAGTGTGTTCTTACTTCTTAACAGGAATGCTTTTGTTTAGGGTTTCAGTCCATGGCCTCCTACGGCAGGCTATTCCAATGACCCACCCGAGTTTTCTTTCCCAACTGACACCAGCGTTCCACAGTATTCTACACCCTCATTCAGATATTTTTCTGGTTATTTTTTTGAGGTGGGCATGTTGCAAGATCTAATAGTAGTGCTACTAAGTTCCAGTCCACTCGCAAGCCTCAGTTCCATCACCTTCCTATGTACAGCAGCAACATTCTTAAGGAAAGATCGTTTGCTGTCTGTGAAGGTCCTCCACATGAACTTCTGGATAGCTCAGTGGTTTAGGGATTGGTTGGGAGTTCGATTCCTCACTGGGCCTCCTTGACAGGGGCTGGACTTGATGAGCCATAGGGTCCCTTCCAGCTCTGCAGTTCTAAGATGATGATCAGAACCCTGATTTTTATGGTTTCTGACTCGCCTTCACACTCTGGAGGGTGGCAGAAGTGATGACTGAGGGGGGTAGGGCTAGCAAACTGTTTCTCCTCATCTGCGCATTGTGTAAGAACAGTTTATCACACCCCTGTGACAGGAGTGGCTACTTTATTCAGAAGATATCAGCCCAGAGACTGATACCTTCTTTATGGAGCCAGTTCTCTATTTTAAAAAAAGTGAGAAATAGTCTACCTACTTCCCCTTAGCAGATTGCTTGGCCGTTATCTTGTCCAGTTCTTTCCTCCCCATCTGTAGGTCATGTCGTCCCACAATCGATCCAGTCTGCACTGCATTTTCATGATCCCAGAAAGTTATCTGTCCATCCAGAGAAGCAACTGCAAGTTCCTTGCCATCCGGGCGAAACGCAACAGCAAGCACTGCAAAGATTCGTCATTCAAGCTTTGTTTAAGAAACTTTACATGCACTTTGACTACATTGTCTCCAATTCTACAAGCACAACTAGGCCTGCAGAAAAGTTAGAACTGCAAATCACCACATCTTACATTTCTACTGACACAGAAATCCACCCATTTAATCACTACTCTCATTATTTGCAAAATATTGTGCCAAACGACCAGTTTACTTCTGCAATTTCTTCACCTCTGATGCATCATTTGGTACTCTTAACATTTTTAATATGATTTCTAATCTGCCAAATTAGGTTGTAATCAGAAAAAAGTTGTGTTGTTCACAACTTAGTAGTTTTCACGTGATTACAGCTTCAAGGACCCAGATTATCCCATAACTGCTACAAACATCACACAAACATAGCTGTCTACATTCATTCAAGAGATTTCCAAAGGATTTACCATCTGAGTTTAGTGGCAGCGTTTCCTTGGTCCTCCAGCTATCTAACATATCCCACAGTCTCACCGTCTTATCCCACGAGGCACTTGCAAGGACACATTTCACTGGATTAAAATGCAGACTGCTGATGGGACCTTCATGGCCAGCTAAGACCTAAAGGGAAATAATGAATATTTGAAAATGCTAGAACTTCAGATTTTGAGTTCTACATATAATTCTAAACCAAAACAAAATGACTGTATATAAGTAGGATGATTTAAAAAATCATATATAACAGCAATTTCATTATTTAGTGATATGTTTTCTATACTGGAAAAGTACACGACCAGATCTCCCATGCTTTAGATCAGCTATTCTCAACCTTCCCCCCCCCCACATCCCTTTTAGGAGATTTTCTCAAGTTCTAGGACCCCCTGTAAAACAAGGATACAGCACAAACAGGTATCTTTTAGAAAATGCTCACATTTTTCAGTCTGTGGCCTCTTTCAAATGTACCAGGGCCCCCATAGGGGACTATATTGCCCCCATTGAGAATGGCTGCTTTAAATAACACATGGCTCAACACAGGGGAATGTGTAAAAATCTGTCTTTGTTTTGCTGCACATCTCAGACTTTCACTGGTATTTGCATTCTTTCTTGGCAAGATAATTTTTTTCCTTTTTTGTCTCCTACAGAATTTTGGGTATATCTGTACACACTTTTTTTTAAATTTTTAATGCAAAATGCTTCCACTAATTAAAGCACATCTGCAAATCTCAGGAACATTTTGACTTCCAAGTCAAGATGCTCTCTGTTCTATTTCCAGTTTCAGACAGTTAAATAATGTGTTTTTCTGTATGCAAATGAAAACCCAATGTGTTTATTTCTATTTCAAGCACTTAAGCTGATGCCGTAAGCTAACTGGTGAACACACAGCATAACGAACAAGGACTCCAGTACCACCACACTGCAAATAAATTGCAATAACTTCATAGCCAACAATATTTGGCTGGGATTAGCCCAGGGAAACATTGGGTAGAGGCAGCCTTAAAATAAAGAATTAGTATGGAAATTAAATTGAGAGGAAGTAGAATAGGACAGATTTCTCCATTTGCATCACACAGTATGCTGCTGTATGAAGGTCAAGCAAAATTGTGGCAATATTCACGTAGGAAAGAGGTTTAACGTTGCTACACAGGATCCAGGTTTGTTTGTACTATGATTCTGAGAAGCTTTGACCACTGGGAATAGTAGTCCAAGAATAGTCATGATGCAAGTTTGGGAACTACCGTCGGCAATCAACAGCATTAGGTGTTAAAAGAATGAGACACACAAATTGTTCAAATTAGTAGTAAGAAAAATGGAGAAACCCTGTGGTTATACATGTGTATTTTCTATATTCCACAATAATCAGTTTTAAAACTCACTGAAGTTCAGTGTTTGTTAAGAGTTGGCCATATCAGAAAGTTTTGAAAAAACATATTAAGACCACCACAACAAATGTCTGTTCCTTACATCTAACAGTCGTCCACTTTGCACAGACCACAGAAATACTTCAAACGAGTCTTGAGAACCAGCTGAAACAATCTCGCCACTGGAATCCACAGCCAAGCAAGAGAACTGGGTTGGTCGTGGGGAAGTGAAGGTACGGAAATTGCGGTATCTGTTTAAAATATGCAAAAAAGGTATTTAAGAACAAACTTCTATGCCTGGACCTCTCTCTTGTCTATAAACGTCTGAGAGGCATACAATTTTTGACAAAGGATACTTTCAAGGAGTAAAATGCTTACACCATCTCGTTGATACTACGACAGTACCATGGGGCTGTGCAAGATCAAAATGTGCCCATCTGATTCAGGCCGTGTATAACAACAACTTTTCAATAAATCTCCGGATGTTAATTAAGATTATACATGGTAAATCTTTTGATTTCTACTCTGCCTGAAAACAAAGCTTAGGGAGACAAAGAGATAAAGAATTTATGTACCTGTGCAGATCAAAAGCTCGGACAGTTCCATCCAAGGAGGCACTAAAAATGACAAAGCCGGAGGTGGTAAATGTTACAGCAGAGATGCTGCTAGTATGTTCTGTAAAGGTAACAAAGCAAAAACCACTGCTGGTGTTCCACACCTTCACCTGTGAATGGAACAGAATGAGTCACTCAGCAGATCTCCCATAGATTTCTTTTCTTATATCAACAAAGCATTTAACCTCAAAGGCCACCGCCATTCACTGAAAGAACATTCCTTATGCCACCCATGTTTTCAGACGATCAATACCATAAATAATATTTCTGTCCTCAGTCTGGGCTACAGCCAGTTCCTAATACGGCCAACTTCCCTGTTGCTCCATTTTGCTACTGTTCAAAAACTATTCTAATGTTTGTTTGAAAAATATTACTTGCAATAGCAAAACAGGAGTAAAAACTTACAAAGAAGGAGGGGGTGGGAGGTACAGTTTCTATCTCCTAAAACATATTTGCTGGAGTTGAGGGGGGGGGGGGGGAAATACATTACTCTCGCATGTTGTTAGCACTGTTGCAGTAAACTTTTAAAAACAGTGGGTTTTCCAAAGCCATCATACTCCAAGTTTACCAACAGTGACAGACTTACTTTGCCATCATCCCCACCAGTAATTAAGTACTGTCCATCTGGTGAATACGCAAGTGACATCATACTGTTGAAATGACCTTGCTGCTTCAGCACGTAGGATTCGCTTTGCCATTCCCATACTAAGAGCTGCCCGAGACCTGTCAACGCAATGCAGAGAAAGCCTGGGTACAAAGGTCCATTTCAAAACCAGCTATTGAACTGATACTTACACACACACTTAGAAATATTCTGATTTTATAACGAAGGTCAGCATTTACATTCACATATAAACTACAGTGCACGTTTGCCTGGTCTAAGAAACATAAAACTACTATTTTGAAATTATAGTGAAAGGAGACGACAACTAACAAATTCAGGAATGCTGTAGAAATTTGGATGCAAGATTTGCAACAGTGAAGACCAACAGGACTGGACAAGAAGTTAAGAGACTTTCAGCAGACACTGGATTTATTACAGTTTTGTGCCTGCCCATGTTCACATGGAGGAAGAGATCAGTTTTTTTAAAAAAAATTAAGTGGGGGAATTTGGGCCAGCCCTATGAGGTCTGGGGGTAGGTGTGTAAGGTTCCCAGGACCTCCAGAAGTTGCATAACCCCGCCTTTAGCACAATGAACTGCATGGACAGGCCCACAGTGAGACTCATTTCCCATCGCTACACACCTGAACATCCAAAGGCAATCCAGTCTCCTGTACCATTGAGAGCAATAGATGCAATCCTTTGGTCTGAAATGCTAAGCAAAAAACACAGAGAGAACTGAGGTAAGAGATTATGAGCAATGCTGAGCATTTTGATTCCTATGCTAAACCTTCAGAAATCACACAAAGTCATGGAACCACCTCCACAAGGAAACAATATTAAAACCATAATCATCTAGCTTAAAAGAAAAGAAAAAGACTTACAGTTCACTATGGTGAAGAAAATACAACATACTCACACAATCAGAGGTAATTTAAAGGGGCTAAATGGGACTACTTTAAGTAGTGAAGAGGTTTTGCTAATCTCAACGAAGCATACATCTGTAATTTAATTAAATAGGTATGGCACAGTTGATGAAGACTGAGTTTATTCAATTGACAAGTGAAGTGCTTAGGTTATTAGATATCTGTTTCACTGATAATGGGTACCGAACCAAAGTGTTCACTGAAAAGTAAACTTTATTAATTTAAGAAATATTTTCACAAGAGTAGGGTTTATCGAAGTTTATGTTGACTAGGCCTGATAAAGAACTGCAACCCAACACATGAAGCAACACAGTACTCACTGCTTGCTTACAGGGAAGAGGATTCAAATTAAACCTCAGCATGTACTTTGGCACAAATCATTTCACTTGTCAATCACGTCTATTCCCTTGATTTTCCTATCATTTTCCTCCCTAGATATTTATTATGTGCCTGTATTCAGTGGGGTTTCACCTGCATATACTGCTCTACCTTTGCTCCTTACTTCCCTAAGAAAGGCACCACCTGATCTCCAGAGAGATGGCCAGCATCAATCAGTGACCCACTCTTTGTGTGTGAATGGTTAAAATCATACACCTGTAAATAGCCGCCTCAGCCCTTACTATGCATGTTAAATAGTTAAAAGCCCCAACTGTAACAAGAATAAAAGGTAGTGTGATTTAAATAAGCAACATTTCCAATTCTGGCAATACAGAATTCAAAAAGGCACAGTGCCACCAAAATGCCTTTAAAACTTCAATATATCTGGATCTTTACTGTTCTTTACAGAACTTATGTCATACTTTGGGCACATCATGAGAAGGCAGGATTTTCTGGAAAAGATAATAATACTAAGAAAGGTGGAAGGCAGCAGGAAAAGAGGAAGATGAAAGATGAGATGGACTGACTCCTTAAAGGAAGCCACAGGCTTGAGTCTACAAGAGCTGAGCAAGGCTGTTGAAGACAGCACATTCATATTCATCATAGGTTGGAAGCGACTTGATGACATGTAACAACAACAGCAATAGAATTTATTCTATATGAATCAAGTTCACCTATTATTTTTTAGGTTTTCAAAAAACATGTATTTGAAACAATGTGAAAAAACCCCCACACTATTTCAGAACAAGCTGTTTAAAAACCAAACATGGCTTTTGAAGAAAAAAAGGTATGATCCAAGTTTTTTTTTGTTTTGTTTTTTAAAGAACTACATTTCTCTTCCATAAGCAACAGCTATACTAACCTTAAAGAATGGATGAGATTGAACTCGGGAAGCTCGTGGAGGTGAAATATTCCAGAAGCAAAACCAGTGACTAGCAGGTGAATTTTCTTGTGGTAAGCTGCAGCTGTCAAGGTGTTAAAATCTCCTTCTTTGTTTAAAAAGTACCTGCGCGAAAAGAAAGTAGACACAAACAAAAACAGAGGATTAGCAGATGTTACCACTGATACATATTACCTGAAATGCATATTTATCATTCAGTTACTTCCATAAGAACAAACAGTTCAAAAGGCTTGGGGGAAAGCAGTCACACTTCATGATAACAGAGTTCTAGACATAGTGATGTTAAAAAAAAGAGTGAAGAATGCCAATTAATAAAATAAAATAAAAATTCACTGTAAAAAAAATTAAAAAGGAAAGTGTATGTAATCAAAACCTTTTTACCTATTAAAACTACAGAAGACGGAGCTGACCCTTTGGATGAAAGGTTGTTCAGCTGTTTCCCAGTGGAAACTGTCTTTGAAACTCCTCTGCTCAAGGATGGTCATTTTGAGCAGAGTGTCCTGGAAGGATGAAAAGGTCCCTGCTAAATGACTGAGTCTGCATCCAATTACTTCTGTAGTGGCTGTAACTCACACATTTATTAGTAAGCTGAGGAGGTATCCTAAAGTACTTTTTTGCTTTCAATGGCTAAGAACTGGGTAAAGACATATAATAGTTGAAATCCAGTAGTGAATGGCAATTAAAGCAGGCCCACTGAATCAATGTCACTTATGGAGGAGCAGATTCACCAAATCTCCACCGCCTTCTCTATTTGCAATTTACTACTAGATTTCAGCCAGTGTCTTTAAATTGAAAACAAATGAGATTACTGCCGCAAATGCCTGCTATCCCAGATTCCTGGAAGGCCACTTACTTGCCCGCACATGCGTATTTCACTTTCTGCCTGCCCTCTTGTTCCTTTGTGCTGGCCTTCCCATGGACCTCCTTCCCCTTCTGTTCTTCTGTCAACTCTTCATCTATGTCTTTGGCAGATTCCTCCTGGTCCACAGATTGGTTCTTCGGTGCTCTAGCTTTCAAACCATTTAGCTCTGTGTCACACTGCCACACACATAATGCCCCATCTCGGCTGACAGTGTACAACTGGAAGACCAAAATATAATGATAACAATGGCATGAGAGAAGCAAATTTTACACCAATGAGCGAGTGGTACAGCATTGTAAGCCATTACACTGAATAACAGCCAGATAATATTTGGCCAATAACAATGCAATCCTAACTCAAAGATGCGTCAGCTATGGGGAGTTAGGAATAGGCACAGAGCTGTTCAGCCAGCAGAATACAATTCTACCAGCTGACCTCAGATTTGCCAACAGAGTGATCTCCTGGCAAAACTACTCTGCTCAGGAAGATCTGCTAACAAGAGGTCTAAAAAAGTGTGGTGAAGGGGTAAGACAAAAGAGGAGCCAAACGAGGTCAGATCCAAGCCTCCTCCAGGCCAGAGACATAGGTACGAAGTTAGGCCACCCTGAAGATAGTCCTAAGTAATTTCTAACATCCTGGGCTGGGAAGGGGTTTGGATTCTGCACTGCTTCAGTCGGCCAACTGCTGGCTAAGCTACACCCAGCCATCTGGGCCAATTATGATTGTGCAAAGACTTAACTTCTCAAGCCATCAAATCCTATTTGTTGAAAGCTTTAAACCAAGTATTAAAACTTTGTAAAATAATGAAGCAGTGCTTTTCAACATGTACCCTTTTTTTTGAAAGCAACTTTTGAAATGTTTGGATATGTGACATTTGGTGAACTCAGTGTGTCAACCAACAAAGGTCCCCTTATGGTTATATTTATTGTTATTTTATTTGTATTATGTACTTCAGTGTTATACATAGACAGACAATCAGATACATATATCTATTAGCAACTCAAACCTAGAAGTAGAGTGGACCTTTTCTTTAGGTTGGCTTATAAAGTATAAGGGTATGATACATCTGGGGTGCTACTAGCTTATTTTTGGCTACTCAGGACATCAGTTACCTTCATATTTTAAAGTACTGCTCACCATCCCTAAGAACTCTACAATGTAAGAGCAGCTTGGAGAAAGCACATCATAGACAACATTATCCTGAACCTAAAGTGTTGTCCTAAAACAAAGTAAACTATCCAAAAGCAATAAAAATTGAGTGGATTTCATTTAAATCAAATCAATTTAAATCACTAGTCAGTAAGCATTTTATTTAAAAAAATCTGATTTAAATTTAAAAAATCTGATTTTTAAAATTTAAACCTGATTTTTTATTTAGATCAGATTTTTTAAAAATTTAATGCTTACTGACTAGTGATTTGAATCATGATTTAGATTGTGATTTCAATCATGATTTAAATGATTTGACTTAAACCAAATTCACCCTGAAATGGCTCAAACCTTACTGTGGATTTACACCAGCATACAAGTAGTAATGAAAAATGCACTACCAAATGGTTGCCAGTTAATGATCTGCTATTTGGATTCCTTGTCAAATGGCAAGTCACATGACTGGAACATGACCAGGAATGTAAGCAGTGACTCATTAATTAGCTGTAATTAGTTAGCTGTGATTTATGCTGTTAGATTTACACTGATGTAAATCCCCATTAGGATTGTGGTCAATGTAAAAAAAACTGTAGTTGGTACCTACATCTAGACTGTTTTCTTCAAAAAAACAGCCAACGATAGCATCCTTATGGCCTCCCAGTGCATAATAAATTAGATTGGCCCATCGCTCTGCTCCAAACACCCAGGTTGACATATCCTTGCTGCCTACTGCAAAACATCTAGAATTAAAAAAAGAAAAGTGTTCAGAACCATTATTCTGCAGACATTTTAACAAGACTGGCTTTGGATATAACAGCAAATAATCTATACATGAGTTTACTGACTACTGGTGGCCTTAGGAAAGATAAAGAAAGTTACTATCAAAGATCAAAGAAATATTCTTTCCATCAAAGGTCAAAAAAAAAAAGCCTTTGGATTTGATGCATAGTTTCTAATACAAAGTCTTTTAAAGTGTGTTCACTTTTAATTACCGTGTTTCCCCAAAAATAAGACAGGGTCTTATATTAATTTTTGCTCCAAAAACCGCATTAGGGCTTATTTTCAGGGGATGTTTTATTTTTTTCATGTACAACAATCTACATTTATTCAAATACAGTCATGTCATCTTCTGGTTGCTGCACAATGCTGCACAATGGTGGAGGGCGGGGTTTCACTCAACTGGGGCTTATTTTTGGGGTAGGACGTATATTACGAGCATCCTGAAAAATCATACTAGGGCTTATTTTCAGGTTAGGTCTTATTTTTGGGGAAACGGGGTAGGGATGCATATTCAGCAATGATTTGCTGCTACTGGCCAAAGTGGACATTTCTGGATCTATGAAACTGAAGGGAATAGGTCAAGGGACACTTACAGTAACTTCAAAGAAGTTGAGTAAACTGTTGGAGATGGTGAACACAGAAAAATTGCAAAAAGTCATTGGAAAGATGAAGAAATGTCTCATAATTTAATATCCTTCTGTAAAATAAGGGCATTATGAAGACAGGTGTGGTCACGTTACCAATTTTGGGTTAGATCCAGAGTTCCATAAGTGGACTTCCATTCAGTTTTAGCCAACCCCCTCTGGCCATGCCCCATCTACTCTGGAGTACCCTTTGGAACAGTGCAGGAGCTGACACGGGTTGGGGAAAGGAGAGGAATTCAGGAGGTTATTTTTTTTTGCCTACATTCTCCTTTTTCATGAAAGTGTCCCACTGGTTGAAGCCCCCTCCACAAATATAAGGACTCTAAATTTTCAGAATGGCTCTGCTGGACCCACTCTGTTAATTCATCTTATGATAAATTGTTTGCCACTGATTCAGACATGATGAAATGTTTGGAAGAAGAAAATATTAATGAATGAAAAAAAAATATTCATAATTAATTACAGCTCTACAGGAGAAAAAAAAAGACTAGAATAATTCATACAGAAATACACCTTGAATAACAATGCAAGATTTTCTAATATCCTAGCAAAAGTATATATTCCATGGGCTTTCAATGTATCTGCTCTCTTTTTCTGAAGCTATGACAGAGTGCAGAAAATACTTACTTGGAATCATCAGTCCAATCAATGCAGGTTGTTTCATCATATGCACCATAGTAAGTAGTGTCAAGGACAAATGCATTAAATTCTCTCCTTTTCCCTGGGGCATGGTACATCATGGCTACTTTATCCTTTGTGACCACAAATTTCCTGTTTCATAAAAAATGAAGAGCACGATGAAAATACCCAGTTTTTCAAGACAGGAATAAAGATCAATAAAATGAAAACCATCAGTGTTACCTAAACAGTAGTAGGACAACTTAGTAAAACCATATGAACATTTATTTATTTTTATTTAGATTCCATATTCCTCTTAGAATTGGGACCCAACTCAGTACATAACTAGACTAAAAATAGGACTAAAGAAATAGAACAGTTGTAATATCAAAACATTTTAAAGTAATTGTTATATTAAAAGATAATTGAGTTGAAATAGTAGAATAGTGTCTCCATTAAAATATGAAAATAATTAAAAATGAAGAAACACACTTGCTACAGGCCCTGTCCTCAGCAGCCAGTCCGTTACCAAATGCTTCTTTAAAAAGAAAGGTCTCTGCCTACCAGGGGAAGGACAAAAAAGGAGGGGACCAGCCTGGCCTCCCTCAGAAAGGAGGTTCCACAGTTGGGACGCAGACACCAAGGCCTTCTCTCACATCTGCACCAAACATGCCTTTGAGGGGGGGCGGCAGCGAGAGATGTGTCTCCCTCACAGAAGTCAAAGACCAGACAGGCCTCTACAGGTTAACCCAAAGGCAACATCCCCTTGCAGGGGTCTACTGGCATGGCGAGTCTCAACAAAAGTCATGCACACCCTAAAATTGAGAGAGGAACTCTTTAACCAGCAGCAGTCTGCCACTGCTGGTGACATCACTCCCACGGCTCTGGCAGAGCTCTGCCAGAAGACAGTGACTGTAATCTTAATCTTTCAGATAGCCTGGACCCCCAAGTCATGCAGGGGTTTTTACACATCAAAACCAGCACTCAGAATTATGCCCGGAACTGGAAGGACAGCTAGTGAAGCTGTCAGAACAAGAGAATTATATGTGCCCTTTAACATGTTTTGATCTCCACACTGGCTGCAGCAATTTGGACCGCCAGAAATTTCTAAACACTCTTGAAGGCAGCATCACACTAAGTGTGTTACAATAATCCAAATGGGCTCTTAAACAAGGCATGTTTTTTGAGATACACATACATACATACAGACACACACAAAATAGGCAAGGTTTATATAAATTTATCCTGACAGTACAATACTGTTATTTATAACGATTTTGCTATTAAACATTTTCATGCATGCAAAAAACTGCACTGATTTCACTAGGTGGAGGCAGCCCAATGAAAGATTCTGGCCAGAATCTTGTTCATTTTCACTGTGTGTCCATGGGTTCATTGTGCACATAGTTGTCTTTTTCCTATCATTTGTACAAGGAGATAGCTACTACGCTGTGCACAGGCAGATACCCCATTCTTTTCAATGGGTGCAACTGCAAGCTGGAGATCACCCAGACAGCTATGTCTGCAGGTTTATATTTTCCTAAGAGGAACCTGAATCCAGCCAGATAGCTCAGTGGTTTACGTATCTGGGGACACAGCCAGAGGAGTTCAGTTCCCATTTTGCATCCCAGAAGTGCCAGTCCATGTGGCCCGGGCAAGCTGCACAGTTCCAGAAGAAGGGAATGGTAACCACTTCTATTCTTTACCTATGAAACCCTCTAAAGCATTGCCAGAAGTCAGAATTGACTTGGGAGCACACTATTATTACCATTGTTATTATTATTCAAAAACACCAGGCACAGTCAATCAAGATTATAAAAACATTGACTGGTATTATGTAATAGATACAAGTTTTCACCAAAAACCTAAGTATCTGTTAAATTTGGTGCAGTATGTATGCTGTTCCTAATATTGCCATTTTTTGTAGCTCTGATGGTGCAATTTCTGAGATCTGATTATGACGATGATGATGATACTGACTTTTATCATTCCTGGTGTCTAAAATTTAACAGATATCCTTCCTATATATGCCTACTCAGAGATAATCCCAGTGAGTTCAGCAGGATTCATTTGTAAGGCAAGTATGTACAGGTCTGGAGCCTTAATCTCTGTTTTCATGATAAACTAAATATAGTTCAGGGATATCTGCTACTACCACTCTTAACATACACATAAAAGGAGGTAAAACAAACATTAAAAGTTCCACGTACTTTCCATTTGGGGAAAAGCGGACACTATGAACAGGTTTATGAAAATGGAACTGATGGATCACAGATTTACTGATCAAGCTGACCAGTAAGGCAGCTCCTTCTGTAGAAGAAAAATAAATGATTCAAACACATTATTAAACAATTGAAATAATACAATCAATACCATCCAAACTTTGTCTGAAATAGATCTCTCTTATTTGACCAAAATAATAAAATTAATCTATTTCATTTAATTCAAGCAATCTGTACTTATTGTCTATCTGGATTGCAGGCCAATAGATATATACCACATAAACCAAACACAGATAAAACAGTCATTTAACTTAAAAGAAATCTAATTACACCTGAGGATTGATAACAGAATTTTTGATATTGATCTTATTCCTTCTCAACATCTTTTAGAAAACAAATACCTTCATCAACCAGTATAGCAAGGTTCCCATCTGGAGAGAGCCCCACACATGAGACGTTGTATTGGCTAGCCAATGGTAAAGTTTCAGACTTGTTACTGGAAGAAAAAAGTGGAAAAATTGTTGTTTTGAAGCATTTTGTCTCAGCTACACACTTCTGCTCAATTCATGAAGAGTAATCTGCACATTGAAATACATTTCTGTACACAGAATTTGGTTCCCACGGCAGTGTCCCCAATAGCAATGCATTTTGCAAGGAAGAGAAGGGAAATCCCATCCTGTATCATTAGTCACTGAAAGAAAATGCTCACTTTTTCAAGTCAAAGACAGTGATTCTGTTTCCCACAGGACTGATGAGGGAATTTCCATCAGGAGTAAAGGTCAGATTTCCACGTCGGTAGACTGTACCCAGCAAGTTGGAGAACTAGGGAGAGAATTAAAGTTACATTAATCTATAAAGTTATATTAATCCATAAGCAGAAAGCCTCCCCAAATCTGATTCTCAAATATGTGCTGGCCTAAGACAGACCCTGATGTTGGGAAAGTGTGAAGGCAAGAGGAGAAGGGGACGACAGAGGATAAGATGGTTGGACAGTGTCATCGAAGCTACCAACATGAATTTGACCAAACTCCGGGAGGCAGTGGAAGACAGGAGGGCCTGGCGTGCTTTGGTCTATGGGGTCATGAAGAGTCAGACACAACTTAACGACTAAACAACAACAACAAGACAATAATGCTGGGAAAGGCTGAAGGCAGCAGGAAAATAGGAAGACCAAATATGAAACGGATTGACTCCCTTAAGGAACCCACAAGCTTGTGTTTGGAATAACTGAGCTGTTGAAAATAGGACATTTTGGAGATTGCTCTTTCTTGGGATTGCCATAAATTGGGGGCAAATTGATGCCACATAACAACAACATAATTGTCTGTGGGGAGGGGCTGAACCCATATGATTGGTCCTGCTTTCTGGGAATAACAGGGAACTGTAGACTAAGACATGCAGAGGGCACCAGGTTGCGGGCGGGCAGCTGACATAAGCAATGAATAGGCAGCATGTGAAGTGAGCACTTGTGAAGTGAAGTGAGCACTTGACCCACAAATTCTCCCTGAAATAAATATTTCGGATGCAAGAGCTCACATGGGATTGGGGGGGGGGGGTGTAAAGGGGAGATTAGGATTGGATGAGCTGACGAAAGAGACAATACTAGGGAAAGTTAGATGGTACTAATAGCGTCCACTAATATAACTTCTATCATACTGCCATGTTCTACGTTTTTATTTTTCTACGCTTTTAATTGTATTTATTACAATTTTACCCTCACATCACTTTATGATTTTTGATTTTCACACCTACCTATTAATGTTGCTATTTGCTTTTTTGTTACTCTGTTGTTTTTTGTTATTTGTTGTAAACCGCCCAGAGTGGCCTTGGCTGCCAGATGGGCGGTATAGAAATCAAATACATAAATAAATGAATACTAATGTTCTATTTTATTATTGTATCACGGTCATAAACAGTCCTCACCTCCCGCCCCAAATCCACCCTACAAGTACATGTGTTTTGGATGCATCTTCTTACTTGCCGATCATAAAAGCAATCCGGGGCGGGAGACGGGGCGGGGTGTGTGTGTGGAATCCTCTCTAGACTCTTACAGGGTTAAACCCCGGTGGAACGGTGCAAGGCAGGGCTCCTGTGTTAAGGTCAGACACACTATCTGAGCAATACATGCCCCAAGGCAACGATCGGAAGCAGTAACTAGTAAGAAAAGCAGGGCCAAGGGACGTGGGGTTGGGCACTCCGGGAAACGGCGCCAGCCAGCCAGCCAGGGACAGACCTTCTTGCAACCCCAGATTTTTGCTAATCCCCGTCCCGATCCGATCCGGCTAAGCCACCCGCCGCCTTCCTGTCCTCTACCTTGTACGCGAACTTCATGCTTGCAGCTGCCCTCGTGCGCGCCGCAGGACTCGGTCGCGCGATCGCTGCAGGAAAGGTGCCTCGACCGGAAGGCTGCCTCTTTTCGCTTCCGGGTCAAAAACGTGAGCCCGGCTTGGTACGTGTCTTAAAGAGAAAGAGAAAGCGTCATCAACAGCGAGGTTTGCGCTCAGTCTGTTTGGTTATGTGCTGGGGCTCCCCACTGCTTAATTTCTGCCCGTAGGAAAGGGGTCGGTGAGTATTTTGCCCTCTAAAGAAGAAAACAAAGCCTTAAGCCTCCAGATTCTTTGCACGCCTTTTTTTTTCCTTTTTTTAAATTTTGGGGAAGCCCCTTGAACCGGGGTTGATTTCCCAGTAATAGGCGTCGGATCGGGGCGACGACGGACTGAATTTCAGTCCCCTTTATGGCCATCAAAATAACTGTCCGTTTGGCAGCTTAAAAGCTAATCGGTTTTCTTGTGGCAGGAACGTTTGGCGTGTGTTAGAGCTTACTTCGTCGAATGTATGAAATTATTAAAGATTTTGCTCAGTCATTAATCCAAACGGAGATCGCAGCCAAGAAACCAGAATAGAACTGAGACTCGAAAAAATTAGAAAAGATCGTCAAGTGTAAGGATGCGTCACTGGAGACCAAGGCAAAATCATCCACATTCTTGTATTCCTGATTACTGTATATGGGTGTGAATACTGGACAATGAATAAAACTGACAGAAAAGTACTGGTGTGTTTTAAATATGATGGAGGAGAGCTTTGCAGTTACTCTGGACTGCCAAAAAGATGAACAAGTAGGTCCTAGAGCAAATCAAATGAATTAGTTCTTTGCTGAGCAAGTATGCATAGATGTCATGTATGGTAATTTTACTCAGAACCAAAAAAACCTAGTTTTCTTTGACAATTATCACTATCTAAAATCACTGTAGAAAATTTTTTAATGGAACTATAGGTGGTTATTGAGTGAATTCCCATATAAATTTGAAATAAATGTGTACACTAAAATCAGAAACATCTCACTTCTGGTATGAAGGTAGCAAATGGAATAGCGGTCACAAACACACTGCATCACAGAGCGTGCTCGTAGGGTGTAGAACTGAAGAGCCAAAGAAAGCACCACCATTTCACTAACCACATCTGCAGTAAGTTGGCCTTTAGTAGGTTGCTCTGCTGTTTTCAGCTTATTTCTGATGTAGCAGTGTGTCAAAACACAGTAACTGAAATCCAAAACTCAATATACTTTAACCACTGACACATTTCTAATGAGATAATCTTTGAGGTGCTTTTTTGTTATAAAAGACGAACAGACCTGCCTGTCCCATATATATTCTTTCCATTTAATTTGGCTTCATCAGGCTATTTGAATATCTTCAATTTAAGTCCCATGGGTCAGGACTGTTAATGTTTAGGAAAAGTCCTGCACGTTAACCTGATCTCATGGAACAGAACGCAATATAAATCAAACCAATACTTTGTTGAGAGGACTGCAGACCTTTTGGTAATTCTGTTTCCATGTCTAGAGCCCATTCACACATATTTCATTGTGATGTGAGAGCTATGTACTGTACACTAATGGAAAACAAATAACAAATTTGCCCTACTTTAATCCAGAGCTGTTCTTTGGATCATGGGCATTTTATATTTGCTTGCCAAAGCTGTGGAACATACATAAGCATGTCAAATGTTTATTTCAGAAGACACCAAGAAACTGTATAGGAGTATGAAAGGGTAGTTCTGTATTGGGTGGGAAATCTACTATATGAAACTTATTTATACACAACTTCATGAATATTATGTCATCAGCCTAGTGGGAACCATGGGCATAGAAAGAAACCACATGTAGTATCCTTGGCTTTCTATCCTGAACGTTCTAATCTATTCTAAGAATAGCTTATTTTACCATTTTACATGCTGACCTGATCAGAAGTTGTTTATGCTACCTTGGAGAGGTCTCATCTGACCATGGTGATGCATGTCTTGGTTACATCCTGGCTGAATTACAGCAATTTCTGTTGAGCTGCCCATGGAAAGTGTCCAAAAACCTCAGTGGGTCCAAAACACAGCAGCCAGATTGATAACTGGGGCTGATTGCAGGGAACTCACAACCACCCCCCTTACAGCAGCTGCACTGGCTGCTAATCCGCTTTTAGGCAGAATTCAGAGTGCTGATTCTAACCTATAAAACCTTAAAACAGCTTGGGCCCAAGCTATCTCAAGGACCGCGTACCCCTTTTTATGAGCCTGCAAGAGTGCCAAGATCATCGGGGGAGATATTTCTCTGGGCTCCATCTCCCTCACAGGTGCATTTGGTAGAGACAGAGGGAGAGGGCCTTCTCTGTTGCTGCTCCCAGACTTTGGAACTCCCTCCCACAGGAGGCTAGATTGGCCCCATCTTTGTTGTCCTGCAAGCAGGTGAAGCCCTTTCCCTTCAGGCAAGCTTTCCCTGAGTGTCTGGCTGGCTGAGGGGGATTTTTAAACAGACTGTTGTAGTTTACTGCTTTGAATGTGTTTTGGTGTTATTTTTTATGGTATTTACTTCATCCTTTTTACTATTTGTATACTCACTGATGTTAGCTTTAATATTGTCTTTTAATAATGTAAGCCACCTTGGGTCTTTTTAAGGAGAAAGGCAGGGTAAAAATGTTTTAAATAGACAATAAAAACCCTTCAGTTTCCTAAGTCAGAGTAACCCTTCTGTGGGTGGGAGGGGCGACCATCAATGTGGTGCCCGGCTTCAAGGACATCAGGGACTCCCCAACATATAAAGACAGCCATGTGTTTCCTTTTGCTGTCCTAGATCATGCTGCATACCTGTCAACCAACTATACAGTAAATCTGTCTTTATCAGGACTCCAAAGTACATAAGCTTATTGTGGTTGTGGCTGGTCTGAAACCTCCAATTAGCATAAGTACTGCTTACTAAATTACAAAGCTAACCTAAAGACGATAAGGCAGCTTCAGTAGCTAAATCTTATACACCAGCGGTCCCCAACCTTTTTGAGACTGCGGACCGGCTGAGCCTCTGAAGAAGGCGGGGCACCACCACCCCCGTGCTCTCTCGGGTGCATGCACGAAGCAGTGGGGGAGCACCAGCACCGGCATGAGCGCTCCCCCACCCCTTCGCGCATGCACAGGAGCGCCTACACACCCCTTCGCGCAGGCGCATGTGTGAAAGGGTGGGGGAGTGCTCACGCTGGTGCGTGTGCGCAAAGCAGCTGTGGGGAGGGGAGTGCGTGGGGCGGGCGCAGTGCCCGCAGAAGACGGGAATGGTAAACCATTTCTGAGTATTCTCTACCTGGAAAACCCTGAAAAGGATCACCATAAGTCAGAACTGACTTGGTGGCACATGATCATTATTCATATCCAAATATCTCAAACCAAAGAACATACACAACAAAACTTGAATTTCAGAAGAACTGTAAGCAATCTGTTTAAAATATCCAAGTTTTTATTCACTTTATCCACCGGTTTGCTTTCTGTTTTTTATTAACAGTATATTCCCCAAGTTTCATGGCACCACTTTCAATCAGAAATAAAACTGTAACGGAATTTCTAGGTATTCTTGTTTCCTCTTTACTTTTCTACATTTAGTCCTCTGTGGATTGTAATAGGATCTTATAGAACTGCAGGTAAGAAACACCAGAAATGTCACATTAAGGTCAGCAGTTTCCATAGGAGTAATTTTTCCAATCACAAATAAATCTGTGAAATTCACAAAAATTATACTCCTTTAACTCATTCGATAGTATTTACAAGCTTGAAAGAGATCTATAAATAGTATAATCTGTAGTTTTGCAGATACACATATTGAATCAATTATTTACATCTTTGCCCAGAAACCAATTCGCTCCCCATCTATACACAAGTATCTTCTCAAGTAGTGATTAGATTATGATTTTGCTGTATTTTAGTGAAATTTATCATTTCAACATAAATGTGAGAAATCTTATGCCACTCTAGAACCAATCCAGAAAATAGTGATACTAATTGCTAATAAAACTCCATCCTGCCTTTGAATTTTCACAATAAATCAAGTTGCCACCACGTTCTAAATGTACTTTTAGATCTGTTCACAACTTTTTCATGTAAAACAACCTCCTTCAGATTCAATACATTTTCTAATTTAAATATAAAGTGTGTACATAAGAACATTGTGTGGTCTCATTAATTCTTACAAGTGAAGTAACAAAGTAAAAGACAAGCAAGTTTGTTGAAAAAGTGGTAAGATATTGCACATGTTTTTACTGAGTGAATTAAAGCAAATTGCCAAAAAAAAAAAAAAAAAAAAAGACAACCTCAAACAATAATTTCATGAGCAGGAATAATCCACTAAAATTTCTACTGTGATAAGAATATTAAACTTTATGTTTATATTTTAAGTCAAGTTTCAAAATCAAGAAATACTGGTAAACATACAACTTGTCTTATTTTCTCTAAAAATAAACTTTAATTGCTCTTAAAAGTAATCAAGAATGAACAGAGATACACAATGTTAAAATACACACACATCACCCAAGTCTTAACACTTTGAAGGATTTGGATTTCTGGTTTCTTATGCAACACCTCCCCCCCCCCCCCCCGCCCACCCACAGTATTAAAACATGGAAACCACCAAGAATTCTCATTGTTCCTATAAAGCCTGTTCATAGGAAAGAGGCTGCTCGGTAAGAGGCTACATACGTTGCAGTTAGAAAATAATTGTGTAAGCCAGTAACGCATGAACAGCAGCTAAGACTGCAGCAGTGAATTTTAGAGAAATGCTTATGTACAAAAATACATAGTTTCTGAGAACTGGAAAAGATTCTACACACTAGACTTATTTACAAGCTTTGACTTTCACACGAATAAAAACACATTTATTTTGTCCTTGATTCCCAGAGCAAATTATACACAGACATTACATCAGTTAGGTTAGTTTAGACTTTTTAAAATAATCATTTATACAATAAATTTACAACTGAAAAACAATCAGTTGGTATGGTGTAACTGTAGTTTGCTGGACCAGAAGGGATTCAAATCAGGACCTTAAACCTCCCTATAACTAAACTATAAGATCAATCAAATAAGGTTCTCTACAACCCTTGCCTCTATCTCCAATTATTTTAGAATAAGGTGCAAATACATATATGGCTCTGTAGTCCATAATAAGTTAACAGCAGTTGGAACGGGGGGAAAAGAAACTTTGGTTTTCTTAAATATCAAGTGAAATATTGAATAAAAAGCTATATAATTAGACTCAATATAGTAACTCACTTAAATATCAATCTTGGGGGAGAACTTAATCCAGTGAACCTTTACTCTCAGCTTAACCACTTGTGTGCCACTTCAGTACTTGCATCACAATAGAAAGGAATGAATGTGTGTTTGCCTGTCTGTGTGTTTTCCCTTGGTGAATTTAAGTAACAGCTCTCTACATGGTATGAATTCAGAAGTGCTAGTGGGCCAATAAATGTAATATATCCCAAGGCACAGAAGAAGTTAAGTCTTCAAGAAAATATATACACATATTTAAAATCTTGCAGACAGCTCTGTGATTAGGAATCATACACTCTATTATACAGAGAGTTATCCTGGTCCAGGAAACCAGACAGATGTGTGACAAGGAAGGCACACACTTCAGTCATTAACAGCCACACTGCAAGGCTTACTATATGTCAACCTGAAATATTTTTGAAAAGAAATCTAATTACTCCCAAATAAATTGCAATTCTGAGAACTGCTCAAATTAAAGAACCAATTAGATTAAGCATCTTTTATTTCACCAGCAGGATGACAGAAAAAAAACCCAAACCCCAAAACTCATTTTAGACACAAAACACTCTAACGTAGCAATATAAACTAGCTGACACAGGCATCACTGTACATTTAAATTGATACAATTATTTGATGCTTCCAGGGCCAGGAAGGGTTGCGTTGCCATAGGCCTTTTTAGCGTTAGAATGTTTCAGTGAAGAACAATCAGGTTATGATCCCTTAAAGTGCATTTATATTCAAGTCTCATGTGCATATCTATCCACATTGAAAGAGAGCTGTCATGTGACATTGACCTCCAGAATATGATCATCCTTGCTGGGAATAACAAGGATTTGCATGCCAGCGCTGGAATTGAAGACCTGTCCTGGAGAAAATGATTGCAGCCGGGGCATTGGCAAACCTTTGTGTTCTGCACTGGCTGCTGAATGTATGCTGCCCCTGCTCTTTATGCTACTGCTGTCAGCTTGATCATCCATATTCTTATCCACAGAGAGGTTATCATTTTCAATCCAACTATCTGTTTCAAAACAAAAATACAAAGCATTGCTCCCTGTGCATCTACAGTATTAGTAATAATCAATTTATTCATTCAATACCGGCTTCAAGAATGAGACTTTATTGCACCGTTTAATTATTTATGCATTTAGATCTGTCCTACAATGTGCTCTATGCAAGCTTAGGCCAGAAAGATCGTAACGCCAGGTCATGAAATAGTTGCCAATGGCCTGAGAGTACCCAGCAATGACAACTCCCTTCCTTACAGCCAAAGACTTGGGTGCCTTGAACGGAAGGCAGAGAAGTCCAGCTCTTTTAGTTGGCTAGTGAGGAGACTAAGGGTCTGGGACAATTCTCCTCTTTTAAGTTTTGCCTTTTCTGTCTTGATTTTAAAAAGCTTTTTACTGAGTATCTTATCCAAAAGTTAATCTATAAATGCTGTAAACAAAGTATTGCAATTAATGGGGAAGACCTAATACTTATAGATTTCTGTGCACTTACTGGAACCATCACACATGCAAGAAACCATTAAATCATTATCTAGGCATCTATCCATCTCAGTCTTGTAAATAAAGGTAGTGTCCAAGAACTGATTCTAAATAATGCATACATCAACACAACACTAGGTTCTGGTTCAGTCTTTGAAGTGCAGCTGTTCAAAGAACAAAGGCCTACTACATTGTTAAAGCTTGGCCTGATTTCAGAAACTGTGCTTGACTGGTCACGGGTGAATAAGAAAGAAACAATGTTTAATCTAATTTTTAAGTGGCTGTTATTCTCTGTTATTCAAGTCTCAGTTTAACCACTAAAATCGTTGGATTTAAATTTTATTAACAATAATAAAATCCAAGGGCTCAAATCCTGGTGGGTATTTCCACCCATGGTGTTTTTCCAAATTGCTAACCTAAAAATTTTTTACCATATTTTCAGAATTTAGTAAGGGCATAGGCATGTTGTAGCAAAAACAACAAAGAGTGTTGTGATACATTAAAGACTAACTTGTCTTCATTGGCACAATCTGAAGAAGTGGGCAACAGTCTGCCAAAAGAAACACAGTTTTTGAAGTACCACCAGACTCTATGTCTCATTTTCACAGAAGAGGAGCATCCACATAAATATCCAAATAAATAGTCCAGGATTTCCAAGTATACTCTGAATACTCTGTCACTGTGTGAGACCCGAGGCGAGAGGGTAGAAGCTCTCGCTGGAGTGTCGTCCACCCTCAGAAAAGAACAAGAGGTGCAGACAAACCCGCCTACACCACCAGCCGAGACTATACAACGGGGAGTGGATACCCGTGAGCTAGAATGGGAACTGTCAAAGGTGGCAGTAGCCACTCAGACCGGGGAAGAATTGGCGGGAAGAGTAGAAAGGGGGAGGTCCGTCGTGGAGGCGGGAATGAGAGATATAAGAAGGGAGGACGATGCAATACCGGGGGGTTGGGAGTTGATCTGGGTAGAAGACCCATGGACTGGAAGATGGGAAAAGGTACGAGTCCCTAGGGAGGAGGCAGACTATCGGAGGCGAAGGGGTTTACCCCCGAGACCCTCCTATTGGGGAGAGTCGGAGGCCCGGGAGTGGCGTAGACGACTCAGAGAGGAAAAGGAGGCTGTGGAAAACGAAGAAAGGGAACGGCGATTATGGCAACTGGAGGAGGCGCAGAGGAGGGGATTGTCAACGGGCCGTGGTTCCCGTTTCGAGGAGAGGGGATACCCCACGAGGCAGAAGGGGGAGTTGATGAGACCACCCCGTTACTAGATCCAGATGCGGAGCCCACCGAATTGGAGAACAGTAATCCCTTTTTGAAAGGACCTTGGGATAATTTAGATTACAACCCTTTTGAAAGAGACATTTGGATGCCCTCGTGGGACCCGTTGGCCACGAGAGTTAATGCTGAACTTGGATTTGATCACACGGACCTGTTGTCCCATGTTCCAATAAAACCTAATAATGATTTCTTAAGAAGGAAGTCTCCTGAGTCTCTGTTAAAACCTGAGGAGGTAATACTTGAACCCTCACACACTGTAATCAGCATTCTTTACAGAAAAAAATTAGATGTTTTTATTTTGGAGGTTTTCCACATAACTTTTAAATAAATACATTCTTACCAGCATCGAGCTGCATAGAGTGTGCAGAATGGTGAGGGAGGTATTTAAATAGCCTAACATCAGGAAAAGGGAGGTAGCCAGCAAAGAGTGGCATTACTTCCATGTGTACTTTGTGGGTTGCTTGGACAGCAACTGGCATTGATATTACTCCTGAGCTTTTTCCACAGACTGCCCAGTTACTACTGTTATCTACAACTGAAATAAAGAAAAATGGTTATAAAAAGAAATCAAGTTTCATTTACTCATACATTCATTTGCACTATGATATAAGCTACAGCTGTAAGATCCTTTATATGATGTACATGCATGAGGAAGGAGGAGAAGTCCAATCATAAACTATACAACATACTGCAGCGCAAAGTGAAACTGGGGATTCAATAGGATATCCCACTCTTGTTTGTAAGTTACAGGCATCTGCCTTGCTTCTTAAAATAACTCCTTATTCAGCAAGTAAGGGAAAGGCCACTTGATGGGGTAAAGTGAGACTAGAAAGCTGGTTTTAGGAAGTGAAGCAGTGACAGTGTCTAGTGCATGCGCACATGACAGATTTTTCAGCCCCCTCTCCTCCAACTGCTGACTAACACCCTATTTAAATTAATATACAGTGGTGCCTCGCTAGACGATGTTAATCCGTTCCACGAGGATCGCTGTCTAGCGAAAACATCGTCTAGCGAAGCACGTTTTCCCATTGGAATGCATTGAAATCGCTTCAATGTGTTCCAAGGGAAAACGCAGTCGTCTTGCGAAATTTCCCATAGGGAAACCTCGTCTAGCGAGTGAGGGTCCCCATAGGAATGCACTGACAGCTGCACTGACAGCTTTTCACCACTAGTCGGCGCACTCCTATGGGGAAACCTCATCGTCTAGCGAAAATCGCCATAGGGAAACATCGTTTTGCGAAGCGCAGTAGCGCTCGCGAAAAAGGCATCGTCTAGCGATTTCCTCGTCCTGCGAGGCAATCGTCTAGCGAGGCACCACTGTATCTCTTTAAAATACTGACAAGTTTTAAGAATCTGCTTTTCTAAAATGCTGCAGGAAGATTAGGGCTACAACGCTACTTAGATTTACAACTGAGTAAACATGCATGGACTGTCCTGTAGCATACTTAATAATAATCAGTGTCTGACAATTTCGAAACCACCTTGGTTTCCTCTTCAGGAGAAAGATGGGACAGAGGTAAGTAAATAAATATGGGGAAATTACAGAAGTTTAGTTTAAATCTTCACTGTCCTGAGATTCCAAAGAAAAAGCAAGTAACCACTATGACCAAGAAACCCAAGTCTTAAACACATTACCATGAAGTCCAAGCGGTATGCCTACCTTCATACATTAATTTCGTTGTACAGTATCCATCAGATTCTGTTAATGCTTCATCTTTATCCACATCCAGGGGGTCTGAAAGGCGGGTTATCGACACTTCCAATGAGCAGAGTGAGCCTGTTTTACAGTATTCTGCCCCCGATGGGGGGGAAATCTCAGCTTTCACGTTGTACAATGTCTGGCAGGAGCATAATGATATTCATGGTCAATGTTTTTATACATAAAACATGCAATATTTCCACACAATTTAAAATGAGCAAGAAATATAACTAACTACAAATACTTATATCTACAGGAGTGAGCCTTTATCCCTCATCTTTGCAGAACATAGCCTCAAGCTGCAGAAATGAAGGTTAGGGATCCTGCAACGTAATACTTATTGTAAAATCAGTTTTATAGTGTTTTAAAGGGATATATTATCTATTTTATTGAAACCACAGATCGCTAAGCTAACTCAACATACTACATTCAATACATAATGTCTGCCTCAACTGTGATTATAATGAACAGAATGCTCATGGTTTATTCTTATCTCATGGAAATCTCTTGTGTTACCACCAAACAGCGTCAGAAAGTTTAATAGTGGCGAAGAGATACAACACAATCTACAGATATGCCCTAAGCCAGGGGTGCATAAACTGAATCTCTTCAAACCTCGAGAGGAGGCCCTCAAGGTGCATCATCTCGCTGCCACTATCAAGTTCTCTACATAGCTGATTTCCCACTAATGTCACAGAGATTGTTCTTTCTCTGCTGCTGCCTGCAAGTGAGGCGTGATCTGTTTCAGGAACACTAGGGAGATAGATAATTGGTGGAAAAGAGAAAAGAGGCTTGCCGCTTGAATGTGCACAGCACAAACTCCTGAGCAACATATGTGACTCACAAGGCTGAAAAGGCTGTGGACCTCTGCTTTAGATGCCTTCCAAGTAGAAACTGTTTTAAGTGGTCTCTGTGTAACAAGAGCAAAGCATAACCCAGCTACAGTTTCAGTGCTGTAATAAGTATACAGCTCCTATCCATCCCATGTACACATTTTAAATCTATACTTTGCAAATCTGATTCCCATCTGGAAAATATTGACCCTATCTAGGATAGCTATTCTGTATCAAGGTACCCATAACATACAAAAAAGTTTTCCAGCTGGAATTCGTAAGTGTACGGCTTCAGAGAAAGTGAATGCTCTTCAGAGGGTGCTGATGAAAAGCTCAGTGAGAACTGGCACTGCAAATATGAAGGAAGCTCTTTTTTCCATTTCAGTTCCCAGACAAAATACACTGCTTGCTTACTGTAGATGCACTGAAAGGGAGAGGTTTAAATCAATATGGTAGCAATGGATGATCTTGTCAGCAATCAAGCTGGCCCTAGCCAGCAAAAGGTGATACAGCAATATTTTAATATCTTACAGTAAAATAAGAATAAATTATTATATAGAAAATATAATAGTTTTCTCATAATTTTGGTTTATTAATATTTTTCTACTACGTGTAAGGGACAATGACTTTATGAAATTGCCAAAACCTAAATAAATGTGTCTATTAAAATAACGCTATGATGGTGATACATTTCTACTTATTGCAGGCAGTTTTCAATGTGTATTGTTTTTGGGAGTACTCCATTTCAAAGTAGTGTACAACAGAAATCCACTCAAAGGTCCATGTGTAGATTTGTACTGATGTGCACGTAACAGTTCTCTCTGGTCCCTAGTCCAGGATCTATACCCCAACCTCCAGGAGGAGACAGGATCCACAGATGGATTCAGAGAACAAGTGACTGTTTACACCACCACCACCACAACAAAGGCAACCCAGAGAAGCAGCGTTTTCATTAGGTTAACAAAGATATTTGTTTCTGGTAATATTAGGGAGACATCGCCAAAGTTAAAAAACATGATATTAATCACAAATGTTTATTTATTTATTCGATTTATACCCCGCCCATCTAGACCAATGGTCTACTCTGGGCGGCATTACAAAATGTAAAAAAAAACCAATAGCACCAATAAACATGCAAGAATCCAAGATGTAAAAAATGTAAATATTAAGATACAGCAGGAGGGAAAGCCTGCCTAAATAACCATGTCTTAAGTTTATTTTTAAAGACACCCAGAGAGGGAGCCAGGCGGATCTCAATGGGCAAGTTGTTCCAGAGGCGAGGGGCCACTGCCGAGAAGGCCCGGTTCCTCGTTCTTTCCTTCCGGGCCTCCCTCGGCGTTAGGCCCCTCAGTCGCCCGGCCTGGCTATAACGAGTGTCTCTGGCAGAACTGGGTGGGAGAAGGCGTTCTGCCAGATATCGAGATACAAACACAGAATTTCCATCCTGTTCCACTTCACAAACATCAGTTATGTTTCACCATACATACAATTACTACTAGGCATTTATTTACTGACAGTAGGATTAGGTGACTTGTTACCAAATTTGAATAAATACATCTTTACGGAAGAAAGCTCTAATTCAAGAACTAGGAAAAGATTTGCAACCATTAAGATTCAAATAGAGATGGGCATGAACTGTACTTTGGCGCAGTTCAGCAGACTGGGCCCACAGGTGTTGTAAGGGTTCACCGGATTTCCCACCCCACCTCCTCCAGCAAGTGCCCGCTCAGTGGAGGAAGCAGAACAGGGAAGGTGGTGTGATGGGGAATCTGGGGCACCTGCACAACACCTGTGGGCCTAATCTGCCAAACTGCACCAAAGCGCAGTTCGTGCCCATCCCTAGAATCAATACAACTATCAATATATTCTCGAAGGCTTTCACGGCCAGGATCCGATGGTTGTAGGTTTTTCAGGCCACAAGGACCGGTGATCACTGCACACAAAAGACTAGCTAACAACACCCATCAATCACAGTGACAGATCATCTCCCCCCTTATCACAACAATACACCCATAACAAAAAACACCCTGATCACCATAATCACCCAATCTTCTGAAAAGGACAAAAAGCTGATCCCACAGCTACAAATACTCATCTATCCCACACACTACACCAGAACACAGACAGAGTTCTAACTCCTGTCCTCTGAAGATGCCCGCCACAGAGACTGGCGAAACGTTAGGAAGAAAAACCTCCAGAACACAGCCAAACAACCCGAAAAACCTACAACAACCATCAGTACAAGTATCCTCCATGGCTCAATGTTTGAGGTTTTTTTAAAAAAACTTTGGCAAGGATCTTCCCAAAACTTCATTCTCAACGTACCCTCAAATTGCTGAAATATTGTCTAAAATTCTTCAAGGGGCAATAAGAAAAGAGCAAAGCCAGTAATCACTATGTGTGTGTGTGCAAAAGCTGCTCTATTTCTCCTTCCCAAATACTTTTTGGGTATATCACATACTAATAATGCCGTTTCCAGGACAGGTTTTGTTTCTGCCTACTCTCTTACAAAATCAGTATCTGTGCTGCAGCTTTCTGCAAGAAGCAATTGGGTAATAGCTGGATGTTGTACGAGACAATGAGCCATTGTTTGCATTCCTCATACTACCTACTTAGAAGAAACAACAAAACATGAGATTGTTTACCTGTTTAGCTTTGCAATTTAGAGATTCAAGACTTAAATCTGTGCCATTCTCAGAACTTTTCAGATTACTGTCAGATAAATGAAAAGAGATTTCTGACATGTTCTGCACATAAACCTGTATATATTTCCTAAAAAGAAAGAGGAGAAAAACCAACATTATAATACTGAGAAACACTATTAAGCTTATGTACTTAAAAATCAACCCTATAATTGCCAATACAATCTTATGCATCACTACTCAGAAACAAGGCCAATTGAATTCAACAGGATTTACTCCTGGGTAAATGGATGCAAGATTTTGACTTAAACAAGAAAAGCAGGAAGCCCACAGGCCAGTCTGGGGTGAAAAGGTATGTTCAAATTCTTTGCCCTTTCACACTGTGCTTAACTGCAGCAGTAAGATACATATTTAATGATGGAATGAGAATGAGATCTTGAGGGGGTTACCTTTTGCCTGTAGATAATAAGGAATGTTTGGCCTTAAAGGGTATGCTGAATGTAAGAGCAATAATGGTAGAGTAAATTGACCATGGACAATCAACGGTTATCTGTAAGAAAGACAGAATGATATTAAAGATAGTTATCAAAACCTATAAAGTTTCTAACTTTATGCAACTGCCAATAAATCCAAGTACTTTATCACAGAACACAACAAAGCAATTTCTAAGCCTTTTTGATCACAGAATTATTGCACTGTTGCTCCGGAGTTTCTGTATACCATGGACATGGAAACTGTTATACAGTAAGCAAGTTGAAACTTTCAAACCCTTTCAAGATTTCCCTGAGGAAGTAATGTCTGGATATTTTACTTTAAAAAAAAAGTTGAAAGTGATGGTTTACCCAGAATAGTGAAGAGAATACTATACTATCACGTAAACACTATCAGAGGGATGAACAATAGCAGGAACAGGCTGCAGTAGGAAGCACGACAGTCAATACTAAAAAGGTAACTAATGTTTTTACTTGAAAGGTTACATACTGCTGGTTCGTTATTTTATTATTCATTGACCAAAACAAGTTTTTAAAACTAAAAAGTCCACTACAGTGGTACCTCGACTTACGAACTTAATCTGTATTGGGACGGCGTTTGTAAGTCGAAACGTTCGTAGGTCGAGGCACCATTTCCCATAGGAATGCATTGAAAACCGATTAATGCGTTCCGAGGGAAGAAAAAAATACCAAAAAAATTAAAAATAAAAATAAAACACTGGAAGCCCCACACTGGGACTGCAAAATAACAAAAACCAAAAACACACAAATCCAAAAATAAACATTGGAGCAAGTCCCACGCTGGAACTGCAACAAAAAAAAATCACCAAAAAACAAAACACAGCACAGAAACATAACCCCCCCAGCCCAAACCCACCCTGCAAAAGCCACCCAGAACAGTTTTAAAAATGAAAAAACCAGCACTTACCTGTCTGAAGCCTCCTGGGGGTCCCCCGCCGCTGCGATCGCCGCTGCCGTGAGGCTTGAGCCTCACAGCGGCGGCGGTCACGGCAGCGGCGATCGCAGCGGCGGGGGACCCCCAGGAGGCTTTGGACAGGTAAGTGCTGGGTAAGTGCCCGGGGGTCCCCCGCCGCCATCGGAGACCTCCTGGGGGTCCCCCGCCACCGCGATTGGACCCCCAGGAGGCCTCCGGAGACCTCCGAAGGCGCCGATCGCAGTGGCGGGGGACCCCCAGGAGGTCTCCGATGGCAGCGGGGGACCCCGGGGAGGTCTCCTGGGGGTCCCCCGCTGCCATCGGAGACCTCCTGGGGGTCCCCCGCCGCCGTGATCGGACCCCCAGGAGGCCTCCGATGGCGGCGGGGAAGCCCCGGGAGACCTCCCCGGGGTCCCCCGCCGCCATTGGAGACCTCCTGGGGGTCCCTTTTCCTAACCGTTGGGGCGAAAGAGCAGCCTCTTCGCCACCAACGGTTTGAATGGAACGAAAAAAAGGCAGGGGAAATTTGAATTTCATGCCCTTTTCCCCTGCCTTTTTTTCGTTCATAGGTCGAGGCTCCGTTTGCAAGTCGATGCAGATTTTTGCGAACGGAGCCATTCGTAAGTCGAAATGTTCGTAGGTAGGGACGTTCGTAAGTCGAGGTACCACTGTATTCATACTTGCTTACCTTTTGGTCAACTGCAGCCATGCCACTGTTAGATGTATCTTTCTCTTTACTTTTTCGCCGAACATCTTTACTGACTTGATGCTCATTTTCCATTATACCTATTGGGGTTGATGGCAAGTACAAAACTTCGAGCTCAAAGGCAATCACATGATATGCAGGAGCCATTGGTAAGCTAATGCTTGTGATTTTCTCAGATGACTGAATGATTAGTGATACTTCTGATGCTTTTTCTCCTGTTACATAAAATATAAAATAGGTTCTGTAATTTAGAAAATGTATTTCAAACATGAAATACATGGGCCTGTATCCTACTGATTTTTCACTGAGTGGAAAGTCCTACCACCATTGTAATGTGGATCACATTGCTTGCATAAGTATTACCCATTGCACAAATGGTGACTGTCCAGAAGGTCCACTCTCCACTTGTGTAACAGCAATGCTTGTATAAGTGGCATGATTCCACATTACTACACATTACAAGCCTTCCCTCATTAACCAGCTGCCTGTGTGATTTTTAGATAGATGCATTACTGCTTTGACTGGATTGTTAGTACTACTTGTGTTTTCCAATTTTGTGTTTTCAATTTTTCAGAGTGACATTTTTTAAATATTTGTATGCTTACTCATCTTTGCCTTAATATTGCCTGTTAATTGATGTAAGATGTCTCCTTATTCATTGTTCATAATTTTTAAATATCATCTTTTAATGATGTTAACCACCATTGTATACTCATTGTTTTCAACTTTAAATATTGTCTTTCATTGTTGTAAGCCACCTTGGGTCCTTCTCAAGGAGAAAGGTGGTGTAAAAATAAATAAATAAACAAACAAACAAACAAACAAATATGCCAATGGGATGTTCTGCCCAGTGATAGCCTAGCAGGTCACCAGAAATGGTATTCTCCAGAAGATAGCTTTGGAAACTTGTATTTGAAAGAGAAATATGAACATTCAGAATTAAAATGGAGGTGGAGAGAATGAGATGGTACAGGTATAATGTCAGGTGATGGCTTGTGAAGTCTGAACCAATATTTTTGCACCAACAAACCAAAACAGTGAGACACTTTTGCATCCTGGGAGGCTGTTGCTGAAACAGCACCTGAGAATTATCAGGTGTGTGGAAAAGGAGAAAACCCAGAAATCATGGTCTGCCTTATATCTAGAACAATTGTGGTTTGCAGTTTAAATTATGGTCAACTTAACATTTTATAAAGAACATTTTATAATGACTACAGTATAATAACTATATTTACATTAGTCATTACAAAGCATTCAGATCAAGCCTCTTTCTTTTCTCCTCTTGTTCATATTTTGTATGCAGAGACTAAAATGAGTAAATTATTAAAGCTGCATACCTTTAGTGTTTGAGTAAATCACAGCTTTACTTTCTGGGTGGTACAAGACTACCATGGCATCAGCATTACTTAGCTGTAGTGCATCTCCATTCTTTATGGTATAATGGCCAGTAGTCACTGTAAATTTTACCTTCTGAGGAATGCCAGCCAAAAGGCTATCTGGAAAAAATATGATATGATGTTAAAGAGAAACACAATTCATTATAAAGACAAGAGATCATTTATGAATAGACGTTTGTGAATAGGATCATAAACCTTTACTAAATCTACGTTCAGGTTAGACAATCTTTATCATATTAACAGTATCATTACACTAAATATACTTCAGTTACTCTTAGTAGGCAAAGCTTTCCTATTGTAACTGCTGCCTATCCTGTAATCATACAAAGAATTCTAATAGAATAGTGGATTTCAGCTATGCAATAGTATTTCCAGCAATAGCCTTAGAACGCCAGCCATATTTAAGATCCTCTTCCTTCTGAGAAGTTCTTAAAGAAACGGAGTAGTTTCCTGTATTAGATACATATCACACTACCTTACTAAAACCAAGAAAAGGGAGGCAAGGTAGACTACACTATGCTTCACTCTCTCAGATGAGCACAGGCATTCTAATGGATACTACAAGAAACTACCTTATGGTGGGTTGCCAACTGAGTGTTAATGAGAAGACTGGAAGATCCTTTTGACCCCACTAAACAGAAGTATAATATGCCCACTTGCCTCTAAAACAGTGGTTCCCAACCTTGAGTCCCCAGAAGTTCTTGGACTAAAGCTCCCAGAAGCCTTCACCACTAGGTGTGCTGGCCAGGATTTATCAGAGTTGTAGTCCAAGAATATCTGGGGACTCAAGGTTGGGAACCACTGCTCTCAAGAAACAGGTATGCTAATATGGAACTCCTCTAAATCTTACCAACTACTTTACAGGAGTATAAACATACAATTTTTGGCTGTAACTATCTGGCAAGAGGTATTTATTCAAATATGGATGTCTGACAAGTAAAACAATCAAGGTAGTGAACAAATACATTACATTGAAATATATTATTGATCAACTTAGTTCACAACTTGCCTGTTGTGTTCCAAACTGGACAGTCAATAATTTATATATGTTGAGAGAGAAGTGATGCAGTGCATTTACTAATTAATCTACCTACCAGCACAAGGTTCTACTTTTAGCTGTGGCTCCTGAGAGTAGACATCATACTGTACAATCGGGTAAATATGAGGAAGGACAAATTGCATTTTGCCCACTGAAATGCATAACTGCCTGAGTGTGTATGTCCCAGGTTCTTTGCCCTATGAGAAATTTTTAAAAATCTTTCAAAAGGACATCAAAATAATTGTCAGAAGATCATTTGGCATAACATTTGTACAAAGAAATAAATTTCTTAATATTCGCAGAGCTTATCCAGAAGAGACTGCATTCTGATACTAAAAATTTGTGATATCACACCCATAGGACTATTGGTAAGCCCATGATTTTTGTTCAGAGAGAACAAGTGTTAGGGTAGCTTCAGGTGTATTTTTAAAATATTGTTTTACTTTCTGCACATAAGAAGAGTACGCAGAGAGAGACAGAGAGAGAGAGAGATGACTCATAAATCAAACACACATTCTTAAAATTAACACACGGTGGCTGAAATCCTGCTGCTTAGTGTAGCAACTTGCAAAAGAATAGGCCCATTGATAGGGGGGATTTGATTAGCAACTCCTCTATAAGCTCCATTGATTCAAATGGGCCTCCTCTAGTTGCAATGTACTGTATCATAGTAGTTTGCAACTAGAGTAGGGCTATTTGAATCACTGGAACTGATGGAGTTGACTAACCAAATCCCCAGTGATTCAATGGGCCTACTCTAGTGCAACTTACTACACTAAGCAACAGGATTTCAGCCAATGAATTGATGGGTAATCAAGCGTTGAAATGGAAACTGTAGCTTCAAGATATTTAATTATATTTCTCAACCAGTACCCAACAAAAACAATTGGCTTAACTGGGAAAATGTGTTTAACTTGTATTAAAAATAGCGAAGAGCAATTAAATTTAAGTCTGATGGAAAACAATTTGGTTTGTGACTCATAAGCAACCATTATTTTCAGCTACATTATTAACAGACACCCATTTTTAGTATTTTTGGAACATCGGCCATAGACTGTATTTATGGTTGCTGAGGAGCAATAAGTGGAAGTCCACTTTTGTAATTTTTTAAAACTTTGTGGTAATTAATAATGCACAACTCATTTATTTGCAATTCCTATCTGCAACCAAAAGGTGGCTAACAGGCAATTGAATGATATTACTGGAAAATTATTGAGCGATGCATTAGTTAATGTACCACTGTTAAAACCTCTTTTGGCTTGTGGCAACATCGTCAATTTGCTAGCCTTGGCTTCAGACCACCAAAAAACAATTCTTACAAGAAAAAGCATATTGGTTGCACAAGAGAAGAAATGCTAATTCTAACCAATTAGCTAAGCGCTTTAGAGAAGAGACAAGGACTGAAAATAACATCTGGACTCCTGCTGACACAGCTCCATGCATATAAGGCTGATGATGTAATCAACCAAGGTCTTTTAACTTTAATCGAAAGTGTTTTATTCCCTCCATGTCAGGTTCTGAGGTCCCCTAGGGATCGACCCATGAAAGACTTTAGGACCCTTTGGACAAGGGGAAGACCTTTAATATCTGGGATTGATGGCGGTAATTTTCAGACACTGAAGGCTTTCCCACCATCCTGAGAACCCCAAAGGCTTCCCCAGTTCAAAAGGGATCACTAGGGAGATCAGAACATAGGGTGGAGAGAGGAAAATATTTAATTAAAGATAAAAGGCCATGGCTGACAGCCTTATGTGCTCAGACCTGTGCCAACAAGATCTCAGCCATTGTTTTTAAAATTTCTCTAGGAAGAATAATCCTAGATCCAGCCAGATATGTTGCACAGCGGGCACAGCCTAAAACAGGATGAAGAAGGAAGGAGATAAGTTGCAAAGTTGAAGAGACATAGCAATTATGGGTTACTCTACACCTTCTATAAAAACATACCTGGGTTCTGAAAGCTATTTTATTGACTCCTGGTTCCAGCATGAAGTTGCTACACTTTAACACATGGGCACCATCCTCAAGAGTCAGCCCCATGGGTATTTCTAGAGAAGAACTGCTCTCTTGCCTTCGTAACAACATGTGAACATTTTTGCAGATGATGCCAGTTGTGTTCAAAGAATTATCTGATGGGCTCCTTTCATACATCTCATACAACTCCAGCATTGGAAGGCTACCTCTTGCCAGAGACAGACCTACAACTTCATTTGGAAAGCTTATAATACCATTGGAAGTCTTGTGTTTTGTAAGCCATTCTGCTGTCTTCCGGTAGCTATTTTTTTCAATGCTGTAATGGACATTAATAGCAATGTGATCCACATTCACTGGGATAGGCATCTGATTTTCTAATGTCAGTTCTACAGACAGTGTTCCACCTACGTGGATCACAGCATTAGGAGGATCAAAATGTAGATTCTTCAACTGTGCAAAGGAAAGCATGGGCAATGTAACCTTCTGGCCTGGAAAGAAAGATAAATGTGACTAAGATTACATATTGTTAGCACACTAGTTTTCACCAAAGCAATGTTTATTTCGCCAACACTAGTTAGCCAAGTGTAGACAATAAGCTCATAGTTTGTTGATCTCAGTATAAATAATAATACAGATTTACAGTACACTGTAATCATACTAGTCAAGCAGAGAAAGTAACTTATAGTCTTGTTTACCTTGGTAAACTTGATCAAGATTTATAGTACACTGTATCCAAAACTCAAGAGAAACTAACAATTCTGAAAGTACCACAAGTCTTTCAGCTCACCTGAAGTACCCTTTGGATTGTAGTCATAATGTTATTGCTTATGCATTTAATTCAAGACTTGTACAGACAGAACAGTTAAATATACATTAAAATCCTGTGTAAAAATGCAAACATTTGCAATCTCATCTTAAGCAAATTAAAAACATTTGCATAATTTCTCCAATTCTGTATCTTATTATGCATACTTTACCTAGTTTACTCTGATTTTCCCTCCCCTTGACTAGAAGGAAAAATTATGCAGGGTACTGAATCCTGGGTTCCAAACTTGAAATAACCATTCCCTCCAGCTTCTAAGATGTCTACAGATATGGCTCTCACACTTTTGACCATATCTTGTCTACCATAAGGATTAGAAATGTGATCTTCTTCACACAAATTAAAGGCTAAGTAATGGAATGATGCAGACACATTCTGCAAATGTTATGTGCTCCCAATCAATCGTTTATTTAAGGACAAAGACCAGCAATTACAATTAAAATATAATTTCCATAACCTTGAAAAGCAGGTGAGCCATTATAAAAGATTAACTTCCATGTCAACATCTTCTTTTAAGACATCTAATAACATAGTAAACAAGTACAGATAAAACATAGGCCAAAAGCCATTATTGCATCATTGAAGGTTCATTGTCATAACATTAGGCCAGGGCAACCAGTAGCTTCTATGTGCTCCCATGAAACTGCACAGATCTAATGAAAATAGAATGTCTTTTCAATTTTTGTAACTTTCTGGAGTTGCTACTCATCAAATAAGGCAGCAGCCCAAAAGAGGGCTGCACATGATATATTGAGCCAACTAAAACCAGCAAACATCTGCAGAAAACAATTCCTTCAAAAAGCACATTGTGTTTCACCAGAAAACAGAGTGGGTTTTGAGTAAGAAATGGATTTTTTATTTTCAAAAGCATTCACAACAGTGAATTTGCTTAAGAAAACATAGTCTGGCTGAAGTTTTACAATAAGATTTTCTAAACTCTTACCTTCTTCTGCAGGTTGTTTGGCAAAATCTAATATTTCTTGGCAAAAGTGTTTGCGGTCTTCTTCTGTTAAGTTATTATCACTAGCCAGAAGACTGCTTGTTTGGAGATAGCTGGAACAGAGATAAGGAACTACGAAGAAAGGTCTGTATACATGCGTGTGGAGAAAACAAACAAATAAACAAAAAGCCCACACAACACCATGAGGCAAAAACAAAATGAATGATTATCCCAACACCACATTTTACATTAAAAATACATCCTGGATAGTAATATAATCTTTATAATTGGCCAAAGAACTCTCAAAAGTGCTGTCCATTATTTTCTTGAAATCATGGGAAACGGGTGAGGTCTGAGATTGTTGGAGGAGGGCTAATGTTGTCCCTATCTTCAAAAAGGACAAAAAAGAGAAACCTGGGAACTACAGGCCAGTCAGCCTGACGTCAATCCCAGGGAAAATTCTGGAAATCATAAAACGGACACTATGCAAGCACCTAGAAAACAATGCAGTGATAACTACAAGCCAACACGGATTTGTCAAGAACAAATCCTGCCAGATTAATCTGATCTCATTTTTTTAATTGGGTAACCTCCCTGACAGACAGAGGGAATGCTGTAGACATAGTATATCTTGACTTTAGCAAAGCTTTTGACAAAGTGCCCCATGATATCCTGATTAGCAAGCTAACTAGGTGTGGGCTGGATAGATCAAGTGTCAGGTGGATACACAACTGGCTACAGAATCGTACTCAGAGGGTGATGATTAATGGCTCCTTCTCCAACTGGGAGGACGTAACAAGTGCGGTACCCCGGGGCTCAGTCCTGGGCCCAGTGCTATTCAATATTTTTATTCATGACTTGGATGAGGGAGTGCAGAGAATGCTTGTCAAATTTGCAGTTGACACAAAATTGGGTGGAATAGCTAATACCCTGGAAGACAGAAACAAAATTCAAAATGACCTTGATAGGCTTGAGCACTGGGCCAAAAGCAACAGAATGAAATTCAACAGGGATAAGTGCAAAGTACTGCACATTGGAAAAATAAACCAATTGCACAGCTCGCAGGGAGCAGGGACCTATTTCTATGGTCCACCCTCGAAGGCTACTGGATCTGGTTGGATTCCAGGATGCCATGAGAGGTGTTACGGCTGACCTGGCTAGCGCTCCTGTCGACACTCTGGTTGACAGCTGGTTCACGGCTGCCACCAGGGCCGTAGACATGATCGCGCCTAAACGCCCTCTCCGTCGCAGAACCCGCTCGGCGCCCTGGTTTAACCAGGAGCTCCGAGCGCTGAAGCGACATAGGAGAAGGCTAGAGCGTAGGTGGAGGAAGAACCCGACGGATTATAATTGGATAGCTGTCAGGGTTGCAACTAACCTTTACCTGGCTAAGGTAAAGGCTGCTTGTCGAACTTACTTCGCTAACCGGATAAGCGAAGCGTCCAACCAGCAGGCGGAGTTATTCCGTATAGTGCGCGACCTATCCGGAACTGGTCTGGGTGATAGGCCTCCCCCTAGTTTCTCACCTGACCAGTTTGCAGCCTTTTTAAAATCTAAAGTGGAGGCCATCCGCCGGGACCTCTCTCCTTTTTTGAACACAGTGAGTCGAGCAGAGATGTCCAGCGCTCCGTCTTGCCCGGTAACTCTTGACACCTTTCAGCCTGTCACGCCCGATTCTGTGGCCAGGGTCCTTGATCGCTGTCGAGCCACCACCTCCTCCCTTGACCCTTGCCCGGCCTGGCTAATCAAAGCAGCCAGGCCGATAACAACTGAATGGGCCACTGTAATAATAAATGGATCTTTCCTTGAGAGCAGGTTTCCTTCTGCCCTCAAGGAAACACTCATTAGGCCCATAAGAAAGAAACCCAGTTTGGCGGCGGACGAAATTGGCAATTATAGGCCCGTCGCCAATGTTTCTTTCATGAGCAAAGTGGTGGAGAGGGTGGTGGCCGACCAGCTTCAAGCTCTCCTGGAAGAAACGGATGCCCTGGATCCATTTCAGTCAGGCTTCAGGCCGCGCCACGGAACAGAGACGGTATTGGTCGCCCTGTACGATGACCTATTGAGGGAGGCTGACAGGGGAAAAACCTCTCTGTTAGTCCTTCTCGACATCTCGGCGGCCTTTGATACCGTCCGTCGACCACGGTATCCTCCTGGGGAGGCTCTCCGATCTGGGAATTGGTGGCCTGGCGCTTGCCTGGCTCCGTTCCTTCTTGGAGGACCGTCCCCAGAGAGTACAGCTTGGGGAGAGTGTCTCGGCCCCGTGGAGTCTCAATTGTGGGGTTCCACAGGGGTCGATTATCTCCCCAATGCTGTTTAATATCTTCATGAGGCCGCTGGGTGGGGTCATCAGGGGATGTGGGGCATCGTGTCATCAGTATGCGGATGACACCCAGCTCTACATCTCCTTTTCTCCAACTGCAGGTGATGCCGTCCTGTCCCTTCAGCGCTGCCTGGGGACTGTACTGGAATGGATGCAGAAGAATGGGCTGAGGCTGAACCCGGACAAGACGGAGGTCTTGAGGGTGGGTGTCCCCACTGTTGGCGGCTTGGGTGACTCCCTCTCGTTTGGGGGGGTGACCCTGGCCGCAAAGAGTGGGGTTCGCAGTCTGGGGATCCATCTGGACCCGGCGCTCTCCATGGAGACTCAGGTGGCGTCGGTGGTCCGCACCGCCTTTTTTCACCTCTGGCGGATAGCCCGGCTGCGACCCTATCTCGATGTGGGGGCGCTCACCACCTTGGTCCATGCGCTCATAATCTCAAGATTAGACCACTGTAACGCGCTCTACATGAGGCTACCTTTGAGGCTGACGCGGAAACTCCAAGTGGTGCAGAATGCAGCGGCCAGACTCCTAAGTGGAGTGAGAAGACACCATCACATCTCCCCTACCCTGGCCGCGTTGCATTGGCTGCCCATTCGGTTCCGCGTTGACTTCAAAGTTTTGATGCTTACGTTTAAAGCCCTAAACGGTTTAGGGCCTCGATACTTGTCGGAACGCTTACTCCCACCCAATTCTACCCGTGTCACTCATGCGAGTCAGGAGGTGAGGTTGAGGAGCCTGACGCAGAGGGAGGCCCGGAAGGAAAAAACAAGAAACCGGGCCTTCTCGGCGGTGGCTCCTCGCCTCTGGAACAGCTTACCTCCTGAGATTCGCGCAGCTCCCTCGCTGGGTATTTTCAAGAAACAACTGAAAACATGGATGTTTAGGCAGGCCTTCCCCCTTTCCAGTTAACTCCTAATTACTCTTTTTTCTTTTTCCACTGCAATACACCTTGTTTCTTGCCATCTTTGGGAAAAAACTTTATTTCTTTTTATTTATGCAAATTATGTTATGTGTATGTTATTTGTTTAATTGTTTATAGTATGTGTTGTAAGCCACCTAGAGTGGTCACAATTGACCAGATAGGCGGGGTATAAATGAAATAAATAAATAAATAAATTACAAGATGAGGGATACCTGGCTCAGCAAAACTACAAGCGAGATGGATCTTGGAATTGTCGTAGATCACAAACTGAATATGAGCCAACAGTGTGATGTGGCTACAAAAAAGGCAAATGTTATTTTAGGCTGCATTAACAGAAGTATAGTTTCCAAATCCCATGAGGTGCTAGTTCCCCTCTATTCAGCACTGGTTAGGCCTTACCTTGAGTATTGTCTCCAGTTCTGGACACCACACTTCAAGAAGGATGCTAACAATTTGGAACAAGTTCAGAGGAGGGCGACAAGGACGATCAGGGGGATGGAAACCAAGCCTTATGAGGAAAGGCTGAAAGAATTGGACATGTTTAGCCTTGAGAAAAGAAGACTAAGGGGTGATATGATAGCACTTTTCAAATATTTGAAAGGCTGTCATGCAGAGGAGGGGCAAGATCTGTTCTCGATCATCCCAGAGTGCAGGAAATGCAACAATGGGCACAAGTTAAAGGAAGCCAGATTTCGGTTGAATATCAGGAAAAACTTCCTAACTGTTAGAGCAGTACGACAGTGGAACCAGTTACCTCGGGAGTTGGTGAGTGCTCCAACACTGGAGGCATTCAAGAGAAACTTAGACAACCATCTGGCAGATATCCTTTGATTTGTAATCCTGCATCAAACAGAGGGTTGGACTGATGGCCTTATAGGCCCCTTCCAACTTCACTATTCTATGATTCTGTGATATTGTAGCAACTGAATGCTTTGCAAAAAACTATGATAAAATATAAATATTAAACTAATCTATTTAAAGGGATTAAATGAGAGAAAGGGGATGGGCAGATACATGAAAAGAACCAGGAGGGCTAGCTTGCAACTAATTAGTCAGGTGATTATTAATCCCATTTTTCTTTGGTCCTTAATCCCAAACCATTCCTCTCTCTTTTGCCTTCTCCTATCACTATTTCCAACAAATTCTACCAACATGAATTTGACCAAACTCCGGGAGGCAGTGGAAGACAGGAGGGCCTGGTGTGCTCTGGTCCATGGGGTCACGAAGAGTCAGACACGACTTAACGACTAAACAACAACAAATCACCATTTCCCAGAGGCTTCTCTTCCCATTCCTGGGAGGCTCCTAGGAAATCCCAAAACCAGAAGGGAATTAGAGCTTGCCTCCTAGGAAGCATAGGAGACCCCAGTGTCAGGATCACTTGACAGTAAGAAGTACCCTGTTTCCCCGAAAATAAGACCTAACCTGAAAATAAGCCCTAGTATGATTTTTCAGGAAGCTCGCAATGTAAGCCCTACCCCAAAAATAAGCCCCAGTTAAGTGAAACCCTGCTCTCCACCATTGTGCAGCAACCAGAAGAAGATGACATGATTGTATTTGAATAAACATAGATTGTTGTACATGAAAAAAATAAAACATCCCCTGAAAATAAGCCCTAATGCATTTTTGGAGCAAAAATTAATATACTGTAAGACCCTGTCTTATTTTCGGGGAAACACGGTATATGTACTGAATTGTATCTACAACTGGAATAAATCAGATCTTCATAATTTAGCTGCTTCTAGTCCTAACTCCCAAGTCATGAATATAAAGCAGACATAGTTCCCTATGTAACTGTTTTGAAATAGAAATTTATGTTTGATGCAATTTTTTTAAAAAAAGCTATTCTGAATTTCTTTGAGGATTTATCCTATTCAAGCACAAGGTAAAACTACCCAGCTTGGCTTCTATTGCCCCCCTCTTAACTAGGACATTGACTACAATTTTATCTGTCTAGTATCCACTGACTTCTGTTTTCTACTTACCAAAAAATGTTTGTGTTTCACCAAAAGATAGAGTGAATTCTGAGTAATAACTAGATTTTATAATTTAAAAAACAGTGTATTGGCCACTATCCATTTCTTGCATCCTAGTGGAGCCTGGTTGTACCAAATTTAAATGTCAGCAGCCTCCTCCTTTTAAGATTCTGACTAAAAATGGGGGTATTCGTATTCAAATACCCCCACACAGGTGGACATAACGAGGGTCCGGCCCCCTGGGGCCGTACTGTCCACTCATTCTTCCTATCGCTCTGGAGCTTGCGGTCAACTAGCCACTCTTTGACCTGGCAGGGAGGCTTGTTGTCCCGCCTCCTGCCAGGTGTGCCTAGTCGACTGCGAGCTCCGGAGCAATAGGAAGGGTGCGCGGAGCCCACAGCACCAGCGGAAGGGTGAGTGGACAGTCTGGCCCCAAGGGGCCAGATCCTCGTTATGTCCACCTGTGCAGGGGTATTTGTATTCGAATACCCCCATCTCTAATTCTGACCATCAGACTTCATGACTTTATAATCAAGACAGCCTTTTATTTCCTTCCTACTCCCAACAACGTATTTAGTCTTGTCTGATGAAGTCATCCAGAGGACCCAGCAGTTTGCACATCTTTTGTTACCTTTAAGTTTGCTTAATGAAGTTATTATGGATTTTGGAGCATTAATAATGGCTGGATCTGCTTGCATAACTTTATGCTGCATAGATCAGATGATGTCATAAACTATGGCTGTCGTGGGAGAATAAAAAGTAATCTATCCTCCTCAGATTCCAGGGACAGGTTAACAAGGAAGCCTTTAGGAGGCATGGAATGGTGGGGAGGGGCTCCACTACCAGTCCTGGATGAAAGGGATCCCTAGAGATTCCTAGAACCTTGGGAGCAAGGGAACAGGAAACGTTTAATTCCCTCTAAACAGCCATGGTTGATGACATCATCCAAGATGCCCAGCATAAAGTTGTGCAACAGGATTCTGGCCAAAGTGTTAATTTGCAATGAGAAATAGAAGATCTCATTTTGTTTTGTTTTTTACCATTTAATTTTTACACAGACACAAAGAGAAAGAGGAAGCTTTTTGGTGTTATTGCTGCTCTAACTGCTAACTAGTCAAAGACAATCTCTCAATTTTTATCAAGAATTTTCAGCCTATTTGATGCCTTCATGCAGTCCTTCAAAGTTAATACTGGGGATCTCATTTAAGCCAAGAACATTCTATTATGCACATAAACTAATTTGAAAAAGCTGAAACAAACACCAATCTTTAACTTCCCCCATTTTTGAAGGATACTTTTCAATTTGTCCAAGATGCTTCTGACATTCTGCTAGTTGCTTCCGTGTATGTGTAATAAGCAATGCCCATCCCTCAGCAAGGTAGGTTTTTAATGCTCCTTGAAGGTAAACCTCAGCTTTTTGAGGACTCTTCTTCTTCCTTGGAAGTGATCACAGATGGGGGAAGAAGGAAAATATAAATATAAAAAAAATCAGTTGTAACCTGTTTTAATACATAACTCTTTTAACCAAATAATGCTACCATTAGAAACATAAACTACAGATTACACAACCAGTGACACAAGAAATACTGTAGCATTCATTCTAACAGAACAGAATACTTTCTAAAGTTTCTCAGCTTACAATAAGCAAGTTGAAACTGGACACCATCACTGATTTCTTCGTATACAGACCTTCTGATGCAAATAAAGATTCAAATCTGGCCTGATATTTAATTCTACACAACATTTCCCCTTTGATTCTCTTCAACACTATATTCCTGCAAAAAAAGAGCTAGTTCTTGGAGTTGTAAATATTAGGATCGCCAGGACTATTTGAAGTGATTTGTCTTTGCTGCTGTAGCACAAGGAAGCTAGCTGGTTAACCTAGTAATAATGTTGTTTTTTTGTTTCTGTATTTTACAGAACACATGCTACTTAATATACTTTAAAAAGGCCCTTTCAGAATACTATTTTATGGTCCTTAAAACTGTTTTAAAAAGATTAGTTACATATAAAACTCTGCTAGATCCTTTCCAACAAGCTTTGCAGAACGATTTCTTCCGATGTTTTTATACATTTCAATGGTGGCATGGGAAAGATCCTAAGTAAGAGAAGAGAAAAAGGGTTTTAGAACAGGATTAGAAAGGATTTTTGAACAACAGAAGAAGAACAGGTCTGCTATAGAGGTCCAGAACCCTATAGAACACTCCACATTTAATTTCAACATAGACAAGCCTATATCGCCATCCCAGTTTTTTAAGCTGGTGAGCAGAGAGGTCACCTAAGGTTTCATTACATCTCAAGGGGATTTTTGCCCTAAACTGTATATGTTTATAGCAGATTTGGTAAATGTTTAAAAAAATGATTATATCTACAAGATCAAAACCATTCCATTTAGATCTTGACTTTTAAGTCACTCACCCTAAAGTAAGGGTGGACAATGCTCAAACCTCCAAATGGTGTTGGAGAGCAAATCCGACTAGCATCAGCCAACACAGCCAATGACAAGGTGGACTGGAACTGCCATCCAACAACACTGAAAAGGCCACAAACTGCCCACTCCAGGTCTGCAGAGCTTTTTGTTACCTCATTCTGTAAAATACATTAAATTCAAAACATACAGCTATAGAACAAAACTGCATTATGTCACAATTCTGTTACAAATTTATCACTTTATGGTTGTCTAAGTCAACTATGGTATTCATTAAACATGTTCCAAATGTTACTCACTTTATATATTCAATATATTAAGAACAGTCCAACTCTTTAATTATCACACAGTTTCTATAACTCCCTTGCCAATAAATATGCAGCAGTATTTGTGCCATATTACTATTTATCTGAAGACCATATATACATATTATTTTGATTTCTTATTTAGCTTCTGTACATAAAGTATCAAAATATGATATATATGCTCATGACATACTTACTAAGTAGTGCTTTTCAAAAGCTTCTACAGATGATAAGGCCTCTTTGAGTTTCTTATAAGGAGACTGTGCTGTATTGGCTTCAAAAATAAAGTATGATAAACATAGTAAGACACCTGTTCAGAAAGGCACTACAAATTTATACAGGAGGGACATCACAAATTCTACACTAGATGTTCAGCACTAGGTATGAAAGATGATTCAAGAGAATGGGGGTGGGGAGAAGTAATCCTAACCAGTCATTGTTGAAGGAATTAGGATATACTAGTGGTACTCCACTGGTCTTCACCCACAGAGAAGCTTTGCTGTGGCTTGGTGTTTCACCAGAGGGAAGGCTCCGGAGCCTTTGTTTCTATGTAAGAAGAAGGGTGTCACCAATAGTAGAAGCAGAAAGCAACAAGACAGGGGTATAGCTCAGTGTTACAGTGCATATTTAGCATGCAGAGGCTTCCAGGTTCAATCCGTGGCATCTCCCAGTAGAGCTAGGAAAGAATTCTGACTGTTTCTTTAGAGGGTCACTGCTAGTCAACAATACTAAGAAAGACATATTGACTCTCTGATTCAATATAAGGCAACTCAGTATATACTAGAGCAGAGGTGTTAAATCAATTTCATCTTGGGCCGCATCAGCATTATGGTTGCCCTCAAAGGGCCGGTTGTATCTGTAAGACTATATAAATGTAAGGAAGGGAGTGGGCAATAGCGAGGACTACATTTCCCAAGGTGCTGTACGCCGCCCAAGCGGCTGCACTTTATGATTCTTCATTGCTTGGAATGCTGGGATTAGAAGTCCCGCTGGGCGGATTCCCAGCATCCTTGCGGAGGATTATGGGTGACCGAGTAACTGCCTGCGTATTGTATACTGCACAGTAGCAGGCAACACTGAGAGGGCCACATGAAATGGCCTGGCGGGCCAGATTCCGCCCACGGGCCTTGAGTTTGATACATGTGTACCAGAGCTTCAGATCGGCTCCATTCCTGGAGAAAGAATCCAGTTCAGACCCCACACTTATACCAGTACAGAACTAAGATAGGAAAATTCCCTCTACATTGTGACCAATGGCAACAACAATTTTAAGGACTACACTACAAGTCAAGAAAATACCTCCCACATTAGCCATAAGAGCTACAAAAGTAGACTCATTTCATCAGTCTTTCTCAACCCCAGCCACCTGGCTGGCACAGAGCAGGAGCCTGGATCATCCAAGCTGCAGAAGATGGCTGAATTACACTTTACCGAACAGAAAGTAGCAATGTTGGAAAATTTATATGCCGTTCAAAAGCATTTCCCCCTTCAGTTCTGCACATCAAGCCAATATATCAAAATTCTGTCAGCTTCAGTTCCAGAAATTTTGTTGTCAACATTAGCAAGAATACAGTCCTCCCCCTTCCTTTATTTACAAATGAAATAGTGACCTGCAGAGATTACCTTTTACAGCCAGAACAGAAGTGTCATTTAAGAACAAAAAAGAGTGGTGCACAGATATCCAAAGTGGAATATTAGTACATTGAATACATAATGTAAAATTCAAATTCCCAGCCCTGGAAAATTAACACTATAAAATTGTAAACTTCCTCTCACCACTGCAACAAGTTTGACAAACTTTAAAATTGTCTTTATATTCAGCATTGGTTCAACTATATCTGCTAGAGGCATGATGGCAATACCAAACCCATTTCAGTACAGTTTCCAAGAACCAAAAAGTCTCTGAACATAGAGTAACATTGATAAATACTGATGCTACCAAGAATTGTCCACCAGAAGCATGACAGGTAATTTCCATGGCATAGCCATGTAAGTGTGCAGCAGCAAAAACCAATGAGTCTAGCAGCTCTGTTAAGACTACTGCATTTTATTATGGCATAAGCATTCACAGACTATAGATCAATCTGTCAGTGTGAAACATTTATTCAAGAAGCAACTTCACAGTTTCATAAAAAGTTGTGTAAACACCTGTCTCAGGACGTTCAGCTCCAAGTCCAGCAAGAAGATCAACTGTTCTATTAAGATCTTCTGAATTAGGTCCATTTTCTGATACGAGACCACATAAGTAACCCAGAGATTTCAACTGTAAGGGAGAGGAAATTTAAATTTTGTCATTGCTTACATTCCAGGTACACAGACAAAATCTTGTGGCATCTTAAAGGCTTAATGAATTACTACAACAACATGCTGCCTCATTACATGCTAACAAATTTACAGGTATCGTAGGACTTTTTGCTGGAACTGAGCATCTGGAATTTGCTAGCCAAAAATGTGGAATCTTACTGTAGAAACCGACTATCTTGAAACAGAACTCCAACTTCTGAAGAATAAATGTCAGCAACTTAAAACACCTAAGGCTTGTAAGAAATGTGAAAGACACTATGAAATTATTATTTTTTTTAAATCAATACCATTTTCCTCCCTCTCTTACAGTCTTAAATAACTTCTGAAGTAACTTGCCATTCTAAGCCAGGGAACACTGTTCTAGATAACTCAACATTCTGCTCTTAAGACAGTAACCAATAAAAGGGTTCAGGACAGTTCATAAGCATGATGTGATGGAAAAAATAATTTCCTGTCACTCAAGTGCCCTTGAAAACAGAATAAAATATAAGGATATATGTTCACTGAATTTTCTTTTGTCCCCATCAGTGAGGATTCACTAAAATATATCTAAGCACAGAAACAAAAGCAATTTTGTAAAAATTAAATGGATCCAGTCAGTGAAAACTTACAGCCCTTCTTTCCTCCAATAAATTCAAGACAATATATATTGTTCTCCTTCTCCTCACAATTAAATATATTGATCAAGCTGAGAGAGAGAGTGGCTACAGGTCACTCTGTGAATTTCACTCCTTAGTGGAGACATGAACCTGGATCTCCTAAGTCTTGACCCATCGCTCAAACCACTATGTCACACCAGCTTTTGGTGAGGTTTCTAATGACATGTACAGTAAAAAATCATAAAAGAGTCAGGAGGACTGGGAACTGTGCAGATACAGTACACTCGGAACAGTATGAAAAGATATAGCAATAATATTTAAATGTGCACTGTACAGCCAGGTCCAACAATACAAAAGTAGAGATATAATGGGGCTCTGAAATATGAAGAAACAAGATGGATTCTATTGTTTACTTTTAAAATATACTGAAACAATGGAAAATATTAACTTGCTTACAGCAAAACTGAGCAAGCATACAGCAAAAGCTAATACTGTGTATGGTTGTTATAGGAGAACAAAGTCCATTTCATTTACCATGAATAGATTTATTTCAGAGGTCAAGAAGAGGATACTGTGTCAAGCAGAAAAGTTAAAGGAAGCCAATTAAAACAGACTACACCACTGATAACATTAAGTCACTTCTGTTGTCCTGTTAGAAGCAGACTGTCTGAAGAGTTACTCTCTTGGGTCAGAAAGTGCTCCTCTATAATCACAGACCAAGTCTGACTCAGAAAAAATCCCTTTGGGAATTGTGTGCCTATTAACTTCAAACTCTGATCACTATCAAGCCACCAGATTCAAGCAGAATTTTTGTAGCACTGCTTAACTAAGACAGCAATATGGAACATGAGTACCTGAACATCACACACCCACATCCATTCCTTATGATGGATTGTACTCATCTGGTTTCACCATGCATGTGCTGCAGTCATATTCAAGAAATGTCCTTGTCTCTATGAAAATGTTTGAGTCTCTGAATGGAAAAGGGAACAGGATTGTGTTTGCCACCCCACAAGCTTCCTTCATCTACGCTGTGGACCATCTGCAGAGTTCAGCATGTGCAGGACCTAGCTCCACAATCTGTATGCCACACTACCAGAGGACAAAGGTTGCATAAATGGGCCTAAATACAGTGGACCATACACATTTGTGTTGTTATGTGCCAGCAAACTGCTTTTGATTTATGGTGGCCCTAAAAGCGTTTTTGAGGTATGTGCAATGTTCAAGCACAGTATCAATCACTGCATGAAATATAGCGTGCATATCTGTAAAAGTGTCCTGATAATACAACAAATACTAGTTGGCTCTCTGTTTCCACCAACTAAGGAGTATGTGTGCCCAGGCAGGATGGGTACTACTTCAAGTTGATCACGGAGACTTATATTGTCTAATATGCAGGACTAGAATTTTCTAAATTATGGTGTGTATACATCGCACTGTTTATGGAGAACACAAGTTAGCAACTGAATTGATGAAAGAAAGCACAAAAGTGAATTAGATGGACACATGGGCAGCCAAATACATCTCAATACAAAAGTGTCTGAAGAAAATGAAGTACAAGGTTTTTCTACACTTTGGTGTATTTCTTTAGAAGCAGAACACCAGCCATCATATTGAAAAAAGCTCCAACTAATTAAATGAAAGTTTACTTGATTGTGACAAAGAACTATTGAACTTTCCTATTGAAAGTTTTGTAACACATTAACCCCTTTACTTACTTTTTCGGTGGCGTAACTCCATAAGCCAACCATGTGGGAAACATTAGCATCTATCTGAGACCGATCACAGCAACCCTCTATTCTCTGCAAAACCTCCAAACAGCTCAAGAAGACCCAGCAGTCCAAAGCACCAGGGGGAACAGAGACCTAAGAGCAAAACATTCCAGACACTGCTAGGACAAGAGGCTTATCTTAACGGAACATAATGTCTTCATCAGCATTTTAAACTTTTAGAAAGGTTTGCAAGCAACACATAGGTAATTCATGACATATATTTCAAATATCCTCTAGACCAGTGGTTCTTAACCTTTGTTACTCAGGTGTTTTTGAACTGCAACTCCCAGAAACCCCAGCCAGCATTGCTGGTGGTGAAGGCTTCTGGGAGTTGCAGTCCAAAAACACCTGAGTAACAAAGGTTAAGAACCACTGCTCTAGACCAGTGGTTCCCAACCTGGGTAACTCAGGTGTTCTTGGACTATAATTCCCAGAAGCCTTCACCGCCAGCTGTGCTTCCCAGGGTTTTTGGGAGTTGCAGTTCAACAACATCTCGGTTACCCAAGGTTGGGAACCACCAATCTAGACAAAATGTTTTTTGGCAAATTCACAAAGAGAGAGAGACTATATACAATTAGTCCAAAATCACAGAACCCTAGAATAATGGAGCTGGAAGGGGCCTACCATGTTTCCCCGAAAATAAGACAGGGTCTTGTATTAATTTTTGCTCCAAAAATGCATTAGGGCTTATTTTCATGGGATGTTTTATTTTTTTCATGTACAACAATCTACATTTATTCAAATACAATCATGTCATCTTCTTCTGGTTGCTGCACAATGGTGGAGGGAGGGCTTTCACTTAACTAGGGCTTATTTTTGGGGTAGGGCTTACATTGCGAGCTTCCTGAAAAATCATATTAGGTCTTATTTTCAGGTTAGGTCTTATTTTCGGGGAAGCAGGGTATAAGGCCATCAAGTCCAACCCCCAATGCAGGAATCTAAATCAAAGTATATCTGACAGATGGCTGCCTAATTTTCTCTTGAATGCCTCCAGTGTTGGAGTGCTCACCACATTCTGGGGTAATGAAATTTCAAATTTGAAAGTACAGATTTCAACAGAAGCTGGAAAGTATCCATATTTTTCAATCCACCATGCCAAAAGTACAACATCTGAAAAGACCAGACTCCACTGGCACACAGTTGAACACTAGCTAGAAAATAAGATCAGTAAACATAAGACAGATTTGTAGAAATGTGCCAAGTCTGCATATTTGTGCCCCATTGCACAGATCTATGCAGTTATTTCCTCTCAAACAAGCCTTTCAATAAAATATGAAATATTAGCCATGAAGTATTTTAATTATGTAACATAAGTTAGTACTTGTAAAACTTCTAAAGGATACACTACTTCAACCTAAGCAAAACACCAGTGTAAATAGCATGCAAGTATATTAAACTCTTGTGACGAGGTGATCATAATACAAGGAGGACTGTGGTGAGAGCACAACATACAAAACCAGAGTTATGATGATGACAACCCTTAGCCCCATTTTTGTCTTGTGGTCTCCTCAAAGAATGAATCAAGAACTAAAAATTTTTAGAGAAGGAAAACAAGAGAAGCTAGTACGAGTATAGCAGTGGTATAAAAATAAACTTCCTTATTTTGAAACTGCAACACCAAACCCTTTCTTTACTGCTCTACATTGTTCAGTTTGGACTGCCCTCAGAATGGATTCATTCTACCGCCAAGCAGATCCCCCCACTTCTCCTCACTAGCACACAACTGGAGAATTCCATTACACGTTAGGCAATGCTGTCCAACATCTGGAAAATGTTGTAAGCCGCCCAGAGACCTTTGGGTAGTGTGGGCGGCATATAAGTTAAATAAATAAATAAATAAATAATAAATTCAGGAGCACCAGAAGAACAATTTTCCAAATTTTCATTGGGACATGACAGAATATACCGTATTTTTCGCTCCATAAGACGCACCTGACCATAAGACGCACCTAATTATGGAGCGAAAAATACGGTATATCGAAGGCAAAAAGGCAGGGGAAAAGGACGGGAAATTCGAATTTCCCGTCCTTTCCCCCTGCCTTTTTGCCTTCGCGGCGGCGGGGGACCGCCAGGAGGTCTCCGATGGCTTCCTCCAAGCCATCGGAGACCTCCTGGGGGTCCGCCGCCGCCGCGATCAGACCCCCAGGAGGTCTCCAAGGGCTTTCCCCCGACATCGGAGGGAGCCCTTGCAGACCTCCAAAGGCAAAAAGGCAGGGGAAAAGGACGGGAGATTCGAATCTCCCGTCCTTTCCCCCTGCCTTTTTGCCTTCGCGGCGGCGGGGGACCGCCAGGAGGTCTCCGATGGCTTCCTCCAAGCCATCGGAGACCTCCTGGGGGTCCCCCGCCGCCGCGATCGGACCCCCAGGAGGTCTCCAAGGGCTTTCCCCCGACATCGGAGGAAGCCGTTTGAGACCTCCGAAGGCAAAAAGGCAGGGGAAAAGGCCTGGAAATTCGAATCTCCCGCCCTTTCCCCCTGCCTTTTTGCCTTCGGAGGTCTCAAAGGGCTTCCTACGATGTCGGGGGAAAGCCCTTGGAGACCTCCTGGGGGTCCGATCGTGGCGGCGGGGGACCCCCAGGAGGTCTCCAATGGCTTGGAGGAAGCCCTTGGAGACCTCCTGGGGGTCCCCCGCCACCGCGATCCGACCCCCAGGAGGTCTCCAAGGGCTTTCCCCCGACATCGGAGGGAGCCCTTGCAGAAGTGTATTCGCTCCATAAGACGCACACACTTTCCCCCCCACTTCTTTTGGGGGGGGGGAAGTGCGTCTTATGGAGCAAAAAATACGGTAGAATGGGCTAAATCCAATACAATGGCTGAAATCCTGTTTGGGCAGCTATGCCATACAAGGCTGATGATGTAATCAGCCGAAGATTTCCTCCCATCTCACAATCCCCAACGACTTCTGCACAACAAAACAGATTCCACAACAGCCTAGGAGCATTTGGTATGGAGGGGAGGACTGGATTTTAAAAAAATTAAAAATGTAAAATATAACATTGTAATATACATCAAGATAGATTATTTTTTAAGATCATGCCTGTATAAAAACATACAACTAATATCCAAATAATAAATTGCCAAATATGAAGATCCACAAGAGTTTAATTTTAAAAAATCCGTATCAGGACAGGTGCTTAATGCAATTTTTCATTTTTTAAAAATTGCCACATCAGCCTTACACGATGTAGCTGCACAAACAAAATTTCTGTCTATGACTGCTATCGTATTAGGACCTTTTCCCCCTCTTTGGTACCAAAAATCTGCTCTAGGTAATTCTCCTACCCTCTGGAGAAAACAAGGGCTACAGTATCTACCTTTTACTTCTAGGAATCGTTCGTCAAAAGACTAACAGGTTTTGAAAAATAATAATGAAACAAAAACTGCTTAAGGTAATAATTTGTCCATTAATACAGCATAATCACGGCAAAAAAAAAAAAGTGATGCCTCGCAAGACGAAAGTAATTCGTTACGCGAGTAGCGCCGTCTTGCGAAATTTTCGTCTTGCGAAAAGCGGTTTCCTATAGGAATGCATTGCAATGCATTCCTATGGGAAACCTCGCAAGACAAACAATTTATTTTCGTCTTGCGAGGCATCGGTCTTGCGAAAAAGAAATCGTCTTGCGAAGCATGGCCATAGAAGAAGCCGTCTTGCGAGTCACGGAAGCAATCGCAAAACGCTTTCATTTTGCGAGTTTTTCGTCGGGCGAGGCATTCGTCTTGCGAGGTACCACTGTACTTAGCAGGCAAGGCTACCTTCCAAAGGATAAATGTCACCATATTATTGCAAGTCCACAGATACATGTTATATGCATATAACCAAAGAAACAACTAGTGCAGGTAGAGTGAGGTATTCTAGCAGTTTCATCTGTTTCGACCTGAAATTCTGTTGTTTTTTAAAGACTTACAGAATTGGCATAAACTATTATCACCTTCCAGACACTTCAGACTACCACACAGATTACAACTAGCTAATCACCTTCCCAAGGATGCTCAAGTGCTAGTGACCTTAAGTGAATTTTTAGACCACCTATATAATCTAGAGGCAGTGATAAACAACTTGAGAATGAAGCTTAAGCATTGGTCATTTGGCTGATTAAATTATACAGACTTACTTCAAGGAGCTTTAGCTCCTGTACACAATTGTGAAGAAGTTCTAGTGCCCGCTGAGACACTTCCCATGGCCTTTGAAGGAAGATCAGCAATGTGCATTGGCGCGAAAAGAGGTAACTGCGTAGATCTAACAGAGTAGCTTCTTGATTTTGAATCAGTTCTCTTTTCTCCATGTCTATTGGTTTACGAAGAACCAGCCCATTCCAACTTCGCACTGGCTGACAGAAAAAAGTCAGCCAATTTGCTCCATCTGTGTAAAGCAAGCACACTATCATAACCTAAATGCATATCTCACATTAAAGTATTTGAACTGAATGTCCATAATGCAAAGCTTGTTAGTAGGAGAAATAAATAGTTCATACAATCAAGGAGTGAATTCAGCTTTAGATTGCTCTAGTTAGATGCTGAAATGCAAGAATCAGTGGAACAGCTCAGAGAGATGAGTAAAAGCACTTTCTAAATGAATTACTCACCACCAACACCAAAGTTGACAACATACTGGGAGAACAGAGCATCTAGTTCATCATATTGCACCAGGGCATCTTCGAACTGTTGCAGCATTTCAAAGACAAAGGCTAATTCTTCCTTTTAATATACACAAAAAGAAAAGAAAAGCATGTGTTAATATTTGTGCTCTCAGGCTTATGATGCCAAGGTACTGAGTAGGCCACACAACAAAATGCTGCAATGTGGAATGCAAAGTGCTTAGAATGCTTATGCATGGATGATGTTATTTTGTCTAAATAAGGACCAGAACTCATAGAAATGAGACAATTACAAAAAGCTGTACAGTGGACCCTCGACTTACAGATGGCTCCACCTGCGGACTTTTCGACTTGCAGACTTCTCCGGCCGCAAAATTTCCCATCGACTTGCGGCCGGAGAATTGACCTACGGACCGGAAGGGGGAGGAGGGGAAAGCGCCAAATTCAAATTTGGCGCTTTCCCCGCCTCCCCCTTCCGGTCCGTAGGCCGCTGATCGTGCCTCCGGAGGTCCCCCTCGCCGCCGATCGTGCCTCCGGAGCTTCTCCGTAGGAACAATCGGCGGCGAGGGGGGACCTCTGGAGGCCTTCCAAGGCTTCTCCGCCACCATGGAAGGCCTCACGGGGGTCCCCGGCCGCCGCTGGCTTTCCCAGGGTACACCGGGCCTACCAGGGGAGGGCTTCCCCTGGTAGGCCTGGTCTACCAGCCTTTCCCGGGCGGTAGACCAGGCCTACCAGGGGAAGCCCTCCCCTGGTAGGCCCGGTGTACCCTGGGAAAGCCACCGGCGGCGGCAGCCGGGGACCCCCGTGAGGCCTCCAGCAGCGGCACGGAAGCCCTCGGAGGGCTTCGGCAGCAGTGGGAAAGCCCTCGGAGGGCTTCGGCAGCGGCGATGGCGGCAGCCGGGGACCCCCTTGAGGCCTCCGGCAGCGGCGGGGAAGCCCTCGGAGGGCTTCGGCAGCGGCGATGGCGAGGGACCCCTTCGGTGCTGCTTTTTGCCTTTATTTTCTTTTCTTTTTTTGGTGGGGGGGGGTATTTTTTCTTTGGCCGGTTATGGATTAATGGGTTTTCAATGCATTCCTATGGGAAATGGACCCTCGACCTACGGACTTTTCGACCTGCGGCCACCGTTCCAATACGGATTAAATCCGTAAATCGAGGGTCCACCGTACATGATCTCTTCTAAAGCACTGCAAAATACTCTTAGGAAGCTAAGGGTCAATTTTTCAGAAAGACCTGCTCTCTTAAAAACATGTTCCTGCCATGAGTACATAGTTGATACTTGTTTCTATTGGTAGATGCCATTTTCATAAAACATTTTGCAAGATACCTGACATGATCTAGTCTACTAATAGGAAAACTGTTAATCATTAAAACAGGAATTGTTTGAGCTCACTCTTACTTTAATGAAAAAGTTTGCAATATAAAAATGCAGTTCTGTGTGAGTAGCAAAATAAAATAACAACAAATGATTCATTTTTAAAACATCTGACCCAATTTTTGGATTATTTTCTCCTTCCCTTGCTGCACGTTTATGCCATCTTCGCCTGATGAAGAATTTTGCTACAACTTGAAAACTCACTTTTGTGTGTGTGTGATCCAATAAAATATTACCCAACGCAGATATTTGTTTCTAAGGGTGAAGCACATGGTCACTTCCTCTCCCCAATGAATTTTAGAGTTATTTTTCTACATACTGTATTACTATACCTGAACCATAAAATATTCACAAAAGCTCCATCCTGGTTCTGTCCTCTTCTCCCTCAAAGTTCTCATATCATCCTCAAATTTGCCTAGGTTTTTGGTAAAGGACATAAGAAGCAATGTCCTGAGTTTTGTCAAGAAAGCATTCCAGGACTCCTGAGAGCGGGAAGTGTCTTTCAAAGGGTCAGACAGTACTACACACCTGTAACGGGATGAATGAATATGTTGGTCAAGAATGCAAACATCAAATAAGTCATCAGATTAATTAGGAAATTCCCTTTATTCAGCAAGCAGCCAAGAAGCATGAACTCCTTGTAAGGCAGAAACCAACAAATTTGATGTTTTATGAGAGGCAAATTCCAAGTTTTCAGGTCATAAATACAAACTTGAATACAAGGTGATCTCATGAAGGAAACCAGTAAGTAATTTTAAAAACTCAACCTAGAAGAGAGTATGTCAGAAGCAATTTTGCAGAGGTTTGTTTTGTTTTTTTGTTAGATAAAACAACTAAAAACATTTGGCAAAATGATTTTGGCCACTGTGAAATAATACAATGCTCTGCTAAGTACTGGTAGTTTAAATGCATAAAAACATTCAGATCATCTTTAGCTTCAGAGGACTTATTCACTTTCCTACAAGTAAATGAAGACAGATAAATGAATGCTCTTGAAGCTCATTATTCAAAACCAAGCCAAAGAGAGAGGGTGGTGAAAGGGAACAGAGAGTAGCTGCTGGAAAAATAGAAGTTAGGGGCAGATACAGAGCAGGGAGATAGTTATGCTACAATGGAAGAAGGGCTGGTGGTCCCCAACATGACCTCCACCTCACAAAATCTGGACAGCCAGCATGAAGGTCCCCCTGATTTGAAGTGCTGCTGTTGAATGACATATCCTTGAAGGGGAAAAGAGCCATTCAGGACTTGATCCTGGATGAGCATAGTGATTTGCCTTGTATTATAGAAACCTGACTGAATGAAGCTGGGGGTGGGGGTCAATATATTTCAATTATTCCTCTCTCCAGCATTTAGTTGGAGCTGTGTGATGGGAAGGTAGTGTTCCTGTGGTCTATTATGATTCCATTTCTTTCCCTAGATATCCCATCCCAGTCTTTCAAGTGTGAGTGTATGCACCTGATGTTGGGTATCCAGGATAGGAGAGGAATTCTATTGGTGATAGCAGCCTCCCTTTCCAAGTTAGTCAAGCTAGTGCTGAATATAAGTAGAGTCCCCTTAGTATGCTGAGGAACACCAACATCCATGCCAAGGACTCTTCATCATGAGTAGTTATGGGCTTCATGTCCTCCATGGGTGTGTCTCTACTGTTATTTAGCCTACCCATATAGCAAGGCATACTCTGAACCTGATTTTCTATCTAGGGCACTGCCTCTAAGTTCCATTCCATTGGAGTGGATGAAGCTAATAAAGATGTGATGGAACCTTCTATAGCCCCATTGTTAATGACAGATCCCTACCTGCTGGGGTTTAGACAATGGAACATGGAATTTCCATGGGGAGGAAGACCAGTTAAGATGGTCCACAGCAGGGGATCAATGGATCCCAATGATTTTCTAACAGGTTTTGGGCAGAAAACTCTGTCAAAATCCCTGGTTGAACTTTGGAGTTGGGAAATGACCAGCATAGTGCATATGATCATTCCCACATCTCCTCAGAGAGAGGAATTAGTGGTGACGAAACAAGCATCATGGAGACCACAGCAACAATGGTCATAGAGTCTACCAGAAGATCTGTCTTAGAGCAGTGATGGCAGCAAATATGTCCTTTCCTGTCATCATTCTGTCTGCACAAAGTTCGCCCATAAAGATGCCTCATGTGGCCAAAGGCCTGCAGTGCTCTAGCTCACAAAAAGAATGTGGAGTACTTGATAGCCTGCTGTGAAGTATTTGTGTAATTTGCTGATCAAATTGCTTGAATCCACTCTGACCTTGATGCCATAGTTGGCCTAAGTCCTATGGCCCCTGTTTGTCCTGAGTTATTGGAAATATTTCAATTTGTGCAGCCTGAGAGCCACCAAGTGTGTGTGTTGGATCTTTGGTCCTCCTGGCCCACAGAAACAGTCAAGAGAGGACTGGCTGATGTCTCTCTACAACAAAGCAAGGTTGTCCCATGTCCAAAAGATATAGTAAGACTTCTACTTAAAAAGCCTTCCTTAAACCCCACTCCAAAGAAAAATTACTGGTCTGTCTCCACCATTCCACCCCTGGGCAAGATAGTAGAGCATGCAGTGGCTTCTCAACTCCAGCAGTTCCTAGATAAAATGGATTACCTAGATTCATTTCAATCTGGCTTCAGATCTAGTTATGGGATGGAGACCTTTGGTCACCTTGGTGGGTTATCTATGCTAGGGACTGGACAGGCAGAAAGTGCCATGTTGGCTCTGCTAGACTTTTCAGCAGCTTTCAGTACCATTGATCATGGCCTCTTTCTGGGCTGCTCTCTGGGAGGAGACTTTGAGGTAGTATTTAGAAGTGGTTGATTCTTCACTGGAGGGGCAAGCTCAGAATGTGGTGCTGGAAAATTCCTGTTTAATGTCCTTGCTTTTGATCTATGGGTCCCTTTGAGTTCAGTTCTCCTATGCTACTTAAAAGATACATAAAACACTAGGACAGGCTGTCTGGAGTTTTGCAGTTTGGTGCCACCGGCATTCTAACGACAACCAAATCTCTCTCTCCTTTATGCCTAACTCCATAAAAGCAAATCAGGGTTTAATGTTAGCAACAAACTAAAAGAGGGAACTAAATTAAGCTTAATTCAGACAGGAAGAAATATTCCTGGTCAGTCAAAAGGCAGATCAGAAAATAAGAGTGCTGAGTGGGGCTACACACCCTCTGACAACGTAGGTTTGTGGCCTAGATGCCCAGATCTGCATTTACACAACTGAAGGTAGTGCACCAGCTACACTCATTCCTAGAGACGTCTGATTTATGTATGGTGACACATGACTTGACTGCATTCTGCTTGGATTGGTGTAACATTGCATGTGCGGTTTGCCTTTGAAGACTGTTTAGAAACCTCAAGTCATTTAAAATACTGCTGCCAGACTGCTGTCCAAGGTTAGTTACAAAAACCATAAAACTCCCCTGTTATAACAGCATCATTGGCTACCAGTCGTTTCCAGGTGTTGGTTATGACCATTAATGCAGACTGTGTCTTGAGTACAGGTTATCTGAGAAAGAGTATCTTTCCATATTAACCTCTTCAAGTTTTAAGATCTTCAGGGGAGACCCTTTCTCTGTCCCACTGCCCTGACAGGCATTTCTAGTCAGGACATGAGAAAGGGCGTTTTCAGTTACAGTTCCCAGAATGTGGAACTCCCTGCCAAAGAAAACTATGCTAGCCCCCACCCTTGCTCTCCTTCTGTTGGCAGGCTCAGACTGTTCTCTTCAGTCAGGCCTTTGGCAAGTGAACATGCTGCAGAGAAATGAAATTTTTAGGAGGAGGTGCTATATATTTTTTGTTCCCTTTCTCTAATGTGTTTTAAATTGTTTCCAAGTTAGTGGTCTTTTAAGAGTATAGCATGTTTCCCTGCATTTTAATAACATAACAATGTGATCTTACTTTAATTTTGTTTGTTAATAATTTTGTAAGTTGTCTTGTGCCCCTGCACTGAGAAAAACGTGGGATAAAAATTAAATGAAATGGGGAAAAAATAGATGACTGCATTTGCTTGCCTTCAGATGGGTAAGAAATGTCATCAAATATTTAAGATGCTCTTCTAAAATCTTCCTTCATCTGCTTCATTAGAACAGATGCAATCACCATATCAATTGCAAAAATGCACTTCATTGAAAGCATCTTCAGCATTCAGATATAATCTAATGCAGCAGCAAGTTAGGCTAATGACTTCTCACAAACAGATAAAAACTAATTCAGAACTAATGCCTGAAGATAACATTTATATTCTCTCCACTATGTGTCATGCTTTTATAAGGTATGCATAAAAATGTTACAACCTTGAATTTTAGAATGGAAACAAGCTTTGAATATGATATATCTATTCAGAGGAAGAGAAATACAAGCCCCTCAAATATATTTTGTTTCTGTGATCCATGTTGTCTGAAATATCAAGAAAACATAACAGCTTCCAGTTCAGAGGAAGATGAGAGAGAGAGAGAGAGAGAGAGAGAGAGAGAGAGAGAGAGAGAGAGAGAGAGAGAGAGAGAGAGAGAGTTGTGTAAAAATTACTGTTTCCAATTACTGTCAATTACATTTTGCAAAACCAGGAAAATATTACCTGTCACTCTGCTTGTTGCAGAAGTCATTTCTTATTTTATCTACTATAGACGTCCGTGGAAGAATATTAGTTTTGTTTTTTTTCTTGGCATCACATTCTACCACCACAATTAACCAATCCATAGAGCTGTGAACTTTCAGGACATTTTGCCACTTAGTAATGTCATCTTTCACTGTAGCTTTGTATACTTCTGTATCCTGTGGGTGTAAGTAATAAATCATATGATTAAACATTACTAGCTGAGCAAGATTTAAATGCTTTTTTGTTTGCCACACCAGAAGGAAAGTCAGTTTTAGGTCTATTAAGCTGAATTAGTGAATATTTTAATAGTTTCACCTGGCATCTTGTCCCACCTCTGCATCAGTAATCATTATTTTGCCGATTATATGAGGCCACATCTTTGTTGGCATAAAGTCCTTTTGCCCCTCTGTTCAGTATCTTCTTTCACAGAATGACAAAATATAAAGACAACTCCTGCAAGTTATCTTCTGTTATGCTCTTCAGTTATAACTAATATTTGTTTTAACACTTTGAACACACAGTAGTACTTACACAGCATTCTGTCCAATAAATATGGAGAAAAGGAAATGTGAGAAGAGCTTTGTTTCCTTCTTTAGGTAGCAGCTCTTCTTTAAATTGCACAAAATTAGATTCTAGATGAATCATCTTAGGAGCGCGTCCATAAGACCTGAACAGTATTTAGAATGGTTTTATTAGTAGGTATATAACAAAGCAAAGCAAAAAAATAACAGAAGACATGCAGGACAAATAGTTATAGACAAGTAAAATGGTAAGAACAGTGAGTTTATAAATCTAGAAGCAATAGTACAATGTATGAAAGTTTACAGAAATTTCATTCAGACTTATGTCTTACAAATAAAATGGCCTAGATGTACAGAGGGTTTTCGTGAAAAACAAAATATTTCATGTTTATCCCAAAAGGTAAGAACAATTTTAACATTTGTATGCCTCAGTTTATGTTATTTCTATGTTCTTCTATTATTTTAATACACAATTTATTCTTACATTACAAGATACTATGCTTATAGTAACCAACAAAGACCTGGTCCCTTCAGTTCTCTGCATCTGTTTTAAGTACAGACACATCATCTCTGCTCAGGACTCCATTTCACAGCTTTGAGCACTCCTGTTTAACTTCCCACATTCCTCTCAACTCTTGTCAAGAGACTGGTATAGCACATCATTACAATTACTTCTTGCCCAATCAATATAATGAATAATAGTAGTACTACCTCCTCCATTCCATGGGCTCTCTTGGAAGCTGCTGAGAAAGTATGGGATACAAAGAACTGAAGAGATTCTGATCACCAGCACCTAAGAGGTACAAAATATCAGATTGTGGACATCAACATTGTGAAATGAATAAAGATTATTAAGTTCCTATTATCAGACTAAGCAAGCAGGAACATAAACTTAACCAGAAGAAGCAGTAAACTGCAAAGACCAAAATTGCCCATTTTGCTGTAGATTCATTACTACCACAGTAGGAGGAGTACCACCTACAAGGCAGGTTCATTTGCTAAAGTTACCAAATTACACTGATTGTTTTTTTCCAAGGAAATTGTGGATGAGAGGTGTTTTATCTCTGATATTAGACCAAGCTCCCAACAATGACTACATGTTCAGACACTAAAATGTATTATACTGAGAGCCAGTTATCAGAAGCTTAGGTTCCTTGGCAACTACCTTACACTAATCCACAGTGCTTTTCCGTCAACTGTCATAGTATTACATTTTTGTGGCTGTTGGTTGGGGTTTCCTTCCTAAATTTTGCATAGCACCACCTAGTATGTCTTTGTGGTCACAACTGCTGCAGGATTCATCCTTGTCAATGCCTCAGTTTACAAATGTATAACAAACAAACAAACAAACGAAAAATATTCTGGTGGCAGCTGAAAGACTAACAGATTTATTTCCATGTGAGCTTGTGAGGATTACAAGCCACTTCTTCAGACACAATTACAAAAAGTATGATAGAAGTCCTCTCATGCAACTAATGGGAAATGATGTTGCTACGGAAGTGACACATCGGAGGCACAAACACTGCCTTGGTATCGGAAGAATAGGGCAAGGCACAGGATTATCATTTTATAACTACCATTCAGATTCACTGCATAGATAAAGCCCTTTACAAAGTCTTATATCACATCAGCTTATGGTATGGCAAAAACCCTAATTTTAATGTGGTTTCTGAATTCTACTGGTACAATTTTAATGTTTCATTATTCAAAAATATGTAAAAAGCAATGATAGACAGCAACCAGCTTTGTAATTTCCATTTTGCAGATTGCTTCAAATTATAATAGCTTTAATAACTTAGATTGGAAGAGAGTGAATGCTGAATAAGGAAACAATTTCCCATTCTACAACATTGAAGACATTATTTTCCATCAGACTGCAGGTACATTGAAAGTAGAAAGGATGTGCAATAAACAAGTCCAATATTTCTTCAGATAAGCTATCCTCTGAAGGGCAGGAACTTTTAGATTACTGCAGTTTTTGCAATTCTCAAGCGAGCAGTTGCCAACATGTACTTAGAAGTACCCCAAGTAACCTAAAAACCTGTGTGTTTCAGGTCTTTTATCCAAAGATGCACAGTCTTCCGCAATAATACTCTGTTCTCTTGATGTATTTCTCTTTGTTATTTGGCTTTTACACTGCATCACATTTCACTCTTTTGTTCACCGTTGTTGCCATTAATTTTTAATGTGTTATTCCCTGATGTAAGAGACCATGAAAATGGTTAGGCAAGAGCTCTAAAAATACTGTTGACAATAAATAAAGATTCAGGCAAAATAATGGCTATTCTAACTACTATAGTTTCTGAGTCAGGGAAGGAAGTGAAATAGTATATTTTAAAAGTCAAAGAAAAGAAACACAAGGATTTATATAGACAAATAGAACAGTGCATAAGATTACAGCTATTTGTGAGGCTGGTACTTAGTATCAGGTAAGAACTAATAAGCATTCTGATCTTCTTGCAATCCTCAATGAGGATGAACAGACCTCTATGAGCTGTTGTAAACAAGGCAGAAGAAAGGCTGAGAACTGTTGTTATGACATTTAACATTCTGTTACAGAAAAAGTGCAGCGATGTCACCTAAGATTGGGTTCACATATATGCACCCTATGTTCTGTATGACATAAATGTTCAACACTTTGTACACAGAATTAATTGTCTAATTTAATTTGCAAAATGCTGACCAAGGTTACCAAAACAGAGGCCAAGAAAGAGAGCCACAGTTGCAAGCTTCAGGAAATAATAACATTTGCATATTATTTATTTATTGCATTTAATATATTTAGAGGGGCTTCTTTAGGACACAAGCCTCCATAAGGAGTTTCTATAAGACCTTAAATATAATCACACTTCTCTCTTCAACAGCACTGGGGTTAGGGGCGCTGGACCCCTGTGTAGTTCAAAATCCATGTATAACTCTTATGCCACCCCCCCCTTAGACTACAAAGCATAAACAGTTGAAGGTCATGTAGTTTTCCAGAAAAGATTGACAAAATGGAGAAACTGACTTTCCCACCAGAAGTATTGCTGTTAATGAATACATATTTTTGAACACATCAGGCAGGCTTGAGAACAGCATTTCTTCCTAATACACTAAGTTTGAGGCTCCGGTCTAAGAACTATTTGACCCTATTTACACAACCATTTTAAAAGGTTATATGAATACATTGTCTCATATTATAGATTCAGAATTTGTAATCCCTATTCTATAGTGAGATCTCTGAGCTATATTTTAAATATTAAATTAAAACTATCTAGTTCTTTTTTTAAAAAGCATTTCAATGATAAAAAATAAAAAATATTTATCAAAATATCTGATTGATATCTGAAAGACCACCATCCCTCCGTATTGATTCATCCAGAACCAGCATTCAACATCTGAAGCCGTTATGTGCCCTGCCTCATGGAGAGGCGAGTTTAGTGAATACATTAAATGAGTCTTCTTTTTGTGAAACTCCTTTGCAGAGGAGATAAAGTTGATTCCCTTGCTAAAGTTTTCAGATGGCTTGGCTAAAATTATACTGTTCCGTCAAACATTCGCCAGATAATGTGGCTTCACAAAGGCCTCTAAATATTACAGCTGTTATGTTTGGAAGTGCTATAAAGTATTTTTCTGTATTTTCATATTTATTGTGTTGACAAAATTAAAGGGGAAAATGAAAAATAAGCAAAGGATAAGATGCTGTGGCATCTTAAAGACTAACAGATTTGTTTCAATGTGAACTTTCATGGATCAAAATCCACTTCTTCAAATACACGAGCACTCATACTATAATTCTGGGGTGATTTACAATTATTATTCCCCTCAAGCACTCACTGAAAATTCAGAAACTTAAAAAAATATAAACTATGTAGTGAATGGTTATGTCCACAGTTAAGTGTTGAATACTGGACAGAACTTTTGGCTCTCAGCTTTCATTCAAGACTTGTATCAGTATTTGGTTGCTTATTTCTTCTCTCCCTTTTGTCTCATGCCGGCTGGACTGTGAACTTGTAGACGTGGGTTTATCTTGCCCTTTAATTGCCATACAGTGCATGTAAAATTTCAGATACCTTATATGTCAGTAATAATGGACTGGGTTCAGCCTAAAATGCTTGAATCTATGTCCTATTGATTAACAGGACACACTGGTTATGATTTCATGGAGTTCCAAATTATTTCAGTGGGAAGAAAGTTCAGCTAAATTAATCTAAAGCAAAAAAGAACAATAAAAATTACATTCAGTTACCAACTAGATTTTACCACTAGCTATCTTTTTTGAGGAAACTTTTGCATGCTAATTAGCTTACCAGATACCTTCTCCAAATTGCAGAAAGGTCTGGGATAAGTCATCTACATAGTTTATATTATGTGACAGATAGGCCTAGGAGGGCTTCATGGTGAACAGAGAATGCATCTCTTTAACTATTCTATTTGAAAGAAAACAAAGTGGGAAAAATCACTGTCTTTTAGGGAAGCTTTTCTCTCATTAGAGATATTTCAGAGAAAACGTATCTAAAAGGGTAGTTCATACACTCAGCTGTGTATTTAACCCACTTCCAGGGTAACTCACACAAAATGATAGTAAAAATAGCAATTAGAATCTGCAAAATCCAGCAGATCATCATACAGTGAGCGTAAGAATAGCAGAATGAATAACCATAAAATCAGTTAAAATCAACTGTGGTAATAGATATGCTTTGTGGGAGGTGACATCTTCGTCAGCAGAGGGTTTCTGTGGAGGGCTTCCTCAAATCCTCAAGAAAATAATTTTTTGCCCACAACCCACTGAAGTTCAGAAGCTTCCTCTCTTTTGACTTCATCTTCAGTGCTAACCTAACCTCAAATAATATTTTAAGATTCTAAACCCCATGGCTAAACTACCTAGCAAGTCTCAAATAGATTTAAAGTTTAGAGAATAGGGAAACAAAATTTTTTTTGAGAATCCACACACTTTGTAGAATACAGTTTGGAATCCACTGGCAATCTCCTACCATGATATTATATGCCTCTGCGCCTCATAAAACATTCACACATACATATCTGAATGACTTATAAATGCAAGACTGAAACAGCACATTGAAAAGAGAATAACAGATAAGACTTAGAACCAAGGAAAACCTACAATAGCCTCCCACAACCTGGTGTTTTCCAGATATTATGGATTACACCAGCCTGAATTCTTGACTTATGGCAATGACAGTTTAGGGTGGTGGGAACTGAAATCCAAAACATCTGGATGGTGACAAGTTTAGAAACATTACACTCCATTACCAGGCCAGTTATGGAGATTACTGAATGCTCTGTACTATCAAGTGCCCAATGATTCTATATCCAACTCTAGAAAACAACAACCCTTTCATGTAGGCCTTAGCAAAGGACACCTGTATCTGCTTATAGACAGCTTTTTAATATAAAAAAGGGCCAGCCTTTTCAATGGTAGTTTGATGAGAATGGATATGAAACTTTATAGGCTGAACACCATAAAAGTGAATTTATTTGTTTATTTATTTATTTAAATATTTCTAATGTACATAATATCAACAGATATATGGGTTAGGTCTAATTAATAAAATCAAGTTGAAATAATCTAGAACAATTGACATGTTTTAAACAATGTAAAACATCTAAGAAAGTGAAATAATTTAATAATTAAACCAAAACAAATCCAACTAACAGACAGGTTGGAGGCTAAGTCTCAAATGCACGCTATGTTGTAAATACTTAGATAAGCAGTCAGTTTTAAATGCGGTGCCAAAATAAGCACAATAGTTGCATTGGTCAGGCCTCCAAGGTGAGGGCACTCCACATTCAGGATGTTACATCTGAGAAAATACTCTCCAGGTCTCCATATGGAATGCTCCCAATGGTGGAAGAACATACAATAGCATAACAAAGATATTACATTAGGGTCAGATCAGTTGCAGCTGTTATGTCATACCATACCACAACAGACATCTAACATCTCTTTCTTTGGCCAACATGGCTACAAATATCAACTCCAGTGCTGTAATTAGAGCTACATGAACATGTAAATGCAAACAAGGGTGGAGGGGCTACTAAAAATCTAATCATCCACCATCTATCTCCCACAATCATCAAAAGGCACACAGAGAATTCCAATATTCTCAAAAGATCTTCTTACCTACCCACTCTCCCTTCCCCTCAAAATGTAGAAAAGATTACTATCACTCACTCAACAAGCAAGAACAGAAGCTTCAACATAAGCTAATTACAGTATATAAAAATCAGAAGGGTAGAGGGAGAGCTGCTAATACCTATTATAAAATTATTATTATTAACAATATATATACTGCCCTACAGTATGTTTTCTAAATGACTCTAAAAATGCTAATACAATAAAATATATACTTTAAAAAAAACAGTAGGTTGCAGCATACTAATACATTTAGCAGGACAGGAAAAACTAAACAGCACACAAATATACAATAAATTACAAGGAGTGGACTATGGTCCACAAAAAATTAAGCCAAATAAAACTTGTTATGCTTTAAAGTGCCTCACAACTTTGCTGTTTTAAAATAAGTTACAAATCTGACATTGGGAGTGTAAGATTTTAAAATCAGTTTAAAAGGTGTGGATGACGAAGAAACTTTTCATTAGGATCATCATCATGTGCTGTCAAGTCAATTTGGACTTATGGTGACCCTTTTCAGAGTTTTCCAAGTAGAGAATACTCAGAACTGGTTTACTATTCCCTTCTTCAGGGGGTGCCCTGGGACTGTGCAGCTTGCCCAAGGGCACACAGGCAGGCTCTACTCATGGGAGGTACAGTGAGGAATCAAACTCCCAACCTCTGGCTCTGCAGCTAGACCGCTGAGCTATCCAGCCAGCTGACTAAGAAAGTGTTCAGCTGGCATGAAACGAACCATAACAAGGATGTCCAGAATGCCTTTCTGGGAAGACTATTTCACAGTCAGGGTCCCTCAGTGAAGAAAGGTGTTTTGCTGATATCCACACACCTCATTTTGGTGTGTCAATATCAACAGCCCAGAGCAAGGTTTGGGTCTAGTTAACCTGGATACAACTTTTTATCTAGTAACTTTGATTCTTCCAGTTAACATGGACCACAATCCATGAATCAGTGTTATCATACAGCTCTTTTCTCTTTACAAGAAAGTAAGTAGCCATTCAACTTTCACAAAGGTGAGGATATTGGCTACCCACTCTCATGCAGACTATAACCGAGGACAGCAGTATATTAAGCATTTTATATGATAATATTAGATTGTTTAAAGTTTCTATAAGTCAATACTCAGGATTTTTAGTTAAGTATACCAAGTAATCACTATAATATTTAAACTATAAGCCTAATTTAGACTTTCCCAATCTAGTGCCTTCTAGATGTCTTAGACTTCAATTCCCATCAGCCTCAGCCAACATGAAAAGTGAGGGATAACAATATTCAACTAAATACATGCATTAATATTTTACAGTAAAACTTGTACTACCTCATTACACAGTGGTTAAACTGCTGTACTGCAGCCAAAACTGTGCTCATGGCCCGGGGTTCAATCCCAGGTAGCCGGCTCAAGGTTGACTCAGGCTTCTATCCTTCCGAGGTCGGTAGAATGAGTAGCCAGCTCACTGGGGGGGGGGGGGGGGCAATGTGTAGCCTGCATAATTAACTTGTAAACCACCCAGAGAGTGCTTGAAGCGCTATGGGGCGGTATATAAGCAGCACGCTTTGCATTTGCTTTACCTATAGTCACAAATGTGAAAAATATCAGTCTCAGTCTAGCATTAACATTTTAAGACATATATTTAAAACTTACTTCCTCTTCCTCCTACAGTCCTATCTGATTATAGTGACTATGGCAATTTGGAAAAATAAAGACAGAATTTCAGCTGCTTTTGAGTAATGCCCTCCTGCCACCAATTTACATTCTTATAAATGAATCACAACCTATGGTACCAAGAATTTAAAGCGGGGAAAATTTGAGAAATGCTGTTTGTTCCAGGAAATTATCAGTTCCAAGGCTGTTTCCATGTGTTATGTGCCATCAAGTGAGAACACATTTCTAAAGACTCTAAAAGGACTTTCAAGTGATATATCTAAGAAGTAGTTTAACCAGTTCCATCATGCCCCCCACTGAGTTTCCATGGCTGAGCAGGGATTCAAATCCACATCTTGTGAGTCCTAGTACTTCACTCTATTTACTATATCACATTGGATATGTCCTATCCACAGTTACCTGGGTGTGGGTACCATTAAAATCAGGACAACTTACTCCTGAAAAAGCATATCCAATTAAAATCTCAAATCAATTTATGAAAATAAATTATTAAACCAAAGAACAATACTGATAGTATCAAGTTTTCTGAAGCAAATATCCTTGCCAAGTTTTGAAGTATAGGAGTGACTTAAATCATTTTACTGAATTCCAGTAGAATAGAAAGGCAAAACACACAGCCTTCTGTATTTAGATTCTTTAGCAGATAACTCAAGCTTTTAGACACTGACCACCAAAAGAGTATGCAAGTTAACCAATATGTGACAGAGATACTTTTTTTAAGTTTCAGATAAATGCGTATAAATTCAAACCTTATTAGCTACATGGTATCACAGACATTGCTACTTATAGAGAATTCAATTCACAGTCTGTGTCAACTAAAGGAAGAGGAGGACTAGTGTAATGAGATATTGTGATTTTGGATGGGATAAAGATTCTAAATAAATAATGAGCAGGGAAGCCCTTAGGTTCATGTGCCTCAGCCACACTTTGTAATTGGCATCAGGTAAACCATTATAAACCAGCATTCATACACATCATAACATACTTAATTTTTAGGCTCATGGTAAAGAATTCTGGGACACTATGTAGTGTTTTGAACACTACAAAGTGTTTTATCAACTCTGCATATCACCATCAGCAAATTGGCTAATTAGCTGATCAGTTTAATTAGAACCAAGTAATCTTGAAAGGGCTTTTTTAAATAATCTGGTCACAGAATCAGTCCTACAACTCACTTTTCAAATCAACAAATGTGACAGCTATCTAATTATCATGCTGAAGAGAACTATATAAAAAGCCCACTGCCATTTTAGTATTACAATATACCAAAGTTGACTATTACAAGACACCACTGAATATCAAAGATACTGCATGATTTCAGTCCTGTGTCACCAAAATGCAGTCATTTACTGGCCCATAACCAAAAAGTTCTGTACCCTACAAATGCACATTATCTCAATCACACAGCCACAGGGACTGTAGAACAGTACATGAGTTGATTACCTACATTCTCCCAAACACATGGAATTAGGGATGCTACTATACTCATTTTATTAACAGAGAACTGAGGCTGAGGAAACAGAGTTGCAGTAGAACTACACATGCACACATCATTGTTAGCTTGAACTTATTATGTTCCTGAAGGCTCCTAATTTCAAACACATCCTTACTGGTCAACATTTTTGTATTTATAAGAGATGGGAAAGAAACTACTTTCTTTTTCAGATGCACATGTTAAAATCATATTTATAACACATGCTTTAAAAAAAAAACACAAGCCTGACAGCAATTCAATGGAGACAATTCCATGGCAAACCCTCCCCCAGGTTTCTTAACCAGAGCAAGAACAATTGTGCTGGTGGCTTGAAGGCAGCAGAAGTCCTGGCTATGCAAACCTCCTGTAGCCTAAAGCGCTCTACATAACCACACACCTGAGATGCACTGGAATTTGCACACAATACCTTCAAAGCCCATCTCTGCCACATACACAAAAGTTTGGCTTCGGGCAAGTCCCTTCTGTTCTCCTAGTGATTCTCCCTCCTTTTATTTTATTCTTAAGGATGGGGGAGGTAGAACTGTGAACAATTCAGTGTAAGGTGTGTGCAGGGGGGGGCATCAAAACACTATAGACATTACACACATCTATCCTTTTAGCCATACATTAAATGAGACACACGTGCATACATTGGGGGAGGGGGTGGGTGGAAATATCTCGTGGCTTTCTCATCAGAGAACCGCTTCCCGGGTCGAGGGTGCACCATGTTCGGAAAAGCTCTTCCCAGCAGAGAAGGTGGGCTAGAAAGGCGGCTCTGGCAAGAGCCCAGCCTCGGGCGACCAAAGGTGTTGCCCCGGACTCGGCAGGACACTCGTAGGTCATTCCCACACGGAGGACGGACGGACCTCCCTCCCTCCCTGCGAGCACACCTCTCCAGACGACCACACGGCCAAGGAGGGAGGCTACGCGGTAAGGGGCAGTCGGTGACCCCCGGCGGCTGCAGCAGCAGCAGCAGCAGCCCGCCGCCCTCCCGCCACTCCTGGGCGCTCCTGCTTCCTCGGAGGTGTCCCTCTCGGGGAGGCAAAGGCAGCCGCCGGCGGACCCAGCTCGGCCCCCTGGCCACCCGCCCGCCCGCCCTTTCTCCTCCACTCTCTCCGGCCACTCACAGGTCACGATGGGCTTGTTCTCCATGGTGTAAATGACCGGCGGGGTCTCCTCCTCGTCTTCTCCCAACGCCCCTTCGGTGGCCTCCGCCAAGCCCACCGGGGTGGTTTCCATGAGCGGACAGGGCACTCAGCCCCGGCTCCTTCTGCTTCCCCGCCGGCTCCACGCCATGGAGGAGGAGGAGGAGGGGCGGCCGCCGCCGCCACACCTTTCCCTTGAGCGCTCTCGCCGGCGACTCCACAGAGGAAAGCCCTCCTTGTCCCCTCCCCCCCTCCCAAACCCCCAACTGTCCCCCCGCCCTGCCGCTGGCTCGCGCGCTACCCCCACGGATAGAAGAAAGTCCCGGACTCATCCGCTTCCTGTATCGCTGAAGCCGTATTACCGCTTCCGGCCAAGGAAGAAGCGGGGCTTTAAAGGGGAAGGCAAGGTTTGCAATCTGCCCTCCGATTTAAAAAACAAAACTTTAAAGGGGAGTTGCAGAGAGAGAGAAAAGAAAAGAAAAGATACAGGGTGAGTATCTCTTTTTGTCTTGCCTGTCTCTGCAGGCGAAGGCTGGTGCTGCTGAGTAGATCATAGCATAGGTTTCCCGTGTTTCTGCCAAAAAAGAAAAACGATCAGGGTTATTTAAAATCCACATGTCCTTTCCCATTTCTTCAAGAGTTCGCATCCCCATGGGGGGAAGTGGGGGGAATTGGCCTCGCCCAACGAAATTAGCCACCTTGGCTGCCTCGTTGGGGGAGACAAACGGGATAGAAATAAATAAAGGTCGGCACATAGAGGCGCCTGCATTTTTCAGAGGACGCCAAAGGACGTACAAACCTGACCTCAGAAATGGCACGATTTAAAAAAAAAAAAAAAACAGCGGGGAACCGTTTCACCCTTTCAGGGCTTTATCTCGCTGATATTAAAGTAGTTATTATAAAACAGAAGAAAAATTAGATGCTCTGCTCTTCTTCCAGAGACTCTTCTGGGCAGAAGGTTCTGATCATACTATTTATTATTACTATTTATTTATAATATTTGTATCCCACCTTTCTTCTAAAAAAGAACCCAAGGCGGCGTACATCGTTAAAAAGACAATATGTAGAAGCTAAAAACGGTAGGTATACAAATGTTTAAAAAGATACGTGCGTTAGTGGAATTTTCTAGCACCACGATAATTGTAATAAAAGGGGGGGGGAGCCGTGTGGCCATTACAAAATACAAATGCAAGAATAGGCGGTAGCTTAATTGTGTTCTAAGCAACAGTTTTGTCAATGGCCAGCGCTAATAATGTAATTTTAATGACAAAACTTCCTACACGTAATTTCCCTCCGACATTACTGTCTGCAGTCCCATCCCTGCCTATTGTCTATATGCACTTGATATTATGGCTGAACTCCTGTTCCTTATTATAGTGTTATACTAAAGCAGGGCCATTGAATCAGTGGGGATTTGGAGAGTTAATTCCTTGATGAGTTTTGTTGATTCAAATGGGCCTACTCTAGTTGTGACTTACTTTAGTGTAGTAAGTCACAACTAGAGTAGACCTACTTGAATCTATAGAGCTAAAGGAGGAGTTGACTCGCCAAATCCCCACTGATTCAGTGGGCTATCGATAACATTGCATACATCTGACGTGAACTATAGTCTGTTTTTTATTTGTATCAGAGCGTGGCACAATTTAAAATTATGGACATATATGAATATAGGTAAAATTAAAAACAAGTTAAAATATTAAAATAATTAGACAATTTTTGACCAGAAGCAGACTACTTCAATAATGTTCGCCATTTCTGACATCTTTTAATACATGAGGTGCGACATAAATTGCGTGCACATAACTGAGTAGACTTTGTCTAAAAGGGCGGGATAAAAATCGAATAAATAAATAAATAAAAACTGCTGCATTGATTGAATCTCTCCACAGTCACAGAAAATTTATCCTGTATCCAGGTAGCCCCATTTTACTTGATTATTCTTTGACCTTCCTAGTTCATTTTGAAGTCTATTACATGACTTCCAGCTGGTCCAGCTAGAGTCTTGTCCTGGTAGGAGACACTCCAGCATTCATCCATTCAGCAAGCTGTGAAAGTCTATGAAAGCCTGTACTATAATAAATGTGTTGGTTTTAAGGTGCCAGAAGACTCTTGGTTGCATTTGCTGCAGCAGATTCACATAGTACTCCCCTGACAGTTTTTAAAATTATCCTTGTATGATGCCACTGAAGATCAGTATATGTTGCCATTTTGAAGAATGTATTTGGAGCTGTGATTAATATAGAGTTGTTTCTTGTGGAATTTTAAGAGACATCTGAGTGTGCTTCTAGTCTAGCACAAGTAAATCTGTCCATGAAACACCAGCTAAGCACACCATACTTTCATTTTATTTCAAAGCACCAACCATAAGCTTACAAATATAATTTTATTACCTTACACTGAAAGCAATTCCTCCATTACAAAACAGTATGTGAATTAATAACAGAGAACGGAAGCTACACTTACATGTTATGCTGACAGTGCCATATAAACAGTAATTCATTGTGGAGTTCGTTGTATTGCTTTGTGTATATTAAAAGCCATTTGCTTTTATTGCTTTGTGTACATTAAAAGCTTTATTCTTAGCTTATGCATCACACAATGAATCTATTTCTGCTTTCTTCCATTTTCTTTCCATTCTTTATGTATTTGTTTAAATAAATAGCATGAGGTTTTGGAAGGTGCATTTAGTGCAGCTGCAAGACAGTTTTAAAGCCAGACTATATTCAGATGAAGGAGGAGTGAAAATTGGTGGAAGAAACATCAATAATGTAAGATATGCAGATGACACTATCTTACTGGCAGAAAACAGCAATGTCTTGAAACAACTTTTAGAGAAAGTGCCAAAGCAAGACTGCAGTTGAATGTTAAGACAAAAATCAGGACTACAAAAGAACTACACAACTTTAGCATTGACAATGAAGAAATTGAAATAGTTGGAAATTTTATATACCTTGGTTCAATTATCAGTCCAAATGGAGACTGAAGCTGAGACATCAGAAGAAGATTGAGACTAGGAAAGGCAGCAATGAAGGAATTAAAAAAGATACTCAAGTATAAGGATGTGTCACTGGAGACCAAGACCAAAATCATCCACATTCTTGCATTTCCAATCACCATGTATAGGTGTGAAAGGTGGACAGTTAAGAAAGCTGGCGGGGAAAAAATTGATTTGTTTGAAATGAGATCCTGGAAGAGAGTTTTGCAGATACTTTGGATTGCCAGAAAGACAAACAAGAAGGTTCTAGACTAAATCAAGCCTGAGCTATCTCTGGAGGCAAAAATGACAAAACTGAGATTGTTACCCTTTGGGCACATCATGAGAAGGCAGGATTCTCTGGAAATGACAATGATGTTGGGAAAGGTGGGAGGCAGCAAGAAAAGAGGAAGACAAATTATGAGATGGGCTGAGTCCCTAAAGCAGGGGTCCCCAACCCCTGGTCCGCAGCCTGGTGCCGGTCTGTGGCCTTGGCTGGACCGGGCCGCGGAGACAGATCTCCCCCCTGCACGCCCACCCGCACAGCCCCTTCACTCATGCGCAAGAATGTGCACATGTGCCCTGCGACTGCCCCCACCCCTTCGTGCATGAGTGTGTGCGCGTACCGCGTGAGCGCCCCTGCCCCTTCGCGCACACATGCGAGTGTGTGTGCACCCCGCCCCTTCATGCACGTGCGCGAGTGTGTGAACACGCCACATGAGCGCCCCTGCACCTTTGCGCATGCATGCGAGTGCCCATGTGAGCGAGTGCTACCCCTTCGTGCATGCGCGTGAGCGCGTGTGGTGCCCCCCGTGCACGGACCCCGCCCCCCCAACTGGTCTGCGGTGTAAAAAAGGTTGGGGACCACTGCCCTAAGGGATGTCACAGGTTTGAGTTTTCAAGAGCTGAGCAGAGCAGCTTAGGACAGGACATTTTGGAGATGGCTCATTCATAGGATTGTCATCAAGAAGTGACTTGATGGCACATAACAGCAAAAACGAACAGCCACTTTCCTTTATGAGGCTTGCATCTTGATCCTAAACATATTTTCCCAGAATGAAGTTCTCGTGAAGTCAGGGACTTGCAGTTACATTTGCTTTTAGGATTGTGGACTTCCTTGGAATTAGATTTTGTTGATGTCAGTGGAAGTCCCTTAAGAGCCAATGTATCTCTGATTCGGTCACTGATGAATCAGTCTGAAATGTACATGTAAGAGCAATTAAAGAGATGGCTAGAATAGTAATGTCTTCCCCATCCAAAAGATACCCAAGCAAGAAATCAGTCTCTAGAGAGGAAAGCTAGGTTATGTTTCAGGGGGCAAAAAGGTATTGTGGTATCTTAAAGACTATCAGATTTTATTATAGCATAAATTTTCTTTGACCATGTCATCCAATACATGAAATATCTCATTTGGCAGATTATTATTAAAACAGATTATGTCTTTTAAGGATGGGTGAGTGTGATTGAAATTAGTGGGGCAGGAGAGAATTGAAATGCAGAAGTAGAAAAATCAGTATGTAACAGTAGACATTAATAAAACAATATTCATTAAGGCCTTTGCCATAAATGACCAGGGTTAACATACTGCCACCAGTTTAATATGTATGCTGCCTTCTATATGAATATACAGATCTAATACTCAAGGGAAGGAAATGACAATTTGCCATCACAAAAAGCAAATTGTACAATTGTTGTGAAATCCTGCCTCAGAAAGTAGAGTGTAAGATCTTGTAAAAAAAACTGTCATCACCCGCGGTCAGTTGTAAAATAATAATACCACAGAGAAAACAGTTAAAAACCACATTGGTATTATGTTGTGAGGCCTTTCCCCAATCTTTAACCTTAATCTGCCTTTTCAATTAAAATGTACCACATATATTGAGAACTTCCAAGAATAAACTATAAGAATTTTATATTTATTATTCATAAGTTAAAAACATCTGATTGCTCTGGCAGACCTTAATGTCAGGCATATGACTTGGATTCAGCTAGTAGAAAAGTAGTGCTTTGTGTATAAGTGCTTGAATGAACGAGAAGACCGGCTTCAGTGCAAAGCAGTGCAGAAATGCCTTAAGGCAGAAGAACTAAGAATAAAACTAACTAGATAAACTTCAAAGGGATCAAATGACTTACAGTCCATGTTTTAGCATCCTATAAACATTGAGCAACTGTTTCTCCACAAATTCAGGGTTACAGACTGGCCATTGTTCATTCAGAGGAAAAAATGAATGGGCTAAAAAGGTGTCAAATTTAGAACTGTAAAAACATTAAGGGTGTTGTTCCATGCACAACTTGGGAACAAGTCTTCTTGATGTCTGTGAGATTTATTTCTGAATAAATGGGCATTAGCCCTGCATTGTAAACAATTTTTCCATGTAGAGGGTTCATTGGATAAGGTGCCGAAGTATTTAAAATTTGTAATTTATTCAGTGTTACATCTGTGCATAGATTATTTATGTTGAGTAAGTGCTGTCGAATGCAACTATGTTGGTGTTATTGTAATTTAGCACTAGGCATTCCCAATTTAGAAGAGTACCAAAGTCTGAATGACATGTGCCCCTTTCTTGGCCAAAGTGATAAACAGAAGACAATTTCATCAGCTGATACTAACAGTAACATATTAGTGCCCAAAGTGATGGGGGGGGGGGAACTATTGTTTGTTTCTCAGTTGTATAATGTCAAAATTGATAAAAGAAAGTAAAATAGAAAAGAACTGGCATCAGAAGCCCCTTCTGGTTGTCCCTGCTGTAGTCCACATGTACTGCTGGAGGTGGAATATCATTATACAATTGACTGCCAATTCCAACTCTAAATTTTGAGATTTGTACTAGGTTACAGTTTTTTCACCAGTAAAAGGTAATTTTTCATCATGATTGGTCTGAAAGAGCTAGTTCCAGAGATTCTATCTTTCCACTAAATCAAAGATGTGAACCAAGCTGTGAAACATCACACAATTTGCTTCAGTTTTCCAATGTAAGTTTTAATAAGATGGAGGAAGGAAACTGTAGAAGAATCTACACAAGAGACTGTATCCTGGCCCAGGCACTATCTGGGAACAGGAAATATTGCCCGAGGTTCACAGTCTATACAACAGACACCTTGTCATGGTATATGCCATGCAATGACTCAAGAAAAGTTGTTTTTTCATCATGGTATAAGAGCAGCAAAACTACATTCATATGTCCGATTTAAATTTCCACCATGTGGCATTCCCTCAGACAAATGCTACTGCCTTCTTTTTGACAAACCATTTATTTCCTAGTCCTCAGATTTGTGAAGAATCTGAACATCCTCACCATTCAGTATTGATGGATCAATGTCCAAATGATATGTTTGTTGACCTTTTTTATGTATGGGAAAATGTTTGGAAAAGTTACTTTTTTGGATTACAGTTCCCAGAATTCCTCAGTCAGCATGGCTGCAAGTAACTTTACATCAAGTAACTTTTCCAAACTTTGGTATAGGAATGACCCCACTAGTTCCAAAATCTGGGAAATCTGGATACACTACTGATATTCACAAATGGTCTAAAATGAGGCTGGACATACACACACCCTGCCTCACCATGCATTGAGGTTTAAATGGGATGTCTTTCTCTGAAGCTCTGCCATTTGATAATCAGCTTACTAAGCTAAGAATGTCTTGCTCTATAAATGGAGGTCAAAGTGCAACAGAAGGGCAGCCCCATTTCGGCAAAAGCCACAAAGATTTTAGTGGCACCTTGAAGAGGAGCACATTTATTATCCTGTTTGTAGATCTTATTCATCAGGTGTGGACGGTGTCTTTAAACAATTAAAAAAAACATATTAGTCTTTAGGTACCACAGGCCTTACCGTGCGTTCCGTGTCTAGTCGCGCTGGCCACGTGACCACGGAAACTGTCTACGGACAAACGCTGGCTCTATGGCTTGGAGACGGGGATGAGCACCGCCCCCTAGAGTCGGACACGACTGGACTAAATGTCAAGGGGAACCTTTACCTACCACAGGCCTTAGATCTTAAAAGAGGCTTCTGTAAAGAAAATTGTGTAATTCTAGAATGAGCAGAGGAGAGGGAATGTAGTTCCAAAATTATGGTATTCTATTTGGGGGAGGGGAGAGACCCAGGGAGCAGTAGTGGATTAAGTGGCAATGGCAATGGCAAAACCACTCCTTAAATATCTCACATACCTTTAAACCTGATTGGCATCACCACAGGTTGGAAGTAACTTGACTGCACATAACAGAAACATTTTTTAAAACCCTTTAAAATAAGTAAGATCCTGCTGTGCTAGAACAGGACTAACAAAGTGCCTGCCTTTTAAAATGGAGTTGTGTGTCTCTGGAAAGTTGTTAGAAAAGACATTGTAACACAATCGGTGAAAGTCGGGAGAATTGTAATCTCCTTCTTTGATAAGGTAAGCAAATTTGCAGAAAATGGAAATGCAAAAGACACATTGTCTTGGGTTTAGTAAGACTCTTGTGAAGTCTTTCTAGTTTAAGGAGTGAATTAGATTAAATAAGCAGACTGTGAGATGGGTGCAGGGGCTGATGCAGAGCTGTATCCAAAGAGTAATCATGAACAGATCAGGAGAGGTAGGAATCGGAACCCCTCTGTAATACACCTTGCTTCCAGGGCCATTCAATAGGTTTGTGACTCAACAGATGAATCATCCTATCAGATATTCATGTGATACAAACTGGAAAAAAAACATAAACAGTAAGGAGGGAAGGTGTGTTGTTTTTTTTAGTGTTACACTTGATGAAATGGTATATTGGACTGTAGGTTGAGATAGAAAATAGTAAAGATATGTGAAAGGAAAGTGTACATTGGGTTAGAAAATTAGCAGATAAAATAAGTACAACATTTTGTCTTACTCTTGAAGTCTGCAGTATTATACTATCACAAAAAGGAAAAATGCATGTGGGATTGCATTGGCAAAGACATTATACAAATGACACCAAATGTAAACGATCACATCCTAAGACACTATTAGTGCTAGAGTACTGCTAGAGGCAGGGTCATTCATGGGTCTAGCACTTCTCATCTACATTATGTTTTTTTTTCTTCTCCTTGGAGGTGGGGCCCAAATGACAACCCAACCAATCATCCTTCCTTGAATACACCAACAGGCTCCACAGGAGGAGTGGCTTGGCACCCTTTGCCTTCCTGCCACTACAAAAATGTATCCATGGGATTCACAGGCCAGTCTCACCTGCAGAAGAACCGGCACTGCCCCCATTGTGCCATCCTTTGATTTTCTCCACCTTAGTGCCTGATAGAGAAAAGCGATGTCCAGTTATATCAGCCATTCCCCTCCCCCTCAGATAGAGGAGGAGCAGGGAGCATGAGCGATCGTTCCGTCCAGATTTTGAAAAGGGAACACTTAACACCGAAAAATAAACGGATCAGTGTCATTGGTGCTATTTCCAATGTTCAGGTATGTTTAGGTAGCCAAAATGGTACCATCCACACACACAAGAAGAAAACATCCACATGTTTAGGGCATCTCCAGGTTTGAAAATTGTCCTGAGGTGGAGAGGAACTGTTAAAACAGTGAAGACAAAGTGTCTTCGGTCACTGTCGAATGAGAAAAGGTAGGTACAGAGGGAATGGCATGGCATACTGTGGAGGAGCGTGAACTGCCAGTTTGTAGATGAAGTTAATCAACGAGAGGAGAAAGTAACAGAGCAGGAAGAATGCTGCTGCTGTGTTTTTAGAAATCTCAACAATGCCAAGGAACATTTTGACACAAGCCTGTTAATTGATCTCTGATGAGAATGACTTAGGCCTTTGTAATACATTGTGTAAAACAAATACAAACTAACTCTCTCTCAAAAAAACAACAACCCTCAATACTTAGAAATATGAAATAATACAATTGTATAGCTATCAGAATTTTTTTTTTCAAGGGAGGTCACAATGTGTGGAAAATAGCTTTAAAATGCAGTATGTTATCACCGTTAGCTTATTTATCTTTCCTCTTTCTTTGCTTTAGACAAATTGTAATCTAAGAAGTTTGCTGTAACTAAAACATCATAGACTTCCATGGCTATTAATTTTGTATCTTCCTGTTACTCTCAGAGATCCTGTCATCTATTTGCTCAGTTACTCTGGCTCCATAACGGCCTTCTATTTTATCAGGCTCTTTGTGGTCTCCCAAAGATAAAATGTTAAATCCACATAAGCTAGCAATTTGGTCTTAAAGCAACTGAGCTGATAAGTAGCCTTTTCTATTGATCACTTCAATTTCTACTTCTTAAAAGGTTTCTTCTGTGACATTCAAAGGCTTCTTTGGTAGGAGAGCCAGGCCGTAGCTGCGGAGCAATTAGGAGTGAAGATAAGAATTCAGGGTGACAGTCCTTAAATGGAATTGGTGTCTCCATAGTTAAAGAGTTTCTTCTACATTTCATTACTGTATTAAAATAGCACAATAATAGAGTTGAAAGAGATCCCAAAGATCACTTAGCCCACCCCCTTGCCAATTCAGGAAATTGACGGCTGAAATCCTCAGTGCATGGCCATCCAGCCTCTGTTTAAAAAAGCTTCAGGGAAGGAGAGGTTACTACCTTCTGAGGTAGCTCTCACCATCAGGAAGTTCTTCATAATGTTTTATTTAACTCTTTTTTGGGGGGTGAGTGGTTCCAGTGGTTCAAGTCCTAACAGCAGAAATCAAAGCAGCCCCATCTTCCAGAAGGTAGTTTTTCATACCACCTCTGAGTCTTCTCTTCTCCAGGCTAAAGCTATCTAACTCTACGGTTCCTGATAGGCCTTGGTTTCCAGAGTCTTTGCACCATTGCTGTCCCCTTCTGGAAAAGTTCCAGCTTGTCAATATCATTTTGAAACTGTAGTGCCCTGAACAGAACCCAGTGATCCAGATGAGATCTGATCATAGGAGAACAGATCTCTTGACGTGCTGTAGACACTATACTTCTGTTAATGCGACCTAGAATTGTGACCCATGGTAGTAACTGATGTGTTGATATTTGCCTCAATAATAAGTCTAACAGACCAGTGGCCCATCTAGATCTCTGTGGTTTCAGACAGGACCATTTTCTTGCCTTCCTTGGAAATGTTTGGGACTGAACCTGGGGCCTTTTTGCATTTATGGCCTTTCCCTTTTCTTTTACAATAGGTCTGCTTTAGGCAACACAGTATGCATATTGATTTCAGTGAGGCTTATTTTCCAAGCTAAATACATTTTGTGTAGAGTAGAATAATGCTAATTGTACCGGTTGAACAGATATCCACAGTAGAGACAACAAACACAAGCAGTCCTGCCTCCAGCTGAACAGTGGCTCAGATGGTCCTCTAATCCAGCTAGCTATCAGTGAGGTGAGAATCGAAACTACTTTTTCCTAACATACTTTTTTAACCATTCTTTTGCCACCTAAGCAAGTGGGCAGTCTGACTTTGTGTATCTGAGAGAGAATTCTGGATGGGATGGGATGGAATAAAAAACTCCTTGCTGCCTACTCTGATTTAGAGTTTAATCAACTATTTCTTTCCATAGCTTATTGGCCAGTGAACAGCTGGAACTGAACATATCACAGTGCCTGAGAGAAGGACAAGATTCACAACATTATTCTGCCTGTACATTTTGCTTTCCCCCCAATTATCTCAGATTTCAAAGCACTGAAAGCCCCCAGATCACTATTCTATTGTAATAAAACTTCTGACCACCTTGTGAAAATCCTTAAAATGTTAAACTCACTGCATGAACTGGGATTAACTGGCACTTAGTTGAGCAGGTTTTCTCTTACTGGAAATGGGTATTCTTCTTGATTGTCCCAGTTGCAGCAATGTGGCACAGTACATACACTAAAATGAAGTCTGTAAGCCCAGTGCCCTTGGAAAAAAACAAAGCTTTTTTAAAAAAAAGGTTAAAACCGTTCTCCTGAATAAATGAAATGGGGGTGGGTTATAATTTCAAACGTGAGATACTGGCACATTAAGAAAAAAATGAGCTTTTGCTGGATTTTTGCGTAATAATTTTGTTACAGCATTATAATCTCAAGAAAGATTGGATACTGATGTCCACAGTAGGTACAGGGGAAAATGTGCCTAAAAAGGAACAGGTATCTTTTGCAGCTGAGACCAGCTTTCCTGAAAACCAGCTCCTGCTTGGCTCTGTCCAAACAGAACATGGCTGTGTAGTGGTGACAGCCATTGCCAGCGGGCGTTATTTGAGACTTGGGATCCAGTAAGACCACCTGAATCACATCCATTCCTAGCAATATTGATCTGCTCACAACCAGGTTTTATACACTGGATTCAAATGGGATGTCTGTTTTGCTCTGGGTTTCACTCAATGTGGCTGGGGCCCCTTTTACAACAGTTATTTCATGTTTAGTAAAGCCCTGTTCAGAAGTTGCTTTCACATTTACACTAAACATACGTACAGATGGGGGAATGGGACTGTCTCTGCTGATCCTGACCCTGGTGATCTTGTTCTTCACCTCTGAAAGTGGCTGATTCTGTACATACAGAGTATATAACAGAAGTGAGTACACCCCCTCACATTTCATAAATATTTTAGTATATCTTTTCATGTGACAACACTGAAGAAATGACACTTGGCTACAATGTAAAGCAGTGAGTATACAGCTTTACATTGTAGCCATTGTAGCCACTGTTATGTAGCCATAACAGTGTAAATGTGCTGTCCCCTCAAAATAACACACAGCCATTAATGTCTAAACCGCTGGCAACAAAAGTGAGTACACCCCTAAGTGACAATGTCCAAATTGGGCACAAAGTGTCAATCTTTTGTGTGGCCACCATTATTTTCCAGCACTGCCTTAACCCTCTTGGGCATAGAGTTCACCAGAGCTTCACAGGTTGCCACTGGAGTCCTCTTCCACTCCTCCATGACGACAGAGTTGGTGGATGTTAGAGACCTTGTGCACCTACACCTTCCGTTTCAGGATGCCCCACAGATGCTCAATAGGGTTTAGGTCTGGAGACATGCTTGGCCAGTCCATCACCTTTACACTCAGCTTCTTTAGCAAGGCAGTGGTCATTTTGAAGGTGTGTTTGGGGTCGTTCTCATGTTGGAATACTGCCCTGCGGCCCAGTCTCCAAAGGGAGGGGATCATGCTCTGCTTCAGTATGTCACAGTACATGTTGGCATTCATGGTTCCCTCAAGGAACTGTAGCTCCCCAGTGCCGGCAGCACTCATGCAGCCCCAGACCATAACACTCCCACCACCATGCTTGACTGTAGGCATGACACACTTGTCTTTGGACTCCTCACCTGGTTGCCGCCACACACGCTTGACACCATCTGAACCAAATAAATTTATCTTGGTCTCACAGGACATGGTTCCAGAAATCCATGTCCTTAGTCTTCTTGTCTGCAGCCAACCGTATGCGGGCTTTCTTGTGCATCATCTTTAGAAGAGGCTTCCTTCTGGGATGACAGCCCTGGAGACCAATTTGATGTAGTGTGCGGCGTATGGTCTGAACACTGACAGGCTGACCCCCCACCCCTTCAACCTCTGCAGCAATGCTGGCAGCACTCATACGTCTATTTCCCAAAGCCAACCTCTGGATATGACACTGAGCACGAGCACTCAGCTTCTTTGGTTGACCATGGCGAGGCCTGTTCTGAGTGAAACCTGCCCTGTTAAACCACTGTATGGTCTTGGCCACCATGCTGCAGCTCAGTTTCAGGGTTTTGGCAATCTTATAGCCTGGACCAGTGGTCCCCAACCTTGGGCCTCCAGATGTTCTTGGACTACAACTCCCAGAAGCCTTCACCACCACCTCTGCTGGCCAGGATTTCTGGGCGTTGAAGTCCAAGAACCTCTGGAGGCCCAAGGTTGGGGACCACTGGCCTAGACCATCTTTATGTGGAGCAACAATTAATTTTTTCAGATCCTCAGATAGTTCATTACCATGAGGTGCCATGTGGAACTTCCAGTGACCAGTCTGAGAGAGTGAGAGTGATAACACCTGCTCCCCCTTCACACCTGAGACTTGTGACACTAACGGGTCTCATGACACCAGGGAGGGAAAACGGCTACTTGGGCCCAATTTGGACATTGTCACTTAGGGGTGTACTCACTTTTGTTGCCAACGGTTTAGACATTAATGGCTGTGTGTTGCGTTATTTTGAGGGGACAGCACATTTACACTGTTATACAAGCTATATACTCACTGCTTTACATTGTAGCCAAGTGTCATTTCTTCAGTGTTGTCACATGAAAAGATATACTAAAATATTTATGAAATGTGAGGGGGTGTACTGTACTCACTTCTGTGATATACTGTATCTCTACACAAGATTTTGAGTTTATGAATATGTGGACCACCTGTGCACAATGGGCTAACTCCATATGTTAGTCCCAACTAGAGTAGACCCTGTGAATTAATTGCTAAGTGCTGGCTTAAGGAACCCTATCAATTCAATGGGGGAACTCTAATTGGGACTAAAAATTGTGTTTAGCCCATTGACATCGCTTCCAAAGATTCTAGCTAATATGCAGCAGTCTGGCATTATATCCCAATGTCAGATAAGCCTGCTCCCCACCCATTACTTTATGTATGTGTAGATGCAAAGTCTGAGCAAAGCTTTTGTATTGCCCCTTGCTCCCTCATGAAATCTAACAATTAGGTTTACAAAGTCTAACATAATTGTATCATGTTTTGTTAAGTGGCAATGTAGTGTTGTGGGATATCATTTCTAATGAAGCTCATAGTTCATTCAGCACTGTGGATGAGTAAGTCCTGTTTAAATAGAGAGCACCCAAAGCAGAGCAGAGGGAGATGCAGTGGGAAGGGAACACATGAGATCACAGCTTGAGTTAATTTTCTTGAGAAAGGGCCTCTACAGAAGCAACACTCTCCTGAAATGGAATATGCCACTCCCTGGGTTGCTTTGAGATAGAGAGCTCCTCAAGACATTGGTTGAAACCCTGTTGTGTAGTTATACAAATGGTCTAATGTTTAGATGTGAATTGCCAGAAGTTGAATCTCTGTAGGCATTCTCTATTGCATACCAAGTGGCGTGAATCAGAATGGAACAGATAATGTCGACAGAGATTTCTTAGCTCATGGCAGTTGGCGTCTAATCATTACACTTTGTGTAACTGTGCAATAGGATTTCAGCCACTGTGTTGCTGTTTTGTGTTTGTCTCTGTGGTGCATTATTTCTGGAGGAATTGAAATATAGTCTTAGGAGGATATGGGAGAGCTGCAAATGAAAGAAGGGGTCCTCAGGAACCTCTGCAAAATTGTGTGAATGAGACAAGGCAGTTGCAGAACAACAAAAACATCTGAACGCAATGTGTGCAAACATGTCACATTTTATTCATGATATGGTACTTTTTTCGTGTAAGAAATCTATTGTGCAAAAAAAATATATCAAAGCATGTATAAAGGGGGTTTACAATTACATTCTGTTTCACCATGTAGATCCATTATATACCACATTCCAAATACTGCAAATATTTTGAAGTTAAATATATGTCTTTGGTTAGTGTACAAGGAGCACACTTCCCTCCCCCCTCAAGTACTGCTAGAAATTTGCTGTAGAATGAGCTGGCAAAGTTAAAAACAAGGCAACCAATACTGGTGTGTTTTGTTTTGTTTTGTTTGGATAGTGAAATCTCAAAACCAGATGCTGACAGGAGCCTTTCCTGTCCTTACCTGGAAATGACGTGGAATGAATGGTCTTTCCCTTCCTCTGTGGACAAAGGATTACCAGTCACCACTATATTCTCCTTTACCTTGTGCTGAAGCATGTTTGTGCCCGTTTGGCTTGGGAACCAAGGCACACAGAGACATGGCATCCCTGATATATCAGAAGAGTAGAGAAAGAAGTTATGCTGTGTGCAACACTTGCTCTGGATGATTTTTGGACATTTCTGTTGCTCTCACACCACCTCAAACTGTGCAATACGTAGTTCAGAGAAAGATCTGGCAGGACTCTAAAGCATGCCAGTTTTTAATATTTTACTGCCCAATAAATGTATCCCCAGCTCCCGCTGCCCAACTCCAAGCATCTATTTTTGCAAGGACCACACAGCTTTCTTTGTGTCTAGAGAGGAGAGAGACTGATATCTCCATCTAGTGGGCTTGGTATGTAATAGTCTCTAAACTGGTACAGAGTGGGAAGGTGCCAATGAAAGATATAGGGTCTCTGTTCTCTTTTTCTCTCTCTTTCATCCCCCACCCCCTGAAAAGCCTCATAGAGGGGTCAGAAGGATTTGGTGAAGAGCCTGGATTCTGGCCTGCACCACGAGGGTCTATGGTGGCTGGCAAATAAAATCCAAATTCTGCACAGGTGTTTGTAGAGCCAAGCCTGATTTATGCATAAGATGTAAATTATAGTTTAGGGCTCCAAATTGCACACACATGTAAAATCTCCACCAGAAAGCTAGAACACTGCAGCTTTTTGAATTTTTTATGGAGCATTGTAAATTTGGCAGAGCTTAGAGCCTCAGTATGCCTTTAAAACAACCTCCAGTGGAGCACTCGCTGGATCCGTCCTGACACTTGTATGTAACATAGGAAGGAGGAATGTGGATAGTTTAATATCAGTTAATCTTTAGGGATTATAACCACACAAACAGTATATTCAAAAGCAAGCCCACCCATTCGACATGACAGTATATAGTAAAGGGGTTCAGGGTTGCAATCTTAACTCCCCTCCAGATTCCTCTCCCCTTCTGTGCCACATTTTATTGTTGTTGGACAACAGTGGTGCACAAAACTAGCTGTTTTTGAGAGTATAAACTATGTGTTTCCTACATTTTCCTGCATAGCAATTGGCTGCATTAAATCATTTTCCTGCCCGAAGCAAAAGGATAAATCAGTGGCCCACTCTTCCAGGTGCAGCTGACGGAATTGGGTATTGAATCCTGTATTAACACTGGCAAGTGGGTAGGATTCTTCAGCACACGAGAGGGCAGTAGCCCAGTTTAGCAGATGCTATGCAGAATAACCTCTGAGATACTCAGAGCTCCATCTTCCAAGAGAAGGAGGGCTAAGTAGAACAGCTGAGGTTGTCTTTCGCATTCTGATAGGCAGCTCTTTCTTCAGACTACTCTTTAAGAAGTAGACTGCTTCACATTGAAAACAGGCTGTTGTTTTGTGCCCCTTCCATTTTGAAAATTCTATTAACGTTGGAAGAACCAGTATAATTTTTCTGTACAGGTGGGAAATGATAGGTACTGTAGCACTTGAGCCCTGCAAGGTCAGGCACCAACAACCTTCTTCCTATGGCACCAAGACTAGCGGCTAGAGAACTGCTAGTATATCAAGCCAGGATACAGATATGGACTAGCAACCTTCCAGTCCTGGGAGTCAGGTGATCCAGGACAGGCAATCTATGCCACTATTTGATATACAGTTTTATGGCTCATTGTATTTCCTCATGAGGCACCTCATGGTGCAGCAGCTGAACTGCAGTCAAGACTCTGCTTGTGACCTGAGTTTGATTTTGAGAGGGTCAGGTTTGAGGTTGACCCGGCCTTCCATCCTTCTGAGGTCAGTACACTGAGTACCCAACTCACTGGGGAGACAATGTGTAGTTTGCATAATTAAATTATAAACTGCCCAGAGAGTGCTTTAAGTGCTATGGGGTGGCATATAAGCAGCACACTTTGCTTTTGCTTTTCCACAGTGAGCACCTCACTACTGGAGGATGAACTTCAGGGTATCTTTTCCATATGTCCCAATTGGTTTGCTGCTGTGCCCCAGCTCCAGCTGTATTTGGCCAGGCACTAAAGCTGTAGAACTTGGATTATGGAAAGAAAACGCAATGTATGAGATACCAGAATCTTTCTTGCTAAATGTTTGTATTCAATAAGAGATTTTAGTGAATGCATTGTTGATTTCATAGGAATCATCAACCCGACTGGAGCCAAGAAATCAGAAGGCTGAGACTAGGAAGGGCAGCAATGACAAAATTAGCAAAGATAATCAAATGTAAGAATGTCACTGGAGACCAAGGCCAAGATCATCCACACTCTTGTATTTGCAATCACCATGCATGGATGGGAAAGCTCAACAGTTAAGAAAGCTGACAGGGAAAAAAAGAGATTCATTTTAAACGTGGTGCTGGAGAAGAACTTTGTGGATACCCTGGATTGCCCCAAAGACCAACAAGTGGGTCCTGGAACAAATCAAGCCTGAACTCTCTCTGGAGGCAAAAATGACAAAACTGAGATTGTTATACTTTGGCACATCACGAGAAGGCAAGATTTTCTGGAAAAGACAATAATGCTGGGAAAGGTGGCTGGCAGAAGGAAAAGAGGAAGATCAACTATGAGATGGATTTACTCCCTAAATTCCACAGCCTTGAGTTTACAAGAACTGAGCAGGACTGTTGAGATCAGGTTATTTTGGAGATCACTTGTTCATAAGATTGCCATACACCAGAGGCAACTGGACGGCATGTAACAACTTAATATAGCATAGTAACTAATCCAAGGCTGCAATCATATACACATTTACCAAGGGGTAAGTTCTGTTTAGTTCAGTGGGACTATCTTTTGAGCAGAAATATGTAAGTTGCCCTATACATGCTAAGCATTTTTACATGCTTCATTTTCTGTTTACTAATGCTTACCAGACAGCCATCTTGAAAGGTGGAATTAAAAGCAGAACAATGGAAATTATTATGCAAATATAGTTTGACAATGGAGTGAGGACATCATTCTGGCTTCTGTTTTTAATGACATACTTCCAGTAAGAATTGTAGATCTTGAACAAATGTGATTTATTGAAATTACATTCTTTGGAATTGAAAGCACAGTTGTCATTTGATGAGTACATATAAAAGAAACCATTGATAATGTGCTCATAGCAGCTGCTGAAAATTGCATAACAAGCATTATGGGGGGGGAATCTGGCACTAAAGGCTTAAAGATTAAACGGGGGGGGGGGAAGTCCTTTCTTGTCACCAAGTTGGGCAATAATTGAGCATTTTGTTGTAAAATACTAAGACTGCTGACTAATTTCTGGTGGACCATCTAACATACTGTATGTTGGAATTCATGAAATCAATTCTGGACAAGGTCTGGTCCAGCAAGGCACTTCTTATATTCTTTAAACAAGAGGACACACTTGGGATCATGTATTAGTTAGGGTTTGACCGTTTCCAATTACTGTATGCATTCTTGCTTTATAAATTGAACACGTATCAGTGAGTCATAGGAATTCTAATAAACATTTAGATACAAGATTTACATCTGTACTCCCCTGCATATACATGACATGTAAGGGAGAGCCATGCAATCTCACAGCATCCAAATAACATGGACTCTGTGGCAAAGCTGCTGCTGCTTTGAGATAATGTTCTATTTGCTGCCCATCTTGCAGGCCACAGTGTAGGAGGGTATTGCTCAGAATACTAGTTTCCAAGTGCCAGAAAAACATGGGTTCTTCTAGAGCACAATCTTAGACAGGTATACTCAGAAGAAAGTCCCACTGAGTTCAGCGGCCTAAATCCAATCTATATTCCAACTAAGTAGACTGAATCCATTGCTGAATTGCAAGTCAGCACTTACATAAATCACACTGATTCTATGGCATACTCTAGCTGAGACTACCAATCACATTCACACCCCAAAGACTTGCTCCAGAAAAAAGATACAGGATTACAGTCTCAGTGTTGTAATACAATACTAAAAGTGTGGAAATTTATTTAAAAAGTACCGATTTGTAATTTAGGTGTACAAAGAAAAAACAGGACAACAATGAAAGTCTTAAAATTGCATTTATGATTTTATTACTGGATATGGCCCTAGCTGCAAGTTTACATTTTTAAAGCTAAATGATAAAAGGAAAGGGAAATAGGAGAAGAACAGTCTTGGAAAGCTGGGAGAAATAGAAGATGTTAAAGCAATTTCTCAAAAGAAGAAGGCTGAAGAAGGTAGGATGTCTCCATATGTTGCTAAACTGCAACCCCCATCAGCCCTAGCCAGCATAGTCAATTATGAAGGATGATGGGCATTTTCATTCCACAACACTTGGAGGCCACACTTTCTCCACCCATCTTACAGAATAAGGAAATGCATCACAAGTCAGTACCAAAAGGAAAGAGTGGTCAGAATCAGGTCTGAAAACAATGGAGAACTGCTGCCAGTAATAGATGGACCACTGCTCTGACTTGGTATAAATAAGGCAGCTTTGTATCTTCCTGATCAGTATTGAGGAAGCATAAATTAAAGAGCCAGTGTGATGCAACGGCCAGTGTTGGACTAGAATTGAGAGAGAACAGCGTCAAATCTTACTGCCCCCTATTACCACGAGGTTGACCAGTTGCTCTCTGCCTAATCTACAGTTTGTGAGGATATAATGGTGGTGGCAGAAGAACGGAATGAAAAAAATTAAACAATTTGTATTCAAAAGGAGGTTAGTGAATTTTGTTTTAGAAAAATTGCAGCAATACATGAGGAAGGGAATAATAAAAAAGCAAAGAAGGAATAAAGTGGGATGAAAGATGAATAGATTTAGTTGTCAAAAGTAAATGCTTAAATATAGTAGATGAGAAAGCAAGAAAAAGGGAAGAGCAAACAGCAGAAAGCCAAGAGAACAAGGGGTCTACAGCATTAGGAACAGAAACAGTTCGTCACAGACGATAAATTGAAAAACCAATAGCATGATGATAGGGTAGGAGGTATGTCACAAGGGAACAAGCCCTACTGTGCTAGCACTTTGGCAATTTTTCCATCAAGTCAGGGGTTGGCAATTTGTGGTCCTTCAAATATTGTTTGATTGCTATCTTCCATCATTCCTCACCATTAGCTAGGGCTAATTAATACTGTGGTTCAACATCTAGAGGGCTACAACATGCTCCCTCACCCGACATATCAGGGCCAGTTGGCCCACCTGGTTTTGCTGCTTGAGGTAAAGAGCAAAATGGCACCTCCATTCTGTTTAGAAGCTGATTGAACAGGTAGCTGAACTTGACATCAGTACTGACAATGGGATATACCTGAGAGCAGCCAGCCAGTTTAGGATCCACACAGCTGTATTCTCCTAGGGACAGGAGCAGCCATTGGGCGTATGAGGAATGGCTAGGGGGCTGCTGCTCCCAACATGTTCCATCTAAAGCATCTCCCTCATTGCTCAATGGTATGGCCAACCCAGGCTATTGATGTTCTGTCCATAAGCAATCTTTGCATTCTGATGTGATTTTACCTCTAACCCACTGAGTTGGGGAGGCAGCAGCACAGAAAGTGTATGTAGATCAGTAGCAATGGGAGCTACATTATAAGCTGCAGGCAACATGAAGTCCCGCTCATGTACTGAGGTATGCCACATACTCCACTGGCTGTAGGCTGGCATGTACATTTTGTGACAATATCATTTAAAAAAGAATATCAGTACATACACAGACATACACACAATTAGCAAACACAGTTGACAGCAGTGGGGGGGAAGTTACATCTCCGGGGCTACAACTTCTGTAAACCTCTCGTCAACACAGCTACTGGCCATGCTGGATGAGGGAATCCTGGGATTACAGTCCTCAAAATGTAACTTCTCCAGCTCTTGTTGAAAGTAATAGGATTTAGCTGAAATTTTAGTATGCCTTTTCAAACATCTGCTCTTTTTCAGGAGCAATTGCTATACAATCTAGCCCATTCAGTCGGGAGATAATCTCCTTGCAGTGAATAAAACAAACACCAGGAAAAAATGAACGAGGTCTTATTTTGCTTTGGAGAAGGTTTTGCCAATTTTTCTTGACCCTATACTTTTTGGAATGATCTGAAAGTGCTAAGGTACTTTGTGTACCAAAAATGCTGTCATGCAAATTAAAAATAATACCCTAACACAGCACGTGGTTAAAGCGGATTAAGCCTGACAGGATTTAAAGGCATCTAATTGCATGAATTGCAGGACAGCTTGTGGCCAAAATGCACAGACTCAAAGAGCTGTACAATTAGTTTTGGACAGCCAATCAGGGTGGGACAAGTTTAGATGTATTTTCTCAATCAGCAGAAACTCCTCTCCAAATGTTTTTGTGGCAAGACCTTTTCTGAAGAGTTTTAGTGGAATTTAAAACCTGGCACAATGTTGGCTGTAAAAAGGACATGAGAGCTTTTTTGTTTTTTAATCTCACAAGGAATGGTGAAGCTTGGGGCATACTTGAAGTTGCCGTCTCATTCCCAAATATGTTTCTCAATTTTAGATTCCAAAATTTAACATTTTAATCCGATACACATTAAAATACAAATGGAACACTGGAAATGGAGAGGGAAGGGGGGAAAACATTAACACATTCTAATGATGACTAAAATTGAATAATGAAGAAGACCAAAAAGGAAGGGGGGAGGAGAAGAAAAAGAAAAAGAATGCTCATGATATATTTTGTTTATTATTGCTCTCAAAGGGCTTGGTAGTCAAATATACAAGCTATATTCTATTAAACCAGAAGAAAATAGTGTAAGGTATAAAATCTATACTCACTGTTCCAGTTGATATTCTTTATGACACACACTGCTATTTCCATTAATGTTCTTTCATACACAGTTTGCATATTTAATTTAAAAAATAAAAAGCTATTTGAAGAGACAAATCATAGTTCAAGCCAAAAAGATGAGCTGTCATGTAGTATATTGTGCAATGTTGTACATTTCGGTTTTCAAAATGGATATGTCTTTCTAGAATGGCAAACAAATTAATGTGTGCTCTTCACATGTTTTCAAAGCAAAGGATGATCAATATGCCATGATATGAAAATAAAACTAAAGAGAAAAAAATCTGAATTTTCTCCCCATAAGGTACATGCACTACTCCCACTACCTTCAAGCAGGAGTCAACTGTACTATGCTGAAACTGGACATCTACTTTTTAAAAGATACATATGCACATTCTCTTCTTGTTTGGAACCTCTGCACGTGTGACCCCACAATGCTCCCCTTAATTACGTTGAACTTTCAGGGCTTCTCTGTCAGTATTAAATGCCTTGCTCACACGTAGTTGTAGCACAGCCAGGGTCTTCCTACTTTGCTTTTGTTGTTGACTGCAATTAAAATACATTTAACATTATCTTCAGAAAGCAATTATACAGCATCTTTTGAAGAAGAAAAATTCAAACAAGCAAAGGTTACTTATGTAATTAGTTTAAAAATCCTGTCTGTTTTCATTTTCTAATTAGAAAACAAATTTTCTGTTTAGCTGTCTAACAATTTAAAACAAAACAAAATGTGGAAAATATCTACAGAGCAAAAAATACAGTCATGGCTGGATTCTGCCCCTCTCCAAGAAGCGTGTGTTCAACTTCTAATGAAGTTAATAATAAGAATTGCTTGTCCTTACAGCTAGGGTGGATTTTATCCCTCTCTGGAAGCATTATTTGTGTATTCCAGGACTTGATTTTCCTGTGCAATTTTCTCCAAGGGGGGAAAAACACAGCAAAATGCATGGTTACTATAGGCTGTGATCTGAATTACTGGTATTCACATGCAGGAAAGCAACAAATACAACTAATTTTTCGCTGCAGTAATTGTCCCTGATGAAGAATTATTCAGTTTGAAAATGGCTTGTTTCTTCAGCAACAGAAACTGGTGCAGCAGAACAACTACCAATGTTTCTCTTTAATGTCACTCTCCACCATGCTTGCATATCAGTTATTTTGATCACAGCTCATAAGACAAGTTGAAATAAACCTTTCATTGGCCAAAATCCTGTTCCTGTAAAGTCATCAACTGGTGCTGGGAATGTTTAATTAACTACATAAAAGCTATATCTCCCCTATTTTTAGATTCCAAGGATCCCTAGGGCTCCCTTTTGCCCTGGGGAAGCCTTTGGGACCCTTGGCATGTGAGGGGAGACTTTAAAAGTCAAAAATTGCTGACAGATCTTTGCTACCTGGATTGGGACTGTTGGCCACAATTCAATGGCAATTTTTGACTTTAACTGAGGTACAGGAAGCTTTTAATTACTTTTAATTAAATGTTACCAGCACCAGCTGATAACATCAGCTTCCGCTGTGTAGCCTGAACAGGATTTTGCCCATTGAGAAAACCCTAAGCATATGGGCATGGCATAAGAAAGCAAAGATAAGCACTTCCCATGAAGCATTTCTCCATATTTTAGGGTGGCAAGTTGCAAACAAAAATATTTCAAAAAAGTGAATCTGCGTGGGGAATAACTCGTTCTTTAAATAAAAACCTATTTAAAACAATCAGATTATTAGATAACAATATGTGTGTTAATATTACAATGTCAGGAGTGGTGGGGCATGATTTTGTTTTGAAGTCTATTCAGAAAAATTAATTCCGTGTTGTTCGTGGTACAGAGCTGATGGCAAAATTGGGTCCCAGCACTGAAAGAAGATACATGTCACTACCTGGGGTAACTACAAATCCCTCCCCCCAGGGCCCCTTTAATTATATGCAAAAAACCCCCAGTCAATCTGCAAAACTCTACTAAGGACAGTTGCACACAACACAGCCTCCATTTTTGTGGCTAACTATTTCCTTGGAACATCCCTTACACTGAGACACTTAGAGAGTTACACATACACATAAATGTGTTTCGCCTGCACACAGCTTTCCAGAGGGAAGCAGCCTCTGTATATGCTGTGAGTAAATATCGAAGTCGCATGAGGGCTGCGCTGCTTCTATCAACATACTCTGGAGTCAGAGATGGTAGAAACTGTATTGGGATATTGAACCTGCAGCAGGAAAAAAAGAGTCTTTACCACCCAATGTATAGACGTTAAAGGATTTTTTAAGCAATTTTTTTTTAACAAAATGAAAATCTACTATGATAACATAAGGCAGATAATACCTTCTCCCTCTGCCTGCTTATTTAAAATAAAGTTGTTCCAATTTCAAATGAAAGTACTTTCAGGGTAAGTATGGTTAAAATTGCCACTCCAGAGGTATAATCCCCACCACCACCACCACACACCACGTATTTGCCGTAAATGTCTCCTGCGTTTAAGAGTTGCTAAATAAAAGATCCTCTCCAGACTCCTATAAAAATAACGTCTACTCTTTTTGGACTACAATTCTCAAAACCACCCAACCACAACCTCCCACCAGCATGGGAGTAAACAATAATCCACATTATCAACATTCCATTTTTGCCCACCCTCTCTTATTGTGTTGGTGTATGCTGTTTTTCAAAAGAAATCCATGAGGAATGAGACTTCTGAACAGAATGGACCTGAAAAAACTAGGAGACTGAACAGTCTTAGTCACACAGCTCCAAATTTGATCGTTATCAGAGATTGTTTTTTTTAAAAAAATACCAAGTTCAATATCTATGTATGAAACTGAGCTAAGCATATTCCATTTATAACTGGAACAACATAAGGGAGAAGTGTGTGTTTGTGTGTGCTTGGAATGGAATTCATTCTGGTAATGTCTATTTCAAAGTATGTGCTTATCAGTAAGGTACTGCCGCCATCAAAATGTCTTTTTTTTTTGCAGGTTAGTTAATATTAAAATAAAATTATAATGATTTGAAAAGATGAAGTAGCTTTTCCAAGTAGGTTCCTCTCCCAAGAAACAGCTGTAAAATTAACTGAATATTGCATTTTGCTGCAATGCATGCTGCCTGGTGTTTTGTTTTGTTTTTTAAAGAAAAAGACGCTAAAATAAGAAAAAGTTAAAACAGTTTTAGCAAGAAGAAACAATAATAAGATCCTCTTGCAAAGCAGGTCTTGTATTCTTGAAAGACAAACCAGTTATTGAAAAACAAATCACGTGAAGATGCACATAGCTCCACACATTACCTCCCTTCTCCCACCCACAATCAAGGGGAAAAAATTAGCCCAGATTTTTCTCCAAAAACTATGAATACAGGGATCCTTAGGAAGGTAAGCAGTCAGTTCTTTCCTCTTCTCTTAAATGTTCCAATTTTTTCAGTCTTGGCTCAAGTATTATTAGTTATCAGTTAATAAGAAAAAAAAAAGATAAGTTTTCTAAGTGTCTTTCTTTCAGCAAAGTTAATTTGATACCATAGTCTTGTTATATGTTCAGAATTGCATCTGTAAAATTATTTCTTTTTCTTGAATTCTTGATTGCCATAGCTGGAGCCCTTTTCTATCTCAGTCACTCCTATCAGTCTACGAACTCCAAAGGAAGCTTTAAAAGAAAAAAAAATACTGAGTTACTTCAATGTTTGGTAAAATATCAAGAAGCACATACCTAAATGTAACACACACAAACATTTAATAGGTATGTAGGCTGTACATACTCTGTGTTTAAACAAAACAGTAACACTCATTACTGCACTAATAAAAGATAATTCTGGAATCTATCAAAGTATATATTAGTTATGCAGTTATTTACAGAAAGCATGCTGTCTGAGCTAGTGATTAGGACTAGGAGTGTGATTTCCTTCCTTCCTTCCATCTCCCAGAATTCTCCGAGAACTCCTCTGATAAAATGCTAGAAAATCCAGTCCACAAACACACACCTGCAGACATCTTTGTTTCACTCATTTGGACAAGGTTTCCTTCTAGGCTTTCGTCTAGGTCTTTTTTTCCTGCTGCTGTGTTTCCTAGGAAGAAGCTGCTGCAATTGCCGGAGGCGGGGGGCATCTTCAGAAGGAACCCTTCGTAGATCATAAAGAACAACGAGACCCTCAGGAAGAACCATGGCAGCTTCTTCTCAGGAAGCACCGGAGCAAGAAATGATGACCTAAAGAACACCTAGGAGGAGTCCTTGGCCTTGTCTAGGTCAGTGAACAGAAGGTGTCTAGGTAGGTAGGTAGGTAGGTAGGAAGGAAGGAAGGAAGGAAGGAAGGAAGGAAGGAAGGAAGGAAGGAAGGAAGGAAGGAAGGAAGGAAGGAAGGAAGGAAGGAAGGAAGGAAGGAAGGAAGGCGCTCCTCAAATTAGGAAAAAGATGGCAAGACTGGGCTAATCTCTTCACGTTTCTGTATTATCCTGCCTTGTACTCTGTGAACTACAGGAGCAACTACATTCTTAAACACCTTTTTACTCAATACCAAACATAGCTAGCACCGTGTTATAATGCAGAAATACAGATCAACACAATGGAGAAATGGGAAATGCATCTATCAAACATTATTCTCTGCCCCCCTCCCATCCTCAAAGTAAATAATACTGCTGTCTGGTTATATTACAAAATTCTGATGCATATGTTTAAATCCAATGTTGAAACATCCTGTTTTAATTGGTTAAGTTTTATTACCTGCTCCAACAAAGCCCAGGAATGCAAGAATCAGAAGAGGGGATCCACTTGCAAAAATTCCAAAACCAAATTTGAAAAGAGGAGAGAGTAAAATGGTTGCCCAGAAGAGAAAGTTGAGGAGAGTCCATGGTCTTCTGGGAGGTTTGAATTGTTGCCCAGGAAAGGTGCCCTCTTGATTATACTTCTCTTGTAAAGCATCCTTGAAGAGAGGGAAAAAAAGGATTCTCAACCTCAGGATGCGTAAGCTTGAGTTCGCATCATTTAAACCCTGTAAATATTAACAGTAACATAAGCAGGCCTCTACCCCTCAGTGACACTGGCTGCTACTTGAAGAATTTGTATTTGCATATTAGTCTGTTTCTGTTGTACACAGAAGACAATGTACACGAGGCATCTTTCTGTTTTAATTTTTAAATTCTAAAATTTTGAGCTCCATATTACTTCCCATATATGTGTGTATGTGTGCAGTTAAAGCACAAACAAATCTGCTAAGAGTGTCATACCAAATAAGGAACAGTCAAAGGGATGAATGAAAGAAATGCTTGAGTTCAGTAACAACAGCATCTCAAGGACTGTTAAAGCATGTTTAATCAAACCCAATACAAAACATGTATTAATTAAAATATTTACACCCTGTCCTTATCAACAGAACTCACGGCAGGACACAGTCAATAAAATTACTGTAAACAAATCTAAACAATCACATAAATACTTTAAAACAACTGAAAACACTTTAATAAATGAAGGAAGACTGCATCATACTTTCTGATCACTCTTGGCTAAATTAGATGCAAGATGGGAAATTTGTGTTATTGGGAACTCCCATGGTTATTTAAGAACCTTGCGGCACAGTGGTTAAAACTGCAGTACTGGAGCCAAAACTCTGCTCATGACCCAGGCTCAATCCCGCTCGAGGTTCATTCAGCCTTCCATCTTTCCATGGTTAGTGCATTGAGTACCCAGTTTGCTGGGGGTGGGGCATGTGTAACTTTCATAATTAAATTGTAAATCACTTGAAAGTGCTTAAATGCTATGGATATAAGTAGCGTGCTTTAAGAGTTCTAGCAAGTGTTGAATGCAACTTTTATTGGACCCATGGCTTGAGGTGAGAAACTCAGAGTGCTGCAGGGTAGCAATTTTAGCTGGATGTGCTGCAGGGTAGCAATTTTAGTTGGATAAAGGGTTACCACATAGTACCATAGTCTCAGTCTATCCCAAATCCATATACCTTACAGTTGCCATGAACTTCTAAAGAGCTGTGTGACATCTTCATCATGGATATCCCATATCAAGTCTTGTTGGCTCCCAAACAAAAGAAAGACTTCCTTGTTAGCAGTACTGTTCTCCCTGAAGAAGACACTGTGTAAAGGAATTTTCTATACGTCTTAAAGGCAGAAAACACTATTTACCTTTTCCTGGTAAAGTTTATGAAGCCACTTTGCTGCTTCCTTTTCATCTAAAGGAATATCTTCTAGAGGAAACCGCCTAGTGTGTTTAAAAAGATCCAGAAAGAGCTTTTATTAGTGGGAGAACAAGCACAATATATACATTTTCAGCTTTTATGCTACTTCCACTTTTATCTCACATGCATTTTGAAGCCTTGAACTATTGGCAGAAATAATCAGGTTGACTGGAATCAGGAGATTTTAGTCAACTCCTCTTTTTTCTTTGTTGCCAGAATTTTTTGTTTTATATTCCTATACAGTGGTGTGAGGTATGCACATCTGTGTATGTCTACGATAAAGCTTGTATTGAATAACTGATACATGTCCAATCAACAATCAACATGAATAGTGCTAAGAGTAGATTCTACTTTCAAGGATGCAATATATCAAGTAACTGCAATATATCAAGTAACAAGAGAAAGAGGACCTATATTCACTATCAAGCACAATAAACTGCAGCTGCAACTTTCCCTCAAATGTTCTTTTTTTTTTTTTTTTAGAGTTTAGCAGTGAAGCAACATTGGTTAAATTCCAGTCATTCATCTCTTTCCCTGCTGGTCAGTGTCCCATCTTTCATTCATTCTAACAGAGCTGTAACACTAAATTTGGAAATGCATGTGCTCATCATGGCAGCCTCCATAACTGGTGCTCCATCAAGAAGAATCCTGAAAAAGCAGGCAGTTGGATCTGTCAAGATCAACAAGTGAGAAGCTGGTCTTTTGTAATATTAATGGATTTTAATTGCCCATTCAAGACCAACCAAATACTTTGCCTTGCATTTGGGATAGCTTACAACAGTATACTGCTCTTGGAAAAATCCATGTCTGTCCCAGCTATTGTAAGGATTATAACTAATACTATCGGAACCGTCCACCAAAACACAGATGCATCACCCTGACAACATAATGAAATTTGGACAGGTCTCGCACTACAAAAATAGCTAAGCACAATACAGCAACCTATACCACAAGAAGCCCCAGAGTCACAACCCATAACAAATGTTCTGTCTCCACTGAAACATTCATTTCCCATTCATTGCCTCAAGACTTGCATTGGAAATATTCTAAACAAACAGGACCATATAGCAGGGGTGGAGAACACATGACCCTCTAGATACTAGACTAGAGCTCACAGCAATCCTAACCAGTATAGCCAATAGTGATGTTATTGTACTCCAACAACAATCAGAAGGTTGCAAGTTCTCCATCCCTGGCTACAGAGTGAAATTGAGTTGTTTTTACTGCTACACTTCCTAACGAGCCTCTGTAAGATTCTGTTTGCAAAATCAACCTTACAAAAGGCTGCAATCCTATGTATACTTACCTGGGAGTAACACCCTTTGAACCCAGTGGAAATTACTCCTAAGTAAACATGCATAGGATTGCACTTTTATTCATAGTTAGGCAGGATCTTTCCCAGAGGTTGTAAAAATTGGAACATGACCATCCGTTGTTTCCCCTGCTCATTTAAAAAAGGTATACCAATGAACACTGGTTGCAAAATATCCACCCTGAATCCAAAGGGTTATCATGTGCATATACTTATATTTATAGACCAAACTACTAAATGCTCCCCTTGTTAGATATTATCAATGCCTATTCTAACTGTCAAGCTCTTTCATGCATTTTAATACAAATGTCACTGAAAACCCTAGAGGGCTGCATCCCTGGAATGCATGGGCCACTAGAGGGTGCCCACAGCCAGAACATGTTGATCATTTAGCAAACATTCTGCTTTTCAGAGTCTATTATGAAATTGGAGAAAATTAACATTTAATTGAGAAAGCACAGTGAAAAGGAGCTGGAAGCCAGATTGACTTCAGCTATTTAGAAGATCCTGAAGGCTACTGTTTAACAAGACTGGACTATACACTTTGTTTATTCACCTGTTTTTAAGAGGTGGTGGTACCAATGTTTGAAACCTGAGATAATGCACTTCAAGTGCATCTTTCAAATCAAACATGAAATTAACTATAACATATCATAAACAAATCAGTATTTTAAAAGGATTTGTACAATAGGGATTTTCATATTTGTCTTCACACTTCATACTAAGTGTGCAACGAAAACAAACCTGAACAGTTAGAACAGTTATAAACCAGTTGATCCCAACTTTGGCTAACACAGATGTTGTTGAATTGCATCTCCCAGAACTTCCTGAAAGCACAGCTGGTTGTGAAGGCTTCTGGGAATTGCAGTTCAAGAACACCTCGGTTACCCAAGGTTGGGAACCACTGGTATAAACCCATGTTGTGTGGTGTGTGTGTGTGTGTGTGTGTGTGTGTGTGTGTGTGTGTGAGAGAGAGAGAGAGAGAGAGAGAGAGAGAGAGAGAGAGAGAGAGAGAGAGAGAGAGAGAGAGAGAGAGAGAGAGAGAGAGGAGCATAGGGTGTAGCTCCATGACTATTTTCCTGCCTTGTACTCTGAACTAAAGGAGTAACTACATTCTTAAAACCTTTTTACTAAATCCCAAACATAGTTAGCACCGTGTTATAATGCAGAAATACAGATCAACAGAACAGAGAAATGGGAAATGCATCTATCAAATATTCTTCTCTGCACCCCCCTCGCATCTTCCAAGTAAATAACACTGCTGTCTGGCTATATTACAAAATTCTGATGCACATGTTTAAATCCAGTGTTGAAACACCCTGTTTTAATTGGTAAGTTTTATTATATATTTGTCCATATTATATATATGTCCAGACTATATATGGACATGGCAACTCTCAAATACATGCTGTACATGAAGGCTCACCTGACACACATATCTGCTTCATATTTCTTCCCATAAAGGATCCCTAGTAGGGATGGGTTCTTGTTTCCTCTGAAGTTTAACGTTACATCATACACTGCTGAAACTGTTATAAGCAAGATGATATATCCATCACTTCAGTTTCCAGACTGTTAGGATTCAACTTACTTAATAATTATACTAAAAGCACACAAGCATAGATATAAACAAGTGACACACTTGAGTCTGGCAGCACATATTTCTTCACTGGCCAGGACTAGGTATACCCAAAACAACTTACTATGCTGTAACTCTAACAGCACTAAACTGATCAGGCACAGCAATCCATTCCAATCAGCTAAATGTGCATATGCCCCCTACTTGCCTTAGGGCTAGCTCCTGTATAATATCAAACCACAATCTGCCCGCAAAGAAGGTAGAAGCCATGGTTTGATCAATCTGGTTTGCAGGGAGTTAAAGAAGCATTCAGATATAGCATTACACCACAGTTTAGCGATATACTAGTGAGCATCCATCTCACTCTTTCCCTTTCCTCATTCACTCTGCTGCAGTGGAGTGGAGACTGGAAGCTGTGTGGAGATTTTGCTCCCATTTTAAACTATACAAAGCTCACAGTTATACCTGAATTGGGACAAACTCTGTTTAGTTTATTTGCAGTTTTTCCCAGACAAGTTAACATGAATCTATGGTTTCTCCTCCTGATTTGAACAGCCAAACCATAATTAAAAGTAACAACAAAATACCAATTAATTTAAATCAAAAATGTCTGATCTATTTGTTTATATCAGCAAATTGCAGTTTGCCATGGTTTATCAAATCCATTAAATGCACAAGTGGGTATTTCACACTTCCTCATGTTCACAGGACTTTAAATCTCACTGATATTTCTCTTTGTTTTCTACTTAGGAGAACGAACAGAAGGGAAAAAAAGATTTCAAGTTGTAAAGGGAAGCTCTTGCATTGCTATCATTGGACAATTAAGAAACATACTATTACAACTTCTTGGGAAATGGACATATGGAGGTCACTGTGGTTAAGGAGTGGTATGAAATAAGGCAATTCACCTTGTGTCAATAGAAAGCTTGTGCAACTTTCTAGATTCTTTTAGTCCCACAATCTACAGCATTTCTGATGCTGGTAGCTGGAAAGATAACCATCAAGCATGTAACCCAACAACAGTATTTCACCAACCATCTGTCCTATTTAACAGCCTAGTCTGTGTGGTGTAACACAAACTTACACCTTCACATACATGCTGAGAGTGTTAATTAGACTATGTTTGCATAGCACTTAAGAAATGTGAACTGCTAAGTAGCATTATTAAATTCTCTACATTTAAAAAACTAGTCAATGTATTAGACTATTTAACATAAGAAAAACTAGCAGTTTAAATGCCAGCATTTACATCAACGTAGGTTTTGCATTTAAGAACAGCAACAACAAATCTAATGGCCAACAGCAAGGGCTGGGCCAAAAGATCATGGTTAATGGGAATTTGGATAACAAAAAGTATAAACCAGTTAATATACAGAAATTACCAAAAAAAAAAAAAAATTTAAATCAGTAAAAGAAAAAATCATAAGTTGGACTAAATTGAATTTTTTGTTTTATAATTGTTATGGAAATTGTTTTTGTAATAATTTTGTGATTTTATCTGTTGTTTTATGTTGTTTGGAAGCCGCCTAGAGTGGTCGCAAGACCAGATAGGCGGGGGTATAAATGAAATAAATAAATAAATAAATAAATAAATAAATAAATAAATAATAATAATAATAATAATAATAATAATAATAATAATAATAATAATAATAATAATAATAATAATAATAATAATAATAATAATATATCAGTGCTACGGAGAATAGCATTAGTCAAAGCACATATATTACCAAAATTTTTATTTTTATTTCAAAATATACCACTACAACCTGAAATTAAAAAAACAAAATTATGGCAAAAAACCTGGAAAGGTTTATTGGCAGAAAGGGGAAAAAGCTAAGGTTCATAAGCAGTGTAAAATATGGTCAAAGCATAAAGGGAGGGCTAGGGATACCACAATTAATAAAGTCTTATGAAGCCTTTCAAATTACTCAAGTAATAAAGTTTATATGGACAGAAGAAATTCCAGACTGGGTTGAAATGGAAAGAGATAAGGATATTGGTGTAGTTAACACTTATATTTACACAGTGGAATCAATTAGAAAGAAGGAGCAAGTACAAAATCCTTATACTTGTGAGACACTGAAAATATGGCGTAAATACATGAGATTATTTGCTCCGTCTATATCCCCTCTATGCCCCATGCTGGATTATCCAAAATTTAAATCAAAAGAGAAATATGTACAATTCAAAAATTGGAAAAGAATTAGAATTTATAGAATAAGAGACCTATTTGATGCAGGGAAACCAATAAGAATTAGATCGTTAAGAGGACAAAACAAAGGAAATAAAAACTAATTGGCTACAATTAATACAGGTAAGAAATTTGGCAACTGATTTATACCAAAGTTTTGGACCTATGAGAACGCTCACGGAACTAGAACAATATAGTATAGAAAAAGATCGAAATAAAAGGAAGGGAATAACTTCAGTAATATATAAAAATTGGTTGTGAAAGCATTTCCCAGGGGTATGGGATCTAAAATAACATGGGAAACAAATTTGAATATTAATATATCAGAGAAAGAATGGATGGAAATATGGACCACATATCCATATAAATCAATATCAGTTAAAACAAAAGAAATGGTTTTGAAGGTAGTCCATAGATGGTATTGGCACCCCACAAAATTTCACAAAATTAATGGAGAAATCTCAGATAGGTGCTGGAGAAACTGTGTAAGTAAAGGCACACTAGAACACATGTGGATCTCTTGCCCCAAAGTGGAAGAATATTGGCGGCAAAAAATTAAATGGATAGAAACATTTTTGAATCAAAAAATAATTAAAAATGAAGCTTTATTATTATTTTCAATATTTAAGGAAGGAAATGAAAAATTATTTAACAAAGACCTAATTGCACATCTTATTGGTGCAGCAAGAGCTGAAATTGCACAAAACTGGAGAAATGCTCAAGATCTTTCAGTACAAAAATTTGAGAACAGAATCTGGCAAATGGTCCTGATGGAAAAGTTGACCAATCAAACTGAAATATATAGAGGGGAAATAAAACAGGATCAATTTATGAAAACCTGGCAACCATTATTAACATGTGGAATTAGCTCAAGAAAAGAAGAATGGGAAATGGGAAGTAATTTGGATTGCTGGCATGTAATATTTTAAAAGAATTAATTAAGTATGTTAAAATATGAACTAGTGGATGTGTAAAGAAAGATAATGTGCTGATAGACTGTGTAGGTAATGTAATAGTATTGTACTACAATTCTAACTTGCATTGTCATACTATGGATGTTAATAAAATAATTTTAAAAAAAAATAAAATAAAAAAAAAAAGATCATGGTTAATAAACACTGCAAGCAAAGCCAAGGAAACAAATACCTGTTCCCCTGAGACACTGGACAGCAGTAGTGAAACCTCTGGTTCTGGGCAACAGGTGATATTTGAGTTTAGGCAATCCCTTGGATTCTGCCACCTCCATGCTGATACGATGCTTGGTCTCTGTAAAACGAGTTCCTTCACAATACAAGAGAAACTGTGGCAAAATAAAAAGGGGAAAAAGGTCTAGTACCATTGTTTAAATAGTATTATTACTGTCTATTTTTTTTAAAGTACATATACATGTGAATGACCAATATAAACACATTGGCAACTGGCTCTGAATCTAGAAACATCTCCATCAGAAGGAGAATTGCAAGACACCAACAGGCCCGATTTTGGTAGATTCCCTTCTTCCTGCAAAAATCTCCAACAGGCAATAAGGAGAAAATTCCCAGAGACTGTATTCCTTCTCTAACAAGGGTGGAGGCCTTGCAGGCCAAATTCATTTTAGGAGAAATTGTCAGAATCTTACTTCAGCCCTCTAGTGTTGGATTTGCATCCTCTATCACAGCAAAGGGCAACAAGCTAGTTTAGAAGGGCACAGGGCCAACAATATGGAACATATCATTCTCTCTAAGATAAGGAAGCAGTTGCCTGTTTCCACTGTGTTCCATTTAGGGTCCTGATGTTTCACCTGCTTCCCAATTCCTGACTTAAATTTTGTGTTCATACAGTGAGCTTGCTGGCTGACTCAATTCATCCATACTTAGGACTTAATGGCAGCCTTGACATTGGATACTGGCCAGTGAGATGGATCCTGGAACTCATACTATTTCCTCACCTGCTTAAAACATCTTCTATGCCATGGGGGACCAAATCTGTATCTGTTTAACCTCAGGGTAGGTTAACAATAGACATGTAGTCTTTTTAGCTATCTATATATATATAGCAAAACTGAATATACCATTTCTAATAGCATATTTCTAAACAATTTCATATACTATTTCTGCATTAGTAAAAGCTTGTACTAGGATTTATTATACCCTAGTAAAATAGCATTAAAATATTATCAAAATAGCATGGTGTAACATAATGATATTGCAAAGCCACTTCTGCAAAATCCATTCTTGAGCCTAATACCCAAATATGTACCATATGCTGCCTGGGAAATTTTGGGAGTTGTAGTCCATAAACACAAATCTGCACACCTCCAATGACCCCCAAAGTAAGGTGGGAATGTCACAAAATAAGCTGCAAAAACCAAGGAATAGTTTCATTTCTCGATCCTAGTGGGACTTAGTATGCGTTGACTTCACAGGTCTCATTGATTCAGTGGGTCTCTTCTATCAGAGACTAACCACTGGATTTAACTGTAAGGATTTCAGTTAACAATCACTGTACACTCATCCATCATAGGACACAGAAGACAGACTGCATACTATATGTTATTACACATGACCCCATCTATAAAAACATTAATCAATTTAATATGACAAGATAAATATAGAACATACAGGGCTATAATTTTTATGATCCTATTCAAAGTGCAGAAGAAGTGCTGTGTAAAACGTACCCACATATACTCAGGATAATCAGACAGTCGTTTTAACCCTTCAACAACTGTGTCTCTGTCTTCCTCCCATTTTCTTTTGCAGAAAACAATCTCCAGGAAATACCATGTCCAGCCAATTAGAGGTACATATAGCAGTTCTTTTTTAGCAAGAACTTTTGAACTCTGAAAAAAAAACACCATAGAAAAGTTTATGCTTGTTCGCCTTCAATTTACATATAATTCCATTTGCAAAAGTGTTCTGATAGGTTTAGGGAGTATTTGGAAGTTCTAATTTATTTATTATATTATGTTCCACCTTTCCTTCAAGGAGCTCAAAGGAAGACACATGGTTCTCCTGCTCACCACTTTATTCTCACCATAATGAGGACTGACTGGAGGATTCTGGGAGTTGTAGTCCAAAAAAGGTAATTTTTCTAAGTTTTGATTTTAGCCTGAGTTTGACAGTCTAACATTATGTCTCACTAGTGTTCTAATAGTTCAATTTAAAAAATTTGTTTTTATTGTTAGCAGTCAGGAAGATTTAACTAACGTGAATGTTTTAGAAACAAACGAATAAGTATCAACTGACACTTCTTCCAAGTAAGACCACCTCAATCAAATTATTAAAATATTCAAGGTTAAAACTACTCACCCCTAATACACCAAAGCGCTCTGTCATGGTCCAGCCACACAGAAAATCTATTTCAAAGTTGTGGTTCAGGATGATGATGACATGTTCTTTTCCAAACTTATCAACTGTGGCCTGATCTGAGAATAATGTACATTCTGTACCAGACCACCACTCCAGCAACATCACTAACTCTAGATCACAAAAAATAAAGAAACAAAATAGATTAGCTGTTAGACTGGACGCCAGTATATGTTGCAGTCTGTTTCTAACTTGGCCTCTTCTTTAAGCCAGTAGTTGTCAATTATGCAATTATATTATTTACCTAGGACAGAAGATTCCCTCTTGGATACCTTAACATGGTGAAAGGGTTGAGTATATCAGGGAAGTTGAGAGCAATATCATCTGGAAGCAAGAATCTGCTATGAGTCTAGATTGCTAGCAGGGTTACCCAAAGTGGAATGGTCAAAGCTGAGCCACCTGTCTAAGACATCTTTTTCAGCAATTAACAACTGCATCAGTGGAAGATGATTGGTAGTTCCAATAGTAATGAGTGTGTAGAAATTCTTGAAGGATAACTGATGGGCAACAGTAATAGTGGAAAATGAAGAAAAGCCTTTATAGACAGCATCAGGCACACTCAAGCTAATGCTTGCCAGTGCTATATTTTGAAAACTCTGTGATGAGACTATCCAAAAATCAAACAAGAGATAGTGCTGGCAGATAGGACTCCCAGATGGAACAAAGGATAAGTCTAAATAGTGCTTTTGTAAAGAACCTATTAGATTAAAGCTGAAATGGTGATGTCTAAGGACACAAAATGAGAGCCTAATGGTGGATATCATGTATATATGAAACCTGGAATATGAGCAGAATGAATCAAAGCAAGTTTGACAGTTAAAAAAAATGAGAAATGGACTTCATGTAAGCAAACTAAAGTGGGTGGGAGCAGAGCATTTTCAATTAGATAACTGCAAATGCCAGAATTGTACTAGTGTTCATGTAAGTTTATGTAACTTTCAGCTGCTATTGCCTCTTACTATGTCTAAAACAATGGGCTAAATCCAATTGTTACTACCAACTAGAGTGTGCCTGCTGAATCAATGAGATATATGTAAGTCTTGACTGAAGAAGCCCCATTTACTTAATACAGAAGTGGAAAAATATTCAGTATTAGGAGCAATTTTCTCCCTCAGTATCCTCTGGCTCCCAAAAATGTCCAAACCCTACAAAAAAACCCACAAAACCAGATGTGGCTGGAAATCCACCTTTTATTTTGAAAAATGGGCAATTTATGTTGTTAAATGGTACTTTAGGCCTCCATATCCCATTTAAAGGGTGCATTGCCATCCCATGAAGTTGGCTTGTTTTTTCGTTCTTTCTTTGCCAAAACAAGCAGGGCCATAAAACCAGAGTCCTATTTTTCTGATTTAATGGGTTTTGTTCTAGTTCTGATGAAAAACTGGATTTCACCTACCATATTCAAATAGTATGCATAAAGGTCAGGGGGAGGAGAAAAGTAATCATCAAAAAGATGGAACAGCAAGCAAACATCAGCTGTTGTTGTTATGTGCTGTCAAGTTGGAACCAACTTATAGTGACCCTAACAGGGTTTTCAAGGAGTGGGTTTACCAGTTCCACTGCCCCTGGCAGTTTCCATGGCTGAGTGGGGATTCAAACCTTGTTCTCCAGAGCTGTAGTCTGCCATTCTATCCACTACACCACACTGAGAACCATCAGTTACAATCTTAAAATATCCATCAATTAAGCCAGTTAAAAGCAAGGGCTCACAACGAAATTCTCAGACTGAATAGCTGTGTCTCAGGAGAAATCCGAATGTATACGTGAAGCAGGCTCCTACTCAAGATGAGATGAGAAATCAGCTTTAGCTTCTAAATCTGCTTTAGAATTCTGAAGGGTGAGGACTAGCGATGGGGGTATTTGTATACGAATACGAATATCCCCGCACAGGTGGCGTTAACGAGGGTCCAGCCGCATGGGGCCAGACGGTCCACTCACGGATCCGCCGTGGACGGCACGATTCTACGAATGGCTCCGAGTGCACAATCCACTCGCCACTCTTCAACCTTGCAGCAAGGTTTGTCCTCCCGCCCCCTGCCAGGGGTGGTGAGCGGATTGCGTGCTGCGGAGCCATTTGTAGAATTGTGCCGCCCACAGCGGATCGGTGAGTGGACTGTCCAGCCCCATGGGGCTGGACCCTCATTAACACCACCTGTGCGGGGATATTCGTTTTCATATATGAATACCCCCATCTCTAGTGAGGACTGAAAAATTCCACCAACTGCCCTTCTTTGGTTGGTTAATTATTTGATTTGATCTGATTCAAAATATTTTTATTCCACCTTTCTCCTTAAAAAGGACACGACACTTTATATCGTTAAAAGACAATGATTTAAAAGCTAAAAACAGTACATATACAAATATTTAAAAATAATCAAACAAATACCATACTAATGATGGTAAACAAAATCAACACCAAAAACACATTCAAAGCAACAAAGCACAACACTCCATTTAGAAACCCCACTCAGACAGCCAGTCACTAAGGGAAAGAGAAAGGTCCTCATCTGTTTAGAGAAGGACAGCAAAGATGGGGCCAGCCTGGCCTCCTGTGGGAGAGAGCTCCAGAGTCTGGGAGCAGTGACAGGGAACACCCTCACCCTTCTCCTTACTAAAGGCATCTGTGAGGGAGATGGGGCCAAGAGAAAGGCCTCCCCTGATAATCTTAACACTTGGGCAAGTTCATAAAGGGAGACATGGTCCTTGAAATAGCTTGGACCCAACCTGTTTAGGGCTGTATAGGTTAAAGCCAGCACTTAGAATGGTGCCTGAAAATCGATTGGCAGCCAGTGAAGCTATTGTAACAGAGGAATTATGGGATCCCTGTAACCAGCCTCCGTTAACAATCTGGCTGCAGTGTTTTGGACCTGCTGAAGTTTCCAAACACTTTCCAAAGGCAGCCCCACCTAAGCATGTTACAGTAATCCAGCTGGGATGTAACTAAGGCATGAGTTACCGTGGCCAGATCAGATCTCTCCAGGAAATGATGGTAAGCAACCATAAATCTGCAACCCAAGCACCATTCAGTGGAATGCTTATTGCAGCAAAAGATCTCCAAACTGCCTTTAAACATAAAAAGTTGCTTCTGTTGTTTAAAGAAGAAGACGGCTTAAACTCCTGAAGGGAAAAGAGAAATGACATTTCTTGCTATGTAGGGTTACAGGCACTGCTGAGTTTATCGACCTACTTCAGTTACTGTCTGGTTTTAAATTACAGCCCATCATTAAACTGAAGGCAGTTAACAATGGTGTCTGTTGTTCTTTGTCTCCAAATTAAGGTCCTCAAGCCTCATCTATATCTTTTCACACAATTCAAAATCTCTTTTGGATTAAAAAAAGGGGGGATCCTATTGGCTCCATTGGGCAAGTTAAATATATTTGGACTGCCAGATTACAGCTGCCCCCACCCCCAGTCATTGCCTCTTTTCTAACAGTTCTTTACGACACAAAATAGCTTGAGAGCAAAGTGAAAAGAGAAAAAAAAATGATCTAGTGAAATATTTTATAGCCTGAAGGATTGACTTCACCAGCATAGGGAAACAAAAAAACAAGGATCTTGGTTTTCCGGGCTTGTTAAGCTCCAATATTGACATTTAAGAAGTTGGATTTATTTGTACATTTAAAAGCTCTGGGCAAAACTGGTCCTACAGAAGAAAATTTGTTGGCAGCTCCTGACAAATTTCTCCAGTGCTAGATTTTACTCTGACCTGTGTGGTTTAAAAAAGAAATTGGAAATCAAATAAGTGCATAATTTATAACAGCAATATTCTACATAAGAACTGGCCAGCCAAGTGGTGTGTATGTGTTTTAATAAGAAGCAGGCAGCAATTAAGGTCCTGAGCTGATGGGCTCAACTTTTAAGTGCCTCAACTTCAAATACTTTTCTAAGATTTTAATATACTCACAGTCTAGCTTTATATTATTCTGGTGATTAGCAAACCTAAAATGGAACAATTTAGCTCTTACTCTAGCCAGAGCAAAATTTTAGATCTGTATACTAGAGGTTTCAATATACTTCTGTATATTAGAAGTTTAAACCAGGGCCTTAAGTCAAAAGATGGAAAAGCACAGTTTCTAAAAGCAAAGTTTCATCTTTTTCATCTTTGGGTTTGATTCTTGCAAGACTATTTTTAAAGCTATGAGCAACAAAATTAGCAATGGACAGCTAATTTTAAAACTCTGTATGTGTGCATTATGTGCTGTCAAATCACATCCAACTTATGGTGATCCTATTAGGTTTTCAAGGTATGTACGAGACTTAAAAAGTGCTAACCCCAGTGAATTACCATGGCTGATCTGGGATTTGAACCCTGGTTTCTTGAGTCTTAGCTCTCAAATCTGTATACCCAAAATCAGATCTATATATATGAAATAAAAGTGGGAAAACAGATAAATGTAACTAAAACCTTAATCACATACTTGAATCAGATCACTAGCAGGATGTGGCCTGGATAGAGTGTTTAACAGGGCAAAACTGTTTGGCTGTAGCCAAGCAGCCTTTTGTGACTTCAATAGATCATAGAAAGCAGGCATGGAAATGTCAAAATGAAGCTTAAAAGGTGGATGCAGAATGAAAACCTTGAGTTCACTAGGCCTTTAGACTTTTGTTTCCTCAAACAAAACAATAGTCACACAGGCTGTATACGTAGCAGATTATTTTTTGAAACGAAGGAGAGTTGCAAATATTAACCATAATGGAATGGAAATTAACTCACACACACGCACTCTCTTTCTCTCTCTCTTTTGAACAGACAAATATTTCACAAAGTATGTCCTAATCCATCAGTGATCCAAAACTTTGAATCTGTGTGAAAGAGATCACAAGACACTATGGAGGCCTCAAGCAAGGGACAGGACTAGTCTTAAGAAACACCCAGCTCCCCCCCCCCAAAAAAAAACCAGTTACAACTCACAGTTGTGCACTGTCATATATTACTGCTTATGAAACCACCAATATACACCATTGTTATGTTCAATAATGTTTCTTCAACCCTATGAATCAACGACCTCCAAAATTCATTTGGATTGCTAACTGAACCAATGTATAGAAAATCTTTAACAATTTTGATGTCTTCATCATCCACATTACATTTATGTAATTCTTCTGTAGTCAATATTTTATCTTCTTAATTTTCAGGTGTAGTGCTGCTTTTTGCACTTTCTTCTTTAACTTTCATCAATAGTTGTTTCAAATATTGCCCAGCCATTCATATGGTGTCATCTTCATATTGTAATTTAATATGTTTCTTCCAACAATTTTCAGTCCTTCTTTATCTGAACCCAGTCCAGTTTTTAAAATCATGTATTGTGCATACAGATTGGACAGGTAATGCAATAAAATACACCCTTTTCTCATACTTTTCATTGTTTTATTTTATCTTATGTTCCTTTTGTTTTAAGCCACCCAGAGTAGTGGCTTGCCAATAGGTGGGTGAGGTAGAAACTGAATGATTGAATGAATGAATTGAATTGAATGAATGAATGAATGTGCAGTTTCCAAAGAATGCTTGACACAGTTCCCTATTGGAATGTATGAAGGATTCAGGCAGTACCAGTCATACTGATCATTGCAAGCTTAGTTTCTGTTTTATCTCAACTCTCCCCAATTTTCTATTCCTTATCACTGCTACCTGAACCAACTAGTAGTATTTGGTATTTTCAAACTATACACGTCAAGGGATACCCAGACTGACTTTCAATGGATCTGTTGATGGTTTGGGGCTATGGTGTGGATCAGGATGCGAGAATTTCCTTGTATGTTTGTGTCCCAATGCACAACTCATGGCATTTCTTTAGATCCCAGCTGAAATCAGACAGAAAATATAAAGGAAGAAAGCCAGAGCTTAGAAAGGCTCCTCTACTAGACTACAACCCCCTACAATCTCCTAGCCAACATGCTGGCTGGAGAATGCTAGGATTTGTAGTATAAAATTAACATTTCCAAGCACTGGTAAGATGTATATTGGGGAATTTTTAACAAACTGAAAAAACTATAGACAAACCGGGCAAAGACATGTTTGCCATTTATTGAAGGGTAAATTGAAATGATGATGGGGTCCATTAGTCAAGAGGACCCATTCTGCAAGGAAGAAGTAAACTATTGGGGGCTTTTTCATCTGGAAAAAAGGATGACTAAGTGGGGACAATGACAAACATTATACATGATGCAGGGAAGAAAGTGGGTAGTATCAGAACATGGGGGTGTCCCAACAAAAGTGGTAATAGGTGCAGGATTAAACAAAAATGGCACAACTGCACTCCCTTATACAATCAACATCAGTAATTCTCTACCACACAGGGCCAGCACAAGACCTTTTTCTGCTTCAGGCAAAGAGTAAGATTGTGCCCTCTCCCTACTGCACATACAAAAGGCTGCCTACAGGAAAAGCTGAATCTTTCCTTGTACTGAAAATGGAGCAGCATCCTACACTACAACAGCAGACAGCACACCAGGTTAGGGTTCACAGGGCAACATCTTGCATCCACTGCCTCCAATACTTTTCATCCACCTCCTACCACCTGCTGCATAAGGCAACCACCTCATTTTGCTGAATAGTTGGTTCCACACAAGATGTGCTGCTGGCTTTAATGGGTGTAATAAAGACATGTCAATCCATACACGCTAAGTCTATTGCTCACCATGCCAGCCTTATCCATAGCCAGTGGCCATGAGGACAATGGGAACTGTAACCATAAACATCTGGGGGACATCAAGAGGGGCAAGGCTGATCTAACTGATAATCTTTGTTATCACTTAATACCAGGCTTTAAAAACAACAACAACACTAGTATGTTTCCTTTGGTAGCAAATTATCTAAGCAATGACAATAGCTACATTTGACAGATAAAGAGCTACCTGTTTGCAGTGTGTTGTATTTATACAAGATTATCTCTTGCCACTATTGGAATCTTGTTCAAATACTTCAAGAGCAGAGATCAGCACTAGAGATGGGGGTATTTGTATACAAATATCCCCGCACAAATATCCCCACTCACAATTTCACCACTGCCGCTGGCTCCGCGGAGGCTTCCTATCGTGCTGTTGTCTGCAATTGATTACCCAGTTCTGGCAGGAGGCGGGATGACAAGTCTCTCTGCAAGGTCGGAGAGTGGCTAATCCATTGCGGAGAACAGCGTGATAGGAAGCCTCTGTGGAGCCAGCGGCAGCGGCAAAATCGTGAGTGGACACTCATTATTTCCACCTGTGTGGGGATATTCGTATTTGTATATGAATACCCCCATCTCTAATCAGGACCCAACAATATCACTGTTTCTCTTTTAACCTGCATGGGGGACACCCCCACTGCAATTCCACAAGTTGCCAGCAACGTACAGAAACCTTGCAAACCATAAAATATCCATTTAGGTGCAGATGCATTTCTATTGCTAATACAGCAAAATCTGAACATGCTGAGCTATTAAAAAGCCCAAGGCATCTGGAGGCAGGCAGAATGAATAAGCTTGGAATACAGATACTCCTCATGAATTAAATATGCAGCGAAGTGTTTTCTCTATGCAGGAAGTCAGACGAAACATCCGTGCTGCTTTACAACAGGAAGGCGCTTTTCAGGGAAGTGTGGCATTGATAATATTAGTTAAGAGCTACTCAGCAAGAGACTGAAGTAGGGAGCAAGTCTGTGAATGACTTCCACATGGCTGGCATCTCCTGGCTTTTTGATACAAAAAATACTTGATTAAATATCTATACTGTTTTGTAAACAACAACAATAGAAAACCTATATGATTTATGTGAGGCTCCTTTTTAAAGAAATTGTTTTTAAAGTGATATCTGGAGAAAAGAGTTCTCAGCCTAGAAGCTCAGTTTAGATGACACCATATAAACAAAATCTAAAGGTGGTATCCCTAGCCATTCTCAAAGGGAGCCATGTGGCCCCCTGGGAGGCCCTGACACATAAGAAGGGGGCCACAAACTGGAATCAGTTCTTCACACGCCACCTTATAAGGTTAATTACATGACATATTCAATCCTGATTCGGCCTCTATTTCTTTCATATTGTGTTTATGGCCATGGTAAAAAAAAAAAAATTAAAATAAAAGGTTGAGAATGACTGCAAACCCAAACATAAATGACTTAGGAATAGCCACCTGGGCCCTTACACTCCTGTGATCTTCTAGGGAGACTTTTCCAGGGGTTGCCATGCACTCCCTTCAACAATCAGGCAGCTACTCAGAAAAAGGTGTTCATGACTTTGTGGATACTTAATTATCTGATGAGCAGTGGAAGTAACATGGTAAGTTTGCACCAGAGATTAGATATGATAGAATAAAGCAGACAAAGTTATATTAACTTTTTTTTACCTAATTCATTTTTAAAATTTATCTCCAAGATGGGCAATGTAAGGACTACTTTATGACTTTCTGTTTTCTACTTACCAAAGAGACTGTGTGCCTAGAGAAAAGGGGCTGCAGGTTGGATTCACATAGGGGACTTTCACTGTCTAAGTTGGAGGGCCAAAAGTGAGTCTGAGTTATATGGAGGGATATCGCACACCTTTATCACCTGATGAGAGCCAACTCTTTTTCTGCAGGAACCCTCCTGCACTACTTCCTAGAACACAACACGGTCTTCAGATCCAGCCTTTCCCACTTCTTCTTCCATCCTGCTTACTCTTTACATCTATCCAATGAAGAGAGTGCTCTCTTGAAAGTTTGCACTGTTGGTTGTGCTTTTGCACACTTCATACCTCTTCAGTTGGCCTAACAGAAGTATCACCTTAGTATGTATTCTAATATAATTCATATCATCCTAAGCCCCACATTCAGTGCAAATCCTCCAGGGGTGTGTTATACTCACATATATAGAGATGCATGTATGTGCGTGCATGTGTGTGTAAGAGAGAAAATGAATGAGAGTCCAAACAAAATGTACTGTTTAAAAGAAAAACTGGTTGACCTCTGAATAGGTTGATGTAACAGTTTGCACACATGCAACACACAGCATCCTTTTGCTACAAACGTGAGAACAAGAAAAGTTCTAAGCAACATTTGCAGGTCTTGCATTTTGATGAAGTGTGTACTAAAATCTCAACACCTTCAGGTCCACTGACTTAATGGAGGCCACCAAAGAGTAGTACGAATGTTACAGTCATCAGGGCTGGCTAAAAGGAGACTCAGAGCAAATACTGGAATTCCAACCGGCTACAAATATATCAAGCTAATTCCAACACCAGTAGCCTCAGGACAGCCAATTCAAAAGTAGCCACTCTCCCCCTCCAGGGATTCAGCAGTGATGTTTGCATTTGATTGCCAGGAAATTCCTATATTTTATATATGGTCAGCCAGATGAACAATTTTGGACAATTAACTGTATAAGCGGCTGTCTTACAGTGTAAATGACTGGCACATCTAATCTAGTATTATGTTTGGAAACAACTGCAAAATCGCTTTTCTAGTTCTTCTATCTGAGATCTTTTAAACTGGAGATGCCACACATTGAACCTGAATGACTTGATTTAAGGAAAAGAGCAATACAAGGTACAGTGTTACTGGCCATTATGTTATTTTACATAAATAGCATTGTTGTGCCCTCATTACCCCAAAAAGCAGCACCTCACGTGCAACATTGTTACTCCTCTATGTTACTTCCTAGCTCGGTCCTGATACACTGAATTACAACAGCCTTCTTGCCTCCCTCCAACTCTGCCAGCTTTTGATTTGCAAATTCAGCCTCAAAGGAACTGTAAATAGAAGGGTATTTTTGCATATTATTTATTGCAGAGTTTGACAGAACAGTATTATCTGTATTTTCCTAAATGGGGAGAAAACAGGGGTATAAAAGGGTGTGTGTGCATGTATGAACCCTCATCCTTAAGCAAAGCTTACAGCATCTCATGGACAGATATAACTCACCAAAGAACTTCAATTTGAGTTGTATTAAAGCCAATTAAGTGGATCACACTATTTGTAAAATACACAAGCAAGGAATTTTTTATCTACCATGGAAGACTTACAATGACTTCAACTTAAACTAATTTACCAGTGCCCTCTCCTAAGCTCGGAGACAAAAAATAATACAGAGATGAACATGCACACGCTGGCTGTTTTTCTAAGTTTATGAAAGCTGCCAGGATTTCAGCTGCATTTCTCAAAATAAGGTCACTAGAGACAAGGACCTTGAGGCTACTCTGAACAAAAATGCCGCATAACGCGCATGTCTAGGCTGTTGACCCCACTGCACTCAGGGAGAAGGGCCAAGGGTATGGACTGAGGGCAGGAAGGTGGAAAAACACTCAGTCTCTGTAATCAATCTGGTCCTGGAGCACGAAGTCAGACATATAGCAATTCAGCAACCGCTCGCTATGGGTAGACTGAAAAAAGGATTGTGTACTGGGCCTATTTTCTCTTTAGCCATTTTTCAGAAGTGAGCATTGAAAAGCAGCAGATTTAAAAGAGCATTTTGTATGTGTTCGTTGTAATAGATTTTCATGGCCAACTCTCTCTGGAATTTGTTCCTTATGGGAGGCTCTGCATAAAGCATTTAAGAAGATACGTTGAAGGTATTTGATTTAATATATCTTGAGCATGTTACCCCAAACTAACAGCTTGTGTGAGTGAAGACTGGAGGGCAGCAAGTACTGAAATTAGTAGCAGAGCTACTAATGTATGGTAGGGAAGGTAGGGAAATGTGGGAGTGTGGTGGTGGTGGTGAAACACTGGGATAACTGTTGAAAGGAAATGATGCTCAAAAGACCAAAAAGCAAACAAAACAAATACAAGCACAAAACAAGCATACAGACAAAAAGGAAAACGGATGGGTAACCAAGGCAGTTGGCTGCCATAAAACCCACAAAGAATCTTGCAGCACCTTGAAAACTAAGAAGCGTTAATAGGCATAAGCTTCCATGAATTGCTGCATTCCATTTCAACAGATGTCCAAGAAAACATGCAGTTATATGTGCAAAAGAATGGCAGGACTATATGTTGCAGAATTATAGATGGCAAGCAGAGGATAAGAAGAATCAATTTTTAAAAAATTGATTTAAATCAAATTCACCCTGATACTGACTAAGCAAGAAGGAACTCAGTGGTTCATTTTCTCCATCTCAATGTTTTGCTGATTCCTGTTCAAGGATGTTGACTCACTTTCACCCTATCTCAGAATATGGGGAATCTTTGGCCCTCCAAATGTTTTGAACCGAAAGTCACACAGTCCCTTAGCAGTGGCCATACTGAGTGGAACTGGTGGGAAAAATCAGCCAAAACACTCATAGGGCTAAAGGTTTATCCCTCTTGCCTTAGCTGCTAGCTCATAATTACAGATACAAGGATGGGATGGGGGGGGGGGGGGAGGTAAAAAGCTGGCACACTATCCTGAAAGATTGATACCAAGACACTACTAGCTTATTTTTCATCAGGGGCACCTACGGATCATTCTTAGTGTCTCAGCATTTGTACACAGTTATATTTCTACAAGCCACTACTCATCCCAGGGAGGTATAGGCCACAGATTGAGACCCTACAGTTTAAACAGAACACATTTCCAGTTAATTCACATAAATCATAGCATACTCACGGCTCCACAATGAATAGGAAAGGCGACAGTTTACTCTTCGATAAAACTGCTTGTTTATAGGCCAGAGGATTAGCGTGCATAGCTGGATGAAGTTAATGATGAGCCCACTCACGACAAAGACAAACCCAATCAGGAGGTGAACTATAAACTGGGTCTTCAGAAATGCAATTAAGCCCATGATAACCAATTAGGAGCGCTTGCAAGGTCCTTCACTCAGAATAACCGTCCTACAGGAAAAAAGGAAAGAAAAATATTGCTTATCAAATAAAATATCCATAAACTAGAGTGGTGGTGGGGAAGATAGATTAAGAGTCCTCTATTCCAAGTAGCAGCTGGGGAACCATAAAAGATATTTTAGTCACCAGGCCAATTCCATTCAGGTCTTTCTTGGCTGTGGATCAAGAGCTGGTTAACACTACGTCACAGACTCATTTTCAAGCAACAGTAACAGCACCTCTTGATAATAATGAGAACAATTCAACTCTTCCACATTTGCGATTCCTCACAAATGAAGCCACTTTTCCAAAAGCCCTGGCTTCCCGAGCTGTAATTTAAATGGACAGCTTTTGTTTGGCATAAAAAAGAACGTAAGAGTGCCTTGCTTTCAGAAGTAAACATCTAACTTTAGCCCGTTTTGCCACCACAAAGCATAAAAGATTGGTAAGCAGTTGAGGGGGCAGAAAGATGCCTAGCTTTTGCCTATAGAAGGAAAACTTCACCTCATTCTATGCAAAGTTTGAGGAACAGCTATAGAAACAGAATATGTGCAACTGACAGACCACAGATCAAATGGTATCCCCCCAGCTGATGTCCACTGTTCTAGACCACAGTCAGATATAACTATCAAGAAAACCATGTCTTAATCTAATTCATAGTTCCACCTAGATTAGACTCACTGGCTGAAATCCAGTAATAAATCACAGCTAGAGTAGGCACACTGAATCAGTGGAACTGACATTGGAGTTTACTAACCGAATCCCCAGTGATCCACTGAGCCTGTTCTAGCTGTGACTTAATACTGGATTTCAGCCACTGAATCAACTGTTGAATGGAATGTTAACACATATGTAAAACCCTGTGATTCAATGGGTCGACTCTAGTAGGGACTACCAACTAGATTTAGATCAGTGGCTATAAAATGGAAATTGCTACAAACACATTTGGATGGTAGGAATTATAGCTCTGGCCCTAAATTTCTCTCTCTAAAAAAATATCAAACTCTTTTTGTGGTTTTTAATTTCTCTCTAAAAACACCTTTTGCAAAATTAGTAATTGAAATTGTAAGATAACTATGAACAGCAGGAATGATTCAGAAATGTGCTATTTCAGGTCAGTCTGTCATCTGATTTTAAAATAAAATTCTGCACCAAAGCACACAAAATTCCATGTCAAGAAAATATGCATCTTGTGAAAGTCTATATCATATCCTTGATAAGCTTGAGGACTCAACATTAGTGATATGGATATGTAGATAATTAACAAGGTGGTGAAAAGAACTAGCCAGAGTGAGGAGATACTTACATAATAGAAAACAGACACAGCTGCTGGGAAGTACATTGGTGGATAGGATTGAAAGAAGTGTATAATATGAGAGATATTAAGATAATATCCAGTTAAAGATGGGTTGTGCACAGAGCTTGGCAAAGTTACTATTTTGACCTACAACCTCCAGGAACCTCATGCTGGTTGAGAGATTCTTGGATTTATAAGCCAAATACAGTTCTTGAGCTCTGGTTATATACAGATGGTGGAATGGGGAAGACAGGACAGATACGAGTATACCAAATGCCTGTCTATAACACTCCTTGTTGGTTTGGGGACAAAGAGTTATTCAAGAACTCCAGAGCTGCTCCAGGCTCTTGAAATCCTTGCCAAGGGAGGCTAGGCTGGCCCCTCTGGGTTCCCCTTCAAGAGGCCTTTGGCATTTAAGCTGGGTGACTGTTGGAGCAGTTTTTAACTGATTGAGTGCTGTTATTCCTCTATACTAATGGAGCAGAGAAGCAGCAATGAAGGAACAATAACAATGCTCTCTATAGTCTCCTGTCTCTGTCCTTCTTGAACTAGAAACCAGTCATTTTCACAGCTTCTTAATGGACTCCATAAATGACAACAGGATATGTTTTTCCAAACTGTCTTGCCTTGCCTTTCATCTAGCATTCCATACCATTGATTTAAAAACCTAAATATGTTAATTCTTATCCAATATGACTCCATCTTCAGTTTTGCTTCAATGGAGCTTCATGGTGCAGTGGTTAAACTGCAGTGAAGACTCTGCTCACAACCTGAGTTTGATCCCAATGGGCTCTGGTAGACAGCTCAAGGTTGCCTCAGCTGTCCCTCTTTCCAAGGTTGGTAAATTGTGTAGCCAACTTCCTGGGGAAAAGCAATGTGTAGTTTGCATAATTAAATTGTAAACCACCCAAAGAGAGTTTTAGGCACTATGGGGCAGTATATAAGCAGCACACACAATGTGAAGAGGAACAGGATTGGAGAAACAGACAAAAGCATTCGTCCAAGGAAGGCAAACTGTAAGCAAACATGGTACACAAGCCTTAGAACAAAGGCTTTCCAAATCTGGTCCTCTCTAGACTACACTTTGTCATACCCAGACAGAACCAGCCAATGGACATACTGAGTGGGCTGCTACAGCATGTTTTAGAGCTTTCATGTAGTGCAGGTCAAGGCAGGAGCCTTGGCTTACTATTTATTTCCATGTGTAACAAACATGAATAAAAACAAGTGTTTTTTTCAAACAATTTTTTCTGCACAGAATGTCACAGAAAAGGGGTCATGATTAATTTACCACATACTAGAGATCTTTCTAATGGAGGAATATTTGTTTTCAAGCTAAGCATATGAGTCTCCATCAGCAGTTGAAAGAGGTCATGCAATAATGAATTTTTACCACATCAGTGGCAGCTGGCTTCAGTACCAGGTTTCACCAAGGTCTTCACCATTCATCACCACACATCTAAACCTGTTACATATCAGTCTACTACCTTCTAAGCCCCTCAGCCAACTACAAGCCTTCACATATTTGAGTCCTAACTAGAGATGAGGATGTTTGTATTTGTATACGAATACGAATACCCTCGCACATGTGGTGATAACAAGGGTCCAGCCTCATGGGGCCAGATGGTCCACTCACAATTCTGCCGCTGCCGGGAGCTCCGGGATCCTTACTATCACTCCGGAGCTCGTGATTGGCTCGCCACTCCTGGGAGGAGGCGGGACGACAAGCCTTTCTGCCAGGTCAAAGAGTGGCTTACAGATCGCAAGCTCCGGAGTGATAGGTAGGATCCTGGAGCTCGCAGTAGCGGCAGAATTGTGAGTGGACTGTCTGGCCCCATGGAGCTGGACCCTCGTTATTGCCACCTGTGCGAGGGTATTCGTATTCGTATACAAATACCCCCATCTCTAGTCCTAAGAGGTGGCTTGTCCACTTTCAACTACCTATGCCTGTTTTAACAATGATAACCATCTCTGGTTATGAGTAAGAAAGGGGAAATTTGTCACATTCATAAACCAGCACCCCATTCAGCTTCTGCTGAGCGGTAAATCCTGCTGGCATAGTAATGTGGGATTATGCCACTTGTACAAGCATTGTTGTTGAATCAGCAGTGATCTCCACAAAGAATACCTGCCCTCTACTTGGAAATTGGCAATTTGTGTGCAGGCTGCATGATCCTGTATCATTCTGCTAGTAGTACTTTTTTCCCAACAGAAGCTCAGTAGGGTAATGGTCCAATTTCTGCACCTCAAATTCTTTCCATCCTGGACATGTGATATACAGATCTTGGTAAATGCTTAAAAAGGAACTAAGGCTATATATTTTTTTTTTTGTCAAGTTGTGAGTCCCACCGGCCATGGCAGCTTCAGCAGGAGCTCCTTCCTCCATCCCCAATTCATTCCTAGGCCTCTGGCCTTCTCAGATACCCACTCAACCCAGAGCACATTGCCTCCATCTATTGAGGAGCTGGTGGTCTCAAATTCCCCTAGCTCAGGGGAAAGGGGAGATGGCCCACCCATGGGACCCTGGTGGTGGTGTCTTCCTCCTCATTCAGATGCATTGGTTAAAGTCAATGAGTAAACTATTTCCAGGATGAAGTGGACCATATTATACGCAACTGCTACTTAAGTGTTAAAATACAAGGATGATGGGGTGGGGAATATAGTGACCCTCAGTCAACACTTACATAGTTGAAAACACAGAGATTTAAACCCAGATTTGTAAAAGCTAAACACTGAAAGCCCTGGAATGGGATGGACCTATCTGTCTGCTTCAGTTTCTCCTACAATTGTATTTTTCCCTGTCTCAAGTCATTTCTGTATCAAATATTTGGAAATTACGGTATATTCTTATTTTAAAAAACTAAGCTGGAACAGAATTGCCATCCCTCCCTAATTCAGCATCAGCAACATTTTAAAGAAGGATCTCCCAAAAGCCAGGTTCTGAAACAGATATTTCAGCCACTCAGTCCCACTGTCACTTACATATCATTAAGAGCTCTGACTACAAAATGACAGCCTCCTTATTAAAAAGGAGAACAGTTGCAACTCCCACTCATCAGTAGCTTCCTTCCGATCAAAAGAATACATCTCTTTGCTGTTCATGCCACAGAAAATATGAGTGGCATTTGATTCATTTAGAGCTGGGCCATGGAGGAGTATATGCAGAGGGGGCGGGGAGGAAGAATACAATACAAAGCTAAAGCAGGGATGACAGTGGTTGGAGTCCTATGATAACATAATGAAATAAAAAGAAGGAAAGTGTCTTCCTGCTCCTCCTCTTTCCCTGCAGAAAACAGCCTCCTTAGAATGCCTCTGTGAAAAAGACAACTCCAAATAATGTGGGATTAAGTGAAGGGGGTTAACAGGTGAAGGAAAGGACAGCAAATATCCCCTTCCATGAAGTTTTTTAGGTTAGCCTGTCTTAAGACCCAAACCATCATCTGTCCCCATTTTACCACAAGAATACCATTTCTTTTGGGGCTACCTTCATTCAGGTGAAAATGAAAACAAAATACCTATTTTTCAACCTGACATAAGGTTATCCTTTTACTTCCCACATCTTGAAAAGGATTTGAATCTGTGACTAAAATACTAGAGCACACTTTTCAGACATCAAATTCCAAACAGAAGATAGCAGAATTTGTCTCAAAACAAACCTACACAGGATTGCACAATGCCTTTCAAATCACCTGAAATTCTCTCTTGAGAATGATAATCATATCTTTGTTTGAAATTATTATCTTAATTATCACCTATCAACATACACTACTGTTCCCTCTGGATGGACAATTTAAAGTCCAAAAGTGAATGGCAAACAACACATATGCTCTTCATATATATGGACAAGTTAAATGGGAAAGAACAATTAATTTGTATGAGCCAACTGACTGCGGGCAGGACACAAGAGTAATCTAGCATCATTAGTTATGTCATTATCCAATTTTAAATATGTATATCCTCAAAATAAATTTGGCATTTCTAAAACTAATTCAGCTCTGCACTGCCAGATTCTTTCACAGCACAGAGTCTCAACTCTTAGCAAGAAATATGATCATTAATGCCAATAAGGCTCAAAGTCAAATTATGGAGGAAGCCTCTTAGGTTAAGTTCTTGAAGTCATATGATTTCTGGGCATTGATTTTTCCATTCTATTGCCCATGACTGCACTTGTCATATATGCCGTTAGAGCTCTTACACATGGAAGCAGAGAAGCTCAACAGGTTAGACCTCAAGAAGATATTAGGCAACTCCAGCAACTAAGCAATATTTGTATCTAGGTATTTATTTAGTAAAAACCTAGTCTTCCAAGCCAAGGAAAACAGGTTAAAAGGGCTTAATGTCAGGGCATGTTCTGCAGCAATATTTCTCAAAGACATCTTCCTGGGTCTCTTCAGGTACTCATAATTGCTTGGAAAACAATAAATGATTTAGAAAGTTATTTCTTCTGAAGGATGAGAAAACATACTTGGGGAAGTAGGAGAAGATCAATTTCACATGATCCAGACTTTTATATTATGTTCTGAAAATTGAAGGCATAGGCAGTAGGTGTCTTCTTATGCATTTTCTTTTTACTACACCTGTTATTCTGCCTCCTTTCCAAGCAGCTCAGAGCAGTGTACATGTTTCTTCCTAACTCTTTTATGCTTACAACAACTTTGTGAACTAACTAGGTTAGGCTGATAGACAGTGACTGCTCCAAGGTCACTAAATGAGGTTTATGGGCAAGACGAGGTTGAACTGAAGTCTCTGCAGTTGTAGCTGAACGTTCTAACTCTGAACTCTACTAGTTCAAGTGACTCAACAGAGGCTTACAGAAATCTTTAGAGATGGATGAAAGCAAAGGACTGCCTTTGTAATCAAGTACTAAAGACTCATGTAGACAGAACAAGCATTGGTTAATTCTGCAGAAACATGCATTACTTGCTTTCTTTATATCTTTTTTTTAAAAAAGACCATGTAAACTCTGGTTTATCAGAAGAAATAGTTTTCTCTAAGTAAATACGTTTTGCTTTTAGATCACCACAATTCTGTGCCTGGTCCTCTTGGCTGCAAGCTATGAAGAGTTTGGGGTACCTAGCAACTATTGGGATGTCTTTGAGTCATATACAGGCATTCTCAAAAGCTATAACATTGTGCTAATTTCAGATATACACAGTGTGAGAGTCCTGAAGGAACTGTGAACTCAAAAGCTGAAGAATCTTAATCTGGTGTTGTACAGATTCAGTTATACTGCTATCACTGCTACTCTAGAACCATCTCATGCCATCTGTATCCTACAGGACAGATGTTATGTTTCACTCTCTAAAGAGCTCTCCACAAGACCAATATTTGGCACTGACTGCTCTCCACGGCCAGTAAACATCCACCACCATGCTTCAAAAATAGAATTCCAGGACTAGGGCTTAGGAGAGAAACAAGCACTTGGCTCAGCCTCGTTCTAGCAGGTGCCTTTTCTCTTACTTTCTACAGGCAATGGCTTGAAGGCAAAAGTGAAGACACTTCAGTTCTATAAAGTGCAATAGGAATCTTCCGAGTGCCCCACTAAAATTTATAGAAGTGGCTGCTTTCTGTAGGTTATGAACGCAATCATGATTGGGGGCAAAAAAAGAGTTTATGGTAACGTTATTGCTTCAAAGTCCTTTCAAAAACTACCCTCTATTTTTGCCTGCTAGTTTCATCTGCTAATGTCAATTCAAACAGCAAAGGTGAAATGGATAATTACTCATTATTGTGAAATGTCTTCAATCAGAATAGCTTATTGCTACCAACCCTCCTTTTGAGATTCCTGTAGATAAGACTCTTGGGATTTAAATTTAAACATGAAAAAGGGGGTGTTTATTAGTTATGCATCACCAAGAGAGGGCTATTCTCATATAATAATCTGGCTTCTAAATTAATTATGGCTCATATAAAAGGTTAATTGTTTCTGCCAGCAGTAGGCCAACAACTATGCACATCAGCCTATTGCCTCAAAAAACACATTACTGGTTTTTGCTCACCCTCTATAATAAGCAATGTTTTCAGTGTCCCAAACAATTATTGCTTATTGCTTCCACAGGCCCAGCCTGAAGCAGCCATTTTGTTGCCACACATCACTGGGGCCTCCATGCAGCAGGTTTAAAGAGAACTACGGAATCTCTCAATCAGGTACAACAACAGCATGTGAGCTTCCACATTCTGCTTGTGGTAAAGGAGACAGTGAAAATTCACCACTAAATGCAAAGCTTCAAAAAGGGATCACATAAGAAATAAACAGCAGTTCCCTCACTGACAAAAGGCATAGGTGCTCAAAGCATCGCATATACACTCAGCTGATGGGGGAAAAAACTAACAGACTAGGCCTCAGAGCTCAGAACATTATTTTTAAAAAGTAATTTCCTTAGGAAGAAAAAAAAAAGGTTAATTTGTTGTGTTGCTTCTAAAGGCAGGGAAGTAAGTTGTTGCACTCCTTGCTTTGGTGGCAATCTGAATTATAAAGGATGTCAGAGTGTTTTTTGGCTGTTTTTTAAAATGATGGCCTTATCCTGCTCAGAGCAGCACAGAATTCTGCTTCCTTTTATTCTAAAATAAACCACAGCACAGAATGATGCAAAGAAAGCAATATGTCTGCCACACATTCTGGTTAGAATATATCACATCATTCAGCCACTCCAGCAAGTGTGGCAGCTGGTCACACTCCCTTTGTCATTTCACTGCCTACTGTGCTTTATTTCAGAATTTGAAGTCAGCAGGATCTAACATTGCTCAGAGTGGGGCCTTTGTTTTAAAATATGAAACAGAAGTAAAAATCTTGACCACCTTAAGTAATGAAGAGGCAACACTCCCCAAGCCCCCTCAGCTAGCACTAAGTAAAACTGTTATTTCCATGGAAAAGAAGTTAACAACATTATTTGTAATGGGTCACTTCCAGATGCTGACTACTGTGGTATTTCAATGGGCTAGCAGATCCTAGGGTGTGTGTGCTTGTTTCATCCATAAGCAGGCATAGTGATCAGCCTTGTATGGTTTATTTGAGTCAGATTTCAAAGTTCTAGAGACCCACAAATTTTAGGAATGGGAAGAAATAATAGCAATAATTTCCAGGAAGACCTAATTTCCTTCCTCACAGAACATACCTGCTTATCAAAAGTGTTGTTTCCAAATACATAGGAAGTAATTGAAAGTAACTAAACTGAGGGTACCTCCTTAGAGTAGTGAGTTCCCGGTTTTAAAGGGAAAGAAACAGATGCAAAGATGTGCATGTGCAGATAATACAAACATTCAGTCACACAGGCATTTGTGATACAGATCAACCCAAGGAGGCACCTCTAGGTACCAACTGCTTTTGGCTGCAGATTGACAGTTACGAGTGGACTGATGAATGTTAATCTTGGTAAAGCATGGATGTTATTTAAATAAATACAACAGTAATAGTGAGCCTCATTCAGATGTATCTAGGAATTCAGTTACAGTTATGAAAGATGGTCCTACTTTATGAACTGTAACCTTCAAACTGCACAATGAAATATTAAATTTCTGTCTGAGAATCTTGGGATTTAACAGAGTGTTCAACTACAATAGATCTACAAGAAAGAACATAAAGATCTCTCCATCAACACAGAAACAACACAAAGTTGCTTAAGGCTTTTGTTCCCCTGTGGAGTTAGAACTCTTCCCAGGGTAAAACAAAGTAATTCTTTCTATATTTACTTCCAGAATTTATTTTGGAATAGTATTTAAGCGTAAGATAATAGTTACCAATTAACAATACAGGCAGCTGAGTATTTAGGCCTACTAGAGAGAATTTACTATGGAAAAAGTGGTTTCCTGAAATGTTGCTTCTGTTGTAACCCCGAATTTTCTTCTACATGTACAACAAGGAAATGACAACAGCCACAGACAAAAGCAATACATTCTTCCATTTAGTTCAGAAATGTAATGAATGAATCTTATGTTACAGTTAAAGCATATGATGCAAATTGACCATCATTACTAATTGTTGAAATAAATAAAATATAGTCTCCTGCCTCAGGCTTGTAGAGTATTTATTGTAACTTCTGTTATCTTATACAGCACTACTAAATGCTGTATAAATGAGACAGGTTCCTCCTATACTTTAAGTAAGTGTCTAAATACTTGCAGGATTACTGCCTCCCTGATAATAACTTACTGTGAATAAAAGAAAATTTAAAATGCCAAAAACTGCAACCTACTAAATGTTTCAGCTCATATACACAATTCCCAACACACCCACATGAGTACAAAATGTATTTCAATTTCTTTTCAGGAAGGCTTCTGAAAAATATTTTTTGTGGACAGGCTTAATATAAATAACAAAAAGCATTCTTAGAAGAAAAAAACATGTTCTAGGCTGGCCCTGTAATTCAGCAACAAATGCCATCATTGAAAATAATTATGGCCAAAATGTGCATGAGAATTTGGTATGAATGCTGTTCAAACACAGAGTTTAAGACCCATCAACAAGAAATAGCAAACAATTGAAATCAAGTATAGATTTGCTAGATTTTGCACTATATGGTGCTAGTTTTACACTGGAATTATTTAATATAAATAAAGTATTATTCAAGGTTATACTTCTCCCTTCTCTTTCATCTGCCCTCCTTTAAGACTTTATGCCTGGAAAAGCTTGGTGATTCAATAAGCCATTATGCCTACTGGGAAGTGTAGTCCAGAAAGCTGGTTTTCTTAGCTTTGAGAGCAAGCAATATAAGATAAGAGGTTACCTACCTGTAACTCTGGTTCTTCGAGTAGTCCTCTGTGAATTCACACTAATGGGTTAATCTGCGCCTGAGCAGAGCAGCCTCCGGAAACTTCCACAGCTTTAAGCACTTAGTGCTGGGACCTCCCCTACACCTGGCTATATAACTCCACCCCCAGCCCAGTGCTGCAGTTCTTAAAGAACCGACCGCCGCTGCCCAACATGCCATGGCACACGTGACGGACAGCGGGGAGGAGGGCGGGACGTGTGAATTCACAGAGGACTACTCGAAGAACCAGAGTTACAGGTAGGTAACCTCTTTTCTCCTTCGTGTCCTCTGTGAATACACACTAATGGGTGACTGGCAAGCTGACCAACCAGGAGGAGGGACGTCACGAAAGTGCAGATCCAGGACAGCTCGCCCTACTGCAGCCTGAGCATTCGGCCAGACTACCAGGCGGTAGGGCGAGATCAAGGGAGACGGAGTGGCACACGTGGCAGCGCGGCAGACATCTGCGACGTCCACATGATAGAGAAAGGCCATTGAGGATGCCACAGCTCCAGTAGAGTGAGCTCTCACTGATTTTGGAAGAAGAGTCTCTGCCAAATCATAAGGAAGGCGGATGGACTGGACCATCCAGCTAGACGTGGTCTGAGAGGAAGCCGGTACTCCAAAGGAGAGCCAGCAAAGGTGACAGACGTTGTGAGACAGAGCACGCTTCACGTCTAGAGCGTGCAGAGCTGTTTCAAGCAATGAAGATGGTGTGAGAAAGAGACCAGGAAGGACAGCTGGCTGGTTGAAATGGAAGGCAGAAAATACCTTAGGCAAGAAGGTAAGGCCTGGCCGTAAGGATGCTTTGCAGAAAAGGAGGACCGGCTCTTAGTGTAGCCGGCCCTGCAAGCTAAGGATAGTGCCAGGAGCAAGGCAGCCTGGAGGGTTGCCAAAGAATTAACTGGAAAGACCACTGAGGTGTCAGTGGTCTATAGGCAGGGCACATATTCTCCGGGCCACGGAGAAATAGCGTGCAGGTAGAACGGGCCAGTCCCAGGCAAACAAGTGAAGGAGAAACCGAAGGAGTGCGTCCAGAGACATTGGCCTAGTAGGCCAATGTTGTCGTGATGCAAAGGGACAGAACGCCTACCCATGAAAGGAGTAGGTCAAGGTGGTAAAAGGTGTGCAAGCATGATGGAGCACGTCCATTACTGTCGGGGAAGACTCCAAGCCGACAGGTAGGGGAACCCGAGGTCCGGATGAAACCTCCGACCCCTGTCCCGAGGCAGTAGGTGAGGGACCAGGTGCAGTGTGATGTATTCTGCAGGTCCCGGGAGCAGGATCGAGAACCATGGCTAGCGAGGCGACCAAGCATGACGGTCGCACACTCATGGTGGACTTGAACAACAGGCCTTTGAAGAAGGGGAAAAGGTTGAATCTGTAAAGGAGGCCCCATGACCAATAGGTCAGGAAGGCATCCCCTAGGGAGGCGCGACCGACACCGGCTCGGGAGCCGAACATGGCACACTTCTTGTCCATTCAAGAAGCGAAAGCATCCATGCCTGGAGTCCCCCACCAGCGACAGAGGCAACGAAAGATGGTATCGTCGAGAGCCCGCTCGTGAGAGCAGGACTGGTCTGCCGAGATGGAGTGCCATGGAAGTGTTCTCGCCTGCCAAATGTACAGCCACTCGATAAATGTGGCGAGCATAACACCATCTCGAAAGGTAGATGGTGTGAAAAAGAAGGCGTAACGAGTGAGTGCCGCCCTGCTTGTTTATATAATAAACTGCAGTGGCATTGCCTAATGCGACCTGGACCACCCGACCCCGGAGCAGGGACTCAGAGGCCTAAAATGCATTGGTGAGTGCCAGGAGCTCCAGCACAATGATATGCAGGCTGGCTACTACCATGAACCAGCGGCGAAGGGCCACGTGGTGGCGTGGACAAGCCCCCCGCAGCGTGGCGGGCTGGTATCCAACAGTGACCGAACCAACTGGGTCAAGAGACCAGAGGGTCCCCCTGTCCGTAGGGTGTGGGGGCAGGGGGGTTCCACCCATCCAGTTGAGCAGCGTGTTCCGGAGTCACCTGGAGCAACATGGATGGACGGTCGCAAGATATCTGAAAGAGTGAGAGAAACCAGGCTTAAAGGGACCGCATCCTCGTTCGAGCAAGCTGTCCCACATCTGCAGTAGATGTCATCAGCTCCAGGAGTTGCTGGACCTGTAGGGTAGGGAACCAAGCGCCTGAATAAAAAGGGAGCATAACAAATTATGCATTGTCACAGACTTGATGGCAGAGGAAAAAGCCTGCTTCAAGAGAGCATCCAAAGTCACATTAACACAGTTTACACAGTGTGTAGGTGGTAACGTCAACTTCACTATGTTGACCTATAGTCCTAACGCTGACGAAAGGGACAGTGCCAAGGACGTATGCTTACCAGCCTGTGAATTGGACCCCGCGACCGGGAGCCAGGTATCCAACCATGGGTAAACAGTGATTCCCTCAAGTGAAACCCTGAGAAAGCGATGACGGTCTAACCAGATGCCCGCATGAAAGGGAGCATCTTACGAAAAACCAACCCCCTGGACGTAACCAGTGAATAACAGAGTCCAAGGAAGCCATATGGAAACTATGCAGAGTAATAAAAGAATTCAGGCTTCCAACCCCAAGGACGGGCCACAGGCCTCCATCCTTGTTTTTTTTTTTTTTTTTTTTTTTTTTGGGGTGGGGTTAGGGGTGGAGGCGGCCATAACACGGCCTGTGACAGGGGCACATCGAATTCAGTGGCATAGCTGGGAAGACAAGGAGTCAAACGGACTAACTGGTCAATGACAGAGAAGTAAAGAGACCGCTCAGTCTTGCGGTCCTGCCTGCAATCCTGCCGGTTAGGGCACTGCCTGCCCACATGTCTAGGGGCGGCGGCTGGTAACTTTGGGGTTGAGGCCATAGACATTCCCGTGATGCCCTAGGCTGATAGGACCATCGTCAGGCTCTTGCGGTTGTTACGCCGCAAATAACTGTGCCGCCGGCTAAAGCTTGAGCAGGTTATCAAGAATAACAAACGGCAGGTCCCGACCCATCAGTTGTTTAGATGCTGGCTTAAAGGCATAACGAGCAGCAGTGCGCTCGTGAGGCACCAGCAACAGTGCCTCCTAATGACGTGGGAGGCGTGAACTGTAAAGGTGCACAGGAGCTACCTGCAGAATGGGCAGCACCAAACTCCATAAGTGGTGAAGATAAGCCCCCATGGCAGAGGAGTAAGTGGCTACATGGCGGCCAAAAAACTCCTCATCTGTTAATAGGAAAGGAGGGTGACCCTTTGTGACAACTGAGAGGGGTGTAGGAAGATTGGTTGGGAAAACTTCCTCCCCCTGTGACTCCCAATCTTGAATAAGGTAAGCCCTTCTGACGAACAAGGGAGAAGACTTCCCTAGCACGAGCCCGACCAAGCTCAGGCTCAACACAGTTGCCAGAACGGAGAAGCCGAAAGGGTTAACAGCAGGTTCGGTTGAACCTGCGAACACTGTGCTGCCGGAGCCGAGTTCGAGGGAGCACTACACCAGTGAAGCGTATGTGGAGGCGTACAGCACTCCATAGTCCGTGGCTCAGAACGATGCCAGGCGGAGCGGGATGGTGGCGGTGGCAGAGAGCTCATAGCTCCTATACTGGATAAAGGGACTGGTCCTACACAACTTGTCAGCGTGAGCGGACCTACCTGAGGAAAATTTACCCACCAGCGGCAGGGTTCTAGGGTGGACTCCTGTGAGTCCTTTACCTATGAGCCTATACTGGCACCGGCAGCTGAGGCAGGGCCGCAGGCTACTGCGTAAACCAGCCCATTGATAAAGAGGGCTGTTTTGTGCCAAATTATCAGCCACCAAATAGGTGCTACCCCAGCCAGGGATATCACCGACTAGCAGGGCTAGCGGTGGGAGTTGCAGCCCCCCCCCCCTTTTCAGAGGCAAAGCTAGGGCTGTTAATGTTGCCAGAAAGCTCTTGCCTTGGCACCTAACTGATTTTGGAAATAGCAGCTGCGTGAACAAGCCCCTTGATAAATGAGGGCTGTTTCATGCCAAACCACCCAAGGGTGTTAACCCAGTCAGGCATATCACTGACACGTAGGGCTAGCTGCAGGAGCTGAAGGGGCCCATACCATCCCCCAAGGCTTACCGCATGTCGCCGGAACATCTACAGCCTCGGCGTGCAGCTCTATCCGGAATCGGCAGCGGCATGAACGCGCCCACGAAGGAGGGCTGTTGTGCGCCAATCACACGCAGAGGCTTTGCCCCATGTCAGGAGAATCACTGACAGGTGGGGGAGGCGACCGGCGCTGCAGGAGGCCCTTTCCTCTTCAAGGGCAGGGCTCCAGATGCCCAACTCACTGCAGGTTAACAGCTGTATGAACGAGCCCCTTGAAACAAGAGGGCTGTTCCGCGCCAACCTCCGAAGAGGCTGTACCCCATTGACAAGCGGGGAGCAGGAGCTACGGAGGCCCTTTCTTCTTCCAAGGGCAATCCTAGGCCGCGCAGAAGCCCAGCTCACTGCGAAACAGCTGTAAGAACGAGCCCCTTGAAACAAGAGGGCTGTTCCATGCCAAACTCCGGAGAGGCTCTTCCCCTGTCAGGAGAATCACTGACATGCGGGGAAGGTGACCAGCGCTGCAGGAGGCCCTTTCTTCTCCAAGGGACAGGGCGACAGAGCCCTAACTCGCTGCGGGGTCAACAGCTGTATGAACGAGCCCCTTGAAACAAGAGGGCTGTTCCTGCGCCAACCTCCAAAGAGGCTGTACCCCACTGACGAGTGGGGAGCAGGAGCTACGGAGGCCCTTTCTTCTTCCAAGGGCAATCCTAGGCTGTGCAGAAGCCCAGCTCACTGCGAAACAGCTGTAAGAACGAGCCCCTTGAAACAAGAGGGCTGTTCTATGCCAAACTCCGGAGAGGCTGTACCTCAGTCAGGAGAATCATTGACAGGCGGGGCAAAGCTCAGAAGCCATCCTCTTCAAACCTGCTAGGAAGAGGAAATTGCAAACAGACAGAAAAACTGTTGCTCTTAAGCCTGGGGGTAATTTTATAAAGAAGGTAAAAGAGACCTTATGTCTTTAAGAGAAAAGCCCTGAGGGCTGCAAAGCCGGCTTTGTAAAGGCTTTGTAAAGTTTTACAAGGAACAGCTAATGCCGGCTAATACCTTATCCCCAGGCAAAAGAATCAACTTGTTACAGAAGAAAGAACAAAGGGAGGTCAAAGAAAGGAACAGAATCATTTCTACTTGCGAAGTTCCAATGCGAAGTTCCAAACGAAGCTGCTGCTACAGCGAAGCTGCTGCTACAGCGGCGGTCAAAAAAAGAACTGCAGCACTGGGCTGGGGGTGGAGTTATATAGCCAGGTGTAGGGGAGGTCCCAGCACTAAGTGCTTAAAGCTGTGGAAGTTTCCGGAGGCTGCTCTGCTCAGGCGCAGATTAACCCATTAGTGTGTATTCACAGAGGACACGAAGGAGAACCTACTGTTACCTGAGAGGACATATATATATAAATAATATAAATATATATCCCCATTCTTATACATTAACAAGAACTTCTGGCCAAACAACCCTGGTCATGCAGGGGAGGGAAAGATTGCTTTCATATTGTATCTTCTCCTGAACAAATTTCTCTAGAAAAATGATTGCAGCACCATACAGTTCTTGAATAACCTCTATATTGCTTCAGTATGCTTTGTAAATATAGTTACCTGAAGGATTAAATCACCAAATGACCTTGATACGATACAGCAAAGCTCAGAATATGTACTCTTCTGGTACAGAATACGAATTATTTTTCTTTTTCAAATTGGAAAAAATCCAGACTTTGAAAATTGAAGAACATAGCAACTTCCTCTGAAGAAAGACAGAAACTACAAGGCGTTCTTGCTATGCAGCATCAGCATCTGCCTATACCATTCACCCACCTCATGCAGATACATCTTACATAGAATTTTTCTGCCCAATAGATGTATGCAGCTCAAGTCAGAGAATCACATTCTTTCTGAAGAACAGACACCTATTCAGCTGAGCATCAGATTTGTGGTTGTGCCCAAGGCATTTTACATACTGCACTTTAATGACAGAGTAACCCATTCAAGTACCAAAGAAACATGCTTACTTAACCTTACAAACTTGCCACTTGTCTGCTTACTTTGGGAAAGGAACAATTGGCTCCATGAATGCTGCAGAGTGACAGGTATAGAGATCTGCACCATATCTCCCATGCTCTTGTAGAAATGGTCATAAAGGCAGGGGACAGGCAAACACTTTGATTCTTGTGACATGAAGCTTTTCCAGTATATCACAGATGAACAGGCAGAACTTTCAGCTCACTGAGACAGTGTGCCAATTTAGCTATAACCACCATCTTATTTTTAATCCAATGCATAGTCAACCAGCAGTTTTCAAAGAGGAAGCAGTGTTAAGTGCATGTAACAGGTTTTTAAAAATGCAGAAATAAAAAAAGTATTGTGCACCTTTAAGACTGAAAAATTTCAGTGTGAGCTTTAATGTATTACTATCCACACTCTCAGATGCATGCAGTGCAATACTGTGGATTAGCCAACAGACAGTTTGCATTAGCTAATTACTCTATCTTTTGCCAGGATGTTTATCTTATCAACATTTTTGAAAATTGTATGTTAATAATGCAGATGTCACCTCCTGGATCCATTTCACATGGCCCTACAACAATGTCCTGTGTATATAGGATTTATGTGTCTGAGGAAGTAAAAGGTAATAAATAGAACTTAATATCGTTAACCTGAAGATGCCACACTTCTGTTGTTGGTGTTATACACAGTCAACTAGATCCATTTACCAGAACTTGGAAAAGTTACTTTTTTTGGAGCACAACTTTCAGGATCCCCCAGGAGCAGGACTCTCAAACTTTTTCATTATCCATAAATGCCTATGTACTAGGTGATTCCAAGTATTTCTAGACTCTTTCCCCTCTTGAGTTCACTAGGTTGCAATGAAGGTGCACAATTCTAATATTTCTAGAATTTCAACTAAAAAAAATAGCTTCTGGACTATCCACACTTCACTTTTTAGCACTATTTTGTTTTGTGACTGCAGTTATTTATGTATTTACAGTATGTATTTATTATTTCCATATATGTACTGCCCCATAATACAATGTACTCTCTGGGTAGTGTAAAAGAAAACATACAACAAGAAAAAAATAAATACAAGCAATATGCAAATACAAATAAAATAAATAAAAAATAGATAACAATGGATAACTAATAAAAGACAGCTTTAAACAGTTCTGTTTTTAGTGCCTTCATAAAGTCTGCAAGAGAAGGGGCCTGGCATACTTCTGTTTGAAGTTTATTCCAGCGGTGTGGGGACACAACCGAGAAAGCCTGGTTTCTGGTGTTTGCTCTTTTGGCCTTCCTTAGTTTTACTGCTTTTAACAATCGGGACTGCGAAGAGAGGGTGGGATAGGTAGGTAGCTCTTTTATAGGAGAGACGTTCCGACAGGCATCAAGGTACTAAATTGTTTACAACTTTATAGGTTGTATATACCAGCACCTTGAATTCAGCATGAAAACTGATAGGGAGACGTGCCAAGACTGGAGATACATAGTCATCTCTATTGGTCCCTGCAGTCTGGCCACTGCATTTTGGACCTGCTAAAGTTTCTGTATTGACTTCTTTAAGGACAGTCCTACATAGACAGCATTACACTACTCTATTTTGGAGATCACCAAAGCATGAGCCACTGCTGTTAGGCATTTCTTCTACAACTATCCTACTGAATCAGTGTGGCATTTTAAACACTGACAATATCAATGATTAGTCAAAACTGCTTGTTCAGATTTGCTTCCTGTGACAAGGTTTTAACAAGACCTTGAACATTAAGTAAAAGAGGAACTCAGACTGTAATTACTCCCATTGCCATTTCCAGTTATAACAGTCAAAACCTCAGTTCTCCTAACTTTTGATCAATGCCGTAACAGTTGGCTCCCCATAACTGCTGCTCGTTGCCTTGGGACCTGTACCTGGGGAATTCTGGGAGCTATACTCCCCCCCCCCAAAAAAATTGTCTGCACCACTCTAATCTGTAGTTACCTTGTACTGTCCATGGCAACACTTAACAAATCCTGGTATACTGATTATTTATAAACCAGGACAAAGAACAACAATTGAGGGGTAAAGGAATATTAGTTCTAGTTAGTTAGGACAGTCTGATGTGAGATATAAAATAACATCTATGGGTACCCACCCTTTGAAACTGCAGATAATGTTACACATGTCCCTTTAGCAACAAGTGAAAGGAAGAAATTTAACAATACAGTAATACCACTCTCAGAACAAAGATGTCCTGATAGAAAAGAATAAATTCCTACAGTTACCAAAACTACAGAAATTCTACTAGGGTAAATAAATTGTAGCAACTGCACTTCTGTTTGAGTTAGCTTGCTCTCTTAACCTATATCCTGAAGATAAGGATCAACACAGGAGAATCTGAGTTCATTTCTTTCTGCTAACTCAGTGGTAAAAAAAAATCTAGACAAAAAAGAAAGGGCTAGTCCAAACCTTATCAATTGCTTTTCTTTGGAACTCCCCTTTATAATAATAATCATGTGTCATCAAGTCAATTCTGACTTATGGAGACCCTTTTCAGGGTTTTCCAGGTAAAGAGTACTCAAAAGTGGCTAACCTTTCCCTTCTTCTGGGGAAAGGACATGGGACACTGCAGCTTGCCCAAGATCATACAGGCTGTTCTCCCAGGAGACACAGTGGGGAAGTGAACTCCCAACCTCTGGTTCTGTAGCCAGATACCTAAACCACAGAGCTATTCAGCCAGTTGGAACTCCCTTTTATCCATTACTATTACAACCACTTTGGTACTTTTTTGTACATTGCTGAATGCCTGTGGGGAGGGAATTTTAATACTGGAAAGGTTAAGTGTCTAAAACAGCTCCATTGAAATTCTACCACTGTGTTGTTTTGTTTTGCTTGTTTGTTTGCATTTACTCATTTTTAAGATCCAGTTAAAGGTATGAACTTTTAAAAGGGTGATTTACTTTTACAGGTATGTGAGGAGACATGTATCCCACAACTGTATTTTCAGTGATGAAACAGACCTACCAGGCTTCTTTGCAAACTGATCTTACAATTCTACGACATGTACATATAGTTCCTAATATCCCCCCCCCCCGACAGCCTTTGCTCAGAAAGTTCCTGATGGATTTTAAGTCCACATAAAGAACAGATTTGCTCTACTAAACAGAAGCCTGAATGCAGTGTTTCAGCAACTGTCACATAGAGTTCAGAAGCAAATCTGAACTACTACAACAACCAGTGCAAATAAATAGAAGAAAACAATGAAAGGGGAACAATAATAGATCTCTTCCAGAAAATCCAAGAAATCAAAGAGAAATTTAAGTCTAGATTAGAAATGCTGAATACAGAGAAACACACTGTCTGATCAGGAGAAAATAAAGAGAAGGTGGAAACAGTATACTGAAGACCTATACAGAAGGGACAAAAGAATAACAGACTCATTTGAAGAGGAAGTCTATGGTGAAAAACCTGCAGTTCTAGAAAGTGAACTGAAAGCTGCTTTGAAAGCATTAGGAAGAAATAAATCACCAGGGGTAGATGAAATATAGATAGATCTGTTTCAAGGCATAGAGAATGAATCTGTCAACAAACATGGAAAACAAAACAATGGTCCACAGATTAGAATGCTCAATATACATTCCAATCCCTAAAAAAGGAGATGCCAAGGAGTGCAGTAACTATAGGACCATTGCTTTATTTTCTCATGCAAGTAAAGTGAAGCTCAAGTTGTTGCAACAAAGGCTTACACTTACCATTCACGAAGTGAGATCATACAAGGGAAAATCTCAAAAGCTGACTCCTTTTTTTGTCAGTTAACCACTTCTCACCCAAACACAAAGCAATTGTCAGGGATGTTTTTCAACAAGTGTTAATGGTAGTGGGCAGGAGAGGACATCCTGTAGACTATCTTAACTACTCCCATTGGTGTTGTCAACATTCATGCAGACCTTTACTATGTAATGTGTGCCATTCTTTTTCCTGCTGGCAATGTGTGCCTGATATTGCTACACAATACCTGCTACCATTTCCTGGTGTTTGGAATCATGCGTATAGAAGCACAATATCCCACATTCATAAACCAGAAGTTTTTGAAGAACTGAATTTTCTGGCTTTTTAAAATGAGAGTTTAAATATACAGTACATACGCTGCACATACATTCCAACAGAAACTTCCCTCATGGAGAATTACCTAGTGTTAAAGGATTCCAGAAGATGAGTACATGATCTGTACTCTGTTTCACTTCCCCTTGGTCTGAATAGGCTCACTAGAAGGACAAAGGACTGGGGGTGAGGGATAATCCCACTTCTGCAGTCCTTCTTCACCCATTGTCATGGGTGGTTAACGGTCATTAACAGTGGTCTTTCTGGTGTGTGTGGTCCTAAGTCTTTCTGGGGACAGATAAAAGGGCAGTATGATGAATAGGAGACAGACTGTATCTAAGGCCTCCACCCCTGTTGAGTGAGGGATTTTCTATATGCACATGTATGGCCTCCCTGACCCCTCTCTCAAACCACCTATCTTCTTGGTCCAAAATGAGTACATCTTGGTCATCAAATGAGTGTCCCTTATCCTTCAAATGAAGGAACACTGCTGATTGTGGTCCTGAGCCGTTGCCCCTCCTGTGCTGGGCCATTCTCCTGTTTAGTGGCTGTTTGGTTTCTCCAATGTAGAGCTCCGAACACTCCTCTTTGCATTGGATCACATATACTATATTGCTCCTGTTGTGTTTTGGTGTCCACTCTTTTGGGTGGATGAGTCTCTGCCTTAGTGTGTTTGAAGTGCACAGGTATGTGGTGTTTACCAAAAATCCTTCTGAGCTTTTCAGACACACCCACCATGTAAGGAATGACCAGATTCTTCTGTCAGCTCTGGGTCTCAGACTGTTCCATTGTCCTGCTGGGTCGGAACATTGCCTTGTTAAAGGCCCATTTTGGATATCCACAGGCTTAAGGGCTGTCATCAGATGTCCCTCTTCCTTCTTCTTGGCTTCTGTGGAGGTGAGGATGTTTCTTGCTCTGTGGTTTAGCATCCTGATGACCCTTAGTTTGTGTTGTAATGGGTGATGAGAGTCAAATTGCAGGTATTTATCAGTGTGTGTATGTTTTCTGTAGATTTCTATTCCTAAGCTTCCATTGGATCCTACGATGACTGCACAGTCCAGGAAAGCCAGCCGGTTGTCTTTGGTGTCTTCCCTGGTGAACTTGATATTTCGGTCCACTGTGTTTATGTGGTCTGTGAAGGCCTGTACTTCCTGAATCTTGATCTTCACCCAGGTGTCATCCACATACCTGAATTAATGGGTCGGAGTCATCCCCTGGAAGGTGTTTAGTGCCTTCTTTTCCACTTCTTCCATGTACAAGTTGGCAACAATGGGCGACACTGGGGAATCCATAGCACAGCCACATTTCTGTCTCTAGAAGTCCCCTCTGTAGGTGAAGACCACTGTTAATGACCGTTAATGACCCATGACAATGGGTGGAAAAGGACTGCAGAAGGGGGATTATCCCTCACCCCCAGTCCTTTGTCCTTCTAACAAGCCTATTCAGACCAGGGGGAAGTGAAGCCAATGTGGAGGATATATCAGGGATCTCCTACCAACTCTCCTCAGACTGAAGAAGCTACTTGGATGAGTAGTGAAACGTTTCAACCTAACAAGATAGAAGCCCAGTTGCCATGACTCAAGTTCCAGATAACCTCGCCTGGATGACTGACAATCTTCACAGATCTGTACTATGGTTATTGGGAGAAGAGAGAAGCAAGAACAGCTTGGATGTGGCTGTAATAACTCTGTAACAAAATATTTTGAAAGGCTATTTTTGGACTTAATGAAATGGTGGAGCAAAGGTGTGAGTAGGTACAATAGAGAAATATACACACCCTTTAACCTCTTGGGTAAACTAATGTTGCCATGCCTTCTCCACAGAATGCAGAATAGAAAGCTATGTTCCAATTTCCAAACCCTTTCCCTGAGTTAGGCAAGCTGAGAAAGAAAAGCTATATCGGAGAAAAAGCCCTACAGATATGTTGTTTGCATGTTTTCCAAAAAAGCAAAGTGTGGTGCTTATCCACTGCCCTACAGCACTTAAAGCGCTCTCTGGGTGGTTTACAAGTTAATTACGCAGGCTACACATTGCCTCCCCCCCTCCCTCGCAAGCTGGGTTCTCAATTTACCGACCTGGGAAGGCTGTAAGGCTGAATGAACCTCAAGCCAGCTACCTGGGATTGAACCCAGGTCATGAGCAGAGTTTTGGCTGCTGTACTACACTGCACCACGAGGCTCCTTTTGCCTTTTGGAATAAAAAAAGGATGAGGTTGGAGTTAGCAAAGAATGTCCCTGGAAACCAAAGTTAAATTCATCCATACAATGATGAAGAAAGACAGTGAAGAAAGACAGGGACAAAAATCAACTCATTTGAATGGGATGTTGGAGGAAACCTGTACTGTATAGATACGAAAGATAACCAGAAAGGCAATAAAGTGGGTGCTCAATCAAGTCAAGCCTGAGCTCTTACTAGAGCAAAAATGAGTAACCTGAGCCTATCCTATCATACACATATACAGTGGTACCTCGCAAGACGAACGCCTCGCGCCATGAAAAACTCGCAAAATGAAAGCGTTTTGCGATGTCCTAGGCGCTTCGCAAGACGGTTTTTCCTATGGCCGTGCTTCGCAAGACGATTTTTTTTCATCTTGCAGTGATGCTCGCAAGACAAAAAAAATGGCATTCGTCTTGCGAGGTGTTTCATAGGAATGCATTGAAGGCAATTTCAATGCATTCCTATGGGAAACTGCGCTTCGCAAGATGATCGTTTTCGCGATACGAAGGGACTCGTGGAACGAATTGTTTTCGTCTTGCGAGGCACCACTGTAATGGAAATACAGAAGTGACCAGAATAGACTATATTGCTGGAAAAAGTGCGGTGCAGCAGTAGGAAAATAGGAATACCGAAAATGAGATGAGTTGATGCAATAGAGCAGGGGTTCCCAACCCCCAGTCCGTGGCCTGGGCCGGACTGGGCCACGGAGACAGATCTCCCCCCCACCCCGCACGCCCTCCCGCCCCCCCCACAGCCCCTTTGCGCATACACATGAGTGCACGTGCGTGCGCGAGAGCACCCCTTTGTGAGTGCACGCGAGTGCCTCCTGAGCGCCCCCGCCCTTCGCGCATGCGCACAAGCGCACACGCACGCTCCCTCTCCTTTGCCCCACCTTTCCCAAACGGTCCGTGGAGTTAAAAAGGTTGTGGACCACTGCAATAGAGGAAGCCTCAGCCATTAGTTTGCAAGATCTGAGTATAACTTATTGGAAATGACAATATTGCTAGGAATAGGGGTGGAATAGGAAGAGAGCACAACCTAATATGAGATTCTGTTGGTTTGCAAAGATCTCAGCAGAGATATTAATGACAGTAATTTTGGAAATCAGTAACTCATATAATCACATCAGAAATGACTTTATGACACATAGCATCTTTGGAGTTTTTTTTCTTAATTACCAAATAATGGTATAGTGACAAGTTGAATGGAACAGGCACCATGGCTAAGACTATCATCAGTCAAAAACAAAACAAAACAGTAATTTCACAGTTTAAATAAGTGAGCTTTTGAATATTTATTCTCTATTTCTTAAAATATATTTTTAAATATTTTTATACCAGAAACAGAAACTCTTTTTAATGACCGTTTGGACAGAAAGGAGTTAAACATTTCTCCTCTTGAGAGTCATTCAATTTGGTCCTGATTGGGAGGGTCAAAAATTCAGATCTCCCTTCCTGCTTTCAACATCTATGTTTAGAACCTCTGTGCTAATAACCAGTTTACAAGGAAGAACGCCAGAAACTTAGAGGGTTTCCCTCTCTAAAATAGCTTTTTTCAAAGTCACTATTCCCCCCCACCCCCATGCCTGGATTCCTTCCAAATTAAAAAAGGCACTATGACTGACCATTTTCTTTCAAGAGTTTGGTCCTTTCAATGTATTTGATCTGTTTTAAATCTGCAGGTTACCAGTGTATATTTAGGGGAGGGGGCAGCTTTATATTTAGAAACCCATTTGCTCAAACATCCCCAAATTTGGTACAAGGGAAGAGAAGACTGCCTGCTATATCTGTGCCAAATTTGGTGCTGATCTGAGGTCCAGTTTCAAAGGTATCATTTTTTCTTTGGGGCAGCCCTATTTCTTTGAGCTGGCTTATGGAATTGCTGCAGCAATAATTACAGTTTCTCATATATATTTTTCTAGGCTTAAAGTACTCAGAGACGGTTTACTAGTCTCTTAGGTGGTAGTCTGGGGCCATATAACTTGTCCAAGGCTCCACAGGTGGCAGAGCATGTAACCCCATCAGCCACATGTGCTCTGCCTGATATTGAGAATTACAGTTAGGAGTCAGATTGTGCAACCACACCACTCCAGCACACAGAGCTGCACCAGCTCACATTGCACATTAGTCTCACACGAAGAAGAAAAAGATTTTGATATTATGAATGAGAATATTTGCCTACCATAACACAGAAAAGAACAACTATATTCAAAGTATCTTCCCTTAAAATGTAGAAGAAGAAGAAGATACAATACTCAGCAAAACAAACATTAAACATGGTGGTTCAGATCCAGGTTAAGTGAGTTAGGTAGGTGCCACTGAAATGATGTCAAAGTTAGTAGTGACTAAACTGATCTAAGTTACAACTAACTTTTTAAGACTGATTTCAAGGACACTTCATGGCAACTGGTTTAGTTTAGACTGGACTCGATTAACAAATACCGACAACAACAGAAATGTAATGAGAATTTCCAGTTTCAGCTCTCATTCAATGATACTTAGCACAAGGAACCATTTCCAGAATGCAGACAATGGAGAGAAATATATGAGAGAAAGTTGCTCCTGAGGAACACAAAGCCCAGACTATTCAGACGACCATCGCTAGCATTTCGAAATTGGCCCTGAAGTAAACAGGAAGCCATAACTGGTGTCCTGTGCTCTCTGTCCTTTGCATTTTGAAAAACAAGAATATCCTTTATTGTACACACCATGCATTTGACCAAGCTATGATAATTCTGCCAAGAGGCTTAGTACTCCTGGCAACTAACCACTACAGGATTCCCTTTTCAGCTGTTCATACATAATATATTTCCACTCCACACAAAAAGCGCACTGTTAAGTAATCTACTGCAAACAATTGTTTATTGTTTGCTTGCTTCTCCCTGTGCCCCATCAGGGATTTGGCAACATGCTGAATCAGATAGCTCTTCCCACCCCTAAGAGAGCATCTGACTGGCCAGAGATCCAGGTGTCTGGTTTGCAGAATGATACTCACCGGGCCTGATATCTATATCAGCTGAGGCAGAGACAGTATTTTGCTTTTTAAGATATTACTTCTGGTGAATTACACACTTTTGATCACTCACACTTTGCACAGTAGGATTTTTTTTTAAATGAAAAAACAGTATAGAAATGCTCTGAAATAAAAAATAAATAAATACCTAAACAATGGCTACAGCCCTAAATCTTAAATAAGAGGCAGATTGTTTCACTGAAGACAGTGGAACTTGTTTCAGAACAAACAAGACACAGGATTGCACTATTAATATCCAAAATACTGGTGATGATTTTTAATGTGCCCAAAATTATGTTTCCCCTTTAAAATAAACCTTACTTTTGCTTACTGTTGTTCTTTAAAAGCTGTGATGCTCACAACATCCTCTTATAGCAATAGGGAGGAAAGTCTCTAATATTAACAAAGAAAGAATGGTTAGAAAGCTAACTAGGTTAAATAAGAAAGACAGAACGACTCCACAGTTACTTTTAATCCTGCCTAGAGATGGGCACGAACCGTGATTCAGCCCAGTTCAGGACAGTGCCTGCACAGGTGTTCTATGGGCGCTGCACACTTCCTTCCCCTGCCTCCTCTGGGCAATTGCCCATTCACTGTAGCTTGAGGGAAGTGTACTTCAAACCTTTGGCGGGCCAGAAGTTCCCACCCTCACCGTACAGATGCAAAACAGTCAGGAGTAGAGATAGGCATGAACTGCAGTTCAGCCTGGTTCAGTGCAGTGCCCACATAGATGTTCTGTGGGCACCACATGCTTCCCTCCTCTGCTTCCTCTAGGCAATCGCCCACTCACCGCCAGGAGCACACTTCCCTCCTCCGAGTCTCCTTGGGCAATTGTCCACTCACTGGCAGCAGTGCGCAATCAAGCAACCACTCACCTAACGCAAAAGTCTGGAAATGTGACAATATTCACAGTTCAAAAATGCAAGTTACCAAATTACAAAAGTAATAATGTAACAAACTCACTAGAGTCATGAGTCCCAGGTTCCCTTGGCAGGTCTAGTACCTTACATGGATCAAACCAAGTGAGGGAATATTTTAAGATATAGTCAATGTGACTAGATGCTTTAGAAACACCGCCCAGGTGGAATTCATTGCATGTGATACATTAAATAGTAAATAGGTAAAGGTTCCCCTTGACATTTAGTCCAGTCATGTCCAACTCTAGGGTGCGGTGCTCATCCCCGTTTCCAAGCCGTAGAGCCAGCGTTTGTCCGTAGACAGTTTCCATGGTCACGTGGCCAGCGCGACTAGACACGGAACACCGTTACCTTCCCACCGTGGTGGTACCTATAGTATACAGTGGTGCCTCGACTTATGAACATCCCAACTTACGACCATTTCGAGTTAGACCAGCTCCAGCCGCAAAATTTTGCTTCGACTTGTGGCCGGAGCTTCGAGTTGCGACCGGAAAAAGGCAGGGAAAAAAGACGGGGAATTCAAATTTGCTAACCATTGGTAGGCGAAGAGGCTGCTTCTTTGTAGCTCTTTCACCCCAACGGTTAGAGTGAGTGCGATTGGAGGAGGCTTCGGACTGCCTGGTAAGGTAAGGTGCTGCTTTCTGCTTTTTAAAAACTGTTCTGGGTGGGTTTTGTTTTGTTTTTTGTTGATTTTTTTTTTTTTGCAGCCCCAGCGCCTTCTGATGGGGCTTGCTCTGTTGTTTATTTTTGGTTTGGTTTTGTTTTTTTGCAGCCCCAGTGCTTTCCAAAGGGGCTTGCTCTGTTGTTTATTTTTGGTTGTTTTTTTTTTTTAAAGTCCCAGCGCCTTTGGGGCTTGCTCTGTTGTTTATTTTTGGTTTGTTTGTTTTTTAAGCCCCAGCGCCTTCTGATGGGGCTTGCTGTGTGGGGGTTTTTGTGGGTTTTTTGGTAATTTTATTTTGGCCGGAATGGATTAATCACGTTCCAATGCATTCCTATGGGAAATGGTGCTTTGACTTACGACCATTTCGAGTTATGTCCATCTTCTGGAACGGATTATGGTCGTAAGTCGCGGCACCACTGTACTTGCATTTTTACATGCTTTCGAACTGCTAGGTTGGCAGGAGCTGGGACAAGCAACGGGAGCTCACTCCATCGCGTGGATTCAATCTTACGACTGCTGGTCTTCTGACCTTGCAGCACAGAGGCTGCTGCGGTTTAACCTGCAGCGCCACCACATCCCTTTAAATAGTAAATAGGTAATATCAAAATGGAGTTCTTGGTGTAGTTTTAATTTAATAGTTTTTTAAAATGCAATCCTGTGCAAAATGGCCATTTCAAACATTCACTAGTGTGAAGTAGCAGTTAGAGCGTTAGACCTAGAAGGTCCAAGTTTAAATCTCGACTGAGTTGTGTAACTTGCTGGAGGATGTTAGGCCAGTCACACACTCTCAGTCCAAGTCACCTCACAGGCTTGTTGTGAAGTCAAAAATGAGGAGGAGGAAAAGCTCTGTGTACCATTTGAACTCACTGAAGGAAAGACGGAATAGAAATGTAACCAATATAAAAAGCTAGTAAAATTACACTATTGTCACTCTGGGCCAACTTCAGAGTAAGAAATCTAACATAATGAAATATACTGTATGAAATTCTATGACTTTTTGAAGCTCTTTGAACCCCAGTCATATCATATGGCAAAATATCATGTTGTTCTTGCTATGTGAACTATAGCCCGGAGTTAATTTACGAAAGCTCACATTAAGATATAAAAGTTACTCTTTCTTCTCTTTCTTTCTTTCTTTCTTTCTTTCTTTCTTTCTTTCTTTCTTTCTTTCTTTCTTTCTTTCTTTCTTTCATTTATATACCACCCATCTAATGGTGAGCCACAAACATAAATACACCCAAAACACCCACCCTAACAAAAAATCTAAACAATCCCAATAAAAACCTTGGGCAACAAAATAAAAATTAATTAAAGTGGCATGAGAGTCTATCATTGGGGGGGGGGGGGAGAGATGTTCCCAAAAGCGTCTCTGAAAAGCTCTGTTTTTACCAGCTTTTGGAAGGCTAGGAGGAAAGGGAGCACAGCATTTTTGTATGCTTTATATTTGTTTTATTTTGCTTTTGCTTTTGGACTGATATTTTATCATATGGCAGGACTGGGGTTTAAAGAGTTCTGCGTGTGTGCTTTAGATGTTTCCTTGTGTACATAAATCATGTGCCTATTTTCCCATGCTGATGCAGCTCCTTAGGCCACTTTGAATATCATTCTGCGGTATTATCTATTGTCCAGGAGTTTTCCCCCCCCCCTACTTTAGTAATTTTAGTATTAATTTCTGACTTAAGTATTTTTAGCTAATTCAAGCCTTTTGGAACTGAAAAGTTGGAAATACAGCAGAATATATATATTTATTTTAATGTTAACTAAGGATTCAAACACAAGAGGTGACACCTTCATTAGACACTAAAAAATCAAACAATCAAGGCAAGCTTTTGTGAATTAAAATTAACTTTTTTAGGCATGCACCGCTATCTTATGGACAGTGCAGAAAAATATAAATAACTGTTGTTCACCAATAGCTTGGGTAGGAAGGTTATCCATAGCAAAAATAAGTTCTTAAAAGTGACAGCTTCTGTGCAAGAGCATTCCCATACTACTAGCTCACAAAATGCCAAATGAGGCCAAGCCTTCATGTCTCCAAGGCCAGTAAAAATGTCTACAGGTTATAGTGCTTAGCCCAACTGAGACAAAAACCAAGAGGTAGTGAACTCAATTACTGTTCTACAAACACTGTTTATATTTGAAGAAGAGACCACCATAAAAACAATTTATCAAAATGAAGAACCAGGTAATAATTGAAGAGATCTTTCTTCAGTGGGGAAAAAAACAGGACAAACAACTGCTTTCTTGCTATCCTCAAACTAGTTCACAGGACTAAAACAAAACCTTGTGAGTATATATAGGTCACCAAGCAACACGCAGGATAACACTTCAATCCAATTAAACTGTGCTCCTCTTTAAGATTTCTTAAAATACCTTATGCAAACTGGAAGTACAAGCATGCATAAAATAGTCAAGGCAGAGTATCATGAACTAGAGTATCATGAACATGCTATTTGCCCCCCCCCCCCCAATTTTTCTAATGCAAACTCAGTCCCCATTTATAAACATACTGCAGACGCTGAACTTAAATTTACTAAAGAGGGCTAGCAACTCACTGGAAAAGCGGTGTATAATATTTTCATATTCCTACCAGTGGTTGCATACCAACAATCACCCCAACCCCCTTTCCTTGCTGTTAATTGAAAAATGCCATGATTCTCAGATTATGAAAGAATGTGTCTAGAGAGGGTAGAGAAAAACACTTGCAAAGGAACAAATAATAATTTGCCCCACATATTCATTGTCTGAGAAAGCAAACCAATTGTTAGGGCAGGTTTAATTATTATGTCCCCTGATGTCCCGAGCATCCTTGCTAGAAAGAGAGGTCACACAGAAATGGGAACAGTTCCAGAAAATGGTAATTGATCAATATGACCAAGACTAATTTAGTTCCCCCACTACTCACCCAGAAAAAGAAGCACTTTAGCTTTGTTTCTTAAGCAAATTCCACATTGACAGGGCAACATCAAGTCCAGAGTTAAGAAGTAATACAGTTACTTGTAGCAGTGTTTTTGTCAGAGGGAGTGTTAATGTGGGTACACTTCAAAAGTTATATAACAAGTGGGATCAACAGTGAGAATGACACAAGACATGACTTCTAAAAAGTAACTAAATTCCTGCAGACATTTTAAGCACAATTGTTGGAAGTTTTATTGTTGAAGCCATTCTCTTATCAAATGTAAGTTTTCCTTTCCTTTCCTCTTCTATTTTGGAAAATACAGTGGTGCCTCGCAAGACGAAAGTAATTTGTTCCGCGAGTAGCACCGTCTTGCGAAATTTTCGTCTTGCGAAAAGCGGCTTCCCATAGGAATGCATTGCAATGCACTCCTATGGGAAACCTCGCAAGACGAACGATTTATTTCCGTCTTGCGAGGCATCGGTCTTGCAAAAAAGAAACCGTCTTGCGAAGCATGGCCATAGAAGAAGTCGTCTTGCGAGTCACGGAAGCAATCGCAAAACGCTTTCGTTTTGCGAGTTTTTCATTGGCCGAGGCATTCGTCTTGCGAGGTACCACTGTATAACAGGTAATATAACAAGAAATACATAAAGATACTAAAAATGTTAATGATAAATAAATTAATAGGAAGTTGTAAGGAAGTGTATAATTGAATTACTTTCAAAAAGTAACTTTCTAAACTATGATTAATTTCCTTTATTGTTACAGTTAGAAGCTCTGGAAATATTAAGAGTGCTAATTTAATTTTGTAGTGTTTTCAATGACACAGCCTAATTAAGCAGAAGATTAAAAACAGCACAATACTTTTTATTAATTATATTCATATTCTACCTTTCTTCCAGTGAACCTGTGTTCTTCTTCAGCTTGTGTTTCTTTTTAAAGTTAATACTTCTAAGTACTTGTAATATTTTAATTATCACAATAGTTTGTTTTTTAATGTGCTGTTTACTTTTTTTTTTAAATGTTACTTGTTTTAACTTTGTGAGCTGCCTTGAGTCCTCTTATGGGAAGAAAGGCAGCTTATAAATGAGACTTAATAAACAAATAAACTGAAAGCAATGCATATGGTTCTCCACCTCATCCTCAGAGCAACCCCTTGAGGAAGGTCAGACTTAGGGAGTGTGACTGGCCTAAGTCATTCAATGGAGCCAGTACCTCAGTCTTCCATATCCCAGCCCTGCATTCCATTGCACTACAGCTGATCTCTCAACCATCACTGACAACTACAATCAAAAGTTGTGTTTAGAATGCTACAAAGAATTAAAAGATCTTTACCTAGTGCTCAAAAATTATTCTGAGTATGCAACAGACATATTATATTACTGGGGAAACACCAAAAGGACCCTTTTTCTAGTTATCACTTACTGTACCTGAATGAAAGGCTAGATTACATCAGAACCTGGGTAGACTCATACAGAAACACGGTCACCACCCTTTCTTTTTTGGACACACAGTGCCTTTCAATGTTTTTACTCAACAGTGGAAAAAATTCTACTGATGTTCCCAGAGGGATCAAGAAAGTTGTTGGAGTGAAATGAGGCTAACTGACAAGATGCTAGGTTTCTGTGGGTGATGCGCCTGATCATGTATCTGACTGTATATTGAGCATGCACCTCATCAATTAGCTACAATTAGCTATGGCAACTTATGCGATCCCTCAACAAATGTCAACAGGATTTCAGCCCCCAAATTCTGGTTTTTGACAGACTTTTCCAGCTAGATTTGGACAAGTTACTTTGATCTCAAAGGGAGCAAAGTATCTTTGGTGAAATACTGGAAAAATGAGGCTAATCACCCGATAGGCAAAGCTGATCACCTGCAACCTCCAATCTCATCAGTTAATCTTGAAAAGAGTGTCATACATTTTTTTAAAAAACTTGAGTGTGTTTTGAGAAGGAATGAATACTTCCAAGGGATTATGTACAAACCAAGTCATAGATAAATCTGCCTTTCACACAAATGGCTCAGGACTGTTCACCCTAAAGACTGCCTAATATTTACACTCTTCCAAGTAAATAAAATAAACATTAAGCTAGTTCATGTATGCAGGAGGAAGAAAGTCAGGTTTGAACAATATTGAACAGCTGTGGCTTTCACTGTGAAGCAAAGCATTTGCACTTGGATCAGCAGGCAAATCTATGAGAATAATAACGTTAGAACTGCAGAGCTGGAAGGGACCCTATGGATCATCAAGTCCAGCCCCTGTCAAGGAGGCGTAGTGAAGAAATGAACTCTCAACCTCTGACTCCACAGCCAGAGACCTCAGCCACTGAGCCATCCAGCAGAATCCAGAATTTTTGACCTTCTACATTTTGATGGTGGTTCCCCCCCCCCCCCAAATTGGGCTGTCTGCAGGCTAAACACCTGGCACAGATGAAGCATGTTCTGTACTAATATACTTCATTGCCAATTTCTCTGAATGTATATCCTTTCATTACACCATTTTGGTAATGCATTATATTAGAATTGAATCAAATGTTAATAATGTTTTTCGCCTTAAATTTAAATATTGATGTTATATTTTAATATTTACGAATGTTTTTAAAGTTACAATAAATATATCTCCTGGACAGCTGCTGGATAGCTTGTTTGCCATAAGTATTACATTACAATTTTTCCCTGTCATATATACAAAAACCTATCTATCTGGACAGATGATGCCCAGACTAGCAAAAAAACTCTGGGGATTTGGATGAGAAAAGAGGCCTGGTACATAAAGCCTATGTGTTTTATGTGAATACCAAATGGGTATTCCAAACCAGTCAATTAGTGATATCAATTCTGAAAAGTAGGAATGAAAGGCTACAATCCTACTCACCCTTATAAGCAATTTGGAACTCAGACTGCATCTCTGAATAAACAACATGCCTGGGTTTGAGCTACAATTGGTTCGGTTTGGTTTGAGGTTAAATGCCAAGAAGAGTCTGTGGCTCTAAAAACAAGAACTTTGTTATGCACTCCTCTTTTAAACCATTGGTTGCATTATTAAAAACTTGGCAATAGTATTATGCATCTTATAAGCACTGGAAAGAGTACAACACAGGCCAGATTTAATGGAAGAGATTCATCTCTGTGTTTTAATACTATGTAATGCTGGACGCATCTTAAGTACAAAGATAATTATGATGTCCAGCTCAAAAAATATTGCCTCAATTTCATTTACACTTACAAATGAAATAGTCTTGCTGAAAGTTCTGAATTAAAACATAAAGAAAGCATTTCCTTTTCCATTTTGTTTCAAAATAAATTCAGTGCTTAAATCAGGGGTGGGAATCAGGCAGCCCCATGGGCACATGTAGCTCCCCAAGTCCATTAATGCTTGCCCCAGAGGCCTTCCTCATTTCTTGTCAAAAATGCCTCCAGAAACTTCTGGGCATGTGGAATGACACAGGAGACCTGGCAGTGCTTCAATCTGTAGCATAGTCTTTCCAGCCAGTAAAAATGGAGTCGTCCCCCCCCCCAAAAAAAAAGTGGGGGGAAGGGGACAGCAATTGTTTGGCAAGTATTGGCAACCGGGGATTCAGGAGAAAAATAGGTAACGGGAGGTTTTAGAATGGCATGTCTAGAAACATCCAAAGCATTACAAATGTAGAAGGATTACTACTGTGTCTGTACTAGCAATTTTTTTTTACATTCTGCTGGAACATCGTCTTATGCTACTATTTCAATAACAGAAGGCATTCTACAGCTTCCAGGACAGAAAATACATTTTTACATACATAACTAGTGGACACTAGTGAACTAGTGATTCCCTATAGAAGCATGAAGCGCATTATGGGAATGTGAAATCAGCAAATTGTAATACGAAGCCAGAAAGCCCGACAACAACTACCCTGTTTTCCCGAAAATAAGACCTAACCTGAAAATAAGCCCTAGTATGATTTTTCAGGATGATTGTAATATAAGCCCTACCCCCAAAATAAGCCCCAGTTAAGAGAAACCCCGCCCTCCACCATTGTGTGGCAACCAGAAATAGATGACATGACTGTATTTGAATAAATATAGATTGTTGTACATGGAAAAAATAAAACATCCCCTGAAAATAAGCCCTAATGCGTTTTTAGAACAAAAATTAATATAAGGCCCTGTCTTATTTTCGGAGAAACACGGTACATTTTAGTACTTATCATCCTCTATTCTCTCTTTCATCACAAATAAATTATCTAACCATATGAACTTTACAAATAATCATGCCAGTGTGAATAAGGCAGGAGACCCATCTACTAATTTACCACTGAGTACACCAAACCACACTTGAGTATATGTGAACTACTAAAAAAGACATCCAACACCCAACTTCATAAGGAGGAAAATAATAAATGCACATGACATTTTACGTAAGATGCTACTTACCAGTACAGGTAATAGGCCAAAGCCAGAGCAATCAACGTAGCACAAACTCCAACTAACAAACATATTCCTGATTGGTTTGCCAGCATCTTTCCAGTTTGCTTTTGTTTTTAACCAAACAAATCAGTGGGGAAAACACAGTGGGAAAACAGGAAGATGTCAGTCCCTCCTTGCAGAACAGATCAGACTTGAGTCTTGACAAGAAGGAAGGATTACGATGACAAAAGCACACAGCGGTAAATCTGGAAATATCGCTGTTACTGAAAGCTGTCTCCTCAGAAACAAAAGAAGAGCTACTATTTTCCTATTGTCATGGCAGTGTCTTTGTTAAACCATCCAAGTTTTCAAACTGCCATTAATATGAGAAACGAACAGACCCAAGGCGTATGTGAATAAAATAGTAAATACCTTGCAATAAACAGTATTGTCAGTGTCGGCATACTGAGTCTTTGCCTTAATCCAATAATCGTCTTATGGCAAATCACCATGGTACACTTTGCAAGAATATATTGCATTATATGATGGGGAAGGATGGCAGAAGGTAAGAAAGGGAGCATGTGCTCCAGACTTTTTATTTTAAAAAGAGTACTTCTGCTATTTCAAAAGTTCAGCTGCTTTGTTTTGAAAGTGTGCACTTATTTCAGTGTAACAGAAAAATATAACAAATACACCATTATACTTTAAAATCTTTTTACAAAAACACAGAACATAACTGGGGCTGTGCATCAAGAAAGAAAAACAATAACTTTTTAAAACTGTAAACTGGCTGTGATGCTGTTTTGCAAAACAGATTATCACAATTCTGTTTAAATCTGCTGGCTAACCCCGAGTGCAATCAAGTACAAAAATCAAATTAAAGAATAAAATGTAAAAGAAAAAATACAGTCGCAATGTTAGTTATTTGTCATATTATTAAACTACTTAAATGGTTAAGTTACTGTCAGATATTCAATGAATCCCAAAATGTCTTTATGTTAAGTGGAACCCTATTGTTTTAATTGCACCATTGTAGGGAAGATGTGAGTAATGTGTGTTTGGCATACATCTAGCTGCTAGTGCTAACTAGAGTAAACCTATTGAGTCAAAGGTATTTATATGATTTATCTTTTACCAGTCAGTGGGTCTATTCTAATAGGGATTACCATGGAGAGTTATTATTTATTTAGTTTACTTATATTGCATCAAAAGACCTCAAGGAAGGTTACAACACTAAACCCTGTTGAACAGCTTAAAACAAATGAAACCATTCAGAAGTTTAATACTCTTTAAAACTGTATGCCTTCAATCGCACAACCTTCTCAGGTCAGATCTTTAAACCCCAAAGGCTTTGGTGAAGGGGCAGGTTTTTGTTTGGTGCCTCAGGAAGGCCAATCACACTGCCCTACGGGAGGACATTCTATAATCAGGATGCCAGAGCAGAAAATGCCAACTCTCATTGTCTCCATGCAGTATACTGACTTGACATCGAAAAGGTCTCCGCAGCAAATCCCTGTGCTAAGGCATGTATATGCAGAGGCAAGGGCACCTCTGAAAACCAGGGTTCCAAGCCACATGGGGCTTTAAATGTCATCACCAGCATTTTGAATTTGGACCAAAAGTGTATTGGCAAATAATGCAATTTAGGCCTTTGTTCCCCAACAAAATTAGAAACTGTACACACATTCATCCAGAGCTTTGAAGGGATCCTTCATATTTGTTTTTTTACTACATACTGGCTACAGGGGTTGTGATGGTTGCAGGTAGTACCCTTTCCCCTGCATTTCCAAGCTTTTAATACACTTCATGTAGGAGCTCCTATGCTCTGCCTTACTATAACTATATTTATACTTTAAAACAGTGTTTTGCATTACACGTCATTATTCTAGTCTGCAATGCATTCATTCATTCATTCACTCATTCATTCATTCAATGTGTCTACCACCCATCTGGCTACCAAGGCCACTTTTGTTGGTTCACAGCAAAATAAACCACAATAACACATTAAATAATAACCACAAAAGCACAGTAACAATGTAGAAAATCAAATAAACCTATCAATCAATTGAACAACAACAACAAAAGACAGCATAAAAACAATTAATAAAAACAAGATGGTGGAATTGATAACGTAAGAGCTGAAGTAATCTCTGTACTCTGTTAATGTAATATCTTAAAATGTCTGTCTAAATAGCCATGTTGTCAGAGATTTTTTTGAAGATCTGCAGTGAAGGAGACAGGGAAATTTCAGACAGGAGTTTGTTCCAAAGATGGGGGGCAACCACGGAGAAGGCCCAGTTCCTGGTCTTCTTTTCCCAGGTCTCTCTCGAGGTCAATGACCTCAACTGTCCAGCCTGGAATGAACAAGTAGATTGGGCAGATCTCACTGGAAGAAGGTGCTATTATCTACCAAGTAGTAAAACTCAAGGAGCTCAATGAAAAGTACTTCTGAGTAGACAAATATAGGATTGGGCTGTTAATTTTACTTTATTTTTTAAAATCTATCAGCAGTATCTGTGGGTTCCAGAATAAAAGTTTGTTTTTGATCCATCTACACAATGCCATCCATATACACCACTGTAATTAAATTCTAGATTTAGATGAACACCTTTATAACAACTACCAGCCTATTCTTCTTTTTCATCTCTTTCTCTTCCTCTCTTAAATGTTATTTTTGGTGCCGTATTTCTAAGTTTATAATGTTCCTAATTTATAATGTGTAGTGTACGTTTGTTCTTTTATATTATGTTGATGTTATTTTATTTTTGTTGACTATTGTTTTATTTTTTGTTGTGAGCCACCCAGAGTGGCCTCGGTAGCCAGATGGGCAGTATATAAATTAAATTATAAATAATTATAAATACATAAATAATCTCAATCTCAATCTCTCTCTCTCTCTCTCTCTCGGTACAACAGAGAAGCAGACATGCCACAATTTATGAACATGTAATCCGAGTATGAAACAGAATGGGAAAGAGATCTAAGGATTCATACTTCTTCCTTTGAGCAGTATTTGATTGATCAATATTCACTTGCAAGTGAGAAGAATGCCCTATATGTGTCATCAAGCTGATCTTCTTAAGAGGCAAGAGGTTAAAATTCTCAGTATTGCCACACAGATCTTTTCCAATATCCCTTTATGCACAATTCAATGCACACAAAAGCATTTTGCATACAAAAAATATGTTTCAGCCAACTGGTTTGTTTTGAGAACTGAGACAACAATGAAGTTCCTATTTGTAAGAGGCTATTTTCATTACTGAAACTGTCAATTATTTTTTTGTGGATGTTATTCTGCTGTCTCTGTTTCCTCATCTCAATAACACCTTTTTAAGGTTTTGTCTTCAGAATAAGGGAAGCAGTTGATTCAGATGGAAGAACAAGAATCTGTGGTAATTGCTGTGTATTTACACCTATAACAAGTTTAAAATTATATAACTGAACTTTTAACAATGATTTCATAATCCTAGCCTGGTTATTATACTTCCTGGTTCTCTATGACACAGAGAAAGTAATTAAAATAAAAAGCTATTATTAGTACAGAATGGTTTCTGTACAGGCTTATTTGAAATGTCTAAAATAGCCAATATTAATTATATTCTGTAGACAACTGTCTTCTTCATAGCACTTTGGCTTCCCCATATTAAGACAAGGCAGAATCCTTTACCCTTCCTGGGAAGATTTGAAAGAAAAATGCGCAGAACAATTAATAAAACTATGAATATAATTACTGTCATCAGGAATACACGCAAGCAAATGAATGTTCTAGTCCTGTATATTGAACCAGGAGCCCAGAAAGATAAGCTTTCTTCATATAAGCACATGCCACATAAGATATGCAGACCAGTATGCCAACTTTGTTTCATATATTCTCAGACACCAGTGTTAATGTCAGTCCCAATATCAAGGGTTCCTTCATCTCCCTGCCCTCCAAAGTGATGTATACCATTATGTACCAGGAATAACCTTTTGCATTCAACATTGCACAAACAAACCAGTTTGTACTCAAAATAGTAAATATAAATCTGACATCAGAAACGGCAATGTTGAAAAAGCCCACTAGGGCAATGTTTAAAGAAAAACACTAGCCTGATCAGCTGTCAATTTAAGGGCTTCCCTGAGTGTCTGCAGATAGTCAAAGGAAGTTGTTGTTTGGGGGGGGGCTCACTCCCCTCTCCCTCTGTCGGTGCTGTTCCAACCTTGGATAAAACCAGGCACCTTGGGTAACTGAGGGCATGAAGGAATGGGAGACACCAAAGGGAGCGCAGCAGCAGCAACAGGGTGTGTGTGGCTCCTGAGCAGCTGGACTTATTTATTTTAGAAACTCTGCCTGTCCCTGTTCACACATTTCTGTCCACACTGGAGACTGTGCTATAGGCTGTCTTCTACCATGCTACAGATCCATACAAAGTAAGGTTTACCCAGTTTACTCATGAGTAAGGAGTCATCACCAACAACAGCCGAGGACAGCTGCAGTGTGAGGGGAGAACATAGGGATGAAGGTTGGGAAGAGAAAAGGGAGGTTACCTTCCCCTTTTTTCCCATGCCTTTCTCCTCATCTGGGACTCTGCTAAGGCTGTGCTGCCTTGTGGGAACAGAGCCCATGGAGTCAACATAGCATCCTTTCCTGCCTTTTCTCTCAGATCTCATTCAGGAGGCTGGGGTGACTTTCCTTTTTTTGTTTGTAAGACGCATTTCAAAATGGCAATGCATCAGCCTGGCATGGTTTTAGAATCTCACTGCATTGGTTAGGGAAATATTAAAAATTAAAGAAGATAATGCCACAACTGACCTAATACATCACACAGTTGTCTCCTCAGTTAACCCCACCCCCAGTGTCATTTTGGTGAAAGTACCCATCTGCAAAGGCTAAACAAAGAGCTATTTTGCATCTTAATGAATCGTGCTAAAAAGATGGCGTGCCCTAACCCTGTGCCAGTTAGGTGTGAGACAGCTCTTAAAGGGGAAGGACAGATCATTCTAAGTAGAAACACAAGTGGACAGGGTTTGTTTCCCCACCCCCAATGCCAAACAGTGCTATCAGGGAACCATATATCATAGCTATATGCCAGTGTGGACAGACTCTTAGTCTATAAAAATTCAGGCTGGAATAAAGGTGTTAAGTCTTTAAGATGTCACAAGACTCTTCATTGTTTTTGTTGCAGCAGCTGCAACTAGCAGATTAACACAATTACCCTTCAGGAAACAATTACCCTGAGCAGCTTTGAATGTGTTGGCAAAATTAAAGCGGGAAAACCAAAAAGCAGGAGGGGGGAAGAGAACAATGTCTTGTGGTGTAACAGACTTATTTTAAGGTGAGCTTTTGTGGATCAAAATCCAGTTTTTCAATCACAAGGAATGTGAATAATATGTCCTTTAAATTTGAACATATCAAATACAGATGACACAGTATCTACATTCCTTGTGTCTGTGGGAGTAGATTTTGATCCATGAAAGCTCATAATGCTCATAATGAAATAAATGTTAGTCTTTAAAGTGACACATCATTTTGTTGTTTTTTCTCTCTTCCCCCTGCTTTCCCCCCTTTAATATTGCCCACATACTAAGACAGATTAACATGGCTACTTCTTCAGGAACTCTGAACATGTTTCTCAAACTGAGTGCAAATTTCCCAATGAGAGAAATAGCAATAAATCAGTTACAACTTTACAGAAGGAGTAAACTAAGTTAATTCTGAAATATTATAGCAAACAGGATTCTGCTGGGCAGCATTTGTATGTGCTTGTGTGTCTCCAGTTCAGCAGTTTTCAGGATCTCAGACATATCCTTCATTATCTCTGAAATCACAGGAATAGATGCAGCTACTATGCTTGAGTCCCTACACACTGCAATGCCTGCACATCACCCTATTGTACAAGCAAAAGGTAGCTATAGGCAGTGACTGAACAACATGAAGGACCTCATCTATAGTCATATACCTAAGAAGAGGGAAAGTCTCTAGTTATGTAGGTCTTGCTTTCAAAGAAAAAACATTCTCCCTGCCAGGGGCGCCCCTAGCAAACCAAAGTTGAACATGATTTACAAAAAGTTATCTTCTAACCTACAAATCAGCAACCCTATTCTGAAGTATATTATACTAGCTGGAATTAAACTGAATGCACTATCCATTAAGAACCAGACGAACAGAGTGCAACTGCAGAACTAGGGAGTGAATGAACAAGTTGTCAGTCTGTGTAAAAGAAGAATAAAGTCAAGGCCTGAAGAGGACATTTTTCAGTGCAGCTGGGATGATATCTTCTGAATTTGATATTTAATTGAATATAATCCTTTGAGTCTCACCACGCGCGCCCCCGCCCCCTTTTTCAGGGTCTTTGAATTCATCACATTCTTATGCTTTTTCTGTTCCAAGGCAGGGATTTCACATAGCTTTATGACTGAGCAATCACATTTCAATACAAAAGCTGTGCTTTGCCCCAGGTGACCAATCACAAAACGAAAGCAATCTGATTTATCACTGGTGGAGCTGACAAACTATCTACCTTAGAATAAAGAAACTAATTGAACCTCTCAAGACAGCTCCTCTCCTAATGACATGCTAACTCCATCTTCATTTCTGCCCTCAGTTTCAGGCCAGAAACAGACACCAGAGATAGCTTAGGACTAGAAGAGGAAAAATTTTAAACTCATGTAAGCATCTGTCACAGCAAGAGCTTATTTCATCTATGGGGCTATGCAAACCATCTTACTTTGTTTGGTTGTTGCTGTTCAGCCTGGGATTCATCGGAAGTCAGATTTTATGGACCCAAGGACACTTTGGACTATTAATGTGCTCTCAGCAATAATTCTGGATATTTCTGACTCCTGTTTCTATCCTCAAAACAGGCCTTTCCTGGGATTGTAGGGATACATTTTGTCCAAATATTTATATTTTCCATGCCCTATTACACTTTCCTCTTCCACATAACTTAGTGGAGTGTACTGACAGAAAAATGTATTTTCCAGACTTACCAGTTTCCACAGTGTACAGAGGGGGCAGGATTTTTTTCCTTACTTTCAGATGCTTAAGTTATGTAATTATTTCAGATGTCTAGTTATCATAATACAATATTAATATAACAAAAGTTGGATTCAGATGCAACTGGGCTGGTGGCAGCATATTTCCCCAATTCCCTCATTATAGCAGCTGTGCCAACCCTTTAAAAACACAATTTAAAAAGTTTGGAGGATCGTGTCAAATAGGGTGAGCTGTTGTGCTAGGTAAGGGGATCCTTGAAACTCTAGAAAAGGCATCTTGTGTAAGTCCCTTCCATTTCTGGAAGACAAAACCTGAATCCAACTCAGCTGTGTTTTGCTTTATTCTATTTTATAGCTCTGTGATTCTTCCTCCAACAGATCAACACTTTTTCTTCAAAACTGAAAAATGCTTCTTTTTCCTTCAACTGACCAGTACTCCATTCCACACTCTACTCATTTGGACACTTCACAATTCACTAAGACAGAGAATGTAACAAAGAACATTTATATCATACCAACACATCTTAACAATTAAGTTTTTAAAAAAATCAAGATTCAAATATACACTCCAACTCAGTTGAACTCCAATTTTATCACTACACAGGAAATCTCAGTATTTTGCCCTGAGTACCCATGTACTAGTTCTGGTGCAGAAAAAGCGATTTCTCCCTTTGTGGTGTATCTAAAAATAGAAGCCATTTATCTTAGATTCAACTTTCATTTAGGCAGCCTTTTGACCACACCAAGAGTTGTTAACAAATTCATGTCGTTATAAATTCCTTGCAGCAGGGGACTGTGCTGCACTTACAGTCCTTGCTCTTCAAAAGCAACAACAGAAAAGATCATAAATGCGAGATTAATTCACAGATTCAAGCCTGAACACTGACTGCAGTTTCCTGAACAGCAGTTCCTTTTTATAGAGTAGTTAGGGAAATGACTTAGAATAAATAGGTATGTCTAAGCCAAGAAAATGTTCAAAGCATAGAGAACAAGGATTAAGCCTACCAGAAAAAAACCTCATATGTTAATAGTCTCCATGACTGAGTTTCAGTTTCCCACAGCAATTGCAAAATTTTACTGCAAGAACAGCTTTTGTAATTTTAACATGTTATCCTTCAGTACAGAATCCCATTTATATTTCAAAACAAATGTGGACTCGTAGCTTGGAAAGTAACATTTTTGGACAATAACACCCTGAATCCCCAAGCCATGTTGACTAGGAGATTCTGGAAGTTATTTTTCCATGTTTTGGATGTGATCAGCAGAAAAGCCAGGAACTAATGAGCAAACACTAGAGAACAGAATCATTTGTGAAGTATATTTTTCATGTCCACTACCAAACTACAGGAGATGCCAATCTGCTTCTCATCTCCAGTTTTCTCGACTTTTGTCAGTCTTGGAAAATCACACAGGTAGGCAAGCTAACTGGAGCTTACTTTTACCTTGCCTTCTGTTTCTTGGCTGCTCTGTCAATATGTTTTAAAATGCACCAATGAAATAATGAATGATCAACTTAAAAAAAAAAACAAAAGCAAATAAGAACTGTGCTTCCCAGAAGATGCACAGAAAAACTTTTGAGGTTGCATACTGATTTATTTTAATTCAAAGACTATAAAAGTGAAGTGTTAATTTATGAGTTCAGGTTTATGGCAAAAAAAACACTGCTTTGATTTACTTAGTAGAACAGATTTGTCATGGCTATGTTCCAAAATAATTTTATCACCCATAAACCATGTTTTATTGCCATTTTAATGGCTAGAATACTGTTGAAAAACTGCACATGTGACAGTAATCAGACAATCAGATTGTGCCCTCTGGCAGAGTCTTTATCACAAGACTACCTATGCACTGCTTGTGAGATGGGTCAGGCAGCCAACACTTTTATTGTACCTTTCTAAAAGGTGCAAGCCACCTGTGCATTTAGTACAACTTTCCTCCAATGGGATTCTGGACTAAATACTTATTGGAAATTAATCCCATGTGCATGTCCTTTGCAGGCTATTTTATAATCTACACTGCCCCTTAGATGGGCTCTCAAACACAAAATGAGCTTAAGTGTTGGTGGAGGAACCATGGAGTTAGTTCTGCCGACAGGATGGTGGGGTGGAAGGTTTGAACCTCTCCAACTCAGTGATCGTTCCCTATTCATCCATGTAGTAGCAACTTTCTCGGAATCTGTACCACTTCTTTACAATCCTTGACCATGCACACCAGATAAAAATTTTGTAACAAATTTCCGAACATGACTGTTTTAACTATATTGAAGTGGGGCTTATTTGAGATACCATAAAAACAAACTCAATTTTTATATAAAAGGTGCTGCAAAGATCATCTGAACTTTCAGATGGTGCAGTATTAATCCTCATGGGCCATCTGGTTCTGGAAATGTTTTGCCTATCCAATTGTCAGAAAGAAAACACGTGTCTTTGCCAAACACCTAACAATTTAAGAGTGGAGCAAAGTAAATTTTAAAAGAACCGTTCTTTTTCCTCTGCCTTCCCAGTCTACAATGCTGCAAGTAGGACTATCTATAGCTGGTATCTCTGGGATTAAGACTTTCTGGCATCAAGATTCATTCATGTTTTAAATTAGCCAGTGCAGCTACCTCCATGTGTAGCAAGGCTACTTCAGTCTCCAGAAATTATTCAGGGCCAAAAACATTAATAAATAAGTTATACTGAACATCCTTTGAATAGAAAACTATTTGAAGATCTGAATATACTTCACAGTGGAACTTGAGAATACAAATGGAAAAGCTACCCAACTTCAGACAATGGCATCTGAGGATTTATGAAGGCTTTCCCACTCTCAGGTTGGCAGATATAGGACTACAACTCCCATCATTCCCACCTATAAGCTGTGCTGGCTTGGATATTGGGGACCCCATTTATTCAACAGGCATCACGTTCAAATTCAGTTAAACCAACCGTCATGGTCTTTTCCCTGATCATATGAATTGTGTGCAGATACACCAGTATTAAACATTCTTCCACTGCTTTCTAGTCAGGACAGTGGAAGGAATTTTCAGCCTCTCCATGAAAGTGGAATGGAAAGGATCCCCCATCCCTGCCCGTGTGGAGTTTACAACTGCAAGCACAAGACCAGAGGACAGAGAATGTTCTGAGTTAATTAACCTAGGTTTGTGTAGCCTCAGATTAACATGCATCAACAGATCCTTACCACAATATTTATTTTTAAAAGAGTCCTCCAGGGACATACTTGGGATGTGTTTTCTCTGTGTTAATTAGGGGAAAGGTCACATGGGAGAGAGATAATATTTCTAAGGTTACGGCACAACTATCTTCCTTTGAAACCTACACACACACACACACCATCTTCATTACAACCATTCTCAACAACTGCTAAAAATGTTGCTCATAAAAAGCAACAGAGTATACATCTACTGAGCTTCTACAGTCCTCCTACAGTTTCTGTTTAATCAGATTTTATTTTTATTTACTTATCATCAACAACAAAGCATTTTATAGTCAGTAATTCCAATTATCTTGGAACCATTACTAGATCTTATCATGTGTTGTTTTTCCAAGGTATGCAACACCAAATTATGTCTCCTAGCTGGATAAATAAAATACCTAATTATAAACAAAGAAAGACTAACATCAAATTGAAATTTACAGAGATGGAAACAGCTGTCTCAGACAGAAGGTGACTTAAATGGCATATCTTCATAAACTAAAACTGAAGACTGAATAGTATTTCTGAGACATATATCTATCTCATAAACTTATGTATTTGCTGTTTAATGACCAGAAAAAGTCATGCATTTGCTGTCCACTTAATAGGGAAATTTGTTATTACAGCACAACTGCAGCTTTAAAAATTACTTTAAGAAGTAATTAGTTATCATTACTATTCTGAAGTCTTGAAGTAGTTGGTTACAAAATAATCTGACAGCAATTTTTAAAAGTAACTTTTACTTTCCCTTTTCTTGAAAGCAACTCAGTTTGTTACTTTACAAAATATATTTGCATGCTATAATACTCTGGCCAATAGTACATTACATTTAAAATAATATTAAAAATAAATATAAAAACATAAGTTTTTTTTTTAAAGTACTGGATGAGACAATGACTTGAGACAAATGCAGGAGCGGTAGTACCTTTATTAGACTTAGGGATGCTGTCTATAGAGTGCATGAAAACCAGACATTACTCCCACTTTTTTTTTTTAATTGTGTCTTTCATTGTGTCTGCCCAGTTTTCTTCTACCCATAACTAGTCGTTCCTGCAAGGAAAGTAGAGTATTGTACACTAACTGCCAGCTGCGCACAGCCTGTACTTGCAACACATTCTCCCCACACAGGAGTGACATTGCAGTAGCCACTTGCCTACCTGAACAAGGACAGTAGAGTTTCTGCAACAACAGCCACTGCTTGGAAAGCCCCCGTTGGAAAAGAACCATCACCACCAGCAACCTCCGACTCCAAGCAGATGCAAGGGGAGAGGGAAAAAACTGGTGTTCTTTTGCTTGGGAAGCACTCTCACCCTTGGGGGAGGAGCCACAGCAACCACTTCTCTGCCTGAGCAAAGAATAAGTACACCACACACGGTTTGCAAAAAGGAAGAAAAATATACACACAGAAGTCTTGGCCACCACATAAAAATGAAATCTTCCCACCTTGAGAATGTTTCAGAATTTCTCATGCCTTTCCAACCATTTTGAAAGCGATTAAACCATTTTGAAAAGAGATTAATTTTAATACTTCCCCCTATAGTTGGGGGAGAGGAAATACTGACACAGCTCAAGTGTGGGAGAGAGGGTGGTTACCTGCTTCCCACTCTTGCCCCGACTCTGCCGACAACTGCCCTGCACTGCCCAGTCCACCACACCACCAACTAAACAGGCACCAGCTGCTTATCCTCCAAACCTCTTCACCACCTGACCATCCTCTTTCTTCACCTCCTTATTCTGCCCTCCTCCTGCTTCTCCTTTTTGCTGTCTGTGCACCACTCTCTCCTCTCTTCGTACCCACTCCCTTGTCCCCTCAGTGGGTTAGTGGCACCAGACACAGCACGAGGAAGCACTTGAGTCATGCGACGTTCCTCCACGATTATTCACTGGAGCCATACAGATCACAGGAGTAATGACACTTCTTTACTGGGAAAAGAATTAACTGTATGTGTTTGGAACAAATTGTTTGTGAGCTCTAAGAACCACAAATTGTGCACAGACTGGTTTCAGAAAGAGAAAACCTGTCATGAGTAAAGGAGTAAAGAGAATCTTGATGCTTCTTTTCAATATTTGATAGATATATAACTGCATGTATTTTTACAATTACAGTGGTGCCTCGTCTTACGAACGTCCCGACATACGACCATTTCGAGTTACAACCAGCTCCGGCCGCAAAATTTTGCTTCTACTTGCGACCGGAGCTTCGAGTTACAACCAGAAAAAGGGAGGGGGAAAAGGCGGGGAATTCAAATTGCTAACCGTTGGTGGCGAAGAGGCTGCTTCTTTGTAGCTCTTTTGCCCCAGTGGTTAGAGAGTGTGCGATCAGAGGAGGCTTCGGACTGCCTGGTAAGGTAAGGTGCTGCTTTCTACCTTTTAAAAACTGTTCTGGGTGGGTTTTGCAGCGTGGTTTTGGGCTGGGTGGTGGGATTATGTTTCTATGCTGTGATGGGTCTTGCAGGGTTTGGTTTTTTTCCCCCATTTCCGATGGGTCTTGCAGGGTTTGTTTGCTTTTTGGGTTTGTTTTTTCCCATTTCCGATGGGTCTTGCACGGTTTGTTTGTTTTTTGGTTTGTTTGTTTTCCCATTTCCGATGGGTCTTGAAGGGTTTGTTTGCTTTTTGGGTTTGTTTTTTCCCATCTCCGATGGATCTTGCACGGTTTGTTTGTTTTTTTGTTTTTTCCCCCCCATTTCCGATGGGTCTTGCAGGGTTTGTTTGCTTTTTGCTTTTTTTGCATTTCCGAAGGGTCTTGCACGGTTTGTTTGCTTTCTGCTTTGCTTTTTTTGCATTTCCGAAGGGTCTTGCAGGGTTTGTTTGCTTTCTGCTTTGCTTTTTTTTGCATTTCCGAAGGGTCTTGCATGGTTTGTTTGCTTTTCTTTTTTTCCTTCGGTCGGAACGGATTAATCGCATTTCCGAAGGGTCTTGCACGGTTTGTTTGCTTTTCTTTTTCCCCCCCTTCGGCCGGAACGGATTAATCACGTTTCCGAAGGGTCTTGCACGGTTTGTTTGCTTTCTGCTTTGTTTTTTTATTTATTTATTTATTTATTTTGCATTTCTGATGTGTCTTGCACGGTTTGTTTGCTTTTTGCTTTGCTTTTTTTGCATTTCCGAAGGGTCTTGCATGGTTTGTTTGCTTTTCTTTTCTTTTCTTCCTTCGGCCGGAACGGATTAATCGTGTTTCCAATGGGTCTTGCAGTGTTTGTTTGTTTTGGGTTTTTTTGGTGATTTTTTTCTTCAGCCAGGACGGATTAATTGCATTTCAATGCATTCCTATGGGAAATGGTGCTTCGACATACGACCATTTCGAGATATGACCGGAGTTCCGGAACCAATTAAGTTCGTAAGTCGAGGCACCACTGTATCTTTTCTGTGATACAGATTTTTTGCATCAATTTTTAACCTCTTTATGCAATTTGTATGTTCCTCTCTATATATTTAAAACTAAACCAGTCAGATATGACACATTTTATTTAAACTGGGAAATAACATCCAAAGGTTAAATTAGCGATACGCTATTGTCTGATTACTTAAGGATGTTCCACGTTAGTCACCTCTTGGGAGGCACCATGGTTATTACAAATAGGTTCAGAGAAAATGCAAACCCTGTAATTTATATGCGTTTGGGAATAAAATAGGAACAAATTTAGTAAAGAGAATCTCCTGAGACATGAGAGCATTTCGTCAAAGTTTCCATTAATCTTAAGACTACAATAAAATAAACATTTTATTTTGTGTTGGTCTTTAAAGCTTCTATTCCTGCCCTCTCACATAGAAGTTCACACTATTTATGTGTAATATTAACAGCTACAAAGGAATGCCAGGGGCCCAACAACAAAATAACACCAATGGCAAACAATATGCATACAAAGCCACTTCCTATGAAGCAACATAACAATATTTTTTTATCAGACTTTGTGTGGAGCAGCCCTAAGGTTTTGATCATAATAAGCCTGCATGTAGCAGAAGAAAACACATATCTCAAACTTGACAACTCCCAGATGTCTTGGGCTCCACTAGTAGCACTCATGATGTTGAAAAGGATGGTGGGGAGTTCTAACATTAGAATCATGCAGCTGAGTTACTTTTGTGTTAACAGGTAGACAAAGAAATGCATCTCATCTTCCAAAAACAACATTTTCAAAGTCATGTTTTAACACGAGTTTCAAAATAATACTTTCAGGACATAGGTGCACCTGTTTGCTTGTCCTCCTCTTGATGCAAAAGTAATGTTTTAATGGCAACACATTATTTCAAAGCTCTGAAAATAGACAGTTGCAAATGGAAAATACCTTGGATTTGAAAGAAGTCACGTCCATGAGTTAAGCCAAGTAAATTCATGACACCTATTTTAGCAACAAAGAATAGCCCAGCTAACCTTTAAATAAGTCATTCTACCACCGGTTTGATGACATTAAACAGGAAAAGTGTTTTTGTTACCTAATAATACAAAAAGGTGCCATAATTTTTCCAGAGCATCCAACAAGATTTGCCTTTCTATCTTTTCAACTGTGTTTGGCAATGAACAAAATTGGCAGTCCAAATAAACTAATGATTCCACTTGTTCCAGCTCCTATCCCCCACCCTGACACCACGAAACATGCATAATAAGGTACTGAAAATTCATTTAAAAAGAAAAAGAAAGAAAGGAAATTTTACTTTCTAGGACTACTGGGCTACTCACAGAATCCCACAGCCAGCAGGGTCAGGAGTTAAGTACAAAAAAGTAATTTTTAAAACCTTTGCTTCAAAGCCTTGCTTAGCTCTACAGTGAAAACTGATTTCCAACTTAACTCTGCTCTCTCTGCATCCCTGCATTCCAGCTTCTAAAGACCGTACAATTCTTCTGAAAAATGCTGCAGTTTATATTCTTGCAAGACTTCGGGAAGAGAGCTCCACAGCTGTGAGGCAGTCACAAATCACTTTTTATAAAAGCACTTCCTTACGTATAATGGAAGGCTACAAATACACTCCTGCTTAATGTTGAAAACAGTAGCAGAGACATACCCACAAGAAAGTAAGCTCCTTTTGAAGCATTGCACCACATGTTTATAGCAGTGGAACATGAGGGACAGGAGTAAATGGACTTCTATGTCATTATAGAAATAAAAAATATAGAGCTGGAACCTGGGAGGTACTGTGAGTGTCACCCCTGGAAATAAAGAAATCTACAATTAAAGCGTGCCTGGCAGGTGGTCATTCAACTTGTTTCAAAAACTCCAATGGGAAGCCCACCACTTTCCAGAGAAGTCTGTTCCTTTACTGAACAGCAAAGCAAAACTTCTGATCAGATTTTCTCTTCTTTCTGCACAACCCCTTCTCTGGTATTTCTCTTTGATTCTTCAAATACGATCTTAACACCTTTAATTACAGTATGTGGTACTGGGTTTCCAACAACAACACGCTGTGCAGCTACCCATTCTAACCACATCTCCTACACAGGCCCTTCTTTGAAACACATGAATGTACTCTGGGCAGAGGTGCAGACATTCAATTAAAGGTGGGCAAACTGCATTCAAATCCTTACTTGTATTAAATGACAACACCACATAATGAAAAACGAACCATCTAAACTAGAGTTTGCAGATTAATAGCCCGCTTTAAGAATTGCTAAGCTTCAGTGGTCTCTCCTTAAATCAGTAAATAAACTATCCCAAAGCAGTATTCCTCATACTTATTTACTAATGAGAAGCAATTGATCATTTAATCCAATGTGCTTATTCTGAAGAAGGAGATTTTACAGGTGCTACCTATTAATCTATGCCTGATAACAATGGGGAAAATAATACCTGAAATCACTTTTCTCTCAATATCTTCTATGCAATGTCTGATCCCCAAAACTTCCTCAGATGAAGCATTATTCACCTATCATAACTAGGTTGCAGGGGATTAATTCAGTGATTAGAATCACTTTAAAAGGTGTGGAAATAAGAAATTGGAGGATAACTCACAGGGCTTTGACACTGGGCTCACCCATATCCAGCTGAATGCTGTGGCCTTAAGAGTAATATTATACGCTGTTATTCTTATAAAGTAGGCCTAATGTGGTTCAAAAGAGATTCACTCCAGTGTTGTACTAGCATCTGTCTGCTGTGATCTCTCGTCCACTGTGTTGAAAGCTTTACAGCAGCAGCCCTCTATCAGCCCTCTATACCACCCAAAAGCCTGCTGTGTGAAGCTCCCCAGCCTTCCTGAGCATGTTTTGAAAAGCACACCAGTGATTGGGCTATATAGGGGAGGTGGAACTACACCCCTTCTGGTTCTATTTATAACAGCTATTCTGTCAATGTAAAGTCATCCAATCTGACCAAAACAGCTGATTTAGAGGTAGAAGGATCACCATGTATTTTTTTTTTATCTATGTGAAATGGTGGGTTCTAATTTACTGAACAACTGTAGCAGATGACAAGGACATCACTATACTTCTGAAACCAATATTATTTGATTCAAAAACATAGAGGTTTTATTATTTGGCACTGGTGACCAAAATCAGTTCACTAAAACTAACCAGGATATGTCTGGGTGTATAATAATTTCAACTGTTCTTCATACTGGAAATAAGATGGTAGTTCTTCCAGTCTAACACCTCTTATCCCATTCATCCCAGGTTTCAACATCAGTTGCACAACCAATTTCGTAGAAAAGAATCCTTATTGTCTCTCTCACTTATAAATACCTCTTAAGATGGTGATTGCCATTGGCACTTTCTACATATATTTGTACTACGTATGTTTGTTTTTTAAAAAAATCTACTCACAAACTTAAATCAGTGCACATTTTTAGTCTGACTTTTAAAATAAAATTCCAATTTGTGCAATCAATTATAGCCTGAAATATAATAAAGCTCTGCCTTGTGTGATGCAACAGCTGGATTGCTACCAGTGAAAACAAGCCAGTTATGAAAGGTTCTCACCCAGGAAGCTGCAGTTACATTACTCATTGCCTGGAGGAGTGCTTGGTATGATTGAATTTCAGAAGTCAAACAAACTGGCATGTCTACCATCCATGGAAATAAAAAGTACAAGAAAAACACAGAAAGAGCCCTGCTGGTTCAGACCAAAAAACTATCCAGTCCAGGAATATCCTTTTTAAAATCGTACAGATTGGTGGTCATCACTACCTCCTGTTATCCTAATTTCTGTAATTCAACTACATCCTCAATGGGGGGGGGGGGGGAAGCTTCCTTTGGTTTGCCCTAAACTTTCATGCAGCTCCACCATATGAACCTGAGTTCTTGAGAACGATTAAAAATATCTCCTTATTAATTTTCACAACAGCATGCATACGTAAATTTCATACATTTCTTATGATCCTATTTTACTTCCATTTCCACAGGCCAAGACAACATAAATATTGTAATCTTCCCCTGTGGGGTAAGAAGATCCCTTTGTTGCCGGCATTGTTCCAGCCTCTTGATAATTGGTTTACCCTCTTCTACACCTTCTCTGGCTCTGAGACACCTTCCATCTGTTGCTGTTTCTCCTCCTCCTCCTCTTTCTTCTATCATTGCTACTAAAATCACTACTAAAATCACTACTACTACTTCCATTTATATTTCACCTTCTGTCATACTGCCCCCAGACTTTGGAACTACCTCCCACAGGATGCCAGACGGGCCCCATCTTTGCTGTCCTTTCGCAAGCAGGCAAAGACCTTTCTCTTCAGGCAAGCACTCCCTCAGACTGGCTACATGAGTTTGATATTTAGATGGATAGTTGTGAGAAAGAAGAGGTAAAAGAGGAGAAGAGTAAGAGTCAGCCATCCCCTCAAACGTCTTTAGAGGAGGAGAAAGGTAGAGAAGTTGGAGGAAGGGAGATAGAAGAAAATCATAATGAAGATGAAAGGGTTAAAGGCGGGAAAGGAGGAGGAGGAGTCGGGAAAAGGAGAAAAAAGGGAGGTGGATGTTTTCCTGACGACAGAGGGGGGAGAAGGCTCAGGGGAGACAAGGAAGGTGGTAGTATTAGAGGAAGAATGGATAGAAGGGGAAAGCGAACCGCGTGTATTCCAGATCCCTCAGAAAGGGATAGGTGCTGAGAACCGCGACATGAAGGAGACTGAGAAGAAGGTGAAAGAAAGAAAACTGATAATTGAGGGACTGGGGCCGGAGGAATGGACTGTCTTGGTATACCCGCGAGGACGAGGTCCCTGGAAGAGGGTGATTCGTCCGGGGCTAGTCCAACCTCACGAGAAACCCCCCGAGGGAGAGTGGTCATGTCATCCTTGCTGCGGGACAATCTGTGCAGTAAGGAGTGGATGTCTGAGAAGACCGACGGATCAGGAGCGTTTTGGTCAGTCATTCCGTTAAAAAGAGACACTTATGAAAACACGTTAGCCTTGTTGTGGGCGGACTTGCCAGTTAATAATGAATCTACAGATCCTGTAGAAGTTGTGATCGAAAAGCCTGTTGATTTCGTTAATAAAAATTTATTCAAAGAATCTCCTCTCTTGTCGTTTCCCGCCAAAAACAAGGAACTGTCAGACCTTGACAAACAACGTGGGGCAGTTCCAGAAAGGGAAAAGATAGGAGAGTGGAGGTTACAACAAACCATTGAAAGACAAGAGAGACTAATAGACATCTTGGCTGAACAGCAGCGGTTATTGATGACACAGATGTTGAAAAATGGGGAGGACAAAGATCCTAAGATGGGAATGTCGATAAAGAACCCTTGGGTGGCGGGGCCGGCACCTATACGGGTACAAAATATGGGGCCTGAAGACAATCCCGAGGCTTACCTTCACATGTTCGAACGAGTAGCAGTTGCCGCTGGTTGGCTTAAGGACCAGTGGCCTCTAATACTAACCCCTTGTCTATCCGGTGTCCTACAAGAAGTAGTGGACACGCTAGCTCCCAATGAGGCGATGCAGTATGAGAAAGTGAAATCTACCATCTTACAAACTCTCAATCTGACCGAAGAAGCTTACCGCAAAAGGTTCAGAGACTTAAAGTTAAGACCAGGGATGCATCCTAGATCGTTGACGCAAAGGATGAAACCTAATTTGGTTCGGTGGATGAGGCCAGAGGAAAAGACGAAGGATCAAATATTGGATTTGTTAGTTATGGAACAATTGGTGATCACGTTGAACAGTAATATGCGCTGCTGGGTCCAATGTAACCATCCTAAAGATCTGGAAGAAGCGGTCCGCCTAATGGATAATTTTTGCATTGCCGAAGACAATAATAGAGATAACCCCGCCCCAAACCAAGAGCGAAACAGAGAGAGAGAGAGAAGATGGCGTCAGGAGGCTTTCCAGGAGTGGGACCACACGGACCAGTGTTAGGCAATGGGTTCAAGACAGGGAGAGGCGAGGGCTTCAGACCAGTGGGCCCTAAACTGATTAGGCCAGTGACGGTTGATTCGTGCATACATGAGGCTTATCCGAACTGGCGAGGAGGAAGAGAAACACGGGGCGTGTGTTATCGATGCGGCATGGAGGGGCACCACAGAAGATACTGCCCTAGCATTGATTGCTCTTGGGTCAACCAGAATTCAAAGGTGCTGCAAGTTCAGGGGTCAGAACAAACCGGGTGGGAGGTGAAGGCCTATGTTAAAGGAGAGGCGAAGAAAGCCTTGGTGGATACTGGGTGCGGGAAAACTTTGGTAAAGAGCCTGCAAGGGGCCCAGTTGGGAGAGAGCGTGATGATCCGGTACATACACGGCGACTCAAAGGCATATTTAACTGCGTGGGCTGAGGTTGAAATAGCAGGGGGGGAAAGAAAGTTAAAAGTGGGGGTGGTGCCGGGCCTAGCCAAAGAGATGTTGTTGGGCCAAGACTGGGTAGGGGCCCATGAGCTGATAAGGGTTAAAGAAGGAATGCAAGGGGAATGTTTGGAGTTAAACAAAGCAGAAGGTTTCTTAGAAGGGGCATCTAGAGAACAAACCAGGTTCTGGCAACAAGATGACCCCACTCTAACGGAGTTCTTGAAACAGGGAAAAGAAGAAGGCTCCACTAAGTTGGGAGAGGTGGGGTTCGAGATGTGTGAAGGTTTACTATACCGAGTGAACAAAGAAGGGGTTAAACAATTGGTAGTACCATACAAGTGGAGGGTGAATATACTGCAGTTGGCACATGACATCCCAATGGCAGGACACTTGGCCGTTCAGAAGATGACGCCCAGAATATTACAGAGGTTTTGGTGGCCTAAGATAAATCAAGAAATAGAGGTTTATTGCCAGACGTGGAATGTCAACTTACACAGCCTAAACCCAAACCAGGAGCCCCATTGATACCTATGCCATTAGTAGACCATCCTTTCGATAGGATAGGGTTGGATATAGTGGGACCTTTGAATAGGTCAGCAGGAGGACATACACATATCCTGGTTCTGGTTGACTATGCTACTAGGTATCCTGAAGCCATACCACTTAGATCGACAACAGCCAAAGTACTAGCCAGGGAACTAATGCAAGTATTCTCTAGGTTAGGCTTCCCAAAGGAAGTATTAACGGATCAGGGATCAAATTTCATGAGTCAAACTTTACGTGAAATGTGGAACTTAGTAGGAGTCAAACCAGTGCATACAACAGTATACCACCCCCAAACGAATGGATTGGTGGAACGATTTAATAAGACTTTGAAGGGGATGTTGAGGAAGTTAGTGATGGAAAGACCTAAACAATGGCATTTGTTGATAGCCCCACTAATGTTTGCCATTAGAGAAGTACCCCAAGCATCCACAGGTTTCTCCCCATTCGAGATGATGTACGGCTGGAATTTGGATTTGGTGAAAGAAAAATGGGAGGCCGGCAGAGATGACTCACAGGGCTTGGTGAAACAAGTGATAGAAATGAGATCTCATTTAAACAAGGTGGCGGAGATGGCCAAGTCCCAGTTACAGAAAGTACAACAGGGCCAGAAGAAGAGATATGATAGAGGGATACGGATGAGACAGTTTGAGCCAAATCAGAAGGTATTATTGTTGTTACCTACCGATCAGGCCAAGTTGTTTGCACGATGGCAAGGGCCCTATGAGGTAATAAAGAAAATAGGGTCAGTAGATTATGACGTAGCCACACCAGATAAGAAAAAGAAGTCGGGAATATTTCATGTGAACCTGTTGAAAGACTGGAAAGAACGAGATAGTTTCTTTGGGGAAGCTGAGGAAGAAAATCTAGGTTCTGAGGCATTGGCTTGCAGGTTGCCTGTAGAGAAGTTACAGCTAGAAGAAACTTTAGAACCCGAAAAGGTACGTCAGATAAGACACTTAGAGAAAGAGTTCAATGATGTTTTCTCCAACGAACCAGGATTAACTACCGGGGTAGAACATCAAATCAATACCTCTCCTCAAACTATAGTCAGGGTAGGGGGTAGGAATTGGCCTTACCATTTGAAAGAAACTATAAATAAAGAAGTGGCGGAAATGCTCTCCTTGGGGGTGATAGAACCATCTTTTAGCCCTTGGAGGAGTTACCCGGTGACTGTTCCAAAACCAGATGGTAGTGTTAGGCTGTGCATTGATTTTAGGAGGTTGAATGCGGTATCTAAATTTGATGCTTATCCCATGCCTAAAGTAGAAGACCTATTAGAGCGGATAGGTAGAGCCAAGTTCCTATCGTCGTTAGATTTGGTCAAAGGATACTGGCAGATCCCTTTAAGGTCAACAGATAAAGAGAAGACCACTTTTGTCACTCCCAAGGGCTTGTATCAATTTACGGGCATGCCATTTGGGCTACACGGAGCCGCGGCCACCTTTCAGCGGTTGATGGATAGAGTCTTAGAACCAGTGGCTGATTGTGCAGCAGCTTACATTGATGATATATTGATCTATAGCAAGACGTGGGAAGATCATTTAAATCACCTAAGTAGGGTGTTGAAGGAATTACGCAAGGCCAGCTTAAGGGTGAGCCCCTCGAAGTGTAAAATAGCAAAAAGAAGAGTAAAGTTCCTAGGATTTTGAATAGAGCAAGGAAAGATCCAACCTGTGAGAGATAAAGTCGAGAAGGTCTCAGGTTGGGTGTTGCCTAAAACGAAGAAAGAAATTCAACAATTCCTGGGCTTGGCTGGATATTATAGACAATTTGTCCCTAATTTTGCAGAAATAGCCGCACCTCTTACAGACCTAACTAAAAAGAGAATGAATAAAAAGATTGGCTGGGGGATGTTGGAACAGAGAGCTTTTGATGAATTAAAGGAGATACTGAATGAATTACCCTGTCGATATGCACCCGATTTCAATTTACCTTTTCTAGTCCAGACAGACGCTTCAGATAGAGGCATAGGAGCAGTACTAGCACAAAAGAGAGGAGGTCTAGAATACCCTATAATGTATATCAGCAAGAAGTTGACAGATAGAGAGCAAAGGTATGCCACTATAGAGAAGGAGGCTCTAGCAGTCAAATGGGCAGTGCAGACGTTGAAATATTATTTGTTGGGAGCACCTTTTACGCTAATGACCTATCATGCTCCACTACAGTGGTTGAATAGGATGAAAGACTCCAATGCAAGGTTGACGAGGTGGTATTTGAGTCTACAACCATTCGCATTCCAAGTACAATATAAAAAGGGAAGTAGTCATGCTGATGCCGATTATTTTCCCCGACAGGGCTCATGGGAAGAGTCAGACAAAGAGAGGACGGCCACTCATCGGGGGGGGGGTGTGTGTGTGAGAAAGAAGAGGTAAAAGAGGAGAAGAGTAGGAGTCAGCCGTCCCCTCAAACGTCTTTAGAGGAGAAGAAAGGTAGAGAAGTTGGAGGAAGATAGAAGAAATCATAACAAAGATGAAAGGATTAAAGGCGGGAAAGGAGGAGGAGGAGTCGGGAAAAGGAGAAAAAAGAGAGGTGGATGTTTTCCTGATGACTGAGGGGGGAGAAGACTCAGGGGAGACAAGGAAGGTGGTAGTATTAGAGGAAGAATGGATAGAAGGGGAAAGCAAACCGCGTGTATTCCAGATCCCTCAGAAAGGGATTGGTGCTGAGAACCGCGACGTGAAGGAGACTGAGAAGAAGGTGAAAGAAAGAAAACTGATAATTGAGGGACTGGGGCCGGAGGAATGGACTGTCTTGGTATACCCGCGAGGACGAGGTCCCTGGAAGAGAGTGATTCGTCCGGGGCCAGTCCAACCTCACGAGAAACCCCCCGAGGGAGAGTGGTCATGTCATCCTTGCTGCGGGACAATTTGTGCAGTAAGGAGTGGATGTCTGAGAAGACCGACGGATCAGGAGCGTTTTGGTCAGTCATTCCGTTAAAAAGAGACACTTATGAAAACACGTTAGCCTTGTTGTGGGCGGACTTGCCAGTTAATAATGAATCTACAGATCCTGTAGAAGTTGTGATCGAAAAGCCTGTTGATTTCGTTAATAAAAGTTTATTCAAAGAATCTCCTCTCTTGTCGTTTCCCGCCAAAAACAAGGAACTGTTAGACCTTGACAAACAACCCGATCACAATTGTGTTATGCATTACTGCTTTGACTGGGTTTTTTAGTACTACTTGTGTTTTCCATTTCTCAGAATGATATTTGTTGTGTTCCTTTTTAATATTTGTATGCTTATGGTTTTTTGTTTTAATATTGTCTTCTAATGATGTAAACTGCCTCTTTATACTCATTGTTCTTAGCTTTAAATATTGCCTTTTAATGATATTAACCACCATTGTATACTCATTGTTTGTAGTTTTAAATATTGTCTTGCAATGATGTAAGCCACCTTGGATCCTTTTTAAGGAGAAAGGCAGGGTAAAAATATTTTTAAAAAAATAAATACATAAATAGAAAACTTAACACATATAATTTACATTAAAAGGCTTGATACAATATTGGTAGCTTTCTTTTCCATTCCTCTCTCAAAGATCGCCAGCATGGAACATGCCTTTTTCACGGAAGTTATGTACTAGTCTGACACTTTCAATGCTGTATCCACTAAAACCTCATGATTCCTTCCTCGATTAGTCATCGCCACCTGTTCAGACTTCATCAGCCTATACAGAAAACTTGTATTTACAGCCACCCCCAATGTCTGTTATCACCTTTGCTTGCAATGAAGTGTATTAGAACATTTAAATTTATTGTCTGTTCCATCTTCCTTACATACCTCCCCTTCAGCATGGAAAGATCCCTTCTGAGTTCTCTGCTGTACTATTTTTTTTAAATCACCCTAAATAATTTGATGTGCTCAGTGACACCTCACTGCTCACCCCAACCCAGAACCATTTATAAACAAATGTGCTGTCCCAATTCAGATCCTCAACATTTACATCTCTTCAATGGGAGATTTGCCCATTGTTCTTCCTGTTTGCAGTTAGTTACCTGGCTGTTAACACCTCTCCTCTTACTCCATGACTGCTAAGTTTGATCACGGATTTTGATGAAACACTTAGTAAAAAGTAATCCATCCAATAAATAATGTCTCCTAGTTCACCCCTCTCCATATGCTTGTTTGACTTCTCAAAAAACTCTAAAACTTTTCTGATACAAAGTTTACCTTTTCAGAAGTAATGTTGCTTCTTTTTATCTTTAATTATCTTTTCTGCCAATTTATCATAAATAGCATCTTACAGCTTTTAATTTCTGGGGTTAGTTTATCTTTCATGCACCAGGACAGAAGACTTAGCCTACCACCACCACTAAGTCCTGTTTTGTTAAAGAATTCACACAAAGTGAGAGCACCCATTGAGATATTCTGTAATACAGTCACTTGAACAGCTGTAAATAAAGCCCCCAATTTTCAATCAGCAGTCATCTATGGGTGTTTTTTTGTTACCAAAAAAAATATTGGAGAAAAAAAAATTGTCCCAACAGATCTGCTGTTTTTTGCCATTTAGACTTTTTTTTGTCCCAGCCAATGTAATGTATATTGAGATCATATATATATCATGCCAGTTTCTATAAGCAGATGTGTTGGGCTCTGGTTCTAATTAGCTTGGCCCCACTGTGGAATGGTGGTGACAGAATTTTAAGCAACAATATAGAAACCAAAATCTTATATGTATAAAGTCTTTAAGAAGTACACAGTAAACAATGGTGAAATCAAGTAGTAATATTATGACCTGCAAAACAATCTGCATAGCTTAGTGTTGCCTTGTAAAAGACACATAGTGCAGGGGGCAGAAAAACCTCTCTGAGAAATGTTAATGGATCCAAACATCTTAAAGGGGGGGGAGGCGTCAAGTGGAAAGAGGCATTCCTAATAAGAATCCAGCTTACTTAGGGTTTCAGAGATACAAACTTTTGTGCATATGCATTTATTTATGACATTCCTCCAGCAATTAAATAGAAATAGACTTTCAGATATCTCTCCGTACAACAGACAAATATATTTGAACTAATTAACAGAACAAGGTAGATGAATGCACAGCAGCAATACTTGATGGAAATTTTAATTTCACTGCAAAGCAAACAGCTAAATTTCAAGAGACTATGAAAGGCAGCTTTCAGAACTGTAACAATTAATCTTAATCACATGCCCCTGCTATATTTCCAGAGCAAATGTTTAATCAAATTGAAGTTATCACCCCCTAGAAGCTAGCACATCGACTTTGATGCAATGGAACTGTTGCTACTAAAACAGTACAAGAAAACTAGAAACAGAATACAAGAGCTTAATCATTCTGGAGCTCAAACTCCCTCCAATAGCAGCTTGAGAACCATCATATTACATCACGTTCCTGGCTGTTTCGTAAGCTGTCCCACATATACAAGAGGGCTCGACACTTGTGTTTCTCAGCATAGCAGCTCTTCATGGCCAGTGAAAAGCATCTTTTGAAAGAGTCGTTTCAAAAGTGGTTTCAGATGTGTCTTTAACATCAAGCAGAAGTGACAGCATAACATCCTCATAGATGCGGGAAAAAGCCTTCTAGCAATGAACTGGGGAGAGCAATTTATCAGAGAAAAGTTATCCTCTCAACCTTTATTTTTCCACAAAAAAGCTTCTATTTTATACCTCTCCTGTTCCATCAGGGCATTTCCCCCCTTAAATTTAAACAATGTAAATGCAATGCATGCTATTGTCTTTACTTTTTTTACATGTATTCCAATAATGATTTCTACATAATAACATTTATGTCACATGGATATATTTTACCCTGCCTGCAAAACACAACTGATATTTAAGATAAAATATTTGTTATGTTCTGGGGGGATGGGGAATCTAACTCGGGGTCTTTTCACTATTTTGGTCAAAATCCTGTTGGTTTTTTATATGTGCAACAGTGACAGTGTAGAAATCATGGCAGCTAATTTAAGTTAATTAACAAGGTGCCAAGTTGTGTAACTTGTCACATAAACACGTGGCCAGCATCTCATTAATCAGCTTCATGCATCTCTGGCAGACAACAAGCCCCTTGTTAATTAGGTTAACTGCTGCAGCCTCTTTGGTTTTGCTTACATGCATGTAAAAAACAACATGGTATTAAAGTAAATTAAGCACGCTAAATAGAATTGGTTTCCAGCCATCAGTAACTGCTATATAGAAAACTGAAATGTTTGGCCTGATTTCCAATCTGAGTTTTTTTTTCAGAAAACCCACATAATTACTTGCCAGGGGCAGAGCACCAAAAGGACCAGTCTTCACAGAGCGATCACTATGCACAATGTTTTTTTAGACTTTTCTCATGCTGTAGAGAATGTAGTCTTGCTATTTCACACAATGACTGGCCATAAGGCACCACGATATTTTTCCACACTCTGTTGGTTTAATACAGGACCAGGCCATATCCAGCCCATGGCCTCAGCTCTTCCAAACCCCTTTAAAAAAATTTTTATTAGACCTTTTTCCTCAAAATGTTTCTCTGAGCCCACTTCCAACAATTAAAAACATTAAAGAAAAATTTGGCCATTACATGCCAAATATGCTCCCCGCCCCGTTAACCCCATCCTTTCTTAGTTAAATGAATTTTAGTTAAGAAAAATAGCAGCCTTTATGGTACACAGCCATTGTTTTAAAAGTAATAATAAAAGATAAACATTTAACATACAAATTAACCTCTTTGGCCACACCACTCCCCTTTAATCTTGGGGATGCAACCCCTCAGCTTGCAGGTAAATCTCCTGCTGAGATCACTATGACTTGATTTAGTAAGTACATAAGCATGAAAACAGAAATACTGTAAGCAGAATATCAAGATATAAAATAAAATAAAGAGATCCTTGTGAAGGAAAGCAGGAGGAAAGTGAGCCATCCTCACTGATGGAAGCGTCAAAAGAGGAAAAGGGAATCAGTGGGAGTAAGATAACGGAGATGAAAGAAATCTTAATGGAGGAAATGAAGGGGAAGATAGAGGTCTGTTTGGTGGAAGAGGGAGAAAGTGGAAAAGGGGAAGGGTTAAAAATGTCTGTATGGGAGGAGAGTATAAAAAGATCAAGGGGAGAGGAGGTTTGTTAGCAGATCGGAGGACGAAGGAAGAGGGAGAGCGGGGGGAAAGGAGGAGATTGATCCAGAGTATGAGAGAACGCGCGGGCTTCTAAAGGACTTTCCGAACCTAAAAGTTGGAGGATTGCTGCCTGACCCAGAAATAAAGAGACAAGTAGAGACTACATTTGAAACTCAAGAATGGACAGTGATAGTCTTTCCACGGCGACAAGGACGAGGAAGGAAAGTGATACGCCCAGACCAAACCTACAACACTCCTCCGAAGGAAGGGGACTAGGCTCGTCACCCATGCTGTGGCACTGTTTGCACGATGCGGAGTGCTCCTCTACGGAACATCACGGATCGGGAGCGGTTTGGGCCAGCCCCCCAGTGAGTTACCCGAACCTACAAGAACAATTATCTTCATCCAGATATGGACAGTTGCCTGACTTATCATGTTTTGATCCCGTTGGAACTATAGTTGAAACACCACGAGTTAATAAAATTGAAGTTGAGAACGATTCAAGCAGATCTCAGTCTTTATTTCCCGCCAAAACAGAGGAACTGCCACAATTTTCAAAAGAACCCAATCACAATCCTTTATCGTAGTTCTTTGTTTTTGTATTCAAATGCTGAAAATACAAGGATAAATTTTCTTCAATCAACATATTGCTTTAATCATTTGCACAACTCTAGCTATCTGCAAACCTGTCATAACTTTCAAGTTTATGTTCCTGGTTGACTGGTAAAGCACAAACATGGTGGCACAACTAATGTTCTATTTTAACACAATAAATCCATACCCTCCGCTTGCTCAGCAAAATGACTAAATACGTATTCTATCTAAAGCAGGTCTTGATGGCAATGTCCATCCTGATTATCATTTTCTGCACCAGATGAGGTGCCATAGAGATTTCTGCTTAGATACTGGGAATAATAGCCATTCAGAGCACAATCCTATATACATCATTTGAGAAGTCAATCCCACTAAGTTTGAAGAGTCTTATTGCCAGTTATACAATCACAGCCAAAGAGACCTACCATGATGGAGCCTTTTAAAAAATTATCTAAGCTTAAGACAACACCACATCCTAGCTGTTTATATACTCAATTCATATCCCACCTATCTCCCATATCCCACCTATCTCACTCAAGGCAGCTCATAACTAAATAAAACAAATACAATTAAAGCATTAAACAAAGTGTAAGCATAAAAGAGTTAAACATTTAATCACATTCTGCATGACAAAGTACTTCCTTTTATTTATCTCTGATCTACTGCAAATCAATTTCATTGCATGAAACAAAGATAGTAAGAGTAAGGCAGACATTTTTCTGACCATCCCCCCCAGATATTATCAGAAGGGTACCAATATGGTCAGTTTTGTCTCTCCACATTATTATGGCTACTTGAATAGGTCTTTTTATTTTAATTTTACAGTTTTAGAATCCTCTTTCCTTGGTTTGGGCAAGCTGATAATCAGCATGCCTGTGAGGCTGCAGAGACAGGATGTAGCTGGGGCGGAGGGTTCTGCAGGGAACTGTTAGAAGCTGATTTCTAAGACTGTTAGATAACTCCAACCACTGTCCCACACACTATGCTACCTGTTTCATTTCACCTCTGTAACTTATGGTTACATCCTTTATTGGAGAAGACCCTTTCTGGTGTGATGGTTGGGGACAGTCATGATTTAATGTGACATAAAGAACTTGTTCAGGCAACCGTTGTTGGGTTTTTTGTTTTTTGCTTTCTAAATCTTTTTCCCTGTTCTGTGACTTTCTGTAATGTTGCTGCCTGCTTCTGTGTTTGTCATGCTCTGAAAAAATTTATTAGACCAGCCAGCATTTTGCAACTGTCTTTCTGATCCCACTGGGCCATAGAACTATAGTGGTTGTCCATAACCACAACAGGTACAAATCACTTACAGCAATGGAACAGAGCACCTTGCACAATTCAAGGAAATAACAATTACGTGAATGGCTTCCTAAAGGTAAACTGTAGGTTTGGATCCACAGTCTGGATTGGGACTACAGCAGGGTGGAGAGAGAGGCGTTTGTAAATTAATCAAACAGTCAATCTGGATCCAAATCAGAGCTCATTCACCTGCATTCTACACTTTAAAAACCATTCATTCAACTGCTAATTACTTGAATTGTACAACACCCAGTTTAGTTCTGATTCTTAGTAGGATTCAAAATACTGAAGTAATCTCTTATTTCCAGATTGATAACTAATTAATACTGGTTAGCCACCTTGAGAAATGTCACATAAAAGTGCAATAAATTAAAAAAATAAAAATTAATGGAATTCTCAATGTAGAAATGACACATAGTGGTGTGCACTTTTTGAAATAGAAAAACCTTTCTGCAGTGGAACAGTGAAGGATTTAAAAGGCTACTGAATTAGAGGAATGAAAGATGAAGGTTTTTGGCCTAATTTATTTACTTATTCACATTTACAGCCTGTCTTTTCTCCCAAGGTGCGCAAGGAAATATACTTGGTTCCTCTTCCTCCACTTTATGCTCCAAATAAGCTCAAAAGGTAGATGTGGCTGAATGTTAGTGAGTGACCAAAAACCACTGACTGAGGTTTATAGCCCAGCAAGAATCTGATTCTTTGCTGGTCCTGCTTGATCCAAACAAACGTTCCTAACAATGGGGACATCACAACACATAGAAGAAAATAAGATCACCCCTTGTTTTCTTATCTATCTGCAGCTCTAAAGTGTCTATTGCAAAACTGTTATTAGAATAAAAGTGGAACATATTTTATTAGGCAACTTCAAAGGTCCCAAAATCTTGCTGCAAGCTTTTAAGCTCTCCAGAAGTCTTCATCAGTCTAGATGTTAAGCAAAAGAGGGAGGGGTGACCGACAGTTTATGGTGCTTGAGTCTCATTATAGTCTGAAGATGGGGAAGTTGGAAGCCACTACAAATTGGGTGCTACCAGGTACTCAGACTGTTTCAAATCATACCTGGAAGTCCTCCAAATGAAGAAAGAAACAGGTAAACAAAACTGCAATGGTTGGATATTTTACACACACACACACATATACATATAGAATCTAGCCTTTTCCCTCCTCCTGCACCCTTCGGCTTTGTTTAACATCTGATGCAATAAAGAATTTTTTGAGAGCTCAAATGCTTTCACAGTGTTTCTGACCTTTGAGTTGGCCTAACAGAAAGTACTGTCCTAATATGGATTTTAAGCGTTTTGGCTAATATGGCTGATATACAAACAATATGAGCCTAGCATCTGAACACAAGTTTATTTTTCAGAACCCTAAGTAAGAATACTGAATACTGTTGTACAGTGGAAGTTCTGTTTCATAGGTGATAAATATTCTTAATGTAAATTCTGATAAAATGACAGAACATTTTTTTCCAAGTCATACACATTCTATAGTTCTAGGCATTAAGAACTGATATCCTGTTGTACTGAACTGCCATAAGAAATCTAAGAACATGAAGAAACTCTACCTTGCCGCTAGCTACACAGGGATCAGGGGAAGGCAAGTACTGTGATCTATGCAACAGAAATAAGATATAGAGAACATTCCTATGTAAGGAGAATGAAGCAAAGCCATTGCTTGGTTTCCTCCTTGCCTTTGTATATTCCACCAAAAATATTTATAGGGATCATATAATCTGTAGTTAAAGCTTCATTCCGGCACTATCTATGAGTGTAAACACAGGCAGGGGAATGCACTAGTTCTGCCCCTCTCTTCCATGGCAAATATCATCAATAGTCTGAAGAGGAAGCCCCGCACATTTGTAGAGTTTCTCCGTGCAAGTTTAAAGCCTGGAAAAATCTAGGGTTCCAAATCACATAGAGAACTTTCATAGACTGAGGAGGCTCTTCACGTCAGACTATGGAACAAGCAAATGAGGTGGATGGGGATAGCATACAACCACTTATGTTCAAAGAACCAAATACATGTCTTTAAATCTGAGCTAAGAATTTATCCCCTTGCTATCTTAGTAGCGAGCTAATGTCCTACCAAAATCAACCTGGCTTGCAAAGTAAGAAAAGTCTTCTGTCATATGGACAGGTAAAAAGCACTCCAAAGGTTGCATGCATCTTTAATGGTTTTTTTTTTAAAGAAATGGATTTCCACAAGGCCTTGCTTTGATTTCTGTTTCACTGGATCTCTGCAATAGTTTGTTTGTCTGTCTGTTTAGTTTACTGACAATAAATGTACTACATGGAGAAGATGCACAGATCCTAACAAGGTCAGAATGTTGGTACTAAGGAGAGAATGCACAGCTTGGATTTCCTCTTCCCTCACTTATTTTGAAGCACAAAAGTGGAACATGTGCATTTCCACCCACAAAGTCAATCTTCCCACCACCACTGCCAAGCACATTATGAAAATCCAAAGCAACTGAACTCCTTCCCCTTCAGATGGAAATAATACATTTTCAGAGAGTATAAACATGAAATACCCCATTTCACAAACAATTAAAATTCCCAGTCATCTAGAATATAGTCATACTAAAAGTGTTTTTTTTAGCTCTGATTTTGGAACAAGGCTAGTATATTCTTGAAATCTAACCAAGCAGATTTTTAGTTTCCTCCTGGCACAAGACCCAAATCTTCATCAAAATGTTCACGTTAATTATCTTCCCTGTAATTAAACTGCACAAGCCTAACACCTCTGTAAAAGACAACTAGAAAAAGAGGAACAGCTAGAGAGATCTGTGAAAAGCAACATACTTATTCTTCTTCCTACAGTCTGCTTTGCATACCATTGAGGTAGGGATGCTCTTTCACTTCACACACAGAATTTTGCTTTATTCAATGATTTTCCTAGCACAGCCAGGTATTCCGTGATTTTGCAGTGAAAAAACAAGAACCTTGTCCTTAAATTTTATAACTCTTAGCATGCCTGAAATTTGGACACACATAGCCACAGTTGCAAAAAGTTCACATTGCTGTTAATCTCACTATTAGATAACAGTGATGTCATACAATTTACATGACTTACTGGGAATCATGTTCCTCAAAGCGAAAAACTAGTACTTTATTCCTGACCTGAAACTCAGATATAAACCCAAATTCACATTTATGCCTCGTCCTTTTACCATGCAGTTCCCCTGGCCCAATGGTTAATTTTGACATGCATACGTCTGTTGGAATTGAATTATCAAAATTTGCTCACAAATTTGTCAGCAATGTAAGAATTGCATTATTTGTGTAGCAAAGTTTAGATCTAGAGAACACATCTACAAGGAATAGGCAGAAGTGATTTTGGATTAGAGCTCTCCTCTGAGTTTTTAAGCATCTTAATGCATGCTTTACATTGCTATTTTCAGATCAAAACTCAAAAAGCTACATTGTATTCCACTTTGAGCATACAAATTTCTGTGCAACAGCCAATCCGCTGAGGCTCATGCACTTGTTCTTCTACCAGATTTCTTAGATGCCTGGTTTTTTAAACTCCTATTGGCAACTTTTTATTTTACTTTTTAAAAACTGTGATCATAAATGTGACTAGATTTGACATAAAATTGTTTATGATAATATCTCACAAAGTCCACACAAAGACTGTATCGCTACCAAGTTTAGGATGTGGTCTCATCAACTATTGAAGGGTTTACCATATTAACCCTTAACTGAACAATCAGAATCTAGTTGTCAAACATGTCCTCATATTTTTTCTATTAGAAAGGCTTCCAAACTTTGGTTACTCGTTGTACAGTAAACTGCAGAACAAACATCTGTGTGTGCAATACCAAGCTGACTGTGGAAAGTATTTATTTCTCCACATAAATAAGGGAGATTCCCTTGTTACCTACAGGGCACATTTTTACAGAGCAACCATAGCAGCAGATTTACACATTAAATACTTTAATTTCTAGTGTTATGCTAAATGGAACCCAAGTTCTACCAAGGGGCTAAACTGCCCTAATTACACTTTATGACTTCGATCTGAAAAACCACACATTACCATTGTAGGTGATTAAATTAAACTGCATCGAAGTTGCAAATGAAAACAGGGTACATCCACCCAAAGAACCTCATATACAATTTGGGGGATGGAGAAAAAGTAAATGATAAAAAATCAGCACGAAGAGGGGCCTAATGTAAAATGTCTCAATATAGGGTCCATTAACTATATTGCAAACAAAATGTCTCTTAACCCACACTGAAGAGGCATTCTTTAGATTACATCAACTAGGAGATTACCAGACCACTAGATCAGTAGCACAGCTTTGAAAAGTTACTTTTTTGGACTTCAGTTCCTAGCATCCCCCAACCATCATGGCAACTGTGAGTTAACAGTCTATATAAGTGACATTTCCAGGTTTTGGTAGCAGACACCCGTTTCTCTACCATTCCCACTGACTGGATGAGTGACTCAGCTGTCTTAGAGTAAGGTCTGTCTTCAGTCCCCTCACAGGAGCCCACAATTAGGAATGGAACCTGGCACCTCTTTGTAATAAAAGGCTTTGCTCTTATACTGAAACATAGTTCTACAGAAAGCCTCATCTACAGGCCAGGAACTCTATATCCTACAAAGGAAGGAGGAAGGTGATACGACATGAGCTAAACCCCATAAATACTATATGTACCTCTCTTTTGTCTGTTCCTGTGAGTGTGTTCCTGACAGGTTCCTCTGTGAAGCATAAAGCGTGTGTTTTACTTCTATTACTTCTTTTTCCATAAAAAATTATTATATCTGGCAGACATTCAAGAAGCAAATGTTTCCTCATGGAGGCAACATTTATATCTCCCTAGGTGGGACTAAAACTCACTGCCTTCCTAAGTGCATGGTTTTATTTCCATGAAGTCGGGCCATACTTATTTATTTATTTATTTATTGGATTTCTATTCCTCCCATCTAGACCAAAGGTCTACTCTGGGCGGTTTACAAATTCAAAAACAATAAAACCAAAAAACATATATTATAGATCCAAGGTGGTGAAAGTATAAGAAATTAAGATACGGCAGGAGGGAAAGCCTGCCCAAATAGCCAGGTTTTAAGTTTATTCCTGAAAACACCCAGAGAGGGAGCCAGACGGATCTCCACTGGCAAGTTGTTCCAAAGGCGAGGGGCCACTGCCGAGAAGGCCCTGTTCCTCGTTCTTTCCTTCCGGACCTCTCTCAACATTAGGCCCCTCAGCCGCCTGGCCTGGCTGGAACGAGTGACTCTGGCAGAACTGGGTGGGGGAAGGCGCTCTGCCAGATATCGAGGTCCTAAACCATTTAGGGCTTTATATGTAATCGTAAGAACTTTGAAATCAACACGGAAACGAATGGGCAGCCAATGCAAGGCGGCCAGCTTGGGGGAAATATGTTGGTACCTTTTCACCCCTGTAAGAGGTCTGGCCGCCGCATTCTGCACCATCTGAAGTTTCCACGTCAGTCTCAAAGGCAGCCCCACGTAGAGCGCATTACAGTAGTCTAATCTTGAGACTATGAGCGCATGGACCAAAGTGGTGAGCGCCCCCACATCAAGATAGGGACGCAGCTGGGCAATCCGCCGAAGGTGGAAATGTGCGAAACGGACCACTGACGACACCTGGGTCTCCATGGTGAGCGCCGGGTCCAGATGTACACCCAAACTGCGAACCTCACTCTTGGTGATAAGAGTCACCCCCCCAAAGGAGAGGGAGTTTCTCAGACCACTGATGTCTGGGACACCCACCCGAAGGAGCTTCGTCTTGCCCGGTTTCAGCGTCAGCCCATTCTCCTGCATCCATCACTGAACAGGCAGCGCTCCAGGGATGAAACAGCATCCACTGTTGTTGGAAAAAAGGAGACACAAAGCCCCACATCCCCTGATGACCCCTCCCAGCGGCCTCATATAGATGTTAAATAGCATTGGAGAGATAATCGAGCCCTGCGGAACCCCACAATTGAGGCTCCATGGGGCCGAGAAACTCTCTCCAATCTGCACTCTCTGGGGACGGTCCTCCAAGAAGGAACAGAGCCAGGCAAAAGCCAGGCCATCGATTCCCAACTCGGAGAGCCTCCCCAGGAGAATACCGTGGTCGACGGTATCAAAGGCGGCTGAGATATCGAGGAGGACCAGTAGAGACATTTTGCCCCTGTCGGCCTCCCTCAGGAGGTCATCAAACAGGGCGACCAATGCTGTTTCCGTGCCGTGGCACGGCCTGAAGCCCGACTGGAATGGATCCAGGGCATTGGTTTCATCCAGAAGAGCCTGAAGCTGATCGGCCACCATCCTCTCAACTACCTTACTGAGGAAAGAAACATTGGCAACGGGCCTATAATTACCAATATCGTCCACCACCAAGCTCGGTTTCTTCCTAATGGGCCTAATGAGTGTCTCCTTGAGGGCAAGGGGAACCTTGCCCTCCTGGAGAGACCCATTAATTATTGTCGTAGCCCATTCAGATGTTATAGGCCTGGCTGCTTTGATTAGCCAGGCTGGGCAAGGGAGGAGGTGGTGGCACGACAGCGGTCAAGCACTCTGTCCACCATGTCTGACGTCACAGGCTGAAAGTGGTTAAGTCTCATCGGGCAAGACGGAGCACTGGACATCTCTGCTTGATCCACTGTTTTCAAATAGGGGGTAAGATCCCGGCGGATGGCCTCCACTTTTGATTTTAAAAAGGCTGCAAATTGGTCAGGTGAGATGCTAGTGGGAGGCCAGTCACTATGACCAACTCCAGATAGATCACGGACTATACGGAAAAGTTCCGCCTGCTGGTTGGAGGCTTCGCTTATCCGGACAGCGAAGTAAGATAGACTAGCAGCCTTCACCTTAGTTTGGTAGAGGTTAGTCGCGATCCTGACAGCTATTTGATTATTTTCCGTCGGGTTCCGCCTCCATATGCGCTCTAGCCTTCTCCTATTTCGCTTCATTGATCGCAGCTCTGGATTAAACCAGGGCGAAGGGCGATCTCTGCACCGGAGAGGGCGTTTAGGTGCGATCGTGTCAACAGCCCTGGTGGAGGCGGCCAGCCAGCTATCAACCAGAGCCTCGACAGGAGCGCCAGTCAAATCAGCCGGAATCCCTCTCATGGTATCCTGGAATCCTATAGGATCCAATAACCTTTGAGGGCGGACCATTAAAACAGGTCCTTGCTCCCCACAGGGAGGGGAGCAAGGACCTCCCCATGGGGACAACATACAATGTTCTCTCCTGCGCCAGTGTGTTTGCACAGCTATATGCTCTCTTCATCTCTTTCTTTTATTCAAAAGTTTATTTCCCTAACACACAGCAGCAGTATAGATTTGTTCTATGTTGTATTCTGTGCCAATTCTTTGATACCTCAGGGAACATAAACTCTTTCCCTTAGAACAGAGGTTCCCAAACCAGAACAGAGGTTCCTGGACTGCAATTCCCAGAAGCCTTCACCACTAGCTGTGCTGGCCGGGGTTTCTGAGAGTTGTAGTCCAAGAACACTTAGGTTACCCAAGGTTGGGAACCTCTGCCTTAGATGGTAGACATCTATGTGTTCAACCTGTAAGTCTACTGGATATACCCTGTTTCCCCGAAAATAAGACCTAACCTGAAAATAAGCCCTAGTATGATTTTTCAGGATGCTCGTGATATAAACCCTACCCCCAAAATAAGCCCTAGTTAAGTGAAACCCCACCCTCCACCATTGTCCAGCAACCAGAAGAAGATGACATGACTGTATTTGAATAAATGTAGATGGTTGTACATGAAAAAAATAAAACATCCCCTGAAAATAAGCCCTAATGTGTTTTTTGGAGCAACAATTAATATAAGACCCTGTCTTGTTTTCGGGGAAACACGGTAGATCTTTGGAGGCTTGGATGGAGTGGGGTGGAAACATCTATGCTTATACAAGACCTTGAAATAAGTAGTTACAAATAATTAGATACTTGTAATTAGTTCCTTTTCTCAATAACAAATATACAATTACATTACATTGTGATGGTAACTTAAGGAAGAGAGTAACTCTACTGCTTCTACAATACAACCATAATTTTGAATTATGTTAATAGTTACAGAGGCAGACTCACTAAATAGTAGAAAAATAAAATTGTCCTTCAAACACTGCCTTATGCTATCACTCCTTGCTTTGTTGTGGGTATCAAGGTGATGACAAAGTGGATGAAAGGAGAATACATTTGTACCATAGCCCAGCAGTTCACAGGATTCAGATACTTTTAAAAAAATGAATGGTTACTTAAAAGAAAAAAAACCCTGCAGCTATAAAAGTAACCAACTACTCTGGATACAAAACTATAATTTAAGTAATTACTTTTTTAAAGTAATTTTACAAATTCTGGCTTATGGGCCGATGAGGAGGGCTGTCCGAGCTGTTCTGCAGTGTTCTAGGCTTTTCCAGGTTTTGTTTGCTGCTTTGCTTATGTGGCTAATGGAGGGGTTTGTCATCACTAAGCATGATTGTGATTGTGCATGGCAGCAGAGTTGCCAGGGATACTGTGGGCTATCAGTGTTACATTAGCTTTTGTTCCTATTGCTATTCTTGCACTCTTGACTTTAGGGCTGGGAGAGTTCAGGATTTTCCAGTACATTGCATTAGCATAGCACTGGCATTACAGATGCCCAGCATAGCAGGACCACACAGTCATCATGTTGGATGAACTTCAGCTAACATAAATAGCAGGTACTAAATTATGGATCTGAAGAATGGCACAAAATGATTTAAAAGATTTATATATAAATCATGATCTTGCCCTAATCCCTTCATATACCAAACACAATTTCTGAAATGGAAAAATAAAAGGAAGGCATAAAAGCTAAGTACAATATTGGCATAAAGTTACTCCCAGTCTAGTGGTGTGATAAGGGAACTGCTATCATGAGTATAGAACAATGTTGGCAACTTGCAGTTTTCAAGTACTATAAGACTGCAACTCCTTTACCACGCACAGGTCATGTTGTGGAGCTGATGGGACTTGCTGTCCAAGATATCTGGTGGAGCTATACACAGTCTACCCTCAATATAGTGGAATTATACATGGTACAAGCGGGACCTTCAACAAAATGTTGCAGCAGAGTCTTCATATTGACAATACCAGACAGACAGACATGCTCTTTCCCAGGAAAGCCCATTCTATTCACCTTCCCATGTTTTTCCTTTCTATTGAGCCCCTACACTATTCAGTCAGCACTTCATATGTACTGCGTATTATGCTTAGTCTTCATTTGAACTGTTCTTAAACTTTAGGGATTTTTAACTCAAAAGATTGAGGGGGGGGGGCTTTTGTAACTATACCGATACTTCCCTCATATATAAGAATGGTGCCATTTTGGCTATCCAAGGATTGGTATTCCGATGGTAAGTTTGCTATTAGTGTAGACTAGGATAGGAAATCTAAGGCCTTGAGCTGATTAAAGCCCTCTGAGCTTACCTGGATGTCCTTACCTCTCCACTATGACCCTATTGTTTGGTAGCTGCCCGGCTTTTGTGCAAGATTCTTTTCATTCTAAGAAGCTGAACGCTTCTCACAAAGTTTATCTGCTGAGAGTAAGAATTTTAAGCTATGACATTTTGCATGAATCCTGTAGATCAAGAATGGGGGCCTTAGTACAGGATTCATGGAAAATGTCATACCTGAAGTAGATTAACACCTACAAAATAATGTCAGGGGAAAAACTCAGCAGCGTAAAAATAAGCAATACGTGTCATCATGACCTGCAGTATATTTTAGAACACAAGTGAGGGTGGGTGAGTTTTAATTCAAGCAACAGAAATTTATCATTGGCTGAAAGAAAGAAAGAAAGAAAGAAAGAAAGAAAGAAAGAAAGAAAGAAAGAAAGAAAGAAAGAAAGAAAGAAAGAAAGAAAGAAAGAAAGAAAGAAAGAAAGAAAGAAAGAAAATACTAAACGTTATATCTTAATGTGAGCTTTTGTGGACAACTCCACTGCCTCAGACATAACAGTTGAGACTACATGGCAACTATATATATATTTATATATGGCCAATAATAAAGATCCATATATAAATAGGAAAAAGTTACAGTCAGGTTAATTGTTGCATTCTCTCCCAACACAAAGGACTAATGTAATTCAGTGAATTTCTTTAACAAATAGGTCAGTTTTGAGAGGTAATAGAGTATCTTTATTGCTTGTGGTACAAAAGGTTTAAGATGGGACCCTTACTTCACGGTTTAGTTTCTATGCTTTGTGGAGCAAGAGTGAACTTGTAAGAGCGATGCAGCTTCTGTTCAATTCTAAGAAGTGCAGCTCTCTCACTACTTCACTCATACTCCAGAAATGTGGAGACTAAACTGCACATGAAGCTTTCCATTTTAATTTTCAGCAGCAATGCATTTGCTCACCAAGGCCCCTCAAGTGCCACTTCCTAGCTCCTTGGCCTAGCTCTCTAGTCACTGCTGGTGATTTCTGTTGTTCAAAAGATGAAGGAGGAGGAAGTTACGCAATACGCAATCAGCAAAAAAAATTGCAGAATTAGTGGGTACAGGCTTGTAATGCCTCATCGTATCTTTCTTGCTTTCGTGCACCAGACAGAACACATATTAACTCATAAATTATTTTAAAAGTATTGTCTTATTTTATTATTATTTTTTACCAAACCCAAACCCAATCTAGGTTGCTCAAACCCTTGAGCAACCTAGATTGAAAAGAATGCTGTAGCTGTCAGGATAACCAGCAATGTAGTAAAGGTGAGATTTGTGGTGCAGTCCCATACCATTTCCCTGAGAATAAGCACTAATGAGTGAAATAGGATTTATTTCTGAGTAACTATGTACACAATAGTGCTGTTGAATATTTTGGCTTTATATGTACCGTGTTTCCCCGAAAATAAGACAGGGTCTTATATTAATTGTTGCTTCAAAAAACGCATTAGGGCTTATTTTCAGGGGATGTTTTTTTTTTTTTCATGTATAACAATCTACATTTATTCAAATACAGTCATGTCATCTTCTTCTGGTTGCTGCACAGTGGTGGAGGGCAGGGTTTCACTTAACTGGGGCTTATTTTGGGGGTAGGGCTTATATTACGAGCATCCTGAAAAATCATACTAGGGCTTATTTTCAGGTTAGGTCTTATTTTTGGGGAAACAGGGTAACAGGTTTGCATGCTTGCATTTATCATGCAACTAACCACGGTTTTCTGTTCTTTTCACTAACAGCACTTATGCTGATATTAGATGCCAGGACGTGTTCTGGAGGTATATAACATAGCAATTGGTTAGATTGTCCATTACTTTTAGTTCTTTGTTTAGTCATAGGAGTTTTGTTTCAAAAACATATTCTGCACTGCTTTGGAGTAAGGCAAAATGTCATTCTGGTTGACTCTCTGTTTTTGAACATATTTTTCCCAATCACATTTTAAAAAAAATCTCTTTGAAATATTGCTTTAAAGTTTTTAAATTGATAGTCACATTATGAGTTCTTTTGGAGCCAAAAGGTAAGAAAGAAAGAAAGAAAGAAAGAAAGAAAGAAAGAAAGATCAGACATAATACCGTATTTGCCGGCGTATAAGACAACTTTTTTGCCCTGAAAAACATGCCTCCAAGTGGGGGGGGTGTCGTCTTATACGCCGGGTGCAGTATACGTCCAGTATCGCGCGGTATCCAGCACGGCCGCGGCGAGCATCAGCAGCGAGACAGGGGTGCCAGCCTTTTCGGCGTGACTGGCCCGTTCTGCTCGGCGGGAAGCAGCGGTGCTCCGGCCCGCCCCTTGTCTACGCAGAGCTCACACATGCGCACTAGTGCTGGTCACAGGGAGATGCAGGGGCGGGCCAGAGGCCGCTGCTTCCCGCCGAGCAGAACGGGCCGGTCACATAAGAGGGGGTAGTTTTATACAGCAAGTATATAATAAACTCTATATTTTGAGTGGAAATGTTGGGGGGGTCGTCTTATACGCCCAGTCGTCTTATACGCCGGCAAATACGGTATATGTTTTGGTAATTAATTCTCACTGAATTATTGCTGTCATTTTTAATCAATACATTTTTATCCCAGACATCAGCCAAATAAGGGCACATTCAGATGGTTCATGCTTTAAAGGTTCTTACATTTAGAGCAATCTAATTTATCTCTCATTTGAATAATCCTTCCATTTACACTGATCAACATTTCTTCTCCCATGAGAGAAGAATCTTCGGATCACTCCGATTCATCTCCCTTTCGATTAATGACATTCCCCTTACTGCCGCCTTCCCCTCCTTTTCCCACAGCTGTCATCCAGTGGGCCGTGGTGACTTTCCTTAAATAAAGAAAATGACATAGTGGAACAGCTATGCATCTACCTAACATGGTACTGCCAATGTATCTCATTTATCTAGAATACTGTTGCACCAACAGGAAAATATATTAAAAAATTAAAACAGTAGAGTAGAGGAAAACAGAAAAGGAAGTGTTCTCTGTTATCCCTTTCAATGCCACAATCTACCAAACACATCACAGGGTTATCACCTCAGATAACTGCCCACAGCTGTATTTTGGTGCAAACTAACCATTTACATGGGCTACAGCACAGAATAATCAAGAGTGCTTACGCCAAAAAAAAAAATCACGTAGCCCTAGTGCCAAAAAGGAGCAGCATAGTTCTGAAAAGGAGTGTTCCGAGTCAAAACACATGTGGACACTGTCATATGATTCAAATCAAACAGCATCAAAAGCAATCCAAATAGCAAACTATATATGTATTTATTTCTGAGATTTATATACCGCCCCATTAGTGCACTGTACTATTCTGGGCAGTGTACATGTATATATGCCTGTCTGGATGTGCTATAAGCTTACATAAATGACACTCCATGCCTGCAAGTGGGCAGTCTAAACTACTGGTTCTCAGCCTTTCAAGGCTGTAAATTGTCACACTCAATCTAAAGGAACCTGAATCCTGCCCTGATACACTCCCCCCCCCCCCCAAGAAAGGCATTTATAAATGTATAGGTATTTTGTAATTGTATTATTATTTATAGCTAACTGATGTGTACAGGGGATTAGGAGAAACACTGAATATTCAAAGTTACTATTAACATGCCAAAAGGTCACAGAGAGATGATCTGTTACAGGTAGGGTCACTAGGAGATGGCATGTCATATTTGCAGGAGGGCATACAGAAGGATGGATTTTTAGTTATGACAGCTCTGTATATATCTAGACTAATTCCATCTCATCAGTGGTAAAGGAACAGTGGCTGAAAGCAAAATATCAGTTTCACATACACAAGAAAAACTTTCTGACACGAAGGATAAATGTTCTCAGCTAGATTACAAGCCTGAGTAATATTCTTGTTTTAAATAAAGTTAGTTCATAAATACTTGTTTAACAAGCTATTTGTTCATGTGCCTGGCAGAAAAGGTAAGTAAATATTTGCAGGGAAGTCATCAAGATTTTTTACACTAAACCCAATTAGTCACTAGCAATCTTGCTTTCTGAAGTGTCATCATCACTTACTAATTTGTTAAAAAGGAACAATTCAGACAAAAATAGTAAGTCTGCCATACCAATAAGCACAACACAACAGACACTCTTCTCATGTTTCCCAAACCTTTTTGTGTAGCTATGGAAATGGCATAACTTTTGGAGGCAAATTACCTCAAGTTAAGAAATCACCACAAACTAATATTATCAGTGGCATACTAAGTCATGCAACTCATATGCAATTCATAATGTCTACAGCAATTTCTTAACTTGGGACAATTCACTCTCAAAAGTTACATGGTTTATGCTATGTCAGCATAGCTAGGTAAAAAGAATTGGGCTAGTATTTTATTTGTAATAGAGGTTATGGTTGGATGTGGTTACAAAAAGGCAGGCTCCTTGACTCATTTCAAAGCTCAGGTGGTTGCACTGTGTCACGGACCACTCACTATGCTTCTTCTAGCATTGTGCCATATTTTACAGGTGAAAATACATGTTGTCATTTTTAGTTCATGAAGGCATTCACTAGATTGGCCAAAAAAGCCCTTTAGTAAAATGCTGTTTTTTTCCTTCTATCCAGGTAACCCTAAGAAATTCAGGAAATTATGTTTCAAAAAACGAGTTTCTAGGTCGCATGAAGGACAAAGTGTAAGAGCTAGAGGTGTACAGCATTTCACACATTAGGGAAGAGAGGGTGTTACTTAATCTATATGAGTGTATTTATGTTATATCTTGTGTTGTCTCATCTGTCAATCTTTGACTCTGTTTCACCAATGTGAATTTAAATAGATTTAATGTTTGAGTTTATTTAACTGAAACTGGAAATAAAATCCAGCTTTATTTTTGATGTACGTCAATCAGTCAGCCTTCATACAGAAGGGTGCATTGGCTTAAATAATATTAATAAGCCATTTTGGTGGTGTACATTTTTGTGCTTTGACCCCTCAGATTCCTCTATTTCCTCCCCAAGGTGGCTGTGAAAATAGTTAGTTGGAAACTAGTATCATAAATGTTTTAAACTGAGGGGCAAATATACTTTGGAGATGGACGCGAGAGAAACTTTAGGTGGAACAAGAATACAGAAGAAATAAACTTGTGTAATTTTCACTATATAGATAAGTCATATTTTATTCTTTATTAAAATTATGAGTTAATTGGGGGTGGGTGTGTTTTTGCCCACCAGGAACCTAAGGCAACACTGGGACGTATGCACCAGGTACTGTACTGCAGTATTTCAAACTGTCAGACTTTCACTGTGAAACACTGGAGGAAACAATGACCCTATCAAAAGCTTCAGATCACCATGACGAGAGTATCCCTGGCAACACAAGTCAATCGCATTATCTCAAGAGAAAGATTCTTTTTAAACCTCCCCACAAAACAAAACAATAAGTAAAGCTATTTGAAGTCTTCACACAATCTGCAATATTCCCACTCTTCCCAGAAACAGGCTTGGATTTTAATTTATACAGGGAGGGCTTTTCTTCTGCAGTTTCAATTGTAGGGAAAAGATGCAAATATTCCTGGCAAAGTGTGATTTGGGGGGGGGGGGGGAGGCAAAATTGCAATTTAAAATATGCCAATATGCAAAAGTCTCAAAAGTGCTTGGCAGGAAAAAGACATAATCAGATTGAATTAGCAATGTGAATGCCATGCAACAGATCTCTCAAGTATCACACAGATATTACTGAGAGTAACGTAATAAACTGCATCATTTTCTCTTACAATTTGGCTTTAGTATGCCAAAATACTTCATTTGCTCAGTCACTCACAGCATGATCCATCCTTTACATGTTTACTCAGAAATAGTAAACATTTCTTCAGGCCGCGCCACGGTACAGAGACGGCATTGGTCGCCCTGTATGATGACCTGTTGAGGGAGGCTGACAGGGGCAAAACGTCTCTGTTGGTCCTCCTCGACATCTCGGCGGCCTTCGATACTGTCGACCACGGTATCCTCCTGGGGAGGCTCTCCGAGCTGGGAATTGGTGGCTTGGCGCTTGCCTGGCTCCGTTCCTTCTTGGAGGACTGTCCCCCAGAGAGTACAGCTTGGGGAGAGTGTTTCGGCCCCGTGGAGTCTCAATTGTGGGGTTCCACAGGGGTTGATCATCTCCCCAATGCTGTTTAACATCTATATGAGGCCGTTGGGTGGGGTCATCAGGGGGTGTGGAGCGTTTGTGTCATCAGTATGCGGATGACACCCAGCTCTACATCTCCTTTTCACCAACGGCAGGTGATGCCGTCCTGTCCCTTCAGCGCTGCCTGGGGACCGTACTGCAATGGATGCAGGAAAATGGGCTGAGGCTGAACCCGGACAAGACGGAAGTTCTGAGGGTGGGGGCCCCCGTGGCTGGTGGCCTGGGTGACTCTATCTCGTTTGGGGGGGGTGACCCTGGCTGCGAAGAGTGGGGTCCGCAGCCTGGGCGTACATTTGGACCCGACGCTCACCATGGAAACGCAGGTGGCGTCGGTAGTCCGTACCGCCTTTTTCCACCTCTGGCGGATAGCCCGGCTGCGGCCCTACCTTGACACGGGGGCACTCACTACCTTGGTGCATGCGCTCATAATCTCAAGATTAGACCACTGTAACGCGCTCTACGTGGGGCTCCCTTTGAGGCTGCTGCGGAGGCTTCAGGTGGTCCAGAATGCGGCGGCCAGACTCCTTACTGGAGTGAGAAAATACCAGCACATTTCTCCTACTCTGGCCATGCTACACTGGCTGCCTATCCGTTTCCGCATTGACTTCAAAGTCTTAATGCTTACTTATAAAGCCCTAAACGGTTTAGGACCTCAATACTTGGCGGAACGCCTGCTCCCACCGAGATCTACCCGGATCACCCGCGCGAGTCAGGAGGTGAGGTTGAGGAGCCTGACGCCGAGGGAGGCCCGAAGGGAAAAGACACGAAACCGGGCCTTCTCGGCGGTGGCTCCTCGCCTCTGGAATGGCCTCCCACCGGAGATCTGCGAGGCCCCCACGCTGGGTACATTTAAAAGCCAATTAAAAACATGGCTGTACATCCAGGTCTTCCCTCCTGTCAGCACTTGACTCTTTTTTCTTTCTTGCTATTCATTTTCATTTATAGTTTTGCACTATTTTGTTATTGATTATGTTATAATGTTTTTATGTCATTTTAATGTATATATGTTTGTTGGAAGCCGCCCAGAGTGGTAGAATATACCAGATGGGCGGGATATAAATCAAATAAATAATAATAATAATAATAATAAGTCCCATTACTTTTAACCGGGTACACTCCCCAGCAATGGAGTACAGAAACCCATATCATTTCTCCTTCATAGAGATTTTACTGTTCTTTGGTCACTGTCATTATTAATTTGCAAATACAGTATTTCAAACTGTTCGTTTTGGGAAGGGGAAAAGTGCTACTTAAAAGAAGAAGCAAAGGGGAATCAGATCTTGGACTTCCAACAGAACCAAGTTAGGTAGGACATGGGAATCTCAAGTTCACATCTCCCGACACTGAGCTTGCATATTCTAACCTACCTCCAAAGGTAGGTTGTTGGGAAGCTGGTGCACCATGCTGAGTGCTTTAGAGGAAGGTAAGTAAGGCAAATAACATACGTCCGCCATACTGGAAATACAAAACTTCCAAAGAAAAATCACCAATGGCAAAGAGAGCTTAAATACAGTCTTCTGCTATGTCGACTGGCCTGTGCATTAGTTAAGATGTGCAAGCATTTCCAGAAAGAGAAGAAACTACATTGTGTAAGGATAGAATTACAGCTATCCAGTAAATTGCCATCAAAAATAAATAAATAAATTCATTGATTAGCACATCCGACAACCCTGAAAGCCTGCCTTGACTGAGGCAAAATCCAAAGAAACAAAACAAAACAAAAACATGTACACCTTAAAGACTAAGTATTATATATCGGTGTAAGCTTTTGTGGACACGCCTACTTCATCGGACATATGGAAACACAATGAAAATGCTGAATGCAATATCAGTTTCAGTCTTGACTGAGGAATCTGAAGCTCTGAATTTCAGTGCAACAACATACCAACCAAACCTTAAGAACAAAACAAGTTGCTTTCTTTATTACACATTTTTTCCTTGCACCAGGCAATGAGATCTGAACTGCTACATTTAATTAATCAGTGAAAACTATGCAGGCTCTTTTCAAGGCTGAATTTAATGCTCACAAAAGGAAGATAGTTTTGACTGAAGCCAGGACTGCCATAGTGTCACAGCTGGTCTGGAAGCAAAACTATAGCCTTTTAACCTTTCTAGTGTTGGATTAAGATAGAAGCTATCAATATTTTTCACTGAATTTCACAGAATTAAAACTGAGCACACTTAATGATATTCCTGCATTGAGCAGAGGGTTGGACTTGATGGCCTTATAGGCCCCTTCCAACTTCATTATTCTATGATATCTATGCAACTGAAAATCACTTGCTGACTTGGATGTTGAGAGCAAGCTACAGCTGGTCATAATTCGAGCTTTCCAACAGTCTTGTAAGGTAGTCTGGGATTTGAAAAGCTGAAATGCTCAATGCTGCAGCACCCAAAACTGAATTTTTCATTTCCAAGGCAATTTAGTTGTTTTGGAGTACAAGTTCTGATTTCAAATTTCTGTTGCAGTTTCTTCCCCTGTACAATAAATGCTTTTACTTACAGTATGTATTGTAGTCAACATATAGTCAACTGAAAAAGGAACAATATGGTCTCCGTAAAGAACAAAATATTTGGGTTGGGATAATCATTTATCTAGAAGAAGCTCCATTAACCTGAGCAAGACTTACTTTTAAGCTACATAAGCACAGGATTGTGATAGCAGTTATTGAACATATGAAGCATGGTAGAGTACTAAAGCCAAATCATAAGATGCAATGATGCAGTATACTACCTCCCTCTCTACGGTGCCTCCATGATCCCGTAAGACATCTGTGGAAAGGCACCCACATCACCCACTCAGTTTGAAACTATGTAAGCTGACCTCTTCTTAACAGAATTTGAATGTAACTAGCTATAAGTAACATGTAGTTAGTTTTCCTAATAGCAATACTATAACTCAATTATCGTATATATCCCCTCCATATTCCCTTCACTCAGGGCATCTCATTTTGAAAACACTGAGTTATATTACAAACAATGTCCCCATCTATCACCTAGAAAACAAACACTTGCATGGAGTGAGTTATACTGGGATTTCTAATGCTCCCACCCATGAAGCCAATGGAATGTCAACCAGAGTACTTTATTCTTGCATCTTAGTATCATAGTTTGCTGGAAAACAGCAGTAGATATTAGACCAACTGGGACAAAACACTATCCCAGCAGCAAAAAGCTACATTTTGTGGAACAATTTTTGATTTTAGACTTAACACAGGCCCTAGACAGTGGCCTAATCATGCATCACACCTGATACACTGCTACTTTTAGTACAGCATAATTGTCTTCTCTTGACCCATACTAGAGAATTCTATAGAAGCGGATATTCTATACAGGTAAAATAAGTATATAACAATTCCTCCCAATACATGATCTGGCAAGGTTCAAATAAAATGACCTGACACGGTAGAGATTATAATCAAATACATTTCAAGCTGATGTGTGCAGTGTATATGGATCAATCAGAAGGGGGGAAATGGAAAGTAGTGCCTTATAAAACAAAGAGAATTACCACGTATTCACCATTTCCTTTTGCAGAAACCAGAAGAAATGTATGAAAGGGGGGGGGGGGGAGACAGAATTCAAGGATGTGTGCCACCCATCCATATTTATTCATTTGCAGTATAAATATGGTATGACATAAGTAATATTCAGGGACTTAGTAGGAAGGAGCAGTATTAGAACAGTAAGAAAGGGAGAAGATTAAGACAGTCATCTAGATCCAGAATAAGTAATGAAAAACATGGCTACCACCTCCCCCCTCAGGTCACCATCTCCAAACCACTCATTAAACTCCAAAGTGTAGTGAAATGTTGGCAACTTATTCCAGTGCAAGAGCTGTCAGGGTTTCCAGGAGCAAGGGTGGTCTTTGCAAACTCCTGTTTTTTTGGTTGTTTTTGTTTGTTTGTTTGTTTTTGTTTTTGGCCTACAGATTTTAGCAGTCTTAGCCAGCATAGCCAATGATGAGGAATTATGGGAATTCCAATCCAAAAACATTTGGAGAATCACAGTTACCTACCTCTGTCTTACTTGATTTATCATATAACATTTCTAAACTATTGGTCAGGAATTATCTTTTAAACCAAGTATTCTCATTAATCAATCCAGCCAATTCAATAGCTAAACAATGTAGCCCAACAGGGATATACAATACCCTCCACAGGCTGCCTGGATTAAGAGCAGGAGAAGAATGGAAGGTATCTTACCCTGGTTTACCTCAAGCCAGACTTTAGCCAATTCAAAAACAGTCCAACAGAACCAAGTGACATCATCTGTCCAAGGAAATCACCTTGTCCTCCAAAGACAAGACTCCTTGCAGACCTCTACAGAGCTTTGATCTTGCTTCCAAAGACAGCCAGGCAATCCTCAATCCAAAAAGGATGCAGGCAATCTTCTGAGTGCAAGTTCAAAACTGTATTCACTCACACAGTAAACCAACTGTAAGACACCCTATATGAGATCCCTAATCTCCATCTAAAATTCCTGTCCAGTGCTAGACAGACTACATCTGTCCCATTTTGTGCTCATTCCTTAGTGAGGCTGACCAAATCTCCATTGGAAGTTGATCAGGAGCATTTCTGGCTCCACTTCGGGTTGACTCATTTGCATCATTTAGGTTCTGCCTAAATGCCTGATGGTCTACCTAGCTTAACTTCTATATATGCTTTGTATGCATCTATAGTGCACACAGGTACATAAATTGATAGCAGGATGTGCATCCTCCATTATGTATCAGTACTCTCACCTCAAACTTCTCAGTGTTTATTTGATAGTCAAGTGCACATAAAGGCACAAGTAATTCAATGGAGCATGGTATACATAGCAAGCAAGCCTACGGAAGTCCACATCTCAGGGTGGGAATGTGAGACCCTTCTGATGTTGTTGAACTGCAGTTCCCAGTGCCCTTCACCACTGGGTATACTGGCTAAGGTTGATGTGAGTTGTAGTCCAACAACAGCATGGAAGGTCTTGATGGAAAGAAGGTTCTCTCCAATACAACCAGTTCACATATGACAGATGTCCTACATGATACAACTGCGATGCAGGAAAACTGTCTGTGCCACTGCAATGTATAAATGCGTGCATGTGCATTTTGCCATGTAGATTACACAGCAGAACTAAAGAGAGACTCTGGGCTCAAAGGCTGGATCCAGGAACAACCTGAAGATAAAGTGTGTCAAGACAGTTGTTCAGCTTTATGCTGTACTGAGATGTTATTAGCAATATGCTCGCCTCCAAAGGTGTCCCTGGCAGCCTTCCTACGCCTGTAGGACACCTGCAAATGACTGCAAGACAGCTTTCGTCCTGCCAATTTACCAAAGAAATTAGTTGGAAACTCTTCTAGTGTTATCCTTGAGATGTTCACATCTGCAAGAACATGACTCAACAGCTACATTTCACAAAAGGCAACCACAGCTGGGAAGTAAGATGCCCATGTCAGCAACTACACTGACAATTGGGATGCATTTTTCAATGCAAGATTTTCAGCAGAGCAAAAGAAAAGTCAACCACTGTCCTCCAAAAGCATTTCTAGTTCCTCTTTCTGCCCTGCCCCACCCCCGCCTTTAAGTGTCTCCTAGAGATTTAACTTTCGGTATCCCATTTCAGACACCTGTTATGTGATTTATACACATGAAGTGCTGCTGGTGGAAGTCTGGGGATTGCAGTCTGAAAACTCTAATCTGTACACCTCTAAAACAAATGTATACACACAGAGAGACTGTATCCTCTGAGCACAAAGTCCTGTTTCAGATATCTGTTACAGTTCATAGAAAGGAAAATTGTACTCTCCTTCATTCTGCCCCATGTCCTTTGCCCAGAGCTATGCTCCCAATCTCCCCAGTAACATTTCCCCCACATTCATCCAAAGAGATTAATACCTATAAAGAGGAAAAATAAGGATTTCTACAACTTTGTAATGATAATTATTATGTGCCATAAAGCTGATTCCAACTTAGGGCAACCCCTGCCAGGGTCTCCTAGGAATAGTTAATAAGCCACTTGCTCAAAATGAATAAACAAGCAAATAGCTTCCTAGATAAGTAAGGATGGATGCACTGCAACTCCAAAAAAAAAAAGAAAAAGTTAAATCCTCTAGGTTTCAAAGCAAGACAGTTGTGGTTTAATACTTGTGCATCCAGCCACAAAACCCACTGGTCCTGGGCAAGTAAGCTCGGGCCATCACCATTCTCTTAGCCTCATAGGGTTGTTGCCAGGATAAAGTAGGGAGAATAGAGCAAGAACCTCACTGGAGAAAAGGTTGAATATAAATGCAAATTTAAAAAACAAATGATGAACACACATCTACTCAGATATCATCTCTACTGAAATCACTGAGGCTTCCTCCCAGGTATGTTAATGACAGTAACCTCGAGAACATGCTACTTCCACTGGTGAAATCAAATAGACATAAAAATACAGCACTACTGGTAGAGAACAATATTTACATTTCACATACCTTCAAGGTAGTTTATACTCAGTAAATCAATTATCAGCATCCACAACAAAACAACATTGTAAACAGGCTTCAGCTACTTTTATTCAATAAAAGCTGGCTGGGGGTGGGGAGATGTCTTTGCACCATTTTCTATTCTCAACGTGTTGTGGTGGACCTTTGTGAGGAAGGTATTCTATCATACCAAGAACACAACTGAAGAGGCTCTTCTCCAAGTCCTGTCTTACCTTATATAGTCTTTCTCCACAGATCTCCATACAACCTGTAGTCTTCTGAAAGTTGTAGGATGGCATTTCTGCTGGTACCACTGCACTAACTATGTTGGCTAGGACTGATGGCAGTTGCAATCCAACAACATCTAGAAAACCACAGGCTATCTACACTTGACATAATAGTAACATATAATCACCTTAAATCTCTAAAAGGAAGCATAAAAACACTTACTTCACAAACAACCAAGAGCCAATTAGCACCATAATTATTGTCAAATCTACTTCCTCCTGGTCCTGCTGTCCCCAGGTCATGCTTCATAGCTCCTGCCATCTATTCCCGCTTTAGTCTTTCAACCACCTCTTCTGAGGCTAACATCTCTCCTGATGCCAATGTCTGATGTGTCCTGATGTCACAGTGGACTTTGACAGGCATGTGTGTCACAGGATCTCTTTGCTACTAGATCTTAGCTAATTTCTCACACACACACAGTTCCACCAAAAAAAATGTTTATGAAGACTTAGAAGAATTTATACATCCCTATTATAAGACTCCTTAATGATTTTTTCCCACTAGAAGTAAGTCTTCTTCATCAAGACATCACTGACTTTTAAGCATGAGGTGCAGATCAATGGCATGGTTTGGCTCTCTATAATCAAAACTAAGCATTGAAGCCTGCCAAGAGACATGGCTCATAAAAGAGATATAAAAATAAGCCTTGCTCTAGAAATCCAGTAAGCACATATTCACAAATCTATGACATAGCAAAATATGCCACTACCAAACTTTTACACAATTTGTATATACCTGGCAAGATGCAATGTCCAATTCCAGAGTAAGGTCAAACCAACTTTGTACCTCAGAAACAGGTGGGTTTAAGAAAGCTCCAGTGACCGTTTGCATTTGCACCTATTAGCTTTTCATTAACACAGAAGCAAACTATCTACAGGAACTATTCAAGAGTTCTCTTACAGCTAAATAAGAATTTTTAAAGCAGTGCTTCAGAGTTTTATTACAAATTAGCCAGATGATTCCCAAGTTCAACAGAGCCAAGACAACTACAAAAAGATTTGCTCTTCCACAGATTGGAGATTTGCTCCAAACATGCATGAGAAAGCAATGTTCGAAAAGGCCAATAAACCTGTACTAATTTTTGAATATAACATTAAAAAAAACCTTAAGTTGATCTGATGCTGGCTTGACAAACCTAAATGAGTATCTTTATATCCAAGCTGGCCATACCAAACATGTATAAATCGTGCTGTTAATATACCGCCCCATAGCGCTTAAAGCACTCTCTGAGCGATTTAAAATTTAATTATGCAGGCTACACATTGCCCCCTCCGTGAGCTGGGCATTCAATTTACCAACCTTGTTAGGGTGGAAGGTTGAGTCAAACTCAAGCTGGCTACCTAAGCCTGTTGGGATCCAGCTCAGGTCCTAAGTGTGACAAACATAAGTAAATGTAAAATATTCTTGTATCATCTCTAATATAGCAACTACTGTATGTAGCTACTTACATGGGTATGAAATACAGACAGCTATGCTTTTTTGCAGCTTCTAACCTTTTATAAGACAAAAATTCTTCCTCTGAATAATCTCCTCGGAATAAATAATTCATCAAAGCAAGAATTTGGATGTATCTTATCAGTATACAGCTTTGAATGATAAAACTATACCCAAATAGAATAAAAACTGGTCACAGTTCATTAAGCCTCGGCTCTCATAAACAGCAGCTGAGGTGGCACACCTGCCTCTTGAGCGTACCACTTTCATGTGGCTGAGGGCCTGTCCTACAATTAGACAAAGTGAGAGGATGGCCAACTTGTGCACCAAAACAAACTAGCTGGCTTTGGTTAATATGCACCTTGAACTGAATTAGTAGGGGTCACCATCTGCTGTTCTGTCTCAACCAGCAGAATATCTTGAGTTCATCCTGACCCAGAGACATGACTGAATAACATCCTGACAAAAAAATTTAGTACCTCCTGACAACTAACATACTTTTATTTTGGAGACTCAATTGATGTCGATGTTTCACTTGATTCTAGCACCAAGTTAAAAGCTGGCTGTTCTGCAGAGCCTTTGGAAGTTCACGATCTTGGCTTAAATGGGTTGTGAATGTCTTTGTCATATGCATGGTTCCAACTGGCTCCAGGCTGCTTATGCAGTTTTCCATTTTAAATTGTGTACGTTTTAAGAACAACATAATACGATTTAAACTATTTTTTTTACATTGCTCTAGTTGTATCCTGCCCTGAGATTTCATGATTCAGGATGGTAGATAAATATTCAAAATAAATAAATAAACAAACATAATCCATCAATGACATGTCAGGGAGATGACTATAGTAGAATCCATTGCCCTGCACATTCTAAGTGCAAGGATTTTCATTCTGCAGAAAAACTCCTGATCACTTAAGTCCCCCCATGTTTGAAGTGGTGAAGTGGAGACAAAAGCTCACTAATTCACATGAAAACAGAGGCCCTCAGAAGCTACAGCAACAACAAACACTATTTATTTACTTGTTTATTTACTTCATTTATATCCTGTCTTTCTTCAAAAAAACCCCACAAGGCAGCATACAGCCATTTCAAAAATGTACATATAAAATCACCATAAATTAAGAGTTAATCATTAAAATAGAAGCTTAGAGAATATTAAAAACACAATTAGTTAAAAAAAGTTAAAGATCTAAAACAACTGATTAAAAAATATATATGTGTTAATAAACCATTCTAATGAACAAGCAAACACTACTTTTCTCATGTCTCTTTTTTTGAAGAATCTCCCACCGCAGCTCGGCAGGCAAGTATCTTAAACTTCTAAGACATGACATAAGTTCTCTCTGTAGGCCACAGGGCTGTTGCTACTATGGTTCTGGCAAGTTATTCTCCAGAAAAGACTTGGTACTCACCCCAGCAGTGTGTCTGCTGCAGCACTGGTGCCATATACTACAAGGCTGCCATAGCACAGGTAACTGATGCAGATGGAAATTTCAAATACAGTGCACTCCTCCTGCAGTAGACATGTTAGTGGGGGAGAGAGGGGGGAAAACACACATTTTACTTTCTACAAAGTGAAAATGCATAAGCAATATTCCCAGGACCTGTCATGCTGCTAATGACCAACACTGCCACCATCTTTGCAATTTGCAGTTGGCAGTAGTTCTCTTCATATGTGACCTTTTTTTTTTTTTTTTTTTTTTTTTGGCTGCTTAGAGATAATCTGGTGCCTCTGCTGTCACACACAAAGGAAAAGAAGGACATGGGCCACAAAGGTAGGATACTGTCCAGCCACATTAAGCCAGGATGAAGACACTGCAATCAAAGCTGTTTCAGAAGCAACACTCTTCAGCATACACATTCAGCATACTCAAAAATGTTATTCTGATACAATTCTTCATAGGTCCTCACGTGCATGCAGAGAACATGGGTACAGACTACCACTGCACTGCATACCTGCATCTAGTGGTTTGTAATGTTTTTTATAATCTCACTATGTCTTGCCACAGTGATACAAATGGTCAAGTTGACCCTGAGTGAGCTTGGTCATCTGTTAAAATCTCACAGACTGGACCACTGCCACTGCACACATCAGCTGTGTGATTTCTACACCCACAATTAAAAAAAAAATAACACACACACCACCAAATCTCACACTGTACTTTCTACATCATAAAACGTCACTCATGGATCTGTAGAGAGTAATGTATTATTACTAGCCTAGCTTTCATGTCATTCCAAGCAACTTATCTCTGAGGTCCATTCATCTCCCCTGCATGCCCACACATCCTTATGCAGGAATCCATACAGCACAAACTGAAGGGAAGCCCACCTATCCCATCTCTACACCTCTAGCCCTTCCCTTCTCAAAACACTCTTGAAGACACCAGAACAAAATGCATCTGCAAGAAAGGCCTTCAGCAAGCACAGCTCATGTGCATGTGCACACATAACCTATGAGGTTCAGAGAGCCGAAAGGGTCTTCTAGCCTTTGCCCATTTCTCTTGTTCATGCTTCCAAAATATTCAGCCTCCCTCCCCAAAATAAGTCCCCGCAACAATAAGTTTTCTTTGCAAGCAGGGTGAAACAGGAAAGGTTAGGCATAAAATAAGGGGTCCTTGCAAGGTCTAAAAAGCCACCCCATCCCCTTCAAGACCAAACAGAATTGCACTCGTCCAGATCTGCAACCTACAAGGGCAGAACGCCTAAATCTATAGCGTTACAGCCTTCGGGGCAGCAGAAGGGGGGGGGCACGACGAACCATTGTAGGGGCGTGTGTGCGTGAGAGGGGAGACAAGGGCTGCCAAGGCAAACCCGGGCGTGACAAAACGAGAAGGGGAAGTCGGCTTCCAAGTAACCCATACACTCACACAAGCACACCACAGATAGATGCATAGAAGAGCTTTCGTCGCAACCACAGCGGTGTGTGTGTGTGTGTGTGGCGCGGGGGGGGGGCAGAATGACGGAAGGAGGGGAGGCCACCCGTCTCCACCGGCATCAAGACAACAGCTCTCACAATACAGCGTGAGGGGAGAGGTAGAAACGGGACCCATCCATTCGGGCGACGCAGAGGAGAGCCAAGGAGAAAAGGGAGAAAGGGAAGGGGGTGCAGAAAGTAGTTGGCAGCCTAGGCGAGCGAGGGATGCCAAGGGGTGGGAGCGGAGGCACCGGAGGACTGCAGCAAAGACGAGAGGGCTGCACGGAGGGCGGGCGGGCGGGGGAGGGGGGGTTGGAAGGAAGAAAGGAGGCGAAAGCGCCTCGAGGCGAGGGGCGCCGTGCGAGGGGAGGGGGGAGTAAGCTGAGCTCAGCGCCAGCCAGCCACCGAAGGGCACAAGCCCGGGTTGTGCAACGCGGAGGTGCGCGGGGGGAGGGGGGGAGAGAGAGAGAGAGAGAAAAGAGAGAAGCCTGAAAGGGCTCCTCGACACAATAAGGGAGAAGAGGACCGCGTCTGCCACCGGGCTGCTCGGCCCCGCCTGCACCATCCCCGGGTTCCCGCTCAAGCCCAAGCTGCACAAACCTGCAGCCTCTGCCTCCGCCCGAGAAGGGACCTCTTCAGCCCCGCGGCCGCGCTCCAGCCGCGAGGCAAGGCACCAAAGCGGCTCCGGTCCCACAGCGACGGCTCCAGCCAGCCAGCCTCCTCCCCCTCCTCCTCCTCCTTTCAAGGAGCAGCGGCGGCAGCGGCACTACTTTCCCTCAGCACCAGCAGCTACTGCAATTGGGGAGGGAGGGGGACGCCGCCTCTCTTCCTGCGGAGACGCCGGCCAAAGCTGCTGCTGCTGCTGCTGCTCCGCGAAGGCGGGCCGAGGGAAAAGCCCTGAGGTTGCCCGGCTCGGAGGCGAGGTGCTTCCTTTCGCCCCGAGGGTGGCAGAGGCAGCTGCTGCTCCCTGGCGGGGCGTGCGCGGCGACTGAGCCTGCCGCTGCCCGGCTGTTGTATCTTTGTGTGTGTGTGTGTGCGCGCGCGTGTGTGTGCCTGCCTGCCTGTGCGCTCAGCAGCAGCAGCAGCAGCAGCCGCCGCGACTTCCTGTGCAACGACTGTTCCGTTCCTCCCGGACCACCGGGGGCAGGAAAGCTGGGCTGGCGGCGGCGGGAGAGGAGGGAGGAAGGAAGGAGGGCGAGGACGCCCCCCCTGGGAGCAATGCGGGCCGAGCTCGCCCCGTTCGCAGGCAGCCCACCCGGCCGGCCGGCCGCCTAAGAGAGAGGAAGACCCAGTGGCAAGCTGGCCGTTGTCCTGCGCCGACGCCCCTTCGCGTCCCGAGTGAAGAAGACCCGCGCGCGAGGGCGCCTCGGCCCGGGTTCCAGGGTCCGGGACAGCGCGGGGGGGGGGGCCGGCGGGCAGCGGCCTCTGCAGTTGGGCCCCGAGCAAGCGCCCAGGGCGGAGGTGGGAGGAGATGGAGCGGCAGCCGCAGGAGCGGCGCCCGCGGACAAGGCCGGCAGCCCCAGCCCCGGGGCGATGGAGGCGGCAAACCCGCGACCCCGGAGAGCTCCTTCCCAGGCCCGGAAGACGGGAAGGAGGGCAACGTCGTCTTGCCCCCGGGGGAAGATCCGCGCCTCGCGGCACCGGACCCCTCGTTGGTTCTTTCTGCTGATTCCCACCCCCACAAGTCCCTTTACGGGTTTTGTAAAACTAGCATCCCTTCGTGGGCTGGGGAATAGTCGCCCTTCTACCCACTTCATTGTGAGCGAATTAGGAAGGATCAGGAGGATTAAGAGGGAGCTTTAAAAAAAAAAAGTTGGCACCTTTATCATCCTCTGGCTGCTACGTCATTCAAACGGAACTTGTAGATTCCCTCATCCCCCACGTGTTCGTTTTGTCATTCAGACAGGAGTCCACCCCTGTATGGTAGGAGGCATGGGGACACTTTATCTGCCATCTGCACCGTCTGTACTTCCAGAGTGGAACTGAGGAGCAAAACTGGCCTTCATGTTAAGCATAGTGAGGTACCGTGTTTCCCCGAAAATAAGACAGGGTCTTATATTAATTTTTGCTCCAAAAAAAAAAAGCATTAGGGCATATTTTCAGGGGATGTTTTATTTTTTTCATGTACAACAATCTACATTTATTCAAATACAATCATGTCATCTTCTTCTGGTTGCTGCACAGTGGTGCACAATGGTGGACGGTGGGGTTTCACTTAACTGGGGTTTATTTTGGGGGTAGGGCTTATATTACGAGCATCCTGAAAAATCATACTAGGGCTTGTTTTCAGGGAAACAGGGTAGTTGCCCCAGGTATCACCATGGGGGGGGGGGGGGCGTTTTTCCTGAAAAGACAGCAGATGCTTCTTGGTGTCTTGTTTTTGTATTTTTATCTCCAAGGAGGGGGGAAATGCCTGTGGAATTTTCTGCCTCTGGTGCCAAAATCATTTGCTTGGACTTCAGTACCTCCACTTCAGGCAGCAAAAACGCTTTAGGTGAGCCCTGCTAGAGAGCTTGCCTATGTTCAAGTTCAAGTGCCTGTTTTTATTTAATAGCTGTGTATAGAACTGCTGGATAGCTCAGTGGTTTAGGCGTCTGGCTGTGGAGCCAGAGGTTGGGAGTTTAGTTCTCCACTGTGCCTTCTTTAAGGGTCTGGACTCAGTGATCCACAAGGTCCCTTCCAGCCCTACAGTTCTAAGATAATGATGATGTTATGAGTTGCTCTTCCATATAAATAATCTCAAGATAGCTCACAATAATTCAAATGAATACAAGAAAAAGAAATACAATTAGAAAACGCATTGTTTTTACATACTGTGTGACAACCCTGTCAATGAGAGATCTCCAAAATATTCTGTCCTGAACAGCCCTACTTACCTCTTGCAAACTAAAGGCTATGGCTTTCTTTATGAAGTCAATTCATCCCATATTTGATCTTTCTCTTTTTTTTCCTGCTGCCTACAGCTTGTTCTGTTGTTACTATCTTTTCCAAATAGTCTTGCTTTCTCATGATGTGCCCAAAATGGGATGACCTCAGTTCTGTCATTTTTGCTTCCAGAGAAACGTCAGGCTTAATTTGATCTAGCAACCAGTTCTTCGTTTTTCTGGCAGTCCAGGCTGTCTTCAAAGCTATCCTTCAGCACCACATTTCAAACAAACCAGTTTTTCTCCTTTCAGCTTTCTTTACTATCCAGCGTTCACACCTGTAAATAGTCATCAGGAATACGAGAGTGTGCATAACCTTGGCCTTGGTCTCCAGTGACACATTCTCACACTTGATGATGTTTTCTAATTCCTTCATCACTGCCCTTCTAAGTCTCAGTCTTCTTCTGATTTCTTGGCACGCAGAAAACATGACTTGTTAAGACAACAGCAAAAACTAGCAGTAATTATTGCAAGTTAAAAGTTTGTACACACACAAATTCAGAGGAAAGTGTGACAGAAGTCATATGTGCACCATCTGCATGCGCAACCAGGGATGCTGATCAGGCAGGCTCTTAAGACTTCTTCATTCACTCTGCTGCATGAAGGGCAGGAGGGGACCATAGGGTCCAACCCCTCTTCAGAAGTTCTTCTTTCCCTTTCCTCATTTATTTTGGACTCGAAGTGAGGGCTAGAAACAGAAGGATACAGGACAAAAAACACCTCCTCCATTCTCGAAAGAACACAGAGGAGCAAGTCCTTGTGGCCTAACCTCGCAGCTGCACATCCCACTCCTGTGTCACCAAAAGGTTTTCTCACTACATCCATCTGTTCAGGCAATGTGGGAAGGAGCTCTCCACATTACTGAAGGGCAGGCACAGGGGTTCTCCATGCAAGGAGCAGTAACTGTTCCTATTGCGAGGGGGGGGGATCTATGCATCGACAGTACTTGGTGAGTAACCCTTTACCAATGCCATCTGAATGCATAAACGGTGGGGAAGTGTTTCTGCAATACTTGCAGCAGCAGTGGGGCAATTGGTCACAGTGGTTGATTGGGGGGGATGGCCTGCCCAGTTCTGGAAATCCCTTCATGGATTTTTGAATGCAAGTATGTGCACACCTTCCTAACCAACCAGATGGATTGGCTTAATCAGATAGCATATTATGCATTTATTCCTTCATTCATTGTGTGTTTATCCTATCTTTTCTCAGTGAGCTCAAGGGAAAATATATGGCTCTCCTCTTCCCCATTTTAGCCTCACAATGGTCCTGTGAGACAACATGATCAGTTGAAGGAATGTGACAGGCCAAGTTTGCACAGTAAGCTTCTTGGCCCAGAAGGAGCTAGAACCTGGATCTCCCATGTCCCCATTCCTGCATCTGAACTGCTACACTGCATATGCTCTCCCAACTCTAACTGAAGGCTTATTGATCAGGACAGGCTGGTGCCTCACCCCAAAATATCTGCCCTGGTCACAAGCCATCAGTGCTTTAGCCCAACATGTAGGGTTGCCAACCAATAATAGGAAAGGAATGTTTACGAATATGTTTTACTTTGAGGCGAATACGTATTTTAGTTCCTCTGCTCTGAAGCCAGTTCCCCAAAGGGAGTGAGGCCAATGTTTTCTCCTCAACAGACTGTGTTAGTTTTGAACTTGTACACATGAATGATAGTTCTCTCCTCTTCTGTATGTTTACCCACCAGGTTTAATTGGATTCATTCCTCAATAAGTGTGCATAGAAGTGCCATTTTTGATGGACAGATTTGTGTCATGAGGCAATATAGACATTTGAAGAACAGTGTGTGTTGTCTTAAAAGAGAAGAGCATATTGTGAAAAAGATTCCATTTCTTGTATGAGGAAGCTGTCAGAATTAAGTTAAGATGCCAGCAGATAATGGCTTTCTTCCCATCTTTCCTACAGAAAATGGATTCCCTCTTACTGCTGTGATATCAGCATGATTTGTTTCACACCACCAGTACTATTTAATCATACATGTAGCCCAAAATCTATGTGATTTCTTCTAGAAATGAAGTTATTTGGATGTATTAGAATCTCACTCTGGAAACTTTAGATCATTTTTATTCACTTCCCTTCATAATCTATTGAAATATAATTCAATTATCTTCTCTTCAATGTACAATGATGCCAAGAATTATTGCTATTACATCCTCCCCTTTGTTTCTTAAGAGAAAATATATCCTCATTTGTATATATTATTACTTGTGCTGAACAAAGAAATGCTGTCATCTGGCATTTCATTATGGGGTTTGACTAGTCTCACAAATGACTTAATTACCAGTTCAATCATCAATCCAAATGGAGACTGCAGCCAAGAAATCAGACGACTAGGACTCGGAAGGGCAACAGTGAAGGAACTAAAAAAGATACTTGATTTATAAATATTTTAATACATATTTACAACATCTTGCTGTTCCTTTTCACCCCAATAATACATAGCATTCTAGTATTTTGTCCAGCATAGTGTCTAAAATACAAAATAACATTTTGACCTCATGTAAACTAATTACAAATGCCCATTGACCAACCCTACCATTGGGAAAAATAAGGCATGCATTTCAGGGAAAGGATTTGAATATCCTGTCAAGGCAGCAAACTAATATTTATATTACTACATTTGTTAGTACTATTATTAAATTTACTGTATATAAATGAGGTCACTGGATAGTTCTGTGGTTTAGGTCTCTGGCTACGGAGCCAGAGGTTGGGAGTTTGATTCCTCACTGGGCCTCCTTGACAGGGGCTGGACTCGGTGTTCCATAGGGTCCCTTCCAGCTCTGCAGTTCTAAGATTATCCTTATTATAAAGCTGGAGAAAGGGAGAAGCAATGGAGAGGGGTTCGGCTTCTTTTGCCCAGATTACCAGTCTGGCTTTTGGTACCATGGACTAACTTTAGGGGCAGGATGCCATTTGCTACTTCGCCCCAGCTGTTATTTTGCTGTAACAGACTCCATAACTAGTCCTTTGAAAATTGCCAGAATGTTTTGTGTAGTCAAGTAAGTAAAATGTAATTTTTCACTGGGCAGATTATTTTTGGTTAAAGATTGCGCAGATTTAGGAGTGTAAGAGCAAGGGCTTTTCAGGCAGGCTGAAAAGCGGAGCAAGGCAAGAGGGCAAAGTATATTACCAACAGGATGGGTGCCTACCTGAAGTAGGGCCTGGGTAACAGTACCGCAATCGTGCAACTCTTTCTCTGTTTGCCGCAAAACAAGTCATGTAAATGTTATGGGCCAGGTGAAAGCACCGTTAACTTCTTAGCGTTGAATGACTGTTGTGGTTTTATTGCTGCTTTTCAAGTGTGCTCTGTGTGGCTGTTTTATGCAATTTTAATTGTAGCATTTTTATTAGTTTTTTTAAAACGAGCATTGAAAGGCAGGGTAGACGTTCTTTAATAAACAAGTCACAAATACAGAGCCCAAATATTAAAGCAAATTCCCTACTGTTTAGAGACACATACAGCATTTTTTCATAAATAATGTTCAAGCAGAACTGGATGGTGGTGAGAAAGCCTAGAGGCATTTTCTGGTATCATTTAGTATGTTGATCCAGCACACTAAGAGGGGAGCATACTAGCCTTGCCCTCCTCTGTTGTTGCATTCATTGTGTACATCAGAACACATCTGACGAAGATCTTGTAAATGTGCTTTTCTCCATATGAACAAGAACCCCAGTATATTTATTCACATGAAAAGCAGGGGAAAGGTGCTCCTCGCCACAGGGCCTCCTGTGAGCAATGCTTAGCCCAGGAATGATCCAGAACTGCAAACCTGATGCTTTAGAATACAATAGTTGAAAACTACAACTAGGTTTGTATAAGGGATTTTCTCTAGGTTGCAGAGTTCGGAGCGGACCATCACTTACTTGGATGTAGCCTCTCTGAGCTCAGCGTTCCAACTAGGAAGAAATTGTGCTGAGGGGCAGAGTTCTCAGGATAGAAAGAAGAGGCCAAGGAACAGGAGTATATTCACACCGAACTGAGCAGGTCCCATAAGCCAGTAACTCTTGTGAGGCTTCAGTTCTAAGTCCTGAATTCATGGAAAAATCTTAACATTTCTGCAAAGCCATAGGATTAAATTATTCTATAGGCAAAGTAGGCCTAAGCACATGACAGTAGATGGTCCAACATGGGTGTGCTGAAGATGTCACATTTCCTGTTTTAAGAATATGCTGATGATTCAATTGTAATAGTTTTCATTTTAGAAGGATGAGAAATCATAGGTGTAGGTAGACTTTCAAAGAAGCAACTGCTGTGAAGTCAGAAGTGGCTGCTTCATCTGTCCCAGTTGCCTGACAGATGATGGGAGTTAACCAGTTCAGAATATTGTCCTGGATGGGCAGCCTATGCGTGGTCTGGGTGGGAGGGGAGTAGGAGAAGAGGTGCAAAGAGTGATGAATAGAAGGTGGAATGGAATCCCAGAGCAAGGCTGCTGTAAAGGAGGCAAAACCAGGAAGCGTTCATTCAGCTTGCTACCAGATGAATGGACCGACTAAAGGATATGTGGCGATATTCCTGATACCTCTTCTTACCTGAAGCAGAGAATCATAAGACAAGCCATTGTGAGATTTACTGGCTGAGAATCAGGCAGAGGGACTCACATGCCCAGCTGGAATATGAAGGCAGAACTGCTTTCACATCTGTGTCATTGGGGTCCATTGCAGTTAAAAAGGCAGGTGTGTAGTGCCAATCAGTACAGAAGCAAAATGTAACAAGATACAATAGGAAATACAATGATCAGGAAAAGGCCTACAATGGAATTCAATTGATTGCAACAGGATAATGTGCACTGTCTTGATTTTATCCTTGTTACAGTTTGAAGTTATGCACTATAGACACACATAATGCTGTGATTTTCCTCCTGATTTATCAGTGAGATCAGTGGTTTCAGTTTCAGAGAAGACAAGTTGTGTCTTGAACCACTAAGGAGGAATGAGAGGGGAAAACTCATATATTTCTCAGTTTCCACTGCTCCTAAATTCTGCCTCATTAATCTGTCTCCATAAATTAATATTGCACATACTTTGTAGTGGGGGTTGTTATTTTAGGGTGCCATAAAATTACGCAACCCAGGAAACTGTGGTCTTATCTGCATACAGTCCTTGGAGCATTACTGATGTGGATGCCAAAAATCCTGAATCTTTAAAGTAAGATTTCTTGCCTTCAGCCAAAGTATGCTGGAATATTAGGCAATAGGGTGGTTATGTTCTCATAAAACAGAAGGAAGAGATTGCTTAGATTTAAATCATGATGCCCTGAGGGTGTCTCTACTCAGTGTCTACTTTCTGCAGAGGCTGTAGTGGGATGAAGAGAAGAAAAGATTAGAAGCAATGGCATTACTTTGAGCATGTGCGAACCAGTATGGGGAAAATACTACAAATGGCATTGCTTTCCTCTCCAGCATTTCCACCTGAGCATGATTGCTTCTCCTAATTTATGGAGTGTAACAAAGCTCCATTGAAGTGGGCCAGTGGAGAAGCTCTGCTTTTGGAGTCTTGCTCAGGAGACTAGGTTCTAGGGGTGGGGAGAGAATTTAGCAGTTTGGCCGGTGTGCTATTAAGCAATGGGAAGCAGGGTCAGTAGAGAAGCTTCAAAAATAAGGAGTCTGGAATGTAACAGAAAATTATTCTTACGTGCTGTCAAGTTGGATCTGACTTAGAGTGACCCTGTTAGGGTTTTCAAGGTACATGAGTTATATAAGGAGTGGTTTTATCAATGCTTTGCATTTCCATGCTGAGCATGATTTTGAACCCAGGTCTCCTAAGTCCTAATCCATCATAGTCCTCTGACCACTAACAGTAAATAACCAGACCTCAGTTCAATCAGAGCAGCCTTCCCAGCCGTTTTCTCCTTTGCCCTGTTCTGCCATTCTAACTTGCCAGGGCAGTGGCATTATTTAGAAACAACGGAGCACATTGGTGCATTTGACCAATCTCACATATGACTATGCCAGTATTATGGTGTTCCTTGCAGAAATAGGTGATCTGGGGTGTAACATGGCATAATACATTCAACAAGTGTAGTTTTGCCAGGATATTTTCCTCCTCTCTCATTCTGTATAAAATGGCAAAGAGAATATGCAGAAGTTTCAGTGTTAAAAGCACACACAGAGAGTTGCCTAAATGTTCAAGCAAGGTGAAGAGAAGTACTTATGTGATGTTTGCCTCGGGTTTCAGTTCTCTGCCATAGATTCATTGAGCAGTAGACTAAATTATCTGCATACCTTAGAAAGATAAACATACATAAACTGTTTAGAATATCCCAACATGCCATATATAAATAGGAAAAAGTTTCAGTCAGGTTAATTGTTGCATTCTCTCCCAACACAAAGGACTAATGTAATTCAGTGAATTTCTTTAACAAATAGGTCAGTTTTGAGAGGTAATAGAGTATCTTTATTGCTTGTGGTACAAAAGGTTTAAGATGGGACCCTTACTTCATGGTTTAGTTTCTATGCTTTGTGGAGCAAGAGTGAACTTGTAAGAGCGATGCAGCTTCTGTTAAATTCTAAGAAGTGCAGCTCTCTCACTACTTCACTCATACTCCAGAAATGTGGAGACTAAACTGCACATGAACCTTTCCATTTTAATTTTCAGCAGCAATGCATTTGCTCACCAAGGCCCCTCAACTGCCACTTCCTAGCTCCTTGGCCTAGCTCTCTAGTCACTGCTGGTGATTTCTATTGTTCAAAAGATGAAGGAGGAGGAAGTTACGCAATACGCAATCAGCAAAACATGGCAGAATTAGTGGGTACAGGCTTGTAATGCCTCACCGTATCTTTCTTGCTTTCATGCACCAGACAGAACACATATTAACTCATAAATTATTTTAAAAGTATTGTCTTATTTTATTATTATTTTTTACCAAACCCAAACCCAATCTAGGTTGCTCAAACCCTTGAGCAACCTAGATTGAAAAGAATGCTGTAGCTGTCAGGATAACCAGCAATGTAGTAAAGCTGAGATTTGTGGTGCAGTCCCTTGCCATTTCCCTGAGAATAAGCACTAATGAGTGAAATAGGATTTATTTCTGAGTAACTATGTACACAATAGTGCTGTTGAATATTTTGGCTTTATATGTACTGTGTTTCCCCGAAAATAAGACAGGGTCTTATATTAATTGTTGCTTCAAAAAACGCATTAGGGCTTATTTTCAGGGGATGTTTTATTTTTTTCATGTATAACAATCTACATTTATTCAAATACAGTTATGTCATCTTCTTCTGGTTGCTGCACAGTGGTGGAGGGCGGGGTTTCACTTAACTGGGGCTTATTTTGGGGGTAGGGCTTATATTACGAGCATCCTGAAAAATCATACAGTACTAGGGCTTATTTTCAGGTTAGGTCTTATTTTCAGGGAAACAGGGTAACAGGTTTGCATGCTTGCATTTATCATGCAACTAACCACGGTTTTCTGTTCTTTTCACTAACAGCACTTAGGATGAGATTAGATGCCAGGATGTGTTCTGGAGGTATATAACATAGCAATTGGTTAGATTGTCCATTACTTTTAGTTCTTTGTTTATTCATAAGAGTTTTGTTTTAAAAACATATTCTGCACTGCTTTGGAGTAAGGCAAAATGTCATTCTGTTTGACTCTCTGTTTTTGAACATGTTTTTCCCAATCACATTTTAAAAAAATCTCTTTGAAATATTGTTTAAAAGTTTTTAAATTGATAGTCACGTTATGAGTTCTTTTGGAGCCAAAAGAAAGGAAGGAAGGAAGGAAGGAAGAAGGAAGGAAGGAAGGAAGGAAGGAAGGAAGGAAAGGAAAGAAAGAAAGAAAGAAAGAAAGAAAGAAAGAAAGAAAGAAAGAAAGAAAGAAAAAGAAAAAGCAGATTTTATCTGGATAATTTTAATTCCCAGATGGGACCTTTCCTGGAAACCTGACATAAATTATCTAGATCTCCTTGGAAGAAAGGCAAGATATGAAGGCAAGATATAAAATTAATAAAACGAATGCTCTCTTAATTAAGACTGTTTATTTTTCCCATGTGAAACTAGATACCAGGAGAAAACACTGTCCAAATACCTGTGAGAAAGAAAACATTATTCAACCTATCAGTACACGGTTCTGAATTCTTCTCGAGCAAACACATGCAGTCTCTTCTGTTGTTAAGCCTCCATGTGTTGACAATGTACATCCTGAGAAATGGGAATGTTTATGAACAGTCTGTAACATCACAGAAGTTCAGCCAATAGTTGACAAAGGTCATTTCAGTACTCTTCAGTTAGAGTTCTGTCCTCTAAGCTTTTCTGAAAACGCAGGACCTTGGCGAATGACTAGAAAGGTTAAATGGTTGATCTCAGAGAATGTTGGGCAGTTCTGGGGTATTGTAGAGAAATTTAAAATGTTTGTAATAGAATGAATGATGGTATAGTGTGTAGTGGCAGCTTCTCTTCATGTCTCCATTTTCAACAGCTCAAACCAGTTACACATCAACCCTTACTGAATCTGTAGGATTTTGTTTGTTTTTCAGAATTGCCAGCATAAGTCCACCAATGCAGATTAGAACCCAAGTGTGAAGGTGGAGGACTTTGACACCTGGCCCTGCAGTCCCAGCCTCACACATCACCTGTATGGAGACTTGTGTGTGACGGAAGTATATCTGTAGGAATGCTATTTCTGCAGCAAGAAGATTCCCTTAGGGGAATGGATGGGCATGGGACACAGGTTTTCAATACATATAAAACTATTTTTAAAGTATTCTCTGAGAACATCTGCTGTGATTTTGAGTGTAGTCAATAGCTATATTACTGTTATTCAAAGGAAGCCTCATAGGTAGGCATTTGGGGGCACTTGCAAAAGCCTGCAAATTATTAGGGGCCCCATTTCCACTAGCTGCAGATCAGGCCCAGATGGGAAGCACAAATTAGTGGGAAGCAGTTCTTTGCATAAAAAAGGAGGAGGCCAAACAGCAAGCATGGAGGGCACCTTGCCCAGTCCGCCTCCCCCCCACCCCTTTAAAAAATGCTTGAGAGCTAATCCTGGCACTAATTGCAACACAGAACAAGTAGACACCCTATTTTGAAGTGTTGGGATATTTGTCTTACCAAGTTCTTAGACCTGGTTAATTCAGCTATCAAAAAAGAAGAGCTGGAAGGATTTTTTTATTATTATTATTATTATTTTTTTTGGAGTGCATGTTCTAGAATCCTCAGTGGTCAGGATGGCTGGGAATACTGGATCATCTGGAAACTTCTCTTTTCCCAGCTCTGCTCTAAATCCATCCAGTGTTAAGAGAGACAAGCGTGATCAGTGTAGTTAGACTTTTGTTAGACTTAGCCTGGGTTAAGACTTGTCTTAGAATGCTTGAGGTTCATTAGCCTTACTGCGTTGAAATGACTCACAGAAGGCAGTAGGACGATTCCAGTGCAGTTAAGAGTGCCTCAGTGCAAGGCTGATGACTGCTGCAAGTGTATCAGCGCTCCTCTATGCTACTGAACCAGCAAAATATCAAAGAATGGTTACATCCCTTCCCTAACATTTATTTACCTGTGCAGTGTCTCATAACTTAAGACTGTGTGGAACACTGACATTTCCAGGATAATCCATTTCCTCCTCTGCACTGAGATAATGCAGTATTTGTATTCTTGTATTGCAATGTCACATGTGATTCATTTAGCTCTTTTCGAGAGATTTTTCAATCTCTTGCTTACTACTGTTCTTTACTATGCCCTTTGCAATGTTTATGTAGAGGGGACATTTAACACATAGTTCCACCAACATACTATAGAGAATTTATATGAATCAATGACTGTGCATTGAAATCAGCAGCTGGATAATCCCTGGAACCTAGTTAGGCATCTGTCTTACCTAATCAGAACTATCAGCATGTTTTCTACATTTAGGGTGAATCAGCACCCCACCCCCACTCCCATTCTGTTCTCTGGTTGAGCCTGAATTAGAATGTTCCACTTCCTTGTGCACAATCCCGCTGAGCAAACCAAACTGTCTACTCTTCATTCAGCATAATGAACAGATGATGTTGCTGCTGTTGTGAAAAGGATGGGAATGAAATGCTGCAGAACCTTAACTTCCACTCCTAGCATTGGAGCCACTTCAAGGAGACGCTTGGGTGGGTCATTTGCAGAGCTTGGGGCCAATTATCTTTTTTTGACTGGAACTCCCTGAATCACTCAGCCTGAATGGCTATTGGCTATTGTTACCAGCCCTCGCCCAGGCTTGCCACTTTTAAAACAAACTTCCTTTAAATGGCTTGCCTTCAGTCATGAACATACTAGACCAAGCAGTTAAAGAATGAAAAAAATGATATGTTCTTTAATACAAAGTAACAACTGGTAAGGAAAACAGCATTTAACATAAGCTTTTCTTGAGTTACAACCCAACTGCCAAAATACACAAAATCCCACTTCAGTTACAAATTAACTTCTTTTCTCCAGCTCTTCTGGCCCCTCCTTCAGGCTCTCCTGGACAGGCTCACCTCCTGCATTCACCCAGCCAATCACCTTGTTTCTCCTGTTACCATGCCAAATTGGCTAGGGTTCTATCACACCTATGTTGGCTGGCGGATTCTGGACTTTATGGTCCCAAAAAGTAACTTTTTCTGAGAGCATAACCTTTTCCCTCCAATTTTGCTCTCTGGCCATATTAAGGAAGTTTTCTTTTGGCACACACATGTATAATCTGGCAACCTGTTCAACACAGGCAGGAAGTCAGCATGGAAGATAAACTACAACAGCAACAGCCATGATGAGCCGGATGACTACTTGTACAAACTATGATTTTTTTTCCCTATTTACTTTGGTCAACTATATAAGGGATGGGAAAGGTAAAGAATGTGTGCAAAAGGAAGGAAGGAAGGAAGGATTTTTTAATTAAAAAAATTGCAGCAAAACCAGCTTCTAAGATACAAACTTTTATCCAGGGCTTTGTGCCACTCCTATACACCACCACAAGACCATCTTATTTTCTTTTCCTTTCTATCTTAATAGTTAATATTATGCCTGTATATCAAAAACTTGCTGCAGAGGCAAAAACAAGTTGACAAAAAATTCATAATTAATACAAATTTCATGATCAGCTCAATTTAGTAAAATCTAAAAACAAAGCCAAAAGCTTTTATTTTGTGCTATCTGTTAAATGCTCTCAGTGGGGCCAGTATGTAAGGAAAAGGTTATCAGCTAGAGATAGCAAGGATCAAGGTGCATAAAGCATTTTGGAAGAGATCAGCCATCTGCTTTTGACATGTGCCAATAAGAAGACTTCAGTGCAGTACAAAAAACTTAGTCCAGTGAAATAAAAGGATGATGGTACAGTCTGTTTGGCCTCATAAAGTGAGGCCAGAAAGCAGGATTATTGGAAACAGTCACCTCTCTTCAGTTGACCTTTGTCTCCGCCCTGAAATATATAAAACAATTATAAATAACAGTATCACTCCCAGAATATAAACAAGACGACTTTCTTCACTACTATTAACTGCAGCTTCATGGTTGAATGAGTGACCAAAAGCTGACTCTCCCAGCTTCCCAGTTTAAGGTGGGAAGAGAAGAAGCAAAGGAGAGGTCCATTGCTCTCATCTGAGCACCTCTTGTCTCCAAAACATTCATTCATTCATTCATTCATTCATTCATTCATTCATTCATTCAAATGTCTTAGTGCCAGTGCTAGAATACTATGGCATCTAGGAGACTGGAGAGAGAGAGAAAGAAAGAAAGAGAGAGGAGACAGTTGGCCATCAGCCCTCATTTGCAGCTTGTTAAGGTAGATCTGCTATAGCTGTGCCTCCTGCAAATCTAGTCAGCTACACCAGAAGCTGCTTAACAAGTTGCAAACAAGAGTTTATTGCCAATTTCCTCCTCTCTATCTGCTTATTCTTGTGTGGTCAGCTAAAGCAAATTCAACTCAGGGGAACCCAAGGCTGTGGTCTCACAGCAGATCATTTCATATTTTCCATACTGTGTAGTTGCCCTGTGACTCTGGTCTTCCAGAGAGTAAGAATAAGGATTCTGAGCTTGTATCCCTGCTCCAATATTACTGCTTCATTTATAGTCACCACACAGTCTTGCAGTTTGTGATTATTTTAATGTCCATTTCAAACACTACTCCTAAGGCTTACTGTAAAACTTACATGAAGATCTTCAAGTACGGCACTTATAAGACTTTTATAACATTTTTTAGTCTTCCAAAAACAAGCAAACAAACTTCCAAGAGGGTGAGAGGGACATAAAAAGACATCATCGTGCAGAATTTTATAGCAAACCCTGTGAAGGCAGACCGTGGTAATCACTTCTCAAAGTGGGAGGGCGAGATGAATTATAAAGTTGGCAGTCCTGCCAAAACCAGGATGTTTAGTAGATCTGGAAAACATGTTGCTTAAATTGTCTCAAGTAGTTGTTGGAGCAGTTCTTGGACCTACCTAATGTCCAAGTTCTGGCAGTCTTGATCATTAAAGGTTATTGCCAGGTCAACAACTGGTCCTCAAATACAGTCTCTGTTTGAGAGTCTTGTATAAATGTATAAATATTTGCCATGCACTCCCACTCATATGTCTGAGGAAGTGGACTTGTCCAAAATGCTCACATTAAATATAGCAGTTAGTCTTTAAGATACCACAATGTTTTTGTATTCTTTATTTTGTATTTTTTTTCTTTCGTGTGTTTTTGTAAGTATTGTTTATGAAAGCTATTTTTCCTATATGAAAATGTATTTTTAACAATTAAAAAGATAGTATGATCTACCATGTGACCCCATGAAAAGGTCCTGATTTGCTTACTACCATGTTAACAAGCCTTTATTAATAATAATAATTATGTGCCGTCAAGTCAATTTTGACTCATGGCGACCTTTTTCAGGGTTTCCTAGTTAGAGTACTCAAAAGTGGTTTACCATTCCCTTCTTCTGGGGGCATCCTGGGACTGTGCAGCTTGCCCAAAACCTGGGAGGCACAGTGGGAAATCAAACTCCCAACTTCTGGCTCTGCAACCAGATCCCTAATGGCATATAAATAAATGTGGCTATTTTCCCCTCTGAATATATTGGAAACTGTGCATGTTTTGAGCAGTGTTTTTCTTAGTACCTCACTAAATTCCTTTGGACTATCAAAAGATTCAGATGATATTGGCCGTCAATATTGAAAGAATGCAAAGCATTCATAAATAGAATCAGATCAAAGGTCACCTTTATCTCCCCCAGATACGTTTTTGTGTACATTCAAAGATCTTTGAAGGTTAGCCTATTGACAGGTAGAGTTCACAAGGTCTTTCTGAATTTCACAATGTTTGGTTATCTGACAACCTCTCAATCCAGGGTTAAAAAAAATGGCCAGTATTTTAAAATGTTTTTAGGATTACAGGTCGGCCTCCAGACACAAAGTCAGATGTCCTTAAACCTGGTGAAATCAAAGGGCTGAAGCAAGACAAGGCCTGGATTGAATTGTGATGTCTTTAACTTCATGTATACCTTGGTGAATTGTGGTTAAGATTCACATTCTTATCACCATCTTGCTGTGACATTCACATGCCCTGGCCTATTTCCATCTGGTTTCTCATACAGAGAAGCAAACCAAGCCACAGTTTTAAGATAAAATCTATGCTGAATTGTTCCAGACTACCAAACTGAAATAACCAGTGAGGCACAAATACAAATGAGCTAGCCAAGGGGTGTGTGCAAATGGGGAGTACAAATCTGGTAGTAAGTAGTATCCTTTTTTCCTTCTTCATAAAGCAAATCAGAAGCAAGAGAGTGTGAAGACCTGTCAATTTGTCACCACGTCAGGCATGGAAAGTCTTGCTCTAACAAGAAAGCCCTTTGAAGTCTGCCAGCCAATAATAACAGATTGAATTCAGTTATACAGTTGTCACGTTTAACACAAGTGGCATCTCCAGCCCTTGTCTGCTCCCTTGTTGAACTGAATTTCTTGCAAGTATGAAGCATGGAATTTATCCCATGTGGATAAAGAATCTATAGTTTACTTACTCAATTTTTATCAGGAACAAACAATGCGTGATTTATAATATTTCATATTTTCTTGAAAAGTTTTTCTGTGTCACATTCTGTACAATCTACTTTCTATCACTTCACTGACCAAGAAGAGATTTGCTTTACAGAACAAGATGTTTCCTGACAAAATCAAGGAAGTAATGAGAGAGAGAGAGAGAGAGAGAATGAGGGAGAGAGGGAGAAATGATACAATTTAAAAAAAAATTCTTTAAAAGTAATTTTGGTTAGAATGACAACAGTTCTGGTTTTAGGGTTATGACCAGAATTCTATCACTCAAATAATAATGAATTATGTCCTGTTGAGTCCATTCTGAGCTATGGCAACTGTTCCTAAGGTTTTCTAAAGTATTCAACAGTGGTCCCTCTTGGTGGTACTCCAGAACTGTGCAGTTTGTCGAAAGCAGCACAGGTGGCAAGGCACATAAACCTGTCAGCCACACACCGTCCGGCTGATCTCAGCTGGCCTTGTTCCAAGTGGCACAATGTGGTTTCAAACTCCGGGCCTGGTTCTGCAGCTGCATACTCCAGCCCAATGAGCTACACTAGGAATCTTTTATTTCTAGTTTGCTCTTTGCAGGCAACTCATGGGCCTAGATAGCAGGAATCTCATTCTAAAATTGATGGGGGGGGGGGTTGACTCCCTGTTCCCAGTCACAAGCCATCACTGATGCTCTTGCTACCATGGTTACATGGGACATTAAACACGTTAGACTATTTTTCCGTCACAAATTCCTTTGCAAACAAATCATCTAATGTGTGCTTCTCTCATCTGTTAAATCTTGGTGTATCCATAGTAGCTACTAGAATGCTCACTATCCAAGTTTTTACATTATTCCAAATCCCAACATCATGTTTCTCCTACAATTGCTCTTGTAGATATGGGCTGGAACAGGGCATGGTTTGGTGATTCATTCTGGTTCATTTACCACTGCAACAGGTGTTCGGTGGTTTGGCACCCATCCCTTCTGGTGAGTGTCCACTCAGAGGCAGTGCCCAGAGGAGATGGGGTAGGGAAGCCGAGGTGCTGCTTCTGAGTGGGTGCCCGCTGGAGGGGGCAGGGTGCCGAAGCACTGAATACCTGTTGTGGCAGTAAATTAACCAGGCCAAACCACCAAACCAGTGGTTCGAGCCCATCTCTACTTGAACATTGCAATTTCTGTCTACTTCATAGCTCTTGTCTAGAGATGGGCAAGACTTAAGTTGTGATGTGTTGTACAAAGCTGTCAGCATGGCACTACAGGTGCCATGCAGACTTTCTCCTCCCAGGCCAGCTGGCCCACTCACCATTCATTGTGCCCCACTGGGGCCCCCCTTCTCTGGTGGCAGTCCAGTCCAGGCAGGAGCACAAGCTGCCCTTCCCCGTCTCCTCTGGCAACCAACTACTCTGATGAGGAGGCAGGATGGGGATTCTCCACACACAGACTATAAGTGGTTGGCTGTGAGAGGAAGCGCAACCTGAGCTCCTGACTGGATTGGACCACCACTGGAGAAGGAGGACCCCGGTGGTGCACCTTTTCTGCTCTTTTCTTTCCCTTCCTTCTGTGAAAAAGCCACTGTTTGTTCTCCTCCTCCTTCCTCCCACTTTCCCCTCTGTGAGGGCAAGAATATATATATTCTCAGCTTGGAAAAGTTACTTTTTGGGCTACAATTCTCCAAATACTTTAACTACTACTGTGGAGCAATTCTTCTGACAGTGTACTTATTCTGAACATAGAAGGATAAAACTAAAGGTTGAAGAGGATGTCCCTGCTCAATGAGTAGAAAGTAGGGTGGAGCTAATCAAGGTATTTGATGTCAGAGGCAGGCCCTGCAACACAACTTGGTTTCAATTTTACTCTGTGTGTCCTACACAGGAGTAAAACATCAATGTGAACTTCACTTGGACATCAGTGCTAACAAAATCAATTTTAGACAGACAGCTACATTGGCAAAAGAAATTTTTTTTGCAAAGCATTAAAAATTCTAAAAATGAAAGCATTAGCTGTAATAAATGAAAAAAAAAAGTGCCAGTGAATGATCATCATGACACAATATTTTCTTAGTCTTGATCAGAGTATGGATAAGTTGGCTAGAGCATGGGTAACTTTTTGAATGACACTTCCCAAATCCACCAGCAAGTCACCACCACAGCTGCTGACTGAAGGATTTAGGCATTATCACCTTTTCCAAGCCCTCCCTATGACCTGCTTTCACTTCCCTGTGTTGTCACCAAAACCAAATGGGAGTAAGAAATACGGTAGGATGGATTCCTTCATATTACCTAAAGAAGCAAAATACCCACAATTTGAGTAGAACTTTGAGAACTTTTCATTATTAAAGGAGGCCTGATTCCATTCATAAAGTTACCCTTCTGTTGCAGAGATCTTTACGGCTAAAGCATGAGGAAGGGGTGGGCCTTCCATCATTCCTTAATATTGGCTCTGTGGACAAGGGATGACAAGTGTTGTTGGACTGTAAACAAGCAGTGGCACAGGAGCAATGTTAACTTGTCAGTTCAGCCCTCCACAATTCAGAATGGTTACCTGAGCACTCTTCTCATGTCCACACTTCTTTTTAAGAAAATTAAAAAGCTCAAGTTTATTAGCAAAGTGTGCTAAGACATCAGTATAATGTGTGAGAAAGAAGGAAGTGACATCAGCAACCCTAGGAATAATAATTGAAGGTTGCTGGTAGGTCAGCACAGGTCAGAGCAGATAAGGACAATCTAAGAAACCTGATGGGGTCCTATCTTTACTCTTCCACATATAAAGACATGCATCTTCTTGAGTGTAAGTTGAGTTGCACCCAGTCACCTCCCCACCGTTGCATTATCTTCAGTAGTTGGCATGTGGGAAAGGCAAGCAGTAAGTTCATCTAGGATTTCCAGAGAACGTTACTCAACATTTAAAGTGAGGTTTCCCAGGAAATTCATCATGGCTCACAATCTGCAGAAGTTCAATTGAACACATTTCCTGAATGAGACGGAAAACCATCAATGAAGTTCTATTTACAGCCTCTCATTGACTTGGCTGCTTGTGCTCCACACAGAGTCTGATCAAAGAAAAAAGGTATAAGGGACCTTGTACAGAGGATAATTGAGAGGTGCACTTCAGTTCATTAAAATATTATTTTTAGAAAGAAAACAGAGAAATCGGGCTATTTCATCCTTTGCCAGTAAACCCAGAATGACCAAAACCACCACAATGTTATTGTGAGGAACACTTGGGATGTGGGATGAGAACATGTTGCAGTGGTTCAATAATTCTAATGCATACATCCTCCCTAGCTAATTCATATTCTCTGAAGCTGGAGTGGCTCTATGAAACAGTTCCGATTCTCTCAATTTTTACATTGTTGAATTATTTATAACACCATTGTTTTCAGGAGTGCACCAAATACAGTTGGTTGACTGGGCCCTCTGTGCTTCAGCAATGTCTCAAGAAGGCAAAATTATTGTACTTAATAATGATAAATGGTGTCATGAGGCAGTCTGTGTGACCTTGTGCAAGCGGCAAAGTCCCAGGGCGCCTCTAGAAGAAGGGAGTGGTAAACCACTTCTGAGTACTCTCTACCTGGAACCCTGTGAAAAAAGAGTTGGCATAAGTCAGAACTGACTTGACAGCACATAATTATTAGCTGGCTAGATAGCTCAGAGCCAGAGGTTGGGAGTTTGATTCCCCACTGGGCCTCCTGCAAGTAGAGTCAAGCTGTATGACCTTGGGCAAGCTGCAAAGTCCCAGGGCGCCCCCAGAAGAAGAAAGTAGTAAACCACTTTTGTGTATTCTCTACTTGGAAAACCTGAAAAGGATTGCCATAAATCAAAATTGACTTGACGGCTCATGATTATTATTATAGCTATGTTTTTTTCCCTGATGTCTGTTGGCAATTAATTGGCTGTGATTTTTTCTGAGGAACCAAGGAGAATCTCAGTTTCCTACAAGACTCCCCAGATCCAATCCCACCCCATTCTCTTTCTTAGTGTGGAATATAATGTTTGGGTGGGTTTGTGTGTGGGTGATCCAGTGGGAGTGATTCTCAAGCTGACCGCTGCACCTTGTACTCCTGTCAACCCCTGGATTAATCTTCCAGAACTTCCTTATCTGTAGTGGCTGCCTTGTGGGATGTAAAGATAAGAGTGAGTCCCAGAGCGTCCCTGATAGAGGTGTACATCTCCAGCCATGGAGAGGAGACACATCTAAGAGACCACCCTGAGAGACCACCTGGCTATGGACTTTCTGGAAAATATAAAACAAAGGATGAGGCACTTTTGGAGGAGGTCCTACAGGGGAAGAGCATGAGAGTGAGAAGAATCTGACTTGGGAAGGGGGATACTCTCAAGAGGATACAAAAGGATGAGTATCAAGTGTTGTGGTTATGCAAAACCATTAAGTTCATTAACTCAGTGGGGCCAGGAACAGTAGCAACACATTGAGTGGTCTTTCTAAAATTTGTTCAGAGTCTAACAAATGTACAAAAAGGCAGCAAAGATTAAAGAAAGGTTACAGAAAGGAAAAGGGGGAGTTAAAAGCAAAAAAGAGGGAATGACCCCAACCACCATGTCAGAAAAGTTCTTCTCCAATCAGGGGATTTGTTAACCACAGGTTGCGGACATGCAACTGGTCAGTTAGCATGGGTGTGGAAAACAGAAAGGAGTGTGGGTTTTGTGATTAGGGCCTATCTAACAACCTTAAAGAAGATCTTTAAGCAGTTCTTTGATGGTTACTGTGGCGAAACGCCAGCAGGTGACGTCATTCCTGCCTGTCCATCACAGAAGCTCAAAAGGGAGGAGCCAAGGATAGGACAGGAGGGGCAGAGTCAGGGAGACAGTGGGGGAGATGTGAAATGGCAGTTAGGGTTTAGGAGAGAGAAGAAGAGGGTTAAGGAATTGATCTGAGAGAGTTAGGAGATTGAATTGAGAAGGTTAATCTATATTGAACAAGCAGGAATGAAATTATACGTACTATACGTACTATAAGATAGATATTGATTAAAAGTATATAGTAGTTCGGAACAAAAGTACTTGCAACCCAATACATAACCCAATCCTTGTTAATACCTGATACAGTTCATACATGATTTACCTTTGTGATTTACTTGACAATAAAAGAATATTTGTTAATTAAACCTCTGATTCCTAAGTTCAATAACCCTTAGAGTTGGCAGCACACGTGTATAACACACACAATCGGTATTAGGAGGATAATACCTGGTGGCAGCTTGAAGAGAAAAGGGCATGAGCCTTGGTGAGGGCCAAATAAACAGGGGCAACAAGGTCGAACGCCACAGTTACATCTGTCAGAAGTCTGAATTCCCTTATCTAATAGAAAGGAGATATTAACTCCTGCAGGTCTTGTGGTCAGCCTGTTTAGTAAAACCCCCACCCAGCTACATCCTGTCTGAGCAACCTCACAGGCATGCTGATATCAGATTGCTTAAATTAAAGCAGTCAGAACTCTTTTGACAAAGTTTACTTATTCTGAATTTAGAAAGATGTGATCAAGGAGAATGTCCCTGCTCAATGAGTAGGAAGCAGGGTGGAGCTAATCCAGGTATTTGATGTCAGAGGCAGGGCCAGCAAGACCACTTGGTTTCCATTTCAATCTGTGTGTTCTACACAGGAGTAACACATAATAGAATCATATAATCATTGAATTGGAAGGAGCCAATAAGGCCATCGAGTCCAACTCCCTGCTCAATGCAGGAATCCAAATCAAAGCAGATCTGACAGATGGCTGTCCAATTCTCTCTTGAATGCCTCTAGTGTTGGAGTGCTCACTGCTTCGTGAGGTAGTGAACAGCAATTGCAGTCCTCTCACTCTCTGGTCGCTGCCTTTGGCTGAGGGAGAGTCTTGTTCTTCGCATCCTCTCCTATGCCCCCTTGTTAGCCTATAGGTTTCAGGTACAGTGAAGGAAAGCTGTCTTCTCACCAGTTTTAAAGAAAGATTGAATTGCCAGTGTGGTGATGTTCTGTATGTGGAGAGAAGGGAAGCATCCACGGAAGTCCAGATTATAAATGAGAGACAAAGTCTCAGGATGTAGAAAGTAGAAACAAGCTCTTTATTCTGTATTTCTTTAAATGAGTTGTTAAAAAGCTCTGGCTCAACACGTTTCGGCAAAGCCTTCTTCAGGAGCGAGCTTCTTTATACTCTCTGCACTTTTCTTTGGTCTATATCAGCTCCAAAACTAATTGAAAGTGTTCGAAATGCCGAAACGCGTTGAGCCAGAGCTTTTTAACAACTCATTTAAAGAAATACAGAATAAAGAGCTTGTTTCTACTTTCTACATCCTGAGACTTCGTCTCTCATTTATAATCTGCGGAGAGAAGGGGACAGACATAATCTTACCCTCCACCTCAGGCAGCAAAATGTCTTGAGCCACCCTTGTACAACTCTCACATATTCTTCTTTCATTCAAAGAAGGAATTCTTAGCACAAGGAGCATGCAATTTCAGCTAGAGCTTAGAAGTAAAAACCTAGTGATTTGTAATGATATGTAACTAGTTATGATTTTGAGGCTGTAGCAACATTACATTTCCAAAATTACATAATAAGTATGAACAAAATCACTTTGTTGGTGTGATGAGTAACATTCTGTAGCTACTGTCATGAGTTACTGTATCTTTAAAATACATTTCAAGATATTTTACAAGCATGTTGGCCGGAATTTTTCATTTTGTATGTCATTGTCCATATTAGTCATAAGCGGTAAGGAAAGCATTATGGATATGAGAGCGAGTATTTTCAAGGTGCAATATCAGAGCATTTTTCTGGTGTGTCCACACAGTATATAGAGAATCCTGGGCAACCATGAGGATAACAGCTGTCTATCTGGTCCAAAACAACAAGTAACATGATGCTGAATTCCTTTTCAAAGGCTCCATTCAAAACTTTGCTCTTGACCCTTGCCACAAGGCCTAGAAACATTAATGTTTTTTGGACTATAATTTCCAGAACATAGCCACTGCCTGTCCTGGCCAGGGGATCCTTTTCCAAGCTCTGATTCATCCACATACTGTAACACAGTCATGACCATACAGATTTCATTTGCATAGGCTAGGATTTGGGCATATCCATCTGAAAACAATTTTGAAGCAAAGACCTAACAGGCACTAATATGGTGCAAGGGGTATTGTCAAACACTTGTGGAGGCACATGGCTCTTTGTGTTAAGAGCAGGGGTCCCCAACCCCCGGTCCGCGGCCCATTGCCAGTCCGTGGGCTTCCTTGAGCTGGGCCACGGACACAGATCTCTGCCCCACGCCCGCCCGCATGGGGCGCGTGTCGCGCTTGCGGGTGGGCATGTTGCGCTTGCGGGTCAGCGTGTCGAGCTTGTGCGCATGCGCGCAAGCGTGACACGCCCCTCGCGCTCGTGCGTGACATGCTCACCTCTTGGGCGAGCCCAGCCTTGAGCAGAGGGGAGGCAGCTTCGCCATGGCGGCCCGCTCGAGCCTGGAGGACCTGGAGCTGACGGGCGGAGCGCCTGAGCCAGGCCTTCTGGGACGAGGGCTTCCGCACCCTCTTTGCCGAGTACACCGCCGAGGTGGCAGCCCTGGAGTGCCAGCGGGGCGTTGAGGCCTGCTTCCTCCACCCGAGCCCCGGCTGGGTGCTGCGGACCAGCCAGGCCGGCCGCCGCTGCTGCTACCTCAACCTCTGTGCCCACCGGCTGGTGGGGCGGCCTGAGTGGTGCCTGGCGGCAGCCGCTGCTCCCTACCACACTGCCTGGCCCCTGGCCGCAAGGAGCTGAGCCGCCACCAGCCCCGGGGCTCCTGCCGCCTGGTCTACAACGTGCTCTTCCACCCGGACACCCTCCGCCTGGCCGCCCGCTCGGCCTGCTTCCCCTGCCTTGTCCAGGACACGGCCCTAGAGGCGGTCGAGAAGCACTTCTCGACGGGCCTGGACCGCGCCAACGCTGCCCCTGCCGCCGCCGCCGCCACCCTGCGCTGGACCCTCCGGCAGCGCTCCTACCCTGACCTGCAGGACTACTGCTGCAGCCGCGACTCAGCGCCCGGCCCGGTGCCCCGCGAGCTGGTGGTGACCATTGAGCTGCCTTTGCTGAGATCCGCGGGCGGGAGCTGCAGCTCGCCCACTGCCTGCGCCTCCCCTACCCGGTGGACGAGGACGGCGGCCAGGCCACCTTCCACAAGGTGGAAGGGGCAGCTGGTGGTCGTCCTGCCGGTCCTGGCGAAGCCGAGGCCGGGAGCCTTCGCCAGCGGCCAGGAGCAGGCCGGAGCCGGAGCGGAGGGCGACGCCCTCGCTTCCTCCCAAGAACCACAGGAGGACGCCGCTGCCCTGCCGGCGGGGGACGAAGCCCGACCGACTAAGCCAGCGCCTCCGGTCCTCCACGTGGGGGAGAGCGGTGTGGCTCTTCCGGGGTGCGCCCTTCAAAGAGATCCGGCGGCGGCGGTCACAAACCTGGACTCCTCGCCTTCCCTGCAAGCGCGACAAGCCCACCCGCAAGCGTGACATGCCCCTCCGCAAGCGCGACACGGCCACCTGCGAGTGTGACACGCCCACCCATGAGCGCGGGGGTGCCCCTGCCCCCCAACCGGTCCGCACACGGAGCCCGCATCCCCCAACCGGTCCGCGGTCCGAAAAGGGCTGGGGACCGCTGTGTTAGAGTGATCCAGATGCGGTGGAAAGTGCTTTTTTGAAGCCAATCGTAAGCAACTTGGGAGTGATTTGTGCTGGCTAGCAGATAACAATAAAATAATAATAATAATGCACCATCAAGTCAATTCTAGCCTGTAGGGACCCTTTCTGGGGTTTTCCTGGCACAGAGTACTCAGAAGCAGTTTAACATTCCCTTCTTCTGAGGGCATCCTGGACTCTGCAGGTTGTCCAAGGCCACCCAGGTTGGCTGTTCTCTCAGGAGGGAAAGAGGGGAAATGAACTCCTTGCTTCTAGCTTTCTAGACAAGTACCTACCCAGCTACCTATCTAGCCAGCTTCACAGTGAAAAGGCAGGGTAGAAATGAAGCAAAGAAACATTAAAAACTTAGAAAAATAGAGGGAAGAGTGCTTACTTCCATAATGACTGTGAACTGAAAGCAAGTCCAGAAACACCCTAGTTCATTTCTCAGGGTGAGGTACCAATCAGCCCATTACCCTCAGTTATTGTGATTGCTTGACTGTCAGAGCTGTGGGGAAAGTGGCTGAAGAACTTTGTCTGTGATGACCTCCAGCCCTCAAGAGTCTTTCAATATAGAGGAGCTTTTATCCATTGTCTGATTTTCTTTATGGTTCTTACGAAATCACATCATACTTTCCATAAAGGACAGTGCCTTTTAAAAAAAAAATTCATTTCATTTTGAAAGTTGTTTTCATTCCAGGCAGGCTTTGAATTCCAGCAAATGAAAGGACATAGTCTTAGAGATACATCTGAGATAGCAGTTTTAAAAATCTGTTTAATCCAAAAATATTTTAAGCAATGTTATTAGAAATGGCTGCTTTCTCCGCATGGCCTACCCCGTTTGATGTCTAAAAGACTGAGGATGTTATTAAAACAAGGGGGAGCCGTGGCCACGGATGGTGCTGTTGCACATGATGTTTCTTGTGACGGATCTCTGTGGCTGTGTACAGTTTGGGCCTTGGATTGGTTGCAATATACACCAAGCTTGGAAATGTTACTTTTTGGGACTACATCCCCCAAACTTCTCCAACCAACATGGCTACTGGCCTGTGATTTATTGGGGAGATAGTATTTCCCTTCTAACAATGATGAGAATTGCAGTTAAGCTCAAGGCAGGTGCAGATTACACAATTATTCCTGTTAATCAAAACATGCCAGCATTTCAGTCACCAAGCCTTTGCTCCATTACACCACTGCAGAGACTCTTACTTGAGAGACAAGGCAAGAAAAAAACTCAGCTGTATCACACAATATATCAAAAGCCAAAAAGCATGCTTGCACAGGTTCTCACGATCTCCCTTTTCTCTCACACATTTCCTGATGGAAATCACACCATCAGGCATTTGGCCAGAGTTTATTGCTCACTATAAACAAGCATAACTAATAGGGTGTAGTGACTAGAGTGGTGGACTGGGATGCAGGAGATCTGGGTTGAAATCCCTGCTTGGTCACGTAAATTCAATGAGTGGGTGTGGTACTGGTAAAACCACTCCTTAAATATTGCACTTACCTTAAAGCCCTGTTATAATGCACATCGTGAACAGACATAAAGACTAAACTGAAGCTGTTGTACTTTGGGCACGTCACAAGAAAACAAGACTTGCTGGGAAAGACAATAATGCTGAGAAAAGTAGAAGGCAGCAGGAAAAGAGGGATATTAAATATGAGATGGATTGACTAATTGAATCCATCCCATATTTAATCTTCTCTTTTTCTGGTAGAGTTTGGTAGAGCTAGAGCACAGGTTACTACAAGTTAGACCCAGCAATAATGAAAAGGCATGCAAAAATGAGTATTTGAAAAATGTGGAAAATGCAGTTGTTTCAGTCAGATATTTAAAAATAAAGCCCCTTAGTTTTCTGCCCTTTGGGCTCCAGGCCTTGCATATTAGGTTTTGTATTGAAGCTACCTTCCCCAACATAGAATACTTTGTACTGTAATTTCCACCAGCTACTAGCATAGCTAATGGTCAAAGACCCTGGGAATTGTTATCTACAATACAGTACCTAGAGGGTACCATACTAAGGAAGTTGGGAGCTATCAACTCTTTTCTACTCTAACCAAGATAGATATGCCTTTGGGATACAGAAATGTAGCAATACTGCCACCGTGTGTCCAAATGGAAGGTTCTCATTTTCCAAAGAGTTGAACTAAAAGAGAGCTATGTGGTGATTACGTAATACGAATCCAGGAGTAGGTTGTACCTTTATAGACCACTAACGAAATCATAGACTCTGCTAGCTTTCATGGATCAGGGCCCACTTCCTCAGGCTTGCACCAGTGTCTTGTTGTTAGTGCAAAGAAAAGAGTCTCAAAAGTTCATTACAGATTAATGTTTCCAGGCCAGTTTCTTAGATGTAAGTTAGGAAAGATGCAGGCTGCATTGGAGTTGATCTCACACCCCAGTTCTTCCAACAAAGAAGCACAGGCATTATGCACATACCTTCATGGCCTTCCTTTGAAACCACAACCCATGCATGTGATAGTGCGTTTTGCATTACAGGAAAATTAGAAGAAGAAAAAAATTAAAAATAAATAGTTGCCACACATTCTGCTGCAGGACAAGATAGCCAAAATACTGTATATATTCTCAGAGGCAACTCGAATTGCTTTTGCTGAAAATAGCAAATTATTTAAGATTATGAAAATTAAAAGTGAATTTTGAAGATCTCTAAAAGATCTCTTCAGACTAGAGGAATGGGCAGTAAAATATCAAATGATTCAGTGTAAACAAGTGTGTGTTGATGCATACTAGGACAAATCATCATCCATCATCATCATCCCAGATTTACATGCACACTGACAGCACCTCAGCTGCCAGTGACTGATTGCGAAAGGGAGCCTGAGGTGTGGAGAGAGGTCAATGGAAATGATGACCTTGTGTATAGCTGCTGGGTTTCTTTTTTTAAAGGCAAAATCCATGTGGGGCATATTAGGAAAGGTATTATGAAATAGCCAATACCATACTTTTGTTGTTGTTGTTGTTGTTTAGTCGTTAAGTCATGTCCGACTCTTCGTGACCCCATGGACCAGAGCACGCCAGGCCCTCCTGTCCCCCACCGCCTCCCGGAGTTGGGCCAAATTCATGTTGGTAGCTTCGGTGACACTGTCCAATCATCTCGTCCTCTGTCGTCCCCTTCTCCTCTTGCCTTCACACTTTCCCAACATCAGGGTCTTTTCCAGGGAGTCTTCTCTTCTCATGAGATGGCCAAAGTATTGGAGCCTCAGCTTCAGGATCTGTCCTTCCAGTGAGCACTCAGGGTTGATTTCCTTCAAAATGGATAGGTTTGTTCTCTTTGCAGTCCAGGGGACTCTCAAGAGTCTCCTCCAGCACCACAATTCAAAAGCATCAATTCTTCGGCGGTCAGCCTTCTTTATGGTCCAGCTCTCACTTCCATACATCGCTACTGGAAAAACCATAGCTTTGACTATGCGGACCTTTGTCTGCTTTTTAAGATGCTGTCTAGGTTTGTCATCGCTTTCCTCCCAAGAAGCAGGCGTCTTTTAATTTCGTGGCTGCTGTCCCCATCTGCAGTGATCATGGAGCCCAAGAAAGTAAAATCTGTCACTGCCTCCATACCTTCCCCTTCTATTTGCCAGGAGGTGATGGGATCAGTGGCCATGATCTTAGTTTTTTTGATGTTGACCTTCAGACCATTTTTTGCGCTCCCCTCTTTCACCCTCATTAAGAGGTTTTTAATTCCTCCTCACTTTCTGCCATCAGAGTAGTATCATCTGCATATCAGAGATCTGCCTGGCACCCTCGCTGGGTGTTTTTAAGAGCCAATTAAAGACTTGGCTCTTTAGGCAGGCCTTCCCTCCTGTCAATACTTGACTTTTACTTTCTACTTAATCTTTTGTTTCATATTTTCCATCTTGATTAATACTAATATTGTCAATGTAAATCGTTGTTTAAATTGTTTTTATGAATAATTTTATTGTGAGCCGCCCTGAGTAGACATATGTCTAGAAGGGCGGGATAAAAATATAATAAATAAATAAATAAAAAATAAATATCTGAGGTTGTTGATATTTCTTCCAGCAATCTTAATTCTGGTTTGGGATTCCTCCAGTCCTGCCTTTCGCATGATGTATTCTGCATAGAAGTTAAATAAGCAGGGAGACAATATACAGCCTTGTCGTACTCCTTTCCCAATTTTGAACCAATCACTTGTTCCATCTCCAGTTCTAACTGTTGCTTCCTGTCCCACATATAGATTTCTCAGGAGATAGATAAAGTGGTCAGGCACTCCCATTTCTTTAAGGACTTGGCATAGTTTGTTGTGGTCCACACAGTCAAAGGCTTTTGCGTAGTCAATGAAGCAGAAGTAGATGTTTTTCTGCAACTATCTGGCTTTCTCCATAATCCAGCGCATGTTAGCAATTTGGTCTCTAGTTCCTCTGCCCCTTCGAAATCCAGCTTGTACTTCTGGGAGTTCTCGGTCCACATACTGCTGAAGCCTACCTTGTAGGATTTTGAGCATAACCTTGCTAGTGTGTGAAATGAGTGCAATTGTACGGTAGTTGGAGCATTCTTTGGCACTGCCCTTCTTTGGGATTGGGATGTAGACTGATCTTTTCCAATCCTCTGGCCACTGCTCAGTTTTCCAAACTTGCTGGCATATTGAGTGTAGCACCTTAACAGCGTCGTCTTTTAAGATTTTAAATAGTTCGACTGGAATGCCATCACCTCCACTGGCCTTGTTGTTAGCCATGCTTTCTAAGGCCCACTTGACTTCACTCTCCAGGATGTCTGGCTTAAGGTCAGCAACCACACTATCTGGGTTGTCCGGGATATCCAGATCTTTCTGGTATAATTCCTCCGTGTATTCTTGCCACCTCTTCTTGATGTCTTCTGCTTCTGTGAGGTCCCTACCATTTTTGTCCTTTATCATGTCCATCTTTGCGCAAAAGGTTCCTTTAATATCTCCAATTTTCTTGAATAGATCTCTGCTTTTTCCCTTTCTATTATTTTCCTCTATTTCTTTGCACTGTTCATTTAAGAAGGCCCTCTTGTCTTTCCTTGCTATTCTTTGGAAGTCAGCATTCAATTTTCTGTAACTTTCCCTGTCTCCCTTGCATTTGGTTTCCCTTCTCTTCTCTGCTATTTGTAAGGCCTCGTTGGACAGCTACTTTGCTTTCTTGCATTTCCTTTTCTTTGGGATGGTTTTTGTTGCTGCCTCCTGTACAATGTTACGAGCCTCCATCCATAGTTCTTCAGGCACTCTGTCCACCAAATCGAGTTCCTTAAATCTGTTCTTCACTTCCACTGTGTATTCATAAGGGATTTGGTTTAGATTATACCTGTCTAGCCCAGTGGTTTTTCCTACTTTCTTCAGTTTAATCTTGAGTTTTGCTATAAGAAGCTGATGATCAGAGCCACAATCAGCTCCAGGTCTTGTTTTTGCTGACTGTATAGAGCTTCTCCATCTTTGGCTGCAGAGAACATAATCAATCTGATTTCGGTATTGCCCATCTGGTGATGTCCATGTGTAGAGTCGCCTCTTGCATTGTTGGAAAAGAGTGTTTGTGATGACCAGCTTGTTCTCTTGACAAAACTCTATTAGCCTTTGCCCTGCTTCATTTTGAACTCCAAGGCCAAACTTACCTGTTGTTCCTTTTATCTCTTGACTCCCTACTTTAGCATTCCAGTCCCCTAGAATGAGAAGAACATCTTTCTTTGGTGTCAGTTCTAGAAGGTGTTGTAAGTCTTCATAGAATTGGTCAATTTCAGGCTCTTCAGCATCGGTGGTTGGTGCATAAACGTGGATTACTGTGATGTTGAAAGGTCTGCCTTGGATTCGTATTGAAATCAAATACCATACTGCCTTTATATAAATAGTGCCATTACATCTGGAATATTGCATCTAGCTCTGGTCCCCATATCTTAAAAAGAAGGTCATAGAGCTGAAAAGGGTAGCCCTAGTGATCAAGGGCTTGTAGGAAGGGTTCCTGTGCTGGAGACTGTGTAGTGTAGGAAGAAAATGAGTAAAGGACACATGATAGAGGAAGTTATTTATTCCCTCATATTAGGGTCATTCTCTGAAGCTGAATCACTGGAGATCTAGCACACAGAGGACAATTAAACTGTAAATTTCAGTATCATAGCTTGTTATTTCATAGAGGTTAAGGCTACCCATGGCTCATAGTCAGGAGGGCTGTATTTCACCATCAGTAGCAGAAGCAGTGTGCTTGAGTAGATCATCTGCTGATACAGTAGCCCCTTATATTCTGCCTTCCCATAGGCAGTTGATTGGCCGTTATGTGTACAGCTTGTCAGTTTAGAAGGGCATTTGGTCTGAGCTATCAGGGCTCTTCTTATGTTCTTAAGTCGCAGAAGTGCTTTCATGACACTCTGGAGCAGCAACATCTTGCTCACTCCCTTCTTTTTGTGTAACATTTTAGCCTGACATAAAGTTACAGGAAACCCAAACACTGAGTTCATCACTTCTTGGCTTTTAATTAGTCCTATTAAGATATTTTGCTACTGCTACTGTTTGCATTTTTATTAGAAGACCATTATGGTTGCCAGCCACGGTGCCACCTCTGCTTAATTGAGTTGTGCAAGTTTTGGTTCATGGCTGGGCACTGTTGAATTATGAAGTTAATAAATCCAAATATGCCCTTGCTCCTCTTTGCCTCTGTGGCACTGACTGTCTTCAAACTGATCCTGTTATAAATGCAGTGACCCAGGCGGCAGCACAGGCTGCTTCAAGCTGTACTTCTACTACCATGTTCTCTGAGTTAGTGAGAACAAATTGGCATTTCTGTTTGTTCACAGCTTCCTTAGCATGGCATTGTGGAAGCAGGAGGACAGGAAGCCTTGCCTTATTATGACATAGTACCTGCATGTTTGCCTGTAGAAGATGCATTGCTGGCCGTAGTGACAGGCCCTCACAGAGCAATAAATATTACAGCAGCTCTGGCCATAATCGAACATCATTCAGTTTAGAAGAACATTGATTTCCAGTGTTCGTCCTGAAGCTGTTGCGGGTGGCATTTATAAGCGAAGCTCACTTTTGTTGAAAAAAGGTTACTGTGCTTGTGAGAAGACACCTGACAAGGATCAGGTTTAACAAAGTTGCCTGTTTAAAAATGCACCCTCCACCAGTGACAAGATTTGTCTCCTGGTGAATCTCCCCACTGTTTTATTTGCTTTATAAAGAGAACAACTGCCCCATATGAGGTGTCTCTCTAAAAAGATTACATCTGTTTAGTAGACCACAAATTGCTTGTCTACTTGAAAGCTCATTGTGGCATTCACCCAGGTTATGAATATTCATATGCCATTTGCATAGACCAATGGGAGTGCCGGCGGGGCGGAGTCACAAGGTATAAGAGACTCAGCAGGAGGCGGCGGCGTTTAGATAGACATAGATAGGGTTTGAGAATTAGAGTGTTAGTGAGAGTTTCGTGGAGTTTTGGAGTTTGGGTGGGAGAATGGTGGTTGAGGGTGGATAAAGAAGAATGTTTGTTTAAGAGTTAACAACATTGCTTGTTCTGTCAACACCTGTATCAATAAACAATTTCTATTTGGTTCTTTTAAAATGACATATGGCCTGGACATCTATCATTAATAATAGGTATGGTTGATGAAATCAACTGGTGGCAGCTGAGGGGCACGTAGCATGAGCTCTTTGGTTGGTGAAACAATCAGGGGCCACGTGAAATCATGACACTCATATTCAATAGTCAGATTCTTAGCAGCATTTTCCCAAAATAAAGCCATTTGCTTCTGTAACCCAGGAAGTCGCCTGAATGGACAACAACCAATTACTGAATGGCTGCCTTCCAAGGTGCAGGAAGATGCATATGCAACCAGCTTGCTTCCCTGCTTCCACAATTTCTGATTCGGTGTGGATGTAAAGCAAAGCAAAGCTTAAAACACTTTCTGGGTAGCTTGCAGGCTATTTAATTTTTAAATTAAATTTTTAAATTTTAAATTAAACATTTAATTATGCAGGCTATACATCCCCCACCCCATGAGCTGGGTACTCAGTTTACTGACCTTGTAAGGATGGAAGGTTGAGTCAACCTTAGGCTGGCTATCTGAGCCCATCCAGATCGAACTCAAGTTGTGAACAGAGTCTTGACTGTAGTACTGCAGTTTAACCACTGTGCCATGAGGCAGCAGTGGTTAAAACCTTCATTGTTCAGCTAATGACCAGATAGATTCCTATGTAGGTGACATAATTATTGCTATAACATCATTATTCATTCATTGTCCTTTTCAGGCCTGATTTTATACAGTGGCTCAATCTAAACAAAGTATCCTCTTCCATTTGTTTGTCTCCTTTCACTTTTTAAAAATGATTATAACTACTTTTGAAACATCAGGTGCTGCTTTTCGAGTCATTCAGGAGTAGAAAAACACATTTTTGTTCAACTTCCTCTCAGTGCTGGGAGCCATTGGATGCCCTCTGTGGAGGTCTGAGGGCTACCAAACTGTCCTTGGCTAGATAAGGCCCAAACAGAGACCATACATTGCCCATCCTTGTCAAACACGGTATACTCTTTGTCTTGCTGCTGTACTTCTCAGGAACTCTAGAGGTTGGGATGGGGACAGTCCTTTCTACTTTCTATTTCTTTCCTACATCTGTCTGTTGGGTAAGCCAGGGCCTCACACAGCAGGTCACACAACAGCACGGTCAACTTTTACATGACAACTGCCTCTTTCTGACGAGGGCTGCTTTCCTCTCTCACCCTTTCTTCTGTGACAGACGTATCTCAATTTTTTGCACTCCTCTTCCTGCAGGCTCCTGCCTCCTGATGGCTGAAGATCCTCTTTCCATGTTTGGGCAAACTGAGAAATTAAATATCCCCAAATAGATAATATCTGTCATCTTCTACCCTTACTTTTTCTGGCATCACATTCTCAGACTGTTTTCTCACTATGCTTCCTGTTTCAAGCTTGTCTCCCATCCTAGATTACAGATAGGGTTGCCACATCAGCAGCATTCCATTTCCAAGGATTTCAGGTCTAAAATTTGAGACTAGGGGGTAGCCCTTCATAATGTCATAGGCGCAGGCCCTAATGACACAGAAGTGGGGCAGGCAACAGATGGAAGATGGGAGCTTTCTTCCAGGCTTTGCACTTCTGCTTTCAGACTCAAACAACAATGTAGCTCATAACCTGCAGTGCTGATGCTCCATCCTCTGCCTTGCTCCAGATGACACAGTAGACTCAACCAAAGTGCATCAAAAAGCCAGAAGGAAAGGGAGGGGACTGAAGTGATAGACAGTAGATGCAAGAACTAGGGTCCGCAGTGTCATTTGTTGCAACACAAGCACAAATACCTTCAAGATAAGCCAAGGAACCCTCATGCCACCTGTGCATGGATGAAGAGGGGTGCCCAGGCTTCAAAACCTGCCTCATACACAAAAATAAAACTGTATCTTGCACCAGCGCTGCTCATCCTGAAAAGCATCTCCCTCCCTGGAGATCCAGAGAAGCAGAGCAATTCACTGAGACTCCAGGTCGTGTCCCAAGACCTCGCAATCCCAATCACAGGCAATGATGGACATCCCTTCCCTCTTCTTTTTAGAGACTAAGTCCCATCCTCCTAGAACTTCAGTGCAATCATGTATTTTACTGTAGATGAGGCATCCTAATTACTTGTTAAACTCCACTGAACTGCAAAGGAATTTAATTTCTTTGCTGTAGATTTTCCCATTGTCTCAGAGACAATAAACCTGCCTGACCTCGTTATATAAAAGCATGGCTCATTATATTTTGCCATGGATGTATTTGCTTGGAGAGAAACTCTCCTAACAGGGAAGATTGCATTTCTAGGAAATCTTTTTGAAGCCACTCAAGCCAAGACTACTATTAAGGCAGAATGTTTACACAACGGCATGATGGTGGTGGGACACTTTCAGTCAATTAAAATAAATTTTTACAATGCAAATTCTATCGCTAATATTTTTGAAATTATCTGCTATTCTGTGAGCTCCATGGCAAATTCCCCTGCAGCCTTCCAGTTTTCTTTCCCATTGTTGTGTCTCATAGTACCCACAATCCAAATAAAAACATTTCACACTTAGTCTCAGAGTGAGTTCGTAAATGTGGTTTCAGTAATTTTTCTTGAAAAACTACACCACTGAAGAACTCAGTTCAACCTTTGATGAACTCTCACCAGTTCAGGCCACATTAAAGACCATCTCACACCTTGATGCAGACCCTCCTTCAGTCAATGTATTCTAAAGTTGCCTTGGCTATGGAAAATGTTTCCTGTATCTACTTTGGACATCCCCAAATGGTTGCCACTTACGTGACCTTCAATTCAAACAGCTTTGAAAAATCTCATGGCATGCCTGCAGTGGCAGTGTCAAACTCAGTTTATGGGCAGTCATGAATTTTATATTTAACGGTGTGTTATTCAGGCATGCCTCCAGGCAAACATGGATACATTCCGGTATGATAATCCTTCACTTAGGGCATGTCCACACTGGCATATAGATATATGGATCTCTTGAGGGCAGGATTTGGTTTGGGGAAAAATACCTTGTTTACAAGTGTTTCCACTTAGAACAACCGATATTTTCCCTTTAAGAATGGTCATGCTCCTTTCTGGCCCAGTGGTAGGGCATGAATTCTTTTTGACAAGCTGGTAGTTTATTTGGGGGACAGCCACCTCCAGCAACCTCTGCCACTGAGGTTGCAGATTCCAAGGGAAGACAGAGAAAGTGGTGGAAGAATGAGGGAAGGGAAGCAGGGAGGGAGGAGAAAATGGAACAGCACGGACAGAGGGAGTAACATAAAAAATAATTTCACTTCCCCTCCACAGATTATCAGAGGAAGTGTTCAATGGACAGCTGATTGGGCTGCAAGAGGTTGTTTGATGCTTGGACAGAAGGATCATGCCAAATGGCACATTGCCTCTCCCCCCCCCCCCCCCGACCTCAACACATCCTTTGTAGCGTGATCCACCCCACACCCAAAATGTGGACAGGTCCTTACTAAACTGAAGTTATGACAACACTCTTCACACTTACCTTAGAACTGCAGAGCTGGAAGGGACCCTATGAATAATCAAGTCTAGCTCTTTGTCAAGGAGGCAAGGTAGGGAATCAAACTCCCAACCTCTGGCTCCACAGCCAGAGACCTAAACCACTGAACCATCTAGCAGTTCCCTGTTGTGGACAAGCTCCAAATTTAAGGAATCTTTTACAAAGTCACGTTAGCAAGAAAGACCAACTCATATGTTTGGGAAGAAAATATAGTTTAATGGAAGAGGCAGCATTTGAATTGTAAACAATGAAAACATTTGCATTTAATCATAATAGAACAACGATCAACTACTGAGACTGATAACACCAGTATTTATAACCAAGGGACAACCACTGGCTTTCCAAACTTCTTTTTTTGGTGAAATCTTCAGCATTCTCAATATTGTGGATTACCCCAGACTACTTCTCATGCACTTAGTCAAATATGCAGCCAACACTTTGTCTCAAAGGTAAGGTGTTGGCTACACCTTATCTTAGAGTTAAAAAAACAAAGATAAACAATGTTTATGTTCTCTTCCTATCTCTCCACCCCAGTGTTTGCTACATAAATTGCAGAAAGATGAATCAGGCATTCCTAGTTGACATTTGACTGTAAGCCATCAGCCACACTTTTGTGATGTATTATTACATGGATGGCTTGCCTCAAATTAGTCCAACACGGGTCTTGTTTGGATCAAAACCCTAAATAATGACATCATATTTTTCAACAATACTAGAGTTTAGATAGACAGGTAAGCTTGTTGCAAAATCAGATTACGAAGTTGATGAAGAATTATGCATCACATTTCCCCAAGGATAAAGGATGATGAATAATGTACAACAAAAATGCTGTTCATTTCCTGTCTGCAGAATTGGGCAGATATAGAAATAATTTCCTTTGGAAGCCAGGTCACAAGAACACACTTTTTCAATGTGCTGTTTTTTCTAGCAGGCAGAAGCACCTTAACCAGGGGGAAACAACTATGGAGACTTTCTCTCTCTTTTTACAAGATTGTTCACTCAAGTTATGGAAATTAATACTACTTTATATTTTAAAACTGCAAAGAGACACTGCAATAATCAATAATGGTACAGAAGTGAAAGCTTGTATTTTTATTTAATAACATGAAATTGAAACTACAATGGCATTGGACCAAATCTGCTGTGGGTTCAGCATCTGCATGTGGTTCACTTGCTTTAGAATATACAGCTGTTGCTCTTCGTGCAGGTGCTACAATGACAATACAGACCATAAGAGAGGCCCCTCCTCCCCCAGGCAGACTCTCCTCTAAGCAATTAATTAAGGATATTTTGTGTGTGTGTGTGGGGGGGGGGTCATATATCCCTTTCCAGGCTGCCTTGCTACTTACAAGCAACGCAGCCCTACAGCTTGTGTTCCTTGTGAACAGAAGGGGGTCAGACAAGTATACAGAAGGCAGCTGTGGGCCTCCCACTTCCCATAATGGTCCAGTAACCTGCCTGCCTAACCAAAGGAGTGGAAAACAAGCTTTCATTTTGGCTCTGCTCCTGCCTGATGGCAATGTCTCCCACATGTGGGCTCTGCACTCACAGTAAAGTGTTTAGATGAGTGATAAATGGCTCTTGTTTCTCAATGCAGGAAAACCTTTTCAGTATGGCGGAATTCCAGAGAAAATCAGAATGAACATTTTTAAAATGGTAATTGATCAGAAGAGAATAAAGGAATACTAAATTGAATCCAGGGATAATATGGACTCCTCTCTTGAGGAGGAGGAAGAAAATGTAGCTCCCTACAATGTTGTTACTCTCTGCTGTCTCATTTCCATCATACCTTGACAGAGAAACCATTGTGGGTTTTCCCTTCTTCATCCTACTTTTCCATGACTGCACTGATCTGAGTTACAAGAAGTCCAAGAAGGGGAGTAGAACCCATAAGCGGTGAGATGCCTCCACCATTTTCACTGTTTCTAAAAGAGCCTTCAGAGTACAGGGAGCAATGCAGAGGACACAGAAGAGTAACACTGCATTCCTTACCATATCTGCCTTTATCAGAATACAATATGTGGGGCAGCTCGATCAATTTTTCTTTAGATAATAAATCCACAAACCATAGTTCCTGGTTCAACAGGAATTAGTTCTTGGCATTTCCTTAGGTAGTTCATTAACTTTATTATAATCTTCACATATATTTTAGCATGTAAACTTTACTACAAAATGAACAGAAGTACATGTGCCAAAACAAAAACTATACAAAGAACAATTTTACGAGTACTCTGATCGCTGACATTATGCCCAGTTACACATCACAGAGTGTTTCCCCTCACCCTGGCATAAAAAACATCTATTTTTGTCCCTATAGCTGAATAACAATTAATAAGAGGTATAAACATGTAACAGGTTATTTTATCAATACAAAGCACTACACAAATGTCAAATACATGTAAAGTTTGCTTGCAAGTATTTCTCCATTTAATATTTATAGCTAAAAATATATTTCAAAGGCATCTTTATTCATTAATTAAATTCACATAGGGCCACTGGGATTTATTGAATTATCTTTTTTATTTCTACAGCCACCTTTTTCTGTCCAGTCTTCCAGCCTCACATGCCTGGAAGAGGCTGATGGGACACTCCTGTGACCCAAAATCATATGGCTGTTTATAAAAATATATGCTTTTATTTCCCTGCACCACTGGCCCTCAAATTCCACTGTGACCTCAATGTAGCTAAAACTTCAAAACAAACACATAGAGTATACATGCCACATTCTTGTAGACATAATTATTATTCCAAATAGCAATGCAATGAAAAGGTAACATGTAAATAATACATATAATTTCTACTTATTAACATAATGGCACTATCTTTAAATGGTTAGCAAAACTGTCCGTGTGTGCTTCTTTTATTACATGTTTTTAAAATAACAATTTTTGCACCCAAACTATGGCTTTTAACAAAATTCTCCAATTTAACGATACATCCTCGATGAGAAAAGGACTTGCCTGGGACCAACATGGTTGGACTATCAGATACCTGTTGCATATGCACACTGGCCACTTTGGGGTGGTATTATGTAGCCTAGGAGCAGAAAACTGCACAAAAAGAGTGGGCTGATCAGAAGAAGCTAACAAGCGAACATTTTTCAACATTCCAGACAGCTTCCTTTGAACTTAATGTTTCTTCTTTCTTTCGTATTTTACCAATCCTCCCGCAGGCAATATCTTCAACCTTTTTAAATGTTTTAATTAGAGGACTTGATTTTGCTTTTCTTAAACATCTGAGAAGGTACTGAGGCACAAATACATCTGTATATAGAGAAGTCTTAACAGGAGAACTGTCGTTCTCTAGTCTGGAATTCTGTCACTCTCAGATCACTGATCAGTTGCCTGCACAGTCTGTTTACTGAGAGATCAGCCTCTAGCTCAGAAATATGCTTCTTTCAGAAAAAGACACAAAATGTTCTTCGACTACAACCTTTGTTCTATAAACATTCAAAGTCAGCATGTCTTATAACAAACTCTGTGATGAAAAGAGAAAATAAGCTAGGGAACAAAATAGAACAAGACCTTGGGAGAGTCATTTTTTTTTTATTTTTTTGGACTACAGCTCCAGAACCCTCTGGCTAGCGTGACTACTGGCTGGACTGGCTAGAGGATTCTGGGAGTTGTAGTCCAACAAAGTAGTTTACTCAAGCTCTGAATACAACTAGGTTCTCTTTGGAAAAAAAAGAAAAATATGTAGGCCCTCACTTACTGAGAAGCAGCTAGTATGTGGGCCAAGAGGAACATGGCATAGCACAACAGAGAAGAAAAGGACAGCTATCAGTTTGTTTTATCTCTATCCCTTTTACCTCCTTGGAAGTTGTTAGTTTTCCATTTATGGGTGTGACCCATAGGTAAAGGTTCCCCTTGACATTTAGTCCAGTCGTGTCCGACTCTAGGGCGCGGTGCTCATCCCCGTCTCCAGGAGAGAATAAATAATTTATACCAGAAAATCTATCATGTCCAGCATGTATTCTACTACTGAACATAGGACTGTAGAAGTCATTTCATCTAGTAACAAAGTTAGATCAATTATAGGTCCAGCTGTAGTCTATCAGGGCAAGGATTTTACAGAGACCCCAAACTGTGTTCCAACTGCAAAATTAGTTACTTCCCCCAAGTACAAGAAGAAGTAATAGCTTTGCCTAGGTATCTCACAAACATCGAAGTCTTATCTTAGATTTGTCAGTAAACTTCAACACCACACCAACTTAACATTCCTGTATAAGTTATTAATCTTGACATAAATACCGATAATAATTCCACACACATTTTCTTCCATTCACATTCCATGATCTACATAGAGTAGGGGTGTGTGTCTCATTTCACCATTGTGGTGACAAAGGTGAAGTATTCCCCTTGTGGTGACAACAGGCAAAGCTTTTTGATTAATCTTAATATGTATTAAAATCCTCCTTATCATAGATCCTATGATGAAGATGACCAAGTGACTTTGGAGTGAAAGTATTTACTGCATAATAGTTTTGGTCCTTTGCATGAACATTTACTGAATACTTCCTTCATGACCTTCAGATATTTGATGCATAGGCTCTACCCTTCAACCAACAAGTGCTCAAGTAATGACAAAGTCTTAAGAAAAAGCCAACTGATCCAACATTTAAATTTGCTTGTTTTGTTTAATTCTGAAATAGCTCAACAAAATAAAACCTAACAATAGTTACGCAGAGTGTTATTAAACATAGAGATTTTATTACAATCTTTCTTGCCACATACTGTAAATCAAGAGACTTGTACAATCACTGCAACAGTACCAGACAGACAATGAGTCAACACCATCCAATCAAGATACGTAGAAGATTACTTTAAACAAGGCAGTATCTTTAGCTAGAAATCTTGGTCCTCTAAAATCTTTTTAAAGTATTGCACTGATTACAGATTTCTTGCATTTTGAATGCAATTTGGTAAATAAAACATCCAAAATTTAGTCAGTCTGTATCTTAAAAGCATGTTAAAAGCAAGAGTGAGTGAGATTTCACAATTGACAATTCCTATTTATTTACCTAAAAGTCATAATGTGCAAGGATATCAGAAAGAATTATAGGTACATAAAAGCTGAATTTTAGTTCAGAAGCTGCTTCAGTTTACATGAGTTTTGGTCCTGCTGAGAGGCTAACTAATAGTTATGTGCAAATACTGTACAGATCTTCAATGCTGCACAATTTAAAGAAGACAAATAGCTTTGGAAAGGGGTGATTTTGAGTGAAGCACTGGAGAGAGTGCTTAACTTTTTCTCCTGCCCTCCATTTATAAGCTCAAAATCATTCCCACCTAAAACTCTTTTTTAAATGTATGACATCAGAGCTCTGCTACCTGTTTGCATATAACACATAGTTAACTCCTTATATTCCACAAGAATTGAAAGCACAATAATAAAAACAGCTGCACTGGTACACTGAAAAGATCTTTACAAAAAGTGGAATTAAACACAAATGAGCTACAATAAATGACAACGCTGGCTTTCCATTATGATAAGACAACTGTAAAAATTGCAGTATTTGCTTAACCTTAGTGAGTTCTGCAAAATGTTTATGCTTCTGCTACCACTGAGACAAAGTAATTTGGGTTTATTTTCAGCCTGGTTCTCTGCTCTAGCCTACACAATGGGATTGGTAGAAGGACATATTCCACATCCTTTTGAAAAGCAGCTAATGAGGCTGATAGTGAAGAGAATGAGCTTTACAGCCACCCATTGTCTAATTCATCTTGGTGCTCTTTGACTCCCTCCCCTCCACATGGTCAGAGAGGTCTGCTCTAACTCCCAGTTTTTCCTCTTCTCTTCCAATCCCATACAGAGATATTTATATATTGGTGCAGAGGACAGGAGCTTAGAACTGCAGGAACTATGCTAACAGGGAATGCTTATGTAGCAAGACTACCACTCCTGATGTGCTCACACTCTGTAGCTCTTTTTGAAGGATAAAGTTGCCCATGGACAGATCTGAGAATGGGACATGACCCCTCTGAAATGCTCACTCCTTTAAACAAATATGCTAAACTATAGAGAAAGTTGAACATCCTTTAAGGTGTTCCATGCCAAATAACAAAAAGGAATTACAGCCCTTGTTTGGATTTAAGAGAACTGATATAGCACAATTATGCTAGGCTTTTACACAGATGGGTGCCTCACAACCAAGCCATGGGGACACCTTCTCCACAGAATTCTGAAGTAAGGTTCCCCCTGTCCCAGTCCACAGTTCACCCTATGTAAAATATTATTTGAGCGAGGAGCATCAAAAAATTAAGTCTGAGGGTTGATTTCAGAGAGAGGAAAGTTTTGCTGTTCTCCAGACTAGCTAGATTACTTGTTAAAGTTATAGCCACACTGACTTTCTGTGGGGAAAAGCATTTGAGAAGATTTTCTATCCCTCAATTCCTTGTTAATTAAAAGGGTATTTCAATTTTTTTTAAAAAAAAAAGATCTCTAATGAAACGGTGTGTGTGTGTTTTCTATGCTGGCAAATTGGAACTGACTTATAGTAACCCTAATAGGCTTTCAAGGTAAGTGAGATATTTAAGGAGTGGTTTTACCAGTTCCACTCCCCCCAGTGAGTTTCCATGGTTGAGCAGGGATTCGAACCCGTTCTCCAGAGTCCTAGTCCATCACTCTATCCATGACACCACACTGAGAATCAGTATGAAACTACTTATTTGTACATATTTATGGAAAACAAATCCCATGTATTCAGTTCTATTGAACATACTATATTTTACTGAAATGGGACAGAGAAAGAAACTATTTTATATAAGCTTGTTTAACCACATCCTGAGAAACTATGTGTATGCATATCACAACAGTGGTTTTGAAGAGAGTTTTCTCTGTACAAGATAGGAACTGCCTGAATACTCTAATACTATAGAAGCAGTTGCAAAGAATTCCAGGACTGATTATGCCTACGTTTCCTTGAACTGCTAGAGATATTAATATGGAATGTTGCAAGTATAATGAAAATTTAACCCTTTTTGTGTTCAGTGCTGCCATTAAATGATCACATTGGGTCAACAGCAAATATTTGTGCTCTAAATGTCATGTCTCTCTGCTCAAATAATTTACTAACAACTACATTCCTCCAGTGTGAACATTGGGTCGAATGTAGTTTATTAATATAGGCCTGTTTACATGGTTGTATGAAAATAAAAAATAATCACTGGGTTAAAATTCCTTCTGCCACTGGCAATAAGAAAGTTTGTATATGTCAGCATGAAAAGGGCAGGAATCTCATGCAATTGGGAGACTATCATACTAGTGAAGTTTCTAATTACTAAAAGATTATTTCACAGCAGGGTTGACCACAGGTAATAGAAGTAAAATTCAATCATTCATTATAATCTTCCATTTGTAAATGGGAAGTCACATTTTATACTGAAGAGTACAGCAGCATGATCCAATTCCCTAAATGGAAAAAGACCTTCAAATGTTTCTCATTTTGTATTTAGACAGAATGTGTTCTTATAATATTTGTTAATAATCGGATTGCCTAAAAATGGCAGAGGAAAATATCTGGAACTAAGTTCTCAGTCTAACTGCAAACTCTTTTAAAATGAAAAAAAGGAGGGCTAAGGTGGGATAAGCCAGTCACTCTCCCTCTCATCTTACATCTGTACAATACCATGCTCAATTTAGTGGGTGAATAAAATGTACCATTTTCAAAGCTTATACTAAGATAGCTACAGCTTCAAAAATGGGCAGAGATGGCTCCGAGAAAGATTTCAGGAAGGCACTCAAGGGATGCAATGATTCAGAATATATCTGAGGCAGGTTCAGACACTTCAGAGACTATGAATCTTGATTGGAAGGCTGTGGCTGGAACTTGGAGGGGATAATTTACCAATGTATTGACCTATACACTATTTTAGATTGCATTTCAATTCACCCTGGAGACAAGGCAAAAGGGACAGACAAGTCTATTAGATGTATGCAGGACAAAGGGGGGGAGGGGTGGTTTCCACCTGTAAACATATTCCCATGTTGCTATTCAAAGCTATTGGGAGATACCTTTTGCGAGGGCAAAACTTTCTACGTTGCCCTATCACTGATATGGAGCAAGAGTGATAAACGCATTTGAAACAGACAATCACACCGGGAAAAGTTTGCCATCAAGGTTACAAACATAACCCTGTGGAATAGAAATGGGATGTTTTAAATGATTGAAAGCTGGAGTCCTCAACAGGGAAGAGTGAGTTCCAAAGTCACAATTGTTAATGGGAGCACTTTTTCAGGAATCCTATCTTTCAGAGAGGGGTCAAGAAAGAGATATTCTAATTGAAAGTACCCTGGTTGTTTGCAATGAATGAGGAAGCACCACTAGCACATTTATTTTACAAAGTGCTATGGATCATGGATTGTTTTGTTACCCTGTTTTAGCTCAAGAAAAGAAAGCTTATCCATAGGACCTATGGGAAAAATAAAATTTAAATAATATAAAAAATAGATACACAATCAGAAGGGGAAAGTTACAAGGATAATAGGAGTACATTTCTAAATTAACCAAATCTGCATAGTTCTGGGACGAATATTATCAATAAGAAATACTAAAGTTACTTAATAACTTTAAATATATTATTGCATATAACAGCATCTAGGAGTCTGTGTTGATTGCCAGTGTATTCAACAGATGTCTAAGTTTCATTCGAGTGCACAAACTAGCATTTATTTAAGAAAGTAAGATTTTAATATATAAAATTTATATGTAAAATTTATGAAAATAGGGTGTAACATTAATACGTTCATATCAAGGGATATAATATGAATGCAAATACTTGTTCATTTCCACCAGGCTTGCATGAGATTCCTGCACAAGGGTAATTAAAAAGCATGGAGAGTGTGCAACAGCAGTGTATGAAAAGGTTTGTACTTTGTGTAAGTTATGATTCTGCCTGGCCCTATGGATTTTTTTTTCATCCATTCCATAAAACAACAGCACACTAACCAGCTGTTGCAAACAGTGAACTGGTCTCAAAAGGTAACACAGACTTCTTACTCCTGTTCTAGCCATTAAGGCAATGAACTGGTCTATTCAGATTTCACAATAAATGCTTATTCAAGAAACTTGCATTCTGATAAAACTCAGTCAAGCATCTTCTGCCAGAGGTAGAACCATCCTTTTATCTCAACTGCATTTCTTTGTGGGGAGAAGGGATGGAAAAAGACATGAGATAAATTTGGTTGATTGATATTAAAGGATTAGCACCTCTGGATGGTGGAGTCTTGCATTTATTCACAGACCAGAAATGGGAGCAGTTCTCAGTGGCATGCACAGGGTACCTAAAGGCTAACATCAGACCCCTACCCTAAACTTTGTGTTGCCCTCTGCTTTTCATTCCAGAGTGGTTGAGGTACTGAATATTGCAGCAGGCTACCAAGCCTCTCCATTTAAGGGAAAAGGTAACCTACTCAATTGGCACAAGATGCTTTAACCACAGTTTATATGTACTCCAGACAATCATTACACTAACAAATGCACTCTGAAAGTCTTTGGCAAGGCAGGAAACCTTGTGCTCCCAAGCCCAGGATTTGCAACAAGACTGAAATTAATCTGACAGCCATTTTCATACCTGGGAGGGAGCTGAAATACACACCTAACTTTTTTCTTCTTAAGTCAAGCAAGGCCAGCACATGTGCTTGGTAGTGGATCTCATTTATGCTGGGCACTATTTCATGGAAGTCAGGTTTCTGTCACAGATCTAAGGCAAACATTACAATTTACAGGAAAGAAAATGAGGACATCAATACATTGTGCGTTGTCAGGAGATATAAAACTTTTATAACTCAGTAGCTGTTATTATTATCTCTGGGTTTTCTATGTCCTTTTTGCTTTGGACCATTCTCAGTTCCAGCTGGGCTGAATTAGGTTTGTTTCCTTCTCCAGCTTGGGCTTAAAAACAAAAACAACAACAAAATACATAAATGCTGTGAATGTTTAACATTCAGCAATGCAGAAGAAAAAGTTATCCAACTCAGCTCCACACTCCTCACCCCATCAATACAGTTTGCTCTCAAATCTCTTACAGATTTAGCATCACCTTCAGAAACCTTGCTTTCTTGTCCACCACTGACAACTGTGAGACTAGCAAGTACCTAACATTTGAAAGAAGAGGCCGTTTAGAAAGTCTGAGTTCTCAGCTTAGTTCTGAGCCTCAGAGAGGGAGAGGGAGAGAAATAATATATAGATAGACAGATATATATATATATATATATATATATATATATATATATAGAGAGAGAGAGAGAGAGAGAGAGAGAGAGAGAGAGAGAGAGAGAGAGAGAGAGAGAGAGAGAGAGAGAGAGAGAGAGAGAGATCTGGCATCCTCGTGGACTGGACAAGGGCCAACGAACTGAAACTGAATCCAGATAAGACAGAGATTCTACTGTTGGGAAGATCATAACACTGGTTAGAGGGATATTTACCTGGTCTCCATGGGGTCACACTCCCCCTGAAGAATCAGGTTCACAGCCTGGGGGTACTCTTAGACCCAGCTCTCTCTATGGAGGCACAAATATCTGCTGTGGCCAAGAGTGCCTTTTAAGAGCTTTGGATGATTGCCCAGCTGTGCTCCTACTGGATAAGAAATGCCTTACAACAGTGGCTCATGTAATGCTAATCTCTAAAATAGACTATTGTAATACTGTTGGTTGTAGGTTTTTCGGGCTGTCTGGCCATGTTCTTTAGGTTTTTCTTCCTAACGTTTCGCCAGTCTCTGTGGCCGGCATCTTCAGAGGACAGGAGTCAGAACTCTGTGCTCTGGTGCAGTTTTGTGAGATAGTTGAGTATTTATAGCTGTGGGATCGGCTTTTTGTCCTTTTCAGGAGATTGGGTGATTATGGTGATCAGCTTGTTTTTTGTTGTGGGTGTATTGTTGTGATAAGGGGGAGAGATGATCTGTCACTGTGATTGATGGGTGTCGTTAGCTGGTCTTTTGTGTGCAGTGATCACTGGTCCTTGTGGCTTCCCTGTGCAGGGCATGTTCAGCTACTTGCCACAACTGCAAGGTATCCGGTATACTCCTGCAGTGGTGATGGGGTCCCTTTTGTCCTTTGCTGACCGTCACCACTGTAGGAGTATACCGGATACCTTGCAGTTGTGGCCAGGTGTATATTGGAACCACAAAACGCAGCATCCACACCAGAATCAAAGAACATGAGAGACACTGCAGACTAAAACAACTGGAAAAGTCAGCAGTAGCCGAACATGCCCTGAAACAAGCTGGACATGAAATTCTATTTCAAAATACAGAAGTACTGGACAACACCAGCAATCATTATGTTAGACTGCACAGGGAAGTCATTGAAATCCACACACACCAGCAGAGCTTCAACAAAAAAGAAGAAAGTCTAAAACTCAACAAAGCCTGGCTCCCAGTACTGAAAAACATAGCCTGCAAAAGGTCAACGAACTCTACCCAGCCACAAGGACCATCTCTCCCCCTTATCACAACAATACACCCACAACAAAAAACATGCTGATCACCATAATCACCCAATCTCCTGAAAAGGACAAAAAGCTGATTCCGCAGCTATAAATACTCAACTATCCCACAAAACTGCACCAGAGCACAGACAGAGTTCTGTCTCCTGTCCTCTGAAGATGCTGGCCACAGAGACTGGCGAAACGTTAGGAAGAAAAAACCTCAAGAACATGGCCAGACAGCCCAAAAAACCTATAAGAACCATCGGATCCCAGCCGTGAAAGCCTTCGAGAATACAGTGGTGCCTCGCAAGACGAAGGTAATTTGTTCCGCGAGTAGCGCCGTCTTGCGAAATTTTCGTCTTGCAAAAAGCGGTTTCCCATAGGAATGCATTGCAATGCATTCCTATGGGAAACCTCGCAAGATGAACGAATTATATTCGTCTTGCGAGGCATCCGTCTTGCGAAAAAAAATCGTCTTACGAAGCATGGCCATAGAAGAAGCCGTCTTGCGAGTCACCAACACGATCGCAAAACGCTTTCATCTTGCGAGTTTTTCGTCCGGCGAGGCGTTCGTCTTGCGAGGCACCACTGTATATTGTAATACTCTATGTATGGCTGCTCTTGAAGTCAGTATGGAGGTTCAGCAGGTCCAAGACTGATTACAGGTACCAGTAGGTATAAACACATGTCCCCAGTCTCAGCATGTCTTCACTGGCTTCCCTGTCAGTTTCCGTGTGCAATATAAGGTGCTGGTCATAATCTATAAAGCCCTTAATGGTTTAGAACTTCAATATCCAGTGGAATATTTCTCCCACAAAATAGCTACCCATCTCACATGTTCCTTGCAGTCCTTGATATTAGAAGTTGTAACACATAAGGAGGCCAAAAAAGCCAACATGAGGAACCAAGCTTTCTTGGCCTTCCCTCTGTAATAGGCTTCCTACAGAGGTTTGCCAGGCACTATCCCTCTGTTTTTGGGGAGATAGTTAATCCTGAATCAGATAAAGCCGTCTACTAGTGAAGTACTTGCTTCTACTAGTGTAAATATTGTCATGAGATGTTTAAATGGGTTTTAATTTGTGCATTATTATTTAAAAATAGTTTTTACCTAGTGACAGGGTTTATTGTATTTTATTGTACTTTGGTATTTATTATATAGTGTTTTAGTCTATATTGTGTTTCATTGTATATTGTGAACCACCCAGAGAGTGGTTACACTAATGCGGTGGCTTAGAAGTGGAGAGAAAGAAAGAAAGAAAGAAAGAAAGAAAGAAAGAAAGAAAGAAAGAAAGAAGAAGAAAGAAAGAAAGAAAGAAAGAGACATATAGATATAGATGTCTGCTGTAACTAGTGGCAACTTGTGTGTCTGTGTGTGTGTGTGTGTGTGTGTGCATGCGCACACACACACATGCACTCTAACTAATGGCAGCTCTTCAAGGTTCTCAGACATCATGAACCAGAGAGCTCCAGGCCCAAAACTGGAGCATTCGGAATGCAAGGCATGTGCTCTACTGGTCAACTGTGGCCCTTCCTAAACAAGCGTCCCCCAAACAGTAAACCAATGCTCTCAGAAGCATAAGATGGATAGATTACCCTTGGCACTCCTGATGGTTCTCTGCAAAACATGCTGCATGGCTGACACTGTCTTTTCGCATGCCACCTTCAAATAAAAGAAAAAAGATTCAAGTTTTATGGACAGCAGTGACACACGCTTACTGCTGAGGACAATTCAGGGATTCAGTGAGAAATGCAAGTCATGCAAATTATGTTGTCTAAGAGAAACGTTACTTTTAAATATAATGTCCAAAGGAATATGTGGGCGAAAAGTGAGCTGTAAAACCTTTGGATCTATTTTTCTATTATACACCAAATGGAAAGCGTGGAGCCAGAATGGTAGGAACATAACAAGCCAAATGTCAAGCTGAGTTTTAACATGCAATTGTTCTCATGTCTTTCTCTCAGTATTCTTTTCTGCTTTCTTAAGCTCTGTAACAAAACTAGCCTTTTCAGACAATATTGCAAAGCTACTGCTGCCCATGCCATATGCAATGTGAACATAGGATGCTGCCATGTAACACCAAGACAGTTTAGCAGTTCCTCGACCCCCATGCTGCCTGTTCTGATTGGGAGCAACTCTCCAAAGTCTCCAGCATAGTGTTAAAGAAAAGCTGTGTTTAGATGTACCACTGAATCAATTTTGCATTAGGAGAGTGAGCCACAGGTGCACATGGTCCACCCTCTCTTCTCCTCTCCTCTAGCACAGGTGCCAGGAGCAGACTGGAAGCTTCCACATCAGATTAACAGCAATTTACTCTGTCATCAAAACCTTAAACCATAGTTTATCTTTAACCATCATTTAAAAAAAATAATCCAGCTTTATCAGGAAACCATAGCAAAGATGAACTCGAATTTTGAGTCTGTGCTCAAATGAAAAGAGAAAGTGCAGTTAATCCAAATTGGAAGCAAATACTTCTTAATTCCTCCTCTCCATGGTCATGGCAGAGGAAGCGAGGGAAACCTAAGGCTCCTTTTGAACAAAATCGTTAATCAACTTTTATTTTATATGGCATGATCTATGTCTAGTTTCTTCTTCTAATTTCAAAGATCTTTGTACTGCCGGAAAACACAGTAAAAGTGGGAAATAGCTTTCTGCCATTGTTGAGAAAGTGCGAGAACAGAAAGAAACCCTCTATCCTACCTTAAGGTTGTCTGGATGTTTGTGGGTCCAGGCCAAGAGCATAGCAGCAAACAGATCTCCTGTTCCAACAAAGACAGCATCTACTTTAGGAGACTCCATTCGGATTCTCTGTGTCACTTTCGTTCCATCCGCTGTAGCTGTTAAGACAGACCCATGTTTACATTTCCATTCTAAAGGAAATCAACCCTGAGTGCTCACTGGAAGGACAGATCCTGAAGCTGAGGCTCCAATACTTTGGCCATCTCATGAGAAGATAAATCTCCCTGGAAAAGACCCTGATGTTGGGAAAGTGTGAGGGCAAGAGGAGAAGGGGACGACAGAGGATGAGATGGTTGGACCGTGTCATTGAAGCTACCAACATGAATTTGACCAAACTCCGGGAGGCAGTGGAAGACAGGAGGGCCTGGTGTGCTCTGGTCCATGGGGTCACGAAGAGTCGGACACGACTTAACGACTAAACAACAAACAACAATATTTACATTCTCCCTAGTTTGTGTAATCAATTAGGAAGCTGCAGCTAAGCAAGATAGCCCACACCTAACAAATATAGCCAGCTTCTTGATGGCACCCTTACTGCAAATCTTTTTGGGGGTCCAAAAATCATCCATGAACAGGTCTGAGAAGCACTATGCACTTGCTGCAGTTTGGTGGGTTATGAAAAACACCAAAGTCTTGGGCTGAGCATAGTATTCAGTTCCCTGGGAATCTCAGCTTTCAGTAAAGGCAGAAGCAAGCTTATAATGTAAATGGCTTTGAACAAATGCTTTAAGATATATGAGCAACATGTGTTCTCATCTCTGAAAACAGTACAGTGACTTAATAATCCCATCAGTCTTTGGGAACAAAGTTTTAGATCCATGTATAGGTCTTTGCTCCTTCCCATTCCTGACAAAATCAGAACAAATTGTGCAAAATAACACAAAGCATAATATACAAGCAAAATGAAAAAAAAAATCTATACATTGCATAACTTACACATGCTATAGTTTGACTTTTCTTAGTGAAGAATTTCTAGAAGTAGAATTTTAAATAGTGCAGAGTAAACAGAGCTGCCAGAATGAGATCTGTGAATGCAGTGAACATGGTGTCTAGTGCTGATCAGCTGGTCATTGTTCATCCCAGCAAAAGCCAGAGCAAGTTCCAAACACTCACACTTTACTCCATGTGGCTGACTAAACCATCTGCCACACAAATCATTCCAGCATGTAAGTGCTTGGTTTATAGATGACATGTAAAGAAGGTGGTGGAAATGGAAGCAGTTTCCTGGAACTCATTCTCTGATGAGATCTATTTTTTACAAATGCACTTATAATGGATTAAAAACAGGGTCTTCTCGTTTAAATAAATATATACACTGACTTACTTTTCCGATGGCTTCCTAATGCTATCAGGTAGTCATCTCCTGAAGGTGCCTGTAGGTCTGAGCTGGTTATTACAACTGTTTCTGGTCCCATATTGTGGAGCATATCCATTACCTTGACATGAAAGGAAAAAAAAGACAGAAAGACAAACAGAGTGTAAGTCATTGAGTACGACTGATTGGCAACATGAACCACTGTTACTTATTCAAGACTAGAAGCCAGAAACACAAACAGAACAAAAAATACACAAACACATTGTTTCTACTTTTGTTTCCTTTAGCCACTAAATGTTGTTGCTGTTAAGTGTGCAGAGATACTCTACAATTGCTACTTTATTTTAGCATAATTGGTCTGTGTGCCTGTCAGTAAAATCTGGTTGAAGTCCTTGACATCGGCTCAGAGATACTGCCTCAATCAAAGCCTCAGGGAATAGCTGACTATGCATCTATGGCATGCTGAAGAAAGTCACTTCAAATACAGGAAAATGAAACAGTGACAAAACTTGTATATATCTTGTATAATAGTGACAAAACTTGTATATATCTCTTCTTGCACTGAGGCGTTAAATTATGGAATTCTTTTATGTGGGATAGTAGGGTACCAAGAATTTGCTTCAGAGATAAAATGGTGTCAAAAGCTAAGAGTTTTGCTAGCAAATTAAGGGTATGAGACATCAAATAAAGATTTAATTGCACCTATAAATGTCCATAGTGAAATGCTTTACAACTATTAACCAATACAATTAGCCCAAGAGTGAAATATGTAAAAAGTGTTCATATAAGATGCTCAAGTAATATTACTAAAGTGCCATCATGTAAACACCAGAGGGCAGTTGTTGTTTAGTCGTTAAGTCGTGTCCGACACTTCGTGACCCCATGGACCAGAGCACGCCAGGCCCTCCTGTCTTCCACTGCCTCCCGGAGTTGGGTCAAATTCATGTTGGTAGCTTTGATGACACTGTCCAACCATCTCGTCACACAGTAATAACGCAATGACTAAAAATCAATTTTGTCTCTTTTTCCCTCTCAAAGGAGAGATATTTCTCTCTAATGGACAAAACAACCATTTCTAGTGTACAGCTTTCTTCATAACTGTTAGCATGAATATTTATAGTATCAAAAAAATAACGTTCCTCTAGGTTCATTGCAAAGCACCAAATCATAATTCACTTTTTGCTGAGAAAATATGGCAACAAAGGACCAGTTCATACTTCAAATATCATCATGCTGTGAAGAATATTTGCTAAATTTTTGTTCTTGTTGAATGAAGTTCTCTTGACTCAACAAGAAATTTGGGTTTGAGCACACATACCTCTATAGCTTCTTTTTCAGAGTGTATCTTTCTGCCAGTAAGTAATCTACAAATCAGGAAGGAAAAGTTTTAAAACACAGTCCGTTTTCAATATATTTATTTTTCTCATTGGAACTTTATTATTCACATCCATAATGTCTTTCACTGTATGTTTTACTAAGACACAATGTCATATTATGCTAAATGTACTAAACAATGGATTGCACCAGGATCCAGACAGCAGGCAAAATGTTGGCATTTATACCTGCCTAGCTCTACTGTAGCATAGAAGCCAGAAGTTGACAAGAAAGGAAAGAACAGGGATAAAGAGGAAGAGTAAACATGACATCTCATGGGAGGTTCAGTAGCACCCACAACACATGAGATATGGGCAGGGTGTACATTTCACAGAGGATTTAATTATCAATGGCTTCTAGTCATAATAATTACATATTGCTCTCTGTTCTGGAGGTAATATGCCTTTCAGTATCAATTGCTTGAGAGCTCTTGACCTCATATTCTGTCCATGGGTTTCCCATAAGACATTCAGTTGACCTCGTGGAAACAGAATGATCAGCAAGACAGGCCATTTGTTTGACTCAGTAAAGCCCTTCTTAGGTGCTTAAACAGTCTGAAACAAAGGATCAACATCTCTATTTGACTTAAAGTCTAATTTTCAAGAAATTACAGTCTAAAAATAACCTTGCTGCTAAACTAGCCATTCTGAGGGCAGAAAATATTCTCAGATACATAACTGTAGCTAAGAACATAAAACAAGCTGCTTTTCATTATACAGATGTTCTGGTGTAACTTTATGAATACGTGGGGGTTTGGATGGAACATGCAGCTCACAAATCCCCTCAGCTAACATGCTCTCTGCTACAAAATCAAACCAGGAAAACCTTCTGTGACTTTTAAAAAGATGCAGTTATAATATTTTACTGTATTTATTAATATTTAAATGTAAAAGTATTCAGAAGATCAATTTACCCTGTTGAAGAGGGGGGGAAACTGCCTCTAAATCTTATTAATGAGGATTTCTGGAAAAGTACTTACTCAGCTTCAAATTGATTTGGCGTTATTATATCTGCTACAGGGACAACTTTGTTCTTATAAACTGGAAGGAGATCTTCTGGAACATACTGTAAACAACAAGAAAAATGGCACTTGCTTTAGAAAGCTTAGGCAGGTACTTGATTATTCACAAGGCTAGTTCATTCCCTACAGTTCTAAAATTTCAAATACAACCCCATATATAGGGGGGTCCCCTATTGAATTCAATCCAGAAACTCATAAACATACCAGAAGGGAAAGCTCCACACTTACTGCACTTGGAGAGACCACTGTATGAGGCAATGTATTTTTGTGTGTGTATTAAAATGCACATACTGTCACTCCTCAATGAGATGGTGTGAATGTCCCAATGTTCAATTTGCCTCCTTCACTTTTCATGCATTCACTAGTGAAGCTCTGAGCTCTTAGGAAATCAAAACATTTGCATGGCTTGTTAGCTTTCACGTGTGGGCTGGACTGTGGCAACACTTTGAACATTCCCTAAGATACATCCCATGGTCCAATCAGGTTTTCTTATTCCCCTACTGAGTGCAAAAAAGTTATGATAGCAGGGAGAAAATCACCCTGGTCTGTTAATAAGCTACTTCCTCAATATATCTAGGAAGCTGTGCTTAAACCAATCCTCCACGCAAACTGGAATTTAATTTCTTATATTAAATCAGCATCGTCCCTGGTGGTGTTTTGAAGAAATGGGACATGCCTATAGTTTGCCTGGAAATCTGGATGTGATTTTTCAGAGAGGAGCATGAAAGGATTATTTCTCTTGGCACTCTTCTAGTAGTTGCTAATAAAGACTCCACAATCGAGTCTCTATTGCAACTCAAAGAAATACTACATTAAAGTAAAATTTATATAAATTTGTATTTGTTTAAAGTAAAATTTGGGAAATTTATGCTAGCTTTGATGTAACAACATAGTTTATAAAAATGGGCCAAGCATGTAATGGATTACCAACCATATGGCCTTCACCACTCCATTTGTCCCCCATCACAGGATCACACACTGCAAGAGAAAATTAAAAGCAATTGTAAAACAGGGGAAACAGTGCCATATAAAACACTTTAAGTATTCATAACTGACTAGTTATAAGCTGCTACTGCCCTATATATACTAGGAAGGTACTCTCTGTAAGTAGTGGTGCCATATAAAGATAGAAGCATCACTTTTGTTTTTAGATGGTTACCTACATGGAAGGAGAAAGCAAAATTACAGGCTGTGCATCTTCCTTGTAACATCACAGGAACAGATCTTGAAGTCATACCAGCCAAATGGACTTCAGCAACCTGAACAGATCCCCAAAACCTTGCTTAAAGGAGGGGGGGTTGTCTTCTGAAAACCTTCAAAACTGCTACATTGATTTGAACCAACAACACATCCTTCAAAAAGTCAAGGACAGCAGAAAATATTTATATATCAAATACAACAAGATCTTCAGCAGGCTTACAATTCATGTACTCCTTGGTCCCCCTACACTCATTTGGCTTTCTCACACCAGAACAGTTAAGCCAATTCAGTGAGAGACTGACTCTCATATCCCAGCAAAACATAAAATCAGCTTCTTGTTGTTAAACAAAAGGCCCTGGGCTCCTTCATTATCATTAGAGCTCTAACAGATTTTTCTCAAGTCCCAGCCATTGCTATTAATATCTTTACTCCCAGGATATTAATGAGCTGTCTTTTATGTACTATCTATATGACTTCCTTGAGCCTTCGGGGGGTATTATAAAAAGCAGGGAGATTTCAAGTTCTGAGACTATTTTGAGGAAATCTGCCATTCTCTATTTTTCAGTCTAGTGAATCAGAATCTACCTTTCGGTGATATGTGTCAGGTACTTTTGATCCCCAAGAGTGGCAGGCAAGACTAGCTCACACCAACTTCTTATCAGCAACGTCCCCTCTAAATAGTCTCAAAATGTGGGGAAATCTCCCAAACTATATAATGCAACTTGAATAATTTGAACTTTAGAACTGAAATTCAGTTCTGAAAGGCCTTCCTGTCACAAACCCTAAACCTTGACACAGTTGCACTCTAACATTATCACAGCTCACATAAATCTTTTCATAAACACAAAACATAAATAGTTATGTACATAGCATATCTGTATCTGGATGCTGAGTTGTGGCAACTGGACTTCTTTCTTGTTAGGCTGAACGTTTCACTAACCATCCACGTAGCTTCTTCAGTCTGAGGAGAGTTGGTAGGAGACCCCTCATATATCCTCCACATTGGTCTCACTTCTCCTTGGTCTGATTAGAGACTGAAGAAGCTCCTTGGATGAGAAGCGAAATGTTTCAACCTAACAAGAAAGAAGTCCAGTTGCCATGACTCAACTGCCAGATAACCACACCTGGACGACTGACAATCTTCACAGAATATATAGCGTATCTGTAGTGTAATAATGTATATAATACAATAGATCAAATGAAACAAACTCTTCAGAGTAGGAGCATTTCATGGTTGAATTATATACAATTAAAAAGATGGACTGATGAATGGGTAAATAAATATAATAAAGGTAGAGAATATACAAAGTACGAACAATTGTTATTGTCATATGAGGACATTCGGATGACTGACTCAGTGAAAGGTACTGTGAGCAAAATTTACTTACTTCTTCTTAATTTAGAGGAAGAGGAAAGTGAGAAAGAAGGATTAAAAATAGTGTGGGAGCAAGATATTGGGAAAAGAATAAATGAAGAAGAATGGAGGATGATATGGAAAATGAGGGTGTTAAGATTTATGTCAGTAAGAATAAAGGAAAAAATTTTTAAACTTAGTTTAAGATGGTATTTAACACCGTCAAAATTAAATAAAATTAATGCCAATCATCCGAATGTCTGTTGGAAATGTGAGAAGGAAATTGGTACATACTTTCATATGTGGTGGGAATGTGAAAAAGTGCAAAGATTTTGGAAACAAATTTTTAAAGAATTAAGCTATATATGTGAAAAAGATATAGAATTTAATGCTGAGATTGCTTTGTTATCAATATTTGAGAATGTGGAATATGACAAAATGACTAAAGAATTGATAACCAACTTATTAACAGCAGCTAGATTGATTATAGCTAGGCAATGGAAATCAGAAGTTGAATTGCAAATTGAAGAATGGTATAAAGAAATATGGAATATAGCAATAAATGATAAATTAACTTGTAACTTAAAGGTTAAGAAAGGAGAGATGAAAAAAAATAACTTTTATGACATATGGGGGAGATTTTTGGAATATGTATTAATAAGAGGAAAAGGGAAAGCTCCAAATCAAGAATCAATGCAGTTTTGGAGAAGAGGACAATAGAAGAAGAGGAAGAAGAAGAAGAATAAGGAGAGGAAGATTATGGCAAGAGGTCCCGCATATGGTGGTGGGGAACACAGTTAAATTGTATTTTAGTTTGTATGTTATATGTTTTTGTTTAAATTTAAAATAAAGAAAAAAATTTTAAAAAAAATAATGTATATAATACGTAAACAATTTATGGAACAATTTTTGTTTGTGGAAAGATTTCTCTGACCTGTAATGCCAGGGTTCTACTGCAAAAGTTTGAGGCTTTGTATTGTTATTATACTAGAAGCCTGTAACTGCTTGGTACACTTCTCAAAGTGTAGAGAGACTATTCTTTTTTAGTATTTATACATAAGGTCTGAGATATATTCACTTTAACTAAGCTGAAAACATTAGGTCTTGATTGGGTGGAAGTTTATTTATTTATTTATTTATTAAATTTATACCCCGTCCATCTAGACACATGTCTACTCTGGGCGGCTAACAATAAAAATGGAGTAGTTCCAAAAGGAAAGATAAGTTAAATGCAGGTGCAGATAAAGTGCAACCTTCCAGATATCTCAGGACTGCAGTTCTTATGCTGGCTAGAGTTGATGAGAGTTGTAGTCCATCAACCTCCATCGGGACCTTTGCACACTCCCTGTTTAGACAGAAGCCAACAGTTGCGGGGGGGGGGGGGAGAACCCCTTAGGCTAGTATTCTTTTGTGCAACTGTGATTGCACAATGTCAGCAACAGACTGCCACTAACTTTGGAACCTGCTTGTCCAATTCTAATAGATATGTTTCTGTCTCTTCAGCCAGAAGGACATGGCCAGGATTCCTGGACAGGTGAAGACTAACTACATGTCTGTTGGACCCTTGCTGTTCTCGGATTATAAAAGCAGCAAGAGGGGGAATGGGTAGCGGAATGATGAATGTCTCCTTGCAGCATGATATGATCCCAGCATATTTAAAGGAGGCAGTAATAAGACCATAATTGAAGAAGTGCTAATTGAATCCCATTTTACTGGACAACTGTTGCTAGTCTCAAATATTTCATTTCTGGTCAAGGTACTGAAGTGTGTGGTGCTTTCTCAGCTTCAAGGATTCCTGGATGAAGTGGAATCTAGAATCTAGATTCCACTTCATCAGCTATGGCAGTGGTCCCCAACCTTTTCCGAACCGTTGGGGAGTGGGGTCCGTGTGCGGGGGTGGGGCACCCCTCGTTCACGGGAGGGCGGGGCGCGCTTGCGGGTGGGTGTGGCGCGCTCGCTCGCATGCGTGGATGGGCATGGCGCGCTCGTGGGTGAGCAGGGCGCAATTGCACGCATGTGCGGGTGGACGGGGCACCCGTGCGTGCGGGTGGGCAGGCCGTGCGTGCATGTGGGTGTGCGTGGGGGGAGTGCGTGCGGGGGGTGGCAGGAGACATGTCTCCGCAGCCCAGTGCTGCGAAGGCCACGGACCGGCAGTGGGCTGTGGACCGGGGGTTGGGGACCCCTGAGCTATGGGACAGATATAGCTTTGATTGCGTTGGGGGGATGACCCACATCAGAACTGAACAAGAAGAGTGTGTCCCTGCTGATTCTGCTGTACTACATGGTGGATTTCAATACTATTGACAATGGAATCCTTCTGGGCTGTCTCACTGGGATGGGATTTGGAGGCACTGTTTTATAGTGGCTCTGATCCTTCCTGGAGGAGAGATATTGATGCTGGGGGACTTGTGTTTGATGCTCTGGTGGCTGGCCTGTGGTTTCCCTCAGGGTTCTGTTTTGTCCCCTATGTTATTTAACATATAAATGAAAGAACTGGGAAAAGCAGTCTCGAGTTTGGGGGTTCAGTGTCACCACTATGTAACTCTATCTCTCTTTCCCATCTAATTCCAAGATAGCTGTCTCAGTTCTAAACGAGTGCCTGGTATCAGTAATGGGTTGGATGAGGGCAAACTAATTGACGCTTAATCCAGTCAACAGGATATAACATTTGTATACTAAAAAGTGTGCAGAATAAATTGGTTGGGGATGAGAGTGTGCAGTACAGATCATAGAAATTGGAGATGGATAGCTGAAGATCTTAAGCTGGTCCTTCACAAAATGATGATACTTTGCTGGTAAAGATCCAAAGGGAGGCTGCTCTGTGTACAGTCTTGCCTGTGGACCTCAAAATAATCTAAACTGTTTGAAGCAATCAGAAGTCTAATACAAGGAACTTTGGTGTCAGGAAAAAAATCTGTATCCAGTAGCTCAACCTATTTCTGAGTGAATACAACTGAGACAGAAGTATAAAGAATGTGACCTGATTTTTTTTTTAAAAAAGGCACTTGGACATTTGCCTTTACATAATTTCAGATCTCCAAATTAATTATCAAACAGCTATGATATATTTAAATACACAAACGTCAAGTAAACAACATCTCTTTAAAAAACTTATTTGATAATTTATATTGACTTCAGTATTTATTTTCACTTCCTACCTAATCCTATCATATCAAGCCACTAAGTGGTTTTAAAATATTCCAAGATAGCAGTGGAACAGCTACAGAAAAACACATAAGTGTAATCCACAGAGACCACAAAGAAGACATTAGAAAAGCCTATTTTGTTTTTTTGAAAAAGTAGATACTTACCATATACCAACTTGGAGTTCTGCTGCTTTAACTCTTTAACAATATCAACCACCATTGCAAGGAATGATTTGTCCCTTGTGTAACCTTTGAAGGGATGAGAGGGGGAAATTAAGATTATTTGTGAGCAGGGAGTATTTCCCCACAAACTCTGCAAGCACCGTGAACTCTTTTTTGAAAAAGATTTTAAGCCAAAATACAACTCTGTGCAAGCAAACAAGTCAACTTAAAGCACCTGCTGTTATCACAGTGTTTCATTGTGCAATCTTTCAACTCATATTAAACAGGTTTTCATGGTATGCCAAACTACTATCCATACCTGTGCTAAATGGGCATTGTGAGCCACAATCTTCCAGGTCTGTATGGGGGGGAAAAAGTGGTCACCTTCAATGCTAGTAATTATTTGGAAACTGACCTTATGGTTCTGTGTTTTACAAATGATGTGATGTTATCTTTCAACAGTCTAGAAGAACAGGCCAAATTCTCATATTAAGTGTTAAGCTGCTTTTCTATCCACCACTCCTTTCTCTAGTGGACAAGCCAGCCTAATCTTCTACTCCAAGTTAGTTGCTTGATTTGCCTTTAGCTAGTTCCTATGTGCAAACCAGCCATAGTTTTCTGACTTCTTTCCGTGTGTGCATCAGCCTTCACAAATGAAGCACCACAGAGAGCACTTAAACCATTCTCTTTCTTAGTTTGCTTTGTCCAAGTGTAGAAGACACAGGATAGAAATTGCGCTATAAAAGGAACTACTTCTTCACATACCACACAGTTGAACTAGAATTTGCTACTGTAAAATGTATTAAGAGTCACCAACTTAAATCAGATCAATGTCTAATAATACTAACAATGGTCATATGCCAATTCTAGCCAACTCTACTGGTAGCTTTTGTAGACTAGCTACCAGGGAACATGACCAAGGAATTGGCAGTGCACTCCTGTATTACTTATGGACCTTCTCACAGGTGTCTAGTTGTCCACTGTTTGAACAGAACGGTAGATTAAACAAGACTGTGCTCTGATCTAGCATGACTTCTTTGCCCTGTACTGAACATTGTATACATTTTTCCAGTTATTCATTGCTTAAGAGGGATAGCTCCTGTGAATAATTTACATGTCTAGTCATCATTCTTTAGAGTCCAGAATTGTGGCATAATATTTCCCAACTAGTCTTCAGGTCAAACTAAAGATTACTGTTTGTTTTAGTTTATAGTTATACCTATGACAAATACTTATTGGAATAAATCCACACAGCAATATAAAGATATTTGCATTTCCCCCTCCCCCCGTCTTGTACCTCTTAGGACAACTACCTAAGCTATACTTTCTTTAATTTCACATTCATTCGTTTGTATGGATAAATACACAAATATTCTAGGAACGAAGATGTTTTATAGCCTTCCTGCTAAATTTATCATATTCTGACTGAGCCCACATTTCAAGAGAAAGTTTTGAGGTGGCAGTGATGGTTGGCACTATGACCCAGTAACCATAAGTAAGTGAATGAATTAATGTAGCATTAGTTTGGAGTTACAGGATAGTTCTGAACAGATACATCGCCCTGAGAAGACACAAATGCCTATGGTTGGGGTGGGAGTTGAATAGCTGAATTACTGCATTGGCTCCAGTCACTTATATGGCCTGAAAGGTTTCTGCAGGGGTCAGTGCAGTCCCCCATATCAAAAGGTTGCCCAGTTCTATTTGTGCACTTTCTCACCATGCATATTGCCTGCCTAAGGAAATGAGCTGTATCAACTGTGAGTCCTTGGAAAGAAGAATGTATGTTCTTTATTAGAATCATGATGTAGGTAGAAGAATATTAGGAGGGAGGGCCTCAAGTTCACACATACCCATGAAACACCGGCTTAGTATTAACCTAGACTGAACTGTTCTGCAGTCTGGCTCTCCTAAGTCAATTCACCACTCAGCCAGGTTGTTCCTTGTAGTCAAAATCATGTTTTTGAAATTTTTATTCCTACTTTTTGATATTTTACTCCTGTTTCCAGACCTCTATCCTAAAAAAAAATTGGGAAGCAGTGAAGAAATAGAAAGATCAGAAGGATCTCAAAATCTTTCACTTAAGAATGCATTTGCCATGCTTGCATATAGGTACAGTTTCACACATAAAAGAAGGCATGGTGTTAACATCTGTTCTGTAATAGAAACAAACTTGAGTAATACTTTAATAGACCACTAAAAAGTCACAAACAAGATATTTTCCTATGTACCTCATAAATAAATCTTCATCAGGCAAAGAGGGTTTGGGGCTAAGGAAGTTGACCTCAAAATTAGGCCAGATGTAGTACTCCCTATTTTCGAAACCAGATTAACAAAGCAAGACTTGGCAGTTTGCAGCAGGAGACAAATGTGTCAAGGTATCTGTTCAAAGTCTCTTATCTGCAGACATAAGGCTAAGTGGGATCACTGTAGAACTGTCCATTGCTTTGGGTGAGACACACAGACTCCTTTGAACCCCACAAGATTTTTAAGAGTGCGTTCCACAGTTTTTATCACCTTGTTCAACCCCACTGAGGGATCCATTGTCACAGGGGTAAGTGGGAGAGGAGCAAGGGAGAGGAAGGCCAGGCAGCAAGCTTGCCACCCCTTCAGACAGTTGCATTATGCCTTCATTAATATTCTTTGTTATAAAAAATCTCTCGCATGTATTCAGAAGATGGCAAGTTTATTAATACCTAACAATAATAATGATAAACTGGAAAACTGAGCTGAAAATTGACCTCAGGATCTAAGAAAATATTAATCTACTGTCCTGCTGATCTATTTCTTGTGATAGTCCTGGCAGGATTGACAAGTTAAAAATGTAAAAGGTGCTGTGATGTCAGGAGTTTCTAACAGAGCTGCCATACTGGCAATCTAGAGAACATTTTGTCTTTAATTTGTTCATGGAATGAGCAGCAGCCCATGTAAAGGGCGTGTTGCTAAAGTTATCAGCAGACATCAAGAGGCAGTCTCAAAATCAAGGGGAAGGTAAGGAAGTCTCATGCAAGCCAACAGTGCACTAGGCGGCCTTACTGAGGCTGTCAGTGTCCTGCTGTTAGTGCTCCATGCAAAGTGCTTCTGCCCTGCCAGCACCATGCTTACCAAGCCTAGCCCTCTTTTCTCTTCAGTGCTGCATCTTGATGGTCATCAATCGAAACATGGGATCCTCCTCTGCCAGTCACTCTTATCTGAGTACTACCTCTTCATCTCAACTGAACTAAAGCATTAAATATTTCTTTGGGTTGGTATCTGACCCTCCTTTGAAGTAATGGAACTGGGGAAAAGTTCAGGTCATAGACAACCTTGTACTATGCAGGCAATAAAACAACTGGCTATTTGCATCACAAAGAACCCTTCTCTAACATTCACATCTAGCACCTGGAAGGACGGAAGCACTGGGATCATGCATGGAGTTATCATTACCTTTGTCCCAGTTTCTCTGGATAGAAAGTAATGGTAACCTGGCACAATAATGTATAGCTGTACTTGGAATCTCTATCTATTCTCATTTGAGGATCAGATATTACTCTAAGCTGTGAGAGCAAAGAACATGATCCTGAGAGTATCTCCTCTGATAGGAAATTGAAATTAGCAGTCCTGTAAGAGCTTTAAAAAGAACATAATTTTACTGTAATAATATATCTAATTTGGTAAGCATAGTTTGAGAATTTTGGACAAATGGTGCTATATACCTATATGTATCTGCTGATTATCAATGCTGTTTTGCAGTCTCAAATTAAAAGCTCCCAGATGTCTGTACAGCAATCCAAACAGCATTCATCAAGGCATTGCTGTGCAATTGCCCAACACAGAGAATATAATGGTCAATGCTCATCTGACGTCTGCTTACTTCTGCGGGGCATTTTTTTAAAAAAAGCTATATGCTCGAATATATGCTGATCTGAACACCCAAAAAGACAAGCACAGAGCAGTATTTTAACATTAGCTAATAATATAGACTTTTCAAAGCATTCTTGAGCCTAAGAGAGAGGAAGGATAAAAACTGGGGGTGGGGGGTGGGGGGAAATTGATTACAGTAAAGAATAACACATGTATTAAGCTTTTAGCTCAGGTGTTGGACTGGTCCTCCAGATGCTGCTGGACTCCAAATAGTAACAGCTCCAACCAGCACAGTCAATAGTTCAAAGACATCTGGAGGACTGCAGGTTCCTTGTCCCTGCTGTGCCTAGCTAATGAAGATAAGCGAAAAGAAATAACTGCTGCCATTCAGGCTTCAGTAAAGCTATTTTATCATTTTGTAAACCCATGTTTTCCTCAGGAAAAAAATTAGAATTTTTTCCAAAACAAATGCAACCTATTTTTGGTGAAAATTCATTGCAACACCACCACAATCTCATTCACATTATTATGAAAATATCTCCTTTACCTCTAAGAACTCCATGGAAATCAGATGGGAAAAAATAATTTGTTGGATGTGCAATACCCTTCATGGCAGAGTAGACTTTATGGGTTATAATTCTGGACACGTATAATCAACCCTTTCTGTTATCGCTAGCTCTGAAAACACTTCTCTTGCATAACTTGTATACATCAATATGACAATCAATTTCGAATATTAAAAACAGTTTATTTCACAGTAAGGAATTTAAAAGATGAAATTTAAAATAGGTGCACTATGCAATGAGATGAAACTATGTTAATAATCTGCAAAAATGAATGAGAGGAGAGGATATGCATCTGCCAGACACAGGGATTTGTATCATAAACTTCCTGCTGAAGTTTCCTTTTAAAACAGAGGACAAGAAGATATACAACATTGGTTTTCTAACCATCATTAAGTATTTGGGAAAATGTCAATCAAGACCACACCATCCTTCTCCAAAACCAATTCCTTCTTCCTAGCTTAGCCAGAAATTCTCAGTGTAGTGTAGTGGATAGTGATGGACTAAGACTCTGGAGAACAGGGTTCAAATCCCCACTCAGCCGTGGAAACTGACTTGGGGGGGGGGGAGTGGAACTGGTAAAACCACTCTTTAAATATCTCGCTTACCTTGAAAACCCTGTTAGGGTTGCTACAACTCAGTTCCTTGACAGCACGTAACAACAACACATAACAACTTGACAGCACATAACAACAACCCTAGCCACAGTAAAAATTGAAAATTTGAAATAAAGCTGGAGCAACTTTATACCATCATAAATATTGGGAGTTCTTTCAGAATCACAATCAGATTTTTGCAAAAACAAAGAAAGACTTACCTGTAAGTACATAATCATAGTGGTTCACATTATTCAGTTTCAGTCCTTCATACAGTTCATGAAGTTCATCTGAATTTAACACCTGTCCCTTCCAGTAATCATAACCTGAACAAAACCCAGAAACGATATAACATTAATAGCTTTATCTGATAATTGTCCACAGGCTTCACTTAAAGACAGCATTACAGTACTGATGAAGGAGCATCATATTAACAGGCAAAACAGGTGGACATTACAACCATGCTACTGAAACACAAGTATGTTAGAGACAGTTGTACAAATGTCCAAGATATATAATGAAGAAAATGTTTAAGTAATAGAATTAGAAGTATGATACCTAAAAGCAGCAGAATTACCAATATAACCAAAGGATCAGGAATATCTCTCTTTGAAAAGCCAATTTCCTAGCATGAGCTGGAAGTATAATGACTAAAGTCAGCTGGGAAACCCTTTTTTCCCCATTCACTAGGTGACCTTAAGCAAATCACCCTCTCCTAGACCCCCATAATTTATACTATAGACTAATTCAGACCAATTCTATTAGTGGGATTTATGTAAGAGTTGATTCACCATGTAGAAACTGATTTAACAGGTTGACTCCAGTTGAAAATAGCAAATAATATTTTTATAACATTAAAGGTAAAGGTTCCCCTTGACATTTAGTCCAATCGTGTCCGACTCTAGGGCGCGGTGCTCATCCCCGTTTCCAAGCCATAGAGCCAGCGTTTTGTCCGTAGACAGTTTCTGTGGTCACGTGGCTAGCGCGACTAGACACGGAATGCCGTTACCTTCCCACCATGGTGGTACCTATTTAACTACTTGCATTTGCATGCTTTCGAACTGCTAGGTTGGCAGGAGCTGGGACAAGCGACGGGAGCTCACTCCGTCGCGTGGATTCGATCTTACAACTGCTGGTCTTCTGACCTTGCAGGACAGAGGCTTCTGCAGTTTAACCCACAGCACCATGTCCCTCCCTTATAACATTACCCTCTAAATTACTGCTCAATATTATTGTTGTCTGACAACATGGGACGAAGATTGACCCTGAATAGCCATCATAGAAGAATGGTTCCTCAAGACTTATGATGAATAAACTCTACTAGCACGGAAGGATTTCTTGTTGTTTAGTCGTTAAGTCGTGTCCGACTCTTCGTGACCCCATGGACCAGAGCACACCAGGCCCTCCTGTCTTCCACTGCCTCCCGGAGTTTGGTCAAATTCATGTTGGTAGCTTCGATGACACTGTCCATCCATCTCGTCCTCTGTCGTCCCCTTCTCCTCTTGCCTTCACACTTTCCCAACATCAGGGTCTTTTCCAGGGAGTCTTCTCTTCTCGTGAGATGGCCAAAGTATTGAAGCCTCAGCTTCAGGATCTGTCCTTCCAGTGAGCACTCAGGGTTGATTTCCTTCAGAATGGATACGCTTGATCTCCTTGCAGTCCAGGAGACTCTCGAGAGTCTCCTCCAGCACCACAATTCAAAAGCGTCAATTCTTCAGCGGTCAGCCTTCTTTATGGTCCAGCTCTCACTTCCATACAACACTGCTGGAAAAACCATAGCTTTGACTATGCGGACCTTTGTCGGCAAGGTGATGTCTCTGCTTTTTAAGATGCTGTCTAGGCATGTCATCGCTTTCCTCCCAAGAAGCAGGGGTCTTTTAATTTCGTGGCTGCTGTCACCATCTGCAGTGATCATGGAGCCCAAGAAAGTTAAATCTGTCACTGCCTCCATATCTTCCCCTTCTATTTGCCAGGAGGTGATGGGACCAGTGGCCATGATCTTTGTGTTTTTGATGTTGAGCTTCAGACCATTTTTTGCGCTCTCCTCTTTCACCCTCATTAAGAGGTTCTTTAATTCCTCCTCACTTTCTGCCATCAGAGTGGTATCATCTGCATATCTGAGGTTGTTGATATTTCTTCCGGCAATCTTAATTCCGTTTTGGGATTCATCCAGTCCAGCCTTTCGCATGATATATTCTGCATATAAGTTAAAGCACGGAAGGATAATTATCCTTTTTAGCTCTGGCCAGAAAATTAACCTATTTCTAGCTCCTTCCTGTAAAGGTACTTTCATTTTGCTTTCCGATGGAACAAAAGTTCAAAGATGCACAGAACCAGTGCCAAGAACACTTATGAATAAGCAGTGGGAGAGGGAAAAGAAAGAACAAGTAACAGCCAAAGAGCATTTAAGGATATCATTTCACACTGTGAACGACAGGAGGTATTGGACAAACAGTAAGTGGGTCAACATGCTAATCTTTTATTTTTGCAAAAGAGATTCAGATCTCCACTCCTGCACCTTGGAAACAAGGGTTTAGCATTTGCATTTCATATTTTCTTTAATTCACTGTGGTTAGAGAATTCTGCTTAATTAGCAGGCTTGCTCAATTGAAAACCAACTCTGAAACCACAGATGCTGCTGTTTTACACATCCCTTTAATTCCCTGGACTCTATAGTTTTATTACACAATACTAGCTACCGCTCATGCATATTCAAAATTCATACTTCCAGTTAAACAGGATACACTATAAGCACACATTTATGTAACTTTAACCATCAGGTACAGAAGAAATTTGGAGCCCTTAAGATACCTCGATAAATGCAGAAACCAAGATACCCTAATTAGTAAAGTCTAAAGAGCACTTGCAATCATTGAAGAATGTTTGCAGTAACCCTAGATTAACTGTACTTGATTCAAAGTCTGGAAATGAATCACACAAGTCAAAAGTAACTATTTTCTTAAAATTTTAGGAAAAAAAGTATGTTAATATCAACCATCAATGTGGGGTCACCAGGCCTTCCTTTCTCCAACATATTCACAGTAACTTAATAGTTAAACTGGTTGTTTTCTCCTAAGTTTGTTTCTAAAGTTTTAAGTGCTTTTTAATTAATTAATGGATTTTTAATTATTGCACATCTAATTGCTACAACCAGTGCAGTGTAATGGATAGAGTGATGGACTAGGATTCTGGAGACCAAAGTTCAAATCACCACTTGGCCATGGAAACTCACTCAGGGAGTGGAACAAGTAAAACTGCTGCTTAAGTATCTCACTAATCTTGAAAGTCCCTTTAGAGTCACTATAAGTTGGTTCTGACTTGATGGCACAAAACTAATAATTGGTTTTTAATCTGTAATTTATTGTGCTTTTAGTATTAGTTGTTTCAACCTTATGAGTTGTCTTGGCTCCCCTCACTGGAAGAAAGGCAGCCTACAAATGATACAAAATAATAATTAAGTAAATAATTTTACTGTACGTGTGTGGGTAGTCAATTCTTGTTCCAGTGCACACTAATAGATTTACTATTTAATTTCATATTGCACCAACTATATACAAGCTGACTTAGAGATAACAAGTGTGATATGTCCTTGTTACCTGTTACCATACCAAACACCAATCTCAGTTGATTTCAGAAACTTAACAGGATTAGACCAGAAAATTCCAAGAAAGCTGCCTGAAACCATGGAGAGCTGGTGCTCGTCAATGTTAACAATACTAGAATAGATGGATCAAAGGTCTGCCTAGGTTTAAGGCAACTTCCTATGTCCGAAAGAGCTTATAATTTACCAGGGACACAAGGAAACAACAGAGGAGGCAGAAGGAATGGAAACTAAGTATTTCAGAGGTGAATTCATGGTTGTTTGAATTACACATATTTTGGCTAAGTTAAAATAATTAAAAACTCACTAAGAGGAATGATTGTAAAATTAACCAGAATAGGTATGTTTTTGAGAAGGGGCTTAAAAAATTACGTGAAGAAGTTGCATGGAGGTATTCCAGAAGGTATTTCTAGGCATAAGGGGCATAAAGGAGAATGGACATATGTCAGGGAATAGGAGACATCTAATTGTTGAGGGAGGTGAAGCTGAATAAACAAAGATTACAAGGTGAAATGTAGCAGGATATAAGCACAGAAAAGGAAGGAGCAGTAAAGCTGTAGAGGTTTTGAAGGCGAGATCAAGAAGCCTGTGCAGAATCCAGAAGCAGACACCAATAAAGAGCTACAAGGGAGGTGACTAATTCTGGCAGCACAGGGAGATAATGGAAGACCATAGATAAGCAATAGTCAAAGTGACAAAGAAGAGATTCCTGCCTAAAGGACAGAAAGGATAGGCCATATTTTGTAATGCGATTAAGGGGAAATTATATTATTTGGCAACTAACGGACAAAGGAAAGGTTTTTGTCAGCCTGTATGAAAGCTGATGATGGGAATCATCAATAAAATGAAAAGAAAGCTTCACTGGAGAACTGAACTATGTACATATTTGGGAAGGAAAGGGATCTGGTCTGTCACAACAGGCTACAGTACATGACCAACAGAGAGAAGAAGAGGTATATAGGAGGAACAGAAATCAAGCTTGCATGTATGAGTTTACAAGTAAGGATGAAACAAAGCACAGTATTCAAAGAGGAAACACAAGAAGGAATTATTAATCTCAATTTGTCTTATCTCCCATATGCACAAACACTGGTACAAATATAGTTGTACTTTTTTTTTAACTTCTAGCTGCCCTCTACAACATGGATTGCAACTTGGGTCCAGGCCATGTGAAGGCCTGCTTCTCCACATACGAAGCTTCCCAGCTTTTAAGATCTTCAGCAGAGGCCTTTATCTCAATCCTCTTACTCTCACAAGCATATGTGGTGAGAATACAAGAAACAGTTTTGTCATGGCTGCTCCCAAATTTTGGAAGCCAGTTTGGTCCCCTTTCTGCTTTCTTTCCACTGGCAGACAAAGAACTTTTTCAGGCTTTTAACAACTGAATTGAACTACGAGTTTTATTACAGAATGCTATACATTTTTACTGTGTTCATGTTTGTCTCTGTGAAGTATTTTTAAATTAGCAATCTTTTAGTACCAATATTTTTTTAACATTACAACAAACTGTGGTTTTACATGTGTTTTCAGTTGCACCTGTTTTCAGTTCTGTCTGACATCTTGGGTCTCTACACCAGGAGAAGGTCTGAACATTACCTGACTGACTAACTGTTTAGAACAGTGAATTCTTACAAGTGCCACATCCTCCATAAAATATAAAAATAGGAAGTATGGGTGGAAGGGTAATTTCAGTACCAAGTGCCAATACATTTCTGTTAGTATTTTAAATAAGAAAATATTTAAATTGTATTTTAGATGTGAATTTCAAACACAATTTGAACAAAACCTCTTCTACACATGAATTTCATACCATTAAACTGTCAGCGCTGTTCAGCTCTGAGCCAAAATACACATGAATGCAGGTATCCTGAAATATCCCGAAAACAGTTTCCTAGGTCAGTACAGGAAGCAAAGAAGATAGCAATGACAAATGAGCAAAGATGGAACAAGAAGATGCTTGGATACAGAAGCACATGATAGAAGAAAGGCAAATGCTCTGAACCGGCTGCAGCCTCCATTGCAGCTACTTCTAATTCACTAAAATGTCACAGGAGAAATGTCTGGCTGCAGAACATACCTGTACCACTACTTTCAAAAATTTAAAAGCAATAAATTTAACTTTATTATTATTTATTTTAATTTTTTTATTTAATTTCTATACCGCCCTTCTGGCAACCCAGGCCACTCTGGGCGGTTTACACAGTACAATAAAACAAAGTATAAAAACAAAACAAAACAATAACTTCAAGCTTCTCTTTGGATCCTGGTCCAAAGAAATCTGAGAATGGGATATTGACCACTGTCTCTCATCTTAGAACACACAACAGTTTAGATCTGGAACACTTTTAAGTACAAGAGGCAAAGGGATAGACCAAGTATATGCCATACATTCTAATAAGAAATCTACCAGTCTCCAGAGCAAGCGAGGAGCCTATGAGGCTTTATTTTCTCCACCAGATAGAGCCCCAGCAACATGTATATTCTTACACATTCAGAAGCATGACAAATTGAAACTGCTTTGCCTTCTCTTTCTTCCTTTCTTTTTTAAAGAAAGTACATCTACGTAGGCTGTGTGACAGCTCCTTTTCTTTGTGAGTGTGAAACACAGCGTCGTTTGGAGGTGAGTCACTCACTCTAATCATACAGTAAATACCTTTTGCCAGGCAACGTATCAAATGCAGATCCGAGGAGGCTTCAGCTTGGAATGCTGCCTGTGTATCAGGAATAGAGGGAGCACTTTCCTGAGCCTTACAAACAGCATGTCAACAGTTCCTTTTTCATTAATTTAACAGGGTTTTTTTGAAAGTGCCAATCACAAGGTATTTTAAGAAACTCTTTTTTTTTCCTTGCAGTCAATATTAAGTTTAGAAGTAAAGGAAATAAGTGAGTTGGAATGAATCACATTCTTTAAATTTATCTTGCAGTTTATATACAGACAACTGTTCTGAGCGACAGATGATAAATGTCAATCAGCCACTAGGTGGCATTGGGCAAGTCAACCTAGCCGACCTCTCAGTGCTCTTGTGTGAATAAATAGGATATCTTCCCACACTGAGGAAAAGTAGAAGCAGCTCTATTAAGAAGGCACCTTCATTAGAATCCTCAGGATGCAGCAAAAGAAAAGCAGGACCATCATCCTCAGGTTCATTCCTTCTCCATCATATAGTAGCAGCCATTATATCAGCAAATAGCATAAGACAGTGGAACAGAGGAGGCAGGAAGAGACACATTGTTCATTTTGCCATCAAGTCCTTGGTCTTCTTGATTACAGAATTGATGAGAGGAGGCAGAACTAACAACTGACAATCAACAAGACTTCCCAAAGTAGCCTGGAGCTTATGTTTTTGGGCTGCAGATATCTAGACTCAATCTGGATGGCTGCACAACTTGTACAGTGACTAGTCCATCAGGGAATCCAAGAAAAGAGTTGTTATTGCTCAAATCTTCAGTGCTAACACACTGGATTTCTCAAGTACTGTCATGGTGAAGGTCAGCAGAGGAATAGCAGTTTTTCACTAACAAGATTTCAAGACATCTGCATTTTCATCTATTCTTCCATTGTGTTAATGACCTTGATTACAATACACATATTACCCTAAATGCTTTGGAAGAAGAACAAGGTGCAAATGTGATAAGTATAAATGTAAATAAACAACTACCTGGATAAACTGACCATCATGATGGGGGAAGATGATTTTTCCAAAAATTTCAACATCTATAAATCACGTTTTAACCTTTTAGCAAGGTTTATGGGACACTGCAAAAAGGGATGGCATTCCAATACTGATTCTTCCACTGCTTGGAAGAAGAACACTAACTACTACCACATATACTGAAGCCACAGGAGGAGACTAAAACAAGGAACATTAGCCAAGTTGTTTTGACAATACAGATACAGATTCTGCTTCCTACTCTATTCACTAGTGTATCTGTCTTCATTTTCCCTCAATGATGTTGTAATGGAGTCAAATTTTATTGGTTACATGGTGCTATGATGTTATGACATTCAGTTCATGATCCCTGATTGGCAAAGATCACCATTCTCAAGATTAGCACCTTTTTATTTCTGAATAAAGGACCTGGTAAATGAGGCACTGAACTGCAATGGAGAAAATTAAAAGTAATCTGGAAGATTCTTGTGAATATTACAGAATCCCTAGATGGTCTATTTTCACACTCCAGACTGGATCAGGTAGGCATCTGAGTCAGATCAGCTCTTTCTAAGTGAGGAGGAGTTATAGGAAGGGACAAGATCCCAGGACTGACGTCAGGGAGTCCAAGACTGGGTCAGAGAAGCAAGACGTACTAGGTTATGTGTGACAAGATAAGGAGGAAGTTAAAAACAGACCTGGAATAGACAATTCTGTGAGTCAAGCTATGCATTGCAGTAATCATTAAGAAAGCAGCTCCTTATCTTGTTTTATTGAGTCTAAAGTAAAATGTCCAAGGCCCAAATCCAGGTCAACTGGAAGTCCAAAAGTTACTTTATTGAAGTCACCTCTGTGCCTTCTAACTACAAACTTCAAAGTAACTGTGCAACCTAAGTAGTTTAGGAAGAAAACAGAAATATGTAGATGAACTATGACTCTTGTTCATTTATCACTTCGTCTGAATTGATTATATGACTGAGCCATTTCTATTCTGCAGCCCTCCTGGTTTATTATCCATGACTCTGAAGCACATTCAGAGTATTCTGAAACCAACAAATGACTCCATTAAGGTCAGCATAATTTTTAATTAGAACACAGATCTCACTAGAGGGGAGAGAGAGAGAGAGGATTGGAGAGACTGGGCTGATTTGACAGGCCAGGAATTTGGGAACTCTGGCTTGTCAGTTATCTGCAGTGTGCTGTTACACATTACCTGATCTTTCCTGCTTGCAGTGGGACTGGATAAACAAACTGAGTTTCATTCTGTATCTGTATATTGTGCAGGTAGAACAAGGGCACTTCTCTAGTTTGGTTTTTTTTGTTTCCCAACACACCAAAGAAAAAATTAGGCATGGTTACAAACAGCTAATGCACAAAAAAGGACAGGTTGTTTACTAGTAACTGTAGTTCTTTCAGTGGTTATCTGTGAATCCAGTTATATGGGTTTTGCACCTATGCAGAAGCCAGCTTTGGAACCTTCCAGAGTTTCAAGATAAATACTCCCCTCCCCTACTGTGCATGACCAGCCACACCCTAATGGTTCTCCTTCATCCGCCGCCCACAAGAGAGGTTGAGTATGATAGATAGAGGGGAGGAGAGAGAGTTGTGTGAATTCACAGATGACCACTTGAAGAACCAGTTACTGGTAAGCAATCTGTCCTTCTTCGTTGTGGTCTCTGTGAATTGTACATATGGGTGACTAGCAATCTGACTTACCAGTGGTGGGATGTCATGCCATAAGAGAAGAAAGCTATGGCCACCTGAAGGAAGCATCTTGTTGGGCTCAAACATCTAATCAATATTTCACAAAGGTGAGCAGCTGTGACCATGTGGCAGCTCTGCAGATGTTGGGCAAGGTCTAGCCTCTATGGAAAGCATTAGAGGCTGCGGCACCTCTGGTAGAATGGCTCCTAATGCCTCCAGGTAAAGGTCTGTCAGCCATCTCATACACCAGTCTAATGGTCTCCACAACCTACTTGGCTAACCTCTGGGAGGACACTGAGTAGTTACTATTCCTAGAGTCTTGATAGCAAAGAAAAGAGTCTGAATGATTGAATTTGTTCATTCAAGATAGACAAAAGTCTTCAAATATCCAAAGAGCTGTCATGAAAAAGGTGAAGCACATTTGTTTTCTGTTGCTCTAGAGTACGAAACTAAAATAAAAGAGTGGAAATTGTGTAGGAGCTTCCTGGGAATAAGAGTTATTTGAGAACAATACAGATTACTTCAAGAGGTGTTACTTTCTACTTCATTGGAGAAATCTAGGCAGAAGCTGGATAGCCATCTGTCAGACAACTATAGTTGCATCCAACTCTGCCAACTTTGCATTGAGGTTTACAGCTAGATAGCATTCCATGTCCCTCCATCTATTCTAGTTCAACATTCTTACGTTCTTATAACTAAAGTGCACCTGAACCTCTTAAGACCACTTGGCATTCATAGCAATTTTGGGGGGACAATGTCTCATATCCATCAGGAACAGGCAATTATGGACCTCCAGATGTTTTTGGTCTGCCAGTCCTATAATCTCTCTCTCTCCCTCTTTCACACACACACACAAACGTATTACCTGTATGGTTTGAAAACTGGACAGAGTTCACTGTGTCTATTTCAAAGCCCAAAACCTGTAACAAAAGAACAATAATTAGAATTTCCTACTTACTTACTTACTTACTTACTTACTTACTTACTTACTAACTACCATTTGTAGACCACCTTTCTCCTGGTGAGGGGACCCAGGTGGCCCACAATGTTAAAAAAAATGTTAAAAACATGATAAATTACAGATGAAAAAGCAATTCAACAACTATTATTCGAATGTGCAACACTGAAACCATAAAACCATAGAACTAGAAGAGACCCCAAAGGTTGACTCCAGCCTTCTATTGAATATGTTTACATGGCCCACCATACAGCTAGTATACTGACTGTACTAAAAGGAAAAAATGCATAGTTAAACAAAAGCAGCTACAATAAAGCTCTTCTGCCAAAAACAACAAATATATGCCAGATTGACTGACAAATAAACTATAATGCTCAGCAGGCTTCACACTCATGGAAAAGAGTTAAAGTCAGCAGAAAAATAATGTTTTGTTCTCCTTAAGAAGGCAGTGCTGTAGCTGTAATTTAAGTGCAGGCAGACAGAAGGGGAGGAAAATGTGACGAGATTGTTCTTGGGATTGTGATGGCCCAGGCCCTAGGCAGAGAACTACCTGAAAGATAATGAAGGGATGGCGTTTAGAGAAAACATTAAGATGTTGCAAGAATGTTGCAGTGCGAAGAGCAATAAACAATTCTCCCCTTAGAATCCCTAAAAAATTTTTTAAAAAAACTTGGTTTCCCTTTATTGAATATGCAAATTTAAGCAAATATACTGAGATTCCACCTGTGATACATTCCAATATATGGAAAGATGGTTTGAACTGATTAGGTTAAGTTTTAACTATTTATGAAACATCAGCTCAGTGGCTGAGATAGCTGGCTGCAGAGTCAAAGGCTGGGAGTTTGATTCCCCGCTGTGCCCCCTTGGTAGATGCTGAACTTGACAATCCATAGGGTCCTTCCAGTTCTGCAGTTCTAAGATGATGATTATAATCATCTGAGGTCCTGTTGCTTAGGGTAGTAAGTTGTATTAGAGTAGACCCATTGAATCAGTATGGATCTGGTGAGTCAACTCCTTCATAAGTTCCATTGATTCAAATGGGCCTACTGTAGTGAGGAAACTATAATTACTATATAAACATGATTTTACACAGCAAAAACACAGATAACAGTGAACAGATTTTATGTGTTTAAGCACTGCTACATCTTCATCCACTGGTAAAAAAAATTAACATTGCAACTATGATTTTTAAAAATTGACATTTATATTTGCTCTCAAGTCCTCTTTGGGAGAAATTTAAAAACTCAGAAGAAAGTCTACTATATATAGCAAAATGAATCATAGGGAGACAATAGTAATAAGGCAGAAATAATTGTGTATGATCCATTTTCACGCAATTTGATGGCAGATTAATTGACGTTTTTTCCAGTCACACTGTCTCTTCCTGGATATGAGAGGATAACCCCTTCATGTAAATTAAATCCACATGACAAGACCGTGCAACAAATTAGATTCCTACACACACAGAGGAAGAGGTAGGGGAAAATATCTAGTCTGTAATATCTCTGTTGCTTTGCCTGAGTGTGGAGGGAGTATAAGGATTGCAATTGTGACTGGTAAAACAATTGGCTTTTTATTTATTTATTTAATTATTTTGAATACTTCTATACCACATGACTTAGTGACAAGCACTATGCGGTTAACAGTGTGAAGGAATTATGGTTTATGGAGTGAACATCAAGTATTAAAACATTGTAAAATTCACCAGTTGGGCTCCTGTGTTTTGAGAATATGGAATGCTTAGTACCACTGTCTTGAGATAAGGGAGGACTCAGACCATCCTGACCTTGAACATTCCTTGCAGCTGGCATGGAGCTAATTAAAACAACTTAGCTGATACAGCTAGGGCCAATTAAAAGAAGCTATTAATTAGCTGACCTAATCAACTGTGGTCAGTGTGATGATGGGATTTAAGAGAGATAGTTAGGAATAACAAAGACACCCTCCATCTTGATTCATCATCATGGACTGGTCATCATGACTTAGCATGTTCACACTATGCTTTACACTGGAGAAACCAAACAGCCACTAAACAGGAGAATGGCCCAGCACAGGAGGAGCAACAGCTCAGGACCACAATCAGCAGTGTTCCTTCATTTGAAGGACAAGGGACACTCATTTGATGACCAAGATGTACTCATTTTGGACCGAGAAGATAGGTGGTTTGAGAGAGGAGTCAGAGAGGCCATACATGTGCATTTAGAAAATCCCTCACTCAACAGGGGTGGAGGCAGACACAATCTGTCTCCTATTTATCATGCTGCCCTTTCATCCCTCCCCAAAAAGATCAGGACCACACCCTCCAGAAAGACCACTGTTAATGACCCACGACAATGGGTAGAGAAGGACTGCAGAAGTGGGATTTTCACTCACTCACACACACACCCGGCCTTTGTCCATCTAACGAGCCTATTCACACCTGGGGGAAGTGAAACCAACTCCTACCAACTCTCCTCAGACTGAAGAAGCTACTTGAATGAGTAGCGGAACGTTTCAATTTAATAAGGAAGAAGTCCAGTTGCCATGACTCAACTTCCAGATAACTTCACCTGGATGACTTGTGTGTGTTTTCACTGACCATCCAGGAGTAAGGACTCAGAGTGTGCTAAGGAAGGCACAGGCGTCAGGAGGCATTTCCCAGCCATTCGTGCCCTGATCTTCTGGACACAACTCATCCAGGCAGAAAAGGTGGTGTGACTGAAATGATGAGAGGAACCCTTCTGTGTAAACAAATCCTCACAAACAGTAAATAAGAAAATCAGCCTTCCCAAAACAAACGCCACACAATCAACACCCTTCACTAACAGAAATAAAAATCAAACTAAAGACCAGAAACCTAAATGATGGCAGAGCAAGGAGATTCATGTCCATTCAATCTCTTGGGGCCACTAGCCATGAATGAAAAGCTTGCTGGTCAAGACAGTCATAAGACTATTACAGTGTGAAGAAATCTACAGGCTATGTAGAAACTTCAGCTGGTGAAAAATGAGTTGGCTCACTGGTATTTGATGCAGGAATATTTCACCAGTGTTACAATGGATTATTTAGGAGCTGAGGCCTGGTAAAGCTTGGAAAGTTACTATAACTCCCAGAAATCCTAAGCTGCCAGAGGATTCTGGGAGCTGTGATATAAAAGCCCACAAACTTTTCCAAGTTCAGTAACGTTAGAAACAAACTCCTGTTGTCATAAAAGGGGTTTTTCTTCTACTGCTAATCACCTTAGCCGAGGCATTTTCACTGATAATTTTCAGCACTCCCTATGCACTGCATCCTTGAGGACAAACCAAAAACACCTCCATTAGCAGTCAATTTCTTTTTTTAAACATCCTGACTGCTAATTACATCATTAACGCAACATGGAGTTAATGAATAGTGATGGTGATTTATCTACTGATATGATGGCACAGGCTGTTTGGATCTCCTGCTTTACTCCTCGTATTTATCACTCTTGCTTCCTGATGCTGTTTTTAAGCATTGTATGGATTATCAGAATTAAAATTTATCTGTTCTTATGTTTTAAGAGACCAGTCTAAACTGTGCTTGAGGAAGGAATGGCAGATTATTTGCCTATTCCAAAGCCCAAACAACTCATCCTGGTCAGGAGAGGAGATGTGGATCAGTCTCACCACAATTTTAGCTAATTAGTCTTTATTATTATTATTATTATTATTCAATGTTTCAGCTATCATTAAATCCAATTGTTGGGGGAGGGATTAGATATTCCATCTTGGTGGGAAACAGAGAGGTGAAGGGCTTTGGGTACATGATATCCCCAGCCATTTCTCACCCATCCTGTACCACCCTCAGAATGGCTGTTTTGGGGCCCACGGTCAAGTGGAAACATTACTGGGAGTAGATTATAGCCACACAGTTTGCCCGGAGGTCTCTGAGCAAGCACAGATACACTGCCAGCTCAGCTCTTCTCCCCCAAAGAGACAGGCACTACCAACACATCCTTATTCCCTCTTGGACAGCTCTTCCAAGGAGGCTGCAGATATTTTCCTTTTCAATCGTTTTGTTGCCCAACAATTGAGATTTTTTTTAAGTTTATGCAGCAAGTAAATAATAAAGGAAGCGAAATCTCTGTTCAAAGGAATTATGCACTCTCATCCATACAGACGGATCTTTGACTAAAGGAGACGTTCGTAACAGATATTGAGATGACTGGTTTGGTTGTTTCATCTGAAATTCACAACCCCTTTATGTGTCTTTTGTCAGAAACTATAGATCCTTTCCCCTTCACGGATTGCTGCCTTGTCGTGGCGAAGGGGCTTGAGTAATTCAGAGAAGCTATGGGCTATGCCGTGCAGGGACACCCAAGATGGACAGGTCATAGTGGAGAGTTCTGACTAAACGCGATCCACCTGGAGCAGGAACTGGCAAGCCACTCCAGTATCTTTGCCAAGAAAACTCCATGGACAGAAACAAAAGGCTAAAAGATATGACGCTGGAAGATGAGCCCCTCAGGTCGGAAGGCGTCCAACATGCTACTGAGGAAGAGCGGAGGACAAGGACAAGTAGCTCCAGAGCTAATGAAGTGGTTGGGCCAAAGCTGAAAGGATGCTCAGCTGCAGACGCGCCCGGAAGTGAAAGGAAAGTCCGATGCTGCAAAGAAAAATATTGCATTGGAACCTGGAATGTAAGATCTATGAACCTTGGTAAGCTGGATGTGGTCAAACAGGAGACGGCAAGAATAAACATTGACATCCTGGGCGTCAGTGAACTAAAATGGACGGGAATGGGCGAATTCAATTCAGACGATTATCATATCTACTACTGTGGGCAAGAATCCCGTAGAAGAAATGGAGTAGCCCTCATAGTCACAAAAGAGTGGGAAAAGCTGTACTGGGATACGATCTCAAAAATGATAGAATGATTTCAATACAAATCCAAGGCAGACCTTTCAACATCACAGTAATCCAAGTTTATGCACCAACCACCCATGCTGAAGAGGCTGAAATTGACCAATTCTATGAAGACTTACAACACCTTCTAGAACTGACAACAAAGAAAGATGTTCTTGTCATTATAGGGGACTGGAATGCTAAAGTAGGGAGTCAAGAGATAAAAGGAACAGCAGGTAAGTTTGGCCTTGGAGTTCACAACGAAGCAGGGCAAAGGCTAATAGAGTTTTGTCAAGAGAACAAGCTGGTCATCACAAACACTCTTTTCCAACAACACAAGAGGCGACTCTACACATGGACATCACCAAATGGACAATACCAAAACCAGATTGATTATGTTCTCTGCAGCCAAAGATCGAGAAGCTCTATACAGGCAGCAAAAACAAGACCTGGAGCTGATTGTGGCTCTAATCATCAGCTTCTTATAGCAAAACTCAAGCTTAAACTGAAGAAGGTAGGAAAAACCACTGGGCTAGTCAGGTATAATCTAAACCAAATCCCTTATGAATACACAGTAGAAGTGAAGAACAGATTTAAGGAACTCGATTTGGTGGACAGAGTGCCTGAAGAACTATGGATGGAGGCTCGTAACATTGTACAGGAGGCAGCAACAAAAACCATCCCAAAGAAAAGGAAATGCAAGAAAGCAAAGTGGCTGTCCAACGAGGCCTTACAAATAGCAGAGAAGAGAAGGGAAACCAAATGCAAGGGAGATAGGGAAAGTTACAGAAAATTGAATGCAGACTTCCAAAGAATAGCAAGGAGAGACAAGAGGGCCTTCTTAAATGAACAGTGCAAAGAAATAGAGGAAAAGAATAGAAAGGGAAAAACCAGAGATCTGTTCAAGAAAATTGGAGATATTAAAGGAACCTTTTGTGCAAAGATGGACATGATAAAGGACAAAAATGGTAGGGACCTCACAGAAGCAGAAGACATCAAGAAGAGGTGGCAAGAATACACGGAGGAATTATACCAGAAAGATCTGGATATCCCGGACAACCCAGATAGTGTAGTTGCTGACCTTGAGCCAGACATCCTGGAGAGTGAAGTCAAGTGGGCCTTAGAAAACATGGCTAACAACAAGGCCAGTGGAGGTGATGGCATTCCAGTTGAACATCAATTTAAAATCTTAAAAGATGATGCTGTTAAGGTGCTACACTCAATATGCCAGCAAGTTTGGAAAACTCAGCAGTGGCCAGAGGATTGGAAAAGATCAGTCTACATCCCAATCCCAAAGAAGGGCAGTGCCAAAGAATGCTCCAACTACCGTACAATTGCACTCATTTCACACACTAGCAAGGTTATGCTCAAAATCCTCCAAGGCAGGCTTCAGCAGTATGTGGACCGAGAACTCCCAGAAGTACAAGCTGGATTTCGAAGGGGCAGAGGAACTAGAGACCAAATTGCTAACATGCGCTGGATTATGGAGAAAGCCAGAGAGTTCCAGAAAAACATCTACTTCTGCTTCATTGACTAAGCAAAAGCCTTTGACTGTGTGGACCACAGCAAACTATGGCAAGTTCTTAAAGAAATGGGAGTGCCTGACCACCTTATCTATCTCCTGAGAAATCTATATGTGGGACAGGAAGCAACAGTTAGAACTGGATATGGAACAACTGATTGGTTCAAAATAGGGAAAGGAGTACGACAAGGCTGTATATTGTCTCCCTGCTTATTTAACTTCTATGCAGAATACATCCTGCGAAAGGCAGGACTGGAGGAATCCCAAGCTGGAATTAAGGTTGCCAGAAGAAATATCAAGAACCTCAGATATGCAGATGATACCACTCTGATGGCAGAAAGTGAGGAGGAATTAAAGAACCTCTTAATGAGGGTGAAAGACGAGAGCGCAAAAACTGGTCTGAAGCTCAACATCAAAAAGAACTAAGATCATGGCCACTGGTCCCATCACCTCCTGGCAAATAGAAGAGGAAGATATGGAGGCAGTGACAGATTTTATTTTTTTGGGCTCCATGATCACTGCAGATGGTGACAGCAGCCACAAAATTAAAAGACACCTGCTTCTTGGGAGGAAAGCGATGACAAACCTAGACAGCATCTTAAAAAGCAGAGACATCACCTTGCCAACAAAGGTCTGCATAGTCAAAGCTATGGTTTTTCCAGTAGCGATGTATGGAAGTGAGAGCTGGACCATAAAGAAGGCTTACCGCCGAAGAATTGATGCTTTTGAACTGTGGTGCTGGAGGAGACTCTTGAGAGTCCCCTGGACTGCAAGGAGAACAAACCTATCCATTCTGAAGGAAATCAACCCTGAGTGCTCACTGGAAGGACAGATCCTGAAACTGAGGCTTCAATACTTTGGCCATCTCATGAGAAGAGAAGACTCCCTGGAAAAGACCCTGATGTTGGGAAAGTGTGAGGGCAAGAGGAGAAGGGGACGACAGAGGACGAGATGGATGGACAGTGTCATCGAAGCTACCAACATGAATTTGACCCAACTCCGGGAGGCAGTGGAAGACAGGAGGGCCTGGCGTGCTCTGGTCCATGGGGTCACGAAGAGTTGGACACGACTTAACGACTAAACAACAACATAGATCCTTTGCTCTTGATTGGGATTTTACTTGTAACATACTTAGTTTTTATTGTTGATAGTTTAAATGTATAACAATTTTCATTTTTGCTACAGCCAGATTGGTTCTTTGCATAGTATAAAAGTTGACTATTCTTGTATTGTTCTCAAAAATTGCTCAGTTTCATGTTTACAAATTATAAAGTTTAAGGCTTTACTTATTATGTTTGCCACTCTGCATACCCTTACTGGAATAGAATACAAATAAGTTGTTAACACTGTTGCTATTATATTCACGTAAAACTCCAGTTTGAAAGATTGAATCAGCTAACACTATGCCATTCAATGCCTCCTGAATTTATTTTTTATGGAAGATTACATCTCTCATCCACAGGGAATCTACCAAGAAGTGTTTCAACAGTACGCTGGCTCCAAATGGTGGGAATTTATACATCTATTGATGCCTATCCCAAATACAGGTGCGACAAACAAAAAGAGCGAATTATACGCAAAGTCAACAATCTAGGGAAGGTATGCCATGTGGCATATGTACAAATAACTGTCTCTAAATTAGGTTTCTGAATTGATTTTCCCCCCCACTCTAATTATGTTAAGACTACCAGTATTTATCATTTTGAAAAATTCCATAAGACATCACCGTTAGCTCCTTTGTTCTGACCTCTTAATTGTGAGCAACCACAGTACTGTAAGTCAGTTAAAAGCCTGAGTGGAATGATCAAATTATGAAACTAGATCCATATGGTCATTTTGCACCATTTAATTGAAGATGAAAGAAGTCAAGCTGGTAATCATTTGTCACGGTTCACCAAAGCAAGCAGTAACTATGGTTATTGCTTGACAAATGCAGTAAAAGCCACATCAAAATCATCACTGATTGCCTTGCAGACTATTGTAATGTAATAAAGGCCCATCAGCCAAGTAGTGAATTCTTTCTGTTCCACACACTACACATGCACACCTTTATGCACTTTTGAACTCAGTGTGCTCCAAGAAATACTGCACAACGTGAGTACTTTATATAATGTACAGTATATAAAGTAGACTTTGTCTAGGGGGGCGGGGTAAAAATCTAATAATAAATAAATAAATAAATGAAATAAATAAGTATGTAAGCAGTGTTTCCTCAATGGCCATTTGGAATTCAGCCAGTCTACACATTAAAATCATCTTAGAAACGGAAATACAGAAAACGTTGAGAAAATAATTACAAGGCCCAAACAGACGAGAATCCTAAACAATAAAACATTTCTATTGTAGTAAGTTAAATGCCATCTCTATCTTCATCTTAAAGCAAAAGTAACATCACCAACAAGAAGAAAATGTCTACTTTGTGCAGAATTATTACTTTGATTAAACATTCATTAGAAATTAAAAAAAGGCATTACTGCAATTTCTAATAGATACAGATAGCTGAACAACTAAGCTACAGCATTTACTGGCTGTAAAACAGCAGGTTTAAATTGCCTCATACATCAATGTCTGAACACAATCCAATATGTCTGGAGTTAAAACGAAAGTCTAAACTTGATTCTATTTTCATATATACAAGGACCCAGACCACCTACTCCAAACCTCTGCTTGAGCAGAAATCACTTTTTGGTACACATAGTGCGGTATGATTTATATTTCTAACCATTATATCTTACACCAGACTTACACCCCAGACTTTAAGAGATAATTCTCTGTATGGGTCATTTACTGTGTATCACAGCAAGAGTTCCCACTACAGATACCTGTTCTAACCTTGAGAAGTTAGTAATATTCAAGTTCCATTCAAAGAAATAAAACTTTAGTTAACAAGTAACTTTCCTATTGATTTCACAGGAAGGCTACCTGTTGCTTATGCAACTAGACTAAGCTATCATGTCTTCCACATACAATACAGTGCCTTGCGCCACAACACAGCATGTGTGTCATATTAGAACAACAGAAGTTAATGTGGAAGCAGCAATATGGGCGTACCCTCTGTGAAACATCAAACAGAGGAAGACAGCCAAAAAAGTGTTGTCTGACACTTCAGCACCACTACCATACTATACTTTTGGCCTAGGCTCCTTCTCTATCCAGTTCTAGTACAGTATAGTGAAACACATGGCCATGGGAACCAGCTTCATACCCATCTGCAGTACAATATAGTACAGTATAGTCTATTGATAAAGCTCAACATCCTTGATAACATCCTTCCTTTGAAGTCCCAGAGTTGGAAAAGAAGCAAAAGTAGCCGAAAACTGAGGTATCTGCCTTTGGAAGAGAGAGTTGGGAATGGAAAGAAGGAAGGAATTCTTTATAATGTGCAACCAAGTCAGTTTTGACTTATGGCAACCCTTTTCAGGGTTTTCTAGGTAAATGGTACTCAGAAGTGGTTTACCATTCCCTTCTTCTGCAGGCATCCTGCTGTGCAGCTTGCTGAAGTCCACAGAGACTGTCTCTTCCGGGATGCATAGTGAGGAATCGAACTCCCAACCACATAACTCACTGAGCTATCCAGTCAGGAATTCTTTACTCTACAAATTACTCATTCTTGCACCCATTCTGTGCAATAGGGGAATAACTTCCCCAGAGAGCCATTTTGGTTATGTTCAGTGTATCTGAGAAGTCTTGGCCCCATCTTGACAATTCTCAGGTGAAGATAATTTCCCCCCACTGGTTGAAGCTTTTGCTTTGTTCAGTAGCCAGACTCACATGGCATGGGTTTATAAAGACCATGTTTTGCTCTTCGGGTGTATCTGAGGACCCACCATTGTGCTCTGCAAACTATTTATTCACCTTAAAAACTGATAGTCTGTTTCACCAATAAATAAGCAGGTGTCAACCAATTTGCAACAAAGCAGCTGCTCTCTCTTTTTAGTTCCTTGTTTGAAGAATGCAGACTGCCCAGACACAACTGAACCAAACAAATTCATAATGGCCAGAATCCAGTTGGTATTCATGTAAGGTTTGCATAATGTGATGTAGCTAATTGTGGCTAAGTGACAGGGTATCCAAGCATCTCTTAATCATGTGCCTCGTTGTACACCCGAGTGTGCAACCAAAATATACCCTGGAACCTCCTCAAATAGCTTCAATTAGCTACAGAAAATTATGCAAACACCAATAGGATTCTGGTCACTATCCTCTGCTTATACTGTTGTCAGGCTTACAGAAGTTCACCTTGTCTTATATTCCAGTGCTGAAAGCTATCTAAATTTGCATTATGACCCAAGTATCACCAAATTATTACTGCATCCCAGTTCCTCCACTAGAAAATTCAAAGAGGACTATCCTGTCTTTGGAAAGGATGGATCTCTTAAATATAAAATAAGGTTCCTCTGGAAAGCCACTATTAAAATCTAGAGTAAGGCAAATATATTTGTATACTTTTCTTTTTTAATAGACTGTACTTACTGCAATGGATGTATATTAAGTCAGCTAAAAGTCATGGAGCAAAAAAATTATAATAAAACCTCACACAATAAAATCTACAGGCCAAATCAAATTAATAACTCTTGACTGTTTTAATCCACTGAACACTTTAAACTCTGCTGCATGGTCCCTTAATGGAAATGGCAAGTTGTAAGACTGAGTGACATTTCTTGGCTGCATAACTGCATTGCAGGCTTCTCATGACACAGCTGCTCTACTGGAACATCACAAGGATTTGAAAACTATGGAAGCACACACACCACTTTAACAACAATACTTAAGAGAGCATATCTGAATAACTATGCTTGTTTTTTGTGTATGAGGATAGCGGATTGGTTGTTAGTTTCCAGACAAAAATTGCAGAATCCAATTAGACACAGCTCTTTTCAGCCTCTCTGCAAGCCTGTTTTATAGAAATCACTGTAAAAATAGGCAAAGTTGCCCCGCAGGCTAGCAGGTCGAAAGATTAATATTTTACAGTAAAAGAAGCTGATTATTTGAAAGCTGTTTTTTTGTTTTGGTTTGGGTTTTTTTGGTGCTAGAAGCAACAAAAGTTTTAGATATGGGATAGGGCGCTTTTTTTGTAATAAGCTGTATATCTCAAAAGCTGAGATTACTTTTTTTTTCCAGATTTCCTGTGGTTGTCATGCAGGATTAATGAAATAGTGAGATTCCTTACAGAGTCTTGAATATACAGATACAATTTTAACTTTTATATACTGTACTTGTAGTTATGATTAAACTATGGATGCCAGTTTTGGGGAGGGGGCTATAATTGTTCATCTGCCTACTCCTCATACCTCAGAACTGAGGAAAAGGCTATAGAAATTTACAAGTGAAGAGGCAATGTCAAATCCCAATGGAGATGCTCTGACTAGATGCTGCCCTGAAGGTAGCACACAGACATATATACATGGGAAAAGGAAAGGAAAAGGAATATTCCTGTTGGCTTGAAGCAGCAAAGAGAGTTTTCCATTCATCAGGGGTTTCTACCTACTCACGCTTTTTTCACTACATTTCAATGATATACTAGCAGCAAGGAAAGAACTTCAAAGGAACCCGTATCAAACTTGAATGGTACATTCTAAAGAATTAAACATATTATAGTTGCCACTTATAATTTAACCCCAAACAAAAAGAGCACTAATACATATATTAAATGAAACCCCTAAAACAAATTTAACCTAATCCAAATAACTTTTTAGGGTAATTTTGTTGTTTGCCATTGCTGGAATTACTCTTACTCACCAGGGATACTGCACAAAAATTAAATACTAATAGATTTTCTTTTAATCTAAGACAGTTATCTTAGGTACAAGTACTTCTCAGTCTCTGTTAAAAGTTTATGTTACAAAGATCAAACAGTTCTGAAGGCAAGAATGAAAAGAGGGAATTATCTTCAAGAGACCTTATATTCTGAACAAAGAAGAAACCATCGTTTTAGCATTTGAAGAAAAGTACCTTTTAATACATTTATTAGTACATCCACTTCCCAACCTGGTTTTATTTTTAAAAGTATCCACAGTGGTGAATATCATTTTGTGTTTTTAAGCACAGAACCAACATCTTATCCTCCTTTGAACTTGGATTACACCCAAGAAGGCTGTGCAAAGTTTATGGGAGGGAAGAATTTCAGCAGAGACTTCTGCTATATCATCTGAGGGGAAGTATGCTTAGAGGAGGGGCATATATCACATATAAATTTCAACTTTCCTCTTCTCTCCTATTTCCCCTTGAGATACTGCTGTGGAATAATGGAAGAAAGAATTATGAGCCCCTCACTCTTGCTGATGCAATACATGATGGGTACAGAGGGAACACAGAGAATCTCTGCTTTGGGTTAAATAACAAAAACAAATGAAAAAGACTTAAAATATAATCAAACATGTGGTGGCACTTTAACTAACAAATTTACGGCAGTCTGAAATGTTGGAGGTTCTCCCAACGCAAGGCCACAGGTTGAGTGAGGGGTGAGGAACAAGTGAGATGGAAAAAGAGGGGGACAAATATGCTATTAACATTGGCCCTGGACTTTCAAAATGACGATGGCATAGTTAACACTGATAAGGAACATTCAAGTAATTGATTAATAGATACAGGTATTAGTTTGCTTGTCAGCTAGTACTAGTAGCAGCCTGATGCCTTTGGAGTAGAAACAAAGATTACTTGTTTTCAGAAAGTTATGCTGAAGTTCAAGTTATGTCAAAGCAAACAACTTTTTGGCTACAGCTGTACTAAGGGGTATAGATAAAACCAGCTTATTAATGTCTATCTTGTGCTAAGAATCCCTGACATATTCTAAGAATCCCCTATTTGCTCACTGGAATTTGTGAATGTAATCCTTTTCAGCTGTCTCACTCTTCCTCTCAAATCTGCCTTTATAATTCCTTTTCATCACAACAATTTTGTTCATATCTCTTAACATATGGTCCTGGGAGGCTAAAGGGTTCCAAGTATGGCTTTTTTGCTTTGCCCTTTTTTATGTCAGATTTGTATTCATTTATTCTCTGGCATAGGGTTTACTGCATTTCCCCTATGCAGAATACAAAGGGTCATTACTGGCAAAGTATGGCATAGATCACATTAGCAGATGAACTAGAAAGTGAGGCCTAATGTTGTGGGTGACATTGTTGGGGGCCCTAACGATGCTGCCAGAGATGTGGAGACAGAGTTGGCATCTAGGTGAGTACAGTAGCAGGGTTATGTTCCCGTCTCCGTCTCCATGTTACTAGATCTACTCTGTGCTTACAGCTCTTCTAGGATGAGGGTCTGCCTGTAATCATTAAAGGGCCTGCCACCTAGTACAGAGCCATAACTAGTAATTTTGGTTCCTCAGGGCCAAAAAAAGAAACTCCAGCATGTGCCAAATTTAAGAGTGTGTGGCCATGGTGATTGGCCCTATTCTCTGCTGAGCCTCTTTGGAAGAGATGAGCTAAAGGCAGGCAGCCATGCAACCCAAGCTGATTGATCTGTGGCAGGAAGAACCACACAGTGTCCCCTTGAGATATGCTTAGCTAACTCCACTGCAACCGCCAAAAAAGAAAGAAAAAACTAACCTTCAGTATCTCACAACATCGGGGGGGGGGGGGGGGGGGGAGACAAAGCAGCTGCTCAACTTCCGGAGTACCTTGCTCTCTTTTGATTGCTGATTTCAAGGGGGGGGGGGGGGTCCTGAGAAGCAAGGGATGATAGGAACAGTAGTTTCTGGACTCACCTGTGCTCTGAAACAGATGAGCTTACGAAACATCCTTCATATCACACTTTGGTTCCCAGGACTTCCCCTTGAAACCATCAGTCAAGGTTGAGCCAGGAACTGCAGCAGCTGCCTTTTCTTCTTTCTCCAGTGGTGCACACTGCTGAAAGTTTGTTTGCTTGTTTTCTTTTTCTGACATCTGGGGGAGGGGTTGCAATGGGTGTGGCTGGGCATGACTCCGCAGTAGGGCACCACAGGGCACTTTGCTTTCAGCTGCGGACAGGCAAGCTTGGGCTGCACAGCTCTCTGCAATTAGCTTGTAGCTTCTGAGGAGGATCAGCAAAGGGCAGGGCGATTTTCTTAGCCACACCTTCCAATTTTGATACCTTGGAGCTTAGCCCCAGTTAACCCACCCTAGTTATAGCCATGACCCAGAGGGAAGAGGTAATGTTACGGTTTACTTAGTGGGGTGAATGAATAAATTGACAGGTCAAGACAGAAAAAATCTACTAAAAGACAAACACAAATGAGAAAATGACAGAGCTCAGTGGGACAGAACACCTGCGGTAGTCAACCAGAGCACACAACTAAGACCATTCACACACTGTCAATGATTTACAGCCCATTCTGGGCAACAATACTTGCTTGTTCTCGCAGGCTCTGGGAGGCAAGCTTGTCCCCTATCATTTCAAAGGCAGCACCCTACCACTGGTACCAACTGACAGACAAAATGATGACTCCACCTATTACAAAGATGCCTAAGTAACTAATGTGCTAAGCATTTATTACTGGTGTGAATAAAGCTGCTGTCACATTGAAAATTAACTACCTATGTTAGTAATGTAATTTTCACCGTCCTTCCAGTCTCCCTCAATCTCTACCTCCACTATTTTGTACCCTGTGAATATAAATCTGTCTGGCCTAATTGTTGTGCTCCAGGTGCCTAAGGAAGTGGATTATAGTCTGTAAAGGGCCACACTGAAATAAGTCTGTTACTCTCCAAACTGCCACATTACTTTTTGTATCTATTTTTGTATTGGTTTAATTTGACTTACTGAAAAAGATTAGCATGATGGCCTCTTTGAAAACTGCTAGTTTGACATGGCTATTCGGTGAGCATGACTCACACAGGAAAACCCTTACCCTTGGGGAAAGAAGACCGTCAAGCAACATTTTATTTGCTTGTTTGACCAGGTTCACCTCAGATAAAACTTCTCTGCAAAGCAGAGGTCAGCCAATCAGAAGCCAATCCCACTACCTCTTGTATTCCATTGTTGAGCGCATCAGCCTGATACAATGGTCCTATATGGTTGAACTGTATTTGAAAGAATACAGTAAGGCACCAAAACTCATTAAGATTTTGGAGATATATTGCCTGAGTAATAATGCATTACAGTGGATAGTCAATTGTCTTACAGATAAGAAACAAAGCAGCAATAATGCATCACACTGGAAAGAGGTACTGAATTGGCCAGTTCAGACTTTAATCCTGGAAGCAATGCTGATTCATGCAGTCCATTATGATTCTGAAAAGGTTACAGTTTTCCAGAGCAGAATCCCCTATTTAACTTTCAAAGGGGGTTGTTTAACTTTATGTAATTAAGAAGAATCAGCAAAACCTGATGAAGAATGGTCACATCTATAATTTCCACAAGAGCCTGCGTGATGAAGTGGATAGAGTAATGGACTAGGACTCAGGAGACCTGGGTTTGAATCCTCGCTTGGCCTTAGAAACTCACTGGGAAGTGGTACTGATAAAATGACTCCTTAAATATCTCACATACCTTGAGGACCCTATTAGGATCACTGTAAGTCAAATGGGTCTTGACAATACATAACAACATAATTTTCACAGGTGACTTGTCATGGCAATGCTGACTGGGGTATTCTGGGTTGTAGCCTAAAAACAAGTAACTTTTCTCATATCTGATTGTTCATTAGGGCAAAGACCAGTGGGACTATATGGATTAGTTCTGTCAATCAATGGCTAGTATCATATGAACTATGTCACTAGCTCTATAGGCTTGGGGGGTGGGGGAAGAGCTGAGACTGCTTTTTTTCTTGAGCAGTGTCTCACACCCATCCAGATACATGGCACACTGTTTTTAAGACAAGGCCAGGTGTGTTTTTTTGTTTTTGTTTTTTTGGTGACTGGCTGGTGTCATTGTTACACTATCCCACCCTCTCCCCAAAAGCCTAATATATAGCCCTCTGGCAGTACAGCCCAAAATGTCAGCATTCATCTACATGGCTAACTACAATATTCTAGGAACACTGGTGAGACTCTTGGGGAAATTGTGTGTATTTATTTCCCATTTTTGGAACTACATCTAAGAGACTGGCCTTTTCTCCACCTTCAGCAGGAAAACTTCAAATCTTAGTCATCAAGCCTCAAAATGGAAATCTGCTTTATTGTGATCAGAAGTAAGATCAACAAGCCTGCTGATGAGAATCAGCTGCCCCATTGCCAGTTTGAAAACCAGAGATGTGTCAAGGAGCAGCTGTTTCGTCAACAAAATCTTCATCAACAAGATCTTCTGGCAATCTAGCTTGGAGGACAAGTGTGGAACCTGACCCACTATAATTCAAAATAAATCTGGAAAAACAGAGCAGATATTGATTGGATCAGACACTGGCTTAAATCCTGTTGTGCAGCTCCATGTGTTTAATGGGGATGATTTCGTTAGCAGCAGAAAACTGCCACTGATAAAAGATAAATCACTGCTAATTAAAGGCAATTTCAGGTGCATGAACCCTGAAATCACCAAAGGAAGCCTTTAGGCAGTTTGCTGCTGTCATCACTTTTGCACATGCAGAGTTATGCAACAGGATTTCAACTACTAGGTAGCCCCACATTTGAAATCAGAGATGCTGCAAGAAAATAGCAGATGTTTCTCCATCTGCAATCAGAAATGTGTTACTACAGGCATCAAACTGTGAACAAATAAAGATGTCACACACCAGTCACAAGTTTGCCCTGGGTTTGAAAAAGAAAAAAGGAATACTGTTTTGATGAGTGCAACTTCTTATTTATTTACATAAAATTATAGAGGAGCAAAGCTACATGAGATCAACTTCAACATCCTAACAACAATTATGGGAGTGGTTTTACCAGTTCCACTCCCCCAGTGAGTTTCCATGGCTGAGCAGGGATTTGAACCCTTTTCCTCAACTCCTAGTCCATCATTCTATCCACTACACCACACTGGGAACAAAGTGCAGTTAGAGTAGGCCTATTTGAATCAATGGAGCTTACTGAAAAAATTTACTCACCAAATCTTCATGGATTCATTGTGCCTACTCTAGTGTAATTTACTACACAAAGCAACAGGATTTGGCCTAATGTTTTGCCTTTGCTGTTTCACGTATTTTTCCATTCTTAGCTTTATTTATACCTTCATAATTTAATCCTACAAAACTGATTTGACAGTAAAAGCTTTTAGCCAAAGAGTTTTGCAGAACAGAGGCCTTCAACAGAGACTTCCCACATTTAGATCCTGCCCACTGCATAGCTACAGAATACACAGATCACAGGAATGTAGCAGAGCCATAGAACAAGATAAACTTTTAGGCCAACTAAGCCAACCCCCTTCTTGGTGCAGGAAATCCTGAGCCAGAGCTTTTCCAAAGAACAACTGTCCAGTTTCTCCTCCAAGCTTTGTAGAGAGAACGTTAATTCATTTAATTGGTAGAAGTGCAAATTGTTCTTACTCTTAAGAAGTTTCACCTAAAGTTCAGCTGAAATCTATGCTCCTGTCAACTAGTGCCCGTTTGATTGAGCTCTACCACCCAAAAGAGTAGAAAACAAGTCTTTGCCCTCTTCTACTTTTCAGGTATTTGAAAAGTATTATCATCTCTTCCTTTAGTTTTCTCCCAGTGCTGAATATAATCAGTTCCTCTATCTTTTTTTCATATGCCTAACCATTTCTTCTGCCTTATCGAAACCTGGGCTGATTTGTCTGCAAGCTGAATTATTATTTCCTATGAGCTAGAAACTATGGTTCTATTAACACAACCTAAAACTGCATCAATACACAGTGCAGTGCAGTGCAGTGCAGTGGCTAGAGCGAGAGACTGGGACTCAAGAGACCTGGATTTGAATCCCTGCTCAGCCATAGAAACTCACGAGGTGGGGAGATGGAACAGGTAAAACCACTCCTCAAATATCTCACTTACCTTGAAAGCCCTATTAGGGTCTATGTCAGTTCTGACTTGATAGCACATGACACACAAAATTGCATTGACTTTTTTTGAAGTCACATAAAATGATCGCTCAAGTACAATCGTAAACATATTTTTCAGATTTCCAAATACCATGTCAACTCAAGCATCCCTGATCCTATACCAGGTGTATTTAATTTCTCCTACCCAATTCTGAAGTCTGCATTTGTACATGTTTGATTTAAATTTGATAATTTCAGCCTTGTTTTTCACTCCATCGATGTCATTCCTGTCTTCTGAGAGGTCTTTTATCCCACACAATCTTGAGATGTCAAAATTTCCCTTCATTTAGAGAACTGATTAAAATGTTGAAGATTCCTAGACTCAAAGGAGACTCCTGCAACACTTGACCTAAGTCCTCCGTCCAGGTAGATGAACTGTTATAGACAAGCAGTTATATATGGTTTTCCAAACAGCTCCAAAGGCAAACTTGTTCAGGAAATCCTATATATGTTTGTTCAGAAATCAGCTCCTATATGTTTGGTAAGGTTTATCCAAGACTGAAGCCTAACTGTTAGAATAAGTGCAATAACATTACACTTAATGTAACCAGTAGGAGAGATAGCAAGGTAGAATGGGACATTCTGGCTTCTCTCTTCCCCCCCAAGTGTCCACTTATAGATTGTTCCTCTTAGATCATTTGCTCTGACACTACTTCCCCCATCCTCAAGGAAATAATTTGTTCTTTTTCTGCAGTGGGGGATAGACCATGAGTGCCTTTCACACTTCACTTGCACATAAGCCAGATCTAGAAGCTTCTGTACTCAAGTTGAGCTTTTATCCAGTTTTCTCCCAAATGGATGCCTTAGATACAAATTTTTCTTTTTACCATTCCATGAGCATCCTGAGTGATTACTCCTTATTCAAGCTGTAGAAACATATTATATACATTTAAACTTCTTTTATAATATATATTATGTGCATCCAAGTTCTATAACTGTTATACGTATTAAAAGTTCTTCCATATTGTATGCCTTCAGATCTTCTTCCTTTTACGTGGGCCTCAACCTCTGTATAAGATACAGTAGTTAGAAAATAATGTTGCAGTGATGGAGAAGGGGAAGAGACAAAGCTTGGCTACACGGATCAATTGGTGGACTGGAGCAGGCTAAACAGGTTCGTTTAAGCTTGAGTAGAGGTCTGATATGCTATTTTGTGTGATCCTTACATCTGCATGGCATATACACGTCAAGCAATCTGATTCGACCACCTCTCTTAAGAAAAGAGAAGAAACCAAAGCAAAGAACAACAACAAAAACCCCTCCTTTCCCCCTCCTGTCTCCTCATTCTTTCAGAAGGCTTTGAATTTTTAAAAAAAATGTTTTAAAGGTACAGCACATCAATGCTGCCCTAATAGACTTTTTTTTTTGCTTCCTCCCTCTGCCCCATCCAGTTTCAGTTTCTCGATACTGTTAAGCTTAATGAAACTGGGAAAACAGAGGAAGTTTTTGATTTCCCAATATCATTAAATGGCTAAGCTTAATGATACTAGGAAACTGAAACTGGATGGGAAATTTAAAGAAGCAAACTCCGTCTTGGTTTGATCCCAGCAATTACATCTGCTGGGAATGAACCAAAACTGAGCAATCCTACTTACACCTAAAAACCAGTAGCCCCCATCAGGGTGCCAGAAAGGTGCAGGTAGGAACACCATGGGGATGGGATGGGTCACTCTGCCATTTATGTCATCTGGTCATCAGCAAAAGGAGCAAACCAGTCTGTTCTTACAACCAAACTGAGGCAAATATCTGGGTAGTCATTCCGACAGCTAGCTAGGTAGGAACTTGGTACTGACTGTAACCAACTAAATATTATTTAGAAAATGGAGATACTAAGAATGCTATGAATGCTGATTAACATAACAGACCTGTCATTGCTATGCTGATAAAGCTGACCACAGGATGCCCTACATAGAAAAAAACTACATTTTAGAGGGTATAAATACATTCCTTGCTGTAATCAGGTCAGAACGCACTGGCTGTGTCTTCCTGTAAATGTTACCTGTTGCTTAATAAAGAATGACTCTGCTTTAAGCCTGAAATCTAAAAAACATAATACTGCTGTTTTCTTCTACTAGCACCATAATCTCACTTCACTAGCCTGCTGCACTCTGCTAAAAAAATATTCCTACAAATCCCTAGACTACCAGCACAAGCCTATAGTGTCTACTCTGAGGTAACACATACTGGGTTCAATAGTACTTACTATCAGGTATTTGTTTGTTTTATTTGTTCCATCTCAAGTTTAAAGGCTGCAGATTTATTCTGCCACAGCAGTTACTTAGGTGAAGTGACAAGGCTCATAAACTAGTTCCCAATGAGTATTTCCTTGTTACAGATTTCATATTTTGATTGCTAAATGTAGGCACTGAACAAGAAAAGGCTTTCATTCTTGTCATTTCACCCCCTTGCTGCAAACTGCATGACCTGAACATCACCTTTGTCTAAATATTTATCTAAAGGCATATGCTTCATTCACATGCAAACGAAAACGAAGTGCTTGATGTCCGTTGGACTACGTCCAAAGATTTTAGCCTCAAACTTTGCTCCTGGAGGAAAAAGAAAACAGCTTTCGAACAACTTCTAATCTTCTGAGACATCTAAGTACAGAACATGCTATAACTACATATTACAGTAAGATATTGTAATTACATTTTACAATATTATAAGGACTGCATAAACATTACATCTTAAGATATCACACAGATTACAGGGACTTAAAATCAGCCTCTCCCCTACTCATGCTTCCATTCAATTATTCTTGTGATATCTCACCTGACAAAGAGATCTGTGGCGTCAAATGCCTGTCCACTTCTGGAGCTTTTTAGTTCACCTCATAAAAATATCACCCCAGTAAGGGTTTTGGAATTTGTTTTGGACTAAAAGGCAACCCCAGTCTGCTCTTTACAAAAGGTTTTGATCACCTCCTCATGGCTGAGAGATCTCATGGCTGAGCAGGTGAGTCACTACTAAGGGCACTGATTCTTCTCCTCCACCACCCTTGTTCCCACTTGCTTAGTTATCCTGAGACTCAGCTAGTGAACAAGCAAGTATAGTGCAGAGGGTTAGTAACTGTTACTGTCACAGGATTCTTTGTTAGTTTGGTGCAATAGAATTACACGGTTACCCCTTTGATCCCACCCGTACCACATCACCATAGTGTGCCTTCAAGTCACTTCTGAATTATGGCGATCCCCTCCAGGGCTTTCTAGATACAGAGTACTCAGAAGTGGTTTACCACTCCCTTTGTCTGTGGGCCATATGAGGTTTTGCAGCTTGCCCAAGGCTGTATAGGCTGTCTTTTCTCCCATGAGGCACAGTAAGGAATCAAACTCCCAATCTCTGGCTCCACAGCCAGATGCCTAACTTACTGAGCAACCCAGCTAGCTACCACCATTGTGGCTAAATGAAATTCAAAAGTAATAACATTCTACACAGGAAAAACTGTCTATTCTCTATGTAGAAGAATGAATTCAAATTTAACATCAGAAATAATATTTTTTTAAAAAAAGCCAGTAGAGAGACCATTCAGCCTCCCAAAGCATTCTGTCACTGATCTCACAGTGACAATTGTGCTAAATAATAGAGCAGGACAAATTCCATCAAGAGGGTCAACTCCTATCTTTTGTGGCTCTTTAAAACATATATGTTTATCAACTTATCCATGCAAGGATAACTACATTATTGCCATGACAACATGGCCATTATGAAGGTAATGACCACCAAATTTGTACTTTTTGCTTTTCAATTCCCTCAGATCTCACAGCTAACAAGCCCCAGCACTCACCACCATATGTATATAATCTGCAAGGTGAAGCTAATGCTTCCTACAACTAAAATAAATGATGTGAAGTATAGAAAAGGACATGAGATAGTAAAACTCATTAGTCTTTTAAGATGCTGAGACTCTTGAATTTACTACGACATGATGATATTATTCATCAAATTACCAGAACAGCTAGATTTGTATTACAAAACAGCCATAAACAAATGCAACCATTTGTAATAAGTCAATTTTTTTTGTGTTAAGCCAACAGAAACGTCTTCTTTCCCACTTTATATTCTGCCTTTGCCAGGAATCCCACAGGTAAGTGAAAGGTGTCAAGGAGATCCGCCGTCAAAGAAAGAGAGAGGTACCTCATGTCATAACACTTGGGTTCAGGCCTCCTCCCCCGCTGGATTATGTACTGCTTGGAGAACGGCAGTCATAATACAGTACATACGTCTTTCTCTCATTTTTTTTAAAATACATGCCATATTCAGTCCATTGGTACTATACGACTTTATACACATTCTTTACCAGTAGATTGCATTACCCAAAATAGATAAAAATGCAAAAAAAAAAAAACCCCAAAAAAAACCCAATATTGCTTGAATAATGCCATGATCCACTTGCACAGTTTATTTCACTCATAACAGTGACAAACCCTGATTTCTGAACTGTGCAATAGCCCGCAAAAGACACACATCAGTTTTATTACATTCTTTTAGCTCAGCTGGCTGCAAACAAGGATTGCTCACATCTTAACTAGAGGGTTTTTTAAACTCTTTACTACAGCTCATTTTGATGTTTTAAGTAGCTTTCATGTTCTTCTATAAATAGGAATGAAACATCAGCATGAGTCAGAATGCTGAAGCATCTTTCAATTCTGATTCAGGGCAATTTATCCTACAGAGGCTCCACTGTAGAGAATGACCATTTACCTCCGCCATCACAAACATGCTGTCACTACAGAGCACAGATTAGCCTTCCAGCTTCTACATTGCATCAGAGCATATACTAGCATGCTCTGACGTCTGTTCCACCACTGACAGGCATGGTGATTTTCCTCTGTTGGAAAGGGGGGGGGGGGAAGAGGCCTATATTTTTTCTTACTCCCTCCAAATATGGAGGCACTCTACCCAGAGCAGATTAGTAACCATGTGGTTACTAATCAAAGTTAAGAATTGTCCTTGAAATCCACTTCACTTGTGAATCTTGCTTCACAGAGCAAGTCAGTTCTTAAGAAGAAGGCAGGATATTTATTTCACTCAACCTTCCTTTCATTCATAATTGTTCCAGATGGCAAGGGGGAAAGGCTGGCAAGTTGCCTGGGTATCATCATTGGCTTCCAAGGCTAAAAATGAAATATTGCAAACTCTGTCCACCAGAAAATATCTTCATCACTCTCATTGAATCATAGAATAATGGAGTTGAAAGGGCCTATAAGGTAGAGTCCAACTTCCTGCTCAGTGCAGGAATCCATATCAAAGTATATGTGACAGATGGTTGTCTAATTTTCTCTTGAATGCCTCCAATGTTGGGAGCACTCACCACCAACTGAAATAATTGGTTCCATTGTCATGTTTGCTCTAATAGATAAGTTTTTTTCTGATATTCATCTGAAATATGGCTTCCTGTAACTTGAGCCCATCATTACGTGCCCTGTACTCTGGGATGATTGAAAAAAAGATGCTGCCACTCCTCTATTAGACAATCCTTTGAATATTTGAAAAGTGCTATCATATCTCCCCTCAGTCTTTTTTTCCACAAAGATAACACGCCCAGTTCTTTCAGCCTTTCTTCATATGACTTGATTTCCAGTCTCCTGATCATCCTTGTTGCCCTTCTCTGAACTTGTTCCACTTTGCTGGCATCCTTCTTAAAGTGCAGTGTCCAGAAATGGACACGGTACTCAATATGAGGCCTAACCAGTACCAAATAGAGGGGAACTAGTACTTCACAGGATTTGGAGATTATGCTTCTGTTAATGCAGTCTAACAAAGCATTTGACTTTTTTACAGTCACATCACACTCATGCTCGGCTTGTGATCTACAACAATTCCAAGATCCTTCTTGCTTGTAGTACTACTGAACCAAGTGTCCCCTATTTTGTAGCTGTGTGTTTGGTCCCACCCCACCCCGGTATGGAACTTTGCAGTGATCCCTGTTAAATTTAATTCTGTTGTTTTCAGCCCAGTGCTCAAGCCTATCAAGAACTTTTTGAATTTTGTTTCTGTCTTCCAGGGTATTAGCTATTCCACCCAATTTTCTGTCATCCACAAATTTGATAAGTGTTCCCTTCATCCAAGCCATTAAAAAAAACCTGTTGTACAGCCCCATGCCTAGGACTGAGCCTTGTGGTGCCTCACTTGCACCTCCTTTCAGTTTGAGAAGGAGCCATTGATAAGCACTTTCTGAATACGATTCTGTAACCAACTGTGTATCCACCTGACAGTTGTTCTAATCAGCCCACACCTAGTTAACTTGCTAATCAAAATAAAATGGGGCACTTTGTCAAAGGCTTTGCTGAAGTCAAGGTATGTTATGTCTACAGCATTCCTACCATCTACTGAGGGGGGGGGATTACCTGTTCAAAAATGGAGATAAGATTTGTTTTTGACAAATCTATGTTGGCTTCTTGTTATCACTGCATTGTTTTCAAGGTACTTGCAGAGTTACCACCTTATAATCTGCTACAGAATTTTCCGTGGGAATGATGTCATGCTGACTGGTCTGTAGTTCCTGGTTCCTCCTTTTTGCCCATTTTGAAAATATGGAAAATGTTAACTCTCCTCAAATCATCCAGCACTTCTTCACCCATCGTCCATGATTTCCAGAAAATAATAGGCAGTGGTTCTGAGACTTCTTCAGCCAGTTCCTTCAATATTCTTGGATGCAGTTCATCCGGCCCTGGATATTTGAACTCATTCAAAGTAATAAGGTATTATTCCTTGACTACAGTGGTGCCTTGACTTACGAACGTCCCAACGTATGAACATTTCGACTTACGAACAGCTCCGTTCGCAAAATTTTGCTTTGACTTGCGAACGGAGCTTTGACTTACGAACAAAAAACCACGGGGAAAGCGGGAAATGGACTTTGGACTGCCTGGTACTGCCTGGTACTGTAATTTTAAAATGTAAAAATTGGTTTAAAAGGTGCTTGGTTTGGTTTAAAGCTGCTTGGTTTTAAAGGTGTTCTGTTTAAAAGGTGTTTGTTCCCTCGTTCCCTCCTTTCCTGCCCTTTTTTTTAACCTAAGTCATTTTAGGTTTTTAAAAAAATTCTCCCCCTAGTGGTAGAGGACGGATTAACCGGTTTTGCATTAGTTCCTATGGGAACTAATGCTTTGACTTACAAACGGCGCTTTGACACAAGAACAAAAAACAGCCGGAACGGATTAATCAGTTTTCAATGCATTCCTATGGGAAATGCTGATTTGACTTACGAACGTTTTGACTTACGAACATCTTCTGGGACGGATTAAGTTCGTAAGTCAAGGCACCACTGTATTTGTTTATCAATCTCAAGTTACACTTTTTGTAGGAGAAAATTATCAGCAACAGAAGCCAGGAATTTATTGGAAGGGTCATATTTGGCAGAATTTGCCTTCCAACAGATATCAGGATAATTGAAATATCCCATTACTACTACATTGTGCCTCTTTGAAATTTTCGCGATTTGTTTTTCAAAGGTTTCATCCGTATCTTTTCCTTGATTGGACAGTCCAACTACTATGTTCCTTTTGTTTTTCACCACAATTATATTAATCCAGATGATCTTGGTGGGACAACCAAGCTCAGCCTCCTATATTTCTGTGCAGGAATATATACTTTTGACATATAACTGTGACTCTGTTTCTATTCTTTCTGATCTATTTGAACAATTTATATTCTTCATTTGCTGTATTTGAGTCATGGGAGTCATCCCACTAAGTTTCAGTTATCCCTATCAAGTATATTTACCCTCTTGAACTAAGATTTTCTGTTCTTGTTTCCCATACTCCTGGCATTCATATATAGACACCAGAGATTGTGTGATTTGTGGCCTGCTTTCCTTCAGACATTTTTATGAAGATTACTGGGCCCCATTAGAGCTGCTTGGTCTGTTCCTCTTATTGTGCATAAGCCTTTATCTATCTCTACCTCTGAGCTTGCATCTCCTTCCCCCTTCCAATTCAGTTTAAAGCCCTTCTGATGTTCTTCATGCTGTGGCCATTTTTCTGTGTTTTTCTAACATTGTCAGAAAAATTTACAACGGAAACTTTAAAACTCACAGTACAATCTTATAAAAGAAAACTTACCCCAATCTGCGTTGAGGGAGACATAGGAGTTCACCGGAACCCAGTAGCTGCGTAACAGAGAGAGGCAGGAAGCCAATGAGCAAGCGGCTGAGTTTGAAAAGGGCCAATAACTGAAAGGGTCCTAGACCCGGCTTCGCCCACAAGGGACCTCGCCAAGCACCTCTCATCTCGTTCTCTGTCACTTTGTGCGCATCCGCATTCTCCACCAAATCTATTAGAAAAATTTAGTTCTCTCATGGCTTCACCAAATTTCTTAGGAATTTCAAGACTCTCAAACAAATAGACTCTCTCAATGCAGATAACTTTATTTACATACATACATACAAACCTTTATTGGCATTAAAAGTACAGAATGCTTTAGACCGGTGGAAAAACTGTAGGGGGTAATAAAACCATGACCAATATAAAATTAGGAAAGGAGGTGCAAGCGAGGGCTATACCCGGAAGATAGCCTCTCTGATCTGAATCGCAGTTTGTAAAAAACAAGCAACAAACTTTACAAACTTTATTTAAAGTAAAATATTTATTTGCAAATAGAGTGGCACAATGCAACAGGGATCCAACAGGATCCTGTAACAAAGACAGCTAGAACAAAGGCAGTGGTACACATTTACAGGCTTAGTACAGACTTCTTCCGACTTGTTTGAACTTGTACAGACATGTTCAGACTTGTCGGCACCTTCAACAATTCCGTAGTTCCTCATTTTTCTGCTGAGATGAGGTCAGCATCAAACACCTAAAAATGCTATCTTTTTACTTCTTGTGAAATCGCTAATTTCCTTCCTCTTTCTTGGATAACTTTGTCAACTTCAGCAAGAACAGTCTTTCTGGATGTTTCTACTGACCGTGTCTGCTTTTTTTGAACCAAAGTTTCTTTAGGCCTTTTCGTCTGGCCTTGGCCTATAGTTTTCCTTATACATTCCAGAATGTTTCCACAACATTCTTCCCAGTCCTTGTGAGGTGCAACCCATCACTTGCCAGCAGTCCATCTTCCAGGAAGCATAGCCCATGGTCCCAAAATCCAAATCCCTCATGTTGCTACCATCTTTGTAGTTAGTCATTCAGCCAGAGTATTTTCCTTTCCCTTTTTTATTCCTCTTCTGAGTCCTGGTAGGACTCAAAAGAGGAATAAAAAGGGAAAGTAGGCCATAAATCACATAATCTCTGCTGTCTACCAGTAACATCTATATTAACAGATCAAAGTACTGCACTGAAGAGAAAGGTCAGGTCTGTATAAAAACATGATGTAAGATGGCCTGAACTGGGAAGTTTCTAGTGGAAATGTCATCTCACCCACACACTTACAAGCTGGTTATGGGCAACCATCATGCCTAAATTTTGGAGAAGTTGCTTTCTGGACTATAACTCCCAGAACTCCACAAATATGGTCAGTGGTACTGCTAGGTGGAGGATTCTGAGACCTGTAATCCAAAAAAGATTCCCCCCCCCCCCACTGCTCATATCTCCTCCCTCTGTCTAACAGAAGGGTAACAACACTTGCTCTACTACTATACATGACTGCTTCAAGGATTTTCAAGGTTATGTGTTCTGATGCACTCTGTATGCCAGTAATGTGGTACATAAGGATTGTAAATCTTATCATTAATTTATCTGATAACTCTTACTTCAAACTATAATCTTACACATACTTTTTTACCACTAAGTTACAAATTAGCAAATACAAGGAAGGCCACATGATGCTAGAGGGGGATGCCATCTCAAACACAGGAAGATGAGAACTTCAGGGTTATCAGCTCAAACTGGCAACAGCTTTCCGATATCTTAAGAGGGCCTTTTATTTACTTCACCTGCTGCCTGATTTTCACCTGGAACTGTCAAAGATTGAACCCAGGACCTTTTGTGTGCAAAATATGTGCCTCACGACTACTAAACTATGATCCTTTGCCTAAAGGATGAATCGGAGGGAAATCAAAATGCCTTGTGCTGCAGCGTCATGTGAAAACACTTCTCAGAGCTCACTACAGTGGATGTTACAAAATTGTAAAGCATTAAAGTTAGGGCAAATGTTTCAGAGACTGGAAAAATTCAACAAGAGAGCACACACTGTAATTATAGCTTCTCATGCTGATCATAACCATTAAGCCTTAGAACAGGAAAGGGGAACTCAAAAGACAGCCTCTTCAGAATTCTTTATCCCAGCCTATGAAATCTCTCTTCCTAGGAAGTCTTTCCTTCCCCTGAATATCACGGCTTTTCAGTTTCAGGCAAAGACTTACTGCATTTCTAGTTGCTGCTGCCGCCTTTTTTATTATTATTATTATTAACATTACTTGAAATAAACAAACACAACCCTTTATATATTTTTAAAAAACCTTGACTGTACACTACAAGGATCATACAAGCAGGCGATTCTGAGAGTCACAATCCAAAAAAGAGATACTTTTCCAAGCTTTGCTAAATAAATAATGAAAACAAGCAAAAGGAAAGGAAGTAACAACCAAACCCACAAATTGGAGACATAGCCAAAATATAATCAAGCTAAATAATTCCAAATTTATTTAAACCCACCCTGAATGCTGGGGAGGAGGGGGAAGCCACATTGCCAGTGTTTGGTGAAAGGTAAACCACACAGATGTCTGGAAAGACTTCCAGCTACATCTACAAATTCCTATCTTGTTTTCCCATCCCCCATCCCCCACAAGCTATGGGGAGGACACTCTGCAGAATTTCTCTTGTTGAGCTGCTGCATGGCTAGATTCATATAAGGTTTTTCTTGACTATCTTGGTACACCCGACACACAGTCCCTCAACCACTGCTTCTGTTGACAGAACAATTTGTGATAGGCCTTCACGTTTATCTTCCGAAATAACTGCTCAACTGTGCTTTATCATTCTCTATAGTGAAAAATCAATGCAACAAAGCCATGACTTCAAATGGATTTTCTCCCTTAGAGCGCATCTTTTAACTTTCTGACCTTATATTAATCCCAACATTTCTTGGCAAATGTCCTGCTTCTGATCTACTTTAAAATGGGGCATACAGTCCTTTTAGAACCACGTGTTAGCTGCAGGTGGGGGGGAATGAGGGTAAGGGCCACACATGCACATCTGAACACACGTAGTCATTTACCCTATCAACACATCTCTGTATGTTCCCATTCCCCTACAATCTCTACTGCTGTCTCTACTGTTGTGTACTTAATAGTAACAACAAGTAAACAGCAATCTCAGATGCTAGGGAACAACATCCTCCACAGATAAATGGGACGGGTCCCTGTTGCCTTCACATGGGGAACAACCAAGGATTATATATGGTACACTCCTGCTTTTTAAAAAAATCTTAATTTATACTAATTGCAATAAAATTATCAGCAACACACTGACGTTAATTTGGCAGAGTATGAGTGGAAGTAATCAAATCACAGATAAGGAAGCCACAACAGCAAAATATTGAGACCTTATTTCCTGCTATGCCAACTGTTCACTGAAAGAGTTTTTGACACACAAAAAGCATTGCAATCATGCAGTCCTCCACCTACACTTTGAAGGAGTACTATCATAGGACGGCTGCACAGTGTGATTCTTCCCAATGTGTGAATGAGCCCTATATGGCTGTGAGCTGTGGCAGGCAAATACGAATGACATAACTCCTCAATTTCCTATAGTTCAAATATGCAAAATATAAGTTTCTGAGAGTTATAAAAAAATTACAGTACTCAGTAGAACTTACTTCTTTTGTATGCCTGTTCAAGACTGGAACATTAATGGAATTTGTTTCATTTGGCTGTGTTTCAACGCCTCCCAGAACTACTACGCACCAGGTATTGTCAAGGACTAGGAAACCATATTGCTCTTCCATACGCATATCATAGCAACCAGCATAGAAAACACCCCCCCCCAAATTATATTGTGTATATTTCGACCTGTCACATTATGTACTGCTTGCTAACCCAGGATGAGAATATAAGTGAAAAGTGAAGGTCAGGAATAATTGTATAGTTACCAGTTGTCACAAACCATAACTCACTATGAGTTAAAAAAAATGCAATTCCCACTCTTCGCCCTTGCACTTCCACTAGAAATGCATACCTACAGTATATGCCCTAGGCCTGCAAGAACTGTGCAAAACCACTGCCTTGTAGTCCTACCACTATTGCAACACAAGAGACAAAAGACTGATTTACAGCAGGTCCAGAGATGCAGAAAGTTACTTTTTTACACTCAACTTCCAGACTCCCACAGCCAGCACAACCATTTTGGATTCCAAATATGCATTGCTTCTCTACCTAGGCCAAATGATTTGTCCATCTAGCCTACTATTTTCTTTGGTCTTGACCAGTAGCAGCTCTCCAGAGGCCCCAACAGAGATTTTTACAGTACCTAATACCTGATCAATTTTAAACCAGAAATGTTAGGAATTTGACTTGGAACCTTCTGCATGAAATGTGCGTGAACCACCAATGAGCTATGGTATTCTGTACCTAGCATAATGTGCCTCCTCCATGCCTCAGTCATTTTCCCGCTTGCACAAATGGAAAGTTGTCTGTGCATTTAGAATGTCTTCTTTTCAACTAAGCCAGATATAACCTGGAACGTACACACCAGCAAACTGAATTACTATGTCAAACATAGCATGTTTAGGATACTTCCAAATATGAAATAATTTTTTCTCAGAATTACACTGGCTAATTAAATCATGTTATTTCCCCCCTGAGGTTGTTTCATGAGGTCACCAGATCTGGATTAATTTTAGAAGAATCTTTCTAGTGGTTTGCAGGAGTAAAATGAAAGTGTTGGACACCACTTGCATCTTTCCTGACACCTATGACATGTTATATGTTACATACTGTCCTGTTACATCTGACTTATAGAGACCCTAACAGGGTTTTAACAATAAGTGTGATATTTAAGGAGTAGTTTTACCAGTGGCAACTCTAGCCACACTGAATACTCATGACTAAGAGGGAATTTAAGCCCAAGTTTCCTAAGTCCCACTCTATCCACTACACTACAGTGTGTATGAAGACATAAGCATAATTCAGAGGATGTATTGAGAAGGTGGCAATTACATAAATATGGGTAAAAGCAAAACACAGCTTACTGATATGTAATATATCAGTTGATATATTTTCCTGGCTGCAATTTCTAATAGGATTCCTTCCTTCTCTGTTGTACTCTACTCCAACTCCAGCAATACTTTTTCTAAGAAAACTTAGAACATTAGGGACTGATTACACAGGATATAGGATTTCAAATACCAGGGCAAACTGACTACAGTATATCAACAAACATTTTACATCAGCAATACTTTAATGTCTAATGTAAAGACCAAAAAATTATTCCAAGTTATTAAATGGTGCCTTAAAATGGTGGTTTCATCAACTGAAAAAATGTAGATACTTAAGTAAAAGCTAATCCTTTCCCTGTAGCACAAAACTGGTATAGCAGCTTATGACCCAAGTATTCTGCTTCCATTTCACAATGTGTGATTGAACCACAGACCTGTGCTGTGCAAATATTTATATTATTCTGTAAGTGGAATGTGCCTGGGGCAGCCCACACCCAGGGCCGCTTTATTCAGAGGGCAAAATGGACATTTGCCCAGGGCCCACTGTCTGTAGGGGCCCACATGAAGAGGGGGATGCAACAGCCAAAGCAGCAACAGCAACCTGCTGGGAGTCACTGGGACTGGGAAGGTGAGGTTGTCCTGGGGCAATGGTGCAGTGCACGCATGTGGTGCTCCTGGACGGCCAGCCCTGCGGCCTGGACGGCAGGCAGATGGCACTCAGCTCCTTTGCGCACCATGTCCTACCCCCTGCGGCCCACACCGCCACCGCACCCAGGGAAGAGCCCCGAGACCTTCTGGTGGGTGCACCGCCCTCCTTTGCCTCGTCTCGCCTCCCCTGGAGGCTGGGTTGCAGCTGACATGGGAGCCATCGGGGCAGCTGATCTTCCTGTGCCGGGCAGTGTTGCTGCATGAACGGGGGGGGGGGGGGGCGCCTGCAGGAGGTGCTGCTGGGCACTGCCGCCCAACAAAGAGAAGGGCACCTTCATGCACCTCGAGGTCCTGCTCTGGGACGTCTCCTGGGGCCCCAAGGGCGCCAGGTCCCTGGAAGTGCTCATGGTCATCTTCACCCTCGGCCGCCCCAATGGCGTGCTGGAGCTCAAGTGCCTCAGCCTCTCCCGAGAGGTCAGGTGAAAAGGGGGGGGGGGGAGTAAGGCTGGCCGGGACTTGCAGGGCACTCTGCTTAGTCTCAGAGGCACTCTTCCCACCAGCACCCTCAGTTGGATGGGAGCAGCGGTTCCTTCAAAGCGCCTACGGCCCTCTGCCTCCTCCCACACCTGAGCCCAGTGTCCTGCGACCCCACACAACAGGCAGCTTCCCTCCCTCCCTTCCACGTGGGGCCTGCTCTGGATTGCAGTGTTGGCATGTTCTGCACACAATGTGCACAGTGTCTCCTCTTCTCTGGGCATGTGCAGAGTACCTCAAAGCTCAGCTTTAGGCTTCCCTTGCCTCGCCCCTTCCTCATAAGCTAGACATTCTTTTCATTGTTATCTTCTATGTTTGTTTACCTAAGCATTGTTCATTTATTTATTGCAACCAAGATTACCTTAGAGAGTCATTCTTATTTATGTTACATTGTTCATGTTGTGTGACCTGTTTAGGTGGGAGGTAAGGGAGAGGAAGGGAGGAGGAAGCCACCACACACTACAGTATTGTATTTTTTTCCCCAGGGCCCACCAGAGCCTTGAATCAACCCTGCCCCACACACAAATCTGCAGTGAGCAGAACCTATTTTGTTCCTTACATTTATGTCTCACCTTTCCTCCAGTGAGCTCAGCAGGGCATACATGGCTCTGCCTCTTTCCACTTTATCCTGACAATAACCCTGTGAGATAGGTCAGGCCAGGAGCAGCCTGTACTATAAACAGAAGACACCTTACCCCAAAATTTCACTTTCAGCACCTGTCCCTTGCTCAGGCAATTGGTCCCTTTGTACAAATCCAGAGAGACTAGTCCAAGGTCACCCAGTGAGTTTCATGGCTCAGTGGGGTTTAGAACTCGGCTCTCCCTGGCCCAATCCAATATTCTAACCTCTACATCATACTGATTTTCAGACAGGTTTGGGAATGAATGGTTGGTAGGCAGGCTACCTATTATTTTTCTTCCGTGGACGTCAATGGATATACTGGTTGATTTAAAAAACAACAACTTACAAGTGCCCATTCTTTTCCAATTCCCTGGAAATGACACGACACACACAAAAATGTTAAGATTTTACTTCCTCTCTTTTAAGAAACACATTTATCCAACATTCGAAAAATGATTTGGAGACACACGCTAAAACACGCTGGGCATCATCCAGCATCCGAAGGCAACAAAAGGTGTCTTTCAAATTAAATTTCCTTGAACTAAAACACTGCCTGAACTTCAACTGTTAACAGTTACCTCATTAAAAATACACACACTTTGGACTCTTGTTAAAAAATACATTAACATACCTACCCACATACCTTTACAGTGCAATTAACAAAGACAAGATAAACCAATAATAACAGAAAAACAGCCAGATTTCAATTTTTTAAATAAAGTAGCTCTTTGAAGAAGGAGAGAAGGGGCATTCATTTATTGCACTACCTGGACTTAGCGGTCAACCTTGACAAGCCTTTCCAGGCACCCAAACCAAAACATAGGTTTAAAGCCGAGGAGGAACATCAAGCTAACCAATCAACTGGGTTAGGGACAATTTCTGCCGCCCTCCAAAGCTTCAAATGCGGCAAGGCCCTTTTGTGTGTGTGTCTCTCTCAGCCTATTCCTTTCCTTGACCCACTGCCGGATCGGTAGGCACTGCTGTGGAAAGGCTTCTTCTTGCCTGAAGGCATTTGCGGCGAAGAACGCTTCCACCCCAGGGCAGAACGGAAGCCTTGGTCGCTCTCTCCTTCCTCAGCTTGCTGCAGCCGGCTCCAGTACCAGGCCGTCTTTGCAAAGCCTCGCCTAGAGAGCACAAGGGGGGGGGGGGGCGCAGCGGTGTTGAAATCTCTGCACAAATAAAGCTCCCTCGAGGCGAGGCGAGGCAAGGCAAGACTCCCGTCCGCGGGCAGCCAGGCCGCTCGAGAAGTGTCACAGCAGGACACGCGTCGCTCTCGTGAGTCGCTCTCCGCGCAAGAACGCAACCGCCCCGGCGCGCTTCCCGGGGCTGCGCGCAGCCGAGAGCGCGGGGAACGGCGCCTCTCTCTCTCTCTCTTTCTCCCCCCCCCCCTTCCTCTCTCTTTCGGCTGGGCAGCGCACGCCTTCCCTCGGTGTCCGCTTTCTCTCACCTACCTGGAGGGGAAAAGCAGCCGCCCTGTTGCCCACGTAGCCGCGCACGACGTGGCTCTGAATGGAGAGCACCCGGCACTCCTCGCCTTCCTCCATGCCTGCGCACCGCCCGGCCGCCCGGGCGAGAAGAGGAGTTGCGCGCTGTGCCCGGGAGAGCGGGGCGTTTCGGGCGCGCCCGAGCTGGGCAGAGAGGCAGGCGCGAAGAAGGGCGAGCTGGCGGGCTGGCTGGCTGGCGGGCTGGCTACCGAAGGGCTTCAGCAGCACATCCACCCGGGCGGCGGCTGCAGATGAAGCAACCCGGATGCCCCCAGCAGCAGAGCGTCCAAGGACGGCGGGGCGAGAAGGAGCCCAGCAGAAGCGAGCAGGAAAAGTCAGGCGATCGGCGCAGACACCTAAAGTCTCTTCTTACATCACAGATGAGGCTGTACTGGCAGCCGCTCCCGCGGAAGGAATTTAAAGGCGCCGCCCAGCAGCAGCAGCTGGAGGAGAGCGAGCGAGAGCTACCACCGCACGAAGGAGGGCGACCACGACTTAAGCCACCCACTCCCGGTCTCCCCCGTCAGGCTTTGGTGCCGCCCCTGGCGTGCCCAGCGAGCCCCCCGCGTGCAGCGCTTTCTAATCTTTCCCCTCCGGCGGTTGCCCCTTCCCGCCGGCAGGAAAAGGAGAGCGGCGCCCCGGAGCGCCCCTGTACGGCTCTTGCCAGCCCACCCAATCTTCCTTGGCCCCCCCAGGCCGGATCCGTAGGGTGTCAGCTTAAACAAAAAAAAGCACCAGGGTCAAACCAGGAAGCGATTTCGTGACACCTTAAAAATGCTAAACAGCTTCGGACGTGGGCGGCTGGAGCCCCCAGTTCAGAATGCTTGTGCCATGGCTTTTAAGTCTTTTTAAAGGCGTAACACCTCAAAAGGTGTCCACTTGCTATCTAGACACCTTAAGAGACGCATCATAAAAGACATGCTTCTCAGAAATGTTTGTCCCATACGAATAAACAAAAATGGAGTCAAATTTAAATAAAAAATTGATTAGGATAAACAAAGAAAAACTACCAGAGTGCTTAAACCACTAAAGTAGCTGCCTAAGGCTTTGTCTACACTGGCTCTTTTGGAGTGGCCTGGTTTGGGCTAAATAGGGTCAGGATGATATTCCATTTGGTGCAGTCCTCAGATCCTCATGGCATATTGGAGCTCAAGCCACCTTATTTGGGCCAGCTCCTTCCATTATTGTGAAGTGGCTTAATAAAGGAGCCACTTCAGGATACTGGCAAATTGAACACTTCCTCTGCTCCTTGGCAGAGGGGCAGGGGAAGTGCTTACAAAAAGAAAATACTCCTGTAGACTATTGCTGAGGCACTGAATCACTTTTCTTTGGTTTCTCTAGGATCAATCAAGAAACTGCTCACAGTTGAATCCGTGCAGGGAGTGGTGGCTATGGGGACTTTTATTACAAGCACTTGTACTTCCAAATGTATCACTAATACACCACTGATTGTGATTGGCCTTCAGGTCAGAAGACGTGGTCTTCCTTTAGAAGTCTGCTTTCTCAGACGGGAAAAACTGCCTTAGTCACATCACTTCAACATTAACATGATTGTGATTACAAATGATTCATCATTGGAGTGGAAAAATATAGTTTAGCCTTCAGTCTCCCTCCACACACTTCACAATTTTTTCACTTAAAAACATGTGCAGTCACCTAGTATTTTTGGAAAGGGGGAAATTCAGTGACTGTCACACAGTTCCTTATTCACCTTCCTGTCAGCAAATGAGCCTTCCAACACAGTAGTAAATTGAATGTTGTCCTTCACTGAAATGGGGATGCCCAATTATTTCACAAGTATAGCTCAAAAACTAGGCTACACATTTTGTCCACTATGATATCTCTGTGGTGGGTTCTTTTGTTTCATGGTGCACTGCCTAAGGAATCAGATTATGACTCTCCTCAACTCTGTTCCAGGTCACTGGCTACCACTTACCAGCTTTCTTAAACCCATGTTATTTGATTGATTGGTTTCTTTATCACCTGTTATGTATAACCTCTGCAGGATGTGTACAACCATTAAATAGTATGATCATGCAGTATAAACATATTTGTACATAAATATTATAAATAAAATATAACTGTACAAATACAAAGTATGTAAGTACTACATGTTACATTTTGTGAGTGTACAATATAGGCAAAAGCTAAACATGAAATACACGAAGCAGCCCTGAGCTGGGATTAGAACTCTTAATTGTGAGAACATCCTACGTATATCTGATGGCACCAGATGTTTTTTCCTTTCTGTCATCTGGAAGGCGGAACAGTTTATGTTCTACTCAGCAGCAGCCTGTTCCTTAGAAGTAGGCATGTTACAAGATTTATAGCTGTGAAACTGGGAGATGTTTAATGGGCTGTATTATAGCTCTTGCAGCTTGTTATTTTTGTAAACTAAATTATTTTGCTCCCTTGCTTTTAACGTATTTTTATACATTTTGCCACTTTCCCATCTTTTCTGGTTACAACACAACCTTTATGCAGCTATACAGAACTGGTAGGATTTTTTTTTTTTTTAGTCCTATATTTTTCATATTTGGATTCATTGCCACTCAGGACAGTATTTTTACATTTAGAAATATGCATCATACAAATGTGGTCTTTGGTTAGTGCTGCAGAAATGGTGGAGGAAGCCGAAGCCTTCTCTTCCAGCAATCCTTGCAGGCAAAATTGCTCCCTGTTGAGGTTTTCAAATAATGTGTTACCTTTGAATACAATGCAGTACAGGTAAAAGCTACACGTGTAACACATAAAGCAGCCCTAAAAATGGTTAAAACTCAAGTAATTGGATATAAGTGATTATGAGTATTTGGATTGGGTAAGACATTTTTAATGCTCAGAATCCTGATGGTGTTTGTATAAGCACACTGATTGTTGCTAATTGACAAGGTGTTGGAGCATGTCTCAGTCATGTGCAGTCATCACACAACTGAAATGTACCCTGAAACTGCATCAGTTAAATGCAGTTAGTCACAGCAAGTTATACAGACCTTACAAGAACACTGATAGGATTCTGTCCAATTTCTGGACTAAGATACCGTTAATGGCTGCACACAGCATAACGTACAAGGCAATGTGGACTCTAGACATCAGCCAGAGGGCACTACAACCTGAAGAAACATCTTCTTATGCTCACCAGGTAAAAACACTAATTTGACTTTAATCTGGCTTTCATTTGCTTCTTCTACCTGGTGAACAAACTAAATTATAACCACAACCTTTTGCTAGAAGCTGCTATATCTCTGTGTTGCTTTTTTTCCCCATCCCCACAACCCAAAATAAATTTTGTGTTTCAGAAGCAGGCAATGTGTGTGTGCACGGGGGGGGGGGGGGGGAGGAATCACAGAGTACTGTAATTGGCAAACCTTTTCATCTTAAGAGCAGGTATAAAATTCCAACCATGCTGCAAAGGATGGTGCTTGAGACCACAACCCCCCAAATAACGTTTGCAACCTGAGTCTGAAATCACCTCTTCAAACAGACTTGGCAGAGTTATCTACCATCAAGTTTTGGACTCTTAACTACAAATTTCCCCACTATCCATGAAGTGGTGGTGCTTAGGCAGATAAGTGGAATCTTCTCCAAGAAAATATGCAATTAGTTTGATTTTTAGTGGTTCAATAAAAGGCATCACCTACTCTTACATTTGTCCAATGAATGTTATCTTATTCATAAGCCAGCCTTCACGTTTGGTTTGTATAATGCACAACAAGATCAGGTGACAATCAATGCTCACACTGTTGATCTGCTTTCTTTCAGGGATATTAAATTGAATTTGTGCCCTAACTATCCTTCATACCTGTTTTCCCCTGCTTCCCATCAAGATTATCCCATATCATTTATTCTCCTGTTTTGGACACTGAGGAAAATGTTGTTAGTCTTGTCTGACATGCATTTTCTCTAGTGTGTTCATCTTAGTGTTCCACAAAGTCCTACACTGATCCCTCACTGTGGCAAGGAAATGGCCCAGGGCCCTGTGGCACAAGCGCTGGCAGATTCTACCAAATTATCTTGTTCCCAGGGTGGGATTAGTTTCAGGATCAGCAAAGAGAGTCTTACCAGAATGTAAGGTAAACCAAGTGCAGAAGATCCAAAATTGTCCAAATCAAGGCAGTCCAAGGCTAAAGGAAGCAAACTGGGAGATTCCAAAACGGTAGTCAGGGAATTCAAAAGTTTCACACCCAACCCAATCCAACACACAAGACACAAGAACTATTAAAGTAAAAGTAATAATGCCTTGATTCTTTGAAACAAAAGAAGGCTAGCTGAGATGGTATAAAACATTGGAATTGGACTCTGTTAGTTAATGCACAATTGGTTATCAAGAACATAATTATACTTGAGTTTGAATTATCTGCTAGGCAATTTTAGTTTGGTGATTTTCACAGAAAAGGGGCTCAAATCAATATAATTTTTCATAGTTTTAAATAGAAACACGAGTGTCAATAAGCAGGATTGGCATATAATCAAAAAACAGCAGATTCATGGGTAATCACAACTGAACATTGATTGTAGTAGTGATCATCCTACAATGAAAAAGCCTTTATGGATTTGCTAAGGTCCGCAGACCTATGCAGGAGGAAAAGAAAAACAAGTAGCGAATACTTTAAGAAAACTGAATATAATTGTAACTTTCAAAGCCACATACTGCAATATCCTGACTGAGTCATCAGTCTCTGAACTGCTTGAGTATAAACTTTCCACTAATTTCAGGACCAAAATAGAGACACAGTGGAATTATATTTAAAACATACATTAGTAGTGGTATTAGACTGACAGTTTCTGCATATATTTTTTTAAAATCCAGATAACTGGATTATGTGGGTAATATTAAGGAGACTTGACTTGCATAGATATTTTAGGATAACAAATTTCAATGCATTTTCATCCTGGAGAGTTTGTGATTCAAAGTTCCAATCTCTTATTATTTTGTTGTTTTAATGGGCAACCGATGTATCCACAGGAATAAGAGCTCAATCCGAAAGGAATAGAATGGTTGCTTCAGGCCAGAAAAGGAGACACACTTATTGTGAAAGGATTCAAACCTAACAGGCTTGTCCAATGTCCCACTATCACATATCTTGTTCTGTAATGCAAGGTGACTGTCCCACAACTTTCGCTATACCTGCGAACCATGTGGTAGCAGAGGATTTTAGAGAGCAAAGACAAACATTGAGAAAGGATTAAAAAAAAGAGACCAGATTTTTTTTAAAAGAGTAGGGCCAAACTGGTGTTTTTTAGGAACAGCTGCCTTGACTTGTGCTCTCCCTCCACATCACAAGGTGGCAATTCTGAGGAATTTTTTTTTACTTGGGCTAGCAGGAGTGAAAGGAAAGTCCGATGCTGCAAAGAAGAATACTGCATAGGAACCTGGAATGTAAGATCTATGAACCTTGGTAAGTTGGATGTGGTCAAACAGGAGATGGCAAGAATAAACATTGACATCCTGGGCGTCAGTGAACTAAAATGGACAGGAATGGGCGAATTCAATTCAGATGATTACCATATCTACTATTGTGAGCAAGAATCCCGTAGAAGAAATGGAGTAGCCATCATAGTCAACAAAAGAGTGGGAAAAGCTGTACTGGGATACAATCTCAAAAATGATAGAATGATTTCAATACGAATCCAAGGCAGACCTTTTAACATCACAGTAATCCAAGTTTATGCACCAACCACCGATGCTGAAGAGGCTGAAATTGACCAGTTCTATGAAGACCTACAACACCTTCTAGAACTGACACCAAAGAAAGATGTTCTTCTCATTATAGGGGACTGGAATGCTAAAGTAGGGAGTCAAGAGATAAAAGGAACAACAGGTAAGTTTGGCCTTGGAGTTCAGAACGAAGCAGGGCAAAGGCTAATAGAGTTTTGTCAAGAGAACAAGCTGGTCATCACAAACACTCTTTTCCAACAACCCAAGAGGCGACTCTACACATGGACATCACCAAATGGGCAATACCGAAATCAAATTGATTATATTCTCCGCAGCCAAAGATGGAGAAGCTCTATACAGTCAGCAAAAACAAGACCTGGAGCTGATGGTGACTCTGATCATCAGCTTCTTATAGCAAAATTCAAGCTTAAACTGAAGAAAGTAGGAAAAACCACTGGGCTAGCCAGGTATAATCTAAACCAAATCCCTTATGAGTACACAGTGGAAGTGAAGAACAGATTTAAGGAACTCGATTTGGTGGACAGAGTGCCTGAAGAACTATGGATGGAGGCTCGTAACATTGTACAGGAGGCAGCAACAAAAACCATCCCAAAGAAAAGGAAATGCAAGAAAGCAAAGTGGCTGTCCAACGAGGCCTTACAAATAGCAGAGAAGAGAAGGGAAACCAAATGCAAGGGAGATAGGGAAAGTTACAGAAAATTGAATGCAGACTTCCAAAGAATAGCAAGGAGAGACAAGAGGGCATTCTTAAATGAACAATGCAAAGATATAGAGGAAAACAATAGAAAGGGAAAAACCAGAGATCTGTTCAAGAAAATTGGAGCCATTAAAGGAACATGTTGTGCAAAGATGGACATGATAAAGGACAAAAATGGTAGGGACCTTACAGAAGCAGAAGACATCAAGAAGAGGTGGCAAGAATACACAGAGGAATTATACCAGAAAGATCTGGATGTCCCGGACAACCCAGATAGTGTGGTTGCTGACCTTGAGCCAGACATCCTGGAGAGCGAAGTCAAGTGGGCCTTAGAAAGCATGGCTAACAACAAGGCCAGTGGAGGTGATGGCATTCCAGTTGAACTATTTAAAATCTTAAAAGATGACGCTGTTAAGGTGCTACACTCAATATGCCAGCAAGTTTGGAAAACTCAGCAGTGGCCAGAGGATTGGAAAAGATCAGTCTACATCCCAATCCCAAAGAAGGGAAGTGCTAAAGAATGCTCCAACTACTGTACAATTGCACTCATTTCACACGCTAGCAAGGTTATGCTCAAAATCCTCCAAGGCAGGCTTCAGCAGTATGTGGACCGAGAACTCCCAGAAGTACAAGCTGGATTTCGAAGGGGCAGAGGAACTAGAGACCAAATTGCTAACATGCACTGGATTATGGAGAAAGCCAGAGAGTTCCAGAAAAACATCTACTTCTGCTTCATTGACTATGCAAAAGCCTTTGACTGTGTGGACCACAGCAAACTATGGCAAGTTCTTAAAGAAATGGGAATGCCTGACCACCTTATCCATCTCCTGAGAAATCTATATGTGGGACAGGAAGCAACAGTTAGAACTGGATATGGAACAACTGATTGGTTCAAAATTGGGAAAGGAGTACGACAAGGCTGTATATTGTCCCCCTGCTTGTTTAACTTATATGCAGAATACATCATGCGAAACACTGCTGGATGAATCCCAAGACGGAATTAAGATTGCCGGAAGAAATATCAACAACCTCAGATATGCAGACGATACCACTCTGATGGCAGAAAGTGAGGAGGAATTAAAGAACCTCTTAATGAGGGTGAAAGAGGAGAGCGCAAAAAATGGTCTGAAGCTCAACATCAAAAAAACTAAGATCATGGCCACTGGTCCCATCACCTCCTGGCAAATAGAAGGGGAAGATACAGTGGAACCTCTACTTAAGAACGTCCCTACTGAAGAACGATCCAACTTAAGAACAGCTCCGTTCGCTAAATTTTGCTTCTACTTGAGAACGGAGCTCCAAGACAAGAACGGAAAAAAAAACTTTCCTGCCCTTTTTTTAACTTTAGGTCATCTTAGGTTAAAAAAAAAAATTCTCCCCCTAGTGGCAGAGTACGGATTAACCGGCTTTGCATTAGTTCCTATCGGAACTAATGCTTCAACGTACGAACGCGCCTCTACATAAGAACAAAAAACATCTGGAACGGATTAATCGGTTTTCAATGCATTCCAATGGGAAATTTTGCTTCAACTTAAGAACGTTTCAACTTAAGAACACCATTCCAATACGGATTAAGTTTGTAAGTAGAGGTTCCACTGTATGGAGGCGGTGACAGATTTAACTTTCTTGGGCTCCATGATCACTGCAGATGGTGACAGCAGCCACGAAATTAAAAGACGCCTTCTTCTTGAGAGGAAAGCGATGACATGCCTAGAGAGCATCTTAAAAAGCAGAGACATCGCCTTGCCGACAAAGGTCCGCATAGTCAAAGCTATGGTTTTTCCTGTAGTGATGTATGGAAGCGAGAGCTGGACCATAAAGAAAGCTGACCGCCGAAGAATTGATGTTTTTGAATTGTGGTGCTGGAGGAGGCTCTTGAGAGTCCCCTGGACTGCAAAGAGAACAAACCTATCCATTTTGAAGGAAATCAACCCTGAGTGCTCCCTGGAAGGACAGATCCTGAAGCTGAGGCTCCAATACTTTGGCCATCTCATGAGAAGAGAAGACTCCCTGGAAAAGACCCTGATGCTGGGAAAGTGTGAAGGCAAGAGGAGAAGGGGACGACAGAGGACGAGATGGCTGGACAGTGTCACCGAAGCGACCAACATGAATTTGACCCAACTCTGGGAGGCAGTGGAAGACAGGAGGGCCTGGCGTGCTCTGGTCCATGGGGTCACGAAGAGTCGGACACGACTTAACGACTAAACAACAAAAGCAGGAGTGGAGGTTTTAATCATCTCCTCAGAAGCCAAGGCAATCCATGACCTATACTAACAACCAAGGAAAATGTGTTCAGACAGTTAAATAGTTATGTTTATTGAAAACTGGATGTTGCTCTGTATTGAAGATATTTGGATGAGGTGCTTTTATTTATTTTTTTATTTATAGACCTGCTAGGCATTTAACAGACTTATACCAGCACCATATTTGGGAAACCTCAGGCTAGGGTTTTATTAGCATGTATGATAATACCTTCCTATCAGAACAGCCTTGGTGGCTACCATCAGCACCAAGTACACATGTTCTCAGCTGCACTACCTTTCCACAGATATGTCAACTGCAATTGAGCTGCTTCAGTTGACATTGTGGTCTACAAATAATCGGCAGCTCTAACTTGCAGACCTCAAGCCTAAGAAGAAATCACCTGTCCTGAGATTAATTAGACTCCTTTGGTCTTTGGCCTGTACAGAGGTTGTAATGAGAGATGAGATAAATCTATAGTAGCTGTATAGGATACTGTATAGGAGCTAGATTGAAAGACCTGGGGCTGTGTCCTTGACCAAATAATTTCTTATCTCAGCCTACATGACAGATTTGTCTTGAGTACAAGTTGGACTAAATGTTAAATTATATGCTATACTGGAAATCAACATGAAGTTATAATAATACGTATTATTTAATTATTCAGTACACACATGTAGATGCATGTGCACACATGTCAAGGTTTGATATCTTGTATGTATAAAGTGCTAAAATAATTAAGGCGGGGTGTAGAAAAAGCGACCCTGTGTACACTGTTTGTTAAAAATAATTTTGAACAGCTGTATACTAAAACTCAGCTGGGTGGATAGCTCAGTGAGTTAGGTATCTGGCTGTGGAGTCATTTTACAAGGCTGGTACTTTGCCACCCTAGTAAAAGCAATAGAGTTTTCTATTAAAAATATTGACTTTTCTGGAGAGTGGTAACTTACTATACCAGCAAAATTCAGTTGTTTACTAAGGAAAATGTAAACTAACTGAGAGAAATATAAATATAGGGAAACAAGATACACTTATATGATGATACACACACTGGTTACCAACAACACAGAGACTGGGTGCCAGACATCAAAGAGCAGCAACATGTAGCAGCACACAACAGTACCTCAGAATAGACAAGGATAGCATGGATTAAACAAACTAATTTGGCAGAGTGAGCATGTAAATATTTTTCATTTGTGTCCAGTAATATGCTTAAAGGCTAAAGACTGCTTGAAGCTTAAAGCTATAATGCTTTTTATTTTTTAATGATGTCTATGCAGCTTGCCCATGGCTACACAGGCTGGCTCTTTTCCTAGGAGGCACAGTGGGGAATTGAACTCCAAAGTGATGTAAAAAAGATAACATAATACAACCAAGTTTGGGATCATCTCTTCATGCAGATGCACATATTTCTAAATGGACAAATAATTTATAGTGTGGAAGTTAGAGGTTTGGCTATCATGGATCACACATAATCAGCAGCAGTGAGAGATAATGCTTGATGTTGAAACTGCATACTACCAGAACAATCAATGGGGGCATTCCACTGAGGCGTAACAATAACTGTAATGTAGATTTAATATCTGTCATATATTGGTAATAAATTCATGGCACTGGTAACCAACAATCCAAGCTATTCTTTTATAGATTGCTCTGTGCAGCACATGGAAGATTACTAAATACATCAGTGTTCAATCAGTCTTCAAACTCAAGACCCCTTCCTGTACCTTTTTAATAATATGGTAGCTGTTAACATCTGACACCACCAGGTACAAACATGTAGCAGTTTTAGCATTGTCCCTTAGGTCCATTGTGCACAACACTACACTGGGTAGTAACCAGCCTTTAAAACAAATCACATTTTTAAAAACCCAAATACATTGCAACTGTTTGTGAGCAGCTTATTTAACCGCTGCAATTTATTTCTAGATTTCTGCTATGTGGATTTTTATGTGCCTTGCAAAATGTTGTATTCTGAAAAATTAGGATTGGGATGAGATGTCTACCATAAATAATCTAAGCAGCATACTTAGGTATTGGAGAATCCGAGTAAAATGAAAAAAAAAAAAAGAGATCCTGTGCCTGCACAAGGAAAAAGAACAACCTTTCAAGCACATCACATCCCCCAGCAGTCTGCTTTCTTGCTGCAGCTTGCGTCACCACATGCTGTCGTCTGGAAGTCACGAGCCACTTCTTTCAGCCCCCATTGCTAAGGGATATTTGGTTGGTAAGAGTCACGGTTCTACATATTTTTGTTCTCAGAGTGGGTGGGTGGGGAAAGCACACAAAACAGTGGAAACACAGACTGCTACTGTGATCCAAAATGAACAGATTTGCGTCTGAGACAGAGCTGCGGGGGTCTTCTGGTAAACTGATTAATGGTGCCCGTATTCATCTTTAGTTGCGTTACCTGGGTGATGAGAATTATGTTTTGTTGTTCTTTTCTACAGTGAAGAAAAATGCCCTCTATTTTAATGAGCTAAATATAGCCTTAAAAACAAGAATGTAAAAGCTTATACATGACTTCAGTTACCAAAATGGTCAATAGGGCTTCATGATGATAGTTCTGTTTTGGCACATGTAAAACACAGAAGGAGGCGAACAGAGAACACAGTAGTGGAAATACAGGACAGTATTGTGGAACAATGGCATTTTTACAGTAGCCTGTGTTGCCTTGGGCCAGCTTCACAGTCCCAAAAAATGCCCCCAAAAGAAGAGAATGGCAAACCAGCTCTGAGTATTCTATACCTAAGAAACCCTAGAAAAGGTCACCATAAGTTAGAATCAGCTTGACAGCTCATAATTATTAATATCATGTACAATGAAAAATTAGAAATTAGGGATAACTGTAACAAATGAAGATGTCCTTTGGAATCTGAGATAATTCTACTTTAAAATATGCCATGAGTAATTTGTACATGTCCACTCTATCCACCTGCCTAAGTAAGCAGATCATTCTTACATTGAATTTCATATATGATTAAGTATTTATATTCGTGGTCCACCTCCTCCTACTTTTATGTCATCTTCCTTACCTATGTTCGTCTCTGTATAAATGAAAGCAACTTAGGATCCACCATTTATTTCTGAATCAGCAGACGTGGATAGCAGAGGATAACAAATAGGAGTATAATTTAGAAAAGCTCTAATAGGAGCAGAACTTGGAAAAGTTACTTTTTTGGACTTCACCTCCCAGAATCCCCTGACCAGCATCATCAGTGGCCAGGTGGCTGAACAATTAAAGGGGTTTCCAGACTAGGGGTAGTGGGGTTAATGCAAACCAACAAAGTGTTTTTCCAAGCTTCTGAACATTAGCTAGAAGGTCACTGCCTATTCATATGATTTGCTTACAGTTAGAATAAATTAGACACCACAAAGTATGTTGCAATCAATATGGGTTTATGGAAGGTATGCTCCCAAAGTAAAAAAAATCTTCAAACTGCAAAATTTTGGAAAATAGAATCAGAAGTTTAATTATAGTTAAATTTTAAAAATAGAATTTTTCTAGCATTTTTTTCATTGCATTTGAACTAGCTAGAAGTATCACATTTCCTTTGTTCTAAAAGACAGTACTGTAGCATTTTAGAAATTTATCATGGTCTGCATGTGGATTGTGTCTAATCTGAAATACTATACAGAAGAATGCAGCAGGTAAGGTAGTAGGGTTTTCGTTTGGGTAGACCCACAGTTTGAAAACTTCTGATCAGTCCACTTTTTAGAGATACATTTACTGTAAAGATCAATGACTAAACATTTCAAATGTTTAAGCTCCTAAAATGTGCCTTGCTTTGGTTTTATGGCTCTTTCTCAATTAGGAAATATGTTCAGCATTCTGTGGTTTATGGAATGGTTTGTCATGTGCCTCCATTGTCTTTGGCTTGCTGACACTGGACTGGGAATCACTGTCGAGGGATGGGCAATATCATTTGACAGATTTGTGACAGCAAGGGCTGCAAGAAGCTGTCCTAAAGATTACAGAGCTCTTATATGGGTATAATTTGAGTAACCCAATCTTCCCAATAGATAGAAATTTAATCTGATGCAGGAACAGGGGGTACCTTTAATTGACCATCATGAATATAAAACAAAAACAAAAAATAAAAAAACACACAGCAAGCTTTCGATGATAAACTATCTTCTTCAAGGCTGTGCATCAAGTTATTGTGGGTAGTTCCAAACTTATATGGTGTTATTAATGTCCCAGATTCATATGGCTGATGATGTTGAGGCCAGGTCTGCAGCTTAGGTGGAGATAGAGCAGTATGCAATTTGGTTTCAAGCACCCCCTCAGGTAGCATTTTGGAACTGATGGTCCATCTCTTAAAACAGGACAGTCAGGTGATCTGGACCCCCCCCCCCAAACACTCCCCTTTTCCCCTTACCTTTTTGAAACTCAATTTATTTTGGGCTAGGGGAGGAAAGAATTCCCAGGAGCATGGCCTGCCTCTAACAGAGCTGGGATGATGAGTTTAGTTAAACCACCAGTAGCAGTTAATTTAAGCCCAATTAAAGCCAAATAAATAGTTTTACCTTGTGGATGCTTTCTTTAGCGTGGAGTACTGCTTGTTTGGTGTCAAGAGTTCATGATGTTTGAGAACTCACTTTGATCTTCAGTTGATGCCCTGATTGGCCATTCTATGGTCTCTTACAATTCAGGAAAAATCAGGAAAAGGCTGCATGGTCGTGGAAATGATACAAATGCAGGAACAGGTGATACCTTTAATGGACCATTAAGAATATAAAACAAAACAAACAAACAAAAAACCCAAAAAAACAAACAAGCTTTCAATGATAAATCATCTTCAAGGCTGTGCATCAAGTTCTTATTTACCGTATTTTTCCGTGTATGATACTTTTGTCTAAAATCTTTAGACTAAAAATTGAGGGTCGTCTTATACACGGACGTAAGCTGAGGAGAGAACAAAAACAAGTGGAGGGGGGAAGGGATCAAAGCGATCCTGCCGCACTTTGATTGCTGCTTTCCCCCTCCTTTTGCCAAGCCCCGTGGGGCTTAGGAAGTGGCGGGGAAAGTAGCGATCTAATTTTCTAATTTGAGGTTAGAAAAGTGGGGGTCGTCTTATACATCTTATATTCTGTCTTATAAACGGAAAAATACGGTAATCTGTTTTCTTTTTTCATAAACACTATTACTCATTAACATATAGTTAAGCAGATCATTTTCTTATAAAGGACTGCCATATATTCTCTAACATATTTACTTCACAGAATACAATGGAGGATACATATTTTAGGAACGAGATATCCAGACTGTCCCTGATTTTTGAAATTTATTTCAGAAAAAAAGGATCTATACAAGATTATCAGTGGCTGTACTGTATGTATAAAGAACCGGACTTTAAGAGAAGCAACTCGCTAAAGAGATCAAGACTGGAATGGTTCTACACGTTCACAATTATAAAAGCTATTTGCAGGCAAAGATCACCTGTATTACTCAAATATGCGGCAGAGCTTTGGGTAGGAGGTGGCAGCCTGTTAAAGAAATTACCCATTCAGTACGTACATCCATGGCATAGCTGAACCAAGTTATGAATGGCAATGGACATTTTCAAAGTGCATCACCACTTAAACCATTCTTGTTGGGAGCAGCAAGAACAGCAAGAATAGGCTGGCCATTCCAAAGCTCTACCTTGCCTTTCCATTCTAATTTTCTACTGTTTGTGGTATGTAGTTTGTATTGACGTCTTATTTTTTTATAATAAAAAAGTTCAACACACTGAAACATACTCACTTTGAATTTCATCAGGCCAAAACTCAGCAGTATATCCTGCACTGATGCTCAGCTTTTATTTTTTTAAAAGTGCTCTTAATATTATTTTTTTCTTTGCTGTTTTTAAGACCCAGAATGCATGATCATACAAAATGGAAGAAAATTGAAAAAACTTCTAGTTTGGAATTAGGATTAAAAAAAAAAAAAGTTGGAAAAGAATGTGTTGAGAATTTTAGCAAATAGCCCTCTGCTTACCCAGGAACATATACATATATGTTTCTTTCTTTTCTAATTTCTTTCCCGTCCCCATCTTTTTTTGTACCATCCAATGTGATGAAAATTTCCAGAGAACCTGAAGCCATGTGCAATCTTTTGGAGCCTTTTGTTTGGAAGTAATAAAAGTATCTGCGCAAACAACACTTTGGAATTTCAGATTACACAGACAACAGTTGAAGGATTACAACATACTTATTATGACACAAGAAATGAAAATGTGTGCCTTGCAGTTTTAGGCATGCCCACCCCAAAGCATGTCTACTAGGATTGCGTCTTCACTTTACAGTTAACATTGCATTTTTATGCCCATCCAATTTTCTGTAATAGTTGGCCATAAAATGTCAGAATCCTAAAACATTTGCTTAAATTATTTGTTGAGCAGATGAACAGTTTTTCTACCACAAGGCTTACTGGGTACATACATACTGATGCAACAAACTCTGTGTGATCTTTTTCTGCCATTTATTTGCTAAAGCACAGTAAAAAAAAATCAAAGACTTTCAATTTGATTGAATAGTTATATCAGTGATTCCCATTCATTTTCACTGGCCAAGGAAAGCATTTCCAAGCTATAAACTGGCTAGCTTCTTGGGGTATGTCTCTTTCAGAATAGTTGTTTTCTTTTACGGGGGGGGATAGACAACATATTTTTGGATTATTATGCCCATCATCCCTCACCACTGGCTATCTTGTCTAGGGCTGATTGGATCTACAATCCTTCAAAAGCTGGAACACCAGAAATTCTTCATTGAGTCAAAAGGTTTAAAAGAGGAAAAGCGATATTTGAGTAGAACTAGTGTTGTAATTCCATTTCTTTTAAATATTCACACAAGAGAAAGGATTTTTTCCAAATTGTGTATTTATACTTGTCAGAAAAATGTGAGAGATATCCAAATAGATTGGCTACTGAAGAAACGGCCTCTGTTCATCATTTCTCCAGCTGCTTTTTATCTTTAATGCAACTGCATCCAGTGAAGCATTGTTGGTATTTGCTGTTTCTTTATCTCACAAGATTCACTTCCTTACTTTGGTTACATTCATGTAAACATTTATGAAGTCCTGTTTTGCTTTTTAAACATAATTTTAGTGAAAATTACATACTTGTGTTTTGTTTTAACAACTTTTTTTTAACCTATCCACAACCCTTATGATTGGCAAGTTTAAAATCTAAAATAAATTAAAGAAAATACAACATCCCTCGAAAAAGAATGCTTTATTACCCAATGTTATTTCAACTTTTGATCAATGAAAATAGGAATGAGAGGAATGCTGTACAATTAGGAGAAAATATTGCCCCTATAATAAAAAGGTACCAGAATAAACAAGAGATAAAGTACTTTTCCATTCACAGAAGCTGAATATAAAGGGCTTTTAAAAAAACCCAACTATTTAAATACAAGGCTTTAAATATTTTAAACAGGTGTTCTATTTCACTAAATATTCAACTTAATTATTATAAAACTGTAGAATTTCCTTTTTAAAAATAAAGTTTTTTAAAGAGGTCTTTTTTTAAAATATAAACCCTTCTCGATTCTAGACATTTTTAGAAGACATCTATGAACTGATAAACTGGCTTGAAAGCTGAGATTCCTGCTTTCTATATTGTCATATTGTCCTGATGAGTAGCCTTAAATTGATTACAGTTTTGTTACTGCCCTCTAGTGGAATCCCTTCTCCAACAGTGGTTTATGGCCAGGCCTGAACAGCTGGTTTCTACATGCCATATAGTTAGGAGTGGGAACATGTAACCCACCAGATGTTGTTAAGACTCCAACTTTCCCATGAGCCCTAGCCAGCATATATAACAGGAATTCTGATTTAACAACATTTGGAATGTGTTCTCCACTCTTGTTCTAGCTACAGAATATTACAACATCCAAACCATGGTGTGCATACAATTGCTGCTATGAATATTTTTGACCAAAAACAGATTACTGACTCATGTTGTTTCTGGTTCCCCATTACTTTCTCACAAGCAGTCTTTCAAAGCAGCATCTTGGATTTCTTACTTTTATTAAAATCAGATGAAATGAACCATTATGAACATTCCTATTAAGGTGTCTTCTTTTCTTTATCGTATGCTAATATAAAGAATTAATGAGATAATGTAACATTTGATACAGTGGCTGAAATTCTGTTGTTTTGTTATGCAGGTTGAAAGGCAAACAATGTAACATTCACTTGCTTCTAGCCAGCAATTAAGAGTCCCTTCTGTGATTCTTGAGGATATACAAGTCAAGCCAACAGGTGCACGGACTCCCAAGAACTGCAGCAGAGACTCATTAATTGTGAGCTGATAGCAAATAAATGTTATGCCATTAACAAAACAACAGCCTTATAGGTTCACGGAAAACAAATATTCCACTCTTAAACTGTTTCACATTATTTAAAACTGAAATGGGACAACAAAAGTAAGCATTCCCAGTACATACTGCTGACAGATGTATTAAATGAAATGAGGAACCATTTATCCTTCAAAGTACACATGCAGAGAAATAAAATACCAAGATCCATTGATGAGATTAAAAAATAAGGAAATTACTATATGGCCATATCATCATACTTCCTGGGTTTGTAAAGTTTCCTTAACTATGTCTTCATGCTCTGTTACATTTACAAAATAAGGGACTGAGGATTTTAAGAGTAAACTAATGGTAGGGTAGAAAAAAAATTTCTGCTGTAAAATTAAAAGGAAAATGAACACAGGCATAGTCCCATCATCATATTGCTGAATATAAGTAAATCTTATACTGCAGATTAAAGTCACAGCCTCATTTTCAAAAGCAACTTTACCCTGTGTCAAAAAGTATTAAGGCTTTGATAAGAGATAAAAATTACTATTCTCATCTCATTCCTTTAAATGGAAGAAGAGTAATGCCTATCACCTAGCCTTGACCTGTATATTTTTGGATAGGAACAGCATTATACAATTATTGGTTAAGGAGAACATGTACACATTACAAGAACAGAGGGGCAAATCTGAAGGAGCCAACAATACTACAAATGCTTAGGAAATTTGTGGTAACTTAAGCACTTTGTTACCGTCCATGATGAGATATGTATTGGCAACCAACAACTCACTGGGAGGTGCAGGTGTTATTTCTCCAACAGAATTAGTTCACCTAAGCAGATATTCTGTTTCTAAATCAGACCCTTTGGTACACAGTGATGAAAAGAGCTTGTAGAGAAAAGAAATAACACAGTGAAGGAGGTGAAAGGAGCGGTGTGCTTTTTATCTTCATAAAAGTTGGAATCTCTTTACCTCTCTGCCACCAAGAAAAGCAACAAGGAAGTCATTAAAAGAGCGCAAACAGCTGTAGAATAAAATGGTACACATTCATACACCATATGACTGTATGGTTATTTAATCAACAAAAAAGTTAGGCCTCCATCAATGGAAGCTGAAAGTCACAAACAAACATATTTATATTACTTTTCTTTTGCTGACAATGTACACAGAACTGTTTCAATGTACTGCTGAAGAGGCATTTACTAAAGCAACGTCAAATGGGTCAGACAGTCAGAGCCTTGAATATATTATCATCTTAACCGTGAAAATAAGATTCCAAAAATAGCTCTGGAAGTAACAGATTAGTGAAATTTTCTGTACAAAACTCCCAACTCTTTTCCTTAGAAGAAGTCCATAGCAGCTGGTCTTTTCTTAGCTGGCACTAAAAGAGGTTTCTTCATTTGAGGTGTGTCTGTAGAAGAGGACTTCAGTACCCCATGCAATGGTTTTTGCTTAGGATTGAAAGCCACCCGGGAGGGTCCTTCTGGGCTGACCAGGATACTTTTGTCTGTCTTCTTAAACTCTGTCAAAAAAAGATTGGAAAGCAAGAGCATAAGTCTTGCATCACCCTTTTGCTAGGCACACAAAAATGTTTTCTGTGGTTGCTAGGGCAGTTAATGCAGGAAAGGGATCCAGACCAGTTGGCAACCATCAAGATTCTAATTCTAAAGAAAGGCAGAAACAAACTGAATGCTGGGGCCCTGTTAACGGGTGCTGGAGATATACTGGCAAAGGCCTGTCAATCCAACGGGCTCTATGTATTTTTGATGTGGGGTTCTCAAATTGTCAGGAGTCTATTAAGCACACATTTTTATTCTTCTACAATTCAGAGCATAAGTCATTTTAACATTAGCACTAGCACTGCCAAAACCAGCCATGTCTTATAAAAAGTGGGCTCCCAGCTATGCCCTGAGAAGAAGACGGGTACTCTCCAATTCAATATTTATTAGATTGCTAGTTATCATGGGGTACAGGCAGATTTTGGGAAAGCTACCAAAACAATGTCATGCTAGCTTTGCGGCAGTTGTGGTCTGTGAGTTATAGTTGAAAACATGAGTTTTCTGAGCTCTGCCTTGACCTGGTTAGCCTGTTTAGAAATCTAGCTATGATCAAAATGGTCTTAAGCTCCACCATCAGGAAAAAAAATAAGGAAGGTCAAGTAATGCTATTCTTCAGTGCTCCAAAACGTTTCCACAATTGACCTTACTAGAATTTCGGACCCAACTATGATCCACTGACCACAGTGTGAGGACATGAGAGCACCACACTTTAGACCAATGATCCACAATCTTGTAGAACCCGGGTGTTCTTGGACTGCAGCTCTCAGAAGCCTTCCCCACTAGCAGTGCTGGTCAGGGTTTCTAGGAGTTGCAGCCCAAAAACACCTCAGTTACCTAAGGCTGGGAACCACTGCTTAAACCATGAGCGTTAACTGAAACTATCACTTCTATGGATGCTAGTACAGACACAGGGCTCAATTGCAATCGTTATACCGATTCTTTTTATCACTTTCTTGAATTGGTACATATTTATATGTGGTCACATGGTATATATATTGCTGGGCCCGTTTACATGGCTGTCAGTTCAGTCAATCAATTTCTTGCCATTTGCAGCAATTCTGTAGGCTACACATGCCATCTCATATAAATCAATTTGTTTGCCATCGTGTTTCTGGGGGTCTATTCTGCCCCTAACATTTTCTTTAAAAAATAAATAAATAATAATTTGTAAGTGGTATGTCACTATTTCCCTATCACTTCCAACTGTTCATCGACGTGCAACCTGGTAGTTTATGTCACCTTCAGCCCTTCCTTCCCTTTTTAATTTCCACTTCACAATTCCTTTCTCCACTTTCCCTTTTTCTTCCCCCACTTTTCCTTCTCTCCTACTCCCCCTTTCCCTTCCTTCCTTTACTCACTCATCCCCTTTTCCTTATTTCCCTGCATATCTCTCCCTCTGAGTTCTTGGCTTTCATTTTTTCTTTTCACTTTTGAACTGCGTTGGGAGGAGAAAGCGGGTTTTAAAAAACTTGCAAAGTATTGTGAACAGCAACATTTAAAAAAAAAGAGAGATGTTAAAGCAATGCCTCTTTCTTTATAATTCAAAGCAGGAAATGTCTCTTTCTCTGCTCAATCCCCTCTTTCCCCTTAAATTCCTTACACTCGCAAGGCAAGGGAGGCTGTCTTCTTCTGAGCAATATATTCATGTTGCAGTGGTGGCTGCTACTAGCAATTTATTCATATCCCTTTAATTTTTTTTAAAGGGTACAAGCACAGTGGCTATGAAGTGGCCACAGTGCCAAACAAACAAACAAACCCTGACCCGTTCACAAAGTAAATAAATCGACAGCAAGATTCACATGTGCTATAACAATAAGAAATGAAGTGATACATGGTTGGGACATTTGAAAACAACCCTCCCAGTATGGGGGGAAAAACCCGATTAGCTGGCCAAATGAACTGATCTTACTTCTGCACCACGTGAACAGAAATTTATAAAACGATTTAAAAAACAGCAGAATTACTATAACTGGGGTTCTTTTGGCACATGTGATTGAGTCCATAGTTTGAGGACAAGAATCATAATGGAATCCTGTTCCTCAACCCAGAAGATGGTAAGGAGAAAAAATTATTTGTTAAATTTATATTCTTTTTTTCTTCTAGTGAGGTCAAGTTGGCATACAAGGCTGTTCTGCTCCCAACTTTATCCTCACAACAATCCTGAGAGGTAGAATCGGCCCAGAGGTGATAGTTGGCCCAAGGTGACCCATTGCACTTCATGGAGGAGATGATTCGAGCCCAGATACTCTAGACCCTCATTCTCATACTCCACCTGAGTGGTGCCATGGCATGCTTTAGGAGATGATTCGAGCCCAGATACTCTAGACCCTCATTCTCATACTCCACCTGAGTGGTGCCATGGCATTACTTTACATATGAGAATGCAAAACCTGTTTTAAAATTTAGCTATGGCTGTTTCAAGCAGCATCCCATCCTCTTCTGCTGAACTTGCCCATTTTTCATGCAGTCACAAAGGCATACGGTCTCTTTGAACTCACCAGCAGTCATGTTCTTACTCAGTCCGAAGGTGACCTTTTTGGAGTCCGAAGATTGTAGCTTGTTTAACTGCAAAGCAAAATTAAAATTGCAGATGAAAGTTGTTTTTTGGAACCAAGGACATCTTTCTTTCACTCTAGCCATTCAGCTGGCTCCACCAAATAAGTATTTGGGTTGGAAATTGTTGTATAGCATGTACAATTGGACTGGCTCACAACAGGCTATACAGAAAGTTGTGGGTACCCTGTCTGAATGGAGAAATGTAGTCCATGGAAAGGGGATCCCTAAGGATTAGGCAGAGACACCTACAGGGAACAGAGGTTTTCCATTCAGAGTGCAGATCCTAGACCCAAACTGTTACTATCACTACAACCAAACTGCAACAACAGCAAAGGATCACCAGCACAAACCACATTCCCAAGTGAACTTCTGATACAGCTCATCCTCCTTGTCTTTTCTCCATGGCTCTCAAATTTCTAATCCAAGTAGTCTTTAGGTATTTTGAAAAAAAAAATTTATAGTTTTAATCTGCTTTATATAGGAACAATCCTTCCTTACTCAGTTTACTTGACAAAAACTAGCTGATTGTTGTCAGAATACATAGGACAGAAATGGGATCAAACAGTCTAATAATGGAGTTTTGCTCCAATCTGGAACAGGGATATGTATTTGTATGAGAATTAATAAAAATGAAATGAATGGAGAATATTTGGTTGATTTGGCATACATTCCTTGAGAAGTAAATGACTAGGAATAAGTACCTTTTTCAGCATGCCTCTTCATGCCATGGGGCAGCATGAACAGGGAGAAGATTCTTTGCTGCCTCAGAAGCAGTCTTCACAGCAGCTTCCACTTTTATTACCTTCAGCACCATGGAGCATTATGGGTCCACAAAATGATAGTTTCCACAAATAAAAAAAAAATGGAGAGCAGCAGCAAGAGCTGCCATCCCTCCCCCTCCCCCCAAACACACAGCGCCTCAGAACAATGTAAAGAATGTAAAGTCCAGGGCATTGTGAGTAAACGCAATGGTAGTAGTCCCCAGGAGTTTTTTTTAACCAAAAATCAGGACTGAGATGTTATTTGCTTTGTGAAGAAATTCTTTATTGGTGTAAACAGGAGATTTCCTCCCAATGCAAATACAAAGTTTAGAGCAAAAGGAAATGACTAAATTCTCTCTATGGGTGCTGTGACTCTAGTAACTGCTACATCTCCACTGCAGAGACTGTTTGATTCTCCCCCCCCCACACACACACATTAACAAGCAAGGAGGCATTTAATGTCACATGAAGTTTGGCTCACAGAGGTGAGTGGTCTTGCTAACTCTACAAATGAAATTTGCCAAGGAAAATAGTAAACTTGGCCATTTGTATTGTCTTGATAGGGAGATTGCCAAAACGTTCACCACAGCAAGAGCAAAAAGTAACTGCTAGCACTAGGAGGGGGGTTCAAGCTTTTCCTCACAAAACTGCTCCCAAGTAACTGCATTGCAGCAAGGTACTCCGCTGATGGTACACTCCCCCAAATATACCCACTATTTCTTTTTTAAAAGGTTTCTAAATGTCCAAAACCCTCACACATTTTAAAATGAAATCAAACAAGTGCTAGAACTGCAGCAACTATGGCCCTATTCTATAGTAGTTTTAGCAAAGCAGTTAGTGAAGTAATTACTCAACTCCAGTGTGAAAGATCTCACTTAAGCCATCATTCATGGTTACTGTTTTGTGAGGAACGAATATGGCTTCTCCTAGGTAACAGTGTATTGCACATGAGAGCTATTTCTCTACGTTGGCAAGTTTATTAATCTCAAAAATCAAACCACATATCTCAGATAACTTGAGCCACAGGTCCTTTTAATTGTGTACAGCTGTAGAAGACAATAATGCTAGGACAAGAGGAAGACTAAATATGTGATGGATTGACTCAACAAAGGAAACCACAGCTTTGAGTATGCAAGAACAGGGCAGGGCTGCTAATAACTGGACATTTGGAAGTTGCTAATTCATAGAGCCTCCGTAGGTTGACAGCAACTTGATGACACATAACAACACCATATCAATGCCCGAGTACCTGCATGGATGTAATCCTTCCTTTAGCTTTTCGAAAGAAGACTGGTTTAGGCAAAGCTATCTTTTCAAATTTAACAAAGGCATTTCCTGCATTTGCCTTCTTTTTCTTTTGCTGGATGGCAGGGCCACCTGTTTCCTGCAAGGAAGATAAATAAAAGAGTTGTTGCAAACAGAAGAGCATTTGCAGAATCAGAGTGCAATAATGCAATAATTAACAGAACTGTCTTTAGCTCTAAGAGGGCTGAATTAGCATCTCAATGTGTCAGTTACAGGAGGAAAAGAAAGGGTAAGGAACTATCAGTAACACAAATAGCATCTGACACATGGCTGCCTTGCATATCTAAAATCCAGAAATGCATGGAGGCAGAACAGTACTGTTCACCATGCATGTAACACAGAGCACAAAAGCATAATGTTTAGGAGGTACATGACTCTTCCACGTTTGCGAAGCTGGATCGTGTGCTATGCATCCCCTGGGATGTAGTCTCTATGGTAGTTATGTTCTAGGAAACTGATCAATACAACAGCTGGAACGCTTTGAAAGAAATGGGATGGGGGACACGGAACCAATATCTGTTTTTTAATAGTCCCTTTTGGGATAAACCTCATTTACTCTCAAATGGATGCGACATCTTTGCCATCCATGTGTGACCTCAATGATTCCTGCTTTTCTTCCCTAGACATTAGGACCCCAAGTATCACAAGTCCTTCAGTAAAACTGGGCAACTTCACAACTTACGCTGAAAGGACTTGAGTTGCTTCCAATCTAGGAATTTGCTTGAATGTACAAGCAAATCCCACAGTATCAGTAAATTAGGCACCCAGAACACCCAACACAATGTCCCAAACGTCACATGGCCCTTCAGGCTCTTGGACTAACCAGGGTAGTTGCTGAGGTGGAGCCAGACTTTAACTCTGGCAAGAACAGTGTTCAGTCTGGCTTATTTTCTTTAACTATCTATTTGAATGCATTTTATGCCATCTTCCTCCCAGTGAAGGGACTCAAAGCATTATTAAAAAACTACTTATAATACAATAACTTATTGCATAACAAGAAGCATAATACTATTAAAACAACTAATTAAAACCATTAAACACACATTAAAAAGACATTAAAAATAAAGTAATATTCATGTGTGGCACCCAAAATCAAAACTCAGCAATGCCCAATTAGTTATTAAAAGCCTGTCTAAAAAGGATGGTCTTCACCTACTGCTGAAGGACAAGAGGGAGTGGCCCCATCTAGCCTCTAGAAAGAGAGTATTCCACTTAGGAGGACCTTTTTTTTTTATTCCCACCCCAGATCTAGGGAAGCAGTGGGACTGAAACAAGGGCCTCTCCTGAAGATCTTAAGAGCCAAGAACAATGAGGTTCCTGAATTTGTTATGAGTACCAGAAATGAACGTGGCTAGTAGTTTTCCACTCAAAACAGTTACTGCTGGCTATCGCATTCTCCCCTCATTTCAGCAATGGAAGAATTAGGATCCAGAACTCCTTGCATGCCTACTATAAATCACCCCACAGATGGACCAACAGACCCCAATTTACCATCTGTCTGCCCAGCTGTAATGAGCTCCACCCATTGCCCCCTTCAAGTTTGGCATTCCTGAAAGAGGATGCGCGTTTCTACAAACAGAAATGTAATGGCAGGATGGGTCAACTTACCTTGGTTTTGCTCTCTTTGTTTTCAACTTTAAGCTCATTTCCTAGTGTGGAATTTAGGACTTCCTTAATTTTCCTTTGCTTTTTCAAGCGGATTAATTTCTGCTTGGTACATCTGATCTTCATTAAAGTCCCCAACTTTTTTTTCTTCAATTTCACCCTTTGGTACACTATTGATTTTGACTCTGCAAATCTATCCTTCTTTGGCTTCTTAACCTCCTCTTCAGAAAATACATTTCCAGTGATAACCCTGGCCTCCAATTTCCGTTTCTTCTTAATAACTTTACTATCACAAAATACTGTATCACAGTCACCTGGATTGTCTTCAGTATTAATATTAGCCTGTCCATTTTGATGGACAGTTTCTATACAAACATTCTCTGGACTACCATTTTTCTTCTTTGGTTGTTTCATTACTGTGCCCTTTGGTGTCGACGTGTCAGTGAGCCCTCTTGTGGTAGTTGGCACTTGACTGGCCTCCAGAATTAAAGACTTTTCCCCTCTTTTCTCACTACTTGGTGCTTCATGGTCCTGGACAGGCTCTTTGAATTCATTCAAACTAACTGCTCCATTCTCATTACTTGTGGCAACTGCACAAGTGTCAGCCATCTGACTGGCTTTTCTTTTTCGCTTCTTCCTTTTTTTCTGTGGCCTTGGATTCACCTCTTCCTCCTCCTCCTCCTCCTCCATGCCATTTTTTCTGTTTCTGGCATTCTCTGTCAAGAGAAATTGAATGGTTTTAAAATTAAAAATGATCCAGTTGAGTAGTAGCCCTATATCTCTGTTTGTGCAAGTTGGGAGCACAGTTCTATATTTGTTTCAAATGAAGGAGGTACTGATCTGATTCCAACAAGGCAACAATTGCCTTATCCTTACAAACTACTGGCTGATAATGAAAAAAGAGAAAAACATTACTATTATTGTGGCTGATTTTCACATCTGAACTCTTTATATTTTTGCATAATGCCTGCAAAGCCCCAGTTCTCTCACTCCACTCTCACAATCCAATAACAAGAGACACTTCTAATTTCCAGTGAAGGACCTCTATTACTACAGAGAGCATTCAGTAAGAATTGACTACGTATTCCAAGAAAAAAAGAGAACACGGGATAATCTTATAAATGTCTGCTTTAATATAGGGTATTATTATAATATTGGGTATTTTTAATGTTTTTAATGTTTTTCTAAAGTTTTAATATTGTTCTATGCTGCTTAGAGACCATTGGTAATGGCGCGGCTAAAAAATCTTGTAAATAAATAAATAAAATAAGAAACAAGCACTTTAGAGGTCAATGAGGCTTATTCCTAGGAAAGTACATGTAAATTAGCAGATTGCATAAGCAGTTAATAGCTGCTACCTTCTTTTTCCAGCCTAGATTGATCTAAGGGTTTGCCAGATTTTCTTTTCCATTTCTTCCTGCTGAGTGTATCATCATCTTCATCTGTAGAGACATCTTCTGGAAAATCGTCTTGTGGAAAGGTCCCTGGCATGAAACAATGATGGAATGAGAGCTACGCCAAAAACAAACAATATTGTGCAAACCCATCACCTACTCTGCAAACACCAGTGCTCTCTCTTTCACTCACGTCTCTCTTCCACCACTGTTTTACATGTCAAGCAAACCAAGAGCACAAACTGTAAATCTGCAATAAGCCACTTGTGGCTTTCCAGGCCAATATGACAGGGACTGGATTTTCCTTCCACTCACTAGCGTACTTCACAGACGCAAAATACTGCTGAAGCCTCACCTTCTGAAAGGTCTTGCAACCTGGAAAATAAATAGAAAAAAGGGCCTCACGTTAATGACATATAACCAGAAATATAGAACTATGAAGAGGATGTGTTTTTTGTGGGAAACACTGAGAGAGAAGGACTACGGTTCTGGGATTAATTATGAAGAAGGGAAGAGGAGATATCTGGGCAAGACAAAACTATCAGGGTTTATTTCAAAGGGAACTTACCTTTTAACCACTTTGTAGAGGCGCTTTCGGTTAGAAGCAGGGGTGTTTTTTCTGCTAGCCAGCTCAAACAGTGTATCAGCAATGTTTTTATAATCAAACTGTTAAAAAGAAAGAAATGCATTACAGTCACACCTAATCAGCAATGCTTAGTCATTCAATTCAGAGACCAAGTTTGGAAATGTTACTTTCTGGTATGCAACTACTTTGGCCATACTGTACTTGTTGCGGTTTTCTGAGAACTGTAGTCTACAAAGTCACTTTTCCAAGCTCCGTCTAGAACTCCTATTCGAAGTTCTACAACTCTCCCAACTGGACACTTTTAACAGATAGACTGGCCTAGCTGCTATCTTGCTACACACTTTTTCTCCAGCAATCCAAGGCCACTCATACTCCTGCTTTGTGCTTTCACCGCCAGCCCAATACTGACTGAATACAGAGCTGCCAGGCCTCCTGTTTAGAAATCCCAGTAAGGTCAAGAATTATATTTCAGGAACAGCCTTGACTCTTTATAGGCCAGGACATCCAGGACTACCCTATCCCTACACACACAGGCATCTCAAGCACTGTAGTCTGAGAAACAGTAATTTAATCTGTTTTAATATGCTATTTTGCCTATTTCCAAAGATGCAATTCCTGCAGGCTAGTTTATTATTTATAGAAAACTCAGGGAAAAATAGTCCGTGTAATTCATCAGAAAATAATCTTTGCAATTTAACATTAGTGTTCAAATCCTACATAAATTAGTGTCTTGCTGAAGATGATACCTACCTGAAGGACAGGCCCAATGTTATCATCTGCACCTTCTAAAGGGCTACCTTGTGCCTCAGAAGATGGTGAGAGCTTATTTGACAAGTCCCTGTCTGCATAATAAAGAAAAAAAGTTTAATGAACATTCTGTAGATCTAAGTATAACAATCCTCAAAGCAAAATATACAAGACACTTAACTGAATCCCTTCATAACTGAGTCAGCCACTGTCTCCATACAATCTGTTTCATACACATCACTGCTCTGATGACAATATACATGCTCACTACCTTTGACCCTCAAAGGAGTGAAGAGGAAGGCACACAACAGCCAGCATCTGAATACGAGTCCCATCTAGTCTCCATGATCCCAATGGGATTTAGCCAAGCAATGTCCTACCATTCAGCAACTGATGTATTCTGTGGGTCTAACTCCAGCTGAGACAAGCACCAAGGAGACATGGCACCAAGAAATAGAAATACTCAAAAGGTTCAAGGATAGGTCTCAGGACAACAGGATAACCCAAACATTTGACAGTGGCCAAGTTACAGCATCACCAGCATGATCTCTTTACTGTTGCCTTACTCTTATAAGCCTACTTCCTGCCTCTTTATATTGTCCTCTATCGCAGCTAGTATCTAAGCACAAACTTTTCTTATTTTTATTTATTGACTGAAATCCTGTTGCTTAGCATAGTAGCCTGCAAGAGTAGGCCCACTGAATCAACAGAACTTATGGAGAAACTGACTGACCAAATCCCCACTGATTTAATGGGTCTACTCTAATACAACTTACTATGCTAAGCAACAGGATTTCATCTAGTGATTTATTTATTTATTTATTTAACTACACCTGAATGATTCCAGGAATCCGATTCTAAATGCAGTACCAGCAAAAACATGGCTAGAGGACAAGATAAAATTTTTGCTGTACCAAGTTCCAGTGCTGCAAACCTAGGGTAGTCAAGCAGGAAACAACATCTAAGTGAGGTGATAATAAAACACAGTAAAACATTGCTTGCCAACCCGGAAGACATGCCACCTGGAAGTGTGGATGAGGCTGTGAGATTTTCATAAGGAAAATGGATTTTATCAGCTTACACATTTTTTTTGATAAATATCACTACCCAAATTTAGAATTCCTCAAGGAAACACTATTCATGTTTCTCCTCATTTCAAACATTTTCATTATGTGTTTGTTTAAAGTTACAAACTGAAACTTTTATTCAAAAGAGTTTGGAGGGTTGTAAAGGAGAAGAGGCGAGGTGTGACTCTTTTTAAAAAATCAAGAGGAAGTTGTGATGGCAAAAAACACTGGGAATCTCTTCTGTAGAAAGGTTTTTAAAAAATCAACTACCAATAGTAGAGGACAGAAAATCTGTATAGCAAATCCACATCATCATCTAACTGTTATGGCAAATGGGTCCACTGGAAGATTTCTAGTATCTATCATTAATTGCTGACTTCTAACTTCTTATAATTGTCTAAGCAAAGGGTGGATAAATGGCAGACCTCCAGGTTTGTTTGCTGAACAGCAACTTCCAGCATTCCTCATCACTAGATACACTCACTAGAGCTGCACACTAACCTCTGGACTCATATCAGAAAGGCAGAAATTTAACCAAAGCTCACTTTCCTTGTGAGTGGGCAACTACATCTGAAACTCACTGAAACCACAAGCAGTCCTCAAAGGCAAACACATAACCACAGGGCAGTCTAAAGGTTACCAACGCAAGCATTGCAATGACCAAGCCCTTACCTTTAGCTATTAGCTTATTCTCTTCATGATTGCATTCATCTTCTGAAATGTCATCATCACTGCCCGCTTCCAGTTCTTTCATTAGATCTTCTATGGCAAACGGGGACTGATCCACAATGGTTTCAAAGATGCCACGGCTTATAGCTTGCAACAAAAGGTGACTAAATCATGAAGGGAGAAACAAACACAAAGAGAAGAAAACAATAAGGCAATGACAAAGGCAAGCAAGTTTATGCACCCTCTCCACTAAGGGCATCAAAAATGTAACTCGTTAAGATAACTGAATGATGAATTTGGCAAAAAATTAAAGGAGCCACTAAGTCATTTGCATGGATTTTGAGTCAAGAGCTGCCAGCTTTGGACTTATCTGTTATTTTCTCTAATATTCTGATATTACTGTAGTAGCACCTGGAGGATTAAGAACCACCTTTTTTATTATCAGTACAAAGAGACGACTGTGGTTCCCATAGCTACCACACTTTCATTTTCAGGCACACAAAAGAAAGCATCAGAAAAATGAACATGCTGTTATCTGTCTCTTAGTGACCTGTGTTTAATCACACTCTGCAAAACTGTTCAGACTTAATTCACTATTATAAACACCACATTCTGACTTCCAAAACAAAACAAAAAATTAGTAAACATAGCTGCAGTACATACTCCTTAGTCTTGGCAGCAATTTTGCAGAATGGTTCAATGAACTTGAGATTCTGGTCTGCTGTGAGCTGTAAGAAAGAAAACGTTTTTTTATTTTTTTTTTGAGCCTTTCCATCAGAACGTTTACTTCAACATCGGTCACGTTCAACTATATAAATTACAGTCATGTGAAAAAGAAAGCACGTACTCTTTGAATTCTATGGTTTTACGTATCAGGACATAATAAAAATCATCTGGTCCTTAGCAGGTCTGAACATTAGGTAAATACAACAACCTTAGATGAACAACACATGACATATTACATTGTGTCATGATTTATTTAACAAAAATAAAGCCAAAATGGAGAAGCCATGTGTGAAAAACTAAGTACACCTTATGATTCAATAGCTTGTACAACCGCCTTTAGCAGCAATAACTTGAAGTAATTGTGTTCTGTATGACTTTATCAGTCCCTCACATCATTGTGGAGGAATTTTGGCCCACTCTTCATTACAATGTTGCTTCAGTTCATTGAGGTTTTGGGCATTTGTTTATGCTCAGGTCCCACCACAGCATTTCAATCAGGTTGAGGTCTGGACTTTAACTGGGCCATTGCAACATCTTGATTCTTTTGTTTTTCAGCCATTCTGTTGTAATTTGCCGGTGTGCTTGGGATCACTGTCCATTTACATGACCCAGTTCCGTTCAAGCTTTAGCTGTCGGACAGATGGCCTCACATTTGACTCTAGAATACTTTGGTGTACAGAGGAATTCAGGGTCAACTCAATGACTGCAGGGTGCCCAGGTCCTGTGGCTGCAAATCATCACCCCTCCACCACCGTGCCTGACAGAAGATATGAGGTGTTTGTGCAAATATGTTGTGTTTAGTTTTTGCATTATGGTCAAACATCTCCACTTTGGTCTTGTATGTCCAAAGGAAGTCTTGTGGTTTGTCCAGATGCAACTTTGTAAACCTAAGCCATGCTGCCATATTCTTTTCAGAGAAGAGGCTTTCTCCTGGTAACCCTTCCAAACAAACCATACCTGTTCAGTCTTTTTCTAATTGTACTCTCATGAACTTTAACATTTAACATGCTAACTGAGGTTTGAAGAGTCTGAGATGTAATTCTTGGGTTTTTGGCAATTTCTCTGAGCATTGCATGGTCGGACCTTGGGGTGAATTTGCTTGGATGTCCACGCATGGGAAGACTGGCAACTATCTTGAATGTTTTCTACTTGTGAATAATCTTACTCACTGTAGAATGATGTACTTTAAATTGTTTGGAAATGGCCTTATAACCCTCCTAGATTGATGGGGTGCAAAAATAGCTTTTCTACAATCATTGTTGATGTGTTGGCATTGCATTAACACACATCTGAATGCTCCAGACCAGCAAACTGCTAAAACTTTGACTTTTATAGAGGTGATCACACTTGCTGATGATCAGTTACTGAAGGGCATTTGGTTAGCAGCACCTGGCTGCTACTTAGCCTCTGAATTCCTATGGAAGCAGTAAGGGTGTACTTAGCTTTTCACACATGGCTTCTCCATTTTGGCTTTATTTTTGTTAAATAAATCATGACATGGTATAATATGTTGTGTGTTGTTGTTCATCTGAGGTTGTATTTACTTAATGTTCAGACCTGCCAAGGAGCAGATGATTGTTATTATGTCCTGATACATAAAACCACAGAATTCAAAGAGGGTGTACTTTTTTTTCCACATGACTGTACATGACTCAATGGCAGCTTGAGGAGAATAATGGACTGACACTCCTATATAAAGGGTGGGTGAGGGAATTGTAAGTGTTCCATAAATATATCTCTATAATCAAATTCAAAGACAGGGAATACGATACCAAATTTTGAGAAATATGGACAGCATTTATGAATAATTATATAACCAACTGATATCCTGTCAGAATTTTTGAAGTTCTTTGTTTTATATGATAGATATTCCAGCATTAGTTGATATAGACTACTATAAAGGTTATTACCTCAAACATTTTCAAGATACTCTGTCCAAAAAGAAAGCAATGGAAAAAAATATGAAAAAAATACTAAGTTGGGAAGGAAAATTACGTTGGAGTCCTGATCCAAGGTGAAGAGAAGACATGGTTATACTATTTGTGTTGGGCTACAATATAATTTCTAATGATTATACAGTCCTGCTACTATGGAAATCAATAATATACTGTATACAGTATCCAACCTAAGCAGAAAGGAACACACATTCTTACTTAATTTAAACATACTGGATTTTAGAATTCTTCTGTAGCAAAAATGTAATAATGATGGTTCAAACCATACTTTATGAGCAGACCTCTTGTACACTAAACTACTGCATGAGGTGTTTTGCTTACCTCTTTAGCTCCAACTTTTGCTAGTTCTTCCAAATAGACGTCAATAAAATGCAATTTCACCCCAACAGCAGCATTACTGTCTGGATGCATGACCTCCTTTATTAACATGTTCAGAAATGGCTGTGTAAAACTGGAAAAGGAGAGAGAGAAAAAAGTATATCACAAGGCATTCTGTCAGTTTCAGAAATGAGTTTGCTGCTTCTCAAGTAGAAAACAATCTAATCCCCTAAATAAACCCAGCACAGCCTGACATAAACAGTTCCTTCTTGAAAATATAAGCAGGGCAGCAAAAGTTCAACAATGGTGTAGCAATCCAATCTATAACAGGCACCATACAGCAGTTTGTTTCCATGAGGCCACAATTACCTGTCGTTGTATGAGACGTATATATTCATACTTGAGAAGTGACCAAGTTAGTTTTACATTTACATGGATTAGCCCCATTTAACCCAATGGCCCAAACCCACTATATAATCCCCACTAGGAGCAGACAAACTGAATCAATTATTAAATAGTGACACAACACTTAGGTAAATTCTAGTGATTCAGTTGGTTCACTAAGTGTATTTATACCCCTGTATCAGGTGCAGGTGTCACCTGAGTTTAGAGATTTAACTGTAGGGCTAAAATGTTTGTATCCATTCTATTTAACATTAATTTATTAGTCATTTAAGAGAATATTTAAGATTAAAACATATGCAACAAACAGTATTTATCCATTTGATCTGAAGAGGCTACAGCCACACGTTTCATGGGCATGACAACCTAGTTTCAGACCGTAGCAGGATTTACAGAGTTTTTGGATATGCAGTCTGCTGTCTCTAGTCACAACTCTCTTACATTTCTAATCTCGGAGGCTGCAATGCCATACATACATTTACTCCCACGTAAGTGCCATTTAATTCAATGGCATTTTCTACTGTGTAGACATGTACAGGATTTCAAAATTAGTGGAGAAGAGTAGTTTCATGTTATATTTGGACTAGAGAAGCCTAGTTGCAAACCCTCACTTCTTCACAATGCTAACTGAGTTACTTAGGCTGGTCTAGTCCTCCTCCTTACAATGATGGTAATGAGGCTACAACAGAAGTGGTTCCAAACCTTGGGTCCCCAGATGTTCTTGGACTACTACTCCCGGAATTCCTGGCTAGCACAGCTAGTGGTGAAGGCTTCTGGGAGTATTAGTCCAAGAACACCTGGGGACCCAAGATTGGGAACCACTGGGATAGACCATCCTGAGCTTTTCAAAGAAATGGCAGAAGACAACCGTCAAATGATAAAAATACATTGTACAAGTACTAAATTGTTTCCAGTTCTAAACATGCTTACAGTCCCTCCCCTACAGTGCCACATACCTTTCATTCCATCCATTTCTTCTCAGGACTTCAAAGGACTGTCTCAGCATCATCCGGATTAACTAAGTTAGAAAACGTGCATCCAGTATAAATTTTTCAATAACATGTAAAATAATAAACTGATCTGTCACACTGCCATCTTATCTAACAGTGTAATACTAGAGATAAGTAAGGCCCCTGGGTTCAATGGGATTTAGAATACAGGTCACTGGGGTATTCTGGAAGTTGTCGCCCCAAAACATATTTGTACTTCCCTATTACAGAGATGGTATATATGTACACGACTGTAGCAGAATCAGTATGCTTACTGTACTACACATTAAGTGCAAGTTGAGCCACATTTCAGAACAGAACAAATGTGTTACCAGCAGTCATAAACATGACCTGTGGAAAGCTAGCTGATCTGCAGCTAGAAGAATCATGTAGTATTGCTGAGATCGCACTATTTCAGAATGTATTTACTTTAGCATGCTTGACTTATATTTAGCACAGGAAACATTTTTAAAAGCATACTGGTTTTACAAATTGATACGTCCAACACATAACAGGTGGAATGAAAGATGGAATGAAAGAAAAGAAAAGAATCAATGAAGCTCATTGTGTGTTGCTTTAGAATTATATCAAAACAAATTCAAAGCTTTGCTTGAAAATAACTATTACTGGAACATTATGATATGACAACTTATATTAACTCAACAGCAGATGCTTCTGTTTATATGGACCTTGGAGACATGGAGGCACCAAAAATGAATGGCTGGGTTCATTCGTTCCATTACTCATTAATTCTGCAAAACACTTTTCTAGAAATGGAACTTTTCCCAATGAACATTACCACTGCTTAAAGGACTGCCTTGTCCTTTTTAATGGTATGATAGCCCTTACCATGTAATATTTATCTAGGCGTAGTCTGTCTATTCCAGTCCATTCGCGATTCATTGTTTGCCAGAAAGTCTGAATGAACAAGTTCCCTGAAATGAGATGGTAAAGCTAATTTTAAAGTCCTATACAGTTGTGCTACATTTTATAAGTGGCCAGCTGAAGTTTCTGCTATCTTTTTCATAAGTCAAAGGGGAAAATGAATTGTTTGTGCTTCCTGTCAAGCAGACATACTACAGAAAGCAAAGCCATGTGAATCCATAGCATGCTTTAAGGCAGGTGGAGAGGAACCTCTGGCCCCCTGATGTTGCCCACTGGGCCTGCACGCAAGGGCCTCATCCGAACTGCACTCCAAAAGCTACTACAAAGGGGAATCCCAGTACATCTCATTGCATGTGCTGAAGTGCTGGCTTACAGTGTTTTGCTCCTCCAGTACTACTCTGCCATCCACATGGGAAAGGAGTGAAACTGTGTCCCCAACCAAGGGACCTGGTAGAAAAGCACCCAGGGTCCACCAAGAACCAGCTGATGTTGGAAGACATGGCCAACACTGACTATCCTTCCAAGAGATAGAAACACAGAGAAGATTTTACCTTGTGACAATCTAAGCCCTTTGCAAGCAGTTTGATGTGGAGAACTACAGCAAAAACTGGCTGTCCAAATTCTGCTCTGGAATGATATGGGCTAAAGAAATTTGTTTTTCTTTAAAAACCAAGACAGATTCTAGAGCACCAGATTTTGTACAACAATCCCAACTCTTTTCGCAAAAAAGTGCCAATATGCCTAAAACTCTATGAATGTATAGGAATTAAAACATAAAGAGACTTACGAGCATCCATATTCTCAATTACATGCATAAGTTGTGATATATTGTTTGATAACTCCTCCTAAAAAGGAAGAAGAAATGCATATACACAGCTTCAAAAGTAAATTCCCTTTCAAGAGCAACCCCTGCTCCAGAATGTTGAATTAGCTCCATAATTCCCTTCAGTATAAAAAGTCATCTGGGAATTTGGCACAATTTAAGTACCAATATAGCTCAAAAGGTTACATCTATTACAGCAGAGCTTGTCACAACCTGGAGTTTAAGCATCCTGACACCATGGTCAGTTAAACCAGGGGTCCCCAACCTGGTGCCGGTCCCTGGGCTTCGCAGGACCGGGCCGCAGAGACAGATCTCCCCCCCCGCACGCACGCATGGTGGGTGTGGTGTGTTCGCGCGCATGCACGGGGACGTTCGCGAGTGGGTATGGTGCGCTCGCACGCATGCGCCCCCACTCGCCTGCCACACCCATCTGCACACGCATGCGAGCACACCGCGCCCATCCACGAGTGCGCCCCACTCACCCCCGCATGCACGCGAGAACACCACGCCCACCCGTGAATGTGCCACGCCCACCCACAAATGTGCCACGCCCACCCGCAAACGCGGGGGCTGCCCCTGCCCCCCCAACCGGTCCGCGGTTCCGAAAAGGTTGGGGACCACTGAGTTAAACAATATCCACCATAAACTGTAGCGAAACACAAGCTTTTTAGATTCAACATCAGTTTATGTGCTCAAAGGAGACTGAAATTGTAAATCAGTTTCTAAACTCTGGGAGCACTGTTCTAGAGTATATGTACACATTATGAACCACAATTCAACACTCAGAAATATTGCATCTGCTCTTGAACCTTTTCTTTCTAATAATATAGAAGCATATTAATACATTTTATAACTTTTAATAATTTCATATTAGAAAACATAAGAGGTACTTAATTTTCATGTAATTTATACTGTAGAGATTATATATTTTCTCTTTTATATATCATTTTGGGGTCCTCAATTTGTGGGAGCATGGGCATATATGACTTGTTCGAAAAGTATTATGGGGTGGAGCTACGAATGGCTGCAGTAGAAACCTATGAAGTGACTGGAGATTGCCCCTACTTCCATCTTTTCTCTCACACACTCTCATTTTCTTTCTTCCTCTCACTTGCAAAGATGTGTGCATGTGCACATACACATGTACACAAACACACAGAGGAAAAACACAGAGTGGGCTGAAAAGAATGGCAAGGGAAACACTGAGGGGGAAGAAAAAACACAGAGAAAAAAGAGGGCAGAGAAAATGACAGTAAACAACAACAACACTAATGGGGGTTGCAACTTTAATCACCCCTCATCTCTGGCTGTATCAGGTAGAGGTGACAGAAGCTGCAGTCAAACAACATCTAGAAGGCATCACGTTCTTCATGTCCAGCATAAACTGTTGAACTCAGAATGACAAATCCCATGTTCTCCCTGAATTAACTTTGTGGACCAAGTAGTTGGCACACTTCACTTTCACTCTCCAAATGTAAAAGAACAGTTGCCTGACCAGACTGTAGTAAAATGGACATGGTATCAGTAATCAAACACACTGTATGTTAAATCCAAAGGCAAGGGTAGATGATACCCTCTATTAGACCACTAAATGATTAGACCCATACAGGGCTTCATTGAACCAGATAACTTTATTATCATAATTCATTATTATTATGAAGGTCTGTATGGGCTGCAAACTTGTGTGTGTTTGTAATTTGTTAGCAATCTAATAGAGGTATCACTGCCTTTGGACTGTTTTACTCTTTTGTTTGTATGTTTTAAAAATCCATAAAATTATCATCAATATAATTTGTCAAGGATAGGTTCAAAATCTGTGTATTCCCTATTATTCTGAATATTCAGTAAAACAAATGCATGTTTCATGTAGAAAGTCTTGCTGTAATATACCTACATTATATTGTTTGCAAATTGCTACCGGTGAGTTACTTTTTATGTCTAAATAGACACATGTAGGCAATTCTACATGTGCCTATTTAGACATAAGCCAAACTGAGTTGACAAGGACTTCAAGGAAATAAGTGTGCAATGAGATTAAATTTTAATTCAGGTAAGTTCTTGCTTCCTTTATTCTCCCCTAACACATTAAAAAATAAATTAAATTTAAAGCCATCTGAGCCAGCATTCACTGCTAAATCTGTGGACATGAAGTTGCAGTCCTGTGACCACTTAAAAAAATGTCCCCAAGACACATGCCTTCTCAGATGAATGCTTCACTAAACAAAATGGGAAATGGAACTTAATTTCAAGTAGGCAATTATTTATTCATTCTATTTACATCTCACCTTCCATAAAGATATGTAGCTAGGTAACAATATTAAAACAACAGTAAAACAAGATATAATAAAAATCAGCAAAAAGGTAAATCACAGTTACATTAATAATGTACTTCTCAGGGTTTTCCAGATAGAGAATACTCAGAAGTGATTTACCATTTCCTTCTTCTGGGGTTGCCCTGGGACTGTGCAGTTTGTCCAAGGCTAGACAGGCAGGCTCTACTTCCCAGGAGCATAGTGGGGAATCGAACTCCCAACCTCTGGTTCCACAGCCATATATGTAATTCACTGAGCTATCCAGCTGCAGTGACAATTAACAGGTCATAAATGCTCAGATAAACAAACAGGGCTGCATATAAGTGAAAAGCCATAGACACCATCTTTATAATGTCCAAGGGGAGCTGTGTTAGCTTGTTGCAGCAAGAACAAGATGTTTTGTGGCAACTTGAAAATTAGCAAGTTGGTTTGGAGTAAATGTTCACAAACTGTCTGTAGCCCACCTCTTCCAAGATACCATCTGAAGAAGTGGGTTACAATCCACCAAAGTCTATGCCTACAAAAACCTTAAGGTGCCACTGGACTTTTTGTTGTCATCTTTCTAATAAAGCTTTATACTATCTGACATACCTGCAGCAATGGTTTGTCCTGCATCCACATACAATAAAAGAGCCCCTTCCATATTTTTAAGAATTCGTCTGGGCTGAAACCGCCTGAAGGGTCAAAAAGATTTTTGCATTAAAGAAAGATGAAGAAATGAGGCTGTTTTACAATACTTCTGCCCACCCAGACGCCACATATCTGTTTGCCAGAACAATGTAAGGATGAATAAGTACAGTCATGCCATTCACTTCTCCCATTTAATCCCCCACAAGTTATGGAGCTCTGCAAAGCGCAGGCTCTCCTCCCGCGTGTCCTGATGCCTCTATGCCCTCAAAGAGAGACTACCCAAGTGTGTGTGTGTCTCTAACCACGCTTTCTTCTTTGCCTCCCAACCCGGATGCTCGGCAGGGCTCTTGGCCCCAGCTGCTCCACGTGTTCCCTTCAACTCTTACCCGCCGGACTCTGGGTCCTGAGAGTGATATAGCCACGCAGCTTTTTCAACGCCCGATCTCGAATCCGTTTCTCGTTGGCGGCCAGTCTCTGAGCGAACTGAATCTCCGGAGGCTGCGCAGCGGCAGCAGCAGCAGCAGCGGCGGGTGCCATGCTCCCCTCCTTGCCGCACAGAACGCACCGCCCCGGCAGGGCTGAGTCCGGCCGCTCGGTCGAACGCCCATCGATGACGTCACAGCCACTACTCCGTCGCAAGCATTCTAGGTAACCAAATCGGGCCGGAGCACGTGCAGGAAGTGGCGCTGCGTGGCGCGTGGCAGGGACCGAGATGCGCGTCCAAGCGAAGTCGGGTGGGCGGCGCTTACTGCTTCGAACGCCCGAAGCTTAGCCTTCGATTGCAGGCATTTGTAGAACGGTGGCGATGGATAGAAGATGGCGCTTTTTGCACGTCTATTGCGTTTCGCCTTCCGCCCTCCCCACCGCTGTATAAATGTCTCTCTAGCGAGGCTACCTTCTGTGCGTCTGAAAAAGTGAGCTGCAGTCTACGGAAGTGTATGCCAACTAAAACTTACTAGTTTCAAAAATGTTACAAAACTCTGTTGGTTTTGCTGCTGTTGCGTGTTTCTTTGAAATGCCAGGTTGTTTTCGGTGAGTTTACTCTCACGTGAGCCCAAAGGACTTAATCTTCCTGAGCATAATGATATTAAACTAGCTTGAATGTGTGTATGCAGACTTAGCTGGTTTGAAAATTGTCAACTAGCACGGGAAGAAGCTGTGCGTGTTCTCGTCCAGGATGTCACACACTCCTGTCATGTTCACTTCTGTTGATGTATGCTCAAGATGAACTGTTTATCTCACTGATACCTGCACAATTTCAGTATATTCTGAAAAATGCTGTTGTAATCTTGTTGTTTTTTGTTGTTTAGTCGTTAAGTCGTGTCTGACTCTTCGTGACCCCATGGACCAGAGTACGCCAGGCTTCTTCTGTCTTCCACTGCCTCCTGGAGTTTGGTCAAATGTTGTAAAATACTGTCTTTCAAAATCTGCTCTTGTATGGGGAAAAATATCGATGGGCGGGAATGAGAGTTTTTAACTGTTTCAAAAATTGCAAATATGTATTTTCTGCCTAGAAAGGTAAAATATATTTATTACCCTTTATTATTATCTGTATATTGTAAATGGATGAAGTAAGGCTGAGAGAGATGTCCATACAGCAGAGGACTGATGTGGAGTTAAAAGTGGCTTGGTACAGTCTTCCCCTGGTGTCCAGAATAGTCCCCAACATGCTGCCCTTCAGATATTTTAGGCTGCAACTTTTATTGTCCCTGACCACTGAGCAGAATGGCTGGGGCTGATACCTGTTGCAGACCAAAGCATTTGTGGATGACACTTGGCTGCAGAAGGGGCTATAATATAATCTAGTGCATTAACACCCACTGACTGTTGTGGTACCTTAAAGTTTTATCGACATAAGGTTTCATGCACTGTAGCCCACTTCTTTGGATGCAAGGTGTAGTAGGCACAAATTTACAGTATATATTGTACAGCTGACCCTAAAAATTCCAGTCCAGTACTATCCTGTACTGTACAGTCTGTTTCTTACAAGGATTAATCTATTCATCACACAGAAGAATTCAAGATTGTTATGCACAGTCCTATTAAAAAAGTTACTTACTGTAGTAAACACCTTTGCCAGTGGTTGTTGTTGTTTAGTCGTTAAGTCGTGTTCGACTCTTCGTGATCCCATGGACCAGAGCACGCCAGGCCATCCTGTCTTCCACTGTCTCCCGGAGTTTGATCAAATTCATGTTGGTAGCTTCAATGACACTGTCCATCCATCTCATCCTCTGTCGTCCCCTTCTCCTCTTGCCTTCACACTTTCCCAACATCAGGGTCTTTTCCAGGGAGTCTTCTCTTCTCATGAGATGGCCAAAGTATTGGAGCCTCAGCTTCAGGATCTGTCCTTCCAGTGAGCACTCCGGGTTGATTTCCTTCAGAATGGATAGGTTTGTTCTCCTTGCAGTCCAGGGGACTCTCAAGAGTCTCCTCCAGCACAATTCAAAAGCATCAATTCTTTGGCGGTCAGCCTTCTTTATGGTCCAGCTCTCACTTCCATACATCGCTACTGGAAAAACCATAGCTTTGACTATGCGGACCTTTGTCGGCAAGGTGATGTCTCTGCTTTTTAAGATGGTGTCTAGGTTTGTCATCGCTTTCCTCCCAAGAAGCAGGCGTCTTTTAATTTCATGGCTGCTGTCACCATCTGCAGAGATCATGGAGTCCAGGAAAGTAAAATCTGTCACTGCCTCCATATCTTCCCCTTCTATTTGCCAGGAGGTGATGGGACCAGTGGCCATGATCTTAGTTTTTTTGATGTAGTCCCCCCCACAATTTCCTGAGCCCTAAATAGACATTACAACAAACAGAAAATGTTTTGCATTTTAGCAAATATGTCTAATAATGAAATTGCCTTCTTCATAATTTCCTTAAATCCAGAGTCAATACTGAGTGAATGCAAACATAGTGTTCCATTCATTTATACACCAACACTGCAAGCTACTGGCCACAGTTCAGTTGTGTAATAGGTGGATTTCTTAAATAATATCTATGTCCAAGACAACTGTATTGCTTTGCACGTATTTCTGTGCTTTTCCACCTTAATGTCCATTGCAAAGTGTTGGAGCATAATAATAGAAACGAGAAGACAAGAGCAAGGGCAGGTGGTACTTTTATTAATTGTAATTGTGTGTAGTCAAGTCAATTCGGACTTATAGCGACCCTTTTCAGGGTTTTCTAGGTAAAGAGTACTCACAAGTGGTTTACCATTCCCTTCTTCTGGGAACAAATTGGGGCTGTCCCAAGGCTATACAAGCTGGTTCTTCTGGGTGCACAGGGGGGAATCAAACTCCCAAGCTCCGGTTCCGCAGCCAGATACCTCACTCAATGAGCTAACCAGCCTTTGTTAAACCACTAAAATAATAACTATATTAAAAAAAACAATGGCCAACGAGGGACTTCGGAGTGACTTCGGAGTGCCGTGGCCACGCAGCGCCCGGGTGACGAGTCCTTTTGGCCCCATCCGGCGACGAGTATCACGTGGGCTGGGCTGGTTGTGGGGGGCGGGGCGAGGGCGGGGCGATTGTCTTTTTGTCCCCAGAGTGTCGGGCGCTCCTCGCCATGAAGCGCGGGCGCGGCGGCGGCGGCTCGGAGAAGGGCGTGCAGGTAGCGGGACGCCGTGGATGTTAACGCTCCTTTCTCCCAGCCCAGCCTCAGTCGTTCGTGTTGGTCCGCCTTGAAATTGGGGGAACGGGTTTTGAGGCGCCTTTTGCTCCTCTCGTCCTTGCTCCGTCGCCCTCCACGGGACGGGAGACCGGTCACCGGATGGATGGCAAGGAGTCAATACTTTAAATCTCTTTAAAAACAACAACACACGCGCCCTTATTGTTCTATTTTCCACAGAAAACATCCAGGGATTTCCTTACCTGTGTTGCTTCTGTTTGGAAGGGGGACTGCCCTGGAATAGCAACGAGATAAGGCAGGGAAAGGGTAACCTCCTTGGCCCCAGAGACGAGGGCGGTATGGTCACACGCCAGCTCTCCTCGCCCCTTGTTTATTTATTTTTATTTCTTTGATACATTTTTATCCCGCCTTTCTTCTTAAAAAGAACCCAAGGCGGCTGCCGCAAGACGTGACAGGGTATCACGGATCAGGCAGGGAAAAACGAAACGCTAAAGAGCCACAGAGAGGCACCAGGCAGGGGGAAGGAGCCAGTGGGCAGGTGGGGTGAAGTTCGCGGTTTCCAGCTTCCCTTCCCCATTTTCCTGAAAATGGCGGCAGTTGCTTTTAAACTCAGCATCAACCAGATATGTAGGTCAAATCTGAGAGAACTGGCTTTGGGCAGACCAGTAGTTTAGTCTTAATCTTAGAGAATTTATGAGGAAAACAGCGATTAGGGTTTTAATGTTAACTGTACAATCCTGTACATGTCTACAATTTAGGAGTAAGTTCCATTCAGTTTGCCTTGTAAACGGGTATGGGATTGTAGTCTTTGTTAGTTAATTGCTTATAACTATCAACTTTAAAAATATTCAGTGGAACTAAAACTATGCCTCCCAATTAGCAGTGTAACAAGGATTTACAAGGGAGTGCTCCACTTCCCTATCATAAATCGAATAACGCCTGCCTCATCTAAACTAGTGTCTACTGTGTGATGCATGAATGGAGCACCTAAAACCAAAGTGCACTTTTTCAAAGCAATTGTTTTAGGTTTTTACCAGTGTTTATAGATTCACTGTATGAAGTGATTAAAAGTAATAGAATTTAATCAAATAACACTTCTTTAACTGGCTGGTGGCCCCAGAACAGTCCTATTCACTAAAAATGAGTGATGTAAAGCACTTTAATACAATTTTGTAGTGATCAGTGGTTTTAAATTTTAGCCACTTCTGAAAGCTCAGGAAGGTCAAGCAAAATAGAGGCAAGATTAAATAGTTTTCTGGTTCAAGTGAGATGGTTGACCACTGAGGCATGAATAATAATTTTGTGCCACCTGAAAATAAAGAGTATTGTCTAGACCAGTGGTTCCTAACCTTGGGTCTCCAGAGTTTCTTGGACTAAAGCTCTCAGAAGCCTTCACCACTAGCTGTGCTGGCCAGGATTTCTCAGAGTTTTAGTCTAAGAACATCTGGGGACCCAAGGTTGGAAACCACTGGTCGATGTAATCCTATGCTTGCTTCTCTAGAAATAAGCCCCATGTAATAAAGAAGAGAATGTCTAAGTAAAAATATATTGGATGGAGTGATATGATGTGTTTTGCCACTGGAAGATGCTTCAGTTTGTACTAGTAATAACTCACAGATCTTGAAAAATAACAGTTTGAACAAACTTGGCATACATTATATATGGCACATCTGTCTGTTTCACAAAGGTACAAATTTCTTTAACAGAAGGAACTTAGGAATTAATATGCCACCTGAGGTTTAATGTCTCCACACAAATAATACTGTATTGTCGGGCTTATGTGAACGAACCATATTTTTGTCTTCTTTCCTCTCCTCTGATGCAACCAGAAGGAAGAGATTGGAATTCAACATGAATGAAATTTGTGGGAGTGAGGGGGAGATTTGGAATAGTGTCATCAATATGTTGACAACATATGTCTGGGAATTGGTTACACATCCTGTTCTAGATACATAGTGCTCCCTTGGATGGAACAGTTTCACAATCAATACAATATTCTTTGATTCAAAGCTATCACTGGGGGCCCAAATGGTGTCAGTAGCAATGAGCACTTATGGTTAGCTACTGCTTGTTCACCAGCCACAGCCATTTCTGGACCAGGATAGAATGGTGATAGTAGTCCATGTCCTGATAAGTGCCTGGTGGATTATGACAATGCTGTTTACATGGATCTGCTTTCAGAGATGGTCCAGAGCTTGCAGCTGGTACAGAGTGCTGCCGTCCATGTATTGATGGAAGCAGCAACAGGTGAGTATATTACACCAGTCCTGAAAATCCTGGACTGGCTGTTGGTCGATTGAATTCAGTTCAAGAGGTTAGTATTAATATACAAAGCAGTAAATGGCTCAGGTTTCAGGTATTCGAAGGATTGTCTTCCCCAAGATTTAAGACTGGATGAAGGAAGTCTGTTTTGATGCTTTTGATAAGTGTAATGGATAGGGCAACCATGAAACAGCTTTCTTGGTGTTCACCCTAGCTGTGGACCTAAGTGAAGCTTTGTTGTCCTCCCTTCCCTGTGGTCATTTGGATGCCATTTGAAAATATTTATTGGTGTAAGCCTTTCAGGGATAGGCAGGTACTACACTTTTATTCTTAAGTAACTGTTTATCATTTTATGACTACCATTTATTTGGTTGTCTCCTATCTTGTAGATAATTTTAATAGCGTTTATGTATCAGACTGAAATTTTATGAAAGTTGTTTGCCACCCTGGGGTCTTTGGGAGGAATGGTAGAATGTAAAATAAATAATTGTTGTTGTTTTGTTTCAGAAAGTTGAAAAACAAGAGGAATTTGTAAAAGTCAGAAAGAGAGCTTTGGAGAGGCTGACAACTGAAGTGATGCAGTTGCATGATATTTTGCCCAAAATAGCGAATAATGATGTCTTAGACAGTCTTCAGAAACTGGATGCTGTTGAAACAAGTGAGGTTGCAGTATTAGCTAGCATTATTATTTTTATTTAGTATTACCATACTGAGTGTGGAGTTTCTCTCTCAACAGCAGTTTCTTGGGGATCATGAGTGGAAGGATACTATCAGACTCATGTCCTGACTGACTGTTCATCTTGTCAGGAAGCTCCCTTTAATATTTAGTCACTATCCAGTTTCTTGTAATTTGAGCCCTTTGGTTTGAGTGCTACTCTGTGGAGAAACAGAGAACAAATGTACTCCATTTTATATGTAGCAGCCTTTCAAATATTTGGAAATTGTATCCTGTTGCCTTTAGGCCGAATGTGCCTTTCCTCCAAAGATTTGTTGTTCAGACCATTTATTTTTGTTATCATCTCTGGACACATGATATTGACTGCTGATTACTTAACTAACACTAAATTGTAGAATATTTTCTTTGCCTTGTCTTACTTTTTCACTTATGCTGTGTTTTTAGTTGTAGAAAGGAAAGAACATGAACTGGAGCAGATGAGAATAGAGTGTGAACACTATAAAGCCCGTTTAGAAGCAGCCCAAGCAGATTGTATGAAAGAAAGAAAGGTGGGTAAGCTTTTTCTTTGCAACATAGTCCATTAATCTATTCAGTTGTAATTACTGGTATTCATCCTTGATATATTATTTGCAATCTTATATTTGTCTATGTTGACAAAGGCTTTACTGAGTTTAGTAGGGCTTACTACCAGGTAAGTTTATGTTGAGTAATATTCTCTGTTAAATGTTTAGATTGCAGTCTTATACTCACTTTTGTCCAGTGAAGAAATGAGGCAAGAAGTGCCCATGATAACTACCCTTGTAGTGGAACTGGAAGGGAACTGTTTCCACAGGTCTGTACTTAGGTATTCTACCTCCATGATACCAATAGCACCAATGACTTAATTTCTGGCATGCCATATGGCTGTCCAGCCAGCTACATGAACCATCACATCACTGGGGACTCATAGTCCCTTTAACCTGCCACCCCCAGAGCTTGCAGAATCCAGGCTTGGTTCCAAAGAGAGATGTATGGAATTGCACTGTTAACGTATCATCCTATAGTATGAGTTCTGGGTTGTTGCTAAGCTTTCATGCAGACTAACACCAAAATAACACTGAAAGTAATAAATACTAAAAGCGTGCTGCTTATATAGTGCCCCATAGTGCTTAGAGCACTTTCTAGGTGGTTTACAAGTTAATTATGCAGGCTACACATAAAAGGAATACTAGTAGATCTTAGGTGACTAAAACAATTTTGTAGGGTAAGTTCTTAGATGTTTCCATTTTTCCACACAAGTGAGGCGAGCCTTGCTTTGCTGTACCTGCCTCCACTCCTAACCCAGCTTGCTTCTGCTGTCAACCACTGCATAAAACATGGTTTTGGGCAACAGGATGTAGAGAGGTAAGAATGGACAGCAATCAGCACCCTTCACTTGTGTGGCCTTTTTTGAAATTAGAATTAGATTCCCTTTTCAACGCTATATGTGTCTTGTGAAGTGTGCACACCAAAGTTGGCTGCCACATACATGTCCAGTGGGCCCTTTCATCACATTGTAATGTGTGCTACAGGAGAATTGATATGCCAGCAGATATGTTCCTCCAGAGCCATGATTTTTGGGAGAATTTGGTCAGAAGAAGTTGGCACTTCTTGGGAAATCTTATTAGGTCTGTCTAAACAGTATTCTCCAGCATCAGTCATCTCTTCATATTTACTTTGATTATTTCAGGAAAAATTAACTGTCCGACAGCACTTGAATGAGGCAAAGCAACAATTATTGCAACAAGCAGAGTATTGTACAGAAATGGGTGCTGCAGTATGCACATTGTTATGGAGCATTTCTAGCAATGAAGAAGCAGTTAAAAATATTCTAGGAAGTGTAAGTTGGATAACTTCAATTTTTATTCATCAGGTATTCTAGATAAATAGCTTTTAACTTAGAAACTTTTAAAAACATGTGACTTCACTTTGTAGTCTACTTAGAATCCATAGAGGACAGCTAGTTGTTTGACTAAATTTACTATTCAAGACTTTTAAAAGGTTGTTTATGAAATGTGGGGTATTGCTCTGTATCTACCATTCAAAATGCCTGGAAATGGCTCAACATTGCTTTGCAATATTGTGCCTGCACTGCCAGTAGGAAAGGACAGTGTATTTACATTTAAAGGAGTATTTTCAGGCTATGAACTTGACCCTGTAATGTTGTAAGGTGAGTACAACCCCCTCTAGAACTCCTTCATATAAATCATTTCCCTAGTAAAATAGTTTGTATATTTGCTAGAGTTGCTGGAGATTTAATGTCATTGGAAACCTTTTATCTTAATGGAGGTGCCTTGAATGAATAATGAGTTGAAAAGATCACTCGCTTCTCTATACCTGAGCATCTCCTCATGTTTTGTTAAGTGTTAAATATTAGGAAAGCTAACTGTTGTTTAGAAGTGTGCAACTTTGGAATAATAATACAGTATTTTTTCTTCATAAACTTTCAGAATAAAGCCATAATTTTTTTTAATATCGCTGGACAAACAATGGAGAGTTTTGTGAGATCATTAAGTGACGATATCAAACAACAGGATATGGATTCTGATGAAAGTCAGTTTGTGTTAGGTTTAGCAGGGATTGTTACAAGTAAGTAACTTAAGCATCATAGGAAGAATAAAAGGTATCAAATGTAAACCAACCAACCTACACACACACAAAAGTAATAGTTTTTCAAATATTTTTCAGTTTCATAAAATGTAGATTTTGTAGTTTACTTTTAATCTTACAAAAACTGACCTCACCATATTAATGACTCTACTTGAGAACATGTGTGCTCACGTGATCATTGTGACTTTCAATAGTTGAATAAGGTAAGAAGTAAAATAGTTCTGCTTTCCAAAGTTGTAAATTGAATTTGTTTCACCAACTGGTATACATTGCATACTAGAGAGGAGCACGAATCAGAAAAATGGTGATTGGTTTTGATTTGTGATTCATCAAGGTTGACGAACTACAAATTTAAATTTTTTTTGATGAATCAGCAAATCAATTTGTCAATTTGTTTTATATTCTAAGACCCTATAAAATGCCCCCTCCCTGACACATACAGACACCAAATTCACAGGGTTAGGGTCAGCATCCCTTGACTCTTCTCTACAAGCCCTGCAAGTTTGGTAAAGTTTGGGTTTCAGACGTTCAAGTTATACACCCACAAGGAGAGGCCCCCCCAGAAAATCCCCCCCCCAGGAAAATCCCCCCCCAGGCACCTAGGGACACCAAAATCACAGAGAAGCTTCTACTGACTCTCTTCTATAATCCCTCCAAGTTTGGTGAAGATTGGGTTTCAGACATCCAAGTTATACAGCCACAAAGTGGGTTCCCCAGGAAAGTGCCCTTTACAAACGGACTTGGGGAAACCCATATTCACCAAACATGGAGGGATTGTAGAGGAGAGCCAGTAGAAGCTTCTCTGTGGTCTTGGTGCCTCTAGGTGCCTGAGGGGAACTTACCTGGGGGTGTATAACTTGGACATCCGATACCCAATCTTCACCAAATTTGGAGGGGGTTGTAGAGCAGAGGCAGAGGAAGCGTCCCTGCAATTCTGGTGTCTCTAGGTGCATTGGGGGCCGTTTTATAGCCCAATGAATAAAAGAATTGCTAAAAATTCATTGATTTGTAATTGTCGGGGGCATTGATTCATACAGATACGAATCGATGAATTAGCAATTTTGAATGAATTTGGTGATTCGTTTTTCAATTTGTGCCCATCTCTATTGCATATTACTAATGATTCTGATATTCGCTTGAATTTAAATACAGTGGTACCTCGCAAGACGAACGCCTCGCGCCACGAAAAACTCGCAAAACGAAAGCGTTTTGCGATGTCCTAGGCGCTTCGCAAGACGGTTTTTCCTATGGCCGTGCTTCGCAAGACGATTTTTTTTTGTCTTGCAGTGATGCTCGCAAGACGAAAAAAATGGCATTCGTCTTGCGAGGTGTTTCATAGGAATGCATTGAAGGCAATTTCAATGCATTCCTATGGGAAACCGCGCTTCGCAAGACAATCGTTTTTGCGATCCGAAGGGACTCGCGGAACGAATTGTTTTCGTCTTGCGAGGCACCACTGTAACGCCAAAATCCTGTTGTTTGTCATAAGCCAAATCGTAACTTTCAGTACGTTCCTCCCTGGTGAACAGAATGTCCCTGCTGCAGTTCTCAAGATGTTCATGCGCATGCATCAACTCAGCATGCATGTGCACCCTGAAAAATCATGTCAGAGGCTTTGTTTAACAGGGAGGAATGTACTGAAAGTTATGATTATCTTATGCTAAGCAACAAGACCTTAGCCAATTTCTTGTGAATAGAATAATACTGCACACTTTTAAATTAAAGCCAGGCAACTTTGATGAGTCCTGGGGCAAAAATTTGACCCTAGCACTGATCATATGTCTGTAAAAACACAAAATAGCTAAGGAAGGAAAGGAAAAGGAAAAAGAAAACCAGAAGGACTGGGATTTCAGTTTCTCATTTCAATTTTGGGGTTTCTAAGGGTTTTCTAGATTTCCCCAGTGTTTTAATGTATAAGGCAATACCTGGATGTCCCCAGGAATGCAAAAGCATTTTTTTCTTCCAAAATCCTTTTTCTACCACAGGGAGAGGGTTCTGTGGAGGCCTGAGGACTGCAGAAAAAACATTGGGAAGCATGTGTACCCATGGGCCACATTTTGCCTATTCCTGCTTTACATGGAATATAGATTCACATTTGCATGTGTCCCTTCAGATCTAAAACAAGAACATGTTTTAAAACTTATTTCAATATTCTTATTACAGTACTTAAAAATACCAATGTACTACTGCCAGTCACCTATATAGCAAAGTAAAACTTGGTTTTGTTGTAAATCTCGGCAAATCTCTGGCTGAAATCCAGAATAAGATGCAACTAGAATAGAATAGACTCTGGATTTCCATTGTGGTGATAGATTGAAGGACTAGGACTCTGGAGAACAGGGTTTGAATCACCACTTGGCCATGGAAACATATTGGGGAAGTTAAACTAGTAAAACCATTCCTTTAAATATCTTACTTACCTTGAAAGCCCTATTATAGGGTTGCTGTAAGTCATTTCCTACTGGATAGCACAAAACACACAGAATAGACCAGTTGAATCAGTGGAACATATGGAAGAGTTGACTCAGCAAATCCCCACTGAGTTAGTGGGCCTGCAATTTACTACTGGATTTCAGTCTCTGGATTTGGCACCTTGATTCTTGACTGTCTTAAGAAATATCCTGTCCATTATGAGCTGCCACAGCACTTTATTATTGTACTCCAAATTCCATCTTACGTTAAGACCCTTTAGGTCCCACCAGAGAAGTGAGTCTTCTTTATACCAGTCCTGTTATTGTATATAAAATACAGCCTCAAAAACTAACTGCTTTCTTTCCTGAACGTTCTGTGGATTTCATTCTTCCACTTTTCTGCTTTCTGTTTATTATTTTGTATTTTATTATGAAATTGTATTAATTTTTTTATGCTGTAGGGCTTTTTATTTTTGAAATTAATATGAAAAATGTTTTTAGTAAATAAATAGAAGCTCTGCTTGTTCAATTCACTGCTTTTGTCACATGAAACTTTTTGAGCAAATGGTCAAACTGCTTGAAGCCTAGCCTTTATACAATGAAGTGAGAGGTGATACAATTAAATACGATGTGAACATTTTGTACATACTGAATGTTAGTTTGTGAGGAATTAATTTCAATGATACTAATCCATACTAATTCCCAACAGTTACAGAATTTTCAGTGCTACTGTTAAATCATAAAATTGTGCAGTATAGAACCCTTCTGAAGTGTGGTCTTTATGCTTTTATTTTGTGTTCTCCCCATAGATGTAGCTGCTTTAGCATGTGGCCGTGAATTCCTAGTTAATTCAAATCGGGTTTTATTGGACACAATGATGCAGCTTCTAGGAGACATGAAACCAGGATGGTGCCCCAAACTGAAAGTGTATGGTGACTAAATTTTTTTTATAAAATAAAGCTAGTTGTTTACAATCTGATATATCAGAGCTGATGTAGTTTAGTAGAATAGGTAAGTGCATGAGCTGGAACTGGTGGCTAGCCAGTTTAAAGAAGTCACTATTGTTCAAACTCAGATCCTACACCCATTGTCTGAAATGCACAACATGTAGAATAATACTTTCCTGCCATACCCTGTGAAATGAAAGTATTTCTAAAACAATATATGTCAAGCACTTTGAGTATTTGAGATCAGTGAAGTATTATATAAATGTTAGATACACTATTGATAGTCTAACTTTTCTATTATGATTTTGTTCAGATTCTGTTACTGTAGATTATATTCACAATAATGTTTTGTTCACTGTTGCGTTAAATTCTTGGGCTGCATTGCAAGCATTTCATCTTTGTCAGACATCTTTATGCCCTTTATTTTATCTCTAAGAGCCAAACATAGTGCATACCCCATACATTTCTATTCAGAAGAAAATACAGTTCAGATCAGTGGTACTTACCTCTGGCTTAAGTGTATTTAGGATTGTAGATTACCTCCTCCCACTGCTTCCTCCTATGGGAGGAGACTTATAAGTAAGCCTGCAACAGGTCTTGATTCACCACAAGCTGTTAAAAGAAAAATCCCAGGGCCAAAAACTCCCTTTGTTCTCTCTTGGGCAATTTTTCCATGTTCTGAGGGGTCCTCAGAACTTCTAGAGCTCTGTGCACCTCAAATTTTTAAAATTTTAAAATGCCATCAAGGTGACTTATATTTAAAGCAACCCTTCCCATTCTCTTAAGTGTAAAGTATTCGGAAGTGGCTTACCACTCCCTCCATTTGGTGACGCTCTGGAACTGTGCCGTTTGCACAAGACCATGCAGGTTTGCTCTTTTATGGGAAGTTATAGTGATTAATCAGGCCTCAACCTCTGGGCTCTGCAGCCAGTTGAGTCAACTAATCAAACTAGCACATAAGTATTATTCACATGTATATACAGTACATGAATGAATGCATACATAGGCCACTAGAGGGTGCAAGTTTTTTTTCCTGTTAAACCTTTTTTTGTGGAAGTGGTCTGAACCAATTTGTTCTGAAAATATTTATATAGTATGTTTCCAGGGAGGGGAAAACCTGAAAATGAAGAAAATAAAGGACTGTTATCTGGGACTGGATGGGCTACAGAGTGCTATCAACTTGGGGAATGTGATGGACCTTCAGACTGTAGGCAAAGCTCTTACCAGCTTCTTCCTTTCTTCCTCACCCGTTACTCCCCAAGGCTGTACTCAGGGAAGATGTATATTGGGAAGGTATTCCCAGTCAGTAGTCTGGCATGTCCAAATGTGACCATTCACTGTCCAGCCTGTTTGGCATCTAGCCACTCTGGAACATTCACAGGTATCTCCAGCAAGAAAAAAGTGGTTCTCCCAAATAAAGGCCAGCAGCAGGCATTTAAAAAATAAAACAAAAAATAAAAATAAAACAACAGTTGGTAGGTGGGGAGAAAAATAGTCTCAAGGTTTGCTTTGACCTGCCCACTCAAAGCCTGTACAAAAGAGCCAGTTGTCCACCCTACATTCTCAGACACACACTCAGTCCTAAGTGTAATGAAAACTCCATGTAACTACCTAAAACAAAAGGCAAGGATATTCTTGAATGTTGTCAATCTGAGAAGCAATAAAACACATTCTGTTTGTCATGCCTGAATGTTTAATAGTTGTCACGGGTGGCTGAGGAATAAATAAGAGTCTGGTGAGGTTGCTTGGACTTTTCAGGGCTCAGCCATGGAAGTTTCATTGGAGCTTCAGCTCTCCGTTTGCCTCTGCTTTGGTGTTTCCTTGTTCTACTACAGCAACTGATGCTAAATATTTTTGTTCAGATCAGCACTTTTAAGCCCTCAAACATCAAAGCAAACTTCAGTGATTTGTAGGGGTGTTGTAACCAACCTGAGTGCGATGAGGGGCTTCTTGAATTGCTCTGTAGCTGATCCAGTAATGTTCAGATACCCGAGCTTTGCCCCATTTTGCTGACATTACTGCATATGCCTAACTCAGGGACTATTTATATTCTGCCCTGTGTCATGTGGTCCAGGGAGGAGTGCAACAAGAACAGAATGAAATAATTTCAATAGGTGAAATATATAAAGTGATTTAAAATATAAACCATTTAAAAAGTTCAGCAATTTAAAAACATTATAACCATATCTATTCAAGCTAAGATTCTTAAACCCCCAAACCTTGGAGAACAGCCATCTTTTAACTTGGTGTGGAAATGAAATCAATGTTGGTGCCAATTTAGCTTCCAAGGGGAGAGCGTTCCACAGCCCAATAAATGGGAGAGCCTCTCCGGTGTCTGCAATAATGTGCCTTACTTGATGGTATGACAGAGAAATCTCCTCTCCCAGCAGCTGTAGATTTTCATAATCAGGCAGATATAGATATAGATATACTGTATATAGAGATACAGATATATATATAGGGAAGGGTGCTTCCTCAAATATCTAGGTCCAGAGTTCCTAGTGTAGTGAATAGAGTGATGGATTAGGACTCTGGAGAGCATGGTTCACATTCCTATTCAGCCATGGAAACTGACTGGGGGAATGGAACTGGTAAAACCACTCCTTAGCTATAAGTCAGTTCCGGAATTGACAGCACAAAACAACAACAAGCCAATCAAGATCTGTAAATTACCTTCTGTTGTTGAACTCAAAAAGATATTAACCTGCTAGGTATTTGAACCTTGAGAGAAACTGCTGGCCAACATCTACCCAGTGAGCTTTAAGGCTGAATGGGGGTTTGACTCAAGGTCATTGTGCCCAGTTAAACACCTCCTGGCTAGAGATGGGGACGAAGTGACAAAATGGTGCTTCGTCTTGGTTCATGGGTCGTCAAACTTGATGACCCACGAATTGCCCCCCCATGACCCGACGAACAACGAATCAATTTGTAATTTCCCATGGGGCACAGCAAGAGGAGGGAAAGCAGGGATCAAAGCAATTCCACAGTGCTTTGAGTCCTTTCCCCCTCCTCTTGCTGAGCGCTGCGGGGTAGAACAAGAAGAGGGAAAGCAGGGATCAATGCGATCCCGCAGCAGCTGGGGGATCCCTTTGATCCCTCTTTGATCCCTTCCCTCCTCTTCTCATGGCACGCGGGGGTGGGCTTTAGCAAGCCGCCCAAAGGGAAAACCCCTTTCTGCTTATGCCCTGATCTGCAGGGGCATAGGCAGATAGGAAACGAAGGGAGGAATATAAAAGGGTTATATTCGTTGCTTCATATTCGTTGGGGTCTCTGGACCTCAAGAATACAAAGCAACAAATATCTGACGAATAAGGGATTTTTAACAAATATCCTGATTCGTTTTTATATTCATCCCCATGTCTACTCCTGGCTTTCAATAGACATTGATCACTATTACTTCTATTTTAGCCTGTTTCCCCAAAAATAAGACCTAACCTGAAAATAAGCCCTAGTATGATTTTTCAGAATGCTCATAATATAAGCCCTACCCCAAAAATAAGCCCCAGTTAAGTGAAACCCTGCCCTCCACCATTGTGCAGCAACCAGAAGATGATGACATGACTGTATTTGAATAAATGTAGATTGTTGTACATGAAAAAATGAAACATCCCCTGAAAATAAGCCCTAATGCGTTTTTCGAAGCAAAAATTAATATAAAACTCTGTCTTATTTTTGGGGAAACACAGTAGTGGTGGATGGCTCAGCTTAAAAGGAAATCAAGCTTTTGGGTAGCTCTGTATGCAATCCAACAAGCTGCCTCCAAAATGCAGGGAGATTTCACTGAGTCACCTTAGTGTAAAGTTAGTCTAACAAATAGAGATGGGACGATGAGAAGCCAAAAAAGGGGGAAAATGCATTATATGTGTGAGTGCACTTTTGCATTTATTAAGACACCCCTGGGATCATGAGTGCACTACATAAGTTTGATATGGAATTCCTAGGTGAGGAAGCAGGGTATTCTTATTCGTGTGTAGCTTCAAATGTATCATACTAAAATCTTGCTTTGTTTTGGTTCTTGTTGAAAATAATTTGGGCCATCTTTATGTGTTGTGTTGAAGGATGGCCAGCAGGGGGTGCTACAGACTTATTAGTAAGCTGGCTATACAATTGCTGATCATAAATCTCTGACTTGGCTTAGAGAACATTTGTTTAAAGATAAAATTGAAATAAAGTACCTAATGAACTTGCTCAGGCTTCTAAGTATAATTATAGGGTTCTGAGATAGAGAATGTGAGAGCATTTGGTGACAGTAGGAGGTGCTAGAGAACTAGGGGACAGTTTGGAGATTGTACCTGGGCCAGTAACCAGTGTGGTGTAGTGGACAGAGTAGAACTCAGATTTGAATCCCCACTCAGCCATGGAAATTCACTGGAGGTGTGGAACTGGCAAAACCAATTCTTAAATACCTCACTTACCTTAAAGACTGTATTAAAGTCACTGCAAGTCAGATCTCACCTGACAGCATATAACAACAACAATCTCAGCCATGAGTATTGCCCTTTGAATGGCTTTGAAGAAGTTTAACCATTCAACTTCCTTCTTTCAGCATTCCTAACTACATTGCTTTATTATAAACTGTTGGCCATAAAATAAACGGCAGAAAGAAAAGTACAAAACATAGTCCTGTTTTTGTATGTCACGTCACCCTTAATCTGTTTTGCCACTTCTACTTGTAAACAGACTGCAAGACCATACTGAGAAGTGCTAATCCTTTCTGTTGTAAATGTTTTGTAATGTAAGCTGACTGGATATTAGATTTCTGGCTGTGGAGCCAGAGGGCATTCAGTTCCCCACTGTGCATTTCAGAAGAGCCAGCCTGTATGGCCTTGGGCAAGCTGTGCAGTCCCAGGGTGCCCCCAGAAGAAGGGAATAATAAACCTGAGTACTCTCTACCTAGAAAACCCTGAAAAGGGCTGCCATAAGTCAGAATTGACTGGACAGTGCACTCTTATTATTTTATAACTTCACCTTAGTGGAGCATATTGAGCAGTAGGTATTTGCATTCTCCTTGCTGAGGCACAAGAGTATTTCACATAAAGACTAGACCTTGTTCTGGAATTGGATAGATAGCAGCCAACTTCATGATGTGGCAAAAGTGGGAGTCTCCTGTCTTTTTGCACTAACACTCCTGATTTGCAAAAGGATGTTATTTTGTAGCTGTCCCCCAGAACTATTTTAGCTTTCACATTACATTGTGATTTAAATTGGTTTTGACATCTACACTGCTGAAATTGACTCATTTGAATCGATTTTAGAAGCAAGGTATTTTAAAAAGCTCCTGCTGGCCAGTGTAAAAAAACTCGCTTTGCAGCCCATATAAATCAATTTCACCCTTGTGTTGTGAGAACGATAAAATCTAAATCGATTTAAATGACGGTTAAATGTGGTTCTTATTGCCAGTGTGACCACAGTCTAAGTTTTTTTGCAGTCTTTTTTCTCTGGCTAAACAGGTTGTCTTGTGAGGACAAATGTACTACTGCAGAGCAGAGAAAAAGGAGCCAGACTAGCCTGTCTCCCACTGAGGCAAAAGGTTGTGCTCCTAATCTGGAGATGATTAGTCAGCCTTCCCCTGCCAGAAAACCTTCTTATTTCTGCCCCTTTCCCCTACCCAATACTTGTGGGCTAGGAAAAAGAATAGGTTCAATAACTCACATTTAAGGCATGCAGCTTGCAGCCAGAGGACTTACTTCAGCCAAAGCTTACTAGAAATGTATGTCACTTACGCATTCAAATATTGTCCCACACTGTATGTCCCTCTTTCCCGTTTCATCTGCTTTCCCAAAGATATTCACATTGTTTAAGTAGTGGATCAATTAGATTGTTCCTTCTATCTAGATAGGAGCAGTAGACTTGCAGACATTTCTTAAAATCACCTTTGGAGACCAAGTTATTCCTTTTCCATTTTCTTCTGATATTCTCTTGGAGAAGGAATGGTTATACGTACAGGTATTCCTTAAAGGCCAGGCATATTGTTATTTCCTTTTCAAGAATGGTTACATAAGAATGAAATGACTGATTCACAGGTACTCAAGGTAAATGTTCCCTTACATTATTTTTTGACTATTCTGGCAGAAAGGAGGATGTATTTCAGAATTATTTACTGTTTAATGAGCAAGAGAGAGGGCAATGTCAGGCATAAAAAGAGTAAGAAAAGTCCTGACAAATTCAGAATGAATACATTCCATTCTGATTCGTCTGGTGGTGGGTATTTTATGGCTTCCCTGCTTATTGGCATGGGGGAAGCCCATCTCAGAAGTCCTGAGGTTTGGGTACATAGATCTTTTGTTCAAGTATCATGCCTTCCCCATTGGTCTTGTATCCTTGTATCAACTTTCTGGAAATCAAGGCAGTGCATTTGACCCTCAAACAATTCTAGGTTGTACTAAATGGTAGACTTACTCTTATGGCTGTTAGCTTTCTTAGCAAGAGAAACTTGTTTCATAACTAGCAGTTTTTCTGTTGTAAAGTTTGGCAGCTTTTTTGAGGGCTACTTTTCCTTCACTTCCTTCATGTTTCCCCCAGTTTCATCTTCTTTTCTATGTGAAATTCAGCTATAGTGCTACAAACCCAGTCTAGTTCTCTATTTGAAGCTCTGGAAGAGGCTTTGCTAAGGACACTGAATTTTAATAAAAAATTTTCCTGGTAGCAACGACTTCAGACAGTTTCTGAACTTTTTAACATGGAGGAGATTATCTACCCATGCTTGCCTTTTGTTCTCAAGATTTCTTCCCCCCCCCCTTACATCCTAAGAGTTAATTCCTCCTCTCCCCCACTTTTTCCCCCTCAGTCTGTCTCCTTTTGCCTCAAGGAGGGGAAATGGTACAACTTAGATGTTTGTGGGGCCTGGAAGTAATATACTGGCAGGCCAAAGCCTATTTGTAGTGAGAATGCTTTGTCTTTGTCCTTCAGCACAATGACTTTTGAGGTAAAATATATCAGTTGCCATCCCATAGCCAGATGGTATTAGTAGGGGTTTTCCCCTCTGTAGAAAGGATCTGTGCCCATTAGAGAAGGCGTAGAAGACACATAGAGAAGAGAGGTAGGACAGCAATCTGGACTTTAGTCTGTACACGTACCGGGCATTAATGACGTAACAAAAACAGCAATAGGGTACTGGCCTAAATCCAGTGTCACATCAGTGGAATAGAAAGCCTTGCTGGCCTAGTTTACCTGCATTACACAAGCAGTAGCTCAAATAGCGCTGCAACCGTGCAGTCTTTGAGTACTGTTACCACTCTTACACAACCACTGGTAATGTATATCTGTTGGTACAGTGACGCTCGTGTTCATGCCATGACAGTATTAGTTTCAGGGCACTGTTTTCCACATAGTGCTTTTGTATATCCATTTTAAGCATATGCAGGGAGGTCTGCAGTAATATGTTGGAATTGATTCACCCTCCTAAAAGAGGTTGTTTGCTTCAGGGTTCCAGTTGGCCATTCCTTCCATGCAGAGACTTCTGTCATCTCTTCTTGTTTCCAACTGCTACTCTGCATTCTGTGGCTGCTGAGCACACTCAATCATTGTACTGAATGTTTCTTTGTTTTTGTCTTTTTAGTGTTCCTAAAACTATTTTTTTCTTCTTCTTCAGACTTGGGATTTCCCCAAGCATGTTATACTGAGTCCTTGTGTTTGTGTGACTTACGGCTTGGTTTTGCTATTAGATAGGGCAGTGGTTCCCAACCTTGTGTAACCCAGGTGTTTTTGGACTTAGCCACCAGCTATGCCAGCTGGGGTTTCTGGAAGTCAGCCAGAAACCATTGAAGTAGGGTGATATGGCCACTATTTACAGAATGTCTGTAGTGGAACAGTTTCAGGACAGAGATATATTTGGTCATTTTCCTCAGCCAAGACACTCAGTTTTGTATCAGGTATGTCCACTGCTCACTCACCTTGCTTTGCAAAGAGTAATATTTCTCAAGGCTCCACAAAATGTTATTTTAAAAACTCTAGTCTGTCAGAATTTACTCCTTTTTTAAAAAAATAGCTGCTTTCAGCCATTTCTTCATGATCTGCTGGTCTCCCCCCCCCCCCCTTTCTCCCTTCATAGAGTGATATTTACTACTGAAATCCTCTTGCATTGTTATATGAAAGATTATCAGTGGCTGGTGTGTGTGTATCTTTTTGACATCAGTGAATGTTTTCTCTCTCTCTCTCTCTCTCTCTCTCTCTCTCTCTCTCTCTCTCTCTCTCTCAAACACACACAGAGGCAGAAGGGAGCATACAGACCATGGCAAAAGTTTTATGGATACCGATTCTTTTCTGGCAAGTATAGATAGAGAAATAACACACTGGCATCAAACCTGCTGGATAGCTCAGTGGTTTCGGTCTCTGGCTCCAAAGTCAGAGGTTGGGAGTTTGGGCCTCCTTGACAGGGGCTGGACTCAATGATCCATAGGGTCCCTTCCAGCTTTGCAGTTTTACGTAAGAATTATAAATCTGTATATTTTAGTATAACTATGAATTCATAACAACAAACACTGTACCTGCTCTTTTTTAGTGTGGCATTTTTTGTATTTGCTACTTTTACTATAGTAGTAATATTACTGTGGTGCTATATTACAGTAGGGTTGGTACATCATTGATTATTTGATCTAAAATAAATTCTGTACTCATCTCTTGTATGTTTAAGGTGTCTCACAAAAGCATTCTGAAAATAAAGCAGTCAAAAAATGGTAGCAAGGAATAAAATGAAAGTGGATCAATAAGTGACAATGTTATTCAGCAACAATAATGTAATACAATGACCTTTCACTTTATAAATATAGTTGTTTTCTCAAATTTCACATGTTGGTTCTCAATCTATCATTTTTCTTGGGAAATTTTATGTTGGAAGGAGGAAAAGGGAGTTTTGTATGTCAAATGTTAGGATAGAAAAAAAGTGTTATTTGTTTTAAAAATTTAAATGATTATTTTCTAGTGTAACAGAGCATTAGCAAGTGTACCCATTAGCAAAAGTTTATTATGAAATAGTTCTGGAGGCTTTTGAAAACAGCTGACTGAGCACAGCACTTATTCTGTGTGTATATTCTCAGTGTGCTTTGTAAACAGTAACAAGTAGTTTGACAAACTAGTGTCCATGCAAAAATAATGGCTTGCTGGGTGACTTTCATAATTTGAATACATGAGTTATGGTCCCTCTGAAATGTAAATAAAAGAAGGCTTAAAATACAGTCTTGTACCTGAGATCTACCAGCTGACAGGTACAGGAAAGAAGAACCTCTCATCTGCAGTGCACATATAGCATCTTGAAGTTCACTAAATCACTACAAGTGTATTGCTGCCATTTTGAAACAATGATTGGAGATAAAATGGTATTTAATAACCTGCATGGAACTGAGCTGTACTTTGGAGACAGGAAAACTGTTGCATGGAACTGTGCTTTGCAGTCAGGAAGAATCAGTTGCATTTCTGAATAGACACGTGTAGAACTCAGCTGTGCTTTGAATGCTTGATGTGAAGATAACTGGTGTTCAAATCACGAAGAATGGAATTTGGCCCCACCTGTCTGGTTCTGCCCTGCACTCTTAGTTACATCTACTAACAGAATGCACTCTAAAGACCTCAGATTAGAATTCGAGCCATAGAGGTTTCCCATAAGCACTTTTGCTTTGTGGGATCACACCCCCACTGCATGGAATAGAACAGTCGTAGTACATGTAACCAAAACAGGAGCCACGTGCTTTGACAAAATGTAATGAAGAATTCATGGAGGGGCTGGTAATCCTTTATGTATAGATTTGGAGAAAGACTGCTTCTACATCCCCTGAGGTGAAACTTGATACCAATACATCTTTTAAAAATGTTTCTTTTCCTTGATATCAACACACCTAAAATTTTAGTTATCCATCCTGAAACTTATGAAAATCTGGGTGATTTTGCTGTTTCATCCTCCACTTCCAAGCTCTTCAGTGCCCACTCTAATGAGGCGGCCTGTAGGACTCAAAAGCATTCATTTTTAAAGGATATTTTATTTGTCCATTAAAAGTTACCCAGCCCCGTTTTTTGATAGTACATATAAATATGCTCAGAGTCATGACTTGGTTATTCAGGTGGCTCCACTCCCTCTTCTGTCTCATTCTATTACAGACATTTTTCTCTGCATCCAGGATTGGGAAATAAGTGCTCCAGTTGCTTGTTCCTTCTTAGCTTCCCCTGTCTTTCTATCAGTAGCACTCCCAGAGGTGCAGGATCTATCCCATACCCCATTTCATGCAGGGTACAATGCAGTCCCATGCCATGATCTGCAGCAGTGATCAGGATGCTCCTGGCTGTTCCTCTGTGCAATTATTGCTCTATTTTCTCTTCACAGGGGACCCAAGGCGCCTCAAAACAATTAAAACTACCATGATAACAGGTCAAAAACTATACAAAACTATATTAAAACACAATTAAACATGAATCAGATTAAAAACAATTTTAAAACATTTTTAAAACATTAACAATATCTAAATTTCATAAGTGCAGTGTTCTCTAGCCACTGCCCCCCTCAACTTATTGCTCAGAAGCCTGCCTGAAAATGAAGGTCTTTGCCTGATGATAGAAGGACAAGAGGGAGTGGGGCAACCTGGCTTCTGCAAGAAGTGAAGATATGCCTACCGCAGGCCTGGTGTTATATGGAATGTTGCTATAAATAATTACTTGGAGTTTATGTCCATTCTAAATTCCATGAGCATTACAATTTCTCTCACTGTCTAAATTCACCAAGTTTAATCTTTGTTCTTGGTAGAGTAGGTTATTTCCATTGTAAGTTATCTTACAAACTGAATTGTTTCTTCTATTTTAATGCAATGTTTAATTATCTTTATGTGATAATTCACTTCATGGCTTTCTATTTTTGGTAAAGTCTGCTTCCAGTTTATACTGGTTTAGTAATAGTATCACCAGATATATGGGAGGCTCCCCTCCTTTCACAGAATAGAGGAGGAAATGCATATGAAGGCAACTGTATGACCTTGGTTATTTGTTTTTGGTTCACCAAGCTAATCTTAAATTCAAACAAGTTCTTAGATAGAAAGAATCTGAGTCTGTAAAGCGAGTCATGTGATGACTGCACCTGTCTTGTTTCTCTTTGGAATATAAATAGATAAATCCTTCCCATAGAAGTGGGTCTGTTTTCCCAAATAGACTAGACATGGGAAAATTGCACCATGTGCTATTGCAGGAAGCAGAATTATGATAGATAACTTCCTCCTAAGTATTTTTTAGAACTAGTCAGCTGCATTGTGAATTAACTATTATTTGTTGTAAAGCCATGCCTTTGAATTTTAAACACAGTCTTTGTGATAATTTTGTTCAGTTTATTTTATTGGAACCATAAAATGTGATTCTTACAATAAGCTGGTATTGTTTACATCAGCCCTGATGCAGTCAGACAAAACCGGCACAACTTCACAACAGATAATAGTTAATTTATAGTGCAGCTGACCAGGGCTGAAAAATACAGTAAGTGAGAAACAGTAGGTAGTTGTGGGCATTCTTTTTTAACACACATGCTGTTGCTATTCACTTCAGTCCCATGAGCAATGATTGGGGACCTCAGGAAGCATTGTCTGCAGTGAAAAGTTTGTAATGTAGCAATTCTTTTACTGAGATGGTCTGTTTAAGTTGGTGATATGGAATGACTGTTGACTACTGTAGCTAAGAGAGAACTGTGGCTTTGGTGAGGAAAAGAACAGCTAGATCCAAGCAGTGATGTGATGTAGAATGAATTTGTAAAGGCATATGTCATTCAAAGAAGCTGATTTTTAATAAAGGTTTTGGCCAGAGCATAAAGAAAAGAATGAAGGAAGTAAAGCATGGATAAATTTTGTCTTAAGATTTATATTTGTATGATTTTATATTAAGCTTCATGAAGCTAATTTTTGCCCTCTTCTGTTTATCAGAACAAGTAGCTTATTCAGGATAATGACTGTCCACCGTGGAGTTGCTATTAGAAGGATTTTACAAAATGTGCTGTGTAATTATTGAAGACTGTGTTCACAGGAACATCTCTGGCTAGTTTCAGTAGGATTTAAGTAATGCTAGATATCTGAACCCTATATTAAGAAAATAATGCACATCCATAGCTTAACATGAAAATAAAGAACATACTGTATGTAGTTATGTGATTGTAGATATACCATGTATATAAATTATGGATTTTTAAAAATTTTGATTGGGGAAATACTCATATTTCTTCAGGCTTGTTGAAACAAGGTATGCATGTTATTGTAGTGTGATCAAATCTGCATATTTCTGTTTTCTTTTGAAACATTTATTACAGGCTGATACTGATGTCCTTATACAATGTTAGTATCAACGTAAAAGGCTTGAAATACATCAGTGAAAGCACAGGGTTCCTTCCCATTACTTTGCTGGCTCCTGAATGGTAAGGTCTTTATATATACACTGAAGACATATCACTAGTTCTTAAACTCATTAATGTGTCACTTTTAACTACGATACCACAGTTCATTAAGGCATTATGCTCTAGAGGTTAAGATTATAGAGTTAGCACATCAACAGTTACAAACAGAGCTCCCTTAAGAAGTAAAAAAAATTGTGCATTAGTTTTATTCTGTAATAGAAAGGGGAGTTGAGATTTCTGCTTTGGTTTCAGTAACAAATGTGTTGTCATCATCAGTACGAGTAACAACATAAATAAATGCTGCTGGTCACCAGTGTACAACAAGTCTGAATATTACAGCATAGGGCAAACATTTTGGACTCGTGACTTTTCCATCTGGAAGGCACAGACTGAATTGAAAATGTGACAGGCGACAAAGGTGTAGAATATACCTTTGCTGTATATAGTTACCTCACATCAGCATTCCCTCTAAGCTGCGCAGGTGCGCAGCACTGTATTGGTGCTGCACACCCACAGTTAGTGTTGCCGCTCATTTGGTTCCAGTTGCGTTCGAAACATTGTGAGCGCGGAGCAGAGTTTCATTGCCTGACATTGATAGTTTGTTACCATCTAAGACACTTCAAAGAGCAGAGGTTTGTAGAGATGGGAGGTTTGTGCTCCACTCCACTCTAGTGAAGAGATGGGGAGTCTCCTTGCACAGCCAGTGGCTGCCTGGAGAGATGGGGGAAAGTCTGGCTGGGCTCTTGCCTGGATTGGAACAATGCTGCCAAAGAAGGACCTTGGCAGTATGTGGAGCACAGTAAGTGGATCAGGAGGCCTGTGGGGAGGGAGATGGAACTCAGCACTATCTGTGGTGCCATGCTTCATACGAAGCATGAAGCTCCTATCTCTAAGTTTGGAGTCTACTTAGAGAGGTTTGCTGTCCAAGTCAGAGGTGTTACTTTTTCAAAGTGGGCATGATGGAGCAGATAAGAGAATAGATCAGGAAGGTTCCTATGGGGGGGGGGGGGGGCAGGACTACCTTAGTGGCTTCCACTGTAGATATTCCCACTTCTTACTCTCTTCTGTAGTGCATTCTGCCTATACCTCTGCCTTGTATACTGTCACATGACTTCCAGCACACAAGCCAACACTTGACGAAATATATTAAACTTGCCAGTAGAGCAGGTTGGTGAGATTTTGTTCTCAGCAAAATTTGACATTTCTTAGTGATGAAATCATCTGTCATAAGTAAAGAGATGGAAAGTTTCCTGCCCACTTGGACTGGCACAGTATGTGGTATTTATCAAGGACATGAGAATGGCTCATCCCATTACAAGAATGAGACCTGCCTCTTCACAGAGACCTTCATTATTCATGGATTTTGTTTTCTGTTTTAAATATCAGTATTGAAAGTGAAAGTGGAAAAAATGGCCACCTTAAAGTACGACTCCAAAGGCCCCCCTTCTAGCTGAGGGCTTTTGAGAGTCATAATCCAAAATGTTAACATTTTCAAGATTTGACTGGTCCTAATTTGTAAAATGAAGTTAAGATTACAGCTAGTTTGATTTGTATCTGAGTAGTTTTCTCCAGAGTCAAGGGTGCACAGCAGTTTTTGACATTACTGATCTTGCCTACGAAGACAAGGAATACAAAGAATCAGAAAATATATCAAAATATGTTTTAAAAAGATGAATGGCCACTCTAGTTTCCATACATTGTCACCCTTTACATGCTTTTTCAGGACACTTCTTCCCTAACTTATCTGACTCTTACCAGTTGCCTAACCCACTGCTTCAAAAGTCTGTCCCCCCACCCTGGACTCCGTTGATTCAGTATATGTTTATATAGGTTGTTTGGAAATTGCCACAGCCTGGAATGGAATGGAGAAATAGAATATGGAGAAATAGAATATAGCATATTGCCCTAATGGAAAAATATAACACACCAGTTCAAATTACTTAGCAACATTCCGAAGATGACTTTTTCAACATATGGTTTCCTTTTATTTTTTATGTTAATAAGAATAACGAGACTTATTTTCCACCAACCTTCCGAGTCAGTCTTTGCTGCGATATTCTAACCTGATGCTGATTACAATGATGTGAAGGTTATACATTTCTATATCAGATTATACATTTCTAATGAAAAGTCTGTGCTATGTTGTTTCCATGTTCATCTATACTTCAGCAGTATCCTTGGCTGTGTTACAGTCAATCATGTTAAATTTAGTAAGTCTGGCCAGGTAAGTCTTACATGATACTGCAGACATGTCATCATGGCCTATCCACAAAATAGCTCTTATTACTGGTGTGAAATTAAAATGTTCTAGTGCCAATAAAGAAAAAAATGAAAAGCTTGTGAGTTAGTTGGGCTAGAATTTGGTACCCATGACTTGTTAGCATGCCAAATCCTACTCTGATCAAAGAACCTTACAAGCACATGTCAGATGAATTTACACCATATTTGCAGAGTCTATTACAGATTAACTGTTTAGTGCTAAGGCAATGTAATTACTTAAGCCCTGCTTTTAGAAAATAATTCATTAGAGAGTGTAGTACTACTGACACATGTGGCTACAGTATCTCTCTGCCTTGTCAATTGTTGTTAGTGGCTGAATGTTTGTGAAGTGAAATACTATTGCTGAAGAAAATTCTTGGGAAATGGAGACAGTTTCAGTTCATTGTTAAAAATGCTTGTATCATTACTTTATAACTCTTTATGTTCTAAATCTGATAAAATAATTCTTAAATTACTCATATGAGCAGTTCCAAACCATGAACTTACAGGAAGTATCTCGACTGTTTGTTCTGAATTGTTAATAGATCAAAGTGTTGGGGAAAGTTAGGTTTTAAAAAATGTTTTTCATCCGTTTGGAAGATTTTTATTTTTATTTTTAAGAAAGCAGCTGTGGCACCTTTAAGACAAACATGTTTTATTTGGCATAAGTGCTCATGGACTGCAGCCCACTTCTTCAGGTGTAAGAAGTCCATCTGAAGAAGTGGCATATTCAGATGCATCTTCAGACAGGACTCTATTTTTGGAGGGTGTTATATTCTCTCATGTTCCATAAATCCGCAAGTGCACTAACATATTAGAGACTTCATGGAGTTTAGCTGTCTGGATAGCTCTGTGATTTGGAGTACCTTCCTGCAGAGCAGTAGAGGGCAACAGGAAAGGAGGAACTCCAAATGTAAGATGAATTGGCTTAATAAATCCACTGCCTTGAGTTTGCAAGAGCTGAGTAAGGATTTTAATGATAGGACCTTTGAGAGGTCATTAATTCACAGTGTTGTCACCAACTAGAAGCAAGGTGACAGCATTTAACCAGCAGCACTGGAGCCAGTGGCTTCAGCTTTCTTTGACCTCTCTCAGTGCCTTCAGTTAATGTGTACAGGGTATTTGTGAATAGCCTCGATCTTGGAGTGATCTGCTTTTTAAAAAAAATCTAACATTTAGCTTAACTACATTCTTCTCCTTCATTTTTAGATCCTGATCCAGAAGTATGTCTTCACGTTCTGCGACTTCTCCAGTCTGTGATTTTGGAGCCAGAGGTTTTAACCAGGTCAGCTGCTGAAATGCGTGACTCCTTGCCGTTTCCACGTATCCATATGCTGTCAAGGAGCCGCAATAAAGACCTACAAATTTTGGCCCAAGAACTGCTTGATGACCTCCGAGTTTTAGAGCGTGAAATGTAAAGTTATATTTATGACATTGTCAACTTTTCAAGCCTTTTTTCAGTGTTGTAATTTGCAGAATGCTATACATACATTGAGAAAAATCTAAGTTTTGTAATTAGATGTGTGTGGTTATGCTGATTTTCTTGTGCAAGCCAAATGAATGCCATCACAGCCACAAAAAGCACACTTCATGAGCTTCAGGCTAGCCATGTACAAAAACCTTCTCTAAGAATAAGCATACAGAGTCTAATACTGAAAAAATTTACAAATTGGTATGTGAGAAAACTGATTATAACAAAGATGTGTATAATAACTGTTTCTGTTCTGCTGCATATCAATAGTTCTTTAGAGGCAAAGTCATGTATCTTTATGTGGGAATCATCTTCACAGCTTAGCCACATCAGCCTTCTTTCTACTCTAGTGATATCAGATTGAATGGCCACAGTGTTTTTCTTTTGACATTGTCATCTTCATCAACAACGTAACTTTAAAAATCTAATGAAGACCCTGACAACTTTGTACATGTTCTTTGTCCTATCTTGGGAAAATATTAGTGGGGCAGCCTCCAGGTTTGAATTAGCCCTGGCCAAGGCAGCATTTGCTTTCCCCACATATTATTAATGGTTTGAATTGTCTTTTTCAAGGGGCCATCCAGAGAACATACGCTGTTACTGCAGCAGTTGTGTTTCTCCTTGGTTGCTGCTGTCAGCCGCAGCATTTACAAAGAAGCCTATGGAGTGGCTCCTCCAGGCTGCTGTCTGCATTACTCTGGGCACAAGTTAGGGCAACCAGCAACAGCAGAGAAATAGCTTCACCTGCAGCACTCTGAATTATCTAGCACACTCAGAGGAGCATAGGCCTAAGCATTTCCTCTCCATTACTGACCTGGTCAGGTACAGTGCTCCTATCACACCTTCCTCCTCCTAATTCTCTTCAGTGTCTTTGACACAACTCCCCAACGTACACATTGGTGGGGTAGGATCTAGAGACATCAAGGAAAAGTTGCCTCACCCTGTTTGTGTACAACATGAGGAAAATGAAATAAACAAAAAGAGACTTGTATTATTTCTTGTAGGTCCTAGCATTTCCCTGGGACTGGTTATCAGCAGGTTAGAGAGAGAGATATATATTCTGTATACATGATGGTCTATGCTGCTTGAATGAGCAGAGGTCTCCCAACCTTCTCTCTCTCTAAAGCTGCTGTAATCCACCTTCCAGTATCATACCTTGTGTAGTTGCAGTTCAGTTTTTTCCTGGGACAAGTTGCTGCCTTCTTAATAAGCATCTTTTCATTTATATGCTTCCCTGTTTGCTCTCCTATTTCCCTTTGCTGCACGTAGTCTAACAACCTTCTTATAATAACCCTCTTAGCTTTAGAAATGTCAACTCTACTGATACAAAGGATGACTGTTAAAGAGATTCATTGATGGGAGCATGCATTAATTATACCATTAAACTAGTGCCACTCTTCATGTACTTGTCTTTTAAAGTGAAGACATACATCTGTAGAGGGAAGAGGGCAAGTTATAACAGGGAACAAAAATCTAGGTATCAGAATATGCCCTGTGCTCTTCCATCCTGCAACATTTCTAAGATGAGAACTTCTAATGTGCTCTGTAGCTCATCCTAGAACAGAGGTCCTCAACCCCCGGTCTGCAGCCCGGTGCCGGTCCGTGGCCTGAGCCGGATTGGGCCGCGGACACAGACCTCCCGCCCCCCCCCGCACAGCTGATTTGCGCATGTGAGCGCGCTCCAGCGCGCCCATGCAAGCGCTGCGCCGGCGTTTGCGCATGTGTGCGCCCGCATAAGTGCCGGCGTTTGTGCATGTTCGCGCATGCGCACGAGCACGGGGGGTGCCCCGCCTTCCCCAGCTAGTCCGCGGGGTGAAAAAGGTTGGGGACCCCTGTCCTAGAAGATATGCATATAGTTTCATTTTGATTCTGCTAATGTTTCACTCACTTTTGGGATCACCTCTGTGGTGTTAAACATTTGAAGTTCTGGTTTTCTTCTGAGATGGGTTATCTGAAACTCGGTAACAATTATGAAAGATGCAGATCTGGTGCGGATGTGCTTAAGTTATTTGTGCTTTTACATGTTTTTAATGGAAAGATTTAACATATACAACTCTTGATTTATAAAAATGTACTGTTAGTATTGTTCATATTGTTACTACATATTTTAATACTTTCTCTCTACCCCATCCACAAACAGTGTGCTATCATACATCTGGAGTGAATAATTAATAGAGTGAATAAAACTGTCTAGTTACAAACAAGGTGCATTTGTCTCTGAATGCTTCAAATGATTTAAATGCAGTATTTATTAAACCCTTTGTTTCTGGAAATGGTGTCATTGATTATAGAATGCAACAATTATTTTTTCTCGCTGTTTAATTTTTATTAGTCTTCATTGTCCCTCTCTTTTTCGGTACACACATACAACAATCGGTTAAAAGAGTAATGAGGATGAAGAGTAATTGAAAAATACATATTCCAGTTGAAACAGCACTTTGAGTGATTGCCAACAAGTAGATTTAGCGTGTGACTGGATAGAGAAGACGTCCTGGGTAGGGTTGGGCTCAATTGGGGTGATCGGGCTATGATAGTAGCATTTAGGTAGATATTTCTGTTCACAAATAAATATTACTTACTCTGGGTAGTTTCAAGGCAAGAGACCACACCCACCTCAAATTGCTGCACTATGCACCCTCGTCTAATTTGTACTGCCTTCTTCCCCACCCCTTTCTAGAATAGACCTTTGGTCTAGATGGGCGGGGTAGAAATCTAATAAAATAAATAATAAATAAATAAATTTATTTTATCCTCTTAATAGATCACTCACCCCAATGATCCTTCTCAGGAGTGCCCCGTGATGTCACCCACACTTTCCCTTCCCTGCTGCTATCTCTCTCAAAGTGGCAGTTCAGAGCCAGATGTAAACACATAAATACATACTCACCTGTCTCCACCCATATGGAGACACTTCCTTTCAGGCTATTATACTGCTTCCTTGGAAGAGAAGCAAAGGAGGAACTGACCAGCTTGGGCAATGGCATATTGAGAAAGGCAAAGAGACCTGTCCAGGAGGCTCCAGTTCTGCATAGTCACCCCACCCTATCTACACCTTTGGTGTAGAACAAGGGTTAATCTGCCCAGATTGGAAAAGGGAAACAACTGGAATTATCCTAAACTTGCAGTATAGCACTCCTTAAGAAGAACCTCAGCTCTGCTCAGCTGTCGTATCTGAAGGAGTGAGCTTTATACTGCAATACTACACCTTGCTGAGTATGTCAGTCTATGTCACTCTAGGGCACATCCTCTGCTGCGGATTTGGAACAATATAGGTGATCACATGGAAACCAAAATGAATCAATATAATCCCAATCACTCCATAACAACAGTAGTCCCTGCCAGTGAACTGGAAAGGTCTGAATGGCCATGGAAAAAAGGTTGGGTTGGTTCATGATTCACTATGTTGTAGAGTGGTCAGAAAATACATTGAACTTCACCATCCCAAAAGCAGTCCAAAATGGGGGAAAACAGCAATGTAGTCACACCCTTACCTGCTCATGGTCACCTCATCTTGCCACTTAAAACTTGCAGGACCACTCTTAAGGTATTTTTGCCTAGGTCATCCCTTTCTTTAACACCAAGTCACCCACTATTTTTTCAGGACTCTTGTTTTTCAGTGTGTATTGTCTCTTCAGTTGGGGCTTATTTTTGGGGTAGGACTTATATTACAAGCATCCTGAAAAATCATACTAGGCCTTATTTTCAGGGCAGATCTTATTTTCGGGGCAACAGGGTAGCTAGCTCTTCAGTAGTGGAAGACCAAAAAGAGCAGACATTTTATAAGCAACACCCAGCCACCTCACTGTTTCTGTCTACAAGATCACATGTAGAGATTTGCAATCAAAAGGTCATCTGGAAAAGCAGAGTTGTTGAAATGATGTCTCTGTACTCAAGAGAAAGCAAACTCCATGGGATACTGTCTGGAACAAAATCACAGTGAAATTCAGTGCTAAAATTACTTTAGGCATGGTAAAGATAACATTCTAGTTATCAGTCTTATACAGAACAATATATCTTGTTACTGGGGAATTTTTAAGTTACGCAATACAGCATTCAGATGTGGATGAAATCATTTAAGGGGACATTACTTATTTTTAACGTTGAAGCTAAATTTGATCACAAGGGTTCTGCATATTCTAATGTATTCTTTCAATTAATGCAGGAGGGATGATATTAAAGAGTAAGAATGGCAATCTTGATATGGGGCTGGCAGAGGCAATCCCAAACCCCCTCCGCATGCCGTGTTTCCCCGAAAATAAGACAGGGTCTTATATTAATTTTTGCTCCAAAAAACACATTAGGGCTTATTTTCAGGGGATGTTTTATTTTACAGTCATGTCATCTTCTGGTTGCCGCACAATGGTGGAGGGCGGGGTTTCACTTAACTAGGGCTTATTTTTGGGGTAGGGCTTATATTACGAGCATCCTGAAAAATCATACTAGGGCTTATTTTCAGGTTAGGTCTTATTTTCAGGGAAACAGGGTATATCCCCATGAACATTCCAGTTTCCAACCACTGTGTTATGCCTGAGCCTTCAGAGTTAATGAATTATGCCTTAGCACTGGAATGAAATCAGCTGCTGGGCTTCATCTTGTTTTGCTGCTAGGAGCACTACAGGAAGACTTCAGGTTATCTTTTTACAGAGAAATAAGTAGCGCTCCTGGTAACCTGACTAAGGCTAGTTTTGACCATGCTTGGCTCCAGATGCTCCCAAAGCAGCACCAGAGCCCTAAGCTATGAGTGGTTGAGGATTGCTTTATGCTCTGAGTATAATCTTTCTGGGCGGCATGCACTGCTAGTGGTGGCACTGAAGCTGGTTATGGACAAGACCACACCTTTTTCTTTTCATCTCCCCACCCCTGCATCTTTTTCTTTCTTTCTTTCTTTCTTTCTTTCTTTCTTTCTTTCTTTCTTTCTTTCTTTCTTTCTTTCTTTCTTTCTCCCCTCCACCACCTGCTTAGATTGCCTCAGAGCAAAGGGATTGCTCTTGCCAGGGGCCTTTGCACATGCAAAGAGACATAGGACAAATTCTTGGGTCTTAAGATGAGGGTTTTCCCAACATACGCCATCTGTCTTTTGCCTGTTGTAGACTGGGCATTTAACTGAGCATACTCAGATCCCCTTTTTAAAAGCTTTCTGTTGATAAAAAAATTCAACCTGTAAGCAACTTAGCATCTAGTGCTCTTAGATGGGTGACCATACCAAGAACCATTCCATTTTTAAATTAAGTTCCAAGTTACGATGATATCTACTACCTTTCTACATAGAGGAAGATTGGCATTTGAAGTAACAGGTGTCCTAATTGCACTTCAAGAGACAAGCGTGTTGGCAACCTCATATGCGAATATCATCTGGAATGCTGACCGTTTTTTGACAAGGTTGACCTTTGGCTGACATCTAGGGTTTCAAGTTCTGTGTGCTGCATACATTTGGTTGCAAGTGCACAAAGGTCAGAATGCTCTACTCGTTGCAATTGTGTATATTTTATGGTTCTTACATGAAGAAGTCACAAATAATAAATAGCCACATTCTAGCAAGTCAATTCTGACTTACGGCAACCCTTTCTAGATTTTCTCAGCTCTAGAGTACTGAGAAGCGGGAGTATACGCCTGCAGCGTCAGGGGTCAGGAATTCAGTTCTCCACTGTGCTTCTTGGAAGAACAGCCAGCCTGGGTAGCCTCGGGCAAGCTGTGCACCCCCAGGGTGCCCCCAGAAGAAGGGAATGGTCAACTATTTCTAAGTACTCTATACGTACCTAGAAATCTCTGGCAAAGGTCACCATGATTTGGAACTAATTTGACAAAACATTGTTATTTAACCTGCTCACTTTTTTTCCTCATGACTAGTTTGGGTGGGTTTGATAAAGGTGAACATTTCCTCATCCTTCTTCAACAATGAAAAAGAGGAACTATCTGACAGCCAGTCCAGCTCTTCTCTGAAATGCCAGAGTTCTGGGAATTTAAAAATAATAGGAGGAGGCCCAGTTCTGTTTTAGCTGAGTATCTGCTTGCTAGGCTGCATTTTTTGGTTGCTGCCCCAACTGCAGAACATTGCTGACGGGTACCTAGACTGTTGAACACCAATGTTCACTTGGGCACCACCCTTGTTGTTTTCTGGGCCCATTAAAGATCCTCTCATCTTGTTTTTAATTTGCTGATTTTTTCCTAGTTTCTGTTGCTTCTCACTCTTTTTTAAAACTAGCGCTGCACTTTTGTTGATTTGGGCTTGTAAAAAAAAGGCTTTTTAAACTGGAGATAGGTGAGTGTGAATTTCATTGTGTTTTTAAAGGGTTTTAAAAATTGTGTTAATTCTTATGATTACTTATTCAATTACTCACTCCAGTACTGTAATTTATTTTGCTTTTCAATCCTGTTGCAAATCCTATTGCATTTTTATGTGGACATAATGCAATCAGCATAAATCTGATTCATGCAAATTGTCGCAAGTTAAGAAGTCAGTGCAGGCATTTGCTCTTGTGCTCTGAGTCACATGATTTGGCATGCCATTGCAAAGGCATACTATTTGCTGACTCCTCAGCTTCTAGCAATTTGCCATCAAGGTTAACTCTGATTATGTTATGCTGGTGGTGAGCATAACAAATAGAATTTTGGCCTGTGAAAGAAACAAACAAAGAAAAGCAAGCAAGCAAGCACAAATTCCACAATGAAGCATTGGTCTAAATCTAACGAGACACTTGTGTTGCAGTTCCAGAATGTCAGAACCTCTTTCTCTGCCCCTCCTCACTGCAGTCCTCGGAGCTACCTTCCCCCCCCCCCAAACAAAAACACTCACCACCATCAAATCTTCACAGCAGTTTTTTGTTTATGCAAGACTGCAGCGGAAAGAGGAGCTCATCCCTTCTTGCTTTTTTGTGTTCCTTCCAACAGGAATCCAGCTTGGGATTATGCCCTGAATTTGGTACCATCCTCTGCAGAGTATCCAGTTTGCATTTTGGCTTCTGGAAACTGGAAATAAGGCAACAATATTTCTGACCATTTCATACCTGCTTTTATGTATGTGTTTTAGTTGGGCGTGATCACATAAAATGGAACAATTAGATGAGGTAGGATTCCCTGTTCTATAGGCCACATGTTATTCAGATTATAACGTGTGGATGAATGTGCACCCTTTAAATATTACATTCCGGTAAGCGATCATGCTGGCCTATATACTGGTTTGACTTGAGCTACTTTCAGCACCAAAGAAACTGCTTGTACAGGAGATCCATTCAGTGGCAGTCAGATGCGAACAAAAGACTGGTGAGCTTGAAGTTTTAAAGTAGACACCCTATTATAGGAGGGATTTTGGTAGCCATGGTGATTCATCCCTTGGGTGCTTTGAAGTGCTTGGGAGCAGTCTGCTCTGCTGAGCAAAACTTTGCAGTCAGCAAATTCTGCAAAACATTGCAAACCAACCAGAATTGGGGATTACTGCTGCAACTCAGATCAGTTGTTCCTTGCATTGCAGGCTAAACCCCCACCCCCCCCCCAACCTTCCTGAAGCTGTTCGGGGAAGTCTGCTCCATGGGCTTCAATGGGTTGTGGGCAGGACTGGCTCTACCAGTAGGCAGGGTGATCAGTTAAGGCAGCAGACTGGGGGTGTCACAAAAGGACAGCAATTCCTCATTGGCTAATTTGTTATTTTAGTTTTTTGTTGCTGGATTGAGGGGAGGTGCTTGTGGGACCTCTGGCTTCATCTGCTAAAATAGCATAGCTGCCTTTACGTACTATGCGCCTTGGGTGGGTGGTGGCATTTCCTGATCCTCCTCAGGCACCAAAGTATGTTGGACTGGCCTTGGTTATTTATACTTTTAGGAGGCTGACTAGAATTCATTCTGAATTCATCACCATCTAAAGTGCAATGCCTTCTTTGGTCCTACTTTGTTAACTGTGTGTGCTCCTGTGCCAAAAGGGACCCTGTGTTAGTCAATGTGGAGTTAGTTCATTTGCCTCATAAGTGCAACTGGAGCCACAATGTCGTTCTCCAAAGAAGCAGCAGCAAAAAGTTCAAAGCCAGTGAATCCAACTTCTCCCCTCACCTAAATATCCCCTGAGTCTGCTCTATTAAGATCAATCCATTAAACCCAGCTAGTGTTTTTATGTCACCTAATAGCAGAAGTTCACTGGGTGCCTCAAAATAACAGAGATAAACACATGTTGCTTGCTACTGTCAGAGATAAGGCCCATTGCAAAAGTTGCCTGCAGAACAAATACCACTAGGAGACTCAAAGAAGTGAAGTAAGCCATAGTCTATAGGGAACGGCAGGGAAACCTCAGTTAAGAAAGAAATACTTAATTAATTAATTAAATTAATTAATTATACATAAAATGCCTTCCTAAGGCCACTTAACTTAACTATATATAAGCATCATCCTTTCATATCAATGACTGGGAAAGTGTTCTAGAAGTTTTTTTTACTTAGATCAAATGAGTGAGTGAGTAGGTTCTTAAGGTACATGTTAGAAGCAATCTTGCTAGCTTAATGCTTGCACAATATTTAGGGGGCTCTAATACTATCTCCCCAGGATCAAATTTGGGGGAAATTGTTTTTCAAAACTTGCACAATACTAATCAGCTGGGCCCTGGTTTGATCATGATCCCCACCAAGTGCATCCTGAAGCTGCCTGCCATATCTTCTTGGAGCAGTTTTAAGAAAGAAATGCAACAATGTAAAAACACACACTGACGCCAGACAAAGATTTGAAGCAGGTAACAAAAGACAAAGCAAACAGTTGGTACATCTATGCTTTGAAGATGGAAGCTAGCAGGCTTCATTGTGTCATAAAAGCGCTTATGTGTGTGCACCTCTGTAGAGAAATCTATACAGATTTCTAACTAAGGTCATTCAGGAGTCAACACCTTTCAGTTCCTTGGAGGCTGGAAAAGCCCAGGGCAGTCCAGCTCTAACATAGATCTCAGAATATTTTAAGGTTGCTATTGCATCCTTATTTCAGAGGTAAGTCTTCTGGTCCCATTTGGTCCCTTGCAGTGGAAAAGAATGTTTGTCTTTTGTCCCATCACACCATTCTCTCTTACTTCAATGGAAGACTTGTCCACACAGCACTACTGTCTCTGGTCATTCTTGGGTTGTTGTGAGTGGTTCTAGTACCCCCCCCCCCCGGTTTGAATAAATATCTCAGTATTTGTGTCCGCACATGGGAAGGTACTTGTTGCTGGATGGTCTGGAAACACTGGTTTGTTCCGGTACTGCCTATCTTTACACATCTAGAATTGCTCCCTGATATTTCTCTCCTAGTGCTGGTTGCCTTCCCCTTTTGCCTACCTTCTCTGCCTGCTCCCTGCTTACTTTACTCTCTCCTCCCTTCCCTCCTTGTTTTACCTATTCACTGATACAGAAGGGTGGAGACTGACCAGCAGGAAAAAAATGCCCATAAGGAAACACCAGCAAATGACACCCACCCACAAAATGTGCAGATCAGCACTGAACCACACATTACTAGGATCCACACAAGCAGATACCACACTGGAGCAAACTAGAACAAAGCAGAACAAATATATACCACCATCTGGCAAGGGGTCTGTCCTATTTTGACTTTGTAGACACTAGCATCAGCCTGGCATTGTGTAGACACTAGAATGCAGCACTGGTACCTTGGGTGCAAGGAAAGCTGAACACATACTCAGATTGGACTGGCTTTTAGTCTTTAATTTGCAACAAGGCATCTCTCTCTCTCTCTTTCTCTCTCAACACCTCCCCTCCAATACAAAAACTATACTTTCCCATTGTTAACCCAACCATAAAGCCTAAGTGAAGTGAGAGAATAAAAATGGTAGCGATCAAGCAACAATGGGCAGAGCTATTAATAATAAAAGACTGAACAAGGCTTCAGTCTAAAAGATTCTATTTCTGGGATCATAAAAAATGCAACTTGGAGCTTCGTATAGGTTCTAGTTTATCAATGCTATCATGACAGACAGTACATATTGAAACTGTATAACCTAGTTTTTAGTCTAAGACATGAGAAACAAATAAACCTGGAATTTTTAAGCATAATGTTTCTATGACTTTCTTATTTAGAGTGAGCGTTAAAAAAAATTAAAAGCTATTTTGGGAATTTTAAGAAAGAAAATTTTGTTTCTTTGCTCTGCTCTCACATTTTTAAATGGCATACTACATTGAGTATGTATGATATATTCCTAAATGATCTTTACTTAATAGTGCATGGTGACATTGTTAGTAGAAAATTGAATAGTTTTGAATTCTCCTGCAATTGAGCCATGGAAACAAGCATTTCCTCATTACAACAAATGGGAAATCAGCACTAACTCCTTGGGGAGAACCTAGGAGAAGTGGGAGTCTATGCAACATCACGAATGAAATATAGTTCACCAATGAAACTAGAACTGAAGAATGGCCCAGAAGAAGAAAGAGAGCTGTGATAGAAGAGGACGGTTTAGTCCAAAATCTTTGCTTAGCGATACTATAGATTTTCTCTCACTTGCTAAAATTGCACTTAAACTGATAAGTCTCTTAGATTTGAAGCCACTTACACCAGAGCCGTCATTTGATGTAAATTGTCTGAGCGCTATGTGTTCATACAGAATTCAGCGTAATGTTCTCATCCTGAATGGTGAAGAAGGGCTACAAGGTCCCTTTTTCATTGGATAAACCTGAGAAAACACTGAAGACCATTAAAAGCAATGGAAGCGTCAAAGGGCTTTGTGGATGTGCCACAAAACTGGAATATAGCCCTCTTATGCAAACGTAACCTGTCTGTTTTAAGGTGCCACAATACTTTTTTTTGTTATTTTTGCTGCAACCAACTAAGGGTCTGTCCAGGAAGGGGAAGTTGGAGTGGTCTGGTTTCTGCTTAACAGGTTCTTATCTTTAGTGCAATTTGTTTTATTTATCACTTTAGCAATACGTCCTTTCACACTGATCGAAGTTTCTTCTGCGAAAAGGGCCCAGACAGGTCTTTCAATCGCTCCAATTTGCCCCCTCTTTCAATTAATGACTTTCCCCTTCCTGCCCCCTTCCGTGCCTTTTCCCACGACTGTCATTCAGTGTGTTCTTTTTAACCTACCTTAATCATTTCCAGGTTTGCATCTTTACACATACATAAGCGTGTGCACAGCTTATGCAAATCTATGCCCTTTTGTCTTCCTTTTTGGCCAGTCATAAGCCGGCACTGGAAGTAGATAACAAACACATGTGCACAAACTATTGCTTGATCTAGTCACCACTTTCCAAAGCTGTGGCGTCAGCCTGCAAAGGGCCAGTCTAGTCCATCTGAATTCCAGTCAGAAAAGGGCCGGAGCGCTGGATCTCTGAAAGACCCCTTTTCAAACTGAATGTGGCTTCAAGCTGCTTTTCTTCTCCACCCTCTAGTCACAGAATTCTTTAGGCTGTGAGGTGCCTAGTCTGGCTGTTAAGCAAAACATTTCCATCCATTAAGGAACCTTAATGTTCTTTTTGTTACACCCCTGACTACTCATCCATTGCTCAGTGCTGGACTCATTCACAGTCATAAAGGGAACTGCACTGTGATACCAAACGGCCTAAATAAAAATGGGTCGATGGAGGAAAAGAAACCTCAAGTACTCCACATAAAGTTTACAGAACTCCCAATCAGTGAAACAATTTTGGGCTCATCGTATTATTAATAGGCCAATGGGAAGGTCATTTCCTGGCATTAAGGACTGGGTGAAATATAGGCCTAAGATAGATACCACATTTTCATCAGAGGATTAGCAAGAAATAACCACCTCACACCAGCTATTATTGCTTAGCTAAGGGAAGGGGGAAGGGGAAGATGGAAAAGGGAGCCCTTGAGAGGAGTACAAGGTGTGCCCTGGTGGAGCACAACCTGTCCCTTTTACTGAGCTAGGCTGTTACAAGATTTAACATCTGATGTCATCTGGTGGGTGTGCAAGGCTCAGAGGCAAAAGGAAATGTAGGCGCAGCTCTTCTTTTTTCAAAGGAAGAACAGAACAGAACTATTACATGTTGTCCTGTGGAGTCCCAGCCCCAGCACAACTATATCAGTACAATAATGTGCAGGATTTGTCTCAGCAGACCTGCTTATCTCAGGGAAGTCACCACATTTCAGTTCAGGGCTTAACCTTTAAAAAAAGGAAAAGCTCTATTGTGCTTGCTTTATGGATAGACCTTTTAGTAGTTAGTTCTGAGATGTTGAGGGTATAATTCTAACGAGCCCAGAGAGTGATGAAACTGATGGGAGGTTCTCCCTCCATCCCTCTCTCTCTCACCTTTTCTGTTACATACATTCTTTTATGCTGGGCTCCAAGTTAATACTAAAGTATTTAATTGTATCTTAGTTTGTTCTCTGGGGCTGTCAGGGTAGACCTTGGGGGCAGATGTCCAACCTTCCATTCACAGAATGAATTGGAAGGCCCCTAAAGACAATACCATGTTTCCCCGAAAATAAGACAGGGTCTTGTATTAATTTTTGCTCCAAAAAACACATTAGGACTTATTTTCAGGGGATGTTTTATTTTTTTCATGTACAACAATCTACATTTATTCAAATACAATCATGTTATCTTCTTCTGGTTGCTGCACAATGGTGGAGGGCGGGGTTTCACTTAACTCGGGCTTATTTTTGGGGTAGGGCTTATATTACGAGCATCCTGAAAAATCATACTAGGGCTTATTTTCAGGGAAACGGTATATCGGGTCTGAAAACTGTCTGACTGCACCACTCGGCTTGTCACCCAAGGTTTCAGGATGAGTGAAAAAAACATTCTAAACTAGTGTTAATCCCAGATAACTCATCTTAACTGCAGAAGAACCAAGAGTGAACTACTGTGTGAGGTAAACTAGTAGCAGGCAAAAAAAAAAAAAAAAAAAAAAGGAAAGGCAGAGTTTGATACATATATTTGCACCTGCTGGCGCTTGCTATTGTTTTTAAATTCACTTCCTCTCATCCCCTTGCCCTCTCTGTGACCTCATGTAGATGAGAGTCATCCTGCTGTTCCAAGCCAGACAGCTGCCTCCCAGTCCATCACCTCCAAACTCCATTCTTTGCTAAGCATCTACTCTTGTGATCTTTCCCAGCATGAAAAATACACCCCACAACTCTTACCACACAGACTTCTTTTCTAAACCATCAAGTACTGAAAAAGCAAAGAAAGAGCACAGAGTTACGCAGAGGCAGCTGATGACCAGAGCAGCACCCCCCTGCCACTGGTCTATGAGTCATCCCTGGAGATGAATGGAGGGATGGAAGGATGCCGAAGCTGCTGAGCATGAGCAGCCCTGAGAGCCAATTCAAAGTACCCTAAAGGAGCAAGCAAAAAATGATACCAGTCTGCCTAACCATGACTTCTGGAAGGACACTCTGAAAGTCCAGAAATGATTTCTAGGTCAATGACTAACTAGATAGTATCACCAAAAGAAAGGCCAGTACAGAGAAGGCAAGAGTTTGTGCTGGAGAGTTTGCTGTAAGGCAGGGGTGGCCCTGCCATTAGGTAGAGTGAGGTAACTTCCTCGGACAGATGATGGGAAACAGTGGATGAATCCTCCTGGATGTTCCTCATGAACTTCCCAGTTGTTCTCTTCTGTCCCAGGTTCCTATACTAGCCTGTTGCCTCAGGTGTAGTGAGGGACGCTATCTTATTTCTAGTGCTGAAGTCAACTGCCAGCTCAGGCACTTCTTTATAATGGATTGGGGGGGGGGGGGGTTGTGCCATCTTCATCTCAGGCAGCTAAATACATTGGGTCTACCAGAAGTCTTCCTCAAGAAAGGATGCTCACTGGGCTTTAATAGTCTAATGTTTCCTTTGTACTATGATATGGTGTTTTTAATAATACAGATGGCTCAGTCTCATGTTTTTTATACAGATAGGTGCTCAGGATAGGGGACTCTATTAATCAGCTCATACAGACAGACTAGTACAAATTAACAGAGCTTACACAGACTAACACGGTTACCTAGAGCTCAGGAAAGTTACCCTTAGGACTAGAGTGTCCAGAATTCCATTGGCAAGCACTGGCCAAAGTGGCAAAGGAATCTCCAAGGTCCAAAAAATAAATTTGGCTACAACATTTCTATATCTATCTATCTATCTATCTATCTATCTATCTATCTATCTATCTATCTATCTATCTATCTATCTATCTATCTATCTATCTATCTATCTATCTATCTATCTATCTATCTATCTATCTGGATATATGTGTGTGTGTATGTATATGTGTATATATGTGTATATATAAATATATGTATTTATGTACACACACATACATACATACATTCAGATAGATAGATAGATAGATAGATAGATAGATAGATAGATAGATAGATAGATAGATAGATAGATGACACACACACACATACATATATAGCTCTCTCTCCAAACTAATACTTTGTTTCTGGATGCAATCTTCAAGACTGGCAACAAGAGCCTTATGTCGGTGAATAGTAAACCTCTACTGTCAGAGAGGGAAAAATAAATAAAAGAAGTGAACCTTTGTAAAGCCTACTGTCTGCTTGTTAAAGAAACAATTCTGTACATTGCTGTGGATGTCGTGATGTTTGTGACGTCCTCTGAGGTCCTTACTTAAAAAAAAAAACACAGTATGTTACATACATTAAAGGGGAGGCTGGCTATGGTTGCGAAAGTGTATTTACGTACTTTAACCACTTGACCTTTCAAGTTAATTTATCTTCATCATGTCTCAGCTTGTCTCCTTTGCTTTTCTGACTATGTGCACTTGTTGACCTAGTGTCACATTTTCTGCAACACTGTATACTGTGGAATGTTTAACTAGTATTCTGTGGCAAACTGCACATTCCTCGCATTGCCTGCTCTCTCATCCATCCCTTTACTGCACTCATCTGAAGAATCCTAAATACTGCTAGTATCCTTGGTGTGCAATTTGATCGGGAATGAGCAGGTGGTTCATTTTCATCCAGAGTCAATGCTTTGTGTCTTAAGGGGCATGAATCATTCTACAACTTCTTGATGGCAAAAAGTTCTCTGCAAACTATAGCTATGTAGCACATATTTGGTCGAAGACTGACTTCCTCAGCCTGACATTCTCCAGGTGATTTTGACTACAACTCTCATCACTTTCCAGACAACATTGACATTAGCTGGAGATGGTAGGAATTATATATTTTTTAAAAAACCTGGAGGATGGTAGGTTTCCTCTCCCTAGTTTAGGGCATAACCTGTTTTTTTTTCCCCTGAAGGAGAGCTCCCATGCTTTTAGCAGGTGAAGCTTTCCAGATTTCAGCACTGGAAAAGCTACACCTGTTTAGTTTCTACCAGCCACAAAGCCATTAATGGTAAAGGAACATTTGTTGAAAGAGGCAGGTGACTCCTGCATGTCCACCACAAAGGAATCTAAGGAGATGGAATATCCACAGCTGTTCAGCCAGAAAACACCCATTTCTATTCTTACCTTGACAGTAATGCAGGATCAGCTAACCATTCAGTGTGAGTAAAACAAAAATATCAACACCAAGAAATATATGCGTTAATGCAACAGCTGTGAAGGCTCTTAATCTTGATGAGAATTTAGAGTTCCCTAGTAAATACGTAGAGGTCACAGCAACACTAAGGATTTTGGAATATGTTTTTAATATAGCAGGAGTACACCTCCTGCAGTGTGTTTAAGAATTCCCTAAACGTTTGCTATAGTGGCAGCTTGTCAGCTTTATTTATATAGCCCCCCCCCCCCCATGAAAAGAAGTATTATTGACTCCAACACAGCGGCTCCAGGGATTGCCCCAACACTAGGCATACCTGAGCAACTGTCTCTATGCTTTTCCCCCCCTCCCTTTGAGGGCTGAGCAGATTATCTTAGGGTTCAATGGGTGAGTTAGAGGCTGGAATGCTTTACAGTGCCCTGCCTATATATTTTTTGGATGACAAACCAAGAGGCTTTGTTGATTTTTAATTCTTTGTTGATTTTTATTACTCTTGCATGCAGAAATAAATCAAAAGAAGACAGTGGAAGCAGAAGAAATGCTCCCCTCTCCAGGACTGACTTAAGCCTCAAAGCTGACATGGGTCAGTAATTCGAAAGAGCCCATTAAGTACTTTTTATGCTCTCTTGCTTTGAGCATAAAAGGTGAGGAGAGGCGAAGTCTCAACATGAAGCCATTCCTTTGAAGAAAACACCACCTCCAAATGCACAGGACCTACTTCCTTGTGCAATGAACATTATGTGAAGATCATTTTGACAGCTTGCTCTCATCTTTTTGAAAAGCTCTCCTTCTGGTGCTAGCCCTCAACTTACCTTTTTTTTCTTTTTGAGTATTTATCAGTGTTGGTACAAGGCTAGTGGTGGTATACTATCACAGTGCAATCCTATGTTTGTCTTTCCTAGGAAACAGTCCCCTTGAGTTCAATGGGATTACTCCAAGGAAATTTTGTATGGGATACTCACTTTACAATATAGTTAGAATTGAAGCCAATGTCTTTTATTTTTAAAGAGAGAGCATATATTTTCGTTTATTTACATTTTCATGTTTCAACCTGCTATCCTTTCTAACCCTGAGAAATATTGGTAAATTTGGGAGATTTGAGTTGCTAGAATCTTTCCTTTCCTTTTGTTGTTATGTGCCATCACGTCACTTCTGTCTCACGGTGAACGTATGAATGAGCAATCTCCAAAATGTCCCGTTCCCATAATCTCTGCTCAGCTCTTGCAGACTCAAGCCTGTGGCTTCCCTTAGGGAATGAATCCATTTTGTATTTGGTCTTCCTCTTTTCCTGCTGTCTTAAACCTTTTCAAGCTTTATTGTCTTTTCCAGAGAATCCTGCCTTCTTATGATGTGCCCAAAGTAGGACAGCTTTGGTTCCAACATAGTTCAGGTTTGATTTGAACTAAGACTCACTTTTTTGTGTGTCTTTCTGGCAGTCCAGGATATCTGCACAGCCCTCCTCCAGCACCACATTTCAAATGAATCCACACCCCCCCGTCAGTGGTGTAGCATAGCTTGCCAGCACCTGGGGCAAGTATTGCACCCCGTAACCCGTGGACCTATGCCCCCTCCTTCTCCCTTCATTCCCGATAGAAGTGCCCCCGAGAATAAGTGCCACCCTCCTCCTCCTCCTCCAAGATGGTGTCAGTGAACAATCATGTTTTAAGAGGCCAATAAGGGAATGCAAAACTACTCATTTCTGATTCACCTCCCTTTGGTGATCACTGGTAAATCAATGATACCAAGGCCACCAGGTGCCTGTTCAACATTCACTGTTAGAAAGAATGTAGTCATTGTTTCATTCTCTGGTATCATCACAAGTGTTTTGGACCCAAAGGGGAATGCCTATGGGGTTTCCTTGGAGACAGGTCTTTCAACCACCAGAACTGCAATTAAAGCTAACGATCCGTAACAAAACAAAGCCCATGAAATGCAAGAAATGCAGGTGAGGAAAATCACATGCCACAACAGACAGTTTTCATCACGTACAGGAGCACTAATTCTAAAAATGTGTAATTGCCCAATACGACCTTCCAAAAAGCTTCTTCTCACAGGACCTTCCTGCTTCATTCATTGCATTTTATAGGGACTTTACACAAAGAATGCTTCTAGATATAGCCTCGTCTGTGCAATGACATTGCCTCATTCATGGAGGTTTATAGGTGTTCCAGATGGTGTTGTTTTCAATTTTGAAATCTTTCCATGTGTTTTTCTCATGTTTCTTCCAGCTTTTTTTGTAGCTAGAGGAAGAAGGATGAAAGTATAGCCACACAGTGTCTTTTAATTATGGATGGTATGATTCCTCTGTCTGGATGCATTTTCTTCTCGCTGCCACCAGTGGATTACCTCAATCCACAATATAAATGACGTTTGTCAGAACACTTGTCTTGTGAACAGAAACAGAACTTATTTATTGGAGTGAAGCAGATTGAATAATAACAGAAGTTCTTCAGATACACGTTATACATAAGCAATTCATCAACAGTTCTCTCAGTACATACTTCTTTTCTCTTGCTATATCATTACCACCTTCTCTACCTATTTTCCTAACCAGCTCTATCTCTCTCAGTATCTGTTCCCTCTCTCTCTGACTAACCAGCCCTATCTGACTCCTCCTTCTCCCGCCAAGCCTCGTGTAGCTGCTGACTCCGCCTCTCCAGTCCTCTCATAGGTTCATGCAAATCAGCTCATGAATATGAATGGCATGAGTGATGTGGGCGATCGCCACAGTGGCTAAAAGGCTTTCTAATTGCTAGTGTGATCAAAACCTCAGCTAAACCACCCCAATTCACGGAATTTACCAGATACCCTTTAAAGGCATGAGATACAAACTGGACAGCTTGCACATGGAAAACAGGAAGTGTGAACACACAGGCATGAAAAGACCAAGGAAGCTTTTGCTGTGGAGATCTAATCCACTGAATGATCCATTGCAATCATTAAGACAAGCCAAGAACATCAACTTTGTACCAGAAAGTGAGTTTTTTTCAGCTCGGCAGCAGGGGATTTTTAAAAATACCTTGCTTCTAAAATGATTCAGTTCAATGCAGTTTCGTAGATGTGAATGCTGTTGTTATTTTAATTTTTGCCTATGTGAATTTTGGGTGGCAGGAGCACCACAATTTTTCCTTTCCCTTTTTAAATTCTTTCTTAAAATTTTTATCACTGCATCACTTCATCAATAGCATCACAACCATCTACCCCTTTCTCTCCATTTGGCTGATGAAGGAGCTGGTGGAGCAGCAGAAGACCAGTGGGCACAGAGCGAGCATTCCAGGACACAGAGGATGGTCTGTGCACCAGGAGCATCACCCCACAAAGCTGCTGACCATCCCACTGACTCAGGGAGCCACTTCAGCCTGCACAGCAGCTGAACTATTTTTTTTGGGAAAAAATCAAAATAGTTAAGAACAGTGTGTTCCTAAAACAAAAGGTAATGAGTCAATTTCATTGTAGCCTCCCAAAGCAGTTTTAATTACCAGAAATAAATTGAAGTAATGTAAGTCAAAGTGAACATGTGTCTTGATTTATATAGCATGTGACTTCACAGCAATATTTTAAAAAATCAGAATTGGAATCGATTCAAATGGGCCATGTGATCAAACCCTCAAGTGGGTTCGGAGCAGAATAATGCTCTCCTCAAAGTCAGAGCACTCTGAGGTCAGAGTATAATTAACATATCCTGCTGGATTCCTACCAGCAGGTGGTAGTGAGGAACAAGTAGTGTTTTCCATCCTTCATCTAATTTTTTTTAAAAAACCCACAAACCTATTTCTCTTTGATGAAAATATTAGACACCAGTTCACTGGACGGCATAAAGTTTCCCCAGGTAAGGGCATGGTTGGTATCTGGAAATGTTTTGGATCTTTTGAATCTAAACCCTCACCCACACTGCCTATATTATGGCCCCGAGTCTCCTTCTCCTCCTCCATGCTCAGATGGCAGATTGCAGAAGGAAAGTGGATCCTTTTCTCTGGGCTGGAAGGAAAGATCCAATGTCAGAACTCACCACCCCTGATCAGAGTCCTTTATCTGGCCATGGAAGAGGAGAACCTCTTGGAAGAGGAAACCTTTGGGACATACTTCTATTGTACCCATTGTTTTTGGATTACTCCTCTTCACATCTTTGAAATTGCTGTCACCTTTTTGAGCTTTTTGGGAGGAACCTGGTGAGATTAAAACGAAATTAATTGCTTTTGAATCTGCACCTTGGATTACTAACTGCAATTTTCTTCACAGGCAGGAGACAGTTTTAGGAAAGGAGAAAACAAGAACAACAAAAATTGTCACCCGTAGTCATGTGGTTTGACATATCTGTAGCTCCAAACGACAGAACTTGCTTGTCAAAATATGCCAGGCTTGCCTGCCGTCTCTCCCTCCAAAACCTATTTATGCATAAAATATAGAGGTTGTTTTGGCCTTGTCCCACTTTCCAGGCAATGCATAGGTATATTCGCATCTCCCAATCTGCCACCTGTCAAAGCAATTGAAGATTTACAAGTGACAACTGAGTGCTAATGTCTGCCATAGTTGATCTTCAAATAACTGGTGCACTCCAGGTCCCTTGCCCTTTACGTCACTTTTCATCCCCTTACTTCCAGCCCAGCTAGTAACCCAATGGCCATTTGGAATGAATCATTCTGCTAAATACATGCCTGTCTTCCACACCAGTTACCACTTGGAGGGGGGAAGTGAGTCATTTCACAATGTGGAAAGTCAGATCTTGCCCCCTTGGTATTTCTGCGCTTGCAAGAGTAATGAGCACTTATTTTTAGATGTTTTTCTCTTTTCTGCAAATGTTGCTTTCCATTTGGAAAGTTCATCTTGAAAGTCACATACTAATACTTTTGTCTTTTGCATGAATTATTATAGGAGAGACTTACTTCCTTCTATTGCTTTAATCCCCCTCCCCATCATGCTGCAGATATTAAGGCAACACCTGGCTTATTCTGCTTAGCATTTTTTTGGCAATGTGCTTCCAAGTGTACAGTGAAATGGTCCCGTTTTTCCAGCACTCATTCACATTTGGATTTGTTCATATCAGCTTCTCTGCACTGTCGCTGACAATCATAAGGAATGTATGAATGCTGGACCTTCCAGTGTTTAGAATTATGGGGGCTGTTATGAAAAAAGTGTTTATAATGTAGACAAGGCTACCTGAGTAACTAGTGTAACGATCAAACAGTGACAAAGCAAGCAAATTCATTTGCCCATAAACAAGTTTAGGATTCCTGGAATCAAAGACACAGACTCAGGCATTAACGTTTTGGCAATGACTTTACCACCCCTGTGGATGGCCTTCCTTATACACTATTCATATTCCGGTAAATGGTCTCAAAGAATTACTTTTAAAACCAATTTGACTGGGATTCCATGTGAATGGTTCGCAGATGCTTGAGCAATGGCAACTACTTAGAATCTTTACCAAAATATTATTTGATAAAACCATGGAAAGTCATTTACAATTTTGGATTGTGGCTGTTTGCAATCCTTTAGAGGTATGGAAGGGCTGACTAGCCATTAAATGAAGACATTATCAACGTTTCTCTGGAGTTTTTTTTTTTTAAAGTCCTAATAGGAGAGGCTAGGAGAGGAGGGTGTGGGAGCTGCAAAAGAAGGCAGCTAGATATAAATCATAGTTATCCAAGTTCTCACTCCTGACATGGAACAATATCTACATGCTTCCGCCAACAGAACCTCCTCTCCTCCATGGCTCATGGAATACTGACTTATTACAATATTTTGCTCTGATCTGCTCTTCCGTAAGAACATCCAAGTATTTATTTATTGTGAGACTCAAAGCTCTGCCCCTAAAAGTACACCAGGGAAGAGTTTTGAGAATTTCTTTTCAGTGTAGAGTGTGTCCATGTAAGATGGGAAACCCTAAATGCCTCTGTATTGTAATTTGTCTCATGGTTGGAGATGTTGTTTCGTTTATCCATCTCTTCTGGTCAATTCACCATTGAGTGGGAATACAAGTTTTATCTTAAGTAACTGAGCTGGTATTTTTGTTTTATTTTATTTTTTGGTATTGCTAGACAGCTCAATGAGTTGAGTATCTGGCTGTGGAGCCATAGTTTGGCCGTTTGATTCCCCACTATGTTTTGTGGGAGAAGTGCCAGCATGTGTTTTGAGCTGTGATCATCCTGGACATACAAACTGCTGTGTCCAGTCTTTGCAAGATTCATTGCTGGTCCCAATCATAAATGACCCAACTTACCAAGAAGCAGCACATTTTGCTCTTAAACCTCCCACCAACTCCCAATTGCCACATGTTTTGAGGGAAAACCAGAATGTCCTCCATGAGTTTGATTGACGAAGGTATGCTTCTGGTTCAGCTTTGTTTTGGTTCAGTCTCCACTCCTTTGAGGTGTTAGAGTGACTTGGGAAGTCAGCGGGTTTTTCACAAGATACATAATGAAACAGAAGGTTCTCTCAGATTCCTAGCAGACATTGGCTAGCCTGATAGACTACCTTTCCATAATGTGGCGTGGAAAAGCCATATCATACTGGCAAATAATATGGGTATGCCTAGCAAGTTTTCATTATATAGTATGGTATCTATTGTTCTATGATTTTGTATACAGATCAGTAAATAAGGTCCAAAGTAGATGTTACATTGTCCAACGCTTGGCCACATGTGACTGGGTTTAAAATAAAAAAACAAGGAGTCAAAGGTGGAAAAACCTGAGGCAGCTTAGGCCATGGTGTGGAGGAAAAGGGCATTAAGCCTTTCCCACTAGCACAATTCTGATTGAACTTCTCCTTCCTTTTAGAGTTCCTATTCACATTGGGATTTGAGCTTTATTTATTTCATCTGACTAAGGGCATGGTTATACTGACAATAAGAGCCACTGTTTAAGGTTTTGCTTAAATAAAATTAATTTTTAAAATCCCAGCTACATGACACACAAGGAATCCCGGGGGTTTTTGGTCACAAAGTGAGTTTTTGGGGAGAGGCAGGCAGAGGCTTTTTGTTTTAACACACTTACAAAATCGATTCATTATGAATTATTTTGGCATGTGTGACTGCCTATGTCATAGTAAATACTACAAGGAGCCAACCGTGTTTTACAACCCTGGCCTCGCTGCCCCTCCCTTTGCAGTCAACTGTTGGGTGCAATGCCACAACCAGCTCCAAGATCAGCTGTGCAGTAGATCTCAGTTGATCCCAGTGTATATTTATTTATTTGGAAGCAACTTGTAACAGAGGTGAGTGTAGGGCTGTTTACTACTATTCACCCAGAAATGGGAGGTGCAGAATGGTCATTGTTCCTATGGAAAACATCATAAGTTAGGTATCTGGTGGCAAAGACTGTTTAAAGTCAGTAATTTAAATCGGAATTGATATTTTCAAAGTGAACATGCACATCGACATATAAACCATGTGACAGGAAACCAATTTAAAATATTGAGATGAAATCGAAACAAATCACCAGTGTAACTGGGCGCTAATTTGGAAAAGGGAAACAATTTGTTGCTGGTATTGTTAAACTCCTCCAAGTCAGAACGTCTTGCTAATCTACTGAAAATCACGTAGACATCTACCTGTAGGTCCAGCCTACCTTGGTCCACTTCTGCTGTAAGAGATAAGAAAGGTTTGCATATGGTACCTGGGGTGGCTTGACAGTTTGGGCAAAAGGAATATTGTGCCACCTTAGGCTCTGTCTATGCCCATTGGCAGCCCACTTCCTTATTAGAGGTGGAGAGCTAGGGTCCTCTCTCCCCATCCCTTAATGTGTGTGTCAGAGCATGGATACTCACTTTTGCCTTGATTCTGGCTGTCACCCCTGGCCCCACCCACCTCTGTTGGCCTTCTGCCCAACCAAATAATGTCCTAGTGTTCACCAAATTATCCCATTCATCAGAAGATACTGGTTAGCAGTCTTAATCACAGAAGTATTATAAAATTGTATTTTCTTGGTTTAATTTTTATCACATTCATTCTTCAGAATTGTCAGAGAGGGTGGTGGCAGAGAATGAAGGGCAAGAAGGAATTCTTTTCACACCTTGAACTCCATCACAGATGGCGGGTGGGGGGGGAAGAGTTTTTGGCTGGGAATACTTGGAACAAAACTCAGTGGCCAGAAGCCAAGGTACTAATGTACAGGAAAGGCCTAATTTAAGAATGCTGAAGTGCAACTGTGAGGTCATAGAGGGTGTTCCTCTTGTCCTGGAGGATGGCTTCAGAGTGTAATATGCAGTAAAAATATGAGGTTGTGATATGTTCAAGACAGAAGGATGTACATAATTTGTAGAATTCCCCCCGCCTGTAGAAAATCTTAGACAGAATTGGGAATGCGTATGTTAGGTACGAAGCAGAATGGTGATGCAATGAGGGGGGGCGGGACTATGAGCAGGGACTCAGACGTGGAAAGGATTTTTAAAGAGCAAGATTTGTTCAGAGGAAGTGTTTTCCCTCTGAAGAATTATGACAAATGTTCTGCCCTTTTCCAGGCCAAAGACTGTGACTGTCAAGGCAGAAAGGAAAAATGCCATAAATTACTTCATAACGTGAATGTAGAAGTCAAAGGAAAAATTGTTTCAGAGATCTTTTACTGTGAAGGCACTGAAGGCCAAGTGTAACAACCACACAGATCTGACCCTGTCACTGGGCTGAGGGAAATGATTGCCTGAATCCTAGTCTGATGCTCAATGTACATAGAAGTGAGGGATGGGTATTTTAAAACAACATGAACTGGGGTTCAGGCATGGATGCGATCAAAACTGAACAAACTGAGAACAAAACTGAAGAAATGGAGCACTGCAAAATGAGGGAGCAACAAATACTGCAGGCTGGTCACATCCTAATGTACAGTATGAGTTTGACTGGGAGGAAATATGTTTCAAGCAACAGAGCACAGGGAAGCAAAGCAGAGCACCTTGGCATGATGATTTTGTACCTTTCATTTGTGCCCACTACTCAAATAAAAAGGGAATACACTCCTTGCTTTATATGTGAATGGGGCAGACACCCTGAACAAAGAAACAGAGCATCTAGGTCAGGAGTGGGCAACCTCCTTCGGTCTGCTAGCCACGTTTCTGTTCAGAATCCACCAGAATTTGTGAGAACAAAACTTAATGGTGTTCATGCACTTTGTTTTCAAAGACTAATTGTACTTCTGTGAGACTCCTAGGAATGGTCGTAGCCTTGGAAAGAATGTGTGTGTGTGTGTGTGTGTGTGTGTGTGTGTGTGTGTGTGTGTGTGTGTGTGTGTGTCGCAGCTGGGCTAGGGGCAATCCCTTGGAGAAGTTTGCAAAATCAATGATGGGAGCCTCATATAGCTGTGTGCCTGCATCTTACTCTCCCACGTTTTAGACAGAGGCCTCATAGTACCACTTGTGAAAAAAAGCATTGAGCCATTATTCCATCTTGCCCTCCTTAAACATGGATGTTTGTGTAAAAAAAAAGAAAATTAAAGATGGAAGAAGATATAGATAAACATGGATGTGTTACAAATGGAAGAAGTTGACATCCATCTCCCTCCTCCCCAGAATTTGGTGAATAAAGTGGGGGATTGCACAGTAAAAGGTTCATTTCTTCTATCACATCCAGTCTGGCTCTGACAGAGTTTTATGTTTCTGAAGGAACAACTATTTTGGTCATTTATCCCACAATTTACGTTGAATTCTGCTGTGATTAATTTGAATCCAAGCCCAGTGACTAGATGACGCAAAGCTGAATGCGGGGAAGCTGTTGTGGAATCATCTTTTTAAAGCAGGGAATCATGGTTTTTTTTTGTTCAGCTGGCAGGAGTGGTTTAAATGTGTTGCAGTCAGTTTGACATCACTTTTGTCCACTTTCTGCTAGTATGATCGCCTGATTCAAAGTGTAGGAGGTGTCAGTTTCCCTCAGCTGAGTGCCCCTTTGCCTCCAAACTCCTTTTCTTTTCTTTTTCTAAGATTTTACCTCAGTGGTGGAACAGGCTTTCACTACAGCACCTAGGAGACAAATTTAAAAAAAGAAAGAGAGAGAGAGAGAGAGAGAGAGAGAGAGAGAGAGAGAGAGAGAGAGGTGGAAGTTGACAATCAGCAGTAGTTGGTACCTTGTTAAAGAATCTTCCACTCTTGGAGCTCAATGTAGACCAAGATCTGTGTCTCTGTCCATGCTGACTTCTTCAAATCTGGACATCTACAATGAATTCACCCAGGGAAACCCAATTTACAATCATAGCGGATCGACCCTAATTTTTCCTGCCGCGTGATCACATCCTGAGATAAAATGCCACAAACATGTTATTTAAATAAGTATTATTATAATTCTTATAGAATTAAAATTTCTTGGTAAATGAATATATGCATTTAAATCCTTCATTTCAATAACACTAATAAACATATGTAAATGCTTTATGAGCAGACAAGAAAGCAAGTATCGCAGGAGAATGTTTTACAATACTAAAAAAAAAAGCATTTGACAACATACAGTAATTTCAATTTCTGAGGTAAAAGCAAAATTTTGTGAAGCACATTGGGGTATCAAATAGTCCATAGTGATAACTCCAGCAAATGTGGATTTGATGTTATTGCTAGGGTCAATTGTAATGATACTCCTAAAGTAGAATGGTGAATGTTTAAGTTATTTTTTTTAGCAAACTTTTTGATTTTATATGCTGAAACAGACGAACACAGCTGTGTTTTCTCCTTGGGTTGTTTCCCCCTGCATTTTTTCCTTGAGGTTTTTAACTCAGCTTGAGATCAACCTTTAATAATAACAATAATCATGTGCCATCAAGTCAGTTCTGATTTATGATGGCACTTTTCAGGGCTTTCCAGGTAGAGAATACTTTTAGTAGTTTACCATTCCCTTCTTCTGGGGAAGGGACCTGGGATTGTGCAGTTTGCCCAATGCCAAACAGGCGGGCACTACTCACAGGAGGCACAGTGGGGAATTGAACTCCCAACCACTGGTTCCACAACCAGATAACCTAAATCACAGAACGACAAGCGGCTTTTCCATCAGAGGCATGGGGTGGTGGTGGAGTGAAGTGGATAAGGGGACCCTGCACATCCCTTCCCACCAAGCACGGAAGAGTAGGTGATATTGAGCCCTCCATACTGAGGATGTTTTCACCCTCCAGAGATGAAAACATTCATAAGCAGCATCTCCTCATCCACTTGAACTCAGGAGCTGTTCTGGCTAAATTTTGTTTTAAAAGAAATCATGCTGGTGGGGACTCACCCACAACAAAGCTCTGTTTAATGCATGATTTAAGTCTCAGACTGCCTAGAAGACTTTTATTGGGGATTGAGTTAGCCAGCATTTTCTGCCAGAAGCTGTAAGTCTGACTCTATAAAAGCCATTGATATTCTTGCTGCCTTCCCAGGTCTCCTGGCATGTCTATCATGCCTTATAAAGTAGTATGTTATAGCCTGTCATTTTCAGAGAAGAAAACTCTCACCCAGAAAATGAGGTCTGAAAGAGAAAGCGTCAGCAAGTGACAACTCAAGAGGCTTGGATGTGCAGCTTTTGTTCAAGAACGTTAAGGTTAATTGGTTGGAAACAACAAGGAGGCATCCGAGCAGTTCTCCACTAGCAGCAATGTAACGTCTGAATCATTAATCCTGCACTGAAAGATGAAATTAAGTTTCCACATACTTGGCAAAAGGACCTCAGTACTTCCTATTTGGAGAATACAAAGAATAAGGCTTCCACAGTTTACAGGAAATCAAAGGCCATTGTTTCCTGCCAAGTAAGAAAGGGAAAAAAACCCAAGAGAATACTTTTTTCACAGTGTAAAAATGCATGTGTTTTCCATAGAAACCTCCATGAATCAAGCAATCTGAAGTGTGTGGGGTTAGCCCGGGGGAGGGGGAATTCCAGACCCAAAAATCATTGGTTTGAGTTTTGTTATGCATATACATATGCCACTAGAAAAATAGTTGCACACCCCTGTTAAGTGTCCACTCCCACAACCAAGATTATGTAACTTTTTCTAGATGTATGTCTTCTATACTATGCTAGTGAGGCTATGGTAATCAGGAAAAGAATTTGAGTTCAGTTTGACAGGAAATGTGATTTTCTTCTCATAATCAGTGATAACGGTCTGCATATAAATGTGCACACATGGCCACAAAACACGACTGTACTGGCTTTTCTTCTGTCCTCTCTTATTTCATCAGAGGTTTTGGGATGTATTCTTCAGGTCTCAAGCTTTGGACCTGAAATATCAGGTAATGAGATATTGGAAAGTCCCAGAGAGTGGGGCTGATTCTCTTAGCTTCAGGATATGCCATTTCTACATGATCAGAAGCATTCTTGTCTTTATTCAACTCCTACTTTGCATACACTAAAGCTACAGCTGCTGCTGCTAGAATTAATGCAACATTTTCAATTTATCATGGAATTTACATTGACTGCCTCACAAACCCATGCTTGTGCAATTCAAACAGCTAAGTGAAGACTAAAGGCATAATCAAATTGTGAAGGACCATTTCTCAGCCATTTCGCTCATTTCAAAACCATCTGTTTTAGATATATTGGTGGGAAGGTATTCCTTTGGAGACGAGGATCAAGATGGTTGGTGCTTGGTTTTTCCCTTGATAGATCTATTTCAGGGGAGGTTTTTTGTTTGTTTTGTTTCTTTCTTAATTTGGGGGATTTAAAACGACTGTCTCCTTTGCCACTTACAGAAGTGGCCACTGTAGCAGGTACCAATTGGAATGTTTACAGAAAAAGAGCGTTTACATATCATTTTTTCAGCAGCTCATTTGGTTAGAGAGGCCCAATATTAAATACCTACCAAAGAAAGAGTAGAGGGAAGACTTGTTAAAACTGTAGTCAAAGTGTGGCATGTCACCATATTTTAAAACCCTGACTACTAGAAAAACACACTTTAAATTATATTTTAACCCTCCCTTCTTTTCTGTGTAGTTTTTTTTTTTGCAAAAAAAATGAAATATGCTGCATCGTAAAGCATGAAAGTTTAAAAAGTGCCCCATGTAGATTTCTCGTGGGACTGGGTGGGATCTAAAATCTGAGACTGATAGTAAAATCCTATTAGAATCATAGAATCAATCCTATTAGAATCATAGAATCATAGAAAAGTGAAGTTGGAAGGGTCCTACAAGGCCATCAAGTCCAACCCCCTGCTCAATGCAGGAATACAATCAAAGCATATCTGCCAGGTGATTATCTAAGTTTTTCTTGAATGCCTCCAGTGTTGGAGCACTCATCAACTCCCGAGGTACCTGGTTCCACTCTCTTACTGCTCTAACAGTTAGGAAGTTATTCCTGATATTCAACCGAAATCTGGCTTCCTTTAACTTGAGTTCATTGTTGCGTGTCCTGCACTCTGGGATGATCGAGAAGAGATCCTGCCCCTCCTCTGTATGACAGCCTTTCAAGTATTTGAAAAGTGCTATCATATCTCCCCTCAGTCTTCTTTTCTCAAGGCTAAACATGCCCAGTTCTTTCAGCCTTTCCTCATAAGGCTTGGTTTCCAGCCCTCTGATCATCCTTGTCGCCCTCCTCTGAAATTGTTCCAATTTGTCAGCATCCTTCTTGAAGTGTGGTGTCCAGAACTGGACACACAATACTCAAGGTGAGGCCTAACCAGTGCTGAATAGAGGGAGACTAGCACCTCGCGGGATTTGGAAACTATATTTCTATTAATGCAGCCAAAAATAGCATTTGCCTTTTTTGTAGCCACATCACACTGTTGGCTCATATTTAGCTTGTGATCGACGACAATCCCATTACTTGAATGGGATTCACTTCCTGCTAAACATGCTGATGAATCAAGACAATGGTTTGGAGAAACAAAGTGAGGGAGCAGGATCCTTTCACAATACCATTTCTTTTTAAATTCCTGGCTTATTTCCACAAGTGTTGGTCAAAGCACCATTCTCCCCAAATTTCTGAGGAGTGAGTATGTATAGTGAGCACAGACTGCAGAGTGCTGGGACACACACCACATGTGCACACACATACAATGGGAGCTGGAACAAGGTGTAGGGTGGCCATGTGTCCTCTTTTAGGGAGAAGAGTCCTCCATTTGAAGAGCAGATGTCCTTGGTTCCCCCCTTTTTTATAGAGAACAAAAGAAAATATCTAATAATACAAAAAAAGAACTAAAAATACTTAATATATACATAAACAAAACAACCTAAACTATTCAACTACACAGCAGTACACCCCTTCACTGAGATCATTCAAAGATATGTTGAATGAGTTTTCTGATTATGAATTCCCCTTCATCTTCCAAAACTGCATGGATTCTTTCACAGTTACATGACCCTTCCCTTTTAGAGAGGTGACAAGTCCTCAAAATGGTCCTGCTTCTGTCTGTTGACGTGTTGGAGGTTATGTACAGTAATCAATAAACTACACTAAACATGGTATGTGTGTTCATTTCATCCAGACTGGAAGAGAAGGAATGTGTAGTGAAAGGGTATAAAATTATTTGGCGTTTAATATTCTCGTAGGGTGCCATGACCTGGGTTTATTGTGAACGGAGTATTGGGGAGCTGTACAGTAATCACTCAGGAAAATGGTATTTCACAGAAGGAAAACCAATATTAGCTGTTTGTTGTACTAAAAAAATCCCTTTCCCACACTCTTAAATGTATGTTGGAGAAGTAATCACTCAGCCGTAGTGCACATTCTATGCATGCGTATCTGCTGGCCGCCATGTATGAGTGACTTGGGAGAGAAAAGAAGAAAGGAAGAGCATGGCAGTGGCAATCTGCATGTAGAATTAGAAAAGAGAAGAGGGGGGACTCTTGGTACTATCTATCTGTCCATCCCTGTCTGCTGCCACTGGGGGAGATCACTTGCCAGTTGTGTTGGTGCTCTCTTCCAACAAGAGCCAGACACTGGACTATGCAGCTTTTGGGACTGCTGTCATAACCTTTTCACTGCTGTTAATCAGTAAAGAATTTATTTAGGCAAGCCTGTGCAATGAAGTGTGTGGGATCACAATATTTATTTTTCAGTGGTGATTAAATGGAAGCAACATTGGATATACATGAATAGAAGCCAACTATCTGGGACATACAGCAGCATCTAAGGAGAAGCAGTTTCTGGAGCAAAAGCAGGATGAGTGAGGGTGCTCAGGTTCGGCTCCCAAATTCTAGCCATTTATGTTGCAGTTTAACCCTCCCCCATCCCCCACACAGGGATTCGTTCCCATGCAACCCTCAAACATTTCAGTGCTTGTACAAGTGGGGTGTTTGAAACAATATGTTTTGTTATTATTATTGTTATTGTTGCACAATTATATAATTAATACATAATTATTTTCATATATATGTGATTGATATGGGTTTCTTTTCGTTACAGTAAGTCACCCATTTGCAGCTTCTATCGGACAAGACTAGTTCCTTCTGTGAGAGCTTAATGTGTCTTTTGTTCTCTTAGCTATGTCTGAACTGGATTCCTAGTTATTATCCCTAGCTTCTTGCTGTCAAGAAGTACTGTAATCATTACAGAAATTTGGTTGCTCCCTGTGCAGGTTCTGTTAAATGTTAATGTTGGCTGAACCTCCTGTCATGGCCATAAGAACTCTGTAAACATACTTCCTTCTGGAGTAATTCAGAGACACCTCATGTATTGTGCACTTTTATGTGTATATGAATGGCCAATTGATTATAAGATTTCTGTGCTTAATAAAACCAGAGATGGAATAATAGTACTGTTTATGGGGAAGGCAGGGGGGAGCTGAATTCTCTGGTTTCTTCTCAACCAGAGATATTTTCAGCTACCCACAGCCACTTTCAACAGAGTCACATAGCTAACTGATTGTGCCTTGTTTCTCAAAATCACCAAAATCACACCACTATGAGAATTAATTGGGAACATTGATTGGAAAGGAGTTTAGGAAATAATGATTATTTCCAGTATCAGGGCATGTGATGTTGCCTACTTTAGCCCATGTGCAGCTGACTCAGGATGGAATAAAATACATGGTGATGACAGATTGAAAAAAAAAATATTTGGACCATAGCTTCTAGAATTCTTCAGCCAGCTTGGCAGTGGAGAATTCCAGGAATTGTGGTCCAAGAAGGAGCATTTCCAATCTCTTAGGATGACATATAGCTACAAGGAACATGGTAGCAACTTCCTACCATGTACAAATGCCCCTTGTATCTGGGCATCATTAATGCAAATGTGTCCTTAAGAAGGATATTATTCTAACTGCATTCAGCCTGCAATTCTGTGTCCCTTTTTCTCAGCATCCAGAGTTTCTACCATCACTGTTTCCTACGATGGTTGGGGATGACGGCAGGTGTAGTTCAACATAACTGGAAGGCACCAGGTTGGGGGAAGGCATCTTTCTTAAAGTGCAGCAGCTAGAACTGGGTACAGTTTTCATATATGTAAGTGTGTGATAATGGTTCATTTTAAAATCTGTCCCTTGGAAATACTTATGGAAGAAACTGGTACAAATTGGACATTTCTGTGTAAATGTTTCCAACAATTTCCTTTTGGATTTATGCAAATATGTAGTCAGTTCTTTATGAGTTCAAAAGGTTCCTGGTAGAAATTGTGCTGATTTCTCTCTCTTAATGCTTGAAGATCACTTTTATAACACAGTCTGTGCAGTGCTGGATATGTAACTTAGCATTCACACTAAAGTCACACAAGGGAAATGTTTTCTAGTTCTTCCAATACATTCTACACCTCTGTTGTACTAAATTGTGCTCACGTGGTTTATATCCAGGGATGAATGTCCCAATAACTTTTAGCAGTACCGATTTATTTCCTCCTATATGAATCATTATGGCCAGCTACACCATGGTACCAGTTTATTTTCTCTCTTGCTTCAAGGGGCAATTTAGCCCCTTGATTTATATATATAATATTTATATAATATTTATCAATACCTCAATATATCAGAAACAAGTCTTCCTCTTGCACTTGACTCTGCCCCCATCCGCATAGCTTTCCTCCTCTCCCATGCTCCCACAGCTCTCTTTCCAGCCCCTTTCATTCCTGTTGCAACAGAACCCCACGTGGGGGAGTGGATTCACACACGGGGAGGTGGAAATTAGGGGGAACATTGATTGGAAAGGGTTTTAGGAAAGTGTCCCTCTGTTGCACTGGCTGTTCCTGCAGAAATACATTGCACACAATGGACTTGGGATATCCATGCAGCAGTACTGGCGATCACACACCCACATCCCGGTGACATTGGCATGCCAATGTTTTAATGTATCTTCCCAAAGGAAAGGAAAAAAAATTACTCGCTGGTAATGTAATGGCGGCGCTTCCCTAGTGACATACTTTTACCAACATATTGATGTACTGGGCACAAAAAAAATTAAAAAATGAAATAATGTGTGCACTGTAGTAATGGTGACCACCTTCCTGGTTCCAATTCTGAAAAGAAGCAGGGCAGGTTGTGCACACAGGTAATCCCGGTAAGGAATGCAAAGGTACAAAATAACAGAACCCTCATGGTCATGGGGAAATGTTCCACAGTTAGACCACTAGCCAGGAAAATGTCTCAGTCTTGACTCTGCGTTGTGTGATCAGGGAAAAAAAAAATTCAACATAACTGATGGATAACTACATAACATTTCCACCTGTCTGTAGTTCCATTTCAAATTTCTTCAGCCAGTCCCTGGTAAGTCTGGCTCTCCCTTTTCTGTCTGCTCTTTGGCAACATTCAACTCGCTGAAGGGACCTGAAGATTGAGAAAGCTTGCATGCAGTTTTGCACCTTTTTGACTGGTGCAATGGTTAAAGTGCTGTACTGCAGCCAAAACTGTGCTCATGACCCAGGGTTCAATCCCAGGTAGCCGGCTCAAGGTTGACTCAGCCTTCTCTCCTTCTGAGGTTGGTAAAATGAGTACCCAGCTCGCTGGGGGGGGGGGGCAATATGTAGCCTGCATAATTAACTTGTAAACCGCTCAGAGAGTACTTTAGAACTATGGGGCGGTATATAAGCAGCATGTTTTATTACACAATATAGATTTCTGGAACTTTTGCTGCACCTAGGAGACCTGGGCCTATACACAGATGAGCATTTGGCTGTGGAATGCATGGCAAGTGAAAGGGAGGGGCATGGCACAGAACTGTCATAAGACTGGGCTCATTGTCTGGCTGCCACAATCCCCTCATGTACGGTTTTTAATGCATGAAGAGACTCACTTGGATCTTTTCTCAGGAATGTTACTAAAGAGAAGCAGGTTTGAGTCTAGTACCACATGCCACTGTGAGTTTCTTCATGGAAAAAAAGCCTTCTGAAAGAAAATAAATGAAAGAAAATTAATTAAATTTCTGTGGCTATGTTTAATCATTCTCAACATTTTTAAAAGTAGGTTACTCTGTAATTTTCCAATACTGTCAAAGTCAAGTTATATAAGTTTGCGAAAGTATCCAAGTTCATCATCTGGTTCGAATAAAGACACTGCAGACTAGACACATATTCTTTGCAGAATTACTTTATCAATTTTAAAAAAAACACCAAGGATGACATAATTTTACATTTAAGAGGAAAGAAATTTGTAAGGTCATGAAACAAGAAAAACCGGTCAATTTGGTAAAAGAAGACAACTTTTGAGAAGCAAATTTAGCCCTGTTAGTAGTTATTACCAATGGTGAATTAAATTCATACTTTTGAAAGTATTGTTGGAGTTAATACCAGAGGTTTTATTTATACTGATGATCTTGCAATTGTTGCTCAGTCAGATAGCTTGGTAGAACATCTTAATGGATGTATTAGAAGAACTGGTTGCATGTTGTGATGGAAACCAAATTAAAGCCAACCCTGCTAAGACTAAAACATATGCCTTTCATCTGAGAAATAAGCAGGCATCTCAGAAACGTCAAGTTATTTAGAAGGGCATCCAACTAGATCATCGTTTTGCCCCCGTATGCCTACTGTTACTTTGGATTGTACACAGACCTTTAAGAAACACTGCCAAAACATGAAACAAAAGAACTCCACAAGGAACAATATTCTTCTACAGATACTGGGAACCAGTTGAGACAGACAACCACAGGCACTAAGAACTACAATCTTGGCCCTATGCTACTCCACAGAAAAATATGCCAGCATGGTGTGGCATAGTCCCATGCAAAACAAGAAGACATAGCACAGAAAGAAAGTGGTAGAAACATTGTAGCATGCCTAAAGCCAACCCTCATCAATACAATCAATTACCTAGCAGGCACTGCACACAGTGACACAGAGAGAGAGATAACAGCTAATATTAAAAGTCTCAAAGCATTTACAACAAATGCACATTTGCTTTTTGCCAGCCATTCTGCTCCTCCCAAATTAAAATCAAGGATTATTTTTTTCGTATGTGAATCCAGAAAAAAAAGCAGAGAATGCCATTCTAATGTGGAAACAAAGACCTACTTTTCTCTTAAAATGGATAGAACTAGACATGGGCACAAACCACTGGTTTGGCAGTTCATTCCAGTTCATTTACAATAGGTGTTCCATGGTTCGGCACCCCCTCGGTGGGTGCCCACTTGAGGGCAGCGTCCCAGCTTCCCTCCAGCCATTGCCTCTGAGTGGGTGCCTGCTGGAGGGGGTGGTAAACGACTGGCAATTCATGCTGATCTCTAGATAGAACCCCAAAAAAGTCTGACCCTCAGTTACACAGAGAACAGGGTTACTTGGAAGTGATTTAATAGGCTATGGAGTGGAGTTGGCAGAACCAAGGTGAACCTAAGAAATGGAGGTTTTGTACCAACACAGTTCTTTGTGAATGCAGAGAAGAGCAGGCAACTTCACACCTATGCCATTGTGAGATAAATTGGACCTCTCGGTGGCTTTCAGTACCATTGACCATGATATCTTTCTGAGCTGTCTCTCTGGGATGGGACTTGGAGGCACTTTTACAGTGACTTCAGTCCTTCCTGGAAGGGAGAACTCAGAAGGTGGTGCTGGGGAACTCCTGCTTAACACTCTAGCCATTGGACTGTGGCATGCCTCATGGTTCTGCATTGTTCCCCCATTTTTTTAAACATCTACATGAAACCTCTGGGAGAGGTTGTCCAGAGTTTTGGGGTTCGTTGTAACCAGTTTGTGGATGACACCCGACTCTATCTCTCCTTTCCATCTAAAGAAGCCATTTTGGTTCTATACCAGTCCTTGGCATCAGTAATGGGCTGGATGAGGGCAAACAAATTCATACTTTATTCAGACAAGGCAGAGGTGCTCTTGGTCAATCGGAAGGCAAATGAGGGAATTGTGATACAATCTGTGCTGGATGGGGTTACACTTCCCCTGAAAACTCAGCTTCGCAGCTTGGGTATACTCCTGGACCCTATCCCTGAACCTGGATGCCCAGGTTTTGGCAGTGGCCAAGAGTGCTTTTGCACAGTTAAAACTGGTGTGCCAGCTAAGCCCATTCATTGAGATGTCTGATTTGGTTACAGTGACACATGCCTTAGTTATATCCCGCTTGGATTACTGTAATGCACTCTATGTGGGACTGCCTTTGAAAATGGTTCGGAAACTTCAGCTGCTGCAAAATTCAGTAGCCACACTACCGATTGGCGCCAGTTATAGGGAACACATAATGCCCCTGCTACAACAACTGCACCGGCTACCAGTCCGTTTCCAGGCCCAATTCAAAGTGCAGGTCTATAACAACTTCTAAAGGTTCAAAACAACCAATGTCAGATAATTGTCCATAACGTGAGGACAACAACTCTGTCCCAAAACTGACAGGGTTCATTGAGGGGCTGGCCTGAAATGCTCTCGATCGATAGGTTTCCTCATTGGTGTACTCTGAACCGTGCAGATCGTGCCACAACATGGGTGTCTGGCCCAATCTCCCTTCGGTGGCGGATGGTTGAAGGAAGAGTCCGACTGGATCACCTTCTTCCAGCGACCTTGTCCCCGTGGATAAACCATGACTGCCCATTCCAAAGAATCTGTAGATGCCCCCTTTCCTTTAGGAGCATCCGGATCAGGCAATAATCCGCCCACTTTTAAGTTAGGGAAGTCTTCTAGCAATCCCTTTGTTCTTTCATATTCTAATTCTTCTTCCCCTTTACTCTCTTTCTCCCTCTTCCCTCTTTCTCCCATCATCGGCACACTGAACTCTCTCCTCCCACTTGATTCCCCTATATCCTTTTCCCATACTGGCCAGATTAGCTCCTCCTCTCCTTTCCTATCTCCCTCCTCAACCAGGCATATCTCGATCTGTTCCTCTTTCTCCTTTGATCCCATCCCCTTCTCTTTTTCTACATTCGGTTCTTCCTTCTCCATTACCCTTTTTGTTCCCATAGCTCTCTTCTGCTCGGGCATCTCTAGTTGAGGGGACGGCTCACTCTGCTTTTCCTCTTTTTCCACTACAGTTCCTTCACAGTTTAATTGTTTTTTAAATGTTTAACTTATGTTTTTAACTCTATTTCTTTTAATATTGTGAGCTGCCTTGGATCCCCTTATTTGAAGAAAGATGGCATATAAAATCAACGAATAAACAAATGAACGAACAAATGAACGAACAAACAAAACATTTCTCTCCGTGCAGCTTCTCCACACCAAGCATATTTTTACATGTTTCTATCATATGCCTTTTAATTCAGCTCCCATCCCCCCAGCTTGAAAAGTTTTAAATGTAATGGATCATTGCCTGTGGTGAAGTCGAAGAAGCTTCCTTGAATGTTGAGGAACAGCTTAATGGTTGAAGAGGAGGAGGAAGAGACTGTACCAGGCATAATGAGCAAGATGACAGAAGACTCTGGGGGCAGGTGAGGGGGAAGGATGGAGAGGAAAGATGAATAGCAGATTGGTTGTTGTGAAAGAAGAGGGAGGAAGAAGGGACAGGAAGGGAAATGAGGGAAAAGGCAGGCAGACAGACAGAATGTGTGTGTGTGTGTGTGTGTGTGTGTGTTTTAAGGGTTGTAGTAGCTGAGAGAAGCCAACAAATAATTACCATAGTGGGAAATAAAGATGGGCAATCTTTTATTGGCAGTAAAGGGAAGAGGACCAGAGTTGGGAAAACAACTTCTGCCCTAGCTGGCCATGTGGGTTGAGGATTCTGGGAGATGTAGTCTTTTTTTAAAAAAATTGCATGCTGTGGATGGAACAGGAAAAAGAGTAGTGAAACAACAATAGAGACACTTCCAAAGAAAAGCTTGAGGTTGGCTCACACCAGCATACAGTACGTAGCATCTGACATATAAGGAAACTTTTATGTTTCATTTCTGGAAACTGTTCTACAATCGACGTAGCCAGATGGCGTAGAGCCCAGTCTTGTCCATGTTCACTTGGAAGTAAATCTCACTGGTCTGATGTCTTGGGACTGCATCCTGGCATTGAGAAAAGATGCTGGGGATGAGCCTAGTTGAGCCCTAGCATAAATTAAGCCCAGCCTATGTTCAGTTCTGCTGACTGTTCACTGCAGAAGATCAAAATCTAGGTTTTGAGTAACAGTAATAAAGTAACTTCAGAGGTTCTACGGAAAAGAAAGAAACAAGAAGCTTCAAGCTCTTGTCATGCCCTGACTTTATGCTTTCTGTATTTCCTCATGCTATGGATAATTTTTAGGAATACCTATTTTGGCAAGGGATTTCGAATGCTCTTACTCAATTTTGGAAGCTTTAACTGTAATGACTTTTGAAGGTAAACATTTATTGTCCACTAGAATTTCAGAAACTCTACATTGGATTACATACATACATACAAACCTTTATTGGCATTAAAAGTACAGTATACTTTAGACCGATAGAGGGATTATAAGGAATGATAGAACCTTTAACCTGGTTAAAATTGGGGGGATTGGTACAGCCATAGGCTATACCTGAGAGATAGTCTCTCTAGTTTGGATCGCAGATTGTAAAAAGCAAGCAACGTAAGTGGTGACATGCTTGACTTTCCCCTGGACTAAAAAGCAAACCTTGGCATTGTCAGAGAGACCTTGATAGCCAGAGAACAATGGATCTAAAAATCTTGCTCGGGGGCTGTTATAGAAAGGACAGTCCAAAAGAACATGGGAAACTGTTTCGATGACTCCTTGGCTACAAGGGCATCGTCTAAGATTGTGTGGGATTCTGCAATATCTACCAAATAAAATGGCTGACGGTAGTGCATTAAATCTTGCCAGCATGAATGCTCTTCTTTGGTGAGGATCAGTAAGAAAAAGAAAATAGGGAGCTAGAAGCTCTGAATTCTGGGATAGACCCAGGTAACTAGGGGAGCAGGTTTTCCGAGCTGCCTCAGTCAGATGTTGCAGTTGGATATCTAACAGTCTGCATTTAATTGACTGAAATAAAGCCGAGGCAGAGGACAGATAAAATGCGTCCAAGGAAATTCCTAGGGATATAATTTTCCTCTGGATCACTGTCAACCATTTAGATGCATGATGGTCCAGCAGCATCAAAAAGATGAGAGAGTTCTGGTCAGGGTTAAATAAAAGGCGAAGCCAAAACTTAAAAGTCGAGAGCCAGGCGCGGGATTCCAGCAGTTCCTACATTGGATTGTTAAAGTGGCTAGCCAATCAGATATTGTGCCAAGTTTGATAACATTAGTTCTGTACATTACAGCCTGTGTGGTTTGTTTGCAGCTATCTCAAGTAGAGATCTGTCATGGTGTGGGGAGACTTTATGGTTGACCTCCACAGAAGATCAACATACCTATTCATTTAAGGAAGGTGAAACACATGCTAGAAAGCACTGAGACCGATCATGAAATGTTTGGGCTTGCTGACATTGGGTGGGGAGCATACCATAGTGTGAGAAATTAATTACTGAGGCTTAGTGCCAGTTTCAACATTTGAGAGGCATGGAGAGCTATCATTGCTTTCTTGGCATCTACATATCAATGTCCCCACCAGCACCACCAGCACCACTTTAGCTTCTAGTACAGGAGTGGGAATAGGTTTGATAAGTCAGCAGTGTAACATGATCTGAGATTTCTGGGCCACAACCTGAAATCTGGAGGTAAGTCACAGAGATATGTCCTTATAGCATCACAGAAGCTGGGCAAGCAGGCATGGTGGACGACTGGAACTGCTTTTGAGTAGAAACAAGCGTGAAGGGACTCTGAGTATATGGGCTCTAGATTTGGATAAAACCCAGCTGTATGGCAACCTCCAGCCAGAGAGAAAACCCAATTTTTTTGGGTAGATGGGCAGGCAGCAAAATTCTTCTATAGCTACAGGGGTTTCCACCATTCCTGCTAAGGTCTGCACTTTATGTGGCCTTATGTACACCAAACATGACATGTGGACGGTTTTTCAGGCTCTGCACAGTTGCTGGTCAATGCATTGCATGTCCAAATGCAATCTGGACCCAGTGCTCAGCATGAAGGTAGGCTCTGGAGTTTATTTCCTCCTCCAGAGCCACTTGCCCTGAGATTTGTCTCCCCATCTGGAGATCCAGGGAAGCACAATGACTCCATGAGATGTCAGCTTGGCAACCCTGCTGAGCAAACCGGCTCTCCAGATATTTTGGTCTACAATGCCTATAGTCTCTTACATTGGCCAGGCTAGTTAGGGCTACTGGGAACAGAAGTCCAAAAGAACTGGAGAGCCAAAGTCTCACTGCTCTTGTTCCAATGAAACCTGTTTCCCAGGCTTCTGTAGCATTTCAGGTAATACACGGAAAACTTTGGCCTTGCATTGAGATGAGCTGCAAATAATAGATGTATGTGTGACAGTAGTGATTCCTTTGAATAGTACTCACCATGTCATTCACTGGCGATTAAAACACAACCTCCCTCCTGTGTACATGCCATAGGCTTCTGTGCACATTGATACCTGGCCCAAGACATTTCCCCGGCTGAGATGAAGGATGATAAAATGAAGGCCTCTGTTCTCAGTATGGATGCTGAGTGTAGTGACTTCTAAATAGTGGCAAGGGGATGGCATCTTGCACCACACCTGAGGGCAGTACACTTATTTAAGAGTTGAAGAAGGCACAGCCCTACCATTAGTTAACATGGAGTAGCCAGTTCAAGCTATAGTGCCTGAGGACTGGGGAGTGGTAGTAAGATATGGGAGGACAGGATTATGTGTGTGGCATGCACACTGCCCTGCCCTTCCTGTGCCCACCTGCGGCTGTTGAGCGTGGCAGAACAGGCTGTGCATTGATCTGTGCTGAATTTAGGTTCATCTATCAGTCAGATCAACTTCTGTACACAAAATAGGGAGAGGTGCCATCTTGTCTGCTGCCTCGGGGAGCAAATTATTTAGGTCAGCCCTGGGGTGCAGGATAGGCTGCATGACACACACAGCTGTATGCTTCAAAATAAAGGTACAGTGAGGAGGAGGCAGTGAGAAGAAACAGCGGGAGTCTGCTGCTGCTGCTGTCCCCAGGTCTCTGGTACCTGAACATGCTGCCTTACTACGCCTAATGGCAGGGCCTGTCCTGTGCACTCAGAGCTCCATATCTATTTATGGAAACTGCTTGTAGATTCCATTTGGCTGCTTGGGGAAGGGGTAACTAAGACCCAATTACAAATCTTTCAAGAATCGGTATTTTATGTTTTTGTTTTCATATTTACCTTATCAAATCTGGGGTTTGGATTAAAGTAGGAATTAAGTGTAACACTGAACTCTCTTCCGTGGGAAGAAAATGCTCTCAGGGGTAAAAATAAGGACAACTGGGAATGGAAAGAAGATTTGAGACCATATGGAGGGACAGGAATTTCTTGTTTCTATCATTAATGTCTTGATGCTGTATTTCACCTATCATAGAAGCATTTATCATCAGTTCAGTTTTCAGGAAAGACAGATTTTTGTGGAGGAGGATAGGAATTATTTTAATTTTAAAGGAAGCTTGGAGATAAAAACAGAAATATGTTCAATCCAATCTGAAACATTTCATACCCCCCTTTTTTAGTCATATGTCTTTAAATGTACCTCTAGGTTTCTCTGTTTTATAACATATGTTATTAACTCTTTCTTTATTCCAAGGAAAAATGTTGTCAGTAGTGGTTCCGTTGTCCCAGTGATGCCTCACAGTTCAAACAACTTTGTGCGTCTGGTTTAGGACCAGGAACAATGTTCAAGTTTTAAATTCTAATAAAACGATTGGAAAAAATAAGAAGAGCTGGGAAAAGACTAAACTGGTGCATTTCTAAAGCCAGGTGCAGCTTTCCAAAATCTTAAGCCAAATTTGTCTTAAACGGGACATTTTTGGCAATAATGGCACTGAGCAACATTAAAAGAAAAAGAAAAGCTAAATGATGTGCCTACGAAGCTGATGGGGTGTGTGTATCTCAATACTGGCATTGAAGCTCTTATGAGAAGGTGTGTTGACAGAAAGCATCCTAACTCTTTCTTGATCTCCTAGAGCAGCAATTCTCAACAGGGGCAACATGGCCCCCTTGGGGCCTCTGACACATTTGAAGGGGACCACAGACTGAAAAATGTGAGAAGTTTCTGAAAGATAGCTGTTCTTGTTGTATCCTTGTTTGACAGTGGGCCTGGAATCTGAGATGAGCTCCTAAAAGGGCCATGGCCAAAAAAAAAAAGGTTGAGAATGGTCGATCCAGAGCATCTGCAGTAAGAGGACTTCCCCTATGTCCCATGGCTGTCCCTGTGATTAGACCGAGTGAGGCAACCGGCTGAGGTAGCAAATGCTAAGGGGCAGCGGTGGCAGCTCCTTGGCTGTTCCTCCTGAGTCCCTTGAAATATTCCCCTTTTTTTGGAGGGAATAATGGTGTGTACTTCTACCCCTCTTCTGATGCTCTCTGTTGAAATGGAGGACTTGATTTGATTGCCAACACTGCAGGAAGGTTCTTCTACCATGGAGTAAAGGGGAAGGGGGAATCCTGTCCTATGCCTCCATATGTCTTGGGCTGGCTACTGCGTTGACCTGCAAGTCTAGAGGAATCAGTAGTTACAGATCTTAAAATACCTGGTCACCTCTAAACCAGTTTTGAAACTCTTGGCAATGAAAACTTGGTTTTAGTTAGTAGTTTTCTTTTTGTCTATTTTTGTCTTTTTGTCTTTCTGTCTTGTTGATTATATGTTAGATTGTTAATGTTTTTGAAGTATTGTATGTTAATAATAATAATAATAATAATAATAATAATAATAATAATAATAATAATAATAATAATAATAATAATAATAATAATAATAATAATAATAATAATAAAATCTTTTAAAAAAAAAAGAAAAAAGAAAAGAAAAAGAAAACTTGGTAAGTATTTTAAGCCCAGACTGAATCCAACCCCCCTCCAGTTTGTCTACTCTAATCTTGTGAAGCGTTATTTTGTGTCTAAACCCATTCACACTGTGGGGTTATTTTGTCAGCCATTGTTAGGCCTTAGAGTATTTGCAACAGACAAACATGACTCCAGATGGGTGTTTCCTTTCAGTGCTCTCTGCCAGTCAAAGCTGGCAAAGCAGCAAGAAGCAGCGCTCTGCCTTTCAGATCATGTTGCTTCTTTGCCTCATGTAGTCACACCTCCCTTCATTTGATAGCAACGAAACACCCTCCTACCTTGCAGAAATATGTAAGGATAAGATGACAAGGGTATGAACTGCAGGGGTACTTGGTACTGCTTGATTTGCTCCAGAGCATATTTACGCAGAGCATGTTTGCACTTTCTCCTAGTGCACTCCTCCCCACTAAGTAACATAGCACTCACGTCCCATTGGTGCAGTTGCACAAACAGCACATTTCAGAGTCCGCACCAATCCTGGAGTATGAAGGGCGTACGAAGGACTGGGAGCTGGGGGAAGGGAGAACAGGCAATCTTTTTCTGGTTGCAACCATGCACTCAGTCACCTTTTGAGCGGTGCAAGAGGAGGGGAAGGGGGGAGGAGAAAGAGAATCAGTTATGCACTGTTTCCTCTATCCAGGAGTTATATAATCTTGCAATGTCGTCATCTGGCCTACACTGGCTGCTGATAACTTGGGTATTAAAGAAAGCCCTGCAAGGAAATGATTGTTGCTTATGAGCAGGAGATGGAAAAGACATTAGGAAGCCCCAAGACTTAGAAAAGTTACTTCTTTGGATTATAAAAATCTCTCCTCAAATTAGCTGGGAAAATGTGGAAGCTGTAGTCTATAACAAAGTAACCTTCCCAAGGTCTCAAAAACCCTCCCTCCCAACCAATCTGTCAACCACCATACATCAAAGGACTGAGGATGACATGCTGTTCTTGTCCTTCAGTTGCAGGATCCATTATGCTATTAACTCCTAATCACTCAGACCACATCCCCACCCTTGCTTTGACACCATCAGAGAACCACAGCAGGCCATGAGCAAAGAAGAAGGGCAGACATATTACACCCAAGCAGTGGTGTAGCATGGCGTGTCAGTACCGGGGCAAGTATTGCACCTCCTAACCTGTAGACCTGTGCCCCCTCCTTCTCCCTCCATTCCCGATAGAAGTGCCCTCGAGGCACCCTCCTCTTCCATCATCATCCCTCCTTCTGCCATCTTCCCCCCAGCTCCTCACCTACCTCAAGCTGGGCTCAGCTAGGGTGCAGGGGGGGGGGCTGCTGCACCTCCAGCACCTGCTGCTACTCTGTTGCTGCTGCCTTTTGCAGCGCCTGCACAGCTGTGTTCTACTCCTGCCACTGGCCCAGCAGGAAGATGCTGCTGGGCAGGCTCAGTGCCACCAGCAACCTGATGGCAGCCAGGAAGAGGCATGGTGGCACCTGGATGCCCAGCACCCCAGCCCGGCCTGCATGGCTCTGGCTGCCCAGCAGCAGCAGCCACACCCCCTCCACCAGCCCTGGTCAGATGGAAACTACCTGTGCACTTTCTTCGATGGGGTGGCCTACTCCCCTTCATCACCCTGCGCAGCACTTGTGCTGGGCCGGAGGTGGTCGGCTTGCCCTGCTCACCAAACAGTCTCAGCAGGCAGGGAGGCAGGAGGCGGCGGCAGGAAGGAGAGAGAGACGACGGATGGATGGAGCCATCCAAAACAGACCAGCGTCAAGACAGAGTGGGGGGGGGGCACGAAAGGGCAATGGTTGCGCCTCTAACAAGGTTGCACCCTGGGATGACCACCCCTCTGCCTCCCTTCCACTATGCCATTGTATCCAAGCAGAAAAACGCAGATGACTTGATTGGAAATTCAAGTCTCACGATGTGCTCGTGAATAAGCCATATGTAATTTCCATATGTCTAGTGACATCCTCTTTCAAAGTTTTTATATATTAACCACAAAACAGACATGTCCTTATGACCTGAAAAGCTTTTTTTTTTGCATGTACAAGCCATAATTTATCATCATGTGTCTCATTTTGCAAATACTAAAATATGCAGAATTTCAAAATTCAGAACATAAATAGGAACATTTGGAAAGCATGATCATACTGGCTATTTAGAAATTATATATAAAGTAGGCTTGGAGGTAGGAATAAAAAAAGACTGCACTAAGAATATATGAGCTGTGCAATATATTGATATCTAATTGTTGTAAAATAAGGATGCCCCTTACATTTAATAAATGTGTGGTTCTGGCAATCAAATGGAGAGTGTTTGACAGTCCATAAAATAAAGGTGTATGTTCTGCTTCATGAACTTGCAATAGCCAGTTTGGAAAATACAGGGAAGTCCCAGATAGAATTCCATTGTCTGCCTTCCATGGAAGGAATAGCTTAGCTCATCGAAGGTGCCACCACTAATTTTCTCCCTACATTACAACTCATGCCATCCCTCGTCCCTTAACCCTCTATTTAGCATTTTAAGGAATCAGAGGGACTGCTATGGAAGCAGGAGGGAGAAGGCATCAGCAGCAGAGATATCAACTTCGACCACCCCAGCTGCCTAAATTTGCGTCCAGCCCATTGATTATGTTGCCCATATTTCTTTCTCCTGCATCATGAAGTGATCTGATCCAGCCACAGTCACAAACCCAAAGTGAACTTCTAAATGATTTCTTTGCACTCACCAGCTCAAGTCGTCTCCAGATCAGAGTTGTCTTTAGGAGCACCATGTTGTTAGCCTCATGTTAAGTGTCACTATTTAAATGGTAGTTGGGCAACTTCTAGAAGTGTGCATCTCACCCTTGTCTCCCCCAGAACGTGATAATATGCATCTACCCCAAAATCCCCCAGCCAGTTTGGCCATAGGCACTTGCAATCTAAAAAAGTAACTTTTCCATGCTTGGTGGAGTCAGATAGATAACTGAAGCTAGTTATGGAGGTGCTAGAAACTGAGGTCCAGGCCAAGATATCAAGACCAAGTTGAAGTTTGTTAATCAAAAGCCCCTTGAACTGGGACCACAAAAAGACAAAGCCTCTGAGTCAGATCCACCTCAGCAGCCAGTCTTCATAACAGAGGGGTCTACACACTCCCCTGGGCCAATGCAGGCAATGAACAATGAACAAAGTGGGAGCAGAAGGCATAAACAGATGTTACACATAGCCCGTAATTAGAGCTGAAAGCACATTAATGTTAGAGAGAGGTGACTAAGGCTGTCTTTTGGGTTTGCAAATTCAGAATCTGGATTTAATTCCTGAGAACCAGCAAGGAAACAAAGCAAGCTAATTTGGAGATGACACTGAAGAGAGTTTCCTATTGTGACACCGAAGAGACCTTCATTCACTATGGAACTCTTCTAATGATGAACCATAGATAATGTCTTTTTAAAAAAAATCCTGAATAAAAGTGGTAGAGTACTAGGCTGTAAGCCAGGAGATCTTAAAGATTTTTCCAGTCTTCCAGAACCAGGAGGATACTGGTAAGGAGAGTCTGACCTAAGATGGAAAAAAGGTCTCCATTGAGTTCTAGACCTTCAAGTGGGGCTGCTTGGAACTCTCCAAGGTCCTGTAACTCCACAAGTTATTTTGCCTGTTAATGACTGACTACCTCACCCTCAGGCATCCATCCTATGATGGGAGCACCCATTTGTGGTTTGGTTGTTTTGCAATATAAAATACCCCCGAAACAAATGCTTTTGGAACCCACTGAATCTCACAGAAAACTGAAGATGTCTTATCTTCAGCCATTCTCTTTTAACTAGAAGAAGAGTTATTGCATCAGGGTCTCTGAGAAGCAGCAGCCGAGCAGGCAGGTAAGTTCCTCCATGGAAGGTAAAGAGGTTATACAACCAACTTAAGTTTAACCCCAATAAGTGACACTGTCAGAGCTGGACTACATACAGGGAGCACAATATGAATTCCAAAAGAAAGAAAGAAAGAAAGAAAGAAAGAAAGAAAGAAAGAAAGAAAGAAAGAAAGAAAGAAAGAAAGAAAGAAAGAAAGAAAGAAAGAAAGAAAGAAAGAAAGAAAGAAAATTAAATGGTGCCTCTGTCTTCACTTTCATGCCCTACCTATCTGGAACCCTTTTCTTTAGAGTGGGGAGAAGGAAAAGATGGCATCACAACCACTAGAAGCCAAGCAAGGCAAGGCAAGGTAGGGGAGAGTAGCTTCAGAAAAGCATCTTGTACTCTTCCCCCTCCTCCAATCTGTTGGTGCCTGTGACCCAATACTAGGTGCATGTTCTGTGTACTCAGTTAATTTTTGAAATAGGTTGTTCTGAGTGGGTGAGAAAATGTCAGTGCTTCCTCTCTGTCAAAACAATTTACTCACTCCTTAATATATGCAGAAATGTTTCCTGGGTGTGATCAAAGCAAGTGTATTTCCGGACCTAGTGGCACATGGAGGCCATCATGGGTGTGCACAGATGTACCAGAAACAAGCAACAACAACAGTAACCAACAGGAGCAGGTCCATTGGTGGCCCTAGATTCCCTCTAGCCTTTGCCCGGCAGTTAACAGTAACATTCACTTCCACTTTAAAACCTAAGTTACAGTTAGCTGTACAATACAGCAATACCAGAACCACACGTAATGGACCCTGTAGTACATGCGGATGCCTCCCAGTCTGTAGGTTCCCCCCAGCTTGGTCCTGCAAAATCATGATTAGTTAATTCATGAATTCACTTCCAGAGTACAGTGACCCTTGTTTTTAGGAAAGTCAGTATAGACTCTGATCTCTTATGCAATCTACAAGGGAAAGGACACAAAATGTATTTCTAAAAGCAGCATCTGGCTATTATTCATAATACAGCCTTGTGCAAGGAACGATATTATTCAACCTATTCAGCAAGGTTCCATAATGAAGAGCCATATGCCATGTTTTGGGCTGCCAACAAATCAACATTACAATAATTTGCAGACTGTTTTCTGTTTCCTTGAATTGGGAGTCTGTGTAATTAGTTCCTCAGAACAGCCGGGAGGAAATACGCTCTGCCATTTAGGCAGAATTAATGTCCTTGATCTCCAAATTGTGATTTTAAAAATAATCCTACAAACAACACCAAGTAGGAGATAAGAGATTAATGCTGAGATATTCGTTTTAAAATGCTGCCTTAATTACAAAGCCATTTATGTGCAATGGCTTTGAGCGTGCAAGATCTCAGCAGGGTTGTTAATGACAAAACCTTTTGGCAATCAATGATTCATAGGGTCAATATAAGTCAGAAGCAACTTGATGGCATCGAACACCAACAACACAAATCCCATTGAATTTAATGCAATCTACCTCCAGACAGACTTGTATAGGGTTGCCCTACATACTCTCAGTTTTTCCCAGCAGTTGTGCACAATCCCTCTCCTGTATCAAAGTGTATTGTTGTTCACTCTTTCCAAAAGCAGAGATGTGAATGGTGTCCAATTAGCAAGGGAGGTCCTCAATAGGACAGACACATCCGACCATCGTTATAATATATGTAAGATCTGCGGGTGTACTGTGCAATGGCTAATAATCAGTTGGAGAATGCATCACTGATTGATCATCTGCAAATGTTCATCTTCTAAGAAGCTGTTTGAACTGTTAGATCAATAATCCATCTAACCCAGGAACCATTCCTTTTAAAGACGGTGGTGAGTGCCAACAGGACTGCAGCCAAGGGGTGGGGGTGAGGAGGTAATGATCAGCATTTTCAAGGAAATCACAGGGGTTGCAGAAACTCCTTGTCTTTAATCTAAAACTCTGGGGGATAACTTTACCTCTTAAAAATAGCCCAATCCAGACTGGCTATGCTCAGTACCCATGCAATGTCGATAATCTACTGGGAGGAAAAAAGAGAGAGAAAATCAGGGGTGTGGAGGTCAGTTGTCCAGTACCCTGAGAAGAGTATTGCTGGCCAGAACCTTGAACAGGGCTGTGCCTATTAAGCAGTGAGAATACTTTGCAACTTTATGTTGCAAACTTCACCTCGCTTCTTCTCTGGTAACTATTTTTCTCCCCTCATCTAGCCAGACAAATCAAGAGAGCTAATCTCATCCTCTGTCCATTAACTTGGAAAAGTTCATTCATTAACAGCTGTGTCCATGTGCATGGGAAAATAAATAGATGTTTAAAACCGTTCTCCTATTGACACTATGGGGCATGGCAAATATGACTAAAGCATGACAAAACTCACAGCAAGAGTCAGAGAAGGAAAACAGGTGGACAACTTCTTCAACTAAAATATGAAGCCTTTCATTTTGTATTGGAACAATAAGGTACAAGATCTTTTGCAACTATATATTCAGTTTAACAGAGGAATTCATATTCATTTATATGTCCTAATTGGCTCTGGTTTCCTGAACAGGAACATAAATTTGAGGTGACCGCTATTGATGTCAATTGGGTGGGGGAGGGTCAAATTCCACAGGTCAAGCAGACACTCGCCCACCCCAGGATTCCAGAGGGCTATGTACCCCTCCACTCCTAAAATAGTTTTCTTATTTTTTTCCCTATCAAAAAGTACCCTTGTGCCTTCTAATGGCACTTAAAAAAAATATTTAGAATTAGAGTAGGATAGGGGTCCAGGAAGGGCTGCTGCAAGGCTCAAAACATGACAAACTGCCTCCTAGAGGCAACAAGGAGACTTTCTGAGGAAAAATTTTTAAATTTTGCCATTTTGGTTGTAGGAAGGTGGCAAGGCTGGGGACCACATTTGAGCTCTTGGTGGCTCCCCTTTGCCCACCCCTGAGGTACATTGTTGTTTTGTCTTGCAATACGAGACAGCCCTTGTAAATGGCTAGTTTTCTTCTTCTTCATTTCTACTGCTGCTCACTATGGTTCTAATGATGTGTGGATTCCATATTGATTTTGGCAAGTTGTGAAGGTTTATTCTTAAGTATAGATTTGGAGGGAAAATCCACTATCTTCTTTCTCCAGGCAATATATTGCAGCCAGACTCCCTAGCTATTGTCCCATGTCTGCGCGCTTGCCTGCTTGAACACCCCCTCCCCGTTTGATTATTGCCTGTCCTGTTGGTTTCTCCTGAAGTCCCTGCATGCCCATAGGGCTGAGTACTGTACTTATACAAAACATATCCTGCATCTACTGAGCACTTTGATTCTGAATGGTAATGACAGTTTAGCTTGGAAAGAATTTGGTGGTAGAGGAAGGGGAGGTGGTGGAAATCACCTTTCCACAGAAAATTATATGACGCCAGCAAATGGCAACAGCCGCCTTACATGACAGGGACACCATCTGGCTCATACGTCATCTGACTGATCAACAGCCTCACAGATACCATTCCAAGCGTCTCAGCAAGGCCCAAAACTTGGCATGCCATAGTTACGGCTGACAGAAGGACTGAACGGGAAGAGCCAAAAATGTAACACATATCCTGCTTTAAAATTGTTGTGAAATGATCAGATGACATATTACTGCAACAAGAGAGAAATACACGTCCTTTCTTCTTCTCCAATCCAAATACTGCTATGCAAAATGCAGAGTTTCTATAATAAGTGTTAGAGGAAAGCAGTCTTTACTGCTTTAACATCCACACTCTTTTTATAATCATCACCATCATATCTTAGAACTGCAGGGCTGGAAGGGACCCTATAGCTTATTGAGTCCAGCCCCTGTTAAGGAGACCCAGTGGGAAACTGAACTCCCAACCTCTGGCTCCACAGCCAGATGCCTTAACTACTGAGCTATTCAGCAGTCATTGTGCTTTTGTTTCTTTTAAATTGGCAATTTCAACACCCAAGGACACAAAGAATCCCTTGACTACATCGGACTTGGTCTAACAATCTGTGGGCTTGAATCCCTACTCAGTCATTACATGTGTGAATAGACTTGGGCCTGTCCAGTGATTTCATATACGGTACATATATATCCACCAGCCCCTTCAGACAGGGTAATACTGCTGTTCTGTCAGTGTAGATGCAGTAAGTGACACTAAGAGAGAATGTCCTGCCTGTGCAAGCCACCAACAGAAGTGATATCTAAACCAGGGTCCTCGTAGTTCTTCATCTCAGTGAGTGTACCCTGCTAGCTTTCTGCTGTATGTAATGTGACAGTGGCAGGACTGTGCAATATACAGCAAGCCAGAGGGAAAAGCTGCTTGTGCAATTGCCCTTCTGTATGTAGGTTTCCCTAACAGAATTTTGGCCAGCCTGGCTTTAAAGTATCCCTCGATGCTCATTAAACTCCTGACTTCATCTTGGGCACAACTGGTGCCAATCCAAGCAATTCTGCTGTTGAAGGAAGGCCCAAATATCTTTCCTACCTCACAAAAGTCCTCAGTTCAAAACAGAGATGGAGAATTGATGGTCCTCTGGATGTTGCTGGACTCCAGTTCCCATCAGCCCCTGCCAGCCAGACCAGGGGTGAGGGATAATGGGAGCAGTGGTTTGTCAATATGTGGATGACTGCAGGGTCCACAGCCCAGCTTTGTCATTCAAAGACTAATTCCTGTCTTCATCTGTTATTTGAATAGTGCCAAGACATCAAATGAAGAGTGGAGGAAATCAAAACATAAACCATTTCTTTCCCTGTTCAAGGGTTTTTGGGGAGAGCGTCCCACAAACCTCTTCTCACATTCAGTTAACATGTACATGGTATTCTCATCTATCAAAAAAAACTGCACTTCTTCCCCCCCCCCCTCGACTAATATATGCTCACCAAACATTTCAAACATTTGGGCAGATGAGGTCTCTGTGAAAATGCATCCTCCTAAACATCATATGGACTTTTTATTTGGGAGTGGTGGAAGGAGGGGTGTGCTTTTGGTGTGGGCAGGGTGAGACCATGCAGGCCTTTGATACCCCCCCCCAAGTATTCTTTTGGGCCATATATAATTAACAATTATGTTTATTATTTCTTTGTTTATTATTTCAATTTACTATACTGCAACCATTAGTGCTGCAGCACTACCCTGGGTGGTTCACATAAAATACAGAATCAAATAGTTAAAATGATAAAACCATGAACAATCTAACCATATAAAAACAGAGTGTGCCAGAGCATTGATAAAACTGCCTAAAACAGAGAAAAAAATTAACAAAAAGAGAAATAACAAATAACTAAGCAAAGATGTATAAGTACCTCAACTCAACTAGGCCTGGAGTGGAACGCCTCCCTGAAGAGTCATGTCTTCAGTTGCCTCTTAAATGTAGCCAGGGAGGAGGCCAGGCGAAGCTCCTCCAGGAGCTGATTCCACAAAGATGGAGCCACCATGAAGAAGGCTCTACCTCTCATAGAAGATTTATGGGCCTCACTTGAGGTGGCTACCTGGAGGCGCTTTCTCTGCGATGATCTGATGGGTCAGACAGACAACCTCTGTCTTTTCTGGGTTCAGTTTGAACCTGTTTGCCCTCATTCATTCCAGAACTGAAGCCAGGCAATACTTGAGTGTCTGGACGGCATCCACTATAGGGGTGGTAAAGGAGAAATAGAGCTGTGTGTCATCAGTGTACTGGAGGAGCTTTGTCTGCAATGATCTGATGGGTCGGACAGTTGACATTGGAGCAAGACGCTATGACAAGCAACATGGGCCCAAACTGTGGAGAGCTTTGTATGTGAGAGTCAAAACCTTGAACCTAATCTGGGACTCCATGGGTAACTAGTGGAAGCAAGCCAGAACTGGGATGATACAATCATATCTGCTCGCCCCAACCACCAGTCTGTTTGCTGCATTGTACTGATGACATGTCACTCCAAATCTCCTGATGACCTCCCCAGCGACTTCACACAAATGTTGAACAGCATTGGGGATACTGATGACCCCTGAGAAACCCCACAGGTGGGGGGTCCAAGAGGCCGATACATCATCCCCAAGCTGCACTCTCTGGACCCAGTCCTCGAGAAAGGATCGCAACCGGCACAATGCTAGGTCTTCAATCTCAAGCTCTGAGAGCCTGTCCAGGAGAATACCATGGTCAACAGTATCAACAACTGCTCAGAGATCAAGGATAACCATCAGGGTACACCTGCCCCTGCTGGCCTCCCTTAAAAGGTAATCCTGCAATGTGACCAGTTTTGTCTCAGTACCCCGCTGCAGCCTGAATCTGGACTGGAATGAATCAAGACAATCCTGCTCCTCCAGGTATACCTGCAGCTGGTTTGCCGCCACCCCCCCCTTGATCACCTTGCCCAGGAATAGTATATTGGCAATCGGACGGAAATTATTAAGTTTGTCCAAAGCCAACTAGGAGCATAGGGTAATGGGTCAGATTATGGTTTCTTTAATGCATGGAGGGAGGATGCCATCCCTCAAAAATGCAGTTACAAACGACCCATTCACTCATAGCCCCCTTAATGGCTTTTATCAGCCAAGCTGGGCAAGGGTCAAGCAAGGAGGTGGTAGGCCTCCTCACTTGACCCTTGACTCTGTTGTTGTTATCTAGCGAGGGGTTCCTTTACCCACAAACTATTGTGACTTTTTACAGTGCAAAGCTTCAATGGAAAATATCTGAATATTAAACAGAAGTCATTACTAGGTCTGAAATACCACATTGACTCACACAATTTGTAACTTGTGTCTACCAACCAACCAACCAACCAACCAACCAACCAACCAACCAACCAACCAACCAACCAACCAACCAACCAACCAACCAACCAACCAACGTCTCTTTCCATCTTTATTTTGGGGCCATGTAAAAATATAAAAAAATTGCCATGTAATCTCACTGAGGAAGTGGACTTGATACACAAAAGCTCACGTTAAAATATAGCAATTCATCTTTAAGGTGCAACAACATTTTTGTTGTCTTTAATTTTTATTTCTCTTTTGTTTCTGGCCTGATATGCTAGGAGAGATTAACACGGCTACTTCTTCTAAAACGTTCAAGAGGTATTTCTACTACCTATGTATATATGGAAGATTTTTGGTACTTAGTCAGTTTGCTTTGTTATGAAAATGATGAAAACTGTACTCCCTCCAGCAAAGTAGACTGAAAGAAATTGAGTCACATCAGCAGAGGTTGGAAAAGTTACTTTTTTAGATGGATGACAACTCCCTGAATTCTCCAACCAACATGACACTGAGAAATTCTAGGAGAATTCTGTCAGCTGACTGGTGGATTCTGAGAGCTGATTATGTAAAAAAGTAACTTTTCCAAATTCTGGAATTAAGCATGTAGCTTCTGCATAGGCAGAGATGTGCCTCCTGCTGCTATTTCCTGTATTTTTCTAAGAAATGAGTGAACAACTCTTTATATTGCTTAACACATCGGCTTTGTCACACAGCACATTCAACAGCTCCATGCGTTATATTTACATCATTTAACAAGCCATTTAACAATCTTAAGATGTTTCTTAAAGGAAGCCTGAGTAATTGAAAGAAACCTCTTAGGAGATGCCCAGGTTTGTGGCCTTTGTCATTTTTCCAGTCTGATTAGTTGCAGATAATTGCAGAAGGAGGTGGTATGGTCTGCATCTCATCCTATCACTGATTGCTTGAGAGCATCAGAGCTGAGGACATAAGGTTAGCCAGGGTGGAAAACAATTTTTCTAATTATTGCCACATTCCCAGCTGTTTTTGCTCATATCTTTGCCTTTAAGAAAGAGAAAAACCCACCTCTGAACACCAGCTTTGTGCAAAAATACTTGCTGACCACAGCGAATCTGCTATTTTCATTCTGCTGATTTCGTTTGCATGTCATGTGTCTATTTGAAAGTGCTGCCATAGTTTTTGATCTTTTATAGTCCCAGCTACTTCAGTTTCTCACTGTAAATTTGCCATACACAATCTGCCCATATGTGTGGATGCATGGGTGCCCCCCCCCCCCCAAGCAGCAGCACAAATTAGGAGTTATTTCAAATAAAACCAACATCACAATGCTATGCAATCCTGAGATGAAAAAGTACAAGTATGGGGAAATGTGCTGCACTTAATGACTGACAAACTGAAATGTTACGAAACAAGATCAAGATGCATCACACAGTATTACAAGCAGTTGCAAATCTCAGAAATAATACCATCAGAGCTACAAAAAACCAGCAATATTAGGAAGAGCATACATACTGCACCTACTGTATATTTAACAGATACCTAGTTTTTTGGTTAAAAGTTGTATCTGCTATATAATATCAGTCAATGTTTTTATAATTTTGATTGACTGTGTCTGGTATTTTTGAATAATATGTCATCAAGTCAATTCTGATTTATGGCAACCCTTTTCCGGGGTTTTCCAGGTAGAGAGTGCTCAGCAATGGTTTACTATTCCCTTCTTATGGACTGTGCAGCTTACCCAAGGGCACACATTCTGGCTCTTCTCTCTAGAGGTACAGTGGGGGAATCAGTCTCCCAACCTCTGGCTCTGCAGCCACTGAGCTATAAAAAAAAATTCCAAATTCTTGGTCAATGCTTGGAAAAATCTAATTCTATGCAATAACTAGGGAAGAATCTTCCTATTTCTCTTTGTCAGTAGAAATTTATATTAATTGATAATTCAAGCCAGGAATCTGAGCTACATGTTGTTCATATGTGAGACCCTCTAGGAATTTTGAAATCATATACCAGGTAAGGGCAGCTGCTAACGGCAGACAGATGTGAACTCTGGGCTGCACAAAAATGACTGCACTCGAGGTGAACAGCTGTCGTCTCCAGAATGTCAGCTTAAATGGAGCATGTGGGAAACAATTCAGAACGAAATGCTCATGGTACGCTGAAGTCGCTTCTGGCTTCAATCCAGAGAGATAAATATGCAATAATAGGTTGGCACACATGCAGATCCTCTTGAGCCTATATAGTGATCAGACACAGTTGGTGGAATTTCCCTGATTTCATGTTTAGACATCTGGGTGCAGGGGTCTGCCCAGAGATTCACACCTGGATATCTTCCATCCCCTCTGTGCCACCCCCTCTCCCACAGCATGGCACAGATGGTTTTATCTGCAGAACTGAACAAGTTAGTGCTTTGAACTATGACTCCTGCAATCCCCAAGACATGCTGGCGGATGGATTCCGAGGGCTGTAGTCATGATACACTCAGTACATGTTTGGCCTGGTCACCTTTCAAATGTGAGGTGTTGTTTCCAAACAGGCTTCAGCCTAGCATCCCATTTCCTAAAAATTAAGATATGATGAGGCCTAAACAAACAGAAGGTTGCGCTGAGCTTCTTGACATTTGAAGTGCTGTTGAAGTATTTTGACAGAAATTCCGCTTACTGGGAAAGAAGAGCGGGGAAGCCTCAGATGCCAAAATGGGTCACATAGGCTGGTTCTGATGCAGTCTCATTTTCATCTAAAATGCTTCTTGATTCAACATATGATCTTGAGAACTACTGTGGGCATGACACTTGCCTGCTTCTGGTTTCAAGGGCAGTTAACTCTTTAGGGTCTCATCCCAGACTGGTGTGTGTGTGTGTGTGTGTGTTTCTGTGTCTGTGTCTGTGTGTCTGTGTGTGTGAGAGAGAAAGAGAGAGACAGAGAGTATGTGTGTCTCTGTGTGTAAGCAGTGTAAACTAAGCACTCCAGGGGTGGGGAAGACAATGTTTTGATATGTCCACAGGGGTTTGCTATGAGAGGGATATGATGATGAAATCGAACATTCGTCAGCAGCTCTTTCAGGATGTAGCCATCTGGAATTAAACATACACACACAATTCGGGATATGTGGCACGTAGGCACTAGCAGCCTTCCACACATGCGCATGCATACATGCAAGCACATACACACTTTTACAAAGCTGTATTTATATAAACTTTATCAGGAAGTCATCTGGTCAAAGTTTCCAGACAGCTGCATTTCATTCTTCTCTGATCACTGTCTGAATTTCACTGTCAACTTGGTTATTCCCACAGACTCAGGGAACTTTTTTTCCAGTTCTCTCTTAATTTAATTGACCATTTACATATGTGGTGGAGGCCCTCTTTTCTAGGTGGAAACAGCAGTTGAGCATCTAGGATGTTGCTCTCCGGTTTAGTCTATTAAGACACAAGCTCAACAAAATGAACAGGTGATTATTATTTTTGGCTCCTGTGATTCTTTTGAAAAAAACTCCACAGGGTGTCTAAATTTTGCAACAGACCTCTGAGGCAGTTTTTCAGTTTACTCAAGACTGTCTAATGAGCTTTAAAGCAAGGACTTGAACCTAGATTGTTAATTTCCAAACCCCCACCACAGAACTTACTTTTTGTTCAGCTAGCATCCATGGGTTGCCTAAACCCATGAAAACACCCTGAGAGGCTGGAACCTCCAAAATTAACATCCACAGCCAGAAAGGGTTAAATACTCCCTTTCTTCAACCCATACCAATGCCCTAATTAAATCTGGAAGCCCGTGCAAATGTGTTAAAGTAAGAACAAAGACTCGGATGGAAATGGAGGAGACGTGGAACCTTGAACCCACTAGGACTGGAAACATAATTGCAGAGGTTCTCCAATTCTTGTGAGTCTGCACTAGCTGCCAGACACACTCCTTGACAAACCCCCTTCACAATTGTCATTGCTGTTGATGCAAATATGTGTAAATACACACTCTTGTGCCAGAAAAAAAAAGACTTCAAGAGAAATTGCACTAAATTGCAGAACAGATTATTTCTGACAGGCAAAACGCTCAGAGCAGAATCACATATAATCACAAGTAATCGTCTGAGGTCAAACTACTGACCACATCATGTGAAAACCAGAGAGAACAAACATCTGATGGCAGAATGCATTTGGCCTTCTAGGCTCATTGGGATTTGCTTTGAATTTGGACCTTATAGGTTTTTTTCCATGGGAATGCTGCACCAAGGTGCCGGTGGGGAGGGAGGACAGGAGCAGCAACAGAGATGTTGTCTGAATTTGGTTATAGTAAACACTGTCCATTTAGACAGGAGTACTTTTGTTGATATTTGGCATCCAAATCCTTCACAAGCAAAGGGTTTGGATGCTAAAGCTGGGAAGGAAGGCTTCACAGCCTTTCATTGTTTATGTCAGTAACTTCCTAACATGATTGCATCTTCAGCAAAGACATATCTTGTGGGACATCAGGCTCCTCAGCCAGCACATACACAAAAGGACACTCAAAGAGCACAGAAAATTCTTTTTCGCATCTTACTCCAAAGACAAGAAGCAATCCCTTCCTCTTGACATTTTCTTCCATTGGTAAATGATGAAAAATAATGTGAGAGAATATTACGACACCATTGTCTCACGTGCTCCTTGGAAGGTACTAAGGGAGTTTTCAAGATGGGTTCTTAATTGTTCAGTGGCCCTGCCTCATTCATGGAATGTTTTGGAGAGGAGGGTCCAGGTTTTTCTTCCATTCGTTGACATCCTTTAATTTCCTACTGCTTCGTCTTACTTTTTCCAGACCACAGAAAATCCATTAAGGAAGGGCATAGCTGCTTGGTGTCTTTTGATTGACAGCATGAGGAACCCTTTTTCGGGAGGCACCTTCTATCCCCACAGCCAGCCACCTGACTTCTTACACTCTTCCTCCTCAGCATCTGAAGCACTCAGCTGAGGACTGAGTGGGCCGGAATGCAGCGTTTATCCTCTGCAAACAGGTGCAGAAAGGGTGTGTCAGAGCAGGGGGTCACATCCAGCTCAGGTTACAGGCCAAACATTGACATGTTATACCAGTTTAAATGTGGAGGGATTATTTTCCACTACTTGGGGTTATTTTAGATTTACAGTACCAGTTATTGCAAAGACCCAATAATAGAAGGTTTGCCTGGTAACTAGAAACTAGGGCTGTGCACTGGCTTTGACCAAAGCCCAAATTACTCACCAAATGGACTTGATTCAGAGCAATTTGTAAGATGAAAATGGAATGGCTAGACTGGCTTCGGGGGGAAAAAGAATTTGCAAATGGTTTAGAGATTGGGCATAAATGGCTGCAGCTTTTTGTTTTTATCCTTTTTTGGGGGGAGGGGAAGCAAACTTTAAGCTTGTTGTTGTTGTTTAGTCGTTAAGTCGTGTCCGACTCTTCGTGACCCCATGGACCAAAGCACGCCAGGCCCTCCTGTCTTCCACTGCCTCCCGGAGTTTGGTCAAATTCATGTTGGTAGCTTCGATGACACTGTCCAACCATCTCGTCCTCTGTCATCCCCTTCTCCTCTTGCCTTCACACTTTCTCAACATCAGGGCCTTTTCCAGGTAGTCTTCTCTTCTCATGAGATGGCCAAAGTATTGGAGCCTCAGCTTCAGGATCTGTCCTTCCAGTGAGCACTCAGGGTTGATTTCCCTCAGAATGGATAGGTTTGATCTCCTTGCAGTCCAGGGGACTCTCAAGAGTCTCCTCCAGCACCACAATTCAAAAGCATCAATTCTTTGGCAGTCAGCCTTCTTTATGGTCCAGCTCTCACTTCTATACATCACTACTGGAAAAACCATAGCTTTGACTATGCGTACCTTTGCCGGCAAGATGATGTCTCTGCTTTTTAAGATGCTGTCTAGGTTTCTCATCACTTTCCTCCCAAGAAGCAGGTGTCTTTTAATTTCGTGGCTGCTGTCACCATCTGCAGTGATCATGGAGCCCAAGAAAGTCAAATCTGTCACTGCCTCCATATCTTCCCCTTCTATTTGCCAGGAGGTGATGGGACCAGTGGCCATGATCTTAGTTTTTTTGATCTTGAGCTTCAGACCATTTTTTGCGCTCTCCTCTTTCACCCTCATTAAGAGGTTCTTTAATTCCTCCTCACTTTCTGCCATCAGAGTGGTATCATCTGCATATCTGAGGTTGTTGATATTTCTTCCAGCAATCTTAATTCCGGTTTGGGATTCATCCAGTCCAGCCTTTCGCATGATGTATTCTGCATATAAGTTAAATAAGCAGGGAGACAATATACAGCCTTGTCGTACTCCTTTCCCAATTTTGAACCAATCAGTTGTTCCATATCCAGTTCTAACTGTTGCTTCCTGTCCCACATATAGATTTCTCAGGAGATAGATCAGGTGGTCAGGCACTCCCATTTCTTTAAGAACTTGCCATAGTTTGCTGTGGTCCACACAGTCAAAGGCTTTTGCGTAGTCAATGCATATTGAGTGTAGCACCTTAACAGCGTCATCTTTTAAGATTTTAAATAGTTCAACTGGAATGCCATCACCTCCACTGGCCTTGTTGTTAGCCATGCTTTCTAAGGCCCACTTGACTCACCAATCTAAGGTCCACTCACCAATCCACCACTGCTGCAGACGCCGCGATTCTTCCAATGGCTTCGCAGATGGTGATCGGCTAGCCACTCCTGGCAGGAGGTGGGGGGACAAGCCTCGCTGCAAGGTTGAAGAGTGGCTTGCAGATCGTGATCTGCAGAGCCATTGGAAGAATCACGGCGTCTGCAGCAGTGGTGGATTGGTGAGTGGACTGTCCGGCCCCATGGGGCTGGACCCTCGTTATCGCCACCTGTGCGGGGATATTCGTATACAAATACGAATACCCTCATCTCTAGTTCAAAGGTTCTTATCATTACTACAATCTAGTTTCTCTCTCACTTGAGTGATCCCTCCATTCACACTGATCAACGTTTTTTCTCCCATGATAAGGGTCCAGACATGTCTTTAGATCACTCCAATTTGTCCCCGTTTCAATTAATGACACTCCCCTTCCTGCCCTCTTCCTCACCTTTTTCTGCAGTCATGATTTAGTGGGCCATGGTGACTTTTTTCTTTCTTTTTGTTAAATAAAGTAGATGACATAGTGAAACATCAATGCATCTACCTAGCATAGTACACATGATGCCAATGTATCTTGTTTATCATTCTCAATTCAAAGGAGGGAAGGGTTTCCCCCCCCCCCAGGTGGGTGAGATAGAGAGGATGTAATTCATCAAGAGTATGAGTCTGGGAAAAGAGAGGCAGGCAAAACTCACCCTTCTCCAGCAGGTGACAACCAGACCAATATTGGAGAGCTATGCCAGCAAAAACTCAAAATGCATTGGAAAATCATCTTTAGAGATAGGGTCTGATCCCACTGGTGAAATAAACCAGGAGAGGGATTGGTTTTTTCCCCCAAAAAAAGGGGGGGGGCTAAAGTCACATGGACACTAGCCTGAGCAAGTAGGCAGGTGAGCGAGCGAGTTGCCGGGGGCGGGGGAGAGCAAGAAAGGCAGAGGCTGGCAGCTGATCTAGGACGCAGCCCAGCTGATCCAGGCTCCTCCTCTTCTCCACTCCTGTTTCTCCCCTATTTCCAGTAAGATGCAATTTACTCCAACAGAGGGGTTTGCATACACCAAACAGATTGAAATCATTTGGTTTGGCATGTGATTTAGAATAAATGACCCTTTGGTGGAGGAGAATTTGGCCTTGCCTTCCAGCTGAAAAACACACTTCCCAGGCAAAGAAATTCGTGCTTCTATTTACATCATGGAGACACCTTATTTTAAATCCATTTTATTTTTCTTGAACCAAATCAACAGTGGTTCTAATTGGCAGTGTAATCATGCCCTTAAAATGCCCACCAACTTACCTTGAAACAGAGGGGTTCTTTTTGCCTCTGCACAGACGGAGGCACAGTGGAGACAGCAAAGACAGCAGAGAAAAGGAAGAAAGGAAAAGGGGAGGGGGAAGAAAATAATTAAAAAGTCAGCTAACCAGCCAGCCCGCCCGCCAGCCCAAAATAATGGTGATAATAATGATAGCGGGGGAAAAACCTTCCCTCCTAGACTGGAGCCAGGCTGTTGTTCCTTCAGCAGAATTACGAAGGAAAATCCAGTCCCTTTAACAAGAAAACCTTGTTCTCAGAGCTCTGTGCCACTTCTGTCTCTTCCCTTGTCCTGACAATCCTCAATCGCCTGGATCATTTTCAACTGTAAACCGTGAAAATCAGGTAGATTTCATCCCCTTCCCTTTTTTTTGATGTGTGTGTTTGTGCGTCCTCCTACCCGCTTTTCCAAATCACTTGCATTTTCTCCACCTGGGTTGAGCTGTTGATTTCCAACTCCAACATCCTGGTCAGTTTCATCTGAGTTGTACTTGGGGGAGTGAAATTGACCAGGACTGGAGACACCAAAGAAGGGGTTTAAAGGCCAAAGGTATTAAAAGTAATGCTTTATTTTATTTACTTTATTTATTTATTAAGTGCTAGTGTTGCCGTGTCCACACTCCTCTACCCCCGTTGCTGCATTTTAGTCTCTGGCCGCTGAGTCAGTACGTGGACATGGTTGTGTTGTTTTTACAAATCCACAAGAAGGGCTTGTGAAAAGAGAGATAGGACGGAAACAAGAGTGTACTATCTGCTTTGATTTAACATAAAATAATTTGGGGGGGGGAGGTTTTGTGCTTTTTCTTGCAAGAAACAGACATAGATTCTTACTTGTTCATTTACAAAGTAATTCCTCTTCCTTCTGTCTTCTGAATGATCAATCTTGGGTTTGGGGGAATCAACAGAAAAAAGGAGGCAAGGCAGGGAAGGGGGAACATTATTGTTAACAAACAGTCTGTGTGCACATGTATGTATATGTAGAATTGGCTGTGGCTACTAGACTTCCACCCTGTGGCAAAAAAGGAAGAAAATGCACTCTACAATATTAACGATTTATCTGGTTTATCTAGAATAGCGCTGCATCAATATGAAAATATTAAAAAAAAACTTGATGAAAATACAGGAGGAGGTTTTTCTGTCATCCCTTTCAATGCCACAACCCACCAAATACATCACAGGGTTGTCACCTCCGATGACACTGCCCACAGCTCTCTTTTGCTGTGGACTAACCAGCTGCACAGGCTACAGAACAGGATAACCAGGAATGCTCCACATCGCACCAAAACCCACCCACCCCTGTAGCTCTACTGCTGTATCAAAAAGGAATGGAGCAATTCTACACAGGGTCAGGATGGACCGCTGTAAGTCACAACACCTGTGGACACCATAAACCAAAAAGCACCAAAAGCGGTCCAGAGGGTGAGCTATTCTGCCAGTACGGACCTGCCCATAGGCTTTGGAAAGAGCAATGACTTTTGATTATGTTTCTCCTCACTGAACTGGATCAGAGCAACAACAAACATTTTAGATTGCAGACAGATATTTCTCCAACCAAATAGAGCGATTTTACATGTTGCTAATATTTGAGCTGTATCTGGATAGTCACATTTGTGTGCTGATATTTTATCATCAATGGGCATTTTTAGAATTTTGAGATTATCATGGATGTCATGATAAAATGGCTGCCTGTGGCATGGTCAATCAAAAATTTGCTACTGCAACAAAACACCTGTTTAATAAAAATGAACTATAACATTAACTGGATATGATCCCAGGGCTAACACACTTTCTGCACCTGTTTGCAGGGGATATGCTCTCCACTCCTGCCCATTTAGTCCCTAGCTCAGTGCTTCAGATTCTGTAGAGGACTAATAAATTACCCAATAAAGTGAATGTAAGAAGGAATGCACCAGGCAACACATTTGACTCTCTACTGTAGCTGCAGCTAAACAATCCATGCTTATCCAAGCAAGATCATACCCTAAATCACTTTTTCTTCAATTAACTCTCAGAAAACATAGTAATCCTCTGTTTTCTGTCCAAAAGAAGAAAAAATTGAGTTTTCCATTCTCTAGTTCAGGAATGGTCAACTTTGGTGAGTCTGGAGGCCAGTTTTCCACTCACAGGACCCTCTAGGTCAGGGGTCTCAAACTCAATTTACCTGGGGGCCGCTGGAGGCAGAGTCTGGGTGAGGCTGGGCTGCATCAGATTTTCCGCCAAGCCGAGCAAGAGCCCGAGGAAGCCGCCCAGGAGTTTCCTTAGCCCGGCTGGGGCTCCGAGGAGGAGGAGGAGGGGCGCGCGAGCCCTCGTCACCGGCCACGACCCCCTCCGGCTCCTTCTTCACTACCACCACCAGCAGCAGCAGCAGGATGAAGAAGCAGAGAAGGGAGGGAGCGCCGGCAACCGCCTAGCTGGGGGGGGGGGGAGGAGGGCACGACATAAAATTAAAAAAAGAAACCCTCACAGAATTCGCCTTGCCAAAGGAGAAAAGCCCCCACCGGTACCCGCGAAATTAAACAGAACGGGGCGGCCCCCCCACAGGTGTGTGTGCGCGCACACACACACACACACACACACACACACACACACATGGAGGTCCGGCAACCTTCCTCTGAGGGGCCCCCATCAAAAAAAGGCACACTCAGCAGCAGCAGCTACCCCCACCACGACAGAGGAGCAAACTTTGCGAGGCGAGCCCAGGCAGCCTCCAGAGCCGAGGCGGCTGAAGCAAGACGAAGAGGAGGAGGAGGAGGAGGAAGCACCGCTGGGCGCTGAGGCGGCCGCTGGCTGGGCTGGTACTGGGGGTGCCGAGAGAGAAAGAGAGCCAGAGAGCCGCTTCCCTGGAAGAGGCGGTGGCGGCGGCAGCTGCTGTTGGCGGCTTGGAGGCGCTCTTCTTCGAGGACGGGCCGGGAGCGAGCTCCGCTCTCAGGCATCGCTCGGTGGCGGCTCGGGCACTCGGGGAAAAGGGCCGGCAGCGCGCCTCGCTCGCCGGCTCTCCCCCAAGACAGCGCCTCTTGCACCCTCCATCCGTAACTGCAGCCTGCCAGCCGGCAGACAGGCGGGCTGGCTGGCAGGCTGCAGTTCCGGATGGAGGGTGCAAGAGGCGCTGTCTTGGGAGAGAGCCGGCGAGCGAGGCGAGGCTTTTTTTGACTCTTGACAGCAGAGGACGCGTGGGCGCTTCGGGGGGAGCAGGCAAGGCGGGGGGCCACAAACTATCGTCCGGCGGGCCGCAAATGCCCCGCAGGCCGCATGTTTGAGACCCCTGCTCTAGGTGCTGCAAAATGAAACTGAAAGGAACTAGAAAAATGGTGCTTGTGGTTGTTCAAAAGGTTCTGTGACCTATTTAAAAGGTAATTCACCACACCTGGAGCAGCATCTCCTTTCTTTCTGATAGAAAAGGATGAGGCCAGGATATAGCCTGAGACCGCAGATACAATTTTGCTCATTCTTGCTCTTCATTTTCTTACTGTTCCTTACCATCTCTCCACCATGGTCTCCCTCTCTCCCCCCCCTTCTCCTACTGTCACTGTCCTGCTGCTGGCTATCTCCTCGCTACCTCCGCCCTGCACTGATTTTGGTGGGGGGTTGCATGTGATTGTGCCAGAGATTTGCTATATGGTGGGTAGTGCTTTTGCATGGCAGCAAGCAACACATTCTGGGGGGATCTAAGATGGTGGCCACATTCTTCAAATGGAAACAGAAAACCTCCCATGCAGAAAAAGTAGCTTGCCTCTCAGTTGGGTTACTGGTGACAGCTGCAGAAAGCAGGTGATGGTGGTGATAGAATTGGATGGGAGGAGGAGGACATATTGGTACTGTGTGGGTGGAGAGCCTTGCAGCCACCATGGCAAGCCTCCACAGACATCATGGTATCATGGGCTCCACAGTACCCACACCTTATATATCAGAAAACCGCGTACTAGCTTTGCCTTTACACATGTCCATTTTGTACACTAGGCACGAAACAAAGCCCCCCTCAAGCAAATACTCTGAGCATATAGACCATCATGATTTGTAGGAATACGGAAGCATCCAGTTCAATAGGAACAAGTATCTCATTTTACTGCTAAGTGAAGAATGAACAACTTCACATTTGTAGCACACAGGTGATCAGCTGTGTCTTTCTCAGCTGGGCAATTCTAGGCCAGTATCTATGGAGCTTCCGCTAAGCAGAAGTTCCTACTGATAGAGTAAATGCAAGGTGATGCCATTTATTGAAGCAAGTGTTGTTGTTTTGTGCAAGTAGTGACTCCCACAGTTCTACCCACTCATTAAGAAAGCATGTGGAGCCCACACGTGTTATCAGGAGCGTGCTAGCCCCAGGGTGCTCTGTACTTACACTGAACATGGAAATGTGACAATCTGAAACAGGGAAGTCTGCTCTACCCTGGTAGTCATTCCACACGAGCCAGGACCCGCCCCACCCCCTAAGCTTCTGAAGTTCTGGGTCACATGGAGAATCCACCTGGATAGAGCAGCCTTCCTCTGTCCAGTCACATTTCTGTTTTTGTTGTGTTGATGGAAGGGGCAAGGCTTCTCCTTTCCAGTGAATATGTGTGGACTTCCTATGCTATCTCAACAACTCAATAAGCCTCATGAGGAAAACCCATCCTCTGCACACAGAACAGTAGCACTTCCACAAGTGTCACAATGTTGTCTAACAACACCGGTAGGAGTTTCCGCGCAGCAAAAGCACAATAGGATACTAGCCTATGTGTCTAGGAGCTCATATCTATGAAAGGTTTAAGATACCCCTAGATAATTCCGGCTGACTTTTCCTATATTTTCACATATCCCTTGATGCAAGGATCGTAACTTTGTATAACATTTCAAGTATGGAATGTGCATACCACATATATGCAGGGTCATTATGTTATCGAATAAGTTATTTTTAGTAGCATAGTTAGTACCTTGTGCAGTGGAGTGACAATAATGATAGCAGTGATCAAGGAACACATTTTTTTTAAAAAAAGAATATAAGACATGGAGCTCTGGTGCCGCTTTTCCACACAGCATCTGAGTCTTTATTTTCCTTGCATATATTCACGGAGTGCTTCTGAACTGCAGGCCCCTTGTGAGGTGTGTTGCTGAACAAAAAAAATGACCTTTTACTTCCCTTTCATAAGCTCCCTCTTTCCAGTCATATTTGTTATGCTTCTCATTTCTGACACTTTCAGGAACAGTTTGTGATATCCAATTTGCATTCCATTTCTGATACTGTCAGGAACTGTTCTGGACATCCAATCTGCATGATTTGCATGATTACCGTGATAAGAAAAAGCTATCACTACTGGCAGAGAAAAAAAAAGCAACCAGAACAGGCAGGGTAGCCCTGAGCCCTCTCTTTCCCATTGGTTGAAAACCAATAGTAAGTTACAGCTAGAGTACACCAATTGAATTGGTAGGGACTTGGTGAGTCAACACCTATGTAAGTTTCATTGATTCAATAGACCTACTCTACTTGTGTCTTACTACTGGATTTCAACCATTGTGCCACCAGTTGTAATGTAATCAGCAAAGGAGAGAACTGGCTTAAATCCAAGAACTTTTGCTCAGCTGGTTTGTGGGATGGACTATATTAGTTTCCTTTTGCTAGGCTCTTGGGCCACAGCTTTAACGGCTTAATTATTGTCAGTTATCCAGTGAGGTTTGCTTGTTTATTTAAAACTTGTATAACCCTCTTTTTGTTACTTTGTCTCAAAAGAGTGTTCACCAAAATATATTAGAACAACATTATGAAAATTTTTTTTTTTAAAAACAGCAAGTAGGAAAAATTACAGCTGGAGAATTAACAATTTGTAAACCAATTTACAGCCTATATGATAATGAGATGCTTTTTAAATGATGGTGGCAACCGGCTATGATATACTTTATCCGTTTGGAAAGTGTTGTAGAGAAAAACGTTTGCCCCCGGTTGTTCTGTAATCAGCAAAGGACAGAGGGTTTGGGGTTTTTGTTTTGCATCTGTTGGATTTGTTCGGTGGGATTGGGGGATTTGACATGACTTTCTTTTTTACTTTATCATAGGTTTATGCATATGTCAATATTCTATACAAAAGACCCAACGACCACATAGCACCTGCCCTAGAATGAGAAACGACAGAAAGAACAAAATGTCTAGATTTTTTTCACCAACAGCCGTATGCTACGGCATGGTCCATTCCTCCCCACCAGCCTTGCAGGAAATGTTGCAGATCTTTCCAAGAAAATGAAAACAAAGTAGGCCTATTGTCCCTCCAAATGTTCTGCATAAGCTATGTGTGTGTTCCCACCTTGCACGTCAAATAACCTCCACCTCTCACTTAAAAAAAATAGAGAGAGACATCCCCTGGGGGACATTTTCACTCTCTGTGTGGCATATCTTTTGTGGATTAGGTGTACAGTATTTAGGAGGATAAAGAGTGAGCTGAGCGAAAGTTCTGACCTTTGAGCAACCTGCTCAGGAACAAGGGAGACACAATTTAACCATGTATGGTAAAAACACCAAGTTTATATGCAAGCAGCAAAATTAGAAAGGAATCTAATCAATAGCCTCAAAGATAAATGCCACTTTAGTTAGTGTTAATCTAAAGTGTTGACAGAAACCTATTCATAGCCAAATGATGGCTTTTAAGAGCAGCCCCACTCCTGGGTGGGAAAAGGTGTCAGAGCCAAGCCAATATATAGTTTGTGTTTTATCTTTCTCCCTTGCGTTTCACTTCCACTCTTCGAGTCCGCTGGGAAGGTTCCCACTGAAAGCATTAAGAACAACAACAACAACAACAAAAAACACAGAGTGATCTCCTCACTCACTCCTTTTGGCATCAAAGGTTTTACTGGAATCCATCGATTCTGGTATGCCTGTGAAAAGTCATGCATTTTGCAAATGACTTTAAAAACAACAACACATATTTCCCCATCAGTTAAGTTACTAGAAAACTTTCATAACCAACCAACATTCACGTTAAGTTGTTAACAGTAAAGCCTTACCAAAAGTGACCATTACAAAGTGATTTCACTTTCAAGGTTGTTTTAATGGTTGTTCTGGAGGGAATGAGAACATTCAACAAGATGTGAAGGCACTTTGTTGCTTAAATGTTTACTTCCTGCTTTGGAGCAAAGAGAACAAACAAATGAGTGTTGTTAGGAGCTCTGCCAGGTGAAATAAAGGTTCCATTGCAAGATCATGGGAATACTGACAAGGCTACAGAACTGAATATTCTCTCTCTCTTTTTTCCCCCACTAGAGAGAGGGTATCTTCAGTTAATTGAAATGAATATGGGTTGTTCGTGAGCACATCTGGGAAACTAAGGAATGAGGGAACATCCATGGTGAATGTATGAGGTTAGAGTTTCCTTCCTGGCTTCTGCGAGGTGTTCTCAGGATTTCTTCAAAGTTATTCCCTAGCAAAATTTTTTTGGCCACAGAGGAACACTCCACACAATCATCAGATAGTGGAGTAAGGGCTGTGAGCAACTGCCCTGTGATGGTCTGCAGAGGGTTTCCGTGCCAGTTGCAGCTCTTGCTAGGAGACAAAGCCATTGTGGAGTCTCAGTTTCATTGCCATCTTGATGGCCTTATGATGATTTTTCAGGGATAGAAGAATAGAACTGTACTGTTGGAAAGAACCCCAAGAGTCTTGTGGTCTAACTCCCCTGCCAACACAGGAAATCCCAGCTGAATTGTCTCTGAAGCATCCATCTATTTTAAAAAAACAACAAAAACACTCCAGCGAAGGAGAGTCTGCCTGATCAACTGGGGGCTAAAACTGGGGGTGGAAAATGAGTGTCTATCCCCATCTCTGTCCTCTCAGTCACTGACTTTTCTGTGTTGAGCCGAGAGGTCTGAAAGAGGCTTCTTCTTGTGTTTGCCTGGCCACAGGTCAAAGCCTCTGTGCAGTCAGTGGCAAAGTCTGCTTTAACAGGAACCCCTTATCATGTGGAAATTTCTGCTGCGTTCAAGCCAATGGGAGTAAGAGCCTCCTTCAGACTTTCTTGCTCAACATGAGAAGATCATCGACAGAGACATTGTGAGCAGAGCTTACGTGTATGGCCTCTTCTCATTGCTACCGTTAGTTGTCATATGAACAGAATCAATGGTGGCACACATTTACAGCTGCAAAAGGTGTGCCTGAAAAGAAGAGCAGAGATGGGAAAAGTTATTTGGAGGGATTGCGTACACATTCCAGAATGGGAGTTATTGTCCAAAAAGACACTTTCCCAACCTCTGGTCCAGGACTACTACTTCCTTGCCTAAATGACAGGAAACAAAAAAGCTTCAAGCTGACATCAGAGCCTGAGAAGAGGGTGCACACATTAGTGGTGGGAACTATCTGTCAAACTTGATTTGGGTAGAGCTGGACTGTAAGTGCCAGTTAATGACAAAACATTAGTAGTCTACTCTAGGAAACTTGAAGGTATTCTGCTTTGTGAATCTTTCCACTTCTGCGCAGCTAGAGGAATTGAACCAGAAACTGAAACCTCTGCGACACCATCTGCCAGCTCAGACACAAAAAGTAGAAGTCCTAGAGCTGGACCAAAAAGGTCCAGGTTGGGCACAGATTGGGATTAGGCTGGAGTGCATCTCCCCATGTGTGTGATTGCCGGGATACAGATCGGACCAGATTGCTCTACTAGCGATCCAAACTGTGATATATTTTCTCAGTGTGACCATGCCCTATGTTAATGCTCTTGCAAAATCTACTCTGAGCCAGAGGAAATGGTGACTGCGCAGAGCTGGGAGGGATCCACAGGTTAGAATGGGGTGGATGTGGAATTAACTGCTACTGGCTTTTTAAAACACACATGTTCTGTTGAAATAATAACAATCTTGAATGCAGTAACACTTGGTATCAGTGGGAAGGGGCTTCACAACTGAAGGTGATTGTCCTCTTGCCACTAGTCTATTGCTAAAGTTCTAATTCTCACTTCTGGATTTTGAGGCAAGCCCCCACCTTGTTTTTCATCTTGCTTCCATTGTTCTCTCTCTCCTGAACCACCTTCATGTGGCAGGCATGGAAGTCTCTCCCACATCGCAGAGACCCCGACTCCTCATTTTTTCCTTTTATTCTTCTGATTGTAACTACTGAGCACAACTGTAAGTAAAGATATCTTCTTTTTTCTACTTGAAATGCTCTTGAATAATTCTTAACATATAAAGTGCTAGTCACTGTGAAAAAGGGAGTGGTTGCTGAGACTTGAGCTATTTTCTCACATTTGCCTGTGCCATGCTGTTTTGGGTTTTTTTGTACCTCATGCTATACTTACTAAAAGAGATAACCAAAATTTCCCAACTTGTTCGTCTTTGAAAACTAAGTTATTCTTTGTAGAGGAGTGATCTCACAATATATATATATTTAAATTTTCCTCCCTACATTCTTATGGGTTTCCATCGCCCACACTTCTGCCTAAGGCCCTGTAGCTGCCAAATAGCCATGGCCATTTGACATCATCAAAGCTAATTGCTCCTTCTGTATCCCCCAATATCTTCATCCATGAAGAGAGATCGACCCAGATCAATACTTCACTGACCTTAATTTCCTTTGACTTTGCTTTCTGAAGTGCTGCCCACAGCTATGTGCTCTCTCTCTGTGTGTAATTTTATGTGTATATTTTATATATCTGAAACTCTAGATAACACTCATGCATCTGAAGAAGTTAGTTATAGTCCACAAAAGTTTATGCTATTATATAGTTAGTCTTTTAGGTGCCACAAGAATGTTTGTGGTTGTTTTCCCCCCAGATCAATAGTAATTTACATGACAAATTAAATGTTAGGCAAAGGGCAGGAAAAAAGCAGTGGAGTGCAAACGGCTAATACATGAGCATGCAGGACCATCCTTGAGCAATGAGAACATCTGACCCCTGCTGAGCTGTCATTATGAGAAATTAAGGTGCTTCAGATTCCATATCTACAACAACCACTGGCTTTGTTCATGGGAACTTGTTTCTGTCCTAGGCACAGTGTCTCATCCCACACCCTCATGGGGCAGAAGTTCAATACAGCATTTGATGTATTTGATCAAAGGGGAAGTTACACAAACTCACTACCGGTTAGTTAGTTACATAAGCTCCTCTTTGTTTTCAGTTTCTGGGAAAGGATCTGGCATGGCTCTCTGACGGGTGGGATTGGGGAGTTCTGTGCTTATGAATGCTCAGTTTTTTATCCGAGAGGTCGGCAGAAGAGTGCCTTCCTAGAAGGGAAGGGTTGGCCACTCAGTAACCTTCTCGATGCCAGATAAGAGAGCTATGTGTGGATAGCTAAGGAAGGAAGGAGGCAGCTGCTGAAAGAAAGGGGAAATTGCATTGTACACAGCCATCAAGAGAATGGGATTAATGGCTTCTTGAAAAGGTTATTCTGTATAACTGGAGAACAGAATCATAACAATCAGAGGGGGAGGGGAAGTATCAAAGAGATGGAAGGGGGGAAGTAAAGGGGCAGGATGAGAAAGGAGAGGAAAAGAGAAGTAGTAGTAATTCCCATGCGGGTGTAGCATGTGGTAATGTTATCGTTAAATCAATCTGGTGCTAATTATCTGCCAGGCATTTATCAAGGAGACTAAACACACTGAGTGACCCTGTCAGGCACTGTGTGTTTGCACTGTCTAGGGATCACAAAAAAGCATTTTCATCCGTCACTCTGAAAAGATCTGACACACCTGCACCGTCTGACACACCTTTTGTGAGACGTCAGCAGATCCCGTAGTCAGCAAGAGGGCACACAAAGATCACCATGCATATGCCATGTGGACGATGACCAGGAATGAGCAGCGGAATGCCCAACCCCACCTTTAGGGCTGTTTGGATAGTGGCAAATGTAGTTAATGATGATAACTTTACAAATAACAATAAAAGTTTCTCCAAAAGTGCATTATTGCTTATTTTTGAAGAAGAATGTTGGGGGGGGGGGGGGGAAGAGGAGAATTAATCATGAATATGGTAGCACAGCCAGATTAGTGATTGTGAGAAACTGGAAGCTGAAGCATATGTTTCTATTAGCTGAATGGTATAATGAAGTCTACAAAATAGCAGTTAATGATAAGCTGACAAGGGATATAAAATTTTAAAAGGGATTGTTAAAAGAGAATAGGTTTGCTAAAATGTGGCAAGATTTTTTGAACTTCGTATTGCTGAAACGTAAAACCTATCTACCCAAGCAAGAGACAATGTTATTTTGAAAGGGTTGTGGGACACCATAACCAAAACTTTGGAGGAAATATATCACTACTGGTCCCCGTGATAGGTGCACTAATTTTATATATTTTTAAAAGGTATTAAGATATACAGTCAACCCTCGACTTACGAACGGCCCTAGTTACGAACATTTCGACTTACGAACCGCTCTGATAGAAAAATATAGCCTCAACTTGCGAACTTTGCTTCGAGTTACGAACTGAAAAAAAAAAACGCGCGGGAGGCGGGGAAAGCGCGAAATTTGAACTTTCAAGGTGTTCTGTTGAAAAGTTGTCTGTTCCCTCCTTCCCTCCCTCTTTTCTTTCCTTTTTTTAAAAACCTAAGTCATCTTAGGTTAAAAGGAAAAAAAAAGAAAAAAATTCTGCCCCTAGTGGTAGGAACGGATTAACCGGCTTTGCATTAGTTCCTATGGGAATTAATGCTTCGACTTACAAACCGCCCCTCGACCTAAGAACCAAAAACAGCCAGAACGGATTAATTGGTTTTCAATGCATTCCTATGGGAAATGCTGATTCGACTTACGAACTTTTCGACTTAAGAACATCCTTCCGGGACGGATTAAGTTCGTAAGTCGAGGGTTGACTGTATGTATTTTTTCATTTTTTTCTTCTTTGTTAGTTTTTTCCTGTGTTGTGCTTCTATACTGTAATACTGTAATGGGGGGGGGGAACGGTCTGTGTGTTTGTGTTTATGTGGGCGTGTATAATTCCTTTTGATTTTGTTTTCATAGACACAAAGAATTCAAATTCTATGGTCTCCTCAATCAGCTTTAGCACTCTGAGAAGTTTCTTAACATCAGGGCAGCTAAACCAATAACTGCTGGAAGGGCTGCTGTCTACTTGCCTGCCTGCCTGATTCAGAGCTATGGTCTGCCAACATGTGCACTAAATACATTTAATGAAGAATTCTTTATAAAATATATTAGTCCTCTAAGAATTACCTGACACTAAATGATCCTTTTCTCCGTCCACTACCTTTGTTTCATGCAAACTGTTCAGGCACTAATGAACCCTACTTATCAATGCACTTAGAAAGATGCCCCTAGCCTCATTCCACTGTAATCACTTTCCACACAGTTACTACAATGAGTCCAAAGAGGAGAGGCTTCTTGCTCCTGTACAGATGCAAAGACACCTCATGCAAGCAAGAATCTTTCTTTCCTTGGGCTTCTTGCTCACCGGGGAGACTCTCCACGTGAGCAAGAAGCCTTCTCTTCAGACCTGTTGCTGAATGTGTGGAGAACAATAACAGAGGGAGATGGTGCCAGACACTCCTCTCTGTTGACAGACTGGGACTTTCTAACACCTGAATAGGTCTTGCACGTCTATAGTACATTTAAAAAGCTTAGTTTCAGTCTGAATTCAGTCCTGGCAAACACCTTGATCATACCAGTGGGGCACCTACAGCAGGAGGTGATAGGGATGAAAATCTGTTGCTTCTCTTGGATGTTCCAGCAACTTCCCAGAACATTGACCATAGGATTCTTGTGGGCCGCCTAGCCAGGAGAGGGCCAAGAGGCACCATTTTTAGGGTCCTCCTACTCTTCTAGCTGGCCGTTTCCACAAAGCATTGCCGGAAAATTATTATTCAACACATAGCCTCAGGTCTATAAGGGTGTCACAACGGTCTGTTTTCTTTCCCATCTTTGTTAAAATCTACTGGTGAAAACAGAGACCTCCCCCCCATATTGCAAGGCTTCCAAAGGTTTCCCCAGGTTGAAAGGGATCCCCAAGAATCCTCAGAACCTGGGTGAGAGGAATAGGGAACTTTAGATTAAAGATTAACATCTGTGGTTGATGACATTTTCCACCTGACAACTATGGAGTTGCGCATTGGATTTCAGCCACTATTCCTATAATTACTCCCAAGGTTCCCTCAAAGCTGGGCACACGCACACACACAACTCCACTTCCCTCCACGCAGCTTTCTTCCTTCTCTGCGCAGCGATCGCGTGAGGTACGGGTCACGACGGAACCCAGCACATGGGGGGGGGCGAAGCTGCGAGAGAGAGAGAGGCGGCGGGGCTGAAAATTAGAGGGTACGTTGATTACTACAATGCTCTCTTTTTGTAGCTTGAGCACACAGTTGTGAAATGTAAGGGCCCATTTCAATTCATCCCCAGATAAAAATTCTGCAGGGCAGCAGAAGCCAAATATTGTAAAATCTTCCACCTTTAAAATATGGATAAATGTGTTGTGCTGCTCATGCTTAACTTCTGGCTATGGTTAGACAACTGCACTGAAGAATCTTGAAGGTGATTATGATCAAGCACCACTGTTACTACTGGAGTACACACTTAAGTTTTCTGTCCTGTTTTCTGTTGGAATTTTTTCCTCCATTCTGCCTTTAGTAGGTTTGATTCAGAGGGGCCTTTCTGGGCGGGGAGAACTGTCAACCTATCCAGCACTAACCAATCATTCCTTCCCCTGCCTCTGAATTAAAAAAAGAACTCTGCCTTTCTGCTTTTGAGCTTCTTCTGTTGAAGTTTGGTGTTGAAAGCAGTCATGTTTGTCAGTTTGCTGTTGATCTGTAAGTAAATCCAACATCTTAATTCTTTCTACTATTAATGCCTCAGAGTGAGTTATTGAGACTATAATAAGTGCCAATTAATGAGAAGGTGATGGGGAATACTGGGGACTGGGGAACTTGAAGCTATTCTGTTCTGAGAATCCCTGCACTTATGCTGCACAGCTAAAGGAATTTAACCAAAATTTCAAAACTTTGCAACAGTTTTCAGGGCAGTTAGCAAGGCAGAGAACTCTAGGATGTCAAATTTAGAAGATACAGTTGCAGTGATTGCCTGGCCTCTCTTCCTCCCTCTCAGAAGGAATGCTAAAGGCAGGCAGCCGTGCAGCCCAAGCTCACCTGTCTGCAATGGGAAGCAAAGTGGAGGAGGATCCACAGAGGACACTCTGGCTCAGTCCTCTAAATTTGGTCCCTTGTTGTATTGCCATGCTGATGACCCTGGAAACAGATCAGAAGACATGAATACTGCAGCAGTAACCGTGGCTTGATTGCATCATCTTCAAGGCTAGGTGATCAAGAAGCAGAACGGCTGCTTCTTTTTTCCTCTGGTGATGCACACTATTAGAGCTTTCATTTTCTTTCTTTTTCCAGCACCTAAGGGGTTGCAGTGGGGGTGGCCGAGCATGGCTCAGTGGAGGGACACTGCATGGCACCTTAGTTCCTGCTGCAGATGGGCAAACGTGAGCTACCATGTTTCCCCGAAAATAAGACAGGGTCTTATATTAATTTTTGCTCCAAAAAACGCGTTTTCAGGGGATGTTTTATTTTTTTTCACGTACAACCATCTACATTTATTCAAATACTGTAGAGTCATGTCATCTTCTTCTGGTTGCTGCACAGTGGTGGAGGGCGGGGTTTCACTTAACTAGGGCTTATTTTTGGGGTAGGGCTTATATTACGAGCATCCTGAAAAATCATACGAGGGCTTATTTTCAGGTTAGGTCTTATTTTCAGGGAAACAGGGTAAATGGCTGCCTTCCTTGAGTTTATCACGTACAAGGACAATCAGCAGAGGACAATCTATTCTTCACTTTACCCCCACCACAAAAAGCTCAAATTATATATACATACTATATATATAATATTTCTTAATGCTTGCTGGGAGGACAGAAAAATTGGGCTTTAGTTTTGGCAATGGATTACCAGTGGTCACGTCTCTGTTTTCACTGAACTGGTCGGCTGAGCTGTTCAGCAGAGTTTGCTAAGTTTAGAGGGCAACAGCTGAGGATGAACATTACAGGAGACACATTGTTATGTGAGCCTTTGGCCTAATGTGTTTGTTTTTTAAACCAAAAGCTGTGTTTGCAGACTTATAATTTAAACAGAGGACTAGTGCAGAAGGAGCGGCGGGTTAACTCCTTCCCAGCCAGAAATGTTATGGTAAAAAATGCCACAGCACCATTCCTTTTCCCACCCTGAGGAAAAAACATGGAGCTCAGGTTACTTTTGATTAAGAACATCAAGCAAGGTGGTGTTCTCTGTCTTCCTCTTGGCAATATCAAACAGCAAACAAACAAACAAAAAAACAAACAAACTTTCTAGCCAAATAGTTCTGCTGATGGGGCTTTGCCACTGCAATTCCCTCTGTAGTGATTCTGCCTGTTCTGTCCATCTGTAGGTATATATTTGCAAATACTAACCACAACAGCCTTGTGTGCAGCGTGGATTTGTTTTAAATCAAATCAATTTAAATCACAATTTAATTTTTTTTAGAAAATCAGATTTGTTGATTATTTAAATTTAAAAAAATCATTTTTTAAAAAATTAAAAGATGATTTAAATCATTTTTTTTAAAAAAATCATTGACTTTTATACACCCTGTTTTTGTGATAGAGTTGTGGATGTGTAATTGATGTGTGTGAGTAGGCCAGGTACAGGAATGATTGGCAGATTGATGGTGGGATGTTTCGCCCAGAGCTGAATGCTGATTGGTCATTGTGTTTGAAATGTGAAGGAATTTTATGTGGAGTGGCAGTGAGTCTGTTTGGGGGAAGCAAAAGTGAGGGTTCTGCTTAAGAAGTCTGTGTGAACAGTTGGTCTTGAGTTTAGATGTAGGAGAGGGGTCTGATGTGAAGTGTGTGTGAATACTGCAAGTGAATATAAAATTACTTTATTAAACCACTAAAAGAAATCAGTGAGCTTTTGAGGATAAAATCCACTTCTTCAGGCTCATGCACCAGTATTACCCCCCACTACCACTACACTCACATATTGCCTGCTTTTGAAACACAGTTCCTTTCTGGCTGTGGGGCTGAGGAAAGGCAACACAGAATAGAGTAGCCTCCATCAGAAGGTTGGGGTTAGAATTTGATTTAAAGTAGGGTTTAAGACCGCAACCCCCAGGGGCAGTTTGTAGTCTGAACTCACGTCAAGCAGACCTGGCATAGACATCTGCTGTGAATTTCTGGGACTCTTAGTTACAATTTTTCTGCACCATCCATAAAATATTGGTACATAAGCCTGAAGAAGTGGATCTTATTCTCGAAAGCTCACTGTCTGTTTGATTTTTTTAGTGGTCTAATAAGGGTATTGCCTACTCTTGCATTTGTGTAAATTTAAGGACCGTATGCCCTTTTCCTAATTTTTAAAAATGTATCAGTTTCACATCACAGCAGAAGTTTTGACTTGACGTGAATTTTTCTGCCCAGAATAAGTTCAGCAAAGTCGGTGCAGACACAGTGGACAATTTCCAGAAATGAAAGCAGGTTCTCATTACCTTTTCCCTTGTAGTCCATGACCTGTACTGGGTTGGGCTGTGGCATGTACTCACCTTCATCATTTCCTGCATTCACCTTAGATGATCTTGTTCTGCCTTCACCAGACTGTACTTTGCCTGTCTCAATCTGATTGTAAAAATTCACTTGACAAAAACCACATTATATCTCTGAGTAACTGTTGTTTAAATCTTTGGATTAACCTGACAAATGGATGAGACCCAGATTGATTTCATGAGCTCCAAGGAAGCTTTAAGGATGTGCGTAAAATGTGTGCTGATGTTTATTGGTTGGCATTTGGATTATATAGTACTCTTGAATCAAAGTTATGTACAAACAGTAATTGTTTAGGCCTTCCAACATGCTAGTGAGGTGGCTATTATTCTCCTGAGCAGATCTGAGAGAAGATGATATGAGCCAACGTTCGTTGGACACTCTCCAAATCAGAAAACAGAGAAAACAAACTGCAGACTAAAACAACTGGAAAAATCGGCAGTAGCTGAACATACCCTAAAACAAGCTGGGCATGAAATTCTATTTCAAAATACAGAAGTACTGGACAACACCAGCAATCATTATGTTAGACTGCACAGGGAAGCCACTGAAATCCACAAACACCAGCAGAGCTTCAACAAAAAAGAAGAACGTTTAAAACTCAACAAAACCTGGCTCCCAGCACTGAAAAATACAGCCTGCAAAAGGTCAACGAACTCTACCTAGCTACAAGGACCGGTGATCACTGCACACAAAAGACCAGCTAACAACACCCATCAATCACAGTGACAGATCATCTCTCCCCTTTATCACAACAATACACCCACAACAAAAAACATGCTGATCACCACAATCACCCATCTCCTGAAAAGGACAAAAGCTGATCCCACAGCTATAAATACTCAACGATCCAAACAAACTGCACCAGAGCACAGACAGAGTTCTGACTCCTGTCCTCTGAAGATGCCGGCCACAGAGACTGGCGAAACGTTAGGAAGAACAACCTTCAGAACACGGCAAAAGAGCCCGAAAAACCCACAACAACCAGACAAAGCAAACTCAGATTTTCTGATCCAAGCACCCATTTTTGTTTTCAGTTCAGGGGAACTAGGCCTGTGGATGTAGAAATATAAACTGAAAATGCCTGAATATCAGATACTCATCTGGAGTATACCAAATCCCCTCCCAGACAGAGAGGTGTGCAGCAAGGGACTGCTTGGAATAATTTTGGACCACAGCTTCCCAAATCCCCCAACCATGACCCCATCCACTGGCCATGATGCCTGCAGGATTCTGGTATCTGTAGTAAAAAAGATTAATTTTTCTTCAAGTTCCAAAAGGAGGAAGAAATTAAAGCTAAATCTACAATGTCTTAGAAGGGAAGATTGGGACTTTTTTCTATGTTATTTGACGTTATATTAAAAAAAAAAAACACCTTTATCCAACCCCCATTGTTTTAAATGTAAGGAAAATAAACTGTGCCAAGTCTGAGGCTAACATGACTTCTTCCCCAATTTCAGAAGTGTGCCCTGTGGATCAACAGTGTCTCCTGGCATGTCTACCCAGCATGCCTCCTTTTTGTCCTCTCTGACTTACAATGGGCAATGAGCTAATGAGACCAGATCCTACCTCCCAAGAGCGGATCTCTTGTTTTCTCTCCTGAGAGATGGAGATCTACAAAATTCTGTGGCCCTTGGGATGCCCTAGGATGAAAAGGAAGAGGCACTAGGAGTCATGTTGCAAATATACTTTGGCTACTGGAGCATACCAAAGAATTTAAGAAGAAATTCAGTTTATGCTTTATAGATCACAATAAAACTTTTGATGGTGTGCAGCATGAAAAACTATGGATGATTCTAAAAGAAAAGGATATGCTGCATACTTTGATTTCATATAATCTGCATACCAGAGTAGAGGACAGCCTGTGGAGAAACAGGATGGTTTCCAGTTGGGAAAGGTGTCAGAAATAATAGATGAAGACAAAAATAATGATTACAGAAGAATTACATAATGTTGATGTTGGCAATTAAGAAATCGACACTCTTAAAGGATTTTTGATACTTTGGTTCAATTATGAATCAAAATTCAGGCTGCAGCCAAGAAAAAATGTTGATTTCAGTTAGGGAGGGAACTGCTATCCCACAGCTCTTCTGTGTTCTTCTTGAATTTTTTCAGTCTTTTAGTATTTTGGAAGCAAGTTCAGCAATGTAATCGGCAAGTATTACTACTGATATTGTGTTGTTGTCATCTCTAGCACTACTATTATTAATTTGCATTTGTGATCCAGTTCACATATAGTCATGTGAAAAATAAAGTACACCCTCTTTGAATTCTATGGTTTTACGTATAGGAACATAATAAAAATCATTTTGTTCTTAGCAGGTCTGCAAATAAGGTAAATAAAACTTCAGATGAACAACAACAAATGACATATTACACCGTGCCATGATTTATTTCACAAAAATAAAACCAAAATGGAGAAGCCATGTGTGAAAAACAAAGTACACTTTATGATTCAGTAGCTTGTAGAACCACCTTTAGCAGCAATAACTTGGAAGTACTGTAATCATTTTTCTGTATGACTTTATTGGTCTCTCACATCATTGTGGAGGAATTTTAGCCCACTCTTCTTTACAACATTACTGCAGTTCATCGGGCGGCTTGTGGGCATTTGTTCGTGTATAGCTCTCTGAAGGTCCCGCCACAACATTTCAATTGGGTTGAGTTCTGGACTTTAACTGGGCCATTGGAACACCTAGATTCTTTTGTTTTGAGCCATTCTGTTGTAGATTTGCTGGTGTGCTTGGGATCCTCGTCCCTTGTTGCATGACCCAATTTCCGACAAGTGAGGGGAAATGGACCAAATCAGTGGTATTTATTTGATTTGGGGGTGTCTGCAGGGTGAGTAAAGAGCTGCTGTTCACCCCTGAGGTACAGCAATAGCCCAACGAATGGTTTCAAAGGCTCTTTGAAGTAACAGGCTAGAGGAAATAGAGGTGTGAAGACATGTTTCAGGAATTGGTTCATCTTTTCCACTTTGCGTAAAGAGTCCAGATGTATCCCAGTCTTTGATATGCCTCAGATCCTCCAATATCTTCACAATGAGTAACATCTGAACCCTTCAGTGAAGTTCAGGAGCTTCCCTGGATGCTTCAACCACAGAGGTACTAGGGAAAGTCCAGATGAGATCACCAGGTACCATATATTCTGTTGCAGCCCCCATGCTACTCATTTCATAAAGCTCTAGGGCAAAGTGAAAGACTTGCATCTCTGCTGAGATAGCCTTTCTGTGTTGTGGAACAGTCTTCCTTTTCCCTTCTCTTCTCACTCAGCACAGTTTACTCACCTTTACTGAAATACTATTACTCTATTAGGACTCAGTGTTTCAACAGAAGGATGACTACTGTTTTGGTTTTGATCAGATAAGTCAGTGAGGACATTCACCTGTATCTTTCCTCCCTGCCATTTTCTTCTTCTTCTTTCCACTTTTTGGTGTGATGATTTCAATACCACATTCCCCCAAATGGAATAATATATCAGCTGGGACATTACACACAGAAGGGCAGCCTGGTTTATTTAACCATAATTATTTATCATCACCATCACCCTCTCATACTGAAAGATGGCCCTGAAACATTTCTTTATTTAGTCAGCCAGTCAGTTGCAATTATTTATAACCTGCCTTTCAGAATAGAAATCCTTCCAAAGTGGCTTAGACGGAAACATCAAAATACATTAATAAAATCATAAGAAACAACATTACCATATAAAAAGCCCTCCGACTCCCTCTAATAGGGGCACCTGGTAGCAGATGGCCCTCTTCCAGCTGAAACAGGAAGAATGCTGTGGGTGTTTCTTGCACCTGCCTCTTTTCCTCTACCTCTCCTGGAATCTGTCACACAGGGCAGTTGGTAGATGGCTCAGCGGAGGGGTTGGGAAAGTGACAGTGCCCCTGGAGGAGGCAGCTGTTGTCCATTTCAGTTACTCCTCTGCTCTCTTTCCTGGAATCCTTAACATAGGGCCATTGATGGTAAATGTTGATGGATAATATAAATACAACTATATAAAGTAACCACTGCGTGGTTGCCCTAGCTAGCAAATCAACTGGCCTTAAATGATCAAACAACTAAGAACATAAGAACATAAGAAGGGCCCTGCTGGATTAGGCCAAGGGCCCATCTGGTCCAGCTTCCTGTATTTCACAGTGGCCCCATCAGATGCCTCTGGGAGCACATGAGACAACTAGATACCTGTCTCCTATTGTTGCTGTTGGCTGTTGTTGTTACTGCTGGAGGAAAACATTATTTATTTACATATATATTTGGCAGACTGGACTCCAAAAAAGTAGCTTGTTTACTCACCTACTTCCACATCCATTGCCCTCTTGAAGCTGTGTTTCCAAATGGTTGCAGCCAAGAATTAAAACTGGAGACACTTCTTCCTCTACACAGCTTCATACATGTCTATCTCCTCATATGCCTGCCTCAGAGCCTAGAAAAACTGCTTTCACAAACTCTACCCTACTTCACACCCTACTGATGTATACATCTTGGCTGCAGCTTTCAAAACCCCATCCAGAGACCATCAGAAGCCAGATGTTTGTGTGCATGCATGCGTATGCTTATCTATCAGGCCCTACCAACAAAGGAAGTACCTCTGTGGCAATGTCAAAGTCTTTATTGAGACTGAGTGCCCTCCTGCATTGGTTGCCTGTATGCTTCCATGCCAAACACAAGGTATTAATGTTGACGTATAAGGCCCTTACCGGTTTGGGACCTCATTCCTTGTTGGAGCTCCTCTCCCTGAGATTGTCCACCCATGCCACCTGCTCCACCCAAGTTATGATACTGTGGGCTGCCACCTCGAGGGAGGCCAGGAAATTGACAATTAGGAACTGGGCCTTCTCCGTGGTGGCTGCTACATTATGGAATGCCCTGCCAGCAGAATTGCACCAGGTCCCTTCCCTCCTAACATTTAGAAAATCTGTCAAAACACTGCTTTTCAGACAAGCTTTCCAAGACATCCTCCCCACGTTACCTTATTATGTTCTTATATTTAATCTGTTTTCTGTCTGCTGTCACCGCTTGTGGGGAGGGTTCCCTTTGGGAATTTTCTCTCTTTCTTGAGAGATCTGGTTGGTGGGGAGCTGATGTTTTTATGATTATGTTTTATGTATGTAAGCTGCCTAGAATAGTGGCAATGCCACTAGATGGGCAGAATAAAAGAGAAACAAACAAACAAACAAACAAAAGGCCTGCTGCTGAATTCTGTATTCCCTAAGTGGGTGAGTCTCAAGAATACAGTCACTCCCTGGTTCCAAGGAACAACGAACACATTAAGTACTTATCTCTTATATTGTGCCCTTTGAAAGAGATTGACATTTGAATGATGAATGGGATTCTATCAAGCAAAGAATGTGGAGGGGGGGGAAGGATCTGTAATTACAGCCTCCCACTAGTGCTTTCACATGAACGTTATATTCTTGATTGATTCATTTGATTCTATGTTGTCTTAATAGCTCTTAAGAAATTATTTGACACAATATTTTGATATCTGGAATGTGAAGGTAAAATGTTTCACAGTGCCTAAAATTAAAAAAGGCTTTCACTCAAGATCTTTAGCTACTTCCTGATAATCTACTTTAATATCATGATCAACAGCTTGTTTCCCATTGTGTCTCCAATGGTGCAATGAGTTTTTATGGAATGAAGGTATGTGGCTCACTCACACACAGATCACTACTGCATTAGTTCCTACTCATGTGAGTTTCATGTGCTATCCTTATTCTTTAAACATTTTTAAATGCTTTATAATGTATCTTGGGCATCTTTACAACCTTATGACAAAATGCTATTATTCTCATTTTACAGAGAGTTAACTGAGATCACACTATTATTCTAGGCAAGAGGTAGGACTTAAAGACAGATCATTTAGGTATAAGCAGGAACTTTCTGCCCAATGGACCATGTGAGCATCATGTCATCAGCTAAAGACACATTAGCCCAGTATCATCAGGACACACAGTCTTGTTCTCAATGTTCATTCCTCAACAATCAGGTTGTTCTTGATCTTTTATTGCAGGCCTTCTGTGGTTTTTCTGTCTGAGCATTCAAGACTAGTTAACAAGACATACTTCAAGGTCAGCTAGTAATGATTTCACTCAGAAATCATCACACCATGTTTAACAGGATTGTGTGAATTGATTCTAAGCTTGCCTTCAAGTTGTGTTACATTTGTTCTGACAATTCTGCCTGTGTTCCAATGCAGAATCGCTAGACTTCAGCAGACTTGGCCTGAAGTATTTTTATTCCTGATGGGGAACAACCAAGGCACATAATATCCCTAGGTTCAGCTAATGGTGTAAGCAGTGAGAGTGTCTCACTCCAAAATTTTGGGTGAGGCATTCTATCCGAGCCCCGTAGCTACACGACCCAAGTTATTTCAGCACCTGAAAATCCCACATGTGCCTCACTGGAGAAGTAAACACACAATAGTACATTTTAAAAATTAAATAAATAGTAATTTGCTGCCTTTCATGGCACTGTGTATCAGGTGGCTGAATTATCTACTTCACTCTAGTTGATGTGGATTAATATTAATTATAGGATTAAGCCTCCAAGTTTAAACTATTTGGGTTCTCCTGGTCATAAACCTGCTCCAAAGATTCAGTTCTCTGGAAATGCTGGCCTGAAGACATATTGTTGCCTGATATGGAGCACCAAGTAGTAGCTGAATTCACCCAACTCGAGGTGCACAGTACTCACAGATATTAAGATTGTTTTGCCATCTGAGGAAGAAAATCTCAGAAGCACTTCTGCCCACACATCTTGGCAGTAAAAGTACAGTAATAACAAAGTAAATTGCTAACAATTTGCTCCTTTTCGTGATAATCCTAAAAGAGAGCCTGAAGCAGACAACTCAATTTGCCTTAAGATACTGGGAACTATCTTAACAAAGTTTCCTTCTACTCTGTCTTTCTCCTTCCCATAAACTAACCCTGAGCTCTCTGCTTGGGTCCTTAACTTTGACTCATTGTGTCATTACCCGTCATATGATTGTTCATGTACAGTGTTAGAAACAAGAATTGTACATAAACAGACATGGCATTCCTAGATAGACACTCTAAGGCAAGGACCTGTTCTGTGAAGCTACAGGAAAAGTCTGCTTTTTACCTGCTTCTTTTACTATTTCACTGTAGACAGCTATTTCATATTGCCCCCTTCTACTCAATATATTTCACGTTTGAAAACTTGTTTCTACAAGTTTTTGTGTCTTTAGGGTAAGTGAGGACGGTGATCCCCCACCCCTTGTTGAGTCACAAGTGGCATCTGGAAACCACCCTGAGGATTGTGATAGGTGCCTGAGGTTCTTTTCTGTGACTCTAGATGAGTGGGGATGGCAACTGTTAGTGGCATAAAACCAAAGCTGAAAACCAGAACAAATATGATATCTGGGAAATGCTAACTACATTGAGGAATGTACAATGGGGCATTTATACAGAGTCATATGAGCAAAAAATTAACACACAATTCTATACATGTTGATCCAGAAGTAAACCCCACCTAAATATTATTTAGGATTGTAGCCTCTGTGTGTGTGTGTGTGTGTGTGAGAGAGAGTGTGTGTGTGTGTGTGTGTGTGTGAGAGAGAGAGAGAGAGACAGACAGACAGACAGACAGACAGACAGACAGACAAGGGATAATCTGAATTTCTGTGAAGGCAAACATTTGAAAATTTCTAAAAAAAGAAGGAGTGTGACTTATCAAATGATATATCACATTACTTCTTCCTTCCTAAATATTTTTTTCTGAATCCGAACTGAATGCAGGAAATGTTGATCACAGAGAGCCTGCTTAGCACAAGACTTGTAGGTGTACAAAGTCCATACTTTTGCAATGCATATGCATCCTTCTTCCACACACGGCCACATAAACATTCCATTTCTGACAGTTAAATGCAAGCAAAAGTTGAGAGAAAACAGAAAGCATCCTAAATTAAATTAAAAGGGGAATGATATGTTGGAAAAAGACTTCTGTAAGTGGGTGTTGTTAAATATGCAGGTATGTAGAAAATAATCAGAAGATGGCATTGATTTCACTTGTTTGTTCTGATTTGTAGCCTGCCCTCTTTCAGGGACTCAGACTAGGTCATAGTGTTAGAGATTATAAAAGATAAATCTGTATATTCAAGGGTTTCTGCTTTTCATTCACAAAGCATGAAGGAAGTAAAGATACACTAGGGTACTAGACATGGACTCTGCACAGTGTATGATGATAAACAGCACAGCTGTCACACATGAAATTATTGGGCACATACATACTCTGATTACGTATTTCTGAAATAGTCTGTCATTCAGCTATATCTGTGTCATCGAGAGCATTGTGTGATCAAGCAGTGCTATAATAACATGGGGTCAAATAAGGACAGTTGCCGGTCAACATTGCTCAGATCTTCCCTCTTTCTATTCATGGTCTGAACATGATGGTAAATACTTGGAAAGTCAACAGTGTCCTCAATTTATAGTTAGATAGGAGAGTTAGCAGGAAACAGTTAAGAACTTAATTAACTGTTAGTGAGCTGAATATCTGTCTCAACAGGAACTCATTCACACTTTAAATGACTGTTAGCTTGATTGTGCTAAGTTTTCAATCTCTGACTTATACTGTATTTCAGCTTCTCAAAAAGAATTGAACAGCCTGGGAGACAGAAACTCGGGAGAAAGGCAGCGCCATTAAAGGTCACCGGAATGAATGAACTTGTCCGGAAGCTTTGGCAACCTAGGTGTTAAATTCACAGAGGCCTCACAGTGAGAGGGCAGGAAAAGGCTGGGATGGCCTGGGCTGCCCCTAGTCTGGATACTCTGTCATTCTTTGACAGGAAGAAAAGAAAAGAAAAAAGAGAGTGAGTGAGTGAGTACACACAGAGTGAGTGCAGTGTGTTTTGGCGCCTAAAAACCAGAGATTAAAACCCTGGATTAAACTACGCAGGTTGCATTCAATGTCCAATGTGGATCTGTTGATTGTTGGGTGTTTTTTTTTACTCACAAGTAAGCACACAGTGGGCTAAATTCAGATCAAGCCCACCGCACATGGGAAGGAGGAGGTTTAAAGCTCTTCTGACAATCAGTATCTTTACTGGTGTCTCTCACACATACATATTCATGCACACAAACACCAGTGGAGACTGGTCCCTTAGAGCAAGTGGGGCGCAGCCTCTCCTCCATTTCAGGCAATTACCAGCCAGTCTGTGGCTGCATGTCTTCTTACTCAAGTTGGAAGATCAGACATTTATTCATTTTTATTATTTGTACCTTGCCTTTCCCCCCAAGAGGACTCAAGGCAGCTTGCAATGCTGAAACAGATTAAAAGCTTTAAAATTACAACAAATTATTACAATATTGTGTATAGCCTTCCATGCTTAGTGCATCTGATCCAGATTGGGTCCCATACATATCTTTCCAAGTAGAGAAGAAAGTAACTTCCAGCCGAATGCTACACATTTCAGGTAGTCTGTAGTTTATCTTTTTGTCTCCTTCGCAAAAGAGCAAAAATGAGAAAAAGAGAATGCAGGTGCAAAGTAAGCCATTGCATGCAAGTGCATTGCTTTGGCTGAGGAAACAAAGCATAGGCAGTATAGTTACTTTACCAGGCCACTGCTGAGCCACTTTCTCTTTTTTTTGCTGACCACAGGTGACCAGGCAAGTGCTTAAAATTTAGAGTTTTAAAGCTAAAGTGTCAGAATGTTATTACGGATCTCACTGATCTTTCTATTTGTCTTTTGAATCTTGGAGGCTCCTAATTCTTGCTTCAGATATGAGGTTAGCATTAAAGTCACAGCAGCTTTTATTTAGCTCATACTGTGAATTGTCTCTCCCTTTCTCTCAGCTAAGTACATGCCTGCAGCCAATGCCACCCACCAAGAGGAAACAATAACAACAACCAGATGAAATTCCCTTGCTTCTCTGGCTATCTAAAAATGGCAGTGGAGAATGCCATTAGGTTGAGTGAGACTGTGACTGCATGGTCAAATATAATCTCCATTTATAAAATGGGTGAATTTGAAGTATTTTTTATTGACCACATGATGCAAAGGATGATTCGAATCAGTCTAGTTCTTTTTTGCTCCCAAAGAGGCTCCCCCCCCCCCTCTGCTGCTGGGGGACTTCTACATTTTCAAGCTGGAATGATTTGAACTGGCTTTTTCCCATGTGGTTAGCTATGATATGTTTTTGTAAAGACAGAGTGTGTGTCTGTAGGTGGTGTTTTAGTGACGTAGGCATTTGGGGCATGATGTTCAGGACCTGGGGAACGCGTCTCCACATTCTTTTCTCTCCTTGATTGGTCTCCATTTTTTCTAAAAAAAATTATTGCATAAACAAGATTAGTGTTAGTTCACCTTATCACTGGATCATCATTATTGTTTCCTGTATTTATGCCCCATAAAAGGATCAGCCGAGGCGGGACCAGAGGAAGGAAGGAAAGAAGGGGGACTGTGAGCTGGAATGTGAATCACATTGCATCCAGTATGAAAGGTGAACTCCTGAATCAATCCATAGCCTCTGAGTCAGCACTGGCTGAGATTTCAAATGTAATACAGGTTGCAAATCAAATCCAGTGTAGTCACACCCAGAGATGGTTGTCCTAGGCAGTGTAGGATGACTGATGTGGAGTGACAGCAGCTCTCTGGCTGTTCCATTCTGTTGGACACAGAGTTGTGGGTTCCATATATATCCTGCTATTCCTGCCCCCTGACTGTGTTGAGATGGCATGGACAGTGCAGTCATGCCATGAAGGGAAGAGAACGGAAGGGAAGGGAAGGGAAGAGAGCAAACTAATTGGCTGAAAAACCTGGTGACTGATTTTGAGGCAACACAATATCCTTGTTTAGAGCTGCTGCACCCCGAGTCAAAATGGCTACCATAATATCTAAACTGCCAGAGGAGGAGGAGGAGGAGGAGGGAAGAAAGTAGGTAATTGGGGATGAGGGAGACTCAGAGGCTTACTGGTAAGGAGTTGGTGGAAGGATCAAACTTCATTGCATTCCCAATGACATATTTTGGGACAAGATGAGATTTGATTTTGAACTGGTTTTGGAATGAACTTGGATACTTTCTGAGTTGGGGTGGGTGTGGTTTTACAGGTCCAGTCCTGAGCCTGCTTAAGGGTGTGGTTTTGTGGTAATGGGGACACTTAACAGCAAGCATTTGATCTGAGGCTGCAAGCACATGGAGCCATCTACTTCAATAGCAGCACCAACTATTCGAAGTAGAAGAGTAATCACCTCCAAAAAGAGGCACGACCTAGAGCAGGGTTAAGTTTCAGCAGCACTCATCCTGCATACTACTTGCTATGCCACCCATGCTGGTGTAATTGGAAGACTACCAGCTATTTTTACTTATTGATAGTGAAAAGGGGATACTCAGTGGTTTTTTTAACATCCAGTTGTGAAAGAGCTTTAGCACTCTCCCTCCCTCTTTACCCACAAATGAAGAAGGGGTATGTGTGTGTGCATATAAGCCTCAAGCTCTACCCTGTGAATCTCCCTGGTGTTATTCAAAGGGTGGTCTTCCCCTTGTAGCCTTTGAAAAATAGTAGCTAAGATCAGTACAGCATTTTTGGGAACAGAACACTTGCTGTCCCCCCTGTAATTCAAGTACTGCTTTCTGCCAGTTTTTCCTACTTCCTTCTATCCGAGCAGAGACAGAGGGGGACATCTGTCTTTTTTTCTCTGTGTTACAATTATGGGATTCCCCAATGACCTAATAGAGTTTTTTGTATGTTGTGACTTTTTGCTGAAGCACCTAAGAAGTTTTCTATTGTATCATGCTTGGCCAATTCAAGATTTCCCCCCCTCCATAATATGCTTTTGGACCATGGCTAAAAAGGTAAGTTTTGTCTCATTGCAAATAGGGAGAAAAATCATCTCCGTGGCATAAATGCATTTTGTCTTTGCATGAAATCAATTAAACTGAAGCTTAGTGTTGTTCACTGAGCAGAAAATCTTACCCAGTGGGTGGGCAATCTGGCATGCCAACTTCTCCACATTCACTATTAAGGAAACCTAGACTATCTAGCTCAACCTTTGCAAAAAGCCTTCAGCTGAAGGTGCTGCCAACTAATTTTACAGGTGTCACACATTTTACTGCAAGCCAGTTGCAAGGATGCAGCAACATGGTGGTGTCTCAGGATTGTTTGCCCACATATATGCTTTCTGGGGTAGGGGAGCCATGTTAGTCTGTTGTAGCATCTGAAAGACTAAGAAGTCCATGAAAGTTCATACCATATGAAACATTTAAAGTGCCTTAGAAACACCTGTGCAACCTTTGAAGCTATGATAATACAGAATTTTGTAGGGAGAATGGAAGATAAGAATGCCCTTACCCAATTGAACATTGGCCAGAATCCTATTGAGAAATAACATTTGCATAAGTAAAATTGGGCAAGCAGTTTTTGCATTTTGCTGGCCATAATCTGGTACCTGGGTATGCAACAGAGTGCACAACAAGTTGTGCAATCCAGCTGTGTCCCAGCATACAATCAGCTTGAAGCCAGCAAGATTGCACAATTTCCAGATTACGTGACGTGACATCAGCAGAATTCTAGCCATTGGTTCCTGTTCTCTTCCATTATAAAAGCTAGGTTTTTTTTTAAAAAAAGATTGTAACTGTTGTTTAATGTCTTCAGGCCATCATACAGGATTCTTCAGATTACTAGAATGTATGCTTTTGTGTTTTATGAACTCTGTGTGTGGCACAAGGGAAGGCAAAATGCTTGAAGCCATTAATGGTAAGTGCTCACCATTGACTCAGGTTTAGTTTCCGGTTTATGACCCTCTTTCTGGGTCACTTTCCTTTTTCGAAGAGAGAGTACTGAAAGCATATGATGGTTTGCAATATCCATTAATTACAGTAAGTTAAGCATGGGAGGCCAAGCAGACACCCAAGGAAACAGCTTTAGTTTTTAATTTAAAGTAACATAACCCCCTGCAAACCAAAGAGCATAGGCTTAAAATACTCTAGTCAAAGTCAAAAAGTGAAAATATATGTCTCCTTTGTTGGATGTATTCCATCTGCCAGAGTCTCTTTCCTACTCTAGCACCTGTACAGGGTAGGTGAGGTCATTAGCAATAGAGTAGGCATCAGATATTTAAAGAAATCCATGTTGTTCAAGAAAGCACTTTCTGTTCCAGAGATGGGAAATCTGTGGTCCTCCAGAGGTTGTTGGAATGCACTGACCATCATCTCTCACCATGAACTATGCTCTCTGGGATTGATAGGAGATGACATCCAACAATATGTGGAGAGTCATACATTCACAACATTTGTTCTAGCCATCACTGAACCCTAAACTATATGATATAGTTAGTACTTTATTAGACTCAGAGCTCTCAGAAGTGTTAAATGATGTCTTACTGTGCTATCATATGCTTTCCTCATTCTTCATCTTCCTTTTGTTTTGTGATTGGTCACTGGGAGGTAAACACAGGATTCATTTGCAATTCATATTGAGGTTGGAAGGAATTGTTTGTTTGGAGGGCAAAAACTGTAAGAGCAAGAAATACACATATCACTTTACATGTATTGCAACACTCAGAAAGTATCTTTTACTACCTGTAGCTATCAGCCTATAGAAAATGGGTATCTACTTGCTTAATAGTGCTTCTGTACCTGTATGCATTTGAAGCAAATATCTGGCCATTCAAGAAGCAGCCACCAGTTTCTCTCCTTGATCAATCTAAGCAACATAGGACACAAACAGGGAGCAGGTGTTGTGTAGAAAAGTGCTTACGGGACAAACAGCTCTAAGCTAACCACAGCTGCCGTTGGCATTATTATTTATTTCTATAGAACCTTACAGAGTAAAAGTGCTTTACAAGTCTTACCTATTCACCTCCATTCATTGAAGTAGGTCAAATTGTAAGCAACTTGCTCGGGGCTTACAGCTGAATGAGGATGTTACCCAGGTGGTTACAGTCCGTGCCAGTTTTGAAGAAAATTTGCAGTTAATGGCACACCAAACTAGTTTCCTTTAAAGCAATCTTCAGCAGCAAGTGTTTTTGATGCAAGCTGCACTTCACATTAGGGACGACATTCTGCTCCTTGTTGAAATGTGGTGGCTCAGCACTGTGTGTTCGCATGTCTAAAAGCTGCGAAGGACTGACAAACTGGCACTGCTATTTCGAATGGAAAAGTGGGGTTTTAATTGGACAGGCCACAATTATTTCTGGAGCAGGAGTGTGGCAATTATCTCCGCTCCAGCCCTAATGAATGGCACAGCAGCTGCGAAGGCTTGAGGATTCAGCTGAGAGACCAATAAGGAAACCACTTGAAGTGAGAAACTTGCCAGAATATTTGATGGGAGCTCTGTTCCATGTGTTTTGATGTAGGTAATTTTGTCCCCTGGACTCCAACCAAAGAACAGCAAGATGGAAGTCAGTCTATTGGTTCAAAGGCCAATTAATCTGTTATGTTTTAAGAGGTTTATTTTAAATTTCTCCTTGTGATATCTGTTGTCATTCAGAATATCTGAAATGTCTACAGCAACATTCACGAGCCAAGGCCTTATTCACCATGGATAGAGCATAACGCTTCACCTGTGGATCTCCTCCAATCTCCACCTTGAATTGCAAAGTGGAATTGCAACCCTTCTTGGGTTTATGCTTACACATGCAGGTACTGGATGCCTCCTTGAAAGCCCCAACATGTTGTGTGAATGGAACAAGGCAATAGGATAATGGCCATGGATTTTGTTCAATGCCAGCCCAAGACTTTCCAAATAGATCAGAAACAATACCCTTGGCTTTCCTCATGGTGCCATCTGCTGCAGATTGCTTTATCCTGCTGACTCTGATGAATGACTTACGAGTGTCTGGCTGCTGCACTGCCCACCATTGTATTTAGAGCAGTCTGAATACGGCCCAAATTTTTCTGTGTACTAGTTGCTGGGGGTTGAACACCATCTGCAAACCAGTGCAGCACAAAGTGCAGTGCAGTTCAAAGGACATTATCCTCTTCCTGCATTCATAGATTGCATGTTGATAATACAGACTGAGGGATGATACAATGTCATTCAGAAATTCTGCTGAGCGCCTGATGTTCCACAGATATAGTTAAGCCTCACGGAATTTGTGAATGGAGAGCCACTCAGACCGTGTTAAATACTTGTGACCTTTAAGCAGTATGGATGACATGCTTTTTATTTATTTAAAAAACATTTCCCCCCTAATCCTAATCACTTGAACTGTTACTCCGGCAGATTTCACAGAATCCCATTTTCTCTCTCTTCCTCTTACCATTTTTTTGATTTTTGATGAGTATGCGAGTGATGCAGTTCCACTATAATGTAAGAAGGGGATTAGAGTTTTCCTGACAGCAAAGGCAGGAGTGGGCAGGGATTACAACAATGCATCTGACGTAGGAAAGACAGTTTATGATGCATCAGAGAGAGTAGCAATTATAGAGAAGCCGAGAAGGATGGGGAATGAATAGAACACATACTCCCTGGGCAAAGTCAGTCATGTGTGTTGTGTAAGTCCTTCTTTGTTCTGTAATGTCGTATTGTTCCATTTCCTTCACACAACTGAGCCCGTCCTGATGCATTGCCACAGTAAAAAACCTAGATGTACCATGTGAGTTGCAGTGGAAAGAAATCTGGTTTTGTAATTCACTTACCCACTTCCTGAGGATTCTTCCTTCCCAGTCTGATATGTGGATATATCTAAGCTCTCCCTACAGAATGTGGTGTCTTGCAACTGTAAGTTATGTTTTTTATTTCTCTTTTCCTTCTTGGGAGCAAGATGGTGATGGGACATGAATGCCATGAATTGATTTAGCATTCAGTGTATATTTACTTGTACTTCTTTTTAATCATCAAGATTTAACAGTCAAACAGCAAACTAAATACTGTATGACAAAAACACACTGAGGGCAAATTTATTGACAATTATGAATTTGTACAAATTAGAGAACTTGGGATATAAATAAGTTCATGAAGGAATAGAAAGATATGAGCCATTTCATATCCAACTTTGTATTCTCCTGGTAAATACAAATCCTAAATATATACAACGAGTGTAGCAGCTCCCTCTGGACTACAGGCAGACTATATCAGTAAAACTGCCACCATGAGGGCTTTCAGAGTCAGATCTAACCACTTGTTAATGACGTCAAATGGAAGAATCCAGCTCTAATTGGCTGCTAAATGACCACAGAGAACAAATTACAGGACAAAGTAGCTTCAATTTTCACATTTACCTCATGGCAATGTGGTGGAAAATCACATAAGCTTGCTGCAGTGACATCATGCATGTCATTCAACCGACAGGGGGTGTTTTGTGCCAGTCCCAATGGAGTAAACTCTGTACACTTTGTTTGCTTGCTTCTATTCCAATTTCCTAACCATACACACTTTTTTCAGGACAGCTGCTGAAGTGTAATTTTAATGTAATGACAAATATCATTGTGGTTTGTTGAATAGTACTGTTTATGAGCACTGAAAGTGGGCCTGAAAGTGGGACGGGGGAACTTGGCTTTGCGCCCAACACTGAGCAGGTCCCAGGCTTGCTGGAACAAAGGGCTACAACACCCATGATCCTTTGAGAAAGAAGGTCACAACATCATCGGTTACAGCAGCAGCATCCCGGTGCAGCACTGGGAATGGATGCAAAGCATCTGGAAACCCAAATTCCATCCAATGCTATCCACACTAGAGATGGGATATTTGTATTTATATATGAATAACCCAGACCCAGGTGGCTGGGATCCTTAGTCCCACCTCCCTGAACCGACCCATCCTCTTACAGGTTGCCACACAGTGCGCACGGCCAGCATTCTGCTTGTCACGCCAATCTTGGCCAAAGCCTGGCTGGTGCTTCTCCGCCTTCCTGCTCTTCCGCCACTCCAGCCAGGGGGCGGGATGACGAGTCTCCCCACTCAGCTGCTGAGTGGCCAGAAGGCCAGGAAGGCAGAGAAGTGCCAGTGGGGCTTCGTCTGAGCAGGACGCTGACCATGCGTGCTGTGTGGCGACATGTAAGAGGATGGGTTGGTTCGGCGAGGAGGGACTGGGGATCCCAGCCATCTGGGTCTGGGATATTTGTGTTTGTATACAAATATGAATATATCGTCTCTAATCCACACAATTCCCTAGCTGATAGTGAGGTTCAACCAGGGGTGGCAGACCATCAGAGACATCTTGGGCATAGAGGCAGGCTGGCTCCCAAGCTAGGCTTGACTGTGGCCTTGCCCCAGCCCATTTAAGGGGATTCTCCTAGCTCCTGGGCAAGCAGGCTTACTTCTGCTGCCCTCACCCCCTGGTTAAATCCCAGTGCCCCAATCCGCTCTCCTCTAACGTTGTGGCATGAAACAAGAATAAACCCCAAATAACCTAAACTGCTTACGTTCTTACATAGTGACGCAAAAACCACCCACAAAACATTAAAGGCATACACAAACAGAACAAACATTATTCCCCATTGTGAAAATAGCTATGCCCAAATTGCTCCTAGGACAAGGGAGAGTGTGAGGAAGACTGGCTAGTAAAAGAACGGCTGGAGCAAGGGAAATACACCTCTTTTTATACCGAGCAGACAGATTGCCTGCCTTAGTCCCACTTCCCAGCTGCCTGACTGGTCAATAGGGAGATGGCAGGGGGGGGGGGGGTCCTTGTGGAAGCAGGCTTGACAGCATCCCCAGCACCTTGCTGAGGACCATGTGGGAAGCCAACTGCCCGGCTCCCTTCCTGGCCATGGCCATCGCTCCAGGTGTAACTGAGCATCCCAGGCAAATCTGGGCCCCATCTTTTTAGATGCATAGTAAAAAACCTGTGCAGGCATTGATTTTGAAACCATAGTAGAAAACTTCAGGTAGAAAGACACTCATATCTTTCCATATGTCCCTGACTACTGTACCACTGACCTGGTATAATTTGGGCAAGCAAAAGCCCTAACAGGCCTTGCAAAATGCAGAGGCACAGTAGATTTGTGATAAAGATTATATCAGTTGAGAAAATATAGGATTTGGCAGAAATCCTGCTATACAAGGTGTTTAGCTGCTGCTTTAGATGGCTTTAAAGGGGGATTAGAAAACTGATAGAAAAGAAGTATTAGAAGCTACTGTTCAAGAGGCAGGATCAGAGGTACCATACCTCTGTAAACCAGTTGTTTAAAACAAGAGTGGGAGAGGGCTGCACTTGTGGGATCCCCAAGGCATCTGGTCATCCTTTCAAGGAGAAAGGTGGGATAAAAATATTTTAAATAAATAAATAAATCCACTGTTTGGGAAGCAGCACGCTACCCAAAAAAGGGCATTTGGTGTGCTTCAGCATGGCTCTTCCTATTCTCTTATGCAGCTGTGTGCACCCAAGAAGCAGTAATTCTTGTTCAGCTTTCTAGAAATAACATTATTACAGAAGGAAACTGCTGGAATCATGCCATTGTTGTGTGTTGGCAAATGAAGTCTCAGAACTTACTTTAAAGGAGGTGTGAGTGAATGCCATCTGCTTCAATTCAGTCCAGATTATTTGTCCTACAAATAGCAACTGGTTTGCTTTGTAGCCTATCTGATTTTATTTCTCTCTATGTTTTTGTTTGTCTGAACAGTGAAAAAGCATGAGAACTGGGAAATAAAGGTCTCTTATCTGGGAGTAGAGGTGAAACTCAGTGCCAACTACTGTTCAACCTCCAGTGAGCAGGCAAACCTCATTCTAGTTTCCTTCTCTCCTTCTTTCTTCCTCACTCCTGTGGCATTTGTTTGTTCAATTTATATACCAACCATCTGGCCAACAGCCATTCTGGGTGGTTTACAACATAAAATAACAACAAACATATATCATAAAGTGCAGCCAAACAACAACAACAACAACAAAACAGTTTTAAAATACTGTGCATACTAAAATACCTAAAAATGTTTATTGGCAGTAGTCGGTCTCCTTATAAGAAGCAGTTGTTTCGGTGGACTCCATAAATGGAATACTTTGAAATGCCTGTCATCATCATCATCTTAGAATTGCAGAGCTATGGATCATCAAGTCCAGCCCCTGTCAAGGAGGCACAGTGGGGAACTGAACTTCCAACCTCTGGTTCCACAGCCAGACGCCTAAACCCCTGCACTATCCAGCAGTTTGCTGAAACAACCAGGTTTTCAATTATTTCTTAAAAATCCCCAGCAAGGTAGCCAGGTGGATGACAGATGGTAATTGATTCCATAGCCAAGGAGTGACTGCCGAAAGACAGGTTTCTTGTTTTCTCTTTCCAGGCCTCTCTTGAGGTCAGGATCCTCAGCCATCCTGCCAGGGATGCTCAGATAGGATCGGCTGACCTTATTGGAAGTAGGCACTCTGTCAGGTACCGAGGCCTCAAACTGTTTAAGGCTCCTTGCTCAGCTCCTGCCCTTCCATGAATCCATCCTGCATTGGTTGAGCACTACTGCCCAGCTGTCAGTCACCCCAGATACTTTGAAACTACATTTTTCAAATTCTGAAGTGCCACAGCAAAACCAGTGCTTTGGAGAGCCTCAATTCAATTTATTTATTTAATTTATTTAAATTTTTATCCTACCCATCTAGTGGTCAGGCCACTACTCTGGGTGGTTTAAAATAACAGAATGTAAACATATAATAAAACTACAGTAATAAACTAATAAACATATATATATGATTTATGTAATGTTTTATATTACATAAATATATATACATACATATATAAAAATTACAATAGAAAGGTACAATAGATGGTGGCAAAACAGTCAAATTAGTCTGGGGTAAGTCTCTGAGCTCCCGTCGCTTGTCCCAGCTCCTGCCAACCTAGCAGTTTGAAAGCATGTAAATGCGAGTAGATAAATAGGTACCACCACGGTGGGAAGGTAACGGCGTTCCATGTCTAGTCGCGCTGGCCACGTGACCACGGAAACTGTCTACGGACAAACGCTGGCTCTACGGTTTGGAGACGGGGATGAGCACCGCGCCCTAGAGTCGGACACGACTGGACTAAATGTCAAGGGCAACCTTTACCTTTAAGTCTCTGAAAGGCCTGTGTGAACAGTGTTGTTTTGAGTTGTTTCCCAAAGCCAAGGAGGGAAGGGGCCAGTCACACCTCTACATGGAGAGAGTTCAATAACAACGTGGCCACCACAGAGAAGTCCCAGTTTTGTGTTGTTGATTTCCGGGCCTCCCTTGGGGTAGCCACCTGTAACATCCCAGTATATGAAGTGTGGGTGGCATGGTTGGTTGTTCTGAGGGTGAGGTGATCAGACACTTTAAGCTTCTGTACCTTGCTTTAGATCAGCTTGAAAATGGGCAAGCATCCCTACTTCACTTAGTTTTCTGAATAAATTCTGAATCTTTAGTACGTACACCCCTGCTTTAAAACTATAAGCTAAACATGGATCCAGGATGCTGATGCTTAGCCTGTATGCAGCTCTAGTAGAATCAACCAAACACACTTAGCATTATATACCATTAAACTAATCTCAAGTGATTTCTCACCAGACCATCAGGTGTTTCAAATATTTCAGTATTAGCACTATAAAAACTGTTAATGGATGATGAGTTGGATTTTAGTTCAGTAAGCAGATGGTCCATTGTCAGATGTCTTGGTGAATCAGTGGATCACATATTGGCATGAGATACATAATCAGCAGCACTTTTTCTTTTTTCTTTTTAGCAATGAAAGAGAATATCAAAGAGAAAGCTCATGCCAACATGATGCAAGAGCTACAGAATGTATGACATCAGTGTTGGAATGCAGGAGAAGTTTCACAGTACTGTCCTGTAAATATTTGCTTGTGGTTTCTCCCACATAAGTGTATTTGGATTCATGGTCTTCATCTGTTTCTTGGATGAAACTAGAGATATTATCAATAGTGCCTACTTAAACCACTTGTGTTTTTTTAAACTAATGTGCTAGGAGTGCAAATAGCAAACTAGCCTTGAAAAGATAACAATAAGTACCAGAGTATTGAAGGACTAGAAAACACCAGTAACTGCTACAGAATAAGGAATGCATGTGACTAATGCCCTTTAAATATTTAAAATGTGCACCAGTCATAATTCTCAAGAAGTTGAACCTTGATATGAAAGAAAAGCAATATTTACAGCAGATTGCTTTCAGCATTTCTAGAATGTTTATACAGCAGGCTGGATCAGAGTTAGGGCAATTGCTTTAAAAAAACAGCTACAGTCACACTTCTGATCATTATAACTGGTTACAGTGAAAGTAACCAACTACTGAGTAGCCAGCAGTGGGCTCACATGAGAGTCCTCCTCCCCCATTTACTGAAGTTATACAGAACTATAAAAGTAACTAAAACATTACAGTTGTGCCACAAAAGTGTTATGCTACCTTTTGTTAAGTTACAATCAGAGTGCAACATAGCTATGCCTGAAGCAGTGTAAAAAATGAAGTAATGATGGTTAACCAGATATTAGTTACTAATTTCCAAGCTCTGTCTTAGACCCCAACATTACCTCTTGCACATAGGAGGCTTCTGATCCTGTGAAGGAACATTGCTGAGAGAAAACAGAAGAACCACCATGACTGATTCTGTCCTCTCTCTTGAGTTCTTGTGCCCCCTGAAAATCTGCTTCAAAAAGTTCTGAAGGACCCTTCCAAGCAGTGTGGAAACCACCCCTCTGGAAGCATTCTGAGCAGACTTCAGATTAAGGGATGACATTGCTATTGGAATAAACTCTGGGCCTGACCCAAGATCTTTGTGTAAACTAGATAACGAGGAGCATATCTTGGTCTGGCTTGGCCTTTCCTAATTATTTCAATTTACCACCTTGGGATACAACTCCTGGACTCACAGCTACATCTTGATTTCAGATGCAGTGGTATTAACACATAAATCATTTCAGTGTACATGACTGCATAGTTACCTAATGACTACAGAATTCTTGTTTCTTTTTCTAAAATTTACAGGGAGGCTATGCTGGCTGGGACATTCTAGAAACTATAGTCCAAATAACAACTTTCCCCATCTGAATGCGTATAATCAGGGATGTTGGCACGTCTTTGGGTCTGAGTCCAAGTCTTTGGTACCAAGTCCTGAGTCCCAAGCCCCAAGTCTGAGTTCCTACCAAAAACAATATCTTTTCCCCAGAAAAAAGGGAGGGAGGGGTATGTGGGTTCCAAGTCGCAAGCTGAGTCTGAGTCATCGAAAAACAAAAACAAGCTGAGTCACCAGTGTGACTTAAGTATGACTTGACAGCAAGTCCCACGACTCGAGTCCCCATCCCTGAATATAATTAGAGACCATGTTGTCAGTGCATGTGTATTGCTCTAATACTGCGAAATTTTGCACCATAGCTTTGATTCCATTCATTTAGAAACATCTTGCCTTGAATGAAATCTCTGAAGTTGCTGTATTGCTTAATTATTTATTTATTCCTTTTATTTATATCCTTTCCTCCTCCCTATGCAAGGAGTGGCTTACAGAATGCTTAAAGAGCAAGAAACAGGTAAAACCTAAGCAATTCATAGTATTAAAACTCAGTTAAACATTGCCACATTAAAACAACTACTGATTTTAAGCAACTTAGAACAATTTAAAGCAAGCACATAAGAAGAAACTAAAAAGTAAAGCAACTCCCATTAAAAGTCTCTTCCTCCTCAACTATTTGTTGCCAAGCTTTAACACCATATTGCCTATTAACACCAAGATACCCAGGTCTCCTCCCGCACTTCTCATTTCTTCTATTACTTCCCTACTACCAGTCAAGCTCCTCTGCTTTCTAGTTTGCATAGAATTGGCAATGGCAGAATCTACCTGGGGATGGAGGTGGGGAAATATGCAAGCTGTGAAAAGGTCAACTACCATTTACCCACAACTTCCCCCCAACCTGATGCAAAAGGCTGAAGGTTGAGTTTCACATTTTGGCTCTTCCAACTGGCAAATCAGCATCACTATCCTTCAGCCCTGGAAGTGGTCCAGCAATTTTATTTTGTAAACAAGCTCTTTAAGAAGAAGAAAATGGAGCAGTGTATGCCAGCAGTCAATGAGAAGATATAATCAGCCATGTTGCCTGTAACCACAGAAAATGGAGTATCAGTGTAGAAATGTTTTCTTTTTTGCAGGGCAGAGAAAATGTATTATAGTTATTTCAGTGACAACTGATGGTAAACATTTAACTAAACATTTAAAACCGGCCATTTCCAATTACAATACTTAATGAAGATGTTTACCTAGGTATGTACAATAAAAAGGTATGAGCATCTGTAGAACTACACAGCCATGTGACATTATGCAAAAAATAGACCACCTTAATATCACAAGCTAAGGTGGGGCAAATAATTTGCAATTTCAGTTGTTGGCAGGGTGTGGTGGGAGTTTGCAGTCCAGTTTCTGTAAAGGGAGGAAATGTGATGTGGTTGGGATTAAAATCTATTTTTCCCTAACTGATTTTAAATTCAGAAGTCATCATTTGACAAATGGTTGAGAACTATGCTGAATGAAGCATGTTCCTGTTCATCATCATCAACATCATCTACTAGTACTTAAAATTAGCTAAGCAATATAGAGAGATTGAAAAACAAAGACGTTTCCTGCTTAAAGACTTAGAATATACAGCATGAACTCAACTGTTAGTCTCAACTAGAGCAGACCCACAGAATCATTCAGTCAGGATGTAGGGAGGAATACCTATTATTGATTTATCACTCAGGGATTAATTCTGTATTCTCACTTGGACTAGCAGTTGGATCTACGCCATTAGACTGAAAAGAAAGGGAAGAGGAAAAGAAATAAACTCAGAGTACAGCTATATAAGTGAAAGAGAGCAATCTAGTCTGGGTCACTTAGGAATGGTAGGGCTTGATTAGATCGCTCCTTCTGTTCACATGGAAATCACTCCTGCAGCTCTGTAGAAGCTGGTAAACTAACCATAATAATAAAAAAAAATCCATCACAACCCAATAACAAAATCAATACATTTACTGGGATATTTTATGTGCCCACCATTATTTTCTTTCCGTGAGAAAAACAATAAATTTTAAACATCTGAAAGATGGGGGCATTACTACAGTGCAAGTAAGAATTAGGGATGGGATGTTTGTGTTTCAAAGAATGAAAAGAAACACGAGACTCTTCTTCATTTTCATGTTTTTCAATTGATTCCCGACAAAGAGTCTCCTAAACATGAATGATTCATGTTAATGAAAGGTACACGAAAATGTCATTTTTCACCCCTTTTTCATCCAATAGCATGAGGGCTGTTATCTGCAGCGAATCAAAAAGTCCAGGAGTGGTGAACGGGAATTTGGAACATGTAAAAGAGCCCGGGTTGTTGAAACCCAGTGAGGAGTGCTCTTTCTTTGTTTGTCATTCCTTGTGAGTGTGCAAGCTCCTGGCGGGGAAAAAGGAGTCTCCCCATATTGTAGTAATTTTGGTTGGAGGGTGAGGCTTTGATTGTATTTTTTGTTTTCATTTGCTTGTTTGCTTTTCTTGGTTTTTGGGAGGGGGGGCTGTGCGTATTTTTTATGTTGTTATTTTTCTCCTGTTTGACTGACTTTAAAAAAATTGGTTAATTTGCTCTGTATTTATTCTGTTATAAGTGTCTGTTTTGCTGGGAGGGTTGAGAATGTTTTGTTTGGTGGTGATAGTTGTTGGATGTACTGTTGCCTGCTTTTGGTATAGACTGATCCTCTGTTGCCTCATCTCTACTTTTTTGGAGTAGTTTTTATGGGTAGTTAGGACTTTTTTGGACTAGTATCAGAAAATACAACTGGTGTGACCCAAAAGAGGCAGTTTTGCAGAAGAAACAGAACTGCTCAGAGTTGCCCAGTTTATGAGGCTTGGGACAGATGTGATGCATGGGTTTCTGCCAATTTCCCTTACAAAGATTCATGTATGTGGCAGGTTCTGGTGGGAAAAAAATTAAGGGCTGGAGAAGAGGTTACCAGTACATTGAAGAATGGAAGCCTTGCTGGGGGCGGGCAAGGCAAATTGCTGACATTTCCCCACTATAGGCAATCCTGGGGTTGCTGCAAAATGACCCCCTCTATTCCTTTCATTCCATCAACAGACATAAAAAATGGGAACGAGATCTCAGTAACCTCTCATGATGATATAGGTGAAAATTTTCAAAGGGTTTGGAGGGCAGAGAACCTCCCATCACAACAGCAGCAGCAGAAATTCTGTATTTTACTTTCATTTTTGCTGCCACTTTCTTGTGGTAGTAGAATTTCTCTTGGTAGTCAGTTTTCTCTTTCAAAATGCCCGATGCAGTGCAACATCATGACACAGTGTCATTTCAGGGTCATTTGAGAGGAGCAGGTGAAGGAAGAGAAGAGGATGTTGAGTGCGGTCTGCAAAGTTCTCCTGATCCTCCATGGCAAATCATCTGTGCATATCATCACCAATATACAGACAAGCTGACAAACTTTACTTTACTTTACTTTACTTTATTAGATTTTTACCCCGCCCCCCTAGACAAAGTCTACTCGGGGCGGCTTACACACATAATAAAAACATTATTATACATAAAAATTTAAAAGATCATAATTTTAACACTTATATTAAATTAAATCAGTACCAAGATGAAAGAATAAAAATCAGTTATTGACTGGAGGGAAGGCCTGTCTGAAAAGCCAAGTTTTCAAATGGGTTTTAAAAACACCCAGCGAGGGTGCCAGGCGAATTTCAGTTGGGAGGCTGTTCCATAGCCGAGGGGCCACTGCCGAGAAGGCCCGGTTTCTTGTTCTTTCTTTCCGGGCCTCTCTCGGCGTTAGGCCCCTCAGCCGTCCCTGCTGGCTATTCCGCTGAATGACCACAGATTGACCACACTGAATGACCACAGATTGCAAAACACAGGCGGCAGTCTTAAGTAAGGAGGAAACTTTTCTATGTCTGCTTTCCCAGAAATTGACACAGCAGAGCACATTGTCATACCATTGCATGGGATCTGTTAAAATTGCTCATACCTTTTGGGCTGTAGGAAGATCACATAATGGCATGTAATGGGGCGAATGTGAGGAACATCAGGAAGGATACAGGCACTTGAGCCTAACTAGTCAAGTCTATTTTTTCCCAAATGGCATGGCTTTGGATGTCCAGTTTCACAAGCTCAAAAGAAGACACTACTTTGCATTAAATTGCATATGATAATATATAAAGATGCAAAATTATAAATATTACATCATTGGAATCTATTCCACATGTATGTCCCTTCTGCTTTTTAAAAAATTTCCTGCTATCTGATAGCAGATAGCAGGGATTTAAAAAGATTAAAGTACTGTCCTTGCCCCCCCCCCATCACCCCCTTGCCTGGAGAATTTCTCACATCCCCTTCTGACTGCCTACCAACCCAAGTGCCCCCTGCCACTTCTGGGGAGTTGTAATCCAAAAACATCTGGGGACCCAAAGTTGGGAACCTCTGATTTGAATGTATCAATCAACTTGCCTTAAGAAACAAAACAGAAACACATTTGAGAAAGAGGGGCAGGGACTTCCAGAATATAGTCAAGTTACAGGAAAGCTATTGTTCAGTAATAACTTACTGTTGGAAGATTTGGTCTAGGCGGGGACAGGAACAAAGCAAGAGAACGACTCACAACATTCTGAAAAGTTCTTTATTTACACTCTGTTTATTACAAATACATGCTTCACACAACCAAACAAACAACCGTACACATGGACATCACTAGATCAGCAATGCAGAAATCAAACAGATTACATAAATGGAAGTAGGAATGGGGAAGTTGTATTCTCTCTGCCAAAACTAGACCAGGAGCAGATTGTGGTACTAATCATGATCTGTTAATATCCAACATTAGAGTAAAGCTGAAAAAGAACACTAAAAGAACTGTAGTGCCAAAATATAATTTAAGCAACATTTCTGATGAATTTAAACTCCACATGGGGTTTGCATTACTAAATTCAATTGACTATGAAGCAGAAGAACTGTGGATTGAAACCAGAGATAACGTTAGGGAAGAATGCAAAAAGATAATTCCTATAGCAAAAAAGAAAAGAACAATCTAGAGGATGACAGAAGAAACACTTAAAATTGTGAAGAAGCAAAAGTAAAAGATGACAGAATAGGGTCAGAACCCTTAATGCAGTTTTTTAGTGGCTGTCACATAGAGACAAAGAGAACTATTTAATGCTTTTAAAAAATATCTAGTTTATGAATGTGGGATATTTTGCTTCTGTACCCACAATTCAAAAAGTCAGTAAATGGCCAATATTGCTGCCCACATTGCTGGCAGGAAAAAGGATGGCACGTTTTACATAGTGAAGGGCAGCCTGACTGTTGACAACACCAATGGCAGCAGTCGAGATGGTCTACAGCAGTGGTCCTCAATCTTTTCCAAATCGCGGACCGGTTGGGGTGGGCGGGGGTCCGTGCGCGGGGGGGACACCCCCCCACTCGAGGGTGGGTGAGGTGCACTCATGGGTGGGTGGGGCATGCTCGTGGGTAGGCGGGGCATGCTCATGGGTGGGCGGGGCGCACACTTGTGCATGGGCGGGGCGCGCTCACGTGGATGCGTGGGGCGGCGGGCATCCATGCATGCGTGTGGGTGGCCCTGCGTGCGTGTGGGCGGGAGTGCGTGCGGGGGTGCGGGAGATCTGTCTCTGTGGCCCGGTCCTGCCAAAGCCACGGCCCATGACTGGGCTGCGGACCGAGGGTTGAGGACCCCTGGTCTACAGGATACCTTCTTCTGCTCAGTACCATTCACAAAGTGACACAATGCAAGGGAAAATCCCAGAAGCTGACTCCATTTCCCATCAGTTAACCAGTTCTCACCGAAACATAAAGCAATTGTCAGGGCTGTTTTTCAACAAGTGTGAATGGCAATGAGCAGAACAGGACACCATGTAGAATGGTAGTGAGTAGAGATGGGGGTATTCATAGACGAATACGAATATCCCCCCGCAGGTGGAAATAATGAGGCCCCATGGAGCCGGACCGTCCACTCACCGTTCGGCCACTGCCGTGGGCACAGCGGCGCCTTCCTATCACGCCGTGCTCTGCAATGGATTAGCCACTCCTGGCTGGAGGCGGGATGACAACCCTCTCTGCCAGGTCGCAGAGTGGCTAATCCATTGCGGAGCACAGTGCAATAGGAAGGCGACGCTGCACCCACGGCAGCAGCTGAATGGTGAGTGAAATAACCCTTGTTATTTCCACCTGCGGGGGGGGGGGATATTCGTATTCGTCTACGAATACCCCCATCTCTAGTAGTGAGCACAAGAGTACATCATCCTGACTGCTGCCATTGGTGTTGTCAGAATTCAGACTGCCCCTTCGTATGTAGTGACTATGGAGAACTACAAGGGATTAGAACTACATGGAATTTGAAAAGATCATCAGATGTAAGGATTTGTCACTGGAGACCAAAACCAAGATCATCCACCCTGTTGTATATCCAATCATAAGAACATAAGAGCCCTGCTGGATCAGGCCAGGGGCCCATCTAGTCCAGCTTCCTGAATCTCACAGTGGACCCACCAGATGCTTCTGGGAGCACACGAGACAACCAGATACCTGTCTCCTGATACCCCTCTCCTGCATCTGGCATTTGGAGGTACCTTCCTTTTAAGCCTGGAGATTATACATCCCCATCATAGTTTGCAACCTGCGATGGACTTTTCCTCCAGGAATCTGTCCAATCCCCTTTTAAAGGCATCTAGGCCAGATGCCATCACCACATTCTGTGGCAAGGAGTTCCACAGACTTAACACCACGCTGGGTAAAGAAATATTTTCTTTTGTCTGTTCTCACTCTCCCAACACTCAATTTGAGTGGATGTCTCCTGGTTTTGGTATTGCGTGAGAGGGGAAAGAGCTTCCCTCTATCCACTTTATCCATCCCCTGCGTAATTTTATACGTCTTAATCATGTCCCCCCTCAGGCGCCTTTTCTCTAGACTAAAGAGCCCCAAACGTTGTAGCCTTTCTTCAGAAGGGAGGTGCCCCAGCCCACTATGTATAGGTATGAAACCTGTACAATAAAAAAAGCTTACAGGGAAAAAATGATTCATTTGAAATGCGGTGGTGGAAGAGACCTTTGCAGGCACCCTGGGCTGCCAGAAAGATGAAAAAGTGGGTCCTAGAGCAAATAAAGCTTTCAAACTTTAGACATATCAGAAGAAGGCAGGATTCTATAGAAAAGATGATACTGCTGTTAAAAGTTGACAGCAGAAAAAGAGGAAGGCAAAATATTAGGTAGATTGACTCCCTAAATGAACTGACAGGCTTGAGTTTATAAGAGCTGAGCAGGGTTGTTAAGGACAGGATATTTTGGAGATCACTTATTCATAGGGTCACCACAAGTTGGAGGCAAATTGTTAGCGTGTAACAACAATAATTTATTTGGCAACACAATGTCTTGCATCATAGTATATACAGTGGTGCCTCGCTAGACGATTGCCTCGCAGAACGAGGAAATCGCTAGACGATGGCTTTTTGCGATCGCTAATGCGATCGCAAAACGATGGTCTCCTATGGGCGATTTTCGCTAGACGAGGAGGTTTCCCCATTGGAATGCATTGACTAGTGGTCAATAGCTGTCAGTGCATTCCAACGGGGACCCGCACTCGCTAGACGAGGTTTCCCTATGGACGATCTTCGCAAGACGACAACTTTTCCCTTGGAACGCATTGAAGAGATTTCAATGCATTCCAATGGGGAAACGTGCTTCGCTAGACGATGTTTTCGCAAGAACGGAACGGATTAACATCGTCTAGCGAGGCACCACTGTAAATTAAAATCACTGGAATCTTTCTGGCATGATCCCCAGAAAATCCTTAATAACTATTTTCCAAAAATGCATAACAAACTATGAGTGATACCACTTTAAATTATAAGTTGTATTACATTGTTTTAATTATGCAGTTGTAACAGTGTAAGGAGAACCTTGATGAAAAGGACTTCTGGGAGGTGTACTGTGAACACTGTTATTCACAAGTATAAAGAACAAGGAGCATAGAATCCCAAAATTAATGTTTTATTTTTTTAAAATGTTGCTCTTATTTCAAAAGCTCAGAAATAACATTCATATCTTTGTGTTAAAGTGTGGAAGTTATTACTTAGCTAGCACACGATGAAGTTGTTGATGTTGTTGTTGTTGTTGTGAGGACAAACTAAGGTTCCAGTATTATGACACAGGAGATATGAAACCTTGAAGAAGAGAGTTGGCAGGCTCCAAACCAGTGTTGTGTTTCCTATCCCCCTTGCTGGGGGCACTAATAAAATTAAATAAATGCCAACCCATTCCATAATCACGAGATCCTGCAGCCAAGTCACTGTCTGGGTTGCTTGACAACAACTTGGGAAATACTGTCCAACTACCCCCCGAATGGCTTTCTGGCCTTCGTTGCCCCTTGAGGGTTGTCAGGTCACAATGCTGTGATGACAGCAGAAGCTGTAACTGGCAGGGTTCCCACCTCAGAATATCTAGACTTTAAACCTTGCAACTCTATACACCCTTGGCTTGCTTTCCAGGTTTGCCCACTTCTTTCCAGCTAGAAGAGTGTTGCTGTTTTTTAAGGTTAATCCAGATATGTTGAAATATGCATCTTTGAGTTACAATTCCCAGAAGCTCCCCAGCTTGCACATATGCATTCAGCATTGACTGGGGATGGGGAGGGGAGGAAGATTGCACCACTACGTCCACTTCCCACACTTCTACATCATGTCCTATGAAAGTGCTAAATGGGCTCTTCTCACAAATCCAGGTTGAGTCTGGGGTGAGGAGGAGAAGAGGGAAGTTAATCCATCACCAGAGAAAAGAGAACACAGTATACAAATAATGCCCTTGGTGTGTGGAGAGATTGAGAACTGAAGACCCCACCAGGATGCTGAAAGAGTTGACCTTGAGCATTTGACGTTCTAGACTTAATCATGTTTTGGCAGAGGAAAGCAGCACCAGTGGTGGCTGGTGACCATTGTAGCTGGCAAAATAGGACAGATAGCACAGGTACACAGAAGTAAAGGTGACAGGCGGAGTGCAGAGTGGTTATTCATAAGTGTACACAGAGACAGACAAGCAGGCATGCACATAAGTACTGCAGGAAGTGGGGAGAGTTTTGATACTTCATCTGGTAAGAAGGCAAGCAAGAGGGCTGGGCATAACATGAGGTTGTTCATTTGCCCTAATGAAGGAGCCACCACTGAGAAATAAGCTTGTTGGAACAATTCCATAGACCTTAGGTGCCATTATATATGAGTAGACATGTACAGATTCAGAAGCTAAACTCTAAGGCCCCACAATATCCATCAAGCACAGCAGAAGTGGGGAATGCATTACCCCTACAAGTTGTTGAAATGTATCTCTCATGATCTTTCACCATTGGAGATTCAGAGCATAGGAAAAGTCTTTTTTTGGACAAAATCTCCAAGGAAGTCGCGTCCAGAAGGCAACTTTCCAAAGTTCTCCACAAAACTGCTCCTTTCATTGAAGTCAATGAGCAAGCCAGCTCATGTAGGAACCTTAGATATAATACACACCATGCAGGAGTCTGAATTGTGACTGCTTCCAGTTGTGGTGTTCACAGGGGACTCAGATGACCCTTGCCTTCAGTTTGAACCCCCCCCCCCACCTCATGTTCTCTCAGCTTCTTTTCTCCTTTTTCTTACAAGGAAAAAATCTGTTGAAGAATGAAAGATGGAACGGTGCCACAATGGCTGCTGATTGGTAGTGCTAGGAACCCTCTACCTGGAAGCACTCTAGGATAACTGGGCTGAGTAGATTGATTTTATACTGAGATGGTGAAGGTGTGATAAAGCATGTGCTGAGAAAACACTGCAATGTTGGGGGGAAATTCAGGCTGATTCACTCCTATCTGAATCTTAGTGTGGTACAGTATCACAGATCCAAACAGCACTTTTCAAAAAACAACAACAGAGAAAGCTTTATTTCTCAAAATGTCTGTCTCTATACTGGCTAAAACACTGCATTAATGTTTAACTGAATTGGCAGAAAGCAAAGCAAAGAACAGCTTTATCAAGGGAGTCATTACAGATGTGAATGGCATAGCAAATACCACATGATTCTGCAAGCCCTGACAAGTGTTTGAAGAGGTGAAAAATGCAAAAATCCTGACCAGTCTGAAATCCAACCTTAAAATGGTTGCTGTCTCCAATCCAAAGCCAGCATATTGTAGTGAACAGTGTCAGCCCTGGTCTCAAAAGACTTGGGTTCAAATTCTCAGCATGAAAACTTAACAGGGGATGGCAATGTTCAGCCACCCTTTGGACATCTTACCCACCTCCCGAACTCTATTAGGGTTACTAGAAGTCAGATGTAACTTGACAGCAACAACACTTCCACTCATCTAGCATAAACCAAGATATGCACAAGAAAACAGTCAGCAGATCATGATGATGAATACTTTTAAAATCATCTGAGAAGCAGATGGGAAAAGGGAGGGGGAAGAGGAGGGATGTTTAGTGAGCAGACATGGGAACATAAGATGAAGTGACCCCAGAACACAGACTAGTACAGTACTATAGGGATAAATTTTGAAGTGCAGGCACCCATTGTGGCAGTCCCCTTAGCTATCCCATAGACATGCAGACAACTCTATTGATCTGTAGCAACAAACCAAGAGTGTTCACTTTCACCAGGAGCAGGTTTTTTTTGTAAAGCCAATGGTTCTTAACTGCCCAACTTGGTTCATTTAGAACTAAGCTGCCCCTCTTTGCATTACTAGTGATAAATCTGAGGAGATGGGGCGATAGAGGATGCCATGATACTTATTAACAGAAAAGCTGTGACTTTTTTTTTGCCAGTCCTTCTTCCATTATCACATTGTTTCTCACTGTTGTAGTGTGCTTTTAAATCATTACCAATTATCCTTACCAATTATGCTGAAATACACATATCCACTCTGGAGTAACATATCTTTAAACTGTGGTGTTCTCCCAGGTATGACTAAGTTCAGGGCAGTGACTTACTAGTATTTCAAAATGAAGAAGCGCAGGCTCCCACTACATATAGTTTTTCTGTATTAGATTGTACAGAACTGTTCATATGCAGCTGCTAATACTGGGACATGCTGTTTTTGTTAAACTTTGAGTGCTTTAGCAAGAACAGCAAGTTTCACTTCCTAGTAATAAACAGCATTATCTTGGTATTTCATGTAAAGTTCTTAGGGAGACCCACAAACATTAATGGATCATCAAACACAGAAGGTACATATCATTCATCACATAAATACGTCAAGGTTACTGTGGACATCTGTTCATAAGAACCTAGAAAACACAAAGCCTCAGACTTCTGTTCTGTTAAGCCCATCTTCTTCTACAACCATGCTATCCTTGTAAACTACTGGGAGATAGTTGTGTACTATGAACTATGTAGTAGGTGCAGACAAATTATGCAGTCTGTACAAGCTGTATGGTCTGATCTTATATATGTCTTCTTGTGCATCTTACATTTAATTTCTGAGGTATTTATTGCTAAATGCGTGAATACAAGATTTCTGTGAAAATTATACTTTTTTATCAGCAAGAAAAGATATGTACGGAGGGGCATGCTTATCAAATATTATTCATAAAGCATGTAAATGCATCTCAAAATGTTTCATATTTGTGCATACATCACCGGTATCTCGATTTTATCATGTTTATGCTAATAACTCGGAGGAAAGGGGGGGGGAACCCAGTGGAACAAAAAGGGTGTAGCTGGCCTGGAGTTACGTAGAAAGGAGGTCGTGAACCATGTAATTGAGTGAAAATTACCTCTGTACAGTATACACAAGCCGCTTTCCAACCCACAGCTCCTGCAGGCGGCGTCATCTCACTCCAGCGGACGTTGTTGCGGGCTGAACGGCTTCTCGCCTGCTGGGGTAATTCGCCCCGCTAATTTGGCGGGGTTTGCGGCGTTCTCGTCTGCTCTCGGCAAATTGCACGGGTCGGTCTTTGGCCTCCTGGCGTGCCGCCAAAGAGCCTCGCTACTCCTCTGAGCTGGCGCTTGGCAAGTGCGAATGGCTTACAGTGTGCAAAAGTCGGGGCAAGGTGACCAGAAACGGGGTCCAGGACAAACTGTCAAGGTCACGCCGGGTGTTTTGCTTCAGCTCAGGTATTATTCCTGCAGCTCATAAAGGGCATTATACAATCTACAAAGGACTGTTTACTTTAACAAAGAAAAATTGAGGGCGACTCCCGGGAGTTCCGCTTTATTACATCGGAAGCAGTGCGTTTTCACCTTGAATTCATTGTCGTCTGGCTAATTCGCAGCACACGGACCTGTTTTTACATCTCCGGATAGGGCCAGATAAGGCTGCCTTAAGCCAGGGAGAAAGGAGCAGCTAAACAATATTTAAAACACGCAGAACCAAACATACAAACACAATTAACCCATCCGTGGACTGAACTCGTGAATGCCACCCCCTTTCTTTCCGGGTTTCTCCCAACCCAGGCTGGGTACAGAACAAGGTTCTGTCCCGGTACCCCAACCCGGGTTAGATGTACACCTGGACGTTGCTCGTCTGAGTGCATGCCCCGTGGTGGCGGGGTGTAATCGCCGCCCAGGGTCTCGTGCCTGAGGATTTGTAATCCTATTTTGGAGCACATGGCGTGGCTCACCGGGGCCCGTCTGTGGCCACCCGCCAAAAGGTTAAATCCAGCCTACTCGGGGCTCTGGAGTCTATGGGGTTAGTCGAGGACTCGGATAAAGCACTGCACGTGGAGGTGGGTTAAATCCGGCCCGCTTTCCCGCAGCTCCAAGAGCTCAACTTTTATTCTAACCGGGCTCTAGAACGCAACGGGTTAAATAAAGCTCATCCTGGGCTCGGGCGCGCCGAGGGTTAACCCGGGGCGGCTGCGGCTCCAGCAGGGGGCGACCCCTGCAATGATAACAAACGGTCACGTGGTGGGTCCAGCGGGGTGGGCTGTTTTCTCTCTCCCCGCTCCCTCCTCGCCTTCCTTCGCTCGCTCGGCGCGAACGTCACCCCTCCTTCCCGGTCTCCAGGGCGACGGGTCCATCTGGGCGCGCGTCAGAGCCGCCCGTCTCTTGGCAACGGCTGGATGTCTCTCTCTCCCTTCTCATTCAGCCTCGCGCTTGGGCGCGCGTCGCTCTGGCGTCAAAGTGACGTCAATGGGTCTGTCTCGGTTGGCGGGGTGGGCGGGGGCAGGGCTTCCCGCGTGTTCCTCTGCCCCCTGCACACACACAGAGCGCGCGCTGGCTGGCAGCAGGGAGAGCAGCGGCGGCGGCGTTACTAGCAAGAACAGCGGCAGCACCGCCACCACCACCACCACCTTGACAGAGCCTGGCAGGCGGGCGCGGAGGCGGCGGCGGCGGCAGCAGCAGCCGCCAGCAAGCCTGCCAGCAGCAGAGCGCGAGGTACGGCTTGAGGGCAAGCTGCGCGGCCGCCCGAGGCTGGAGCGGCTGGTGCTGCACAGACTTGGGACGGGGCGAGTTTTCTAGGGAGGAATCCCCGCGCCTCCTTCCTCGGGGACGATCCTCCCTGGGTTCCCTCGGCGGCTTCCCTCTTTTCCCTTTGGGGGTCCCTCAGGACGAAGAAAGCTATCACTCGTATCATTTCCATTACGATTGCTATTTTTGGTTGTGTAGTAGATATGCGCTGATGCCCTTTTTTTTCTACACCTTGCGAGCAGCTGATTGACTCGTGGTAGGTTCTCACGAATAGAAGACTCGCGTAGAGACCCCCATTCATTTCTAGTGGAATGTGGAGTCTTTTTCCCGGGGAGCCTGCCGTAGACATAGCAGGCAAAGATCGGGCAGGTTATCTTCCCGAGGGCTAAGCAGCACTTGACATACCACTGCTTGCTACGAATCTGATTGTTAAGAATTTGTCACTTTTTTTGGATTATGAAGTACTTGGTGTTTTTATTTTATCATTGATCTAGGTGGCTGTGGCCACGGAGTGTGGGTGTGTGCTTGGGGGTTGTATTGGGAAAGCTTTAAAATAAGGAGTTGTATTTTCTCCCGTGTCAAGTCCCTCAGGACCAACTTCTGAAGTTTGAGACAGTTTGCAAAAGCCTTGATAGGGCAGGAGGGGAGAATGTCTTAGTGAGCCTCTCTTCATTTTCTTCCAGGTTCAAATCAGATCTTTGAAGAGAAATGCTTATGTAGAGGCTTCTAAATAGTGTTTGTCACCCACCAAAATCAAAGGATGGTGATCATGTCAGATTATACAACTGTGCCCACCTCAAGCCAGAGCCATCAAAGGCCTCTTCGGGTCGGATTCTATGATATTGAGAAGACCTTGGGAAAAGGCAATTTTGCCGTGGTGAAACTGGCCAGGCACAGAGTAACCAAAACGCAGGTGGGTGTGATGGTCTGTGGCCTTGATTTGTATAGAAAATTAAGAGTGAGGAAAGTTTGTTTTGTGGGGTTACTAACTTCTGTAAACTGGAATACATCAATTGTAATAAAAGGGACTCCCTGGAGTAGACTCATAGCGCAACACAATATATAAGGAGAGGAGCAACAGCAGAAGTTTTGAATTGACTGCATTTTGAAATGGATTTGAAACCATCAGAAGGCCTGTTGTTAGTCCTGATTTTCCTACTTTTGCTGACATTAAAACAAATGGCAGTTGTGCTGTTTTAGTTTATCTTCCTAGATGGATATGATTTTTTGAAGTAAACAATATGAAGTGACTTCAGTTAACATTATCCTTGTGACAACTTAAACGGAGTGGGTGATTAAGAGTGTCAGAATTATTATTTTAAATATATATTTAGAAGCTGTCACACTTGGTAATTTTCTGAATTAGCTTGTACAGTCTTTCGTGAAGCTGGATGAAGGATTATAAAAATGGAATGTTGTGAATAGTTGTCACTTAAATTCAGTGTCTGGCACTTTGATTCCTAAACATATAGATTAATAAAGAATAGGTTCTCTTGAACTCAGTCAGACTTCCTTCTACCTCTGACTAAATATGCTTATAATTGTTCTGTTCAGGCATTTATCTATAAGCAAATCCACTGATTCCAGTGAAATGAACATTCAGTAAATTAGTCTATATTCTTTCTCTCTCTCTGTCTTGCCTGTGGTCCTCTTATCTGAGATTTTTACAGTATAGTTTTGTCTTAACTTCCCATAAATGTGCTTTGTTTTCACAAACCTTGTTTTTATTTGCATTAGTATATTATGAAGTGATATAAGAATATATTTTACAGATATTCCTGGTTTGTTTTCTTGAAACTACAGGTTGCAATAAAAATTATAGACAAAACACGGTTAGATCCAAGCAATCTGAAGAAAATCTATAGAGAGGTTCAGATCATGAAGCTTTTGAATCACCCCCACATTATCAAACTCTATCAGGTAAGAGATTCGGCCTGACCACTTGTCTGCCTCTTCAGCTTATCCTTATGGCTTTGGCGGCTAATGATATTAAAATGCACATGATTCCTTCAGAAGAGAAGTGAGCTCTTCTGTTAGTTAAAAGGCAGAAAGAAAGATAAAGCATGCAATCCTTATTTAATATTTAGTAATTTTACTATTTTGGATCTAAACATAAGTTACAAATCATTTAGATGTGAGTAGTAAATTTTCAGTTGCTCTGGATTTACTGTTTGGACGCACATGACTTCAGTTCCTTATGATTTTTCCCTTTATTTCATATTTGTGAAAATACTTTGATGCTTGCTGTGCAAAGTTTTGAAGCTGAACCTTCAAGATTGGATTTAAATCTTCATTTAGAATGTTAACTATTTGAATTACCAAGTAAATGTTGTTAGGAATAGGCTGCCACTTGGAAGTAACATTTTGGTTTTAGAAGCCGCCGAAGCCAGAATGAAAGACTCTGAAATTACTTATAGTTCAGTCTTATTTTCAGTGCATATATTTCTTAAAATTAGGATTATGTGTACTGTGCAGAAAATAAGATTGAAGTAATCTAATGAGCAGAGTTGGTTCTACACATATTTAATATCTTATGTAATTAGTGCTTGGTGGAAGTTCCTTTTAATCGTCTTAAACAGTACCTTGTGGATTTAAGAGGAAGGTAGTGTGTGACAGTAAAGTGATATGTGACATTTTGTCAAACAAAAAGGGGAAAGGATATACATGTGACTTAAGAAAAATAGCAAATTTATTTTTTATGGCTGCAAAATATTGATTGCAGCCATAAAAAAATTTTTTTAAATTGTAATGAGTAAGCAGAAGCTTAAGAAATGTGAAGCACATGTTAGAGGCATTATTTCAAAGAGCCTCTATTAGTTTTGTTTACTGTTCCAAAACATGTTTATATGCATTTGTTACTGGTCTACCTTCCCAGCAGTACAGGAGACTCTTCTGACTTCATTTCTGAACAACAGTGCAGGTCACAGTAGTGTTTAGAGCCTTTGAAAATGGGTTAAGTTATCTTATGATTGAATTGGGTTAGTTAGCTGATGAATAAGCAGAGTGTCTGGGGAATCTTCTTCAGGCAGTATAGGGATGTATTCTCACTTCCATGTTATATCCTTGTTCATTTTGTGCCTGATGCTTCCCTTAGATGGAAGCTGAGCAGCAGGAATTAAGTGAGATGCCAATTTGGGAGCAAGAGGGTTGGAGTTGACTTAGTCAACAGCAATGTCTAATTTTAATGCAATTGGCATCTTTCCCAGAATATTTACAATACCGTATTCCAGTATTTTTTTAAATGTATATTTTCCACATTATATTTATGTGGGATGTATACACCTTCCCTTCCTTTGACATTCACACCCCCTTACAAAATGTTAGAAATTATAGATTCGGGAAAAACACTGACATTACCACAGCTCTATCCCCCCCCCCCCCCCGGGTAAGCCAGTGTCTGCAGGACCAGAGAATACAGTTCTTTTTGAGAGCAATCTTTAGTGGACATCTTACATTTGCTCCAAAACAGGATAGGCTTTTCAGTGACAAATATATTTATTTGTTTATTATTTATTCTTCTCAGAAATTACATTTTAAAGCTATTTCTTAAATATTTTGGAAATGGTAACACTTTTTAGAAGCTGATATTCAGATGGCTATTACACTTGAGGTGGTTATTCCTACTGGTTTTGAGAAATACCTTGGCATAGACAGGAAGCTGTTATGGATAAAGAGGCATAACTAGTATCTTATTGCATGAATAAATCTATAGAATGCTAAGTGTGACTGTTGTGTTTGGATAGCTGTTTTTTTTAGCTTATTATAAATTTGAAATGTTAAGATTAAGATCACGAATAATGTTAATATGTTCCTAAATATGCATTGTAATGTGATAATGCCTCTATAGTTAGTGTACATTAACAGAAGAAACAGTATAATTTAAGAATGTCTGGATTAAGTAATGGAGTAAAAAAAAACACCAGTGCTTTGTTTTGATGCGAAACATAAGTGTACTTCATATTCAAAACTAAACTAGATATTCTAGAGATGTGTATCATTGATATTCTCTCCCCTCACCCCCCCCCTTTTCTCTTCTCCCCAGGTTATGGAAACAAAAGATATGCTTTATATAGTAACAGAATTTGCAAAAAATGGAGAAATGTTTGGTAAGTTATTGTCATTATAACTTAGCAGTAGATATGACCATAGAGTGGGGTACATCTCAGAAAATTGGTATTTTAGAGAAAATCAAGAGTTCTTGCTACCTTCTGTACTGTAATAATAATACTAATATAATAATAAATTTTAGGATTAGGATTAACATTTTTGTTAAATTGATTCTGACTAATGGTGAGGTTTCCTATGCTATGAAGCAATTGGAAGTGGTTTGCCAGTCCCTCTTTCTCGTGGTAGTCTGCGACTGGACAAGTCCTTAAGGCCACACAGGTATTGGGACATTTTACCCCCATGAGCCACATGTCTTTTGGGTGATTTTGGTTGGCCCCTTTCCTGGATGTACAGGGCAGATACTCACTCCCAACCCCTGTGCCAACCTACTAAGCTATACCAGCACTTTAAAAAGGTGCTCCAAACCTATGAAGCATATTTGGGTGTTCACAATGGGATGCAGGAGGAAGGGAGAAACAATGAAATTGCCTCTCTCCCCTAAATACCCTTCCCCTTATGGAAGTTTCCACAAGTTCAAAGATTCTTCCATCAGCAGAGGTGACACAATGAGATACAAACCTGTTCCCGTCATAAATTGAGTGGTTGGATAGAAGTGAATAGCTTAATTACCTCAAGTTATGATAATAAGGTATTGAAGTTTGTGAGGATTAGGAGACTGAAGTTATACATCCTTGTGTAATTTATTGTGGTTTTTTTATATTGTTTTATGTCTGCAGTGTTGTAAACCACCCAGAGTTACCATTGGTTAGATGGGCGGTATATAAATCAAATAATTAAATGATAAATAAATAAATAGTTCTTAATGTCAAAAACTGGGGATAAACAGATCATAAAACTGAAATGGTAAATGTTTCTTAGGAGTCAAAGGATAATGGGAAGTTTGTTCCAGGTGTTTGATTTTAGTTTGTTTTGTCTTTGCCCTTGTTAGAGCACTTGACTTCTCATGGGCACCTGACTGAAAGTGAAGCTCGGAAGAAGTTCTGGCAGATCCTTTCAGCTGTAGAATATTGCCATAGTCATCACATAGTGCACAGAGACCTTAAAACAGAGAACTTGCTGTTAGATGCTAACATGAACATCAAGCTTGCAGGTGAGACTTCTTGCACAGCTGTTATCAGAGCAAAATAGACAGGGGTCTTTCCTGAAATCCTTTGACTGGCCGTTAGTGTGTGATGCCCAGGTAGACAAAAACATCAAAAATCTGTGTTCTGTGAAGCAGTTAAATGGAGCGATTGGCTTCGTATTTTCCAGAACAACCATTTTAAACAAAGGATATTAATTGAATTTGTACCTTATCTTTATGTTAAAAAAAAAAAGCCACTTCAGATGGCCCTCAAAGTCATCATTGATAGAATGTCTCCTGCAGTGTACCTGCTTGTTTTAATTATAAATGTTTTTTTAAAATGATAGTGATATTTCATTCTTCATGATTTACAGATTTTGGATTTGGAAATTTCTACAAATCTGGTGAACCCCTATCCACATGGTGTGGAAGTCCCCCTTACGCGGCTCCAGAAGTTTTTGAAGGAAAAGAATATGAAGGTCCCCACCTTGATATATGGGTACGTTGGGTACCGTGTTACTTTACATTTGGTGTAATAGTGTTCCAACGCGATGTTACTTAACAGATTTCTGTGCTTCTATTTCAGTCAATAATAATGTTATGCTGTTCTTGTTTTTTATAATTGACAGAGTCTTGGTGTGGTGCTATATGTTCTTGTCTGTGGCTCTCTCCCATTTGATGGACCCAATTTACCATCTCTGAGACAAAGGGTGCTTGAAGGACGATTCCGTATTCCCTACTTCATGTCCCAAGGTGTGTGGATGAATCCTTACTATATTAGTAGCCTGCAACCCTTTCCTTACTCACTTTTTTGTTTAGATTTGTCATTTCTGGTTTACATTTTACTGGCAGTAGCTCATAACTATCTAGTTCTGTGCCGATACTGAGTTTTTAATGTCCTCAGGCTGCATTTTTTTGTCATGTGTGCAAAGGCGTAACAGTGCAGAAGGCAACAATACTCTGGCTGTTGAAGCGTTCACTTTAAGAGCAAGTGCTCATAGTATAATAAAAACATAAGTTTTTAAAAATTAATATCCAATCTCCCCTTCTGTCATTAAAACTAAGATCTTCCTTCATGGATTGAAATATGACTGTTACATTCAAATGGCTTCCTCTTCCTCATGCTGTGTAAGAAAGGAATCAGGTCATTTTGTCACTCTTCCGATGACACAGACTCCAGACTAGCTTAAATTATTTGAGCCAGTGTGATCAGAGATAAAATAGCTGTGAAGTGCAATCTTGCCTGGGCCTATCAAGTAGTCGTTCAGTACTCCCACCCCGCACCTCCATTCGGTCAGGGAGACTTGAAATAGTGGCTCTTCCTTTATATTCCAAAGCTGTGTCTTTAGCTCCTTATTCAAGTTCTGGTTTTATGTGTCTTTTAAACAAACACCAGACTGTGAAACTCTCATTCGACGGATGCTGGTTGTGGATCCCACAAAACGAATCACCATTGCCCAGATAAAGCAGCACAAGTGGATGCAAGCAGACCTTTCTCTGCAGCAGCAGCAGCCTTTGTTATTTTGCATGCAAAACTACAACTCTAACCTGGGAGACTACAATGAACAAGTCCTTGGGATCATGCATACTCTTGGCATTGACCGGCAGAGAACCGTTGAGGTGAGCCTCTGACTGCTTGTTCAGGACCCAAGCGCACACTTGTCTCTTAAACCAGGTTATTGATTATTGTCCTATCTAGGAAAATACAACATGTTTGACAGTTAGGTCACAAGTTAACAGAAGGGAGCACCATATGGCAGCAGTGATGAAACATTTTCTGTGAATGAACAGGATTTTGTATTATTTGGAAACCAGAGGCAGAGGGCTTCTCCAGTACCACTACTTACATATGACTGAGTCGTGAGATTAGGAGAAGCCCAGTTCTAAGATAAAAACTAAATCCGCGGACAGGAAATACCTTTATAAGGGTCAGCTGTAAATTCACACAAACACAAATTTTTGAGTTATCGTAGTTCTGTAGAACTTGAAAGCTTGCTTATTTTGTGAATTGATAGTTAATCCCTATAAAGATATTTTCTACCTGTGAATTTGAATTTTCTTACATTGTATTTTCCTGTATATTTATGGATCAACACAGTCTTATATCCCTTCTCTAAGAATTGCATTTACCACATTTTGACAACTCGCACAATTCAGTTTTTTTGGCCTTAAGACAATGATTGTGATTTGTGTATTATGGTAATGCTGTCCTTTCATCTTAAAAGCATTGGCTGAAATCCTGTTGCTTTTTAAATACATACGGAAAGCAAATGGCATAACATGCACTTGTTTCTAGCTGGCAGTTAGCAAATCCCTGCTGGGATTCTTGAGCATGTGCCAAGCCAGCAGGCATGGGTGTCCCTGAGAATCGCAGTGGTAACTCATTAATTGCCTTCAGAAGTTGAGTGAATGTTACACTGTTTGTCTTCCATATGCTTTAAAATGCAGCAGGATTTCATCCATTATATGGCAGTATGCCTGCTGATTTCAGGGACATTAATTGCCTTCAGAAGTTGAGTGAATGTTACACTGTTTGTCTTCCATATGCTTTAAAATGCAGCAGGATTTCATCCATTATATGGCAGTATGCCTGCTGATTTCAGGGACTCTTCTATAACAGAGATGTTTCTACAGTTGCAGTATTCAGATGAAGAGTGTACTATAGCTGTCTTTTCTCCTTTCTTTCTTGCAGTCTTTACAAAACAGCAGCTACAACCATTTTGCTGCAATCTATTACCTTCTCCTGGAGCGGCTCAAGGAATACCGAAACAATCAGTTGTCAAACCGCCCCACAAGCAGCCGACAGCAAAGGCCAAGAAGCTCTGACTTTAGCACCATCGAAGTGAGTTTATGTGCAGTCATTCATAAGGCCATAGTGACCTATATTCTTTTTTTCTTTTTCCTTTGCATTTTTTCATTTGTAACACAACGTATTTTCCTAGTGCTGGTATGCTAGCTTATATGTTTGTCTTAAAAAGCAGGGATCCCTCTCATATTTGCTTGTAGTGCTTTGGCCAAATTGCATTTTGTCTAGCAGGGAAAAAAGGGAATGGGGAGTGGGAGATGGGTCTGTTGTGCTGGACTCCAATATTGGCAAGGAACGTGTTGTGGATTTTAATCAAAGTTCTGCAACCACCCATGAGGATGTAAAATAAATTATGCAAGTATTAAACTGTTCACTGTGGGCCATCTTAAGTCTGTTCTGAATTGGCAGACTCAGCTGCACCCCAGCATTATGCATAATGTGTCCTCATCTCCATGTTATTTTTTTCAGACATAAGACTGAATCCCCGCATGTCATCGTATTTAAAGCATATTAAATAGTGCTTGCCTATTGGTCCACACCATGTAGTATTTTCAGATTAACATCTCGGATTGTAAAAGCAGTTGCTAATGAATTTTCATTGGATCCTTTTTGTTTTGTTTTTTGCCTTCAGCTGCCTCAGGAAGGTCTTGCCAATGAGACCTTGAGATCATCTCTGCTGTACCAGCAGCCTCAGAGTCTGATTCATTTGCCCTTGCAGGCAGAAATGGATTGTGACATAAACAACCCACTACAGGTTAGTGCTTCCAGCATCCTAACCTTGTATTTGATTGGGCAGAAGTGGGGAGGTGAGAGAAGTAAACAGGGACACATGTAATCGTGAGGCCAGAAAAGTCTGGAATGCATTTATGCATCCATCCCTTATTTGGTGCATGCTCTGGTGTAAATTCATACCTCACTGCATAAGCTGCCTTGGGGAAGGCACTGCTGAAGAGGCAGACTGCCCAAGTGGCTGTGAAAATGTGTGTTTGTGTGGGTGGTTCTGGCAAGGATGCAGGGAGGAAATAAACAAGGGCACTCTATCACTTCCTGTATCTTTTGACCTTTCAGCCTCTCTTCTTTCCTGTGGATCCAAACTTCAATAGCCTTTTTAGGAATCGCTCGATCTCACCAAACAGCCTCCTGGAAACTACGATCAGTGAGGAAGTCAGGCAGGATAAGGAACTGGAAGAGGAGATCAAAGCCTTCAACCCAGTGCGTCCCTCTATCAATACAAGTCGAAGGCACACACTGGCTGAAGTCACCACACATTTTTATCAGTGTTCCCCACCATGTAAGTGCTGCAAGAATGGACTGCAGGGTCTGGATAGGGGCAGAAAAACCTTTGCTATTTGTGCTTTAAGCCACATATAGATGGTATTGCAAATTTTCAGTTAGATTTGAAGTCAAACAGCCTTTCCTTTCAGTGCTTTGAATTGTTGTTGAGGAGCCAAACAGCATTTGCCCCAGCTATACCTTTTAAGGAAAAACTGCATTTAACTACTTAAACTTCAATATTCCATCAAAAAATAACTCCCCGCCCTACTGCTAGACACATGTATTACACTCTCTGGGGAAGATTATGATTAGAGATGGGGATGAATAAAAAAACGGATTGCGATATTTGTGGAAAATTGCTGATCCGTTAAATATTCGTCCCTTCATATTCATGGGTTCCAGAGACCCCCACAAATACGAAGGGACGAATATTTCCCCATTTTATTCGTCCCTTTGTAATTAAAAACAAACAAAAAACCATTCTGCCTACTGGCCGCTGACCAACTGATTGGCGGGCCGATAGGCAGCCACCCATTCGCACAGCCAGCCACCCATTCCCACAGCCAGCCACCCCCACAGCCTACCCCCCACCCCTTCCTCTCCCTACCTTAGCCCCACCCCACCTCCGCCAACACCCCCTTACTGTAATCGTCACCGCTGCTGCTGAGGTCTCCATCAGGCCTCCGCAGCCACGGTGTGTAAAAAGGGAAACTGGCTGCCCTTTGCAAAGATGTTGGCTGCGGCTTCATTTAGGGTAGGGAAGCTGAAGGTTAGGAAGCATTTAGGGTAGGAAAGCCACCATCTTTGCAAAGGGCAGCCAGTTTCCCTTTTTACACACCGTAGCTGCAGAAGCCTGATGGAGACCTCAGCAGCGGCAGCGACGATTACGGTAAGGGGGTGTCAGCGGGGGTGGCCAGGTGGGGGTGGCAGCGGGGGCGTGGTGGGGGGCGGGGTTGTTTTTTTTAATAACCCCCCATGAATATATTTGTTATTCGTCGCTTAATGGGGGCAACTTTGTGAGTCGTCAACTTTTGATGACTCATGAAGTGGGACGACTCGTCAAAATGGTGAGTCGTCCCCATCTGTAATTATGATATGAACACCATTGGACATCATCAAGGTTGGTTTTTGTTTGTTTTGAAATAGTATCTTTCTACTTTTTAATACATAATTCTGTCTAAGCACTGCATGTTGTTTTAATTTCCATTAAACATATGTTATTTCTAGCTGCAAAGCTACATCTTTTCTTGGTTGAAACCACCCCATCATTTGAGATCAGGATACACTTTGTTGCTGACGCTAGGTTCCATGTAGCAGCACATTAATGTAAATAATACTAGTTTGGCAGTCAGGAAGATTCTTAAAAGGAGCAGGTTTTTCACCATTTAAGCAATTAGCCTGATTACCCAAAGGTGTCAGTCAGCAGCATTTCCGTGTCATCTCTCTGTAACCTGAATAAGCCCTGCAAACTCTAAATCCTTCAAAATTCTGGCTGTTTAACTTTTTAGAGCAAGATTCCCTATTGTGTTTATTACTTGCTGAGCAACAATATTATTAATAATGCCTTATAGTATTGCTCTATAATAACTTCTGTCCTTATTATAGCTTTTAAACGGGACTTTCAGTGAACCCTGCGACTTTCATGTTGTTTGATACTAACTGTAATGTTGAAGGCTTTTCTTAGCAGATTTTCTTTAGGCAGAGAGGCTAGTTTTCTGTCCTTTTTGTGTGTGTTTTTTGTTTGTTTCTTTACTTGCTAGATTGGTTTCATAAATGTTCTCTTCTCGCTCATCTGCTTTTTTGTAGGTATAGTCATTTCCTCTTCCACAAGCAACACAGAAGGAACCAGTTCTGACAGCTGTCTCACTTCGTCAGCAAATGATGGCTCTGTGACACTGAGCAACTGTTTGGAAGATCAGATGATGCTTGGTCATCCAGCTGCAGCCAGAGTTACATCATCATTCCTGACTTCCCATTCAGACACACCGGTATTGCAGGCTCAGGGCTGCATGGGTGGTGCTTCTCTGTTGCCTGTCAGCTTTCAAGAAGGAAGGAGAGCATCTGATACCTCATTAACACAGGGTTAGTCTTCCCTTCTTATGTAGCAGTGCCATTCCATTTATGCACAGATAGACACCTAAAGCATTAGTCGTGTAATTCTTGGACAACCGCTTTCATTATAGACTTAGTATAGATCATTGTATGTATCCATTGACAGAATGATCTGTAACCTCCAAGCAGCAGGTGTGAGATCTCTCTGTGTTGAGTGCATGCCTATACACATTCACACAGACTGTGCTTTGTGTGTGTGTGAAAGCAACAAGAGGAGAAACATTGTAAAACTTTTATACAGATCTGCTGATGCTGGGAATAGAGGTGGTATACCATTTCCAAGGTCAGCCCAAGACATTCTGTTCCTTGAAGCAGAGCCGTAAATGGCACCCCATCTCAAAAGCTAAAAGTATATAGTACCTAAACTGTGCACATAAGGTGGGAAGTCCCACAAACATCCCTTACCTGAAGATAAAATGCTGCAATAATATTAAATAAATAAGCCTTTGCTGTATTTTCATGGCATCTGCAATTTGGCATGTTGGACAGCTGTTTCATGTTGCCCAATGCTTGACCCGGTCCTGAGCAGATTTCTGAAGGGGTAGAGAACGTATTTCCAAGGAAAAAGTTAACAGATAATGTAAGTAGATGTATAACTGTTGCCCTTCTTTTTACAACAGGCTTGAAGGCCTTTAGACAGCAGCTCCGGAAGAATGCAAGAGCCAAAGGTTTTCTGGGACTGAACAAAATCAAAGGGTTTGCTCGCCAGGTGTGCCAGTCCTCCTCTGCTAGGATCGCACGGAACGGCATGGGTCCTTTCCAGCATTCTCAGCAAAATGCCTGCATGTACAGCTGCGGAGGAAGTGGTAGCAGTGGCTGCGGCAGCACGGGCGGAAGCAGCAGAGAGAGCAGGAACTTGCTTGAAGAGGTGCTCCAACAACAGAGGTGAATGGCAGAAGACACGCACGGTCCCTGGTGTTATGTTTAGCGCTATCCTAGGCATCTCCATTTATAGACTGTCATGTGCGTGATCTCAGGCCATGTCAGATTCCACACATGAATTTTGTGATGGACACGTTGTGCAGGCAGGCTACATCTATCTTTGTTTCTGCATTTGTTAGTCCTTGGTGAAGCTATGAAGCTGAGTAGCTGAATTGGGGTGAAGCTAGCGTCATGCAAAGAATGGGCTACACCAGTCATGCAAAGAATGGGCTACACCAGTCATGCAAAGAATGGGCTAGACCAGCATGGTCCCCGTCCTTCCCACTTTGGATGTTTGTCCAGGGGTGGAGTTCATTTTAATTTCACGAAAGTTGCAGTCGTCAAGGGAGACACTCTTAATGGCTTAGCCATGCAGGAGTGTGTGCATTTGGTCACACCTACTGTCAAGACTTGCAAAGACAAATGCTGAGGTGTGAGGGAGGGGGCATGCTATCTGAGAACAACCATTAGGAAGCTTATTAAAAATTGACAATGCCTTCGCTCTCTTCTTTGTTTTCTTCAGAATGCTCCAGTTACAACATCACCAGCCAGCCTGTCACCAGTCTTCTCAGGTGTCTCAGCCGCACACCATCCCCTTGTCTGATGCTACCGGCAGCAAAGCAGTCAATTCCCCACTCCTCTCTGACCTGCAGAGTGAGACCTCATTAGAGGTGGCTTTCCGTAACACCCAGTTCCTTCAGCCTCATCTTTTTGGGGTTGGTGTGTCTCCAGTCAATTCAGCTGCTCATCTTCTAGACACCCGCCTGCACATCAGCAGCAATGTGTCTCCCATTGCCCCCATGTTTTCTCAGCAGAATGGCTTTACGGTGCAGTCTCCAAGCTTTGAGGCAGTCACTTTGTTGCAGCATGGGGACTGTGAAATGGAGGACCTTACTTCCACACAGATGGGGAAATTTGTCCTAGTCAAATAAGAACGTTTCCCTCTTCTCTCTATTCATGCATTTCCTTTGGGCAAAAGTGCTGCTGTTGCTGAAACCTGCAGATGGGTGGTGGCTTTATTTTACTTCATTTTGCAACAATGGATAATTCTCAGAAGCAATAACATGTTTGAAATATGTGAAGAGGCCATTTGGCTTAGTGAAGCTCCTAACTTTATAGAACTGAAAAAAAAAAAAGCAATACACCTTTTGGCTTCAACTATTCTTGCACTGAACAAATATAGCCAGAAACTGAAAGGAAAAACTTTTTGTGAAGAAAATACTGATAGAGGTGGGGGGGAGGGGTCAGGGAGAACACTTTTCTGGTACTGTATTAACATTGGGCCAATACAGCTCTGCTGTTATGCAAGACTTTAATGGCCATCAGCAGTTGTGACATAGCAGCAAAAGGCTTTTTCTAAGAAGGGACCAGAGCCACCCTATTCACAATTATATTTGGATTTGTGAAGATTATGATTACCTCTTTGTATAAAACAAACAAAAAAACACCATACACAAACACACAAAGAAGCTCATATTATGCATTGATGAGAAACAAATGACAAAGTTCTGCCCTTAGTCTTGGCCATTCATGTTAAAGGAACAATACCTCTCTTAATTTTGCCCCTAGTCAAGCATTTATACCTTAACAGAAAACTGTGAACTTCTTGCTTAGTATCTCAGCTGTAGCAGCTAAGAATAGTTTGTAAATTATTAGAAGCAATTAATTTACTTCCTGGAGATTTTGCTCCCAGGCTAGCAGTTGCTATTCTTTTTGCCTTTTTTTTTCCTGGTGAAAAGACAATACGAATATTTTGCATATCAGCATGGGGTTGCTTATATAACACTGCAAAAGAGATGGGAGTAGAATTGTGAGAGATGTTGGTGTTGGAATTTTTTTTTAAATTGTTTTTGCTTCCCTTCTCTTTTCTCCCTACCCCATAAAAACCCTAGCAGCTTTGAGGTTGCCTACAGGGTATGGTATTTCTCTGTGCTGTGCACATTTATTGCCGCTGCTGATGAGGTTTTATGCATTTCGCTATCAGGGTCCAAACTTAACTGACTCATTGGGAAATGTGCAATATTCAAAGTTCTGAAAACCACACTGACAGTTGAAAGGAATAGAATAGCACAAAGTACAGTAATTTTATTCAGAAAATAGTTTTTTTGTTTGTTTTTTGAACAAACTCTTTGAGGTGAGACAAATAGCACAACTTGTGGGCTTTGTTGTTTTGCATCCTAATAGACAATAAGTTTTTTAAGCATTTTAATGTGTGGTTTGAATACTCTGTGTGTGTTTGTGCACGCGCATATAGGGGCTGAAAGAAAAGACACTACAAATTAGGTTTTAAAATAAGCTTCCCCCTCCCCCCTTATGTTTTCTAGCACTTGTGCCCTCTGAGCAGAAGATGGTTTCTTTTGATATTGACAGAAACCAGGCTTGAGCAATCATGAGGAAAGGGGGGTTTCATTGTGTTTCCTCCTTTGACCTCTTAGTTAGCCTGTAGGAAAGAGGGAGACAAAATGTCAGGAGCAGGGAAGCAAGTAAGTAGTGAGCCAGCTTGGCCAAAAATTACCATTCTGATGTTTTCAGCTTCATTCTGTCTAATACTTCAAGGACCCATCTCTTTCAATGTAACACGGGTGCCTTCAAGTTACTACTGCTTTGTGCAACCTGCAGTGTTATGTATGTTGGAAAAAAAACTTATTTTTTTTTAAACAAACAAGCCAAAGACTTACTGGGAGGGTGGGGAGGAGTTAATGTTATATGGCTCTGTCTGTGACTCTCCAGCCTCTTTGTCCGTGTGCAGTATTTGTATTGATGTGTCTTCTGCTTGCCACTGCTGCTGGGTGTTCTAAGATCTTCAAAGTGAAGGGAAATCACTCCATCCGACCCTTCTCTCTCTGACTGGTGCCTTTTCAGCAGAGAGAGGAAAACACCAGTCTCATGCCAACTTGCCCATGTGACCTGGTATGTGGTTCATAGGAATGACTAAAACGTACCAGCAGCAATGTTGCCTTCATTTTCATAAAAGAGTAGCACATATTCTTTTAAGAATTTTTTTCCCTTTCTGGGTTTTTTTTGCCATAGATCAAGAAGCAAGAAAAAACAATATTTTTGTTCTAAGCAATGACAAGCACTTTACTTCTAGAGTACCCTTCCCCTTGCTATAGAAAATGCTTTGAAGTAGGAAAAGGTCATTTTCAGCATTTCAGGGTTTGTGTCTTTCCCCCCAACCCCCGTAGTATTCTTGACAGTACTGTTTTGCAGACTGCAATGCAATAGATTATTTAAAGACACTATGTGACTGGTTTAATTAAGATGTATAGTTTTTATTTTTTATCATGACTGAAGATCATTTTATTTCTTATGTTAAAATGAGAGATGTACACCAAAATGATTAGTTGTGTTTTATTTAATATTTAAATAAAAAAGTTGTTTTAAAATAAACTGACTTACTTTGTAGTTCTGTTTCCATGTTTAAAACGATGTTTCTGAACATAAGTTTGTTTCGGGACATAGAATGAAAATACATTTTATTTTGTTCTTTCAGGTAAATGAGAATACTTGTCAGGGAGCACTTAGTTTTGATACTATGATGGAACACAGGAGGGCTCTTTAGATATTTCTCACTTTTATGTGCGAACTTAAAATATGTGGAGAGGAGAGCAGGATCACACCGGTCAGGCCCATGTTGTATGCATTCAGTGGAACATCAGCGCAAGTACAGTTCTACACATGTAGGCCTTCTATCCTTTTGGAATCCAGCTGAACACGCATAGTGGTCCTTTTCACACTCAATATGTGGAGAATGGTGTGACCTTGCTGGAGATGGACCCATTTCCCCCACCACATGTTCAGTATGTACATGGAAATGTAGGTAGCACTGCACACAGTCTGGAATCATTCCCTTGCAGTGGAAGCTCGGAGCTTGATCTGAATTCTGAGAATCTATAGTAAGCCCTAACATTTATTTTTAATGGAATTGTTACAGGCAGCCTTAAGAGATCCTCTCAACTCAACAAGAGATTGCAGTATATGAAGTTGATAACGTTGCGATTTTTAAAAAAAGTGCAAGGGACTATATTTAGGGTTGAAGTGAAAATGTTGGGCTGTTTTGCTGATTAAAAACACCTACACAAGGCCCTAACAAATAGGAAGGCTGCTTCTTTGTGTGCAGCTTGTGACTTTTTCAGAAATCCCTGCCTGCCTGCTGTCGCAAGAGGAGCGCTGGACTAGATCAGTGGTGCTCAATCTTTTGTCTCCTAGATGTCTTGGGCTAAAGACTAGAAGCTAAGTCAATGTGGCTGATGGCCAGCGGCTGGGGTGCTGGAAGCTGAAGGCTAAAGTTCAGAATAATTGGACTAGATGACCTGCACTAAGGCTATCCCCAGGTTCTTTTTCTTTTTTTTTAACTGAATAATTTTTCAGTCATCAGAGATTAAATATCTTCACTGAGCAACAGCCAACATACAAAAAGCTCTTCTCCAGTTCTCCCCCACCCCCTTGTATATCGCTGCTTCCTGGTCAAATATGAAAAAAAAAAAGATTTGAAGAAGCAAGTGAAGATAAAAATCAGAACTTGGATGGATAGTGTGACACACAACTCTTTCTCTTGCAAGCCAGTTGTGTAACTTTGAATGGAAGCTGCCAGGTTTTTTTTGTTTGTTTTTTGTCAGGGTGCAGTTGTATCTTTCCACACATGCCATCTGATGGTGGAATGAAAATGGGTGAATTGATGGTGGAATGAAAATTGTGTGAATACATGCAGTCCAGATCTGGAAGGAAGGGATCCAAGTACAGTCAAGGAAAAAAAGCCCTGCAATTATGGACCACTAGAACTTGGAAGCAACTTTTTACAGTGGCTGATCAAATCCAAAGGCTTGGGACATGTAGCAGCGAGGCAAACATTATGGCACATAGACTAAGAGGGGTGCAAAAAGAGGTGGTGAAGGGAGAGGACTGGTTTTTGAAATCCACTTGCCAAGTTAAATGAGCGAATTTGGGGAATTAATAAGAACATAAGAAGAGCCCTGCTGGATCAGGCCAAGGGCCCATCTGGTCCAGCTTCCTGTATCTCACAGTGGCCCCACCAGATGCCTCTGGGAGCACACGAGATCACTAGATACCTGTCTCCTGATACCCCTCCCCTGCATCTGGCATTTGGAGGTACCTTCCTTTTAAGCCTGGAGATTAAGAGGGCAGTCCAGGGGTAACATGTGCTCTCTCAAACCATTTATGAAGCTTCCAGGCCCTCATGGAGCCTCTCTCAATGACCATTATTATTTTTTTCCACAAAAAAGGAAGGTTCCTCTTCCTAGAGACCATCAAGAACACAGTCCAAAGCCCCAAGGTCTGTCTCCCAAAACAAAGGCATCAATGAATGTTGGGTCACTTCCAATGTTGATTATTTTTTCACTTTGGGGGATTTTTTTTTCACCTGCTGCAGACTCCCAGGCCTGCCCACATTGCCCACCCTGGCTTCTAAGTACCCCATGTATACCCTCCCAGGTATCACAAAATGATTCTCCTCTCTTCCTTCTGTGAAGTGCTTGGGGGAGAAAAACTTCCATTAAACTTTATGTGTGTCTTTATGTTCTCCCCAGGCAAAATTGTTAGATTTCAGGAGTGCTGAGATTCAGACTTACTAGTGCTTCAAAAGAGCCATGATTCCATCCAGACATTTCCTGTCCCAAAGCAGCTCAGTTTCTTATGGAGTTCCTATGAACCCTTAGTTGGGATTGATGAGATCCACTTGGTCACAGACAGAGCTGGCAGGCAGACGGGGGCATCAACAGGTTTTGTTTTTTAGAAAACAAATTACCTCCTGATCTATTTCTGAAGCTTCTTGCTTTTTCAACAACAACAACAACAAAACGGATACTGGTTGCTTCCCAGAATGCAATGTCAGACCAGGAAAGTAATAGCTAGTTGGAAGACTAAGGTTTACCCGGACAGATGGCATCACCATCACTGTAGAGGGATGTTAAGTAGGACAATTTCAGCTTCCTCTCAGGACTGACGCTAACATTCCATCAGTGACGAAATACAGTAAACAATATTTTTCACAATTCAACGTCAATTATAATTGTACCTTCAGGTGGCATTGCTAAACAGAGGGCTGCAGTGCCAGTAGTATGGCAGATGCCACACTCTTGTGCCCTGCATGACAGTTTCCGTCTCTCGCAGAGGACTAATCACAGGTTGGCTGATAGGTGTTGGCTGGAAAGACATGTATTTGTCAGCGGAAGATCTTGGCAGGCTTTATTTGTGTCATCTGGTTTTGTGTATGAATTTGGACCAGGTCTTCTGAAGGCACTAGATTTTCCACCAGCTCATGCCTCTCTCATTGCATAAGCAGAAATAAATTATCTGTGTATGCATGCTTTGGGCCGAATAATTCCATTGGCTGGATACCATGAAGAAACCAGGACTGACATGCACTGTGTGCCTAACTCTTTGCTTGCCTCTATGCTAAGCAGAGCTGTAAATTTTGCTTTCAAATCTGAGACATTGACTACTGTAGTTTTGCACTAATTATTGGGAGAGCCACAGAAAAATGTCTTGGCTGGTGTCCTTGGAGCCTGTCCAGCGACTTACTTGTCATCATTGCTCCATTGATTTCTGAATATTTCTCTATTCCTTTCTATCCTCGAATAGTACTCACTTACGTAGCTAATGCAGCAGTACACAATATTTGATAACTTCCCTTTTCAGTCATTGCTAAAGGGTGCGTACTCCACATGTGATAAGGGATGCGGGCTAGCCTTTTTCCTCTGTTGTCACTTTCCTCACACAAAAGTGACAGTCTGAAGGGTGACGTCTTCTATCCATGTGGGCTCACCACGCAAACCAGAACCTGATTGATTGATTGATTGACTGATTGATTTTGGTGTATGTTCTGGCTTGCATAGATACAGCAGGTTCTTCCTTTTCAGATAAACACTTTCCCAGGAGAAAAATGACAGTAGAAAAGGATGGAGTGAGTGCACTTTTCTCATTCTGTGAAGATTCTATCCCCTTTAAAAATAACTGAAGCGGGCTAAGGTTCAAAGTAGTTCAAGGATGCAGCAAGGGCTGTAGAAAACAGTGGTTGGGAGGGTCCTATACCTGAATATTTGGAAGGTCCAGTATTAGCCCAAATAATTTTGCTACCTGAGGTGGGTATTGAATACCGCCTGCCTCCACCAAGACTTCAAGAGTGGAAAGGACCATTACTGAAGGGGAAAGAGAAGGTGCCTCCCCTAACTGCTGATTCTCTCTGCTACAAATATCCTCCCACTTTACCTCAGCAACGGCTGATTTGTAAAGACGGGGTGACTGGGGTAAAATGCAACTTCATTCTCAGGTAATATTTGGGACAGGCTATTCTCAGCTTCCACCAAGAATGCCCTCTTGGGCCACTAACAGCACATCTACACTGAGCTGAGCAGAGGTCAGTAACCGAAGCCCACCAGTGCCATTTCTGCAGCTCCATCCCCCCTCACCCCCAGAATTAATATTTTTTTTAAATTGATTTTTGCTCACTTTAGGTATCTGGTTGTGGAGCCAGAGGTTGGGAGTCTGAGTCCCCACTGTGCCTTCTGGGAGAAAAGCCAGCCTGCGTGGCCTTGGGCAAGCTGCACAGTCTGAGGGCATTCCCCAAAGAAGGGAATGATAAACTACTTCTGTCATTTCTCTACCTAGGAGACCCTGATCAGGGTTGCCATGTTAGAATTGATTACGTATTATTAAGTCCCTTTGTGCCTTCTAGGCAGTGTTGGAGGACATTTTGCCATATTTGAGGAGCTTTGAACACCTCTGGGTCCCCTAGACTCTCATTTTTTGTTTAAAAAATAGCCAGTAAAGGGTGCAAGGTGCTCTTTCAACTAAAAGTTACCATTTTTGCAAAGACTTCTGAACATTTGGCTATGAGAGGTTAGGAGAGTTTAATCACATGTTTAAGCAAACAGACATAATACATTTAATTTTTTAATTTTTTTTTAAAAAATCAATTTTTCAGGTAACAAAAACCCATCATAGCAACCATTATAGTATATAGACATTGCATTAAAATAATTTTTAAGATATAATTAAAAATTAAGTATGGAAAATAGTCCTTCCCCTTGGGAAGTGCAGCCGTTGAGCTGCTGGCAAACCTGAAAATGCCCCTGAGATCGTCCGTTCCTGAAGTACAGTTTTGGCTGGTGTTTATGCAATGGTGGGAAGACAGTACTTATGCTTCCTCAGTGCCTCAGCATTAACTCTATGATCTGCTGTGACATTTCTGTTCATAGGATTAGAGCATAAAAGGAGAAAGCTTTGTCACATAGCTAGAACATAAAATGTATTTACCATGACTGTGCAGGAGGATTGTGATACATCTAGCGCTGATGTTTTCCTGAGCTAATTTTATTTTAATCTGTGATGCTCTTACTGAGTTACGGAGCTAGCAGAGAAAGCTGCCGTTTTTGCATTCTTCCAAAGATTTGACTGTGAGAGGTTAGGAGAGCAAAGAGACATAAAAATATCATGTATTTATTTTCCAGTAGTGGTTCCATAAATGCCAGTTAAGAATCAATTAACCTGTTGAGAAAATTATGTCTATTGGCTTATAAAGACATTGAGAATTATTTTATTAAAGTTTCTTACCACCACCATCATCTCAATGATTTCTGTGTGACCGTAGCAGCTAGGACCTCTTCTTTGTTTATTTTTATTATCCTCTTCAAAATTGTATCCAGCTGAACCAGATATAAAAATACTCATACAAGGACACAGGTAAGGTGATCAGACGTTTATGTTCCCTCTACATACTATGGCCAAAATCCTATTTCTTAGCATAGTAAGTTGCACTAGAGTAGGTCCATTGAATCGGCAAGGATTTGGTAAGACAACTTCTCTAAAAAAAATCTGTTGATTCAAATGGAATTTAAAACTCCAGCTGTCACTTACTTTAGGATGTGTAAGTCATAACTAGAGTAGGCATAGTTGAATCAATGGAACCTATGGAGGAGTTGACTCACCAGAGAACTTCTAGAAGGCTATAAATGTCCCATCCCAGTTTAAACATGCACTTCCACTCTGAAATGCATATGCAGTGATTGTGATCTCTTATCAGCATGTCCTGTGCTTGCTGATTCTTTTAGAAACCATCCAACTCAATCCTTACTTGGTGACGTCCATAGCAGAATGTGTGCATTCCTAATTCTCTGAAGACCCCATTCCTGCAGATCATGGGGAAAAGTAAATGCTAAGACCAGTTCATAGACTGAATGATGCAGGTAGGATGGAAGGGCTTCAGGGTAGAGCAGTGGCAGTTGCTCCCTTTTCTTACTTCCCTCCTCCTTTTTCCCAACTATGGAGAGAAATTCCGCAGCAGCTTCTTAAGGGAGTCACCAGGAAGGGAGGAAGGGAGGGACTTTAAAAGGGCAATGGGCGTGTATCTCTTTGAGTCTTTCTTAAAAGGGCAGTGTAAGGAGCCTTCTCTGCTATACATACTGTTTCTGTCCATTCCCTCTCATTCCACCTTTCTTCTTCCTCTGAAATTAATAGTGCTGAGGCCACAAGACTTTGATGATTTAGGACACAAATAGATGGGGGAATTTGGAGTAATCCGGGCTGTATTTAAAAGGCTGTTAACTTTGGTGCAATCTATTTTATCTCACACTTGATTGATCCTTCCATTCACATGGGAGACATTTCCTCTCCTGTGAGAAGGATGCAGACAGCATTTCAGATCACTCCAATTTCTGCTCCTTTTGAATAATGACACCCCTCCCCTGCCCGTTTCCCCATCTTTTGTCATGGCTGTCATTCCACGGGCCATGGCAACTTCCCTTTTTTTTTTTTTTTTTTTTGCTTTAATTTTGTAGGTGGCGTAGCTCTACAGCAATGCATCAACTTAGCATGGATACTCTGTTATATCTGAAACAGCACTAGGACAATATTTTTTTAAAATTCTGAGAAGAGGAAAATGGAGGAAAAGGTTTCTCTGCCATCCTTTCTACTGTCACAACCCACTGCATACATCACAAGGTTGTCATTGAAGAGAACTGCCACCCCCAGCTCTATCTGCAAGTGAATGAAGCAACCACACAGAATGCAGAACAGATAATCAGGAGCGCTCCCAGTCACACCAAATAAGTTGCAGCCCTAGCGCTGTTTCAGAAAGGAGCAGAACAGCTTTCAAAAGAGACAGGATGAATCGCTCTTACTTAAAACACATGTAGTCACCAGAAAATAGAGCAAACTGGACAGCAGCAAAAGCAAACCTAATAGCAAGCTATATGGTCATCTAATTGCCCCCTTAGTCAGTGACTTTGCATCTGTCAAAACAAGGAAATTGCATTTCTAAGACAGAACATAGTCTCCTTCATTTTCTTGGGCTTTTCTTTTTGTCTTGTTTACCCTTTACGACTTGCAATCACAATGTAAAAATGCCATATTTAACATTGGCTATCCACAGGCCTGTTGCTCTGACCCATTTATGCATTTGGGCTCTTTGCTCTGTAAATATTATACTTTAATGTATAATATTTCATCCACGAAAGCTCACATTAAAATATAATAATTTTAAGGGGTCACATGTTTGTGTCTTTTTGTTTTGTTTGTTTGGATTTTGCCTGATATGCTTGCACAGACTAACACAGCTACCTCGTCTAAAACAACATTCATTGATTCAGTGGGCCTACTCCAGAGCAAGTTATTGTGCTAAGCAACAGGATTTTGGCCCCTAATTCTGAAAACTGTGCATGACATCAGGAAGTGACAGCAGTTACCCGATTTGTTTGGGTTGTATCTTCTAATGTGGCTATGGGAACAGAATAAAATAATAAGGAAACTCTGACAGTATCAGAAACAAGACTGAATCAGATGACAGTATTATATCGCTATAGTTACCAATATACCTAGTAAAGTAAATAGAAGGCTATCATTGTTTTTAAATCTCCTGGAGGGGAACACACATACACATAAACAGGGAAAGAAATGTTTACTTTGTATGAGTCTCATAATCCTTAATCAAATTTCTAAATCTCTTTGCCTACTTAATTAACAGCCTTTCATTATGTCTTAATTAAATGTGCATACCTAAGAAGCTTTATGAGCTTTTCACATAACTGCTACATTTTTTCACCTTCATGCCAGGCAGACAGAATTTGCTCAGCAACTCCAAATGTGCTTGTCCATCCAATCTAATCAAATCCAATTTTCCATCCAATCCCACGGTGTAGATTTTACTGCAGATCCCAAAGTAGAGTCATTTATGATAATTATTAATCCAGGTGAGTTATTTCTGGAAACACAGCCTTTCAGTGGTACCTGGCAGCTGGATAATGTTTAGATAGCATGAATTGATGGTCACATGAATAAGACAGTTGTGCTCAGCAATACCAATCGTATTTGCACTCAGTTGTTTATAGGTGTGTCCAAATATCATATTCAAAGTTTGGATGCCAAGCGGGCAGGGCCACTGGTGCATCAGTGTTATGGGTGGACCCAATGGAGGAATCCTGCTCCCTCTTTTCTATGCCTCCCTTCTATGCATGAGTAGCATCTTCAAAAGGAATGGTGTTGAATACAAACCTCCAAGTTTGTATCTCCTCAAGACCTAGGTCAGAGTTCTGCCATAGACTTGTAGTGCAAATGCTAAGCTTGGATGTTACATGCTGTTAAATTGCCTCCAGTTTATTGCAACCATTTGAAAGGGTGATCTCCAAAATATCCCATCATTAAGCTGATATCCTATCAGCCCCCGCAGACTCAAGCCTGTGGCTTTCTTTTAGGGATTCAAACCATCTCATATTTGGTATTCCTTTTTCTCTCCTGTCATGAACATCTCTCCTGTCACCCAGCATTATTATCTTTTCCAACACGTCTTGTCTTCTCATGATGCACCCGAAGTACGATAGCCTCAATTTCATCATTTTTGCTCCTAGAGAAAGTTCAGGCTTGATTTGATCAGGGGCCCACTTGTTCATCTCTAGCCATCCAGGGTATCCACAAAGCTGTCCTCTAGTACAATATTTAAAATAAATTAATTTTTCCCTGTCAGCTTTCTTCACTGTCCAGCTTTCACACCTGTACATATTAATCAGGAGTAAAATAGTATGCATACAAGTATTTGCAACATACATATTGTTGGCTTCACAGAATTCTTTCAGTCATTCTCCTGTTTTGTTTCAGACTCCATGGCCAAATTCACCAATAACATTAGGTTGTGCTTTGTTTTCTACATTTCTGATCTTTGACATATTTTGTTTCGGTGTGTGATGATCAATTTCCTCCTGGACACTTGTATAAAAGCTTTCAGTTTCTTTTTCTTCAGCAACTGTAGTTGGAATATAAACTTGAATATCAGTTATGCTGATAGGTTTTCCAAGAACTTTGGTATTATTTGATCAGACTTTACATTATAGCACCTAACTACCTGTGCTACATCTTGCTTCAGTATTAGAACCACACCATTGACTTTGTCACTTCCGGGCAATGGTCTCACTGAAAACGTCCTATTGCTGCAGGAGGGAATGTTCACGGTTTGGTTGCTCCTCTGTCCTTTTCCTTTAAATCTTGCTTTCTATCTTTAAAGCTTTTATTCATTTTTCTCTTTCAGCTGTGGCTGTTCTGTTTAGGTGTAAACCATGCTTAGTTTTTGTCTTGGTGGAAAAGTGAAATATAAAACAAATAATAAACAAGGAAAAGTTAGGTTACCTACCTGTAACCATGGTTCTTGTAGTGGTTCTCTGTGAATTCACACAAATGGGTTTATCCTGTGCCTGCGCAGGACGTTCGGAACCTTCTAGAGCTTAGAAAAAAGCCAGACAGTTAGTCTCCCCCCCCCCCCGAGGGTATATATGCTCCGCCTCCTCCACCTTCCTTAGTTCCCCTATGTCCGCCGTTACTAGAGAGTAGGTATAATGACCTGTTATCGTGACGGACAGCAGGGAGGAAGGGAGGGATGTGTGAATTCACAGAGAACCACTACAAGAACCATGGTTACAGGTAGGTAACCTAACTTTCTTTGTAGTGGACTCTGTGAATGCACACAAATGGGTGATTAGCAAGCTGACTCACCGGATGGAGGGCCGTCACGGTATCAGGGATGACAGTATCGCCCTTCCAAAGGCAGCATCATTTTTAGCTCTGACGTCGAGGCGGTAGTGCTTCGCGAACGTCAGAGGATTGGACCAAGTAGCCGCTTTACAGATGTTCTGAATATGAATACCGCGATGAAGAGCGGTGGATGTAGATATAGCTCTGGTGGAGTGAGCTTTAAGTTGGTCCGGTACCGGTTTATTTGCAAGCTGGTAAGCCATTTGTATGGATTGCACGATCCATCTCGATATTGTCTGAGAGGATGCGGGAGCACCCTTGTTATGTCCATGGTAGCACACAAAGAGACGGGAAGAGCGTCTAAAGTGCTTGGTTCTGTCCAAGTAGAAGGCAATAGCCCGTCTGACGTCCAGAGTATGGAGCTTGCGCTCGACTGGAGTGGACGGCGATGGAAAGAATGTAGGAAGTATCAGCGGTTGATTCAGATGGAAGTCTGATACAACCTTGGGAAGAAATGAGACATCCAAATACAGAGTAACTTTATCGGGATGCATTTGTAGGTATGGAGGGTCAGACCTAAGAGCTGACAGTTCACTAGCCCTTTTGGCAGAGGTTATGGCCACTAAAAAGGAAGTCTTGAGAGAAAGCAATTTCTCGTTACAGGTTGCCATGGGTTCAAATGGAGGCTTGGTAAGCGCATCAAGGACCAGTGGAAGCGACCATTGAGGTACAATGGGTGAAGAGGGCGGCCTGATGTTCTGCAGGCCCTTAAGGAATTTCTTAACCGTGAGGTGGGAGAACAGTCTGACGGAGCTAGAATGAGATGGCTGGTGAGCAACGATCGCGGAAATATATACTTTAATGGTGGAGTGTGCGAGTCCGAGATTGAACAGATGCAGTATAAAGGTAAGTAAGGTTGAGAGTGTAACTGGGACTGATTGGAGTCCTTTGGACTGAACGAATTTCGTAAAAGATTTCCATTTGTTACGGTATAGGCGAGAAGTCGACGGCTTTCGAGAGCGGTCTAGAATCGCACGGAATTCGGGGTTATCCTCCACGCCGTCAGGTGAAGAGACCGGACATCTGGATGGAGAAGGGCCCCGTCGTTCTGGGATAGCAAGGACGGTATTAGAGGTAAGTGGAATATTTCCTCCGTTATTCCTTGGAGGTGGGCAAACCAGGGTTGTCGTGGCCACCACGGAGCGATGAGAATTGCGTTCGCCTGGTATTGAATGATCCGGACTATTGTCCTGAGAAGCATTGGTATGGGAGGAAACAGGTAAGTGAGTTCTCCGGACCACGGAATGAGGAAAGCGTCTCCGAGAGACGCGGTATCCCTGCCCGCTCGTGAGCAGAACTTGCGGCATTTGGCGTTGCGGTGAGATGCAAAGAGGTCTATGGTGGGTTGACCCCATCGACGGCATAGGTCTTGAAAAATCGTCTCGTCGAGGGACCATTCGTGCGTCCTGGTACGGAGCCGGCTGAGGTGGTCCGCTAGATAGTTGTCCTCTGAAGCGATATGAATCGCTTGTGGAAAAATATGATGGGTACGGCACCAGTCCCAAAATCACATGGTGAGATGGAGAAGCGGTAGGGATCGAGTCCCACCTTGTCGGTTGATATAGTGCATAGCTGTGGTATTGTCCGTGACAAGCTGCACAGATTGTCCCTTTATACGCGGAAGAAAGGCTCGAAAAGCCTTCATGATGGCGAGCAATTCGAGCTGGTTTATATGGAGAGACCTTTCTCTCGGTGTCCATAACCCGTGAATCCTGAGCTCTTGGCAGTGAGCGCCCCAGCCAGAAGGGCTGGCATCGGTCGTGACCTGTATGGACAGGAAAGGAGGTTGGAAGGGTTTTCCCTCGGACAGATTGCGCGGAATCGTCCACCAGATGAGATGCTTCGCCACATGTGGCGGAACCCGCAACTTTTTCCGTGGGGAGTCCGTTAAAGGATCGAACTCGCCCAGGAACCAGGACTGGAGCGGACGCATTTCGAGCTTGGCATGAAGGACGACTGCCGTCGTGGATGACATGAGGCCCAGTAGATGCTGAGCGTCGAATGCGGGTGACAGTAGCCAGGGGTGGAAACCGTTGTATTGCGTCTCGAATCTTTTGGATTCTTTGATAGGGCAGGAATGCCCGTGCCCGGGTTGCATCTAGCGTTGCTCCTATGTAATTGACCAGCTGGGATGGTACCAAAAGGGACTTTTCCTGATTGATCACTAGACCTAGCTTGTTTAAGGTCGCTAGAGTGGTAGTTGTAGCAGCGACGGCTTCGTGGTAGGATGAGGCTACCAGGAGCCAATCGTCGATATAAGGGAAGAGTTTTATTCCCTTGGTGCGAAGGTGAGCCACTACAGGGGCCATGCACTTGGTAAATGTCCGAGGGGCCGTGGAGAGCCCAAATGGAAGGGCAGCAAACTGGTAGGTTGTGCGGTGGAACCGGAACCGGAGATACTGTTGATGAGAAGGGTGAATGGAGACGTGAAAATAAGCGTCTTTGAGGTTGATGGTGACGAACCAACTTCCCTGTGAGAGAAGAGGAAGAATGGAGTCGAGTGTTAGCATTCGAAACTTCCTGTAAATGATAAACTGATTGAGTTCTCTGAGGTCCATGATGGGCCTGATACCTCCATCCTTTTTAGGGACGGCGAAGTACCGAGAGAAGAAACCCCCATGTAGTTCAGCATGTGGGGTCTTGACGATCGCCCCCTTGCTTAGGAGGGATGAAATTTCCTCCTGTAGAGCTACCGAAAAGGGGGTGGTCTTAGGGAGATTCGATGGAGGAAGCTGGAAGAATTCTATCGAATAACCCTTCTCAATAATAGTTAGGACCCATTTGTCAGTCGTAATACGTTTCCATTCGGAGAGAAATGGAAAGAGTCTAGTCCGGTAAGAGGGGTAGTTAGTTGTATTGCTTACCCCGGCGCTGAGGTTTACGAAAGGACTGCTTGTGTCCTTGGTATTGTTGCTGCTTGAAAGTCGAAGGGTTGGACTGAGATGACTGGAAGGTCCTGTCGTGTTGCTGCTGTCTACCATACCGAAATGGTTGGTACTGAGAAGACGCTTGGTAAGCAGGCTTTTTGTAAGTAGATCTCTGATACCGATACGGTTGGTATGGTATGTAGGATTTTGCGGTCTTCCGCATTTTATGGATATTTTCCATAATATCATCAGTCTTGGAATTAAAGAGGCCATCCGCATCAAAGGGAAGATCCTCGATTTTGGTCTTTGTATCGTCCAGTATGTTCGCCGCTCCAAGCCAGGCATGGCGACGGACTGCTACTGCTGTAAGCATGGATTTGGACGCAATTTCAGCTGTATGCTTTGCTGCTACTCGTTGCTGTCTTATAAGGGTATTAGCCTCCTCATAGACGTTAAGGAGCTCGGTCTTGGATGGCTCAGGAAGGCTTTGTAAGACGGGAACAGTTTTATCCCATAGGTGCTTTTGATAAGCACCCATCGCGGCTTGGTAGTTCGAAATCTTAATCAGCAGAGCCGCAAGGGAATAGAGTTTTTTGCCTAGGGCGTCATTTTTTCTGCCGTCTTTATTGACAGGTGTAACAGAAGACCTGCTGCGGGATCTGTACTGGGTAGCCTCGACCACAATAGAATTAGGCATGGGATGCTTGGTCAGGAAATCCGAATCGGAACCATGGGTCTTGTAATGGTGGTCGATTTTTCGAGGGATTTGGAGAGTCGCAGGCGACTTATCCCACGAAGCCTTTACCAAGTCAAGAAGTGCTGGAATGAGGCTAAGACTAGGAGGAGATGACTTGTCCTGCTCCATATCGTGGAAGACAAGGTCTGTTTGTTGCTCAGGAACTTGCGCATCTAGGTGTAAAATCTTAGCCATGCGCAGTATAAGTTGAGCATAGGACGAGTAGTCTTCTAATGGGTATTGTGAAGAAGTACTCGGAGCACCACCATCAGGTACATCAGATTCCGAAGAAGCTGAAGAGTTGTCATGGGAAGATTCAGACACCAAAGAGGAGGGACGGTGCGATATTGGTACCGTGTCTCTCGGTATTGGTTCAGCATCAGAGTGTACCGAAGGAGAGAAAGGCTCTGTATCATGGCCCTCTGGGCCAGAGTACATCGTCGCAGTCTGTACCGTGGGTCGGCCTGCGGAATGTTTAGACCGTTTTAGAGGCACAGAAGGTGCCATCGGTGTCTTCCTCTTACGGGAAGTAGCAATTTGGGGTGTGGGAACATGCCCCTGTTGCTGTTGTAGATTCTCAGGAGTTGGAACCGAAGAAGGGTACCAAGCTGAGGAGGGGTAAGCCTGTCCCCTGAAGTCAGGCGGATAGCCGTATCCTTGATATAGGTAGGGCTGGTATGGACCGAAAAAAGGAGGACCATACTGTGCCGGCATTTGTGGACGGTATTGGTCCGCAGGATGTTGAGATTGGTACGGAGAAGAATGCTTACGCTTCTCCTTTCGCTTTTTAGGAGTGCGAGACGGCAGCTCCTGTTCTGAATGCGAGTCAGTATCAGCCCGCCCGGAAGATCTCGGGCTAGTAGGGGCAATGGCCACGATGGGAAAAACCTCAGCCGCAAAATGGCCTGACGACGGAGACATGCTCATGATATCGTGAGCAGCCTGGGCCGGAGGAATGATCCGCTCCTCCATATCCGATTGCCCAATGTCGTCTCTCGAAGATTCCTCAAGTAATATAGGAGGCGCAGGAAGAGGCAAAGTTGCCGATTTGGGTGGCTTTGCCAATTTCTGAGATTTCGCTTTGTCATTCTTCTTCTTTGAAGGTACAGCCGACCTGGAAGCCTTGGTGGAAGCTGGCTTAGGCGGTCTAGAGGAGTCCTTCTGCTTGGAAGACGCAGAACTCAAGGTAGGTTGCGAAGAATCAAAGGCAGTGGCGCCTGCTTTAGGTGTCTCTACACGTGGAGGATTCGGGGAGGTGGTAAGAGAAACCTCCATAGCAGGCTTGAGGGTTCTTTCGTAGAGAAAGGCCCGGAGGCGTTGAGACCGCAGTTTAAGAGCTTGTTTGGAAAAACTTCTACAAGCGGCACACGCCTGGATAAGGTGGGATTCCCCCAAACAAAATAAGCACTGATCGTGCTGATCCGTTAGCGGAATTTTTCGTAGGCAAACGGAGCACTGTTTGAAGCCCCGAGAGGCCATAAAAAAATAAAAAATAAAAAGGGGGGAAATCCGGGAGGGGAGGGGGGGAACGGGAAGACGCAGAACGAGGAAAAACTTAAATGGGAAGGCAGTTCTGGCGTCTTAAAAGAATAAAAGGTAAATTTTTAGAAGGAAATACTTTCCTTAGCACGCTCTAGTGTTCCTACGTCCTACCCTAACGGCGGAAAAAGAGGAACTAAGGAAGGTGGAGGAGGCGGAGCATATATACCCTCGGGGGGGGGGAGACTAACTGTCTGGCTTTTTTCTAAGCTCTAGAAGGTTCCGAACGTCCTGCGCAGGCGCAGGATAAACCCATTTGTGTGCATTCACAGAGTCCACTACAAAGAACAAGTAATTATTTGAAAAGAATGAGGGAAAGGAAATGTTCATCAGATGACGCCCTGTACAAAAGGGGCACAAATGCCAATGCATCCTTGACTGTCATGAAGAACAAAAAGAAGAAAGGCAGAATAATTATTCAAGGACCAAAACTTATCAGAACGGTCAACCTAATCCTTGAAAATCGGCTGGACGTAAGCATGAGAGATTATATCTCAAAGTATGATGCCTGCCTCATTTTCATCACTCCTTCCAAAGCAAAGAGGTTGCTTTGCAGAGCCATTCATGTTTCCCACAATGTAAGCAGGCATTGTGCAGAAAGTGAGCCTCCGTTGGCCACAAACTACCACACGCATCACCATCACCACCACTTCAATTTGTATGCCACTCTCTCACACAATGTGCAAAGTGGCTCACAAAACAAAAATACTTATCAATACACAATTGTAATAATACATTATTACAACAATAACAGTAACGGTAGAAAGCCCTCATTGACTGAAGTGGCTTGTGCTGCGACGGGGAGACCCCTGCCCCCAAATGGTGTTGAGAGAATAACCCCATTGCTCTGATCATGAGCTCCTGGTGCCACTTCATTTTCAGTGAAGTCCTCTTCCAATTTAAAGCTACTTGAAGACATTTCATTACTGTTTGTATCTTTATTCTCCACCTGCTAGCTAATGCTATCCAATGTTGCTTCTGGTGACTCAAATCTATATTCCATCTAAAATATCTTCAGTATTGCTGATACAGAAACTGCCTAGTTTCCCGCATCACTTTTCTTGTGCTCAGGCTGTAAGTTCAGACAGGTGCAACTGTCTGACTATACATAGTCTTTCATTAGAAGAAGATCCATAAGGGCTAACTGTGTGTAACTATAATAGCAGAAACCTCTCTCACCCACTAAAATTAGATTGCTTTGCTTTGTTTTATGATTGGTCTTTGGGATTTAAGCACAGAATTCCTTTGAGGTCTGATTTCTGAAGTATGAAAGACTTTGCTTTGTCCCTCAGTCATGTTCTCTCTGACACTAATCTACTTTCAACCCTAATGATGGGCTGCCTTTATAGTCTGTTTCTGCTCTGAGTAGAATGATAAAGCATAATTTGAGGGAAAGTAAGCAACAAGATGAAATCCCAGTGCAAAATAAACAAATAATCTAGCCTTTTTAAGTGTTCAACCACAATTAATTCCTAAACTTGTTTCCACATTATTTTTAAAAATGACTGCTTGAGGGCCAGGCAGTCATTTGTTTATAGCAACTGCCCCTGGTTTTGTGCTCTTTAAAAGTGGCATAAAAGCAGGTGTGTGGGAAATAAAAATCCTGACAGATGCAGTATGGCTTCATAGACAGAATATTAAAAGCTACAAAGAATTGGACACAGAGATTTTATGAAGAGATTGCCTACACTTGAGAGTTCATACATGCCAAAAAAATGTAGATTGTAGTGTATGTTCCATCTCTACACACCAGTGGATTTCTAGGGTGCTTTAAGCAAATGCATTAAAAGCCCTATTTGATGACTTACAGAATCAATTACCAGATCTTTGAGGCAACAAGGAGCCACAATAGAGGCTTACTAATGGGGTGCAGAAAGTGGCTTGATGTGACAGCTGGGTGCAAGGTGCTCTGTAGAGATTGGACAGCCGAGATGGCTGGTATCTATTAATCTTTGCAACAAATGCCTCTAATGGACTCTCCCCTGGCCTGTTCATATAATATGACTGATTTTGATTGGCAAGAATAGTTTGAAGGGCAAAAATATTTTTTTCCACAATTAATAATTACTGACATTTCTAACATTTCATATAATTGTTTTTAGCTTTATATATTGTCTCATAAGGATGTAAGCTGACTTGGGTCCTTTTTTAAGGAGAAAGGCGGGGTAAAAATATTTTAAATAAACAGACAATAAAATAATTTCTGGCCTCATTCACACACAAAGCAGATAAGATGACAATACTAGCTATTCCTGGATTGTGTGTCACTTCAAAGTGTAGGTGTGTGTGTGTGGGAAATCACATGATTGAATTCCCCTCCACTTTGATAGGCAACAAAACAAAATTCCATGTGCAGGAAAAATTAGGTGTCAAGGAGAATAAGTCTAGCCCCCCCCCCTTTGCTAGTTTTATGCATACAAATACTTTTTCTCATGAGAAACCATCAAAGTCAGGACTGTGCAATCTGTGACTCTTGCCAGTTTTCTTGGACTATAACTCCCATCATCCTTAGCCAGCATGGCCAGTGGTCAAGGGGGAATGGGACCACAGGTTCCTCCATCCTTATCTGTGCAATATCTGCACTCCAAAATCCAAGTGCAAGCAGTTTTCCCGTGCTGTCTGCTATTTGTGTGCAGTAGACCTAAATATGTGTGTGGGTGTGCTATGTAAAAGAAATACTAATTAAACTTAAAAATCAAAGCTGCTTTGGCAGTTTCAGATGGTAACACTCAAGTGCGCATCATGGTCTGTTCGGAATGGCATCTCTTCCTAAATACTTAATAAAGGGGGAGGGTGAAGGCAATGTGTTGAATTGCCCTCTTAAGAAAACAACAACAAATCTGCCCCAGCCCCTGAGCATGGAACCCTAGTGTGAGCAAGAAGGGCGACTGCTTATGAAAACAAGGGGGGGGGGGAAGGCACTGATTTACATAATGGGTACATCTACTAATTTATATGTAGAGGCGAAGGTAACCTCTTTTGAATATTCCTCCCTGCTCCTCTGCTCGATGTTGTGCCTTCAGTGTTCTGCCCATTTTTCAGGCATTTTAATCATTTTTCTGTTTTATGTAAACTGCCCAGAATAGTACTATGTACTAAACGAGTGGTATAGAAGTCAAATAAATAAATAAATAAATAAATAAATAGGCATGAATTTAGAAATAAGTACTAATAATTAGTGCATTTTAAACAAAAATGCAGCGCATATCACCTTATTTGGGAGAACTGTATTGCTGGTTCTGCAGTTATAGAAGCAGTGCTCTTAATGCTTAACACTTACTTGTATCTTGGCATCATTTTAAAAAGTCACTGCGACTTTTAAGAACAGTTTCCATTGGCTGAGACAAAAATAAGACCCCACCCCCATGGCAAAAAGTGATTGATTGATTGATTGATTGATTGTCAGAGGCTCTCTTTAGTTTTCAGAAATAAAATGCCGCAGTCTGCAGAGGTCAGAGAGATACACAGACCCCTTTGTGGAGTGCTGGACATACAACATTCACCTCTATTTAAAATAAATAAACAAATGAGGGGTATTGGAAGCCCCTGGGTACATGGGAGTCCCACAAAACATGGCCAAATTGCCTCCACACTAGCTGGAGGGCACAAGGGGGACTTTTTGAGTTCAATTATTTTTTTAAAAGGGTAAAAATGGGTAGGGTGGAATGCTAAGATGCCCCTGAGGTTTTGGAGGTGGCACAAAAGTACCCATGAGGGTCACATGAAGCCCACCTCTGCTATAAATGGTAACTGGAATCTTGGGATATTTTATTGTGCACATTATAATAACCATGTGTCATCAAGTCATTTTTGACTTATGACAGCCTTTTTCAGGGTTCCCCAGGTAGAGAACACACAGAAGTGGTCCACCATTCCGTTCTTTTGGGGGCACCCTGGGATTGTGCAGCTTGCCCAAGGCCACACGGGCTGGTTCTTCTCCCTAGAGGCACAGTGGGGATTTGAACTCACAACATCTGGCTCAGCCAGATACTTAAACCACTGAGCTATCCAGCCAGCTTTATGGTGGTGCACATTACAGTATTTCAAAAAGACTATGGTGCAGATTGATTTTCATGGAAATTCTGCAATTAAAATAGTGCTGGAGGTAAAATGTACTGCATATTGTTGGATGTAGCTCCGAAGGTCTTGTAGCTGACCAAGGAGTGTGTGAGTTACAGACTTGGCTTTTCTATCGATTCTTCAAACAGATCTGATTCACTATGTATATTTTCCTAGTATGATTGACAACTGCATCTGTAACTCTGCAAAAAGTAAAAAAAAAAAAAAAAGGAGAGGGTAATGTGTGAATCATCTCTTAATAAAGATTTTAAAAAGATATTTATATATGTTCTTTTGTTGACTGTCTTAAGCTCATTCTAAATTGACATGCTGTAAATAGCACAGTGTGTTTCATAATTCTCAAGATGTGGGACAAGTTTTCCTAAGGACCTGCTGGGGCATGTACAGAGTTGGGAAATCCTAGGGTATTTGGATTACAACACCAGAATTTCATGGAGTTGTGCTCCAAAACAAAACAAAACAAACTCCAACCTTTGGCCAGTGATGGTGCAGGAATCTATTAATGGAAGGGGGAAATGATGAGGAAGCAGCTGGGTGAATATGTCTTTATGCCAACACGCAGAGCATAGAGGACCAAAAACCAAGATGAGCTTGAACTCATGATACAGGAAAGCAAAGGTGATACAATAGGCATTAAGGTGGGATAAGACCCATGACTGGAATGTAGTGATGGAAGGTGTATATGTGTGTAAGAGAGAGAGAGAAAGGAGGAAATGGAGAGTGAGCTGTCCCCTCCACAAAAGAGATCTGCGCAGGATGAAGTAGAGAAAGTGGGAGAGACATTGGAAAAAGGGGTGAATGTGGAAGAAGTGGGAAAGAGAGGAGGTAAAAGAAAAGATTGAGGTTTGTTTAGTGGAAGAGAAAGAGGGAGAAAAAGGGGAGGAGTTGATCTTACCAGTATGGGAGGAAGATATACAAGATAAGGAGGGGAGGAGACAATTTAGAAGGAGAAGGAGGAAGATAAGGAAAGGAGGGGAGAGAGAAAGAGGGAAACGGAATATGAGAGAATGAAAGGATTGTTGGAAGACTTTCCTAATCTAAAGATGGGAGGACTACTGCCTAATCCAGACACTACTAAGTCGAAAGAGGTTCCGTTGGATTCATTGGAATGGAGAGTGGTGGTATATCCGAGAGGGCAGGGTCGTTGGAAGAAGGTGGTCCGACCAGACTCCGCGTTCAACCACCCACCTCTGGAGGGCGACTGGGCCAGACATCCCTGCTGTGGGACTATCTGCGCAGTGAGGAGTACCCCTCTGAGGAAGCCAACAGATCGCAAACAGTTTGGACCAGTCCTCTCTTAAATCCTATCAACTCAAAGATAGAACTGTTGACACCTTGTTATGGACAGTTAAACAATATCAGTTTATTGGAACTGGTTGAGGTGATCGTTGATTCTCCAAGTGTTCAGAATAATAAAGTTGGTGATGTTCGAAAAGAGTCTCCCTTGTTGTTTCCCGCCAAAAGAGAGGAACTGCTTATACCTATAACGAACCTAATCACAATATAACTTAGTCAGTCCATGAGGTGGCACATGGAACGATGGCAGAGAGCATTGGAGAAGCAACAGCAACATTGGGGTGATGGTGGTGTCTGCCACAGCCCTCCTAGTCAGCATGATGTCCTTCTAAATCAGATTACCAGACAGTCAAAGAAGAAAGATCTAGCAGTAATAGGATATTTCATGTATCCTAATATCTATTGGAAGTCCAGCTCAGCCAAAAAATGAAGGAGGAGCAACAAATTCCTCATTGGCCTGGCTGCCAGCTTTATCTTCCAGATGAACAACATCAGTTATTCTAAATGTGGTCCTTACCAACAGGGAAAGAATGGTCAGTGAGGTGGAAGAGAATGGGAACTTTGGATGGAAGTGAGTGACCATTCATTATATTCAGGATTCGTTATATGGTGGAAAGGGAAAGCTGTGAGTATTATAATGCACACTCTGGGCTTTACAAAAATGAATTCCAGTGAGCTTCCAGAAATACTAAGTAAAGCACCAACCATGATGAGAAACTGGGAAGGAAGCACACTCAAGATAGGAGTAAAGGTGAGATACTGAAGGTATAATTGCAAATAATCCCTATGAGAAAGAAAAGAAGCAGACATCTGAGTAAGCCAGTGTGGCTGCATAAGGACCTTTCAGATAAACTAAGTGACACAGAGCCTGTCCAGACTGGCCGTTTTGGATGTGGGGTGGATCGGGCAACAAAGGGTCTGTTGAGGTTGGAGGAAGGAGTGATGTGCCATTTGGCATGTTCATCCCATCCAAACAGCAGATGACCTCTTGTAGGCTGACCCTCTGTCAATTAAGCACTTCCCCAATTGTCTGAGGAGGGCCAGAGAAAGTGATTTTTTTTTTTACATTGCTCTTCTCCTTCTCTTGGTGCCATTCCATTTTCTCTCTCCTCCCCCACTTCCTTTCCTCATTCCCCCCCCCCCCTTTATGGTTTTGAAGCTGAGACTGATGAAAGGTCCTATCTCCAGGCTAAACAATGAGAGTGCCTGCCTTACTGCTAGGTGAAAAAGGTGTGTGACAGCTCTTAAAGGGGAAGGTTGGATAATTCTAAATAGAAACATGAACATCTTTTTTAAAACAAAATCCAAACTGTGTCATCAGCCATTCGTATACCATATCTATATGCCACTGTGGACAGGCCCATATGAAGGAAATGGAAAGAGAGATATTACCAAGGAAGACTATAAATGAGTAGCAACTAGCCAATATTTGTAAGGAGAAATTTAGGAAGGTCAGAAGCAACCTAGGCATGCGAAAGAGATTAAAAATAACAAAATGGGTTTTTCAGTTATATTTACAGTAGGAGAAAGAACAAGGAAATGATAGGTCCACCTTATGGAGAGGATAGAGAGATATGAACAGGCAACACAGAGAAGGCTGATCTACTGAACATCTACTTTGTCTTCTCTCAAAATGAAAACAGTGCTCAAGCAGAATAAAGATAAATTCAGTTTGGTTTATAGGGGGATTTTTGTCACTCATGCTGTTTGTGTACAAATGGAAAACTATAAATCCAGGGTTAGCAATCTCCAGAGATCAGCTGATACACAGATCCCTTCCTGGAGTGATGTTTAGATAGTTTCTTCTTAATCTAAATTAGTGTTTTTACTCTTAATTACAACAATAATAAATTAACAATGGGTGTGGTCATTTTTGCCTTTGTATGCTATTCCTTGAGTGGGTGACAGCTGTTAGTGAGGTAATATATTTAAGGTATGTGTCAGTGGGTTGTCAAACATTTCCTTTTACACATTTACAGGAATTTACAGGAATATTCCTGCGTAGGCTACCATCAGCTGTTACTTACTTCCTTAACATTACCTAATCCTTTTCAAGATCTGGCCTAATATGTTCTTGGCCAATTTAAGTAATCAGAACTTCAATGGGTTCTTCTCTGTATTCTCTGAAGCATTTTATAGCTCTTTCCATCAGATGCTTCTGTTTATACCTAATCAAGCCAAATAATCATATATAAATACCAATATCCTTTGGGGGTTTCCTGTAGGGACTTTTATCCTACTTCCTTCATTACTTGTGATGGTGTGTGAAAATCAGCAGTTGTATCACAGTCTTCTGTAGTTTCAAGGCAGGTCTGCCATGGGCTAGAAGATGGTAGCCTCCCTACTCTATATGCTTCACCTTCCTTCCCACAGTCCCCTTCTTTATGGCAATAAAGTTTGGAGAGAGAAGGCCAGAGGAGTCAAGGGATGGGTTTTTAAATTCTGATTGCCATTGAGAGGATTTTCAAGGAAGGTTGCAGCACAAGACAGAAGAGTTAAATGTTCCTGTATGCTGTAACAATCCCTGGAAATTGTTGTCAATAACAGAGCAATTAACATTCCTCCCCATGTTATCTTCCCAGCATCCCTGTCAGGTAGGAGGTGGAACCCGATGGAAAATAACTTAAAAGCTGTTAGGATCGCGTCTAACCTTTACCTTTCTAAGATAAAGGCTGCAAAGAAAGCTTACTTCGCTGTCCAGATAAGCAAAGCTTCCAACCAGCAGGTAGAATTATTCCGCATAGTACGCGATCTATCTGGAATTGGTCATAGTGATTGGCCTCCCCCTAGTATTTCACCTGACCAATTTGCAGCATTTTTAAAGCTAAAGTGGAGGCCATCCACCAGGACCTAACCCCCTATTTGAAACCAGTAGATCGAGCTGAGACATCCAGCGCACCATCTTGCCTGGTGAGAATTACTCACTTTTAGCTGGTGACGTCACTTGAGGTTGACAAGGCAATTGATTGTTGCCATGCCACCACCTCCTCCCTTGACCCTTGCCCAGCCTGGCTAATCAAAGCAGCCAGGCCTGTGACAACCGAATGGGCCACTGCAATAATTAATGGGTCTCTCCAGGAGAGCAGGGTTCCCCTTGCCCTCAAGGAGACACTCATTAGGCCCATTAGAAAGAAACTGAGCTTGGTGGCGGACAATATTGGCAATTATAGGCCTGTCACCAATGTTTCTTTCCTTAGCAAGGTTGTAGAGAGGGTGGTGGCCGATCAGCTTCAGGCTCTCTTGGATGAAAGCAATGCCCTAGATCCATTCCAGTCGGGCTTCAGGCCGTGTCACAGTACGGAAACGGCATTGGTCGCCCTGCTTGATGACCTATTGAGGGAAGCTGATAGGGGCAAAATGTCCTTGTTGGTTCTTCTTGATATCTCAGCCGCCTTTGATACCATCGACCACGGTATCCTCCTGGGACGGCTTTCCAAGTTGGGGATCAGTGGCCTGGCTCTTGCCTGGCTCCAGTCCTTCTTGGAGGACCATTCCCAGAGAGTTCAGCTTGAAGACAGTGTATCGGCCCCGTGGCTCCTCAATTGCGGGGTGCCGCAGGGATCGATCATCTCTCCAATGCCGTTTAATATCTATATGAGGCCGCTGGGTGGGGTCATCAGGGGGTGTGGCACTTCGTGTCACCAGTATGCTGATGACACGCAGCTCTACATCTCCTTTTTTCCAACAGCAGTGGATGCCGTTGTGTCTCTTGAGCGCTGCCTGGGGGCTGTACTGCAATGGATGCAGGAGAATGGACTGAGGCTGAACCCAGACAAGACAGAAGTCTTGAGGGTGGGTTCCCCGCCTATCAGTGGTTTGGGAAGCTCCCTCTCTTTTGACGGGGTGACTCTCACCACAAAGAGTGTGGTCCGCAGCTTGGGGATCCATCTTGACCCAGCACTTACCATGGAGTCCCAGGTAGCATCTGTGGTCCACACCGCCCATCTACATCTTCAGTGGATTGCCCAGCTGCGCTCCTATCTTGATGTTGGGGCGCTCACCACTCTGGTCCATGCACTCGTAATCTTGAGATTAGACTACTGTAATGCGCTCTACGTGGGGCTGCCCTTGAGATTGATGCGGAAAATACAAATGGTCCAGAACACGGCCGCCAGATTATTAACTGGGGTGAAAAAATACCATCACATTTCCCCCACTCTGGCGGCCTTACACTGGTTGCCCATTCGTTTCTGCATTGACTTCAAGGTGTTAATGCTTACATATAAAGCCCTAAACGGTTTAAGACAGCGATGGCAAACCTACGGCACGTGTGCCACAGCTGGCACGCGGAGCCCTTTCTGCCAGCATGCGAGCCATAAGTCGCCGGATCGCTACTCCCCCCCCTCCCCCCCGCAGCCAAACCTGAGCAGGCGGTTGCAACCGCGGTGCTGGTGCCCGGACAGGCGGCGGGTCAGGATCCGGAGCAGCTGGTGCTGGCGGCAGATCCGGAGTGGGGTCTCAAGGCACCTCCGTGCCCGGGATTCCCCCTTCCGCCGCCACTTCCGGTTCCGCCGCCGCCACTTCTGGTTCCGCGGCGGCGGCACACCGCCCCGTTTTTTTCCCCCAGTTTGGGCACGCGAGCCCAAAAAGGTTCGCCACCACTGGTTTAGGACCTCGATACCTGGCAGAGCGGCTGCTCCCACCTAGCTCTACTCGTGTCACTCGATCTAGCCAGGCTGGATGGCTGAGGGGCTTGACCCCGAGAGAGGCCCAGAAGGAGAGAACTAGAAACCGGGCCTTCTCGGTGGTGGCCCCTCGCCTCTGGAACACCTTGCCCCTGGAGATTCGCCTGGCACCCTCGCTGGGAGTTTTTAAGAACAAGCTGAAGACTTGGTTCTTCAGGCAGGCCTTCCCCCCTTCCATTTCTTAATTCCCTATGTCTTACCATCCTGGACTTTGTTGTTTGATATTCTGTGTTTTAAATTTTGTTTTATATTCGGAATGTAAGCCGCCCAGAGTAGATTCATTGAATCTAGATGGGCTGGGTAAAAGCCGGAAAAATAAAATAAATAAAATAAAAATAGGTCATGATGAGAAAGAGTAACTACCCAAGGTCACCTAGCGGATTTCATGGCTGTATCAGGATTAGAACCTGGGTCACTAAACTCCCGGTCCCACAGTGTAACCAGCACACCACATTGCCTCATGAGGTTGAAATTAGAATCAGCTTTGCGACAGCCATTCCTACCCACAATTCTATAGGATCTCCTGTCTACTTCAGAACAGCAACCAGCACTTCAGACTGGACAAGGCACCATGTTGACGTGCGGGGTTTCCCTTACAATACCACATACACATGCTGAAGGCACTCTCAGGCTGTGGGAAACTAGGATCACAGTTACAACTTGGAATACAAATCTGACACTAGGAGAAGCCCCCCCCCCCCCCGATGAGATTTGGACCTTGATACACTTGAAGTTTCTTGGATGGGGGACCCGGTATTCCAGTGATAAGCAGAAACATCTGAGAGAGAGGGAGGGAGAGGGAGAGAGAAAGGAGGCATTTCTTAATTTTCCAAATGCAGCAATATGCCTGTATTGTGCAATACATTTCTCAGAGACCTCTCCCTAGACTTTATTTTTAGAAACCCGGAAGGAAATGATAATTAGCTCTTCATTCTCTATTTTCGCTTTCTTTGCTTGATGCAAAATGTCTCATGTTGAAATAAAAGTGTTACTTGAGCATTTAAATAGAAAAAGAACTTGCTTCAGAAATACCAATAGTACATGGGTAACCAGGAAGCACTTAGAAAATTCTGATCGAAGTGCCCCCTTCCCATTTTAAGCATGGCCAATTTATAAAAATGAACAGAGTAAACATGTTAATTACTTTAAATGGTTACAGCCCATTGCCCTGAATTGAATGTTCAGACTCCAGGGAATAAAAAACCCATTTGCTGCAGAAATGCGCTGTGTGCACTAAAAGAAAATAAGGCTTATCTGATTGAGTTGGACATTGCAGCATGCCTGTATATTTGATTTCAAATGTACAAATATGGTCATGTGGAAAATGTTACTCACAGACATAATAATATTTGCCTATTGTTTCTACATTTTGCCCTTTAAAATACTGAGGGAGGATAATTGCAATATTGACAAGATTCTGAAGCCCTGACTGCACCGTTAGCCATGCCTCTGAAACAACCCCTCACATGCTGGTCCCAAACTTTGCTTCTAGAGCAGACTGACTGAAGAGGGACACATGTGTACAGCTGTCTGTAAGAAGGTACAGTAGTATTGTAGAAAATCAGCATTGCCGTTCTGAATCCCTCTTTACCCTCACCCCACCCCCACTGCCATCTGGTGGTGCATTAGGGTTGAAATAAGCCTAACATTGCAACCAGCCATTAGAGACCATTGGAGAAAAGGCACATATATGTAATTTATCTCAGAAAAGGTAGTCTCAAGTGGAGCAGTCTTCTGTCATATCCAGCTGTCTTCCATTGTGGAGTTAATATAAAGGAGTTCCATGTAACAAATCAAGTTTCTATTGAAATAGCAATAAAATGATACAAAAACGTATCTCCTGTTTAATATAGGTAGTAGGCAGCCATTAAAACACCAGAGTATGGCCATTATTATGGCTCACATGTGGAAATTCAGCCCTCTCCCATCCTATGTGGAAATGTATATTTTTCATGTATGCCACAATATAGTAGGCCAGCCCATTTGGCATCCATCTGCTCATTCTTTTGAGGTGGAGATGATAGCACCTCTGTGGTGGGAGCCACATGCTTGCGATAAACTGCAGAAGGCATATTTGCTGTGGGTTAGCAGCAAGCAAGTGTCACCCCACTCGCAACACACTTTCAAATTGCAGTCCTCTTTCTTTTGTTTTAATCTGGTATACATGCTCTCACTGTGGGTGTGTCGTGGGCTGGGTGTAATGTCACATGATGGGAATGGCATGCTCTGCTCCAGCACTCCCTTTAAAAATATTTTTGAAAGGGGTTGTTGGGTGTCTTTAGATGTGTGGTTTTAACTGCAGGTTCAGGAAAAAGGAATCATATATCTACATGTGTGAACAGAGGCACAAAGAAGAAGAAAAAAATGAAGACACAATGCTGGTCAAAGGGAGGAGCAAGGAGGTGTGGCTGGAGGAGATGAGGAAGGGGCAGGGAGACAACTGGTGGGAAAAAGGGGTGGTCCTGTATCACCAAATACTGTGGTTTATTTGTAAAAGCTGGAGCAGGAAAAAAATCAAATTGGGCACTATTATGAACCGCAGCAGGACTTGACATGCCAGGAGCTGCTGTGGATTTGATCCGGCTTTTCTACAGCAGTGGTTCCCAACCTTGGGTCCCCAGACGTTCTTGGACTACAACTCCCAGAAATCCTGGCCAGCACAGCTAGTGGTAAAAGCTTCTGGGAGTTTTAGTCCAAGAACAACTGGGGTGCCAAAGTTGGGAGCCACTGCTCTATAGCATGTTACATTGGCCTGAGTTAGATTACCCATTATTGTTCTCTCAGTCTGAACCATGTCCCCTTCTTCTGCTTGTAGCATGAGATAATAATAATGATATACTTGACATAGTTACTATATTGTTATTACTGAAAATATTACAAAACATGCAAATATTGAATAACAAGACATTAACTCTTTTTTTCTTTGTGACCTTATGCAATTTCTGGATACATTCCAGAGGCAAATGTCAGAAGTAACAATCTTGGTTTTAATCCTTTGGAAAACATCATCTCAAGAAAAAAAAAGCAACAAAAATTAAAAATTGACAAGCTTATTCTTGAATGAAGCCCTTTATGCTTTCTTGTTCTGTCAAACACCAGTCAGTTTACTTACCATGATGACATTTCTGAAAACAAGCTCCCACATGGTTACCTCCTGCTCAACCTTTTGTTCATTTCAAATTCCTAAATGAGTTTCTGTCATATGGAAGGATGATAGTTTGAAAACAGATAAATGGCAGATAACTGCTGTCTCTAAACTTGAATGCTTCATGTGTTGAGAATCAGTCTTGTTTATCAGTGGGACTTATGAGTAATTGCAGTCAAGTATTATTGCCAGTCAAAATTCTTGATTTTTAAAAATACCAGTATGAATGGGGAAAGTTACCTATTGATAGAACAACCTAGCTGGAGTGTTCCAAGAGTATTGTAACCTTTCATTTATCTGGTATAATTGTGATATGATGGGGTTCCAGAATTGCCTGCCTGAATGTGTTCTAGTGGTCAGAGTGTTGAATGATCATCAGAGAGACTGGGGTTCCAGTCTTTATTCAAGCTACACACTTCGCTGTAAGACCTTGAGGGACTAAAAAACCTTCAGCTTAATCTCAAGGTTATTCTGAGAGTAACCATGTATATTACTCACTGTTACTTGGAAGAATAAAAAGGTACTAGAAAATAAAGTCTCACCTCCCCATCACAGCAATGCTGTCTTGGGCATCTGTCCAGACATGTCCACCACCACACAGCTATCAAAATCACAGGCAGAATTCCCACCTTCTTACCTAGTTGAAAGCAACTCTTGCAAAATATCATGGTACAAATCCTCCAGCAACACAATGGGATGGCACTCAAGGGGGAGGGAGGGGATGCTGCACCTCTGCAAATGTCTCCTTTGATCCTCGTGTGCTCCTTTGATCCTCTTGTGTGGCACCGTTAAACCATTTTAGACTAGCCACCCATAAGATCACTAAATCTAAACCTTGTACTTATGTCATACCCGGCTCCTCTTCAGATGGTAATGTGGAAGATGAGAGTACAGTAGAAATACAGCTTATGGACAAGGACTTGTTTGGACTGCAATTCCCAGCCAACTCAGCCATAACCATGCTGACTGAGGGATTCTAGCAGCTGTACATAGTTCAAAAAGTAACACGTCGAAGTTCTGTATTACTTCACTTGCTTCAATATATGGCAAGTCAGCTGGGTTGTGTTTGCTCCCCTGAACATAACCAGATCCAAAGGAGGCTTCCTGTACATGTAATACTTCTTTGCAAACTGCAGTTCTGGCGAATTTGACATATCCATACATTGAGTTCAAACTGCCATATTTGAAAACAGCCAGATTATCATTTCAAAGATTAAAAGGTTGCTAGTAGGTCCCGCTCACTCTTATTTTCCATCACAAGTATATGTGATCAGCAAGGTTTTTTTAATTGTAAACCCAGCATAAAAATACCATCGTATGAATAAACTATTTGTGTCAGGTAACAATTATGCTAATAGGAAAAGCCAAAATTAACTAGGGAGATCTACGGCTTTCCACCACAGCTTTTTTATCTTCTGTTTTTCCCAGTTGCTGCGTTTATATTGGTATGTGTACTATGTGTAACATGGTCAAGGTCAGAGTAGCCACAATGACGTGGGGTCTCCAGTGGCAGAGGAACAAGGAGTAGTTTATTTTGCAAGTACTGATTGCTAGCTCCTTGCTAATTAAAGAGAGAGAGAGAGAGAGAGAGAGAGAGGGAGAGAATGTGTGTGTGCACAAAATCTGATTATGCACACCCATTCCCTCTAGACTTTGTTACTTTGTTAATTCAGAGCTGTAGATGCTTCCATTTTAGAGAAATATTTAGCAGCACAGCAGCTATCAGACTGTCAAAGAACTCAAAACCATCTAAGTACAGTGGTGCCTCGCAAGACGAAGGTAATTCGTTCCACGAGTAGCGCCGTCTTGCGAAATTTTCGTCTTGCGAAAAGCGGTTTCCCATAGGAATGCATTGCAATGCATTCCTATGGGAAACCTCGCAAGACGAACGAATTATTTTCATCTTGCGAGGCATCAGTCTTGCGAAAAAAAATCGTCTTACGAAGCACGGCCATAGAAGAAGCCGTCTTGCGAGTCACCAACACGATCGCAAAACGCTTTCGTCTTGCGAGTTTTTTGTCCGGCGAGGCGTTCGTCTTGCGAGGCACCACTGTACTGGTGTCTGTTCTTCTATGGAGGTGATATTGAAGTTGTTTCTAATCTCTGTCAGATAGGATACTTGCCTGTAGAAAAATCAACACCATGTGCAAAAATAATGAGGTACAATGGCAAAAGAGCTGTCTTTCTCTGAATGAAAATATGCTGGGAAAGTACAGTTGACCATAGATTTGTAATGCATGGGCACTGTATGTCAAATATGCATAATAGACAGAGAGTCTACTTTTGGGAGGTGGGGGGCTCTGTTTTCTGTACATGTAGAACTTTCATTACCTTTAGAGTCCCACAGAGCTTATAATAGCTTCTTCAGCCTGTCTTGGGCACCCACATGCCAAGCTAAATGGCCATATGAAAAAATAGATGAAATATATATATATTCTTTTCATATATATACACACACACACAATCATTTTTTGAGAGGTGTTGGAGCCCAGAGAGATGCTGGGAGCCCTTCAAATATGGGGAAAAAGTAATCTAAAGGCACAAGAGGACTTTATGAACCAGTTTTCCAGCCAAAACTGTCTTTTAAAACTTATTTCATTGGGGAGGGGTACTGAAGGGCCCCATAGGTGTTGGAGGGCTCACACCAGTTGTAGTACAATACAGGTTGGAGACGATTGCCACATATATTGTCTAACCTAGTGTGCCATGTGATGGCAATTAAAAGAAACCTTAAGATGCTCTGATTCATAGCTTGTTTATTTTCACCCTCTTTGGCATCCCAGTTGCATTCCAGCAAGTTCTTATCTATGTTTCTGTTGCATAAGGTATTTACCCACTTTCTGTCAAGTGCTGCTATGGTGTGTTCTGTAATTTCAAAGATTATTTCACAAAGCACAGCTGCATTTTAAGAGGTAATGCAATTTCCTGGGGGTGATGGTAGCAGGAGAGCTAAAGAGGAATTTCCTAACTCCCATACAAATGTCGGCGTTCCATTCTTCTATGGGGCAAATGTTGGTAGTTACTCAGTTATATCGATTACCAGAGGAAGACTTCAATGTTAGATGCACTGTAGCCAAGTACACTTATGCAAGCTCCTTTCTTGATTCTTTCCCATGCTCCATTCACAACGGGTTTCCAGTCCCTCAGAACTGGTATGAGGAAACATCTTGTTTTTGCTAAGGAACTGAATCTGATCATCTGCCCTTAGACGTGCTGTTCTTTTAAGCTTATATAAGATTCTTGCATGTTAAAACAGTGTATTCAGCACAAGGAGTGTCATGCGAGTCTTTCAAAATGTATCTGAGTGGGTGGGGTGGAAATAGGCTGTGTGAGTAATACAACAATATTGTGAATTGCTGTGATCAGGCCGACCATATCCTCCCCCCCCTTTTTTTTAATTTAGTTTTTAGAAAGAATAGAAACCTGCAGTCAACAAATACCTAGCTGGTTAGTTCCAATATGTTTGTGAACTCCTGTCTATTCCCACCTTGGCATCACTGGTCAAGAGTGGGCAGCAATTCCATAGCCTTGTCTGCTCACTTCTTTCAGGCCAAGAGCATTTAACCTTGTGTTTTGTGAGGATTCCTTGAGCATCTTTTTTCTGCTGAGTCCCTTGTTTCAGATTTCTGTCAGAACTCATTCTTTGGGCCTTTGAGCATAGGCAAGACACAGGTGGTCTATGTGTTGGCAACTGTCACCGTGCTTACTTTAGGACACCCACCTCTGCATACATCAGCAGGCCACTTCTCTGTCTCTAAGGAATATGCTCTTTTTGAGCACAAGTATTTGGTGGAATATAACTGACCTATTGTGTTCAGGGAACTTGTTTCCTCCCTATTTGGGCAGGATAGGCTACTGCCTGTCTGGTACCCCTGGCCCTGCACAATCATGTGTTGAGTTAAAATGTAGGAGACGCAAGTGTGAATAGCAGTTAACAACAAGGTACGGGATTGCTTGAGTGCAGGTAGAGAGTATCTCACCTTGAATCCAACTTGATATGTGTTAGAGCTCATTGCTAAACCTCCTCTGAGACAGTGATAGAGGTGAAGAAGGAATATCTTTCTTCTCCTCCTGCATTCTCTCTACATCATCCAGCAGCACTACTCCCAGTGGGACATCTGAAAGAACCCTTGGTAGCACACTATGATTACTTGATAAATATACTGAGCACAGGACTGTTAACATCCCTTGCAATTTGGATTCCACAGTTGATGCAGTTCAGTCTGTGGAGGTGCCCAGGTTACTTTCTGCAGTTCATATTACTGAAGGATTTCAATATCCCTACGTTGTAGCTTAAAAAGAGCTTGGTGAAATGTTATTTATTTATTTAATTTATTTATTTAAAATATTTCTATCCCGCCTTTCTTCCCAAAAGGACCCAAGTACTGTTTCACTCCAGCCATGCATGCCCTCGGTGACTTCTGACCTCTAGGGATGACCAGCTGGGCCCAGGAGGTTATACGTTTCTCTTCACGAGAGGGCATCATAATCTTCTTAAAGGAGATGATAGTGCAACTACTTCTAAAAAACTTTCATTGCACTCAAAAGATCTCCGTAATTGTAGATAGGTGGCTGGAATCCCTTTACTGGGCAAGATATTCTAACATGTGTTGTCTCACCAAGGAGACGCACGCTTGAATTAAATGGATTTTTAGAGAACAATTTGGTGAGGACTTCAGCCAGGCATTGGTACTGAAACTGCCACGTCACCTTGAGTGATGACCTGTGCTGATAGAGAGATGGGGTGTGTGCAGCCTTCATGATTCTTCTCAGTTTCTCATGGGTTTCTATGTCATCAACACTGACATCTTCCGGGGAAGTCAGTTGGATGGGGTTTTTCCATTGCCGTGATGATGCTCATATATGGACAGCCCCTTCCAGCAGGTGCTTGTTGGAGCTTCTGCTCAACACCTTGGCATAAATGTTTTAGAGGCCCAGAAAATTCTATATTATCCCCCAGGCCGTTAGATGTGTATATGGCATCACTGCATGAAGTCATCTGGAGGTTTAGAGTGCAGTGCTGCCATTATTTCTTATATCAGGATTTTAAGATTTTATTATATTTTAGCAGATAATTTTAATCTTTTCCATGTTTCAATGTTTTAATCTTTTAATTTAATTTTAAATCATATATTGTTTAATTTGTCCTTTAATATTTAATTTATTGTGTTTTTAATTGTGTGAATTTTAATGTTGTGAGCCGCTTTGGGTCCCTTGTTGGGAGAAATGCAGCATAACAACAACAACATGTTTTTATTGGCTACAATAAATTGGGGGTGGGGAATGAACCAAGGCACTAAAGAGGCTTGCAGTGAAAAGGGACCCCCATGGAGGGCACATAAAATCTCAAAGAATGCTAAGAATTTCAGGGGAAGAGAACTTCTTTGGAACTTACTGGTGTGCAACCCTTGTGTCGAACAGTTTGTTGACGCTAAGATGGTCCTTGGAAGGGCAATGTTCTGGGTGAATAGAGAGAAATGTTTGCTTTGCAAAGAAGGAAGATTGACCCAAGACATTTTATTGTTTGAGCTGGAAGAGCAAACGGTGTTGCCTCGATCCCCCAACAATTCATGGTTGACCAAGTTATTTCGGAACAACATCGTAACATCTTACAAGATCATCTCCTCACCCACTCCTATGTCAACAGTTGTTTTGTTCTCCAAATTGACAGGGGCCATGTTTGTGAGTGCTGTTTTGGTGCCATAGTCAGTTGGGGCATGATGTGCTTAGGGACTGTAGGAATACCTTCCCCCATGATCTATCCCTCTGTGTGTCCCAGATGTTCTTAAATTCTTTTGAATAAACAAGATTAGCACTTGGTCATTGGATTGATATGCTAGTTTAGTGCATAGATCACCTTGGCATAGAAAATAATAATAATCAGCCCAGAGTCCCACACCCCCAATCTGCAGTTTTTTCCTCACCACCAGAAACCCTTCTACTATTTAAAAGTCAAATCCTTTCACTTTCTCTGATGCAGAAAGGAAAGACCAACTGAGCGAGCACACACACAAGAGACTTTTATGCACACAGAGCAGTGCTTTGGCAAAACACCTTCCCCCCCTCACTTTCTGCCTCATGAGGGAGGATGAGGAGTGAGATTGTGCATTCACACACAATTAATAGGAGTAGCTGTTTAAAGACACACACAAGCATCATCAGCACTAATCTCCCTCCCTAAAGCCTCCCTCCCAAGACTGCTTCTTTTCTTTAAACAGCTACTCCTATTAATTTTTTTAAAAAACAGTTAACAAGCTATTGACCTTTCTGGTCTGACAAGGCAAGATGAGGAAATAGTTATTGAGGACAGAAAGACTTCTTAAAGCAGTTCTTTTGTACTGCATCATTTAGAGGCACTTCAGATAGAACTGTGATCCCCCGCCCCTACTTCCGCCTGAGAGGCCATTTACAGCAGGGGTCCCCAACCCCTGGTCTGCAGCTCAGTACCAGGCCGTGGCCTTGGCAGGACTGGGCCATGGAAACACATCTCCCGCCCCCCCGCATGCACGCCTCCCATGCACGCGCGGGTGCCCCGCCCATCCCCCGCCCATCCATGCATGCATGCAAGCATGTCCCGCCCACCTCCGAGCGCCCCCCGCCCATCCATGCATGCATGCAAGTATGCCCCACCCATGCACACATGCGTGTGAGCGCCCCCGCCCACCCGCAAGTGCATCCCACCCACCCGCGTGTGCGCATGTGCATGCTCCCTGTCCACCTGTGCACGGGGGTGCCCCGCCCCCCCCATGCACAGACCCCACCCACCCCAACTGGTCCGCAGTTTAGAAAAGGTTGGGGACCACTGATTTACAGTACATTGAAGAGGACTGAATGCAACTTCACAGTGAGAGAATGTGAATTAATTAGCATTTCCCTCAGGGTGTAGTCACACCCTGAGATTGAATTATGGAGTTCGGTAAATTAAAGACATCTGGAGATAAAGGAGCATCCTTTGGGCTTGTGGAGCATGCCTAAGGAAAATCTGGTCACTGGCTAATCCATAGTGATGTCATTCAAAAGCCTTCCCCAACCTTGTGTTCCCCAATGTGTTGGGTTACAAATCCCATGATCCCCATCCATGGGGGGGGGGGGAATAACAGGACTTGTTTGAATTAAACCTTCATGATAAAACAGTTAATTGTTTGAATTAAACCTTCATGACAAAACAGTTAATTGCTATTTTTGATTCCATGTATATTAGTCCATTTTAATCAAAGGTGTATTGCTGGGGACTGTGTTTAATGAACAGACATGCTCACTAGCAAGTAGCACTGCCAGGCATTCTATCATCAGTGCTGGTGTGTTTTTTCTAGGGACAACAATTTTAATAAGAATGCTGTGTCTCATTTTAAATGCTGTGATTATATGCATTTATATTACTGATTTATCATTTTTGTCATGTTTGTGACTTAGTAGCTTTCCCCTGGGGAAGAACAGTCATAACAGTTGTGCTGAGCATGTTTCTTGGCAGTAATATATTATCTGTTCCTGTTGGCTTCTGCATGCTCTCGCTGTTCATTAAGGCCTGCCTTTAGCCCTGTCCTCTCTGTTTTCCTTTAATTTGCATGCCTCTTGCAGCATTCTTGAAAACACAGGAGCCTAAGTGGGCTTGAAGTTAGGGGATGGCAAAGGGAAATGCAGAGAACTGTCCAGCCAGCAATGGAACCAGGGCCAGGGCAGGACTTCTGGAGAGTAGCAAAGGATATTAGTCTGTGGTTCGCCAAGAACCATGTCCCCAGCCAGCAATGCTAACTTCAGTAGACAAACTTGTACTTTCTGCAGCCCAGGAATTACAAGGAAGCAAAATCAGCATGCTCTTAGAATTTAATGGCTGAAATCCTGTTGCTTAGCACAGTGAGTCATAACCAGAGAAGACCCATTAAATCAATGGGATTTACAGAGGAGTAAATTCCAAATCTGCACTGATTCAATGTCCCCACTCTAGTTGCGACTTGCTACACTCAAACAAAAAAAACCCACTGGATTTCAGCCAGTGCCATACATTAAAGCACATAATACAAGTACTTCAATAATGTTAAATTTCTGCTGCAGGAACTCTCAAAGATGAACACAAGACTCAGGGCCAGAAGCAAACACTCCAGTTGACCTTGAACCCACAGTAAAGACAGAAGGATCTGCACCACAAAAGGGACAGAGGGAGCCATGCTCTGAAGTCAGAGGAGGAGACAGGATTCTTCTCATAAAAGAATGCAGTCACAAACAGACACGGGCTAGGCTGGCACTTTCCCAGCGGAGCACCTACCTGCAAGGAAGGACTCTTCAAAAATAAGGACATCATTTTGAAGAGGGTCCATCTGCTGAGGAGAAATGTTGATGCTGTCTACAGCTGAATACGGGCAGGGGGGCAGTCTCAGGGAGCTCAGTTTTGTAAACCCCTTCAGTGGTGGGCAGGGAAGATTGTTGGAAACTCTGTTTACTGCCAGTCCCTATCTGCATGTTGCCCATTACCTCAAAATATGCTGCAGTGTCAGCTGGAACATTTCCCCCCAAGAATGACTGACATTTTAAAGTTTTCATTGTATAGTAGATTCTTTATTTTAAGGAAGCTATTTGGGGCTATCTCTGTGCTGACTTTTATTGCATAGCGATATGCAATTCCACATTTATTTGTGCTGATTTTTATTGCATAGCCATTGTTCATTCAACCAAAATGTATTTGCCAACTTGTTTCACGCTTTCTTTTCTATCTTTAACTGCATTTCTGACTGAGGCTGAACCCAGACAAGATGGAGGTCCTTTGGGTGGGTGTTCCTGCTGTTTGTGGAGTGAATGCCTTCCTTTCCTTTGGAGGGGCTACTCTCTCTGCTAAGGATGAGGTGCACAGTTTGGATGTCCTACTGAATCCTGCACTGTCAATGGACATTCAGATAGCGTATGTGGTCCAGTTCGCCTAGTTTCACCTCAGGCAGATTGCTTAGTCATCCTCCTGTCTTGACACCAGGTCCCTCACCATCTTGGTCATCTCAAGAATAGACTACCGTAATGCTACCGTAATACTGTAATTACTACCATAATACCGTAAGGCAGTGTAATCGAAGCTACCAACATGAATTTGACCAAACTCCGGGAGGCAGTGGAAGACAGGAGGGCCTGGCATGCTCTGGTCCATGGGGTCACGAAGAGTCGGACACGACTTAACGACTAAACAACAACAATGCTCTCTACATGGGGCTACCCATGAGACTGATATGGAAACGTCAGCAGATCCAGAACATGGCGGCCAGTCTCCTGAGCAGAGCTGATAAATAGCAACATATCTCCCTGATTCTGGGTGCCTTACACTGGTTACCTGTCTGTTTCCATCCTAGTTTCAAGGTGATATTTTAATCTACAAAGCTCGGAATGGTTTGGGACCTCAATACCTGAGAGAACGCCTACTCCCAACTGGGACTGCCCATCCTACCTGCACATCCCAGGCAGGACAGCTGAGGATGCTGACCCTGGGAGAGGCCCAGAGAGGGAAAACAAGAAACCAGACCTTCTCTGTGCTCTCTCCTCAGCTATGAAAACAATTGCCATCTGCCACCTGGTCCCTTCACTGGAGACTTTTAAAAAACAACTAAAGACTTGGTTATCCTGGCGGGCTTTTCAAACTATGTCATCTATGAAGCCCATTGAAACTTAAGCCAACAGCCGATAATATAATTGATTACCACCACTTCAAATGTTTAGTCATTTTAGAATGTATTTTATATTGTTTGATATTGTTATATTTTATTCTATAGTGGAGTGCATTTTATGATTTGTTTGTTATTTTTTTCTGTGTTGTGAACTGCCCAAAGTGGCCGTTGGCCACATAGACAGTATATAAACAAATAAATAAACAAACAAATAAATTTCTTGCATTGCTTATTTTTGCTGATTATCATGAACCAGACTTTCCTAATGTTCATTTTTAGACCATGTTCATTACTTCATTGACTTTACTGAGTAACCTTTGCAACTATCAGCTATTGTTATTGTCTCCATCTTGGACGGCTTGAGAACACTTTCGTTGACAATGGTGCCATCACTTGAATCAATAAGTGCTTCTCTAAATATGTTCTTGCAATACCAATAGAAAAACAGTGGTGTGAGTATATGTTTGTCACAATCCTCTTAATATTTCTAAGGCTTCCTATTTCTGTGTTCTCTGTCACTTGATCTTCAGCTTTCATTGCAGCTTTTTGTTGCTAATACAGGCTGCACATTATATGAATGTTTCTTGAATCAAGACTTTGTTTATCAACAATTCTGTCAGCATGCCATGTTGGACTTTGTGAAAGGTTTTCTTGTGCTCAAACCATTTCTTAATTGGGGGGGGGGAGAGAGAGTTTAATAGGCATATGAGAGGAAAATCTAAACCTTTCTAAGCTGATGAAGAAAATGAATCAGTTTGAAGTCAATCTATACAAAGTTGTCTCCTTTACAATCTGTGGAAGCTGAGCAGGCCTAGCAGCAGCTTGTTTCTCTCGGTACAAAGGAAGAGGCAAGAGAGGCATGTGTGTGCAATTCTCAAGCCTAGGTCTACAATGTAATTTAAGGGAAATCCCTTAATTCTCTGTTCTTCTGCTCTCTCATAGCAAATTAGTCTGAGGAAAAAGAAGAGGAGGGAGGGAAGGAGGAGAGAGTGTGTTACATGCAAATACATGTACATCTTGCCAGATGGTTCTTTTTTTCCTCTTGAATGGCCACTTTAGAAGTGAATGGCCTAGAGAGTAAAGATGCAGTTTGTGTTTGTCAATGGGGGGGGGGGGGCAGGTGTGGGAGCAAGGCAGGATTAAAGATCCCTCACTTCTATATCCTTTCCAGAATCCCTTCTGAAGCTAAAAAGGGCTGTTGCATTAGGGTACAAAAAAACGCAAGGCCCAGAGAACAAGAGAGGGAGAGAGACACTATACTGTACATTTTCATACTTCAAAATGGCCAGATAGCCACTTTTGCTGCTTTGGCTGTGGAAGGTAATAATACTGAGCAATCAGTGTACAGTTTATAACCCTGACATATAGCCCGTCTGAATTTGCGTACAGGGGGTGCAGTGCTTATCTTTTTTCTTAGGAAAGAAGATAACAAGACACCGGAAAGAAAAAACAAGACACCGGGCCTTCTCGGCAGTGGCTCCCGCTCTTTGGAACAAACTCCCCTTCGAGATCCGTTTGGCCCCCTCGCTGGGCATCTTTAAAAACCAACTTAAGACCTGGTTATTCAGACAGGCCTTCCCTCCGGGCACTACTTAATTTATCTTTTCTTCTCCCCATCTTGAACTATCATTAATTTTTCTAAATCGTTGTAAAATTGTTATTATGTATCAATTGTTTTATATTGTCTGTTGTGCGCCGCCCAGAGTAGACAATGGGCGGCATATAAATTTATTATTATTATTATTATTATTATTATTATTATTATTATTATTATTATTATTATTATTATTATTATTATTATTATTATTATTATTATTATTATTATTATTATTATTATTATTATTAATAATAATAATAATAATAATAATAATAATAATAATAATAATAATAATAATAATAATAATAATAATAATAATAATAATAATAATAAAGGTAAGAGGGAAAAGAGCAACATGTACTTGGGTATTTTGGCACATTTCAGTTAACTTTGGCATGCTTGCTCCCTAGATATCTTTACAGATGCTACTAAAGTTTAAACCAGGGTTGTATTTTTTGAGTTGTTTGGGTTCCAGGCAAATAAGTTGGGGATTGCATGCAAGAAGGAGGTGGAGCCACAATACAAAGTAAAACAGGGTCACTCTACTGTTGGCATCTGTACTCCACAATGTGATTGCCAAATCCCATTCATTCACACACACACACACACACACCATTCCTAAAAATGCCTTCTCCATGGCAGTTAAGCTCTTGAAACCCTCCACTGATTCCCACAGTGGTTTTTTAAAAAGCCTTGTTGTATCAGGGGTGAATGAGTGTGGTTGGGGGGTGTTAACAGCATTTGAGGAGAATTAGTTCCATCTTCCAGCAGTATTGCCCTCTCAAAAAATGCTCCCTCTCAGCATAGGTATTAGGTGGTTTAAAGCCTCCATGGAGGCTTTTAGAAAGAATAAATGCAAGGGAAGAGCAGGGCATAGGAGAAAGAAAACCGGTAAGATGGCAAAGGAGCCCTCAATGAGTCAGTGTGGTGTGCAGGCCAGAAGTTGCTGTCGATGGGTTAAATGAATGTGTCTAGGATGAATGGGACTTAAATAAGGCTTGACTTAACCAGTCTCCTTCATTCGGCGGGTTTATTTCTAGCTGTGATAAACAATTCAGTTTAGCCCAAAGTCTTGGAGGAGAAGGTTGTGTATCCTGTGGGCTGCCCTGTGTCCCCTAAGCTAGCTTGCCATCTTTAGGTGTAGTTGAGGAGACTGAACCATCATCACCATTCACCAATGCTGAAGAAATGTTCAGCTGCCCTCCAGTCAGCTTCTCTACATGGAAGAGAAGGTAGTGCCATCTGGCAATGGAGCAGCAGATGTTCCCTTGACAGCCATGGTGAACGGAAGTTACAAGCGTAACTATTTGGGGTGGTTTTCATGTTCAGGTTGCATAACCTATTTCTAATCTTTCTCCTGCCCCCACCCAGGTACTTGAAAGCCAATGTGCAGCTCTTCTGTTTTTCCTTGGTTTACCAGTTTTCTGTTGAAAGAAAGAAAAAATTGGAAGGAGTGGTGAAAACAATGGTCTAGTGATAAATTTGAAGAAGTAGGCACTCATCTTGGCAGTTTCCATAGCTACTACCACTACATAAGAAGAGTCAATAAATGCAGCTCGAACAATCCTTATAAATACATGAGGAGTAGATCTTTGTTAAAGCTAATGGCTCTTAATTGTCAGTTCAAGATCAAAACACCCTCATGCACTTTGCATTACAACAAAGAATAGATTGCAAGAATAAACTATTCCTGGGGAAAGTAATTGTTCTCCCAGCTACTGTGAGAGTTGCAGCTGAGTTCAGTGAGAAACTTGGGAGGTGGTGTTGATATAATTCTTGCCACTCAGAAAGTCCTGGGACTTCTACCCTGCAAGTCATGGTGTCACTACACCATTGTGTGGGAAAACAGAAAAGCATTATAAAGAGAAGACGTCATCATCATCTGTTCTGTCCATAAGATTCCATGAAGGGGACAGGGTGATTGCCCAATTAAAATCTTGCTGGAAGCATCCTTGCTTTTACTTCCATGTCCAAGGTAGCATCTTTACTAGATGGATTTTAAAATCTTTTTGTGCTCATATTAGCAAGGAACATTTCCAGGCTACAATGCCATGCTTTAACAGGAACTGTGATCCTGATTGGTGCTCCTGGGTACTACTGTAATGCAAATAGCAATAATTAACTGCAGGGTTGAGAGAAGATTAGATTAGCCTAATCAGAGTGTGAAGCGAAACTGGAAGAGATGGATAATGCACTGGGAGGGAGAATCCAGTTAACATGCAGAATGAATTCTAGCAAAATAATGAATTGGAGAAATTGTGTGACAGGCATTAAAAGAGCTGTGATCAAATGGGAACCAAGCTGACAGTACATAGGAATGAGTAGATTCATAGAAATGTAATGGGGAAGAGTGGAGCAGGCAGCTGTGTGCTAGAGGGAGGGGTCCCTTTCATCTGAGCTGATGGCATGAGGCATCCAGGGGAACCAGAAGGCAAAAGCTGTCCTTGGCTGTAGAATAGAATACCTCATGTCAAATAAAAGAGAAATTATTCCAGCATTGGTTAATCTGGGCATAGCCATTTTTCTTTTTTAGATTAAAAATTCAGGAAAGAAATCAGGAAAGACGAAAACAAACGTCGGTTGACTCAATGGGAATTGGTGTCAGCGCTGACTCATCACGGAGCAAATGATTTAATGGGTCTCCTCTAGTCGGGACTAGCACTTGGATTTAGGCCAAAGAGTTTTGTGGCATCTTAGAGACTAAAAACTTTAATTTTAGCATCAGCTTTTATGGACTGTGGCTGACTTAGTCAGAGGCATCAAATGCACCAAGGCTCGGAAAATTAACAAAAAGTTCAGGGCATAAGATTTCTCCAACAATAGGAACATGTGGATTCAAAGGCAAAAGGATGGCTCTGTGGCCTGCTTTCTGTATTGCAGTTCTGCTCACGGGAAGGTTCTAGCCAGTGTACCTTTGAGTGTGTAAGCTGAACACTTCTCCATGGTTCTATCCAAGGGGTCAGATACTGACATGATGAACATCTAGGAATTGGAGTGTGTAACCCATGTCTGAACTGTGAGCCTAGAAACCAGTAGTTCCCAACCTTGGGTCCCCAGATATTCTTGGACTAAAACTCAGAAAAGTCTTCACCATTAACTACTCCAAGAACAACTGGAGACTCAGGGTTGGGAACCACTGCTATAAACTCTTCCTGCAGTGTGATGACACTTATGTGTGTGACTTGCAAGGAAACCATCCACAGGTGAAAACTGTAATGTGCAAATTATAAGCAAGTATAGATGCTCATGACCGACTTTATGTTGTATGAGGCAAAAGATTATCCTGTCCATGGATGAGAAACCTGCTGCTCTTCAGATGAGGGGATAGCCTGTCTCAGCACAATGAGACATCCAGGCAAGGAATTTTCAAGCCCCATGAGATCCTTTGCCTTCACCATGAGAGCAAAATAAGAAGTGTTTTCCTCATCATGGTTTCAGCACATCATGGAAAATGATGTATTTGTGGCAGTTGATGGAAACCTGGTATCCTTTGCCTTAAAGAGCAAAGCATACACAAAGGGAGTAAGTGAGAGCACAAGCATAGGTGGACTGAACTGATTGTTTACAAATATGTTACCAGCTCATCTGATGCTTCAAATGTCAACATTTCCATAGAAAAAAGCAGCAGCGATCACAATTTTGTGCAGCTTGTGCAAGTTACACGATATATATGAACTAGTATCAAGATTATAAAGCCAGAAATGTCTTGCCCTCTCACACATTGAGGAGGGGGAAAAAATTCACAGTTGCTTGTGCTTGCCTCTGGAAAAGAAAGAAACAAGGATTTACATCTGTATTACAAAATTCTGGATGATAGTTTCACAATCAGCTTGCCCAATGTGCAGGAATCACAAGGCATATGTGTGTATGTTAAAAAAAAAATCCAGAAGACACAGGTTGTCTGCCATCACATGAGTAGCCAACATAAAACAAAATACATTTTTTTACGTAACAACAGAAATACAATATTTTTCAGATCAGAATTGGGTGATAAACATGGCTCCTTTTTTGCTCATATATGTGGCAAGATATAATGGTCGTCTGCTAGAGTCATCTTGGAAAATTCTGTTACACTTAGTTTTGTCCTACGACTACAGACATTTCTGGAATAGTACATAGTAGGGTATATCTGAATTTTAAAAATATTATATAGGACAACCTGAAAACACTGCTTTATAAGGAGGCCTTTTTGGCAACCCTGCTTAATGTTCTCCTTTGCTGCTATGTTTGATTATATGCCCCATGCCTCATTTTATTCTGCAGCCCTTGGCTTTATTGTTTATGTCTTGTTCTATGTTGTTTTTACTTGGTTTACCTTCATGGTGTTTTAGCCAACTGTAAATCACCCAAAGTAGCACATTGCACTAAGGAGGCAGTAAATAAATTTAAGAAATAAATAAATAAAATATAAAAGTTAGCAAGTCTTTAGAAGAAGAAAGGAAAGAAATGAAGGGAGTGAATATGAAAACAGACCCAGGCCAGGTGTGGGAAGGAAAACATTCAAAAGGCAGCCAGTTTCCCTTCTGCCTGGCTCGCTCATTGCTACTGTAGTTGGCTAAAATGATTTTAAATACAACAGCTACAAAGCGCTCTACAACCACACTGTCTGAACCAATCTGAATGCATTCAAATCTAAAAAAGTATAAGCTTCAGCAGTGGAGGGGAAAGTTACATATGGCGAGAGGGACTCTGGGCTGATTCACTTTGATGTCAGGTAGTTAATGGGAAATAATGCGAGTCAGATTGCCCCTATCCCAGAGCATTTCCCGGATTATTTGTCACTATAGTCGCACTCTTAATCTTGTTGTGCATGAGTTGGGTGGCTTCACACATAACCTTGAATCAAAGGAAGGACACTTTAATTGGTGGCAGTCTAATTCATACAAGGCTCAAAAAGACAGCACTCCTTTTGGAGTCTTGCATGAATTAGACTACAGTGGTGCCTCGCTAGACGATTGCCTCGCAGGACGAGGAAATCGCTAGACGATGCCTTTTTGCGAGCGCTACTGCGCTTCGCAAAACGATGTTTCCCTATGGGGAATTTCGCTAGACGATGAGGTTTCCCCATAGGAGTGCGCCGACTAGTGGTCAAAAGCTGTCAGTGCAGCTGTCAGTGCATTCCTATGGGGACCCTCACTCGCTAGACGAGGTTTCCCTATGGGAAATTTCGCAAGACGACTGCGTTTTCCCTTGGAACGCATTGAAGCGATTTCAATGCATTCCAATGGGAAAACGTGCTTCGCTAGACGATGTTTTCGCTAGACAGCGATCTTCGTGGAACGGATTAACATCGTCTAGCGAGGCACCACTGTACTGCTGATTAAAGAGTCCCTGCTTTGATTCCAGGTAGCATGCAAAGCAATGAGCTTAAATTTAAGCAATGAGAAACTGGAGTGGGGGACTCTTTAATTAGAGTTACTGCAGCTGACATCATTCCTTTAAATTGGCATGTTTTACCCAAAAGGATTTTGGCCACCTAATTTATTAAGACCGTCTTGGTCCATTAGGAGTGTGCCTTCCTTTAATGTTGAGAGAGAAATGAGCACAAGTTCTGCTTGTGGCAATAAATGAAACAAAATGGGCAACTCAGTAAGCAATGCTTAGGTATTCTATGAAAGATTTGCACTTAATTTTTCAGAGTCCCTGCATTCTATTTAAAACTTGTCATCTCAGGTGGCAAAGTCTGACTCATCATTTATCAGTTAAATCAGGTCAATCTCATAAGTATATTGAATATATCAGCATTGATTTTTATCTTGTTTAGTTCCATCCATTTAAAATAGTGTTACATTCCAACAGCAGAGCACCATAATGACTGAAAGTGGGGTGCTCAGCACATTCTTGGGAATATTTTACCAGCTTAGTTGTATCTTTGCCATTTTCCCTTACACAATTTTGAGCCAGAACGATTGTTCCAAGGAATGAAGAACCACCACCACCCACATCCTCTTCCTCTTTCTCCTCTTCCATCAGTTTTATTCTTTAGATCATCTGTTTGAGTGTGAATAGCGTGGTGGGTGTGGACAGTAAACAACATTACTCAACAATGCAGCACCTTCCTCTTCTCCCCCGTCTACCACCATGGGCTCTTTGGTTGTGGGGGATGTTAGCAAGTATTTGGGTCTGAGTACTGAGTCTGAGTCTTTGGTACCAAGTCCCGAGCCCCAAGCCCAAGTCCCTATTAAAAACAAGCTTCCCCCCCCCCCCAGAAAAAGGGAGGTGGTGGGTGGGTTCTGAGTCATGAGTTGAGTCTGAGTCATTGAAGAAAATCCCAAGTTGAGTCTGAGCTGAGTCACCAGTGCAACTTAAGTTCGACTTGACAGTGAGTCCCGCAACTCAAATCCCCATCCCTGTCACTTGGAGACTTCCAATGGCTCTGCTAAGGAAGGGTGTATGTTTCTGTGTTTATCGATGATGTGAAACAAATAAGGCAGGTTTATTTGGGTTGATACAATATATTATCACAAGAAATGATATTTATTGAAAGCATTTTTATTTTGCTGTTTAGCACTGCAGATTGCAAATATCATCAGTAAAGCAGCCCTTGCCCTGAGGCTGACAACCTAAAAGACATAACACATAAGGAAAAGAAGGAGGGGAAGGAGGAGGAAAAATGCAAGCTCAGGTACCAGTTGTTAAAGGAAAAGTCCTAAAACTTAATTATAGTCCCCTTGTGGCACGTTAATGTGAATGATTAAATTAACAACCAGAATCCTAATGTAGATTTCCCCTGGCATAATGTCAGCAAAGCTGGCTGGATAGCTCAAAGGTTTAGTATCTAGCTGCAGAGCCAGAGGTTGGGAGTTTGATTTCCCACTGTGTCTCCTGGGAGAAGAACCAGCCTGTGTGGCCTTGGGCAGGTTGCACAATCCCAGGACACATCCAAAATAAAGGAATGGTAAACCACTTCTGTGTATTCTCTACATAGGAAACCCTGATAAGGGTTGCTATGTCAGAATTGACTTAACAGCACCTGATTATTATATCAAAGTCTTTGTCGCGTCCACCCAGTGTCCCTTGTTTGTCCTCCCCAAACACAGGTCCACCCTCTGGATGCGTTTCCTCTTTTACCCCTGCCACCAGTGGATCTATCATCCACACTGTATCAAATATGTATCTTAGACACGTGCTGCCAAATATAATTGGTTTATTTATCTTTCAGGTTTGTAAATCACATAAGCAAATCACAGATGTTCTTTTATTGCTGTTTAGGATCTTAAACTTGGATTGGATTATACGTTTGCTTGCATGTATTTATTCACAATAACCACTTCAACAATATTCTTTGGCTATCTATCTATTACTTATTACTTTTAACTCTTTCCTATTCTCTCTAACAATCCAACTTTCCACTCTCTCTTTTAACTCATCAAATCCTCAACTGTCTCTAACTGTCTAACTGTCCTCCTGATCCCGCCCCTCCTGTCCTATCATAGGCTCCTGCACTTGAGCTCCATATGATGGACAGGAGTGACGTGGGCATTCCGCCACAGTCAGCAATGTAAGTTTCAACAGTGAACTGCTGCATGTTAAGATGTCAGGGTGGGTATTTTATATTGCAAACCAAGCCACACAATTGGTGTGTAACAGGAAATGCTCATATAGACTTCTTAATTTGTAACAATGTATTACTTGTGTTACAAAAGTGGAGGTAACTAATAAGATGCTGCTCAATGTCTATTTTCAATTTTCTATTAATGTAAACAGTGTTTTTGGCTTCTGGTTGATAGGATCCAGTTTGTTCTTTGTGTCCCTCCTAAAAATTGTGGCTTCCAATCCAATTTTATTTACACCTAAGCCCTGTTGGGTTCAGTGGAACTTACTCCCAGGTAAGCATGTATAGGACTATATCTTCTGTGGTTTAATTAGGACATGAATAATGCAGCTGGCATGCTGCCTACACAGAATCATAAAGCAGTCTAATAGCATAATTATATTTATGTAGTGCCCATCAGCTTTGAAAAATACCACAAAAACATCTAGTATTCCCCAAGCTTGTATAACATCCTAGAATACGACGAAGCCATTGCAGCTGATCTTTTTTTTAAGTAAAAAGAGGAATTAAAAAGAGCAGCCTCCCACAACCTTGCACCCTCCAGACACGTTTGACTACAGCTGCCCCCATACCCAAACAGCCAAGCTGTGGGTGATGGGAATTGCAGCCCCAACACAACTAGAGGGTGTCAAGTTGGGGAGAATGCAAGAGAGAATCTGCAGCCCAGCACAGCGTAGTAGCTTCAAACCCCCTGAATTTTGATTGGGTTGTTAACAAGAGGAGAGGGGAAGGAGTGATGGCGGGTTCCCTCTGTTGTAAGCACAGAGAAGCCTGTCCTTTTTAACATATGGACACAGCAGGACCATCTCCAAAGGCTATATTTATATCCTGTGCTGAACTTTCTATAATGAAGCAGGAAATGTGGGGGAAATGGTCTTGACATACATTAAATACCCTGAGGGGAAAGGGAATGGTGCTACCTAGAACAGGCTAAGGTGGATAATTGTCCCAGACCTGGGACTGCTGAAACAGCAATCTCTCCAAGAGTCACGCTGGATTGCAGTGTGAGACAAAAGGGAAATGCACGTACATGAACCACATGAACACATGGCCTAAATAACAGAGTATTATTGTTCTGTTGTGTCCCACTTTAGAATCTGCAGTCTTCAAGGTTAAACAAGAAAAGCCCAGGAGTACTGTAGCATGCAGGGGGGAAAATGGAACTCTGCATCCACATGTACTAGAGTGGTATTTTAATGAAAAGTCTGTGACTATACAGTCCTCCTTGCTAAAGCATTTGCTTTTGAAATCATGGGATAGCATATTTTTCATATTTGTAAATCTTCTCATTGCTCTACTACCTTTTAAACATAATGCTCTTGTGAATTATACATAACCCATTCATCTCAATTAAAATGTAAATTTATTCTTTGATAATTAGGCTGCCCTTAGTGGGGAAAGGTTTCATATTCTGGGTTTGATATTTCTTGTGCTAAAGCAAACCTATACATGTATTGAGTTTTCTCCAAAGTGAATACAATAGAGACTTGTGTGGAGCGGAATCAAGATGCAATTCTGTGCCTGTTTACTCAGAGGTAAATCCCATTAAACTCACTGGGACTTCCATCTGAGTAAACTTGTGCAGTACTGCCTGCAAAGTGCCCCTGTATGTCTAATCTGAAGTAACATGATGACTTCCCCCTGGAACAAATAAACTGTGCAGTTCTATTCAGTACTATTCAGCATGCTTTGTTTATATCAGTTTCTAAAACAAGAGACACAATTATGATTGAAGTGTCTGTTGAGCACTTCTGTTGATTGTGTCTCATTCATCAAAATGAATGATATATGTTGCTTTTTTACTGTCAAAGTCTAAAAATCAATTTAAAAAAACCAAAATAGTAGTTGCTTGCAGTTTCTGTATAAGGTATGTGTGTATGAGAGAGATGGTTTGTGTAAAATTCAAGGGCTGCGTTTATGTAATCTTAGGATAACAAGCCTAGTATTTTCAACATTTTAAAATCAACATCTGATTTAAATGGACATTTACAGGGTGACTCAGGACTGAACTGCAGAGGAAGAGGGAAACCATCAATCCATGGGAAAATCAAGGGCATTTGGTTAGCTACTTTTTCCATTCCAAGACAGCTGATCAGATAAACAATACCAGAGTTCTACAGAGGACATTCTGGTGAGGACAATATCACATGCCTTCAGCAGAGGCTGGCCTATTAGGGCAAACAGGGCACTGCTGCCCCACCTCAGGCAATCCCCCCCAGCAATCCACTCCTGCTTCTTCACCATAGGTGGAGAGTCAGCACCCTGTGTTCCCTCCTGATGACCTGCCACCTTAATTATATTCTGGGTGAGTGTGTGCATATGTGAGAGATGAGGCAAGAAGAGAGAAGCAGCAACAGGCAGGAACATTTTTAAAGTGGGGACAGGATGCATCAGTAGAGGAGCAGCCTTCTACAACCCGAGTTGTGGATTGAAAGAAAGAGGGGTAGTCAGGGAGTGCCTGCCTGCCTGCCCCTGTATGATGAGTATACATGTTTTCTTCTCTGCCTCCTTCTCTGCGTGCTTATATGTATGAATCCACACTTATGTTCCGACTGTGCTTATCACCCATGACTCTGCCCACCCTTGGCTGCTATGCCATCTCTTAACCACAGCAGGCATCACCCAACATTGCAGGCCTCCATACTGACTTCAGTGCTGCTGTTAGTACATTATGTGGTGGGAAGTCTGTACGTGACAGTTGCTGAAAAGTTGGATTTAGGATTCTGACTCTGTTTCTGTCAGAGAGAAAAACAAATGAGTGGGTGCTAAATAAAGTCAAGCCTGAACTTTCCCTAAAATCAAAAATAACTCCACAGAGGCTATTGTACTTTGGACATATTATATGAAGACAAGACTTACTGGAAAAGACAATAATGCCAGGAAAAGTTAAAAGCAGCAGGAAAAGAGGAAGATCAATTATGGAATAGACTGACTCAAGAAAGGAAACCATAGCCTTGAGTTTCCAAAAGCTGATCCAGGGTTCTGAAAGACAGAATCTTCAGGAGATCACTAATTCATTGGGTGACCATAAATGGGAAGTGACTTGAGAGCAGAGAAGAACTGGTGAGAACATGTCATCAGTATGTGGGACCAGTTTCAGGGTTTGTGGACAAACTATTTGTAGCTGTTAGACCTACAATGCACTCTCTCTTAAATCTTCCCCTCAGGCTAACCATGGGGAGCCACACACAGGATGACTGCAGTATTGATCCTGCTTGATCCCTCAGTGGCTTCTGATACATTGGCACTCTTCTGGATCATCTACCTCTGTAAACTGAGGCAATGGTTTACAATGGTTCCAATCCCACTTGCAAGGACGGTTTAAGGAAGTATAATTGTGTAGCTGTGCCTCAGTACCCTCTAATACCTTCCAGTCTTCAGAGGGAGTATAATGGCTGCTTATCATTCACTTACAGTCAGCTCTCATTTCCTGCCTTAGTGTAATGAGGACTGTGTGGTTTTGTGTGTACATTGCTGTTATAAAACCAATCCATGGATGTGTGTAAATTAAGCCCCAGAATTGAGAGAAAAGGCAACAGGCTTTTCTACCCACCGTATTCATATTGCAGCATTGTGTAATCTGTGGCCAAACAGGACAGTCTCCTACTTTAACCAAACTTTTAATTGCCAGAACACTTTTAACATCATCAAACCATATTTCTACTTTAATAGTAAATATAAAATCCCTTAACTAGCCCATGGTTCTGACTAGAGGCTGGACCTAGGCAAGCTTTTGTTTTCTAAGAGCTGATATTTTATTTAGAGCCATGTTTTCTTGGTTGTTTCTGCTTCACATTTTATTCTCTCTCTCCATGTGTGTATGTGTTTTGTTAAAGCACATATTATATTTGTATTATAGTTTCAAATTGTTGTAAGCTGCTCTGAGGGGAGCATAGGCATGAAGAAAGACAGGATAGAAATTGTTATATAAAATAAAGAAGATATGACTTTTGAGAAAAAAACAAACTATGCACTCCATTACTTTCCCTCAAGGTTTGTTCTTCTCTGTGAGTCTGAAATACAATATGTTAATGCCATAAGCCATGTGGGCAACAACAGCTTCTTTCAATGTCAGAGTCTCAATAGAAACACAGGAGAAGAGAACTGTTCTGACGTCAAGCATGTTGCCGTAGGAAGTATCAAATTAAACTGATAGTTATCAGCAGCTCACGTAGAAATGATGAAACTTTGATGGCTTTTATAGTCATATGTTCTGAGTTAGGTGGCACATTTTAGCATTGATCTTCTATGCAGTCCTGTTGATTCAATAAATTCTTAAAAAATCATTTCTTTTCATCCTTATTCCATTGCGGTCTGCTACATTCTTCTGATTGTCAATCAAGATAAGTTGCAATTTCTGGTTTGTTTTCAGTATAGCCATTTTAATGCCACAAAACTGAGAAGGAGCATTTATTATTTCTCATCATCTGCCTAAGAGGTATTTAATCTACAGTTTCTAGAACAAGAACTGCAATTTTACTTCAAACACTTCTCGATGCCTCTCATGGCATCCAGAGTGTTGTCATCTTCTTCTTGTTCATCTTCTAGCAGAAGATGGATGTGGTCCTGGAATTTTCTCTCCTGGCTTCCCCAGCAAGAAACAATAATGCATCCAAGCTGATCTCCCAGGTTCTTTAGCCAATACATTCTTATTGTTCCTGCAGTTCTTGCCCTATTTATTTCATCTGGAGTGATCAGCTGTAAGACTCTATATTTTTCATTTCTCTTTAAGGTGAGCAAACAATCATCTCAATATAGAGCAGTTGAAGACTAAGAGACTGGAGAATATGTTTGAAGGGTGTCAAACGAATGGCATGCAGATAGCATTAAAAGATTGTGCTGCAGCAAATTCCACCCAGTTTCACTGCTGTTTTAATGATGAGAGCTTTGTTAAATAGTTTTCCCCAAACTGACTCCAAATTTTCTGTATTATTATTATGTTTGATTCTAATCCACATCTGTCTGCCAGTTGAAACCATTGTAGCAATTCAAGGGAAGGTAATATGGTGCCTTCCAGATGTTTTGTACTACAGCTGCCATTGGACATGATAACTGGGGCTTATGGAAACTGTAGTTCACATTTGGAGCATACTACATTGCAGGCCCAAAGTTTCTCCATAGCTTGTTGGGACTGCCCTTGATCACTATCCCTCACAGAATCATAGTTTTAGACCAGAAACAGACCCATGAATCTGCTAGTCCATCTACTTTTTAAACTCTCCTTGTCTCTTTCTCATCCATCGTGTGTAGATTGTTCACTCCCCAGGTGAAGACCATGTCTGTCTTGTTGTTGTTGTTTAGTCGTTTAGTCGTGTCCGACTCTTCGTGACCCCATGGACCAGAGCACGCCAGGCCCTCCTGTCTTCCACTGCCTCCCGAAGTTGGGTCAAATTCATGTTGGTTGCTTCGATGACACTGTCCAACCATCTCATCCTCTGTCGTCCCCTTCTCCTCTTGCCTTCACACTTTCCCAACATCAGGCTCTTTTCCAGGGAGTCTTCTCTTCTCATGAGATGGCCAAAGTATTGGAGCCTCAGCTTCAGGATCTGTCCTTCCAGTGAACACTCAGGATTGATTTCCTTCAAAATGGATAGGTTTGTTCTCCTTGCAGTCCAGGGGACTCTCAAGAGTCTCCTCCAGCACCACAATTCAAAAGCATCAATTCTTCAGCGGTCAGCCTTCTTTATGGTCCAGCTCTCACTTCCATACATCACTACTGGAAAAACCATCGCTTTGACTATGCGGACCTTTGTCGGCAAGGTGATGTCTCTGCTTTTTAAGATGCTGTCTAGGTTTCTCATCGCTTTCCTCCCAAGAAGCAGGTGTCTTTTAATTTCGTGGCTGCTGTCACCATCTGCAGTGATCGTGGAGCCCAGGAAGGTAAACTCTGTCACTGCCTCCATATCTTCCCCTTCTATTTGCCAGGAGGTGATGGGGCCCGTGGCCATGGTCTTAGTTTTTTTGATGTTGAGCTTCAGACCATTTTTTGCGCTCTCCTCTTTCACTCTCATTAAGAGGTTCTTTAATTCCTCCTCACTTTCTGCCATCAGAGTGGTATCATCTGCATATCTGAGGTTGTTGATACTTCTTCCGGCAATCTTAATTCCGGCTTGGGATTCATCCAGTCCAGCCTTTCGCATGATGTATTCTGCATATAAGTTAAATAAGCCGGGGGACAATATACAGCCCTGTCGTACTCCTTTCCCAATTTTGAACCAATCAGTTGTTCCATATCCAGTTCTAACTGTTGCTTCCTGTCCCACATATAGATTTCTCAGGAGATGGATAAGGTGGTCAGGCACTCCCATTTCTTTAAGAACTTGCCATAGTTTGCTGTGGTCCACACAGTCAAAGGCTTTTGCGTAGTCAATGAAGCAGAAGTAGATGTTTTTCTGGAACTCTCTGGCTTTCTCCATAATCCAGCGCATGTTAGCAATTTGGTCTCTAGTTCCTCTGCCCCTTCGAAATCCAGCTTGTACTTCTGGGAGTTCTCGGTCCACATACTGATGAATCCTACCTTGTAGGATTTTGAGCATAACCTTGCTAGCGTGTGAAATGAGTGCAATTGTACGGTAGTTGGAGCATTCTTTAGCACTTCCCTTCTTTGGGATTGGGATGTAGACTGATCTTTTCCAATCCTCTGGCCACTGCTGAGTTTTCCAAACTTGCTGGCATATTGAGTGTAGCACCTTAACAGCATCATCTTTTAAGCTTTTAAATAGTTCCACTGGAATGCCATCTCCTCCACTGGCCTTGTTGTTAGCCATGCTTTCTAAGGCCCACTTGACTTCGCTCTCCAGGATGTCTGGCTCAAGGTCAGCAACCACACTATCTGGGTTGTCCGGGACATCCAGATCTTTCTGGTATAATTCCTCTGTGTATTCTTGCCACCTCTTCTTGATGTCTTCTGCTTCTGTAAGGTCCCTACCATTTTTGTCCTTTATCATGTCCATCTTTGCACAAAATGTTCCTTTAATGGCTCCAATTTTCTTGAACAGATCTCTGGTTTTTCCCTTTCTATTGTTTTCCTCTATATCTTTGCATTGTTCATTTAAGAAGGCCCTCTTGTCTCTCCTTGCTATTCTTTGGAAGTCCGCATTCAATTTTCTGTAACTTTCCCTATCTCCCTTGCATTTTGTTTCCCTTCTCTTCTCTGCTATTTGTAAGGCCTTGTTGGACAGCCACTTTGCTTTCTTGCATTTCCTTTTCTTTGGGATGGTTTTTGTTGCTGCCTCCTGTACAATGTTACGAGCCTCCATCCATAGTTCTTCAGGCACTCTGTCCACCATGTCTGTCTACTAGTGCTAAATCAACATTTAGCAGGAAAAAGATAACAAGTTTTTATTAAGTCTGCCCACTGCTTCAGTGCACTAATGTCTGGAACAGAGATGGGCATGAACCTTGGCTCAGAGGTTCATGCCAGTTTGTCAGCGCAGCACCACAGGTGCCGCACATTCCCTTCCCCCTCCCCATGACTAGCTTCCCCACTCACCAGCCAGCGCATGCTACTCTTCTCCTACTTTACATGTGATTGTCCAGTCTCAGCAGGAGCTTGTGCTTCCCTCCTCTGCCTCCTCCAGCAGCTGCCCACTCAAAGGCAGCACTGCAGGAATCCTTGCCCTGCCTCCTCATCTGAGTGGGCAGCAGCTGGTGGAGGTGGAGGAGGGAAGCACAAGCTCCAGCTATGGCTGGACAATCACAGGAAGAGCAGGAGAAGAGCAACACGCACTGGCTGGTGAGTGGCGGAGGCGGCCGGGGGGGGGGGGAATGTTTGGCACCTGTGGTTCATGCTAATCTCTAGTCTCGAATCATTTATTCTTCTTTCTACTGACCAGTATGATATATGATATACCAGTATGATATATGCTGGTTATGCAAAATTATGTTGACCAGTAGTTGAGAAAATAATACCAAGCAAAAAACAAAGCAAGGCAAGCAAAGCACAAAAAAAGAGAAAAGCTAGCCAGAAGGTTGATCTCTAATCATTAAACACAAATAATATTTGTTGGTTTTTAAAAAAGTTTTAAATATTGTTTGTTTTGCTCTTGTAAGCTGCTATGAGGAGAAAGAAAGAAAGAAAGAAAGAAAGAAAGAAAGAAAGAAAGAAAGAAAGAAAGAAAGAAAGAAAGAAAGAAAGAAAGAAAGAAAGAAAGAAAGAAGGATCTGCTTTATTTTGAGGATGTTAGTAAATGATTGCTGTAGCATCTTTCAAGTATCAATACAAAGTATTTTTGGGGAATAAATTTATACAGTATCCTAGTTACTGGTATCTCCTGTTGGTACTGACCACTGTTCAATAAAGCATAATGGATCAACTAGCACTCCAAATATTGATCTGATTAATTAGAGCAGTTAATCCTTCTGATAGTTTATATGTAGTCCTGTGATAGAATAGAAGTTGGTAATTTCTGCTTTCTTACACAGTATTGCATGCTTATCTCCAGAGTAAGGAAGCATGAAATACTATTAAAGAATGAAATACTATTAAAGATGAACATGTAGAAAAGTGTTAATGTGAAATGGCAGCATGCTCTGTGTGCACATATGTGTGTGTATCTGTTTTATATACATATGTATGTGTGTTGTATGTAGGTAGACACTTTCAATACGACTCCCCATTTTTACAATTGAAGATGCATGGGAGTATCAATGGAACTGGTAATGTTGTTGTTGTTTAGTCGTTAAATCGTGTCCGACTCTTCGTGACTCCATGGACCAGAGCACGCCAGGCCTTCCTGTCTTCCACTGCCTCCCGGGGTTGGGTCAAATTCATGTTGGTAGGTTCGATGACACTGTCCAACCATCTCGTCCTCTGTCGTCCCCTTCTCCTCTTGCCTTCACACTTTCCCAACATCAGGCTCTTTTCCAGGGAGTCTTCTCATCTCATGAGATGGCCAAAGTATTGGAGCCTCAGCTTCAGGATCTGTCCTTCCAGTGAGCACTCAGGAACTGGTAAACTACTTCTGGTAAACCAATTCCAAACATGAGACATGGTTTTTGTTGATGTTGTTGTTACATGCTGTCAGGTCGGAACTGATTTATAGCAACCCTAACAGAGCTTTGAAGGTAAGAGAGATATTTAAGAAGGAACTGGTAAACCACTTCTTAAATATCTCTCTTACCTTCAAAACCCTGTTAGGGTTGCTATAAATCAGTTCCGACCTGACAGCATGTAACAACAATATCAACAAAAACCATGTCTCATGTTTGGAATTGCCTTGTAGCATTTTGATTATGCAGCTGTAATGAAGAATAGAAGTTTTCATTGCCCCCCCACCTCCCGCAATTCAATCAGATACATATTGGAGTTGTAACTTACATATCTCCAAAAAGAAAACAAAAAAGGGCACAGATTTGTGTGATATTTACATATGCAAATTTTATGTATATATCAGATTTAGATATACCTATTGTATTGTAAATACAAATATCATACATCTCACCATAGAAAACTGTGACTAGTAGAAATGGGCATGGACCAGAAAATCGGTGGTTCGTGATGGTTTGTGGTTCGTGGCTAACCATGAACCACCACGAACCCCTGGAAAAACAAACTGGTTTGCATTTTGTTTTTCCAGTTTGTGCTGGGGGGGGGGCTACCTGCTTCTGCCACCTCCCCCTGCACCTCCATCTCCTCTGCTGCTGCCGCTGCCATGGCCACAGTGGTGGTGGCGGCAGCAGCAGCAGGATCAAATAGGGCGGAGATGGGAGCAGTGGGAAGGGAGTGGGCGGGCATCCCCTTTTGCTGAAGTAAATTGACTTCAAAGTTTTAATGCTTACGTACAAAGCCCTAAACGGTTTAGGGCCTCGATACTTGGCGGAACGCCTACTCCCACCAAAATCTACCCATATCACTCGATCGAGTCAGGAGGTGAGGCTGAGGAGCCTGACGCCGAGGGAGGTCCGGAAGGAAAAAACAAGAAACCGGGCCTTCTCGGTGGTAGCTCCTCGCCTCTGGAATAATCTCCCTCCGAAGATCCGTGCGGCCCCTTCGCTGGGCATCTTTAAAAACCAACTGAAAACTTGGATGTTTAGGCAGGCCTTCCCTTCAGTTATTACTTGATTTATTTTTATTTTTTATTTTTTTTCTTATCTCTTTCCATCTTGAATAACTCTACTATTGATGTTTAAATGTTGTTATATTTTATATTGTTAATATATATGTTGGAAGCCGCCCAGAGTAGTCAATTGACTAGATGGGCGGGGTATAAATGCAATAAATAAATAAATAAATAAATGAAATGAAATGCCGAAGGGAAAAAAGTTTCACATTTCATTTTGCTTCAGCAAAACGGGATCCCTGAACCATATCATGAACCAAACCACGAACCAGCCCAGTTCGTTGGTTTTTCTGGTTTGCAGTTCAGTTCGTGCCCATCTCTAATTGTGATCAAATTACTTGAGTGCCTGTTCAGGCTGCTCTTTGGATATTGGTACTGATGAGCAGCTTCAAGGTCTTTGCTGCCCACCCCTTCCTAGGCTTGTCATACCAGCAATATCCCATTTTCTGAACCCGAGATCTCCATCCATTCCCAGCTGGTGCCAGGGTTCCCTGGCTCAGCCAGAAGATGTTGTATGTAGGGCTACGATCCAATCTCAATCCAATCTGTAGGCCAATTCAAGGTCTTGAAACATTTTCTGATTTGGTATGGAGTGATTCATGCCTCATTAGCTTCCATTTGTACTCCAGATATGAGTTCATTTACAAGACTCCCATTGATTTGCACTAGAAAACCAAAATGCCTATCACTTTTTTGTTTTTGTTCTGATGCAAATGACATTTGGCTCCATGACATTCGTTGCTGCTGCTTGGTATTCCCCTCTAAAGGGGGAGAAAAACCTGCCAAATTTCAGACAACTGGCTTGAGGGTTTTGCATAAGAGGCCCCTTTAAGGTTAGCTTTTTTTTTTCAAGGCAGAAATGACTCCCACCCCACCCCTTTCTTGTTTTATTTGTGTTCTGGATAAAAACTGATATGTAAATTCACTTTGCCATTCCACTTTAGTCCGGACCTTGTAAAGATTAGTCTAAATAAGGCTGCTTCAGTTCACTGGGTAGGGCTGGTAGGAGCTTTATACTCCGAGAATGAACATATGAAACAATCACCATACATTTCCCACACTTGAAGCAGGGCCCAGAATAACTCCCCCTATGTGTCCTGAAGGATGGGAGGATACCATGGAGGATGCAAAGCCATATTCGTTAAGTTATAATTGCATTCCAGGCTCATTTACTACGGTTCTCTCGTGCCCGTTTCCTCCACCTACTGGCCCAGAAACAGTTTTGACCTTCCTCCCAAACCTTGTCTACCCTACCTCTATCACATGGCAGGATCCGCTCCAGATTTTGGCCCCCAGATCTCAGGGAATGGGATGCTGGTGATCTGGCAGCTGTGTTAATTTCAGTGGCAGTTATTATTGTTGTCTGTTGATTGTTGTCTGTTATCTTCTGAATCCCTGGGCTCAAGAAAAACAAGCTGTCACTGAGATGGTTGTGGTGTAGCTTTTGTGTGTGTGTGTGTGTGTGAGAGAGAGAGAGAGCGAGAGAGAGAGAGAGAGAGAGAGAGAGAGAGAATGTTGTCCTTACTCCGTTCAGCTCTTGCTTTCCATGTGTTCTCTGATTTAAACCACAGGATTACTTGATCACAGGCACAGCCGCACCAGGTGTGAGATCTCCTAAATCCTCATGAATTATTCACGTGGCATGGAAGACTCCCAGGGACAGCTTAGGTGTTTTGCAGGCCGCAGTAAACACATGTAATGGCTTCACAAGATTATCTTGCAGCCACGCCAGGATAATCTCCTAGGTAGATTAAGTCTAAAGACAGGGCTGTCTCAAAATTCTTTGATGAAATGCTGAGCAAGCTATTTAAAAATTATTATGCTACTCTAGCTGGCGTTGATCAAAGCTGAAATATTTTAAACTCATTTAACAAAACTGAATTTCTTCTTTGGGGTTATCTTTCTAGAGTCCAGTGAAGAGTTCAGGAGCTTTGTGAGTTTTTGTAATGGTTAAATGGCCTGAAAATAATATGAGATGGAAAGGAAAAGGTGACTGAAGGAACCCTTTCAACAGACTGAAGGAAGTAACATTTCACAAAGGCCCTTTTCACCTGCTCCAATATTGTGGTTGCCTAGAAACTACTACTTATTATAATTTGAAGACAAACATGTCCTACAGTTTATTTGGCAAGAGTCTTATCAGTGCTGTCATCATAATGGATTTAAATCTTCCTCTCCTTTTCAACCTCCAGCAAAAGATTCTAATTAAACGATTTCTGCTAAGAATATGTGATGACTTTTCCTTAACTTTTGACAGACCAAAGTGAGCTCTTCACAAAATCAGGAGTGTGGTAGCCAGGTGTGGCAGAGTCAAAACATAAGGATGTTTTCACGATCACAGACAATGGTGATGTCATCTGCCGCCGCCACCACTACCACCACCTCCAGCTTCCCTGAGCCACCTGAGCTTTGCTGCAATTCTCACAGTAGGCAGTTGTTGGATTTTTGTGGCAGTAATAATGTTGTGAGTGACTACTGTAGCAATACAAAATATTTTAGAGTGAATTGGCCTTGAATTAAGATTCCTGTAGGCATCCTTCAGTCTCGAGAGACTATGGTAACATGCTTTGTATGGAGGACGTGGAACAGCGTCTAGTGTGGCTCAGAAGGCCAATTCGAGAGTGACAATCCCTTCCACACTGAAGACAAATACAATCTGTCCCCTGTCCAGCTCCCTGATTTTGCTTCGACGCTGTATGCGAAGCTGGAGTGTCCTCTCCAGAGCACGAAGCCTGGGTAAAATAATATGGAGGATAGGCTGTTACCCAAGCAGCAAATCCCCCCTCTCCACATTGCTGAAATAGTCCAATGGAAAGGCAAGAGCCAATACAAATGGTTCCAGCGATGTCGCAGGAGTTGCCAGAACGACACGAACTGCCTCCGGGACTCCGGCTCCAGATTTTGCCTCGAGGTTAACTCCTGAAGCCTTTTCCATCAGTGAATATAGCCACAAGGCAGTGGAGGTTTGAAATCGGAGTTTTCCTTCTCCTAGATGGGCTGCCTTCCAAGGCTGACGAGCCCCACCTACCCGGCAATTAAGATTCATTGATCAAATTTGTTGACAATGGCATGTTGATGTGGATCAGCACAGCTGCCAGCACTTTGGGACGCTCCTGGGGGAGGCATGGGCATGGGTAGTCTCACGATGAGTGCTTGCCCATCAGAATTTACCACTATACTGTGGTGAATTAGTAACATCATGAAAAGGCGCCACTTACTCTTACTTAGGTGTGCAGAACATCTGTACAGTCTTCCTCATGTAAGTCACTCAGCTTGGACCTGACTTGTGAATTGAACTGACACATGCTAGAATTAACTGGTGCTTAGGTGTCTTCACTCTCAAAATTAGAAGTCCCATAAAGGTGTATCATCATGGGCTCAAATCCAAGTGATAGATGGTTGAACACAAGTACAAGCTGAAACGTGCTGTGAGCTGATTATTCATTTGCTATGCAAACTGGTATCTACCATAGGATCCACACCTTGTGTTAGTTAGCATGCTTACTACCGTGCTGGAATCTGGGCAGAGTTAGAGTAATGGTGGCATTAGCTTGTTTCTTACCATACCATTCCTTGCCTCTTCTCTTGCTATCCTCCCTACCGCTTTTTGTTAGGGGGTAAGGTAAGGTAAGGTAAGGTCAGAGGTAAGGGGACACTCTTTGTAATCAAAAACACAGATTATATTTAGAGTTTGGAGGTGGTGGGAAATAGTCAGTGACTTACGAGGGATGGATTCCAGTCCAAACGATTATGTGGAGAATTGTCCAGCATTTTGTTGGGGAAAGAGTGTCTTGTACAGCTGCCAGCACTTTGAGGCTCTCCTTGGAGAGAAGACGGGCATGGGGAGTCTCATGATGAGTGCCTGCCCATTTTCTAGGGCAGACAGAACACTATGTATCCCTCACAGTCATTTCTCAACTAATTTTTTATTTTTGTTTAGGGCTAGTATAAATGAGAAGGATTAAAAACCTGGCACAAGGCCTCATCTGCAGTAGACGAATTGGATAAAGAACTATTTCCCCAAAGACTTTTCCAATAGACGGAGAGCTCCATGAGTGGAAGCGTGACATATTATTTGTACAATGTGTGGATTGCATCTGTACAAATAACCTGAAGGTTGAAAATTGGTTTACAAATAAAAAATATGATATTTCAGTGGAAGGATGGGCAGGGGAAGCAGTTTCTTTGCTATTTCTCATCTTTGGAAGTATGCATCATTTCACCTGAGGCTACAAGCTAGTCTAGGCTTCCCTTGTGACTAAGCAGCACAGAAACTGGCAATACAAAGCTATCTGTGTGTCATACACAGACACAAATATGTGAGGCAGCTTGTGGGATAAACAAGTTATGGTATGTTCACTTGAAGTACTATAATGCAGAAATAAATCTGAAGTTTTGTCCCCATTTTGGGTTTGATGGTGGCACATCTGGTATACGTGATGTTGCTGTATTTTTCTATACAGTGGGCACAACTCAACCTATATCTGTTGATAAGTACTGCCACTGACAGTCACACAAATTGCATCTTCAAAGAAAATGCCTTTTCTCACATTAGTACTCCTGAGGAAATGATGCAATGCCAAGTTATACTAGAATACCCTGCTGTGGACAGTTCTATATAGGGAGGCAACAAATGTGTCAGCCATATTCAGAGTAGACATAGGCCGTACCTGACAAAGATCGAATGCCATCTGTCGGATGGAATCAACGGCCCTATTCAGGGGTTTTGCAGTAGTGTGCTCTCATCATGGGAAGTCTTGGTCCCGCCTCCTCCTTTTTTAGGGTTGTCCTTCTACTACACATGTAGGGGAATGAGTCATGTGCCATCAAATCAATCCTGACGTATGGCTACCCTTTTCAGGCTTTTCCAGGTACAGAATAAACAGAAGTGGTTTACCATTCTTTTCTTCTGGGGGCACTCTGGGATTGTGCAACTTGGTAAGGCCACATAGGCTGGCTCTACTCGCAGAAAGCACAGTGGGGAATCGGACTCTCAAACTCTGGCTCTGCAGCCAGATGCCTAAACCACTGGGATAATGGCTAAAGAGGACTATTGATTCCATCTAATAGATCTCATTCAATATCTATTGGTTACAACCTATGTCTACTTCTTCTGAATTGGGCTGGTCTCTCTTCTGTCTGAAATTTGGTAGGCCTGATGTTGGGCACGGGAGAGAGCGGCAAAGTTGGGAACCACTGGTGTAGAGAGTGTGGGACTGGGAAAAGATGATTAGAAATATGCTAATGTTTTTTTTAAAGCAAAACAACTGCATAGTTTTGCAATGTGATTGTATTATCCCAATACTCCAGACAAACTTAATGCAGGCCACATTGTAGCAAATTAGCTCAGCCAGCAATCAACAGAACATGGCTGTAATGAACAGTCGGAACTTGACACCACTTGCATGTAAACCATGACCTGGCAAGTGGGCTGGCCCATGATTTTCTATTGTCTGTAGCAAAGCACTGAGGACCCCCACCTGCGGCAAAGTGCAGACTACCCGAGGCCAGACAAGTTATTTTGGTATCTGAAGCACCCACACTGGCACATGAATGTCCCTTTCCCTTGCTGGCAGTAAAATAATCCTTGCAATAACTAAGCCTTTGATACCCTTTTGTGAGACCTAAAATCTGTGGCCTGAGGCAGCCACCTCACTCTGCCTAACTGTAGGGCTGGCCCTGCTTGCAAATTCACTGCCACTCATCCAGTGAGTTGGCCATGGAAACTCACTGGGGGAGTGGAACTGGTAAAACCACTCCTTAAATACCGTATATACTCGAGTATAAGCCGAGTTTTTCAGCACAATTTATTTTGCTGAAAAAGCACCCCCCTCGGCTTATACTCAAGTCAGTGTCAAAATTACATGTTCTCCCCTGCAGTGCGGGTGTTCTCCGGACTCCCCCACTCATCTACGGGCGCCTGCAGCCTCTGTGGGTGGTCCAATGACCCGGGTTAAGTACACTGCATTTTTCAGACTCCGCAGGCAGACACCGTGCTGGGAGGATAATAGCATTCTATGTCCAAATGACAATGAGACATCCCCCCTTTGGAGCGCGAGCTCCGCCCTCCAATCTTCCCCTCAGTTCCTTTTTTTCCGCCGCTTTGGAAAGACGTATAGGAACACACGGAGCTAACAGCAAGTATTCTCTTCTCTTCTCTTCTATTTTACCCTCAATACGTCCTGCGCAGGCGCAGAAAACCCCAACAACCATACCAATACCAAAAAACATCATAGCGAAGGCAAGCATACTATCAACATCATCCGTATCAGTACCTCGGCTTATACTCGAGTCAATAAGTTTTCCCCCGTTTTTGTGGTAAAATTGGGTGCCTCGGCTTATATTCGGGTCAGCTTATACTCGAGTATATATGGTATATCACTTACTTTGAAAGCTCTGTTAGGGTCACTATAAGTCGGTTCCAACTTGACAGCACAGAACACACACACGCACACACATCCGTCAATGGCATTTTCTGACAACAATGCCTAAAAAAAGATAATAACAAAGTTGAGCAACACAATGGTGTCCTTCAGCGCGCACACACTTCTACATTTCCTACATGGGAAAATGGGACATAACGACAGGCTCTAACAGTAGCTCAACTATGCCCATTGGAAAACGCAAACAGCCCTTATGTGCATGAAGTGTATGTGTATAGGGACCTCCACATGACTGAAAAGGGGAATGAGCAGCCATCCATGTGTTGCCTGATTGCAGTTCTCATCACACTTTACCACTGGCTGAATTTCCCAGGGCTAATGGAAGCGGCAGTGTAACAATGTTTGGAGAACCCCACGTCTCCATCTCTGGTTTAAATAAATGGACAGCCATTTTGCTGGAAATAATAACAAAACAAGTGGAAAGTATGGGAGGAGTTAATCATGGTGTTATTTCATGAGCAGAAGAAGTTAAGAAAAAAATATGTTGAAGGGGGGCAAGAGCAAAAGACAGACAAAGAGATGAGTTAGAAATTGAAGCAGAATTATGAAGACCCATGTACGTGGGATTCCAGTGCCCAGTGTGCATGAGAATGGGATGAACTTTTGCTGACCTCTGTTTGTTTAAATAGCTAAAGCTTTTCTTCTTCTTCACTCCACTTCACTGGAAAATATGTTAAGAGAACCGAATCTGACATTCCTTCCACATGAGAGTAACCACTACTACTTCAAAGTAGCACTAATCCATCATAACAATATAATTTAGAAATATAATAGCAGATTCATTTGTCCATATTGTTCATATGGGACATTACACTCCCATCCTCTCTCCGTTCTGTTTCTCTTCTCTCCTGTTTTAGTAACCCCCACCCTTGGAGGTTTTGATGGCTGTTTTGACCCAAAATATGAAAGTAACAGAGTATTTACATATGGAGTAGGTTGGTGACCTGTTAGCAACTAGACATAGTCATGTGCTAGAATTTACATTATCTTCTGAATTCTTTGCACCCATTATCTTAATAACTCTCACACAATCCTGAAAGGTAAAGCTCAGGTTTTCAACAGAAATAAGGGTACAGAGGCAGTGGTTCTCTTAAACTGGTGTGGGGAACTACACTTCCCAGAATCTGTTATCTACAATTCCCAGATGCCCTTACCTCCCAGAATATTCTAGATTCCAATTCCCTATATCCCTCAATTTTGGCTATTTTGGGTGGGGCTGAGATAGGCTGGTACACCTGGAGTAAGTTGATCTAGGAAGGTCATGGCTGGCATTACACTCAGGACTTCTAGTTCATAGGTAGTGTGCTGCTACTTGTCCCTAGAATTTTTTCTAAAAAAAATAATAAGTGATATATGTTAAATATTATGAACTAGTGCACCCTGAACAACACAGTTATAACACACACACACAAAAACTATCATGCAAAATAATTATCCCTCCTTGTAATGAAGACAGGTGATATATCAGGCATAAGAAATTAAATACACCACTAGCATCCCAGCTATCTCCCAAAAATAAACAATTAACTTCCAGATAGGGTTGCCAACTTTTTCCTGGAAGTACTCCTGCATTTCTAGCAGGTGCATGAAAGGGCATGTCAACCTGTAAAACTTTTCTCCTCAGCTCCAACACGCAATGCTGGAAAAACTTCACTTGCTGAAGTTCCCCCTGTCATAAAACTGGTTAAAGGTACTGGCTCCTGTAAGAGAAATTTTAGCAATTTGATCTACTTTCTGATACTTTTTATTGCATTGCTTTTCAATAAACACAGGTTTCACAGTTCCAGCAGATGGTGCTCTGCTATGGCTAAGTTAAAATCATCCTCCTATAGTGTTCATTTATAAAATCACACTGTTGTTCCTTTTATAAAACGACAAGCTAAGCATTTCCATTTGAAAAGAAAAATATCTGTAAATCGCAATATTACCTTTGTGTGAGCGTATGTATGTTTTTAAAGCATTTTCCTCCTTCTGTTGTAGCAAATTTTGAATTCTAGGTTTGTTTTCTACCTTCATTCAAATGTTAATGCCAGATGATCTGATGTTTGTAAAATCCTGTCACTTTCCATTATGCTGTTTTAAAGCTATTTATGGAAATGCCATTTTTTAACTATTTGTGGAAATGCCATTATGGGTTATAGGATGCATCCAAGATAGAAACAGAAGGTACCCAGGAACCTGTTTCTTAGACAGAAGAAGTGGTGCCAACAGAATCTTCCCTCCACTTTTTACCCTTACATGTGATGGGGGGTTTATTTAAGAAGCTGATCAGCTAGGGAGGGAGGTGTGAACTTCCCTGCTTGTGCATCCTGGTCTTTATCCCTATTCAGCTAGTTTAGTTCTGATGTCTAGTCTAGCTTAGCCCGGTTTTTAATGGTTTCCTTCAGAGCACTTCCACAGCAATCATAACTATCTAAGCCACTGATACAAAATAATGGGTCAAACAGAGCTGTGCCATGACCTGACAATCACAGTGTGCATTTAGAGCCTTCTCCTTAATTCAAGAGAGATCAGTCACCAAGCCTAAGTTCGCTTACTGAAATGTAATGCACCAGCGCAAGGTCTCCCATAATGTTCCAAGCTCATGAAATCAGAGTAGACAATGTTAATGTTAAGTAGATTTGTAGCTGTATAACAGACTGTACCCAAAAGGTGCTCATCAGTGATTGCTTATCATTCTGGAGAGAAAGTACAAATGGGGTGCTACAGGGTTCCGTCCTGGGTCTAGGATGATCACATGGAAGGATACTTCATCAAATTTAGAGATCCCACTGAACTGGGAGGAGTAGATACAGTAATACTTTGAAAGATAGAGTCAGATTTAGGGGAGCCTTAACAGGCCCAAAATGAGTTTCAATAGTGGAAAATAGGAAGCTCTACCTTTAGGCATGAAAAAATCAGATGAACTATATACTGTGGGTGGCAACTGACTTGGCAGTAGTACATGTGAAAAGAATCTAGCGGGCTTACTAGACCACAAGGTTAACATGAGTCAACAGTTAAAATGCAGTGGCAAAAATATGAGCACAATACTAGGGTATGTAAGCAGACCAAATGAAGTATTGTGTTTTGTTCAGACCTTGCTTAGAATATTGTAGCCAGTCTTGGACACTATCGTTTGAAAAGAACACAGGTAAGCTGGAACATGTCCAAAGAAGGGTGATAATGATGGTAAAAGGTTTGGAAACCAAATCCTATGAGGGATGGTTGAGGGATAATTGTTTAGCTTGGGGAAGACAAGGATGACAGGTGATATGATAGATATATTTGAATATGGAAGATGGAGTAAGTTTAGCTCCAGAAGGTAGGACCCAGAGTAATGGATTCAGATTATCAGAAAGGAGATTTTGCCTAAACATCAGGAAGAAATTCTTGATAATAAGAGCGGTTTGATTACTGTGCAATTCCTGCTCCCATCTTCAACACATGCTTACAGAGCACCAGCTGAAGTCTCTTGAAATTGCTAAGCTGCCTTGGGCCTTGGGGCAGTGGACCAAATCTTGGGGCAAGCAGTGCCGGAGGAGGAGGAGGAGGAAGTTTGGTTGAATTGGATACAGTGGCTTCAGTGCCTGGGCTCCCATCCATCGGAGACAGGTGGTTCTGTTCCCCTCAAATTAGAGTAACCAGTTGCACTCATCTCTTCCCTACCAGGGTTCACTGTGAAACTGTTTGTGTGTGTGTTGTGCACATATTTGTTTAGGAAGTAGTACAGGCATCCCACAATATTTGTTTGCCTCACACATGTAGATGCAGCTATTATTTTGCAGCTGCTACAGAGTGGCCTACTTTTATCACCTGACAAGGGCCTACCCTTTAGGCTTCTGTTTTCGCCCTGAAAACTCAGGAAATTGGAAGCAGCTGAGGTGGCAACCCTATATGAGGGGTGTTTGTCTGAACATCCCTGTAACCATCTCATAAAACCAGAATTATAGTACCATGGTGCGATAAAACCAAAGCTTGCAAAGTTTATTTTGGGGACTGCCGTTCTCTGAAATTCCCAGCCAGAATGATTGTGTTGGTTGGGGAAGGGTGAACTTGTACTCCAAACCCCTAAATTTTCCAAGTACAGATTAAGAAAACTTACTGCTGTACACCAGGGGTGGGCAAAGGTGGCAACCAGATGGCACTGGACTACAGGTCCCAGCATTCCTCACAATTGGCTGTGCTGGCTAAGGTGTTACGGTTCAAGAACATCAGGAGGGCCACACTTTCCCCATCTCTGTTATATGTGCAGTAAGCACAATAAACCGCAAATGCCACAGGCTTTGACTTTGCTCAATTCCAGCAGACAAAAAGGACTCTTGTTGGTTGTTGTGGGTTTTCCGGGCTGTTTGGCCGTGTTCTTGAGATTTTTCTTCCTAACGTTTCGCCAGTCTCTGTGGCCGGCATCTTCAGAGGACAGGAGTCAGAACTCTGTCTGTGCTCTGGTGCCGTTTGTTGGATAGATAGGACTCTTGTTTGCTTGTTTCTTTCATTTATGTCTTTTAGGCAGCAGCAATCTTTTACACACGCTTATCTGAGAGTAAACCCGATTGGAAACAACAGAATTTACTTTCACATAGAATTGCATTGTGGAAAATACCTTCCCGACCTTACCAGCAGCAACTGCTGCTATAGGTGTGGCAGGCTGAACATCTTGCTTGACTCCCCCAAATAAGTTGTCAGTCTTGCTCTTGGGCCAGCAGCTGTCCCTGGTTTGAAGACAACATGGCTGAGATGACAAGAGCCTCTTCCTTGGAAGCATTTTGAGACACTCTATGGTTTTAGCTCTTCTCTGTCTTCGCTTTCTTGCTCTGTCCCCTCCCATTAGGGCTTTGTTGGGCTCACTAAATCTTTCTGCTGCAGGTTCAAAATGCAACCAGCAAAATCAAAGTGCAGTCAGGCTGTGGAGCTGAATAGTTGGAGCTATTCTCCTTCACTTGTTTCATTCGTAAAAGAACATATAGAAAGTGCATCTGTTCCACAGAAGCCATAGGCACTTTGGGATGAGATACTGGATGCTGGGATGAGAGACAATGTTGTTCTTCGTTTTGTTTCTGTGCTACAACAAACAGTATTGCAGCCAAAGATGGTCAAGTAGAGAAGGTTTCACTGTACCCTCTCAATGCGATTCATCCAAACGACTAGCAACCTTGGAATAACTGTGCAGTGGAGTATCAATTTATTTAGTTATCTCATTGCTTGTGATAACTACATTTTTGTAGGATCCCTTCTACTACCTAGAAATGTGAATTCCTGCATTTCCAGTTGCATAAAAGAATATACGGTGAGACACACCGTTTCAAAAGACTTCCAGATTTTGTGTGTGTGTGTGTGTGTGTGTGTGTGTGTGTGTGTGTGTGTGTTTTGGGGGGAACGCTGTGTTGTAGATTTAGAATCAGCTAAGCCATTCAGTGGTGCAGCAGTACTGCCTGTGAGAGAGACCGCTTTCTCCTTGACCTAGGCTAGTGCTCTTCGATGTCATAAGAGCTGCAGTTTAAAAGAGTAGGCTGATTATCTAAGACCCTGGGCGATGCTGGAACAGGGTGAGTCACCCCCTCCTATTCTTCCCCGTGGAATTAAGGGGCTACAGTCAGAGCAGTCAGTGGCAGCTGCAAGGAGAGCTAGAAGTGTTTCATTTGCGTCAGTTTGCAGTGGAGCCTGACGGGACTGCATTCAGGATACTTTTAACTCTCTGTGACTGGCAGGTGTATGATGTCACAATGAGGTTAGCTATCTCACAAGTAGATGGGAAGGCGGGATGAGAAGGGAGACAATTTAGGGCTCTTTTTTTTCTTTTTTGGAAGCGAGAGAGATGAGCTTCAAAGCACCAAGTGACAGCTCCAGTTGCGCTGCAGAGACAGGCATGGAAAGGCAGACGCTTTTGGTTCTCCTTTCATTTAAATTGTGCAAGTAGCAATCCATGGAGAAGGTATTTAACAAAAAGAGAGAGACATCCCATTGTCAAGGTCACCCTAGGACACATCCACCACTAATCCTTCTGACTGATATAGGAAATGACACAACCTGGCTTCACTGCTGCCACTCCTCTTGGCTGGCTCCTTGAACACATGGCATGGTTGCTCCGTCACCCCATAGCCCCCTGCATCTACCCCAACATCCTCCTCCTGGTCTCCTCTGCTGGCGTCATTGGGCAAAGCAGCAGCAGGAACCAGAAGGGGCCTCCTGGATGCTCCAGCCACCTCCTTCTCCACCTCCTGCATGCCAGCCCTGGGGGTGCACCCTGCGATGCCACTGCCTCTGCCTTCTCCAGCTGCCCATCTCAAGGCAGTTTACATCCACAGAGGCATCCACATGCCAAAATGTTGAGAAATAAATTGATTTTAAATCCATGCTAAAATGATCAGCCCTCTGCTGGCACAGTAAAATGTTATGCTTCCAATCACAAAAAATCTGATTCCTGGACAAACAAATCCATGATTTACATTGTGCCGTCACCTTTTTAAAAATTGGATTAAATTATGCTAAATTCAATTCAACGGTGGTTCTTAATGTAACTGCACCCTCAAGTTTCAATCCAAAATACAGGTGCATAAAAGGTACAATAAAAAACCATTAAAAAGAATGTTTTAATTGCATTTTTAAAATGCAGGAACTTGCAGCTTAAAAAGGCAAAATGAAAAAGCAGAGAACACATAATTAAAAAGTAAAAAGCACTATAGCTTTAAGCAATCTTTAGCCTTTAAGCATATTACTGGACACACATGAAAAATATTTTAAGTGCTCACCCAGTCAAACCACTTTGAATCTATGGAGGAAAATCCATGTTGTCCTCATCTGTTCTGAGAAGCTGTTGCAAGTTGTTCTGCTACATGTTGCTGCTCTTTGATGTCTGGTGACCAATCTCTGCGTTGTTGGTATCCAGTATGTGTGGTGTGGCATGGTATATGTGTTCCTTACCTGCCTAAATTTATATTTCTCTCAGTTATTTACATTTCCCTTCTACTGTAAACAACTGAATTTTGCACAAAGTTACTTATGTCTATAAACAGTCAGAGTTTTTTCAACGGAAATCTCTGTTACTTTTACCAGGGTGGCAAAATATGGCTCTCATAATTTATGAAGCTGGCAGGGTGCCACTATGGCAGATAATAGCCGTTATTTTGACTAAAGGATCCCTGCATCTGCGGGAATAGTAAGTTGCTTAGGTACTATTTTACTGGATAAACAAAATGCTCTGGGTGTGAGGTGCTGGTGAACTAAGTTGGTCAGGTGCCAATTTATTCTATCCATACTTTAGGACTCTGGGTTTCCCCCCCTCACTTGCTTTGTATTTCTTATCATTTGTTTACACGTTCAATTGTCAGCCATGAAAAAGGTTCTTTTGCAAGACAATGTTATTTTATATTGACTTGGCTTCCAGATTTGTCTGGAGAGCTGGCTGATTATTTCACAGTAACTTTCAGATGTATGGAAGTGAGGGCTGGACCATAAAGAAGGCTGACCGCCAAAGAATTGATGCTTTTGAATTGTGGTGCTGGAGGAGACTCTTGAGAGTCCCCTGGACTGCAAGGAGATCAAACCTATCCATTCTGAAGGAAATCAACCCTGAGTGCTCACTGGAAGGACAGATCCTGAAGCTGAGGCTCCAATGCTTTGGCCATCTCATGAGAAGAGAAGACTCCCTGGAAAAGACCCTGATGTTGGGAAAGTGTGAAGGCAAGAGGAGAAGGGGACGACAGAGGACGAGATGGTTGGACAGTGTCACCGAAGCGACCAACATGAATTTGACCAAACTCCGGGAGGCAGTGGAAGACAAGAGGGCCTGGCGTGCTCTGGTCCATGGGGTCATGAAGAGTCAGATACGACTTAACGACTAAACAACAACAACAACTTTCAGTAAACTGCTGTTTAAACCTCATTGTTAAAGCACAATGTACAGTATGTTTTCAGGATTGCATTTTCTACACCCCTCTTAATTATTTTAACACTTGATGCATACAGAATTTCAAACCTTGCCAGCCATACCCATATATTTAAACGAAAAAAATAACAGCTATAAAAATGAGAGAGAGCTATTCACTGCCCTTTCTGCTCAGCTACTATTTAGAGAAGACAAGTGTGAATGCTAATTGCCCATGTCACAGAAATTATCACCACCACAGAATATGGACCAGCAACTTCATTCATTTTATCTCGGATATCTGCTATCCGTATGAGGGCAACAGTATTATGAACCAATGCTAATTTAGAGTGAATTTCTAACACACCAAATTATATATTATGCAGTTACAACAGATGAAATTATCTGCAAAGCAGTTTGGGTAGGCTACATGGTATTTAAGCTCCCTCATTAACTCTCATTGTGGCTATGTATATCTTGAGCTTTCAGTAATTTAATTTTACGTGTTAATAACATTTGTATCCCACTGTCGTTTCAAAGAGCTTTGGGCAGGATTTTAGTCTACCAACCATCTTGTGCGGTGGGAAAGGCTGAGGAGGTTCCCTCAGTGAGCTTCATAGCTGGCAGTTGATTTCACATCATACTTTTAGAACAAAAGATATCCAAGTGCATATAAAAAAATACATGTACAATACTGTCATTTTCACATTACACAAGTACATATAAATAGCCAAATTGTCCAACATTCCCAAACCTTGGCCTCCCCATGGAAATCTTGCCTAAAGTTCCCATTAGGACTGCTAATGGTAAGAGAATTGTGTGACGTTGAGCCCAAAACATCTAGTAAGTTAAAGTTGCCCTGCCCCCCCCCCCCACATTTGTTGATTTCAATTGGCAGGATAGCTTAACCCAACCTATTTCAATAAGTGTCCATATCTGACAGGACAATACATGCATTTGGCCATTTAAACACAATTATTTCTAAAATGAAGTTTCAAAGACGAAATGTGAATTAAAGTGGACCTTGAAACTCTAAGTTAATTACTTTTGAACCCCACATGTGGGCCACTGGAAAGCTTCATTTATAAAAAATTATGCTTCTGCTTCTCAGAACTGCTTGTTTTCCTGTGCTGGGAAGCAGAAGAAATGAGACTGGTTTAACCAGCTTAATGTAGTGGATGAGAAAGTTAAGGTGCAACTACACAGCAGGAAAAATGTGCATTGATCCACTGTGAATTTACACCCTGGAAGTTGGGTTCCGCAGGTGAATTTACTTTGGCTGTCCAGACAGCAGAGAGAGAGGGGAGTAAGTTGACAATCATCCCTTGTTTGCAGCTTGTTAAGGCAGCTTCTGCTGTTTCCATCCAGATTTGAGGAGGCACAGCTACATCAGAAGCTGCCTTAACAAGCTGCAAACAGGGGATGAATGGCCATTTCACCCTCTTACTCTTTTTTTGTCTCCTAGGTGCTGTAGCACAACTTTGTTACAGCACTGGCACCAAGGCTTTTAAAAAAAGAAGGAAAGAAATAGTTTTGAGACAAGGGGAACTTAGTTGAGGGGAACTTTGCTTCCTCTTTCCACATCCTGCCAGCCATTAGCAACCCTGAATGCACATTAATGCATCAGTGCAAGTGATTACACTGCCTGAACTGATATGAATGCATTTGCTTGCCAAAAAAGAAAGAAAAAGAAAAAGAAAAAAAAGAAGTAGAAGCCCCAGAAACAGAGGAAAAAAGTATGGATTGAGTGTGGAAGGAGGAAAAATCTGGGCAGATTCACAATAACATGTATGTCATTTTTTTAAAGGCATCCTTCAGTCTCGAGAGACTATGGTAACGTGCTCTGAATAGAGGACTTGGAACAGTGTCTAGTGTGGCTGAGAAGGCGAATTCGAGAGTGACAATCCCTTCCACACTGGAGACAAATACAATCTGTCCCCTGTCCAGCTCCCTGATTTTGCTGGTTTCGGGACTGCCTCCTTGCCTCGGCCTGCTGGACAAGTGTCTCTTCAAAATGCGAGAGGCCATGATGCATTGCCTGCCTCCAGGCTGAACGCTCAGATGTCAAGGTTTCCCATCTGTTGAGGTCCATTCCTAAGGCCTTCAGATCCCGCTTGCAGATATCCTTGTATCGCAGCTGTGGTCTCCCTCTGGGGCGATTTCCCTGCACTAATTCTCCATACAGGAGATCTTTTGGAATCCAACCATCAGCCATTCTCACGACATGCCCGAGCCAACATAGACATTGCTGTTTCAGTAGTGTATACATGCTAAAAATCCCAGCTCGTTCTAGGACTACTCTATTTGGAACTTTGTCCTGCCAGGTGATACCAAAAATGCGTCGGAGGCAACGCATATGGAATGTGTTCAGCTTCCTTTCCTGCCGTGCACAAAGGGTCCAGGACTCACTGCAGTACAGGAGTGTACTCAGGACACAGGCTCTATAGACCTGGACCTTGGTATATGCCGTCAGCTTCTTATTAAGCCATACTCTCTTTGTGAGTCTAGAGAACATGGTAGCTGCTTTGCCAATACGTTTATTCAGCTCGACATCTAGGGAGAGAGTGTCCGAGATCATTGAGCCAAGGTACACAAAGTCATGAACAACTTCCAATTCTTGTGTGGAGATGGTAATAGAGGGAGGTGAGTCCACGCCCTGGCCCATGACTTGTGTTTTCTTCAGGATGATTGTTAATCCAAAATCTTGGCAGGCCTTGCTAAAGCGATTCATGAGTTGTTGGAGGTCTTCAGCAGAATGGGCAACAACAGCTGCATCATCGGCGAAGAGGAAGTCCCACATGCATTTCAGTTGGACTTTGGTCTTCACTCTCAATCTAGAGAGATTAAAGAGCTTTCCATCTAATCTAGTCCGGAGATAGACACCTTCTGTTGCAGTTCCAAAGGCGTGCTTCAGCATGACAGCAAAAAAGATCCCAAACAGGGTCGGTGCGAGGACACAGCCCTGTTTCACTCGGCTTCGCATGTCAAAGGGATCTGATGTTGAGCCATCAAAAACTATAGTGCCCTTCATTTCCTCATGAAAGGACCTGATGATGTTAAGGAGTCGAGGTGGACATCCAATCTTGGGAAGTATTTTAAAAAGGCTGTCCCTGCTAACCAAATCAAAGGCCTTTGTAAGATCTATGAAGGCCACAAAGAGTGGCTGTTGTTGTTCCCTACATTTCTCCTGCAACTGTCTGAGGGAAAATACTGTACCATGTCACTGGTGGATCTATTAGCTTGAAATCCACACTGTGATTCTGGATAGACTCTGTCTGCAAGCACCTAGAGCCTCTTCAGCACAACATGGGCAAGCAGCTTCCCTACAACGCTGAAAAGAGAGATGCCATGGTAGTTATTGCAGTTGCCCCGTCTCCTTTGTTCTTGTACAATGTAACGATGTTTGCATCCTTCATGTCCTGTGGTACTCCACCTTCCCTCCAGCAAAGACAAAAGATTTCATACAGCTCGGTGATTATGATCTCTTTACAGCACTTCAGCACTTCAGCAGGGATGTTATCCTTCCCAGGTGCCTTGCCGTATGTCATGTAGACAAAAGATAATGATTTGAGTTTGATCACCCCAGTCCTGGAGCAATTTCCATATTATTTTTCACTGTAATTGCCCCCTTAGTTTCTTAAGCTTGAACCAGTAACGAGAGTAGTTTTACACCCAGACTGTGGAACTTGTTTAAATGCCTACCTGTGGAAGAGAACATTACATCTGTGGTCTGACAGACATAACCCCAGAAAAGGGACTCCCCCCCCCTTTTCTTTTTTGTTTTGTTTTGTCTGGAATATATGTCTTGTAATACTACAATTTTGTATCCTGGCAATTTAAAAGAATGAGAAGCGACAGAGACTTTGTTCATTTTGATTATCACATTTCTTTAGAGGCAAGGTATTAAGCAGTGTGACAGGGTCAAAAGAAACAAACTATTTTTGTCACCAAAGCACTAGCAATACAACATTTTATCTGTCAGATAAAAATACATTCCCTATCAGCCAGAAAATACTGCTGCCACCCTATTGAGTCTTTTCTAGACTTAATCTGACGGTTCCTGAAATACAAGTAAAGGATACACCCTTGTTTTTCAGAAAAAGAGAAGAGAGAAGAAGCAGGAGAGATCTATGTGTTAACCTTCAAGCTGAAAAATGAAATAAAATAAAAATTCAGCTTAAGAAATACAAAATGACAACAGAGTGAGAAATGTTTGTATAGGCATTTGCGTGAGGGAGAAACTTTGAATTGCAAACCACTAAGCAAATGACACAAAACCCCAAAGACGTTTGTTTTTTATCCAAGTGCTGGACGTTAATTACAGAAAGGCACGCACACATACCCCACACATATTGGCTCTAGAGAATTGTACAGTCCCTGAGCAAGCCCAGTGGCCGCAGCTTGGCGAAGCTCCTTGGTCTAAACAACCTCAGAAAGTGACAAGGCACATTAAAGGTTAGGCAGAGACTGTCTGCAAGCCCTTGCCCAGACTGTGTGGCTCAAGGCAGAATTAGATTGGGGATGTTTTTAGTCATATGGTCTTGAGAATGGCTCTGAATGTATTCTGCCAAAGCTCTAGTTTGGTTTTCAGTTCTGGCCTACACACTTCTATAAATACATCCAGGGCTGCAAAGAGACAGCAGTGAAAAAATGTTTCCCCCATTTTAAAAAACATCAGCATTCTCACAGATCAATATTGAACTGCTGGATAGCTCAGTGGTTTGGGTCTCTGGCTGCAGAACTGAGGCTGGGAGTTCAATTCTCCAATGGGCTTCCTTGAGAGGGGCTGGACTTGATGATCCATAGGGTCCCTCCCAGCTCTGCAGTTCTAAGATTAATAATATTTTTATATTTTTGATTGACGGTGTCTCGTATTTTTGAATAATAATAATAATAATAATAATAATAATAATAATAATAATAATAATAATAATAAACAAATAAATAAAAACAAGCAAACAAGCAGACCAGCAAACAAACACCAGCAGCAGTACATGAGACCCACTTCCAAGAAAAGAACCCTCTGAAAAAATATGTTATTACAAGGGGGGGGGGGCAGGCAGACTTTCTTTGGCAGAATATTCTATTCCCTTGGTGCCGTCACAGAACAAGCAACACTTCTTGTGCCCATGTGCCACACTCAGTGCCACCCTGGTAAGTAATCTTAAGGGCTGGTCAGTTTAAGATGAGCAGTTATAATTACAGCATAGCTTTAATGCTGAAGATGTGGGCTATATACAGAATATCACTAAAATTGTTCGTTTCAAACATAAACACATGGGATCACATGAAAGATTTTGATCAGGGAAATCGAATAGGCAACTTTAATAGTAAGAGAAAATAATCACAATTAGATTTAAGGATCTGTTTCCAAAAAGGCTATATTGTTAATCATGGGAAATCATCAGTTGTCATACGACAGTAAAACTTGGTAAGATCTTTCTTCCAACAGGGAACTTCAAACTCCTTTCATCAGCAAAGTGCTTTGTTATCTACTGGCTTAGATGTTTTGCCCAGTAGCTGAGATCCTTTCAGAAAGATGCCCCCTGGTTCTGGTTTGCACCTGACGTGGTGCCTGCCTGTCCTCAAAGCCTACATCTCAGTAGGCTTCACAATTCCATCTGTGCTTCTGCTTACTCAGTGTCAGGATACTGACCTACTTTCAGTTCCTTGTGCTGTACATCTGCCCAATTTATTTGCGCAGGTGGGGATGTAGAACAGGGCTAACTTAAGGAAGTAACTTTCTTAAACTACAGCATGGCTACTTTGGTGTCAAATAGGGATGGGCACGATGTAGCCCGGGGAGCCACATGTGGAACTCAAGACTAGATTTGTGGCCTCTATTGGTCCCAATCCTACAATGTTGCTCCTCCGCTCCAGTTTAGAAGTACTTCAACTATTTTAAACAATTTAACATCTTCTCCTGTTTTGAGGAAGATGTGCATGAATGCTCAATTTTCTGGCAACATATCTGGTACTATCTTAGCACATACTGGCTGAAATCCTGTTGCACAGCTCCATGTGTGCAATGAAGGTGATGCCATCAGCAGCAGCAAATCACTGCTGATTAAAAGAAAATTGGCACTGATTGAAGGCAATGTCAAGATGTATATGACTCGTACACAAAAATATACATGTACCCCAAAATCCCCCAAAGGAAGCCTTGAATCAGCAGTGACTTGCCTCTGATGATGACATCATCACTGCTGTGCATGCAGAGCTGTGCAAACAGGATCTCAGAGATAATGTATTAAATAAATGTTAAGGTGTAACTGCCAGTAAGCCACCCATGAGTGAGTTGGTGGGCTCCAACTCTTTCTCATGGAGTATCCTCTGTCAATTCAAAGAACATAGCCTTTTTTCAGAAGCAATTCCAAAGGACTCTTATCTCATGCCAAAGCCCATGCCTTCCATATTACCCATAGCAGGAAATGTTAATGGCCATTTTTCTTCTCTGGAAATAGTAACTCCTGGCCTTCGTGCACGTCTCCAAAAACTAGTTCCTCTGATCAATGCTGAGTAATTATGTGCACTCTGGGAAACTGTTATGATGGAGATGGTGTAGCATTTCTATGCAGGCACAAGATGGTTATTGAACTGCGAAACAACAATCGTGCTTGTTTATTTTTAATATCTGTGTGTTCACCAATTACCTGTAATGGCTCTGTAATAAATATTTCATTCTCTCAGAGGCTGGGTTCTTTTACGATCCCTTCTCCCTCCAACTCTGCATGGGCTCTTCCCGTACAGATTTGTTCAGTGTTCCCAAGACAGATTTCGGAATGGTGTGACTTGCATTTGCATAATTTTCCCTAGGAGTCTTTGTTGAACATGTAAATGCTAGATAGCTAAATAAATATATTTTGAGAGAAGGTTTCCCAAAGACTACTGACGCCACTCTTGGGCTTTTGGCACCCACATTAAAGTTGAGAAACAGGTTTTGCCAGTTCTTCTGAATTACCAAAGGGGTTGGTACCAAGTTGTTTTAAAAACAAATGGCTTCTTAGGTGAGGATACGGGAGAATTTTGTGTGGTCTGCATTTTTAGGGATTAATATGCAGATTAGAGCATGATACTCCTTTGGTTCCAAATTAAATGATACCGTTCTTGACTTAATACAATAACATCAATCTATTTTCTGGCCATTTAAATGGCCAGTTTTTGACACAACCAACCAAATATTTAGTTCCAATGGCAAAACAACATCTACAGTTTACCTAAAAATAGAATACATAGGCTACACATCACCAAATGATTTAGCAATTTTACTTTCATCCAGACTCCAGTTTTAGAATTACAGTATTCGAAATGTCCAAATGTAATTTGGAGAAGAATTCTCTATATAATTGTATTAAATATTAGGCATGCCCCTTTGGATCCGCTACTGTGATTGCTGGACAACTTATAGGGGGAAATAAAATATCTTAATTAGAAAGGTATATGGAATTTTTCATGGTTACCAACATTTTGATTGTGAAGAAATTCTGAGAATGTACCTGTACTTCTTGTACTAAAAAAATGTTAGCAAAGAACTGACCAATGTTGTCTTTCTCTTTCATTGATGCCATGGAAATATATACAGTTTAAATATTGATATCTAGTGTGGTGTAGTGGATTGAATGATGGATTAAGGCTCAGGAGACCTGGATTTGAATCCTTGCTTAGTCATGGAAACTCATGGATGGAGTGGGTGGAACTGGTAAAACCACTCCTTAAATACTGTATCTCATTTACCTTGAAATCCCTATTAGGGTCACTAGTCAGTTCTGACTTGATAGTACACAACACAGACCGGGGGTATATGGATCATTTTTGTAACCATATTTATTATGTACACTTCTCCCTTGAATTGCATGGATTTGAGCAGCAGTTTTGGTTATACATGGAATTTTTTCAACAAATAAATATTCCAATGAATAAATAAATATTTCAATAAAGAAATATTCAATAAATACTGCTGCTATTCATCTCCAGTAAGTGGCCTGAGAAAGATGGGTCTCAGACTTACCAAGGCCTCTGTGGGTGGTGGTGAGGTTGCCCCCAGTCTGATGGCGGTGGCCTGGCTAGCCTCCTCGCCCGGTATGAGGATTCCAGATGGTGGCTGGGGAGGGTGCTGGGACATGCTCTACAATTAATACAGTAAACTCATCTTCTCTCTCTCTCTCTCTCTCTCTCTCTCTCTCTCTCTCTGTGAATCCACTGTTTATGCTTTGTACTTACGTTTTTGGGAGCAGAAGAGTTATACAAGGATTTTGAACTACATAGGAGTCCAGTGACCCTAACCCTAGCATTGTTGAAAGGAGAAGTGTAGTCTAAATTTGTACTTTTGTATATTTATCAAGATTTATCAAAATAGTTCAGTATTTTGCTTACATTTTGCTTGTGATGTTCTCAGGAATAGATATAGGACATGCTATTTTGGGGGGGGGGGGAAAGATCTCAACAGACAATAATGACTAAATAAATAAAAAGATTGACAACAGCAACAACCTTTTATAAGGCAAAGAGAGATAGTAGGATTATATCAGCAGTTCAGTACTTTTACTTCACCCTCATCTTGTATTTCATATTGGATGGATCCCCCAAAAGACAATGTATAAGATAGAGAGACTGTGTATAGGTGGGTTGGGAATCCCAAACTTTGTTTATTTTTAATGTTTATTCATCCTGATGACCCTATTTTGTTAAAAGGGGGAAAGTGGGATAAAGATATTGCCAGAAATAATTACATTTCCTCACTTATGTAGAAATCCAGGTGTTTGGAAATTCGAAAGAGGAAGCAAATACCACTCGCCCTCAGCTGTTAATGGCTGAAGTGTCTTGTGCTTGATCTGAGTTTGTGGGCAAGGTTCAAGAAGACGTATCTTCTTTTACTGGAAATAGTTGCTCTGACCTTGTTTCAAAAGCAGGTTATAGGAAACAGCTTGTCTCCATTTATTCTTGACTATGGAGGCTCTGTAGTGCATCATCATGCCTAACTTAATCTGCCATGTTTCATTATTCCACTGTTCTGATATGTTTCCTGAACCACTGTCTAAGAGCTGGATAAGAATGCTAATAAGTTTTAAAAGGCAGGGACCATGTTTCCAGCCTTCCCTCTGTTGCCACATCTGAAAGCAGATGGATTTGTAGCTCAAAACCACACAGCAGAACATCTAACTATAAATCAGTGTCTCAAAAATATGTGTGTGGGGTGTGTATGGAGAGATTATGTGAGCACCACAAGTGAATGACTGCTGATGGGATTCATTAGCTGTTAATAAGAGCAAGCACTACAGGTTTAAGGAGACGGGAGGCCAACTTGCGCAGACATGACATAAACAGAAACCACCATCTTCCCAATCTCTTCCACTTTGGCGGCACAGCAAAGCTGTCTTGTTACTGTCACACCCTTCAGTCACTTAAGGGAGTCATGATGCAGATTTTCCATTGGCGTCAGATGTACATAGATTTATAACCTGGGGCTCAAGAGAGCAGCTTAGGAAGAGACCATTTTTAGATAACTGACATACCTAAGAAATCAACTAAGTTAGGTTCTGGATATGGAAAAGTCAACAGTTTCCCAAAGAGCATGGGAAAATATGTGGTTCCTTCCACTGTATGTATACAATGTTACGTTATGGATCCATGAAAAGCTACCCAGCCTTCCACTGAATCAGTGAGTTACAGATGGATTCATATTCTCCTAGCCAAATCTTTTCTAACACTATAGTATTCTGATGAACAACATTTGTATCCAGACAGTGCTTGGGATGACAGAAGTATATATTAATACAAAGCATCGCTCCTATTTTGTTTATAATAAATTTGATGTAAGCCAGTCGTAGCTGTCAGAGATTAAAAAGGGTGTGTGTGTCTTGAACTCCACAGATGTCCTTTCACACTCCACAATAAAATCATAGTAACTCGGAAAACAAACACTTTGGCCTTTGCTTAAACCCTGCACCAGTGGTAGTTTCTCCACAAGTATCAATAATTCTTAACTAATAAACAGCAGCTCCTGCCAACCTAGCAGTTCGAAAGCATGTAAATGCTAGTAGATAAATAAGTACCACCACGATGGGAAGGTAACGGCGTTCCGTGTCTAGTCGTGCTGGCCACGTGTCCACGGAAACTGTCTACGGACAAACGCTGGCTCTACGGCTTGGAGACGGGTATGAGCACCGCACCCTAGAGTCGGACACGACTGGACTAAATGTCAAGGGGAACCTTTACCTTTACCTAATAAACAGCAACTGTTTATTTATACATCTGCCTTAATTCAGGAACAAAATATCTTCTTTCCTGCACCAAAACTAACACCTCAAATGCAGGGTTTTTCAGATTCACAATAATTGTTTAATGTTTTTCAAGACTCTACAAATGCTTCTGCAAGCCCATATAGTCACAAATTATGATTCTAGTTTTCTTTCTATAGTGCATAGCATGTGTCCTTTTTTTTTTTTCATTTTTAAATCTCTACTTCTGTTCTGACAGTTTCCCAGCTGTACATTTTCTCCCCAGCTGCACATTTTCCATCCAGTACAATGGCAAGCATTGTTTACGGCACAGGTTAGCAGCAGCCCTTGAAGACCTGAGACAGGGAATTCCCACAGCCAATCCTGCCTTAGGTCCAGCTGATGAGTTAAGGCAGTTTTTTTAAAAACTAGCACCAATGTATGTAACAACTGAATGGTGTTGGGATGTGTAGGTATGTAAGACAGATGGTCAAATGGGCTTCAGGATGGTTTCCTTCTCTTATCTCTCTTGATGTTTACATTTAGATTGCTACTCTTAGACTCACTTTCTGTCTATTACTCTCTTAGTTAGAGAGAGCCAGATGAAGGCTGTGATACTTACTGGTGAAATCTGGTATACCAGACTCTTACTTTTCCATGTTAACCTTTTAAACTTGGATGTTATATTCAAGGATGTTTAGCCTTACTTGAAGACAGTATAATACAGCCTTTTGGGATTTTATTACAACTGCTGCCTATGTAATTTTCCATGCAGGTGACATTTTGTCACTGTGGTATTAGTTTTATTTTCCAGGATTTTTTCATTGTCAATTTTTAGTTGCCATTGTTATTGTCAGTTTATTTGTCCATAATGTTTCCCACATGTAGGAAGCAGCTCATGCTCTCTACTTCTGTTCTTCTTGCACATCTGAGGATTTCTCCCCTTCCCAACTTTTTGCACTGGTGACATTCAAATTCCAAGGTAATAATTACAAGCTGTCAACTTGATTCCTTGCTGTGTGCAATTTTTTCTGTGTAATTTATGCTACAAGGCGCCTCTATTTTGCACTTGTCAAGACTGAGCCAAGGAATTGACTCTTTAAAAAGCAGGAATAATTTGGGAAAGGTGCAAATGAACACTATAGAAAGAGGAGATAAATGGCCCCTGCATTGGTCAGCAGTCTAGTTACAAAGTAGAATGCCACGTGTTTCATTTCTTATAAAACACAAAAGTCTAAAGACAGAACTTTTTACAAAAATCTTTTGTTGTTGTTGTTGTTCAACCATTGCCCATTGGAAAGATTACTGAAATCAACACATATGAATGCTGATTTCACCAGCCATAGAAAACACTGCTTGTTACAGGCAGTCATCAGCTTGTGTTCTGTGCTCACATGCTTATTTTAAAGCTGACAAGAAGGAAGATGTTTTCTAAGTTACAAACCCTCCTAAAGCTTATCATCTGGACCCCAATTCTGGGCTGGCAGCACACAGTGTCTGTGCTTGGTCCCAAGCCCCGCTTGTAGGAGAGAGGGGGCAACAGGCCGATCTGGATCTCACCTCACAAGGGGGCTGCACTCCAGCCAAAAGCCTAAAGATAAAAGCTAAATAAAATTATACCGTCATGAATTCTAAGAATCAAAAGAAAAATTTAACATGCCATTCTTTACATTAACATATTTTTTATCCCTCTTCCCAAACAATGGGCTGGAGTGGGGTGGGGGATGTCTCACAGTGTGAAATGTCCTAGCCCTTACCTTAGCTCATGGAAGGCCTGCCCGGTGCCTCTTGAAACAAATCCACTTGCGAGGCAGTCTGAATTCTGGGAACATGGCTGGGAGCGGGTAGCTGTATAGCAAGGGCCAATATACCGAGTAGTGGAGAAGAGCTGTCTTATCTTGGAGCCAAGCACTATGACCACCAATGGCAGCACATTCCTACTTACCTTTGAGAATATGGCAGCTGGAACTGTTGTTCTCCAAACACACACAAATGTCATAGATCTCTCATCTGCTTTCATGTGAGGGATAAATCTTTTGAAATACATGCCCCCACCCCCCATTATTCACAATCGTATAGAATACTAAATGAAAGTATTAGTACTTTATGACGTGTCATTATTAATTATATATAGATTTGGCTTCCGTGAGGTCAGGAAAAAATTTTTTTTTAATTGTACGCTTAAATAGTCTATTTAGGCAGGGTCAATGGTACATATTATCAACTATCTGTGTCTTTGACTACATGTTCTGCTTATGTAATCCTTGAAGGACACCACACCCAAACATACTTCTCTGTTAAGCATTTTTGGTGCTTACAGTAAGTTTATGTAACTCCTGGGCCACCCGAGGGTTAGTTTCATTTGTCCACACCCAGAAAATCTGGGAACCACCTTGAACTGGGTGATCTGCCACAGCAAGTATGTATAGTATCACTCATTTGCTTGCTTCAACGAACTACATAAAGGATGGCATCAGAACAGTAAATACTACATTCAGTCTCCCTGCCACAAGACTTGTTTGAAGACATCGAGCGACAGAAATTCAGGCATAGCTTAGAACATCAATTTTTTCTGAAAAGAAAAATAAAGCCTTGATTCAATTCATTAATTGTTTGTGAAGCCAAAAATCTAATTTATGTACTAATACTGGGAAGATTTTAAATTTGTAAGATTAATTGTGTTTATCATTGCTTTTAAAAGAAACCATTAGTATTTTGTACACCAGAGTTCTTGTTGAGAGGTGCAAACCAGAGCGCATTTCACTACAAAGCCATTCCAGGTTTAAAACAGTTCCTTACCTTCTAGTTTTAAGGTCCCCCCCTTTCTTCCCACTGTCACATTTACCACTTTTTCCAAATGCACACATTTACCCCATGTTGTGTTCAACTGTATGCTAACTTTCTCTCTCTTGCACCCTACAAACTGTCTTAGTGATCCAATAAACGTATCACCTACTCTTGCATTTGTGTAATCTTTGGGACCATGCCTGCCCTTTCCTCGCCCCGCCCCCTTTTAATCTTGTTTTTATTATTCTTTTGTTTCTTTATCACTGTGAGCAAATACTTTCTACTAGTTAGAAAATATTTGGTCTTTTTCTAATTATAAAAATACTTGGTCTGTGTAAAAAATCTTTTTTCTTTTCTTTTTGCTTTGTATCATTAAAAAAAAATATTTGGCCTTTCTGGTCTTTCCAACTAGCTTTTTACTAATTAGAAAATACTGAGTCTTTTTTTTGCCTCTTGCTGAGTTCTTTTTTAAAATTGCTTTCTTTTTTTTCCTTTCTTTTTTTTATGGTGGAGTCCAACACTTACCGGCTCATGACATGTTCATTTTTCTGGCATGTTCAAACCGGCATTTTAATGCATGCAAAGCTCTTAATACCTCCAGTAGTCCCTAGATTTCAAGAAACTGGAGAAATGCCGCCCAGTTCATAAACTTGGATGTAGTATCAGTACAGGTTGTAGTTTAGACAGTATGAATCAGTATATGTTGTCCTTCATTTAATGCATGGCTTTGAAAATAAATACAGTCTTACTATTGCAATAAATCCCTCCCTCCCAACAATGAAATGTGAACTTAGGTAGTCCATCAAACTCTGTTTCAAAGATAGGGTTGCCAGATTTTATTTACTGATAATTTATTTATTATTTTCATTTGTATGCTGTTCTTCTCTCCAAAGACATCTGGAATAGCATATAATAGAGTTCAACAATCAATGTACATATTTTTTTTTAAAAAATCCCCACAATCTAAATAGCAAAATATTTCATCACATAAATAGTAAGAATACAAACGAAATTAACAATTTCAAACTTTGGACCAGAAATCTCAGGGAAGGAGATGCTGTCAACTCGGAGATCCTAGATTGGAAGTTAATTCTCATGCCTTCGGGTGAGGCTACTCTAGATGGGGTTAACAATTGGATTTTGGCCATTAATCCTGTACACAGCAGAGCATTTCTGCTTGTTTGCTTGCTTGCTTTACAGCTCTCTTTCTGCTTTGCTAACTGATTTTAAAAAATTCTCCACAGTAAATGGTCTTGTTTTTGTAGAATTGGAGAAAATGAGCCTGCTGACCATTCTGTTTTATACTGACATTAGTATGATAAGAGATTGAGTCTCCTTTTGATAAGAACTCTGCTGGAAAATCTGCTGTAATTCTGGTACCTTTTGTTTAAAGAGGGGGCAGGCAACATTTTGAGTGTGAGAGCTACTTGCACTGTTGGGTTGTGGGTTAGGGGCCACACGCAAACATGTACACATAGGTACACATACACAAATGAAGTTGTTTAATTTCATTCTATCAGGTCTTATCAATTCACCAATGTAATTTAGAGTTTTAGGTTGCCCTCTGAAGCATTTCGTTCCCTTCCAGATATCTCTGATCTTGAAAAAATGCATGACTCAGTTCTTTGTCCAGATCAATGATGGGCAAATGGTGCTACAGGAATTTTATATGACCTCATTTAGAATTTTAGATTTATGTTCCTTCCAGTTTTTGTGTATCTCTGAATCTGATGCATGCACTGTTCATTCCTCTGCCCAAGTTATCATGTACCAGACTAGGCCATAAGCACAGAAGAACCTACTGAAGATCGGAATTTTAAGGCAGATGGGATTTGAAGCACAGTGGCAGCTGAGCAGTTTTAGGAGGCTAAAATACCTAAAAAGCATGTGAAAATCTGGATTACATAAGCCTTTTTAGCAACATAATTCTGAGAAAATTGCTGGCTGGAAACAGAGTTTAATTAATCTTCAACAGCAGTTGTGGAAAATACATGCACAGACCTGTGTTGAAAAATGTGGACAAGAGACTTTTACCTGCTTAATTTAGTTGTCTCATTGCCAGTGACACAGCAAACAGTCCTGCTATGCGTAATGGTACATAAAAATCTACCACATGTTGTGTGCAGTCCCAAATAAAAATAAAATGTGTTTCCAGAACAGACATTAAAGATGGTGTGGAAATTTCTTGGCAGGCATAAGAGGATCAGACACCTCTGTACCAGAAACCAGGAATAAGACCAGACCTGAACTGAAATGATAGCTCCACAGCTTTAATCATTACAGCTAATGATAGCAAATCATAATACTTCTGTTTTGTGATCTGCTATGAAGAAGTGATTGGGGCTTCATCTGTAAGTCTGATTGCTCAAGCACAGACCTATGAAAGAATTGTGTTGCTTGAAAGAGGGAACATGCTATCAATAATTGCAATTTCTTGCTTAGTTTGATCCTGATCTTTCCTATCCCCTAAAGGAGCAAGACATCCTTTTATTTCATAGGACCAGCTGTAACACACAAAAGAAAACAATCAACAGAACAGGATAGGAGCAGTGGTTCCTCATCTTGATTCTACTGGAGTTCTTGGACAGTAACTCCCAGAAATCCTGACGAGCACAGCTAGTGGTGAAGGCTTCTGGGAGTTTTTGTGCAAGAACATTTGAGGAACAAAGGTTGGGAACCACTGGATAAAAGCATCTTTATGAGGCAGGCTGGGAGCTGCTTCCTCAGGCTCATTTCTGATCAAATTGAGGGCCTGACAAATTCTAACTGTATATTTTCATATCTGTGTCTTCCATATAAACACTATAGAAAGATCTATGCTTTCGGGGTGCCTGTATTCCACTCTAAAGCAGCTCTTGAGAATAAGATGGGCACAGGGCAATTATGATCAAGACCACCGTGTTAGGGTTCCAAGTTAGACCCCCTCCTGCCCACATGTGGCCTCAACTCAGATTAGATCCTCATTGGAGCAGGACTTTCACAAAAGAAAAGACACTTAAAGATGTAGTCAATAGGCATGGGATTTCAAAGCTCCATGGGGACTGCAAAGCATATGGGTATGGTAGTGTTTTGAGAGGCACCTTTTAAGAGCTTAATGAACAGAGACACTAACATCTTCAAATGCTTTGCAGTTCCCATGTCCAAAAGTTCCGCCCATGTCCTCTATGCTTCAATGGTTGTTGCTTCAGAGCCTTGGCAAAGAACAGATGTGTATCATGAAACTTCTTTGAGAACTTGGATTGTTTTGGTGAAAGCTACCAGAATTCTAGCTAGAGGGATTCCTGCTGAATTCTGGTAGCTGTGGTGGGGAAAAAAATTCCAAAAATCCTATGCCTAGAAGTCAAGGATCTTCTGTGCTCCTTCTGCTATGTGTCAATATTGACAACATCCAAATGAAACATTAAATCCTAGTTTATTGCAGGGGTGGACAACTATGGCCCTTCGGATTATGTTGCATCACAACTTCCACACCATTGTCTCTGCAGGCTAGGACTGATGGGAGTTGTAGGTCCATCTGGAAGGCCTCCATTGCTTCTCCCTGTTTTTGCACAATGTGAAAGAATCTAGCCTGCTCCCGGACTCATGTGCTTTTCATCATATTTTCTTACAGGAAGTTGATAAGGATTTTATTGAAAGCCTTTTGGAAATCCAAGCATATAATTTCTACTGGTTCACCTTTATCTATATGCATATAGCAATTCTCAGAGAATTCTAAATGGATGATGAGCAGAACCTGCTTTTGTGGGTGTCATGCTGACTTTTCCTCAGCAAGGCTCTTTCTTCTATATTTTATTAAAATCAGCCTTTCACTAATTTACCTGGAGCAAAAATAAATTTCCTGCTTTATCATCAAGGTCAACAATATCATTTTCTGAATTTTTAAAGTGTTATTATTGAGTGTATGCCATCTGGACTCTGACTTGGTCTGCTTAATTTTAAATTAGCTGTAGAAAGATTAAAAGCAGTCATAACAATTGCCTTGGTTTAGGTCTTCCAAAATTTGGCTCATCATTTCACAAAATGATAAGGGAAACCATATCACTCCTATAGAGCTTTAGGGATTTTCAAGAAAATCTAAGTTTATTCTAATGTGAGAGTACTAATAGTAACTGAGTGCCTTCAAGTCAATTCTGATTTATGGCAACCCTTTTCTGGGTTTTCTAGGTAGAGAATATTCAGAAGTAGTTTTCCATTCCCTTCTTCTGAGGGCGCCCTCAGACTGTGCAGCATAGGGTGGCTCTTCTGGGATGCATAGTGGGGAATTGAACTCCCAACTCACTAACTCACTGAGCTATCCAGGCAGCAGTGAGATTATTAAGAGGAGTGGAAACCCAGATGCAAATTTGCAGTGCAAACCCAGCACCCATTTCTGTTTCGGTCTGGGTTTGGTTAGGACAAAACGGATAATTAAGTATAAATGGTGTGTATGTGTGTCTTCTGTTCTGAATATACAATTTCACCTTGTTTCTTGATTTGAGGCTACTGAAACATGAGGCAAATATTTCAATTGCATATTCACAGTGTTTTTATAACGATTTTGAGCAATCTGTGTCAGAGTGGAAGAAAGAGATAGGAAAGTGAGATTACAAGGACAAGAATAATTAAAATTGAATGGAGAAACTCAGGAGTTCAAACAAAGACTAATCTTTTCTTCATTGACGTGCAGGTTTTAATGGGATTCATCCAATTCAACATTTTTTATTAACTTTAGATGTTGTCTAACGTATTTCTTCTTTTCTCATACATTTAGGAAGCCAATTCTTTTTCTCTTATTCTGCTATTTTTTTCCTCCCCAGAATGCAAAATAGCTTGAGAGTTAAGGAGTCAGATTCAGGAACTGCATGCTTGGTGATCGTCTTGGGCAGATCAAAACATTGAGCCAAGGGAGCTATAGTTCCTCCCTCAGCTCACAATCTTTGCTAGTTGAAACTCAGAATTTGCAAATAAAAAAGAACAAATCTAGCCCTTTCCAGACCTAAGACAACTCTGCTACCAGCGTTACTTGTTATGCAGAGCAGCCACATTTCTAAGTGGGACATTTATGCAGAGGTGGGAAACTTACTGTGAGAAGGTCGTACATTGTTAATCATTGGGCACAGTTACACTGTTGAAAAAAATTGGGTGATAGATCGGGGGTTTTGAATTAAATTTAAAGTCATGTGGGGGGGTTGGGTTGGTGTGTGCATCCTCTTGGGAAAACGTTTAATCCTTTTTAAAGCTGTGTTATATATCAGTGAAGCGGTTTTAGAACTTTTACATTTGAGGCTTTGTCCTGCACCCACATGCCCTTGCACTGGCTGCCTCTCACAAAGCCACTGCTGCTCTAGTGTTGTTTTTATTCATTTCTTACAATCTGACATAGCAATAGCACAGAATGACAGATAGAAAAATAAAAATAAAACACGTTTCCCTGCAGCCCAACACAGGTGCACACAGACGGACGGACAGACAGACACATGGGGGGGGGGGGAGTGAAGAAGGAGAGAAAGTAACTGAGCCAGGAGTGAAACTAACCAGAGACATTGACTAGGCTTTTGAAGGAGGGAAACACAGACACACACAAAGGGAGGGAGGGAGGGAGAGAGAAAGAAATAGGGCTGAAACTGACCAGAAACAAGGTTTTTTGTTTGTTTTTTTACTAGATGGACTAGGCTTGTGAAGGAGGGAGACATGGAACAACTAGTCAGAGACATTGACTAGGCTTATGAAGGAAGGAAGGAAGGAAGGAAGGAAGGAAGGAAGGAAGGAAGGAAGGAAGGAAGGAAGGAAGGAAGGAAGGAAGGAAGGAAGGAAGGAAGGAAGGAAGGAAGGAATATAGAATCACTTCTACCTCTCTCTCTCCGTCTCTATAGACATATGAATGCCACTCATTAAAGAAAGCTGCAGTGCTGTCTGAAGCAGACAGCCCCAGAAAAAATTGAGTCTCCTTAACAGAAAAGGAGATTCAATTCTTCCATCCAACTATGTGTGAACAGTGGATACATTTTGGTCTGGTGCTTCAGCTGTGAACATTCCACCTTAGGTGATCCTGCTATGAGTCCAGGTTTGTAATGGAGTCTAGCCTCCTGATGGCATTACTCTTGGTTTCTCAGACACACTCAGCTCCCTTCTTCACATTAAGGTGTACTTCCAAAAAGGAGACTCCAAGGTTGGAAAGCACTCAGTTACTGGGGATGAGCAAAGGTCAAATATGAATACTGCTGTTGCTAATGACACAACTGGATTAAAGCTAAAAGGATATCTAGTGGCTGACATGCACAGAGGTGAAAGGAAAATCCAATGCTGCACAACACATACAATTGGAACATGGAACTTGAGAAGTATGAAATAAGGTAAACTGGAAAATGTAAAGCAAGAAATAGAACATTTAAATATTGGTGTCAGTGAACTAAAATGGACTGGAACGGCACATTTTCAGCCAGACAACTACAAATTGTTTTACTCTGGAAATGTCAAACTCAGAAAAAATAGATTGGCTCTAATACTGTGGCAAGATGTAGCACAGGCGGTTAGAAGCTATGATTCGAGGTCTGACCAAATAATATTAGTCAGACTCCTGGGAAAACATACCAACATAGCCATCATTCAAATCTATGCTCCCACTACAGATGCTGAAGAAGATGAAATTGAAAGCTTTTACACAAGCATCCAAGAGGAAATTGATCACATACCAAAACAAGACATGCTTATAATCATAGGTGACTAGAATGCAGAAGTAGGAAACAAAGCAGAACCAAATATCATGGGGGAAAATGAAGGTCAGAAACAAAGAGGTCAGAAACGAAGTACGTGAATAACTCATGGAGGTCTGTGAAGTCAACAATCTGTTAATTGAATACTATACATTGACAGCACCAGATGGCCAATACAGAAATCAAATATACTATGTAAATCAGTGTATCCAAACCTTTTGCAAGTCATGACCCCCCATTATAATAGCCAAGTAACCTATGATCCCCTGCCATATTTGTAAAAAAAGAGGCATTTTTAATGGGTAAACGATCATGAGAAGACAAACTTCACTGCTGGGGGCAGAGGGCGTTCTGGGAGTTGCAGTCCAAAGATTTAACTTCAAAGCTGTGGCCAGGGTGCCCTGGGTGACAGATCACTGAAGTGTGCATGTCAAAGTTTAAGATTCTGCACCCATGTTGCTTTCTATAGCCAGCTATAGATTTCCAGGAAATGTGTTTGGTTATGTGGAACTTACCAGAGTGTGGATTGAGGTCTGGACATCCTGGCCTCATAAAATGCGTCTTTTTATTTCTTTTTCTAGAAAAAATAATATTCAGAAATGCTGAGCCATACTGTTTCTAAACAATATTGCTTACAGGAACTGCCCTTCAAATAAAGCAGTAGCAACAACATCTCTTGAATATCTGCTCTGAAGCAAATCTCGTGTTCTAAAAGAAATACTTTTCATGGGAGTTACTCCTCAGTAAATGCATACAGGATTGATTTGTTAGTTACACTATATTTCACTATACAACAAAATTTAAAAATGGTTTACTGATATGGCGTTTTAGCCAAAAGCAAGTAATTTTTTTAAAAATGGAATTTTAGAGCTAGAAGTGACCCCATGCCATATGGTCTCTCAGTCTAGGCATACCCAACTCCCTCAACTATTCCTCATAGACTAAAACTACACACCAGATAAAAAACAGCTGAGTTCAAAACAACTTCTGTCACTTCACATGGTGCAGGCACTACTGCAGTTTTAAATGGTGACCAGATCATATTTTTTAAAACTGCAGTAGGGTTTACAATCAGCTGGGTAAGGAAGCAGGTGAGCTTCAGAGGGGTGGCTGAGAGGTGTGGAGTGTTCCCTCCTCTGAGGAAGGCTCAGAAAGTCTGATGCCTGAACGACTTCCTAAAGGCCCTGTAGACCTTTATTAAACCTCTAGGAAGAACCAGAAGCCCGTGTTCACCACAGCTGTCATTTATCCCTGAAAAAGGGCTAATTCCAGAAAAAAACAGATAATTGTTTCCAATCATATCAAAATTCATCTGAGTATCAAGGTAAAATAGGTTTTATTGCTGCAATGGTTCCAGGGCACATCAGCTTGCCTGTTTCTATAAGCTTTATTTATCTACCTTGCTTCTGTGTTCAAAAAGCATAAGAATACTTTGAAGTTGGAAATGACATCTGGAAGTCTTACAGCAATGAAAAACTGTAGGCACAAATTTTTAAAACATATGAAAACAAAACGTAAGTTTCAGGCAAATATTTAAGTCAAATTTCAGTCCAAAATACAGGAGCATAAAAGGTACAATAAAATATCAAAAACATGTTTTAATCATATTCTAATAATGCAGGAGCTTATAACCTAAAACCTGAGAAGCAGAGAGTATATCTCTAAAATTTCAGTTCTTAAAAGTATCAATATTTGAAAGAAAATGCATTTATTAGCCTTTGATCATCATCATCATCATCATCATCTTAGAACTGCAGAGCTGGAATGGACAATATGTTTCCAAGTCCAGTCCCTGTCAAGGAAGCACAGTGTGGAATCAGACTCCCAACCTCTCGCTCTGCAGCCAGATACCTAAACCACTATCCAATGGTTTAAGCATATTGTAAGGACACACAGAAAAAATGCTCACCCATCCAGGTCAGTTTGCATTTATGGAGGAAAGTCCATGTTGTTCTCATCTGTTCTGAGGTGCTGCTGCAAGCTGTTGCTGCTACATGTTGTTGCTCTTTGATGTTTGGTGCCGAGTACCTGTGTTATTATTATCCAGAATGTGTGGCATGGCATGGCACTGCATGTGTATTTCTTGCCTCTCTGTATTTATATTCTTCTCAATTTTTTACATTTCTGTTCAACAGTAAACAACTGGATTTGGCCAGTGTAGTAAATTACTGATCTCTATAAACAGTCAGAAAATGTTCAATAGAAAACGCTATTGCTTTTACTAAGGTAGTAAACTTGTAAGGGAGCAAATATTTTATTTATATTTTGACCCAATCCCTTGCACTGGCTGTAATATAATTGGTCCCATAGTAATCTACTTGGGTACTGCTTTACTGGGTAGGCAAAATTCCAGTAGTGTATACTGCTGGTGAACTAATTTGGTCAGGTACCAATTTGTTTTATCCACAGTTTAGGACTCTTGGAGGCTTTTTCCTCAATGTTTTGGCTTTTCTTATAATTTGTTTACATCCATGCTCAGGTTTTAGGTCATAATGAAAGAGATTCTTTGCAAGGAAATGTTATTTCACATTGACCTTGCTTTCAGACTTGGCTGGAGAAATGCCTGATGGTTTTCACAGTCACGTTTAGTAAACTGTTGTTCAAACTCATTTTAAAAGCATAATATTTTGACGTCCCCTTAATTATTTTAACACTCTATACCTACAAAATCTCAAACCTTGCAATCCCTTGTTCTTCTCCTACTCGGCTCCTCTGTGTCTCTTCCTCCCCCCCCCCCCCCGCCCAGTCTCCATGCCTTCTTTATCTCTGCAGTGTTCTGCCCTTCTATCTGCCACCTTGGTGGCATCCTGGAGTTGCCGATGTATTGCTTGGTGTCACTGTCATTACTGCATATTGTCATAGCCAGGAACCCAACACCTTTTCCAAAAACTGTAGGTACCTTGTCAAAACCCTTGCTGAAATCAAGATACATTGCATCCATAGTATTCCTCTTACCTAGTAATCTTGTGACTCTCTCAGAAAAAGAGATAAGATTAGACTGGCACAACTTGTTTTTGAGAAACTCATGCTGGATATTGTAATCCAAGAATTATCTTCTAAGTGCTCACAGACTGCTTCATTATCATTTTAAAAGAAGCACTTTTAAAATGGTACCTGCACTGGAAGTAGCTGTGGTTACAGGAGATGGGCAAAATAAAATACACCATGAACACACATCTCAGACAGCAATGCCATTTTTTAGAAGCAAATGTTCACTTTCCATCGCCATCTTTCCATGTGTGCCTAGAAGTGGCGTGAGGTTCTGGGCAACTTGGACAATGATAACATTATGGTTTGAGGCATTTGGAACAGCTGAGACTTACAGAAAATAAGGACGAATGACTAGCTATTAATAGGATAGCAGCCTTTCTCAGGGGGCATTTTTAAAAAACACACCACACGATCCCTCAAGCCTTGTCACTCAGTTGCACTTGAAACATAGCTCAAGAGAGCTTATCTGACTTTGGACGTCATTGCTGCTAACGTCGGCACACGCAAGGGTTTCTTCCCCCCTCCTTCCACTTTCTGTTCTGAGTTAACCTAAGCGGTATTCTGTGAGGTTGTGAAATGCCACCTTTATCACTACTCTGCAGAACAAATGGCGGTATAGATTGTCAGCCTTCCCCCCCCCCCCCCAAACAAAAGCAATCTGGTTAAACAGTGTACGAGAAGAACTGCTGTTGACTCTATGGTCTAGCCAGACTACAGAATCTGAAGATGGGAACGCTGGTTGACATTAGTGTAATGTGGTTTATTTTCAACTACACTCATAAAGCTATATAAAGCACATCACAGATAGACGGAGACATGCAGTACAAGTTGTGCAACTACGAAAAAAGCCATATTAATGCAAATGAAGAAAGGCACTACAAAGAAGAGATTACTTGCTGCCCAGATCCATGACTCATTCACTTTTCTAAAGGTTCTTCTTGATAACTCCGTTTTCATTTGGATATAGGCCATGAAAATGGACAACCCCAATCAAATCCTGACTTGCTAATTGGCTTTTTTCGTTGTTCATGGGAGCAATTATTTTGTTGTTACATGTATGTACAACAGAGTCAATTTTTATTTTATTTATATGCCACCTTTCTCCCCATAGACAGTAACTATAAAACTATCAACAGTTTTAAAACACCATATAAATATCATATTAAAAACAATTAAACATAGATCAATATTAAATCCAAGATTAAAAACAAATTTAAAACATTTTTAAAAATATTTAAAAATCTGCAAGTGAATAAGCACTTATTGCTTAAAGGCCTGCCTGAAGAAGAAGGTCTTTGCCTGACGATGGAAGGACAAGAGGGAGGGGGCCAACCTGGCTTCTCAGGGCAGCGTATTCCAAAGCCTGGGAGCAGCCACAGAGAGGGCCTTCTCTTGTGTTCTCACCAAGCGACTGAGAGAAGGATCTCTCTAGAAGTTCATAAGAGCCAAGAAGGCTCCTATGGGGTGATATGATCCTTCATGTAGCTTGGACCCTAGCCGTATAGGGCTTTATAAGTGACAACCAGCATTTTGAATTGGGCCTGGAAACAGACGGGCAGTCAATGCAGTTGTTGTAATAAGGGAGTTACATGCTCACTTTAACCAGTGGCAGTCAACAGTCTGGCTGAAGGATTTTGAAACAGCTGAAGTTTCCAAACACTCTTCAAAGACAGCCCCACATAGAGTGTGTTGCAATAGTCCAAATGGGATGTGTCCCTGTGGCCAGAAGCCTCATAGGTTTGATCCCCCCAAATCAAGTAGGGCTCGACCTTTCTCAATAAAAAGGAGCCTGGGAGCCATAGCCCCTATCCCCACCCCTGACCCAGGCTCAGTCACAGAATACTGGTGCTCTTGCAGCCCCACATCACCATCGCCACCAGGCACCAGTTTAAACCTTATCTGGCTTCAGATATAAGAGAAACAGGGAGGCCAGGAGTCTTGTCCCAAGTCTCCCTGTAGTTTAGTATAGATGCCGCATATCCTTGGAGGCTGGGTGGTACTGCACGGATGCCCAGGGTAGAACAGCTTGGACATGAAGGCATGGATGCTGTCTGTATGCAGACCTGTATAAGTTATTTGCCATCCTCATTCCCAGCCCAAGTCTTCTTTATTCCATCTGACAGCAGCTGCAGTTGGCAGGAACAAAATATTGTTGCAAGCTGTCTCTGTTACTTAGCAAAGTATCTGAGTTGGCTTCATGAATGGGCAATTAAGAGCCATTATCTTTACAACAGCCTGTTTTTCATTCATTGACACCGATCCAGGTATCTGCATTTATTTATTTTTTTGGACTCTCCTTGAGAGGAGGATTGTCTAGGGGGGCTGTCATGATGAACACCTGCACAGATTTACCACTACACCACGGGTTAGGGTTTTGTTATGGGTTTGGTATGTCCTTTTTCGAGCTTGGATTTTGGAATTTTCTGCTGTATTGCCTAATAAATGACAGAAGAAGAAATTGAACATTCTGGAGGATGCCAATTCAGTTTTGCTTCCACAGAAGAATCTTTTAAAAAAACACAAACTGATAGGAGCAACTGTGTATGAGGAAACTTTAGTGCTTAGAAAGTTATTTGGGGAACGGGGGGGGGGGGGGCTACAGTTCCCAGAATCTCCCAACCACAATAGCATTCTCAACATTGTAGTTCAAAAAAATTAAGTTTCCTAGCTCTGGTAAATGCATGGCATTGCATCTCCTTGCATGCTTCCTGTGGCCTCCCCCTTCTTATAACAAGAGAAACACCTGGGAAACCTTTGAGTGGAAAGGGTTGCTTCCCTTTGATCTTGAATATCTTTTAATTTACACTTAAGATTAATCTACACATGATTCCTTCTATGTTGCTTTTGCAGTGGCAACACTGAGCACATGCTGCAGGGTAAAACCACCCATTTTCCCAAGGAGATGACGCAAATGATAACAGATCAGATCTACATCAAGGATCTACACTGAAACTGCACTGAATTCAGGTCATGAGGGCAGTGCTTTGGCAGTGCTTGGTGGATGACCACCCTTATTAATATCATCACCCCCTCTGGATATATATGTGGGGATGCTTGGAGGTGTGTTTTTAAAAAATGTTGTGTATCTGCATATGCAAAGTAAGAAAGACAAATATATTTATATATTGCAGAGGCAGTGAAGGTGAAAGACAGGAGGCCACAGACAAGGAAATGGACAAAAATGGAATAAGGAATGTTATGATAAGAAAAGAACAGGAAGGAAAGGGTGGGGCATTGCAATCCTGAGGGAAACATTGGAACCTCCACCTTGACACCCACTAATTCAATAACCTGAGGCAGCTTCCACCTATCAGTGTGCATTTCACCCATGGATCAGCTCTAAGTCAAAGGAGTCTTGAAAATCAGCAGCACATTTGTGGCAGAAAACCCCAGAACAAAGAGAATTTACACTAAATTCTCTTTATGCATCATGTGAAGTGCTGGTAATGAACACCTGACAGCCTAGGTATATATTCTTGGTGTTGATCCAGCCTAAGACAAACAAAGACTCTATGTGTCCCATGGCTTTACTGTAAAGTCCTTGGCCTATCCAGAATCTGTTTTTTAAGATATAGAAATGAAGATTGAGGAAGATGTTATGGCATTATTGGGTGGTAGAGAAGGAGAACTGAGGAGGAAAACAGAGCACGCAGAGCTGCTGAAGGAACAGGTGGGGATCCCACATCCAGGGCAATGAACCAATGACCTCTCATGCTACTGTATCCTGATTGATCCTGATGCTTGAAAGCAAAAACATAATCCATGAACAAAATAGCATCTATTCAGTGATCTCCTTATGAGATTACAACTGAACTTTGAAAATAGTGTTTCCTTGTGATTTTATTTAATGAATGACTACCCATGAAATATTAATTCTTCCCTAGGTAATAAACCACCAACTGTGAAATCTTTATAAACAACAGCTTTGTTTCTGGCTGCAGTAACTGTGGCAGCTTGTTCTTTGTTCCAATGCAATATGTGAATAGTTGATTTTTCTATTCAGGCTGGCAGGAGGGGGAAAAACGTTTTACACTTCAAAAGGAGTCCTCTTGATGGGAAGCAGCCCAGTGCAGTTAATCAATACCAAATCACTAAAACCTTAATTCTGTGAAAACAATTTTCTCCCACAGTGATCTTTGAACAATGAAACGCAAAGTGTTTGCGCATCAATAAGAAACGAGTGCATAACTGGCAAGGTGGCCAAGAGGCAGATTATGAGGTTGTCCATATTTCCCCCTATTTTAACAACCTATAAGGCAGCTTTTCTCAACTCTAGGTGTTGTTGGGTTATAACTCTCATCATCGCTGACCATTGGTCATGCTGTCTGAGAATGATGGGAATTGTAATCCAGCAATGAGGGGAAATAGAACATGTAGAAGGCTTTGCTCCATCAACCAGACAAGAGCAGGAACCCTGTTTCATATGATATTTATACCAACATTACCAGCTTTGTACTTGTGGAAACAGTGTGATGTGGCTACAAAAAAGGCAAATGCTATTTTAGGCTGCATTAAGAGAAGTATAGTTTCCAAATCCCACAAGGTGCTAGTCCCCCTCTATTCAGCACTGGTTAGGCCTCACCTTGAGTACTGTGTCCAGTTCTGGACACCACACTTCAAGAAGGATGCTGACAAACTGGAACAAGTTCAGAGGAGGGCGACAAGGATGGTCAGGGGGCTGGACAACAAGCCTTATGAGGAAAGGCTGAAAGAACTGGGCATGTTTAGCCTTGAGAAAAGAAGACTGAGGGGTGATATGATAGCAGTTTTCAAATATCTGAGAGGCTGTCATACAGAGGACGGGCAAGATCTCATCCCAGAGTGCAGGCCACACAACAATGGGCTCAAGTTAAAGGAAGCCAGATTTCGGTTGAATATCAGGAAAAACCTCCTAACCATTAGAGCAGTACGAAAGTGGAACCAGTTACCTCGGGAGTTGGTGAGTGCTCCAGCACTGGAGGCATTCAAGAAAAACTTAGATAATCACCTGACAGATATGTTTTGATTGTATTCCTGCATTGAGCAGGGGGTTGGACTTGATGGCCTTGTAGGCCCCTTCCAACTTCACTTTTCTATGATTCTATGAATTCTGCTGCTCATCTCAGCTACCTTCTTCTCGTTTAGGACAGGCCAGCTTCCCTGTCTGCTGAAGTTTATATACTCAAATTATGCTTAATACACTTAATTGTTCTCAATTATATATCCCATTCACAGCATGAAAAAAGGAGTCCAGAAGGAGTGGTGATATTTGGACCACATTCCAGAGTCCCCCAACCAGTATGGCCACAGATTTGATTGATAAAACAAAATAAAAACAGACCTGAGGAGTAAAGTTTGGGGAGGGTCCCCTTCTCATGTTTAACTGCAGGTTCTAAAAAATACTCATTCACATGACTGAATGGGCCTCCATATTTCAACAACAACAACAACAACCCCAGAAAATTAAGTGGCAAGGAAAAGGCAATTGTCATGGCATTTATTTCTCATAGCAACTATTTCTAATTGCATTGAATTTTATTTTTGTTCTGCACAGGATAGATGATCGTGTGAGCATATAGGTGTGGTCTGACAGCAGGGACATCTATGACACAGGCTGACTATCTCAGTGAAAGCACAGCCTGAGTAGAAAGAAGTGAGGAGTACAACACATTTCTAGGGCTTGTGGTTCTTAGGGTCAAACAACTTACTGGGTTAGATATGTGAATGGCAATAACAACTTCTTTCTGGGGCAAATAGCAGCTTCTGGGGAGCTATTTTAACCAAGATTTTGATATCAGGGAGGAGGAAGAATTAGATCTCCAACCTCCCTTGTTTCTGCTCCATTACAAAATAAAAGCAAGCTAATTTATCAAATACAGATTAAGGCAAAAGCCTTTTAGATAAACACAGTCTTTTCTTCTTAAGGGTGCAACTGCTTCTAGATATGGAGTTGGTGTCTTGTCTAGTGACACCTTGAGTTGCCATCTCTTTTATGCTCTTATTGCAGGCAGCCAGTAATCTGTACTCAAACTTGGCAGGTCTGAATGAAGGAGAATTGCATTCCAATTCATTTTTAAAAAAATGCACCCCAAAATGTATATTTAGTATATAAAGAGCTTGAAATATTAAAGATTCAGATGTGAAAATAAACAAAGCTGACAGATTTTGCCATTCCCGCTTTGCACTGAATGGAAGTCAGCTTGTGCAGGTTTTTCTGGTGTTCATCCAGGGTTTGGAAATGTATCTTTTTTTTCAACTACTGCCCCCCAGAATCCCCAGTCAGCATGGCCAGCTTTTCTGAGAACTGTGTTGGAAACAGTAACATTTCCCAGCCACAGTCTTATCATAATGATGGAAAACTATTGTCTGTAAAATGTTTTTGTTTCCGCTAGCAGAAATAAACAAGGAGATGTGTTTGAAAATAAGTCAGATCCAACTCTCAGTGATGAGTACTACACATAGTTATTGGCAGAGATAAAAGGGAATGCATTTTTCCTGGACTAGTTGGATTATAGGGCATAGCACTTTACCCTGTTGTTTAAGTGGAACTGGAGTCCTTTATCCATAATCCTGTAGGCTGTGCTCTCTCTGCACTGGTGCGATCAACTGTTTATATCTCATTGTTGATTAGCAACCAGGAGAGTTATTCATATCTGTTGCTGTTAAGTGCTTGTACTTAAATAAACTTTACTCCAGCTTGAGGGTACCAGAAGATTAATGGCAGGGCAAAACGTGGTAATTTCATTTCACTGGATATTACTTATCTAGTGACTCACCATCACAACTATAAAGTGAAATAATGTGCTACCAAATAGCACTAAAAGGGAATGGACTCCAGTTTAGTGTTCATTTTATTTTATTTTTTTGCAAGAAGAAACAACTGGGACATAGTAAACAGTAGTAAACCCCTCTTAGATAAATATGTTCCTGTCTGCTTTAGCTAATCCACTGTCTCCCAGACTAAGCAAAGAGAGAAAGATTTTCTATCCATAGTTTGTGAAAGGTTTGGGGGTGGGGGTGGGAAAGGGACTTCAGCTTCCAGAGCTGCTGGGGGTTCGGAGATTTGCAGTCCCAAGCAGTAACTTTTGTCAAACTTTGATTCCACCCCTGTGTATTTAACCCATGATGGCAGCAGCAAAAGCTGCCACTGTCATCCCCTGACCGTTCCTTTCTCTTGGTGGACAGAACTCCCCTGAATCCCATAAGCTAGTGGTTCTCAACTTTGAGTCCACAGCTATTGCTTTATCTCACAAGCACAGCCCACAAAGTCAGAGGACAAGGATTATGGGAATTGTAGTCCAGCAACATCTGGGGACTTGAGGCTGGGAACTACTGCTTCAGATTATTCTGCTTCCTTAGTGGACAATACTGTCCCATTGCCGATGCTGAAATAAAATTTATCAGCCAGGCTGTTCAGCCACTGTATGAAGAATGGTGGGACATCATCGTGTTCGCCCCCTCAAACAACAGAAATGTGCTGGGGCAGCCCAGCACCAGTTAGAATTGCTCTGGAAATCTGATCTAGCAAGGCAGGTGCTGAGTTCCTCCCAGCCTTACATCTTTTACTACAAATTTATGCAAGAAACCCAGACAGTGTCTACCTTTTTTGTTGTTTATTATCAGTTATGCAGCTATGTCATTTTAATTATTCAACAAATGTCAGATATTTTGAAAATCATCGCCATCAAACAGGACTCAGTATTTGGTTTTCACAATGTTGTTCTTTCCATACTCAGCCTGTCTCAGGTTCCCTCCTGTCCAGGCTTCTTCTCAGTAGCCAAGCCATCCTATTGTCCAGTACATACAGCGTGTGACAAGCATGGATCCCCTACCCAGCCCACACCCTGTTCTTGTGGCAATGCTGGGTGGAAGCTTAAATAAATAAATAACTAAATAAATCTGGCTTATCTTCAAATGAAGCCTGAATGATTCAGGTTTGTTGCACTTGCTAGGTTTTACTGACGTAACTAGCATGAGAAAATAAGTGACACACCTGCTGAGCAACGAAGATGAGTAACCCTCATCAGAAGAGTGCTAGCTTCTGAGGCAGTGGGCTAGAGTGCCCCTCCGTCGAAGTGACAGGTTGCTTAAAAAAGGAAAATAGCACACATGCAACACCATGACGTTTCTGCCAGCCCATTCACGGAATCTTTTTGTGTGCCTCTTGTTGAAATAAGAATGCGTCAAGAGCAGTCTGTCATTAGCTCTTTCCTTTTCTTAGTGTTTGCTAAGAAAAGCAGCAGGATTCTAAGCACACCATACTTACACACACACACACCACACAAACTACGTATTTGGTATCACCAAGCCATATGTTTTATCCCTTAAAAACATTTTAAATTATTTTCCAATAAAACAAGAATAACAAGGACAATGGGTAAATAGGATTAATCAGAAATCTAATCCTCTAGTATAGGAGCAAGGAACGACAGTATGTTAGATTTATGCACAGTCTAGGATCACCACTACTTAGGGTCTCAGATTATGAAAGATCTACATTTAAAAAAATGTAATTAAAACAGAATTCAAGTTTTACACAAAGTGCATTTTGGGAGGAGTGTTATGGGGCTCTTAAATTTGACATAGTTTATGGCCTCAATGTATTCTAATCAAGCTCTAACAAGGAAACTTTTTCATATTAAAGTCTGCACTACCTCACTGAAACCTGTTGGGGTTTAAGCAATGACAAAGGTAAGAACCCAGAGCTGGAGGGCATACATGTAGCTATCTATTCACACACACCCCTATATAATTCCATCCCTCCATGACAGCTAGAGGAGGCAAGGACATGGCTTGGGAATGTTGCCAAGGTCCAGATACAGCAGTACTGAGGCCTACCTTTGGATCATTGCCTGAAGCGCTCCACCCTTGGTGTACTAGTATATCAGAAGACTGGATTATGGAACAACAGTCCAAACAGTAATGTTTCCAAGCTCTGAACCAGGGTTTCTGATACTTGTAATCCATGTAACAATACTGTAGTTTGAACAAAAAAATTGGGTCAGTATGGGTGGCACTACAAGTGTGGTGTTCAGAGACAGTGTGTAAATCATTTTTCAGATATATTTAGTCACTAAACCTATTCCCCCAAAATCTCTACTTTGCAATCACTGCCCCCTCCTGTTATTAATTTGTATCCTTCTAAGAGGATGTACACTAGACTGGATAGCTCAGTGAGTTAGGTATCTGATTTTTGAGCCAGAGGTTGGGAGTTCGATTCTACACTGTGCCTCATGGGAGAATAGTCAGTCTGTCTAGCCTTGGGCAAGTGACATGGTCTCAGAACTCTTCCAGAAGAAGGGAATGATAACCCACTTCTGAGTACTATATACATTGAAAACCTTGAAAAAAGAGTTTCCTTGGGTCAGAATTGGCTTGATGGCACATTTATTATTATTACTCAAACATAATAGGCACAGTCAATCAAAATTATAAAAACATTGACTGGTATTATATAACAGATACTATACAAGTATTAACCAAAAACCTAAGTATCTGTTAAATATCAGCATATTATGTATGCTTTTCCTAATATTGCCATTTTTTTGTAGCTGTAATGGTGTTATTTCTGAGATCTGCAGCTGCTTACAATACTGTGTGAAATTTCTTGATATTGTTCCCAAAGCCCTGATGACTATGATGATGATGTGCTGATTCAGACAGTGGGAAACAGGGAGCTGGTCAAAATAAATTACAATTTCTGACAAAAGTAAAGGCCAGTGACCTCTGCCTGCCTACCTGCGCTTGGCTTGGTTCAAAAATGAAGACTGGATGCCACCAAGGTACCTCCAGCACATACAAGTGGGCATAGAAAAACTAGAATTGTTCCTGGGAGAAGGAATATCTTGGCTGAAACAGAGAAAGTGCATCCCTTCTCCATCAGGAGCCACTAGACATGCAGGAGTTGTCCTTGCATTTCAAGCTTGCTCAAGACATGTCATCCTTCTTCCAAAGTTTTCCTTACCTACTGAGCTCAATGGGCCTAAAAGAAAGGGGACTCCAAAGAAGCTTAGTGTTATATCTTATTCATGACAGCCCTCAGAGAATGCACAGATTTCCACAAGTCTCTGACTGGCTGTAATTCCATGGGTCTGCTAGGTGAATGGTCTTGGAGGCACTACAGAGTCATGTCCTAAGGATTACTGGGATGTGGCACCATTCTCTTCAGAGTCCCCTCACTCACCAGGCTCAATGGATCTAGCAGGAATCAGCTGACAAGACTCTTAGAAAGAAGAAAGTCCTTAACAGCAGTCAGGAAGAACTGAGTACCTCCTCACGAAAATAATAAAAAATTTGAACAGAGGTGGGAAACTACTTCTGTCTCCCACTTTTTCCCCAGCCTGTTTCTCACCAGTAATCTTTGTATTTATTATTCACAAAGTGCCCTAGATAGATACTAGTTAACAAATACAAAACCTTTGTAGCATCTTACAGTCTTAAAATGAAAACAACCCTCTGTTCTTTCTTACTGAAGAAGCTGAGGTAGAGAAACAAAACACGTAACCTTTTGACAGATGAAGAAAATGAAGAACATCTTAAAGGCTGCTAAGCTGACGCAAAATGAAACATGAATGATAAAACAGATATATTGGCTGGTCCTTTGAAAATGTTTATCTGGATGCTGAAGATACATGTCGATAACAGCAAGATATGGATTGGCTCTGAGTCATGCTGAATTATATAGTTAGGAACACTTACTGGCTGCGATTCAATGGGAGCTATCCTGGAGTTTCACAAAATCGATTTAAAATCATTTCCCTGGTAATGTTTTTCAAATTGTAGTGAGTATATTGAACTTCAGTCTGTGGTGTGGAAACACAATTTAGATAAGAGCCTTTTTTTTTTTTTTTTTTTTGGATTATAGTTACCATAATTCCTCTGTATGAGCATACAATACTCACTTGTATCTCAAATTCTCTCTGTGTCTCCTGTCAGGCCATAATCCAAGCCGGAGAAGAACTCCTTAGTTCTCCCTTAGCTGCTTTCCACACCCACCATAACCTCTTCACTTCCTTAACCTCGCCTAGCAGTTGCAACTGGGAAGAGGCTTGTGCATGGAAAATTTGCAGCAGAGGAAGACAGAAACATCAGAACATTAAGATGTTGCCTTATACTGAGTGAAACCATGACTGACAGCAGCTCTGCAGAGTTTTAGAAAGTATTCTTTCCCCACACCCTCTAGAAATCTCTGCTGTTCACTGATGGTCTCCCATCCAAGTAACTAACCTGACCTAACCGTGCTTAGCTTCCAAAACAAGTTGAGACCAGTACTTCCAGATGGCATGGTGATAATAGAAGGATTGACTTCAATGGTAAGTGCTGCTTTTAAATCTAGTTTCCTATTCTATATTTTTTAACTTTACCAGCCAGCTAATGGCTAGGTGAAGAGAGAGGAAGGAGGGGCATCTTTATGGCTTCCCAATCTCCTTCTCTGCTTCTGTTGTTGGTGTTTTTGATGTTGTCACTCACTACTAAGCCAGGCCAGGAAAATGACCAGCAAAAGCAATGGTAGGTTAAAGTTCAGGGTAACCAAAAAGGTGGGGAGGGGCAGCTCAATGAATGTTTAGAAACATGGCTGTGTCATCAGGAATTCACTTGAATTGCAAAATTCAAAACTTGATCACAAATATGAAGTGCCCCCCCCCCTCAATTCTAGGGGAAAATAGTTTAGTATACTCATTCCTAGTTGTCATTACCTCCTCTCTGAGACATTTTATAAACCAAATGAAACACAAATAAGTATCTTTAAAAAGCTGCAGTGCTTGTTTTAAAACATTTTGGTCAAAAGCATTTTACTCAACTAAAAATATGCTGTACCATGATCAATTGGCAGATTTTTAATTGCTTAATACCCTGCTTATTAAAACTGCAAGTGGCAAGCCCTGTTTCAAGGAAGGCAATTCTTCCTCCACACAAGCAAAGGGAACCTCTTCGAGGACTGTCCCTCCCGCGTATATGCACCATCTCCAAAGTGTGCCTTTTTAGAACTGCTACTGGGAAAGCCATCATTCCTGGGTCCACCAGAAGGCACTTCACTTCCAATCTGCAGGTGACACAACACTCAGATTCTTTCTTCCTGTTATTTGCTTACTTGACTGGATCTGGAAATAATATAAAGAAATTAATTCCTTGTTTGTTTTCTCCAGACAGGGGAATTTGGAGCAGTCTAGTTTGTGCTTAAATGGTTCTTATCTTCCGTGCAATCTATTTTTATCTCTCACTCGAACAATCCTTCCATTCACACCGGAGATGTTTGTTCTCGCATGAAAAGGGTTCGCACAGATCTTTGGATCACTGCTTTACTCATGAACAAATTTGCCCAGCTTACTCACATGTACGTTTACCCAGCTTACTCATGAGTGAGGAGGCAGCAGCAACAGCAGCTGAAGACTTTAGCAGCAGGAGGGGAAAACATTGGGGTGAAGGTGGGGAAATGGAAGACAGGAAATTCCTCTTTTTTTCACCTTTCTCCCCAGCTGGGGTTCTCTTGGGACTGCACTGCCTTGTGGGGCAGAGCCCATAGAGTCGACTAGGCCCCTTCCCCACCTTTCCCTGTGTTCGTAGTTCAGTGAGCTGCAGTTATTTTCCCTTTTTGTTTGTTTGTTTGTTTGTTTAATAAAGTAAGTGGCATATCAAAAGAGCAATGCATCAGCCTAGCGCAGTATTAGAACTTCGCTGCATCAGTTAGGGGAATATTTTTTAAAAAGAAGACAAAAATAGAGGAGGGGTTTTCTCTGTTCTCCCTTTTAATGTCCCCAAACACCTAATACATCACAGAGTTGTCACCTCAGATAATACCACCTATAGCTCCATTTGGATGTGAAATAACCATCTGCACAGGCTATATAACAGGATAATTAGAAGCATACTGAATTGTACCCACAAAACAGAAGCCCCTAGTGCTGTGCCAGAAAGGAGTGCAACAGGTCTTAAGGGGCAGAGTGGATCGATCTAAGTAGAAGCATGTGTGGATGGTTGTTGTTATGTGCCAGCATGTCCAATGATCAGGGATTGGGTGGGTTGGCAGACTCAAGTCCAAAATATCTGGTGTACCTCAGGTTGAGAGCCACCACAACCTATAAAGGTGGAACTCATTTATGCTTCCAGATTTTTTTATGGGATCACCAGAATGAAGGGGCACTGGATTCAGTGGGCTCATCTGCCTCAATCATGGACTTTTATTCCCTCTCTGTGTGACTCTCCATGTTTTTCCATTGCTTCTCTTATGTTTCTGTCCAGGAGGGAAAGATGGAATAGTACACAAAACCACTGATTAACAGGGTCAGTAGCCATTCATCTGGAAATACTCTTTCCTACACAGAGTGTGAGAGAGGGTATGGAGAAACATTTTGAAATTATGTAGGGAACCAGAGCTGGTAGGGTGTCCTGCAGACACCGTGTTAGACTTTAATAAAGAACATCAGGTCCAAATTTTGGTTAATCTTACAACCCATTCATTGTGTAGGCCAATAGCTCTTTGCCTAAAGTTCCTCACAGCAAAGGGCCTTTGAGAGATTAAAAGAAGAGGGAATCACATTTTTGTACATATTTAAAATAACAGGTGTAAGCTGCTGTGCATATCTTCTGATTAAAAATAGAAAACATTGGAATAATTTAAAGCAGCTATGAGGCAGCTTCTCGGGGGTATTTTATATGATACTATGGGCCTGTCCAGGTGGGTATATTGATCACTGTTTGTATTGCTGTTGGTGTGGTTTGGTTTGAACCATCAAGTCACCTCCAAGTTAAATCAACCCTATGAATAAGCCATCTCCAAAATGCCCTGTCCTCAGCAGCTCAGTTCTGGTTAACTCAAGCCTGTGGCTTCCTCTAAGGAGGCAGTCCACCTCACATTCAGTCTTCTTTTCCTGCTGCCTTTCCTAGCATTGTCTTTTACAGAGAATCCTGCCTTCTCATGATGTAGGAAAGCTTCAGTTTCACCATTTTTGCCTCCAGAGATAGTTCAGCCTTGATTCAATCTAGGACCTATTTAAGAACATAAGAAGAGCCCTGCTGGATCAGGCCAAGGGCCCATCTAGTCCAGCTTTCTGTATCTCACAGTGGCCCCACCAGATGCCTCCGGGAGCACACGAGACCACTAGATACTTGTTAGTCTTTCTGGCAGCCCTGGGTACCCACAAAGCTCTTCCCCTGCACCACAATTTAAATGATTCATTTTTTCTCTGTCAGGTTTCTTTACTGTCCAGGTTTCACAACCATACATGGTGATCGGGAATACAGTAGTCGGGATGATCTTGGTCTTGGTCTTGGTCTCCAGTGACATCCTTATACTTCTAATTCCTTTATTGCTCGCCATTCCTTGATTGAACCAAGGTATAGAAAATCTTTCACTGTTTTAGTTTCTTCCTTGTCAACATCAAAACTGTGTAGTTCTTCTGATAACACATTTATCATCCCATCTCTTTGCTCCCAGTCGTTCAGCTTTCTCCTCTGGGTGACTGCACCTCAAGATTGCCTGGCTGGATTGTTGTTGTTGTTTCAAAATAATGATTTGATTTTCCTTTGCTTGAAATGATAAAAAGGGCAGTCATGATTGGAAGGGGGGGGGAGAGATAAGAGTACACGCCATGTAGAGTCAAGAGTTCATTAAAAACGGAAGGTTATAGCTCTTATTGTCCCTGCGTCAGTTCTCCCCTTAATGAGCTCTCCCCGTGACGCCAGGAGGAGCCTGCTAAATGTCAGCTATTTACTGACTGTATAGAAAGGGAAGAGAAGTGGCTGTGTGTGTCCTGCTAGCCTGTCTGCCTGCAGTAACCTCTCCTGAACAATCTGTTATGAAAGAATCGATCCAGCAGGCAAGAGTGAGCTAGAAAACCAGCCAAGGTTCAGGCGGGCATTTTTTAAAAGAGAGCTGCAAAAAGAGTATGAGAGAGATATTCTGCTTGTTCAGTTTTGTAACCAATTCCCTCTGTTTCTTCACTGTTCTTCTCCCAGTTTTTCTTCCCCCCTCCCCAAAAATGACTTCTCTGTCACAGAGAACTTATAAACTGAGCAAGGAGGGCACTTCCCCCAGGGGCCCTGGCCTCTTTCCCTGTCTTTTTCAGATTCATCAATCATGCACATGCATATAAGCATTCTTGCCCAGAAACATCACCCAAAGATGCACTGCTTTATCATCCAGCATCATCTCCGATACAAACATTCTGTCAGCATGCAGCCCGTCCCATCTTCCTTTGGGGGAGTTGTCCCCTCATCTCACATCAGTAGACGCCTTCATTCTCTCTTTCATCGCAGGTGGCTGGAAAAAATGAACCATTGGCCTCCATTCATTTCTTACCTTTCTTTCCAGAAAATGCTGTGAAGTCTGGGATCATACCAGAACCAGAGAGACAAACTTAGGGGATGGGCATTGGACTACACGTCCCAGAATCCCCAAGCCAGCATAACTAGCATCCATGCCGACTGGGGGATTCCGAGAGTTATAGTCCAAAGAGTAATGTTGCCAAGCTTTGATGGTTAATTATTTTTCCCCTTACAAAGTCACAGCCTAAACAAGAAGCCTTTTTAGTGCCCTTCTTGTTCAGCAGAACTGCTGGCCAGCAGGAGATATCTGGGATACCCTTACCAACCATAGGAATCTTACAGTCTGCACTCCTTAGAGGTTCACCACACAGGCCAACTGTGCCCAGAGCTGCAACTCTCAGCAATTTTCAAAGACATAGCTGAGTTAGTCTGCCAAGAGGAGACTAACATGGCACAATGGTTAAACTGCTATACAGCAGTCAACACTCTACTCACAACCAGAGTTTGAACCTGATGGACTCAGGTCATCAGCTCAAGGTTGATTCAGCCTTCCATTGTTCTAAGGTTGGTAAATTGAGTACCCAGTTAGCTCACGGGGGTGGGGGTGTTGACAATGTGTAGCCTGCATAATTAAATTGTAAACCACCCAGAGAGTGCTTTAAGCACTATGGGGGTGGTATATAAGCAGCACACTTTGTTCTGTTGGCAAAAGGAAAGAAAATACTGGATTTTGACCCATGAAAGCTCACATTGAAATAAATCTGTTAGTCTTTAACGTCTTTAACATTCTACAATATTTTGCCCTCCCCCTTCTTTTTTTTTTTTTTAATTTTTAATTTTTATTTTTGCTGACTTCTCAGCATTAGAACAAGAAGCTCCGGACAGGATTTTAAAAACGTATCTTCAAAACTGAGAAACACTTGGATAATTCCAGTGAAGACAAGAATTTGTCTAATGACACTTTCAGTTAAATTAATGTAATAATAATTATCTTTCTTATATTTATTTATTTATTTATTTATTTATTTATTTATTTATTTATTTATTTATTTATTTAAATCCTGCCTTCTTCCTAAGAAGGACCAGGGTAGTTTGCAGTATTTAAAAAGAAACATGCTCTTATATCATGATCAATCTTGTATTTCTGTGATTTTCATTTTGGAGCGTGAAAATGTGAAGCTAATGGTGGTGGAGAGACACTGGGAGGGGCAAGCAATGGCAGCCTCTTGCCATTTCCCCCTGTCGGAGCCCAGAGCTGTATATTTGAAGCAACTTGGCTTAAGCATGCCTGCTTCTTCTGGTAAGATGGAGGACACCATCCCATAACCAATGCTGAACTCATTTGGATGGCACAGGCAGGTAAAGTGGAGCAGGGCACCGTCTGATCCTTCCTCTCAGACAGCAAAATACCTTCGGCTGGCCCTGTGAGAATGATTCCTGTGGTGCTGAAACCTTCCCTCCTCTCTGTCCCTCCTGCATCTGCTGACAATCATTTTCTGCTCCTATTATGGCAGGGAGAGAAAGACTCTCCTCGTCCCTTCTGGGGTCACACAGCAAGGATAAGAGCAAAATGTGGATTGCTTGCATCTCCTTCATTTCCATCAAACCTCCCACTCTCTTCCTTTCTCTCATACCCCAGTGCTAAATAGTTCTATCTAAAATGTTGATGATTTGGTAAATGAGCTGCTATTCACGATGTGTGTGGAGGGCGGGATGAAGGGGGGAGAAGCTTCCTCCAATTTTCCCTCCATGTAGTGATTGCAGCAAAGAGAACAAATCTTTGCCCAGTGACAATGCCATGGGGCCAATCTTCTGTGAGATGTATACAGATTTAAACAGCGCAACCGTCATTTACATTAATGGGAACCACATGGTTGAACTGCTGTGCCAGGGAGCAGGGAAGGGGGGGGGGAAGAATGCTTTCAGCCCCCCCAGTGTCTGAGGTGAATGCAACGGGAAGGATTAGGAGAATGAACAAAAGATTCAATGTGGTCTCTGTGTGAGACTGACAGGAGACCTATCACTAAGGAAGGACTGTCACTCACCGTTGACTAATCACAGTGACAGGCAGCAGGGGACAGGTATTCAAGCTCAGGGAGAAGGTTGGAAACCTTTTGTACGTCTGTGACTGTAAATTCTAAATGAGATCCTCTGCGGTGACAGAAAGCACAAATCTCTGCAGTTTGTGAAAGGCTCTAGAGAACAAGAGTGGGGAAATGGCAATTATTTACCACAATTTAAAAGCCAGGCTGGGATGTGGGGAGGGTAATGGAGGAGCTGTCCTCTCTTTCCACTCTTCCGTCAGGGCCTGTCCTGTGAAAATTGGTGTGATCCAGACGGTGCTTTAGAAGTCCTTATCTTCACTGCAATCTTTTTATTTTATTATATTATTATTATTATTATTTACTCTTGGTAGCCTTCTGAAAAAGCCTACTGAGTGCTAGAGCTTGGGAATGCTACATTTTTACACTACACCTCCCAGAATTCCCCAAGGAAATAATTAGGTGATTTGGAGAGATGTAACTTAAAACAACAACAACCTTAGACCGAGGAGAACAAAATCCTTCTAACTCCAGATCAATTTGAAGCACTGTTCAAAGATGGCATGGTTCAAAGGAACTGTTTTAAGAAGGCTTTCTGTCCTCAATGACTCTATTTCTTCATCTTGTCTTGGTGACTAGATAGCTTGTTAAGTTGTAATTAATAAATAAACAAGAGGTCTGCCCAGAAGAAGCTGAGAAAAAAAAGGGAAGTGTCTTGAGAGAGATGCTTTGCAGAGAGAGATGAGTGCAGGCACTGCTTGTATGTGTGTACATGTACGCACTCTCCTGGTCCTCCGTCATGAAGCAGAGGGGAGGGGGAAGGTACTTTGCCAAAGCATCCTTTTGTGTGTGTGTGCTCTGTTGGTCTCTGCTTTCTGCATTGGAGAAAGTGAAAGGATCCAACTTTTTAAAAGTAGAAGGACCTCTGGTGGGAGGAAAAACTGCATATTGGCAATGTGGAACTGTGGAATGATTTTTTTTTTCTGTGCCAAGATGTTCTAGTGCTAACTAGTATATTAATGCAATAACTCAGTACTATACTTGTTTATTCAAAAAATAAATAAAAAATCTGGGACACACAGGGGACAGATCACTGGGGTGGGTGTTCCTGCAGTCTCTAAACATAACATTCCAGTTGCCTATGGAACCCCCAAACCACCCAATGACATGGCCCCCAACATTTTGGAGAATAAAACAAGCTCACGTGGGGGAAAGGCTTATCTAGTCATTCTAGCTTGAAAAAAGTGGAAGTCCCAGCAGCAGAGAAAAAACTCCACACCGGGAACAAATGAGGACAGACTGATTTGAAATGGCCTTTGTGTCATGTGATCAGTTAAAAAATACCAAATTCATCAATTTTATACTGCAGCAAATCCTGCTGTATTTTACCATGTAGTTGAAGCCTAAAATATGGTGTTTGTGACGCATGACCCTTGTGAGTTTGGAGAGGTGATTCAGATCTAAAATACTGTTCTAACTCTGTTCCAATTTGGGGATATTGTAAATGAGAGTGAAACCATTAAAAATGTTCCCAAGCTTCATTTCTCAGTAGACTACTTTTTCACCTAACTGAATACTCTTAGACTGAATTGACAATTGCAGTGTAGCTGTCAGGGAGTTCCCAGTACCTACAAAAGGCGAAATTTTGGATTTTGGATTCTAGTCCAGTGCATGTTTTGGAGCCTGCCCCAGCCCCAAATCAAGCAAGCGTTACACTGCAATTTGCACATTTTTAAGGAGATTATAGGAGATGATAGAGCTTCAAAAATGGTTACCTTTCAGACTACAATTCCTACAGAATCCCACAGCCAGCATGTATTCTAGGAACTGTAGTCTAGAAGAATACACTTTCCAAGCTCTGATCTGGGCGTACAGATACAAGCAGTAGTGGCAAGCACTACTTTTTTAGACTACAACTCCTGAACAGCCAACTCACCTATGTAGTTTCCAGATACAAGAGAAACATTACAGTTTTTCTGTGGATTATCCCTAATGGGGTTTTACATTGACATGATCAGAGCTGTAGGACACAGAATTGAAGTGAAGCTTGGGATGAGGAGCCTATTGACTAAAGCCTTGGATTCCTGGCTAAGGGGCCCTGATGAACATGGAAGTGTAACTAATAGCAGAAATTTTCATAGAAATTAGCAAGAAAGGGTGACCATTTGCCCTCTGGTAGAGAAGGCAATCCTCTTATTGAAGGGTTGCCAGAAGACTTCTTTTGAAGATATCATCTCTTTGAAAGGCCACCCAGGATGATTTAAAGATAAATAACCATAAGAAGGGAAATCCTAGACCTTGACGTTGTCTATTCACAATTAACTCCTGAAGGGCATACTTGGGTGAGATGCATTGCCATAATATTTGAACTATAAAAATCATTTATAATTTTGCAGCTGTATATATTTCTGCTGGCTGGCTAGCTCAATGAGTTAGACATCTGGATTGGGAGTTCAATTCCCCACTGTACCTCCTGGGAGAAGAGGTAGCCTGTGCACAGTCCCAGGACACCCCCCCAAAGAAGTGATTAATAAATCACTTCTGAGTACTATATAGATAGGAGTCTTGTGGCACAGTGGTTAAATTGCAGTACTGCCGTCAAAACTGTTCTTGCAACCTGAGTTCAATCCTGATGGACTCAAGTAGCTAGCTCAAGGTTGACTCAACCTTTCATCCTTCTAAAGTTAGTAAATTGAGTACCCGGCTTGCTGGGGGGTGGAGCGGCAGTATGTAGTCTGCATAATTAAATTGTAAAACATCCAGAGACTGCTTTAAGTGCTACTGGATGGTATATAAGCAGCACACTTTCTTGTGTACCTAATAAAAAAACATGGAAGGGATCGCCATAGGTCGGAATCAACTTGATAGCACAACATTATTATTATTATTACATATGTGTACATGCATATAAATTCATGTCTTCCCTCTCTTTTTTTTCATTTTTGGGGGGCCGGGGTGAGGCAATGTTACATGTAAACGGCACCCAAAGTCTGGGACTTGATTCTGGTTCTTTACCTTAAGAATGTATACTTTCTCCTAGATACTCAGAGGAGGAGACTATGAGTAAAACCCTGGCGCTCCAGGTTAAACGGTAAGATTTAGTAATCTAAACTGTATTACTGCTCATTTTAAGAGAGGGCTCACAGTTCAGCAGGAGAGCAAACATTTTGTGTACAGAAGGTCTGAGGTTTAATTCCCAGAGCTTCTTCAGTTCAATGGATTAATAGTGAGTGGTTTTGATGCTCCCTGCTGGAAACCTGAGAGAGCAGCTGTCAGTAAGAATGTATAATATCAGACCTGAAGGACAACCTACTGGTTTAATACGGTAAAACAGTTTCCTACCTTCCAATGTATGGACTAAAACTATTAACAGGAAAATAATTGTTTGTGGAAATGAGATGACTTTTAAGCTGAGTACACTTATCTGTAACCTTTCAGGATGACTGTGGATATGAATAGATCTGATAAATTAAAAATGGGAAGTAATTTAGCAGTATGGTCTTATGCAGCACCCGTTCATATCAATGAGAACTTGCCCAGACAATGGTCACTTTCTTTTCCACTGTTTTATGAATTTCTTCCATCTTTCTAAAGATCTGGAGACTAAAGGTATTAACTATATAAAGATACAAAAGGGTGGGGGGATAGACCATTGAACATCATGCCTTCAGAGTACAATGGAAGCACCTGTGCTTTGACAAGGAAACTCAGTCTGTGTGACACAAAAATTGCACAAAAGAAGTGATGAATCAAAACATTCGTGGTTCAGATAATAATCTTAGCACTGCAGAGCTGGAAGGGACCCTATGGATCATCAAGTCCAGACCCTGTCAAGGAGGCACAGTCAGACATTGAACTCCCAGTCTATGGCTCTGCAACCAGAGACCTAAGCCACTAAGCTATCCAGCAGTTCCTGAAGCACATTTAACTGAAGCCACATGCTGGTCAACTCTTAAATACTACACTTTCTCACTGCCACTTTTTACCACATTGCAAACCTTAAAAATATGCACCATGTATAATTTCCCACAGAAAATGTTGTCTTCTTTAGAAGGCTAAAATGTCATAATTCACTACAGGTGCATCCATGAATAGGATGAAATGACATAAAATCACATTTGAAGCATGCTAATTCTTGAACAGATGATTCTTGTTACATTAAAGTGCTCTCATAATAACTGCATATCAGAGCATTATGAAATACTATTGGAAATGAGACATATAATTTGTGGGTTAGGATATCTCACTATGACATTAAATTGTATGTGGTTGCTGTTGCTGATTTGAGGTAAAAGCAAAAGTAAGTGCTGTGATTTTTGTTTATTTATTTGGGAAACTCTGGTCCTCCAGATATTGATGCACTACAGTTCCCAGCATTGCTGATATGCTGCCTAGATCTTCCAGGAGCTGGCGTCCAACACCATTTGGAGGGCCACAGGTCCCCCACCCATTATTTGGGAACATCATGTACCCACTGAAATGCACACATGAACCTCTATATTGAAAAGACAGCTGTTGCTCCATCTGCTCACCTATCAGAAGATTAGTGTTGTCCTCTTTGACAGCACTGATCTTATTTCAGAAGATTCACAAGCCATACAAGAGCATCACTCATACTGGCTTAAGTGCCAGATGGGAAGGGCACAGGGCACCTCATTCTTTAGCACTCTTTCATACTGACAGTGGAATTGTAGCACATTTGAAACCTACTTCCATATGCCTACTGACTTACGTGGAATGGGCCCACACAGACAAACTGGGTTTCACTATTTGTTTTATTGATTGTATCCCCATTCAGTTGTGTTTTAAAGTACATGGAATTCCACTATGACTTTAATCACAGAAACACAAATATCAGAAGATGATGAGACAACTGTATTCAGGTAGCCTGTCCATCCATCTCTCTCTCACACACACACATACACACACAAACTGGGATCTGTCTCACATGGACAGGCTATCTGGATTCCACATATTTTATAGTTCAGCTGGATAGGGGTTAAGTTAAGAACTGCGAATCTGATCTGTATGCCATAGCAAATGTTGGAGTGTGGTTAAAGTACAAAATGGTTTGAGAGCTGGCAGACAAGAAAACAGGTTGGTGGTTTGTTTTTTGTTTCATTTGGTGCATTAATAAAGCCAATACCGCCACTAGCTTTTAAGTAATTAGTATTAATGTGCTGTTTACTTTGGCTCTGAGTCACTGAAACAATGAAGAACAGTGTTTTTCCACTTTCTTCAGCTATAACTTTCTCCACCACTTAAAACTTCCATTCTTTCTTGAAGTTGGGGTTTTGTGGGGGTTTTTGGTTGCGGAGAGAATTTTTTTTGTCTTCTCAAGTGTACCTCATTTTCACAGTAGGTATAACTTTCTTACTCGATAACCTTTTGTTTCTTTTATTTTTTAAAGCATACACACTTTCTTGTGTATAATTGCATATGTTCCACAAAACAATGAATAATGGGATCCCCCACTTCATTCAAAGGGCATGTGCAATGTTATCAGCTGGTGTGACTCATAAGACAAGCAAGGAGATGAAGAATCAAAAAATAAAGCATCTTGTGGGAATAACAGCTATTTTACTAGGTGAAATATTAGAGTTGAAGGTTTTGCTATTGATTGGTAGATACACATAGCATTTGACTTTTCCCCTGCATGGTATTGACTTTTATTTTCCACCTAGGATGCTTCTTAAGAAATTACTCTCTGCAGTTTCATTGAGATGACTCTTCTGTCAATAGACCCAATTTATTTTACCTTCTGGCTGTCTCCTCTCTCCGCCCTTATCTATTTACTGATTTATTTTTCAACAAACCAAAGGAGAATCTCAAGGCCTTGACAGCAAAAGAGAAAGCTGGTAGGAAGAAATAGCAGACATCTGACATGAAGCACATACTTCAGTGCTTATGTCAGCTGACACACTTTGCTTCCCAACCGCTTCTAATCATACTGTGCAGTGGAGTCCTATCTGCCATTCCAAGGGGGGCAAAGAGTTTGCTTAGCTCTTGAAAGCGACTGTGGAAGTATATCTGGACAAGGTGAAGATGGCAGGTCAAAGAAGTCTTAGATATTGCCAGATTTGAGTTATAGTCACAGGTACAGATGGTTTGCCCACTCTTTCCTATGAGGAAGAGCAGAAAAATGTGGCATATGGAAGGATCCCTGGGGAGCCATTGTGCTGATTGGTAGTGGACCGAATGGCAGTTTTGTGTTAGTAAGAAATCACTCACTCAGCTGCTTAGCTACGAACACTCATGAGCCTGGGCTGCCAATTTAGAATATTTTTAAAAAGCAACTTGTCATAAGGGTCTTGTGATTGAGCTCTGATTTCCTAGAGCAGATGAAATTCAACCACTCGTGCGCATACAGAAATGCCTTACTGCGCTGCATCTTACTGCCAGGCAAAAGTCAAAAGCATCATGAAGAAGCAAGCAAAGACGGAAGAACAGAAATGAACAGATTAAAGGTTCTAAACATAAGAGTAAAAGAAGAAACCCATAGAATCAGACCAAAGTTCTGTCTAGTTCAGCATTCTGTTTCCCCTGATCCAGCATTCTTTTTTAACCAGATACCTCTGTGAAGTCCACAAGCTTGTGATGAATGCGTTAGAATCTTCTTACCCATATTTCCCAGCAAATGTTATATAGAGGTCTATTAATTAGTAGTCACTGATAGACAAATTAATGGAGGACAATGCTAATTCATTTTTAAATTGCCCCAGTTGGTGTCTATCATGACCTCTGGCTGTAGCCCATTCCATAGTTTTCCCTATGTGCTATATGAAGAAGTCATTCCTTTTATTTGTCCTGAAACTCCTACCACTTACTTTCAGGGGATGACCCAAGGTTCTAGTAGTATCAGACAGAAACGTAAACTACACCCCCACATACTTTTTCTACATCATGTATAATTTCAGATATATTTGCTTAATATTCCATTTTTGTCCCAATACTGGACACGAGAGCCTCCGAAAACAAAATTAAATTAAAATTAAGCTACTTGAAAGCATGCAAAAAGAAAAAGGAAATGTACAGCACCCAGTGCTAAGAAACCCTTCCAGACCAGCCAATTGGTTGCCAAAGGCCTGTCTCAGGAGAAATGTTCTTGGCCTGCTAGCTGAAGGAGACAGAAAGAGTCCAACCTATCTTCTCATAACAGAATGTTCCACAGCCTGGAGGCAGCCTCTGAGAAGACCCTCTCTCATGCCCTCAACAATGCCTGTAGTAGGACGGAGAGAGAAAGAGGTCTGACAATCTCAGGACCCAGGCAGATTCATATTATCTCTTTTATTGCCTTTCTCCCAGCCTCCCGTTTGCAAAAGGGAAGGCATCACATTTTTTAAACTATTTTATTTATCAGGGTATCTTGGTGGATGTGCATTATATGTCTTTCTTATAATTGTATAATGATTTTGGTGCTCCTGTTAGAAAAGCCTCAAAGGTACACTAGTATTTGTCTCTTCTATTCCTTTATTCTATTTCTTTAGATTATTTAGCTCCACTTACATCTTTCAGTCTATCTCCATGAAGGGAGAGAGACTGATGAGTGATTCTGATTGAATATTTCTATCACATGTGAGAATGAATTAAAGTGACTTTTACATGGATAAAATTATAAGAGTCTCTACTGAAAATGTCAAGCAAAATAGACATGAAAGTGGGAGGGGGCAATGCAACACTCAAAATAATGCATTTATCATTGTATAAATTTTAAGACAAAGTATTTCATTTAGGTTTTAAAATACTTAATCAAATGAAGAGAGGAGACATTTTGAGTGAAAGGCAGGTATTTTTTAAAGAGAGCATATATTAAAATACGATCAATGGGAATAAAATGAATTATGCAAAGCCCTTTAGGAAAGATTTTCTAAATTCAGCTTTCAGGCTGTTGTTGTTATTCTGACAAAGTTATCTCTCAATTTTGACATCCTGTAGGGAATATATTCACAATTATCTACCTTGAAATGAAGTATATTGACCTGGACAAAATGGCAAGGGCTGTAGAGTGAAAGATCCTGTGAAGAATTAGACACGGAGTAAAGGCAGTCTGAGCACGGGGACAGGGGGTGGGAATGTGTGAATATTTTAGGAGCAAAGTGGAGTAGATGAATATGTAAATTAAGCAGCATGTAATGCAGGCAAATTTCTGCTGCAGGGAATTAAAATGAGCACTTGCTGTCAATATCAGTTACTCGCACGACTATGATTTTTCAACCGCCCTAAACAACACCATGTTGTTCTGTGTGTTGTTTGTACAGCCCTGTTTCTGAGCAAGGAATGCAGCACTAGTAAACTTTCATATACAAAGTGATCTGTCAGGTGTGGCTTGGCTCCCCTCAACATGGCAGACTAGCTTTCCACAGACTGACTGTGCTTCTGTGGCAGTATTCTGATTCCTTTTATCTGCTATCTGAAGTGGTATAATACAGAAGGATCTGAACCATGACATATTTCTTGTTGCAATGTCTGTCCAAGATACACGAATCATCTTCTGCAACAGTAGTTCTTAACCTTTGGCCTTCCAGATTTTGGGAACTTTAACTTCAATCAGAGGAACTGTAATTTTGTTGTTATGGACAGATCATCCCCTGGTGGAGTTTAGACTTGCTGGAACTCAGAGCCTCCTCTGGGGGCCAAGTAAGATCTTTTGCCCTAGGAGGCTGATGGATCCAAACGATTTCTTGATGCTTCTTAGTGAATTTCAGGTGATACTGTTGAAGCCCTGGTTGACTTCTGGAATAGAGAAATGACTAAGGCAGTGGACATTATTGCTTCTAAGTTTACCCTTCCGCAGTGGGGAGCCAAACTGAACTCCTGGCTTACTAGACAGCAGTAAAATGAGTGGGATGGGAACTACAGTGATGATAGTGGAAAATTTGAAGCTGCTACTCAGACTGTATAAAGAGATGCAAGGTTTTAAAAAGTTTCTTATTTATACATGTTGTATAAATCCCAACCTGGGATACGTGGGGTATGAACCAGGATGTGTGGAGGTATATGAAAAAAAATTGCATAGGGGCAGAAAAAAGCCTAGGGAAGCGGAGGGAGGTGGAATTGAGGTATACATTATGGATTGGCATTCAGACAAAATGTGTATGACAGCCTCCTGACAAACATCCACAACCCTCCGCAGTCCTCAATGGGCGAGTTTATTCCATCTCCTTTCAACTTTATTTTCTTCATTGATTGGCTCCTGTTTGATAGAGAGAGGTGGATTCACTTGATGCTGTGGGACAAGAATGGCTGGGCTACCTTTCCATTCTATGGCTGTGTGTCAGAACTGCAGCTGTCCTGTTGGCCTTTAACTTAGGGCAGTAATTCCCAATCTTGAGTAACCCAGGTGGTCTTGGACTGCAATTCACAGAAGCCTTCACCACCAGATGTGCTTTCTGGGCTTTCTGGGAGTTGCAGTCCAAGAACATCTGGGTCACCCTAGGTTGAGAATCACTGGTTTAGGGGGCAGCTGGTGAGTCTTGTGTTGGGATCCGAGGGAAAATCCTGGAGCAGATTATAAAGCAGTCACTCTGCATGCACCTTGAAAACAATGCAGTAATAACTAGAAGCCAACATGGATTTTTCAATAACAAATCCTGCCACACTAATCTTATCTCATTTTTTGATCTGGTAATCTTCCTGGTAGATGGTGAGAATGCTGTAGGCGTAATATATCTTGATTTCAACAAAGCCTTTGACAAAGTGCCCCACAATATTCTGATTAGTAAACTAACTAGGAGTGGGCTGGATAGAACAACCAACCGTTAAGTGGATGCACCGTTGGCTACAGAACTGTACTCAGAGAGTGCGTAATGGCTCCTTCTCAAACTGGAAGGAGGTAACAAGTGGATTTCCATAGGGCTCAGTCCTGGGCCCAGTGCTCTTCAACAGTTTTATTAATGACTTAGATAAGGGGGTGTGGGGAATGCTTATCAAATTTGAGGATGACACAAAATTAAGTAAAATAGCTAGTACCTTGGAAGACGGGAACAAAATTCAAAAAAGACCTTGATAGGCTTGAGTACTAGGCTGAAAACAACTTTATCAAAGACCTAGGCTATGTGGAGCTTATTAAACCAGCCAACTGCATCATTTTTTTTTTTATTTTTTTTTTTTTGGAACAAAGCACACTTGTCACAGCTAGTTAATGTGGCTGATATATCTTTCCAGCTCTCTGGATTTTTGTACAAATTGCACACATTTGCGTAGACAAAAATGAAGGGTAGTCTGGATTATATGCTTGATTGAAATGTATACTTTAGAGGAACATAAATTTACTTGTCTGCTAAGTATCAGCATTTAGTTCATTTTAAAATAAAGAACAAGTGGATAGAGTAACAGACCAGGACTCAGGAGACCTGGATTTACATCCCTGCTCAGTCATGGAAACCCATTGGGGAGACTGGCAATGGTAAAACCGCTCCTAAAATATCTCACATACCTTGAAAACCCTATTAGGATTGCCATAATTCAGATGCTACTTGACAGCACATAATATACAACAAGGAATACTATGTTTCCATTCTACAGCAGCAATGACAATGTGGTTTGATCCAGACATTAGCATATGTAGAACAGACGAGTGGAAACACTGGGACAATGTAGTGACTTTCAGAAGATCCTGTCATTAATAGCCCTGCTCAGCTTTTACAACCTCAGTATTTTCAAACAATATATTGGTCTCAAAAAAGGTATGTAGGAAGAAGCATTATGATGATGAGTGTGCCATATTTAAAGAAAATAATACCAAATCCCAGATTGATATATTTAGATGGGAGGCATTGAATAGCAGGTGGCAATCACCACAACAACCCATCAAAAAAGCAAATAAATCACAAGTAGTTTGCTGTATTGTCTGCATTGCCTGATGAACTGATGAAGCAAAAACATATGGTTAGATTGATGTTTACTGGAATTCCATTCCCTGCATCTTTTTTCTTCTCATTTCCCTGCATCAGTAATTAGTCAAATGATGTTAAAGCATCTCTTTTCAAAACCATGATCACCTTTGTGCCATTTGCATGCTAATTTACTAGAAAACTAGCAAGGTATTTGCATGTTTTTCCATCTAATTTGGCATTAGTACCATTTATAGCAGGTGCAACACTAATAAGGCAACTTGAGTAATCAGCCACAAAAATGGCTGGTGGTCTCTCGGTTGTGAGTTTGCCTTTCACTCGTCATTTTACTCTGGAGAGAATGAAGAAGGGACAGGAAAGTGAACTACACGATAGGTACAGGTTGGGTAGTTATGAATAGGAGTCCTTCAATGTAACAGTGTTGTTCTTGGTGTTATAGAGATGTCTCCCATGGTTTTCAGGCCAGCTTGGTGTAGTCTACATTGCCTCCAGAATGGTAGATTAGTCCTCAGTACAAAATATAATGCTTTACCTGCTTGTAAAGGATAGAAGGCACACTTCCATATCTTTCTGAACACACTCGATCTCACCTTATTTCAGAAGCTAAGCAGAATTGGTCCTGATTAGCAGTTGGTGAGGAGACCATCAGGGATCTTCAAGGAGGTCTAGGAAAGAAGCCTACCTGAAACTCTGGAGACCTGCTGACAATCAGAACTTGTAATACTTGCCTTGATGGACCAATGGATTACCTCAGTGTAAGGCTGCTTTTTAATGTATGTATCAGAGGATACTTTTTGCTCTTTATTTTGCAGCTGAGAAGCTCAGATCATCACTGTGGTTTCCCCTCTTCCACCTACATTTCCTGCCTGGAATGGAGTGGCCCCTTATTATAAATTGTGAGTCACAAGCCCTGGCAGCAGCAGTACAAAGCCTGTGATGGAGGAGGAGGAGGAGGAGGAGGAGGAGGAGACACCCCTCAGCCTTAATTCTTGTCTTACCTGCCTCTGCAACATCATAAGGACCCACCTTTTAGTTTCAGGTTTTGACCTTAAAATAGCAAAGAATGAGGCGCCACTGACCTGGCAACCCCAGTTCTGATCCTTTTATAGCAGGTCCCTTTGGGCCAAAGGCATGGCAATGGTACAGCAACACATAAAGATTCAAGTGAACAACTTGCTTCAATAAGGGGTGGTGTTGAAATAATGAAGACCAAACAGGTAGCATGACCCTGGAAGGTGAAATCTGTCAGTATTTCAGATATATGATTCAGGTAACTCTACTTGCAGACAAAACTTGTGCTTACTTCCCAGTGACCAATCGCAAAACAAAGCAAGCTAATTTGCAAAATATAAGAGGTGTGAATTGTAAACTGCAAGAACCAAGTAGGGAGAAAGTGACTGGTGTCTCTCACTGGAGAGAAGAAACTTTGCAATGGCTGAGAATCCTTGACAGACTGTCTTGCTGTGATCCTTGCCTGCCTCAACCATAAAACAGAGACTGTAAAGAATTTTTGCACCCTACTCTATAGTCTGCCCTTCCTAAGCTCTACCCACCACCTACTTGTAAACATAATTCCTGGAAAGGTGGACCCTTTGCCCTGCAAAGTGTGATGTCATAAAGACCAATTCCCTAGCCTGAAGGAGAGTGTGTCAGCTGGTGCTTCGTCTGCATCATTTGGCAGACATGGCCGGGTGGGAGGGGCCTGACTCCTAGGGAGGACTGGGCTCAGAGGAAGACATCCAGAAGTCTCTGGCTCCAGTTCTGCACCTTTGTCCAATTTGGTATCAGGAATCCAGCCCAGCGGTCAAGCTGGGGGTACCATAGCTCCAGACCCAGTCTAAGCTTGAGTCTAGGCCCATGACATTTCTTCACATATAGGGCACAAAAAGCTGATATTCGGCACACCCTAGTTGCCGGAAATGTTTGAAAGTATTTTATTTCTTTGAAACTTAAGACACTCCAGCAGTGAGCAAGCAAAAACACTGAGGGGTGGTGGGTGGATTTGGGGCTGTAGGTGAGATCACCTTTCATTCCTTTGAGATAAGATTGTCTTGTAAGGGGGAAACTAAGATTGTGTGTCCAAAAACAGGCATGCTAGAAACCAACAAGACTTCCTCTGTTACATGTTTTAACAGTCTTCAGACCAGGTGGTAAGGATTTTCAAGTGTGGCTAGAAATCAACCAATGATCACAGAATGCAAGTTGTCCTTGCCACAGGTAGCAGGGCCTGTCTCAGGGTGGTGGCGGCAAGAGGGCAATTTGGCCTAGCCCTCACATTTACAGAGGCCCTGGGTCCTCAGATATACCACAGTTTTTGTAACCCTGTTTTGGCATTTTGAGGGAGCCTCAAAATGTGGAAGTAGCCTGAGCCTCCCTTGACTTCTGGAGGCCCTGATGGGTAGAGTGTGTGTATGGGGGCGTGTAGATAAATGGAAGGACAGATACCTAAATATTTGTGTTTCCATATGTGTGCATGTATATTTAAGCTCCCCCCCTCCATTCTGTCTCTCTCAACTATACCTTTCTATCCATGAAGGGCTATGTCATGCTATTATGTTATATTATGCTATTGCAAGTGAAGAGCCCCAGGGTTCATGCTTCCCACTCAATCCATTAGTAACACAGGCTTTCAGGCATGCAGTAATGTCAGAGCCATCAGGATCAATTAAAACCTGTTCTGTTTTTGCTGTCACTTTAGCTGCTAGCCATTGCTGTCTTCCATGCTGGTTTGTGTCTGATACATGTTTAAGCGTGCTTCCTGTCAGATTTACCGTGTTGAAAATTTGACACCGATGCTGTGCAGAACAGTTCTATAAAAAGGTCTTCATGTAACCTTTGGCAAGAAGAATGCTTTCCAGATCAAAGCCAGAGTTCTTATTTGCACCCTAGGGTTTGGCTTTCTTCTCTGTGTTTTCTACTAGGCTACTCTTACGTATGGCTAAATCTGGATCCAATTCAATGTTGCTGCTTCGTGAACCATGGGAGGCTGTTGTGTCCACCCCCACAGAGACATGGCCATTTGGACCTTTTTGGTTCAGAGGCAGAGGCTACAGGGGGGATGTTGAGTGATTGGGATCACATTGTTTTATTTCCTTTTTGTGGCATTTGTGATCACCTAAATCATTTGAAACCAGCGGTTGTGGGTGTATCCTAGGGCGACAATGGTGACGTACTCAGTGGGGGTGTGGCATCATTATCATCTTAGAATTGCAGGCACACCACTCACCCATTCAGATATAATAGCCGTGGAGAGCTGGGAGCACTTATTAAGAAGCACTCCACTGTAAGCCCACAACAGCTCAAATTGTTTGCACTTTCTCGTTTTGAGTCTGGGCAAATTATTCTTCACAGTCTGCAAACCAGGATCAGTGGCTATCTACCTCCTTTCATAAAGGAACACCCCTCCTCTTCTGCAGTTTCTGCTCTGAACATGTATTTAAAATTATTTTATCATATGCAGCGCTGTGTCAGATAAGCACTGTGTCAGATAACCCTGAGCTGTTTCCACTTCTAGTTGCTGCCGTAGGTTCTCTCTCTCCCCTTTCTCCTTGGGTTTGCCTTCCCTTCTTTCCACTGGGAGTTGGTTTCTTTGCCTTTCTCAACACGGCAGTGCCCAAGCTGGTTGGTCCCTCTTTCCTTCCCTGCCTCTTCCAAGGGAGCGGTGGAGTAGCCTGAAGGGTATGTGCCTCCATATGGGTGGAAACACATGCATATATGTTTGTGTGCTTGCAGCCATTGTGGACCACCTCTTTTGAGAGAGAGACAACAGCAGGGAAAGGAGAGTGCAGGTGACATCCTGAGGTGTTTCCGAGGTTTGTTGTGGTGAATTATCTGTTAAGGGATAAAAGAAAGGGTAAGGAAGAGGGCAATACAAATGAAAATATGAATTACAGCAATTTGAGGTGTGTATGATGTTTTGCTTTGAAATTGCCTGGGATAAGTGAGCATTTCCATGTGAACAGATATATCCACCTAAATGTTATTTGAATGGCCTTCATCACCCCAACTGAGCCCAATTCAACCTGGGGCAGTTTCCCTGTCTAGTCAGACTCTGGGTAACAAAAATACGTATACCCAGGTCAAACATTCTGAAACTATGTACTTTCATGTTCAATTGGATCAGTAAATATAAATGCCCAATCTAATGAAGTTCTGAAGTATTTGAAAGCTTGTCCTTTTAAAATTGCAGTTTGATGACCAAATGAAGGTATTGCTCAACTCTGCTGTTAAATATTTACCTAGACACAACATTTATCGTTCAAAATTTAATGACAAAATCTGTGTTGCATTTGGAACTGAAAGCAAGTTTTAACTTTATTCCCAAGCAAATCTTCTAAATAAAAAATATCATGATGGATGAAAACTAAATATTGAAATGAAGTAACGCAAATTCAAAATCCCAAGGAAGACTCGGCTATTACGTATTCAAAACAAATCCAGAAAAAGGAGTGGGCATCCTTTCTTATGTTCAGGACATATCCACAAGAGTAATAATGTACCAGGGGCTGTATGCTGCTGGTGGGCAAAGGCTGAAGCCTGTGGCAGACTGGACCAGAAGCAAAAGTAGACAAGGACATCCGTCCTTCTCCCCCACCTCCCCACACACTACCACTTTTTTTCCTCTCCAGCATCTCTGTCTCTTCCTCTCCATGCCTCCAGCCTGGTTAGTGGCTCTTGGTGACGGTGTAGAATCTTCTCTGCAAAGGAGCAAACTGATCATTTTACAAAGGGCTTTTGAAATCAGGCTGAGGGTCACATGGAATCAGATGGGAGAGCTATACGGTCTCCTAGGGCTGCAGCAGGAATAGAAGGTTATTTTGGATATAGGACAGAGATCGGACATTCTGCTGAGTTTAAATCAAAACTAATTTTTATTCTTCCCATCCAACCACCAGCCTTCTTGCCTAGTGTCACCTAGTGTCCCATTTTGTGAAGAGATAACAACTGAGCACAACAAACAAACATATCGAGAAATTATATGTTTCCTGTACTAAATACTAAAATATTCTTTGAAGGTCCGGATGCTTCAGGTTCATGACAGGGATTATTCTGGAGGGAAGTCAAGCACACCTTGATTGTTTGTTTTGTATGCCACCTTTCTCCTCATAAGGTAACTCAAGGCAATTAAAAGAAATAGAATTAAAAACACAATAAGTTAAAGATTAAAAAACAATTACACTATATGCTAATTAAAATACAATTAAATAATTAAAAGCAAGGAAACATTAAAACTATCTTAAATCTAAGAAGGCATTCAGGGATTCAATCGTGATGGTTAAAATCTTGTCTTGTATCGGTGGAGCTGCATTCAAAGTCTGCTTCTTCACTCATGATTTTACTGCTGAAAGCCTGGCCCAAGCTATCATGAATGTCCTGCAGAAGTGTTCTAGAGTTATCTCTACCATGAAAATTCCTCCGACTACAGTTTCTATGAAAGTGGGAAGCAGGGGGACTAAACAATCAAAAAGATCAAAACAACCCACTTCAATGAACTCCTTCAAGCTTTGATACTCAGAATTCTTGTCAGAAAGTCAAGTTGCCTAAAGGTTTGAAAAGGCTGTCATGAATATGTCAGGCCTCTTCAGGTGTTTACACACATTATTTGTATTTCCTGTATCTGTAATTCAAATGTCTAATCTATAGTGGCTGGAATGGACCTTTGATTTTTAAAAGGCCTCTTTGGCTGTATTCAGGTGTGATAACTTAAATATTTGAAGAACATAGGGAGGAAGCAAGCACAAATACATTTTTTTACAGTTTTAGAGGAACGGACATTCTTTATTCTCACTTTTTTGCCTCAAGGAGCTGGGAAGAAGCAAGGACAAAGACTGAAAAGGTTTTGTGGGCTTTTATTTTGTTTTTTTTAGTTTCATTTATTTTGATCCAATAGACTTATGGAGAATGACCATGAAGCCACACCATAACAAAAATGCAGTCAGTTTAAAATTTGTTGAAATAACAGACAAAATGGTAAAGTCTTACATGTTCATAAAAAACAGTAGAACTTTACATTAAAAATAATAGTAATAAAAATATTTAAAACACAGCAAATAAGATGTTGCAATGTGATGAGAGAGCAAAAGGAATTACAGGAACTTTTCTCATTTGGGGCAGTGCATGTTTGTCGGCCCCTTAGCTGAGTCGCAGAGTGAATGAATGGGAACAGAGGGAGGTGGGTGGAATCAGAATTTTGGTGACTGTCTGCGTCTGTGTTCCTTTGTATACTGTATATGTGAACATTTGTGTGTATGATTGTCCACTTTTTCCCCAGCTTTGCCTGTCACCTAAGTCTCCATCCACCAGATGCTGCTCATCCTTCAGCCCCACCAAGCATTACGTTAGTAGCTTGAACACAAATAATATGGTGCAAAGGGACAAGAGTCTTCAAATACAGTACAGAGAGCAGTACATTCGCACATTTCTGCCTTTATAGGCTTTTTTCTTTCTAATTTATTTACTTTTTTTTTTGTAGAAGGGGAACTAATCTGCCCAAAGAGATATAATGCAAGATGAGCATCCTCCTTTCTCACATTTAAGGCAAACAAACCACAACATCTCTCTGAAAGTGTACACATATATTGATCAGTATCAGTCTAGCATGTTGTTCCAAGCAGTACTGTGCACAGTTATGTGAAAAAGAAAGTACACCCTCTTTGAATTCTACGGTTTTATATATCAGGACATAATAACAATCATCTGGTCCTTAGCAGGTCTGAAAATACAACCTGAGATGAACAACAACACATGACATATTACACCATGTCATGATTTACTTAACAAAAATAAAGCCAAAATGGAGAAACCATATATGAAAAACTAAGTACACACTTATTGCTTCTATAGGAATTCAGAAGCTAAGTAGCAACCAGATGCTGCTAACCAAGCACCCTTGAAAACTGATCACCAGCAACTGTGACCACCTCTATAAAAGATGAAGTTTTAGCAGTTTGCTGGTCTGGAGCATTCAGGTATGTGTTAACACAATGCCAAGGAGGAAACACATCAGCAATGATCGTAGAGAAGCAATTGTTGCTGCCCATCAATCTGGGAAGGGTTATAAAGACATTTCCAAACAATTTAAAGTCCATCACTCTACAATGAGGAAGATTATTCACAAGTGGAAAACATTCGACAGTTGCCAATCTTCCCAGGAGTGGACGTCCAAGCAAATTTACCCCAAGGTCAGACCGTGTAATGCTCAGAGAAATTTCAAAAAACCCGAGAGTTACATCTCAGGCTCTACAGGCCTCAATTAGCATGTTAAATGTTAAAGTTCATGACAGTACAATTAGAAAAAGATAGAAGAAGTATGGTTTGTTTGGAAGGGTTGCCAGAAGAAAGCCTCTTCTTTCAAAAAAGAACATGGCAGCATGGCTTAGGTTTGCAAAGTTGCATCTGGACAAACCACAAGATGTTTGGAACAATGTCCTTTGGACGGATGAGACCAACATGGAGATGTTTGGCCATAATGCAAAAACCAAACACAGCATATCAGCACAAATACCTCATACCAACTGTCAAGCACAGCGGTGGGGTGTGTGTGATGATTTGGGCTTGTTTTGCAGTCACAGGACCTAGGCACCTTGCAGTCATTAACTCAACCATGACGTCCTCTGTATTCCAAAGTATTCTAGAATCAAATGTGAGGCTATCTGTCCGACAGCTGAAGCTTGGCTGAAACAGGACAATGATCCCAAGCACACCAGCAAATCTACAAAAGAATGGCTGAAAAAAAAAAAAGAATCAAGCTATTGAGTTAGCTCAGTCAAAGTCCAGTTGTCAACCTGGTTAAAATGCTGTGGTGGGACCTTCAGAGAGCTATGCATAAACAAATGCCCATAAACTTCAATGAACTGAAGCAACACTGTAAAGAAGAGTGGGCCAAAATTCCTCCACAATGATGTGAGAGACTAATAGAGTCATAAAGAAAACGATTGTTTCAAGTTATTGCTGCTAAAGGTGGTTCTACAAGCTACGTATTCAATCATAAGGTGTACTTAGTTTTTCACACATGGCTTCTCCATTTTGGCTTTATTTTTGTTAAATAAATCATGACACGGTGGAGGGCATGAGAAAGAAGGAGAGAGGGGGTGTGTGTTATAGTGTAGAAGGTCAATCTGGATTATATTGAAGAAAAACTGACTACAGGTATGGAAGTTTAGAATGAGTAAATTCCGACTGATGGGGGATCGCAGTTCCAAATCACATCTATCCAAGCCACTCAGCATGTCTGGATGGGCCCTGCATTAAAGTTGAGACAACTTGATGTTTCTATCTTCTTATAGGCTTTGATGCTTAAACAAGAAATCTAAATTTTGAAAATAGCCACAGTCCTGGTGTTAAGTGACTATTTTGCCAATGAGGCTGAAAGCTGCCCAAACAACTGGTACAATCTGGATGCATGGGAAAGTTAGAATGTAATTTGGGTCATGGTGAGGCCATGATTTGTCCGATCAGTCTGGTTGCAAGTATGATTGGTCTTTGGAAGCATAACAGAAGGCCTCTATTGATCCCATACAACTTTTGCAAATGTATTTAATGATTGCCAGAACCACTATGGCTATTGTAGTGGAGGACTGTGGGAGCTGCCTTGTTAAGCTCCAATTATTACTTGGACAACTGCAAAAACTGAAAGTCTTTGAGCCCAGTTGGACACAACTCATACAAGAAAGTGTGGTTCTTAGTGTGCTCCAGCAAATAATCTCGCTCCCCACTGCATGAAACAAGCTACGAGGCAGTACTGCAGGGGGCCCATCTGGAAAACTGGTTTATTTTGAACTGCAGATTTTTGTTGAAGGAGGAACGTTGTCTTATTTGTGTAACAGCTCTGCCCTTTTGCTTGTGATGGTAACGTTTCCCAGTTACAATCCTCACTGCATGGTGGGGTCACTTTATCCACATGAGTTTTAGGTAATGTGATTGGTTTGATTAATGTGTCAGCAGCTCTGCTCCACTCGAGATGCCACGTGCTGCTCTTTCCTCAGCAGAAAAACAATACTGATTTGTCATTCTCCTGTGAACAAAGGCAGGAAACATCCAGAGCACAAGCAGAACAGAAAGGGGAACGAAGCCAGGGAACACAGTGGTGTGATTTGGAACGGATGGGAAGAGAGTTTATTGTTTGACCATGCTGTATTACTGTAAAAGGAAAGAAAAATGCTTGGCCACCGTATATGGTGCTATCAAAACGACATAGATAATACGTTTTCATTGTTGTTCAGGAAGAAAACAGTCATCTTCAAGAAATCGTCCTCTTCATTAAAAAAAAACATAACAAGAAAGAATACTTTCATGTTTTTGCAATCTCTTGGGATGGTTTAGGAACGTGTAGCTTCCAAACTCTAAGAATCTGAAATAAAATGCATCCTCTTGTCCAAAATCAATCAATCAATCAATATGTAAACAATAACAAAAACACTATAGCCATAATTCTGAAACATTCCTGTTTCTTTATTTCTTTGAATAGAGAACAAATCAACTTAGAGGCGGGATAAAGCCATAATTATAATCTTCTAAACTATATTTATAAGGCAAGAATGCCACACAAAAATAAGGAATGTACTATTTTAAAAGGAACTGTAGAAGACCATGAAAGATTGTACTGGATATTTCTGCCCTCAAGTGAGCAAAGCAAGTATTGCAAACTTCCTGGTAACACTTAGATATAATCAGAGGTTGGAAAGTTACTTTTTAAAAAGTAAATTGTTGGAAAGTTGCTTTTTAAAAAGTAAATTGTTTTAAAAAGTAAATCAACCAGGAGACCTAGAAAAGCGTAGCAATTCCCCAAGACTTCAGGAGGCATCATGAGACCTGACAATCATAGTGTAGAGTGAGGGTTCTTTGCCAGTCAATGGATCCAGGTGGGGTGTGGAGTTGTTGTTGTTGTTGGAAGTCTGGCTTTGTGCATGTGTGTTGTTTTGTTATGTTTTTTTCATTTTTGAAATTATTGATATTGTGCAGTAGTCCTCAGATGTAAATTTGCAGTGATCACATCATGTCACTGACCTCTGGTGACATATGGTTTTAAACTAGTTTATGTCACCAGAGATTAGGTGATTCCGTGCGTTATGTGAGAATAAGGGAAAGGAGTAACGGATGGGTGATGGGAACTGGTGATCCTGCATGGAATCATTCTGAGTTGTGAATAGAGATGGGGAGAACTTACTTCATGCCATGTTGTTGCAAGTTGATGGTGTGGTGCCACAGGTGCTGCACATTTCCTTCCACCACCCCCTGGCTGGCTCCCACATTCACCAGCCGGCATGCACTGCTCGTCTCCAGCTCTTCGTATGACCGTCCAGTCACAGCAGGAGCACAGAATTCCCTTCTCTGCCTTCTCCAGGAGCAGCCCACTCATACGAGGAGGCAGGGCAGGGATTTCTGCAGTCTTGTATGTGAGTGGGCAGCTGCTGGAGGAGGCAGAGAAGGGAAGTCCGTGCTCCTGCTGTGACTGGGTGGTTGTGCAAAGAGCAGGAGATGAGCAGTGTGGGCCAGCTGATGAGTGGGGGAGCCGGCCAGGGGGTGGGGGAAGGGAGTGCATGGCACCTGTGGTGTTGCACTGATGGCTTGCGATGACACAGCATGAAGTGATCTGTGCCCATCTCTAGTTGTAAATTATGATGTATTTTGCAAAATTACTGTTCAGTCTTTTGATATCCTGTATTCTGAGACTGTAAAGTTATCTTCCCATGTTATTTTTCTATAGAATTTTTTCCCCAGAAATATAGTAGTCTAATGGCTTAAATGAGAAAGCAGTTTCACAGCAAATCATAAAAGGATCCACAGAGGTGGGACCAGAGGTATGAAGGAAAGAAGGGGAGCTGTGGAATGTGAATCACATTGCATTCAGTGTGAAAGGTGAATTCCCAAATCAATCCACAGCTCCCGTGTGAGCAAGGATGGCAATTTCTAATGTAATACGGGTTGTGAATCAAATTGCAGCAAAGCTAAATCTTTCCAGTTCAGCTTTCCAGTGTAGTCACATCTGAACAGCAGTGGAATATTGGCCTGTGCAAGTGACTATATTATATGTATGACGGCTACAACTATAAAAGTGACTACAAAATTCTAGTTAACACTGAGAATATAGTGAAGCTATGCCTTGTTAGATTACAATTACAATAATAGGAACTGACTGCAAATTAACTCATTTGAACTGGTCATTTCAAAGCTCTTTTCCTTATTGGCTTTTTCTTTAAGCTTTATCCTTGCTGACTCTTGTAGGCAGGACCTCTCCTTGAGACCCTTCTCTGCATTCCATCTGTAGACATGCATCAAGGCATTCACAAGGAAGTGAGAGCCTGTGTGATATAATGGTCAGAGTGCAAAGGCAGGGATTTTGGGAGACAGGTACAGTCCGTCACCGTCCGTCAGTCTGAACTACCTCCTTGGGTGATGGTGAGAATAAAGTGTTGAGAAAAAGAGCTGTGAACACGGCCTTGAGCCACTTGGAGCAAAGGTAAGATTTAACAACTTGAAGATAACTTTTTTTAAAAAAAAAAGACAAAAAGTCCTTTTCCATGACGAGACATGTTAGAATGCTTTTCCAGAGTACAAATGCTGAATGTAATTCTTTCACTGCCAGTTTTAAAGGCATTTTATTTTCTGAGCATTTAAAAGTTTTTCATTGTCAGTGATGTGTATAGTTGTTTTCCTCACAGCTTTACTCCACAGTTTATTCATTGTTTCAATTTTTATTATTGTCTTGGTTTAAATGGAACCCATTGTGGGTAAAAGTGCAGTTTACAAATTCTGAAATGCATAAATGGAAGGGTAGCCATGTTAGTTTGTCACCTACAAAAAGCCTTATAACACTTTCCAACCAGTTTTACTTGGCACAATCTTTCATGAACTGAAACTGCTTAATCACATCCATCACAAATTACGTAAATAGAACAGTGCATTTGCCTCAATTGTAATTGAGGTGATATATTCAATACATTGAGAAGCCATTTCATAAAAGAAAAATTCTCTTGCAGGAACTATGAGAAAGTGTGACCTCTTGTGGATGGTGGGATTTATAGCAAGCACTTTGTACAAGGTACACTTTGTACAAGCTGCATGATAGTTCTTAGGATTTCAGCACACTGCGTTAAATTAAAGAGGCCATATCAGAACTTGGAACTGGGTTGAAAAATTAATCAGTTAAAATTAAGCATTAGAAATTAGGATGTAACTTATTGGTACTATTTAAAATTTAAAACATTAAGCTCATTAAATTGCTATTATCAACATATTAATTTAAGAATTTGTTCAACAGACTGTCTGCAGAAGACATATATCACTCACACTCCTGCTTCCCCAAAGGAAAAATACACAGTTATGCCTCTGTGAGTCCCACCAGCTCCAATCAGGCTGACAGGGTTTCCGTCTTCCATACTTCTTCCATCAAATGAGGCATAACGGTATTCAAACAAACAGGAACCAGAAGATAACTTTTCAAACCAGATTTTGATGCAGGTTGGCTTGTACCTCTACCTTTTCCTAAATCCCCAGCTGCAGTCCTCTTATTCACATCTATGGCCTTTCATTGTATCTGATTTAAATAAACCAGACAAGGGATGTCACAGCAAGGATGGTTTATAAGACCTCGATGGGAAGGGGCTAGAGAATCTCCCCTTTTCCCCTTCCCCTACTCTAGATACTTTGGACTTTGACAGGCTCTCTCCCATGTATTCAGCCTGGGTTGCTTAGGGTGACGTGGGCATCCTTCTGAAGTGCTGTCTTGGACATGCCAGCATCTCTCTCTTCTTTCTCTCTCCCTCCAAAAGGAAGTCTTCTATGGTGGTTGGGGGTTTCCATGGTGCTCAGCCTTCTCTTTGGGCACGCTTAAGGAGACAATCTCCATGGATCCTCCTTCAACATGTACTCCCATTCTCTCTGGAGTTCTATCTCCCCTGAAGCCGCTACCTCTCTCAGGTAGGCTTCCTTGCCCGGCTCCTCCACTGCGTTGCCTCTTCCTCTAATTCTCCTTTTTCTAAGGATCTCCGGGTTGTTGTCCCAACTTTCCCTTCATTCTTGTATAGCTTCTTCCCTTCTCCTTCTGGTTCCCCTTCTGCTGCTTCTAACTCCTCTTTTATATCCCTCATCTCTGAGCTCCCTCTTTCTTCCCCCGGGGATCGTTCTTCCATTCCTGGGCTTCTTCTGTTTCCACCTTCCCCTTGTTCCTCATACTTGAGCATTGTCTCTCTCAATTCGACTGTGGAACTGCAGGTTGAAAACTTGGTGGGTCCCAGGGGGAGGTGAGACAGGCCACTGACAAGGCTTTGTTGTCCCTGTCAGTCCCATGCTTCTCACAACCTCTCTTTGAAAAGCAGGTTTACAATAGATAGCCTTAGAAGTACAAATGAAATTAGACCACAATGCTCCAAAACCTTAGTTAAAATAGTTAACAATCTAAATTGTTTCTCTGGGCTTCTGGGAGATTTTTTTTGGGTGGGGGTTATTGATAACAACATACTACAAGTCTTATAAAACCACCAATCTAGGTGGCAAATGGAGAAATTAAAATAGGGCCAAGGCAAAAATTCTTAAAGAAAAATGAAAAAACGACAGAGTTATTTTTCTCTAGGAAAGGTTACAATTAGCATGATCCTCTCCTAAGTACAAAATCCTTATACAAAATTAGTATTACGTATAATCCATCTTTACTGTCTACAATTTTTGTGATCATAATGCTGTGGTCTTATATGGTGTTTGTACCTGATAACAGTATTTGTCTTTCTAGGTTATTCCTGGATTCCTTTCATTCAACCATTCCCACCAGTTACACCGTTCTAGTTCTCTGTGCCCCACCCTCAACCATTTTGCATATACTTTGATTTTCATCAATACCTTCTCTGCACCTTTTTTTGGATCTTCCACCACCATTAGCTTATTCTGCCCTCTGAAAAGCTAAGACATTCAAAACCATGAAGTTAATGATTCTCACCAGAGATGTCGGGGTTCTCCAGTTCTTTTGACTCCTGTTTGCTGGTCCTCCCTTCCATCCATTTTCTGGCTCTTTCTCTGACAATACTGTTTCAGTTGTTTGGTCTTTTAAATAGGATCAGTCCAGCTTATTTGCTAAACTTTCCCAGTGTTCTTGAGTCAAGCTGCATTCTTTCACAAAATGGAGACAGGTGGTTTTTTTTTTTAAAGTTCTTGGCCCTCTTCTTTCCCCCTGGTATTTTTACAATGTCTCCTCCTACACCATTGATGATCTTTCCTCCAGGGATTTCTTGCCCCCACATTGAGAACCTGGTGGTATGCCCTCCATCATTCAAGTGAGATTACTCTGGAGTAAGGCCATAAAAGGCTTGTGGAAACAGTCAGGTTTTAACTTGTCTCCTAAAACCAAGGAGGGATGGGGATAATCATCCTTGTGTCTTTGTGTGTATACAATTTTTTAAAAAATGAAAACAAGTATTTGGGCATTTACCATCTTGGTTAGCCTTTTCGATACACATTTCAGCTTTACAGTATCAATTGCGGTATTAGTTATGGAGCAACTGTCAAGTTAAGGAGTTCATCTGCATACAGTGGTGCCTTGACTTACTAACGCCCCGACGTACGAACATTTTGACTTACGAACAGCTCCGTTCGCAAAATTTTGCTCTGATGTGCGAACGGAGCTTTGACTTATGAACAAAAAAAAACCACGGGGAAAGCGGGAAATAGACTTTGGACTGCCTGGTACTGCCTGGTACTGTAATTTTAAAATGTAAAAATTGGTTTAAAAGGTGCTTGGTTTGGTTTAAAGCTGCTTGGTTTTAAAGGTGTTCTGTTTAAAAGGTGTTCATTCCCTCCCTCCCTCCTTTCCTGCCCTTTTTTTTTTAACCTAAGTCATCTTAGGTTAAAAAAAAAATCTCCCCCTAGTGGTAGAGGACAGATTAATCGGTTTTGCATTAGTTCCTATGGGAACGAATGCTTTGACTTACAAACGGCGCCTCGACATAAGAACAAAAAACAGCCAGAACGGATTAATCGGTTTTCAATGCATTCCTATGGGAAATGCTGATTTGACTTACGAACGGTTTGACTTAAGAACATCTTCTGGGACGGATTAAGTTCGTAAGTCAAGGCACCACTGTATTTCTCTGTAAGTGCATGGAAGAACACTGTTTTGCTGCCTGTGGCAAGGATGTCACCAATTCCCATTCCACATGCAGGAGCAACTGTTCTCTCTACTGTAACTTCCTTCTACACTGGGGATGGGATAGCATCTTCTGCTACACCTGAAGGCAGGAAACAGGTTAACTGTAGAGAGCCTTCCCCAACCGAACACCCTCCATATGCATTGGACAATAGCTCTTATCATCCCCACCATCCCTTGGCAAGTCATCACTGGACGTTTGGTAACAACCCTGTGACTTATGCAGTGGGTGGTGACAGTACAAAAGGCAGCGAGAAACCTTCACCTCCATTTTCCTTTTCTCATAGTTATTTTTAAAATATTCTCCTAAGTAACACAGAACTATTTCAGACATAAGGAAGTATCCATGCTAGATATAGCACTATGCCACTTACTCAATCAAACAGAAAAAGGGAAATCGCTGCGGCCCACAGAGTGACAGCCACAACAAAAGGTGGGGGAAGGGTTGGAGTGGCATCAACAATCAAAAGGGGGAGAAATTGGAGTGATCTAAAATGCTTTCTGAATCCTCCTCATGGAAGAAGAAATGTCTCCTGTGTGAATGGAAGGATCACTGAAATGACAGATAAAATAGATCGCACAGAAGATCAGAGCCTTTTAAATGCAAACCTGATTGGTCCAAAGTCCCCCGTCTAGCCATGCCCTTAGTTACAATGCTTTTCCTCAAATGTAAGCTAGGTATACTCAGACTCACACTTTTACGCAGAAAAGCTGAATTTAACTGAATGTGCTTGATAGAAGGTGGCAGTTCTGGTGAATATACTACGAGTATGTAAAGTGTTTATATTTAACTCACATTTCATTTCAAGCCAAGGTATTTTAAAAAGATTTGAATACAACAGTTTTTTCTTAAGAGTCCTGCTGCACTTTTTACAACTGGATTTAGAATCATAGAATCATAGAAAAGTGAAGTTGGAAGGGGCCTACAAGGCCATCAAGTCCAACCCCCTGCTCAATCAAAGCATATCTGCCAGGTGATTAAGTTTTTCTTGAATGCCTCCAGTGTTGGAGCACTCACCAACTCCCGAGGTACACAGTTAGGACGTTTTTCCTGATATTCAGCCGAAATCTGACTTCCTTTAACTTGAGCCCATTGTCCTGCACTGTGGAATGATCAAGAACAAAGTGCTTTAAAAATATGTTATCTCTTTTTATTCACTCAGCCGTAAAAGGTGCCTCCATGTCATAGTTATTATAATTTCTTGTTCAGGATCTTTCTTTCTGGCTTTTGTTGTTGATGCCAAATGTGGGTCTTGTTCCTAGACATGCTAAGACTGAAGAATAAATACATAAGGGTAATTTTCCCCAGAAGTCAAAATGTTATTTCAACTTTCTAAACTGAAAAGATAATATAGGGAACTAATGTCAACAGTTCTGCCCTACAACCCCAATATTGTACAAGATGTGCAAGGCAAACTGCAGTTAAGAGACATGAATTGCATAGCTAGTGAGAATGTGGCTCACAATGACTCTTGTAATTAGACAATGTAATTAGATGCTTCCAGGGTAAGTTTTTCTTTGCTCATGCTATTGTTTCATGGGAATCTTTGACTATAAGCAACAAGTATTTCAGCAGATGTGTTTATCTTAAACTGTTTTCAGCACTGAAACCACCCCCCAAAAAACTCCCTATTCAGCTCTGCTGCTCAAATTTAAAACATATTTTTAAAGTTGACATTAGAAATAATTGCTGCATTTCATTCCACCATCAGATTGACTAGAAAGAAGTTTAAAGACCTCTTCGTCTTTTGCAGCTGACTATTATCTTTCCCAATAACTATGCCATGGTTTGCCACTGTTTTGCAAAATAAATGGTTTTCTATTTTGTCTGAAAATCTACAGAAGTGTTGTGCCCCACTTTACAGAGGCCAAGGCTCTATTTGAAAGGGCACCCAGTCCAAGACCAATTCAAAGGTAAAGAATCCTAAGAAGGATGACCAGTGGAGTTGCTCACCTATACTTAGCACCGAGCCAGCAGCTTAAGCAACACACCAGTGGCCATTGGGTCATAGTATGCCCCATAACAGTGATATGTACTGTTTGTTGCTGTTATGTGCCATCAAGTCAGAATGGACATAGTAACCCACATAGGGCTTTCAAGGTAAGTGATGTATTTAAGGAGTGGTTTTTACCAGTTCCATAGCCCCAGTGAGTTTCCATGGCTGAACAGGGACCAAAACCCAGGCCTCCAGAGTCCTAGTCTGTCACTCTATCCACTACACCACACTGGGTACCCTGAGTCGTACTGCACTTCTATTTAGATTATAGTAATTTATAAATTTCCATTTATGCATAGAAAAAAGAATACGCAAAGGTTGTGTAAATCTGCATCCTCCGTTGGACTTCTTTTTGGTGATGTAGAAATGGTTGTCCTGCTGCAGACTGAAACTGTGGGTTGCACATTCAATTGTTTTTAATATTATAATTTACTGTAGTTTTAGTTGTATCTGCTTTTAATTTGTGTTGTGAGCTGGATTCCCTGGGTCTTACATTGTGGAAAATCGAGAGAAAGAGAGAAACTCATGTGAAGACAAGGAAGTTAAAAGAGGTGGTATTTGTAAGATAAATTGTTGTTCTTGGGTGATGGGGTCACATTGTCTTTGTTTCCTCTCTATTGTTCAAACTGCAAGCATCTGGGATGAAAAGGGAGTCGAACGGGATTTTTTTTTCTGAAAAAAGCCACAAATTGCTTGTTTCACGTTTTCTTTATTGACTGCCACTGACTGAGTTCTCAGATTGTGTGCCAGATATCAGTAAAACAGGTGGAGCTATGTTAGAAGTACAGCAAAGTTAAGGAAGATGGTGTGATACACGCAGGCCTGGGAAGAGCTCGGTAGGGGATTGAAGCCTCACCACTGGTGATGGACTGACCACCAAGGGTCTGCAAAAATCATGGAGAGGCGCACCTGTCCTTGCATCAGCTGTCACTAAGAAAAGATGGCACTATTGGACATGTTGTAAATGGATATATTTTTTAGAAAACCTCAACATTGCTGACAAAAATGCTACAACCTCTAAACGCTCTGTGTGATTATTATTCTTTTGTGTGTGTATGTGTGTAGTTTAAAGAGTGCATGGCATGTTCTTTACAAGTGCCACCTGTTTTCTTTCTACCCTGATAATCAGCTTAGCTCTCGTTTGCTTCTGCCTCTTAATTATTTTAGGGTAGAACAAGTCTGTAATGTTGCTTCTGCTGCACCAAATTTAACATTAACAGTTGATGCATTGAGAGCCAATTCTACCTGGCTGTCCACTGTGTTCTGGCTTGGCAGATGTCCTCCAATCTAGCACAGTGTTCAGATCATTTCAGCAAGTACGTCAGTCTCTGCAGCATGTTTCATCTTTCATGTCATTCTGGTTGGGGGGTTTTTTTGGGGTTTTTTTTTAAAGGTTTAAGCTTCAAAGTCCTCTGGCTGCTTACCCAGCCTCTCCTTCCCATCTGAGAGAAAAATCAGAACAAAATAGGGGGAGAAAAGAAGAAATCCTTCTAGATATTCACTGATATCTATGTAACGGCTCTGTGAATGAGGCCTGCAAGTGGTGACAGCCTGGATTCTTCAGCAGCAGGAGGTTGGGCCTAGGAAGATGGAGCCGAGGTTGGCTTCTCTTCACGGGATACAGGAATGGGTCTCTCACTGTGGCTGGGGTCCGCGTTGGCCTGGACCTTGGGAGCAGAGAAGGTCAGCATGCCATCAGCAGACAGTGAGCAAGTGATGGCTGACTGGTCCACGTTGGAAGGGAGGCGGTACCTACGATGGAACTCACGGGAAATGTATCCATGGTCATCCTGAGGCAAGACAAAAGAAACAAAAGAGTACTGAAGTGTGAGATACACATTTGTATTGCTGTCCAGAAGGCAATGAACAGGCTTAGGTCCAACTAGCAAATCTGTATAATAGAACTGGCAGAATGGGGCGTTGGGGTGTGTGTGGCGACACACATCCGACCCCTTTCCGTGTATCTAGAAGCTTTGTATTTCCCAGCCCATGCCTCTACTTTTTTCTCTCAAAAAATTCTACACGCCAAATTACTCCATGCAGCTTATTCTGTGGCAGGCTTGCTCTTCCAGTCTGACAATCTTCCTGACATGCAACTAAAGCTGACTTGTGGTGCTTTAAGTTCTTTCCTTCTTTCCTTCTCTTTTTTAAAGTGTATCAGGTGCTCGCAGTTACATTCTTCTGGATTTTTTCCGATCTGAATCTAAACCCATTATTTCTCTGATCTGAGAAATAATGTCTTTCAAATATAAATCCAGTACCAACCCAATTCATTCTTGCTACCTGTCGTGGAGCCCAAAGAGCACTCCCCATTTGCCACAGCAATTAATTTAGAAAAGGATGCTGTACCTTCAAGATACTAGTTCCTATTTCATCCAGTTCTCCTCCTTTTAGAGCACCATTTGAATCAGAGAACTTATTTTGTTACATCGCAAGGCCATCCTTATACAGAGGCTACACTATATGGATCCATATAGGTAGGCTAATAAAATGCCCAAGTGTAAGCCTGGTCAGTACAGGCAGCAAAATTGTGTGATATCTTTCCATATGAGCCTGTCTAGATCTTAACATCCTCCTTCTGTCTCACTATCTATGCAGGCAGGTTTGGTGAGAACACAAGACAGGGCCTTCTTGATGGCTGCTCCTGGGCAAAGAAACCTCCTTCTGAGTGAGTACAGGTTGGCCCCTTCCCTGACAACCTATACTCACTTTTACCAACAAGCATATACACCTTTATTGAGACAGTCCATTGGTCCCTGATTGATTGGGAAGGAAGGGTCTTCTAATGATGGGTATCCTTGTTGCTGTTTCAATGTGTTTTTTAAAAAAACTATATTAATTTGGTTCTAATATGATATTCTATTTAACAATTTTTAATAATACAATTTATTATGCTTTTCAGCTGCATCTGTTTTCTACATTTATGTTGTAAGCTGGCTTGGGACCTGCAAGGTAAAAAAGAAAGAATAAAATAAAGTAAAATAAAGCAAAATAAAATAAAAAGAAGAGTTCTAGAGGAAGGGACTGCATGGTTTTAGACCACAAATGCTGGATCATGTTGTCTAATGCTTTCCTGAAAAGAAATGTTGCAAGCACAAAACTACATAGGAAGAGAATTTTTTTCCTTTGTATGATACTCCTTTTTTGCTTCTTTCTTTGTCTCTTTGTTTCTTTCTCTCATGAAGCTATTGTTAGTAAGTATTGTTACATATTTTACATATTACATATTAAACCTATGGAGGATAATTGACTTGTGAAATGGATCTTTAATACTTTATTTTAAAAATAAATTAGTATTCAAAAATATTGAAGGAGCCTCGTGGTGCAGTGGTTAAACTTCAATACTGCAGTGAAGACTCTATTCAAGACCTGAGTTTGATCCTGTGCTCAGGTAGTTGGCTGAAGGTTGACTCAATCTTCCATCCTTCTGAGGTCAGTAAATAGAGTACCCAGCTCAATGGGAGCAGGGACAATGTGTAGCCTTCATAATTAAATTGTAAACTGCCCAGAGAGAGCTTCAAGCACTATGGGGTGGTGTATAAGCAGCACACTTTGTTTTTTGCTTTGTTTTGAATAAAGATTAAAATAGGTCTGATTACTCAGCAATGTGAAGTTCCCCTTCAAACAAAAAAAGTGCCACAACATATTTTATTCAGCCTAAAAAAAGATGGTAACAAGTGTGGCAGTAAGTCAGTATATTTAAAAAATTGATGAAATTCATTTATTGAAAAGTCAATAAAGTTGTCACTGGTAGTAACTTACTAAGCAAGTCATTTCTGGTGGCTTTTTAAATATATTTCCCAGGAGGTCTCGGGAATGCAAAAATGGCTTGGGGATAAAATGATGTATCATAGAAATAATTTTGTAAATAATTCTATAAATAAATAATAAACAGCTACTCAGCCTTTTTCTTTGTAAGTCTCTTTTTGCTAATCTGGACATCCTACAGTCCAAATATTGTTGGTTATTGAGTTGTCAAGCTGGGAACTAACTTATAGCAACTCTTAAAGGGCTTTTGAAGTGAGTTTCCAGGCCCCAGTAGGGATTCAAATCCAGGTCTCCTGAATCCTAGTCCGTCACTCTATCTCAGTGTTTCTCAACCTTTTTTGAGTCATGACCCCTTTTTATAATATCCAAGTAAGGTGTTACACTCCCCCCCCCCACCATATTTGCAGCAACCTACCACTCTGTGACAGGATTGGCACATAGTTTTTTTCAATCAGTGGTCACACCAGTGACCTTAGGTATGTCATAGGTCCTCACCTCCCTCTATGAAAATTCCCAAACAACTCTTTTGAATATTGCACTGTAGCCATATTGAAATAAGTATTGAAAGCCTTTGTAGTGAAATTTCGTACAAAAATAATTGCAACTAAAAATAATTGCAGCAAACACCCACCCCCACCCCCCCCGAAAGCACTTTGTAACTCCCTTGGGGGTCATGACACACAGATTGGGAACCTGTGCTCTGTCTACTATGCCACACTGGGTATCAGCACACGTAAATCACAGAATGTGGTCGCAATGTGATGTTTTGGTTTATAACAGTAGTTCCCAACCTTGGGTCCCTACAACTCCCAAGAATCCTGGCCAGCACAGCTAGTGGTGAAGGCTTCTGCGAATTTTAGTTCAAGAGCATCTGGGGACACAAGGTTGGGAACCACTGGTTTATAAGGACATGATATAACAATCAATATATACCTTTATTGTCTACTATGAACTTGTGTCTTGTCAATAGTGCAGAGAAATTAGAGACCCAAAAATTCATTTTAGATGGTTGTGCTAGGCTTGTTTCTTAGAGGTGAGTTAGGAAAAGTGCAGGCTGCATTGGTGGCGTGGTTTTCAAACTACAGCTTGGGTAGTTTGAGCTGGGTTAACTGGGTTTCTTTGTTTGGAGCCCTGGGGTGTGATATCCAATCAACAGCTACCTGAGCTGTAGTTTGAAAACCACACCTCCAATGCAGCCTGTGCTTTTTCTAACTCACCTCGAAGAAACACACGTGGCACAACCATCTGCCATGAATTCTCAAACTCTTAAATTCCCTGCACTATCAACAAGAGACCAGGGCATGCCTGATGAAGTGGCCTTTGATCCACAAAAGCTTGCAGACTGGGTTTTATTTTTCTAGTGGTTTAATAAAGGCATCACCCACTCCTGCATCATATTGTGTAAATAACACACAGCTCTCTTTGATTTTTTTTTGGGGGGGGGGGGACTTATGAAAGAAGTAGTACTTCTTTCTGTTTTAGAAGGAAGGAGGTGAGTGACTTGCCAAAGGCTATTCAGTTGGGGTTGAAGGAAAACAGAATCCAGTGAGAAAGTTTAGGCCAAGAATATACTGTATCTGAAATGTGTATGTTTCCAGGCATTGCAAAAATGAAAGAAAGGGGAAGGGGATCCATTTTTTTCAAAGGAACCTATCATGCACTGCAAAATACAGGAAGGACGACAAAAAGGGGGAAAGAATTAAAATTATCTACTCACCATGCTTGGTTCCCAGTCCGGATGTGGGGGCACACACTGACAATAGATTAAGGGAAAACCTGCACTCAGGAATTATACATTTGGGTTCATGTGTGGTTTGCCTATCAGACAATCTTGCTCTTTTTTCCTTCTCTCTCTTCTACCTCAAAGGAAATGGTGTTTTGCTCACTGAGCTTAAAGCATAATTCAAATAATATATGTACAGTATTCTTTCCCTCTCTCTTTGATGGTTTCTTTCTCTAATAACCTTTGGTGCTACTTGATGCAATGAGCACCTAGCAGAGGCTAAGCCCATAAAGGTGACAAGTCTTCTCCATTAAGGCTACTTTTGCTCTCTATCACCACCAACCCTGTTCAAGCCTTACTTAACCTGATGAAGATTGAACCTTTACTCCTTGTTTCATGAAATTTTAGTTGGTCATAATAAAGCCTCTAATAATAATCATGTGCTGTCAAGTCAATTCTGACATGGCAAACCTTTACAGGGTTTTCTAGGTGGGGAGTACTCAGAGGTAGTTTACCCTTCCCTTCTTCTGGAGGCACCCTTGGACTGTGCATCTTACCCAAGGTCACAGCGGCTGGCTCTTTTGGGATGCACAGAGGGGAATTGAACTCCCAACCTCTGGCTCCACAGCCAGATACCCAACTCACTGAGTTATCCAGCCAGTGAATAAAGCTTCTACTCTACTGTAAATTTTGGATTTTGCTCCATTTGGACCAATATAGTAGATTAAGCTTTTTTCAGATCTATGAAAACACAAAGCTTTTCTTGGATTCATGGAAGCACAAAGCTTGCCTTTTCTTCAGACTACATTTTTATGTGCTCAAAAATCATTGTCCAAATATTCCCACTGTCATCTGAATTCCACAGAGTACATACTGCAATAAAAGCTTTCTTTAAAAAAAAACCACACACACACACAAAACCCTAAAGATTGAAAGAATTAGAAATATCTGAACCACCTCCCTATTCAATGCAGAATTTGAAATTAAGGATGCAATTAATAGCATCCCAGAGAGGGATCCTGTGGTTCTGGATCCCACACAGGAAATCCCACTACTTCTTGAAGAAATCTTTTCCACTGTTGTGGCTGTCATCATCAGGCACTTTATGCTAATGTTTAACTGTAAGCTATTTCTCTCTAATTTCTATCCATTAGTACTGGTCCTGACATGAAGAGTCATCTGATCTTTGCTTAAACAGATATATACATCTTTTACTTGACAGCTAGTAATACTACAAGGCTAAGCAATGGGGTGAACTGTTTGCCCTGATGTGTCAGGGAATTATTTCCCCCTTGAATTAGATGACAGTCTACTAGCAAATGTTAAGGGAACAAACATTATTTTGCATGTCACGCAAGTAATTTGCCATTTTTGTGCTTTCCTCTTACCTGTCTCTCATTATGTTTGCCGTGAATTTCCACAAAGTCTTCAATGACCTTCACACTCAGATCTTCAGGGGAGAAGTGTTTTACATCCAAAAAGATTGTAAACTTGTCCCGGTCAGATCTCACCTGAAAATGAAATTATAAGACCCCCCCGCCAAAGAATAAAAATTTCATTCATATTTGTTTTTTTTTTCAGACAGGTTTTTGTGGTGCAATTGCCCTGATTCAAGGAACAGTGTATCCAGAAGGCATTGCTTTTCACTTGTAACTTTCCTCCTTTTTCTATCTTTTCTCTTTCAACAAAAGTTCCATTAAGAGGGAAAGGGAGATTAGCTGCACAATGTCTCTGATTGGCACCACAGGAGCTGCCTGTCTGGAAGCACCTAAAGTACATTAGTTGAAGCTACCTTACTTGTACATAGGGTGTGACCACATTGATAAAAAATACAGAAAATGCTCTGGGATTGGGATGGGCTGATTGCATTTCCCCCCCCCTGTTGACCACATGATGCAAAAGGAAATGCAAATCAGTCTGGAGTTTACCCCCCCTCTAATCCTCAGGGTTTTGCCCCTGCAGTTGGGGCTACTACTTTTTAAAAAACAGATCTAGTTGCATCAGTTCAGGCAGTGTGATTTAGAGGATGAGAACTGGCTTAATTCTAAGTACTACAGATTGATAAGTTTATGGATGCTGATATACATTAAGGAGCCGATAAGAATCCTTGCTTAAAAGCTGTTTGCTTAATGGCTAATCTTCATTTCACACCATGCTTCCTGCACTATTCTGCTTCTCCTCCACATTCATCAGCTATTTTTAATAGATTTCTTTGTGTCCAGCAATATGAAGGGAAATCAGAAATAGTTATCAACCGTCCCTGCTTTCCCATCATGATCTGAAAAACATACACATCAGAATGTTGCTGTAACTTTTGAGTTTATGACTGACTTTTAAAAGTTGCCACCACTTTTCACTTGTTGTGTCAGCACCATATTTCTAAACAATACCTAAAATATGTTTTGAGAATACCGTATTGAAAAGCAGACCTGAGATGTCACTGAGAGACTAACATCTCAGATCTGCTTGTACTGAACATACAGCCTGAGACATAACACTGCCTCTTCATAGCTAGCTAGCAAATTGCTATTTCCAAAAAGCAACCAAATGACACATAGGATGCTTTCTTTTTAGTGGTTTAAAGGCAGCCAGATGTTTAAGTGTGAATTTACCTCTGGCTATATATTTGAAACAATATATATGAACGCACACACCCTGCCATTTGAATGCAAAAGTAACTCACAAAGAAATCTACTTTTACCTAAGCATATGGCATACACTCTCCATTCAAATATTTAGCAAATGTTTAAGTACATTAGAAATACAGTATATGTATACTGCTTCTGTCTCTTAAACGGCAATAGCAAGATGCTTGAAATCCAATTTACTTTTTTTTAATACCTAGATTTTCTTGGTAGTGTTTTTTTTTTTTTTTTTTGGCATCTTGTCGATGTTAAATTAAGGGCTGCATTAGACAGAACATATCATGGAGCCTACCTAGTGTTCTGTTATTGTGCATTGCAAAGAGGGTTTTAAAAGTTTAAATGGATTCAGACTCCTACCTCAGAAACACCAGACTCCAGAAAACTGCGGAAGAACGATTGCCTGTAGTATGGGCTGATGGTAGAGGAAAACCAAGGCAGGAGATCATATTCATAAAGGCCTTCTCCAAAAAACTGGTCAAACAAACGGCTTGGAATAAAAGGTCCAAGAGCACGTTTGAACCAGGGGTGCTGAATGGTAATATCCATGGTCTTTGCTGCTGTGAGCTTGGTGGTGGAAAGGAGAGAGCACAGTCACTCGGGTGACAGTGAGGTCTTTGTTGGACTGCACAGTGAAGTTGCAGGCAGGTTCCCTCTATATATACTGCTTTCACAGAATGAAGGCATTAGTGGGATTTCTCTGGAAAGACATGATCTCATGATAAAGGCCAATCTGGTCAGCAGAAATTGTAGGGGCTGGCCTGAGAGTGACAGTCTGGTGAGAACCAGTGCCAGACACCTCCCAGCAGCAGCACTGGTGCACTCTGCAGCTATTATTCCTGTCCAGCTGTAAGGAGCACCAGCCCTCACCTGCGGTGGACAGTTCCAAAAGAACCTCTGACATGACTCCCCCCCCCCCCAAAGAGTGATGCTTCTTAGTCTTTCTTTTTTTCAACCTGCAAATCTGCCTGATTTGCAGATTTAATAAAAGGGATCAAAACCAGTTACTCTGAAGAAAATGTTTTCTAGAGGCTTGCAGAGGATTTATTTCAGGTTGAATACATTTGAAATAAAACTGAAAGGAGTTATGTTGCGCTGGGGAGGGTTGGGTTGGTCACCTGCTAGGAGGCGAGTAATAAAACAGATTCCTTTTATGTGTGAGGTTTATCAAGAAACCAACTCTCTACTGATTTTTCTAAAAATGAAGTTAGTAAAAACATGTAGAATTTTGCTAAAATCTAAAACCTCATATATTTTGTTTCATTCTGGTGTAGGTACCAAAAAAGACTGTTTTATGGCCAAAACTGGAACCTAGACTGGTGTTGTCCAATCAATCTGTACATTAGGTGTGGCCCACAATGGCTGCCTAGATTGTTGTTTTTTTGTTTTGTTTTTTGCCTAAATCTCTCACAGGCCTAGTCAGTATAGCCAATGGTGAAGGATTATGGGGAGTCTGCACATCTGGACAGGCATTGTAGTCTACCCTGCCGTATATTCCCCACAACGCTTCTGAAGCTCTGTGTAAACAGGCACCCTGCTCCTTTGGCATCCCTGAGCAGCTCATGTCTCTTGGTTCAGGATCTGCTTGCACTCCAGCTTTTATGGATAGGGTGGGGATCTCTGGTGGTCTTTTCTACCTACTGATGGTTTACTGTCACTCAGTGTTGAGCTGATGTGCCCATCTAGTTCATGTTTCATTGACATCTACATATCTACAGAATCAACGCAAGCAATGCAGGATCCTGTGTTCACACATTTGACACTGTGCCATTTTATAGAACGACTCATTTTCCCTCCAGCATTTATAGCACACATGGACAAGTAAAGAATTATTAATAGTGTGGGAAAGAGCATCCAAACTCAGAATCCAGGTATTTTGCAATCCTGTACTATAAATGGCAACTGTGGAACAAACACAAGAGAAGCAACCAGCACAATGGGATTCCTGCTGTTTAACTGCACATCTGGGGTTGGCCCTCAAGGTCTAAGCCTAGCACTCTCCTCAAATTACTGCTGAGAACAAAGGTGGCAATCAAGTGACCCTCCAGATGTTCTTCAACTACAAGCCCTGTCAGCTCAGGCTAGTCTAGCCAATAGATGGGGATGGTGGGTGGGCACAACATTTGCAGAGTTACATGTTGCCCATTCTTGACCGAGATCAGTGGTTCCTAACTTTGGGTCCCTAGATGTTCTTGGACTACAACTCCTAGAAATCCTGGCCAGCACAGCTAGTGGTGAAGGATTCTGTGAGTTTTAGTCCAAGAACATCTGGAGGCCCAAGTTTGGGAATTGCTGGCCTAGAGGAAGGTGATGCAAACAGAGGCAAATGGGCTCTGGGCTGGCACAGGCATTTGAGATCTGCCACTTCTGAAAGTGCTTGGGAAAATTACTTTACATCTCCCAGAATCCTCCGGCTAGCGTGGACTTTTCCAGCCTCTAGTCACTGCAACAGCCTTCTTTTTTTCTTTTCTTTTCTTTTTCCCAAAGCATCTTGTGGGCTGAAGCCCCCCACTCCCAAAAGACTGTCATAACCTACCTGCATTGTTGACAGTATTAGCACGGCAGAAGTCCTTGCTTTCTTCCATTTCTTCTACTTCCAGTTTAACTCGAAAACACTGTATCCCAACAGATCTGAAAGGTATCAGGGAGAACAGTGTACTTTTATGTAACACAATTATGCAGAGCATGAAAATAATGAGTTACAATAATGAGCAATGTTACATATAGAGTATAACTTTTTGAAATACTGAAGATGGTTCTTTTAAAAGATAATGAAATAAGTGTTTATGTTTTATCATTACATTTTTTTTCATAATGTGTAACATTCACTTTTACTTTCTTGTTATTTGGGGGGGACAAAGATGTTTAGGGGGACATTTGGAAGGGTTTGTTCCCCCCGGGTTTTAGGCAAGTTTCTTACATTTTAGATGGGAATAAGAAAGGCAACTAAAAAGCAACAAGTGCAGTATCAGAATCAGTAACTTTATAAATAATGTGCTATGTTAATGACAATGAACTTTTGCTGCAGCAAATTATATAATGTTTTTTTAAACAAAACCTTCCTAAATTCTGCAGGCATACATGAACAAAATCTCTGTGTTAACCCTGCTCTGACCTTGCATCATCTCTCAGCTGTTCCATTGTTATCTTGAGTTGTTTCTTCCTCTATCAAAAAAAGAAAAATGCATTATGAGGTGCCACTAACTCCCTGTGTTAATGGAATTATATCCTGGCTCCTCTGTCCACAGTCACAGCCCATCTATAATATATATTCAGTCCTAAACATTTGTGCATGTTCATCGTTTGAGCAAGGAGAGCACTCTAGCCTCATTCTCCTATATTTCTGCTTTTGTTTCCTTGCTATCTGGGTTCAAACTCATGTGGTGAGCCTCCATGGATAGTGGAAGTTCCCCCATTCAGCCTTGCTGCATTCCATGTGTAGGAGGATGACAGAAATGACAATGGAAAGGAAAACCTTGCTTGCTGCCATACTGTAAATGAATGTTAATGCCTGAATAGGGCTTTTGTGAATTCAAGGGCCAATCTATAGGCTACAGATAGCCTGTGATTAGAAAAAGGAACTCCTTATGTGCCAAGAATATCTGATTGTCACAGCAGGAGCTTTTCCCATCTCCCATAGTTTGCAAACTGACTTGCTTTGTTTTGTGACTGCTTCTCTGGACCTAAACACAGACTTTGTTTTTAACTATGATCGTTCAATCATGAGCAATGGTCTGCTAGAAGTCACTTCTGTGGAATACTGATAGATTTCCAGCTTCTGATTTTGGACTTCCTTTAATGTCTATTTTGGTCCTTGTCGGGCTTTCACTTCTGTCAGCATGTATAGTGAAAAAGAAGGCAACACAGAGTGAGGATAAGAAGAAGGGACAAAACCTGGTCATTTGGGTTGAGACTGGAGTTCAATGGCAAAGCACATGGGTTGTATGTAACAGGCTCCAGGTTTAAGTCATCTTCAGGTAGGGATGGAAAACTTCCTTCCTGAAGCCTTGGTGAGCCATTGCCAGTGTCAACAGTGGTAGGTTAGATGGGCCAATGGTCTAATTCAGTACAAGGCAATCTCTTGTATTAATTACAGTTACATTTGAGAATGTGCGTGTGCATTTCTCCTGAGGGACTGAAGAGCAAAAGACAATCTAGCAGAGGAAAGTGGAACTCAGTGTTATGATGAGGCTACAGGAGAAGATCAGATGACAAGATTTAATGTAAACCAGAATACCAGCAAAAAGTAAAGCAATGTTGCCCTTGGTACAGACGTGCCCCCAGGGATTGTCTGACAGCTTTAGCATTAGTAGTAAGAATTCCTTTAAAAAGCAGGTCTCCTCCCTCCCACCCCTGTTGCTTTGATCCATTTCAGAAGTGTGAGACTTTGAAGGGAAATCCAAGAAGCATCACAACCTGTCAATGGTTTTATCTGTACATGACAGAATATCATGACATTTCTAGAGAAATAGTCTGGTTTAGCATGTTGCCAAATTTAAAAGGGAAAGGGGAAAGAAACAGAAGACAAAATGTTGTTTCAACTTTAACTAATTTATTTCAGTGTTAACTTACATGGATCAAAATAAATTTCTTCAGACTGCCTGAAGGTGTCTGAAGAATGGGTTTTGATCCATGAAAGCTCACACTGAAATAAATCTGCTAGTCTTTAAAGTACAATATTTTGTACTGTTTTTTCTCTCCCCCCCCACTTTAATTTCATCAGTACCATATAATGAACTTCATAGCACCTTCAGAACCAAGTCAGTTGCTTCTTCAAAGCAAGTCAGAAAGGACATTGTATTTTTCCTTTTTATGTGATTCAGACTTGTGATAACTGATCCATCACACATCTACCTAATATTTCGATTTAAGGAGCACAATTAATGGTTCATGATCACTGTGCCTCCTTGACAGGTGCTGGACTCGATGATCCATTCCAACTCTGCAGTTCTAAGATTATGATGATGATCATCATCATCACCACCACCATCATCATCACTGGCCAAAAAACCAAAACATGCACCCACAATTTCATTCAAAATAAACTGCAACATTTCTAGGAATTATTTTTTTAATTTAAAAGGTGGGCTGATCTTCTCCTACATGAACCAGACTTACAATTTCCAAAGTACTATATTAGAAATGAAAATATCTCTAAAGGATATATAATCAAATCATGGTATCTACCAAATATACTGATGAAGGAAACAGTTCTGCAGAACACATTGTCTCTATGGGCAAAATCCAATGTTAACAACTAGACTTCTGCTCACAGAACTGGATTTCTTCTCTACTACTGTCCCCTGCAAACCCCCACTCTCCCCCGAGTATTTAGTTCAGGGTGTCCTCCATGAAAGATTTTGGAAGGGGTGTGAAGGGCTATTTGATAAAAAGATTTTAATCTCACTTACATTACAGCCCCATCATGAATACAGGAATAAATCGGAATTTAGTTCTGCTGTCCTGGTGCTAAATTTATTTGGAATAACTGCAAATTTATTGTAGAAAAAAATACTATAGTTTCAAAGTTAAAAAAAATCATAAAAAATACATCTACAACCATACACATGCTCAGTCAGTCACCTAGATCAGTGGTCTCCAACCTTGGGCCTCCAGATGTTCTTGGACTTCAACTCCCAGAAATCCTGGCCAGCAAGAGGTGGTGGTGAAGGCTTCTGGGAGTTGTAGTCCAAGAACATCTGGAGGCCCAAGGTTGGGGACCACTGACCTAGATTATGTTTTCTTAAAAAACTGCAAAAAGAAGAAAAAGAAAAATCCCTGCTCTCATCTTCTCCAAATTCAACCCATGATGGGGTATGTAGTCCACCGTATCTGGCAAAGTTGGCGGAATCAGAACTCATATGTCCATACTGGTGTTGACACACTCCAAAGCTTTCTCTTAGGTGGTGGTGTCTTTGCAGAATGACTACCTTACCATAAGCTTTGGGTCCTAAGAAAAGTCAGTGTAAGGATATTTATGAAATAATTCTTTCCTGTCCTCTCCTGTTCTCTGCCTTGCAATTCTCTGCCCCTGCCTTCTCTAGCAATGGGTAATTTGTGCCCCCCTCAATGTTTTTTTAAGAATCCACATCACCCCCAGGTGATATTTAGAAGCTGTGTTTTTTGCATGACAAAGACTCTATAGCTCTGTAATACAGAGATAACAATCCTCTATTTATCAGTTTAAGGGCAGCTGCTCAATGTTTTGCATGTAGAGAGTATTAGGTTTAGTTTCTTGGTGGTGCTGAAAAAAAATTGTGGCTGAAACTCTTGAGAGCTTCTGCTAGTCAGTGTTAAACATACTAGGCTAGCTGGACCAATAAGGCAATGGTCTTATTTCTCTCTTCACCTTCCTTGGACAAGTCCTTTCTAGCCAAGGCAGACATTTTGTCTGTTCTCAAATGGTGCAGGAACCTGGCTTTCTTGTCAAGCCCTGCAGCTTCTGATAATAATATATTGATCAAACACAACATAACAATTGTCTGGTTGCTTGAGCTGGATTCCTTTATTTTGCAGATTCAAGCTGAAATGAAACCCAATAACGAAATGCAATGAAACCCAATCTTACATTGATCAATTCCATTATGAACTGCAGAGTGTTAACTGAAAAAACACTGAACCATAAACCCACCATAATCCAAGGATAAAGAATGTATGGCTCTTCAGCTACAGTCATCACAACCATGTAGTCTGAGAAAATCTAGAGAACCACATATTTCCTACCTCTACCATAGTGTGGACATCTTTCAACACACAGATCACATCACTTGCTGTTTTTAAGAGAAAAATGCCCACATGCTAACCCTGTCCAGATTCCAAGTCTTTAGCATCCTAGTATCATTGCCCTCTATCTTTTCCCTCCATGTTTGATTCAGGCCGGGAGGTGGGTGTCACTTTATTGCACTGCTTGCACCTCAGCTTGGAACAGCTTTTCCATTCCAGCTGTATGTTGAAAAGCTAAATATCAGCTCTCTTTATACAAAGGCAGATTTTTATTTAATCAAAAGAATTTATATAATGTCAACAGTCTGCCTGGGTGCAGCCAAAGGGGCTTAAAAAGTTACTAGCAATCCCATTTTTCCACCTCAGAGCCCATGTCCTAAACACTGCACAAATCCCCTCAGTGCTTGGGGCGTATAATATCATTGTTGTCAAATCAATGGTGAATGTATGTGGTGTTAATCCTTGGCACAAATTCAACCAAGCTCAGCAGGTTTCAGCAGCACAATACCCTCCATGTCTTCATCAATGGATTGCTATGGTGAATGATATGCTGCTCAGTATTATTTATTTATTTAAAATATTTTAGTACCTTAGCTCACAGACCTTCACAACAGCGGAAGTGAGATACAGCAAGAGCAAGATCTGTGTGGAAGGGGTTGTGGCTGGGGGCTTCTCCTGTTTATTTCAAGAAGAAGACATAAAGGGCCAAAGCCAAACCTCCTCTTGTCCTGTTGGGTTCATCCCACCATGGAAACCAGGGACTATAACAACATGCTCATCTTTGGATGAGCCATGCTGAAGAAAACAAGGCAGTTATCTTATAATGAGTCAGCTTTCATTATCAAGGGCCTGTTAAAACCTTGCGACTAAACCCAATCTGGGCTCAGCAGCACCTGAGGTTTAGTGGATTATGGTGAAGATAGCTGTTAGATAGTTGCAAAGGAAGAACAAAGAGATGACATGATGGAACCATGTGATTGTGTAAGCAATACTATATCGTTTTCTCCCTCATTTGTCTGCTATCAGTTGTTATCAGACATAAGTGCATCTCTAGAATTCCTCCCCTTTTGGGTTTGTCCCCACAAATTTTGTAAGTTGCAAGAGCTACAGTAAAGTTGTATAATATATATAATGCTGTCCTCACATCATGAGGCATCTTATAGGGCCAAAAATAAAAAGGAAAAAGTACATCAGGCACTATTTCATTGATTCAGCCTAACTATACAGAACCAGAAAAGATTTAATAGAGCAAGATAATCCACAGAGATTTAGAACTTAGATTTTACACATTTCGGCCAGGATAACTTCATATGCCATGTTATGTTTTCCTGTACTCAGCAGGACCTCTCTTAAGCCAAATGTATCCCGCTGTCCCAATATGGGCCAAGTTTCCCCATTGCTACAATACACTGTATACTTGAGCATCAAGGTATATACATGTTATAGTCATCAGAAGGTAGAAGTGTAGCACAGTCAAGTTCTGAAGCCTCTATTTCTAGCATGGTTCTTAGAGTGGGAACATTCCAAAATAAGAAGCAGGCAGGCAGGAGCAACACACAAAATGAAAGGCTTTTGGGAGGGTATACTTTTTTTTCACTCCCCCTCCTCGTCTCAGAAATACTTTGCCTTGGAAAGAGCTCTATAGGGCTATCATCTGCTGTGAAAGTTGTTGCATGATGATTGACACAATTGCCTCTCAACACAAAATCGCAGACGTCACATGGTGAAGCTTTTTTCTTTTATTATCTCCACAAACTGGAGGCCAGACAATTTTTCCAGTGTGTACATAGCACAGCAGAAGCAATGTGCAGTCTTCAGCTGAAATCATGACATGCCCCACAGCCTTCTAGCCTCTTTTCCCATGAACTGGAATGGCTGGCTTTTTTCTCCTGTGAAACCTAAAGATTCTGACCTATCTCATGACGGGAAGATCCATAAATTCTGGACCTTTCTTTTGTCTAGTCTGAATTTCTATAAGCAATCCTTGCGCCACCCTGATAATGTTTGATTTCAATGTTCACTAAAGGTGAAGTAAACAATAATGATGTGTACAACACAACATGGATTGCACTCCTTGCATTGGGCCAGTTCTATAATTTCCCATTAGGAAATTTCCCATTTCCAATTAGGCAGAGTGAGGATGCTGTCTTAAATTTGGGATGTCATGAAAGGACAGCAAACAGTCATTTAGTTGGTAGTTACTACATTTTTACTTTTTATCAAAAATGGGGAGACATACCTGTGGGATTTTCTGCCTTATGTGCCAAAGTAATTTCACAGATTTGGATTACTATGCAGATTGACCTAGATGGATAAGGACCACCATTTGGTGTTTTACCTCAGGCAGAGAAATGACATGGGCAGGTTGTGGAGCTTATCATGAATGTCCAGTGCAGGAACATAGTAACAATCTGCTCCTAGTTCAAGTACTGTACAAAACATACAGGAAAATGCTCAAGTTCCCACTGCTGACCCACGTATAAATATAGAATCAGTAATTCATTTACATTTCTTGTATTCGTACATATAGTTATTGCTAAAACCATTCATTATTGAGGTGTTTTAAGAACTGGTCACACAACTTTTATGATACTATAGTAGCTCCTTTTGACAGGCTCATAAACATACAAAAAAGTGTAACAGAAGTTTCCCTGTAAGCCCTTAAGAAGTTGTTAGAATCAGCTCCTGTCATGCCCAGTATGACGGAAGGAACTGTTGCCTGGGAACATCTGATGAGATACACTTTCCCCACTCTACTAGGAGATGTATGAGGATAACCCGGGGGGGGGGGGAACGGGGGGGGGGGGGAGAACAACACTGGAATCAAGTCAAGTCCTATCCAGATACTCAAAATATACAAGACTTACTTAAGTCCCAAATCTACTTTGAGTACCACTGTTGTCAGAACCAAGCCTTTTTTTCTGTCAACAGAGTATCTGAATCATGTCCCACAATTTGGGGACACCCAGAACCATGGTCAATATTCCTAATTTGGTCCCCCACCTTAAAAGCCAGTTCAGAGACAAATCATTAACAGCTGCTCTATGAGTTTTCTGGGCCAGTGGTGCTTGACCAGGTTTACTAAAGCACCTGAGGACAGGTATGTTAGAACTTGTAACTGCACTGAATCTAGGCCATTAAAAAAGAGCACAAAACAGAATACTTTGTCAGACTCCTGGGAGCAATGGAAACAGATTGCACAGAGGGATTGCTTGCAGGGTATGAATGCCATTAAGGGATACATGTAATAAAGAAATAAAATGAGGAAGCAGATTGATAGCCTTGTTAGTACGAATCAGTATGAATGACCAGAACTATTTTCTTTTGTCTTTCAGCTACGTTTCACAAGTGCTGATCTCTGGCAATGCAAAACCTACTTTGCTAAAGAGTAATGATAGCTGAACATGCCTGCCTTCAATGCAAAACTAATAAGCAGTATGACCAAGTCAATACTGGCTTTCAACTTCTCAGTGTCAAAACACCTGCTGAATAACTTAGCCCCCTTTATAGAACCTTCCACCATCTCCAGCCTTATACTACTACTAGTTGCCTAACAAAGCCCAGACAAATTCCCAGCACTGGCATTCAAGTGAAACTTGCTGCTTAGGAAAGCAATGTGCTTGGAGAAAAAAACAAGCAAGCCTCTTGTCATTGTTGGAGCACCAATTCAAGAGCAACATGTCATGCCTCAAAGCATTTGTTGTTTCTGCTGTAGCTTTGAGGGAGACAATGGGTGTGAGAAAGCCAACCATGACATGGAATGACCACTCTATGAGTAGCCATGTTACTCATCAAATAATATGACCAAAGACATGGGATACTGTTGTGTCACATGCATGTTTTCTTCGCCAGACACTGGTCCAAGTTCACCTTTTGCCCTCCTAAGAGGTTGTGCATTCCAATTCAGCAAGAGATCCCCCATGCAGAACTCGGCTTCTATACCTGAATCTTGTGGGCTCAAGATATGTTTCAATGTTTATTACAACAGTGGCATGCATGTGAGTAGTGCATCTTCCAGTGCAATCCACACTGCAATACATGGATGGGAATGCCCACAATTATTGTGGGAGCAAGGCCAGCTTGCTTCACTTGAGAAAATAAATGATTTTCAATGAAAAAAACAAAAGCAGGAAGACCCAGAGATCACTTATTACTAAGAATAAAGTTTTTGTTTTACAAATATTTCACTTAACCTGAGCTTAACCCAGTGCAACTTTGATGGTTATATGGCAGAGTGGAATATAAAAGGGCTTGGGTAGCCTTGCTGCAGGAGGATCATACATTTCCTTCCCCTAAACATCATCAGGTTCTAGAGTGCACTGCAACTAGTAGATATGTTAAACCTGCAATGCAACACTTTGCATTTATGTAATACTTGTGTGCCAGTATTTTCCCCTCCAATTACTGCAGGAGAAACAGTAGGAGTTTGAAATATGCTTTATCATTTGTATGTATACCATGAGCATACACCACAAACCAGAGTGTGCTGAAATTGTGGGAGAAGTGGGAAGTCACATTACCAATAAACATACACAACTATACTGTAATGAAGGTTTTCAAATAAAGTGATTGTATGGTTATTCAAATAAATAGGGACCCACTCAGCTTCTAAATAATAAGAACTGCAGTAGTAATGATATTAATGGCTGTCCAACTACATCAGTCATCAAAAGAGAGGACATGAAGGACAATCATGCATCTGCTGCTTGCATATTTCTCCCCCTTCCAGCCACAAAGGAGAAGGAAGAGAGAAAGAGAAAAAGTGAGTGAGTTACAAAACACATTCAACAGCTTTGAAACTGCTGCCACTAGTAAGAGTTATGATGCTGCTATTTAGGAACACAGATAACTCAATACCTCCTTGAAACTATCATCCTGAACCAACACTCTCTCTAAGCTGTGTGGGTGTACAGCACTGCATCGGTGCCGCACACCCGCAGCCAATATTGCCGCCCATTTGGTTACAGTCACAGCTGGACCTCCATGTATGCAGTGCCGGGACCCCGCCCAGTGCTGGCAGAAAATTAGAGGGAATGTTGTCCTGAACTATAATATTACTGCATGAATTTTCATGGATTACAATACACTTCTGTTAGTTTAAAACACTGGTTCCCAACCTTGGGTTCCCAGATGTTCTTGGACTGCAATTCCCAGGAACCTTCAACACTAGCTGTGTTAGCAAGGGCTTCTGGGAGTTGCAGTCCAAGAACATCTGGGGACCCAAGGTAGGAAACAACAGGTCTAAAAGGGGCCACCAGACTTGTTTTGTTTGTTATCCATGTTGAAACATACCAACACAGCTATCTATATGAAATATATTATCACCACCAAAGCAAAACCATTATAAAAGTGAACTGAAGAAAACAACAACAATATTAGAGGATAGTTTTAGAAAACTATGTGAACAGAGGCGTGTTAACAGCACACTTGGGGTGCAACTACATAGTGAGGAAGATATGCCTTGATCTGGAATTTTGAGTATTGGAGAAATGTGAACTCTTTTAATAAAGCTTTGAGAAATAATATTATCTGGATCATATCAATTAATTGAGTAATCACTATTCTCCCATTATGCAAAATAAAACACAAAAAGGCCCATAAACTATATTTTATTAATCTCATATGTTCAAAAATTGCAAGATAACACAAATTTGAAAAACAATGCTGGATGTTCAAGAACACTTGTTACTTTTAGAATATCCCTAAAATTGTTTCTGTAATTTTATCTCTTTCTTAATCTGCCTAATGGTCTGTCCTGTGCAATTGTAAATCTTATGCTCTGTCTCCAAACAGCATATTAATTAAAAAATATAATGATCTTGTATATTCATTAATTTAAGGAATTGGTTCTGTTTAAGGGCACAGTTCTAATTAGCCAAGACAGCTAAGCTAACACTAAAGCAGGTGAGCCTGAGCATGTTAGTATTACCTGACCTTGGCCTAACTTTGTGCCAGCATAGTGGATGAGAGTACTGACTGAAAGATCTAGGGCAGCGATGGTGAACCTATGGCACGCATGCCACAGCTGGCACGCAGAGCCCTCTCTGCGGGCACGCGAGCCATAAGTTGCCGGATTGCTACTCCCCTCCCCCCCCGGCAGCCAAACCTCAGGAGGCAGCTGCAGCCACGGTGCTGGCGCTCTGACAGGCGGCGGGCCAGGATCCGGAGCAGCTGGCACTGGCAGCGGATCCGGAGTGGGGACTCCAGGCACCTCCATGCACTTCCACTGCCACTGCCCGCCAAGTGGGTTTTTTTTTTCGCCTCCAGTTTGGGCACTTGGGCCCAAAAAGGTTCGCTGTCACTGATCTAGGGTAACTCAGCTCCTCTCTTGCTCACCTTGATACTTGTAATTATTTAAAATTATGATGTTTTAATGATTTTTTTATATTTATTGTATAATGATGTTTTTATAATATTTGTAAGCCGCCCCAGGTAGACTTTGTCTAGGGGGGCGGGGTAAAAATCCAATAAATAAATAAATAAATAAATAAATAAATAAATAGATGTTAGTACTAGATATTATGCTATTACTTTTGAATTTCTTTTTTCCCAACAGAAACATTAGTAACTGCCTGGGTTTTGTACTATCTATCTTAAAGGGAGAATACAACAATGTTAGATAACTTTTTGTTCATGAAAGAAAGTATCCCAAGGGAAAACAAGCCTATAATTTTCTCAGTCACTTTCCATGACTGATACATGTGGATGTCTTAAAGCAAAAGTTCTTGTTTGCCTTTTTTACTCAGTTCACCATAGGAGCACACACACACACACCCATATCTGCTAATTCTGTTTCCATAATTTCAATTACAGAAAATTTAAGATATTTAAGGAGACTATCTACTTCATCTTCTAATACGAGACAGATAGAGGTTTTTGTCTCATAAGCAGGAATCATACAGGAGTCATACAAGGGCACAGGCTTTTGTCCCATCCCCTTGAATGACTCCTGTATGTTCTATTTAGGGTTTGCTACTATCCGTTGGTTTGGGCATGCAGAGATGGAAAGGTGAGGGGCTTCCATGCATCAAAAATCCAGATTCAAATACAAACAAAACAATTTCCTGTTTTGCTCCCCAACCTCTCATTCTATCCAAATGGACTTCAAAATATGTTTATTGTTTTTACCACTGGAGGGAGCAATATCCAAGCAAATGGAACACCAAACGAAATCTTACCAGTACCTTGCACATTTTAGTTCCCCTTCACCACCAGCCATGCTTCCTACTTAGAATATTTAGAAATCTTATACACTTAATTGGTAGCAACTCCCACTTAATTTAATTGTACCTTTTTTTAATCGGACACATACATGCCTACCTGGCATGGATTACTAAAAGAGACATTGGCTGAAAAATACTGTGCACCAAATATTCAATTATAACTCCCACCCTCACTTATACAATCTTTTAAATTTTGGTACATAGGAAAAGCTGTGGCTTTGAATATCTTATTTTTCCTTCTTTCTTGCACAATATTATTTAATTTCTTAATCCTTGCTTTTCAATATAATCATATAAAAATAACTAATTATTGGAACACAGTAACAAACTAAAAGCAGCAGGAAAAACACAACAGATCAAAACTACAAATCAGCATAAGAGCAGAGTCAAATGCTTCTTTGAACAGCAGAGGAAAGGGTAGTAGAGAGAGTGCCTATAACTAACATTAACATCTAGCATGTGGCAAATAACTGTCAAGAACGTCTTTAAAAGTCATGCCTGTTATTGGACAACAGAAGTGGAAAGAGCTTCCTTAACAGCAGTGGCTTTTGGAATCCTCTTGAGAAACTGGCAAACTAACTTGTCTGTGAGATTATTTGCTATCACTGAAGTTGTTTACCAGATTTCCTACTTTTCTTAGTAACAGTTTTTTGTGACTGAGCGGCAGAAGAAAACGAGAACATGAACTCTAGATCTAAGGGTGTGACTACACAGAAATGTAAACTGACCTTCTGTGGAGTTGCACCTGGGACATTGGTTTCCCACAGTAAATTTGTGTTAACTGGCCACACATAGAGGAAGAAATTGGCAAACAACCTTGTTTGCAGCTTGTTGACATAGCTTTCTTGTAGCCCACGTGATTTGCAGGAGGCACGGCTACAGAAGAATGACCTTAATAAGCTGTAAACAAGGGCCAAGTGGCAATTTCCTCCTCTCATTCTCTCTCTCTCTTTGTCTTGGTGCCTAGGTGTCCCAGTGGAACAGCACTAACACCAATTCTAAAAAAAGAAAAAAAAGAATGACATTATTTGCAAAGAACCAGTCCTCCTGGTGTTGTAACACTGCCCCCTCAGCCACTGCCTGTTTTCTTCATACAATGCAACGGCTATTTTCATTATTTCATTTCACTTCTCTTCTCTCTAGCAACTATTCTCATGTGAAATCTGCAAAGGACTATTAACCTAAGAGTTTAATTTCCCCCAAATTTTCAAGATGAAAAGCCAAACTGTGGATTACTGATCACTTCTCAAATCTGAAATTAACTTGTTGAACTGAACTGAAATACTTAAAAACTTGCACTTACTGTAATAACAAACTAATGAGAGTGAGAATTAACTTATAGCAAACCTAATAGTGCTTTCAAGGTAAGTGAGATATTTAGAGAGCGGTTTTACCAGTTCCACACACACCCTTTGAGTTTCCATGGCTGAACAGAACAAGCAAAAATAAATAAAAAATAAAGAAGACAAAAACATTGTGGCACCTTGAAGACCAACTGCTATATTTTAATGTGAACAGTTGGTCTTTCACAGACAAGTCCACTTTCTCAGACATACTGAGTCAGCAGTGATTCAATTCCAGGCCTCTTGAGTCCTAGTCCACCACTCTATCCATACCACACTGGAAATCAGGCCCAGGCTTACCATCTTTATATTTTCCTTTCAACTACTCTCTGATTTAGGTCTCATCCTTCTGTATACAATCTGAAGACAAATGGAAGAGTAGGCAATACCTTTATAGACCACTAAAAATCATCATACAATCGGCAAGCTTTCGTGAATCAGGATCATCCACTTACTCAGGTGTGGATGGTCTTGATCCATGAAAGCTCGCAGATTGATGATTTTTTCAGTGGCCTACAAAGTTATTGCCTGCTCTTGCATTTGTATTTTATATTGACCACACGGCTCCCTTTTATTTCAATCTGAAGACAGTTATACCAACTTGCCTTATAGAGGCTTGTCGTAAAGATTGCTTTCCACACTACAAGCTCCCATCCATCCACACCTCACCTCTGCTAGTACACACACACATACCTAGTCACTGGCCTGTCTTCATCCTGAGAAAGTCATTGCCATCCTCTGAACCTTGAAATGCACTAACCCAACGAATCCTGTGATTATTTATTTCATGCCTTTTAGAACAAGAATGCAGAAATTACATCCAAATAGAAGGAAGACTGCTGCTGCTGCAGGAACAGGGAAAGGATCTATTTCTTCTGTAACAGAGTAGTCAAGGGGTAGCCATGTTAGTCTGTGCAAGCATATCAGGCAAAATCCAAAGAAACAAAACTAAAAAAGACAAACGGCATGTGGCATCTTAAAGACTAACATATTTTAATGTGAGCTTTTGTGGACATGTCTACTTTGTCAGACATATGGAAACAGAATTAAATGTTGAATGAAATATCAGTTTCATACTAAATATTGATTTTTGTTGTTGTTGTTTAGTCGTTAAGTCATGTCCGACTCTTCGTGACCCCATGGACCAGAGCACGCCAGGCCCTCCTGTCTTCCACTGCCTCCCGGAGTTGGGTCGAATTAATGTTGGTAGCTTTGATGACACTGTCCAACCATCTCGTCCTCTGTCGTCCCCTTCTCCTCTTGCCTTCACACTTTCCCAACATCAGGGTCTTTTCCAGGGAGTTTTCTCTTCTCATGAGATGGCCAAAGTACTGGAGCCTCAGCTTCAGGATCTGTCCTTCCAGAGCACTCAGGGTTGATTTCCTTCAAAATGGATAGGTTTGTTCTCTTTGCAGTCCAGGGGACTCTCGAGAGTCTCCTCCAGCACCACAATTCAAAAGCATCAATTCTTCGGCGGTCAGCCTTCTTTATGGTCCAGCTCTCACTTCCATACATCGCTACTGGAAAAACCATAGCTTTGACTATGCGAACCTTTGTCGGCAAGGTGATGTCTCTGCTTTTTAAGATGCTGTCTAGGTTTTTCATTGCTTTCCTCCCAAGAAGCAGGCATCTTTTAATTTCGTGGCTGCTGTCCCCGTCTGCAGTGATCATGGAGCCCAAGAAAGTAAAATCTGTCACCGCCTCCATATCTTCCCCTTCTATTTGCCAGGAGGTGATGGGACCAGTGGCCATGATCTTAGTTTTTTTGATGTTGAGCTTCAGACCATTTTTTGCGCTCTCCATTTTTTGCGCTCTCCTCTTTCACCCTCATTAAGAGGTTCAGCTCTTGGATATATGTTACAAAAGCTCACATTAAAATATGTTACTCTTCAAGGTCCCACATGTTTTTGTCTTGTTTCCTTTCTTTGGATTTTGTAACAGGGGAACCACTTAACAGATTACTGATGAATATTAGGCAACGAAGGTGGGGTAAGCGAGTTTTTCAAATAAGGAACATCCAGCTCTGGAAAAGTAGATGGTAAGCCACACGTTATACTAAAAGAAGTATTAGTCTTAATAGAGCCAACAGACGTTTATTTTTTCCACTATACGAAAAAAGTACAGTAATTTACGCAGGTAGAATTAGGGATGATCAGATGAAACACAGGGCGGGGCTCCTATACTTCTAACAGTTGAGTGGCAGAGGATATTTCAGCAGGGGGAACCTTGCCCTAAAAACTATTAAAAATAACCCAACGCTTTCCCACCTAGTCACTAAGTGGGCTTAGCCAGAAAGGAAGCCGGGGGGGGGGGGGGAATTGCGACTGTTCACAGAAACTGGAAACACGGCACAACCTACTCCACCAGGCGCATGCGCGCAGCCACTCTATCGTAGCCCTGCCTTTTTGGCGTTGATTGGTCGCTGTCCCCGCCTTCGCTCGTTTCAGTGGGAGTAGGGCGGCGGGCATTTCCGTCGCCGCCTAATGACGTCTTAGGTAGGGGCCGAGGTGTCCGGCGGACGGCCGGGCAGGGCAGGTTGTAAGAGATGGCGGAGTATCTGGCCTCCATCTTCGGTACCGAAAAAGACAAGTGAGTGGGTTCTTTCTCCGGGCTTCGAGGGCCGTCTTGGCTCTGCGTCAACGCCTGCTGTCTATTGGCGAGAGGGGGGGGGGCGGGCGGGAGCTTGGGCCAACACTTTGGCGGGGCCATGCGTAGCAATGGCTTCCCACGAGGAGCCTCTGTTCTTCTTTCTTCCCCTCTGTCCCTCGCTTTTGCGCGTGCGCGCTTTCCCCGGCCGTAGACGGCTCAAGCGCGCGAAAGCCTCTGGGTCTCCTTCCGTTGCCGACGGGGGCCGCTGCCTCGTGGAAGCCTGAGAGGCGTTTCCGATAGAAGTTTGCTGGAGCGCGCGCTCGCTCTCTCGCTCGCGCCCGCCCTTCCTCCATCTTCTTTCGCGAGGGGGGAGGGCGAGCGCGCGAGCGCGGGAGTTCCCTTTCAGAAGACGAAGCGCAGATGGCGGGCTGGAGGGGCGGCGTGGAGTTTCCAGATCTCGGCTTTGCAGCCCTGGGAGCCCGCGCGCCACCCGGGGAGCCTTTGGAGGGAAAGCGAGGCGACCCCCCGACGGGTTTAGCCGCCCCTTCTGTGTCTCGGTCTCCTCCTGAAGAACTGTAGCCAGGGGGAAAGGGGGCCATAAAGCAGCCGTGTTGCAGAATTATTAACTTACAGGCCTAGTCTCGGGCTTTAAAAATCTAGAATCTGCTTCTCGTCACATCTAAAGCGTTTAAAAGTAGGGTAGGTGGGATTTGAGAGGCTCCCTTGGCGCCTGCTGGGTATTCAAGGCGAAGGCTTTATTTTCGAATCAAAAGTCCCCCCACCCACCCGCTTTAATCCGGCCCAAGTGTCTCTTGTGAATTCTGCAGTTTTAGCTTTTTAAAATTTTGAGAACTGTTTTTATTTCTAGGTTTTGTTAGTATTGTTTTAATTTTTCTTTTTAAATGTTTGTTGCTTTCATGTCATTTTAACTTTATAGCCACCAAAACCTCAATTATGGGGTGGTTTAGTATTAACAAGTAAAACAAATATTATTTGCTCAGCAAACATACATATTATTTTTCCATCTCAGTGAAGGCATGTAAGGCACATTAACCAGATACTCTACACTATCCAAAAAAATGACTGGTAGAATGGCAGCTATTATGAAAATCCTGTTGAGGGGTTTTCCTGTTTTTTTTGCATGAGAAAGTTTGGCCCCCAACTCCACTTACAAGAGCACTAAAGCACTGAAAACCAGCCCTTTTCTCAACCATCCGTCACACTCATCCTCTGACTAATCTTGAGATTTTTGGCTGTATTATCCACATTCAAGCAGCACTGAGACTATGGATTTCTGCATGCTTGTGCAGAAAAGCACAAAAACTTGTGTCTCTTACTGAGGTTTTTCTCACATGTATAAGATTTTTCGTGTGACTTGCAGCAATTTAGAACCCCAGTAGCCATCTGGAATTATTCCATCATGGTCTCCTTCCTACTCATATTTCCTGTCTACCTGTCTATTTCACACAGTTCTCTTTCAAAATCATTGAAAATCTCATTTCAATGCCACTATCTTTTTCCATTTCATTTCCCCAGCAGCGGTGGCCAAATTCAGAAGGAAGGACATAAAACACAGTTGCTGTTGATACTGCTATTTGGCAAAGGGTGGTGGTGTAAAAGGACAATAGACATTTCTTTCTTGGTTCTTGTTGCTTTTATGCGAATACACTGAGGGTTTACTAGAATATGCATTAAACATATCGGGCAAAACCAAATGAAAAATGAACAAAAATGCTGTGGCATCTGAAAGACTAACTGCTATATTTTAATGTGAGCTCAGGAAGTGTTTGAGGAAATGGACTGTTTGACGAAAGCTCATATTAAAATACAACACTTAGTCTTTAAGATGCTACAACATTTATGTCTGTTTTTTATTTCATTTTTGCTTAATATGCTAGCAGAGACTAACACAGCTACCTCTTCCAAAAGTAAACACTATGCTTACTACAAAGTTGTCATGTTATATATGCCTTCTGTATATGGTCTGGTCACAGCAATGCCATGCTGCTAGTGTTACATCAGCATCTAGCAGTTACCCACCTATTAGATTTCAGTTATGTCGTTATTAAATAGCATAACTGTAATAATTAAGGCTCATTCTTGAATGCTTTAGGCTTCATGTGTCACAATGAGTACACAGATCATTTCTTTGTTGAAAATTGCCTCATTAGATGAGCCTATAATAAACCCAATCAACTACTGGAGCTAAGCTAAGTATTGATATAAGAAGTCCCATTCATTCAGCGAATCTGCTTGTTGGGATTAACTAGTGGATTTAGCCCAAAGAGTTTTCCAAGCAACAAATGGTATTAACAGACAAACTCCCAACTTTTGTTTGTTGGAGTTTATGAAAAGCAGTCTTATATACTCTGATAAAAAAAAGCCTTAGGGACAAGGAATGATTGTTGATTATTCTTTAGTATCCCAAAACATCACAGCAACTGCAATTTGCTGCTGCTGCTATCTATCTGTATTCCTTTGATATTGCCTCATTTGACTTGCCTATTGGCCTTGCTGACATGAGAGCCAGTGTGATGGAGTGGTTACAGTGATGGACTAAGATTAAGGAAACCTGGGTTCAAATCCCTGTGCTTAACCATGGAAACTCAGGGAGGTGGCACTGGTAAAATCAGTCTTTAAATATCTTGCCTACCTTGAAACACCTACTAGGGTTGACAGAAGTTGGATGCAACTTGACAGCAAATAACAGCAGGGGATGATTACATAGACTTCAGAAAATTAGCGTGGCACAGTTTTCAGTTGCGATTTTACAATACAGATACTGTTGTAGATGCCAGTGCATTTCATAGTATTCCATTACTCCAAAAAGATGATGCCTGCCTTCATTTTGTACTTTTTAGGCATTCTGTAACAGGGCTACTGTAATTGAACATTTCAGTTTGTAACACAGGTAAAAGCAATTCTAAAATATGTGTGGTTACTTGGAAATAAGCTCCATGTAACAGAGTGGGAATCTGAGCAAATATACCTAGAATCAAACTACGTACTGTATTTAAAATTCCAGCTTGAAACATAATGGCTAAGCTCCTGTTGCTTCATGTAGTCAATTGCAACTAGAGTAGGCCCACTGAATCAGTGAAACTTATGGAGGAGTTGACTTGCCAAATCCACATTGATTCAGTGAGCATGAATTACAACTTACAACGCTAAGCAGCAGGATTTCACCCAGTAGATTTTGTGTATTACGTACACAGCTCTAGTTCATAAAGTCATTCCTATAATTCTCTGGGTTTTTTAAAAGGGGAAGCAAATTGATCTCGAAATACCCTTTTTGTCCAGTTGAATTGTTTGATTAGTTTCACTGGAAGCTACTGTAACTAACTACATTACTTTAGCAAATTAGCAGAACATAATCATTTAGACTGAAATGGGGTTGGGATGGGAGTCTTGTATTTCAGAAGCATGAGATAATAGCATGAAGTACAGAATGTGTCTGAGTTTGAATACATGTCCCTTGCTTCTTACAACGGCCACAATACTGATTAATTTGTTTAGCTTTGACTGTATAGCCAAATACTTTGCATTCTTGCTTAGATTTTTCTTGGTTTTGTGTCATTTTCTCCCCAGAGTCAACTGTTCTTTTTATTTCAAAATTGGAGCGTGTCGTCATGGAGATCGGTGTTCTCGATTGCACAATAAACCAACATTTAGCCAGGTTTGTGTTATTTCTCTATTTGCAGGAATTTTGTAAACATCTTCCCAGATGACCCTGACTTTCAGAGCTCTGCCTGTTTGTTTGATTTCTAGATATGTCCTTTGCCTTTTAATTTTTCCCACAAGTTTTTTTTAATGGTTCCTTTTAATCTATAATGGTTACAGAAAATGTTTTTGTGCATTTGCTAATTAGAGGTCAGCCAGTGGTAACCTTCAAGGTAATGCTTGGCATAGTAAATATTGAAATGTTTAAATTGATCAAATACAAAAGCTTTCAAATTTGACTGAAGTCTCCTTTAATCTTTTGCCTGAATAAAGCAGTTTTAGTAAATGGCAACATCTTCAAATTTCTACACTTATAATAAAAACTGGCATTTAAAATTGGGTAGTCTCAGCTACTTTACATTGCTTAAAATGTAGCTTGTGTGCAATAACTACTTTTGACCCTATTGAGTGGGGGCTTGTACTGTACTTATTAGTGATATTATTTAATCATACTAGTGATATTAAAATGGAAGTAATACGTGTAGGCTAGTTTTTTTAAATATGAACTGGTTGTGACATTTGCTAATTTTGTTTCTGATACTGCCCAGATTTTGCTACTGTTTCCCCAAAAGTAAGACAGGGTCTTATATTAATTTTTGCTCCAAAAAACGCATAAGGACTTATTTTCAGGGGTTGATTAATTTTTTTCATGTACAACAATCTACATTTATTCAAATACAGTCATGTCATCTTCTGGTTGCTGCACAATGGTGGAGGGTGGGGTTTCACTTAACTGGGGCTTATTTTTGGGGTAGGGCTTATAGTACGAGCATCCTGAAAAATCCTACTAGGGCTTATTTTCAGGTTAGGTCTTATTTTCCGGGAAACGGTATAGAATATTTTGTATCATTTTAATAAATAATAAATTAACAATTTTGAAAGCATACAGGCTTTTTCACCAACCTACTTATCTGCTTACAAATACCTAAATATTAAAGTAATCAAAACGCAAATTATCTCTATGCAGGAGACCCAAACCATCAGGCAGAGCAGTGCTATCAGGGTGGGAGCAGAAAAAAATAGTGGGGAAGCCACCAGTATCTAAGCTCTGCTTAGAGATGAAAGGGGATAGACTTTTCCATCCCCCTTCTTTAAAAAACTCCTTCCACATGGGAGGAAAGTATGGGTACAGGACTGAAAAACAAAAAATTAAGTTTGCAAAGTCTAAGACAATAAAGAGGTTCTTAACTGGCAGGACTTTAAAGGTTGGAAAGGGTTTTTATAACAAAGGCGCCAGAACAAAATGGCCTTCTCCCTAATACCCTGTTTCCCCTAAAATAAGACCTAACCTGAAAATAAGCCCTAGTATGATTTTTCAGGATGCTCGTAATATAAGCCCTACCCCAAAAATAAGCCCCAGTTAAGTGAAACCCCGCCTTCCACCATTGTGCAGCAACCAGAAGAAGATTACATGACTGTATTTGAATAAACGTAGATTGTTGTACATAAAAAAATAAAACATCCCCTGAAAATAAGCCCTACTGCGTTTTTTGGAGCACAAATTAATATAAGACCCTGTCTTATTTTCGGGGAAACAGGGTAGCTATTCACCAGCTCTCATTTGGCACAGTGACACAGAGAAGGGCCTCAGAAGATGGTATTTTGGTCTGGAGGACCAAAATACCAGTGGTGAGCAACACTAAAACAGCTGTAAAATACACAGTTTAAATTAAACAACAAATGGAAGTAAATTTAAAAATTAAAATTGGTCAGGTGACTGTAGATGTTAAACATACACTCAAATGGAGCTGTTAGGCGTGGCATGATTTAGAAAGCTTGCCAGAATAAGAAAGTTTTGGAGACTTCTTAAAAATCTCCAAGGAGGTGAATCTCAGGCAGCAGTTCATTCCAAAACATAGGAGCAACTGATGAGAAGGCCTGGTTCCTTGTTTTTTCCTTTCAGATCTCCCTTGAGGTCAACATCCTCAGTTGCCCAGCTCAGCTGCATGGGTAGGACAGGCAGTCCCTCTTGGTAGGAGGCTTTCTGTCATGCATTGAGGTCTCAAACCATTTAGGACTTGATAGGTCAAAACCAGAACCAAGAACCTGATACAGAAACAGACTGGTAACCAGTGCAAGGTGGGCAGTATTGGGGAAATATGTTGGTATATATTAATTCCCCTGACTAGTCTGGCTGCCATTTTCTGGACCTGTTGAATTTTCTGGATCAATCTCAAGGGGCAGCCCCACATAGAGGACATTACAGTAGTCAGTCCTTGGGACTATAAAGCATGGACCAACATGGTAGGGACATGCTGTCAAGGTAGGGATGGAGCTGTACTATCTGTCTAAAGTAGAAGTTGGCTGACCGGACCACAGATACTATCTGAGCATCCATCTGCAGCGCTGGGTCCAGAAGAATGCCCAAGCTGTGACCCTCATCTTTAGTGGAGAGAGTGCGCCCCCAATTAAGGGGGGCTCCCAATTTGCAAGCAGCAGGAGGCCCCACCCAGAGGACCTCTGTCTTGTCTGGGTTTAGTTTCCGTCTTTTGGTCCCCATCCACTTCAGCACCACGGACAGACAGTGCTTAAGAGACAGGACAGCATTTACTGCAAAGGGTTGGAAGGAAAGATAAGTTGGGTGTCATCTGCATACTGATGATGTGAAACTTCAAATCTCTGGCTGACCTCCCCCAGTGGTCTCATGTAGATATTAAATAGCAGAGGGGAGATGATTGATCCCTGTGGGACCCCACAATTTAGAGTCCAAGGGGCAAAGAGCATCTCCCCAAGCTGTACTTTCTGGGGATAGTCCTCAAGGAAGGATCAGAGTCAGCACAAGACCAGACCTTGATCCCCAATCCCGAGAGCCTCTCCAGTAAGATACTGTGGTCAACAGTATCAAAGGCTGCTGAGAGATCAGGGAGGACCAACAGGGACACCTTGCCCTGGTCAGCCTCCCTTAGAAGATTATCTTGTAGGACGACCAATACAGTCTCCAATACTATGGCCTGAACCCAGACTGAAATGGGGCAAAGGCATTGACGTCATCCAAGAGTGCCTGAAGTGGCAAGAACCCTTTCCATTAGCTTGCTCAAGAATGGTATGTTGGTGATGGATCTATAGTTGTTGCAATTGTTCACCGCCAAACTAGTTTTTCACCAAATGGGCCTAATAAGCATCTCCTTAAGGGTCTGAGGAATGTGGCCCTCCTGGAGAGATGCATTAATAATTGCAATGGCCAATTCTTCAGTTACTGGTCTGGTAGCTTTTAAAAGCCAGGCCGGGCCAGGATTTAGGAAGGTTGCAGTTGCCCTACAGCAACCAAGCACCCTGTCGACCTCAGCTGAAGACACAGACTGAAATTGATTTAACAGAATTGGACAAGCTGGTGCAGTGGATGTCTCAGTCAGAGCTACTGCAGCAGTATGGTGGTCCAGGTCCCAATGGATAGCCTCAGTTTTGGTCTTAAAGAATGCCACAAACTGGCCACAGGGAGGCTTGTCACTTTGACCAGTCACATATAAATCGTATACTATATATGGAATAGTTCCACCAGATGGTTCTGGGCCTCATTTATCCCTGAGGAGTAATATGATCTGGCTGCTTTTACAGCTGTTAGGTAGGCCCTAAACACAGCTTGGATGTTAGTCTAATTTCCATTGGGCCCCACCTCCCAATGCTCTCTAGACTTCTACATTGTTTCATTGCCCAGAGCTCTCGTGTGTACCATGGAGTGGACTCGGCAGTGGAGAGAGCATTTGGGTGCGATCCTGTCATCTGCGTGGGTGGCAGCAACATGCTATCCGGTGACTTGGACTTCGATAGGAACACCTACCAGATCAGCCGATATCCCTCCCATAGCCTCCTGAAATCCAGCAGGATCCAGTAGTCTGTGAGGGCAGACCATCTTAATGGGTCCAATCTTCCTGGAGGGAGGGGGGCAGCCACTGAGAGACTGCACTGTATCAGTTCCTGAATTAAGTTACAATTCGGCATAAGTTCCTCTTTTTAAACGTCTGTTGTAGTGATTAATTTCTGTGGTTAATTTCTGGACTGCCACAACAGTTTCTTAATAGCTTCTCACTCTGCAACTCAAACTTTGCAAGCTAGGTCAAACTATAAGTCCCATGTGCCTATTACTAATCCATTTCTTGTTTAATATGGTTAATAATAAAAAAAATTCTAACAGTGCCATCAGTCACTGATCCAAAGCACAATTCCAGAGAAGAAGGACATTGTTTTCAGAAGCCTAACATTGATAAGCCACAGTACCATCATTTGGACATTTCAAAATTCCCGGTGACATCATGCCATGTGGAACAAAGAATGTGTTGTGCATATAGGCATAACCTTATTTCTTGAGGCAACGTGTGGTCAGAAGCTTTGGGTGCATATGCAGCCTACAGATTTCAGCAGAGTGTTCTTGTGATAGGTGTATGCAGATGCTTATGCCAGTTGAGTTGGTGACTTGGGTTACATGTCACATACCAAGTATTTCTTACTTGTTTGTAATTTAAAATTAACCTGACAGCCACCATGGGAGTTGCATTTTTCTTCTTCTAACGTCTTGCTCTCCCAATTACAATCCATGTTTTTTTTAATACCTCCCAAACTGGCAATCTTACACTGGTCCCTGGCATGCTGGAAAAAAATTGCTGGTTTGCCACATCAGTTAGTCTGCAAAGCAGTGGTTTATGCAAGTTTTAATGTATCACATTTTCAGTTTTGTGTATTTGCCCAACATTTTTCATGTTGATGAACCATCAGTAAAATACTGTAGTTTTGATTTACTGTCCTGAGTACTTGTTTGCATATTAAGTTCACATATTCCATATCTGTATTTAATTGAGCATTTTGATAGGAATGCTGGAGTAAATTATTCTGTACAGGAAGGTTTTCTAGTGTTTGTGACTACAGAATTTTCTAAAGAATATACTTGCTGTTGCATGTAGTTTATGGTAGTATCTTAGTATTAAGATCCTCGTAGTATTACTAAGATCCTCACTATAGGTAGTGAAGACTGAATAAGATTATATGGGTGGGAATTCAGGATGTGTTTGGATTATACATGGCATGCTTTAACTTGCATTTTCCAGCTGTTTGTAAGGATTGCTGACATTTGATAGATGTGGGTGTACACTTTCTGTAGCTTGCAGTTTAAGCAAGACTCTGATATTCATACCTTTCCATTATACTGTACACACCTGTTTGTATGCATGCACTGAAAGAACATTAAAAAAATACATCAGTAGCAACCAGGAACAAGATCCAATAGTATACTTCTACTTATTCCCAGCAGAAATGACAGATGTCCCTCCTTCCTGCAGTCCCCACTTCTGATGAAGGGCTGGAGAGCTCTTCCAGCAGATTTTTGGCTTGACAGAACTACAGGGGGAAGGGGAGAGGAAGAAAGCTCTGATTGTTCTGGTGGTAGTTGGAAAAGTATGCCATGAGATCTAGACTATTATCTGTGGCCATGAAAATATGAAATAGCTGAACTTAGGATCATTTTGTCTTTCTATTGTAAATCAAGTTAGTTCTAGTACAGGTGTTGAGTACTGAGCAAACACTAGATATTTGCCACCTTTTTATGCCCACCTAGGAAATTGCTTTACTAAACTATGTGGTTTAAAAGACAAGGTTTCAGGCTCTTGCCAATTTCAAAAAAACCCACAATGATCATGATAAGATTCTATTGCATTATGAATTTGAAATAATCTAGGTAAACAAATACAGATGTGCTTCTCGTTTTCTTTACTGTGACTAGGAACCAGGGGTTAGCACTGGCTGGTTTTCTATATATAAAGAAAGATAAGTTCTGAAAACAGCATTTTAAAAAATGCAGTAAATGTTATTCAGTTTGAATGAAAGCTGATGCAAACTAACATTTTTAATTAAGTAACATTGAGCTGCTTACACTAATATGGACATTAAGATTCTGAGATGTTAGATTACTAACTTAAACATGGTTTGTTTTTTCAGACAACTTGATATTAAGAAGAACGATACAAATGTAAGGTTTCAAGTCTGCCTGGGCAATTCTTCAAGTAGAAAGCACAAAGCCTGAAAGGATATTCTTTTCTTAAACATCTGCAAAAAGCGAACATGTAGAAACTCATATTATTGAAACAGAAGTTCCACCAAGAAAATGTTTGATAAGAGAAAGTGGAGACTTCTTGTGACAGTAGCCTTTTGATAGCGGTGCACTTCATGTCATGGGCACTGTGCAGGATTTTTTTATGGCCGTCTGTACTGAATAGGAATAAAATTAGATGAAAATCTATGTATATAACCAGTTACAAAGAAATTGTATGACTGATTCTACTCTAGGACCTGGGCTGAGGATACCTAAGCGAATTCGGCAGCTCCATGGTGAAATTAATAACTGTTTCGGTAATATGAATGTTTGAATTGTGTTTCAAAAGCATGTTGCAAATACACCAAACAAACAAACAAACCCAGATATGATTTGAATAGATTTTATATTAAGCTGTTCGCAAAAAGTTGTCTCTTTGCAATTGTCTGTTATATGCACAGCAGCCAGTAGAATTCCCCTTTTTATTTTTTTTTTCCCCGCAGACCATCTTGATTCAAAACATCTATCGTAATCCCCAAAACAGTGCACAGACGGCTGACGGCTCACACTGTAAGTCCCACAGTTGGAGAAATTTTTTTTTTAAGGATGGTGTTAAGAAGCCATTCCTAAATATGAGAAAATCATGTTGGCTTCTGAGCTGCTGACATAAAGCTGTTGCAAACAGGACAAGTGATGGATCTCTTATAATAACGATCAAGAATTTGCTAAATGCCTATGTGTTAAAAGAATAGCGGTTTAATAAGAAAAAGCTGTTGGATTTTTTAAAATAAATTAGAACCTTATCTGAGTACAGGAACACTGCTTTATGCTACAAATACATGCATTAGGCATTTATCAAATACCTTGATTTTTTTTATCTGAAAACATGGGCATTTTTGCCATATACGGTAAGTGAAACTTAGATTTTGTTTCACCTTAACAAACTTAGGCAATAGAGATTTCATGACAGCCTTATTATTGTGTGTTATAATAGAATCTAGTTCCTGACAATTTTTAACCTTTCCACATAGTAAGGATTTTAATAGTTTTAGATGCAAAGCCTGTGATGCTCAAACAACGGTTGCTGCATTTTAAATAAATGCAATAATAGGTGTTGTGAGATCTCTATTTTTTAACCTTAGATGGTTCAGAGAAGCTAAATAGCACATATTTCCCTCATGGGAGAAAATATAACATTCTCTCTTTCAGCACTGAGACTCAACTAAAAGTGATCACCACAAGGAAACCAGTTTCTTGTTAAACTTATTTTCCATAATATAAAGTTGTTGCGTTTTGTATTTCAGACCATTGCCCTCTTGAACATTTATCGTAACCCTCAAAACTCTTCCCAGTCTGCTGACGGTTTGCGCTGTAAGTTCATACAAGTTCCTTCACTGGTTCCCTGGGCTTGATTGTCAGAGCTCAGTGTCAACTGAAGCTGGTCTACCATTTTTAGTTTAATGGAGCAAACAGACCACATTTTATGAAATGTGCCTGAAAATTTTTTGTCCTTTTCATAACCCATGCCCCCAAGAAATTTTGAAACTTTGGCTACCTGCCCATTTTATGTTTTTTAAAAGGAACACTTTTAACAGCATCCTTGAGACTCTGCTGTCTCTGCCCCATTCCTACCACTGGTCTCCACCATTTCAATGTGTTCTTGATATGTTTAATGCAACACATTACTGTAATCTAAAAATTAGATCATCATATTAATGTAACTGAAACATCTTTCCATTTGTAGATGTTTAAATCACTTTAATTTGATCTCTTTGCATAGGTACACTTAAAATTGCTTCCTTGCTTTAAAACCTGAAATTGTGAATGGATAGTTGTTTATGGAAAAGTGTGGAGATTGTCTTGAACTAATTCTTAACACTTGTGTAGTTATGATATGTGAAAATCTACATGTCTACTGTACATCAGTAGAAGTAAGTGACTTTCAAGGGTAAATGAGCTAATCTGTGATTTGCTCGTGAAACAGTTAAACAGTGCAATGATTAGGGAATTTATTGTTAAGCACAGCCTGCTGTTCACAGTGCTGTTTACACTTTTCACTGCTAAATAATGTGCAGTGATGTGTTCTTAATCTGGGCATGTGCTAAATTTTCCATCAACTTGGTAATTAATTCATATTAAGTTGCATGGTCTGCTTTGGACTTGTTAATTTTTTTTGTCCGAAATTACTGACTGAACAAGCCTAATGACAGCAGTAAGTCTTATAAAGTAATGTTCAAATTTAATGTTTAATATCTGATATCAATTTGATAATTCTGCTTAACAAATCAACAGCTTTTTGCTGTTCTAAGTATTGCATGGTTTGGCTAGCAAAAATTTTCATTGTTTAACTATTCTACTCCCCATTGATGTCATACATCGGTTGTGTTTAGTAATAGTTTTCTGGTGGTGTACTCATTCAGACTAGCAAAGCATCATCCCTTATTCTGGTTTCATTAATATTATCCTTTACAGGGAAATGGTTTTATTATGTTTAGGCAAGTAATATATGGCAACAATTGATAACAATTTAAAAATTAAATTTGCATTTAAAAATACTGGCAGTGTACAATCTTTCTTCCTTTTAGGGCCTAACTATTAAGTCATATATTTGTCAGATTATTGGAGGCAGTCCAATGGTTTTTAAAATGCATTTTACAAAAGTTTCCTATTCTGGATGTATTGCCCTAAATCCGATACTGTCCTGGCACTGCTTTTTCCCTCCCTTTCCCCCTGCACATTTTTTTGTTGCCATCTGAAGAATGGCTCTGGAGGGTGTCTCCACCTTCCAAAGCAGTTTTTAGGGGTGCGGGGAGGAGAGACAGTTCTGTTGGTGGAAACATCTTTTGGATTTATACTTCCTGGATTTAGGCCACTGCCTGTCTGTCAACATTTAGTACTTTATTTGATGTGTGTCCTTTAGTCTTAGTGTACAGACTAAAGAGTAGCTCAGTTAGATCCTGCTACTTTTTTTTTTCAGTGAAGGATACGAGAAACAGATTTTTAAAAAATATTCCCCAGTCTTCAAATATTTCAGATTCCTGCTTATAAAATATATTTGTTTAAAAGATTAAATTACATTTTGTCCTCTGCTTCACATAGTTTTAAGCTATTCCTTCTGATAAGACCATTTAGAATCAGGTGGATATAAATTGATCGCATTTAATATTTAATGTGTGCTAAATGTATAGAATATCAGTTTTTGCCATACTTGTTGGTTTGAGATATATGTATTACCTGCCTTTATAAGTACAGGTGGACTAGTACTGCAAAGGCCAGCTTGAAGGCATGGAAATACTATAGCATGACGTGCTTTAACTGCTCTGAAGAATGTGAGAGACTGAATTGGCTTTTGAAGGAAAAAAATGATTCTCCTGCCACCTATTAGTAAACTTAGTTTTACTAATTGAGAGAATGAAAAATACGATGGCTTAATAATTGTGTTCAATAGCAGTTTTAAATTGTACCAGCAAACAAATTTTAGTGTATCTGTAAAATGAAATCCCTTCACAGAATATTTTATTTCTTCCTTTATTTGAGTCTTGGCAATCATTCTTCAAAAGCTGTTATGAAAAGATGCTGTGTTAAAACTCACAATAGTTGGAGCAAAGGGATTGTGTTCTATATCAGATCAGTTTCCTCCAATTAAGCCACTTACTCTATCCAAGTGCGCTGTTAGGTTACTGAATAAAATGTCTAAGAGACTGCTGTAATTTCTTTCCTTTAAGGACTTGCAGAACTGATTATGGCCTACTCCTAATTGTTAGCTAAATGTTTCACTTTTTTTACTCCAATAGATGGCTTCTATTCATATTTCTCTAAAAGATTTTTTTTAATGTGATAAAGAACTTTTGCATTACCAAAGGATACATTCTAATAACTATGACTTGGTATTTGCAGGTGCTGTGAGTGATGTTGAAATGCAGGAACATTATGATGAATTCTTTGAGGTATGTTAAACTTAATAATGCTTTGCACAATTGATGTCATTGTGAGTAACAAGCATACGTAGTTGAAATGTTAATCTCTGGTTTATCATGGAAACAAAAAAAAGGGCCAATAATATATTGTGTATTCCAAAACAATAGAGTCTGATACAGAAACAAAAAGAGATGTTTTCAGAAGTGCCAGCTGCGAAAATGTATTGCACTGGTACCTCTGAGAACTAGTTTTTTGGTTAGCCTTTCACGTGGGCTTGATCCCTTCCCTCTGGTTTTGAGTTATGTAGCAACATCTTAATGATAAGGAGATTATACAGAGAGGTTCTGATTCCAGAGGTTCTGATTCACAGGAAGAGTTTTTTTCCTTGTTCTCAGATTTTTAAAATTTATCTATGATTTATTTTACTTAATTTACAGTTTTAAATTTTTTTTTCTTCTCTCTTTTTAATCATTTTATTATTTCAATTACCCCAGTGCTTTTAGACTATTAATCTGCCAACCAGCCAGGTGAGTGTTGCCTGGTATCTCTTAGTGCAGTGGTTGTTGCTCCTGGCTCCTTTCAAATATTTATTTTTTGTTCTACAAGGTTTTATTTAACAAAACTTTCTCTACAAAGTTTGAAAGACTCACTGTTGAGTAGTCTTGTTTTTCCCACTAGAAGACTATTCTTATCTTAATCATCGTTCCCAGGAACAAACAATAGATTATGAAAAATGTAGTGGGTTAGATCCATATTAAGTTAATTTACATGAAAAAAGTAATTTAATGATTTAATTTTAAAAGTATAGTTTCAATTTGAATTAACAAAGTCATTGTCAAGCCAGATGTAGCCAAGAAATGAGATCAGAAAAATGGGACTGAATTAGCAATATTGAGACTTGCTAATGTATGTCGCTTAGGTCAGATTAACACTGGATTTTTCTCATTCAGGAAGTCTTTACAGAAATGGAAGAAAAATATGGTGAAGTAGAAGAGATGAATGTCTGTGATAATCTTGGAGATCATCTGGTTGGAAATGTATATGTAAAGGTAAGATGCAAAAACAAGCTTAGATGTCCTGGTCAGAATGCATTATTCTTAGATATACTGCTTTGCATATTTGAAAAAGGTCTCTGGTACTTGCAAGTGTAAACTACAGTGTTGTGTAAAACATTCATCACTGACCAAAATCCTGTTATGTAGTTATACTGGCGGAAGGGCAGTGATGGAACTTGCGACAACAAACTGGTATGAACTATCCAGTACCTGTTTGGATTCCTGGTTACACGCTGAGCCATCCAGCTAGCACACAATGAGGGATCCAAGGACACATTAGTTTGTAGGAATTTTCACCGCAAGTTACGTCATTGCCCTTCCACTAAAATAGCTGTACAACAGGATTTTGGCTGATGTGCTTCAGTTAAAAACCAAATTACCCCAATAAGAAACATAAAAGAAGAAATTATGTGATCTAAGCACAAGTAGTTAGTTCCACACAAGTCTCCTCTTTGCTATATTATGATAGTAGTTTATGATTTAGGGTTAGATAACTGAGGAGATGTTTGCTAAATATCTGTGATAGAAGTCTATTTTTTAAAAAATCTTATTGTTTGTCACTACCTTGATATCAGGATACCTTTGATAAGTGTTTTACGTTTAATACTAGTAATTCTTAAAAGTATATACTTAACAAGTATTGGTTAATATAGACACTACTTAAATTATTGTGTGAGTGTATTTGACAAAATTTCGTGCTCTAACATCATCTGAAAGATTAAGAATAGGCATGGGCAGCTATTTAGCTCTGTGCAGATTTTGTACATGGACAAAAATTACACAATGTTTTGCTACCAATTTTACCTCAGTCATGTTCCATTTACCTGTCCAAGACAATTCCCACTGTAGTGTAATATTTGCAATCACTGTACAGCTGGCTGGCTGGAGAGTCTATGGAGGATCAGGCACCTTCAGATAACCCTTAGGGTAATTGCATTTTTGCTATGTAGTATATAAAGATGGTTTCCTCCACTTCTGTTTCGTTCGGAATTTCATTGAAAAATGGAAAACAATACCTCACATAATTCATTTGTTATTTCCTTGTTTTCCACTGGAAATGTAAATAGTGATGCTGACTGTAAAACAGTATAAAGTTCGATTCAAAATCTCATTGACAAAATATTTTGGAACTAATTTTAAAGTTCAAAATGAATTGTATCCAGCTTTGTCCTTCGTTCATGAAAGACTCTTGGTCCATTGAGAAGTTTGTAAGGAATCCTGCATGAACTCCCATGCTGCTCCTGAGGGACTCTGGCAGTCTGGACTAGATGTGGAGATGAATCTAGAGGTTGAATGAGGGATTTGCAAAAATTGCCTCTTAGTTTCCCTCCCCCACGTGCATCATTCTGTGTTCCGAAGCTCCTGCTGGATCACTGTTCTATCAGTGGAGGGTTACAGTTTTTACTGGGTCTTGTTCAATGTCAAAATCAAAACAATTAGCACCTCCAGCATATGGAAACAAACAAAACAAGTAAAGAAAATATGTATAAATATTCAAATATCAAGGAAAGTGTAGCAGTATAATTCTCTACATGTTAACTTGAAGTAAATCTTACAGGGATTCTTAGATAGGTTAATGCAACAATGCAGACTGATCTTTTCTGCATAGAAAATTAAGTTCACTAACTTCCAGTTAAGCCAGACATCCTGTTGATTCACCCATGACAGCAAAAGGCTGTCATAGAAAGTGCAGATATATAAAGTGTGCTTCCTTAGGGAGAGAATTCTAGAGACTAGGTGCAACTGCTGAAAGGGCATTTTCTCATCCCAAACAGACACATACTTCGAACACATAAGAGAGTCTGTTACTTTTACTATATACTGTATAGACAGCTTAAAATAATTCATCACCCCATGCTTCATGACTATGAGAAGGCCCAAACAAATATTTTAGATTCTCCACAGAAGATGTTTTAGTGATTACTACTACATTAATTGCTGTGCTGCTTGTAACTTACAAAAAACAAAAACAGATTCATAAAGCAGAGTCTTAGCCTTGCTGTTGACACCGAACATGAATCTTGTTCTCATAGTAAGTAAAGGTTTTCCATTTGGTGAACACATTTTTTCCAGTTTCGACGTGAAGAAGATGCAGAAAAAGCTGTGATGGACCTGAACAACCGGTGGTTTAATGGGCAGCCAATCCATGCTGAGCTCTCCCCTGTGACAGATTTCAGAGAAGCTTGCTGCCGCCAATATGAAATGGGGTAATGTCTGCTATGCTAATAGTTTTAGAGGTGGCTTAGAAATACTTTTATGTGATAATAAAAAATGCTTTGTGGCAGCAAGTCTTCTTAATCATAACCTGCTTAATTCCGTTTTTCCAGAGAGTGTACACGAGGAGGTTTCTGTAACTTTATGCATTTGAAACCCATTTCTCGAGAATTGCGACGTGAGTTGTACGGTCGCCGACGCAAGAAGTAAGTGTCTGTTGTGTGAAAACTTTTACCCTGTTTCCCCAAAAATAAGACCTAACCTGAAAATAAGCCCTAGTATGATTTTTCAGAATGCTCGTAATATAAGCCCTATCCCAAAAATAAGCCCCAGTTAAGTGAAACCCTTCCCTCCACCATTGTGCAGCAGCCAGAAGAAGATGACATGACTGTATTTGAATAAATGTAGATTGTTGTACATGAAAAAAATAAAACATCCCCTGAAAATAAGCCCTAATGCGTTTCTTGGAGCAAAAATTAATATAAGACCCTGTCTTATTTCCGGGGAAACACGGTAGGAGCTTTTAAAAAAAAAACCCTTCTCTATATTTCTCCACAAAGAGAGAACTCATGGGGAGGATAGATTGAGCTGGGTAGCGTTCAGGGTTGCAGGATCCACTTGTATTTTACTAGAACTCCCAAGTTCAGAGTCCAGTGCAAAATAGTGGCTTAGGTGACGAGACATATGGTAAGAATTGAAGCACAGGCTGTCACTGAGTACATTCTCAGCTCAGGATTTGGTGATCGGCATTAGAACCAAGCTCACTAGTCTTTTGAACCCCAAAATATCATGGATTTTTCCCAAATGTTATTTTTCAGCAACTCTATTTTGAGGGAAAGATGTTTTTTCTCCCTGTTGTTGTTTTTAGACAATTGATAAATCTTAATCAGTATGGGTGGGTATAATTCTGCTCATGTAAGCCTTTTTCCTCTTTCAGAAATCCTGTTGGCATCCTTGCTCAGAGGTGAACTCCAGTATTTTGACTGTGCTAGTACAACTAATTAGAACTTCATTTGGCCAGTGGTGCCTGTTCTTCTGCTCTAGCATTTGTGTGACTATGAGCAGAATAGAACATTGCTTATAATGTTTTTGCTAACTCAATATTGGATATGGTCTTACCATTGGTATTTTGTGATCAGTTTTCCTGGGCACTTTATCCATTTTTGGAGGCTTTTTGATTGCAGCATTTTTAAGGTTTATGCTATCTTCTCATCAGTCCTAAGGGCCCCACAAAACCAATGAAAATCAAAGCAAGTAATGTAACAAGTTACTTTTCAAACATTGCAGTAAGTATAATGACAACGGTTGTTTGAATAGTATAACAAATAGTAGAAGCAGATTGCTTTCAAAAATAATTTTACAGTCTCTTGTATTTAATTATACAATGAAGTTCCTTTGAAATCAACATATCCTCCTTCCAAAAATATGACAAGGCTTCGAGTATTTATCTTAAACCTCGTATTTCTTGTTGCAGCCCTAAGCCATTTGGAACAAAGATGTCATCGTTGTTGTTTTGTCATCAGTGAAGAATTAGTCATCCTTTTAAAAAGAGGGGTAGACAAAATCCAGAGATCCAGGGCCCAATATAAAGCATTCTCAGGGGGGAAAAAATCAAAACAGGAAGTGGCTGGATAGCCAGTTTGGAGGCAGGGTGATACAGAAAAAACACTCTTCTTGGAGGTTTTTAGGAGTGGAAAATGAGTTCCAGGGGACAGTTTTTTCTCATAGAGGATGCGGGGGACGGCTTCTGAAAGCTTGTGAACCTCACATTGCCAACCTAGGGAGGAGTTGTTGCTTTAAATCTGGGATAGAATAGTGACATTGACCATTTATGTGTGTAGCTATTGGGAGCAGTTTTCAGTGTATTTATTTTGGTTTTCTTCTAGGCATAGATCCAGGTCAAGATCCCGTGAGCGTCGCTCTAGATCAAGAGATCGTGGTCGTGGAGGAGGTGGTGGTGGTGGTGGTGGTGGTGGCGGCGGCGGCGGCGGCGGCGGCGGAGGCCGAGAGCGTGACAGAAGGCGGTCAAGAGATCGTGAAAGATCTGGACGATTCTGAGCCATGTCATTTCTATCTTGTCTGTTAGAAAGTGTTGTAGTTGATTGACCAAACAAGTTCATAATGAAAATTTTTTTTAAAGATGGGCTTCTGAATAAAAATTTGTAGTGATACAGTTTTCTTTGCGTAACTGATTTCTTATGGATAAATATCATTTCTCTGACCTTAAGGAATGACTGGGGTTACAGTTGCAATGTACTGCGGATGAGCTGGTTTTTATATTTAGAAGTGAATGAAACTTAGTGTATATAATATTTTAATATTATATACATTAAAATGTGCTTAAGCTGTTACATGTTTAAATTTCCCTTTTCTGTTATCTTGTCTGCTTAATTAGGTTAGCTTAGGCACATTTAAAGGAAACCTGTGCAAGGAGCATCTCTTTTCTCAGTCAAAAATACTTAGTTGCATAATTCTGTATGTTTCTTTGTTAACTAAAAAAAATTGTGCTCTGTGAATGTGGCATTTACAATAAATCCAATTTTTGACTTAAAAATTTAAAGCCTATTCTCTAAAGCACTCCTGAGTAGCTGGTACTACCATCTGTGCCAGACGTTTTTTCCCCATGTGGAAGTCTTTTACTTTGCTTTGAAGAAAGTGTCACAGAAGACTAAAGGGGGGTGGTGTATATTCATAATAAGCTAGCAAGCTATTTTAAGGCACAGTTTGGTTTGAAAAATGCTGATGGAAAAAGTTTTACTGAAGCAAATTTAGTCTGCAGGAACGCAACATGGCCTCATATTTAGACCTTAGAAACAATGCTGAGGGTTGATAATGTTTAGTCATTTTGTTTGTGACATAGGATTCTAGAACCACAGTGCCCAGAGCCATGACTCTAATTGGTCTTCCCACATTTCCTGGTTTCTTGTATTCCTGCCTTATCTCGACCACAAACTCTTTTCCACAAATTATGTTGGCCAAAATCCTGTTGTGTAAGTTATGTTTCCAGAAGAGTGATGATGTCACCAGCAGGTGGAGTTTAAGTAATTTGCAGTTTGGGGGTAATCCATCTTATTGTATAGAAGTTATAGGAGCCTTGGGATTGAAGGAGGACATTTTTAATTACCAAAAATCTCCACTGCCAGATGTGGTTAACAGCAGAAAGAGATTTTCAATAACTAAAGGCTTTTTTCTGTTCTGCAACTTCCACCCAACAGCTGAAATCCAGTAGTACCTTGCAACTAGAATAGGTCTGTTAAATTAGTGGAACTAATGAAGAAGTTGACTCGCCAAATCCTCACTGGTTCAGTAATCCTGGTCTACTTGTAACTTACTACTGGATTTCATCCAATAAAATTGATTACTTGCATGTTGGACAAACAGACAGGACAGAAGGTGTGTTTAATTACTGAAAGTCTTCCCCTACCAGTGGCATTATTCTTCTGCAAGCATAACTTGCACAACAGGATTTGACCATTGAGTCATTACTTCCTCCTTCATCAGTTTTCATTCCAACCAGCTGGCTTAAAGCACTTCATATTAAATGACTTTTCTTCCATACAAGCCTTTTGGGAGACATCTCTACTTTCTGTAGGAAATTGCTGTTCATTTTCGTGGAACTAGGTTTGTTTAATGTTAGAGAAACAATTTCAATAATTGCTTGCATCCAGTTAGTGCCAAATTCTTAGCTGATAATATCAGTTCTCAAAAATGTGAACTGTTACAGACTGAACTTCTGATAGCTTTAAGTAGAGCTGATTTCAAAAGGTTGTGGACGTAATGGATTTAAAGATTACAGTTAGCTGATATTTATCTCTACAGTTAACTATTATATTTACTTATCTCTGCTGTATGCCTTACTCAGTTAGCTTTAATTGATTTTGTTTATTTCTGGAAGAGCAATGGAATGTTCTGATATATAATTACCAGCTTGGAAAACTAATCAGGAGGAATGGGTAAGGTTAAAGGGCCTTCTGTGTTCATCCTGCGCAAGTTCTCATGAATATAGCTGTTTCTTTGGTACTAGCAGCAAGGACACAAGAGCCTGCTGCTGCTATACAGCTGTTAACTAAGCAGGACTGTGGGTAGACATGGGTAGGACACTCACTGGGTGTGCAGAGAGCAGCCAGTGAATGTGTGTATTTAGCTACTTTAAAATTGTAAGTTTTAATATCTTAATAAAGAGTAGTTAAAATGTTAAGCTTTAATGTCCTAATAAATAGCAGAGTTTGACACTTTGGACAGCAAATATACATGGCTAGTAAGTGCTCTTTGCTAGCTGCTGAGTTTTTGATACTGTATTTCCAAATTCATACCCATTAGAGCTGAGAGCTTTCTACGGTGTACACAAAGCAGTTCAGTAACTAGAAGCATAGCCAAATTTTGCGCCCTTGAGAACTAGCTAAAATTTAACTTATGTCTTTATAGCATAAGAATTTAACTCCTTAATGAAATGAATTGGAGAGGAGTATTATCTCCTTAGTAAATCGAATGCTTGGGAATAATCAGAGGTTCTATTCCTGGCCTCTAGGTATGGCTGATAAAGATAACAATTGAAATAGTTTGGAAGCATAATGAGTAAGAGCAGTAGGTGAGATATTACGTAAGTAGATGGACTGGTCTGATCTGGTACAAAGTGGCTTCCTCTGTTCCTATCTCTTTTCCTGTTTAGGAAAAAAAAACAATCTTTTAAATCTGTCACTAGGGTCTTTGTTTAATGAATTGGTCACGTGACAGATAACCATTGGTCCTTATAGTTGCTGAATTTTTGATTTTATCTAGGAAGGGAGTATTTTTAAGAGCAGGAAGACATTTGTAGAAGATTATTAAATAACTTGTTACATTCATCAGGTCCAGTAAACTGAAATCCCATTCCATCTCATATTTTAAGCCCCAAAGGTAGGCATAGGTTTGTAAAGAAGCCTACATTTGAGTACATAATTGGCTGCAAGTGCAAAATGCTTTTCAACTGTACATTTTTATTAATGACATTTTTATCCTGGCTAAAACAAAGTCAAGGTGGTGAACATGGCTCTCCTAACCTCCCCTTGATTCTTACAACAACCATGTGAGGTAGGTCAGGCTGAGAGATATTGGCCCAAAGTTGCCCTAGGGACTTCCATGGCTCAGTGGGGACTTTAACCTCCATCTTTGGATGTGACTGATTTGATCTAAGGCAGCCCTTTCCCAGGAAATCAACCCTGAGTGCTCACTGGAAGGACAGATCCTGAAGCTGAGGCTCCAATACTTTGGCCATCTCATGAGAAGAGAAGACTCCCTGGAAAAGACCCTGACGTTGGGAAAGTGTATTGGCAAGAGGAGAAGGGGACGACAGAGGACGAGATGGTTGGACAGGGTCTTCGAAGCGACCAACATGAATTTGACCCAACTCCGGGAGGCAGTGGAAGACAGGAGGGCCTGGCGTGCTCTGGTCCATGGGGTCACGAAGAGTTGGACACGACTTAACGACAAAACAACAACAGCCCTTTCCCAATTGCTTTAGTCTCCTTTTGAAAAATTTAGGAGGGTTTCTTTCTTTAGGAGGGTTCACCTTTCTTATTTTACTCCAGATAGTTTTCCTACTGGCAGTACTAACTTGAACTGATCTGTCATGGGTGCTGCTTCTCAGTCCCATTTGCAAATGGCAAAATTCTACTAGATTGACAATCTTTTGCAGGTAGTGGGATGGTGACATGTTAAATGGTCCTCAATATGTGGGAGGAAAAAAACATGCGTCATAGTACTAGTGATGTGACTAGTGACATAGTACTAGTGATGATACACTGGTAGTTGAAATGATGGAAGGATGGTTCATCCCATCTTCTGGATCTCCTCACTGGGATGGGACTCAAAGGCATTGTCTTGTAGTGGTTCTGGCCCTTACAAGAGGAGTCAATTCAGAAGGGAGTGTGAGAGAAGTTCCTGTTTGATGTCAGCCATCGGTGTCTCCAAGGATTATGTTTTGTCCCCTATTCTATTTAGCATCTGCATGAAACTGCTTGGAGAGTGTGGGGTTTGGGCCATTCTAGATTTTCACCTAATTCCACAAAAGCTGTCTTGGCTCTAAACCAGTGCCTGATACCTGTAATAGACTTGATGAGGGTGAATGAATTAAATTGGTTATAAGGCAGATCAGGAAATTGGTCTAAGGAAGTGGACTTGTCCACGAAAGCTCACATTAAAACATAGCAGTTAAGGTGCAACAACATTTTTGTCTTCTTTCTTTTTTATTCTTTTGTTTTTGCTGGATAGATTAACATGGCTACCTCTTCTAAAACAGGAAATGGGGTTACATTTCCACTAAAAACTCAGGTTTGCAGCTTAGGCGTACTGGATTCATCCTTGAGCCTGAAAGCCAATCTTAGACTTGTGACACATGCATGATGAGATTACTGTGTGGAGCTGCTTTTGAAGACAGTTTGGAAACATCAGTTGGTTCATAATGCTGTAGCCAGACTGCTGACTTGAGCTGGTTGCATGGAGCATACAGTACAACTGATTTGTTACAAAAGCTTCATGGGCTGCCAGTTTGTTTCTGGCCCAGTTCAAAGTGCTGGTTATGACAAAATGTTACACAGTGTTGGTCCAGGCTATGTGAAGGCCTTATATAGTTGTTGTTGTTTAGTCGTTTAGTCGTGTCCGACTCTTCGTGACCCCATGGACCAGAGCACGCCAGGCCCTTCTGTCTTCCACTGCCTCCCGGAGCTGGGTCAAATTCATGTTGGTAGCTTCGATGACACTGTCCAACCATCTCGTCCTCTGTCGTCCCCTTCTCCTCTTGCCTTCACTCTTTCCCAACATCAGGGTCTTTTCCAGGGAGTTTTCTCTTCTCATGAGATGGCCAAAGTATTGGAGCCTCAGCTTCAGGATCTGTCCTTCCAGTGAGCACTCAGGGTTGATTTCCTTCAGAATGGATACGTTTGATCTCCTTGCAGTCCAGGGGACTCTCAAGAGTCTCCTCCAGCACCACAATTCAAAAGCATCCATTCTTTGGCGGTCAGCCTTCTTTATGGTCCAGCTCTCACTTCCATACATCGCTACTGGAAAAACCATAGCTTTGACTATGCGGACCTTTGTCGGCAAGGTGATGTCTCTGGTTTTTAAGATGCTGTCTAGGTTTGTCATCGCTTTCCTCCCAAGAATCAGGCGTCTTTTAATTTTGTGGCGGCTGTCACCGTCTGCAGTGATCATGGAGCCCAAGAAAGTAAAATCTGTCACTGCCTCCATATCCTCCCCTTCTATTTGCCAGGTGGTGACGGGACTAGTGGCCATGATCTTAATTTTTTTGATGTTGAGCTTCAGACCATTTTTCGCGCTCTCCTCTTTCACCCTCATTACGAGGTTCTTTAATTCCTCCTCACTTTCTGCCATCAGAGTGGTATCATCTGCATATCTGAGGTTGTTGATACTTCTTCCGGCAATCTTAATTCCGGTTTGGGATTCCTCCAGTCCAGCCTTTCGCATGATGTATTCTGCATATAAGTTAAATAAGCAGGGGGACAATATACAGCCTTGTCCTACTCCTTTCCCAATTTTGAACCAATCAGTTGTTCCATATCCAGTTCTAACTGTTGCTTCCAGTCCCACATATAGATTTCTCAGGAGATAGATAAGGTGGTCAGGCACTCCCATTTTTTTAAGAACTTGCCATAGTTTGCTGTGGTCCACACAGTCAAAGGCTTTTGCGTAGTCAATGAAGCAGAAGTAGACGTTTTTCTGGAACTCTCTGGCTTTCTCCATAATCCAGCGCATGTTATCAATTTGGTGTCTAGTTCCTCTGCCCCTTCGAAATCCAGCTTGTACTTCTGGGAGTTCTCTGTCCACATACTGCTGAAGCCTACCTTGTAGGATTTTGAGCAGAACCTTGCTAGCATGTGAATACCTTATATAGTGATACCTTATATAGTATCCCCATATAAAAAGTGTGCTGCTTATATACTGCCCCACAGCACTTAAAGCACTCTCTGGGCAGTTTACATCTTAATTATGCAGAATACACATCCCACCCCCAAGCTGGGTACTGAATTATTCGACCTTGGAAGGCTGGACGCCAGAGTGACCCTCAAGCTGGCTACCTGGGATTGAACCCCCGTCATGAGCAGAGTTTTGGCTGCAGTACTGCAGTTTAACCACTGCACCATGAGGCTCCTTTCCCTGCGATACAAAGAGAGAAGGGGAAACTAGTAGTGAAACACCTGGGCTCTGGCTTCTTACTTGAGTTGACAATCTACAGTGGTAACAGTGCAGAAGGACTATGTGTAAGGGACTGTGGCCTGCCCAAGACATCCTGCAGCCTGAAGCAGAACAACCGGTGCTTCACTCATATTCGAATCACTTCAGCGACCAAGCCCTGGATTTGTGCAGGGTCTGCTCCTGCTGTTCCCACTCCGACGAGCGCCATCAAGAAGCCACCAAGAGGAGGCAGGAAATCGAGGCTGCGCACAAAAGACCTCGTTCCTTAGCGCCCTTCCTCGAGTTTAAACGCACCACGCGGGACAGTGAAGCAATCTGCGGCAGCTGGGCAAGACTGAGACGCTGCCCCCTCATTGGCCGCCTGCCTCCTCCCAACGCCCCCGGCGCAGCCAATCAGTGCCGGCTCTTTTCCCAAACGGTACAGCGAGCCGAGTAAGTCTTCTTCGCGCACGCGAGGCCCCGGTGGCGCCAGGCTGAGCTCCGCGTTGACGCAGGGAGGGAGGCTGTGCCATCCTTTCCTGCTCGTCCGACGACGAGTAAGAGCGAGGAACAGAGGGGCGGGAAAACGGGGTTTGTTGGTCTGAAAAAGCTAAGCCAAAGGGGGAATCCATGGCTCTCCAGGTGCGGCTGCGCTGCAGTCGATCCCATCGCTCAGGACCCGGCGGATAGGAACTGGAGTCCAGCAGCATCTCGGGGTGGGGTTGGGCTATGTGGTTGATCTGATAGCCTTGGAGATCAAGAGGGAAGAGGAATGGTGGGTTGTGCCTAGTGCGAGCTTAGTCTTTGTTTGGGGCGTGTTTGGGGCAGGGCCTTCCGGGGCCCGGGCAGGGGGTGCTTCCCCCTGGAAAGGCAACCCCAAGGTGCGCTTGGCCCACGAGCTTCGGGGGTTTGTGGGAAGCATGCTCCCCTTCTGGCCGTGGGATGGATGCTTTTGTCTCTTCTCCCTCTCCTTGATTGCATCATCATGTGGCGCAGCAGGTGGACTAGAAACAGGATTCTGATCAGGAAGTGGAGCCTGCTGCTGCGCGTCGATGTTGTGCTCTTTTGCTTCGCTTAGGGATGCCTCTGTGTGAGCACACGACTGTTTCTTCTGCCCTGTTGTGAGTCTGCATTGTCGTCACCTTTCCAGAATATGAGAGAACTCACGGCATGACCCCACACCTGTTTATTTAGAAGCGTGTTCCCACTTCTGCACACTGTGCCATGTGCGAATGGTATTAACCTGAGACTGAATGTGGTCAAGAACATTTTTAATGCCAGGTTAATATTTATGTTACAGATCTATGTGAACTGAAACCAGAGAAACTATTGCAAGTGGAAATACTGTTAGTATGAATTCTTGTACATCTTGCTTATATTAATAAGAGGTGGAAAATGAAGGCAGGGGAAAGGCACTTTGAAATCAGAGTTTTCAGAGTTGTAACTGTGTTAGTGTGTGCAAGATTTCAACAAGAAACACAGAACAGAACAAAAGCAAAAGGAGACCTCATGGCACCTTTTTTTTTTTTTTTTTTTTTTTTGGCTTTTGATACCAGAGTATCTTCTTGCCAAACTGCTTTTAAATTCAAGTTACCCATGTGGGAATGGGAATGGAGAGGCTGAATTCAGAAATCATGTAATTCATGATGATAATTAGCCAAAAGAGCCTCATTTTAGTCCCCATCTTGGTGGAACGCTTCCCTTTCCTTGGTGCATAGTCATCAGAAACAGGATCTGCCTTAGCATTTTGAACAAGCTCACATTACGCATGGCTTGTGCAGATCCGATAGCTGAAGAGCAGAGAGCTTTTCCAAGAGGGTTCAGGTCAGAGGTCAAAAGATGTTGGATATAGTTCCCAGTTGGCAAGATTCCAGAAGTTCTTGAGGGTTTTCTTTTCTTGAAGGAAGCCAGTTGCACAACTTTTCCTCCCCTCTTCTTCCCCCCCCCCCCATTACATCAGGAGAATGATGGTGTGAGACTGAACATAGATGATTGCCTTCTGTTGCTGCCTGCTATCCATCTCCTCCCACCATCCTGAAAAAGTGATACTAGATATTGTTTATCACACTTCTCACAATTTTGTACGCCGGCTGTAGATGTATATTATTGAGGAATTTTAATAGAAAAGGTACAAAACAGGCAAGCAGAGATCACTAGGGCTGGTGACTCTGAGGTGGCTGATTTAGACAGCAATCCTGGGCATATTTTCTGAGAAATAAGTCACCATGGTCTTTGAATGAACTTATCATATATGGTCTACAAGCAAATATTTGTGTGGAAGGGAAACTATTTTTAAAACTTCACACTACTTTTGAGGGAAAGCCATTACAGATTCACCAATCAGCAATGACTGGTTCTTTTTCTATACCTGAATATTTTAGTGTGAGTCATCAGTTTTCTTAGCATTTTGGTTTCAACATAGGCACTTTCGTCAACTCTTGCTGTTAAGGTGCTCTTGTAGTTTACAGCCAGGTTGCATCCAACTCCTGCATTTCTGAAGATGCAAGGAACTGCAAAATGAACGTTCCTTGACACACTCTTCCAAAACTGCATCCTCAGAGATCTGTTACATACTGAAGCAATAGCAGTGAGTTCTCTCTTGTATAAATCATACCTTCACCAACCTGAAGGAAGAGTAGGATTACACCTCCTGTTTTCCAATTTGGAAAAGTTTTTTTTTAATTACAACTCCCCCAGCCCCCACGACCACTGGAATTGCAGTCCAAGAAGGTAGTTCAGCTGAAGATGATGATTTGCTATGTGCATGTGGAACTTTATGCTCATAGAATTTATACTCGCATGTCATAATCCTGCTATCCTGCATGATACAGTAGCATGCATGCAGAGTCTGTTACATGGAGGCTGGCGGTCTGGCATCATCCTACTTCCTTTCTATGCATACAGTGAATGCATAGAACAGGCCTCTGCTTTCTTTGCTTATATAGTAAATTGAGCAGTTGGGTGCAAATGTAAGTAGAAGTACCATGGCAAAAAACAAACTAATTTGATTGGATTATTAGTTTGGACATCCTGGTGAAACTTTGTATACCATCTACGCATACTTAATTTTCAAATAATAAAGGAGCCATGTGTGATAGAATGTTCTGTACTGTTACTGCTACATCTGCACTGGGTATGTGTGTGGGAGAGAGAGGGAGAGAACCGAGGGAAGCAGGATTGGAAAAATTGCTTTTTGAAACTAAAGCTCTGAAAGTGGCCAGGCTTTCTGTGAGAGTTCTAGTCTGAAAAGTAACTTATCATCTCTGGTGTGTGGAAATAATGACACCTATCTTGCTTTGTCAAGTGAAAGGATTTCTTACAGTCTTTAACACTGTAAAACCAAAAAGCAAATCCTAGCATGAATGAAAAAAGTAATAGAGATTGGATGAAGCAATTGCATGAGGTTGCTGGAACATGTTTTATATGGTTAGCGCAGCTGTTTAAGGGAATCTGTCTTGGGCATAATTTACTAAAGATGTAGTAGGTGGGGATTTAATTGCACATACCGATGGAGGCAATGATAGAAGAGACATCTTAGGCTGAAAGGTTCTGCATTTATTCCACCATCTCTTTCTCTCTGTCAGAAAAAGCAACTCTCTTTTTTTGGCAGAAGTATGGAAGTGCTGTCAGTCTGCCAATGAGCATTAATATAGAAGATAATATAATTTTGGTCTGTAAAATGATAATAACTGGTGTAATTATATGTAAGGTTCTAACATGAAGTTATGAAAACAGTTGCATGCTGCATGTTTCTTTTTGATAGCTGAAGTCTTTTGATAAATGGTATGATTTTAAGGAACACTTCACAGTTTGCATAGTTTTGTTGATTTTACCCAGCAGTGAGATTTCAGCAATGTTCTGCCTTCCTGCCTTAGTTGTTGTTGCATCACTGTTTAATAAATCAATTTCTTTCCTCTTCATCTTTGAAATTTTTGTAGCCACGTTTATGTATATAGACCTTTGCAAACAGAAACTACTTTGTTTTTAATTTGAGTATTTTTGCTTTAGGACTAGTATCATTGTGCCTAGAGAGGTCAGAGGTTTTTCCATCCTTCCAGCGTTGTACTGTAAAAGCCACTTTCATTACTCAGTAACCGTTCCAAAGGGGACTGTATTGATCTTCCAACTTTCTCTTTCTACCCATAGATCAATACATTTTTAGGTGAGCAGGTGGCTAATTCACTTCAACAAAGAAGGGAACTGGACATGCAGTTCATGTCTTTGCCCATGCAGAGCTATTTATTCTATCAAACGTGGCCTTTATAGGTGGGATATCTGTGCATGGGTTTGTGTGGATTCATTGGATATTTCTTGAAGATGGAAGAAGGGAACCTGAATTTATCAAATGCTCAGAAGTGACTTCCTTTGTATTGGGAATATCCACCTTTGTGGTTCCTTTAGAGCAGTGTTTCCCAACCGGGGGGTCATAACCCACCCGAGGGGGGTCACAAAGTGTTTTCTGAGGGGGTCACAGGTCACCTTATATGTGTTGTAGCCCTTGTTAAATAATTTCTTCCTTGACCTTTCAGAGCAGGATATTAAAGTTAATGTGGATGTGTGAGAAACAGGTCCTTTGGGGGAGAAAGGAAGCCTCTACTTTCTGAGAAGGGATGGCTTTACCCCATTAAACATGCCTTTTAATGCAAACATGGCTGTATGCGTGTGTTGCAGGTTACTTGGATATTATAAAAGGGGGTTATGACTTGAAAATTGTTAGGAAACATTGTGTTAGACCAACTTTCCCCAACCTGTATTTCTGGGAGTTGTAGTTCAAAACATCTGGAGGACACGAATTTGGAGAAGTTGCTTTATATCCTAATCCTCTCATAGCACAGGATGTCTTGGTGTTTTTAGGCTGACATGTAGAGGCAGGACTGAAAAGGACATCTGTCTGACTTCAGCATGAGGAAATTGGGGACTTTCTGTTTGGTCCCAGACACTTGAGGAAGTGGCATCTGAATGTATTTGGACATACATTTTCATCTACTACGGCCCAGTGAAAGCATTCTGGTATTGCCTAATCATTGCTCAATACCCCATGGACAAGGTTCTTCACAGTAAATTCATGCAAAATAGCTTTCCAAAACCAGATCATCGTTTCCATTTTAAACAGATTGCAAGTCCTAATAACAAGAAGCAAAATTAGAAAAATGCTACAGATTTAATCTATTTAATTGAATCTTAATTCCGGAATTTGAGTTTCTTGGCTCCCCAAATGAACATCATCTAGTTGTTGTGGAATTTGAGGAGAGCCTAGAGCATTATTGGATCGGTTGAAAAATCCTCCCTTTGCCCACCTCAAGAATTGCTGGATACTGTAGCTCATTTTGAAATATGCAGGTTCTTCCAAGGGCCTTGTTAACTTGCAGTGTCAGAACTGCCTAGGGGCTCCAGATTTTTGACGTGATTCCCCATTTTCCCCTTCTCATCTAACATGTAGAGCAGGAACAAGGAAAAATAACATTGAAAGAGTAACTGTATTTCCATCTTTCTGGCACTATGTAATTGGCTGCTCCACACCAAATGTTCTTGGCACCTGGCTTTGGGCAAGCTTCACATTGCCATGGCCCATCAGTTCTAACTTGCCTTGTCTTCTAGACAAATCAAGCCCATCTTGACAACAGCTTGACATTTTTGACTGTTACAACTTAAGTATTATTACATGGGGCTTCCCCACTAAATTGTATTAGGGTTTTTTAAATTTACTATTTCAATTAAGGAAGTAGGCTTGTGGAACAAAGAGTGCACTAGAAAAGACAGAAGTTTTCAAGTGTCAATCTTACTAATGAGTTCTGATTATTATACATTCTTCTTCATTACCTCAACTTCATTTCCATTCCTCCTTTCTCTGTGTCTCAATTTGAAATATGACATCCCCCTTTAAAGCTCTTCTTTCTATATGTCGATGATGATGATGATAATGACTGGGTGATGTAAGGAAGTGCAAAGATAATGTATTTGGCTTCTTTCCCCCTTTTCTGTGTTTCCTTAACAGACGCTGGTGTGAGAAGGCTGCTGTGCTGGCAAAAAGCCCTTGCTGAGTAAGATGAAACAAGCAAGGCTGTTTCAAGACCTTTTACTGTCCAAATCAGGCCCCCCTGACAAGGTTATAGGACCAAAAGGCAGTTATGTTATTTTGATATATGAGGCAGAAAGTCCCGCAGGCTCTTCTCATCTTTACCCGGTAGTAAAAATACAATAGCAATGTAAATACCGTGTTTCCCCGAAAATAAGACAGGGTCTTATATTAATTTTTGCTCCAAAAAACGCATTAGGGCTTATTTTCAGGGGATGTTTTATTTGTTTCATGTAAAGCAATCTACATTTATTCAAATACAGTCATGTCACCTTCTTCTGGTTGCTGCACAATGATGGAGGGTGGGGTTTCACTTAACTGGGGCTTATTTTTGGGGTAGGGCTTATATTATGAGCATCCTGAAAAATCATACTAGGGCTTATTTTCAGGTTAGGGCTTATTTTCAGGGAAACGGTAAGTAACAATTTGATATACATTGACATTCAAAAAAAGCAAGTTGAAGGGGCTGCATGACTCTACCCGATGGTAGGGCCAGCTCTGTTGTTGCAGAACAATTATGCAGAGGGCTTCAGATGCAAAACCCATGAAAGTAATATGCAGAAGTGACAGTGAGAGATGACAGAACCCATACAGTGCTATTTCTGGTAAAAAGGTTACTTGGGAAACATTTCTTAAGCATACTCCCTTCAGTAAGCATAATGGAGCTGGTGTAACAAAGCTGAATATTGTCTTCAGAATCTGAAGCTTTCCTTTATCAAAGAGTCAGATAGAGTTACACCCATGAGTCAACACTGCGCTAGCTTTGGCTCAGGCTGACTCAGCAAAAATGGGAAAGCACTCTTGATTGTTTCCATGACGCACCAAATTCATGACACATTGCTGAGTTCAGTGAATACAACGGGCTTGGGGAAAAATCATTTTCAAGAGAGAATATTAGGTATAGTAACCATTCTTATGAAAAACCGTCCTTCTCCAAAGTTCAAAGGAATGCTAATTGCACTTCAAGCTGTCCCATTTCAGTTACCAGTGGGTACATAGCACGTTTGAAATCTTCCCAACATTTAGAAATTCCTGCATATAGAAAACTAGAATATCAAGAAGAGACCTGGGTTATAATTTCTCTCTCAGTTTTGTTGTATTTTGTTGTTAGGGTGGTATAAAGAGAAGGGTCAGTAAAACAGGGCCTCTACACATTGACATGCTTTGACACTTCTCTGGCTTCTTGGTGTAAATAACGTGGAGGCTTTCATAGAGACCTTCCCTATTAGGTATCTCAGCTGTTCAGTGCTATTTGTCCTGTGTTTTTGGCTCATGTGTGAAATGAGCAGCTGAGATGCCTAATAAGGTGGGCATTTTGGCAGAGAGTCTTAGTTGCTGTTTGTAGTGGGTAGGAGAAAAGTCCTTCCCGACTGATGTCTTGGAAGTGTGGCTTGAAGAAGCATCAAAGTGTTGCTTATAGGTTGTCTGGATTAGTCCAGTGGTTTTCAACCTTTGGCCCTTTAGATATTTTGGGTATCAATTCCCAGAGCCTCCTCCAGCACCACCAGTGGTGAGGAATGTTGGGAGTTACAGTACTGAACAACTAAAATGTTTGAGTGGTAGTTCCCAACCTTGGGTCCCCCATTGCACTTGGACTACAACTCCTAGAAATCCTGGCCAGCACAGCTAGTGGTGAAGGCATCAGGGAGTTTTAGTCGAAGAACAGCTGGGACCCAAGTTTGGGAAACACACTGCTAAAGCCACCGGACTAGTGCAACTTCCTGCTTAGTGTAGGAATGCCAAAGCTAGTACACCCCCCACCCCACCCTTGGAGGACTGTTCAGCTTTTGCATGAAGACTTCCAGTGAGGAAAAACCCTCTACCCGCTCCCTCAGCTACTTAGCTGCCCTGTCAAAATCAGTATTCTCCCAATTTACAGCTAAAATCTGCCTTCATGTAAGTTAAGCCCACTAGAACTAGCTCTGTCCTCTAGGGTGGGAAAGAATAAATCTTTGCCCATATCATTGTGACAGCCTTTTGAAGAGTGCTATCACATTCCCATGCCATTGTTCTGTACAAATACTCATCAGCTGTAATTTTGCATGCCTTCTCACATGTACTACTGTCATGGGAGGTAGACAAGACAAAACCTTTATTGGCATAAAGAGAATAAAACATAACCAAACTGGGTCATTAAGTGCCCCACGCATACAAAATCCAGGAGGTAGGAAAGCGGAAGACCAAACCCTTCAAAGACATTTAATTGAAAGCGAGGCTTCGCTTTCTCACAATTGAGCTGATGAAATCTGCAATTCTTTCCAGAATGTCAGGCACCTCCACAGATAACATAAAACGGACTTCGTCCACATCAGATTTTCCCTCCAGTTTTAACAGGACCAGTGCCACAAATTTGGAGCGATCACTCTGGCGGAATGGACAGTGCAGAAGCATATGGGCAAGAGTTTCCAATGCACCCTGCTCGCATGAGCAATGTCTTTCGAGGTACGGGATTCCTTTGAACCTACCATATAGTAAGGCTGCAGGCATGACATTGCATTTGCACCTTTTTTTGTGTGTGTGTGTATGTCATGGGAGGTATCTGCCTACCCTACAGCTCTGTGTTTGTCTTTGTTGTTATTCTCTGTTTCCCCATAAAGATCTTTGTACACGTTGCTGTTGAATTTTGTTGCAATAGTTTTTGACTGGTTTTACATTCTGTTGAAGTCATTCAGACTTTCAGTCCTGTTTTCTCAGACTATACCTACCGCTTCTAGTTTTGTGTAATCTGCAGATTTCATAAGGGTTTTCTCCCCTCAAATTTCATTCAGACTTTTATTTGCTCATTTTAATGGTTTATTTCTAATAATTACCCCAACTTTTTCTCCAATGAACCCAAGGTAGTGAACTTGTCTCTCTTCCTCCCCTGTTTTACCCTTACAACAACCGTATGAGGTAGAAGGAGAGAGACTGGCTCAAGGCCCCTCGTTGGCTGAATGGGAACTTGAACTTCATGGGCATGGAGGGATTTGAGACTTCTTAAATCCCAGCCTCACACAATCATCTGAGAGAGCTGGGCTTGCAACTCTTTTGAGCCCTAGCCTTATAGCCAATACTCGGGAATACTGAGAAGTGGAGATCCACAACATCTGGAAGATCACACATTGTTGACTGCACTCTAATCCCCTTTCCACACTGCCTCTCATAGCATAAATGCCATTGATTTCAATGACTCTGCCCTAAGAATGACAAATTCTAAATCTAGCCCTTGTTTTTATTTTTATTTGTTTTTATTTTCTTCCATTTGTGCCAGACATCTCTATTTCTGCATTGGAGCCAAGTTACAGTAACATTTAATAGTTTGGAAATACCCACAATCAGAGTTGTGGACTCACGTTGCGGGACTTGCTGTCAAGTTGGACTTAATTTTGCACCAGTGACTCAACTCTAGTTTTTCCCCTCCCCCCCCCCCCAATGACTCAGACTCGACCTGTGACTCAGAACACACCCACCCACCCTCTCTCTCTCTCTCTCTTTTTTTCTGGAGAAAAAAGCTTGTTTTTAATAGGGACTCGGGATTTGGTACCAAAGACTCAGACTTGCTGACATCCCAGCCCACGATGTTCTGGAATGACTCCTAGCCTTATTAATATAACTGATGAGACTTAGGAAATAGATATTCCAGTTTTTGCTTGGCATGATCCACAGTATGGCTGGTGCTGAGATTTCACAGCATTAGGGTTATATTTATCATAACAAGCATGATGACTGCTGCTTCCATTTCAGATTGGGGACACTGAGTTGGCGTTTTTTTACTTCTGTACAAGTGGATGTTACATAATCATGGCACGTTGTGAAGTAACTGAGACATACACAGTAGTATTTGCATTTGCCAGTAAGAGTAATGTACCATTGAAGGCAGCTTTTTGATGTGGAGCAGAGTGTGTTTGACAATAAATTTCATAGCATGGGAAAGTTACAGTTTTGGATTACAGCTTCCAAGATTCTCCAGCCCGATAGCCAGAATGTAACTGTATTTAAAATTTTACCAGGCTCTGATCTACAGTACATCTACTATTGTGTTCATGTTTGTATAACTGCATGCTTTAAGAAATGTCCTGCCTAACACACCCATGCTTGATTCAGGATACACCAAGAACTTTTGTTATTACTCCCATGTAGTCACACAGTGTATTTCTAACATGTAGTCATGGCACTGCAGAGCTGAGGGTCATCTATAAATTCGCTTAAGAAATGTGAACAAATGACATTTATTAACTATTTCCATGTACTTCTGTTTTATTAACATGCAACTAACACCTCTAATCACTTGAAAACAAGGTATCTTAGCACTACTACTTAATTTCTAAGTTATTTCAAATATTTGCTTAAGAGGTGTAGTTGTGCTTCAGAGAAAAATATTCCTTGCTTTTGGAGAGCTATTTGAAGCTTATGACACTCTATGTTTCTTGCTGTTTTCCATGTTTAGGTAGAATCTAGGATAGAGAATTTACAGTGTGTAGTAATCCATGGCGAACTGGTCGACAGCCAGTGGGGAATCTTGTTAACAGGCAGCTGATCTGCACTCTTGACAATCTATGTCTGGTTCAGGAGGGCAACCTCCACAGCTCTGCAGGCTGTACACATACACTTCTGGACCGCAGGGTTTTGGTCCTGTATCCGACCAACAGTGGAAATACTTTTCTGCACCCCACCACCACCTCCAAAGAAAGGGTTTTTTTTTACTGGAAAAAAGTCCCTTATACCCTATAGTGGCCATTTTAAAAATGCAAACTTTTGGGGGACATGAGGAATGCAAGTGTGTGTGTGTGGGGGGGGCACAGAATGAGGCAAAAGTGTTCCCAAAATTTCTAGGAGACTTTTTGAGCCAAATAGTAATAATAATAATTGGAGGATGAAGGGGGATGTTAGGTATCGGAAGCTGCCCTCAGCTTCACTTTACCCACCCCTGCTCTTGTCCCTCACCTTTTTCTTGTTTTTTCAGCATTTAGCAGGTGCAGTGGAGATGTACTTGCACATGGTGTTAGGGGCCAGCCAGCATAATCCGGAGCTGTTACTTCAGTTGCGGGGCCAAGGGGAATTGGGTGGAAGGAAGTGTCCTGGAAAGGGAAAAGCTTTGGGAAAAGGGAAAAGCTTTGGGAACATTTACCAGAAGTGCTCCATCCTGGAATAGTTTGTTTCAGCTTCTGCTAATATACTCTGAGAAAAATTGGAGACTGTTAGGGCAGTTGTTAAGAAAAAGAACATTATGATATTTCAGGCCAATTGGACAAAAGCTTGTACATTTTAAATTACAGATTATTAGTAACACAGTAGAACAGGATATACGTACCGTACTCCATATAGGATGGAATTAGATGGTTGCAAAGGCACACACCTGATGGCACCAGAAAGGACCGCCTTAATGGGAGCAATCTCCCTCAAAATGACCCTGCCATTTGCCAGGGAATTGCTACAGCCTGTCCCAAGAAGTAGACGCTGGACCGAAAAGGTTCAACTGGGACATGGATCAGGGACAGACTAGAGTGCATTTCTCCACACGTCGTGTGATCGCCAAGATATAGATTGCACCAGACTGCTTTACAAGTGCTCCAAATTGTGATCTGTTTCCCCTTGTAATCACACCCTCAGTATGATGTAGTGCACCTTACAGGAATGCTCTGAGGATCCCAACTTTTGCTTTCAAAATTGTTTCTTTCTTGATCTCAACTGCACAGAAATTTGAATATATGATTGTAAAAATGCCTGATATTATTATTGGTGATTTACTGTTTGTTTACTGTACAGAAGACATGAACTTAGTGCATTATTACCACCACAGGAAACAATTCCACAACTTTATGAAACTAAATCTCTTTTGTTCAAAGCTAATATTCTGTATCCCTCACCCTAATGCCATGATCATATAGACCTGACAAGTAGGGCTGTCTGCCAGACATATGAGGGATAAAGATGCATTTACAATTCACCCACTTAGTTTTATCAGGATTGGGGGATGACAATGGCGAAGACACTTTGACTATTTGTAAGTGCTGCTGGTCCCCCCCCCCCCCCCATTCCAGGAGCCTGGCAGCTGGTGGGTCTCCAAACACTAATTTTAAGGGTTCCAGTATGGAGATCTGAACCACAACAACTTTTATTGGCTGAACAGAACTTGCATCCACTGTTCCTTCTCCCTTGCCCGGCTCCCCAGGAGGTTGAGTTTCTGGTACTATCCTCCCCTGGGTGCTGTGTGTCCAAATGGGGCCCCAGTTGACTTCACTGGGCTCCCTGAAAATTCCAGACCCAAACGCAGGAGAGAAGGATGAAGCCTGGGCCGGGACACAGACCATTCAGCAATGGCTAGTAAAGTCAGATGAGGGGGCCCACCCCCACCCCACCCCAAGCTGCTTCTCCTAGAGTCCTCTGCTACTCACGCTGATGCTTTCGCCTTCATCGTTGGAGTTGGGTCAGAGTGGGTGCAGTGGCTCCTGACATATGGCAAGGTTTCTAAAGTTGAGGTGGTATGGAGCTCACAGTTGGTATCACAGATGGGGCCTTGCATCCCCAGCCCCCTCCATGGCCAAAAGGTCTGGGGCAAAGTAGTCTGTTCCAGGGGTCCTCCACCCAGCCCTGTACCTCCCTATAAGAAGATGAGATCCCACTCCACTGCTGCCTCTCCTCATGACTGCCCTCATATGGGCTTCATGCTTGCTCCTATGTGCAGATCTCATAGGAAGCAGCACGGCTTAGTTCTCTGGCCATCTCAGCATTACTGCTGAATATGCCTCCTCATTCACAGGTGGTAGGAGGTGGGGCAGCCCCATAAACATATCTTAGCCCACTGCTTACAATGGGAATGGGCTTTCTAGTGCATAAGACATTCTGATTTTGTTTAGGCACAATCCAGTTCTCAATTTTTAAGCATAAATGAAGGGAGAACTGGTGCTTATTCTTCAAACTTTAGCCAAGAGAAGCTTGGAACACAAACCAAAAGCTAAGTGGGGCCCTGGCATGGATTTCTTGCACTTGTTCCTTAGCCAACCCTGGCTATTCAGATTCTTCCTGATTCACTGCTGTGAGGTTGTTTATTTTCGAGTTCATGATAATAAAGGCAAGTGTGGGAGGAGGAAAATACTTATTTTTGAATAACCCCAACCAGAATTCTTGTCAAAGAAAGAAAGAAAGGAAAGAAAGAAAGTTAGTTATAGAAGCTGGGGAAAGTAGAAGGATTAAAATTGTATTTTAGATTGCCTATGTTCTGTGGTGATTAGCCCAGGCACAGGGGCATGTGGTGTTTCTTGGTTACAAGTTTTGAGAAGTCTGGCTTCCAGTACAGATTTCTAACTCTGATGAGAGCAGAGCTTGGACTACAGTTCCCAGAGTCCCCCTGCCTACATGGCCACTGGTGTTTAGAAAAAAGGCTGCTTTCTCTGGCTGTCTTACCTTCGCAGGCAGCTGCTCAGGAACAAGAACAAAAAAGGTTGATATAGGGTTTTGTATGTGGGAGTAGGAGAGTCCATTGGTTAGGTGCGGGTGACTTCAGAGGCTGTGTGTTCTTGTACCAACTGCAGAACACAGAGATAGTTCAGATGGAAAAACATGTGGGAACCCAGCTTAATCGAAGCCAACAGCCACAGTTTCCAGTGAAAAACTAGACGTGCCTCTGTTGATTAGCTGTGTTTTCTCTTCAGCTGCTCCCATGACAGTTTTCTGAGATTTATTATTTATTTATTTATCTATTTATTTATTTATTTATTTGACTTCTGTATCGCCCATCTGGCCAAAGCCAGATGGAAAATAATCATCTAGCACAGTGGTTCCCAACCTTGGGTCCCCAGATTTTCTTGGACTAAGACTCCCAGAAGCCTTCACCACTAGCTGTGCTGGCCAGGATTTCTGGGAGTTGTAGTCCAAGAATATCTGGGATCCACAGTTGGGAACCATTGATCTAACATATGCATTTCTACCTGGTATGGCAATCCAGGGTCAGAGGAAGTGGCAACAATTCCTCCTCTGTCAGGCATCTTTCAAAGCTATTGAGTTACTGGGTGAACCAGAGGATTGACTATCCTATTCATCTTCATACTGTTGTAACTCATCCCACTTTTTGTGCTGGACCAGTGTACTGGACCAGCCTTGACATTAGACAGCTGCTTTCAGTGACAGATGCTAAAGAGCGAGGTCAGGCTCCCTACTTATTCCTCTTGAGAAATAACCCCCCAGCTTTCCCCTAGAGCATGCATTTGAAACGAGGTAACACAACTATGTTACCAACACATGACTTACAGGTTGGCTGAAGGTACTAGTCCCTCAAGCATTGAATGCTTGGGGGGGGGGGGGGGGACAGGATGTGATGTTGGAGAATGGATTTCTGTGTGCCACATGGTTTTTTTTGCCCACCATTGAATTAGTGGGCAAATGTGAAATGTGGGGCGGGGGGATACCATCATCCAGTGGCACAGTTGGTAGCTGTGTTAGTCTGTTCCAATAAAACCAGTAGTCTGTGACAATAAAGAGCCTGAAAGATAGTCTACTGCAGTTTATATTCAAAAAGGTGACAATCGGATGAAGTGGGTTGCAGTCAATGAAAGCTCATGCCAAATAAAACTTGTTAGCCTTCGGTGTGGCTAAGATTTTTTGTTGGTTCTGGTCCAGGAAAATAATGTTAATCTCAGTGGGATTACTCAACAACCCCACCCCCAGACAGAAATTTGCATGTACAGTATTACTTCAAAATGTGGTAAGCCAGTCCTGATGTTTCCTGATGTTCAGGTAAGTGTGGTCTTGGACTTTTGCCCAGAATCTTCCCCTGACAACACCACTGGATTCAACTGCCAGCCCAGTTGGCTTCCATACTTGGACATGTGAAGACACAATGCCTTTTGCCTTATGCAATAGATTATTACCTCTTGCAATTACCTTAGGTTCACAGCTCTGGTTTTGAGATATTTAGATATTCTGTTGCTGTCATTTTTGTTTTGCTTTCTCTTACTGTTGTATTATTAGTTCTTCCACTGATAAAAGGATAGAAAACTGACCGTTATGCTGGCATGTATCTGCAACTTGAATTACCTTTTATCTGCTTCCGTAGCCCTTTACAAATGCTGGCTTTACATCATCATCATCTTAGAACTGTAGAGTCAGAAGGGACCCTATGGATCATCAAGTCCAGCCCCTGTCAAGGAGGCATAGTTGGGAATCGAACTCCCAACCTCCTTAAGCCACTGAGCTACCCAGCAGTTCACTTACCTGCTGCCAAGTTATTCATTATTGTACACATAAATTAAAAACGTGGTTGTGTGCTTCATATTTTACTGATACTAATTTCTCAGTTATTTCAACTTCTGTGCTTCAAAAAATTCCCTCTGTTTTCTCTCACTTCTCTTCACTGAAAAAGGAAGGGAAAAAAATCCAACCCAATCAGTTAAACTCCTTTTCATAAATTTACTCATTAATTCATAGAAGATGAGCTGTGCCTTGATCTAATGAATTTACTTTGGATGCAGAAGGTCCCAGGTTCATCCTGCAGCATTCTGGCTTATGCTGTCAATGTGTCCCTTGCATATAAAGAACATTTTTTAAAAACAGTAGTCATTTCCCATCACTTACATTGCATGACTTTTCCAGGAACTTTGTTGTTAGACTGCCTGAGGCTAACACATCTCTTAACCTGCAAGTCTAACTTGTGAGCTCCAGCCCTTTCCTTGCTCCTTTGATCTGGGTGCTTTTGCTTGGAGCAAGAGTCCTTTCTGCTTTCACACCAAACAGCCAGGATCTGAAACAGCCGAGTTGTCCACGGAATCTGCTGACATTCATCAACCACTGCTTGCTCAGGGGCTGTGGTTTAGGAATCTATATACTTATTGATCTTTGCCTTAATATTGCCTGTTGATGATGTAAGCTGCCTCTTTATTCATTGTTTGTAGTTTAAAATATTGTCTTTTAATGATATTAGCCACCATTGTATACTCAATGGTGTTAGGGTTTAAATATTGTCTTTCATTGTTGTAAGCCGCCTTGGGTCCTTTTCAATTTGCAATGAATGTGTACTAAGATTGTCATAATCTTCCCACTCCATATACCTAGATAGATTCTGTGCCAGTTACATAAAATGCAAGAATTCAACTTCAATAACTTTTTGCATTGCCACATTTGTCTCTTATACAAAGAGATTCCATTCGAGCAGAGATGGGGACCATGTGGACTTTAAGATGTTGATTTACCACATCTTCTGTCGTCCCTCACCAGAAGGTATGCTGATCAAAACCAGTGGGAACTGGAGTCCAACAACATCTGCAGGGCAGTTTGTTTCCCACACATGCCTTAGAACATGGAGGTGCAACAGAGGTGTCTTGGGCAGCTGGACAAATGCCATTTTGTCATAGCAATTCACCGTCCAGGCTCCACAGTTTTGGTAACTTGAGTCTGCCAACCCCTTATGAGGGGCAATACAGATCCTTTTTAGTACATCTTGAAGTTGGACACAGTGATGTCGCTTTTCCCATTCCAAAACCTGGGTCTCTCCTGGCTCCCAAGAACTTTTGGCAGAAGGATAGCAACCTGGGTATGCTGCTTCTCATGCTGCCTCTAGATCTGTACGGGTGATACTGAGGGGGTCAAGGAGGAAAATGCCCTGTTGTCAATGTGACGTATCTGCTTCTGTAAATATATTAATACCAGAAGACTCCAGTTTGTTTCCTGCTTCAAGGAATATCACATTCACTACATGATACGATCTGCTTATGTGCAGTATTTCCTGGTATTGTGACTATGCTGGATTGTGCTGGTACCTTGACTTTCCAGTCTTACAGGCTTAACTTTGCTGCTGACTGCTTGTTAAATCTACACAAAGAACTTGTGTTCAGTAGTTTTCCTGACTGGATCGTTAGACCTCCACGTCCTTGGCATACTGGATGAAAAGACAATACATGGTTAGCAATATAATAGTAGAAATAAGTGTTTTTCTGCAAAACAGATACATTAAAAAGGTTATGATGTAATGAGGATTCAGAATTGAAGTGTGGATATACATTCCAGAGGCACAAATTCATAATTAAAAAGAAAACTAGGAGGGTGTAATTTAATTTTCCTTAACATTGTGAGATGTAGCTGGTGTGATTTGTCTGTGTGTGAAAGAAGACTGTTCCAAGGATTGGAAGGCCATTGCTTGGTGATACGGCACATGCTTTGATACAGAAGATCCTCACTTCTATCCATAGTGTTTCTGGTTGAAAGGGATCTGTGGGTCTGAATCAAGGTACTTTACTTCCTAAGGCAAAGGTCAAGAGTGCTGCCACCTTCTACATAGAGAGGTTGACCACACTGACAATTGAATCTTCAGCACTGCTGCCAGAATAGCATCTTCTACTGCACTTGAGATAGCAAACTAGTTTAGTGTTCAAGAGAACACACACCAGTCGGTCCAACTGGGGGTTCAGGAAGAACAGGAAAGGGCATGGTACTGGTACTATTCCCCCACCTACCAAACCTACTGCTTGAGGTGATTATCTTATTTCACCTAATGCCAGGGCAGGTCCTGAAGATCAGTTACCAGTTGGCTGATTGTAGGGAGGACTTTTGCTGAGATCCCAGAGAGCTACTGAAAGACTTTACTGGCCTAAAAGAACTGGTGGTCTGATTCAGTGAAAGAAAGCTTCATTCATTCAAGGATTAGGTGGGAAACGTGTTTTGTTCATAGGATGACTCATCCAAACAGGCACTCTTCACTGCTGAAGAACGAATGCATGCATTTTCCTGTCCCTGACAGCGAGGGTGGAGATTATTTTTCCCCACCAAATTATTTTCAGTTTGTGTCCAGTTTGTGCATTTTGTGGGCTGGTCGTTTTGTGGTTGCTGAGATACAGTTTTGAAGTCACCTGTATACTCCACCGGTCCCTGTTTATGTTTTTATTTTTCTGGATCCTGTCCTTGGTAAAAAAAACAAGAAGACTATCTTGCCTTATTTTGCCTTTTCAAAAGAAGGCAGAGTGGTGCATTCTTAGAATGTTAAAGTGCACAGGCAGGCACCAGAAATCCTTGGGCTTTGGGCCTTCTCCCCTCAGTCTGCAGAAATGCAATAAACCGAGGAAATGACAGATAGGCAATGAGCATTTCCAGCTCATGGTTTGGTTTGGTTTGGTCATGTCATAAGAAGAGACAGAAGAAGCAATGAGGAGATGTGGGAGGGTTATAGACAGTCTGTGCTCATGTTTGAGAAAAGATAATTCCATACTGAAATATTTGTTCAGAAGCACATCTTGAGCCTAATGCCAATATATACAAGGTGGTTCTGTTTTTGGCATACCTTTCAGAATGCTGAATAATTTTAAAGTTGAAGAATAGTACATTCTCTGCAGTGTTTCCTGTAGTTCTTTATTTGAGACTGAAAATATATATGTACCACTTGGCGTTTATCCATAGTCACCATCTTTTGCAAATATTGAATCATATTAATAATAATATCTTTTCTCTCTCTTGAGGTCAGAATGCCATCACTTCCAGCAGAAGCTGAAATGGATGCCTTGTCTTGCTCTCACGTCTCAGCCAGCATACCCAATGGAATGCTGGAGAAGGAGCCTGGAAACACTATAGAGAAGGAATCTTGTAATGCCACAGAGAAGGAGAGGAAGTGGATCAGGCCTGATATGCCAAGCAAATGTACCTGGCAGCTTGGAAAATCTCCCGAAGAATCACCACACCATCATGTTACATTGTAAGCAGCAATTCAGTAGAATGGTTAACTGAGGCAGATCTGTGTGCGTTTTAGTGGCAATGATGACATGACAAATCCATGTCATCCTATTTGATCTTTGCAAATTGTGTTCAGATGTTGATGGACAGCTCTATAGTTTTCATCCTTTAAACACCTTTTGGTGTTTTTGTGTTTTAGGGCGAAGATTCCAAATATTATGACAGACATCCTCAAGAAAATTGGTAACACTCCCATGGTGCGAATCAACAAGATTGGGAAACACTTTGGTCTTAAATGTGAACTTTGTGAGTATGTGGGAGGGTAGCAAGAACTATAAATGTAATTGCCATCCATGTTATTGATAAGAGAGGCCAAAATCAAGAAGAAAAATTCATTCAAGGTTTACATGTTAGCCCAGCGATGGCGAACCTATGGCATGCGTGCCGCAGCTGGCACACAGAGCCCTTTCTGCGGGCATGCGAGCCATAAGTCGCCAGATTGCTATTCCCCCCCCCCCCCCCCCGCAGCCAAACCTCAGGAGGCGGCTGCAGCTGCAATGCTGGCACTTCAACAGGCGGTGGGCCAGGATCCAGAGCAGCTGGCACTGGTGGCGGATCCGGAGTGGGGTCTCGAGGCCTCCGTGCCCGGGATTCCCCCTTTCACCACCACTTCCAGTTCCGCCACTGCCACTTCTGGTTCCGCCGCCGCTGCAGCCTGCCGCCCACTGGTTTGTTTGTTTGTTTGTTTGTTTTCAGTTTGGACATTCGGGCCCGAAAAGGTTCGCTGCCACTGTGTTAGCCCATTTCTCTTTTATTTTCAGAGCAATGTGGCCACTCTGGGCTTGCTGATTGTACACTTGTCCAGTTTGAAGTACAGTGGTCAAAAACTGGCAGGTTAAGAGCTACAGCTTAGGAGAGCTCAGAAAAGTTACATTTTTGAACTGTAGCTGCTGGAATTGTAGTCGCGCCTAAAACAATAAGTATTTCCAAACTGCTGAATATTGACTGCAAAGGTTAAAAGTCTTCCCTAAAAGGGAAGAAAAAGTACAGAAAATCCTGTGGGTGCTCATCCTTCTGCAGGAAAAGGATTTACAATCTGTGAAGCATGGATAGCATAGCACAAGAGTTCTCTCTCAATTTAGTCCTTGACCATAAAGCTACTTGCCAATGGGGAGGAACAGAGTACTGCAGTGATTCAGGGTTGAATTTACAATGGGTAAATCAAAAGTTTAGACTTTAGGGGGAAATAATTTTTGGACCACAACTGGGAATTGTAGTGCAAAAAAAAGTGAATCTTTAAAACTCTACAACAGCCTTACTTTTGGCACTTTACTGTCCAGCTGAACTGCATTAAATTGTTCAGATGCACCAAGATGGCTAAATGCAAATTATATTCACCAAATCTTTAATTGAAGGCCGGTGTGCTTCCTTTTTGTCTTTTGGACTCAACTGAAATTTATTTTCTCCCTCCTTCCCTCCCTCCCTCTGTGGTTTCCAGTGGCAAAATGTGAGTTTTTCAATGCTGGAGGAAGTGTGAAAGACCGGATCAGCTTAAGGATGGTGGAAGATGCAGAAAGGGATGGGATTTTGAAGCCTGGGGATACTATTATTGAACCAACATCAGGAAACACAGGTATGGACATCTTGGATTTGGAGAACAAAAGTATTTAGAGTGTAAGTGAAGCTATTTGTGGTGGGGCTGGATGTGTGTGAAAGAATGGGATGTAAAATGCTAACCAATGTATTTTTACCCTTCCCAAAATGAGCACATCATGACAATTATGAAAAGGTTAAGCTTGTGTTTACCTCTACTTGGCGGATGTAAGTGGGATAATGAAGTGATAGTTTTAGTGTAAACAAAAGCAATACAGCTCTTCATTTTTACCAGACTGAGCAAGAAACACTGTCAGGCCTAGTTTTGCCAATGAATTAATTTGTAGGATGAACATTGCTGGTTGTAGGAAGCAGTTTCAACAGCTTTCCCTTTCTTTCAGCAGTGGTGTGATACCCCGGATACACTGAATGTGAGATCCCTGGTACAAATCACACAAATTCAGTTGGCAGCTTTCACAGATAATTTTTCACACCCGATCCTTACAGGTGTGGGCATCTTGGATTTGGAGAAGAAAAACAAATGCCATCTGTCCTACTTTGTCGCTGGCTGGGGGATTATGGGACTTGTAATCCATCATATTTGAGAGGCAGCAGGTTGGTGGGAGAAATGATAGAGACAGTACTCAGTTAGGTGGGGTTTTCAGTATTCTCGCACAAGCTGAAATTTCAAGCCTGTGTGGTTTCTGATAGTGATGCCTCTTTCTTGGTTTCAGGGATTGGACTGGCCCTGGCAGCTGCAGTGAAAGGCTACCGCTGTATCATTGTGATGCCAGAGAAAATGAGCATGGAAAAGGTAGAACTACTTGTTGTTACAGATGCTTGAAGATCAACAGTTGATTGAATAATTGCTTTGCTAAGGCCATCAAAGCAGTTGATTGTTTATGGGGTGGAGATATAGCAAGATTGATTGATTGATTGATTCATTCATTCATTCATTCATTCAATTTGTATACTGCCCCATAGTGCATAGCACTCTCTGGGAAGTTTACAAGAGTAAATTCAGTCAAATAATACACAATACAAAACAAACTTACAATTTATATCGACAAATAATTATTCCCCTGCCTCAAGCAAATCCAATTATAAATAAAAAAATAAACAGTTAAAATCCTAGGTCAATATTAATAAATGGCCACTATAAAAAGTTCAGTTTCACCTGTTTCTTAAAAACCTGGAGGGAAGGAGCCTGTCGAACTGCTATTGGAAGTTTATCCCAAAGAGATGGGGGCACCACCAAGAAAGCATGATTTCTTATGTTCAGCCTTATGGCCTCCTTCGGTGTCACTGTTCTTGAAATCAGAGACTGCAAAGAGCAGGCAGGATGGGTATCTGTTTTGTAGGAGAAATATTCCAACCAGTATTGAGGCCCTAAACCATTCAGGGGGCTACTTGCTTTGTTAATAAAATGATAAATGAAGTTAGATGATTTAGGCAGACATTTCTCTGCCATCTCAAGTGATTGTATTTGTGCTGTCAGTTTGCAAACTATGACTAAAGTAGGTGGTCTGATATAAAACATGAAAGGTGGAGTGAAGTCATATGAGTGATTGAAACAATGTATTTGTTGTGCAAATTTTGCTTTAAAAATGTATTTCTGTTCGTAAATCAGGTGGATGTGCTGAGGGCTCTTGGGGCTGAAATTGTGAGGACTCCAACTACAGCTAGATTTGACTCCCCAGAATCTCACGTTGGGGTGGCCTGGAGACTGAAGAATGAAATCCCAAACTCCCACATACTGGATCAGGTAAAGCACTAATGGCAAAGTATTAAAGATGGCTGGGTTTCTAGCAGGGCGCATACAGCATTTGAGAGAAATGTTCTTTTCTGGGGTTACAGTTTTGGGAATCTGGCCATCCTGGCTGGGGTTTCTGGGTATGTAGTCTTTTACATTCATCATTTAACATATGTGAAACAGTGCAAAGCCCATTTTTCAATAGATGGGAAACTGAGGATGAAGGTCACTCGCCTGAGCTGACCTGGTGCCTCATTAGTTGAATTTGCATCTGAACCCACAACAGACCTTGTCTGTCTGTCCTTGGATATAGAGGTGGCTCAAAATACTTTACTTCCTGAGGCGGAGCAGCAAAGCCGTCCTCACCCCCTGTGTCTACCCATCTCAAAGTACGTAGAACCCCAAGGCAGAAAACCCCACATAGGCTTCTCTTCTTTCCTGGCAGTAAAAATATAATGACACCTGAACTTCCTGCCTGGGGGTGCCAGGGCCTAACTACTATCTCTTCTTTTATTTTCTGCTTTTATGCCCACTAGCTGTGTGTGTTTGAAGAAGCTGAACCCTCTGGCTCAGCTTAGTTCTCCATCAAGTTATTAAGCTTTGCTGTCTCCCCACCACCACACACACAACCTTTTCTTTTTCAATACAGTACCGCAATGCCAGTAATCCCTTGGCCCACTATGACACAACAGCTGAGGAGATTCTGCTACAGTGTGAAGGTACGTTCAGCCACCAGGCATTGCCTCTGTTCACCATACATTGTTCTTGGAGAAACAGGGAATTTGGGAAATACTGAAAAGAGGGGAGGACAGGCTGATAAATCAGGACTCAAGGGGCTTCCGTCCACTAGACATCTGAATGGTGCCAGTATAACTGGACTGGTAGTTAGTCCTTCTCTTCACAAGTTACTGTTCAGACCCAAATGTGGTACGATACATTTTTGGGAAATGAAACAAAGATGTTTAGCCCATCAGGAGCAATTTTCTGAAATTAAAGACTTTCCCCCACTGTCTCATGGCCTTGAGAAATTGGATTTTTTTTATTTCTCAGAAATCACTATGACTGATGGTGTGTCATCAGCCTTGCATGACATAAGTTACAGAACAGGAACTCAAACATGGTGTATCTAAAACATTCATAAAGTGGGAATTTATCCAAAGAAACAGTCCTCTATCAAGAATCACCGAGGGAATTTTGTGGCTTTGAAAAGGATTTAGGTCTCTTATCTTTGTTTTCCCATTCTCTGTTCATATGTGCACAGGCAATGTTTCAGTTACTGTTTTATTTAACTTGCCCCAAGGTCTCAGAACAGGGCATCTCCTTTCATGTTCTCCTGGTCATGTTTACATGTAATGAGTGTGATGTGATGCCATCACAGAGTTCACTGCAAGCTGCAGCCAATGAAGTGGGTGGTAGGAAAACTTTGAAAGCCAGTAGTGTTGCATCATCTGTCTTCTTCAAAAAAATTTTTTGCCAGATACCACATAAGGCAAAAAAATATTTTTTTTGCCAGATATGGGTGAGGGCCAGCCACGTATTTCTTGCAGTGTGCAATTAATCTAGGCTTCATTCATGTTTTGAAGAAGTAATAACTGTGATCAGCCTCTGTGCAGGGGTTCCTTTTTAAAATTTGTCACCTTGGAGTCAGCAGAGGGAGCTCTTGCATAACAATTATTATATACTGATTGAAAGAAAGCTTGTGTCTTCTACCTATCTTGTACCAAGAAGTGATCCTTATACCAGGTTTGAGTACATGACTTCAACTGGTTTTTAGAATGCTAATTTAAATTTGTAGTATTGCTGCATGACGGATATCTGAATGTGCTTTATGTTGTGTGATATTGCAGTTCAAATAAAACATTGCACAGGAGGCCTTTGAACAAAAGGCAGTATGGGTGGCAGTTGGGCTCCTGTGCTTCTGACAGTAGCATGGAAGGGAGAGTTTTGGCCAGAGAAGCTTCTAGGGTTGCAAAAATGGAGAGAGTGCTGGTATGTTTGATTTGCTTATGTAAAAAAGTACTGGAACCTCATCTAATGGGTATAATTGCTACGCTTGATGTAACCAGCGTTGAGAGACAGACATAACAAGAGCAGAGTATTTCCCCTGTGCCCATAAAACGTGGATATGTGGAAGATTGCAGCCTCTATAGGCCTATAAGGAATGGGATTTGTAGCATGCTGTAAGGAAATGGATGCACATGTATTTATTTCTGTTATGGCAGCCTTCAGTCTTATTATATGCAGAAGGTGATGAATGATCATGACTGACGTAAAATATTCCATACAGTATTTACCTCATATTAGTTCTGTGTTGATATTAGTTTTGTGTTAATAATAATACTGTTGGAACTGCAGAGCTGGGAGGGAGCCTATGGATCATTGAATCCAACCCCTGTCAAGGAGGCCCAGTGGGGACTCAAACTCCCAACCTCTGGCTCCGCAGCCAAGTGCCTAAACCACTTGGATAGTGCAGCAGTGGATAAGTAAGCAGTGTCGGACATGTGTTAGACCAAAATAAATGCTTATCATTTATTTTCAATGTTGGGTACTACATGCTTGTAAACTTCAACTGTATCTTTATTTTTGCTTGCTTGATAGGTAATGTAGACATGGTTGTAGCTGGTGCTGGTACAGGAGGCACCATTAGTGGCATTGCCCGCAAACTAAAGGAGAAATGTCCTGGATGCAAAGTAAGTCTGAAATTAGAGCATCTTGTTCACTGCTTATCACTATGGAACTTCATAACATTTTAAAAAACCTATAGAGTCCTCCCTATTTCAGATTACATAGTACATGAAACTCTTAGTTATTTAGAGGTAGTGCCTCAATTCTAGGATTACATTAGTAATCCTTGCCCACAAGTCCCTTCTAAAAATCAGTGCAGATGGCACTGCTAGAGTTGACATTTTTGCCTGCTATATATTGATTTAATCCTCACAAGCAATAGAATTCTAAATGTATATTTTTTAAAAAAAATGTTGCTGGGCTTCTTTCCCTTTGTGCCCTATGTTCTGAACTCTATTCCTTACATAATTATTTGAGCGATAACAGAGTTGCACATCAAGAGGTATGTAACATACTGTAATACTATGCCTCATGTCACTTGGGGGTCCCTGTTTATTGGCACAAAATACATACCCTGTAATGAGATCTGAATGAAATCCATGCCAAATGCCTTGACCTCCAGCCTTTTCCTAAACCAAGTGAACTTGGCGTAGGAGCAGTGGAGTTTTTCCACAGGCATTAAATGCATTGATAAACTTTTAACTTGGGCATTTCCAAAAAAAAACCAAAGGAAGGGAAAATGTTATTTCTGTTCCTTCTATTTACGACTGTTATGCAAGATTGAGGTGTCATTTTAGTACTGAAATGACAAATTGTTCTGTAGATTATAGGTGTTGACCCTGAAGGATCCATCCTGGCAGAGCCTGAAGAACTAAATGCAACAGACAAGAGCACCTACGAAGTTGAAGGGATTGGATATGATTTTATCCCTACAGTTCTGGACAGATCAGTAAGTCTAGCTCATTTCTGCTTTCCATCCATATTTGTGCCTTGCATATGTTCTTCTCCCCTTTAAATACATCATGCTGGAAGACCCCTAGTCCTCAGGGGTGTGAGAAACCTTTTCAAATACTTGCTGGGAACAAACCATAATTTTGGGGTGGCAGTGTTGCTCTACAAACTTTATTCATGTTCCTGAGCATCATTGCCTGGGTGGTCCCTTTTTTATGACTACTAGAATGCTTGAAATCAAATTGCTAATGAAAGCATTGTCCTACAGTTGCAACCAAGCTGGTGAATGGTTCATTCATGGCTTGGCTTAGCAGCTCTGGTGCCATAAATCCCAATATAGTCACCTATCATTTTCTTTTGTCCCCTGAATACTGGCAAGACATCAATAGCAGCTGGCATCTGTCAGAGCTGATGCAGTAGAGGGTGTGTTAACTTGTTATAGGCCAGAGATGGGCAAGTGCTGGGGGCCAGGAGTCCAACTGGCCCCAGAGAAGAGAGCCAAGATCATGCTTCATAGATCAAGTGCTTCATCAAGGCACTCTCAGCAACGCTGAGGCCAAAGTGCCATTGTCGCTGAGGCAGATAAAGTCTCATTCTGCCAGGTCTCAACCCCTAGTAATGAAGGGTTACCAACAGACCATTTCCGAAGACTACTAGTCAGCTTCCAAGTTGACTTTGAACATCTTCCCTGAAATGTGTGATAGCGCACCAAGATTCTGCCTCCTGTTCACCATTTATTGGCATTGTCAGTATGAATATAATACCAGAGTAGAAAGTCGGGTATAATGTACTATATTGTTTCTGTTTCCTTCTCTCTTTTTTTAGTTGGTAGATGAATGGTATAAATGTAATGATGAGGAATCATTTACCTTTGCACGCATGTTAATCAGAGAGGAAGGGTTGCTTTGTGGTAAGTGCCATCCAGAAGATATGTTTGAAGTACAACTTCTGAAGTGGAGAACTGATCAATCATTTTGACGGTGATGGTGGAGAAAGAATTATGGCAAAATGTTTACTTCTGAGGTCAGTTCCAGCTTCCTGCTGCCATACTGGTGGACTACTTGTATGGTGCTCCCATCCAACATACACATTATGTGTTGAAGCCATTCCTGTGGCTGAAATCTATAAAAGATATATTGCAGGCTTTTGCTAGAAGACTGCTTGTGTGAGAGAAGGACGTTGCCAAAAGTGAAATCTGGGCCTGCCTCAGAATCAGTTCATAATTTAGAATCAGTTCATAATCTACAAAAGGGTGGAGAAGGGGCTAAACTGTAGCCCTGGGGCCACCTGTCTCCCTCCACCCCCCAGGTGTTTTTGCAGCTCTCAGCCCTGCAGTGACACCTCCCCCCCCCCAAAAAAAGGCACATTGTAGCTCTTGGGAGCCTTCAGGATTGGTGATTTGCCATTTGAATGCCACAGCTCCACTTGCACCATTTAACATCCCCAAATGCTCATTTTTCATAATTGGGCCTGGACTTCTGTTTTCTTTTTCTTTTTCTTTTCTTTTTTTCTTTGGGTGGTTTGAGGGGCCACTGTACCATCCTGGGATGGTAGTGCCCATCTGTGACCTAAAAGAAAGTGCAATCAAGCCCAGCATCCTGCTCCCAAGTGCCTCTTTCAGCAGCCACCCGAGGGAGGTAACTACAGCTTTTAGTCTGGGCATGCTCTATGCTCAAAGCAAGGAGCATGTTTCTGCTAATGTGTCCTTAGAAGATCATCAAGAAAAAATTAGCAAGTGGCTGTCCTGGCTGTTTTATAAATTTGCTTTGGCACTCCTCTGTTTTAAATTCCTATTACTATGTATTATTTTTGTTAGAAAACAGTAGCAGGCAGATGCTTCTGGGAAGGAAAGGATCCGATTGGGGAAGGCTTAGAGTAGTTGGCTGTGGAATCAGAAATCAGGAGCTCAATTCCCCATTGGGCTTCCTGGGACAAAAGCCAGCCTGTGTAGCCTTGGGCAATCTGCACAGCTCCAGAACACCCCCAGAAGAAGGGAATGGCAAACCACTTTTGAGTACTTTATACCTAGACAACCCTAGAATGGGCCATCATAGGTTGTAATTGACCTGGTGGCATATTAAAAGGAACTTGTTATTTATTTTCTGTCCAGAGGTTTGAAATGTTACTTTTGAACTACAGCTCCCAGAACCTTTCAATCAGTGTGGCAATTGGCTGTGCCAGCTGGAGTATTCTGGGATTAACACTCCCAAAAGGTACTGTTTTAAGAGCCTTGCTTTTGTCTATACTTGTACATAGTGCCATTGAACAATACGAGTTTTCAAGAAGCTTTGCAAGGCATTACAAAATACCTCTGTGAATCAATTGCAGGGATAATAACCTTCCCCAGGATGTGCAGTCTTAGAAAGACTATGTAGCTTATTGATCTAGACTCTAGAAGCATTGGCCTCTGGTCTTCCGTTGCTTGAGTGTTGACTCTTCTTGGACAGGGGGCAGCTCAGGCAGTGCCATGTCTATTGCTGTGAAGGTGGCCAAAGTGCTGAAGGAAGGCCAGCGCTGTGTTGTTATCCTTCCAGACTCTGTTAGGAACTACATGTAAGTAAAGTCACCTGCATTTCTATATTTCCTGCCTGTCATATAATGCTGAGGTGATAATCCCTGCCCTCATGGTTGGTTCTCCGACTTGGTGGTGGGCCTCCAAAACTGATAGCAGCCATGTGGGATGTTTATGGCCACTTCTGTAATGTATGACAGCCAAAGTAATTTTTATCCACTAGAATACAGGGGGTGTTTCATTTTATATCTATGGAACTATACTACAGCATTAAAATGGTAGTACATGAAACATTATGTTGTACAGATTTTTAAAATTATAATATAGTAATAAAAATGAAGTTATGTTGTTTGGATTTTTAAAGTATTAAATATGAGAGCTCTGTTATGAGGAAGGTTCTTGAAGGACTGTTGTTGAAAATAATTCTTGCTAAGGTTCTGGATATTTTAAGAACTGCCACCTTCCCAGACCTTGGAATAATTAGGCTTTTGGACTGCAGCTGGAGGTTTCTGGGACTTGCAGTCAGGAAGAGGTGTGCTTCCCATACCATCCTGCCTGTGCCATAAGATCTGGCAGTGATCCTTCTCTGCATCCCAACTGTGGTGGGAATGTGGCTGATGGGGATGAGAAATCGGAGCCTTCTCTGTGGCCATGCCTATGTTGTGGGGTTCTAAGAACTCCTTTGGCAGCCTCTGTTTTATCTGCTTCCACTGTCTGTTTTTATTGCTTTCTCTCCCATTCTCTTTTGGAACTCTTTCATATTTAATGGTTTGTCCTAAATGTTGTTATCTGCCTTGAGTGGTGGGTAAGTTACTGAAGGGTGCCACACATTTGAATACAAATATATGAACATAATAAAAGGAAGATGGCCACTTAAAGTTTTAGCATTTTGAATGAGGCCTAGCCTCTCATGCTCATGGATGTTGCTTTAGGTGGCTCCCTCGTCTCATGCTCACTTATTCTGGGAAAAATATTACTGAGAGTTGTACTCTTGGGATTGCACTCTTCTCTTTTAGTTTTCCAGTGCTCCCACCAGTGTCCTTCCCCCTGCTAGTTTTAGGTGTCCTCCCTGTTGGCTTACCAGGAAACAGTGGTGGTAGTGATGAGATACATCTGCTTGCTGGATGGAGTGTGTGTTGGAGATCCAGTTTGGCCCAGTTTATTGATATCTCCATATGAATGTTTCAAGCTTGTCTGAGAGCCACATGCTTAAAATGATATCTTTTTTTATCATACTTGTGAGTCATGAAATTTCATGCCACGTGCTCGTTTATAACTTATTTACCTTTAGGGCAGGCATAACCTAAATTGGTGCTTGTGACTTCTTGGTGGTTTCCAGGTCAAAATTTTTGAGTGACAAATGGATGACCCAGAAGGGGTTCACGACGGAAGAAGACAGCAGCATCAACAACCCTTGGTAAGATCACGATGAATATCATGGTACAGTCAAACCCATTTGTGAAGAACTTATTTATCCAAAAATCCTCCATATTTTACAAGCATTTTTACACTATTTACAGTTACATTTAGTTGGTCCATGTTTATGCATGAGAGCACGCTGGGAATTAATCTTGCTGTTCCTCAAATCACCTTCTGCCTCCCCCAGCTCCCCTCCCCTCTCCCCCAGATCACCTTCTTTCTCACTCATAAATACTCAGTCATGAGACAACTTCAGGACTAGTCCTGCCTTTAGGCAGAGTAATGCGTGTGCACAGGCAGCAGATGATGGGGGAAATGCAGCAGTTGCCCCTGGCTATTCCTCCTGACCTTCTCTAGCTACTCCGTTGGCAGGAAAGGGCAATGCTGGAGCATATAGGCTATCCTGCATCCCCTGAACTAGTCTCCTTCTCTTGAGTATGCTGGGGGAACATATCCTGTTCTCAGTGTTGGAAGTAAAATTCAACCATCTATCTCATTTGACTCTGTACATCAAATGCAGGGAGTTGCGGGACGGGCACCATCTTGTCCTTTACCTCAGACAGTAAAACTTCTTGAGCTAGTTTTGCACATCTTTAACGTTATGTTTGTTTTAAATTCCCTGATTTTGCTTAAGCTGCTAATAAAGCAACCAGCATCTGATACACATTTTGGCATTATCTATCAGGAAAAATAAATAAAGAAATAAACAGGCACATTTTTGTCCCCTCTTCTTAAATAATCTATTTTTCCTCCAGCCTTTATTTTGCTATGTTGATTATGAGAGGAGAGGAAACAGTTGATTAGCAACTGAAGGGCAATAAAGGGGGTCTGACTTAGCAGAGTTTGATCTAAGCTCATAACCCTTTGGTCTCTGTCAGTTCTCACTCTGTACTGTGTGTGAATGTCTAGGTGTAGGGTTTTTTCCATCCTGAGGATTTAATTCCAGCTCTGCTAAACTCGGAGTCATGATTTTGATTTCTAGAAGGGGTAGCCATATTCATGTATTGCTGCAAAAGCAACAAAGAGGCTCATGGCATTTAAGAGACTAGAAGATTTGTTGTGGGTGTCGGGTATATACATCTGTGTGTAGTCATAAGTATACAGAGAGAGACTAAAAGGGCATGAAATGTCCATCTGTGTCCATTTTATATGTGCAGCTTAACATAAACGAAGAAGCCATTCCTTATAAGAGTGAGTAGCATTAATACCGTCATCTAGTCTGGATGATTGTGCTACATTGGTTGTGTTAAAGTCGTTGTACAGAGTTGTCATAGGCTGTAAATTTTTGCTTTTCATGATTGTTTGGCTCTACTACTTCTAGCCTTTGCAGTTTTTATTCTATATAATCATATGTACCTGTCAACCAAGGTTATCATTTCATGTGTCTGATAAAGTGGACTCTGGTCTGAAATTTTACTTCAAAATAAAACTAGTGTTTAAGCCACTGCAAGACTTCCTAAAAGGTTGATGGTTAACTCTTCTAGAATACAGCCTTTTTTACTAGGTGTCTAGCTGTTGCTTGTATGCACTGTTGCAATATAAAGCCCTATTTTTCATCCAAGACACATCACATCATAAAAGGTTGCAATGATCATTGTTAGACTGTATTATTAAAGTATACTCCCCCAAGAAAATACTTAATGTATTGTATTTATTATGAAACGTGTTTGTTTTGAGCAACGTATTATATTTCTATTTCTTATGCAAGACCTATTAATGCCTAATTGGGCACAGGTAATTACATCCATCCATACATGTATTTGAAGTAATCTTGTGTTACCTTTAAATGAGATGGGTGCTGTCACGTGAATACATGTTATTGTGAAGAGGTGAGTGGTAGGTGAAATGGTTAAAATCAATTTGTTATATTAATTGTTAATAAAAATCATTAATCATTGCCTCTTTGAAATAAAAAAGGAATTTATAAGTGGCCAACTTATATATAAATGGCCAACACCATTACTTCCCCAAAGGAACAAATCAAGATAACATGAAAAGTATTATTGTTGTTCAAAAAAGTGTACTGTTATTGGTGTTCAACAATTTAAAAAAACAAATTTAAAACTTTCTGATGAATTTTTTTACTAATTGGGGTAACGAATAAATGTTAATGAATTATTTCTGAGCTTTGCCAAACACAGCCAATGTCCAAAATGTACATCCAATTTAAGAACAAGCCAAATGCTTGAATACTACACTAAAATGGCTTTTTCCAAATTTGAGGCAAAGGTACGTGGCTGTATTTAGATGCAGTAATTGACCCCATATATTTTTACAGGAAAAGCTTTTGTTTACTAAGACACAACTTGGTCCCCAGTGTTTGAATTGCTTGCTATAAATTCCGGTGTGGGGAGTGATTTTACAGTATTTCTTTCCTGTAGGTGGTGGCACTTGAAAGTTCAAGAGTTAAGCCTCTCTGCTCCTCTGACAGTCCTACCATGTGTCACCTGTGAAAAGACCATTGAAATACTCAGAGAGAAGGGATTCGATCAGGTGCCAGTTGTTGATGAATCTGGGTATGTGCAGCCTTAAAGGCTTTTTCTCCTCCTCCAAATATAAACAGTTTTTAGAGGATTATCTTCTGCATCTAGACACCACTCACTGATCTTTCCTCTAATTTAGGGCACAACTAGATGGGAGAATTTGGAGTGATCAGGTCTCATTTAAAAGGCTCTTATTTTGGGGGCAATCTATTTTATCATACTTGAATGATCCTTCCATTCACATGGAGAAGGATCCAGACAGCTCAGATTGCTCCAATCTCTTCCCCTTTTGATGACTGACACCCTTCCCTTCCCCTTTCCCCACCTGTAGTTACAGCTGTCATTCTACGAGCCACAGCAACTTCCTTTTTTTTAAATTTAGTAAGTGGCACAGTGCTATAGCAATGCGTCAACTTAGCATGGATACTCCCTTGTATCTAGAATAGTGGTGTCACTTAGGATAATGTTTTAAAACAATTGTGAAAAGAGGAAAATAGAGGAGCGGGTTTCTCTACAATCCTTTCTACTGTCACAACCCACTGCATACAACACAGGTTTATCACTGAAGAGAACACAGCTCTTGTTTGGGAACAAATCAGGCAACCACACAGACTGCAGAACAGAGCACTCCCAATCACAGAAAATAAAGTGTAGCCCTAGCGCTGTGCCGAAAAGGAGTGGAACAGCTCGCAGAAGCGGTTGGATAGATTGCTCTTAGTTGAAACACATGGTTTCAGGAAAACAGGACGAACCAACCCACACCAAAAGTGAAGCAAATAGTGAGCAATATGCTTATCGGATTGACCCCTTAGTTTCCTCAAATGGAAATCACTACATTTCGCAGTGCTGCATGATTTGCTTGATTGCACCTTTAAATTACATCCTACTTGATGCAATTTGTTGAATCAAAGATTGGAGCCTGGAAATCTACTTTTAAGAGAAATGAATACAATGACAGGGCGATGGTATCCATAACTGAACAATGATGGACAGTGTTCTGGGTTCTGATCCTTCACTTGAATCTTGACTTGTGCCTTCTTCACTAGATTGTGTTCCGGGTACAACACTCCCCTTGAAATGGATTGGATGAGTCACCAGGCTCCTAATGAAAGAGTTTGTCTACATTGCACAGTTTTTAGCAATTTGATCTCACTATTACCTGCCATGGGGCTAATCCTGTGGAACCCTGGGATTTGTAGTTTGGTCAGATATTTTGAATTCTCAGCTAAAGACCTCTAGTGCACTCACCCGAGCTAAAACAGAGAGTTCTAAGTACCTGACAAAACAGCAAAACCCAGGATTCCATCAAATGGAGCCAGGGCAGTTAATGCTGCTATTAAACAGAAGTTTGTAATGAATAGTATAGGTACACTTGGGGTCAGGCTTGGTATGAAATGTTCTCCTCTTTCTCCCCCCCCCCCTTTTCTTTTCAATCCTTCTGATAGGACCTCAACAAAGATTTTTAAATGCCACTTCCTTGAGGTTAAAGGTAAAGGTGCGGGTGGAGTGGCAGCTTTTAAAATCTGCCTTTAAACTTACGACATGGTTTATTACCTTGTGAGGGTTATGATCATCATCTTGAAATTACCCATAAAAGAATTAACTCAGCTCAGCTTGTACCTTAGCTGTTAAGTCAGCCAAGTAGAAAAAAGGCTGATAGGATGGACAGCGTTGTGGGCTATTAACATGATAACAAGTTGCAATCCAGGTAGAATGTTCATGCTCAGAATTCATCCTAGTTCGTTAAACAGAGTTCATTTTGTGGTTCTCTGATCATTTGTTGCAACAGCACTTCCAATTTAAGGGTAGTCTACATCATTTACGGACACAACCTGAATTGTAGAGAATGGGAAACAGTGGGAAAGAGATATCACAGAAAGACATTTGGTCTTTGAACTTTCAGCTAGTTTCAAAGGCTTTATATTTTTAGACCTTATGATCCCCACAGTGGCAGAAGCTGCTCAGGCAGTAGTTAATGGCAATTCTTGTCCTAAAAGCTTTTCAAGCCAACACAGTGAAGCAGGAACAACCAAAAGTCTTGTAGTGCTTCAAAAGATAACACAATTTATTTGGTGTTCCCTTTTGCGGATTGCAGCTGCCTTTATCAGCTGCTAGTGAACTGCAAACCACAAAAGTTTAAGCAAACGAACTTTGTTAGCTGCAAGACTCTTGGTTGGTTTTGCTGCAGCAGACTAGCATAACCCCCCTCTGGTGAAATAGTACAGTAAGTTAGAATCAGTGTTATAAATGAAGAGTTACTCATCACTTACGCTCATAATGATGATGGTGATAATAATACTGCTCTCTTTTGCTTGTGCCATTTTTGAAGGAGAGAGAATTGGAGTAGGCATATGGCAAGTAAGAAAAGGGTGGAGGACCCCATCCCTCCCCAGCCACATTTCCCATCTAAAGAAGCTTTTCTTAAACAAACAAACAAACAGGCTATTACATGCAGCACTGGCAGCTCATTCCTGGAGCAGGAGGCATACTATGTTGTCCAAATGTTGCCAACACAGGGTGTTATGCTTCTGCTTTCAGTTCACGAGCTCCCTGTGCTGTGCAGCATGTGGTAGGTTGTTTGCCCCTAAGGATTTTTTTTATTGTAAATATGAAACTGAAAGGAATTACTTAAAATGCTTGTTTTAAAGCACTATGCTGGAAATAACATAAAACTTGTTCAGTAGAAAATTGTATTTGACCTAGTCTGGTTTGGCATTCTTTTCAGGGTGATTCTAGGAATGGTAACCCTTGGCAACATGCTTTCTTCAGTGCTTGCTGGCAAAGTGCAGCCATCAGACCAAGTCAGCAAAATCATCTACAAGCAATTCAAGAAGGTAATTGTGTCTTCCAGTGTGTGTCTCGTTCCTCCTCACCTCCACCTTCCCAGTATGATGGAAATTGCTTCTTGGAAATTTCCAACGCAATAAAGACAGGGAAATCTGTTTCGCTAAAATGTCTGACAACAACTCAAGAAATTATACATGTCCAGATGGTCATTCTGGGACAAGCTGCAATTTGGACAGGATGTTGACTCTCTGAAAAATTCATTTCGTTTAACTTATGGGAGCAGTAACCTTAAGCAAAGGTTATTTTGTGACGCAGCTCACCAGCAAAAAGAAAAAAAGAAAAGGCTGTGTTGTCTAACACAGGCAATGGGAAACAATGGAGAAGGGGTACTCTGTTAGGTATTATCTTACTGTGCAGTCTGGGAAGTGTTGGGTGTGTGTGTGTGTGTGTGTCAAGGGCAGCATGATTTGGGTTGGGAAGGTATTAGCAGAACAAAAATGGGGAGGGAGGATAGCTGCAAAATTAGCTTGCTTTTTTATCTTTTAAAACTTGGATTATTTTCTCTCTGCAGATTCACCTGCAAGACAATTTGGGGAAGCTATCTCATATTTTGGAAATAGATCACTTTGCGCTGGTGGTACATGAACAGATTCAGTGTAAGTAACAGAACATCCAAAGGACTCTGGACAAGTTCCCACCTCTTCACTAGCATGTTTTGAGTGGATCACATTATTAATGTGTCAACTGCTTTCCCACCAAATCCACTCAAGACAACTTGTGGTAAAATAGCAGCATGGTCAGTGCTACACTTGATTATGTCCACCTTCTGTATTTCAGGGTTATTTCTTAATAATAGTATGAATGGAAAAGAGCACTATATAAAATGTAATTAATATATTATTAGCAGTGCAGCTCTCCTGCTCTTCATGAGATCAGCATCTCTTCTTGCTTGAGCTTGTTGTCATATCTGAAACCAGATTCTTGACTTCTCTAAGTGCACAGAAAATGCCCAAATGAACCAAGACACCGTGGGACTGGTAATTCCTAAGAGCTGTGTCTCATAGGGCAACACATCACGCTCTATAACTGTATTCAGATATCATCTTGATACAGCTGAAATCCACACAGGTATGGGGAGCACATGTACAAGCCCTCCCCCATCTCCCCACCCCACCCTACTTGGAAATGAGGCCAACCTTTGTGTTTTCAGTGCAGTCTGCACTTATAATCATGTTCAGCTGTATACAGTGCTTCTGGGATCAAGAGCCCTGCCTTATCAGGGCTCTTGATCATGGGGGTTCTGTAAGTGCTTTCAGTCAGATGCTCTTTTGAAATGGCTCTGCAGATCTTTGCACTGAACAAAAATTATTTTCAGGTGGAGTGAGGATATTAGGTGTAAGACTTCCATCCATTTAGCCCTTTATGTTTTCTGGCATAACACTTGAATAAGACTTCTGTCTTTCAAACAAGAATTTCAATATAGATATATAACTTGAGATAGAGCCCTAGACCTCAGTTGTATCAGGGAAAACTCTTGGAAATGTGATTTTCAGATCATTTATATATATATTTATCGTAGGTGTTTACTGCTTTTCCACATATCAAGGCTCCAAATGGGATGTACATTAGATGAATAGAAACATTCTTTAAAATCAGATTTAAAACAATCTCTAAAAGTTACTTTTTAAAAAGCACATAGTTGAGCAGGGTCTGAGAGACTAGAAGCCACGTGTACACCTTGTACTTTGGTAATACCGAAGATAGGATCTTGTGAACATTGTGGGGTCAGTGTTTCCCTGAGAGGAAAAGATGAAGGCATATTTCTTTGACCAAGGTGGGGAGATACGGTAAGATGGCCACTGGAGGAAGAGTGAGGGAATAGCATGCAAATATAGTGATATTTTGAAGATGGATCAGGTTGGGATTTGGATCCATACATCAAGTTTGTTGTGTTCTTCTCTCTTTTAGATCACAGTGATGGCAAATCCAGCAAAAGGCAAATGGTGTTTGGAGTTGTCACAGCAATTGACTTGCTTAATTTTGTGACTACTCGGGAAGAGCAAAGCAAGGCAACCTAACTTCATCAAGCACATGGGTAGAAGATGCTTTAGTGGTTTCTTCTCATCCCCACCTTCCCTCAACTGTTTTGTCTTTTCCCTTGTTGTATTGTTGAAAAAAATTCAAAGTTGTTGTTTTGCTCTAAATAAACAGAACAAATTTCACTGGAGGATCACACCACAGTATATGGCACAGATCTACACAGTGGTCCTGAGATTGGCTGGTTTTCAGTGAGAGGTTGCTTGTCCTGCACAGGCAAGCTTTAATCTGTTGCTACCAGTGAAACTGAAGGATCAAGAGCCACATGATGGTTGGTGTGATCAGACTGTTGACAATATGGGGAGCTCTTGAAGGCACACTTATCCTGCTTATATAGCCAATAATATACCTGGAAACCTTTTCCTCCAATCACTGTTTCACTGAAATTATAGCTGGGAGTGATACAGAGGTGGTTTTTGACTATCCTACTCCTGCTGCAGCTTGATAAATGTCAAGCCTACTGCTTGTCTTTGTAGTAGAGGTCCAGGAAGATATATATCCATGTCCTGCCACAAACTTCACAGGAAGACAGCTTTCATATTTGTCCAGCAGCTGGATCAAAAATGTTACTCTACCCATGCAGTAGGCAGGTGGTCAGGATACATATTCTGTCTTCTGTGAGTTGCTAGTTGTTGGGACTTTTGCTCAGAGCCAGGGGCAAGCACAAATGTCTTAGCTGTGCACTAGATGCATGTTTGAACTGAATCACCTTAAAAGGCCTCAAAGCACTGGAATTAAAACATCCAATATTCTGTCCTTCCCTCTTTCCTACTTGCTAATGTCCTTAATGTCCTCTCTACTTACCCTGGCCAAATTGAGGAGATGTGGACTGTCGGGGTTGGGGGGGATTAAATTTTGCTAACACACAGCAAACGAGTAGAATGGGGAAGGTTTTCCACCAGTAAATGGATAGGCTGGCTCTACCAATCACTCCAGTGTACACTTGCTTTGTGTTAATGCTTTGCATTCTGAATCACTTCGTACAACATTTTTGCAAGGGAATTGCATCTGCAGCAGCATGAAAGAATACTGTGATTTCTGTTTTGCTTTATGAGCATGATTCTGCCAGATATAACATGAGGATTCTGGGTTTTATAAACAGTAGAATTTCTATATTTTGCAAAGACCAAATCAAATTTCCTGTACATTAATTCTAATCTTAAATTGTTTATTGGTGTGTCTTAGTGCAATTGTATGCATAAATTCTTTAAATGGTCTAGCTTTATGTTACAGTACAGTCTCTGTTTTGCACATGGATGAGGGAAAATGTTGCATTTTGTTATTTAAAAGTATATTTGGTTGTAAAACCTTCAGATGTAATGTGAGATAGTGGCAAATATTTGGCTTTGCATTTACTTACATTAATTGGTCAATCCAAATTGAACTTCTTTTTCCTTTGGTGGCTTTCTGTAACTTCCATTGGAAGCTTGTAAGAAGCATGTTAAATAACTGTAATATTTCCAGTCTTAGTGTCAGAAAGCCCTCATTGTCACAGTCTAATTACACAGTTACATGTGTGAAAGCTTACTCATATAAAACTCAGATTTACATATCAAACTTCTCACTGGGTCCCATGTTTATGTAATGAAGAGTTTGGTCCTGTTTGTAACAAAGAAAAGTAGCCTCAAAGTGCTTGCTTGGCATTCAGCATTCTAATCTGTGAGCATTAGCATTTTGTGCTCTCTAGGACTGTGAAAAGGAAATTTGAAAAACTATTCATGCATCTTTTGTGTTCCAAATTCAGTGTAAAGACTTGAATTAAAAATTGTTTCTGACAAACTGACCAGATCAGCAGCTTTTGCTTTACCTTACTTGAAAACACTTTTGAATACAGGATCATAGAAGTATCATCAGTTACTTGTTGAGATACAGTGAAGCAGAGATATCTGTATGAACTATATTCTTTTTTTAGAGCAACTTTTGGCTTCTACAAAAGGCTATTTCATGCCTGAAACAAGCTGGAGGAGGAGAACATCTTTAAATACCAAATTGCTTGCCCCTGAGGCATGTGTAACAGTTATCTGCCTTTTTTCCCCCCAAAATCAAATATTTCTCAGGTGGAGCCTGGGGGCCACCAATTGCCCACTTCTGGCTTAGAGCAACCATCAATGGGCCTCTGTCACTGGATTGTGCTAGAATGTTTAGCGCTAAGCAGCTGTCTGCCTGAAAGCCTAAGACTTGCTTCTCAGAAGCACACAAACAGCCATACAACATGAAATCTGAAATGGAAGCTGATTCATGGTTCTGTGGCTATGACAGTGATAGTAACCCCCATTTGGGTTCTCAGAACCAACTGGCTTATTGTTTCCATAATTTTTATTTAAATTATTTCCACCTATGGACGCGCATCTTTAGAAATTGGCCATCTTCATCTGGTGAATCTGGCTGGGTTGCACATTGGTTCTCTGCTGCACAGACCCAGACTTGGAATTAGTTACACAAATACATGTCTCCTAAAATGGAGAGAAATAGTATCCAGCCCAGGAATGTTCACCAGATTAGGATCAGTTTCCAAAGATTTTTGTATACCCTTGGGGGGTGGTCTAGAATAGTGGTCCTGAAACTCTGGCCTCCCAGATGCTTTGGATGTCAACTTCAAGAAGCCCCAGTCAGCTTGGCTAAAGGGCAAGAATTATGAGCACTGAAGTCCAAAACACCTGAAGAGCCAAAAGTTGTGAGCCACTGGCCTTTTTCTCCTTGTACCTCTTTAAATGACCACACTGTGGTGTTTCTGCACTCATGGATTTTTTTGGATCATGTTGCCTTCCACATTTCCATCTAGTGTGGGAACATCTTGTGGCCTGAGTAGCTAATTCGCAAACTTTGTGCTGGTGCATCCACTTACTGCGGATATGGACAGCGGTATCTGACAGTTCCAATTTCAGAAGGGCTGTGAATCCACTCCAAGTTTTAGTCTAAACTTTACAAGAGTTATCCAAGGTGCTGAACCTATTTTGAATCTCTGTCGCCATTAGATTGGCCTTTTAAGAAGAAGGAATCTACTCCTGGTGGTGTCTCAGAATGGCAAGGATTTATGGCAGTCTTAAGGGATCATGAGATGTGTAGTTCTTTGAGAGGTTTCCTCTATAGAGCCTAGTAGGCATGATAGCCTGAGACTTCCATGAACTCTTGCCACTCCTAGGTACCACCAGGAGCAGTTTCTTCCTTCTTGCAAGGCCAATATAATGGCATTAGAAGTCCACATGAAGGTGAGAAGAGCTCCTGTTTAAGCTACCGTTTGGGGGCTGCGTCTCCCAAGATTCTGTCTGGGGGAAACAGAACTTCCATCCCTATAGGATTCATAATGTTGGATAGCTCCTGTAGAGGGCAGACTAAAACCTGAAGTGGGTTCACAGTACCTCTGAAATTGGAATCCACTGCTGCCACTAATTGTAGGGAACAGTTCTTGAACATCTCCGCTACAGATGTCATATAGAGGAACTTATTTTCTAGGTGCACTGAGATGTAGTGGTTGGTTTTGTTTGTTTTGCTTTGCTTTGCTTTTGCAAAAGGGCAGCCCTAGTGGGATGGAGAATAGCCCAGAAGATGCCTTTTTATTCTAGGGCACACATGGAGATAGATATGATTGATTAAAAACTGGACTAGCCTACTCGTGTGTAGATGAAACAATATTACTAAGCTGAGCACAGCATGTTCCCTGCTGTACTTACTCTGTAGATAAGTTAAGGACTTCAGTCCACAGCTTATTGGCTTACACAATAAGTAATAAATATCCCCTTAGAAAATAATTCTGTCTCTTTACCTTTCAATTGCTACGTTGACTGGGAAGATAAAGATTAAGAGGAAAATTACACATATTTCCTAAAATCATCAGAAGTACTTTAACTAGAACTGTTGAAAAATAAATGTTAGATTTTGTAGATCATTGCACCATTTATTAATTCTACTGGCATAATTTTTCAACAATAAACTGCCGAATAAATATAAATATTGCTAATCAATATTGGCAGTTTGCCTGGAAAACCTGGGATGAAGAATGGGAAGTTTTCCTCTAGGTTTAATGATGAGAAGTTGGAATGTTTGACACCAAAACCATAATGCAGTATCACCAGAACCTGCAAGAATGTTTTCCTGGAGGGCACCTACCTGTAAATTTACAAGGAAAGGAAGTAGAATAGATCAATAGTCAAATACACAATAATACATGCTGGGGGTCAAGCTAAATATTAAGTAGACATGTATTTTCTCTGATTAAACTTGGTTTTTCCTCCTCAAAAAAGATTTCCTTGGAGATTATGATGATGATTTCTCTGATTTATATTTTGTCCTTATTCATGAGAGTTCAAGGCTGTTCAATGTGTAACTCAGCAACTAGAGTTGCAAATTAAGCCTGTGTTTACTTCCCAGTGACCAGTTATAAAACAAATGTAAGACTCACAGTAGAGGAAAATATAGGACAGATATATTTTTACTGTGTGGCACCTCCTAGAGGATGGGAAAAAAAACTTGGTAAGCATATTGTTGACCTTGTGCGCTCATGGAACAGGTCTCTGAGCCACCTCCACACTCAGGTTTCTGCAGCAACCACCATCCAAAAAGAGACCTTGATTGCTGCAGAAGGAACCTGGCATCACATGAACAGCAAAATACCACCAAGAAACCACAGCAGCTATGGGACTTCAGGGCTTTCCAGTCAATCAAAATGTGACCTCAGTCTGACCTGTAGCAAACTCACATTATCAAATTGCCAACCAGGGTACTCACTTGTGTGTGCCTCTTGTCAACTGGGGAAAGCTGCAAAGGCGTGTGTACACAGCTGTTTCCTGATAGGCAGAAAGTCATTGTATGGGCCCAGCAGGACTCACCCCATCTGGAATCCAGGAACCAATCACCAACCCATCCCTCACTCCTGGCTGTGGCCATGCATGTGAACATCACATACATGGTGTGTGGACCATGTACAGACCAGAGAACACCTCAGACAAAAGATGGCATGAAGCAGAAGATGGAAAAAGATGGGTTGCTGCCTTTAAATTTGCAGCCACAAAATGTGTTGATGGCATTGAACACAGACAACTTTAAAATTCAGTTACAAGTTTTCAGTTTGAAAATTCAGTTTGTCTCGTAGTACTAGACAAACACATGAAGGATAGATGTAGGACCAGATCTGGACATGCTAAAATCCTGAACTCCGTCACCTTTTTACAGGTCCAGTAACATTAGCAAATATATACAGTGGACCCTCGACTTACGGAATTAATCCGTATTGGAACGGTGGCTGCAGGTCGAAAAGTCTGTAGGTCGAGGCTCCATTGACCTACAATGCATTGAAAACCGATTAATCCGTAACCGGCCGTTTTTGGTCCATTTTGTTTGATTTTCCGGTCTGTAGGTCGATTCTCCGGCCGCAAGTCGAACCTAAATTTTGCGGCCAGAGAAGTCTGTAACTCGAAAAATCTGCAGGTCGAGCCGTCTGTAAGTCGAGGGTCCACTGTACATAGACACACTCTTCCAGTATAAGACATCTTCACCATAGCCTCAATACCTTTGTCTAGAAAAATTATGCCTTCGTTTTATGTCATTGTGAGCTGTGCCTCACTGAAGCTTTCGGAGTCAGGTTGTTCCCCGAAAAACTGAAGCAGGCAGAAATGCAGAATGTGGAGCTTTTCCTACTCTAGCAACAGATGAGGAGTGCTTTAATTTGAGTTCTGCCTATCATTCAGTCTTTATAAATACAGAAGCCTAGTTAGAAACTGGTGTGAAATTCCACAAAATTTAGTGCTCTGGGTGCTGTTGTATCAGTTTTGCCTCCACCCAGTTTTCTGCCGAACAGCAGGGACAAGAAAATGTTAACTACAATGCATGCTTCTTTTCTTCACATGATTTATTTTCCACATTCCATGCCACAAAGCATGTTCTGTTTTCATTTTACAATGTGGACTTGGCCTGTAACAGACAGATAAGGGTTATACAACCTTATAAAATTAATTGTACTGTTGTCTGTGCCAAGACCTTGAGGTTAACATGTGGTGCTTCTGTGGGTGTGACAGGTGTGACTCCACACTCTCACATATCTCCTTACACATTTTCAACCGTTGATTAAAAGCCAGTGGTATTTCAGTGTTGGACAGAAGGGACTGAAAGATCTCCCTTTGTATTGTAATTTAAGTTGCAGGCAATTCAACCAGTTTCTGACATCATGACAAGATCTTGGGTTGCAGATCTTGAGGGAAAGCAAGAATCTTTTTATTACTTGCATGCTGTGAAATAATTCCACCTATTGCTTCCTGAAGATCAACTGCTGTAAAGTACAAAAGAGCAGCAGACTGGGTCATTTTTTGTTTGTTGATCAAGTTGGTAACTTCGCTTCAGACCCCACAGCTCTGATTGATAGTTCCATTTGGTATATCCCCATGACAATGATCTCCATACTTTATTTAGATTTGAAATGGTCATAATCATCACTATCATTATCATTGTCAAGAGACTGGGAAATAGGGGGATGGTGGTTTTAGTTGTCCTTTGAAATAGAGTCTAGTTTTAGCTTGTTCCTGGGATGAACTGGCCAAAAGAGTGGTGAGGAATTGCCAGTTAATTGTAAGGTTCTGCCATATATGTTCTTGTTTGCATGAGAAGGAATGTTCAAGGCTATGAACTTGGGACTGGTATGAGCTAATTAGCAGAACTAGTTTCAGCTGAAGAGAAGGAAGGGGGAGAAAGTGATGTTACTTTGGAGAAGTTACTTTTTTAGAGAAGGTTTGGGGTGACTCGAGGCCTGATTGCTGGATTCTCTTGAAAGGTCTGGAAAGTGGGGTGATAGGTATAAAAATGGAACAAGAATTTGCCTAGTTTAGCCTAATCTCTCTTAGGAGAATGCTATGCTCACTTGCTGCTTTGTTACTTGCTTTGTACTCTTTACACATTCTGGAACCATGCTGAAATTCTGCCTGATTGTGAGAAATAGCTCAGAATAGTTAATTTTCTGTGGGACTGTTCTGAAATTACCTTTGCCTCAATATCTTTTGAATGTTTATATGCACCATACCTTTTTTTGTTGCTTTTCGATTTTTGAAACTATTTTTGGAACTTAATTCTTTTTTACTTCTTTTTACAACACTGTCAATAAAATAATAAAATTTTACAGCAGTTTGGTTATTTAGAGAAAAGAGAGTTGTCTGGTGCCAAACTAGGCTCTACCTTGACCACCTACTGGATTCCTTATATTTTGTGCGTAATTTGGTATTTCTACCTATCAGGCTTGATGTGCAGGCTTAAATGCTTAAACCTTTGGATTTTTGGTAACTCCCTGGCATACTGGGAGAGGGTATTAGGCAGGAAGATTTGCTCCAACCATTAGTACATTTAGCCCTTCTGAAATTGACCCACATCAGGAAAATTAGGGCAGTGTGGCTAAATAGTTAGTGTGGGCCTCTCTGACTTGCCCATAACCTTGATAATGTAGTTCTGCCTTCTCCTATACTGAAATTATTGTAATCTAAAATTCATTGGCTGAAATCCTGTTGCATAGTTATGTAAACAGTACAACTTTTGGACACAAATTGCTATAAGTTAAGACATTGCTGTAGGCGTAATTGTTGTACACTGAGTCACACTACTCAATCACACTACTGGGTATGCAACAGATAGTGTCTACAGACACTTCTTGACCTACAGTAATGCACTTCCAAAAGTTACACCGTTTGTTTAGCTGTGCAACAGGATTTCAACCATTATGTCTAATTTATCCTTAGATTTTGAATTTTGAGAAGTTCTTCTCAAGAATCAACTAAAGAGCATTTTCAGGCATCTTCACCAAACAACATTAAATAGATACAGCTCTTCTCATTTTTCAGAGGATCACTTTATATCTAGCTACCAACTAGTTGTTAATGATAAGGAGGTTGGGTGGGACAAAAAATGTCAGCCTATTTTAGCTTAAAGCTCTTGCTAAACCTTCAGAGATATACTTTAGTCATTTGGAATGGGGAAAAACTGTACAAATGCTGGGAATCCCCCAAACAATGGTCTCATGGGGAAAAAGATGCACCTGAGGAACCCCCAAAGGGCTGGATTCAGCCCCATGGCCAGAGTTTCCCCACTCCTGACCTCCAGCATGCAGCTGTTGCATGGAGCTACAAATTTCCTACAATCAAGCAATGTCATCCACATGTGAAATCAGGCTCCCTGCACACACTGCAGCATCACATGGACTACAGACAGAGCAGATAACTCAGCTAAGTAAGTCAAGGCATAGACTACAGACTGAGTCAAACATTGGTTTATATGGTCAATGAATTCATTAGGGATAATTAAAGATAACTTACAAACAGTGTTAAACAAACAAGCATATAGAAAATCTACTCTGTAAAAAATGCGGGAAAGAGTTTCTTCCAGTAACTGATGACTCGTGCCTACCAACTAATGGTCCAGGGCAATGATCCATAACCAAACGGATATACGTAGCTAGAACATATTTCTTGCATCAAAGGTCACACCACTCACATTTTTCTACTATAAAAATTTTCATGAAGTTGACTGTGGTTTCAATTCTGTTTTAGCTACCACCTCACACATGGCAGTGCCAGGGCTTAGGGCACCAGCTGCGGTTCCAGACAACTGCTATATTTCTTCCAATTGCCCACATGAAAAGACAAATCTTCAGAGTGAGCAAGGCTAGAGGAGGAAAACCTTTGGTGTGTTTCTGTGTGTAAAATGGCTTCTATCTCCATTCACTCCCAGCTGGCATCAGGACTCCCTGGCTCAGTGTGAAAGTGTTTGTTTGTATGTTGCTCTAAAGGACTCCTCTCTCTATCCAGGCTTTTTAGCATGTTATCATAAGGCCCACTGTGCTATCCAGGTCAGGGCAAGGAATGGAGCACCAGCATCACAATTCCTAGTACTTCTTGTTGCACTAGCCCTGATAGCAGCACATAGCCTGTTAAAAACAACTCTTCTCTTTCAACCCTTCTTGCCTCTTGGACACCATAAGGGCCCAATCTCTGCTCTTAGCTTTTTGGCCCTGAAATCTCAGGAAATCAGCTTCTGCTGACTTGGTGTGGTGATTCTGCCCATGCTAGACAGTCATGCACAAATATTGTAAATCGTATTGCTAATGAGTGTGAATGCCTGAATTATATACATGCATAGGCTGAGAACTATTATGACCGGCAGCTGGATGATAGAAACTTGAATGCAGAACTGACTGTTGACTGATTGGTACAATTGGAATGTTTTGGCAATGAGGCAAATGAGAGTCAGTCTGTTTTGAGAGTGAGGGTTCAACTACACGGGGGGGGGGGGGGAATGCAAAGGGATCAGCTGTGAAGTAGCACTTGGGAAGTCAGATTTCCCTGGGTGAATTTGCTTTAGCTAATCACATAGGAGTCTGGAGAGAGAGGGGAGGAGGAGGAGGACATTAACATTGTTTGCAGATTGTTAATTGTTAGCTGGCTGGACTGGCTTTAAATACAATGGCCACAAACCCATCCACATTGGCTCAAGTGATCACACCATCCAAACTGATGTGAATGCATTCACTTTCACAAAAAACAAAACAAACAAAACAAAACAAAAAACCCAGAAACCCCAGCAGTACGTTGCTGTAGACTGGTTCTTACCCACCCCTGGCTCCCATGATACCTGGTTAGCCAAATTTCCCTTCATAATCAATTGACCTAGAGTTCTAGCTCAGCTCCCTAATCTTGCACAGTCCTGCCACTGTGCCATCACAAGGGCCATTCTCTCCGATGACAATATGGGAACTATATTGTGATCTAAATTTTTTGCCATGAAGTTCAGGGAATTAATTGGATGTTGCTGACCTGCAGTTCTACCACATGCTCTTGGTCATATGATGCTAGCCCATAAAAAAAGGTTCAAATGAAGAACCAAGAGCTCAGTACAAGACATATTCAAACAAGCATGCTTAGCCATGATGTAGACTGTAATTCATAATACTCTACCAACGTAGACTGGGGCCCTGGTTTGTAGTGTACTACCAATCCATATTGGGACCCCACACCATTTTTCATGAGGAAATCAGTTCTACATCTAGGTGCTTTTAGCCTCCAAATGTAAATAGGAGCTAGAAAGGAGTTGTTTCAAGCAGAATATTGGTATAGCCCTCCCTAATCAGATGCAGCACATTCTGGATTGGGCCAGCAGGGTTACTTTTTCCTCACAATAGAAGTGGTCTGGCTAAGCACACTTGTTACTTAACATTAACCGAAATCCTGTTGCTTAGTAGAGTATGTTGCAGCCCATTCAATTAGTGGGGATTTGATGAGTCAGCTCCTCTAACAATTCTGTTGTTTCAGTTGGGCCTGTTCTAGTTGCAACTTACTATGTTAAAGCAGGTCACAATTAGAGGAGACCCACTTGAATCAATGGACCTTGAGAAGGCGTTGACTCACCAAATGCTCACTGATTCAATGAGCCTACTCTAATATGACTAACTGCACTAAGCAATGGGATTTCAGCCACTATTAAATAACATTACATGTGGCTTGGCCCTGAGTGAGTTCGGCTGCCAGCTTGTTGCAGCGCAACTGAACACAAGAGCCTCTAACATTTCTCTTGTCTCTTTTTATTTTCCAGTCAGAGGCAAAAACTGGAATACGTTTCTGCTGTTCAGTGGGTTCTTTGGCAAATGCCAAATAGCCTTGCATTTTCCTAGTTAGGAACCACACAATATGTTTGATTCCTTGTAATGACATGGCCATTGACCCCACGGTATTTCAAAAAGTGAATCCCAGTCAGGTGCTAGGTGTGGATATTGCCAAAAATTTTGGATTACTTGTATCTGCATCTACAACCTGATCCCTGTCCTGTCACATGGTCATCAAATGCATTCTTAGAAGATCTCAGAAACAAGACAATAGAAAGAGCACCACTTTAAAAAAATATTTTAAACTTGCAAATTATACATTTGGTTAATGCGTAGCATGCAATGATGACTCAGCTTTTTCCTATGTTAGAGGCACAAAATCAGTCCCATGTCACATGGGAGAAAATTCTTTATCTTCCTTTTTCAATTGTGGTTCACACACACATACACACACTTATGCATTAAATTATCCTTTTTCTTCCTGTTGTGTGTTTGTGTGTGTGAGAGAGAAAGAAGATTTTTAAAAGCATATCTCTGTCTTTGTCATATAACATGTGGTTAGAGATCCTAAGAACCTGAGCAATTCAAAGCTTTGTTTGTTTAATACACCTGAAAAAACATTTAAAACTGATAACAACTAATCAAGCAGAGGAGTTTGTATCCCACCTGCCATGTCCCACCAATCACTGCCATTGTCAGGAAAGGAGCATTTTAAATATGATCAAGCAGCACAGATGGGACAAGAGGAGCCAATCACTGTCCTCTGTATGATGCCCTGTGCTAGCTTATTGGCTCCCTGAATCATAGATGCAGATATAAACGAGCAGTGGAAAGCTTTTGAAGGAGTCACACTGAGCTACCTGGGAGACAGGTATTTTTTCTTTTGAGAGCTTGTTGCTTATGTTTGTCTTTAGTAGATTTGATAACATTTGGCGTAGATGTTACATTACTTGCAGGTTCTTTGGGCTTGAATGCTGTTTATGGATTTCCTAGCATTTGAAGAGGTGTATGAAATACTAAATTGGGCATTTCAAAATAATGTACAAGCTCTGAGATTTTATAGTGGGAATAGAAGAGGGAACAGGAAATGTTAGTGTATTTAAATTCCTTTTTCTTTCAACTTGGTGTAATTTAGCAGATTTTGTAACAAAATGGGAGTATTTGTCAGCTTATATCAATACCTCCTTCAGTTGAAAAGACTGTGAATTATCACAGTCTTCTGTTATCTCTATAACTATGTAAACATTAACTAAGGTCTCCTGTGAAACAACTTGAATCTGCTTCTCCATCTTTTAACTTCTGCCTTTCATACCTGTTTAGGTGATACAGTATTTTATCCCTTCTTTGTGATTTCTTACAATCTAATTCTTCTGTACAAAATTCATTTCACATTGAGCTTTGCAGTTAGAATTGTGTTTACATTGCTATCCGTCTAAGCATAGAAATCAATGGATAAATATTTAATATAGGATTTTTATATTTACTTGAAACAATTACTATTATGTTATACTACAGAAAAGAGATGTGTACTTACACATATTGACTATTAAAATATAGCATATAGAGAAACTTAATATTACAGTTAATTGTAATTATACTAGTGCACTGTAACGCATATATATATATATAATTCTTTAAACAGCAATGGCTAGTATGGTAACTTCACATATTCATATTTAGCCACATTGCATATCTGACAGCATGACTTAAAAATCAAATGTTTTCAAGCTTTATTTTATAAGTCTTTTCCTAAGGTGAGTATACGAAGAGTAGTCGAATACATATTATACAAGATGGTTGATTTTTTTTCCCTGGGTGTAAGTACATAAATTATGAGCAGGAACTTTAGTAGGAAAGGAATCTTCTGAAGTTAAAAAGTGTTAAATTATTTCCAGACAGATACTTCAAGAATATAACCTGGAATGTCAAAATGTTATCTTAAAAAGATGGTAAAACCTAGAAAAGTGTGCATTATGTCTTACAATCTTGCCTCTTTTAAGATCCTAACCTTTGACTTTGTTTTGAACATACTGCCGCATCTCATTACAAGAAACCACTTATAAACATTAGGAGCCAGTCCCTATTTTAAAAGAGTCTTACATTCATTAGCCTCTGTATGTAATATTATAGAGCATTTCTTAGAAGGCTTGTTACAAATCATTCTGTTTCCAGAGAGGAATATGAACTCTTGAGTCCAATGCTGATACTTAAACCCAATTCCTGGAGGTAGTTTTTTTTCATTGGCATAGAACTATATCTGCATAGAATTATATCTTTTGCATATGTTCACACACACAAAAGGGCAGGCTGGCTCCATTTTTGCTGTCTTTTCACAAGGAGACAAAGACCTTTCTCTTCAGGCAGGCTTTCCCTTAAATGACAGGTTGACCAAGGTGTTCTTCTCCCCCCCCCCCCCAAAAAAAGGAATCATTTTAGTCTGTGTTTTACTTGTGTTTGTAATTTTCCTCTTGTGAGTTTTAATAATTTATCTAATGATTTTTAATATTGTAATAATTTATTATTTTGCTCTTGACTTTGTTTCTTTTAATATTGTAAGCCGCCTTGGATTCTCTAGGAGAAACGTGGTATATACATATGTAAAATAAAATAAATATATTTGAATATATGAGGAGGAGCTCAGTCACTAGTTATTTGGGATTCCTTCTCTGTTCTCTTTATTAGTGGAACACTGCCATCCACTGCTGTTGATCAGGAGTTTCTGTTTAATAAGTATCTCGATAGGGATACGAAATAAGGCCTGTTGAAGATGTTCTGAACTTGAAAGCCAACATCTCTTTAAACCAAAATTGGACAGTGGTGGTCCTCCAGATATATTTCAATTGCATCTCCATTTAATCCTCACCAGTGGCTACACTAGCTGGGAATGATAGGAGTTGTAGGTGAAAATAATCTGGAAGGCTGACCATCCTTCCTTCAGAATCATACTCAGGCCAATTATATTGTACTCTTAAAACCCAGCTAGTTGAATAGCTCAGTGAGTTAGGTATTTGGCTGTGGAGCTGGAGTTTGATCCTCACTATGCTTCCCAGAAAAAAAAGTCAGCCTGTGTAGCCTTGGACAGGCTGCACAGTCCCAGAGCACCCCCAGAAAAAAGGAAATAGCGAGCCACTTCTAGGTATCTTATACCTAGAAAATTTTGGTAAGGGTTGGTATATGTCAGAATTGACTTCACAGCATATGATTAAATTATCATTACTGGAACATAGTGGAGATAAGTTTTCCTTCCTCCTTTTCTGTGACTGGAAATAGAAAATTATATATTTTCTTTTATGCTGAAAATACAGCTTTTTTTCTTAGTCAAGATGGTCTCAAAAAGTGCTAGTTAACTCTTGGATTGGATTGTAAAAAGTTGCAGAGCAATAGCTATGCGAAATTTCAAATGATTTGGTTCTTGCAGTAGAGCCAAAGCTCATAGATTTTATGAAGCAATAAAGGCATGACATCTTAATTGCCTGGTAACTAAGCCGGTAAAAGGGCATCCTGGATTCAATTATCTGTGCTTTTGTAAGCAGTAACCTCCTGTTTGCAAGGTGTTGTGAGACTACATTTGAAGGTAGTCCAGAAAACCTCAGCTAGTTCAGGATACACCTGCAAGATTTGCAAACTGGATGACTGAGCAGGGCAAGGATATTATGCTGGTGCTTTGCTGTCTTTACTGGCTCCCAGTTCACTTCCTCCACCACCACCTTCAGAAAGTTCTTAATTTCACAAACTTTTTACTAATACATCAATTTATCACAGGCCCAGACAAGAGAAGTAAAATACATCTTACATGAATTCAGAGAACTGGTGTCTCTTCAAAGCCCCTTAATGCACCATTGAGGTGGCCCTCCTGATATTCTTAACATTTGCCTGATTCTCTCTCTAGCTGAAACAACAGATTCTGGGGAAAAACAGATGGAATCTGAAGTGATTCTTGTCACTGTTCATGAGGCCGAGCCCTGCTGTGTGTCAAAAACGGTGCCTAATCTATATTTTTCTTCTCTGGCTTTTACCCTTGTACTCTTAAAATATAAGAAGAAAGGGCTCTGGAGTAGTGCAAAGTGGGGCAGAGGGTGGGTGGGTGGCAGAGAGGCTGACTCTGGTGGAATTTACTATGCTAAGCAGCAGGATTTTGGTAAATGAGTTTCTTCCATTTGTTAGAGTAAAGGTTAGAAATGGTTTGCCAGCCTCTGGAGAATGGCAGTACCTCTAATGAATCATATGCTGGTATCCAGGTTCAGTACTGCTGCCTTGAGTGCTTCAGAGATTTCCCCAATTATGGAAGTATTTATTGAATCTGAAAATGAAAAGAAAGCCACAATATTTATTTTTAAATTCATATTTTCTTTAATTGCATTGGCCGGTTAGGATGGGACATCTAGGGGTTATCTGATGCCCAAAACTGTTGGAAGGCTAACCATTTCCACCCATGGATCATGATATCTGAATGATCATATATCTCCTCATGTATGTATATTGACCTTAAACATCTTTGATGTGGAACAGTGGCTCCCAACCTTGGCTAACCTAGGTGTCCTTGAACTGCAACTCCCAGAAACCCCAGCCAGCACAATTGGTGGTGAAGGCTTCTGGGAATTGCAGTCCAAGAACACCTGGGTTACCCAAGGTTGGGAACCACTGGTATAGAGTGTCCATGTGTCCTCTTCTATGCAGAACAGTGCTCCATTGTAAGGACTGCCAAAGGATAGTCCTCTTTTCATAGGTGTTCTGTCTTTGGTCTGTCTATTTCAAGCCTGATTTAAAGATAAAGAACCATAAAGAAGGAGGTAAGACACTTTGAATTTCTCCATCTTCAGTGAGTACCTAGACAGCAGACTAAGCATGTGGATGGGTCCCTCGGTCAGTCTTTACCAGTTGAGTGAGAGGCATTCTCATTCTGTTTGAAACAGAAACATTATTTTTAATTCTGCAGCTGTACATATACATTTGCACATGAAATTATCTGCAAATTTTATTTTGTCCTCCTTTTCTGGTGATAGGATGCCCCTTTAGGCGATGTGAAGAGGACAGAAACAGGCATTACAGATATTGTGTATTTAGGAGAAGAAAAATCCTTGAAGGCTGGTTGGATGCGAGTGTCACATGAGGTGCTTTTCGCATCTCACGTAATTTGCAAATTAGCTTGCTTTGTCTTCTGATAGGTCTTTACCACATAAACACTTTAAACCTTCCCTCTCAAACATGAAAGACTGCCTCAGTTAGGTCTGTAATGTCTGTTTATGTACTAAGTGGCCACCCTACTTTGGAGGTCCTGTTCTAAATGACCCTGACAGGTGAGGCGCTGCAAGTAGCTGCTGGAGCCTTTTTGGTAGGTGGCACCTCAGCTCTGGAATATCTTCCTCTAGTAATTCCCTTGCTATAATTTTGGCATCAGATCAAGATTTCCTTATTCACCAGGTTCTCTCAGCCTCCTCCTGCAATGATTCACTTATTTGTTCCCTGCTACATATATATATTTAGTACAGCAAACACATCAGTTTTCCTTCAAGGAGGGTGTTCACCAATAAATCAGCTACTCGAGAGGAGAAATGATTCTGGTCACTAGCCCTCCTAGCATTCTTTTGCAAACATGCTGTTTTGTGGTCGGTGGTGATCCTTATAGTTTAAAAAGTCTCCAGCTGGGGTCTGTTATCACCTTCACTTGATACTACTTGAGCTTATCTTTGTCCTGTAGGTATGTGACTTTGCTCTCAGTCCATTAGATTAATTTAGCAGGACAGACAGCACCACTTTGCTTAGAAATGCATCGAAAAGGAAAGAAAAAAAGCTGACAGGTTCAGGTAGACTTAACAATTTCCAGACTCTGTTTAAAAGTCTCAAACAAAGTGCAAATTGCGGCTTACTTCCAAGCACTGCATTATTTACTGGCCTGCTGAAGATGCTCCTCTTATTCCTAATAATTTCCCATGTGCTTCTACAAATGGAAGAAAACAATAATCATTAAATCTGGAAAATTGTCGGAAGATCCTCAAATAATGGATGTGATTGTCATCTTTGATCACTGCATGTTGCCTTTTAAAATGTAAATAACAATTCATGATGCCAGCAGTGTGTCTGGCAGAGGTGCCAGGTTAGGTAAGTTGGTTAGCATTCCGCCCCTTTTGAATTAAGAGCTCCTTGGCTGTGGAATCACAGCTTCTGGCCAAAACATTAGACAGAGTGAGGCAGCAGCTTCAGGTGGCAGATGCTGTAGGGAGAGAGAGATAGAAGCTTCTGGAAGACAGAACGTATTGCATCTGTCAATACACCCAAGGCCTGTACTGAGGTGTGATGCAGGATGCATCAAGGAACATTCAAGCTAAAGATACTTGTACCCATCATCGCTAACAAAGCCCTTCACAAGGACAGATTTCCAGAAATCAAAGTTGGTCATCACCACTATAACTGGTGGCACTAGTCCCACCTGGGAACCTGCCAAGCAGTTATCACTTGGCAGGTGTTTGGCAGCTTTTATGGTAAATCTCAGGGCTTAACTGGAAAGGGGGTAATTACTTCACGAATGAGCTCATGGAAGGTGTATCAAGCATCAGCTGCCTTTTGTTACATATGTGGGAACTTCTGGTTTCCAAATGGACTCTGTGCCTTAGAAGAGGTGGAATTATGCCAGTGTTATCAACAGCAAATTTGGCAAAAATCCAGTAACGCTGCCCAATGGGAGTACAAGAAAGAAAGGGTGTGTCGGGGGGGGGGAGTGAGAAAGTACCAAAGAAGTACCTTAAGAAAAAAAAAAAACCCTAGCAAATGTTAGATTCCCAAAATTATTGGCCAATCTGAAGCATAGTGCAGCTTAACTAAATTGCTTCCACCCAATAGAACAACTGAGGAAAAGAGTGGCAAATTCATCCTTCCATCCAAAAATGTCAGGAGCAAAATTATTTTGTGAAGTGCATTTTCAACTGTTAAGAGCAGGATTGGCTATATCATTCTCTAGCCTGGTGTCCTCCCTGCACCCCAACATTTCTTGCCTGGTATGTTACTTGCCAAGATAGGGCTGGACTGGAACTGATGATAGATGTATCTTTCAATGCATGTGTAATATTCAAAGGCAAATAGAATCCGCAAACTCCCTCCCCTGGACTTAGAGCTTTATTAGGTGCAGAAGTGGTGGAGTTTGGAAAAATTACTTGTTTGACTAAGGGTGCAAATTGCAATTTAATTCGTAGTCTGTATTACATTTGAAATAGCAGTCAGTGCTCACAAAGGGGATGTGGATTGATTCAGGAGTGTATAGTCCATACTGTATGCAAATGTAACTCACATTCCAGCCCACAACCCCCCTTCTTTCCTTTCTTCCTCTGGTCCCACCTCTGCCAATCTTTCCTTCCTCTGGTCCCTCCTCTACCTGTTTGGGGAACTGACAGGGGCATAAATATGGGAAAGACTAATAACAATGACCCAATAATAAGGTGATAGTATGAGCTAGTGCTAATCTCATATATGTAAATTTTATTTTTATTTTTTAAATTGGGATGACAATTTTTGCGGGGAGGAAAGAATGCAGGGGTGTGATTCTCCTGGTCCTGAACTTCATGCTCCAATTGCCTATGTCAGTGAAACACCACCTGTGGACATGCACAAACAAGAATATGTCACATCTAACCACATGGGGAAAATCCTGTTCGAATTGTTCCAATTTGAAAAAGTAGAAGCTCCCCAGCGGCAGAGGAAAAAAAACTTTGGGAGCAAAAAGCAGCTTTCACAGCAGCTTCAGAACGTATATCTTCACTGTTTTTAGTGGGGGAGGTTGTTGGCAGGCTTGTATCTTTTCATTTCATTGTATCTTTGTCTGCTGAAGTCAATAACCATGAAGTACTTGGTGTGTAATCAACGTTTGAGCCTTTAGGTAATTCTCAGTTAAACCTTTGAACCTAGGAAAGCATGAATTAGAGAAAATACAAGATAACAAAGACTTCCTTGGTACAGAAGTGAGGGGAGGAGAAAGAGAGGATACAGTGGGATGAGAATCAGCTTCCTCCAATTCTTTGTATAAAAATGAGAATTGCTGCTCCTGAAACACCTTTAAAATAAGGTTCATCCTGCTGCACAACCTTGGTTTGTCCTCAGCCCACCCCAAAGAGGTTTTAAGAAACTTGAAGTGGATTTCCTATCACTTCTGGTTTCATTTGTCAGGGCTAGAGAGGCCATCCTGAGAGTGCATGGAGGAACGAGTGCCCTAGAGATGACTGCCGCCTTCTTGCTTTTATGCCACCTAGCAGCAAAGATCCTGGTTGGCAATATAATTGCAGTGACAACAGGCATTGTAGAAACGGTGCTAAATAACAAACAAACAAACAAAAAACTTGTAGTGGTTGGAAAGATGCTTTAAAGATGAATGAGTAGAGTGACATGCTGCAGCTGTCAAGAACTGAACAGTGGTAGAATGATGCTTCTCCACCATGAACAACATCCTATTGCCACTCAATTATAGCTGTCATTTTATTCATTCATCTTAAACAGAACTGTATAAGTGGTGCTAAACAAACAAGCAAACAAACACGTAAAAACCTTGAGTGATGCTCAGTGTGTCCGCTTTTCAGTCTCCAGAACAGAAGAGGTGGGGGTGCTGCTCGTAGTGGACTCAAGACATGAAAGGAAGGGAGGATTTGCAAAATAATTTTTGAACTCTATGAAATGTGTAACGTCTGGAGTATTTCAATGTGGTTTCCTAAAGCAATCACTCATTAAATTGTGGCCAAAGGCTTTGGTTGAGCACACTTAAGTTCCCTCTTCTTATATAAGTTATCATGACACCTAACAAGAAGGCCATTCTCTTTGGCTACCAAGCCTTTGTTTTCTGCAGAGAAACATTACAGTCTATGCCAAAGCTTGGCTGGTGGGTGTAGTGGGCCGTTGTTATTCATGGAGAAATGCTTTTTTCAAATGTAATTCCATTGCTGTCTTTTCTGAAACTGTATTATGGTACTTTATAGTGTTAAAATGCTAAAAAAATTAATAAAATTCATTTAACTAAACATGCAGATAATCTAAACTGAGGTTGGAGATCAAAACACTTGTTTTTCTACATTCTTTTTTAGTTCACAATGGCTTCTGTTTTCACATCCAACAAAACAATCAGAGTTTGTCCTTTCCTCAATGGCGATGTGGAGAACTCGGAAACCAAAAATAACCACATGTGGATTGCTCCCAATACACCCAGCAGATGCACGTGGAAACCAGGAAAATCCATCAGGGAGTCCCCTCATGGCTGTGTGCCCTTGTAAGTAGCAAGTCCATTGCTGGCAGTGTTTGGGGTGTTGTTTTCTTCTCTCTTCTACTCACCTTAGCCTAGAGAAAGAATTCAAGCTTCACAAACAGCGTGCACAACAAGGGTGCTGTAAACACATTCTAGGGAAGCTAGAGCTCAGAATGCAGTGTAGTGTGGTGTCCATGTAACACAGTGTGGTTTCCATGTGGCTGGTTATACATTTATGTGAACCAAATGCACAGTCATCCATGCAAATGCATTGATGTGTATCTTTTCTCCAGGTAAGGGAGCCTTGCTGAACCTACTTGTGGTATTAACAGATTGGTGGAAGTTCAGTGAAGTGAACTGAGCTGCAGGTTCTTCAGGATGATTGCTTCACAAATAGCCCAGATATATTCAGTCACAGTTTCACCTTGCCATTTTGATTGTGTGGATTGAGAGACTGTAGTAGATAATTGTGCTGTTCTGCTGGCAACCAAAGACCTTTCTATTCAGGCAGGTCTTTTGCATTTACAGGCTACTGTTGAAAGGACTATGGAGAATTTGTCAGTCTGAATCCTGTGGAGATTCAGATTGCTAATCTGTGGAGATCTAACCACGCAGAACCAGCTTTGGGTGTGTGGTTGTGCTGACAATCTTGTCAGGTTTCCTTCCACCATAGAGGTAAAACAAAAGGTGACATAAGAATTTGCCTAACTACCAACAGAGTATGGTCTGAATGGGAAGGTGCCTTCCCTGTTTGGACCATAGGCCACCCTGGAAAGAACATTGAAAGGGTGGGTTTCTGGCCAAAAACAGCCATGATCTCCAATTATAAGTGGGAACAATTAGTTAACGGGATGGGAGAAGTAGCATGGAGATGTTCTTATATCTCAAAATGTTGTGGTGAACCTTGTGTAATAAAACACTGCTCACTTCTCTTATGCTGGCACAAATTGCCTATTATTCTTTGAAAGTCTGACAAATAACCTCTCTACTTAAGAGAGGGCTTGTCTGCTTACAGATAAGTTCCCACCAACCACAGCAATGATCACAATGGGTTTTGCCAGATAAGTAAAACTAGTGTGGACAAGATGTTCCGGCAAAGAGGTTTTGCAGAAGCAGGGGTCCAGCTGACAGTGAACATGTATTTAGGAAGTATGAAATCCCCTTGCCTTCACCAAGAACTGGAAACCACTATTAAGCCAACTTGAAGTAACTACAGTGAAGTGTCTCCCAGCTGTCATGTTAATCCTCCTAGCCATTAAACTATGTGAGAGGAAGGGAGGAGAACTAAGCCGCCCATCCTCCTTTATCAGATCTACAGAGTGTTCTAAGGATGTATGTTTTGCTATGGTACGGAGGATTTTCTCCTTTGGCCTTGTGCAAGATGGTATAAATCTCTACGTAACGTAAGAATTATGCCATCTTGCAGAAGGCCAAGGAGAAAATCCTCCCTAATGCTTCCTGCAATAAAAATGAGTTAATGATCAGCAGAAAGATTTCAGCCTTGTTTGGGACATCCTGGTGACTTGGTTATTTTATTGTTAACTCTGTCTTTTAGAAGCATTCTGTGATTTCAGCACAATATGTCTTTGATGCTAATATTTCATACATATTTAGCCCTACTGCCTATGTAGTTTCAGAAACTGGCAATATATTGTCTGCAGTTTTATTACACGATGAGAGATACAGTGTATTCTGAAGCATTTTGTGGAATGCAGTTGCATGAGTCTCACAGTGCCTATTGAGTAAAAATAGTGATGTATTTCTTGTGGACTCCCCCCAGTGGCCACAATGACTGGAACAGTCTCAGATTTGGTTTGATCTGCTTTTGCCTGCCCAATCCCAGAATAAAGACGCGAGACATTGATATGGATTAAATATGGGCCACACTTTATTAAATCCAGAAGTGGCCCAGCGCATCTTCCCACCACCGGCCCTGTAATCGCACGATCCGCAGAGCCGGGAGGTCGGATGCGCTGTTGGCTTACCTGAAATTACAGATGGGACACACCGAAAACACCTGTATTTCCGCACTACCTGCCAGTGGTTTTTTTAAAATTTTATTTTTTTTCCAGACAAAAAACAAAAAAAAACAAATACAACAACAAAAATACAAAAAATACAAATAATAGTGCTTATTACAGACTAAATTCTAACGTGCACCCCAAATCCACGGGACCCCATTTAACAATATTTTTATTACGGACTACCTTTCCAAAATTGTATAGAGTATTCTTTAGAGGCTTTCCCCCTTCCTTTCACTAACACAAATTCCACGAATTTACCCCAAATATCATAAAAATTGTTACAACTTATTTCCCCTCTTTTTATTTTGAGTTCAATAGTCAATTTATCGTTTAATGCAATGTCCCATACTTCACTATACCAATCTTCTAATTTAATATCATTTTTGTCTTTCCAAAACCTAGCTATTAATATTCTAGCACTTGTCATAAAATTAGTGATCAATTCTTTCGAGTAATAATCCAAATCTATGTTATCAAAAATTGACAATAGAGCAATTTTAGCATTAAAATCAATATCCTTATCAAATATATCACACATTTCCTTAAAAATCAATTTCCAAAATTTCTTAACCAGTTTGCATTCCCACCACATATGAAAATATGTACCAATTTCCTCATCACATTTCCAACATGCTTTGGGGTATGCTGGATTTATTATATTAAGTTTTACAGGAGTCAAATACCATCTTAAACAGATTTTGAAAAAAAATTCCTTTATCCTTGTCGACATTAATCTTAAAACTCTCATCCTCCACATTTTTATCCAATCCTCTATTTTAATTTCTATCTTTAAATCATTTTCCCAAATTAATTTCAAACCTTCTGTTCCCCATTCTTTTTCCTCTTGTTTCAAAATTATATTATATATATTGCTTACTATTCCCTTCAACATTGTATCTTGCATATCTTCATGTGATGACAGAAATTGTTCGTAATTAGTGAGTTCTCTACATTTGCCATAGTTTTCAACCAATCATTTGTCCAGGTGTCTAACTGAATAAAATTATACCATGATAATTTATTAGTTTGAAGTTTAGACATAATCAATTCTTTCGATCTCATTTTGCTCATCCAGTCCTTCAATCTTACAACCCTTTTATTCTTAAACAGTTCTACTAAACCCTTTAAATTTGTAGGAAAATTTTCTATTTCAGTCACTAATTTTAATGGTGAAGTTGAGGGACAAAACTTCTCTTTATGTTTATTCCATATATTTAATATATTTCTTAAAAAGGGGTTTTTCATCTGATTTATTATACTTCTCTTTACTACATTAAACAAGTATCCTTCAGCATTCCCGTTTATTTCTGAAGATTCCATCTCCCACCAAATTAATTTTTCTTTATTGTATATAATATCTCCAATAACTCTTAATTGGTTTGCTATATAGTAATTTTTAACATTAGGCATGCCTAAACCTCCTTTTTGGGGGGCCTTATACCAATATCTTTTATTTATTCTAGATTTTTTACCTTGATTACAAAATCCATTAATTAGTCCCTGCCAATACTTAAAATCCTCTTCTTCTAATTGTATTGGGAGCATCCTAAATAAGAAAGTAATCTTTGGTAATATTTTCATTTTAATTATAGCAATTCTCCCGAACCATGATAATTTCAATTTAGAATATTCTTGCAGTTTATCTTTAATATCGTTTTTTAATTTATTAAAAAATTTTCTCCTTTAATTTTTGAGTTGACCAAAAAATTGCCACCAAAATGCCAACAACCCTTCTCCAGTGTGGGATAGGCAAAAAATCCCCCCATCCAAAAGCCAATCAGGATGAAGGTCAAAAATTCCTATCCGGCCCCTAAAAGGCGCCCATAAAAAATCACACTAGAAATAGGGAGGGCGGGTGGGTGCCCGAAACAGGAAAGAGGACAAAGCAAGGGGGAGCGCTGCTTTAAATAATCGCGCTCCCCCTCCCAACACTAATCACGTGACCCAATACAGTCTCACCTCTTCCGGGACGGTGGGCAAAAGCCAGCCACGCTGTTCCAGGCCGTTAGACCATCCAGCGGCTGAAACCTTGCCCACCTGATCCTGGAATAAAGACGCGAGACATTGATATGGATTAAATATGGGCCACACTTTATTAAATCAACATCAAATTGTATATCTCAAACATTGGCAAAGGAGGGGGCCTGCTGTAGTGGGGAACAGGTGAAAGGTAGGGGTATTCAAATACCCCTTGATCAATAAATGGGTGAGTCCCCGGCCCCAGGTTCCAGCGGTCTTAAAGACAGCAGGAACCCGGCCGGCCGCTAATAAACACCCCCAGACCTCAAGACATCTTTAATTGATGACTGTTGGTCCGGAAGTGGCCCAGCGCATCTTCCCACCACCGGCCCTGTAATCGCACGATCCGCAGAGCCGGGAGGTCAGATGCGCTGTTGGCTTACCTGAAATTACAAATGGGACACACCGAAAACACCTGTATTTCCGCACTACCCGCCACAGCATAGGGACTAGCCTAGCTATGTCCCTTGCCCGCCACAGAGCCCTTTGAGCTCCACAAGCAGGCCCCCTTTGATATCTTCCAAAAATATGTCCAAACCTGCATCAGACAGGTGGACACCATCGCTTCGAAACAAATCAATGCTGCTCAATTGGATCCTATGGTGATTAATCACCAATTCGAGGCCGCTGCTGCAGACACTTCTACACACTTCTCTGTTAACACCCTGCCGGGCCTTGTTAACATCATCAATATTCCGGGCGCCTCGCCAGGCTAACCGCGGAATGATTGTAGACCACACAATCCGCATCACAGGATACCTGGCATTCAACCTCTTAAGGTCTCTCAGAATGTCCAGGATCAAAGCCTTACCCGATGATCCGGGCAGATCATTGCCTCCAAGATGAATTACCAAAACATCAGGCGGGGACTGGTCGAATGCCGTCATCCTACCAAGCTTGATCCAATGCATGCCACGCAAGCCTCTCCAAGTAATATAAGCATGGGTACCAAGCCCCAAATCGCTCCCCCACGGGGACGAAGCAGCATAACGTGCCGCCCAATAAACAAAGCTGTGGCCGACGATCATTACGTGTCTTTGACCTTGGGAACCTATGATACCTGAAACGACAGAAACATCCCCTGCCTACACGTTAGGTAGGGGTCTAATATACCTTTGATAGCTGAATGACGACCATCGCCCCAGCTGTTTAATTTGCTCCGTGTTATAATCTAGGGCTGCTGCCGTGGAAGCTGCTCCGATTCAAAAAGAATGCGTACCAAATCTAATGCCCTTAACTCCTACTCTATCCAGCGCCATATCTGTAAGTTTCCAAAACTGATATTTGGTCAAAGGCAACCCATCAGCATGTTGGAAAAAATACCCTAAGCCTTGTCCTCTAAGTTCCTTAAATTCTTGTGTGGCCTCCACGGGACAAATGCCCTTGATACTACATTGCCCTAAGACCAATCGTTTGCCCTTCCCAGTCTGATCAACCTTGGACCACCTGATGTTAATTATTAATTGTCCCTCCTGAACCACCACGTCTTTCTGCTGTAAGGCATTCCGGGAGGTGTCTGCCCTCCCCATTGCCACCAACTCGCTAATCCTAAGGGCACCGAAAAAAGCTACCAAGGCAGCCACTTTAAATAGTGCCACCTCGTACTGGTCCCTACATAAGTTAACCCATTGTTCACATATGCGTTCAAGAAGCGATGGAGAAATAGGAGTCCTGGAATCGGACACCCTCCCCCTCTCCTTGGACCACCCTTCCAACATTTTCTTTAGCCTAAAGTCACCTGAAAAATCCTTGTGTCCATTCATTTTTGCGTAAAATGCAAGGGCTGACAGTTTACCCTGTATGGTGCCTGGAATTGTTGGAGCAAAATTCTAAATGCTGATTTGATATTGCATTTCGCCAGCTCCACCCCCACCCCACAGGCCCTGACCATGTTAACAGCCTCATCAAACGAGGTGTATCTTACGGAACACAACTCTGAGGGAATGGCATCATTGACTGACGCCCCCTCCAGAAAGGATAAATGGTGTATTAAACGAAACTCACCGGGGGCCTTTTTAGGTACTATTCCTAAAGGAGAAACTCTCAAATTTTCTATGGGTGGTTCGGAGAAAGGTCCAAGGACCCTACCCTCTTTGACTTCTTTGTCAATTTTTCTCTGTACAATAGCCTCCAAACCGTTTACCGATCAGAGGTTTCTTGCAAAAAATGCTATACGCTCACCTAATGCTAGGATTCGAAAACATATCGGAAACCCTGGCGTAAATACAGTGCATCTTCCCTGCGTGGGTATGTTAACAACCAAGCCTCCAATACATCAATTCTAATTGGGGAGGGTCCCCTTACCAGGGGTACCACTGCTCCTGTTAGGCTTTTTACCACCTCCTGCCCCTTCATTTTGGTGCTGGGAACCCGCTTTAAAACAGGTGGAATTTGGGTGTCTACCGCCGCAAGTAATGCATTCATGCCTAAACCTGCATGGGGTTCTTGTACATGAACCTTTGTAATTGAAGTCATAGCAGGGCAGACGGGGTTGAACTGCCTGCCCCGCTCCAGGGCGGGGACTAGGTGTGTTAAACATTTTCTTATTCAAATGACCACTATCAAATCTGTCCCCTGTGTTAGGCCTAGCTGGAGTCATATGTTGTAACCACAAACCCGGCTGTGGCTCGTCCCATCTCAAATTGGGCTGAATGGCACTCCTCAACCTAAAAGCTTGGTCATACAGAAGCCAAGCCTGCCCCGCAAAATCTGTGTATGCCCTATAAATGATATCGAAATATTGAAGGAGTGCAGAGGCTCTCCAAGGTTGAGCCTTAACTAAGACTCCCGCATAAATGATAAAACCTGGGATCCAATTGGCCCAGGTCCTATCCGGCTTCTTCTTTCTATGCTTTTCCTTTTCTTTTTCATCATCTTTGTCGATATCCTTGCTGTCCACTTCGTGATTCAATAGGTCAAAAAAGTCCACGTATTTTCCCCTTCAGATTTTTTCCTTTGTAGCCGGGGTTAAATGATCTCCCAGCAGCATCAAGTAATCCCCGTACGGCAAAGCCATTGAGGCAACTGTATTGTAACCCGTGTTGGGTACAGACAGGTGTTGCCACCCACCTGCGCCAGATCCTGTATTCGATGCACCTGCAGTTGGAGGAGCTGCATACGGCGTACTCCATCCACCAAAATGTGTGTTAGCATAAGGCCAAACTACATTGGGTAACCCCATGGGCAGTACATTGTAGGGTGTGGCTGTAGTGTGAGCAGGGAGAGAACCACCGGCCCATGGCCAAGCAAGAGGGGGTGTTTGTGTGCAGTGCGCAGAGGAAGACTCACCAGATGACGCTGCAGCTGTACTGGAATCATCTAACATCTGTGGTGTACTGCAACCAGCCTCCTCTGTCACATCGTACCCTAACTGCGAAGCAGCTGCTGTTTCAGACGTCCCCGTACCGACTACCCTTCTTGTGCTCAGGACCTTAGGTGTAGCTGGAGCTCCTTCTGCAACCGCCTGCTCCTCAATCTCAGGAACCTGTACAGACTCCAAAGCAACAAACCGCTCCATCAGATCTTGCGCTAAAGCTTTCAAATTAGCCTTCCGACGGTTCTTAGTGTCCCTAGCCGATCTGCGAGGGGAAACCGTGCGTTGCTGAGGTGTTTGTTTTCCCAACCTCTGTGCCTCCAGGGCCGACACTTTTTCTTGCAGTTGCTTCCAGACCGGCCATGATTCCTCATCAGAGGATGATTGTTCTAGTGACACCTGTGGTACAGGTCTCTTTTTAGCTGGGTTTTTACCTTTACTCGGACCACACCCCTTTCTTGAAGCCATTGTGACCCAAATTAGCCAAAGGCAACACTCACCTGTCCAAAGTTAGCTATCCTCTAAAACTGCACGCTAATGATCCTTCTTTTCCTTTACACGACTTTTATCAATTGACCAGCAGACGGCGTCCTACCAAGTTTACCCCTCTCCTACTATGGTGATAACAAAACCCTTAAGGGTGATTAGAATTCAATATCTGCTGAACAATCACTTAGGAAACCCGATTAACTGTATGCAATTAAATAGATCAAAATTAATTATTAAATTTTTTATTCGCCAATTACTAATTAACTTAAAAACTAACCCCCACAATTAATTCTATCAGCTAATTATACTTAATTTTATTCCTATCTTATTCTAATTATTGATTTAAATATTCTGGATACAACAATAATCAAGAAGATCAATTAGTCTATAATTAATACTATTTCAGCGATTAACCTGTTATGAAATTTATTCTATGTAAAACAGCTAATATAATTAATATTACAGCTAGCACTTAAACTGAAATCAAATTTATTCCAGGTAAACAAACATCAAATATAACAATAATTATCTTAGTAACCAACCTATAATCAAATTTATCCTATATAAAGCAAACAAATAAAGCTGATGTCCTAAATCAAAATGGCGGGCGAGAGAAAAAAGGGTGCGAAAATGCACAAAACAAAATGGCGCCCATTCGCCTATGATACCCGTTATTTATTTATTATTATTATTTTTAAACAGACGAACAATTAACTAAATTAACTAAGAAAATGAATCATGTACGTTCTAAACCGCCAATTCAACCTTTAATGAAAACAAAGAAACGGATCGCTTCGATGCGCCGCGCCGTGGCGGGCGCAAGCCCGCCTGCCGCTTCTTGCCTCTCTTGCCCTACCACCAATTAATTAAATAAACAATCAAAGAAAATAGGCCCAAAACAAAAATACAACCCTGAGAGGGACCGAAAAGCTGCCCTCCCATCAGCCAAATCCGCCGCTGTCTCCTCCGTTGATTCCAACCACAAGCGCTCTTTCCTAAAACACCGACACTCCATCCCTTTCAGTGCCCGAAACAGGAAAGAGGGCGAAGCAAGGGGGAGCGCTGCTTTAAATAATCGCGCTCCCCCTCCCAACACTAATCACGTGACCCAATACAGTCTCACTTCTTCCGGGACTGTGGGCAAAAGCCAGCCACGCTGTTCCAGGCCGTTAGACCGTCCAGCGGCTGAAACCTTCTCAACAAATCAAGATGCCAGTCGAGATTACCTTCAGTATATTACTGTGGGTGCAAGTGTTTTGTACAGCACCTAGTTTCTTAGGCACATCATAAACAACAGGCATGTCTGCTGGTTATAGCATAGATTTCTTTTATGACATGGCCCAGATATTGATGTGAAGTGAAAGCATGGTGTGGTTATTTGGGGGTTGGGTTCAGGTCTTATTGAACTGTGAGTTGCCTTTTACAGTATTATCCCTTTGTTCTTCCTTGATATAGTGTACTTGAATATTTGATTACTTAATATTGGTATTGGTATATTTTAAGTTGTCAACTGAAAGTTAATTACAGATTTACTGTAGCATTTTAGCTGTCAGGTTCATGTTACTGGGGGTTACATATATTATGGCATATATTATTGCATAATACATATATTATTGCACTTGGTTTTGTGTGTTGTTAGCCACTTACAGCTCCTTTATGGAGCAGGGAGAGGAATACATATATGATGCTGCTGCCAATGTGTCTTATTTTACTATATTCTTCTTTCTTCCCACGCAGAAAGAAGGAACCAAAGATTATGTCAAATGTTTTGGAGAAAATTGGACATACCCCAATGGTCCGTATTAACAACATTGGAAAAGCCTATGGACTTAAGTGCGAGCTCTGTGCGTACCTCTTTTGTCACTACTCACTTGTCAGGTCTCCTGTGTTGTACTGCAGAAATTAAGATGGAAATTAAAAGGGAAAAGTTTGAGCCACTAATGACTAACATAGCACACCGCAGGCTTCCCCAGCCTGTTATCTTTCAGATAGGTTGGGCTGCTGCTTCCATCATCCCCAGCCAGCATTCCAGATGAGGATCACAGGGGTTGTAGTTCTACCCATCTGGAAAGCACAAGGTTGTGGAAAGCTGGCATACAGAGTACTGATAAATAGAAATGAGAAGAAAATGAGGCAGGATTGACACGTTCAAGAGGAGACAAGAGTTCTCTTTCAATCACTTAATAGAAAGGAGAATTTCCGCAAATGCTTCTTCTCCCACTGTTGCTGCTCTAACACCATCTGCCAATTTTTCCCTCCTAAGAAACGTTCAGTAGGTTTTATTGATAATTAAGTTTGCAGCAACCTCTGTCCCTATTCTTTAACAAATATACAGTATGTAAACATGTAGTGGTGCTTGGATCTTGTGATGGTTTAAATTTTATTCAGCTGGGGCTCCTAAACAGGGTCAGAGAAGAAATTCAGGAAAAGTGATGGCTTTCTCTGATATCATTTTCTTGATCAAAATTCCTCTCTTCCACCGTGTTTTGCCCCATTGAGAAAACACACAATATTTTAACTGGATATAGGTAGTGGTAACTTGACACCATTCAGAAAGAACACCATTCAGTAAACAATAGATAAATCCAATTCTGAAATTGGGATGTGAGGGTACGACCATCCAGCAGGGAAAATATGCTTTGATCCATTGTGATTCACATCCATGGAAACTAGGTTTCCAGGAGTGAAAGTGCTGTAGCCATCCAGATGACAGTTTTCAGGAGTCAATGGGTGCAGAGGCCAGAGAGCTTGATTTGCATGGAACTCCAACAGCAGAAACAGCCTTAAGGTGCTAACAAGTGCTAAATGGCCATCTTTACCTTTCTCTTTTTTTTATTGTTCTCCTAAGTGCCCCAGTGATTTTTTTTTTCCAGTGCTGAGTTGAAGCATACTTTTTTTTTTAATGAAATGGTTTGGAGACAAAGGATGCTCCATTGCATCAGACCAGGTGACTGCACTGGCAGGAAGCAGACAAAAGTGATGGCAAATTAGTCACAACAAATTTAAACCAGCCTTGCTGGCTGAACAAACAAACAAAATATTATGATTCCCTGCTCAAAAAAAGATGATTCCACACCAGCCTCCCCTGCACTGAGCTTTATGTCATTTAGTCACTGGGCTTTAATTTGAATCCGTCTGTGTCCAGTATGATATAAATTGCAGGGTAAATGGCCCTGATAGTCTGCAAACTGGAATGGATATTTGTTTACATGTGGAAATATTTTGTAATCTTGATTAAGAGGCTCGGAGACATTTGACTTGTGGACAACATGTCTCTGCAGTGCTTGGGGAATGAGGGCAAGAGGGATCAATTACCCTCATGACCTACTTGTGGGCTTCCCAGAGGAACCTGCCTGGACACGATGGAAAACAAGATACTGGATGGCTGGTCTCTGACCCAGCAGAGCTCTTTTTATGGTTCATACTATCAATATAACCATATCAAACTTTTCACCCTTCTGAGATAGGCTCATTTCAACTTTATTGAAACTAGACAGAACATACTTTAAAGATGGCTATGATTCCATTCCCTAGATTGACATGTCTTGGGAACATCTGAAGCCTTAGCTGCATTTTGCATATCCCAGGCCAGGGATGGGAACATATGGCTCTCCAGATATTGCTGGATTCCTACTCCCATCATGCTTCAGACTGGCTATGCTGGCTAGAGCTGATGGGAGTTGCAGTCCAATAACATTTGACAGGCCACAAGGTTCCTCCTTTCTGTCCGAGGAAATATTTAGGTTGCACTTAGAGTCGAATTTGCATCTTTCCTTTTACAAACCAATCTGTGATAATGAGATATTTCCCTGGAAGGCTGAGAGCAATACTAAAGATCTTCATTCCACTTTTAATTTGATGTGAAATTCTAGTGGCCAAGTGTGAATATTTTAATGCCGGTGGGAGTGTGAAGGACCGAATCACCCTAAGGATGATAGAAGATGCAGAACGAGCCGGCACTCTAAAACCTGGGGATACCATCATTGAACCAACATCAGGAAACACAGGTATACAAGATGAATAAAAAAGCTTCCCAATTGAGGTGTTAATAATTGGTTTTTCACTGTGATAAAAGATACTCCTGACAGCACCTTAAGCACTAAGCCAAGGCCCGCATTAGGAGGCTTCATTCCTACATAAGGGACCGACTAGGGAGACTCCATTATATGACAGGAATAATGGCCTTCCTGAAGGGATGGTTGTGTCTGTGTTTGCTCCCTTCCCATCTTTATTGCTGTTTTAAATAAAGGTGTGTACTTAATAGCTGGCAGAGTAGGACACACAAAAGAACATTAAAAGACCTTTAAAAATGCCTCAAGGATCCCCGATGAAACTGAAAAACGGTGAAAGAGCTATGTGAGTGCATGTGTAGATATTTAGGAATCCTGAAGGAGCACAGAATCATGTGCTAATAAAATGATTTTTTTTAAAAAAGCTATTTTTAAAAAATGAGTATTCACAAAAAGTTATTTTCTTATCCAGAGATCACTGTATTCTGTAAAATTATAGACACAAAATGACCAAAAAAAGCAATTAAAGAGATTGGGTTGAATTCACTGTACAGGAAAGGATTGCTCTGGAGAGGTGGGAGAAAATTTAAACTGGGGGAGAGGGAGAGAGGTGGGCACTCCTCCAGCCCACCAAGATCTAGAAGACCACTCTCCATTCTTTCCAAAGAGTACCCAGCATTCTCTATGTATTTCTGCAGATTCTCATATCAGAGGCAGAAGCTGCAAAGTTTGGAAAAGTTACTTTTTGAAGTATAGTTCTCAGAATCCTCCAGCCTAACTTTGAGCAGCTCTGCTTGCTTTTTCTCCAGTGATGCACAATTGCAGATCTTAGAAAAGTTGCTTTTAAACTCCGAGAAGATTTCAGCTGTATTGGTCACTAGGCATGCTGATCAGGCCTTTCCGGAAGCTGTAGGTCAAAATAAGGCAACATTTCAAGGACCTTGTACTGAGTGTGGCCCCATTCTCTTCTTTGCGTTCCTGTCTAATCTTTCAATCTTTATCAAGTGACTTGAAAGATTCTTTGAATTATAGAATATAGAACCAACAGGGGGCAGTATAGTCATTATTCCCTACAGGCAGGGAAATCAGGAGTTTATTTTTTTCCCTTGCACTGTCACCTAATTCTTGAATCTCCACGTAGCCTTATCATATAAGTGAAGGACAGCTGTCTCTGTCATTTATTCCCGAGGAAAGAAGAGCACTCAGACACACTTTGCAGACTTTGTCATGGGAAGAGATTAACATCTGTGCAGTTTTGCTCTACATTACACACAGATTAGGTGCCGTTTGTTTTCCAGTCCTATAACGAAACATGAGGATTTTATTTGTTTCTGCTTCATTCATTAGAAAGAGGCTGTTACTCTTCTATTTAGCACAATGGAAGGCATTATTACAAGGGTGGGCAGAATATGCCCCCCGGGCCTAAAACGCTCCCCTAGCACTCCCCCAATATATAATTTTTAAAAATTCCTCATAAAGCCCCTTGAGTTTGCCCCTTGGAGGGGAATTCTGCCATCTTTGGAGGGAGCAGCTTTCCTGTCCCCACATCCCAAGCAATTTTAAAACATTTTTAAAATGCCAGTGGAGGGAGAAATTGGCCTTTTCTAGTGAGGAAAAAAATGTTTTAAGATAATTATTATGGGGGGAGGGGAGGGAATTGGGTGAGGTCCTCCAAGGTCCATGGGTGGGTGTCTGCACCTCCAACACTTCTGGGAGTTGCCTGCCCCTGCTTTATTGTGATCTCAGCAATTGTCCTGCCTGCATATACCGTGCTTTCCTGAAAATAAGACAGGGTCTTATATTAATTTTTGCTCCAAAAATTCATTAGGGCTTATTTTCAGGGGATGTTTTATTTTTTTTCATGTACAACCATCTACATTTATTCAAATACAATCATGTCATCATCTTCTGGTTGCTGCACAATGGTGGAGGGTGGGGTTTCACTTAACTGGGGTTTATTTTGGGGGTAGGGCTTATATTGCAAGCATCCTGAAAAATCGTACTAGGGCTTATTTTCAGGTTAGGTCTTATTTTCAGGGAAACAGGGTAGTTGTGTACACTTCAATGGTGGTTCTAAGCCTCAGGGACCCTTAATTCAGAGCATAACAAAAGTCTCTGTGCTTTGTAGGAAGGACTCTTTATGAGCCTGAAAAATCTAAACAGCTATTTCCGAGGCTTCCAGGTGAAACTTTTCTGGGTGTTCTTTGTGTCCTCTAAGCCCTGCCCATCTATAGGTAGTTCTTGGAATGGCCCAGTGAGAGCTAAGAACCCAAGATCCTCTATAGGACTTTGGTACTGTTTTATATTCCTTCTGTCCACCTCATCTTCTCTCATGGGGGAAGACAGCAGAGCTTGGAAAGGTTACTGGTGATGATTGCTAGAGTATCCTGGCAGTTGTAATCCAAAAACAGAATCTTTTCACTCTCTGGAAGACAAGAGGTAGAGAGCGAATAACATCCTACTGTTCTAGGAGAAGCCACAATGTTCCTATATCCCAGGCACTCAGGCAAGATGATAGAGGAAAGGTAGCTGAGCTGTTTGTCCTCTGTTTGCTTCAGAATGTACTGTTTCTAGAAGGCTCCTGCATTCTTCATATTCAAATTTGGGTGGAGCACTCCCAACATAACATTGTGTAGCAGCAGCCAGTGTATTTCATCCTGAGGTCTTATTGTAATTTTGGCAATAAATGTCCAAGATTCTCAACAGAAACCCTAAGATTTCCTGTTGAGGATATACGTTACAAGTTACAAGAAGTGAAAGCATATTAGTGTTTCAGGCTCAAGATGCGATTCAGGCAGTATTTCATGTCTGAGGAACCAGGTGTGTAAATGGACACTGGGCTATTATGTCTGGAAGACCATTCAAAAAACCGAACAAGCTAATTTGCAAATTACAGGTGGTGAGAAAAGTTTGTGCTATAGCGCATCATCAACACCCTTCTAATGATGGATTATCTGCAGTGTATACTTTGGCCCTTCCTTTCTTTCCTTCCTTCCTTTCTTTCCTGAGCTGACATTTTAAGTGAAGATTTGTAATCTTACAAATGGAAAAGAGGGACAGCTGCAGACCTTGCCATTATAACTCCTGTTTATCTTGCTCCTTTCTCTTTAATCCTCCAGGGATTGGACTTGCCCTGGCAGCAGCAATAAAGGGTTATCGCTGCGTCATAGTCATGCCAGAGAAAATGAGCATGGAGAAGGTGAGAGTCTTGAGTGTTTCAATATAAATAGCACAAGCACCAAGTGTCTGTTTTATTGTCATAGCTTTCCCAGTCTTCCCCCAGTAAAACCTAAACCAAAAAATCTGGGCAGTTGAGTTTCTGAGGCTGCTGGGGGTTATCTGTTATCTCACAGTTCTTTTTGTGGGGAATCGTTAACAGTTAAATCCGGAATATATGTGGTGTTTGTTTTAGGAAATGATACCATAGGAATTAGGGCCATACTCTCAAGATCATTTCTACGGACTATAGATATCTGCTGGATTTGAACAAAAACTGAAAAGAATTCTAAGATGGCTTCCACCAGATTGAGAAACAGCTGCCAGTTTAGCAACTGCTGGAGAAGATCAGTCAAATATCTTTGTGTTGAGATGATGCTGTTTTGTACATTAAAAGAGAAAATAGGTCATTTGACAAGAAAGAAGTCGATCATTCATACGGAGGCTGTACTGGGACTTTAGTTAAGATCTTCTTCTGTACTTTCAGGCAGAGATCATGTTTCATAAACTAGTTTTCAAGCCACGGAGGCAATGATTCTCAGGACACAAATATATTGGATAATGCATGTCCATCTTCCAGATAAATAGAGCAGAAGACTTGTCCTTTGTAAAACTGGGAAAGTAAAGAATTTAATTGGATTTGCAAATAGTGTTTTCATTCCTCCCAAGACTAGTTGTGAGATAAAATGGTGCCATGCCTTGAGAAGTCATATATTTTCAAGGTTTACATGGCATTTTTGGAGAAACAAAGCACATAAAATATTAATCACATTTTAACTGGCTACAAAACTTGGTGAATTATGGAGCCAGAGGTTGGGAATTTGATTCCCCATTGCGTTTTCCAGGAACAGCACCAGCCTGCATAGCCTTGGGCATGTTGTACAGTCCCAGGGTGCCCCCAGGAGAATGGCAAACCATTTCCGAGTACTGTCTGCCTAGAAAACCCTGAAAAAGGTCACCATAAATCAAAATTGACTTGATGCAAGTAATTATTATTACGTAAATGATAACAAGTTCACAGCTGAAAAAAATATATGTACAAGCATACTTTAGTCAATGGGAAGAATACATACATTAGACGTCTGATCTGACTGGGTTGACAATGCCTTGGTTACATTCTACCTGGATTACCGCAACACTTTCTACATCAGGCTGCCTGTGAAGAATGTTTACAAGCTTCAGCTGGTTCAAAATGCTGCATTGGCACTGGTTATAGGGAGCCTATTATTTCCTTTGTTAAAGCAGCTTTACTCGGCATCAGTCCATCTCAGGGCCCAGTTCAATGTGCTTGTCATGACCTATAGAGCCCTATATGGCTTGGGTCCAGGCTATCGGAAGGATCATATTGATCTATATGAGCCTATCTGGCTTCTAAGGTTTCCCGTGAAGTCCCTTCTCTTGGTCTCACTGTCCTCATAGGCTCATTTTGTGAAGATATGCAAGACAGCCTTTTTAGTAATTGCCCCCAGGTTGTGGAATGCACTAGCGCAGGCAGCCAGGTCTGCCACTCCCTCTTGTCCTTCTGCCAGGAGGCAAAAGCCTTCCTTTTTAGGCAGGCTTTTAAGTGACATGGGAGTGATCTCCCTTAAACCAACCCTTCCGTCTGCCAAGAAATTGCTTCATCCCACCTCCCAAAAGTAGAAGCCCTACAACTGGACCCAAAAGGTCCGGCTTGGGCACTTAACGGGGGTAGGCTGGAGTGCGTTTTCCCATGTGTTGTGTGATCACAGGAAATAGATTGTACCAGACCACTCCACAAGTGATCCAAGTTGTGATCTAGTTTCCCATGTGATCACACTCTCAGATGGATTTACAGACCCTTCCTGCAAATATGGACATGCATATCTGTGCATCTCTCTGGTGCCACTAGAACTACATCAGCAATGGAATAGATGAGAAAGCTTTCCTTTTTGGTGTGCAGACTTGGCTGAAATTAATGGAGCAGCCTTTAAAAAGAACAAGAAGAAGCTTGATCGAATGCACCTGGAATTCTGGATTTGAGCAGTGACCTTCAGTGAGACTAAGGGAGCAATCCTGTGTGCATTTTCCACTGTAGGCCAGTGTAGATCTACTTTTTCAAAGAAGGCAGCCATGTTAGTTCATTGCAGGGGGCGGGGAAACACCTTTAAGACCAACGTATTTTAGTTGGTGTAAACTTTGATGGACTGCAGTATAAATCCATGCATTCTTTCTTACAGTGGCCATGAAGCCAGTAGAGGTGTTGGGTGAGATCACTGGTTGCTTCTGCTTTTAATTAACCATTTTACATATGTTTATCTGATCTTTAAGCTGGACAGGAAGTCTATGTTGCAACATACCATGTGTGAATTGCTCATTGATCTTGATTTGAAGGTTGGGAGCAGCACAGTGCATGAAGATAATTTAGTCTCATTTTCTTTTTCTAGGTGGATACCTTGAGAGCACTTGGGGCTGAAATTGTAAGAACGCCATGTGTGAAGTATGATGATCCAGAATCAAATGTGCGCATTGCCTGGAAACTAAAAAAAGAAATTCCAAATTCACATATTTTGGACCAGGTAAGCTGATTCTAGTAACCTTTTCTTACTCTTTAGACTGGGCTAGTTCATTTTTACTTTTGTTCCTCCAGTTTTTTTTATATTTATGTGAGATGTAGAAATATGTGATAGTGGGCAGAGCAATCCTATCTGCCCAGAAGCATGTTACAGGGATTAGGATGGGACAGAAGAGCACCTGGAATTCTGGATTTGAGCAGTGACCTTCAGTGAGACTAAAAATGGAGTGGGAGCCAGTATAACTGACAAAGCATTTGCCCGAGACACATGATTGGTACAGTCCTCCTGTCATTGGAAAGGGAGAGGCAGCTTCTGTGGAGGGGCAACATTGTGTCTTCTGAGATCCCAGGCCACTTCCAAGACAAGTGTCTTATACAGGGAGCAAGACCTGCAACTGGACCCAAATTGGACCTGTGCATGCCATGTGACCTATCCTGCACCCTTTAGACTTGCCTGCTGCCCTTAGCTGTTGTGGAGGACAAGACCATGTTACCACTGGGTGAAGAAAGATTCAACTGCTAGTTTAGCCTGCTTCTGTACATAGAACAGGAAAGGGGTGCCATCTTGTCCTTTGATTTAAGTAGCAAAATGTATTGAGCCAACTTTGATAATATCACTGAAATGTCCATTCCAAATTAATCATTTCAAGTCTCACTTTGGACTGTTAGAAGTTTCTGGATTGTTTTCAAAGGTAATGTTATCTATATCACCCTGCAAAAGCTCAAACAAGAAGTTACTTGGCATGGGTAACTGTGACCAAAATGTCACCATCCAGGGACACGATCCATTTGGGTTTTATCACATGCAGAGCAAAAGTCATGACTGTGGATATTTGGCAAGGTGCAAGGAACACAGCCACCTTGTGCAGCTTCGTGAAGCCCTAGAGGATACTGGCCCAGATACAGTTGCTGCTGGCACATCCTCAGAAGCTAATAAAGGTGCTTTGAACCACAAAAGCTGCATGAGAACCTGGTGATAGCAATATTTGTGGACTTTCTAGAGGCACCTGGTTGGGCTCGGTCAAGAGATAAGGCCAAATGAACCATTGCTGTGATCCAGCAAGACCATTCTTAACTCCTTTTGACATGAAGATTGAAATCTTCTTCAGAGTTCCCTAACAATGGGATATGTTTGGTTTTTTTGACTACAACAAACAAATAGTCTTATGCTGGTGGCTGTGGGGCTCTGGGAACAGAAATCTAAAAAAACAAATTATTTCCATCTCTGCCTTGGCCCTTCGAGATGCAATGGACTGGTGCTTCTATTATGCTGGTTGTAGATAATGGGAGTAGTAAGTATTCTAACACATCTGAAGGACATCAGTCACCTGTATGTTCTCTGAAGGCATTTGTTTTACCCAACCCATTTGACTTTTCCTCCCTGTATCTTTATAATTTTAGTATCGAAACCCAAGCAACCCATTGGCGCACTATGACACGACAGCAGAAGAGATTCTGGAGCAATGTGATGGTATAATTAAGATTTCCCCACCACACACAATATATAATATTAAACATCCTGTTAGAAGATAATTATTATGTTTTGTTTACCTAGAATGTCTTTAGAAATCATGGTTATTGTTCACTACTGAAGTGCTTTTTTCATAATTTTAACTGAAGTATGAAAACCATGAGGTACACACTTTATGGTCTTGTAATTATTACCCTTTACAATGAACCATATTGTCAAATTGGTGGATTTGCTTACAAGTACAATTTAGCACCAGACTGTAACGTTCTGTCCCTATTATTTGTATGTTTATTAGTAGCCCAACTCAGTCTCAGTATTAATTTGGCACTTGCTGCCGGGAATAGGGAGGGATAGAAACAAATGAGGTATTTGTAGCTGTCCATATTCCTGTGAGTGAGGCCGGTTCTACTGTTAGACAAGCACCTTAGGCACAGATGCTATGAAGAAGCAGTAGCAGCTCCCTGACCTGAGTGCTTTGGCCACCAACCCCTGTATTGGATGACGTAGCTGTGGGAGGTCATGTGACCTCTCTTATACCCTCCAAACTATGGTCTTCTGTTCTCAGTAGATAGTGAAAGACCCTGTTCCGTTGCCTGTGTTGAAGAGTCAACTGCCATTGCAGTTCGTGTCTTTATGTGGTGTTGGGATGAGGCGCCGTCTTGTCCTTTGTCTCAGGAAGCAAAATGTCTTGGGTCAGCCCTGCCAGGGCAGTATCTAAGAAAAACACAAACATGAAAAGAAAGAGGTCCCCAAGTCCTATATTCTTAAGATCCACTTTACACTTTTTTGCAGCAGCTAGATTGCCCTGGTAATTCCCACAGCAAATATATGAAGGAGAAAGGAGAACAACATGCTCTTAAACATGCTTGGAAAGAGACTCACCAAGAAACTGTGATCTGTCATGAAAGTAGGGCTGATCTTGATTCAGACATCATCATGCCAAATGCTTGTGCTTCTGTTCTTATGATCAGTAAGCCATGAATAATATTTTCTAGGAGCTGGTATAAGCTTTTCTTTTTGAAGTGTCAGAGAAGGCATGTGTCCTAACACTTTCTCTCTCTCTCTTTCCCCACTTCCTTAATTATAGGCAAAGTTGATATGTTTGTGGCTGGAGCTGGCACAGGAGGGACTATCACTGGTATTGCCAGGAAGATGAAAGAGAAATGCCCTGAATGCAAAGTATGTGAAAGACTTCTTGGCCGTGGCCCTAGGGTTGACATCACCTCTGTGGTGGTGCTCACTTCTATTTCTATTCTGCTTTGCACATATTTGTAAATGAACATACAGTATATATAAATGAGCAGAATATTATAAGGACAGCATTAACGTCCAGTGCTCTGTCTCTTCCAAATGAAAGCTTTCCTACTAAAGCTCCTATAACACTTGTCACAGGGAGAACATAAGATGCTGTTAACTTTTATGTTGTTCAGAAATGTACTCTTTCTTTTTTAAAAAAATGATAAATTCTGATTAAGTGGTCCCTCTTTCTTCACAGATTGTTGGAGCAGATCCTGATGGCTCCATTGTTGCTCTACCCAGTTCCCTGAACACAGTGGCACCAGAGGATACAACAATGGAAGTAGAAGGGATTGGACATGACTTTATCCCAACTGTCCTTGACAGATCTGTAAGTGGCAGTGTTACCAATGGCAGGAGAGTCAGGGAAATGTGAACCTAATGCACATATTCATCATTATTTGTATTTGAAGTTATGAAGAGTCAACTTCAAGATCTGCAGAGGCTTCATTTAAAATGAGAATGGCTGATTCTTTGTACACAGTTTCATATAGCAAAATATACACTGATGTGATTGCATAAGGCTATAAGGCTACGTATATCGTCTCAACCAGAACGAGAAGTTATGTTTTTTGAGTGTACCTCCCCAAATCACTCATGTGATTTATGGGATTCTGAATGTCATTGTCCCAAACAACAACAACAACCTTTTCCAAGCTCTTCATTCAGTAGAATTTAAAATCGTAATTCAAGAAGAGATTTGGGAGTCAGCAATAGCATCTTATTAAATAATCATTTTTAGAAAACTAAATTTCAAGGGGGAAATGCCTATAGTAGATGTGCCGTCAAGTGAATTCTGATTTATGGAGACCCTTTCCCCCCAGGGTTTTCTAGGTAGGGAGTATTCAGAAATGGTTTTCTGTTCCCTTCTTCCTGGGGCATCCTGAGACTGCACAGCTTGCCTAAGGCCACATAAGCTAACTCTTCTGGGATGCACAGTGGGGGAAGTGGGGGATTGAACCCAACCTCTGGCTCTACAGCCAGATACCTAACTCTCTGAGCTATGATCATAGCAGCATGTTAATATCTCTGCAATCTGTGTCTGTAGTGGAAACAGGTTTTAAAACAACAGCAACAGCCCAATACTATACATGCTTACTCAGAAGTAAGTCTCACTGACTGCAATGGGATTTAGTTTCTAGCATGTACAGAGAGGATTGCAGCCTAGCTGAAAGTGATCTGAGAAAGGCTTCTCATAGTGCTTTAGCAGCTCATTGTGTGCATTGGCACTCCCTAAATTTTAGGGTGATGCAGCTGCCTCTCTTTGCAGATGCCGGCCCCAGAGACTGGCAAAATATGAGGAAGAAAAACCTTAAGAACACGGCCAAACAGCCCGAAAAACCTACAACAACCACTCTTGCAAATCCTTTTCACCATAGATGACAGACTGGTTAATTTAATCTGGAGCATTAACACTCCTTCTTTTTAAAAGACAACAAGTCAAAAACAAGCACAGAATTGTTACACTGCTTTAAATAAAACAATTATTTTTCCATATTCGTTCAATCTGCTAAAGAATCCATCATCTGCTCCGTCTCTGTCTCTGACTGTAACAGAAATTTCAGGACTGAAAATGCCAGTAATCAGACCCTAACTTCCATCGTTTGCTTCCTTTTTTAGGTGATAGATGAATGGTACAAGAGCAATGATACAGAATCCTTTCTTATGGCCCGTAGACTGATTAGAGAGGAAGGCTTGCTTTGTGGTAAGATAACTATAGACAATTTTGCCCATCAATAAATATATGTTAATTTTACTCACACCCTTTATTTTATCAGGGCAGATGCTTTCTGGGAAAATACTGGTTGAATCCTGGATATATAGCTAAACTAAGGAACCAGTTTCTGCTCTGATGTGACCACAGATTGTTCATTTTTATGCAACAAGTATGCACGTTTAAATCCTGCATTTGTTATATATAAATGCCAGAAGGTTTTTCTCAAACTAATGCTTCTGTTGATACTTGTTATTGCATTTTCCAAGCAATTAGACCTCAACAAGAGAAAAAGGCATTGTTCCCAAGGTCCACTATCTGCCCTAAATCTAAGGTCCATTGTTATAATGGGTACAGCAAGGAATGTAGCTGTACGAGATTCACAGGTCTTTCTTGAATATGACATGTGCTGGTTCTACTTTTGAGTCGTGCCACATTTCTCCAGCCTGCACCACAAAAAGTTTACAGTTTGCTAGCTGGATACTTACAATGGTTTCACATGAGCTACGTGTGTGGTTTGACTTACAGAGCATCAGTAAAAATTTTATTAAGCAGTCCAGCGAGACTTCCAGCAATGTTTTCCCTTTGCTCAGAAAGCTCTTGTGCCGGGATAGTATAACAGGCTAATCCTGCAGCCATAAAAACCCAACAAGGATCTGGCCCAAGTTATTCAGTAGGGTCTGCACTGAGTATGTAATTGCATCCCATAGCCCCCGGGTGTTTAATCTCAATTATTCTATTTCTCTGCTCATTCACAATATATGGTCAGAAGGAGGACTCTGCTCAAGATGAGCAAATCTGCATAACTGGATTCTAATTGTCTGTGAAGAAATATGTCACAACAAGAAAAGTCTGTTCTTTCCGGGGACACTTACCTATTTAAAAAAATATTTATATATTATGGCTCTGTTGACATTTGCATTGTCTTTTAGGAGGCAAAATAAGCACCTGACTAAAGATGGTCAACATATATTTATGGGTGTATAACACGTTGTTGTTGTTGTTGTTGTTTGCCATCAAGTCAATTCTGACTTTTGGAGACCCTTTTCAGGGTTTTCAAGGTAGAGAATACTCAGAAGTGGTTTACCATTCTCTTGTTCTGGGGGCATCCTGGGACTGTGCAATTTGCCCAAGGCCACACAAGCTGGTTCTTATTTTTGGAGTCACTGTGGGGAATCAAACTCTCAGCCTTTGGCTCTATAGCCAGATACTAACTCACTGAGCTATCCTGCCAGCACAATACCTAAACCACATATAGATTAGTCTTTTGGGGAGGTGAATTCAGCATTCTCAATCCACATCTCCCTTTTACTCTTAAATTGTGCCTTCACCTCTCCACTGTTAAAATAGGTGGGGTCAAATCTTGGACAAGTGAGTTTTTGGACCAAAATTCTCTAAATCCCTGAGCCTGATTTTTGGTCCAAACCCCACTGCTGTTACATATAGGTTGGCCTAAAGAGGTTCCATGGCTTCTGAAGAAGTACTATTGCTATCTACACTGCAGCATTTGTAAGGATGGGAACATCAAAATCATGGTGACACACAGCTTAGTCCTTCAGAAGACCTTTAAGGCCAAGTTCATATTCTTTTCCCCATACCTTTTCTACTATCACCTGAGTAATTGTAGCATGTTGTTGAATAACATGTCTGCTCTCCTTTCTGTGTGGCAGGGGGCAGTGCAGGCACTGCAATGTCTGTGGCGGTGAAAGCGGCTAAGCAGCTAAAAGAGGGTCAACGTTGTGTTGTCCTCTTACCTGACTCTGTGAGGAATTACATGTAAGAGACTGCCTTCTTTCATTTGTGCTTTTCCTCTCTGGTTTCCCATCACTTGAGAACATTCACTCTATCTGGAGGAGGAAGCATCTGTGTCAGTTAAAGAATTTTAGTTGCCACATTCATGTAGAGATAGAAAAGAAATTTGTACTAAGTCCTTTTAAAAACAAATTTATTCAATTCTTGTTCTGCAACACTATTAAAAGCACACACATAACTTTTGGTTTCCCGTTACTGGGAAGAAGTAATGAGTAGGAGGGTCTTTTTTTCCTTCTTTTTGTATTTTCTGTTTATATGCAAGTACAGATGAACAACTCACAATATGAAAAACCCAAAATATGTATCTTTAGAAAATATGTTGAGACATATTTTCTGCAATTTGACATGTGCAACGCTGGTGATGTTATCACTAGTGGCAAACTGCCACCGACTAAAGGTGAACTGCTGCTGATTAAAGACAATTCTGGGGTGCACATGATACAATGAAACAAAATTGTGTGCATCCTGAAATCCCCCAAGGAAGAAACTGTTGCTGCTGCTTGACATCATCATTGTTGTGCACCAAAGTATGCATGATTTTCCATGGGACAGCTCCCCCTCCCCCAGTCTTACAACTGCATACAGAACAAGAGGAAGAAGAAAATGAAAATAGGATACAGAGAAATGCAATACATTTGAGACTGAAAGGTTCTCACGTCCATCCTCTCACATCAGATTAGTAACAGCGGAGAAGTTGTCGTAGAGATTATATCTAGAGAAGCAGGAAATTTTTTGGCATTCCATCATTACCATGAATGAGTTTTATGGTGACCTCCTTCTATTGATATCAGATATCTGTAATTCTATAGAGGTAACCCAGCATCAGAATTAGTTGCAGTTAGATAAATGATACCTATAAAAAAGAGTGCTTTGTTGTGGTTAAATTATGTGGAAAGTATTGTAAATATTTTATAGCGCCTTCGGAGGAAGCAGAAGTTCATGATAGTTACAACTGATAGAGTTCACAAAAGAACGATAAAGCTAAGATTTTCTAGAATGGATCATAGGCTATAATCCTGAACTACATTTACAAGGAAATGAATCCCATGAACATGGAGAACCTCTGAACGTATATATTGGGGTGAGAAACATTTGGCCCTCCAGATGTTTTTGACTTGAACTCGCAGAAGTTCCAGCCATCATAGTCAATGCAATATGTCATTCAAAACATCTGGAGGGAGAAAAACTACAGTGTACGGGGCTACAGTGTTAATTTTTGGTGTCCAACTTAAGGTTATTTAAAGGAGCTTACATTTTAGAAATTATTTGGCCTTCCACAATTCCAGTTCTTCTACAGATTGTTTATAACATATATTTATTAGTCATTCAGTAACCGGCCTTCTGGGCAACATATCACTTATCAATTTAAAACACAGAATCCATAAAATACTGTACAATTGAATTACACAATCAAAATCATACGCACAATAAAGGAACTAAAACCAAGACAGAGAAATCAATTGATTCCAGAGAGGGCAATAAAGGCAGCATAAAAGGAGAGCCTAAAGTTCTAATACTAATAATTAAATGATGTTAAAAGTAAAATTAAAATGCTAAAAGCCTTAGGAAAAAATATATTTTCTTGGCACTGGGTGTTATCATGCATATCCTTTTCATTTGATCCTTTAACATTAATCACAGAAACTTTTTTATGTTTTGACTTTCTAGCAATCCAGATATATTCAAATTAATAAGGTGCCACTGATTACACTAGGATTGTGTTTTTGTACACATCTTCTTTCCTGGTTGTTTAGCTCTTTTTTCCTTACTAATGCAGCATATGGCGAGTATTTTTTGTTTCATACAACCTGCTTCTCACCTTTACTGCCAGCCTCTTCATAAACAATTAATTTCCTCCATTTCAGCTGTGCAGTGTGCCTTTTTTGTCTAATGCAGTTTCCTATCTGCAACTGATTGAAAAGTTATGGCTACTCTGAAAGTCATAAAATAGATTAGCCCTATGATGGATGTCAGGCTGAAGCACCAAAGCCTAACACTGTGTATTTGTTCATTATCTCCAGGTCCAAGTTTTTGAATGACAAATGGATGGTCCAGAATGGATTTTTAAAAGATGCTCAAGAACATCATCCTTGGTATGACTCAGAATCAGTTTAACAGTTACGTTTTCCAAACAGGCATACACACATACAAACAGAATAATCAGGATGGTGGAGCACTGAGAAGTCACATGATGGTTCATGTATTTGTTTAGAGACTGCCTATGTTGTATGTATCTTGATTGGTTGCTGAGGCCATAGACAACTTGTACCTGAAGGAGCAGGAACACCTTGCCCTGCTTGGCTACTCCTGAAAGAGGCCCTGTTTACTCCTTCTCATGTGCTGTTCCCAAATAGTAGAATCCACTCATCTTGGAGTTGTGTTCAATTTCTGTTTGCACTGCTTTCTGGAAAGGTGTGAAGGGGCCACTATAAATTACTTCTTTTGAATGTTGGTACAATGCTTACACACAACTCCAGTAGGCATTTTTCAGAAGTGCACAAGGAGAGGTCCGGTACCTCCTTGCAGAAGTGTAAATGCTGCTGAAGTCAGAGATTGTGGAACCCTGTAGGTGAAGAGTTGTGCTTCACGTATGGGGCAAGAGGATTCTGGCCAATTATTTTAATATTCTGAAATAAAAAGATTTAAATGTTCTAATTCAAATCAGTAGAGCCCATGCTAGGGTAAACACATATCTTTTACCTCTTAAGGGAGCTCCACTTCTAATTATGTGTTAATGTCTAGTTTGACCCTGATTGATGGAGGTTTAAAGATATCCTTTATGTCTGATAGGTGGTGGAATATCAAGGTCCAGAAGCTGAACCTCACGGCCCCACTGACTCTGCTCCCAGATGTGAACTGTCAGAAGGCAATTGAAATCCTCCGTGAGAAGTCACATGACCAGGCACCTGTTGTGGCTGAATCAGGGTAATGTTCCTATTATCTATTTCAGCATAATGTGCTGATCTGCATAATGACTGAGATCCTGAAATAAATGAATATGCTCAGGGCCTGCACGTGGAGGACTCTCAGAGACCAGGAGTGAGTAAAATTTGGCCTATGCTTTTGCTGGAACCTTCTTCCAGTCAATTTGCTACAAAATGGCTGAATTTCAGTGGTGTGGTGGCAGCAGAAAAGCAGCCTCACCTCAGAGCCTAGTATGTGGGAAAGTGCGCAACTTGTTTTTAAACCGTAAACAGCTTTGTGCTTTTGTGCAGGCACATCTTGGGGATAGTAACTCTCAGCAACATCCTCTCCTCAGTCCTGGCAGGAAATGCTCAGTTCTCAGACCCCATCATGAAAGTCATTTGCCAACAGTTTTCAAAGGTAATTATCGTTACTTAATGTCGGATATACAAAGCAGCATCCAGAAGTTTCCTTACTGCTTCCATTGAGCCTAATACTTAGAATGAAGATGTGCATCCAGGGGATGGGATCCAAAACTGAGAGAAAAGATTATATATGTGAGAAATAATGGAGGGAAGGGAGTAAGCAGCACTTAGGTTCAGTGAGGGCCAAACTCTTTGAGATGCCAGATTTGCATTTAGAAGCTGTTAGCATGTTTTCCCTCTAGGTACACAGTTCCTCCAAGACTCCATGTTGAGCAATCACACTTGCAAAAAATTACCAATTGCAAAAACAAAGCAGTGAATGTGCAACATGTACAGTTTGGAAGTGTTGTATTAGGATAATCAGTCCTCTTTTACTTCCTAAGGGAGATCAGTTAACTGTTATTATCTGGTTTAACCTTCAAGTACTGCTACCTTTTGCAGGCACAATTCTGGCATAAATTGGTGGGAGTACAACTCTGATGCTTTTATTCTAAATCTGAAAGCTTCTACACAGTATGGGGTGCTTTCAGATTAATAGTTCCTGTTGCTGCGAGCCAGAAGACATTGTACAATCTATTCTATCTTTCCTTTCTTAATGATTTATTTGTGGCAAGAAAAAAAGAGTCAGAAGAAACAATGGGAAGATACAGAAGGTCTACAAATAGAGCACTATGTCATACCCCCTGCCCCTGAAATTCTGTGAATGAGGCAGGGTGATTGGTGATGATAATGTTTCTCTGGGAGCGCCATAAATTTGAAGAATAGTTTCATTGCAAGTCATCATAACTGATTATAAGAATCACAGCAGCTTGCTATGTAGGAACATGCAACAGCTGTGTACACCATTCAGCCTGTAAGTTTAAATTGGGGTGGGTGATTTTTTGATAATATTGTAGATTACAGAGGTGAGAAACAGAAGTCAGCAATAGCCTATGATTAGAAGAAGAAAATTCTTAAATAATGGAAATGTTAGAGTGTCACAGCAGGAGTTTCTCTCATTCCTAGGATTTTAGAAATAGACTTTGTTCGGTGATTAATCTTCTTTAACTACACAATTCTTATGAAATTCCCCAAAAAAGACTGCCTCAATCACCTCTGTACACCTAAAGTGCTTTCAGCTCTAATTAAGGGTTCTCTTTAACATCAGTTTCTGGCCAAACAGTGGAGGATGCATCTGTTGGATTTGTTGGGAGTAGTTTGTTTGTTTTTTTAGTGTTACATTTCTGCTGTAAGATCAGCACATGAGCTGAACCCTTCATGTTGAGGCTTCACTTCACAGTTCCTCTCCCACGAGAAAACCATGAAGAGGAGTTTGGGAAAATACAGCCTCAGCATGGAGCTAATTTATTACAAACAAAAGGCATAAAACGAGCCATGTTGGATCAAATGGAAGGCCTCCATGGTTCAGTATTCTGGTCAGACAGCAGCCAACCAGTTGCCGATGAGGAAGCTAATGCTTCCTAATTCTATGTGGCTCCAAGAAAGGGTTGCACTTCGTAGGGTGGTTTTACACATGTGGTCTGGATCCCTGGAGTGTTAGTGATAGCTTACATCATTTCATGTCTGGGACCTCTGTACAGATTAGCCTGGATGATACCCTTGGAAAGCTTTCAACCATCCTGGAAAATGATCACTTTGCTATTGTTGTACATGAAGTGGAGCAATGTAAGTAGTTTTTTTTAAAATAACAATAATTAATAATGACAATCTGTTGATTTAAAAAAAAACACAAAGCTAGAGTTTACATCATGCATACTAGAGTTTATATTGTGAATCCTAACTACTCAATAGTACCTATGTTTTGTACATCACTTGAAGAGAAATGGGGCTCCGGGGCTGCCCTGCTACTGATCCTACCCCTGAGGTCACTTAAGGCCACTCATCCTGTCACCATTGTCTATGCATTAGATGTGGCAATCTTGAAAAGCCATCCACTTGCACTTTTAAATGTGTAGACTATCCACCCATACTGGAATTCAAGGGCCAGCGATGTATCGTTGGCTGCTGCTAGCACCACATACCAGTGTTGCACAATTCAGAATCATGGATGCACATGAAATATAGATGAATTTTTTTAAAAAAAATTAAAATGTCAAGACAATCGAACTATTTTTGACCAGAAGTAGTCAGAGCTGCAGATGTGCGCAGAAAAGTTTCCTAGAGTTCAGCTGTCATCCAGGGGCTTAGTGTCCATGAAGTATGTGGGTGTGGTGGTGTTCCAGTGTAACACTTCGGGAAACGAAGGATTTGGCAGCTGCACACCATTGTCCAGGGAATGCCTGAGTGTAATCACAATGTTTTTCCTCTCATTGGTGAGGCTCCTTCGGATTGATTTTTCAGATATTTAAGTCCCAAGCTGGCTGAAGGTTTATTGACAGTAGGCATTGAGGACTTTGATCTGGATTCAAACTACCTTAGCTGCGTTTCAAAATTTCCTGTCAAAATTCACAGGGCAACTTTGTCGTGATTAACTTTAAGTCTCCTCGATGTATGCAAGCAGATCTTAAAGAAAGACTACATTCCTAATTTCAGTTTGGGAACATCACCAATACGTAACCTTTCTTCATTTCTGTGTGATTCCAGACAATGCAGGTGGCAGCTCCTTCAAGAAACAGATAGTGTTTGCTGTGGCCAGAGCTGCTGACCTTCTCAGCTTTGTTGCTCCAAAGGAGAAAAATGAAGAACTGAGAGATGTAACACCCCAATCACCTTCTTTTGAAAGAACCATCTCTACAGCACATTCAGAAGAAAAATAACTGTAGACTTTAAAGTATAACATTCTGGTTTGTTTTTCAGTATAGCTAAGCTTTCTATTTTAACTTGCCTAGCCATTTTTGGACATACTATATTTAATGCCATCCTAAATGCCACCAGAGGGAATAATCTAGAATCAGAATGATCTGGTAAGAAATTTTTAAATTAAAATAAGCTGTTGTGGTGGTAAGAAACTAAATGTAAGATTCTTGGGATGAAAACACTAGAAGCAAATGAATTCTCCTATGAGGTTTTGCTGAATTGATATCTGACACTTTGTTTGCATTAACATTGACTGATAAATACATATCAAAATCTGCTGGCAGAGGAAAAAATGCAGTTGCAAAGGCTTTCTCACAGAACCAGTGATAGAAGGAAAGTCTGAACTGACAATATTCACAGAGGAATGGGATAATATTCCGCTTTTGTTCTTGGGCAGACTTGTTTCCACCCCCCCCCCCTCACAACTATCTGTAGGATGTTGCACTAACTTCTCAAAATGTTGAGCAAGAAAGGTTCCCAGACCTAGGAAGCTACACACATATCCACTTCCTATTGGTTCCTACCAATGGCAGCTGGTGCCCAGTGTGGTTGCTGGGGCAGACGGCATATCACAAAATGGTGAGTAAAAACAGGGGCACTGCACAGGGACAGACAATACATTTGTCTGTCCCATAGAAACAGAGACAGCTGCAGTGACATCCAGACACTGCTCAGTCACATCCTGTTTATGACTTTGCTGAGTAGAATACACATTCCTTCCCTAAGTAAAAGTGTACCTATATGCTGTTGCTTTCTTCTCCCTTCCCACTATAAAAACTCACAAAGAGGAACACAGGTGGGGCCCTCACTATCCACCTCCAATAAAGAGGCAGGTAGAAGTGGGTTTACCAGGGTTGCCTAAACCCAAGGCAGAGGAGTGCCTGATCTGCTTTAATGGGCCACCATCCTTCATTGGCTTCCACTTCTAACAGCTTAATGCTTAGCAGTGGTGCAGCTTTCCTAAGGTGAGCCTTAAGAAGCTCTGGTTCTGATATTGCACATGAAGACAACTCTGAGGAAGTCTATCCTACATCATGCTGACATCTTGACCACTTGTGTTCGCCTCCTTGCTGTTGCCCCAACCAACTGTATTCTATGGGACAAAAACACTCTTTTCATCACAGCAAACTTCCATATATAGTGGTTGCCTTCTTAAGACACACGAGAGGGCTAGAGATTCCAACTCTTCTTCACTGTACTGCATGGGTTCTATCTCAAGAATAATGTGGAACATTTTAGAGAAATAAAGCTCATGCCAGTTGATGCCCCGCTTTAGACTTTTTTTGGCTGACTATGAAACTCATACAAAGTATTCATGGAGCTGGATTTTTTAAAAAGGAATTTGGTAAAAGTAGGTTGGCCCCAATTCTGAGAGAAGTTTTTCATGTTTCATTTGCATTGAATACAGTGGGAACTTGGAATCTAAATTCTCTTGTATGGGGCAGGTAGCCCATGATATACTTAAACATGTCTTCAGATGGGTTCTTGCTCTGTGAATTTTAGTACATGTTGACTAGAAAAAGCCACTCAGAATTGGACAACAGTGGTCATTCAGTCTTCCAAAAACTTTTTCTGTATATGGCTTGTCCCAATAGCTGTCAAAGATCTCTTGGGTAACATGGTCATTATCTTTGTAATTTTTGTGTAATATGTGATTTTTGTAAATTGTGCAGCTGGTTTTTAAAGTGTTGAATAAATGACAGGATTTTAGAGTTGGAAGGCATCCCAAGGATCATTTAGTCCAACCCAGAGCTGAGGAACTTACTTAATCAGAGAACTATACACAGTGGCCATACTTGTTGTGTGTTCGTGAAAGGGTTAGGTTGTTGAGATGCACTGAACAGCTGCTCCAGGTGTGCAACCCAGCATTGGAGCCCGATGGACTGCAAAACAGAGTCCAGCGATCCACCCCAACCCCAATGCAATGTCAATCCTTCACTACTGTTCTTGGAGGTAGTATGATTGATCTTGTGGCATTCTGAAGACTGACAAGTCAAATTTGGCATATACTTTTGTGAAGTGCAGTCTACCACATTGGATACATCTAATGAACTAGTCTAAAGGATGCAAATGCTTATGCTAGATTAAACACCTTAACCTTTAAGGTGCCAGTCCGGTGGTGGTGGGGAAATCGGGCATATAAGGTACCAGTACACATAATGCTTGAGAAGGATGAACAAAAATGGTTCTACTTTTTTCTTTTTTAATCTGGCAGGTAAACAGAAACATCAGGTAATGCAAGGCTGGCACTGATCCCCAGTACTGTGATTAAACTTTATGTCGTGGGTTTAGCAAGAGCCCCCACACCCATTTTTATAGGAAGTGTAACTGGGTCCCAATGTCTGCACACAAACGTCATGGCACCCCTTGCAGGATATATTTTGTAATAATGATAATGCCATAATAATAGAGTTAATCAGAATATCCTTTACATTATTCGTTTTTGTGCAATACTAAAGGAATCAGTTACACAGGATTATTCATTGTGTACTGTGTGGAATTTCCATTTGTTTCTTTCAAATTTCCTGGCTCTTAATTACAATGGAGGCCTTGGTGGTATTTTTACTGGCTTGCCTACATCAGAATTCACTGTTCTTTGACTTTGCCTGTGCTTTAATGGCCAAAGATGTAGGATGGCAGGAGGTATAATCCAACAGTAGGTGGAACATCAGTCCCCACTGTGAATGCCGCCAGACAGCTGTAAAGGCCAGGGGCAGATCTTCTATGAAACTTAAATTTTAGGGCTGCTAGTCCTGGAGGGGTCCCAGAAGCAGCTTGAGTCCACATTTTTGAAAAAAAATTGTAGTGATCTGTTGTGGAACACCACCATTGAAGAAGATAACAGTGGATACCCAGACCTCGTGGCTGGTTGTGGAAGAGTACTCATAATATTTCATGCTTCAGGGCAACAAAAGGGTGGTTCTGCCAGTGTCTAAAAGCATCCACTTGATCCACATTGGAAAGGTTTGCTTTAACAGGAGCAATTTTCCCTGCTGAGGAATCGTTCCAGCTTGGCCTTAGAAGGTTGCAGTGCTACAACTAGACAAAAAAAAAAAAAAATCCAGCTTGGACACTGATTGGGTTCAGCCTGGACCACATTTCCATGTATGGTGTGTGAAAGGATCACTCTACAGTCAGTCCAAATTGTGACTTATTGCCCTGTGGGATCACAGTGTGAGACACACTAGGGATGCAGTAAGGGTTTCTTCCCCCTTGGGAATAGCAGTTTGTATGCGGCAGGAGCTGATTCCAGGTGGGACGGCAGTTCAGACAGAGAATTAAAGCCTCACCCCCAAACAGAAGCCCAGTCCGGCTCCACCCAGAGACAGGAAAAGTTGCCTTTCGGACCACAACTATTGGCATCCTCCAGCCAGCAGGGACACTGCCATTGTCCGCAGGCGGACCCTGGGAGTTGCATTCCCAGTTTTCTCCACAGTCTTTGCTCTCCTATCCTTGGTTTGCTCATTTGCAAAAAGGAGACCAGCCCAGACGAAGCAAGCAGAGGCCTGTCATCTGTACAGTCCCTCTGCTTTGGCCCTCCCTCATGACCGAACGTCTGTATTTCCCCATTTGTGCAACTCTCTGTCATCCCTCCCCCCAGGCCCAGTGAGGCTCAGAGCGGGAGACTGAAAGCTCCTGGGGGCCCTGAAATTGATTGGGATCTAAGCACGTTTAGCAGGCAGGAATGAACGTTGAGCAGGTTTTCTTTCCTTCTTTCCCTGTGGTGACAAAATTAAGAAATCGTTGCTCGGGTGTCATCTGGATTTTACTGCCTTTCGGTGACGACCTTCATGCCCTCTCTGTCTTCCTTCTGATTTTGATCTATGTTATGAGATGCTAACATGTTCGTGATTGCAACTAGAACATAAGTAGGTCTTTAATTATAATTACCACCAATTATCACCAGAGTTTGAAGTGTGGGGGAAATTTCAGTGGCATAGCTTGAACAAGACAGTGGCACAAAGGCAACCCAGCCTCACTCTCTCCCCAAGCCGGATGATGACCCAAAGAACAGGGAGAGGTGAGAGCCTAGCTACTTTTTTCAGAAGAATGTGACAGCATTCCAAATTTATATATATTTTAGATAGGGAAAAAAATTAAAAACTAGTAAGTGGGAGAAACAGAAACCAAGAGACTTCTTTATTCAGACCACAGGCCAAAGCTTTGAGTGCTGAACTCTGAAAAGGATGGGTTTGATTTCCTGTATATTCAACCATATTTGTGCAAAATTAGGGTTGCCATCTCTCCCCCCCCCCCCCCCGGGGCTACTGATCTTAAACCCTTGCACAGAAACGAGGTATAACATTGTCCATGCTAGGAATTGCTGTACCTTTTGAATTTGGCTGGGACACAAAGAGGGTGTGTATGTCATTTCAGCTCAGTTTTTTGAAGAATGTTGTAAAATGTCCATTCTTCCTAATTGGCAGCAGAAGGAACTTGAGACTGAAACATGCTGAACACATGAGACAGTGATATGAGCCAAAGTTTCCAGTGCAAGAGAGTGGCAATGGCTGAGAGCAAAGGAGAACCGATCAAGTGTTAGTCACTGGACCTGCTTGGGTCTGTGGGAGTTCCCTTGGCTGCTACCAGGGCCAAGGGTGCAGCAAGTCATTTTTCATTGTGAGGCAAGCAACATATATTGGAGAGTATACAACATACATAATTCATACCTTGGACTATGGAGAAACATTGGAGAGGGAACACAGTTGAGGGATAGATTGTCATAAAACAGGCTTTGAAGTGAACATTTTTATAAGTAATAATGTCAGAATAGATGTGTATATTCTAGCTAGAAACTATAGTTGTGAGGGTTCTTGGTTAAAAATCACACATGCATTTTTTTCCCATTATTACTTACCAATATTTTTCCAACTATGAACAATGAATTGTGCAATGGACAAATAGTGTTCCTCAGAATGTTGGAGGAACTGATGACCTATTGAGGGAAGCCGACAGGGGCAAAATGTCTCTGCTGGTCCTCCTCGATATCTCAGCCACCTTTGATACCGTCGACCACAGTCTCCTCCTGGGGAGGCTCTCTGAGTTGGGAATTGGTGGCCTGGCTTTTGCCTGGCTCCGTTCCTTCTTGGAGGACCGTCCCCAGAGAGTGCAGATTGGAGAGAGTTTCTTGGCCCCGTGGAGCCTCAACTGTGGGATTCCGCAGGGCTCGATTATCTCTCCAATGCTGTTTAACATCTATATGAGGTCGCTGGGTGGGGTCATCAGGGATGTGGGGCTTCGTGTCATCACTACGCTGATGATACTCAGCTCTACATCTCCTTTTTTCCAACAACAGTGGATGCTGTTTCGTCCCTGGAGCGCTGCCTGGAGGCTGTTCAGCAATGGATGCAGGAGAATGGACTGAGGCTGAATCCGGGCAAGACGGAGGTCCTTCGGGTGGGTGTCCCAGACATCAGTGGCTTGGGAAACTCCCTCTCCTTTGGGGGGTGTGTGACTCTTACCACCAAGAGTGAGGTTCGCAGTTTGGGTGTACATCTGGACCCGGCACTCACCATGGAGACCCAGGTGTCGTCAGTGGTCTGTTCCGCACATTTCCACCTTTGGTGGATTGCCCAGCTGCATCCCTATCTTGATGTGGGGGCACTCACCACTTTGGTCCATGCGCTTGTAGTCTCGAGATTAGACTACTATAATGCACTCTATGTGGGGCTGCCTTTGAGACTGACGTGGAAACTTCAGATGGTGCAGAATGTGGCGGCCAGACTTCTTACTGGGGTGAAAAGGTACCACCATATTTCTCCCACTCTGGCCGCCTTGCATTGGCTGCCCATTCGTTTCCGCGTTGATTTCAAAGTTCTTATGATTACATAGAAAGCCCTAAACGGGAGGCCCCGAAGGAAAGAACGAGGAACCGTGCCTTCTCGGCAGTGGCCCCTCGCCTCTGGAACAACTTGCCCGTGGAGATCCGCCTGGCTCCCTCTCTGGGTGTCTTCAGAAGCAAACTCAAGACCTGGCTATTTGGGCAGGCTTTCCCTCCTGCTGTATCTTAAATTTCATATCTTACCATCTTGGATTTATAGTGCATGTTTATTGGTTTAATTGTTTTTAAATTTATAATGCCGCCCAGAGTAGACCTTTGGTCTAGATGGGCGGGGTAGAAACCCAATAAAATAAATAAATAAAATAAATACTCGAGCTAGTATTAGTCAATTCTGAATTGATGGCACATAACTAATGATGTTCTCAGTACCAGGTCCTGGAATCTATCCTTTAGTAGGTATGGAATAGTGTTCCTCAACCCCAGCACAAACTAGCTGATACTGAAAGTTTCTGAGAGACGCTGCAGAAGCAGCCTAGAACCACCTTTATGTAGTTTATGTAGCTTAAATAATCAACCAGCGAGCAAAGTTAAGGGAATCACACATAAAAATGTTATAGACAGAGTTCTCTTTCATTTCCCCCCTTGCTCATAGTTTTCAACCATACTTTGGTTAAAGCTTGTCAGGGTTGCAAATTCCTGGAACCGCGGATTAGCACACTTCAGGATGGTATGCCATGGCTACTAGTCCCTGTTCTATAAGATGATACGCTACCCAGTCACAGTAGATTCATTAGTTGTGATGTGTCACCTGAAGGACATAATAAAACTAAACCACCTTAGACTGATTGGACCATATTTCTGTGGTACCCTCCCCACACATGAGCACAGTAAAACATTCTTTCATGGAAATATGCCACGGAATGATTTGCACATTACGAGAAGAAGCTTTGGTTGTTTATACACTGCTGTGAAAAAGAATCTTTTCCAAATATCTTTAAAACAAGATAAGAAAGAATTCCTTATACCCAAATGCAAATAAAGCATGTTTTCAGCTTGAGATGATTGATAACATACAGTAAACCGTTCCAGTGTTCACTCCCTCTGAGCTGGCCAGTTTAGGGCTCTTCCTCTCCATTTGTGTCACTATAAATAGACCATGTTCCGGGTGGACTGGCAGGATTACCTAGAAGGAGTCACCAAACCATTTGCTGCAGCTGTATTGGAAGCCTATCCAGGTAATGTATTGCTATTCTGCTTTTTATAGCATAAGTAGCCAAGAAGTTGAGGAAATCAGACTCCCATTGCAAATAAGGAATGTTTCCTCTGCATTTTACACCTCAACTTCTGTTTTTGACAAAATAGAACATGACACAGGCAACCAAAGAATCTGACTGACCCTTATGTCCTTCTTCTGCAGCATAACTGGCAGCATTTAAGTTATTGGGTTGTAGATAAATGTTTTGGCCTTGCACTAATTATCATTACTGGTAATAGGTGCTTCTCAAACATAAGAACACAGCTGAGGGAAGGAAGCTTCAGCCACACAGTATTGACTGATGGGCAATTCTCTGCAAGCAGGTGAAAAAAGCCCTTCCAATTAGTATAAATCTAGGGGGACAAGTTGAATGAAAGGCTACAAATACACTTCAGTTCCCTCAAGTGCATCTGTTCACAAATGTGACACAAATCCAAGAAACATTCTTCACATGAAAAACAAGGAGTTTAACATGTGACAGATATGCAGTCTATCTCGATTCTTGGCTGCTGTTTAGCTTAATAAATTGATGCAAAAAGCAAAGGTAGCTTTGCTGATCCTAAGAAAAATTCCAGAATCCTTATTAGGACGATGCTTTTATCAGGCCAAATCAAAGATCAGCTAATTCTATTCAAGTTCTTGAGTTCCCCGTAATTCTGCAGCAGGTGAGACAGTAACTAAAGCAAGAATTAAAAAAACAAACTATGGTTAATGTGATATTGAATCAAATATCATGTACAGTTCGAGCCTCAAAAAAACCTCTGCAAAGAACAGTGCATTCTTTTAAGATAAAACAATGATTTCCACACAGAAAAATAGTCCATGTTTGAGCACACAGGTACACAGTATTTTTGGCCCTGAGGGGTGCATCTGGGAGTTCCTGAGGGTGGGCGCCTCACCTGTACGCTTGGACTCACCAAGGTAATTCTTATGAATATAAATATTTTCCCACTATCAAAAGAGTTCAGTTGTAGCACCTATTTATTTGTACACAGGTGCAGATTGTGGACTGAGTGGTATGTTGCCTGAGGCATATGTGACTTGTGCTTAACATTGATTCTAGGAACTCCTATGCTGGTTACAAGCCATATATGCTGAGACGTAAATCTTGGTGCTACACGTTAAAGGTACACAGAGAAAAAGTCATTTTTTTTCATTAGACGTGTTTATACCCTTCTGTTTAAATGAATTAATGCCATATTTCTGCCAAAGAAAATGTGAATACTTATAAAATTTAGATATATTTAAAGAGCAAGTTATTTCAAGTTCAAATAACCATCATTAGTTGACAATAAGATCACTTTCCTTGTTTAACTCTGAAGAAACTCTTCCACAACATCCTGGGAACTCGATCACTGGCACAACAGTTTTATGCACACAACCCAGCTAACACCATCTGCACCTCTGAGCTAGCAGAAGAGTCCGCTTAATTTCAGGCTGCAGTTCCAGACACACACATCTGAACATAAGTCCCCTTCAATTCAGTGGGGCTAACTTCAGCATAGACGGGTATAGCATCACAAAGTTAGTGGGCCTGGCTTGCAGTGTGCCATGTAATTAGTGTTTTTGTCAGGAGGAAGTGGGAATGTTGAGGAAATAAATGGAATTCCATTCAGGCAGTTGATTGTTTTTGTAGTTTAAGGGAATGCAAAGTGAGGCATGAGATGAAAAGGTTTTGATGGGAGAAATTGCCATGCTACTGATGGATCTCTTTGCGTTTGATATAGAATGAGGAAGCCTGAGTTTTTCCTTTATGTGCTGCTGAGCTGCTGCTTCCTAAGATACACTGACTGCCAGAAGCCTTCAAAGCCAGACTGCACTGTGGTCCGCTGTGGACGTTGCCCTGACAATCACCTAGCAGTGACATCGGAGAATGAATGCTGCCCTCGTTGCATCCCTCAGTGTTTCTGTCCTCCCTATCTGAAGAAATATTGTCCTGAGGTTGGGTACCTTCTACTGGGAGAGTCTGTGGTGATTGACTTTGGGACTCGAGAGTGTACATGCATTGCTGTTAACAAGATCAAATGTGTTTCAACTTGTCCCAAAATCCCTCCAACCTGCAAATATATAGCAACACCTCTTGATGGCTGTCGCTTGTGTGCTTGTCCAACTGAAAATGATAATTTCATAAGTGCTGGTCAATCTGTTGAGAAACGATGTCAGATTTGTAACTGTCCTCCAGAAGGTGGAATTCTCCAGTGTATCCACACCTGCTAGGCAGTTCGTGTGAAATTGCTTGTGATCAGAACAATATTTGAACGAATGATACACAGGTTGCATGAATAACGAAGCGACTCAGTACCTTGAGTTGCAAAGACTATAATCCACCAGGACCTTTCTTACTGATTAATCCATGTTAAACTATTCTAGCCTTCCTTTTAGATAATTTTTAAATATTTTTGGAAAACAACTTCTACATGAGTGAAGGGCAGGGAAGAACTAGGGAGCATGTTAGAAACCTTAGCAAATACAGGATGCCAGATTGTTTCTATAGATTTAAATACAGTGTGCAGTGAAGTTTGTGAGATGTTTTGTCTTCTCTAAAGACCTCTGTGTATTTTTTTTAGCTGTTGAGGAAAGCCACCTCATTTTATTTTAATCTAGGAAAAGATGAAGGGCAGGTAGGAAATTTGACTGGTTAGTTTTTCTGTGAAGGGAAATTCTGCTAAAATGCAAAAGAATTTTGTTTCCACTGAAAATTCAATAGCAATTAGAAGAATTTATGTTTAAATATATTTTACATTTAAACTTTAGAACTCTGAAAGTAGCTGGAAAGAACTAAGAAAAATGCAAGTTGTGAAAAGAGAAAATGCACTTAATTCTTTTAAAAACATTGTTGCATGTTTTCATTTATAATTAGAAAAAGTTGTTACTGAACGTTCTTGATAATGATATATGTTTTGATTAATATGAAATAACTGCATAACACAATGAAAAGTTTAGAAAAAAATAAAGATATACAACTGAATGTTGTAACAATAATAAAGATACAATTGAAAAATGTTTGACCTCTGGGAAATCTATATTAAAAAAAGGTCTGTCTGTCACTACCATTACTTCAAATCCATGAAACTCAGACCACATGAAACTTAGGACAGGAACCTAAGGGCATGCATGTCTGTTGGGGAGTGACTTACCACTTCCTATCTCTTCACATTCTAACTGTACACAGACAAAGGCACTACTTTGTAGTGGCATGCACTATGCATGGCAAGAATGGAGCTTTACCCCACCCCGAAAGTTCTGTGGACACTCATGACTAAGTTTGGCATGGCTGAGCTAATTTGGTTTTAAAGTTGATTAATTATTTTTATTGAGTCTAAAGCTATAAGAGTTCTGGTTGGCTTGCACTACCATCTTAAGTCACTAGGCTTCTCCTTTTTGCTGAGAATTCTACCCGTGAGTAGAGCCAGTGATGGTCACTTCTTAGAAGACGATGATAAAATCAGAACAGTCTGAGAACGATCTATTTTCTGATGGTTGATCATAGCTGAGGAACTTACTTACTCAGGGAGCTACACACAGTGGCCATACTGGCTGTCAGTTTTCGAAAGAGATAGCTTGTTGAGATGCACTGAACAGCTGCTCCATGTGGGCCAACCAGCACTGGAGCCCAATGGACTTGGGGGGGGGGGGAGGGAATCCATTGGGCCACCTCAACCCCAATACAATTTTAATCCTTCAATGCTATTTTTGGGGTGGTGGTGGGACTGATTTATCCATAGCAATAAGATGTCAGCCATATGGTGTAGTGGATATACTGACGGACTACGACTCTGGAGAACAGGGTTTGAATCTCCACTCAGACATGGAAACTGACTTGGGGAGTGGAACTGGTAAAACCACTTCTTAAATATCTCACTTACTTTGAAAGCCCTATTAGGGTTACTATAAATCAGTTCAAACTTGACAGAACAAAATGCACAAATAAAATTACACAGGATTATGTAATTATTATTGTGGATTTTTGTGTGGGATTTCTGTTTGTTAGTTTTAAATTTCCTGGCTTTTAATTCCAGTTAAGGCCTTGGTACTATTTTTACTGGCCTGCCTACATTGGGATTCTCTGTTCTTTGACTTCACCTGTGCTTTAACAGGTAATCTGTAGAACTGCAGGAGGTGTAATCCAACAACAACAGGTGGAGGGTCACAGTCCCCAATGAGGGTGCAACCTGACAGCTGCAAAGGGATGGGCCTGGTGTAGGGTTGCCAGACGTCAGGCAAAAGGAGGACATGTCCTCCTTCTTAGCCTAATGTCCTCCGTCTGGCAGGCAAAGATAAAAACCTTTAAAATGTCAGGCTTTTGTATATTTTATGTTATAATTTTGGATGGGAGGGGGAGAGGTGGAAGGACCCCCCTCCCCCTGTCTTTCCCCGCCCCCGCCCACCCACCCCCGTTACCTGCCGCCGGCACTGGAGCGCAGCCCTCACCCCCTCCCTCTGCGGCAGCAGTTGCTCGGCGATCCGCCATGCCCGCCCATCCCACGTGGAGCCCAGAAAGGCAGCGTGAGCAGAGCGCCACCCGCTAAGCCAGGCAGGAGTAAGCAGCGCCCGAACGCATCGATGGGAAGGCAAGCCCCGGACTGTGTGTGTTCAAAGTCCCTTTCGGGGACTCCAACTCCCACACTCCCCAGCCTTGAATTTATGACACTCGGGGGAGGGGAGGCTGCCTCATTTGGTTTTGCCCGGCGCCGCTTTCCCCCTGCCTGCGCCGGAGCCTTGTTTGGGTGTCCAGATTAGCAAGGTTGCCTCTGAGCCTGTGCAGAGTGCAAGCGGCCGGGGGATCCCGCAGCCAGGCCAGAGTGGGTTCGGGTGCAATTGGCTGTTTAAATAATGTTTTTTGGTATTTTGAAAAAAAGCCTCCATTGAACTTATTTTTATTTTTTAACATGACTGTTTCTTGGTCAGTTCACTAAGAGACATTTATTGGCAGCTATTGTAATAAAATTGTATTGATTGCAGGTTTAATCCGGAACAATTCAAATGAAACATTCAATACGTCCTCCTTTGTCCTCTTTTTTTTGTCTTTCTATGTCCTCCTTTTGGTACCCATGTATCTGGCAACCCTAGCCTGGTGACACCAGAAAGGATTGCTTGGACACTGATTGGGTTCAACCTGGAGCACATTTCCATGTATGGTGTGTGATCACGCAGAAAGGACCACACTACAGTCAGTCCAAATTGTGACTTATTCCCCTGTGGGATCACAGTGTGAGACACACTAGGGATGCAGTAAATTGGAAGGGTTTCTCCCACCCCCCCTTGGGACAAGTGGTTTGTATGTGGTGGGGGCTGATTCCAAGTGGGACTGCAGTTCAGACAAAGAATTAAAGCCCCCCCCCCAAACAGAAGCCCAGTCCAGCTCCATCCAGAGACTGGAAAAGTTGCCTTTCGGACCACAACTATTGGCATCCTCCAGCCAGCAGGGACACTGCCATTGTCAGCAGGCAGACCCTGGGAGTTGCATTCCCAATTTTCTCCACAGAGTTTGCTTTCCCATCCTTGGTTTGCTCGTTTGCAAAAAGGAGACCAGCCCAGACGAAGCAAGCAGAGGACTGCCATCCGTACAGTCCCTCTGCTTTGGTCCTCCCTCGTGACCGAATGTCTGTATTTCCCCATTTGTGCAACTCTCTGTCATCCCTCCCCCCAGGCCCAGTGAGGCTCAGAGGGGGAGACTGAAAGCTCCTGGGGGCCCTGAAATGGATTGGGATCTAAGCACGTTTAGCAGACAGGAATGGACGTTGAGCAGGTTTTCTTTCCTTCTTTCCCTGTGGTGACAAAATTAAGAAATCGTTGCTCGGGTGTCATCTGGATTTTACTGCCTTTCGGTGACAACCTTCATGCCCTCTCTGGTTTCCTTCTGATTTTGATCTATGTTCTGAGATGCTAACATGTTCGTGATTGCGACTAGAACATAAGTAGGTCTTTAATTATAATTACCACCAATTATCACCAGAGTTTGAAGTGTAGGGGAAATTTCAGTGGCATAGCTTGAACAAGACAGTGGCATAAAGGCAACCTAGCCTCACCCTCTCCCCAAGCCGGATGGTGACCCAGAAAACAGGGAGGGGTGAGAGCCTAGCTACTTTTTTCAGAAGAATTTGACAGCATTCCAAATTTATTTATATTTTAGATAGGGAAAAAACTTAAAAACTAGTAAGTGGGAGAAACAGAAACCAAGAGACGTCTTTATCGCTATCATACCATTCCTGGGCAAGGTGATCGAAAGGGTTGTGGTCAATCAGCTGCAGTCATACCTGGAGGAGCAGGATTGCCTTGACCCATTCCAGTCTGGATTCAGGCCGCGACGGGGTACTGAGACAACATTGTTTGCACCGAAGGATGACCTTTTAAGGGAGGCTGACAGGGGCAGATGCACCCTGTTGGTACTCCTAGATCTCCCAGCAGCTTTTGATACCATTGACCACAGTATCTTCCTGGACAGGCTCTTTGAGGTTGGGATTGGGGGCTTAGCATTGAGCTGGGTCCAATCCTTCCTCAAGGACTGTGTCCAGAGAGTTCAGGTAGGGGAGGAGGTGTCGGCACCTTGGACCCTTCGGTGTGGGGTTCCTCAGAGATCGGCATTATCCCCAATGCTGTTTAATATTTATATCAAGCTGTTGGGGAGGTCATCAGGAGTTTTGGAGTAAGGTGTCATCAGTATGCTGATGACACACAACTCTATATCTCCGTTACCACCTCTGCAGTGGATGCTGTCTGGACCTGGAGCATTGCCTGGTTGAAGTACTGAAATGGACCAGGGCTAACAGGCTCAAAGTGAACCCGGACAAAAAGAGATTTTGCTCCGGGGGGGGGGGACCTCCGATAGGTATGGGGGGATGGTCCCTAGGCTGCATGGTACTTCCCTCCAGTTTAGAGACCAAGTGTATAATTTGGGCATTCCTCTGGACCCGGCTCTTTCCTGGGAGTCCCAGATTGCAGCTATGTCCAGATCAGCCTTCAACCAATTTAGGCTAATTGCCCAACTTCGTCCATACCTAGACGAGGACTCCCAGGACTTTGGTGCAGGCCCTGGTCATCTCCTGGATCGACTACTGCAATGCCCTCTACATGGGGCTCCCCTTGAACCTGATCCAGAGACTTCAGCAGATCCAGAATGTGGCAGCCAGATTGGTGGTTGGTGCAATTAAATCTGACCATATCACTCCAGTTCTGGCTCACCTCCACTAGCTGCCCGTGACATTCCGGATCAAGTTTAAGATTATGGGGATTTTATGAATTGTAACCCACCCAGAGTAGTGCTGTGACACGAATGGGAGCGGATACAAATAAATAAATAATTTGCAAAATTACAACCGTATTTGTGCAAAATTAGGGTTGCTATCTCTTTCCCCCCTCCTCCTGCAGGGGCTACTCATCTTAAACCCCTGCAAGGAAATGAGGTATAACGTTGTCCATGCTAGGAATAGCTGTACCTTTTGAATTTGGCTGGGACAACAACAACAAAAGGGGGGGGGGTCATTTTAGCTTATTTTTTGAAGGATGTTGTAAAGTGTCCATTCTGAGGGGGGGGGGAATTGAGACACTGAGACAAAATTTAAGTAATAATCTTTATCTAATTCTCTTAGGAAAAGGTAAACAGGACATCCTAAGAAAACAACAAAGCTACTAAAGCTACATAACAAAACATACCAAACAGTAAAAGCAAGTAGGGTGGCGGCAGCTCAGGCAATGCCCACAAACTTAGGCAAGCACACATGGTCTCTGCCTCGCTCAGTCAGTCAGCACCAGTGAAGTGTGGGTTTGGGGGAGAGGCAAAAAGCAATTAATCCCATTTTATAGAGCCTCACTGAACAAAGGGACAGGTGAGATCTTTAAGCACATTAACCCACAATGGGTAGAATGTTGGATCTTGCCATATCCCAACACCCCTTCTCAAGATCTAACATAAATACATTTAAGCTACATAATCAATAACATCAGTCACGATCAATTATCTTGGTATTTACATCAAGCATATTTAACATTTAACGAAGATATGCAAATTTCTCTCTTGTCAGTGGTTTCGTCAAAATATCTGCCACCATTTCATTAGCAATATTTGATCTCAATAAGTCCCTTCTGGTATAAATCCTTCACAAGCTGACATTTTAGTCCTATTGCTCTGCTTCTAGCTTTTGTACTTTCTGATTTACATATTGTAATACAGGCTTGATTGTCCTCAAACATCACTATGGGTATAGGTTCATCAATCCCAAAGTCCTTTAAGAGATGAAGGATCCATTCCAACTCATTACATGCATTTGCTACTGATATACATTCTGCTTCTGCTGAAGATTGAGCCACAATAATTTGCCTCCTACTAGTCCAATCAATAAGATTATTTCCATAATAAAATAAGTGTCCGCTGGTTGATTTATAGTCTGTTGATTCTTCTCCCCAACTGGCATCCATATATCCAATTAATCTAGGTTTTTTACAAGGCAATATCTTTAATTTTAAATCTTCTGTTCCTTTCAAATATCTTGCCACTCTCTTTATGGCACTCCAATCATGATGGTTCGGTGAGCTCACTTTTCTGCTTAAAATATTAACAGCTGCTGTAATATCAGGCCTCGTGGTTTTCCTTAAATAAAGGAGCTTGCCTATAGCTTCTTGATATTCACTGTTGTTTCTAAGTGGCTGTCCATCTTTCACTTTCAAGTAGGCTGGTTCTAGTGGAGTACTCACTATTTTACAGTTTTTCATGCCAACTGATTCAATAAAATCAATGAATTTTCATTTCTGACTTAAAAGAAAACTTCCATCATTGAGCCTTTCAGCTTCCATTCCAAGATAGTATTTTATTTGTCCTAGTTGTTTAATCTCTATTTCCATTCTCAATTTATCAGCTATCTCTTTAATGTCCTCTTTATGTTGGCAGCATATTAATAAATCATCTACATATGTTAGAATATATTGGTAGTCCATCTTTAAGTCTCAATGAATTTTCATTTCTGACTAAAAAGAAAACTTCCATCATTGAGTCTTTCAACTTCCATTCCAAGGTAGTGTTTTATTTCTCCTAGTTGCGACCTGGCAGAGAGGCTTGTCATCCCACCTCCTGCTAGGAGTGGCTAATCCATTGCGGACAACGGCACGATAGGAAGGCTCCGTCGAGCTTGTGTCCACGGTGGAATGGTGAGGCTGACCGCAGAAGTATTGATGCTTTTGAATTGTGCACATAACTAACTAGCAATGACAAACCTAGACAACATCTTAAAAAGCAGAGACATCACCTTGCCAACAAAGGTCCGCATAGTCAAAGCTATGGTTTTTCCAGTAGTGTTATATGGAAGTGAGAGCTGGACCATAAAGAAGGCTGACCGCAGAAGTATTGATGCTTTTGAATTGTGGTGCTGGAGGAGACTCTTGTGAATTCCCTAGACTGCAAGGAGATCAAACCTATCCATTCTGAAGGAAATCAGCCCTGAGTGCTCACTGGAAGGACAGATCCTGAAGCTGAGGCTTCAATACTTTGGCCATCTCATGAGAAGAGAAATTTCCCTGGAAAAGACCCTGATGTTGGGAAAGAGTGAAGGCAAGAGGAGAAGGGGACAACAGAGGACGAGATGGTTGGACAGTGTCATCGAAACTACCAATTTGACCAAACTCCAGGAGGCAGTGGAAGACAGGAGGGCCTGGCATGCTCTGGTCCATGGGGTCACGAAGAGTCGGACACAACTTAACGACTAAACAACAACAAACTAACTAGCAGTGTTCTCAGTATCAAGTTCTGGAATCTGTCCTTTAGTACGTATGGAACAGTGGTTCTCAGTCCCAATATAGACTAGTTGATGATTCTGAAAGCTTCTTAGAGACACTGCAGAACCAGCAGAGAATCACCTCTATGTAGTTTATATAGCTTAATTAATCAACTAAAGAGCCAAGGCAGCCTGTCCTCAAACCAGCTTGGAAACTAACCTGCGGTGGTTAAGGGAATAACACATGGAAATGTTATAGATACAGAGTCCCACTTCATTTTCCTCCCTTGCTCTTAGTTTTCAACGATGCTTTGGTTAAAGTTTAAAGCTCAGTGGTTTAGGTATGGTTGGGAGTTCGATTCCCCACTGGGCCTCCTTGACAGGGGCTGGACTTGATAACCAATAGGGTCCCTTCCAGCTCTGCACTTCTAAGATTCTTATATGTTTAGTAGTGTTAGAAATACTGGGAGCCAGATCAACATACTTCAGAATGGTGTGCCATAGGTTCTAGTCCCTGTTCTATACAATAATAGGTTATCACAGTAGATTCATTAGTTTTACTGTTGGATCACCTGAAGGGCTATAAAGCTAAATCACCCTAGACGGATACCCTCCACACACATCACAATGACACATACCCTGTTTCCCCGAAAATAAGACCTAACCTGAAAATAAGCCCTAGTATGATTTTTCAGGATGCTCGTAATATAAGCCCTACCCCCAAAATAAGCCCCAGTTAAGTGAAATCCCACTTTCCACCATTGTGCAGCATTGTGCAGCAACCAGAAGAAGATGACATGACTGTAAAATAAAACATCCCCTGAAAATAAGCCCTAATGCATTTTTTGGAGCAAAAATTAATATAAGACCCTGTCTTCTTTTCGGGGAAACACGGTAATTTATGGAAATATGTCAAGGAATGGCTTGCATGTTAGATAAAACTTTGGTTATATACCGCTGTGAAAAAGATATTTCAAAGTATCTTTAAAACAATCAGGATAACCAGGAATTCCTAATACCCAAATGCAAATGAAGTATACTTTCTGCTGGAGATGACTGATAACATGAACCCTTTCAGAGTTCACTTCCTCCTAGCTTCTTAGTTTAGGGACTTTCCTCTCCATTCATGTCACTATAAATAGACCATGTTCCAGGTGGACTGGCAGGATTACCTAGAAAGAGTCACCAAACTATCTGCTGCAGCTGTATTGGAAGCTTATCCAGGTAATTTATTACTTTTCCTCTTTTTATAGCATAACCAAGGAGTTGAAGAAGTGAACCTCCCATTGCTATAAAAATGAGGAATGCTTGCTCCACATTTTACACCTAATCTTCTCTCTCTCTCTCTCTTTGTGTTTTTTACAAAATAGAACATGACACAGACAACCAAATAATTTGTCTGACTGTTATGTCCCTTTGCTTCAGCATAACCACCAGTATTTGCATTGAAGGGCCGTAGAGAAATGTTTTGGGCTAGCACTAATTATCTTTACTGATACTAGTGCTTTTTAAACTTTAGGAAACTGTACTGAGGGAAGGACACTTCTGCCACACAGTAGTGACTGTGAGACAATTCTCTGTAAGCAGGAGAGGAAAGAAGTGAAGAAAGGCCTTCCAACTGAGTGTAAATCTAGGGGGACAAGTTGAATGAAAGGCTACAAATACGCTTCAGGTCCCTCAAGTGCATCTGTTCACAGGTGTGACACAAATCCAAGAAGCATTCCTCACACGAATAACAAGGAGTTTAATATGTGACAGATTTGCAGTCTATCTCGCTTCTTGGCTGCTGTTTATCTTAATAAATTGATGCAAAAAAGCAAAGGTAGCTTTGCTGATCCTAAGAAAAATTCCAAAATCCTTATTAGGACGATGCTTTTATCAGGCCAAATCAAAGATCAGCTAATTCTATTCAAGTTCTTGAGTTCCCCGTAATTCTGCAGCAGGTGAGACAGTAACTAAAGCAAGAATTAAAAAAACAAACTATGGCTAATGTGATATTGAATCAAATATCATGTACAATTCGAGCCTCAAAAAAACCTCTGCAAAGAACAGTGCATTCTTTTAAGATAAAACAATGATTTCCACACAGAAAAATAGCCCATGTTTGAGCACACAGGTACACAGTATTTTTGGCCCTGAGGGGTGCATCTGGGAGTTCCTGAGGGTGGGCGCCTCACCTGTATGCATGGGCTCACCAAGGCAATTCTTATGAATATAAATATTTTCCCGCTATCAAAAGAGTTCAGTTGTAGCACCTATTTATTTGTACACAGGTGCAGATTGTGGACTGAGTGGTATGTTGCCTGAGGCATATGTGACTTGTGCTTAACATTGATTCAAGGAACTCCTACGCTGGTTACAAGCCATATATGCTGAGACGTAAATCTTGGTGCTACACGTTAAAGGTACACAGAGAAAAAGTCATATTTTTTTTTGCATTAGACGTGTTTATACCCTTCTGTTTAAATGAATTAATGCCATATTTCTACCAAAGAAAATGTGAGTACTTATAAAATTTAGATATATTTAAAGAGCAAGGTATTTCAAGTTCAAATAACCATCATTAGTTGACAATAAGATCACTTTCCTTGCTTAACTCTGAAGAAACTCTTCCACAACATCCTGGGAACTCGATCACTGGCACAACAGTTTTATGCACACAACCCAGCTAACACCATCTGCACCTCTGAGCTAGCAGAAGAGTCCGCTTAATTTCAGGCTGCAGTTCCAGACACACACATTTGAACATAAGTCCCCTTCAATTCAGTGGGGCTTACTTCAGCATAGACGGGTATAGCATCACAAAGTTAGTGGGCCTGGCTTGCAGTGTGCCATGTAATTAGTGTTTTTGTCAGGAGGAAGTGGGAATGTTGAGGAAATAAATGGAATTCCATTCAGGCAGTTGATTGTTTTTGTAGTTTAAGGGAATGCAAAGTGAGGCATGAGATGAAAAGGTTTTGATGGGAGAAATTGCCATGCTACTGATGGATCTCTTTGCATTTGATATAGAATGAGGAAGCCTGAGTTTTTCCTTTATGTGCTGCTGAGCTGCTGCTTCCTAAGATACACTGACTGCCAGAAGCCTTCAAAGCCAGATTGCTCTCTAGTCCTCTGTATGGCTTGCCCTGACAATCACCTAGCTGTGACGCAGAAGAATGAATGCTGCCCTTATTGCATCCCTCAGTGCTTCTGTCCTCGCCGTCTGAAGAAATATTGTCCTGAGGTTGGGTACCTTCTACTGGGAGAGTCTGTAATGACTGACTTGGCGAACCAAAAGTGTACATGCATTGCTGTTAACAAGATCATATGTAGTTAAACTTGCCCTAAAATCCTTCCAAGCTGCAAATATATAGCAACACCTCTTGATGGCTGTCACTTGTGTGCTTGTCCAACTGAAAATGACAATTTTATAAGTGCTGGTCAATCTGTTAAGAAACCATGTCAGATTTGTAACTGTTCCCCAGAATTCTCCAGTGCATGCACATCTGCTAGGCAGTTCATGTGAAATTGCTTGGGATCAGAGCATCATTGGAAGGAGTGATACACAGGTTGCATGAATAACAAAGCAACTCAATACCTTGAGTTGCAAGGACTATAATCTATCAGGACTATTCTTGCTGATTAATCCATGTTAAGATATCCTAGCCTTCCTTTTAGATCATTTTCAATATTTTTGGAAAACAACTTCTATATTAGGTGGAGGGTAGGAAAAACTAGGGGGCATGTTAGAGACCTTAGCAAATACAGGATGCCAGATTGTCGCCATAGTGTGCAGTGAAGTTCTTGAGATGTTTAGTCTTCTCTAAAGGCCTCTGTGTATGTTTTAGCAATTGAAGACAGCTACTTCAATATGTGAAAAGAGAAACTGTTCCGTAGTTAATGCTTTCAAAAGCATTGTTACATATTTTAATTTAGAATTTTAAAAAAAGTTGTTACTGAACATTCTTGAGAATTGGATATGTTTTGATTAATATGAAGAAACTGCATAAATCAATGACAAGTTCAGAAAGAATTTAATAAAGACACAACTAAATATTGTTTTAAAAATAAAGATACAACTGAAAAATGTTTGCCCTTTGGGAAATCTGTATTAATAAATATCTGTCTGTCACTACCATTATTTCAAATCCATGAAACTCAGACCATCTGAAACTTATCATAGGAACCTACGTGCGTGGGTGTCAGTTGGGGGGGGGGATTACTACTCCCTATCTTTACATGTGCGAAGTGTACACAGAGCGATTGTGTTGTAATGGTATGTACTATGCATGTGAACTATGCAGCTTTATCACACTCCAATAGTCCTGTGGACACTCATGACTACAGTTGGCAGAGCTAATTTGGTTTTTAAATTAGATTATTTTTATTTAATATCTTCAAGGGTTCTGGTGGGCTTGCACTACCATCTTCAGTCACTACATGGCAGAGTTTGCCAACGAGAACTCTTCAAAAAGTTGAGAGAGAAGGGACAGTCTTGTTGTCAGATAGGGTGGGAGGAGAGGAAGCACAATGAAAGCTGGAAAGACACTTGGGTGAGTGGAGAGTAACACCAGCAGGAAAGAAAAGAGAGTGGGCGAGGAGAAGAGAGAACGATTGCCTGGTTGGGTGGAGAAAGACTTCTTAACTTTGTGGGAAAGAAATGCACTCCAGGGTAAGTATGTGAGTGACAGGAGATGAAGATCTCAGGTCAATGACAGAATGAGTTAAGCAAAAGGAAAGAAAAAGAAAAAAACACCTATATGGGAGGAGGGTGGGAGGAAACAACACAGAGGTGGAAAGTAAGTGATTTATTTCCACTGTGAAGCTAAATACTTCTTATCAATAATATTGAGTTAAACATGAGAAACAACTTAGCATATGGAATTTAAAAATAGAAATGTGTCAATAATAATCAAGAGGATATTTAAACATAGGGGCAAAATGCAGATGTGAGATTGATGCACAGAAACAAAGCTGTGGCGAGGGTAGCACCCTTCCTGGACCCCCTAAGAAAGCGCAGAAAAAGCTCAAACAACATGAGGTCTCAAAAGCTTGTTGTCCTGCTTTTTCATGCCTTGCTTGACACTTTTTAGGGATCCAATAAAGGTCCCACCTTAAGCACAACTTTGCTTAAATGTATGAGAGGCTTTGGAAGTTTCACATGAGATGCATTTGCCAAACAGAGCACTTAACCGGCTTTCTGTACACTCTGGGCTTGTCAAAACGCAAGTGGGAGGATTTTATGGCTTGGCATATTTTGATGAATTTTATTTATGTTTAGTTCCTGCCTGTTAATGGTTATAATTCTAGTAAGTGATCCCACCTAGCAAATAACCTCACTATCTATGTTGTTGTTATGCGCTGTCAAGCTGAAACCGAGTTGTAATGGCCCTGACAGGGCTTTCAAGGTAATTGAGAAGTTTAAGGAGTGGTTTTACCAGTTCCATTCCCACAGTGGGTTTCTATGACTGAGTGGGGAATCAAACCCTGTTCTCCAGAGTCCTAGTCCATCACTATATCACTACACCACACTATCTGTACATATAAATTAGATGTGGAGAAAGAAAGAGGGACTTTTTTTCTCTTTGACCCATAATGCTAGAAGAGTGGAGTCATCCCATGAAGGTGATGGAAGAATCAGATCATGGTACACTTTTCCATGCGTCACATCATTTATATATAGGATTTGCTGCTATGAGATGTGTAAATGATCACTAGCTTAAATGTGGAATATGACAGATTAATGAAAGGTGGAGCTATGGAGGGCTATTAGGCACATCACTGCTTGCCAAATCAGGTGCAACTAACAGTTTGTTGCAGTTTCATTACTTGGTTTGAGTGCAGCAGGCCTCTGAGTATTTGTCAGAAAACAGACACCTTTGCACTACACTCTGCTTATGGATTTCCATAAAAATCTGGCTGAATGCTGTTGGGAACAGGATGATCAAGTAGATGGACCTTTGGTCAGCTACAGGAGTGTTATAGTCATGTATCAGTGAGTGCAAGTTTCTTATGTGTAATCCTAGCTACCCATTTAGAGAAATCTACCCATTTGTAACTTTGTTTAATGATCTGAAAGTCCAATAGGATACCCTAGTCTGCCCATTCCACTTCCTGAGAAATCTGACCAGCAGAGTATTGGCTTTTCAAACATGCCACTATGTATGTGTTGTCTCCCAGTTCTGCAGCTCCCCATACAAATTACAGGCAGACAGATGAGTGCTTTATCATGCATGTGCCCTGTCTTAAAGGCAGAATTATACAGGGATGTAAACAACATCTCTCCCCCCCACCGTAACTTCTACTCTCCCTTCTCATCAGAGCTTGGAAGTAACTAGTCACAAGCAATGAAGTTACCCATTACTGATTACTGTTCGTATAATGAGGATGTAAATTAGTAAATAGTCATGAAGTTACTTTGGGGTTTAATTTTTCTGGTTATTTTAAAATTTATTTTCATATGACGTTTTAATGAAATTGTAATAGAAAATTTTCAAGTTTTATTCCATTCTCTTACCAACCCAAAATGGCGAGAGCACTATTGTTTTGTATTGTCTTCGTTTTGTTTCTTTTCCTGTATTTTTGTATTTTCAATTAGCAATATAAAAAATGGTCACTAGAGGGAATCAGAATTCAGTTCTTTGTATTTATCCTGGCTAATGGCAAAACAACAGAATAATAACATGCAACAGACCAGGATGTTTTTGTGGGAGGGGAAAAACCCAAACAAGACAACTGTCACAAGCCAATTGGTGCCCCAAAGGAAAACTAATGCAACAAGTTCCTTCAGAATAAAATTTTTCCAACCTCTATTTTTCATATGGAACCTATTGAGGAGGAAAAGAAATAGGTGCATCATAATTGGTAGCAGTTTTGACTATTCCTGCAAGGAGCCTTCCATCTAGAAACACTCACAGTGTGTGCTGTTTTTCATATAAGGAGAAGACAACTTGTTAGTTGTGAGAGTGGGGGTGAGGCTTTTTCTAATCTTGTGCAAATAAGTCCCCAGTACCTTCCATCAAGCCTCATTAGCTGCAGTAGGGTGATCTCCAGCATGCATAACAGCTAGCTAGAGACCTTGCGGAGTGCTTCATTGGCAGGATGTTATGCTTCATGACTGCAGACTAGACAGTGGCCAAGGAATCCAATGGGACTGACTTCTGAGTGTGGTTAAACTTGCACTGTTAGGCTGCTGACAAGCAAAGGAATCCTAGCTGAGCCTGCTTTTGTGCTAAAATTAGAATTACAGAAGTCATCAGGCAAAGATTTCCATGGCGTAGAGATATTTGCAGGTCAAACTTCGATGCTACAGGAGCTCATTGGCTGATGCTAGGACAACGTTTGAAAGCATAAAGAGACTCTGCTCTTTTAAAATACTGAAACAAACAGAGCTGATTGGCACTAGAAGTAGTCGATGTGTATAACACAAATACTGGGCAGCATGCTTCTAATTCATATGTAACCCTCTCTCATGTTTACACATTAATTGCTTTGGGAACTTTGAGATTCTCAACATTTCCCTTACACACAGCACATTTCAGAAAAGTATCTATACTATCTCTGCCTGTGCATCAATGCAAATGCAACGTTTTTAGAACTCTAGTCCCATGAGCTAACAAACATAGCAGTATCCACACTGAAGGATAGAATCCACAGCACAGATTTCTCTAGTGACATTGTTTGTTGTTGTTATGTGCCATCAGGTTGCTTCCAACTTATGGCAACCCTATGAATGAGCAATCTTCAAAATGTCCTGTCCTCAACTGCCCTATTCAGCTCTTTTAAATTCAGCCCCATGGCTCCCAGCTGCACAGTCCCAGGATGCCCGTAGAGGAAGGAAATGGTAAATCACTTCTGGGTACTCTCTATCCAGAAACCCTGAAAAGGATTGCTGCAAGTCAAAATTGATTGGACAGCACACTAGAGACATTAATTGAATGTATACTGCCTGCCAACCCCCATGACTATATCTTATGTTAGCTTGGAAAGATTCACTTTTTTGGACTACAGTTACCAGAATCCCCAACAGTTCGTGTTACCCGCGACCATGCTAAAGCAATAGATAATAGCTGGGCTTTTTAAAGAAATGGAGTGTTGGAGTACCAAGTTTTGTTTGGCATTAGCTCGTATGAACTGCTGCCTCCTTCAGATCTAAGGACAGGAAGGCGTGGGCTACAGTCCACAAACACACGTGCCCAATCAAACATGCTCATCTTCAAAGTATTACAAAATTACCTGCTGTTTTTAAAGCACAGAGTCTGGTGCCAAAGAAGAATGAGATTGACAGCTGACAAACCCCCCCCCCCCACTCCCCATAAGGCCCCAGATCTCTCTTGGACACTTGAGGTATTTTCCCTTGCTATCACTTTGCCAGCCATTGTGCATAGCTGTATGGCAAAGTATCAAAGTCACTGTTCATGAATGATACATATTTTTTTTCTAAGCTTAATTTATTAAACCATTTGAATTAGGAGTGTGCATGTGAATGCAGATGGATTGCTGTTGGCATGGGTCTTGAGTGAATTGGGTGCGACAATCTATCTTTCCTTTTCTCCTTCTCATTTTTTACTTTTTTGCTGTAGCAGGTACAAAACAGTACTACGCCTCCTGGTGTCTGCATTCTAAGGTGTCCAGGAAACCAGCGTTCTACCTCCTACCAGTCTCTGAAATCTTCTGAATCACCTCCCCTCCTCCTCACCATTCTCCTCTATTTGTTAGCATGGGGGTGGCCTTTGTATGAAACTTCCTCTACCTCTCATCCTCCTCAATCCATCAGGTTTTTTGCCTTCTTCTCTCCACTGGTTACATCAGACCCCTACTGTGTGTCTCTCCCATGCTTTAGGAAGCCAGAAAGAAACACTCCTTGCTTTATATAACCTAAGGTAAAGGTAAAGGTTCCCCTTGACATTTAGTCCAGTCATGTCCGACTCTAGGGGGTGGTGCTCATCCCCGTTTCCAAGCCGTAGAGCCAGCGTTTGTCCGTAGACAGTTTCCGTGGTCACGTGGCCAGCGTGACTAGACATGGAACGCCATTACCTTCCCACCGTGGTGGTACCTATTTATCTACTCGCATTTGCATGCTTTCAAACTGCTAGGTTGGCAGGAGCTGGGACAAGCGATGGGAGCTCACTCCGTCGTGTGGATTTGATCTTACGACTGCTGGTCTTCTGACCTTGCAGCACAGAGGCCTCTGTGGTTTAACCCACAGCGCCACCACATCCCCTCTATGTAACCTACAGAAATATAAACCAATATTCTATTTCTGTCTGGCTTGGCTGGGTACAAGAGGGTGGGATTCTGAAGATGCATTAGAAAAGCATGATTATAACAGAAAAAGGGCAACATAGTTTTTATTTTTGATTTATTTTATTTATAAGCTGCTTTCCTCTCCATAAGGGGACCCAATTTTTGTTTTGTTACTTAGAATTACTGGGGGGGGGGGGGGAAGCTTTCCTCTTTTCAGTAAACAATTTTGAGACATATCTTACTGCACTCAATTAAAAAAAATTACTTTAATCGAGCTGTTGCAATTTCAGGCACCTGTATTTTCAGCAAATGTCAGTAGTCTTGTTTTATTAAACTTGACATTAATCCTATTATTATTTTAAATCTCCCACACTATACTAATTAGTGTGAATGTGTTCCCTGACGAAGCTCTTGAACATGTATTTTCATGGTTAAATGTCCTTTGTTAAAACTTTTCGTTAAACCTAACCTTAGAAAACTTCCAAAGACAAGAGAAAATTTATGCTTAATTTAGCTTCTACGGAGCTGTTCCAAGTCAGTGCGGTGCCAAAAGAGTTTCAGGCTTAAAATGAAGTGCTTCTTCAGAACATTTTGAATTTGAGAACATCCCCCTGCAACTGGCCCCTTGCTTTGAATTTAACAGAACAAGTTGCTTTCCTTTTCCTGTAGAGTTACAAAGATCATGGCACTCATGTCTGTCTCTTAACAAGGTAGATTTGTTTGCATATCAACAATTTCATTGACACTGAAGAACACTTTTACAGTAAGCACTTTCTGTGCCTGTTGTAACATCTTAAATCGTGATTTTTTGCACCTCCTGGAAACAAACAATGCAAATGTAGGGACTTCTCTTTCTTTCAGCCAATCCATGTTGGAGATTCCATTTGCAATCTTAAAAGAAGCCACAGGAAACCTGTGCCACAGAAACAACATTTTTGGGAAAAAGCCACAACATTGCCATAACATTTTGTATGGGCCCTAATATAGTCCAAGAAGAGGAGCAAATAGGGGACTGGCTGAGAGATGGCAACCTTCTTTATACTGCAGTGAAAAGAGGAGGGCATACGATTGCTTTGTTAAATATGGACTTATGTTGAAACTAATTTATCATATTCAGTTGGAATTAAATCTTAATTTCATTAGTGTAGAGTTGTGGTTCCCAACCTTGAGTAACCTAGGTGTTCTTGGACTTCAATTCCCAGAAGCCTTTACAACCAGTTGTGCTGGCCAGGGTTTCTGGGAGCTGCAGTCCAAGAACACCTGGGTTATCTAAGGTTAGGAACCACTGAGTAGAGAACTGTCAGCTCTTCCAATAGCTAAATTTGCTGTGGTAAAAATTATTCATGGCTTAGCAATATGCAGAGAAAACTAAACTCAAACTGAAGATGGTAATGGGGAAAAAAGGGTAAGTCAGTCATAGCCCTTACCTCTCAGAGCATCTCCCCCTAAGATCGTTTACCTGGGTAACCCAGCCTATCCAGGCTTCATGGTTGCAAGTGATTACCCGTAAAAATGTTTAGAAAACTGCCACCAAAACTGGTCTATCTTGGTGGTGGCCTCAATGCTATGGAACATGTTGCTAGTTGATATACACTAGGAACTTCCCTTCTGACCTTCAGGAAACATGTGAAAGCTGAGCTTTTGAACAAGGCCTTTACTAACATCTTTTCCATTTGATACTCTCACAGATTCATGTGCTTGAGTTTGTTTGCCATTGCCTCAGGAGTTCCTTTTGCTAGTTTTCATTACTTGTGTGTTTGTGGTGGTGGGTGGGTTATTATTTTTTATTAGTTAGCCAGAGTAGTGCTCTGTTACTAGATAGGCAGGATAGAAATGAAATGAATGAATGAATAAAGCAAGCCCTGGCTAATATATCATTATTGTTTTTGGATGTGTTTGAATGGGATGACACACAATTAATATATTGAAACATGGTGCAATTATCTGAGAACTGTTGTGCTCCAGACAGCAATTTTTTTATCTTACCTTTCTCTTTTATTATGGCAACAATCATAATAAATGATCCCAGCTCAGAGACTAGTATTTATTATAATGTCAAGTGATGAGAAGAGTGAACTGCTGGATAGCTCAGTGGTTTACATATCTGGCTGCAGAGCCAGAGGTTAGGAGTTCAATTCCCCACTGTGCCTCCTTGACAGGGGCTGGACTCGATGATCCAGTTCTAAGATGATGATGGTTATAACTGCTAAGGATACTTTCTTAATTGTAAAAAAGATTGTGGGCTCTTTACTTACCTGAATAATTATTCATTAAAAAAATCTCAATACAAACCAGAATGCAATTTGAATGCTAGTTTACATGGAAATCAAATCAATGATTAATAATATTCAATATCCCTTTCAGGAATAAGTCTTTCTTATACCAGTACTGGAGGTACCATTATGGGATAGTGGAGAACCAAAGAATATAGCATAGGCATGTTTATTCAATTTGGACTGTTTCCATAACCTTCCAAATAGAAGTACTAAACATTTTTTCTCATGCTCAATACAGTCACCATCCCAATTCTTAAGAGAATTTATAAAAATATTTTTAATCCAATAATCCTGATAAAGGTAAAAATAAGTGTTTCATAGTAAATGATGAACAGATTCACTGGCTAGGAGTAGGGCTGTGAGGCGTCAATCCAGAGATGCTCCCTGTACCTTTAAATTTGCAACTCAACTAGGAGAAGAGACTGTCCCATCTTTGTTTTTTTCACCTCTCCACTCTACTCATGTCTGTCACAAGTAGATTCCAGCTATGGCACTGGACAGGTGATTGAAATGATAAGGAGCAAAAACATTACAGGAAGCTATGGTGAGTGTGTCAAATGCAAATTTAAACAGGTACAGGGGGAATCTGGCAGTTCCCATCTAAAAACTTTATGAGCAATTAAGTTCCCTTAAAATGTCATACATTCATTTCTCAATCACACGTCTTCAATTTATTTTGTGTGTTTCGTTGCTCAATTCAGACTGGCTGGGTTTTTTAAGGTGCAGAAGCATCTTTCAAATCTACATGGCTAACTGTATAAACAAATTCCATATACTAGTTTGACATGCTTCACATTTATATTGTTAAACCACCAAGACTAATCTTAAAGCAACAGGACTAGATGACACTGCATAACTCTCAAGGAGATAGAAATACTTCAATTCTCCCCAAAGGGCAGTTTCATATGTCACAAAACTGCAGCAGATTTAACACTACAGAACAGCAAACAGTGAATAAGATGGTGACTCTGTGGCGGTGGTATGTTTAAGCCCATGTTGAACTTCCCCACCAGACACCCACCATATTTCCCCATGACTGCAATCCCATCATCCCCATTCCCTTATCAGGTCAATCTGGGATCAATTTTGTGAGTGAGAAAGTTACCCTAAGAAAATAATGGGGCGATGATTCCCCCCCCCGTTAAATTACTAGATTTTCAAAATTAAAACCGAAAACAACACATTTGAAAGAAGTTGCTGCACCTGCAAAGACACTCTTTAAGCTTACTATGAAATACAAAAAGTGCACTCTTCTATATCTACATATAAAACATATTAGAAATAAAACATGTGTAAAATTGTTTGCTGTGCAAACTATAAAAAGTCTGTCAGTCCTTTAATTTTCCTAAATATTTAAGGTCACATTCTCTTGCTTCCTACTGCAGAGAATCACTGTTATCCAAGACCAGCCCACTGATGTTTGTAGTTGAGAGGTCTGCTCCATCATCTTCAGTGCTGTCCACAGATTCATCCTCACTCTGCCCTGCCATCATGACTTGTTGAACAGCCAAAGTAGTACCATCAGATGAAAGAGATTGCAAACTGTCTACATTCATGTTGACTGGAGCTGTAATTGTTACAACTGCTCCTGGAAATAGAGAAGAATGCAATTTCAATTGGAACAATTCAGCTCCTCCCCACACCAGTCTACTGTTCTTGCTTTTAAAAGATCTATATATGTAATCTAATGTTTAATTAATTAAGCAAAACATTCTAGACTGCAAGCCCAAGGGTATAAAAACTAAAAGTGAACTAAAGCTGCATATGCCTCTTGAACTATTTGCTTCTTTACAGGATAATTAAAAATAGAGAGAGACGTCAGTAGGTGCATTCTGGTTTTTTTCTATTTTTGCCTAAACAAAAATTATGAATTTTGTAAATCTTGGAACACTATTGCAACATAATTTCCTTTAAAAAGGAAATGAAGGTTCCAATGAAAAGAATTCCACAGTTGCTATTTTGAACACTTACCTGAACGTCTCACTGAGCAAAGTGAAACTTCAGAATGAACTCCTATGATCATGTTGCAAATATGCACCAGATATAGGGACATTTAGACCCACCAAACCTCTGCAAGCATGTTCATGTATAGTATGGATTGGGAGCAGGACCATTTAGCATATCCAATCCTCCCTTACATTTCCATGAGGAAATGTTGTTATGCTGTTGATAAATTTCAACAGGCTTTGGAGAAGGGTTGTATAATTCTTTCCAATACAGTTTGACTGATTCAAGATGTGCCTTGAATCAGCAAAGAAAGCACTGTCTAAATGTTCAGAAGACATTAATTAGAAATCTGCTCACCATCTGACATGGTAAGTTCATTTGATTGGTGCTGAGCTACTCCTGATGCAATGGAGTCTGGCCAGAACCTTTGAACTGGTCGGTTTTGAGCTGTTTTCTTCTTTGTTTTTGGAGTTTCAGAACAGCTGGAATCCAACATTGGCTGGAGAATTCGCCTTCTAGCATTGATAAACCTAAATGTGGCCAAAATTAAATTTTATTAACATACTCACAAATTAGATAAAGAAAAATATTACCTCACCTTAACAACTGGGGCAGAGCCAACAGTGAGATCCCTTGACTCTTCAAAACTGAATTTTTTTGTAATCAGTTTTCAGCAGGCTTTTCCTTCTCTTTCTGTTCCTTCAGCTACATAACTACAGGACTACAATTTAACCTTTTCTTGCCAAAGCAATCTATAAATCACTTCAGTGTGTGATCCTGGCCTGCGTCCAAAACATGTCTCCAACTTCTTTCCACTCCAACCTATTCTAATCCTTCTCCCAATCCCCAATCCATCCTTTTTGTACTGATGAATAAAAATTACAATTAAGGAAGACCTACGTATATCCACTTAGCTGGAAGTAAGACCCACTGAGCTCTGTAAGACTTAATTCTGAGTAGATTGTGTAGCAAGTCAATCAAAATCTTGAGACGAACCCAGAAGACTAGCTTGATTACAATTCATTTTTCATATATCTTAAATACCTGCATGTTTCCTGGACACACATATTCACTCTTTCTCTCTCTCTTCCTCCTCCTAAAATTCATTTTCAGAATTAAATGCAAAATTGACCTAGTTTACTTCCTGAAAATGTCAGTGGCTTGTTATTCAAGGCAGAAACTGCTTGTGTTTGAAAGCATGCACAGTCAATGTATACCTAACCATTGTAATAATTCTTGATTTCCCATGCTTCGGAAGCAGTGAATTGAACAGACTGTATGGATTATGTGCTTGGCAGTCATAAATTTTGCTTGATTCCCTATATTTTGTAGTCAGAAGATTTTATCAAGTGACCGTCATGTACAGGTGTGACTGCACAGCAAAGGAAATGTGAGGTCACACTGGAGAATTTGGGTCTCTTATTAATTGGCCACATAGGCAAAGAGGAGGAAAAGCCTTGTTTGCACCTTATTTACAGTTCTCTTTATAGCTCTGCAGGTGACTCCTTTACAAAGGAACTATCTAATAAGTTGTAAGTAAGGGTAAACAAGGCTCTCCTTCCCACATTTCCTCATCCTGTTATCGTAAAAAAAAAAGGGGGGGGAGGAGTCTTGGCCATGAAGAGCAGAGAAGCTGTTAAAAAAAGGAGAGGGTCCTGCCTGCAGAGAGAGGCTTTGCTGGAGAGTGTGTGTGCTGGCCTGGTGGCTTTTCTGCTTTGTATGCTTCTGTGCATGGCTTGTCCTCCTTCATGAGGCAACAGGCAAGGGAGAAGGTGCTTGAAGCAGCAAAGCACTGCTTTATGTGTGTGTGCACAGGGCTTGTCCTCTTTTTCCTGCGTTGCTTCCATTGGCCAGATGTCTGAACTGATACAAATGGATCCATTTTTAAAAAAAGTAGAAGACTTAACAGTGGGGGAAGAAAAGCACATGTTTGGTGTGTGTGTGTGACTCCAGGCTGATCTGCATTTTCTCTTGCATCATGTGGTCAGTGGAAAAAAGTGCAAATCAGCCTGCCCAAAATCCACAGCATTTCCCACATGTTTATCAATGTGCTTACCCCCTAAATCCAGAGACAAACCTCAATAAAGCTGCATGAGAACTTTTTTGTCAGCATAAGTTTAATCAAGAACCCTTCAATTTCCACCCTCTTCTCAGCTGTTTCCCCAACATTTCAGCTGTGGATTGTAGAGGAGCCAGCCTTTTATTATTTATGAGCTTAAGCGTTAGAAGCCTATCCATCTCCCAAGGGCTGTTACCTATTACATTAAATATAAGAAAAAGACCAAAAGAAAAAAAAAAAGAAAACACATTGGTCAATTAGCCATCTTGCCCAAATCCCTTTCTACTTCAGCCATAGTCCCATGAGAGCACAGCCCTGTAGCAGCCAGCCATTCAGAAAAATGGCCCTTAGCCGTACCAAAGTTGTGCATCCTTAATATATAGCAAGGCTTTACTGGCACTAAGAACTGCAGTGGGAAATGACTGTAACAGCACTGACATCTGATCATACTTGCTAAGCTACCACACTATTCTAAGCATAACAAATCTCATCTGATGTTGGAAGTTAAGCAGAGGCCAGCTGGTTGGCACTTGGATGGAAGATCACTAGTTAATAAAAAAGATCTCAATGTAAGGCTTTAAAAAAGGTCTGCCTGAAACTCTGGAGAGCTGCTGCTAGTTGAGAGTCCTTTGTGACTGAGTGACACGGACCCATCGTCTCCAACTCACTACAAGGCAGCTTCCTATGTTCCTATCCTTAGCTTCCAACATCAGATGAGATTGGGTATGCTCAGGATGGTGTGATAGCTTAGCAAGCGTGATTAGATATAGTGGCTGTTGCAAAGCTTTCCAGCTTTGCACTGAAGACCACAGCAAACTCATGCAATCTAATATTTTCTGCTTATCTGTATATACCTTTTAAAAATGTAGGTCAAATATTGCACTATTCAAATAAAAGAGTATATCAATTTTATCTTACCAATTGTTAACCTGGAGTAATGTAAGATTTGTTTGTGCTGCTATCTGTTTTTTCTCATCCTCTGTTGGATATGGATGCTACAGACAGCAAGGAAAAAGATAAAATAAAAAACTTTACGTTTTTTGAATTTGTAAATAAATTACACTAATAAACATAATTCAAGTAGCTATAACTGTATTAAAAATACAATTTAGCATACAGTTTATCTCCCACTAATGATTCAATCAATTTCTATCTAGCTAAACTGATTTTTCTCACAGATCATCTCAGAATGCTTTCTGTGGCTTGAAAGTCCCCTTGTCTGTACAGAATAAAAAACAATATTAGTTTTGTGATATCACTAACATACCAAGGCATATTAATCTAATGATGACTGAAAGATAATTACTGATAAAGTTATTTTGCCCCTATGCAATTGTATTCTCACTGGTATGAAAAGCCATCTCATTTTCATCACTAGTGCTAATCTAATTTAAATAAACAAGCACAGTATCTGGAGTCATTTGGGTGGTGCCTGGTGTGTGTGTATTAAAATATTGGGGGACTGTCCTCTTTTGGTTCTGTTGGATCCTACTATTCTGCCAGCAAAACTCAACATTGGCTATAGCCAAGAATTTCCACATCTTTACTTTCTCATGTCTTTCCAGCATAATAGCCAGCAGATGAGAATCTTACTATAAAGATATCTAAGTGGTGAGCAGTATCCTGTTGTACAGCTCCATCTGCATAATAGGAGTGATGTCACTAGCCTAGGCAGTGTGTTTCTTTTTCAATTTTGGGGTGTGCGTGACTTCACAGCATTGCTCATGAGTCACAAGCACCTCAAAACCAAACAAAAAAAATATCTGTAATTAGCGGTAATCTGCTGCAGTCAACAAGATCAAGATCAATCCTGTTGACTGAAGGAACACTGGATTTCCTGCACTAGCATGCAGTTGGATTAGATGATCTTTGTGGTCCCTTCCAAATCTGTGATCTATTTATTTATTAATCTGTATTTATTTATTTAATCAATTTTGTATACCTCACCCTCTGTAAAACAGTATTTTTAGGCAGATATTTCTTGTACTGAGACTCATAGTAGTAGTAGGATATCTATGACATGTAATATTTTTTTCTGCAACCTACATTTGAGCTTATGGGTGGGTTTGAACATGTTTATGAATAATGTAGTGAGAAAGGCCAGATTACTCATAAATATGTTTGAATTCACTTATGGGTTCAAATGTAGGTTGCAGAGAAAATGTGAAATGTCATAGAAATCCTCACCCCACTCATAAGTGTTTCAGTCTCGAACAATTTGATTAACTGCTACAAGGTATTTTTTATCTTTCTCATATAATGCAATGTAATGAGTCTAGCTTTATTACATCTTGCAGAGATTCAGGCAGATGTGAGAATATGTCTTTTTCTCAGTTGGACATGGTAAACAGAGATATACTTCATTTTCACAATAAAGTTAAAGTTAAAAATCTACTTATCACTAGCTTCGTTGGTGTTTAAGTGTTTTGTGACCTTTAACTTCTTATAGAACAACAACACTGGGGAACCCACTTGTTTTGGGGATCATTGCTCTGAGCTGCAATGACCACTGTATACATGATCCACTTGAAATGTGTGGAACTGAATGTAAACTAATCTGCACAAAAAATCCTGCTTCTGCATATGGATTAATTGTGCTTTATTACAGTGAATGACTTTCACACACCACACCCCCAGGAAGTGTTTGCTTGATAAAGGCTTAAATATAGCCTTCAAAAGGCTACTGATCAAGGGAGCACATGATTTTAAAAAATCCTTGGCACAAAAAAATATAACCCAAAATACTGCTGGCCCTTAGGAAGATCACAAGGCTACATAACAGATAGCTATTGATTTTGGACTGATCCAACTATTTAAAAAATGTTGTATTTCTGGATAAGCGTTTTCTTTCTTCATGTTTCAAATAAAAACACAATTTTTTTTTCAGAGAAGAAATAATTCCCAGTCAATGTAATCAAGGCTTACCCCTATGTGCTGGAAAAGCCAAGACCTCATCACATTTGTGGCATGCTTTGGAAGAACTCCCCTTTTATTTTTTGATGAGCCATCATCTTGATGCAAGATGCTTAAATCCTGATTTAACTGTAACTGGAGCTGCACCCCAATTGACAAAGAGCACACAATTAGTAAATGTCATTCCAGTTTCAACCATAAGTATCAACCCAGTTTTCCCAACATTTAACAAAAAAATAATTTTGCACATCTATGCAACTGCAAGACAACACACAAGCTGTATATTATAAATAGCAATCCCATTCAAAATAGGCCTACCCAGTTAACCTTTCAGACTGTAAGTAGAGCATGACATGTTTGAATGTTAAAAAAAAAAAATCTTCTCCATGGAATTCTCTCCACAGGGGAGCCTTCATACCATTCCCTAAACCACTAACTGAAATGTTCATGTAGATTTGGCAGAGACACAGGGCCTTCGCCTTCTCCATAACCCTGAGCTGTGTTCAGGACAGCAAGGAGAGGAATCCTTACCCTCACATAGTCCCTTTTGATAGTGGTCATATGGAGTAGCAGAGGATGGTGATTTCCCCCCCCCCCCCTCCACACACTGCAATGTTGTCCTGAAGTTCAGCACTTTGGTTTGCATCCATGGGAATGAATAACAGCCATTCACTTGTATGGTAAAAAGGAAAGGCATGAGGCTAAGATGCCCCTTGTCATTGGTGATCGCAGGGTGTGGAATATGCAACATGTATGGGCCCTTTCAACTGTGTCATGGAGAGCAGCACATTTGGTTTGCTCAACAAAACTTCATGGGAGCCACTGAGAACCGAAAAGACCTAGGAATGTCCGGCATTCTGATTCTCAGTTATTCTAAGAAGGGCAGAATATTAGAAACTGTATCTCCTGCCCATACAAATAGACATTATTTTACAAAGAAAAAGAAGCAATTTGTCCACCATTAAGATGTAATGGGTGTATGTGGAGGGAAAGCTTGTAAGCCACAGGTACCCTCAGGGGTACGGTGCTGTGCACATAAGGAGAAGCCTTATCAAGGTAACAAGACCAGACAGTATCAGAAACAGAAAGAGGATGCTGCTTCCATTGAAATGGTGGCCTGCAATAGATAGATAGAGAGAGAGAGAGAGAGAGAGAGAGAGAGAGAGTGCTTGTGGGTAGAAGTGAAGTGCCATTATTTACTTCTCCAAGTCAATCCCTAGTGATCTTTATATCTGGGCCAACAGTTTTAATTTTGCCTATCTCACCTGTATCCCTGACTATAGCCTACTGCAGATTCAAGGTTCTGTTTCTTGGTCACTGTGTGATGAAAATATTACAAATTAATAAAGATATTGAGGACACGGCTTTCTTACTGGTTTTCTTCCTGGTTTCCCACTACCTTCTCCACACTGCTGGCTTGAAACTACCCCTGAGGGTTAGACAAATGCCTGGAATGAAGGCAGGTGAAAAGAAACTGGGCAAGACTGGATGGTGGCATCTTGTACAATTTTTCTGTGTGCTTCCTTCTCCCTTCCCCAGCAGCTTCTCACATACACATCATCATTTTTGGAGCGTCTTCAAGGAGTAACACTGGAGCAGGGAACTACCCTGGGAAAAAGTTGGTGGGGAAGCCCCATTCCATAGTCTTCTTTACATTCACAGATTACTATATGGGGCACAGAACAAACCTGTGAATTCTGGATCCTGATGGTTCCAGGTGACAATGCCTGTGTCACTACTTGACCTTGAGGTGTGACCACAGTCACTGGCTGATATACTGCCCCACCTTAAAAGAACATAACTATTTTACCATAGAACAGTAACAAAAAAAAGTCAAAGGCAGTGTGGCAACATCCATTTTTATGTAACTACTACTTAACAAACAAGATGTTTTAAAGTATTTTTATTGAACGGTTAGAACTTCTATCTCAAAAATTAAAAGGCATAAAAATAAAAAGTTCAACAGTATGTTATCACTGTTTCTGAGAAATAAAAATGAAGCTGAGAATATTTTTATGCTATTCAATGTAGCATCACAAAGATTAAATAATTTGCTTTGTCAGTGCTTTTTTTAGAAATTTTGCATAACTGTATTTGATTTGCCTTTATTTTCACTAGCTCACATAATTCTACATAACATATGAAGACTGTAAGGAACAACATTCTTTCTTAAAATGAATACTTTTGCCTTAAGGCAAAACAGGTTTTCATAAGAGCATCTGCCTGTATTTCAATTCTCTGGATTATGGTCAAGACATTGAAAATTTCAGTAGTAAAAGGCATATTATATTTTTTCTAGAATTAGACTATAGACATCATCTAACTAGAATCACATAGATAAGTTACACACCTGGTTACACAACATGCAGAACTAGCTAAAATCTAATTTATTTAAAAAACAATCTGAAAGAATAATGTCTCTGTCAAAAATAATCTAAAATAATGTCTTCATAAAAAAACAATCTAAAATAATAATGTCCCTCCCCCCAAAAGTCGCCATCTCTCCATATCTGAAGAAGAGGCAAGAAAGCAAGGCCTGCCCCAGTACTCTGGCTGGGACAAACTGCCATTGATTATCTATTTCCTCCTTGAAACGTCTGTCCAAATGACCATTGAACATTGTCATCATATCAACTCTGCAACAATATGTAACAATCTGCATCTGTGTTCACTCATTTTTCTATCCACCTTTACCACTTTTCATCTTGTATATTTGCTTGTATGCTACTTTTTAAAAATTGTAAACCACCTTGGCTGTCTTGGCAGAAGGACAATACATAAATGTAGTAAAGCAATCAAATAAATTCATCTCTAGAATTCCTATTCTTCGGCACTTCTTATCAGCCATAAAACATAACTATGATGAAATGCAATGTCTGTGATTTTATACAGTGCATCTTACCTGCAACAGTTGCCATAGTTACATTTCCCTGCTGCAATGCTGATGCAGGTACCATAATGCCCTGGGGACTTAATGTACCTGTGATGGCACTTTGAATTGGCTAAAAACAGTAACAACAAAAAGAATTACAGCTGCATAATGCAAGATAATCCTGTCATTTTAGTTGTAGTACTTTTAATAAGAGAACAGAAAGGTTTTAAAAAATAATCAGGAAAAAAAAGAGATTTTGAAAAGTAAATCCCACAGCAATGATGATAATGAAGATGGAGGTGGCATGGAGGTCATCAATACTAACCACTTTGATTTAAAAAAAACCTAGTAATGAATCTCTTATCCGAAGGAAACTCAATGAAAAGGAGTAAATAACTTAATACATTTTAGTTTTCACAATACATTGTATTTATTTGTTGTGTCCCAAATGCTGACTTTCTTCCTCATGCTACTCCAACAGAGCACAGAACAGATTTGTGAAAGGATCATAATGAACCCAAACAACAGTGTCTATGCCACTTAATGTTGGACTAGCCCCATTTTCTTAGAATCAAAGGACTTACATTAGTATGTCAGATCATGGACGGATTAGTTGTTTAGGAAAGGTTAACCTAGGATACTTTTTTATACCTTTTTATGTTTTTATTTTGAAAAAATGGGATAAGTTTAAGGTTGAACAACTATACATACGTACCTGGGAGTTAGTCCCATAAAACCTACTTGAGAGTAGACATGTATAGGGAAATCATAAGGAAACCACTAATATTTTCATAAGGCACATAACAATGTACAGGTGAAATCTTAGCTCTTATGAAGTTAATATAATGAATATCCATGATTAAGCACAGTCTAGATTTCAAAAGTATTCCTAATTTAAAGTTTAAAGATGATTTTATGCCTCTAACAAACGTTGGATTTAAGACATTTATTTGAATTATTGAGGCTTCATCTGAACACTTAAGATAATCAAACATTGGTTTACAGTTCACTGATGCAGAGCTTGCATGAAGAGTACAACGAAATACAGTGAACAAATGTTCTATGAGATTTCTGAAAACATATGCTTGTATCTTCATACTATTCATGATTAAATTAATTTATGGTATGGAACTGGTGGGCACATGTTGTCTAATTGACTTCTATGAGAGCTCTCACAGGAGTCAAAGTGGTGTATGTAACCATAATCTGAAGTTCTGAAAGAATGTGCTCTGAAACTACAGCCATATTGATACCATTATTAGCTTTGTTCAAGGAGAATACAATGAACAAACAAGAACTGGAAAAAAATCAACCAATGCCTGATCCTCTAGTTTAATACTATTAATGCAACAGCCAAGCAGGACACATTTTCCAAGTACTACAGACAAAATGAGAGAAGGGCCAACAGCTTATTGGAAGAGCACATATTCTTCATACAGATCAAAGTTTTATTAGCAGCATCTCTCATTAAAGCATCTGAGGTAGCAATGCCTGAGACTGTCAACAGTCACTGCCTAGCAGAGCAGAAAAATAGAATTAGACCCAGTTCTTAATCCCTCTTCTTAATAAACTGGCATTCCACGAAGGAGCAATCAATGCATAGCTCACTGCTCACCATGTGGATCTCTCAACTGGGCCCTTATATGCATGCAATCCAGGCTACTGGATGCTAGGCACCCTATGCCTTGAGGATGTGTTACACATCATTTGCAGAACCTATTTCCATATACAGGGGTCATTATCTAAAATGGATGGGGCCATTATCTACAATGAGATGAACAAAGACACCCCCAAATTAGGCTAAGGAAATTGTGTCAAAGTGCAATGATAATTGTGTCAAATTTGCTCTACTGCTCACATTTTCAGGTGACTCTTTCCATGAAGACAGCTGCTCCAGCAAATCCAAGCTATCTTTATCATGTTTAAAGTTGCTGGACTGCAGACAAAGAGTTGACAAATTACGGTCATTCTTCAAGAATTACATTTCCATGTGCCTGACTAGTAAGAAACTGTGCAAGGGAGACCTTTAATTATATCACAAAGCTTTAAAATCTGCTAGTTTGCCTATTACAGATTATCTTATTTGTAAACTGCATGGTTTATAAATTTAACCAAATTATTAGCATAGTGGTATATATTTACAGTTACACATATATTCTCACTTATTCTTGTCCTTACCTATCCTAAACCTTTGTGACAGGATAGGTTATGAAACAAATAATGAAACTATATTTCAATTAAAGTGAAAAATACCTGGGGTTGTATAGGTGAATAAGGGCTTCCAGATTCTCCGCTTAGCAGAGTTTCACTGTTCATTTTTGTTTTCAGACATGCAATATAGCGACTACAGAAATCCTTACAGAGCTCATTGACTTTTTCTAGCTCAAGCAGATGAATTCTTAGAACCTGAATTGCCTTAACCATCTGAAAGAAAGAAACAGAAAAGATTCTCACACAAGGTAAAAAACAACAACAATGGGAACAAATATTTGCACAAGTCATTTGCAGAATGTTAATTATGAATAGATAAATATTTGCATTGCCATAAGAATTCAGAGAAAGTACACCTCTTAGTAGCTGGTGCACAACAACATATACAGAGAGTACTATTGCCTCCTCACCATATAGGTGGGCTTCTAATAGGTATCTGGTTGACCACTGTCAGGAGATAATGCTAGACTATGTACTATCCTAATAGGGCTTTCAAAGTAAGTGAGATATTTTGAGATATTTTTACCAGTTCTACCTACCTCTGCTGAGTTGTCATGGCTGACTGGGGATTCAAACTCAGGTTTTCTGTTCTCTAAGCCATCACCTTATCCACTACACCTCACTGGGATCAATGCTAGACTAGGCATACCTTTTTTGTTACTGTTCCAGATAGCTCTTTTGTTTTTAGTGGTCCACTTCTGAAAAACCTCAGTAACTTCTTGACTGTTTTAAAAGACATGTTTGAATAAATGATGAGAATCAGGGCTGCTAATGTACTAGCTGGGTACTGGATAGCATGCGTAGTGGCTGAAACAATCTCCAATTTTTGAGCAAAAAGGAGGTCCTGAAGACCTATTCAGTTCAAGCTAAAATAATGCATATTGATGTCCGATTTAAAATTTAGTGATTAAGAGTGTAAATTTTATCAGTATTCTCAGCTGAAATTTCACAATTCAGATTTTCCATCTCAATTATTTCTCCTTAAGCAGAACAATATAATAAACACTTCAGACAAGCTGACATCTATTCATCACTTTTCCCCTTAAAACATTTTTACTTACTAAATTATCAGTTTCTGGATCTTCACAAAAAAATGGTTTTCCTTCCTTCTCCTGTTTCCTAACAAAGTTTTCAATATCTACATCAAAACTTGCAGATGTTGTGCCTTCTGAACCCTGCGTAGATTGTTCACATTTTTCAAATAACAGTGCTAATAAGGGGAACAGTGGATGTCTAGGAAAAAAAGCAGAAAAGATGAATAAAATGAAAAACGGTGAGAACTTCTACATGCAAATCAATGCACAAAATCCTGTTGTGTAACTGCACCAGCCTAACCCAGATCTGGCAGAGGGTTGAGCCTTTAATAATTAAAAAGTCTCAGCCAGGTTTGGGACCACTGCTGGTAATCTGATGGTGATTTTTAAAAAATATATATTAAAGACTCCCACCCCTTGGCCATCCCAAGGCTCACAGAAGCTTCCCCAGGGCAAATGAGAGCCTTAGGGAGCCTCAGAACCTTGAATGGAGGGAGAAGAAGCTTTCCATGAGTGTAAATCAAATGTTTCCGGTGCCTGACCTGGACTGTGCTAGTGCAAAATTATGTCTACACAATTTTACCCAATAAATGAATTAAGATAGAGAATTAAGAAAGAGAACACTAGGAAGACTAAATACTATAAACTTTCTCTTATTTCAGTTCTATTTAGTGTGCTATCAACACAACTAAGCTAAAACTATAAAGTCACTGATAGAAGGTTAATCTGAGTATTAAGATCACCCCACTTTGGCAAAATGAACTGATAGTATGAACTGTATGATCTCAAGTGTGATTTTATTAACATTTAATAACCGTGGCTAAAACAATTATAGTTTCAAAAACAATATGATTGTCATTTTATTTAATTAATTAACTTATATGCCGCCCACACTACCCAAAGGTCTCTGGGCGGCTTACAACAATTTTAGATTAGGCATCCTTCAGTCTCGAGAGACTATGGTACAGCGTCTAGTGTGGCTGAGAAGGCCAATTCGAGAGTGACAATCCCTTCCACACTGAAGACAAATACAGTCTGTCCCCTGTCCAGTTCCCTGATTTTGCTGCTTTCGTGAATTAAAATACAGTAAAAAAATAAAATAAAACAGTTAAAATACAATTAAAATATATACTCTAAAAATTGCAATCAGGACCCACAGTTGATATTATTTCAATTAAAAGCCTTCTGGAACAGGAAGGTTTTGACCTGGCGCCGAAATGTCATCAGCGTCGGCGCCAGACGAATCTCAATTGGGATGGCGTTCCATAGTCTGGGGGCAGCTGCTGAAATGGCCCTTTGTCTACAAGCCATCCCTCTTACCTCCTTGAGGGACGGCTGTTTCAAAAGGGCCCCCTGGCTAGATCTTAACTGACGGGTAGGTTCATATGGAAGGAGGCGGTCCTTCAGGTATCCAGGGCCCAAGCCATTTAGGGCTTTATAGGTCAAAACAAGCACTTTGAATTGGGCCCGGGCAGCAACTGGCAGCCAATATACAGTGGTGCCTCGCTAGACGATGTTAATCCGTTCCACGAGGATCGCTGTCTAGCGAAAACATCGTCTAGCGAAGCACGTTTTCCCATTGGAATGCATTGAAATCGCTTCAATGCGTTCCAAGGGAAAATGCAGTCGTCTAGCGAAAATTTCCCATAGGGAAACATCGTCTAGCGAGTGCGGGTCCCCATAGGAATGCACTGACAGCTGCACTGACAGCTTTTCACCACTAGTCGGCGCACTCCTATGGGGAAACCTCATCGTCTAGCGAAAATCGCCATAGGGAAACATCGTTTTGCGAAGCGCAGTAGCGATCGCAAAAAGGCATTGTCTAGCGATTTCCTCGTCCTGCGAGGCAATCGTCTAGCGAGGCACCACTGTAATTTAAACAGAATCGGCTTGATGTGTCCCCTAGCGGCCCCACCACTCACCAGCTGCGCAGCTCGATTCTGGACCAGTTGCAGTTGCCGGACCGTCTTCAAAGGCAGCCCCACATAGAGTGCATTGCAGTAATCTATATGAGATGTTACCAGTGTGTGTGTAACTGTAATGAGACTCCGCTTGTCCAGGTAGGGCCGCAGCTGGTATAATTTCCGCAGCTGAAGGAAGGCGCCCCTGGCCACCGAGTCTACCTGGGCTTCCAGAGTTACACTGGGGTCCAGGAGCACCCCCAGGCTGCGGACCCTGTCCCTTAGGGGGAGTGTAACCCCATTCAGGGCAGGGAAATGGCCCTCCAGCCTGTCTGGAGAAGCACCCACTAACAGCACTTCCGTCTTGTCTGGATTGAGTTTCAATTTATTAACCCTCATCCAGTCCATTATCAGGTCCAGACACGAGTTCAGCACAGAAACCACCTCACCTGGATTGGTGGAAAACGAGAGGTAGAGCTGAGTGTTGTCAGCATATTGCTGACTCCTCAGCCCAAACCTCCTGATGACCTCTCCCAGTGGTTTCATGTAGATGTTAAACAGCATGGGGGACAGTATCAAGCCCTGAGGAACTCCATGACATAAACACCATGGGACAGAGCAACTGTCCCCCAGCACCACCCTCTGGACACGGTCAGCCAGGAAGGAGCGGAACCACCGTAAAGCGGTGCCCCCAACTCCCAACCCAGCCAGCCTATCCAGGACACCATGGTCGATGGTGTCGAAAGCCGCTGAGAGGTCCAGGAGTATCAACAGGGTCACACTCCCCCTGTCTCTCTCCAAGGCAGTCTCCGTACCAAAACCCGGCCTGAAACCCGATTGAAATGGATCCAGAAAATCCGTTTCATCCAGTAGCGCCTGGAGTTGCCCAGCCACAACTCGCTCCAGCACTTTGCCCAAGTAAGGGAGGTTCGCCACTGGTTGGTAGTTAACCACCAGCCTTGAGTCCAGGTTAGGCTTTTTTAGGAGTGGCCGAATTATCGCCTCTTTCTAGGTGGTAGGGACCACTCCCTCTCTTAAAGAGGCGTTCACGGCCTCCTGGACCCAGGTGCGAACCCCCCTGGCAGATCTTCCAATTAGCCAAGATGGGCAAGGGTCGAGTGGAGTGGTTGTAGAACGGACAGATCCAAGCACCCTGTCCACATCCTCAGGTCTCAACAATTGAAACTCATCCATTAATACTTGACCTAAGCACGGCACACTGGACACATCCCCTGATTCTGCAGTAATGGTGGAGTCCAAACCACTGCGAATCTGAGCGATTTTCCCCTCAAAATGAATGGCAAGCTCATCACAGCGAGCTGATGAGCAGTCCGGGACCACCACCGGATTTCCCGGTTGAAGAAGATCCCGGACCACCCGAAACAGCTCTGCTGGACGACATTCTGAGGAAGCAATATGGCTGGAGAAATATTGCTGTTTCACCAGCCGTATTGCCACGAAATAGGCCCGATAATGGGCTCTAAGTCGTGTTCGATCGGACTCCCAGCGGGATTTCCTCCACCTGCGCTCCAGACGTCTCCCCTCTCGCTTCATCACCCGCAGTTCAGATGCGGGCGATAACAATCCCACTAGAGTTGACTGTTTTCTTCAATAAGAACTACCGTGTTTCCCCGAAAATAAGACAGGGTCTTATATTAATTTTTGCTCCAAAAAACGCAGTAGGGCTTATTTTCAGGGGATTGTATTTTTTTTCATGGACAACAATCTACATTTATTCAAATACAGTTATGTCATCTTCTGGTTGCTGCACAATGGTGGAGGACGGGGTTTCACTTAACTAGGGCTTATTTTTGGGGTAGGGCTTATATTACAAGCATCCTGAAAAATCATACTAGGGCTTATTTTCAGGTTAGGTCTTATTTTCGGGGAAACAGGGTATACTGTTTCAACACGAAGAAGTTTTAATGTCTGTAAGGAATTTAGTATGAAGTCTCTAAAAAGCCTTAGTTCTCAGACAGAATTTACAACTTACCATCCTAACCCTGCTGAAACTAACGGTACCCAAGGTACAATCCTATACTTATTCTTTCACAGGTAAGTCCTACTGTCTTCAATATGGCTTATTGCCTTGCAAGTCAGTAAAGAACTGCTGTCTTAAAAATGAAATGAAAATGTTGAAAATATGTATCATCTACTTCAAGGGAGATGCAGAACCCAAAATACGTATGCTTGCTGGTAAATTACAAGATATGTTGTTTAGCTTTACTCTACCTCAGCATTTCTCAAATGTCAAGTTCCTCTATTAAATGTATTCTATTTTCTGAGTGCCTCTAACTAAGCACCAACCATCTATCCCACAACAGAAAGCATAGAAATCCTTATGCACTGCAAAGTTCATGAAGCAGCTGCTACCTATGCAGTGTGTGGACTAGTTACTAACATGCCTGACTCCCCAATCCTGAAAGCATCATAAGAACAAAGCAGTGGCTTTTCCCCGAGCCATGTTCTGGTAATACAATGAACAAGCAACGGTTCCCATAAATATAATGGGAACCAGTGAAGATATTTCCAAAGGCATTAATCTCAGCATGATAGGACTTGTGAAGGTTGAAAGAGTTTATCCCTCCTAGTACCTGGCATGCCCTCTTCTCCTGGTGTTCTGTGTGCCTCCTCTAGTAGTTCCTCATGTTCTGAGAACAGCCACTATACCTACTAAAGATAACATTGTTTAAAGTACTTGAACAGTTCATGTTGTCAACAGTGCTACCTGTAAATGGCCTGCTTGTCCGCATCCATCGGTGTTTGGGTCTCTACTGGTGAAGGACTCAATCCTCCCGCATCTGCTTCCAAGCAGTTTGGATCCTGCTCAGTTTTCAACTCTGGTACTACTTGCATCTGCTGGAAAAGAAGGATGCTTTATATTGCCAACTGCATAGATTCACTACTAAAAGATTGTTTTCTAAGCAAAAAGAAAGGCAAAGGCCTAGTGACTTGCCAGAAAGTTGGTATGACTTGGCAATGATACAAAAAAGCACAGGCATTTAACAAAAAACTCATTTAATTCTTGCAATGCTTGGAGGCAGGGAGACAGTGGAAAGATCACTACAAGTCTGATCCTTATTAGTAGATTCTTTTAGTAAATTATCTAATACAGAATGCTGTATTTTGGAACTAGCTATTTTTGGATAAGGCTATGCATACATTGCTCCAAGAATCAGTCAGAGAAAGCAAACCTTGAAAACATCTGCTGCCTTTTCTCCTTCACTCATATTATGAGACTCCAGAGAAAACACTCCAAAAATCATTTCCTATAATTGCTTTAAAAATCATGCAGAAATAAAATTAGCTCTCTCAAGTATTCACTGATTGAGATTCCAATACCTCTGTTAAAGAAATATAATTCAGAAAATTTTTGAATGCTTTTCATACAACTTCTCTTTCCCCATTTTCTGGCACTACTCCACAAGCTCATCTCTCAAATTAGACTAACATATACTTTGATTTTAGAGTGTCAGAGTGACTTTAAACTTAGGATGTACTGTACTATGTATATATGGGGAAAAATCCATATCAATAGTATTTGCTGCCAAGGAAATTCATATTATCAGGGTGCTATCTGCCATGCTTCAAGCCCAGCCTTCCTTAATACTTTTACAGAAAACTGAGACTATTTTATCTACTTCATATCAGCTGCCCTTAAACATCATTTCAACAAGCTTAGGGTCATATCTTGTGGTCAGAAATACTTAAAAAGAAGGGAATCCATAATGGATTAGAGTTTCTTAAGGGCGAGATACTAAAGGCTCAATGACAAACAATTCCTATGAGAAAGGGAGTGGGGAAAATGCCTGTGCGGCCTTGGACAAACTGCACAGTCCCAGAGTGCCCCCAGAAGGAGAGAATGATAAACATCTTCTGAATACTCTCCACTTAGAAAACTTTGAAAAGGGTTTCCCCCCAGAATTGATTTGATTGCATAAAATTATTATTAAAGAAACCACAATGGCTGCATAAGGCGCTTCCAGATAAGCTAAGATTTAAAGGGGGCATGTATAAGGAATGGAAGGAGAGACGATCGCCAAGGAAGTGTACAAATGTGTAACTAATAATTATAGACAGAATGAGGATGGTCTTGCAAGAAAGGTTAAAAACAGCAAAAAGAGTTTTTTTGAACTATGCTAAAAGCAAGAGGGAGAAAAAGGAAATAGGTCCACAGCAATAGGGAAGCAAAGAAACAATAGAGGACACAGAGAAGGCATAACTGCTGAACAACTACTTTGCCTCTGTCTTCTCCTAAAAAAGAAATCAGTGTTCAACCGAATACAGGTAAGGAGGAAGTGAGGGAGCTGCTGTCCAAGGCCGACAAAGAGGTACAGTGGTACCTTGACTTACGAACTTAATCCGTCCCAGAAGATGTTCGTAAGTCAAAACGTTCGTAAGTCAAATCAGCATTTCCCATAGGAATGCATTGAAAACTGATTAATCCGTTCCGGCTGTTTTTTGTTCTTGTGTCAAAGCGCTGTTTGTAAGTCAAAGCATTAGTTCCCATAGGAACTAATGCAAAACCGGTTAATCCGTCCTCTACCACTAGGGGGAGAATTTTTTTAAAAACCTAAAATGACTTAGGTTAAAAAAAAGGGCAGGAAAGGAGGGAGGGAGGGAACAAACACCTTTTAAACAGAACACCTTTAAAACCAAGCAGCTTTAAACCAAACCAAGCACCTTTTAAACCAATTTTTACATTTTAAAATTACAGTACCAGGCAGTTCAAAGTCCATTTCCCGCTTTCCCTGCATTTTTTTTGTTCGTAAGTCAAAGCTCCGTTCGCAAGTCAAAGCAAAATTTTGCGAACGGAGCTGTTCGTAAGTGGAAATGTTCGTACGTTGGGGCGTTCGTAAGTCAAGGCACCACTGTAGTATGAAAACAGATGCACAAAAATAATATGGGTGACAGCTGGCCTGATGGTAGTACAGTAGGACCCTGTATCTGCAGGATTAGTATCCACGGTTTCACTTATGCACAGTCTGAAAATGTTAAAAATATTAAAAGAAAAAACCCAGGAATATGTATTTTCACAAAGTAATTACCAGAACTGGCAACTAGAGGGAGCCAGAGACCATGCTGTATACAGTAGTACCTCAGTTTACAAAATTAATACATTCTCTGGAACGTTACGTAATGTGGAAAATTTGTAAACCGAAACGTGGATTGCCATGGGGGCGGCGCTACAAACCTCCAGGCACAATGCATCCTGGGGAAACTTTCTTCGCAAACCGAAAAGAACCGGGGGGAAAAACGTAAACCTTCCGTTCATAAACCGAAAATTATGTAAACCGAGGCGTTCATAAACCGAGGTACTACTGTATAAGTTTCCCATTGTCTGTGGTTTCCGAGCATTTGCCGGTGGGGGGCTTGGAACCGATCCCTCATGGATATGGGGGCCGTACAGCACATGTGAAAGGGATCTGGGAGTCTTAACAGACCACTATCTTAACACGAGTCAACAGTGTGATGCAGCTGCAGCATCCCCCCCCCACACAAAAGCCAGTCCAATACTCAGTTGTATCAATGGAAGCATAGTACCCAGATCAAGGGAGGTAACAGTACCAATCTAGTCAGACCTCAGCTGGAATACTGTGTCCTGTCTTAGGCAACACAGCTAAAGAAGAATATTGACAAGCTGTAACATGTCTAGAGAAGGATGACCAGTATGGTAGAAGGTCTAGAAACCAAGGCTATGAAGAATGGCTGAGGAATCTAGGTATGTTCAGCCTGGAGAGCAGAAGATTGAGAGATGATATAATAGCCATCTTCAAATATTTGAAGGAATGTCACATGGAAGATAGAGCAAACTTGTTTTTTTCCAGATCCAGACAGTGGGGCCCAAAGTAATGGAGTCAAATATGAGAAAGGAAATTTCACCTAAACATTAGGAAGAGTTTTTCTGACAGTAACAGCTGCTCAACAGTGGAATGGACTGCCTCAGAGGATGATGGACTCTCCTTCCTTGGAGATTTTTAAACAGAGGTTAGATGGGCACCTGTCAAGGATGTTTTAGTTCTGGACAGTCTGCTTTCGCAGGGGGTTGGACTCCACTACCCTTAGGGTCCCTTTCAGCATTTCCTCTACATTTCTAAGATTCTGTGATCAAGTATTAAGATCCAATTTGCAAAACAGCATGCAGTCTGAAACACAGTCAGTAGGCTCAAGGTCACGCGACGTGTTAAACTAGGGTTCTGCAGGTTTCCCATGGATACGTTGCATGCTGCTACTTTATGCACAATTGGTACATCTGCAATAAGCAGATAAAAAAAACACCATAGAGTTTCACGCCCAACCAATGAGAAACAGAATCTATGGTTTGTTTCTTGCTTGTTTGTGGATTCTGTTTCTGGTCTGTTGGGAGAAAAACAAGAAGGGGAACAGCATCCTTGATACAGTAACAAAGTCCAGAACAAAGTTCCATGCTTCAATGTGTTGTCCCTGCTGGAAAGGACAGCAATATGGTAGCATATACCAGTACACTCCATGCAACTAACAAATCGGAGTTCTCATGGCTTCTTGGTACATTGTGTTTTGTGAATTGGGTCAAAGGGAATTTATTCCTGAATTGGGATTGTGCTAACATTAAAAAAGAAGGGGATAATGGTCTCCCAGATAAAGAAAGCAATTTTTAAAAAAATACCCAACAAATATCATAATGTTATTATACTTTTAGGGACCATATTCATCATGATCCCTTTCCGGATTTGTCTCACTTTTTTGAATTTCTTTTTGTTGTTATTATTTCTATTATTGTGTTATTTTGATGCTCCTCTGTTAGGTGCCCAGTGTAGTGGCTCTGCTACTAGTTGGGTAGGATAGGAAAATAAAATAAAATAAATAAATAAATAAATACATACATACATACATACCAAATCTGTGTATAAGTGAACATTAAAAGAGAACCCTACTTTTCTCAATATATTTACAGTTATATAAGCCACATGATTGTACTTAGTATTCTGAAACTGCTTAACCATTTTAAAGCAGTAGTGTAAAACACTCAAACTGTACAAATCTTACAGAGTCAAATGATCATTACACATAATTCTGTACACCACGAACGTACTTGGAAAACTCAGTGTGACTTACTTCTATGTAACAGTGTTAAAAATTAGTATCTGAGATGAAAAAAGTATACACATCTCTTCAAAAATAGCACAAGTAATAGATAAGCAATTTTTCTACAGATAGCATATAGCACATTTTAAAAAAAAACATTATCCAGAGTTTTCCACATATTTTGCTCCTTACTATGAATGACTTTCTTACAAAGAGCTTTTGATAAGATACATCTGAGCAAAGCCAGGATGATGACAGCATAACTGTAAGGCTATCATCATGTGGGTATTTTATCCCCTTTGTGCAGCCTGGGGATATACCAGTATATCTGATGGATCTGTACCAAGTCTTCTATGCTACTACTGAAGATCTTGGATAGCTTGAACAACTGTTGCCTTCACCGCCTGAACGATCAGTTTACACTCACAATTTGCAAAGAGCATTTTCAAAGGCCATTATCTACTTTGTGTTAAATTGAGGGTATAGCAGTTTACATGGTAACTATAGCTTAAATCCTACAACAAGTTAAAGTAAGGAAGTTCATGGAAGGAAATATTTCCATGCTTTTCTTTTTCTTATAAGAGGCCCTCTTAATAATGTGGGATGGACACTACAGGATTCACTGCAGGGAAGAGAAGCTAAGATTCAAATATCAAGAAATAACATGAAGTCACTTCTATTCTTAGAAAGTTGAGTGCCTTAAATCAATTTAAGTATTCAGTTCTAAATATTTGATCTATTACATCAGCATGTTTTCAACAGATCTCAGATACAAGGAAAAGACATTTGTGCTTCCAGATTTTAAAAACTGCTTTCTTTATCTGGGAGACCATTATTCCCTTCTTTTTTAATGTCAGCACAAAAGACAATAGTATTGACACCACATATGGTAGATCTCTAAATATTTTTCTTCTGAAGTCAAATAATACATCTAGCACACAAGAAAAGAGGGAGTAAAATTCATCAAGGGTTTAGACATGACGTCAATTTACTCGAAAACTGGCTTCTGTAATTATCACGGTAAAATGCCAGAACACAAATTAATGGCATGTTTCAAATTAAACGGAAGCAACCACAAAGCTGTACAGAAAGCTCATTCACACTGATGTTTTCTTTTTAAAACCATTGTGTAAGAAAAGTAGACAGCAGCAACATGAGAGTGAGAAAGCTTTAAAAACATCTGTACCATCTACAAAGAAATCTATGGGAATTCAAAAAAGCATTTTGACTGATGAGCAGGGGATGCTTAACAGTACTAGAGTGGGTCTGAAGCTTTTGATGTGGAGCAATGCAACTATCTCAAAGCAAAAACATCCAGACAAGGTGAGCAACTGATCAAACAATGGACATGTATGAATCATACACCGTGAAGGTACAGTTCACTAGCTCTGTAGGGTGCCATAAGTGCTATCACAAATGCCATACAGTGGTGCCTCGACTTACGACCATAATCCATTCCAGAAGATGGACGTAACTCGAAATGGTCGTAAGTCGAAGCACCATTTCCCATAGGAATGCATTGAAATGCAATTAATCCGTTCCGGCCGAAGAAAAAAATCACCAAAAAAAAAAATAAATCACTGCAAGACTCATTGGAAATGCGATTAATCCCTTCCGGCCGAAGGGGGTGGGGGGGGGGGGGAAAAGAGAAAAGCAATCAAGCGTGCAAGACCCCTTGGAAATGCACAGAAAACAAACGGAGCAGATCGGAAATGCACAGAGAACAAAGAGGGCAGGTCGGAAATGCAAAGAAAACAAAGGAAAAAGCAAGGGAAGCATGCAGGACCCATCGGAAATGGGGAAACCCCCCCCCAAAAAAGCAACCAAACCCCCCAAGACCCATCGGAAATGGGGGGGAAAGCCAAATAACAAACAACCCCCCCAAGACCAATCGGGAATGGGGGAAAAAACCCCAAAAGCAACCAAACCCCCCAAGACCCATCGGAAATGGGGGGAAAAAGCCAAAAAACAAACAAATCCCCCAAGACCCATCAGAAATGGGGGGGGGGAAAGCCAACAAACAAACAAACCCCCCAAGACCCATCGGGAATGGGGGAAAAAACCCCAAAAAGCAACCAAACCCCCCAAGACCCATCGGAAATGGGGGGGGAAAGCCAACAAACAAACAAACCCCCCAAGACCCATCACAGCAAAGAAACATAACCCCCCCAGCCCAAAACCACGCTGCAAAAACACCCAGAACAGTTTTTAAAAAGCAGAAAACAGCACCTTACCTTACCAGGCAGCCTGAAGCCTCCCTGCAAACACACACACACGCTCACTCAGAAGCAGAAGCGAGGCAGTCCCAAGCCTCCTCCGATCACACACTCTCTAACTGCTGGGGCGAAAGAGCTACAAAGAAGCAGCCTTGTTGCCACCTACAGTTAGCAATTTGAATTTTCCGCCTTTTTCCCCTGCCTTTTTCTGTTCGTAAGTGGAAGCTCTGGTCGCAGGTAGAAGCAAAATTTTGCGGCCGGAGCTGGTCGTAACTCAAAATGGTTGTAAGTAGGGATGTTCGTAAGTCAAGGCACCACTGTATTGAGGAACAAAGTCAAAGATTAAAAACTGCTACCAGATCAAACAGTTTTAGAATCAGCTGTCACAATATAGCCAGTTCTGGATGGGATTACACCCCCTCTGAACGACCCAATTCACAGCTTAGGGATACTTTTGGATCCAGTTGTACTAAAGAAGGACAGATAGCTACTTTATGTTTGGCTGCAACACTTCCTAAGAAAGTGTGCAGTGAAAAATACAACAAAGCCTGGCTCACAGCACTGAAAAATACAGCTTGCAAAAGGTCAACGAACTCTACCCAGCCACAAGGACCGGTGATCACTACACACAAAAGACTAGCTAACGACACCCATCAATCACAGTGACAGACCATCTCCTCCCCCTTATCACAATACACCCATAAAAAAAAACACCCTGATCATCATAATCACCCAATCTCCTGAAAAGGACAAAAAGCTGATCCCACAGCTACAAATACTCAACTATCCTACACCAGAACACAGACAGAGTTCTAACTCATGTCCTCTGAAGATGCCAGCCACAGAGACTGGCGAAACATTAGGAAGAAAAATCTTCGAAACACGGCCAAACAGCCCGAAAAACCTACAACAACCATCGGATCTCATTAGAGATGCTTAAAGAATCAAATACTCAGTGTTGTCAATTTCAGCTAGTAGAAACAGGAGTGATATACTTTCCCTTTGCACTGGAAGAGGTCATCCAGTAGGGAGAGCAGCCAGCTAGCTGGAGCAGCACTGGAAACCATGACTACCAAGGCCACTGGAGTATAAATACTATGCAGTCACCTTATTGTTGCATGTTTTGACAATCACTTTGTTTAGGATGGATAGCAACTGGGACCCGCCCATAATACGCCAAGGCCCAAACTATATATTGTGCAGTAAGACCAGGTCAGCTCACAGTAGCATCATCTGAGACTGTTTTTGCCCTGTTCTGCAAGAGATGATGGGCTGCAAACCTTAACATTCTCATGCACTGGAGCACACTGATGAGCATACCATGTGCTGTTAGAAAGCAAATGTTGAACAGTGGGCTCTCCGAACCCCATGTGAATGTACTCAACATGTATGATGACTGAGGCAGTAGGAAAAGCATCCCCCCAGTGAAGTTGCAAAGATTCATCTACCAACTAGGAATACCCTCTATGTGTTGGCTGGATCAGAGGAGCCTCGAGTAAATCAAAATGACAGAGTCTTAATGCTGATATCAATTAAGGCTCTAAGCAATCTCGTTGATACTAAGTTCCAACAGAGGCTGCAATGAGACTAACCTGCACACTGAGTATTGTGTCAGCACAGCTGCATGGTATGCAGTCATCCACACTTGCTGAGATGAACGAAGCCCATGGCTGAGATGGTGACAGTGAATGCACTTGTGTATTGTATAACCTGAGTGCATTTCAATTGTAATTTCTCCCAGTTCATACAGATATAAGACTATCCACAACATCAATGGTGTTTTGGAGATGCACTGTTAAAGTTAAGTCACACAGGGTCACTAGAGGCCCAACACTGATATATAGTAAAACAATTGTGCCTTTTGTGCCTGGGATGCATCACCACAACAGCCACACATTTTGCAAAAATGTGAGGTTATTCTAGCCGCAATATAGACATGTGGAACTGGGACAGACAGGTTGCCAGGACTAAAAACTGGATCCTCAGATGCCTGAAAAAATGGCCACTTGGAAATGTTATATTTTTTTGGGGACTACAGCTCCCAGAATCCCTCCAGCCACCTCTAAGATTGATAATCAAGAACTAGTCACTCTAAAGATAGGGAAGGATGATTGTTAGAATAGCCATACGGATCATTTTGAGTATAATAAATGTGTTTTAGCTCCGAAAATACCAAACAAAGGTTTTGCAGGACTGAACCCATCTTGGAGATGCATGGAGACCATGAGCAGGAACATGATTCATCAACAAAACATCTCAGAATGAATTTGGGACAAAATGCCAATGAGAAAGGTACAACACATGGTTTGCTCAGTAGTTAAACAGATACTGTACAAAGGATCATGAAACTATTTTGATAAAAACATAAAAAGGATAGTACTTTTTAAATGAAAATTAAGTCTGGAAAAATTTTTCAAACCCATAATGGAACAGAACTCCTAACTGTAGAGACAGATGATATGCATAAATTACAACTGAAGAGGTACTAGGCTAGTCAACAAATTGTAAAACTAAAACTTCATAGCAATGGAGAATGAGGCTGCTCCCTAGCAAACATGCTGTTTGTGAACACGGCCAAAATTAACCTCAGGTGTAAAGAAAAGTGCATCATTGAAAGACATTAAAACACATTGAAATCAAATCTATCCTTTTGCTTTAAAACAGCACAGGAACAAACAAAAACACCAGACACCTAAATTTAATTCAGCAAGCTTAGGAAAGCATAGCTCAGTGATAAACAGCTAATGCCTGAAACCCTAAAAGAGATACAGCTATTCAGAACGATGTTATATAAAGCAGTTTCCTATGTTGCAAGTCAATAGTCTTCCAAGGGATGCTTGCCTCCTAAACTCAGTTCCCTACACAGCAGCTTTCTACAAGGACCATTAGAAATGGAATGGGCAATGTACAATCTAGTGGTATGGCTTGTGTGTTGCATCAACAGTAACAGCTATTAGTAGATTGTATAAGTCAAACTGAAGGTGTTGTGTACCATAATTATTGGAAATGTTATTTTAACCTGCTACAATGCTCTGTACTTCGAAAACATTCTTACTTGTTGTCCATCTTGATAGTTGTCTATACTTAATGTCTGCGTTGCCATCATGGTTACTGAGAGTTCTCAGAAAGTCAAACCATCATATCTTAGTTCAAAATTTCTAGGGGGAAAACCCACAAAAACATTAGTGTTTTAAAAGGAATGTTACAGAAATAAAGGAGACTGAAAGCTATGTGTATTGTACCAATTTATTTTCTCATAACAAAATCACACATATATGTATTTTTTCATCAACCTGTATGACTGCAATAGTCTTCTCACAAAAGCTTTCAACAAATGTAGACAAGATAATTATTTTAAGCATATTTACCAGATAAATGATTAGTTACATTCTTCATGCTCTTAACAAAAAGCTGCAGAAATTGTCAACAAAATACATAACAAAATGTGTACCATAACTGATTATCAGTTGCTAAATAAAGACTCCAAAAGGCATTCAAACCACAAGTCACAGGATAACATACAAAGCTAAGACAAATCTTTCTGCGGACCAGAAGCCACAGTTTTTCAGAATGTTCTCTACAGAAGAATAGTTAACATTGTTCACTCATGACTGTGTCTTGGAATGATGTTTTTCTACATTTAGATATTAAGAAAGTAAATTTTAAAAATTGTTCATTGGTTACAATAATTAACAAATTCAGTGTCTTTAACTGTTTTAACTGTCTTTTCTTCAAGTTCATATGTGTTCTTTCATTCTCCTTGCCTTCCACACATACATCCAGCCTTGCACACTTTTTATATGAAGCAGATGTATGTTCTCTTTGTCTCCTCTTAAGCACTGATCAACATGCAAGCAGGCTGAGTATTTTCTTCCTATGCATATGCGGAGCAAACACCCTCAGTGCAACCTGGTGTGTGTACACATATGTAGCCTGGCAGCAGCCATTCCCACTTTCACATGGGTGCTTTTTCACCTACTACAGCCTGTGTCTGTGTACCTCCAGGTTCATGCAGAAAGACTCCACGGATGCTAGTTCATATGTGCAAATTGGTTCATAGATGTAGACATACACAAGCTGTGAGCATACATGAAGGAAATATGTGTGTGTTCAAACACACACACACACAGCCCCAGTTAAGCAAGAGGAGTTCTAATGTTTATCAGTCCTCACTCATACACTTTTTTTTAATGCAAGTAGATACATCTCTGAATTTTTTCCTTACAAAAGCAGAAGTTAATAGATAGACATTCCTCTGAAAACTAAATGTGCTCCTTTAAAAATTCAATACATTCAATACAAATAGCAATAGTAATTGTGTGCTAGTCTGTTATGACTTATGGTGACCTTTTTCAGGCTTCTCCAGGTACATAATATTCAGAAGTGGTTTACCATGCCCTACTTCTGGGAGTGTGCAGCTTGCCCAAGGCCACAAAGGCTGGCTCTTCTCCCTGGAGGCACAGTGGGGAATTGAACTCCCAACCTTTGGCTGTGCAGCAAGATACCTAAACTACTGAGCTATACAGCCAGCCTCAATGAAAATAAGACTACACAAAAACCAAATGTTGTCAAATTAGAAGCACCTACAGATTAGTTTATATGAAAATGTAAAGGAAATCTGCATAAAGTTCCAATCACAAACAACAGTGTTTAAAATTGAGCATTTATCTAGTCAGAGCCCCACATTGAATTATCAGGCAGGAACATCAGGGACTTTCCTATGTATCCCTTCGAAAGTAGTAAGATCTCTAGCATTCCTCAGTCACTTTATGTTACATTGTTTTCAATTTGATGACTGAATGTGGTTTGGAAATTCTCAAGTTGTCTATCATGGAGCACACCCAACTTTCTAAAGTCTTTATTGATTATTGTAGCCCATCACCCAAAACATTGTGTATATGAACCTAATGCTCTGTCCTTTTTGTTGTGGAAATGTTACTTCAAACAAAGCCTTTGTAGAAAGTACAAGGCACTGTTTAAAGGGAAATACACCCAAATTCTCAATCTAGAAAAGATTTTTTATTACCTCATGACAGATTAAAGTATAATTGAGATATAAAACAATGAGAATTCCTAAAGGGAATTACATTAGTAGCTACTTTTATTCTTCTCCTCTAAAGATACCAGTGGAAAAGAATATTCAAAACTTCATAGCAATTCTTAGTATTCCTCTTCACAAATTAGCTTAGACAATTTTGTGATCTCATGAGTTCTCAAAAGCCCTTGCTTTGTCTCAGCTAAAATTTCCTCACTGATGGAGGTTGTTTTTTTGTTTTGTTTTTTAACCTGCTCACACAAGCTGGTCAGGGAAGTTTTGGCCTGAGTACATCTTTGGTCAAGGGCTCTCATCAGACACAAAAGATCAGTTGCTAACCAGTGATTTTTCTTTCTTCTGAAGGTTCAATTTGTCCTTACTTTGGCAAGGTATCTCCACAACTTTTTCCACTAATAATTATACTGTTCTTTTAAAATTTCCTTCCGGAAGCAGGAAGAAAAGGAGAAGTGCAAAATTATCATTACAATTTAAAATTACAATGGAAGAAAGCAATGTAATGATGTCCTTCCTCCCATCTGATGACTCCAAAAAGAACATACACATTTTTCCTAAATGGGGAACATAGCCCACTGGATAAGACTTGATACGAGAAAAGGGATGTACCAGTAAATCATCTCTTCTCTCGTCTTTCATCTGAATAGATTCCATGAAGCTATTTCATTTGTTAAATCCCAACATAACTATTGTACAGCATGGAAAATAATGAAAGCATATGAAATGAAAACATATGACAATGTTTGTGTGTTATGTGCTGTCAAGTCAGAATTGACTCATAGTGACTCTTACAGGGCTTTCAAGATCAATGAGATATTTAAGGAGTGCTTTCTACTCCCCTATCCAAGGAGTGGTTCAGCACGAATTCAAACCCAGGTTTACTGCCACTCTACACACTACATAACACTGGGTACACTGTTATAACTTTTTTAAAAATATATTTATAATTTTATATTTTTCTAGCTTTACCTGCCTTAATGGCAAAATATAGCAGATTTTGAGATTCAAATTCCACATCAACTTCTGTGATGTATAGAATGAAAAGAACTCTGCATAGAATGAAAAATAGTATCAAAAGATCAACTTCACAGAATAAATATGGCTGTTCTTCAGGTTTATGCCAATTATGTTCATTCACCTATTCCAGCTCTTTGGAGTGCTCCCTGGTTTCTGATTTTTCAACTCCTTTGCATTGTCTGAGAGGTCTTGCTGGTCTCATGGACTGGAATTCTAAGACTGAAAGGAAGACAACTTACATCCAAGCAAACACGATTAAATAAGGTCCTGCTTCCACAATGTAACATCCAGCTCATTTGCAGATACGTACATGCACAGCTGTCTCTGAATCACACCGGAGATATTTATCATACAAATGCTTGTCTATACTTCAGAGAAAGAAACTATATTAAAATTAAAATGACAGGGTTCAAAGAAATTTAATGATTCTATTCAAGAAATAGGAAAAAATGAAACTGAAAGAAAACTAGAATACTAGTTTGCCCATTCAGATAGACATGACAGCTATAGTACAGTAGACTGTTATGTGGCTGCATAAGATTTTCCAATAGTTTCAAGTGGTGAATAATTTCAATTAATTTTCTGGTGACAATATTTTGAAAGTACAGCCCTATAGTAATGAGTCTGACAAATATGACTTAGAGTAACTGCATTTTCAGGGGACAATTTAAAATTACTACACTCCAAGTCAATACAGATTTTACAAGCCACTGCTAACAGTAAATTTGTTTAGAATAAAACAGCTGAAATTGTCAACCGTTTTACAAACTTTTACTATGACATTAGTGATTCTAACAATAAATGATTAAAAATATACTAGACACAATAAATGAAAGGAAACAAAACCACACACTTATGTACACAAACATGAAAAACTGAGTTTGAATTATAGCTGTGAACAAGTCAAGTGTCCTTGCAATTGTAGTCCAACTTTGTTCTTCTTACATTTTTCATTTTCACAGCAAACATACTTATTATAATACATCCTTTTCTTTATCATCCTTCTGGCATGCACAAAGGTAGGCACTGCTGTGTCCAGCTTCAGGAAGGTTGCAGCAGTACTGTAATATTTTTCCTCCAATTTCTCAAGTACTTTTTTTTAATCCTCAAATTAGAACACCTTCCATTTTTTTGTTTTTGTTTCATTCTTAGGGTTTTTTTTAGAATGTCCTTTGGTTATATTTTTGAGCTTACCATAAAGTTGACAGTGTTGCTTGTTTTTATTTTCTATACATCTCTTCATTAGTCTGTTCACATTTTCTCATATGAAAAAAGCTCTGTGAAAGGAGTTACCTTATGATAACTTCCAGTGGGGTTTAACCGAAGTGAGGGAATTGGGAGGGGACAGCTACCGTGTTTCCCCAAAAATAAGACAGGGTCTTATATTAATTTTTGCTCCAAAAAATGCAGTAGGGCTTATTTTCAGGGGATGTTTTATTTTTTCCATGTACAACAATCTACATTTATTCAAATACAGTCATGTCATCTTCTTCTGGTGGCTGCACAATGGTGGAGGGCAGGGTTTCACTTAACTAGGGCTTATTTTTGTGGTAGGGCTTATATTATGAGCATCCTGAAAAATCACACTAGGGCTTATTTTCAGGTTAGGTCTTATTTTCGGGGAAACAGGGTACCAGTTGCCATAGAGATGACTATACAGTAAGACAGAGACACATTTCTCAGCTACCTCATAAGTAAGGTAAAGTAAGGTAAGAAAAAATCCTGCATCTTGCCCATGAAAATGTCTCCAAAATTTCTCCTCCATTGAAATTCTTTTCAAAGGGAATTTGTCTTCTATAAAATTGAATGAGAATAGTTGCAATTCCATTAGAGAAATCTTCTGCAAACCATGTTTAAATTGATATTCAAAGTTCCTAGAGTTGTTGCCTGAGAGATTCCAGCACGTGGGATGGGAATAGAGAAGGTTCAATGTAGCCTCTGGAGAGTTGCCTACCCTTGATTTAACCCTATTCCTGTTACAATGCAACTTAATCCTATGGGTCTCTCTAAAATGGCTGCACTATGCCAACACTGAGATTGGCAAACCATCACTTCCAGGCCTGTAATGAAAGTACAATACCCACAGTATAGCAACAAATTAAGCAAATATGTATATATATAAAGTAATTTTAAAAACCCACACTCTCTTTTTTTAGGACTTAATTTCCAAACCTGCACTTGTTTGAGATTAAAGGAATTATTATGCACTCATTTTAGTTGCTCACTAAAATCTAAAAATAATTTCTACTGGGCAATCAGACAAGCACTGGCATTTCCATTCAGTTGCTGCACTGCTAGCCTTACGATGAAAACAACTCTGTGGCACTATTTCTAGGCCTGTGGCAAAATAATACAGTGATATCTCTTGGCTTGTTAGGGCTATGCATACATCTACAACAGCACCACAGGACTCATTCCCTTGAACAAGAACATCAGGGCAATGAACTCTTTCAGTTTAATTTGCACATCAATTCTTCTGTCTAGAATCCCTGAAAATAAAGGCTCAATTTATCATTATTTGTTACCAAATTAAAATTCTTGCTTTATAAGCCTCTGGGTTATGATTCCATAAATTGCACTTTGAAAAAAAAATCAAGGCACAATCAGATGGGCATTTGCCCTGCTGTGATAATGGGCTACTTCATTCTTTTTTCCAGCAATCTCTTGACATAACTGATGGACCAAACAGCCTATCCCCAGAGAGTTCCTACCTGCATCTTTCTGGTTTCCTGTCAGGAGCCACTACTTTTTTTGGTGTGGGTAGGATCACTCCGTTTTGGTTCATTTCTAGCATGTGTGATCACTGGAAGCAAACCAAAGTAAGCTTGTGGCTGTCAAGTTCCCTTTCACTGTCAATTTGCCAGTACTGTTTAGTAGCTTAACAAGACAGCTTTGTTCACTTCATGATATTGGGAAATTTAACTCTTCCTCTGCTCCATAGAGGGGCAGAGGAACTAAACTTTTTAAAAACTGTACTATGACAGAACTGATGTACTATATAACTTTGGAAAAAAAGTTAAAATGCTCCTCCTGAAGCAGGAGATAAGGATGGAGATTCCCCCCCCCCCCCCCACTTTTAGCCTTCTTAAAGGAGCCAGACCAAATAGGGTTGTGTGAGGTGCATATGCCATTTGGACACAAAGACTGCACCAAGTATCATACTGGACCTCTATTCAATCCCAAGCAACCCTATAGACCAGTGGTCCCCAACCTTGGGCCTTCAGATGTTCTTGGACTACAACTCCCAGAAGCCTTCACCACCACCTCTGCTGGCCAGGATTTCTGGGAGTTGAAGTCCAAGAACATCTGGAGGCCCAAGGTTGGGGACCACTGCTATAGACCACATTGGCCCACTCCAAATGAGCCTATATAGACAACCCCTCTACATAGAGGGGTTGTCTACATAGGGACGTGGTGGTGCTGCGGGTTAAACCGCAGAAGCCTCTGTGCTGCAAGGTCGGAAGACCAGCAGTCGTAAGATCGAATCCACGCGTCGGAGTGAGCTCCCGTCACTTGTCCCAGCTCCTGCCAACCTAGCAGTTCAAAAGCGTGTAAAAATGCGAGTAGATAAATAGGTACCACCACGGTGGGAAGGTAATGGTGTTCCGTGTCTAGTCGTGCTGGCCACGTGACCACGGAAACTGTCTACGGACAAACGCTGGCTCTACGGCTTGGAAACAGGGATGAGCACCGCCCCCTAGAGTCGGACACGATGGACTAAACATCAAGGGGGAACCTTTACCTTTACCTAGACAACCCATCAGTACCCAAGAATCTAGTCACTATATTTGCTGGTTTCAGACAGGCTTCAAAGTGTGTCGCTAACAGGGATGGGATTTTTTGGAATTCAAGGACTCACATAATTCAGCAGGACCCTCCACATATGCCGAATTATGCAATCAGGAATCCTCTAACTCTATACAGAGGTAGCCTCCATTAGAAATCATTCCCCTATGCACCTCTGCAAGTAACAGAGAATCTTTGCAACTACCACTGTGCAACAGGGCACTTTTCTAATAGTTCAAAGAAGCCATGGGGGAACAGCATGAAACTTAAGGGGCTGTTCTACCTCCTGCCACTTTGATGGCTTCCAGTCCCATAATTCTGCCTGGTGGGTTCCCGCTAAATTATGGGACTAGGAGTCCTTGAGTTCCAAAAATCCCATGTCTAGACAATAATTTTGAGGTCTCATAAACAACAGGGGAACAATGTATTCTCGAAGGTTTTCACGGCTGGGATCCGATGGTTGTTGTAGGTTTTTCGGGCTGTTTGGCCGTGTTCCAGAACACAGCCAAACAGCCCGAAAAACCTACAACAACAATAGGGGAACAGTTTAGCAACATTTTTGGAGCCAGGCTTTGGCTTCAAAATCCTGTGCAGCTATTCTCCACTATGCTTAACTAAAACAGAATTATGTAGAATTAGCAACTCCATGCAAATTGGCTACTTCTGTATAATTCATCTCTTTGAGTGTTCATCCTTTTAAATTTTTTTGCCACAGAATTAAGACACACAACTCATGCTATTTTGGTCTTAGAGTAACACATTTCCAAACATAACTGCAAATGAAGGCTATGGCTATACCTACAATAAACTGCAGGTATCAACTCAGCAAGCAATATTCTCCTGAAGGTTTTGTAATCTTAGAATCGCAGAGCTGGAAGTGGATTGAGTTCAGCTCCTAACAGGGAGGCACAATGGGGACCTGAACTCCCAACCTCTGCTCTGCAGCCAGATGCCTAAATCCTAGAGCTATCCAGCAGTTCTTTAACATCATTTTTGCATTGCATATTTACATTACCCCAATTCAACCTTACGCCTTCCAAAAGCCAGCATTTAAAATAGTGCTGGTGCTGCTTAATTCCTCAAAATGAAGTGGTCAAGAACATTCTAAAACACAAGTTCTATTGAGTGTAATGATTAAAACTGTGTTTTTAATTTTTTATATCATTCTATTACAAGGCTTCTTAACCATATCCGAGTACTGGAATACAGTAAAAGATAGTATCTACATCCCACAACAAACTAGATGAGCACAGTGATTCCACAGAATGTTTGCCAACATACTTCCCCACCTCTGTCAGATGGTGGCACTCACTCACTACCTTATAGGATACCAGCTTGTGTGCCAAATATATACATGCTGCAATTCACTCTCAAGCCAAAAAATATTATTCAGGGAGCCCATAATTTTTGGTGGACCATGTTCTCCTTCCTTCACGTTCAAGCCCATTCTATGATTCCACCTTCACAGCAAATGAAAGTCATATTCCTGTCCTGCCCTTTCTATGGATTACGGAAGGCAAGGCAACAGACTAACAACTCGGCTACGAAACCAAAGACAGGCGAAACGCTCCACGTTTTATTGTCAACAATCTCATTACATAACGACTAGGCGCTTCGGAATCACAACGCCGGGGTTCCCCCGCGACACTTTCATTGCGAAATGGTTGATCCATCTTCAACAATAGAGAGGCAACTGCTTCGAGGGGAAGAGAGCAGGCCCGAGCTTCGCTTCCCTGCTGGGCGAGGGCAAAAGGCACGGAAGCCCAAGCCGTACTCGAGGAAACCAGCAAAGGCGGCGGTGGGGGACCCGCTAGAAGCAGCAGCAGCAGTGGAAACTCCGCCTGCGCTCCTTCTCCAGGACTATCGGAATGTCCCTGAAAATGGCCCCTTTAAATGTCGCTCTCCTGACCCCCGCTTCGCCTCCCGCCAAAAAACAGCTGTTGCCCTTTCCTCCCCGCCCTCCCCCTTCTCCACCCCCTGAGGCGCGCGACACCTCCTCTTCCACGGTGCGCGCCGCCGCCGCCGCCCGCCGCCGCCTCCTCCCCCTCCCACAAAAGCAACGGCCAGTCGGCGGCTGTTCCAGAAATTTCCTCACTCCCCCTCCCCTTCCTTCCTCGCGTCTGCCTGCCGACGCCCCTAACCCCCCCCCTCCGGGTAGGTTACGGTGTGGACGCCCCCGCCCCGCTGTTCCGTGTGGCGGGCTCGCCTCCCCCAACTCTGCCCCACATCCCCGGGTCTGTTTCCGCGCCTGAGCCAAGACGGCCGACAGCGGCGGCGGGCGCGCCGTGATGGATGGCTGGCTGGCTAGGAGCAGGTTTGAGTGACAGCGCTTACCTGGGTGCCAATCTTCGTCACACTGACAAGCGGCTGCAGCAATCGGGACCCGCACCGCCGCGACGCGCGTCACGACGCACACACAGCCTTGTCCAATCCGGCGGCGCGCCACGCTTCACGACAACACGCTCCGCGAGACGTCTCATCAATATTCAGCGAGGGAGCGGGGCGCGTCGTCGTGTTAGATACGCCTACCGCGACGCACGCCTTGGTGAAGGGGTGGAGCGGCGACAGACACCGCCCCTTCGAGGCTGGGCGCGCGACCGTGCCAGACTGATGAATACGCATAAGGTGGGCGGGGGAGCGTCACACACTTATGTCAGGCGACCTTTCCCACCTGCCTTAAACAAGGTGTGAAGTGATGAGAAGGTGGGAGAGCGGCTCGCCTGCGGCACGCGGGGACGGCGGCGGCCCTCGGAGTCCCTCGGAGTCCCTCAGCCCGGCCGACCCCCACCTGTGACGTCATGCAGTTATCTGATGGTTTGCAGCTGCTTTTTCGTCCAACATGAGATGGCCGGGCGCTCCCGAAAGGCAGGGGTTGTAACGTCGCCTTTAGGGTGCGGATGAAGCCGTTACCGATCACTTTATTGTTGTTATTATTTCAATGTTTAATAACTGAAAAAAATCTTAGCTGCCAGTAGTGCCTTATCCCTTTTTATCTCCTCACTTGGACTCCTTAAACATTGAATGAGACATGTCCGCATCCTCTCCTGTGAGTAAAAAAAAAGATAAGCGAAAAGAGACAGACAACTCGAATTATTTTCCACTTCCTTAATAGTTTTAAATTTTGGGTTCAAGTGATGGAAAGAAAGCCGTTCTCCGGTAGCCATCGGCAACGTGGGCTTCTGTGGTATCACCTCAGTCGTGTCCTTTGCCCTTCTTTTCGATCTTTTTATGTTAGTTGGAAAGTTAACCCACTCAATTCTGGTGCCTGTTTATGAACATTATTTCGTCTTCTAATCATTGGAAGGAAATTGATACTTTTTTTTCAGGTGTATGAATGTGTAAATAATGGCAAAAAAGCAGCGTACTCAAGTCTTTTGAATGATGCACAAACTGAACAAAAATAGGTGTCTATATACTCGCACAGAATCTACAAACCTTGTGATGGGGCTTCTATAATCTATACTGATGAGTATCAGAATATTCAAAAGAGAAACTCCAAATATAAAATAGAGTAATATGGGTTATTAGACTATAATACAGTGGCTGAAGTCCTGTGTAGTAAGTTACAACTAGAGTAGGCCTACTGAATCAGTGAAATGGAGTTGGCTCACCAAGTCCTGACTGATTCAATGAGCCTACTCTAGTTGGGGCTTGCAAGGCAAAGCAACAAGATTTGTTTGTCTCATTTATAGGCTGCCTTTCTCCCCAAAAGGGGACTCAAGATTCCAGCCACTGAATCAATAAAGGCTTTGAGTTTGCAAGAGGTGAGCAGGGCTGTTGACCATACAACGTTCCGGAGGTCACTAATTCATAAGGGTATCATAAATCTGAAGTGACTTGATGGTACATAACAACAATAGTCTGACATAATTCAGAAATACCAAGCGCTTGTCAATCAGCTTAATGTTTTTGCACTTAATGACTGGCTCATTAAGACTATGATCAGTTTGGGGCAGTTGGACAGAACAGTGTGTTCCTAACAGACTCATCATTTAAAAAAAAACTAAAAGTGAGAATTCTACAGTTAATTGGAATATTCCTATGTAAATATTTAATATGCTTGCATCTATCCTTAAGAAAATGATGTTGGAAACAGCTTTCAGAATCCTCTCCTCTTGCCTCCTCAGGCCCTGAAATATGGGCAAAGATGAGACCAAAACCAAAACCAAAAAAAAAAAAAAAAAAGGACAAAAAGTGAAGAATGCTTATATCAGTTGTGTTGAATTGTGTAATCCTGTGCTTTTCAGTTCTTGGTAAAATTTTATTTTCCTTTAAACTAGAACCCAGTGTCTACTTCCCTAATCTTCTGGGTGTATCAGATCAGTAGGCTGTTTCCTATGAAAACATTTTCTTAGAATCATAGAAAAGTGAAATTGGAAGGGGCCTACAAGCCATCAAGTCCAACCCCCTGCTCAACGCAGGAATACAATCAAAGCATATCTGCCAGGTGATTATCTAAGTTTTTCTTGAATGCCTCCAGTGTTGGAGCACTCACCAACTCCTGAAGTAACTGGTTCCACTGTCATACTGCTCTAACAGGAAGTTTTTCCTGATATTCAACTGAAATCTGACTTCCTTTAACTTGAGCCCATTGTTGTGTGTCGTGCACTCTGGGATGATCGAGAACAGATCTTGCCCCTCCTCTGTATGACAGCCTTTCAAATATTTGAAAAGTGCTATCATATCACCCCTCAGTCTTCTTTTCTCAAGGCTAAACATACCCAATTCTTTCAGCCTTTCCTCATAAGGCTTCGTTTCCAGACCCCTGATCATCCTTGTCGCCCTCCTCTGAACTTGTTCTAATTTGTTAGCATCCTTCTTGAACTGTGGTGGCCAGAACTGGACACAATACTCAAGGTGAGGCCTAACCAGTGCTGAGTACAGGGGGGACTAGCACCTCACGGGATTTGGAAACTATACTTCTATTAATGCAGCCTAAAATAGCATTGGCCTTTTTTTGTAGCCACGTCACACTGTTGGCTCATATTTAGCTTGTGATCTATGACAATTCCAAGATCCTTCTCGCTCATAGTTTTGCTGAGCCAGGTATCCCCCATCTTGTAACTGTGCAATTGGTTTCTTTTTCTGAGGTGCAATACTTTGCACTTATCCCTGTTGAATTTCAGTCTGTTGCTTTCGGCCGAGTGCTCCATCCTATCAAGATCATTTTGAATTTTGTGTCTATCTTTTAGGGTATTAGCTATTCCTCCCAATTTTGTATCATCTGCAAATTTGACAAGCATTCCCTGCACTTCCTCATCGAAGTCATTAATAAAAATATTGAAGAGCACCAGGCCCAGGACTGAGCCTTGGGGTACCCCACTTGTGACCTCCTCCCAGTTAGAGAAGGACCCATTAATCATCACCCTCTGAGTACAGTTCTGTAGCCAATTGTGTATCCACCTGACACTTGATCTATCCAGCCCACACCTAGTTAGCTTTCTAATCAGGATATCATGGGGCACTTTGTCAAAAGCTTTGCTGAAGTATACTACATCTACAGCATTCCCTCTGTCTTTCAGGGAGGTTACCTGATCAAAAAACGAGATCAGATTAGTTTGGAAGGATTTGTTCTTGACAAATCCGTGTTGGCTTCTAGTTATTACTGCATTGTTTTCTAGGTGCTTGCACAATGACCGCTTTATGATCTGTTCCAGAATTTTGCCTGGGATTGATGTCAGGCTGACTGGCCTGTAGTTCCCAGGTTCCTCTTTTTTGCCCTTTTTGAAGATAGGGACAACATTAGCTCTCCTCCAATCCTCCTCTTGGAGGAGGATTGGAGGAGAATCTCCTCTGGCACATCACCCGTTTCCCAAGATTTCAAGAAAATAATGTATAGCGGTTCTGAGAGTTCTTCAGCCAGTTCCTTCAGTACTCTTGGATGCTGTTCATCCGGCCTTGGAGATTTGAACTCGTTCAAGGTGGTAAGGTATTCCTTGACTATTTGTTTATCTATCTCCAGCTGCAATCCTGTCCCCCCCCCCCCCCCCACTTGCACTTCCATTTTGTTTGGAAGTTCATAGTCTGTCTTGTGGGAAAAGACTGAACTAAAATAGGAATTCATGATTCACTAGTTTATTTCTAAAATATTTCAATACTTAGTGTATGCTTCTGAGAAGCATATGTTACTGTAAAATGCATGGCGAGTTTGACAGTACCAGTGTCAAATAATACTCTTTTAAAAATGATAACTCCTCCATGTACAGCAGTGTACTGTGTTCTTCTTGTTGTTTTTCTCCAGTCAAGTAGGGCATCTAATTTAGAATCTTGCCTATATTGAAATTTCAAGTGAAAGGCTTTTCTGTTTAGGCAGGCCTTTGGTTCCACTTGCTAAGACAGGGTTTTAATGGTTTTGATATAATTTTTAATTTTTATTCTTCAGATGCTTTTAAAGTAACTCAACCCACGTATATTTTTAAATTAGAGCTTGTTTAATATTATTTGTACTTGTGAGCTATCTTGAGTTCCAGTCCTGGGAGGGATATACCGTGTTTCCCCGAAAATAAGACAGGGTCTTATATTAATTTTTGCTCCAAAAAACGCAGTAGGGCTTATTTTCAGGTTATGTTTTATTTTTTTTATGTACAACAATCTACATTTATTCAAATACAGTCATGTCATCTTCTGGTTGCTGCATAATGGTGGAGGGCGGGATTTCACTTAACTAGGGCTTATTTTTGGGGTAGGGCTTATATTGCAAGCATCCTGAAAAATCATACTAGGGCTTATTTTCAGGTTAGGTCTTATTTTCGGGGAAACAGGGTAAAATAAATAATTACTGCCACCACCCGCCGCTGTTTTTTATTTTATTTTCAGAGGGTGGAATTCTTAAAACAATGGTCCTTCTATTGAGTTTTTATGTAAATTTTGTCAGTGGTAATCTGTTTCATTAACTTGCAGTGGAGTCCTAAGCATGTTTCCTTCACAGTAAGTCCCACCATGTTCAAGCAATGTTTTCTCAGAAAAGGGTGTGTATATTTGCAACTCGGTGATAGATTGTGAATGACTTTAAATGGGTAGGAATGCGTGGAGAACTGTTACTCAGCAACTGTTACATTTTGTACAGGATGGTTCTTTGGACACAGTGGAGAAAATTCAATATTGCAGCCAGTAGCCAGGCCTTTGAATTAAATAGACATTTCAGTCCACAATATTTTTTAAAAAAATTTTGTTTGAGTGTTGTGATGATGTAGGGAAAGAACAACTCCATAATTCTTCTACATGTGACACCTGTACCTGTCTCTACCTATCTAAAGTATTGGGCCAGGTAGCATGTTTACAATGTAGATTTAAAAATAAGGACATAAAAGAAAGGCAGAACCCATTTTAAAATAACTCGTTGTTGGCTTAACTCCCAAACATCAAATGTCAGTCCAAATAAAAAAAGGGCTGGCATTGCCCCTGGAAAATGCTTGGGCTCTGGCAAATCTCCAGAGGAAAGGAGATCAGAGACAGTTGCTGTGATTAACTCTCCAGGAGCCCTTGACCTTCATAGGTTTTGTAAAGCTGGTACTGCAGTACGGTTCCTCAGTAATTCTAATCGTCAAAATGAAGAGCAGAGAAAATAAAAGTAAGAGAGATAAATATTGTTTCCATTTAGCTTAGCAGTTGTAAAATTTCCCATGATTAGATGAAGTACTAAAGTGGTGTTCGAAACTGATGCAATCCTCCCAGAACCTGTGAGACAAAGAGTTTGTATAAAAATAAACAAGTAAATGGCCTTAAGTTACACAGTCCTGCTTTATTTCAGTCTTTTAAGCACTCCCATGTTTAGTTTTAATCAAAAATTAGAAGCCCCATGTTTGTAAAGTTTTATAGCTTTTTGTAACAGATGGTGCTGCCAGCTGCAGTCCAGCAGTGCCATCTTGATTGTAACATTCATGTCTAGTGATGAAGGACTGGATTCAAGGATGCCTCTTTCTGCTCCAGAAGGATACCAATCATAGAAGAATGAGTGTTTACTAGTTTACAGTAGTATTGTTTCACAGAGACACTTAACTACATAAAAATGTATTTTTCATTTGCACCAGGCCTTATGTAACCTTGTGAACAAGCAGAAGCACAAGAATTCCTATGGAACCTGCCTATTATGGCTCTGTCAGAACATTTCTGTATAACAGTAGTACTGGCTGTTTTCCTTCCACTTCTTTGGATTCAGATCTTTCCTATTGGAGTCTCTACATGCAACAAACTGATTATATTACTGAGAGCTGATGTTCAATGAGAGATCTTGCTAGTTGTCAGGGAAAGGGGAAGCTACTGTTTGGTCTTTCAAGCTTTGTGCTGCCATTGAATCAATACATTGTAAGGGGGTTCAAGATTCACTCCTTAAATTGGGCCAAATAATGGCTGGTAGCAGTTCTGGGTTAGGAATAAACTGAATGTCCTCTTCCCTTTTCTTTGCAGTAAAAAAGTATAATGGAGCACTGAATCTAAATAAAGGAGCATTATTCTTGTTCCTGGCTCCTTCCTGCTTCTGCTACCACAGTTGCACCAGTCAGAATACTACTGAAAAATGTTTGTTAAAATGAAGTAGATTTTACGGTTAATTCTTTAATTCTGGCAGCGCAGGTTGCTTGTGCTCTAACCTTTAAAATGTCTAAATAGAGGGGCACTGGGGTAAACTCTTTTTTATAGGCTTTTGGTTACAAGGGAACTTTCTCCTATACAGTGGTACCTCGCAAGACGAACGCCTCGCGCCACGAAAAACTCGCAAAACGAAAGCGTTTTGCGATGTCCTAGGCGCTTCGCAAGACGGTTTTTCCTATGGCCATGCTTCGCAAGACGATTTTTTTTCGTCTTGCAGTGATGCTCGCAAGACAAAAAAAATGGCATTCGTCTTGCGAGGCATTTCATAGGAATGCATTGAAGGCAATTTCAATGCATTCCTATGGGAAACTGCGCTTCGCAAGATGATCGTTTTCGCGATACGAAGGGACTCGCGGAACGAATTGTTTTCGTCTTGCGAGGCACCACTGTACTAAGGGAATTTATTTCTTCCTGCTATTTTGATTTTCAAGAGGGCAGCGAGTACTTCCAGATGGACAGTGGTCTTTGTTTTCCCTACATTATAAATAGGGAACCTTGAATATCATTTCCTGGAGTGAGAGAAGCTACAACCTACTGATAGAATGTCTTCTGTATAGTAGATGACATAAATGACATTATCTTCACATTTATCATGGCTAATAATGCAAATTCAGTGATTTGCTTCTGCCATACACACACCCAAGGACACTGTCCAAGAAACTAACAAGGATGGGCTGTAATAAGATGATAGTAATAAGACAGTAAAATATTTTGAAAGTAGAATGTAATGGTTACTTGAGAATTTAATAGCCACATAATGCTGATGGCAGTCCTGCCTTTGGACTCTAAATATTTCCTCTTTTCTAAGTGAGAATATATGGAAATGTTCAATGAGAAGCTCTGTTACTTTTGATGGGAAGAGAGTGCTTTATAGCATATAAAGCACTTTTGATGTTTTCTTTTAAAACCTTTACATGTAAAGAATGTTGTTAGCATAAATATTCTTAACCTTCCCTGTGTATCAATGAAAAATGTTGCTTATTTGGTTGAACGGGAATTATGATGGGCCTTGATAAATGAACCCAAAGAATTACATGCAATTGGTTGCTTGCACTTTAATGGATAAAAGGTCAAGCTGGGAGAATTAACATTTTTAGCTCTAGCTTTACAGCATCGTCTTAAGGAAAGGCATTCTTTCAGCACAGCCGCTCATATGTAACCAGGGGATGGCACCTATGTGATAGTTGTAAAGGTCATTGAGATAATGCCCAAGATATCCTTTGATCAGCATACAAGGTGTACAAATGCTAAATACAGTTTCTGGATAGGACAAAAAATCTCTCATGGAAGGATCTTCAAAATATCTGATACCTGCATACATAGACTGCATTTTAAATCCTGATAATGAAACAGGAGTTATTCACAGAAACATAAGTTTTACTGGAAAAACATCTCAACACAATACCCAGTGTCTGAAAAGGGAGACAGTTCCTTAAGCACAGGAATGTCAGATGAGGGGGCACGGCTCAGTAATCTCATGTGGAATTGTGCAGATTCCAAGAAACATGCATGTCAGAACATACGAAACACCCTTCTGGGTAAGATTACAGGCCTCCACTGTTCGTATATCTGCCAAGCAGTTGCCTATGGAAGTCTATAAACAGGACACGGTTGCAACATGACTCTTCTAACATAGGATGCATAATTTGTGGTCAGAGCTGTTGGTAGTCAAATGTTGACAATATTGGAGTTTAGCTGTGGGCCTATAGTATGACAAGTTCAAGACATTCTCCTAGGTTCTCCTGCCTGGTTTCAGTTGTATAGATATGGTGTGAGAAATCCTATAAGGACAGAGTTCTGTTATGTCTTAGTTCTTGAAACAATGGAGGAATTTCCTCATCTATAGCAGCTGGGCAAGACTTACAGTCTCATGGAAAAAGCAGGAAAGTGAATAGAGCAGGCAACCACACTATTGCAGTAAATTGGGGAACGTGCATTTACTGCAGTTCACCTGCAAACAGATGTGATCCCCTGCTTGTAACATGCAAATCTCCAAGAGATCCACCACCTCTGCCATAAAGCATCATGGCCCCTGAAAGAGATCTCTTCTGTCAGGAAGCCACCGTCTTACATGGTCCTGAATTTTCAGATGAGTGATTTTAATTTTAGGTGTTTTTTTTTTTTAAGGAATCACACACCCAGAATTCTTAACAGAAGCACAAAGGTGCAGAAAAACTCAAGGACATAACGGCCGGGACTGACATATAGGACAGTAGAGGGAGGAGTAAGGGAGGTGAGCAGACACATTGGTTGGGGAAAAGGGTAGTCCTGCACTGCCTGAAGTTAAAGAATAAAATAAACCTGAGCAGAAAACAACAGATTAGGTTTGGCAAGAGTAGTTGCTATGGATTTGATTAAGTTTTTCTAGAGTTTAATTTTGGCCAAAGAGACCACCATGCACTTGGTCTTGATCTTATGGAACCATTTCCTGCCATTTACCATATGAGACGGAAACAAGAGAGAAAGGATGGCAGACAAAAACATGTATGTTCTTGCTTTAAAAAAAAAAAAAAAAAAGGGACAGTATTCCCTAGAGATGGGCACAAAGTACTTTGTGCCCTTTTGTCATAGGTCAAAGGCAGCATTGCAGGAATCCCTGCCCCACCTTGTCTTGCAAGTGACTAGCTGCTGGAGGAGGCGGAGAAAGGAATTTCGGGCTCCTGCCCAAACTGGAAGATCGGGCAATGGAGAGGGATAGAGCAGTACATGTTGGCTGATGAGTGAAGGTACAGGCGAAGGGAGTGGGGGAAAGGAACGTGCAGCAGCAGACTTATGATAAAGGGCATGAAGTATTTTGTGCCCATCTCTAGTTCCCATTTAAGCATGTGTAACTGGCCTGATGGAAGGAACCAGACTTTGCTAGCATCAAATCCTCTTCCCACACCAGCTCTGCTAGCCCACTGAAAATGGTATAGAAAGTGAGGAGCCACGCTGAATGGGGAAGGGTGCATGTGTGTGGGACAAGGGTGGAACATCTTTTCCCCAAACCAGGCAGAAACACTTTTGAGTTCAGTTTTGCCTTGTTTTCAAGGACCCCCCTCTCCCCAGTCAATTCTATTTATTAGAACATCCTGTATTTTCCATAGCATTCTCTAGGACCTGGAGGGGCTGTTATGGGGGTAGGTCATTTCGCTTCTGGAAGATTTCAGCCTGGTTGCGCACACTGAAATCTGAATACAGTCATATGAATGTTGTGAGTTGCTTTGGGGCTCATGTCAAAAATGAATTTGAAATCAATAAGTCAAACACGGATTTGAAAGAATATGTGGGTGGTATGAGACAGTGTGGTGTAGTGAACAGAATGCTGGAATAGGTCTCGGGAGACCTGGGTTCATGTCTGCTGTGAAAACTTACTGCAGAAGGGTGGCAGTGATGAGAAAAATCACTCCTTAAACATCTCACATACTTTGAAAGCCATGTTAGGGTCACCAGAACTTGGAAGCAATTTGGCACCACGTAATAGCAACAACAGAAATAGTACAGTCTTTCGGGTGCTGGGTTGGCAAGCGTTTAAAACTTTAATTTAAAAACATGGGAATTCCTATGAGACAACAAAAAGCCCTTTGAATATGTAAAGCTGGCTTTAAATATCTTCATTTTATATATATAAAAAATAAACATCTTTGTTTTGTAAAAAAAATCAAGACATTAACTTACTAGGCACTTATATGTAGCGTAGATGCAAATAAAATGCTACTGCAAGAATACTGGGGGAAATGCCAGAAAGCCTTACTTATTCATAGGATTTTGTAATGGTTGCATAGACAGCACAAATTATCTGAGCAGCTGTAAATGTGGTTCATTTTGTCAACTGTAACCAATGCATTCCATAAATATTCCAAAATATCTGGAGTTACAGTAATAAAATACACACTCTGCATGGGCTGCCTCATGTGGTACACAGTAGAGGATTCAGAGTTCTGTTACACTGCTTCTGTCTCTAGGGTTTATTTCACATTATCCAACTTTATGAGCAATGTAAGTGAAAACAGTTAAACTCTCTTTTTTTGTACATTGCTCCTTGTAACTGGAATGTCTCTGGTCATAAAAGTAAATGTGTTTCTGCTTCCTGATGCACTTTATATATGAGAAGATTGAAACAAGCCCATTCACAAATGCTGAATGTTCAACATTTCTTACTGATGAGCTTTCCCTGTCTTTTTGTTTAGGCATGGGATGTTAAGTTTTGAGGGTTTTATTTCATTTTATTTTATTTGAAAGAATAAATACTATACTTGAGGTAGTACTTTTGGCGATTTTTCACCGAAGTCTGTCAGAAAGCCCAGTACTATTTACAGTGTATCAGCCTGGAAGTTTTTTTTTTTTTCAAAAGTCAATAACTCGGTGAACCACAGTTCAGGATGTTTCTTTTAAAAAAAATTAATACCAATAAATAGATAAGAGTCCAGTTCCAGGATACCTTCATAATCAGAAACTGCCATGTATTTGAGACAACATATGGTAAACATATTCAGCTAGCTTTATATAGTGTTATGCAGCAAACACATGAAGCTGGTAATCAAGGTGATAGGTGCATCATTTTTCATATAGTCATAAATAAGTGCTGAAAATAAATATATGGGTTATTTAAAAAAATATTTTAAAAAAAATCTTAGTAAGTCCCGCATCCCCATTTTAAAATTTAACTGCCATTCACAATTGGATTCAAGTTTCCTTATTATTTCTTGCTCTACTTTCTTCCCTCCTCCTGGACTGTGCCTCCCTCTTTGGGAATATCAAAACATGCTACACTGCCAGAATTCATTGGCACCAAATAACTGAGGCAAAGCCTAATAGTTTTACAACATCTGCAACAGCTGCAGCAGTAATACATCTGCAAGTCATTTGGAAATAGGATAGAAACTATCCATTACACAGAATTCTACCTTATATATTAGTATATTGCCGCTAGTAGTATTCCAATGACCATACAAATAGGCTCCTCTCACTTTCTGATTTAATTTATATGCAATTGAGCAATACCTGGCACAGCCATCTGTCAGCACCTCCTCAGATAGCTTCCGTTCACAATAGCCCACAGATAAGATTTTAGCTGCTGCCCAGACATTTGGGAAATATTTAAAGTTTAATTAGTATAAAAGCAGCTTACAGATTTTCTAGAAAGAGCCTCAGCAACATAAATGCCTTTTCCTGCGAGAATTATCCATGAATCCTATTCCATGACAAGCTTTTACCACTTCCCCATTTTAGTCCCCCTTGTATCACATTCGATTCCCAAAGATGATAAAACTGCAGATTTAACTCAGCTCAGTTTCACAGAAGGCTAAATGAACAAATGAAAGCCAAATCTTCTGGCATTCATTGTACACAGTTCCTGCTGTCTTCCATGTAATGAACCCTTCATCTATGCTTTGTGGCAGTGTAGTAGTAGTGGGCCCTCAAACACTGCCATTCTTTAGTACTGGCCCTTTTATTTTCTCTAGTCTGGACAATACACTAACCTTTTAATAAGCCTTGAGTGTTACAATGCAGTTCGGCTGTTTATGGTAAAGACTGGTGTTGTTGGAAGTCGTTAAAAAAAGGAGGTCAAACAAGTATGCAGAAACACCTTCCTTAATTCATACTTTCCCTCTTGCTGTGTGCTAGTTTTCTACCAGCAGGGTTCCAATGCCCCTTTCCAAAACAAACAAATACCTGACAGGGAAAGGTACAGTAGTCCGAGGAGCAAAAGTACAGACAGGAGAAAGGTTCAGCCTGGTTTGTTGTTTTCCACCCCCACCCCCAATTGTGACATCTAGCCAACCATACTGGTGTAATGTCCAGTTTATACTAATCTCACTTATGGATCACCAGAAACTTTACCTTCCTGCCTGAAAAGGCAGTCAGTGCATGAATGCAAATGTGATGTTTCAGTACTGTACAAACATTGCTTGGCTTGCTCTTTTATTCCGTTACTAAATGTATATTCTGTCCATAAAATAAAAACTGGCAGCCAAAGTGATTACTAAAATGAAAAATAAATACCACTTACATGCAAAACAGGTTTAAAAAAATCACAGATCAGAAATGCGATATAGTCCCCTTCAATTAATCCATCTAGATACCAAACTCCTGTTGAAATAATAATGCCTTTCGTTGCCTGCAAGACAACTGAGAAGAGCCAGCCTAGACTCTCATCAGAGAGCTCCAGAATCTAGCAGCATCACACAGAAAGCTCTTTCTTGGGTCCTAACCATGGTCTTTATAAAACAATACAAACGCAGGAACTGGTGATACCTTTATTAGACCATTATGAAAATAAAGCAAGAAACAAAAAAGCACCTGTGCCTGCATTTGTAACTATTATAGCTTTATTGCAAAGAATTCTCTGCAATAGCACATCAAGTCCTCAAACACTGGTTCCTACGGTTCTAAGCAGTAGCTGTTAAATCAACTTAAGTCTATAGTGTAAGTACAAGCCTCATTTTATCTTCCAAGATTTCTCACATTGGGACCAAAAGATGTAAGAAAGAACTTTTATTCAGTCGGTGTGGTAAGAGATAACAGATGGAGAGAAAACAGGGTAGAAAACCAGACAGTAATTTTAACAGCTGCATCATCACTTCCAAATTCTTCTATTTGACAAACTTTTAAGTATTGTTTCTAAGCTGCATTTTAAAACTTAGAAAATAGGAAGTTCTTAAGATTTTATCTTGGATGAATGAATTTCAATAATGTTTTGTGAATCATTTAAAAGAGCATTTACAGACGTTATTCAATCAGCTGGTACTACCATATTACAAGATATTTTCAGGTCTACTTCTACAGAAGGCAATTAAAAGCTGCTTGCAATTGGAAAAGTCAGCCTGGGAAATTGTTTTCCTTCACACTGAGCTTCCTGTGTGCATTTAGTGCCATTCTTTCCTGGCAATTCATTTTCCTTAGTGTGGTATAAAACCAGAGTGTATGTCTGTTTTTATAATCCCCCCAAATAATGACAAAATGTATAGGTACACAAAGAAAAAGTACATTAGCCTTATGAATGGCTTATTACAGCAAAGAGAAAGCTCTCAAAGTAGGACTTGCATCTATTTAGAAACTGTGTTACGTAACTGAAAAAAACAAGTTTGAAGTGTTGCCTCAGTGAAATCAGAATCTAGTCTATCAAAATCAAACTGCACAAAATTTAAGAATAAATGTTTTGGATTTTCTTGAGAAGCCAATGATGTCACAGTGATAATATGTCCAAGGCCAGTCCCCTGCACAATTAACACAGTGATGCTGATACTAAGATAATCAAGATGTACAGCTATCCAGAATGTTTTGCAATGGACTATGGATTGGGTTGGACAGACACTTCAGATTGCTTGTAATTGGATGCATCACACTGCTTTTTTGGATGTCATCTTTATGTTGCTACCTTGGTGTTGAATTTCTTCCAACAGCACTGCCTTTCTGTGAAAAGAAACTGAATTTTTGAAACATCTGTATTCTATATTCGCATTTTAGGTGCCTAATGCCTCTTGCAAAACATAAATAACTGCTGCTCAGTGCTTGGGATTTTTACAAACTGAAAGTAAGTACTATGGGTTCAGTACAAAGGTCAGCATAGATAATATAGTCAGGATCATATGAAGTTACGATGCAGAGACACATGTCTTATGATAAACAGAGAGGATGGGGTTTGACCTAAAAGGACTAAACATTGGCAGAGGTGCTTTTACCAGAAATACAAGCATTAACAAAATGTGCGTGTCAGTAATGTACATGAAAAAGCATTTATTTTCATTCTTGAGGCCCATCTAACCACCAGCCCCACCCGAGTTTTGTTCTCCATTTATTAGTGTGGCAATTGTTTCACACTTAATTAGTCTTATCTGATCATTCCCACTCATTTTAACTTCTTGCTAATTTCAATGGGAGACTTAGGTGTCCCTCCTTCGTCTTTGGTATTTTTCATCCTACTTTCTGGATTTTTCAGGAATTCTACTACCCCTCCAAAGGATCAGAACTGCCAGATTTTAGACAGGAAAATGGTACCTGTTTCATAGGCAATTTTAAGATAAGACACTGACTGTTACTTAAAATGTCATCTATATTTAGTTTAATTTCTGGACACTGACAGGTGTTCACACACTGTGAAATAAAAAGCTCTGTAGACTTCAGGGAGAAAGAAGCCACACGGCCCCCATAAAATTATTTAATCAAGCAAACATCCAACATTTTACTATGTTATCTAAAAGAAAAATGTCTACAATTAGGAAGAAACCTAGTTTGGCAGCAGACTATATTGGCAATTATAGGCCCGTCGCCAATGTTTCCTTCCTTAGTAAAGTGGTGGAGAGGGTGGTGGCTGATCAGCTTCAGGCTCTTCTGGATGAAACCAATGCCCTGGACCCGTTCCAGTCGGGCTTCAGGCCACGCCATGGCACAGAAACGGCATTGGTCGCACTAATGGATGACCTGTTGAGGGAGGCTGACGGGGGCAAAATGTCCTTGTTGGTCCTTCTCGACATCTCAGCTGCCTTTGATACCGTCGACCACGGTCTCCTTCTGGGGAGGCTCTCCGAGTTGGGAATTGGTGGTCTGGCGCTTGCCTGGCTCTGTTCCTTCTTGGAGGACCGTCCTCAGAGTACAGATTGGGGAGTGTGTTTTGGCCCCGTGGAGTCTCAATTGTGGGGTTCTGCAGGGCTCGATCATCTCCCCAACGCTGTTTAATATCTATATGAGGCCGCTGGGAGGGGTCATCAGGGGGTGTGGGGCATCGTGCCATCAGTACGCTGATGACACTCAGCTCTACATCTCCTTTTCATCTAACTCAGTGGATGCCGTTCTGTCCCTTCAGCGCTGTCTGGAGACTGTACTACAATGGATGCAGGGGAATGGGCTGAGGCTGAACCCGGACAAGACGGAGGTCCTGAGGGTGGGCGGCCCATCCATTGGTGGTTTGAGAAACTCCCTCTCATTCGGGGAGGGGGTGACTCTCACCACGAAGAGTGAGGTTCGCAGCTTGGGGGTCCATCTGGATCCGGCGCTCACCATGGAGACCCAGGTGGCGTCAGTGGTCCGCTCCACCTATTTCCATCTGTGGTGGATTGCCCAGCTGCGTCCCTATCTTGATGGTGGGGCGCTCACCACGCTGGTCCACGCGCTTGTAATCTCAAGATTAGACTACTGCAATGCACTCTACGTGGGGCTACCTTTGAGATTCATGCAGAAGCTTCAAATGGTGCAGAATGCGGCGGCCAGACTTCTTAGTGGGATGAGAAAACATCAGCATATCTCTCCCACACTGGCTGCTTTGCATTGGTTGCCTGTTCGTTTCCGCATTGATTTCAAAGTTCTAATGATGACATATAAAGCCCTAAACGGTTTAGGACCTCGATATCTGGCGGAACGCCTTCTCCCACCTAGATCTACTCGTATCACTCGCCACAGTCAGGAAAGACGGTTGAGGGGCCTTACTCCGAGGGAGGCCCGGAAAGAAAAAACAAGAAACCGGGCCTTCTCGGCAGTGGCCCTTCGACTATGGAATAGTCTTCCATCTGTGATTCGCCAGGCTCCTTCGCTGGGTGTTTTCAAGAGTCAACTTAAGACCTGGCTCTTTAGGCAGGCCTTCCCCATTGTCAGTATTTGAGCTTTACTTTCTTATTTTAATTTTCTGTCCTTACTTCTCCATTTGACCATTTTTCCATCTTGAGCTACATTATTATTATTATGCTTAAATTGTGGTGTATTGAGTGTTTGAATTGTTTTAATCCTACTTTGTTGTAAGCCGCCCAGAGTAGACTATGTCTAGATGGGCGGGATATAAATTCAATAAATAAATAAATAAATAAATACAATTAAGACAAAAGTACTTGCCCGCTATAAATGTTACTTGCAATGCAAAATTTACATTTATATCATTATTGTTTGAACACTAAAAAAATAACAGTCCATTGCTCAAAAAATAGCACGGTTGCATTATTTCAAAGTTCTGATACAACCCACGATTGACTCGATGGTATCTGTGTTTACAACCGTTTGCATTTAAGGTTCAATAAGAAAGGTAGCGCCCATGCTAATGCTGATTATTTTTCCTGACAGGGTGCTTGGGGAACTTCAATGGAGGAGAGGACAGCACACTCATGGGGGGGGGGGGGAGAGCGTGGTGTGTTAAGGAACTATAGAGGAAAAGGAGAAACAGAGTGAGCCGTCCCCTCAACTAGAGACGCCCAAGCAGAAGAGAGCTATGGGAGCAAGGGAGGTAATAAAGAGCGAGGCACTGAATGTAGAGAAAGGAAGGGAATCAAAGGAGAAAGGGGAACAGATTGAGATATGTCTGGTGGGAGAGAGAGAGGAGGGGAGGAGCTAATTTTGCCTGTGTGGGAAGATATAGGGGAGCCAAGTGGGAGGAGACAGTTCAGTGTACCAATGACAGGGGAAAGGAAGAAAAAGGAAGAGGAGATAGGAGGGAAGAAAGAATTGGGGTATGATAGAACGAAGGGGTTGTTGGAAGACTTCCCTAACCTAAAAGTGGGAGGATTGTTGCCTGATCCGGATGCGTCTACGGGAAAAGGGATATCGGCAGATTCTTTAGAATGGACAGTTGTGGTTTATCCGCGGGGGCAAGGTCACTCGAAGGTGATCCGACCCGACTCTTCTTTCAACCATCCACCACTGGAGGGAGATTGGGCCAGACACCCGTGCTGTGGCACCATTTGCGCGGTTCGGAGTACTCCGATGAGGAAACCCATGGATCGAGAACGTTTCGGGCCAGCCCCTCAATGAATCCTGTCAGTTTTAAGGCAGAGTTGTCGTCTTCGCAATATGGACAGTTACCTGATATTAGTTGTTTTGAACCTGTAGAAGTTGTTATAGATTCACCCAGTGCTAAATTGAATAAATCTGTTGACGTTCAAAAAGAGATTCAGTTGTCATTTCCCGCCAAAAGAGAGGAACTGCTTCAGATCTTTAACGAACCCAATCACAACAACAATCTACATTTATTCAACTACAGTCATGTCATCATCTTCTGGTTGCTGCACAATGGTGGAGGGTGGGGTTTCACTTAACTGGGGCTTATTTTGGGGGTAGGGCTCATATTACGAGTATCCTGAAAAATCATGCTAGGGCAGACCTGGGCAAAGTACGGCCCGAGGGCCACATACGGCCCGCGAGCCGCTCCTGTCCGGCCCGCTGGACATCAAAACCATTTATAGCTTTTTGTCTAAAGTTGATCAGTTGCTTATCTTTAACATACCGCAAAAAAACCCTTTAGTATTTGTGAAGATTAACATGTTTAAAATAAAAACAATCATAACATCACTGTTTCATTTTATTTTTAAGTAAAGTTGGTTCGGCCCCGGAACACAGTTCAGATTTTTCATGTGGCCCCCTATAGAAATTAATTGCCCACCCCTGTAATAGGGCTTATTTTCAGGTTAGGTCTTATTTTAGGGGAAACGGTACTAAACAGTAAGTGAATGATACTGAAAATATACAGCAGCATATAGTGGGGATATAATATTTATAATTAAATTTTAGAACTCATTGACTGAACAACTGACAGCTACAATCATTTTGTGATATCTTGAGAGTTCATATCATCAACAAGAAAATCCATCTGTTAAAATGAGACGCCAACAACCTCAGTTAAACTACTTTAATTATAACACATATATCACCTTACTGACAGAATTAAATTGTTTCTGTTTCCACTTCTGATTTAGTGTCTAGAAGATGATGATTTAGTGTCTTCTGATTTAGTGTCTCCCAGATGATGGCTGAGGGAGCCGCATTTTGGACAGCAAAACATCATAATCCACAAAGGTGTATGGTGTATATTCGTGATGCTGCAGGTTCTTGTAGGTAGAAATGTCATATGTTTCTTGTACAATGTCAACTGGTGGCTTGGTCTCTATGAAAGAAAAATACATACTTGTGAACGTTCTAGCTCAGTCAGATTTCATGAAAATAGAGGTTTCTCACTCAGTTTTCTGCTAAAGATGGTTGCTGGCTACCAGTACCTTATAAGAAATCAAGAATATAGCAAAATAGTAAATGAATTTAAATTTGAACATGTAAAATTGTAACATGTTACCTGTAAATGTATAAATCAAGTTGAAATAAATTGCAAATAAATTAATGTAGTTTTCCCCTCAAAATTCCCAGTAAGGAATATTGTTGTGCAAGGGTGAGAGGAGGGAGGAGCATGTGCACAACACACCTCAGAGCTTGGAAGTAATGTTAATAATGTTACTCATAACACATTTGTTTCTGAGCAATAAGGGTCAGTGTTGCTAACCTTGTAGCACTGTAGCATAAATTTTATTTATTTATTTATTTATTTTGCATAACAAGTTCACCTGTTACTGCAAAACATTATATGGGGCCACCAGTTTAATTGTTTTGTTTAAAAAAATTTTTTTTAAATAATATTGCCAATAAACACAAAGAATGCATTGTGTTTTTGTTACTCATGAATAACAAGTAAATTGTTCCTAATTTAAGAAATTATTAGCAAATGAACAGTGCACTACTTTTTAAGATATCATTTCCAAGCTCTTAGACACCTCCATATGTGAAACTGGAGATTTACTTTTTGTTATCACATCAGGGCCAGAGACACACGAGGCTTTTTTTTTTTTTTTTTGGAAAACATGCTAGCTTGTTCTACTCGCAGCAGGAAGGGCTGCTGTGGAAATAAGAACGTGGAGATCTAACAAGGCACAGAGGTCTGCTCCACGCTGCTTTTGGATCCACGGATCCATGGACCACAGCTATATTTGGTATGTCCTCTTTGACAGCCTCCTTCTAACATTTGTTGTTGTTTAGTCGTGTCCGACTCTTCGTGACCCCATGGACCAGAGCACGCCAGGCCCTCCTGTCTTCCACTGCCTCCTGGAGTTGGGTCAAATTCATGTTGGTAGCTTCGATGACACTGTCCAACCATCTCATCCTCTGTCGTCCCCTTCTCCTCTTGCCCTCACACTTTCCCAACATCAGGGTCTTTTCCAGGGAGTCTTCTCTTCTCATGAGATGGCCAAAGTATTGAAGCCTCAGCTTCAGGATCTGTCCTTCCAGCTTCAGGATCTGTCCTTCTAACATAGAGCTCCTTAATTTTTTAACTTCACAAAAGCCACAAAATGTCAATCCTTCACTAGACTGTTAGAATATAAGACAATGAAGCCATGTGATGGGAAATCTAAGGATGACACAAAGTGTTGATTAGTGTTCTTTTCATTGTACCATATGAATTTCTATGAAAGCATCTCTTGTTTGAGAAACCTGAAAACATTAATATTTTATTTACCATCAGTAAGGTGAAACCACCTGGTTGGATAGCTCAGTGAATTAGGTGACTGGCTGCAGAGCCAGAAGTTGGCTGTTCGATTCCCTACTGCCTCCTGTGAATAGAGCCAGCTTATTTACCCTTGGGCAAGATGCAGTCTCAGGATGCCCGCAGAAGAAGGGAATGGTAAACCTAGAAAACCCTGAAAAGAGTCGCCATAAATCTGCACTGACTTGACAGCATATTATTATTATAAGTTGAAATAGAGTAGACCCACTAAATCAATGGAACCTATATAAGTGTTAACTCACCAAAACCCCACTGATTGAATGGGCCTACTCTAACTGTGACTTACAACACCAAGCAACAGAATTTTTTCAGTCAATTATGTATAGCCAAAGGTTTCACTCAGCATTTTATTCCTGTTCTTCCTTGCTGGTTCGTGCTTTCAAAAAATAAAAAGGATGAAGATTTGAAAGACTTATTAAACCAACTCTATATTCTACAGATGCCTTGACAAGTGGTCCAGCAGTAGAGGATACAGAAAATGCAGAAAGATGGGAGAGACCAGCACAGTCAGCCAAAAATCTTAAACACTATGCCAGAGGGCAAGAGTTGTTGGTCAGTATGCAACTTTTTTGCACCTCAGTGATTTCAGGGGCAGAATTAAGCAAGTGCTCACACTTCTGCAACAGAAATAAACAGAACTGGACTGTGCCCTTGCAAAACTCAAAGCTAGATTTGTAAAGGTTACTTTGCAGGTAGCATTTTCAGAAGATGGCTACTAGGGTTCCATTTTGGCAATCAGAGCTTGGCTATAGGACTAAAAATTGAGTTAGAGGGTCAAATTTTTATTTGGTAAGCAGAATGGCTAATGAAATAAAAAAGGCAACTAAAATCCTGGATTCAACTTTCAGATACATCGTCACTGGCAGTTCCACTATCCTTTTTTGAATTACACCTCAGGCATATAAGTACTGTCCAGATGTTTTATATTTCACTTTCTTCCTGATGACAACCACCAATTAATTCTAAGATGATGATGATAAACATAGTTATTTCAAATTTTTTTTAGGCCACAACCGGGCTGAAATAGAAGCCAATGTCAAAACTGTTTTCAATCCGCAAGAAAGATTTTAACTGTGTTTTGCAAGTCACTGGCACCCTCCTCTGGACACACAGAGTCAAACAATTTGGATAACACTTCTATTTTGATTTTACAATAAACTTCCTGAAGGTATATCTCAGTCTGGATTTCATTCTCAGTTTCAAGTTTCATTTTGCAGCTGACATAATTATTATTTTCTCTGTCTTCTAAACAGAGTAAATTTTGTTCCTTATGTGCCTGTGCATGCAGTGGAGCCAACTTCTACAGCTATCAGAACACTGCAAGAGTAAAAAAGAGTGGAGAGTACAGGATGAGCATTGTCAGTTCCAGAAGAAAAACAACAGTTACACTAAAGGCAAGTCCTGGGTAACAAGAGCAAAAAAACACCACAAAATGGGTCAGTCAATTATACTTTCAGCAAGATTTAAAGAAAATGTTGATTTTGTTAAGGCAGCCCATTTTCACTTTCATTTGCAATTCAATATTACCAAAAGGATGAATACCAGTGTAGAAGAACTGAGCAGAATGCTGTAAAAGAAACACTATGTCCCACTAATAACTTAAGAGCTATATTGAAAAGAAGAAAAAGAAATGAAAACTGTAAGTGCAAATACTCATAAATGTAAGATGTGAAAAGCATCAGAGGCCCACTGAAATAAATGCATGAGGAAAGAGTCTTAAGAGATTCCAGCATGTTTTCAAATAATGAGAATACAAGCTATCTGCTTATGTAAAGCCCTCAGCCCCCACAGGACCAAAGCAGAAGATAAAGCAATACCCTGTATAGTGCTCTGTTCAGTCTGAACTTCAACATCCAGGACCATCTCTTCTTTCACAGTAGGGTCTGCCACTGGCATTCTGCTGCTCAAAACCTCTTCCTGTAGCACAGCAGCAGCTCCTCCTTGCTCTTCAGTCTTTTGTGCTTTTTTTGCCATGTCTTCTTTCTTTTTTAGCAAAGTCAAATTTTGTACTACACCTTGCTGAGGCACAGTCTGAGTTCTAGAAAATGTATTTGAAGCTGTTTCCACAACAGATACCTCCAGTTGCTTACGTGCGACTTCTTTGGGCCTTTGGCTCTTGATAATTTTGGTCCCAAATTCTGAACCCTTTAAGTGCCTTTCTCTTGATTTTTGGTCTGTGGCATCTGTCAGATTTGATTTTAACAGCTTGTCATCAGCAGTTGTCTTATGCAACTGCTTTTGTTTAATTGGCGTCTCTGTGATTCTGGGACTGTAAGGGAGCTTCTCAGATTTTTTGCCCTTGACTTGTTCTTTTGGGAAGTCCTTTTGACTTACTTTATTTATCTTGGTTGTTTGGTCCTTCGACGAGATGTGATCTTGCTTTGGAAAAGACACTTTGGTTTTTATGGATTCTTTGAAAACATCTTCTTCAGAATCAGAACTGGAATCTGAATCAGAACTTGATGAGGTGGATGACTCTTCTTCTGCCAACTTCTTAGTCAAGCCTTCTTTTGAGGAGAAAGCAGACTCCCCTTCAAGAGGAGAAAGCTTTGCTCTCTGAGGAAATGTTACTAATGTTTTTCTTGCCAAAAATTTCCTCAGATCTTCATCTGCTAACTTTACAGTTGCATCTGCTTTAGTGTTATTTATAATTTCACCTTCATCTGTAAATGGTGGGGAAAAAGGTAGGAGACAGCTTATAAAGGAAATTCAACTTCTGTTTTGAAGCTTGGTGAACTTCTCTAGCAAATTATCTCTAGGAAATGGCAGAGGGGAAACATCATTTCTGAACATTTTAAAATTCACCCATTAATATGGAATTCTAGCTGAAATTTGTGAAGTGAGTTGGTATAAAAAACACCTTAAAATTTAGCTTTCACTAACTTCTCAATTTTAGCATTTTCCATATAAATAAATACAGTTAGTTGTTTCCTTTAGTTGCAAATGCTATTTGAAGGAACATTAATAACGTATTACCTGCTTGTTGTGTCAGGTTGCATGTGAAACTTAAAATTCTGTTTCAACCTGTGACATAAGGATGAAAACACTATCTTCTCAAATACATTTTGAAGACTATTTGACACTGTAGTATCCAAGTACTTCAGCTAAATTAAATATTTTGTGAGAAATTGATTTCAACCAAGTACTTTACCTTTGTCATAGCTTTAAAGAATTGGAAAACAATCAGACTTTGCCAAAGTAACTTTTTGAACTAACTCTTTCAAAATTCCCCAACCTCCATGCATGGCCATTTGTGGTATCGACAAATCACAAATCATTTGCTTTTTCACAAAATGTAGCTGTACATATGCATCTCTTATGTAAAACATGTCATTTGTCTTTTGATGGCTGCCTCCTACTGCTATTTGGTCGCCTTCAATCTGTTCCTTGCTCTTCTAGTTCGGGCTATAGGGAAATTTTAGTGCCTTCCTTTTACTTACATACACAAAATTAACCCTTTCAAACACAGACATATTTGATGTATGGCTGCCATAAAGCTTACCCCTTCTCTGAATCTGGGAAATGTTCTATTGTATGGACTATCTAATCCAGATATTTTATGCAAAAGTATGCCAGACACATACAAGTAGGGTACAGAAATGAAGCATAAAAGCTCATTTCCCATTTGTCACATTACATATTGAATGGCATGCCACTTTTATATCGGGGTTTTTCCAATAACCACTAATGCTCCAAGAATTTATCTAGTTCTTTAAAAAAATCCAACTAGGTTTTAATGAGATGTACACAGATGTATATAGCAACAGAAATATACTGTGTTTATACCCTTGCTCTGCAAGTGCTGCTTCAAGACATTTTTGTTGATTATATAATATAGTGCCTTGAGAATTCCTTGGATGTTGGGAGAGCAACACATGTTGCATCACTAACGCACACTACCTGAGTTCCTTGTGCAGTTGGGCCACATCAGCAAAGTCTGAAAAAGGATTTTCACCTGTAACACATATGGGGAGCTTCAATCTAGTCATGTTCTGTAGCAAAGGCATTTTTATTACAAATGTTTCTCTACCCTTCGACTAACCATTTTAGTTTTCTATAAATGAACTTTAAAAAATTAGACAAGGTGTTTTTGTTTCTAAGAAGAGAATTTCAACAGCAAAGTGGAACAGGCACCACAAATGTGTCTCAAAAGAGAGAACAATGCTTTCCCCATATTAACTATTAAATTGTTTTTATTTATAATTTGGTAATTGCTGTGGCTTCATTTTGGAAAGAACACTGAAATGAACTGGGGCTCACTCCAACAAAGCCATTAGGGGCTGGCACTAAATTGAAGTGAGATGTCCAACTGCTGCTCACTAACTACATTCAGTCAGATTAACTCTTGTTCCTCTGGCCTATATTTTACAGAGTCCTTGCATATACAATTTTGGATTCAGAAAGAAATGTTTCAGGGTGGCTTTCCCTCCAGTATGCTAGTTTTCTGAACCTCTTATCACTTGATATATAAAGCTTCCTCATGGTGATCCAGCCAAGGCTTATGTCTGCCATTTGTGAAAATTAGGCCCTTGCTCAAATTTGGCTGGAAGAGGTGGCATAATTGAAAAGTCAAGGCTTAATTGTTCTGGCTAAAGACAACCTTATGACTATTAGTCATTTTGTCCAGTTCATGCCTTGTCCCACATATTATGAAAAGAAATTTTCTTATTTAGCTCTTGGCTGACTAAATCAGCAGTTTTTAACCTTTACCACAGACTCCCTTTAAATATATTTTGTTGCCACAGACCACCAAGACTTAACTCAAGATTTAAAACCCTAAAGTGCATCAAATATTTATTTAAAGATTCTCATGTAGGGTCTCATCAACAGATATTTCTTGCAATAACGGCACGTTTTACACAAACAAGCAAGGGAAATTAAGATTTTGTTCTATGTTTCCTTTTCTTTCTTGCTTTCTTTCATTCATTCTTTCTATTTTAACTGCAAAAGATTATAATACTTCTTCAAGCCTTTGCAGACCCCGTGAGGACATCGCACCCTCCCGGGGGTCCACGAATCACAGGTTAAGAACCTAATGCCTAAATTATTCTAGGTTTGACTTGATCAGTATCTCTTCTTGCCTTTGATTCCTCTTAAGAACCACATGCTGGGCACATTTCTTTCATTTGTTGTGTTTTTAGTGCCAACAATTCATGACCGTCTACGTTTTGGTGTCACTTAAAAGCTATGAAAACTGCAACCAAAATTGAAACCATAAAGCAGAGGATGGAAAATGGTGTGGTTGAGATTAATAAACTTCTGAGGGCACTTAGCAGGACTTTTACCAGAAATACTTAAAAGGACAAACCGAACAAGTTGGCATGGAACCAAGCTACCACTGTGTGAATGCTGTGAAGTTCAGACAGCTAAAAACAGGACGAAACTGTCAACATGGAGTATAAGCGCAGGCCAGTGTTAGAGAAGATGAAAAAGGACAACCATATTTAAAAGCATGGTAGCAAAATTATTCATTAGTAGTAATAAGTTACAGTTGCAAAAGTTAATTAGGAACAGAACAGAAATTGTATGTTGAAAGACAATGGCTTGATTAGTTCTCTCCACTTTACCTTCCCTCCCACTTCTGTAAGTGCTACTAAATTAGTTCTGGTTGAAGAACTCCTGCTACAACAGTTGACTGTACCGGTATATAAAGTTTTTCACACTGAATAGTTAAGGATGCAAAGCACGAGAATGGTAAGAATAGCAAAGGTGCTAGACTTCTGACAGAATAAACTGGTGAACCAGCAATATCTGTTTCCGTTCCAGTAGCATTAGAAAAGTGACATCTAAGCACTCCATTTTCATTTTCCATTAACAAGCCTCATGGCAAATGTATTCTTTCATCAACAAAAAAATAATTGGCTATTTTGTGTAGAAATGCTGAGAATTAGTTCAAATACATGTAAAAGACGACACGTTTCACATCCATGTTTTAGAGCAGGAATGGGAAATTTCTTGTTTGTGGGAATTCCCCCTGTAGGAACAATCTTCTTTTGTGGCTATCCTGAAGATAAGAGGATATGAACAACACAAAAACATATTACATTCTAAAGAGCTCTTGTTTGCAGCCTGTGTCAGGTACATTAATAAGAATTACATCTGCCTCCAACAATTCTACTACAGCCAGCCCACTCTGTGCCCTTAGTTCTGGTGATTGCTAAACCTGCATCCAGAGCCTGTTCCCACATTGGAATTAGGCTCTTTTTTTTCAAATTACCTTGCCCCAACTTTAGACAATAAGTAGCCAAGACCTGAGTTCAGAGCACAATGTTATACCCAGGTTATGCTAAGTGTAAAAAAAATAATAATGAATGGGTTGAGACTATGGAATTTTAAAATGCATTTTTAGATTATTGGCACATTTCCCAACTATTGGTTGAAATCATATTGCTCAGTGAAGTAAGTCACAACAAAAGTAGGCCATTGAATCAGTGGGGATTTGTGAGCCATCTCCATAAATTCCATGGTTTCAATGGACCTACTCTAGTTGCAATTTACTATGCTAAGCATCACAATTTCAGCCACTAAATATTATATTTTGTTTATAGAGTCATTATAGACACTAGTGCCAAATTAATAGTTATGACAAATTCTCAAAGCCTTCAAGAACTACTAGATTCAGCATGAAAGGCTATCTGTCCTATGTATATCACACTGTTTTGAAATCTTAATGTTGTAATTTTTCTTCTCTTGCCAACTGACATTTAGGCTGTTAGAACAGGTCATGTGAAAAGTTATAAACAGAAAATGACATTATTAGAACGAATAGCAAGGCAGCTTCATGTTTTTACAGCAAACATAACATTCGGTTATGCACAGCTACTTAAAAAGCAACTGAAGGCCAGTGTTGGGTACAGATACTCTGTCATTTATAATGGAGCAGTCTGGCTTCAGTTTGTAGTATACAAGAAATCAAGCTTCTACTGTTTCACATAAGGCCCACTCAGAATCCCAGTAAAGTCAGAGGAAGGTGAATAAAGCTTCAGTCCATAGGTTCTTTAGTATGACAGGCAAACCTAGCAGCTACTGCACTGAATTATTTCTCCTTCAAAAAAAGTGGAGTAGGATGGCAGAATCCACTTTTGTTTCTCATTCTTGCTGGGAGGAAACAAGTCAGAATGCCAATGCTGCCCATGTTGGACATCATACTAAAGAAACCATGCATCAAAGGTGCAAGCCAGGGTTCACCCAAGGCCTTTCTTACTATGTTGTGCAACCTGGACCATGTTAAAAATATCAGACTCCCGAAGCAGAAAATCACCAACAGAATACATAAGGTTGATACATACACATTTTGCATCCCTGTTTTTATAGAGAGGAGTGTCACAATCCAATAAAGTCATATGCACTATGAAATTGTGAAGCCTTTAATCAATGTAGACTTGCCACTGCTACTGATGTCATTCCCACAGTGCACCCTGAGCTACACAAGAGGATTTCAGCCATTCAAGTCTTATAGAAGGAGTGAGGGACCATCAACTTGTTTGTGACACCAGTGGTTCTCAGTAAGTAGTACCTGTACCACCACCACTGGAATATGAAAGTATATTTGTGGGACTCAAGATTTTCCTAACAATTGCTAGGAACTCACACTCTCTCAGTCCTGATGCCCTGCTGCAAGTGTGACGTTTCATCTCCCAGTGACCCTACTTATCATGGATTATCTATCTGTGATCTTCTAGCATACTGGTACTAACTTTGGATTTTTTTTTAACTGAGTCCTTGTTCCTCCTGCCCATCAACTTACCAAAGATGAGAAATGTAATGCCTGCATACAGAGAGATGAAATTTTTGAAAAAAATAATATTTTCTATCATGGATGAACTCAGGGTCTTTCATAGAACAACTGAAGTGATATCAGACATGAAAGGGTGAAGGTCACTGGGCTAGATGCAGGCAACAATTAACAAAAAGGGAAGGTATCTTACTTTTGTTAGAGCCTTTTTTAGAGTTGCCTGGTTTGGTGCACAAAAAGACAGCAGAAGGCAGACTCCGAAGCCCCCACACTTGGAGTATAGTAGTCTGTAAGAATTAGGAAAGACAAATGACTAATGAAACAACTGATTAACTATAACTTCTTCAGCTCCCCTTAAATGGAATTGATCACATTTATTGCAAGTGAGTGGATCTTACATTCCACTAGAGTACTGGACAAATAAAACAGGTACAATTCACAGAAATGTTTTCACTGTCACAATAACTTGAAGAGAGTCACTGGATTGCACTTATATTAAAATTATATTAGATTACGTATATTTCATTTGTATCCTGCACTTCCTTTTGGGAGCCTAGGCAAAATACAAAATCTCAATTCTCCAGCTGTATTTATATTATGATTATACCAGAGATTCTTTGTTCTTTGAAGTCTCTATTATTACATTTTAAACACAACCCACAATAGTTGATAGGAATCACTGTCTGTGTTTTAATAACCAGGGTAATTAACACAGGGATGAATTTTCAAGAGAAAATTAGACAACTTTCTGTCAGATATACTTTGATTTGGATTCCTTGCATTAAGCAATCTAGTGGACTTTGATGGCCTTATAGCCCCCCTCCAATTCCATGATTCCATGAATCTTCTCTTAAATACCAGGTACAAATGTATTTCTAACTATTATCATCTTATCTCTGCTGAAAAAATTGCAGCTATAGAGAAAATTTGTGGTCCCAATCGAAGGGACGAAATGTTTACAAATGTTTACAAATATGTAGGAAGGACTCCCTATACCCCAAAGACCCTGTCCAAACCAGTTTGCCCTAGACGATCCAATGGTTCAAAGGATAGCTATAAAAATGCTGTAACTGATTCTCCCTATATATTACAACTAGTACACAATTATCTGTTGTACACGTTTTAAATTGCATTTTGTATATTTTGGCCATATAATATGTTTTATAAACTGGCTGTACATTTTTTAAATTGCATTTTATATATTTTAGCCATATAATATGTTTTATGAACTGGTCACCCGACCGTAATAAATAAATTCAATTCAACTGCAGCTGTCAGGGCACCAAATGTGACATTAAAATATTACGTTAGCACTTAGCTTTCCCTGTGCCTCTGCCACCACTTAACTCTAGTTGGTGAGCAAATTTAGGAATATGTTTTTTCTATATATGCCTGTGGTCATGAAAGAGAAGTGTATAAATTAGGTAGAACTGGGAAAGAACAGAACAATTCCCTACTGCATCATACAGTACTAGGAGTTTAAATGAATGTAGAATAACACCTAATAAAGCCATATATCTTTTATTTTGACTGTTAAATTAATTATTATCTTAACAGAGAGCAAGTAATCAGCAGGAATACCACAACAGTTAAATCATCAGTGTTACTAAAGGGATCAAAACCTTTACACAACCATCTACTATAACAATCACTTTCACAGCAAAAAGTACACAAGCTAACAATAGCCAGAATCCTACTGGTTTCCACAATGTAAATCCACAGCCACAACTGTATAACTAGTGTGAGCAATTATCCCAGCTGTCTGTCATGTGCTGAGACATACGCACCTTGCACACAGTTGCACATGTGGATGTGAGACAAATGGTCAGAAAAAAAACCACTCTAATTTTCCTTCCACGTGTGCTATTTCGCAGCAGGGTTCTGGCCATTACGTATTAATTATTAGTTACATTTCCATCCCACTTTTCCTTCAATAAACGCTAGGCAGCTTGTGCTACCATAACATTTATTAATGGTTGGTTGAAGACATAACATGGTTCATATTTAAACACGATATTAACTGTTCCTGTGAAGAATTTCGTTTATCAGGTGTCCAACATCCAAGTCCTAAAGGAGGATCTAAAACACAATGATCTGCTAACATCCTTGAGAAGAATGGAGATAATATTTTGCTTTCTGAATGCCTGAGAGAGAGTTGGCTGGTATCATGATTATCATTCAGGCACCAAGCAAAAAAATATTTATCTTTTGGAAATACTACAGCCAACATTCGAAACTTCCAGTAATTTTAATTAATTATCATTTTTGACTACTCCCCCCGTTTTACTTTGTGGCGTTGTTCTATTTTGTTCTTTATTACTTTCCACTTATTTTTTTCTCCAACTATTTTGCACACGACCAGAGAACAAGCAATCACAGTGAAAGTAGAAGACACAGATTAGGAAAATATTGCATTATTCTTTGGAATACCTGAAGCAAAATACAAGGTATACCGCCCCTTAATTCTGACCTCTACGGTAAAAATTCGCTTGGAAACCTGCAGAATGAGAGCGAGGGTTCGATCCTGTGGACGTCAGTAAGCCCCGTCGAAATCAGTGAAACTTAGTGTTGATTAAACATGCACTGAATCATGATGCGGAACCCGGGACCTTAAGGTTAAATTCTGACTTTCCCCAGCCCCCAGTAATTCTCATAAACGACACAGAGAGAAAACGCACGGTCCACTACCGTTGACAACAAAATAAAGCTCCATAGGAGTGAGAAAAATAACCACACAGTCTCTCTTGCTTACCTTGAACGCTGCGACACGACCACAGGTGGTTAAAATAGAGGCCGCCATCTTGGCGTCCACCAAAATCTGTCCCCTCCACAACCTTTGTCGCCAAAACGAAGGTTCCACCCGCCCTTCCAGCATCTGATGCCCTTCTGAAACAGGCATTCTGCGCACATGCGCGGGGTCTTAATTGAGAAGTTCCGCCCACATTTCCTGTGGCCTTTAAAAGTTTACTAGGAGGTGAAGTACAGTAGTAGCTTTTCTTTCAATCATCTCCACGTTAGTTTAGCGATTTCTACAATTTGTAGTGGACAGGTGTGAAATCTCACGGGGAAATCCAAATTCATACCACTGTATCTCTTCTTCCTATATTATATCGTCCTTTTCTTTTTTACTCTGATAACTGCATCTCCAGACTGTGAAAGGTATCACTTGTCTTCCTGCCTTTCTCCAAAACAAGTATGGGTAGTTCTAAAAAAAAGCCAATATGTGGTAATGAACAACTTCAATGTTTCCAAAACTTGTCAGTTTTTGAACTTTATGCAACTATTGTTCAAAGTTAGGCAGAATGCAAAGACATCATATATAAAAGAAAAAGAAGAAACAAACTAAGAGACAAAAAGTCTGTGGCACCTTAAAGACTAACTGCTGTATTCTGATATGCTATATTTTAATGTGAGCTTTTGCCTGATACCCTTGCACAGCCTAGCATGGCTAATGTTTTTAAAAGCTACAACTATGAAATAACAGGCAAAAACAAAAGAAAAATAAGAAATACATAAGACAAAAGCATTGTGGCACCTTACAGACTAACAGCTATATTTTGATGTGAGCTTTTGTAGACAAGTCCATTTCTTCAGACAAAAGACTACATGGTCTAAGGAAGTGCACTTGTCCACTAAAGCTCACATTAAAATATAGCAATTAGTTTTTAAAGTGCCACAACATTTTTGTCTTCTTTAATTTTTAGTGTTTGTTTTGGCCTGGTACCTGATATTACTGCAACCCTTCTAATTTTTTTTTTAAATTACCCCACCTTTCTCCTTAAAAGGACCCAAGACGGTGGGTAATAAAACGAGACAAGTGTCATTTTACTCTTGTTCAGATTTGGAAATCATTGCCAATCTACTTTAGATTATCAGAGATCTGCAAATAGATTCAGATTTGCTCTGGAAGGGTTGCTGGTCCTCTGGGTTCAGGGTGGGGTGAGACGGGGAACGATGGCTCTGGGTTTTTACTTGAATTTTGTAGTGCTGGACACTATCCTCACATTACTACATTCTGTCTATCTCCAGACTAGAGAAGTTGGTTGAAATGACTTGGTGGCAGTGCAGTCACTAGTCAAAATGTGAATAAGCACAATTGTGTTGACAGAATTGTGGACAACCATATCTAGCTTATCACAGTTGTTACTTCCTTGATGGCTTGGAGGAGAAGTGAGAAAAATTAACAGCAACAGTTAGAAATAATCGGAAGGGAAGCGTAGGTAATATCTTTATTACACAACTAAAAAAAATAATGAAAGTAAGACAGATTTGACTGCACGCAGATCTTCATCTAGCTAGCCTGTTTGTGGTTTTTTTTTTAAAAAGTGGTCTAATAAAGTTATCACCCATCCTTTGCCTTCCAATTGTGTACAAGGACTATGTGGTGTGTGTGTTTTTCTTTTAAGTTAGAAATACACAGAATTGGCCAGCTGCGTTAGTGTTTAGGGTAAGAAGAGAACAACTCCGGTTATATTCAATTGAAACTGTGCATTAACTGTTAGAGAAACATTGGAACTTAAATTGATTAAGCGGGAATTTAAATTGGTTTATCAGCTTATTACATTAAAGGAAAAATCTGAGCAGTTGCACCGATGGTTGCAAAGTTTCCCTTGCTGCATTGTACACTGGCTGTCCAGTCCACCCCACCTCATGCTGCTGCTGTTGGAAGCAGAGTGTGAGAAGTAAAGATTGTAGATAGACTCCCTTCCCTAATCCCCCCTTCCCTTTTCTTAACAATTTACCTTCTAGAGAAAAAGCTGGCAAAGAGGAGGAAGCCACATATGTTCTAGCTCTGGGCCTGTCATTGATACACACAGGAAATCATTGAGTAAGTGAAACAAATCACTCAGAATATGTCACTAGACTGGGCATTTGGGGTTTGACATTTTGTTCAGGGGTGCAGGCCATGTTGGAAAGATGAGGTGCTCAAGAAGTGCTTCTGAGGTGCTTTGAGATTCCCCTTCTGAACTTTTTCTCAGGCCATTGATTACCATGCAATGATTTCTGTGATCTCTCTGGGCAGCACTTCTCTTTCTCAGATTTTCTGTTTGACCCCATAGCCTGTAAACATAGGCAGGGCCTGGGAGATTTTGATTCTTTTTCTGCAGAAATGTTGCCTTTTTTCTGTTTGAGAATGGGATATGTACAGATGTGTTTTTAGCAGTTGTGCTCATATCCAGGTGATTAAAAGGTGGTAGTGGTGAAGTCTTTCAGTTTTTGAATTGCATTCTTATGGATGAAGTGAGGACTGTAGTCCCTTAGAGCACAGCCTTCACATGTCTGCTCAGAAATATGTTCCAGTAAATTACACGAGGATCACTCCAAGGTAAGTGGATATAAATTTGTAACCTTCATGAATTATGAGGACTTGACAAGGTCAGGAGTTATACTAGAACATAGTGCAACAGTGTACATAACAGACTTTTGTTTCTATAATTTAGAAAAAGTTTTAATAGTCTATGGAGGAATAAGTCCAATTGTATCCAATGAGGTTTACTTCGAGGTACATAAATGTAGCAGTTTAAGTATCTTCCAATCACAGACTCTTCCTCTACATCAGAAATCAGGGATGTGGCATGGCACTTATTTTCCTAGACTTCAGAGAGATTATAATAGAGAAACCAGTTTGTGAGATTCGGAAAAACCTAAGTTGCATCTTTTTTTTTTCTTTTTTTTTTTTTTTTGTATTCTGGACGGCCTTGTGCCCTTCTACGGGCGGCCCACCCTAGACTTTGCTGTGGAAGTTAGAGAAGAAAACGAGCTCCGTAGTACGCCGGAAGTGCCCATAAGGACGGCGACAGAGTGTGTTGTTCTTTCTCAGAGACATAATTTATTTTGGAAACAATCTGCGACGACACTGGCATGTGTTTGTTTCCGAAGACCTATTTCGATTGGTGCCGGAGGTTCAGATTTCGTGACAGCCTCATCTCGAGGGCAGGGAAGTAATTGCTGACATCATCTCAGGCAGGCCGTGTGGGGGGTGTCATCGCCCAGCGACGACGGTTGCACCCACGTGGGTCCGGCTGCAAGCATGGAAGCTGCAAGAACCGCGAGTCCCGCGCCGACGCTGGCCATCCGTGGAGACCTTGTGGTCGTTACCGGCGGGACTAACCTCTTGGCGGTGCGTTCCAAAGAAGCGAGGTGAGTGAAAAGACCTCGAAGGGCTCCGATTTGGTTCCTGTTTGGGGAGAGATCCGAGAATTATTTGTGAAAAACCAGGCAGAGATTAAAGCATTCCCCGGTCATCTGTTTGTGTTTGAGCAAAGACGGCAGCTGTGTTTCCTAGTGATTGTGTAGAAAGGACGCAAGGGTGTCTCTTTAAATTACGATCAGTTATTCCGTGACGGTACTTTAACAAGTTTTCTGGTTACACAGTCAGGATCAAGAATAGTCACTTCTCACTATGATTCTGAGGTTAGTGATCAAGGAGTACAGTAGTTCCTAGTGGTGTGTCGCTTAAATGGGAGTATGCAGAATCGCTTTGTGGATGATCAGCGTGCAGGGCAATCCAGTGAAACCATTAGTTCTTCACATGATTTTTTAACTGTAGCTGTCACAGTCCCTTATGATAGCTTTTGCTGGGTGGATCTGGTGGGAATTATAAATCAAAGCACCTGAAGGGCCAAAGGTTCTCACCCTTGAGTCCTGTCAACTCTTACTTACCTCTAATGCTGATTTATGTTTAGCCTGAAGAACATTTGTTGAGGAATGGGGCTGCCCAGCTGCACAAGCGACTTAATTCTTTGTTAGAGTGACATGGGTGGGGAGTGTCTCTCAAGCCATGCAGATAATCGGTACTAATGCAGTCAGAATGTTGTCTTCAGTTTTCACAGATTTTTTACCTTCTTATTGTAGCTCTGAATGGAATGTAGAAACACTTTTGTTTACTGCACTTGTGCAAGTGTTTAGATTCAGGGTTCGAATGGTGGTGGTTCTATGGCAAAAAGTTTAAAAATATATGAAACAGTGTTTTTTTAAAATCACATAGGGGGTGTTTTCTGTGCTGGTATTTTCCAGGTTCTTTTTTTTCTGATGTAATAAAAGACAGAAGCACATAGTTAATTTTTTAGCTTATTGGTTGAAAAAGGCATGGAGATATAAAAGGTGCTAAGGTGCAACACCAGGAGGGCCTGGCGTGCTCTGGTCCATGGGGTCACGAAGAGTCGGACACGACTTAACGACTAAACAACAACAACAAGGTGCAACACAACAGAATTGATTGTTCTTCAGAAATTATTGGTGTGACATATTTATTTATCTTTAATTTTTTTAAATAGTGATGATCTCTTCATCTATAACTGCACTACAGCAAGCAAGAAGCCTCAAGAGAATCAAGGGTGAGATGTTCTCATTTTCTCCATTATGTGCAACAGGAAGTCCCCAACAATCTGATTAATCCAATGATATGTATCTCTCTCCTAGAGGAATGTTTGGTGGTGGATAATTTTTTTTTGCTAGGTTTCTGTGTTCCTTTCTCTTTATTATCTTTTGATAAAGTAAAAAAAAATATGGAGGCATGCAAAATATAAAGATATTTTAAAAATTCTGTGTGTTAGTGGAAGGAGTGTCCTTGAAAATGGTAGAGAATATCCAAACTTTATTGACCAACTAATGATGCAAATTTTGTACTAAAAGTATGCTGTGTTGATAAAGCCTACTAAATATCAGTGTACTGTTGGCATGTTGAAGCCACTGTGCATTAGATGATTAAGCCTTCAACCAGCTACTTCTCTCTCATTCTCTTCCTCTGTTTATTTTTAGAGAAATTGGAAAATCACCGGGTAAAACAACTCACGATATTCTAGCTTGTGCGTTTTCTGTATCCGGAACATACTTCGCTCTGACTAATGACAGCAAACAACTCATTCTTTTTCGTACAAAGCCTTCTTGGGAATGTCTCAGCATAAGGTATGGGGAGGAAAATACTTGGAGAAATATTGGGAACCAAATAATAAGTAATCAAAATAGGCTTTTTTGTTTCGTTGTGATTTCTTGTACTGGATTGGGCATGTTTGAGGATCCAGTACACACATGACAATCCAGTCTCTTTGTTTGTTGGGAGCACATGTAACAGAGTTGCTTGTTGTGATTTGTTTCTGTGTTGACTTTATTACCATATTTGTGCCCAAAGAAAGATTTGCCAGTCTCACCCTGTCCCCATATACTTCTGTTGGGGTGTGTGTGTGGAGAACTTCTGGTCCCCTTTTCTCCTTTTTTTTTTGGTCTCCGGTACTGGTTATCTCCTGCCAACCTAGCAGTTCGAAAGCATGTAAATGCGAGTAGATAAATAGGTACCACCACGGTGGGAAGGTAACGGTGTTCCGTGTCTAGTCGTGCTGGCCACGTGACCACGGAAACTGTCTACGGACAAACGCTGGCTCTACGGCTTGGAGACAGGGATGAGCACCGCGCCCTAGAGTCGGACACGACTGGACTAAATGTCAAGGGGAACCTTTACCTTTTTACTGGTTATCAGTTGTGCTTTCCCATAAGTTGTAGCGTTCAGATATTCTGAACAACAACAACAACTCGTGTCTTCCTTGGCACTGGCTGGGGATGATGGCTTTTGTAATTCAGCATCTGGAGAGCATCACATTGGGGGAGTCTGATCTAGAATGTGATTAAGCAAATTAGACCTCTTTTCTCACTGCAATACCTATATCTTCTATCCTGTGTTGAACTGCTTAGCCAAGGTTGAAAGTGCTCTTGATGTTGAAAGCAGGTCTTGCCGCTGATGGGAATAAAATGTATATATAATCTATTATATTTCTGTACTCACCTTTGTTTTCAAGATCATCATGCCCCTGGGGGTTTTGAACCATCCTGTGAAGCAGGATAGGTTAAAACCATGAGTATCCATGTCACTCTTCATGTATCAAATCTCTCATTATCTCACACATAATTCCTATTTCAATGTATAGAAGGCTTTAAATTAAACAAGTGTTTAAGAGTGTTGTTTTTCATGGTGCATAATGAAATAAAGAGAAACTGACTGGCTTTAGCTTGCTGTGATTCACTTCCACACTGATTTTAGCTCTTTGCTCTATGTTTGTTGATATTATTATGTTTCATGTTTTTACCTATGCGCTGCTACGGGAGCTGTTGCTAAAAAGTTGCCTAGAAATTTAAGTCGTTACGTTCTTTGCACTGCATTGCAAACTGCTTTTGACATATAGATGACTTCAAAATTGCTGAATTATCACAGAATTTCCAGCTCAGTGTGTGCAAGACTTCAGTTGCAGCTGGGGAGCCCTCAGGACAGTGACCCTGGGGCCTAGTTACATTATATGCATTATGTAATGTAGATCAAAAGGATCCCTGCTCCCCTCTGCTCATAAGAATCAAAATTCTTCTTGCTGACAGAAGATTTATTCCCCTCTAGCCTTCCCCATTCTGACTCACCGGGTATATCAGATTTCAACTTCCATCATTTCAGCTGGCATGATGGGAATTGTCACCCAAACACATTTAGAGGATTCTAGGTCGTGCGATACTGTTCCACTTCGATATTTGTCTCTTGGTCCAGGTTGAGGACATGGCTTGTTTGAATTCCGTTCCTGAAGGTCTTGCCATGCCTAGTTTAATGTCCCTGAGATCATGCCTTCCCCGCTTCAAATTTAGTAGCAAGACCCTGAGGTGCAAAGGTGTCCCAATTTTAAAGCTCAGCTTTCCAAAGAGGAAATTTGGGACTCTTATTTGTATCAATTATTCTTTCCAGGTCTGTTGTCAGAAGATGTACGTCCCTCATTATAACAGCAGCAGAAGATAAGATTCTGGTTGCTGACAAATCTGGTGATGTCTATTCTTACTCAATCACAGATCCAGAAAACTCAGGAACCATTGAACTTGGGCACTTGTCTCTTCTGTTGGATGTGGTGCGTATGCAGCTTCTGTTTCTGTGTCATCTTTATTGCTTTTCAGGCTTGTCATCAGTAGTCTTTAGCCAGTGATACTAGAACTCACAGTCTTTTATGAGTTACAAGGAGAGAGCACATTTCTTGTTAAGCGACCAAACTGGGTGTTACAAATAAGGAAGCAATCAAAACATGATTCTCTGCTTCTGTATAAATATGTAAACAGGTACAGCAATTCTAATTTTTTTTAAAATAGATCTCTCTTATTGCTCTAAAATTTTAATCCAAAACACGGTATATGGTGCTAAGACCTATTGAAATCATAGAGAGGTATGTTCATCTCTGGCATTTAAGTTGAGGCTGTTAACACAGTTTTGCTGAATGAAAACTTTCTTAGTGTCTGCTTTGTGTAGTGCTAGAAAACAGCTCAACCTTTATGCTTTTCCCCTGAAGGACAGGTAGAGAGCTTCTCATCGCATGATATCTGAACCCACTCCAGGCACCAGTTTGCACATGCAGTCCAGCCATTGTATCCCACTCCACTGTATGTATCCACACAGTTGTCCCTGACTGTTTCTGAATCATACAGAGGAATATGAAAATAAATCGGTGTCTTTGCAGTGAGCAGCTATTCTGGTGATGCTGGTGGCTGGGGAAAAAATATGACTTCAGTTTTCTAAGTTGCTTCCAGCTGCTATTGGCTGTATCCACATCCTGTTTAAGTCACACTAATAAATGAGACTTGTGATGCCTACAGAGGATTGCAGAGGTGGGGTGGGCAACATGCAACCTTCCAGATGTTGTTCAATTGCCTCCTTAAGCACGATACGATGCACTCCTAAGCATTCATTGGGCCTGTGTATCTACTCTGAACTCAGTGGAACTGACTTCAAAGTGAATACTGGATCAGGCTATAAGCCTATTTCATTAGGTTTCAGTTACTTCTTTTTAAAAGCTATTTTACAAATTTTGCTGTTAGTCCTGGCTGACATTTTAAAGATACCCAGAGTGCTGTAGTGGATAGAGTGATGGACTAGGACTGAGGAGGCATAGGTTCAAATCTCTGCTCAGCCGTGGAAACTCACTGGGGCTTAGAACTGGTAAAACCACTTCTTATATAACTCACCTTGAAAGCCCTGTTATAGGATCGCTATAGGTTGGCTCCAACTTGACAGCATATAACAGCAATACCACCAACAGCCATTTTAGAATCCCTAACTTGGTCTTTTGCTGTTTGTGTTGTTAGTTCCACCATGTTTTAGAGGTAAGGAATGTGTGTTCCTTCAGAAATTGTTGGACTGCAACTCCCATCAGCCTTGGCCAGCATAACCAGATGATAGGAGTTGCAATGTGGTCATGTCTGAAGGACTACAAATTTCTCATTTGTTTTTTAATGTTTGTATGGAAGAATAATTAACAGCTATTTGCTGTCCTGCCTTGAGGAGCTGTAACTGGGAAGATTTTTTTTTGCTCATCAGTGTTTTAAACATTTATAATGCAGGCAGTGTGAATGTACATGCTTGCAAATTTATTGTAAGTTTGTGATTTTTAAAGTTATTTTCAGTCTCAAAGAACAGAAACTGTTCAACAGATTATGTGTTAGGTATTATATCAAGTATGTATGTTTGTTCCCCAAAGTCTCATGAACCTCTCATGAATCATTCCTGATTCTTATCTTTGAAGTGGGTGGGGTGGGGAGCTAGCAGAAACTTTCCAAACCCCTGCCCTGCAAAAATAATTGGATCCAACGTTAAAAGAAGATTATCAAAAGGTGGTTAAATGCATTAAATAAAAATCCAAAGGTTAAATCACAATTCCAAGAGCATATTCTAGGTATAATTTCAATGCAGCTCTCACCCTGGACTTTAACTTAGCAATAGAAAACACATGCAAGGAACAAAAGGAGTTGTCAGTCAAAGAGCACTCGAAAAAGGAGGATAAGTCTCTCATATGACTAGACAGACTGGATACCTAAACGGCTTCTCAAGGTCCACCCCATGACTGTGGCAGTGTGATATATATACTGTAGTCACCAACAATATCATCACGAACTAGCTTTTTCCTGAAGTTCCACCCTTTGTTGTCAGTGACTTAACTTGTAAGTTAAATTACCAGTAAGTTATATCTTTGTTATGTAGGATAATGACAAGTCTGAGTTCACTAGCCTGCTGGAATGATAGGCTATTTCATGGTAACCTGTGTTGTATTATTAGGCTTTGAGTCCTGATGATCAGTATATCCTTACTGCTGACCGCGATGAGAAGATACGTGTTAGTTTGACTAGAGCCCCACATAACATTGTCTCCTTTTGCCTGGGACACAGAGAGTAAGTAAAGCTTTAGAAAATTTTCTACATATTTGAAATAGAAGAGGCTCCTATTTTTATTGTGGGTGATGTGAGGGGAGAAGAGGTAGTAAAGTATATTCAAGATTGGTACTTCATAACAGGCTATCTTACAACCCTGTTGAGTCAAAATTAGCATTGTGACAACCTGCATAAGAAGATAACATAATTCCTCCCCCCCCCCCCCCCCCGTTCCCAACCATTTCCAGCTGAGATAGATGAGCATCTATTAAGGCTCTTCAGGATTTCCTCTTTAGGGCCAAAGGAAAGAGGAATATCTGTTGGCGATACATCAGACTGGTGAAAGAGGAAAGTTTGGTGGGCGTCTCCCATCCTCAGCCCAACCAATGACCAGATTGGTTTGCTGTGGCGGTTCACACTTTGACAATTGGGGTGATGCTCCTTTAGATTATTTCAGAATGGAGATGTGGGATCCCATGTTAGAACATACCCTAACATCAAAAAGCTTCTGCACATAGAAGTGCAAAATATCAGGGAGCAAATAAAACGCTTCTTATGTTTTCTTCTTTTCCCACCCTACCCCCAACTTTGTCCCCCAGCTCCAGAGTTGGGCCCAAGAGAGCATCACTCAGACCTGTTAACTCTAAAAAGCAGCCAGCTGAGCAAGAATCCAGTTCAGTGCCCATTTCAGAGATGAGGAATCCTTGGCTTCCCTCATCTTTTTTGCCTACAACTCCCATCATCCTTATCTAACATGGCCAATGGTAAAGAATTGTAGGCTTTGTAGCCCAAAACATCTAGGATGCCCACAGATTCTCACCTCTGGTCTGTGTCCTGCCCTTCAAACAAAGCTTCTAGGCTTTTCTGTTTTGTGTGTCTGTAGTCTCCCTGTTTCACACACATCTATTCTTTGCTCTGTACTGGTCTGTGGACAAATGACTTCAGACACAGAATTATAGGATATGAACCCCTTCTTCTCTCCACTGGGGTGGTATTTTGTGTTAACTCTTGCCTTTTAATTTTTATTTTTTTAAAAATCTCATGCATTGCTTTGAGACATCAGTAGATTTTGGTAGTATCACAGAAGCCAGTAAAATAAATACATAACCTCTCTTTTGGCCAAAATACGTGTCACTTGGTATCCCAATTTGCTCTCATTGGAGATTTTTAATCCTTCTAAGCACCACATATTCACCCCACACAAAAGAGCTTTAATAACCAGCCTTTCTATTACTACTACTACATTGTTTGGGTTCTGATCCTTCTAATCTGTTTTGTAAGAAAGGATAGTGATTGTTAAGAGGCACTTGTGGTGTTCAAAAGAAACACTTCAGTAAGTGGTAACTAGCTGTTATATCCAAGCATTCACAGATCTACACTGAGATGATACTTGAAGTGCAATGTTCAAATATAATTGTGAAATAAAATGAGATTGCTATTCAGTTTGCTGTTACATGATGTTCCTCTCTCTGGCTTTTGTTGAACGGTATACAGTATATCACAGAAGTGAGTACACCCCCTCACATTTCATAAATATTTTAGTATATTTTTCCATGTGACAACACTGAAGAATTGACACTTGGCTACAATGTAAAGCAGTGAGTATACAGCTTGTATAACAGTGTAAATGTGCTGTCCCCTCAAAATAATGCCACACACAGCCATTAATGTCTAAACTGCTGGCAACAAAAGTGAGTACACCCCTAAGTGACAATGTCCAAACTGGGCCCAAGTAGCCGTTTTCCCTCCCTGGTGTCATGAGAACTGTTAGTGTCACAAGTCTCAGGTGTGAAGGGGGAGCAGGTGTTATCGCTCTCACTCTCTCAGACTAGTCACTGGAAGTTCCACATGGCACCTCATGGTAATGAACTATCTGAGGATCTGAAAAAACGAATTGTTGCTCTACATGAAGATGGCCTAGGCTATAAGAAGATTGCCAAAACCCTGAAACTGAGCTGCAGCATGGTGGCCAAGACCATACAGCGGTTTAACAGGACAGGTTCCACTCAGAACAGGCCTCGCCATGGTCGACCAAAGAAGTTGAATGCCCGTGCTCAGCGTCATATCCAGAGGTTGGCTTTGGGAAATAGACGTATGAGTGCTGCCAGCATTGCTGCAGAGGTTGAAGGGGTGGGGGGTCAGCCTGTCAGTGCTCAGACCATACGCCACACACAGCATCAAATTGGTCTCCAGGGCTGTCGTCCCAGAAGGAAGCCTCTTCTAAAGATGATGCACAAGAAAGTCTGCATACAGTTTATTGCAGACAAGCAGACTAAGGACATGGATTTCTGGAACTGTGTCCTGTGGTCCGGTGAGACCAAGATAAAACTTATTTGGTTCAGATGGTGTCAAGCGTGTGTGGCGGCAACCCGGTGGGAAGTACAAAGACAAGTGTGTCATGCCTACAGTCAAGCGTGGTGGGAGTGTCATGGTCTGGGGCTGCATGAGTGCTGCCGGCACTGGGGAGCTACAGTTCATTGAGGGAACCATGTATGCCAACATGTACTGTGACATACTGAAGCAGAGCATGATCCCCTCCCTTCGGAGACTGGGCTGCAGGGCAGTATTCCAACATGATAATGACCCCAAACACACCTCCAAAACGACAACTGCCTTGCTAAAGCAGCTGAGGGTAAAGGTGATGGACTTGGCCAAGCAGGTCTCCAGACCTAAATCCTATTGAGCATCTGTGGGGCATCCTGAAACGGAATGTGGAGGTGCGCAAGGTCTCTAACATCCACCAGCTCTGTGATGTCATCATGGAGGAATGAAAGAGGACTCCAGTGGCAACCTGTGAAGCTCTGGTGAACTCTATGCCCAAGAAGGTTAAGGCATTGGTGGAAAATAATGGTGGCCACACAAAATATTGACACTGTGCCCAATTTGGACGTCGTCACTTAGGGGTGTGCTCACTTTTCTTGCCAGCGGTTTAGACATTAATGGCTGTGTGTTGCATTATTTTGAGGGGACAGCACATTTACATTGTTATACAAGCTGTATACTCACTGGTTTACATTGTAGCCAAGTGTCATTTCTTTTGTGTTGTCACATGAAAAGATACACTAAAATATTTATGAAATGTGAGGGGGTGTACTCCTGTGATACACTGTACGTGCAATACTGGATCCTTAGATTATTCTTTCATACAAACATCTTTTAAAACACGTGTGTGTGTGCGCGCACGCACACATTTTACATCACTATGCTGTTAAACTCTTGATTAAAAGTGACCATTGTTTAAAAGATAGATGTGCAATAGACAGTTTCCCTATCCTCAGTCTGCAAGAGAATGGCTCATAGTTTGATGACAGACTTCATATGGCAGCCTGAACATGTGTTGCAGCCTTAGACCATGCTGTCCCCGGATATTTGTAGCATGCCAGTTCCCATCAGCTGTAGCCCACATAGGCAGTAAGGAGAGGTCATGGGAGCAGCAGTTCAGAATCATCTGGTGGAAAACAAAAGTTCTGTAATAAATAGAAAGTAAAATGAACAATATGGAGAAGATCTTGCCGAAAGAAGTATATCAGTAAATAAGATTGCTTGTAGGCTAAGCTTTATAATATGTGTTTTTATATATATATACATACATATATATGATGCTGTTTTTGTATATTTGTAAATTTTATGTTGGAAAATTAAAAAAAAAAAGAATCATCTGGAAAAAGCCACATGTCCTCCAAGCCTGCCTTAGACTCTTGCTGGCTTAGCTTCCAGAATTTCCTCTGACTACTGAGGTTGGGTAAGGCTCTGAAAGGAGAATGAGCTGCATTTGCAGCGTTCGTAATGCTGTTTCTGTGTTAACCAGAGCAATGCTATAGAGATTGTGTCTACCATTCTGCCTCTTATTTCATGTGGCCATTATGCTGGTATTTGAGGTACTTCCTTTAACGGAGACAAATGTCCCAATGAATGCTAGATTACATATCAGAGGAGTTGTTGGGGTTTTTTGTTTTTGTTTGCGAAAAAAATAAGCACGATAGAAACTGTAGATAAGGCAATTCCAGCTGTAATTATGTACTGTATGCTTGAATGGCTCTTTCTGTGCCTTGGCAAGTCAGAAGCCAGAAAAGTGTTAGCACAGTAATTATTCATTTTTTCCTGACAAACAGGATAAGATACAGGCCCACCCCAGTGCAGAGCCTCCTGTGTTGCCATGGTAATGTGTAAAGTGATGTCTCACTTTGTTATCTTTTGCTTGACTTTACGAATGTCATACATCTTTCCTCTTAGATTTGTCAGCAGAATATTTGTAATACCAAACTACCCGGATCTTCTCTTATCAGCTTCTGGGGTATGTGTCTATTTTGAGGATGTTTGGATCTGGAATTTTACTGAGTTGCTTATGAAAATGTATTTTAATCTTTGCAGGGAGTAGAAAATTCCATTTTCCCATGCTTCCTGGTTTTTTGGAATGTCTGAAGTAGGAGCACCATTTAAGGAGGGCAGAGGGAAGTTGCCACTTCTTCCAGGTGTTTTGGCCCACATTTGGCTATTCCTTAGGAGTTTTAAAATGAAAGACAACGACTTGTGCCCAGGAAACAAACAGTCTCGTTGTTTTGGGGCCATATATAAACATATCACTATTTGCCATGTAGTCCTACTCTTCTATGTGAGGAAGTGGTCTTGCGCATGAAAGCTCGCATTAAAATATAGCAGTTAATCTTTACGAGGTCACAATATTTTTTCTCCTTTATTTGTTATTTTTCTTTTGTTTTCGTCTCATAAAATAAAAGAGTATAAGAAGTAATGACAGCAAGTATTAAGTAGAAAATTTCCAGTGTGTGTTTGTTCAGTCATGCACAACACCACCTTGTCTTTACCAGAAATAGAGTTAATTTGCCCTTCTTTTCTTAACTTCCTCAGGACTGTACACTGAGGCTCTGGGAGTATAAAAGTGGGAAGGAAGTTTATTGCTGTAATCTGAGTACTTCGTACACACATGAAGCCACAAAAAATGATAAGGTAATATGATACATATATGGACATGAGAGTGCTTCTCCACTGTAGGCCTGTACCTTTCAGCTGAAACTTCCTTTCAAACTGGTTGTTTGTTGGTTCATTTACTTCTAAGTCTAATTCTAGTATGGTCAATAGGACTTTCAGCTGCTCTATAAAATAATGTGTAAAAGTAAAGCAAAGATTACAGTCATCTTTTGTGCAAACTTTTGTCCATATCCATTTTCCTGTTATATAAAATAGTAGTTGTCCTGTAATGTGCAATGTTAAAAGTCTTTATCACTTGTTAAAACCACATTTCAGAATTTTTTTTCTTCATTGTATGGTTAACATGCAGTAAAGAGTACTTAAATATTGTTGTATGAATGGTGCTTAGATTCACAACAATGAAGTTATTTGGAAAGCATTTTTATGTAGTGTTTGCATTTAACTTTATTTCTATCTATTTTTCATGATATCTCAAAATATCCAGTCTCTGGAACTGGGAGATAATACATATTGTTCCTATGCTCTGATGTGCTGATTCTGGGAAGCAGGGACATCTGCTATGTGTTTATTTATTTACATTCATGCATGCTTTGGATCCATAGAATGTCTACAATATTAAATGTTTTCTCTTTGTTTCATCTGCCTATCTTTCGTTTAGAATGAGAGTGAGGGAAGGGTGTGTTGTTCTTGGACTTCACTTGTGCTATAGAGTAAGACTTTGACCTTGATCTTGTGTTACGCAAACCAGGGGGCTGGGGCTTATTGTTCACCAGCAGCACCCCAGTACATGCTCCCATTTCCTTTTGCAGCAGCTAAGTAAACTGCAGATCCATGGTTTGATTTGTGTGATGTCAGGAGTGTGTGCTCTTTTTGTTTTCTCGAATAAAACAGGGAAACAACCCAAGAATAAATCATGCATTCTTCAGGCTTCTTGCAGGAGAAACAAGTCAGAGCGGCAACTTCTGCCAGGTTCAGACATTGTTCTAAGCAAGCCATGGACCTAAGGTCCAAAGTTTGTTCTGCTGCTCCTTCAGCAATCAGGAGCATGAGCACCAGCAAGGCTGGCTTTTCCCAAGGCATGGTGATGTCTGAACACACTCGTTGAATCCCAGATAAAGAATTTCTCTTGGCTGCCCCTTCTTCTTCCCCCTACCATCACCCTGCTCTGCATAGATTTCTAGCTGTTTTAGATTCTGATTGCATCTTCCTTTTCCTTCCTCAGAAGTACACAGTTTCAAAGATATCTTATTACTCTGAAGGAAGCTACATCGCTGTTTTGTATGACTGGTAAGGAGAAAAAAAAAGAACTATTTGCAATTACTGAGAAGGCAGCAGAGAGTGAACGTCATTTCATGACTGGATATGTCAACTTTCTGCCAGTCTATAATGACGTGAAAACTTTGCTGTCATGATTCCTTAAATTTTTTTTAGTGCATAGTAATTGTGTTTTGCATGAACAGTATGAAACTGAAATATATAGTATTGAGTTAATACATTGCAATAAATTCTTACAGTTGATTCTGGCTATTGTTATATAATCTCTACTGAAAATATATCCGGGGCAGGTATAGAAATTGCTTCTTGAAACATGAACAGTTTTCTGTATGCTCTGATAGGATGTGGGTGGCTTATTTTGTCACAGAAGACTTTGAGTATTTATTTGTAGCTGCCTCTAACAAGTGCTCCTATTACATGCAGCAGCTAATAATGGAGCACCTCTGCTTAAAATTCAGGAAAAATCAGATATTTTCTTCTACAGGCTTTCTAAGGCTGCAATCCTATACCTACTTATTTTGGGAGTAAGTCCCACTTAACTCACTGGTTACTTCTGAGTGGATATGTATAGGAGTGCACTAGATGTTTTGCTTGATACACCACTGTTTTCAGTCTGTAAGTAATTTTAAGTGGAAAGCATGGGCCATTATTATTCAGACTCTCCTAATCATGATGCTTGTTTCTCAAAAGTATTCCCACAGTATCCATCTTCCAGCTGGATGCTGGTGCTCAGAACCTCAGATGCCAACAGCACATCTCCTTGAATCACAAAGGCTGGGATGTTGCCTTTGAGGAAACAGGTGGACTCTGGGTTCTGCAGGAGAGCATGCAAACACCTCTGCTCTTCTACCAGCATTTGGATGGGCATTGGCAGGTGAGAGGAGTTGATCAATTACAGCTTCTGCATGTTTCCTCCACTGTGGTGCCTAACAAAGATCTTTGGGATAGTAATGGAATACTGTAATTCACAGCTCTGTGTTTGAATTCAGTCTGTGAGGAGTCTACATTAACATTCAAGCGATTCACTGAAGTCCTTTCCTAGCCTTGATGCATCCCTAGTAACGGATAGGGCAGTATTGTTCCCTCACATTGGAGCATAATATCTTGGTGCATTCCTAGGCAAGATAAGGTGGCTCGTTAATACAGCAAATCACTATTTGAATTGGGCATATCAGCTCAGATTTTCTCCTCTTCCCCTCAGGAACAGTACAGCCAAATTTGTCATGAGCTGCTGTTGTACACAAGAGCAAAGGCAAGCAAGAACAAGGCAAGGAGCACTCCTTGTATCAAGGTCGCTGTAACTGGCACCCGCTAGCTCTGGACAAAACTAGCCTCCTTTCCCTTTGGGGGAAGCCAAGCATGTACATGCACACAAGGAGAGCAAGCACAACTGGCTGCTTGTCCAGAAAGATGCTTCTGATTCTGTTGTCTGTGCAACAAAGCAGCAGCCTTTTCCAACACCCTATTAGTTATGCCCGCCAGAGTAATGCCAACAATGTAATTTTCAGTAGCAAATAGTTTCAAACTAATTTATTTATTTATTTATTATTTATTTATTGGATTTCTATCCTGCCCATCTAGACCAAAGGTCTCCTCTGGGCGGTTTACAAATTTAAAACCAATAAGCATATATTATAAATCCAAGGTGGCAAAAGTGTAAGAAATTAAGATACGGCAGGAGGGAAAGCCTGCCCAAATAGCCAGGTTTTAAGTTTATTCCTGAAAACACCCAGAGAGGGAGCCAGGCTGATCTCCACTGGCAAGTTGTTCCAAAGGTGAGGGGCCACTGCCGAGAGGTCAGCTTAGGCGTTTCCTGCCACCCACCAGTCACATGAGCTCATGGGTGGTAGGAAGTACCTACTCTGACTTCTAACTTTCAGCAGCTCACTTTCAGAAAGTTACACGGCTTGCGTTACACAGGTGGCAAATGCAACAGGATGCTGGCCATGGTCATATTGTGCAATTGGCATTGTCTGCACACCCTTGCTTAATTTGTGCAAAACAAATCATTCTTGTTTTCTTGTTGAAAGCATCACAAAATGTTTCACTTTCTCATGGGATGAGATGAATAATCTTGCAGCTCCTTATCCTTGCATGCAAGGCTAAGATGAGCAAGGTTTTGTATCCATAGTCCGTGATACCAAGATTAATTCAGTTCTGTATTGTCTTTCTGCTTGGACATAGTGACCTGTGCCTCTTGGATTGCTAAGGCTCTTCCTTTAACATTTGGAAACAAAGCACTTTTTTTTCTTTGCTTATGTGGGTCAATATGCGGCTGTAACGTTGGCAGACTGCAAGTGCTGAGAGCTGTATCATCAAGGCCAGTCGGTTTCCCACTATGGGGCTGCTGTTCATCTACTGAAATTCATTCCAGTAAGCCATTCCCATTGTCAAATAGGGAGCAGGCAGAAGCACAGCTGATTGTCAGTTGGATAGCAGCAACTTCCAGGAAGTCTGGGCAGGGAGAAATGATGCCAGATTAGAGTCACTTTGGACAGTTGTCTTCCACACCCAACTAAATGAGAGAGCAGCATTTATGGCTTTCAGTGTGTCTCTTCCAGTTATCCAGCTGTGTTCAGTTACTTATCAGGAGTCTGTTTGCCCTTGAGATGCCATCTTTGTTTCTCTCCCAACAGCAGGAGCTGTTGGTGCTCCCTTGGGCAAACAGCTCGCACATCTGCCAGGCTCCCTTCATCCTCTGAGTCCTCCCCGACAATAGAGGCCTTTGCTCTCCTTCTCCTGAGTTTCTGGACCAGTGAATTCCTCTTGTGCAATGGCTTTCTCCATCGGCAAGGTATCATTTTCCTCTTCTGAAAATGACTCAGCTGGGTGAGGCTTAACGTGATAGCAGCAGTCCAGGTGAAGAAAACAGACATGTGTGACTAACTTTGCTTCTTTCTTTGAAAGAAAGCATGGAATACCTATTCATTTTTTCATTGTTGCTTCCTTCTGTAGAAAGATAGAATGCCTCAAACGACTCAAGGCAAATGTGCAAAAAATGGGGGCACTATTCTCAGAATAAGATGGTTATCTGTCATATGCTTTTCAGGGTTTTTTCCCCCTCAAGATATGTCATTTTTTTCTTTTAGCCTGCTACTGAAGAGAAAGCTTTGAGGAAAATGTCGAAATACATATATGACAACTGGACAGTTTTTGAAGGTAAGAAAGTAGGTTCATTGGTCAAGAAAACACTCTTTTAATCTTAACAAAGAGGAAAAAAGGGTGATTTGTGGTACCCTTAGCGCTAATAAATTTATCTTAGCTTGAGTTTTGTTGATTACAATATGCTTCCTCAAATCCAGGGGTCCCCAACCCCCAGTCCGCGACCCAGCAGCGGTCCGCGGCGTAGGCAGGACTGGGCTGCGGACACAGATCTCCTGCCCCCCCTGCGGGTGCGCCGCACGCATGCGTGCGAGTGTGCCACCCCCCTGCGGGTGCGCCACCCCCTGCAAGCATGCCACGCCACGCCCCCGCAAGTGTGCCACACCACGCCCCCGCACGCGTGCCACGCCCCCTGTGTGAGCCACGCCCCCCCAACCAGTCCGCGGTTGGGAAAAGGTTGGGGATCACTGCTCAAATCCATAAAGTGCAATGTTCAAGGTTTCAGTATATATACACCTTGTTCAGCAGTGTGGGCAAAATACACTCCAGGAACCACATGTGGCCCCCAAGGTTGCTTTTGGGGCCTTCTGCCCCCATTAGGCCTGCTGCCAAAGAAGCGGGTTTTCCTCAAGAAAGAAATGTGAATTGAACAGCAATTTGCCGTTAAATGGACTTCGGATCTCCCAAACAGGGTTGAACCCCAGGAGTTACCCATCTTTCAAAACCAGAACGTGACTTTCCCCAATGGAAAAAATCAGCTACTGTGAACGAGCTTCCAAAATTGTCTAATGATACTGCCATTTGCAGTTTACAGCCTTAGGAGTTTGTTGGATTGCTCGTCCCATTCTAGATTGCGTCCCAGAATCGTTTGCAGGTAATGCTAAGATTGCTTAGCACATGCTATTGTTCTATGGTGATCGAGTGTTTGGTAACTTGCTTGAGATGATGCTGTATTGTGGGGGATATGACCTTTTGATTACTTCAGTTACAAACTTTCCTGAGACATTTGGCTTAGGTGGCTAAACATCCAGCTAATTCATACAAGAACACTTGAATAACTTGAGAACGTAATGGAATAGTTTTCCTAGATGATGCATTAGGATGCTGTGTGCAGATTCTAAGTGTTATCAGCAGCTGGGGAAAGTGGGCTTATTAAGATTATGGTGATGACTGCAGCTAATTAACACAGGGGAGCTTAGATGATGAGTCCTATTCCAGATGCTTAATTAGTGTCTTTCCCCCTACAGAAAAGGTACTTATCCACATCTTTTTATTGTCAAATTTAAATGGCTCTTCTTTCTTTCCCGCAACTGAACTTTAATAGTCCTTCATCAGAGGATCACAATACATTTTCCATCATGGCATGTTGAAGATGTGAGGGAGTGGTGGTGGCGATGAATGTTTAACTCTTTTGATTAAGTTGTCACTGAACAGAACGTCCAATCTATCTTTAACGTTGTCCATTTGAGGAGAAAGACTAGTAGATAGGCAGTATCTTCTTTACAGACACACGTTCATTTCTCTTTTCTACTGACAGTATTTTGCATTTGAGCAAAGTACCAATTAATGACACTTTTAAAATAAAATTAGTCTTGTGAGATAAGTTTGTATTGTGATGTCTACCATACGTCCTAATTTATCTATTTTCATGGTTCAGGGAGCCTGTTAAAATGACAGGTGCATTGTTTGTGAAAAAATTGCAAGGGGGAAAAAGCCCCAAGCAAATTCAAAATTAATTGAGCAGTCTAGGCAGGAAAGATGGGAACCGAGTTATAAAATGGTTATAGAATACTCTTGTGTTCCTCTTCTGAATATTCTTATTTGTCTCAATTCCCTGTGATAAAAAGAAAGCACCTGTAGTGCTTAGTTTTCAAATAAACTTATACTTTTTAAAAATTATGCATTGGCTGAAATCCTGCTGGTATAAATTTACACCACCTATGCTGGGTGACATGACATCATCCAGCAATGGATCTTTTTAATTTAAATAAATTAAAAGCTTTGTATTCTCCCATTTCAGGTTCCAAGTCTCCTTGGGGTCCCCTTCTGCCCTTGAAAAGCCTTTGGGAGACTCAGGAGGAGGTCCTTCAATATTGCAAAATCATCAATATTATCAATTAATTTAAGATTTCCATTTCAATTTAGTTAAATGAAAGATATTCATCACTGATCGTCTAATTTGTGTGGTATAAATTTATGCCAACAGTGTTTCAGACATTGTTTTTGAAGAACATCAGCCAGAATCTATTCATGCTTGTGAAAGGTTTGCATAACTTGCCATGGGTAAGTGTGACTAACTGATGAGATGCCATTGTGTGTCTTGGTTATGTGTTTGGTTATACACCTGGATGTACATGTACTACACACAGAACTGTGCAACCGGGATATATCCTGCCACATTGACAGCCACAATTAGCACTAGCAAGTTACATAGTCTATGCTCTAATAGAATTCCAACCATCCTTAGAAATAAAATTTTAATATCCTTTCTGTGTCAGACTTCCTGTTTTCTTAATTTCTCATTCTTCCCTGCTTCTAGCCTGGATTGTTAACAAAGTGATTTCTGCCAGTGTAGGCAGTAGCTTGAAGAACCCGTCTCAATGGTGTCGCATTCACAGTAGAGAGAGCACATTGCAGCAAATAGAAAGACATGCTATGGCATGGCTGTTTAGTGGGATCTACTACTGTAAGCAAGAAGAATGATTAATTGCAGTTGTACTAATTTACACATTCTTGGTCTTTGAACATATCATTTGATGACACTGGAAGAGTAAAACAGTTTGACAGCCCACCGGTAAACAGGAGGCCTATCCGCATTACCGTACCTGAGCTGAAATAATGCTTGTTGTAAATGATTGACTTAGAAATGCCTTCTAAGCTGCATAACAAGTTTTTAGAGAATTTTTTGCCTAGCTGTTTGGAAGTCCATTTTGTTTGATGTCCTTATAAATATCAGAAACAAGCAAAATGTGTGAATATTGGTCTGCACACACACACACTCCTTTCCAATTTTTCCTCAATTTTGTTTTGCCTTTTTTTTTTTTTTTTTGCTATGTCTATGTTAGATGTGCTGATATTGCCTGGAAACAATTTTTCAGGCAATAATGTCATAATTTTCTTTATTAAACCCAACAGAGCGATTAACTGTATTCCTGTTTCTAATGAAAGAAGCATTTATTTTCTTCCTGCAAAGCCTTTTCCCACTCTTCCTCAAGATGGGCTCCCCATGTAGATAAGAGATCATTTAATAATAAAATAGCCTTTGTCCGCCTGCTGACAGTGTAAAAGACACAACACATAAGGAGAGGCGATGGAGAGGGAGGTGGAAGAAAGCAAATTCAGGCAGCAGCCCTTAGAGCAGGAAGCTGAGATGGGAACTGATTGTGGTAGCCTGATAAGGAGGCTTCTGGTTTGTATCGGTTGAGAATGCTGATCTCTCAGCCGAGTTTTGCTTCCCTCCCTGTGCTGCAGCCTGATGGAGTGCATCTAAACACTACATCGTGCCTTACCTATGCTCTTCTCGAGGTATCTAATTGGTCTCTGTTGTAGACATAATGTTGGACTCTTGATCTGACATAGCAAGGCAATTTGTACCTTCTTACCTTTTTCGTAATGGTAAGTGTCCTGCTTTCCAAAGCCTCTAATACCTTCTTCATACTCATGTTGGCTGATAGAATGATGTTTTTTTTAAAAAAAAATATCTGTAGGACTTAAACCTTCCTTAGTTCATACCGTGTGGAAGGTTCTCCTTCAGTAGAAAGTAGAATTTGCATGTCAGGGAATTAGTGCAAAACTCTCTTACCTGCGCTTCCAATTCTCTGCATCCTGTCCTGTGTCCCATTCTATAGGCTGTGTTGGCAGAGAAAGCGGCTATCAAAATCTCTACAAGGCTTCTTTTGATAACATGGCTGTTTACCTTCAAAAGAAAGAAGAGAGACTTGAGCAACAGAAAAATAAGAGAAAGGACTTGCAGCCTGAATCAAATGGAGAGATGAAGAAGATTCGAAAAGGAGCACCATCCTTATGATGCTCATTAGACCAAAAACAACAACAACAAAAAGCATTGTGGCTTGTAAGGCACTGAAAGAAGTTGCCTGGAGAAGTGAATCCTCTTCTGAGAACATTGTGGTGGTGCATCTCAACAGGTACAACTGCATTATGTTCATTTGGCAGGCAGTGATTTATTCAAGTAAAATTGCCTATTGGACAAGCCAACCAGTTTCATTTCTGGAGTGGCACCTTCACAGTGGGACAACTTTCTCAGAAAAAGGGTCTGTTTGATTGGAAGAGATGAAGCTGACTGGTATAATAGAAGACATGTTGTAACAAATAACTTCTGAAATTCTTTCATCTGCAACACTTAGCTTGAACATTTTTAATATTTACAGTGCAAAACTAAGGGATTTTGATGGCATGAATTCTGTTCTACAACTTGAATCTGCTCCATGAGAAGGCAATAAATAAGGAAACTTGTCAACCAAGTTGTGTCGTGCTTTTATGTGAAAGCAACTGCAGCACAACTGGCCATGATCTCCTCTTGTGACACCTGTCTTGTAGAATATCTAAACCTCAGCTGTATTGAAGATTTTGTTTACTAAGGCTCAGATGATTACAGGTAGTAGTCAAACCTGCTGCTTTTGAATTTAGTTATTGGGGCACTACTGAGGCTGTATTTGAAATACTGTAGATAAGCAGCCTGATGCCTCCAGATGTTTTGGAGGACATGTCCCCTAATCCTTGACCACTGCTTGGGGCAGATGGGCAAAAACAGCCACAAGAGTCTTATAGGCAGCCTGCAGCTACGCCTTAACCACACATCTCTTTCCTTTTTTTGGCTTTCAAAGTGTAATACGTTGAAACAGTGCAATAAACGTGGAGCAAGAGCCAAAGAATAGTGGAGCTAGTTCCATAAAATTTTTATTTCCTCAATCTGTACAAGTAGTTCTTCTTCGTGGCCTCTGTGAATCACACCCTGGGTGATTCGTGCCTGCGCGGAGCCTCATCGGAAGATTCTAGAGCTTCTGCGGTAGCAATAAACACATTAGAATATGCCCCTCCCCACCCGTATAAGTACCTTGGCGCCAAGCGTCCCCTTTCAGTTTTCTTTCAACCGCCGCGTTGAGAGCCACATAATTCTGCTTCTGTGAGTAAAAGAGAAAGAGAGCTTATTCTTGATTCCTTCCTGTTATCAATCTTTTTTCTTTTAAACTATTAGATCAAACTCATTATCATCAGAGATTTTTCCTTTCCCCTCGCTCGGCCTCCGGCTGCAGCACCCCCCTTTCAATCATCGGTTTTTCTCCTCAATTATTTTCTCCTGTTCATGGCCCCTTTGGGCCCTTTTAAGCACCGTGTTGTCTGTGATAATAAGATCCCACTTTCTGACAGACACGCTAAGTGCCTTTTCTGTTTGGGAGAATGACATCAAACTTCCTCCTGTACCCATTGCAAAAATTTTAAGCACGGAATTCTTCGATTTCTCCTCTCGAGGCTAAAACTCTGACTTTGGGATCAATCCTTACAACCAGTTCAAATGGCCCAACCTCCCTGTAGGGCCACTTCCCAAACCAAAGCAATGGAAAAAGCCGTTACTGAATCATCAAAACAACGTCCATCGGCTACACCGGCTCATTCTGATTCTCCATCTGCATCATCTAAGACCTCGAAGACACACAAATCGAAACCCTCGATACCGAAGTCCTTGACTTCTAAAACAACTTCTAAACGTCAGAGACCTACTGAAGCTGCTCCAGCTCCGGAGCCTGTTCCTCCTAAACGAGCTAAACAGTCTAAGCCTACAGACATCCCACCACAACCACAACAACTCTCTGAATCAATTTCGGTCGGATCTCCCTCAGATGATGACAGACTTCCATCCCATCAACCCTGTTCTCAGTCTCCAGAATGGGATGATAGAGTCGACCGACTAACGTCCTCTCCTCCCAGTCCACAACCTTCCATTCCTTTCAGCAATCCTTCGGTTATTCCATCGCCCGAGGATTCCCATCCCGAACGGCTCGACACTGTTCCATATTCAATGCCCTCAGATCGCCCACCGATCCCTAACCAGAACCGTCGACATCAACAATCTCGACAGCTCGCTTCATCACATGTGGTTCAAACCACGCTCAGCATGCACATCGGGTTGCCATTTGCCCCGACCAGTTCTCTGCTCGACAAACTGCACTGACCAGGTGTTTTACCCGGTTCGATAATACCATCTAGTAGTTGGCCTACCTCTCGACAACCATCGGTGTCGAAGTGGCCACATCACCGAGAGGTGGCTATACCTCAACCTGCTCCCCACTTGGTATCGAAAAAACCTCGGACAGTCGAGCAGATTTCATCCACACATGAGGCTTTTGCAGCCCCAGCCTCCCGATACTTTCCTACTACAATAGATGACGGAAATCACTCTTCACGCTCAGCATCGCCAGTGTCCGTTTATTCTACTGCTATGCCATCGCATCAGCAACCTCCGTTTCAACATCACAGAGACACAGGCTCTGATATCGACGATCCTCAATATCCATCCTGGTCCATGCACACACGCTCCATTCCGTTACATCAACACAGTTCCCGTCCTCTGGTAAATCCAAGTCATCGACCCCGGCACCGTTATGACACCGAGCTTGACATCGAGGTCCATCCCTACCAGTCGAGGTCCGTCGACGCTCAACCACCATCTTTTGATGTCGACGATGCTCGACATCGACAGATGTCCATGGACATGCCGCCTCCATCTTTTTCGACTAATAACCAGCAATACTACGAAACTCAGCCTCTCGACACTGAAGTCGATCGACAGTCCGTTGACTCCAGACACGACCTTGATGGCTCTGACCATGGATCTCGGCCGCAGACTCCATCAGTATTACTTACCTCTCCAGAGTCGGACATTGTAGATACCGACCCGCTGTCACCGGCAGAGGATTTCCAGACCTGTGCCCAACTTATGATTCGCATGGCTAAATCCCTTCATCTGCAAATCCACCGACCATCGACAGAACCAGCCGATCATCTATATGATCCGATCTCTAAAAATGCAACACTCTGTACACATATCAATGTTGCCATCTCTTCTTAGTACTGCGCAGAGATCCTGGACAAAACCAGCTTCCTCCCATACCATGTCTAAGCGGATTGATAACCTCTATAGAATCCATGATCCAGGAGCCATTTTCCTCAAAAAACAACCAGCTCCAAATTCTATATTTGTCGAAGCCTCTCAATCGAGATCTCGACACCAACAATCTCTCATACCACCAAATAAAGACAGCCGACGAATAGACTCCATGGGTAGATGGCTTTACTCTTCCGCAGCCTTCACCATGCGAGTCGCTAATTATCAAGGAGTCATGGGAGCTTACCAACGCTTCCTCTGGGACAACATGTCCACCTTTATTGAATCCCTGCCAGAGGATAAAAAGATACTAGCACAAACCTTCCAACAAGAAGGTCTCTCTGTTGCTAAACAACAGATGCTTTCTGCCCGCCACACCGTAGATGCTACAGCCAAGTCCATGGCCACTTCAGTAGCCCTACGCTGTTTTTCCTGGCTCAGAACGGCCGGCTTAGCCGAAGATGCTCGGGCACGTATCGAAGACCTCCCCTTCGATGGAGCAGGTCTTTTTCTGTCGACCTCTGGGAGTGGTGTCTGCAACATCACATCTGTCTCACAGCCTTACACATCGCTGGTCAAGACAACGACCTAGCAGACTCGCTCAGCCGTACAGATGCCCAAGCTCACGAGTGGGAACTAGATCAATCAGTATTCCGCCAACTATGCCGGAAATGGGGCACACCGACTCTCGATCTCTTTGCCTCCCGAGCGAATCGGAAATGCCAACTGTATTGCTCCCGAGCAGGAATAGGAAAACATTCCCAGGGAGACGCGTTTGTCGGCCGTTGGCCCAAGACTCTTACCTACCTTTTTCCGCTGTTGTCGTCCACAAAGTTGTCGTCCGTCTACAACAAGACAAAACCAGTGCCATCGTTATAGCCCCTTGGTGGCCGAGACAGACTTGGTTCCCAGTTCTCCGCAGTCTCTCATCAGACATCCACCATCTCCCCCGCCTGCCACACTTTCTCACACAGAACAACTCCCAAGTCCTACACCCGGACTTACCTGTTCTGCACCTGGCAGCATGGAGGATTCTCACTTGTTAATGAACGTTCTTCATCATGCCAAAAAACCATCCACAAGGAAAGCCTACCTGTACAAATGGAAGAAATTTCAATCCTTTACCAAATCTTCCTCATCCTCCATCAATCCATCAATCCATCACTTTCCACTGTTCTCCTCTTCCTCCTACATCTCAAATCCAAGGGCCTCTCCATCTCATCCTTGAGAGTCTACCTTTCGGCAATAATATCATACCAACCTCCAAATTCTCCAGCAGCAAACTTCTTCAAACATCCAATAACGAAACGTTTCCTGAAAGGTCTCTCTCGTATCTACCCCGATACTCGACCTCCCTCTCCACAGTGGTCACTAACTCTTGTTTTGAAACAGCTTACCAGAGCTCCTTTTGAGCCATTAGCTACAACTGACTTAAGACTCCTCACCTTTAAAACAGCTTTTCTCATAGCCATCACCTCAGCTCGACGAGCTAGTGAATTGGCAGCTTTACGCTATGACTACCCTTATCTACAATTTTTCCCCCGATAAGGTGAAGTTATTCATGGACATTTCCTTCCTCCCCAAAATTGTCTCTCAATTTCATCTTTCCCAGCTGATTGTCCTTCCTTCATTTTTTCCGTCACCTTCTTCAAACCAAGAAAAAATACTCCATACGTTGGATGTCAGAAGAGCTCTTGCTTTTTATCTCCAACGTACCCAACCTTTTAGACAGTCATCTCGTCTCTTCATAAGCCATCAGCTACCTACAAAAGGCCGTCAGGTGACTTCCCAATCTATCTCCAGATGGGTCACCTTTACCATTCATTTGGCTTATCAACTTGTTCGACAACCAGCCCCTAGAGTGGTTCGCCCTCACTCCACCAGGGCAGTGGCAGCCTCTACAGCCTTTCTCGGCGGCGTACCTCTTCCGGACGTCTGCACCTCTGCCACTTGGGCACAGCCATCTACGTTTATCCGTCGTTATAGACTTGACCTCCGACAGAAGTCTGATGCGGCATTTGGACGTGCTGTGCTAGCCTCTACCTTGGTGTGACACCCTACCTCCGGGTAAGACAGCTTATTAGTCACCCAGGGTGTGATTCACAGAGGCCATGAAGAAGAAGAACAGGTTACCCACCTGTAATTGTAGTTCTTCAAGTGGACCTCTGTGATTCACACATCCCGCCCGTCCTCCCCTCTGTCACACCATTCTTTGCTTACTATTAAGCGGTGGTTGACACAACTGAAAGGGGATGCTTGGCACCAAGGTACTTATACGGGTGGGGAGGGGCATATTTTAATGTGTTTATTGCTACCACAGAAGCTCTAGAATCTTCCGATGAGGCTCCGCGCAGGCGCGAATCACCCAGGGTGTGAATCACAGAGGTCCACTCGAAAAACTACAATTACAGGTGGGTAACCTGTCGTTTGTGACAACTGAAAGAATAAAGTATAAAACAGCATCAGTGTAATGTTGAGACTTGGCTGCCTGGAGGTAAAAAGAGGTTAAATCATTATACAGGGGCTGCTTTGTGCTCATTACCATTCACAAAGTGACACCAAACAAGGGAAAATTTGATCAGTTCACCCCTTCTCACCCAAACACAAAGCAATTGTCAAGGCTGTTTTTCGACAAGTGTGAATGGTAGTGAGCAGAAGATGGTATCTTGTAGACCATCTCGACTGCTTCCATTGGTGTTGTCAACATTCAGGCTGCCCTTTGCTATATAAAGCTTGGCATCCTTTTTCCTCCTGGCAACGTGGGTATGATATTGTGCAGCAATATGGGACCATTTCCTGGTATTTTGAATTGTAGAAGCACAATACACCACATTCATAAACTAGAGGCTTTTTTGAAGAATTGAATTTTGATTATAGGCTGTGCTGTAACAAGCCTTCAAATTAAAATTTTAATAACTCTGATTTTGTTTTGGTATTGCCCTTGTTCATTGGCTCTTGTGCTCTCACTCTCACTCTGATGGTTGCTGGTACTGGCACTTCTGCTTCCCAGTGATGTACCCTTTGCTTAGTTACACACCCACGTCATTTGTAGCAAATAACCAGATTCTTTGTTAGAAAGAAGAAAGGAAGCAGCATTTTGTTCTCTTTTTTTTGTTAGGTCCCTGTTTAGTGTGGACCTTAAGGGAAAATAAGCAATAATAAAATTGTAGATGTCTTATTATGGACATAATAAAATCCAGTTTTTACAACGCCAGTGTGACAGTGGTGTCAAGAAAGAAAGCTCCAGGCCTGACACTGGAAATAGCTGATGTTTCAGTCTAAGGGCATGGTTACTGTCCTTTGTGCAGAAAACATGTATTAAATTCCCTATCAAATAGCAACTTGCATGCAAGGTATTTCATCCATAGGCTCCAATGTCTTGATTAAAAACCTCTCTTTACTGTGGTTCTCTAGAGTGGTATATACTGTAATATGTACAGACAGTGTAATAGAAATACCAGTATCGTAAAGGATTATAATGCAATCCCAAATCACATATGTATGTTTTTATTTCTTCATTGGGGCAACTAAACTGGTATCATACATGCCAAGCCTGCTTCCTTAGAGGTGAGCCTTCTAGAGCTGGGGTGCCATTGCTACAAAAAGTAATCTTTGCATCATCATAGCAGCACAGCTAATGAGGACTTGGAAGAATGCCTTGGCAGGAGATTTTCAGGCAATGGCAGCCTAGTATGGGAAGAAGTGCTACTTCAGACTCTGGGGTTTCAAGTTGGTTAGGGTTTTTCTCAAGCTGCTGGTATTGTTGACATACTTAGCATATCACTAAAACGCTGTTTGTAATTTCTGTTTGGGATTTCAGATCCCTTTTGTGCCGTGGGTAAACTTTACAGGGCAGGCTTCCCTTTACAAATATTTCTCCCAGTTTGTGAATGAAGATGGCAGTGGGTGGAAAAGCTGCCGTATTGGCTGGGGCATTGTGAGAGTTATAAAGAAAAATAAAAAACCTTCCCCCCCCAAAAAAAAAACTTTTCTAAGCTCTAGACAGCGCTGACAGAGGCATAAAAACACAGGTATGGCCAGAGAATTTAGCCTTCTGTTTTGTATCATTATCATAAGAGTCCTGCTAGAACCACAGAAATCAGGACTAGGCTCCATATCCCAGCCAACAGAGGCTGCAGGGGGAACATCCAATCCAAAGTATTTTCTCGCTTGTGGAATTAAGCGTGTCAGAAAAGATGGCCAGAATCCTATTGGTGTCAAACTGGCATGCAGTGAGGAATACAAGTGGCAACTCATGAGCAAGTGGCAAATTGTCCCTGCATTTTACACCAGTGCATGTAACGCTGGCATAAACAACCAACTGAATTCTGACTGGTATGTGTTAGATATACCGAAAATGGTGTTTATTGTCATCTGATCAACGTTAAGAGAGTGTGCAGTTTCCACTAGGTGACTTGGAGGATAGCTTTTTCCTCACAACAGCACACTGCCCATCATACAAGTTACCTTTCAAAGCAGTGCCTTGAAAGAAAAAGCTGATGGAGTAGCAACTGCTCATTTATTGTGCTACCTGCTGAGCAAGTAAAGACTGAGATTTTTTTTTCCACTGATAATAAGGCAGTTTGTCAGTATTAAGTTGTTTTGTTTGTGCCCAGCAGGTGTCTCTGCTATGATTTGTTCCCACTCAGAAGATCAGGGATTGGAAACAGAAAAGACATGGATGCAACCAAATCCCTGGTGTTCAGGTGACACTGTCACTGATGTACTTCTCTAGCCTAGGGAAGACTTCAAAACTTCAGAGCAGTAACATAAGTGAAATTGAGGAGACATGCCTCCTGAGGATGAGGCTCCATCTTGAAACTTTTGGAGTTTTTGCAACCCTGCATTCTGCCTTTAGTAAGTTTGGCCAGGAGGGATCTTTCTGGGCTGGGTTGACTGTCAATCTATCCAGCACTAACCAAGTGTTTCTTCCCTGCCTCTGATTTCAAAGAGCCCCACCTCTCTGCTAAGAGCTTTTTCCCTCTCTAGAGCCTGTTGAGGTCTGTTGTTGAAGGCAGTCATGTTTGTCAGTTTGCTCTTTGATCTGTTCACAGCTGTAAGTAAAGAATTTTTTAAAAATTCTTTCTGCTATTAATGTCTCAGATACATGAGTGTGTGTTGAATAAAAGTTTGGTTTGATCTGAAAGAGAATTCCTTATATGGCTGTTGCTGATTGTTTATGTGACAAAAAACTCCTGGGACTATTCTGATGCATAAAGACAGTTGAAATAAATTTGATATTAATTTGATATTAATTGCATTATAATAGCTTTTTAACAACCTGTGAAGCACAGCATTAACTTTGGTATACTTATTCAGAGGAATAATATATTAGTCTGATCTTCAAAGACACTTCAGTACTATTCCTGATTCTGCAGCTGCAATTTAACACATAGCTAAAAGGATAAATATCTGCAATTAATAGCAGGTGCAAAACTGTGCACACTGTAATTGAATGGTGCAGAGTTTCAATCACAACAAACAGCAGCTAGCAGTTCTTGTTTTTTTACACAGAACTAATTTATGCTAGCTCATTCTCCTTCTGTCGCTTCAGTTGCTTCCCTGACCTTAGAGTGGGATGTGTACCTCATACTCTGAGAGCCTTGGGAAAACCTAAAATCAGATGTAAGATGAAAAGCATTGTTGGACACTTTCATTAGGGCACACACAAAACAGTGATGGTGCCGTCTGTACATGCATACTCAAAAGTAAGTATCATTGGGTTCAGTAGGGTTTACTCTCCAGAAGCGTGCATATGATTGCAGCCAAAAGGAAATTCACGTAAGTTATTCACATAAGTGATACTTTTGAATGTTTCAAATAAACACGCAGTAGAACCCCCCTATATGCAGGATCAGTATCCCCTGATTCACTTATCCACCGTCTGAAAATATTGAAAGAAAAATCCCTCAAATATATATTTCTAATGATGATGTTACCAGAACTGTTGAGTAGAGGGGGCCAAACACCATGCAATGTGTAGCATTCACTATTATAATAGCGTCGGCTATAATCCACATTTTTCAGCATCTGCGGAGGGGGGCTTGGAAGTGATCCCCTGTGGATATGAGGGTTGTACTGTAACATGCAAATAAAGTGTCCCCATTAAAAAAAAATTAATAGCAGATACGCAAAAAAATCCCTGTATAATGAGGTGGTTCTTATCAGTAGATGGCTTCCATAATAATAGCACCAGAAAAATTGGCAAGACAAATTTTTAAAAATGCATCTTGAGAAAGACCTTTAGAGAGAACAAATTCCACACTGTAGGAAATTCTTGATTGTAGCAGGTTTTTAATCACCCTGAGTTAAGATGTGATTACAGGGTGAAGTTTGCTAACTAAAGGAAGAGCGCTATGAAGCTGAAATTCCATGATTAGACTATGAACATAGGTTAAGTTTCTTCCTTCCAGCATATTTATTAAAATATTTTTAATTTAAATACATCGTTTTCTTATAATGATGATTTTTTTTTCCTCAGATTACAAGCCCCAAGGCAGATCAAAACATTTTGCCACCTGAGGGAAAGGATGGCCTCAGATGATACTCCAGCACATTTCATACACAAAAATGGTTCAGAATGGCATTTTAGTTTTAACTTCCACACCAGTGATTGGAGAGGTTTTTCTGATATATGAGGTATCAGACTGAATTTGGGAGCCCATTACAAGTTATGCAGCAAAGAAGAACAGCTATGAGGTTTGGGATTAATAGCTGGGAGTCTGTCACTGCTGTCCCCAGCATCTGTCCCCTGAAGCCACTGCCTCGCACTACCTAATGGTAGAACCAACTCTGACAAAGTTTTTCCCCCCATGATAATTTGTTGTTGTTCAGTCGTTAAGTCGTGTCCGACTCTTCGTGACCTCATGGACCAGAGCATGCCAGGCCCTCCTGTCTTCCACTGCCTCCCGGAGCTTGGTCAAATTCATGTTGGTAGCTTCGATGACACTGTCCAACCATCTCGTCCTCTGTTGTCCCCTTCTCCTCTTGCCTTCACACTTTCCCATCATCAGGGTCTTTTCCAGGGAGTCTTCTCTTCTCATGAGATGGCCAAAGTATTGGAGCCTCAGCTTCAGGATCTGTCCTTCCAGTGAGCACTCAGGGTTGATTTCCTTCAGAATGGATAGGTTTGATCTCCTTGCAGTCCAGGGGACTCTCAAGAGTCTCCTCCAGCACCACAATTCAAAAGCTTCAATTCTTCTGCGGTCAGCCTTCTTTATGGTCCAGCTCTCACTTCCATACATCGCTACTGGAAAAACCATAGCTTTGACTATGTGGACCTTTGTTGGCAAGGTGATGTCTCTGCTTTTTAAGATGCTGTCTAGGTTTCTCATCGCTTTCCTCCCAAGAAGCAGGTGTCTTTTAATTTCGTGGCTGCTGTCCCCATCTGCAGTGATCATGGAGCCCAAGAAAGTAAAATCTGCCACTGCCTCCATATCTTCCCCTTCTATTTGCCAGGAGGTGATGGGACCAGTGGCCATGATCTTAGTTTTTTTGATGTTGAGCTTCAGACCATTTTTTGCGCTCTCCTCTTTCACCCTCATTAAGAAGTTCTTTAATTCCTCGTCACTTTCTGCCATCAGAGTGGTATCATCTGCATATCTGAGGTTGTTGATATTTCTTCCGGCAATCTTAATTCCGGTTTGGGATTCCTCCAGTCCAGCCTTTCGCATGATGTATTCTGCATATAAGTTAAATAAGCAGGGAGACAATATACAGCCTTGTCGTACTCCTTTCCCAATTTTGAACCAATCAGTTGTTCCATATCCAGTTCTAACTGTTGCTTCCTGTCCCACATATAGATTTCTCGGGAGATAGATAAGGTGGTCAGGCACTCCCATTTCTTTAAAAACTTGCCATAGTTTGCTGTGGTCGATACAGTCAAAGGCTTTTGTGTAGTCAATGAAGCAGAAGTAGATATTTTTCTGGAACTCTCTGGCTTTCTCCATAATCCAGCGCATGTTAGCAATTTGGTCTCTAGTTCCTCTGCCCCTTCGAAATCCAGCTTGTACTTCTGGGAGTTCTTGGTCCACATACTGCTGAAGCCTACCTTGTAGGATTTTGAGCATAAGCTTGCTAGCGTGTGGAATGAGTGCAATTGTACGGTAGTTGGAGCATTCTTTGGCACTGCCCTTCTTTGGGATTGGGATGTAATACAGGACAGAAAATAGAAATGAGACCAGAAATATTAAAAATGACCAGCCAGGTCAGATTTGTGTGCCGATTACTCTGATTACTCAAAGTCTAGTCTCCTTTTCTTGTATCAGATATTGTACAGATATGTCAAGCTTTCTTTTATCTGTAGTCACTCAGATCCATGGGGGTAGGGAAGTGAATATTGCCCAAGACGGGGGCAGTGAAGCTTTCCCTTGCCCTTCTCCCACAATTGAATAATAGACTCAGAAGAGCAGAGCTGGAAGGGACCCTTTGGATCATCAAGTCCAGCCCCTGTCAGGGAGGCACAGTTCTAAAAAAAACGGGTATGTTTTGGTGTTAAACACTGCAAGGGGATTTGCATGGCCTTTAAAAGGTGAATTACTGGAAGTTTCAAGGAGTGTGATCTCACCTTTCTTTGACAGAGGAAATTTCTTTTCTTGCAGGGGAAATCTGATGGGGCTTCGAGTGGCAAAAGCTTCTGTGTGTGTGTGCGTGTGTGCATTAGCACATGCAGCCCAAGGGGCACACTTTGCTCATCCCTCCATGAAACCCCCAATATGCTTGCTCTTCTCTCATACATAATCTCTCTCAGACCTGACACCACATAGCAAAATAGCTATGGCTGCCCAGAACTGCAGCTGTGGTCAAGAGAACCTTCAGGGCCCATTGACCAAAGAGGCCACTAGAGGGTATTTTACCTAGAGGACAGCAGTTATGTGGACTGGACAATTCTGGGAGCTAGAGACCAAAAAAGTAACGTTCCCAAGCTCTGACGTGGGCCCCCTCAACTGTAAATATTTACAGCAGCTATTTACAGCACTCCAGACAGCAAACCGACAGCATCACGTGCAGAACTTCAAACTCCACCCACAGAAGCATGGTACCAACTTGGTTACTTTTATATCCATCTTGCTGATGCAATCTTGCTGCCTGGATTGCATCATATGTACAGTGACTAAGCAGAGTTCCACTGCACATGTCCATCATGTCATAACTTTTCTTGAAGAGACAATATTCTCTAGTATTTAGATCAGGGGTCTCAAACTCAATTTACCTGGGGGCCGCTGGAGGCAGAGTCTGAGTGAGGCTGGGCCGCATCAGATTTTCCGCCAAGCAGAGCAAGAGCCCGAGGAAGCCGCGTGGGAGTTTCCTTAGCCCAGCTGGGGCTCCGAGGAGGAGAAGGGGCGTGTAAGCCCTTGTCGCCCGGCCACGACCCCCTCCGACTCCTTCTTCACCACCAGCAGCAGCAGGACGAAGAAGCGGAGAAGGGAGGGAGCGCCGGCGACTGCTTAGCCGGGGGGAGGAGGGCACGACATAAAATTAAAAAAAAAAACCCTCACAGAATTCACCTTGTCAAAGGAGAAAAGCCCCCACCGGTACCCGCGAAATTAAACAGAACGGGGCGGGCCCCCCCACAGGTGCGTGCACGAGCATGCACACAAACAAACACACACACACACGGAGGTCCGGCAACCTTCCTCTGAGGGCCCCCCCCTAAAAAAAAGGCGCACTAAGCAGCAGCAGCTACCCCCACCACGACAGAGGAGCAAACTTTGCGAGGCGAGCCCAGGCAGCCTCCAGAGCCCAGGTGGCTGAAGCAGGACGAAGAGGAGGAGGAGGAGGAAGCACCGCCGGGTGCTGAGGCGGCTGCTGGCCGGGCTGGTGCTGGGGGTGCCGAGCGAGAAAGAGAGCTGCTTTCCTGGAAGAGGCGGCGGCGGCAGCTGCTGTTGGCGGCTTGGAGGTGCTCTTTGAGGACGGGCCGGGAGCGACTTGACAGCAGAGGACGCGTGGGTGCTTCGGGGGGGAGGCAAGGCGGGGGCCACAAACTATCGTCTGGCGGGCCGCAAATGGCCCCCGGGCCGCATGTTTGAGACCCCTGATTTAGATCAATACTCTGACACCCCTCCGAATATTTCTCGTGGATAGTTATGACAAGAGATTTTACATATTTACATATTCATACAGGTTCATATATACTTTTTACCCTGTGTATTTTTGCATTCCCAACCTGTTTACCATATGTTCATGTTTTTGTATACTTAAAGGCTTTGTAAACATATCAGCTAGGTTCTTTTCTGTTTCACAATATCTTAATTCAAATACTCCTGTTTGTATTATATTTTTCATGTTTTGGTATTTTACATCCACATATTTAGTCCTGGCTTTTACACTTTCTGAATTAGCCATTGCAATACAGGACTGTGAATCTTCAACAATAGTAATTGGCATTTCACATTTTACCTGTACATCTTTGAGTAATTGCTTGAACCATATTACCTCATTACATCCTTCAGATAATGCGGCAAATTCTGCTTCTGTTGTAGATACCGCGACGTTGTTTGTTTTCTGGTTCTCCAGCCTATTACTGTATTTGCATATTGAATCACATACCCTGTTACACACTTTCTATCAGTCTCTTCTGCAAATGAACTATCTACATACATAACAGGTGTCTCTGGTCCATCTTTTGGCAATTTTAAACAATAGTCCATAGTTCCTTTTAAGTATCTTAGAACATTTTTTTAAACCTTGCCAATCATTCTGTGTAGGTTTAGCAACTTTCCTGCTTAGATAACCTACTGCAAATGCAATGTCTGGACGTGTCCATAGCGCTAGATGTAACAAACTTCCAATTCCAGACTGATACAATTTTGAAAACATTCATCACATGTGTTTTTTAGGAATTCTGGTGACATAGGTGTCTTAGTTATTTTTGCATCTGTTAATCCAAATTTTGTTACCAACTGTTCTATTTTCCTTTTCTGGTTTAAGAAAATATCACCCTTTTATTTCCTCAGTATATATATGCCTAGATAGTACTGTACTTCTCCCAGATCTTTCAACTTGATATGTTCACCTAGTTGCTGTGCAAATTGTTGTACTAATTTCTTTGACTTAGCTGTAATACACAGATCATCAAGCCAATAATGTCATGAATTCATCAACAGACCCTTTTGTGTAGACACACTGGTCTGCCACACTTCTTTTGAAACCTATTTTATCCAGTGCATCATGCAAACACTGATGTGTTGACCTTGCACTTTGTTTCAATCCATAAAGGGCCTTTTTTAGTCTGTAGATCTTTTGGGGTTTATTAGATTCATACCCAGGTGCTTGTTTCATATAAACAATTTCTTGTAACGGTGCATTCAGATATGCGGTGTCACAATCAAAATGATTACTTATCCAATTTTGTTTTGCTGCTAGAGATCATACCAGTCGCAAAGATTCTGCTCTGGCTGTGGGTGCATATATTTCATTATAAGAAATTAACTTTTCCTGTGCAAAATCCTGTGCCATTAATCTTGCCTTGTACTTCAATGTACCATCTGGAAACACTTTTTTACGGAACACCCACTTTGCACCTTTTGCACTATATGATGGTGGTAAATCACATACCTCAAACACTTTCTGTTTTACAAGTGATTCGAATTCTGAGTCCATTGCTGAGTTCCATTTCTCCTGCTCATCCTCCGGCAGTTCTAGCATTTCTTATAACTTTGAGGCTCACAGCCTACCTGGCATACTCTGAGCTCATTTACTACAAATCTTTCTGGTGGTACACCTTTGTTTGCTCTATTTGACCTGCGAGGAATGACCACTTGTTCAATTTCCTCAGTCTCTTGTGTCACATTCTCTGCATCTTCTTCCTGTTTAACTTTTGGCTTTACAAGAGATGTCTCTGTGGCTTTGGGTGTATCTTTGCCAACTGCCTTTGGCATAGGTGAACCTTGACCATTTGCCTGAGCTTGAGCCTGCACCTCAGTGCTGAAAGGTATAAATACCTCTGAATTAGCGTGCATTTCCTTCCACCCTGAGTGTATTTCAAAATTGGCACTTCTTGAAATTACTATTTTGTTACCTCCAGCCCAGAACCTGTACCCTTTTGTACCTGCCTCATATCCTACAAATCTGAGGCGCTGGGATTTAGGTTGACCTTTCCTCCTCTGAGTCTTGGGTATCAGAACGTGTGCAAATGAACCAAACACCCTTAGATGCTTAAGTGAAGGCCTCTTACCAAACAGTAAATAATATGGGGTTTCATTTGTGGCTGTTGACCACAACCTGTTGCTTATGTAAGCAGCTGTGACAATTGCCTCTCCCCACATTCCAGAAGGCATCCCTGCATCATTCATCATGCAATCCTTCATTGTTTGAAGCACACTCAATTTTCTCTCTGCAACACCATTTTCTGCAGAACAATAAGTGTTGGTCTTTCTGTGAATTATGCCCCTCCTTTTCAGCCACTGCTGAAAATCTTGACCCAGGAATTCACCACCCCTGTCAGTCTGTAACTGACTTAACTTATGGGGAAAACACCTTTCAATCATTGCTACCCATTGTTTTAACTTTGCACATGCTTCACTAGCCTTGCAGCTTGAAGCATTTCACCAGAGAGGCATTTTGAAGTAGGTCTTATCAGGGGTCTTTAGCTTTTCAGCAGTGAAGGTTAGGAGCAACTGATAACAAGGTGACAGATTCTTTTCTCAATCCACCTTGGGATACAGCTTTAGATTCATCAGCTCACTCATTTGGGATGCAAATTGTACTTCTTATAGTACAAGAACTTCATTATTATGCCTAAACAACAACAAGAAGAAGAAGTGTAGAGGGTTCAGAAAGGAGAAAATGTTAATGGACTCTTCATACTGCTGTGGCATTTTGAATTATTTTAATGCATTTTACATACACTCTAAAATGATCACTAGCTGACATTTCTGTGTCAAAGAGGATTAATGGGGGGATTTCAATTAAGCCATTTATACAGCCATCAGTTGTCACCGCTCTTCACTTGGCACATTCTAATGTTTCTCCATTAAGGAGAAGGTCAGTCACATCCCAGAGGCCATGCTAAAAGTTGGGACCTGTAGTTGACAAGGCCACTTGTAACAGGCTCCTATTGTTCCCTCCTGTACATATCTTTTGATTGCACAGCTCTACTACACAACGGAGTTGATATCATCATCAGTAGCAAATCGCTGCAGATTGAAGGCAATTTCAGGGTGCACAAAACTTGTAAAAATTTTACAAAGTTATATGTACTCCAAAAGTACCAAAAGAATTCTTTAATTAGCAGTCATTTGTGATGATGATGATGACATCATCACCACTGCACATGCTGCACAACAAGAGTTTAGCCTCTGATTTTATTTCCTCTTTTGTCAGAAAAATATAGTGTTTTGCTGTACATGCATTAAAAGTCTCCTATGAGGTTGTTTCAAGCTAATTGTAATTATGCAGTAACCTTGATGTCCTGCTGATGAGAAGTGGTGCCACTAGATATTTCTGGGCTGTAACAGGATGATGCAGTTGGCATACCATTAGATACAGAGCAACCTTAAGCAAAATATGTCTACTTGTCTCACTCCTATCTATAGCAAATTAGTTTGCTTTTGTTTTATGATTGGAAAGTAACCATGGGCTTCATTTGCAAGTCTGATTGCTCAGCCATGAAGCTTTGAAGGAACTGTGTGGTTAGAGGGGAAATGTTATAATAGCAGGAAACATGATTTCCCTTAACATGTGATTTCACCTTAGATTGTGGAGTTGATTATCCTATCCAGGTGAGAGGAAGGGTGAGTTTAGACAGCTGGTGGTGTCAGTGGTGAAGGACGAAACTTATAGCTCTGCTTGCCCCTTGCTCCCCCATGCAGCTTCTACATTTCTGATACCTTAACAACCCACCCCACCCCCCAACAATTTGCTAATCTTGTTTAAAAGAATACACGTTCTAAGCATTGTGCTGTAGAAAAGCAAACATAATGAGAATCTGTAACCGTGTATATGCCTATCCAGCGGCACCTGGACTGTAGCATGTGTCTCTAAAGAATAAGAGGATGCTGCAGCACCAGCCGCAATCTTAATGGGGCTTCGGTATGCCTGTGCCTGTCAAGGGGCTTAAGCTGTTCCTTTTTGTTGCCAAGACACACACTGTGTGGAGCTATGGTTATAATGCCGTGGATCATGCTTTTTGGTGGTGTTTTTATTTTATTTTATTGCATCTCCAGATCCCTGCACTCTTGTTGGACCAGAATCCTGTCCCCAAATACTCTGACATTCCTAAAACCATTTTATCTATGTTTACCTTTGAAAATTATATTCTCCTTTACTTTTTATTTCCACATTTTACAGCCACAAAAAGCAGAATCCTCGTTATGACACTGTAGATGCAGTTCTTAATTCCCACATGTCAAGATTTGCATTTTAGAACATGGATTTCTTTTAGTATCTTAATTTTATTGTTTTGTGTGCAGACATATTTCCTATAATGAACATATTTTCTGTTTTATAAAGGGAACATTTTATTCTGTGTTTTATTTCTGTTTTTAATATTGTTCTTATAATGACTTTTAATATATTTGGTTGTTGTAGGTTTTTCGGGCTGTCTGGCCGTGTTCTCCAGGTTTTTCTTCCGAATGTTTCGCCAGTCTCTGTGGCCGGCATCTTCAGAGGACAGGAGTCAAAACTCTGTCTGTGCTTTGACTCCTGTCCTCTGAAGATGCTGACCACAGAGACTGGCGAAACATTCGGAAGAAAAACCTGGAGAACACGGCCAAACAGCCCAAAAAACCTACAACAACCATCGGATCCCGGCCGTGAAAGCCTTCGAGAATACATTTAATATATTTATTTAATGCTTTTAAAATGATGTAATATTATTTGGCATTTAACTTTGTTCGTTTAATACTGTAAGCTGCTTTAGATCCTTTAGGAGAAAGACAGCAAATAAGTACATACATACATACATAGTACATACATAGTACATACATACATACACACACACACACACTATGCAAAACATATTCTGCTGAAGATCTATTGGACTTTCTAAAATTGCTTAGGATTTCCCCAGGCAAAGACAAGAAACAGACACCCTTATTCTAGTTAAGATAGGAAGTTTCTTTCAACAGGGTCAGACCCTTGGTCCGTCTAGCTCAATATTGTCTATAATCAGCAGTTCCCAACCATGGACCCCCAGATGTTCTTGTACTAAAACTCTCAGAAGTTTTTTAGCTGTGCTGGCCAGGATTTTGGGAGTTATAGTCCAAGAACATATGGGGACCCGAGGTTGGGAAGCACTGGTATTGACCCATAAATGTCCTTCTGTGTTTCAGACAGGACCCTTTCCCAGCCCTACTTGAAAAATGCCAGGGGCTCAATCTGGGATGTTTGCTTGTAAAACATTGTCAAAGTATTAAAAAATTTACAGGCCTGAACAGAGCAGAGCAGAAGTACTAATGAACTGCCATGTCACGCAGGTGTGTAAGTATAAAAGTGCTGAGTCACAGTGACTATAGAAAGGATGATGCAACATCTGGGTGAAGACTGGATGATGCAACATCTGCCCTGATTGGGCAAGGGCAGATGCTTATGTGTATATAGTTGAGTTGTACAGAACACCACCACCACTTCTACAAATGTTGATTTCATGCTGTCACGCTGCCGCTTTGTATATTTGCTGTAAATACACGTGTCGGGCTGGAAGAGAACGTGTCTGTGTGAGTTATTTTTACCATCAGGACCAGAATCAACTCTCAGCTAGCGGCTTGCAGGATTCCGCGTTAACAAAGGTCATGGGCCCAGCGACGCACCCTGCGCAGACCGTCTACTGCTGAGAACGTTGGTGAGTACCAGTGGGTGCCACTATAATAGAAGGAGGAAGAAATAGAGGTCCTGAAAGAAAGCAGTTCTGCTGTTGTGTGCCCAGGAGGGGAAGGAAAACAGAGGACTGAGAGAAGAGCAGGCAGCATGGCGTTTGGGGGAACAAGCCTGGGAGGTTTTCCCTTAACGAAGTTAAATGACTGTAATTACCAGACGTGGTCCGTCAAAGCTGAGATGCTATTAAGGAGGGAAGATCTGTGGCAGATTGTAACCAACCTCCCAGCACAGCTTGATGAAGAGGAGGAACGTAAAAATGAAAAAGCTCTGAGTACTTTGATACTTTGCTTGGAAGACAACCAATTAATCCACGTGCGTGGCTTAGCTACGGCGAGAGAAGTTTGGCAATGTCTCAGGAGAATTTACGTGAGAGATTCAGCAGGATCTAAAGTATCCTTAACCAGAAAGCTCTACAGGTGCAGATTACAGCCCGGTGAGAGCGTGTCTAAACATTTGCAAGAGATAAAATGTCTCTTTAATGAGCTGGAGCAAAGGAATGTGCAGTTTCCAGAAATCCAGAAAGTGTACCTCATTCTAAGCAGTTTATCTGATGAATACGACACTCTGGTCACCAGTTTAGAGTCTATGCCTGAGGCGAATTTGACCCTGGAATACCTGACGGGCAGATTGCTGGAACAGGAACGACGTAAGAGTGAAATGTCTGGTGACGGAGAGAAACAAAACATCCAGCATCGAAGGAACCAAGACGGCTGGAGGAAAAAGACAGATTACAGCTTACACAGAGAAACAACTCCTAGGAGAGAAGATAGTGGTCGTGCTATGACCGTGAGACGCTGTTTTGGCTGTGGATCTGTAAATCATCTTCTGAGAGACTGTAGCAGAGACAACAGAAAAGCTGGCTGCAAAAGTGAAAGAAGCACCGAAAAGAGAAAAGGGAGGATTTCTCTTGTCCAGGCAGCAAGAGATAAATCCAAGGTCGTTCAGCAAGCTTGCTGGATAATTGACAGTGGGGCCGTTACACATTTAACTAATGAAAGAGATTTGTTTCTTTCTCTAGGTGCTTCGGAACAAAGCAGCGTGAGCCTGGCGAACGGACAGAAGTTGCCTGTTGCTGCAGAAGGGACAGTTTTTGTGTCAGGTTTGGAACAAGAACTCAAAGGTGTTCTTCATGTACCACAGTTGGACTGTAGCATCTTAAGTGTGTCTGCTTTAGTAAAACAGGGCTTTGTAGTCATATTTGAAAATGATGAATGTAAAATTAAGAAAGGAAAATGTGTTTGCGCAAGGGCAAAACAAGAAAATAATTTGTACATTTTGAGGTGTAAAATACAAAGTGACACACATGTAACAGTGAAAAACGCACCTCAGCATGATAAATGTGCACACCTGTTACACAGGAGGTTGGGTCATGCAAATTTTAGAACAATTCAGAGAATGCAAGCAGTGGCAAAAGATGTACAGTTGAAAGAGTGTAAAAATTATTTAGATTGCAACGTGTGTAAAATGGCAAAATCTAAAGTAAGCCCCAGAAACAAGGAACGAACCAGTCAATCACAAAGGCCCTTTCAACTGGTACATGCAGACTTGATTGGCCCTTTTGCATCATCTTTGGGTGGAGCAAAATATGTCCTGGTAATTGTAGATGATTATTCAAGGTATTCTTTTTGCTACTTATTGAAAACAAAGGCAGAGGTGTTTAGCAACTTCAGAAATTGGCTAAGCTTCATTGAGAGACGTTATGGCCACAAGGTGGCGCAAATCCAGACGGATAGAGGGTCTGAGTTCCTATCTAACAAATTTCAAAGCTGGTTGAAGGAAAATGGGATATATCATAGAAAAACTAGTCCATATTCACCCTTCCAAAATGGCGTGGCAGAAAGAAGAAACGGGGTGTGCAGACAATGAAAGACGCATTGTTAGCTGACGCTAACATGAGTCATGGCCTGTGGGGAGAAGCCCTGCTTACATCGAACTACATAAATAACAGATTGTTATCTTCTGCAATAGGGCAGACTCCTTATTTTATGTTATATGGGAGAGAGCCATCTTTAAAACACATGAGGGTGTTTGGGTGCAGTGCGTGGGTGCACATCCCAAAAGAGACAAGAAGGAAGGGACAACCAAAGGCAAAGAAAATGAAATTCATAGGTTATGAAAGAGGTTCAAAGGCATACCGCTTCCTTGATGGAAACAGCAATGTAGTGATTTCGAGGTCTGCCAATTTTTGTGAGCATGAGAATTGGGATAGGGTTCATGCTAATTCCCAAGTTTTCATACCATTCACAAACACAAGAGAGTGTGAGAATAGGCAGTTAGAGACAAAAGAAGAAGAAACAGAAGAGAGCCAGTCCAAGACAAATGATGAAGAAGACGATGGGCAGTGTAGTGATCAAGAAAGTGAGATAGGAATTAAGCAAGAACCAAAAATTGAGGATGAGCCACAAATCCCCAGGAGGTCAGAGAGAGTTAACAAAGGGGTTCCGCCTGCAAGGTTTGGTGTAGGAGAAATAAGGGTGTGCCATGTGTATCAGGAACCAAAATGTTATGAAGAGGTCATGTTACTTCCTGAAGTAGAAAAGAAAAGATGGCAGGAAGCCATGATTGAGGAAATGAAGTCTATGGACGACCACAAGGTCTTCACAGAGACTAGGCTGCCACAGGAGCATAAAGTGATTGGCAGTAAGTGGGTTTTCAAAAGAAAGTTACAAAACAATGGGGACTTTAGGTATAAAGCGAGGTTAGTGGCTCAGGGATTTACTCAAAAGAAACATTTGCACTATGATGAAGTATTTTCCCCTACAGTGAAAGCAGAAACTATGAGGGTAGCTTTGACTCTAGCGGCATCTAGAGGGTATTTGATAAATCATTATGATATAACGACTGCATACTTAAATGCTGACTTAAAGGAAGAATTATACATGGCAAAAGCACCTGGCTTTGAAGGGTCAAGACCAGGAATGGTTTACAGGTTAAATAAGGCCATTTACGGGCTGCGACAATCAGCCCGAAATTGGAACCAATGTTTACATACAGTGTTAGAAAAAATGAATTTTAAGAATAGTCTGGCTGATCCATGCTTATACATACAAGAATGTGGAAGTGAGCTAAATATTTTGTTGGCATATGTGGATGACATTTGTTTTATGACAAAAAATCAGAGCCAGATGAATTTATTTGAAAAACAGCTGAAAAAGGAATTTAAACTGAAAAATTTGGGTCCAATACAAAATTATTTAGGGGTGCAAATACAGAGAAAAAATGAAGGTTTTGTATTAAACCAAAAGTTAAAAATTGAACAAATGTTGGAGAGATACAATATGCAAGATTGTAAAGATGTACAAACCCCCATGGTAATAGATTTTCAAAAGTGTGATGAAGAAAACAAAGAGTTTGAGAGTCAAGAAATTTATCATTCTGCAATTGGCAGTTTGATGTATTTAGCAAATTGGACTAGGCCTGACATTTCAGCAGCAGTGAACATTCTTAGTAGACATGTGTCGAAGCCCACTGTGAAACACTGGCAGGGTGTAAAAAGAGTTTTTAGATACTTAAAAGGAACAAGTGACAAGTGTTTGATCATAAATCCTTCAAAAGAGTTAAATTTACAGGCCTACGTTGACAGTGATTGGGCAAATGATGAAAGTGACAGGAAGTCAATGTCCGGATTCGTTGTAATGTTTGCAAATGTTTTAGTAGGGTGGAAGTCCAGAAAACAGAGTTCTGTGGCTACTTCGACAGCAGAAGCTGAATTCGCAGCTTTGTCGGAAGTATGCTCAGAATTAATCTGGTATAGACAATTAATTAAGGATTTAAAGATAGAAACACATAAACCAATAAAGGTCTTAGAAGATAATACAACCTGCTTACAAATGGCTGTAACAGAAAAAATGCGAAATAGGAGTAAACATGTTGACATCAAATATCATAACGTAAGAGAAGCCATAAAAGAAAAATTAATAGAGTTACAATACTGCAAAACGGATAAAAATGTTGCTGATATTTTTACAAAACCTTTGAGTGTTCAAAGACACAGTGAAATAATCAAAGAGTTGGGTTTGAATTTTGTTCAGGTGTAAATTAGGAGGGGTGTCAAAGTATTAAAAAATTTACAGGCCTGAACAGAGCAGACCAGAAGTACTAATGAACTGCCATGTCACGCAGGTGTAAGTATAAAAGTGCTGAGTCACAGTGACTATAGAAAGGATGATGCAACATCTGGGTGAAGACTGGATGATGCAACATCTGCCCTGATTGGGCAAGGGCAGATGCTTATGTGTATATAGTTGAGTTGTACAGAACACCACCACCACTTCTACAAATGTTGATTTCATGCTGTCACGCTGCCGCTTTGTATATTTGCTGTAAATACACGTGTCGGGCTGGAAGAGAACGTGTCTGTGTGAGTTATTTTTACCATCAGGACCAGAATCAACTCTCAGCTAGCGGCTTGCAGGATTCCGCGTTAACTCTTCCCCAGATTGAATGGAAATCGATCTGATATAATGGCCATGCCTGAAGGAGCTGTGTGCAGGTGTTAACTGCACTGGTGTTTGCAGAGGCAACATTGATGGGTTCTGGCCCTGATATGTCATAAATGCCAGGAATACAACAAAGTTAAAGGTAGTATTTCCTTTATTCTAGTTCCATTTTTAAAAAGAAAGAAATCACAACCATTTGGAAGAATAGGATGGTTCAGTTCATGAACAAGTGCTTTTGAACAGTATAAAGGTATTTGTTTGCAGCCTGCTCCCTTACAAGTGCAAATCGGGAGTAATGCTTGGAAAAGTCATACTGGACTATGACTACAATATAGTCTGACGTATGGACATCAGAGTATATTGAACAGTATTTTCATCAACAGAAACTGATGGCTAGAAAAGGATTTTAAAATTGTCTACCAATATACATACTGGAAAACTATCTCCAAGGAAAGCATACATGTTAACATCTGCAGACAAATATATAAACAAACAAACAAGCAGTTTTGCTGTTCCACAATGTCTTGTTCTGTTTGAGTGATGAGTTTGTTGTTCAGTGCTAGGGAGCTGAGTGTTAGCCACTGAGGTTCTGTGGTAAGGGAAGCCTGAGCTTAGCTAGAGATCTCCTGTGCTCCAAGGCAGAAATGGCTGAGCACCCACACCCTTGTGTTCTTTTTAGAAACTGAGTGATAAGATACAGCAAGCAGCTCTACAGCTTGCAAGCATATGGCTTGGGTACATGTGCCCTTCAAAGAGAGACATGAGCTTTTCTGCAGCACAGTGTCTTCCTTGGGTGCTGCTCTGTATTTATAAACCACTTAAAGAATAACCTAAGAAAAGCCCATGTAGAAATTGCAGTGCATTTTCAATTTAAAACATATATGATTGACGCATAGAGTGGCTGTGTGGTGAAGGAGGTATTTATTTCTTCCAGATCAACCGCTTCAAATCCAAGGCACTGTACAAATCATACACATGTTTCTGAGAACTGCTGATGACATTTGAAAGAGATTTCCTTTCATCTTGTACTTTATATGCCTTTTTGGAGCCCATAGTCCATTAATTCGTGGGACTTAGGCTGTGAGCACACTGGCAATTTAAATCGATTTGTGTTCCAACTTGTTTTAAATCAGCTTCGAGTCACATTAGTGGCCACGTTCACATGCACTGAATGGAAATCAATTTATTTCTGGTTATTTATACTGGTTTTGGTGTCTGCTGAAATTGACTCATTTCCTTTCTTTCTTTCTTTTTTAGGAGCGTGCTGTTCTTAAAGGTTTTGATTTTTTTTAAAATAGTGATACATTGATAAATTGAGTGTCTAGGGGATGCTACCTGGTATCATAATAGGCACTAGAAACCATGAGGGAAACACTAGAAAGGTGACCCCAGCCAATTAATAATAAAAAAAAATGAGAAGGGGGTTTCCAGCTCCTCTGTGGGCCACGATCCTGGAGCGTCCTCCATGTCCAGGTGCACCCATTCTGCGCCCACTGGTTTTCTGCTGCTCCGCAGGCTCCTTTATTGGTTAAATGGAGAGAATAGGGTATGTGGTTGTAATGCCAAATATATTGCTGAAGTGATGCAGTAATAAATATTTTAAGAAAGAATTTTTAAAAATTTAAAAAGAAAAACAGTGGTGTCCATGCCACCCAAATCTACGTAGGCACAAATTAAAACAACAGAAGTGTTCACATCCATAAAACTGCATTGAACTGAATCGACTTTAGAAGCGAGGTATTTTTAAAAGCCCCTGTTGGCCAGTTGAAAAAAAACTCACTTTGCAGCCCATATAAATCAATGTCTCCCTTGTGTCATGTGAACAATAAAAATCTAAATTGATAAATACAGTTCTTATTGCCAGTGAGACCACAGCCTTACATATCTCATGATAGATCAAGTCCCATTCATTCATTCATTCATTCATTCAATCGATCTACTCTAGTTGGGTGATAACTGGATTAACACCATTAAACAAATGCTTAACAAACACCTAAGATCAAGCTATGTCCACAATTATCTTGGAATTCCATGTCAGGAATTCTGTGTTGTCAACCAGCTTTTTTTCATAGATGCGTCCTTCATTCTCTTAGCCTGCCCTGACTCATCTGCTAAGCCATAGCCAGTGTAACAGTCTAATTACAGCACCCTTCGCTGCAGTTTTACAACTACATCTCCCAGAACATTCTTTTCCTCAGACACTTTATTTCCCTGTATTCAATTACCTTGCTGCTAATAGAGCTTCCGTGTACATACAAAAGCCCTGTGCAACCATCTCCCCCCAGAGTCCTGAAGCCAACTAGATATCACCTCTGTCTTCCCCCAACTCCATATCACATCCTAGGTCTCGTCTAGGTCATCCTACATCCATCTGCAAATTTAACTGGATGGTGCAGAAGGCCAACAGTTGCACCAATGCATATGGCTGTTGAATTATCCTTGAGTGGTGACATATTTAGACTCTGGGAGAGCTCTTTTATCCTTAAGAGTTATGTACAAGGAGAAAAATTCTACTAAGAATTACTGTATGTACAAAGGTGAAAATTAAGAAATGGAAATTTTCGTATCTATTTTGTGTGCAACAATCCCTCCATGGGCCAAAACCTGGCCATTTAAATCCCAGCTACCAATATCTCTATGCCTGAGTTTTCTCTCTGCATCTTAGGAACAAAAGCACATGTGATTTCAACTGGCTGTGTTGTTCCAAATGTTCACTCCTTGATACGGTCCTTAACAATTACCATAAATGCAGAAGGGCAGCTATAGATTTTGTCTAACATAAGTTACCACTGTGAACATACAAAGCTATACAGAACACATGAAACCACTTCCATACCAAGTTTAATCAGCTGAGTAATGCCTGCTGTGGCTGGCCAAAGATGTTATTAGCTTCTGTGGCACGTCTGGCTAGACTGACTTAATTGTGAAAGCAAAATTCCTTCATGTTTGTTCAGACTATACTTGGTCTCTTTGAAAATTCACTCATCACTTAAGGGGAAGGTGACTAGGAACTCCTAAGTTTTGAACACCAAAGGCTTTGAAGAAACATCTGTTATCTCCACATAAGTGGGTAGAAGAGTAACATCTGTGGAGATGAGATGGGCAGCAGGTTGAGAGTGTGGGGTGAACTTGATGGTTTGGTCAGTCACTTCCTACTGCTTTTTCAACAGTATTTCATTGGCAAAGAGTTGCTGACTGGAAAACAAAATTACTTTCCTTCTTAGATAGCCTGCTACTAGCTTTTCTCAAATGCCTCAGTAAGATGACAGGAGGCATAAATGAGGGCGCAATGTGGCTCCTAAATATGTAGGTATATGTATTATACTTGAATTTGTGTAGGGTGAAGTGGATGTGGGGATTGGTTTGCACATGTAAGCCTTGCCTTTACATCCCTGCCCTACTTGGGAACCTCTGACCCCTTTGCAGGTTTTAACACAAGAATCTGCAAAGGAGGCTGTAACCCTGGTCGTGTGATTGGGAGCCCTGCCTTATTAGGTCATGTGGTTATGGAATTACTGTACGTGCATTCAGGGAACTGGCTTGCAGATTCTTTACCAGGTGTTTGTGCTGACTTCCAAGTGGGGTAGGGAGGTATGGAGTTGGGCCACATCCATATCACCCATTTAGCCCTACACAGATTCATTTCAGACATAAAAAATCTGAATAGGACTAATGAGAATCAATTGTTGTTACTTTGATGGTGACCCACACTACATATAAATATTTCGACAACAACTTGCTTAAAAAGTACAAATTTCCTCCCAGAGGTCTCCATAGGGTGACAGGAAACAGTTAAAAAACACACACCTCCACATATAAAAATCTACAAAAGAGAATAATTACAGCAGCCATTTTTTGGTATAAGAATATATTATTTAGAAGATGACTTTAAAAATAAAAATAAAATATAGTACAACAGCGGTGGTTCCTTGTCATTTCAGTCCAGAAGTAAATACCAGTCTTTAGACAAGGAATCTGAAAAGCGCTTGTCATGGTGTCAGCTGTTCAGCCTCATCTTTTGTCAATGCTGTGCAATCCCACCAGACTTGGCAAATCTCAAAAGTATCTTTGTATCTGTTGTAATGCTGGAATTAAAATGCAAAATATTCATTCATTCATTCATTTAATTTATATACTGCCCATCTGGCTGCCGAGGCCACTCTGGGTGGTCTACAACAAAATAAAGCATTAAACCAACATAAAATAACACACACATAAACATCACAATAATATGAACATGAAAATAGACATATACGAATCAATTAAACTTAGAGAAAGGGGGGGGGGGAATGCAACATAGGAAACAGGTCATGAGACCCAGAGAATGAGGTCTCATCCACCCAGAGATTTTTGGCAAAGGTTCGATGTGCTGATTGAGCAGACCTGTAAGCCACCTCCCCTGACAGCAAATGTGCTAATCCCTATATAAATCAACACAACAAACCAGAAAATCTGTGAAACTGGGGCAGGTACAAACACAGCTGAATGCTCTCCATATTATAGTGTAACATGTTGCCCCTTGTCTTTGCATATGCTGTTCAAAGCACTGCTGATGTATCTGTGAAGCACTATGCAGGGAAATTCCTCCTGTACAAAACAGTGCTGTGGAGGGCGGAAGGTGAACCATTTTATCAGGTGACATTAGGCTTGCCTTCCATCTCATGAAAAGTACTCTGTGGAGCTTAGCATTTTGCATGAGCTCACTGGCAAAAGCCTCACTGATTGGGTTTAATGGATACTACTCACCATGAGGACCGAAGCTGGGAAAAGTTACATTTTGCCTATGCTGCCTGAGGGACTCTGGGAGATGACTAAAAAAGTAACTCCAGTTTCTGATCAGGAGATGATGCCTCTGGAAGTGGGCTTGCTGAGATTTGGAACTTTTAAAAAGAGTTATTTTACTGGATGTCTCATGAGGAATACAGAGTTTAAGCCAAAGAGAGTCATGCTCAAGAGCCTTTGAAATAAATCACTAAATATTCAGGCCAGAATCCAGCAGTGTAGCTCAGTATTTAATGTAAGCAGAGTTAGGGTCTTCCTGTTCCTGCTGTTGCCATCTGCAGCACCCAGAACGTACTGTAGAGGGTTTCCCAGTCCTTCAGTGGAGAGGCTGCAGGAGCAAACGGGGATCTCTGATGCTGGAGAAGCAGCAGAATCCACCTGAAGTACACGACTGGATTCTGACAACAGCCCCAGGGATTACCATAAAACTTCAGAATGTCTGAATGTCACTGAATTGTGGCTTTTATTACAGAATATTTCAGACAAGTATTCATAATTGATTTTATACTAAAAAAATAGTTCTGTAGCATTTTTGACAAATATTACTGAATGCATTGCAATGAAATCAGTTGGATGTTATCTTTTCTGTGACACTTGGTATATTTAACATATCATGTGCAATAAGGTTAATTTCTATCTTTAACATTTTAAATATTTGACTGCAAAATATCTCTTCTTCAGACAATTTCCCATGGTTTCATAAACGTCCTGTGATCCCTTAAAAATGAAATGTATCTTACCTTGATGTCTTTTCTGTTCACTTCTCCTTATTTCCGTTTGTTAAACTTTCATTCTTCTTCTTCTGTAACTAATTGAGAGTGGAATGGAACAAATGATACCCTGTCAGATGTGTGCCATCTGATTTATCGACATGGCAGCCACTGAACATGGGCCACAACCCACTAAAAATGAACATTTCATGAGATCCATTCATTCCAATTGAGTATGTAGCCCCAGTGCTTGCTAGACTAGAGTCATTACAGTATATTTCTCTCTATAAGTATCAGCAAAAATAATAATGAGCTTTGTGGCATCTTAAAAACTAACATGTTTTATCTGACAAAAGCTTCTGTGAACTGTAGCTTATTTGTACAGATAGGCACGAATTGCTGGTTCGGTGGTTCAGAGTGGTTAATTTTCTGGCCAAACAGCTGATCCACAGTTTGACTCCTCGCCTCCTCCAGTGGGCACCCAGAGGAGGCAGGGCAGGAGACTGCCACCAAGTGAGCGCCCGCTGGAGGAGGCAGGGTGCTGAACTGTGGATCAACTGTTTGGCTGGGAAACAACTGTTTGGCTCCATCTCTAGTTATTTCTTCAAATTCCATTATGTTTGCTACTACAGACTAACACCGCTATTCCTGTAAGAATGTCCATAATTATGGGATGGTGATAGAAAATACACCAAACAAGTATACCGATGCTTAGTGTTCCTTTACTACTATTTAATATAACCCAATGATCTCACAATTCAGGATGGAAACAAGCATTTCAGTTACAGTGTCTCTGGTATATTATTGGATAACTGGTATATGTGTGCATGCATGTACCTATGCTTATACATTTTAGAGAGCTGAAGACAGAACGATAGATCCTTCATTGGTTGTGATGTTTAGCACACAAATTTTCATGGGGGAAGAAAAGGTTTCACCACCTGGTATGAACAAAGGTCCAGATGAATATGAAGTGGAATTTGAGGAAATAGAACAAAATGGAAACTATGTGTTTTTCACATTCCCCGTAGCCCTCCAGAAAGCATTACCGTGTTACATGACCATGACTTCAGAATCATTTTCCTAGTAGAGAAATCATGAAGCCTGTTTCCTCAAGCACAGCTGTGATTATATGCACTATTCTCATAGCTTCGTATATATATATAAAAAAAGCAGCAACAAATTCCATTGGTCTGCAGCAGGCTAATAAAAAACATTATTGCCTTCTTTTAAGTGTGCTGCCAGGGAAGGTTTGGACCATTGTGTTCTGTATCTTCCAGCCTACGCACTTTCTGCAGTGACTGTGGAGGAAAAGACTGGCCTTTCTCTGTAGCTAATAAGGAAATGTAGCTGGCTTGTAGGGGAGAAAGGCTTGTTCTCTCTCCTCCACCCATTTGCTTGGTTTCTATGCTGGCTGCAGAGGAAGGGGGCTGTTCCTCTCCCACCGTCACAGAAGCACAAGGCTGACAGACGGATGGAGAGCTCTGTTCCTCTACTACCCCATGTAGTCACCCAAATGGAAATGCCATTGCACTTGTCTGCATGGAATGCCTTATTGTGTACAGTGACCAGGTGGGTAGTTAAAACAGAAGGTTAAGTTTTATATGACTCAGATGTAAATCCACTCCCCTTTTTTCTAATGCATTCATAAACAAAACTAGCTATACGCTCTACTTAGCAGCAAGGCCATTGCACTAGATCAGTAGTGTGGAGACTTTGGCTCTCTAAATGTAGCTTACAACTCCCACAACCTTTTACCACTGACAATAATGGCTGGGGATGATGGGAATTTAGGCCAAAGTCTCCCCAGCATGGTCGTTCCAAAATCTTCTTTGCACTTATAATTTTAGGCTGCATTTCTATGCATGTCTATTTGGAAATAAATCCCACAGAACACACTACAACTTATATTTGAATAAAAACATGCCTGCAGCCTCATTGGTCATCAGAGAATCTCAGGTTTTTAATAAGCTTTCTCGGCTTTATGTTGCTTCAGCCTGAAACTTACAATGAAGCATCAACAGCCACTTATAATGGTCTTTAATCTACAGGGAGGGGTGGTGAGCATATTCCCCTAAAGTTTCTCTTCTTTCTTTTTTCACAGCATAAAACACAGTTCTCAGGAACCATAATTTGTCATTTAATATATCCCCAAGGGTGAAAAGGCCAGAGACCTTGTTGACATTAACTACGGTTTCCCACACATGTCAGTACACAGCAACAAAATTCTTTTGGCATATCTTGGTGTGATTAAATTACATCTTTTATGTCCAAATATCAGACATCCACATTTTCCTCAGTAGCAATCAAGAGCCTGGAAAACAGGGTTTTCTTGTTTACAGACAACTCATTTACACTACAACTTATACAAACTATAGTTTAAAAAAAGCAACATTTTCCATCTCTGGGGTCAGTGTGCATGTACGCATGTGTGGCATGTTGCTCCTTCTGCTACAAGTAGCAGTGGCAGCAGCAACAATAGCAACAATGTTGACAGCCTGGCCACCATTTTCAAATTTCTCACAATGCCCCAAATTCAGCACTACCATATTTCAGTAGCTACCATAGCACAATTTGAGGGAAATTTTGCAGTGTCTTTTTTCTTGGGTGTTTTTTCTGTGTATGTGTGGAGAGGTGACGAGATAAATCTAAATCAAAACATTTCTCAGAAATCTGTCTCCTGACATTCTGAGAAATTTTGGCTCAGTTCCTGAAGTGCAAGGCAACCTGGAAGGCCTCACAGAAGACAATGACAGATTTCATGAAGACAAGACAACGAGATGCAGAAAGGAAGCCATCTTACCTCTTTTATCATAGCATCCTCTATTTGCTTCAGCTCCTCATAGCGGTCCCTGGATTCCCAAAGCGGTTGGAGCATGACTTCTTCAACTTCTGGAAAAAGCTAAAATAATGCAAGAAAGGTCAATAGAAGAACTTGATCAAAAAGCTATCTGTCAATAATTTGAAAATTCATTATGGTGGGAGCTTTTTGTAGTGTATGGAGTTGTGTGTTCACTAAACTAACAAAGAGTATTTGTGCCCAAAATTCTAGCTGACATTTTGGAATGCTAGTAACTTATTAAGGCTGCCACTTCAGGTGCCAAAAAACTGCTTGAATTTTATTCAGTCAATTAAACAAACAATATCAATGCCTGCATTAAGTTCAGTCATGGTTCTGGAAGGGAAAAAAAACATTTTGGGGGCTAAACCCAACTGGTAGCCCCAGCTAGAGCAGACCCATTGGTCAAAATCCTTTTCGCTCCTTCTACTCAAGTAATGGTCCATTGAATGAGCAGCTGGATGGTTTCCAAGCTTTTGTATGGTGGTATTATTGGATGCCTCCTTGCCCAAGCTCAGAAACTGTCCATCACTTGAGCAAATAACCGTAGGAGAAGCAGAAGGAAGGTATAAGATTCTGCCCAGTAAATCAATGGTATTTACAATAGTGTTGGGTTAACAAGTCTTATTTATTTCACAGGTTGATCTAGCTGCGATTACTAATTATTGCATGGACCATCTTAGAACAGGTATTCACTCCTGTTTGCAGAATAAGATGGGTAGTGTGTGCCATCTCCATTTTATAATTGCTTATGCTAAGAATAATTAATTTTTAAAAAATATGTGTTGTCCAGTCAATGGCAGGCAACTTTCTGTTTGATCAAAAGGTGTGATCAAGGTGTCATCATATCAGGGCCTGAGTAACTGGTCTAACATTACCTTTGTTACAATCTGAAACATGGGAATAAGAACAAATTTCAGGAAGCCGATCTGTGCTGTAGGTTTGGTCACTTTGTCTCGGTCCATAAAAGGTGCCACTGGAAGGCCTTCAGACTTTTCCCGGTCACTCTAGGAAAGATATAATGGTGTGTCACAGCGTTTTAAATGAGTTAGTTAATTAATTCATGAGTTCTATAGTTCAATTTATTATCTAATTTAAATAATGTATTTATTATAATTTTTATAAACTGCCCTTTGGCCTAAAATAATGCCTACAAGATGGTGCGCACACACACTCTCTCTCTCACACACAAAGAATATATAAAGGAATTATAAACAATGAAACACATTAACCTATCACTAAAACTTCAAAATGAACCCCACATTAAAAACAGTTAAAAGTGATGGCATAACACATGGTATACCCCAAAGACCACAAAGTACAGGCAAGGATTTTGGCAGTGCAACATAATTCTGCTCTAGCAATAACAAGGAAAGCTAAATTTTGTAGCCCACATTGTACAAGTTTGCCTGTTTTATGCGATCTGCTTCAGCTAATTACAGGACAGGACAGCTCGGTTTTTCTCTTCCAAAATATGCTTGTATGCTTCAGAGTCACAACAGAATGATTTCCAGATCCTGCCTTTTCGTCAGCTTCACTGTCATTTTTCTGAAATTAAATGCTGCACCTTCTCTTTCTGCTTATTAATCTTAAATCCAAAAATTGGCTTGACCCCTCATGATCTATCTTCCTACAGTATCCTCACACTCTCCAGTTGTTGTTATTTGCCATCTAGTTGGAACTGATTTATAGGGATCCTAACAGGGCTTTCAAGGTTAAGTGAGATATTCCACATCCCCAGTGAGTTTTCATGGCAAGCTTTTCACAGGTTTTCATGAACCCAGGCCTCCTGAGTCCTAGTCCATCACACTGGATATCCACCCTGCCCCGGGTCACCTATTTCTTCCACTTTCCAATTTTTTTAAAAAAAGTCCCAGCTTCCTTTTGGGAAAATGTGGAATTGTCAAAAGAAAATATTTCCTGGACAGGTGTTATTCTTTAGCAGCTGACTTCGTGGCAGCAGCACGAAACTCACAGGGTGACCCTGGCCTAGTGACATTTTCTCATCCTAACCTACCTCACAGGGGTGTTTGTCAAGATAAAAGATGGGAGGGAAGAGCCATGGACACCAATGAAAGCTCCTCTTAGGAGGGGAGGGGGGATATAATTGCAGCTAACAAATAAATAATAAAAAAACAATTGCTGCCAACGCATGCAGCTCCTTTCTAGCCCTTGACCATTAACAAGCAAATCCAACAAGCAAATCCAATCCATTAACAAGCAAATCCAATCCTTGACTTCTTGCACTATTTCTTCTATTCCTCAAAAACATTTTTGAGGGGCTCTTACCTACACCAGAACCATTGCATTGGGGGACGGGGGGGGGAGGTTGTTAACTCTTTCCTCTCATGCTGTTTCCCCGCTTGAAATCTCTTTCCCCCTCTCTCTGCTATTTGTCCCAGATAGTGCTATTTATTGGCAAAAGTATCTTGCTGGGCACAGAGTAGCTGATAGGCAGTGGAGGGTGAGTGTGTAAGATTTTAGCAGGAGACTGATGCTGACTTTCCTTCATTTCAGGGACCAGTTCCAGATCAGTGCCTTGTAAAGAAAACTGGCCAATTAAAGCAAGCTCCCTGCACCCCCAGTGTGATTAATGTCACACATAGTTTGGCCCCAAGAAACAGGACTGTGGAAAATAAATGAATGACAGGCAACCTCAGCACATTCTCATGGGCTGCTTCTTTTGGCTTGTTTGCAAATGCATTTAGCTGACACATTTGAAAAAGCACATATTGTTGTTGGTCAACGTGATTTTTCCAATACTGGGAACAGATTTCATCAAGAAACAACATAACTTTTGTTTTGATGTTTCCTATCACGACCAGGCTTTACTTGGTGAAGAGCCAACTGTCTGTCGCAGCTTCTATACACATCCTTTTGTTAGCATATGGGCTGGCCAGATGGCTGTGAATTTTGATTCCTTTTCTTGCTTCCTACAACCATTTCCAAAGGAAATCCAGTCAAAAATAAAAGTAGAGTATACTAAGGTGCCTTTTTCAATATCCCCTTTTTATTTTTGAAATGACTGGGGAGCTCCCCTTTATTCCCCCCCCTTCTTTCTGTTTCTCTCCCAGTGGTTATGAGCTTAGACACGAACATTGCAAAGTCTGTTCACACAGACAAAACTGTCCCACTTAAGGCTGATTGATTTGCCAACTTTTTCTGCAATCACAAACATCTCCCTTTTTGGTTTTCAAAATTATTGATTTAATTAATGACTTCTTTTCTATTTTCATGCTGGTTTCTCCCAGCATAGGGACCCAGGGTGGCTCCCAAATGATTTGCATGGTGGGATGGATAGCTCAGTGGTTTAGGCAGAAGCTGGGAGTTCGATTCTCTGCTGCGCCTCCTTGAGAGGAGCTGGACTTGACGATCCTGATACTGGATCATACTCAAACTAGGTTTTAGGTATAGCCATCAAAAGAGAAGTACAGGCCTTAGAGAGACTAGGCCCAGAACATTTACACAAAGTTTAGGCAAATCAAGGAACATTCACAGATAGTATAGAATTTCATTGTAACTTTTACACTTTGCCCATCCACCTTTAATCTGGCAGATGGCCCAACATTGGAATGCGGACAGGAGGAAACCAGTGATGATAGCCGGAACAATCACAGCATGGGAGCCGGAGAATGAAGGCCATATATCAGGGCCCAGGAAAGAAACACATAAACATATCAAAAGATAAGGGAAACAGATACTCTTTTCCCAAAAAATTTAGGTGCATCCTGTGCATGGGTCAAGGGAAGATGGGGCACACAATATGCATATGTATAGGTAACCAATAGATTAATGTAACTGGCATCACTACCCAATGGGCAGCTGGATCCAAACTTTGGGTACAAATGACCAATAGAATTTTAGTACTTTATGGTTCTTTGTTTGTATCATTATAAAACATATGTACACTGTATTTTCGGGGTCTTCTCTGCTTTTAAGAGAAGTCCCAGCTGACCTTTTTCTCTTTGCTATTCAATAAAATTGGACCTTTGGTTCAAATGGCTGCGTCTGTGCCTGATTCCTTGCCGGAGAATTTAGAACCCAGGTTTGGCCGGTAACAATCCATATGGTCCCTTCCAGCTCTGCAGTTCTGTTGTTTGTTGTTGTTTTGTTTGTTGTTGTTTTTTGTTGTTAAAAAACACCAGGCACAGTTAATCAAAATTATAAAAACATTGACTGGTATTTTATAACACATACAGGTTTTAGCCAAAAACCTAAGTTGTTTCAATTGCCAGGTCTCTGTATTTTGTTAGGTCCTCCAATTCTTTATTTTAAACTCTGGCATCTCCTGGAATTGCAATGTCCATGATCTGGACATTTCTTTATTCTATTACTATTATGTCTGATAGTAATACTTAAGTTGTTGTTGGTGGTGGTGGTGGTGTTGGCAAAACAGCCTTCTTGGAGAGAACAAGCGGTAATCCATAAACAATTTTATTCCTAGTTTATAATTTGCTTTTGTTACAATTTATAGCCAGTGTTGTGTCATGGTTGAAGTGCTGACCTGGGGAGACTGGCTGCAGATCTGGACTCAGCCATGAAACTGACTGGATGATCACAGTCTGGTTAACACTATCTCAGCCTGTCTCGCAATAATGTTGTGAGGACATGCTGGGGAGGAAGAGAGCTACGACAGCCTTGAGCTCACAGAAGGAAAGGTGGGTTATAAATATAAATAAACAATAAATCAGCATTATTTTTATTTGCAGCAATTGTCCAGAATATTTTTTTTTTGGTGCACTGAGAAAGTCATTTCATTTTGGTGGATCCCAAGCATGATCTCTAGACATCTTTTAGTGGTTCTTTTGAAACATGAGTTATGACAGCAGTACATTTTGATTTACTCTTACCTGCATAAAATATTCCTCTAGTAAGCAATCTACCCATGGCTCTGCCACTTCCATTGGGCGAACTTCATTGGAGATATCACAGCATTTGATCAGTACCATCTTCAACTGAATGGAGGAAAGCATTAGACAACATGGTAAGAGATGTCTTATACTCATTGGAAATAACAAATAACGGGTAGGGGTTGAAATAGGAGTTTAAACCCCCATAGGGACTCTTAGGAGACATCCTGGAGTATACATAGTTGATGAGGCTGTGTGCATTGCTGCTCGTGCATCCTTCATCAAGCCATACAATCCCAGAGTGCCACCAGAAGGAGGAAATTGTAAACAATGCTGAGCATTTGGTCATTAGAAAATCCTATAAGAGTTGCTGGGAATTGGAACTGACTTGATGGCAGATTAAGGAGGAGGAGGAGGAGGAGGGGGAAGGAGGAGTATCAGATCTATAATGCTTATCTGTATCTTGTACTAGGCGTTGTCTCTGTTTTACTGTAGGATGTTAGCAACAAATGTAGTAGTGATTCACTTCATGATTAGTTAAAATGAAATAAAGTGAGATTTCTGCAATTGATCTCAGTGGAATGGAGCTTGCTCTCAGTTGTACTTAATACCTTTCAAAAAGAGGCAGGCCTCACACTTGAATGTATTCCACAATTTCCGGTGACTGCTAAAGAGAATGAAAGGGTTTAAGAAGACCAAGGCTAGACTACCCCTATCCTGCAGCTTCTTCCCATGAGGTTTGAACTGGGAAAACAAAGACATTTTCTTACCCGGGTCACATGTTCCTCATTTGCATAGTCAAAGCTGTCCAATATTTCTTTGAAAGAGTCCAGGATTTCAGCATGCCTTGCCATGTCTGTTGCCAGGATTAATGTAATTATCCCCTGTGCAAAATAAACATTGTAAGACAGCAATTCCTTTTAAAAATAAAAACACTGCTACTTCACTGGTGCCATCCGTTCCTCTTGCAACATGTTCACAATCCCTCACAACTAGCTAGGATCGATAGAAGGGACCATGCAAAACTTCTGGAGATATACCTTCTCCTTCCTAAAATCAAGAAATCTACATTCAGTTACAGTTCTATGTTGACACATAGTGTGCACAGAAGTGAGCTTTGTGACTGCCGTCTAATACATACCTGCCTTATCCGTTTGAATTGTTCTTTATCAACATTGGAGAAAATGTTGCACTCTGGCTGGGCAAGGATCTGGAAAGCCACTGCACAATGATGGTTCTCTAGTGGGGAAATGTCATTGTAGCGCACAGCAAGCTCTGTACGTGCATTGATCTGATACCTAATGTGAAGGAAAGACATAAAAAGAAATGCAGTAGTGGTTCTAAAGGGTTGTGCTGATCTCTGTTGTGATGGCAATCCAATTTTCTAGGGGGCAGAGGTTGGCTGTTATACTTTACAAATAACTAAGCTGCCTGCCAACATATTACTTGGGGAATAACAAGAGTATAATAATGATATTTCGCAATACACAGTGGCTGAAATCCTGTCGCTTAGCTTAGGAAGTCACAACTAGACTTCCATTTGAATCAATGGAACTTATAGAGGAGTTGACTCACCAAATCCACATTGATTGAATCCAGTGTGACTTACTATGCTAGGGAACAAGATTTCAACCAATGACTGGTAACATCATTTTTTATTTTCATGTAATGAGTAACATTTACTTGCTATTTTATGGGAACTAAAAAAATTTTTTTTTTAAGAAATCAGTTGCAGGGCATCGTTTAAAACTTTCAGCCATTTCTTTACTTTTTATAACTATTTCCCCCATAAAAAATTTAAAGTATCAAGTAACACAATGAATTATAAAAATTTCCCCTCTTAACCTTTACCAACTACTGTTGTCATTGCCACTGTCAAAAGTTATGGGGCGGGAGGTGTAATATGTTTCAAAAAATAGTTTTAAAAGGTAACTTTTTAAGCTCTGAGCAGTAAATGTCTTGATATGAAATTCCCCTTCCAACTCCATGTTAAATTTCCTTTAAAAAAAAAAAAGCAGAAGAGAGACAAAAATCACAGATCCATTTCATTTACTTGTTTATTGTTTACAGGTCTCATAGTGTATATCTCTTAGAGGTTTTCTCATTCTTCATGTTCAGTTTCTTACCATAAAATATAAATAATATATTATTTACAGTATGTAGCTCTAGAGATAATATAGAAAAAGAAAGAAACTCAAGTCTGCTGGCCAGCTATAGCAGACATTCTGCTCAAAAGCTGTCTGATCCATATTTTCTTTTAAAATGAAACATATTTTTTAAAGTGAGTGAGAGAGAGAGAGAAATGAAAAAAGGTGCTATTTTCTAAAGTAAGTTATGCAAAATTCCAAGGAATAGCAGGGATGTCCCAAGCAGCCAATGTTTCTCACCGGCTAAGGCTGTCAAAAGGATGTATAGCAAACAGAAGTTTGGCTCTCTCCACTTCCTAATTCTTACCATCTGGTACACTTCCTTTGTGGCCTCAGATGGCTGGATTCTTATGCAAATGGCACCTTGCCCCATCTTCCCCATTTCAGCCCTGATGCTAAGCCAACAGCCAGGAGAACTGAAAAGTTTACCTCACATTTTTAGACACTCTCAGTCATTTCCTCTGGATTATGTTAACATTTCTGCACTCTCTTTTTTTCAGAGCTTCAGTACCTCTTTGCATTTCAGTACTTCTCTACACTAGTTTAAATACCAATTTGTTTGCATACTCTCTTCACTTATAAGAGCAACATTTCCCCATATATCCTTGTCTGCACTTTTGGTCTGCTACTGCAAACTAACTCTTCCCCTTGTATAAGGAGCTTGCTTCTATCTGTCAAGAGTCTTTATTCTCCAACCTTAGAGACACTTCATCCATCCCAGAATACCAGCTATTTACTATCTGTGGGAAGTAGTTTTGGGTCACTTCTCACAAAGTTCACACAACAGGGACCCATAAGTGATTATGACTTCTCAGCAGCATACACACAATGAAATAAATCTGCATAACCCAGTGTGTACAATATGAAAAGTAGAATGTATCTACTTTAATTTATTTGCACTGGGGTTGAAGTATATGGCTGACTTCACAGATAGTCCTCTACCTGAAGGGCATAGTCTGTTTGGAGGGCTGCCCAGTCCACATCTAGTTTAAAGAATAGGAAGAAGAAAGGGCAGAGACCTAAAGGTGCCCTTCAACAGTCCACACCTGAAAAAGCAGACAAGCACACATGTCACCTGGTCACACTCTTTTGTACTATGGTGAGAAGCGCTGCATTTCTGTTTAAGTTGCAGCAGTATTAAATTACAGCACTATTTAAAATGTTCATCTCTCCATCTATCTATCCATCTATCTATGCACATCTTTCTCCTCTTTTTTGGTGATACATTTTGTTCTTTTGGCAATGTAAGTAATTTGTACTAAGCATGAAACGATCACCCCAGGAATGTTTAACTGCTCTCAAGACCCACCAATTTCAGTAGAATTAAATTTGCAATCCAGTGCACATTTATTTGGGAGCAAGCCCTAATGAGCACTGAGAAATATTTCTATCCTGCCCTTCTCCCTAAAAGGGACCCAAGGCAACTTTTGAGTAAACATGCATACTCATGCACTCTTAGACGTGATTAATGTGAGGGATTTTGGACTCTGTCCACAAAGATGGTTTGCAGCTTTCCAGATAAACACTGTATTTCCTAACCATCTTCTCTAAAAAGGATACATACGTGTTGTTATATCCTGGGTGATCCAGATCATGACACACTGATGCAGTCATTAGCACTAAAATATCCATTTGGGAAAGCTTTACCTAAACAGGAAATTAAACAAAAAACAGCCATATAATTTTATTATAACTCTTGTAATACAGCTGTTTAATGGCTACATTTATTGCAGGCAAGACTGAAGATTCCTTCTCAGTAGCAAATTATTCAACTCTGTCTCTGATGTATAATTAACAACAGCAATGGAAAAGGGAGGTTGGGTTGCCTAAGACACTAGATAGGTCTTATTTAAAGGCAAAGGCGTCTCAGTTTGTAAGACATTAAGTTAGGTTTTGTATTAAGGAAGAAAGCTAATTCATTTGAGCAGCATTTCATGTCCGGGCTAATCCATGGCATGCTGCTGCCTAAGGCAAAGGACAAGGTGCTACCACCTCCAGCCATATCCATTCTCTAGGCAGAAACCAACTCGACTTGGCAATTCAACCCATTCCAGCACTGACAATGTAGCAGCAGCATCCATAATAACATAAAGTAGCAGATGGTAGAAGGCAGGCAATGAAGTTAAAAAGTTGAAGGGAGTAGTTGGAAGGGGACACACAGGACAAAGTACATTGCTGTTCTCCAACTCCTGGACTTCCTACTGACTGCCATAAGCCACGAAACCGCTCCCTCACTTTGCCTAATGGTAGAACCGGCTATGTTTCATTTTCTTTCTGGACCCAAAAGGCAAATGGGAAGAAGTGTGACGGGGTTTAATAGGGCTGTCTGTTGTTTTCTTAAGCAGCAATCCTGCCCTGACTAAGGAATTCCAGCCCAGTGGTTCTTTTGGCCAAAGGATGCATCTTTAGACTCCTGGTCAAAATATGAGCTCCACCTACCAGAGCAAACAACCCTGCTATTTCTTGCATAAGCAAGGCCAGTTTCTTCAGATGATGTGCAATGGAGAATTATGGAGGAAGACCATTCTGAGCAAGCTGTTCAGGACTGGATCGTCATTGGCCTGACATCAGTCTGGCTGTACAGAGAAGGAGGATGTAGAGGAGAAATGCCCTGCCTTTCCCCCATCAGCTTTGGCAATGGCAGAAGTGCCTCCTTTCCCTTCCGCCCTTACGCTACATCTAACTGCACAAGACAATATGATAGAATGTGCAAGAGGGAAGTTGTGGCACTTTGTGTCCACATTACAACTGGCTGGAAGAAAAAGCCAGCACATTTTCATCCCCATGCTCTCCTCTGTGGGACAAACTAGAAATATATATCAAATACATGGCTGCTTTTGTGTACCTTTTGTTTTCAATAGAGCTGCAAAGAGGCCCTTGATTCACATTGACACTGCAGCTGTTGCTGATCCTGAAGCCTTTCCTCCTTGCTGATGATGGGTTTTATCTTGAAAGGGCGACTGCAATGGGCACACTGGCCATTTGGGGCTGGGATATATTTTCATTGGGAAAATGACACCAGGAAGGTTAATTCCACCTCTTCCATGCCATACTTCCAATCCAGACGGGGACCCTCAGAGTTACTTTTAAAAACCAATTTAATGCTGCACACTTCATATATGGAATGATGCGATTATGTATGAAATGAATCATCACTTTTGGCCCTCTGTTTCAAACCTGACAAGAGTGCCATTAAGGGTGTCAAAGCATCCAGACAAAATCATGCCTGCTACTTCTCATGGCTTATTTCTAGATGACATCATCTGTAGCTCCCGAACCTGCCAAGGTTGTTGCTCATCTTTTAGTTCTCTTTATCCTTTGATTCCCTCTCAAATGTAAGCAAACTGACTTCTGGAGTAGTTTTTCTTGGCGTAACTTCATCAATGAAGGAAGACATGCTCCACATTACGTCTTTCGGTACTAAATTTATTCACCACTGTGCTGGAAAGAATGTTACTGCGGACCAGATGCCATGGATTTCATGATGCTTATGAATGCAGGCCCCCTCCTTCTCCCTATGTAATGAGCTATTAAAGTAGCCAAGGAAAGACACACCTGAAGACTGCAGAGTGAGATCATGCTGTACATCATCTGGGAAACACAGAAGCAATGTCGAAAATTATGGAATGGATTGTTTCTGTAATTGTCATGAATGCACAGCTATAAAAACAAAGAAGGAGAAATTGATAAGGAAACCAAGGATTTGGCACTAAATCCTAATAGCCATGAGTTTGAGGTCCTACAGCCTGGACCACAGAGAAAAGATGGATGACAAACTTTTCTCACATCGGTGTTTGCCTATTATGTATGCTTCCTATTATTTATGCTGCCAGCTGTCACCACTCCCTATTTGCATTGCTTATTGGCAGTGTGACCTGGAGCATTTGGCTGGGAGCTGCTTTACAAGTTTTGAGAGGACACAAAACATGGTTGGCACAATTGTGGGAAGGGCAAAGGCTAATGTCCTGCTTTGTGAATGCCACCTTTGCATAGCACCAGAAAGTGCAAAAAGTCAGCCATAAAGCCATTTCTCAGGCTGTTTCTAAATACATGAAGCCATCCAGAAAGCAGCCAACCAGCAATGAGGGACGCTGAGGCTGCAACAGATAAGAGACCTTGGAGGTTTGCCCTGAAGATATCCTAGAACCAGTATTGTTTTCAGCATATGTCAAGGATGGGCAATTGCCCTTTTGCCTGCTTTTAAAAAAATGTTTATAGGGCACATAGAGCCTCTTGGTGCAGTGGTTAAACTGCAGTACCGCACTCAAGACTGCTCATGATCTGAGTTTGATCCTGGACTCAGGTAGCTGGCTCAAGGTTGACTCAAGTTTCCATCCTTCCGAGGTCGGTAAATTGAGTACCCAGCTCACTGGAGGGAGAGGGGCAATGTGTAGCCTGCATAATTAAATTGTAAACCACCTTTTTCAGCACTGACAATGCTGGTATACAGGCAGCACACTTTTAAAGTCGTAATTCTAAAGAGCTTAATATGACAGTACGCATAGCTCTGGAAAGCTACTTTTTGAAATTCTCGATATTTCCTGCTAATGGGGGAATCTAGAAGCTGAAGTTCAAAGAGCAAGTACTTGGGGCTCTGAGTATGTGTTAACGTTCGGGACCAAATAAAAAATTGTTTCCAAGCAGTTGCAAACAATGGAAACAAATTAACTGTGAAGAATGGAATCAAATGCAAAGCTAATCTTCCCTTTCTACCTGGTGGTCACAGAATTTGGCTGGTGTGGAAACAAAGTCAACTCTTCTTTCCACCTTTCTTGGGGCCCAGCTCTACTTTAAAGATAACCAGACATAAAAGCTGAAGCCATTTTAGTGTTCAAAAAATGGGATTGGGGAAATTCTTATGCAATCTTTTGTATCTGAGAAATCAACAAAGGAACATGCTAATGGCCTGAAGACCATTTACAAAAACAAACTCATTTGCAAATATTATGAGATAAGAAAACCTGGCTGGATAGCTTCAGTAGTTTAGGTATCTAGCTGCTGAGTGTTGGGAATTTGATTCCCCTCTGTGCCTTCTGCAAGTAGAGCCAGCCTGTCTGGCCTTGGGCAAGCTGCACAGTCCCAGGATGCCCTCAGAAGAAGGGAATAGTAAACTAATTCTGAGTATTCCCTACCTAGAAAATCCTATAAAGGGTCATTGTAAGTCAGAATTAACTTGATGGCACGTTATTATTATTATGAATAGGAAAAACTCATGCTGTGAAAACATCTCAGAAAAACAAACATGAGGAATTCCGTCTTTCAAAGACAGGATTTCAGGAGAAAGAGGTTTCAGGAGAAAGAAAGATACAAAAGTTTATTATGTAAATTTTAGACAGTTCAGTACTGAATACTGCTGAGGCATGATTTTCAGCTCATCTGGATGATGCTGTGGAAGATGGAAACACCTCAAAGTAAAAATGATGTAAATTGATAAGGCATGAGACGGCTTGTAAGGCAACTCAAGTAAAAGAGCCTTGATTTTTGGAAAGGTAGCTTATTTAGATTTTTGATTTAAAGAAGAAACCAAAATATCTGATATTAATACTAGATGAAGCCAGCATAGTAGTTTTTATATTTGAAGAAAGGTGTATGTCTTATGCTTTGCATTATAATTATTTTAGGGAATAGTTTATATTCAGTTTATATTCAACATTTCATCTGTCTTAACTTTCAGTGTATGACTATAAGCACACACATGCTGAAGATATATACATTTATTTTTTAAAAAATCATAAACTTTCATATAAAATGCATTGTTAAGTCTTACCAGCCATCTTTTCAGTGTGATAGGGTTGATGTTGAAGTCTTTCACTAATCCTAAATCATGATACATATGTTCTAAGCAACTCAGCATCTACAATATGAAAAAAAAATCAGGTTATTTTTATATTATTCACACTACTCTACAAATTCAAAATACATTGTACGGCCTAATATTAGACTAGACAGGGAGGCTGTCCCAGGTTGATGTGGGTCAATTTGAAGTTTCCTATAGCAGTTAAATTGCTCTTGTCATTCATGATTTTGTCCTTTGGTTTTTAATGGAGATGTAGCATCTGTCCAGACTTCTACCACAAACTCTGCTCACACCAAGTAAAGCTCTCATTTAAAAACAAAATAAACAAATCACTGCACTGCTTGTGCTAAGAATCCCAAATTCTGTCCAACCTGTGAACTATGTTCTAAGTAAGACAGAAGGACAGCACTGCAAGCCAGCACATGCCAAGCCATGCCTTTTCTTTCCTCCAGAGAGCTCAAGGTGGCACAGTATGGTTCTCCTTCCCATTTCTATCTTTACAACAAAGGCCCTTCTTAACAGATGAAACACAGTGGAAGAATAACATAATACCTATAGGCCACATATTTCTCCTTTCCAATGCTAGATGCTGAAGATTCTGCATTTTAGCTGCTGAAAGTATAGCTATGACTCATGATGATTAATGCTATTAATTATTACTTTGCCATTTCAAATGCTATATTATGGGAGTTGGAGGGAGAAGGACCAAAACATGCTAATTCTTGAAACACTTGAAAAAAATGCTGTTACATGATTACTTTGCACTGAAATGATGAAACAAGGCTGTGATTCACACTCCCAATCAAAACCTACAACACAAACTGAGCAAGTAGTACATAACTGAAACACTGCTATAAACCTCAGGCACTGCTGTGTGACACAGTGTTCATGCTAGTTTATGTAACTACTTATGAAAGTTACGATAACTTGGCCTTCATTCACTTTTCTTGGTACTATTTCACTGGTTGCTTTCTCCTTTACCAAGGTGTTCTTCCTGTTCACCTAACAAGCTCTAAAAGTAATCAAAGGTAATCAAAGTAATCAAACCCAGGGCCTCTTTTGTTCAAATGTGAGGCAATTCTGTTTGTCCAGCATGAGGTCTCAGGTTTTAGCCAGCCCCTTTCCCTGTAGCCTCTGCTTTTGATTTCTCTATAGCAGAATGGCTTTTTATTTCTTTGACAAAGACCTTGAATTCATCTGCGCATTTTCAAAACAGCTCCTGTGACGTCCATATCAAGGTTCCTGACAGAACAACATCATCAACAGGATGGGAGGTCAGGAATTTGTTTCCACATAGTATCATTACCTCATTTGGCTCCCACAGCCAGACATCAAAGGTTGGCTTCCTAAGAGCTCCTATTGTCTCCTGAGAAAGCATATACTGCAGAGAAAACAAGCCATTGTTATGGATTACTGTCATTAGCAAGCTCAGCTTTAGTGTTAGTCCTTCCATTTGAATGACTCAGGTTCTCCTCTATCTAGGACTTTATTGGTGTCAGGACTAAGAGTGTAGCTATGCTTCTTACTTGCAAATGTCTGTTATTAACCCCAGAATAAGAGGAGGAGGAGGAGATTATGCAAGATGATCTGATGGGTTTAAGATTTAAGACTGGGAGTAAAATAGTAACGATAAAGAGTAATGTGTAACCATATGTGTCAATGTGCTGGGAGGTGGTAAGTGTGAATAGTTTATGACATAAAATATTGCACTGAATAAAATTATATCATTCTTCATACTCATGCCTACCATAAGTTTCCTGGTAATTCTAAAGGTGTATTTACATGATCTAAAGAGCAAATATGTTTGAAACTGGTTTATGCAATTCTATGGTCTGTAGTTTCTGTGCAGCATTTACAGAAACTCCATATAAAAACTCCCATTTTCAGATTTTTTAAGTAAAGGCCATGACAATTAAATTGACAATAGGTTTTAAAGGGTTTAGTGTAGTACGTATGTGTCTTAGCTCAAGGAAAACTCTCCTCAGAGACAAATTAAGTATACTTAAGTGTGCATTGATGATAACTGCATCATAGGGCTTAAAAGAAACCACCAATTGTTTGATATAAGGCAAAGACCTCCATGTTCTTTTACACTTGTGTTCACACCAGTAATCTCTCTCATCAATTGACCACGACAGATTATCTATACTATGGTATGTATCTTCTAGAATAGAAACTGCATAAAATAACATAAATAAAATCAAATAAACTAAAGATCCTACGCACAATGCTTGAAAGTCAACAATTCACTCCACTGTTAGGAAGTTTTGCTTAAATTCAGAAATCATCTCTAATTTTGTGTTTGTGCATATGAATTAGCATATGCAATGTCATGCTTATCACTATCACATTTTGTCCTCCATTTTGGTAATGTGTAAATGCCCAACCTCTGAAGGTGTGCATGATATGGAAAAATTGCTTAAGCTTATATGATGAAGCCGAATGGTGGAAGATCCAAAACACATGAAAGGAAATACTTCATAGTGAACAGTTATGATACAGTGATGGCACCAAAATGGAGAGCTAGAATGCCTCTGTAAACCAGTTGCTTGAACACCTGAGAATAAGGTCCATTCTTTCATGTCTTCCAGTGGGCTTCCCATAAACTTCTTGTTGGCCATTGTGGAAACAGAATGCTGGACTGGTGGGACTCTGGTAACATCCAGCATGTCTTGTCACAATGATAACAAAGTAGGGAGAAGGTATAATAAACACTATGTTGATCTATTCTATTAAATCAGTGATGCCCAACCTGGGTAACTCAGGTGTTTTTTGGACTGCAACTCCAAAAAAACCCTGGCCAGCAAAGCTGGTAGTGAAGGTTTCTGGGAGCTGCCCAAGGTTGGGAACCACTGTTATTAAATTATGTTTTAAACTTGTATGCATCTCACTGTACCTTGGGATAGGATGGCACATCTCTTCGAGGCATCAGCTTCTTGTTCTCATCCAGAAAGCTGTATTTACAGGGACAGTTGCTCCTGCATGAAAAGTAAAATTCAGTCCTCAGCATCCATACAAATCATTATAGCCAGAATCCTATTCACCTATGTGAATGTGTGTGGCAATCACACAAGCTTGCCACCCTCCAGGCAGGCTCTTCTTCATGTGACTGCTTGTGCAAAAGAAAGCTTACCACAGGAGAAAAACTACAGTGTGATTGCCCGTTATACACAAGGTTTTTCTCAAATGAATTCTGGCCCATGCTTCTGCAAATAAAGATTCACTTGACAGCAATTGCTGAAACCAGCCAGGTACTTTTAGACATGACAATACCTTTCATTGTTATAAAGATATGATGCTGAAAATGCCCCTCCTGACATCACCTGTGGAATGCTGAAGTTATGGATTCTGACAGATACAGAAAACTTCTTTTATCTGTCCAGTCTAATGAATTCTGTTGACCACCAGCATTCAACTGTTGACCACCAGCCAGGAAGTTACAATGAGAATTAGGTAAATGGCCTTCAATTTGCTTCCACTTAAGCTTAAATTACTAAAACTACGTGGTACCTGTTTTCTCTGGAAGGAATGGGTGGCCTACAAGAGTTTGCTGGCTTTCTTGAAGGAATTTTGGAAAGAGGGAACCCAAAATAGCTGATGATCTAGCAAAGATCTAGCTAGTGCCTTGGATGTCTTTCAGTCTACCTCTTGGTAGATGTTTGCTCAGTGGCTAAAGGATTAAACAAGTCAACACTGGCTTATACCATTGCAGCAAACTGCCCATCCATGTTGCCCAGGAAACCCAGAGATACCTATCATGTTACTAAGTTGATTCTGTGAAGGGTTTTCTTTAAGACAAAGGTGCTATACATACACACAGATGCACACTGATTTCTTTTCCTTTTCATGTTAGAGACTAAATGGGTGACTCATAGCAATCAAAAATGTTCACTGTGAAAGTCTGAGGCTCAGGAGCTGAAGCAAAAGCCATCTGTTTATGGCAGAGATGGCAGTTGCTGGAACATTACACAAGTTTTAGAAGATAAATGATCTTTCCTTGAACCAAGGGGCGAGAAGATAGTTGATGTTTTACATTGATTTTTGTGGAATAGAAGGGAAAAAATGGACTGTGTACAAGTGTAAAGCTGGTCAAGACAACTGTGTTGAGGAACATAGGTTTCAACAGTTTCCCAGGAAACGAATCAAAAGCAAAATTTCAATCACAAAACAAATATAGCACAACTATTGTCATGTAGAATATTGTTCATGTGCATTTTAAACTACAGGTTTAGTGCATTCAAAGGCATTTTCAGGTGCCTACAATTTGAGGAGACCTTATGTGTTAGATGTCACTGGTTTTCAGCATTTGGTTTTGCTGTGATTTTGGACCTTGGCATCCAGAATCACACACACCACTAGTCATGCTAGTTGGAGCTTCTGCAAGTCCTCAAAATCTGGAGGACCAAAGGTTGTGAGACACTTCTATACATCACCAGACAAGGACCTCCGGGAGGTTTCTGACTGGATACAACAAAACCCAGTTTAAATGCTGGACAGTGAAAGGAGAAATAACTTTGGTCACTGCAACAGCACTTGAATGAATTTCAGAGGCTCAGGTGTCCTTGATACCAAGTATAGGCAGAAAAATCCCACAGAGTCCTATGATACCTTGAATGCTAAAAATAACTTATGCTTTAATAAATTTGTTAGTTTTTAAGGTACCACAGGATTCTTTTGTTGGGAGTTTAATGGAAATGGAGAATCTGCCCACTAAAAATATAGATATTTATATGTCTTTTAAATTGAAACAATGAAAATGCTCTAGCATGGATCTTTGTGTGCAGAGACTTATTCATCCTTTAAGGAGTAATAATAGATTTTCAAGATGGTGAACATTAAACCAGCAGGATCTGAACCAAAATAAAACTCCAATGAACATCTTGGCAGGTTATAATTAGGGGTGAAGGAACATATGCTCCAGCTTCTATATCTTTGGAAGGAAAGGATTCTTCTAGCTTCTTACCAGCTACATTGAATATGAGTGCCACTGGGACCAAATGCCAAGCATCTGCCTTTTGAGTTAGTGTTCAATGCAAAGGGGAAAACCTCTCCTTATTTGTTCCTTCTGTACAACCTGTTTCCTCCTCTTCTATGGTTATTCCTTATGCTCAGTCTGGATCCCATTTACTTTTGCAATCTCTATCTTTTCCTTCAAATATGAGTTGAAGGTATGAGTGCATACTAGCACTCTTTTTTGGTTCGGTCTCCAGATCTTGGATGGTGGGGTGGCCCTTGAGTAAGATACTCCTAGTGGTCTCCTCCCTGATGATCATGTCCCTTGTCCTCTTTCTTTGAAGCTAACCAATATATGGCCCCAAAAGAAGCCCTAAACGGTTTAGGACCTTGATACCTGGCCTTCTCCCACCTAGTTCTACCCGAATCACCCGTCATAGCCAGGAGGGACGGCTGAGGGGCCTAACGCCGAGAGAGGCCCGGAAAGAAAGAACAAGAGGCCGGGCCTTCTCGGCAGTGGCCCCTCGGCTTTGGAATAACCTTCCATCAGAGATCCGCCTGGCTCCCTCGCTGGGTGTTTTCAAGAGCCAATTGAAAACTTGGCTCTTCAGGCAGGCCTTCCCTCCTGTCAATATTTAATTTAATTTTATTATAATTTTTTTCCATCTTGAGTATTATTAATATTAATATTATTGTTTTGAACTGTTTTATTTTAATTTTAATTGTTCTAATGTTTTTATATTTAATGTTTATGGAACCCGCCCTGAGTAGACTTTGTCTAAAAGGGCGGGATAAAAATCGAATAAATAAATAAAAATAAATAAAGAAGGTGAAGCAACTCAGATTGAGGCTGGTGCTTCTTTTTCTCATCTCATCATTCCCAAAGTCAAAGAAAGCAGGTAGTTAGGGGTTGGCAAAAAGCTCCTTACTGGGGTCATGGCCTCAGTAAATGCACAGTGTTTGAGGTGGTCAGAAGGTAGATTGGAACTAAGAGGTTGGTCTCTACATGGTTTGAACTGTTAGGCTGTTTGAAAGCTGGTGTTCGGAATAATCAACAAAGGTCCATTTTATTGAAAAGAAAGTTTATTAGAGAACTACTTGGGAATTATTTGAGATATAAGAAAGATGATGACATTTGATCATGGCGCTCCAAAACAGAGAGGAAGAGATGTATGCGAGGATGTGAAGTCAAGTCTCAGACTATCAGTTTATAGGCATGTGAAGAACAGTGATGAAATGCATTGTTCTCATCTCATCCTTGCTTGAGAAGACATGTTAATAATAAATGTTCAAGTCCCATGGATTCCTCACTGGCTAGCATAACCGAGACAATTTCTCTCTCTCATTGATCTCTATAATCTGGGCATGCTGTGTCTGCACAAAGCAGGCAGACAGAATCCAACTGATGGGTATAAATAACAGTTGTGAACTGCTGCAAGTTAAGACAGTGTAGACATTTACCGCTGTATGCCAAGTTATGTGGCTTGTATGCAACAGCAAATGCCTACTCTGATGTCGTATCTTGAAGCATTGCACAGATCGGATTAACAAAACTCTGGACAATGTCTTGACTCTTGGCACACAAACACACCATAACGGCAAAACAGCTGACTGCAAACAACCCTTCTGAGCTACCTAATCCTTAGAAGATCATGCAACAAAGCAGCAAATGCTGGCATTTGGCAAAAGCTATGTTAAAGCTTTATCTTCCATAAAAGACTTTTTTGCACAAATCTGCTTAATTTGTTAAAAAAAATCATTCTCATTCTATTCTCAGGAGTACAAAGATGACTCTGAGGAGCAGAAAGTGAGAATAATAATTTTTCAGGGTTTTTTTGTCTTTAAATGTGAAGGTTGACACAGAGGAGGATTTTACAGCGCCAGTCTATAGAGGAGGAAGCAACAAAGGAGACAAGAGAAAGAAACACACAAGCAAGCCCTAGCTACCCATCTCCTGCCTCTGTTGCCCCCTGGAATCACACAGTAAGTTGTACAAATATGATCACACATTTCTCCCCACATGAAACAGATTGGCAAGAATGTATTACTTCCTACTGTTTAACATCACTAAACACCTCCTCTATCCTGATGAAACAGAATTATAGAAGGAAGGAGTGAAAGTGGATTTCTGTGTGAAATAGCTGGAAGCTCTATTAATTTCTACTATTTGGAACAAATTCTTGGGCTTAGACGTTTTTGATTCAACTAAACAGGTGACTACATGGGCATTTCACCTGCTGTTTGGTCTGTTGTGGGAACAGGTTGGGACCCTCCTTTTGCCAATAATCAGATAACATAACTGCTAGAGTGAAACAGCCCAACACTTGAGCATTCCTATCCACACCTTTCTGGGTCCCTGTCAGGGGCTACACTTTTTTTTTTAGGTGCAAGTAGGATCACTCCATTTTGGTTTGTTTCCAGTGTGTGTGATCACTAGGATCAAACCAAAGCAGAGCTTCCTGCTTTAATTTCCCAGCTTGTTTCAATTTCCCAATATCATTAGTGACTTAATCAGACAGCTTAGCCATTTAATGATATTGTGAAATTGAGAAATTAAAACTTCCTCTGCTTCTGCATAGAAGAACAAAGGAGGAAGCAAAGTTTTTTTTTAAAAAAAGCCAATTGGGGCAGAACTGATGCATTGTACCTTTTAGAAAAAAAATTAAAAGTTTCCTCCTGGAAGCAGGCAGAGACAGAAGGGAGGAGTTTCTTTTCTTTTCTCTTCTTTTCCTTTCTTAAAGAGGCAGGCCAAATAGGGTTGACTGAGGTGTGTTTGCCATGTGGGTGCAATGATCACACCACATGGCAAACAGGATCTCTATCCATTCTTACGTGCCCCTGTTTAGCCTGCACCATCCTGCTTCGAATGAGCCATCTTGTTAAGCCCTAAATCCGGTTGATAGATTTGAGAGTTCTAGTAAAAAAGGCAAAACACAGTATATCTCATGAATTTGATGTCTGCCTTATTCTGACACAATCTTGTTCTTACCACATCTCATTTTGTGTCCTCTCTTCTTCTGGTCCTAATGTTAATAGTTAGTCCCTGTACATTTATGTGTCACAGAATTGCAGTTTAAGTTTTCAATAAGTGCTAAATTTTCATGAATGAACCTGAGCATCTTTCTACCCTCTGAAAATCCTGAAGAACGGAAGAAAGAGGTGAAGAGGGCACAAATAAATTTACAGACAGAATCATGAAGTATCCATTATCAGAATTATTAAGTAATCAGATCACCCTTATCCTGCCTACCAAAACAAAAAACAAAACAAACAAAAAAACCCAAGTCCAGAATGTGTCTGCAGCACGTGTGAGGCCAGATACATGGTTGTCCTGGAAACATGAAGCCCTAGACCATTCCTGACAAGTCATTTTGGTATGGATGTTGAGCTCTCCAGAACCACAGGGCAGTGGTAGACTAATAGAATCCAGGGCACCCACCTTCAATTGCACACAGTCAGTCCCAGAAGATTGCGAGACAGGGCATCTGATGCTGAGGATGGAACCAGGAAAGGCCACTGTAATCTCACCTCCTTAACCCTGAGATCTTTGCTGCTGTTGCAGAAATTACTCCTCCAGCTGCATCCATCTGGGCCTCTCTAATATAGGACAGCACATTCATCCAGGATCAAGTCCTGGATGGTTGTTGTTTTCCCACTGACTGGTCACTCATTTTCATCTTATGGGACCTGATGCCAAAGCTATCCAGGATAGGCTATCTCATCAACAAGTTAACAGCTGCTTTCAGGCTCTATTAACAATTTGAAAATATTTCCAAATATGGGAAGGGAAAGGAAGGTGGAGAAAAATGGGGATGGGGTAGAGAATAGGCTCCTCAGTCCACTGGAGGAAAAGGAGAACAGAAGTGGCTTGAAATCCGAAACAGAAATCAAAGGTGGGGAAAACGGTTGTAAAACAGGCTCTACAACATTAGAGCCACTCCAGCTGATAGGAATGATGTGTTCTCTAGACTAGGACACCTTTGGCTTAGTAGGAAATGGAAATCATAGTCAGATTGAGGGAGTGCTAAAAGTGTTTGAGGGAAACAAGAATATAGTTGAAGAAGTCTTGTCAGGAGAACATGTTGGAGAGGAGAGCTTGGAAGCAATACTGCCTTGGACCCCAACTCCTAAAACCCTACAGCAAGCACAGCTGTCCATGATGCTGGCTAAGGGATTGCAGGAGTTATAGTAACATCTTCCCCCCTCCCCCCCAAAAAACCCCCCACTCTTCTTAAGCTTTTTGGGGGGAGATTATTGTGAGCTGCCCATCTGACCAAGGTGTTACAATGTTGTTGTTTTAATGTGCTGTTAAGTCAGAACTAATTTATAGTAATTGTGATAGGGTTTTCAAGGTAAGTGAAGTATTTAAGGAGTGTTGTTTTAAACCAGTTCCACTCCCCCAGTGAGTTTCCATGGCAGAGTTGGGAAACTGACCCCATGTCTCCCGAGTCCTATACCATTACTCTATCCACTTCACCACATTAGGTACCCTGATGTCGCAATATTAAGCTAAACTACAAGTGTCCGAAAACTTGAATTGCAGCCCTGTAATTCCATGTATGCCACAAGGAAGTCATGGCAATGTAATCCAGTTCAGGTTGGGGTTGTAGACAAGCCTTTGCCCAGACCAAGCTCCCAAATTATCTTCCTCCTCTTTTTCAGTAACACACCTCAGCTGCTGATGTCCTAATGAGGAATCTCAGCTACAGGGAAAGTATGACGTTCCAGCTGATGCAGCTTACCATAACAAGCAATGATTCCTTTGACTGTTGTTTTAATTAACAGCTCCAAACTTGGTAAGATATCAGATTAGTAGACTGGCTTCTTCCGCTAAAAAGGAAATACCTCATTTTTTGTTAGAATATCTCATGGACATTCTCTGTTAATATAAGGGCATAACAGGAGGAGTTGCTATGTGTATACTGAGATATTTTCTCAGATTACGTTTCATATCTGAGCAGGTCCATTTAAAATGAGAGAGTCTTTTACCAAACAAATGTTTTTCTTGGCAGAAGATTTTTTTTGTTCTGTGCATAAAATAGGGCCAGAATTCTTTATTACCGGATGGGTAAACACAGCGAAATCAAGATGTTAATCTCTCTGGGAGTTATTTTTTCAGTCATCTGGAATGAGTTGTTTTAACTATTAAACTGCCACATACAGGATTCCCAAATACTAAACTAGTGTATCTTGTCTGGAGACTAACATCAGCAAATTGTCTGGCTTTATAGTTTGCTAGCATTACACCAAAACCCGCCATGAACTACAAATGCTTTCCCAAAAGATAAAAAGCAAACCAAAACAAAACAAAAACCTTAAGTTTCAAGGGAAATATTATGGCTCAATTTGTACCTCAAAAGTAAGGAAACTCATACCACAGATAAGCACCCATTTTCAATAAAAACACAGGCATATTGATACACCCTTCACATCTACCTCAAATAACTAAAAGAGGTAAAGTGCACTCTTTGATTTCTCTAATATAGGGCTGCCATTGTGGGGTCACAATTTACTATCTGGTATCCTCAACTTCAAGTTAATCATGCAAGACCATATCCCTTTGAGGCATTATCCTCCCCACAGCTCTGTAGAGCTTTTACAGAACTTAGATCCCAACAGATGCCCTCCACATATCTTGAAGGGCGACACTGAGGAACTCCAGTTTCAGAATGATTATGTGTTTATGGCTTTAATCAGACTGAAGATACAATTCACTGTTTATTGTCATGTCCCCTTTATATAGATCCTAGAAGAAAAAGAATCGTCACCTACAGTATTATCCCAGTCATTTGTCAACTGCACTTCTGAGGAAGGGGCATTAGGTTTGCTCAGTGATAATCAGTTATTTATCACATATGCTGTAACCCAATTTGCGCTGGCAGCCAAGAAGCTGAGTTTTTTAATTGGAAAAAATTCTTTCCCCCTTTTTATATATTGTATATTGTAAAGGCCTTTGGTCAGAAACAATAAAAGATTTTATAGAGTTTTTAACAGAGGGAGATTCCCCAAAGAGAAAGAGACAGAGAGAAGAAGACAGTTGGTTTCTTGCTCAGTTTTCCCTCAGGTAACACATGTCAGGATCAGACATGTTCCACGAAACATTAGTCCTACCCAAGGGGAGGGATGGTTAGAAAAAAAAAATCATTCCATAATTGCCATTCTAAATTATCAATTTGGGTAAAAAGGCACATACAGAGACTCCAGGTTTTCAAACGGTGTCAGAACTAAAGGATAGAACTGTAGCATCAGTAAATATTAATTGCAATTAAAAGGTTGCCAAAACAGGGAGTGAGGGAATCACAGTGTCCACCAACAGCTTCTATGAAGGCAATAACTTGGAAACCTGTAACCAGTCATAATGATATTACCATATTGCAGTTAGAACTCCCACATGATTAGTTTATTGAGCTGAACCTATATAGGGAGTAAGGTAAGTTTCTGAATTCAATGGGATTTATTGTCAAGTAAATAATTTCAGGTTCATGCTGTAAAGCAGAAATCTTTCTCAGAAGGCTACTTTCCTTAAGGACAATAAAAAAGAAGAACTTACCTGTTGTTCCTTGCTGCCATTTCATCCCTCATCTTTTTAATGTCACTCTTGCACTTTTCAATCTCTGCTACTTTCAGCCCTTCCACTGTCAACAAAGTGAAACAACAGGGGAGTTACCATGGAAAAACCTCAAAGATTTTGTTTCAGTAATTGTGCAGAATTTCAAAAGGTGTGGAACCAAGGAGTTTGCTGGTGGCAACTGCAAAATATTTAAATATATCTGAAACTTGTTCCTTTCCAGACAGGTGCTGCCAACATAATAAATCACTAAAAGCAACAGGAATTTAGGAGATCACAAAAACAGTTGCAATGCCTCCCTGTGGGCAGCACTCCACAATAGCTAGTCACTCTGCTGTTTTTGAGGCCGTCCCCGGGGACAGAAATTGATGAATGCAACAGACATATCCATTCCAATGATAGGTTACTACAAAGCACTATATGTTGTCTACTGACAAAGTTTACTCAGCTGGGCTTAAAATATCCTATTAAAATGAAAAGATGGCATGAAAGCACCTTCATAGGGATTAGGAAGCTTAAGAACCATCCTGTAGACGCAAAGAAAACACAAGCTAGGGAGTCGGAAGCAATTCTAGCTCTTGTTAATGCCTTTAAAATGTGATATACTGTAGTTCTTTATATGTCAAGCACTCAAAACGCATGTCTACTTGAAACAAACATTCATTTGCTCTGTATTTAGATTGTACAAAAACAAAAAACAAAAACCACACCCAAAACCCAACCCAACCAAATCACAAAGCCTTGGGAACATCATGCAATTCAAAGATGTGAGTGCCCTTCCCTCACATTTCTGAAGGACTTAATACAGAACTACTTTTTACTTATATACTACTCTCAGTAAAATAATTTCGCAGCTTACTTTTTTTGCTGTGCTCATTATTTGCACGCACAGGCTGATGCTAAGGAAACTCAGGGGAACTTGTGATTGTTTAATTAGTATTCATCTGTTTTTAATGTACTCGCCAATATCGTCCTTCTCCCATATGATGTAGTATGCAAATGAAGGAGAACTGCTCTTGAGGCTGTGTTAGTCATCGATATTAGGAGGGAAAGAAGAGGTACAGCTGCTACTGCTGGGTTTCTGTGGCTAAGTGAATGAAGTCAAGGAAAAGCGGCAGTGTAGGAATTAAGATATGTGTTTCATGACTCACGTTTGATTGAAAGACAGAGTGATATCAAGGCCAGTTTGTTGTCAGCATTTAAGTACTATTTCTCATAAAACTCTATTTTCTGGAGTTACTACCTCCTTAAAGAACAGAGCTTGAAAAAGGGTCTTTTAGGAATGTTGTTATGGGCTGTCAAGTCGGAACTGACTTATAATGGCCTTAACTGGGCTTTCAAGGTAAGTGAGATATTTAAGGAGTGGTTTTTCCAGTTCCCCACCCCCAGGGAGTTTCCATGGCTGGGCAGGGATTTCAACTAGAGATGGGCACGAACTGCCAGTTTGTTTATCAGCTGAACAGGTGTTTGGCACTTCTCAGGCCCACCTCCTCCGTTGGGTGCCCACTAAGAGGCAGTGCCCCAGCTTCCCTGCCCTGCCTACTCTGAGCACTGCCTCTAATTTCAACCTTGGTCTCCTGAGTCCTAGTTCGTCAGTCTATCCACTACACCACACTGAGTATCTCCTTTTAGGACTACAACTCCCAAAACCTCCTAGCCAACATGACCACACATCCAGGAGAATTGTAGAGAACTTGGCAGTTTTTCCACTTTTGTGGCATTTTGCTTGGTTTTAATAAGTTATTGCCTAACTGTTGGTTTTTTATATTTTGAATGTTTTTTAGATGCCACTGTCTACATATGGAGCAGCCTGCCTTTCCATTGGCTTCTCAGACATACGTATCATAAAGCCAAGATGTTGCATCTCTCCAGAGTACTCATGAAATTTTGTGAAATGCATTGAAATAGCAGCATGGCTTTGGCAACTGGTTTTTTTTAAAGCAGTTTTGTTTCATAAGTGCTTAAAAGAGGAATATTGGTTGCTAAAAACTTCACAAGTATATTGTCGAAAAAAGAGAGTCAAGAAGTAGAGAGTGCAGACATTTTGTACCATTTGGGATCACTATACATTGGTGAAACTTAATAGTTTGTGGCAAGCTAGGAAGATAAGTTTGACGCTCCAAACTCCACCCTATAATTCTTGAATCCCACATTATTTTATATCAAAATGGATGTTTCTCATAAAATATTTTATTTTTCTTTTAAAAGGAAGTGAGGCAACTTCTTGGCTCTAGGACGTGTGTCTCTGAGAAGCCTCAGTTACTTTCTTGGAAACTCTTTTTTAAAAATTGAATTCCAATGTGGTAGCAGCTCACCCTTCTGTATACGCGCGCGCGCACACACACACACACTGTTTCCAAGTACAGGTACAGGTTTTTAATGAATTATACTGTAGATTATAAAGGTGAAAGAAACTCATTAATCATAATTAATTTTAATTTTTAACTCTGAATTTAATGTTATTTCCACTTGTTTAGATTCTTTCAGTCCTTCCTATACACAACAATTTTAATAATTTTTGTATTGTGGTGACATACTGTAAGTTTGGTTTGTAGTCAAAGTGAGACTTGAATGTACATGATTTTGTCATCTTTCTTTATATAACTTGTCCTTCCAGAAAACAGCATATCTCTGAACCATATATATTCTTTCTCTGCAGATGAAATTCAACATCTATATTACTTAAATTTTTATGTTACACAGTATTTTTGAAAGGCTAAGGCTGAAATCCTATGATCCCTAGGAGTCAAAGTTTGTCCTATGCATAAAGAAGCAGTTCAATACCATTTTAACTGCTGTGACTCCAATCCTATGGAATCCTAGGATCTGTAGTTTGGTGAGGTCTTTAGAATTTTCTATAGACATCTGTCCTATGATCCACTTACTCTATATTCTCTAGGATGGAGCAATGATAAATTAAAATGCTATTGTACTGTTATAACTGTGTCACATTCATGAACTCTGATAATATTGCCAGTCTGTCCCTCCATGTGGGGAACAATAGCCACTGGAAACCTCTCTTCTACAGTGGGAAAAACTCTGCCATCATCTGTCCTGCATCACTCGTGCATTAAAGGTGATAGGAGAGAAAGTGTGACTCTTTGTGCCCAAACTACACAATACAGTTGGCATGTCATTGTGCTCCTAGAGCTTAACTAATCCCTGGCTGAACAGACACTGTGAGGGAAAATACAATAAGGCCACAACTTTAATGGTTACAGCAGCAGTATCCTTGGTCAGCACTGAGGCTGGATTCAGAGCATTGGGAGATCCGAGTATCAGAACAATGTTACTGCAACCCCATCTCCTGCTGGTGTAAATCAGGAGTGAGAGTTTGCTGGAGAGCACAAGAGATCTCCAAACTCCAAGATCACAAACTATCGAAGAGAGGACGGCACACTTGTTGGGGTGTGTGTATGTGAAGAGGAACCAATCAGAATGGTTAAACCTAGAAGTGAGCTGTCCCCTCAATTGTCTAGAGTGGAAGGAGTCAACACCATCTTAACTTCACTACCTTCTATGGTTCAGAACCTGGACCTAGGGCAAGGTCAGACAGCAGAGGGAGATGGGAAGAAAAAGGCAGGAAAAGAACAGCCAATAGTTGAGGGCTTCTTAATGACAGAGGAGGAGAGGAGGGTAAGGGACACGGAAGATGGAGGAGAAAGAAAGAAGAGCTGGGGCTCAGAGGAGTGGGGGAGTCCAGAGCTAGAGGGGAAGAAGGATTGCTGTCAAAGGGAGAGGAAGAACCCTATGTGTTCTCCTTTCCTCATAAAGGAGAGACTAAAAGTTAAGAGAGGAAAGGGAACCTCTTGAGGACGTGTAAGCGCGGGGATCGAGATTCACTTAGGTGAAGTGGAGCTATTTGAATGGACTGCTTACGTTTATCCGAGAGGGAAAGATTACTGGAAGAAGGTGGTGTGTCCGGATCCTATCTTCACGGCTCTGACACCTTTCGAGGGAGACTGGGCTCAGCACCCTTGTTGCGGGACTATTTGTGCAGTGAGGTGTCAACCACTGAGGAGATCTACCGACCGCGAGAGATTTGGAATGCCCCCTCATTGAAGGACTTGTTAGTTATAACCTGCTTACAAGAAATGTGGCCTGAAACGTCTGCGGTTGCTGGTCCCGTTGGACCCACTGAAGTTGAACACCCCTCCCCGTTGAAAGAGATTAAACCTTTGGTTAATATTAACACATCTCCTGTGATAACTCTAATTAAAGAGGAGGAACTGCTTAATCTAGAACAAGAACGCAATCACAATGGGTATGCCACTACATAGCTCATTACCCAAAAGTCAGCCTGGGCCTCTACCTTCCAAACTAAGTGTGATAATTAGAGATGGGATATTTATATTTGTCTCCCTTGAGAGACAAATACAAATATCACCACCACAGATAGCCAGGCTGATTGGACTCTCCCCCCAGAACTTGGCTGTCCACTTACTGCTTATGGCATGGCGCATGCAGCCGTCATTGTTTGCAGCGCACCAATTGCAGAATTATGAACCAATCCCTGCCTCCCAGTGCTGCTGACCAATCCTGTGAGAAGGTGGGATGATGAGTCTGCCCGCTCAGCTGCTGAGTGGTCAGCAGCTCAGGAAGGTGGGGAAGCCCTGGCTGAGCTACTTCGGTGATTGGCGTGGCACAAACAATAATGGCCGCATGCGCTGCAACTGCCTGGTTCTGGGGGGGAGGGTCCAATCAGACCAGCAACCTGTGGTGGCAATATTCGTATTTGTCTCCCTTGGGAGATTAATACAAATATCCCATGTCTAGTAGTCATGCCTTTGTCCCAGACTCCCTTAGAAGGATTCATCAATCCTGGGAGAGTCGGGTATACACCTGGACCCTGGGTCCATCCCAGTGCCCACAACTGCCTCCTCTGTAAAGCTGTTACTAGAAATAATGAACAGAAATTTGAACAGAACAACCTACGACAATACCAATATGCACCCTCCCCATGCTGGTACCCTGGGGTTGGTGGGCAGGCAGGGAAGGCTGTCCAAAGAGAAATGCCACTGTCTTGCCTGTTTACATGCTAAGCTGGCAGACCAGAGGAAAGCTTCGGGCACCGCCTCTACCAGCCTGGCTGCCAATGGAGAATCTAGGAAAGATCCTCAACTGAAGGCTGCATAGGCAAATAGCTCCTGTTGACCCTGGTACATGTGGCAGCCACCATCTTACCTGACCTGTAACTTTCCACAACCTGGGACTGCTAGTCTCGGCACAGAGATGAGGGCCCAGGTAATTCTGAGCTCTGTATTTAGAAGTGGAGCTTCCTAGACTGATAAAAAAAATCTGATTATCTATGTTTTGTGGATTAGCTTGTTTTTGATTTCTCTTTGGGAAATAAACATAGACTTCATTTTCAAGCGAGACTGAGGGTACAACTATACTGGAAAGCTGAATCAGAGCAATTTGGCTTTGCTGTGATTTGATTTGAAGCCTGTATTACATTAGAAATTGTAATCAGTGCTCACATAGGAGATGCAGATTGATTTGGGAGTTCACCATTCATAGTTGATGCAATGTGATTTGTATTCTAGCCCACGGCCTCTCCTTCCTTCCTTCCTTCCTTCCTTCCTTCCTTCCTTCCTTCCTTCCTTCCTTCCTTCCTTCGATCCTGCCTCTGTTGATCCTTTTATGGGACAGAAATATGGGAAATAATAATAACAAGGACCCAGCGATAAGGTGATAGGGTGATCTAGCTTTAATATCATATGTGTAAGAACATTTTAAAAAAAAAATTAGAGGATGATCAAGGGAGAGGAAGGAATGCAGGGGTATGTTTTTGTAGGCCTAAACATCACACCACAAGTGCCTATGTCACCAAAACACCACCTACGAACACACACTCTGTCTTTACAAGAATGTACCACAACTAACTACACAGGAAAAATTCCATTCTAATTGTTACAGCCTGAAAAAGTAGAAGCCTCCAGTGGCAGAAAGAGAGAGAGAATAAAGCCACTTTGGGAGCAAAAAGGGCTGGACTGATTTTGAGTCCTGTGGTCAGTAAAAAATACTTTGAATTCACCCATTTCATAAGTGGAGCAAATCCCATGGTATTTGACTGTGTAGTCATAGCTTGATTTTGGAAGGACCTGGAGAGAAAGCACTATAATGGCAGGAAACATGTATTTCCTTTTAAATATAATTTGTCCTACAATGGTGTGCAATTGATGTCAAAGGTGGGTGATGCCTTTGATTCAAAGGATCCAAAGCCCTCCAGATCCCCAACATGCTCCTGACAACTGTGAAAAAAGATTCCCCATCCCTCTAAGTGAAACACCTCCCCACTGCTTCCATTGGTATTAACGGATGGGAAATATATATATTTAAAAAGAACAGTTGTGTATGTGCCCTGTAACTTCTAGCCCTCTCTTCATCCTATGTAGTGTAAACTGGGAGGCCTTTCCCCACCACCCCAGGACTGCTCTGATGCCATTTGAGCAAGGCCTTTCTGGTAAGATTAGCTCTGTCCTATTTATAACATAGTAATTATTAACAACCATCATTTTACTGCCATTTTACTTTTGAACCAATAAGGAAGAACAGGAACATCTGTGCAGAGTGAGGAGACAGAACAGAAGTGTGGGTGGGTGTCCAGTGTTTATAACAAGAGTTTCATCCAAGTTTGTTATCAGAGAGCAACACTTGCCCTTTATTATCCCGATTATGCCAACTCACATACCATATGTATTTTATGTAGACCACACCCCTTGCATGAGGACATTTGTGTAAACAGCTCCCATACAATTTTTGCAACTCTCCCTATGCCAACACAAAGCAACAAAAAGGTTGGTTGAATGGTTGTACTGAAAAGTGCAAAAAATCTAGGAACAGCTAGTTCACACACGGAGAAATATCTCAATGCAGCATTTAATGTTATCCATCTGTTTGTTATATGCTGTCTGATGCCTCTGTTAGCAAGGGTGGTGCTTTTATTTTTTAAAAAAAATCCTGCTACCTGGTATACTGCTGTATCAGATAGCAGGGTTTTTTTAAAAAACACATGGGGCATTCACATATGCAGAACTAATTCAAATGAATCAATTCCACATCTGCAAAAAAAAAATAAATGGACTTCAGGCAGGAAAACAGAAAAACCCACTCGCCTGACACAGTACTCCATGTGTGCACGTACCTTGTGTGTATGCTAACATTTAAATCATTTTTTAAAAAACAGAACCCGGTACAACAGTGGATTTTATGGTCAGTGGGCTCAATCCCTTACTATGCTAAATTATGTCGCAGTTAGAGTAGGCCATGTGAATCAGTGGAACTTACGGAGGAGTTGACTCACCAAATCCCCATTGATTCAATCAGCCCATTGTAGTAGGCCTACTTTAGTGTGATTTATTACGCTAAGCAATAGTTTTTGGCCAATTTGTTATTTCAAAATATAATTATAGATATTTTATCTGTAATAAAATAATTAAATCAGAAACAGGAAAAATTACCTTTTGGACTAGGACTCCCATACTATTCCAGTCACCACATTCACTTTTCCAATCTTTGATTTATAGACATATAATGTTTAGAGATCTTGTTCTCTTCCTACAGGTCTATATAAACATAAATGTAGATCTATTACAGATTTTTACCAGAACTTGAAAGTTATATGTAATTATGTGACCTGTGTGGAGAACTTTCAGTATATGGTGGTCTTCCCACAATTCCTTGAGGACATTACACTGGCTATCTTTATATAATTACCAAATCTTAATACATATGGCTGTATTTCAGAGTTGCGATGAGGGAAAGCTCCACACCTACACATTACTTTTTCAAAGGATTGGGGGGTGGGGAATGGAAAAATAATATGTAGCAATAATGACCAACTGTGTGTATGTTTGTGTGTGTATATGAAAAGTCATATATATACCCTGTTTCCCCGAAAATAAGACCTAACCTGAAAATAAGCCCTAGTAGGATTTTTCAGGATGCTTGTAATATAAGCCCTACCCCAAAAATAAGCCCTAGTTAAGTGAAACCCCGCCCTCCACCATTGTGTAGCATTGTGCAGCAACTAGAAGATGACATGACTGTAAAATAAAACATCCCCTGAAAATAAGCCCTAATGCATTTTTGGAGCAAAAAGTAATATAAGACCCTGTCTTATTTTCAGGGAAACACGGTATATATATGACTTTTCATATATACACACAAACATATATATATGTATCTGTTTAAAAAGATCTGAGAGAGTCATGTCTCTCTCAGATCTTTTTAAGCAGATACAAAAAAAATTCAAGTTTCACAAGTAACTCACATTCAACTCTTTTCTCCAGCATTGCCAACTGATTTCTTACTTCAGTTCTCAGTTCATCGATTTTAAATACCCTGCAAGGAGAAAAGCATTTAGACAAGAATACTTGCACATACATTTAACTGTACAAATTACATAATTTTATGAGAAATCTGATTTCCATCGGTGAGGGAAAAATTGAATGTACAAAATGAACTTCCTAATTGTCAGTGCAGTATAGCAATGGAATCAATTACTTCAAGAGGTGGTTAGTGCTCCAGCACTGGAGGCATTTAAGAGAAACTTAGATAACCACCTGGCAGATAAACTGGATGAACATGCCCTGAAACAAGCTGGACATGAAATCCTATTTCAAAATACAGAAGTACTGGACAACATCAGCAATCATTATCTTAGACTACACAGGGAAGCCATTGAAATCCACAAACATCAGCACAGCTTCAACAAAAAAAGAAGAAAGTCTAAAACTCAACAAAGCCTGGCTCCCAGCACTGAAAAATACAGCCTGCAAAAAGGTCAACAAACTCTACCCAGCCACAAGGACCGGTGATCACTGCACACAAAAGACTAGCTAATGACATCCATCAATCACAGTGACAGATCATCTCCCCCTTATCACAACAATATACCCATAACAAAAAACACCCTGATCACCATAATCACCCAATCTCTTAAAAAGGACAAAAAGCTAATTCCACAGCTACAAATACTCAACTATCCCACACACTACACCAGAACACAGACAGAGTTCTAACTCCTGTCCTCTGAAGATGCCGGCCACAGAGACTGGCGAAACATTAGGAAGAAAAACCTGCAGAACACGGCCAAACAGCCCAAAAAACCTACAACAACCATTACACCAGATAATTTGTTTTGAGGACTACTCTGTACAAATGTCTACAAGGAAACCACCACCACCCCCACCACCCCGAATGCTGAAAAATACTGTATTAAGATCTTACCTTGAGAACTGCTCAACTACTTGTAACAGCAAATTCTGGAACAATTCCTCTTTTTCTGTTAAAAAAATGTAAAATAAAATAATGGGAAATCAAGAGAGAACGATTATTACATGGGGGACCACAGAGCACAAGATTCAAATTACACACTAATAATAGCTGTCTGGAAAAATAACATCATTCTTCAAAGACAATAAAATTGACCATCTTCAATCAATATTTGAAAATACAATGGCTCCATTGAGAATTATTAATCTAGTCTCTCTTTCATTCTCAACTATGGTTTAACTGTAATTAAAACCATGCTGCAGAAATCAACACACACATGCAAATACACAGAGATTAATGCTCTGAAAAATAAAAAAAGCTGATATTCTTTTTTTTAAGTTGTTGTCTAAAGTAAAACTCTGCAGGTGTCACTTTATTAGCCTCAAAATTATCACATGGTTGGAATACTTTACTTTCATTATTGAACGTAAAATACGTTCTTTCAAAGAAAAAACAACTACACATTTTTTTCATCCCAAACATAATCAATTCGTTTGAAGCAGGGCCTCCTGATCTGACCTGTGTTGAAACAAGTGAACACAATTTGGACCCTTATTCATTAATGTGTGCCATTTTGGGAGTACAAATCTGATCCATGTGTGTCTGTGCTAATATCTCAGCATTTCCCCACCCCCATCCTATTATACACCCTTGAATAAGGAAATGCAAATAACTGGGGGGGGGGGGGTTGGTCCATCTCCTTCCTCTTTGAATTTCCCATATCATGTAAACAACAACTTCAGGATATCTGCAAATTAAACACTTCCTTTGCTTCCCTTTGCTGTGAGAAAAAATATGTAACCATCAATCATATATTCATCAATAACCAATCAATATAGTGTGCTTGATATTAAATGCAATTATGTTAATCTGCTTGGTTGTTACTAGAGATGGGCACAAACCACCGGTTCATCCTTCCCAACCTTGCCTCCTCCGGCAGTCACCCACTCAGAAGCAGTGCCAGGCCTTCCCTGCCCTGCCTCCCCTAGGTGTTATCTCTGAGTGGGCACCCACTAGAGAAGGCAGGGCTGGGAAGCACTGAACACCTGTTCATTCAAAGGAGAAATCTGCACAAACCGCTGAACTGACGGTGTGTGCCCATCTCTAGTTGTGACCTTTAAGCTTGCGAAAGTGTGGTTTTGTCAGTCACACTTCAGCAAGGATGATCTTCTCAGGAATAGAAAGAGGAATCTGTTACAGATGTCCAAGGACAGTGTCAGAGTAGAGACACCGCAAACTGTAACCACTGAAGGAGACGTTCAGTAATACATTAAGAAGAATTAAACTATACAATCTGTCTGTTCTTGTATGTCTTTTATCTTTAAAATTAAGAACTTTCTGAATCTCAACGTTCTTTGTGCCTTTCTGAGTTGCATCCTAAAACAAAAAGAAACCTGTTGGAGAACTGCTTTGTTAATCTATACTTCATAATTTTCTCATGGTTGTTTGTACCATGACCCCGATTCGAAACGAGGCTGCTTTGAAGCAAGCCTTATCCAGGCTGGCTCCATCTTCACTGTCCTTCCGCAGGCAAGCACAGACCTTTCTCTTCAGACAGTCTTTTCCTCAGTGACTGAGAGGGGTTTTGTGCTCTGTTGCTTTTAAATGTGTTTTTAGTATTGATTTTATTTACCATTTTTAATATGATACTTGTTTAATTCTTTTTAAATATTTGCACACTTACTGTTTTTAGCTTTTGTTATTGTCCTTTTAGTGACGTAAGCTGCCTTGAGTCCTTTCGTGGGGAAAGGCGGGGTAAGAACTTTTCAAATAAATAAATGCTTTCCCAGCTCTTGGTTTACCTGACTGCACAAAACCTTTCACTTTGTTTTGCCATGCGAAATATTGTTTTGACTCAGTCCCAATTACCAGTAGCTTATTACTCCATGGCCTTTGAGCCTGTCGCAGCTAGATTCCCACCTTGCCTTAAGGCAGCAGGTGGGGCTGCCCATCTGGTGGAACCTTGGGCAACTTCTTTGATTGTAGCAGTGCCCCATGCAGTTGCTGCTCTGGTGCTCAACTGACCAAGCACGACAATCTTTCTTTCCTCCCACAAAGTCACTCTAAAGCTTTGTCCAGTTTTGAATCCTGTTCCACTCTTTAATAGAGAGCCACATGATGGTGAACTCCTTTGCTCTATGTTGTTGAAGCTATGGGTGGATCTCACAGATATACCCGTTCCAAATCCTGATTTGATCTTTTATGAGGATGGTTCTTGCCTTCAAAATTCTGAAGGAAAAGTCCTTTCCAGGTATGCTTGCGTTTTAAAGTTATTGAAAGTGGTGCCCTTCCAGGCATTTGCTCTGCACCAATTGCTGAGTTTGTGGCACTTATTAGTGCCTGTCACTTAGCTGCAGGGCGCGCTGTAAAAATGTATACTGATAGTCAACATGCTTTTAGTGTTGCCGATGACTGTGGTCAGTTGTGGAAATATAGAGGATTCCTTATTGCTCAAGGAACTCCTATCAAAAATGGCCCTTTTGCTGAAGCCCTTTTAGAAGAATTCTGGCTCCCCAAATGTCTTGCAAGTATTAAATATTATGCTCACCAGTCAACAGATGATGATGTTGCTAAAGGAAATGCCTTGGCAGATGCTTTTGCCAATCTGTGGCCCTTTCCTCATCTCCGGGCTATACTGAACATTGGTTTTATCCAAGGAATCAAACGCCATTGGCATCTATGGATGACCTGATTCAGATCCAGTCTTCAGCTCCTATGAGCAAGAAGAAACCTGGCGTAAGGCTGGGTGTTACAGAGACTCTGTTTGGAGGAGCACAAATGACAGCATTGTATCTCTTTGCTCCTTTTTGCTGTATCTTGTTTACATCCTACATGGTGTTTCCCGTGTTGGACAGAAAGGAATCATATCAGTGGTTCATGAGGAATGGTTTGATCCAGGACTTCATTCTTTGGTCCAGCATTTGTGTTCAATTTGTGCTACATGTCAGAGGTTTAACATAGGTAAAGTGTTGCCAACCCGACAAGTGTCTCGTCATTCTTTGCGAGAACCCTTTGTTCACATACAAATGGACTTCATGCAAAAGCCAAAGTCTTGATCTTCTGAATATGTTTTAGTGTTATTTTGCACATATTCTGGATGGATAGAGCCTATACATGTATCACAGTGGATTCAGTACCTGTTGCCTAGAAAATCCTTAAGGAATTTGTCCTGTACTTTAGAATACAGGTCTCTTTGGGATCAGATAAAAACTCACATTTCATAGGTCAAGTGATCAAAGAGGTTTGTAAAACCTTATAAATCTGACAGAAATTACACTGTGCCTATCATCCTGAGTCATCTGGAAAAGTATGATGATGATAAAGTTTATTATGGTCATATGATGCATACAAATATGCAAAGCCAATCAATACTTTCATTTGGAAACCTAAGTGGTCAGCTCTCTTCTTGGTTAACCAATATAGGAGAAACTATTTTGCACCATTCTAATTTTATTGGGTATTTTCTTATTTTTCAAAGTTGGCCAGTGTGTTATTTGAATGGTTTTAAGAAAATCAGAAGAATCACCCGAGCAGGGAGCAGATAGCCCCCCCCCCCAGGCATGGACCACAAACTGTGAACCAGTTCATTTTTCTGGGGGGTTGTGGTGGTTCATCATGAACCATCACGAACCACTGGTTTTCCTGTTTGTGCCCATCTCTAGTTTCAATATATTACAAAGACGAGGGGCTTTGAGAACAAATATGTAATCAATCGTATATTCATCGATGACCAACAAATTTATTGTGCTTGATATTAAATACAATTATATCAATATGCTTGGTGGTGACCTTTGAAGTTTTGTCAGTTACACTTGAGCAAGGATGATACTCAACCTTGTCAGGAACAGAAAGAGGAACCTGTTATAGGTGTGCAAGGACAGTGTCAGAGTAGAGACACCGCTGACTGTAACCACTTAAGGAGAAGTTCAGTAATAGATTAAGAAGAATTAAACTATACAATCTGTCTGTTCTTGTATGCCTTTTATCTTTACAATTAAGAACTTTCTGAATCTCAACGTTCTTTGTGCCTTTCTGAGTTGTAACCTAAAATAAAGAGAAACCTGTTGGAGAACTGCTTTGTTATCAATATTTCATCATTTTCTATCAGGGAAGAGAAAGTGATTTTTAAAGACTATATTAGGGCAGTAGAGATGCTCTGCATCACTTATAAAACATTTAAACCAATTGGAAAACTTCTTCCCAGAACCAAGAGAGGACAGGAGGGGGCAACGAGGGCCTTTTCTTTTTTTCTTTTGACTCGTCTTAAAGGTCAGGTTGAGAACCTGCCCACAGCCAAGAGCCAGCTGGCAAGTGGTTGCCAAGAAAAGGACTTCTTGATGGTGGCAGCTGGACTGCATTCTTTACAGTGGCACACTCCATAGGTGCCTAGTTTTGAGGCATTAGGGTAGCAAACCTCTGCAGGTCTTTAATTTGGTTTGTCTCTAGCCAAGCTGATTATTTTATACTTCCTGTTTATAACTTGGATAGCTTTTATTTCTTCATTTTTAGAGTACTATTATTGTGCAATAAATTTCCACTGCTTTTGCAATTTAATTTTCTAAGTGTAAGAAAGCCAGTGTAAAAAAAACCCTATAATTAAAAAAAAAACCCACACAAAGTGCTTTTTATCCTGACAATGCAATCCTATGCACATTTACTCAAAATTAAATCCCACTGTGTTCAGTGGTGTCAACTGCCTGGGAAAAGCTCTTAGGATTGTAGGCCTAAGCACTCTTACTAGGGAGCTTAGTGCTAGTGAAATCACTACGAGCAAACCTACTTGAGATTGCACTATTTCAGCTTCAGGTAAATGAGATACTAATGTAATTGTCGAAGCTATGGTGATGCTTCATCAGAGTAGTATGAGTGCAAACTAATTCTCATAAACACACCTACAACTAGGGCAGGGCAACTGTGATCTTGACCCAAGATGCTGAAATTTAGAGGGTGCAAAAAAATTTGGTGCTGGAAGGGTGCAAACCTACCTGTTGGTATTTGCTGTTGAAAGAGCATATCCCACTTCCAGCCACTCCTCCCTGGGCAGAAGAACACACAAAAATGGGGGAGAGTGTTTCAGGGGGGAATCAATATGGCCATAATGTAGTCAGACCTAGGCATTCCTCCCCATTTAACTAATAGGGCAGCAAAGTCCTGGGTGCCAAAACTGCTCGTTGTAACTAGAGATGGGAGCTTCATGCTTTCTATGAAGTAGGGAGCACCACAGGTGGTGCTGAGTGCCATCTCCCCCCCCCCCCCCAGACTGGCTGGTCGCCTTATCAGGCTCCACGTGCTGCTGGGGTCCTTCTTTGCCAGTGTTGCTCCAATCCAGGCAGGAGCCCAGCTAGCCTTTCCTTGCCTCCCCAGACAGGCAACCACTCATTGGCTGTGCAGGGAGACTTCCTGTCCTGCTTCCTCTCCAGAGGAGGTTGGCTGCCTGGGGAGGCAGGGAAAGGCTGGCTGGGCTCCTGCCTGGATTGGAGCAACACTGCAAAAGAAGAACCTCAGCACCATGCGGAGCCTGGTAAGGGGACCAGCCAGTCTGGGGGGGGGGGGGAAGGGAGATGGCACTCAGCACCACCTGTGGTGCTCCCTGCTTCATATGAAGCACAAAGCTCCCATCTCTAGTTAAAACCCTTCCCATAAAGAGAACATATATATTATTTAAAAACAGCATTCACAAAGAAAGTGAACAATTTAAGAGAGGAACAAGAGGTGCTGTTGAGTATAACTTGGCAGCCATTTAAGTATCCTTTTACTGGAAACCTGTTTCGAGAGTAATGATTCAGAAAAGGATTTGAGTGTGCAGAATAATTGAATCTACAAATTTTTATCCCCTCCTCTAAGTTGGGAAGAACTAGAAACACGTTAGAAGATAGAAATCATATTACAAAGCATAGCTATAGAAGAAAGAAATATAAAATGCCAATGGATTAAATACAGTGGAACCTCTACTTACGAACGTCCCTAGCTACGAACGATCCAATTTACGAACAGCTCCGTTCACAAAATTTTGCCTCTACTTGAGAACGGAGCTCCAAGATACGAACCGGAAAAAAAACTTTCCTGCCCTTTTTTTAACCTTAGGTCATCTTAGGTTAAAAAAAAAAATTCTCCCCCTAGTGGTAGAGTACGGATTAACCGGCTTTGCATTAGTTCCTATGGGAACTAATGCCTCTACTTGAGAACGGCGCCTCTAGATAAGAATGAAAAACAGCCGGAACGGATTAAATGGTTTTCAATGCATTCCTATGGGAAATTTTGCCTCTACTTACGAATGTTTAAACTTAAGAACAGCATTCCAATATGGATTAAGTTCGTAAGTAGAGGTTCCACTGTATCTGATAATAAGCAGCACTTCTATTTTGTTGTTGTTTAGTCGTTAAGTCGTGTCCGACTCTTCGTGACCCCATGGACCAGAGCATGCCAGGCCCTCCTGTCTTCCTCTGCCTCCCGGAGTTTGGTCAAATTCATGTTGGTAGTTTCGATGACACTGTCCAACCATTTCGTCCTCTGTCGTCCCCTTCTCCTCTTGCCTTCACACTTTCCCAACATCAGGGTCTTTTCCAGGGAGTCTTCTCTTCTCATGAGATGGCCAAAGTATTGGAGCCTCAGCTTCAGGAACTGTCCTTCCAGTGAACACTTCTAAGAACCTACCAATTATAAGTGCTGAACACATGACAGCCTGGTGTTGATTTATCAAGAGTAGATTATGTTATACAAGGAATGTTACCCTGTTTACATAACCGTGTAACCCAGTATTGCCTGAGAAAAGCATCATCTTCTACAGACAAACTGTTCCAAATTCAGGAGGCGTTTTCAATACAAAACCTTAAGAATCACATCTAGGTGTCCTTGTTTGCTACATTTGCCCAGCATCATTGTGTTGCATTCATTTTCAGTTAAGAAACACACAATTTCTGCAACAACAACAATTCCCTCCCCCCAAATGCACAGAAAACAGGAAAACAGAACTAGAGGTGGAGAGGGAAAGAATAAAAAGAAACAAAGACAGTTCAGAAAACTAATAAGTGGACAATAAAATGAATTAAATATGTAGACTGATAGGAGCAGTCCATTTGTTCAGAAAGTGTCTCTACTATAGTGAGCTACCCCTGTTGAGATATTCTCTTCTATATCAGAAGCAGACCTGCTTAGGGGGCAGAGGACAGGCTGTGTGATACTGGCAGACACAGTTCTGTCCTCCAACAGAAAGGAGTAGATAAGAATGGGACAGAATTTGGTAATGTTACCTTTTTGAACTATAGCTTCCAGAACCACCACCACCCTTAGTCAGCATGGCCTATGGTAGTGCTAGCTGGTATAGTCTGATAGTAAATGAAGTAATGTCTCCAAGCTTTAGGGTGGGGTCAAGCAAAACACCCTGTCTGTGTCTTCTGTTGGAAGCCATCAGGCTTATAGATAACCCTGACCACAACAACCTGGAGTAATGAAAACTAGGGATGGGCACAAATTTAAAAAATGAACCACCAAAGTCATTCAAAAATTGCTAAGTCATCAATTAGTATTTGTATGAATCAATGCCCTTAACGAATACGAATCAATAAATGTTTAGTGATTTTTGATTCATAAATTCATTAGGCTATAAAACTGCTCCCCATGCACCTAGATTCATCAAAATTTCAGCAAAGCTTCCTGTGACTCCCCTCTACAAGCCTTGCAGGTTTGGTGAAGATTGAGTTTTGGGTGTCCAAGTTAAACACCCACAAAGAGGCCCCCCCAGGAAAGTTCCCCCCAGGCACCTAGAGACACCAAAATCACAGAGAAGCTTCCCCTGACTCTCCTCTACAATCTCTCCAAGTTAGGTGAAGATTGGGTTTCTCCAAGCCAGCTGCTAAAGGTCACTTTCCTGGAGGGACCCACTTTGTCGGTGTATAACTCAGATGTCTGAAACCCAGTCTTCATCAATCCTGGAGAGATTACAGAGGGGGATCAGGGGAAGCTTCCCTGTGATTTTTGTGTCTCTAGGTGCTTGAGGGCCTGCTTTATGGGGTTTTAAAGGCAAAAATGAATTGATTCATCAATTTGTAAAAAAAAATTCATAAATTCATTATTTGTGATTCATTGACCTTGATGAATCACGAATTGAAATTAATCACCATTTTTCTGGTTCGTGCCCAGCTCTGATCACAACATTCAGCTGGAGTATTTCTTTGTGTCTACCATGGGGGCTAGGAAACAAAGCCTCACTCTTTCTCAGATTCTCCAGTTTGTGCATTCCTTAGTTTTGCTGGGAACCTATTGTATAGGCATTCATGTTCCAGAGTCTGTTTCATATTGTCTCTTAGTAATTAAAGCTTTTCCTGTGCTATTTTTTAAAAAATAAAATAAAGAGGCTTGTGTTCTTTATTGTCTAGGGGGGTGGGGTAGAAATCTAAAAATAAATAAATAAAATAAATTCTTTTGATTTAAAGCATTTTTTTTTCATTGAAACTTCAAAAGCTTATTCTCACTCCATTTCATCACTATCTTTGGAAAACCTGGAGATGTGTATAATGCCACACTGTACTGGTTTTCCACTTGGATAAATCCAGTATTAGTCCTACCTACAGACAGAGATGAGAAAGGTAGTAGAAGTGAGTCCCATGTTAGCACGCCTCCTCACTGGGTTCCAACCAATTCAGGTCCTTATACAGATTCAAAATTCCCACTCCCCCATCCTGGACACTCTAATTGGTAGCTGACAGAAGCCCTTGTGCCAGTATTGGATGAAAAATGTATTGGGTGATGTGACTTTCAAAGGGTGAAGGAAAGGTTAAATGAAAGAGGAAAACATAAAAGAACACTAAACTTTTATGTTTAAACTCTTTTGTTAATAAGAATTCATGTTTTAGAGACTTCATTTTAGGAATCAACAAAAGAACATGAAACACAAGAAAGATCCTCTCATGTGTTTTTTCTCTCTCTTATGTAAACATGAAATTCCCATCCTTAAATCCTGCATTAGTGCTGCTTAGGGTAGACCCTCTGAAATTAAAGTGAATGAAGTTAATTGTCACAAATCCCTTTCATATCTATGGATCTCTTCCAAATAGCAATAATGTTAGAGCTGGTCCATTAAAATTTCAATTGCAAGTTGTTCTTGTTGTTTCAACTTATATATCGCTTCATAGTGCTCTAGCACTATCTGAGAGGTCTACAACATAATTAGACAAAGAACACTTTCTCTCCCTCCACCCCAAGCTGGATACTCATTTTACCAACCTTGAAAGGATGGAAGGCTGAGTCAATCTTGAGCCAGCTACCTGAACCTGTTGGCCTAGAACTCAGGTTGTGAGCAGAGGCTTGACTGCAGTACTGCTGTTTAACCACTGCACCACAGGGCTCACTAATATAAGTTCCGAATGTAGAATTTGTTCTTTTTTAACTCAATGATTTTCCAGATTTCCAAATCTTTTATACATAATAAATATTGTTCATAATCTCTATTATAGTTGCCCCGTTCCTTGCATTTTTTTTTTTGCCATGTCAATATCTTGAATATAATCTCCTTTGGACAGGGATCAATGGATTTTTCTGAACAACTTGCTACATGGTTTGCAATGTATTTTGATAAAGTAATAAATATAAAAAAGAATTTTAAAAAGAGAAAGAAAGCAACTATGATGATCTGTTAGAAAAGAAACACTAAGTCCAAAATTCACAGATGAACAATGGACCTTTATCGCTGTTGCTGTCTGCCGTTAAGCTGTTTCCAATTTATGGTGACCCCACAAATTACTGACCTACAAAAGTTAACAGCCCAGCTCAGATCTTCCAAACTCATCAAGGATGTGGCTTCTCCTTCGTGTCCTCTGTGAATACACACTAATGGGTTAATCTGCGCCTGAGCAGAGCAGCCTCCGGAAACTTCCACAGCTTTAAGCACTTAGTGCTGGGACCTCCCCTACACCTGGCTATATAACTCCGCCCCCGGCCCAGTGCTTCAGTTCTTTTTTTGACCGCCGCTGTAGCAGCAGCTTCGTTTGGAACTTCGCATTGGAACTTCGCAAGTAGAAATGATTCTGTTCCTTTCTTTGACCTCCCTTTGTTCTTTCTTCTGTAACAAGTTGATTCTTTTGCCTGGGGATAAGGTATTAGCCGGCATTAGCTGTTCCTTCTAAAACTTTACAAAGCCGGCTTTGCAGCCCTCAGGGCTTTTCTCTTAAAGACATAAGGTCTCTTTTACCTTCTTTATAAAATTACCCACAGGCTTAAGAGCAACAGTTTTCTGTCTGTTTGCAATTTCCTCTTCCTAGCAGGTTTGAAGAGGACGGCTTCTGAGCTTTGCCCCGCCTGTCAATGATTCTCCTGACTGAGGTACAGCCTCTCCGGAGTTTGGCATAGAACAGCCCTCTTGTTTCAAGGGGCTCGTTCTTACAGCTGTTTCGCAGTGAGCTGGGCTTCTGCACAGCCTAGGATTGCCCTTGGAAGAAGAAAGGGCCTCCGTAGCTCCTGCTCCCCGCTCGTCAGTGGGGTACAGCCTCTTTGGAGGTTGGCGCAGGAACAGCCCTCTTGTTTCAAGGGGCTCATTCATACAGCTGTTGACCCCGCAGCGAGTTAGGGCTCTGTCGCCCTGTCCCTTGGAGAAGAAAGGGCCTCCTGCAGCGCCGGTCACCTTCCCCGCATGTCAGTGATTCTCCTGACAGGGGAAGAGCCTCTCCGGAGTTTGGCATGGAACAGCCCTCTTGTTTCAAGGGGCTCGTTCTTACAGCTGTTTCGCAGTGAGCTGGGCTTCTGCGCGGCCTAGGATTGCCCTTGGAAGAAGAAAGGGCCTCCGTAGCTCTTGCTCCCCGCTCGTCAGTGGGGTACAGCCTCTTCGGAGGTTGGCACGGAACAGCCCTCTTGTTTCAAGGGGCTCGTTCATACAGCTGTTAACCTGCAGTGAGTTGGGCATCTGGAGCCCTGCCCTTGAAGAGGAAAGGGCCTCCTGCAGTGCCGGTCGCCTCCCCCACCTGTCAGTGATTCTCCTGACATGGGGCAAAGCCTCTGCGTGTGATTGGCGCACGACAGCCCTCCTTCGTGGGCGCGTTCATGCCGCTGCCGATTCCGGATAGAGCTGCACGCCGAGGCTGTAGATGTTCCGGCGACATGCGGTAAGCCTTGGGGGATGGTATGGGCCCCTTCAGCTCCCGCAGCTAGCCCTACGTGTCAGTGATATGCCTGACTGGGTTAACACCCTTGGGTGGTTTGGCATGAAACAGCCCTCATTTATCAAGGGGCTTGTTCACGCAGCTGCTATTTCCAAAATCAGTTAGGTGCCAAGGCAAGAGCTTTCTGGCAACATTAACAGCCCTAGCTTTGCCTCTGAAAAGGGGGGGGCTGCAACTCCCACCGCTAGCCCTGCTAGTCGGTGATATCCCTGGCTGGGGTAGCACCAGTTTGGTGGCTGATAATTTGGCACAAAACAGCCCTCTTTATCAATGGGCTGGTTTACGCAGTAGCCTGTGGCCCTGCCTCAGCTGCCGGTGCCAGTATAGGCTCATAGGTAAAGGACTCACAGGAGTCCACCCTAGAACCCTGCCGCTGGTGGGTAATTTTCCTCAGGTAGGTCCTCTCACGCTGACAAGTTGTGTAGGACCAGTCCCTTTATCCAGTATAGGAGCTATGAGCTCTCTGCCACCACCACCATCCCGCTCCGCCTGGCATCGTTCTGAGCCACGGGCTATGGAGTGCTATACGCCTCCACATACGCTTCAAAGGTGTAGTGCTCCCTCAAACTCGGCTCCGGCAGCACAGTGTTCGCAGGTTCAACCGAACCTGCTGTTAACCCTTTCGGCTTCTCCGTTCTGGCAACTGTGTTGAGCCTGAGCTTGGTCGGGCTCGTGCTAGGGAAGTCTTCTCCCTTGTTCGTCAGAAGGGCTTACCTTATTCAGGATTGGGAGTCACAGGGGGAGGAAGATTTCCCAACCAATCTTCCTACACCCCTCTCAGTTGTCACAGAGGGTCACCCTCCTTTCCTATTAACAGATGAGGAGTTCTTTGGCCGCCATGTAGCCACTTACTCCTCTGCCATGGGGGCTTATCTTCACCACTTATGGAGTTTGGTGCTGCCCATTCTGCAGGTAGCTCCTGTGCACCTTTACAGTTCACGCCTCCCACGTCACTAGGAGGCACTGTTGCTGGTGCCTCACGAGCACATTGCTGCTCGTTACGCCTTTAAGCCAGCATCTAAACAACTGACGGGTCGGGACCTGCCGTTTGTTATTCTTGATAACCTGCTCAAGCTTTAGCCGGCAGCACAGTTATTTGCGGCATAACAACCGCAAGAGCCTGACGATGGTCCTATCAGCCTATGGCATCATGGGAACGTCTATGGCCTCAACCCCAAAGTTACCAGCCGCCGCCCCTAGACATGTGGGCAGGCAGTGCCCTGACCGGCAGGATTGCAGGCAGGACCGCAAGACTGAGCGGTCTCTTTACTTCTCTGTCGTTGACCAGTTAGTCCGTTTGACTCCTTGTCTTCCCAGCTATGCCACTGAATTCGATGTGCCCCTGTCACAGGCCGTGTTATGGCTGCCTCCACCCCTAACCCCACCCAAAAAAAAAACAAAAAACAAGGATGGAGGCCTGTGGCCCGTCCTTGGGGTTGGAAGCCTGAATTCTTTTATTACTCTGCATAGTTTCCATATGGCTTCCTTGGACTCTGTTATTCACTGGTTACGTCCAGGGGGTTAGTTTTTCGTAAGATGATCCCTTTCATGCGGGCATCTGGTTAGACCGTCATCACTTTCTCAGGGTTTCACTTGAGGGAATCACTGTTTACCCATGGTTGGATACCTGGCTCCCGGTCACGGGGTCCAATTCACAGGCTGGTAAGCATACGTCCTTGGCACTGTCCCTTTCGTCAGCGTTAGCACTATAGGTCAACATAGTGAAGTTGACGTTACCACCTACACACTGTGTAAACTGTGTTAATGTGACTTTGGATGCTCTCTTGAAGCAGGCTTTTTCCTCTGCCATCAAGTCTGTGACAATGCATAATTTGTTATGCTCCCTTTTTATTCAGGCGCTTGGTTCCCTACCCTACAGGTCCAGCAACTCCTGGAGCTGATGACATCTACTGCAGATGTGGGACAGCTTGCTCGAACGAGGATGCGGTCCCTTTAAGCCTGGTTTCTCTCACTCTTTCAGATATCTTGCGACCGTCCATCCATGTTGCTCCAGGTGACTCCGGAACACGCTGCTCAACTGGATGGGTGGAAACCCCCTGCCCCCACACCCTACGGACAGGGGGACCCTCTGGTCTCTTGACCCAGTTGGTTCGGTCACTGTTGGATACCAGCCCGCCACACTGCGGGGGACTTGTCCACGCCACCATGTGGCCCTTCGCCGCTGGTTCATGGTAGTAGCCAGCCTGCATATCATTGTGCTGGAGCTCCTGGCACTCACCAATGCCTTTTAGGCCTCTGAGTCCCTGCTCCGGGGTCGGGTGGTCCACGTCGCATTAGGCAATGCCACTGCAGTTTATTATATAAACAAGCAGGGCGGCACTCACTCGTTACGCCTTCTTTTTCACACCATCTACCTTTCGAGATGGTGTTATGCTCGCCACATTTATCGAGTGGCTGTACATTTGGCAGGCGAGAACACTTCCATGGCACTCCATCTCGGCAGACCACAGTCCTGCTCTCACGAGCGGGCTCTCGACGATACCATCTTTCGTTGCCTCTGTCGCTGGTGGGGGACTCCAGGCATGGATGCTTTCGCATCTTGAATGGACAAGAAGTATGCCATGTTCGGCTCCCGAGCCGGTGTCAGCCGCGCCTCCCTAGGGGATGCCTTCCTGACCTATTGGTCATGGGGCCTCCTTTACAGATTCAACCTTTTCCCCTTCTTCAAAGGCCTGTTGTTCAAGTCCACCATGAGTGTGCGACCGTCATGCTTGGTCGCCTCGCTAGCCATGGTTCTCGATCCTGCTCCCGGGACCTGCAGAATACATCACACTGCACCTGGTCCCTCACCTACTCCCTCGGGACAGGGGTTGGAGGTTTCATCCGGACCTCGGGTTCCCCTACCTGTCGGCTTGGAGTCTTCCCCGACAGTAATGGACGTGCTCCATCATGCTTGCACACCTTTTACCACCTTGACCTACTCCTTTCATGGGTAGGCGTTCTGTCCCTTTGCATCACGACAACATTGGCCTACTAGGCCAATGTCTCTGGACGCACTCCTTCGGTTTCTCCTTCACTTGTTTGCCTGGGACTGGCCCATTCTACCTGCACGCTATTTCTCTGCGGCCCGGAGAATATGCGCCCTGCCTATAGACCACTGACACCTCAGTGGTCTTTCCAGTTAATTCTTTGGCAACCCTCCAGGCTGCCTTGCTCCTGGCACTATCCTTAGCTTGCAGGGCCGGCTACACTAAGAGCCGGTCCTCCTTTTCTGCAAGGCATCCTTACGGCCAGGCCTTACCTTCTTGCCTAAGGTATTTTCTGCCTTCAACCAGCCAGCTGTCCTTCCTGGTCTCTTTCCCACACCATCTTCATTGCTTGAAACAGCTCTGCACGCTCTAGACGTGAAGCGTGCTCTGTCTCACAACGTCTGTCATCTTTGCTGGCTCTCCTTCGGAGTACCAGCTTCCTCTCAGACCACGTCTAGCTGGATGGTCCAGTCCATCCGCCTTCCTTATGATTTGGCAGAGACTCTTCTTCCAAAATCAGTGAGAGCTCACTCTACTGGAGCTGTGGCATCCTCAATGGCCTTTCTCTATCACGTGGACGTCGCAGATGTCTGCCGCGCTGCCACGTGTGCCACTCCGTCTTCCTTCATCTCGCCCTACCGCCTGGTAGTCCGGCCGAAGGCTCAGGCTGCAGTAGGGCGAGCTGTCCTGGATCTGCACTTTCGTGACGTCCCTCCTCCTGGTTGGTCAGCTTGCCAGTCACCCATTAGTGTGTATTCACAGAGGACACGAAGGAGAAAAGAGGTTACCTACCTGTAACTCTGGTTCTTCGAGTAGTCCTCTGTGAATTCACACGTCCCGCCCTCCTCCCCGCTGTCCGTCACGTGTGCCATGGCATGTTGGGCAGCGGCGGTCGGTTCTTTAAGAACTGAAGCACTGGGCCGGGGGCGGAGTTATATAGCCAGGTGTAGGGGAGGTCCCAGCACTAAGTGCTTAAAGCTGTGGAAGTTTCCGGAGGCTGCTCTGCTCAGGCGCAGATTAACCCATTAGTGTGAATTCACAGAGGACTACTTGAAGAACCAGAGTTACAGGTAGGTAACCTCTTTTCCTTTATTGAGTCAAACCTTTATTAGAATCAACTATAAATTCACATTATATGCAGGTTTTCCAGTTCTTCATCCGACTAGATTATTCTCTGTGTTCTCTGAGTTTTCAGAGAAAGAAAACTTCCCTATTGTCAAATGAGGATGATGATGATGAAGAAGAGGTGGTGGAGGAGGAAGGGTCTAGTTTTCAGAAGTAGAAATTCACTTTTAAAATTGGTTGGAAGCTCTCCTGTCCCCATCATTTAACACCCCAAATACCAATTTTTCAAAACCAAAAGAGGATTTTTCTCTGATTACTGGTTTTCTTGTTTTTGCTTTTTGGCATACTGGGCAATCCACATGGCTCCCGGGGGTTCCAAGGTAGAAATTGGCATCCAGACCCACCGAAGTTGCTTGTCATTCAATAAAGGTCCCATAATCCACAGACAATGCATTATCATCAAACATTTTGACAGTTTACAGTGCTACAGTTTGCAAGGAACACACCCCACTTCCATGAAACCTTGTGTTTCTATAGGATGGCTTTTGGAATCATTCCTCCAGGTGCACATGTTTTCTCAGAATGCCTTAACTAGGCGACCTGCTCAGAATTAATACTTTGGAGTGGAGTCAGTATTTTGACAGAAATTGCGAAGGACTTCTTCTCGGAAACAAATATGCAAAGCATTTGTTGTGATACAGTGCTTTCCAAAGCATGCATTAATTCAATAAAATGGCACCAGATTCTCTCCAGAACCCATACCTTGAATAGAAAATCTTCTCCAATATGGCTAAAGGGTATGAGCTGGGACTATGAAAGGCGGCTCAAGTGGTTCAAGAACAATTCCTGGGGTGAGAGAAAGGGGTGTACTAAGTTGCCTTTCCACCACAGCACTAATTTAGGTTATTTTTAGTGCATTGGAGGCAATGCAGGTTGAATTTATATTTCAGATATACTTTGAAGAAATGTCCCAGCAAACACTTTAAAATATTTTTTCTGACTCTCCACAATTAATGTTTGACAAAGCACACATAGATGACAAGTACATTAAAACAGGAAATGCCCACAGTGAATCACGTCATAGATGTATGTAATCTGTTTCCAATGGTGGCCAACCAAAGGCCCTCGAAAACTCACAGGTAAAGCAAGAAGGAGACAATCATATCCCCCATAAACTGATAGAGGTATATGGATTCTTAATAGTGACAACAGACTACACATTATTGCGACTATTTATTTCTTTAAATGGCACATTTGACATAGGACACACACACACACACACACGTCTCTGTGTGTGACAGAGAGAACAATCCTTGTGTGCATGTTCTGAGGGACAAGATTTCAGCAAATTTGGAAACCTGAAAGTAAAGCATGTCTGGTAGCTTCAGTTTAACTGGATTATAAATCAGTAACTCTCTCTTGCTCACACCCACACCACATGATGAATATCATACTTTTTCTATAATAAACTAAAGTTTAAATATGTGCTGCACTGATATTTTTAACAACTCATATTTTTAAATATCTTGATCCTGTCTAGTCTTACTACAAGAACAATACTAAGCAGATATTGATAAGATTAATACACAATATCCATTACGTCTGAGGAATGAGTCTCTTCCAAGTATCTAAAATACATTTCTGATGAATGTGGCTCTGTTCACAGCAAACATTTCATTGTACCCAACCTAGTCTTCCTGATATGTATAAAACAAGATGAATTACTATGGTTCTATTTTTTGCAAAGGTTTGCCTTTCACTATTATGAAGCTACGTGTGAAACAATCGCCCAGGGCTTCAAAAGCACACAAAGAAAGATCCATCTAATACAAGGTCACTGTTTACCCACTTTGTTCCATTGTTAAGCGCCTCTGAACTGCAGCAAGTAAAACAGTAAGCAAAAAGATTAGGTCTAGTCACGCAAACAGCTCTCGCTTTTCTTCAAAGCAAAACAAAACAGCAGCCCCCAACTTCAGGAACTCAGAGAGCTGAACCCAAACAAGTCATCCTTCTAATTAAAAATAGCATGCAAGATGTGTTTCTGCTTACCTTATACAAGCCACAGAATATTTCACAAGGCCAGAGTAAGAATAAACTCTGAATCCTGCATATATCCCAGATTCATTGCCTCTCAGAACTTTGGCAGTGGCTGAAGCTTACAAAAGGGACAAGGTCTTATAAAAGCAACCCTGTAAAGAAGGGGGGGGGAACCACCCATAGATGTTCTACTTTCCCTCCCTCTCGCTGTCAAAACCCACTTAAAGTACTAGGACATTCTAATCCAGGGAACAGTCAACTACAGTCTGATGTTTATAGATGTAATAAAAGAACAGAGGACATGTTTTTATAACCCCACTGCACAGTAAAGATATATGACTAGCAGTTCCTCTTGTCTTAAAGAGACAAAGGTCCTTTCCCCCTGAATTTATCTCAACTGTTTACTGAATTCCAGGATCTCCTACCACGATCTGCTAAATGGGAACAGGTTTTTTTAGTAAGTGCAGCTACTTGTCCCTTTAATATACAAAATGCTGTACAAAATGCTCTACAATTGTGGTGGATCTCTTTTACATACTGTCTGAGAGGGTATAACAATTGCTAGTTTTCCTTTTCTTTAACCTGGAAAGGAACGTGTGTGGCCTTCAACCATTGTATAGAGTACAAATTAAGGAAAGCTTTGCCAGCTGAACTATTGATTCTTCTCATAGACTGGTTAGAGGCTCCAGAGCCCTAAAACAATGAAGGCCTCTTGTCTACAAATGCAGAATGGCAGAAGAAGGACTTGAATCCAGAACTATTAGTTGGTTTGTCCATATTTTGCCTTTTTCTTGTATATCAGTGGTTTCCAAACTGTGAGCCACGGTGCCCCAGCCAGAGGCACCACAGAATCCTTGGAAGGACTGTACTTCCACAAAAGCTGTGGAAGTACTACTCAGGTTGGGCTTCCCCCCTCCCTTCTCTCCCCCCCCCCTTACCCAAAGTATCATATTGGGGAAACAGTGGCCAGTAAGTCAAGGAAACCGTGAGTCAAAAAAGTTTGAGAAGCCTTGCTGCAGGTCACTTACCAGCCCTGATCATGTAATAGGATGTGTTCAATATATGGACGCTCATTCTGGAGTGAGCTAATGCAGGCTAAATAGGGTTGCTTAGGGTCGGGTAGAGGTGCTATATGCCATTTGGTGCAATCCAGATGACATATCGGACCTCAAGTGACCCTATTTCATCTGGGTCCTTCAGTTTTGACTTTCATATATCATGCATTGATGTGCTGTATCACTTACAAAGAATTTTTTTTAAAAAATAATTGCTACGTCTTAAAGGACTGGTCAAGAAACTGCCCGCTTATTAAGCCACTTCATGATATTGGAAATTGAAAACGGAAGGAGCCTTGACAATGGGAAAGTTCACTTTTGGTCCTTTCCCAGTGATCACATGTTCTGGAAACAGACCAAATCAGACCGATCCTAGCGACACCAAAAAAGTACAGTAGTAGCCCTTGACAGGGGCTCAGAAAGGTGTGGGAAGAGATGCTCTGGGGATGGTTTGGTTCACTCCAGCAATTATGGCATTTGATCAATGGAAAAAAGAATGAACCAACCCATCCACACAGCAGATGAACCAGCGGGGCAAACCACCCCGGTCTGACCACCGTCTCAGTTGTGTTACTGAGTTACTGTTGCAAAAGTTCTAGTGAATGTGGACGGACGTTACTAGCAGGAAGCACCAGATGTGGTCTCTCCTGTCTCTTCCTTCTTCATGTTAATTACCCATGACATTTACAATGAAAAGAACAAATATACTGTAAAAGGACATCCAACTCTGACATTATGATGAAAAGGAGTACTGTAAAGGCACCACAACCACCGTCTCGTTGATAGCAGCAGCTCAAGAGACAGCTGTTATTTATTTTTTATTTATAGATAATTAATTTATATCACACATTTTCTTCCAAAACTGAGACTCAAGGCTGATTGCAACAAGATTCAAAGATACAGATAAAATCCAGTTGCCTTAATATCCTGTTACCACTACTAAGCAGCATCTGAGGAAGGTTAACAGAACTGCCAGAGGTTGAGGCTCTTGAAAGGGAACAAGTAAAGGTAAGTCTGGTTTGCACAAGGCAGGTATAACTCTGCCACATTTGAAAGGAAGCCTTCAGTGACACACACAATATTGTTAGCCAAAGATACAGCTTGAATAGAGAAAACAGCACAACACACAGAGGCATCTGATAACCTAACAATGCGTGTGTGCAAACATGTTTTGATGTGGATTACAAGCAGAAATACATTACATTAACTTTATACGTCCGTATTTTGGTATGCACTTTCTCTATGAAATCCGTTTTTAAAAACATTTTCCCAACGTATGCATTTTTATGCATTCTCCCAACAGACTAACGTGTGTATATATGTATTTTTCAAAGATACATATTTTGTTTAATGCATATGCATTTCTATATATCTCTTCTTGGATGCACACCTTAACATGATGAAGAGGTTTGAGTGTGTCAGTGAAGCTGAGAGCTTCAGAAGGTTAGATTCCATTATGAGACTGGACTTCTAAGAGGTTCACACAAGGTGGAATGGTCCCAGCTGAGACACCAGACTAAGACGCATCCACCCTCTTCAGGGCAACTACTGGGCAGCAGCAGTAGCTCGAGGTGTCACTGGAGTGAGAACTCCCTGATGTTCAAGCTGGATTCCGAAAAGGAAGAGGCGCTTGAGATCAGATTGCAAATATCCATTGGCTACTGGAGGGGATCAAAGAATTTCAGAAGATCAGTCTATAGACTACAGCCAAGCCTTTGACTAGGTGGACCCTGAGAAACTGGGCGTTGTTCTGAAAGAAATTGGTGTGTCTTAGCACTTGATTGTCCTGATGTGTAACTTGTGAAAAAGAAGCTATCATTAGGATAAAATATGGAAAAATAGAATAGTTTTCCGTGGGCAAAGGTGTCAGACAAGGGTGCATTTTATCTCCTTACCTGTTCAATCTGTATGCAGAACATATCATATGAAAAGCCAGACTAAATTCAGATGAAGGCGGAGTGAAAATTGGTGGAAGAAATGTTTAAGATATGCAGATGACACCATCTGACTGGCAGAAAGCAGCAATCACGGGAAATGACTTTTATTGAAAATGAAAGAAGAAAGTGTGAAAGCAGGATTGCAGTAGAACATTAAGAAGTCTAAAATCATGACTACAGAAGAACTCCACAACTTTAATGTTAACAATGAAGAAACTGAAATAGTAAAAGATTGTGTATGCCTTGGTTCAATCATCAATCCAAATGAAAAGTGCATCCAAGAAATTAGAAGACGACTAAGACTTGGAAGGACAGCAAGGAAGAAGTTAGAAAACATCATCAAGTGTAAGGATGTGTCACTGGAAACTAAGACCAAGATAATCCACACTCTTGTATTTCCAATCACCCTGTATGGGTGTCAAAGCTGTACAGTTATGAAAGCTGACAGGTAAAAAAAATGATTTGTATTCTCGAAGGCTTTCACGGCCAGGATCTGATGGTTGTTGTAGGTTTTTCGGGCTGTTTGGCCATGTTCTGGAGGTTTTTCTTCCTAATGTTTCGCCAGTCTCTGTGGCCAGCATCTTCAGAGGACAGGAGTCAGAACTCTGTCTGTGTTCTAACTCCTGTCCTCTGAAGATGCTGGCCACAGAGACTGGCGAAACGTTAGGAAGAAAAACCTCCAGAACATGGCCAAGCAGCCCGAAAAACCTACAACAACAACAACAACAAATGATTTGTTCAAAATATGGTGGTGGAAGAGAACTTTGTGGATACACTGGACTACCAGAAAGACAAATAAGTAGATCAAATCAAGCCTGAACTATATCTAGAGGCAACAATGATGAAACTGACGCTGTCAAACTTTGGGCACATAATGAGAAGGCAGGATTCTCTGGAAAAGACAATAATGCTGGGGTGGAAGGCAACAGAAACAAGGATGACCAAATATGAGATGGATTGACTCCCTAAAGCCAGAAGCTTGAGTTTACAAGAGCTGACCAAGGCTGCTGAAGACAGGACATTTTGGAGATTGCTCATTCATGGGTTTGTCAAGTCGGTGGTGACATGACAGCACATAATAACAATTTCTATGCAATTTGAAAGGACAAAACAACAGCAACTCCACAACAACGCCTTCCTGTTTGTAGTTTCTTCCCAATGATGGAAAACCACAAAAATATGCAAACAGTCCTGCAGACCATGAATAGGATACATCTGTAAAACATTTCTCAATGGAAGTCACCAATTGGCTATGAAACTGCTGCGTTCAAAGTTCTGCTCCTGACCTATTAACAACTGAAGTCAGAGACATCTAGGGACTGCCTGAAGGTGGTCATGAGGGGGTGAGAGGGCAGGAGCAGTCCTCTGAGGTCTCTAAGAGGAAATGTAATCCTTGGGTCACTGGTTGTTGCCCACCATCCATCCATACCAAATTGACCTGTGACATATCCACAGGATGTAGTCCTTTGAGTATCCAGGTTTTTAAAGGTTATAACCACTAATTTCAAGCCCTATCGAGGCATTCAAGTACTATTTTCTAACAACATTTGAGGAGAGAGACAAGTATGAGTGCACTGGCTCTGTCCCCTTTCTCATCATGCTTGCCATTTTAAGAGCAAATGTTTGACTCAGACAAGCTCTCCTACTTGTGGAGGCTCTCCATGTGAGATTCTGGAATCTGGAGCCCAAAAAGTAACATCTCCAGTTAGTGTTCATGTACCGTTTGAATGGCTGAATAGGGTTCCTGCTCAGCCTGGAAATAAACCAGAAGCCAGCAAAGCCCCTGCAAAAGAGGAGTTACGAGCTCCTGGAAAACCACTTGCTGCATTGTGAACTCGTGGAAATTTCTAGATGCGAAAGGAAGCTCTGCAGAGGATGAATAGCAGCTCAAGAGCCACATATTCCCCAATGATACCCTATATAACAACGGAAATATTTCTGGAAAACTTATTAATTGTCCTTTGCAACAGTAGGTGATAGTTCACAGTGGAACAATCTACTGACAGCAAACAGTAATTTTCCAGAAACTAGTCTGAGCAGCCAGTATCATCACAATCTGTAACCCAGTCAGTCGGAAGATTGATGTCTATGTAGCCCTAGATTTTGGTAAAGATTTATGACCAACAAAGACTGTGCATAAAGCACTGCTCTGAAGAGCAAGTAGTGTGTTATTATTGGGTGATCCCTTGCCTTGTACGTAGACAACGGACAGAAAATGAGAGGCCTAGTGCCAAATGGAGATCTGACAGGCACTCCCATGAGCTGTCTTGAAAAAAGAAGAACGCTGACAAAAGACCTTTGATTGGCAGCCAGAATTTATCCTTATATCTGCTTACTCGGACAGTACACCTAAAATTTTACTTCAGCCCCTTTGGAGGGGGGGGGGCACAAATGTACAGTTTTGTTCCTTCAAATGTTCCTCAATATATATATTTATATAGGGTATTTTCAAGGACTTTTTTTTTAATGCATCCAAAGTTTTGAAGGGTAGGGGAAGAACCTTACCCTTCAATCTTCTAGAAAAAAATGCATATGCTTTACAAGACTGCCCACTAATAGGTTACAGCTGCAGTGTAAACCCCAGTTTTTCCCTGTGGCTGCCTGTTGCACAGACACTCTTTATTTTGTGTGTAGTGCTCTCAGCAAGGCCTTCAGTCTGACGTCAATGGGAACTCTTCCCAGAAAAAGTGCATGGGATTCAACAGAGGCTCATGCTAGGAGACGCAACACCTGCAGTGTGGGAACAGAGCGGATTAGATGACCTCTTCTCACACGGCCAAATTGTGGTAGCCTTTGTTGCTTTTAGAAACATATGTATCTGGAAGCTGAGTCATGGCAACTGGACTTCTTGTTAGGTTGAAACATTTCACTGCTCATCCAAGTAGCTTCTTCCGTCTGAGGAGAGTTGGTTTCACTTCCCCCTGGTCTGAATAGGCTTGTTAGATGGACAAAGGACAGGGTGTGTGTGAGTGAAAATCCCACTTCTGCAATCCTTCACCACCCATTGTCTCCTATTTATCATGCTGCCCTTTCATCCTTCCCCAGAAAGATCAGGACCACATACACCAGAAAGACCACCGTAACGACCCATGACAATCGGTGGAGAAGGACTGCAGAAGTGGGATTTTCACTCACACCCCCATCCATTGTCCATATAATGAGCCTATTCAGACCAGGAGGAAATGACACCAAGGTGGAGGATATATCAGGGGTCTCCTACCAACTCTCTTCAGACTGAAAAAGCTAGTTGAATGAGTAGCAAAATGTTTCAGCCTAATAAGAAAGAAGTCCAGTTGCCATGACTCAACTTCCAGATAACCTCACCTGGATGACTGAGAATCTTCACAGTTAGAAACACATGTTTCAGCATGTTCCACAGACAATGGAAGATACGTCCATATCAGTCTGTCTGCCTGTCTATGTATTTATCTTTTCATCCATCCATCCCTCCCTCCCAGCACAGCACAGTCTCTTAACACCCATGGCTTTAAAATGGAGTATTTCCATAAGGATCTCATTATGGAATGGCTCCAAAAGATCTCATCCAGAAAAGGAAAAATAATGTGATGGGATTAGAGTTGGGCTACATTTTCTTTTGGGATCCCTTCTAGCTCTGAGATCCTAGCTTTTAAGAGCAGGATCTGCCAAACTCACGCCAAACTCACTGAATCACTATGGCTGCTAGAGATTATCTAAATGCGACTGGAAGTGTGGTCAGGTACTTTCTCATGTAATAACAATGTCAGTAGTAGTAGCAATAGCATCACTACTACTACTACTAGTAGTAGTAATGTGCTTTCAAGTCAATTCTGACTCATAGCAACCTTTCCAGGGTTTTCTGTTATAGAGTGCTCAGAAGTAGTTTACTGTTCTGTTCTAGCTCTTGTCCTGGGAGGCACAGTGGGGAATTTAATCTGCAACCAGGTACCCCACTTAGGGTGCAAGTACATTGACAGTACTTGCTCCATAGTTGGCACGGGTGAATTCAAACTATTTTTCAATGATCACATGATGCAGAGGCCAACGTGAATCATCCCAAACTTTTTTGATACTGGACACTTCTACTTTTTAAAGTTGGAATGATCTGAACTGTGTTTTCCCTGTGTGACTGTTCATTTCATTCTGCAGAAAGATTGGGGATGTGAATTTGGGTGTTAACATGAGATATTAAGATGGGGTATGATGTTTTGGAGCAGCAGGAACACCCATCCTGTGATCTTTCTCCCTAGTCATCTCAAAGGTTGTTTTTTTTAAAGACAGATTATCAAGTCTAGCGATAGATCACCTTATCACTGCATTGATACACTAGTTTAGCACTAGATTACCTCTGCACAGAAAAAAAGATAAGGAGAGCTGGGGTGGTATTAAAGGAAGGGGCCATGGGCTGTGAGCTCATATCAAATCGCATCAGATTTAGAGGCCAGTGTGGACACTGGCACTGAAACAATCTGCAGTCTTTGTGTTATCTGCCAAATCAAATACAACCATAAAGAGACAGTGAATTAAGCTGCGGCAAAGCCAAATCGAACTGATTTACATTGCCAGTGTGGTCACACCCTTAGTGATCTAGTCAGCCAGCTACCTTCTGTTGGATCTCCCTTTTAAAAGATTAGCTTTAACAAAAGGCCAGCGAAATAGTTAACAGCTTTATTTTGAAGAAGGCACATATTTTCTTTCTCTGCCTTCTTTCCCCTCCCTTCTCCGAGATCACATCATCCAGCTGTGTTGGTGCATATGAAAACAGTGTGTAGCTTTGAAAGCTGAGACATGGAAGGGGAGGCAGATCAGAGAGTGAAGTTTAAATACTAGATCTGGAGTGCTTCTGTCCATTTTCATCCTGCACATATTGAATGAAATATGAATACATATTACAAAATGTCACACACATTAATACAGTGGTAAATATTGTTGTGCATGTGTGCGTATTACTACAGTCATCCAAACCACATCCTGAAGGAGAATCCCAAATTGCTGACAGATATATTGAAATCACTTCAAGCAATTTTCATGTCCTGCAAGAGCAGGTCTTTTGTAAAGCTAATCGGATTTAATTGTCTGTTCAAGGGCACATCAAGATCCTAACACTTTGTGCTCTAACAGGGAATAGTTGAAAACAATACATTATGAGGATTGCAGCTAAATTCAGAGGAAGCAGAGAAACATGGGGTGAGTAGGTGAAAAGAGAACTTTGATCCCATCATTTCTGGCCTTACTTTACTACTAGCTACAGGCCTCTTACGACTTCATTCCAAAGGAATCCAAGTTCGGCAGACACTGAAACCCTCCAAACCTCCCACTATTCACAGAACTAGACTGTGCATAAGAAGAGTCAGAATCCCTCTGAAGCCATACTGGGAAAAATCCTTTGTCTTGATTTGGAATTAGCTCAGAATCTATGTGCTTCTTCAGGGAATGCTTGGGGGGGGGGGCGCGGGGGGGGGGCGGAATCTCATTTGTCTCCCAAGAGCTCTTTCCAGCTTATAATGTTGGGCCAACTCTGATAGTGCTGCATACATCCATATTACACACATATGCAGACAGCCTCTTGGGATTATAAATCCTAACCCCAGCCATTGCAGAGAAACACTTGGAAATGCATGAATGAACCATCCATCCTCTCACCAAAAACACATGGGAGGAAGAATCTTGATAAGGAGGAAGGAATGGTATAAAATATTTTTAAGAAACAACTGGGAGAACAATTCAAACAGCGACATTAATAATTAAAAAAAAGCATATGTGGTAAGATGGACTGCCCACACACCTTGCAATAATCAGTGAATATTTTTTTTCAAGCTTAAGGAGTCCACATTAAAAAATAACTATGTGCCTGATTACAAAACTGTAGGATTTGTAGTCACTAAGAGTCAAACTAGACAAAACAGTTAGCACAACACTGGAAACAGTGCTTCCTTGGAAAGTAACAGATGTCTGTTTATCTGAACACTACCTTGCTTCATTCCATCTGTGGCAAATTTGGTTGCATCCCCTGACCCTTTGCTGACTGATATTTGGGCGATAAAGGCTCTATTGCATGTCTCATTGCTCAAGCATGGAGCTTTGAAGAGATTCTGTGTCTGGAGGGGAAATATTATAACAGCAGCAAGTACACACATGTTCCCATGTGATTCACACAAGCCTCCAAATTGACCCTATGTTTCACAGTAATTAATACTATTTTTTTCTTTATTGACATTCCTTTGAGAACCAGTTAAGTTGTAATACAGCAAAATATAATACAATGACTTATCCCATATACAACTTTGAAGTTACATCAATAATATATAGTCCATTTCTATTGTCCATTTAATATTAACAGCCTAGGTTCACTAATATTAAGAACCTAAAATTAAAGAATGGCAGCTCATGCACTTAGCTTGGCTGGTCAGCCCATGCATGGAGTAAATTGTATTTTGCATTTCAAGCCAGAGAATAACTTTATGGGGAAACAATGCTTGATTTGTAATTGCAGTATGGCTGATCATTCCTCACTGGACTAATTCAGCTTCTGAGCAAGATTATTATAAATTTATTTGGTGAGATCACCAAGACATCATCTTTCCTGTAGATAAGAACACAATAATCTAAAATCAAAAAGACAAGATTAAATGTTGCAGGCAATTTCAAATAAGGCTACATCTCATACTGCTAACGTCTCACCTTTACCTTCTGGCTCTCCATTTTCACTACTGTCTACAGCTTGTTCACTTAACTGTGCTGAGACCAGCTCTTACCCAAATGTGCAATCAGGAAAAAGGCCAGTGAAAGTGCTTTTTGTCTGTATTTTCCTAGCCTAGCTCTGACAAAGCAGAAGCCTTTCTGAGGCAATTTCAGGGAGAGATACATGGAAATCTGTTCTTGCCAAGAGATGCTCTGTCAGCAAAATACTCCTTAATTCAAATGTGTCACGCCTTGACATAATGAGTCATTTTTTTTCTTGGTGGCAAATGGCAGAACGGGCACTGGAGTGACAGGACATATATTTAATTATTAACAAATTCTGTGGGGTTTCTTTGAAGTCCCATTTACCATCAACACAATGAATTGGTACATCTATCAGGAAGCACATCCTGCCAGCCCAGGGACATAAATCTGTGTTCATTGAACATTCCCTAGTCATGTCCCTGGAGATCAATTGCTGTCCTGTTTGTTTTTTGTTGATCTCTTGACAACAGAGACTTAGCAATGTTGCAGGAAACCTGTGCTCTGCAGAAAAGCCATGACCAATGCTTAAATCTGTGAGCCTCAATTCCACCATAGAAGACAAATGTTTTAACTATAAGACAAAATTCAACTCAGTGTTATTTGTTTGGTACTATATCTTGAATATCTCTCCACACAATCCAGGCCAGCACCAAGGGCTGACATTGTTGGGCCTCTGCTGAGGCTCCTGCAGAAAATCCACATTTGACCCCATAAGTCTGTTGCTCAGCAGCTGCCCCTCTGGGCACATAAGCAATGACAAAGGCGAGGAGACAGAGCTGGATCCTCCACTTGCCTTCTGTTGTCCCTCTGAGAAGTTGGACCAAGAGGGAAGATGTGGTAAAACAAACACCCATGATGGGGCAAAGTTGAGCTGTACCAACCTGTGATGGAAGCCCACTTCTCCAAAATACAAGTCTCACCCCTCCAAACCAATGCGCTAAATGTACAATAAGTCAACCTTTTACTCCTGGACTGATACTGCTTCCAGCCTTTTTCAGTGTAAGATTTCACAATTGAGGGAACATGGATGTTTAACAACATGGGTCAAAAGCTCCTCCTCTGAAGAGCAATTTGGACAAGACACTTAACATAGTTTTAGAGGAGGTGCTCCCTCAAGTGATAAAAGATATCTGTTTCTCTTGTAGCACATGATTTTGCTCTGCTACCTAGTTTGCATTTCACAAGCTTTGTTTTGTGACAGGTTATTGGAAGGTTAAATACCGGCTTAATTTGCAAGTCTGATTGCAGAGGCATACATCTCCCAGAAAATCCCATTCTAGCAGGGAAACCTTCTCCCCACCAATCATTGTGGCTTATAGTGTAACACAATCAAAATAAATATAGGAACAGGTGTGTGTATGTGTGTGAGAGAGAGAAAGGGAGAGAGACTGAGAGAGAATTAATTTTCCACTCAGGGTTTAGGCCATATACGAGCACTAGGAGCACAACTAAAGGACAGGAGGTTCTTGCTATAGAAAACTGCATTGCTGTTATTTGGCATTTTTAACAAAGCAGCTCACAAGCACTTCAGCATTGTCCCTCCATTTTAATTAAGCACGTACAGTCTTTTCCCCTTGGATTTTTTCAGTTCTGCAGAAAACAAGTATGCAGCTTAACCCTCTCTGAAGAGACCGTTCTGTCGGTGCAACACCACCTCTTTTGTCTTCTCCTTTTTCCATCTGTTTTCTATCTTAGCTCATTTCATGCCTTCCAACTTTCATGATTATGTTATGAATCCTGGGAGTATAAGTCGTTTTCTCCTTCCCAGCTGAAATTCTCAGAACCTCAGCTTTCTCTTGAAATGATGTTTTCAGCCCTTCAGTTTGAAAGGATGAGGGGGCAGTGCTACATATTCAGCGGATGCAAAAGTCTTTGTTATTTGTATCAGAGCATTGCACAATTTAAAATTGTGGGCATATATGAAATGTAGTGAGTGCTGCATTGATTGAATTTCTTCACAGTCACAGAAAAATTGCCCTGTATCCAAGTAGCCCCATTTTACTTGATTATTCTTTGATTTTCCTACTTTGCTTCAAAGTCTATCAAGTGACTTCCAGATGGTCCAGCTAGAGTCTTGCCTTGGTGGGGGACATTCTTTGACATTCACCCATTAGGCAAAGTGTGTTGTTTTTGTTCTCCGTAGGTTTCGCCTAGACTCTTCTGGTTTGATATTTAGAGCTTGAGATGTGTGTAGAAAACTTTCCCCTCAATTTTAGCTGTTGTCTAGGGCAGCCATTCTCAACCTTTTTTGGCCACAGCCATAAATACAATATGAAAGAAATAGAGGCCGAATCAGAATTGTCTAAGTCATATAATGAGCCTTATAAGGTGGTGCGTGAAGACTTGTTTCCGGCCTGTGGCCCCCTTCAAATGTGCCAGGGCCCCCCAGAGGGCTGTATAGCCCCCGCTGAGAATGGCTGTTTTTGGGAAGTCGATCCGTTTGGTGTTTTATTACCTTATTTTGTTCATTATTTGTTAGCACTTTTTGACATACCTCTGGAGGGGCAATGCCAGTCAAATAAGATACTTTTCCAATGTGGGTAGGTTTCAGCCAGCCAGTAATAATCCTGCATGATTCATTATGAGCTACATCCACTTGTTTGGCATGTACTGACTTGTAACACATGGCACTAACCTATTCTGCTGTAGAGCAGAACAGGGACAAAGCTGTTGTCCTTATGGTTTGTGGGTGTGTACCTCAGTCTGACCCAGTTTCCTAAGTATCTTAATTTTGGTGGCAAATTTCTGTTTGGTGTCTAGAAAATGTTTTTGTAGGTCAGGGCTCAATCCAGAGTAACATGCAAATACTTTGGGGTACAACAATGTTCCAAAATAATGTTAAAAAGTAATGGTGCCAGGATACTATGCTGTGGGAGACCATTTCTTTGATTTCTCCAGTGATTGTACTTCCCTTGAAATTCAACAAACAAGCTTCAGCAGTGACTCTGATCCACAGAAAGTTAGCTGTCCTTCTCCCATTGATTTCAATTGAACTTCAGTGCTACCAACTTTTTTTAGATTCAGGACAATGTAATGTAAAGCATGCTTTTTCTTAAGCAAGCAGTCTTTCGAATGATTTCATTTACTTTCATGATTTCCAGATGTCCTCCCGTAACCTTTTGCATTGGCAAGCCTTGTGTATATTTCTTTCTCCCTCAGTTTTCTCCTCTTTGGGGGAATATTTTCTTCCACCCATGGAAGTCCGTTCTTCAGTTTCTTAAAATGTGTCAGTTAGGACTGCCTAATGACTTGTTCATACTTCACAATTTGAACTCACATACAAACAGTATTCATATTTATAGTAGCGAAATATGTGTGTGGTGCCATGCATTGTGAATCATCATCATCTTAGAACTGCAGAGCAGGAAGGGACCCTATGGATCATTCAGTCCAATCCCTGTCAAGGAGGCACAGTGGGGAATCAAACTCCCAACCAGATACCTAAACCCTAGAGCTATCCAGCAAGAATGTCCCAGGACCATGAAAACATGTGGGTTTTGATGCAACAAAGCAGACATTTGGCCACCAGAAAAAGGTCAGGTCACATGACTGTGTTTATTGTGTGGAAAACCCAGTCATTTACATATGTGTCTGTTATCTACAGTTTTGCATGTCTTCTTTGCCACTGAAGCTTTCATATCTTTGCAGCTAACTTCAACAGACAGGGATACAATTAATGTTAAGTGAACCTGTGCTCATGCGACAAGACCTCCTCTCCCCTCTTCTCTCTTGCTGCCATTCTGCAAAACCTGAAAACCCCCTTTTCTGGAACAGATTGGGTGGAAGGCACAGAAGAGGAACTCATCCCATTGGTGCAGGAATGGGGAATGGGTGTCCCTCCAGATCAGGGCTTGGTAATGTTATTTGCCTGGACGACATCTTCCAGGTAATATGGCCATTGGCCATGCTTGGCTGGGAGATTCTGGGAATTGCAGTTCAAGTAATTAGTATTTCCAGGGTCTGTTCCAGATGTTGTCAAACTGCAACTCCCAATCATTCCTCACCATTGGTATGCTGACTGATGGGAGTTGCAGTCAAACATGACTTGAGGGCTGCATGTTTCTTACTCTTTTGCTGTTGGATACTCTTCCACTATGGGATGCAACCCATTAATGGCTACATTAATGGCTACAATCAAAAGTAAATTGGTTGCATTTGATTTCTCTCTTTGTGTTATGTGCTGTCAAGTCACATCCAACCTATAGTGGCCCTAACAGGGTTTTCAAATATGTGAGATTTTTAAAGGAATGGTTTTACTAGTTCCACATCCCCTTGAGTTTCCATAGTCAAGTGAGGATTCAGACCCAGGGCTTGTGGTTCCTAGTCTGTCACTCTGTTCACTACACTACACTCAGTACTTGATTTCTACTGATAACTATTAGTTGCTATTAGTTGTGAACATAATTTCAATGAGCCCTGAGTGCATTTGTTTTGTTCAGGTTTAGGAAGAGTGTGAAGTGTCTTGAAGCTGCATCAGTGTTGTGGAACCTGTTTTACTCGAGGTTCATGCCACACTGTTGCTACTGCAATCTTGAAACCAAGTGGGTGGAGCCAACTGTAGGAGTCTTGACTGTACCACCAATGAACAGCTTTCAGTTTAAACATTACAGCTGTTCATTGGTGGTGCATTGCGGAATAACCCTGTGGAAATGTAGATCCCACAAGGCAAACACAATGTCTAACAAGTATGTCAATGTCACTAAAATAATTGAGGCACAAAAAAAAATCTTCTATCTCATTAATTTAAAGTCTTTTAGCTTATCCTGGGTATTAATTCCCTAAAGGTAAAACAACATTCAATAACCTGTTTAAATACAAATTTACAATTGTGAGAATTTGCTGAACTCAATTCTGGCTAAAACAGCATTTACCTGTTTGTTGTTCTGTGACCACTGGTATTACTTTGTAAGGAGTCCTACAAAAGACAAAAAATGGATGATATTTTCAGAGGATGTTAAACATCATGAAACATGGGAAGACAGATTTCTGGCCGAACTTGTTGTGCTCAAAAGTTATCCAGGGAAAAGAACACATATTTTCAGCACACATACTTCCTGCTGACACTCGGTGGGTCTTCTTGGCTATGTTCAAACAGGGCTGAAGACATACAGCAATCTTACAGTCCTCAATTGAGGATGGGAGTCTCTTTCCCAGTTTTGGGACCCTAAGGATTAGACTAGGAAGAAAAATTGGAGGAAAGCATATGAATTGCATCAAAAACAGCTGTGGTGGGTGGGGAAAAAAAATACAAGACCAGGCCAGATCAGTAAGAAGCCTGGGAAAATTAAGAAGGGTTTTCATCATCATCATCATAATAATTGAAATGCAGAGCTAGAAGATCATGGAGTCCAGCCCCTGTCAAGGAGGCACAGAGGGAATCAAACTCCCAACCTCTGCCTTCCATTGCATAGCTTCTTATGCCAGGCATGGAAAACAACAGCAGCAGCTACAACAATGGTTGCTTATTAAATATAACAATTTTTCCTGAGTTTGCATCAGTTATGAGAAAATATACTTGCCTTTCTGAGTTTGCTGGCATGGTTGGATCAATTGATACCATGCAGTCATCCACAGTGAAAAGTGAAATGGTTGTATTCCTGGAACACAAGAGTTTAAAGCTTTGTTTATTTAACCAGATCATCACACTCTGAGAATTTAGAATCTGTTTATGTTCTGACACTTAACAACGACATCACCTTACTATCAATCAGATTATGTCTGTCTAGAAAGTTTTTTTATAGAACGTTTGTGGTATAAAAATCTGAATCAGGTTCTTCAATACTCAATACATAATACAAAACAAGAATTGTGTATTATTAAATGCAGTGATGTAATTTCTTATTGTTTTGTTGCAATGATAAAGAATGCAGCACAAGATGAAATGCAGATCACCTGCATTTCTAATTTCTACACGTTATGGTGATATTTAACGTGAACTTATACCTCTTGTTTTATTGCTTCTTTGAAAACAAGAGGACAAGAAAAGTCCTCTCGGATCAGACCAAAAACCTGCCTAGTCTAGTGCTCAATTTCTATGGTGGCCAACCAGAAACTCCTGGGAAGCTCACAAGGAAGACATGAGTGCAACACCAGTCTCCCATTCCTGTCCCTTAGCAGTTCAATTTAATACATCACAGACACAGAGGGTCAAATCAATTGATACACAGCATGTTGTTAGAAGCTGAACTCCCCTAAGAAATTAAATGTGTGTGTATATAGCTCTTTGGATAGCTTAGTGAATTGGGTATCTGGCTGTGGAGCCAAAGACTGGGAAATCAGTTCCCCACTGTGCCTCCTGGGAGACGAGGCTACCTGTGTGGCCTTGGGCCAGCTCCATAGTCCCAGGATGCCCCAAGAAGAAGGGAATAGCAAACCACTTCTGAGTACTCTCTTACCTAGAAAACCCTGAAAAGGGCCACCATGAGTCAGAATTGATTTGATGGCACACAATTATTATATATAGAAGAGTGCCGTTTCTCAGCTCTGCGAGTTGCCTATTGGTTTGCTTCTGGTACTTGATCATCAGGGAAAAAATATCAGCTCCATTTGCAAGTGGATTGCTCAGGCATGAGATTTCTGAAGTAGTGCAACTTGGAGGAAATACATGTTATCAATTGCAAATTCTAATTGCCAAGCTGCACACTGTGTGGTTTTGCCCTTATGCTCTAAGAATTGTTTAAAGCTGTTCTTATAAAACTGCTCAGTAGTATTACTTTCAGAGCTAAGAAAGATCACTTGTGTTTTAGCAAAGGGCAACTAATAATACTAGGGTTCGGTCTGGCTCATGGTCTTCCCAGATAGCCTTGAGGAAAGCCCAGGACCTTCACTTATTGTTCTGCTTTCTGTTTGTCTTAATACAGCTTGGAAAAACCTGCTTCTTTGTGCTACAACCCCCAGAATCGCCTGTGGCCCTGTCAAAAAAGCAACTCTTCTGAGTTCTGATGTTGAGTTAGGGGCAAAAGATTAGTGACTGCTTTCATGGTTTTTGTATTGATATTGATAAATAACCAATTACTCATAAATAATTCAAATTTCCAATCCTGACTACAGTAGGACCCCCATATCTGAAAAAACAACAACCAGAAATATTTATTTCTGCTACGTAGTTACCAGAACTGGTCACTAGAGGGAGGGAGAGACCATGCTATGTACAGTATATGGTTCATTATTATCCAGTGCTTCTGGCATCCATGGGGGATTGGAACCAATCCCTGGCAGATACAGGAATCCCACTGCATAATTTTGAGGGATTAGATTTTTAATTTTACAAGGAATAATTTTATCCCATTTTGTGGCATACTCTACATGATGGTGTTGCTTCAATACATTATGGAGTAAGCGTGTCATATAGTTCAAAAGCTGGCTTGCATGGCTGCTTCACACTCAGTTGTTGGAGTACAGGATAAGAAGATGGATAGTTGATGGAGGTGCTTTATTCTATAGGCCATCAGGATGTAGCATTCAGATATTATTATTGAAAGTAACAGATATATATAATGCAAGCAAGCTCTGGTTCAACACTGAGATGCAATACTAAGAAAAGTCAGTATAAAAACCAAGTCTCAACTAGAACAATGGGGCTACCACTGTACTGTGTACTGTTTTTCTGCTGGGGAGAAATGGCATTATAATTATTTGGGGAGAAATGGCATTATAATTATTTCCCTTTACACACAGAAGATCTCTGAAGAGGAATGTCTTTAGCATATGTTAGGCATCTTTCTCTGTTGCAGCCAGTGCACACAGACACCCATATCTAGGCTGGGAGGAAATGTTTTCTGGGTCAATACTCAGAGTTGCTAGGCAGGTTAAGCCTGACACCTCTGATTAGTTGACCAATTAAACAATAGCAGACTGAATCCACATTGGATCCTTGTGAGAAAAGTGGGATTTCTTTCAGCAGTTTGTGAATGGCTCAGATTGTTAAATAAAACTCTGCAGCAACAGAGTTGAAAGGTTCAGTAGAACAGGCTAGTGAGGCTGTTGACCTACATTAATGGAAGGGAAACAGACCCATGCCAGTGTCTACAGGAAAGTGCCTCGACTTCATCATACTACAGACTGGCAGAGTTTTATGGGCCATACCTTTTAGTGTGAGGGCAATTTTGAAAACTGTTAATATAAGATCACTCCCGGTTTATATATGTAAACAGCACATGGCTTACTGTTTTTAAAGGACATTAGAAGAACAATACTAATCCAACCATTCAGTAGATTCTGCCCCAAAGCTATTAAGTCAGTTATAAAACAGCAAATAATTTATTAGTGTCTTATATAATGGCAATAAATCAATCTTTAAGATCAAGTATGACTCATTTACAACTCAGTGATTCAATCTTCGGATTATTCCATCACTGAAAGTTCTGCTCAGGTCAATAAAGCTTCTGCCACTCCAGTGATGCAGGGATTGGACTGGAACTATACAGTCTGTGCAACGAGATAATTACACCTATCACATCATTTTTGCATGAGCTTTCAGTGCAGTGGATACTTATGAGTGGTGATGCCTTTCACATCTGAATGAAGCCAATGCCATCAGTGTTAATAGGAATGGATTACAGCACTATGTTTTAATTTTGTGCACAACTGTTGGGAAGATTCTGAGATATTTGAGACCCAATATATGTCATGCTAAACTTTCCATACTTGCTGCGTGCCTATTATATCCATACTGGGACAAACAGGTCCTCGTACCTGGCTGTGTTCTCATTCCACAAGATAAAAATAACAATTTTGTAGTTACCAACAAGATTTCAAAAACACAGTATCATAGTGTTACAGATGTTTATTAAGTACATACTTAATTTCTATTACAAACTGTTGGTCATGTTCTTTAAAGTCCCAAACAGCTTAAGTCCCAGATCCCTGAAGAACCATCAGAGATGTGTGTGTGTGTGTGTGTGTGTTTGTCTTGTTTTAATGTTATACTACATTTCCCAGAATCTTGCAAGAGTCATGGCCAACGGTTATGCTGACTGAGGTGTTTTGGGTCCTGTAGTTCAAAAAAGTAACTTTTCCTATCTCTGTTCCCATAATAATTGGCTCCCCACTAGAAATAATCAGTTGGGGCTCTGTTCTGTGTTCCATCTTTAGCAAACAGGTGTAGTATAATGGCTCAAACAGTGATCTGGGGTTAGGAAGTACTGAGTTCAGTATTTCTTAACCCCAGGATTTGCAGATTTTAACTCTGCAATGAACTCATTGGGTGGCCTGAAGCAAGTCAATCCTTCTCAACTTCAGTCCCAACATCTGAAAAATGGGAGATAATAATATTGACTTATCTTATAGGTTGTTTTAAAGATTAGAAGAGAATAGTGCTGGTGAAACACTGTCTGGAATGTGGGTCTTATTTTTAATGATAAAATATTACTGGGGGTATACTGTTGCCATGTTTAATAGGTTTTCATGTTATGTTGCTGTGGGTTCTTACTCAGCTGCTTTGTTTGGCCATTTTTGAGATGGATTGTTTGGAAACCAGTGAGGAGTGCTCTTTTTTTCACTTCAGTTATTTCTTATGTGTATATGAGAGAGAACTCCTTATACCCTCCATCTTTGATTATGCTGCTTGTCTAACTACTTGCCTTTGGGCCTGCATCTTGGAGATGGAAAAGAGACACTCAGAGGGGTTTGTTTTTTTTAATTAAAGCAAACATGGTATGCTTATAGAACATTTTCACTCCAGTTGCAATAGTTCTACTTTGTTGTAGTATTTTAGGAATTGTAGTCCAAAAATTATGATCATAGCATTTGGAAATGCAATATCTATAGCACATATTTTAAAAACAGATTCCATGGAAAACAAATATATTTACCTTGGTAAACCAGTTGCAATGCAGAACAAATCCATAATATCTCTTGAGTTACAGTACTTGTTGAAGGCCACCTTCCAAAGGAAATAGAAGCAATGAAAATAAAACAAAGAAGAAAGATCTTCTAGTGGCAGTTTTTAATTATATCTTGCAAATAGGGCACTAATTTATAGGATCATTTTTTTTGCAAATAAATATGTCTGATTTTCATAATACTCAGTATTCCTTTACTCTTCAAACCATTTTGATTCTTTTACTGTATGTTCTGCTTAGGAAAAGGACAAATAAGAAAAGGGGGATTTAAGAATCTGAGCTAAACATTTTAGAAAAATCACATTCACAGGAGAATAAAGGTAATCACATGTTCATAAACAGGGATGAGACTTCTGGGTTTTAACAAAAGAAAAAAACACAAAACCAAAAGAGCTGCTTAAACACAAATGGTTCATATTGGTTCAGAGCTCCTGAAACCCTCCATCTTGTATTGTGCTGCCTGCCTAGCTGTTTGTTTTTGTGCTTCCATCTTGGATCCTTTTTCTCTCTTTTTTTGCCTCTTTTTCTTGATTTTATGGAAGGGTTTCCTCCACATTTCTTCAGATTATTTTTGTTGCTATTGCCAGGCCAGTCTGCCTGTGCCAGCATGTCTCCTTGGGATTATTTTCAGTTTTTTTCCTCCTGATTTCTTTGAGGATTCCCCTTCCCCCTTTTATTCCTTCCTTTCCTGGATTATTTTTGCCTGCCTACATGCTGGACTCAAAGAGAAGGCATCAAGTGATGGGGGTAGAGAAATTTCTATGCATTCTAGTGAATTTGGTTTGTGTGGAGAGGGCTTTGGTTGTATTTTTTTGCCATTATAAGCTTGCTTACTTTTTTTGTTTTGTTTTAGGGAAGAGGGCTGTGTTTCTTATTTTGGTGCTTTTTATTTTGCTGTTTCTCTGTGTGTATGTTTTGCTGCTTTCCCTGTTTGACTATTTTTTAACATTGTTATTTGGTTAATCTACTGTGCATATATTCTGTTAAAGCTTATATTTTGTGTTTTGGGGGGACTGTTTTGTTGTTGTGTTTTGGGGAGTGTGGGGCAGGGAGTGGAATTTGTGACTGTACTAGTGTGCCACTAGGCAGTTGTTCTGATTGTTTGGGCACAGTTTGCAGCATATCTCTCTTGTTGCTCAGATGATTTTTTTCTTTTCTTTCTCAGGTACTGTTGTGTCTGGTTTGGGAGAAGATTGATTCTGTGTTGTCTTGGGTCTCCTTTTTTAAGATCACGATTGCAGGTTCTTAGAGCTGTTTTTTGATTAATGCCAGAAAATATGAAAGGGGAAAATGAAATGAAATAACCCCAAACTGGTGTTTCTTTTTGTGTAAAACAAAAGGGCCAGTGCATGAAAATTAGCATCAGAAGTCATGGCACTACACTGTGCCATTTCCCAAGTCCCATTCCCAACACATTTGAAGTATATATCTATGTGAAATCATGCTGGAGTTAAAATGGAATGAAAGAGGAAACGGTTGGTTGGTTGGTTGGTTTATTTATTTATTATGGAATAGCAGGTAGGAAATGAAATGAAAGAGAAAACACTCAAACCCAAAGTCTGAGGTTGTTGTCATAGTTAAATTCGGCATTTTTTTTTCTGATGGTGTTTCCTTTGCTCTCCTTAGGAGGCCATATATCCTTTTTTAGGGAAGACAGTCCTCCACTTGAAGGGTGCCCAGAGGACACTCCTCTTTTTGAAGGGTTCACCACCCCAAATCAGATATAAAGATAGAGGCACAAGGGGGGAGATCAGCAATCTTGAAACTGCTAATCCACAGCCAGCATCTACCGTAAACTGTGGACTCCTCTGGAGATACACAGGGCAGCCTGGCCATAGTCTTCTCCACTTGAATGAGATGCTCTTTAAATTATAAAATTCATTTCCAATTTGGCATCCTTACATATAAATAAACATATGCATTTTATGCAAGTCAGTGCCCTGTTTTGTTCTCCTTTCTGGTGAAGACTGCCATCCTTTTTGGTGACCTTACATCTTCTAGGTTACTTTCTTTTTGATTGCTGGTACTAAATGTCTTCTTGCAGGTTGCAGAAAGGTTACAGGTTAGAGTATGGATAACCCACAGTCCCTCTGGGGGTGTGAATGCCTCATTGCTCTGAGCTCTCGCTGGGACATAGAAGTCAGGAAGCGAGGCAGAAACATCTTGGCCTAACTTAACAAAACAGCAACAGGAAACACCTGCAAACCTACCGACTAAACTATGGAATAATACTTGTCAGATATTTTGTTCATATTTTTATAGAATTTCTGGTATACAAATATAGTTTTCGACTTGGGCTTCATTTTTAATCAATTTATTGTCGCTTTTCAGAAGAGTCCTTTTCTGCAATATAACCCTTCAATATGAAGACCATTTTTTAAATATGGGGTTGTCCTCTGATAATGACAGAGGCAAATTTTAGAATTCGACAACAATAAAAATAAGAGCAACCATATTTTATTGTTGGCTAGATAAACTAGGTTCAGACCTGCCTGAAATCTTAGCAAACAAACAAATCACAGTGAACAGTAGTGAGAGGAACTGTCAAATCAAAAAGACAGGCTGACAGAATGTTACTAATTGGCTAATAGCCGGTGAATGCAATCAGTGGGGATCTGATGTTATTGCTGTTGCACTTCAAATGAACTTCTAAAATGTGCTGGACCATTGAGCCTTGAAATCAATTATCATCCAACAAAATGAATGCAAGATAAGTACGATATGGCAATTTAATTGGGAACAAATGGAAGTCAGATAGTTAGCCTAGTTAATTAAGACCAAAACTGGGAGACATCATGTATTTAGCAGATGTTTCTTTTTTCCCAAGCAATAAGGGATGATAACTAAGTAAATCCAAGCCACATATAACTTTATTATTCTACATATGTTGATACTATATTGTGGTTTAATAACAGTTTGTTAGTTTTCTCTAACATTGGGGCTTTGCAAGAAACCTATGTAAACACTGTGATTCATAAAACACTCAGTGCATTTTGATATTCATCTCAGGATATGAATGGAAGAGTTAGCTTTTGAAAGTCAATAACAACACGCTCTAATGAGTCTTTTCAATTCCACCTGGAAAGTATTCTTCATGGTTCTTTGTACCCGAGGAAATTGATTCTCCCATCCCCTGGCACCCACGAGTCCTGCTAATCCCTTGATTCCCCTTCATTATGAAGAACCCGTGGGGGCTGTGGGACAGGAGAGGAGAGTTTTTAATTATAGAAAATTTCAGCTGGTGAGAGGCAGTGTTTAATTTTTTAAAAAATTGCCACGGCTGGTGGCATCACCAGCTTTACACCACAGAACTTACACTAGCAGGATTTCAGTCAGTGTTTAAGCCACTAGCTAGGTCACTGTCGTTATTGTTACTCAGCCCACCAAAACAACTTATCACATTACACATTCTTAACATGTTAATGTTAATGGGGCTCCTATGTAATTAAAAAAATAATACTGGAAAATACTTTAATTGAACATTCCAAACTTTCCTGCCCTCTCCTCACCCTCAGACTTTTGGGGCCTGGCACATCTCATGCTCCACCTATACTGGGCCCTGAATGGTACTCTTTCTTTGGCTGTGTTGTCTGGGGTTTCCTGGGACAACAGCTCTTCCCCTCTCATGGCATGCCTTGCCTAGGCTAGACAGGGCTTCTACTGTTTCAGCTGGGCTGTCGCAACTAGTCACAGCAGTCCCCCCTGTCCCCAACTGGAGCTATATGTGCTGCCTGCCCTGGACCCACACTCTTGTTTCCATATACCATTGGCTGGGCTGTCTGCTGCCTAGGGGAATGGATCCCCTGTTATAACCTTGCTGGGTGAGCCCTTCAGTGAAGCTGAGCCAGAATCCCCCAGACCTGGTCCTTCTTGGACTCTCCATTTCGTTTCTGATGCTAATGGCTTAGCTTGACTTTTGAACTGTTGGCTTTGTTATCTCTTCCCACTAGGCTTACCTGATTGGTCAGCCTGTGTTTCGTAGGTCTCTGTGTGTTTCTGTAGGTGCCCTGCTCAGTGCAGGTGTTGCCCCTGGAGCTGGCTCGCCTACATGTAGGACATCCCCCTACACTGCTGTATTACCTTTCCTCTTTCTGTCCTGCACTGTGATCTTTATGTCGCAACTTCCTTCCTTCCACCACCAGACCACACTGATAATGGCAAGAAACTATTATTCTTTAAACAAGCAAGAAATGACATGTCATCCTTGTTCTTCCTGGAAAGTAATGACATTTTATCCATTACTTTGGCAGGGAACAAATGCCACTGAAGTGTTAGTTGGCAACATGTTATGTCTGAATTCTGATTAAAAAAACCAGCAATGTAAGTGAAGTGAAACTCGCAGGCTCATCCTCAGTCTCCCCCCTCATATGTTAATTAAATTCAAGTGCAGAATACTCAGACTTAGATTGGTTTGACAGTAATTCCCATTCACCAAGGGTCACGTGAATTTCAGTTCTCTGAGGAAAAGGTCCCTAAGGATCATTAACAGGTGTTTTTTTCACAAGGCGTACTTCACAAAAGTTACTTTTTTGAACTACACTTATGCTGGTTGTTGGATTCAAGGAATTGTAGTACAAAAAGTAACTTTCCAAGTTTGGATTTTGTAGCACGTTCATGAAACTACTATTCTCAGGACTTTTAGTGGCACCCATGCCATTTAAAATAGTATGGAAAAATTATGCAAAGGAACGGTTGTCTCATATACCTGCATCTGTACTGTACTGTACACTTGATGATGACAGCTTAGTATGGGAACTGACTCAATTGAATAGCTTGGTGTTTCAAGTAGCATTCCACCTGTAATGACTCATTCAAACTTGAAAACTGCAGTCAGCAAGGGATATGCTTAAACAGTCCTTGTTTGTAGCAAAGTTTCACCTTGAATGTACATGCAGGTCCATAAACCTTGGGGAGTATAAGCACCATAGATAGCAGCCCCCTTCACATGTTATCTGTGTCTGCAGATCTCAGTTAATGTCTCAGTGACTTGTTGTGCTTCTTCATGTGTCTGGGTGGAGAGACACAGGTGAGTGGTAATACACAAGAAGAAATTTTCATTTTATTGTGTGTGGTGGCTCTAATAAGTAGGCACTCATCTCTCCCACAACTGGTGTCAGGGCTCCCTGGCTAAATTTGAAGGAGCTTGTTTGTTTTTGGCATGCGTGGCATTGGTGAAGGGAAGTTGTGCAGGAAATCCATTTTATACACGCATGTACAAGTATGTTATTTTGCAGCCACAACACAAGGAGCCACCTCCTGTGACATCAGAAGGGCCCAACCCTTCACCACACATTTTAGTCCTGAAGTCTCAGGGAATGGGAAGATACTGACCTGGTAATTCTATATGTTACACATGTGAAACCAGGCTATGCTACTACCCTACATTTTTACACTAAAGTCCTATCCTGCTATTATTTACTTGTTGTTATTGCATATAAATACTGAATGCCTTACTTTTGATTCCACCAATCATTCCTAAATGGCTTTCAAAAACCATGTTGCTTGCCTTCTAGAAACATAGCTCATTCCTCACAGATTTGAAGACATCAATCCCCTGAGCTACTATTTTAGGAAATCACTTAGCGAGCAGATGTCTGCAGTTCAAATTTCACTTAAATCAACTACATTTTATTTCAAGAAGTGGTCATTGGGAACTGTTTACTGTCCAACCAATAACCCTACTTCTTGACTACCTATTAACCATTTGGCTATACTCTTTTAATAATTTAGGATGCAGATTGCCATGCTTATGTCTGAGTATGTATTTTGGAAGGCTGTTAATGCTGATGTACTCCACACATGTTTGGAACCTTTCCTCCCCACTGCCTGATCCATAAATATCATGCATTGGAAAGAACCAAAATAGTTGTCTTGCTCTGGCTTTGGGGCCTATATATTAGCAGGAGACAGGCACTATTTTTCTGGGGAATTCTTAAAGATGCATCATTTGAGAGGAAGAAATCAAATCCTTCAACAGTCAACCAACGCACACTCATCCACATTATTCTTGTTCTGGCAAGTCAAATCAAAATTCTACAAGGGAATTCTAAAAATAGGGACACCTCAAACAAAAAAATTATAACTTTGAAACTGGACTTTGGATCAACACCATTCACAAAGTGACACCAAGCAAGGGAAAATCCCAGAAGCTGACTGAAACAACTTCTCACCCAAACACAAAGCAATTGTCTTAGCTGTTTTTCAACAGTTGCGAATGGTAGTGAGCACAAAAGGGTATCCTATACACCAGTGGTCCCCAACTTTGGGCCTCCAGATGTTCTTGGACTGCAACTCCCAGAAGCCTTCACCACTACCTCTGCTGGCCAGGATTTCTGGGAGTTGAAGTCCAAGAATATCTGGAGGCCCACGGTTGGGGACCACTCCTATAGACCATCTTGGCTGCTGCCATTGGTGCTGTCAACATTCAGGCTGCCTTTTGCTACGTAAAGCTTGGCATCCTTTTTTCCTGATGACAGCATGGGCACAATATTGTGCAGCAATATTGAGCCATTTCCTGATGTTTTCAATTATGGATACAGAAGCACAATATCCCACATTGATAAACCAGAGGTTTTTTTTTTGAAGAATTGAATACTCTTAATGATTGCTTTCCAAAGACTGATTTCTTCAGCTAGCTAAATATGGTTCCCAAATTTCCCACATGACTGTGTTTTTGTTACAAAGTATGGTGTTTAAAATACTGAATTAGACTTTTAGGGTCTGGTTTATGGCCCCTTCTGGTGGGAGAAAGTGACACAGTAGTCCTTGCTGCTACTGAAGAAGGAATGGGTGATGTTCAAAGGTCCAGTTTAGATCCCCACACCACCACTGCCATTTTAATTTCAAAACTGAAAAAGGAAAACCCCTCACTCCTTCTAGTGGGCAAGTAAGGCACAATTTTGCCAGTCTTTCACCCATATCTTTGAGATATTATAAGAAGAAGCATTTTTTTCAAAACCAAAACTAGTGATTCAAAATCAGAAATCACTATAAAATTTGAAAAAAAAAAGGCTCCCCAGAACTAGAACAGCTCATGGGAAGGGGGACTGATGAGTTCTTCTTATGCTCCCTAGAGTTGTTGTGAGGGAGTTCTGGAGTCATTTTTAAAAATAATAATCTTAGAACTCCAGAGCTGGAAGGGACCCTATGGATCATCAAGTCCAGTCCCTCTCAAGGAGGCACAATGGGGAATCGAACTCCCAACTGCTACCTTCAGCCACAGAGCTATCAAAAAGTACTTGTTTGGGGGTGGTGCATGGCAAGGAGGTGTCTTGGAAGTGTGTGTGTTGGGGACTGCATTAGGGCTCCTGGAGGGAGTATTGGAAAGACACAATCCCTTTATAAATCTGCTCCACAAGGCTTGTTTGCTCGCTCTAAACGTATCTTTAAACAAGTAACTTGTCATTTAACCGTTTTCATTTAGGAGTCAATTGGAGTAGATAATGCAGCTGGTCAGTGAACTGTCTTCTAATTGGATTCATACTCTATTAACGTCCTCTCTTTTTATCTTCATTATTCAGTTGTAATCTGTGCACATGCCCCAATGTATGTCTGAGTCTGTTGCGATGCATCAAGCTAGTGGGGCTTGTGGTTTGAAACAGAATCCTTTCAGATTCATAGGATAATGGTATAATGAGGCTTTTACCTCGCTGCAGGGTTGACTCGAAGGATAGCCTCACATTCCCTTAATGAGATCTCTCCAGAAACCGTGTTCTTTGGAAAATGAAGGCTCGTGTTCGTCTAATTATATCTTTATGTAATATGTATAGGGGAAAATAATTTCCTGCATTACCCTGAACTCAACTCTGATTAAATGATATTGATTCTATTTTCTATTCCCCATTTCCCAGACTTTCCCTGCCCCCTGCAAGCACCACACAGAAAGAATTTCATTACTGACAAATGAAATGAATAATGTCTGTGCAGGAAGCCTCTGTATTAGACGTTGTAGTGTCTTTTCTGGCAGTTGGTCTTCTCCTGGGTTCAGCAATGCAAATGCTCTTTAGAGAGCAACCATGAGTTCTATCTACCTTAGAGATACCCGACAAACAACTTATTGTTTTATATCTGAGAGAAAGGCTTAAATTAGAAAGCTTTGAGGCTTAGCTAGGCTGAGCCCCACCCAAGCCTCCTACTCTAAAAGAATTCTCCTTGCTAGTACTGAGGCAGGAACTAGAAACTTGGCAAAAACGCAAAGTCTTAGAATTTAGGACCTTTTCTCAGATGCATCACATTTAGCTGTTTGTAAGGTGCCTCTAACAATGTCAGGAAACTTCAGCAGGTCCAAAACGCAGCAGCCAGATTGCTAACTGGGGCTGGAGACAGGGATCACACAACCCCTCTGTTACAGCAGCTCCACTGGCTGCCGATCCGTTTCTCGGCAGAAGTCAAAGTGTTGGTTCTAACCTATAAAGCCCTAAACAGCTTGGGTCCATGCTATCTCAAGGACCGCATACCCCTTTATGAGCCTCCTTGAGTGTTAAGATGATGAGGTGGTACCTTCCTTTCAGTCCTGCCACCTTCACAGGTGTGTTTGGTGGGGATACGGGAGAGGGCGCTCTCTGTTGCTGCTCCTAGACTCTGGAACTCCCTCCCACAGGAGGCGAGACTGGCCCCATCTTTACTGTCCTTCTGTAAGCAGGTGAAGACCTTTTTCTTCAGGCAAACTTTTCCTGAGTAAATGGCTGCTGAGTGAGGTTTTTAAAATGGATTGTTGTACATTACTGCATTGAATGTGTATTGGTATTGCTTATGTTTTCTGGTATTGTATTTATTGATCCTTTACTCCTTAATATATGCGAATATACTCATTGTTAGAGATGGGTACAAATCTGGAGAGCCATGTGTGAAGGCTCTCCAAAATACTTTCCTACATGATAGGAATCATGGAGTCAAGATTCTGGAAAGGTATTCTATATGTCTATTTAGTTATCCAGAATAGTTTGTTTTTAACAGAATTCAGATAACCCCTTTTGCTGGTGATAAAAGCACAGGGATATTATAATTTTTATTTCTTTATTTAAATTGTTTATAATTATTCATCAGTTGAAGGACCAGCAGCTAGAGTGGTTTTGATGTGTTACTCTTTAGAAAGCCCCTTCAAATATAATAAGATAGTTAAATGCACTGCAAGTGCCAAAACTGGAGCAAAGCTAACTCGGTATTTTATTGCTTGACACACAGCAGCAAATAGCATTTACTGTTCCAGTTCAAGGTACAATGAAGTTAATTGAGTTATTGTGTCATCTGAGGTTGAAACTCTCACAACTCTCTTCCTTGGAAGTAAAAATAATATAATAATAAATTAAATAACAGTTTCTTGACCTCCTAGATCTCCTGCCTAAGGTAACTTTATTTCATGACCTTATGGTAGGGTCAGCCTTATTGGAAGGTTTAAAAAATAGTTGGAAGGTCCACCTATATCATCCCTCCTATGGTGCCTTTTCAGGTCCAGAGTACAGGGGAAAGACAACATACAGGCAGCATTGCCTCAGTTTCTCCTTCTGATCACCTCTTAGGATGGCAGAGATGTCTTGGTACCTTACCCTGAGCTTGGCAGATCTTATACATTCTGAAAGGGTGTCTGTGTCCTCCTCTAGTATTGGCAAGGACTTGCACATGCCAGACAACATCGTGTTGCTCATCCATGTTACATTGGCACCAACACAATGGCTCCCATAGGAAGGTTTGTGGGTATGCTTAAAGTTCATTGATGACCAAAGAGCAGCTAGGGCCAAATCACCTGACCACTATTTGTACTTGTCCACTTCAGCACCTGTCTTGAAACAAGTGTGTTTGTGTTCCATGAGCAGACGTTGCAGGTTTGCATTGTTTTAAACTACTTTGAATTGATTCAAGGAACTTGTAAAATTGGTGAGTGGTTTATTAGTGAGTCAGAAACTCATGTAGAATAAGGAGCAATGTTGTCTTCAGTCCCCAGCAAAGACACATTTGCCATCCTGGAAGATGTGGTATCAGAGTGCCTCTGTAGTGTAGAAATAGCTTGGAAAATTACCTACTGCTTCCCTGGCCCCAGCCAGCATGGCAAATAATTAAAAAGTAACTTTTTTTTTTCATTTTAAAAAAACCAAATAGAAATTGTTTATTGATACAGGTGTTGACAGAACAAGCAATGTTATTAACTCTTGATGGGACTGTAATTCTGTCTAAGCAGGATGTGATGAGGAATCAAAGCAAAAAACAAAGTGTGCTGCTTATATACCGTCCCATAACACTTAAAGCACTTTCTGGACAGTTTACAGTTTAATTGTGCAGGCTGTGCATTGCCCTCCCTCCCAGCAATCTGGGCACTCAACTTACCAACCTCAGAAGGATGGAAGTCTGAGTCAGCTCTGAGCCAGCTACCTGAGCCCATCAGGATCGAACACAGGCCATGAGGAGAATCTTTGACTGTAGTACTACAGCTTAAGCACTGCTCCACAAGGAAAGAAGAAGGTCTCTAAGACATACACCAACTGGGCAGCAGGCCAGACAGCTCAGTCAGGGGGCTGGAGTTGCATTCTTAGCAACTGTTCAAAACATCTTATTCAGCGATTTCTCCTTGTCTGTGATACGAGAAGTCCTGCCAAGAAACTGTAGAGCAGTGGAGAAGTATGTGCTCTATGTCAGAGAAAAGCCACAAAGGACTCTTCACCAAGGAGCAGTGGAACTTCATTCAGATATCAAGGCTTCTAGCAGTGTATAAGACAGGGATGGACTATTTCTGAATAGCAGATTCCATGGTCTCTCATCATTGGCTATGTAGGCTACAGTTGATGGATATTGTAGACAACCTCCCAAATATCTGGAAGACCTCTATACCCTGTCTTGGTGTAGAGCAGTGGTTCTCAAACTGGGTTCTCCAGATGTTCTTGGACTGCAACTCCCAGAAGCCTTCACCACTTATTGTGCTGGACAGGATTTCTGGGAGTTGCAGTCCAAGGACATTTCAGGACCCAAGTTTGAGAACACTGGGGTAAAAGATCAAGTCAGTTCTGCTGTTGCTGAGTCGTATAGCCTGCTTTGGAACTATCCATGGTCCTACAAAGTATGCCCAGCAATGTCTTTAATCTGAATTCTACTCTTCGCAGTTGCCCTATCAACTAGCAATGTGCATGGTGAAAATGTTTGTACTTCTGTCATTTTGGGTTGTGTCAGGGGTGGGTTTGCCTATTTAGTTTTCATATTTTTGTTGTGCTGGTCCTTTTGTTTTGCACGAAGGGAACAGCCTCTTTAATGTTCTTTTGCTTCGGGTTTCATCATGCCCGTTCCCTGCTGTTAGTCCAAATTAAGTCCTACAGAACCCTTAAGAACTACTCCAAAAGATCAGAGAGGTAAAATGCAACAGAGAATTAATTTACTCCAAAAGCAGGCAACAATACTTAAGAAAAGTTGTTATCACCAGACCTATAAAAATATATCACTCATTCACCAAGCAATTTAAAAAGCGGTAAAGCACTGAAAATGAAGGAAAGAGAAAACGGTATGAGTTCAATACCACCACCCAGCACAGGAGTGTTGGGCCTGGGTAGAACAATAGGATAAAAGGCAAAGGAGCAACACTGGCTGTCTGGCATAAAGAGGTACCAACTCACCAAAGCAGTCAAAAACAACACAGCACCAAGAACAGCAAGAGAGAAATGCCCCAAGCTGTGCCTAACCAATGAAAACAACCACCCACAGTGCCTAATGTCTCACTAGCACAGTCACAAAGCCCACCAGTCTGGCTCACACATCCCCACAGAAGCAAACAAAACATCCCCTCCATCTCCTCCAAATTTACACCTGAAACAGAATAAAACACAGTAAAGTAACCAAATAACTTTCAAAAAAATCAAACAGGGAAAGCACCACACACACACACACACACACACACACACACACACACACACACACACACACACACACACACACAGAGCCCCCTCTTCCAAAAACAGAGAAAAACAAGCAAGTAAATAGAGGCAAAAAATGCAAACAAAGAGTGACATGGCACCAAAAGGTAACACAAAAGAGAGAACACGAAACATGAAACTTTGTGTAATTCTCTTTCATAAGTATGAATCATTCTTGTTTAGAGGCTCTTGCTTTTGGCAATTGCCAGAAGAACATGAATTACATCTAAGAGAGCCTCCTTCGTGTTTGGGGTCTTTGTTTAAATACAAAAGACCCATCCCTACTCTCAACAGGCAGTCCAAGTTCTCTGTGTGGCTGCCAGCTGTTTTCCGTCTAAGGCCACAGTCACACCAGGCAAATGTTCCCTAGTTATAACCCTGTTAGATCGTTGCATAAATTTGTGGTCTCATGATGCACGGATATTAACGAATCATTTTCCCAGCCAGCTGTGTAACTGCGGAACACTTCCCCTCACCGGGAGGCTTCTATTGTTTTGTTCCAATGATGTATCGATTTATTCCTTAGCAGTACGACATGTGTGCACGACCCTATTGGTTCATTTCCAAAGCTAAGTCACAGGGGCAGGTGGCCACCATTATTGCTGTGTGGCTGCCTAAAAAAAATTGGGGGGATGTTCAATATGTCAAAACGTACATAAACGTATGTCATTTGCCTGGTGTGACCATAGCCTAAATGAGAAGCTTTGGCTGCTTCCAATGGGTTTCATCTTCTAACTTCTGCAGGTCTCAAGCAGTCACAGCAAGACACTAACAAAAAGTGGAGACATAACTGTATTACGTTATCATTGCTTTAAGCGTGTGTCTAGACTCTAGCAGTAAGGATAAGCTGCTAACCATTCACAGTATGTGACCATGTGGTCAAAGGACATTAAGGTAGTCTTTCTTCTTAGCTTTGCTTAAGAAATGCAATGCTCAACACATCCTACCCTGTTTCCCCGAAAATAAGACCTAACCTGAAAATAAGCCCTAGTATGGTTTTTCAGGATGCTCGTAATATAAGCCCTACCCCCAAAATAAGCCCCAGTTAAGTGAAACCCCGCCCTCCACCCTTGTGCAGCAATCAGAAGAAGATGACATGACTGTATTTGAATAAATGTAGATTGTTGTACATGGAAAAAATAAAACATCCCCTGAAAATAAGCCCTAATGCGTTTCTTGGAGCAAAAATTAATATAAGACCCTGTCTTATTTTCGGGGAAACACGGTATGAGAATTCAAAATACTACCCCCTAAGATAACATCACTATTCTTTAGAAGTTGAATCTTCCCTGTCAACAATGATGTTGAGTTCTGGGAAAATACAGTTTCCTGAATTGTAATTACTACTATTTGGAAAATTCATGTTCCTTTTTATGAATTAAAACAATTCTATCCTGCCTTTTGGCCTTGCCATCTTCTCAGCGAGGCTTACAAAACATAATTTCAAAGCAAAAGAACAATTAAAAAAACAGGAAGAACAAAACCAACCAACATTCAGTAAACAACAACTACAAATCACATCTGCAAACATCATGAAACTGGGCAGAAGTGGGGAGAAAAAAACCCTGAAACCAAACCAAAGTCAGAATATGGAAAATAGCCTAACAAGATGTCCAGGTGCTAAGCAAAAGTGGGCCAGTAGGGGTTCCATGAGAAATTAAGTTCCACAGTATGGATGCCAGATATGGAAAGGCCAGATCTGGCTTCCATAGCAGTTGCCTTGCCACCAGCTGAATATTTGATGGTATGAGGAACAGAAGCCTATGCTGATGACTACAGTAAGTAGGCAAGATCATGTAGGGAAAAGCAGCCCTGTAAATATTCCGGTCCCACATTGCTTAGTGCTTTGAAAGTGATGGCAACGCTGTTCTTGGAAACAAACTGGAAGCCAATGAAAATCAGCAATAAGGAAAGAGCAGAAAGGGAAGTTAAAGACAGACCATGATTTGAGAGGGAAAATCTTTAACTAATAAAAGAGTCCCAGTGCCACTTCAGAAGCTTCTTTACCAGGGAAGATGCAAATCAGCTTGCTTTGTTTGGTGACTGGCCTTCAGGACTTAATTATGGGACTCCTTTAAAGTATGATTTTGCAAATCAGAAAGACAGCCTCATTCACCTTCTCCAACATTAATATGCTTCCATTTCTAACAAAGGGCTATCTGTAATGTCTGATGCTGGCCATTAGCTAATGATCTATATAGGATGGGCTCCATCGCAAACTCCAGGTGCTGAAGTTTCCAAACACCTTGCAGGATATGGATAGTAATGGTTGTGCTACTGCCATATATATGGAATGCATGACATCATGGCAACCAATTAGATATGAATTGTGTGAGAACTATTAATCATTGTCTCCATAAGCAATGGAGGATCATTGATCGAACTCTGACTTAGGTGGTGTGATTTTTTTCAGCTGTATATTCCAAGCCATGATATCACCCATTTTCTTTTGTCCCATATGGGAAGAGGGGAATTGCATGTTGTCCATTTACCTCTTTCTTCTGGAAAATAAATTAGCCTTCAGTAGTAATTTGGGATAAACACATATCCTATCTTCTTGCAATGTATGACAACATTTTCAAATGTTCCTCCTCCCCCATCTCAGCATTTTAAATGACAAGGCATTTATTTTCAATTTGTTATTTTTGCTGTTGTTGTGAGTCCCTAACAGTAGCATGCAACTTTGTGTGCCTGCTGTTTTCCACATTCCAGCCCAGGTTATCTCTGGAAAGCAAGGCTATCACCCACCTATTTCTTTACAAAGCAGAATAGTTATAACACTAGTGGTACTATTACATCTTGAGTGTTCACAAACAAAAAGTGCACCTGGGAAGTCTATTACAGCAGAACCCAGTGTATATCTCCTCAAAAGTAAGTCCTAATGAGTTCTGTGGTGCTTACTCATGGCTAGGGGTGTATAGGTTTGTAACATTAGATTATCAAAGTTATCAAAGCATCAAGAGAACAAGATATACATTTATCCTCAGTTACTACTCAAGGCTAATGTACTGTCTAGAAGAAACAGGCGAATGAACTGTTTCTTCTTTCTGTATCAGTGAAAAGGACATGGGTGATACCATGGCTTAGAAAATACAGCTTTTCTAAAAAAAATAATTCAAATCAGATTTCCATGAATTATCCTCCATTGCAGATTGATGGAGATCAAAAGCTGGACAGCCCATATGTGCATAAATTGAATACCTGTAATTTTTCCTACCTAGGTGACAGATTCAACTTTTCTGTTTGATAACTTTTATACAGTACCAAGACTATACTTCTACTACAAATTATAATGAAAGTTAACAGTAGAAGTTGAATGTGCTCTCTCTCTTTACCTTTACATATAGAAACCACCTTGAAAATAGTACTAACAGACATTATCAGAAAGTAATGCAACATAATTAGGAATTCCTTTTATGTTCCCAAACTACTTAAAAATCTGTCTTTCTAAGGCATATATATATATATATATATATATATATATATATATATATATATATATATATATATATATATATATATGTAACATTTGCAGTGAAATTATGGTCTGCTGACAGAAGAACTGGCATAGAATCCCCAAACTCCTTAGTAACTTTGCATTCACAAACAGCAGGAACAGTTGTAGTTCAGTGAGGATACAATGACAGCTCACAATACCAGATAGGGGGGAAAAAAAAGCTAAACAGTGAATGAAATGTAAGGAAATAAAGACAGTAGCTACAATAAAAAATATATATTTTAAAAGTACCTTCTGAATTCTTCCATCAATATCCAAATAAACACACTTGGGCCGATACGTTGATGAGTTGGATCCCATCTTTCTGAAGATCTGTTATGATCAAACTTAGCAGTAGTTTTGTTAGGTTAACTCTACAGCAGGAAGACAGCCCGGCCAACCTTAGCAGAGCCACTGCTGCTTAGTGCATTCACGTCTTTGCTTGTCTCCATTCTACAGTTTTCCGCTACATCCCTTCCTCTTCTAGCATGCATGCATTTCCCTGCCTCTTTGCCACCTCCTTTCCATTCCTCCCCCCCCCCCCACACACACTTTCATTCCTGTGATTCTACCAGCCACGGAAGGGAGAGCGCCAAGTGCTGGATCCTGTCTCCAAGTGCCCTCTTGATTCCCATAGCAACTCTCTTTCGCTTGAGAGCCAGAAGCCTCTGGGCAATCAATGTGCAATGCTGTACAGAAAAGTAGGATTTGATTAGCGGCTTTCGACAGAGAAGACAAAATGCCATTTAGTACTGTGGGAAATTATCTACATTCATCCCACAGTTCGCACCAGCAATTTTTATTGTGAAATCTTCACAGCCATCTTTTGATCTGTGCAGTTTTAAATGCATGATGAACATCCAGCTGCACTAGCTGCTGAAGTGACATTAAAAAAAAAAAAAAGGGGGGGGGGGAAACACCACAGCAACAGCAAGAATTATCTTCACTAAAATGAAATCTGTTTCTTTTATGCATACTTTCACTTCAAAGGTTAAACCCCCTCTTCCTTAAAAAAAGGAGGAGAAAAGTTTATGGTAATAAAATATGCACCCCCAGTCTTTAAAAAAAGTATTTTAAGAAAACATAGTAGTGTCCTATTGTAGTTCTGGGTCCTAAAACCATATAGCTTACTGAAGGGAAAAGAGAAAGGAAAGGAAAGCACCACAGGGGTAAAGTTGGGTGGCATTCTTCATGTACTTCCTCCCTCACACACACTGCATATGAATTCCTAATGCCTTCTGTTCAATGTCATGTCAGACAAAAAACATCACTACATTAAAGTGCTTTGGGCTGTAAGATGTTCAGGTAGCTGTAAGACAAAATGCAGGCTGGCTTCCCTGACTCCTAAAGGAACAGGACAACTTGAGAGAAGGACCTCATACATTCACTTACTTCAGGGTATTACTGGCTTAAGTAGCAGCAGGGAATTCTGTTGTTGCTGTAAGTGGAAGCAGTCTGTTAACAGCGAGAATTCAGCATATACTCTGGCCCTAAGTGCATAGTTACACTGAGGGCCCAATTCTGTGACCTATGCAGCTTATTTCCATACTCATCTACCACAATCCCTTAATACTATGTAACCTTGGATATGTGATTGAACACAAGCTACTTTTGAGTTGGAAATGTCGAAATGTGAAAAAACATAAATTGCTTTATAAGAATTTAGTTTATTTATGTTGTGCTGTCCTCCCAAAACTGGCTTTCAAACCGAATGAATGAATGAATGAATGAATGAATGAATGAATGAAACACAGATCTTTAAAATTCAGAGCTTTGGGAGATAGAAAAGAAAGTGCTAAAGCATTTAAAGTGTACCAGTTTTGCAGTAGCATCACAAAGATCAATGGAGGTCTTCAGAGATTTTATGCCACAATAGACAGAAGCCTGTCATAAGGATTTGATTTGGAAAAATTGAATGTTGTACTTCTAATCTTACAGAAAAAGGACATTTATAAGTAAAACAATGTTACATGAATTGTGAATATATAAAGGTATGAGCAAGAGGCACATGTACACAATTTACAAAAGTCTTGGGACTAGAAGCAAATGTCCATGTTGTGGAAGAATTCAGTTCACCTCTGGTTACATGGTAAATCTGAAGCAGCTTGAGGCAAAACTGGCTGGTTCTGAGGCTTTGGAGCAGTCTCAGAATGGAGAAAAGAATATTTGTTAGTTGCTTGTTTTCTAGCTGCTTAAATTTAATGCCGAACTTTCCACAAGCATTCCCAAGCTTTCCCTAAATGGAAAAATGACAGCAGGTAAGGGGAGGCAGTGAAGAAAGCATGCTTAACGATTCTTGTAACTTCCAACCAGGGAATGCATTGTCACACTCAGTCCTGGTGCTTCATGGAGGACCATAGATAGATTCTAAGAGAAGTTATTGCACTATCTTCACTTTACTGCTTTTGGGGATTATACCTGAGGCAGCCATAGCACTCAGCGCTCAGTGGTACTCAATGGTTGTGGAGAGGATTGTTTGAGGGGAAAGAATATAATGTCCCCATATAATCTTCTGAGACTAAGGGTAAAACTTTAAGTGTCATGGCTCCCATGTCAAGCTGTAGCTGCATTCACAATACCTGCAGCAACAGCCACATGCACAACAGCGGCATTGCCATAAAAACATGGGTAGGCTGTTAAAATTGGAGGCTAATGGATTTAGCTCTGACAATATGTGGCACCATTAACTAAAAAGTACTAGGCCTGGATGCTATACTTTGGCACACAGCCAGGAAAGAGTTACTATCGTCAGACAGTTTTCAGAGGGGTAGCCACATTTGTCTGTTTCAGCAGAAAGAAGAAAAACAAAAATCAAAAATCAAAACGCTTTGACATCTTTAAGACTAAAAAAAATTATTTCAGTTGTCAGTATCTGTTTCTGTCACTCCTTCAGCACAGTGGGGATTACCATCACCAGCAGTGGCAGATTGCCATTAATTAAAGAGTCCTTGCTTCAATTTCAGGTGGTGTGTCCCCAGAAGAAGGAAGTGGTAGACCATTTCTGAGTACTTTATACCTAGAAAACCCTGGAAAGGGTTAACATAAATTGTAGTTGATATGAGGGTACATAATTATTAATCAAGTTGTGTTCTGCTTGTTAAGGAAAAAAAGAAAATAGTTCTTGCTAAAATTGTCAGCCTAAGCAAATTTTGTCTGAATTGCTAACAGACAATCCCTGAATCTCAAGCAACTACTAACACACAACGGTCCAAACAACACTGACACAGACATGGGGACAAAACCCTGCTACAAACTGAGATGCCAACTCTGCCCTCAAATTTATTCTGGCAACACAATTACAAGACCTACCAATGTCACACAGAAAATCAAGGGCACCTTTACTTGTTCCTTAGCTAATGTGATCTATGCCATCTTTTGTCAGCTGCGTCCTTCTGCACTCTACATAAGAGAAACAGGACAATCTCTATGCAAAAGAATGAATCGACATAAATCAGACATAAGAAATTGCAATATACAGAAACCTGTCTCAAACCACTTCTGTCTACCAGAACACGCTTCTCAAGATATGGAAGTTGCAATACTGGAAAAGAATCGCTACAGAACAAGAAAACACAGAGAAAAGCTGAGATAAAATTTATTCACATGATGGATACCCATATAAATAGACTGAATATCAGTCAAGGTCACTTTAGTCATTACTAAATTATGCTGTTTTCTACTGTTATTTTCCTTCGCAACTACCAGACCCATATTTTAGAACAAGACTCAAAGGTATACTCTGTCATCTCTATATTAATATACATTGTTCCTGTTGTTTACTTTAATCATGTTACTACTTACAGTTGGCCTTTAAAGTTCTTTTCTTTCTCTCTCTCTGCTTTTGCCTGGTTTTGTGTCTTTTGCTGGAATGTTTACAGAACTAAATACCAAACAGAAGTCATAAATTATGGCACATATGAAATGCAACCAGACACCACTGACTCTTTAAGAGTCCAGCATGAATGTTTTATGGTGTTAATCTCTGTTTTCCACTTCATATGTATGAAGAAGTGAGGTACGAAAGTGTACAAAAGCTTACATTAAAATATAATAAGTCTTTAAAGTGCCACAATGCTTTTTTCTTTATTTTGGATTATTTGAGGATAAAACTTATCGAAAGAAAATAAATGGCCCTGCTGTTTGGAGAATTCCAAGCAGTGTAATCCAAAAGGTCAACCTGGAAAAAAATATCAAGATGATGCTGAAGCTTGCCAAGTTTAAGGAGCTGATAAAGCTTTGTCTCAGGAAAGGTGGAAGGTTTATAAGCTCCTCTCACCCCCAATTCGTCTCTATCTCGGATTAAAATCGGAGGTGGGGAAGAATTTATTGTTTATCTCTGCCTGCCTGCCTCTTATCCCCTCATAAGTTTGGTTGATTAGGAGTTTGAGGTTAGTAGCAATTGTGTTTGGGAGATAGAGTTGTATACATGGAATGTGATTCTTTAATTTGTATTTTACTTTGTTGGAGATAGTTCAACGTATTGCTGAGAGTCATCCCGGTTCAGATTCAGGAAACCTTTCTTTTCTTTTACTAATTAAACCAGCAGACAAACCAGAAAGAGGTTCAGGCAACAGAATAATTTTTATCTACAAATGGAAATGTGTCTCTGCAGTTGGCTGACCCCAATTTCATCATCTTCTCCTTGAGTATTTGAAGGCCTCAGAGATGTTCAATACTCTTTTTCTGCACTGAACAGCTGCATGTCAGCTGTGAAATGTATTAAAGAACTCTTGCCTTCTGGATTATGATTTATTGCATTTTCCTCCTCAAAGCAGCATGTCTTTGGAGTGTTTTAAGTGAAGTCAACTGGAGTCCTTGGCAGAGATGAAGAAGTGTTAAGCTCACTGTGTTATTCAAGTCTATACAGGAGCTACAGGTTCCAGCAATGCCAAATGCTGGACAGAACATATTTAACTTCAGAAAACTGAAGGACATTGCATCCTTTTGTCAAAACCTCTAGGTAGCATGGATGTGTCACAATTTAGATCCACCCTTTGGTTAAAGTACACGTTAAATTATGTATAAATCAAATCAATTTCCCCACTTCCTGAATGGCATCTTTGTTTCTCATGCCACTTCCTCTGTCCCTCACACTTTTCTTTTCTCCAGTTTCCTTTTCACACTCTACTGCTTTCTCTTGTTTCTTTAACCAATCTTCCCTCCAGCCTTTTTCTTACTAGTTTAGCATTTGCTGCTACCTCAGCTTTTCCTTAATAAATGCTTCAGTTTGCCTCCATTTTTCTTTCTCTTACAGCTGAAATTGAAGACACACAAACCATTGACAGTTTTGCCTGAGGCCATAGAAAGAGACCACTAAGATACTTTTTGCTTGCTCTTTCCATTAAAAAAAGGATAACTGAGTGCTTAGCCTAGTCTTCACATACCATCTTTTACAAATGTAGGTACTTCTTAATCAAATCTGATTTCATTTCTTTCTTTGGTGAATTTCTTTAACACATATCCCTCCTGGATCAATAACACCATCTGCTGGTAATTAAGCCTGCCACAGGCGGACTGTTGCCTCCATCTTTGGTGGAACAGCTAATCCTCTTTTGGATTTTTGTAATAATTCTGTAGCTGATGGGATAGCTTAGTGAGCAAGTGTACACCCCGCCAGTCCCCTCACCAGCAGAGCCGGGGTTCCCTGTTAATAACTCCATGGGCTCCAGCTCAGCTTCTGGACTCATATCAGTTTTTATTTGAGTTACAGCAGCCGTTCCTTCTGTCTTTTCCCCTGCAGTCCCATAGGGTCAAGTTGCTGTCTTTATATGACTTGTCAGCTTGGAGCTTGGCTAGTTTCACTGGAATTCCCCCAGAGTCCATGTTTTGGAAGGCAGAAAGGAGGAAAGAACTTAGGTCCAGGACACACCCCTTTTAGAGAAGACTTGTACAACTGAGCTCAAGAACTCAGTCTCTGCCACTCCTCTCTCCCAGTCCCTTCCCTCACTTGCCTCTCCAGAGCTGCAGCAGTATCCAGGCTAACATAGTCTTGTCCAAGCACATGACTGGAGTCTCCGGTGCCTGGCTCCTGTCGCAAGCCAATAAACCTGGAGAGGGACAACAACTTCTGCCATCCTCCCAAACAGCCTCTTCTTCTAAGATAGGGGGCCACCCTTTCCCAGTCCTACTTTTATTCCCCTTTGACCCTGCCTCCTCCAGCTACCTCTCATCAGGGCACTGTCTCTCCTGCAGCACTCTCCAGTTGACCTGATCCTGAGGCAACTCACCCTCCTCCCGGCTGCTTGCTACCAGTGGGTTGGGGCCAGACAGCTCACTGCAGATGTGCATCTGCAACCCCTCACAGCAGGTCAAGAGTTCAAGCCCCCCCTATTGAGCCTTGCAGGAGAATAGCCAGACTGTGTGGCCTTGGGCAACCTGCATAGTCCCAGAGTTCCTCTGAATATTCTGTACTTAGGGAGGCCTGAGAAGGGTCACCATAAGTCAGAAACTCAGAATCAATTTGATGGGAAGTAATTATTATTAATAATTCTGTGCCTCATATTTCACTGAAGAACATCACGTAGTAATCACTCCTGGAGCTGTTGTATGTGGAACAGAATGGACAGCACCTCTTCCCCAATCTTGGAGTGAGAGCATGCTGGACTTCCTGCCTACCTGACATGCCTGATCTGTGTCCGCACCTCCATGCAGAGAGGGGACTTCTGGACACAATCTTTGTACCTTAAATCCAGAGCATGTAGCCCAAAGCTTTGTGACTCTGTTTGTCCACACATAGGAATCAAATGCCATATCCTGATGTCCTCTCATGGGTCTGTAATGTGTGGAGCAGACAGCTAAGGCACACACACTTGCTTTTCTCTTCAGCAGCGTAGATGGGCTGAGGAATAAAGTCTTCTGGTCTAGCTTGGCCTCATTCCTGTTTTTTTCTTTTCTTTTTCAGCCTGCATTGGTTCTTTTGGTTCCCTGTCAATCTGGTTTTCACTCCTTGCTTTATTTGAATAAGCATGCCTATTACTTCCATTGTTTCTCATTCCCACCCTCTGGCTAAATGAAAGGTTGGTAACATAGTCTTCCTATAACAATTTGATGTCTTTCAGCATTTAGGGAATTCCCACTTCAAAAATTACTAGCTGGACCAGTGAGCAACTATAGTGGGGAAGTTGAATATTGCAGTGTGCACAGTCCCACGACAATGTGCTGTGACATTACATTGAATCAGTAGTATATGATGTGCCTGCACGTATCTTTGGCAGTCACTTCTTATTTTCCTGGGGTTCCTCTCCTTCAATTTACTTATCTTTTCCCAAAACAAACCCTGGGGCTTCTAAAGGAAATAAAGGAGATCCACCCAAGGACACCACTGTGTTTTCTATGCTCTATAGGTACATGGCTGGAATTCAACAGCTCTCCTGAGCAAATAGACTCAGATAGTGATTAAAACACTGAAGTTTATTTTCAAATTTTGAACACAATTGGTTGGTTGTCAAACATTCAGTTTCTGCTACAGTTGTATCTCTTGCAACCTTTTCCTGGACTCTCCTGACTGATCCCTTCGCCTTTAGCCCACCCTCAACTCCCTAGTCTTCCTTGCTCTCTAACAGCTCCTTCACGCTTGTACCCTCTTTTGGAGTGTTCTGAGTGTTGTGATAGGCTAAACCCGAGAGAGGGCAGACACCAGTTGAAACAGCAGGATAAAGTTATAGCTCCTGAGTGCTCTTTTTGCAAAACATATCAGATGTATTTTAAAAAAGAAAGAAAAAGAAGAAATGACAGCTTGACTAGCTTGAACATGGTCAAGATTTTGGCATGCTAGTCTTGGATTTCTGGGAAACCCCAACTATAAAGATTGTCTGGCCTTCTTATATGCAGGCAGTGAACGGCTTAACAGACAACTGGAATCATTTGCAGGCTGCTGGAAGGCCAACTCCTAAGTGAACCATGTCAAAGACGCTGTTGGATCACTCAGTGATGACAGTCAAGAAATGGAGAAACAATTTCCTTCATTAACCAAAGTTGATTGATCCTGCTTGTTAGAAAACCTAGAACTGATGGTGACAATTTATGCCTCAAAATAGGAAAAAGCTGAGCATATGGTTTTTTAAGAAACAGAATCATGTATTTTCTTTTCTGCTTCAGGACAATGGGGCCATTTTTATATCTAAATGTAAAGGAACATTTCAGAATTATGGTGTTCTTTCTTTCCCAGTGGTTGCCAGTCTTTCAGACAGTGAATTGTTTTTAAAATTCCTGTAAGCCTTAAAAAGGAAATTTCTACTTTCATAATCAAATAGAGTGCAGGTGTCCTATATTTAAGCTTCAGTGATACATAGAACTACAATAATTTTTTTATTATTATTCTGGGAAACTAGCATAGGGTTAGCAAGCCAGTTCCTATCCCAGATACAGAGAAGTCAGCTGAATGGAAAGATCTAAAAGTCAATTGTTTAAAAGTTTTAAAGATTGAAACGGTCAATTCACTTCTATGGAATCTGGTCCAGGAGAAGAATACATTATTGGATAAAAATTAAATTATCCTTGGTGAAAAAAAAAATCTGGAATATCTTAAGGCAAAGGTACACAGCTGGTAGCTCTTAGCTGCTTCCTGTGTAGCTCCTAAAGCAGATGGGCCCCCAGCCATGTTTCCCTGCAGCCCAGCTGATGAACTTAATTGTGTATGTGAAGTGTGTGTGGGGGATACCTTCTATTCCCTGTCCTCCAAGATTTCCATTTACTCATTGCTAATAGTGATGGGTAAACAGTAATTTCTTTGGGAAGATGGGAACACTGGAATGAATGTGTGTGGTAAGAGTGTAGATGTATCTGCACTAAAATCTGCATGTCGGCTGGGACCACACAAATGTGTGGCCCACACCCAGCATGGACCCTTCAGCATCCCTAATTTAAGTCAAAGCAAGATGTTATGGACAGCCATATTATGGACCTATTTTAGGACAAAGCAAGAGATGCCTTGTACAAGGTATCCTGTGCCCTACTGACATCACAGAGCTAAGCATTTCTCATCACCTTCTCTCTCAGCCAGTTATGGGAATCGGGCACAGAGGAAAAACCAGGAAAAACACAACTGGACACATGCTACGCTGCAATATGCATTATGGTGGAGAAGGAGGAAGAGAACACAGGAATGCTCTTTTAGGCAAAATATATACAGCCCGTCTATCAGTGAGATTCGAGCCTTGTTTCTTCAGTATATAGTGACTGTCAAAACAAGCCCACCAAAATTTGCAGGGAAAGAGCATGTGGGCTTGTCAACATGGCTGGGCTGGAGTAGGCTAAATAGGGTCACTAGGAGGTTCAGTATGCCATTTGGTGTGATCTTTGCATCCAAATGGCATACAGACCTCACATGACCATATTTGGACCTCACTAGCACTCTGTCAATTTGCCACTGTGAAGTGGCTTAATTAATATCAGCAAATTAAATGCTCCCTTTGCTCCATGGTCGTCCTGAAGAAGTGGGAAATTTTTTAAGTGTATTAGATATGTGTGTTACAAGTTAGACATGTGTATTAGGCATGTGTTGCATTCAGAAATGAAACATGTTGATGGCATGATTTGTTTCTTTTCAAATGTAGCTGGTAATTCTGGAAACGTCCTCTTTGCTTCATAATTAAAAGCTGTGACTACATTGGCAAGCCGAATAGTTCTGATTCGCAGCCTGTATTACTGTTGAAATCAGTCAGTGATCACACAGGAGCTCTGGATTGATTCAAGAGTAGAAACGGGCACGAAACAAACCACAAACCAAAAAAGCCCAACAAACCAGGCTGATTTTGTGGTTCGTTTCACAATCCAGTTTGGGGATCCCATTTTGCTGAAGGAAAATGAAATACCTCCCCCCCCCCCTTGGCATTTTATTTGCTTCAGCACAAGGGGATGCCTGCCTGCCCCCTACCTACTGCCCCTGTTACCAAGTTTCCCCGAAAATAAGACAGGGTCTTATATTAACTTTTGCTCCAAAAAACGCATTAGGGCTTATTTTCAGGGGATGTTTTATTTTTTCATGTACAACAATCTACATTTATTCAAATACAGTCATGTCCTCTTCTTCTGGTTGCTGCACAATGGTGGAGGACGGGCTTTCACTTAAGTAGGGCTTATTTTGGGGATAGGGCTTATATATTACAAGCATCCTGAAAAATCACACTAGGGCTTATTTTCAGGTTAGGTCTTATTTTCGGGGAAACCAGGTATGTTCTGCCTACCTGGCTCCTGCTGCCTCCGCAGCTGCATGGGTGCCATCCTCAGAGGCCGTGCCCAGCTTCCCTACTGCGAGGAGCCTGTGGCTGCCTCTGATCATGCGCCAGCAGAGGTGACAACAGGTAGCCTCCCCCAAGACATGAACTGGAAAAATGAATCACAAACTGGTTTGTTTTTCCAGGGGTTTGTGGTAGTTCGTGGTTAGTCACAAGCCCTGAACCATCAAGAACCACTGGTTTTCCAGTTTGGGTCCATCTCTGTTCAGGAGTTCAGTGTCCACACTCGATGCAATGTCCATTTTTAAGCCCACAGTCCCCCTTCTTTCCTCTGATACTGCCTCTGCTGATCCTTTTATCATTCGCTGTCAAACAGCTTGGTTTTGAAAGGGTTGTCTGGTGTTCCAGGAAAGGTGGCAGTGTTCCATAGTTCTTCTTAACATGTACAGAAATACCACACACCACAGGAACATCTATTATTTCATCTGGGTTGTTTCTGTTTCAAAAAACTTGGATCTATGTGTTCCTTTAAAATATTACTAAAAACATCAGGGACAAAGTAGATTTTTAAAAAATGAACAAAACTGAAATGAAGGGCTAGAGGAAGTTATTGATAGTCTAAGAGTGATGTGCTGGATGATATATGTGTGTATGGGAGGGTGTTCTGTCATTTTCCCAGCTAAAATCACCCACCACCACTCAGATACTTTCCCCCACACAAATAGGGCTGCTCTGCCTTTTCTTCAGCAGTTCTGAATGTGAAATTTTTAGAAAACATAAAACAGCGGGATGGAAAAGAGTAGAGCAGCCCCTCTCCACAGCATTCCTTCAGACAAAGTGGCAGCGTTTCATTGCTGCTTTTCAGCAAATGAAAATAGTATGGTAGAAGATTGCTCATGCATTTTCTTTCCAAAGAAGTGGCCCTATTAGTCTGTCTCAGCATGCCAGTAACAAGAAAGGGGAAAAGGAAAAGGGTGGTGGGCAGGAGAGGCTCAGTACTACAGGACTTTAAAGATGAACCTTAATTTCAGTAGAAGCTTTGGTGGATCAAAACCCTCCTTTGAGTGTCTAAAGATGATTTTGATCACATTGAAATAGATCTGTTAGCCTTTGAAGTGCTATATTTTCCTCCCTCGCCGCCTTTTCCCCCTTTACTGTTGCCAGCATGTATTTCTGTACAGTTTGACCTTTGACCAGTGGTCGACTAATTTAACCCAGTAAAGAAAGGCAATGAAGATTAACAGCATGAATGCCAATAAGGAATCCATAATGCCAAGAATTTTTCTGGTTATTCAAATATACAAATCAGTGATTCCAAACTGGAAAGTACCCACAATGAGGAAGAAAAATGTAAGACTATAAGAACATCTGCCAGTTCTGGCTGTCCTAACTGGTAATTAGAGCTGTGTGGTTATGTAAAGATCTGCTTTGTGGTACAGTGTACTGTTTTAAATAACAAACGTACAGTCAGAAGATGTAAGATAATTAAGTTTAATAAATACACATTAGCAATATGCATACTGAATACTACTAAAGCCTCTGCACATAAAATATGTCTCTTAAAAAAAGTTTTATGGTACATCTTTGTCATCCTCTTATCAAAACAGTGCAAGCTAGAAACAACATTTTTGCATGGATGCTTATCATAGAATCATGAAGTTGAAAGGGGCCTATAAGGCCATCGAGTCCAACCCCCCCTGCTCAATGCAGGAATACAAAGCAAAGCAGATCTGCCAGGTGGCTGTCTAAATTTCTCTTGCTATTTATATCCCAATGTAAATCATCGGATTGGTTGTATTTGGACCAGCCATGCTAGCTGGGGGATTCTGGGACTAGTCATCTAAATAAATTATTTTAGTATCTCATGAGTTCTAGGCCAAGTACTGGGGTGAGTACTGCACCGCATGGAGGGAGAAAAAAAGAGATAACCAGCATGGGAAAAAATATTTAGGTGGGAAAAAGAGAGAGAAAGCAACAGGATGGGTTTGTGAGTGTGCAACTGATGGCTTTTGAACTAGCAGAGGGCATTGCAGCTGTACAGTGTGAAAATTGAGTTACTAGCAGCAGTAACAGGGACAACGTGCTTTCTTTTAACAAAATAAGTAGCACATACTTCTATCACAGTAGATTCTGGCAAAAGTAGACATAATGTGAAAGACACTTTGCTCAGCATTTTATCAGTTCTTCATAACCTACTATGAACAAAGATCCAAAGTTAATTACTTTTCTTACCTCCTTTTGGCTTCTGATCTGTTTGCATTCTATTAAAAAATAAAATGAACCATGTGGCATAAATTTGCTTAAGAAAATCTGAATATAAAGGCACAATATCTTTGGCTCAATTTCTGCCATAAAATAGCTAGCAGCTTCTTTCTTCGACGACATTCACCTTCCTGAGATAACAGTTCATGTGCAAAATAAAATGAGCTAAGAAAGCGTTGAATTTCTAAGCCTTCTTCGCATAACTGGGCAAGGCATTCCAGGAACTTTAATTCAAATGCAGGGAAGTATTTTCACAAAGACAAGGATCCTGAGAAACATGTGCAATATGAATCTCCCACTCCCATTGCTAACGTTATTGTTAAGCAATGGGAGGGAATAGGCTTTCTGGACCACAGGCGACGTAATTATTTCAGATCTCATAACCACAGTCTTTATTCCTTGCCAGATATTCAGTGTTCTTTAAACCTACAAAAGATTGGAGAATCTTAGCAAACATGGAGCATGTTGATATATAGCAAAATTCAGTACTCACTAATTTCAAAGTAATATACCTCCACTTGCTTTTGAGTTTTGAAGGCGGACAACTGCACAGTAGTTCCAAGAAGGAAACAGTTATTTCAGTTTCACATAATTAAATTAATTATTATTTAGTTATATGAACAATATAATACAATTAATATGAATAATATAGGGCCTGGTGTGCTCTGGTCCATGGGGTCACGAAGAGTCGGACACGACTTAACGACTAAACAACAACAAATGAATAATATATAAATAAATATATATTAATTATACATTAATCACATTAAATTATAATTATATATTTAAAAATGCATATGTAAAAACAATTACAGAGTTTAAATAGCTTGTACAATTTTATACCCATCCCCGGTCATTAAAAAGCTGGATAACTAAAAAGCAATATATAATACCTTCTGGGAATTGTTTCTTACCACACTAGCACACTGGATAGGGCCTACAGTAGCACTAAGAGGGAAGTCATTTCCATTGGTCTTCAAAACTGAGCATCTCCATACATCCTAAAGTATCTATGGCCAAAACTGTTGAAAGGTGTAATTGGTAACAAGGAACACCTCAAAATAAGTTGAAAGCCAACAGGAACTGAGGGCAATAGAGTGCTGGACAGACACAGACATGGTCCAATTCAATTCTAATTTCATGCGCCTGCAAGTTACAACTATTCCAACCTCTAAGTTGTGTATAAGCTTGAAGCAGTGGTTCAAGGAAGCTATGCACAGACACATGGAAGAAGGTGTTGTTAGCTGAAGGAGTTCCTGCTGCCAAAGAGGCACACAAACCTAGATTTAAAAATTAGTAGATCTGTGCCATTATATACAGTGTAGCTACTTTTGCCTAAAAAGCAACAAATGAAATAAAATGTGGCATTGAGAAGGATGATGTTATGTATTGTACAGAATAAATAAGGCTGAAGGTGAAAGTAGTAAAAGGTAAAATGTATTTGATTGATTTCTGTGAAAACCCAATTTATTAAAAAAAAAAAAATTAAGGCCAAACTGCTAATGACCTGAGAATGCAGAGTCAATAATTATGTAAAACCCACTGGCCTACTCTACCTGAAACTACCAAATAAATTCAAGCCCATAAGTTTTTCTAAGAATTTTTGTAACACGCATTACTTTCGAAACTGTCCAACAGTGCAAAAATCCAGACACAGACCAGGGGGAAAATGCCAAGCAATGGCTGACTAAAAATGAAGGATCAACTATGAAAATTGTCTCACCATACAGAGAGCTTTTAAAAAAAAACTTACAGTGTCTGATCCAGACTGCACTGAAGTTCTTTTCGTATAAGGCGAAGCAAAAACTGAAAAAAGAAAAATTAGTTGTAAGCCAGATATTAAGAACAAACGTATCCATTGACATCAGTTCTTTATTTGATATCTGAAAGTGAGGGACTAGAACACCTAACATGAGAACCTATGAACTTTCAAAAATCAACATTTAGGCAAAACAGTTCATGTAAAGAAACTGAAAGAAGTATCATGTAGGAAAAGTCCAGGTCACCATCTGGGGCCGGGCCGGGGGAATGGTTAACACCGGGCTTAATGGGTTAGATGTAGAACATGGCAAAGAAAAGACTTGTGTGCCTATAAGTAAATTACTGTGCACTACGAACACTGGACATATATTGAATTTTAGACAGCAGGTCGTTTAAAACAGGTTTAATTAAACAGGTTTAAAAACCTGTGCAATACTTAATAATTACATGATGTGAGGTCAATTCCAACTTATGCTGACCCTTTGCATGGTGTTCTAGGTACAGAGCACTTAGCAATGGTTTTGCCATTATTTTGGAGGCTCTCTGGGACTATGAAGGCTACACAGTCTGCTTCTCGTGCTAGGAGGCAATCAAACACCTGACCTCCAGCCAGCATAGGAATCCACCAACCAAGTGTTATGTCATGTAATGAACCACACATAGTAATAAATCTGATACCAAGTATTATAAAACACAGGATGAAATCCATAGCTGCAGATTGCTGAAGAGCCTCAGCAGAGGGATTCCAGACAGGGGACTTTTAGAGTGGTCTAGTTTGCATTGAAAAGATTCTTATCTTCAGTGCGATCTATTTTCCCTCTCACTTGAGCAATCCTTCCATTCACACTGAAGATGTTCATTCTCCTGTTTTAAATGCATTTTATAAATAAGAACACTCGCCCTCTCCAGAGAGAAGGAAATGTAGAACAAGTCCTCTCAGGAGGATCACACTTATTTCAGTAAAATCATTATGAATACAATCCGGAAATGCATTTGGCAACACAGAACATGCAATCACCATGATATGAATCACTGTAATGAATCATTTTATGTAATTTCATGTTCTGAATGCGCTACCTAAATAGCACCCCATGCTGAAACATTTTTTTAAAGACCATTTGGAAAATTAGCTTGTAGAATATTAAGGTGCAGGACTTTAGTTTTCCAGTAACAGTATACATGACACTGTTGAGTGGGCAAAGAAAATGATTAAATTTTTTGAGAACAAAATGATTACATTTTTGGGTTCTTCTTACTGACCTCTTCTGTCAGTGTTACTGCTGGCTAGCACAGTAAAACTTCTACGGTTGCTAACAGTGAAGTCTGTTTGGATAGATGTGCTTTTTTTTTTTTTCCTATCTAGCACACTTGTTAAAAATCCATCCAAGGAGCACACATTGTGCAGAAGTTAAAGTGCAATTACCTTGGCTTGTTTCAGAATGTTCCATTTGACTGCAGTGCCCACACTGTGGAATGCTATGATTTCAAATTGACATGGACAACTTGTTAAATTGAAGCCAACATTTTGAATGTTGAATTAGCCAGTGGGGCACAGAAATATGGTAATACAGCATACTTTAACTTACTAATAAGGCACAGGCATCTGCTATCATCAGCATATAAAAGACATTATTCCACCCAGAGGGGGAGAGAAGACCTGCCAACAAAGGGCCCAGAGCAGCACCTAAAAAATAATGAACATGCAAAATAATCAGTTCATCTGACAGACAGCACAACATTTGATTCTCCACTGAAATGTCACTATAGACAACATTTCTGAAAAAAGCCAGTACGTATGTCAGCAATGCATCATGAGACTAAGGGTATGATCAGACAAGGATTTGTCCTGTGGTTTGATCTGCTTTGGAGATGAGCTGGCTTGCTCTTTTTTCTAGAGACCAAATTATGTGCAAGCAATCACAAGCCAGCATGTCCCTTATTTTTTTCCTAACTGCTCCTTTTTTTGAGTCCCTGTCAGGGACCACTTTTTGTTGTTTTTGTGTGCAGGTAGCATCACTCCATTTTGGTTTGGTTCCGGCATGTGTTATCACCAAGATCAAACCAAAGTGAATGGCTGCCTATCACTTTCAGTTCACCAGCTGCAGAATCTAAGGAGTTAGTAACAAATTGAAAGCTTCCTCCCACTCCCCTATGGAGGGGGAGGCTGAAGAAGATGAAAAGCTTTTTTTAAAAAAAACAACCCTTGTCATCCAGTGCAGAATTGGTCACTCAACAAGCCAATTCAGCACTATTCCACTTGAAAATATATATATTTTAAATTGAAAGCTTCCTCCCGCTTCCCCATAGAGGGAAGAGGGGACAAGCAGGGACATCTTTTTTCCTCTTTTAAAAAAAGAATGGGCTAAATAGGGCAACTTGAGGTACAATGTAGTTTCCTGCCCAGAAACTATATGACCCTTGGATGTGGATGCAAGGATTGCTCCAAATGACATATCACACCTCATAGTGACCCATTTAAGGATGATCTGACCTTTGGCCATCTAGCCACACCCTGAATATTATTCTTCACAGAACTGTAACACTGATAGTGAGTAAAGAGCAATTAAGAAAGTGCAGACTATTCTTAAAAAGCAAAACTTACCTATAAGCCAGAAGTACTTTCCAAACAGTGCCACATACTCTCACAGATACTGATTACTGGCAAGGCTTCTTGGTTGGGAAGGAAGGTACTTGTATATTAGATGACTATTCTGTACTGTAGACTTTTTTTATTACCATGGATTAAAGATAGCCATTGCCATTATCTCAGGCATTGTAGGGATGATGCAGGAGTTCAGTTAACCCTAGCCTGGCTTTGCACTCAAGAAGTCTGGAGAACTAGAGTCCAAATCACATGAGCCCACCAGCCCCTCAGCATTTGAAGGAGAAAGCACTCCTGGCTCTGCTGCTCCCCAAGTCATTCTTGCTATACTCCCATAGACACCTACTCTTCTTTCCTTCCTTCTTCATCTGGTTTCTGCTCTGCCACCTTACAAGCCCACCAGCAGAGATGTACCCAGGGCAAGACAACCAGGCTTTAGACCCAAGGGGTCAAAATTCAGAGGGTACCACACTGGCTCTTACATTATGAAGAAGCATCTTACAGACTTTAGACACCATTAGCTGGCCAGGGGGTACAAAGAGTTGGAAAAAGACAAGAATAGCAATTAGAGTAATTCTTCAAGGACTCCATAGGTGAATATGCATGACATTGATTATGAAGGGGGATAGTTATATATCCCTGGTGACCATCTCCAAACAACCACACATAGGTTGCTGATGGAAGGTCCCTGAGAGAAGTGGGCTTTCATCTTCTTGTTGACCCTTACAACCCACTAACAAGTAGCTAAGGAGAGATAGGGCAAATGCCCTTTATCTGCACAAAAAATCTAGAGCTTCTGTTGATCTTCTCAGTACATATAATGTAAGTGACAACTTACCAACAGAACCTGTTCCATCTATGATGGCTGTAACAGTAGATAGGGCTCTTGCATTTCCCTTAAGACTTTTATGGGTACCCTTAAAAGACAAATAATTCAGTCTTTTACCATTTAAGATACAGAATGGGACTATAAACAATATATCATTCTCGTATGCTGTGCCTCTTTCTCTGTCTGCTTGAAAGCACATAAGAGAAAAAATACCACTAACTAGGTTTAGCTATATACCTTCAGGTAAGTGATCTATACTACAGTATTCTCAGTGAAATAAAAATAACTGCAGTGAAATGTGGTTTCCAAAGTTCTATGGATTCTGAAAGTCTGTATGTACTAGACTTTAACATTATTTCCAGGTGGATTTTTATGAAAACGTTAAGAAAAAAAAGGTGTTATCACATGCACCTAAAGCAGTGGTCCCCAACTTTGGGTGACCCAGGTGTTCTTGGACTGCAGCTCTCAGAACCCCCGGCCAGCACAACTGGTGGTTAAGACTTCTGAGAATTGTAGCCCAAGAACACCAGGGTTACCCAAGGTTGAGAACCACGGACCTAAAGCATTACCTCTAGTAACTAGTTCTGCCTAATATATGGACCTTAGGTGTTTAAGTTATATAAATCAATCACACACTACTATAGTGTCTCTCGAACCTTTTGAATACAGACATCACTTCTGATGTGCCTTGGGGGACTAGAGGCCTGCAGTCCAAAGAGTGGCTATGCATCCTCTTCCTCCCACAATGTGGTGAGGTGCACCCATCTGGTAGTTCAACCAGTCACACATCAGCAACCTGCTTTACAGGTAAGCCTCACACAGGAACTATCCTTAGGACAAAACAGCACTCCCCCCCCCCCCCCCAAACTGCCTTCCCAAATGACGTTGGGATGGCAGGGTTATTGGAGCCGCTTTCATTTCTTCCAGTGGGTCCTTCAGCTCAAAACAGTCTCAGCTGCTGATCAGAGACAGGCTCCTGTTTCTGAACTCCTCCTCAAGACCTTTCTGCCCACATTCTTATTACAGGGAAGTGATCAATGTATTGTAGGAATTAATCTCTACATGCAGAACAGAAAAACACTCACCAAGTCAGCCGAGACAGCTGTTGTGATCAATGCATAAGGGCCGTTTACAAGAGCTCCACAGATGAGCAGCATAACTTGAAAAAAGATGGGGGGGGGGGGAATCTCAGATTTTCAGAATTTATGAGGATTTCAACAATAAAGAGTATGTAACACTGTTTATTCAAGGCATAGTTATAAAAAACAGAATAGCCATGAGATTTATAAACAGTTGAAAGGCTGTTTTCTAAAATACCTAATAAGGTAAAAAAAATCATTAGATTGTTCTGGTAGATTGTTCCTGGCCTATACGAGGAGACATATGCATGGAAGAGGTTATCCAGCAAAGGACTGGCATTATTAGCCTCATTTGGCCTACAAAGAAGTAGACTGATATAGACAGACAATTAGCTTACTACAGTCTTGCCCATGTAGACTAAGGGGACTCAGGTTCAATACAATTCAGCAGTGGTGACTGAAGTAGACAAGCAAATTGGGGGTGAACATGAAGACAGACATTTTTGCACGATCCTGCCATCAGATCTGATCTTTACCCCCTTCTTTCCTTCTGTCACCCTTAGTGTTTGCTGATTTCTAAAACAGACTACCAGGTTGAAAGCAAGTACTGTAGTGGCAATCAGCCTTCCTTAAAATAAGAGTCCAGGGCAGGGTCCAGTACCTTCCTACCATTGCTCACTTAGTATCTTAACAGAGGTGTGTATCTGCACTCTGTGCTGTCAAGTTGGAACTGACTTATAGCAACCCGAATAGGGTTTAAGGTGTCACACGTTTCTGTCTTTTTTGTTCTGTTTCTTTGGATTTTGCAAGGTAAGTGAGATACTTAAGGAGTGATTTGATCAGTCCCACTCCCCCAGTGAGTTTCCATGGCTGAGCAGGGATTTGAACCCTGTTCTCCAGAGTCCTAGTCCATCACTTTACCTACTACTCCATGCTGGGAATCCCTTAATAGAGGTAGCAGCCCTTTAATGGCAAAAGAGTAAGAGGGAGATGGTATGATCGTATAGTCTACCTAGAAGCAAATCCCACTGAGCTCAATGACTAAGTGTATATAAATTCCTGCGAAATAACACTTCATGCAAGCTGCCTGCTGTTGTTCTGCATTTCAAAGTACGTCAAGTCCTGATCATCAGTGGCCACCTACGGTTTGCCACGGGTGTCTCAGGTACTTCCAAGTGAGGCTTTTATCCTGCAGTTGTCCTGCCTCATAGAAAATGTTTGGATGGGGAAGGCAGAAATGTCATTACCTTCCGTATGTAATCCTGCTGTGATTTCTTGTTGCTTTTTCTCTGTTTTTGCTTTCCCCCCAAATCCATTAAGGCAGAAAAAATACATAATAACTATCCAATGCCTTTTGATGAAGAGAGCATGGACCCATCTTCTGTTGGGTCTAAAGTGGTCTTATCATAGCGCAACCTACACTCAATGCTCTAATTACAGAAATGCTAGAAACCAGAATCAGAGTATCTCAAAGGGATCATCCAGACAACAAATTTTATCATTATATTTAAATAATGACAAATAAAATATTTTTGAAATGTGAAAAAGCTGAGAACTCACCTATGGTGGCTTCAAAGCCCATCTTACTGATTGCAGAGAACACATACAGCTAAGTTGGGCATAAATGATAAAATAATTAATTCAAACAAATAAGTAAGCTAATATTTCAAAGAAAAAGACTACCTGTCTTAGAAAGATATGAATGTGTTATAAACATTTTCAACTTGGGGATCTATAGGTACTGATGACAGGAATGTATGAGATCCGTGCTGCATTTCTCTGGTGTGTAGATAGCAGGGATTCTGTTTTGGTGCAGCTTTCAGAAGCATGGGTCCCGGACCAGCAGGGACATGGAGTCAAGCAAAGAAAATTTATCTGAGCTCCAGTCATGTGGTATGTCCTTGCAGTGCAGCTCAAACTGGTTCCTGGGATATTTCCCTTGGCTTTGCCAATCAGTTCCTGGATATCTCAGCCAGGGGGCAGCATTTGCTGAAGGGACAGGAAAACTAGTGCCCTTTCTGTTCTGCTTGGAGAGCACAAGAATGTTTCCTGTTCCACCAGCAGTCTCAGGATGCAACTACACAGCAAGAGAAGTGCAAATTCACTCACTGTGAAGTTGCACTGGGAATTTGGGTTTCCCTGGGTCTGTTTGAATTAACTGGCTACACAGGGAGTGGAAGAAATTGGCTTAAAAGTCTTGTTTGTAGCTTGTTAATGTAGCTCTCCTGTAGGCTAGCAAGAGTTGCAGCTACAGAGGAACTACTTAATATGCTGTAAAGAAGGGCAGAGTGGCAATTTCCTCATTTCTTTCTTTCTTTCTTTCTTTCTTTCTTTCTTTCTTTCTTTCTTTCTTTCTTTCTTTCTTAGTGCCCTAGCATAACAGCATTGGCACTAATCTATTTAAATAAAAATAAGGGAAAAAAGAAATTATATATTCTGCCTAGAGTGGAATCATGCAGAGTGAAGAATCACATTTTCTGCATTGGTTCAAGTGATCACACCATCTGAACCAATGCAAATGGATCTGATGGTTAAAAAGAAAAAGTAGAAGCCCTAGCAGCAGCGGCAAAAACTGCAGATTGGTGTTGGGAACTCAGGGCTGATTCACATTGGCTTTTACATAATGCAGTCCGGGGGGGGGGGGGGGAGTGAATCAGTCCATCTCAATCCCATAGCATTTCCCATATTTTTGCCAATGTGGGAAATGCTACTCTCAGCCTTCTGGAAATCCAGTTTTGTGAACAGCTGCTTCTAGGATTGTATCAGATTAGCTAATGCTGCTTTCACTTCTGCTTACCCAAGGTTGTAGAAAGGGGCGGGGGAAAGTTTATCTTAACAGTCACATCAAATTTAAAACTACTATCACATATCTTAACCAATACATACTTGCACAACATAAAATGCTATTTACAATTTTATTTTATTATTATGGTCTTACTGTGGGGGCAGCAATCAATAGCATCATGCCACATGTTGTAGCCCTCTTTTTCAGTCGATCTGAAATTATACCTGCCAAAATTCCACCTGCAAAAAAGAGGATGTAACAGCATTCTTTAGAAACTTACAATTGCCTAAAAGCCACCTTAAAAGGAATAGTTACCTTAATATAAAATTATTAGTTTTCTTTAAGTGGCATAGCCACAAAATTAATGTTAATGCTATTCCTGGTAATTACGTCACTAAAAATCGATTAGACTGGGATAGATAATGCACATAAACTTCCACCTTTTCCCATCTTTATACCTCAATCTTAGGCAGAGAAGGATGAAAATATATTATTAACACGTATCTCTCATGTCTCCATGATATTTTCTCTCTGAAAATGGGGCATTGCGAACATGACTGAAACACTCCCTGTGTTTTAAGTGTTAAGTAACAGCATTTTACACTGTCGGTAGTGCAATATCAACACCAGCACTACCAGAAAAACCAATAAGTGGATCCTAGATCAACGAAAGCCTGAACTCTCCCTAGAAATAATAATTAAAAACACCCTGAGGCTGTTTTACTTTGGGTACATCAAGAGTAGAGAAAAGACAAAAATGCTAGGAAAAGTTGACTCCAGCAGGAAAAGAGGAAGACTGGATATGAGATGGATTGATTCCATGAAGGAAGCCATGACACTGAGGTAGCGAGAGCTGAGCAGGGCTGTTAATGTAGAACATTTTGGAGGTAACTCATTCATAGGACTGGCATAAGTTGAAGGTGACTTGACGGCACATAACAACAAGTGCAATATTCAAACCAGAGCTGATAACGTTTAATATCTAATAGAGTTCCTTTAAATTGCTTACCCCATGACTGGTATAAATGGGCACTGAGGCAGAATTTAAAATTGAAACTGCAGTTTATTTTTAATTCTGAATGAGGGATAAAGTTTGATGGTTACTCTGTTACAGGCAGACAATGTAGTTTATAACAGGTCTCCTGGTTCAGTGATATCAGCATGAACTCCACACCAGACTTCAGAAATGCACATTAAGGGCAAAATCCTATTTGTAAACCGCCCAGAGTAGACCTTTGGTCTAGATGGGCGGGATAGAAATCAAATAAATAAATAAATAAATAAATAAATAAATAAATAAATAAATAGGGAAGAACCACACACATAAGGGCAGTCATGCCCATTTGCACCTGCTAGTGACCAGTCAAATTTGCACCTCCCAGTAACAAAATAACAACACGAAATGTGTTTTTCAAGATTAATAAGTGGGGAAAAAAACGTGTTCTAAGAGACAGGCTTTTTTTGTCACTTTAAGAACTCCATTTCTAAATGGTGAGCCGAGCAACTTGTATAGTTTGTTTGACCCCAAATGTTTAACAATGTCCATTTAAAAATATATGTTTTCTATACATTTTAAAGTAATAAAGAAACACATAGTTGCAGACTCACCAAAGATTCCTCCAACATCAAATAGTGTGGAAAGATCACCTGCTTTCTTGGCATCAAGATGCTCTGTGGAGAAAAATAAAAATAATCAAGAAATATTCATTCATTCATGAAACTGTGTGTTCATTTCCAGATTACACTGAACAGGCCCAAGAGAACAACTATTTCAACAATGGTGTGCAAATTACCTTCCCATAATCCCATTCCTTCAGATAAGAAGGAATTAAGTTACTGGATGCCAGCGATCATTTTGGAATTATAATAAACTCTTGTACAAATGTCTTTGTACCATACACCCAATATTAAAATGGAGAGGTGGCCAATCAAAGAAAGTTCAACATAATAAGGTTGATCTACGAATACAGAGAGAGAGAGAGAGAGAGAGAGACACTCTGCATTGGATCCTATTTATTTTTTGATATTTGAATACATTTCTTGCTTCTCTTTCCTAACTGAGCAGTGTTCTGCCAGGTCTGAATAAAAGACACAAAAGAACAGAGTATACAGTTAATGCTTTGCACACGTGCCTCATTAAAACAGAAATGGACTGCCTCTTCTTATGAAACAGTTCCTACACAGTTCTTCTAAAATATAAATGAAACCTAATTTGCCATTAGGCAGAGAAAAGGAGGTGAAACCCTAATATAGCACATTAAACATTAGCTTTCCTAAGGGCTTAATGAAATTATGAGAAAGCTCACAGCACCTTTTCTCTTCTACACAAAGCTTCTTGTAACTGCACTAAGAGTTTCATCCTTAAATCTACTCCTATTACAGAAGACAGTCTGCAGATGCAGGAGAAAACCATACTTCTAAAGCTAAGCAGGTATGTGGCTAGTCCGTCAGCACCTGGAACAGAGATGGTCTTGGAACTCAAATACACTGCACTGAGGCTTCAAAGTATTTAAAAAGCAGAATACATACGTAACAAGCAAAGCAGACACACCAAAGGTTTAGGAATACATATTACAATGCATTCACAATAGAATAATTCCAGGCTACTCAGGATCAAGCAATATATTGTGTGATTATTTGGATCTCCTGAAAATGATTAGGTTCTCCTGCTGCTTTTCTTCTGAGGATTAGCAAACCCGTGGGATTGCTTTGGAGACTGGATAAGTTAGTTTACTGGAAATATAATTTTTCCAAGGTATCCCGCCCCACTTCCAAAATTTGTATTAGCTCCGTGGGATGGGACAGGGAAGAAAGAGACAGCTTCCTGCACACGCCAATACTAGCACTCTACAAAAACAACAAATCCTTCTGTCTCTTTAAAGATTAACAAACACATTATGTGGCATATGAGCCCATTTGTGACTAGAGCCCATTTCATCAGAGACGTGAAATCTTCCATTGGCAGGTACTGTACCTACATAGACACATGGGTACATGGAAAATTAGGGTTTGTAAATAGGCTCTAGACCAGGAATTTTATGCTGTAACGTGCAAGAGACTTTGTGGTGCCACAAGACTGTCTCTGTCCGCAATGTGTTTGCAAAGTCCTCTGCCTATGGTTTGCAAGAGAAGAGGAACACTCCAAACTGATGGGCCACAAAGAAGACTCACAGCTACTGTGCAGTCCATAGCTGACAGTGCTCAGCAATATTTATTCTTCTACCATCCCAGTTACAGCAATGGCTTAGTCATATGATGCAAACTGGAAATATTTTATGGACCTGCATAACAGATGGGTTGGTTTCATATTAGAACCTATGTTTAAGTTCTGGTTTTAATGAGGAGATTGGTATGTAGCACCAGAGGGGAAACAAGTGCCGTCCTATTTTTACACATTTCTTGGATTGAGGCATAATTTAAACATTGTGTGGCTACATTTCTATTTTAGTAACAGTGTATGATATACAATGTCTCATTTCTCAACAGAGATTGCTGCATCCTTCTCTCTCTCTCTCTCTCTTTCTCTCTCTTTTGTTAAGCATAGGAACAAGCTTCTTCTATGACCACCAAGCCTACACAGATACTCACCTACGTTTGTGATGTATAGTGGAAGCCAAAAAAGAAATGTATAGCTGACCAGTTTGGCAAATAGCAGGCAAAGAGAGAATTCTACAACTCCCTACAGAGAATGAAAGATAAAAGTTATTTCTTTTAAAAAATGAAACAAAATGAAAAAACGCAGAGTAAGCATATTTTGCAGTTTGCTTACATTAGGGTCATTTCAGTACAGGTGAAGCGTCTTTCTGAAACATCTAATGTGGAGACCACAACTTACAGGAATGGCACAAAAAGCCTAGAATGAGGCAAAGGGACAACTTGTGTTCCCTTATTTCAGTACTAAGATTCGGCTTTAGTACAGGACACAGCAAGTATCTCTGATGTGTGTGCTTTCTCTGGTAGAAGGGCAAGTCATAATTTCAATTAGATAATGTTGACAGACTTACAGGTATTCGCAAAGCTCCACTGAAACTTATAGCAGACTTTCCTTTTTCAAGTCCCTCCAATATTTCATTGTTATGATGCAGTGGTTTTGTGCAGTTCTCATTGTCAGGTAGCAGGCAGTGCATCTCTGGATCCTACAACAGACCCAATCAAACTCAGTGAAGGTAATGAGACTCATATCTTCTTTACAAACCAAATAATTTAAAAACTTTAATGAATTGCAAACAGCAAAAAAACTTGGATCTTTAAAATGTTAATTGGAAACATATACTATTTGTATTTTCAAAACATTAGTGAGCCCATGTGCATCTGGTTTTAGAACCATATCTGTAGAGAGAACCAATTTTCAAATAACATGTTTGGCTACGATAAAATGCCATATTAATCAACTCAGACATTGAAATATTATCTTATTGGCTGAAATCCTGTTGCTTTGCTATGCAGGTGGAAGGCAAAAGGCATGGCATTCACTCAGTTTCAGTTGCCAGTTAACAAGTCCCTGTTGTCAGGCAAAAACAAAACAAAAATGAAAAAATAAAGATAAAGACATTGTGGCACCTTGAACACTACTTGCTATATTTTAATGTGAGCTTTCATGAACAATCCACTTCTTCAGATAGTTGGGATTTTTGAGTGGGCGCTAAACTAGCATATGTGTGCACTCCCAAGAATTGTAGCAGTGACTCTTTAATTGCTGGCTAGAAATGAGTGAATCTTACACTTTCCACCTGCATAGCAGAGCCATAGGATTTCAACCATTAGCTGGTACCAAGAGGACAAACCTCTTGACAAGAAACTTTGCCCACCCAAGTGAGGACACCTTCTTCTGGGTCTTTGCTCAGGAGATGGACAGCATAATCCCTAATCCAAAAAATGTATATTCTTCAGGAACAAGCCACACTATAACTGAACAAGTAGATTTGCCTCTGGAGTTAAAGGAAAAAACAGTTGAACGCCTCAATATTGTCAAAGAAAATGTATTAACACACTCAAAATTTCAAAATAATTGTCTTTGCAATTATTACTACTTCAAATATTATTTTTATTTTTTAATTTTTTAAAAAATTCAAAATAATTGTCTTTGCAATTATTACTAACTACTTCAAATATGTAAACTAGCTACTAAATCTAACTTGTTGAACAAATTTCTTCATTCAACAACCTTTGCATATTGGGAAGATTAATTCCCCAAGTTCTGTAAGAATAACAATACAGAAGAAAACAGATCTTTTTGTATAGATACTCTATCAATAGCAGGTGTGGCTGAAGGACTAGGCTGGGGGGGGGGGGGCAGCATTTCAGTCCCAAATTTTGGGTATTCTCCCTTGCCCTGGCTAAAATCTGCCTCAGAGCTTGGAAGTAACAAGTTACAAGTAATATAGAGTTCATCGACACTAAGCATTTCTTCAGCTTTCCTTGTACCCATGATATCAGTACTTTTCCAGATGTGTTCACACAATACACAGCTGAAACTGATGTCAACAGAGTCAAAGCAGGACAAAACATTTTCTTTCCAGTTTTTTAACATCATTAGCCAGTGGTGATATTTTTTTTTTTCTGCTTTGCCCTGCTTTTCTCCAGAGCATCCTCTACTCATGTGGACCCTAGTGCTGCATTGTTTTGGGCTAATCTGTGCACTTTGAGAGTCTGTATCATTAGATTATGTTTCCTTATTGGTGTGTTTCTGCCGGTCAAGCTACACCTAGCGAAACTTCTACCTGTTTGCTTTTGTTAAGTTTTCTTGGGATATCAGCTGCTCCTGTCTTAAAGTTTTCTCTTTTCCTTTTGCATAGAATAAATATAGTGCTAAGGTGCATTGGCACTTATTTAAAAATACCAGTCTTCAAATACTGGAAAGGTTGTCACATACAGAGGAAGGGCAGGATCTGTTTTCAGTTATTACAGTGTGCAGGACATGTAATAATAGGCTGAAGATACAAGAAGCCAGATTTGGTTGAATATCAGGAAAAACTTTCTGTTGGTGAAGTACAACAATGGAACCAATGACCCTGGGAGGTGTTGAACTCTCTGACACTGGAGGCATTCAAGAGAAAGTTAAGACAGCCATCTGTCAGATATATTTTAACTTAGATTCCTCCATTTTTTCCTCCATTATTGGATTCCAATTCCATTATTCTATGATACTCTGGCTGAGCCTAATAATAAGGATATCAGCCACAGGAATAGATTTTTAGAGAAACATTTTTCAGACAATGATGCTTTTCCCATTCATGTGCTATAGATTGCATTTCAAAATAATGAAATACCAAACACCAGAGCACACTTCAGAATTCTCTACTGTAAGGTTCCATATAACTCTGCATTAAACTTTCTGCTGTCAGCAAATAAGTCTCATTAGTTCTGAACATCTAAAAGTAGTGTAGCTTGAAATTTTTTTTAATGTAAAGAAAGCATGCAAACAGTTATCTTCATGTAGAAACAGTAATAAATATGTGCAGAAGATCAGTATTAAATACAGAGTGAAGAACAACATGGCCCCCTCTATTTTCTCTTTTTTGCATGTTAGAAATATTTTTAACTGGGTTTTGTGCATGCAGCCAGCATATTTTGTTCACTGCATACAAGGGCCTTGAACTGTTACGCTTGTTATGACAGTACGGTTAACTTTACACCCAATAAAGTATTGAATAAGATACAGTACAGTGAACTTTGCAAAAAATAAAATAAAATGTAGCATTAGCACAATTTGCATTCAACATCAAATAAATAATTATGTATTTAAAGACTTCCCACACCTCACAAAGGAAAACAGGGACACTTCTGTTCATACAAACACTTCTAGTTTATGTTCCACTAGCAGCTCTCTGTTGCATTCATTTATTTTGCACTATGTATGGGCTTCTGAAACATCTCTATAAGTAAACTAACTGCAACAATATAGTGTGTTAAAACTTTAGAACATTTAACAGAATGAATATTTAATACAGAGTTCTAATAACCAGTACTCAGACATGTTGAGCCATATTTATCCTCTTTATCCTAAGAATAAACATATACATGGGGATGTAAGAGAAGATTTTGTACATATACATATAGTTAGAAAGTATTTTTTTTTAAAATGGAGACTCCCATTCCACAAAGACATAACAAAACAAAGGCCAAAATAGGCAATGGCTGAAATCCTGTTGTGTAGAAACACAAAAGGGGTAACTTTTGGAAACATACTGCTGTCAGTTGAGAAATCTTCATTTCCATGCAACAGATAAGGTCTATAGAGATTTCTTAACTTACAACAATTCACTTCTATAACTACCGTGTTTCCCCCCGAAAATAAGACAGGGTCTTATATTAATTTTTGCTCCAAAAAACGCATTAGGGCTTATTTTCAGGGGATTTTTTTTTTTTGATGCACAACAATCTACATTTATTCAAATACAGTCATGTCATCTTCTTCTGGTGGCTGCACAATGGTGGAGGGCAGGGTTTCACTTAACTAGGGCTTATTTTTTGGGTAGGGCTTATATTATGAGCATCCTGAAAAATCATACTAGGGCTTATTTTCAAGGAAACAGGGTATATCATTTCTGTAACTGTTTCAGCCAATGATTCCTCAGGAACACATGAAAGAAACTTGTGTTATAGCCTTTTCCAAACAAAGACAGCTAGAACAATTGTGATTAAGCAAATTTGATTAAGCATACCACACAGCCCCATTTTTATACTGTAGCTCTCAAAACGCTAACTATGAAAGCATTTTTCTTTTACCTCATATGTGCTTGTTTTCATAGTTATTAATTTTGGTTTCAGAACGATGAATCTATTCGACCCATTCAGATAACTTTTTGAATCCTGAAAAATATTTTAGAAGCATTATTAAGAACACTGAAATGACAAATCCTGTCTAGTAGCAAGTTTCATGTATGTTAACTGGATGCTCCAATATAAACATTATAAAGGTTAAACTTAAGGCCTTTTAATTTTTTCTGCAGTGCCAACAGCAAACGTCATTAAACATGCTATTTCTAAAGACACATCTCTCTTAATTCTGTTTCAGCATATTGACAAAAAAAAAGTGAGAAAAAGAGAACAAGATATTGTGGCACCTTTACAGCTAACAGATTTGCTTCCATGTGAGTTTTCCTTGGATCAAATTCCACTTGTGTAGGTGCTCACATGGAAAGAAATCTGGTGGTCTTTAAATGCCACAATACCTTATCTGCCCACTTGTTTTCCAACTTGGAATATGTAGAGCCACATTGGTAACTGGGGCTAGTCACAGGGATCACATAATCCCTCTGTTACAGCAGCTCCATTGGCTTCCGATCCATTTCCGGGCACAAGTCAAAGTGCTGATTCTAACCTATAAAGCCCTAAACTGCTTGGGTCCAAGCTATCTCAAGGACTGTGTCTCCTTTTATGAGCCTGCCTGGGTGTTCAGATTATCAGGGGAGGCTTTTCTCTCAGTCCTTTGACCTTCACAAGTGCATTTGGTGGGGACATGGGAGAGGGCTTTTTCTGTTGCTGTTCCTAGACTTTGGAACTTCCTTCCACAGGAAGGCTCCATCTTTGTTGTCCTTCTGCAAGCAGGCAAAGACCTTTCTCTTCAGGCAAGGTTTCCCGCAGTAACTGGCTGCCTGAACACGTTTTTTAATGGATTGCTGTGCCTTACCGCTTTGAATGTGTTTTTTCGTGTTGCTTTTGTTTACTTACTGTTTTTTATTGTGGTGTTTGCTTAACATTTTCTAGTACATGTATACTTACTATTTTTAGCTTTAAATATTATCTTTTAATGATGCAAGCTGCCTTGGGTCCTTTTTAAGGAGAAAGATGGGCTAAAATATTTTAAATAAAATAAAATAAATAATTTCCATCTCTTCTCAACAGATGGAGGTAGATCACTACTCTGCATACAGGTGGGGCAAAAAATCAATCAATCAATCAATCCCTTCTGAGAAGCAAGGTGAGCCTCTTAAAACAAGGGATGAGGAAAGGTAAGGACTATGCCAGAGGCATGCAAAAAAATAAATAAAATCTGCTTTGTTCTCGTCCGAATCATTCATCTTACGGATCACACCCAACTGGCAAGATAATTTGTGATTTTAAAAGTATTAGTCCACATTTGTATTTGTCTGAACAGTGTAAAAACACATGAAAAAGAGATGGGGAAGGGCTCTGACCTGGAGTGGTGAGTGAAACTCAGTGCCATCAATTAGTGCTCCGCTTCTAGTGTGCAGGTAAAGCTTCCTCCAGTTTCTTTCCTCTTACCTCTGAGAGCTGTGCAATTTACTCCTTGCCAACCTCCAGTCCTTCTTTGAGTCTATCCTGAGTTAGCTGGCCACTGTTGCCCCCTGAGGTCAGTCACCCCTGAATCCTCTGAAACAAAGCTGTTGTTCTGGATTTTGAATCTCCAAAGCAAAATTTAGTGCTTTGGAAAGCCCATAACAACGTAAAAAGAGCCCTGCTGGATCAGGCCAAGGGCTCATCTAGTCTAGCTTTCTGTAACTCACAGTGGCCCCACCAGATGCCTCCAGGAGCACATGAGACAATTAGATATCAGTCTCCTGATACCCCTCCCCTGCATCTGGCATTTTGAGGTACCTTCCTTTTAAGCCTGGAGATTATACATGCCCATCATGGCTTCTAACCTGTGATGGACTTTTCCTTCAGGAATCTGTCCAATCCCCTTTTAAAGGCATCTAGGCCAGATGCCATCACCACATCCTGTGGTAAGGAGTTCCACAGACTAACAACACACTGGGTAAAGAAATATTTTCTTTTGTCTGTTCTTACTTTCACTTTGAATCATTGTTATTTCTTCTTCTCTGTCCCTGAACATCTTGGCTGTAAACTACTGTTATGAAACAGAAGATGGAAAAATGCAATCAATTATATTCTTTGAATGCTTTACTTACACTGGATGACAATGTACTTGCACAGTTCACATCCTTAGGATCTGAAATAAAGCAGCAGAGAACATGATTTATGGAAGTGCATATTATTATTTTCCAAAATGCCACTGAGACACATTGGTTGAAGTCCTGTTACATTGCTACATTTGTTTAACTTGAAGTTCTGCAAACTAATGCAAAATTTGTATCATGGTGGAAGTCCTATCAAGGAAGAAGTTCCCAGAATCAATTGTGTGATCAGTTGCACAACCAATGTGCGGTGAGTTACACAGTCAGTTGAGCAGTTAATGGCAAAATCAGGCATGTGGATGCCTAGGCGTAACACTGTGAATTTCTGCAAGTGTAATTTTATGCTACTGCAAGAATAGGATTTCAGCCAATAACGAAAAATGCTTATTACTATTAAATGGATATGCTTCTGTCTGCATGTAATACAATGTTTTAGTATTTGGACTTTGTGAAATAGAAGTCATCCATAAAATTAATTTAGACTTGCAACCACAATTGAAGATGAGAATGAAATTTGGGAATTACATACACATTTTTTTGCCCTATTTCCTCACTTACTTTTCACCTCAGCCCCTTTGTTTTATTTTTGCATATTCTGAAATTTATGCTGGGGTTGTTGTTTTACAGACAGAAAGCAGGGTTTTTTTCTGTGTTATGAACAAAAAGAGTTGATAAATCATATTATTCCAGCTGAGAACATATTTTGCATACATTAATTTCAATATAGACACTTACGTTCAATAAGAAACAGGAAACAGACGATCCCCATTAGAGATATTATAATGCCAGGCACAATGAACGACAGACCCCAGCAAGTAGACACCCAGTAGCCAGCTATTAAAGATCCCAAAATATTCCCTACTGAAGTATGAGAGTTCCACAATCCCATTATCAATCCTCTCCTAAATCAAACAAAAGGGAAAAACACCTTTGTTAACCTCATCAACACTAATGGTAAAACATAGAATCATTAGTGCATTTAAATCCCAATTCCTTCAAATTCTTCTTTGGGGCACCATCTAGGCAAATACAGTGCTGGGTTCTATGTAATTCTCAGCAGCTGCCTGGGATGAAGGATAAAATTCCAATTCCCCCTGTTTCATTTACAAAAGTCAACCAGACTAGTGGCTGAATTCTGGCTCAACACGGATGATGGTACAATATTATCCACTGCACCTGACAATACTGCAGGCTTGTTTATGGGAAGGAGAAAGACTGCACGGCAAACACACTTTGGTCTTCCAGCACCTCAGCCCCACTTGGCTACTGTTGTATTTGGCACCTGCTCCAACAATTGCTGTAATGCAGTAGCAGCAACACAATGCCTGCTGGAGGGCATGACCTGGTGCTTGGTCAAGAGTCTTTCCTAATAGCGCTGTGTGCCTGTGAAATGTTGCGGGGAGACAAATTGGTGAGCCAGCCAGCCAACCTAGGCTGCCAACAACTACTGGCATGTCAGTTTAGGAGGACAAAGACTGGTGATAAGGCCAGAACCAACCCAAACAGTGACTAAAATCCTATTGTGCAACTGTGCACACGCAACTTGAGGTTGCACCTGCAGTAGATGCACTAGTGCTGAGGTGGAAGTGCAAACCCCAAAGCACTTCCACCAATGAATTGCACAATCAGTGTTGTGAGGGGCATGCAAGATTCCTTGTTGCTGGGTGTAATGCCTGGCCCATTTATGCTGGCATAGCTTTGTGTTACATTGGCACAAACAGGATAGTGACCAGTTTGTGCAAGTGTAAGAAGTAGTAGCTACCAGAGGTGCCCTGTATAATAATAGGGCCAGCCCTGCTACTAGTCCCTGCAGTCCAGAAATACAGGTTCTGTACAAAATGAAACAGCAGATGGGAACTGATAGGTCATCTGAATGAACAGTGCAATATGTATGGTTGGCTAAATCAAAGGAGCTCTTTTCTCAGGATGTGTTTCAGGAGAGCGTGCCTGGAATGAACCATTATGCCTATGTGTAAACTTCCCTGCAACAATATATTACATTACTGTTTCCCCACTTTAAACTTCAAATCTCTTAAAGATCATTGTCTTTATTACCTTTCAAAGAAAGAATATTTAATAGCACTATTTTACAGAAGAACATAGCATTTATGATCTATGACTACTCTTGTGGGCAGGTGTGCACTTGAGTTACTGGCAAGTCAGACTTGATTGTTCAGAGTGAGTAATGTCTGACCAAATAGCCCCACATCTGCCCCAAACAAACAGATTATAGAAGGCTTACCTTCCTTTCCCAAACCAGTTGCCAATGCAGGTAACCACACTGGGCCAGCCAGTGGTTTGCACAAAACCGTTAGCTATCTGAAAAATTTAAAAATGAGTAATCATTATTCTGAAGCAATTCTGAGCACTTCACAACCCAACAAACCATCACTAAGCACAGCTTTCAAAATTGATTGAACTTACCAACAAAATTCATGGTTTGGCTTTTAAAAACAAAGATTTTATTACATTATTTACAAGTACATGATAGCAGACAGTCTTCAGCTTTCCTGCTCATTTTCCTACCCTCCCTCTCTTTCAGCCCTGTATTCCTCGAGAGACTATTCTTCCTTGCCAGATTCAGATCCCCCTGAACCTTTTGGAAGGCTCAGAGGCATAGATGTTTCCCATTCAAAGAAAGGACTGATTACTTGCAACCTTGCATTGCATTCATTTTCTGGCTCCCTAAGAAGTAAGACTTGGCAGAGGTTGCAATGCAAAATGTCCAGAGCAATGCAAATTAAGGAAGACATCACATTATGCATGATTTAGGACTGAACAGAGCAGAATTATGTCAGACTGGTGGCTAAAAAATTAAATTTGGAATGGTAAGCAGGAACTTACATGATTGCTGTAGCCAACAGATGATGGCATCACAGTAACTTGTTCCATCTTTCAGGTGACCCTTACATTTGCAGTAAAGGCAGCCTCAGGATGGGGTCGGGGGCCCTGCTCTGCCCCAGTCATCAGGCATCTATGATTTAGGATCTATATCCCAATTACCAAAGAACACATCTGCCTGACTAGCTTTTCAGATTACCCCTCAAACTCCCTGTGACTTGTACTGGTCTATATTATTAGGGATAAAGGTGACAATCCTTTCTCTAGTCCTGAGGGCCTTTCCTTATTGAAGGGTGCAAGTGACATTATCCAGGAGGCTGTCTATGTAAGATGTCATCAGCTGTCAGAATGATTTGTTTCTTTTCCTTTCCAAGGGATTGGCTCCATGGCTTGGCTGCAGCAAGCTGGTGCAGGCTAAACAGGGTAGCTCAGAGTTGGGTGGAGATCCCATAGGCCACATGGTGAGATCTTTGCATTCTCATGGCACAGCAACCCTATTTGGTCCACTGTATCTTTTAGAGATTTTTTTTAAAGGCTTCCTCCTAAAAGCAGGAGGAAACAAGAAGAGACAAACTAGGGAATTTGTTTCTTTCTTTCTTTTTTTACAGCCCAGGAAGCCAACCTACTTTGCCAGGGACAGAAAAGCTTTTTTTTTAAAAAAAGGGGGGGAAATCATCATCTTGCCTCCTCCAGTCTCCTCTCGCTTCTGGGAGGAAGCCTCATTAGTCCTTTTTTATTTTCTCTAAAAGATACAGCACATCCACGTTGCCTTAATGGCTTAAAATTTTTTTTGTTTCCTCCAATTTTCAAATTACTCCATATCATTAAGTCGTTAAACTGCCTGTATATGCCACTAATGACATGGGGAAATTGAACATCAGCTGGGAAATTGAAGTGGGAAGCTTCAATTTGTCAGCTCACTTTGGTTCATTTCCAGTGATTGCACATGCTAGAAATGAACCAAAACAGAGCAATTCTACCTGCACCAAACAAGTAAAAACCCCTGATAGGGAAGGTGCTGGTAGGAACACTCTGGGGGCAGGCTGGTTCACTCCAACAAAGACATTGCCTGATCACTGGCTTTAGGAGCAAACCAGCCCATTACTGCAGTGGGGTACATGCCCTTATAGGCACCCCTGACTAGAAACATGTGATTTCACCCTTCAGCTCTTTGATCTGTTATCTAGTTCTGGGAATTAGCTCCTAGATCCTAGGTAATTAAAGTATACACACGCTATGGCTGAAATCTTGTTTATGACTCATCATCACAGCATAAGACTCATCAGCCTTATGCCGTGTGATCTACAGAACAGGATTTTATCCCAATACAAGATGAAGTTTGCCTTTTCATTAATCTGGATTAAAAATATTTTCCTTTACAATTCGAGTTTCAAGTAACACTATTTCTGAAAAACCAGCACTATTTATTGTACTCTAACTTGCCTCTGAAACTGGACCCTTTTATCTACCTACACAGCAAAAAATAAAAAATAAATCAAATTTAACAGGAGAATACTAAAATATTTCCCAGAAGCAAATGATACAATCCCAAATGCTTAGAGGGCAACAAAGCCTTGTGATTTTGCCATTAATGTGAAATTGCCATTAATAGTTGTGGGGATAGAGATACATTGTAACTGCTTATAATTTTTGAACTATAAAAAGGAACTATCTGAAGGTAGAAAATGAAAGGTCCTCCTATGTACTGTTAATAGCATGTCATCAGAACAGGGGATCCCTAGAGTGCCGAAACACCTTTGATCACATCCTGGGTTTTTCAGACCTCCTGCAGTTTGCAAAATAGCTTGCTTTGTTTGATGATTTATAAATCTGTGTTTATGAGGAAGTAAACTTGGGCTTCATTTGCAACTATTTGCTCACACACAAAGGTCTGCTGGAATCACATCTCTGCAAGACAAACATAATTTCAGCTTCCACTGATAAGCGATCTAATATGTAATTTAACCTTCAGGGACTGATCTAAACAATGCCAGGTAACTACAAATATAAATCAGCTCTGTTGGTTGTTCAACAAAATTATTGAGTTCAGAACACTAATGTACAACCACACTTGAAAACAACTGAGAAACTTAAAAAGTACACTTGTAAATGCTAAATTACCTAAAGGCAAAGAAATATTATATCATGAACAGTCCTGTCAGCATTGCCCACCTCTGACTTGCTGCAAACAAATAATCAATACAGATCAGGTGTTTGTAAACTTGACAGATTAAATTTTCTGAATTGATCTTTACACCTGAGCAAGCAATGCTTTTGCTATGCAGAAACTTCACTAATGCTGGACTCTTCCAGAACCACATGTTTTCCTCAAGTTTAATCTCATTAGACACACAGGCCAGTCACCTGAAACCCTGGAACGCTTCTTAACACGGATCTCTTTTAGACCTACCATTAGATGTCACAAGGTACACCAGGGTTTTTTGTGCTGAAAACAATGACAACAGTACCATCGGGATGTATATGTAAATTAAAAATTGTTAAGGCCGTCCATCAGAGCCACATTTGACTTCAGCAGAAGAACATTATTAAAAATAAGGAAATCAAAAGAAGTAGTCAAGAGCATCAAAGATAATAAAGATCACAGGAGAAGACAAATCAACTCTTTATTTTATAAGCTGTAGGGGCAAATATCTGTCCTTGAATTAATATTTTCAGAAAAGGGGGTTCAAGAAAGTGAACTGAACAGTGGTCAGAGTTGAAGTTCTAGACCTTCTAGACAAATTGAAAACAATCACCTGCTACATATAACCAACTGAGAGTTTTTAAGGAACTCAGATGTGAAACTGTTGGTGTTCTAATAGAAATGGGTGATTGCAAAGTTGACAATATAATTTTAATTAAAAAAAACAGACAAGTGTTTGCAGGACCAACAGCTTTATGCCTTGTCTAGATGGACAGTATTATTGAAAATAAACAATCAAGAAATACAAATAAAGACATGTCCTGCAGAAGATGAATCAATGTAAGTTGTGAAAAGCTATGTCCTCTCTCACTAACCTCTCCAAGTTCCTAAAATAAAACAAGAACAATATAGATAGGATGACCCAGAAGTCATGGTCTACTTAAAATTTTGAAAATGCAGTTTAAAGTAAGTACTACAATGCATATTGTTGGTGGTGGGGATTCAAATTTTATATATGTGCTGAATGACTTAATCTAATCAGAAAAGAACTCATGAGATTGTTACGGGTGGCCACCAACCTGGCTGGTTGGTAAAAGGCCTTAGACAAATTTATGGAGAGGTATTATTGCTGAAGACTTCTGTACTACCTCCTCTATCAAAAGACAGAATGCTGCTCTATGGCAGTGGAATACAAATTGAATAGTAGTACTGGATTTATGTTTTGCTTATGGGCTTCACAAAGGCATCTGGTTGGCTACTAGGGGAATAGAATGGTGGACTAGATGGGCCTTTGGTGTGATCCAGTAAATCACTTCTAATTTTCAGAAAGTGGGATTAAATTGACTTTAGTTGAAGGAAGGCAGTTTCTTATATCCTTACGCTATAATGGGAATTTTAATGGAGATAAGAGAAAAATAAATGCAGGTAGGCCTACCTGAGCCACAATGTAGAACCACAGACTGTGTATGTTGTAGAAATAGCCAAATCCAAACATTGCAGTGAAGAGTCCACTGGCAAACATTCCTCCTGTGAGATAATATCGGATAGGCAAACGCTCTCCTATTACGCCACTTTGAATTAAGGCAAGAGAGAGATTTATTTTGAATCCGTATTAAACAAACTCTTACTGATAGAATCCTAGAAGTTTTAAGGTTTTACATGAGAATTTATTTGATGAGTTATAATCAAAATCCACCCCATAATGGTGCCACTGACAAAAAAGCAGCATTGTTACAAAACTCCATTTCAAGAATAGTGGTGCTTTTTTGTTTCTTTGGGTTTTTTTTTGCAAAACTAAAACTGGCTTCCAGTGCAATTATCTTTTAAGAAAAAAGTGACACCAAAGTATAAGTTCTTACATCACTGAGCACAGACACAGCGCTATATCTAATGCTGCACTAATTAATGTCTGACAGCAAAATGGACGTTTCCCTTTTCACCCTCCAGCCTTCTGTATCTTCCCAAAACTAGACTTCAGGAACAGGTTTTGAAGGGACATGGGAGGCCTCGTGTGCAGACAGGGATCATGCCCTACCCACTTCTGCTGATAGAGGCAGTTCTCTCAGTGGAAAGGCAATGCAGCATCCTAGCCAGATGCATTTGTTACTGAAAGTCAAGCTCTAGCAGCAAGTGGACAAAAGAACATGAAAATATTTTGTTTCACTATCTAATCTCATTTCTTCCAACAGATGATCTGGGTGTCTTAAGGAGCACAAACAGGATCCAGTTGTTTCTAATACAAACTGGTGAAAATGTCCTGCCTTTGGATAATCAAACTCAATCTCTTCACAATCTGAGAAAGTGTCAGAAAATAGTTGTTATGTGGTGAGCAGCGCACAAAAAACTGAGGGCTCTGTAGAGGCTGGGTTAAAAGCAAGTATATCAAACTGCATCTTTGACCTCCTAAACCAAATCCCTATACAGATAATCTCCTTAAATTAATAGGATGACCATTAAATTATTTTCCCCCTGTTCGATACCTAAATCCAATTTTTCTAATTAACTCTTCAACAACTTCCCCCCTCTCCTAGTTAGCTCAGCCCTCCAATCTCTCCTCCACCTCAGATCATGAACTATTTATCCTCACACAATCCTATTTATCCTGTTCCTTTCCTTTTTCAATACGTGTCCTACTGCACATGCTCGTGTCTCTCTCTCTCTCTCTCTGTGTGCGCGCACATCTACAACTCTCTCTTCTACCCTTCCCCACCCTCTTGTTATTCCCAATTGCCTTCCTGCCCAATTGCTCTCCAAACCTCTGCTGCATCTCCAAGTTCTCCAGTAATTTCCAACCCCCATGCTGTACTCTGTGCTATTCTTCCTCCTCCCCTGTGGTCCCAGTCCCTTGTGTCATTCCCATCATCCTCCACAATCCTTCCTGCCTGTGTTTTAACAAGCAGTGGTTTACCTGGGGCCATACAGCATCCCACGCAGTCCCAGAGAAATTAAGATGGTGGGACAGCTAGCATCTGGGCCAGCACTGGGCTTAACAGTATATCTAAACTAAGAGTGGGGTGTTCAAAAATTCCTATTGTCTTAAAGACTTCCCCTCTTTGTTTGTATTTAAGAGCAAATCCTTTCACTTGTTGCTTGGTAAGAAGAATAAGGGCAAATAAAGGTGGCACTTAAATGGAATCAATCAGTTCTTGTTAGCAATAAAGACAGGATTTTGACTGTTCAATCAACTTTAGCTTTGTTGTGTTGTTATGACATGGAATACTTTAGATTCCTGATCCAAGGTTGCAACACGTACACATTTCTCAACGTTTGTCTCTTTTTAAAACTAGTCTCTCCAGTGTTTCCAAGACACACCGGAAGCAAGCATAGCAATGAAAAGGTTAAGCAGTCCTAAGTACTCCCAACCATTTGAAAACACAATGCAGCTTTTTGAAAAAAAGAGAAAGAAAAAAAAGAGAGAGTAACGGTTTATTTTACCTCAGGTACATTCCAACGGCATAAGCACATAAGAATGAATAGTCCAGGGCTCCCAGTAACTGCTTGTAGTTACTCTTATCTACAGAAACATGTAACTGTTCATAAGATTGACTTCTTTGCATCTCAGATAATGTTCGAAAACAGCAATAATTTAATTAATAGTAATTAACTATTTGATATATGAGACATATTCTTTCTTGGCATAACTTCAAAGAGGACTTTTGGCAAGTAAAACAAAAATAGTCGGCTCCCTGGGAAAACTGTACTGAAAACTGCAGTGCTACACTAGTAACTTTTATGGGTAAAGTTGACAATCTGACATAATGGATAAAAACAATACTACATAGTCATCAATGTAGTGTAGGGTAGGGTAGTGTATAATGCTGGACTAGGACTCAGGAGATCAGGGTTAAAATCCCCGCTCAGCCATGGAAACTCATTGGAAGGTGGTACTAGTAAAAACACTCCTTAGATACTTCACGTGCCTTGTCATAAGTAAGAATCGACTTGTTGGCACATAATGCATACTACAACATCCTAGACCTTTTGGAACAGAAATGTATGAAACCTGTATGTAACATTTGTATTTGCATGTAATATTCACCAATGTTCTTGAACTTCACACTAACCTATATGATGTGTTTGGCTTCAGTGAATGCCTGGAAGTGCAGAGGTGGGAAGAATGGGGGCAAGAGTACCATTCTGGCTTCTTTAAATACTATCCTAACCCAGTGAGAGAGCCACATACATAAATTCTGTCTGTACAGTCTGATGCTTTGAAAAATCCAGGGCCTAGTTTGAGTACAGATACACATGTAAGCTCTATGTAAACCTGAATGTACAGAGGTAGATGTGATCAGTGGGCATGATCACATTCTTTCACCATGCATTTAGGCACTGAACATGAGTATGTCCTGGGAAAAGAGAAGTTACTATTTGTATCATGATGAACGTTACTCACATAAGGTAAAATAGAAAAGAGAAATAGAATGTGCAATTAACTTTATAAGATGCATTTCTTCAGAAGATTCCAAGGCAGATAACACCAATCAATTAATAACAATGAGGCTAATGTATGCTGCACAGCCACATTTCAAAGAAATTTCAACAAATTATAATTTAAGTCCCATATTTGAAAACTTCTGTTAAATATTCCTAATGCCTGTTCCTGGATGTATTTTCCTACTCTTATCAATAATTAACCAGTCAAAGTACCTTTTGCAGGCTTTTCAAATGGAGCTGCAGAACAGGAACAAATAAAGTTTTCCTGCTACATAGTTTACTTCATATTGTCCAAATTGCAAGGGAAAAAAAATCTGCTACTCACCAAATGGCTCCCAACCGCAGTGTGACTCATTAGATAACCTCTTAATAGGCTGGATCTGGATGGCATGTTCTTTGTCAGTAACATGTGAGGTAGTACAGTGTTTATGCAGTTCTCCCTAAATTAGATTTCAAAATCTAATTATTACTGTATGACTGGTACAGTTTTATTACTGATTTTAATAATACTGCTGGATAGCTCAGTGGTTTAGGTCTTTGGCTGCAGAGCCAGAGGTTAGGAGTTCGATTTCACACTGTGCCTCTTTGACAATTGTATAACATTTTGAACAGTCTGAGTATATAAGACACCTTGGCATGTACTTAAAAAAACCTCACATACATACTTTTTTGAACAGACTGCAAACTGCAGTGGTATGATACAGAAGGTGTGCATTTTTGTATTTTAAAAAAGGCAGGCTACAAGAAGATATCTTCTTTTAGAAATCAACTGTATAACCCACAGTTTTCTGGCAGCACAGTTTTCTCTAAAAAAAGGTACTTGTTCTGGGACTGCCTTGTCTGAGAACCAAAAAGTGAGGCTTTCCCACTCCTGGTTGCCATCATGCCATTGAATTTTGCTACTGTCAGCGAGAGAACAATTGGGGACCCAGGTGTGCAAAACTCAGACCTTCCTAAGTTGCCTATTCCTAGCCTACATAATAAGCCGAAGAATTTTCAAATGAGGAGTGTCAGATATGAGTGATCCACTTATAGGTAATACCTGTGCCCACAGCAAATAAGATACCCCAATTTCTTAGGAAATCAGTAGTTGTGGTGCAGTGGTTAAACTGCAGTACTGCAGTCAAGACTTTGTTCATGACCGCAGCTCAGTCCTGATGGGTTCAGGTAGCCATTTGAGGCTGACCCAACTTTTTATCCTTCTGAGGTTGTGGGGGTGGGGCAGTGAGTCACCTGCATAATTAAAAATCGTAAACCTTCCAAAGAGTGCTTTAAGTGCTATGGGGCAGTATATAAGCAGCACACTTTGCTTTAAAAAAACCCAAACCATTATTTTTCCTTGTCGAAAGGAAAGAAATGTGGGCAGAACCCATTATTACGCCCTTCTCTTCCACAGTAATCCAAATAGGAGTAATTGTTAAATCTCACAGAAATCAATATGGCTTATTTGCAATCAGCTTATGCATTTGACTTCAATGGCAACTGGGTGCATTTTCTAAAGATGGACTGGGGCTAGAGTATTGGGTAGCATTTATAGTGTTTTATGTTTCCATCAGCGAGTCTTGTTTTTACGGTGGTCATAGTAATCCTGATATTTCTGTTCCCTAAGTCGACTGACTGACATTGAACTGACTGCAGCGAGTGACCAGTATGCTTAAGACAAGTGGTACAGAAATATTGTGTTGGTTAAATGGATGCATATTATAGTCCAGGACCTTAACACTGGATATTTTGGTATGTGTTTGTTCCTCTGTAGCATTGTTTGTTGGTACTAAAACTACTCCATAGAACTAAGAAATTAGGATACATTAATTTATTAATTTATTAAATACCTTTCTTTTCTCCCAATAGAGGGACCCAGTGTATCATAATGTAAAAAAACAAAAACACAGTTGAAGCAGTTAAAAATACAATAAAGAAAACCATAGACTTTTCTTTCATCTCTTCCTTTAATATGTGGTAAACAGGTAATGTTTTGTAACTTTTGTTTAATGAATGAGGAAAAACTGCAGAAACCTACACTACCTGGTACAGTCATTAGACACAGACCTTGGGTTCCTCAAAAGTTATTGGGCTACAACGTCCATCATCACCAGCATGACAAGTGGCCAGGAATGACAAGAATTATAGTCCAACAAATATGGGGACCAAAACTGGTTAGAAGGTTGGACTAGAAGTAAGGAGCCCTTGACCTTACCCAGCCAGGAAGCTGTAGCTGATCTCTTAAAACCAGCCTTCTACATAAACATCGTGGAAAGGGTAGAAGAGTGAACTATGTAATGTCATGCTGAGCTCCTTAAAGGATGAGAGGGGTGTTTATATAAATAATAGAACAGAGGAAGAGAGTGGTTGAATAAAGGGATGGGACATGAATTAGATTTCATCAGACGTGGAGTTGTTCATCCCTGGCTGAAATTCTAGCCACAACATATCATTGCAGTCTTAGTGGTAGCTGGACATAATTAGACTGGTAAGTAAAATTGGAAGAGTGTCTTAACTGGAACCAAAAACATTACATCTTTTTCCTTGCCTTTGTATACATAGTCTTTATATGGACGTTTTTATAATTGTGTATATACTGGCAATGAAACATGTAGACATTCATACAAAATTGAAGGTCCAGTAGGACTTTAGTCATATATCAGTCCATAATATACACACTTCTGTACGTTTATTACTGCATGGCAGGTATGGTGTTATTACATTGCATTGTATATAACAATAAAACTTTTATAAAACATAAAAAATGTACTTCCTTGTTTGACCTCAGTAGGATGCCAGGAAGTCATTTCCTTGTTACTTACCTTAACGATACTGATGGGCTTCCGTGACAAGTGGAAACTAACATACAGTGTAAAAGTCAAGACAAAGGTGAAAGCCCTGTACCTGTAACAGAACAAACATTCCACGTTTTGCAGCTCTTTTATGTGCCAGAAGCATATTTCTAATCATTTTAGATTTGTTCAATTGTTATGTCACTTTTCTCACTTATTTGCATTCTACATGGAGATGTTAAGACTACTCAAACAAGAGTGTAAGATTAAATAAACTAGATCCTGTATTGCACAATCCTTTACAAATGTTCAACCAATAAAAAGGCCATTGAAATTAATTGCTATATGGAAATACCACATTTCCCCAAAAATCAGACAGGGTCTTATATTAATTGTTACTCCAAAAAACGCATTAGGGCTTATTTTCAGGGGATGTTTTATTTTTTTCATGTACAACAATCTATATTTACTCAAATACAGTCATGTCATCTTCTTCTGGTTGCTGCACAAGGGTGGAGGGCGGGCTTTCACTTAAGTGGGGCTTATTTTGGGGGTAGGGCTCATATTACGAGCATCCTGAAAAATCATACTAGGGCTTATTTTCAGGTTAGGTCTTATTTTCGGGGAAACAGGGTAACTTTGTTATCATTTCTAAAAGAAACAATAAAGAAGGATATTTACCCTTATTTAGGGGCCGATGTTCAAACCTGCCAACTTGATTCTATCCCTAAAACAAAACAGCTAAGCACTTGCAAACTTCAAGCATAACTGTGTTCCACCTCAAAAGCTGTATGACAGACACCACTCTGAACAGAAACCTAGTTCATATCTAAATGCATATTTGATTAAGAGGAAGTCCAAATCAGATCAGATCAAATACATAAAAGACTAAGGGGGGCAAATGTGTGGGTGGCCCTCCAAATGCTGTTGGATTACAATACCCATTGTGCTATGCAGCCTAGCTGCAATCCTGAGGCGGTTACACATTTCTCACCTGTTGATAGACTGTAACTTACCACTGCTCTCGAGTAAATGAAGTGATGAAATGAATCCCAGGTGGAAGGTTAGCCATTTACTCAACTACCAGGTTGATAGTTCGGTTATTCAGGTGTTTCAGATACTTGTTCCCAATTTTCAGTAAAACAAAGTGTCACATTGACCACAGTCCTTTATGTTTCTTCCTTGATGTTATCAACCATTGCTTTGAGTGGCTAATTCTTCTCCTGGGTGCACAAAAAGAGTGTGTAAAAGTTACTCATCATTTAGAGACATTTCTCTAGTAATTATAATAATCATAAGCTGTCAAGTAAATTCTGACTTATGGTGACCTTTTTCAGGGTTTTCCTGGTAGAAAACAGAAATGGTTCACCATTCCCTTCTTCCATGTGTGCCCTGAGACTGTGCAGCTTGCCTAAGGACACACAGGCTAGTTCTACTCACAGGAGGCACAGTGGGGAATCGAACTCCCAAACTCCGGCTCTACAGCCTGATACCTACACCATTGAGCTATCCAGACTTCATGCTGTCAAGTCAATTCTGACTTATGATGACCCTTTCCAGGGTTTTCTAGGCAAAGAATACACAGAAGTGGTTACCATTCCCTTCTTCTGGGGGCACTCTGGGACTGTGCAGCTTGTTTAAGGCTACATAGGCTGGCTCTTCTCCCAGGAGTCACAGAGAGGAACTGAATTCTCAACCTCTGGCTTCACAGCCAGATACCTAAACCACTGAGCTATCCAGCCAGCTGTAGTAATTTTGAGAATTGAGAATTTTGAGACATGAGAACATGTCCTACAGAAATAAAATATGACACAATAATTTTAATACAAAGATACAAATTCCTAGACATTGAAATACTGTTTATAGGTAATGAAGATAATTTCCAGGTTTTCCTTTGGTATATAGTCCATCAAACCACAGTTTTCTCAAGCTTAGTAGTGAGTCCACCAAACCTCCTTTGAAGCAATAGCTGTGGGCTATAAACCTGTTGCTGTTCTCCAGAAATGTCAACTATATACAGTTGCAAAATATGCATTGTTCCAAAATACTCTAAAGTAATAACAAAATATCACAGTGTTGACTTGGTTGCAGAAATGTCAAAACATGTTCTTTCAAGTTTGTATTTTTTATTTGTTCATTTTCAGCTAGTACATTCTTTGGTTGGCTGTACATCATAACATGGAAATGGTAATTGGGGAAAAGACACAACAGTAGGTTTCTGTTATACTTCTCGAGACTCTGTGGTATACTAGACAGAGTAGGATACAGCAAACATAGATTCAAATCCCTGTTTGGCCATAGAATTTCACAAGGGGTGGCAATGGTTTAACCACCTCTTAAATATCTCTCATATCTTGAAAACCCTATTAAGTGAGTGTTCTACTTTACTGCTTTGAATGTGTTTTGGTGTTGCTTTTTTAAACCATTTTTAGTGTGCTATGTGTTGATCCTTTCAGTACTGTATTCTCACTGTTGTTAGCTTTACAAACTGTCTTTTAATGTTGTAAATTGCCTTGGGTCCTTTTGTAAGGAGAAAGGAGGGATAAAAATATAATAAAATAAAATAAATAAGGGCTCTATAACATGGATGCAATTTGACAGCACGCCATAAAGAAAACACCTGTCTTGGCATGATGTTGCTGTTATAGGCATCAAGTCAGAACTGACTTATAGTGACCCTAATAGGGCTTTCAAGGTAAGTGAGATATTTAAGGAGTGGTTTTATCAGTTCTACTATCCCAGTGAGTTTCCATGGCTGTTTGGAGATTCAAACCCTGTTCTCCAGGGTCCTAACTAGAGATGGGAGCTCGTGGTGGATCAGCCACTCTTCGACCTGACAGAGAGGCTCGTCATCCCGTCTCCTGCCAGGAGTGGCTAATCCACCGCGAGCTCCGGAGCAATAGGGAGCGCGGAGCCCACGGCAGCAGCGGAATGGTGAGTGGACGGTCTGGCCCCTGGGGGCCGGACCCTCGTTATCTCCACCTGTGGGGGGTATTCATATTTGTATACAAATATGAATACCCCAATCTCTAGTCCTAGCCCATCACTCTATGCACTGTACCATGCTAAGTATTCTTTTGGTATTCATACCTGTGCCCATAATAGCTGAGAAGCTGGCAGAAATTAAACAAGTTTAAATTTCCCAGCAAGGCAGTGGGTGATTAGAGAAGTTTCCTCTACTACATGTTTCCCCATCTGTAGCCAGTACAGATAAGGGAACCTTGTCCAAAAAAGAGGTGGTGACCCCAGAACAAAATGGTTTTACTGCAAACATCCACCTCACTGTCTACTGTGAGCTTCTTTCTTCATTTAATAACATTATTTGGAGCTTGTAAAATAATAATAGAAAAACTGAACAACACAGGAAGAACAAGCCAGTGAAAGAACAAGCCATTTGATTGATTTTAAAAGTTAATTCTTCGCCAGAAGCAGGCCACAGGACTGGACAATTTCCTTTACAATAATCAGAAGAGCAGGTAGCAAAGAAGCTACAATTTATCAGAAAATCCATCTTCCACCCAACCAATTTTTGACCTTTTTATGATAAGATAGTATACTATGAATTTCATATGTTTCATGTACAAAGCAAGTTGATTCCGGGTTCCTTTACATCGTTGTTCTGCAGAAAAATTAGGAATCAACTTTGCCCTTGATTTTAGCTGGATCTCTGACCAAAGTTTTGGAAAACCAATATGTAGTTGTTAACTAAATTGAGTTTCTTAGAGACAAATTAAAAGGTATGCATAGAATCATAGAATAATGAAGTTGAAAGTCCAAGCCCCTGCTCAATGCAAGGATACAAATGAAAGGATATCTGCCAGATGGTTGTCTAAATTTCTCTTATTCAGCTTGTGATCTACGACGATTCCAAAATCCTTATCGTTTGTAATATTGCTTAGCCAGATATCCCTCATCTTGTAACTGTGTGTTTGATTTCTTTTTCTGAATTTGAGCATAGGAACTTTGTTGTAGGCTAGGGTGTAAGTTCAGATGAAATTCTGGAAAACTCTTCTGTTCTTTTCAGTGTGCAGAAACTACACAGCTGAGCAGGAAAACAGGGAATCAGAAAAATAATTCTAATGACGCCTGCAAATATTTCCAATATTTGAGACTTACCTAGTAATGATTTATTTGTGAATTGAAAATAAATCTACAGAAAGTATGAACTCAGTTCTAAATAAGATTAAGTTATGATGTAATTTCAAGTTTGGTCTCAAAACTTGCACCTTTCTTGTTAAACCCTGTCTTCATATCACTGAAGAAAGATAACCAATGAAGCAGTGGGACTGTAGGATGTGGGAAACATATTCTAGAATAGTTGTGCTGATGCTGAGATCTCCAAATCCATTTATCAGAGGAAGGAGAAATTAAGGGGAAAAAACTAGTGTTAAAACCAACATTTAGTTTCAGCATAAATATATTGGTATACACTGTACCACCTGAAAAAGAGATGTTGTTGTATTGTTATTTGCTGCCAAACTGCTTCCAGCTGATAGCAACGCAATGAATAAGTTACCTCAAAAAGCTCTTAAAAGTCCTGCTGAAGTCTTGCAAACTCAAGGCCATGGCTTCCTGTAGTTCAGCGGTTCCAACTTTGGGTCCCCAGATGTTCCTGGACTAAAACTCCCAGAAGCCTTCACCACTAGCTGTCCTGGCCAGGATTTCTGGGAGTTGTAGTCCAAGAACATCTGGAGAACAAAAGTTGGGAAGAACTCTATTAACATAGGAGCATTTGAGCACATGCAATCAAGGTAAAAAAGAAATATGATGCTCCCCCTCCCCCCCAGTCCCTGCAGGGCCCCTAGGCTTCAGCCTAGTTAGCCTTATGGATAATACAGCCTTGGCTGAAATCTAGTAGTAAGTCACAACTAGAGTAGGTCCATTGAATCAATGGAACTTACCAAGGAATTGGTTCACCAAAACCCCACTGATTCAACTGGCCTACTCTGGTTGTGACTTACTACTGGATTTCAGTCATTGACCCAATCCATCTCATATTTGGCCTTCCCCCCGCCACTGCTGCCCCCAACTTTTCCATACCTTGTATCAAAATGTACTCTACAGTTCTTATTGATTTGGAAGCAAAGTGGCACAAACACCTCTTTACTAAGTCCTTAAAAAGAGGAAGAAGTGCACACCACTCAAACTCAAGCACAAATAACAGTTCTTCCTAAAGGTAGTGTACATACAGAGCAGCTGTGTGAACTGGCAGTTTAGTAATCTACAAACAGGATGTGTGTGTATACAGCCTCTCAACTTCTACCTTCAGCTTACCATAACTTGTCACATTTGTTCCTACTTAACGACTAAACAACAAAGCCCAGGTGTTGATTTGGACTATCAATATCAGTGAAAGGTATCTGAAAAACAGCTTTCCTCATTCAACCCAGGGCTTCACCAGGGTAATGTAAAAGGAAACAAAGTTTTAAAGGCATGGGAAAATAAAAATCTTTTGCCTGTCACTAATATGGCAACAGTGAAGGTACCAGATGAATTTGCCTGTGGAGGTGTAATTTCACAAAGATGGAATTAACATACCTGCATAATAACACAGAGAGCTTTTAAAAGGCTTTCTTTTAAATGACCCAACAGACAAAACCAAGTAGCCATTTCTATAAAACAATCTGATAACGGGCACCTACTCAAAATCCAGCCAGGATCAGCCAAGAGGGGCTTGTTCCCAGGTTAAGGATTGTAGGGTCAGAAGATGAAATGTGTTAAGATGTGCCCTAAAAACAGTGGTTGTCAACCTCGGGTCCCCAGATGTAGCTGGGTGTCACCCTCACCCAGGAACACCAGCCAGGATGGCCAAGGGCCGGGATGCTGGGAGCCGAAATCCAGAGCATGGAGTGCCAATGTTATCTGGGTCGGTAAGAGAGAAACGAAGCAAAACGAACGCATCCAAATCGCCCCCGCAGGATATAAGCCATCCCCATCCCTCGCATTATATGCGAAGCAGAAGCAGACCGTTGCCAGGCCGCCCCGCGGAGCAGCAGGTGCGCGGCGGAAGGCAGGCGAGCAGGGCAGAGCGCAGGCTTGGCCCGGGTAGGAGAACCACGCTCCCGCCGAACCGAACTCTCTGCCCACCGCCGGGCCCTTCCCGAAGTTCCCGCCGCTGCCTCCGGCCTCGCCGCCTGCTCCTGCTTGGAAAGCCGAGCTCTCGGGAGCAGAGGAGAAGCCGGGAGCGAGTCCTACCTGAAGGGATGCTGCTGCCGCCGCCGCTCCCGAAGACGACGACGACGACAGCGGCCCGCCGGCGGCAGCGCCTCACCTCTCGGCGCTGGGCGGAGGCGCCGTTTCCTGGCCGGGCCCCGTTTGAGCGGCAACTTCCTGCTTGAGGCGCGGCTGCGTTTCATTCAAGCCCAGCCAGTCCTTCCGTGCGACGAGAACCTGCCCGGCCGGCCGGGGCCTCCCCTCTTTCGCTCCGATGAGAGAACAACAACGAGAAGGGAGCGACGAGGCATGGCTAGAGGCGGCACATGTCCACATTTCCGTCAAGAGTCGGGGTGTGCTGAAGACCGGAGATTTATATAACCTTATCTGATCTGTTGATCGTAATAAAGGAATCATATAATAATAATCTTAGAACTGCAGAGCTAGAAGGGACCCAATGGATTCATCGACAGCCCCTGTCAGGGAGGCACAGTGGGGAACTGAATTCCCAACCTCTGGCTCCACAGCCAGATGCCTAAACCCCAGAGCTGTCCAGCAGCTCTTTTTCATTCTTTATTGTCTCTTTTTTTTTTACAGTAGATTGGAGTAGAGTTCATTGTAAATTTTATCAGTTGGAACGTTCATAGAACTACTAGAAGCTATTTCCACTGAAGAGCTGTTGCTGGCAGGCAGAAATCCAACAGGCGTAGCTTTCCTCAGCACGGGAGTGTAATAATAAAAAAATCACCCTTAAGAACAGTCAATCCAAATGTATCTATCAAGGAATTCCTTTCCTCTCTAAACAGAGTACTGAATGCACAAATATTGAAGCCCAGAGGGTTCTTCTCCCAGGTCTCCATTTATATCACGAGTTAAAAATATTAGCTTCCTATTGGTTATTTTTATTCATATAGTGCCATCATCATACATTATACATTACAGCATAAAATAGAAGGAAGAATAACAGAAAATTAAACAGTGTATTGTGGGAGAACTGTCCTATGCATGTTTATTCCATTCCATGGGACTTGTTCCCTAGTGTGGAACTTGTTCCCTAGTATGTAGTAAACGGCATTCATGCCTCTAATCCTATACACACTTATCAGAAGATAGTCCCATTAGTTATGGTGGGACTTGCTTTTGAATAAATGTTCTTAAGACTGAACCCACAGACAAGCAAACAATCTAAACATACTAGCTGAGGCTCATGATTGTTTAAGGCTGCAATTCTATGCGCCTTGGTTTGGGGGATTTGCTATTGCACAAATACACCCAGCATTAAGCCAAAGTCTTATACAGACTAATCCCATGCATATTTATTCAGGAGAATGTATACACAAAGTGAACATATAGCTTAGAGGGTTTGAGCCCCTCGCTGCACAGACTGGGAGACTGAATCCCTACTGTACCTCCTAGGAGAAGAACAGCCAGGATCATCTGGAGCATATGTGGCTTGATGGGCTTACATACCCTGCTATGAGTGCAACTCTGTGTAAGTTGCATGTTCCTAAAGCACCACCAGAAGGGGCAACTGGCAAACCACTTTTGAGTACTTTACACCTAGAAAACCCTGGAAATGGTTGCCATAGGTTGCAATGTATTTGATAACATACAATTAAATGTACATGCAGAATTTCAGCTTTAACAAAGGTAAGACTGGGGTTCACAGAGTATCCATAACTGCTGTCTACAATAAAAGTTTGTCAAACCTTGTGGAGTAATTATGTTCAGGGTTGCGGCTAACCAGCCCTTCTATTATCCAGGATACTTTTTTTTCATGCTTTCATCTCTCACAAACAGCCACCCAGCATTTTATAACAACTTTTAAATGAGCTGTCTGGGGTTCCCCCACATAGTTCCCCCATAGATAGCACTCTCTGTATGTGCATCTATTCCTGCAAATCTTGGGGTTTCCCTAAGATGGGTTTTTCCCTTGTGTATGAATGGTGCTGTTTTGGCTACGTAGGACAATGAGGCTCATAACTGAAATATTTTCCTTGCTTCAGGGTGGCAACTGCTGCTTCATTTCATTTGGTTCACGTTATTTCCTCTCCATATCAACTAAGGTATGCCAACAAGCAGGTTAGATAGGGAAACATGTTCCTCAGGGCAGATAAATAGCCACCTGATATCTGCTTATGTTTGGAGGTGGGAAAAATGGGTTAGCCAATTCTTAGAGGTTTATATTTTCTGCATTTCACACAGTGGCTACAGGACAACCACAGAGGAAAAGATAACCTCATTTTTTAAAAAAACTATGAAACAATGAATAGTTTGCCTATGGCTGGCAGTATTAATTGAGATTTCAGACAGAAAAGTTAGGCTTTCGATATTGTTCCTCACAACCCAAGACAAAATTGCATGCATTCTAAGGAGAAACAAATTCCAATAAATGGGTTTATGATTTACAAGTGGGAAAAACTCTGACATACACAATTGATTATATGAGGCATTTTTCTATGCTTTTAATTGTATTTATTGTATTGTAATTTTATCCTCACTGCACTTTATGACTTTTGATTTGGGCCCCTATGTATTGATGTTATTTGCTATTTTGCTACTTTGTTGTTTTATGTTACTTGTTGTAAACCGCCCAGAGTGGCTTTGGCTGCCAGATGAGTGGTATATAAATCAATAGTAAATAAAAATAAATAAAATAAAGGCATATAAATCAACAGAACAGAAGCACCATCCACTTTCCTTCTCAGTAAAACAGTTCCCCTCTCAGCACTGAGTCACAGGTTCCCACAAATCACACACATGAATTTTAAATAATGTACAGTGTGTAGTTAGTATAAATGTGTTCTAGAAACTACTACACTGAAAAGAAAAGTCGGGGGAGCCAAGTTCATGTCAGGACCTAACAATCACATGTTCATTTGGCAATATATGCCTACTTGCCTCTTCTGGTCTAGTTTCTTTTCAACACCAGTCATTTATCTGATACTATAACTCTGATTAGACTGTGTTGGCCAGTGGACACACAAATGTATGTTATTGTTCATATATGTTTCTCTTGGAACCTTTTTCCAAGACACACAACTTTACTTCTGCTCAAGAACAATTGTTTCCACGTTTAGGAATGTAAGAGGTAAGAAAAGTTCTAAACAATGGAAGGCCAGCTTTTCACATAAAGGAATGTTGAATGTCTCCCCCTTATCCCTTTCACAGCTAAAAGTATATTTCTAAAATAATAAAGCCTTCCATATAGTTCCATACTATAGAAATATCAAGGAGTCCTAGCATTCACATAGCTGCTTGTATGGTTCTACTAAACTGTAGTTGCCAAAAGTTGATTCTACCTACAGATAGCAATTAATAAAGGATATATATTAACTAACAAAAGTCTTTGACTTCTTATGCAACCAGATGTTTCCACCAACACTGTTCCTGTACTGTATAGAAGGGAAACTGCTTTCAGTTTAAAAATATGGATTGCCTCTACATCAGCACAAACAATCCCATGAAATTTCTAGCTATGAAAGCATATTAATATGTTTGCAAACAGTTTTGTTGGCTTCTGGCCTATACTGTGAGATTCCTCTCTAACATAACTTCTACACTGGTATTATCCTGTGACTACAGTGCAGCTCGTACAGGGTCATAATACAATGATGAAAAAAGGGGAAGATACCAACATTACAAGATATTGTTTTAAAATAATTGATTCCTCTCTGTACTTACTATGGTTTTAAGAACAATGTTCTACCAGTTAGAGATTCCTTTTTATCAGCATGACACCAGTTTTACTGTCTATGCCAATGTCACTCATAAACTTTCAGATGCACATCCATTTCATAACTTGTTTTACGCTTGAAACTCACATTCAGAAAAGACCGGAAATGTATAGGTCCAAGTGAAATACTGGCATGCTTCTGATAATTTAGAATTGACCCCATGGATTCTATATAACATATTTTGACATAAAAATAAGTTTTAAAAAAATTCTGAAGTACTTGTGGATTTCAATAGGTCAATTCTCATTATGGAAAATTAATCTTTTAAAAACATGGCCATACACAAAAAAGTTTCCAGAGGGATACTGCTCAAACCTTAAAAACAAAAAATAGATTAACATGTTGGTCTAAGCTTCTCTGAATGTGGTACAGGAAGATTTCTGCAGTCAAGACCATTCAATCTTATTATTTAACTGTCAATTCATTTTCTTTCCCTTTTAAAAAAAAAAGACAAATTGCAGAAGGGTAACAATGCTATTTTGTTGCAGTAAAAACAATATATAGTTTTGTGAGTTATAGTCTGAAGGGGTTTATGCCATAATAACACATATTCAGGGAGATACAGGGTTCTTTTGATTTTTACATGCAATAAATGTTTCCTTGACCATGATACATTCCAATATCAGAACTGACGTCTCCACAAAGAAAAGGGTGTATACACCTGTTTCCAAAAATAGATGATTATCCACTGTGAAATGACATTTCACTGACTATATTCACAATAGTATGAATAGCAAGACATTCCTCAAGTATTTGTTGTTAATGGGTGGCATTTTCTGACAAAATCCCACCAGAAACTGTAGTGTCAACAAATACACTTCCTGTAAAAGCAAAGAACAGGGAACCCTGCAAGCCTCTGGATGTGAGAATGAACAGTAAGTAAGAACAATGCAATGGAAAGACATAAAGGAAATCTCAGCTCCGGTTATATGTCAGGTCATTATTTCTGACAGTAATATTAACTTTAATGCAAAAATATACAAAAATATACTTTAATGAAACCTCATATACTGTACTCAAATCGTTTCAGTGCTGCTCCATATTAAGCAAGCAGATACCTTCAGCAACCTTGCAACAAATGGCTTTATTACATCCTCATGTTATATTTTATTCATTTCCCTGATATATGTTTAGCTTTCCTTACTCCCAACAATGTATATACATACCCATTTAGCCCCACTTAATTCTGCACTAGGAGAGTAGTGCAGATGAACAGGAAGAAGCAGGATTTGAGAAAAAACAACAAAGATTTAAGACTGTAAATGCCCAAACACTAACAAGTCTGAAATGGAAAGATTGGTTGCATTAATAATCCAATTTCCCAACTGTGTGTGTTCTATACAAAATGCCCATCTACTAGATATTTTCTTTTATACTAAAATCCTGTAATGAGGTCACATTTTTCCGAACATGGGATTTCCTCTCTGAAATATTAGACATTACACTGAGTACTTGAGAACAAAATTGAATAATTTTACACTCAGGAATATAAAGGAAGTTTAACTGGTAACACATCTGAGATGTCAAAGTAAGGAAATAATTCCAAATCCCTAACTGCATGCCCAAACTGTCAGTTCCCTGATCATCATCAATGTAAGGTCCTTCCTACATCCATCATGGAAAGTGCCTGCTTCCTCTCTAAAAAGACTTTTAATTCAAATTAAACTAATACACGAAACTTCAGCATTTAGCTTATCCATTCTCTGTCTTCACCCCTACCATATTTGTTGACAGCCCACCTAACTTTCCACCTTGAAAAAACCAGAGAAGAAAATAGACAATGCAGACATACCCAGCTAAGAAGCAAGCTGTTCAGGCATTAATGGCAAAGGCTTCAATCCTCCCACTTTCTTAGGAGTAAATTCTTTTTTTTTTAATCTAGTGGGACTTATTCTGATCCAACACAACACATTTTGCTGCCTGAGGCAGGGCACTAATGACATCCTCTTTAACCTGTCAAAGTATATGTATCCAAAACCAGCAGGTTGCATCCTGATATTTCAAAGCCATTATTAAATGACTTGCAGTGATGACAGAATGATGTCAGAATGAGGCTTCCTTTCCCTCCCATCCGACTTACAAGGCACTACTGTGGTCTATCCCTATATATTCCAGTTGTTAAAAATATGTTAAAAATCCTACTATTTCACAAACCACCTCCGAGGCAAGGCTCCTGAGTGTCCTTTAACTATGGCACACAACTGAGAGATGCGAGGCGGGGGTGGGGCTGCACTTAAATATATATTCAGCTTTATAAGGCAGCCTAGCCACAAAGGAAATTATTTACAAGGAAACACACACAAAGCCAACGCCGGTCACAGTAAAGATTTCCCTCCCTGCTTCTCACACGCACTGCCCAAATGCTCGCTGGCCGAACCAGCCGCGGCCAGCAACAACCCGGAGAAGGAAGGCACAATACATCTCTCCCGGACAAGATGGACACCGCCACGCAAAATCCGGCAGCGAGCGTGATGACGCTCCTGGAGCACCGCCTCCTGGGAGCTCAGGAAAGGGGCGGGCGGGATTCGAGGAGGACGCTGTTTCCATGGTGATAGTCCCCGCGTGAGTCATGTCGGACCTCGGCTCGGAAGAGATCGAAGAGGAGGCAGAGAACGATTTGGGGGTCAGTGTTCGTGGGTTTTGCAAAATGAGGGGCGGCGGTGGCGGAGGAGGAGGAAGAGGAGGAAGGTACAAAGGAGATGGAAGGGATCGGGATCGGTTTAGGGCGCAAAGTCCATCAGAAACCCAAAACTCACTTGCTGTGAAGTAAGCCCAATAGATTTTAGGGATTACTTCTGAGTAAGCGTGATTGCATAGACTAGAGAAACACCTCGTGAGGAAACAGCAGCCACTGTGCGGAAGAAACAGGTGGAGTGCTTCCTGTTGGTCCTCTTGTACTGGAACCCGGGCATCGTCCTGACAGTTTTGACATTGACAGCAATGTTGTTGTGCCTCAACCAGTAGGTTTTACACTATCCTGCACCTTCCCCCCCCCCCCGTCATGTCTTTAATGACTAGCTGTCACGATCTTTCCTTTTCATTTCTCCTAATGTGACCATGGTATTCCAGCTTTGTGCTTGGTATGCATTCTCTGATTTCATAGTCTTTATTCACTTAGTATTTTTTCACGGGTCACCCTCTTGATCCAAGGAATTTTCAGCATCCTCAAAAATATAATAATCTACATTTCAGATGCTTCTGTTTTTTTTAATAGTTGCCTATTTTAAAATCCATGATCCTGCACCTTACAGTAGAGCTGAGAATATACAGCACTATACAATGCATATTGTCAAAGCAAATTTTAAGTTTTGTTTCATACTATATTCTTCACATTAATGAAGCTACTTCACTCCATTGCTATCGTTTTCAGACCTGTATAGCATGAATCTGACTCAATTGTTCATTCAGCCAAATTAGGAGGTACTTATATTTGCCATCACCCTCTACACTTCCAGTATATATCTTAAGTAGCATTTCTTGGACTGCTTGCTTTTCACTGATTACAGGTGTACTTCGGTTTACATACGCCTTGGTTTACGTAATTTTCGGTTTACGAACCAAAATCCGTAAGAAATAATGCCTCGGTTTACGTTTTTTATGGGGTGGGGTGGGGTGTTTCGCTGTACAAAAAGGACGCAACGCGCCTGGAGGTTTTTAGCGCCGCCCCCGTTGCTACGGCAATCCATGTTCCGGTTTACATAATTTCCGCATTACGTAACATCCCGGATGATGGATTAATTTTGTAAATCGAGGTACTACTGTACTAGACATGTGCACTATCTCCAGAGAAATATGTAAAACAAACTGAATCCAAGTGTTTGTACATTTCTAAGGGCATAATGTAGTGAGTGGACCAAAGAGCTCTGCATTAATAAGGGACAGCATAACCTTTCTTTTGACAATGGTACTGTTATTTGAATCATCTCTAAAGATGTCCATGGTGCACAAATTGAAAATCCATAGTAGGGTAATTCATCCTTGTCACATTCCTCTTTGCATCTCTATGACCTCTGTTATTCGATCTTCAACTTTCATTGCAACTTTTTGTTACTATTATAGCTTGCCCATTATATTACTGTGTCTTGAGTCAAGACCTTTGTTTAACAACAACACCATCATTTTGCTGTGTTGGACTTTGTCAAAGACTTTCTCATAGTCAATAAAGTAAAGATATGTATCCACATTCATGGCATAGCATCTACCCCTAGTACTAAATCCTCTCCTGAATCCAAATTACATGGCTCATGCCCCTTCTCCATACTTTCTGTAAATTTGGCAAGTATTATCTTTAGAGGGAAGGACAGATCCTGAAGCTGAGACTCCAATACTTTGGCCATCTCATGAGAAGAGAAGACTTCCTGGAAAAGACCCTGATGTTGGGAAAGTGTGAAGGCAAGAGGAGAAGGGGACGACAGAGGATGAGATGGTTGGACAGTGTCTCCGAAGCTACCAACATGAATTTGACCAAACTCCGGGAGGCACTGGAAGACAGGAGGGCCTGGCGTGCTCTGGTCCATGGGGTCATGAAGAGTCAGACACGACTTAACGACTAAACAACAACAACAAATCTTTAGAGATGGTTCATTAAGCTTGTTTCTCTATATGTACTACAAGTGTTGGCATTTTTCTTTTTGGGCAATGTATTAAAGATACATATTGGCCAAATTTCAGGAATGGTTTCTGTTCTGCAGATTTAACTGGAAAGGTTCACTGAAACATCTAAATTATCATTTTTAATTAATTTTGAAAACAACATCTGAGTCCAGGGGCATTGCTTATTATATTAACCATATTGCATTTTGGATTTTGGATCGAAGTTTTCTGGACCAGTATAGAAAACTAGTGCAATATATTCTGTTGGTTGCTTATTTTGCTCTTCATGATACAAATCCATCAATGATGAGCATTGTTATTTTTTATCTCTTTAATATTTTATGCACATTAAAGGAGTTGTGAATTTTCACTACTTTTTCTATTTCTTTGCATTGTTTGGAATGCTATTTTTTTACCTTTTCTAATTTTTTTTTCCAATTCTTTATATTTGATAAAAATGTTAAATTTTTTAAAATTTTCATCTGTCTTGCCTTAGGTCTAATGCTTGTTCTGTTGACCAATTTCCCCTTAATATTTCTACTACTGAGGTTGTTGGTGCTCACATCTTCTTGCAGCTTTGTCAGCTTAATGCAAATAGCACTTATATCTGAGCTATTTGAGTATGTGATGTTAATTGAATATGTGATGTCCTTAAGGATCTCCTTTTAACAACAGTTTTTATGGGTGAACAGTTTAGATCACTCAGTTGTTTGACTGCCATGCTTATTTTGCTTTTACTTTCTAATATTTCCTTTAATTTGAGGCACCTACAATAATGCCAGGATAATGATTTGAACTTTTGTAACCTCCATGGTATATTTTCACTGACCTAACAATGGTTTGATATCTCTGATTAACAAAAATATAATTTGTTTGGTTCCTTACAAGTTGTTCTTAGTACCCACCTGCAGGGATTTCTATGTGTGTGGCCTTCCTGGTGGTATTTTGAATGCAGTGTTTTCTTCTTCACAAAATTGTACCATCTGTATTGAAGTAGATGAATCTGTGCTCGGACTTGCTTAAAGGTACATACCTTTGTTCTGAAGCTATGTGATAACTATTCAATAACTATTCAATTCAAATTTAAGTAGGAATATGAAGGTGAACGCAATGAAGCTGGTGAAAGGCATGGACATGGGAAGGCCAGATTACCAAATGGTGATACCTATGAAGGACAATATGAAAATGGTAGAAGAAATGGACAGGTAAGATTGATTTTGTAAATAATTTGCTCATCATACACGGTAATAGAGTGTAGGGTATTGATTTAGGACTTGGAAGATCAAGGCTCTAATCTTCTTTCGGCCATGGAAAGCACTGGGTGATCTTAGACCAATTACTGACTGACACTCAGCCTGGCCCAGGTCATAGACTTGTGTATGGATAGAGGGGAAAGGAGTGAATCATATATCCTGCCTTGAACTCACTGGAGAAAATGTGAGATATAAATGTAACTGAGATTTCTCTGAGGGCTAATTCCTTTGTGGCTAAAATAGTATCTATCCATAAAAGGCACCAACAGGCCTGGAGAAATCCCATGGTTTATGGAAGTACACAAAAAAAAAAAAAAAAAAAAACTGGGAGGAAGACACCTCTTGAGGTAGACAGGGGAAGGGGAATGGTATTAGGTGCTTGCTGGCAGACACTCTCTGTAGAAAGGATGTCTGGATTAGGAAACCAGGAGAGGAGAATAGAATGGAGACACTGGAAACCAGAACAGCAGTGCGGCTGTCCACCCTGGAAAATTGACCTCTCTATGATGTATATTTTTCAGGGATTCTACAGATTTAGAAATAGTGCACGTTACATAGGAGAATACTCTGACAATAAAAAACATGGCCATGGTGTCTTCATTTATCCAGACGGATCAAAATATGAAGGTAAATTTTATTATCCTGTTCATAGTGAATCGATCCAAAGGTAATAATAAAAGGTATTTTATTACTTCCCCTTTATTTGTGAGGATTCTGTTGGCTTGTGAAATTGTGTCTATATAAACCAACGAAAGAATACAGTGGTAGAGGGCAGTGGGTGGAGCTACAAATTCAGCAAATGAAACAGTTACTAAGGCTACAGTTTTATAAGAAAAGCAAAATAATCTGTAAAGATGTCTCCTTATCTGCTATTTCTGTTGCCATATTCCTGTTAGAGAAAAAGTGTGCTTACACTATCAGCAACTCCATTTTCATCTCCTTTTTCCTACTTACGCAGAATTCATTTAGTTTAGTTTGCTGTTGATCTCTCCATTATGGTACAATTTTTATTAATGCTTATTGCAGGAGACTGGGTGGAGGACCAAAGACATGGACATGGTGTTTACTACTATGTGAATGGAGATACATACACAGGCGAATGGTTCAATCATGTCAGGTTTGCTTTACTGAAGTTTGCTTAACTCTTCTTTTATAACTGGTGAATCTTAAATGATACCTGCAACAAAACTTTGCAGTGTGTTCTTACCCTCTTAGAAGTACTTTTATTCAAGGCTCCTCCTCGATAGAATAAGAACCTGCTAGTGCTGTTTAGGCTGCTTTGGATCAGAGGAAAAAAGCACTTTGTTCTCCACTATGCTGAGACTGTCCTACGCTATACTATATAGGAGCTGGCTCAATTCTGACTTTGAGCATTTTACTGCTATTGAATTTCAGTAGTGGTTCTTGAGAGTGGGAAAGAGAAAACTTATCTTTTTCCCTTTGCTTCCTCTTGAAATGTGCTCATACAGTCATGTGAAAAAGAAAGTATACCCTCTTTGAATTCTATGGGTTTACATATCAGAACATAATAAAAATCATCTGGTCCTTAGCAGGTCTGAAAACTGGGTAAATAGAACCTCAGATGAACAACAACACATGACATATTACACCGTGTCATTTTTTATTTAATAAAAATAAAGCCAAAATGGAGAAGCCAGGTGTGAAAAACGAAGTACACCTTCTGATTCAATAGTGTGTAGAATCACCTTTAGCAGCAATAGCTTGAAGTAATCATTTTCTGTATGACTTTATCAGTCTCTCACATCATTGTGGCGGAATGTTGTTTCAGTCCATTGAGTTATGCAGGCATTTGTTTATGCACAGCTCTCTTAACGTCCTGCCACAGCATTTCAATCATGTTGAGGTCTGGACTTTGACTGGGCTATTGCAACACTTTGATTCTTTTCTTTTTCAGCCATTCTTTTGTAGATGTGCTGGTGTGCGTGCGATCATTGTCCTGTTGCATGGCCCAATTTTGGCCAAACTTTAGCTGTCAGATAGATGACCTCACATTTGGCTCTAGAGTACTTTGGTATACAGAGGAGTTCATTGTTGACTCAATGACTGCAAGGTACTCAGGTTCTGTGATGGCAAAACAAGCCCGAATCGTCACCCCTTCACCACCATGCTTGACAGTTAGTATGAGGTGTTTGTGCTTATATGCTGTGTTTAGTTTTCGCCAAATGTGGCACTGTGCATTATGGCTAAACATCTCCACTTTGGCCTCATCTGTCCAAAGGACATTGTTCCACAAGTCTTGTGGTTTGTCCAGATGCAACATGGGAAACCTAAGCCATGCTGCTATGTTTTAGAGAGAAGAGGCTGTCTCCTGGCAACCCTTCCAAACCATACTTGTTCAGTCTTTTTCTAACTGTACTGTCATGAACTTTAACATTTCACATGCTAACTGAGGCCTGTAGCGTCTGAGATGTAACTCTTGGCTTTTTCATAATTTCTCTGAGCATTGCACAATCTGACCTTGGGGTGAACTTGCTTGGATGTGGACGCCTGGGAAGAATGTCTTGAATGTTTTCCACTTCTGAATAATCTTCGTCAGTGTAGAAGATGGACTTTAAATTGCTTGGAAATGGCCTTATAACCCTTCCCAGATGGACGGGCAGCAACAATTGCTTCTCCACAATAATTGCTAATGTGTTTCTTCCATGGCACTGTGTTAACACACACCTGAATGCTCCAGACCAGCAGACTGCAAAAACTTCAGATTTTATAGAGGTGGTCACACTTGCAGGTGATCAATGACTCAAGGGCATTTGGTTAGCAGCACCTGGCTGCTACTTAGCCTCCGAATTCCTATGAAAGCAGTAAGGGTGTACTTAATTTTCCACACATGGCTTCTCCATTTTGGCTTTATTTTTGTAAAATAAATCATGGCATGGTGCAATATGCCATGTGTTGTTGTTCATCTGAGTATTGTTTCATCTGTATTTACCTAATCTTCAGACCTGCTAAGGACCAGACGATTTTTATCGTGTCCTGATATGTAAAACCATAGAATTCAAAGAGTATACTTTTTATTTCACATTACTGTATGTAGTGTTCTGTATTTTTCCAGAGCTGTTTCTATTTCATAGCAAATGCTTCCCCCCTCCGTGCAGAGGTGATCTAGTGCTAAACTGGTGTATCAGTGCAATGTCTCAGTGCTACACTTGTTTATTCAGAAATAATAATAATCAGGGACACTTTCCCCCCCACATGACTGTATAGTATAAGAAAGGATGTTTTAAAACCTATTTGGCATTGTCATGCAAACATTGAACCATAATTCTCATCCCCCCTCCCCCAGTAATAATTCTAATCTTAGGGACCTGAACGGACCATTTCCCCATCCCCGCTACATTTCACCATCGCATTCTGGCAGTCCCATCTGTTCTTGCTCATTGATTAATGTATGGAGCTACACAGCCTGCTCAGCCCCTGGTATCTTTAGGTCTTTTCCACTTGTTCTCCAGGAAGAAGTGAAAGTTGCACATATATATAATAAAAGGATATAATAAAAGGAAGAGTCCAGGATTTTGGTGTATTTCCGATTGGACAACAGTGTCTGCCTTCCAGCAGAATCTCCCATGGAGGACTAGAAGGGGATGGGAAGAGAATTCCTTTGTGACTGTTGGCTCGATGTTAGATTAGGCCTTGTGAAATTGATTTAATAATAATTTAAAATGTCTTAAGTTGCCTTAATATAAACAATTCCATCCTTTGGCCATGTCAGAAAGATTGCTTTGATGCCCAAGTTTAAGGTTTCATGTGAAGATGCTTTTTATCTCTTCATAGGCATGGACAAGGTACTTACTTCTATGCATTAACTGGTTCCAAATATGTTGGTACCTGGGCAAATGGACAACAAGAAGGATCTGCTGAACTTATTCATCTAAACCATAGATACCAGGGGAAGTTTGTGAATAAAAATGTAAGTATATAAGAAATGGTTGTATGCTGGGAGCATTTTGCAATCTGCATGTTCTTTGAGCATACAGAACAATCTCTTCAGTTTACTTTGTAGTTTAAATACAAAATCTCCCCACCAACCCCTTAAGTTATAGTCTTAATATCCAGTAGCTCCTTGTATACAGAGGATCTCTAACATTCATTCATAACCTCAGGTAGACAAGTGCTTTTCACTTACTTTAGTGCAACAGCAATTCCACTGTCCACATGGAGCTTTTAAAGATGTTTTGAAGTATTTTGGTAAATAGAATGTAAGTTTTGTGACAAGTACAGCAAAACCAATTAATCCTGTAATACCTTAAAATGAGGCTGTGAAAACTGGGCAAGTCCAGGGCCAATTTTTATCATTTAGGATGTTTACTATCACAAAAATGACTTTCCCCCTTTAGGAAAAAAAAAAGTGAGTGGCTTGAGGTTTACTTCCTAGTTTTTGTTTTTAAGACTACGTACTTTGCTTTAGAGCAGGATCAGGTTTTCTGGCAGATTCCAGCAGCACCATTCTTCTTACTCTCCCACTTCATTTTCCCCTAGCAAAGGTGGTGGGACCTAGGATTCTTGGGGTTCCAGAGACATAAACTCTGTGGCAAATTTTTTAAGACCTCTGTTCCCTACATTTGTCAAGAAAATAGAAGGAAAAATGTAAACGGTAAACAATACAAATACAGTCTGTGACAACATTAAAGCGGCAAGTGCATCTTGGAATACAAATATTCTTCCATAGGTTTCTGAATGTTGTCCTTTACTATTACAGACTTATGTCCTTCCCCACCCCCTTCATAGAGACTGATCTTTCCCCCCCCCCCCCAAAAAAAAACCAGAAGGCCATTACTAGCACATTCCTGTTGAACTATAGTATTTTGTAATTCACAGGTACATTGTTTTAGGATATAGTGTTGTCAGAATATTACTCATTTTCATTTCTTTTCCCATGTAGCCATTGGGCCCCGGGAAGTATATATTTGATATTGGATGTGAACAACATGGTGAATACTTTCATGAGGTAAATACAGTAGCATAAAATAATGTGAGTACCAGACAGCCTAGTACTTTAGCCATTATTATTAATTACCTGGTTCATTATGTATGTGCCTTGTGGTTAAAATAAGTTTGAAGAAATAATTCTTTTGAAGAAATATATAATGTCCTCTACATTAAAGTGCAAGAGGAAACATTATAGTTCCAAACAATGGTAATAACAGTTCTGTCATTTATCTTCCATTCATAAGAACTGTCATGGGTTCTGTCTTAGGACTCATTCACACAGTAGTGTTGAACTCTGATCGTTCTGGGGTTGTGCAGAGTTGTTTGGGTATTATTTGTTGCACATTTGAACAGATTATCTCGGTATTTGCATCCACATATGGGGAGGGTATTTGTTGCTCAGTGCACTGGGTCGTTCTTATACTGCCTGTCCCAACATGGATGGACCTCCCAATTTGCTTACCTCTTCCATTCACTCCTGCCTGATGCACACGTTCTTCCTTTCTGTCCTTGTTTTAGCCATCTACAGGGTATGGAGGGATGACTGACCAGTAGAAAATACCCATAATGAAATTTCATTAAATGACACCCACCCACAAATTGTGCAGATCAGCACAGAGTACCACAGTGCTAAAGGTCACCCAAGCAGATCCTGACTGCAGCAAATCAGAGCAAAGCAGAACAGAAATACATCACTGCCTGGCAAGAAAACAACGGAAAGCCTGTGGTTTGTTGGTTGGTTGGTTTTTTGTCCTGCTTTGACTCTGCTGATTCTAGCTTCAGTCCTGCATTGTGTGGGCACCGGGATGCAATTCCGGTATAATGGGAGCAAGGAACACTGAACATGGTGAGCATGGACAGACTCTAAGATGAGTAACAGATTAGTAACAGCATCGGACTGATTTGAGGTAAACGCTTGTACAGCCGAGCCTGTCATTCAGTGCATACTGTGAATGCTGATTTTCCAAGATGAGAATCTGCTGATAAAACCTGTAAAATGTTTTTTTCTGGTGGGTGGGTGAGTGACACAGATTTTGCTGTCAAGGAAAGGATGTTACAGTTAAAAAGAATGTCTTTCAAATCTACAACTTTAATGTTTTCCATTCAAACCTGCAAAAGTTGTTGAAAACGTCTTCCCCATAATCTCAATATCCCTCTGCCCTACAGAAGAGGCAGCAAAAAAAATGCCTTTCCTTTGGAGTTACAGGCAGCAATCAGCCATCACCAAAATATATTACAACCCATTGTAACATTTTCCAGAAATGCATACTTTCAGACATAATGGGAATGTTATACTGCAAGCCTCCATTTTCAACACATTCCATCTTTTCAACATCTTTTTTCATTTTTTTCTCCCCATATGTGTGGTGCAATTCATAGTTCACTTTGATTCCTTTTTACAATTCACTTAGCTCACGCAAACTAAAACCAAGAGAAGAGGCAGCAAAGAACTGCCTTCTGTTCAGAACTATGAGAAGCAGCCCATCATTGAAGCTTTTATCTACACGGAACCTAGTACAACAGAGGTGCTCTCTGGCTTTGAAGTGGAGTGTTTCTGCATGATTTGTCTGCATGTTGTAGAAAACCAAACCATTCTCTCTTGTGTGCAACATAAGTTGGGAAAGGAAATTTAGGGAGAAATTAATTCCTTTGGAACAATGATACATGGTAGTTGAGTAATTTTCCACAACAGTTGGAGTATGTTAGTGTCATGTTTAAATTAAAATCAACTATTTTGCAATACAGGTGTTAGAGTTCCCACATAATAGCCTGGGATCCTAGGGAAGAATGGAATCCAGGGACAGCTTGACAAAGGGTATATTTTCTGGGAGGAAAGACTAGCAGAATGAATAACTGCATATTTGCTGTTCAATTGGTCACAGTTATTTGTTACATTCCTCACTGAGGAGCTGACATTTCTGTTAACTTTGTTAGAAGAAGTTAAATCATCATCATGGTTTCATATGTGTGGAAGCTTACAATGCTGTTTACTCCTTTATTATATAAAATACGATTGTACCAACATACTTCCCCCAGACTGACAGAAGAAATAAGAAAGACCCAACAAGCACTCTTACACTAACAGCTGCTGTCTTTGGGCAGAATATTCTATAGTCAAACTGCCAGAAATACAAATTAAAATACAAAATAGGAGAGTAGTTCAAAGCAAAGTATCTCAATAAGCAAAATACTTGCTTAAATAAAAAGAGGTCTGCCTGTTGCCAGAAGAACATTGAGAAAGAAGTTTTTAAAAAACCCCATTTTTGGATATTGGTGATATAAAGTGAAGGGCCCTTCCAGAGGATTTCATTACCCAAGCAGGCTCCTGTAGGAGGAGACAGACGCTCAGGAAGCCTGGCTTTGACCTATTTAGGGATTTACATGTCATTAGCAGTAGTTTTTGTCAGACACTGAACCCAAGGTAGATTAGTAGTTATATGCTTGCTGTGACAGTGATTGGTCAACCATTTGGCTGCAATATTCTGGACCAATAAGGAACTTCAGAGGCAGCCCCTCATAGAGTATGTGACAGTGATTCAAACAAGTACTTAACAAGGATATGGTGCATCTTTCTGGGATAGCTGAAAGTTGCGGGAAAGCCTGAGATACAATGTGAGTGAGGGTATACATATACATGTAACTGACACCAAAGCAGGGGGGAAAGTCTGTAATCACCAAATGGGCCTGGTAACTTCCTTTTCCATCTTCCATGCATGTCATCTTTAGGAAAAAGCAGAAGAAGAGGAAGAGGAAGAATTCTTGGCACCCATGATCCCCAAATGGAAAGCAATGAAAATTACTGGTCTTACACTCTGGGCACCCGAAGAACCACCTCCCGTTCCAGAAGCAACTCCTGCAGCAACTACAGAGGCTCCACCATCTGAAGCCGAGGAACTAGCAGCTACAGGTTTGTACTCTGGAATGTGGGAGCCAACTATCAAGCACTGACTAGTGCAATAAATCTAAATTCATTTCAAAAGGACTCATTATTTGGGAGACCAAGGTTTTATATTACCATTGGATCCATGCATTTTGCACTGGCACAGTATAAGATTTTCTCAGTAAATCTGAACCCAATTGCATGGAGAAATATGCTCATAATTCAAGCTGGAAACTACATAATGGTACCTGTAGAGGGAGAAATATAGCAATTGGTTGACCGCCATAGGTGATTAGAATTTTCAGGCATAAGGACAGTCACTAATATCCTCTGTCATTTTTAAAGACATACAACAATAAGAGCATTTCCAGCTACTGAGAAACATAGAGTTAAAACTGAGTTCTGTAATAGAACCTTCAGAGTAACATTGACTGTCCAGTTCTAGTTATGACTCAGTATTCTTTACATGGTTATCTGGAAAATTCCTAGCAAGAAAATCTACTATGTTCATTGAAGCTTAGGTAAAGGTAAAGGTTCCCCTTGACATTTAGTCCAGTCGTGTCCGTCTCTAGGGGGCGGTGCTCATCCCCGCTTCCAAGCCGTAGAGCCAGCGTTTGTCTGTAGACAGTTTCCGTGGTCAGCGCGAGCCAGCGCGACTAGACAGTGCGACTAGACACGGAACGCCGTTACCTTCCCACTGTGGTGGTACCTATTTATCTACTCGCATTTTTACATGCTTTCGAACTGCTAGGTTGGCAGGAGCTGGGACAAGCAATGGAAGCTCACTCCATCGCGTGGATTCCATCTTATGACTGCTGGTCTTCCGACCTTGCAGCACAGAGGCTTCTGCAGTTTAACCTGCAGCACCGCCACGTCCCTTCATTGAAGCTTACTCCTATGTAAATGTAATGGCACTGCAGCTTTATAGGAATAGCAAAGCAGTTTGATAACAAACAAGATTAGGATTTTACCCGAGATGGTTATTAAGGGAAATACACTTCATGCATGTAAGCAAGGTAGTAATGCTTTCATTCTTCATCCCCATTTCAGCTGGTAGTGAGGCTGCTGAAAGTACAGAGGCACACGCAGAGACACCTGAGCCCATTGAAACAACAGCTTCACCTAGAGACATGGAGGAAGAGGAAGAGGCAGCTAAAGAAGACCTGGGAGAACCAGGTGAGGGGGCTGGGGGAGGGAGGTAGAGGGAAAGGAAGTATGCCATGGGTGATTGAGGTGATCCCTTGAAAGCATGGGACATTATTTACTTAGAAGATATTCTATCCCTCCTTTGGATCAGGTGATGCTTACAATAGATGGTAATGATACAAACACAAATGCAATCCACAAATTCAGAATTGTCTAGTAGCTCTTTCTCCCCTGGCCAGTGAGCAGGGCCAGAGTATGGTTCTTTTCAGCTCTGCAGTCCCAAGTGAACTGAGAGTTAGAGCTAGCCACTCTTCTGAAAAGGGGAAGAATTTCCATGTGATTGCATGCAACCTTCCAGTATGAGATAGGTTCATCAATTCAGGTACAAACCCACAGGATCTGGCATTACCACAGTGCATTGCTGGAGTTAAAATGCTTCTGGGCCAAATAACTCCAAAGGCTGCTTGTGGGTGCTGCATGGCCTGTGGAAGTTGTGATTCAATCCCTCATACATGGTTGCTTGCTTTCTGTTGGATGGCTGCTATGAGGTGTGGGGCCAGAACAAATGGAGACGTCTTAGGTCTCAGCTTCTGTTTGGAAATCAGAGAGTGCTCTTTCTCTTTCTGGAGCACTTGCCTTCATATTTTGAAGGACGCCTTCACTCACTGTTATCTGAGGCAAGAGACAAAGCATTTTAAAAATATTTGTTTAAAAATATTTTTTTTTTTTAAAAAAATCTTTTTTTCAAAAATTATTTACAGCCCCAGCCATCACAGAAGAAAAGGAGGAAGAAGCAAAGGATGCTGAGCCACAGGACTAGGGAGAAAAAATGAAAACAATAACAAGGCAAGAGGCACAAGCCAATCATGGTTAAATATTTTTAGGTTCCTTTAATTTTAACTAAACAGTTAAGCACATATTTAACTCTCTCTCTGAACTTAGTAGAAATTACAAGTAGTTGACTTTGAGGAGGTCTCATGCTCCTGTTTCCTTTTTTAAAAGAATATTATCTAGACTCCTTTATTCATATTCCATGGGATCAGCCTTAGCTCATGGTTGTCAGAGATTAGAGGCAAAGGCTGCCCCTACCTGTCATAACTCCTTCCTTCTCTCTTTCTGGTGCTTCACACAGCCCAACATAATGAGTTGGACCTAAATTTAGTTATACATGGGATATGAATGTTCCTTTTAAATGCAAATGTCTGTCAAGCTATTTTGAATAAAGACTTTTTTGCTACTTTAAGTCTGATTATCAGAGTCTGTCTTTTTTGTGCATTTTTCCCCTTGTTCCCTTTTCAGTTGTGCATAATGTTGCCAGCCCTAGCTAGCTTTCAGAGAATTCTTCACAAAAGATTTAACTTCTCATTTAGATGAATTTTGAAATCAAAGAAAGAAAGAAAGAAAGAAAGAAAGAAAGAAAGAAAGAAAGAAAGAAAGAAAGAAAGAAAGAAAGCTTACTGAATCTGAATGATGCAAAAGAAGCTTTAGGGGTGTCCCTGTTACCCAACATGGGTAAAGAAACAGTAGATATTTTTGTTACCTGTGTAACATAAGGGAATGTAAACTTCCTAGTTCATTCTTCAACAATATCCAAGGATAATTAAGAGTATTTAAAAGAGAAAAAAAATCTGGACTAAATGTGTTAATCTAAAATAAAGCCTTATATATTCAAATAGAAAATCTTGTTCATGTTACTACATGTGGCAATAGCAGGGCACAGATGCCACCTGGAGGCTTATTAGGTCCCCAAGTGGCACCAAGGCCAGTCCTCTGCCAATGCAGGAAATCTAGTTAAAGCATCTCCAATAGGTACTCATCCTACTTCTGTTTAAAAACTTGCAGCGAATGACACTCCCTGCTTTAGAAGGTCATGCGTTGCACTGTTGAACAACTTTTACTGTCAGGACATTCCTCCTAGTGCTTAGTGTAAATTTCCTTTGTTATAACCAGAACCCATTGTTATTGTTTTTACACACACACACACGCACACGCACAAATTCTCTTGTTCACAAGCTCATGTTCATCTGAGGTTTCAAGTTGAGAAGGAGTATGTAGCCTAAATATTTTCCTTAAACACTCCTCTCAGTCATCAATAAAAGACAGGAGGATCTTTTCAAAGGATGTTCCTTTGAAAATATTTTTTGCTCCATGACCATTTAAGCTGGTTGCAGTGATCTAAAACAAGAGAAAACCTTTGGGGGTGGGGGCACATGGCCTATATGGAAACCTATCTGGTGGTGGTTGTGACCACATTTCTAAAGCTGACAAGACTATTATTTATCTCTCCAAAGGTCCACTCATATACACTTAACAAGTAGTCAATAAAGATGAAAATAAATGTCACTCTTGGAAAAGTTACTTTTTGGATTCTAAGTCCCATCATCTCCCAGTCTGAATAGTCAATGGATATGCCAAGTGGGATGTTTTGGGACTAGTTATTCAAAAAACTAACGTTTTCTAGCTGTGGCAAAGGCACATAGATGAACCTATTTTGCACATTACACTGCTGTCTCTCAACTGTATTTTTCCTTTACCAGTTATAAAAGTCAGTACAAATATTTCTACAAGCCAGCAAAAATAAATTTTATGCACATCTACTGTCTTCCCTCTTAAAAGTGGAAAGACCTCCTGCAGAGCTGGAGGCAAGTGAATAGTGTGCAGCTAAAACACAAACAGATAAATGACATTGACAAATGTGACAGTGTTGACACAAACAAGAATCTGTTCTGGTTTGGTTTTGTTCTTTTGGAAAGGGATGTTAACTTAGTCGCTTATCAGTGCTATCAGAACTGTCTACCTCTCCAGTCGTCAGAATATATGAGAATTTCATTTGGTTTGTTTTTCTATATGAATGTATCAAAATATATGCATTTACCAATAAATGTGAGGAAAAGAACTTGAGGTTCTAAAAATGTGGGAGAAATTGAAATTGACTCGTGGCACAGTGGTTAAACTGAAGTACTGTAGTGAAGACTCTGTTCATGACTTGAATTCAATCCCGAGCTCAGATAATTGGCTCAATATTGACTCAACCTTCCAAGGTCGGTAAATTAAGTACCCAGCTCACTGGGGGAGGGGCAATGTGTAGCCTGCATAACTAAATTGTAAACTGCCCAGAGAGAGCTTTAAGCACTATGGGATAGTATATAAGCAGCCCACATTGCTTTGACAGATTTGTATAACTCTTCTCAATGCAGGGTGGCACATAGCCTTCTGGATTAAAACACCTCATGTCTGTTATTTTAGTTCGGACTTTGGAACCTAACAAATAAAAGCCAGGTGCCATGGCTAGGTCTGTACACTCCCTGTTCTGTGTTACAAATTATTTTTGAAACCTTAATCTCCGAGGAGAGCTGTGACACAATACACAGGGGTGCTGTTTCAGAATGGGCCTCTTTTACAGGGAAACCAGCTGCCATTTGAATCCTCTCTTCCTCAACATGGTGCCTGGGTCATTTTGTCCCTGCCCTTCCCTCCTCTTGTCTCCCCTTCTCCTTCCCCTTCCCCTTCCTTCCTTCGAACTAGGGCAGTTAGGTAACCAAAGGGGGCCAAAAAAGGAGCAAACACTTGGCATAGAGGAGGAAGCTTTAAGGTAGCTCTATTCTAACTGTGCCTCCTGCAGATCTGGACAGTCAGAGCAGAGCTGCCTTAAAACTTCCCCCTTTCTCTCTGCCAAGTCCTCACTTTTTTCCTTAATAAGATGAGAAATGAAAACCTCCTCTCTCTCTGCCAATTCCTTGCTTTCCCCCCTTTTCATCATGTACCTGTCCTAGTGTTATAGCACTACAAGCGAAAGAACGAACGAACGAATGAACAAAGCAGACCCAGGCACCAGATGTAGGGAGGACAGGATACAAATGGTTAACAAGCTGCAAATAAGGCTGATTTCCTGTCTTTTCTCTGCTGTGCTTGACTGAATTGAATTACCACAAGGAAACCCGACTTCTTAAATGTGACGTCACAGCAAATCTATTTGCATTTTTCCTACTGTGTCTTTGTGCCCTCTATTAGAAGACAGCCAATTAGTAAATAGCTAAATATATTTTTAGAACTTCTTGGATATAGTGGACATAGCAGGCGTTCCCAATAGCAGCAAAGGAAGTTACCTTATATTAAATCATACTGTTGATCCACCTAGCCCATGTTGTCAGCTTTCATTGGCAGCAGCTTTCCAGACTTTCAGGTAGTGTTCTTTCCTAGCCACACTTGGAGAGTCCCCGATAGTCTCCATCCAAGTACCAACCAGGACTAACCCAGCTTAGCTTCTGAAATTAGATGAGAACCAGGGCTCACCGAATCGAAGCCATGGGATTTTCTGTGTAGTAGGGACTCTGACATCACCTGCCATCTCCTTCCCAGACTTCCCTGTTCCCTCTGAGCTTAACTACAGTCCTCACAGAAGCTGTAGGAGAAATGGATTTCCCATAGAACAGGATATTATTTACTCTTATCATCTTGGCACTGATTTAATTTAATATAAATGTTAAAATTATGATGTTTTAAAAAATTTTATTTTTATATCTTATGATGTTTTTATTATGTATGTAAGCCGCCCCGAGTAGACTTTGTCTAGGGGGGCGGGGTAAAAATCTAATAATAAATAAAATAAATAAAAATAAATATTGCTCCAAGTATTTGAGGGTGGTCTGGTCTTCAGTGGGCAATGAAGAGCCATTCAATTTCATAAAGACCTACTCCTTGTTTATTTATAAGGACTGATCCAGCTGCCTGCATTTTTCGACTCCACGTAGGGGGTAGTAGTGACTGTGGAGACCCATTTCCAAATTTATTACCATATTGCATGGTATTGTGGAACTGTACGTCTAGCTGCTGCAGCAACAACAATATGGGGAAGTTCATGTTTTGTGGCTGTATTTATGTTGTTTGTTCAAAATATTTGTTCAAAATAAGATTTTCAAAATACGTATAGGCTTGATAGTTCATTTTTAGTTCTCACCACTAGATGTCACCCTAGATTGTTGTACAGTACAAGCATTTTTACATTGGAAACTAGGGACAAATTCTCAAGCCTATAGTTCCTCATGGGGATGCCTCAGGGAGGCTTTCATGGTTCAATCCATCTACCTCAAAAATTGATTTTTTTTTTTTACGGAGAAATCCAGACAACATTCCCTTCTCTTTTCTAATTCTCTGATATTTGACAACACCCCTTTCTGTCTTTCTGTTTACAACCATAATAACAACAACAATTGCCTGCTATAAAGTCAATTCTGACTTATGGTGACCATTTTAAGGTTTTTCTAGGTGAAGAATACACAGAAGTGATTTACTATGTAGCTATTTTTTCTTTCCCTCTTCCATTTTTAAAATATCTTGCTTACAATAAAGACATATTAAAAATGGAAGAAGAAGAAGTTGCTTAATGCCTTTTGATTAATAGTTGTCCCTTAGTTTAAGCATTTCAAAGCCAACCAAAGCGCTTGCCAGCTTTCAGTGAGCTCAAGGACTACAGATCAGGTTGACTGTCTTCATTTTCCCGCTGGTGCTAGTCCATCAGTTTTATCACTATGGTTGAAAGCTTGTTTTCACCAGCATACGTCTTTCATAGTGAAGGCATTTCATTGTGAACCTCTTAGGAAGGAAGAATGTAAAAAAGAAATTTGTGTTCATTCATGGTAATTATATGTTGGTTTAGGTATTTGACTGCAGAGCCAGAGGTTGGGAGTTCGATTTCCCCTGTGCCTGCTGAGAGTAGAGCCAGGCTGTATGGCCTTGGGCAAGCTGCAACCCCAGAAGAAGGGAATGGTAAACTATCTCTGAGTACTGTCTACCTAGAAAGGGCCACCATAAGTCAGAATCAACTTGATGACACACAGTTATTATTATTATTATATGACACTTTCAAATGCGTAGGGCCCTTGCTCCCTCTACTGGCACGTGATAGCACCTGACATAAACCTGCAAAAGACGGAAAGAGAGAGAAGTCTATTCCATGAACTCTGCTGAAAGATCTACTTCATGGCACTTGTTTCCATGAACTGCTTCTACTCAAGCTGAACACCACAAGAACTAATATTTAACTTCAAGAATCAGTTCATTCGCTTGCTTTATTTCTCTTTCCATCTCTTTTTTCTTTTCTGTTCTTTGGATTGTTAACCTGAATTTGCTTTGTCTCCCTCATTCATTTTATGTAAAGCTTCAGGCAGAGAGGCCATCTTGATTCAATTGATCATATCAGTCACCCAGGAAGACTTTTGGGTGAGGAGTAGAATAAAAACTGATTTAAACAAGTAAATAACTAAATTAATCATCATAATCTGCCTCCACTCATCTGCCTATGTACTTCATCTAATCCACTAGCTGGAGCTGTCCTGAACACCTTCCATCTTCAGTTGTGACAGTACAGGAAAAGAAGACCAGAAGAAGCTTGCTCTGTATGTGCAAAATACTGTTTGTGAGAAAGCAAGTCTTATTATCTAGTGTCTTTATCACAGAATTGCATGAAGACAGATTGAAAAGTAACTGCTCCATGTAGTTTAATCATATGAATGCCATTTTGGGAGATCTCCAGCAGATACGGAGCTAAAATGTGAGCTTAATCTTATCACAACACACCATTTTTGCAACCGCAATATAGTGAATTTGTTGTTATTTCTTGGAATGCATCACAGATCATTTAATAATGTCTGTATTATTTTTTACTATTACAGTTACTCAGTGGAAGCTGGTATGTGCAATTAAAAGTGCACAATTAAAAGTACAAACTATACTACTTGGCTACATTTCTTTCTTTGCCCTGGAAGATTAAAACAACAACAACTTTAAACATTTCATGGAAAGAAGTTCTCTTCCGCCTCTCTCTATATGTCATGGACAGTTCTTGAATTCCATTATTTGGCTATAGCCCAGAAACCAATTGCAGGGCAGGAGTTGGGTTTAGCCATAATATTCAGTTGAATCAGAACAATATAAATCCACAATTAGTCTATGATCATTGGTTAGCTGTCCAGAAGGATATGTTTCCAATTAAATGCCGCATTTGCTCCATGGGTTAACATTTTGATTGGTGGATTAATCATTTGCCATTTTTTCTCCTCTTCAAGCTCTTCACAGAAACACATGCCCAGTGAAGGTATCTAGTGAAGCAAAGATAATTCCAAAAGCATTTTGTTAATGCTATTCAATATATCACTTCATTTTCCTACTCAAGATGTTCTTCTTATTGCAAAGCAGGCACATTCTTATAGACCAACACCATGATATAGTCAAATAAGTTTTATTACCTAACAAAGATAGAGACAAGATCCCAGAGACCTCACAAAGAAACAACTCATGGACTGCTAGTGTTTGAAAAACAGGCTCATGAGAGAAAACTATGGATGCATTTTAATGGCACAATAAGTCAGAGGTGCAGAGAATCCTGAATTTATGTCCAAGCTATTAGTGCACACTGCCCAATCACTCCCAGTTCCCTCTTCCCACAAGTTAAAGAAACATGGGGCTTTCCCTCCATAAGAGCCTTGTGTCACAGTGGTTGAACTGCAGTACTGCAGTGAAGATGATGTTCATGACCTGAGTTTGATCCTGAACTCAGGAAGCTGGCTCAAGGTTGACTCAATCTTCCATCCTTCTTAAGTCAGTAAATGGAGTACCCAGCTTGCTGGGTGGGGGGTGGGGTGGCAGGCAATGTTTAGCCTGAATAATTAAATTGTAAACTGCCCTGAGAGAGCTTTAAGCATTACGGGGCAGTATATAACCAGCACACTTTGCTTTGCTTTTGTCAAGTTTTGTTCTAAGAAAGAATGCTTATCTGTCCCCAAATAAGCCAGAGTCATACACTGAAAACACATCAAAGCTCATGAATCTGACTTCCTCAGAGAGGGACATATAATTGTTTCTGATTCAGACTTTATGATAAACAAACCGCAAACACAAGGGCCATGCTTTTTTTAAAGTCACTCTTGCTTGCAAGAGGAGTGAAGTGAGAGTCAACATAGAGCTTGCACCAACACACTGCTCAGTCATAAGTGAGGATTCTCCACTCCTGAATGTTTACTTCTTGTGATGAGGAAACTATGCCTTATGTCAGCAGCACAAATTTGACTATGCGATCTGAGAGTTGCCTGACAGTCCATTGCTTCAGAAGCTTTGACAACAGTGCTAAAAATCTTGCCAGCCAAATTCTTCTGTTTCAAATGCTTTCAGAACAGAAAGTGAACAGTCACAGGTAGTTCATATTGATGTATGTATATGTGTCCCACAGTAAAATGGTAAAGTAACCCCCACCCCTGAGCCACCACTACTGTAGCTGGTGTCTGTTATATGCTGTCAAGTAACATCTGACTTCTAGCAGCCCAAACAGGGGTTTCCCAGGTATATGAGGTATTTAAGGAGTGGTTTTACCATTGCCATCCCACCCACCTCCCATTGGCTTTGACACTGGCTATTACCACGGCTTAGTTACAGAATATATGCTTTGGGTGAAACAAGTGTCAGTTTTGATTCCTTGCATCTCCCATTGCATAGGGTCAAATCAGAGGTGATGGAAATAATCTCAGTCTGATCTTGTGTAATTAGGCTTTCTGTATTCCTAAGAGTGAAAATTATTCATACTGTGGTGGTGGTGGGGAAATGTACAATGTCTCTCACCTTTCGAACAAGTTGGGCAAAGTCATTGCCATCTCTAGCAGGGAGACCCAACAATGGCCGAGTGAAGGAATCCAGAGATGAGCCATGGCCAACGATCAGGATGCTACCTATTGTCAGAAATCATATTCCTTAGAATGCCATATTAACATATGGGGTGTGAATTATATGCATGATATTTGAGTTCATTCAGACCACCATGTACTCTAAGCTTGTCAGAGAGAGCCATATGGCATATTTTTTGTTTGGAAATTTGTCACTGAAGATACAAGGTAATGAAATGAAGACTCAGGTTAATGTTACCTTTAGTTGCACAAGAGCCAATGATGTGTTTTATAGTCTCAGAGCATCTGTTAACATAGTCCTCAAAACTTTCAGATGGCATCAAAGAAGAAAGAGGAAAACTACATCTGTAAATGAAACCATCCATTTGGTTAATACTGGTTGGGTTACAGGAAACATGAGCTCTTGATCATTTGAACATCCATCCTTGCTTGATCACTAAAACTCTCCGGTGACTTGTGAGATTATTTCCCATAATTTAGAGCAAGGATGGGCAACTTTGGCTAGAGAAGGAGTTGATCACCTGCCTGTGGAAGCCTCTGGGGCTGTGTGGACCAGCAAGCAGGCAAAATAAAGTAATGAAAAGAATAAAACTGTAAGTGGGTTTTGAAAAATGGGTCTTTTGTTTGTTTGTTTGCTTGCTTGTTTGTTTGTTGTTAAATAGTATGAGGCAGGTTGCAACCTTTTAAAAAGAATTGTAGTTCCTGGAGGCTTGAAGGAACGGCAAAATACAATTATTTTCTGGGGACATTTTTATTTGGCTGGGGGTTGGGGGGAGGGCCCACAGAAACATCCTTGGGAAGCCGCATAATGCAACACATCCACACTTTGCCCACCTCTCATTTAGAGTGTCATATGTTTCATGATGCACATGCATGGAGCTGTTATTCCAGGGAGATTCAGTGAAAGGGGTAGCATGTTCTTACACATGTTAGTTTGTGTACAACAGTTCCATCTACTGAAATGAGTGATTGTTGGGCCTCTGAATGTGAGGAAGCTTCATTTGGGCACTGACACTCCCAAATTACCAAAAAATTGGGTGAATTGGAATAACTGTTCTTCCATGCTGCAGGTGTAACTAGAGCAGTATACTGTGATATTGAACCAATTTGTGAGGGAAAAGCACTTCAGAGTACTTCGAAGCTTGAAAGATCAATAGAAATTATTCAGCACTTTCCTGCAACTAGTACTGGAGTGAAAATTGTGCAGTTTGTGTGTCCCTCAGAGGTCTCTATATGGGGAGCTGGGAACAGCCTAAAAGAGTTAGTTATGCCCTCAGAAGGGCATGTTTGGTGATTTAGAAGCTATTTTGTTGACCAGGCTTGTTTTAGAACCCAAATAGCCTGAAAACATTGTCCTGTAGTAAGGAATACAACACATTTATAAGGATTTTACCTCCCATAACATATATGGGTAATTCCACAGATCCAGCTGGGGGCACTATGAAAACTGCAGTGCAAAAAGAGAGAGATAATATTGGTAAGCTCTGCTCAATTCAAAGCCCTTCAGTCAACTGAACAATTGCCAGAGCTGGAGCATGCACTGCGGATAGGCTACAACAGGACTCCAAGAGCAAGGCACACGGCTGCAACCAGCCTCGCTTCTGTCACTGTTTCCTATTCCGTTTGTGGTTTCGCAGACATTTAGAAACTGCACTGAAATACAGGACTGCATTGCCGTGGAAGGAAAAGAAAGAAGCAAAGAAGCAAACCTAAACATGGTTAACTGAGTGCAATAGTAATCACTTCTATGCAGAATATACAAATACTTTATGCCTCTGAGTATCATGTTATATTGGAAATAAATAATCTTATGTTCTAAAAATGCATTGTGCACGATACATTGGAACAGGTGTGGTCTGATCTTTTCATTTCTCTCACCCCACACTGGAATTCTTGATTTTCCCCCAAACTGTTGCTTCTTCCAAGTGTTTCTTTTGAGAATCTTGTACTTTTACTGGTGGATCTCTGCCACTAAATGCAGAGGGCATGCCAGTACTATAGACCACCACAACAGAGCCTTCGGTTGTCACTATAGCATATACTGTAGGCACTATTTAAGAAATAATGTAATAGGAGCACTTACTTGTAGGTGGTATCCACACTGTAACTGATGTCAGACAGTTCTCTTCGTGTCATAAAAGGAGGAATCGCAGTGCTTGTCTCCCATTTAGTCCATTCAAAGAGCCCTGGTTCAATACAGACCTTAGCTTTTTGCTCTAGCTGAAGCCCTGCGAGAATCAAAGCAGATATTTTGACAAAGGAAGCCATTCAGTACTCCTTACTGAGCTCAGATTCTTACATTCAATTAACATCTTAAAAAATCTTAAATCTCAGACAAAGCCTCAATTCACCATAAGAGAGCAACCCAAAGTGAAACAAGAATGTGCACATTTCAGTGGGGAAATATTCCAGAGGGCTGATAAATGCTCAGAACAATTACTTTTTAAAAAAATATAACTCTCAGAATCCCAATACAACAGAATCTGGAAAAAAAATTGAAATAAAGTTATATTTTTAGCCATACTGGCTGGGGGACTCTGGAAGCTGTCATCCAAAAGAGTAACATTTCTGAGCATTGAGACCAGATGTGCTTATAGGGCATAGAATGGTGTCTGACAGGCAGGGAGTAAAACAGTTTAGAGGAATTGGGAAAGAAGACTATGTTTAGGTTCCTGAACAGGAGCGCTCCACTTCAAGACATATATGACTGGTCCAGAACTGGAACAATGTTTACTGTTTGAAAAGGGGGATTGTAGTCCATGAAATCACACACTGAAATAAATCTGCAAGTTTTTAAGATGCTGAAATGCATTTATTTTTGAAAGTAATAAATCCCAGAAAGAGAGAGAGAAAGAGAGGAAGAGAGAGAGAGAATTATCTTCTACCAAGTTCTGCATAGATCCCATTCATTAAATGCCAAAAGGCACTCTTTACATAATGAGTAAAAGAGTAGCAACTAGCACCCTAAAACTGTCGTCTCCTGGTTTAAATAAAAATCTAATAATAACAATTTCATGCCATCAAATCAATTCTGACCTACGACAACTCTTTTCAGGATTGTTTAGGTAAAGAGAACTCAGGAGTAGTTTACCATTCCCTTCTTCTGGGGGTGCCCTGCGACTGTTCAGTTGGCCCAAGACTGTTCTTCCTGGAGTCCCAGTGGGGAACTCCCAACCTCTGGGTGCATAGCCAGATACCAAACTCACCAAGGTATTCAGCCAGATAAAATAAAATAAAATAAAATAAAAGAAGGAAGGAAGGAAGGAAGGAAAGAAGGAAAAAAAGAAGGAAAGAAAGAAGGAAGGAAAGAAAGAAAGAAGGAAAGAAAGAAGGAAAGAAATCTACTGGAGGGCAAATACCAGTCAATGATCAGCTGTGATAGAAGGAGCTGTGTCATACTTACCTTCCAATATATGCTGAGCAGTTTGGATACAGCGCAATGCCGGAGAAGAGTAAACACAGCTAACCATCACTTGCTGTTCTAGCAAGGCTTCTCCTAGTAGTGAGAGCAGGGGAGGGGGGAATGGTCCAGAGATGATACTCCACAAAAAAGAAGAGATGGGTGCAAAACATATTCTCAGACATATCAAGTTTAGTTTTCTTCATGCACTGGCTTGAGGGCACATTTGTTTCCATCAGAACAGTTACATTACAGAACCTCAGTAGGTGGGTTCAAAAGAAATGCTTTCAGAATGAATGCACAACAAGGAGTAGCTACCAGTTTTCATGGCAGCTCAGTTGGAATATATTTGTCTCAATAACAAATGCCTCGAAAAAGCCTGAAAATGTCTAAGAAAATGTGGCCAAAAAAAGTGCAACAGGACATTGAAAAGCTACTTTTTTAGACTACGATTCACAGAATCCCACAGTTAGCATTACTATTAGGTGCGAGTGCTCATAACCTTCCATTTTACTCACAATTCCTCTAAGAGCTGATAGCTTTACTGCAGGCAACACTCCACCATCATCCCTAGACTATCACCCTGTCTCAAAACTAGGAAACAACAAGTACCAAGGTAGCATTGGGAGAATAACTGAGAAGTGGAGAAATGTGTTCTAACCAAACTGCCACAATGTGGGAAGAACTTTAGATTTTAGTCAGAGCTGGTCCTACTGTTAAGTAAAGTGAGGCCGCTGCCGCCAGCAGCAGATGCTAAGGAGCAGGTATCAGGAAGCCAGAAGTGTACCCCGGCTTCCCCAAGCTGCTTTGTTGCCCTGAGGTGTGATGTAAGATCCCATACCATGCCAGGGTTGAAGTAAAATTTAATTGCCAGTCTGAGTGGCTTTTATGCAGGGGCATCATCTTGTCCTTCATTTTAGACTGATAAATATCTTAGGGTAATCTTGGATCTCAAGAAACAGGTGCCAACACTGTATGTATATTACAAAGGGAAGGGCACAAAAGGTATTCTCAAGTAATTCCAAACCCTTCATTTGGTTTCTTCAAGCTTTGATTAGCATCCTAAATAGCTTACCAATCAGCCTAGCTTGGAAGATACCACAGGATGATATGGGAGGATCACATTCAAAGTCCTTGATGCCATTTTTTCGATTTGGTAGACTGGAGGGGAAATTTAGATCTGCTCGATAATATTTTCCTGAAACAAAACAAAATGCTTTAATATGGCAAAATATTTGTAGCCAGTCTCATCCTATTTCTTTTAATTTTGCTTACAGTTTAGTTAGGTTAGCCCAGAATGCTACTGCTGTTGCTTTTATAAACTCAATCCATTTCAAAATTCATATTTTCTTCCACATTAGCTTCTGTGCCATTCATGGCTGATATGTATATGCCTCCAAATTGATGCTTTATTCATTAATAATAACACCATTGCAGATTTATGGCAAACTTGAGAATTTATGGAGAGATCATTTCCATGGCCAATGGATTTGGCAAGGAACAAGTGGCTCAGCCTTCTTTGTTTTGGCAAATATTGTTCACATAATACCAGGGATGGAGACTCGAGGCATGGGACTCACTGTCAAGTTGGACTTAAGTCACATCAGTGACTTGACTCAGACTCGACTGGGGTTTCTTTTTCAATGACTCAGAGTCAACTCACAACTCAGAATCCACCCATCTCCTCCCTTCTTTCTGGGGAAAAAAAGCTTGTTTTTAATAGGGACTCGGACATGGGGCTTGGGACTTGCAACTTGATACCAAAGACTTGAGACATGGTACCAAAGACTTGCCAACATCCTTGCATGGTAAACTGCATTAAATCAAGCCCATTGTGTCAGACCCCTGAAGTTCTGCTTACCATCCGCACCAAAACACTGCTGAAGCCAAGACTTCCCAAATACTTGATCTACACTTTCCCCATGACGTATCACCAAAAGGCCTCTTGGTGCTGTTCTCCAAGAAAGCTGGAATAAATTGCAGTACAACTCTAGTTAATTAGAATGGCAGGATATTTTCATAATCTGAAATATAAATGAGCAGAAGTCCCATTTAAATGGGTATTTTATTGGCATGACATCAACAAAGTGATAGTACTATCAGTTTTATATCAGCACATAAAAGAGTGACTTGGACACTTGAGTCATCGTGAGAATATTGCAGTATTCTACTGATGGTAAGAATGGAGGGATGGACTTGCTGAAGCAGAACAAAAGCTCTATGCAGGTCTTATTTACCTGGCTTACCTGATCAGCAAGAAGGGGAATGTCTAGCCCCTCCACTTCTGTCATCATTTCCCTAATATATAAAGTGATAGGTCTGAAGAGAAGATGTTCATGTTTAGGTAGAGATTCGCCACACTATGTTCTTGCTCATACAGTAAGTGAACCTCTTCTCTGCAGACTCACTGTTTCCTGTGTCAGGAAAAAGACAGTGGAGGAGCTAGGGCTGCAGCCAGGTATGTAACACTCAGACAGGACCATTCTACTTCAGAAGTGCTACATCTCTCTTAAGATGCTCACCGAAGGTTGCAATATGATGAGTCCTGCAGCAGGATTGTAGAATGGGCGGCCCTCCACATATAGCTACATTGCAACTCCCATCATGTTGGAGTTTTATCTGCAACCACACATGCTGTCTGTAGTTTGAGTGACTGGAAGGAACTTTTCTGGGCTGGGATGATTGTCTACTTAACTAGCACTAAGCAATTGTTCCTTCCAGCTTTTGAAGCTCAAAGAGAAACGCACCACCATCTGAGTGTTCTATCCCTCTCTTTCATCAGTTGGTGGTAGGTTGTTTGTTGTTTTTGATCTGTTTGGCTGGTTGCTAGTATGCATGCAGTAAAGAAAGCAGTATATACAAGTCTGTAATTTCAAGCAACTGTAAGTAAGGAAACATTTTTTATTCTTTCTTGTACAAATGTCTCAGAGGGAGTTATTGAGACTTCAGGTGCCAGTTAATGAGAAAGGGGTGGGCTCTGGAAAACTCTGAAAACTATTCTCCTCTGTGGATCTCTGTAGTTCTGCTTTGTAGCAAAAAGAACATTTTACTAGAAATTCAAAACTGTGTAACACATCATGCCTCACCATGGCAATTCTGGCCAGTGCTGATGGGAACTGCAATCCAACAACATCTGAAGGGCCAGATTGCCCACACCTATATCATCATTTGGTTCCAGCATCTAGTAATTGATTATACATGTCATCTAAATATGGATCATTTAGTTATTATGTCTAATATTTGTTATGCACCAAAATGCCTTCATTTGCTGTGAGGGTTCAGGTTTTAATTCACTTAGTGTACCTTCTACTTCAGGTTTAGCCTCTTCAGACGTGGTTGCAAGTTCAAGTTCTAATGCATTAACATTTATTGTAGGAACTTAAAGAAAACTATTTACATCAAGCTGAACATTGTCCATCTCCTCTCTTGCCAATGGGGCAGAAAAGGGTTTCCAATCTTGGTTAACAAACGTGTTCTCCTGACTAACATTCCAGGGTCCTGGCTGGTTTATCTGGTCCCAGTCTCTAAATGTTGCACCTGATGATAACGGCAGCAAGGGCATGGAGGTTTCTCCCAGGTACTCATCCCATCTCGATCAATTGCCTAGTTTAAAGAAATCCCAGGTCCCTGGGACTCCCTCCTCTCCATCATTTCTTGTGCCCTCCATTTGGCTCTCTCTCTCTTTTCTTGTTCTACCCTTGTTCTCTCCTCTCAGCCTACACCCCCACTTCCTTCTCTCCCCAGTGAAAAGGTTTCTGAGAAGCAACTGCTCTCCTTCTTCACTCAGCTTCTTCCCTGGGCATCATCAATCTCTCCCACTTGCGTGTCCAGGGATTCTCTAACCAGATCCATTCCCATCTGGGTGGTAGGATACTCTCTGTCTTCTTGCTCTCATTTTCTCCTGTCTCTACTAAACTAGACGTTGTGCCTTCCCGCTTTCTTATATTTCCTTTCCTGCCAACTTTCCCCTTCTCTTCCCCTGAATGGTCTAACCTCCCCTCCTCTGTTCCTCCTTTTTAAACTGTTCCCCCAGCCTTTCCACTTCTTCCAGGTCCTGGTTGGTTTCCTCTTTCATGACCCCTTTATGGGAACCTATACAGGCTGTCTCTCTTGGTACAGCCATCTCTGCTCCTCTGTTCCTTTGCCTTTTCTCCGCTGGAATGGACGGTGCTCTGATGAGAAGCATCTCCATCTTGCCTCCTTGCTCACATTCTAGACTTTGGTTTGCTTACTTTTATAATAATTTCACTAACATAGGACAAAGACTAGGAGTAAAAAAAAAAGTCTATTAACTAGTTTTCTTGATTTGATTGCAAGAAATACAGAGGAGATCCAAATATATCATATAAAGAGCTCCAAAGGCTTTGAAAACTGGTTTACTTCTTAAACTTCCTTGTCCTTTGGCAGTTCTCTAACACTGTGACCCTTCCATCTACAAGGCATGAGTAGAGATGGGCACGAATCAGAAAAATGGCGGTTCATTTTAATTGGTGATTCATCAAGGTCAATGAATCACGAATAACAAACTTATGAATGTTTTCTGACAAATTGATGACTTGATTTGTGAATTCATTTTGCCTTTAAAACATTATAAAACACCTCCTGAAAGCATCCTACAGCCACCAAAATCACAGAGAGGCTTCACCTGACTCTCCTCTACAAGCCCTGCAAGTTTGGCAAAGTGTTGGTTTCAGACAACCAAGTTATACACCCTCAAAGAGGGATCCCCAGGAAAGTTCCCCCCAGACACCTAGACACACCAAATCACAGGGAAGCTTTTCCTGGCTCTCCTCTTCCAAATTTGGTGAAGATTGGGTTTCAAACATCCAAGTTATACACCCTCAAAGTGGTTTCCCCAAGAAATTGCCCTTTAACAACTGGCTTGGGAAAACCCAATAATCATCAAACTGGGAGATATTGCAGAGGAGAATCATGGGAAGCTTTTCTGTGATTTTGGTGCCTGGGGGGAACTTTCCTGGCAGAGTCCTCTTTGTGAGTGCATACCATGGACACCCAAAACCCAATCTTCACCAAGCTTGGAAGGATAGTAGAGAAGCATCATGGGAAATTTCTCTGCAATTTTTGTGTCTCTAGGTGCCTGGGGGGGCATTTGATAGTGCAATGAATAAAACATCACTAAAAATGCATTGTTTTGTATTGTCGGGGCATTGATTCATACAAATACAAATAGACAAATTTGTGATTTTTGATGAATTTTGCAATTTGTTTTTCAATTTGTGCCCACCTCTAGTCTACACTATGTAGAACTGTAGTTATACATAAGCTTGCTTTGTACAATGACTTCACTTCCAACAGTTTTTAATACATACATCATAGAACAGGATATTTAAAATACTTTTACCTGGAGAGCAGGTGTTTTGGCTACATTTCTAGGCAATGGATTTGGGTTTCGCAGTTGCACGCCAAGTTCAGTTTGATTCTTGGAAGGTTGTCCTGAACCTAGAGTGAAAATATATTCTCTGCAAATAATTGGCAGAGTGGAAAAAGAAAAGAAAATGGTGAGAAAATGTAAAGACCAGAACAAACATTTGTACTGTCATGTACTGTGACTACTTGTGGCACATTTCTTCCAACTCACCTTTCGGTAGAGCTAACACTGGTCAACGACAAGTCCAACATATACACACAGGACTGAGATGGCACAGACTGAAGGGACTGAAGCCACTATGAACTAGCCTTCTCTCATGGCCATATAAATAGAACCAGGGGGCATATTTTGCTTACTCTCTGCATTTGATATGAAGTCTGAACATAATTCCTGCAGGTACTCACCACACATTTAACTAGTTAGATTTTCTTCCCATTTATTTTGTTTCTGCTCATCATGAGAATAGCTGTGTCATACACAGAAGCCATGGACTTGGTCACTGTTCAGCTATGAACAATTTATCATGCCAGCATGCTCAATCCTATCTTCACTGGCATAAGAGGGACAAATATTTCTTTTTTAAAAATATAAAACTAAAATCCTTGGAATGGTGAATTCTACAACTAGTTCCAAATGATGTGTCTTTTTTGAACTTACACAGAATGGTGGAATACTTGGAGCTTGGAAAGTTACTTTAAAATAATTAGTTACTGCTATATTTCTGAGACCAAAAGAATTAATTAGTTATCATTAATGTTACATTTTCTAAAATGTAATTATTTGTCTTCTTGTATTTTAGTTGAGACTTTTAAAATAACTAAAGTTTTAAAGTAACTAAAACTATTTTAATTACTGTAACATTTCAATTAAAATACAAGAAGACAGATAATTACTTTTTAGACAAATGTAATGATTTTAGTTACTTTTAAAAAAAATCAAAATATTACAAGGCACCTATGGGACAAAGCACATACTTCTGAGCACCTCATTGTCATCTCAACATTCACAAAAGAGCACAAGGGAACAACACAAGTTAGCATTCAAATTATGTGATATCTAGTAATAATAATTGTTATGTGTTGATAAGTCAGTCCTGACTTATGGTGACCCTTTTCACGGTTTTCCAGACAGAGAATACAAAGGAAGTTTAAGCAAAGGCTTGCTTGCCTCATTAAAAGTGAATATCTCCTTTCCTCTTATCAGGCCAATAGATTTAAAAAGAAATAATAATCATGAAACATTAAATTAAAATTGTTTATCTCTTCTGCAATTAGGTTTCAAGCCAAGTAATCCTAACCTGTGTTTGACCCAAGTATCTGATTCATTGGCTTTTTCTGTGTAATTCTCTGGAAGAAACCCCCGGCACCCAGTTCTATGGGAGATTCCAATCACCCATCCATTGCAAATCTCTGCCGGTTCTGCCCGATCGAGGTATAGAAGATCCCCAGGATTCAGCATCAGCTCATCAATATTCTGAGGCTTATACTGGAACAAGGCCCTCAAAACCTAATTAAAATCAGGAAAAGATGAGAGGAGAATTGAAACGTTTTGCCAAAACTAGCAATGAATGGAAACACCAACTTAACAGTTCACACTTTGTTTGGTACATTGATCTGAGTATTGCTCAAGCCACGGAGAGAGAATTAATTCCATAAAGAGAGTGTTATCATAAAGAGAGCAATGCTATCTGGTAATACACATACCGGGTAGTGCACAAAGCGCATATCCCTGGAATATAGAGCTGCCATCCACTGGCAGCTTTGCTTTGCATTGATTGATTTGGCTAGTTGTTCCAGAGTCCTTTGGTGGTGAGGGGAGAATTTGTTCGCCAGTGTAAGGTGGAGTTGTTTTGTTGAGGGTTTTATGTGACAATCTATAGATAAAATAGCAAACAATATTGTGAGATGGCATTGATAATTAGATTGTTTCTGAAACTTGTATTCTGCAATATTTTGTATAACAGCACCAACTGATGACACAGTCATTCACCATGACTACTCTGTTCAGTCAGACTAACTCTGAAGAAAGTGTTACATAGGATTGCAACTTCGGTGCTTCTCGTTCACACATGTCAGTCCCAATGTGCTTAAATAACTGCACACTAGAACCATGTGTCTGATTCCAGCTCAATCTAGAGGAGACACCAACTTTACCGTTAGTGGACTGCATGCTTTCCAGTCAGAAACACAGCTCTTTGAAAACTCTGTGGCTCAATGAGCAAACTTGCAAATGAAGTCCATGTTTACCTTCTGATAACCAATCCTAAAACAAAAGCAAGCTCAGTTGCAAATTGTGGAAGTGAGGAAAGCTTGGGCTAGGATCAACGGAATCTTTTACCACTTAAGAGAGGTAATTATCTTGTGACGTTCTAACCACATCTTAAGTTTGATGCAAGAAGAGACTTGTCTGTGCAGTGGAGAAATTTATGCAGGCACCTTCCTGAAATTGATGAGTATTAAGCTACTTGGTAGATTAAGTGTATACTAACAGCAGAAATATCATTTTACTTGCAAGAAAGCCTGGAAGGGTAATCTAGAACAGTCTGACTATGTACAGGTAGGGGAGACTATGTAGATCTGGCCCTTCCCCCCTCAAAAATCAACATTCCATCTTACTCACCATGCAGAGACTAAAAGAAAAAAAGAAAAAAAAAGAGGGGGGGGGAATCTATAACTGCCATTATGCATGAGAGACATTAAAAGTTTATACTTTTCCTACCACTGCATAGTCATGAGAAGATTCTCAGGAAGAGTCACTGGAAAAGCTAACAGCATGAGGAAAAATTGAAAGTACTGTAGTAGGAAAAGGGGAAGACTTAACATATGAAAATTTCATTCAGTAAAGGAAGACATGGCCTTTAGTTTGCAGTACCTGAACAGGGCTGTTAATGACAGGACCTACTGGAAGTAATTCATTCATAGAGTTGTCATAAGTCAGAAGCAACTTGAAGGCATGTAACAACACAATCAGAATATGATATACCCAATCTGGATCAGGGCCCTACAGAGTTTCTAGAGAGTTAAAAAAAAACACAAAATATAACAACCTTTGACTCCACCCAATACATTTAATGTGACATGTAGTGGATGGAGAAGCATCTTAATCAGCTCACTGTCATATTTCTTTGAACTTTGAAACTGGGAAAAGTGATAATGGCTTTCAGTTTGTCAGTACTGTTACCTGCTAAGGCCATAGCCTCTGTTGCAAAAGCTGCAGCAAATGATTTGATGATGTTTGCAGGGCCATCACTCACAAAGAAGCCAATGTACGTGCTGGAGGAATGTAGTGACAGAGAGATGATGGCTGGGAAGCAGCAGGAAAACCGGTCCCCTGCTCTCTTTAAGGCTTCATATAGACCTTCAACTTTTTGGTCTTCACACTGGAAGAAAACACACGACCTGCTGTTCTTTTCAAGAATTCTGTAACTCCAGGTCAATTGGTAGCCAGTACAAATTGCATACTTTAACTCTTAAAATTGCTAAAACAGGACAAATAAACTCTTAGCTAGATCAAAAATAAAAATAGTATGGCATGTGTTTATTTTGTCTGTAGACCATTTAGTATTTACAGAAGAAGGAATAACTAGGCAAAGGAGCTACAAATTAATATTTAGTCATATGAATGATAAAGCCACTGAGTTATAGTCACAGAATAACAACAAAAGGCACATTTTTATATTTTTACTATCATATTTGGCCTGGCTTTCCAGGCTAATTTTTTTAAAAAAACCAATCACAGTCTTCTGCTTAATTTTTATATTATGCCCTCCCTTATTTATTAAAAGTAAAAACTCTCCAGAATGGCCTGGAAGGAGTTTCAGAATGAAGTGGATCCATTTTCTTTTCACCTAATGATAAATTGACAGTAAAGCCACATACAGGCCCATGTATCAGTAGACTCAGTAGCAAAGAGGTCCAGTCTTGAGACAACAGGAATTCTTTCAAAAACCAAATGAAAAACAGTAAACACAGACCCTGGAATACTATTGGCTCAAACTGAGCACAGTCTATGTTTTATACATCAAAGAAAGCCAACTGAAGCACAAAGAGACCAGGTTGCAAAACTAGCCATGACATCCCTTGTTATGGTTACACAATACATATTTGGCTCACCGTAAAGAAGTCAGAAAGTGTGATATGTGGGAAAATGTTGTGGGCTTTGTTTTTCCCACACTGAAGTTTGCTTTCTCTCCAAAAGTCCATCAGCACATTGTTCAAGGGGCCTGTTGGGCACAGATAGAGGGCATATTCCTGAGGTATTGGATCTTCCAAAGAAGGATCATTGCAGTGAGAATGCAACCTACAAGCAATAGAGAGGGCACATGAAGATACAAAATGGTATCAGCGATCTCCTGTCATTCTGTGATGCAATTCTTGTTTCATAAATAGACATGGGACCTTCGTATTCATATCCTGAATACAAAACTCTGCCATGGCGGTCCATTCCCAACCCCCAGAACCAGTCTAGTCCACTCACCACGCTCCTCGCAGTGCGTGCATCTGACAGCAGTGACATTGCACCAATCACGGACATAGTCTCGCTGGCACTGCCCCACCTCTCCCCACAGACACCACTCCAGCGAGGAGGTGGGAAGATGAGTCTCCATGCTCAGCTGCTGAGTGGTCAGCTGAGGAGAGAGGTGTGGCAGTGCCGGCAGGACTACATCTGCGATTGGCGCAATGTCACTGCCACCGGATAAGTGTGCTGCAAGGAGCCCGGTGAGTGGACCAGAATGGTTCCAGCAGGTGGGAATGGACCACCATGGCACCTCTGGCGCCGAGCTTCATGTTTGTATCCCATGAGATATGAATATGAAGCTCCCATATCTATTCATAAACACCTAACTATTTCCAGTCTGAAAGTATTAACAAATCAGCAATTATTTGTTTGCGCCAGTTCTGAGGAGAATGTAGAGAGTTATAGGTTTTCCTTCTCCTTCTCTGGAACAGTTTCAGAAGATCTGCAGAACTCACACAAGGAGGAGCTTTAGCAAGCCAGACGAAGCCTGCACACAACCCCACAACCCAGATACTTTTCTGGGCTACAACTCCCATTCTTGCTAGTGTATTTTGGGATCTGCTCCCTCTGGTAGATTAATAATATAAGTAAAAACAATAACAGCATTTAAAAACCATCAGCAATAAATACAACAAAACCATCAGTAGATATGGCACAGCAATCCTGACCCTCTTGGATGGCCAACAGGCAGTGCTTTGGGTATGGTTAGGCAAAGATAGAAGATGCTACTTCTGTGAGTGATAGTTCCTAAATCTGCTTGATCAGCAAGAGATTCTGGGATTTATAGTTCACACACACACACACACACAAATCCATCTCTGCCCAGGGACACAGGCTGTCTCCACTCACAGGAGGCACACTGGGGAACTGAGCTCCCAACCTCTGGCTCGGCAGTCAGATACCTAAACCACTGAGCTATCCCAGCCAACCAGCCCTTGACATGGGGTGTTCTGGGTTGGCGCAGCACTTCCTTTAGATCTGCTGGTTTGAAGGTCCTTCTGTTTCCTCAAAAGGGACCTGGATCAGGCCTCTCAGCTGCACTAACTTGTAGATGTCATGGCAAACCCTCCATTGCTTTCAGTGGGGAGCGTCTTCCCATCCACCCCACCCCACTTACATGGAGTTTTTGCAACACAAATGGAAAATATTTTAAAAATTGACTAGGTATCCAATTAAAGTACCTTTTAACCATCATGTGCAAAGGATGTTAAAGAAGTGAGTAAACCACTGAAGAAGCTCATCACTTTTCAAAAGTACATGACATTGCCTGAGATCCTGTCAGTTACATCCATAGCATAACTTGGGGAGGTCAATTGCTTCAAGTTATATAATTGGTGCAGATGTTATTTATTAGTTACATACCAGGTCATGTGACTCGGTACACAACAGATAATGTCTATGTTGACTTCCTAACTTAAAGCAATTTGTATCCAAAAATTATGCTGTTTGAATGAGGCCAAGTTATCACAATGCCATGTTGGCTATAGCTTAATAGATAAATGCATTAATTAAACATGTAATACAGAGCAACAATCAATAGCATTTTCTTGGCTCATGCCTACCACCTTGGTTCCATTTGTTTATAACTGTTTCTCTTCTGGAATTCCAGTAATAAAGAAGTCTTGCAGAAATGGATCATTCTACCAGTGGTGCAGGGCACAAGGTTTCACAAGGTCAAAGCCCCTGGATTGTCTGGGTATCAGGGACTATACCATCATCCCTCACTCAGCTAGGCTCCCCTGCTTCTTCAAGGTTAATTGCAATCCTCACAGTAGCTGGGAAAGAAATAGATTTTCCCAGAAGCTATATATAGCTCTACATTATCCTGCTTGCAATGCAGAGTATTTGAATATGGTTTGGTATTGAATTTACAAAATATCTGCTCTCTTTTTTTTAATGGGCTGGTCCAATTGCCTGCATTTTTGGACTATTCTTCTGGAAGGTGGTGACTATGGGGACAGTCATGGTGAGCACATATACTTCCAAAGCTACAACTACACTGTAGCATTTTGTACACAAGCAGTATTAACTGGCTTGTCATTTATTAGTCAATCTAATATATAATCAAGTGGCATCTTTTTCATTGTTTGAATATACATCCAGATTTACTACTGATCCTGCAGCATTAGGTGTGTTGATTCAGTAGCAGAAAACACATAAACCAGGGCAATGTCTTCTAATTCATTTTGATGAGAAGGACCACTTATACACACTCACCATTTTGTCGCATCTTCTACTGACTTTTGTCCGGTAGCTGCCAATGCTTTTAGCCTAAGGAAAGTACGATAAACAAAATTTCAAGAAAGAAAAGCTACAACTGCATTTAAAGGAAGACTTAATCACATTGAAACAGACACGTAGGGAGGTTTTCTAAATAAAGTTGTTTATGTTATTACCTAAATTTAGCCTCTGATCCTTACACTAGCTCTTCCTATATCCTTTCTTTCAGCATGATGCTAATTTCCTCTTTATTTAAATACTAGGCGAAACATCTGATAACCAAGTTCTTAACACAACACATTCCTAGTTGGATATGGTAGGATGAGATCACACCACCCACAGCAGACAGAGTGTGTTGGGGTGGGTGGAGGCTTTCCCACTTTCCACCTCCCACTGTCTCCCATGGGAAGGAATTTACTGCACCCGCTTTTGTTCTGTTTTGGTAAGGGGGACAAGGAGGGCTAGCATCCTATGGATCTGAAGTTGGTCACTTGACAGTGAAAATTCCTGCCACCTACCAGGAATATAATTATCAGGTCTCAGGTTTTGACCCTGAGATGCAGGTTCTGGGAGTCCATTCTCCAGGTCTCAGGCTTTACGCCTAAAACTTCATGGAATGGAATGCTACCATTTGGCAATCCTAGATTTTGGGGTCTATTCTGATCATTTCAGAACATGCCACGTAGACACTATGCAGATGCACTCTTATTTTTTTTAATGGTCTTGCATGCTCTGGAGCTGCTGCTAAATTTCACCTGCTGGTGAAATGCAGTCTCCACATTGCCAATATTTCTCTCCCACATACCATTTTGCAGTTGTTGCTGGAGGTCCTGCTCTTGTGACTCCATCTAGGTCCACCCCCCATGCAGTAATATCACAAGACCCAGAAGCCTCAGGGAACAGGATGCTGCTAGCCTGGGAATGATATTCAGTTGGTGAACCTGCCTGTCTCATCATATAATAGGTCTGCAATAGTCTATGAACAAAGGCGCATAGGATTGCACCTGGACTGATGATCATTTTAGTCTTGATTGATTAGTTAATCAATTGTGTTCAGCCAGCCATGAAGAATCAATGACTCCTGTAAATCACTGAAATAATCCATGATCAATAAAAATTTATGACATGAACAATGAGGTTAAGTATGCATGACCTTAGTCTACAGAGAAACTATCTGTGGATCTGTTCTACTTTGAATGAGACAAAAGGGTAAACTACATGATTAACTACATGACTTTCCCTCTTATAATGGAATATTCTCAGATATACCTGAGAATATCCCATTTCAGCAATCAAACTTGCAAATTAAGCCAATATGTATTGCCCAATGGCCCAGCACAAAACACAGCAGGCTAACTGCACGATACACAGGTGAGGAAAAACCTGTGCTATGGCAAATGGATATCTTTCACCATGTGAGGGAATGCCTCTTTTACAAACACAATAAACACATGGTGTAGTTGGACCCATACAAGTTGTGTGTAATATGAGACCTTGGCAGCTGGAAGACTCAGGATGAAGGCCTTTTTAAATGGTAGCCATTTAAATCTGCATATATTTGCCAATGAATCAACAATAATTCTGAAGAAAGAGGGATGCTCCCTTTGGTTTTACAGAAAGTTTGTCCATTCTCTTACAGGACTCCTAATTCATGATGCTTAATCGAACAGATTCATCCAGAATTCTCCAAGATTTCAGGACCAAAATCTGAGACCAAGGTTAGGGTTCTTGTGAAGTCTTAGGGGGTATGCACTTGTGATGGCACTGAGCATGGGCCTTTATGTAACAACACCTACAAAATAATATGTATTCATGCTTATGTGTGTGAGAGAGAATGGGACAGACAAGGTGAATCTCCTGCACTACCTCCCAAACAGGATTAATGTGCCCAGCAGATATACTAGTAGATTTTTGGTCAGCCCCAGTGATCCTTGGCACCAATTCGGAATGGGAAGAAATAGCCCCCCCCCTATGCAGTAAAGCTATCATACACATTAAAACCAAGCTTTCTCCTCCCCTAGCATCATTCACCCTGAGATCTGTCTGCTCCTGCCAGAAAATCCAGGGACTAGAACAATTCCCTATGATGGCATCCAACTCCCTGAGACTCAACAACTATAAATCCTCTAAATGTTGCAGCACTGTCAAGTAAATGTTACATAATACTGTAACATTTGTAAACTGCCCAGCACTAATCGGGTGGTACACAAGTATAAGAAATAAATAAATAATAAATAATATTTGTTTAATTTGTATTCAAATGAGGTTTGAGGTAGCTAATAGCAACGGTCCAAATGCAATACAATAGCACAGCAATAAGGCATTAAAAAGGCACCCGAAGCAACAGTAACAATGTCTAGTTCAACACAAGTATGGCATATTGCAGTCAGCTTATAGGCCTAAAGTTGTCGTTATATGCCTTCAAGCAGGAACTGAGTAAGAGGGACCCTAACAGGGCTTTCAAAGGGAGTGAGTTATTAAAGGAATGGTTTTATCAGTTCCACGTTCCCATTGAGTTTCCATGGCCGAGTGAGGATTCAAACCCAGGCCTCCTGAGTCTCAGTCCATTACCCTATCCACTACCACTACACTACACTAGGTATCCATAGACCCAAGGCCTATCTTTAAAAAACTGTTTGCTTGCCTGCAGGTCATCAGACACAATGCCAACTGAGCCTTTGGACAAAGCACCAGTTACAGATATGAGAGATAATGAAAGGAAATCTTGAATTTATAAAATACGGAAATAATGGTACCTGAATTGATTTATTTTCCTCTTTCTCCCATAATTCTTTCTTTTTAAAAAATATATATATGCGTTTTTAAATTAGAGGAAGTTGCCTAAAACGATGAACTATGAAAGCACGTAAGTGAGAGCAGCCTGTGATTTCAGAAGGGTGTCACCCCCATTCTAATATTCTGGGATGAGTTGCTCTTCCACTAGGATCAGGGGCCACCTAAAAAGGTCAACAGGCAAACCTGGCATTTAAGGGAAACTATCTGATTAATTTGACACAGATCTCATTTTGGCATTAATGAGCGAGTGCCATCATCAGAAGAGGTCAATTGTCTTTAATACTCCTCACAATATGTCAATGGTAATTGCCCCTTTCTGGCCAACATCGGCTTTCTCTCTGGCCAGTAATGCCTCATCAATGTCCAGAAATTATACACCTCCTGTCCTCTTTAGCCATGTTGAACTGTGCTCTCTCTTCTTTTCAGTTTCAGTTCCCAAAGCTTTTGAATTTAAAACCATAGTAAAAACAGTTACTTCTACCACACGTTGGGAAGCAACCAGAAAGCCTTACTCAAAAATAGTACAAACTGGTGAAAATACAAATAAAAGAACAAATTGCCTTAGAATCATAGAGAGTTTGAGAGTTCTGGCTATCCATTCTACAGCCCTACTCAATGCAGGAAATCCAGAGCTATAGCATCCCCAATAAATACTGCACATCTTTACTTGAGGCCTTCCATGTAGAGACTACCCATCTCCTAACTTCATGAGTTCCATTTTCAAATGTACTTTTAAGAAATTACTCCTGGTCAGCGCTGAGCTGTAGTCCAAGCAGGCAAGGACATCTCATTTCACAGGTAGCAAGATGTGGTATCCCACTAGTTCAGACCATTGTCTGCTTGTATCTCCCTTCCTGTAACCTAGGTGGTTTGGCTATCCTTTAATCAAGAGTTCCCAATTTACCCAGATGTACTATCTGTACCTCATGAGGCATAGCACTGTATGGCTACAGCTGGTTCCTACTGAGCAGCATAGCACAGGCCCCTTTCTGAGCTGGCTTAGAAAACAAGATCAACAGATTTTGAGAGGGACATTAAGGCTGTCACTGCACGTGCTCCCTCATGGTTCTTGTCTCTTCAGGTTTTTATTTGTCGGAAATCTGAGACGAGATACCATTGCAATGTTGATCTCAAGTTTGCTTCCATCAACAATATCTTCCAAATAACACCAAGCAATTTCTCCAAACAGGCATGACAGGAAAACATGGCATACCCATGCCTTCTGTGTTGTGCAAGAGTTGAACTTGCTGTACCAAAAGAGATGCTGAGCCCCATATCGTCTTTAGGTTCTGAGCTTTTATAAAACAGAGAAGAAAGTAATTATGTCGGACAATGGAATAGCAGAGGTACTTACGCTGTATGTACAGGGAACCCTGTGGCCATGAGAGGCTCCAGTAGGGACTGGGTACTTCTGTTTTTGTACTTGCTCAAGACCTTTGTATAGAGGTGCACGTCAGCCACTGCCATCTCTTCCTTTCTTGTCTGTGAATGTATGTAGCCAGAGAGAAAGAGAAAGAGTGTGGAGGCAGAGTCTGAAAGCACAACCCTCAAAACCTCAAAACCTCCTTCGATCTTTTTTGACAAATGATGATATCCTGTTTTTGCAGCGTGTTATGATTCTTAGAATTATTACTGTATGCAGACTGGAAGGGCAACTTGTGGGTGGGAGGGAGAGGTGTACAATGGTTCATGTATATAATAGATTCAGCACAAATCGCAGATGAATTGCCCATGTACCTTAGTGCTACACATTTCAGCTAATTATATCAGTGTTTCCTGAGTTGTAACTTAATTTCCCAGCAGTGTTGCTTAGTGTGAAGGACATTTTCAGAAGGTGGCAGTGCAACTGTATTAATCTGTTACAGTAAAAATAACAAAGAGTGTTGTAGTACCTGAAACACTACCAAGTTTCATTTGACAGAAACTTCTGATCAATATATTCCATTGATCAGCTGCAACTTGTGAAAGCTTTTGCCAGATGAGGGCCTGTCCAGACGGGGGATTTTGGAGTAGTCTGGTTTGCATTTAAAAGGTTCTTATCTTCTCTGTGATCTATTTTATCTCTCACTTGAGCAATCCTTCTGTTCACACTTGAGATATCTATTCTCCGGTGAGGAGGGTCCACACAAGTCTTTGGTTTGCCAGTAAGCTTACTTGGTTTACTCATGACTAAGGAGGTTGAGGCGGGCTGGGGCAAGCTTGCAGCGGCAGTACTAGTGGAAGGGGAGAACACTGGGGTGAAGGTTGGGGAGACAGAAGGGATGTGTAACTCTGCCATTTCCCCCACCTTTCTCCTCAGCCAGGGCTCTGCTGGAGCTGTGCTGCCTTGTGGGGACAGAGCCCATGGAGTCACCATAGCCCCCTTCCCTATCTTTTTTCTCAGATCTCATTCAGGAAGCTGCAGTGGCTTTTGTTTCTATTTGTTGTCAATTAAAATAAGTGGCATATTGACAGAGCAATGCATCCACCTAGCATGGTATTAGAATTATGCAGTGTTTGTTAGGGAAATATTTAAAAAAGAGATGAAAATGGAGGAGGGGGTTTCTCTGTCCTCCTATTTAATGTCACAACACACCTATTACATTATAGGGTTGTCACCTCAGATAACACTGCCCACAGCTCCGTTTGGGTGTGAGCTAACTGTCCACACAAGCTGCACAACAAACTCATTAGGATCATGTTGAATTGTACAAAATAATAATAATACATACATACCCTAGCCATGTACCAGAAAAGTGTGCATCAACTCTTGAAGGGGCAGGATGGATTGATTTAAGTAGAAACATGTGTGTATTTGGTTTGAACCAAACTGTTATCAACAGTGATCCATATATCAATCTAAATGCTACTATAAACAGGCCCTCTAACTCTTTGTTGTTCATTTATAAAATACTATATCAGAATAGTTTGCAAACAGCCAGCCTCAAAATTGACCTTGCAAATATTCTGGGTCACAGCCTTCCTCATCCCTGAGTGATGACCATGCTGACTGGACAGAGCTACAACTAGTAATTTTGGCTCCTGGGCAAGCATCACCAAATGCTTCCCTGAACTGGCTATGTAATTCATGATGTGCAATTAATATATGAAGTAATCACAGCACTAAACACCTGGCCACCATCTCTTCTTCAACAAAGAATCACCAGCCCTGTCAGAGCCAAAAAACAAAAACAATGCAGACACAAATATTGTATGTATAGTATACCACGTATTAATAAGCTGTCCGTCTGTCCTGTATAGCCCATGATCCAGACAGACCAGTCATCCATCTGAATGCTGCTGTCTCCTGCTTTCCCATGTCTGAATGAGAGAAAGTGAAATACTATTGCATCTCTGTCGATGAGTTGTGGGCCAAGATTTTGCAGATGACGAGTATATGTTTTAATGTGATAGAGTTTGACTACCTACAAATGAAGTGTCATGAACCCTTTTCAATCTAAAGGCTAATTACAATCTGGAAAAGTTATTGGGCTGAAATCCTTCTATGGGCAGAGGCATAGGGAAAGTGTGATGTGTATTGGTTGTAAACTGCTTAGAAGTAAGCGGGACAAACTTCTGTTTGCCTACTTAGAAGTAAGTGGTCACAAAACACTCAGAAGCACTTTCAAATAATATTCCAAATACCAAACCTCTATATGTTTATGCACTCGCCAAGTAAGCAGGGAAAGCCTATGCATGTCGAAGTAAGCAGGATGAGCCTTCAGAAGGCAAGACTCAAGCAGGACTCATGACTCAGTAAACTCTTCCTCAGGACCTGCTCCTTTTCCTCAGAGGGGAAAGCGCTCATCTGTTATCAGCAGCTGAATGGAGATAAGAGCTTCTGCCAAGAAATTGACTCTTTTCTTGTTGTCATCAGAGAAAACTCTTATCTCCCATCAGATGCTGATCATTTTGCTTCCTGAGCCGGAATGATGAATGTTAGTACCCATTTCTAGCCAAGTTATTTTGGCATTTAAGTGGAGGCATTTCTCCACAGCAATAAGGTACTATTGTCATCCATTTCTTTATATCCAAAATCATCTGTCTGAGGCAGTTGTCTGAGGCACCCTGCCTCATGGCAGGAACTGCCCTGTAGATTGACTTCAGGAGCCCTTGGAATGCTGCACATGCAATTCTCCAATGTTTCAATTTCTCCTGTATTAACAGAACTCAGTTCATCTGATCTTTGGCTCACTCACACATACCTTCAAAATACATAATCCACCATAGCAGAAGGACACCTGGTTGCAGAAAAATGACATAATGAATGCTGTAAAAACAGCAATAATTTATATGATGGTTTATATGATGGTATAACAGGGATGGGGAACATTTGGCCCTTCAAGGGTTGGACTTCATCTCCCAGAAGTCCTAATCTTCATGGCTAAGGAATTGTGGGAGTCATCATGCAAAGTACCTGGAAGGCCAAAGGTTTCTGTTGTATAAGTTGAATAAGTAATATGAATGCTTTGCATCTCTGAGAGGCATCCTCCTTGGAAATCACCCTTTTTGTCTCAAATGTCAAGAAGCCTCTTGCGAAAAGTTTTTTAACCTGCACATTTATGCCACATGACATAATGACCTGCTGCTATCCCTTCAATACTCCTGGAAGCACACCTGTGTCACTGATATGTTATTTTATCTAATGTTGTTGATACTCTTTGCTACACCCCTGCCAGGGCCTTTTAATGAAGTCAGCTTGTCAAAACCATTATTTTCATTGTTTATGCATAACAGGGAAAAAAACAGAGATCTAGCTAGTGCAGTTCCCAGAAATATTATTGAATATGTTTGAAATTCATCGACAAAACTTGTTCTGATTACAATTGATTAAAAGGATTGCTGCCTTTTTACCTTCTCGATCATTGGAAGAATGTTCTTCTAGGCCACCCGATAGCTCTCTCGACGGGTTGAATTACACTGACACCGGTCATAATGTCATCCACTACAATGATTCAGCTGGCAACTCCGGATGGCTCAATGAAAATACTTGCAGAACAGATGGCACGGTTTTTAGCTGACTAATTTTATCATGCAAGGAGAAAGCTGTTTGGTTTGTGACAATGGCTTCACTGGAAGAGGTAAGTGGACCAAGGGGTATTGGTGGTGATGGCAAAACATTGGTCTTTTGATACTCCATCTCCTGCCACATTTTAGAAAGCTGTTTCTTTGTTGATTCTTGAGGAGTGAGGCATACCTCCTCAGAGATATAGCTGCCACAGGAGAGTCACGTTTTCCTTTATCTTAGCTGGACAATAATTCAGTAGGTATAGAAGCAGGTGTGACTTGTGGACTGAGCAAAGAGGGTGCCTCACTTCCCCCATTTTGATGTGGGGGTGCCCTCCCAACTCTGTTCATGAGTTGCCTATCGACAAAAGGCAAAGTTCCAACATGCAAAAGCCAGTGTGCTTCATGCTTTCCCATTCTGCGGTACCTGTGTGAAAGCTTTATGTTTAAAATGACTAAATTGAGCTGTTTTTACCTATTGTACTTTGGACATAACAAGACAACACTCACTCAACGACGAGCGCAAACTATTGACACCCTTAACTGTCACACGCTCTTTCCCCCCCAACAGGATTCTGGCCAAAGTTTTATCTCGATTTCTGACTCTTGTGTTCACTGGGCATTCCATGGTAGCATGCTCATGAAACATGCTTGAAGGGTCAAAGAACTTTCCATTTTGTCACAAGGATTTTTTTTTTTAAAAAATTATACCTCTCTCTGGAAATTATTCCAAATCTTTCCAGTGGAAGAAGAACACTACTTCAGAATCAACCAAATACTATTTGACTCAAGCAATGTTTTCCGTTATTTTTGCAACAGTTTCTTAGGCACTGTGGGTCACATGGATGGACACTGTATGCTATTCTAATTAAAACGGGCAATTTACAATGGCATTTGAGAATGCACGTGGGGTGGGGAGTCACTGCTATACAGCTGCTTCTACCTGGCAGTTTCAGAACCTGCAGGCCTGGGAAACTTTTGGTCCTCCATACAGTTTGACCCACAGTTCAAATGAATCCTTACCATTGGCCACGATAGGTGGAGTTGAGGTGAGTTAAAGGCGAAAATTAGAATAAGAATTTGCATGAAAACAAGAAAGGACAAAAAAAGTTTCTCTAGATTTGTCAGAATACTGTGTGTTGATCTCCATGACAGTTCTTGTATTTGTGAGAATAATCTTGTACCAATTGCATGAATTGCATAAAGGGTATACATTATGAAAACTGCATAGTTGAACTTTAGTAACTGCTTGGTTGCACAGAGTTTTTTTAAAAATAATGTTATTGAATGGGTTTCTTGTGTCTTTTGGATCAATCAGCCAGCCTTTCTGTGCTTGCTTGCACAAAGGTAAAATACATTCTTTTTTTGCAGACATTTTGAAAAAAAAATGCATCAAATTTAATCCCCAGAAAGAACAAGTTCTTTGTTCTCGTGCTAGCGCTGAGAAATATCACAGGGGACAGCAAATTCTTAGCCTGTCTGAATTTATACAGATAATAAATTCAGCAAGATTTCTTCAGATCATTAGCCAGAACTTCTGGACAGTCAAGGCCTCTTCATCTATGCTACAGTCCCTGTCACCCACATATCTGGGGTGCTGTGACCTACTGTACATCAGCCCTCTATTGACCCTGACACCTGGTCAGGCCCAGATTCAGCTACAACATTTGCATTTACAACGTATGTTGTCTTCTTGCAGTGATTGTTCCGAGTGCACTATGCAAGGCTGGGTGGGTGTAAGTGTTCATATGTGTAAAGGCTCTAGCATTGGCATTGAAAACTAATTCCTGGGTTGAGTTTGTGCTTGGAGAAACCTTGTTTGACTCTCAGCATGCTGCAACTAATGCATAACAGCCACTCAATTTGTGCTCAGCAGACGACTTTCGTTAATTTCACCTGGAGCAACATCTGAGAGCTCACTGAGCATCTGACACACAATGTTCTGTATTTAACTGAGGTGGGGGGCAGACTTTGCAAAGCACAGTTATGAAGAAGGAAATCACACATTTGGACTGGCCTTGCAATCTCTTACAGTGTGTGTGTGTTTATGTCCGTATTCTCTGCTGGTTCAGGTCCAAGAAACAGATTCCAGTCCTGGAGCCATTGAAATTGTTTCTGCAAGAGAAGATGAACCGCCAAGTTCTGAGCTCTGCTCATTCTTCAAAAGGATTTTCTGCATACAGGAAGGAAAAGTAGATCCTAGTAAAAATGGAAATGGTAAGATGGGCAGCATGGTCTTTATTTTTCTAAATCCCCCTTTGACCACTTTGTTGCAAAGGAAATATTCTGTACCTTAAATATTCTTTATACATAGCAATGTGATGCATTTTTCCTATTCTGCTCTATCACCAGAAGCTCTTTCCAGGTTCTGGGATTCTGATATGCTTTGGGTTGGCTCTGCTTTAGAAATGGAGAGACAGCAAAAACAATGGAAAATATTATGCTAGTGTTTCATACGAAAGCTGAGGAAAGTTTCAAAACTATCTCCCCAAAATTATCCTTAATCCTTTTTGGGCAGCGGTTCCCAATCTTTTTTTGAATTGTGACCCCCTTTTATAATAGCTAAGTAACATGCAACCTTCTACCATGTTTGCACAAAAAGGCAATGGGGTAAAGTCATCTCTTATCAGAAAGTAGAGGTTTCTTTCTTTCCCCAAAGGGTCTGTTTCTCATACATACACATACACACTCTTAATATTCCACCCCAAAAGGCCAAGGAAGAAATTATTCAACAAGGGCTACAACACATATAAGGTGACTTGTAACCCCCCAGAAAACACTTTGTGACCCCCCTTGGGTGGGTCATGACCCCCCAGGTTGGGAAACACTACTTTAAGGAGTTTGGCCCTCTTTGCTCTCTATGCTTCAATAAAGTATCCTGTCAGAATTACCATCTGGAGAATCCTATGGACAGTGTAAACTGTCATGAGCAGCATGTCATTACTAAATCTATTGTTCTACATCTGAGAAATAAATTGGGCATTGTTTGACATTTGGTGTATATATTGTGCACTTGCCATCACTTCAAGCCCCATAATTTGCACTCTACAGACACTTTTAAAAGTAGAGCTGAAAAGATGTGTTCTATTTGACCCATGACAAAAAGCACTGGGGAACATAGGGATGATATACTAAGGAAATAGAAGCCTTGTAGATGTATATTTCAGACACCCAGATATTGCTGGATTGCAATGCCCATTATTCCTCACCATAGACTGCTACCTAGGAATGATGGGATTTGTAATTCAGAGACATCTGCAGGGAGTACATGTTCCCCATGTACATCCCTGATATGACTCTGGTGTAGGAATGAACACTGCTGGTCCTGTTTAAATTAAACATATGTAATGCAGTATCTAACACTGAATGTACGTTCCAGAGGCTGTTGTTTCTCACTTTTCTGTTTGACTTCCAGAGGACATCCCAACACCTCAGTGCCATGTTTTAATCCCGCTAAGACTGCTTCCCCTTCTCCTTGCTTTATTGGTCACAGTGATCATTGCAGTTGCGATTGGCCTGGGTGGTGAGTAGAAATAACTTATTTATTAGGTTCTCAATTAGCTATTGAAGAATCTGCATTTTTCATGAGTCTCCTACTGAGAATAGGATTAGCTTGCTGCCAAAGGTTGCATATTGAATTTTTGTTGCTGCTTGGTTTTTTAAAAGTCACTCTCATTATGAGATCTCTACACCAGAGCAGGTATTTACTCAGATCATTTCATTTGAATAAACCCCATTCAAGCACCTTTGTTTGGCCCTGCCTTCATGTCTACTTCCAGTGTATTTACATGGAGTTCCAGGTACAGATAGGAAAAATCAATCTGTTTTTTTTCATCCTGCATAAGCAACTTGCCAAGTTTGGAAAATATTTCAGAAAAGAACTGCAACAAAATTCTCCCCATTTTCACTGGCCTAGTTCAACAGGTACAGCTGTTTGCTGCATGGCAACAACTGCCTGCCATAAGAGAAATGTGTCACAAAAATGTTAGCTCTAATTCAGCATCAACATGCTTCAATAAATAGGGCTTCAAACTCAATAATTCAGCACTGAAAAACCTTGGACCTGTGTTAATGAAATCTGCCCCCCCCTTTTTTTTGTTTCTTCTATGTTCAGGTCCTTTCCACCCCAAATGTACAGAAAGTCACCCTTCAAAAGCATGCACCTGAGGGTGGGGAATGCAAACCGTGTTTTTATAGGATGCTCCTTGTCAGATTTGTATTCCTGGGATAATCAAAATGAAGGAGCCTAAGTGGTGCATTAAGAGCATGAACTGAGCAACAGATCTATGCTTAATATAGCATGTGGTCACAACTGAAGTCCAACTAATTATACCATTCCTCAATCATGTGTCAGCCATTTTAAGATGGCATGGGATGTATGGGTGTAGTCTGAATCATAGGGGATGATAAAGGGATTGTCATGCCTGATATTTACACACACACATATCCCACCTCTTAACATTCTAGTTTGTTAGTGGAAATATCTTTGAGTGCCAAATACCGGTGGTTGTGGTGGTAATGACAGCAATCACAATGTAGTATCTGTAAGCATTTCATTTACTAGTCCTTATAAGCAGTGCACTCAGCGGGGAATAGAAAGAACAGGCAGGATTGCTAGTTGACATGAGTCTTGCACTAGGGAGGAATTTGGAATCTGGAACACACACACACTGACTACTGTGTTATACACAATGATGGACTAGATGGCCTATCAGTTCAGTCCACTGGTTGTACTTCTATTCTTAAGACAGAAAGACTAAGGACTAAGTATCCTTAGGACTAAGGAGTGGAAGTGGGAGGGTCTTTTCAAGAGAACATAACCTAGAGTTATCACTTCTAAGGGGGAGCTAAACCCTGAAATATCACTGGTTTAGGAGTGAGCAAATACCATCTGCTTTGATTTGGTCCAAATTACTTGCTTTATCACAGCCAGTCTTTGAGCCAGTCTGCAACCTGCTCTGTCCAATTCAATTTGTATGCAAATATTTTAAAGTACTATATATATTTGTAGTTGTCCAAATATTGGGAAAAATACATGAAAATGGGGATAATAAACACTGTTTAATCTCCAGAGTGCAGGCTAAGAACCCACCAGTTTTCTTCCTTCCTGTGGCTATGTAATTTACCCCTTGCCCAGCTCCTGCCTTTCCATTAATCTGTCCTATATTAATTAGCCCCTGTTGCCTGAAACACAAAGCAAAATTTGATACTTCAGTGAGCCCTGATTCAATTCAAGCATCACTTCAGACTTCCTTGCTTTGCTTTGGATTGATTTGGAAATAAATTCCCCCTCTTCACTTTGGTGGTTGTATAAATTCTGAATCTGAAGCACATTTTTTAATTATAGTTTATAATTATAAATCATATTTCTAGTAAATAGGTTTGTCAGCATTGTGTGACAATTCAGAGAAGGCCTTTCAAATATTCCATTTTATTCCTTCATTCATCGAGTATTGTTTTCAATCTCTCCCTCCATCACTTAAAAGCAGGGAGTGGGCAAATGGGAATTTGAATTCTCCCCAGAGGTAAGTAGCCAGTTTGTCTCACTAACAGGAGTGAAGAGCCATATTAGCCACCTTGATCCATTTGAGGGATGCATACTCCCCATTGTGACCACCATCCTCACAGCTGCAACTAAATGTCAGTGATGGTTGTATTGTGCAGGAGGGTGTTAGAACATTTTTGTGCTCTATAGGGTCCCATGGAACCAAGAGCAGAGCATTTTGCAGGCTTATCAGATGAATAGATAACCTAAAAGCCTGGTAGATCCTCTCCAGGAAAATATAGGTTGGAAACATGTCAAACCACAGTGGCTGACTCAGCAGCAATAAGAGGAACTAAGAGTCATTAAAAAAACCTTCAAAGGCTATGTGCGGTCCATGGGCTAGATATTGTTCATCATGGCTGCAATGGTACAAAGCTAAGTTCTGTTGTGTTAATGTGATATGGTTTCTTCCATTCTGCCAGCTTACTTCAACTGCAGTGGGAGATTTCGGTGCACATCATCTTTTAAATGTATTGCTCAAACTGCAAGGTGTGATGGTGTCTTCAACTGTAAAGATGGAGAGGATGAATACAGATGTGGTAACCTGGATTTTTATTATGAATTAAACATGCTATCCCACCTCAAAACTCAGTGTAGCCCGTTCTCCTTAAAAGTATACTCAAATGGTACAGTATTTGGAAATTCTGTTCAATAACTCTGCACACAAATAGTGCTTGATCATGTATATAAGTTAACAATATGACTTGGCAACATGGTGGACTATTAAGAGCAATCTCCTGGTCTAGAAATGTTTACCAGCACAGCTACAGAAGGCACCTATGAGTCTTACAAATGATAGAAAGTACTCTAACAGTGGAAAACATAGCAGCAGTCCAAGACATTCTGCTGCCTGAGAGGAAGGAGAAAATGGGACTTTCCCTTCACTGCTCCATGTATAGAAGACCAACCTGACTGGCAGCTGAGTCCTAATGTTAGCACTGGCAGAAAGATAACATTGTCAGCTGTACTTGAGGAAAACAGACTAGTAAGCTTACTGCAGGACTAACCACAGGAAGCACAAAACTGCCTGCCATCACCTCATTGCTCTTTTTCCCTCATCGTATCTACTGCTAGAGGCAGTTGTTTAACATTGCCTCGCAAAAGGATTAGTTCTGGAAGCTGTTAAATGTATACAGAAAGGCACACATGCTATAGAATGGGCATTCATTCCACAGGTGTAGTGTAAGGAAGAAAATTTGGAGTAAGTAAGTGAGTGAGTAAGTAAGTAAGTGAGTGAGTGAGTAAGTAAGTAAGTAAGTAAGTAAGTAAGTAAATAAATAAATAAATAAATAAATAAATAAATAAATAAATAAATAAATAAAAATTAGGGAGGAGGCATAACTGGGCTAGTTTCATGGATTTATTTAAACTTACATCCCTGTTTTTCCACAGCTCTACATTCAAAACTTACCTTAATAAGTTTGCGGCAGATCTTATCCAAAGACACATGTGCAATTATAAATATACAGGGCTGTAACTAGAGCAGAGCAATGTGGGCTTTGTCCCAGACGTCCAAGTTCAGAGGGCATGCCAATTTCACAGCCACCTGCAGGGAAAGCATACCTCACCAGGGACTGCCTTAGTGGCCTGGTCTATTGCTTCAGCAGACTGCTAAGGATTGCAGAGGAAAGATCGTCAGTATATAAAACTGTGCTGAGGAAGCAGAGGGCACATCTACCTGACTGTTGTAAATTAAGCCTTCCCCATCAGATGGCAGGTCTACCTGAGGCTCAGGAGACCAGGCCTCTGGTCCAGCTCTGGAAGAACAAGAGGCAGAGGCAATTGGATGGAGATCTGCTCTACCTAGAGTTCAGTAGCCTGAACCACACAGAAAGCTGTATGGTATACACATAGATATATATTGTGCAGCCCCCTGGTCATCCATTGGCGGCAAGCATGAAAGGGTCCTACTGGGCCAGAGACAGAGGTCAGAAACAAGGTGCAATTCAAAAGGAACTTTTATTCTAACTTTTATTATTGTAAGTTGTAGTTCAACTTCAAATGAACTTGCTTGCCCAATTTGTCTTCCATCCTGCAGTTCCCCAAAAGGTGTATTAATCCAAAAGAGAGGTTTACCTCACTCCTTCCCGGGACTTCTTATGAATGAGCTCCTCCCATGGGCATTGTTCCTAGAACAGCCTCACCCCAATTCTCTTGCCTTGTCCTTCTGTCCTTCTCTGAACCTGGTCTCCCTGGTCGTCCTTCTCCAAACAACAGGGGATGTCCATTTCCATGGGAGGTGGCAAAGGGGTTGCTCTTGTCTCCTTGACATAAAAGGCCAGCTGCCACTGATAAGGCAGCCCAGGGACTTGTGAGTGTGGAAGACACAGAGGTTCATCCATCCACTCCATGCCCTCACCCCCCTAGTATTATATTATATTATATTATATTATATTATATTATATTATATTATATTATATTAAACACACTTCTGATTTGTTTTTGTTCTTGCAGCTCTGACAGTGCTGCTGATCCCTTGTGGAGGAGGGGAGATGCTGGCAAAGTGTTCAGCAATGTAATTACACTGTAATTACTTTCACATCATCAATTACAAAGTTGTTTTCGGGGCACAGTTTGCATTGTTTGGCCCGGACAGCAAAATAGCTAGTTATAGCTCTGTAAATATAGTTCAACAGTTTTTAACATGAAAACAGGAACAAGTATGTGAAAGACAATGCTTAAATGAAAACGTCAAGGGGAAGATACATGCCAGAATCCTGTTGGCCAAGGCGAGCTGTAGGGGCTTTGCAGCTGGAGCACTCTGTTTGTAAGCTCCAGTACACTATGTACACAAACTGGAGATCCACAGGTTGAAAGCTTTGGGGACTTCCCCTTGTACAAGTAGCAGAGAAAGAGGATCTGTGTGCAGAATGATGCTGTATGCTGTTAATGAGCAACAGGATACTGTTTATTAGCTGTAACAGTCAGATTTCATCAAAGTCATCATAGTGACCTACATCTGCTGACTTTCTCTTTCCTGCAGTCAGACTGAGTGGCAAGAAGGCTGTGCTGCAGGTGTTCAGTTTTGGAACTTGGAGGACTATGTGTTCAGATGACTGGAAGGCTGGCTACGGCAGTGTTACATGCAAGTACTTAGGCTTCTCCAGGTACTGCTTAGAAATATCACTAACCTCCACACTTTAAAAGAAGGCTTTGCAAAATCAAAATCTTGTTTTAAAGGGAAGGCCCTCCTATTAGATCTGACTTCCTGAAACACAATGAAAATTTTTAAAACTGGTTACTGAATGGTTAGTTAGTAAAGTGCCTACTGATCTTAAGTATATTAACATAACTTTGACAACAACGTGACCAGATTTGATTGTTATTTTTATTTATTTATTCAAAATATTTTATCCTGCCTTTCTCCTTAAGAAGGACTCAAGGTGGCTTATATTATTAAAAGACAGTTATTGTCGGAGTAATCAGTACTGGTGTGTGGATGTGTGTTTATTTTGACATAGTATTACACTGGAGACTAAGGAATTTATTAATGAACATTTGTATAAGTTCCCTTGGTTTCCATAGTGTAAGTAGTAATTATGTACAGTGAAGTCAATTTCTACTTATGGTAATCCTTCTTGAGTTTTCTGGGCATAAAGTACTCAGAAGAAATTTATCAGTTGCCCTGTTTGATGGTGTTCTGGGACCATGCAGCTTGCCTAAGCCCCACCCCACCCCGTGGCAGGGCACATACGTAAGTCTGTCAGCTACACATGCTCTGGGTGATCTTGGCTAGATCCTCTCCTTAAAGAACACATTAGGTTTCCCTCTCTTGGTTCCTGGCTCTGCAGTCAAATTCCCCAACTCACTGAATTCTACCAGCTCTTGGAACTGAAGTTGTATTTAGCCCTTAGGATATCTTTTTGCTGTTGTTGTTATAAATGTACCGGGCACACACATATGTGCACGTACACACAGAGCTTTGTGGTGTAGGGGAGGGGATTTCTTTGTTTCATTTAGAAACAGGAATGGATTTCCAGCTAGCTTCTGGTTTAGAGTCATTTTGGGCTCATTCAAACCAGTGATCAGTCTGCCTAAGAAAGGAATGTTCAGGTGGAAGCCATAATCTCTTTCTGTTTTTATAGGATACGTTTTGGTTTGTTCATTGCCTGCTTTACTAATATCTGGTCTATTTAATCACATATGTAATGTTTTAATGACCACTTTATAATTTTATTGCAAACCATTTAACTTCTGCAAATCATATAGGATAGAAATGACTGAGGGAAAATCCTTTATGAGAATAATTGGGATTTGCTGAATAATGCTTATCATTTGCAGTTTTTTGAGTTCAGCTGACTTTCCTGTGGCTGCCGTTGAAGATGAGTTTCAGAAGTATTTTGTTACAGCAAATCAATGGTTATCAGCTGATCAGCTGACATCTCCACAGAATGCTACCTACTTACGGTATGGTTTGAGTGTTTTATTACAGAAAGATGTACAAATATACTGGACAGAAAACTCAAATGGAAATCAGTAGAAGAAAAAGCTCTTGTGGAATGTTCTTGAGGAACTGTAGAATCTAACATTATGTGGCTGGATGCACACCAGACATCATTTCAAGCTGTTCATCATATCCTTACTGTTCCTCCATTGGCAAGAGCATTAGAAAACTGATCTTAAGGCCCTGGTCACATGAGGGAAATGTTCTTTTGTTATCCACCAATTATATTGTTGTTGTTGTTTTCTGGTCACATGATGCACGGTCACAATCAAAACATTTTCCCTGCCAATGATGTAACTGTGGTTTATTTTCCACTCCCTGAGAGGCTTGTGTTATTTTGTACTTCTATTGTATCAGTGCATTCCTTATCGGGTTTGCCTGTGTGCATGACCCACCCCGCTTCTTTTCTGAGGCGAAGGTTGAAAGATTGCTGCCATTACTGTCGCTTGCATATTATTATTTTTTTCCCCATCCTGTCTGGTACATCGATATGTTGTTAAAAGTACATTACAGCTGGGATTTTTTTTTTAAAAAAAATCCATATCAATGATACATTGAGCCGAGGGTGGTCATCATTATTGGCCGCAAGAAAGAAAAAAGCTTTACAGTCGCCCCTTCCTAACTGCTGTGTGTTCATACATGTAGGTGGAGCCTGCTGTCCTTACTGCCAAGAGTCTGCCTTCTTTGTATTTGTGGCCCTGTAATTAATAATTGGGTGAACTTATGCCTAGGTTTTTAGATAGATGATACCTGTGCGGCTTGACGTCTGTGTTCCAATATCCAGTGGATATACAGTGACATATGGTGGTCCAGTGTCCATTGTGTGCAATGTGTTTCTGCAGGATCAAGCAGAGTAATGGAGGACACTTCTCAAAACAGAAGACCCCTTTGACTTATATCTATATATTGATAAAGAGAATAATTCTGTTGTTTTTTTTAATTGAGGGCATAAATGGGCCATTGAGGATAGAGAGAAAATAAACCGGCAACATTGTGTAGTCAGCCATATCCATTCAAATAGAAGGAAATAGATCGCTGCCGCTCAACGTGCTTGGGACATTCATACTGATATATATATCACGTGACCACAATCTAATACAACAGAGGTATGGAAAGTATCAGATGAACTACAGAACATTTCCCTCATTTGACCAGGGCCTAAGATGCTCTGATAAAATCTCAGGGAAAAAATATTGATTTCAGATGCCTTTCCCTCACATTCCCAAATGCTATAATATAGACCAGGATATGTCCATTCATTCATCTCTCTCTCTCTCTCTCTCTCTCTCTCTCTCTCTCTCTCTCTCTCTCTCTCTCTCTCTCTCTGTCCTTACACCAGACCTCAAGAGTGTGTAAGCACTGTTGAATATACCAAAACATGCCACACATTTTGGGCATTATTTTCAGTATAGGATCTGTTTGCAACTCTTACAGATAAATGAAGTACCTTTGCTCATTCTGCTTAGGATCATGTACATGCATGTCTCATGTTCTGGAGGTTCTTTAGATTAGGACACTAGGAATGGTTAATATTTTCATTTCATTTTTTTTAAGAATAAAAAACTTCCCCAATTTCTAGGTTTCTTCATAAATCAGAGAGAAAGAAGTTGAGGTTTTTTGTTTTTTTTAAAGAACTGAATATGAGAGAAACTAGTAATGATTATTTATCAGTCTTTAGATCTTCAGAAACAGAGCATGAATTAATCTTTATTTAGCCATGTTTGTGCTGCTGAATTAGGATCAGTGCAGATGTTTGCGATTTTTCCTTCAGTACATTTTTTAAAAAATAACTTGTTAAAATTTATACAGAAAGAACTTGAGATTTCTGTCTCTCTCCTTCCCTCCTTCTCTTCCTCCTTCCTCTCTCTCTCACACACACTTCAAAGCAAAACTGACAGATTCATTAATCCCTAGTAGAGAAAGTTTTTCTAGTGGGAGTAATGACCAGGCATATTTTGAAGCTCTCAGAACTATTCATGCCCAATTAAGGGCTTGAAAAGAAGGGAAGGGAAGAGACAAGATGGTAGAATGGAAGAATGGGCCCCATTTTGGCATAACAGGGTCCCCATGTACCTCAGAAGTGACGGCTAGTGCTGAACTAGTATACTCACTAAAACTTAAGCCTTTGACCACTGTCTCATATTGATAGTAATGAAAATTATGGTAGCAGAGATTACAGATTTTGTTAATAGCATAATAATCAGTTGTTTAGACACATACTGTAGATTGAATGTTAATACAATATTCAGGTTGTTGAATGGTGGGGAATGTGAAGAAACATGCTTTAAAATCTATTACTTTTTTTCATTTCAGAGAAGAGTGTTCCTCCGGGAATGTGATAGTCTTAAAATGTTTGGGTAAGTGCTTTTGGGAACAGAGCAGATTCTGACCTCAATTCAGCCCTAAATGTTGGGGCAGAATAATGAAAGCTAAAGTCTGAAGATACTGCGGTGTACTTAGAAGACCCTGTAAAAAGAAAGAGGAGCTGTGCAAGCCAAAGTATTTCAGTGCTCCATGTCAGAGAACATGTCTACTGACTGTGCTGGCTGGAATTTTCTAGAACTGTAGTCTTAACAGGTAACTTTTCTTATCTCTGGATAGATATAGATTCAAAGACAAAATATTTTCTGCAAAAATCAGAAAAGGGCCACGTGGTCTCCAAAGCAATGCAACTGCAGGAGCAGATGATACCTTTATTAGACCACTAAAAAGTCAAGCAAACAACAGACAGACAGCTTTGGATGATGATTCATCTTATTCAGGCGGTGCACCAAGTTCTTGTGGGCAGTTCAGAAAATTATGTACTTTCATTATATGACCTTTGGGACTTTAATAAAAGTATATATGTGATTTTCTGAACTGCCCACAAAAACGTGGTGCACAGCCTGAATAAGATGAATTATCATTGAAAGCTAGCTGTCTGTTGTTTGCTTGATTTTTTGTAGTGGTCTAATAAAGGTATCACCTGCTCCTGTGAGTTCAGTCCAGCAATTCACACCTTTATACCTCTCTGACTTATATATTACTTTGAAAGGCATGTGTATCTCACTCATCTAAGAGTTTACAAATTGCGACAGCCTGACCCTAACTGTTCTGCTTTTCTGTTCCAATAGCATGTGGCAGTCGGTCCAGGTATTCTTCACGCATTGTTGGAGGAAATGCCTCGTTGCCCCAGCAATGGCCGTGGCAAGCTAGCCTTCAGTTTCAAGGCTACCATTTATGTGGTGGATCCATCATCACCTCCTGGTGGATTCTGACAGCAGCTCACTGTGTCTATGAGTAAGTTTGCCATGTTTTAAACAAGCCTGGCTATATCAGATCCCGTGGTTTTCATTCAGAGTGTACCCCGAATCAAAGAACAGCCAGGTTCTGAGTCCATTCACTCTCGTACAGTTTCTCTTTTCCTTTTAAATATATCACACCCTGTGATCAACTCCTATTCTGAAGCTGTACAAATTGAAACATATCAGTTATACAGGACAGGCAGGACTATGAGCTATGTAGGATGTCAAAACACAGAATGGATCTGAATGATTTTATTGACAAACTTCATGGACAATGATCCATCAGTGGTTATACTTTCTTCACATAACCCTGAGATTATGAAAAAACAAGTGTATCTTCTGTAAGAAATTCTGTCAGTCTTGATAGGCTGTACATACGTTTAAATCAACATTCTTAAAATATATATTTAATGAAGGTGGAGAAGTGGTGTAATGGTGAGTGTAAGGAGCAGTTTAAGCTTTCTATTGACACTGGTTAGGGGAAATGTTCAATACCTTGAATAAGAAGTGCATGCTTAACAGGAGCAGGAGCAGCAGCAACAAAAACAATTCAGAGGAATAGATCATATAGTAAGAGATAATTTGACTATGAGAAAAAGGTAAAAATTACAGGATACAATCTTTTCCTGGTTCTTTTAACAGACAAGCTAGAAATTCAAAGCAGAATTTTTAATTACTAATTTGATTCTATCAAACATCAGTTCTAATTGTGAAAGTAATCATAGCTAAGCACTTGACAAGATGCTATTACATTTCTGCATTATTTCCAGAATATGTGTTTTTTAGTATAGCCTCATCATTCTTGGAAATAATGCCTTGTGGCAGAATTTACTCAGTATCAAGACAAAAAATGTGTCATAAAGGCTGAATGTTGCTAATATTCTCCTTCTAACATCTTTGTTTCAGTCTGTATTTGCCTCACGCTTGGAGTGTACATGTGGGTTTTGTAATACTGGAAGAAAATTCTGTTAATCCATATGTAGTGGACAAAATAATATACCATAAAAATTATAAGCCTAAAACAATGAAGAATGACATCGCGTTGATTAAGCTGGCCAATCCACTTGCACTAAATGGTAATTCTGTATCTCTTACAATTCATTTCTCATTTATTTTTGAGAATTTATTTTATGTTGAAACTTGGAATGATTGCTGTCACTAATAATAATAGGTCTAGATCTATGATATACACACAAAACACAAAACAAAACAAAAGCAAATTCTTGCGGATATGCTTGCACAGACTAAAATGGCTACAATCTCGAAACTAGACCTATGATGTATCTGAACCAGATACCAACCCCACAGGGTTGTATATAGCAGCAATTCATGATACAACAATATTCACAAGCTCACATAGAAATTGCCTTTCTCTTGATCTGGTACATCAGCAGCCATTTGAAATATGGGTGCTTGTTTCTTGAAGGGGATCCTCTTATCACCAAAATCATAAAGACTGCAAGGTCTGTGTTAATCTTGAAATCAACTTGCCATCACTATACAGATGTGGGATCACCACACTAAAGGCTCTGCATGTGGATGGTGGAGATTAGTTGTAAACAAAAAAGTGTCAGATTCTCTAAATGGATGGTGAATTGATGGTTTCCAAACCGTATCTAATTTTCAAATCAACTATTATGACATTCATAGAGATGCACTCAGAACTATTTAGAGGTGTGCTCAAACTTTTACCCAACATTTTACATGTAATGAAAAGAAGTTCTCTGCTTGCGTCTTTCCTGCTAATAGTGAAGAGCTTAAGCACTCCTTTCTCTTTGGCTCCCTCCCCTTTCCCCTACAACCAACACAATTCCATTATTCATTGTTTCCTCAGGTCTGCCCTACTTAGAATATGGCCAGCTTTGCTTCCCCTTCTTTTTGGCCAATCTCTTGCTTGGTTAGCTGGTCAAGCAACTCAACTATACCTTTCCCCAGAAAAATATCGTCTCTCTTGATTGTGCCATGAAGTTTCTTCAGAGACCCCTCTGCTAATAACTTTTTCCCCACAGTTCTCTGCTATTCGACTTTGTCTTCAAACATAGTTCTCCACTTACTCTTCTTTCATTTTTCATAACCTGAACCCATTGCCTACTGAGCACCATTCTTTAAGCCTCCTTTCCTTATCTTGTTCAGCTTCCCAAACTTCAGGAATATCTTTGTAGTTCTCAGCTTTCTCCTGTGTGATCTAACACAAGCCAAATTAACACTTTCCCCTTCCCTCACAGAAACTTGATTGCTCACATTTGTGTTCCTTGAGTAACTGAATTTCCTTAGCCATCCATACCACTATAGGCAAGAAGTACCACATGTTTTGCTGCCACAGATTAATTAATATATAGATAATGTAGGCCAAGACACATTATGCAGCTAAAATTAGTCTGCACTTATGAGGTTATTTAAATTAGGAAAGGGACTACCCACAGTAAGCTTTTTATTGCAGGTCATCTGGATACAGACACAAAACCACTTATTTCACACGTCCAGTTTTAATGTGATTCCTCACATTAACAGGACATGGAGCAGCTGCCAGCCAGCCAGTGCTGGGAGACTTACCACTGCTACAGACAGTGGCAGGGTCAGTGCAGCAACTCAACCACTCAACATGCAGTGAAAAAGGAGCTACTGGAGCAGCAGCACCTGCAACAAAAACATCACTTGTCAACCAGTGTTGAGACAGCAGGGAAACCTTCCAGCACTGGTTATGATGCTGTTCTTGTGTGTGTGTGTGTGTGTGGGGGTGGAGTGGGTGAGTGGGTGAAGACAGCTGTCCCAACTCCAGTGCTCTCAGTAACTGGGAAGATTCCAAGCATCAGTCAGTGACTGAAGCCCAGGTGTAGTTTTAAAAAGTGTGAATCATTTTTAAACCACAACAGGCCTTGTGTCATATGCAGAGATCAAAGTCACTGGGACTTCCATTCATGTTTTCCCAAATGTGTAGGAATGTCTAGGAGATCACATGGGTATGTCATTTAAATTGATCAGGGGGGTCTATGAGAGATGAAATATGTTTATGCGTAACAAATAAATAAAACACTAACATTTGCCCTTGTATTATTATCAAAGCAATGAATTGTAAGATTCTACCAACTTGAAGAGCAGATGTTTTTTTTCACACAGGTCTCATAGAGCCAATTTGTCTTCCTAATTTTGGAGAACATTTTCCAGAAGGGAAAATGTGTTGGATATCAGGATGGGGAGCTATGGAAGAAGGAGGTAAGTATTTAAACATGTGAAATTAATACTTCCTATTTGCTGTGTTATGAAAATTTAACTCAGCAAAGACACCCATAAAACATTGAAACATTCCAGACTAGAGATGGGCACAAACCACCACTTTGCCGGTTCATGCTGGTTTGTTTATTGGCCAAACAGATGTTTGGCGCTTTCAAGTCCCATCACCTCTGGCAGGCACGTACTCAGAGGCAGCACTCCGGCTTCCCTGCCCCACCTCCTCTGGGCATTGCCTCTGAGTGGGTGCTCTCCAGAGGTAGCGGCACTGGGAAGTGCCAAACACCTGTTTGGTTGATAAACAAATGAGCATGAACTGCCAAACTGGTGGTTCGTGCCCATCTCTATTCCAGGCTAACAAGAAAGCAAAAAGGAATTGCTGATGCATGTGTATTACAAGCTCATTTACATGAATATCTCCTTACAGCACTCAAATGGTGGTGGTGATGGGGTCCTGGGTGTCTACTTGGGTCCCATAACAAGCATGGGTACATTGATTTCAGTGCATAAGATGGAACAAATGGTTCAGCTCTCTCTAAAAAGGGATTTCCACCTAGGAAAGACTAGAAGCATCATAAAACAGTGCCTCAAAGTCCAATCCAAGAGAGATGGCCCAGGATACCATGGCCGATGGTACGAGTATAGATGGCTGCTGACACATTCTCACTGTCCAGTTCCCAGTATACAGTAGGTCATTCAGCAAGGCGATCAAAGCAGTCTCTGTCCCATAACCAGGCTCGAAACCAGATTGGAATGGATCTAGATAAACCATCTCATCCAGGAGCTGAGAACCTGCAATCTGTTCCAACACCTTGCCCAATAATGGAACATTAGAGGCTGGACAATACTGTGGGATCGAAGGAGAGCACTTTTTTTTAAAGCAATGGCCTTACTTTTGTCTCCTTTAAGCATGCTGGGATCCTACCCTGCTGCAAGGAGGCATTCATGACCTCCTACCCAATCAGCCAGTTCCTCTCTGGCAGCTTTTATAACCAAGGAAGAGCAAGGGTTCAACAGCCATGTGACAGTCATCACTTCTCCAAGGCTCCTGTCTGCATCATCAGGTTGCAAAAACTGAAACTTATCTCTTAGTACAGGACAAGAGGGGGCATAGGTACATTCATAGGACCTGTATCAACTATGGCATCTAAGTCAGAGTGGATTTGAGTGATTTTACCTGCAAAATTATTCACAGTGGACTAAAGTGGAATGTTGCTTAGGACACAGTCTTTAAAATCATTGATAGTGTTTTTTTTTAAATTATACCCTTGTTTCCATTGAAGAGCAGAATTTAACTTCTGTTTTGAAAATAGGTGACACTTCAGAGACCATGAATTATGCTGGTGTTCCTTTGATTTCTAACAAAGTCTGCAACCACAGGGAGGTTTATGGAGGAATTGTAGCTTCATCAATGCTTTGTGCAGGATATTTAAAGGGAGGCATAGATACATGCCAGGTAAGAACATTTCTTAATAGTGACTCTCTGTAATGCATGATCCAATCAAGGTAAATTCAGAGGACACACATATAAAGCATTATTTTGAAAATCTACAGAATCTCATCTTGGGTCACCTATGGAAAAAATGCCCCTGAGGAATAAAATCAACAATTATTTTAGCAATTTTTGATTTGTCGATTTGTTGGGTGTATGAGACAACTGTATAGGGACACAGAGATATAGAAGCTTTGTAGGGAGACGCCACTGGAAATATTATGAAGGAAGGGGTTTAATCATTGTGAGAAAGAAGTAAAGTACAGAAAAGCAGCAAAGGGATCAGCCAAATGGAAAAGGGCTATAATTTATTGGTACAGTACATGCTGTGAATGGAGAAATTCTCAAGTTAAGTTCCAGGCATCTCCAATGAAAAGGATCAGATGGCAGATGTTGGGAAAGGCTATTACCTGAGTCCCTGCAGAACAATTCATAGTCAGAGTAAATGATAGCAATACTAAATGGGCCAATGGTTTGACTTGCTGAAAGGACATCTTCTTAACCTTACTCTTTTGGCCTCAGCATCATGTTGCTGCGTCTCCTGACAAAAAGGGGGATGGTTGTTCATTTATGGCTTCTAAGTAATGCTAATTAAATAGTGTGCTTCTTTTATAAATGATTATATTCTGTTGCTAGGTAGTCCTCTGAAAGCACAATTTGGTCAAATGGAGAAACCATTTTTTTCCTTTGCTGTGTCAATGGGTTTGCCAAACAATTGTGTGTTAACACATGTTGATCAAATATTATGAACAACATTTCCTACTAACAGTTTTCAAAATGGAAGTCATTTTAGTCTGTCCCACCATGTATAACAAAAGTGAAAGCATTGTGCCATCTTAAAGACTAACATATTTATTTCAGTGTGACATTTTATGGATTACAAATCCATTTGCTCATGTCTGTTGTTCTTGAAGTTGCCACAAAACTTTGTTTTTGTTATACAAATATTTCCTATTGTTTCTTTCTGATGGTGTGACTGTATTAACATACAATGTGGAAAAAGCTATGGGACTGGGACAGTTTGATTCACATTTTTCCCATTGACCACATGATGTAAAAGCAAGGTGAATGAGTCTGCATTCCATAGTTTTTCCCTCCACCACAGGAGCTTTTACTTTTTTTGACAGCAGATCCATTTGCATTGAGTCAGGTGATGTGATCATTTGAACTGATGCAGGAAAGTGTGTGCAGGAGTATTGATGGTTGGGGCAATGGTGCAGTGGCTGGTGGCTACTAAAACACTGGGAGAACCAGATCTTTGCAAATAATGACTTTTTAAAAAAGCTTGGTTGTGCTAGAGCAGAGGTAGTCAACCCCCGGTCCATGGCCCAGTGCCGGTCCGTGGCCTGAGCTGGACCGGGCCACGGAGACAGACCTCCCGCCCCCCTCTGCACGCACTCCCCTCCCCACAGCTGCTTTGCGCACGTGCGCGCGTGCCAGCGCCGGTGTGAGCGCTCCCCCACCCCTTCACGCATGCGCCCGAGTGCCCAAGCGCCTGCGCAAAGGGGTGGGCGTGCGCGCATGTCGGCATGCAGGCGCTCCTGTGCATGCGTGAAGGGGTGGGGGAGTGCCCATGTCGGCGCTGACATGCGCGCGCACTCCCCCACCACTTCGCGCATGCACCCAAGAGTGTGCGCATGCCTGGGGGGGGTGCCCCACCTTCCTCAGAGGCTCAGCCGGTCCACGGTCCCAAAAAGGTTGGGGACTGCTGTGTTAGAGCACTACAAAAATCCAAATAGAAAAGGGGAAATGGAGAGTGAGAGGTGGAAATTGCCATTTGCTTCTTGTTTACAGCCTATGCAAATCAGGAGGGCTATAGGAGAGCAAAGTTAAAAGCTGCAAACAAGGCTGTTTGTCAATTTCCTTCTATCTCCCTATGCAACCAGTTAATGCAAATTTATCTGGAGAAGCCCAATATCTCACGTGTGACTTCACAGTGGGCCAATTCACATTTTTCTCACTGTGCAGTCACAGCCTTTAACAAAGATAAATCTTTGTTGTCTTGCCTTTTTCAGGGAGATAGTGGAGGACCATTGGTATGTGAAGATCTGAATACTTGGAAGCTGGTGGGAACTACCAGCTTTGGGGTGGGCTGCGCTGAAGAAAATAAACCAGGGGTCTACAGTCGCATCACTTCATTTTTGGATTGGATACATGAACAGATGGAGGTCTATTTTCTTATAATTTCTTATTCCTTGTCTACTTTTGTTGCTTAAAGTACAGAAGGAAATGGTTGTGTCTCCTCCTCCTACGTGGAAGTTGTAACTAGGGGTGGGTGAGCATTTTTGTTTCAGTTAACTTTTGGTAAGAACTCTTCATATTAAGGACAGAAATAATCTGAGATGAAGAAAATTTCAGATGTTAAAGAAAATAAAATTGATAGCTATGGAACCGAGCTCTTTAAAACCTGAAATTAAATCCCTGTTTATTCAGTCATGTTAGTGTTGAACTGCTGGCTGGATAGCTCAGTGAGCTGGGTAATTGGATACAGAGCCAGAGGTTGAAAGTTCAATTCCCACTGTGCCTCCCATGAGAAGAACCAGCCTGTGCATCCTTGGGCAAGCTGTAATATCCCAGAGTGCCCCTAGAAGACAGGCCTGATAAACCACTTTTGAGGTCTCCACAATTAGAAAAGCCTGGAAAGGTCTCCATAACTCTGAACTGACTTGATGACACATAATTATTGCTATCATTAGTGCTAAGTTCCTGACATGCTCAACAACTTTAATTAAGTCATTTCAGTCAGATCTACCACATAGCCTTCTTCAGTCTGGAAACAGCTGTACAGAACTTGGCCACAGCAGATGGAAGAAATTTTCATTAAATTTTGATTTTTAAAAGAGAATACTAAAATTCACAAGTGACTTTATATTTCGGAAGAAGTTGAGATTTTTTAAGATCAGAATGTGGGAGAAAGTGAAGTTGATGGATTCATACACATTTGTTTCACCACCTCCTTTTCCTCATTTCTATACATATGTGAAGTGGAGGGATTCTCAGCAATATTCATGTCTTGTAGATCATTACATTTGCCCTAGCATCAACTGTTTAAATATATTTTTAATTAAAGCAAGGGAAAAGTGAATTTCCTGAGTGATTATCTCCAGTAGGAGTAAAGGAAGGCGAGGCTCAATTATAGCAAACTCTTGTTAGCACCAAACGTAAGTATAATCTGGGTGATACTCTGGCCGCACCCCTACGTTCTTCTGTTTAACCATAGATAAGATGTTAGAACATGAGGTAAGATTTTCAGGGCTGTATTTTAAGCATTTCCTGCTTGGTTTTGCGTAGCTGACTACGGGCGATGACTTCTGGAGCACAGAGAGCACAGATTGCAAAGATAGCAGCAGCTCTTCCCTGGGACATTTGCAAAGATAGCGCCCTCTTCCCTGGGACATTTCACACTTCTAAGGCCTACAAAGCACTTATATGGAGAACCATTCTGAAGAAATGCCTGATGCCTACCTCATAGGGCCAAGGCCACCCACTGTCACTTTCCAAGCTATGTGGTGAGGGGCTCATACGAAGAAAAAAAAATCTTCAATTTGAAAGGAATCTTCCATTATACTAAAGAAAGAATAATATGTGAAAATCGTGTGAGCATAGTGTTATACCCTATTAACTTCCGTCTGCCAAGCTGGCCCTACCATTAAGTACAGTGAGGCAACTAGCTGAAGTGGGGAAGAACAGTAGCAGCTGTCTAGGTGTGCTTCTTCAGTTATAAGTCTGGCCCCTCATGATTGTGTATGTCACACAGCCTGTCTTGTACTTCCTAAACCAGTCTTCCATCCTCATGTGTGATGGAGGACTCTGTCCCACTTCCACTAGTGAAATACTAGTCAGCTGCTATTCTAGTCAGCTTCTGTAGCTGGAATGGGGGGGATAGATAACAACCCCTTTCCTTTGCCAACAAAATATTTTGGGACTGTCCTGTTGTCACCACCTGAAAATTAATAAGAACTTTGTTTAGCTAGGAAAAATCATCTATCACCTGTTTCTAAAGATTCCTTACTCAGCAGCCATCCCTATTTTCCTCCTGTACAATCCCATTTCCTGTCTTGTCACTGTGATGTATTATTAGCTACACTGTTCCCAGATGTTTGCCTGCAAGTATGTAATAATTGTAATGAAGACCTCAAGGGAGGTTCAGTGTGCAGTGGCCATCAAATGAACACCTTGGAAACTCCTGGGCTCATGTCAAGGTCCTGATAATGTGAACAAATAGCTCTCAGTTACTTATCTATATATGAGAACTCTGACTTCTATGCAACTCCTTCCTGAATCACCACGATCCCAGGTATTGGAAGTTCCATAATGGTGGGCACTCAGAAGAGTTCTGCGGCCATTGCAGGAATTGGAGGTTCACTTCTTAGATGAACTGTATGGAACCAGCAAGTGACATGTAATCTCACCATATGATCTTGGCTCCAGCTGTTGTCCACAAAGCAGTTCCAGGTGTTAGGAAGTTTAATAAGAGATCACATGTATATTTCTTCTACCTTTTCTCAAATATGTTTGTGATGTGCTGTCAAGCTGGAACTAACTTATAACAACTAGAGATGGGGGTATTCCTATTCATACGAATACAAATATCCCTGCACAGCCAGAGTTAATGAGGGTCCAGTCCCTGGGGCCAGCCCGTCCACTCACACATGCGGCAGCGGCCCCTCTCTTCCTTCCAATTGCTCCGGAGGGCTGCTCAGCTAGCCACTCAGCAGCCTTGCAGGAAGATTCGTCTTCCCTCCCTCTGCCAGGAAGGATGAGCAGGGCCAGCAGCGGTGGAGGATGTGTGAGTGGATGGTCCGGCCCCAGGGGCCAGATCCTCATTAACTCCAGCTGCGTGGGGATATTCATATTCGGATACAAATACTCCCATCTCTAATAGCAACCCTAATAGGGTTTTCCAGGTAAGTGAGATATTTAAGGAGTGGTTTTATCAGTTCCACTCCTGCAGTGAGTCTTCATGGCTGAGTGGGGATTTGAACCCTGTTCTCCAGAGTCCTAGTCCTTCACTCTGTCCATTACACCACAATGGGAATCCATCAAATGGAGACTTTACAAACTCTACAAACCTGAAGTGAACAACTGGCTCATAGTGCATGGAATGGGTGCTAGTTAACATGGGTCTTCTCTTGGCACTGTGATGCTCAGAGCTTGGGAAAGTTACTTTTTTTGTTTATACTTTCCAGAATCTCTTATCCAGCAAGTCCAAAATACCAATTTTCCAACTCTGGAAATAACTCATTCCAAAGAACAGAATGCAAAATCATTTTCACAGCTAATCAATCTATTTTCTTCCTGAGATGCAACATCACTGTTATCTCAAAAGATATATGCTTGGTTTTTATTTGCAGAGAGAAGAATGGGAGAGAGGAGGCTAGCATCATTACCAAAAGCCCTACAAAAAGTTTTATAAAGAGCCAGCTTTTCATCCTGCATGGTTTTTGCATTTGCTAACAGAGAAGTACCTTCATGCATCCTGAAAAATTGTACCCTGTGTCATAATGAAGAATATTTCTCTTCCTTCTATAACTTCACTCAGCCTTAAAATGCACATCTGCCTTTACATCAAGGAGTCTTCTCAGCTTTACCCGTTCTTGCTTCATTGATGCAGAAAAAGAAGGCGTAACATGATCTGGCTAGAGAAGTGGAAGATATGGAGATTACTTGGTTCCTCAGAAAAAACAGAAAATATCAGAACAAAAAAGTAGAGAGAGGGAGAGCCTCTGTGTTCAACTGGTGAAACTGGTAGAAATGCCTTTGGATGCTGGCTGGGGCCTGAATGTTTCCAGTTTGTTAAATACAGTTTGACTTTGGTGGCACTTGCAAACAAGAGCAGAGAACACACACAAATCATGTTGTCAGCTAGTGCTCTGTGATTAATTTTTGTCATATTTCCTGCCTCAGAGATCACAACTGCACTGTTATTTCCCTCCCACATTGATTAAACACAAGGCTCCTTTTGTCCCCCCCCCCTTGCTACATATCTTTAAGCAGATTGGTTCCTTCTAAGTCAAGTGGGTGGAAATGAAGGAGCTGATTGATTACAGAGCTTTAAAGAGGCCTTTCATGCAAAATTCAGCTGAAGGAAATCCATGAACAAACAGTTTTGCCCTTTTGCACAGTTTTTCCAAGATTTCAAAGTGATATATGGTGCTTAATAGACACGGAGCATGCTGTAAATAAATTTTTTACAATGTTTAACAGTACTTATTTTTTAATCTCAGAGGGAAATCAGATGGGCATATAGTTTGCTATTTGGTTTGGGTTTGGTGCAGTTTGGTTTGTCCTGTTTTCCAGTGACCAAATGTGTTTTCAATAAGAGCGATCCATCCTGCCCTTTTTACAAGCTGTCCTTTCTGGCACAGTGTTAGGGCTGCAGTTTATTTGGTGTGATTTGGAGTGCTCCTGATTATTCCATTCTGTAGCCCGTGTGGTTGGTTAATTCACCCCCAAATAGAGCTGTGGGCAGTGTTATCTGAAGTGACAACCCTGTGACATATTCAGTGGGTTGCGATATTAAAAGGGAGGATGGAGAAACCTCTTCCTCTATTTTCATCTTCTTCTTTTAAATATTTCCATAACTGACACAGCACAATTCTAATACATTTTTCAGTACAATATTTTTAACATGCATATCATGCTAGATTGATGCATTGCTATAGCACTTTGTCACTTTTATTTAACAAAAAAGGGGGACGTTGCCGTGACTCATGTAATGGCAGGGGCAAGGGCAGGGATGGGGGGCATCAATAAAAGAAGAACAAACAGTAACGATCCGAAGAGCTGTCTGGATTCTTCTCATGGGAGAAGAAATGTCTCCCTTGTGAAAGGAAGGGTTGATCAAGTGCGAGATAAAATAGATCACATCAAAGATAAGAACCTTTTAAGTATGAACTGGATCACTCCAACTTCCCCCATCTGGTTGTGCCCTCAGCCCTCTGATAAAAGACCCTTTACATCATGATTGAAGATCTTTTTTTCAGTTGGGCAGGTTTGGTTCCAGAGGGTGGAAATATTGGGCATTTTCCTGGGACCGCCATTGGACCACCATTCCCTCTTTGCATTAGATATTTAGGATGATCTCAGCTTGCATGTCCTGCTTCTTCCAGGTTAGGGGGGCCTCACTTTGGGTGCTGTGTCTGAGGGCCAACAAAGTCCTTGAGCCAGGACTGCAACTGGGCATTAGAGGGGGGACACACACACACACACAACCCCAATCTCACTCTACCTCGGCTTTAGGGCGGGGGAATAGTGTTTCAGGTTAACTGAACAGTCGTAGGATAAATTTTGCAGAAATATTATAGAAAGCCTATTATTATTAATGCTACTATCATTTGTTTTTACAGATTCATTGATGTACATGACTGTACAAGTGAGTTAAAAGAAAATGGGAAAACGACTCTGAGAGACAGAGGAGGAAGAGAGGAGGGAAATAACCATCTAAAACAGATAGTTTTAAAAATACAATTCATTTTTTTTAAAAAACCCTGCTTTACTAACAAAACTAGACAAAAGCAAAAACTTAAGAAAAAAAATGAGTGTTTAAAAGGGGTCAGCCTGCAATCGTCCAGGGAGGACAAGTGGGAGACCGGGAAGGCATGTCGAAGAGCAGGGTGCTGACTAAACTGGCCTATCGTGAGGCTTCAAGGAATAGGAAAATACATTCATATTCCAGGAAAACTGGAATAGGAAAATACATTCTAAAGCTACAAAGTTCAGACACTAATTGGAGAATCCATCTAGGAGTCGATTGTGAGGGGGAAAATGTTGCTGTTCTGACACATACATAATTAGTGGATGGTTGCACAAAGATTGCAAAAGGACCTGGTGTTTCATTGTTTCCAACTCTTTGTGAGTAATTATAAGAGGTTAACACATTTCTCTTTCAAAAAACAAGAGTGAGAAGTGGGGGGAGGATTCCCATTCCTGTTATGTAATAATGGCATTTGGTAGTAAAGTTGTCATCCATTTTCACAGACAAGAGACCACAAGGGGTAGGTTCTCCTGCGTTGTGTCCAAATTCTTCGCGGGTTATACGAATATCAGAGATCTGCTTGGGGAAAACTCTTTGTTATATGAAAACACATGAAGTGAAGCCATGACAGGTGTATGTGTGTTTAAAATGAAAAGCAACTTCAGGCTGATGCTGCCTTGGGCAAAGAGGGGAAGAAGAAACAGCAGCAGCAGATGCTATTCAACATTTATTTATTTATTTGTTTATTTATTTGTTTATGTATGTATGTATGTATGTATGTATGTATGTATGTATGTATGTATGTATGTATGTGTAGAACATCATTATAGAAAAAAACACCAAGAAGCTGCAGGATATCCTCGTCCTGCAGGATAAAAGCACCTATTAACCCCCACATGCCATCCCCACTGATCCTCTTATCTAAAAATTGCAGCTTCGCAGTTACAGCTGCTTTGTGACAAAATCAATTAAATCTTGAAGGCTTCATTGTAAGCATTTGTAAACTGCTCCTGAGTAGAATAGCCAAGGAAACTAGTTCTACACCTGCAGAGATCAGGTTAGAAGAAAGAGAGATTCATTACAGTGGATATGTGTCTGATGAAGTTCTAGTAACCTCTGCCATGATGCAGATTGCAAAGTGGTGCATACCAATTGAGAAGCAAGTCCCCTTGAGTTCAGAGGGTCTTATTCCTGGGCAAGTGTCTATAGTAGGAGTGAACAAAACACAACCCCTGTTATAGGAAAAGTTCCCAAGGCTGTTTTTACATCCTACAGTTCTCTTCCAGTGTGCATTTTTTCCCCAGAGGGGAAAAAAAAAGTGAGTTGCAGCTTGTGAAAGCTACCAGGAGTGGTGCTTCACCATTTAATTAGGCCACACACTGCCACACTCTTTAATACATCAAAATTCCCATTTTTCAAAACTAGAACTACACTTCTAGCCACTTCATCAGGGTAAGCCCTATTATGACATAAAATGAAATTGCCACTTCTGGAGGCCTACTGCCATCAGTGTAGCCACTACTCTTCCACCACCCTTGCTGTACTGGAGAGGCACACACAAGCAAAAAACCTTCAAGTTTTGGCTCTGGATGGAGTATGGTAGATTACCTCATCAAAACAGCACTGTGCATGTGCAACAACACCCGATGCCATTGCCTTTCTTCCTTATCTTCTGGCTCTACACAGGGTACCTGCTGCCTTTTGTGGCAAGCACAGCATCTTTCATTCCTCTGGTAACGAAAGAAAGGTAGTGATGAAGGGGGCACGGCCACCACTTCCACATTCTCTCCTTCTGTTCTCCACTTCCAGTTTCACACACTGTCCTGAGCCAAAATTACACCAGAAAAATCGGATAGAATCCACAGTGACTCCTGTCATATTACACAATGTCAAGCCCTACTGCGGTTCAAAATGGCACCCAGACCAATTAATTTCTGTTCTGGTTTTTACATATACAGCACAGTATTGGGCGGTACAGGAACATCCCCTTTTTTCCTGCTAGTAGTCTGTACACGCCTTCCCCTCCCCTGTTTGCCACCCATCCTCTCCCCCCCTTCAACCACTGTCATTTATTGTTCCCAAATCTAGGTGTATAATTCCTTTTTCCATTAGCCTCCAATTAAAATCACACTTCTGAAGATGTGCATCAAAGATGGCAGGACTGTTTTTGTTTTAAGTATGTGTGAGTTTTTCTCTCTTAAAATACAATGTTAGCCATGCACATTTGTTTCTGTTTTTGTTTGGACCCCAAACCACAGAATTCTCCATTCTGTGAGTTCCACCTGTCAGCCAGATACCTAAATGGTGCTCCCTTCGAGGAAGGCTGGGCTAGAAGGCCTCATGGTCCAAGTTAGGCTGAGCTCCAGCCTAGTTCTCTGTTAGGAAAAGAAGCTGCTCCCCAGAGGTTGCTGGGAGTTGCATCTTGTTTTAAAAGGGAAAACTTGCATAGTGAAAGTTCCATGGGGTGGGCTTGTCACCATATAGCAAAATGTAACCAGCAAATTGAGTAGTAGTGCAGTTGAGGGAAGAGAATTGGTTCCTGGACCCATCAAAGTTGCCCACCTTCCTCGAGAGGCTCAAACTCTTTAAAGTCAACTGTTCAGACATCTGTACATCCTCGTTCAGCAGCTAGTACCAGGTTACTCATGTATTTCATGAAGTACAAGGATCCCCAAATCTTCAGCTGTAACTTTCAGGAGGAACCTTCTGAGTGATCGACTAGCTGTACAGGGACTCTGGAAATCAGACCTGCTTTTTCCTGTGGAAGAGGAGGAAAAAACAAGTTCTTGTGGGTAGAAGAGCAATATGTGCATCAAAGGTCTTCCAACCATTAGAAATTTCAAGGTTAGGATGAGGGTGTATAGTTCTGTTTTATTATTAAACAAGCTGATTATGTGACAACTTAAGAACTGCCAGCTGAAACCACAATGTGAAGTAACTGTATTGCCACCGGAAACATTTAGAAACAGGAGATAATGCCCGTGTCTCAGCTAGATGGCTACATTTCACAAGGAGTGGTGTGATTGGTGGCGGCGGTAGTGGGTTTTTAAATGCTAACAGTCCATGATGTGTCTTGAGAACCATTTCAGACTTTAATTTGCACACTGAGAGCAGAAACAGATATTTTAATCATATTTTAAGGGAAGGTCATCTGGAACCTACACACACTGATCAATATCTTCTGTTTGACTCTCATCACCCATTGCAACACAAACTAGGGGTCATCAGGACACTAAACCACAGAGCAAGAAACATCCCCACCTCCACAGAAGCCAAGAAGAAGGAAGACGGACATCTGAAGACAGCCTTTAAGGCCTGTGGATATCCAAAATGGGCCTTTAACAAGGCAATGTCCCAACCCAGCAGGACAATGGAACAGTCTGAGACCCAGAGACGACAGAAGAACCTGGTCATTCCTTACATGGCGGGTGTGTCTGAAAAGCTCAAAAGCATTTTTGGTAAACACCATATACCTGTGCACTTCAAACTCACAAAAACACGAAGGCAGAGACTTGTCCACCCAAAAGACTGGACACCAAAAGACAACAGGAGCAATATAGTATATGCGGTCCAATGCAAAGAGGAGTGTTCGGAGCTCTACAATGGAGAAACTAAATAGCCACTAAACAGGAGAATGGCCCAGCACAGGAGGGGCAATGGCTCAGGACCACAATCAGCAGTGTTCCTTCATTTGAAGGACAAAGGACACTCATTTGATGACCAAGATGTACTCATTTTGGATCAAGAAGATAGGTGGTTTGAGAGAGGGGTCAGAGAGTCCATACACATGCATAGAAAATCCCTCACTCAACAGGGGTGGAGGCCTTAGATACAATCTGTCTCCTATTTATCATGCTGCCCTTTCATCCGTCCCCAGAAAGATCAGGACCACAACCACCAGAAAGTCCACTGTTAATGACTGTTAACAACACATGACAATGGGTGGAGAAAGACTGCAGAGGTGGGATTTTTCACTCACTCCCACATTTTTTTGTTCATCTAATGAGCCTATTCAGACGAAACCAACGTGGAGGATATATCAGGGGTCTCCTACCATCTCTCCTCAGACTGAAGAAGCTACTTGGATGAGTAACGAAACGTTTCAACCTAATAAGAAAGAAGTCCAGTTGCCATGACTCAACTTCCAGATAACCTCACCTGGATGACTGAGAATCTTCACAGATTTAAGGTAAGGTTGCACTGAGGTAAATATAGGGGGTTTATATTCAACCTTGGCCTCCCCGGCATAAATCAGAGATAGTATGTAGACAAGGGTTGCCTTTGCCTCGCTTGATGAATCCTCTCTTTCAGCCTTAGATTCCATAATAAAAACTGTTCTAATAATTTTTTTAAAAAATGCTTGTGACTGCTAGAAAAAGAAGCCAGAAGCTCACTGGGGGTGGACTTCTAGGAGATGATGACAAAGCAATCACACTGGATGTGAACTGAGTCTAAATGATCAGGCTTTGAAAATAGGAGTAGGCAGTTTGTTAATTAGCAGACATTCTAATAAACTGCTTTATTTCAGAGCAGCCTTTCCCAAGCTGGTACTCTCTTTATATGGTAGACTACAGTGCACATGACTGTGCAGACTGGGGCTGACAAGAATTGTCATGCAACATATTTGGAAAACAGCAGGCTAGTGGAAGCTGTTTTGGAATCTCTCATAAAAAGCAAAACACATGTATATTGTGTGTTAATCTGCTTATAGATTGTGGTATGATATTATCATCCTCCCCTCCATTTATTCCTTGTAAAATATCCAAACCCTCTCAGAGATGGATGGGTAATTTGTATCTTTGGACTGCAACTCCAATGAGCCTGAATTAGTAGGTGGTGAACCAGCTCTACAGGTCTGTGATTCTATGATCCCCTCTCCACTGGCAAGAGATCTGGCTATGACTACTAGGGGTTACAGTCCAAGAGCATCTGAAGAGCCACAGGTTGCCCATTCTGGCTCTAGAAAAAGGGCTTGCCATGTTGGGTTATTCAATCAGTTAATTATGGTTTGTGTTCATTTGTTGTAATTGGGCAGATTTATATTTCATCTTCCCATACTTACGGCCAGCCTGGATATAAAAAACTTTCTAAATCAATGTTTATGAAGCATCAATCCCAATGTCACCCACCCATAATCCTTCTCTTCTCCCATTCTGAATCAACTTCACCCTTTCACACCTGTTTCAAATATGTTCCAGGTAATATAAGACTCACTGTTGGACAGTCTACAGGGAGCTAGTGCACACAACGATGTAAGTCTATCCCACTTTTTCTACATGCCTTTGCATATGGCATGGATGGACAGGTTTTTCCCACAGTCCAAAACAGTTAACTCTACCTTCTGTTGTTGGTATACTGTATCTTTGCAGTCAAAAGGATTTTCCAAAGGAACAATGAGCAAACAGATAACAAGTAGCTAATTATCTCACTTTCCTGTGACCGAAATCTAAGAGATTTCTTCTGCTGGTAGCTTGCTTATCAAATCTTTTATTTAACTTGAGGGAAGGTTCCAGGAAGGTAAAAAAAACAGGCCTAGTATCTACATTGTGAGTATCTACTTGACATTGGCTGAAAAGACACACCCAGAATGAAGGTTTAAACACTGACTTAAAATCCTGTAGCTTCATGAAGAAAGGGGAAGAACAAGACAAAGCACTATAGTTTGACAAAGCAATGGTTCATTTTCATAATGGCTAATTCTGCTCTAACTTGTATCAGTTCTTAGGCAGCATTCACAGCTAAATGACTTCAAAGGGGTTGCAAATTAAACACAAATACATAGATATAGTAAACTCAAACAGCAGCACAAAGAAATAATCTAACTAGAGTAGGTGTGAGCAACTTGCGGCCTGCAAACTCTTTCAGTCCTAGCCAGCACAGTCAACAGTGAAGAATGATTCGGAGTTACGGTCCAACCAAAGCAGCAGAAACATATTGTAAATTATACACTCTCGATGTGAATTGATGGCAGGATCTGGAGCACAAATACAATCCTTATTGTAATTAGTTAGTTGTCATTCCAAAGCCCAAATAATTAGTTACCATTATACTCTTTAAAAATAATGCTTTCCTTAGCCTTTTCTCAAAGTTAATTATAATACTTGCTTGTTGCCTTAAAAAAAAATCTGAATAATACAAGCTAGTTGCCTGTGGTACAAAACATCTCAGCACTCACAACAGAATATAAGGTAGCAGCATAAACCAACACTTGCACAAATATTCCTTCTTTATCATTTAGAGAGTCCATTCCCTGTAATCATAGAATTATTAAAGAGTTACAGTTACATTACTGAACGAATGATTTAAATGTTAGCTTATAATTGAAATGTAATGTAGTTATACCCCAATTATTAGGGAAAGGAATTAATTAGAAAGAACTAGTAATCCATCTCCTTGCCCCACCTACTTGTCATCCATAAACTCCTTCGTTCTTTCTCCTTTGCTCTCACGCAGCCCTTGCTTGTTTTCCTCCCCTCACTGTTGGGGTCAAACTATACATTATGGATAGCATGACATTGTAAAGGAAATTCCTTAAATGTTCAAAGTCATTGATTGATTGTCACAGAATGAGCTTTTCACACTTCCCATTATTCACAAATTGTGATTGGGTTTGAGGAAGTAAGTGGGCTGCTTTTGCAGGTACAATTGCTCAGACCCAAAGGTCTACTGCAGTCATACCGCTGGAACATGAACAGTGATTTCAGCTTCTAATGACATCCTATCTGTAAAATATGATTTCACCCTTAATCTGCTCTTAGCCCCTCACCTTTTTGTGGCATAAACAAAACTACTTATGTGGCTAAATAGCTGTTCTTGTGCACTTTGTTGATTGTGGTTCACCGCAGAGAATTCTGCGTGCAGCAAGGTGTGTATCTGATCCAGGGGCTGACTCCCATGCCACACCAAGGTGTAGATCTGGCCTTAGTGCAAACAGAACACAAAATCTCTTTTGTTGTGCTAATCTTTAGCAAAGTTTAATATCTCTGCACGAACCCTTTTATTTTTTAAATGGCTATCAAAAATGACCAGTCATTCAAACTGGTAAAAGGGGCAGTGACTTAATTTTAATCAGAAAATAATGAAGGCAAAGAGCTGCCAAAAAACCCCTAACAAAACACCTTAGGCAAATATTCTCTGAAACCATGTGAACAAATGGAATGAGATTTTAGAACTATATATAACAGAACTCCCTCTTGAGGCATTTTCATCCATAGATTCACCATCTTCCTTCCATAGAAGTCACAAACAGCTGCTACAATGGAAAACAAGCTGTTCTTGGTTTTCACCATTTCTCTATTCATAGGGCTCAGCAGTGCCTTGTTGCGTAAGTGAACCCACTTTCAATATCTTTTTAATGACTTAAATTTTTTCGAATACCAAGCAGAATGAGACAAAAATAAAATAACAGTGCAAGCATATGTAGGCCTAAAATGTATTTTTATGTGTTTCTGCTAAACAAAGTGTTGGTATATTTAAGTTTACACTATTTTGAATTCTGAGCTCTGTGTCTCATGTTCTAATATCAGAAAGCATGCTCCCGATGAATGAAATTGTCTGTAGATCTGAGGCAACATGGTTTGTTTCATTACTAGGATTTTCAAATTTTAAGATTGTATGTCTGTACTTTCTCTGTGCAGTTTCTAATAGAAAAAGAGAAGAAAGGATGTGACACATGGGATATGGAACCAGATTGAATTGGAGGGTCAAGTAGAAATCAAAGATATGCAGAAGGAAGTAGATATGGTGAAGAGAGGCTTCAGGATGTGAACATCTCTTTTAAGAAATATATGGATGTATACATCTGTTGAATCCATATCTTCAGATTCCTCTATTTCCCACTTCCCATTGATTCACGTCTCCATCATTTTTTTCAGTACCTTAGAACCCATTGCTTAGTTTTGCAGAAATGGACATGATTTTGCTTTAAATGACATGGTCCATGTTCCTTGAGTGTGTCACCCATTGACCAAAGCTTGTTTATCCAGCTTCTTGTGCAGCTTTGAAATATGCCACATTTTCTAAGTGCACTTTGTAAAGGTGCACATTTTTTCCAGACATGTCTGCAGCCATCTGTTAGCATGTTGACTTGGGCTTTTCAGCTTCTAACCAACATTGCCTGCATATTTTTCTGCTCCTTCCAGAACTATATGTTCAGCATGATCAGTATGGGCATAAATAAGCTCCCTTAAAGAAATGAAAGCTGGGATTTTGTAGAAGTTACTGGATCTTCTGCTAAATGCGGTATTACTGTTTTTTCAGGGACATCAACAAATATACCTACTCCCTGTGACAGACATGAAATGTTGAAATGAAAATATACGGCACAGTGAATGTGTGCCAGAAAACTGACACCTGTTGATTTCAGTGTCTTTGTATATTGGGCTTCAGTTAGACTTATATGGCTCTGGTAACAGGCCACTCAATTTAATTGTAATGGATGTTAAAGGTACCTTGCGAGCCTTGTGATGCCTGTTCAAACAATATAAGATGAAAATGCCAACATCAGTTCAGCAATGAACTAAAATTATTTTAGTGTCCTTTTTCTGCAAATAGGATTATAATTAGTGGAATGATTATGAAAAGATGAATGAGCTATAGCAGCAAAATCCATTGATTCAACAGTTAGGTTATGCTCTCTCACACAGAAATCATCTTGTGTTTTGTTTCAAATAGCTTTGCAAGAATGCAATGTTCGGGCACATGCAAGAGAAAATTGTGGCTGGCCGGGTATCAGTGAAATTGAGTGCAGCACAATGCAATGCTGCTTTGATTCCAACGTGATAGATGCCCCCTGGTGTTTCAAACCTGTTCCAGTAACTGGTTAGTATCCTCACCTGTAACCGGTTGCTGGGCTGTATCATTTCACAACTTTCACATTTGTGATTATTTGCATGTAGAGGTCCACTCTCAAGAGATTGTTGCAAGAAATTAAAAGAGTCTACAGACTGTACATAAATATAACCTCAAAACTTTGCGGGGCCTGAGCTCCAAGGCAGCTGTGTACCTTATTAGTCTGCTTTAGAAATCACAGGTTTCTGTGTTACACAATTCTCTTGGAACATAAACAAAAAAACTCTGTAGGCTATCATGGGTCTGTGGATCTCTCTGCTTGCAAACAAAATGCTCAGCACTGTATTTGCTACAGAGTTATATGCACCGCTCCTGCTCTCATTCCTGCATGCCTAAGGCACAAGGCAAACTGCCACCCTGTTCCCATTTGCCACAGACTAGGGGATGAATCTTGACCATCAGCATTGTCAATGGAGCAGTGTCCTCTATCACATCCGAGGGACACCGCTTCATTTAATATGTGCAAGGCAGGCTGCATGGAAGGCAAAAATCTCTTTGCCAAGACAGAGAGAAGAATGGCTTCAGGGATGTAATTGTCAGCTCAGTACCACATCAGACCCCATTGCGATAAATCATCTTATGCAGTGGGGCCTCCTTCTCAATACAGCCTGTTCCACTCTCAAACAAATCTATGCACCCCTGTAACAATGCTATAGAGAAGACTGAGGGAATCTTCAATCTCTGCTTGCTGTTAATGAGACAAACTAATCAACACTCCCTCACCCCTCTAACTCTAGATAAAAAGCTAGGGAAAGGAGAGTGAGTCCTAAATGTTACTCTTCTGCCTACTGTGTAGTTGCCCACTGCCACCATTACTTTTACCCAAGTTGAAAAATTATGGAAACAGCAAAGGCAGAATGCATCTTCAGCTGTTTCGTCTGCCAGTGTGACATAGCGGTTAGAGTGCTGGACTAAGCTTTGGGAGACTTGGGTTCAAATCCCCACTCAGATATGCAACTTACTGGGTGTCCTTGGGACAGACATATTCTTTCTGAATATGGCCTGATCTACTTCATAAGCTTGTGGTGAAGCTAAAATGGGGAAGAGGAGGAGAGCCATGTAAACCATTTCCAGCTTATGGAGGGAATGTGGGGTTAAGACATAGCAAAGAAATAAGAAATATATGCACAGGTGTCATTTGAAAAATCTTAAGATGGTGCATCAATATGTTTGAAATCAACATTGCAATGTATTTGTGGTTAGCACTAACATTGTTCTTGTCTTCATTTCTCTTCTTTTTCTTCTTTCTTCACACAGAGTGTGTGTTGTAAAATATTCTCCAGAAGGTGGACACACATGTAACAGGAAGGCATTTGTTTAGTAATCTTAGGAAGAAACAACTTTCCATATATGAAGAAGCTGCTCCAGAGTCATTCCATCATGATCCCATGTTTGTTTGATATTGTAACTGCTGAAATCCTGCAAATACTGCAGCTAATTAAAATGCTTTAAACTATGGATGCAGATTATTGCTCCTGAATCTCTTTTCTATTGTTCAGCATTTGGGCACCTTCCTGAAACAATAAAGCAAAGCAAAATGTGTGGTGTGTTTAATTTCTCTTGTTGCTCTTCTTCTGCTGCCCTTCCCCTCCAGAAAGCAAGAAATTCTGTGTCAGACTTTAAATGAGGAACAAGGAGTTATTATTGCAACTAAGATGAGAGGTAGATATATGCAGCAGGCAGACTTCCTTTTTCTAACTTCTGTGGATCTTTATACAATTACCAATAATAAAAATGCCTGTAATACCTCTCTCTCTCTCTCAAAACAAGCACCTGGGAAATTGAGGATTGCAGTAAAGGAAGGAAGGGATTAAACCTTTCCATCTCACAAATCATTATTCCAAATAAGAGTACAACTCATTCAGAATAAAACAAAAATCAAGAACAAAACAAAGCCATCGAACAACAACCCTGGAGGATTGTTGCATACTACGTAGTTAATATAACATTTGCTCTTGCGAGCACCCAAGTAGTTGGAAGACCCCAGTTCACATCCTGTTCAGCTAAATGCATATGGGGTAAAAAGCCAATGGGGTAAAGTCACTAACTGTGAATTTAGCTCACTTTCTAGGGTAGTTATGAAGATAAACAGATAGGGAATCTCCTTGGAGGAAAGGTTGAGTGTAAATGTCTGCAATAAATGCATAAGGTTCATCTTGGAGGAACGTGATGGGGTGGATGGCCCATGGATTAATGACTTGCTAGACTCTCATCTTACTGACAGTGAGGAAATCCAAACACAGCTACTAATCATAGCCCTTAGTACTGGTCTTGTAGGACAACAGAGCATGTTTAAACACAGGGTTGGTAGGGGTAGGTCACTAGCATTTACACTTCATGTATGTAGGCTGGGATTAATTCTGTGGAGCCCATGGCTGCCTACCTAAGGAATGAGTGGTGTCTAGGTGAAATGTGAAACACACATCATCTGTTCCAGCAAAAGAGAACCAGATACAGAGCAGTTTACTATTATTTCTGATGTCCTAGCTCATACTTACTAATCCTTGGAGTTTCTCTTATTAATGAGTTTGTATCCTACCTTTCTCAAAGAGTTCAGTGCACCTGAGAGACAAATGACCTGTTAAGGGTATCTTTCATTGAGATTCAAACCTTTTTCCCTAGCAGCAAGTCTTAGCCAACAGATTTTGATTCTTCAGGGGCAAGTTTCCTTCTCTCTTATACATACTTGATCTTAGTTTGTTCCTTCATTCATGGAGCTCAGCCGGTGTAGGTCAGCATTTATAGCACAAGCTAGTGTACAGCATCAGTCCAAGCAATCCGAGCACATCATCCTCATTTAATTAAAAGGTACTTCCTACGTATAGAGTGGCTTATGCTGTTCTCCCATATCATAACTATAACAGGCTATTGTGAACAAGTAGGTCAGGTCTGTCTAGCTACGTCTTCCAGCTACAATCCCATTTTAAAAGGTTTGTTCTTATCAAAAAATAAATAAATGCAAAATTGCTATAGTTCAGCTAGAAGTGACTTTCAGGAAGCTGTGAACATGAGCCATCATGCCCTGTCCAAGTCATATGCTGGCAGGCAATGACTCAATGCCTAACTTTTACTGTCTAATAGGGAAGGGTTATTGCCTGGACATTGTGCCAGAAAAATCACTAAAACAAGCTCCCGGTGTCAGTGGAATGCTGGTGTTCACACAGCACCCAGATATGAGACATCATGCCCCACCCCAGTCACTGATATGTTAATCCAGCAGTTTATAGGATTTTATTCTGAACTGGCTAAACAGCTCAAAAATAATTTGGGAGGCTTGGTCTTCTGCCAAGGTCTGAACTATCATGTATAAACAAGCCCTTTGTCATTTGTTCTGTTAAAATTAAGCTTGTATGCTCAGCTCAAGCATGATGTAAGATCCCAACCATTAGATTCTGATCTGAAAACTAAGAGCCATTATGTATAAAATAATCTTTGGGACAGAAGACAACAGGAAGTCCCGTGTTACCCAATCATCTGTGACTGAAGGCACCAGAATTGAGCCACTTATTTCTAACATCTCAGCAATTCAAGTAAGAGAAAAACTTCTACATGTTTCTTTGACTTGTTCTGTGTGTTCTTTATGTCAAATGCCATACAATTTCAAATGATGCTTAAAATATGCCTCACATTTTATAAATTATATGTCTCATAATTTTTTTACATTGTTCTGAAATGTCCAGAGGAAAAATATTTTCCTGAACATGGAAATATGTATATTTTTTAACAGTTATTGACTCTCAAGATCAAAATGTTATAATAATGAGTGTTCATTGCATGGATTCTTGCACATAACTGTGTGGCTTGCATGCTTCTACAAACAAAAGACTCTGTAAATATATTCATGAAACATCAGATGATAAAGGACAGCAGAGAGGATGGATTCAATACATCCACTTGATGAGTAACTGCTCTGCACTGTTACATAGAAACTTCTTCACCGTCAGCCAGAACATCCTTGTGCCAGCTAGAAATGCACAGAGAAGGCCACTCAGGGTTTAAAGTTGCCTTGCACATCAAATAAAAGTCTCTCCTCCACGACCTCTGCTCTCCTTGATATTTGTCTCTTTACTGAAAAAACTGAGGAAACAGAAATTCCTTGAAAATCCAGCAAGCCTTCTGAGGCCTAGCAACCTTAAATATCCAAAAGGCGTTCCCATGATAGCAGAGAACAAAAGCTGTTCTCTGTTGTCCCAAAGAACAGGGATACTTCTAACAGGCTGAAGTGTAATATAACATTTAGCCAGAAAAAGAAGCCCAGGAAAGCTTGGCTAGTCTTCCTGGGTCTGATTTTGGTTTTTAGCCTTGAATTTGGGGAGGAGGAGGGTAACTCTACAAATCTTCCAGTTAATCACAAATGCTGCTGTTTTGGCTATATAAGAACCAGCACGAAAAGAATGAATTCACTACTAGTAAATAATAAGGTTGTGAACAATATTGGGGTGGGATCTAATTCTCTGAAATTTTCCAAGTCTCCCCAGGCTGAGACTTTTCACTGGGACTTTTCATTGCACCAAGATTTCTCAGCTTCTTGTAAAAATGGTATTCCAGTCTTATTTTTCCTGTTTATTTAGGTTTTTTTTTTTCTTTCTTTCTTCGTTTTCATATATTATTTTGCACAAGAAATTGCAACGTTCTGTGCAGATCAATGCCCTTTCTGGAGAATTTTGTGCAGGAGTGGTAATTCTGTGCAGGTTGATGTTTCTTTTTGGGGGGAAAAATACCATGGAACCCAAGAAATCTCATGCAATTTGTCAAAAAAGAAGGAAAGAGAGAGAAAAGGAAAATCTCCTACAGAAAAATCTTGCTCTGAGGAGAAAAGAGGGTGTTTTTTTTTATTTTGTCTAAGTTTCTCACTAAGTGCAAGAAGCTACAAGGGGCTTTGCAGTTATGTATTCCAGTTTTTGGAAATGCATGACTATATCAGTTGTACTTTCTCCCTGCAGAGAGATTAGTATAATGCATGATGATATGATTTCTGATTTCCTATATAAAGGTCCAAATGCAAAATTTTTATTTTGTGTGGACTATACAGCTACCCTTTACTTCTATATACTGTATATAGATATGGCCTAGCTAAGCAGAAGTTCCCACAAGAAGAGTGGCAATCATAGGGACATCGATATCAAGAGAGAGAAACCAAGCAGGCTGCAAATGTGTGTGTACCTCTGATCTCTAAAGCAAGCCAGATGGCTGGGAGCAAGCCTTGATATACAATTGAGGAATAATTAACACACCTGAATGGCAAGAAAGCCACTGAGAGCTGAAAAGAAACAATGGTTCAAGGATTAGATCAAAGTTACCATTCTGGACCTTATCTGGAAGTTGAGTCATGGCAACTGGACTTCTTTCTTGTTAGGTTGAAACGTTTCGCTGCTCCTCCAAGTAGCGAAATATTTCAGCCTAACAAGAAAGAAGTCCAGTTGCCATGACTCAACTTCCAGATAACCATGCCTGGATGACTGAGAATCTTCACAGATACATTCCAGACCTTGTGTCTGCAGGATTTTACACTCTTAAGCTTTGAAGTGCAAAGTAAAGGGATTTAGTGGAGAGGAACCTTAGTGAGGGGGAGATGAAGAGTGAAAGGAGAGAGAGATGGGCTAAGCAACAGCTTAGCTGGAAGGCTTTCAGCCATGCCTGTTGTTTGAACTCGGAGGATTTTAGGATGGAATTTGAAGATAGATTAGCAGTCCTGGGACTGCGAAGAAGCAGAGCTGGAGGGCAGAGGCGGAGGATCTTAGCCCCAAGGCAGGATTGTATTTTTCTTGTGTGTAATTTCTTTTGCCAATGTTCAAAGTCTGTTCTTTCTTTGCAATGTTCAAGGCTGTTGATTATTTTTTCCAAGTCTGTTCTTTTGATTTTGTGACTGTTTCCATAACCTTGCAAGACTTGCTTTCTGGTTTTCAGCTAAGCATAATCTTTAATTTGTTTTTATTCTTTTATTTCTTTTAAAATAAACTTTTAAAAGAGCTTTGGTCTGGAACTTGCTATTATAGGAACTCAGGTTCTAAGTCTCATGCCTAGCCAAATGACCACGACTACTGTATGAGTTTTGACAGCATGTTAAGAGATCCTTGGGCTCTGGTAAAGTGTAAACTCAATGCTCTGGTCCTTTTTGTGAAGGGGATGGTGGCAGCTTTTTGTTTGAAAATGGTAACCTTTCTCTGGAGCCTAGTGGAGATTCAGATTGTAGCTGCTTCTCAGGAAATTCCCCTGTCCTTGGGGAATGCTCTGGTCTCTGTGGAATCCACTGGTGAAGCTCAGAGAGTGGTCTCAGGACACTCCCACATCTCATTTTTTCTTAGAATCACAACCTCTTTCTGTCAACAATATGAGGAATATTGCAAATGTTGATGAGTTCTTAGGGAATTGAATTGAAATAATTATTATCCATGTGCAGTGGCCAAATCCAACAGATAAAGCTTTTCTCTGTACACAGAGGACTATGTTCTACCTTCTGCTGTGTAGCAGTTAAACATGAGGATGGGTCCTATTTTAAAAAGACAATTTTAATACCATAAAGACGGTTGACCTCACAGAGATTCAAATCCAGATGTTAAGAGCAAAGCATTCACAAGCCTATGAGCAAAACATTAGATTTCGTTTCTTCCAAATTCAACTCTGTTAAATCTCACTTCCTTTCCATTTCATTTATGAACAATTGTTGGAAAATTTTGGAAAATTAAACAAAAATATTTATTATTTTATTTTATTTAAAATGTTTATAGCCCACTTTATATCCCAGGATCTCAGGGTGAATTACAGAGCGGTATATTTTTTAAAAACAATAGATGTTTAAAGCAATTTAAAGTTGAACAGTTCAAAACACAAAATTAAACATTAAAGCCTTTGCATAACCTACACAGGTCACAATCCTCAAATGGCAAAAAACTATCTTTGGGGAGATGGTAGTAAAGGACAAATGTGGGCCACGTTGTAGTTTCGGAGATGTTGAGAAAATATTTTTATAGGTAAAGCAAATATTTTTCTTTCATGGTTCATGAAATTGCAAACAGGGAATGAAATTATGTTATGTGGGCAGGAAAGGGACTGTTTGTACTGGCCCTCCAAAATGGCCCATTCACTAAACCGTCCTGTCTGGTTCAATAAAGAGTTAAGCTAAGGGTGTCAGGGTATGACTCCATGGCTCCACTCTTTGGAAGCTTTGAAATATGGTGAATGTGCTTATCCTGGAACATGCACTGGCCACTTTCAGAATCTTGATCTTTACAGCATGGTACCTGTTGCAGCATCATGTAAGAAAGACAGAGTAGCTAGGCTCCCGACCATAAGATAATGTTTGGTGCTGATGAGACAAAAGGAGCTACATTTTCAGTTCAGTGTCAAGATCAGAAGAGAAATTATAAAAGAAATTAGTTGATTTAATATTAACTTTATAATCAGAGTGAAATTTTGACATATTTAATATATGTATTTAATTTACCTACAGAGTTGTATTCTTGAAGAGGATTAAAGTGCACAAGCTGGATATAGGCATGGAATACAAGAAACACTGGTTGTTGGCTACTGCCTTGTGTTTAGGATATATCTGCCCCCAAAGTGAAGGACATCCACCTTGTAAGTATATATAGTTTATTATTTAATAAATAAAACAAGGCAAATTAACAACAAAAATGAATGCATTAGCTGTTCATATAAGAAACAGTCAAAATGTTACTAAAAAAATAAAAATGCAAGCAATCTAACATCTTCATTTTTCTCCCTTCTCAGCATATTATGTATGTCCATGTAGATGATTGCCATCACTATCATGGTTGATGAAAAGACAGGGAACAGCCCAAGTCTTCTGGACAGAATTTGACATGTGCAAAACCTTAGTGTTGGAAGACAAGGGTCAAAATTCTGCTGCTTAGAATAGTAAATTGCACTACAATAGGCCCATTGAATCTGTTGAAGATTTGGCAAGTCAACTTTTCATAGATTCAAATTGGCCTGCTCTGTCTGTGACTGACTTTAGCACAGTAAGTTACAGTTAGTGTAGGCCCGTTTGAATCAAAGGAACGTCTGGAGAAAATCACTTACTAAATCCCCACTGATTCAATTGGACTACTTGAGTGTGATTTAGTATGCTAAACAACAGGATTTTGGCCAAGGAGTCTCTATTCGTCTGTTTGAAGCACAGATGGTGTACATAATATCTAGCCTTACTTTGCAGGATGTGAAGCTCCAGTTATTTACAGACTGGATTTGCTTATGCTCACTCTCATTATAAAGCTCAACTAGTAAGAAATGGATAAAAGGACTATTCACAGAACTAGATTCTAAAACTAAGCAAATAACTTATTTGATCAGCGATTGTTTCACTATGTTGTTGTTTAGTTGTTAAGTCGTGTCCAACTCTTCGTGACCCCATGGACCAGAGCACACCTGGCCCTCCTGTCTTCCACTGCCTCCCGGAGTTGGGTCAAATTCATGTTGGTAGCTTCGATGACACTGTCAAACCATCTCGTCCTCTGTCATCCCCTTCTCCTCTTGCCTTCACACTTTCCCAACATCAGGGTCTTTTCTAGGGAGAATTCTCTTCTCATGAGATGGCCAAAGTATTGAAGCCTCAGCTTCAGGATCTGTCCTTCCAGTGAGCACTCAGGGTTGATTTCCTTCAGAATGGATAGGTTTTATCTCCTTGCAGTCCAGGGGACTCTCAAGAGTCTCCTCCAGCACCACAATTCAAAAGCATCAATTCTTCGGTGGTCAGCCTTCTTTATGGTCCAGCTCTCCCTTCCATACATCACTACTGGAAAAACCATAGCTTTGACGATGCGGACCTTTGTCGGCAAGGTGATGTCTCTGCTTTTTAAGATGCTGTCTAGGTTTGTCATCGCTTTCCTCCCAAGAAGCAGGTGTCTTTTAATTTTGTGGCTGCTGTCACCATCTGCAGGGATCATGGAGCCCAAGAAGGTAAAATCTGTCACTGCCTCCATATCTTCCCCTTCTATTTGCCTGGAGGTGATGGGACCAGTGGCCATGATCTTGGCTTTTTTGATGTTGAGTTTCAGACCATTTTTTGCGCTCTCCTCTTTCACCCTCATTAACAGGTTCTTTAATTCCTCCTCACTTTCTGCCATCAGAGTGGTATCATCTGCATATCTGAGGTTGTTGATATTTCTTCCGGCAATCTTAATTCCGGCTTGGGATTCCTCCAGTCCAGCCTTTTGCATGATGTATTTTGCATATAAGTTAAATAAGCAGGGAGACAATATACATCCTTGTCGTACTCCTTTCCCAATTTTGAACCAATCCGTTGTTCCATATCCAGTTCTAACTGTTGCTTCCTGTCCCACATATAGATTTCCCAGGAGATAGATCAGGTGGTCAGGCACTCCCATTTCTTTAAGAACTTGCCATAGTTTGCTGTGGTCCACACAGTCAAAGGCTTTTGCATAGTCAATGAAGCAGAAGCAGATGTTTTCCTGGAACTCTCTGGCTTTCACTATAGTGCAGCAAAAAATCTGACTTTCACGGTGTTGCTGATCTACTTACATCATACCTTATCACTGGCTGGGGCTTTTGGGGGTGTGTGTATTAAAGAGCAACAACATCTGGAGAGGTTCCCTGTCCACATTTTACCATATACTCAGCTCATGGCATAATCAACAGACTACCCCTCAGAAATTTCTGCTGTAATAAAATATGGTGAATGCAACCTTGATATTAATAAGTTAAATATTGCTTGCCCTAAGTATGAAATCACTGGCAACTGTTATTTTTCATGCTAGTATACACCCCACCCCACCCCGAAATAGAAGAAATTACTGCAAAGCAAGAGAGAACTGAAAAATGCTTCACAACACAGACATTATTGCAGCTGAGCTCCCAGAAGTAATTCCCACCAGAGGCTGCAGGCTACAGCTCACGTTTTCTGTCTTCCAAACAGATGTATGCCAATGTCTCATGGATGCCAAAGACCGAAGGAACTGTAATTACGCTCCTGTAGGCATCACTGCGGAGGAATGCACGGCAAATGGATGTTGCTTTGATGCAACAGTCCCTGATGTCCCGTGGTGTTTTGTACCTTCTGGACAAAGAGGTAATAACTCATGAGAGGTGGGCAGAGATAGGAAGTAGCATCACTGCTAGGTGGATTACACGACCTGAGCCTGCCAGGTATGAATTATGCTTTCAAGGTGCTTAAAAATCTTTTGGAAAAAATCGAACATCCTTGCAGAAATTTGACTCTATCACATTCACAGCTGTAGGGAAGTAAAGAAGATCTTCCCAGCCAGATGTTCCTTTCCAGCTGAGATGATTCAAAGGTCATTTCCAGATGGTTTTAAGAGACAACATTTAATTTCCAGCACTGTATTCATACGAGCCCCACATGATATATTTCATTGCTAAGCAATTGGTGAGATGTGTAGAAGAGGGTAACTTTGCTCTAAAGGGGTCATGACATGGCTGTCACTTGTTTTAGCAATGCAAGCTAATAGTCTAATATTCTGTTCTGCAGACAGTTTTCATCCCAACACCTAGAAAATAAGATACTGCTGCAGTGACATTCAGTATGGCTGGCCTGTTCCATGGGATGAGCTTTACAACAGCTGCATGGACCCCTTGTCAGGAAGAAGCATGGTAGTCACACAATGGGAGCCAATTCATCTGTATCATTTTAAAATCAGCCTCAAGATGTTTTATTTTTATTTACTTTTTTGTTTTACTTAAAGTATTTTACCCCACCCTTCTCCTTAAAAAGAACCCAAGGTGGCTTACATAATTAAAAAGACAATATTTAATAGCTAAAAACAGTACGTATACAAATATTTTAAAAGAATTAGACAAATATTATATTAAAACGGTAAATAAAATCAATCCTAACAACATATTTAAAAGCAACAAGGCACAGCAATCCATTAAAAAAAAATCCTCTCAGACAGTCAGTCAGTAAGGGAAAACCTGCCTGAAGAGAAAAAGGTCTTTGCTTGTAGAAGGACAGCAAAGATGGGGCCAGTCTGGCCTACCGTGGGAGAGAGTTCCAGAGCCCAGGAGCAGTGACAGAGAAGGCCCTTTCCTGTGTCATCACTAAACACATCTGTGAAGGTGGTGGAACTGAGAGAAAGGCCTTTCCTGATGATCTTAAAACTGGAGCAGCCTTATACAGTCCTTGAGATAGCTTGGACCCAAGCCAATGTCTGTGATATATCTGGTTTTCAATTGATATGATTTGACCAGTGGATTACTTCTCATCCTAGCTAGAAAGCAGCATTGAATTAGATCCAGATTTATTCATACTTAAGCCCTTTTGATTTCAACAGATCTAATCGAAGGGTGGGCAAAATGCATCTCTCCAGATATTGTCAGACTTCAGCTTCTTCACTGGCCGTGCTGACTAGGGAGTTGCAATACAACATCTGGAGATGTTTACTGACCATGGTCTACTCTCTGACAAAAATTCAATCTATTTTGATCTTAGCTATGATTACAAACTGAAAGGCAGATATGCAAAGTGACCTGGACAATGTTTTTGATAGCTTCTCTTCATTATGCAAAGAAAATGATCGAACCAGAAGCAAGGCTGGACTGCGGCTACCAAGGGATTACTCGTAAACGGTGCCAAAGAATTGGATGCTGCTTTGATCCCACAGCTTCTGGTGCACCAGTATGTTTCCATCCCCCAGTAAACAATGGTAATGTCTTTTTTAAAAAATGTTCTATGATTTTTCCAAGGACCAAAAAATAATAATCATGGTTTAATTCATGCACATATTAGTTTCATAACAGTATGCTAATATTAGAAAAGCAGCTACTGTCAGAAAATCAATATCATCATTAAAAATGCAGACATGATGCCTAAGAACAGGCTGATGGAGAAGGGCGCTTATCCCCTCACTGTATCCCCTTAATAGCAAACGAAGCCTAGACTGCACTATTAACTCTTCAGATTACCTCTGGATAGGAGCCATTCCTACTTTTTCTGTATTTTAGTGAATCCAAATGAAGATTCCTATCATCTTGATGAGAAGAATATATGAGAATTGCATGATGAATGGTTATGTCTTTCTAGTCAAGCTTAAATGGGGAACCTTTAGCTCTCTAGATATTTGATACGTATCATGGCACATGCTGGCTGGGGCTTCCAGGACTTGAAGTGAACTGCTGCTCAGTGGTTTAGGTAGCTAGAGGTTGTGAGTTCTATATCCCTCTGTGCGTGCTGGACTCGACGAGCCATAGGGTCCCTGCAAGTACTGCATTTCTAATATTATTATATTATTATTATGTCCAAAACATTTGGAGAGACAAAGAATCCTATATAACATTTCTTCTAAAGGGACACACACATCCTATGCTTATCCCGAAGGAAGGAAGGAAGGAAGGAAGGAAGGAAGGAAGGAAGGAAGGAAGGAAGGAAGGAAGGAAGGAAGGAAGGAAGGAAGGAAGGAAGAGAGGGACAGAGAAAGACAGAGATGGATTTATTGGAAATAAAGGAAAAATAGCACTCATAATGGCTTACTTTTCTGAACAGTTTCCCGACAGTGTGTAATGGACTGGAGTGCAAGGGAAGACTGTGGATACCCAAGCATCACTGCTGAAGAATGCCAAGCAAAAGGATGTTGTTTCAATTCATATGTTGTTAGTACTCGGTGGTGCTTTCACCCTCTTTCTGACCCAGGTAACAATACATTATTTGTTTGTGAGGAAAGATGTATCTGAAGTAGAATGGGGGCAAAGTGTGCACAAAGAGAGCAATGTAGGGATGTGAAGACATCATAACCTACTCCTGCTGCATTTTCACTCAACAGGAATGAGAATACAAGGTACTGCAAGGAGCTGTAGTACATCCTTTACCTCTTGTGATTAGAGATGGGGACGAACCACCAAAATGGCAGTTCATTTTGGTTTGTGGGTTGTCAACGTTGACGACCCACGGCCTATGAATTTTCCCCTGATGGCACAATGAACCACGAATCAATTCGTCAGTTTGTTGGGTCTTTTTTTTTTAAGACAGCCCGTGGGGCTATCTTTAAAAAAAGCTGAGCCCCCTGCCCCCAAAGCCTGCCCTCAACCCCTTCTCACTTCTGCTTACCTTGTCCTGCTGCCTCCTCCTGCTCTGCTGCTGCCTTTGCTGAAACAGAAGCTAGACTGCCAGAACCACGGTTTCTGTTATGGCAGCCTAGCTTTTGCAAAGACCAGTGGGGAGGGCTTCCCTTTGGGCAAGCCTGACTGAACCGATCCCCCCCCCCCCGCTGCCTTTGTAAAGACAGCAGGGTGAGGAATTGCTTCCCCTGTCTTTCCACCCAGCTTTAGTTAGTTTATGATAAACCAGTAGACTGCAACTCCCAGAAAGCCTAGCCAGCACAGCTGGTGGTGAAGGCTTCTAGGAACTGCAGTCCAAGAACACCTGGGCTACCCAGGGATAGGAACTACTGTGATAAACCAACTAATACTGAATAACATAACAAGTATGACTGATCTCTTTTCTGACTATTTTGCCTTAATGTTATATAAATTGTCAGTCTCTCTCATTTTTCTTACATAGTGGGGTATATGTAGTTTTACTGGTTACCCACTGATATTTTTTTTTAAAGTTGGATCACATCACAGCCCTTTATAAACTCTCTTCATGTTTAAGGACTTGCCAAGATGTGTGGAATGGCTCCCAAAAAAAGAGTGCCATGTGGGTATCCTGGCATCTCTGCTGATGATTGCTTGAGGAGAGGATGCTGCTATGAACACTACCAGTATGCCAAAAATGTTCCATGGTGCTTTGAACCTTCAGCACAGAAAGGCAATTTTTCACTGTGAAAAACCAATCAGGAAGAATGTTGGACTAACTGAGGAAGATGCTTCGCAGAATGAAGGGCGAGGATTTTTCCTCCTGATGTATTTTCCTCCAGGTGTTCTGATTCTCATATGTTTAATCAGCATGATGGATTGATGCTCATCTACTGTGTATTCAATTAAATCATCCGGCATTTTAACATTCTTTAGTTGTCCGACTTCACTTCTTCTGTAAAAAGAACTTTTGCCTCAGACCTAGTCATAGCAAGAGACTGGCCGGACATTTGAAGCATATTTTCACACAGCTAAAATAAGTCCAGCATCAATGACTAGCCTTAAAGGTGAGATCCTGCATGTGTGCAGTCAGAATGTGGAGCAAGTTAATCTATGAGGGATTTAGTGTGTTTCAGCCAATTTCCTGATCAATATATTGACATGTGTGGAGCTCCAGATGCAGATCTATATTCAACTCTCCATTGTACTATCATATTCCTTCAATGACTTTGGGCCATTCTCTTTCTCTTAACATAACCTGCCTCGCAGGTTTGTTGGGCAAATAAGATGAAGAGAAAGAAAGTCATTTATCCTGCCTTCAACATACCTAAAAAAAAGGTGGAGTATTAAAGTACCGTATTTTTCTGTATATACAACCCCCCAATGTATACGACGACCCCTTAATTTTGTCCCTTGCCGGAGGTGGAGGAGCAGTCAATGGGCAGCCGCGAGGGGCAGCTCTGCCTCCGTCTCCTGCTGCTGCTGTCTCCATCGCCTAATCATGTCGCTGCCTTGTCCCCTGCCGGAAGGGAGCCCGCGAGTGGCGCTGGAAGAGGCAATCCGGTGACGGAGGCAGCAACAGCAGCAGGAGGAGGCAGAGACGGAGGCAAAGGAGCAGCCGCACTCGGCCACCTCCTGAGGCTGCCCATTGACTGCGGCTGCCACCGTCCAATCGCCTCCTCCTCCTGCCAGGGCTCACCTCCAGATCACATCGCCGCCTTGCCCCCTGCCCGAAGGGAGCCTGCGAGTGGCACTGGAGGAGGCGATCTGGCAGCAGCAGCAGCAGTCAATGGGCAGCCGCAAGAGGCAGCCGAGCGCGGCTGCTCCTTTGCGTCCGCCTCCTTCCGTGTACAAAACGACCCTCAATTTTTCCTCTAATGATTTTAGGAAAAAGTGTTGTTTTATACACGGAAAAATACGATAACTAATACTGCACGTTTTACATTGTTAAAATGTGGATTGAAGTGTAGTAGGCTGCAAATATGAGGCAGCAAGCTGACTTTAGAGAATGAATGATGATCTTCTTGAGAAGAAGGAAAGCATAATGGATGAGGCCGAATGTCCAGGAACCAGATTTCAGTTCTGTACCCTTATTAAAGTTCAAAAAATTGAGTGTACAGGTGTTGCCCTAAAAATGAAAAGTTCTTTTAAAAGATGCTCAGAGAGATGTCTTAAAAGTGAAAGTACAATCGGGAAAGTACTCTGTGAAGAGAGTTTATATTACAAAACTAAAATACTTACATGTTTTCGGAACACAGAACTGATAAGATAACAAGGCAGAAATAGCTCATTCAGTTTCGTGCCAGTTTTTGTGAGAAAAAATAAATAATAGACACTGTAAACAACTGAACCCTTACACTATGCAAAACAAAAGGAACAGTTTAAAAAAGGAGTGCATTTTAAACTGCTGCTTGTGTTGTGTTTTACCTATATTGTTAATTAACAGATATCAAAAAATAGATGTAGAAACCTGCGTTGAATGAGATTAACAATATATTGTGCAATAGAAGCTTTTACAGAATAGTATAAAAGGAGAAAAGGATGAATGTCATTTTAAACAGTTTGTTTAATAATAAGCAAGAAGAGAAGGGAAACAGAGGTGTCATTTGTTTTATAAGGCTTTAGCCTCATAATTAATAATAATTGAGTTTTTAAAAGAGTATAACATTGTGTATATTCTGTAGTATCAACGAAATAACATGCAATTGTATTGTCAGTGAATTATGTCATTCAAGCCAGCACTAGCTCACGGAAGGGGGGATTTTACTCTGACCTTGATGGCCAGGAGCTGAGCAGGCCAGGCTTTGGAGATGCAAGAAGCTGGACTGTCAGGGGCAAGCCTTGTGATGAGCGGATCTTGAGACCCTTAACATTTGAGCTTCCCATCGGTTGAGAAGTCTACATTCTGATGAAGTTTGTTTTGACTAATGACACAGAACTAGGCTATAAATTGGGAGCACTCGTGCATTGTTATATAATGAAGAGGCATTTTCTCTGAAAGGAATGGAAAGGACACAGGCTTTGTTTTCATGGAGTGAGATGGAGAATGGGACTCATGCCTAGCATGGCAAACAGATCACAACGCTGCATCAGATTATGGACATGACATGGCCATAGATTCTAACTGGCTAAGGCTTGGTGAGAAAATATTTTTCTCTGTGATAACAACATGCTTAGAGCTAAATCATGCTTTTTATTTTATAGATTTTTACTTTTAAAGTTTAAATATTTTTTCTTGCCTTCTGTTGAAAGTTATAAGGCTTCTGCTTTTTATAATTTTATTCTTAAGAATTTTGAAGTGTTATAGAGAGGTACTCTCTCTCTCTCTGCCATATTAGGCTATAAGCCTTTATTGTTCATGTTTACTCTTGAAAGAGTCTGTACTCTTGATAGAAATGCTCCTGTATTTCAGAAAGTAACTTAAAACTTCTTTTTGATATTTTAGAAGAGCCTTGTACCGCAGTGGTTAAACTGCTTTACTGCAGCCAAAACTGTGTTCACAACCTGGGGTTCAATCCCAGGAAGCCAGCTCAAGGTTGACTCAGCCGTCTATCCTTCTGAGGTTGGTAAAATGAGTACCAGCTTGCTAGAGGGGGGGAGGGGGGAATGTGTAGCCTGCATAATTATCTTGTAAACCGCCCAGATAATGCTTTAAGTGCTATGGGGTGGTATATAAGCAGCACACTTTTTGGGGGGCTTTTTTTCAGGTTACAGATACTGTTACCAGTTCCACTATGTACTGATTTGATTGTTTCAATGAAAACAGCCCAATTTGGATTAAAAATGTGACCAGTGCAGCTCCAACTGGAAATGTAAACCCAGGAAATTAGTTCAAAGAAGTGAGTCCTGGGAAGATGTTTGGAAGATTTTTCAACCCTCTCCACAATCCTGCCTCAGAAAGGGAGTGTGATGTGGTCAAGTTGTTTGGAGTCAGGGAGGGACTTGTGGATTTTGTTAAATACTTTCTTATGTTCTCCTTCCCCATAATTTGAACCTGTTCTTCACTGTGTAAGTTTTGTGTGCTTTCAATATTACATAAAATGCTTTTGTTAATTCCGTCTGAAGACAACTGAAAGACTATCAGTCACTTCTACATTTGCATTGATAAAAAGCTGTGCATGCAATTTAAGATTGCACGTCCTTCCTCATGCAAGTTCCCCTTCAACTGTTAGGAAATGACTGAAGATATAAGTGATGGACAAATGAAAAGGGATCAAACAAACACTTTCTAAATTTCTCATTCCAACTGGTTTAGGCTGTTCTGACACAAGACATGTGGCAATGAGGCATTTAAAATTTCTCCAGGATTCCCCAGCTGAAAGAATTATTTCTCCTCTCCAGCTTTCTGTAATTTGTATTAAAGGTACCTTCCCTTTGAGAAGCAAAGCAGGCACACAGCAAGAACAGAAGGAGTGGATAATTGTTAAGAAAGAGGCACAAAACCCATTCAGTACTTTACATTCTTTAACAGACCAGCAGTTATCTTGGGTGTGGGTAATTTGTGCAGTTGACACAAACTCCTGAATTGAACAAATTTGCGTAAAACTTGGCTCTTGCAGAAATTTTTTTTTACCAATACAAAAATTCTAGTGAGCACTCTAGGAAATTCTTTGATGCTCTTTCTGCCAAAACAAAGAACATTGAACTTCTTTGTCCTTTCATGTAAGGAGAAGATGAACAAAGGTATTTATTTAGAGCCATGGCACAGTGATTAAACTACTGTACTGCAGCCAAAACTGTGCTCACAACCCGGGGTTCAATCCCAGGTAGCCGGCTCAAGGTTGACTCAGCCTTCTGTCTTTCCGAGGTGGGTAAAATGAGTACCTAGCTCGCTGGGGGGGGGGGGGCAATGTGTAGCCTGCATAATTAACTTGTAAACCGCCCAGACAGTTCTTTGAAGCACTATGGGGAGGTATATAAGCAGCACACTTTGCTTTTTTGCTTTGCTTATTTATTTATTTATTTATTTATTTATTTATTTATTTATTTATTTATTTATTTATTTATTTATTTATAACCTGGCTTTCTCCTTAGAATGGACCCAAGATGGCTTACAGCAATTACAAGACAGCATTTAAGATTAGTAACAATGAGTATACAATACTAAAAGGATCAGTGAATACAATACCAAAGAACATAAGCAACACCAAAACACATTCAATGCAATAAGATACAATAATCCATTTAAAAATATTATATATATATATATATTATATTATATTATTATATATATATAATATATTATATTATATTATTATATATATATATAATATTTTTAAATGGATTATTGTATCTTATATATATATATTAAAAATATATAATACATCAGTGAGTTATGGGGGGTGTCTGTGTCTGTGTGTCTCTGTGTATACAGACATACACACTCACTCTCTCTCTCTCTCTCTCTCTCTCTCTCTCTCTCTCACACACACACACACACACACACACACCCCTATAACTCAATGATGTCTCAAACTAGTCAGCAATTTCCAAACCAATAGCCATGTTGGTCTATTGGCGCAAAAGACTTCAATAACTTGAGTGAAATGTTAGCCAGAACTTCAGTTATATACAGTATATAAGATGCACACAGTTTGGTTGGAGTTGTATAGTTGCTGCTGTTATGTGCTAGCAGGTCAGAACCAACCTATAGCAACTCTAATAGTGCTCTCAAGATAAGTGAGGTATTTAAGGAGTAGTGTCTTTCAGTTCCACGCCCCCAGTGAGCCTCGATGGCTGAGCATACATTCGAACCCAGGCGTCCTAAGTTTTAGTCCATCACTCTGTCTCCTACACCACACTGGGTTGGAAATCTATATGAGAGGTCAAAGGAAAATTAAATGCCGAAGGTACTGACAGTGCATTCACATTGTCAGGCAAAAACAAAACAAAAATAAAGAAAAAAACCAAAGAAGACAAAAGTGTTGTGGCACCTTAAAGACTAACTGTTATATTTTAATGTGAGCTTTCGTGGACAAGTCCACTTCTTCAGACCTTCAATCACATTATTCACACTGGCCATTCACAAGACTGCAGCTGAGAAAACAAACATCCTGACACTATCAAAGCCAGTTTATGTAAGTGACGAGATAAGAATCTATTGTCCCTTTTAAAACAGCTTCTGATACAACTAGAACTTCTTAATGAATTGTAATGCATCAGTCTCTCTCCTTTCCTCTCCCTTGTGTCCTTTTAAGGTTTTGTTGTCAAGCATCACAACAGCTCCTGTGGGGTCTGATGGGAGGTTAAAGTGTGTGTTCTCTCACTTTAATTTTTTAAATATATATATATATGGCTATTTTTGACGTCACGTTTGTTTGTACTACCGTTTCCCCTAAAATAAGACCTAACCTGAAAATAAGCCCTAGTATGATTTTTCAGGATGCTCGTAATATAAGCCCAAAAATAAGTCCCAGTTAAGTGAAACCCCGCCCTCCACCATTGTGCAGCAACCAGAAGATGATGGCATGACTGTATTTGAATAAATGTAGATTGTTGTACATGAAATAAATGAAAGATCCCCTGAAAATAAGCCCTAATGAGTTTTTTGGAACAAAAATTAATATAAGACACTGTCTTATTTTTGGGAAAACACGGTAGCTTTTGCACTAAAACTGTACAGTTTGCCCTATGTGGAAGGCAGGAGGGTGCTGCTTTCAGAAAACTGTGTATCAATCTGGAAGAGAAGTAAGTGAATGAACTCCTGCTCTTGTGGGTGACATTTAAGCCTTGTAATGAGGTTCTGTAACCTTAACTTGAGATAATATAGAAAAGCTGACCCTCACAAACTAAAACCAAAGCTAATCAATATTGAAAAAGGTTAGCTATTCTGTGTTTTCAAAAGGTAAACGGGCTAGTCAGATTAAACTGCTTGTTGTAGATACCATCCTATATTTACATATTCCATTGACTTCAGTCATAGAGACGTCAACATAGTAAAGAACATGTACACACCTAGAAAGTGATAACTCTGATAAGAAGAATAAAGTATTTTATAATTGTCTAGATAAATGATCTCTATGAATGAGCTGTAAAAGCTATGACACATATCACAGACCTTCTCCGCCCTTGGCTGCCATCCATAAAAGAAAGAATTTCAGTTTTCAGTTTTTTTAAAAATATTATGCAATTTTTAATATATTTTTTTCATTCGTTTTTTTTTATGGCTTTCCTTTCCTGTCACTTTTGGTATGCCATCACACAGACTGATATTAATAGGGAAATTATTTTTAAAAAACAATTAATTAACAGTTTTAGTTTTTAAACCCCAAATTACAAGTTACTTCTAAGTTCAGAAAAGCTCAAGGTCTTAATTGGGGAACACAAGAAAAAAATGTATGAGTAAAGCAAATGCAGTGATAGGTTTGGTCTTCCTTGGACTTCTGGGTTCAGAATTCCTTTTGGGATTTTCACATTCGGAGTTGCCTGGTCACATTTTTGAACTGGTGATAGGGATTATCCAAGGTTCCCCTTTTTTTCCCCTTGAATTGTGATGTTATGTTGACTGAGTCCCTGATCACACTTATGCCCAATGATCCAGTGTATGCAAGTACTTACTCGATCCATATGAATATACATCCTGGACCTCAAGATGAAGTGCACCATAGGGAGGTTGCACATTATGCTTACAGCATTTAATACAAGACTATGATTTGAATCATAGGGGACGTGGTGGCGCTGCGGGTTAAACCGCAGAAGCCTCTGTGCTGCAAGGTCAGAAGACCAGCAGTCGTAAGATCGAATCCACGCGACGGAGTGAGCTCCCGTCGCTTGTCCCAGCTCCTGCCAACCTAGCAGTTCGAAAGCATGTAAAAATGCAAGTAGATAAATAGGTACCACCTCGGTGGGAAGGTAACGGCGTTCCGTGTCTAGTCGCGCTGGCCACGTGACCACGGAAACTGTCTTCAGACAAACGGTGGCTCTATCTATCTATTTATTTATTTATTTATTTATTTATTAAATTTATACCCCGCCCATCTAGACACATGTCTACTCTGAGCACCATGCCCTAGAGTCGGACACGACTGGACTAAATGTCAAGGGGAACCTTTACCTTTACCTATGATTTGAATAGCAGAAGTGTTGCTTTATTATAAAATATGTAAGGCTGTGAAATATACAACTTTGATACAGAAGAAAAGGTTGGTTACACAGACCAATTTAGCTTGGACTGTCCCCTCTCTATATTTTACCTATACAGAAATATATAAAAAGTATGTAGTGGGGAGAGAGAAGAAGTTAATTCTGAGAAATAAGGGAAAAGGTGGAATTGAAGCAGACGAAATCAGAATGTAAGTAGAAGGTTAAGAAGAGGGCTAGAATCCACAGGAAAAAACATGACAGTACCAGGATATGCATGGTCTTCAGACAAGTGTATGATAATGGACTGAATCAGGGGTATTTGGTTTTTTAAAAAAAAAACATTTTTATTAGCTTTCAAGAAATATATAAAAGGTGACTACAGCTGAATAGATCTCTATATGTACAGGGAAAAAAACAGAAGAAAAAAGAGAAAGATTATTTAAATAAATAAATATTCTCTGGCAGGTGCTTCTCTAGCCATGCCAGGCAAGTGTAGGGTGCAGTGAAACACTTGAATTATGATTGATAGCTCGGATTCCAGTTCTAGAACTTCCTATTTTTCTTTTCTTCTCCAGCTTAGTTTACTAAACTTTACACTACTAGAATGTGTGACTGTGTGATTGTGGATGCATGCTTGCATTCTTTTTGTGTGGGCTTTGAATGGCTGAGTCACGATTAATGTACTGGGCTCTGTCTTCCCCTCCACTTGTCTTGTTCTCCCCCTTCATTCCTCTTCATTTTATTTGCTGGTATACTGGTGCAAACTTCACTATCTGCTGGCCTTTGCAGCATTGCCAAAATGGTACATGTGGGGAGAACTTAAATTACACCTTCCCCCTAGTATTTAAAGATTTGCATTTCCCCATTACTGGAAATCTGGAAATGCATAAATACTGTCAGGGATCCAGGCAAGACCCAGGGCTGGAGTGTCACCAAAATCTATCTATCTGCCTATCTATCATGCTGTATTTGTCCCCATAGAGGACTCAAGGCGGCTCACAGCCATTTAAGGTAAAGGTAAAGGTTCCCCTTGACATTTAGTCAAGTCGTGTCTGACTCTAGGGCGCGGTGCTCATCCCCGTTTCCAAGCCACAGAGCCAGCGTTTTGTCCGAAGACAGTTTCCGTGGTCACGTGGCCAGCGCGACTAGACACAGAACGCCGTTACCTTCCCACCGAGGTGGTACCTATTTATCTACTTGCATGCTTTCGAACTGCTAGGTTGGCAGGAGCTGGGACAAGTGACGGGAGCTCACTCCGTCGTGTGGATTCGATCTTACGACTGCTGGTCTTCTGACCCTGCAGCACAGAGGCTTCTGCGGTTTAACCCACAGCGCTACCACGTCCCTCACAGCCATTTAAAACAATACAATAGTTACAATTAAAAACACCACAAGATAGAATATTAAAATAAGCTAGGAAAGTTAGGAAACTTAGCCTTGAAAGGTGAATTGGATGAATTTGCCCTGTTGCCATGTATAATGTAGAGTTGAGATGTGATACAAATGAGAAGTAGAGATTTTCCAAGGAAATTCCCTTTGTTATTTTTGCTTTCTGAGATGTCTACTGCACAAAGCTGCTTAGAGATCTAGAATGCTGGCTCATGTCCCAACCAAGGTTATCAGAGCGGCGGACAAACACTGTTTATCACTTCCTCTTTGCACTTACCTCCCAGATATCACCAATCCAGACATGGGGGAAACTTTATAATATTTTCTATGCAAATTAAGAATGATACTTAAGGTGGAGTGAATCTCTAAATCAATACCTGAATGATGTAGGCAAACAATAATTAAGGTATAAATTGGTATGTGATACTATTCTCAATTTAGAGCCTTTCTTTCCAAGGATTGGAAGCAAACATGGAGCAGAAAGGGATCTTGTTACTCTCATTCATTTTAGTTTTAGGACTCAGCACAATAATAGAAGCGAAGACAGCGCCACGTAAGTACTGGTACCCTTGACCTTCAGTTCTTTCTAGCAGCATAATCTCAGGGAGAAGCTTTAGGTATTTGCAGTACTACAGTATTACAAGCAGGAACATTTGCAGTTCAAGTGAAAACATGATGTTTTGAAGGCAGAACTTGTATGCAGGGGTCTGCAGAAGGTGGACCATGCTGTTGTGAAGTGTAAGGAAAGATAAGAAAATCAGAATAAAATCCGGAAGTCCCACACCTAGCTCTTCCCAGTTTTAATTGGAAAGTACCACTCCCTGTAGATTTCACATCATGGCAGCTAAGGGACCATTAGCAAAAGGCAAGGGGGTCCATCAGCAATCTGGCGCTCCAAGGACTGCGTACATCCTGCAGCCCAGGAGATTCGGCCTCCAAACTCACAGGTGCAATGCAGGGAAATTAGTTATCAAACACACCCTCAGCAAGATGGTATAGCTACCACTCTGTGATATGGTTACTAGGGATAAGAAGTCATGGCTTCATCTGTAGTGATCATGCGATCAATCCTGAGTCTCAGTGCTGATGCACAGGAATCAGCTGTCTTCTCTGGACTGATAGTGGGAGTTGAACATTGATTGTGCAGGCTCAGCAGAGACCTTTCAAAGATCAGCCTGTGAGACACAGCACGTCGTGTGCTCTTAGATCATGTTGGAAGCTTATGTGCTCTTAGAGGTTGTGCGACCTTAGATTATGCTGGATAGCTGAACCCTAGGAGGCTTATGGTAAAGCAGTGAAGCTCTTAATATCCCTGTTCTGTGGATTACTGTGCCAGCAGTGAAGTATGAGGCACAAAGGCTGCTAAACTAATTCAGCATTGAGGAACTGCTTCAGCAGTGCAGCATCAAGGTGAATGGATGACTGAGAACATAGAAATGTCAGAAAATAATGCTAATCTAATGAGATATGCTTGAGAGTGGTAATGCACTGAGAAGAGCTACCACGGCCAGCTCTACCATTAGGTAGAGTAAGGTAATTGCCACAGCTGGCTCATAACAATGCCTCCTGAATCTCCTGGCCATCCTGCAGTATCTGCAGTGCACTTCCTAAAGTAGCTTGCTGGTGGTGGTGGTAGAAGATACTGTCTCTTTGCCACTGTTCTTTCAGCTGCTAGTTCAATTTGTTTCTGTTGAGTGTGGAATGGGGTTATTTTGTCCACTGTCTCAGGAAACAAAGTATCTTGGGCTGGGTGAGATAGCCACTGTTAAGCACAGCACAGGTACTGGGGGGGGGGGGGGAAGCCTCAAGTGGCACAGAAATAGATGGAAAGAGCATGGTATGTACTAGCCTTAGAATGATTTGCCAACATGGTATTTTAAGAGAATGTAAGAAGAGCTAACCATGATTTCTGTTCTCAACAGCGGAGTGTAGATGCCATGTAGATCCCAAAGCAAGGACAAACTGTGGACCTCCTGGAATCACTGCTGAGCAATGCAGAAACAGTGGATGCTGCTTCAGTTCAGAAGTCCCAGGAGTGCCCTGGTGTTTTACTCCATCTCCTCCACAATGTAATGTATTTTATGAAACACCTCTAATTTCCCCAAAAACAGATGAACTGAAGGTTAGACAGATGAATACATTCCCCTTCTAGAAATAAATTATTTAATAGGCAAGGATGTGCTATTTGTTCTGTTTTGTTTTTGTTCTCTAACTCCCAGAACTCCCCAAGAACTCCCCAGGCAGAATTCTGGGAGTTCAGCTCACAGTCCCAATCTACAGACACCTATATTTCACTCTCCTGAAGAAGGTCCCACCTCTGAGATTCCATGACTGTCTCAGGCCTTCCTTCCTGTTGTTAGTCTTGCTACCTTTTAGGCTCTATAGAGTGTGCTTCCTAAAGATCTACCACTCCCAGGAACCACTATAGCAGCTTCCTTTTTTGGACATTCACAACAGGAACGGAGTCTAGACTAGGCCATCCAACCTCTGAACTAGGCCCTTTTTCAGGTGAGTGAAAGGTAGATGTTTTTAGGTGTGGATCTTTGGGTTAGAACCCCTAGAAATTCTGCTTGGAGTATTCTTGGAGAATTCAGGCAGTTGGAGTAAAAGGGGAAAAAACACACCCAACAACCTCAAATGGTAAAATCCTTATTAATAGGCTTCTCACATGTATGGTAGGTATTGCTGCCCAATGAATGTAAAAAAATAACCACTCAAGAAAGCAAAAGCGTGATAGAACCAGAACTTGGGATGGGGGGAAGACCCAGTTTTTGGATTACAAGTCACATCATATACACTCTAGCGTGATAGAGCTAAACTCTAAAAAGTAACTTTTTCCAACTTAGGCCAGATGACTGTTTCTTAGTCACTGGACTCATGCCCAATATAATTAATGACTTGTCTATATCTATGCCAGTGCCTGAGAGAATGAATAAACATATAATATTCTTTATTTTGGTTCATAATAAACACCTATGAAGCACTAACAAGCAAAACAAATGGATGCAAAATCTAAGTTTGCGGAAGTCAAACGGCCATTTCATACCACAGCTTCAGGATGTGGTGTCCAATATGAAACCCAGAAATGTCAGTTTATTGCTCCAGTCCAGAAAGTACAAATAGTATTTCAGTTGTGTGAAATGTGGGTTGAGGCATGAGCAATTTCAGTGATGCAACAGAAGTATTACTGAAATGGTTCATGCAGAACTGATCTAGTTCTAAGGCTCCATGGCTGTTTAAGACCCTTATCAATGATTCAAATCTACAAGTTCAGGCTATAGATGTTATTAAGATGATCAGCTAGGCTTTTGCAAACACACTTACACACAACTACATTAGTGGCCTGAAGACCCTTGAGGAAATTCTGGAACATTGCTGTCAGAGATCATGTGAGAGATTCTTTCCTCCATCAGTGACAGACATGGAAAGAGGACATGGAAAGAGGTCAAATGCAGCACCGAGGTTCTGTAACTGCATAGTCACATCCACAGAACATAACCCAAATTATATTTAATAATCTACATGGACAATTCATTGCTGAGATGGTTGTCTGAAAAGGCATATATTTCTAAGAGAGAGAGAATCATTTATATCAAACAGATTAATCAGGGATTATGGATTTGCTTTGCATAGATACACAGAAACAGAAATATATAGATATGCACAGATTCAAACACTTCTCTCCCTCTCTCCCCTCCCCTCCCCCTGCCCCTGCTTTCCTGTCTAGACTTATTCAGCCATTATAGCCTGAGAGTAGATAGGGCTCTGATCATGGTGGGGTTGTGGGGTATACATAATCCTCCAAGGTCTTTCCCGCCCTGATGTCAATGTCTAGTGAATTGGTTGATAGCATTCCCACAATCAACAGTCCTGATAAGGCAGGGCTGCAGATTGTAGAAGGGCTATGAGCACATGCAGCTGAATGCATTTACAAGGGCTGCTTCAGAACTTTATGTTGAACATGCAAGAACCTGATGGATATTGGGGAGAGGGGGTGTTGTGGCAGGATGTCCATGCATGTATGTTCCCGTCCCCACCATAGCTGCAGCCTTTACCTTGTAATGCCTGAATGGGGCTTCTCTCATCAGCAGCCATTTTTCAAATCAGTGACCAAAGTTTGAAATTGTGACTAGTTCTATTCATCTTAAGATTCCCTCTTTCCTCCCCCCCCCCAATAGATAAAAAGGTATGTCCTTCAGAAGTCAAAGTCAGAAACAACTGCGGCTTCCCTGGAATCTCTGCTGATGAATGTGAGAAGAGAGGATGTTGTTTTGAGTCCAAACCACCTGCTGTTCCATGGTGTTTCTTTCATACCTATGTAGAAGAAGGTAACCCAACTAACGTATTTTTCTTCTGTTGGATAAATACAAAGCCCCCCCCCCTTTTGTGGTACTAGAACACATGCTATTATTCATTTTCTTATTCTTATTATGTCATTTATATTAGTTGATGTCAAATGCTGTTTGTGTGTGTTTCTCTTCTGTGTTTATTGAATGGCTTAGGAAGTGAGGTACAGGTATTTGCTCTATTATAGAAAAGCTTTTAAAAAAACTGGTTTCAAGCTTCTGACTCACGGCTACTAGCTATCAACCAGTAGCTCATCTGGCAAAATGTAAAAAGAGTCCAGAAATAACTGTGGGTATATAAGTCTATTGTTCAGTGTATCCCCTGTGGGGATGGCAACCAATGAAGACAATAACCGAAATCCAGTAGTAGAGTAGGCCCATTGAATCAGTGGGGATTTGGTGAGTCACTTCCTCTGTAAGATCCATTGATTTCATGGCCCTACTCTAGTTATGACTTACTACTGGAGTTCAGCCAATGTGTATGTTGCACTTTACATGAAATACTTAAATACTCATAACCAGAGCTGTGAATAGTATTTTTTAAAGAATCTCTTTCCACTACTTGTTACTTTACAATACCCAAGTTATCATCAGGGTTACCACTGAGGTTTGCTAAAGTAAGCTGGTGCAATACATTATTGACACCCTCCCACTGCCAGTTCCAGCATGCAAGAAAATGTTGCACCTTGAAAAAACACAGAACTGGTAAAGAGGAATAGAACAATTCTCCTGACACGTAGGATAGATAACAAAATGGCATCAGACTTGAAAAAAAATCCTGTCAGGATGCCTCTAAATGCTTTGTAATGTTCTTATACTGTAACTTCTGAAAGTAACTAGAAAATTCCTATTTACACTGAAAAGTAACTTTGTAACTACTTATTACATTTGCAGCCAGCTACTTCCAACCTTTTCTTATGACAACCGGGATCCTGTGTCCTGCAACTGCCCATCTAAGTTTTACTTTCATGCACTGCATTCTTGCTGTTCATCAGAGTTTTCATCTCAAATGTTCCATACGCCATTTGGATGTGCACAGCAGAAACCGACCCTCCAGTTTTATTCTGAACTAATTAAGTGATTGTCTACACAGCTGAGTGGGAGTGGGCTACAGAGGGTCACTTAGGAGATCCAGTATGCCATTTGGTGCAATCCTCACATCCAAATGGCATAAGGACCTCAAGTGACCTTATTTGGTCTGCTTTTTTAAAGTGTATAATACTTATGTATATTGTGTGTTACAAGTTAAGTATATGAATTAAGTACGTAAATCACATACCTAATACATTGCTCTTAAAGATCTGGTCAAGAGCCTGCATGCACCTAATACACACCTTAATGCACTTCTTCCCCTTGTCCAAAAAATGGTGGATTCAACTGTGGGAAGTTTCTTGACCAGCCTTTTAGAACAATGGAAAAGCGGGGAAATAACATTTTTATAAGTGATGGAGTGCATTTTTACTACCCTAAAGGGCAATGGCTAATTAAACACTCCCTCTGCTCTTCAGCGGAGGGGCAGAGAAAGTGAAAAAATAATTATCTCATTTTCTCTGCCCCTCCACCAAGAAGCAGAGGAAGTATTTAATTATTAAACCACTTCATGATTTTAGCAAATGAAAAGTTTGTTTCCTGTAATCACATGAACTAGAAATGGACCAAAACAGAGCGATCCTACCCACACCAAAAAAGTAGAAGTCCCTTCTACAGGGGCCAGAAAAGTGCAGGTAGGAATGCTCAAGGAGTGGGCTGACTTGCTCCAGCAAAGAAGTTGTCTGAATGCCATTTTTAGGAGTGCATCAGCCTGTCCCTGCAGCAGACCAAACAGCAGGCTAAATGCCTGTGTGGCCATTCTCTAATATGTTGTTGTTGTTTAGTTGTTAAGTCGTGTCCGACTCTTCATGACCCCATGGACCAGAGCACGCCAGGCCCTCCTGTCTTCCACTGCCTCCCTTTGAATTGGGTCAAATTCATGTTGGTAGCTTCAATGACACTGTCCAACCATCTCATCCTCTGTCGTCCCCTTCTCCTCTTGCCTTCACACTTTCCCAACATCAGGGTCTTTTCCAGGGAGTCTTCTCTTCTCATGAGATGGCCAAAGTATTGGAGCCTCAGCTTCAGGATCTGTCCTTCCACTGAGCACTCAGGGTTGATTTCCTTCAGAATGGATAGGTTTGTTCTCCTTGCAGTCCAGGGGACTCTCAAGAGTCTCCTCCAGCACCACAATTCAAAAGCATCAATTCTCCTGCGGTTAGCCTTCTTTATGGTCCAGCTCTCACTTCCATACATCGCTACTGGAAAAACCATAGCTTTGACTATGCGGACCTTTGTCGGCAAGGTGATGTCTCTGCTTTTTAAGATGCTGTCTAGGTTTGTCATCGCTTTTCTCCCAAGAAGCAGGCGTCTTTTAATTTTGTGGCTGCTGTCACCATCTGCAGTGATCATGGAGCCCAAGAAAGTCAAATCTGTCACTGCCTCCATATCTTCCCCTTCTATTTGCCAGGAGGTGATGGGACTAGTAGCCATGATCTTAGTTTTTTTGATGTTGAGCTTCAGACCATTTTTGGCGCTCTCCTCTTTCACCCTCATTAAGAGGTTCTTTAATTCCTCCTCACTTTCTGCCATCAGAGTGGTATCATCTGCATATCTGAGGTTGTTGATATTTCTTCCGGCAATCTTAATTCCGGCTTGGGATTCATCCAGTCCAGCCTTTCGCATGATGTATTCTGCATAGAAGTTAAATAAGCAGGGAGACAATATACATCCTTGTCGTACTCCTTTCCCAATTTTGAACCAATCAGTTGTTCCATATCCAGTTCTAACTGTTGCTTCCTGTCCCACATATAGATTTCTCAGGAGATAGATCAGGTGGTCAGGCACTCCCATTTCTTTAAGAACTTGCCATAGTTTGCTGTGGTCCACACAGTCAAAGGCTTTTGCGTAATCAATGAAGCAGAAGCAGATGTTTTTCTGGAACTCTGGCTTTCTCCATAATCCAGCGCATGTTAGCAATTTGGTCTCTAGTTCCTCTGCCCCTTTGAAATCCAGTTTGTACTTCTGGGAGTTCTCGGTCCACATACTGCTGAAGCCTACCTTGTAGGATTTTGAGCATAACCTTGCTAGCATGTGAAATGAGCCTCTAATATACACCACCTTAAACTACGTTGACCCAAACCAACATGAGGATGCAAAGGAAGGGACTGCTGTGCTGAAGAATTTAATGATACAAGTGTGTAATTGGTCTTCCTTTGGGGCAGTTTTTAGTTAACTTTTTTATGTGAATGAAGTAGGAGAGAACGGTCTTGATTCTCATATGACTTTTTGTTTCTCTCTACATTTCAGAGTGCTAGAATGAACCTTCGGAAGGTGAAGATTTTCACAAGGAATGTCTCTGTCAATAGAATCATTCAAGCAACAAAGCATTATGCCATACATTGTGCTCTAATAGATTTGATTTTCATGTCTTTTTGCTTTACATTCATACCTCCTTACACTAACTCAGGCCAAAATCTTACACCCAGCTATGTAAGAGTAAGTGCTCTTGAGCTCAAATGTGTTTCCTTTTGAGTAGCCACATATGTGACTGCCTTGTAAATCACCAGTTTTGTTCTTTCCACTAACTCACTGCTTGTTCTCTGTTCAAAAAGAATAAAATAATTATTCTGTTTTAATAATCCTATTTGCGATGCGGTAGTCATTCTGCGGTAGTCATATACGGCAGTCAACTCTAGCATCTATTGAAGATGTTGCTGGAGATAAGAAACTTAACTAGTTGCAGCTCAGACTATTATGGGAAGCCTGGCTTTTCAGCCACTCAGAATCAGGACCATATTGACAGATTGGGAAGAAGTGGAAGAGTGGAGTCAGCTTGAAGCAGCTCAGTTAGGGCTTCGCCTGTGCTGAATCAGCACCTTATCCTGTTGTGCATGCTGGCATGCCTTGTGGGACAGCTGACTTGACCATCCTGATCCCTGACTCCATGGACAGCTCCTTGGCATCTCTCTTGAGGCACAACCACATAGCACAGGTGCTAGGGAAAGGTCACTTCATCTTAGGCCACTAACTAGGCACGCCTCTTCCAAAATCGGTGGGACCCAAACAATGACCATTGAGGACGATCCAGGCAATGTCTCTTTGATGTGGGAAAAGGTGCTTCCCCAATTCTCCTGATCCTAAGACATTTTGGGCTCCCAAAGCTTAGGCCCAGCACTTTCAATTGTGCAGATAAGCCAGGATGCAACCATGTCTATCTGCTGATGGAAGCAGTGTTGTCGCTGGTTTGAGAAGATGTTTTTCCTCTCCTTGTAAAGCTCATGCAAACCCTCAATATTTGCCCAGGAAGGTTGGGAAAGAGCAGGCCATAGACTCGGGTTCACAGGTTCACGTAATGGAAAGGACTGGGGGCCGGGGGGGGGGGGAGAGGGAGGGAGGGAGGGAGAAATTCTTCTTGACGACTTGTGGGAGATCTGATGGCAGAGGATGTTTCCTCTGGCAGAATTGACTTCTACCAATGGATAATGAAGCATGAGACTTTTTACTTACTCATTCATTTTACTGGAATGACAAATTCCATTGGTTGGATCCCAGTATTATTATATCCACCTCTAGTAGTTATTCAGCAAAAACACAGCCTATGACTAAACTGTTATCAGTGGAATCAAATCACAATAAGCAAAAGAGACTCTCAACAGGAAAAATAATAATAAATGAAAAGCCCTGAAACTGCTTGAAGTCTCCTGCCTGCTGCTCTACAAATCCTATAATTGAAGCCTTGCTCTCTAACTAAGAACCACAGGGTTGGAAAGACAACACAGATGTTTACCAGTTGGACTGCTGGATCTTTTTTTTTATCATCTGTCCTCTTGACATGTGTACAGCTAAGTCATTCAGTCAGTCCCTCTAGGAGAGCAAAGGACGCTGAGCAAGAGCTGCCCAAGCAATTGTACTCATGCGGGAGGAAGAAGGAATGCAGTGACAATCTTGCCATAAGCCCTATTTGAATGTTATAGTCTGTAATTGTGGAGAAGGAGAGAGGGATGTGTGCTCAAGCGGTCCTCCTTCACAGGGCTTTGGATTGCCTGGAGGTTCTCATTCAGGTGAATATGATTAGAGCTTCTCTTCAGACCTTTTCTGGTAAAATGGGGAGGTTAGAAGTGGAAGAGACAGGTTGTCATGCATGTCCTTGGCTCCCTCCCCACAGCTGCAGCTGTAATGCTAGATTAGGGCAATAGTCCATGAAGATGGCTTGTTGAAACTACAGCTCTTAACCAGTTCAAAATGCACTTGAAGAGGACTTCTCTGATATTGGTTCCCCTACCTTCTCCTCCAGTAACTTCACACCGATACTCTATTTTGGGGTGGAAACCTGCAATTCATGTAGGTGCATGCAAGCTATTTTACATTCCTGGGGTCCAGACTTTGGCTCCCTGTGGCAGCAAAAATAATAATAAAAAAATCCATTGTGGGTTCAGGGAGTGTCCTTTGCCACCCTGAGGTTACCTCTCCATTTAGGTTTTTGGGCATAAATGGCCAGTTCATCCCATCATCTCTTTTACACTGTTCTCTTAGATCAGAAACAAATGTTAGAAATAGCCTTTAACCATAGCCAAAAATACGTTAATGTTGCAGGGAGACAATTGAGGCAGTCTTTCCATGTTTTTGAAAGGCACACAAAAACACAACAAACCCCATATCAGAGAAGCTGGGATGAAATTTAGTATTACCTATTAGTTAGAGGAAGGTGTTGCTTAAAGTTTGGGTATTGCTAAGTGTCCTTTTTTTGGCTCTGGTTGACAATTCAGGCTATCTTCCATCATCCAACAATAAAGAAAAAAACATGTGCCTCCATTCCAGGCAAAAAGAAACAATGTGTTGGGTGGGTGAGTGGGATGCAGAATGACCAGCAAGCCTTTCTCCAACAACATTAGGAGAGACATTCCACTCCACACCACCAGTGATAGAATCCAAATGCTACACCTCTAACATGAGTCAGCAGCCCCCTTTTTGAAACCTACTTAAAGCAGAGAAACCTGGCCCTTCACATCCAGCCATGATTTTTTGGAACATTTCTGTTTATTCTGCATCACTCCCAGTTCTATGGTGCCCATGTTAGAGTTTTGTTTGCAGTCATGTGTGTTGTCTGTGGCTTATTGTGACTTGGAGGGACTTTTCTGAGGTGATTGTACGTCTATCCAATCATTTCTTCCAGCCTTGGATTTCAAAGAGAGCTCTGCCCCTTGGCTGTGTGCTTTCCCACTTCGCCTAAATCTGTTGGTGGCAGTTGTTTGTTTGCTGTTAATCTGTCCAGTTGGTTGCTAAGTATATGTGTAGTAAAGAAAGCAGCATGCAAAAGTCTGTATTTTCAAGCATGTATAAATATGTTTTTTTTTAAAAAAATTCTCCTACAAATGTCTCAGAGTGAGTTATTGAGATTTTAAGTGCCAGTTAATGAGAAAGGGGTGGTTTCTGGGGAACTTTGTAGCTAATCTCTTCTGTGAGTCTCAGCACTGTTACTGCGTAGCAAAGGGGAATTTTACCAGAAATTCAAAACTCTGCAACAGCCCAGACCAATGAAGAACTGTGTGGATCTAACTTCTGTGATTTTTTTTCTTTATTGGTCTAATAAAGGTATCATACCCTTTTGCCTTTGGACTGTGTACAATGACCTCACTGGTTTTTCTTGTTTTCTAATTGTATTGAATCAAAAGTACTTATCCCATAGGTAAGTCTCTGTCTGATATAATGTCAAGTCTAAAAAATACATTTATCTCAAAGCTATCAAAATTCTCAGAAGTGGGGATTGAAATATTGATTTTGTGAGATCATTGCTTTTTACAGCTATCACATGGTGTGTTGGGAAAGAAGGGAGTCTGGGCAATGCATCTGCAAATGTTGAATTCTTCACTGCACAGTGATATTTCAGATAAAGAGAGTCAGTTAATGTGTAGTAAGGCTCACTTGCTTAAGGACAGACAAGCCACAGTTCAGTGGTTTCTTCTCTTCTGACCACTGAACATGTGGGTGTTTTGCCTCGTTGGTTTTATTTGTAAGCCTGAGGAAGTCAAAAGCAGCAGCAACATGATTGTCACAGTAATCTATTTACACATACATTGTTACTCCAGTCTACCAGCACCCAGTTATTGCCAATAATGATTACTTATTGACCAATTAATGACAGAAGTTTCTACATTGGGGGAGGGGGAGACAGGAAGAAGGATGGCTTCTTGTACCTTATAAGTGGTCCTGTTCTTCTTACTTCTGGTGATCTGCTCATTCGGTAAATTGAGAGGTGCCTACTCCCAATTGGGTAAGTTGCATCTTTCTGCTCTGCTATAAGGTTAAGTCCATAAGCCAGCAATAAGTAATTAAGTGGACATTGTTCAAGCCTTTTGATTGTCATAGGCTAGCTCTGAACTGAATTGGGACTGAGGCATAATGCAGGAGAATAATCTTTCCCCAAATTGGAGCTTCCTTAGAGTAAGAAAGCAGCATTATATGTATGTTAGCCATGCAGTGAGATCTTTGCAGACACTATTTATTATAGTGCTATAATAGTGCTAAAGACACTATTGTCCGAATGCTTCCACCTGTTTCTTATTTTATTTTAATCATATGTATATAAGTTTATTCTTCCTTTAAAATACTACACTTTAAAGCATCATTAAAAAAGAAACATCTTGTTGCACCTTATATGAACTGTTTTTACTCTGTGTTTTGTGAGCCGCCCAGAGTAGACTATGTCTAAATGGGCGGCATATAAGCTTAATAAATAAATAAATAAATAACCTATTTATGGTAACATTGGTGCTCACAGATTACAATCAACTTCCTCAGAGGGAATGGATTTGAAACCATGAAAGCCAGTGCTTAAATAAATGTGTTAGCCCTAGAAATGCTATGAAACATGTTTCTTTTATGTTAGGCTGCAATGCTGGCTGCTGAGTTCAGTGAGTTACATAACTGGCTACAGAGTCCGAGGTTGGAAATTCAATTCCCCACTGTGCCTCCCAGGAAAAGAGCCAGCCTGTGCAGCCTTGGGCAAGCTGCACAGTCCTAGAGGGCTCCGAGAAGAAGGAATAAGCTTTAAATGGAGTCAGTCTAGGAATAGATAGAAATTTATGGAATTAAGAACAATCTAAGAAAGAGCTACACATTCCTCCCCTTCCCTGGATCTGATTCCTTTTTTTAATTTTTTTTTAATTAAACATACATCCAACCTAAACAACATAAACCTAACACCACAATAAAACACAATTACACAATACACCAGTGCCACCATCACCCTCAGGGCTAGCATTAATAATATTTTAAATTTCATTCAGTCCATTTTCTCTCCAAAATTTCATTGTTTCTTCCCTCGGTGTATACCCCTTCCCTCTCCGAAATACATATTCCAAGAATACACTCCATATTTTTCTTAAAATCATTATTTTTTTGATAGGCCTCTTCTTATTTTCATATCACATGTCAGTTTATCATTAATTGCCATCCCTGGATCTGATCCCTTTTGAAATAAGGCCACGCAGAGTGGATTCTGATTCTTCCCATGCCTTAGACATTTACATGATTAAGTGTTATAGGTAATGGAATGAGCCATAGTTTCCAGGATGTAAAACATGTGTTAGAGATGGGAGCGATGAGGGAAAAGATGAAAAGTGCAGAAAGAGGAGAGTCTGTGGATATGGGAAAAATGGGGAAGTCAGGTGAAATATGCAGATGAGGAAAGATTCCAGCAGTGAATTTCCCAAGCACACCCTAGTCACTGTGTGTATATTCTTGGCTATGAATGGAATCTTCATACTCCAGAGTACGGAGGAATGAAAAGCATTAGAAAAAGTGGCTTGCAGTCCACAAACTTTTAAATAGACTTTTATTTATTTCAAATAAAATTTATTAATACAAATTCACTCATTTTAAATAAAATGTTGTCAGTCTTTAAGATGCCACACAGATTGTATTTTTGGAAGGATTTTGGGGGTGGATAAAGGAAAAGGAAGATGGTGATTACAAGCAAAAATTTGTAAGATATAATGGTCCCTTGGGGAGGGGTGCAGTAGTATTTTGTGTTTATGTAATAAGTAAGTTTTATGTGTTGGTATTATATGTATTTTGGTTTATAAAAAAATTATTTAAAATTTAAAAATTAAGAATTTAAAAATAATATTAATTTTAAAAGATGCCACTAAGATTCTTCCTTCCTTCCTTCCTTCCTTCCTTCCTTCCTTCCTTCCTTCCTTCCTTCCTTCCTTCCTTCCTTCCTTCCTTCCTTCCTTCCTTCCTTCCTATGCTGCAAGAAGCTGTAATTTCTTTGTCTTCCCTTCACAGGAAACTAATCAAAACTTTACACAATTTTCATTGACTTGGACGGCTGAAGGTCCTAATCAAACATGAACTGTAAATGGCTTTGGCTCGTGGCCATTGTTTTAATTTTAGGATTCAGCAGTCTGGCAGATGCCAGGAGGATAAGGCCACCACGACGTAGACCACCAAGTAAGCAGATGAATTTGAAATATTTACATAGCTGTTTTTAAAAGTAAATTGATCTAAAAAATTCATTCTGCAGCTGTGCACCACAGACTGAGCTTCTGTGGGTGGGGTTGCCAGATCAGCAGCATCTCACTCCCTGAGAAATTAAGCCTGAAATCCCAGCCTGGGGGAGGGTCCAGTGATGTCACAGAGGCCAGGCAAGCAAACATGGGAAAGAGACCAGAAGTCTTTCCAGGCCAACTGATTACATAAATGGGCACAACAGAAATTGGTGAAATAAGCCCAGAATTCAGAAAAACAAAATGGCTAACCAGATAACATGGCAAGCAAGAGCCAGGGGGAAAGTCCTAGACACCTTGGGCTCAGCTATTTGAGGGTCCATATCTTCCCATATAAGCCTTCCTGTGGTTTATGATCTTCAAGGGAGAGCTTTCTCTCAGTCCCATTGCCTTCAAAAGCATGCTTGGTGCAGACACGTTTTAAATTTCTCGTAAGTCACTTTGATGGGATATAAATTAAGAAATAAAGAAATAAATAAACCTCATTTAAAAAAATTGCTGCCCGAGCACCAAAGTGTATGCAGCCACCATAGTAGCTGTTGTTGGAGTTTTAGCAACCTTCGTATGCTGCATTCAAGAGGTTTGCATTGGGAGAGACCTTTCTGAGCTGAGGTGTCCATCAGTCAGTCCAGCAGCAACCAATTGTTCCCTCCCAGCCTCTGATTTTGAAGAGAGCCACACCTCTCTGTTTAAGGATCTTTTTTCCTCCTTTTCTCTTCGCTGTCCATTTGTCTTATGTAGTCAGTCTGCAGTTATGTAGTCAGTGATACCCAGTTTATGCAGTTTAAAATGTAGTCTGCAGGAGTCTGCTAAAAGCAGGTTATGAGTCAGTTAAGGTCTGTTTGTACAACCAGTCATTTTAAGGCAGTATGCTGTTTTTGATCTGTTTAGAACTATATGTAAACGGAACCTTTTATTCTTTCTCTTACCAAGGTCTCAGAGTGAGTTATTGAGATTGTGTCAGTTGATGAGACAACCAAAAAGGGGTGGTCTCCTCTGGGAAGACTTGTAGGTCCCTGCAATATCTGCTGTGTAACTAGAGATTTTTCACCAAAATTCACATTCAGCCAAGAGTTGTCACCATTCCCACTAGGTCTCACGTCCCACTCAGTCTTACATGCAACACATACAGCACATAGGAGTTTTTCCAGGCCCAGTACTGTTTTGGGGCTTGTGGAAAGTTCACTGCCAGCTGACCATTAGTTGTCTTCCAGTCCTTGTGTTACTGCCACCACCACTGCTTCTGCCAGGACTTGCACAACAAGAAAACTCACATACAAAAATAAAACCTTCCCCTCCTTCAGCATCACTTGCCCTGAGGTTGTTTTCAACACATGGAGACCCAAGGAAGTTCAGCCATTTCTTGACATTCCAGCCACCACCCTGAAACCTGGCAACTGTATCCATGAGAGTGATCTACCCTTGCACAGGGAGATGCCTGTGACCTCAATGTTTAGCTCACCCTAGTTGCTGACTATAGATTTAAAGTTAATCGCAGCTTCATTCTTGCCTTGCTCCAGTGATAGTGCAAATTAAGTTGAAAAAGGCTGCAACTGTCATTATTCTTATTAGTTTTATTTATTTATTATTAGTTTTATTTTATTTTAATAATAAATAAATAAAACTAATAAGAATAATGACGCAGCCTTTTTCAACTTAATTTGAACTTAATTTGCACCGTCATGTTGCTACATGTTCCGCCCCAGGTAGTACAGCTCCTCCTGGACAGACCATCCACACTCCCACATGAATCTCTGTGGCAGGGAAAGTTCCTATGTATATTTCAAAGTGTGCAGGCTCCCCAGGTGCTCAAAAACTCTGGCCAGACAACATCTCAAAATCTAGAGAAGCTGGCATGGAAAGAGGCCTTACTTCCGGAAGACCAATCACATACACACACAAGGGTCCCAATTAGCAACTTGCAGAACTGGAAAAGAATGCTAATGGCCTGTCTCCACTGCCAGAATAAACTGGCTGAGGTATTGGGGGTTTGGGGATTTGTGCTAAAGTTACATGGAGTGATAGAGGTGGGCAGGCAAGTGAGCAAGGGGAGGGACCGGGCCGGTGAAGGAGTGAGTGAGCAGGTGGGTGCTGCCTTTTTCAGCGAACACATTGCTTTCATTTTTTTTATTCCTGCTATCTTGTATAGCACTATATCAGATAGCAGAAATTATTTAAAAACAGCAGATGGGGCATTCACATATGCATAATCAGTTCCAATGAATTGATTCCACATCTGCCCCCAAATAAACAGAAAACCTCGCTCCCCTGGCATAGTACTCTGTGCATGCACATACCTCATGTGTATCCTAAAATGTAAATATATGTAAATGTAAAGATATCTATCTTTAGCAGGATCCAGTACAACAGCGGGTTTTATTGTCAGCAAGATCGAGTCCTAAGATAAACAACAACCTAACCTCTTACAAGAGTTCTAATTACCATGGCAAGCTAACTCTCTTTTGAACCTGGATTCAGTATTTTTCTTCTAATGTAGGAAGAAAAAATTGCAACGTGCCTCCAAGGAATAGACGGGACTGTGGTTATCCAGGGATCAGTAGACAAACATGTGAAAGTAAAGGGTGCTGTTTTAGTGGCAGGATCCAAAATGCCAAGTGGTGTTTCTATCATGGGTGAGTAATGTATTTGTATGGAAGTTCTATTCACTACGAAACATGAGACTTTGACTTTTTCCCATTAACAATGAGACGTAACAAAATACTTGGCTGAAGAACATTCGTTAGTTGCAGGATATTGGTCTGCCTCCAGGATGACATTAATTGAGTTAATTACAAGATTGTCAAGATGCTCAAACAATGGCATCAGCTGTGCATTAATTAAAACCATCATTAATTAAAACCATTGTTCTGCCCACATTTTTTTCAATGGAATTGCATCGAAATCCTTTGAACTTTATACAAGAAATTCTACCTAGTAAAATGACGTCTGTTTTTCTCTCTCCTTCAGATGATTGAAATGAAATGGTGACAGCATCCTGGAAGCTCTTGCAGTAGAATTCTTGAAAAACAGAAGCTTTAAATCTACCTCTGAATCTCAACTTCACAACTATAGTACATGGTTAGCCGTTGCTGCTGTTTGGAAAGCAGAAGTTTATTTTCTTCCTCTCCCCTTGGCTGTATTATATTTATGGCCATGCTTTTTGCATTAAAGTTGCATTAAAGGCAAAGCATCACAAAAACATTGTGTGTTGTATTTCTGTTTTTCATACTCCTGACACTTTTCTCATTTTAAGCTGTAATCCAGTTTCTAATCATCATCATCATGTCCTATCATATAAATTCTGACTAATGAATTTATAGAGTTTATAGAGTTTTTTATAGAGTTCTTTTTAGAGTTTTCTAGCTAGAGAGTACTCAGAAGTGATTTACTGTTCCCTTCTTTTGGGACATTCTGAAACTATGCAGCTTGTGCAAGGCATCTCAGGCTGGCTCTACGCACAGGAGGGACAATAGGCAATCGAACTCCCAACCTCTGCTCTTTGAAATCCAGATGGACTTCCCAGTCCATCAGTGGTGAAGGGCTGTAGCTCAGTGGTGGGGTTTGTCTTGAATATCTAAACATTCCAGGTTCCAAGTGGGATTGGGAGAGGCTTCCGCCTGAACCTTGCCTCTAACTTCTTGATACAGTAAGATTAATAGGTTAATACTAGTATTGTAGTTAATACTAATGGTACTAAATCTGACTATGGCAATTTCACCCATGGAAACCAGCAGAGAATTGCTTTGAAAAATCTGCAGATCACAGCAGAATCAAGTATACATTCCCCGCTGTGTGACTGCACCTTGATATAGGACAGCTTCCACTTTTCCTGAAAAACTCCTTGGGATGCAAGTTCCTTTGTTTACCCTTTCCTTTGCCTTTTCATGCTCAGGTCCTTTCTAATATAGCCATGGTCCCATTTCTAAGGACTGGACAGGTCTCAATGTCCCTTCCTTCATCAAGTCACATGTGATGCTGTAACTCTGGATGAACAACAGAGGCGGGGACTACATTTGGAGGAGGGGGGAGCAAGATTCCTCTCTGTTGGCTGCTCCAGAGAATTCGCTGGCTGAAATGGCCAAAATGCTGCTTTCAGCCAGGCCCCAAACACCTCAGTCTGAGTAGTCCTAGAAGCCAAACATTGTGGCCAAGATGTCTGGATCTGAGGAAGAGTTTTTGAGAACCAGGCATCTGGGCTCAGCCAGCTCTGTGAAAAGTAGCACTGGCTGCTTTATATAACTGACACTGCTGTCTGCCACCATCTAAATATTCAAGTCACTTATACATTTGACAGTCAATGAAGCCCTCTTCAAACCTTTTAAATGTCTCCAACCTCTTCATAAAAGGAAGGTGACCAGGGAAGATTTTGCTACGTTTACCCCACCCTCCTCATTCTGATTTTGTCAGAATTCTAAATTGCACAGAGAGACTCCACAGCAGAAATGGGCAGAAACTTGAAAAATGGTGGTTCATGATGGTTTATGGTTGGCCATGAATGATGAACCACCACAAACCAATCAGAAAACCAAACCAGTTCGCAGTTTGTTTTTTGGTTCATGCCTGGCCGGGGGGGGGGGGGGCTACCTGCTCCTGTTGTGCCACTGCAGCCACCACTACTGCCCCGCTGCTGTTGAACACCCCGCCACCACATTGTTGCTGCCACTGCATAGTGACGTGACAATGAGGAGCCTGGACACTGCTTCTGCGCAGGCACTCAACCCCAAGCTGGTCACCCTGATCAGCTGGGAGGTGTGGGTATGCGCAGGAGGCAGCAACCGGCTTCTCATCCAGGAGTCCAGGCACTGTCTATGCGTATGCAACTGCCTCCCCCAGCTGATTGTCCTGATCAGCTGCACTGCGGGCGCATGCACAGAGGCAGCAGGCCCAGTACCTGGAAGGGAAGCCGGCCCACTGTCTCTGATGGTGATGGCAGTGACAGAGGTGGAAGTGGCAATGGAGGTGGCAGCCCCCGATAAGGAACTGATGGAGGCAGTGGGAAGGGAATGGGTGGGTATCTGTTTTTGCAGAAGCAAAATGAAGCACCAAAGGGGAAAACGTTCAGTGCTTTGCTACATTTTGGCAAAACAGAATCCTCAAATTGGGTTGTGAACTGAACCATGAACCAGCCAAATTTGGTTTTTTTTCCCTAGTTCATGGTTCGGTTCGTGCCCATTTTGATTCCATAGTGAGAAGAAGGCCTCTACAGCAATCAGTGGCTTTCTACAAATGGAGAGTGACAATGGTGGGAAGGTAGAGCTGGCAGGCTGAAGCTTGCTCCCACTCCTCACAGAGATCATAAGTATTTTAAGGACTTGACAGCATCAGCATTTGTAATGGTGTGATCCTGATGCAGCAGTAGGTATCTGGACCAACCTTATGTATTGTTCAAGTCTTTTTTGCTATCCAAAATGCCCACCACATGAAGCAGCTCAAATGTTTGAAATGCTGGCTAATGACCTAATGCAAGTAAAATAAAAATAGTGGTGGATCAAAGTTTATCACTTCTCTTTGCATTTATTAACCAAATATCACCACCTCACATGTAGGAAAACATAGTTAAATTTTCTAATCAAATGAAGAGTGATACCTGAGGTGGAGTGTAATTTGAAACTTATCTGACTGTTTTATACAAATATTAATTATGATATAAAAATAAATATTTTTCTTGATTGAAATTGTTATTCTTTTTTAACCTATGATGTAAGCTATGGCTCAAGAAAGGGATCTGGCTAGTCTCTCTCATTTCAGTTTTAGGACCCAGTGCACTGATCAAAGAGGGGAAACATCATGGAAATCATGTTACTGTAGGGCAGCTTGTATGCAGCACCCCTATTGTATGATATTACTGAACAGAAGACCAATATTTCTTCTTCAGGCACACAGCTAATATTTAGAATGCTAGCGATGAACTTGTGGCTGAAGTTGAAAAATATTACAGCTGCCTGACTGTCACACTGAGAGAAGCATTATTTTTCCTGCTACAGTCCACTGAAGTCCAATAAAGGTGTTTTACTTATCATCACTTTTCCCACCGAGGCATCTCTCATTCTGCATCCGATCTGCTGACTTCCAAACAAATTCCACATCCCTTCCTTATTGTAGAACCATAAATATAAATACTAATGCAAAGAGGATGCCCTATCACAGTGCAATGAAGGGACATGTCTATCAGTGCCCCAGTTGGTCACAGACCCTGTGCTAGCCTCCTGTTTTCCAAGAACCAGATCCAAATGTTTCAAAACAGTAGAAAAATAGTTGGTGCTCCTTATGAACTAGAAATCTCACAGATTTCTTTGCAACACAGAAAATAGCTGCTTCCTTTGGAAATTTCACAGATGTTACACCAAGGATACCTATTATGGCACAGTGGATGAAGAAAAGGACAACACAGGAGACTTACGTTTGAATCCCTACTTGCTCACAGAAGCTCACTTGGAGGTGGAACTGATAAAACCACTCTTTACATATCTCAACTACAGGGGTGAACATTGGAGAAAACTGTAGACATTCAGAAATTTCTGCTAAAGAATATGAGTGGAGAGAACACTGTTTTGAGGACAATGGTTCTCCATGATGCTCCTTTCATGACCTAAGAGGAAATGGTAGAACAAGCATATTTTCTCACTGTCCATCATTTTGGTACTACAGCACATGCTACCACTTGTTTTCTAGTTAATAATGTTCCTTTCAGTTGTAACAGTCATTGCAGTCCTACAACAGCTATGCTATTGATGTTACTGTATTATAGTCCTGTTCTTTGTGTTTTATGTGACTTAAACACAAGTACCTCACATCCATATATTGCCTGGAGGCAAATGCCTTTTCAAGTCAACTCTGTATATTCTGCTTTCTTGTTTGTACTTAAAGTGTGAATGAGGCACGAATCTGTGGCATAAAGCTTTCTTTTATCAACCTTCTGTTTCTGGCCCATGGCTTTATGCTAGTGAAAGACACATTGTTTTAGGTATTCCATCTGGAATGACTGTCATAACACCATTTTAATTTTCTTCCATTTGAGGCACCATTTCCCTGTAAACATATTTTAGATTGGACCAGAAGGTTAAAGAAGTGGGAGCTCTTCTCAATCTGACAGTTCAAGAACTTTACAGGAAGAAAAAAAAAATGTAAAGGCAACCTACAGTTGAATTTGTTTCAGAAATAAACCACTGGCTACTTTCACTAACTCAAGGGACACAGTTCCGTTTTCCCCAAACCCCTCATTTTCAGGTTGCACCATCACAGAGCTGCAGCTCAAGTACTGCAGGATGTGGGAAAGACAATGTGTGCAACACACTCTTGAAATCAGGAATTGTGTGATATGGGAATAGCAAGAAATAAGAACCACCTCTGACAGCATGGTGATACTGGCAAACATAGCAACAATCAGATTGTTTTTTGGGGAGGTTTCAGTAACTAGATGACCACTGGTATACTTCTAAGGTGCAACAGATCTGCAGCATTATGCAGTACACACAGGTTAGGTGCACATATCTGATGTACAACCAGCTTAGAAAAATTACAGACATATGTGTTTTCTGTATATAGTGCCATAACAAACAAAGCTAATGTCTGAGTATGTTTTGCTTGAAATGATAAGCTTCCTAAAATACTCAAGACAACCAGGATCTTGAGTTCCACCACTGCCCATATAAGGGTCTGGACTTACTGACAAGAAGAACTGGATTATGTCACAGTTTGATTGGAATAGGTCTTGAATCAATCTACAATCATGTGATATTTAATTCACTGTTTCCTTTCACTTGCAGGAATGAATTGCACTTTTTATGTGTTGCTTTTTAAGCAGAGAGGGAAACACACACACACACACACACACACACAGAGAGAGAGAGAGAGAGAGAGAGAGAGAGAGAGAGAGAAGGGCCCGAGGATCAAGTAGATGTGTATGCGCACACACAAATGTGCACACACAGACATACACATGGACACATGGAGAGGAGGACACAGAGATTTAGAGTTATAGAAAGGGAGATGCAAGGGTGGTTTCTCCCTCCCTGGGACACAGGAAACCCAAACCTTCCACCTAGAGAGTGAGCCAGAGGAGGAGGAGGAGGAACTTTTCCTTTTGGGCTCCAATTCCTGGAGAAACTCTCCCCATGGATCCCCATGACTTTTATATGTTGGATCACCCCAAACCACAAAAACATGGGTCCCAGTCGTGCCTTGGATTGGTAGTATGTGGGCATAGATAGGATCTATGATTTGATGGTGGTTTGGTGAGGATCCCATATAAAAATCATATGAAGTCATGAAATCACCTCTTTCTTCTTGTCCTTCCCCCATCCCCTTCTCCCCTTCTCCTCTTCCTTCTCCCCTCCCCTCTTACAACCCCAAACTAATATCTCTGCCAAGCTGAAGCCCCAGCAGCTGGCAGACAAAGGACCTACCTCCTACCCACCTCTCCTCCCTCCTCGCCGGAGGAGAGACCCAGCACACACATATGGAGAACTAACACGGCAACGCAGAAATCAGAAATAATTTTCCCCGAAAGAGGAGTGTGCATTGGGCTGGTTAACATCCACCTCAAAATAAACAGACCTCTGGCAGAGGAGCAGAAAAACTCACTCACCTATCACATTATTCCACGTCTGCACATACCTTGTGTAAAAACCCAAATTTAAATTGATGTAAAACATGCTAATCTCTATTTAAATTGAGCTTTTTTTTTAGTAGTATGATTGGGATCTAAGTTTTATTCCTATGTGCCACACCTCTGTACTCTACTGGAGTTTTCGTACCATTGTTCTAACACCATGTGGAGGATGTGCATAGCAGAAACAGACCATCCATTTTCATTCAGCACCAAGTAAGATAAACCAAAGGTGAATGCAAAGAATTCAGTAATACACTGTTGTCATTATACTTTCTTCCTGGAAGCATGTTTTGTTACACAGCTCTAATGTCCAGAATGAGAATGAAAATCTCTTCTTCTTTTTTTCTTTTGTAAATGTTAGAATGAAGGTTTACTCGTAGAAGTGGGATGTTTTCACAAGGAACTTTTGTGCCAACAGAACAATTCAAGCAAGGAAATGTTACATATCATACATTGTGCAGCGCCTCTGTTTTTCTCTGGATTTTTCCTCAGCTTGCTCACCCTCATCCAGCCAATTATTTGGGCCAGTGATGCAATCTTAGACATGTTTCAACTGAAGAACACACTCTCCAGTGTCATTTTCATGCATGTGAGCAGGGTCAGAACACCTTCACCATATCGTCAGTATATTTGGTGACCTGCAACAAAATGTTACAGCCTCATAAAAGAAGTGTTGCTGTTCAAGTTCTTAGACAGCCGTTCTCTCAAAACAGGGAGAATAGCCTTCTCCCACTGTTTTGAACTTTGCATAAACACTCCACAACTAGCAAATTTCTAGTTGGAACCTTTTGGGATTTGTTTTTAACTTCTTTTGCTCTTATGGGGGGAGGTACAGTTTTGGGAGGAATATTTCTGCAAACTTCTGAATATATGGATTCCACTTTCTTCTTTCTGAGCAACCTTGCTTTCACTAGTTTTCTGATTTTAATAATCTGGGGAGTGATGCTAATGTAAAGGAAATCTTAGGCATATAACATGATCACCCTCTAGTGGGGAAAAAGGATGTACACTTCAAATAATCTCACAATTTTATTTAGCTATTTATTCAGTTCTTATGTGCTGTCAAGTCATTTCCACATTATGACAATCCTAATACAGATTGTCAAGCTATGTGGGATGTTCAAGGAGTGACTTACTGTTGTCACTCCTTCCCCTCATGACCTTTTGTGTCTGGGGATTTGAACACTGGTCTATTAAATCCTAGTCTGACACTCCACCTGCTAGGCTACACTGGTTTTTTAGTTTCATATTTTAAAATCCTAAAGGCTGGCCCCATCTTTGCTGTCCTTCCACAAGCAGACAAAGACTTTTCTCTTCAGGCAGGCTTTCCTTTAAACGACAGGTTAACCAAGGGGAATTTGTAAAGGGATTATTTTATTCTGTTGTTTTACTTGTGTTTTACTTGTGGTCTTTTCGTCCATTGCCTTGCCTTCACTTAATGGAGGCACCACAGCAGGTGGGTATGTATTGCTCAGGTTGTGATGAATCATGATACTCAACCATATTTCTGTTTTTAGTTTCATCAGTGTGTTTCCTGGGTGTGGTTCAGAAAGGCAGAGCCCCCACAGATCCAAATTCCTCATGTTCTCAGTAACCTGCTCTCAGAAGATCAGGAGTGGTACACAAAATACTCTACTTTTGACATTATTGGAGAATCTCAGTGTCAAATTGCGGAGGATCCCCACAGTACAGCTGAAGAAACACTGTTCTTGCTTATCTATAGAAACTGATTCCACAGACTTATCAAAAGGTTAGTGCCTTTGCGGTGTGCTGCTGGTGCTCTTAATCATAGTAACCAGTTTTCATCAGCTACACCTTTGGTCAATGCATTACTCAGAGTACACATTTTGATTTCATTTATAACAAGTGAAATGGGAGAGACCCAGAGATTTTCTACGTAGGCATGATCCTGATAGAGATGATTGTGTAATAATGTAGGTAAAATAAAATATAACTGACAGAGAACATCTGCAACTGAAAATTAGCATAGAAAGAAAATGCAGAACTCTGTGGGCATATAGATAGGAGACCAACAACCACCCATGGAGACACCTAGAAGCTAGTGCTCACATAATTTGGCAGTGTAGCAAGTTCACATCAATTTAGCAACTTTCATACACTTACTACAAGATAATTCTGTTTGTTCCTTCCACTCATGCAGTGTCCTATAATTTGAGCAGTTAGACAGTTTCTCAGCAAGAAGATGTTCAGGAATACCTCCTTGGACAAGCCCAGGAATTGTCCAGCTGCTCACACAATGGACCAGAACCTAAAGGATTCTGCCCTCTGTGTTTGTTACTGGAGAAAATTGTATATGAAAATATACATATAGTCTACAGTGTTCCATAAGTGATGATAATAGACTATACTAAAGGATTACATATCTCTCTCTCTCTCTCTCTCTCTCTCTCTCTCTCTGTGTGTGTGTGTGTGTGTGTGTAGAGATTGAGAGAGAGAGAGAGAGCACTGGGCTTGCCATCTGTTCTGTTCAGAGCTTGGGAAAGTTTCTTTTCAAATTTCAACTCTCAGAAACCCACAGCTATCATCCTACTTCCTCCATTACTTTGTACCTTCAGATTAATTTCCAGCTGTGTTCTCTGAAACTAATTTTGCTCGGGAATTATCAGCTGTTATGTATTCCCATCTCCATAGTAAGGCTTCTTCAGAGGAGGCAGAATGAGCTTTGGTTTCTAGACTTCGCATTGAAACTAAATAATGTATCTTAGGCACTCAGAAAAAGAATGATTTGGAAATATTTGGAATTCACCAAATAATGTCATATTCAGATTGTTCTTAATATATCCTAATCCAAATTTAATAATTCTGAATATCTCTAATAATAATAATATTTGGAGTCCAATTTCTTCCTATAAATTAGAAAGCAAAAGCTAGGTTTCAGCTTGCTAGAGCAGAGGTCGTCAACCTTTTTCTTACCGCAGACCGGCTGAGCCTCTGAGGGAGGTGGGGCGGCCCCTCGCGCTCGCGCTCTCGGACGCATGCGCGAAGTGGTGGGGGATCTGCATGGGCGCATGCTTGAAGGGGTGAGGGAGCGCGTGCCAGCGCTGGTGGCGGTAGCGGCGGTGGTAGCAGCGGCGGAAGCCTGGGAGTCTGAGCATGGCCAGGGTGCTCCCTCTGGCTGCTCGCCTCCCGACGGGCTCCAACGAGGCCGGGGTCGGGGCTCCTCGCCGCCCTCCACGGCGGGAAATTCAAATGGTGGAGGGCGGCTCTGGGCCACCCCTGCTGCCGCCGCCGCCAGGAGGCGAGCAGCCGGAGCACCCGGCCATGCTCAGCCTCCTGGGTCTGGGCCACTCCCGCCGCTGCCGCCGGGCCGTAAAGACAGACCTCCCGCCCCCCTCCCGCACGCACTCCCCTCCCCACAGCTGCTTTGCGCATGCGGGCGCATGCGTGAAGGGGTGAGGGAGCGCTCACGCCGGCGCTGGCACGCGTGTGCGTGTGCAAAGCAGCTGTGGGGAGGGGAGTGCGTGCGGGGGGGGCAGGAGGTCTGTCTTCGCGGCCCGGTCCGGCTCATGCCAGGGACCGGCAATGGGCAGCAGACTGGGGGTTGACGACCTCTGTGCTAGAGGAAGAAGTGGAAATGAAACCTCTTTTTCAGGCATCCTGAAGTGATTTATTGATAAATGAAACTTGAAGACACTTAGGCACCAAGGGTAGTGGGCACAGATAACTTGATATCTCCTGGTTGGGGTTGCCATGGATTCCCGAAAGGAAGGGGTCTGGGGCAAGAGCAAATTATGTCTGTCTTCACCAGTGAAATCTAGAAGCAGGCACAGACACTAGAAGCTATTTTTTCACATTGGTTCTCTCCAACTGAAAGGTGGGTATAGCTGCTTATCCCCTGAGCATTTACTGTTAGGATATGGTCTGGTGCAAGCCTGCATTATAGTTTTCTCTATGTCCTTCTCTGAACCCTCAACTTATATTTATATTCTCTACATCTTGTTGTATATTGTTGACTTAACATAGTTAAGAATAAGATTTAAGATTAGTAGATTTATAGATTATCAAACATTGCCTTCCATATCCATACCATGCAGCCCCATCTTACTCAAGGAAAGGTTAACCCCCAGCCCCCATTCCCAGCAAATCTGTCTTGTGCAAAGCAGCATTGTCATTGAACTCCCCTTCAAGTATATACACACCTGACACAGGGAAGCAGGAAACTGAGGAGACTCAGCTGAGTACTATGTCAGAAGCTTGTGAAAGTGAAATCACTTCTGCCCCTCCAGCTGCACTTGCCCCAGCAGCTGCCAGAACTAGTACTGATGACAAATTAGCAATCCCTTTTAGGAACATGTAGTGAAAACCTGGAATTCCCAAGAAGTCAATAATCTGGAAGCGTTTTCAACAGTGTGCAACAGATGCTCACATGACCGGGTGCATGCACTGCAAGAAGGTGCTCTAGTACTGTGGAGGCAAGTGGTTTACTTATTATGAAGTGTAAGAATCATCAGAGGGCAAAGGTTGAACCACCAACCCAGTGAAGCAGGGAGGCAGATGGGCAAATAGCAAGATAGAAATAATAATAATAATAATCTTAGAACTGCAGAGCTGGAATGGACTGTACAGATCATCAAGTCCAGCCCCTGTCAAGGAAGAACAATGAGGAATCGAGCTTCTAACCTTCAGATCCATAGTAAGAGACCTAAACCATTGAGCTATATAGATGGGAGGCAGCAAGCTCACAACATTTAAGAGGCTCTGAGGGACATGCAGCAGCAGTGAAATCTAGCTACAAGTTAAGGTCTGTCACAGACAATGCAGCAACACCAAAGCCTGGGAAGAAGAAAAGGGTGAAGTATATGGCCTACACTCTCAGCCTAGTAGTTTGTGATGCTTTGCAGGGTATGGAGGACACATATGTACTTAATATAATTGAGTGGTCCAGAAAGGGACATTTTCACCACAGAGTCTGGGGCAGTGAACTGCTGCAGCAGAGGCAAGAAAAATGAGGATTGCACTGCATCTCCTAATCCAGGAAGTGGCAACTCAGTGGAACTCCATTTTCTACATGTTTGAAAGAGTGCTGGAGCAGCAAAGGGCACTCCATGATTTGGTGCTGGAAACTTCTGTTGGTGTGACTGCTCTTCTGGGCAGAGAAGAGTGGGACATTATGGGTCAAGTGGTCTGTGTCCTCCAAAGCTTTGAGACTGCAATACAGGTCCTTAGTGGGGAAACAGCCATCCTTAGCCAAGGGATCCCAATGTTCCAGGGCTTCATAGGCATGATGGAGGGCATAATGGACAGTCTAAGAGGATGGGTGATGCCATAGAGGGAAAACAGCATTTTTTTCTAGCCTGAAGTGTTGGCCCTGGCCAGCAAGCTAAAGAACTTGCTCCATTGCATGTTTGCCTCCTTGTGGAAGGAGGAGGAGTACATTCTAGCAACTCATTTGGACCCTTGAAGGCAAATTCATTTTAAACAGCAGCAAAAGGATGGGGAAATGCCCGACAACTTTCCACCACATGCAGCAGCAGTTAGTGAAAAAGGTCCAGCTAGCACTAAAGGGTCACACAGAGCAGGAAGAAACTAGCCATGTTCGTGTCACCCTGAACAGCAATACCAGCAACTGTATTCTAGAGACCAAGTGCCTGACCCCTGCAACAACAGGGCAAGCTTTCTGGGGCAGTGTCTTGACAAGCATGTCTTCCAAAGATACCACCACAGAGGAAGAACATGGCAAAGGTAGAGGCGTATATGCAGGAGCTCTGCAAGCCAAAAAAGACACATCTCTTTTCCCACTTAACTGAGAAGGAGTCTGTTTGGAGAGGTCTGGGTAAGATGACAGTGGGATTGCTATCTCACCCACCAACTAGTGTGCCCGATGAGAGAGTTTTTTCTCAGACAGGGGACATGGCCAGTCTACATCACTCACTCCTGGAGCCTGGATCTGTAGAAAAACTTATTTTCCTTAAAGTCAGCCTAGTATTGCTGGGTGTCTGTGAAATCTCTGTTAAGTAAGAAAGAGAATGACACACTCTGCTTACAATATTAGGTATGCCATGCTTTGTTATGCTGCTCCCTTCTTCTGTCTCTTATATTCTTCCAACTGCTACTCTAAGATGGTGCTCGTTCCCTCAACTGTGCTGTGCCCCATGCTGTTGAGACAGCCCCCACTTACCACAGGTGATCTGTTGCTCTACTGTGTCTGCCAGGGCTGCCCAGGGTATTTGCCCGCTCCCAAGTGTAGACTGACCTCTGTTTCCCATAATGATGCTGGCATTTCCTGCTACTACTCCCACTGTTCAGGGTTCAATCAGTATGCCCATTACAGTCATTTCCTAATAACCTAGGCACATCTGACTCTTTTTGTTTAGCACAGTCACTGGGAAGGTGTCAGAGGATACAGCGAAATCCTTTAAAAAAATTTGTTTGCCAGTTTATGTTATTTTTAAGGGGAAAATATACTATACTAACTATAGTATAAGGGGAAAATAACTATACTATATAGTATTTTCTGGATATCCGGAAATTCCAAATTTTCAAAATTCCAAGTCTAAAGGGCTGCAATTCTGAATCTGAATTCCAAATTTTGGTACTAGTGGACATCTCTACTGAAAAGGAACTAGTTTTATACTGAGCCATTCCATGCATCATGGACAAAAAGCAAGGGGGAAAAAAGCTTGTCTCACTGTCACACTGAAGATGAGAACTTTAGCAGCAGGCTGGAGAATTCTTGAAAGGCTGTCTTCCAGACTAGCTCAACCAAAACTGAGACCATGATGACTCCCTGCTCCATACCTAAGATGTACACCTGTATGTATGCATGCATTTATGAACACATCATCATGACTGAAGAGCATGTGGCACATAAATGATGGAAGGCAGAGTCAGGCTGAGGCATGTTACTACCTGTCTTCTGTTTGACATACAGAAGCAAACAAGGCTGGCTGCTGTATCGTACTTCAACAGTGGTGGAAGGCCAATGCCCTCTGTTGCATAAGAAGTCAGCAGTTTAGTTTAGGAGATGTAGGGCAGATCACTTCCTCCAACTCTTTTCCGTTGCTCCCTTCCCTCCCACATCTGCCAGCTGGGGTGGTTACTCAGCCTTGTGGTATGACCAGCCCTGATGGAAGAGGAGTCATCCTGGTCAGTAGAATGGAGTTCTCTGAACCTTGTCCAAAATATCTGCACAGATAAGACTTGTCCAAAGTCAACATTTTAAAAGGTATTGCCAGATTGCAGAAATGGAGGTACAACATGATAGAAGAGTGTTTACGTCCTGTCTCTACCTGACATTTCTCATTTCCTTCTTAATCAATTGATAGCTATTGTACAGCTGTTCTGGATTAATATGGATTAATTTAAATATGTTAGAAATGATTAATGAGGAAGGAATTCAAGAATGACTGTTCCTTGCCATAGAATCCTCCCACTATGTTTAACCATCGTACCATCATTTCTCCTCCTTGATAATGTATCTGGTGTATCTATGTGTATGTATGTGCAATCAGTATCGAAACACAGGCGGGGTTATGATGGCTTAGAAATATACCTCCCAAGATAACAATTATCTGCTAAGGCTAAACAAACAGGTTAGTATAAAAATTATTTTGTCCAAATCTTTTGCCTTAATTTTACATTGGTTTTTAGGAAGACCTGAACATTCCAGAAAGAGGGAAGAACTGCAAGCTGCCATGGAGCACAAGACATTCTTGTTAATGGCCATCATCCTTCTGTTAGGACTCAGCAGCTTGGTGGATGGATTTGCCCTTAAAACATGTGAGTGGAACTGTTTGGTCTTTAATGGGTGATGTTAATGCAACTTAAATAATAATTATAACCTTAGAACTGCAGAGCTGGAGGTGACCCTATGGATCACCAAGTCCAGCCCCTGTCAAGGAGGCACAGTGGGGAATCAAACTCACAATCCTCTGGCTCCACAGCCAGAGGCCTAAACTACTGAGCTATCCAGCAATTCATGAGAGTTGTTGATGCATCCAGGCTACCCCTATGTTTCCTGATGTATAAAGAGAAGGTATAGATCTCTAAATAGGCAGAGGATGTCTGTTGAGGAGCCACAACCAGCTCCCAGCTTTCGTGAGAGTGTCTGCTACACATTTCTGAGGGTGTGGGGATGCACATCTGCTTTTGATATTTTATGGCCTTGGTCTGATGTTGCTAACTTGTCTAGAGCCTTGTGAGTAACAGTGGTCAGCTGTCAACAGAGGTGGATGAAAATTTCGCATCAGTGTTCTTGACAGGAATATATGGACATTTGCACATTCCTTTGTATTCCCAACAGAATTTAAGGAGGGGAAGAAAGTTAAAGAAATTGAAACAGATTTGTCCATATAGGCTTCGACCCTTGAGTGCTTAGCCCTTATGAGCCTCAGCTTTGAATCCCTGTGTATTCAGGCATGATTGTGGTGCAGCCTCAGGGCTGCCATGTTTAAACCCCCCCCCCCCCATCGCCAACTCTTGAGAGTTTCCTAATCTCTAACATCTCTGCAAAACCAGTCAGAATTCAGGGTGGTGAATAAAGCAGGGTATTAGCATGTGTTTGCATATACAGTTTTCCACCTAGTGAGAAATGCATAAATGGAAGTTTCCAGCTGTGGACGTTATGTGTGTTATTGAAACTTAAGGCTTGTTCCCACTGACAATAGAACCCACTGTTGTACCAGGTTCCTCTTTGAAAACTCACTTACATTTTAGTGTACACACAGGGTACATGAACATATGGAGCACTGTAGCAGGGGAGCATGTTTTTCTGCTCCTCTGCCAGAGGTCTATTTACTTTGGGGCAGATGTGGAACTGATTCATTGGAATCAATTCCAGTTATGTGAATGCCCCATCCACTTTTTTTTTTTAAATTCCTGCTATCAGATATAGCCCTATACTAGATAGCAGGATTTTTTTTTAAAAAAGCCGGCACACATTCCCAGTGTGCTGTAGTGGATAAAGTGATGGACTAGGAGAAAAGGGTTTGAATCCCCACACAGCCATGGAAACTCTTTGGAGGAGTGGAACTATTAAAAGCACCTCCTAAAATATCTCAACTTGAAAGTCTATTAGATTCACCATTAGTTGGTTCCAATTTGATGGCACAGAACACACATACAACTGAAACAACTTAGTCTTTTCAACAACTAAAGAAGCTGTGAATATAATTTATAAAGTAGATATATTGGGCCAGCAATAAGTTGCCTGATTAAAAACAGAATTAACATGATGGCGTCATTATAGCTGGTATAAATCTAGCCAGCCACTTTCTCCCACTATTGCATAGAATCACTGCAACAACTTCCAAGCATAAGTTTGATATAAACTGAGTATAAACAGCTCAAATCCATCAAGATAGATCTGTGCATGGAGGCAGGCTTCTACAAGCAAATTATCTGCTAGAATCAATATTCCTTTGTATTAGAAATACATAGAGAGGGGTGCACTCAAGGACATGTGGCAACACAGGGTAGAATGTATATGTATCTATTGCCTCTTTCTTGGGTCTCTAGTTACATGCTACAATCTTTTTGCAAGTTCCTGTAACTGGGAGGGCCAGAGAGTTGGAAGATTAGCTGAGTAGGTCAAACTCTTTACCACCCATCTGGGCTTTCTAGCAAATGTCTCTGTGATCAAAGCACATCCAAATTGCAGTGTGCTATGAGATAACAGATTCATTTATTCATTGCTAGTCCAAGAAGGCATCAAACCCTGAGCTTAAATTAAACACTCAGCTATGTCTTTTAAAGAGGAATTTAAGGGCAAAGCCCCTCTCCTATTTCAGTTATAGTAGGTCCTGCTGTTCCAAAGTAAGGGTGCTAAAGCGGAATCCCAGATCTAAAGAAGGAAAGCTCTCTTTTTATACCAATGAGCCAAATGGACACACTAGTTTACAAACATGCCTTCAGAAGTGAGACCAGCACATTGGTTGATGCAGGGGAATTGGTTCATGTCTGTAGGCCAGAAAGGTGAGCAAATTGCATGTCTCTAGAGATTGTTGGACAGCAGTTCCCACCAACTGTAGTCAGTATAGCCAGTGGTGACGGACGTTGGCCATTGCAGCTAAACAATATCTGATGAGTCGCACTTGCCCACTTGAGGAAATGTTTTCTGAACACATCTCAAGTTCTCAAAATTAAACCAGAAGAGGCTAGGTTAAATCTAGAGAGAATAAAAACAAGACATCTTGCTGAATAGATGAATGCTAAAGAGTGTCTCCCAAGACTCTAGCTAGACCATCTGGAAGTTACTTAGTAGACTTTGAAGTAGGATGATCGAAGAATAATCAAGTAAAATGGGGCTATTTGGATACTGGTCAAATTTTCCGTAACTGTGGAGAAATTCTGTCAACGTAGCACTCATGTTCATGTACAAAAGAAGATCTAGCAAATGGTCAAGATAATGCTATTGAAGTAACCCACTTCTAGTCAAAAACAGTCTAATTAACTTAATATTATAATTTGTTTTAATTTTACCTATATTTTGTATACATCCATAATTTTAAGCTGTACAGTGCTCTGATACGAATAAAGACGACAGTGTAGATTATTCACAAATTTTAAACTGTCCCTTAAAGAATAAAACATAACCATAACTCCACATGAGGCAAGTCCAAAGAAATTAGCAGGAAAAAAATAATCATGGCTAACAGAAATCCAAAGGGTTTGTGACTAAAGTGTAACTGTGGATCGATGACCTTGGTTGTCTCTCTAAAGCACGTATGGCATGTGAACTCTGCTTTTGTGAACCTGCTTGAAGTAGTTCTTGGAAATATGACTGCTTGACAATCAGGCCAGATGACTAAAGCACAGTGACCATTCTGATCCGCATTAGTCCTATCAATGCATTATGAAAACTGTTTTTGTGAAACTTGCCTAGAGAGGCATGCCCAGCCCACCCTCCCTTGTCACATTTTTTATATTTTCAGGGCCACATCTGGAAAAGAGAGGTGATAAACTCAAGTGGAGGTGCTTCACTTGACAAAGAACATAGATTTTCTGGGGGCCTGACTGACTCGTACAGTTTACCCATGAGCAGGAACTTCTCTCCAGACTGAGGGCTAAAAGTGTAAAGAGCACACCATGAGCGATCAAGGTCTAGGCAATCCCTTCTAAGTGTATTTAATAATGCCTAAACTGGCTATAATTCAGTACAGTGTGATGTCATGGTCTGTGAACTGAAATAAAAAATACCTAATGCTACATAAATATGTCTTGTGACAAAATCTACTGTAATCAGTTCCTATGTAATAATAAGAGTGTCTTCCACTATCATTTGCTGTTAGCCTGCATCAGAGACATGAGTTTTATATATCCCTATTACATAGTATTTCCTGTTACATTATGTGGTGATCCAAGATACCAGACTGAACACAGAATTTCAAAATTAGACTACATCATGGCACAGGGAAGTTAATAGCAGAGATTAATGTGAACTTTGTACTTAACAGCTTCAAAACAATGTGCAGTGGAGCCCAAAGCCAGAGTGAATTGCGGGTACCCATACATCAGTGCTCAGGAATGCGCTAATAGAGGATGCTGCTTTAATTCATCTATTGCTGGGGTCATCTGGTGCTTCTTCCCTGAAGATACAAAAGGTACCTACCTACCTACCTACTTGCCTGCCTGCCTGCCTGCCTACAGTCATGGCCAAAAATATTGGCACCCTTGCAAGTCTGTCAGAAAATGCAACCCTTCTCTCAGAAAATTGTTGCAGTTGCAAATGATTTGCTACTCACATGTTCATTTTTTTGGTTTGCGTTGGAACAACACAAAAAACAGAGAAGAAAAGTCAAATCTGATACAATCCCACACAGAAACCCAAAAATGCACTGGCCAAAATTATTGGCACCCTGTCTAAATTGTAAGAAATAATTGCTTTTCAAGCATGTGATGCTCCTTCAATTTGTATTTAGACACACCTGACGTAAGTAAGAGGTGTGGGCAATATAGTAATCACACTTGCAACCAGTTAAGATGGAGAGAAGTTGACTCAACCTTTGTGTTGTGTGTGACACTGAGCATTGAGAAAAGAATGAAGTGTAGAGTTGTCTGTGGATTTGACAGAAAAAATTGTGGAAAAACATCGACAATCTCAAGGCTACAAGTCCATCTCCAGAGATCTTAATGTTCCTGTGTCCACTGTGCGCAATATCATCAAGAGGTTTACAGCCCATGGCACTGTAGCTAACCTCCCTGGACGTGGACTGAAGAGCAAAATTACTGAAAAATTACAACAAAGGGTTGTTTGAATGGTGGATACAGAACCCAGATTAACTTCCCAACAAATTCAAGCTGATCTGCAGACACAGGGTACAACAGTGTCAGCTCGCACTATCCTTCGCCATCTGAATGGAAAGGGACGCTATGGAAGGAGACCCAGGAGGACACCACTGCTGACACAAAGGCATAAAAAAGCAAGACTGGAGTATGCCAAAACTTAGGTGACAAAACCACAATCCTTCTGGGAGAACGTACTGTGGACAGATGAGACAAAAGTAGAGCTTTTTGGTAAAGGACATCATGACACTGTTTACAGAAAAAAAAATGAGGCATTCAAAGAAAAGAACACAATCCCTACAGTCAAACATATTGGAGGTTCAAAGATGTTTTGGGGTTGCTTTGCTGCTTCTGCTACTGGATGCCTTGACTGTGTGAACGGTATCATGAAATCTGATGATTACCAAATAATTTTGGGGCGCAACATAGTGGCCAGTGTCAGAAAGCTGCATCTCCACCAGAGGTCATGGGTCTTCCAGCAAGACAATGACCCAAAACACACTTCAAAAAGCACTCAGAAATGGTTACGAACAAAGCGCTGGAGAGTTCTGAAATGGCCAGCAATGAGTCCAGATCTGAATCCCATAGAACACCTGTGGAGAGATCTCAAAACAGCAGTTGGGAGAAGGCATCCTTCAAATCTGAAGGCCCTGGAGCAGTTTGCAAAAGAAGAGTGGTCCAAAATTCCAGTAGAGAAGTGTAAGAAACTCATCCATGGTTACAGGAAGCAATTGATTTCAGTTATTTTTTTCCAAAGGGGGTGCTACCAAATATTAAGTTAAGGGTGCCAATAATTTTGGGCAGTGCATTTTTGGGTTTCTGTGTGGGATTGTATCAGATTTGACTTTTCTTCTCTGTTTTTTTGTGTTGTTCAAACGCAAACCAAAAAAAATGAACATGTGAGTACCAAAACATTTGCAACTGCAACAATTTTCTGAGAGAAGGGTTGCATTTTCTGACAGACTTGCAAGGGTGCCAATATTTTTGGCCATGACTGTACCTACCTACCTACCTATACCATCTTTTGAGAGTGCCTGATAGGCCCGGTCACCATGTTCTCCTTTCTTGCCTTCTGCAGCTGTTCTTCGCTGCTGTTATTGCTAGCTGTTCTCTCAGTCAAAGTGGCTAGTGTGCTTTCAGGTAGAGTTAGCAGGGGAAGCACCAACCTCAAAAACTTTTTTTAAAAAAAAAAAAGATGGCAGACTTTTGGAGAAGCTATTGCCTCTGCTAGCACCAATAATAAAGAGAAGAAGCTGCTGCAAGGAAGGAAGGGTAGTATCAGGAGGGAGGGGAGAGTGGGCATTAAAGCTGGGAGCTGGACTAGCAGAGAAATTGTGATGAGAGAGCCTTCCAGTAGAGAGAGTGGCGTAATTTGCTGATATTTCAGATAGCCATTGCACTTTGTGGCCTGCCTTATGTGGAGCAAAGACAGTGAGACCGTATGCCTTCCAAAGTTTATTTCATGTTGCTTTGACTTTTTTTCCCCCCTTTCACTCACAGGCCTGGTCAAGGAAGATGGTGCATAAACCATTAACATGGATTGCAAGGCAGTAGCTTCCATGACCTTTGAGGTACAGGTGTAACACTTTTCTTGCTTCTTTGCAGCTAAGAATTTCAGTGGCTATTGGAAACAAAATAAAAAATGTTGTATTTTTTTAAAACAGCTGCCACAATACAAACATATTCCAAAATGTGCATCTGCCAAAAATTCCTGATATATGCTCCTTCTACCCACCTGCACACATAAACAGGAAATCCTGTTACCTAAATTGAGATGATGAGGAGAGCCAGTCCGTGTTTGGCAAAGATTAGATTTGGGACATCTGAACTATAGTCTACTGCTATTGCTAAAGAGCACTTTCCTGGGGAGACCTGCTTTGGGGGTCTATAACTCAGGTGTCCCAAATCCAATCTTCATTAAACTTGAAGGTGAAGACTCAGTGAGAGTTTGGTGTCTCTAACTCACACAGGGGCCATTCTACTGCTCCTGGAAGTCTCAAATCACGCAAACCATAGAATTATTAATCAAAAAGTCTGTGGAAGTTTGAAGTTTGTAGATTGTGATTAGCAACAAACCATGAACCATCATAAACCACTGTTTTCACAATTTGTGCCCATCTGTAGTTAGGACTAATCTGGAGTACTGTGTCCAGGTGTACTCAAGAATGCAGATAAATTGAAAGAGGTTCTGAGGAGGGTAACAAGGACTGGAAACCGATCCCTGTGAGGAATGACTAAAAGATGTTTAGCTTTGAGAAAAGAAGACTGAGGGGACATATGATAGCACTCTTCAAATGCTTGAAAGGTTGTAATTCAGAGGAGGGGCAGGATCTGTTCTCATTCATTCCCAGGTGCAGGACACGCAATAATGGGCTCAAGTTACATGAAGCGAAATTTCAGCTGAATGTCAGGAAAAACTGTTAGAGCAGTATTACAATGCAACCAAGTACCTCAGGAGGTGGTGAGCATTCCAACACTGGTGGCATTCAAGAAAAAGTTAGACAGCTATCTGTCAGATACACTTTAACTTGGATTAACTTGGATTCCTGCATTGAGCAAGGGGTGGACTCAATGGCCTTATAGCCCCCTTCCAACTCTACAATTCTATGACTTCAGAAGTGCTGGCACTTCAATTAGCTATTAGTGGGTGTGTAATGATGACACCACTGGTTCTTACAAAGACCTAAGTACTCTTGTTCAGCAAATGCCACAATGAAGAGAAGCTATCATTTCATATCAGTTACTAACATCAGACTCCTATCCATGTCTACTTAGAATTACGTCCTATTTCAGTTATGAAGGGCTTCGTCTTAGGCAACTTGCTATAGGAGTGCAGTCTTAGGTTTTAATCCTCAATTCTACTCAGATAACATCTGAGTTTAGAAACAGTGTAATAAGTACTTGGAAGTATCATACGGGCTTAGTGTAGTATGTGTGACTTAGTGTGATGTAGACTCATTTTAATCAAAGGGAATTATGGTGGAATTGGCTCACAAAGTCACCACCGATTGAAGGGTCCTATCCTAGTGTGATTGACTATGCTAAACAACTGGGCTTTAGCTGCTGTAGAATAAACTGATTTCAAATGGCAACACAATCTGATATATATATATTTATTTAGTAGAAAAACACTGTGAAACCAATAGGTGTTGCCATGGAACACATATAAAGGACGATTGCAGTCTCAAAGTGTTTTTAAGTTACACTACTAATATAAATGATCTGTTTATTTTCAGAATACATTGTCCAAAACAAATGATTCAAACACCATATCTCCAAGATGCTTCAAGAACAAAAATAAAGCTGATTGTAAAACTGTTCTCCCATAGATGCTCTCCTATTGGCAAAAATGTACTTGGCTTTCACTGAGATGCAATTGGCACATCCTACAACACTCCAAAAAATAAAAACAGCATACAGAAACATTATTATGCTTCCTTCAGTCTATAAATTTGTAAGGCTGGGTGGCAGGATTGACTACAGTGGTGAATTCCTTTTCTCTTTCCTGTATGTGTACGCTGGTCTTATTTCTCAAGATCCCCAGCTAGGCCTTGGCTATTTCTGCACTTATAATTGTTGGCACTAAAATCCAGCACTATTTCACTTTGGTGGCAAACATAAACAACACACGGGGATACCAGTGTGATGTCATGGATAGAGTGACAGACTACGACTTAGGAAGCTTGGGTTTGAATCCCCGCTCAGGCATGGAAACTCACTGGGGATGTGAAACTGGTAAAAGAACTCCTTAAATATCTTACTTACCTAGAAAGCCCTATTGGGGTCTCTATAAGTTGTTTCTGACTTGACAGCACATAACAATAACAAACTACACACTAAACTGAGTTATATAAAGAAATTGATAGAAAGTGTTACAAAACATGGTTTAATAGTTGTGCATACAAATAAACCGGTCCAGAACATAAATAACTGCGGGCATAGAATATATAAGAGGAAACCTTGATAGCCAAATATAATTTGAGAGAGAATTTATTTTGGTATCACTTAATCTACAAAATCTCCCAGCACCCTCTAGTGAAGAGGCATTGGCTATGTTCCAAGAAATTGTGGGAGGAAATGAACAAAAAGAAAAGGGTTGCTATTTGAAATAGAAAATGCATCAGGGGATTCAGTCTACTGGAATCACTTATGACAATGAATGAAAGTTTTGGAACTGCACATAATTTTTCAATCATCTTAAGCAGCAAATTAATTTTAATTGGGAAAGAAGGGGGGAAGGGGAAAAATCAGGAAGGAAGGAAGGAAGGAAGGAAGGAAGGAAGAGAAAGAAAGAAAGAAAGAAAGAAAAGCAAGCAAGCAAGCACTGTAAAATAAAAGCTATCATCCTGTATTTCCACTTGGTCTCAGGACTTAAAAGTTCTGGTAGGCATCCTTCACTCTCGAGAGACTATGGTAACGTGCTCTGAATAGAGGACTTGGAACAACATCTAGTGTGGCTGAGAAGGCCATTCGAGAGTGACAATCCCTTCCACACTGAAGACAAATACAATCTGTCCCCTGTCCAGCTCCCTGATTTTGCTGGTTTCGAGACTGCCTCTTTGCCTCGGCCTGCTGGACAAGTATCTCTTCAAATTGGGAGAGGCCATGCTACACCGCCTGCCTCCAGGCTGAACGCTCAGATGTCAAAGTTTCCCATCTGTTGAGGTCCATTCCTAAGGCCTTCAGATCCCGCTTGCAGATATCCTTGTATTGCAGCTGTGGTCTCCCTCTGGGGCGTTTTCCCTGCACTAATTCTCCATACAGGAGATCTTTTGGAATCCGACCATCAACCATTCTCATGACATGCCCAAGCCAACGTAGACGTCACTGTTTCAGTAATGTCTACATGCTAACAATTCCAGCTTGTTCCAGGACAACACTATTTGGAACTTTGTCCTGCCAGGTAATGCCAAAAATGTGTCGGAGACAACGCATATGGAACGTGTTCAACTTCCGCTGAATATGCACTAAATCTAGCCATTTTTCAATAGAAGAAAGAGACCAAGAGAGTAATCTGAAAATAGCAATACTTTATTTCATTCTTTCTTACATTATTATAAATGTTCTCCATTTTCAGAAAACAAGAGCTCTAATTTGGAAAATGATGCACATATAAATATCCTATAGGAATCAACTAAACAAAGCCTTCGATGTAAGTTTATTTAAATTACAGTTAGAATGTCCAACATCCTAAATCTTTTCATTAGGTACATGAACCAAGTACGTGTAGTTCAATCAGCTGTTATCATCTGAACTACGAAAGATAAACAAGCCACCTGGAAACACCCCCCCCCACTAAGTTTACATGTATCTACAACAGTGCAAATTTTATCACAGCGTGCAAGCAGCAGCAGTCTCTACAACAGCAAAACCAAGAGAATCAAAGTAATGCATCTGCATTACTCAGCCGAAAGAGAAGAGCTAATTGATATATACAGTATACACACACTTTAGCACGCTGTGTTTTTGACAGGTTACTTGCATTGACTCTTGCTTTTTGTGTACAAAAGAACTTTAAAAACCGACACACACACACACACACACACACACACACACACACACACACACACACACACACACACACACACACACACACACACACACACACTTTTAAACAACCAGATAAGATTTAAGGGCACCAGCTCACCAATTTGGAGAGCTGGCATTGCACAAACAATCTGAGATTACAGTAGGAACCCCATATCCATGGGTCAATATCCACCGTTTCACTTATCCATAGTCTGAAAATATTAAAAATATTAAAAGAAAAAAAAATCCAGAAATACATATTTCCACGATGTAATTACCAGAACTGAGGGAACCAGAGACAATGCTATATATAGGGTTCACTCTTATTTGCAGTTTCTGGCATCTGCGGGGTGGCGGCGGCTTGCAACCGATTCCCTGCAGAGATCGCAGTCCTGGGCTTTTAAAACCATGTAAGCAACCCTGCTGCAATGCAACTCACATCATTTCCTTCTTCCTTCCTTTTAAAATTCCCTAGGAACAATTAACTACTTTGTTTAAAGCTACAAGGATAAATTTCCCTGGTTTCTTTCTTGGAATAATGGGTTAATAAAATTTCAGTAGACTTTTGCAGGAGTTCAGTAGACTGCTTAGTAACTAATCAATACCTAAAAGAAGACTGCTAGGAATATTATGGAGGAGGGGTTAATATTATGCTTTAGGAAATACTACAGGACTACATTCATATTCCAGTCTTTTAACTAAATCTAGTTAAAAGTTTTAATATTTGTTAACTACCTTCACTGCTATTTTTTACTGGAAAGGCAGGATAAAAATGAAATAAAGAAAAAAACACCCCAATAAGTCCTATTCAGTTTACCAGGTATTATTTCCCGGTAAATGAGTGGAGGACTACAGTTACATAGAGGAAGTCTATCTTTTCATTGACTGAGTTTTACAAGGCTTCACTAGAGAACATACTGGGCATTCTGAGCCAGTACATAAAATACAAGTGTCCAATTCTCTAAATGACAATTTCTTACTTTGAATGTCCTAAAAAGTAACCAATCAACAAACCAAAACAATCTCAAGTGATTTTCATATACTAATTGTGCACATACTGAAACTGGGGAGAGTTGGAATCTTGGTCAACAGTCTTAAAACTCTGCCCATCTAGCTGCAGGTCTGAGCAAAGTCTTTGACTTTGGCTGGTATATCCATCATCCAGGACTCTGCTTTTCACAGGGTTCTTGACCAGCTGGAAAAGGTCCAAGCACAAGCTATTTATGGGCACACAGAAGCTCTCTGCACCTGCAGATTAGGAATAGGAATAGTTCTGAGCTACCCACTCTCACGTTAACTCTCTAGACAAGGTGCTGGTTGCTTTAGAAAGCTGTGTCATTAAGGGGAAAAGACTATTGAACATGATTTTGCCTCAATCAACTTTCGGCAACTTAGCTTGCTTTTGGTTTTGTAATTGGTTAGTTCAGAGGTTACCCAGCTTTATTTCCATATTGGATGTCTCAGGCATATGGTACTGAATGCCCAAGGAAGAAATACGAATTTGTAAGAGGAAGAAATGTGCTTTGGCCTTAAAAGAGTGGTCTGAAATGGGTGCGTATAGTGTTCTTAACAAGGGGAAGTCCTGAATAAACCTGAGGTGAAAGCTTTGTGATGTTGGTGGGGGAATAAATTAGCAAGGTCCATGCTAACTTTACATGTAAGTCAGCCCATTTTCATTTCAGATGGGAAGTATTTCATTAATATATCAAATACTCACGGAAAAAGCCAACTCTATAATCCTGTGTTGGTTTCCCACTTATCAAGCTACTCATAAACTCATAATTGCTCTTTTGTCCTCTAAACAAAACTCAACTTGGTTTGTTTGAAGAACAAACAGGAGCGTCAATGTGATCTCAACCAGTTTAAGCATTTTTAACTTGGTTAAAAGTTAAGGATCCTTTTATTTCAACTGGAAAATTAGATGTGTGCTTACAGTCTGCCATTGGAATCAGCAGGTCATAAAAATCACTTAACACAATCCTGCGCTTTGTATGGGATAGCTGGAATACCATCAATTTTAACATCCTAGGATTGTCAATTGCTAAATGCTGCAGCTATTGTTGCAACTGATGACTTCTATATTTTAGCAAATATTATAATTAGAAGCAGTTTCTACAACCAATGCAAAATTGTGTTGATTGTTACTGATGCCACAGGAATTATTTAGTAGCAGAAATAGCAGACTACTATATGAATAGGTAAATATCTCAAAAGAATAAGTCTCAGGCAGCCATAGCTCACTCACAAACAGTCCTTTTGTTATGCCCTGTATACACTTCTCAAGTTTTATGACCGTAATTGGGTAGGAGCACCATTGCAAACAGAATTATTTCAACCCACGACATGCCAATCTAATCAGTGCATGATTCATGTATTAAATATTCAGTGAAAGTATTTGTAAAATGAATAGGAGGTACAGTAATAGTTCTAAGCCACTAAACAGGCCAATGTGTATCTATACAACTGACTGAACAACTGGTGAACTCTAACTCTATAAAGGACATACAGTCTCAATAGCTTGGCTGCCAGTGGGTTTATGTCTGATGCCTGGAATCAAGATTATTCAGGCAATATATTCATTTAAAGGTACCACATGACTGACCATTCCTACAAAGCTTTCCTAAAACAGCTCAGTCCTAAAAGCAACTTGAGACAACTTTACTATCCAGAAGAACCCAATTACATTGTGACAAATGGAAATTAAAATGTGTAACAAGGCAAGATCAAGGGCTCATGTGTGCTATATTAAAGTAATGCAGATTTGCTTTGTTGTTGTTGTTGAATAAGAAATATAAAGATGCACTTTTTTTTTAGCCAGGAAATAAGTTGACTTAAAAACATGTTGTTTGCATTATGTAATTAGGGGAAATAAGTCCCAAAAATCATTCTGGTTAGAATGCATGCAGCATCAGTTCCAAAGAAAATGAAACTACAGAGTGGTTGTATTGGCAAGGCAAGTACAGGCCATTGTGCAGTCGTTGTGTGGCCAGTTCTTGCTACTTAATGAAGGAAAGTGCCATTTAATTATAAGCAAACTCAAGACACGGCAAGGGTGGAGATACCATTGTGGCAGTATGCCACAAGTGTATGATGCCCATTGCTCTGGATGAGCAGATAGTGCTTAATTTTTTGCATGGTGAGGAAAACTAATAAAAAAACAACTAATTTCCTGTTATATTTTTTTGTATGAAAAAAACATTTTAAAATATGCCACATCAACAGACACCAATTGTTGACTAAATTCTCTTTCCCTGCACTTATTCATGGTCCACAGACATAATGGCTACAGGGCAGAGAAATAATTGTGATCACTGATGAGCCACTAACATGAACTGCATCAGCAGACATCAATCTTTCTAGCTTTCACCTGGAGGCTAAAAGTAAAAGGCTGTGTCAGAACCCAAAATCTAATAGCTACACAGCTACTGCACAAAGATACAAACATATTCTGTTTTTGCTTAATAAAGTTATGCAGTTGACAAAACATCTTTTCAGCAGAGAATATACAGGAAAGAAAAATTAAGCACTTCTACGTGGTTTTTAAAATTTAAGCTTACTTCCTGTAAGCTTCTCTCTTCGGCATTTGGTATTCCAATGGAAGCTTCAAAATATGACTTTCTATTTACATCCCACAAATAACTTTTTTTTTTTCTGAGAACACATCTTAATAAGAATGCTTGGAAGAATAAACAGTAAATGTGATGTTGAACCCATCTGAAAGAGATAACGGTGATGCGCATACACACATGACCTGTCAATACAGGCCCTGCAAAGAAACAAAGCCATGCTATGCTATTTGTTTCTAGTTGTTACCCCACCACCACCAACTCTGATACATATCCTTTGGGAGTCAATGGGGTCAAACCAGAAAATATTTATAAAAAGACTTCTTGGATTAAAATCCACTTCCATGATCAGAAGACAGTTTGTAAGGGACAGTGGATGGATGGAGACACAGAAAAGAGAAAAAAGGTTAAGCCGCCTGACGGCCGTTGAATAACAGCCTGGATTTGGCGCCGCTGGCTTTTGCCCGCCAGAACCGGATGGCGCGAGACGGGCTTTCAAAATTCGGCAGTTGAGTGGGCGGGGAGCGCAGGTATTTAAGAACGCGCTCCTCCGCGTTTCGCCCGCTTTCCTTTTCGGGCACCCCACCCGCCCGCCCTATTTCTAGTGTGATTTTTGGTCGCCATTATGGGGCCGGATAGGAATTTTTGACCTTCATCCTGATTGGCTGTTGGATGGGGGGATTTTTCGCCTATCCCACACTAGAGAAGGGTTGTTGGCAACTTGAGTATTTTCTGGTCGCATTGGCGAGTAGTGCGGAAAAACAGGTATTTCGGTGTGTCCCATTTGTAATTCAGGTAAGCCAACAGCGCATCCGACCTCCCGGCTCTGCGGATCGTGCGATTACAGGGCCGGTTCAGGAAGGATGCACTGGGCCACTTCCGGACCAACAGTCATCAAATAAAGATGGCTTGAGGTCTGGGGGTGTTTATTAGTGGCAGGCCGGGTTCCTGCTGTCTGTGAGACAGCGGGAATCCGGGGTCAGGGACTCGCCCAATGGATAAGCAAGGGGTATTTTGTTACCCCTACCTGTTATCATTTCCGCACTACTGCAGGCCCCTTTTATTGAATTAATTGAGGATTAATTTGAAAATCTTGAAATAAAGTGTGGCCCATTTTATAATTCCAATACTGTTGTCTCGCGTCTTTATTCCGGGCTTGGGCGGGCAAAGGACTGAGGGACATTGTCTCTATTTGTCTGTCTTTCTGTATATTTGTCAAATAGTAGGCAAAGACTGGTGGAGAAGCCGCAACTAATATAAAACTAATAATAATAATAACTGTACACCCAAGAGGTCTGAAGGCTCAAGAAGGGCCTGCCCTGAACTGCTCTTCAGCTGAGTCTTTCACTGGGCCAAGCCAAACCACTCCCCTGTGAGTGAATACAGGGGTGCTACCTTATGCACTATCTGCTGCAAGGAATATTCCCAGCCGGCATGAAGGAAATATAGTCCTCAGTCATCAGTATTTAGCTTGGGCTTGGCGGGGGTGGCTCTTTTGACCCCAAACCCTGCAAATCAACCATAAAAACAAGAACAAAAAACCGAAGCACTTCATTATGATCCCTGACATCCTACTATCCTACATGTCTACATAAAGACTCAAAAGGTAGCCAAGAGACCATTTTTAATGAACATGGTAATTAAGTAGTGGTGATAAGGTGAAGAGGACACTGTAACTGGCTGATGTATATATTTTGCCCACAGGACAATCAAGTACAAAAAAATGGAGTCTTCTGGATTGTTAGCAAAATTCTGCAGAAGAATTCTTGGTTCCACCTATACTCCCAAAGTTTGTCAAGTTTGACAATGTTTTGGAAATAGTAATACAGAACAACAGATTTGACATGAATTAAACTTGACAGTACCTGAGGCTATGCCACTGAAGTAACAAGTGGTGCCAAGATGATTGACAAACACAAAAATATAGGCACAAGTGACTTTATAGTAATTCTAAGCTGAGCTGATACATTCCTGAAACTGGTCAGGGAAGATGAAGAGGTTAACTATTTCTGCTTTGCATCGAGTCAAGACCATTGAATTGCAAGCAGAAGGTTATTCATTTGCCACATACTCTTTCACTGTGGGACTACAGACTTTGCAAAGCATGGTCTTAAACCACCCCATACAGCTTCCTCGATTCACTCTAATACAATTTTGATGAGATCCCATTAAAATAAATGGAGAAAGCTCAATGTCCCTGGTCCCTAAACTGTACCCAATATCCTTTAATTACATGATTGCAAAATATGAAACATTCCATACAGAAGAAGCTAATTTTTTTAAAGGAAACACCTTACCATGATATTCATCTTTCCACATTCTTATCATATTTAACCTGTCACTTTTTAATGGCAATGTTTGGAACACAGGAGATATCAGGAAGCTTGAGATGCTTATTACAATAACTTGGTCAAAGATTTTCCTGTCCTGGCCAGAACTTTCTCTCCTCAAATGAGACAAATGCAGAAATGACAAAAAAATACCACATTCTAAGGTCAGTTTCACATACTTAAGTTCAAAAGTGTTCTAGAAAGTGTCCACGTTTTCACCTTTGGGTTCTGTCAGCATAGTTTTTTTCCCCACCAGACTGATTCCTGGGAGTGAGGCACAGGACAAGAATTTCACATGCTGTTCGGTTTGACACTCATATGATTGTTGCATTTAAAACCAGTGCTGCCTTGCACTGAAAACCCTTATAGATTTTTGATAAAAGAGGCACTAGAATAAAATCTAAGCAGAAACAGTTTTCATTGCATGCAAAATGAAATGTCTGGTAGCACTCTTTAAAGCTCCATTCCTCTAGTGCATTTACAAACATTTGCAGCACTGGAAAGTGAATCTACACAAAATTAGATTAACATAGCATCACTTTTGAAGTGATTGTGGGGATTATATAGATTTCCGAGCAAATTTTACAATTCATATATTGTTTTCTAATTTCATGACTAGTTGTTTATGTCTTTAGCACAATTTATCAAAGTATTTTTTTAATGTTGCTGTTTATCCTTATTTACAATAATAGATTTGGAGATATCTTTTTAAAAAAGACTGCATATTTATATAGTGCACAGCATACACTGACATTATAAATGAGTATTACATTCAACTATCTTTCATTTTAGATAAATGGGGCCTTCAGAGTTCTTGGATAACTATATGGCAATTAATGGTGCAGATAACTTTTAATTATCCCCAGTAATATACAGGATTAATAAAAATAATCCAAACTGTATTAGAATTGCACCATTAGCTTCTCTATGAGATAGTCAGACATCTTCAATCTTAGAAGCTTTTCGGGGCAGAGGAAACCCTACAATTTCATGTAAGGAGTTTGAGATTAACAGAGATAAATCTCAGGAATGGTTAGAACAGATTGTTCAACAGTGCCTCTTACTGGATTGTGCAAAGGATATCTAAGCATTTGCCACATTGTCTAATTCATTTGCATTAGCCGGTTTATGTAATTTCTGAACAAGTAGCTGAAACCAAACTGCTTCAAGTCTGAATTAGTTCAATCACAAGGATTCAACAAAATATCATGCACTGTCCCAGACGACATGCATTGGCCCAAGCCAGACATGGCATTTGGATCTCCTCTAAGCCTAATAGACAGTTATATATCTTTCTACAACATTAGCTTTTCAGATAAAGAGCTTTGAATCCTGTGCAAAGCCATCATTGCAAAAACACATTTATGTACAGAAGTATTTTGGATCTGTTGAAATTAGGGTACAGTCCCAATCATTCAGCAACAGTTTTACAAGTCGAACACGACTTGAAGGGAAAACAAAATATTAAACAAGTGACAAAAATCCAGTTAACTGTTTAGACCAAATGTTTACACACCAGGACAGAATGTGGTTGCCTTAATCTCCTTTGGTTCAAGAGGTTACTTAGCTTTGCACTGAATTGTGGTGATTGCATGTATTAACATTTTTAAGGGATGTTAGGACAGTGGAAACCAGAACTGATGGACTTTATGCATGCTGACCTTGTAAAAACTGGGAGAGCTACATATGGATGGCAGAGACATTTGCCATTTCCATAAGCATTCAATGACATTGAATCAATGGTAGTTCTGTCATTAAAACCTCATTTTAAATGTTTAAACATTCATATGAGTTTTCAAATCTGTTTGCTTTGCTGGCATCAAATTACCACTGCTGGAATTCCTGGCTTCTGCATTCATGGGAGGTAGATAACATAGACAATACTGTTTCAAATTCCACTCAAAAACAGGATGAAAAGGATACCACAAAATCAGAATTCTAAAAGGAACTATCTTATATCTCTAATACTCCTTCTATAATTCTTTTACAATATTCACAAGAAGTTCACATGAAGTTTGACATTTTATTCTAATATCCCAGTTTGGAAGGAAAACGAGACCAGCTCCTAAGAGTAAACTCCAGACTCTGTTTGCAAAGGAGAATAACAAATAACAAATTACTTATGTCTTTAAAAAATGGATTAATTCATTTTAAAGAGATAAGCTGAAGGGCTGAAGAATTTCTAGACTTCTGCTTTCATAGAGGATTTCTTGTGGTGGGAAAACGTGCTTAAAAATGCAGAAAATGTGTGAAGATGAAGTCTAGATACAATAGGAAGAGATGATGCTATGGTCCTCACATTTCCACTTGGTAGCTGATGGAACGCAGATGAGAAATCCCCAGCCAACTTCTATCTTTTTGCCAGCAGCACAGCAACTTTAGAAGAAATATTTCCCATAAGATAAAGTTCCTGGAATCCACAGCAATATTTTTCAAGTGTGACACAAAACTCCCTTTTATTTCTCCTTCCTAGATAAAGCTAGAAAGTGTGAAAGAAATATGATCTACCCCAGCTGGACTTATTACAGCAGCTATGCACTCACTAATCCAACATGACATGTTTCCTAGGGACTAGATCACAATATCATTTGCATCTGGGCACTGGAGACTTGTCTGCCACAACCAGACAAATAATAAGAGTCTACAACTTCATGTTGCTGCGTTTGCTTTCCCTCTACCTCTCTGCTCGGATTTTGTATCTGAGGACAAAGTAGGCAATGAGGCGTAAGGAGATGAAGAAAATCCCAAGCACGATGAAATCCAAGTAAAGTTTAGCATTTTCTACATCCAGCTCCTTGAGGATAGCTTCTGATTTTTGGAAATGGCAAGTATCTTCTTTGTCGCAGTGGAGATCCTCTCGATCCAAACCATAGATAGAAAGAATGACACCCTCAAATCCATACCTACAAGGAAGAATGGTTTACAAGGGCAAGGTCAAAGCAAGCTGAAGAATATGCTGTACCAAAATATGAAGGGATATTACAGTAGTCGTCATTGTATAAATTATTGCTTAAGACGTTGGGTATTTTGTTAATTATACTTTTGTCCATCAAGTTCCATATATGCTAATACACAAAAGAAGCAGTGGCAATACCATCAGCCTTAATTTCTACTTGTGGCTGTTATGCACATTGCAATTATAGTGCTAAATTTGAATGTAGTGTTGAGTCCTTGTTCAGGCATATAATACAGTGAGAAACCTTAAGCAAACCACAAGCTCTGGCTAATCAAATGTACAGAGCTCATATGAAAACAAAGTGGGGAAAACACATGTTATAAAATATATGTATGCATTAAAAAATAACAAGCAAAAGATGATATGCTTCATATTGAGACGAACCACACTTGATGAATATTAAATACCATCACTTAATAGGAACAATCCATACAGACAAGCAGCCATTTTGCTAGGTTGTACATGTACTGTGTGGAATAATAATAATTTTAAAAAATCCTTCACTGGTTGTGATTATGTATGAATCACCAAAGAGATGGCCAATGCTTACTAAGTGGTCAGCATCAACCACCTGTCAGAAAGCAAGCTGAGGGGGCTGTAGTGAAACACATGTGAGTGGAACTGTAAACTGGGGCCATTATGATCAGTCTCACCTACAGTATTTCAACCACAGCTCTCTAACAGAAGACAAGAAGTTCTGTTTTACAGATAGAGAAGAGGCAGAATGTTTGTCATCTGCACTCAATGGCTCTTAGAGGTAAACCCTGAACATGGGGCTCCCTGGCTCAAGTTCAAGATGCCATCTACTTGATTTAAACTTCTTTAGGTGCCTGTGGTCTCTGAAAAGTCAAAGTAAACAGTACTTTTCCTAGCCATCCTAGCACAAGTATATTTGCTACTTAAAAATACAAATACATTTTTTAAAAAACAGCACCCCGAAAATTATCATTTAAATGATAAAGCCTTTGGAAAATTACATTGAAAGATCCCAGATTCTTCAGATTTACCTGACATAAGAAATGTAAGACATCCATTGGAGGTATGCTGGGATAGTATCAAAGCTGACAAAGAATCCTGAGAAGAGGAGAACTGGAATGGCTGTGACAGGACCCACAAATGTTGCCACCTTTAAAAAAGAAGGAGATGGGGGGAAAAAACAGTAAAAACATGGTCAACTTTTTGTCAGAACTATCCTTGCTAAAAGCTATTTCAGGGCCAAGCGTGTCTGTTGGACTGCATTCCACATGGCCACATATGACAACAAAGAATAAGGTACAATTTCCAAATTAACATATATACAGTTGTTTAATTTCATGAAAATTAAGAGAAAAAAACCTGTAGTGAGGTGGATGCTGCCCCAATTAGAAGCCCTAAAGATTGAGCCACGAGCGAGGTCATTGTCCCCAGAGCTGAAAACAAGACAAACCGAAGTGCATCTGAGGGCTGTGCTGTCATCCAATAGACAATGCTACAATAAGCTACAGGGAACATAATCTGCAAGAGAGAAACAAGTTTCCATGAATATGATGTTTTTTTATGTCAACACTGAAAATAGAGTTACATTAGTCCTATTCAGATGCTTGGTAATCCACTTTAAGTGGAGGGACCAAATTAGTGATTCCCTTCCTGCTGGTCATTACTTTTGTAACTTTCCTCATGTGAAGAGTGATGGACTGAACAAGAGAACCGAGACATGTTGCAGTCCCAAAAAAGATAACATTTTCAGACTCTGATCCTGATATAGAGGTATGGCTTGTTATTTCCTTGCATTTGTGGCCATTATGATGTTGTGGGAGTCTGTATCTTCTTGTTGCCATGGTTTCTCAACAAGGCTCCCCAAAGCTATTTTATGTGTGGCACATCTTTGGGAAAGTACAGAAAAACATGGCTGGCTTGAAGGAACAGAATCCACTACAAATGTACATATTTCCTTCTGCTTTACAATACACATAAGGAAAAAAACGAATGTAGGAAGAACTGTCATACAAAGTAAAATGTGAAATGCAGAATGACATTTACCTGAAAGGGGACATCAGCCATTGTTTTAGCTAAGTAGTAAGCTTTCAAACTGTACCAGTAATTCAGATGCTCTCTAAGAAATACACCCATCTCCAGAGGAACTGTTTTGGACAATGAAAAAGAAATCTTCAATGAAAACAGAGATTAGCGCACTGCCATTCAACATTACAACATTCGTATCCATATAACCAGTTGACCCTTGTATTTGGCTGGCAAGAGGATGCACTAAGAGGAAAGGCACCCCAATTCTCTTTCACCAAACAAGGTCCAAGATTCATAGAAGACCATTCCAGACAAAGTTTATATATAGCTGTTGCTCATTCACTTACTGAATTTGGCTGGTTCTTCTCTGTCTAGAACTACTGCCCTATCTAGATCCAGACAGGCGAAGGCAGCAGTCAAGCCTGGATTACATCCAGCTGCAGCATTTCATCCTTTGGGCTCTTAGACCTTGAATATTCAACAAGCTTGCCTCTGGTGCATTGTTCCCTTATAACTCTATTGTGTTTGCATTCTCACTGATTTGTCCATAAACTATTTGCTTTGTTGGTGGATGATTTCACATACACATACTAGCAGAAATTGTAACTGAACCTTACATTTCTTTATAGCAACTGTGGTGGGTCATGGGGCCTATGCTCCATGGGACTCTCTGGGGGCTGAACAGACCACAAAAATACCACAAACGCACAAGCAAAAAAGGAAGTGGCTACACCAGTTTTGAAAAGTGGCTACTCTGTGGTGTTAAATGGTGAATGAGAGCCTGTGACCTATTCAAAAGGTGATTCACCATCATACAGGATTCCAGAAGTGCAGTTCACCAAAAGAGGACTGGGAGCGGCAATAGAACAGCTGTAGCGGGTTGCATATTGTCCAAGGGCCACAGTTTGCACATCACTGCTTTAGAAAAAAAGTAAGGTATATACTGTATGATTGCTGGCTGGATAGCTCAGTGGTCTAGGTATCTAGCTGCAGAGCCAGAGGCTAAGAGTTCAATTCCCCACAGTGCCTCTTGTGAGTACAGCCAGTCTGTGTGGCATTGGACAAGCTGCACAGTCCCAGGGCACCCCCAGAAGAAGAGAATGGTAAACCACCTCTGAGTATTCTCTACCTGGAAAACCCTGAAAAGGGGTCACCATGAGTCAGAATTGACTTGATAGTACATGGTGATGATTATTACGGCATATACTAATTCTCAAAAATTGCATGGGTGTCTCATTATATTAATGACTAATACATGCCATATCAATCTTCTAAAAGCATGGACCAAAAACATGGAATCACAAGGGATTAGAAAATTTTCTGCTTTACTATATTCTATTATCTTTATTTGTGAATATTACCCATAATACTATATTGAGATTACTACAACAACCATTAATGTTGCTTATCAAATTTTAATTTAAGTTGCAAATATATTAAAAATGAGAGTCAACTCAACTAAAATTGCTGGCAAATTTTTGAAAATTTTAACAGAATCACAGCCTCTGAGTTTGCATGTCTCAGAAATGTTTGTGTATTTTAAAGTTATCTTTTTTATAGATTGCAGAACAGTGTCACCCCTACTCACAGGTAAGGACTGTGGGCATGAGAGCAGCAAACATAAGAAACAGCATGGAAAAGAAGAGGAAGCCGGAGTTGCTCAAGACCTTCTTTGCTTCATTTCCAATCCCCAGATACAGCAACCCAATTAGAAGTCCAATACCAATGTGAGATGTGATCCGTAGATGCGTCAAGACCTGGTAAGGAAAAAAAAATCATTGTGTTAAGAATTTGGTGTTAGCAAACGCTGTAACATTTTTTAAATTTAGTTTTAGATATCGCATGTGAATACTAAATGAAAAACTGGTTCAAATCCTGTAAATAATCTCAACTAGAATAAACCCGTCAAATCAGTTCAATCCAAAACTGATCATATATAATACATTTTTCATACAATTAGTAAGTATTTAAAAAAGCCTTACCGAATCCCTCATTATTGTGAGAAAAGTTCTTTTAAAAAGAATGCAAAACTGAGTAAGGCAGCTGGCTGAGAAGCTATGACAGCCTTCAGTGGATGAAGAATCCTGACAGAATACATAAACAAAAGATGTTGTTAAACATTGTGTCTTTGTTTGTTCTTCATTTTGCACGAGAAGTTGAAAGGAACACATGACTTGAGAAGGATCTCCAAGCAGATATCCATCTCCCAGTTGATTCATTGTATAACACTCTCAAAAGTCAGCAGGTTGGATCCAGGCTAAAGCATTTGTGTTTTGTTTCCATGGAAGTCAATTGATTTCAATGTAAATTAAGGTCAATTAATTTAGTCAGAAGCCAACCTATCCTTTTGTGACCTAAAAACGTAAGAAGAACACTGTTCAGTCAAAAAAGAGTCCATCTTTTCAATGTCATGTTTCCAACATTATAGCCATCCCTTTGCTTTTGGAAAGTTCACAAGAGTAGCAAAAAAGCAATACCTTTAACCCAGAAAATTCTATCCAAGAGTTCATTTTAGCTGTCATCACTAACAGCCACTGACAGACATATCCGTGAATTGGCTTAATTCCACCTTTAACACTATATCCAGAGAGTAGAAAAGGTTTGTTGTTGTCGTTTTTTTAAAAAGCACAACCGTCTCTTAAATATGCTGCTCTGAGAACAGTAGCAGCTAACTTGACTGCTTTTTCTCAGCTATCCTTTCATTTCTATGAAACTGAATTACCTCCTCTGATGGTCTGTGCCATAGAAATGGATTAAGTTCACTTTCTGGCCCGGAGTCTCTCTTGTAATCGGCATCACACCTTCCCTCTTGGACTGCTCTTACTAGCCGATTGTTCTGATCTCCATACTCGCCAGAGGCTACCTCCATCACTGAAAAGAAGGAAGAAAAGTATTTGTCCATTTTTATGCAGAACATTTGTGGAACAGTCAATGGAAAACAAGATTCTCTGTATTTATTCTTTCATTAAAAATATATATTCATATGCCTCATGTTTGTCAATGTGCTCAAGGTGGCATGTATGGCTCTCCTCTTCCCCAGTTCACCACCATAACAACCCTGAAAGATGAATCTGGCTGAAACAGAGGCTTAACCAGATTTGTCTGTCCAGTGAGTTACACGGCTTAATGGGGTCCTGAACCCAAGTTGAAACATCTGAAACTCCCTGTCCAGCAGTCTAATAACTGTACCACAGTTACCTGTGTACACAGGTACGAACACAGAGTGAAGAAGTCTGTAAACTACAGGATAAAAATACTTAAAAATGCAAACAATAGCTTTAGTTGTTTCTGCGTTCAGTGCATCTGAGGAAAGGGTTCTACCCTTGAACACTTGAGCTACGGAACTGATGATTACTTTAGAATGGGCTGCTATCCCACTGAAATAGTGGAGATGGGAAATTCTGGTCCACAAGAGAAATTGTTTGAGAAACAAAATTAAACAATTTGTTCGATAAATTGCATAATAAAAAGCAAGAATTCTGCAATCATGACAGTTCTAGAAAGATCTAAAGAAAGAACAAGAAGACACTTGAAGCATCATTTGGAGAAATGCAGGCTACATACATGTTCTACATTAAGAACCTATACTAATGTTTTGTTCAGAAGTTACACATGTTTTTATTTTTACTGTAAGCCACATTTATTAATTTAGGGAAGGGATATTTTATATGAAGGTTGATATACATTTACATTTATACTGTACATAAATACACATACAAGAAGGCTAGCTTATAATTTGGTTAGAAATTTTTTAAACATCAATGTTATTAGCAAGTCTAGCCACTAGGGTTACGAAATTCAAGTTGGACCAGCCTCCTGTGTCTTTAATAGTGACACAGGAGCAGCAGCTTTGACAATATGACTTCTTTCAGCACTGACAGAGGCTTGAGCTTCACTTGCTCAAGTTCTTGTTTCAAAGAAGTTTTATTGGCAAGGCACAGGAGATCAGTATCATAACCTACCACTAGAGGGTGTCCGTTAATAAGAATTAGTCATAATTTCATCACTATTTACAAATTTCATCTTCGATATGAAGTATTTGTGTGTGAGCGGGGACGGGAACCAAAATATTTTTTGAAAAAAGTAATTCCTCCTTTGTACTTACCAAAATCTGCTGGATTGTGGTATGTTGGACAATTTAAACTCAAATCTCTCAAGTAGGGAACTAGGTTTAACACTTTTCCACGGTAAATGCACTGCCCTTGGCTCAAGACATAGAGCTAAAAAAAAAAAGTTTTTTTTTTTTAACAAACCAAGAAATTATGCATACAGTCTTCAACATTATATGGTGTGACCCTGCTCAGTGAACATCTATCTGGCTGGAAAAGCATCAAGACTGCTTACTAAGATTTGTAATCAGAGAACCCTGCAACGAATCTGCAGGATGCTCACACACAGACTGGGAAGTCAGGTGATTTCTCTGATATAAATGTGCCAGATCTGGAGTGAGACATTCCAGAGCGGTCCATGAGCCATCCATCTGAGTGCTCTGCCCTGAACTGCCTCTTCCGGTCCCAAAGGGGTTTAAGTCACACTGAGGTTTAGTTCTCCACATGTCTGCAGATAGTTTGTGTAGGGGATAGTTTGTAATCAAGCCCTTGGAGAACCTGAAGCACAACCCAGTGGCTGATCTCCTGATTACAAAATGTGCTAGCAGAATCACAGAAATAGCCTGTGAGAGGTTGCAGCTAACACATTAGGTTTGCAGCGAGAATGCAACCTGAAAATAGCCAAGATGCACAAAACAGACCCAAATCTAGGTATGAGAGCCACCCTGTAAGCTTCTCCCTGACACCTGAGGTTTGCATATGAAATGGGATTCAATATGTAAGCATTTTCAAGGAAGCAATTGCCACAAAGTGCATTCTGATATAGCAATCTCTTGTCTGAAAACTGTGTCCAAGTGCCATCAGAGGTCCTGTCTAATAACAGCACTCTGTGACTACTCCTTAACTCTTGATTTTCCCTCCTGCTGAAGAATGAAAATCTCTAAGATTGCCCTCTTATGAAACATTGCAATAGCTATTATTTGGAAAGCTTTTTTCCCCCTCTACACTTCCACTTCATTCATTTCTTCCCAAAGACATATCCCCTGAGTGCCACAGGTAAGCTTGCCAATATATCGGGCACAAAGAGCCTACACTTAAAAAGCACCGAGAATTTTAGAAGAGGAAGAAGCTTCTGCAGGATGGGAGACAGGACCAAAATATTCTTTGACTGTGAACAGATACTGGAAACCTAAACAGTGTATGTAATATTAAGTTTCTCATAGAACATTTTAAGACTTCAAAAAGAGTGTCGCTTAGGAACTATGGTCAATCCGTCAGTGCAATATTTACAGATTAATTAATTCATTAATTCATCAAAGATACTGAAATAGTACCTGATCAAAAAGCTCAAAGAGTTTGGCACTAGGCTGATGTATGGTGCAAATGATGGATCGGCCACCTTGTGCTAAAGCCTTCATCAGTGATACGACCTGAAAGCAAGATGCACTGTCCAGGCCACTAAGGAAGAAAGAAAGAAAGAAGAAAGAAAGAAAGAAAGAAAGAAAGAAAGAAAGAAAGAAAGAAAGAAAGAAAGAAAGAAAGAAAGAAAGAAAGAAAGAAAGAAAGAAAAAGAGAATGATCAGTTTCTCAGGCTTATTTCCCACAAACTAGAGTAACAGAATGACAGAACTATAGAGATGGGAAAAACTCTCTGTTTCATCTAGTCCATCTCTTACTGATGCAGAAAATCCATAGATAAAGCATCCCTAACAGACAGCCATACAACCATTGGAAAGTTTCTAAGTTATGTTAATATTCTTGGCTCTGTCAAGCAAAGTACAGTGGCCTAATCAAGAGAGGTAATAGAACCACACTAATTTGCTTCAGTCAGATCTCACCTGGAGCACTATGTCCAGTACTGAGCACAACAACTTAATAAAGACGTCAACAAGCTGTAACATGTCCAGAAAAGGGTGACCAGAGTGGTAAAAGGTGTGGAAACCAAACACTGTGAAGAATGGTTGAGGGAGTTCGATATATTTAACCTGGAGAAGAGGAGCTCTGTTGCTCTTAGGGATAGTGAAGGATCCTATGGCACCAGCAGTGTTCAACCAGCAGGCCAGTTAGATGAAAAGGGGGAAAGACAATATCTTGTTTGTTTCTTCAAGCAGGAAAATGTCTGCTTGAAGAAATAAGCTTGCACAGATTAATACAACTACAACTTCAAAAACTGGCTTAAACTGATTGATAGATTATATTTTTATGTGCACCTTTCTTAGAGAATTGGAACTCAAGGCAACTTAGCAAACAGTTACAAACCAAGAGAAATTAAAAATTCAATAGAACTGCAGACGTTACATTAGGATTAAATCCAGTTGTCAGCCCCAGGTACATTAGATCCATTGAATCAATGAAAACTTGGTCAACACATAAGTACCATGTTTTGTAGGTAAGGTCTTCTCTCGCTGGGGCTAGCAATTGTATTTAGGGCAACAAGCTGAAAGAAAAATTCAGATTTTCTTTTGGGTGCTAGCAAAGAACAGCATATCTTGCAGTACAGACCATAATGAGCAAGTACTGGAACACAATTACCTGGTAGGTTCATCAAAAAACATAACTGGTGGGTTGTTCACCAGCTCCAAAGCAATGGCTAGACGTTTTCTCTGGCCCCCTGAAAGACTTCCAGTTCTCGTATTGGCACATGACATCAACCCCAGAGCTGTCAGGATCTCCTTTACCTGGGGAGAGGAGTGACACATCAAGAATATTGTGAAACATTTCGACAGGCACTGTCCATACTGATGTGCAACATAAAAAGTGACATTTAAGGAACAATTGGCATCCTGAGATAATTGAGATTATGTTTGAATATAAATTGATACGAAGAAAATGACAGCTACGTGGGTGGGATTCACTAAGGTAACATGGTCCTTTTGGTATTTAGGAGGGTAGAACATAGGAACAGGGGAAACCCCCATACATCCCCAGGTAATTCAAAATCTCTTCAGTATTCTTTTTGTGTGTTTTAATTCCTTTGCTATTCTTAAATAGAATCCTGCTTAGTGACTACTATGAACCTATGCTCATTTTATCCATGTAAATCGTACCAAAGTAAGGTTCACCCTTTACCATTTCTCAGGGCACCTTACTTTATTCACCACACAGCAGAAGAGTATTTCCTGTCTAGAAAGACAGAGTAAATATAAATACCTATGCTATGTAATATCATTTTAATCTATAAACTTTGTGATAAAATTGGATATTTGTCTTTCTGTGTGGTTTTGCTCAAAATACTCATTCTCCAGGTAGCCCTCTGTTCAAAGAAAAGAAAGGAAATCATTGAAGGTTGCAGGTCTTATTTTATGCATACTCTCTCAGGGGTAAGTCTCATTCAGCATTGCTGGACTTCCTTTTAGATGAATACACTTAGGATCGCACTATTTTAAACTATGATTTTGGCAAAAGGTTTGCAGCGAAGCTACATGTTTAAGAATCACTGCACACAATGCAAGTTACCTCAGCTTTCATCGATGCTCTGCTTTTAACCACATTGCGTATGTTCATGTTACACATTAATGCACTTTCTGCAGCACTGTCCTTTTAACCCCGTATCTATAACAACCATTTATAGTGCCAGTTATTCAAGATGCAAACCTAGTTAAGAATATATATCTGACTCTTCAATGAAGTAGACCTGTCATTGTCTGAGGAAATCTGTGAGCATTATACTTAAATATATCCCTCCCACCCACACCATCCTGACGTTCAGTAAACTTTATCCAATGGATGCTGATTCCCTAAATAACATGCTTAGTCCTTTGAAATCAGTATGTCTTCAGTAAAGGTGTGTCAAATTTCTTCTCAGAGCAAAACAATATACTCACCATTTCCCTTCTGCCTTCATCTTTTTCTTGAAGTTTCAGGTGTGCTGACACCTTAAATATTAGCAGAAATATGGTTTTTGTCAGGAACAATCATATTTAGGGGCTCAGTGATGCTACAGATGTACACATTATTTCTACTACAAATTTGCTGCTAACATTAAGAAAAATAAAGCAAAACCATTAACATGTAAAAACCAGAAAACAGCATTTTAAAATTAGTAACACTAATGTTGCATAAAAAGGGACGTGGTGGAGCTGTGGGTTAAACCTCAAAGCTCTGGGCTGCAAGGTCGAAAAGATCAGCAGTTTGAATCCACGCAACGGAGTGAGCTCCTGTCGCTTGTCCCAGCTCCTGCCAGCAGTTCGAAAGCATGTAAAAATGCGAGTAGATAAATAGGAACCACCACGGTGGGAAGGTAACAGCGTTCCATGTCTAAGTTGCGCTGGCCATGTGACCATGGAAACTGTCTACGGACAAACGCTGGCTCCACGGCTTGGAAACGGGGATGAGCACCGCCCCCTAGAGTCGGACACGACTGGACAATTTGTCAAGGGGAACCTTTACCTTCACCTTAATGTTGCTTAGGGTGATTATCTGTCAAGGTAACATGAAAGCAAACAACAGATTATCTGAAGTCCTATCCAATTTAAAAGGGTGAAAGCCCACAGACACTCAAGGGAATGTGCATCCTCTGCTGTCGTTTTCAATATGGAAATGTTAATGAAGAGAGGGAGGCTGCTGTATTCATGTAGCTGCTGCACATGAGCCATAACTCTAATGTAGGAGGAGCATTCAGCCTCATTTGGGGAGGCTACCCAGAAACAGCAGCTTTCCTCTTTTTAGACAGTCACATTTCCCACAGTAATGGAGATGAGGCTAAGATGCTTCCCCCAGTACATATGGGCTTCAAAGCATAATTGAATAGTGCTTACATTAACAATACATTAATTGAAAGTTAACCAGAAGTGAAGACTGATGGAAATTTGAGGGTCTTCCCATAGATGAAATACGCATGGAATCCAAAAAGAAGCCAAAGGTATTTCAATGAGACCTATCAAAATATTTCAGTTGTCATCAGCTGAAGTGGAAGCCAGAGCATGCAAATCCACCACTGTTTCTCCAATCAAGAGAAACATCTGAGGAATCTGAAGGCTAGTGAAAGCAGTTTCAATAAGATTCACAAAACATTTCAAGTGGATTTCATTTCTCCTTTATTCAGAGCACTCTACCACTGAGTAATCTGGTAGGAGGCAAACAACACAAATAGATAACTAATAATTCATCAGTATTAACTCCCCTACCACATTACATTAATTCATTATGCCACTGGTTATGCTTTTGTTACTTTCGTGGGTGAGTGACTGATCAGAGAATTGCCTAAAACTTCCACTATAACGCCTAAATTGTCTTTAAAATTAACAATTATTAGATAATAACTCATTACACATACATACTTTCCATAATTCCCACTCAGTGGCTAAAATCCTGTTGCTCAGTATAGTAAGTCACACTAGAACAGGCCCATTGAAGCAGTGGGAATTTGGCAAGTCAACTCTTTTGTAAGCTCCATTGATGCAAATGGGTCTACTCTAGTTGTTACTTATTACACTAAGCAATAGGATATCAGCCTTTGTGTTTTAAAATGTGAAGCTACTGCACCCTCATGAAAGAAAGAAAGAAAGAAAGAAAGAAAGAAAGAAATTGTAAGTTACATTACTTGTAACTTATTAAGTCCAAGCTCTAGATTTGGTTCTCTTGCCCACAGCGGGTGAAAAAACTTTAGAGCCGCCAACCCTATAACCAAAGGCTTGGCAGGTCTAAACAGGGCTGCTAGGCTAAATTCACAGAAATTCACACACACTTTCAGATTTGTCTGTTCTGCACCAAAGCGAGCTGGCTTTCCCTTCCAGTGCTTGTTTACAGAGAACAAGCAACCTTGTGACCTTGTTAGGAGGAAGTGAAGGAAAAGGCAAGGACGTGTTATTTTGGTGCCATCCCAAGATAGACAAGCTAGGATTGCTAGAAAGAGCAGTGCAGCACAGAGCTGGGTATAAACAAAATACGAGATACACTATAGAAGCATCAGACGATATTCCAAGCAGTGAGTGAAACTGAGGTGCAGCAGCATTATTTCCATTAAATGTGTTTTGCTTCTACTATTTTATAAGATAAATGCCATTTCTTTTTGTGAAAAGAAAGATTGTGCTTATTTTTAATTACGATAGTTTTGGCAAGTGTTTTTGTTTATTTTCAAATCTGAATTACAATTTCCTTTTTTGGCTTAAAAGCTGAGATAATACTAAATGAAATACAGAGAGGTATCAGGGTTTCTCAAAAATCAAGGAGATGCAAACTGCAGGTTTAATTCAACCCCTTCCCACTGGCAAGGGAGGCACTTCAATGCACCAAACCCTTTCCGAACATATTAGATTGTTACGTCCACGAGTTTCTGCTTTCATCTATTATAGTTTTAACTTCTATATGCAGAGTAGCATATGCAGATCAGGCTTGCTGAAGATAGGAAAAGGAGTAATCATCAAATTGGTCCTTTAATAATTTACTGGAAAGGAGTGGAAAGGGTGGGTACTTGAGTGGGTGCTTGTGGCCATATATGTTTAGCTAGTGCTCCAGATAACTGCTGTTTGCAAATCTTCCTCTGAATTCCTTTCAGACACTGGACTGTATCACACTTCTTTGGGGACCCTATGTAAGTATGAGCATGTACAAGAATTCTCTCACTGATTGTCTTGGAGTAAGCTGACTACACGCAAGTCACAGATCATGTCACACTCTTTACACCAGTTATGGCTGCCATCAGGGTAACAAGGTTGCGCTTCACCCACAGTAAACAACAGGATTGCCATATAAAATGTGAAATGGCCCTAAGAGCCTGCACTTACAGACCAGAGCAAGTTATTAGTTTATTTATTTAAATTACCATCATGGCTTCTTGGACTGTAAGATGTGGAAGCAGCATGTCATCCTGCATGATGTAACAGGACACTTTGCGGAAAGAACGTAGATCACGGGGCTGTCCATTTATGAAAATCTCTCCTTTCATCCCAGTCTCTCTGAAGTTGGTCAAGAAAAAAAAACACAGGATGACATATCTTAAATATATGAGTGTGAGTCTATCTTGTGTCTCCATACGCTAAGTGAATATGAAATGTGATACAATTATTTCCATTGCTGATTATTTCCATTGCATCTGGCACAGAGCTTGAGAAAGTTATTTTGTAGACTACAGTTCCCAGAATCCTATGGCCAGTGAGGTGATTCTGAGACTGGAAACAAATCATTTTTGGACTGCCAAACTCCTGCCAACAGCAAAAATACTTTTAAAAAAGAACTTATGAGATTGTAGATCCACACGGTGCCAACCAGCCAATGATATTGTCTTTATTTTTACCTCTTCAGAGGTCCTTCAGTCACACAGCAACTTCAATGAAAATATTTGTGACACAAAAGCTGAATTGTATTTAAGTAAGAATTTTAGCTAGCGAATTCAATAAAAATCATAAATACCTTTATAATTTATAAAAATCCTTGTTGGAGTTATTGCAACCTTCCATGCTGCCTTTAACAGGTTTGACTGGGCAAGACCTATCTGGGTTAGGACGACTGTCAATCTATCTAGCACTAACCAATCGTTCCTTCCCTGCCTCTGATTCAAAGAGAGCCACGCCTCTCTGCTATGAGTTCTTTCCCTCTTTTCAATCTCTTAAAAACAATAGTCTGTTGAGGCCTGTTGCTGAAATTCAGTTAGCCATGTTGTTAGCTTGCTATTATCTGTTCACTGTAAGTAAATGAAATGTTTTTCTCTTTTTCTTACTAATGTTTCAGAATAAATTGAGACTTAAGTGCCAGTTAATGAGAAAAGGGGATGGACTAAACTATGGAAACTGAAGCTAATTGTGCTTTGTGAATCCCTGCACAATTGCTATGCAGCTAGAGAAATTTGACCAAATCAAAACTCTGAAACAGTTTGGAGGAACAGGTTTGGGTAACAATGTCACTGATATGTAATTACACATTTCAGAAACGCAGGTATTTTATAAATATAAAGTTAAATCACTTGATCATTTGATGATGTGGAAAATATTAAGACTTAGAGCCTTTCTGTATGTCTAGGTTTATGACTGTGTGCAAACTTGACAAAGAGATACAGCTAATCCTGTTTCACTAATGAGGATAATTGTATGTCACCTATGTTTTTGAACACACATCTGCCTCACACATTACCTTTTAGTTATACACTTAGAAAAATCATAAACATTTATCTAAAAATATAAAAGTTAAAGCCAAAGTTTAAATTAGAGTTGACCAATTGAATCAACAGGATTGAACAAATCACATTTATTCAGTAAGTCTACTCCAGCTGGCACTACCAATTGGATATAGTTCCTAATGTGTGCATTTTACAATCACTGACCTGTATCCTGCCAGAAGGTTCATGAGTGTTGACTTTCCAGCTCCAGAAGGACCCATAATTGCCACAAGTTCTCCACTGCTGAACTTTCCTGAAATTCCTTTCAACAGAGTCTTGAAACCTGTCAAAATGAGATTTGCGTACAATGTTTAGAAATCTACTCCACATTTGGCTAGTAGTTCTATTGTGCTAGAAGGGAGGACAGCTCAAACCCACCCACTCTCTTTCAACAAGCCTGACAGCTCCACAAGCTCTCTCAGGCAGTAGCGAAAGAAGACTCACTAATGCCTCAGCATAAGTACCTGTCTGATAGGAACCATACAATAACACCATACTCTATTGAGACCACATCTTTCATTTGTTAATCACTTGGTCTTTGTTATCATTGTCCTGAGTTTCTGCAGAATTTTATTACAAAAATTCATATTGCATCATGAACATACAATTATTGTAGACAAAACCTCCACACCATTTTATTACTAATTTTCTCCTGCTGCAATAGGCTCATACATCCCTCTTAATTACTGCATTTTGAATTATGTCTTCCTTGTTTTTGTTTCCCCTTCGTCTTTAGTAATTCAAAGGGATTTTTTAGGTTACACTCCTGTTGTTGTTGGATGGCTCCGTCTGTGGATATGAACTCTTCAGGATACAAATAACAAGACTTATTCTGTCCAAAAAGAAACTGTAACTTATCCTTTGCTGATATTAAATATCATAAGTCTGAAATAACAAACTGGATGGCTTTGGGTGCTCACTTGCATTCTCTGTATAACAAAGGCTGTGGAAAATAGCAGCTATAAGTTAAAGTTAGTACTGAGGCAACAGTTCAGGGTGATTCACTGACTTCTTAACAGTCTCTTCACCCAATTTTCATTGCCAAGTATAATGAAAGATCCAGAATATTCTGGGAAGTGAAACACAGAGCAGTAAAAAGGGTATAAGAAGGTGAGTTTTAATAAATATTGGAAAGCAAGATGGGGGGGGGGATATAAAAGTTGTTTGTAAAGTTAAACCCGGCAGCTTCCACTTAGTTCAGTTTTGGGTTGATAATCATCTGTTCCATCTTCCAGTGTTGCCAAAGTGCCTCCTGAAATCTCAAGGAATTGTATACCCCCTCCAGGTCTTCAGGCAAGAGACAAATTTCAAGGCAAGCGACACCATGGGAAAAGAAAATTTGATCTTTTTTTGCAAGGTGGCTTTAGAGCAGGAGTTGGCAACATGTGACCTGTGGACTGCATGCCGCTCTGCAAGTACTCCTGGGGCCTCAAGTTCCAACATGAAACAAGGCAGGGTATGGAGCATAAGTGTCACAACTCATGCACCTTCTTTTTGCAGAAGTTCTGACACCAGCAGTGCAAAGCCTGGAAAAAGCTTCCCAACCAACACATGTCTGTGGCATCACAAGGGCCCACCCTGGTCTCAGGTTTTGGCCTTGAAATCTCAGGCAATGGGAAGGTGCGGTGCTGCCAGTCCTACCAGCTGCTAAATCTCTATCATTCCTATAAATACTACTTGTTTAATATATGAATGTCAGAGGGTTTTAGTACACTAAGCTCTAGACCAGTTTTGGAAATACAGCTTCACTGATTTTTTCAGTATTTGTTGTAATACTATGTAAATGAGTCAAAAGCAAAATATAATGCTGTTCCTTACTTATATTCTTAAAATATATAAAACTTGTATGTTGCTAAATCACAGTTGGGGCAGTTTTATCCTGAAGTGTTGTTTCACAGGCTGAAAAAATCTCAGTGCAATAGAGTTTACAAAGAAAGCTGGCAAAGATGTCAACTTCTGAAAATGAATGACACACACTGAGCTATGAGACTTAATAATTGTCCAGAAAACCTAGCTAGCCTTATAGAAGGATAAATCTGCAGGCAAATAAAAATAAGATACTTTAAAATATATAGATCTAGGCATTACTGTATTTGACAGATTGCACAACTGGTCTATTTTCTATGTATTGCTGCTTTAATAAGCATTTAGCTAATCTCTATAAATTATTCCCAAAACACAAAGCACAAGAGCATTATTTTTCATTTTTTAAAAAGGGAAGTTTAAATAATTGAATTAGATGTTGTTCATTAGCATTTCAGGCTACCTGAATCCTAAGACATAATGATGTACATTATTCTTTCTGGAAATGGGTGAAAGGTCTAACTGCTTATGAAGGTCAACCAAGAAGAGGCAAGCTGAACTGTGTAATACTACCACTGTGCCCTGTATAATCCTTTATCAAGGATTAAAAAATACTGAGAGACATAAATAACTAAAGTCTTTCTTTTGCAGAATATCAAGGCTAATCTTCTTTATAATCTGCTAACCCATAAATTCATATTGGCACCACATGCTTCCTATGATTATTTACTTCAAAACACAAAAGTTTCTGAAGCATGAACTTTGGTTCTGGGAGCATTTGCCTATAACTTGGGTGAGCTCATGAATGAACCATTTCTCTTGGCCATTGATACAGTGGCTCCTAAGCACACTTTCCCCTTGGCTCAATGACTACTTCTTGATTTACCAAGGATCAAACACTTTCCAAATGGTATAACATTAATACTTTTATTCTATTACAAATTGCAGTTAATTTTTATGATGACTCTAAACACATTGGTTTATTTCTATATCTTGATTTGGTTTATGTACAGCTCAATGTTATTACATTGTTACAACAATAAATTTCTCAACAGGTAAAAGTGTTTATATTAACATATACATATTAATATATATTATATAATAAATTAATAAAGTGTACTATGGTTGCTGGGAGACGACAGAAGCAAGAACAGTTTGGATGTAAATGTAGTCCCTCTGTGCCAAAATAATTTGAAGGGCCATTTTGGACTTAATGAAATGATGAAGCAAAAATGTGAGTTGGTGCAACACATACAATGGAGAAACATATACACCTTTTAACCTCCCAGGTAAACAGTCAAGATGGACTACAGGATGTCCTCTTATGCTCATTACCATTCACACGTGTCAAAAAACAGTCCTGACAATTGCTTTGTGTCTGAAGTGATTAACTGATGAAAAAAGGAGACAGCTTCTGGGATTTTCACTTGCCTGGTATCACTTTATAAATGGTAATGAGCACAAGAGGGTATCCTGTAAACCATCTTCACTGCTGCCATTGGTGCTGTCAACGTTCAGGCTGCCCTTTGCTACGTAAATCTTGGCATTCTTTTTTGTGCTGGCAACAATGGCACAATAATGTGCAGCAATATTGGGCCACTTCCTGGCATTTTGGATACGGAAGCACAATAGTCATAAACTGAAGGTTTTTTGAAGAACTGAATATATCCTGTCTCTAAAAGTAGGTAATCAGGCGGGTAAGAAAATAGGACTTGAACAGAAAAATTCATTTCAAATTGTTCATCCATTAAGAAGTTGAATTCCATAAACATTACTAGATCCCCTTGCTTTATTGTTCACTTAGAGCCATAGATTATATTTCAGTTAGGCATTAGAGCTGACTGACAGCATTGTGTTCTCACAGAACAAAGTCTTGACTGAATAAGGTTCATGGCTTTTTTCTAAAGCTTTGAATGCCATGCTTTCTTCTCAGAATGCAGTCTGTTCATTGTATAAATTTAATAACGGAATAATGTGTTTTTTCAGAAAAACTAATGAAATGTGACAGCCAACTAGGCAGATAGACCTTTAGTGCTATAGAAGTCAGGGCTGAAAGGTTTAGCAGATGGCATACTCTCATTCTTCCTGACTTTCTACCCCTCATTTGCAATTCATCATTTATTGCAATCTTGTAATTTGTGTGCACTTTCATTCATACCTCAAGGAAACATTAAGGTGGGTGTTTTTTTAATTCTAGAGGAAATTGGAAATTTTTGTCTATTTCTAGTATATTCTCTAAATAATTGCATACTGTTCATACCACCTTGAAGGAAGCGGGAAAGGGGTTTAATTCATCAACACTTAGTCATCTGCATAGAACTGGGGAGTTTCTCCTGGCTCTTCATAGCACAAAGAAAGGACACTCACCTAAGAAGAAGGGAGATAGACACTTCCTGTAATTACAGCAGATGAAACCACTTGCTTAGTTTCTATTCTTATTTATTAATTGATTACTTGGTTTGATTACTGCTCATCCTTTAGTTTTTTTTTATTTTTGATAGGGTCCCATAGCCTTATTTAACTTATTTCAATTAATTTAATTATTTCAGTTTAACTAATTCCTGATTTATAGGCTCCTATTTGCTGTAATATCAGTCAGACTCCATGGAAAACCTATCAACATAAACATAATTCAAGTCTATGCTTCAACTACTAATACTGAAGAAGATGAAGTCAAATGTGTCCAAGAGGAAATTAATCACACACCTGAACAAGACATGGTTATAATTATAGGTGATTAGAATAAAAAGGAGGGAACAAAGCAGAACCAAATGTTGTTAGAAAATTTGACCTAGAGGACAGATATGAAATAGGAGAATGACTCCTAGAGTTCTGCAAAGTCAACAATTTATTTATTGCAAATATGTACTTCAAACTATTGAACAGATAGCTGTACACGTGGACATCGACTGAAGGCCCATACAGAAAGGACAAAAGGACTCCTTTGAAGAGGAATCCTATGATGAAGAACCTGCAGTTCTAGAAAGGAAGTAAAAGCTGCTCTGAAAGCAGTAAGAAGAAATAAATCACCAGAGGTAGATGGGATTGCAATATAATTGTTTCGAGCCACAGAGACAGAATCTTGGAAATTTGCAGCTGGCAGAATCGAGTTAATCCTATCAAGCGGACCTTCTGATCTGCACACGTTGCCGTTAAATGCCAGGTCAATCCAAAATAAAACTGACCTAATGTTACATCTGATAGAAAATGAAAAGCTGACCTGGTGTGTATAACTGAAACCTAGGTGAGAGAGAAAGGGGAGTAGCCTTTTCCCAGTTATGCCCCCAGGATATTCAATCCAACATAATGGCAGGGGGCTTTGCCATAGTTCATAGAAATTCCATTAACATCATAGGATTCTGCCCTGTTGTTCCCAGGTTTGGAGTGTCCTCACTTTATGCTGGACAATTGGGACGGAGTAGGTGTTGGTGTACTGCTCCCCCTGTGAATCAACACATTCCCCTACCAGAACTGATGGAATATGTCTCTGCTGATGTGTTGCAATTCCCCAGACTTTTGCTTCTAGGGGACTTCAACGTACAGTACATGCAGGGACACAGCTAACTAAAGTAGCTCTGGAGTTCATGGATGCTACGTCTGCCATGGGCCTGTCCCAACATTCCATTACAAAATTCTTGGTCTAGCAACCCCTTTATTAGGTGTGCACACAACAGTGGCCATGCTTTCACAATTTTCAGATCTCTTCATCGAGGAGGAGGAAGAAGAAGAAAAAGGAAAATGGAGCAAAAGATTGACGATGTTAACATCATGAAGGTCATGTCAGGAGTCTTACAATTGAGTAAAGGCAAAGGTACGGACTTAAATAAGTTGTATTAGGTGCCATTAAGGTTTCAGGTTTCACCTAGCACTGTTGGACAAACAAAGCTAATAGCCAACTCTCTCATTTCCTAAACTATAAAATTTAATTTGCATTCCTTTGAAAGACAGGCCCCATATTCAGAAATACTGAAAGGTATTGGTTCTATCCCTTGTGTTTATATTTATATGAGGTTTGGGGGCAGTGCTCTTAAATCCCCTCTGCTGATGTCCAAGTGGTAAATCATAGAAAAGGGTATGCTATAAATAACCATCTATGGCCTGCAGTAGGTTATGCCAAGAAGCAGGAGCTCTTTTCTTTAATCCCAGCACAATAGAATGCCAGACAATCTGCCAGCTTGCACTGCTGTAGGACGAGAAGAAAGCCTGACAGACACAAGACCACAACACTTCAGCTGTTCTTCACATTTTCGATAGGATAATGAACTTCTCACTTTCTCCAGGGGCTCTGGCAATAAAAACCATTCTCTCACACAGATACATAATTCATTAAATTCTGTCTTTCAATAAGAAGATATTTCTAGGACCTGGTTGCCGAAACCAGAAATAGTAAGATTGCATGGGACACATAAAGCTAAATATAAGTAGGTACAGCCCCAAGCCTGCATCCAAGAGCAGAGAAAGCTTCTTAAATAGGTCAATGAACGAGAATAACCCCGCTCCCATCCGATTTCATGCAAATGATTCAAGCAAGGCATTCTGCAGGCAATCCTCATGCCTACAGGTTTGAGGAGTTAAGAGTCATGATGCGTATTGATCAAAACCCACAATCTGTTCATTTCTTTCTGTCCAAATATGGGGAAATGTGATGAGATACGGTTCATATGATTCATGATTCTAATCTTCCTTGCAACTCTGCGAACATTTCTCGTTTAAGGCACTGAAACCTTACGCAAGCATTTTTCTGTTATTATTTCAGGAAATCAAAACTTATAAAAAAGGGGAGGGTCTTCTATTTGTTTAAAAATAGAAGCCTTTTCTGATAGGATATATCAGAACACAAGGACAGAAGAAATGTGCTCGAGACACATACGGGTTCATACAAGCATGGGACATAGACTGGGAAAGGGTAAGCGTTATGGTCAACTATTATACTGTTTATGCTGTAAAGTTTGCAGTGCTATATGTGCTTAAAATAATAATCATGTGCCATCAAGTCAATTCTGACTTATGGCAACCCTTTTCAAGAGTTTTGAGGTACTGTACTCGAAAGTGGTTTACCACAGGGGTCGTCAACCCCCAGTCCGCGGCCCGGTGCCGGTCTGTGGGCTTGCCGGAACTGGGCCGCGGATACGGATCTCCGCCCCCTGCCTGCACGCAAGCGTGACACGCCCCCCATGAGTGCAACACCCCCCCCCGCATGAGCGCGGGGGTACCCCCGCCCCCTGTGCATGGAGCTCGCTCCCCCCAACCGGTCCGCGGCCTCAAAAAGGTTGGGGACCGCAGGTTTACCGTTCCTTCTTTGGGGGGCACCCTGGGACTGTGCAGCTTGCCCAAGGCCACACAGGCTGGCTCTATTCACAGGAGGCACAGTGGAGAATTGAACTTCCAACCTATGGCTCAACCACTGAGCTATCCAGTCAGCTTACTTGGGAATAAATCTTATTGGATGTATTCGATCCTAGTAACTAGAGCTTAATTTAGAGTAGACATACATATGTAGGATTCTGCTGTGCTGCTGTTTTTTAAAAGTATAAATGTAAGATAACCAAGTGCTTAAGATAAAGCACACAATGTGAAGGTCCTTATTTTAAAACAGACTTTTCTCTGAATTCCTTACCGTGCTAAACATTGTTAAAAGGCTAATGAAACAGATAGATATCTTTTTACAGTTTTCAAAAAAATCTAATGTAACAATACAGTAGCATCTGTGCTCCTGAGTTCTAAAAATTAGTCTTCCAGATCCAGAATATAGGAACAAGCTATGAATCTTCGCCAGCTCTTAAAATTACAGATAATTTATGACTATTTAGCTATCCTCCAGATCATTTGTGCTACTGAAGTCTCCAAAATGAAAATATTGTCACCATTAACACAGGATCTGTGAAAACATCCCAGAACCCCCCATCTGTAACTTCTTGTCAAGTGTATACAGTGAATCTGTGCTAGCTAAGTGGATATGAATTACATTGAGTGGATTTCAGCAGGCTGATTCTTATCATTCCTGCTGTTCAGAATCTGAGAAATAGGAAATCACATAAGTCTGAACTTCCATCTGTTTCAAAGAAAACTAGTTGACCTCCATTTTGCATTTGGGATTAATTAATAGTGCATAAAATATGCACGACACTTTGAATCTTGCAATTAAAAGTATTTCAGGTACTATGTTGCCTTCCTAAAGTAAAAGCGTAAGTAATTTAGTCAATACACACAGAGAAGCAGTGTTTTACAGTTCATAAAATAAAGTTTGTACACATGTAAATCTAATTGTGTGTGTGTTCTATGCTATCAAGTCAGGCTTTCAAGGTAAGGTTTTAGCAATCCCACTTCCCCCATGAGTTCCCATGGCCAAGTGGGGATCCGAACCCTGTTCTTCGAAGTTACAGTCCATAACTCTATCCACTACACCACGCTGGGAATCCATAAATCTAATTACTTATACCTAAATCCATCGTTAGTCCCAATTAGAGCACTATTGAATCAATGGATTTTGATAAATCAACATTTATTAAGACTGACTGATTTAATGGGTCTGCTCTGTCCATTTTGTTCTCTGTCCAGAACAAACAACTGGATTTAGCCCTTAGTTCTCTTTTAAGTCCTACAGTATAGAGTTTGGAAATTCTTTTACAGATAAACAAATATAAAGACATGCTGAAGATTGTCCACTACTGAGCAGTAGTCCAGTGATGCAACCCAAGCCCTGCTAAAAGGGAAACAAAAGCAAAAATGCAAAGTGTGCTGCTTAAATAATGTCCCATACCGTTTAAAGCACTCTCTGGGAAGTTAACAATTCAATTATGCAGACTAGACATTGTCCCTCGTCCAGAGAGTTGCATACTTAATTTACTGACCTCAGAAGTATCACGTCTGAGTCAACCTTGAGCTGGCTACCTGAGCCCATTGGGATCGAACTCAGGACATGAGCAGAGTCTTTGGCTGCAGTACTGCAGTTTAACCACTGCACAATGAGGCTCCTAAAAAGGCAAACACTAAAGGACAGAGCTTGTTCTACTTAGTGTTCTTTTTTCAAAACAGGAATTGACCTTCCCATCATTCCCTGTTCCATGTGGAGAAGTCTGTGTGGTTACTGAGGGACTGTGATGGGGAAATGGTTTCCAGATCCTCGAGTTTGCCCACCACTCCCTTGTACTGTTCCAGCTGTCCGGTGTGCAAGTAGGGCTTTGGTGAACGTTGGAAGCTAACGGACCTAAAGGCAGGAAGAAACTGTCTTGGGAACCTTAACAGGTTTTCAGATGGAAGCTTCCTCTATTGTATAAAATGCATGTTGCAACAGCATAAAGGTGGGAAGCAACTGCTTTCAGAGATAGTCTTCCAGTTGGAGGCTGCCTCTATGGTAGAAATTGCCAGAAATATAGTCTATGGTGAGCCCTAGATCTTGTCATCCATTGATGAATGACTTGACTGTAACAACCCTAGAGATATCCCAAGAAGTTTCATTTGCTTTGCCAACACTGCATAGAACACACAGGGGAGCCTGTATGTGTTCTACCAGAATGAATCACATCAAAGATTATCTTACAAGAGATTGTGATGCAGTAGAGATGTTACGAACAGGAAAGAGACAATACCATTCTACACTGCGACATGTACAATAACATATTCATTTAAGTACAAACAGAATAGCAGGCTGTCCTTACTGTCATGCGCTATCAAGTGACTTCCAACTTCTGGTGACCCTAATGGGGATTTTGAGGTATGTGAGCTGTTCAAGGAGTGGTTTACCATTGTTACCCTCCCCCCAGAGAGTTTCCATGCCTAAGTGAGGATTAGAAACAAGGTCTCCTCATTCCTAGGCCAGCACTCTAGTCACTACACCTTTGGCTCTTCTTAAACCATAGAAAATAATATAGTACAGTGGTGCCTCGCTAGACGATGTTAATCCGTTCCGCGGAAATCGCTGTCTTGCGAAAACATAGTCTAGCGAAGCCCGTTTTCCCATTGGAATGCATTGAAATCTCTTCAATGCGTTCCAACGGAAAAGTCGTCGTCTTGCGAAGATCGTCCATAGGGAAACCTCGTCTAGCGAGCGCGGGTCCCCGTTGGAATGCACTGACAGCTATTGACCGCTAGTCAATGCATTCCAATGGGGAAACCTCGTTGTCTAGCGAAAATCGCGCATAGGAGACCATCGTTTTGCGAAGCGCAGTAGCGATCGCAAAAAGCCATCGTCTAGCGATTTCCTCGTCCTGCGAGGCAATCGTCTAGCGAGGCACCACTGTATATTAATAACATTCCTTCACAGGCACACAAGAGGAAATTGCCGTTCTGTATGTTTCATATAAGCTCCAGGAATACAGGCTCACCAAGCTGTATCTGTTATTAGAAGTCAGAAAATACCTGTGAATCTCTGTAAAAGGGATGGGCAAAATGTACTTGCTTAGACCTCCACTGTTCACCTCAATTCCCTCCAACCCCATGCCCCTTGAGTCTCTCTCTCTCTCTCTCTCTCTCTCTCTCTGTGTGTATGTCCCCAAATGGCCCATCAAGCCAGTCTATTCAGGGCCTTTGGCCTTGTCAGCTGTTCTGGGATGTCTTGGCTCTTTTTTGGGCTGGTGACTGGTCTTGGCATGTGTTTGACTTTGGGGTATGGACTAAGCCTTGACTGGTGTAGCTTGAATACAACTAGTTTCAGACTCTGGACTGCTGTTAATTGTAACTAATTTGACTTTGACTTTGTCTTCTGATTCTGGATTCCCTTTGGCTGGTTTTTCTGCTGGCAGTATGTAACTCTGCTTGTCTAGACCTCCGATGCTTAAGACGTTGCCTCTGGGAGTCACCGGCTTGGAAACAGCACAAATAGCAGCACAAAAATCTCTTAGTGAGTAACAAATCTAAAACAAGATAGAGATTCTCTACCAAGGTACAAAGGTCTTCTAACTCAAGCTTTAGTTTTTCCTTGCAAAATGGAAGCCTTAATGGGGCAAGATTTGAGGCTGACACTAGTATTTCTTTGTGTCTGCAACAGGTCATAACAAGCATTTGGCTTCAAAGATTGTGTAGCTTGTGAATGTGGGTACATCAGCCCTCAGGTCTGATGGAGGTGGGCTCTGGAGCTGGCAGTTGTAAATCCTAGCTGGACAATCTCTGGTTTGGAAGTCTCAACTATCTTGGATCCAGATTCTCCAGTTCTGCAGCAGAGCTTGGGCCTGAGGCCTCCTCTGTCAGGAACTCTGGTTCCACAACCTCTGTGTTGATGTGTAGGTCACTACGGGAGGTCAGGGTCATTGCACACATGTATGTGTGCGTGCAGACACACACACACCTCATCCTACTCTCACATATAACTAAGACGGAAAGAGACACATTGGGACCCACCAAAATGAAAGTCAACCAACAAAAATATCCAGCTAATAATTCATATTCTTTGCAGGCCCTTATCCAGCAAAATGAATCCCAAAATCCAAGCCAACTGCAAAGCAAAAGTAGACACAAAGATCTAGCAGCCCAAATTAAGCATTCATTTCTCTGTTGCCCCCTCATAAAAGATCCTGCTGTCCAGAAATGCCATTCCAAAATTCAGCAGTAGGGAAAGGGGATAAAGATCCCACTGTACCTTGCAAATAACATATCATGAACAAAGGAAATAACTTGAAGATGCTTCTGCACATCCTCAATTTGCAAACCAGCTTGCTTTGCTTTCTAGTTGGTAATCTGGAGGTAATCATGGACTTCATTTGCAAATTATATATCCCAGATAGCATATTGTTATTATAATGTCCTGATGTGTGTGTTTCTGGCTGTCTTTGTTGTATGGGAGAGTAGGTAGGGTTGTGTGTCTCTGTGTATGGATACATACTTGTGTATCATGACACTGTTTTCTAGTAGTGGCCTATATTATACTATACATTATTGCTCAGGTGCAAAGACCTGGTAGGATCTTGAATACCAACATTATTTTGGCTTCTAATAATATCCTGTCTGTAACATATAGTTTGACACTGAGCTTATGAAGAAAACACAGGGCTCCAGAAAAAAAACAAAGAAGCATGAAAACCATGAAGAATGCACAATACATTACCAAAGTGCTCTATTCTTTCTCATCTATACCAAAGTTACTTCTAACAAATAATTGTGTATAATTACAGTTCCAATGCTGTAGTTATCATTATTGTTAGTTACTGTTAGGAGTCAGCTAATGGTAGTTACACTTTTAAAATAAATCTTTACCATTTCATTATTTAAAAGTAACTAAAATAAAAATGCTACAGGTTGCTCATCTGTTGTAAAAAAACAACAACACCCATAGTCCTAAGTAGTGAGATCCAGGGTACTGTAATTATGAAAGAAATTAAGCGTCACAGCTACACTGAAGGGGGATTAAAACTATCCCTTGTTCACTTATGGTATTAACATACAAAATTTTGAGGGAGATAGCTGAAGTTACTCCGTTGCAGCAAAAGCGATTAAGAGTCTTGTGACACCTTTAAAAAAAAAAAGTTATCGGGCAGAAACATTCAGGGGATTGCAGCTGTCTTATCAACTGGGGTTGAAGTACTGTAAAAACAAGTTAGTTCCAAACACCGCATTAGTCATACAGACATAAGTATACAGCTGAAATTCTACTTCACTAGTTAGATCTAGGTCGGGTTAGTTTAGGTTAAATCTGAGAGAAGACTCGTTTCTGGCTTAGGTCCAAATCACCCTGGCCTCTTAAATGGTCCTGGTAGATTATATTATTTGTATCTTACTTGTAAAGCAACTTCCTGGCTTGCATGAAGGACCCTACAGTTAATTGCACTGAACAGAACTCATACGCCTTTACCAGCTCACAGTTAGAAAACATGAATGACTTTTCTTTTGAGACAGGCAACAGGCTTGATTTTCACTGGTGTCTGGTAGCTCTTTAGGAACAGCAGACAGTTTAAAATCATAGGATAAGTTCTTCAGTTTCCAGACAAAAGGCTGTAAAAGGAATTATTTTCACAGAGTAGCAAACGGAGGCAGCAAAATAATGAAGTGTTGGGCAGAACATTTAGGATTGACTCCTTTAGTCTCAAAGCCCAAATGTCTTTTTCTTCTTCTGTATTGGTCCTTCTTTTGAGGAAAGGACTTAGAACATAGCAGTCCACTACGAGAAGCACCACTACACTCGTAGAAGCTCTTGTGCTATGGAAATGATTGAAATATTTTTGGTTTGGGTTTAATTGTTCTTCCTAATTTTTGAAATGTCATGATATACTGAAAACAAACATTCCTGGAATGAAAGAATCACGGATCAAACTGTGGTTTGAGATATTATGGACATTTATAAGTTACACTCACATAAAAAAGGGAACACAAAGTGTAAAGTGGTTTGAAGGGAAAAGGGGAAATGGCTGATAATTGACTAGAAGAGCAGATAATGAATAATTGTTTCATACTTTGCCATATGTAATTAATGAGGTCAAATCTCTAGTTTAGTGCATTGCTAATTGAACAATGGTACCATTATGTTGTCTATTTAATATTTACCTCACAATTAATGGGGGAGATTTCCTACTGTTTATGTGGCAGGGGGTTGGGTCCACCTGTTTTTGGCAGTATCATAAATTCAAGGTCCATTTCAGTGTAGTGGATGCAGTGTTGAATCAGGACTCAGGATAATAATTTATAATTACCTACCACAGTGTTAATTCCAAATTATAGCAACCCCTTCCAGGTTTCCTAGGTATAGATAGTTGATAAGTGGTTTACCATTCCCTTCTTCTATAGCAGTGATTCCCAACTTTGGGTCCCCATATGTTCTCAGACTAAAAATTCCCGAAGCCTCCACCACTAGCTGTACTGGCCAGGATTCCTGGGAGTGGTAGTCCCAAAGTATCTGGGTACCCAGGGTTGGGAACCACTGTTCAATTGGCACCATAGGACTGTGTAGCTTGCTCAAGAGCACATTGGTGGCTTTTCTCCTGTAAGCCATAGTGAGCAATCAAATTACCAACTCCTGGCTCTACAAGCTCCTACTCACCAAGCTACACAGCCAGCCTAAGTTCAAATCCCCACACAGATACAGAAACTCGACAGGGGTAGTGGCAATGGTAAACCACTCCTTGAACATCTCACATCCTTAAAAGTCCTATTAGGGTCCCCATGAATAAGCAGCAACTTGGCTGCATATAACAACAACATAATTTCAGCAAGCAGCGCAAACAAGACTGCTCATCTTAAGGAAGTCATTTCCAGGCAAGAGTATCTGCTTATTGAGAGAGAAATATATACAGACCCTGGTGAAGTACAGTGGACCCTCGACTTACAGACGGCTCGACCTGCAGACTTTTCGAGTTACAGACTTCTCTGGCCGCAAAATTTAGGTTCAACTTGCGGCCGGAGAATCGACCTACAGACCGGAAAATCAAACAAAATGGACCAAAAATGGCCGGTTACGGATTAATCGGTTTTCAATGCATTGTAGGTCAATGGAGACTCGACCTACAGACTTTTCGACCTGCAGCCACCGTTCCAATACGGATTAATTCCGTAAGTCGAGGGTCCACTGTATGCATTTTTCAAGACTATCTTCATTATTAGTAACTCTGTTTCCAGTGTTAAGCCGAAATGTGCCTAAATATAACATCGCCTACACAACAGGAAAAAAGTACTAGCCAACCCAGGAGAACCCCAACATTTGCAGAAGTACGGACGTTGTTAGAAAAAAGTATAAAAAGAGGCCAGGCCCCCTAAAAACAGCACAATTTGGACTGCACATTCATAAATTTGCATGAAGACTGGGCTGGGAGAGGAGGGAAACCCCAAAAGCTTTCAAACTATTTCCCAGGCTGTCCCTTTTTCCATACACCCACCACAGTGCTTGAAAGGGCAAAGTGGGCCTGGTTTGAGCTGTCAAATTTATCCCTCTCCCCCCACATGCCAAATTCCTTAAAAGATGGATGTTGTCGTTTTCTTGCATTGGTCGTATGAACAAATTAGAAACAAATTTACTATATTTTGCAGAGTATGCTTCATTTTCTGGGGGAAAGAGAATCCAGATGGGATAGACATTGCAATGGTACCAGCCAGGCAGCAGCTGAGGGTTCTTTGAGGATGTTTTGTAGATCTACACTCCCTAGAACAGCACTGGAGACTAGGATCCTGGAAGCACTAATCTTTAGATTAAGTTACTCATCACACAGCTTGGTAAAGCGAGGCTTCATGCCTTGAGACAACCACACTGACTTTTATTGATGGTTTCTGCCTGTGTTCATTACCCCCTTCACGTCCACAGAATAGTTGTAGTTCTCTGCCAAAGAGGGGAGTTGGGCATGGGGATCATTACTACTGCTTCCCTGCACACTGTGATCCCCCTAAACCCTTATTTAATGCACTGCTATAAACAAGCCCAAAGTGAGTTGAGAGGTGGTCCAGGAAGTGTGGGTTGACTTCTGAGTTAGGTGCAAGAAAACGTAATTACAAATCTGTTTCTCAATGTAACAAACTTTGTCAATCCCACCAATCCACATTCACACCATACCACTCTGAACAAGTTTATTTATTGTAATACTTGCAGTTTGATCGGCTGATCAAAAACAGTCATTTTCTTTTGTTTTGAATATTTAATTTGCTGCTCTCTTTTCACCAGTCAACACAGTAGATAACTGGAGTGGTTGAAGAAGCTAGAATTGCCCAGTTCAGATGCTGTATCATACCACTTTGCCTCCATTTTTCTAGGTATTCTATTGTCATGCAGCTCATGGCAATATAATGATGGCACTGTTAACATAAGGGTTTTTGTTTCATCGTTTAAAGGTGAGAAAAGGGGAAGGAAGACTCACTAGAAATTATTATTCACTGACATATTTTAATAAAATAACTGGATCAGAGCCTCCTACGTATATAGGTCAGGTGATCAAATGCAATGTAGCCCTTCTAGCAAGTAAAACAATGTATTTAAAGTATTTTCGAAGGCTTTCATGGCTGGGATCCGATGGTTGTTGTAGGTTTTTCGGGCTGTTTAGCCGTGTTCTGAAACACGGCCAAACACATTTCAGAACACGGCCAAACAGCCCGAAAAACCTACAACAACCATCGTATTTAAAGTAGTTGGCTCAATATTATTAGAGATAAAATAATATGGAAAACAATAAACCAAGTGCAGTTCATGAAGAATTGCCTAAAAAGTATACCTCTGTGCTGACTTTATACTTCCATTCAGACTAACTATCAATGCCTCTTTTTTTAAACGTGTTAATCAAAACATAAATACTTGCTCTGTTACGAAATGCAGCCTCCCATCAGCAAACTGTGAAATCAAAAGACTTTACAGCAGAGCAATATGTATCTTTCCCTAGCAATAATTTTGGTCCTTACGATTCTACATTCTCTCCCTTTCTCATCTTAGCAACAGACAAAGTGCAACCAATCCACATCCACGACGTCACTGCTTTGAGCATCAGCCTGGGGTTACTATAGTGCATTGACCGACAGTAACCGCTCATGAATAAGCGAGCTGCTTCATGCGGCATCTCTGCTGCAGTGCACCTGCTATGAACAGGACAGGCTTTTCTTGACTCCTCTAACTAGGATTAGCAAACAATATAGAGCAAATCCTAATTTTGATCAGCTGCGTTTCATACTCTGAGCCTTTGAAAGATCTTAACAAAATATGTGCTTGTTTAGATAGAAGGTGTCAGAATGGATTTGTGACAGTTCCACAAGTATCATTTTCCAGAGAAACCCAGTATATTTAATCCAGGTTTTCCATACTGTTTTTTTACTCCACATCTCAGGTTAAATTTAGGATTCCTTTGGGCAGGTTCCTGGTATCTATAAAGAGGGGTGCAAAACAAAATAGGGTGAAAACAGATAACCATGTATTAAGCAGGAATTATGCAGGAAAAGACAGAACAAAATATGTGCCTGTTTAGATTCAAGGTGTCACCATGAATTTGTAAGAGTGCCTCAATAATCATTTTCCAGAGAAACCCAGTATATTTAATCCAGGTTTTGTTATCTGGACAACAATGTGGGTAGCCTATGGTGAAGTCTGCTTTCCTTACCAATTCATACATAGTTTTCACATTTAAGATATTTCAGCTCAAAAGCAAGAGTCTATTATCAGGTGAAATTTGGCTCAAATTTTAGTTTTTGAAATCAAACCCTGTTAAGAGTTAGCCAGCCAAAGATAACCATGTAAACTTTGTACCAGTTAGGGAACAAATGCTGACTAAACCAGTTGTGTTTTCAATGTTTTAAAAAAATCCTCCCCAATAACATAAGCATTTTTCAGAGATGTCACTTCATTTGCCAGACCACTTTTTATCAATGTTCAAGAGGATGTTTATTTTCAGAATATGTTTAAAGGGGGTGGGTGGGCAACTTGTGGCCCTCTAGGTGTTCTGGACTATAACTTCCATTAGTCCCACACAGCATAGCCAATGGTGAGGAATTATGGACAAATGGACATATAAAATTAATCAGATGATGGCTGAAATCCTATTGCTTACCGCAGTAAGTCACACTAGAGTAGACCCACCAAATTAGTGGGGATTTGGTGAGTCAACTCCTCCATAAGTTCCATTGACTCAAATAGACCAACTCTAGTTGTGAGTTACTACGCTAAAGAAATCACAACTAGAGTAGGCCTATTTGAATCAGCAGAACTTACAGAGGAGTTGACTTATCAGATCCTCATTGATTCAATGGACCTACTCTGGTGTGACTCACTATATTAAGCAACTGGATTTCATTCAATGAACAGATACAATGCTATTGAAATTGAGTAGTTTCCAGTCAAAACTATGAGATGGTGGAAATGAGAAGAATCTCAGAGACCTGCTCATGCAGAATAAAAACTATTAATCCTACAGTGGGTTTACTGGTAGATCTGCAAGGTACATATATTAGGTACATATTGTCTTGTCATGAATAGTAGTCCTTTGTTTAGATGAAAGCTAGATAATATAATAGGATAAGTAAAGCATTTATGCCCCAGCTGAAGGTAGGAAAAACGGAACACTGTCAGAAAAAGAATGCATGGTTGCCAAGGTTTGGCTCAAGAGAAGAAAGAACATGCAATGATTTTGGACATGTTTCTGGAGCAAGTGCTATTGAAGTGAATGGAACCTGAAGAAAAGCAAAACAACTGTCTTATGAAGCTCCCATGCTGTTCAGTGGTGCTTATGCATGAGCTTTCTTGACAGAGCATATGCTATGGCTTGGGATGAACAAACAGGTTGCAATTTAACGTTATTTCTTGATGATACAAAAGTTACCTATATTGATCCCCTGTCAGTTTTTTGTGTTGTTTGAAAATGAAATCTTATTTTTTTTATATACTGATGAAGAACCCATATGTGTAATTTAAAAATTAAAAAACAGGAGAAAAAGAGTTTCACCGCAGTGCAGCAGTGTTGATGGACATGCCAGGATTCATGTATTTCTTTTAATGTTGGGAAAGATTCCAGATACACAAAGGGCACATCTATTTTCTAACAATAAATAAAATCAGGCAGGTCCTACTCTTTTGAGATACGTGCCTGTGCCATATGCAGCTTTTTTTGTCCTGTTTTCCATGGAACTTGGGATGACATCAATCACTTTATCTCTTCTTCAGCTTGAGGCAGAAACTTATACGTTCTGTACTTTATCATCAGACATTTGAACATGGGACTTTCTTCCCAGTAAAGTCAAAGTCATTCAAGTAGCGAACGATGCACCCCTTCCCCACCAACAAACCTGATGCTGATACAAAACCAGTCGAAAGAATCTCACAGGCTATGGAACTCTATCCCAAAGGAGGCCAGGTTAGCCTCCTCACTTTGTCCTTCTGCCACCAGGCAAAAACCTTTCTGTTTAGACTGGCATTAGGCAACTGACTGGTTCCTGTGGAAGAAGCTTTAATGGAGAATAGGGTGTTATTTTTTTAAAAAATGCTGTAGTACATTGCTTTAAATGGATTTTTATTCGTTGGTTGTAACAGGATACTTTTAGCTGCTTTTTAGATAGTGGAATTTATTCTATTTTATTTTAGCTGAATTTGTCTTCTAAATATTTTGTATTATTGGGAGAAAGGTTAAATATAAATAAAACAAAAGAAAGAAAAAGGAACATGAAGACACATATCAGCGCCCCATACAAAGCAACCACAAATTCAGAAAGAAATCTTATACAAAAGTATTATACAGTATACAATTTATATTACCTGTGGCTTTTTTTCTTCTGCTGTTACCCCTTCTATACTAAAGGAACAGGTTGTTCTGCTTGTTGGTGTGTATTTTTTTAAAAAAAAACCAGCTGAAAAGTTTGCCATTGATTCAGTAGGTGATAAGACTTCTATATAACCTAAATGCACAGCATTTTTAAAAAATTACCCAGTTTCTATTTCAGTACAGTTTAATCAACAACATTTTATATGCTTCTGAAAGGTTTGTGTGGAAAGCTCACAGACTGAATGTCCTTCTGGAATTCAGCCAGTTGAAAACACACTACAGTTGACAGGAAAATAATTTACTCCAAAATACAAGGACTAGTTTGTGTCTATCTACTTTTTGCCAAGACGAACAACAAATAAGAAACAGGTTTGGTCCTTTAGAAAAGGGGGAAAGGTGTACGTACACAGTAGCCCAGATCCTATTAGTCACACCTGCTGGCCTCATGCAATTGGCCTAAGTCCTGTTGGTGAATTGCTGCAAGTTAAAAAGTTAGCATCAGTATTTGCTATCGTGGGCCAAGCAGCACAACTTACTGCATAGCAGCAAATGCCTATCCTAACTTCTTGCTTAGTAGGAATCTGCCAATGACATTTGTGCCCATTGAATTTCACTGGTATAAAAAAAAATCAATAGGATTTTGGCCAGTACATGGCATTTCCCGCCTTTTTCATCCATTAATTTAAATTAACAATTATTTCAAATTGTCCTTTCAGTGTCTTTGATTTCCGCATATAAGAATTTTAGGCCTTAACCCAAATACTTGGACCCAAAGTGTTGCGCACTATTTTTGGTTGAAGACTGTGTGTTCTTCCCCATTGGAAATATGCGCAGAATAATGTAGTCTGATCCTCAAAGTACAGTGCAAATGGGACAGGTCAAGTTCTCTTTCATTCTTCTTATGTTAAACTTATGCACGCAATCAACTCTAGTACCAGTTTCTTTTCACATGCCTTTTCAGAATAACTTGCCATTGATTTTAAGAACTCCTAATCTAAAAGACAACAGCAATAGTGTATTATTATCATTATTATTACTTGCATGGTACTTACAAGTGAGTGAAGCACTTCATGTGCACTGTGTAGCTGGAATCCTTAACTGCACCCCATGCATTAAGTAAACAATATTATCCTGCCATTTTATGGATTGAAGAATTGAGGCTGAAAAGAAAGTGACCTGCCAAAGGCCACCTAGTAAATCTATTGCAGAGAAAGAATTGCTTTTGTAGGAAATTAAATATTCTCACATTCCCCCCCTGGGTAAAGCAGACTCGGGTCCACCAGATGAACGATCTGTTTGGCAAGCTGAGCTTCTAGCTTCATATGAAAAGAGAAGAAACAGCCTTTTAGCAAAATATGGAGAATCCCTCATGCTCACTAGGGGAAGTTTGGGTTTTGTAGTCCATGAAGGTAACTTTTCCCCCAAGCTGTTTCCCCCACCAAGCAAAAATTAGCAACACAAGGACAGAATTTTCAACATGTATTAAAGCAAACACTGATAATAAAATGAGCAGTTGAAGTTTTTTAAAACCATGTATCAAGGTGGCTTTAAAAGTACGAAACACATAAATGTTGGCATATATCCACGCCGGCAGACACATCATACAATGATTCCACATGGAAATGTAATTACTTCATTAAAATATGTGACATAAGCCTCAGGAGTTACATCTTTTTCTCCAGGGTAATTTTTGCTGCGGAAGTACTTGCTACTGGGAATCTCATACACCTCTTCTCCTTGACTGAAGGATAAATATCCCATGAAGAAAGCACTACTTTATTATAACTGTTTCCTGTAGTTTATATCTTTTATAATCCAGAACAGCATCTGCCAAATGATATCATTTTGTCAGCATGTTCCACTCGGAGTCAAGAAACTCCTTGTTCTAATTAGAATCTGTGTAATAATATATATCTTAGAAAAGAGACTTGTTCAGAAATGTCATTCCACCTTTGTCCTATGTTGGAAAACAACCCTGAATCAAGAAACCAATCTCTAACCTCTATTATTAAATGATCTGGTTCTGGATTAGGAACCAGGCTAAAAATGCTCCTTCTATTGTCAACAGGAAGTACCCTAAGTCAGAACTACCCTATGGATTCCTTTATCTTAAATTGCAGAAATAAAGTCTCACTTTAAAGGCCAGAATCCTATTGGTGTTCATGCAATAGTTGCATAACTTGCGGTAGCTAATTGTTGAGGTGCTGGGGTGGGTTTCCTGCCCATGCCTAGTCACACACCTAACTGACCAACTTAGCAAATTACAGTAGGACTCTCATATTTGCTGGGGATTGGTTCCAAGCCCCCCACAGATACTGAAAACTGTGGATAAAAGCAAACAATATATACATATACCATATTTTCACATGCATTACCAGAACTAGCCATTAGAGGACACCAGAGACCATGCTATGTATTCCTCACAAACAAGTATTCATAGCCCAGTCTCTGGTTCCCTCTAGTGGCTGGTTCTGGTAATACTATGAAACTAGGTTTTTTCTCAATTTTTTTCTTTTAATATTTTTAGACCATGAATCAGTGGATACTGATCCCATGGATAAGGAGGTCCTACTGTACATAAATCTTACATGAGCACCAACAGGATTCTGGCAAAGGGCTTTTTAATGTTTAACACTCTTTATCTTAATCATTCAGATGACAATTTCAGAATCCTTTATGCTTTTACAGCAGTTTGACTTGTAACCCAATTAGCAAACTTTCAGCATGGGCTTAGACTTCCCTAAACTGACAATTTTTATTTTATAATCCTCAATGCTATAAATAATTTAGCAGTTGCACACAGCTGTGGTCTAGCACACCAAAAAACAAAACAAAACAAAAAGGAGGAAAGGGAACACATCTTTAGCCCAGTGCTATCTATTCTCCCCCAATCTGTTCATCTTGGCTTCTGGAAAATATGTATCCTACCATTAAAGGTATGTTTGAAAAAGCAAGTCTGCTTTCCTGTTTTTCAAAAGGAATTAAAACAGTTATTCTATAAACCAACAGTATTTGAATGCTATAAGTCACTGCCCTTGAGCATCTGATGCTTTCCTCTTTTATCCCTCATGCTGCCATCTCAGCTGTTGCAACAGAAAACCAGGCAGCATTTGAACCGTGTGACCTTTGTAACTTATTGTTTAATGACATCACACCGCCCAAGGATAAAAGTAGCTTAAAAGCTACACTTGCACCATAAACAGAGTAAAATTATCCCTCATTATGTTACAAATATAATTTATCTCTATTTTTGGGAAAGAAACCAAAAAATGTGGGTTCCCCCCCCCCCCCATCTCCTCCTCAAATAAACAAATACCCAGTTACTTGGTAAAGTTAGGAAAAAGGTTGATAAATATATTTCTGATTTTGCTGTTATTTTTCCCGGTGAGCAGAATAATCTTATTCTTTGAAGTTATAATTTTCAAAAAGATGTTTCTAAACCTTGGCTATATTGAACAAAATATATTTTGAGTAACTCAAATAAAAACCTAATATTCTTGAATGCCCTGCTTACTATGCAAGGACTTGTGATCTTTTACATGGAGCTGGCCAACCTACTCTGCAACTATAAAACTCACTAAATTAAGACATTACCCGAGTTGTGAAGTTATGGATCTATAGAAACAATGACATGCTGAAGCCATACATAACTGACCTGTGATAGGATGATGTGTTGGGTTCCTGAGCATCATGCTACCTTTACTAAATTACCAATGGTTTCAGTGTGCCTTTGTATTCATTTTGTTGAGAAGCAACTTTCCAAGCACTGGATATGCAGCATTATCTCTACTAGATGCTGTTTACACAGCATTAAAAGTATGATAAGCAAAAGAGAACTCTTCATAGATAAATGTGACATTTTCCTAGTTTTCAAACCCCAAGGAACAATTCACCAGACCCAGAAGAAACTCCCAGTGTAGTCATATCTCATTACTGACAGGAGTAATAAGTGTGTTATTTCCTTGTTTTTATTTCTGAGATAGCATACTGTATAGGCTTTTTCACATACAGCTTTACATTGCTCCAAGGGGGCAGCATTAATCGTGGCCAAATACACTCTTCAAAAATTAAATAACTGTAGGTCTACTTCACAGATGAGTCTGAATCCTTAATCTCTGTGTTAATTTCAGATCATGAGATTCTTTCAAGCATCACTTATAGTTCCGTTAGAGCTGTGGAGCAAAGCCTCCTTCATAGAAGGAGTTAAGATCAGAGTCACCAAGCTACATTCATTCCCCCTCTCCCTTTAAGTCTATCATCTTATCACTGTCATCTCGAATTTTCCTGTCAAACTTCTGATTTTCTTCCCATGACAGAAAATCGAATTCCACCTCCTCCTAAAAATAGGATTACTGTACAATTTCCACACACATACACAGCTTTAGGTATTACCCTTCCGTCTTTTCTTTAACAAGAAAGGTTTAGATGTGGGCATACTGTATATGCATCTGAAAAGTGAATTTATCACAACCTGGCACACATTACAACTTTTGCAGTGGGCATACTACATTCTATTTTCAGGATACTTACTTCTACAAGGAGGGCTCCTAACTCCACCAATCAAAACCCACACATGCAGTAACTGTGAATTCTACTAGTAGTTTACCAATAGAAGAGAAACAACTAGGTAACACCAAGAACCACCCATGTGGAAGCATCCCTAAGCTTAGAAATCTTGTACTTTCCCAGCTGCTGATGCTCATTAAGGATCAAACACTTTTTTCCTTCCAAACACTTACCTGAAGTGGAGCCCACCTTAAATTAGTTCATAACATTTCTGAGAACCATTTCCAGCTTGTTTCCCCCAGATCCCACTCTATGATTTGTAAATGACACAGATCAAGCCATTTCATCATCTTATTTTTACTCTTACTGTTTCAAACCCTTGGACTGATAACAGTAAGAATGAGATATTCTACTCTCTCTCCACAGGAAGCCTGACACTTCAAAAGTGGGCCATGTACTAGGCGCTGAGTCTATCATTCAGCAAGAAATCAAGGGCAAGTTATCATACTAGCCAAGAAATGGAGCGCAAATTGTGCATTATTCCTCCTTTTAAAACACTCATATATATTTAACCACCACCCAGCTATTTATTTCCTTAGTCTAAAATGTATAAAACGCCAAAGAATGAAAGCATCATGGTAGTAGAAGGCCACCATGATTCAATGCCTCAGCTCTGATATCTCACAACAGAAAGGACTCTCTTATGTGAAACATCAGAACACCTCACTTGCTGTATTTGCTGTCATGTAATGTCTATGGTTCACCTTTACTGAGGCAATGCACATGAATGGCCTTGTTGGCTTACCCTTCCTCTTCCACCATGGTCCTTCTTGGATAGAATAGGAGAGTTCTTTAAACTCAATGTTCACGGCTGGTCTCCGAGGAAGGTAGGAAAAGCGATGGGCTTCTGTCAAAGTATTGTCCAGCTTTTTTAAATGGCCGCTGAGCAAATGGACATCTTGTGTGTCTGTGCCACTAGAGACCACCTCATCCACTGAGACACATACCGACTTTGGCTCAGGCATAGCAGGTGCGGAATGGCTGGCATTCTAGAAGAGAAGGGGCAAAAATCAAATAATGATTTTCTGAAACATTTCCAAGGAAAGTCAATTCACTAAACATTTGTTCCACTGCTTTAACTCATAGTACTATGAAAAGGAGAAGATGGAGGAGGAGGAGGAGGAGGGAAAAACAACCAATCTAGGCTATGTAAGTTCTGCTAATGCTATGTTATGAAAGGGAGGCAAGGTTCAAGTCCCAAACAAGCTACAAAATTATCTACATGACTCTCTCCCATCCTGGTCTACCTCATAGAGATGTTGTGAGAATAAAGGGCCAAAAAGGAAGAGTCGCTTATATTGCCTTGTGCTCACTGGAGGGAAGGTGTGGTTTACGTGTAACTACCAAAGAACTCATGGTTTATCCACCTTACGAAGATGAACCACTTTTCTAGAGTAGTCCCAGGCCTACCCGTTACTCTGAGTCAGTGCATAAAGCAATTTTTCTGGAGAGGAAACTGAAGGGTAGAAGAGGAAGATGGCGACAGCAGATCAGGGAAAGCCAAGAATCAGTGCCTAAAGTAGCTTTTGCCCCATGTTTTGCAACTCTTGCTTCCTCCTACATAGTACATCTTCTCCTCAGACATCAAGGTGACCAACCAGGGCAACTGTGTTTGCCATTTCTTGGCCATTTTGGCCTGGCTATGGCTCATGAATTCTCAGATTTACATCTCTGTGCTCCACCCAAACTGAGTTATAGAAAAAACAGTGTAACATTTAAAGTTTGCTGACCATTTCCTATTAGGTGGAGGAGGGTGTGCAGCATAAGACATCACAGATATAGTTGCTGATTTTCATTTGCCACATAGGTCCAATGTGATGAACACTACACTGATTATTTGTTAGAGTAAGCCTCTTTAACAAATAATCAGGTACTTACATACCTGCTGAAATAAGGTTTTAAAACAAATAGGAAGAGAGGGTTCATTTTCTCAAACTGCTGCTCTTTCTATGCTGGCAGCTGCAAAACTGGATCTAGCCATGATCATCTTTCCTACAGTTGGGAGACTGCCATCCTGCCACCATTAGTCAAAGGTCTGCACAAGAAATCAAAGTGAGTTTAATGCTAGTTGTTGCCCATTGCCTCTACATTTCTAAAACAGTAAGGAAGGCAACTGTACTTCTTTTTAAAGACTCCAACAAAGCAGACCTGAAAACTTGCCTGAGGATTGCCAGTTTTAGCTCACAAAGTTGTGGGCCACAGCCTGATCATAAATGGAATATTGCTGGATCAGAACAAGAGGAAACATGGTCCAGCAATCTCTTCCATACAACGGCTAGTGGCTAGCCCTGGTTCCAGAGCACCATGCTACCATTGCTCTGTTTGGGATACACTCAGCATTTATTCATATTGATATTATTGATATTCATTCTCATTAAACATAACTATCTTTAATAACGCTATTAAAAATAACTATAAGGGCAAGGGCTCTCCCCTGGTTCCCCTCCTCCCCTTGCACATTCACCTCCGGTTATCTACATATACGCTATCTCTAAACATGGAGGCTTGATTTATAGTGAGCAACAGACCTGCTTTCCAGAAATACGTTCTCTTTTTAAAGCCATATTAGCCCATGTCCATCACTACAGCTTATGGCAAGGAATTCCTCAAGGATGTGCACAGCCACTCTGGGCCCATGTGCTCCTAAGCTACAGCAGCAAAATCACAGCCCACCTAACTCCTCCTCCAATTCTTGCTAAGAATGCTAGATCTTAGTCTGGACTCCACAAGTTACTTTAGTTCAAGTATGCAGGGGAGGGGAAGGGGAGTCCTAGGGGCTGCACATCCTTGAACTGTTCAGAGATCCTGGGTGTGCACAGCTGTTTTTAAAATTCAATAGACAGTCTTAGACCACAGGGAGAGCAAAAAAGAACTGGAGTGTAAAAGGCTGAAGCTGACCTGCTCCATCAGTATGATGTCCTCTCTGTTAAATGATAAAGATCAAACTTGCCCTGCTTCTTGAAACTATGCAGCTGCTGGAAGAGGTGTGATTTGTTCTCTGGAGACGAGCGAACAGGTACTGGACAATATCCAAATTCAAATAGCTTCAAAAGATCTGTTTTTGAAGTACTAAGAATCCATAGTCTCCCCCTCTCTCTAAAGCTTTTCATTATTCATTACTCATCATTAAAAGCGTCTTAGTTCTGGAGCAACCCCCTTTGATGTTTATTTTTGTCCTCATGCTGAGATGCTTATCGGGCCCTGTGGGTTAAAAAAACCCAAAAAACAGCTATGCATGTTAGCCCATCATGTGCTTGCTTCTTCTAAAAATCATGTCCGGTTGGTAGAACTAACTAACTCACCTTAAATACAGGAATTTTGTTTATCAAAGATATGAGAAATCAATTTTGATTTTTTTTTTTTTTTGAGTTGTGAATTTTACACAGGTAAAACCTGAAAGGCCACAGTGAAGTCAGGAGGCAAAAACCAAATGGCTCAATCTTAGGTAATGTACTGTTTCTCTCTCCCTCTTTCTGAACTAACCAAGTTTCCTAATATCTTATGGTGGACACAGTCAGATTTGTTAGAGCCAGGCTGTTTAGAGTAGACCAGCTGAAATCAAAGAAACTTCTGTTAAGATCCACTGATTCCCCTCTGAGATCCGTTATATTTTAAAGGAAGGCATAAGTCTAGTGTATTACCTAAACTGGGATTTACAACATATCTCCACTTCAAAGCTCCCTCCGCTTTCCTACAGGTAGATATTTCACTCTGATTTCACTTTGTGAGTGTTTTATGTTGCACAACAAGAAACTGAGCGAAAAACACATTCCTTTTCAAAGCAGGATAACACCCACTCTGAAAAAAAAACTATGTTTCAACCAAGAGAAGTTCCTTTTTCAAAGAAAAGACATTCTTTTGTTGTAAGAAGTTTGCCACCAAATCCATTATATAATGAGCTGGAGAGGTTACCGGTGTCTTGGTAAATCTGTTTTCACATCCTAGGATGCGGCGGTGAAAGCCTGAGCATGCTCAGAACACCACTTAATTCCCCCCTCCCCTCGCTCCATCTTTTTTCATGCGCGCAAGGCAGAGGTAACTCTCGGTCAAACCCTGCTCTGTGCAGCTGACTTCAAATCCAAGAGGATGTAAATGGCAAAAAAAGAGAGAGAGACCAAAACAAACCCCGCAGTTCTAACCAGCTTATACCTGCAAGATGACATTATTTTTTAAATCACATTTTAATTTACAGCCCTGCACAACTTTGGGGGCTTAATCAAACCCCTGGAAGGAAGAAGAAACTGTCATTGAGGCTGGGCTTCACACAAATAACACAGCTTGCCTTGCAACCACACTTCCACGTCAACTATAATAATAATAATAATAATCCGGAGCCATTGCCAGTGCAGCCAAACACTGAGACAGCAGGCTTTCCCTTACCAAGGCAACTCCGACGCTGATGTGCCCGATCAAGGTTTTATTAATTAAAGCTAAACAGAAGATGCCTCCACTTGCATTCAATAGATAAAACGCACACACAAAACCAATTAAAATGAGGGTTGACCCATCCCAGCAAAGCTCGGATTAACGAGGCGACCGCCGACTCAAGTCTCTGCGCCGGCTCTAGGTCACTTCTGGAGAAGTGTCCGCGCCCCCCATCCCTCTCCTCTCACTGTAAAGACAAAAAAAAAAAAAAAAAAAAAAAAAAGGAACTCATCGTTTTTTGACTTGGCGTTATCTTTTTCATTTTTCAGCAGTACGCCTAGGGCTGGGGACGGAGGCCACAGCTGGTCTCCCTTAGATCTGGCTGTTGATCGCTCTTGCCTCGGATCTGTTTATATACAGTACAACAGAAAAGCAACCTAAAGAGCCAAAGGCGGTTTGGGGGGGGGGGGGCAAGGAAAGGCAAAGGAACCAAAGGGCTGGGTGGGAGTACCTTTCCGCTCCTGAGAACACACACCGGCTCCCTAAATCCCGTTCCTTGCTCACCTCCCTTTATTTCTCCCCAAATACAAACCTTTCTGCCTCCATCCAAAAGAAGAGGATGAATGCAAGAGAAGACCTTTGCTATGGCTTGTACTGGTAAGTAAAGGCAATCATATCGTTTCCGTGTGCCTTGCCCTCCCGCCCTAGAAAGTAACGGCGCAAGTGGGAGAAAAGACCAGCACAGCATCTACTTACCAAAGCGGCGCCCACTGAGAAAGCTGCCATCAGACATGCCATGTGCCCCCAAAAGGCTGCAATCCAGGAGAGGAGTCGGAAATGAACAGGGCGAAAAGCAGCCACCAAAACGAACCCAGCAAACAAAACGAGGAGCGGCGAGGAAGACTTCCAGTGAAACGGTAAAAGCCCCAGCCAGGATCAGCAGGAAAAACGGGGGGAAGACAAGAAGGCGGGGCTGCTCTGGGTGCCGGCTTCTGGTTGACCCCGCCTATTCTGCCTCGGCGTCCCACTGGCCCTTCCGCGCCTCCAACTAGTACCCGATTGGATGAGGAGGACCAGGGGCGGAGCTTACTCCTTGCAGGTAAACGTGCTCTTGTTTTCCTCCTGGTCACCTTCGCGTTCGCGTCTCATCGCCCGGACCCTTCGCGCTCCCTTCGGCCGCTGGCCAGCCCCGCCCACCGGGGGGGGGCACTGGCGCCGTGTTTCCTGCCTCTGAGGGACTGAGAGCTGGGCAGGGGACGGAGAACGAAGCCGACGGCTATTCCCAAGGCTCCGTTTCCAACACAAGAATCGCCGCTGAATTATTTCCCCAACCCTGGAAATACACTTCAGATTGTGAGTTATGAGCAATAAAGGCGACAGCGCTTTGCACATGTTCAGAACCACGGTTTCTAATTGCCTGGCTGCATGCGCCAAGAACTGGGTATGGGATGGCAAACATATAGGCTTCAGAAATCTTGGCTCTTAAATTTCCGCTAGATTGAATGCTGGAGCATACCAAAGAATTTTGGAAGAAAACCAGCCTATGCTTTATTTATTATAGCAAAGTCTTTGATTGTGGGGATCATAATAGCAATGGATCGTCCTAAAGGGAACTCTGCTCTGATGCATAATGAAGACTCTGGACTAAAGGTTGGGTTAGAATGTGGAGAAGCAGAATGGCCTCCCGTTGGCAAAACAAAGGTGCATGTTATCTCCCTGTTTGTTCAGCCTCTATACCTAATATATCACATGGAAAACTGACTTAGAGTCAGATGAAGGAGGTGTGAAAATTGGTAGAAGAAACAAATCCTTTAAGGTATGCAGATGAATAATGCGAAAGGCAGGGCTGGAGGAATCCCAAACCGGAATTAAGATTGCCGGAAGAAATATCAACAACCTCAGATATGCAGATGATACCACTCTGATGGCAGAAAGTGAGGAGGAATTAAAGAACCTCTTAATGAGGGTGAAAGAGGAGAGCGCCAAAAATGGTCTGAAGCTCAACATCAAAAAAAAACCCGAAGATCATGGTCACTGGTCCCATCACCTCCTGGCAAATAGAAGGGGAAGATATGGAGGCAGTGACAGATTTTACTTTCCTGGGCTCCATGATCACTGCAGATAGTGACAGCAGCCACGAAATTAAAAGACGCCTGCTTCTTGGGAGGAAAGCGATGACAAACCTAGACAGCATCTTAAAAAGCGGAGACATCACCTTGCCAACAAAGGTCCACATAGTCAAAGCTATGGTTTTTCCAGTAGCGATGTATGGAAGGGAGAGCTGGACCATAAAGAAGGCTGACCACCGAAGAATTGATGCTTTTGAACTGTGGTGCTGGAGGAGACTCTTGAGAGTCCCCTGGACTGCAAAGAGAACAAACCTATCCATTTTGAAGGAAATCAACCCTGAGTGCTCACTGGAAGGACAGATCCTGAAGCTGAGGCTCCAATACTTTGGCCATCTCATGAGAAGAGAAGACTCCCTGGAAAAGACCCTGATGTTGGGAAAGTGTGAAGGCAAGAGGAGAAGGGGACGACAGAGGACGAGATGGTTGGATAGTGTCATCGAAGCTACCAACATGAATTTGACCGAACTCCGGGAGGCAGTGGAAGACAGGAGGGCCTGGCGTGCTCTGGTCCATGGGGTCACGAAGAGTCGGACACGACTTAACGACTAAACAACATGCAGATGACAGCTTCTTACTGGCAGAAAGCAGCAACGACTTGAAATGGGAGTAGTTTTAGAAGAAATAGGCATGTTAGTCTGTGCAAGCAAATCAGACAAAAATAGAGAGAGAGAGAAAAAGAGAAAGCTGGCAGTTAGTCTTTAAGAGACAAAAATATGGTGGCACCTTAAAGACTAACTGCCTAGTTTCTCTCTTTCTCTCGCTCTCTTTTTTTGGGGGGGCGTGTGTCTGGTATGCTTGAAACAGAAGGTTAAAGAAGAATGTATAAAAGCAGAATTGAAGTTGAACATCAATAATAATAATAATAATAATAATAATAATAATGATTATGTGCCCTCAAGTCAATTTTGACTTGTGGGTGACTCCTTCCTGGGTTTTCTAGATATAGTGTACTCAGAAATATTTTTGTTTCTGTTATAAGCCATCAAGTGACCTTCAACTTATGGTGATCCTATGAATGAGCAATTTCCCAAATGTCCTGTGTTCAACAGCCCTGCTCAGCTCTTGTAGACTCAAGCTTGCGGCTTCCTTTAGGGAGTCAGCCCATCTCATATTTGGTGTTCCTCTTTTCCTGCTGCCTTCCATCTTTCCCAACATTACTGTCTTTTCCAGAGAAAACATTTTTGCCTCCAGAGATAATTCAGACTTGATTTTATCTAGGACCCACTCGTTCATCTTTCTGGCAGTCCAGGGTATCCACAAAGCTCTCTTCCAGTGACACATTTAAAACCAATCAATTTTTTTTTCCTGTCAGCTTTCTTAACTGTTCAGCTTTTACATCCATGCATGGTGATTGGGAATACAAGGGTAGATGATCTTGGTCATGGTCTCCAGTTACACTTAATTATTTTTTCTAATTCCTTCATTGATGCCTTTCCTAGTGTCAGTCTTCTGATTTGTTGGTTGCAGTCTCCCTTTGGATTGATGATTAAACCAAGGTATACAAAATCTCTAACAACTTCAATTTCTTTATTGTCAACATTAAAGTTGTGTAGTTCTTCTGTTATCATGAGTTGTGTCTTCTTGCTTTGGCACTTTCTTCTTTCATTTTCCAAAACAATCATTTCAAATCAGCTGTTTTCTGCTAGTAGGATGGTGTCATCTGCTTAAATTATTGATGCTTCTTCCACCAGTTTTCACTCCTCTTTCATCTGAATCTAGTCCAACTTTCTATGGTATGTTCAGAAGTAGTTTACCATTCCCTTGTTCTAAGGGAAATCTGGGTCTGTACAGGTTGCCCAAGGCCACATGGGCTAACTCTTCTCCCAGGAGGCTCAATGGGGAATTGAACTTCCAACCTCTGTCTCCATATTCAGGCACCCAGCTCGAAAATCTAAAAATCATGACTACAGAAGAATGATGTAACTTTAATACTGACAATGAAGAAATCAAACTTTTTTGAAGATGTTCTATACCTCAGCTCAATCATCGATCTAAATGAAGACTGCTGCCAAGAAATCAGAAGAAGACTGAGACTTGGAAGGGCAGCAATGAAGAGTCTAGAAGAGATTCTCAAATATACGATGTGTCACTGGAAATCAAAATTATCCAGAGGGCTTTATAGGTCAGGACCAGCACTTTGAATTGGGCTGGAAACTGACTGACAGCCAGTGAAGCTGTTACAACAGGGAAGTTATGTCTTTGCTGTAACCAGCCCCAATGAACAATCTGACTGCAGCATTTTGCTCCTGCTGAAGTCTCTGAAGGCAACCCCATGCATTACAATAATCCAAATGGGATATAACTAAGGTATGTGTCACCATGGTGAGATCAGACATCTCCAGAATGGGTACAGCTGGCACTTTAGTTTTAACTATCCAAACCCACTACTGGCCACTGCTGAGACTTGTGCATCCAGCCTCAGAGACAAATCCAGGAGCACACCTGAATGGTGGACTTGACTTTCCAGGGAAAGGGTTACTCTGCCCTGTACAGTCTGGATCCCTATTCCCTGATCTGCTCTTTGTCTTGTTTGGATTAAGCTTCAGTTTATTCACTCTCATCCAGTCTATTACTGACACTAGACACTGATTTAGAACTGAAAGAGCTTCGTCAGACTTAGATGGAAAAAAGCAATACAGTGTCTTCTGTGTGCTGGTGAAGCTGAACCCTCCAGACTCTGTATCCCAGCAGTTTCATGTATAAATTAAATAGCCTGTTAGACAAAACAGAACTCTGAGCAATGCCATAGGCCAATGATCAGGGTGTTGGGCAAGAGTCCCCCCAGCACCACCTTCAGAGCTGTTCCCTTCAAGAATGACCAAGCTCACTGTTAAACAGTGCCTCCAAGTCCTGTCCCAAAGAAATAGCCCAGAAGGATACCATGAACATGGTATCAAAAGCCATTGAGAAGACGAGCAGGGACACACTCCTATCCAGTTCCTGGCATAGGTCACCTACCAAGGTCCTTTGCTACTACAACAGGCACCAAATCTACGAAGGTGACCAAAACCATCTCACAGTCCCATAACTTGCCCAGAAACCAGACTGTTGTTAATCTAGATGATCTGTTTCATCCAGGAACTTCTGGAACTGAGAAGCCATTACATTAGGGACTGGCTGGTAATGATCCAACACCATGGATTCAAGCCTACTATGAAGAATTTGCATAACATTTTGCAGGCAAAATCACTTGGAATTTCAGCTATGGTTACACTATTGCCTCCTTTAAGCATGCTGGGATCCTGCCCTGCTGCAGAGAGGCGTTCATCACTCATCCCACCCACTCTGCCAGTCCTCCTCTGACCACTTTTATAAGTCAGGAAGGGCAAGGATCCAATACACATGTGCTGACTTTCACCTCTCCAAGAGTCCTGTCCACATCTCCAGGTTGCAAAAACTGAAATTTATCCATTATTACAAGCAGTAGCCAAAGTTACATTTTGACAGGACCTATATCAACTACAGCATCCAAGTCAGAGTGGATCTGAGTGTGTTTGCCTTCAAAGTGCTGTGCAAATTCTTCACAGCAGGTTATTGAGTGGTCTGCATTCTCTTTGGGTGGGCCAATATGTAATACGCCCTTGACCAGTCAAGAGAGCTCTGCTGGATGACTTCATGCAGACACAAGGTGGCAAAGAAGAATGATTTCTTGCTACCTTTGCCATGGGATAGGTCTTCCAATGGCCTTGATCCTGTGTTTGGTTGGATTCCCTGCAAGTTTTCTGCCATCACAGCTCTAGTCTCTGAAATTTTATCTTCTGTCCTTACCCAGCATTCAGTTCTAATGTGATCTTGAAATTCCCTCTTGAGTTTCGAATGGATTTTCTTGAGAAAGGAGTTGGGGTTTCCCATTACATGATTCACCTATATGCAGAGCCTCTGACAATCTGTAAGTGATTCATCTCTATGTAAGCCACTGTGAAGTGTCAAGGATTCTGAACTGCTATAAAATTGCACTCTGGGATATTGGAAATCAAAGAAATTACATAACCCGCTACCTAAAAATAGCCAGCAACTCTCCTGTGTTCCAGCTCCTGCATTAACTTTGCAAATGGCACATGGAAAAAAAATAGTATATATTATCATAATGAAAAATTAAACCACTACTTGCTGCCCTAAGAGTATTGATCTGGCAGTAAACAGGTACAAGACTTGAATTCAGTTCTGCAAAGAGTTCTTCCTGTAGTACTTCTGCCAGATACCATACTATTGTGGCCACTACAACTCATTCTGCAGTAATGATCAGACTGGTGGAATAGGACTCGGGAAAGAAATTTAACAAACAAATATTATTTAGGCCAAAACCCTATTAGTTATACTTGCTGGTGTAATATAGTTGGTATAAATTTTGTCTGTGAATTGCTGCAAGTTAAGAAGTCAATGTAGGCATTTGCTGTTGTGCTGAATCATGCAACTCACTTGCAACAACAAATGCTAACTCCTGAATATGTGCCAGTTCACCATGGAGATTTATGCTGATTGTGCTATGCCAGTATAAAAACATAATAGAATTTTGGCCAATCAGGGGAACACATGGATATGTAATACTAAAATGTTTTGATTTGCTACTATTTTTTTCTATCTTGTCTGCAGTGGAGCACAACAGGAGAAGAGGGAGAGGAAGGGAATGCCAATAAGGGGGGAGTCTGATGATCCCAAGTGTGGGACAAAGAGGGAACACCTCTCTGTGGTGGAAAAGTGACAAAAACCATAAAACTCCTAGCACCACAAAATGGGCATACGTAATCAATGCGCACAACACCCACAAAGCAGTCTTGGCACAGGGTCTATAAAAAACTTGCAGCCAGCCTGGAAAAACTGACACAAAAGTAGCTGTGGGTTTTCCCTGCGTGTCATGTGAACTACAGAGGTTGGAGGCAGGGCTGTGTTGAAGTATATTGTCAGTGTAGGTCTGGCCCTGGAGGTTCAACATGCAGTTGATAGTCAACTGTTTTCAGTCCTGAGCTTGAGAGGGAGCTACACAAAGCAACTTCGGGAAACTTCAGCAGGTCTAAAACAGCAGCCGGATTGCTGGCTGGGGCTGGGTACAGGGATCACATAACCCTCGTGTTACCGCAGCTCCACTTGCAGAGGTTGAGGAAGGGTGGGGAGAAAGAGCTCAAAGGTCAAAACGTCATCATCCTGGCCAGATGTTGAAGTTATAGGATCTGACAAATTTAGGACAATGCCATTGTTACCAGAAATGTGGTTATCAGAAAATTATTTCTCATCTTGTGCCAGGATCTTTTTTGTTTCTTATCTACGTATTATTTTTCTGTGTCCTGCTGAGTATTATTTTGTTCCTGACCCAAACTGTTCCTCTTTTTGAGGAGGGCCATGTGCGGCACCCGCAACTTGAGACCAAGAAAGATTCCAGTCATCCGACATGATGTGTAGAATTTTTTTATTTTTAGTATTTTCAGAGTTATTGTTGTATGAGGTTTTTTGTTATTTTAAATATTTTTATTGTAGACTACTTTGGCAGCCCAAAATAAACAGGAAGGAAGGTGGGTGTGTAGGAAAGAAAGCATGCTTTTTTTCTGCTGATAACTAGATGACAGTGTAGGCTTTGGAAGTGAAGATGTGTCCATTTTATTTTTGTCCAATCTCTAAATGCTCATCTTCCAAGTGAAAATTGGAAGAAGAAAAAAGGTTTTTTCCCCTTAACAATGAAAGTGCAGGGAAAGCAATCATTTAAAAGCCATTACGAAACAATTATAGAATACATTATACATTGTCAATAGTGTAAAGTAGGATAACCCTTGGGAAATAATGCCAATACATTAAATACCATGGCAACACAATTCTGGGAAGAAAAAAGAAAAGAGCGTGCTGGTTTTTCTGTTGTCAGGTCTTTGTTCAAATAAATACAGTTGTTTTAAAAGTGGATAAAATACATACATAAGGCACGACCCAGCCCAAATGAATCAGTCAATGAATTTTGTTGATTTCAGTGGGGGAGATATTGAGATTTGCTAAACATACTGATTCAAAACCAGTTCAAAGGTGCCATCACAGATGAAAAAAGGAGTCAGCTTCTGCAATTTTTCCCTTGGTGGTGTCACTTTATGAATGGGTGTGAACATAAGAAAATATCCTGTAGACCATCTTGACTGCTGCCACTGGTGTTGTCAACATTCAAACAAAGAGGTGCGGGTTATGCACACATCTTCCCTTCTCTCTCCCCCCCCCCTCCGGTTTGGCTGGGGAATAGGGTGACACAAAAAAACTGGAATCCTCTATCTGGGTATTGGGGTGGAAATTTAGTAAACTTACTAGGTTTTCCCAACGGGTCAAATTAAAGCCAAAATAATATTACCTAGTGGTTGCAGTCCGGCTTCACTGATGTTGAGAGTAGAGATGGGCATGAAGTGCCAAACCGGCAATTTGTGCCAGTTTGTTTTTCAGCCCAATAGCACCCAGGCTGTTATACCGTAGTCTATAAAGGTATTGTCTACTCTTTCACTTGTATTTTGTAAGTCTTCTGGTTCACAATGCACAAAAAAACCCTACAAAGGGAATATTTATTATACACGAATAATGTTCTCCCTCTGGATAACCTTTAAATATTTTGCCCAGGAACCACACAAAGTGTCCAGAAAAATTATTTGTTTTCTTCTTGAAAATATAAGCAGAATTAATGTAATACCTTTCTTCTAAAAATAGATATGTAGCAAGCATCAAAACCTTACTAATGAAATAGAAAAGTTCCGATAAATGAATAAATGAATTATTTAAGGACTTAGTACGTCTACAGAATATATCTTCAAATATAGTTAGCTTTGAAATATAACTATCTTAAAATCTTTGTAATGATGTTGAAATAAAGGGGAGACAATGTGATCATTACAAAATATATTCAGGCTGCCCTTTGCTATGTAAAGCTTGGTATCCTTTTTCCTGCTGACAACATGGGAACAATATTGTGTAGCACACATTGAACCATTTCCTGGCTTTTTGAATTGAGGGTTCAGAGATACAGTATCCTACATTCATACACTGGAGGTTTTTTTAAGAACTGAATTTTCCTAAAAGAAGCTTCTGACTTCAGGAGTTCCTTTCTTGAGTTTTCTGAAAGTAACTGATGTCCTTCAAGTCATTTGCAGTGTAAGTATTCTGTTAAATTGCACAGTTCTCCTCTTCAGAAGTCATCCAAATTTAAAGCATAATCAACAGTAATTAGCTGGTGCTTGCTAAGATTCATGGGCATTTCTAACTTTGCATTCCTTCATGCTTCACGAACAACATGGTCTAAAGTCTCCAGTGATTTCCACTGAAATCTGGAGAACTAATTGTGAGTAGACAGGCATAATATGGAAACCATGAAATATGTTTTCCTTGATGATAAAGAGAAATGACAAATATCAATTATTGTATTTCATGCACAGCAGGCGGTATTATTACCTTTTCTTTTTTTTTAAAAAAATTAAGTGTTCCTATTTTTCATAATTAGGCTGTTCTTTAAAAGGACTGTGTGGTATCATCAATTGCTACTGATACATAAAATCCAAGTAAGAAATTAGCACAACTAATTGAATACTGATAAATAACCAAGGCATTTGTAAACAGCCAATAAGAACATAGACAGAAGTTAACACTCTTAAGTACATCAAGAATTTTAATGAATGATTACTGATAACCTTTTGTAATAAAATGAAATAAAATCTCTCCCTCTTTAGCAGTGGTTCTCAGACTTGGGTCCCCAGATGTTCTTGGAGTGCAACTCCCAGAAATCTTGGCCAGCACAGCAAGTGGTGAAGGATTCTGGGAATTGCAGTCCAAGAACATCTGGGGACCCCAGTTTGAGAACCACTGCTCTAGAGTGTGTGACATCTTACATAAATAGTTCCATGCGTGTTATGTACTATCAAGTTGGTTGGTGACCCTAGTAAGGTTTCCAAGATATGTAAGAAATTCAAAGAGGGGTTTTACCAGTGCCAACCACCCTCCAGTGAGTTTCCATGGTTGAATAGGAATTTCAACCCAGATCTTCTGAGTCCTTTTCCAAACGCTCTATCCTTTTCACTACAAAGCTTCTAGGCAAAAGCTAGAAGAGACAATTTGTCCAAATATTGAAGAGGCTCTGTAGCTTAGAATATGGCAGCAGCAGCAGACCACGAAAGAGAGGAACTGTGGATGTTTCCAGTAGATCCCGGCATTACCAATCAAAAGACAGTTGCAACTTTTCAGTCTTTTCCTCTTTTAAAAGTCTGTGCTTGGGTTTGGCTCCTCGCACAACAAAATCTTGTCTAGAAGCACCCTGTAAGGAAGAAGGCAGGCCCTGCCTACCTAGGTAAATAGTTAAATCAAATCTGTCACGATCCATACAAATGATGGGATGGTTTAGCCTTATGTAAATCATTTCAGAATAATTGCCCTAGGGTGGATGTTGCTTCCTCCAGGATGTTGCCTGCATCCTCCAGGGCTGTTCTGTATAGTTTAACTGTAGCCTTGCACTTTAAGTAATAGCTAAAGGGTATTTCTGTTGTTATTGCTATTTATAGACTCATGATCTCAGAAAATTACCTCATCTTTTGCTCCTTGCTGAAGGTTTTTCAACTCTCATCTAAATTATGTGTCATTCTCCCCTGCCTTTTCCAGTGCTACTTCCAGCAAGGATGACTTCTGAAACAGAGGTGGGAGGGGCATTGCCATCCCATTGACCCTGCTCCCTTGAGGGTTCAGGAAGCTGGACTCTGACATGAAGGCAGCTCTGACTGATTTGGAGGAAGAGTCTGGACCATGTTCCAGCCCATGAGAAGGAGGCAGAAGCCAGGCTCAAAAGCCCAAAGCAAACAGCTTAGCTGCAGAGAAAGACTATCCAGGAGGACAAGCTTCCTCAAGAGTATGAGATCTGGTGGGGGAAGCTCTTTCTCCTAGGGAGACCTCTAACCAAAGGTTGCATCTGAGCTTCTTTGCCCACTGGCCAAGTAGCTGTAACTGAGTTCTCAACTGGGCTTCAGTAACCCAACTTTATAAATCTAAGACTGAGACAGGGGTTTGTTGCACACAATGTCTCTCCTAGCTCTAGACTCTGATTTGATTTCTGGATTTGATTTCTGGGTTTGTATGATTTTTAGTCTGACTTGGCTATCGTTCTTGAGCTCTTTCTCTTTATTTGTTTATTTAGTTTTTTGTTTTTTGTTTTTGTTTTGGTTACTATGGGACTAGCTTGACTTTGGATTGCTTAAGGACTTTTGCTTTGTCTCTTTTGCACTTCGTATATCTGACTTTCTGGTAGGACTCTGTTTTGCCTCTCCACTTGAATTATGGCATTTCCTGGTTGGACTTCTACACTTCTGTGCATGCTTCAGCCTGATGAGCTGTTGTCCTTTGGACAAGCCTGTCTGGGTGAGACACATACCTTCTTTTCTATAGCTTTCTGCATTTAAAAGGGCAATGAAGTGTTATGGTGTGTGGAGTACTCTTTTTCAATGTTTCAGCCGTTTCCTTCTCTGGGACATTCCATTCCATAACCTGTATTTTCCATCCCCCCCCCCCCCCCAACACAGATACTCAGCAGACATTCTGTAGAAAGCTCAGTCATTTTGGAGGGAGCTGTTTTGGATATCTATTCAAACTTAGAGCATTGAATGAACTTTTTTTTTTTCAGGGGGGGGGGGGACTTCAGCAAACTGCTGTAGTTTCCACAAGTGTGCTGATATTTCCCTGTTGGTTCCCTGTCTGCAGTTTTGGCCTGAATCCTATTGGCATTCACTATCTACTGTCCTATATTTGTTTATTTATTGGTTTAAAAAAATAAAAATTAAGCAAAAGAAACACCCAAAACAGGCTCACACTACTAAACAATACATAACATAATCAAAATATAACAACCAAAAGTTAATAAATAAACAGTACCTTTTAACATAAAATTCATACTAAATCTGGTCACCTAAAGTAAAACTCTGTGCATCCCTTCACTGGGACCAGTATGGATACTTCCGGTAAGATCTTAAGAAGAGAGTCAAAACACATATTTTTAGAGTGGTGTTTGATGTTTAGCTTGCCACACGGTATTATTTCATTGGTATCCTTTGCTGATTTTAATTGTTTATAATGCATTTTGGGACTCCCAGTGTGGTGTAGATAGAATGAAGGACTGTGACTCTGGAGAACAGGGTTTGAATCCCCACTTGGCCATGGAAACTCATGGAGGATGCGGAAATGGCACAAATACTCCTTAAATATTTTACCTTGAAAGTCCTATTAGGATTGCTAAAAGTTGGTTCCGACTTGACAGCGGAGAACACACACATAACACATTTTGATGGTTTTATGGTGGGGCGGGTTTATATGATTTTATTAACTTTTTCAACTAACAATGGTTTTATCTATTTTAAGTCTTTAAAAAGTTTGGAAGCCACCTTGAGTGCTAATGAAAAAGTATAGTATACATTAAATAAATAAATAAATAAATAGTTTATTAAATTTTATTGATCTTGTAGAGCAGTGGTCCCCAACCTTTTCCCAACCATGGACCAGTTGGTGTGTGTGTGGCATGGGGGGCGTGGCATGCTCGCAGGGGGCGGAGCGCGCTCACTCGCATGTGCGTGGTGCGCTCATGGAGGCCACTTGCGCAATGCGCACGGCACATTTTCAGGGGGTGGAGCGCGCTCACGCGCATGCACACAGTGGCACTCACAGGGGGCCTGCTCGCGTGCATGCGCATGGCGTGCTCGCAAGGGGCGGACCACGCGTGTGCGTGGTGGCATGCAGGGGGGCACTCGCAGAGGGGGCAGGGGATCTGTGTCCACGGCCTGGTCCTGCCTAAGCTGTGGACCGGTGGTTGGGGACCTCTGTTGTAGAGCATCATGGAGAGATGTTTGATTCTCTTGGATGCATGAACATTCTCATGTACCTGGCAGTAACTATACTACACAGCAATGAATATGCTAGAACAGAAAGGAATTATTGGTCATGTATTGTGCCTGCTGGATGGGTGTCATTAGCTGCTCTTTTGTGTGTAGTGATCACCGGTCTTTGTGGCTGGGTAGAGTTCATTGACCTAACGACACCCATCAATCACAGTGACAAACACCCTGATCACAATAATCAACCAATTCTTATTATGCTTATACACCTACTCATACCTGGCAATTCTAGACCTTTGGGTGAAGCCACATAAAGCCCCCTACTTTGGAAAACAGATTCCCTCCTCCAGTCAATGTGCCTATGTTTTCAAGGGGGAAAAAACAAAAGGAAAAGTTCCCACTCAGAGCTGGAGTTGGGAGAGAACTTTTGACTTTTTGCTGCAGGTCTAAATATTTCTAGGGCAGGCACCAATCCTCCAAGCTCTTTTGAGAAAGTCTTAGTTGTTATTTGTTAAAATATTTTACATTGCAAAAACACAAGGGGAAGGGAGGGAGAATCGCAGGGAAAAGAAGAAGAAAAAGAGGCAAATATATAAGATGTAATCATGGGTTAGGTCTGTCTCCTACAAGCATCAACTTTAATTACATATCTTATTGGGCATACAATATGGTTGGCTTATATTAATGTCCATCATTTCATTTCATTTCAGATCAGTTTCAGACTGGTATAAATTGATCATCTGAGCACATCCCTAAACAAGCAAGTATTGAAGCAAGATCCAAAACCAAAGGCAGAGGCTGCTGTCCATTCACAGCAGCATTCAAAAGTGTCCCTAAATGGATGATCAGAAGAGGGCATGTTTTGGCCAGAACAACTCTCTATGAGGTGCGGTCACCTCTCTGAAATAGATTGCTTTTATTTTTCTGTCTTTGCTTATCCTGAACTCTGCAAATCCTTAATTTCAGCCACATACATGCCTTTTTTTGATGTTCTTTCCTTGCCCTTCTGGGCTTGTCCACCTGCCTGTCTCTTCTTTTGTTTGTGGTCCTGGGCCTGAATTGTGTTTCACCTGTTCCTTTTTGATATGTTCCTCCCTGGCTTTCATCTTGACTGTTCAACCCCCTGGTTTGCCTTGTAAAAATCATAACCCAGAGTATGAGCACAAAGTTTGCTATTTACCTTTCCATTTGAGAAGCATCTGTTATTTGGCCTTCTTGTAACTACTGGATAGCTCAGTGGTTTAGGCATCTGCCAGAGGTTGGGAGTTCGATTCCCCATAGTACCTCCTTGACAGGAGCTGAATTCAATGATCCATGGGGTCTCTTCCAGCTCTGCAGTTCTAAGATTATTATCTTCTGCCCCCTTTGTTCTGGATTCTCACAGCTCTCCATAGGGCACTTGTGTATAATGCAGTGGTTCAAGTTTTGGATTGGGCCTTTGGAGATCCACATTGTTTCTTCCACTGAGTCATAAAGCTCCCTAGGTGACCTTAGGCCAGTCACACACTCTCTTTCTCATTCTGTCTAACCTACTTAACAGGGTTGTTGTGAAGGTGAAGCAGAGGAGACGAAAGCTATGTATGCCACCTTTAGTGGAGCAAAGGTAGGATATAATAATTAAATACTAACTATGTTCTCTTGCAGAATACACAAGATGGTATGCTTTTACACAACAAGCACTTGAATCTGGGGTCCTCAGGATCAAATTTGTTAATTTTGATAATCTAACCATCTTTGCATTTATCCTTTATAAAACAGTTGGGACTATAAATGGAAAGTAGAATTGCTGGATATGTCATTAAAATGTGTTTTGACAACATGGGGCTAAATTCACACTGACTGCAAATATAAATTAACCTACTCTTAGTCTTATTTATCCTTATATATGAACTTAATTTTGTCATAGCATAGTGGATTAATTTTACCTGAACGGAATAGGTTTTGACATTCCCTTGTTTAAGATTTGTTGTTTACTACTGCAAACAATCTATGCACAGTTAAGTTCTGGGCTAGGCAATACCTGTGGTGGATCACTATAAAGTAACAAATAAGGTGAACTTTTGATTTTTTTAGATCTCTTCATTAGGCAAAGATTATTTAAAACCTGGTGGGTCAAGCAGAAAGTCCAGAAATAGGGCAGATGTGATGACAACAAATCATGCATTCAGACTGCTAGAAAGGTAAAATGGACGTTTAGATTCTGCATAGGACACGAAAGTCCATCCACATGAGGTTCACTCTTCCTTTCACCCATGATACTGATACTGCCTCCTAGTGACCGCACAATGCAAGGTCGAACTTAGTGTCAACAGAGTTAAAGTGGAACAAAAATGTCCTTTCTTGATGTTTTTACACCACTGCCAGGTGGTGATGTATTTTTGCTCTGCTTTGCTTTGATTTACTCTAGTGAGGGATCTGTTCATATGTGCACTATGAACCTGTTGTTCTGTGTTGGTCTGTGCACTTTGTGGATGGCTATCATATGATGGTGTTCCTTTGTGGGCATTTTTCTGCTGCTTAATTTCTACCTTCTGTATACTGTGGATAGGAAAAACAAGGAGGGAAAGGAAGAACAAGTAAGTAGAGAGAAGGCAGAGAAGACAGGTAAAAGTGGGGGTGGGGATCAATTTGTGTTGAGAGTGAAATAACCGGGAGAAATTCAGATGTGTGTGAAGAGGTGGTACAACAACAAAAGGCATCCCAGTAAATCCAACAAAAATATCCTTCTCATGTGTGGACACAAATACTGGGATTATGTTTTTAAATCCACAGTTTTAAAAAAAACACCAGCAATTCAGAACCACCTGAGACAACACCACTGTGCGGATATGTTGGAAGATAACAAAGGTGTTAATTTACAGACTCTCCATCTCACAGAAGACAAAGGGTTGGCTCCCTCCTCCTATCTTAGTTTTGTAATGTGCTTGGAGCAGAATAGCATGGAGCTGTTGTTAAGTCTTTGTTGTTGTGTGCCATCAAGTTGTCTCCTAGGATTATGACAACTCTAAAAGGATGTTTGAGGTATACAAGATGTTCAAGGGGTAGTTTTCCATTGGCACTCCCCAGTGAGCTTCCATGGCTGAGTGGGGACTTGAACCCAGGTCTCCTGAGCAAAAGTCTTGACACTCTGTCCAGTGCATCAAACCAGTTCTCAAAGGTAATGTTTGCAAGCCTGCTTAAAATGCTTATAAGTCGCCTTGAGCGCTATTTTTTAGTGGAAAGGCAGGGTATAAACGTAATAAATAAATAAATGATGGCAGTCTTTGCATCAGTACAGCCCAATTGGTAGACAATTGGTACTCAAACCTAGTGATCAGAAGAGATAGAATACTCACTAGAGCGCCCTCTCATGAAACAGCCACTTCCCATGGCAGTAGAATTTATCCTAGGTAGCTTATTGTGGTATTTCCAGCAACAGATATAAACAGTATCTGTGTGATCCATTCACAGAAGGATCACGTGGCTATTTTTCCCATATACCGTATATGCTGGAAGCCTCCAATGGGTACTACTGTCTTCAAATCTGAATATCCTTTCACATCCTTTGACGACTTTGAAAATAATCCACATAGTGGCATCTAGCGGTTGATGCCTCACATTGCATTGTAAATGTAGTCTTGCAGGACTGAAATAGCAGATCTACTGTTTCTTTCTTCCTCCTGTTTCTTTGAGCTTATTTGAAGAAAAACAAAATCCTTTTTATTATTTTTAACCTCTCTTGAATGTCTGAGTTCATTCTGAGCTTAGTCTTCCTGACTTTCTCTCTGTTGGCAACTTGTTTGTACTCCTCCAGAATGCTCCCCTCCTTCTATTCCCTCTACATGCCCCTTTCAGCTCACCTGTAAGCTCTTTATGCAGCCACACCCTTTTCTTCAGATGTCTCCCACTTTTATTGCCTCAGAGAAATTGTATGTGATTATGCGTTCAGCTTCTCATCCTTAAGAAACTCCCATCCATCACAGATTCCTTTCCTTCTGAATTAAGCTATTTAGGAGAAGCCTTGATGAGTCCAAGGTGCCATCCTGCTGTTGACTATTTGCTTTGTTTATTTGTCCAATGGCTTTTAAAAAATTTTTTTATTGTCAACTGTTCAGAAGAGACAGAGTTTCTTTAACAGCATTATTGTCTGTTGTTGTTTATGTCTTCCTATACTTTAAAAAGCAAGAGGAATTCTCCAAAAGAAAAAGACTTTGGTTTAAAGCATAACATTGCAATTGAAGCAGTAACCCAAAAGTAAGGAAATTCAGGCCACAGATTGACCTCAAAAAACAGGCATGTCAATAGACTCTTTTTTGTGTGTGCCTTAGCTTCAAGCCTATGTAAACAGCACAACACAGTCCTACTAGATGTTCCGTTCCCTATGTGGCATTTCATCGTGGTGTGACAGAACTGAAATGAAAAGCAGGTTTTGCTAATACCAGCATCTACAGACAGGAGATTTGCTGCCCTGTCATCAATTATGTAATTTTTACTGGTACAGTCAGATGTTTCTGTATTTAATGGAAGAGATATATTGTCTTAAATAAGCTTAACTCCTATATAAACAGAGATTTTTTTTCCTCAATAGGAAATCATAATGTGGAGTTCACATCTTGTATTTGCTTGGAGCAGAAATGAAGATACAAGAAGAATGCATCAATGGGGCCTGTCTTTTGAGTGAGGAGAGAAAGTTGATTTCTGCTCTGAATTTCCTTACTTTGGGAGAAACACTTTGAAGCATAACTTTTTACTTTAAACAAAAGGCTCTCCCCCACTCCAGTTTGAGAAATAGAGATATGTTCAAATGATTTTTGCATTATGAATTCTTACCTCCACAATTGGCAGATGTTTCTGACAGGAAATTGACAGAAAATCTTTGACAAGCTGGGCCTCCTTAACAGTGGCACCAACTCTTTGGAACCATCTTCAGGCAGAGCTACACTTGGCCCCCTCTCTCTCCAACTTTGGGAGGCTACTGAAGACTCAGCTGTTCCGGGAAGCTTTCAGTGGCAGCCTCCTCCCCCTGATCTTGTCCGTCTTCTACTACTGCCTGGTTCTATTACACCATCTGGGTTTATACTCTTGTTTTTCCTTACTTGTTGTTTGCTTGATTATGTCATCGTTGCCTTTGTTTTGGTATTATAACGCCCAGAATAGTGGCATGCACTAATAGGGTGGTATATAAATTAAATTAAATTAAATTAAATTAAATAATTAAATAATCTTTCTTTCTTTCTTTCTTTCTTTCTTTCTTTCTTTCTAACAAGATTTATTTAATTGTTCAAACGAAGAAGGATTCTTTGATGTGAATGCATCAGAAGTTTACATCCACTGATCAAAGTAAAATGGTGAATCATCAGGGCCAAGCTAAACATTTTATTGCATAACTAGCTTGAAAATTACCCAAATTGGATTAGAACCATGGTATGGGGGATTTTAGCCTTGCCGTACTCCCAGCTGGGCACCCCCCTGCCAACATCTGCTATTTTTAATGTAAGGAAAGCCCCCATCAGCAGTCTGATGCCAGTGGCAACCATGGGGAGGGGAATGCTAAAGTTTTTGATACCATGATCCCGATCTACCTTGCCACACATACAAACCAAGCATGAGCTGACAGTTAAACAGTGCCAAACAATGCTATAAAAACCATTTAACTTGATCTGATTCTGCCTTCCCATCTTTTAAATAAAAATAAACAATTAATGCAATTATAAATAAAAGTCCTGACAAACACCATATAGGAAAAATAACAGATTTATTTGCAATTATTTTGAAATATATATAATGAAATGTTTCTTGTAGAGATTTAAAATAAATAGAATTATACAAATTGAGGTCTGATATATATATTCAGTACTCCCCCCCCCCCCATTTACACCAATATGGCTTCAAAGAACATTAAAATTAGTCATATAAAATAATATTAGTATTTCTTTTTTATAATGTTCAGATGTATTGCACAGTATTTGTCAGTTTACATTTTTAAATCTAACTGAACTACCCACAATTGTTCAAAGGACTCAGTAGTATCTGGCAATGCTTGTGCACCACATACAAATAAATGTATGAATATTAATACCAAAAGACCCTGAATATTCATTTGATTTTCTCTGCAGTGATCATAATTTATTTTGAGACTGGACTATTTCTTATTCATCTTTCTCTGGTTTTATTGGACCAAAGGAAAGCTTCCCACTGGTGTAGTGATAAGTTCCAGCACTTATCATGATGGTCCTTATGGCTTTACCCTTAAGGAGAGTCTAAACATGTGTTGGGCATCTGTGTTGCTCCATATCAAGAAGCTAGTTTTGGTAGATTTCATCTCCACCTCAAATAAGTCTTTTGTAAAGTTAATGGATCTTAAGTAGCTACCCAAAACCAAGCTATCCTCCAATGCATTTGTTAGATTTATTTGATTTCTAACTTTTCTCCAAAAACCGAGATTCAAGGTGGATCACAACGAGATCAGCTAAAACAGGTAAATGCACAAACATTTGCAATATTAACAGACAGTTGAAGAAATAATAATAAAGCACAATGATTGACAGAGAATAAATGAAGAGCATAGGAAACCCTAAGGAAAAGGTGACACCCATTATAACTGGGATAGTTCATAACAATAAATCACTGCTGGGAAAATATATTTTCAACCCAGCTAGTGCAAGGACCAGCTACTGCCACTAAGTTCACTGGGAAGGGAAAGCCTTAGGGAGTGGCAGATCATGTCATTATCCCTGCTAATCAAAAACTCCCAGTCCTTCAGCCCTGCAATCCCTACCTCATCTAGGCCACTGGAACTGTCAGGTGCGACATCACTGGTCATACATATGAGAAGCAGAAAACTGATTGTTGTTACCCTCTCCAATGGGTGATCCATGCTATCAAAGCTGACAGTGTTTGCCACACACACAAGGCATATACCCAGCCTACTGCTAAGCATAGAACAATCTATTTCAGAGACATAAATATTCAGGAACTTTAAGTGCTGGTGTGCAAAGTATTTTAAACAGGAGCAAAACAGAGCATGATGATTTAGGGCAGCAGAGTAATGAATCATGAGTTAGTTTCTCCACCCTGGACATTTTCTGTATATTAAACACTTAATTAACAAGTGCAAGATTTCATATCAACATGCCATAGCTACTGCTCTGTGGAATTGTAATGAGGAACAAAAAGTATAGGACATTATTCAACACACTGTGTGGGGGAACAGCTAAATATGTTGTTGAATTGAGGGGCATCTGAGGCATTTTTCATACATTCAGTTGTGTACAGGAGGTTGAATCTGGCACTGTGAAATGTTTGAAAACATTCAACACGTCCTGAAGGACTCTTTAAGGATTCCTTTTCCTTTTTATGCAAAACTGAGCTCTGTTTGTTCTGGTTTTTATCCTGTCCTCTTGAACAATATGGGAAATTCCACTGAATCATACCAACATTTGTTTCCTGTTCAAACACAGATAAATAATCTGCCGCTTCTCTTGATACTCACTTTCCATTGCTGGCTTGTTGACCTATTTTATAAAAACTGTAACAATGTTGGGTGGAAAAAAAGCTACAGCTAGAAAACAACATGAACTTTACAAGTTTAGATATGCAGATTTTCCTTTCAGTCCTTATGGTTCAATAATATATTTGCCAGTCTTATTCTTCTTATAAAACCATAATGAAATTGGCAGCAAGATACATATTAATGCAATGCAGAAGAGCACAGCAAGGACAATTACTCCTGTTTTCCAGGTTGAATCTTCTTCAGCTGGCTTTGATGTAGGAATGGCTGAAAGTATATTTTGGAACAGTTAGCTAAGTCTCCAGTCATAGTAAGTACAGCTGTGTTCTAGAAGATAAAGCTAAAGTGGCACAAATTTAATGTGGCATAGTGGAAAAATTCTTGAAGCAGCAGTGGACCAGTCAAGTAATGAACTGAACATGGGAGAACATTATGTCAAACTACAATGGGATCCTATGAATCCTTGCCAAACCCTATTTTCCACGGAATTAGCATTTGCAGTTTGTGGCACAGGGGGATTTAGCCATTTGATACTGTCATGGACCGAATTTAAATTTGTTCCTTCTGCCTGCTGTTTGCCCTGGGAAGTTGGCTCTGTAGAAGAGGGGTGGGTGGTCAGAGTAGTCTTGTCCAACTTGGACATCAAAACGCCTTGGATTGGACCTCTTAGCGGACTGTGTTTTCCTCAGTGCATGCAAGAAAAGAAAGAGAGCATGCCCTGAACTGTAAATAAGCAATGGCTGTTCCTTAGCACAGTAAGCTAAGGTTCCCAGTGTGGTGTAGTGAATACGGTGACGGACTAGGACTCTGGAGAAGAGGGTTCAAATCCCCGCTCTACCTCTCCTGAAATATATCACTTACCTTGAAAACCCTATTAGGGTCACTATAAGCCAGTTCTGACTTGACAGCGCATAACAACAGCATTGTAAACTGCACTACAGAAAGCCCATTTGAACTTATGGAGGAGTTGATACTCCACATACTAGAGTAAGCAACAGGATTTCACCCAATGTATATCCCATATCACATGCTCCAAAGGAAAAAAAAATCTAAGTCCTTTGCATGTCATCCGGAACAGCTGCTTGTGATTGATGAGAATTGTAGTCCAATACACTTAAAGGGTGGCAAATTGGGGAAGGCTATGTTAGTGTCTGTGGTTCCTTATAGCTATCAGGTGTCACATGGATAGTGCAATTTAAAACAAAAACAAAAAAACCAATAAAAAAATAAAGACGACAAAAACGTGGTGGCATCTGAAAGAATAACTGCTATATTTTAATGTGAGCTTTTGTGGACAAGACCACTTCCTCAGACAAGTCCAATTCCTCAGTCTGTGGAAGTAGACTTGTCCACAAAATCTCACATTAAAATATAGCAGTTAGTCTTTCAGATGCCACCACGTTTTTGTCATCTTTAATTTTTTTTCTTTTGTTTTGGCATGATATGCTAGCACTGACTAACATGACTACCTCTTCTAAAAGTACAATTGAAGTTACTAGTTAGCACTCACCTTTGACTGTTACTTCAGTTTGATTATCAAGCATTTCCTTCACTACTTCTGTTAAATCTTCTTTAAATTTTCCTACTTTGATGAGCTGTTGTCCTTGCCACAAAAAAGTAAAATATGCAACCACACTTCCAGGTCGAAATCCAACCATTATGACATCAGAGCTCTTGTCCCCGAGCTTCACTGTCATGCCTTTAATAACCTGAAAGTTTTGACATTTGTTGCATACAGTTAGTAAACAAATAAATGAGAAAGAAAGGTAGTGACATACAAATACCATACACAGAAACACTGCATAGAAACTGTTCTGGAATAACTGGAGATGGAACGTGAAAGAGTTGTTTTCACAAATTATACTGTTTAACATTTCCAAAATGCTGCACAATGAACAGTATAAAAGTCAATATTAAAATGTTATAACACAGCAATATAATATTCATTTTGTACATATCAACAACATCAGAGCAAGGGAGACCGAGTAAAGATAACAGTAAGTCCTGATCAAGGAGGAAGATCTGCTTCTCCTCTACAGGGCCACATGATGCCAAGTAAGAAGGCAGAAGGGTGTAAAGCAGGCAGGCAAGCCTTCCAGGGCTGAACTAGCAAGGCATTTCTTTTCCTTCTCCCTCAGCCCCATAAAGCCAGATGACTCCTCCCATGCTATAGAAAGGCTTCCAGGACAGAGAGAGAAGACAAGTGTAAGTAACACCAGACTCCTAGTAACACCACTGTTCTGCTTGGATTGTCTGCCTTTCCTTTCCTCCTCCACTGCCTTTCTTCTTCGTGGTATGCAGATCTCACTGCCTGCATTCCTTTTCCCAATTGCCAGAAGGGTGCGTATGGGCAGTAAAATCCTTCTGTCTACCACTTCCCTAAAATTGGCAGTATCCCCAGGTTACAGCTTTAATTTATTTTCTCCACTTGCAGGAACAGGGTTTTTCATGGACATAAGAAACTCAGAAATAATGCCACAGTCCCAGATCAAGATTTGATCACAGTGGCACCAAAAGGACACAGAGCAGAGCAGGCACTGTCTATGTGCACTTAATTCATTGGGGGATTGCTGTACATCCTGGCTTTTAAGCAGGATTCATTAGCTTTGGGACAACAACAAACAAGAAAACTGGTTGTTCCAGTTCTCAAGCACACAATATTGAATTTGCGACCAGAAGATTACCAGGTAAGGATTTGCTCTACACAACAACATTCAGGTCTAGTGAAAGAAGGAAATGGCAGAGATATACAGTATTGAACATGAAAATGTTCTAAATTTTTCAAGTCATTACACATTATGTATAGCCAAAACTTTTAGTGGTCAAGTATACAATGATTAAGTAGAATTTGATACAACTGATAAGGCCAACATAAAAATACTAGAAAGAGATTTTCTTTGGGAGTTTCAATTGTGTGTTGAGAAGTGTCAGTTTCAGAACTTAAAACTGAAACGGCTGCAGAGGAAACTTCCAAGTATGGAGGAATGACAAAGGGAATCATGTTTCAGAGTGTGAAGCAAATAAGTGAGGAACCTTTCAAAGGTCTTCACACTTCTCACATTATGGTAAGAAATATGGTGGGCCATAAAAAACCAGCCTCTAAAACTGTGATATTTAAGACCAACTTAGAAGTGGCCCATGTGTTCCAAGTAGCAGCCTCTGGATCACACGGCCTTGTAGATGGGTTTATTTTTTTTATAGATTCTATATACCAAAGGTTCTGAGCTTTGTAGCATCTTTAGTGGTACACCTTGAAACTATGTTATTAATTATTCTGCTCTGAGCATTTGGAACATGGTTCATACTCTATTGCTGATATCATTTTTATATCGTTGATTGTTATGTTAATACTACTTTGGTTTTAACTATGCTATGAGAACAAAACAACATAAGAAAAACCATGCAGGATCAGACCAAAGCCTGATCTGATTCTAGCATTCTGCTCACATAGTTATCCACGGGCTGTCTATAGGAACCCTACAATAGAAGGACATGAGTGTAATAGCACCCTGCTTTGGGTTCTTTTCCCCAGCACTTGAGATACAGAGGTAACATCACAGAATCATAGAATAATGAAGTTGGAAGGGGCATATAAGGCCAACGAGTCCAACACCCTGCTCAATACAGAAATACAAATCATGACTGGTAGTCACTGCTAGCAGCATCATCCATGAAGTTGTTCAATTCTCTTTAAAGCCTTCACATTGTCTTTGACTATTGCTATATCTTGTGGTAGTGATATCACACTTTGCTGTACTGTACACACTATACATCATCATCATCATCACTGCTGTCATTGTCATTCCAACAAGAGTAACGGCAGATAATGACACTGCAGCCTTTCACAAAGCCCTTTTAGAAGTAAAACAACTCACAGTGTTTCTTATTATGTCAGTCAGATTCTTATATACCATACTTTCTGGGTTATAAAGATCAGGAGATACGAACGTCCAATTTTTGAATAAAATACTGCAAGCAAATGCTTGTTTGCCTGAAAAGAAATGCAATATAATTAATGTCTCAGTTGATTCCACCTCAACACTAGCTCTCCATGTTTCGTGTCTAGCTGCCGACACTGATACTTCTAAACTAAAAAATAAAACATCATGTATGCTATGTTCCTGTTATAGCTTTCATCTTCAAAAACATACAATTCACAACCTTGCTTGTGCAAAATTAAGGCTTTTATATGTTTAAATTTCATAAACATACCAGAAAGTGCCATTTCATATGCTAAGTAAAGGATGAACAAGTTTATGTTGCTAAAGCAGTAAAATTAGTTTATGTTTGATACAAAAATAAGAGTATATTTTTTTTCACATTTCCTCCCAGATATCTCTTTCTTCCCAGGGAAAATGTGTGTGTGGGGGTGGGTGGGGGGGTGGGGGTTCCTTATGGCTTTAAAATTTTCAGAAATTTTAAATCTCTTGGTAGCAAGGTTCTGAAAACTTACATATGTATATCAAACAGATCCATTCTAAGATGGAGTTCCTTTATTTTTCTGTCCTTTTTTCCTTAGGATAAGAACAGTCTTCTCTTCAAAATGATGGACACACTTTCTAGAACATCCTCTGGTTGTACATTTTGACAGTCCCTTGCATACCCATACCACTTTTCTGATCACAGTGCTTTAGGTTAAATCATTCAAATTTTGGAGAGAAAAGAGCTGATACTGATCAATTAATTTGCTTGTATAAAATATACATAATATATGTAAATCTTACAGGCACCACTGATTTTGAAATATCAGTTTTCTTGATGCAATATTAGATTACTCTTTTTGCAGATCTAACAATCAGCATCCAGCTCAGCATCAGATACCTTTGGGTAGTGTGGGCAGCATATAAGTTAAATAAATAAATAAATAAATATATCCTAGTAATTATATCCCATCATGCACTTACAAAATTAGTTTTCATACTTTATCACTATGTACTGCAGAACAATTCAGCTCAGGTCTATATACAATTCTCTTGCAGGGATTCATTCTTACATTGTTGTTATGAGTAGGATTTATGAAACAATAGCAGGTTAGCAGAATGTTTAGATGGAGAGAAGTTAAAGTTGGTCATGCATCAGCACATTGTTTCAGACTGATATGCTCATGTCTATGCTTCGTAGTCTCTGAAACTGTAAATACACTTGTCATGCCGTACATTTCCTTAACTCACACAAGAGCACCCAGCCTCTACAGAAAGTCACTTGAAAACAGACATAGAGGCAGCATTTTGAACTGTTTCCCAATCGTATCTTGCAATGATTAAGAAATTCATTATAAATATTTACGTATCAACACACTTGAACAGATGTAGTATTTTTGTGACCCAAGGCATTTGGTGGTCTCTGAACACAGATCAGATCTGTTGAAACACAGGATAGGATCTGTAAAATAAATACAGCACTAAATTAACCAGTGGACTTGTAAAACAATAAAAGTCATCCCCCAGGTATGCTAAGTTATATGCATCTTAAATATAAACTTCGAAACATGTAGCAGAGCTGGATGGGGCTTATGGTTTCTTCCAATACTAATATAAAGCAGATTCATCTCATATTTCAATGCTGATGCCACATGTACAGGATAGTTTAGGATGACTTCTGGTACTATTTTGCCCAGCTGGTCATGGGGAAATCTATGTGAAACTGTTGTATGCACTGACTCTGGTAGTCTGGACATTACTTACTTACTTACTTACTTACTTACTTACTTTAATTTATATATTGCCCCATTAGTACCAAGGTACTATTCTGGTGGTTTACAGGAAATTAAAGACCAAAACAAACAAACTATAGACACTAAAATATAATGGAAATAGCAATGACAGATCAAAAGCATAAAAGCCAATGGCACCAACACATTTTCACAAGAAAGTGGACCAGATGGGAGACACTCAACTGAGATTGGATTGAAAAGCCTCTTTGAAGAGTAGTGTTTTGAGCTGTCTCCTAAATGAATACAGGGAGGGGGGCAGGTGTAATTCCTCCTGGAGCTGATTCCATAGCCTCAGTACCACCACCAAGAAGGCCCTACCTCTGGTAGATGACTTTTGAGCCTCTCTCGGGGTGGCTACCTGTAGAAGCCTAACCTGAGAGGCTCTGGTGGGTCAGGTAGATGACATTGGGGAAAGTCACTCCACCAAATCACGTGGTCCCAAACCATGAAGGGCTTTATACACAAGTGTCAAGATCTTGAACCTGATCCAACACAGTAGGTAACAAGTGCAGGCTGGCCAAGACTGGAGTGATGCAATCAAATTTGCTCGCACCAACCACCAGTCTGGTCACTGCATTCTGGACCCTCTGTAGTCTCTGGGTCAGACTCAAGGGTAGCCCCACCTAGAGAGCACTGCAGTAATAAATCCAGGAGATCACCAGTGCAGCAATGCCCTGAGGGAACCCTTGCCAAAGTATGGGAGGACTTGGACGATGAACCTAAACTGTTTAAAGGCCAATCTGGACACAACTGCGATCTGGGAATCCCAAGAAAAGATCCAAGTCCAGAAGAACTCCCAGATCACAAACTTGATTCCTAAACAGGAGGACAACACCATCCAGTTCAGGGACAACCCCCTCCAACCTTTCAGAGGGCCCCCCATAGGAACAAAATAATCTTGACTGGGTTAAGTTTGACGCTGTTCTCCTGGTCCATTCCAGTACTGACACCAGGCTTCGCTCAAGCATCTGGATGGCCTCCACTGCAAAGGTGGTGAAGGAGAGATAGAGTTGCATCGCTGCTTGAATCTGAACTGGAACAGATCAAGGCAATCCTGCTCTTCCAGGTAGGTCTGAAGCTAGTTAGTCACAACCCGCTCAGTCACCTTGCCCAAGAAAGGTATGTCGACGATTGGACAAAAATTATTAAGGTCATCCATTACCAACTATGGGCATGTAATAATGGGTTGGATGATGGTTTCTTTCACATGGGAGGGGAGAAATCCCTCCTCAGCAAAGAGTTGACAATATTCATGACCAATCCTCCATAGCTCCATTGGCAACCTTTTTTTTAGCCAAGCTATGCAAGGGTCGAATACAGAGGTGGTAGGACTGCAGCCAAGCAGCACCCTGGACACTTCTTCCACTGTTACAGGGTCAAACTGAACTAAACAGGCAGACAAGGAGGGTGTGACAGTGATCCCCCTCCAATCAACTAAACAGGCTGGTGGAGTCGAGATCAGCAAAAGTATACTATTCAACTCCACAAGCTACCATAGGTCTGACTTCAGAAAACGTACCTTCTTTATTTAGCAATACAACTACATAACATGAATTACAAAATCACTGATGAGATTTTATATATTTACCTTGACACAGTCTTCCAGGATTTCTTGTATTCAAATCTGTTATGCCTGGATAACATTGGCATTGGTAACTGCCAATGGTATTAGTACATGAAGCCAAGAAGGAACATGGATTATTCATACATTCATTTATCTCTAGAAAAGAAGTGACAGTTGTTGTTTTGATTAATCTTCAATATTAGCGAACAGCCATGTGAGTAGCATACAGAGTAAGACATTGGAGAAATTTAACAACAACACCCTTTGCCATTGATATTTTACTTATTTAAGTATTTAATTTAAATGTATTCTTACCTTCACACTGTCTTCCTTGCACCTTGGGACTCTGATCCTGAAATCCGGTCTTGCATTGACAGGTATATCCTGTGGCTACTTCAAGGCAGACAGCATTTTCAGAACAGTCATTGTAGCCTGTCTGACAGGCAGGGACAGCTATAAGGAGGTTAAATGAAAAAGTTATCAATATTTGTACACGAAGATCAACACAGAAGCATCTAGATATGCTTACGTTGCATTATTTCTGGACAAGAAGATTTCGGACATGGCCTCACTCAACACCTTTTCTCCTGTCCCCTCTCTGCCACTTTTCTGGTTTTTTGTTTTGTTTTCTGGCAGATCTTAGCAACAGAGCTGTTATTTCCACAGGTCCCTCTGCCAAAAGACCCGATAGCAGAGGGATCTGCTAGCAGAAGGGCATTTTTGCCAGCAGGAGCACCTTGTGCCTTATCTCTGCAGATACCACATACTTGAATTAGGAGTGCACTGCTGCTAAAGAGACAGAATAAATCTGATCAGTCTTTGGCATAATGGCCCAGATAAGAGAAAACCCTAGGCTGAAAATCGTACCATTTAGACATCTTGGAGAATATCAAGTCTCATTTCTTGATTTTAACCGCCACCAAAAACTTGGCTTACGTGTCCTTAATATGTTATTTATTTATTAATAACTTTTACCACGGTTATATTCTTTACTTTCATTTTTCTCCTTAAAAAAGACGCAAGGTGGCTGTTACAAGAGAGGGCCAAACTAAACCATACAGTAAATGCATAGTAAGTACTCAGGCAAGTGAAGGGACATGGAATAATGAGGATATATAAAAATATCTGAGTGAAATGCATTCATGCATTTTACACATCAACCAATTTGTCTCTTGGATGTAGTGTTAAGAATGCTGAGAGTTAAATGTAAGTTTGGAAGCAGAATGTAAATGTTACTTTAATCTGACTTTAATTCTGCCTCCCAAAATCTGACAATTTGACTTTGCTATCTCCTTTATTTGGCAAGCCTTAAAATACTGTAAGAGGTTGCTGTAAGGTAAATCCTGTGCTAGTAATGTTGATAGCTAGCCCATCCAGCTAATGTATCCTAATCAAGACTTTTTGGCTGTGGTGGAACATGTCTATTTCTGATGGCTCATGTAGTAGCTTTGAGCTGCGTTGGCCACGCCCATTTGTCCTACAGGAGGTAGTTCAAATGGATGAATGGTCTGTCTCTGTGCAGGGTTCCACATGTCCACACAACAACCAAGAACCCAGATCAACTAAGTACAACCTGGTATGACTCAAACAGTTGACCTTATGCAGAAGAGGACAATGGCATCACAGAAAGACTATACCTTTTATAGATGTTGCAGAAAAGTCCACATCCAGAGTTCTGCTTTTGTTTAAGGCTTCAATAATAGCATGTTCAGCTTCTTCATGTGTTACAGTTCTATCTAGAACCATCACAATGTCAAAAGTCACAATCACACTGCCTTCACGAATCCCAGTGACTACTATACGTATTTTTCCAGAATGCAATAGTTCCTGGAATGCAGGTGGCAAGTTGTCTTCTAGCTGTAAGGTTGGGAGGATAGCGGTTATATTCTTTATTTTCATTCCCATTAAGCTAACTTTGTAGACTATTTTAAACAACTTTTCTTCTGGTACATGTTGGATTTCTACCTGCTGACTTCTTTGCATGCTTGTCCCTGTCAACAGCAAGGAGCACTGATGACTTGACAGAGACTTAGCCATGTTTGTGCCTGAGAAATAAATTATGACAGTTTTCCCTGCAGGATCTTTACCTTTCTGTCTGCTCTTTTGACTTGCTCAAAAACTTTCCATTCTCCTATGGGTCTGCCACCTTGCCTACCATCTCCAGATAAAGGAACTGCTAGTCTTCGCATTTCAACAGCCCAATAGCCTCTGGTCCTCCTTGTTTCCTGTTGTTTGCTCATGCCTGAGGCATCCTTGTCTCAGTGTCTTCAGAGAAAGCTCCATTCTCAGAGTAAATCTTCTGTATTCCTCATATATATATGAGAATATGGGGCTCATGTTCAGAGAATTGCATCTTCCCTATTCATACAATGTTTTCTCCTGATCAGTGTGTTCTATATTATGCCTGATGCTGGAATCAAACATGCAAAGGAAGCCATCATTTATGTTCTAGGCATACTCCTAACAATATGCGTCCATTCATCACATTTTCACATCACACCTTTTTTACCCTTTGTGAGACCAGTCTTTGTAGAAATGGCTTTGCCTGAAAGGTTGTGTTATTACTCATTCAATAACATGCAGAAATGCACAGAACAGTAGCCTGTTGCAGCAAAATTGGCAAAGACTCTTTGCTGTATTTGCAGCAACATGTGTTTTAATACAACAGATCATTCAGAATTATATCTGTAATGATGGATGAAACAGTAATATAGGAAAGGGATAGGCCTGCCACTAAAAATGGCAAACCCGACATTGGGTTTCTGGCTCCAGAATCCATAGTAACACATCATCTATTTCATGACATGGTAATATCTGCATTTCTTGTCCCTGAAAGCATCATTCTACAATGGTGGACAGCCATGGGGAAGCATAACCTGACTACATAATGACACACGGTCACTACATTGCATAAGATATAAAATACGTACATCTCCATTGCTTATTCATTTATATGAAATCTCCCCCTAGATAATGGCTAGCTCTTTTCCGGTACTTTTCGCCATGCAAATGTAACTATGTGAGAGGGGACCTGTTGTATGCATATAGGTTCTCCTTCTGGTTTTTTAAATCCTGCCTCTGGATGGATGGCCAATTGGGATTGCAATTCTGTAGAGAATCCCTCCAGCAGATTCAAATTAACATAGTGGGTGTTGATTGGTTCAAGGAAGCAACTATTCATAACTGTGGTGTGAAAAGTAATTTTTTTTTAACCTTCTGTTGCATGGGGAGAAATAGCAGGCCCAGTGACCATTTTCAGACAATCTAAGCATACATACGATTCTTTTGAATTTGAATTTTGAGGCCCTCTACTGGTGTCCAAGATCATTAAGCTCATCCTTATCTCTTTTTCATTGACTTTGTTGGAACTTAAATGTGCTCAGCTTGAGTTAGGTCTTGCACAGTTGTTTTAATTAACTATATTTCATCATAAGAATGCTGTTAAGTGGTACCTGTTTTGTGAAGTTCTTCTGAAATTCCTCAAATGCAGTACTTGATGAGTTACTATATTCGGGTAGGTATTTTGCATTTTTAATCCTTGCTGTTCCAATATAGCTTGTGGCTTCTACAAAGGAAAGTCCAAACTGTTTAGTCCAATGCAGCAGGTAGCCATTTACACATTACACAATGTTTCTTCTGCTGTTGTTGCTACTGAAAACAGATCTTACAGGGGTTGTGAAGTGGGTGGGCGGGCAACGGATTCATTGTTCTTTTAAATGCAAGCTCTTTGTCTGGCAAAGTCACTTTGCTATTCCCTGCCCATATGGGGATCCTCCATTTACTGAAGGAAAGGGGCGAGCAATGAAAAGGATCCTGAATTGGCCCTGCCTACATACTGTGAAGGCAGAGTTCCAGGTCTCATGGCCCTCACCTGCTTTTTCAAAATGGCAGCAAGAGGTTGGAATTCCTTACTGGTTTGTTAGCTTGTTTGCTCATTTGTTTTTTCTTTCTTTCTGGGATACTGCTCTGAATGGACTGACAAGAACATGTCAGCATAGTATTTGGCATCCATTGCTCTAAGAAGGCAGATGGAGATAGATAATGGAGAGAATACCTGTCCGTACTCGCACAGAAGAACCGATCTTTCTACCACAGCTCCACACCTCCACAGATACTGTATACCAGTCGCCTGGATAAAGGTTTTCAAATACCCTGCTTGTGCTGTTTGTACTACTGTTACTCTTAAGTGTTTTATCTTCTAGCAGAGATACTAGGTAAGGGCTGTCTCTTCCCCCATCCAGAAGCATCCAATGGAATTGTATCACTTGACTGGTTACTCTATCAAGAGTGATGTACAAAGGCCCTGTAGCTACAAACAAAAATACACAACTGATGTCAGAGATACACATGTTTGATCTCCACAATTTTGTAATCAAATATTTGCAGTAATTGAAATGTGATTATGTAGAAACAATGCAGTAGGCTGTGGGACCATGTTGTTCTCTGGTTACTCTTTCCGCAGCCCATACATAGAATCTGATGCTACATCGTTCTACCTTCCATATTTTGATGGGCATAGGATGAAACTATGAAAGAGATTACATGAAAGAGGGAAACACAAAAGAAATACAAAACTTTCACAGAGCTATTGTTTGGAAACATGAATGACTCTCTTCTGGCAATTGCAAAAGAACACAAATTACATGAAAGACAGACTCTTTCGTGTTGTGGGTCTTTCATTAAAACATGAAAGCCTCATCCCTAGTCAATACAGTCATAATATAATTCAGTTATGCCTTAGTTACTGGACAGAGAACTTAATTATAAGTAGATCATTATATTTACCAAGTTATTACTAAACTCTCCTCTCTCCTCAGCACATACTGCCTCCCTGATGCTTCCACCAAGCCTTCAACTCCACTGCTCTGATTTTGTTTTCCTACTGACTCAATATTTTCTGCCAACTGTGTGTAGTCACTTCCCAGAAGTCTGCGGAAAAGTTCTGTCTTATTTCTCCCAACCCCAAAATTAAATCTATTCCCCTAAAATAAAGAGTTATCCAGAATTTCTGAACAACTCTTTTGTAAAAGACTCATGCTACTGAATAAAGATATTTCATCATGGATGACAATAATGATTCAGAAATAAATGATGACAATATATGTTAACAACCAAATGTTATCCTTCTAAATGAGAGAATTAAATGAAAACAAAATACATGCACTTTGAGAAAATTATCAATCACAAAAAATAAATACATAAAAGAACACTGGATTAAGAGTTAATACTTACAACATTCATGAAGATTCTGGGTGGTGGATGTTACAGTAGAAAAAAATACAGAATTCTTGATGTGCATTGAAACAGAGGTCAAAACAGTCTCTGTTTGTTGTTTTCTCACAAAATAGGAGGTAGGTATTGGATCCTGACTAACTAACTGACTAGTCTCATATTCACCTGTGACACTACTCACAGAAGAAGATGTTAAAGATGCAGAACTTCTAGTGGTTTCTGCTGTTTGAGGAGAAATTTTAATTTTATCTGAGAAAGAGTTCTGCTCTTGGGACGTCAGGAGACTCAGGAGCTCAGTACTTGCAAAAGACATGCTATCAGAAGGTGTAGGTGAAGGTGGTGTTACAGGAGAGGAGAATTCTTCTGTTTTTAGTGCTGCTGTGAGGCTTTCATGGACCCCCACAGTCCTTAAGGAGCTTGAACTTGTTGCAAGAGAAGGGGTTGTTGAAGGAGAGCTTATCCAGACCTCTTTCTGAAGAGAAGTAGGAGATATGGGACTGGCTACGGTATGGCTCCCACCACCTCCCTCCATAAGTGTTGTGCTGGAGCCAGTTGTGCCCTGAAGGATGCTTGTGCTTTCAGAGGAGGCTATGCTTTGCATTTCTCTCTGGGATGTTCTCCCAGAAGGGAGAGTATTTGTCCACGTTGCATCGGGGGGACGGTTGGTGGCTGAGATGCCGGACGTCTTTGGTTCATGGGAGGTGCGTTGACTGAGGAGCCAGGTGCTGCCCAAGGAGGGGCTGTGCGACAATAGCGGAGACGGAGGTGGTGCTGAAGAGGAGAAGGTCTCCGGGTGTAGATCGGCACTCGAGCTTTCCCTGAGATCCCTAGTGGTAACAGAGAAGTGGGCTGTCCTGCCTGGAGTGCTGCTCCCAAAAGATGCAGAAGGCTGTTCTGTGGAAGCTGCCTTCCAGGAAACCCCTTGTGTGGGACCCGTGCCGGATTGGGTGCTGATGCTCACCTCTTTTTCAGGCGACCCGCTCGGTTGGACAGAGGGGCTGGACTCCAGACCTGAGGGTGCCGAGCTGGACGACTCCTCGGTTCTCTTGGAAAGAGGACTGGGGGTGGCAGAGGACTCGGGGAATGTCTTTGGTGTTGAGGTGAGGTCTGAGTCCTGCTTTTGGGAGGTCAGGTGATTGAACACCTGGGTGCTGGTGGAAGAGGTGCTGCCCACGGACCTTTGCGAAGATGGGGTGAAAAGAGAGGAAGAGCCCTCCAGCCGATCAGCTGTAGGGCTTTTGTGGAGCCCCCGAGTGCTGAAGGTGCTTGGGCCTGTCCCGAATGAAATCGATTCCGGAGTAATGCTTGCGGAGACCTCTTTGTTCCCAGTGGTTGGAGGTATGGAACTGGCTTCAGGATGGCTCTCCCCTTCTGGCACAAGGGTTGTGCTGGAGCCGGTCTGACTCGTGCCCTGGGAGATGCTTGCACTTTCGGAAGACGCTGGGTGTTCCATGGGTGTCGCTTCAGGCAGAGTGTTTGTAGCAATGGAAGGGGAAGGAAACCCTCTTGCAGATGGGGTGGAGAAACTAGGCTCTGTGGACGGGGTGCTGGTTTCAGCTCCTGTGCTACTAGCCTGGCTTCCCTCCCGAGAGCTGCTTAGTGTTACCGAAGTGGTGGGTGCCATGTCCAAGGCTGGCGTGGATTGCACTCCGGATGTTTCCGCCTGGGATGTCTTCCGGGAAGGACGAGTATTTGTCCCAGTTACCTTGGCGAGGCTGCTGCTGGCTGAGATGCCTGACATTTTCAGCTCATTGGAGACGGCTTGAGTGATTCTTTGGGTGCTGCCCAAGAAGGAGGGGCTGTGCGACGAAAGCGGAGACGGAGGTGGCGCTGAAGAGGAGAAGGTCTCCGGGTGTTGATCAGCACTCGAGCTTTCCCTGAGATCCCTAGTGGTAACAGAGAAGTGGGCTGTCCTGCCTGGAGTGCTGCTCCCAAATGATACGGAAGGCTGTTGTGTGGAAGCTGCCTTCCAGGAAACCCCTTGTGTGGGACCCGTGCCGGATTGGGTGCTGATGCTCACCTCTTTTTCAGGCGACCCGCTCGGTTGGACAGAGGGGCTGGACTCCAGACCTGAGGGTGCTGAGCTGTACAACTCCTCGGTTCTCTTGGAAAGAGGACTGGGGGTGGCGGAGGGCTCGGGGAACGTCTTTGGTGTTGAGGTGTGGTCCGAATCCTGCTGTTGGGAGGTCAGGTGATTGAACACCTGGGTGCTGGTGGAAGAGGTGCTGCCCACGGGCCTTTGCGAAGATGGGGTGAAAAGAGAGGAAGAGCCCTCCAGCCGTTCTGCTGTAGGGCTTTTGTGGAGCCCCCGAGTGCTGAAGGTGCTTGGGCCTGTCCCAAATGAAATCGATTCTGGGGAAATGCTTACGGAGACCTCTTTGTTCTCAGTGGTTGGAGGTATGGAGCTGACTTCAGGATGGCTCTCCCCTTCTGGCACAAGGGTTGTGCTGGAGCCGGTCTGACTCGTGCCCTGGGAGATGCTTGCACTTTTGGAAGATGCTGCGTGTTCCGTGGGTGTCTCTTCTGGCAGATTGTTTGTAGCAATGGAAGGGGAAGGAAACCCTCTTGCAGATGGGGTGGAGAAACTAGGCTCAGTGGATGGGGTACTGGTTTCAGCTCCTGTGCTACTAGCCTGGCTTCCCTCCCGAGAGCTGCTCAGTGTTTCCGAAGTGATGGGTGCCGTGTCCCAGGCTGGCGTGGGTTGCACTCCGGATGTTTCCACCTGGGAAGTCTTCCGGGAAGGAAGAGTATTTGTCCCGGTTACTTTGGCGAGGCTGCTGCTGGCTGAGATGCCTGACATTTTCGGCTCATTGGAGACGGCTTGAGTGATTGTATGGGTGCTGCCCAAGGAGGGGCTGTGCGACGACTGCGGAGACGGAGGTGTTGTTGAAGAGGAGAAGGTCTCCGGGTGTTGATCGGCACTCGAGCTTTCCCTGAGATCCCTAGTGGTAACAGAGAAGTGTGCTGTCCTGCCTCGAGTACTGCTCCCAAATGATGCGGAAGGCTGTTCTGTGGAAGCTGCCTTCCAGGAAACCCCTTGTGTGGGACCCGTGCCGGATTGGTTGCTGATGCTCACCTCTTTTTCAGGCGACCCGCTCGGTTGGACAGAGGGGCTGGACTCCAGACCTGAGGGTGCCGAGCTGGACGACTCCTCGGTTCTCTTGGAAAGAGGACTGGGTGTGGCGGAGGGCTCGGGGAACGTCTTTGGTGTTGAGGTGTGGTCCGAATCCTGCTGTTGGGAGGTCAGGTGATTGAACACCTGGGTGCTGGTGGAAGAGGTGCTGCCCACGGGCCTTTGCGAAGATGGGGTGAAAAGAGAGGAAGAGCCCTCCAGCCGTTCTGCTGTAGGGCTTTTGTGGAGCCCCCGAGTGCTGAAGGTGCTTGGGCCTGTCCCGAATGAAATCGATTCCGGAGTAATGCTTGCGGAGACCTCTTTGTTCCCAGTGGTTGGAGGTATGGAGCTGGCTTCAGGATGGCTCTCCCCTTCTGGCACAAGGGTTGTGCTGGAGCCGGTCTGACTCGTGCCCTGGGAGATGCTTGGACTTTCGGAAGATGCTGCGTGTTCCGTGGGTGTCTCTTCTGGCAGAGTGTTTGTAGCAATGGAAGGGGAAGGAAACCCTCTTGCAGATGGGGTGGAGAAACTTGGCTCTGTGGACGGGGTGCTGGTTTCACCTCCGGTGCTACTAGCCTGGCTTCCCTCCCGAGAGCTGCTCAGTGTTTCCGAAGTGGTGGGTGCCGTGTCCCAGGCTGGCGTGGGTTGCACTCCGGATGTTTCCACCTGGGATGTCTTCCGGGAAGGAAGAGTATTTGTCCCGGTTACTTTGGTGAGGCTGCTGCTGGCTGAGATGCCTGACATTTTTGGCTCATTGTAGACGGCTTGAGTGATTGTATGGGTGCTGCCCAAGTAGGGGCTGTGCGACGATTGCGGAGACGGAGGTGGCGCCGGAGAGGAGAAGGACTCCGGGTTTTGATCGGCACTCGAGCTTTCCCTGAGATCCCTAGTGGTAACAGAGAAGTGGGCTGTCCTGCCTGGAGTGCTGCTCCCAATTGATGCGGAAGGCTGTTCTGTGGAAGCTGCCATCCAGGAAACCCCTTGTGTGGGACCCGTGCCAGATTGGGTGCTGATGCTCACCTGTTTTTCAGGCGACCCGCTTGGTTGGACAGAGGGGCTGGACACCAGACCTGAGGGTGCTGAGCTGTACAACTCCTCGGTTCTCTTGGAAAGAGGACTCGGGGTGTCGGAGGGCTCGGGGAACGTCTTTGGTGTTGAGGTGTGGTCCGAATCCTGCTGTTGGTTGGTCAGGTGATTGAACACCTGGGTGCTGGTGGAAGAGGTGCTGCCCACGGGCCTTTGCGAAGATGGGGTGAAAAGAGAGGAAGAGCCCTCCAGCCGTTCTGCTGTAGGGCTTTTGTGGAGCCCCCGAGTGCTGAAGGTGCTTGGGCCTGTCCCGAATGAAATCGATTCTGGAGAAATGCTTGTAAAGCTCTCTTTGTTCCCAGTGGTTGGAGGTATGGAGCTGGCTTCAGGATGGCTCTCCCCTTCTGGTACAAGGGTTGTGCTGGAGCCGGTCTGACTCGTGCCCTGGGAGATGCTTGCACTTTCGGAAGACGCTGCGTTTTCCATGGGTGTCTCTTCTGGCAGAGAGTTTGTAGCAATGGAAGGGGAAGGAAACCCTCTTGCAGATGGGGTGGAGAAACGAGGCTCTTTGGACGGGGTGCTGGTTTCAGCTCCTGTGCTACTAGCCTGGCTTCCCTCCCGAGAGCTGCTCAGTTTATCCGAAGTGGTGTGTGCCGTGTCCCAGGCTGGCGTGGGTTGCACTCCGGATGTTTCCGCCTGGGATGTCTTCCGGGAAGGAAGAGTATTTGTCCCGGTTACTTTGGCGAGGCTGCTGCTGGCTGAGATGCCTGACATTTTCGGCTCATTGGAGACGGCTTGAGTGATCGAATGGGTGCTGCCCAAGGAGGGGCTGTGCGATGATTGCGGAGACAGAGGTGGCGCTGAAGACGAGAAGGTCTCCGGGTTTTGATCGGCACTCGAGCTTTCCCTGAGATCCCTAGTGGTAACAGAGAAGTGGGCTGTCCTGCCTGGAGTGCTGCTCCCAAATGATGCGGAAGGCTGTTCTGTGGAAGCTGCCTTCCACGAAACCCCTTGTGTGGGACCCGTGCCATATTGGGTGCTGATGCTCAACTCTTTTTCAGGCGACCCGCTCGGTTGGACAGAGGGGCTGGACTCCAGACCTGAGGGTGCCGAGCTGGACGACTCCTCGGTTCTCTTGGAAAGAGGACTGGGGGTGGCGGAGGGCTCGGGGAACGTCTTTGGTGTTGAGGTGTGGTCCGAGTCCTGCTGTTGGGAGGTCAGATAATGGAACACCTCGGTGCTGGTGGAAGAGGTGCTGCCTACGGGCCTTTGCGAAGATGGGGTGAAAAGAGAGGAAGAGCCCTCCAGCCGTTCTGCTGTAGGGCTTTTGTGGAGCCCCCGAGTGCTGAAGGTGCTTGGGCCTGTCCCGAATGATATCGATTCTGGAGAAATGCTTGCGGAGACCTCTTTGTTCCCAGTGGTTGGAGGTATGGAGCTGGCTTCAGGATAGCTCTCCCCTTCTGGCACAAGGGTTGTGCTGGAGCCGGTCTGACTCGTGCCCTGGGAGATACTTGCACTTTCGGAAGATGCTGCTTGTTCCGTGGGTGTCTCTTCTGGCAGAGTGTTTGTAGCAATGGAAGGGGAAGGAAACCCTCTTGCAGATGGGGTGGAGAAACTAGGCTCTGTGGACGGGGTGCTGGTTTCAGCTCCTGTGCTACTAGACTGACGTCCCTCCCGAGAGCTGCTCAGTGTTTCCGAAGTGGTGGGGGCCGTGTCCCAGGCTGGCGTGGGTTGCACTCCGGATGTTTTCCGCCTGGGATGTCTTCCGGGAAGGACGAGAATTTGTCCCGGTTACTTTGGCGAAGCTGCTGCTGGCTGAGATGCCTGACATTTTCGGCTCATTGGAGACGGCTTGAGTGATTGTATGGGTGCTGCCCAAGTAGGGGGCTGTGCGACGATTGCGGAGACGGAGGTGGCGCCGAAGAGGAGAAGGTCCCCGGGTTTTGATCGGCACTCGAGCTTTCCCTGAGATCCCTAGTGGTAACAGAGAAGTGGGCTGTCCTGCCTGGAGTGCTGCTCCCAAATGATGCGGAAGGCTGTTCTGTGGAAGCTGCCTTCCAGGAAACCCTTTTTGTGGGACCCGTGCCGGAGTTGGGTGCTGATGCTCACCTCTTTTTCAGGCAACCCGCTCGGTTGGACAGAGGGTCTGGACTCCAGACCTGAGAGTGCCGAGCTAGACGACTCCTCGGTTCTCTTGGAAAGAGGACTGGGGGTGGTGGAGGGCTCGGGGAACGTCTTTGGTGTTGAGGTGTGGTCCGAGTCCTGCTGTTGGGAGGGTCACGTGACTGAACACCTGGGTGCTGGTGGAAGAGGTGCTGCCCACGGGCCGTTGCGAAGATGGGGTGAAAAGAGAGGAAGAGCCCTCCAGCCGTTCTGCTGTAGGGCTTTTGTGGAGCCCCCGAATGCTGAAGGTGCTTGGGCCTGTCCCGAATGAAATCGATTCTGGAGAAATGCTTGCGGAGACCTCTTTGCTCCCAGTGGTTGGAGGTATGGAGCTGGCTTCAGGATAGCTCTCCAGTTCTGGCACAAGGGTTGTGCTGGAGCCGGTCTGACTCGTGCCCTGGGAGATGCTTGCACTTTCGGAAGACGCTGCGTGTTCAGTGGGTGTCGCTTCAGGCAGAGTGTTTGTAGCAATGGAAGGGGAAGGAAACCCTCTTGCAGATGGGGTGGAGAAACTATGCTCTGTGGATGGGGTGCTGGTTTAGCTCCTGTGCTACTAGCCTGGCTTCCCTCCCGAGAGATGCTCAGTTTTTCCGAACTGGTGGGTGCCGTGTCCGAGGCTGGAGTGGGTTGCTCTCGGATGTTTTCCACCTGGGATGTCTTCCGGTAAGGAAGAGTATTTGTCCCGGTTACCTTGGCGAGGCTGCTGCTTGCTGAGATGCCTGACGAATTCAGCTCGTTGGAGACGGGTTGAGTGATGGGATGGGAGCTGCCCAAGGAGGGGCTGTGCGACGATAGCGGAGATGGAGGTGGTGCTGAAGAGGAGAAGGTCTCCGGGTGTTGATCGGCACTCGAGCTTTCCTGAGATCCCTAGTGGTAACAGAGAAGTGGGCTGTCCTGCCTGGAGTGCTGCTCCCAAATGATGCGGAAGGCTGTTCTGTGGAAGCTGCCTTCCAGGAAACCCCTTGTGTGAAACCCGTGCTGGATTGGGTGCTGATGCTCACGTCTTTTTCAGGTGACCCGCTTGGTTGGACAGAGGGGCTGGACTCCAGACCTGAGGGTGCCGAGCGGTACAACTCCTCGGTTCTCTTGGAAAGAGGACTGGGGGTGTCGGAGGGCTCGGGGAACGTCTTTGGTGTTGAGGTGTGGTCCGAAACCTGCTGTTGGGAGGTCAGGTGATTGAACACCTGGGTGCTGGTGGAAGAGGTGCTGCCCACGGGCCTTTGCGAAGATGGGGTGAAAAGAGAGGAAGAGCCCTCCAGCCGATCAGCTGTAGCGCTTTTGTGGAGCCCCCGAATGCCGAAGGTGCTTGGGCCTGTCCCGAATGAAATCGATTCCGGAGAAATGCTTGCGGAGACCTCTTTGTTCCCAGTGGTTGGAGGCATGGAGTAGGCTTCAGGATGGCTCTCCCCTCCTGGCACAAGGGTTGTGCTGGAGCTGGTCTGACTCGTGCCCTGGGAGATGCTTGCACTTTTGGAAGACGCTGCGTGTTCCCTGGGTGTCTCTTCTGGCAGAGTGTTTGTAGCAATGGAAGGGGAAGGAAACCCTCTTGCAGATGGGGTGGAGAAACTAGGCTCTGTGGACGGGGTGCTGGTTTCAGCTCCTGTGCTACTAGCCTGGCTTCCCTCCCGAGACTTGCTCAGTGTTTCTGAAGTGGTGGGTGCCGTGTCCAAGGCTGGCGTGGGTTGCACTCCGGATGTTTCCGCCTGGGATATCTTCCGGGAAGGACGAGTATTTGTCCCGGTTACCTTGGCGAGACTGGTGCTTGCTGAGATGGCTGACGAATTCGGCTCGTTGGAGACGGCTTGAGTGATGGGATTGGAGCTGCCCAAGGAGGGGCTGTGTGACGATAGCGGAGACGGAGGTGTTGTTGAAGAGGAGAAGGTCTCCGGGTGTTGATCGGCACTCGAGCTTTCCCTGAGATCCCTAGTGGTAACAGAGAAGTGTGCTGTCCTGCCTCGAGTACTGCTCCCAAACGATGCGGAAGGCTGTTCTGTGGAAGCTGCCCTTCCAGGAAACCCCTTGTGTGGGACTCGTGCCGGATTGCGTGCTGATGCTCACCTCTTTTTCAGGCGACCCGCTCGTTTGGACAGAGGGGCTGGACTCCAGACCTGAGGGTGCTGAGCTGTACAACTCCTCGGTTCTCTTGGAAAGAGGACTGGGGGTGTCGGAGGGCTCGGGGAACGTCTTTGGTGTTGAGGTGTGGTCCGAGTCCTGCTGTTGGGAGGTCAGGTGATTGAACACCTGGGTGCTGGTGGAAGAGGTGCTGCCCATGGGCCTTTGCGAAGATGGGGTAAAAAGAGAGGAAGAGCCCTCCAGCCGTTCTGTTGTAGGGCTTTTCTGGAGCCCCCGAATGCTGAAGGTGCTTGGGCCTGTCCCGAATGAAATCGATTCTGGGGGAAATGCTTGCGGAGACCTCTTTGTTCCCAGTGGTTGGAGGCATGGATCTGGCTTCAGGATGGCTCTCCCCTTCTGGCACAAGGTTGTGCTGGAGCCAGTCTGACTCGTGCCCTGGGAGATACTAGCACTTTCGGAAGACGCTGCGAGTTCCGTGGGTGTCTTTTCTGGCAGAGTGTTTGTAGCAATGGAACGAGAAGGAAACCCTCTTGCAGATGGGGTGGAGAAACTAGGCTCTGTGGACGGCGAGCTGGTTTCAGCTCCTGTGCTACTAGCCTGGCTTCCCTTCCGAGAGCTGCTCAGTGTTTCCGAACTGGTGGGTGCCGTGTCCCAGGCTGGCGTGGGTTGCACTCCAGATGTTTCCGCCTGGGGATGTCTTCCGGGAAGGAAGAGTATTTGTCCCGGTTACTTTGGCGAGGCTGCTGCTGGCTGAGATGCCTGACATTTTCGCTCATTGGAAACGGCTTGAGTGATTCTTTGGGTGCTGCCCAAGTAGGGGCTGCGCGACGATAGCGGAGACGGATGTGGCGTTGAAGAGGAGAAGGTCTCCGGGTGTTGATTGGCACTTGAGCTTTCCTGAGATCCCTAGTGGTAACAGAGAAGTGGGCTGTCCTGCCTGGAGTGCTGCTCCCAAATGATGCGGAAGGCTGTTCTGTGGAAGCTGCCTTCCAGGAAACCCTTTGTGTGGGACCCGTGCCGGATTGGGTGCTGATGCTCACCTCTTTTTCAGGCAACCCGCTCAGTTGGACAGAGGGGCTGGACTCCAGACCTGAGGGTGCTGAGCTGTACAACTCCTCGGTTCTCTTGGAAAGAGGACTGGGGGTGTCGGAGGGCTCGGGGAACGTTTTTGGTGTTGAGGTGTGGTCCGAGTCCTGCTGTTGGGAGGTCAGGTGATTGAACAGCTGGGTGCTGGTGGAAGAGGTGCTGCCCACGGGCCTTTGCGAAGATGGGGTGAAAAGAGAGGAAGAGCCCTCCAGCCATTCTGCTGTAGGGCTTTTGTGGAGACCCCGAGAGCTGAAGGTGCTTGGGCCTGTCCCGAATGAAATCGATTCTGGGGAAATGCTTGTAAAGCCCTCTTTGTTCCCAGTGGTTGGAGGTATGGAGCTGGCTTCAGGATGGCTCTCCCCTTCTGGCACAAGGGTTGTGCTGGAGCCAGTCTGACTCGTGCCCTGGGAGATACTAGCACTTTCGGAAGACGCTGCGAGTTCCGTGGGTGTCTTTTCTGGCAGAGTGTTTGTAGCAATGGAACGAGAAGGAAACCCTCTTGCAGATGGGGTGGAGAAACTAGGCTCTGTGGACGGCGAGCTGGTTTCAGCTCCTGTGCTACTAGCCTGGCTTCCCTTCCGAGAGCTGCTCAGTGTTTCCGAACTGGTGGGTGCCGTGTCCCAGGCTGGCGTGGGTTGCACTCCAGATGTTTCCGCCTGGGATGTCTTCCGGGAAGGAAGAGTATTTGTCCCGGTTACTTTGGCGAGGCTGCTGCTGGCTGAGATGCCTGACATTTTCGGCTCATTGGAAACGGCTTGAGTGATTCTTTGGGTGCTGCCCAAGTAGGGGCTGCGCGACGATAGCGGAGACGGATGTGGCGTTGAAGAGGAGAAGGTCTCCAGGTGTTGATTGGCACTTGAGCTTTCCCTGAGATCCCTAGTGGTAACAGAGAAGTGGGCTGTCCTGCCTGGAGTGCTGCTCCCAAATGATGCGGAAGGCTGTTCTGTGGAAGCTGCCTTCCAGGAAACCCTTTGTGTGGGACCCGTGCCGGATTGGGTGCTGATGCTCACCTCTTTTTCAGGCAACCCGCTCAGTTGGACAGAGGGGCTGGACTCCAGACCTGAGGGTGCTGAGCTGTACAACTCCTCGGTTCTCTTGGAAAGATGACTGGGGGTGTCGGAGGGCTCGGGGAACGTTTTTGGTGTTGAGGTGTGGTCCGAGTCCTGCTGTTGGGAGGTCAGGTGATTGAACAGCTGGGTGCTGGTGGAAGAGGTGCTGCCCACGGGCCTTTGCGAAGATGGGGTGAAAAGAGAGGAAGAGCCCTCCAGCCATTCTGCTGTAGGGCTTTTGTGGAGACCCCGAGAGCTGAAGGTGCTTGGGCCTGTCCCGAATGAAATCGATTCTGGGGAAATGCTTGTAAAGCCCTCTTTGTTCCCAGTGGTTGGAGGTATGGAGCTGGCTTCAGGATGGCTCTCCCCTTGTGGCACAAGGGTTGTGCTGGAGCCGGTCTGACTCGTGCCCTGGGAGATGCTTGCACTTTCGGAAGATGCTGCGTGTTCCGTGGGTGTCTCTTCTGGCAGGGTGTTTGTAGCAATGGAAGGGGAAGGAAACCCTCTTGCAGATGGGGTGGATAAACTAGGCTCTGTGGACGGGGTGCTGGTTTCAGCTCCTGTGCTACTAGCCTGGCTTCCCTCCCGAGAGCTGCTCAGTGTTTCCGAAGTGGTGGGTGCCGGGTGTCCCAGGCTGGCGTGGGCTGCTCTCCAGATGTTTCCGCCTGGGATGTCTTCCGAGAAGGAAGAGTATTTGTCCCGGTTACCTTGGCGAGGCTGCTGCTGGCTGAGATGCCTGACGTTTTTCAGCTCGTTGGAGACGGCTTGAGTGATTGGATGGGTGCTGCCCAAGGAGGGGCTGTGCGACGATAGCGGAGACGGAGGTGGTGCTGAAGAGGAGAAGGTCTCCGGGTGTTGATCGGCACTCGAGCTTTCCCTGAGATCCCTAGTGGTAACAGAGAAGTGGGCTGTCCTGCCTGGAGTGCTGCTCCCAAATGATGCGGAAGGCTGTTCTGTGGAAGCTGCCTTCCAGGAAACCCCTTGTGTGGGACCCGTGCCGGATTGGGTGCTGATGCTCACCTCTTTTTCAGGCAACCCGCTCAGTTGGACAGAGGGGCTGGACTCCAGACCTGAGGGTGCCGAGCTGTACAACTCCTCGGTTCTCTTGGAAAGAGGACTGGGGGTGTCGGAGGGCTCGGGGAACGTCTTTGGTGTTGAGGTGTGGTCCGAGTCCTGCTGTTGGGAGGTCAGGTGATTGAACACCTGGGTGCTGGTGGAAGAGGTGCTGCCCACGGGCCTTTGCGAAGATGGGGTGAAAAGAGAGGAAGAGCCCTCCAGCCGTTCTGCTGTAGGGCTTTTGTGGAGACCCCGAGAGCTGAAGGTGCTTGGGCCTGTCCCGAATGAAATCGATTCTGGGGAAATGCTTGTAAAGCCCTCTTTGTTCCAGTGGTTGGAGGTATGGAGCTGGCTTCAGGATGGCTCTCCCCTTCTGGCACAAGGGTTGTGTTGGAGCCGGTCTGACTCGTGCCCTGGGAGATGCTTGCACTTTCGGAAGACGCTGGGTGTTCCGTGGGTGTCTCTTCTGGCAGAGTGTTTGTAGTAATGGAAGGGGAAGGAAACCCTCTTGCAGATGGGGTGGAGAATCCAGGCTCTGTGGACGTGGTGCTGGTTCCAACTCCAGCGCTACTAGCCTGATGTCCCGCCTGAGAGCTTCTCAGTCTTTCCGAAGTTGTAGGTGCCGCGTCCGAGCCTGGTGTGTTTTGCAATCCGTATGTTTTCCCCTGGGATGTCTTCCGGGACAGAAAGAGTTTTTGTTCCAGTTACCTTGGCGAGGCTGCTGCTTCCTGTGATGCCTGACATGTTTTGCTCATTGGAGACATGTTGGGTTAGGAATTGGGTGCTGCCCAAGGAGGGGCTGTGTGATGGTAAGGGAGACAAAGGTTGCGATGAAGAGGAGAACGTGTCCAGTTTTTTATCTGTATTCGTGCTCTCCCTGAGATCCCTAGTGGTAACAGAGCTGTGGTCCTTCCTGACTGGAGTGCTGCTCTCAAATGATGTGGAAGGCTGTTCTGTGGAAGCTGCTTTCCAGGAAACCTCTTCAGTGGGTTCTGTGCCAGATTTGGTGATGATGGTCTGCTTTTGGACAGTCAATGCACTCCATGGGACAGAGGGGCTATATTCCAGACCTGAGGGTTCATGGCTTGACGATTCCTTGGTTATTCTGGAAGAATGTCTCTGCCCCGTGGTTTGTTGATATAGCTGATTGATTGTTGATTCAGCGTAGTAACCTTCTGATCCGTAATGGACTTGTGTGTAGGAATATAGGCATTTAGAAAGTCACATAATCTATTTTTTTTATAAATTCACAATATGCATTTTTAATGTTATTAAATAATACACCATTTTAAAATTGGGAAGCAGAATTTTTGCTGTTGTGTATGTTGATACTGAAAAATTGAGATTAACATTAAATTAAAAATGTTAAGGTCCTGCATTAGAGATTTTGTTGTGTAAGCCATAGGAATTGATTGATTGATTGATTTCATATTTCTCGGCTTTTTTTCATTGAGGGACTGCTATGCAGGTGTGAATATTAAAACCAGTAGTACTTAAAACTGAAAGTGTCACATATTTGAAAGTTATTAATCTTGAACCATAATTGAAATCCATTAAGTGTATTTTAAATAAACTATTTTAAGTGTAATTTATTAAAAAACTTTAAAAGCAACTTCAGAAAGCCAACATCATCCTCCAGGGTGTGATTCCCCTCTGTATCAACAATTTCATCTATAGAAAGTAATCCTAGACACAGTGCTTCCTCATTTCTACAGTAGAAATCGCACAGTAAGCTATTCTGTACATTGCAAGGTATCCTAAAGGTAAAAAAAGAGAGTATGTACCAATTCCCTTTTCACATTTCTAACAGACATTCAGATAATTAGAATTGATTTTACTCAATTTTATCAGTGTCAAATACTATCTTAAACGTAGTTTTTTTAAAAAATTATTTCATTCTCACCGACATAAATCATAAAACCCTCATTTTCCATATCTTCATCCATTGTTCGCCATTTATTCTTTTTCCTAAATCTTGTTCCCACACTAGCTTCAATCCTTCATTCTTAATCTCTTCTTCTCCTATATCTAGCAAAAGTCTATAAATTTTACTTACTACACCCTTCACTGACTCAGTCATCTGAATATCTTTATATGATAATAGAAATTGTTCATACTTTGTACATTCTCTACCTTTATTATACTTCTTTACCCATTCATTGGTCCTTCTTTCTAATTGCATATAATTCAACCATGATATATTCTTATTTTGAAAAATTTGTTTCATTTGATCTTCCAGTCTCATTTTATCCAACCAATCTTTTAATCTGATCACTTTTTTTTCTTTAAACAATTTTAAATAGACTTTCATATTGGTGGGGAAATTCTCTATTTCAGTCACTAATCCTAATGGAGAGTTAAATGGACATAGATTTTTTTTATACATATACCACACATTCAACATAGTTTTTAAAAAGGGGTTATTAATTTCACTAATTTTTTGTTTTTTAATTATACTGAACAGATATCTTTCAATATCTACCTGTAGTTCTGATGATTCCATTTTCCACCAAATTAACCTTTCTGGGTTATATATAATTTCCCCAATAAAGGTCAGCCATATAATAATTTTTAATATTTGGTATACCTATAACTCCTTTTTTTGTTGTCTTATACCAATACATTTTATTTATTCTGGCTTTCTTCCCTTCGTTACAATACCTATTGATCAATCCTTGCCAGAATTTAAAATCATCTTCTGTTAATTGTATTGGTAACATCCTAAATTCTGCTTGGGTAACAGTCTATCCTCCATATCATTTTACCCACGCTTCGTGCTTCTGGAGAGGACACTCCAGCTTCTCATACAGCATCGAAATAACACAGGAAGTAGCAGTTACCGGTTATAAGTCTTTGCTCGATTGGCGTAGAGCATGACACCAGGGGCTACTTCCAATGGTGGGAGAGGTCATTGCACCTCACTAGGTAGCTACCGCCCGCCTTAAGCTGGGCAGCCCCCAGCCAGTAAGGTGCTGCCTCGCCACAGTCTGTTAACCTCATGGGGTGCATGGGGTTTAGGGTGAAAGCTGACAAACAGATCGATAACCCTGCACCATGCAATAGTCATAAGAAAACTTCTGCCCTAAAGTTGGGCACCTGGAATGTTCGGACAATGACCCCTGGCTTTTCTGACGACCTGCAGGAAATAGATGATGCGCGCAAGACAGCTGTCATCAACATGGAACTGAGTAGGCTGCAGATGGACATTGTTGCCCTGCAAGAGACGAGATTGTCAGACTCGGAATCTGTCAAAGAAAATTTTTTCTCATTCTTCTGACAGGGAAAACCATTGAATGAGACCAGGGAATATGGTGTTGGCTTTGCAGTTAGAAATACTCTGCTGAGATCCATTGTTCCACCTACTGCGGGGAGTGAAAGAATCCTGTCTCTGCAGCTCCACTCATCAGCAGGAACAGTCACCCTCATTAGTGCATATGCACCAACACTGTCGTCTACAACAGAAGACAAAGACAAATTCTATGACGATCTGGGAGCTATTATCAAAAAAATCCCCGAGAGAAAGCCGCTGTTCATTCTCGGTGACTTTAACGCTAGAGTTGGTGCTGATCACAATTCTTGGCCCACTTGTCTAGGCTGTTTTGGCATTGGAAAGATGAACAAAAATGGCCAACGCTTGCTGGAGTTTTGCTGTTATTATTGTCTTTGCGTCAGCAACACATTCTTTAATACGAAGCCTCAACACAGAGTTTCCTGGAGACATCCAAGAGCCAAGCATTGGCATCAGCTCGATTTGATCCTCAGTAGACATTCTAGCCTTCCTAGTATTACGATCACATGCAGCTACCAGAGTGCTGATTGCGATACTGATCACTCCCTGGTGTTTAGCAGAGTAAAACTGCAAATAAAGAGATTGTATCACACGAAAAAGGAAGGAAGACCACATATTGACATCAGCAAGACTCGCGATCAGAGAAAAGTGGAGGAATTTGCCCAAGCGCTTGAGGAAACTCTTCCAGGCCCGGCTGTTGCAAATGCACCTGAACCATGGAAACATTTCAAGAATGCTGTTTATAACACGGCCTTGTCCACATTTGGCAAGAAGACCAAAAAGATGGCAGACTGGTTCGAAGCCCATTTGGAGGAGTTGATGCCAGCCATTGAGGAAAAGAGGAGAGCTCTAGCAGCATACAAAGCCTGTCCTAGTGAGTACAACTTGCAGGTTCTTCGAGTTGCTCGTAGCAAAGTCCAACAGACTGCCAGGAGATGTTCTAACGATTATTGGCTTCAGCTCTGCTCTCAGATACAGATAGCAGCAGACACAGGTGACATCAAGGGAATGTATGATGGTATCAAGCAGGCTTTAGGTCTAATACAGAAGAAATCTGCTCCTTTGAAGGCTGCTACAGGCGTGATCATCCAGGACCGAGCACAGCAGATGGAACGCTGGGTGCAGCACTACTCTGAGCTATATTCTAGAGAGAATGTAGTAACCAAAGAGGTATTAAATTAAGTGCCTGCCTGTCTTGGAAAAGTTGGACAGCGAACTAACTTTAGCAGAAATAAAAGCGGCCTTGAATTCCCTTGCCTCCGGCAAAGCACCTGGGAAGGATAACATCCCTGTTGAAGTGCTGAAGTGCTGTAAAGAGACCATCACCACTGAGTTGTATGAAATCTTTTGTCTTTGCTGGAGGGAAGGAGGAGTACCACAGGACATGAAGGATGCAAACATCGTCACATTGTACAAGAACAAAGGAGACAGGGGCGACTGCCATAACTTCCGTGGCATCTCTCTTCTCGGCGTTGTAGGGAAGCTGCTTGCCCATGTTGTGCTGAAGAGGCTCTAGGTGCTTGCAGACAGAGTCTATCCAGAATCACAGTGTGGATTTCGAGCTAATAGATCCACCAGTGACATGATATTTTCCCTCAGACAGTTGCAGGAGAAATGTAGGGAACAACGACAGCCACTCTTTGTGGCCTTCATAGATCTTACAAAGGCCTTTGATTTGGTTAGCAGGGACAGCCTTTTTAAAATACTTCCCAAGATTGGATGTTCACCTCGACTCCTTAACATCATCAGGTCCTTTCATGAGGAAATGAAGGGCACTGTAGTTTTTGATGGCTCAACATCAGATCCCTTTGACATCTGAAGCAGAGTGAAACAGGGCTGTGTCCTTGCACCAACTCTGTTTGGGATCTTTTTTGCTGTCATGCTGAAGCACGCTTTTGGAACTGCAACAGAAGGTGTCTATCTCTGGACTAGATCAGATGGAAAGTTCTTTAATCTCTTCCTCTTCACTGATGATGCAGTTGTTGTTGCCCATTCTGCTGAAGACCTCCAACAACTTATGAATCGTTTTAGTAAGGCCTGCCAAGATTTTGGATTAACAATCAGCCTGAAGAAAACACAAGTCATGGGCCAGGGCATGGACTCACCTCCGTCTATTACCATCTCTACACAATAATTGGAGGTTGTTCATGATTTTGTGTACCTTGGCTCAACTATATCTGGCACTCTCTCCCTAGATGTCGAGCTGGATAAACGCATTGGCAAAGCAGCTACCATGTTCTCTAGACTCACAAAGAGAGTATGGCTGAATAAGAAGCTGACAGCATATACCAAGATCCAGGCCTATAGAGCCTGTGTCCTGAGTACACTCCTGTACTGCAGTGAGTCCTAGACCCTTTGTGCATGGCAGGAGAGGAAGTTGAACACGTTCCATATGCATTGTCTCCGACGCATTTTTGGTATCACCTGGCAGGACAAAGTTCCAAATAGAGTAGTCCTAGAATGAGCTGGAATTGTTAGCATGTATACATTACTGAAACAGCGATGTCTACGTTGGCTTGGGCATGTCGTGAGAATGGCTGATGGTAGGATTCCAAAAGATCTCCTGTATGGAGAATTAGTGCAGGGAAATTGCCCCAGAGGGAGACCACAGCTGCGATACAAGGATATCTGCAAGCGGGATCTGAAGGCCTTAGGAATGATCCTCAACAGATGGGAAACTTTGACATCTGAGCGTTCAGCCTGGAGGCAGCATGTCCTCTCCCAATTTGAAGAGACACTTGTTCAGCTGGCCGAGGCAAAGAGGCAGTCCTGAAACCAGCAAAATCAGGGAGCTGGACAGGGGACAGACTGTATTTATCTTCAGTGTGGAAGGGATCGTCACTCTCGAATTGGCCTTCTCAGCCACACTAGACGCTGTTCCAAGACCTCTATACAGAGCATGTTACCATAGTCTCTCGAGACAGAAGGATGCCTACACAACATCCTAAATAAAAAATTAATCTTTGGTGAAATCTTCATTTTCATCAGCGCAATCCTTCCAAACCAAGAAAGTTTCAAACTGGAATATTCCTGTAATTTATTTTTGATATCCCTTTTTAATTTATTATAATTATGCTCCTTTATTTTCTGAGTATCCTTTACTAAATCTATACCTAAATGTTTAACAGATTTAAATATCCTAAAATCATATTTATTAGCAAACTTTTCTTGTTCTAATTTATTATGATTAAACAACATTATTTCAGATGTTTGCCAATTTACACATAATCCAGTTATTTTTCCAAATTTTCCTAAATGGTTTTTAAGTCTGTCCATACTTTCTAATGGGTTTTTAACTGTCAAAAGGGAATCATCAGCAAATAAATTAATCTTTATTTTATTATTCTCACCCATACCACTAATTAAATCATCATTCCTTATTGCATTTGCTAACATTTCAATAATCAAACAAAACAGAACTGGGGAAAGAGGGCAACCTCGTCTAGTGCCTCGGCCTAGAGCTATCTGTTCTGTCATCCCGTCATTAACTATTGCTGCAGACGTGTTCTCCAAATATAGTTGATCTATTACCCCCATAAATTTCTTTCCAAAACCCCAACCCTTTAAAAGAATCTTTAATGTTGGCCATTCTACACAATCAAATGCCTTGAAAATATCTAGTGATAAAATACCTGCCTTTATCTTATATTTTCTATATTATATATAATATTCAAAACCCTCCTAGTTAAATTCGCCATTTGTCATCCCTTTAAAAAAACCATTCTGATCCTCCTTAATATCTTTTGTAATGAACTTATTCATTTTATTTGCTAAAATTGCTGTAAATATCTTTGCATCTTGATTTAATAACAAAATAGGCCTATACGAGCTTGGATCTGTCAGATCTTTATTGAGTTTTGGGATAAGAGTTGTTAGTGAATATTTCCAAGATTCTGGTATTTTCTCTCCTTCCAGTATTCCATTATAAAGTATTTTCAACTTAAATCAGTATTGATTTAAATGATTTATAATATTCTGATCCCATTCCATCAAAGCCTGGAGTCTTACCATTTTTTAGTTTGTTGATAACCTCTGCAATCTCTTCATCCTTTATCTCTTTTTCTAATTCTCTTTTATCACTCTCTAATAGTTTACTCTTTACATTTTTTAAATATAACTTCCTATATCTTCTTTTGATATATTATTTTCTTTATATAAATTTTGATAAAATTCTTGTAATATTACTAATTTTTCTTTCATCAGGCTGCAATTCTTTCCTGTTTTATCTCTAATCACTCCAATTGTACTTTTTAATCTTTTAGTTTGAGATATCCTGGCTAAAACTTTGAATTTTTATTACTATACTCAAAGAAATTTCTCTTCAAATATATCAAATCTCTCTGAACCTTTTCTAACTCTGTGCTTTCTAACTTTCCTTTTAGCTTGAATCTCTAATAATTTGTTATTATCTCTATCTATAAAATATTTACTTTCTAAATCTTTTAATGATTCTCCTATTTTTTTATATATTTTCTTCTCTCAATTTTTTTATTCTGCATGATTCCCTTATGGCAATTCCTCTGATAACTATTTTCATGATGTCCCATAACACTCCTATTTTACTCCCACCTGCTTCATTTATTGACCATATTTCTATCCATTCTTTCTTAGCCCTATCCATTACATCTATATACTCAAAAATATTGGAGTCTATTCTCCATCTTCTCACCTCTCTATAATCTCTCTTAACTTTCATCTCCATTGTCATCAACGCATGATCCGTTATTTTTATCACATTAATATCTGTATCTACTACTTTAGAAATGAAATTTGAGATATAAACATAAAATCTATTCTAGAATAACTATTATGTACAGAGGAATAATAAGTAAATCTTCTTTCATCTCCCTTCAATTCTCTCCATATATCTTTTAAATCCGTAGTTTTCAATATCTTACTCAATAAGGTACTTCTTTTATTCAATTCATCTCTTTTACTTACAGTTTTATCCTTTACCTTATCTAAAACCATATTAAAATATCCTGCCATAATAACATATCCCTTTCTAACCTTCTCCATTTCTTTAACAACAGTTTTATAAAATTCTCCTTGATTCACATTTGGTGCATAAACTTTTACTAACATATAATCTTCTTCCCCCATTAGTCCCTGTATTATTAAATATCTACCATTACTATCTTTTACTACTTCTTTTACCACAAATTCACAGTGTTTAGAGATCAATATTGCTACACCTTTGGATTTGGTAGTCCCAAATCCTTTTTCATAAATATGTATATTTTGAAGTTTCAGTTCATTAATTCCATCCTTTGATTGATGAGTCTCTTGTAGGCAGATAATGTCCACCTTATTCTTCTTCAATAATGTTTCTATTCTTTTTCTCTTTATTACAGACCCTAGGCCTTTCACATTTAAAGTAGCCACCTTTATGTTTTTCCCCATATCCATTCTATATCCCATCTTTTTTTAGGTCCCGTTGTGCACCCCACAAAACAGAAAAATGAAAAAAAAAAACACAAATTCACATAATACACTTTCCCATCCCCTATCCCTCCACCCTACAGATAACCTGTTTTCCTCTCCCTAATTCCCCCCACTGCTCTAGGGCAGTGGTTCTTAACCTGGGCAATATAGCCCCCCAGAGGGCAATTTCATTTTTCAGGGGGGCGATGGAATGAAAAGGGGTGACACGGGGGCAAAGGAACAGAAGGGGGCGATATGGGGGCGATGGAGCGAGCCAAACCTGAGAAGGCGGCTGCAGCCGCGGTGCTGGCAGCGGATCCGGCAGGCGGATCCAGAGCAGCTGGTGCTGGCAGCGGATCCAGTGCCACTGCCACGGGGAGGGGGGCGATGATAACTTCCTCAATGGCTCAAGGGGGCATTTCTTTCAAAAAGGTTAAGAACCACTGCTCTAGGGTTTAACGCAAGCTCTTGGGGGGGGGGGAGACGCCACCTCCACTAGTCCGAACTCGAGCCAAATTCTCACTCCTATTCTACCCTACATTTTTTCTTAATACCTTCCCCCCTTTATTTTACTTATTTATTGCCTTTTTAGCATCCTTATCCCTTAATCTATCCTCCCTCTTCTCCCTCGCCATGAAAAAGAACAAAACGGGGGAGGGGGAGGGGAAAGGACGGCATAAGGGAACTAAAAAGGAAGGAATGGAACAACAGCAAAAAATTCTGTCGGGACAGAATGCACAGCTAAGTTTTCATCTCTCCGCCCTGCTGGATGTAATTAAGTTGTAAAATGCCTTTCTCCCTTCTCAAAATGTGAGTAAACTTGCTTAAAATCCTTTGAAAAAAGTTCAAGCAGAGATAGAAGTGCTTTTTAAACTCTAAAGGCTTCACTGCTTATCTGTGGAATGTACTTTCACTTTCTCCCTGATGAACGCTAGCGAAAGTTGAACTGCTAATGAACTGTAAAAAAACTATTGTACTTCTCTGTGTCATGAGTCTTTCGTTCTGCTTATGAGAAGAAAAAAAGATAAGAGTTGTAAACCCCCTTGCTGGACTCGGGAACCATAAGAGGCTAAACCATCAGACCGTAGCCTTGAACATCTTAGATGGACAGAGGCAATATCCCTCGCTCCTAAGGAAGCCCAAGAAGGTGCTGGAAAGGAGGGGGGAGGGGGAACCTCTCTGAGCAGTTCTATAGAAGCAAAAATGGAGAAACAGATGGCTGAACTAACGGCTTGTGTGAAAGATTTAGCCAAAGATATGCCACATCAGATAGATAAAAAATTAGAACAGGTGGTTCTTAAAGTGGACGATGTAATGAAAGAATGTCAACAGATTGGGAAGGACATGAAAACGGTCCAAGGAGAGATACATGGGCTGAAGGCGAGCATGATAAAAATTGAGGACAGAGTAAAATGAACGGAAGATTTATCAAAACAGAATGGAAAATAGACACATCAACAGAGGATGGATGATTTGCAAAAGAAAATGATTTATTTGGAAGAGAGCTCAAGACGTAACAACATCAATATAATGAACTTTGAGCTGCAAAAGGGAGCTGACCTTAAACAGGAAGTGGTGACCTGGATAAACTCTATAATGAACTCTCAGCATGTGTCTGAAGAGGATATAGAAAGAATTCATTTTGTTGGGAGCCCCAGAAATAACAGGCCAAGACCCATAATATTGAAATTTTTCAATTATGTTAAAAAGGATCAATTTCTTAAGGTCACCAAGACAAAACCGGAGCTACTAGTTTACAGGTCAAACTCCATACAGATTTATCAGGATTTAAGCAATGAAACAATCCAGTGGAAAAAAAACGATGAAATCCGTTACATCAATCCTAATCAAGAATGGACTGAGGTACAAGTGGGGTTATCCAGTTTTTTAAAAAAATATGGAAAGATGGAGTCCTCTTCAAAATCTCTTCCTTTGAAGAAGACAAGGACTTGTTAGTCGTGTGGGGCCTTTGGCAAGAAGACCAAGGTGCAGGCATGTAGGCCTGCAAGGAGTAGAAATATGAGAGAGAAGAGACTCGGGCTGAGAGGAACCATCTGATGTTTGATGACTCCCCCTTTCCCCCCCCCATCCCTTTTGGTATTTTCCTCCCCCCCTTTTTTTTCTTATCGTATTTTTCCGTGTATAAGAGACTACTTTTTCCTAAAATAGAGTAAAAGTTGAGGGTCGTCTTACACACAGAAGTAAGCCGAACCTATGCCATACGTGCCACAACTGGCTTGCAGAGCCCTATCTGTGGGCACTCGAGCCATGCCGATGCTGCTGCTCATGCTAGCCCGGTGCAGGACATGGCGCCGCTCGCTGCTGGGGCTCAAGCTCACGCCACCCGCCTTGTCCCCTGCCCGAAGGGAGGCCGCGAGTGGTGCTGGAGATGGTGATCAGGCAGTGACAGTAGCAGGAGGCGGAGGCAGAGGAGGAGCTGTGCCCAGCCGCCCCTCAGCGTGAAATCACTGCTTCCCATTGACTGCAACTCCGGTGCCACAGGAGAATGAGTGAGTGAGGCGGAGCGCAGCGCAGTGCAGGAAGCCCAGGTGAAGGCCCTGCCTATATTTGGGGAGGGGGAAAAAGGTGTCCCCTGGTCCCCCTCCAGAGGACGCTCCAGCCCAGAGGGTGCCCGCTGATTTGGGCACTTGGGCTCAAAAGGGTCAGAATTGGGGGGGGGGGGCGTCTTATACATGGGGGCATCTTATACACAGAAAAATATGGTAGTTATTTTGATGAACCTGATAAAATCTCACAAAAAAAAAGGTTATTGCATTCCCAATGCTATTTGTACATGTGTGTCTGCAGTCTGAGTTAAAAGAACAGGTATCCTGTTGTCTGAAACCCATGATCCTGGCATGGAATACTTGACAAACCCTACAGACACAATTTACTTCTACAGTGATGTTCATACATGCCAAAATGATTAAAAAGAAATTGTGTTCATAATCAAGTTAAAATTAACAACACTTCATGTTTTTTTAAAAAAACTTGGTTTCCAACCACAAAAATACACACAGCTGTACATTTTGTAGGGAGATGTTTTTAAATTTATTTCTAGCGTGCTAAACCTGAAGGAAAAACAGGAATATTTGGATGTGTATTTGAACCCTTATTTAGATTAAATATGGCACTTTTTTCAAATAATTATCCATGGTTTTGTATTTTGGTAAGTTATCTTATACAGTACTTCTTTCCACATTTTTTTAAAAAAAGCATTGAGATTAATACTTAATCTAATATATTACTTCAGATTTTCCTTTTCCTCTATTCAAATCATTGACCATCTTTTTAACCTTAGAAATGCTGAAGGATCTGTTGTGGTGTTGCTCCACCCCAGGGATCAATACTGACTCCTTGCTCTGCCCCGTAGTTGCCCCAGAATTGTGGATATATCCTGATTCTGTTTTGTGCATTTTACTGGCTACAATATATATTATATATGGCTACAATATATAAACACCATTGTTGCTCATCTTTCAAAAGATTCAAAAGGTGGTGCTTAAGGAAGGGAAACTGAGTAAGAGAAAATTGAAAGCTATACTTCTTCAAATCTCTTCTCTAGTGTTGTTTGAAAGAAACGTTACATCAAATTCATTTTTAACCATGCAAGAACTGAAATACTAAAGTTAATTTTGTTTTTAAAAGGAATTTCCCAAACAGCACACTGGTGCTACTTCAGGTGCTACTTGCACTGACAGAATGACCATGCTACACAGCAGTGGCTAGCTCTTCCCCACCCATTGAGGCTTTCGCCAAATAAAAAGCAATGCATCTCTATGGAATGTGTTCCTCCTCATGTTCCTGGAAAATTGTAGTTCTGTGTGTTAAGCCTACACACAACTAAGAAATATCTCTTCTGCAGATGGGTCGCTTTCCATGTGGAGAAGGTAACAATGGATAGGGGAGGTTGCTGCGCACTGAGCTTGGTCATTCTGTCTGTGCAAGTAACAGCTGAAAAGAGCTTAGATGAGATTGTCACCTTAAACATCTTCAATGAACAGTACATATGATTTCCAGATCAGCTCTATCATTAATATCTCTTTTACCTAATTACCTACGTAACGGACATCAAATTCAAGTTAAAGAATATAATATGCTTGCAAATCTTGAAGAATACTTATCTTCCCCACTGCTGCCTCCCTCTATCTATCTATCTATCTATCTATCTATCTATCTATCTATCTATCTATCTATCTATCTATCTATCTATCTATCTATCTATCTATCTATCTATCTATCTATCTATCTATCTATCTATCTATCTATCCATCCATCCATCCATCCATCCATCCATCCATCCATCCATCCATCCATCCATCCATCCATCCATCCATCCATCCATCCCCTTCATGGATTGCTGCCTTGTTGTGGCGAAGGGGCTTGAGTAATTCAGAGAAGCTATGGGCTATGCCGTGCAGGGACACCCAAGACGGACAGGTCATAGTGGAGAGTTCTGACTAAACGCGATCCACCTGGAGCAGGAACTGGCAAGCCACTCCAGTATCTTTGCCAATAAAACTCCATGGACAGAAACAAAAGACTAAAAGATATGATGCTGGAAGATGAGCCCTTCAGGTCGGAAGGCGTCCAACATGCTACTGAGGAAGAGCGGAGGACAAGATAGGTTACAGTATCTGTATCCACTTAAAAAGTTGAGAAGTACTGCTAGTAGTACATTCTATTTGAAAGAGAGGGGTTTTTTTTTCTGAGCTAAAAAAATTGGCTGAATACATTTGTTGCAATTCCTAGCTCCAGAAGGCTAGAAGAAAAGGCTTAATAACAAGAGCAGGCAAAAGCAAATCAAAATGTAGACCTTGACACACATATTTAATGTATTTTGCTGTTGCTGTGAAAAACTTGCCAAAACTGCATGTCATTTTCATATTTAAAAGAACAAGAAATTCTGCCAGTGCTACAGTCTTTATATATAATAAATACCCTAGAAGTTACAAATTCAATAGGAACTGACAAAGTAGAAATCTACGGCTCAAAAGAATTATTTGCTTTGGACTTTTTACAGATCGTTATACAAAAATGAAAAAAAAAAACAAAAAACAAAGATAGGTTACTAAAAGGGAGAAATAACTTACCAAGTAAAATGTAAAAAATGAGATTCAATCTATAACTCCATGGGTCCATGACTCCTTGGATGTTCTTTTCAGTATGCGTTCCATTTGAGAGACTGACATTTTGCAATGCCAAGCCTGGTGATATAGGCAGGGTGAGGCCACATCGTCACGTTTCCACCTGAAGTAATTCCTCATGCTATCAGGAACAAAAGCTGCTTTGCTGTTCCAACAAAGCACACACACATGCACACACACAAAACACACACACACACACACACACACACACACAGGCTGGTGGCAAATTTCACATCAGATATTTTCTTGTTGAATAGGCTTTTTCTTTTTCTTTTTGCAAAGCTGGGATTTCAACTGAAACTCAGTGGCAAAACAATTTTTGCATGGCGTAATCCAGTCTGCCAATGAATCTGTTATTCAATATGTCACACCGGGTAGAAAAATCCTGATCCAAGGCAACCTTCCAACATGATGCTGAAACCAAGCTCAGGATGGTCCTCCTACACAGATAAAAGCTCCCACTGTAATATACGTCACTATGGCACTGAACAGGTATACCTACCAAACTTGCATACATTGTGTCTCTGTGGCTCTGTTGTACCAAATGCACCTGCATGGCTGAGATTAAATCTAAACGTTTTAAATAACATGGAGCCTTCTCTCACTACAGCTCCAACTTTTTTTAAATACGACTTCAATTTAATTGTATTTGTTTGACTTCTATTGCATCTTTCTCCCAAAAATGAGGCTCAGGCAGGTTACAAAATTTAAAAACAGGTAGAGTAACCCCCTTCATGGATTGCTGCCTTGTCGTGGCAAAGGGGCTTGAGTAATTCAGAGAAGCTATGGGCTATGCCATGCAGGGACACCCAAGATGGACAGGTCATAGTGGAGAGTTCTGACTAAACGTGATCCACCTGGAGCAGGCATTGGCAAGCCACTCCAGTATCTTTGCCAAGAAAACCCCATGAACAGAAACAAAAGGCTAAAAGATATGACGCTGGAAGATGGGCCCCTCAGGTCGGAAGGCGGCCAACATGCTACTGAGGAAGAGCGGAGGACAAGGACAAGTAGCTCCAGAGCTAATGAAGTGGTTGGGCCAAAGCTGAAAGGACACTCAGCTGTGGACGTGCCTGGAAGTGAAAGGAAAGTCTGATGCTGCAAAGAAAAATACTGCATAGGAACCTGGAATGTAAGATCTATGAACCTTGGGAAGCTGGATGTGGTCAAACAGGAGATGACAAGAATAAACATTGACATCCTGGGCATCAGTGAACTAAAATGGACAGGAATGGGCGAATTCAATTCAGACGATTACCATATCTACTATTGTGGGCAAGAATCCCGTAGAAGGAATGGAGTAGCCCTCATAGTCAACAAAAGAGTGGGAAAAGCTGTAATGGGATATAATCTCAAAAATGATAGAATGATTTCAATACGAATCCAAGGCAGACCTTTCAACATCACAGTAATCCAAGTTTATGCACCAACCACCCATGCTGAAGAGGCTGAAATTGACCAATTCTATGAAGACTTACAACACCTTCTAGAACTGACACCAAAGAAAGATGTTCTTCTCATTCTAGGGGACTGGAATGCTAAAGTAGGGAGTCAAGAGATAAAAGGAACAACAGGTAAGTTTGGCCTTGGAGTTCAAAACGAAGCAGGGCAAAGCCTAATAGAGTTTTGTCAAGAGAACAAGCTGGTCATCACAAACACTCTTTTCCAACAACACAAGAGGCGACTCTACACATGGACATCACCAGATGGGCAATACCGAAATCAGATTGATTATGTTCTCTGCAGCCAAAGATGGAGAAGCTCTATACAGTCAGCAAAAACAAGACCTGGAGCTGATTGTGGCTCTGATCATCAGCTTCTTATAGCAAAACTCAAGCTTAAACTGAAGAAAGTAGGAAAAACCACTGGGCTAGTCAGGTATAATCTAAACCAAATCCCTTATGAATACACAGTGGAAGTAAAGAACAGATTTAAGGAACTCGATTTGGTGGACAGAGTGCCTGAAGAACTATGGATGGAGGCTCGTAACATTGTACAGGAGGCAGCAACAAAAACCATCCCAAAGAAAAGGAAATGCAAGAAAGCAAAGTGGCTGTCCAACGAGGCCTTACAAATAGCAGAGAAGAGAAGAGAAACAAAATGCAAGGGAGATAGGGAAAGTTACAGAAAACTGAATGCAGACTTCCAAAGAATAGCAAGGAGAGACAAGAGGGCCTTCTTAAATGAACAGTGCAAAGAAATAGAGGAAAATAACAGAAAGGGTAAAACCAGAGATCTGTTCAAGAAAATTGGAGATATTAAAGGAACATTTTGTGCAAAGATGGACATGATAGGTCCTAACAGAAGCAGAAGACATCAAGAAGAGGTGGCAAGAATACACAGAGGAATTATACCAGAAAGATCTGGATATCCCGGACAACCCAGATAGTGTGGTTGCTGACCTTGAGCCAGACATCTTGGAGAGTGAAGTCATTTGGGCCTTAGAAAGCATGGCTAACAACAAGGCCAGTGGAGGTGATGGCATTCCAGTGGAACTATTTAAAATCTTAAAAGATGATGCTGTTAAGGTGCTACACTCAATATGCCAGCAAGTTTGGTAAACTCAGCAGTGGCCAGAGGATTGGAAAAGATCAGTCTACATCCCAATCCCAAAGAAGGGCAGTGCCAAAGAATGCTCCAACTACCGTACAATTGCACTCATTTCACACGCTAGCAAGGTTATGCTCAAAATCCTACAAGGTAGGCTTCAGCAGTATGCGGACCGAGAACTCCCAGAAGTACAAGCTGGATTTCGAAGGGGCAGAGGAACTAGAGACCAAATTGCTAACATGCGCTGGATTATGGAGAAAGCTAGAGAGTTCCAGAAAAACATCTACTTCTGCTTCATTGACTATGCAAAAGCCTTCGACTGTGTGGACCACAGCAAACTATGGCAAGTCCTTAAAGAAATGGGAGTGCCTGACCACCTTATATATCTCCTGAGAAACCTATACGTGGGACAGGAAGCAACAGTTAGAACTGGATATGGAAACACTGATTGGTTCAAAATTGGGAAAGGAGTACGACAAGGCTGTATATTGTCCCCCAGCTTATTTAACTTATATGCAGAATACATCATGCGAAAGGCTGGACTGGAGGAATCCCAAGCTGGAATCAAGATTGCCGGAAGAAATATCAACAACCTCAGATATGCAGATGATACCACTCTGATGGCAGAAAGTGAGGAGGAATTAAAGAACCTCTTAATGAGTGTGAAAGAGGAGAGTGCAAAAAATGGTCTGAAGCTCAACATCAAAAAAACTAAGATCATGGCCACTGGTCCCATCACCTCCTGGCAAATAGAAGGGGAAGATATGGAGGCAGTGACAGATTTTACTTTCCTGGGCTCCATGATCACTGCAGATGATGACAGCAGCCACAAAATTAAAAGACGCCTGCTTCTTGGGAGGAAAGCGATGAGAAACCTAGACAGCATCTTAAAAAGCAGAGACATCACCTTGCCGACAAAGGTCCACATAGTCAAAGCTATGGTTTTTCCAGTAGTGATGTATGGAAGTGAGAGCTGGACCATAAAGAAGGCTGACCGCCGAAGAATTGATGCTTTTGAATTGTGGTGCTGGAGGAGGCTCTTGAGAGTCCCCTGGACTGCAAGGAGATCAAACCTATCCATTCTAAAGGAAATCAACCCTGAGTGCTCACTGGAAGGACAGATCCTGAAGCTGAGGCTCCAATACTTTGGCCATCTCATGAGAAGAGAAGACTCCCTGGAAAAGACCCTGATGTTGGGAAAGTGTGAAGGCAAGAGGAGAAGGGGACGACAGAGGACGAGATGGTTGGACGGTGTGATCGAAGCTACGAACATGAATCTGACCAAACTCCGGGAGGCAGTGGAAGACAGGAGGGCCTGGCGTGCTCTGGTCCATGGGGTCACGAAGAGTCGGACACGACTAAACGACTAAACAACAACAACAAGAGTAAAAACACAGTTAAGTCATAATACTGAAATACAATTAAACAAACTGTTGTATTAAAAGAATGGAATTAAAAGGAATGTTAATATCACATCACTAAGTAAAGTACAGCAAACAGAGAGAGAGAGAGAGAGAGAGATCCCCTTCCTCAGCAGCCAGCCCATGGCCAAAATGGCACAGCACAGTAAGGTCTTTGCCTTCTGGGAATAGGGAAAGGGAGGGGGTCAGTCTATCATTCTTTGGAAGCTGGGCTACTCCTCTTCTCACGGCCACCACCTGGGAAGGGCCCAGGAGACTTGGGTTGAGGAGAAGACAGCAGCACTATGGAAACAGAGAGGGTGGATGGAAGACGGCTGCCACTGCCCTTTGCCTTTTCTTCAAAGTAATCCAGCTTCTCCTCTCCCCAGCCCTGTCCTTGTCAGAGAGCAGCACAGCTGTGTGGCTCCTTTCTTCTTACACCCAGATCTGCTCCCTTCCCAACTTGAAGCAGAGGTGGGAAGAGGAGGAGGTGGCTTACCTTGAAGAAAAGATGAATGAATGGCAGCAGCAGTGATGATGACTGATAACAGGCAATAGGGGATGAGGAGCAAGAACAACCTGTGTATGTTGCCCACTCCAGCTGCTCGGTTAAAAAGAAGGAGTATAGGGCTCTTTAGAAAGGATGCAATTTTGCAGGGTGAGAGCCAAGACTTTCTGACTGGGGCAACAGGAAGGTTGCCTCCTAAGTATCTCCACAGATAATTTGCCTCATCACCCTTCCCATAGTGCCTTGTTTCAGACAAGGGAGAATTCCTCAGAGGCCTGCATTGAAGAAGCTGACTGATCTATATAGAACTGGCTTTTGGCAGGAAGCATGCAGCATCCGAAACCTCCTCCTTTTCTGGCAGCAAGTCTGGGCAATGCATGCATGTGCCCCTGCCTACTCCTACCTGACATCCCTTGTCATTGCCACCACCAAAGGTATTTTCTTCAAAGTAAGTCATCGTCCCTTCTGTCTGTGTCCTAGGGGGTGGAAGGCTATTCTGCTCCCTTCTCCCCTTCAATACACTACAACTGAATGGAGACTGCTTTTCTGCTGCAGCTAACACCTGCTCCTACAGTAGGGGCCATGAAAATGCCTCCATCTTCTCTGGACACAAAACTGTTTGGAGTGTGGCCCATCACTTTCTGTCTCAAACAGTGGGACATTGGGAGTTCTTTCTTGTTTAGAAGGGAGTTTCAGAGCATAAGAGTAGGCACCGAACAGGCCTTCTCTTGTGTCTCCACCAAATGTCCCTCTGAGGTGAGAATGACTGGGAGAAGGGCCTCCACTGAAGATTTTAAAGCTCTTGGAAAATATGGTCCTTCAGATACAATTAGACATTTTAGATGTTTAAAACTATATTGGCCAAAATCTTCCTGTGTAGATACACCAATGGTGTAACTTTGGGGGGCAAATTGCTCAAGTTAAGAAATCTCCACAGGCATGGTCAGTTGCACCTTGAGTCATACTACTCAGAATGTGATTGGTAATATCTACAGTGATTTCTTAATTTCAGGCAATTCGTCTCCAAAAGTTATGCCATTTGTGCTATGCCAGGGTAGCTAAGTAAGCAGACATGGGCCACTGATTTATATTCTTTATGCCTGCAAGAATCCCACTCTTAAACTCAATGGTGTGGCAAGGAATAATTTTTGTTTGCTATACTAATTTGGCTTCCCTTTGAAAGGTCACTTCTGATGACTTTAACAAACATTTAAAAGAACTGTAATCTTCATCCTGATACCTTTTCGTCAGGCGTTTCATAGAGTTAATGATCAGCTAAGCAGAAATCATAATTTAAATTTGTTTGTGAATCTCACGCTTTATCGTGTGTGAATGAGTCAGATGTACAATAAACAGCCAACAGACATCCATGCATGACACCCAATTTTCCATATGCTATACATTTTTCTAAAAGAAAGAAATAATTATTGCTAACATTGCAATGTACTTTTGCCTATCCTGGTGCTGTTCCTCCTCAGGCATGAACTCTTTGGTACAGAAACATTGAGAATAATCACTTTCTGCTGATGGTAGGCAAAAGCTTTCTAGAGTTGTTACTAACCATGTCATCAGAGCTATGTTTTAATCCGATCTGTGCATATGTATGAATAAATGGATAGAAACTAGTTCTACCAAACATTCAGCAAAAGGAGAAGGGCTTTAGGTATTTTACACAGAGAACATGATAATGTTGTGGATGTGATGGATCATTCTCTGGATTACAGTCCACTTCCTCAGATTGTAATCGATGAAAGTTCATACTGAAATAAAGTTGTTTGTCTTTGAGGAGACAGAACTCTTTAATTTTGGTTTTTGTTACGCATGCTGAAACAGACTAACACAGCTATCTTTCTGAAATTCACCCTAAAGGGTTTGCCTAATCAATTCTATGGTCATGGAAACAGGTCCAAAAAGATTATTCTCGAAGAGAGGCACAAAAAACAGTGCTCTGTCTCTTCCTTTCCTGCAAGAATTGATCAAAACAATGTCTTTTATACTTGTCTATTATATTTGGTAACAGGTAGATGATATTTAATTCCCCCACCTTTTGTGTCCTGTTTATGTTTACATGGGGAAACTCTCACAGATCAAAATGGGACTTATTCTGAGCAAACATCCATAGTCAAGGTATAAAGGTGTAAAATTTTAGGTATGACACCTCAAACAGAGCATATGTTTTAATCTCTTTTAATATTGCACCCCATCCCAGCTTTTATTGTCCAGGCCTCATTATGCAGCAATACTGTTTTACATTTTCATAGACATGCATAGGCAATATGTTTGAAGACTAATGGATTAGGAAGAAGGGGATTGACTTGAAGCCTAGTTTACCAGGCTTACCAGTGTCTGCCCATCTTCCAGAGCTCCTTGGCTGGCCCTATCAATGGAGCAAGACCATGAGACCACGGGCATTTCAGCAGCAGGGGGGTGTTTTCTTATCATCTTGCTCCAAGTGTGCTGAGAGGCATGGTTGTGGGTATGTGAGAGAGACAATTGTTCTATTCTGTTCTCTTCTCTTGGTGCCTAATGAAAATGGAGTTTTGCTGGAGTATGCAACTGAGAAAATACGCCCTATTTTTTTAATGTAATGCCACCAGCCTAAACTGAGGGTGCAACTACCTTGCTATTTACTCCACAGTTTAGGTTGAACTAGACTTGGGTAACATCAAAACATTTCTCAGTGATAATATGATGTAAAACTGAGTGCAAGGAAGCCTGGTCTTTTGCTCATTGACAGTTCTTTTTGCTCTCCCAGTCTAATTTTTTAACTCTCTCTTAGACCGATGCACCAAAATGAAACATTAGCACCCCAAGGGATGACATTGCACATTGGGTAAATCAGAATGGAATATTCTGTGCCCACAGAAACACTTCAGACCACACAACACAGAGTGATGCAGGGCCTTTTAAGATCTGCCCTGTTGTTGACTTTTAAACAATCTTCCCAGCACCGTCATCTTGGCACTTCTCACCAATAAATTCAAAACCTGGCTTATCCGGATTTGCCTTTTAGGTGTACTTTCCTCTGTAACTGACAAGCTTTGTGGTACACTGCAAACACCTGGGCATTTTTTTTAAAAGGCTCTGAAAACCTACACCATATGCAAAGCCAAGGGATTCAGAATCAAGAATGAATCAAGACCTACTTTTGATGTAGAAGATTACAACTAAAGCACAATTAGGAGAACTGCATGGATACCTCTGTGCGTGCTTAGCAAGACTTTGCCATCTCTAGCCACTGCATAAGAAACTGCTTTTGAAATGGAATGGAGAGTTTTCAAAGTCATGTTCATTTCTTTCAGTGTGTATAACGGAAAAAAAAAGGTCTTGTGGCACCTTTGAAACCAAGTGATTTATTCAATTCTTCAAGAAACCTTCAGTGTATGAATGTGGGATGTTGTGCTTCTGTATCCCTGATTCAAAATGCCAGGAAATGGCCCAGTATTTCGGCACAGTATCAGGTCTGCATTGTCTGCAGAAAAAAAAGGATACTAAGCTTCACAAAGCAAAGGTCAGCCTGGATGTTGACAACATCAATGGCAGCAGTCAATATGTCTACAGCAGCCATTATCCATGGGGGTCATATGGCCCCCTGGGGGGCTCTGGCACATTTGAGGAGGGCCACAGACTGAAAAATGTGAGAAGGCAATTTTCTATCCATCTGTTCATGTTATATCCTTCTTTGACAGGGGGTCCTGGAACCTGAGAAGAGCTCCTAAAAGGGCCATGGCCAAAAACAGCTTGAGAGTGGCTGGTCTACAGGATATCCTCTTCTATTCACTACCATCCACACTTGTCAAAAAATAGCTCTGGCAATTGCTTGGTGATTGGGTGAGAAGTGATTAACAGATGAAAAAATGAGTCATCTTCTGGGATTTTCCCTTGCTTGTTGTCACTTTGTGAATGGTAGTGTGCACAAGAGAGTATCCTGCAGACTATCTTGACTGCTGCCATTGGTATTTTCAGCATCCAGGCAGCCCTTTGCTTTGAAAAGTTTGGCATTGTTTTTCCTGCTGGCAATGCAGGCACAATATTGTGGAGCAATATCAGGCCATTTCCTGACTGTTTGAATTGTGGGTACAGAAACACAATATCCCACATTCATAAACCTGAGGTTTATCACTTGATTTTTTCTTAATTACCACAAAATTGTATAGTGACAAGATTAGTGGGGTGATTAAAACTATGACAAGATATAGGCAACAAAGCTCTGCTAGCATTAAGTAAGACCATCCACAGCCACAAAACAAAACAAACAAACAAACCAGTAGATTCATAGCTTAAATAAGTGAGCTTCTGTATATTTGTTCGATCTTCTTTTTAAAATATCTTTTAAAATAGTTTTGCAACTAGACATAGAATCTCTTTGCCAGCACAAATGCATGTTTGGCCAAGAAGCAGTTAAAAAGTTCTCCTCCTGAGAGTAAGCTGTTTGGGTTCTGTCTGAAAAGGTTAAAAGTTCAGATTGCCCTAGACTTGGAGTTAATTTCCCCTTTGAAGACTTGTTTCAGGAGCCTGGTCTCATTTATTTTTATTTATTTATTTATTTATTGTATTTTTACCCCGCCTATCTGGTCAGACGACCACTCTAGGCAGCTTCCAACACGCATAACATACATAACAAAATATAAAAATATATATAAAAATATAAAATATAACATCAATAGACAAATAATTCAAGATGGAGAAGGGAAAAGGAAAAAGAAATAAAAAGAAGAAAGAAATCAAGTGTTCACTGGAGGGAAGGCCTGCGTAAACATCCAAGTTTTTAATTGGTTTTTAAAGGTGCCCAACGAAGGGGCCGCACGAATCGCCGGAGGAAGGTTATTCCAGAGGCGAGGAATTTTCTCTCAAAAATCCAGAGAGAAAGTTTGCTGAAAGCACTCAGGCCTGGAACAAACGCAACTGCTCTGTGCTTTCATAATACAGAAACACTTTGATTATGCCTTACAAAATTGAATACTGATTCCCTGGAGATACATGGCAAAATGTCCTTTCCTGGAGGACTGTCACTCCATTACTTTCATTAAATTGAGTCTTTTTTTACTCTTCAAAAAAAAAAAAACCCTCTCTTTTGACTGTTTCTGGGACCTTTCATTGCCCTCCAAACATCTCCCTTCCAAACTCACGAAACTACAATAATGTATCTACTTTGCAACATTGTTGCTAGTAAGCCTGTTCCACACATGCTCAGTTTTTTAATGAAGACTGGTTGCTTTTCCCTTTTGAAAGGCCTTCTTTGCAGATCAGTATTTCAGCCCCTACAGCCTGGATTCTTTCTAAATAAAAACAAGTGGGTGGAACCAACCATTCTCTTTCAAGATAAACAAGATTAGTATTTTCAGTTTGTATGAGCTAATTTAAATCTGGGGACATTTAGGGTCACTTGTTTCTGCATGAGTTGGGTGGGTAAAACAGTTCTATATTTAAAAAATCATAACTTAAAAACCCTTTGCCCAAATGTCTCTAAATTTGGCACAGAACAGCATTCTGTCTGCTGCATCTGTGTCATATTTCATGATGATCTGAAGTTCAATTTCAAAGTGATAATTTTTGTTTGAGCTGCCTTGTAGAATGTTGATTTGCTCTGTTGCACCATAAATATCTACAGTATCATACAGCTATAATTACAGTTTGAGATTTTGTGGATCCTTGAACGTTCATAATATAGTAAACCTGATAGTCTTAACTGTGTGTCACAATACCTTTGCTTTGATTTGTTATACATACAGGGAAAGTACTGAACTCTGGAAAGCTTTCTGAGGTCTGTTGGAAGAAAGAGATAAATGATCTGTTAACCATATACAGGGCCAGATGCTTTAGCACATTAAAAATAATGTTCTTAGTGCATTATACTTTAACACATGCATGAAATTTTAAAAAAAACACACTCTTTTAAATGAACACCTGCAAACATTATTGGTTTCCCAGCGATTCATGCTATCAATTAAATCAAAATTGGCAGTGAAATTTAAAAACGCTAGAAAAAGACACAGGTATTTTGGGGGTCAATAAAGTTGTTTTACTGGTATTCTCCCTGATGTCAAAAGTCAACTCTGTTGCTTACCAATCAACTGGAACAAGGGTGGAGAACACTTAGTCCAAATGTTGTGGGACTTTAAGCTCCTATCCTCCATCACCAACAGCTATACTCACTAAGGCTGACGTGATTCACAGTTTAATAAATTGTGGAGGACCACACATTCTCCATTAGGGAAGTGCCATTCTTTGATGTGTGCTTTTTCCTCCAGATCCCAGAATTCCCAAGAATTCTCCAAGCAAAATTCAGGGTAGCAAAGACACACCTGCATTTTACTCAGTTCAGGACAATTCTGTTGGCATGCACAGAAGTAGCTCATCTCAGGACAGAGCAGATGGGAGTTGTCATTAATGGACTAAAAATTTGTGTTGGCCGTAGGATCTAATGATTGTGTTCATAAGATCCAAGTCTACATGCAGACATAGCATGTAGAGCTAGTACTCATCAGATGGAAGATGGAAGGACTGCACATTTTAGCATAACTCCATGCCTCCCTGAATGCAAAAACCTGGATCTTTAGATGACTTTCTATATGAAGCATTTTTATTATACATGAACAGCATTCAGTCACGCAGTCTCACCCTCCTCCCATATACTGTGAAATGTAATGATCTAAATAGTTGTGTGTTATATTTGCAAGTTCATATTTATCCTATGTGGTTCCAGTCTTAAAGGTTTTGTTACCTTCATGCATAGACTTAAAAGTTTTCTAACTCAACATTTAAGTACATAAGACAGAAAGTAATAACATCACAGTGTACTGATAATGTTATATGGGCACTGCAAGAAGAAATACTAGGATATATGTTTAGAAAAGGAATGCCCAGAACAAACTCTTTAAAACTCTTAATATACTGCCTGTTCATTGATCTTTCTTTGAGAGATCTAGATTTCTAAATTATGTTTCTACATTATATTTATATTCCTGCTTCAGTAGTGAGGGGAAAACAGTTATGGACATACAAACAACCTTTTTTTTTTTTTTTACGAAGTCTGTATGATGTATGCATGTGTTAGTGTGGTGAATCAAACCAAAGCTTGAGCTATACAGGAAGCGCTAAAAGGCAACAGTTGGCTAAATCCACACAACTAAATGTTAACTAGCAACGTTTTCCTAAAGCTATCTGACTTTTGAATTCTTATGATTCTTTGTTTAATGTGTGGCACTTGTCTATACATCAAAGTATATTGAGAAGGGTCTGATGAAATAAATACAGCTCGTCTAGAGCTGAAACAATTGTGACTAACGTCAGAATTTGTTCAAGCATGTTTATTTAAGCTATAACATCAGTTTGTACTAACCTGTTGCTTGACAACCCACAGTTAACTACAGCTCATTCCTGTAACAGAGGAAAATGAAAAGAACTTTAAAAGATCAGTGCTTGTGTGAGAATGTTACCACAGAAGGCTTCAGACACTTAGTATATGTGTCCCTATTGTAAAATGTTCTGTAGACAACTGGAACAGACCACCTGAAATCAATTAGGCTTATATGACTGGTGCAAGTCCCATTCATTTCCATGGACCTACTCTAGGTAGGACTAAGATTGGATTTGGTGCCAAATTTCTCAGAGACATGCCAGCCTAGACTCAACTGTATATTGAGTCAAAATGAAGATGTCCCTAATATTTTTATCCATTCTACAGATAACTACCAGTTATCTGAGGTGGACATAGAACATTCTTGGAGCTTTGTGGCCTATTTCACAGACCCTGCCCAACACAACTAATTAATACTATCAATGTAGCTCTTATCTACTAGCAAATGTTCTGCTGAATTGTTTAGAGGAGGGAGATTTAAGAAGAGTCTTCATATATATATATATTTCTGAAAGAAACAATACGAAACCAGGCCAATTCAAACCCATTTATTCTGGTTTCTAACCTGCTGTCTTAGTCAGATTGTCTAGTGAGCAGTGATATCCTAGACTCAGGGATCTTGGGTGAAACTAATTATCTAGAGTGGAGAAATGCAGACATAAGAGCCTAAAGTTTCCATGGCTCATCCTTTTAATGAGAAGGTGAACCAAGGTAGAATTATCCAAGCTTCTACTATGCAGTGCATTCTTTAGGGTTTGTTTGTCAGGCATACAAGAGGTTTGCTGCATGGCAGGTCCACTGCCTTCCCACCACCACATGCCAGTGGAATAGAACCATAATGCTAACATTTTTTTCCCCAAATTTCTATGCAATAGTGAAGATATGTTTCATCAGAGATCTTAACATTACTATTAGTGAGCTATAGACTTATCCATATTATAGCACATAGTTCATCCATATTATAGCACAAAGGTAATATATTTTAAAGTAAAATTACTAATATTATGAATGTCTTTAACTATGCACATATTCAACAAGCTTCTTTTTTAAAGAAATGATGACATGATAAGCAACATTAGCCTGTTGGTCACTGTTAGTTGGCCTCAATGCTGACTGCAATCTTGCCTGCTGCTGCCTGCATCTCTTGTCACTCTGGTTTGTCATTTGTGGACTTAAGAGGCTGATAGACCATGAGTTCTGGCCCCAAAATTCACTCCAGCTGCTCTACTGACAGTTCCTAGTGCCTTGGCCCCTTTTGGTAGACATTAAAGTCCCATTCCCTGCTTTCAGACCTTCCTCCTCTCATAAAATTATCTGATATCTGAAATAGCATAACTAAAAATCAATAAAAGCATTAAAGGAAAAATATTTATTTTGATCTTCATTTTTTCTCATTACTGGTCAAACTCCTGTTGCTTAGCATAGGAAATCTTACTCAAATAGGCCTACTTATTCAGTAGGGATTTAGTCAGTCAACTCCTCCATAAATTCCATTGATATAAATGGGCCTACTTTAACTGCAACTTACTACGTCAGTGTAGCTTTATTTAGTCGTTCAACAAAAACCCTAACCTTTAAGAGAGAAAGAAGGCCAGTCCCCTATTTGGTTCATATATGGAGAGGTAGACCTGAAGAGGAGAGCAATGTCTATCTGTGAGGCTTTCCACACAAACAGAAAACCTGAAAAAGCAGACTTCCCAGAACATGTTAAGATATTCCATGCATCCAAACTGCTCTTCTCTTCAGATTTGGCTCTCCACATGTGAATGTTAGCCTGCCCCTTCTGCTCATTGGATGACTAACACTCATTATTGACTGCCTGATACCAGAGCTTCACTCCCCTATTGGTTAAGCACAGAACACACGAAATTGGCATACGTTGTGAAAGGATGGAGGAATGCCTGAGTCTGAGCATTCAATGGTCATATTGGTTCCATACTGAGCTTGCCTGCTCTGTGCTTCTTTTTGTGTGAGAAGAATGGCTGGAGGTGGGCAGCTTTGCACCTTTCCAGCAGCAAAAACCCAATGGGAAGGTTCACAACTGTCCAGCTGTAACTTTATGTACCTTCTGAATTTTGGCACCCTGTGTCAAAGCCCCCAGTTACCCTACCCAAGTTACATCTCTGAATACATAAAAGGAGTTTGAGGGTTTTTTCAAACTGTACATGCATTTCCTGACATCCTGATCCCTGCCCTATACCCTGCTGGTTGAGAATCATCATCCCAATTTACTCCTACATCTGAATCAAATTGTGATGTGAGGAAACACTCTGAGCCAGGGCTATAGATCAAGATTAAACAATGGAAGAAGGACACCATAAAGCTTGTTCCTGACATTTGAGTACAGCTACTGTCTGTCATTTTCTCTCTTCTGTACCTGTCACTTGTTTAATTTACAGAGTTGGGGGGAAATGATTCAAATCATCTATGCTAGTACCTTGGGGAGATAGATCTCAGAGCAGATCTCCTTTCTTGAGTCAGAACACACGTACACAGAACACAGTACTGAGTATTCCCCTTTCCCCAACCAGCACACCACAGCTCACTACATTTACAATGAGTAGCATTTTCTGGTAACTAGAACTGCACTGGGGGTATGGAACACTTCCATGGAGACAGTTGTGTACACCTGCAACCAATCTGTAATAAACTAAGTATTATTGTTAGCTGATTCTGTATTCCTAGTGTTTTGCTAATGACTATGAGCCAACTCCAGATGTCCCTCGAACCTGTAACTAAGAAGAGGAAATTGATGCAAATATAAACGTTCCACTCCACTGAGGAGGAAAGAAGCAATATGTTTTTATACATGACCAGTGTAATGTTTACTAAATGCATGTAATTCAGATTAGCAGCCAGTGAAGTTAAATATCAACAAGGAGAACTTATGATAGCAGATTTGCCAGAGCTGAGTACCATTTACACAACAGACTAGACAACAATTGATGTTCTTCAGAGATCTTCTCATTGTCTAGAAAGTACCAGGGACTGTTCCCAACATTCTGGTACCCATTGCTGCTGAAACAACTCATCCATTTCGCCTCTTTTTGTGTTTGGGAGAGCTGGTAAAAATGGCATTCTGTTAGTGTGGCCAGCGATTCACAAGAGTCCTTCAGGTTTCAGGCTTTAGAATCATAGAATCATAGAAAAGTGAAGTTGGAAGGGGCCTACAAGGCCATCAAGTCCAACCCCCTGCTCAATGTGGGAATATGCTCTCTATGGTCTTGGCATTTTGACTCCAGTGCACATGGATGTAAGTCTGTTCTCATGGATACAAATGATAGTGTATTGCTTCACTTGCATTTTCTCCACACACTAACACCACAAGTCAGTACCAAGCATTCATAGACAGTAGTCCAATTCTTGCCATTGGAGCGCTCCAAAGGTAGATATCCTAACATGTCCAAAACCCTACTGGGTTCCTGCAGTTCTGCAATTACTGGTGTCCCCCTGATTCCCATCACCCAAATTGTTGCAGAGTTTTTAATTTCTAGTTAAATTCCTCTAGCTGTGCAGCAGAAGTGCAGGGTTTCATGGAACAGAATAGCTTCAAGATGCTCAGATTAGTCCACCCCTTTTCTCATTAACTGGCACTTACAGTCTCAATAACTCACACTGAGACATTGGTAAGAGAAATAATAAATAAACATTTATTTGTATTCTCGAAGGCTTTCACGGCTGGGATCCAATGGTTGTTGTAGGTTTTTTGGGCTGTTTGCCCATGTTCTGAAGGTTCAGAACACCGCCAAACAGCCCAAAAAACCTACAACAAACATTTATTTACTTACAATTGAACAAATCAAACAGCAAACTGACTGCTTTTAGCAATAGATTTCAACAGACTGCCAACAGACAATGGAGTGGGAAAAAGAACTCAGCAGAAAAGAGGGGCTTTCTTTAGGCAGGGAAGGAAAAATGGTTAGTGCTGGATCAATTGACAGAAAGGTCCCTCCCAGTCAAACCTGTGAAAGACAGCATGCAAGGCTGCAAAAACTGGAACTGCAACAAATTTCCCCCACTTCCCTTCCATTTCAAAGGAAATAATTTACAGTGCTTTCAACAATTGTCATTTCCAAGTACTAATTTACACTAACCCCAGAATGTTTTCCTGTGCGGGGGGGTGGGGGTGGGGTTATAGGGATGTTCCAAGATGGTCCTGGGTCTTTTGGAACAAGAGTCTTCTTTGCTCTGGCCATATAACACACTGGATCCTCCCCCTTTCTAAACAATTCCCTGGTGATTCCTTCAGGTTTCAAGCTTCTTCTCATGATATCTGCAGGAAGCATTTTGACTCTAGTGCACATGGATGTAAATATATATAGGATTACCATTCCCAGAATGCCCAAGCCAGCCATGTTTGTTGAGGAATTGGGAGTGGTAGTCCAAAAATGCAACTTTTTCAAGTTCAGCAAGCAGGTGCTGTCCTTACCTACTAGAATTCAAGGACTGTGGAGAAGGCAGTCTGAAAAAGCAAATTTTGACAGAACTATGGGGAACAGTAAGTGTGTGTAGAAAGAGAGAGAAAATTCCTGCTAGAGAAATTGTGGAGATCAAGGGGATTTAATTTCCCCTATAAAGGTGGCTGGACAGCTCAGTGGTTTATGTATCTGGCTGCAGAGTCAGAGATTTGGGCATCTGATTCCCCGCTGTGCTTTCTAGTGAAACAGCCAGCCTGTGTAGCCCTGGGCAAGCTGCACAGTCCCAGGACGCCCGGTGAAGAAGGGACTGGTAAACCACTTCTGTGTATTCTCTACTTAGAAAGTCCTGGAAAGAGTCTCCATAAGTCGGAATCAACTTGACGGCACAGAATTATTATATAACTGCAAGCTACTTAGAATACAAGCTACTTTCAGATTTTGATATTCCAGAACTAGAATCCTTATTTACATTTATTTTTATTAGTATGGACTGAATATTTCTATGATGTATTAACCTATCAGTCAGTATGGTTAGCCAACCTAGCAACAATAGAGTGCCTGAAACTTAATGCTACATATTTAAGAGACCAAATGAAAGGTTAATATGTTCCATTAGTTTCTGTTTACAGTGAACAATGTAAAACGTTGATTTTACAGTGCAAATATTTATTTGGTTTTCTTCTCTTGTACATTCCTTTAGATGTGCTAACAAACCTGAAAGGACAATGAAGTTCGTTGGTTGTTATTTATTTATTTATTTATTATTTATTTAATTAGGCAAGGCAATTAACGTGCAATGCTTTACCTACCACTCCCAAAGCTAAACATGTTTTATTAAAAGTAAGACCCTTTGAGTTCAGTAGGATTTATCTGGGAAGTATGCAGACTAGGCTCACAGTCAATGAACTAAATCCAATCTTAGACCCAAATATAGGCTTTGAACTAAGCCCACTAAAACAAATGAGAATTGTTAGCACCCATGTTAAGTCACCTCAGTTTCAACAGGTCAAGTCTGTTTAGGATTAAAACTGGTTATGGCTATGCAACTGCTATACGCACCATGATAAAAAAATGAAATTTCTAATCATCAGTAGATACCAGCTATTTTTGTTGATTCTTTTTTTTTACTGAAGAATTATCTAGTTAATATTCTGGACGCTTTAAGGCAAGCAAGTTCCAAGTCATATTAATTGCTCACCGTGAAAACTAGGGAGGTGATATATACTTGAAGAATTTCTTGTTTTCAGTAATTTTCCGTGCCTTGCCATGCTGAGCCTTCTCAGTGAGGTTCTGCCCCTCTGCACTAGTAAGATTTCTTGACTTCTCAGAATAATGAAGCCCCAGTCTCGTTGTTCCTATTTTTACTTCCCAATTTTTGCCTGTTCTTTCATGAAAGAAACTGTGCATTCTGGTCAGCTCAGTGCCTTCTTTCCAGGGAGTCATGCTCAAGAAAGATGCCATTTTGTGCAGAAACTGTAATGATTCTGTACAGATTGGTGTTGCTTCCATTAAATAAAACAAACTTTCTGAGAAATTCCATGATACTTCCACTAAGAGTTGGAGGATCTTGCCCAGAAAATTTTCATTGCAAAGCAAGAAGAAACATTATGTTTCAGCTTATCACCTAGAGCAAGAGGATGCAAAATTCATATCCCTAGTGCTTACACATTGCTTACACAGTTAATTTTAGATGTAACAAGTAACATATTCTTCTTACATTCAAAAATTATTTGTAAGGTCTTTTTTTTTTCATTTTTCATTGGGTAAGGGAAGATCATAGGGAAGGGGATTTGGATCAGGGTATTGGGGTAAATAAAAAATACAGAATGTGATAGAGAACAGTATATATCATTATTACATTTGTCAATATGTTTCTTACTAAGCTTACTTCATACTTACCTCATCATTTTTTTCTAAGTCTTTAAATTCTAAAATTATATCTTATATTTTCTTTCTCATAATTTTAACCCATTCATGTTCTCATCTCTCATCCAATTATACAAAGGTTCCCACTTTTTTTTCTAGCCTCAGCAATTTCTTTGTCTTTTAATACTTCAGTTAAAATATCCATCTCTGCAGCTTCAAAAAAAAAATTCTATTAACTCTTGTGTTGTTGGAGTCTCCTCTTTTTTTCCAGTATTTGGCATAAAATTCTTGCTACTATAGTTACATGTATGATCAAATATCTTTTTTCTTTTTCTATCGAGTCTGGTATTATATTCAACAAAAACAATTCGGGTTCATATGGAATTATAGAGGATAATTTTTTTTGTAAAAACTCATGGACTAGTTTCCAAAAGCTCTTAGCTTCTTTACAAGTCCACCACATATGATAAAAAACTACCTTCTTTTGATTTGCATTTCCAACATTTGTTAGATATACTTTGATATATTTTTGATAATTTTTCAGGTGGCATGTACCATCTATAGAACATCTTACACATATTTTCTTTGTAATTAATTGCTTTTGTTAGCTTAATATTACCTTCCCATATTTGTGACCATGACTTTAAGTTAATATTGTGGCCCACATTTTGAGCCAATTATTTGTAAGTCATTTAAAGACATGTTTAGAGGCATTTTACCAAAATTTTTCAGCTTTAATGCCATTCTCTTAATGTTTGACATATGTAACTGGCAAAAAAAGTGGTTTTTAAATTTTGTCTTCTGCCTTTTTTTGTAAATATCCACAGGGTGCAATATCAGAATTGGGCACTAGAGGGAATCAGGGAGTATTTCCCTATGTTTTTCTTGCCTTCTGGCAAAAACAATGTTATTGTATCGATAATAATTAATAACCAGTTACCTAGTCATCTTTGTGTCCGTCAGTGTCCTGCTGCTCAACCTTAGCCACCCACTTCTCTTTTTTTTCCCTAAATGGTGAATCTGATTTTGATGTCTGTTATTAAAAGTTCATCTGAAAATGAAGGATGAACTCTTAATAGTCTGTAAGGAAATGAATCAAAGCAATTATAATGACAATTTGGCAGCCAAAAAGAAAATAGTTCCTTTTCAAAAGTAATGTTTCAAACCCAGCATGCAATCTGTAAAAGCTACCACTATCCAAGAGGTCATTCACTGGACTAAAATAATCTGAGATTCTGTGCTAGTGCATTGAGGGCTACATGGCAACGCTGTCAAGACCGGTGCTGTTGGGTGGCTGAATTAGAGCCACTTCAGTCTCTGTCTCTTTCTGTCTCTCAGTCACCCATTCCCCTGTAGCTATTTAATTTCCTCTCTCACACCCCCCCTCCAACACTCCCTTCACACACACATATCCATAACTGTCTCGTCTTCATGTCATTCCATATCATTCTCCCAAGTTACATGTGCTTTTTGTACCTTTACTTGACAATCGGTTTCAAGAAATCCTAAACCTAATTCTAATCTTAATTGCTACATCAAACAGAGAGGGGCGTCATGTGGAGTTCCAGATTTCCAGTAAAGGGACAACAACTCTTTTGTCTTCACTATGGCCCTCTTCTAGGAAATAATCCTGAGCAATTTAATAGTGCCTGATCATTAGCATTTGCTGGACTCTTCCGTGAAGTTAATACAAGCTGAATAGGTAGCAAGGTGGAAAGAGAGAGACCAGAGGGAAAGGGGGAAAAAAAGGAAGGTCTGAGAGAGAATTGAGAAGGTATTGGAGTGAGGGTACAACTCATGGGCTTTTAATCTAGGCAGTGTTGAGTAGGTTTACTCTTTAAAACCCTATATTGGCTGAAATCCCAGTTACACAGTTCTATAAATGGTATAACTTAAATAGTATAAATGGTATAATTTAGACGCAAATTGACGTATGTTAAGAAATCTCCGTAGGCTTTATCTGTTGTATGCCCAGTTGTGCAATTCAATACATAATAGGTAATGTCTACAGATATTTCTTAACTTATAGTAATTCACTTCCAAAAGCTGCACTATTTGCATAAATGTTTAACAGGTTTTCAGCCATCGTGTAAGCATTTACCTGCACAAAATGCCTTCCTTAAATTTTTATGAAAGCTGTTCAACAAACAAGTTTGTGAAACCTAAACACAGACGAATAGAGTTGAATACAATCATCTGTCATGTATCTTTTCCCACTTTTGCTATTTCTTTGTTTCTATAGTAAACAAGATAGCCCCATGTGTGTGATGTGTGGGGTGTGATAGAGAAGTGACTGGAATATCCCTGCCTTTTAACAGAATAAAGGAAGCTTCTGAGTCACCTAGCTCTGAAATTCTCCAGCCGAGCTGTTTAGAACAATTGGCCTATTTCAGTGACTGTGGTTACTCTGATTATTTATTTGTGGCTGGAGCCAGGACTTCAAATGCTGGTAATAAATGCCCACATGTTCCAAAAGGCAGACAACAGAATCTGGGGGTGGGGATTAGTGATCCAGAAGCTTACAGCTGTGCATGTCCAACTTTGGGTCAAACACACATGGAAACATGCATAGGGGCGCCATATTCCTTGGTTTACTTAGTTTTGCCGTGTGCCCTTTTGACTATTCTTTGGTTCAGATTACAAGCTTTCATTTAAAAAGAAAAAGAAGCAAGTGGCTTGCCCTTGTTGAACCAGAAAGAGCAAAATATCAGGCCATTGTTTTGCTCTAGTTGTTTTCTAGGAAAGGAACATTTCTGTGTTTTTAACTAGTAATCATCCTCCCAGTTCCCAAGCAGATGTTGCAATTTGGGGAAAACTTCCTACCAGCTCTGAAGGGACATGGTGGCACTGCGGGTTAAACCGCAGAAGCCTCTGTGCTGCAAGGTCAGAAGACCAGCAGTCGTAAGATCGAATCCACACGACGGAGTGAGCTCCCGTCGCTTGTCCCAGCTCCTGCCAACCTAGGAGTTCGAAAGCATGTAAAAATGCGAGTGGATAAATAGGTACCACCACGGTGGGAAGGCAACGGCATTCTGTGTCTAGTCGTGCTGGCCACGTGACCACGAAAACTGTCTTCGGACAAACGCTGGCTCTATGGCTTGGAAACGGGGATGAGCACCACACCCTAGAGTCGGACATGACTGGACTAAATGTCAAGGGGAACCTTTACCTTTACCTTCCTACCAGCTCATTTGCAGACAAATGTCATTCTGCAAATCTGCCTGCATATATAGGAAGGTAGTTCTATTTTTACTTGTCATGAGAGTACGGAATGGTCCTTTGAACTGCTTTGGCATTTCATTTTGTACTACAGCATAGCCCACTGCAGTGCAGGGAAAAAAACAAAAAACAGCAGCTTTTGGGTGTAGTAGTACAGAAAGATTCTGTATGAGGAAAGGGGGAAGTAAAATATGGTTCAGCATTTTTAAGAAGGGGGAACACTCCTGTGACAGTGACTTGACAAAGAAACATTTTTCAAAACATTGTAGGGGATAGCAGTGTTAGTCTGTTGCAGCAAAAACAATAAAGAGTCTTGAGGTGCCTTTAAGACTGGCAAGCTTTATTTGGCCTAAACTTTCCTGGGCTTCCATCAGATGTACAAAACATTGGCTCTTATATGATACACACAATTGTTTAGGAAAGTATTCTGTGTGGGGTGACAGGGCATAGAAATGCAAAAGGAACAAACATTGATCATTATCTTAAAATGTGGCCAACTGGCCATTAACAAATAATAGTTGATTTGATGGCCCATAAATCATAGCATACATGAGTTGATTGTGATGAAATCTCAGGCTAAACTATAATATTTTCTGGTAACTATAACATATTTAATCCATTTCCCATGTGATTCTTGAGAATATCCCCAGAAATATATAGGCACAATAAAATGCCATTGTTTATTTACTTACATGCACCAGCGTATGTCTGGCAAAGCAAAATGGTTTCCATTTCCCCCTTTATCCCCACAATAGCGTTGAAAGGTAGGCTTGCCAAATAGATACCGACTGGCCCAAAAGTAAACCATGTGACAGAGCAGAGATTTGAACTTGTCTTGCCCTGTACCAAATATAGCACTACATTGGCGCTCTCTGATCAGACCTAACCATATAAACTGTGCCGGGGGGGGGGGGGAATTAATATACCTGATTTGCATATTAGATGCAAATTAGGCTGCTGGATTTGAAGCACTGGAATATGACAGCCCTGAATTCTATGTTAGTTAATTTAACAGAGGTGCAGATCAAGGATGAGCAGAAGGTAGATCTGTTGATTTGAAGATCAGACTATTTCTGACTCCTCCTTGTTTCACAAATGCAACAACAAAGTTTCTTGCTCTAAACTGTATTATGAAAACCAAGAAAGCTTGGGAGTAGGAAGAAGTAACCAGTAGTGGATTATTTTTTTATGGAGCATGGAAGCTTACTGTTAGGAAGAATGAATGAGTTTTTGAGTCATCCATAACTGAGCTGCAACAGAAAGAGGGTTGTGATTTGGGGGCTCATCCTTCAGTACTCAGTTACAGATAGCCACAGCATGTCATTGGGCAAAATCCTGAATCCTTTGTGCACGGGCAGTTACAGATAGCCACAGCATGTCATTGGGCAAAATCCTGAATCCTTTGTGCACGGGCATACTGTACTATTATGCCTGCGTAAATGTCCCAGGCGTTACGTCTGGCTATGAAGAATTGTGAAATTTGATTGTGTAGTTGGTTGTGCAATTCCCACTGCAACCCTTGTGCAATGCACTGGTGGAAGTGCTTCATGGATAGTGCCTCCCCCTTGGTGCTATTGTGGCTACTACAGGTGTAACATCAAGTTACGCCTATGCAGCTGCACTACAGGATTAGGCCCATTATATTCATATTTCTTAAAAATGACTTTCATACCTTTTGCTTCTATTTATAGTTGGTGGATGTGAGGTTTTAGAAGAGGGGAGGAGCTTTATTAGCAGCATGGAAGTTTGTCTATCCATTGAATTTTTTTGCAAACCATAAGGTCTGAATAGGGCTAACATGACAGCTTTATAAATTCACACATGTATCCATGTTAAATTATTGCCCTCTTTCAAAGAGAAGATCAAATCACATAGCCTTGTATTTTTTTTTGTCTCTTTTTTGACATCCTGTGAAGATTGCAGTGACTGAACAAAGTGAATTTGGAGAATAATTTGATGAAACATAGGATTTAAATTAGCACAAATAAATTACTTTTCAAACAGCATTAGCAAAGAATGCCAGAATACAGCAGAAAAATAAACAAATAGAAGGATGGTCCAACAGCTTGATCAAGGACCACCCCAAGACATTTTACTACCCGAGGCACAGCAACAATTAACACCCCCTTCTTATGTAACCAAGGTGCATAATGCCCAAAGCCAGCAACATTAGACATGAGGCAGAAAAATCCTAGAAGTGCCCGCTTCCTTCAAATGCAATGATATTAAATAACGTAACAAACAATAAGTTGACCTTCTGTGATATTCAAATCTGCTCTCCGCTGCCTCACCCTTCTTGCTTTTACGACTAGCCCTGAACTGATCTTCTGCGCTATTATGACCATCTTGACCTCATCTTCTGTGAGTTCCAGTGGGTATAATGGAATCTTACACTCTATACATAATACAATTAAAGCATATCTACTCAATCTACTAAATAATGTGAATTTAAGAGGACTCACAGTAAGTGTGTACAGGATTACACATTAAGAATATGTGCCTATGTTGAAGTAAGTTGCAATGAATATCTGGGTTATTATGTATAAAGTATCACTGCATTATGTATTTTCTTTGGTTAACCATGAGCTACATTAGTTAAAACAGAGACTCCTGAGAATACATCTTGAAAAATAGAAAAAGTGCTCCAAGAAATGGATGAGCTCCCAAGTCCACAAAAACTTGACATCTCTTCTTATCAAGACTGTTTAACTCCATTGGTACTGTGCAAGTTTACTTAAGTTGTTGCTGTGTATTCAGTCCTGTTTGCTCACAAAGAGAAAAAATATTAATTAAATAGCTGAGTCATTTTGAAAAAACAAACACTTTTATATGCTGAACACAGAAACCACACCTTAGAGGAACTAATTTTTAAAATACAGGAGGGCATATTGTCTTTCAATACCTGTTTGTTGGGTATGGTTGAAGTAACTACATTCCAGCAGATTTCCGGAATTTTTGAAGGGAACATTGGGTTTTCTTCTTACTGTAAATGTATGGAGACTCCATACATGATAACCTCACAAGCCACACAAAACCTGTGCATGCTTAGCCAAGGCAAATAAACTGGTAGTCAGTACTCACTATTGTTTCCCATTATCTCCAAATCACTTCCGTTTTGAGTGGGCTTGCCGAACAGTTCATAAATGAAGTACAGAACTGTGTGCACAATAAGGAGAGTAAAAAGTCTGTATTGTTGTGACTGCAGCCAAGCTGTCCTTAAGTTCTCACTATGCAATTATCAACATACCTGTGCAACAATTTATGGCATGTTTTCTTGAAGGCATTTGTGTTCTAAGAATAATTCTGTTGCTTTCATCTTCTCTGTCACAAAACTCTCTCTGTATATAAGCACATAATTCACACGGTAAATAATTCACCACTGCAATTTAATTATTGCCTGTGATACACACTAAATACAGATGTTATTACTGCATTTAGAAGCATCAGTTGTTTTATCCTGACAGAAGAGATAGTCAATTGCCTCTCAGACACTTAACCAGAAATTGTTGTTTTGTTGTTTAGTCGTTTAGTCGTGTCCGACTCTTCATGACCCCATGGACCAGAGCATGGTAGGCCCTCCTGTCTTCCACTCCCTCCCGGAGTTGGGTCAAATTCATGTTGGTAGCTTCGATGACACTGTCCAACCATCTCATCCTCTGTCATCCCCTTCTCCTCTTGCCCTCACACTTTCCCAACATCAGGGTCTTTTCCAGGGAGTCTTCTGGCCAGTTATTATCTAATTTGGAAATACTCCACAGATTATAAAGCCATGTCATTTTATCACTTTTTAGTTAGTCCTAGATACCCAGTGTGGTGGAGTGGATAGAGTGACAGATTAGGATTCTGGAGGCCTGGGTTTACATCCCTGCTCAACCATGGAAATTTGATGGGGCTGTAGAACTGGTAACACTACTTCTTAAAAATCATACTTACCTTAAAAGTAGGGGTGTGCATTCATATTTGTAAATATTTCAAATTTATCAAGTAATGCCATATTGATATCGTTCCAAATATATCAGAATCTGACAGTTCTGAATTTCTGTAATAATAATTCCTAATATTTGGAGACCCTATTTTCTTATCGAAAGCAAAAGACCAGGTTTTTGCTTGCTAGAGGAAGAAGTGAAAGTGAAACTTATTAGGCATCCTGGATTTCTTGAAAAATGAAATTTAAAAAGACTTTGGCACCAAGGTAGTGGGGGCGGAGAACTTGATGTCTCCTAATTAAGGTTGCCATGGATTTCTCAAAGGAAGGAGGCTGGGGTGAGGGCAAAATGTGTAAATGATGTCTGTCTGCACCAGTGAAATCTAGAAGCAGGCATAGACACCAGAAAGTATTTTTTCAGATGCTTTTTCCCATTGAAAGGTGGGCATAACTGCTTATAAATCCTCTGAGCATTTGTGGTTTGGCTATGATCTGACACCTAGAGTTATAAACCCACAAAGAGCCCCCGCCCTGAAAATTCTCCCCATGCACCTAGAGACACCAAAATGACAGAGAAGTTTCACAAGACTCTCTTCTACGATATATCTCAGTTTGGTGAAGACTGGGCTTCCCCCAAGCCGCCTGCTAAAGGGCACTTTCCTGGGGTAAGTCACTTTGTGGGTGTATAACTTGGATGTCTGAAAACCAATCATCACCAAATTTGGAGGGATTGTAGACGAGAGTCAGGGGAAGCTTCTCTGTGATTTTGGTGTCCCTAGGTGCATGGGGGAAACCTTTCTGGGGGGTCCTCTTTGTGGGTGTATAACTCACACTTCACCAAACTTGCAGGGCTTGTAGAGGAGATTCAGGGAAAGCTTTTCTGTTATTTTGATGTCTCTAGGTGATTGGGGGCATTTTATAGGGTTTTAAAGGCAAAAATGAATTGACAAATCGATTCATTGATTCGTCAGAAAAAAATTGTAAATTGTTGACCTCGACAAATCATGAATCAAAATGAATCACAATTTTTCTGATTCATGCCAATCTCTGGGATTCATATATTCATTGATTAATATATGTTGTAAATCAGCAGGGAAAAATAAGTTTTAGGTCCCTTTTGGATATATCAGGCCAGGGAAGAAGATTTTGTTATATAGAGACAAATGTGTTAAGACGTGTGCATACAGACCGATTTTGTGTCTGTGTGCGTGCGTGTGTGATTTTCATTGGAAGGGTTTGTGTTCTGCTGTAGCAGAATCACGTACTGTTCTTCTTTGGGTAGAGTCTGCAAGCAGCATGAAACGCGGGTGTGGTAGAAGAAGGAGGCACTTGGGGAAGTCTGCAGGAATGTTCCCTGCACCAAATGCAGTAGCTCCTACTAAGAGGAGTGGGAAGAGTGGGAGGGAGAGAAAGAGAGAGAAAAGATAGTCTATAACTGCTATTATGAGTCTCCCAAACAAAATCTGTCAGCTAATTGCCTTGTTCAGTGCTGACACTGTGATAGAACAGCTGGCATTAGTTCATGCTGTGTGTGTCTCTGCCACGGGGGTGTCAAATAAGCCTCTGGTTCAAGGTGACAGATAGGAGTGAGCCTCGGACATGTTTCATTGATGTCTTTATACAATCCAGCCAGGGCAAGGGGTCAAAGAAGATGGTGAAAAAGGCACCATCAAAAGGTTGATCTGCCAGAGAAGGATAAGGATAGCATCAGCACTCAGACTGATACTGAAGACTCAGGACAGGGAAATTAAGTGGGTACTGTGGGGGCAAGCGGCTTCTTTATTGTGAAGGGGAACAGCCATCAGAGGGCAGAGGTTGAGCCACCAGCCCAGGGAAGCAAGTAGGTAGATGGGCAAACAGCAAGAGGTGGGAGGCAGCAAATAATGCATCTCTCAAAAATAAATCCCAGGCTACTCTGGAGGACCTTGGAGGCCTGCAGGACAAGGCCTTCTGCAAATATAAAAATACCAGAATTACTCATTGCATAGAGGAGATGATAGCCCTGGATGACCAGCCATTCTCTCTGGTGGAGAACACTGGTTTTTGTAGGTTTGTGCCAGAACTGGCACTCATTGCCAGTTAGCATCCTGAATAACCCTTAGCCGCAGGGTGGTACAAGGCAACTGGTACAGCAGCTGTTGGTCAGAACACCAATGGTAAGGTAAAGGTAAAGGTTCCCCTTGACATTTAGTCCAGTCGTGTCCGACTCTAGGGCGTGGTGCTCATCCCCGTCTCCAAGCCGTAGAGCCAGCGTTTGTCCATAGATAGTTTCCGTGGTCACGTGGCCAATGCAACTAGACACGGAACGCCGTTACTTTCCCACCGTGGTGGTACCTATTTATCTACTCGCATTTACATGCTTTTGAACTGCTAGGTTGGCAGGATCTCTCTCTCTTCTCTTCTGTTGGTCAGAACACCAGTGGTACATTTTACAATTGCCATCTAGTATAGCTAGGGTGCAAAACACACCTGTCTATCCCTGACAGAACACTGACGGGAGGTGGAAGCATCAGGCACAGGGCAACACACAAGGGCAGGATGCAGGTGGGCCCTGTTGAATGTGTCTGTGATGGAGAGCAGCCACACAACTCACAACATTCAAGAGGCACAGAGGGACATGCTGCAGCAGTAGAGTCTAGCTACAGAAAAGCAAGGTTTGTCACAGATCATACGGCAAAAATGGTGGTAGCACTGCAGGCTAGGGAGACAAAAGAGGTGAAATGTATGGCCCGCACCCTCAACCTAGTACCTTTGGGTGCTTTGCAGGGTGTGGAAGACACGCACATACCTAATAAAATTGAGAGGGTCAGAAATGTGGCAAGGCATTTTCACCACAGTGTCCAGGGCAGTGAGCTGTTGCAGCAGAGGCAAGAAAAATAGAGATTGCCACTAATCCAGGATGTAGCAACTCAATGGGAATCCACTTTATATCTTCCTGAAAGAGTGTTGGAGCAGCAAAATGCACGCCATGATTTGGCACTGGACACTTCCATTGGTGTGGCTGCTCCTCTGGGCAGAGAAGAGTGGAAGATTATGAGTCAAGCGATCCATGGCACTGGAAGCTTTGAGAGTGCCACATAGGTCTTTGGTGGGGAGACAGCCATCCTTAGCCAGGTGATCACAATATTCCAAGGCTTGGTTGGCATGATGGCATAAAGAAGGGACAGTCTGGGTTGATAGGTAATTCCATGCAGGGAGAACAGCTTTTTTTTTCTGGCCTGAAGTGGTGGCTCTGGCCAGAAAGCTAAAGGACCTGTTCCACTACAGGCTTGCCTCCTTGTGGAAGGAGAAGTACATTTGAGCAACCTGCTGGGACCCCCAAATTACATCCAATGCCCTGGATCCATTCCAGTCGGGCTTCAGGCCGCGCCACGGCACAGAAACGGCACTGGTCGCACTATTGGATGACCTGTTGAGGGAGGCTGATGGGGGTAAAATGTCCTTGTTGGTCCTCCTCGATATCTCAGCCGCCTTCGATACCATCGACCACGGTATCCTCCTGGGGAGGCTTTCCGAGTTTGGAATCGGGGGCCTGGCGCTTGCCTGGCTCCGATCCTACTTGGAGGACCGTCCTCAGAGAGTTCAGCTTGGGGATAATGTCTCGGCCCCGTGGAGTCTCAATTGTGGGGTTCCGCAGGGCTCGATCATCTCCCCAATGCTGTTTAACATCTATATGAGGCCATTGGGTGGGGTCATCAGGGGGTGTGGAGCCTCGTGCCATCAGTACGCTGATGACACGCAGCTCTACATCTCCTTTTCACCTACTTCAGTGGATGCCGTTCTGTCCCTTCAGCATTGCCTGGAGGCCGTACTGCAATGGATGCAGGAGAATGGGTTGAGGCTGAACCCGGACAAGACGGAGGTCCTGAGGGTGGGTGGCCCCTCCATTGGCGGCTTGGGAAACTCCCTCTCTTTTGGGGAGGTGACTCTCGCCGCGAAGAGTGAGGTTCGCAGCTTGGGAGTACATCTGGACCCGGCGCTCACCATGGAAATCCAGGTGGCGTCAGTGGTCCGTTCCGCCAACTACCATATGTGGCGGATTGCCCAGCTGCGTCCCTGTCTTGATGGTGGGGCCCTCACCACTTTGGTCCATGCGCTTGTAATCTCGAGATTAGACCACTGTAGCGCGCTCTACGTGGGGCTTCCTTTGAGATTGATGTGGAAGCTTCAAATGGTGCAGAATGCGGCAGCCAGATTACTTAGTGGAACGAGAAAATTCCAACATATCTCTCCTACTCTGGCTGCTTTGCATTGGCTGCCCATTCGTTTCCGCATTGATTTCAAAGTGCTAATGATGACATACAAAGCCCTAAACGGTTTAGGACCTCGATACTTGGCAGAACGCCTTCTCCCACCTAGATCTACCCGTATCACTCGCCATAGCCAGGAGGGATGGCTGAGGGGCCTAACGCCGAGAGAGGCCCGAAAAGAAAGAACAAGAAACCGGGCCTTCTCGGCAGTGGCCCCTCAGCTTTGGAATAGCCTTCCATCAGTGATCCGCCTGGCTCCCTCCCTGGGTGTTTTCAAGAGCCAATTAAAAACTTGGCTCTTTAGGCAGGCCTTCCCTACTGCCAATACTTGATTTTACTTTTCTTGGTTTGAAGTTTATCCTTCCATCTTGATTATAGTATTATTGTAGATTTTAATTGTTGTTTTTATCTGTTTGTAATATTTTGTGAGCCGCCCTGAGTAGACTCTTGTCTAGAAGGGCGGGATAAAAATCCAATAATAAAATAAATAAATAAATAAAAAATAGAGGTCAATGGATATTAAGCAACAGCAAGAGGGAAGGTAATGCCAGCCAACTTTCCATTACATGCAGCAGCTGCTAGTGAAGAAGGTCCAGCTAGCACTGAGGGGTCTCACAGAGCAGGGAGAAACTAGCAATGTTCCTAACACCTCAAACAGCAGTATCAGCAGTTGTATTCTGAAGTCCAAGTCCCACACCTCTGCAGCAACGGGGCAAGCTTTCTGGGACACTGTCTTGGCAAGCATGGTAGGGGCCTATCTTCCAGAGATACCACCCCAGAGGAAGGACATGGCAGTGGTAGAGGTGTCCAGGCAGGAGCCCTGCAAGCCAAAAGGGACCAATCCCTTGGCTTACTGGGCCGAAAAGGAATCTGCTTGAGGAGGTCTGACCAAGGTGGCAGTGGGACTGCTGTCTTGCCCATCAGCTGGGACCCACTGGGAGAGTGTTCTCTCAGTTAGGGGATATGGTCAGTCCACACTGTTCACACCTGGAACCTGGATCTGTAGAAAAAATTATTTTCCTTATGGACAACCTACCATTGCTGGGCTTCCCTGAAGTCCCCTTTAAGTAAGAGAGAATAACACACTAGGTATGCCATGCTTCAGTCTTTTGCCCCCTCCTTCTGCCTCTTTCATTCTTCCTACTGCTACTCCAAGATTGTGTTCATTCCCTCAACTGTGCTGTACCCCATGTTATTGGCACAGTTCCCACCCACCACAACCAACCTGCTGCTCCAGTCTGCCTACCAGTGCTACCCAGGGTATATGCCCATTCCCCACTCCCCACTACAACCTGTCCTCTGTTTCCCCAATGCTGCTGGCATTTTCCGTTGGCTTTCCCACTCTTCAGGGTTTAATTTGTCTGCCCATTACACTCATTTTCTAATACCTAGGCACTGCTGGCTGTTGGTAGGCACTTTTTTTTTGTTTGGCACAATCACTGGAAAGGTGTCAGAGGACACAGGGAAATCATTTAAAATGGTCTTGCCTGTTTGTGTTTTATTAAAGGGGAAAATGATGACCATATAGTATTCATAGTGACTGTAACGGAGTTCCAGATATCCAGAAATCCCAAATTTTTAAAATTCTAAATCCAAAGGGCTATAATTCCAACTCTGAATTCCAAATCCAAATTTAAGTGCTAGTGCACAACCCTACTTGAAAGTTCTGTTAGGATCAATACAAGTCAGTACTGACATATAGGCACAGAGCAAGTTAGCACTGAATAAATAGCAAGTTAGCACTGAATAAAAAGTTAGATATATTGGGCGAAATCCAGTGGTAAGTCATAGCTAAAGTGGGCCTCTTGAATCAGTAGGGATTTGGTGAGTCAGTTCGTCTATAAGTTTCATTGTCCTACACTAGTCACTTGCTACTAGATTCCAGCCAGTATATTATTACCCAGGAAACTGCTCCGAGCCGTAGTCAATGGCCATGTTGGTGTGGGAGATTGTGGGTTGTAATTCAACATTTCTGACGGTGCCAGTTTTGGAAACAGTTCCAGCAGAAAACAGAAAGCCAATATGAGGTGCCTTTAGCACAAGTCATTTAATATTTTTGCCGAATACTACTTTGAATGGATCTTCAGGTTCCAAGATGATTCCAGGTAGATTCTTGGAAGTCAGATAAGATGCTACACTTTAGAATCTGCAACTGCAGTTGCAATCAAATGGTGAGAAAGGATTGCATCTCAGTGCAGGAGAAAAGGTTGCTTTGTTTGGAGTGATCTCCTATAAAGCAACTATAAAAGTATCTGTGTAGGAATCACTCTAGCCCAGTCCTAAAAAAGATTAGACCTACCACTGGATCAAAAAGGTCCATCTTGGGCATAGATGGGGGTCGGGCTTAGAATTCAGCTGTGTTTTGTGCCTTTGTTGTAAAAATATCCAGATTTGTAAGACTTATATCTGATTTTAAGTAATTTCATAGAATCATAGAATAATTAAGTTGGAAAGGGCCTATAAAACTATTGAGTCCAACCCCCTGCTCAGTGCAGGAATCTAAATCAAAGCAGATCTGAGAGATGTTTGCCCAATTTCCCCTCGAATGCCTCCAGTGTTTGCTCCAGTCTCACCCTTCCTCTTCTCCTTGCCCATTGCCATGTCCACTCCTGGAATACAGACCCCATCCTCCCCCAATTTCATTTGTCTCCCAGACTGAAAATGGTTCCCTGCTCTTGGTCTAGAGTTGACTAGTGATTCCCAAGCTTTGGGGCATCACATCCCCTTCTTGAATTCTTCTGAACCCACAGGTTTCCCCACCGTTCCTTTAGCTTAATCTCCCTCCCCTTGAAACAAAAAATTCAATTCATACTTAAAAATAAAGAATAAATACAAAACTAATTTTCTATTCTACTGTCCCTGCCAGAAACAGTTCTGATGAAAAGATATATATATATCTGTGTGTGTGTGTGTCTCTCTCCTTTCTTTGCTCAAGAAACTTGAAAAACCATGGGATGATGAAAGTATTCAGAAGTCAAAAGCATGGTTCAAGTGAAGCATTTCACACTGAGTAGTTATAAGATGGTAACTCGTGATACAACTGAAGGAAAGGTGAAAAGTTCATCCTTGAGGTTGCACTTGTTTGCTTTTAGGTGGCACATATTTATATGTGTTTGAACACTAACATCTATTTCCTCCTCATATTGTGAATAAATCTGTTAAAACTATAGCTTACTGATTTCCTAACAGGGTTTGTTGAGGGGAACAAAACACCAAGAAATGAGATTAACAAATTTTCAAAGGAACTTAACACACAATCACCAGCTAAGACCAAGGTGAGCTTAGTCAGCACTGTAACCCAATTCTCTTGCTGAACCAGGTGAAAGACATTCTACCATATCAGCAACTTAAAACTCTGTTGGTTGTGTCACATTTGTACTCTGTTTGAGAACATCTACTCTTTATTTTTTTCTAGGGTTGGCATATTACCTGTTTCGCCAGGCTATACCTGGATCTGAGGCAAAGTCATAGGACAGGGCAACTGGAGCTTTGACCTGGGGAACCAAAATCTAGAGGGCACAAAATTTCAGGGAAGATGAGAGATAAGGTGGCCAGAAGTTCCAGTTCGGGCTAGATTGTCCTGCAGTTCAACTCCTGTCCTTTACTGAGTCCATCCTCAGCACAGCCTGGATTTGACAGATGTCACCTCATAGTTTTCTTCTTCTTTGAAAAAGAACCTCAGTCCATTCTTCTGTTGCTGGGGCTGTGCGTGCCTCACTTCGAAAAGCCTTCTAACACACACACTGAACCTGTAAGTGTCTTATTCTCTCCTGCAGTGGTGCCAGGTGTTTTCTTTTTTCCCTAAAGGAGAATGTCTATTATATCTTCCCTCTTTCTTTCCTGCCCTTCCCCTCTTGTCTCTTTCCCCTCCAGGAGCCAGCTTTGGATGCAACTAGACAGTCCAATTGGATTGGGCTGGATAGAGCTAAACAGGGTCCCTTTGAGCTGTCGTGTGCTATTTGGTGCAATCCTTGCATCCATATGCAAGGATCTGGTGGTTTCAGGACAGAAAACCACACCACGCCTCAAAGTAGCCCTATTTATCCCTACCACCACCACCACCACACATCTTTTTCTGACTCTCCATCATTAGCGAGCAGAGGAAAGGTGCAACTTTTAAAAAATGTATAGTAAATGGCATGGTGGTGAATCAGATTTCCATCAAGTGCCATGGTGCTGGACTCTAAGGCAGGGGAAAGGGAAGAAAGGTCTCCCTCTGAATCCAAGCAGGGAGTGGAGGAAAGCAAAAAAAATGTTTATTATTGGTACATGGTGCTTCAATGAATTGGCTTGTTACGAAGTGCCACCAAGTGACATAATGCTGGGCTTTTTACAGCAATGGAACAACAACAAGAGATTCCCCCTCCCTATACTCTACAATCTCCCCCTCTATAGAAAGCTTTATTTTTTTAAATTTTATTGATAGGTGGCATGTGGGATTCACTTTTGTTTAGTCCTGGCAATTGCACTTGCACTTGAGTGAGCCAAAATGGAGCAATCCTACCCACACTAAGAGAAACAGTAGCCCCCTGCCAAGGGTCCAAAATAGCGGAGGTAGAAATTGCAAAGGGTCATGCTGGTTTGCAATTGACAGAATTTTCTGTTAGAAGCCAGAAAATGGACCAAACCTCACCATGCCCAACATGGTCCAAAAGGCAGGATAAAACATTGTCTGATTGCACCCTTCATCTTTCTGTACCCAGCAGTGCTGAGAAGAAGGAAAAAAGAACGGATTTGGAGAAAGGTACCTCTCTGTATTTTTCTTCTCGGTGTTGCTGTGAATGTGGATGGGAATGGGAGAAGGCATTCCAGCATCATGATGATGATGATGATTCTAGAATAAGGGCTTCTCTAGATGCACCATTTCAGTTATAAATGTAGTTGGTTTGTGATTGGTTGTTCCAGTATTTTTCTCAACATCCACCTGACATAAAGACTTGTCTCAATAGCAACACAGACAACCTCTGTGATTTTGTGTCCTCTCTTGATGACATAATTTAATTTTGTTTCCGTTTGTTACAGTGGGCAGACCTGATTGCTTTGGCCGAGGATTGTTTTTAACCTACTTCTAAGGTGTACTGGGACGTGGTGGCGCTGCGGGTTAAACCGCAGAAGCCTCTCTGCTGCAAGGTCAGAAGACCAGCAGTCGTAAGATCGAATCCACGCGACGGAGTGAGCTCCCGTCGCTTGTCCCAGCTCCCGCCAACCTAGCAGTTCGAAAGCATGCAAATGCAAGTAGATAAATAGGTACCACCTCGATGGGAAGGTAACGGCGTTCTGTGTCTAGTCGCGCTGGCCACGTGACCACGGAAACTGTCTACGGACAAACGTTGGCTCTACGGCTTGGAGACGGGGATGAGCACCACACCCTAGAGTCGGACACGACTGGACTAAATGTCAAGTGGAACCTTTACCTTTACCTAAGGTATACTGGAAATACTGGATTTACTTCCCCGCTTCCCCTTTGCTTTGCACTGATGCCCAAGAGTCTAAGGAACTGAGTCGTCTTCATCTCTACGATTCTGTCTTGCCATACAGTCTGACAGCAGCACAAGTGGAGAGAGAGGCTGGTGCAAGAATGAGGCTGGGCTGAAGAAGCTCTTGCTGCCACCCCAACTGCCATCAGCAGCCTTTTAGCCTCGTGTGGCACCCCCGGCAGCTTCCCCTTGGCCCATCTCTTTGCTGCAGCCAAACCCACCCACCTCCTCTTTTCTCTTGTTTGCCTTTCCCCACTTCTGGGGCAATTACGTAACAATCTGGAGATTAAACCCAGTAAATCCTGTGCTCCTTTGTGAAGAATGGAGACAAACTGGAGGAAGAGTGGAACTTCTTCTCCATTTGGATGAACTGTAACTCATTTGTTTTGAGACTTTGAAACAGTTTGTTCCCTGCAGCTTATTGAATTTTAATTCCACCTACAGTATATTTAAAATTTTGCTTAACATCAGCACAATGCCAGCAACTTAACATCTGCATCTGATTTGACACTTTCAAGGTTACATTAGCAAGGCTTTCTCACGTTAATCACTGTAAATCTTCACTGTGCCCACTGGCCCCAAGTAGCACAGTGTCCAAGCCTGAAAACAGGCCACCAGCAGCTGGGATTGAAAAACTAGTCTGGTAGGTGAAAGCCATCTGCTCACTACAGATTAATAAAATGCTGCCTTTAATTAAGTCTTCCAAATGCAGTGCCCCAAGCATGTATCAGAGCCAGGCACCATGTTGCCTGTAAGCCACATGTAGCCTCACAGGGGCATTTTTGCAGTCCCCCCATGTCTCCCCAGTTTTTTTTTTAAAAAAAACTTTTCCCTCCTTTTGCTTTTTTTGTTGCCCAAACAACCAGTAGCAGTGGTTTCACTTGGCCCCCACCTCCCAGAATGGAAAAACCAAACCAAACTAAATCTGGAAGTGTCTGTCCATTAAAAAGAAAATAAAAAGAAAAAAGGACTGAAAATGGCCATTCCTGGCCAGTGGTGGAGGCTGAGGGCAAAACGTTAGCTCCCGGGCTCCCGAGATCTCCCTCCCTTAGGCTGGATAGCAATGTTTATAATTTTGGAAGAAAATGTTCCCTAAAGTCAGTGTAGCCACAATAGTATCCAATAATTGGTAAAAGAAGATATAAAAGAAAGCTACCTCCAAACAAGTGTCCCTAGGGCCACAACCTAAAAATTGCTGATGATGTCTAGCAATGGATATCCAATTATATCCATAGAGTCTTCTTTAGCCTTGAGAAAAGAAGACAAAGGGGTGATATGATAACACTTTTCAAATACTTGAAAGGCTGCCATACAGAGGAGGGGCAGGATCTGTTCTCGATTATCCCGAAGTGCAGGACACACAACGATGGGCTCCAGTTACAGGAAGCCAAAGTTTGGTTGAATATCAGGAAAAACGTCCTAACTGTTAGAGCGTTACGGCAATGAAACCAATTACCTTGAGAGGTGGTGAGTGCTCCAACACTGGAGGCATTCAAGAGAAATTTAGGCAACCACCTGGCAGATATCCTTTGATTTGTATTCCTGCATCGAGCAGAGGGTTGGACTTGATGGCCTTATAGGCCCCTTCCAACTTCACTATTCAATGATTCTATGATTCACCCTTTACAACCAGAACATAAACATTAGAAAACCGTTTGTTATACTGGTGAGGTTTCCTGTGGGTGCAAATAGATACTTTCACACCTGCTTTATGGGGGGTGGATGGGTTAAAAATCACCTGTTAATTCCTTCATGCCATAGGACACTTCTTAATGCTTAATTGATTAGAGCTGGATTTGTTCCATGACCTTTACCAGTAACATTTACCACACTGTTGTTCAAACAGTAATCATTGTAATACATTTCCAGTTCTTTTATTTTAGATGAGAAAGCATGTGACAATCCATTCCATTATTTCAGAAACATACTGGAATTTTTTTTCTGAATCAGACACAAATGCATCACTGATTTAGCTTTGAATGTTCCAGTGACTTAATTTGCATGATTAAACAGGATAGTATTCCCACTGCCTTTGTGCATTTACTGAAATATGTGGATAAGGAAATTTAAATATACTGTACAAGATGAGTCACTTCTTTGACATATCTTTTGCCCACCTTCTGTAAAAATTTCCTTTTCCCACTATGGCTTTCTGCCAGGCTTTCTTGAGGTCCCCGTTCCTGTTGCTTCTCTGGTTTCTGAATAACATTGCCTTGAAAGTTGCCACACCCAGGGAGCAAGGAAGTTGTCAACATTCCACAAATAAAATATGTGAACTGTATGCTCCTTTATGCCTGGCTCATTGGAATAAGATTGTGTGTTATGACATTGTGCTGAATTAATTGTTTATACCTTGTAATTTTTTTTAATTTATATATGTATATCTCACACAGCAAATATTCATTTCAGGTCATTGTTGCACATCTTTCCCAACTTAAACAAAATTTCACAAATGGGAAAGATACTGCAGTAATTCATTTTTAAAAAATCAGTTACGTACAATCAAGAGTGGTTTACTCTTCTCTTCTTCTCTTGGCTTGTTAGGACTGTGCAGTTTGCTCCAGGATACATAAGCTGGCTCTTCTTCTGGGAGGCACAGTGGGGAGGTACTGCAACTCATGGACCTATCTGGCTACAGGAAGATGTGTCATTTTTGATCTGGTTGTTTTGAGAGACAAGTTGTAGATCCACCTAATTATCTGCACACCATTATTTTCTTTTCTTTTCTTTTTCTTTTTTCAATCTATCTACATTTAATTCGTGCTTGTTAAACATCGTGTTACATGGGTTGCTTATAATTATTTGTTTTTGCGTCTTGGTGTCTTCTTAATTGTCCCTTCAGAATCTATACATTTTTAAAGCATTTAAACCAATCATATGTGTATTTTAGTGTACCATATTAGCTAGTATCATAATATTGCTCTCATAGTATACAATGTTCTCAAAATCTTTTAATAACATAATAAAAGCAATTCTGGTTTCCAAATCTACATAATTTTGAGGCAATTTAACTGACCAACTTTGTATTTTATACCAATAATTTTCCTTATATAACTGTTTAGCCATTTCTATCTCCACATTTTCTGTCATGTCTATATCAATATCATATCTAATATATGTTAATTGAGTACTATTTGTTTTACCTCTTTCTTATATCTAGCTTCAATTCACCTTAAGAACCACCATGTTATGCCTTTACCGTGATTAATGATCCCTTATTTCAGTTTAGTTACCTTTCTAATATATAAGATATGTCCCCTTACAATTCCAGAAGTTAGGTATCAACGTTGAGGGCCACCTTAATATTTTTTCCTTTACATCTTTTCCAAGTAACTCCTTCTCTTGTTTGTCTTTTCCCAATTCTTATTCGTATCTCTCTAAAAAATCTGTCATCCCTTGTATCGTCTGAGATCATTTTATGCACTTGATCTAGTTCCAATAGATCTTCCAGGCTATTTTTAATTAATTCTGCTGATTCTCTCCCCTTATCTTCCCTTAGCACACCTAAGATTCTCCTCGGCTCCAGGGTTAGAACTAAATCTCTTAAATTTTCTCCTCTGATTTCCTCCAGCCCTTCCTTTGGTTGGCATACATCATTCACCACCCTCACATTTCCTTGTTCGTTATTCCCTGTGTCCTGTTGAATATAATCCTTCCTTAGTTGCTCCTTGAATAATATCGCCTCATCGTTGTGGGATTTCACAATTTCTAAAATTGCTTGAAGGGTAGATTTTGTTTCATCCCAAAATTCTCCTTGCTGTAGCATTATGTCCCCAGATGTCAAGTACTTGTATTCCAAGTGAAAGATGTCCAGTAGCTTAAAGCAATCAGTCCAGTTCCATCAATAATTGCTTCAATAGGTCCACTTTAATAGATTGATCATCTTTAATGTTAATTTTGAATCCAGTCTCAGACGTAAGTTGACAGCCCAGTTCACTGGATGTTCATACAGTATTGATTCTATCCCCAATCAGGTTCAGAACCCAGGATACATCCAAATGTTTTTATTGGTCCACATAGATCCACATTAGCCAGATATATATTCCAAGATGAATTGTCTTTGTTAGACTTTCCAGGCTTAATTTGTATATGTTTTAGTCAGTTCTTAGAAAAAAAAGGAAAGTCAAAGCAGATTCCAAGCTTGAGTATTCAAGGTCAAAGATTCTGGGCTTTTTGCCAGCACTGTAGATAGCTGTAAATAACCATAACATAAACAGAGGCTTAACTCCCAGCGTTGTTTGGCTAATAATAATTTTAAGAGGAAAATTTCTTAAGTTTCTAACGCCAAAGTAATACCAAACTTCCTTCTTTGAGGTATAATTAAGTATTTAATTAGTGTCCAATTTATTTTCATTGCGTCTCTTTGCATCTCCTTCCCCCTCTCTAGATCCACCGCTGCTCTATAAGTGATGGGGCTTATTTCTGTTAAAGGGATTATTTCGTCCAGGGATAGTCATAGAGCAGTATAGTTATAATTTTGTATCTCAGCCAGTGGTAACAACAATGTTAATTAGCTGATTTATTGCTTCTCTATTGCTGGCTGCCGACAACTTGCAAGCAAGTTGTTCAGCTGCTTGTTTCCTCCCGCTAGTTGATTGGAGAGTTTCCCAGATCAAATCAGGGGTGACCGCTGTCCCCCCCCCATGATCAACAGGCTTCTCCCCCAATTCACCACCTCTTTGGGGTGGTTTTAACCCCCTGGGGGTCCCAAACAGGTTAGAATTCATCCCAGGAGACAGAGCGTCCATGTGCACACCATTCATGTGAACCATCCTACCTCTGATCTAAACATGCTGGCCTGTAATCAAGTATTGTAGATTATCATTGTATCATCCTCTAGTATAATATGGCATGTGAATCTAAACTTTGAAATGGTTATAAAACTCCTCTTCAAGTGGAAATTCAGTTGAAGAAGTGAAATTGACTTTCCTTCATATTGGTATGAAACAAGGACTTTTTAACGGAGGAGACATGTAGTAATTGCCCATGGCACCACTTAGAATGTGGGCCTCATACATGGCATCACCGCTGGTATTGCTGCATTGTTGCCAACTGTTCTCTTTCAAAATTCCAGTAACTTGAGCTCCAAAAACCAATTAAACATCATAATACAAATGTTTTTGGTCAAGACACCAGAAAGTTTATGAGAACTTGGCTAAGTCATCTCCAAATGTTTCTGTTCTCCAAAGTAAAACAGTTTCTCCATTTCTTTAGATATGTTTTGTAAGATGCAGCAGTGGCTTCCAAACTGGGGGATGTATGCTTCCAGGGGAAGACATTCCAAGGACTATGTGAAATTCCAGACAGGGTGCATTAGGAAAGGACACCTAAGAGAGAACAGGAATAGCAAAGAGGGCGGCGGCAGCAGAAGCAAGACCTGGGCTAGGAAATACATGGAATTCATGACCTTAGCCGCCCAGAGTAGTCTATGACTAGATGGGCGGGATATAAGTATAATAAATAAATAAATAAAAGGGGCAGGGAGGAGTGCAGCACTCTTGCCAAAGAGCAGCCAGGCTGCTATCAAGCAGAGGCAGCCATTCAAACAGTACAGATATTTCCTTCCCGTTGCTACTGTTTCCTGCAGTGGAGAAAATGGAAGAAAAAAGTCACCTTCTTGGAACCCCACTGTCCCAGGACTGAGATGAGGGAGATGAAAACAAACAACAACCTTTCTCTTTTTTGCCACCACTGAAGAAACAGGAGTTGTGTGGCAGACTGAGGGGAGACTGGAGGGAGGATGGGTGAACTATGTGAATTTACAGATGGCTGCTTGAAGAACTACCATTACAGTTAAGAAACCTGTCCTTCTTCTTCATGGTCTCTGTGAAACCACACATATGGGTGACTGGCAAGCTCGCTTACTGACTGGTAGGATCAATACAGAGGAGATCACTGCTCTGCTAAATGCAGCACCAAGCAGTGGCTTCTTTGCTAATTGGCAGAATAAAGTGATTGTGCTAACTATCCATTCATACAATCTCTGAGCTGTGACATGGTGACCCTTCTTTGGCCCTTGGTGACTAACAAAAAGTCTAGTGGACTTTCAAACATCTTTTGTTCTAGAGGTGTAAATGTCTAATGCCCTGCAGACATCCAAAGTATAGAATGGCTTCTCCAATTCTGAGGCAGGTGAGGGTGAAAACATAGGACATACCAAGGACTGTTTAGAAACCACCTGGGGTGAGAAGGAGAGATCTGGAAATAAAGTCACTTTATCCTAATAAGACTGTAAGAAAGTTGGATTGCATCAGAAGGCAGCCAGTTCTCTAGCCCTGTGTGTCAAAGCAACTACAACAAAGAAAACAGTCTTAGAAGTGAGGAACCCGACATTCAAAGTTGCTATAGGCTTGAACGGGGTTTTGTAAGTTGAGAAAGTACCAGTGTAAGAGACCAATGTGGCATTGGGGCTGTGATGTCTGGGTAAACATTTTTCAGGCCTTTCAAAAACTTTTTGAGGACTAGATTTCTGGAAAAAAATTAGAAGCTACAGAGCCTTGAGGTTGGTATGCTATGATTGCAGACAAGCACACTTTTATGGATGACTGGGAGAGTCCTTTGTCTTTATTATGTATTATGAAGTAAGCATAGGACCGTGTTCAGCTTAGATGGAAGGTTAAGACCTCTGTAGCAATGAGCAATGTAGCAAAACTGGTGTCGCATCCACCCAGTGTCCCTTGTTTGTTCTCTCTTAAACATAGGTTCACCCCCTGGATGCGTTTCCTCTTTGCACGCTGCCACCAAGTATTAATCACACAATACCAATTACGTATTTCAGACACGTGTGCTGCCAACTATAACAGGCTTATTGAACTTTTAAGTTTGAGAATCACAGGAGTAAATTATAGATGTTCTGTTATTGTTATGTAAATCACAAAGGGAAAATCACAGATGTTCAGGATCACTCATTAAATAGGATTTGGTTATGCAGTGGTTTAAACGTATTTTTATTCACAACAACAATATACTTTTACTAGTTATCTATTCTCTATTCCTTATAACTCTTCCCCTATTCTCTCTATCACTTCAACTGTTCAATCTATGTATTAACCTTCTCAATTCCCTATCTCTCCCCTGCTTCTCTCTCTAACTGTCTCTCACTGATTTCAACTGTTCTTTTTGGTTCCGCCCCTCATGTCCTATCATAGGCTCCTGCACTTGAACTCCACATGATGGACAGGAGTGACGTAATGTGATGGCATTCCGCCACAACTGGTTATTCCCCCCTCCCCCCATTTATATTTGTAGTTACACCTGGTGGATGGTTTTCTCACTTCAAGTAGAATTCTTCTTAACTCAAGTAAATTCTCCAGGCTGTCAGTCTCAGATGAGGTAGGTGTGGGTAATGGACCATATCGCTGTCCTGTGTAATCAAGTTAGGAATCAGTGACAGGTGATAAACAGTTACATCACTGTTGTCATTTTACTTTTTTTTCTTTTGTAAAGTTTGTGTTTGCAATACTTGCTTAATATGTGTGTGTGGTGATACCTTATTTCATATAGCTGTGTCTTATTTTAAAGTTACACCAAGAAAACAAGAAGACCCTTGCTGGATCAGACCTGTAGGCCTATCTAGTCCAGCTTTCTGATGACTTAGCAGCTAAGCAGATGCCTAAGGGAAGAAACCCACAATCAGGACATGGCAACAACACACTCATGCTCCCCAGCATCCTGCCTCTAGTGCTGGTGTGAATATGTACCCCAAACAACTAGTAACTGCTAATAGCTCCATGAATTGTTTCAATCCTCCTTTATAAACCATCCAAGTGGATAGCTATTCCATCATTACATCTTGCAGTGGTGAATTCGTGCTGTGTAAAGTAATCCTTCATTTATCCTAACTCTGTCCAAAATCTTCTGTCACTTAGTTTTACTGGATGGCTCTGATCCTAATAGTAGGTGAGGAGGAAAAGGTTCTGCCTACCCACCTTCTCCACAGCATGCATTAATTTTATATATTTCTGCTGTATTCTTACTTGCCTTTTGTAAATGAGCTAAAGGTAAAGGTAAAGGTTCCCCTTGACATTTAGTCCAGTCATGTCCGACTCTAGGGTGCGGTGCTCATCCCCGTTTCCAAGCCATAGAGCCAGCATTTTGTCCGAAGACAGTTTCCGTGGTCACGTGGCCAGCGCGACTAGACACGGAACGCTGTTACCTTCCCACCAAGGTGGTACCTATTTATCTACTTGCATTTGCATGCTTTTGAACTGCTAGGTTGGCAGGAGCTGGGACAAGCGACGGGAGCTCACTCCGTCGCGTGGATTCGATCTTACGACTGCTGGTCTTCTGACCCTGCAGCACAGAGGCTTCTGCGGTTTAACCCGCAGCGCCACCACGTCCCTCGAGCTAAACAGCCCCTAAAATCATAACTTTTCTTTACAGGGAAATAGTTCCAGTCTGTTGGATCAATTGGGTTGTCCTTTATGCATATTTTCTAGCTCTACAATGTCAATTTCTAGATTTTAAACAAGATCCTTTCCCTGTTTTGGTCTGCAGCACAGTTGAAGCAAGTCAGTGCTACCATCTGAGAGCACCAGAGAGCAGTAAAATCTGCTCTGCTGTCCTTAATCATCAATGGCCTATTTCATGCCCCTGCAAAGTAAGAGTCAGAGTTGTTCTTAACACACTGCAATGCTTTCCCGTGATGCAAAACATGTGTGCACCATTTGCTGAAAGTGGTTAAAGGAAAGGGCTGTGTGTGGTTGAGTGGCAACCAGGGAAAAGATTCTGCATGCCTGCGCACACACTATTTTGCAATATTGGATCCTTCCTTAACATTTTTAGAGATGGAGGATGAATGATGTCAAAGATTCTGGTCTGCTGCTATCCCATGAAGTTGTGCCCATTCTATGCATGTTGATTTTTAAATCAGTCTCATAGAGTTCAGTAGGCTTTATGCATTAGGTATAGGTTGTAATGTAAGCATGTCACACTAAATTGTGGCTGAAATCCAGTTGCACAGGTACACAAAAGGCGTATCTTGTGGAAGTAAATTGCAGTAGATTAAGAAATCTCCATAGGCGTTATCTGTTGCATGCCAAGTTGCATGACTTGACATACAACAGCTAAGATTTCTTAACTTATGGCAATTTGCGCCCAAAAGTTACGCTTTTTGTGTAACTGTACAACAGGATTTTGGCCAGTGTCTAAACCAGAACGAAAAAGTCTTTAGCCACCCAGACCTATTTTCAGCATGTTTAGTTTTTGGGTTTTTTTTAAATCAAATCCCATCAAGAAGTTTAGAAAATTCATTTATTAAATCAGCTGGCATAAAACTAACAATATTTGTTTATATCTAATTCAGTACTAAAGTTTTATTTAACATTAACAAATGTATGGTGCTTCACGTGGATTTGAATAGCCCTTTCACACTGACATCAAGCAAAATGTTTAGCCATCTGTGTTGCACACATTCTATCTGCGCCACAGTTGCTAAGGCCCATAGGTAAGCCCATAGCCACACTTATCCACCAAGAGCGCCACGAAGGAAGAGTCTGTAAAATTCATCTCCATGGGGGACAGGTATCCCACATCAAGAAAAAGGGTAGCTCTAGCCCTCAGATTCCCCCTTCCTGGCTTCAAACTCTATGGACTGCATAGCTGTGTGCTAGTTGGGAAAGCACAACATTGCGACTACAGAGGGTACTGCAAGCTTTAAAAACACAAAGAAATTAAAATTAATTAAAGCATTTTAAAAGAACAGAACAAGATACCTCCCCCAATGCACACACTATGGTTCCCCTTAGAATGCAAGCCAAGATTCAAGTGTCATAATAATAATAATAATAATAATAATAATAATAATAATAATAATAATAATAATAATAATAATAATAACAACAACAACAATAATGAGCTTTGAACTGCAGAGCTGGAAGGGACCATATGGATCATCGAGTCCAGCATTTATATTTCATAATCTTGAGTGACAGCTCTAACAAACAGAAATTCACACCAGTTTTATTATGACATCAAATGCAACTTGCTCCATTTCACTTACAACACTTCTCTCCTAACAACACCCTAAAATTCAGATATAATTCACAAACCATTTAAGCAGCCAATCAAAGTCACTTAGTATTTCATATTCTCTGCTAGGGATAAAGTAGTTTGGAGCAACTTAAAAGTGGAGATGTTAACATTTTCAAGAGGCACTTGGTCCAGATATCTTAAGAAGTACAATAAAGTTGTCTGCAGATGGGGATGTTAGATTATGAATAATACACAGTAATTACAGTATATAAACTCAGAAATTGCAACCTATAAAAGTTCATCCTTGATTAGGCTCACACAAGATAACAGTATAATGCTCATAAGTGTTAAAATGTACAATTATGTACCAAAATATCTCAACTTCAAAAAGAAAGCCACAAAGGTTCATGGTCTCATGCTGTGCACACATCATTTTATTTTTTAGCAATAATTTTAGCAAACCACTGTCGTAGGTTAACATTAGCTATTACTATAGAGTAAAACACTGGTCAGAATCCTTCTGCTTAGCTACACCTACATGAGTGCAATGGCCTACATTGCAGCAGCAAATCATTACTAAGCGACAAATGGCCACTTGTATCTGCACTAGTTGCACAAGCAGCAACTCATTAACTCATGGCAATGCACTCTTGTGATTTACACCCCTGTACTTATGCTGGCATAACTAATCAATAGGATTCTAGTCTATGTTTAGAAAAAAGAAGAAGTGCTGTCCATTGAGTGAACCTTGTATTGCCTCCTCAGAATAAATTGGCTAAAACACATCAGATGTTTTAAAAATAATAATGTCCATTTTCCCCAACATCTTCAAACTTCATCTTTCCTTCTGATAGAGTTCCAACAGATGTGGCCAGTCTCCACCAATTTTAAAATTATCGGCACTGGAAAGAAGAGGAAATAGCAACCCTGCTTATACATTGCATACGATACACTGGTGACAGACAAAAAGTATGAATAATTTTGGAGTACAAAAAGTATGAATAATCTTGTAGTACAAAATGTAACCAAATGGAATGTAGTTGCTACTTTTTAGATTGCAACAGTCAACCTCTCACTCTTATTATCTATATGAAGACTTGCCAATCAACTAAAACCAGCACAGTTTACTTTGCTGCATGGTTTGCCTGTTTGTGTAAATACGTAGCATATGCTATAAGCTACTGCCACCAGGCTAATGTTTGAGCAAGTTCATAGATGGATTTGCTTTAGGGTACAGGTACTTTCCACAAAGCAGTACTTGCACTGTAAAATGTATGCAACGGGAAGGTACTTAATAGGAAACAGATTCCACTTTTATTCAGAAGAAAGCTTTATTCTGGCAAACCAGAAACAATTGCAGACATGGTTTCTTCCATTCACTGTTTTGAGCCTCATGCTGAATAGGTTTGTCAATGTTTATCCAGAAATCTGTGGAACTGATTTAAAATAATAGCTTCAAAATGCTTTTCTTGACAATAATCCAGCATTCCTGTTGATCATTCAGCATATTTTTTCTCTCTCTGGGTTTTCCATTGAGAGGGCAATTATTATATTCTCTTATTTAAGTGCTTGATTGGAAAATCATAATGAACAACTCGTTGTGAAACAGTCTAAATTGTTCCCTTATACAGATTAATGTGCTCTGTCTTTCAAGGGCAAACAACCCCAACAACAGTGGTACAGCAGGCCAGGTGAGGGAGAAGAAGGACCCCAACAGCAGAAACAGCAGTGTTTTTTTCACCACCTGAAAGAATGCAAGAACCATAAAGTGCCTTGAAATAGCAACTGAATCTACTAAGGCATTCATAGATAATTGATGACAAGACTAGACCAGCCTAGAGGACACATTCGAATATCATCCACTTGTGGTTAAATCTGGCTGGATGCATCATGTCCAACATCGTATGGAGCAGTATTATATTTGTAGAATGCTTCCAGCTAAAACAGCAAAATAAATAGTATGATGAGTGACACATTATCTGTTTGTCTCACATTTGAATCCCACCCCTCCTCCAAAAATTTCATCCATGGGGATTATCAATTTTATCTCCCCAGCCAAATTAAACAGAGAGTGATGTGCCTACAAACATCAAATGAGCTTCATGACTGACTGGGAATCCAAATCATGTTCATCCCAGTCTGCACTAAGTCTACACCAGTGGTTCCCAGCCTTGGGTTCCCAGATGTTCTTGGACTACAACTCCCAGAAATCCTGGCCAGCACAGCTTCTGAGAGTTTTAGTCCAAGAACATCTGGGGACCTAAGTTTGGGAACCACTTGTCTACACTCTTCCCTATACTTGCTGTCTCTAGACATTGATCAATATATAAACCAGTTTTCTCCGTGTAGTTAACCATTGGTATATACTTATACTTACTACATAGAGGAGGAGCAACCTCATAATACTGTTCTAGTTCATGTATTTATACTATATACTTTTGTAAACTACTTTTTAAAGATTTTGCAGGGAGCAGGAACATAGGAAGTTTGCTTATACTGAGTCAGATCACTAGTCCATCTAGCCCAGTACTATGAACTCTCAAAGGTTCAAAGAGGATTCTTTCCCAACTGTGCCTGGGGATCTTTGGTATTTCCTGTGGGTCTCCCACCCAAGTGCTAACCAGGCCCCACCCTGCTTAGCAGCCAAAATCAGCCATCAAGATGGTATGAAGGGTTATAGACACACCACCACTTAGTAGAAGAATTCAGGGAATACTAGAACTTACATGTGACAAAACTGAAATGTTCAGTCATAGAACACTTGGTAGTTAAAATTGTCAGACTTGATTTTGAAACTGTATGTTCCTGCCTTCCGGTGGTGTCGGTAAATTAGAAGAACTGTTATTCCCAGTACAAGAACAAACACACCAATGGCAATGAGGACTATATAACCCACGCCTAAACCAGGCTTGTCCTCTCCCTTTAAATCATCTGAAATAAAAGAAATGGAAAGATGACATTTACAACACCATAAAACTTAAGGGCCAACAGTATAAAACATGATTAAATTTGAAATGTGCAATCTGACTTTCATAGTGCAATTTTGCTTATGCTTACTTGGAAGCAAGTTGAAGTTCACAAAATTCAGTGGGGCTTACTTTTGGGGGAACATAGATATGATTGCATTCTTAATGGTTCATTTATTGATGAAAATCCCATCTATTTCTTTAATTGCTTGGAAAATAGAGCTTGGAAAATAGAGCCAAATGGCTTTGCATTTCTTTGTGGGCAGGACACACAAAATATATGATGGGAGGGGGGGGGGCGGAGGATTTGCTCTGGTTTCCTTTACCCATTGATCCAAGCTGCTTTTTACTGAACACCACAGGCTGTAATAAAACACAAATCTTGATAATTCCTAATCTGATGAGGCAAATATTCAGATCTGTGTTCTGTTTTATGTTTAAAATATTGATTTCTTAATTTTGGGTTAGAAAAGTGTGCAGGGGGTCTTATACATGGGGGTGTCTTATACACAGAAAAATACGGTATACCCAGATGGAAAGCAAACAAGATCCTCAGTACCTAAATCTTTTTTGCTTTGGCAGTTTAGAGGTCAAGGATACAAAATCCTAAACTTGCAATCAGGGACTTGCCTGCTTACTTGTGGTCCAGTCTGGCCCAAGATATCTTGCTGCTTGAAGCAAAATACGAAATGGCATACCCCTTCCTATTCCACAAACAGAAACTGACTGGGTTGGCAGCTGAATCTTATGTTTTACTCCTGAATTAGCAGGAAGCCTGGCTCTATGACCTTTGAGATCCCTTTCAGCCCTGCAGTCCTATGATTCTACTTTGGGGGTAGAACAGCAGACCAACTTTTGGCAGTACAGGGCAGGCTAGTGGGTGTTGGCAGTATTCTTCTATTAGCTTTGCTCTAGTAGAGAAGCATATTCATTCCATATGGACTCTGCCAGGGTTGCTAACCCTACAATGTGCTTTCATGCCTAGTGGAGCCAATAGCTTTTTACATGTATTTTGCCAAACTTATAAAATCTGCTGTTTGACTTGAAGTAACCTCTAATAGGCATGCAGTCCACTGCTGTTCCAATCTCCATTTTATTATTGCATCTCACTTTTCCAGGGTTGCAATTCTAATGCCCCCTTAATCATCTTAGCTTCAGGGGCCCAGAGAGAATTGAAAGGCTGTCATCACTGCCCAGCCTTTCTTGTCTGAGATGGCCATCTCATTCTCTCTTATTGTGAGATCTTCTGAATAGTCTCTATATTGCTGTTATATAGCAACATTAGCCATTCAAGGTCATTGGGTGGGATAAAAATATGACAAATTGCTGGGTCGGCTATGAAAACACAAAAATCCTCAGATTTAAAATGAAGTGCCCACCATATGCCTGCTATTACCTGATGTCCTTTTTAAAGAAAAGAAAAAAGAAAAAAGAAGAATGCCCATATCATTTCATTGATTTTTTTTTTTTTTGAAGAAGTGATCCAATGGCTAAATCCTGTTGCTCAGCATAGTAAACTGCAGTAGCGTATGTCCACCGAAACAGTGGGGATTTGGTGAGTCAAATACTTTGTTCCATTTATTCAAGTGGGTTGTGATTTGCTATGATAAAGTAAGTCAAAACCAAAGTAAGCACATTTGAATCAGTGGAATGTATGGAGGAGTTGGCTCACTAAATTCCCACTGATTCAATGGGCTTAATCTAGTGCAATTTACTATGCTAAGCAACAGGATGTGCAGTGAAAGTACTCAGGATCAAAGCTGGGATCAAGGCCATATACCATTTCTAAACACGCAACCCAGAGGATTTCAAAATCTTTTGAAAACATTCAGCTCTCATGTGCCATTGTCCTCTCAGACATCAGAGGCATTTCCACCTGTTTACCAAGCCGGGATGTTTAGTGAGAAAACACAAAATACCTCTCTCACACATGTCCGTTCTCCCTCTCTTTTGCTTTCATGCTTGCCTTCTTCTTCATTATAGGTTCATTTATCACAGATCTAAAACACTGAATGTCAGCTACTCCATAGTCTTTTATAGTGTGATTTGATTTTCATAATGTGACTTGGCTATTCTTTGACCTGGTGCATAAGAACAGGTGATGCATTTATTTTATCTTGGTTTTTTTGTGGTTGTTTGTTTACTGCACTCCTATGCTACTTGTCTTTGGGCACTGGGACTCAAGGTAGTTTATATGATTTATAATGTATACACACTTTTCTGCTTTACCTGATTTCTCTCCATTACCTTCACCATCACCCTTTCCATTTCTGAGTAGAACTTGCAAGGTAGGAGGAAAGCCCTGTCCAGAGTGTAAAGAATTATAGTATATTATAACTCTTATTCTGGACCCCACTCCTAATGTAATAGACAGCGGGAGAAGCAGACAGACCTGATGACCCTTAATCTTTCCTTGATAATTGACCTATTCTATAGGCCTTGCTTATTACTCACCACTGTATTTGCGCAGGGGCCCCCAAGAGGCACTAGGCATAGCAATAATTTCACCACTCCTCTGAGAACGGAAACCACTGCAGCTCTGTTTGAATAAAATGCATGGACATGGATTGAGATTTTTAAAAAAATCAATGTGAAATGTTTAGACACATATACTAGAAAGTTAAAGACAGTTGCAGTACTTTGTTTTATACATGTCCACAATCTCTTACCTGACCAATGAGGTACTCTTCTTTCAAATTACTATCTTATAACCCAATTAGATGGACTGTAGAGCGGCAAATGAAACACTACAGCTAGCACGTCATTAACAGAAAGGAATTCATTAACACTTAAGTGACACAATCCTCTCCTAGTCATTGGTATGAGCAGGCAGATTGCGAACTAATACAGCATATAATTCCTGACATAATGACAACACAAAACTAGGCAAAATTTAAAAAAGCTCATGGGATTATGATCAAACTGATTTTGATACTTAAGGAATTGCCATTGTTAACAATGAATGTTCTGTGGCATCCATTCTGGCTATTTTAGGTACAACCCTATATATGTTATCCTCACAACTAGTCCCCAGTGAATTCAGTGAGCGTTTTCACCCATATAACTGTGCATAGAATTACAGGCTTCAATACGAGTAGACACTGCTGTTGGCTTAAGGGAAGACATATTTGCTCTGAGAAAACCGACAGCAGCAAAAGCGATACCATCAGAACACCATTGGGAGTGATCTTCCTTCTGTGAAGCTCTTTGTCAACACAGCAAGGGCCTCCACGGTGGTAGAACTCCTACTGACAGGAGGATGGTCAGACACTAACCTGCTCAGCAAGCAAGACTGAACAATTAGGGTTACATTTAGTACATCAATCATCCAAAATATTACTGTGGACCCAAGCTAGGGGAAAAAACATATTCCTTAAATCAGAGTTGCCTGTAGCTCAAAACACTTTCAAACAGCAATCTAAGTAGCTTCCTCTAAGGGCAAAGGGGACTTAAGAGTGTGGGACTTTGTAAGAGGTATTCTGCAACCAGAGAATTTCCTTCCTGGTTAACCACTGGATTGCCACAAGTTTCTTTTTCTGTACCTGTATTTTTTATATCATCTGCATGCAGTTTTCTTCCCACATCCAACTAATTCCTTTAAAACCATTATTTGTCACCCAGGTTTTATGCATCTATTTGGATGAGATTTAGTCTCCTGGAAATATGACTATTAGGTATTCCAAACAATAATATAACAATTAGTTCCATGTAGTATAACCACTTTCAGTAGTAAATCCCCCACAATGAAATGCACTCATACACATAAATACAAGTCTGTTATATATGTACATGACTTGTGTGTGATGTTCCATATAATGGCTATTGTACCCCTGCACACAGTACTCCTAGATAAACAGACAGATAGACAGACAGACAGAGAGAATTTTACTTTAAGAAGATATCTTCAATAATTCCATAGACAAGGCATTATTCTACAGGAAGACTGTAAATGGATCATTCAATGTCTGTGGCTAGGATCCAATTAGGGCCTTGAGCTTATAGAACCTCCCTTTTCTAGTTTCACGAAAGGAGGTATCTGATAGCTCCCGTCTGCCAGCCAGTCTCTCCTCCGCTCCTCCTCCCCCTCCTCCAGGATTCTCTTTCCCCTCTTGCATGCCTATTCTCAGCAACTAGGTGCTGCTGCCTGGAACTGTTGAATTGCATCTAGGCCTGTATTTTTTGACACTTCCTAGAAGAAAGTATTTCATATTATTCATTTATTTTAGTGAGACATACCTGCATCACTTTTCAAAAATTAAAACCTGGTTTACAATACTGCCGTTTTAGAATCACAAAGTGCAATGTAAATAAAGGAATAAATCAATTATAAAAACTGACTGAAAATGAAATATTTGACTAAAATCAGTAGGGATATGTCTTACATGTTCTCTTAGTAATGTTTTTCAGGAATTCTGCAAAACATAAGAATCCTTCTTTAACACAGTGTAAAGAGTAATTTCCTCAGCACCATATGGATTTCACTGGCACCTAAAGACTTCAATAAAGATCAGTGCTTATTATGTTTATTCATATCTAATAAAGGATTCTGCCAAGGTCTAGCTTTGTATCTTGGAAGTTATTGTTTAAGCCACTGACCTTTCTTCAGTAAGATAAGGAAGCTCAGAGATAGTTAAGTGCAAGGAACTAAAGCAGAAAAGGAGGGAAATGCAAAGAGGATTTAAAGAGGATCTTGAGACTTTGTAAGAGGTATTCTACAACCAAAGATATCTCATTATTATTATTTTTTCCTTCTGGTTGCCCACTGGCCTGCCACAAGTTTCTTTTCCTGCACATATACTTTGTATATTATCTGCATGAAATTTTCTTCCCAAATCCTACTTTCTTATTAATTTCTAGTTAAAACCATTAGAACCACTGTATTTGCGGAATCAGTACCCGTGGTTTCATTTATCTTTTCCCTGGAAATATTAAATAAAAAAACTCCCAGAAATATGTGTTTCCAAGATGTATTGCCAGAGCTGGCCACTAGAGGGAACCAGAGACTATGCTATATATAGGTACGGTAAAGGTTCCCCTTGACATTTAGTCCAGTCGTGTCCGACTCTAGGGCGCGGTGCTCATCCCCATCTCCAAACCGTAGAGCCAGCGTTTGTCCGTAGACAGTTTCCATGGTCACGTGGCCAGCATGACTAGACACGGAACGCTGTTACCTTCCCACCATTGTGGTACCTATTTATCTACTCGCATTTACATGCTTTTGGACTGCTAGGTTGGGACAAGCGACGGGAGCTCACTCCGTCACGTGGATTCAATCTGACGACTGCTGGTCTTCTGACCTTGCAGCACAGAGGCTTCTGCGGTTTAACCTGCAGCGCCACCACATCCCTATATATGCTATATATAGGGTTTGCTATATCTGTGCTTTCTGGAATTTATGGGAGGGGGATGCTTGGAACTGATCCCCCACGGAGACTGCGGTCCTGCTGTACTTGTGACCTAGGTTTTATGCATACACTTAGATGAGATTCAGTTTCCTGAATAACAAACTCATATTAGATATATATTACGCATTAGCTAATTCCCAGTTCTTGCCCATATAATGTACCTGTGCTTAATCCCTATGCATAAAATCTCCTTTACTATACACCCAAAACCTGGCTGGATAGCTCAGTGGTATAGGTATCTGGCTGCAGAGCCTGAGATTGGGAGTATTTATTTCCCACTGTGCTTCCAAGGAGAAGAGTCATCCTGTGTGGCCTTGGGCAAGCTGCACAGTTCCAGAATGCCCCCAGAAGAAGGGAATGGTCAACCACCTCTGAGTATTCTCTCCCTAGAAAGCCCTGGAAAGGGTCACCATAAGTCAGAATTAGAGATGGGGGCTTCATATTTGTAGACTACTAAGAAGCCCACCAGAACAGGTGGCTGGCCTGATTAACACCCACTCCCCCAGAACCCGCTAGACCATGTACTGCATGGCAGATGGCACACGTAGCCGGCATCATCTCCAGTGCTTCAATCGGGGCAGTAGCCCAGCTGCCGCAGCCCTGCCTTCCTGCTCGCCCGGCCACTTCAGCAAGGGGGTGGGAGGACGAGTCTGCCTGCTCAACTGCGGAGTGGCCAGTCGATCAGGGAGGCGGGTTTGTGGCAGCCAGGCTACTGCCGCAATTGGGGCATTGAAAATGACGCTGGCCACATGTGCTGCACAGTAAGTGATCTGGCGGGTTCTAGGGGTGCATTTATTTGGGCTGGCCACCTGTGTCGGTGGGTTTCGTATTCGTCTACCAATTCAAAGCCCACATCTCTAGTCATTATAATTACATCCAAACCCAGGGTTTTCACCTAAATCTTCTATATATAACTTAAAGAGAAAAAAACACTACCAAGACAATGAGAAGGGTGGTTGTCGCTCCAGAGACAGGCAATAATGGAAGTTAACAGGAAGACTGCTTACCGCCTTGCAAGTCCTTCCAGGAACTTCCACACAGACATGGATTTTGCAATGCAAGTAAACCACTGAATTGTTGATGAAAGAGAAAATCTTCAGCTTAAACTGGGCTTTTCTGAACATCCCATTTGAAACTATGGTGGTGTGCGTTTTTGGAACTGGACAGCTAAAAAGAGAAATATCAGTAAAATAATTAGAGAAGCACAGGATCCAATAAGGATTGCAAGAAAAAGCCACTGCCACTACTGCAGCAAGTGTTATTAACCAATTTGCTATAGACATGTATAGATTAAAAATTCCATTTAAGTTCACAGTACTCTTGTGATCTATGTGATGCATATCCATATTAACCCTAACGTCTTCTTTTTCTTCAATCTGATTATCAAAACATGAAGTGGTTTGAACCCTCCAAAGCACTACAGAAATGGTAAATATTAAGTAGGTACTTACATTTGCAGCATGTTAAAAATTCAGCTACACATAGCATTTTGAAGTATTTATGTTATGTAGTTATGTAGGCAATGTTTTGACTTCCCAGTGTGGTACAGTGGATAGAGTGACAAATCAGGACTCAAGACACCAGGGTCTGCTCAGCCATATAAACTCACTGAGGGGATGGAACTGGTAAAACCACTTCTTAAACATGTCACTTGAAAGCCCTATTAAATCAGTTTTCAACTTGATGCACATAACACTCACATAGGTGATCTTTACAACAAGCATTTAATGCAGATCGGTATAATTAGGTAAAGGTAAAGGTTCCCCTTGACATTTAGTCCAGTCGTGTCCGACTCTAGGGCGCGGTGCTCATCCCCGTCTCCAAGCCGTAGAGCCAGCGTTTGTCCGAAGACAGTTTCCGTGGTCACGTGGCCAGCGCGACTAGACACGGAACGCCATTACCTTCCCACCGAGGTGGTACCTATTTATCTAATTACCTATCAGATAAAGAAACAGTGGGCTGAAGCTAAGAAATAATGGCTGGAATTCTGTTTGTAGGCAATTGTGTTTCCTCTTCTTCTCCTCTCCCCAACTCACAGCCTCACCAATCTCTGCACAATTGGGTACACGGCTGGTCACATGGCTGACCACATGAAGGAGAGCTAATGGCAGGGAGAAGCAACTGTAGACATGCTGGTTTTTTTTCAACAGGATTTTAGCCACTGACTTGTATAAGACCAGTAGGACAACGTGTTACAATTAAATTTACTGCTTGCAACCAGGTGGAGCCATTTAGAAAATAACAACATACAATTGTGCTTTGAGAGATGCCTACTGCTGTCAACGTTGTGAGTGTATGCATATTTTGAGTTGAAGAACAGTTGAAATAAATACTAGGAAGTTGTAAATTGGAATTACAATACTGTATATATATGATTTTTATACTGGCGTATGAAATACTGTTTGAGTATGACAGCTTCAATCTACTACGCATACTAGTCATAGGGCACAACTGGTCTTTCTACTTTTCATTTGGTATATAACATTGGTTGTTGACATTGGCTTCTTGACCTCACAATGACAGCAAAGGTCAGATTTTCCAGGGATAAAAGGAAAGAATGCCCTCAGATAATCTGTAGACTCAAAGAAGTTCTCCCACCACTGAAGACTCATAATCAGAGGTTTCACTCAGTGAAAATGGACCGGTCCTGCTTCACCAGCGAAACACAACATGAGATGAGGTTGGTCCACATTCTGTTCCACTGCAATAGCCAGTATCCAGACCTGGATCCCCAGGATTGTCTTTCATCCCCAATCAAAAGTATTTGCATGCCATGCTACCTACATGTTCTTTTCTTGCCCACCTTGTTAGCATGCCCCTACATTGTTCACAAGTGATATATGTTGCCCCACTCACTGTATCTTAGCTTGCAGTGTCAAACGTTCCACAACAACACGATTTACCTGCCATGTATAAAAGGAAATGACAGAGGATCCATTGAGTTATTGGTAGGAGTTGCCCAACATTCACCAACAACCACCTTGAGTTTGCTATCTTCTGTATGAATTCCCACCTCAATCATTATGTCATCACTAGCAGAGATGCTGAAATTTTGGGGGATTTGTGAGTTTCCAACAAACAACTGCATTTCTGTTAAGAAATGTCCTGATCCATGTAAATCCTCAAACATGGTGTAAATGCTGCAAGAGAATCAATTGTTATTAATAGTTATGGCATATTTTTATGAGCTGTGTTCCTTTATTCAATGTGTGTACAGTATCGGTGCTATTACTAGATATTATAAAGACAAATGTGTGACTCTGCACCATTTTGAGCCAATGGAATGTAATTATATAACCACTTTCTTCTTTTGCACAGCCCAGAATACAAAGAATTGAAGAAAGGCCCACAGTCAATGGACATCAGCAAACAATTATCATCAAACAACTATCATCTATGTTAGCTATAGAAAGAGATTTATTTATGATAATATCATCAACCAGTTGAGACAGTTATTTTCCTCTTTTATTTTTTTATTTTATTTTACTGAACATTACTATTCCCTTTTCTTCCATAATCCCTTTTCCTCCTTAGAATTACTTGTTTGATCCTTTCTGTAATCTGGATGTTCTTGGACTGAAATTCCCAGAAGCTTTCACCAGCAGCTGCACTGGGAGTTGCAGTCCAAGAATACCTGGGGAACCCAAGGTTGATAACCACTGCTATAGGGCAATCCCTCAGGTTGGATACATTGTAGGCAAGTTCCAGTTATACACAAGCAATTCTCTTCGAGCATAAGGCATGTGTGTGTGTGATACAAAGTGCATTAAAAGGAGCCTTGTGGCACAGTGGTTAAATTGCAATACTGCAGCCAAAACTCTGCTCACAACCTGGGTTCAATCCCAGGTAGCCAGCTCAAGGTTCACTCAGCCTTCCATCCTTCTGAGGTTGGTAAATTGAATACCCAGCTTGCAGGTGTGGGAAAGGTGTAGCTTACATCAGAGGTCCCCAACCCCCAGTCCACGACCCAGCAGGTCTGGGCCACGGACACAGATCTCCTGCCCCCCGCGAGTGCCCCCCATGCATGCGCGTGAGCGCACCACGCCCCCGTGAGCGTGCCACGCCCCCCAACCGGTCTGCGGTTGCAAAAAGGTTGGGGACCGCCGGCTTACATAATTAAATTGTAAACTGCCCAGAGAGTGTTTAAAGTGCTATGGGGTGGTATATAAGTAGCACGCTTTGTTTTTTAAAATGTTTGGAAACATGGAACAATCCATTCCCAGTTGCTTCAACCAAATACTTTAAAAGAACATACTGCAGAATTAAGTCATGCTCTTCACATTTGATGACAAATGTATTTTTTACTCACTCGTGTATCTATACCTGAGTGCAAAATCTGAAATGAAAATCAGCTTTCAGTGCTATCTTCTCTTTCACTGAAGGTGCTACCCTGTTTCCCCGAAAATAAGACCTAACCTGAAAATGATCCCTAGTATGATTTTTCAGGATGCTCGTAATATAAGCCCTAACCCAAAAATAAGCCCCAGTTAAGTGAAACCCTGCCCTCCACCACTGTGCAGCAACCAGAAGAAGATGACATGATTGTATTTGAATAAATGTAGATTGTTGTACACGAAAAAAAATAAAGCATCCCCTGAAAATAAGCCCTAATGCATTTTTTGGAGCAAAAATTAATATAAGACCCTTCCTTATTTTTGGGGAAACACAGTACTAGGCTCTATTTAGGGGCTTTATAATAATTGTTATAATAATGTATAACCAGAGTATAACCAAAGTACTTAGGAAAAAATATTATTTACTGAAGTTCTATTTACCCTTCTGGAGTATATCCAGATGAAGCTAAGAGATCATTCTGAAACACACAATGAACTGGAACAGCAAGGCTGAAATGGTGGATGACACCCAGGGAAGAAGATGTGTCATTCCGGATAATTGTTTTTAGGATAGTGTGTGTTGTATTCTGAAAAATAAATGAAACAGAATTTTATGTTCATAGTAAGAGTGGAGAAGCATAGCACTCCTGATGTTGTGGGACTGTGACTCTCACGGTATATTATTATTATGCACAATTCTACACTTTCAGAGCACTAATATGAAATATAGGTATGGACCTTTAATGCTGAAGGTGCCAGCATCTGTATACGGCCATGATTAAAGAGCCAGCATGTGCAGTAGCTTCATGCAGTCCTTGCAAGTCCAAGAACCAGAAAATGAGGCTTAGAAAGGCAGCGGATCTGAACTTGCACTTTCTGTGTCAGGCCACAATATAGGCTTGTCACTGACTATTTTCTATAAAAAATATATGTAGCTCTAATAAGACATAATCATTGCCAGTATCTTTAAGAGTTCAAAAGGACCACAAGTGATTGTATCTATACACAGCACACTGAACAATGGCATACATTTATTGGTATTAAATAATAATCAAATTGGATAACAATTGCTACTTCTGATCTCAATTATAGAGCCCACATTGCTATTTCTATGTAAGCCCAAGGAAATGATCAAGAATTCTATTATGGTCTCATACCTAAAATGACTAAGTAACTTTCATATTATTAGAAGAAAAGATATTTCATTCAGTAACCTAAATTTGCAAATGAGCAGTTTTTCTTAAAGATAAAATGTACTTATATTTGTTCATTTATTAACATGTTCGCATCCCACTCTATACCTAAAGATCTCTGAGCCATGAACAAGCAATTCAACGTAAAATTTTAACAATTTAAAACAGAATATAAGACGGTTGAAGAAAACCAAAATCAAAATAGGGCTGCAAATCTAACAGATCGAAAACCAAGCCAGATAAAGAAGGCCAAATTCTTGAATAAACTGCTAGAAGTTATTTGAAGCCAAAAAGAAGCTAACACAATTGCACAAAGGGCTTTCATCCTTCGGTGTTCTTAAGGTATTTCCATCCTTCCTCCAGTAGCAGTTACAGCTGGGGCAGGGGTGGGGTGCAGAATGAATCAGAAGCCTGTGAGAAATATTTCAATAACGCATGATTCTTAATTACTGTATCAACTTGACCACTGTTTTTATTAAATATAGTTAAATCCCACAAAACTTTCTCTTCAGAACTCAAGATGACTTACACTTTGCACTTCAGTTCCACATTCATTCCATCCTGTCCAAAGCACAACATGACTGGAATTACTTTTTCTCCCACTGCAGTGGGGCCTTCCCAGGGACAATGAAGATTCTGAGATAGACTGGTTCTGTAGAAAGCCCTTCTGGATGGTGACGACAATTTTTTCAATTTCACAGAACACTTGAACTTCATTCTTAATTGAAAGCTTAGTGAATGACAAGGATGGAACTTGAGGTGAACTTTTGTTTGCTACTGCCTCTGTAGATGTTGTATCAACTGTAATGTCCATGGTGGAGTCTTCCAAAGTTTGGGTAATGGAGGCAGAAGAATTCTTTGCAACAGGGGATGACACTTGGTTTGAAGTATATGGATACATCAAAGGTGAAACAGTGCTATTCCAGTCCTTTGCCTGAGTATTTCCAGCATCATGGCTTGAAAGAACTGCTACAGAGTGGAGAATGGTGCATTGAAAATTGTATTTTATAATTAATTTTCTTTAAAAGAATAAGCTAAAAGACAATATCAATGAATGAAGAAAATGGGTTTATGTGCAACTGGCATCTTGTCAGATTCACATGTGAAAGTGTAAATGCTGAAGAGATTACTGGTCTTTGCCTTGGTTATACCCCCCCATCCCAACCTCAATACTGTTCAGGAGTCCAGGGAATCTGGATAGCGAAAATGTGTACTATTTGTACACAGGTTCTTGCCTGCATTACTGAATGCACCTCATTATTGCCTGAACATCCAGAACAGAGTCTGAGGCAACAGTTTAAGGCACAGAACAAGTCAATGCTTGAGCTGTGTGATATTCCTCCTCCATCATTTGGTGAGGCCAGGACATTTTGGAAACTGCCCATTCATAGGGTCTCAGTAAAAGTCAGAAGCGACCTGATGGCACGTAACAACAAGCCATGTACCTTTAAATGTAACTATAAGTATTAAAGGACAGAAATCTTTTTTGTTCAGTTTTACTAGTAATATGCATTTACTATAGGAAAAAAGGATTAATTTCAATTAATTAGTTATTTGTAACTAGTAACTTCCAAGCCTTGCACTAAGCAGAGTGAAGCAGGCACCTTAGACAGCAGATTTAGGATGTCAAGAGCAGCAAATTGTTGCCTATATAATTGCTTTTTTATCCACCACTAGGTGGTTTTCTCAGATTTTTGAAATAAATTATTGCCAAATGTTTGTTGACAAGCTCAGTCACACAGTTCAATGCTTATCGGATTAAGACAAGTGAAGGCAAAAATTTACAATGAGTATATTAACAGAGAATTTCAAAGACTAAAATGTAGCTGGTCATCTGCCATTAATTTATATCAGGGCTAATCCAATGTAACTGTTCCTGAAAGCCAGGTGTAGTGGTAAATTATGCCTAAATTAGGGCCACTACACATGTTGTCATGGATGAGCCTTGTGTCAGCCTCAGAAAATACACTGTCAACAGGGAAGGGGTGGACTTAAGGCCAAAATGGAAGTTCCAACTAAGAAGAATCTGGTGTTTGGGGGTAAGGTGAAACAGAAGGACTTGGAAGATAAAATAAGGGTGGCAAATGAGAATACAAAATGTTAGACAAAACTGCTGCAAAAACAGGACCTTATAAAGCAATGTAACACAGGTATTCCTCTTTTTATTAGGCAAGACTCCAGTGCCCAGTTCCTGGGGATCTATACCTATTTAGTTGATCCAAAAAGAGTTTGCTTCAATTCTTTGTGGAATTTATAACATCTGCTACAGGGATTCCAGAGGTTGTGCTATAACTACTCCACCCCACTCCCACCCCCCATGGTGAATGTAGGTTGATGTTTTCATGAATGTTAGAAAATCAGAGATAAAATTAAATGAAAATATTGAAAGATTTGCCTTCACAGAGTCTTCCATGTCTCTCAGCATTTACATTGATAAATCCTTCTTTGCAGCTGCATTTATAGGATCCATATGTATTATAGCATGATGCATCAGGAGAGCAATCTGTTTCTTCTTTATCACACTCATTATAATCTGGAAAAGATTAACAGTGCATCAGTATATATGGTATATATGGTATCAGTATATATGGTATATATATACATATATACTTGTGTGGTCATTGTATACTAGTCTTAAACTGCTCTAGAAAAGAAGAGCTTTGATCCATTCTGCCACATGGACCTATACCATTCACAACTATTTCCAAAAGATAGCAGCTCTGTGCCATAGCCTTAATAGCTGCATACACTTGAAGATGCTGGAGGAACATCCACCGTGTGTGCAAGTTTTCATGAATTATACCTTTTACACTGACAGCATCCTGAGATGAGCTGCCATCTGGCTACAATCCTACACACAATCACGTGAGAGGAAGCCTCAATGAACACACTGAACCCCAAAAAGACTTCGTTCTAAGTAAATATCTATATTTTCAAGATACTTATTCTCCACTGTCACTAGGAGAAGAGGAGAAACTAGACTGGGAAGGTCAGAGTAGAGGACAAGAGTATAGGATGTGAATAGATACCGCCTGGAAGATCCTCACTGTGACAGCAGAAAGGCTAAGGCTAACCTCACGTTTCGTAGGACTGACATTCATTACAATGCTAGTGGTACAGTTGGGTTAAACATCAATTGTTTTACTTCTGAAATGATGAACCACACATTTTACTTTCTGCAATAAATAGGTGAAATCTCAGTAGGAACACTCAAGCCCTCTAATGGTTTGGAGTCAGCATTATGAGATACCACATCTGAACTCCAACATTTATTATTTTGCAGGAATAGAGAAATTACAGAAAGAAGTTACAATTTACCATGTATGGAGAGACTGGTGTTATCAATAATGAAACGGTTGCTGTGTTGAAAGGCATCAAGAAAAGACCAGGAAACATTGCTTGCATCCATGTCTGCAGGGATCAGGAGACTAAAGCTTACCACTATGCTTCCATTGGTAATATTCATTATCAACATCTTAATCATACCAGCATCCATTTTCTGAAGAATGTTAAGGGGCAGAAATGTGCGGACCTGTTACCAAAACAGAATGCAGGTATTCTATGAACTTGAGTACTAAACAATCATTTGAAACGGTGTGTTTTGTAGGGATGTAGATACTTTAGCACTTCAAACACTGGGGTCTGCTTAATATTTTGATTAAGAACTACAGAAAAATCAGAAAAGGGTGCGATCCTGCATCGGGTAAGTAAGCCACTGACACACAATTCTTTCTCACCTTCACTTTTGAACTGGATAAATTGCAACACTTACTCTGTTGTTGCTGTTATTTTTGATAAATAAAAAAAATTCAGTGACAGAAATAGCACACTATCCTACTTCCCACTGAGGCGTACATCACTTGATAACTCTCAGGTGAATGCATGAGCATTCTCTATTGAAAAAATATCGTTATAAGGAATGGGAGGCAAAAAAAAAAAAAGCTACTCCTTACATCTATGCATGCACTGAAAGCAAAGGGAGCAGGATGATGCCCAATGAAAAAATTTCTTGAGTTTGTATTATTAGTATGTGGTAAGAATAAGTTTAATGTATGTACACCTGTATCTGAGTGTACATATTCTATACTCATTTACAGGTACCTTAGCTAGACCTGCATAGATCCCATTCACACTTGCAGTTAAGGCAAGAGTGGGCAAACTCCAAGCACTCTTGACTACTGGCTGGGGTGACAGGAGATGTAGCCCAACATTTGGAAGACTGCACCTTCCCTGTCCCTAAGCAAGGAGCTGAAATGAGGCAACAGGATGCACAAAGGTTGGACAGGGGAAACAGTCAGAATCCCCCTCTGCCTCCACCTGTTTAGAAGACTTAGGGCTATTAAGGGAAGCATAGGGCTCAGCTCTCCCTATTTCAGCTCTCATATTTCTGAGCCCTTATCTATATTTGATGTTATAGTTCTATATACACCAGGATTTTACCTACAGATTATAATTTCTTATTCCCCCATCAATATAATCAACAAATTATCAACCAATTTAAGCCCCACACCCGAAATTATACCAGATAAGTAAATAGACAAACATGTATGTTCTGTACAAAACTGCATTTCCCCACATTTTCATATTCACATACCTCAGTGAGAAACATCTGTGTAAAATTTTGGAATAATTCATGACTGCAGTTGCTTAACTCTGGACTATAGTTCAGATTTGTTATCTTGACTGTCCCATTAAATTTTTGGCCAGCTGTAAGATGGGGGGGAATTTCAACATTATTAGTATGAAATGTGTTAATGAGAATGCAGTTTGCATTCTAGGAAGGTTCTGATAAGTTGTTAGACCTCTTTCAAAACCCAAATGACAAAACTGAATATAAATAACATATTAAAACAACTGAAGGAATAAGATCTGTTACTTTCAACATTCTGCATTTGTAAAAGGGAAAGATTGTATCAGTAATACATGCTGTTGTCAAAACATTCACTCCATGGATGGGCAGTAAATGCAGAAACACATACTAAATGCAAAAACCAGGCTAAGGTCATTTGCTCATATTTAATTTTTGTTGTTTAGTCATTTAGTCATGTCCAACTCTTCGTGACCCCATGGACCAGAGCACGCCAGGCCCTCCTGTCTTCCACTGCCTCCCGGAGTTTGGTCAGATTCATGTTCGTAGCTTCGATGACACTGTCCAACCATCTCGTCCTCTGTCGTCCCCTTCTCCTTTTGCCTTCACACTTTCCTAACATCAGGGTCTTTTCCAGGGAGTCTTCTCTTCTCATGAGATGGCCAAAGTATTGGAGCCTCAGCTTCAGGATCTGTCCTTCCAGTGAGCACTCAGGGTTGATTTCCTTCAAAATTGATAGGTTTGTTCTCCTTGCAGTCCAGGGGACTCTCAAGAGCCTCCTCCAGCACCACAATTCAAAAGCATCAATTCTTTGGCGGTCAGCTTTCTTTATGGTCCAGCTCTCACTTCCATACATCACTACAGGAAAAACCATAGCTTTGACTATGCGGACTTTTGTTGGCAAGGTGATGTCAACTATTTAATAGTCAACTATAAATGTGGTCCCTTCTTTCATGGGCTTCTAGTACCGTGTTTCCCCGAAAATAAGACAGGGTCTTATATTAATTTTTGCTCTAAAAATGCATTAGGACTTATTTCAGGGGATGTTTTATTTTATAGTCATGTCATCTTCTGGTTGCTGCACAATGCTGCACAATGGTGGAGGGCGGGGTTTCACTTAACTAGGGCTTATTTTTTGGGTAGGGCTTATATTACGAGCATCCTGAAAAATCATACTAGGGCTTATTTTCAGGTCAGGTCTTATTTTCGGGGAAACAGGGTATGCTAGGTTCATAAAGTGAATTACTACGGCTGCTGCTACTATTGTTACTATACCTGTCATTACTTTATGCTGTACAGGTTCACTTTTCTTTCCACAAACCTCTGTCTTAATTTCAACAGTGTACAAAATTCCAGGTTTTAGTCTAGTAATTGTGAGGTTATCGCTCTGTGTTTTAACCTCCTGTAGAACCTGTTTTCCCTCAAAGAGCAGAAATTGGAAAACAGGATTCAGTAGAAAATGTGTGGTCCACTTCACTTCAAAGCTGGTACTGGTTACACCGGAGAACAAAATTCTTTCTACTGGAAGAGGTACTAAGAGGAAAAAAGATAAAAATTAAAACTTTGAGTGGAAGGAAGCAAAGTTTCTGATCTCAGAACCTGTGTCATTTCTTACGTTCATGTATTTCTTGTTAATTAAAAAATACCTGTACCGCTATTTGGAACTGCTGGTAAAAAATTAACAAATTCACTAAAAATTGGCCAGAAATGACCCCGGCCCCAAAGTAACATTTTTAAATAACAAGTAAATATTACTCATTGATAATTTTTGTTAAAACAGTTTAAAGTACGTTTAGCTGTTGTTGCTCCAAAAATTAACACATTAATCCCAACAGTGTACAAAATAAAGGTGATACTTTTAATGCTTTATTTTCAGATGAATTAGTTCAGATTATCAGATTAGACTCAGATTAATCTTGCTAAATCCTCATACACAGCTGCAGCTGAGGTTCTTCTCAAGGTGTGTTCCATCTGTTGCATGACAAGATGGAGAACTCTCCTTGTTGTGGGACTCTACCTGTGGAATATCCTCTCCACAGAGGGGTGGTTAGGCTCACCTTAAAATCATCCTGCTGCTACTGTAGGCCCAAGCTTTTCTGTTTATCTAAATAATTTAAACTAGTCAGTTTGTTTTATAAGCCTCTTTATCGCCATTTTTACTCTCTCACATTGCTTTTATTACATTTAATAATTTTTTTACCACATGCCATTGTTTTCATTACATTTATAAGGGACAAATCTATTCTGGCCTTTATTCATTCTCTTGTATTCTTGCACATTCACAATCTCTTTTAATTCATACCAACCTAGTACTTTCAAGGAAAATTGTGACATAATTGCAGACTTACTGCCACAGTCTGTTGTGTGCTCCTTATAAGATAACAGTAAGACTTCAGATAATTTCTTCTCAGACCAAGATCTGTTATCTTTTTCCATCTCTTTATCAAGGGTATAGTTCAGTGCATGAACTTTGGGATGCTTGGTTACATTCATATCTTGAACTTTCTGAGAACTTCTCTCAGTTAAAAAGTTAGGTGTGCTTTTCTCTTGTTCAGACCCATTTCTCACAAAAGGAAAACTGGTAGGATATGAAACTCCAAGTATCATGGGCAATGAAGAATTGTCTTTTTCTGGTGCTGTTGACAGTCTCTCCACTTCTAAGCTTTGCTGTGTTGCAGTGACAGTGCCACCATCTTCTGCCACCAGAGTTGTTGTTTCTGAAATATTCAGGGTATTATTTCTGGCATATTCTGAAATATTTGTTCTCTGGGATCCTGACACCATTTTCTCTTTCAGGAAATGGATTGACTCTTGGGTACCACCTGTGGGTACTATTATTGTCTCAGTAGACTTAGAAGGGAAGGGAGTCACTCTTCTTTTTTCTGCCACTGATACAGCAGTGGCACTTATCCTCGGCAGTCCATCTGTACCATTTGCTTCTGACATTGGCACCATTTCAGTAACAGGATCCACAATTTCCCCTGGAAAGCAGCATTTTGCAATACAAAAGTAGCTTGTGAGTGATTATTTCTTGGCAAACCATTAAAACAAAGCTACTTTACTAACTACTAAGGAGCCTCGTGGCGCAGTGGTTAAACTGCTGTACTGCAGCCAAAACTGTGCTCACAACTAGAGATGGGGGTATTTGTATACGAATACGAATACCTCCCCTGCACAGGTGGACATAACAAGGGTCCAGCCCCATGGGGTCGGACGGTCCACTTACCGATCCACCGCTGCCGCAACTTCTGCGGAGCCTTCCAATGGCTCTGGGGATTGCGTTCGGCTCGCCACTCCTGGCAGGAGGCGGGACAACAAGCCTCTCTCTTAGGTCGAAGAGTGGCTCGCCAAATGCGATCTCCGGAGCCATTGGAATGCTTCGCAGAGGTTGCGGCAGCGGCGGATTGGTGAGTGGACTGTCCAGCCCCATGGGGCTGGACCCTCATTATGTCCACTCACAACTCAGGGTTCAATCCCAGGTAGCCGGCTCAAGGTTAACTCAGCCTTCTATCCTTTCGAGGTCAGTAAAATGAGTACCCAGCTTGCTGGGGGAGGGGGCAATGTGTAGCCTGCATAATTAACTTTTTTTTTAACTTTACCAGCATGAATCAATCAACAACAACACATAATGAAACACTTAGTCTATTCTATGTGAAGGGGATCCATGCAGTGGAAGAATAGAGGACCGTACTATTAGGTCTGCCCATGGTATTACACTTGCTGCCCCAAGTCTTCTGTCCAACTTCTGTGTGTTGAAGACAAGTTCAATTAATGAACTGACTGCAGTCTTGGAGGTTTCTCTAAGTGATAAGCAGTCCTCACCAGAAGGAGCCCCCATGAGTATATAACAGAAATTTAAAACTAAATACTTATTTGAAGTCATGGTAGCAAGCAAATCCTCATACCCATCCAACATGATGTATTTCTGATTCTTACCCTCACAATTTCTCCCTTGTCGGAGTGGGTTGGCATCTGTGGTTGTCTTGCATCTGCACATATATGAGCCTACGGTGTTGATACACTCTGCAAACCTACAACAATCATTTTCTACTATGGATGCACATTCATTCCAGTCTATGAATAAAAAAAACACAGTTCAAGATAAAACCCACAGATGAACAGGTTAACACTTACTACAATAACAAGCCACACAGTTGTATCTTGTTTTCAAGAATCTACATAATATCCTAAATACTGTGCTGCCCAGTAGGTGCCAGGGCTCATAAAATACATTCGCCACTTCCCTGCTTGTAAGTGCATTTCTTTAAAAATCATGGTAAGATCCCTCCAGCCCTTGTTCAGTTGTGGAAAATGGCAGAAGGCAGCCAAATCCTAGGGTCTTCCCCCCCCCCCCCCCATATACATAAATATTTTAAGGTAGATATTTTCAATGGTTCACTGCCTATGAATTTGTCTGGATTTCCTAACACAGTATAATCAGAAAATACTCCTACAATTTCCCCACACACACACTACTACCCTCCACTCCCCAGAAAAATTCTCATTGCAGGCATTACTGTATATCAATTATGTACAAAGGGGATGGGGAATGTGCGGCTATCCTGATGCTACTGGACTGCAGTTCCCATCATCCCTCACCACTCACTGGCTATGCTAGCAAGGGCTGAGGGGGGAATCTGTAGTCACACAGCACCTGAAGAGACACATCAAGTTCTCTACCCTTGATTTACAGACTCTCTGATGCCCATGAATATCTCCCAGTGCATCCGCTATTGTGGTGACCTTTGGTTGTACAATACAAGCAATAAGCTGGCAACGTCATCACCAAATGTGTAAAGAAATATACTGGTGTAATCCGAATGTAAACTAGAGATTTAATGAAATAGCCTACCTTCCACTAGAGAGTTCTTTGTGTCAACAACCAGTACAGAACTTTTGAAAAGGGACGAAATCATTAGCTCAAATGCCGATAGCTCTTTAGGAAATTCCAGGTCTTCTACTATGATTTTGAACTTCACAATGATACTACCAGTTCTGAAAGAATCAATCCGCACTTTCAGCTTCTCTGCTTTGTACAATGCAGACATATGTGGAGGAAATGAATTCCTAATCTGCAAGCAGATGACAGGTTTCAACATCAAAGTACATGTTTCAAAGTGTATTATCACCAAAGTGTCAAAGGATATATACATTGAATCTATCCTTGACACTGTTTTTTATTTTAGTATATTTTAGTATATTCAGTGTGCAGAATTTATCGAAAAGCAGTTTTATTTCTGAGACACACCATATATGAAGCTTTGCCATTTACACAAGCAACAGACTGACACTACTCCATTTATTTGTCTAACAACAGGAATAAAATGCTAGCAATTTAATAGGAATGGGGGATCCATTAGTAATGAATGTCCTATAGCAAGGATAGGGAACCTCAGGCCAGGGACTGAACCTGGCCCTCCTGAGGTCCCAACACTGCCCTCCAGGATTCCTTAAATATTCAATTTTCTCTACAATTACTTGTGAACTAGATTAAATCCTCTATTATCATTGCCCTTAATAATGCCAGGGACAAACCTTAGCTCGTTAAATTAGGTGTGATGTAGGAGCCATGTTTTAATGGTCCAAACATAATTACATTTAATGTGGCATAATAATCCAATTTTACATTCTCTATTTCATAAATGGTCTGATCTGAAATATTAATCTACTTCATGGTCTAGAACCTAATGTGCAGGCATTCTATCAGATTACTAGGATTGTCAGCTTTTTGTCTACTCTTGCTCCTCTGCTTTTAGCAGCTTATGAACTTGCAACCTCAACAAGGTTGTCTTCTTGCTGTGATAAGTTTCATCTGTTGATGTCTGCATATGCTTGATCTCTTAAAGGCACAACACCAAGCCACTCTGTTTTTTTCTGGTCAGCTGGCGATCCTACAGACCACAAGGGTTTTCTCTGTTACTTTAATAGAAACAGCAGATTTGTAAAGGTCACCCTCCACTGCTCCATCAAGCAGAAAACCTGAACACATAGGAGCTGCATTACTACTATATACAAGGCTGAATTTCCATCTGTTGGGACAACAAAGGGGAAGCAATTTGTAGTAATATCTTCCTGTCTTACTGTAAAATAAAGACATTTTTAAAGATTTTACTAATGAAAAGAAACCATTGCATTACATTAGGAGTGAACAAGTAGGGAACTGTACTTGGGAGACTGGGGAGCTCCACTGGCATGCAAGCACACTGAAACTGGCTAAGGGCCACAGCCCCCTGTTGCCACTGAATTTGCTGCTGTGGCAGTGGAGAAAGCCTTGCAATTCTTGTCTTTAAAGCAAGGTGCATGCTGTCCATGCACCATGATGCACTTTGTTTACAAGTGGAGCAGTGCTTCTATGAAGCTTCCTGGAATACATTTCCACTTGCAAGCAATAGGGAGTGTGCACTTTGTGTTAAAGGGAAAATACTGAGGTTGGGTTTGTTTGCTCCCACCATTGTGGTAAAGTTGTTAGAGGCAGAGAGAGGGAGACCTATAAAAAACAGCCAAGGGGGCACATCCAGGTCAGAAGCCACATGTTGCCCATGCCTGCAGTACACCAAAGTTTGAAAGTTTTCAGTGTTGTTAGCATTACCTCAGACATCAGAATGCTAGCAAATTCCTGATATTCTGCACTGCTGGCATTGAGGAGCTGATCCGTGAAGTTATAGTTCAAGATCCTTATTGTTAAACCAAACATCAAGGCATCTAAATGGCACAGTATTACAAGACTATTGGTGATAGGGTTCGTCCAAGAACAAATAAATTAATATATATATATATATTATAATGTGATAATATTTCTTTATATTGCACTCCACACCAGAGTGTATTCCAATAAAATAAAGAATGTGCAAACATGCAACACATTTAATCACAACCTTAATTTTGAACCTGTACATCAACATAAAACTCAAAATGAGCAGCAATCAAAAAGAATTAACCAACTATTAAAAACGGTTAAAAGTTCAAATAAAATACACAGGTTGCTCTCCCTATACCCAACACCTATGGTTCCAAGTTGAACAGATAGGTTTTCAAATCTTGTCTAATTTGTCCAACTCTGGTTCCACATGAAGGTACTAGGGGATTGAATTGCATAGCTTTGGGGCCAAGTGGGAAAATGCCCGAATTTGCCACCTCAGTTCAAGGGACCGACAAAAGTCTGGAATATGCAGACTGAGTCCTCTTAAGAGGAACATGTCGTGATGCCAGCTCCGCTAAATAATTAGGACAGGAAGAACATAAGGCTTTAAGTATCAGGACAAGAATTTTAAAATGTGTCCTTGACCTGATAGACAGCCAGTGCCTACAATGATGGGAAATATGAGAGAAACATGGTAAGTTTAAAATCACTCACACAGCACTATTCTACCTAATCTTAAGTGTGAAGGAGACCTAAATCCAACTGTCAGTCCTAATCAGAGCAGCCTCATTGAATCAATGGGAATTTAAAAGCCTTTACTCATATAAGTTCCACTGATTGAATGGATGTACAGTGGGGACTAAAAAATGGATTTAGTCCTTAATTTTAATAATGAGGGTTGCCAGGTCTGGAGTATCCCACCCCCTAGGATTTTAGGGCCAAAGCATAAGACTATAGGGGGGTTGGTGCTTATGGTGTCCAAAATGGACTCTTATGATGTTAGAAGGTCAGAACAGGCAAGATTTCCCAGGGAGGAGATGCAGTTGCTGCTGGGCCAGCTGACTGTGGAAACAGGCAAAAGGGAATTATAGGTAAACAGGCCAAGATAAACCTGGGCTAATGAGATAACACACCATCTAGAGTCAATGAAAAAGACATTTCTTGGTGTCCAGGCAGCTACCAAAATATGTCTCAGCAAATGCAGCTGTTGGTGCCATGCCTGCTATAAGTGACATCCACACAGTCTTAGGGTGCAATAAGACAGCTGCAAAGGCACACAGCCAATCACACTTTCAAATGACCCTTCTATCAGCCAGGGAATTGCTCCAGCTTGGCCCCAAAAAGCAACCTGCAGCTGGAACAAAAGATCCAGTTTGGACATGGATGTGGGTCGGGCTGGAGCACATTTCCCCATGTGTCATGTGATTACCAGGAAAGAGATCACACTGGATCACTCCACAAGCACTCCAAATCGTGATCTATTTTCCCATGTGATCACACTCCTACTTGCCACACAAGAGACCTATGAGGAGTTCTGCTAAACTCTCTATTGCTGCTAAGTCTTGTGGAAAGCTCACCATCAGCTCACGAGTAGAATGTTTTCCCAAGGCCCTGGGCCACTGCAATCATGGCATCTGTATTAAGAAGGTTCACGACTAGCAATTCTGGTGCTTTACACCCTGTTTTGCTCCAACGGATGGGGCCAAGGACTAGCTCTCCATCTTATCCCATTTCCTCTCTCCTAATCTTTTGATGGACAACATTGTGCAAGCACAATCCTAATGCCAGTTGGGAATGGGTAAAGATAGCCTCCTAGGCTTTAAAGCCAGCTCAAACACAAAAATTATACATAATTCCTCTCTAGCGCTGTTTGCGTTTATATCTATCTACCTGCTTGGAGATGTAGGGAAGCATAGCAATTCTTCAGCTGGTGTCCTGAAACTTGGCAACCGCTTTATAACTAAATTATTATTTGTGATGAGACAAATTATTCAGACCAGGATTACACATTTTGGATTGAACTGTCTGAAGTGTAAACAGGCTATTTGGGACAGTACAGACCTGTAGTAAGAAGACAGAACTCCCCAATAATGGAGTTTTTAAGGACAGAAATTTAAAAAGATCTATTTAGCAAAAAATATGGGATGTTTATGACTCCCAGTTACTGTATGTCAAAATCAGATGTGTGTTCAGTCACCTCTGGTGATGTAATAATTGGGAAATATTGATACTTGCCACTTATTTATTTATTTATTTATTTATTTATTTATTTGATTTATATCCCGCCCATCCGGTATATTCTACCACTCTGGGCGGCTATACACTTATTTAAAAGGAGTTGGGAATTACAATATATAAAGATCACAGATACCTGTCTTCACATTTCTATAAGAGAAAATGGTTTTGCCACAAACTTCATAGCTGATTTTCACTGTGTACATTACACCTGCTTCCAGATTTGATACTTCAAGTTCCATATCCATGGTTTCTATTAGTTGAATGAGTTCCTTTCCTTTGTACACTTCGATTTGGAATGAATGGTTCTGCTTCGAATTTACACTCCAAGACACTTCAAAACTGTTGCTTGTAACACTGAAGATCTTGTAGTTTCTGATAGTAGGAGGATCTGTAATGTCAATCATCACAGAATTATAACAATTCAAAATATTTGTACAGTCCCATCCTATGCATGCTTACTCAAATAAGTAATTTTACAAATTTCTTCTCATAAGGAAATGTGCAAAACTTGCAGCCAGTAACAGACATATAGATTCATAGTGCATTTCTGTAAAACTGCTTCTTAATATTAGATTGGTATAATACTCTGACCATACATAAAACATTGATCCTATTTCATTTGTTCATTCGTTCTTGTTTGACATGACCAATCCCAAGGTGACAATAAGATCCTATGCACACAAGAAAACCAAAACCAAAAATACATTAACACTTCAGACTAGAAAAAATAATAATCTCTTTGTGTGTTAATTTCCTTTGATACTAGTATTTTTTCATAGCTCTTTATTTATGATTCTCCAAGTGATGCAGACACAGTTACCAGGGAAAACCTGAGTTTCTACACTATCACTGCTACACAAAACAATTTAACTTATTAGCCTTAGCCTGGAGCTTCTTATGCATTTTTGTGTTTGCTAAAAACATTTAAGAAATTCTCTATTTATCTTTACAGAAACATGTGGAACTGTTTCTGCAGTGAAATCAGCAAAGTAACCCAGGAAATGTAGCCCCATGCCCCTATGACCCAGGATTGCTTCCATTTACATGAGGTACTTGTGAGGCTCCAAGAGCTGAACAATCAGGATAGTAGCTGACTTTTCAGATTGCTAGGGGCACAGTGATGCATACCTCACAGTGGAAATTCTTGTGTAATCTATTGTATCAATCTTACTATTTCCCTTATCTGGCTAATTCATTGACACCCTTGTTTTGAGGGGGGAGAATGCCCTAGAAAAATCTCACCTGCCCAGGAAGGGCCAGTCCAAATCATGGATGGGTGAAGTATGCCTCTTCCCAATGGATGTTGTTGGATAGTGACTCCCAGAGATCTTCACTGTTGCCTGAACTTGGTGAGGCTAGTAGAAGTTCTAATCCAACATCTGAAGGGCCATGCTTTGCTAACCCCATCCCAATTACCACATGAACTTCCCAAACAAGGTAACTTTACAAAGTCACAATTTTACGAATATATATTTGTTAGAATTTCTTTTTGAACAATTTTTATTGTAGTAATAGTTAAGTACTGAACTAAATGTTGATCGAGGCAGTTGTGCAAAGAAGTGTTGTCAGCCTTATCTTTTTCATTTTCAGAATGAATTGTGAAGTCCACTCTCTTGAAGCTCCAGTTGACTGACTGCCAAATCAAGGACGGACTTGAATAACAGTATGTGCCATCAGAGATCACCTCATTTTTTCCACTGGAGACATTCACACATTCAGCTTCCCATCAACAAGTACTGAGTTACCTTGGGATGAGAATTTCAAGTGACATACATGCACTTTGAAAATAAAGTAGCCTTGAGGCCTAATGCTTAAAATAGTTTTCTTCATAGTGAAAAGAAGACTTTAAGTGGCCAATGAAAAAGAAATCTGAAGTGGCTGACAGAATTCTCTTTATATGCCGCCAGATGTCTCTGTAGGCATTATAGCTGATGCAGCTTCAGGAGAGCCAATAGCTGTCTTTGCTTGTGAATTGTTGCTCTTATTTTCTGTTTGTGTGATATCCCCTTCCATGCTGTCTCAAAGTCTAATAAGCTAAAGCTGTACATGCATAGGTGTTCCCTAGACAAAGTAGAATGACCGTCTAATAGAATATTTCAAAAGAAAATATAACTTACAGCATTCAGAATCTACAGATTTGCCACTTTCTTGTGGTACGGATGCTGAATTTCTCACCAGGTCAGAAGAATTGCTCTTTTCATACAGAACGTTTGGTGAACTTGGATCAAAATCTATTGAAATCAAACAACAAACAGCCAAAAAAGAAGGCTGAACAAAGTCTGTTACCTCAAAGAAAAAACAGTGAAAAAGACAATGTCTAAGTATTCTCTCAACTCTGCTCTTTGAAAGTGATTCATTTAACTGTTTGTAAGTTATAATTTGTTGTATTCCAGTAGCAGCTACACCTCTGAAATTGCAATGGTTAATATACAGTCTCCATCTGCACCAGAAAGACTATTAGATGCAGCTGGAAACCAAACTGAGGGCCTGTCTACACTGGGAAACTAAGTCCAGTCCGTGCTTAAACTTCTTCTCTTAAGTCCAATCTATTTTAATTTTCACTTGAGCAATCCTTCCATCCACACTGGAATTTGTGCTGAGTCCACTTTTTCTGTGCTACAGGTCCACACAAAGCAAGGGTTAACCAGTTTCCTCATGAGTATGTTTACCCAGTATATATGCAAGTACAGAGGCAGCAGCAACAGCAGCCAAGGACAGCTGCAGTATGAGGGGAAAACATTGGGGTGAAGGTTTGCAAGACAAAATGGAAGTAACCCCCTTTTTCTCCTGCCTTTCTCCTCAATCGGGGCTCTGCTGGGACTGCAGAGTCCATGGAGTCACCATAGCCTGTTTCCCTGCCTTTTCCCGCAGCTATCATTCAGGGGGCTGGGGTGACTTTCCTTCTTCTTTTTTAAAAAAATTAAAGTATGTAGCATATCAAAATGGCAATGCATCAAACTAGCATGGTTTTAGAATTTCACTGTGTCAGTTAGGGAAATATTAAAAATAAAAGATGAAAATAGAGGAGGGAGTTTCTCCATCCTCCCTTTTAATGCCACAATCCACCTAATATGTCATAGGGTTGTCACTGAAGTTAATGCCACCCACAATGCCATTTTGGTGTGAGCTAACCATCTGCACAGGCTAAACAAAGAGCTAATTAGGATCACTCTGAATTGTGCCAAAAAGAATACGAGTACATGCCCTACCGCTGTGCCAGAAAGGTGCACAGCACCTCTTAAAGGTGAAAGATGGGTCGATCTAAGAGGAAACACATGTGGACCTCATCATTTGGCTCGATCCAAACCATGCTAACAACAATCCATATATCAATCTATATGCCAGTGTGGACAGGCTCTGATGGAACTTTCTTCAGTATCTCACTGTAAAAGACAGATGTATGTTCACTGCACATGCAAAACTGCTCATGACAACTACATAATCTCCTATATTCTCACAAGAAAGGCTAGAATTTCTCTTCAGACAGGATGCCCTGGTTTCTCATGTTTACATAGTATCTGTAATGGTTCCTAAAATTCTAAATTATTTATTTATTTATTTATTAAATTTATACCCCACCCATTTAGACCAAGTCTACTCTGGGCGGCTAACAATAAAAATAGCATAATAAATTAAAACAACAATAATGATATCATTCAAGATGGGAAAATAAAAATAATCAAGTGGTGACAGGAGGGAAAGCCTGCCTAAAGAGCCAGGTCTTGAGTTGGCTCTTAAAAACACCCAGCGAGGGAGCCAGACAGATCTCTGAAGGGAGACTGTTCCAAAGGTGAGGGGCCACTGCCGAGAAGGCCCAGTTTCTTGTTCTTTCTCTCCGGGCCTCCTTTGGCATTAGGCCCCTCAGCCACCCTTCCTGGCTATAACGAGTGATTCGAGTAGATCTTGGTGGGAGGAGGCGTTCCGCTAGATATCGAGGTCCTAAACCGTTTAGGGCTTTATTACTGTAAACAGGTATATTTGCATAGCCCTAATTAACTCTCTTATGAAGCTGTACTAAGAAAAAACACGTATGAAATAACAACCTTGCACAACTATGTCAATGACTTCAGACACCCGCATCACAATATCCTTCAACAAAGATGAAATGTTCACCAATGGAACCAGCTGTTGCAGTCCAACTAGAATCTGAGAAGCCAATGTCTCTGCATAGAGTTCTGCCCGAGTAGTCTGGATATGGTACACTGACACATTCAAAGGCCATAAAGCTCCAGTGATCTGTGAAAAAGAGTCTCTTTTTGTATGTTAAATCATTGCATATACATGAAACTACATATTCATTTGATATTAAATGTAGAACAAAAGAGTACAGGTATTGAATCCAAATTATTTAGTAATTAAAAGGCATGATGGTCATGAGGTCCAGAATTCCTCCATGGATGCATTCTATGCCTTGTATACTCTTGGTGTCATAATCTACACTGAAAGTGTGGCCAGTGAGTACGTTAACAGCAGGGCAAGGATAGCCGTAATAGCCTTGAAATCCACTCATTCATGTTTTAATCTGCCATGAAATCCATTTGAATCTCAGCCATCCACTAAATCTCCGGAACTCTGACAATCAGAACAAACAATGCACCATGTCATAGTATTGCAATCTGAACATCAAGTCTCTGTAACTGACATCTTGATTTTTATTACCTTTTTAAAAATTGTTTGTCTTTGGTCAGAATTCCACTGGTGTTGACATAAGATATGTGCATCTTGCCACAGCTAATTGACAAGGGGCTGGGATGCATCCCAATGGTGTTTGGTCACAGGCTTGATGGTACAACCAAGGTATGCCCCAGCACTTTGACAATTGGCCGTGGCAAGTTGAGCAAACTTTGTGTGGACACCAAGAGGATTCATGTAAATACAGTATGCTCCCAACAGCCCCAATACACACCCCAAAAATTCTAAGATTCTTTTTGTGGAGGGAATAGGTAAAAAAAAAATTCCTTTAGTACTTTCTAGGAGTATGGGGGTCATAGTGCCATGCTTTGAGAGGCCCCTGACAGCCCTGGAACTCATTGCCTCTCCAATTTTTTGTTTTTTTAAATTTGGTCACTAGAAGGCGGTCAGGGGCTTTTCAATTTTAAAAATCCTATTTTTGTAAGCAAAAGTTTGGGAGGTTGGGAAGCAGCTGCAGCTCTCCTTTCTCATAAAAGACTCTGGAAAGCCAGGTTACATGGGCAACTAAAAGGGCTCTTCTTCTCTGCAGGATATTTCACTGACTAAGTTTTCCTTTAATATTAGTGACACTGTTCCCCACTTCTGTCACCAGTGCTGCTGTTTCTTAGATACTCAGCATGTTATTCCTCCTGACATAACAGACACTGAAACGTTTGCTTCCAGTGTGTAAATAATGCACCATGGTGTAATTCATTTTGCAAACCAGCAATCTGCTACCAAGAGCTTAGCACTGGGGAAAAAAATTCTTCACAAAGCTGGCCAAGCCCACATTCCATTTCTTAGCATTATACTTGGTTTAGTCAAGATTCATATAGATAGGTTAGGAAAAGTATGAGTGTTGAAGGAAGAAGAGTTAGTTCCTGTCCACTAGGTGGCAATCGTAGAATCAATTTAGGCACTTCTATACCATTAAATAAGAGGATGAACAGAAGTATGTAACAAATTTAAAACTACTGTATTTATTCATACCATTGAATGCAAAAGCCGAGAATGATTCAGAAGTTTTGGATCCACTGTACTTAACTTGTTGAAATCCATTTTCACTAGGACTGACACGTTATACCAATATTTTGTCACTGTTTGCCCTGGAACAGAAGAGAACTGACTTATTTTTAGCTTGAACATTTAATTAATGATGCCCAGTTTTCATTGTGGCTTTCCTATTTGCAGAGGTCATATTTAATCTACTCACCAGATTACTTAGGTGGTTTACAAGTTCTATACTGATGATCCTTTTATAAATAAAAAGATGGTGAGGGAGAGCAATTGGAGCAATTAGTCTTAGGACCACCATAAAACTAAAAGCCCTCTACAATAGCTTCTTTGCTGTCTCTTGGTCCTGTCATATAGTTCAGCCAGGCAGCTACTCATCCACAGCAAGGGGCAAGGACAGAACCACTGGTATCACTTCTGCTTCAAGTTCCATGGACCTTCTTGTTGGCCCTGCAAAAATCCCTTCTCCTCACTCAAAATGATAAGCTACATTTCTTGAAGGATTTTGTGAGGCATTTGTTTTGTGTTCTATGAGCCTAAAGTTCCTCTCTGGTTTTCCATTCAATCATACATTCAGGCTGCAATCTTATAAGAATGTACCTGAGAGAAAGTCCCACTGAATCCCATGAAATTTACTTTTACATACATACATACATACATACATACATACATACATACATACATACATACATACATACATACATACATACATACATACATACATACATACATACATACATACATACATACATACATACATACATACATTTTGGTTACTGCATCAGGCTTTCAGAACTAAAGAGAGACGGGAAGATTCTTCCAGAGGCAACAAAGTTGAATGACGTCAGAGAAGTGACATTTCGAGCACCCAGATAATGGCTGTAATCCAGTAGTAAGTCACAACTAGAGTAGGCCTATTGAATCAATGAAACTTACAAATGAAACTTTGACTCACCAAATCCCCACTGATTCAGCGGCATCCTCTAGTTACAACTGACTGACTGATTGATTTAAAATATTTATATCCTGCCTTTCTCCTAAGAAGGAGCCGAGACAGTCATTGGATTTCAGCTAAAATGTATTATTTTAGTGCTGAGCAAAGTAAGATTATTCAGACTAAATTTTTTAGACCATTGTTTGAAATATAAGGGCTTCTTATTATACAGCACAACTCTACGCATGTCTACTCAGAAATCCCACTGAATTCAATGGAGCTTACTTCCAGGTACCTATGTACAGAAGTACTAGCTTCAGTGGGTGAAGAAAGGGATGTTTTGCAGAAGAGCAAGGCCATAGTCACGAGGTTATCTCTGATTTCTTCTCTGAATGCTAACTTTGAGTAAAAGAGTGGGGAACCTGTGGCCCTCCAAATGTTGATGAACCACTGCACACATTATCCTTTACAACTGAAAATGCTGGCAAAGGCTGATAACAATTAGAACCCAACTGTATCTGGAAAGCCAATAGTTCCCCAGCTCTAGCCTAAACCTTTTGTTCCTGCGAATATAAAGCCTTCTTCAGGCATTTGTTACAAACCATGTAAAAGACAATGGGTCCAGACATGTAGCACCAGGGCTTGGAAAAGTTTTTTGGGTTGCAGTTCTCACAGTCCCCCAGCCAGTGGCCATGCTTGTTGGGGAATTCTCGGAATTTTAATCCAGAATTAACACTTCCAAACTCTGTGCAAGACAGAAGGTCCTTGCCCGTCTTCATTCCTCACTTACATATATTTAGCAGGAAGATATCAAGGGGGATTCTCAATGCCTTCTATGTTCTATGCAGGGTTCCAGATCATAGAGAAAATTCTAATTATCATCTGAAAATGCTTCCCTTTCCCTCCATGCAGTATTTTAACATTATGAACACCTGAAGAAACATGGAAGCAGTATAGACCCAAATGCCTAATAGCAAGTAAATCAATTCTATCCTTTCAGAGTTCTGGCTAATAAAGAAATGGAGAATCTTCGGCCTTCCAGATGGTTTACATTACATATCCTATAATATCTTACAAATGACTATGATAGATGGGGCTGATGGGAGCTGTAAGCCAAAATATCTGGAAATTTAAAGACTGTTCATCCTGGAATAGGGAACTGGAAAGGCAGAGATAAATGGCAAGGGTCAAGCTTGTTCAAAATGTCAATGCATATTATTAACAAAGAATACAAGTAAACAACTATAAACATATAGGTCACCTATACTGAGGTTTATGTCTGCTCTGCAAAAATTATGTCTCATCCTCTAACCAATCTATACATCCTAAGCTCACCACAAAAATTCTGATTATGGGCTTGCTACAAGGAGAAAAGTATTGGTCGGTACTATACCTTCAGGTAAAGGAGCCAAACAACCCACTCCTTTAGATGTCTCACAGCATTTTTTATGTTCTGGACAATCCATATCAAATGTGCATGATATATTTAATGCTTCTGCTTCCTTTCCTGGACAGATCCCAGGTCTTGAAGCAAAGTCACTGGATCTGTTTAGGGCTACAGAAGAAAGCAGTTAACAGCAAATTTGCACCCACTGGTCAGGATCTGAAGGGCTACTTTAGGTACATCCAAAGGCTAGTGCTTGCTCATTGGGATTGTATAGCTATTTACAATCTGGCCAGGTGATCTTCAACTTTTTAATGTGCTAACATCCTGAAAGGAGGCACTAAAGCAAACATGCCCAAGGAAATATTGAGTGGGTTTAGAAGCCCTTAATAATTATAGGGAAGCAGCAAAATGACCACCTCTTGGACAACAGGTTCAGATGTGTACTGGCAGACCAGAGCCAGGATCTCTTGGATGAAACAGATAATAATAATAATAATAATAATAATAATAATAATTAATAATAATAATAATAATAATAATAATAATAATAATAATAATAATAATAATAATAATAATAATAATAATGGCAGCAGAGTGCATGACAGCAAGTAGATCTCAAACATCTCAAAATGCCTGAACTGACAAGCAACACTCCTATCAGCAGTGTTCTGTTGCAGCAGCTACAATGCAAAATTTAGCAGATTAAGGCATCATTGACAACACAAGAAACAACATTGCATTTAATTCTGAAATTAAAGCAGTCTTCATACGCCAACTAAACAGGTGGGAGAAGTCCACCCTGTTTACATCTGTACAATACAGATGAGAGAACAAGACCTTACTGTTTCTTCATTAGGAGCTGTGAATGTCAGCCTCACCCACCTACTGTGCTTAATCAAAAGGACTAGTGACTAAGCACCAAAGTATTTTCTTTCATTACAGGAGGAAATGTTCTGGTCTCTGAAGTGATATCAGAGCCAGGTGATGTTATTATTACTATGATGTACTGCCAGTATTGGCACCATCAGGGTTAATTAGTAATAATTATGACTACTGGCTTTCATAATGATGAGCTATTTTTGCAAAGGATGTAATAAATGATTAAGAGAAATGTGTCAAAGCTAGGCAGAGGAAAGAAAGGGCAGTGAGAGGTGGGGAACACTGAACAAGCATATGCAAATATTATCTCAGTCAAGCTGTGACTCACTCAAGGTAAATAAGATATATATATGCACAAAATAAGCATACAAAATATTATTGAGCTTCTTTGCATAACGGAACCATTAGGAATTATCTGTTATTCAAAGAATAGGCATAACTTTGAGAAACCCTTTGGCCTTTGTTACTCTAGTATCTTGTTTCCAAATCTATAATAACAGGAATCCAAGCTTTAGTTCAAATGATTTTTGTGTTCAAAACAACTGTTTCTCTTTCAAATGACAGCATAAACATGTTTAGTCATAGATGTGATCTATGCACCCCAGCAACTGGGGTGTCTAATAAAGCCAGCTTGGAGCCACAGAAACCATTAAACAGGGATATCATTTTTACATCAGCCAAAAGACAGAGACAGACCTCCAACATGTCCCTGTCAAAGTCTATCAAGCTATAATTATTATAGGCACAATTCCCAGAGAGAGGCCATCTGTCAACCTCTTAAAAGATGAAAACTAATAAATGAGTCCCTTCAGTTAGCAGAATTCTTCCTGATTAAATCACAGAGGTGGCAAGTGCACAAAATTTATAAGCATGAGAGCTCCCTTGTAACGAATATAATAAGAACAGAATGACAGAGATTTTACAACCCTCACAGAACTATTGCTTCTTTAACATCTTTAAATATTTAATGTGTTTCATTATTTCTCTTTCAAACTACTATAAAGCTATAAACTACTCTAGAGGTCTTCAGATTAATTGAATTGGACTGTGGATGCTATCTAACAAAAGCAGTAAGTACCACACAGCTGTGTTTCTTTTCTATTGACTAGTCCCAGAACCGCAGCCAATGAATTTACCAGCAAGTGACCGTTTTGCTTCCCCATGTGATCACTGATTAATTCATTCATTCATTTCATAGTAGTGTCAGTATTTACTAAGCACCTGAAAAGCAAAGTACTGTATTAACATGCCAACTAACATACTAACATGTCAGACACTATGGGATGTTGGGAGACATTAAATTTGTTATCTGTCACACAAAGTATGAAATGGCAATAGATCTGCCATCCAGAGAGAAGAATATTATTGTTTCCAAAGAGTAAAGTCTGAAGAGAAAATATGATAGGAAAATTCATATTGAAAAGCCCCTAGTTCCAGTCATTTGGAACCCAGAAGAATCTATTCTGACTAACATCAGGCATTAACAATTGCTCAGTGACATGTAGTTAATTCATTCCACCAGTTGTCAACTTCTTTTCATCATTTATTTAAGACTGCGTCTAGACAGTTCATTATCATTTACACAAGCAAAGGATGATCTGAAGAAGGCAATGATGTATTTTTGTGGAGGAACCTAAGGAACCCTGAAAGTGCCTGGATGGGGGAAGATTTAGAGAGCTGCTCAGAGCTATCTGACAGAAGAACCTCTACACAGACAGGACCCTGGGCAACCTATCCCTAGGTGCCTCCTTCTGTGGAATAGATGTGCATGTTGGTCAACCTCATCATTACCTGAATCAGTATATGGCTTTGACAAATCAGTAATGTATTACAAATGAAGTAGCATTCCCCTCAAATGATCTTCTACCCACTATGAGAGATCTTCCAAATTCCCCTCAAAGCCAGTTCTTCCATAGGTGTCATGCCCAACAGTAGTTAAGCCATTCACTCTTGTACCAGCGCTCTACTGTAAAACAGGCAGGTGCTCTACATTTTTTGAGGTATCCCATGAAATTTCTTGGATGATTCATGGTCATTTCTTCATGGAAGAAACACCAGCCTGTACAGGGTTATTATAGTTCCTGGACTAAATCGTACCTTTTCTGCACAATATTCCCTCAAAAGGGCACTGATCTGCACAGAATGTAGCAGTTTCTTGCACAAAGTAAGAGGCAAATTTTTATGTATTTACGCACAAATAAATGAGGAAAACAAAACAGTTCTAATTTCATTGATACAGGGGGCAATCTCAGTGAGTAGTCCTGGCATGATGGAAAATCCTCCAGAATGAGATATTTTTCAAGTATTCTTCACATCCTTACTGAGTGCAACTTTCCTCCTTCTCCATATTTCCCAAAGCACCTTGGATTGTTTTTGGTTTTTTGTTTTGTTTTTAAACAGCTTTTTATTCATTTCTCAATGCTTTTGCAATGCAACCAATTACTGTTGCTCATTATTGTATATAGAGAGAATGGTGTGCATTTATCACTAACAAGTTGTTTCTTAGGTACATTAATTTTAAAAATAATGATAATCATGTGTCGTCGAGCCAGTTCTGACTTATGGCAATCCTTTTCAGGGTTTTTCAGACAGAGAATACTCAGAAGTGTTTCCCATTCCCTTCTTCTGGGGGAGCCCTGGGACTGTGCAGCTTGCCCATGGGTACACAAGCTAGCTGTTCCCCTAGAAGGCATAGTGAGGAATTGAACTGCCAACCTCTGGTTCCACAACCAGATACCTAAATCACTGAGATATCATTCCAGACAGCTCTAAATCACTGAGATATCATTCCAGACAGCTCTAAATCACTGTGATATCATTCCATCAGCTATCTCTCCTTTTTTAAAAAAGGGGTGTGTGCTAAAAATTGAAAAAGTGGCCAAAATGACCTTAAATCTCTCAAATAACACCCCCAAGGTAAAATAGTAGGTATAATGAGTAGCACTGTTCACTCCACCAAAATGCGACATTACCAGTTAACTATTTGCAAAAAACAAACAAGCAAACACATTATTATATCCTAACTAACCTATAAGCTAATATATTGCTGCTACAGCATTACTTGTTAAGTTGTAACAGTTCATTTGGAGTTATTCTGAAATCTGGCTCTAGAGGTTTTCCCACCTTCCATATCTGGTTTGGAGAATGGCTCCATAGGGAGCTACAGTATGGAAGGGAAATGCCCCATCCTGGTTTTGTCAGATCCCATCATTCTGCCAGCAAAACACCATTGTTGGATACTACCCTATGTGAGCAGATTATCCTACAAGGCATATTTGGGAAATATTTTTTTATTTCAATCATTTTTTTTCTTGATCATGTTCTTTGTGATTTTTTAAAGACACATGTGAAAGGCTTCTGCAGATTGAATGTTTGTTCTGGCCACCAGCCTCAATTTGCGCTGTTTGGTACCAGATGAGTGCAGATCTCACCAGGGTTTCTGTCCACACTAACTCATAAACCATTACTTCTCTTGAGAAATCACCATGTTTTAAAGAAATAGTTCAAAAATAGTTCCAAAGGTTTAAAGAAATGGTTTAAAATTATATTTTGTTTTGGATGTTTACTTTTAGTAGTTTAGCAGTAACTGGGGATGGGATTTTCAAATTATTTGCAGTTACAGAATTTCTTTCATCAATGAATTAAAGTCTTCACAGGAGTTTTCAGTCACATACATCTGAGAAATAAAGGCTCCATCAGCAATTTTGAGGAAGGCAGAATTCCATGGGAACTACAAGGGATTAGGAAGCTAGTAGTCCCCTAATCCATTGTAGCTCTCAATGGAGGTTAGCACTCCCATGCATCTCCTCTGTTTTCTTCACAGAAACAAAATGGCTGATGAAACCTTCATTCCTCTGTTGACAGTAACTAAACATACCGTGAGGACTTTAATTTTGTGGCTAGAACACCCTGAGGGAATACCTGCTGAAATCAAAAGAATCCAGAAGTTCCATGCATAGGAATGACAGATTACTGGGCAAGATAGAAACCATGAATGGGTTATGAGTGATGTAGTTCAAGGTGTGCAGGTAGGTCAAATTTACAGAATTTGTAAAAAAAGAATTAAAAACAGCAAGTGCAACAGCAGTATTTGGGGAAATGTATTCTCAATGGATGCAAGTTTTCTAAATCATCCATAGGCTACTGAATTTCCATACATTACAATAGTGTTTTCTGCAATAAAGACAATTCTAATAGTATATTCCATTCTGACAATGAAATCCTGTACTCATAACAAAATAAATGATGACTCCCTATTAGACTATGTCTATTCTTAGTGCAAGCTAGAGAACACCTATGAATGTTTTCCGTAACAACTACTGATGAGGACAAATAAGAGCTTTATGTGTCTCAATGAGACACATAAAGCTCTTATTCTTTTTTACAAAAGAATTTGTAAAAAAAGAATAATAAAAAGCCTATTATTATTTTTTACCAAAAAGGAACCATGGGAATTTAATGAATGATGGCAATTTAATAATTCACTTGACTGTTTAACACTTGCCCCTTAAAAATTAATCACAGGCTCATTGAGACTGATTCATGCATATCCAGAATATATACATTATTCTTGTGATAGTTATCCATGAAATATCAGCCTCTGAGCCTCAGTGCAGTCTGTAACGAGAACTGCCTTTTCACAGATTGATAGAACTGCAAGAACGTTGCCAATGAGATTTTGCAGTTGATAATTTAACATTCATTATTTATTTAATACTTACGCAAGGAACAGTAGAGGCCAACTTGTTCATATCCCTCACAGCAGTCTGTCAGATTCACAGTCTCTGAGACTACGATGGGATGATACTCTTCTTTGTAATAGGTTTTGGTACAAACCCTCCATGGAATCCATCCTCCACATGGTGTTTGCATCTCATATGACTTCTGGTAGGCAACCATTTTGTCCACATCTTTGGAAACACTGTAATTGCATAAATGGTAGCCCAGCAAGGAGAGTCCTTTCTCTAGAAAGAAAGAAGACAGAGTGGTATCTTTTATGTAGGAACTAGTGACAAAGAAGGTACCCATCCCACTAATATATTTGGCAATGGCTTCCAAGGACCAAAATACTTCATTAAAAAAACACCACTATTTAATGTGTCTTAATACTGTTGTTAATAGGTTTAGAGAAAGATGTAGAGGTCCAGAAGAAAGAGACCCACATCAACAAACAAATATCCAAAACACAGGACTGCCCATCCCATTAAGCATGACAAGGTGGCCATCTGAGATGGCTGGATTTTAGTTTTGTTAAAGAAAGGCAAATGACTGGATACGTTATTTATTACTGTTAGGGTTTTATGGGTTTTTTTTTTTACTTCTGGGGTGTAATAACATGCCTTGACTTAGGGAGAAAGGGAAATGCCACATGCTTCTCTACCTCAAACTCAGTATTGAGTATTGAGGCAATCTATTAAAGTTTCCAGCATTTAAGACAACAGGGCCATACAGCCTATAGAGTCTATTGAAAGCAGCCAGGTATAGTTACCTGCTTGTCATACCACTAACAGAGATGCCCCTGTTCACAGCAGTGGGGTTTCCATTTGTACAGTGAAGTAGAGAACAACTGTTTGTATGAGCTCTGAACGAGTCTGTCCACTCACACAACATAGTAAGACAAGGATTCTTGCCATACCTTTTAAAATACAAGCATTTCTGTGAGACTAAGATATTTTGCTGCCTCAGGCAAAGTAGCAAATGGCACTCCCTGCCCATAGAAGTCAAGGCAAATTGTCCCTTAACCCAGTCTGGGTTTTGTTTATTTGTTTGTTTTTGTTTTTTGGGCATATGAAGCAGAGAATCCCACAAGGACCTCCCCCTGACCTTGGCAATAAAAATATAATAATAGCAAATGATTTGCTGTCCTTTCATGATACTCAAGAACTGCTGCCTGATGCAGTCACTCAACTGTCGTCTGCCTTACAGGTAAAGCTGCCTCTAGTAAATCAGAAATAAAGCTAGTGCATAAATATCCATCTCAATACAGTGGTAACATAGGATTCACGCAGCTTCACTATTCCAATCCATGATTACACTATGATTGGAATAAATGTTACAGTAGCCCCATGAACATCTAGGAACAAGATATTATTCTGACTCATAAATCACCTTTATAGCAACAAAAAGATACACAAAATGTTCTTCATTTTCATTTATCACAACATGTCCAGAACTAATTTAGTTGGCTGACTACACATAACTGAGAATGGGATCATAATGACAATACAGATCTAAAAATCGTATTAACAAGATTTCTGCAGTGTCCGCTAGGTATGAATCACAGTAACAGAAAGCTCCAGTATTAACTATGGTTCTCAGAACACCTTAGCAAGCATGGCATTCTGAGAACTATAGTCTAATACAGCAACCTTTTCCAGCTCGGGTGTCTGATAAAGATTAAACCCACCCTCCAACGAAATGGAGCTCTTCTTTACAGTTTACATGAAATACAGCAAATTCCTATATATGTGGCTATTCACAAATAAGGCACACCAAGTTTAATAGGGCATAGTTCCAGGTAGGTGTATATGACATTTTGACCCTGTTTCCGTTCTATGTCTCTTTTACAAAACTTCAGTATAAAGATATTCCATCTATCCATTTAAAAAAATTTTTTTTACATATAACTCCACAATTCTCAGTGAATAGGAGGATCATGTTAACACATTTTTTTAAAAAAAGGCATGTACTGTATCACCAAAAATTAGGACAAAAGGATGATTGCCCCTGCCACCCTTTCAAATGGAGGGCTTTCTGTAAGGGAAGAAGTCGTGTAAGGGGTAGGGTAAATTACAGGAGTGCTCGTTATTAAATAAATGTTCTTGAAGCTCTAAGAAGTGGTCCCCCCCCCCCCCAAAAAAAGCACAGTTCAATATTTTGTTTAAGTTAAACCTGCATGGGAAGCTGGGCTAGTACAGACCCACTAATGTGCACTCTTACTCACCTGTAAAGGTGTTGCTTATTTCTTGCCCTGTAGTGATGCACCAGATGAAAACAAAGACAGCAAGGATCTTGGTCACTGACCTGAAGGAAATCTTCATTATGTTTGCAATATCTTTGTTCCCAGGGAACAAAACAGCTATGTGTATTACATCCAGCTTTTAAGAAATAAAGCTTAAATTCTGCCACTTTTCTCCTTTGTATTTCGGTAAAATGCTTGTCTCAAAGCAGAGAGAAAATCCAGCCAGTATCTTGCCTCTACGGGTTCATTAACCTTCTCCCCATGGAATACCTGCATCTCAAACACTAATCTCGATCCTCAGCAACCTGATGGAGCCTTTTACAGAACAACATGCTGATTAAAGCTCACTTTCTTGGAAACGAGTCAACTGGACCTAAAAACAAGTCACTTTTAGTGCTGTGGAAGGAGGGCAAAAGGGGGAAGGGTAGATTAAAAAAAACAGCTGTAACCTTCCATTCAAAGAAGGGATGTAAGCAGAGGGAAGGCTAGATTGGGCTAGGCAGAAACAAGATACTCCTTTTCAGCAAGAATAAAGAAGTGAAAAACTAAGAGGGTGAGATGAGAAAAGAAAAAGTCCATACTTAAACCCATGATAATGCTGCACCTGCAGCTATGACATTGCTTGCTTTTCTTTTGCTGGACCTAACATGCTCACCTCCTGGAAATTTTCAAAAAACATTTCCCAAAGAAGACTTAATAGGTGCATCTGAAAAAGAGGACATCTTCTGCCACGTAAAACTTGTTTGTATTTAAGGTGCCACAAACTTGTTGTTGTTGTTCTTGTTTATGCAACAGATTGACAGCTACTCATCTCCAGAAACTTGTGAGACTCTCCTTACAGACACAGAAAGCATATGTGCAGGCCTTGTATAAGGTGGTAGCCTTCTACTCTTCCCTTTAAGGTAATAATAGGCACAGGAAAAATGAGACAGCTCATTGCAAAATACACATATAACCTTCATTCTGAATTGTCAATGGTGTGTTCAAAACATGTATTGCAAAATGGTCTTAAATTAATCGAAAGAAAAAGTGTGCGATACTTCCTAGACAATCTTATCTGCTACTGTTAAAGAGAATGTTCATATTCCTTGAGGACGCCGGTGCATTTTCTAATTGGTGTGGTAACTATGGTGAATCACAAGGGGTGCCACAGAAACAAATCAAGACAAGAGACATTTTAAGTATAGAATTTGAAACAGATACGCCATTCCTTTTTTGGGGAAATTTTTTTTTCCAACTGGTTTCAAAGCAAGTTTTACCCGGTTTACTTGTGAGTAAGTTTCCGCATGCATTTACCTGGCTTACTCATGAGTAAGGAGACAGCAGCAACAGCAGCCAAGGACAGCTGCAGTGTGAGGGGAGAACATTGGGTTGAAGGTTAAGGAGACAGAAGTGAAGTAAACCCCTCATTTCCCCCTGCCTTTCTTACTCATAGAATTACTGACATCCAAAATGTCCTATCATTATGAGCTCTGTTCAGATCTTGCAAACCAACAATGTCTCACATTAGATTGTTATCTCTTCCAGCTGCCCTAGCAATATCCTAGCAATATTGTCTTTTCTATTAAGTTCTGCTCAGATCTTGCAAACTAACAACTGTGGCTTCCTTTATTGAGTCAACCTATCTCATGTTAGATCTTCCTCTCTGTCTACTGGTCCACCCCACTTTTCCTAGCAACATAGTCTATTCTGGTCACTTCTGTATTTCCATTGTATGTGTATGGTAGGACAGGCTCAGATTACTAATTTTTGCTCTAGTGAGAGTTCAGGCTTGACTTGACTAAGCACCCACTTTACTGCCTTTCTGGCTATCTTTCGCATCAATACAGGTTTCCTCCAACATCCCATTTCAAATGAGTTGATTTTTGTCCCTGTCCCTGTAGATTTTTTTCACTATCTTTCTTCATCATAGTATGGATGATTTTGACCTTGGTTTCCAGTGACATCCTTTGCTAGCTCCAACCTCTTCTTTTTAAAAAAAATTCAAAAAACAAAGGGACATATTTTGGAAAACATGCACATAACATATCTTTACAGCTTTTGGTCCAATATAGTTTTTCTTCTTCAGCTTGCCTAACTCAAAGAAAAAGTTTGGAAATTGGAACAGAGCTTTCCAGTCTGCACTTGGTGAAGTGGACATGGCAACATTAGTTTAACAGAGAGGTTAAAGAGTGTGTATGTTTCTCCACTATATATTTTGTACATACTGTACTCACACCTTTGCTTCCCCATTTCATTAAGTCCAAAACAGCCCTTCAGAATTTTGGCACAGAGGGACTACATTCACACTTGTTGAAAAACAGCCCTGAGAAACACTTTGTGTTGTGTGAGAAGGGTTAACTGATGAAAAAAGGAGTCAACTTCTGGGATTTTCACTTGCTTGGTATCACTTTGTAAATGGTAGTGAACACAATAGGGTATCCTGTAAACCAGGGGTCCCCAACCCCCGGTCCATGGCCCAGTACCAGGCCATGGCCTTGGCAGGACTGGGCCGAGGAGACAGATCTCCCACCCCCTGCACACTCCCCTCCATGCACCCACGTACTTACGTACGGCCCCCCACATACATGCACCGATGCACACACGTCCCACCCACCCACCTACGGACGCACGCACGGCCCCCACATGCATGCATGGACGCCCCGCCCACCCACCCACGCATGGACGCCCCGCCCATGCACACACAGACACAGACACGCTCACCCGTGCATGTGCAGATGCAGACATGCCCTGCCCACGCACGCATGGATGATGACGCCCCCCCACGGGCTGAACCAGTCCGCGGATGGAAAAAGGTTAGGAACCACTGCTGTAAACAGTTTTGACTGTTGCTATTGGTGTTGTCAACATCCAGGCTGCCCTTTGCTATATAAACCTTGGCATCCTTTTTCCTGATGGCAGTGTGGGTACGATATTGTGCAGCAAAATTGGGCCATTTTCTGGCTTTTTGAATTGTGGGTACAAAAGCACAATATCCCACATTCATAAACCAGAGGTTTTTTTTGAAGAATTGAATCTATCTCTGAAAAGGTGGGTTAGGGGAAAAAGAGACACACCCTGTAGTTGATTACCATAGCACATACTATTAAAAGACAAAACAAAAAACTAAAAGTAACCTCACCGCATGTTAATAACTCTAGGGATTACACTTATTTCACCAAGTGCCTCCCTTCCTGGAAATCAGCAGTTGACTTCTTAAGCATTATGTCCCCTTACAGGTCTACAAAGATGGCTATCCCTGATTTAAATAGCCAATTGTTCATTCCCATCAAAAAAGAAAGAGGGGACAAAACATATACTGCTATGCTAACATCTGTTTACTTGACATGTTTACTACAGTATGTGGCTCATAACTGCATAGGTAAATTAATCTAAAATGGTCATGTCAGAAGGCATCAAGGAAATTCATGTAGATATTTCTTTTTTCTTTTTAAAATGTTATATTTTTATACACATTCTTTAAGATCTTGTCGAGACTGGTTTATTTGCCAATGCCTGTTAAGTCTGGAGCCTGACTACATGGAAGGAAAATGAGGGAAATACGAAGAATTTGGAGTGGGCTGATTCACATTTTCCCCCATTGGCTACATGATGCAATGAGAAATAAAAATCAGCCGAGAGTCCCACAGCCCCAATCGATAGTTTTTCCTCCCCACCAGAGACTCTCTTTAAAAAATTGAATCCTTTCACTTTGGTTCAAAATGTGTGTTTGCTTTGAACCAGTACAGAAAAGAAGACCAAGCAAACACATGCATACACACTCACAAAGTGGTGCTTTGACAAAGCACCTTCCCTCTTGAGGGAGGACAAGGGTCTCACCCACGTGCACGCACAAACACACACATGCACACACCAGTGCTCACCTCTCTCTGCAAAGCCTCTACCAAGACACTTCTCTTTTTAAAAAATTTTAAACAGCCTCTCCATTTATTTATTTATGTATTTATGTATTTACAACTTAACCAGCTCTATCAGCTGGCAAGATAAGATAGAAATGAGTGACCAAGGAAGGAAAGTCTTCTTAAAGCACTTCTTTTGAACTGCGCCACCTAAAGGCATGTCAAATAGAATTGCAAATACGTAGAAAGCTTTTTTCTCTTCTGCTTCTATGACCACTTAGAGTATATCAAAGAGAACTGAATCCCCTGGTGCAACTTCACAGCAAGAGAGTGTGAGTTAATTCTGGTCAAAGTAGCAATCCTTACTGGTAGTATAATTTCTGAGAAACAGACTTGTGTGAGATGGGGATATACATGTCAACAGAGTGAAGAATAATAGAAAAACAACTTGAGAGAAGTGAAATCTTATCTTGGACATGCCAGTAGTACAGAAATCAGACATAGGCTTTTGTACACATTAGTGTGGGCATGTACCCTTGTTTATACAAGGTACTAATTTACTTGAAAAACTAGGAGAGGGTAGTTCTCCATTTGAATCAGACCCCTGTTAGAAGGGCTGCCCAATCCATGTCCATTTGAAGGACAAACAACAGTTTCAAGAACTGACCGAAAATATACAAAATGGCTGAAATCCTGTTGTACAGCTCCATGTGTGCAACACTAATGATGTCATCAGCAGTAGCAAACTGCAGTTGAGTAAAGGCTTCCTTTGGAGAATTCTATTCCACTTCCATTTAAATCATAGCCATTTCTAAATTCTCACCTACATATAAAATTTAGGACATGCATATTTTATGGAAATGTGTGTCTTCCTTTTTTGCGTTTTGCTTTTTTTTAGGGGGTGATGCTTTAAAAAAATATAATTTAACAAGTAGCTACTCTGATAAACATGCTCGGAATCTTCTCCTGCCTATTTATGACAGAAGACTCTGCCTTTAACAAGCCTTAACTTGCACCACTCCCATAGCACCTTATTAACTTGTTTACTCATTCTCGCCTTCTGTATTCAGTAAAGCGAATTACGTAAACAGCAATTATGAAAACAACATCAAATATACTGATTCCAAATCAGTATAAAGATTCATTTAAAGCCCGTGGACAATTAGGTTTTTTAAATCTGTTTGTATCTCTAAGAAAGAAACCTCCAGCAATTACTGTTAGCTTGTTTAAAAAGCCAAAGGCAGCGTGAGCACTGAATAGACTAGTTTTATTTTAATCACAGCAGATAACATTTGAAGACCTATCAGGATAAACAAAAGAGCTGACAATTTGTGACCTGCCTGTGGTTGATCTTGCAGGCTATTGATAGCTTGTGTTCTTTAGATATTTCTAAATTATAACTGAATTTAGCGGAGATGTTGATAGTTCTCAATAAACCAAAGTATCACTCACAAAATCTAGCAGTTCTGGGTGGAAACCAGAAAAGAGTGAATTATTGTGTTTTGCAAGCCTAGCCTAACTTTGATCAGCTTGTCGACAGAATGCATTCTGTGATGGCTAAAAGAAATTCAACATTTTTCATAGCAAAAGCCGGCCTTACCACTGGGCAAAGTGAGTCAGCTACCATTTCTGACAGTTGCTTGGGGGAATGAATTCCCGCTGGGTCTTCTCTATCAGCAGTTTCCATCTTCCCAACTAGTGTTTGTTTGCTGTGGTTTCTGTGTAACTGAATTACTCAACACATCACAGTATTCTTGGGGAAAGCTCCTAAGCAGGATTTAAAGAAGTTGTTTTTTGAGATTACAACTCCCAGAATCCCTATCCACCAGCCATGCACGCTGCAGAATTCTGGGAACTGTAGTCCAAAAAAGTCTGCTTTTCCAAGCTCTGCTTCTGACTAAACAAGTAGTCAAAGAGGAACCCAGCTTAGGTCATGTATTTCATGAGCACTGCAGCATGTGAGCCCTAGATCCCCTAAACTAACCTGCCTAAACAAACCCTACAAATGTGGTGGAGGACAGAATCCTGTCAGATCTCTCGTATTACATCAATTTGTCCATAGTTCTCTTTTTGTCTCTGATGTATGGATTTTTCAAAAGCAAGAGAGGAGGTCAGGATAAATTTTTTTGTCAGTGACGTGGATGCAACATAACTAGAGATGGGGGTATTCGTATTTGTATACGAATACGAATATCCCCGCACAGGCAGAAATAACAAGGGTCCGGCCCCATGGGGCTGGACTGTCCACTCATGATTTCACCGCTGCCACCGACTCCGTGGAGGCTTCCTATCACACTGTTCTCCGCAATGGATTAGCCACTCTCCGACCTAGCAGAGAGGCTTTTTATCCCGCCTCCTGTCAGGACTGGGTAATTGACTGCGGACAACGGCGCGATAGGAAGCCTCTGTGGAGCCGGTGGCAGCAGCGAAATCGTTGAAACAATTAATGGTTTATTCTTTCCATCATGCATCAATGTATTTCCTTCTTTTAAAAAAGACAGGCTTAATACTTCACTCTTTGGGCTCCATTCTTCTTTAACAACAGTGTTCATAACAACCTCCTTAGACTTAACCAAACTATCAACTGGCAACATTAGATCTCCACCACCAGGGTAGAAGCAACATTAACATTTAAAAATAGATTCACTTGTGAAATATCCAACCCAGGCTGGGCTCCTATACTCGGCGGCCTGGATCTCTGTGAACTGAGATAGACAATTGGTTCTTCTCACAGTTGGTCCCAGGGGAATCTAAACATGGTCTAGTTTCGCTATAATTAGCTTCTCGAGTAAACCTTTCCCTTTCCTTTCTTCTTTGTTCTCTCTCTTCAGTTTCTCCCCATTAGGGAAGTTTTCTTACCGGCTTCTCACTTTATTCCCTTTTGGCCACTTCTAGAGGCACTTTTAAAGTAACCCATTCTGCAGACCATGGGTTTTCTTTCACTATCTCCACCCACTCTTTCTCCTCTGCCTTTTTTATCTCAGTCAACAAATACTCTGCTCCTCTAACTAACTCCACTTCCCCCTCTCCTATTTTTTTTTATCCTCCTCTTTTCCTGCCAAGATGGCACCCTCTACTGGTTCACTCTTTCCCAGGCTTTCTAACATATCAGGATTTAAATCAAAATTCATAGCCATTCTGTCCATCAGTTATTTCAGTTCAGCCGGGGTTATGTCCTCTACTTTCCTAGGAGTAGATGGCACACTCTCTTTCTGTACTGTTGTCTCACAGAGATCCCCTACTTTTGAGGAGGCCTCTTCTCCTGATGAGTCTTCCCATGCAGCCAAGTACTTTGCCTGGAGGCTTCTAACTGGGCTCATACCTCCATCCTGCAGTGTTCCCAGGGGCTGAGAACCAGCCTTTTCCTTCAACTCAGCCACAGGCCTGCTGTATTCTGAGGATTCAGCCTCCCTTGACTCCCAAGGGCCCAGAGTCTGTGGGGCTCTGCAGTTCATCAACCATGTCAGATTGAAGGGGTTCCAGTTCATCCTTGCTGGAGGACGTGTCTAGTGAGGCCATAAAAATCAGCACATTACACTGATCATGAAGAATGAATAATCAAGTCTCATCCATCATCTCAAGATCATTTCCAACACCCCTCTAGGAGTATTAGATGGAAATGAGAGGTAGAGATGAGTGTCATCTTTTCTGAGGTATCGGCTGCTAGCACCCCGACCCAACATTAGGGTCTTCCTACAGCACTATCAGTTCTGCTTACCAAAATTGGCCCATGAAGTAGATCCCATTCCCAAACGTTAGCCATGCAGTTCTCGGTCATGTTGCAGAGTTTTGAATTTTGGTTATTTATTTGTCTTCATTACAGGCTGCCTTTCTCCTGATAAAGGGACACAAGGTGGCTCACAGTATTTAAAAAAGAATATAATTATAAACACAGTAAATTATACATTAAAAACAATTAAAGTATAAAACCAATTGAAATACATCGAATGACTAGAAACATATAAAATGTTAAAGTGTTATCTTAACTAAAAATGGCATGCAAGTACTTAGTCATGATTGTTACAAGCCTACTTAAAAAGGTGGGTTTTCAGCTGATCAGTGGAAGGATAAAAGGGAGGGGGGGCAACCTAACCTCCCAAGGGAGAACATTCCATGAACTGCAAGCAGCCACTGAGTAGTTCCTCTCTCATGTCCCCATCAACCATCCCTGGGCTGGCAATGGGACCAAGAGGAGGGCTTCCTCTGACAATCTTATGTACCAAGAAGGCTCATATGGGCAGATATGGTCCTTCAGGTAGCCTGGACCCAAACCATATAGGACTTTATAGATAATAACAAGCACTATAAGTGAAATTCCTCTAGCTGTGCAGCAGACGTGCAGGGATTCACAGAGCAGAACAGCTTCAAGTTCCCCAGAGTAGTCCACCCCTTTTCTCATTAACTGACTTACAGTCTCAATACAGTATGCCCTCCATATCTGCTGGGGATTGGAAGCCCCCCCCCCCCCAATGGATATTGAAAACGGTGGATAATGGTGAAAGTTATACATATAACATGGTAAAAGGGGGGAAAAAAGAAAAAATATTTTCACATGCATTACCAGAGCTAGCCACTAGAGGGCATCAGAGACTATGCTACATATTCTTTACTAATAAGTATTCATAGCATGAATACCAACATGAATTTGACAAAACTCCGGGAGGCAGTGGAAGACAGGACGGCCTGGCATGCTCTGGTTCATGGGCTCACGAAGAGTTGGACACGACTTAACGACTAAACAACAACAATTCATAGCACGGTCTCTAACTGGTTCTGGTAATACATATGAAAATAATTTTTTTCTGGATTTTTTTCTTTTAATATTTTTAATATTTTCAGATGGTGGATAAGTGAATAAGTGGATACTCATCCCACAAATAAAGCGGTCCTGCTGTAACTCACTCTGAGATATTTGTAGGAGGAAGAATAAAAATGTTTCATTTACTTACAGTTGAACAGATTAAACATCAAACTGACAAGTACGACTGCTTTCAACAACAGACTTCTAGAGAGGAAAAAAAGCACTGATTAGAGAGGCGGGGCTCTTTTTGAATTCAGAGGCAGGAGGAAACAATTGGTTTACTACTGGATAGATTGACAGTCACCCCAGACTAGAAAGGTTCTTCTCAGCCACACCTTCTCCACGTAGCATGCAAGGTTGTAAAAACTCCAACATTAAAAATAAATTGAAATAAGTTGATTGTTTGGGAACAAAGACCTCTACTCATTTTAAGTGTCCTGTTTACAAATGTATGCTAAACACTCCATTTTCAAAATAGATTTTTTAAAAAATGTATCAGGATAATGAGCTGCCCGTTTTTTCTGAGACTTTTTTTTAAAAAAAAGTATCCACTAAACCACAATTAGATTTATTAAAATGAAGTTGAGGGGCTTACAAATAGATACATGTTTCTGTAAGTCTGGTCTTATTTTATTAGCTTCTTTAGTATTTTATAATGACTAAAGTACAAAAAAAGAGGAACAATTACAATTGTTTATTGTGTCTTAGATTATGAAGGAGTGACTAGATCTTCTCAAGTGCATGTCCCTAGTGTAACAACTTTATTTCATGTGACATGAAGGTCCCATACTGCCTATTGGTTAAGTGGAAATAGGAACTGTATAATTAAGGGTGCAGTTCCTGTGCACATTTATTTGGAACTAAATCATCCTGAACAAAATGGGACTTACTGTATGTCTGAGTAAACACACTTAGGACCTACTTGCAAAGATGATGCCTCTTTCAGATTTATTAATGTAGAGAAAAGCTATGTGAACAGGTGAATGAGACCTGAAAATAGCATTATCTAGAAGAACACTGTGCACACATGGGCATCTCTTGCACCAAGCAAAGAGTGGCACAGAACTTTTATTGGCCAGGGATGGGGAAGCAAGTTAAACAATATTGTCAAAGCTGTGATACTTGCCAAAAATGAGGTACTGGAAATGACAAGACGAGGGCTAAGCTATGCCCATTGCCAGTGATCTCAACCCCTTTCCAACGTTTAGGTCTGGACCTAGTGGGACCCTTATCCAAAGCAACTAGATGTGGAAATAGATTCATCCTATCTATTATAGATTATGACACTAGATACACTGAAGCAGTACCCCTAAGAAAAATAATAACAGAACTTCTAGTAAAGCATGATGCATGTGTAAATGCAATGGATCTGTGGCAGTTCACTCCTCTGCATGAAACTGCTTCTAAGAATAGAGTGAAAATATGTTCTCTCTTGCTAAGCTATGGTGCTGATCCTATACTGTTGAATTGCCATGATAGAAGGACAATTGATTTGGCTCCAACACCTCAGTTAAAAGAGCAATTGGCATATGGATTTAAAGGTCACTCGTTGCTACAGGCTGCAAGGGAATTGGATGTTGCTCGTGTGAAAAAGCACCTTGCTCTTGAGATTGTAAACTTCAAGCATCCCCAAACTCATGAAACTGCTTTGCGTTGTGCTGCTGCATATCCACATCCCAAAAGAAAGCAACTCTGTGAGCTGCTTCTAAAAAAAGGAGCCAACATTAATGAAAAGACAAAAGATTTCCTAACACCACTTCGCTTTGCTGCAGGAGGCAGTAGTGTGTCTGTGGTTGAGTGCCTTTGGCAGCGTGGTGCTGATGTTCATGTGGAGGACGGGGGAGGCCTTGTTCCTTTGCACAGTGCTTGTTCTTATGGACTCTGTGAGGTGGCTGAACTACTTGTTGGACGTGGTGCAGTTGTCAATGTGGCTGGCTGATTTGTGGAAGTTTACCCCTTTACATGAAGCTGCTCCATTAACAAACTTAAAGAAGGCTCAACATGCAGCTGCAAAAGCACTGAAAATCCTACGAAACAAGCCCCTGCCTGAGAAACCAGATGATGAAAATCTCAATAAATGTGAAATAAGCCAAGTGTTTGAGACTGCACTTAAAAGGAACTTGCCTATGAATTTTGAGGTGACCCAGGAAAGTGGTCCCCCTCATATGAAGAGCTTTGTGACTAAAGTACCTGTGGGAGAGTTTATGAGTGAGGGTAAAGGCAAGTGCAAAAAGATTTCAAAGAACGCAGCCATAGCTGTTCTGGAGGAGTTGAAGAAACTGCCTACCCTTCCCACGTTTGAGAAAATGAAGCCACTAATCAAAAAGAAAACAGGCTTAACCCGAAAGAGGCGAGCTGAGGACATCCAGTGGCCGTCAGAGTGCCAGGTAGCCTTCGAAACTCCAACCTGGTGAGAGACAGTTATCCACCATCGAGAAAGAGTGTCTGGCTATCGTATGGATGCTGCAAAAGCTGAAGCCGTACATTTGGGGGAGAAGATTTGTCCTGTGCACCGATCACTCTCCTCTTCTATGGCTAAGGACTATTCAAGCCAACAGCAGCAAATTGATGAAATGGGCGCTGATTCTACAAGACTTTGACTTTGAAATCCGCAGCATAAAAAGGACCCAAAATGTGGTTGCTGATGCCTTGTCTCAAAGGCCAAATGACTGGGTGGAGAAAAGTTTGTAATATTGTATTAACTGTTCTGTTTGTGTAATAGTTATGGAATATGCATTAAGTATAGAATTTGCTTGAATATTAATAAACTAAGAGATTGGTATAGTGATGGTAAAAATAATAATAAGGATCATTATTAATGTAAAAGTAATTTAATGTAATTTGTATTAATGTCAGTAATGTATCCTTATTAATGTAAGTAATGTAAGAGGTTAATATATCTTTATTAATGTAAGAGTAATGTAATGTATCCTTAGTAATGTAAATAACGTAAGAGGTTAGTATTTGTATTCTTCCATAAACCTTCATTTGTTTATGAGGGCAAACTGGTAAGTTTCCCTCCTAAAATAAACTTATTAAGGGGGGAGGAATGTGGCGTCCGCCCAAGTCATGAATATTAATGTGATATCTGCATAGACCAATGGGAGTGCTGGAGGGGCAGAGTCACGAGATATAAGAGACTCAGCAGGAGGAGGGGGAGTTAGTTGAGGAGTTTTTGGAGTTTGGGGGGAGAGTGATGGTTGAGAGTGGATAAAGGAGGATGTTTGTTTAAGAGTTAACAACATTGCTTGTTCTGTCAACATCTCTAACAATAAACATTGGTTCTATTTGGTTCTTTTAAAAATGACACATTGCCTGGACTTCTATTATTAATAATAAACAAAGTTGATGTAATCAACTGGTGGCAGCTGAAAGACACGTAGCATGAGCTCTTAGTTTGGTGAAACAAGCAGGGGCCACGTGGGAACGTGACAAACACTATTATGAATAACCTGTTAGGATTCTCAGATTTGGCAACAGCCACGTTAAGATGATACTTGGGCAACCACAACATTAATGTTGGAAAGACAAACTGCTCTATATACTAACTCCAGATGTCAGAGGATCTTGCACAGAAGCCCCCACCACATGCAAACATATAGAAGGATGGATGCAGAGGTAGTCGGGCAGACTGACATAAATTTTATTAGACTGGCTTCATAAATATTCTCGAAGGCTTTCACAGCCGGGATCCGATGGTTGTTGTGGGTTTTCCGGGCTGTTTGGCCGTGTTCTTGAGGTTTTTCTTCCTAACGTTTCGCCAGTCTCTGTGGCCGGCATCTTCAGAGGACAGGAGTTAGAACAGACAGTTCTGACTCTTGTCCTCTGAAGATGCCGGCCACAGAGACTGGCGAAACGTTAGGAAGAAAAACCTCAAGAACACGGCCAAACAGCCCGGAAAACCCACAACAACCATTGGCTTCATATACTTACCAAAGAGGAGGACAATCGAGAATACTGATTTGCATAATATTGCATGTGTTCAATTGTACCTGTACATGCAAATTTAGAACTTTTAAAAAATTATTTAAACACAATTACCTCACTTAAGTGAGGAAGACAGGGACCAGGTGACGCATGTGTCTGTTCACTATGGATGAGCAGTTTCAAAAACCTTCATCCCCCTCTTTATCCTTCTTAATCTTTAAAGCAGACGTGGATTGAAGACTCCTGCAAAGGGAGGCCATTTTCAACAGAAAAAATGTTCTCAGACAGTCTTTCAGTTGGAGAACTTTTCTCGGCAAGAGAAGACATATAGTCACCCTAGAGCAGTGGTTCCCAACTTTGCATCCCCAGATGTTCTTGGACTAAAATTCAGAGAAGCCTTCACCACTAGTTGTGCTGGCTAGGATTTCTGAGAGTTGTAGTCTAAGAACATCTGGGGACCCAAGGTGGAATGCTCCCCACTTTTCCCTAGAGACCTCACCTCAGGACCACTAGGGGAGGGAAAGGAGCCCCATCACAGCCTGTGCTGCTGTAGCTGTTGCCACTGCTGCTGTTGTTGCTATGTGCCATCTAATTGCCTCTGACCTGGGGACCTATGAATGAGTGACCCGCTTGAGAACAAGTGGCTGCCTCTGTATGATGCCTCACTGTCTCAGGTACCTATGTGCACATTTTTGAGCAAGTGCTGAAATCCGAATAAGAACAGTAGGCTTAAAGCACTTTCCTGTTTCCTGGCTTACCAATAGCTCAAAACCAGGCAAAACACAGGGTTAAAAATTACTGTCTCCCCCACAATTCAAAAGAGCAATGAAAGGTACCCTAGTTAGTAAATTGCATTAATGATTGTATTGCTAACATTCAGCCATAATCTCACTCTCACATATTCACAAGTGACTAAAATGACTTATGTCACTATTTTTCCCATTATTGTCAGTGTGCCATGGATTCTTTGCACTTTTCCCATGCAAAATATATGCATGCATGATGTATATTTTAAAAAGATAATTAGTACAGTTGCATGCCTGTGATTAAGTTAAATATGGAAACTGAGGCGGTTGTCTCCTTTTCTCCCTGAAAATGCAGCAAAATTAATCACAGATAATTTGAGTCCTCGATTCACGTCGAATTTTGCACTGTTGATGGTTTGAGAAAATTCTTCGTTTTCAGACCTTTATGGCAAGAAGATCCAAATACATACAAAGACAATTCAGGACTATACCCTCCCAATTTTCCCCCAAGCCTTTTACTTTGCATAATGAAAAAACGACTACTTTTTCAGTCAAGGCATGCAACCAGGTTTTATTGAGGCATGAAAGCTACAGAGGAACACTACTAAGGAAAACACGAATTCTGTTTTTTTTTAAGCAGAGGAGTTTGTATGTTGTTTTTATTGGAGACCGGTCTATATGTGCACGCTCTGTTTCTAAGAGAGGAGGCCTAGGAAACTGAAAAACTGGGCTCCGTCATCTGTCCGTTCATGGTCCTCCAGGCCCTCAAGCTCTCTTCCATTCTCGTCTACGACCGACGCCAGCGTTGCAGCCAGCCTTAGCAAGAGCCGCTCCACATTGCGGATAAAGCCTGAGAGAGAAAGGACGACGGCCGAGATGGCTGGCGGGGGGCGGGCGAGAGGCTGTGGATCGCTCCTTCTTGCCATTAATTGCAACACCCTTGCAGTTCAAACTCGGGCGCTTATGCTCGCATTTGCCCTCCTCCCCGCCCGCCCGTCTCGGACCAATCGGGAAGGTGCGCACGTGACGAGCGTTGGCTGCGATGACCTCATCCCTGGTGTGGGATGACGTCAAATTCAAGATGGATGGAATCACGGCGGTGGTGGCGGCAGCGCGCGCGGGTGAATCGTAAAAGAAGACGGCCGAAGGGAGTTGGAAAAGGGGTGCCTGTTCAGCACCGGAAAAGGTGAGTAATGAGTCCCGATTATTGCTCCTTTAAGGCGAGCCTCCTGCTGGAAGAAGGCGCAAGTTTCCCTTTGCACAAAGGCGTCTTTTCCTGACGTAACTCTGAGGTATATTTTTCCCCCACCGTGCAGGGCTGCGGTCTGAACCTGGCATGTGCGCCTGCGCCAATTACAAAAGGGGGTTCCCACGCCTTTACAGCGCATGCGTCGGTCCCCGTCGTCTCGCTTGCGATGTAGAGCGCGCATGCCTGGGAGTTCCGCGGGCTGCCTAATGCGCATGTGCGCTGCCCATTCCTAGCGTGTGGTTCCTTTTCCTCACTGCTCCGGTGCTTTGCCCTTGCAGATAGGGATATCTGCGCACGCGCTAGACCAGGGATCATTTCTATGAGTGGGGATATGAGGGCCCTGTGAGCGTGCGCAGGGAAATGGGTGTGGTGGACTGCTTTATGATGTCATTTTGGGCAAAGGCGGCGGGAAGAGGGGGAAGGGAGGTCTAGGTTTAAGGAGAGAGCAGTTAATATGTTACTCCCCACATTGTTCTTCCCCTTAATAAATTACAGGGATTCCTGGATTTGATTGGGGAAGCTCAGAAACTAAGTCAGCTTCTGATGTGCAAAAACTAGTTCTGAATTCTGAAGGCCAGTATCTTGTTGCTGTTTTCAGCAGGAATAAATGCAGTGGCTGTGGGGGATTTGCAGAACTGTTGACATTTAACAATGCTTTAAATGTGTCTACTCTATAGTTCAGCTCAACAGTAGGATGCTGGTCTAAGAGACTTACCTCCTGGTTGTAATGTGGATGTGCATCAAGCTGATTCTGGTTATGAGAGAGGGAACCATTATATACTCTGTGCCTGGCCAAATGCACTTAGTTCTTGGTTTTAACACCTTGAGATTTCTAGCAGTAGCTCTTTGTGTTGAAAATAGTTCTAGCAGTTTATGTGAAGATCATAAGTCGTGCTGAGTTGATTTTAGTATGTACAGAGGGTATTGTCAGGCTTAAGTGTAAAACGTGTGTTTTCTGAGGCTATATGTGTTTATTTGGAAGGCACAATAAATCAAGTGGTTTTAGGTTCATTGCATGCTAAAATATGATAATTAAGACATGAAATAAATACAACAGGCCAGTTGTTCTTCAAATGTAAGCTGTTTCTAAAAACTGGAAAGGCATAGTTTTTCAATGGGCAAGCTAATTATAATAGCAATATACCATCAAGTTCATTTTGATTTATGGTGGCCCTTTTCAAGGTTTTCCAAGTACAAAATACTTGAAAATAGCTTACCATTCTTCTAGGGGTGCTCTAGAACTGTGTAGCTTGCCATAATCCACACAAGCTGGCTTTCTACAAGGTTGTTGTTGTTTAGTCGTTAAGTCGTGTCCGACTCTTCGTGACCCCATGGACCAGAGCACGCCAGGCCCTCCTGTCTTCCGCTGCCTCCCGGAGTTTGGTCAAATTCATGTTGGTAGCTTTGATGACACTGTCCAACCATCTCGTCCTCTGTCGTCCCCTTCTCCTCTTGCCTTTACATTTTCCCAACATCAGGGTCTTTTCCAGGGAGTCTTCTCTTCTCATGAGATGGCCAAAGTATTGGAGCCTCAGTTTCTACAAGGTAGACCTCTGTAAATGGAGGAAAATTTGGCTCATTGACAGCATGGTCTCCAAGGTAATTTCCAGTCCAACCTGCCTACCAAGAGCCCTTTCAGCAGCAAAACAGATATTTTTACTGTCCAATATATGTTTTCTGGCTCTGTTTGACTAGGAACTAGTGGCTTCATTTTGATCTTAGCTACCACAAGTAGTTAAGTAGTACACATGCACACAGCCTTCAATTTTCCTAATGTTCTAATCCAAGTTCTCTATCAAAATAAGAGATCTGTACCATGAATGAAGATTGTCGATTACCTTGTCCTCATACACTGTGTGTAGAGATCCCACATCTGCAATACAGTTGTTAGCAAATATGCCCACCTTTACCCAGATTAAAAATGTGCACGTCAATGGCCTCTCTTTATTTCTCCCTCCACCCCAGAATAGATAGAACACAACATCTTTGGACTGCAACATTGAGACTTCCTCAGCCACCGTGGTTGGTCAAAATATTTCTATTCTAACACAAACACAAACTGCCAGTTCAGTGGTTTGTGCTGGTTCATTCTTTTGACAAATACGTGTTCAGCGGTTTCCGGCCCCACCTTCTCTGGCGGGCACCCATTCAGAGGCAGCTTCCTGGTTTTCCTGCACCTCCTCCTCTGGGCACTGCTTCTGAGTGGGCACTACCATAGGAGGTGAGGCTGGGAACCTGTTTGTCTGAAGGACGAACCAGCATGAACTGGTAGTTCATGCTCATCTGCAATCACCCACTCCTCTTTGTCATCAACATCACCCTCTTTCTTATCTAAAAAGCCCACTTTTTTGCCAAATGATATAGCACTGAATTGGTATAACAGCTTGTAAAACTGCAGTGTTTGTCTGACAAAGTGCCATACTGGAAAAAAAGAATAATTTTAAAAAACAAACAAACAAGAGGCGTTCACTTGAAGGGGAGTGTTCTGACTGCACAAGATGGGAAATCCTTCAGCTGAGTGCAGTATGCCAGTGCAGTGGGACCATCGCCAGCAAGTGAATGCCTCTTGTCTCTTCTTCAAACAATCTTTAAATCATTCTTTTCCAGTTTAGGGGACGTGGTGGCACTGCGGGTTAAACCGCTGGAGCCTCTGTGCTGCAAGGTCAGAAGACCTGCAGTCGTAAGATCGAATCCACACGACGGAGTGAGCCCCCGTCGCTTGTCCCAGCTCCCGCCAACCTAGCGGTTCGAAAGCATGCAAAATGCAAAAATGCGAGTAGATAAATAGGTACCACCTCGGTGGGAAGGTAAACGGCGTTCCGTGTCTAGTCACGCTGGCCACGTGACCACGGAGGATTGTCTGCGGACAAACGCTAGCTCTATGGGTTGGAAACGGAGATGAGCACCGCCACCTAGAGTCGGACACGACTGGACAAATTGTCAAGGGGAACCTTTACCTTTACCTTTTTTCCAGTTTGGTGCTATGTCAGAGAAGCACTGCACTTTACAATTTATATCAATTCAGCACTGTGCCATTTGCCAAGAGTTTTTTTAAAAAATATGCCCCACCATCAATGTCACCCTAGGAAACACCTGCCACTGCAGCTTTGGACTCATATATGATCATCACATATATACCAAAAACGAAGAGACAAATAAAAACCAAATGAAAAAAGCAGTGTGAGCAGAATTGCTACAAAACGACATTAGCCCCTGCTAGCTGAACAAAAAACAGTGAATGCCCATGCAAAAAGACCAGGATTATTCATGATTAGGTGTGTAATGTGTAGTTGACAGAAAATACATCAAAGCACACTCAGTTTTATTTGTGTAATGATGTATGCCATCATACTATCCTGGACATTCTCAGTCTCATCTGATTTTGGAAACTAAAGGTCTGATTAGAATTTGGATGGGAAACCACCAGGCATCTTAATGCAGGGCCAGTAAAGAATCCTGCATGAAAACCTGGGAGTCACTCAAAGTTCAAGTGCTGAGCTAGAAGTACCATGCATCTGACTCAGTATATGGCAGTTCCCATGTAACATCTTTATACTATTGTAAATAAATTCAGAGCATATATCTGCTTTGTAATGGAAGTAGAGGATATCAGTGAATCGTATTTCTCAAACAGGTATGTTCAAGAGATGTGAATGTGCAGATCCTTTTGTGCGGCTCTTAATATGTCAGCTTTTGCTGCATATGAGGATTTGTGGATCAAAGCTTTTACATTATACCACTTGAGGATGGGAATGGATGAAACAGTTGTCCTTGTGGTATCATTCACATACACAAGGAATAAGAAAGAAATGAGAATTTTATAAATTTTTACACTGTGTGTTTATTTCATTCAGTCTTTTCCTGTTCAAATGCAGAAACCTAATAAGGATTACAGTAGCACCTTGTTTAATTGTATTTGCATAAGGGTGCTATAAATTAGACTAGGTTGGAAGTTTGTTGTTGTTTAGTTGTTAAGTTGTGTCCGACTCTTCGTGACCCCATGGACCAGAGCACGCCAGGCTCTCCTGTCTTCCACTGCCTCCCAGAGTTTGGTAAAATTCGTGTTGGTAGCTTCGATGAAGCTACCAACATGAAGCTACCCCTTCACGGATTGCTGCCTTGTCGTGGCGAAGGGGCTTGAGTAATTCAGAGAAGCTATGGGCTATGCCGTGCAGGGACACCCAAGACGGACAGGTCATAGTGGAGAGTTCTGACTAAACGCGATCCACCTGGAGCAGGAACTGGCAAGCCACTCCAGTATTTTTGCCAAGAAAACTCCATGGACAGAAACAAAAGGTTGGAAATTAGGCTTTGTCAAAAGTTTCCAAAAATAGTATACTTTATGAAGTACAACAGTAACATTTGCAAAACTGTAACGTTGTATGTAAGAAAAATAATTATGACACACGTCAATCTATAATCAATAGAACTAACAAATATGTTCAAAAATACTCACTTGAAAGATCTATTTGTCTAGTTACCCATCTATGTGATGCAGCTATTATTAATGAAACTTAATGTTTAGTGTTTTTTTAAAAAAGTATAACCAGTGTCCTTAACAGTGTTTCAGAAATATAATGATTTTAAAAATGCTTATTTTAAGTATTTTAAATATTACTCTGAATCCAGTTCCTGTTTATTGTGGATGAACATATTTCAGGGTGTAGTGTTTCTTTTCCCAGGTGGTCAGCTGACTCCTTTACCATACACTGCATATTCTGTCTCAAGTCATTTTTGAAACTTGATTTAGTTTCAAAATTGGTACACTGTACAGCAAGGAGTGCTGCTAAAAAGAAGCACAAATACAGCATCATTTTAATTGTGCACAGCAAATTGCACACTGCTTACCATCTTATGTGTGTGTGTATTCCACCATACAGGTGAGGGTGATGATCAGGAAAAATAAATACTCAGATCACTTGCATGTACCTTGGTTTAGTTTCATCACAGGATGAAGACTAAGCTAAAGGTTTCAAGATATGGGTTAAGGAAGAAAAGGCAGGGGAAGAGTATTTTATATGTTCTAGGAGATTGTTGCTGACATAAAGGGAGAAGTGGAGAAAGGATATAGTTATTTAAGTGGGTAGAAACAATTGGATGCAATGTTTCCTCTAATGTTTTGCCAGTGCTGGGCATGGGCCCCATCCTGCAGGTGTGGGGTTCCGGCTGCGACTGGAACCAAATAGGGAACAACACTGACTGTGACTGTGTGGCCCCAATGCAGCGCTACCCAGCTGAGAGGGAAGGTTGCCTAGATGGCTAGTGTTGTTGGTGGAATAAAGGACATGGGCAATAGTTACTAAAATATGAAGGTGGAGAGATAATATGAGACATAGCATGAGAGGCTTTAAAGATGAGATTTTGGAGTTTGTGCTGTATACCAGAATGGATAGGATACCAATGCATGCAGGTGTTTTAGCAGGGTATCACATATTCTGAAGAAGAAGGCTGGTGAATTGTTTCAGAGCCCTGGATAGATGTGAGACAGCTGAGGTACCAATTGCAGAAGATCAGAGACAGAAGATTAGAGGAGTATGAATTTAGTGGTGCCCTACCTTCAGGCTCCAGATGTTATTAGACAATAATAGCCAGAATTTCTCCCCTTTGATCATGTTGGTTGTAGATTGTGCAACCAAGGATTGGGAGCCAATGAACAAATGTTTCTGCTGAGGTATCAGAGATAAATGGCTGCAGTTCCAAATTACTGCACCCGGTGATCCAATGTGAAATTGCAAGACAGGGAAGAGTGAGAACTGGAACAAAATGTCACGGCTTCATGCTTGATCAGTGGGGTGAATGAGAGAGCATGTACAAGGGGAGAAAAGAAAGATGAGAGCTTCAGTCATGAACATAAAAGTCTGTTTAGAACAACTGTGTATCAATGAAATAAGCCTTTTGCTCACCTGCTTGAGCTCTTAACAGACACATACTGCTCTACCTCTGTGGTCCACCTGAATACAGTGCAGAAGTTTTCAATTAACTGTAGCTTGTTGCTTAACCCAAACAAGGAAATTGTGGTTATCATTGTTTTTAACAAACAAGAGCCTTGCACTACAACCTGGCATCGGCTTAAGGTGTCCTAGCTTGTTCTGAAATTGGTAGCCATAGTCTTTCAATTTAGACAAAATGGGAAGCTATGGCTAACTAAAGACATCCGCACTGCATTCAGAAGCACAGCAGCAACATTTGTGAGTGTCATTGATCCCTTAGCTTGTTAAATAAAGATTTGACCACATAAAAATTTTGTGTGAGTCAGCAATAAGGCCTTAGAACAGAATAAGAGGCAACCAGAGATATAGAATTGGCTGGACATGGAAAGTTCTGCTTAAGGAGGTAGGTGGAAGTTAATCTATCCATCTATCCATTTTGTTGCATGTAGTCAGAGTTCTGTTTTGTATGTTTTTCTTAAATGAAAGTGATGGTCAACATTTCATTGTAGGTAGCTTTTTCTTTGAACAATCTATTCCTTAGCATTTTCACTCCAAAATCACAAGCAAATTGAATCACAAGCAGAAAGGGAAAATTTTAGTAGAAAGCTGGTTAGCAGGGAAAGGATTAATCATCCTTTTGGGAGGGTGGGGGAATGCTTTTCAAATGCTCTCCGGACAGCTGGTAAAAGGATGGATGAACCTGAAGGCTCCAGTGAACAATAAGAGGCTCAAAGAAAGAAAGAGAAGCTAACTGTGGCTGAGTAGGAAAATCTAAGATATAATACAACCTATTTGCAAGTGTATGAAAAGGTACATTGGTATTGGTGTGTTTGTTGGGGTGGTGGTAGTTGGTTTTTGTTTTTGCAGATGAAAGTAATAGGGGCTGGCAAATATCTACAATGCCATCTTGGACTGTCAGGGATAACAGCTGGAGGTGATGTTCCACCTTCAACATAAATTCATCTTACTGTGGTATCTAGGTTCCAAAATATTTATAAATAGAAAGTGCCCTTTGGCACTGTTTCTCAATGTAGGTAAACAGTAGCTTTTTAATATTGTTAAATTCAGATCCTTCTTTTCTAATACAAATGGAGTCCAAGGCAACTAGGAGCAATGAAATACAGGATAAGACAAAATTGTAATCAAGAAATAGAATAAATTGGTTAAAAAGAAATAAATACAGTTAAGAAATACATTACACTCAGCCATTAAAAATCCATGTCAGTAAACTGACAAATCAAAGGTAAGAATATCTTAGCCCACTGAGAGAACATCAGAGATGGACCTAATCTCCATATCCACTGCAGGGAATTTCAGAACGTGGGAGCAAACATGGTAAACTCTTCCCACATTGTTCCCATCAAACATGCCTCAAATGAATGTGGGAGAGAAGAACTTCTGCTGTGGTTCTTAAAACTGAGACAGACTTATAAGGAATGTTGCCATTCAAATATTTTCCTCATTTATGTAATTCTTATATTTTTATCCAGATTGGCTACTTTTAAAAGTTGCCGTCAGTCATAATTAAAACCAATTTAAAACTATTCAAATAACCTGGTTCCAAGTTGTGTAGGGCTTTATAGATCATAATTAGTGCTATAAACTGACCCTGGAAACAGCTAGCATACAATATAGATGTTGTAACATGGGAATCGCTTGGGGAAGGAAGGAATTGCAGCCAAATGAGACACAATTACTTTTGATGTGATTATTAATGCACATTCAGGCAGGCATTTTGCCGCTTCAAGCAAAACAGAAAATGGACCACTATCTCCATATAATCTGCCCAGGAGAATGAACAGTTACTAGAAGAAAATTCACAATTGGTATGATAAAGAAAAATCATTTAACATGTTCATTTTTCCCAATTACAATAGCACTTTGTGGGCTAAAAATACACAGATTCATGCTACAGATTCTGAAGTCAGTGTATCAATTTTTTAAATATATATTTACATACATTAAATTTCAAATGTGCTACACTATGTAAATTATTTGATTTAATCAAGATAATATAATGGTTTTTGTTCTGGAAAAAATGTGGGGAAAAAGAATCAGGGGAAATAACGATTTTGAGACAAAATTAGTACAGTGAGTACAACTTGCTACAAAAACAGGAAAATGTTTTGCACCTTTGTTTTATTTTTAAAGTACACTTTTGCCTTTCTTCCAGACTACTTAAAATACAGACTTCAAGGAAACTGCAGATTAAGAAGCAGGTACAATCCCAAATCTTGATATTTCCAGCATTCTGCAGTGTATTCAAGAAGAGCAAAGATAAGTTTTATGGTAAGCTTATTTATTTTTAATTTCATTTGTTTAAAGTTAGAAGCGAAGCATTAGCTGTTAAGTCCAAGGGCCATTTCAAATGCAGTGCACCACTGGCTGAGCATTATATGAACAAGCAACTGTGAGATTCAGGGTGTGATCACACGTGGAAGTATATCGCAATCTGGAATGCTCCATCCTGACCGCATGCTGGACTTTTCTGTTCCAGCTGTAGGTCTTCTACTTTGGGGGGCTTTTGAAACAATTCACCAGCCTTCCTGTTCAGAATATGTGATAAACACCTGCATGCATTGGTATCCTATCCATTCTGGTATACAGCACAAACTCCAAAATCTCATCTGTAAAGCCTCTCATGCTATTTTCAATTGAATTTGGGGAAACCACTTGAAGCAATTCTTGTGTTGAGCTATTTCAATTGCTTTTGTTTGATTTGTTTATTGCAAACAGCTGAAAGTCTGTAAATATTGACAATAAACCTGATTTGCAATGGTGGTTGAATAATTTTGATTACATCTGTATTGTATATATTGATATATTTCCCAGTGTATATGCCAGGAAATTGAAAGAAACTCTGCTGAAAACAGGCTTTTTTCCTCTTAATGATCCAGAGGGCGAGACCAAACCAGTGGTTTCAACATACAAAAAAGGAGATTTCAACTAAACATTAGGAAGAATTTCCTGATGGTAAGAACTGCTTGACAGTAGAATGAACTGCCTCAGAGGATACTGGGCTCTCCTTCATCAAAGGTATTTAAACAGAGGTTGAATAGCTTTATGTTTGGAATGTTCAAGCTGTGGATTTTGTGTGTCAGTCAGGGAATGGACTAGATCAGGGGTCTCCATCCCCCGGTCTGCGGCCTGGTAGACAGTGGGCCGTGGAGACAGATCTACCGCTCCCCCGCACATGTGTGTAGGCGTTCCCTGCCCGCACGAGCGCCCGCACATGCGCACAAGTGCACCCCGCCTACCCACAAGCACGCCCCCGCGCATGTGTGGGAGCGCGCTCCACCCCCACGAGCACCCCCCTGCGAACGTGAGCCCCACACACCCATGAGCGTGGGGTGCCCCGCCCCCCGCGCACTGACCCTGCCCTCCCAACCGATCCGCGGCTGGGAAAAGGTTGGGGGCCACTGGACTAGATGACTAGTTCAACAATTCTGTGGCCAGAATCCTGTTAGGTTATGCAATTGTGGAAGGGCGGTTATGCAGCTGGTAGTATCTATTTTGCTGTCTGTTTTGTCATGTGCCATGGCCAGCTATGCCCTGATTCTACAGAAAATCCCACAATTGGGCATGCATTGGGCAGCTAGGGGAATGCAAAAACATGCCTTTCTAGGTGTGGATTTTCATACTTTCATAGGATTCTGGTACAACTAATTATGATGTAAATGTGTAATGAGATAAATTGCATGAGTCAACTCCACAATCTTAGGCAAAACTGGAAAGGCAATAAAGGCAAACTATAAATTATAAATATACATGATTGTTCCTAATACACAGTTATATAGTTTGGGAAGTGGTTAGCTGGAAAATGTTCTATATGTGTCAGTCTGCCAATGCTTGTCCATCTGGATTAAGATTACTGTAGTATTATCTTGGACACTAAATCTATTTTGCAAATCTCACAAGGAAGAACGTCTGAGAAAAGAAGCACCAATATCACCCGAAAATGTAATTGTTACTATCATCTTTGACAACATCCCCTTGGCTGCATGCTCATAATTCCTGATCTAGCATTTTGAGCCTAGGATCAGTGGCACTTGCAAAAATCAGCATAGGGAACTTCTGAGCCAGATCAGCACAACTAAACTACATGGATAGTAAAAGAATGTCTTTTTTTCTTTGACTGTTCTATTTCACTTCTCTTTTTTTGCATATGCAGAAGCCTAATCGATACATATTTCATATACTCTTGGGGTTCTTGAATGGGACACTTGGCCTCTCTAAGGTTAGGTGTGTAGGTGTAGGGGGGAGCCACAGTTGAATTTAGCAGGGCTCAATTCATGGATAATTATATATAGGATTACAGCCCAAATACTTTCAGATCAGCCATGAAGGGAGGGGAGATTTTGCTATTTTATATACTGTGTGTGTGGGGGGGGGGGGGGAGTTGGAAAGCAAAAGATATTTGAGAAGTCTTGTTTTTTGTCTCTCATGTCTGGTGGTGGTGGGAAACAGCTTGACTGGTACTGAATTATAAAATCAAATATATATAGGTAACGGCCTGCATTTCTTATAGCTGTTTATAGCATTTGCATGTAAGCAGCACTGCACTTGCTTCTTATGGAAATTAAGGGCCGAAATCCTATTGACACAGTTCCAGCAAATGCAGAGCTGATGGCATCATCAGCTCTGTCCTTTTCTCAATAATTAATAATGATCATGTGCCATTAAGCCTATTCTGATTTATGGCTGCCTTTTCAGGGTTTCCTAGGTACAGTGGTGCCTCGACTTACGACCATAATCCGTTCCAGAAGATGGACGTAACTCGAAATGGTCATAAGTCAAGCACTGTTTCCCATTGAAATGCATTGGAACATGATTAATCCGTTCCAGAAAAAAAAACACCAATAAATAAATAAAATTAAGCACACAGCAAGCCCGGTCGGAAGGCGCTGGGGCTTTTAAAAAAACAAAAACAAAAACAAAAAAAATAAACAGCAAAGCAAGCTCCGTGGCTGGGGCTTTAAAAAAACAACCCAAAAATAAACAGCGAAGCAAGCTCCGTGCCTGGGGCTTAAAAAAAAAAACCCAAACCAAAAATAAACAGCAAAGCAAGCCCCGGCGCTGGGGCTACAAAAAAAAAATCACCAAAAAACAAAACAACAACACAGCACAGAAACATACCCCCCAGCCGAAAACCACGCTGCAAAACCCACCCAGAACAGTTTTTAAAAAGCAGAAAACAGCACCTAACCTTACCAGGCAGCCTGAAGCCTCCCTGCAAACACACACACACACGCTCTCAGAAGCAGAAGGAGGCAGTCCCAAGCCTCCTCCGACGCACACTCTCTAACTGTTGGGGCAAAAGAGCTACAAAGAAGCAGCCTCGTCGCCACCTACAGTTAGAAATTTGAATTTCCCGCCTTCTTTCTCTGCCTTTTTCTGTTCGTAAGTGGAAGCTCCGGTCGCAAGTAGAAGCAAAATTTTGCGGCCGGAGCTGTTCGTAACTCGAAATGGTCGTAAGTAGGGACGGTCGTAAGTCGAGGCACCACTGTGCAGAGTACGCAGAAGTGGTTTACCATTCCCTTCTTCTTGGGGCACCCAGGGACTGTGCAGCTTGCCCAAGGCCACACAGGCTGGCTGTTCTAGGATGTGGAGTGGAGAATCAAACTCCCAACCTCTGGCTTCTCAGTCAGATACCAAAATCACTGAACTATCCAGCCTGCCGTTTGCGCTAATTAAAAAATTCTAATTCCCTCCCTCAGAGATTTCAAGATCCTCTAAAAATCCCTTTTGTCCTGGGGAAGCCTTTGGGGTCCTTAGGTAAAGGTTCCCCTTGACATTTAGTCCAGTCATGTCCGACTCTAGGGCACGGTGCTCATCCCCGTCTCCAAGCCGTAGAGCCAGCGTTTGTCCATAGACAGTTTCCGTGGTCACGTGGCCAGCGCGACTAGACACGGAACGCCATTACCTTCCCACTAAGGTGGTACCTATTTATCTACTCGCATTTTTACATGCTTTCGAACTGCTAAGTTGGCAGGAGCTGGGACAAGCGACGGGAGCTCACTCCGTCGTGTGGATTCGATCTTACGACTGCTGGTCTTCTGACCTTGCAACACAGAGGCTTCTGCAGTTTAACCCGCAGCGCCACCGCGTCCCATTGGGGTCTTTAGGGACAGGGAATCATTAATGTCCCAAAATTGTGACGGTCAGTGCCAGTCCTAGCAGTGATGATTTTTCAGATGTTAAAAATTCCGCTCTCCCTTCCCTGAGCTCCCCCAAGGCTTCCCTGGGATAAAAGGGAGCCTTGGAACCTGGGAGGGGGAATTAGATAAAAAGCTGAGGCAGCGTTGCACACATGGCGCTGCACCAGCAAGATTTCAACCAACTTGTCTTACAGTATGACTTTCAACATAAATTACAATGGGAAAATATGCAGTTAATTTAGAGTGTGACTAGACGGCCAAGTTATACCAGCCTGGATTGGTCTACAAAGATATGCTAAAGAGGGCTACTCTAAGTTGTGGCATTTCATTTGGGGTCATCCTTATATTCATATGCAAGGATCAAAAAACACCACAAGGCAAGTGACCCTGTTTAGCACAGTCCCTTCAAAAGAAAAGCTTCCCATTTATCAAGGTCGTTAAGCAACTTAGGCAAAGCGCAAAGGAGAAAGCTGCTCAAGTCTCCTGAGAAACAAAAATCTTTGCCATTCACCTTTGGAGCAGAAGAGAGGGGAAGTTTTGCATTTCTTTTTAATTGTTGCAAACAACAACACCCCACAGTGCTTCAGTGATGTTTTGAGAGTTCTTTTTTTAAAAAAAGCCCTTTCAAGGTATTGCTGATAGGTTAGCAACAATTAAAAAGAAATGCAAAACTTCCTCTCCCTTGCCCTCCAAAGGCAAACAGTAAGGAAGCTTCCCATTTCTGAAGATCATTAAGTGGTTTTAGCAAAGGGACAGCCAATCAGCTGCTTTGGTTTCATCCCAGCAATTACACCAAAAGAGAGTTATCTTACCTACACCTAAAAAAAGAGTAGCCGCTAATAAGGAGTCAAAAGGTGCAGGTAGAAATGCTCTGGGAACAAACTGATTCACGCTAGCACTTGCATCTTGTGGTCACCAGGAGAAGGAGTTGTAATGATCACCTCTCCCTGAAGAGAGCATGATGTTTGGACAGGGAGTCACTGTGGGTGCAAAACTACCACCTTTATCTCTGAGGTACGTACTTTAGGCCTCAGAAGCATAAGCCCCATGGACTATCCTGACCTTAAAGAAAAACCTTTGCTTACTTTCAAAGTAACTAAGCATTGACTTTGTGTTTCCTTAGACAGCACAACAGCCTTGTAAAGTAGGACCGCTCAAATATAGTAGCAACTTAGTGACCTTCTCAAATCTCCACTGGATTTAGGTGTAAGTCCTGCTGTTCAAGAGACAAGTCCTTTGTAAGAATTATATTTGTTTTTATTAGGAAAATAAAGTAGTTTTCATTAGAATACAGTTGTTGCAATAAAGCATAAGCATTTAACATATCCATCCATTACAATGGTTAAATAAAGCTGCTATTTCTAAATATAATAAGAACAACTAAAATCTAAGTTAAGTAATCATTTTGACTTCCAAGCTGGGCTATTCACTCCCCCCTCTCTTCTTTTTAAAAGGCAAACCTTTTTCTCTTACATCTGCAAGCATTCCTCAACATGCCACGAACCATCATTTCACATACACAAACAATCATTTTTCTACATGTCTAAGACCTCCTTCTTCCTGACACTGTCTATCCATCAACCAATTAATTGCAAGAAAGCTTAACACAACTCTCCACCCATATTTCACATGAGATCCACAGGTGTTAAGCGGTATTCTTGTTTGGTCTCCCATCCAGCTTCTTCGGCCTTGCCTTCTTATCTCTGTACCAGGCAGGTAACTCTGAAAAAACAGTCTCACACATTCCATTGCTTTTAACTCGTCTTACACAGAACCTGATAGACTCCATCTTTATATGACTACAATTCCCAGTATCCTTCAATTCATTACAGGAGTGAACCAGCCCATCTGCACAGTGGACCAAAATGTGGGATGAACCCTCATGCAGTCACACCCTTAGTTTGGATCTAGCCCAGTCTGTACCTGTATTCAGTATGGCCTGCACATGCTAGCGAGTCCCATTATGTTTGATAGTGCTTTCTCCCTAGTGTGTTTAGGGTTATAGCCTTAAAAAGCATTATGAAATCAGTGTTTGAAATAACTCAGCAAGTAAGACTGCTCAGTTCCGAGAGCATTCCTACCTGCACCTTTTTGGCTTCCTGCCCAGGGATACTCTTTTATAGGTACAGGCAAGATCGGCCTGATTTGGGTTGGTTCCAGAGTGTGATCACTGGGATGAAACCAAAGCGGCTGGTTGGCTATCGCCACTTAACTTAAGCATCAACATGCAGTTTGCTTTTGGGGTTGGGCATTTATTTATTTATTTGACATTTTGCAGAAAAATAGGCAGACCCAAACACAATTTTGGGTGATGGGAAGTCAGCATGTTAGTTGGATGATGGTAAACCCATCCCAAAGAGTACCTGACTTATTAATCATCTAATTGTTAATAATCTATTACTGGGGAGATGTGTTTGCATTTATTTCCTTTCAAGCTATACTTAAATGACATTGTTTTTCTTTTCATGTGTTCCAGGTGAACCTAAACCATGGAGGGACTTCTGCATTATATAAATCCAGCACATGCTATTTCTCTCCTAAGTGCTTTAAACGAGGAACGTCTGAAAGGGCAACTCTGTGATGTTGTTCTTATCGTAGGAGACCAAAAATTTCGAGCTCATAAAAATGTTCTGGCTGCTAGCAGTGAATACTTTCAGACTCTGTTCACTAAAAAAGAAAATGAATCTCAATCGGTTTTTCAACTTGACTTCTGTGAACCGGATACTTTTGACAATGTATTAAACTATATTTATTCATCATCTTTGTTTGTTGAGAAAAGCAGCCTTGCTGGAGTACAAGAAGTGGGATACAGTCTTGGAATTTCTTTTCTCACCAACATCGTTTCTAGAAGTCCTCAAGTTCCTTTGCCTGCATGTCCCATTAAAAAAATACTGTTCCATGAGGAAGATGAAAACAACTCACAGAAAAGGAGTGTTATTGTTTGTCAGACCAAAAATGAAACACAGGGGGAAAATGTTGTTCAAGCCCCACAAGACATAAGCCATAGTTCTAAACCCTTATCCTCAGTTGCTGTCAAAACGAAGAGACCACAAGTAACACAGTCAACTGAGTTTTTGCATAGTTTATCACTAAATGAAAGGAGATGGCTGAAAGATAGTTCTTTAAGATACTCAAAGTCTCATGAAACTTCAGGTGCGGTGGATGATCAAAGAACTAAAAGGAATACGATTTTGTCCCAGAAACCATTTGTAGACAAGGAAATGATTGCAGATCAACCAGGAGGAAGTGATCAACTCCTAAGGGGAAAGGCAGCAGAAGTGCCCTTGAAAAGGCCTTGTCCACCAGTCATGCCTCTCTGTAGCTCATCAGAATCTACATTTTTACTAAGTGAGACTGGGAAAGGAGCTGGTGCAGGAGAAGACAGGAATTTGTTGTACTACTCCAAGTTAGGATTAGTGATCCCATCTAGGGTCGCTGGTCCTGAAAACCAAAGTATTGATCGGAGTGGACCACTTGTAAAAAGTCTCCTTCGAAGGTCACTGTCCATGGATAGTCAAGTTCCTGCTTATTCATCTTCTATTGACCTGAAACTTTCCCAAGGATCTACAGTGGTGAACAAAACACAAGGGAGAACTTTAAATGTGATACCCCCAAAGGTGTCTATGAAAGAGTCTTCAGAAAAGGCAGCTCCTGATGACACAACACAGGTAATGCACCCACATCGCCTTAGGTCCTTTAGTGCATCCCAGTCAACAGACAGGGGAATCAGTTCTCCTCTTAGGGAAATACGGATAAAAACTGAACCTAGCAGCCCACTGTCAGATCCTTCTGAAATAATAAGAATCACAGTGGGAGATGCTTCATCTGGCAATAAAAACAGCCCATTTAAAACTGAAGATGACTTTAGAGATCTCAGTAGACTTCCAGCTAAAAGACGGTTTCAAGCAGACAGAAGACTGCCACTCAAAAAAATTAAAGTGGATGAACATGTTCCCCCTGGATCAGAGGAGAATTCTGAGGAAAACGCAAATCCTACACAGTTTGCTGACTACCCAGATTCTGACATTAGCAAAGATGAATGTAGTGAACTAGAAGAAACAAAACCTAATAAAAAGTTTAAGTGCAAACACTGCCTTAAGATTTTCAGGTCAACGGCAGGCCTTCATCGTCATGTCAACATGTACCATAATCCTGAAAAACCATATGCTTGTGATATTTGTCATAAGAGGTTTCACACAAACTTCAAAGTTTGGACACACTGCCAGACACAGCATGGGATTGTGAAGAACCCTTCACCTGCTTCTAGTTCACACACTGTATTGGATGAAAAATTCCAAAGGAAACTAATTGACATAGTGAGAGAGCGAGAGATTAAAAAGGCTCTAATTGTTAAACTAAGGCGTGGCAAGCAGGGACAGGCTGGTTCACAAGCACAACAAGTCATTAAAAGGAACCTGAGGTCAAGGACCAGAGGAGCCTACATTTGCACCTACTGTGGGAAAGCGTATCGCTTCCTGTCACAATTTAAGCAGCATATAAAAATGCACCCAGGGGAAAAAACAGTTGGAGGAAATAAGGCTCTTAAACCAAAAGAGGATGCCCATATTGAGAGCCCAGTAGAAAATAAAAAAGCTTATCAGTGTCGTCTTTGTAATGCTAAACTTTCCTCTCTCATTGAACAGGGAAACCATGAGCGGCTCTGCCGGAACGCAACTGTTTGTCCTTACTGCAGCCTTCGGTTTTCTTCTTTAGAGCTGAAGCATGACCATGAAATCACATGTGAATACAAGAAGCTGACTTGCCTAGAATGTATGCGCACTTTCAAATCTTCCTTCAGCATTTGGCGTCATCAAGTTGAAGTCCACAATCAAAATACTATGGCTCCAACAGAGAATTTTTCTTTACCCGTTCTAGAACACAACGGTGAACTAAGTAGTGCTTCAAGGCTGCATTCCCAGCCAGAACCTAACAAAATGAACAATGTGGTGGCTGCCAAAGAAGATGGTGTATTCAGTGATTCGTCAGAACAAATAAATTTTGATTCAGAAGACTCTTCCTGCCACCCTGAAGATCTTAGTGTTTCCAAACAGTTTAAACTTCAGATTAAAGAAGAACCTGCAGATGATGTTGAGGAGGAGATTTCTGAAGGTAACCAGGAGTCCAAGGAAGGGGTGGTTAATAAAGATACTGGTTTGTGGCCCTGTGAAAAGTGTGGGAAAATATTTACTGTACACAAGCAACTAGAGCGTCACCAAGAGCTTTTATGCTCTGTGAAGCCCTTTATTTGCCATGTGTGCAACAAGGCCTTCCGAACCAACTTCCGTCTGTGGAGTCATTTCCAGTCACATATGACGCAAGCCACGGAGGAACCTGTACGTAAAGAACCCGACATGTGTGCATCAGCGAATTCCCCATCACCACCACCTTTGCCTCCACCTCCACCACTTCCCAAAATCCAGCCTTTGGAACCTGATAGCCCGACAGGCTTGTCAGAAACCCCTTCAGCTACCGAGAAATTATTTGTTCCACAGGAATCTGACACACTCTTTTATCACGCTCCACCACTTTCAGCCATCACGTTCAAAAGACAATATATGTGCAAACTCTGCCATAGGACATTTAAAACTGCATTTAGCCTTTGGAGCCATGAGCAGACACACAATTAAAAAGCATTAAGAGTGCCTAGATGGGAGTGTTTTTTGTTTTTTTTAAAATCTGTTAATTTCCATGATGTATCTGAAGTTGCAACATTGAAATGAAATACATGGCCATACATAAAGGGACAAGAACCCTGAACAACTGAAGTTGACGTTCGTGATGCTGCTTTGGTTGTGGAGATTAAGGTAAACTAAATGTATTATTGGTAGAGTATTGCTCACTTTTTCAAGTTTGGTGGTCTAGGATTTCCTAGTTATACAACAATTACATATATTAAAAGTTGGTGACATCTTCCTTTATGTGATACTGGTATATATGGCTTCTTATTAAAAGGAGCAGGAGTAATGGGAATCTTGAAACCAGTTTTGTTGTATTCACAGTGCTTAACTCTCTGATGAACTCCATATACATATTAGTCCTTCATTTGAGGTTAAGGAGAAAATGGTTTGAGGGCTTTGTTGTATTGACCTTGATCTTATTGAATGCTAGCAATAATAAATAAAACCTCATTTCAACTAACTTGACCATTATTGAAAACTTTTATTAACATGGGGCTTTTTGTTACTAGTATTTTCTGTATGGATATTGCGCAAGACATAGTAAAACAGTTAGCAATATGTGAATATTTGAACTTTTATATACAAAGTAGCAGCCTGTGTGCCTGCCTCCTGCTCTTTCGAAGAGGTTTTGAAGAAGAGTGTAGGAACGAAATACATGGCTTTATTTGATCCTTAGAGGTGGATATTCTATAGATATTTTGGTAACTAGAGTTATGAGATGAGCAACAGGCAGCTGAAATCCTAATACAAATAGTATTACTTCTAACATGAAACAGCATTGAGTCAGTGTCAAAATTAGGGTGTGGTCTGTTTCTTCTTGATGTGTGTTGGAGTGGATGTGTTTTAATGCAATGGAATGTATGGATATGCTAGTTATGAAGATGAAGTGCAAGGATAGTATTGCCTACTGGCCAGAATCCTATTGGTTAACTATGTCAGTGTAAGTATAGTGGTGTTAAACTGCAGCAGCCAATTGCCACTAATAAGTCTCTACTTGCCAGTTGCATGATTTGGTGCATGATGGAGGATACAACTGGCTGCTCACGAACTAGTGGTAATTCAGTGCAGACCACTACACTTGACACCCGCACTACTAGCCAATAGGGTTCTCAGCACAATCGTTAGGTGACAATAGTGAGCCCTGCTAAGACTACAAATAGTTTTAAATGGAAAGTTTAAGTGTAAATATTTACATATGTATAAATGAATTTTAAAACATACAAAATCTCTATTAAATATACTTTTCTCAGAATGGAGTGAGAAATGCAATGCCTCAAATGTTGTATTTCATAAATAGAAGGTCCACAGTGAGTGGAATGTTTCTGTCCTGTATCATAATTTGAGCATATTTTTAGTTTGTACAGATGTTCAAAAGAATAGTTAAAATATCTGAGCTGCAATTAAGTGAGCTTAAGATCTGTGTTCTTGAAAGCTTAAGATCACTGATTTCACTGGGCCCAATCATACCTAAGTATTCTTGATTGTGGCATTTGACTACCATCATGCTTCCTTTTAAGAGAATGTAAAGCTAATTCACTCCAGTACATGTTCCTTACATCTATTCATGTACCTCTTTGCAAAGATTATAGTATACTTAGATGTTTGCAAACATTTTCAGCCTGCACAGGGGTCCTCATTCATCTGTTTCCTCCATAGAGATGAATGGAGAAGCCATTCTTGGGAGGCAGACTGTACAATCATTTTGATTTTCTTTTAGCTGAGAAGGATGGATGAAGTAGGGCAGAATGCATAAAGTGCTGACTGTGCTCCGCTTGAGGTCCCCACACCCACAAAAATTACAGAATTTTAAAAAAATGCTCAGCATGTCCCCTCAAGGTCTTTATGGGGTATGGGGCAATTGTGCCATGTTTTGAATGATCCCTCACACTTCCATTGTTTTAGGATGAAAATGCTTAGGGTCACCCAAGGACAGGAGGAGCTTTTTAAAAAAATTATGTTTTTGAGGTGAGTGCCTGGTGATGCAGGGATGGGCTTGTGCCACCATGCCCAGTGCAGCGGGCTCTTGTGTTTTTGGAAGAACAGCTCTATGCCACTATTGTAGCAAGCTGTTTTAAAACTTGGCAGTGTTTTGAAAGGAGATTCTGACCCGGCAGGAAGAACAGCTTTTCAGAAATGCAAACATACAGTACATGTGGATGTTCTGTTGTTGTTTAAAGCATGGTCCACACCTTTAGAGGTGTGAAAGGCATTCAGTGCTTTGGCCTTCCTTTCTATTTTCCACATGAACTCCCACCTACTGGAGGAGAGGTTTTAGTTCTCCAGATGTTTTAGATTACAGACTAGCACAATTCTTTACCATTGGCTGGCTGGGACATCTGGGAGTTGAAGTTCAAAAACATCTGGAGGACCAAAGTTTCTCCACCCATGTTTTAAGGCATTAAGTGGATTTCATGTGGAAGATTAATACTGAGCATTATGTATGAAAGAGTGCCCTGTGTAGAACTGTTGGGCATGATCGTGAGGCATGACTATTCTGCTAGTTCTGATAAAAGCTTTTATCAGTCAAGGCAGCCTGATACAGCCGACTGCAGGCATGCTAGGCAGCTGAGACATCCAGTGGCTCAGCAGCTGTGTTATAAACAGTGAGGCTCTTGAAAGTTATTCCTGATCAGGCTACACCTTGTGGTAAGAAGGAAGAAGACACTGCACGCTTTTCCAGTTGGGAGCTGTCGTAGTTTTTAGACCAGCCACTGGTTATCATGCAGGTTTTACAGTGAAGCATGGGAATATCTCATACAATCCACAAAAACCATGCGTACTCCAGTAAGATTCTTTTGGGAGCGTTCAGTCAGGTGCTTGCTTAATGTTTTGCAGTGCAAACACATTTGTGTTTACTAGTAAGTCCAGCTAAGTAAACTGGGGCTTCCTCCCAAGTTTAAGGATTGTACCCTTTATCTTGGAACGTATTTATCATTTTAAAAATGAAGTTTATCAATTAGTAGTACTGAAAAGACTGTGTTGCATGTGTGCTGCAGTTATTCTTTCAAAAACATTTGTGGCAACAGAGTTTGCAGCGACAAATATCTTGATACTTTCCCAAAACAAGTTGTAAATATGTTTATTCTTATTTGAAGAAATTAAATGGTTTACTATAGTAATATATTTTGTAAGGTTCTGGACAGTTTTTAAACATAAGATCTTATTACATTTATTTCCTTCTCTGGGGTTGTGGGGGGAAGCAGGTATTTTTCATTATGAGCCTTGAGCCACAACAGCTGAAAATAATAATTGAAGATTCATTTTAATTCCAAAATAAAATCATTGAGAAGAGCTTGAATGAACCTGGCTCTGTTTTGTTTAAAGGAAGTGGAACTACAGCTATATTTTCATCAAACTGTGTTCTATTTAAAGACTTAGGGCCAGCTCATACAGGATCTTTTCCTTACAAACCAGCAGTCCTTCTCTTTATCATAGCACTTACATAGAAAATTGAAAATCTGAACTGGGTAATATGTAGTGGGCACAGTCAGCAGAAATAAGAAGAGCACACTTTCTGGCTACTTTGTAAGAGGAATCTATGCTGATGGTATCTATGTCCCTTTAATGTCATGTATGCCTCTGCAAAATTGTGGGCTTGACGGCAGTGGTCAAGACTACACAAGAGAGAGTTAGCCAATCCTGACAGATTTTCTGGTGGGCTGTACACAGAGCACTATATGTAGTCAATTTCACTGACATAACCTCCTTGCAGCCATTCTTATCCCTACTGAGGCCAGGTATAGAGATTTAGTTTGCTGCAGGGGCCTGGAGTTTGTATCACCTATTATGTGATTTCTCTCCCCCCCCCCCCCCCCCGCCCAACAAGCATAGCTCCTGTGCCTTTGACAGATGATCATTCAGTGGGTGAGCATTTCACCATTACTGTCTGCTTGCTGGAAACAGCTTTCCCTGTTGAATTTCTGTTTGAAATATTTGCCAAGACAAGTTCTCCCCAACCCTAGGGAAGAAAAACATACTCTCTCAACAGAATGCTTAATTGGTTTAAACCTAAAGAGGGAAATTTAGAAATGTCAACAGGAGCACTACTGTGGATGTAGTAAGATAATAAATACCAGATTTTAAAAGTCGTCTAGTTTTTTTTAAATGAAATAGGGCTTTCCTTTAACAACAATGTACTATTTGCAGTAAAATGTATTTTTCTATTGGTGTGAATGTTGTATGTTTTTTTTTTAAAAAAAAAACCCTGTTCTTATTTCTTAATTATATTTGGAAACCAACCCTGCCTCTTAGAGTTTTTGTAAATGTTTAGACTGATGTTTTTCTATAACATTTTATTCAATACTTTCAAATCTCTAAGAGTGTTTTATTTTGGTGAACATGGAATAAATATACTGCCACTTAAAGATTAATATATGTTTTAAAGTTATAAATTATGGAAGATTTTATTATATAGTCTGAATCTTGTTCAAGGTATATATTTAGTTTGACCATAATAATAATTAAAAAAGAAAACTATTGATTTCTTTACCATGTTTAATTTTACAATGGTGTGATGAAAATACTGAAATGTTCTCATTCTGTAAGAAAGAGGACTCTGGCTTTTTGTTATCAAGTAATCACAATTCTTCAAAAATTTAAGGTTTTAGAATACGGCATGTGAAACATAAGCTGTTTTGAAATATACATTTTTATTTTCTCTTTATTTTAGTCTAACATGATTGACAAAATTAAGTCCTTTTTCACATAAGTACATAAATTAGAATTTCATGTCAACATAAGGAAAAGTGACCCATGAAATTAAAACAGTTTATTTCAAGCTCATTAAATAGTTGGAGCAAATTTTCAACAGACCTCTGCATATGAATGTTAAACCCTACAATCAACGAAACATTTAAATCTTTCTGATCAAGTGTTTTGTTAAGCTCTGACCACAGGCAGATTTTTCTAAAGGGCAGCAGAAAATTCCTAATGCACTATTTAGTTTAAAAGCTTAGCATGCAGATATTAAAAGCATACTAAGGAAGTATCTCAATTAATTGTTTTTGTTTTTGAAAGGGGGAGGGAGCATTTCAGAAAATGAGTCTTTACAATCAACGGATCCGTAATAGACCAGCCCTAGTCCCAACCATTTTGATAAAGCTTACTTCCAGGTTAACGGTGTTTAAAAATGTAGCCTGAGTTTTTTATCCCTCTTGATCCAAGCATTGCATGATGTGTACAAGCCATTTGCTTCAGAGTAGCCTTGCTTAGTTCAATGAGATTGTTTCTCCAAGTTTGCACCATTGGAAGATTTCCTATTTTAACCATATTTGCCACTTTTCTATATTTGTACTGGTTCTTTTTGTCACAATTTATGACCGCATTCTGGGGTTACGAAGCAGAAATTCTGAGTTAGTGAAAGTCCTGTGGTGTTTCAGCATGACCACCTGGCATTTTAAAAGAGATGAATATGTATGCAATGAAATCTTTAATTCCCAGGCCTAAGAAAATGCAGATTAGTTTTACTTTGCAAAATGGTCAAAACCAAAAGCCAGGACTTCTCATTCCAAACTTCATAACACTTTCAGTTATTTAGGTTCAATTTGAGCTTGACTGAAACAATATAACCTGATTTTTTAAAATTACTGAGTTTTTTCCCTCTTTTCAAATTTGGCACCACACTTGAAGGCCTGATACAGTTTAGATACATGTTTCTTAAGATAGGAAAGTGGCTTTCCTGTAGTCATAGCTAGTTAAATATATCTTGCCAGTTTCTGAACCTAGAAAGCCTGCCAGCTGTGTTTATCAGGGTCCTAGGGTAATGTGTTGTCCCAAGTACCAATGCTTCTCTGATATTTTATTTAGTATTTGGGGGCCGGGGAGAGTACATATCCAACCCTAAATCCTTTATATTTGCCTGCTGTGTTCAATAACATTGTTTACATTTTATTGTTTGAATACTGGGGGTGGGGTGGAGGGAGGGAATCAAAGCAGATTACTTTAATTTCTCCTGCAGTGACAATGCATCATGTTTTTAAAATCTGAAACTTATTGCAATGGTCTGATCATTTTTTTTATTGCTATGCTGTTAAAATCCTTTGTATGACTTAAGTTTCCCTTTAAAGCAGAGGATGAGGAACATCCTGGTGTCTTGCAGCCCTGATGTTGTTGGACTTTAGCCTACATAATTCCTCACTATTGGCTATGCTAGCTAAAACTGATGGGGTTGGAGTCCAGCAATGTCTGGAGGGCTACATATTGTTCACTCCTGCTGTAAAGGAACACTCAGTATATGCACTCCATAAGGTCCTTGACTGTTACCACTATATCATGAAAAAAAGTATTTAGAATATGACTTCCTGTGGTGATACATTTATCTTAAAAGAAGGGCCATTGATGTAAAACTTGCTTCTAAGTAAATATGTTTCTAATTACAGCTTTAGCAATTGCACAGTAAAGCAGTTGGAAGTCTAGACATTTTGTTTATATATATAACTCTGGACTCTGAATAGTGTGGATTGCACCAAGTTTGTGCTTTTGTTGTTGTGTTGAATTTCATTGCACTTATATGATGACACACACAGTTTCCTTTCAAGTGTCTATGGACTGGTGGTGGTTCTTTCTCTACAGACAACTATTATAAGTGGCTAGAAAATATGTTTTGAAAGTGAAGTAACAAAAGGTTGATTTTCTTGATAGTATTCCTGTCTGATTCAGGGCTGTTTCGTTAAGGCATTTGCTGTTGCCACCACCAACATAGAAGGACTGTAACTTAAATTCTCTTGAAGTTTCTTTTGATTTTAAACTGAAGATATAAAACATACATTCAAAATGTCTAATTTTTTAATTATGTATATCTTGTATACATTATATACTGGTTTAATACGTACATGTCAAGTTTTAAGTAGGAATCCATCTAACTTTTTAAGGACTGAATTCCTAGTTTCAGAATTCTTTTAATGTAATGTTTGCTGCTTTGTATTACTTTTCTACTGTATGCTTTCTTTATCTAGATCTTTATTAAGAAAATTTGGAGTAAAATAAACTTGTTATTTTGAGTGATTCTGTCTCATGTGGAGTCTGATATAGCATATTATTACTTGAGATCTCATTTTATGGAAGTAAGGCAATTTGATTTCAGTGGACCTTGATGCTTATTTAAGCTTTGAGACAAATAGAATCAAAACTTAGTACATGTGACCCAATCCTATACATGCTCTATGAGTAAACCTCATAGAACTCAGTGTGACCAATACCTTGAGCCTCTTTTTGCCTACTCTGAACTAAGTCCTGCTGAGTTCATTTGGACTTCCTGTGAGGCAGGGCTGTAACCAGGATTGGGCTGCTGGAGATTTATCTAAAGAGAGCAAATGTAGAGATGAGTCTATTGATGAATGTTAGGAATATAAACAGTAACGCCTCCCAAGCCAATTCATTTTCAGGGAAGCTCTCCTGCTGCTTCAGGCAGGAAGCAAATTGCCACTTCCCTCACCAACATTATGACAGAGTAGTATCTATCCCAATGAAAGAGAAGATTTATGCTTCTGGCAAAAGAGAAGAGGGCAGTGAGGCTCTATGTTCATTTTCTGCCCTACCAGACAATAAGAAGGACTTGCACTGCTATGGCATCCACCCCCACATGCAAGGAGGGGAAGATGACAACAGTAGTGGAAGCCCTGCTCACACCTCCCAAGACAGAGGAGGGCCTGCCAACACCTGACAGCAGCAGATCTATTCCCAGAATGCCTGGCAGTGAGGGTCCTCAAAGCCAAGTCCCCTGGGGAAAGTTTCTGTGAAAATTGACTATGCAGGCAGTTTCCTTGAAAGAAGGATCTTTGGACCACTGCTGCACTCCAGAAAAGGTTATGCTCCGTTTCCTCACTGTCCAGACTACTAGAAGGAAGAGGAGAATGCCAATGGGGGCAGGGAAAGGTACCCAAGGCACTGGATACACTTGGGTTGGGCTGAGGGGCTGGGCAAGGAGGAAGAAGGTAGCTGGGTGGACAGGAGGAGGATTATTTTAAGAGAAGGGTTTCCCTGAACGCACCATAGAGGGAGTGCAAGCAAACATTCTTCAGTAGAGGTGGGAAGGAGGAGACTGGGACAGAAATGGCCACTGTAGTTGGAAAAAGTGATGAGAATGGACAACTATAGGAAGGAGTGGTCAGCTGGAGTGCAGGGATCCTACTGAATTTGGAGTTTACAGGGATTTAGGAATTGGGGCAGGAAGTGGAAGATCTGAGGAGGGCAAAGCTGTAGAGTTGGGACAGATGAATAAAGTAAGCAGAGAAGAGATCTAAACAGCTAGGCTGTGCAAGAAAGCCCCTTTATTATCTCAGAGCTGAGGACAATTCCCCCCTCTTTCCATTTCTTCAGTATGCTGCCTTTTTGCCAGTCATTTTTATTGGGTGACTAAGGATCATGAGCAGGATGCCTGCACAGGTGATTTCTCTGATCACAGAAACAAGTCTTTCTTTGGTGGAAATGTGGAAAAACAAGTACCTTCAGAGACAACCTCACAACTGAACATGAGTTTTTGTAACATGAATTGGTACTAGTGTTCTTTTGTTCACCATAGTAAATAATGGTAATTTTTGAGGTGGTGGCTGTGTGAGTCTCTGCAAGCATATCAACAAGAAACACAAAACAAAAGCAAAAAAAAAAAAAAAAAAAAAAACAACAACCATACTGTGGCACTTTAAAGACTAAGTGCTGTGTTTTAATGTGAGCTTTTGTGAAACATGTCCACTTCTTGAGACATAAGAATGACTCTTATGTCTCTCTTATGTCTGAAGAAGTAGACATGTTCCACAAAAACTCACATTAAAATGTAGCAGTTTGCCTTTAAAGTGCCACAATGATGTCTTCTTCTTCTTCTGGATTTTTTGTTGACATAGTTAATAATGGCTCTTACTGGGAAAGTAACAAGAGTTTTGCTGGGGGGGTTAGAGCTTCCCCTCACACTGCTAACCCAATTTAATTCTGCCTCATAGCGGCCTACAGTGAAGTTGAAGATCTGATCCTGACTATCCAATGTAACATTTAATTTAGCTCTATTTGCACAAAAGTTATTCATCCAATGTAAGTTCCCAGTTACTATCTATACATGGTGCACCACTAATGAAACCATATTACTATAAAAAGAAACAGCACAATCCATTGTATGTATATTCAAAGATATCTCCACACAACTTATTGGTGTTTACTTCCAACTTAAGTGTGATTAATACTGGAGCTTTAGCACTGTCATGCTCTCACTGACTGTTTTCATGCCATAGCAGAACTCTTCCATTATCTAAAGAAAACAAAATCAGGAAGTCATTTCCTTTTCTTCTACTTCTGGAAATGTACAGAGGAAGAGAGGCCCATCTTCCTGTCATCAGTTCTGTGTTTAGGAGCATGACCGCTATGTTTTTGCAAGATATCCAAGAATAAGAATAAGAAAAGTTGGTTCCAAAAATCAAAAGGGCTGACTTGTTTTCCGTCCTGCAGAGCAAGAATGACAGATGGGCTGTCTCTAGGATGCTGAAACAGTACTGGCAGTGGGAGATTTTATCATCTGTACTGCAGAGGAGGGGAATATTTTTGTTTCTTACTTTAAACACTTGTAGTATTCAAGAGTTAAGCATCTTGGAAGTTCCTTTAACAGAGAACCCAGAGCAGGAAAGCCATGGATTCTTAATGGACAGTTATGGTTGCATCTAGTTCTAACCTGTGATCTCTTAACTGTGAAATGTGTGACTTCCTGTTTTTTCACTTTTTTTCATGCAGACTGTAGCTTGCTGTGGATGCACAGAAGAATTGCATTATCTTTTTACTAGCCACAGTTTCATCTCTCCCCCATTACTGCAGCATATTTTAACACTGGTATTGCTCTATTAAATTAGATAACAATACTAATCAGTATTTTACCTAGTAATATACTTAATTATCCATGTTCTTATTTATTAAATTTCTTTTTAGCCAGAATGGGCAACTCATAACTCTCCAAACATTGTTGGGACTGAAGTTCCCACGAACCACTGAGGGAAGAGGAAACTTATAATCTAACATTTGGACTGCAAGTTGACCACTTGTACTTTTAGCATAAAGGAAAAGCAGCCACTTTTTAGTCATCCCAATCAATTCCTATCTTCCACATCACACATATTGGCTCTACAGGTGCATGATCAAGAATGTTACATTATTATTATTTTTGATAGAATAAACCTACTTTACAATTCCAAAATTTTATCTTCAGATTTCATGTTACTGAAGAATGTTTTTTTAAAACACACACACACACACATATATGACAGTTTTATAAGTACTTCAAAGACAAGAAATTGGAAATGTGCTGCTTAACTTTAATCATGGTACTACCAATAACTTTGGACAATCTCAAGCAAATTTCATCTCTTTTTCTGAGAGGAGGGAATATTATTTTTTCCAGTGCAGTTTTAGGTCTGCCAACCACTAGAAAACCATTTGAGCAAAACTGATAGTGAAATGAGGGGGAAAAGTATGCTATACTATATTAGACTGATTTGAAACCATCCTTCAAAATGTGGCATACATAATTCATGAATATATCTGCTTAATTTGACCTTCCAGCTTTCCTTATCTAAAACAGGCAGGCAAAAGTTAAGAGCTCCAGCTTCTGCAACTGTTAGTGTAAACCAGTGGTTCTTAACCTTTGTTACTCAGGTGTTTTTGGACTGCAACTCCCAGAAGCCTTCACCACCAGCTGTGCTGGCTGGGGTTTCTGGGAGTTGCAGTTCAAAAACACCTGAGTAACAAAGGTTAAGAACCACTGGTGTAAACTGTTTACCCTAAGAACCTTTTGTTAAATCCCTCTTAAGTTGAATATTCAACAATGAATGAGATGCTAAATTAATCCAGTGTTTCAAAATATTTCCTAATGACTTTTTGTCCCAGACATTGGAAAATTTTCAGAAAGGTAACCATGTTAGTCTGTATTAATGGCAACAACAAAACCCGAAAGCAAAATGGAAGTATTGTGGCACCTTTGAGAGAGACAAATTTATCTCGGGATGAACTTTCATAATATAATCCACTCCTTCAGAAACATACAGAAAGCTCACCTTGAAATAAATGTGTTGGTCTCAAACTTTTTGGAGGGTATTTTATTGGAGCTTGGAAAGTTGATCTTCAAGAATTTGGTATTATAGTTCTGAAGCCCACCAAATTAGATACCATTATAGCTAATTTTTGTAGAGTGTTGGAATTATTTTCTGTTTCTCAAAAGTGGCTAAGATAGTTACTTAAGTGTTTAGTTACTTTACTATATAAGCCATGTGGCATAACACTATTCTCCCATCTGCCTGATCTCTACTTCACCAACCACAGCATTAGCACGAGGCTGCAATTTATATGGTATTCCTCTTACTACTATTAGTGAGGTCACAAAACTATCAGTACTAATTACAGTTGTACTGCAAAGGGAATTGTTTTATTCCTTGTTAAACTACAGTTGTAATTATGTAATCAATGCAGTCAAATCTTTGTTATTGGAAAAGGGAATTGAATACAAATAACTTCCAGACGCTGACTGGGCCTGTTATTATGTAGCACATTCAAAAGCTAGGTGTATGCCAACAACCTAATCACTGGTTATCCATGTTGGTACTTAATACTCCTTAATAAGGATCATGTGATGTCCAGTCAATTCCAACTCTTCATCGAGTATTCTAGGTAAGAGTACTCAGAAGTGTTTTACCATTCCCTTCTTCTGAGAGTGGTCTGGGTATGTGCAGCTTCCCCAAGGCTACACGGGCTGGATCTTCTCCATAGTGGGGAAGCAAATTCCGAACCTCTAGCTCCACAACTGAGTACTGTATCCAATTCCCTGAGCTATTCAGCCTGCATTGTAAAAACCGAATATCCAGATACCAGTGGCCAGGCACAGATTCTTGCAAATCCTCCTGTGGAAATGCTACTGTAACATGCAGTGTTTTGTAAAAGCATTTCCTAGCATATTATGTGTGATTATTTAAAAACATATTTGGGTTTTTTGTTGATTTATGGATACCAGCATTAACAGAGACCCGTATTTGAGCTATTTGAATAGATAAAATAAATATCTATAAAATTCTAGATAAACACACACTTCGCTTGGAAATTCATCTAAAAACACTCTCACTTGACATCAATACAATGTCTTCAGCCCTTCAGATTGCTGTTGTGTGTCTTAATCCTTAAACTGTTTTAAAGTACTTGTAATGTGATGAGACCTCTCCATGCAGGGGTTAGAAATAGTCTGCCTTCATTAATTTTAGCAATACTTAACTGTGCAGACAGTATGTAAAAGTACACTACCATTAAGTGCATTAAGCAAAGCATATAGATCAGTTCCTAAAATATGGGCCTGTCTTGAAACACTGAACCCGTTGAAAATGCTGTTTAAAAAGCCACCAAGTTGCTGGGAGAAGACCGTAACGCTCTGTGCGCACTTACACACGCAGGATTTACAGCCGAGTAACGGTGCCGCCGGGGCTGGTCTCCTCTCCCACCCTCCCCAGCCGCGGAGCGACAACTGAAAAGCGAGGTCGGCGCCCTTAAGGACCATGAGGGGCAGACGGGGAACGGCTGCGTCTGGGACCAAGTCGGGCCTGCAGGAGAGCCGGGCCGGGCTCCTCTTGTAGGGTTCTAGGGAGAAGCGAGTCCCGGCACTGCGCACGCGGGGGTGCGGCGGGGGTGGGGGCTCCGACCGTCCTGTGGGAGCGCACGCCCACCTCCCCCCCCCCGGGGGGAAGCGTTGCGCCCCCTCCGGCCACGACCCTCGCTTAGCGCCTGAAGGGAGCCGAGGAGAAGCGCGGGTGCCCCGATGGAGCGGGCGGCAGGTGGCATTACCGCGGCGCGGGGGCTCCCTCTCGAAGGCGCCTGGTTTCTCCGCCTTCCCGGTCTCCGGGCTGGGCAGTTCAGCTCGGTTCGCGGCGTCTCGGCGGGCCGGCGGCGCCTGCGGGCTCCGCGCCTCCCTGGACGAAAGCTCCGCGGTGCGGGGCAAGTCCAGTGACGTCGCGCCAGCTCCTCCTCCTCCTCCTCCCCCTCGGCTCACCCCGCCTGCCGCCGCCGCCGCGCTGAGAGACACCTTCGGCGAGTCGTCGCGGGCGCCCTTGCTGGGCAAGCGGCAAGTGTCCTTCGCGAGCCTCTCCGGTCCTCGCGGCGTCTCCCCACGCCCGGCGCCTCGCGATTTGCGCGGCGAGGGAGCGGCTCAGCACGGCTGGGCCGAGCGGATGCCTTGACCGTCTCTCCCGCAGCGGGGAGGGGCTCGGCCATGTGAAGGGGGCTCCCTCCAGCCGGGGCTGCGGAGCCGAGAGCAGGGCGGCCGGGGCGTAATTATGGTCAGCCATGGCTTGGCTGGCTTACTGGCTGGGCGAGGTCCAGCGGCTCTCGCTGCTCTCCGTGTTTACGGCGGCTTTGGCCGTCGTCCTGCTCTACCTGGCGCAGTCCGGCCTCAGCCTTCTGCGGCGAGGCAGGCGGGGGAAGAGGCCGGCGCCTGCCTCGGCGGCCCCTGAACTTCGCCTGCCGGGGGACGGGGAGGAGGGCTCCGCGCTCCTGGCCTGGCTGCTGGCCCTGGCCGGCTGGCGGCGCGAGTGGCAGAAAGCCTGGCTGGCGGCGCTCAACGAGGACGCCGTGGCACGGGCGGTAAGTGGGGGGGGGGGGGGGTGACCCGGTGGGCTTCGCGGGGCCTCTCGGAAAGTTGCAGCGGCCGGGGAGGGTCGTTATTTTCAGGCCCCGGGGACCGCCGGGACGCCGGAGCACTTTCGGGGCCGGGCTTGAGCAGCCAGAAGTCGGTCGCGCTACTTTCTTGGGGGGGTAATGAAACGTCACACTCAAGTAAGCGCCTTAGGGGGGACGGCGCTGCGAGGCTGCTTTTGCCCAAGTGCTCCCAGTTTAAAAAATGTGGCGGATCAGACCGATGTGACAGCAGGTGTGAGTGTGCCTGTGAGCATCTTCGCTTTGTTCACAAGTTTGCATATTTCGCCTTAGTATGAAGTTCTCAGTTTTGTATGAAAAGTTGGCTTCCTTGATCTTACAGAATGGGCTAAGCGGCCAGTCTCAAGAGTCATTATATTAACGCAAATGTCCTTGAAATCGGCGAAGCTTCCTGTGACAGAATGACAAGGGATGAACAATTTGATGGTTGCTGATCTTTACTTGCAATCTCGTTATATGTTGTCAAGTTGCTTCTGACTTATAGCCACCCTGTTAGGGAGTTTTTGCGGTTGCTGAGATGCCCAAAGATGGTTTACCATCGCTTCCCAATAAGTGGGGATCTGAACTCTGGTCTCCTGTGTATTAGTCCAGCATTCTATCCACTGCATCATATTGGATTGCACTTTTGAAATCAACATGTATAAATTGTTGATCTTCTCCCAGAAAGTATTGTGTATGTAGATTTTTGCAGTGCTTCTAAATTTCAAGAAACTGGTGGCAAATAGTTGAAAAGTAACTGACTCATGCTTCTTTGCACTATGCTGGCAAACCTATTAGAAATCTCATTAACATTGCTTGCTGTTCATAATAATCTAGCCTGTTCTCTTGTCTGTGCCCTGTTAACTATGAATGGCTTGATTTCTTTAAAGATGGCAAACTGAACTGTAAACCATGGTGAGGGGAGGAAGGTCAAAGGCTAGGAAATGAGCTTTCTGTAGGAAAACTGATAGGAAAGTAACAATGCTTTGCATGCGTACATCCTTTCCAAAAAGGCAACTGCATCCTCTTTGAGCTGACAGCCTGGCGGTCCAGTGTGTTTTAACTCTTCACTGAGCCTTCCAAACACAAAACAATGCTGTCATCGGGAAGCCAGTGAAATAGCTTTGCTTCTCCTGCTTCACCAAAACGAACCAGCCTTGGGAAGAACATTGATGTAGCTGCCAGCACTGCAGTGCAAAAAGTCATACAAGTTTCTCTTCTTAAACGTGCCTTCATTGTAATGTAATACATTTGTTGGAATGTATTTACACCCCGGCTTGGTGAATGCTTGTGTCTTTGATAATACGGATACCTACAGAACTGTGTGTGTGTTTTGTGTGTGGAAGGGTGTGTTAGTTTTAGCAGACATTAACAGCCCCCCTACAAGGGTCTCCATAACTTGGAATCAACTTGATGGCACATAATATTTGTACCTTAAGATAACATAAAGCCATCTTGAACTCCTCTACAAGGAGAAAGATGGGGTTAGAAATTAAAGAAAGAAATATAAAACAATTAATGTTATGTCATTAAATCAATGTCATGCTTCTGTATATTATTAGAATTTAGAAGTTAATGAAAAAAGATGTAGGCATGAGTATAACAGTTATCACTACTCTTAAGCATATCTGAAAGAGTTTTTAAATACAGAAGCAGCCACATTGGCCTTCTAGCAAAATGCCAGAATCCATACTGGGTTATACCTTTATTAAGCCAATTAAAAGGCATTGAAGATCTGCAGGTTTTTGAGATTAATGATCTCTTCAGCAGCAAAGATATTGCATATCTGGAAGGGAGGTATAAAGGAATCCCAGCAGAGGAGCGGAAATGTGTCTATGGCTGCAATCAGATTGAGGACCTAACTCACTACTTATTACTCTGTCCTCTCTATGAAAACCCCAGAGAAAGATTTTTGTCTCCCATTATTCAGCGGTATCCCAACTATACCTCAATTCCACTGGAAGTAAGACTGCTCGCTGATACACAGCTGTATATTACATACTCTGTTGCACAATTTGCTCTGGCAGCTAAGAAGTTGAGGCTTCGATTTGTTAAGGTTCATAATACTGTATTACATAAATGTTGAATATAGTGACTTTGATATTATACACTATGCCACCATTCCCAGAACGGGTTTATTGACCCCTGCGGCATCCTTTTGTTTTAACCGTTTTTATGTAAGTCTGCCTTTGTAAATGCCTATGGCCAGAAACAATAAAGTACAAATGTGTGATATTACAAAAATTATGAACTGTCATCATCCAGTAGACCTTTCAGATATGTTTAGATATTTATCTATGTATAACATAAGTGGCTGCTTTCTTGTCCCCTCCCAACTTCCTGAACACGAGACTCTCCTTGCCCTATCAATGGTCATAGTATACAGCTCAGACTGAGGTCTGGTAATCAGGGAACAAGTAAAGATCCTGCTATATTTGCAGCTGTTACAAGCTCTTTCTTTGTTACTTCTGGCCATTGGCTGCAATCTAAGCATCACTAGAAATGTCTGTATTTGAAAAGACTGGTGTTGAGGTGGGCAGTTCATGGCTAATTTCAAAAGCCACTTGCAACTAAGCATTCCAGACTTCTGGCAAGAGTTATAAATCCCTCCCTCAGCTAGGTAGAGAGGGAGAATAAAAGGGGCAACAGAGAAAAAGTGGCATAGTCTTGCTTAGTGCTGTTTTTTGACCCATGATAGCTTCTCTAACAGAGCCTCATGATGCATTGGTTAAGCTGCAGTACTGCAGTCAAGACTCTGCTCATGACCTGAGTTCAATCCCGGCGGGCTCAGGTAGCTGGCTCAGAGTTGATTCAGCCTTCCATCATTCCAAGATTAGTAAATTGAATATTCATCTTCCTGGGGGTGGCAATGTGTAGCCTGCATAATTGTAAACCACTGAGAGAGTGCTTTAAGCTCTATGGGGTGGTAAATAGGCAGCACACTTTTTCTTTCCTTCCTTCCTTCCTTCCTTCCTTCCTTCCTTCCTTCCTTCCTTCCTTCCTTCTGCTTTGTTTTGTCACAAAGCACTTACAGATTTCATTTTCGTTAGAGTGCAGCTGCCCCAATAAACAAATAGGATTTATTGTAGTTACTTATTTATTCAATTTATATACTGTCCCATTAGTGCAAGTGCTACACTGGGTGGTTTACACAAAAATTAAAGCTTACAACCCTCAATACCCCACTATAACAAAAAAAATGCATTCAAAAACAATACAACAGTTTTTTATCTGCAGTGCATTTGTCAGCCTCTGCACTCTAGTATGTTGTTGTTGTTGTTTAGTCGTTAAGTCGTGTCCGACTCTTCGTGACCCCATGGACCAGAGCACGTCAGGCCCTCCTGTCTTCCACTGCCTCCCAGAGTTGGGTCAAATTCATGTTGGTAGCTTCAGTGACCCTGTCCAACCATCTCGTCCTCTGTTGTCCCCTTCTCCTCTTGCCTTCACACTTTCCCAACATCAGGGTCTTTTCCAGGGAGTCTTCTCTTCTCATGAGATGGCCAAAGTATTGGAGCCTCAGCTTCAGGATCTGTCCTTCCAGTGAGCACTCAGGGTTGATTTCCTTCAGAATGGATAGGTTTGTTCTCCTCGCAGTCCAGTATAAGTAGTGCTCTAGTATAAGTAGTAGTAAACCTGCAGAACTCACGAGTTCAGAAACAAGAAACTGTTTAGCAAGGATTCTTCTTGCATATATTGATAGTCATACGTTGTTATTGTTAAGTACAGTATTTCTAAGTGCCTCTATTTCTTGGCTGCTCCAGCAGGTACATTTTTGGCTAACTCTCAGATAATCAGAGTTTTCTTAGAATGGTTTTGTGAACTTCAGTGTTCATAATATTCTTGAAAAAAAAGGTAACGATATCACATAAGTATGCTCTTGTTTTCTCTCCTATCCCCAGGACTCCTATTTGTTTACATTTGAAGAGGATGCAGAGACACAGCCTCTGGAACTTGTGGTAAAGCAAGTTGTAAGTGTGATGAAGTCTGTCGATGAAAAGGTGAGCTTTGCTCGTCCTATTTGTTCATTAGTTTGTGTGTCCCCTTTCAACATGTGTGAACATGCAACATCTGAACAGAAATACTAGCAGAATTTCTGGGTCATAGAAAGTTAAGAAAAATAATATAATATATATGTGTCAATGGCACAAATCCCTGTTTTCTGTACTGGCCTCTGGGTTTGTGGGAGTTTTGTTCTTTTTCAAAAAATGCTATTGTCATTAACAGGTTCAGATAAATGCTGTAGTCATTAACATCCTCAAAGAATGAGGACAATGATTTGTGCTCAAAATGAAACCTACTACAGATCTTGTTTGCATCTGTACAGATGGTAAAATCTCAGCTTTTCTTATCAGTGATATAGCAGTAGGTATAAATTGTGCAAGTATACAAGCTATTCCTATTAGCCACCCAGAGTAGTGGCTTGTCTACTAAATGAGCAGGGTATAAGTTTCAATAAATAAATAGAAATCTAAAAACAGATATTGAAAACCTGTGTTAAAGGAATCAATATACAGTATACTTGTAATAGTTACATTTTTCCTAGACAGTAACAGTTGGCTAGTATTTGGGAATACAATAACATTACTCGTTTGGATATTCATAAGAGTTTGACTGAAGTAATAAAATGGTGATTTCAGAATCCTTTCCAAATGAAGTGCCACAAACATGGCTGTTAGGATCCTATTTTGTTTGTACAATTTAGGTGTAAGGATGGATTTATTTCATGAAACAGTCACAAAACCTGGTTTTGGTAAGGCTGTTCTCACTGGAGTATACCTGCAGTCATTCCTGTGAATTAAAATGTCTTGAGCTGCTGTTCAGTCACTGATCAGACAAAAGTATGCAAAGAATTCTAGAAACAGGTTGATGCGTTTGTGTTTCTATGAGGAGCAGCAAAGAGGATCACAGGTCTTTCTGTCACCCAGATCTTTGTTGGAACAAGTTAAGGAGGCATTTCAGGAGCTAAGACGGCAATAGCAGAAGGGGCCCTCTGGACTAAGAATTAGGGGTGGAATTTATTCCTGTATAAACAAGAATTGGCTGGAATAATCTTATAAAACTAGAATCATAGAATGCTGGAGTTGGAAGGGTCAATAAGTCAATAGAGTCCAGCCCCTTGCTCAGTGCAGGAACCCAAATCAAAGTATATCTTACTGATGGTTGTCTGTGGACAGCACTGAAACCTTATCTGTTTGTTTTCACTTGAGACACACCTAGAACAAAGTTCACCCTGTAACTTTTTTTATTTGTAATGGTTGCAAACTGGTAGGGAGCTTTACTTGCTTATGCTAAATTATTAAATATATACCAGGGTTTATCATTTGTTTAGATAAGTACAGTGATTATTGAGTGTGGGAAGTGGAGGAGTAACAAAAAACCCTCTGTGTATTTTTCTTGATGTGCCAGGATTACGTTATCTAAACAAACAAAGCTAGAATGGGAAATACCTGATGCATAACTGAAGTTATTCTTTCAATAAGTGTTTTAGTGTTCTGTTTTTTTCACTAAAGCTATAATTCTAGAAACATTACCTGGGAATAACCCACTGAACCCAATTAAATTTACTTCTGAGTAGAATTCAAAGAAGTAGCTGTGTTAGGCTGTGCAAGCATATCCCGACAAAAATTTAAACAAAAAATAATAATAATAAACAGTTGTAGCACCTTAAAACTGTTTTATTTCAGTGTGAATGATATTTCCACTTCTTCAGACATGTCTACAACATTTTTGTTCTTTGTTTTTAGTTTTGCTTATTCAGAGTAAAGATGTCAGGATTACACGGTTGGCAATCTTCTGAATAATGAGGTCTCAGATGGAATTGAAACACTAGCCTTACAGTAAGGTCTGTGTAATTTCCCATGGCTAATTAATGAGGTGCCAAGGTGTATCTCGCAGCATACTTGGTCACATTTCAGACTGCACACCCAAAGAGTGTCCTGGCTCCTTGTCAATTAGCCCCAATTAACTGTGGGAAATTACACAAACTCCAGTAGGATTCCAGGCATTGATCAGGAAGCAAGAGGAATGGGGTCACTCTGATCTCAATAGCTGCCTGGCATCAAATAGGCCAGTGCTCTGAGGCAGGTTTTAATCAGGCCCTACACTCTCAGACAAAGCTTCTTACAGGACTATGCCAGAGAAGTGTAGTGAGAACAGCCAATTTGCTCTTTATAGAGCATTGGTTCCCGTCATTTGGGGCTCCTCATGTTCTTGGGTTATTATTCTTCAAAGCACTGAAAAACATTGCTTATTGAAAGCAATGGGAACTATTCTATAAAAATAACTGTTGGCTGTGAATAAAATGAAGAATGGATTCCAAGAGAGAATGGAGTATGCCACATGAACTGTATTGATACTTGGAAATTACTGTGAATTCCAGTATCAGACCCCAACATATGGAAAGACAGGCTCTAAGAATACAGTGGCAAGCCTCCTATCCAGTTTTTTTCATGCTTGCTGTGTGCTGTACCATATAAAAGGGATTATAGGTCCCTGGGAGTAGAATGACAGGCTTAGAACTGGAATGTGCCATATAATCTATCCTGTGTTTATCCATTGTTAGGTAACTTAGCCTTTAATTGTCAGTGAATATCTGGGTGGCGTGAAATACAGTGCAAGCAGTGCTCCGAGGAAGTTAGCACTAATTTTGGGATGCTGCTTTTGCCTTTCTGTTGGCATGTCTGAGTGATGTGGCTGCACCTTGGCTCACTCTAATTTGTAAATAAAGCAAAAGTTGCAATGTAACACATGCTTCCTGTGACCGCTTCCAAAAGAAACCTTAACTGAGTAAGCAGTGCATGCCAGGAAGTTCTCAGACAAGTAGGCAAGAGCAAATAAGCCTCCAGAGCTCAGTTTGTATTCAGCTATGATCCTTGTGGGGTGATTTTAGAACAGTCATACTACCTGACCTATCATGCTGATTTCCTATGAAGATAAAAGGGGGTAGCTGCAGCCATGTGAACAGCTTTCAGTGGTTCTGAGTGTTTAGGGGGGAAAAAACCAGAACAGAAATCTAATGTAAAAACAAGCAACTCTGCAAAGTGCTGTTTTTGTGTGAACATTGACTGCTGTTTAAAGAACCCAGAGAAACTAATTGGTATGTCTGGTAGTTGTATAGACACCAGACCTGCATTCTCAGCATTTTGAAATACTCCATGCTAAGAAAAGAGCGAAACTTTCATCCTGCTTACATGGCATGCAGTTCTCTGGGATTAATGGAAATGACCCTTAATTTACAGAACTTCCTTCTATTCCCTGCTCTTCCCACATGTTTCTACAAGCAGAGAAACAGAGACTGAAAGTAAATTGAAACAGATAATTATTTGAGACTTGCTTAGAATTTACTGCAAAAACCTTGATACTCATTTTCTTATGGTAGGTGGGGTCATTTGGGCACACACAACTGAGTCCACTTAATAAGCATGACAGACTGGGTTTTTTTTCCAGATGGATCAACACTACAGCTTTTGCTATCTGTGTAACTCTCATTCTCTTTCTGTGAAGTTACATTGGGGGATTCAGTTCTCTTTAATGTAAGCAGCCATACAGGCAGGGAAGGAACAAAGCTTCCTAACTGCAGTTGCACTTCAAATGCCTATAGGTGACACAGTTTAAAAAAAACTGCCTTAAGAAGGCTTTCCTTCCTCATTCACTCATGTCATTATCTTATCTTGCCAGTTGGTAGAGCTGGTTAAGATGTAAAAATAAATAAACAGGGCTGCCCACTCAGGACAAGCTACTTAAAAAAAGGGGGGGGGAAGTGTGTGTGTACTGTATGTGTGTGTGTTAGTTTAAAATGCATAGTTTTCTGTGCTTCTGCTATGTTGTTATGATAGAAAGTTAAGTGTTCCACTGAAGTATGGATGAAGGTACAGGACATAGCTTAATTTAATATCCTGGATTTAATATTCTTTAATATTCTTAGAAAAGAGTGACCATGCATTCCATGTTTCCTCATCTATACATACAGAGGGAATTTTTAGTTATAACCTGAAATCTGCAAATCTGACAGAATTTGAGCACACTTCAATATATGTATTCTGTATATTTAAAGTGTAACTAAATGTAGAAGAGAAAGCATCAAGTAACTTCCACAGACATCCTTTCTCTTCTCCATTCCCCCCCCCCCCCCCCAAATCCAGCCTGGATATGAGTTTTAACCAACCAGGAAGTTTTGTGAGGGTGTTGTTATAAGGGAAACGTAAGTCTGTGTTAGTGCTGATGAAATAGTGAAGTCTGCATTAGTCACATACTGTATATAGACAGAGGTAGCAGAGTTCATTTTATTAGGTCCTCCTAGGTACTGTGCATGTGTGGGCAAAGAAACACATAATGGCTAGCTCATCCGCTGTTGTCTGTATCAGTTTCTAGCATTAAACAAAAAAACAAAAAAGCATGTAGAAGATATTCCTTCCCCACCCCCCAAATACTGGGCATATAATAGAACTAAAGAAGAAGAAAAATCCAAAGCCTGATTTCCTTCAATTACAGCCTGGTTAATAGTTATCTTGCTTTCTTTTCTTTTCTCTGGACACCGCGGATGGGAAGACTGAGCTGGGAATGGCCACTAGAAAGAGAGCTCAAACAGTGGCCTATAATTCTTCACTTGCCCTCTCTTACTAGTTGTTTTAGAACTGGTCACAGGAAAGGAAAAAACAAGTATCTCATTTGATTACCTGTTCGTCACTTTGGGTAGTGCAGTTCCTGACAAGCCCAGTCCTTCATAACATTGAGCCCAGTGAGAGAGGATGAGCGAGCAAGTAAGGGAACACCTAGTAAGTGTGAAGAATCCATTAATAGGAGCCATCCTTTGTCTCTTAAAGTCTGACAATATTGTTCTGTAGTCCATAAAAACTCATGCCAAGGACTCTCTTGTTATGGTCTGGCCTTATGTCTCATTACATTCCCTCTCAGATTCCATTTCTTGCTTTATTTGAAACTTACAGTAGAGCCTACTTTTATCAGTGGATATTCACTGTTGATGTTATTTCTTGTGGACCTTCAGATAGTTTTCTCAATGGGCATTCTTATAATTTGTTTTAATACAGAAAAGAATAGTGCTAGCATTGCGCTTTTTAACTAGGCATTTTGAATTTATTCATATACCTAATCTTGTACTTGTTGGTGGTGCCTGCTGTATATATTCTCCAATAAGTAAAACAGGTAGAAATACTAATTGCAGTTGTATTTCTCCCCAAAAGCTGGCTAATGGTGCTATGTAAAAAAAAGATTTTTATAAGCAGATGTAGATGCTTTATCTCTTACATTCATAAAGTCTTCTAAATCTTGAAAAGGCTGGCTGATTTTGAATTGCCATTTGTTCACTAGAGACAACTCCATGTATGCTGCAGTATAGCCTATCTGTTTTCGTAGTGCTACAGCTCCTTTTTGTCATTTGCTGGGAATCCAGACCACTGTGTACTTGAAGAAATATGTTTGCATAGTAAACAACTTAAGGTGATTCATGTAAGTGAACTAAAGTACAGGTTCCTGGAGAAGGCTGCCAGCCTAAGAGCATAATACTAATTAGCCAAGATGGCTGAGAGCCAGCTGAGTTGATGCTAGCTGAAGCTCTGCTGAATCCAAATTGCCCCCAGCCTTGCAATGCTGAAAATTACTTTGGACTCCGCTGGCCATCGCCTAAGTATGTGCCAGCAAAGTGACTGTGTCTCTGGGCTGGAGGAGGCTTGGATCTAGAAAAACGGACTTCCTTACTCACTCTGCCCCTTCTGTCCCCCCTTTTTTGGCTCTTTTGCTGGCAGATCCTGCTGCAGCAAATCAAGCAGATGGAGGAAATTGTTCCAGCACAAGGTGACTTGGGCCAGCAGAAAAGGCTTCTGCCTTTTCCTAGCCCAGGTAGCTAATACATCTTTCAGTTAGAGTTGCACTGTAACCCAGAAGGAAATTGCTCCCAACTCCAAATGTAATGGTAAAGCAGTATGAATGGAGATAAGTCCATTTGATACATTCAATCCAAGGGAAAATTTATTAGGTTGGCTACGTACTTATTCAGACTTAGACCGGAGACCTATTGAAATAGTGGGATTTAAATTTTGATTTAAAACTAATTTGGACAGTATTGTGAATTGCCATAATTGAAGGATGTTTTGTTTTTAAGTCCTTAGCAAATGTAATGGAATTCAGACTAAGTTTGTGAACTTAGCAACACAACCTTTATAGGGGAATTGAGAAATGCAAACTCTTCACCTATTGCATAATTGGGAAATTAGAACTCTTATCTATGAAATCGTCCATTAAATACATAGTTTTAACATAATAGCTAGCTTGTTGCATGTGTTTATGGTTTTCACTAGTTGTCAGACTAGTCTTGTCAATCCAGTTTTTGCTACTTGCAAAATAGCCAACATTAAGTGAAATTTGTAACATACGTATGGCTCCATTGGACTTCCTGATGATAAACATAACACAAAACTAATTATGTTCTGTTTTTTATTTTTTTTATTAATTTAACAAACAAAAAAGACAATAAACAATCAAACATAAACTACGTTATACTCTCTTAAATTCACTATTCTTGTACAATTCATATTTTCTCCGCCCAGTGCCACCCTCCCCTTCGGGACTAGGTTCCAGAGCTTTGACTTTACAGTTAACTGCTCTCCATATCTCTCCAGAAATGCATTGATTCTTCTTTTGGTGTGTACTTTTCCCTTTAATCAAGACATGTTCCAGAAAATCATTATTTTTTGATGTTCCTCCTCTGATTTTCATATGACAAGTCATTTTATCATTAATTGCCATATTCCAGACTTCTCTGTACTGTTCCTCCATATTAATATGATTATCACTTTTCCAATTCTTTGCAGTTAGTAACCTTGCCACAGTTACCATTATGGTTATTAACTCCTTTTCTTTCCTCTACTTGTTTTGCATTAACAATTTTCAATAAGGCCATCATAGAAGACAGTTGTATATCAATTCCGATTATATCCCTTATTTCATTAAAAAACATCCTCCATTCTTTTCTTATTTCACAAGACCACCACATATGTATGTATGTCCCTTTCTCTTTCTTACACCTCCAGCAAAGAGATTATAAGCTTTTGTTCGTTATGTTTAATTTAACCAGTGTTAAATACTATTTCCATACTACCTTATATCAATTTTCTTTAATTCTTACTGACATATTTGTCATTATTCTTTTATTCTACATCATGCTCCATTCTTCCTCTTTGATTTCTTTACCCAAATCCTCCTGCCACAGGTCTTTTATTATAGGTGTTTCATATTCTACCTGTGCCAAAAATGTATATATTTTGCTTACAATACCTTTTCTGTTTTTTTTTGTTTCCCCTCTCTGTCTTTTTTCTATATTTTCTTCAAACTTCATCAATTTTCTTCCCTTTCCTTCCTTCTTTTTCCACTCCTTTGTCCATTTTTCTAAATGGAGTATGTTTAACCATGAGATACTCTTTTCTGTGTTGATAAAGCCAAATTCATGCAGCTTCCTTAATAGAATTTGGGTAGATTCCTTTGGTGACTGCTTATCCACAAGTGCTAATTGAGTCAATAGAAATATATTTATGAAGCATAATAGTTCATATTTTAATGTGTGAAAGCAGCTGACCATTCCTTTCTGCTTTCACACAGAAATAGTTAAGAGAAATCACTGGGTAAACTTGTACTTGGGAAAGAAGATAAATTGAGAAGGAGAAATACAGAGTTATAATACATCCATCATGGTGTAGTTAAGATGATAGAATGAAATCTGAGTCATGGAACTCATTAAGTGACCTTGGTGAATCACACCCTTACAGCCTGTCATACTTCACAGGGTTGTTGTGAGGATAAAATTGAGAAGGGAGAACCATGTATAACCTAAGTAACCCTCTTGTACAGGATACTCTAGTGGGTAATGTCGTAAAATGGGCATGTCCTTCATCACTGTCACCTGTCTGAGCTTCCTTTTGCCTCCAGTCAGTCATACTTGTAAAGCAAAGAGATGAGAGATTCTCTTCTCCATTAAAGGGAAAGAACACCAAAAACAAGATAGATCTAAAAGAATAGGGCAAAGACTTAAATACTAACCCCAGAACTGGTGGGGTAAATAAAGAACTTAGTAAAGCTTAGCTTGCACTTGGCTAGAACACAAGAACCAAGAGTGGATATCTGCCATTAAAAACAACAACAGATATTTGACATTAACATCACCACATCAGGCAGTGTGCTTGAGGGCTTTAAAATAGTGGCTGGCTGCTATCAGTTCTAGTGCACATCTTCCTCCTTCTAGATGAAATTTTGGTACTACCAAGAGGGTAGCATAAAATGTCTTGCCACATTGGAGGAGATTGTGATGGTTGGTGGCAGCAGATGATGTTTCATGGCAGAAGCTGTAGGAATTGGCAGCTTGATGGTGGAGATGGCCACTGCTTGCCCATCTCAGATGACAGCATGACTTGGGCTGGACCTGGGAAGGGGGACCTGGATCTCCTGTATTTCCTTATTTAGACTAAACCCATTGTGACAAGACTTGGACTCTGGCCTAAGTGGGTATCAGTTATTTAACATTCGAATGAATTCAACAAATGTTTCCTTTATAAAGGAGTTTATTTATGACACCATGTTTCACTTTTATTCCAGGTGATCTCTTGTAATCTAGTTGGAAATGCCTTTCACTTTATTGTCAATGTATCCTATACATCACCCATTACTGCAGAATGTCAGTCTTACAGTGTAAAGCTGTCTCCAGTTTACTTGAAGGTAATTTTCCAAACTTCCTTTGATAAATTTTACATTAAGGTCCATGAAAGAAAGCATATTTCTTCTATTTTGTGTGTTTGTATTATTATTATTTGCTGTAAAATAATGTGAAATAAATATTGAGGCATTTCATAGTTTAGATTAGGCATCCTTCACTCTCGAGAGACTATGGTAACGTGCTCTGAATAGAGGACTTGAAACAGCATCTAGTGTGGCTGAGAAGGCCAATTCGAGAGTGACAATCCCTTCGATACTGAAGACAAATACAATCTGTCCCCTGTCCAGCTCCCTGATTTTGCTGCTTTCGGGACTGCCTCTTTGCCTCGGCCTGCTGAACAAGTGTCTCTTCAAAATGGGAGAGGCCATGATGCACCGCCTGCCTCCAGGCTGAACGCTCAGATGTCAAGGTTTCCCATCTGTTGAGGTCCATTTCTAAGGCCTTCAGATCCCGCTTGCAGATATCCTTGTATCGCAGGTGTGGTCTCCCTCTGGGGTGCTTTCCCTGCACTAATTCTCCATACAGGAGATCTTTTGGAATCCGACCATCAGCCATTCTCACGACATGCCCAAGCCAACATAGACATCGCTGTTTTAGTAATATATACATGCTAAAAAATTCCAGCTCGTTCTAGGACTACTCTATTTGGAACTTTGTCCTGCCAGGTGATACCAAAAATGCGTCAGAGACAACACATATGGAATGTGTTCAGCTTCCTCTCTGCCGTGCACAAAGGGTCCAGGACTCACTGCAGTACAGGAGTGTACTCAGGACACAGGCTCTATAGACCTGGATCTTGGTATATGTCATCAGCTTCTTATTAAGCCATACTCTCTTTGTGAGTCTAGAGAAGATGGTAGCTGCTTTGCCAATGCATTTATCCAGCTCGACATCTAGGGAGAGAGTGTCAGAGATCGTTGAGCCAAGGTACACAAAGTCATGAACAACCTTCAATTCTTGTGTGGAGATGGTAATAGAGGGAGGTGAGTCCACGCCCTGGCCCATGACTTGTGTTTTCTTCAGGCTGATTGTTAATCCAAAGTCTTGGCAGGCCTTGCTAAAATGATTCATGTGTTGTTGGAGGTCTTCAGCAGAGTGGGCAACAACAGCTGCATCATCGGCGAAGAGGAAGTCCCGCATGCATTTCAGCTGGACTTTAGTCTTCGCTCTCAATCTAGAGAGATTAAAGAGCTTTCCATCTGATCTAGTCCGGAGATAGACACCTTCTGTTGCAGTTCCAAAGGTGTGCTTCAGCATGACAGCAAAAAAGATCCCAAACAGAGTCGGTGCGAGGACACAGCCCTGTTTCACTCCGCTTCAGATGTCAAAGGGATCTGATGTTGAGCCATCAAAAACTACAGTGCCCTTCATTTCCTCATGAAAGGACCTGATGATGTTAAGGAGTCGAGGTGGACATCCAATCTTGGGAAGTATTTTAAAAAGGCCGTCCCTGCTAACCCAATCAAAGGCCTTTATAAGATCTATGAAGGCCACAAAGAGTGGCTGTCGTTGTTCCCTACATTTCATAATATCTACATTTTTATTAGGTTAGGCTAGGATATTTCTGTAAATTGAATTCTTCAAGAAGTCCTCCTCATGTTTAATATTGGCAGCATCCAGACAACCTTCTAAGAGATTTTGAGGGAAAACCGCAACTTCACCTCTCTTACCCATCCACAGCTTGATATATGTTCTTGCTAAGTCAAATATAGTTTGCCACTGTGATAGCTCAGTGGTTTAGGTCTCTGGCTGCAGAGCCAGAGGTTGGGAGTTCAGTTCCCCACTGTAGCTCCTTCCTAGATGCTAGACTCCATGTTCCATAAAGTCCCTTCCAGCTCTGCAGTTCTAACATGACCTGGTTTGAAGAATCAAATCTGAGGTATCTGATTGTAGCAGCTTTGTGTTCCATTTGTGCAAACAGGTAAGTCAAGAAGCTGCAGATAATCATTGTTTCTTGGTTTGGATGTAATAAGAAGCTGTGGTAATACATATTGTCGTTCCAGGTAGTGACTGCTGTGGCTTCAAGATTTAACATGAAATCTATATGACATCAGGGCAAATTGGTTTGGTAGCTTATAGCTGATGGATAGTGACAGTGACGTTGCTGTTGCAATTCAGGGAAATGTGAATAAACCAGGATTTGCTTTTTGGCTGTGAAGCACATACATTTTATAAACATAATTCAGATTGTGACAAGGGGAAAGCCCAGTAGCTGCTGGATGAATATATGCCTTGTAACCGATGAGCCTACTGCTGAGGTACAAATTCTGTTCATATCAGAAAAGCTGAAACAATAGTCATCATAACTGATCATATCAACAGCTAGAACTTTCGATGAAATCCAAAGAGGAAGACATCCAAGTCAAGTGGTCTTTCATCTATACCTCAGAAACAAATACTGAAGTCAAGCCTACTAGAGAACAAGAGGTAAATGCCTTAACATTTGTTTGCATTATCTGTAATTTCCACCCAAACCATAAGTTAAAGTGAATTGTAATATTTTTAAACTTATAAAGATTTTCCTCTCATTTAAATGACCAACACTGGGATCTTGTAATATTTAAAAGCAGAATGTACAGCTGCAGTCTAGTATTGAAGCATATCCCGCTGAAAGAATTACAATAAGCCTCTTGTCTCTTTACGGTTGGCTTGAGAAGTTATATGCAAGTGCTTCCGATATATGCTTGTAACAGTCTATAGAAGCTCTTAATATTGTACACAGGACGGGGAACAGTGGAAATCCACATCCAGTTGGACTTCTTTGTCTTTTTCTTTTTGAATGTATCCTGTTCTTGAAAGTTGTCTCAGGGTACTGTATCGATTTGTGTCATGTGCTCTTTGTGTCACCATTCCTGTCCTCATGGAGTTGTTGAACTGGATTGATTCAGTGCAGGGGAACACACCACTCTTCCAATTGCCTTAAATAGACCCAAGTTGGCACTTTGATCCACTCATGGGTCTCTCTTGACTCCACCTACATTATGTCCTTGTCCATGACTGTCATGTCTGGAGTTTATGTTTTCCCAAACTTTTGCAGTGGAAGTTGCTTTTTTTTTCTTTTTGTTCCTTCAAATTTGTGAGAATTTTTTTCTAAGTGGCACAACGTTTCATCAATGTTGCAGGTAGTGTATTTTTCTGCAATTGAAACTTCCCATTTATCTCTTTTGACAATTGTTATAGACAGGACAGATTTGATTTAAATTGATTTGATTTTTTAAAATCATTGATTTCAATCCACCCTGATTATAGACCTGGCAAAGCATGGAAATGCAACAATAAAGAAAGATAGCTAAATAAAAAATTAAAAAATACCTGAGAAGATGTAGATAAAGGATAAAGAAAAAAGAAAGAAAAGAAAGGAATTGGCATAGTTGTTTGTACACGGCAGCGGGGGAGCTAAACTCACCAGATGGAAGACAAAACCACATGTCAATAACAAGCCAGCAAGACTCCAGCACCTATGTCATACAGTGCTGAAGTTGATGGTTTATTTTTTAAAAATTAAAAATGGAAACAGTTTGGACAGCAGGCATAATTGCTGATTTCCTGATGGGACAGCATCCCACACCACCTCAGACATATCACCAAGGCATCTGGAGAGGGAATGCTCCCGCACACAGATTACAATGACATGGCCATTCACACAACCAAAATGGATCCAAAAATCAGTGTGATGTAGAGTGATTTAAAATAAACAACCTCCCGAGTGTATTCAAAAAGAAACAATTCTTTGAAGAAAAATACATGCTTCCCTCTTGCTTTCAATAATATGTAGTTGAGAAATTTTGAATCAATGTGCATCGTGCTAAACCCAGAGTAATTGGAGGAATGTATTGCAATGTAGTCACACCCTAGATTGGGAGCCCTGAAAGCCATTTGTGGTGCTACAAGAGAGGCTGATATTTATCTCACTGTCATTGGGTAGGATTCAAATGATTTTCTGCTCCCATGGGGTCCTTCTTCCATTTGGCACTCCCAGGGTTAAGGACTGTTGAGCTGTAGTAGTGACAAGGGATGCTACTGTCATATTATATAAAGGAAGCAAGGCTGGCTCCAGCTAATGTACATCCTGCTAAATATTACAGGTAGAAATCAGTGGGTTCAAGGGATGTGCATGATTGACATGTTAGTGACAATTAGAGATGGGGTATTCGTATTCGTATACAAATACGAATATCCCTGCACATCTGGACTTAACGAGGGTCCGCCCCCTGGGGCCCGATCATCCACTCACACATCCGCTGGCGGCAGAGGCCTCGCTCATCCTTCCAATCACTCCTGGAGCACCGCTCTCTTCCTGCTCAGCTAGCCACTCAGCAGCTGTGCAAGGAGACTCATCTTCCCTCCCCGTGCCTGGAGTGGCTAGCTGAGTGGGAAGAAAGCGGTGCTCCAGGAGTGATTGGAAGGATGAGCGAGGCCAGTGGTGGTGGCAGATACATGAGTGGACGGTCCGGCCCCAGGGGGCGGACCCTCATTAAGTCCAGCTGCATGGGGATATTCGTATTCGTATACGAATACCCCCATCTCTAGTGACAATATATCTTGAAAGTTGCCAACAACACAAACATATATGTCTTAGACCTTACTGGGTATGGATTATATTCTAAGTAACACCATGTTATCTCTATATATAAAAATTGTGCCAATTTGTGACTAAACATTGTATCTAGGTTAACATCCAGGAAGATTTTCCAGACTCACTTTTTTTTGTAAAAGACCAAGAATTATTAAGGATGTTCAGAGAAAATGATGTCTATGCAGCAAGTACTGTAGTTGTAATGTTGCTGCATTATGACTGCAGACTCTTCTTGATTATCAGTATAGATCAGCAGTTTTATTAATGACTTGTGAAGCTTGCTAAGAAGCAAGCTCATCAGTGTGATTTTTGCTTTTGGATCTTGGCTAAAAACCATGACTTGATTTCCAGTCCTGTGTTTGAAATGTTGTTGCAGTGATTGTAATGCCATAATTCACTCAATCTATTTTGAACATTCTTTTTCTTTAAGTAAGAGAGTATATTTAAAGTTTGCAGACCTATAGAGACTTTGGGCGGTATCCAACTGGTGTCTGTCGTTGGTGAGATGGAATGCATCAGCACAGTGGATCCCCAGTTCTCTTACAACATTCTCATATTCTGTTTTGGAGGACTGGGGCAACTTGTGGAGCAGATAGAAGGTCAAATGGATTGTAAGAGGGAAGAGAGAGATAGAAAGGGAGGTGATTGTAAAAGTAGAATAACTTTTGCATGACTAGGCTAACTTGCATTAGCCTGGTCATGCAAGAACAAAAAACAAAATCAGAAACACCCAGGTGGCCATTTTTTGTTTTGATCTTGGTTGATTTTTGGTCTGAGGAACGTTGTGGGCAGCTTCTGATATGACGAAAGCAAAAGCCAGGGGTCTTCTGTAGTGTCGGTTGTGTGCAGAAATCAATGAATAAAAACTTACGCAGAGAGGATGGAGACGCCTAGGGGATACAGGGATTGCCCTGGGGTCCCACATATGACTCATAGGTCACACTTGGCCTGCTGGCCTTTAGGTAGGTGGCAAAGACATTCCACCAAGCTTTTAATGTGTTAATTTGAGATTGAAAGTTTTAGTTCCACTCTTCTTTGTTTTGTTTTTATCCTGTTATTTTTTAAAACCATTTTATTCATATCTAAACATACAAACTTAAAAGCATTAAGAATCTAACAGATAATTAACAAAAAAAAAAAAACACAGCTAAACAAACATCCATCTTTCCCCTATGGATCAGAGATTTCACTGTCGTCTGGTCATCGGAATATCTTCAAGGGGATTCTGGTGAGCACTGGTTCGCTATAGACTAATTTCCCCCCTATGTTCCTGTCTTTTTCTGGGCCCAATTATATATCAACTTCCAGTTTTGCTTTACAAAGTCTCTTGGTTGATCCCGTAGTGCCTCTGAAAGCATGTCTAGTTCTGCAATATCCAATAGCTTCTTTAATAACTCATCCATCGTTGGTGTCTCTACATTCTTCCATTTTTGGGCCCAGAGTAACCTAGCTGCTGTGAATATATACAGTAGACTATATTTTATTTTCTTGTCAATAATTTCTGGCATTATATTCAATAATAACATTTCAGGTTTAAAATTTAATTTTTGTTGAACAATCTCTTTTACCATTTCCCAAACCTGTATCCAATTTTTTTTTATTTTTTACCCGACCACCACATATGATAATAAGTCCCTGGATTTTTTTTACACTTACAACAAACATTATTGTTACCTTCTGACATTTTTGCCAATCTTACAGGAGTAAAATGCCATCTATGAAACATTTTAAGGATGTTTTCTCTAAGATTCACTGGCTTAATCATTTTATAATTCTCTTTCCACATCTTTGTCCATTCGTCAATATCAATATTGTACCCAAAGTTTTGTGCCCATTTTACCATCGTAAAATCCTGTTATTTTTAATTGCTTTCTTTAGAGAAAACCCTGTTGGGATGAACAGCCATGTAGAAATATGTTATAAATCTGTAAATGAATTTAAATAGTGAAATAATGAAACCACCAGCATAAGAATAATAAAATAACAAACAGAATAATAAAAGCAGCAGCATAATAAAATAATAAAACCAAGGGGAGTAAAATCATAGAAATAATGGAAAAAATAAGTTCTTTCCTTAGCAGTGAAAAGATACTGGAGAGAGAATTCTTTCAGAAGACTGCAGAAGAAATGCCTGGTTCTCTAATTGTCACCGTCCATATCAGTATGAAGAACATAAGAAGGGCCCTGATAGATCATATTCAAGGCCTGTCTAGTTTAACTTCCTGTTTCCATAATGGTTGAACAGACGGCTGTTGGAAACCCCAAAACTGTATTTGAGTGTAACAGACTCATTCTGCAGTTGAGCTCTAGCAACTGGTGTTCAGACACATACTAAATGTTGATAGGGCAGGCAGTATTGGCTTTAAAACTTTTTCCACCAGGATTCCAAGACAGCTAGCAGCAGAACCAATGAATTAGATAACATATTTTAAAATGAAAACATATATTCAGATGAAACGTAAATGTGTATGTGTGGGACAGAGTTAAACTGTATGTCACAGTACTAGAAGAGAAATCATGTCTGCTTTTGCTTCCATTTTTTAACATAACGAGCTCCAGTGTTCCAACAGCAAAGTAGCTAAAATGTGTGATTGCAGTATAGAGTGGGATAGGTCTGGTGTCTTCTTGAGTAGATGAGCCAAGCTGTGTATCAAGGAAGGCAGTGAATGCATTCTGTTATGACTCTTTTGGATTTTAAAACAGTGCATTGATTCCTTCGTTTCTTTCTAGGACCAGAACGCTGGAGCATTTACTTTAGCAGAATCATTTAAACGTGTGCTGCAGAATATTATCAGTTCAGCAACTCCCTCTATGGTTCTGAGTACAAAACCTACAGAACATAAGGCAATACAGGTATTTGTTTTCTGTTTACATCAACAGTCTACTTTTAGGCAAAAACAAAATAAAAATTAAAAAATAAAGAAAACAAACATGTTGTGGCACCTTAAAGACTAAGTGCAATATTTCAGTGCGAGCTTTTGTAGACAAGTCCACTACTTCAGACATACTTAAGAGTTGACTACATGGAAAATATTTATACATTTACTCATTTTTGCTGTACTTTCTTGTTTACAATTCCTGTATCAAGACTTTCAAGAGTTGAATACCCTGACTCCAACCACACTATTATTTCTCACGTATTTAAACATATGCAATGCCGTGTGACCATTAGAAATTAATGTAAACCACGTAACAGTCTGAGCATTTATGTCTAATAGCCTTATTTGTTTTGCTTCCTTTAACAGATTGCACAAAACACAGGAACTCTCCCTCAGGGCACAAGTCCTCCAAAGCCTCCAAGGGCTCATGAATTAAAATTGCTTGTGAAAAACATCAAAGCTACACTGACCCATCGAAGTACTGAAGGTAATATAGTTTATTTTACCTCCATCCTGCAATTAAAAAGCACATTCTGAAAAAAAATGCAAGTAGTCAATAACAATACCCCATAAAATCAGAAAGTTTTAGAATCTGTCTCTGTAAATCTCCTGGTTTGCTTGGCTGGTGTTTGCTTCTATTCCTAATCTTCTCTTAAGCATTAGGATTCTCTGTGTGGTGTGGGGAATCGTATAAGGAGGCACATTTTATGACAGATTCTCACGGGGAAAATTATTTCTTGTTTTTTGGCATGCAATACGGGTCAGGGAGTGCATCCTTTTTGGAGAGATTTTTTTGAACCCTAGTAAAATTAAGATTTTCAAAGTTCCTATCACTATGGAAGAATACACTTGATGTGCATCCCCACCTCCTTGCTTGTTATGTTTATATATCTCCTCTTCTCCAGTGAGTATGTGGCTCTCCTCTGCCCTACTTTGTCCTACCAACAATACCATGAGGGTCAGTTAGACTGAGAGAGTATGACTGGCCCAAAGCCAGTCAGTGCATTTCAAAGCTGAGAGGGGATTTGAATGCAGATGTCCTGAATCTGTGGCCCAGTTTTCACTGGAAAGCACCCAGGAGAGGTGTAGTTTTTATGTGCAGAATGCATTGTTGCATGTCTGCAGTATCTCTCCTTCCATCTGTCTAAGAGGCTTTCCAAGCTTTAATACGTAGAGTTTTCAGAGGTACACAATTATTACTATTAACAGAGTGTTGGTTCCCAATGAAAGGAAGGAGAATAACATTTTAAATATGAGCCAACTCGTTCTTCTTAATATAAATTTATTGGATTGAGAGAGGAGGAATCAGGCCCAATCCCATTTCTTCCCGCAGCAGGTATAATAATGACATCTTTTCACCTCCATTCTTATTACCCAAACACCCACGCTGAAGTTGCTTCTTAGCTGGCGTCTGTGAAGAGGCAGCAACAAATACCAACTGCAGACCTGTAACTAAGTCTTTGCTGGCAGAGTCCAGTGCAGATTTTTATGAATACTTGCCAAGTTTAATTTTGTTATGTTTGTGTATCCCACTGGGGTTTGTGTGGTTTAATAGGAACCACAGAACACATGTTGAGCTTCATTAGTGATGAAAACTGAGTGAGTAAGACATGCTTCTCCCTATTATTAGGGTAGCTGGACACACAGTCTTAAGCACAGCCTGCAAATCTGAGGAAATCAGAAAGCAAGGGTGGTCATAGTAACTGTGTGTCATAATCCCTGCAGTATGCCTTTGAAGAACTGGCTTGAGAACTTGTCCATCAGGTTTCATAAGCCTTTACAAGCCCATGCTTGCACACTTCCTTAACTTCAGGGCAGGCAAACATTAAGAGTAAGAGCTCATTATGTAAATTAGAGACTTCTACTTACATTTATAGCATATTATTTGTGCTTTTTTTACCCCTACATTCTAAATGTTGGTTGACTTTTGATTTGGCCACTTTGTTCCCAGTTCAGTTCTGTGTGGATGCTTAATAAGAACTTTGTGTTTCTAAAGTAGTTCTGAAGGAATGCACTGTTTTTTCTCCCTACTTACATTTCTAAATGAATATCTAGCTACTTGTATTAAAAGCCTGATCCAAAACATCAATTAAAAAGATGCTTTTATTTTGAAAGTTTTCTGTATTTCCCAGTTTTTGAAGTGTTCACACAGAGCATCTCTCTATCTATAAAACAGTTTCTACATGTCCTTCTCATAGGGACTCGCATGTGCTCTGAGTTCTTAAATTCATTTGCCACTTTCCTTCTGTTTTGTTACCATGTAGATTCTCAACTTACTGTTTACTATGTTGGTACACATTATTCTCCCTAAAGAAAAACCTCCCAAGCTGAACAGTTTGGAAGAGTATTAGAAATTTCTTGCCAACAGTCTACTTAATAGCCAGAATCCTATCGCAAAATATCTGTGTGAGAAAGTTATACAATTGGTTTCCAGCCATCTGTTGTGCACCCAGGCTTGTAATCAAATGTGTGTCCTTATTACATCCAGGCATGTGACAGACAGCTGGAATGATTGCACACATCAGTTCAACCAACTTGGGTGTATACTGCAGAAACCCAATCAGATTCTGGCTAGTGTGTGGAACCTCAAATCAATGCTTACATTGCACTAATTTTCTATGTTACATTCTTTACAGGAAGTGTGAAGCCATTATGTATCCTTCAGCTTAACGAGCCTTTGCAAAGCTTTTCCACCTCTGTAGCCAATGATCCCATGGAGCTCTCTTGGAAAGATGAGTTCCTCTTGTAAGTAACTATTTTAGGGCCACTCTTACAAGCATTTTCCCCCATCTTCTTGCATCTATTCTATTGTACACACATTCTCTTATCCTTGAAATGTCTTATCAGGGATGGTGGTGCAGAATCCTATTTGTTTAGTGTTCATACTTGGTGATTATGACGGTTCCTAAATATTGTGTGTGTGTGTGTGTGTGTTCTGTGCTCTCAAGTCAGAACCAGCTTATAACAATCCTAATAGGGTTTTCAAGGTAAGTGAGATATTTAAAAGAATGGTTTTACCAATTCCGCTCACCCAGTGCATTTTCACGACTGAACGGGGATTTGAACTCTGTTCTCCAGAGTCCTAGTCCAGCACTCTGTCCACTGAATCTAGTATAGGGAAAGAAATTCTCATTTCCAGGTGATATTTTCTTTAGCACAAAAAAGAATACTCTGGTAGGGTACAGGAAAAGCTGGGCTGTAAATGTTCCGAGAATGGAGTCCTAGAAGATGCTATTTCTAAGACTTGCATATCATAGCTAGAGATGGACAACGGACTGGCAGATTGAGCCCGCAGGTGTTTCATGGACACCCCGGATTCCTGGCTGTGACGTACACCCTGTGTCCTTTGTTTATTTTCCCTTAAACACAAGTCCACCCTCTGGATGCTTGTCCTCACTTCACGCTGCCACCAGGTATTTTCCCTTAATACCAAATAGATCATAGACACGTGCTGCCAAAACAACAGATTTATTGATAATATAGATGTTATGTTAATCACAGGAGAGGTCACAGATGTTTAGAATTTTTCATTAAAGCACAATCACTGAAATATGATATTTTAAGTTCCACATTAGATCACTTCTTGTTTACTTATTTTCCATTCAATCAGTGTATATTTATTTGTAATAATTCTCTCTCTATCTCTGACTATCTATCTATTTCTCTCAGCAACTTCACTCCTTCTTCTCTCTAACTCTCTCACTTCAATTCCCTATCTCCACAACCACTTTTCTCCAATTTTCTTCTCTAACTGCCTAAACTGTCAATAACTGTCATTCTTTTTCCTCTTATTTCCTTGGTTCCGCCCCTCCTGTCCTGTCATTGGCTACCACATCAGAGCTCTGACCTGACTGACAGGAGTGTTCTGAGAGCTGTCCGTCACACTGGCCCTGCCTCCTCCTGCAGGTGCCCACTCAGAAGAGGATGCAGGGCAGGGAAATCTGGGATGCTGCCTCTGAGTGGTTTCCCGTGGGAGGAGATAGGCTCAGGAATCCGAGGCTCCCACACAACACTGTGGGCCCAATCCTCCAAATGGCACCAAGGTGCCAAAGCACAGTCCATGCCCATCTCTAATTGTAGCATGTCTATATACTGGGAAAGTATCTGGGTGATAAGAAAATGCTGTTCTTCCAGAAGAGGGCACCCTTATAGCTCAAGTTTTGCAGTGTCTGTTATGTTTAAGGTTGCCACTGATATGTAGGAAACAATGTTAGGACAGGACATCCACTTTTTTTTCTTCACCTCTGCACCATTTTGTGAACTGTTGTACATTTCCTCATATCTTCCTGGATTATTATAACTGTGCAAGTTAGATAAAATTGGATGTCCAGAAGAGTCTCTATACCCTATTGAACAGGTATATGCAGGCAGATATAAATGGGTATTTGGCTGTATATATAGTGAATGTTCAAAAATGGATCCAAAATCTAATACAATAATATAAGAATATGAATACTTAATGGACTAAATAAAAATATAAGTAACTATCAAAACTTATAATACTCTAATAAAATTAATAGGGTGCTTGAAAATGAAATGATAAAATTGTAGCTCAAAGGGTTGCGAATAAAAGAATAAGAAATGTCACAAAGACTTATTTTCTAAGTTATCAAAGCTTACCTTCCAATTAAGTCACATCTATGAAAAATATCTTAACTAGTTTATATAAGTAAAAAACTATACTAGAGCATAAGCAATTATGAAATACATCATAAATCCTTACCCTCCAGCCCAGCAGAGTTTTCTCCCCTCTAATGGTGTTCTCCTGATGTCTTTTGCTCCTTGCCTTGGCTGTCTTTCCTGGCAAGTATTTATCTGCTTATTTGTCCTTGCCATTATTTTGGTTTTTTCATTGTTTTGATTGCCAGTTTTGCGGGCTAAAGAGCAGGGATTCCCAACCTTGGGTACTCAGATTTTCCTGGACTACAATTCCCAGAAATCCAGGCCAGCATAGCTAGTGATAAAGGCTTCTGGGAGTTTTAGTCCAAGAACATCTGGGGACCCAAGGTTGGGAACCACTGCTCTAGAACAACCATTCCCAACAGGGGCCACAGACTGGAAACAGTTCTTTACACAAAACCTTATAATTTATTTATTTATTTTATTGGACTTCTACCCCGCCCATCTAGACCAATAAGGTTCTTATACAATCCTGATTCGGTCTATATTTCTTTCATATTGTGTTTATGGCTGTGGCCAAAAAAAGGTTGATGTAATCCAGAATGAAACACAAGATACTGTTGGAAGATGAGACTCCTAGGTCAGAAGATAATCAACTAGAGGGAAACATCAGAGGATATGTCTGAGTAGCTCTATTGCTAACAAAGCAACTGGATTAAATCCAAAAGGAGGACCAGAAGAAGGGAACTGTTTTTTGTTTGTTTTGTTGAGAATCATATTCTTTTGGGGATACTCTGTGGCAAGGCCACCCCCTCCTATTCCTCCCTGCTCCACTAAGCAGACTGCTGATGGTGGGGAAAACGACTGCTGCAGTGGACTTTCAAATTAAACCAAGGGGGGCAGGTTGTTCATCCATGACCTGTGTTTAAATTGGCAGAACCAGGAAGGGCTAACAATTAAAAACCATTTCTGTTGCTCTCTGGAAAGACCTTTGGGTTCCTGGGAGAGACCAGAATCACGGCTTTGTGAGTAATTAAACTATACAGAGGGAAGAACACATTGTTCATTACAATTTTCTAATAGTCTATTACTCTTTCTGCGTAATTCTGTACTTCTCTATTCAGAAATAAATCCCATTTAGTTTGGTGGGGCTTACTCTGGGCTTACCCCCTTCATGGATTGCTGCCTTGTCGTGGCGAAGGGGCTTGAGTAATTCAGAGAAGCTATGGGCTATGCCGTGCAGGGACACCCAAGACGGACAGGTCATAGTGGAGAGTTCTGACTAAACGCGATCCACCTGGAGCAGGAACTGGCAAGCCACTCCAGTATCTTTGCCAATAAAACTCCATGGACAGAAACAAAAGGCTAAAAGATATGACGCTGGAAGATGAGCCCCTCAGGTCGGAAGGCATCCAACATGCTGCTGAGGAAGAGCGGAGGACAAGTACAAGTAGCTCCAGAGCTAATGAAGTGGTTGGGCCAAAGCCGAAAGGATGCTCAGCTGCGGACGCGCCTGGAAGTGGAAGTGAAAGGAAAGTCCGATGCTGCAAAGAAAAATGCTGCATAGGAACCTGGAATGTAAGATCTATGAACCTTGGGAAGCTGGATGTGGTCAAACAGGAGATGGCAAGAATAAACATTGACATCCTGGGCGTCAGTGAACTAAAATGGACGGGAATGGGCGAATTCAATTCAGACGATTATCATATCTACTATTGTGGGCAAGAATCCTGTAGTAGCCCTCATAGTCAACAAAAGAGTGGGAAAAGCTGTACTGGGATACAATCTCAAAAATGATAGAATGATTTCAATACGAATCCAAGGCAGACCTTTCAACATCACAGTAATCCAAGTTTATGCACCAACCACCGATGCTGAAGAGGCCGAAATTGACCAATTCTATGGAGACTTACAACACCTTCTAGAACTGACACCAAAGAAAGATGTTCTTCTCATTCTAGGGGACTGGAATGCTAACGTAGGGAGTCAAGAGATAAAAGGAACAACAGGTAAGTTTGGCCTTGGGAGTTCAAAACAAAGCAGGGCAAAGCCTAATAGAGTTTTGTCAAGAGAACAAGCTGGTCATCACAAACACTCTTTTCCAACAACACAAGAGGCGACTCTACACATGGACATCACCAGATGGGCAATACCGAAATCAGATTGATTATATTCTCTGCAGCCAAAGATGGAGAAGCTCTATGCAGTCAGCAAAAACAAGACCTGGAGCTGATTGTGGCTCTGATCATCAGCTTCTTGTAGCAAAACTCAAACTTAAACTGAAGAAAGTAGGAAAAACCACTGGACTAGTCAGGTATAATCTAAACCAAATCCCTTATGAATACACAGTGGAAGTGAAGAACAGATTTAAGGAACTCAATTTGGTGGACAGAGTGCCTGAAGAACTATGGATGGAGGCTCGTAACATTGTACAGGAGGCAGCAACAAAAACCATCCCAGAGAAAAGGAAATGCAAGAAAGCAAAGTGGCTGTCCAACGAGGCCTTACAAATAGCAGAGAAGAGAAGGGAAGCAAAATGCAAGGGAGATAGGGAAAGTTACAGAAAATTGAATGCTGACTGTGGCGTTTACCCCGTGGCCCCTGCTTGTTTCACCAAACACAGAGTTCACGAAGGTATCTCAACACGCCCTTTAACACACTGCCACCAGTTGATCTCTTTATCAACTTATGTTTCCTATGAAAGACTGAGGTCCATTCAGTACTGAACTTTTAAACAGAAACAGGTTTATTGATTACAAGTTGTTTCAGGTATAATTCTTAAGCACATTCTTAAAGTTACACAAAGCTTCTGTATTTTACTTTAACCTCTTTTATCTTAATTAATACGGGTCACACTCTGACTAATCACTACTTAAACACTCTCTCTGCTTCAAACCCCCAAAACTTTCTTCTCTTCTGTCTCTGACTGAACTCACTAGACTCTGACTCACCCCTCCCTTCTAATTTCTCTGGCTCCGCCTCCCAACAGCTCCCATTGGTGCAGGCCAATATCATTATATATATAGGAAGACAGGGTGTTGGCTACATACTTCCGAAGAATAGCAAGGAGAGACAAGAGGGCCTTCTTAAATGAACAGTGCAAAGATATAGAGGAAAAGAATAGAAAGGGAAAAACCAGAGATCTGTTCAAGAAAACTGGAGATATTAAAGGAACATTTTGTGCAAAGATGGACATGATAAAGGACAAAAATGGTAGGGACCTTACAGAAGCAGAAGACATCAAGAAGAGGTGGCAAGAATACACGGAGGAATTATACCAGAAAGATCCGGATGTCCTGGACAACCCAGATAGGGTGGTTGCTGACCTTGAGCCAGACATCCTGGAGAGTGAAGTCAAGTGGGCCTTATAAAGCATGGCTAACAACAAGGCCAGTGGAGGTGATGGCATTCCAGTCGAACTATTTAAAATATTAAAAGATGACGCTGTTAAGGTGCTACACTCAATATGCCAGCAGGTTTGGAAAACTCAGCAGTGGCCAGAGGATTGGAAAAGATCAGTCTACATCCCAGTCCCAAAGAAGGGCAGCACCAAAGAATGCTCCAACTACCGTACAATTGCACTCATTTCACACGCTAGCAAGGTTATGCTCAAAATCCTACAAGGTAGGCTTCAGCAGTATGTGGACCGAGAACTCCCAGAAGTACAAGCTGGATTTCGAAGGGGCAGAGGAACTAGATACCAAATTGCTAACATGCGCTGGATTATGGAGAAAGCCAGAGAGTTCCAGAAAAACATCTACTTCTGCTTCATTGACTACGCAAAAGCCTTTGACTGTGTGGACCACAGCAAACTATGGCAAGTTCTTAAAGAAATGGGAGTGCCTGACCACCTGTTCTATCTCCTAAGAAATCTATATGTGGGACAGGAAGCAACAGTTAGAACTGGATATGGAACAACTGATTGGTTCAAAATTGGGAAAGGAGTACGACAAGGCTGTATATTGTCTCCCTGATTATTTAACTTATATGCAGAATACATCATGCGAAAGGCTGGACTGGAGGAATCCCAAGCCAGAATTAAGATTGCCGGAAGAAATATCAACAACCTCAGATATGCAGATGATACCACTCTGATGGCAGAAAGTGAGGAGGAATTAAAGAACCTCTTAATGAAGGTGAAAGAGGAGAGCGCAAAAAATGGTCTGAAACTCAACATCAAAAAAACTAAGATCATGGCCACTGGTCCCATCACCTCCTGGCAAATAGAAGGGGAAGATATGGAGGTAGTGACAGATTTTACTTTCTTGGGCTCCATGATCACTGCAGATGGTGACAGCAGCCACGAAATTAAAAGACTTCTGCTTCTTGGGAGGAAAGCAATGACAAACCTAGACAGCATCTTGAAAAGCAGAGACATCACCTTGCCGACAAAGGTCCGCATAATCAAAGCTATGGTTTTTCCAGTCGTGATGTATGGAAGTGAGAGCTGGACCATAAAGAAGGCTGACCGCCGAAGAATTGATGCTTTTGAATTGTGGTGCTGGAGGAGACTCTTGAGAGTCCCCTGGACTGCAAAGAGAACAAACCTATCCATTCTGAAGGAAATCAACCCCGAGTGCTCACTGGAAGGACAGATCTTGAAGCTGAGGCTCCAATACTTTGGCCATCTCATGAGAAGAGAAGACTCCCTGGTAAAGACCCTGATGTTGGGAAAGTGTGAAGGCAAGAGGAGAAGGGGACGACAGAGGACGAGATGGTTGGACAGTGTCATTGAAGCTACCAACATGAATTTGACCCAACTCCGGGAGGCAGTGGAAGACAGGAGGGCCTGGCATGCTTTGGTCCATGGGGTCATGAAGAGTCGGACACGACTTAACGACTAAACAACAAAACAACAACTCTGAAGTAAGTAGATATAGGATTGTACCTCAACTTTTTTTGAAAGAGCAATTAAACAGAAAGTTGCCTGTGCCTTCTTTGTATCTTGAGACACAATCCAAAATAGTATACAGGTACAATATTACTAAATACCATACAGTGTTCTTATAAAATATGTTTCTCTATCAAAATTTGAAAATCTTGGTTACTCTTTGTCTAGCAACTATGCAGTTGCTGTTTTTGTGTTACCTCTCTTTTTTTGGCAATGCTTTTGTGCCTATCAGCTGTAATAAAAAAAAAATTCAGTACAGTGGACCCTCGACCTACGGAATTAATCCGTATTGGAACGGTTTCCGTAGGTCGAAAAGTCCGTAGGTCGAAAATGCATTTCCCATAGGAATGCATTGAAAACCATTTAATCCGTAACCGGCCCAAGAAAACCCCCCCCACACACACACAAAAATTAAAATAAATTAAAGTACAGTAAAAAATTTAAACCTTACCTTTATGAAGCCTTCCAGGGGGTCCCCCGCCACCGCCATCGCCGCTGCCCGAGGCCTCCGAGGGCTTCGGCGCCGCTGCCGGAGGCCTCTCGGAGGTCCCCCGCCCCCGCCGACGCAGGCTTTCCCAGGGTGTACCGGGCCCACCAGGGGAGGGCTTCCCCCGGTAGGCCCGGTCTACTGCCCGGGAAAGCCTGGTAGACCGGGCCTACCAGGGGAGGGCTTCCCCCAGTAGGCCCGGTCTACTGCCCGGGAAAGCCTGGTAGACCGCAGCCGCCGCCACCGCTGGGAGCCGCTCCCAGCGGCGGCGGCAGCAGAGGAAGTCCAGGAGTCCGAGCATGGCCGGGATCGCCTGGTGCGGCTCGGCTCCCAGCAGCGGCGGCAGCAGCGGGGGACCTCCGGAGGCCTTCCCCGCCGCCATGGGAGGCCTCTCGGAGGTCCCCCCCGCCACCGATAGTGCCTCCGAAGCACAATCAGCGGCGGGGGGGACCTCCGAGATGCCTCCCATGGCGGCGGAGAAGCCCTGGAAGGCATCCGGAGGCAGATCGGCGGCCTACGGACTGGAAGGGGGAGGCGGGGAAAGCGCCAAATTTGAATTTGGCGCTTTCCCCGCCTCCCCCTTCCGGTCCATAGGTCGATTCTCTGGCCGCAAGTCGATTGGAAACTTTGCGGCCGGAGAAGTACGAACATCGAAAAGTACGTAAGTGGAGCCGTACGAAAGTCGAGACTCCACTGTATGTGAAACTTTTGCCAGTATGTTCACAGACTGCATTTAACAGCCTGTTTTGTAAAATGTGGAACTATATGCTTTGTGTATTTTCCTAAAATGGGTTTTATTTATTCATAGTGAATTAAATGCCAAATCAAAAGATCTTCAAGTGAAGATTGCAGAAAATGGAGAATTGGATAGTAAGTATTACAAATAGTTCACTTTGTGTGACTTCTTGATATTATTTTATTTTAAAAGACAGTAATAAGGCACTGATTGTGAATTATAACAAAGTGGTGAACTAATATGTTACTGATTAAATCAGCAATAGAGATTAGTCTGATTTCACAATTTCTGGGAGGTACTAAGTAGATAGTCCCTAAAACAGCTCAGTCATATCAACCTTCAGTATTTTGGCAGAAGAATATGATTTTGTAATCTTTTAATTTTACTCCAGCTAGCATTGTCACTAGCTTGACTAAGGGATTCTGGGAGCTGTAGTCAAAAATAATCTCCCACCTGTAGTCATGATTTTCCCATTTTATGCTGTTAGATCAACCTATTATGCTCTTGAAGGAACCTTTAATTTGGTAACCTTGACTTATCATCTGTATGATATAGGGTGTTTTGTGTAGGTGAGGTGCTGTTGAGAAGGACAGAAATCTAAATTGTGAGAAAAATCAGTCTGCTACTTTTGTACTTCATCCACACATATGTGGGGGCATCACAAGAGCTGAACACTGCAGTATTTGTATTTGCACTCATCCTTTATTAAGATTTGTGTGTGTGTTTTGTTCTTAAAGCAGAAGGTGAAGTTAAAACTGTGAATAAAAGCATTTGGTCAGACTCTGTTCCAGACAAATCTCCCCATGTTAAAAATTTGCAATTAATTTTTCTAGGTAGAAACAGTAAAGAATCTTGCAGCACCTTTTTGGAGGGGAAGCATACATTTTATAAACTTTAGCCCACTTTTTTTGTTTAAATGAATATGAAGAAGTGGATCCAAGAAAGCTTGTGCCAAATAATATTTGTTAATTTTTAAGGAGCCAGAAGGCTATTTGTTTTTGCTGTAAAAATAGATAAAGGCTTCTGAATATTTTTTAAACAAAATCCGAGAAACTGAAAAGAATCTGAGAATTAGAGTGGTTTTTGTGAGGGTCAGGAACTTGGAAATCCTTTTTACTCTGCAAACTTTTTCCTCCTCCCTTGCTTTATTATAACATAATTATAGCTATCAATTTGAAATAACCCAGAGGTTTTGAACTAGAACTAACTCTAAAAATAACCCTTAGTATGGAGTACTCAAACTACATTGAATACACTGCTTTTATTTTATACAGGTGGCTTCTCGGCATTTGCTACTGTACCTTTGGATTTGTTCAGGAAACAGCCTTCAGGACACAGATGTTTTGCGCTGAACAACCAGTGCAGCAGTAATAGCTCTACAGTAGGATCTGTCTTTGCAGAGGTAACTTTTTAAAAAATTAATAGCTAGATTTCTCTCTCTCTCTCTCTCTCTCTCTCTCTCCCCCCCAGTTTCTCTCGCATATACATACAAACAAATCTGCACCAAATAATTTTTCCCATAAACATGTATGCCAGTACAAAGTAGAGGGTTTGCCATTCATGGCTGAAATCCAATTGGTGCAACTACATAGGCATAGATGGAAGTGATGTCATCATAAACTGTGATGTTTGGTGGTCTCAATCCTGATGATGGCAATCTGGTGGTGATTTTCTGATATTAAAAGCTCCTCCCCATCCCAAGGCTTCGAAAGGCTAGGGAGCCTCAAAACTAACATCACGGACTGACAACATCATCACGATTTTACACCTGCATAGTTATTCAACAGGATTTTAGCTAACTAAAGATAAATGTGTTAATTCATCAGCAATAGGCTAATTTTAAAGTAAGATGTAACAGTGAATATGTTATTTTGAAAATTAACTAGTGGCAGCTAACATGTTATTTTCAAAAATCAGTAAGTAATGCCTCGTACATTACTTTTAAAAAAATCTTCGTAGGCCTGAGAGTATCACTACTGTTTCTTGTAGAATGTGTACATAATTTCAGAAATAGTTGATGAGATAGTGTACAAGTTTTTTAATGCTGACCTCTCTTTTCAGTTTTCCTATGAAGGCCAGAAAATGGCATACAGCAACAGATTTCTTTTGAGCTGTTCTTGTCTGAACTTTTCAATCCTAAATCTTCTCTTTCTCCAGTACACATACATAGAACCTTCAGAGTCTAGATCCTTACAAGCTTCAGCCAAGCTTCCTGTTGCAAAAGTAGAAAAAGATCGAACTGTGATGCCCTGTGGGACTGTGGTCACCACTGTCACGGCTGTGAAGGCGAAACCTTTGTTAGAAGGGAGATCATCTGTTCTACATTCAGGTAAAAAAAAAAGAAGAAGAAGAAAACTCTGAATTACTCTTTATGTTTGACTCTCTTTAATGTTTGGCTCATTTAAGTTTGGTGGCTTTGCACAAGGCCAAATCCTGTGCCAGAATAATCTTGTGATTGCTGTAACTAGCTTTAGAACTGCTTCATTGTAGCTTCAAAAATAAACACCCTGTTCATCTACCTGTGGATATATGCTTTTAAAATATTTTGATTATTACCCTGTGTGCATAGGGAAATAGTGTTTCGGTGTTGTATTATTGGCAAAGGAGGGAGGCTTTTATCATATTCTTTCTGTGAGAGGCATGGGGAGGGGGCGGGAATTAAAGCTGGGCTTTATTTTCTCTTCCCACTGCCCTCCTGATCTGTTCCACAAAATTCCCAATCCTCTAGAGTAGATTTCTGAAGGTGCACAGAAGGCAGGAGAATTGCACCACACCTTCAGTTCCTCTGGTGGAAGGAGTTTTTTCTGTGGGAAAACTGCATTCTACCCACTGGGGGCTGGGGAACTGCCGAAGGGAGAATTTTCAAAAGGTTTAATTTTGTGTGTGTGTGTCCTTAACAATGTTCACCAAACACTGTTTACATAAATGGGGATTTTTGTTTCATTTTGTGACAAGAGGTGCATTGTGAGCACTGGTTAGTGAATAATAAACGAAAAAGTCCAAAAAAATATAACCGTGACAAAAACAAATGACAGCCTGTCATCAGGATGCATGGAATCACAGAGGCTTCATCTGCATGATATGTTCTTTGCCAGGGTGTGTCTGTCAGTTCTGTTGTAGAATTGCCAGGCAAGCAAAAAGGGGGTGGGGGGTTGTAGCATGTGGTAATTAGAGAGCCATCTGTTTGCTTCAATCTTGAGACTGCATCAAAGAATAGACATGCACCCACAGCAATGATTATATCTTTAAGTAAAATCATATTGGAGAAGACAGATTATAACTGTTACAAATTAGGATAAATAAGTTTTGAAAATCTGTTTCAGATCTCTTCCATTGCTTTAGTATATGAGTGGGAACGTCTGACAAGCATGATTTTAAAAATGTATGGTACAGAAAAACATATGTACTGTACAGTTCACTTTCAAGATAAAAGTAACAGTGTGAATTCTGCACAAGGAGAAAAATTCTAAACAGTAATTGTCTCTTTTAATTACAATAAAATACCTGTGTAAAAAAAGTGCCAAGATACCTGGTTGTAGACTTCTCAAATTTCTAAAGAATGTCTACATATATTCATGAACTATGAAACAGGAACTGCAGAGACAGATCTTGAGGTGAAACGCAAATAATGTTATTTGCTGATCTATAAACCAGTGGAAGCTGATTACTATGATGGTGGAGGGAGGAACCTGTGAATCAGTGCTGGGCTTTAGTCTGCACTAAAGTCTGATATGTCCAAGGTGCCAGGGATAAGATTCAGCATCCTGGAAGTGCATACTGAAACCCAGACTGGATTCATAATCTCCACCCTGAAATTGGAGTCAGCAGTTGCCATGGATTTTGGCCTTTTCACTATGGTATCTTTCTCTATCCTCCTTCCCCACCAAAGCTACAGTATTGGGTAAAGGATTTTGATCAGAAGAATGGTTTGAGAAGAAGGTTAAACACCCTTGTCTTGGGTGTCTTTTAGCTGCTTTTCAGCTTTTAAAAAAGCTGTCAGTTTTCACTGTGCACCTATATGTATGCACAATTGATAGTCTCCCTTTTTTCTCTTACAGACCATTGATGTCTTGTTGGTGTTTATTAAGGAACATAGTTTTGAAATATATAAATAGGAGAATAACTGAGATATTATTTTACATATTAGGTTCACCAGGGCGAAGTCCTGTTAAAGTAAAGGTGATTGAAAAGGATCTGTCAGTTCAAGCAATCCACTGTCGAAATGCTTCAGTAAACAGGGCTTTATCTTCTTCAGATACAGGTAACAGTTAATTTAATTTTGTTTTGTGGTGCATAGTGTAAAATGAAGTCACCGAAAGTCTTCAGATGGCTGTACCATAATAAGCATGTGGCAAGCAAGCATTTATCTTGCTTATGGATAGCTGTTGGAAACTGTTCAGGTGGTTGCATATGTAGTGAAGTGTCTAAATATCCATGTGATGACATCTTATGAAGGGATTGAAAAACAAAAGGAAGAAAACTTCTTTCTGCGTGTAGTAGCTTTTTCTAGTCAACAGTTCCCTCCTTTATAAGGTAGTGCAAATGTAATAGGTGGGTTGCTAACTGATGCACAGTCATGAAATCATGGGTTTTGGGCAGGGGGGTCTGGCGAGAAAGAGGCATATGATTAATGGTTTTATTGTTTAAATTCTTTCAGTGTTTTAATGTCTGTTTTATGTCTGTTACATAGTTAGGTATCCTGAGTGCTGTGTTCTAACATGTTCTAAAGCGGAATATAAGTAGCACCCAGAGCAGATGGCAGTATTATGAACAATAATACTTAAAAACAGGATGAATTTGATTTAAATCAAATGTTCAATCACAATTTCAATCACAATTTAAATTTTAAAAATCAGGGTTTTTTGAATTTTCAGAATTTAAGAAGCAAAGCATGCTGCTTATAGACCACCCCATAGCACTTAAAGCACTCTCTGAGTGGTTTACAGTTTAATTATGCAGGCTACATATTGTTCCCTCCCCTAGCAAGCTGGGTACTCACGCTGGGCAGGATGGAAGGCTGACTGAACCTTGGGCTGGCTACCTGGGATTTAACCCGGGTTGTGAGCAGAGTTTTGGCTGTAGTAGTGCAGATTGAAATTGTGATTCAAATGTGAGTAGTGGCAGTATTGTAGATATGTGATATTCTTTTGCAGAAAAACTGCAGAGCAGTGGCCCAACTAATTGAGTTAGCATCAACGTTACTGTATTGTGATTTATATAAATACTTTGTACTTGTACTGAAATATTTAGTATATTTAATTTTGACTCTTTATTGGGTCCTAAGCTGTTGCTTGCATCTTGTCATTCTCTTAAGCATATTCTTTTCAGAATTACTAGTATTGAATGGCACAGATCCTGTGGCTGAGGTAGCTATTCACCAGCTAAGTGAATCTGCAAAGCAAAAACTGAAGTCTCCCAGAAAGAAAAGCACGATCATAATATCAGGGGTATCAAAGGTAAAATTAATGAACATGATCCACAGAGCACCTTTCCTTTGATGTTTTATAGATATGTTTAACATTTTTTTAACTTTGTAGAATTTATAAAAAAACATTTACATTAGATCATAGCTCAGCATTTTAATTTTTTTATTTTGGTTGGAAAACATTAATTTCTTTCATTTTGAACGTTTGAAGCATCAGAAATTTCACAAAGACTGTTGCTGATGTTTTTTCCTATAAAGCAGTAAAAATTTAGAGGCTAGTCATCCATATGTCACTGGGCTGCAATCAAAATAAAAATTACAATCTCCAATTGAGGCAGTAGGGATGATTTTTTCACAAAATGTAAAGAAAAAATGCTGTATCAGCTACATTTTCAACTTTCTCAATTAAAGCTTAACTTCATGCTTGTCCTTGATACTTCTGCTAATCATTTTATTGGAATCTATGTCATAATGTAGAGAACTTCATGGTAGCCATGAATTTTCTAATGGTTGCTGACTGCACAGCTTTGATATTTTGATGTTGGCAAAGAGAATTAAGCAGTCAGCATTAAGATTATTTCAAACAGACCAGCTTCTGTGAAGGAAGTGATAGAATAGTTTGGCTGGGGAGAGCTTTTATAGGCGCAACAACATGGGCAGGGATTAGAAAGCTAAGTGGGAACAGATCCTAAGAGGCACTGAAAAATAAAGGGGTATAAGAACCCCAGACCATCTTTGCAGTGAAAGGGTCAGTGGGGTGAAGAAAAAGAAATGATTATAGGACTGGTGAAAGGAAACAAATATTTGAGGAAGGGAAGGACAAACAGAAAAAAGAAGAGATGTGGGGAAACTCTAGTGGGCTCAAGGCTGAGGACTAGTGGAAGTTTGGGTTACTGTTGGAGTTGGTAAGGGAGAGTAACTAGCAGATTGAAGGTCAGGACGCGAGCTAATATGACGAATGGTGCAGGCATGGAGGTGAAGGAAGGAGCCAAGGAGGCAGTACAACTGGAGCAAAAGCTCAAATAGGCTTTAGGACAGGAGGCATCATGTGCTGTCAGTAGGAAAGAACAGGCAAGGGAGTCAAAGGTCCAAGAGCTCCGTTTTTTTTGTTATTGTTATCTGCTGTCTTATAGCAACACTATAAAGCAGTTGAGATATTTAAGTAGTAGTCTTGCCAGTTCCACCTCGCACCCCTCATGAGTATCCATAGCTGAGCAGGGATTTAAAACCAGGTGTTCTGACTCCTAGTCTGTCACTCTATCCATTGCACCACATTAGGTATCGAGAGCTCCTGAATAGAGATGAGGACGAATATAAAAACGGATTGGCTGTTTTGACGAAAATAGCTGATTCGTTAAATATTCATCCCTTCATATTCGTGGGTTCCACAGACCCCCACGAATACGAAGGGATGAATATTTACCCATTTTTATCCGTCCTTTGTATTAAAAAAAACAAACCAACCATTCTGCCTACCAGCCGCCGATTAGCTGATAAGTGACCGATGGGCAGCCACCCACCACCACAGCCTACCCCCACCCCCTTCCTCTCCCTACCTTAGCCTCCACCCCCACCAACACTTCCTTACCTTAATCGCCGCTGCCAAGGTCTTCATCTGACCTCCCAGCCACAGCATGTAAAAAGGGAGACTGGCTGCTCTTTGCAAAGATGGCGGCTGCGGCTTCATTTAGGGTAGGGAAGCTGCAGCTGCCATCTTTGCAAAGGGCAGCCTAGATTCCCTTTAATAACCCCCCCATGAATTGATGAATAACTTTGTTATTCGTTGCTTCATGGCGGCAACTTCGTGCTTCATGAGTCGTCAACCTTTGACAACTCATGAAGCGGGACAACTCGCCAAAATGGTGAGTCGTTCCCATCTCTACTCCTGAACCTTACATTCACATTTTGCAATCTGTGGCTATTCCTATTATTCCAGCCCAGTGACGAAAGAGTGTAACACTTGTGCTTCTCAAACACCCTAAGAAAACAGGGAAACCCACATCCATAATGAAGAAAAACAAAAAATGTGATGGGGAATCTTCTGTTTAAAAGAGGGAAGGATGTAAAGCCTTGCAAGGGTCTGGGCATAAGTAGTTCTTCCTAGCCATTATTCTTAAATATGTAAATCTTAGTTGTCTGAATCTGTTTTCATTGTTCCAGACTAATTTATCTCAGGATAGTGAAGCTGCACTTATGATGGACTATGCAGCAGCCATGGATGGCTCAAGTAAACAAGCTGATGCTTCCAGTGTGGAAGGCAATCTCACACAGTCCCCTTCGGATGAAAATTTATCACTGTCTGCATCCCAAACACTACCTGTCCACGAAGACCCCCAGGAAAACAGCCATGATGCTTGGACCTTAGATGACACTAGCCAGCAATGGGACAGCAGTGTGCTGCTGGACCAAGACTGTGATAAAATGTCTGGGAGCTCCGTGAGCATCTCGGAATCTGGAACTGTGAAGAAATCCAAAGGTATAGTATTTTGCTTTTCAGCTTTTGTATATAAGCATATGACTACACTCGATTTGATTCACAGCCAATATTTCATTTGAAATCAGTCAGTACTCATACAGGGGCTGCAGACTGATTCAGGGGTTCACCATTCATACTGAACGCCATGTGATTTGCATTTCAGACCAAATCCCCCTTCCTTCCTTGCCATCCTTCCTCCCTCTGGTCTTGCCTCTTGTCAATCCTTTTATGGGGCATAAAATATCTGTAGGTGGTGTTTTAGTGATGTAAGCAGTTTGGGCATGACAGGAGCCTACCACAATTAATCACATGGGGGGGGGGGGAATCCAGAACTGGACCAGTAGGCACTGAAGCTATTAGTGAGTTATATGTTCCCTGCAACTGGTCGTTGTTAGGAAATGTGTCTTGCTGATTTCAAGAACAAATCTAAAGAAAAGCATCAGAGCTGTGTTCTGTTAAGTTTTTAAATGAGAGAATAAAGGGACCACTTGTTAACTTTGGAGAGTGTAGGCCTCATGTTTCTAAACAGGCATCTGGGAAAGGTGTACTAATTGAGAGCTCATCTCACTAGAACAAAGGACTCTTGCTATATTTAAGTTGTTCTTCCTCCCCAGAAGAACACTCAATACGTTTTGCTTGTTTGAGGTGGGTAACTTTTTGCATGAAAGTTATCCTTGCATGAAGCACATTTAATCTGTTATCTCTGTTTTAGATCTTTTAAATACATGCACTGTTGTCTGATTCTGTTCTGATGAGAAACAAGTGCATGTTGTATTTCATTGAACCACCTGAGTAGACTCAGGAAAACATCTCAAGCTTCAGCCCCTCTTCCCCATTATTTCGAGAGGCATGTTACAAGATGAAGCACTATAAGGGCTAAATCCAATTCTTAGTCCCAACTATAGGAAAACTGTTGAATTGGTGGGACTTTTCTAAGTACAATACTTGTACAAATCCTGGGGATTTAGTAGGTCTGCTCAGGTTGGCTTAACAGATGGATTGGGCTCTTAAGTGTTCAAACAGCTATATAAATACTTACTCTTGGTAGTACATATATAAAATGCTAATGTTAACATTTTTAAAAATAAATACTGATTGCCTTCAAATATTTTTTGCTGAATAATTGAAAATTAAAATCTTTCACATCCTCACTGTTGTAGGTGGAATACTGAAAAAGAGTGCAAAGTTATTTTTCCTTCGACGGCACCATCAAAAAGACCCGGGAATGAGCCAATCACATAATGACCTCACCTACTTACAGCAACCTACATCTGATGGAACTCAAAGAAAGGGGGGGACCCTAACACGCATTCTGAACAAGAAAATTATCTTTAAAAGCAAGAGCAAGAACAAGCTCAATGGCACACCTGTTGAACCATATGCATAAAACTGTATGCCAAATTATATTACCTGCACATGTTCAGTTGTTTACAGAAACATAAGACAATAATGTGCTTAATGAGAGTCGCTAATGCTGTGGTGTATTGAAGAGCCTGGGTAAAAGAGCAAGGAGATGAAATTGGTGGAAGGATTACAGCAAGCTTAAATTGCCGAGAAAAAGACTTCAGTTCTGTCCAACAAAAACAAAAGTATTCTGGCACCGTTGACAGGCATTAACCCTGTTCAGACTTTCTAAGAAATGTGCTGGTTTATTTCAGGAGGCCTTGGTCTACAAAACATTACTCAAAAATCAGGTTTAAAATAAAGTGTTTTTAGTATGGAGTGAACACAAGACCACCAGGGAGCTACAGTGGACAACTGTCTGCATGAATGTATGATAGGTGCATATAATGGTTGCATTTTAAGAGTATCATTATATGGTGAAGCTTAGCAACACACAATTTTTAAAAAGTGCTGAGCTGAAGGGGGAACACAGCTGGGCAGAACAGGAAATCCTGATCCAGATGATCTGAACTTGGAAATTGGCAATCTTGTGCATGCTTACTAAGAAGTAATTCCTGCTGTGTAGAGTGGGGCTTACCCCAGGTAAGAGTGCACAAGACTGCAGGCTTAGAATATTTCTGGAGATGGAATTGACACAATGAATGGGTAATCCTGATGTAGTAATTCTTCAATCTGTAATTAGATCTGCTTTTAGTAGATAGTAGCCATACAGATTGGTCACTTATCAGATTACTTATAAATCTAATATTTATACTTAGTGCATGTATCACAATGAATCCCCTGTTTGTTATGAGCTGACAGGCCCTTAAGAAATCCATGTTCTAATTTCCATGAGTACTCAACTTTGCCAATGCTGTTAACATACCTTGGGGAGCCTACAATATGTTAGACAAAGGTGCTCTGTCACAGCAGAACAAAGGATAACATAAGTAAAGCATGTGTAGTCTCTCAGATTTTCCCCCTCTGTGTTCCATTTTGCAATGAAATGAGTTAAGGGATGTGTGTATTTGAGTTCTGAAGTTACTCCTTCTTGAAATTCCAAGAAGGGAAAAATGATGCTCACTGTTACCTTGCTATCAGGTAATGAAAACAAACATACATATCTCTTTAATTTACATATTCTTATATATGCATTCTTTATTGAAGTTCAAAGTTTATGTATCTGACTTCATTGGGGACATGCTTTGAAATATGTGGCTTGATTGTGGGGTACAGAATCAAGCTTTCTTAGTTATTCAGGTGACACTTGGTACCAATACTATTATTGCATTGTTTTTTTTAATCAGTAAAGGAAGAAATGTCATGGGCAGAAATCATGATGCTCCAGGAATTTTTAATATAAGCTACAGTGATGGTATTTGTGGACATGGCCTTATAAAGCCTAGTATGCAAATGAAGGCTGTTGAAATGAAGCAAACATTTGCAGTGCATACAGCAGATTCTAACTCCTTTTACGAATGTCAGTTGTAGATTGATTGCTAGAGAGTTAACAGACATACGAAATGCTTCTTTTTATAATAAGCACTATGATTGGGATCCTAGACCTATTTCTTTGGAGAAAAGACTTGTCATCAGCAGACCAGCTTCCATGTTGATCACGGGTAGGAGGACTTGTGAGGTTCCAGATATTGTTGGATTGAAACTACAGTCAACCCTCGACTTACGAACGGCCCTAGTTACGAACGGCCCTCGACCTAAGAACCAAAAACAGCCGGAACGGATTAATTGGTTTTCAGTGCATTCCTATGGGAAATGCTGATTCGACTTACAAACTTTTCGACTTACAAACTTCCTTCCGGAATGGATTAAGTTTGTAAGTCGAGGGTTGACTGTACCTTCATCACTAATCAGTGGAGGCAAGAGGTGAGGAGTTAACAGTCAAACAATATCTAAAAGGCTACACGCTCCCCATTCCTAATACAAATAGATTTAGGACTGGGTTGCAAGAGTGTTGTATCGTGAATTATCTTTTATTGTATAGCTTGATGATGGCACATATGTGGATTGAAATGCAAAACTAAAAAGAAAAGCAATTGCTGCTCTGTCTCTTACAAATACTTGACAACATTTAAAAACTATTTGAAAGTCTTAATGCTGTGTTATTGAATTTTAAAGGAAAAAAAAGATACCAAAGGTATACCGTGTGGTTTGTATGTCTTTTTAAAATGGACTCAATGCAGCAACATGACACTGGGACAGAAATTATAATCTTAACATTAATGTCTATTTCTAAAGCAAAAAAGCTTATAAGGCATAGGTTATTTTACAACAGCTAAAAATAGCTAAAGTTATACTTTTTTGATCCAGAGTTGCAAGTCATCAGAAACATCTGGTCACATTGCTTTCAAAGAAAAAGGTATTTTCAACAAGTACTATACATTTCAGGATCTTCTGGGCAAGAGTGGGTTTGCAGAGGCTTCAGGAAATTGCACCAAATTTCAGTTGACGATACACAGGGCACTTTACACAAATTTTTTTTAGAAATACTTCTATTTGTATCACCTATTTTCAGATGTAAAGAATACTATCTAGTGCTTTATGCTTCCTCTTTCCTGTCAAAAAACTTGGCTACATAATTGTTTCCAACACACAAACTGTATAACTATTAATTAGTAGTCATTATTAAGTGTATAGTTTGCAGGGAATCCAAATGTTCTTCCAGGTTGTTTATATGGCAAGACAATTCCTTTTTTTCCCTTCATTCAAATGGCAAAATGCAAGCTGCTGCTTTTAACTCTATTCCTAGTCAGTGCTTCCCTTGCTTCATGGTATTTGTGTAGAGCATGGCTGTCACATAGAACACTGTTCAGAAGTGTTTATGCTAACTTCATAATTTTCTTAATAGTAAACCATTTTGTGTATTTGTGGAAAGTCTTCTAAGTAAATCTAGTGAATATGCTGTATCCTGCTTTTGATCCACAACAGCTCTTAGCAATAAGATAGAATGAAGTTGTATGCTACCACATCCCTTTTACTGTAGCCCAAAAAGGGAGCTGCGAGACCATGCAGGAATACAAAGGAGTATGTGATCCCAGCTTATTTTGAAAGATTGAATGGATAAACTGTATGAGGTATGATACAGTTGCAAAGCAGAATGCATTCACTGGCCACCAGATTTAGACAAGAATCCCAGAACCAAATTCTGTTGATTTCGGTGGGAAGCCAACTAGCTGGTGTGGTCCCAGGCGAAGGCTGAAATCCTATTACTGGTGAGTACATTTTATTAAACTTAATGGTACTTACTTCTCAGCTAAAACACACAGGACTGTATCATTAGTCTTACCCATAAACTAGATCCAATATGAGGGTTAGCAGAAGAAATGCAGAAGTACTGTTTGAAATCATGTTGGCTAACATACAGTAGAAAGCTACATGTACTAGAGTAGGCCTATTAAGCCAGTGAGGATTTAATGTCAATTCTATAAGTTCCACTGATTCAAATTGGCCTACTCTAGTTGTGACTTTCAACACTAAAGTAAGTCACAATGAGAATATGCCTGTTGTGTCAGGATTTCAGCTACTGTGCTGCGATCGTGACTGTATCGGTAATAGAAGAACAATTAGCACAATCAACCCTAATGAAACTTATAATTGTGTTTGAAATTGAGCAACAGCTTGTGCAATAACTAAGATGGGCGGGATAAAAATGTAAGAAATAAATAAATAAATAAATAAGGAAAATGTTTGCACAAGGGGTTTTGGAAGCAGATTTGGCACTTGTACAAAATTAAAAACTGTTTGCACAACTGGTAGATGCTTTGTCCAGGACTCTGAATGCAAACCTACATCTTACAAAAACTATAAAAAATGTGTACATTTAATGTTATCATTTATTTATATATTTGTAAATTTGTACATATAAAATAACAAAGAACAGACTGTCGCACCAGGCTCATTAAATCACATCATGAATGTAAAAAACAAACAAACCCAAAATTCTTAAAGCAAGCAGGAGAACTTTTGTATTGAGTGATACCATGCTAAGACTGGTTTAAAAAACACTAATTCAGTGTGCAGCAATTCTACAAGGAGAGAGCAGCTTTCCTGTGTCTCTTGAAATAGGAGCAAAACAAGCAATGTCAGTGGAAAGATTCAGAATGCGAAATGGGCATGTAGCAATTTCTTAGTACATTGGAAGTAAATAGAAAATACATTATTCCTTCTGCGGCGTTCTTGTGTCTGGCCAGTAACCTACTCAAACCTGCTAATGTCTGTAGGTGTAAAAAATGGAAGTTACGAACGGCCACCGTCTGACCTTGTGAGTGACAGACTGATTGTACAGGGTCATATTATGTAGCAGAAGCCTGGCCGCCATCTGGGATCTTGCCTGGATACGCAGGTATCCAACCAAGTAGCGGTTTTGCAGCTCCAGCGCCTAAACGCCCCGCCGAACCTTGCCAGCGACCCGCAGTGACGGGGTCTGTAGTCCACCCTCCTTTGTAGGGGTGCAGCTGACACGTTCAGCTCCGGTTCGGCAGCCTCCGCCGAGGCACGTGGGTTTCCCGTGAGCCTAATCAAACGTAGCTTTCCGATGCTTTGCAGCCCAGTCTTCCTCCCAGCCCCCGTTACGAGGTTACTGACCTGGCCCACCTTCCTACTTCTCCCTCGGGCGCAGAACACTCTTCCCCCCCCCCCGTGCGTCCGAAGCCGGAGTCCCTGCAACAACCCCGTTGCCTCCCAGCCCAGAACTACGACTCCCAGGGTGCTTCGCAAACCCACGAGCCAGTTTCCGGTGTCGCGTGGTTTCCGGCTCGGATCGGAACCCGGAGTCCGGATTCGATCCGGGGGCGAGCATTCCAAAAAGCAGGTAATGCCAATCCCCGTCTTACCGCGCGCCGCCCCCTCGGTGCCAGCAGCTGCCTGGGCGCCAAACGCGGGACCCTCCGCCCGCCTTCGGGGCTCCCTAGGCCCGCGCCGCGGCCCCGCCGCCTACCCGCGCCGCCGCCTCTTTTTCCCTCCCCTCCGTCTCGCTCGCCTCCTCCACGCCGCCTGTTCTTTGTTACAGGCGGGAGCCGCCGCCGCCGGCCGCGCGTGCCGTGGAGGGGGCGAGGCGGGTCCGAGGCAAAACCCGGCGGAGCCACTCCTGGATCCCCGGCCGACGGCCGCCTCGGGCTTGCCTGTCGCCGCCGCCGCCGCCGTCCTGGGCTGGTCGAGCCTCCCTCCATTTCTTTTTCTTCCCTCTCCAGGCTAGGCTTGGGAGTGGCAGCGTCGGTTCTTTTGTCTGGTAGTCGGGGGGGGGGGGGTGCGTGTGAGAAGGCGTGAAAGACAGGGAAGCCGGAGGAGCCGCCCTGGCAAGAAGCCCTGGCTGGCCTCTGCCTTCGTGGGTCGCCCTTCTCCGGGCGAGTGACAGCCGTGGGCTTTGCCCCCCCCCCCGAGGAGAGGGCAAAGTCCCCTGGGGCGCCCGGCCGGGCTCCGCGTCTGCCTCTCCGGCCACAGGAGGGGCGGGCGGGCGCCTCTTGCGTGGCCTGTGGCGAGGGTGCCTGCTTTGGCCCCACAGAGTCTGGGGCCGCCGGAAGGACTCCTATATGGGGAGAGGGCCAGTAGTGGCCCAATTTGGCCCAAGAAGGCCCGGGCCGTTCCACTTTTTTCATGCCACACACAATGTCACTCCCTCAGATTTTACAAGAAGCCACTGGGCGCAGTTGATCCCTCCTGTTTCTTTAAGCACTTTATTCGGCATCAGTCCAAATAACCAGTTCATGCACAAGGAGAATTCATTAAAAGAATTTTGGAAAAACTGCACGCGACCATTTTTCTTACCTATTTTTCATTCACCATGATTGGAGACAAGGAGCTGTGCCCGTCAACACCTTGGACGGTGGAGGGCAATCTAGGATGTTTAATATATCTTGGCAATTAAGTATACATTTGAATTATTTGTTGCATTTTCTAGTGATACATTTATTTTCAGGAAATATTGGTGAAATGTTTCTCTGGTGTGGAGACACTGAAGCAGACATTAGTTAGTTACTCAGATGTTTAAGGTGCAGTTCAAACTGCAGTCCTCTGCCTGTTTACTTGGAAGTAAAGCCCAATTCAGAGGATCTTAGTTCTCAGTACACATGAGATCACACTTATTCTCATTGACTGCAATGTTTGAAAATAAATGCAGGTATGATGTGAAAATTAAAAACTGAACAAGTTTTGGAAAGAGATTCTTCTAAAGTTACTGTGGATGTTTTCTGAGCTTGTTGCCTGTGTTTAGGACCACATTGGCAAAAATATCAATAATTATGCCCTGTTATGTGTTACTTGTAAGAATCAGTTACAGGACAGAATCACTGTTAAATGTAACACTGAGATATGACAAGGGATTTGTACTTTTTTTTTCCAAGCTGGTGGATTTTTTTATTTTTGTTCTCATTAATTCATGTTTGCCTTCTTTCTTTTGACCCACTCACATTTGATGCCAAGGAAAAATGGGTGTTGTCCTAGTACATTTACATCAATGTATATATCTACTCAGAAGTAAGCCACACCGAATTCAGTGGTTGTTTTCCAGCCTTAACTTTTTCCTTATACAGCGTGGCAGCCTGTTTCTGATGTTAATTTGACACATTCTGCCTAGTCATGATATATGTAAAATATGTACATTCTTCTTCTTTAATATTTTATGTTCAAGGGACATTACAGATATTTACTAATGGAAACTATTTCTGCAAGATGCACATATAATATGCAGCCTGTGAGACTGAGCTGCTAGAGGTCCATATAAAAGTACTCCCCCAAGTCTCTTACAGACTATAGGACTTAAATCCTGTTGCGAGGTCCAGCTCTTCAGACTTGTTGAATAAATGGGCATTACATAATTGTTGACTTACCATTCGTTATTTGGTTTTGCTCTTCTAGTCACAAACAATTAGATTTAGGCAAAGCTAAACAAAAAAAATTAAAATAATTTTTAATGAATGTCGTTACATGACAGGATTGTACCAGAAATGGTAGGTTACTGCTCAAATACTCTAATATGGAGCATGAATTATTTCTTTTGAAGAAGTTTATTTTTTAAAAAAAAACCCTCTTCGTAGAGTAAATAAAACAGGTTTTTTGTTGTCTCTGTGCCAGTGTTTATGAATGTTTATTTTTGGTAAAACGGTTTTGCAATTGGTGATGGCCTCTTTGCTCTGTGTCAGGGGTTTATATTTTCTTCATCTCCAGTCAAATCAGACTATCATCTGAAGATGAATATAGTCAAACATCTGCATCCCTTCACCTTTGCTTCTTTTGACACTTCTGCATTTATTACATCTGCTTCCTTTTCTATTTTACCTAAACCACGATGGACTAATTTACAAACTGGTGCAAGTTATGACCTATGTTTACAGGATTAGTGCCACATCTGCTAGCGTGTAGCCTTGGTGTCAATGTGATTATTCCTGTCTAATCTTGCAAAATGAAGGCAGTGCAGCATCTATTCTGAGTTTGTATAGTATATCTGATGTTGGCCCTGTGTACATAGGAAAAAAATTCGGGTGTGAAAAAATATCACAGTGGGAAATAAGAAAAACCTTAAGATCATGCTGACAATGGTGGTTATAGAAAACCTGCATCTAGAAGTACTGTAAGGTAAAGGTTCCCCTTGACATTTAGTCCAGTCGTGTCCGACTCTAGGGCGCGGTGCTCATCCCCGTCTCCAAGCCGTAGAGCCAGCGTTTGTCCGTAGACAGTTTCCATGGTCACGTGGCCAGCGCGACTAGACACAGAACGCCGTTACCTTCCCACCGTGGTGGTACCTATTTATCTACTCGCATTTACGTGCTTTCGAACTGCTAGGTTGGCAGGAGCTGGGACAAGCGACGGGAGCTCACTCCGTCGTGTGGATTCGATCTTACGACTGCTTGGTCTTCTGACCTTGCAGCACAGAGGCTTCTGCGGTTTAACCCGCAGCGCCACCATGTCCCTACAGAAGTACTGTAGTGAGATGTAAAATACATTAATCTCAGTATAAGATGTCAACTTAGGATATTACTCACAGATTTCTATAGTGCCGTTTTTTGCCTCCATCGTCTCCTACCCCTTCTATTGTCATTTGCCTTGCAAATGGTTTATATGCATGCTGCACCACATGGGAGACCAATTCTTCAACAGAAACAGAAAAATAAACCATACCAGTACAAACTGGGGGTGGGGCAGGTGGCACCAGAAGAAGGTGAAATCACCAAGATCATTTGTTCCATGTCCAGAGTCAGTCTTCCTACTAGCAGATTAGGAGATAAAACAGTGGTGGCCAAGGCACTATCTATTCTAGCATCCTGTTTGCAAGAGTAGCCAGATTTTGTGCTTTCAGGATGTTCTCAGGAAGAGTGTGAACAACACTGTGGTATTCAGAGAATTCAGGAATGTGAATTCTCCATTTATTTATCATCACCAATAGCTTTGAGAAACCTTCCCTTTCTGAATCTGAACATGCATTTAAGCTGTCTGAGCTAGCTTTTTGTGCACTCCTAGACATACAAGAATCACTACCTTCTATGCCCTGAAGATGAACCAGGGTCCATGTATTGGATTTAGTCCATTGGAGCAAAATATATATTGACATTACTTTTATGACCACGTTTCTCTTTTAAAAAAATCAAGGACAAATTGTGCAGAATATAAAAATCCAGAATCCTGTTGGATTACTTACATCAGTGTAAGTGCACGAACATAAATCGTAGCAGTGAATTCCTCCTGGTTAATGAGTCACCACTTGCATTCCTTGTTGCCTTTGTGCTCTTTTGCCAGTTCTATAACCAATAGAATTCTGGCTATAATGTAGAATTATTGTGAAACTTGGCGTTTATCTTTCTTTTTTTTTTTAAAGAAAATTGATGGAAATTAACAAACTGAAGGAACAAGCAGATCTCATCCCACACAGAGTTTATGTGTATGGAAGTGAATAACAGATGACAGGAGAAATTTGGAAAATAAGATTGTTTCTGATATAGGAAATGCCTGTCTCTTCACAAGCAGTGCTCCATCCCACTGTTGATTACTTCTGAGCTCATGCATGTGCAACCCTCTATTTTTGTGATACTTGCACTTCATCTCAATCAAGGAAGATGGCATGTCCTCTGTTGGGCAATCTATTTCCTTTCTGGGAGTTTTCCTTTCTTCCGAGCCATATCCCAGCTGTGCTTGTTCCCTCAACTCCTATAGCTAATTTGAGAGCTGTTGCTAATCTGTGTATTTGTATGCTTAAATTCTAATACAGTGCTTCCCAACCTTGGGTAACACAGGTGTTCTTGGACTGCAACTTCTAGAAACCCTGGCCAGCACAGCTGGTGATGAAGGCTTCTGGGAACTGAAGTCCAAGAACACCTGAGTTACCAAGGTTGGGAACCACTGTTCTAACAGAACATCTGATACCTTAAGACCAACGTATCTCCTCTGTTCTGCAAATACAATGGGCACATCTTAGTTTTGCTTCCGTTGGGATAGTGTTTTTCCAATGCTAGGTGTTTTACATCTTTTACAGAGCAAGTCTGTGCAGGTCTATTTTGAAATAAGTTCAATTATTTCTTTATTTATTTTTTCAATTTGATAAATAGTGAAAGTGAAAGGAAAGTCCGATGCTGCAAAAAAAAAAAAAATACTGCATAGGAACCTGGAATGTAAGATCTATGAACCTTGGTAAGCTGGATGAGGTCAAACAGGAGATGGCAAGAATCAACATTGACATCCTGGGCGTCAGTGAACTAAAATGGACGGGAATGGGCGAATTCAATTCAGACGATTATCATATCTACTGTTGTGGGCAAGAATCCCGTAGAAGAAATGGAGTAGCCCTCATAGTCAACAAAAGAGTGGGAAAAGCTGTACTGGGATACAATCTCAAAAATGATAGAATGATTTCAATACGAATCCAAGGCAGTCCTTTCAACATCACAGTAATCCACGTTTATGCACCAACCACCCATGCTGAAGAGGCTGAAATTGACCAATTCTATGAAGACTTACAACACCTTCTAGAACTGACACCAAAGAAAGATGTTCTTGTCATTATAGGGGACTGGAATGCTAAAGTAGGGAGTCAAGAGATAAAAGGAACAACAGGTAAGTTTGGCCTTGGAGTTCAAAACGAAGCAGGGCAAAGGCTAATAGAGTTTTATCAAGAGAACAAGCTGGTCATCACAAACACTCTTTTCCAACAACACAAGAGGCGACTCTACACATGGACATCACCAGATGGGCAATACCGAAATCAGATTGATTATATTTTCTGCAGCCAAAGATGGAGAAGCTCTATACAGTCAGCAAAAACAAGACCTGGAGCTGATTGTGGCTCTGATCATCAGCTTCTTATAGCAAAGCTCAAGCTTAAACTGAAGAAAGTAGGAAAAACCACTGGGCTAGTCAGGTATAATCTAAACCAAATCCCTTATGAATACACAGTGGAAGTGAAGAACAGATTTAAGGAACTCGATTTGGTGGACAGAGTGCCTGAAGAACTATGGATGGAGGCTCGTAACATTGTACAGGAGGCAGCAACAAAAACCATCCCAAAGAAAAGGAAATGCAAGAAAGCAAAGTGGCTGTCCAACGAGGCCTTACAAATAGCAGAGAAGAGAAGGGAAACAAAATGCAAGGGAGATAGGGAAAGTTACAGAAAATTGAATGCAGACTTCCAAAGAATAGCAAGGAGAGACAAGAGGGCCTTCTTAAATGAACAGTGCAAAGATATAGAGGAAAATAATAGAAAGGGGAAAACCAGAGATCTGTTCAAAAAAATTGGAGATATTAAAGGAACATTTTGTGCAAAGATGGACACGATAAAGGACAAAAATGGTAGGGACCTCAGAAGCAGAAGACATCAAGAAGAGGTGGCAAGAATACACAGAGGAATTATACCAGAAAGATCGGGATGTCCCGGACAACCCAGATAGTGTGGTTGCTGATCTTGAGCCAGACATCCTGAATAGTGAAGTCAAGTGGGCCTTAGAAAGCAATGGCTAACAACAAGGCCAGTGGAGGTGATGGCATACCAGTTGAACTATTTAAAATCTTAAAAGATGACGCTGTTAAGGTGCTACACTCAATATGCCAGCAGGTTTGGAAAACTCAGCAGTGGCCAGAGGATTGGAAAAGATCAGTCTACGTCCCAATCCCAAAGAAGGGCAGTGCCAAAGAATGCTCCAACTACCGTACAATTGCACTCATTTCACATACTAGCAAGGTTATGCTCAAAATCCTCCAAGGTAGGCTTCAGCAGTATGTGGACCGAGAACTCCCAGAAGTACAAGCTGGATTTCGAAGGGGCAGAGGAACTAGAGACCAAATTGCTAACATGCGCTGGATTATGGAGAAAGCCAGAGAGCTTCAGAAAAACATCTACTTCTGCTTCATTGACTACGCAAAAGCCTTTGACTGTGTGGACCACAGCAAACTATGGCAAGTTCTTAAAGAAATGGGAGTGCCTGACCACCTGATCTATCTCCTGAGAAATTTATATGTGGGACAGGAAGCCACAGTTAGAACTGGATATGGAACAACTGATTGGTTCAAAATTGGGAAAGGAGTATGACAAGGCTGTATATTGTCTCCCTGCTTATTTAACTTATATGCAGAATACATCATGCGAAAGGCTGGACTGGAGGAATCCCAAACCGGAATTAAGATTGCCAGAAGAAATATAAACAACCTCAGATATGCAGATGATACCACTCTGATGGCAGAAAGTGAGGAGGAATTGAAGAACCTCTTCATGAAGGTGAAAGAGGAGAGCGCAAAAAAATGGTCTGAAGCTCAATATCAAAAAAACTAAGATCATGGCCACTGGTCCCATCACCTAAGATATGGAGGCAGTGACAGAGTTTACTTTCTTGGGCTCCATGATCACTGCAGATGGTGACAGCAGCCACAAAATTAAAAGATGCGTGCTTCTTGGGAGGAAAGCGATGACAAACCTAGACAGCATCTTAAAAAGCAGAGACATCACCTTGCCGACAAAGGTCCACATAGTCAAAGCTATGGTTTTTCCAGTAGCGATATATGGAAGTGAGAGCTGGACCATAAAGAAGGCTGACCGCCGAAGAATTGATGCTTTTGAATTGTGGTGCTGGAGGAGACTCTTGAGAGTCCCCTGGACTGCAAAGAGATCAAACCTATCAATTTTAAAGGAAATCAACCCTGAGTGCTCACTGGAAGGACAGATCCTGAAGCTGAGGCTCCAATACTTTGGCCATCTCATGAGAAGAGAAGACTCCCTGGAAAAGACCCTGATGTTGGGAAAGTGTGAAGGCAAGAGGAGAAGGGGACGACAGAGGACGAGATGGTTGGACAGTGTCATCGAAGCTACCAACATGAATTTGACCAAACTCCGGGAGGCAGTGGACGACAGGAGGGCCTGGCGTGCTCTGGTCCATGGGGTCACGAAGAGTCGGACACGACTTAACGACTAAACAACAACAAGCCCACTAGTGCCACAGCACTACTCTGGGTGGTTCACATAAACTAAACAAATAGTTAATATGATAAAACCATAGCCTCTAACCATGTAAAAACTAAGTATTAATAAAAACTGTGGAAAAGCAAAGAAACAAAAACAAAGTTATAAACAGCAAATAACTGAATTGAGATGTAAAAGTAGCTCGGCTATACTCGGAGTGGAAGGCCTCCCTAAGTAGCCATGTCTTTAGTTGCTTCTTAAATATCACCAGGGAAGAGGCCAGGCAAAGCTCCTCTGGGAGCTTATTCCACAAAGATGGGAGCCACCATGAAGAAGGCCCTACTTCTTTTAGAAGATTTATGGGCCTCCCTTGTGGTGGATACCCGGAGGAGCTTCATCTGCACTGACCTGATAGGTTGGGCATTTGACATTGGGGCAAGATGCTCCGACAAGTCACATGGGCCCAAACTGTGCATGGCTTTGTACATGAGATTCAAGACCTTGAAACTGATCTGGGAGGCCATAAGTAAGCAGTGGAGGCAAGCCAGAACTGGGGTAATGCAATCATATCTGCTTGTCCCAACGACTAGTCTGGCCGCTGCATTTTGCACCCTCTGGAGTCTTTGGACTAGCCCCAAGGGAAGCCCCACATAGAAGGCATTGCAGTAGTCGGTCCAGGAAATGGCCAACACCTGCACCAGGGTCCTGAGGAAGCCATTGTCCAGGTAGGGGCAGAGTTGGGCAATCAACCTAAGCTGGTTAAAGGCTGATCTGGACACAGCTCCAATCTGGGCATCTCAAGAAAAAGCTGAGTCCAGAAGCACACCCAAATTCTGAACTTGGTCCTTAAGCGGGAGGGCAACATCATCCACTTTAGGGACCACCATCCCTTTTTGACAGACACCCCCCCCCCCCAGAACACAGCCTCTGTCTTGTCCGGGTTCAGCTGGAGCCTGTTTGCCCTGGTCCATTCCAGTACCAAAGCCAGGCAACGCTCGAGTGTCTGGACAGCATCCACTACAGGGGTGGTAAAGGAGAGACAAAGCTGGGTGTCATCACTCCAGATCTCTTGATGACCTCCCACAGAAATATATGCTCACATATAAGGTTCTATAGCTTAAGGTTGCAGTATTAAGCACACTTTCCCTATAGTAAATAATAATAATGCGCTGTCAAGTCAATTCTGACTTATGGCGGTCCTTTTTAGAGTTTCCAGATGGAGCATACCTTCTCCTGAGGACTCCCTGGGACTGTGCAACTTGCCCAAGGCTACACAGACTGGTTCTTCTCCCAAGAGGCACAGTGGATAATTGAACTCCCAACCTCTGGTTCTGCAACCAGAGGAACCTAAACCTCTGAGCTATCCACACATAGGATTTACCTCTAAGTAAATGTGCATACAGTTGTATTGCTAGGTTCCTGTAGCTTTAACAGTCTTCTACATGTGTTCTTCTAAGAAGCAAATTGCTTTTCTCAGGCTGTCGTTAGCCTTCATCTTCAGCAGCAGCAAACACCATTCATTGTCTGAAATATGTTGACTTAGTGTAACAACTTTAGCTCAGTTCAACACCCTTTTATTTCCTGGCAAAATGTAAAAAACAAACAAACAAAACCTGGTAAAGTTGGTCACTGGGATGAAATAAAGTAAACATCAGCTCAGAAATATATTATTTCCAAAACTGAGCAATACTTACATTCCTATTACCTAATTATTACTTTATAGTATAAATGAAATTTTATGCCAACATTTCTTCTCAGTTGGCCAGTAGTGATGTTTAAAACCCACTGTTTTAAGGATTAAAATTCCTTTTCATGGATAAAGCTCTGTGGAGGTTGTGGGAACATAACTCCATATGACTTCATTTTTTTTTCTGGTCCATTTTCTGGTTCCCTGAGGCTTAAAGGGGAAGCCAATAGGATCTGACAACGTCAAATCTGAGCAAGTGAGGATTCAGTTTCAGAATAACTGTCAGGTCTAGAGAGGCAAGGTTGAATCAGGTAGGTTGACTTCAGTCAAAGTAAATACATCAGGCAAGGGCAGCAGCAATCTTGTGTAAAACGTAGCTATAGCAGGACCATGGATAGCTCAGAGTGAGTATGGCTGACTGGTACTCTTCTGCTAAAATCATAAGATAACTGCCTCAGGAGCAAGTTAAACTAAACCCTTCTTTAATAATAATTGGACGTGTTGAGTCAAATCTGACTTACCGTGACCCTTTACAGGGTTTTCTAGGTACAGAGTAGTCAGAAGTGGTTTACCACTCCATTTTTCTGGGAGCACTCTGGGACTGTGCAGCTTGCCCAAGGCCACACAGGCTGGTTGTACTCCTGGGAGACACGGTGGTAAACTGAACTTTCAACCTCTGGTTCTGCAGCCAGATACCTAAATCACTGAGCTATCCAGCCAGGCAGCCATCATTTGTAGTGTAGTCAGCTCTGCCCTCTCTAAACTATTAAGCAATCCTTATATTGATTTTGTTATCTCAAACTTTGACAAAGCTGGAGAGATGAACATTGGCCATAGTCTGATTCCCTGACTTGGAGCATTATGTATATTTTGGTTGTGAGACGTAGTCCTTCCCTTGGCTGTGCAGACTGATCTCTATCTTTATCAGTCTTCTTTACCCAAGAGTACAGACACTTTCAGCATTGTGAAGGTTTCCTATCACGACCATTGATTGTGATATTCTGAAAGCATTACATCTCTATTCTGCTGAAACCCCTAAAATAACAACTGACTAGTTTAATTAAAAAGAGGGCTGGGAGGAGCTTGCATTTGGAAAATTGAAGCAATTTATATTTTTGAAAGCAGGTCATGTGGAAGTTTAAGAAATTAAGTGCTGTATACCATATATAGATAAATATTAGGAAATAGGAGATTGCATATCACTTGAGATACAAATGACAGGATGCAAAGAGATGTAGAGGAAACATGTAGTATGGAAAGGAGATAAATTGTATGGAAAGGAGGTAGATTGTAGATTCTGTCAATTTAGGAAGACCAATGTTGCCATCTCACAATTGCTCGGAAATATGAGGAGACATGATGAGTTTGGATCAGCTAACATGTGAATGTTTTTCTCTTTGTTTACTATCAGAGGAGAATTTTGCATAATGGTGCTAACTTCACTTTGCTTGTGGCAAATAATGGCTCATAATTGGTAGTAAACTTACTGAAGCCCATTAAAATAAATCAACAATCCTTGTGGTTTGTGCTGTTCCAGGAAACAGGGTTTTTAAGTACCTGTGTGTTCCTTACTAGCTAGAGCGAATATTTTTGCTCTCTATACAACTTGACATAAAATTATTTCTGAAATTGTTAAGGTTCAGATCAGTATGTTTTGACATTTCTGTTTGTATTTTTTTCATATACAGTAATTTAATACTTGCATTTTCAGCTGGAAAAAAAATATTTAGTGTTATTTTTATTTTTCAAGAGAGGAGCACTTTACACATAGGATGGACTTGGTGTGGGGGTTCATTTTTGGCACCTCCCCTTTTGTTTCCCTCTGACAGATACTTCAGACACTCATTCGTGCTTTAAACCATCAACGTGTACTTTTGAACCGTTCAACATAATCAGCCTTCAGTGAAGCGGGTCCTTCTCTTCCAATGGGGAGAGGAAGAGTTTAACAGAATAATTAGCTGAAACCTCCAGCTTCCCCAAGTGTTGAAATTGTCCTTTCTCAGGGTTCAGTGTCTCATATGGGTCACCTAATGATGGTAGGTACGATGGGCAGGGTTTTATCTCCCCACAACTCTCTCTCTCTCTCTCTCTCTCTCTCTCCACTCCTTCTCCCCCTCTGTTCCCTGTCCTCCCTATTTATATCTTCCTCCCTTTTTTCTTCCCCCTCCCTTTCCTGTTCCAATTTTCCCGCCTTTTTCTCGACCTTCTCCATCTCTTCCTCAACAAGGTGTTCTTCTTTTCCTCCTTCTCTTCTTCTATAAGTCCTGGAGGCTTGTATTCCCTCCACTTTCCAGGGTAGAGGGACGACACTCAGTGCTGGAGTGGAAGGTGCATTGCTTTCCTGCCCTCTTTCTCATATTTGGGTTTCCCACCATATGTATAAGTGAAAGAAATAGTTATGCCTATATTACACAAAGGAAAGTGTGTCCTTTTTCCTTCATGGAAGTGAGGTTCATTTAGGAAATGTGTCATGAGACAGAGACAGTCCAGATGTTAGCAGAAATCCATTGATCATACGCTATGAACCCAGAAACTGCATATTGTCATCCATTACATATGATAGCACTCCTGGTGTTACATTTGATAGACATTGCGCATGGTGAGGGAGAAACATGAACAGGTTACAAGACTTTAGTGTGTGTTTGCATGTGCATGTGTGCGTGCATGTGTGTGACCTATGCATGGCTTTAAGTGCAATTCATAGCTTTTGGAAATCAAAATAAAAATTCCTATATATGAGTCCTGATTGCAAGAAAATTGTTCTGTTATAGTATATCTACAAGTGTGTATGAGTCCCTGTGGGTGGCCTTTTTTTTTTTTTTTTTTTAGGATGGGTGCCTTTTTTGAGGAAGCACCTGATAGATTGTCTTTTCTGTTTTGACAGATTTGAGAAATGGCAGAAGGTGGCAATGAAGAGACTGTGTTCATATGTAAGTACTCAGGAAGAACTCGTAAAATAATTGTGGCCTTTGTCATAACAGATCTACACTTGTTCTTCTTTCTACTTTTGTATGCCTAAATATCTCATATGTTGTATAAGTATAGAGAGAAGCCTGCCGTTCTTTTAAAAAAAAACAACAACCAAAGAATTAAATTTGCAGCTAATTTATCTATCGTGTTTTTAAGTGAAAAGGGACAACTCTGTCTACTTTGATGGGGCATAGCCTGTTTTTCAGCATACAAGTGTGGTGACAGCTTGGATCATATTTGGACTAGCTTTTCCTCTGGGTGTGTAAGATTTGGCTTCAGATTTGTTGTTTTAGATTGCAGTATCTTTTCCATTTCTGTTATAGTTGTTGTTAATTATTGTTGCACTTAAAGTTCCACATCATAAGCAAAACAGACAGGTCCCTGGCCAAAAGAATTTACACATTTTTATGGTGGGGGACATAACACAGGTGGAAGAAGAAGAGAAAGAGGCAGTGATAATAAGCGGTGAATGCAAGTTCATAGATCTAAGCTTCCTTTTATTTGGAGAGGAGGTCTTTGAGGTGAAGACATTTACAGGAAGTATGAGCTTAGAGGAAGGATCTGAGGGAAAGGAAAGAGGCTTCTTCACATAGATAGCCAGAGGTGCACAGATATGTTTAAATGGTATATATGTATAAAATCCAATGTGCCTAGTTCGAGGACACACAGTTATTTCACAGATTTTATTTGGGATCTTAGCTGTGCAGTATAGACCTGTGGTGGCTGAAATCCTGTGGCTTAGTGTAGTGAGTTGCACTAGAGTAGATCCATAGAATCAGTGGGGTTTTGATTAGTCAGTTCCTCTCTAACTTTCATCAATCCAAATGGGCCTACTTGAGTTGTGATTTAACTGTACCAACGTAAGTCACAATTAGAGCAGGCCCATTTGAATCAATGGAACTTATGAAGGAATTGACTCACAAATCCCCACTGATTCAATAGGCTTACTAGTGCAACTTACTGCACTAAGCAACAGGATTTCAACCACTGGATTGTGTACAAATACATCATTTCAGATTATGTGCTGACATCTGGTAGTATCAAAAGCAAGAGAGACACAATGAGTATGCATGGGGGAGAGGAAGGTGTATTCTGGCTCCCTATCTTACGTAGGGGAATATGGTTGGCATCCAGTCTAGTCCTTTTATTGCACTGAGGGTATATCAGAAAGGAGTGTAATCAGTTTTGAGATTCATCTATTTGAAAAATACTTTAAAAAATACAGTATTATGGGAAGTGGGGGTTGAATAGAACTGCTGGACAGCTCAGTGGCTTAGGTCTCTGGCTGCAGAGCCAGAGGCTCAGAGTTCTATTCCCCACTGTCCTTCCTTGACAGGGGCTGGACTTGATGATCCATAGGGTCCCTTCCAGCTCTGCAGTTCTATGATGATGATGATGATGAAGAAGAAGAAGAATCCTGTCCCTAGTAGGATTTCTTGTCTCTTTGGGAGTCTTCCCAGTCATCCCAATTATATCTGGTGCTGAGGGGAGAGTAACATCTAGCAACTGATATTATAGGCATTTGTACCTTCAAGCAGTCTCATTTTACAAGATATATCATTTATTTTATATTAATATTTTCATTCAAAAATGGTTTTGTTTTGCATGAGCCAGCAGTATGATGTGGCTGTAAAAAAAGCAAATGCTATTTTAGGCTGCATAAAATAAATATAGTCTCCAAATTCCATGAAGTACTAGTTCCCCTCTGTTCAGCACTTGTTATGCCTCATCCAATTCTGAATACCGCACTTTAAAAAGGATCCTGACAAACTGGAACAAATTCAGAGGAGGGCAACAAGGATGATCATGGGATTGGAAACCCAGCTTTAAGGAAAGACTGAAAGATCTTGGCATGTTTAGCCTTGAGAAGAGAGGACTGAGGGAGATATGATAGCAAATATTTGAAAGATTTTCATACAGAGGGAGGGGCAGGATCTGTTCTCAATTAATCCTGACTGTAGGACTTATAATAATGGACTCAAGTTACAGGAAGCCGGATTTTGGCTGAATATCAGGAAAAAATTCCTAACTGTTAGTGTAGTATGGCAGTGAAACAAATTACTTCAGGAGATGGTGAGCTCTCCAGCGTGTGAGGCATTCAAAAGAAAGTCAGTCAGTGATCTGTCAGATATATTTTAACATGGATTCCTGCATTGAGCAGGGGGTTGGTCTTGATGGCCATACAGGGCCCTTCCCGCTACAATATTCTATGATATTTTGGGTGGGTGGGGGTGTCTTTATTCAACACGCATTGAATCAGTACTGGATTGACAGTTTTGTAGATGCCCAAAAGGCACTAATAATGATGTTCAGTTACAATGGTTCTGCAGTGCTGACAGCTTTGATGTATTTGTGTTTTATCAGCCAAAGCCCATGGCATAGATGCCTGAGATACTACTCATAAATTACAATTTGATTTAAAGAAGAAAGGTTATTGGGCACCATAATGTAGGTGTGGAAATACATAACCATTGCTTAGAATCTGTGGGAACTCTGTCACTGACTCAGGTTTAATGGCCACAACCCCAGATGGTTATGTTTTTGCCAGCTCACTGCCCTGGATAAGCAAAATCAGTACAGAAGAAGGGAATGATAAGTTTGGGGGAAACTTTCATCTGTGCTTATAAACATATGTTACTAAGGCATGGATGTATGGCAAAGAGCAGAATTTTCCACCAGAGCTGTTCTGGTGTGTTTTACGTGGTTGTTCTGACTGCCAAAGAGATACTGCATATCACTGTTTCAGTTTTAAAAACAGTTTATCTATTCAGTACTGGAATTTCTATGACTAAAACTAGTGAAGTTATGGATATATACAGAACTCTATCATAATTATTCTGTAAAGCCTGTCCTAATCTAAGGAATGGTGAGAACTGATTTGAGATAAATTTACACTTTTCCTTATGGATGATTACAGAATATTGCATTCAGTTGTGGATTGGAAGTATGACATCTAGAAGAAAGTGCATTCAGTTTTGCACACATTTAGAGACTCTTACAATAATTCAGAGAATTAAGTGTTTCACAGCCACGTTGTTTTATACCGAGTTTTGCTTTCACTTACTCTAGGCAACCTTCCTCTACTTATAGATTATGTTTCTTAAATATTCATTCAAAACATATTTTTATTAGGTGTTTTTTTAAAAAAAGTGGTAAAAATCTGATAACCCAAGTACCATATATCTCTATGTATCCTTGAGATGAGCTAAAGTATATTATAGACTGAAAGGGGTATGTAGCCCTTGGGGTATTACATTTCATGATGGATTGAATTAGTGTGACAAGACTTGCATTTTCTCTGTGGGTATTTAATGAGAAGAATCTGAGAAAGAGAACTGTTCTTCCTCCTGTTTGTTTCCAGGGTGTGAAGATTGTAATCAGTATCACGATTCAGAATGCCCAGAGCTGGGCCCAGTGGTGACAGTCAAAGACTCCTTTGTGTTAAGTAGGGCAAGGTAAGTTACTCGTGCTTGTTTGTTGGTTTGTTTTTAAAGTAAACAGAGCCAGACTGGAAGAGCTATGTATGGGAACCCTCTGCTCTCACTCATCTTTTGTTTTGCTTTTGGTGCTACATTTCAAATTAGAATACTTCTAGCTCCTCAAAGAGCTCACATCTACCGTATCTGCCAAAACAATGTCTAAAATTGTGTTGCAGTTTCTCACTGTCATGTGTTTCAGCATCAAGAGGCCAGCAAAGATGAAGTATCAGTTATTCCAGTCAATCAGCACAAATTTGTGGCTAGATCATCCTTGTTATTTTCATGTGCTCTCTTCACCTTCTTTTCTCTCTCTCTCTCTGTTCAACATACAGTTATAGCAGTTTGAAATCACTTGACCTGTCATGGCTCCATCCTACAAAATCTGGGGTGGGGGGGGCTATAGTTTGGTGAGGCGCATAGAGTCCTATTAGAAAGCTTAACTAGACTCCCCTGAACTGCAGCAGAGAATTCCAAGTACATCACCAAAATAGAAATGCCAGGATTATAGAGGAGGAAGCTTTGAAAGTCAAAGTAGCAGGTACAAGTAGAGTGTGCAGTGTACATTCTCTCACTGGCCCTGGCTCCCATCCAATCCTGGATTCAGACCCTTAACTACTGGCATCCCCCTCCCCTCTTATCTCTGAGGGAATGCAGTCATTGACATATAATTGAACCCAAAAACCTGGCCTGAATGGACAAATACTGTGACCTAGTATGAAGCAACGTCCTATATTCTATGTCCTAAAATCATCAAGTATGAAGTGGAAGTGAGAGAGATTGACTTGCCAACAGTTACAACAGGTTTTGAATTTACACATCTAATCTAGCTCTTTTAATAATTGTCCGTGCTTTTTCTAGTACCATGTTATACTGTAGAAGTGTCATGTGGTTTTCTTTATATTTTAGCTATTCTGTCAATTCATGATGTCTTTAGAGAAACAGTCTGTTTCTTGATCTTGTTAATGATGTTAGGCAGTTTTAGCCTTGAGGAACAAGGGCTGAATTCTTCTCACCAAGGGCTGACATATTTTAGAGCTGGCTCATTTTTTTTCTGTTCATTTGCTCAAAAATATTTACTTCTCAGATCATCTCTCCCCTCCAACTTGGAGATCAAGCAACTCGAAGATGGAACTGAAGGCGTTTTTGCCATAACTCAACTGGTCAAGCGTACCCAGTTTGGCCCCTTCGAATCTAAGAGGGTTGCCAAACTGGAAAAGGAATCATCGTTTCCATTGAAGGTACAGTGACACTTAGTTATACGTTAGTCATAATGTGAAGGCACCCAAAATAAATAAAGGAATTAGTAAAATGGAGCAACCAGGCTCCACCAGGATCTAAAGTTGTATTTAGCTTGAAATGGTATAAAGTAAACCCTGAGATGCATTGACATAAGTTAAAATTGACTAGACAGCATGCAGCTGTTATTATTGTAGAGATACAGGAGTTTTCTGTGGCTTCTTCTTGGGTCACTAAAGTAATGTCTGAATACAGGAACCAAAGAGTTAGGTCATAGACTGGTAACACAGACATGTTCTTGTGTTCCATGTTACTGAGTTTATATTCATTATCTGTATGGCTCTCTATTAGGTTTTTCAGAAGGATGGCCCACCAGTCCATTTTGATACCTCAAATGAAGATGATTGTAACTGGATGATGATGGTGAGAGCAGCCAACCAGTATGAGCACCAGAACCTGACTGCCTTCCAGCATGATAATGACATTTACTTCACTACTTCCCGGGACATCCCACCGGGCACTGAGTTAAGAGTCTGGTACGCAGCTTTCTACGCCAAAAAAATGGAAAAGCCAGTTCTCAAGCAAGTTACTAGCATTGCCAATGGTATGTTGGATGTTTAGGTGGGGGTGAATGGGGAATCTGACTATAGTATCAGCATTTTCATGAATTCTTCCATTTTTCTCATGGAGGAGGTGCTGTTATATGCAAATGAGATCCTTGCTGACAAATAAATCCTTATTTGCCCTATTTCATATATTACCTAATGGTCAAATTAAAGATGGAAAGATTTTAAAAAATGGGATCATTATCTTTCCTTTAACAGATGTGTGTTTAGTTGTGATGGAAAGTGACCAAGAGGGAAAGAAAACTACTGGCTCAGTTTCTGTCAGAAAAATCAAGAATTCACGGTCTGCTAAAGCTACTTCTTCAGGTATATGAGCCTCTTTACATCTGTGCTGTGTATGCCCTGCATAGATGGTGTGATGACTCTGGAAGCATTTATTATGGACTGAGCCTGTGCAGAAGTGTCTGTCAAAATCTGATGACATAAAGGATTTTTGGGGAGGGGGCTAATCCATCTCTGATGGTTATTGAAGTTAAGCTTGTGACATTGTCATTTATTATTTATTTATTTAAAATATTTATATGCCACTTTTCTCCTAGAGGGTCCAAGGTGGCTTACAGAATTAAAAGAAGCCAAGTTGAAAGCTAAATAATAAATTATTACAATATTGAAAAAGCATTAAACAAATATATTAAAACTCATAGATAAGATAAGAGCAATATTAAAAGCACAAGTAAAACAACAGAATAAAATAATCCCTTTAAAAAATCCCCTTGGTCAACCATTCATTTAAAGGACAGCCTGTCTGAAGAGAAAGATCTTAATCTGATTGCAGAAGGACAGCAAAGATGGGGCCAGACTGGTCTCCTGTGGGAGGGAGTTCCAGAGTCTGGGAGCAGTGACAAGGAACACCCTCACCCGTGTCCCCAACAAACACATCTATGAGGGTAATGGGACTGAGAGAAAAGCCTGATTATCTTAATGCCCGGGTAGGTGCATAAAGGGACATTATCTCCCTGTTATTGTCTCCTCCATTTAAGAAACCATAAGCCCTCATCGTAAAATACATGCTTCTTCTGAGAAGAAGGTGAAAGCAACCCTTTTTTCCATATGCCACTTTGTTTCATCTGCCGTGACACCCAGCCTCTTATTTGTGGTTTAGTCTTTGCCATTCCATATTTTTCAAAATACTAAGTCCTTTCTTTTATTTGACGTGATCCTAGTGAGCACTCTAGAAAGTACCGCCCCCTCTGAAGCAACATCCAGCCAGTGGACGTGTAAAGTGTGCTCAATAGCTTTCCAAGAACCTCAGCTGCTGACGGGTAAGCACTGTTAAACTCCACAGTTCCATAGGAGTGGAATGTTGAATGTAGTTATTTATCATCAGGTCTCAACTGCAGTGTGTGTGTATGTGTGTGTTTTTAATGGTTGCATTTGAAAAGTTGGATTTCTTTCCCAAATGTCTTTAGAGATAATGTGAAAAAACATGGAGGTGTTTTCAGCAAGCTATTCTCAAGATATTTGTTGTTAGGTTAACCCATTTTTATCCTGCTCTTCACCCTAAAAGGCTTCCAAAGCCACATATCAGAAATAAGTCAGCCCTGCCAGCAGGCTTTCATGCGAAAGGCTGGACTGGATGAATCCCAAACCGGAATTAAGATTGCCAGAAGAAATATAAACAACCTCAGATATGCAGATGATACCACTCTGATGGCAGAAAGTGAGGAGGAATTAAAGAACCTCTTAATGAAGGTGAAAGAGAAGAGCGCAAAAAATGGTCTGAAGCTCAACATCAAAACAACTAAGATCATGGCCACTGGTCCCATCACCTCCTGGCAAATAGGAGGTGATGATATGGAGGCAGTGACAGATTTTACTTTCTTGGGCTCCATGATCACTGCAGATGGTGACAGCAGCCACGAAATTAAAAGACACCTGCTTCTTGGGAGGAAAGCGATGACAAACCTAGACAGTATCTTAAAAAGCAGAGACATCACCTTGCCGACAAAGGTCCGCATAGTCAAAGCTATGGTTTTTCCAGTAGTGACGTATGGAAGTGAGAGCTGGACCATAAAGAAGGCTTACCACCAAAGAATTGATGCTTTTGAATTGTGGTGCTGGAGGAGACTCTTGAGAGTCCCCTGGACTGCAAGGAGAACAAACCTATCCATTCTAAAGGAAATCAACCCTGAGTGCTCACTGGAAGGACAGATCCGGAAGCTGAGGCTCCAATACTTTGGCCATCTCATGAGAAGAGAAGACTCCCTGGAAAAGACCCTGATGTTGGGAAAGTGTGAAGGCAAGAGGAGAAGGGGACAACAGAGGATGAGATGGTTGGACAGTGTCATCGAAGCTACCAACATGAATTTGACCCAACTCCGGGAGGCAGTGGAAGACAAGAGGGCCTGGCGTGCTCTGGTCCATGGGGTCACCAAGAGTCGGACACGACTTAATGACTAAACAACAACAACAACAAAGCCAGCAGGCTTGCAATATGAAAGGCATGGCACAAAAGGAAAAGGGCTTGGAAGAGCAGAGGAATAAAGGAAACTCAGGCACTTGGTTACAAAGGTCAGCAGGTAGTAAATTAAGAGCAGTTGTTATGCAGCCGGACTTAAGCACCATGGAGGAAGCTGTTGCTTCCTCTGGTGGTCGCAGCAGTGGTGGCTGGTAAGTGGTGAGGGGGTTCTTAAGTGGAGCTCCCTTCAGGCATGATGTTGCTTCTTTTCCCCTCTACCGGCATCAGAAGTTGCTAACAAATGGCAATCATATTTGAATGGGAAGGCCTTGCTCATCAGCAGCTCCATGTGTGTGTTGGAGCACGTAAGGAGCTTTAGATGCATCTTAACAAGGAAGCATAATTACAAAGTGTAATTTCTGTGCTCTGCCTTTCTTTCTGACTGTGTTCCATTGCCCTTCATTTCCACTTATCTTTATAAAAGCCATATAATCCAATTGATGGGTTAGTCGCAGCCTGGTACACCATTACATGTGGAATGTTGTTGATTTTAGATGACTCTGCATTTAAATGAAGGAAAGACTGCTTTCCTAAGGTTCTGCCACTCTCATAGACATTGTTGTGACTCCTCACTTTTTCCTTGCAGAACATTTGCTGAGTCACTTGGAGGAAGCCAAAGGTGCTCCCCAAAGTAATCAGAATGATGCCATTCCAGAGAAGGGGGTGGAGGTGCCCCCTGCAGATCAGCCCACAACCTGTGAAAGTGCAAATACCTCTGCAGATGTGAAAAGAAAATCACGAAGGGGCAGAAGGCCAAAAGTGTCTACAACCGAAACTCCTGTTGTGGTTATAGATGACAAAGATTCTTCTGGTGAGTCTTAGGAAGTCCAGATGTTAACAGTCCATCAACATTTATTTGGTTTAATACCCTAATGCCACTTTCCTAAGCTTCAGTTAATGGCACTTGTAGTCAAGCACATCTGGAGGGCGCTGGGATGAGTAAACTGACCTAGCAAAATGATAATTTTGCAGTGCCAAGTGCATTGATCCAGATTGGCTGGCAGGGGAAGGGAATGTTTTTCTACCTCCTGATATAATTTCATTGGAGAACATGATGAGTAGCAAGTGATGCAACATAGCATAGCTGGATTGGTTCCAGCCCATTGTTATCTTTAACTGACTGCACCGGCTGAAGATGTGATCGCATTTTTCAAATACTTGAAAGGTAATCATGCAGAAAGAGACAAGATTTGTTCTTGATCATCCCAGAGTACAGGGCATGGAATAATGGGCTTAAGCTACAGGAAGTCAGATTTAAGATGAATAGCCGGGAAAACTTCTTAATTGTTAGAGCAGTACGACAATGGAACCAATTTCCGCAGGAGATGGTGAGTGCTCCAGAGCTAGAGGCATTTAAGAGAAAATTGGACAACCATTTGTCAGATCCACTTTGATTTGGATTCCTGCATTGAGCAGGGGATTGGACTCGATGGCCTTATAGGCCCTTTCCAACTCAATTATTCTATGAGTCTATGTCAGGCAGAGCAGAAATCTTCTTCTGCCTTGGTTCCTAAGGACCAAAACAGACATGGCTCAAAAGATTCATGATCAGATCTGCTGTTGTTGTTTTCTTATTCACTGTGAAATAGAATAGTACCTCACATTTGATTGAAACAGTACTCTGTAGGGAGAGGATGTTTGCTTATTTTTCTCCTAGCCCCACAGGGGAAAAAGAAAGGAAGAATATGTCTTTTCCCCACTCAGCAGGCTAACAGCAAATTTAGGAAGCAATCTAGATTTGGAGAAGTGTCTTGGTGAGATGGCCACTCTCTGAGCACCAGTGTGCCAATCAAATTCAGGTCCCCTTGTGGCTGATTTGGTGGGAGAAGTGGGGAGGAAGAAGACCCATCAAGAAATGCAGTTAACAGATCTTTCATGGCACAACTGTTTCAGTCCTGGTATTTTTTTATGCCGGTAGCTGGGAAATCCCTGCAGCTCTCATCCAGCCTTCTCTGGCTGCCCTCTTCACTCCCCCCTAAACCTGCAGCAATTAGGTTTGTTTTCAAAACATTTCCCTGGGTGTTTTTGGACAGCATTTTGAATAGGTTTTGATTTAACTAGGTTGTGGATGGATGATGAAGCTCAATGTCTTGTTTAGTTGTGTTTGAAGTTCCTAATTGACTGATTTTTTTTCTTGGTAATAACAAATTTAATTAACAGTGGAACAAGTTGCCGAAATTGTAACAGAAATCCCACCTGATGATGTAACCCTTCCTTCTGCTGCAGAAGAAAGGATTATGGAGTTGGTTTTAGGGAAGCTTCCCAGTACTACAAACAATATGAATCCTGTAACAAAGTAAGTGTCCCTCCTGAAAAGGGGAAAGGCAAATGGTGAACTTTCCTGCTTCCTCATCCTAATGATTCACTAAACTGTGATAGTTTCAGTAGTGAAGAGCAGAGCTAGGGCCTTCTGAACCTTTTGCTTATTACCTCCTTTGTTACAATCTGTAGGTTTCCACATCATCAAAGCTCTGTGTCCCTCAAGAGAAGCTTGATCCTCTCCAACAGACATGGGATACGACGCAAGCTGATCAAACAGCTTGGGGAGCACAAGCGGGTGTATCAGTGCAACATATGCAATAAGATGTTCCAGAATAGCAGCAATCTCAGCAGGCACATCCGCTCTCATGGTGGGTTTAAATGTCACCTGGTTCTGAATTCCTACTAGAATTATTACATTCTCAGTCATTTTCTGTTAATCCCCTTTGCTGAAGAATGTTCCCATACTGTATGTAGTTCCTCCCCCCCTTTTTTTTACATTTAATCATCATCATCATCATCTGTTATACATGAATGACCTAAACCTATATGCAAAAAGTGCCACGGAGATAGAATCACTGCTAAACACAGTGCAAATATTTAGTGATGATATCCAAATAAAGTTTGGAATTGACAGATGTGCAGCTCTGTCTATACACCATGGCAAGATCCAAAAACTAGATGGAATAGAGTTTAAAAATGGCAATATTATAAAATCACTATCAAGTGATGAAAATTATAAATATCTTGGAATACTAGAAGCAGATAACATTGTACACACAAAAGTTAAAGAACTGACAGAAAGGGAAAAGACTGCGAAAAATCTTAAAATCAAAATTAAATGGTGGAAATACAATCAAAGCCATAAACACATGGGCAGTTCCAGTATTTAGAAACCCAGCTGGAATAGTAGATTGGACTCAAAACAAATTAGAAGAATTGGATCGAAAAACACGGAAACTAATGAACATGCATCACGTACTACATCCAAAAAGTGATGTGGACAGATTATATTTACCACAAAAAATCGGTGGCCGTAGATTACTGCAAATACAGCAGGTAGTAGAGGAGGGAAAAAAGAAGCCTAAATTATTGTATCAGTACAAGCAGAGAAAAATTACTTAAGGCAGTGAAAATGGAGAATATTTTGAAAACAACAGAAACAAAGGCTCAATATAAGAAACAACAATTTGAAAAGAAATTAAACAGCTGGAAAAATAAACCACTACATGGACAGCACCTGAGAAATATTGGTGGAAAGCATGATCATAATTCAACATGGGCATGGCTAAAACTGGCGACCCTCAAGAAAGAAACTGAAGGCTTGATTTTTGCTGGACAAGAACAAGCACACCAAACCAACATGATGAAAGCTAAGATCCAAGGAATTAGTGCTAATAGCAAATGTTGACTCCGCCAAGAAAAAGATGAAACTGTGTCACACCTCATCTGTGAATGTCCAAAGACTGCACAAATAGATTACAAAGTTAGACATAATAGAGTGGCAAAATTAGTGAAATTGTCATTATGCAAAAAATATAACTTGCCAGCCTCCAAAAACTCATGGGAACATCAGGTAGAGAAGGTGTCAGAAAATGAGGAAGTCAAGATCTTGTGAGATTTCCGGATCCAAACGGATAGACATCTTGAGCATAACACACCAGACTTGGTAGTAATAGAATGAAGAAATGTCTGGATCATTGACATTGCAATCCCAGGGGATGCCAGAGCTGAAAATAAAGAATTGGAAAAACTAACAAAGTATAGAGACCTGGCAATAAAAACATCACGCCTCTGGAAGAAACATACTTCAGTGGTCCCCATAGTCATTGGGGCTTTGGGAACAATATCAAGAAATTTCACAGAGTACTATAAGCAGTTGCAGAGCTCAGAAACAACACCATCAGAGCTACAAAAAACAGCAATATTAGGAATAGCATACATACTGCGCCGATATTTAGGTTTTTGGTTAAAAACTGTATCTGTTATATAGTACCAGTCAATGTTTTTATAATATTAACTGTGTCTGGTGTTTCATCATCATCATCATCATCATCATCATCATCATAAAGTCATCATGTTAATTCTGACTTACAGTGACTCCTTTGAGAGTTTTCTAGGCATAATTTACCCAGAAGTGGCTTACCATTCTCTTCTCCTGGGGGTGCCCTAGGATTGTGCAGCTTGCCCAAGACCATAGAGGCTGGCTCTTCTCCTGGGACACACAATGGGGTCTTGAATGCCAAACCTCTGGCTCTGCACTAGAAGCTGATTTCAGTGTAAAATATGCCTGAGTGTTATTAATAGAAGGAACAGGTTCCTAGTTGAGTATATATTTCTGTCAAATACCCAATTTGCATTATTGAGTACTTCTTGTAAACAGTCCTGTGCAAATATAATTTGTGCTTAAGCAGTGGTTTATGGATTTAAAAATGTAATATATAAATTAGGTACAGGTTATTGTCCTATATGAATCATTTGCCCTGTCTATTCCTACCTTTTTATGCTCTAAACAACAATTTCTGTAGTAAGCAGAGGGGTGCTTACTAGAGCATTTCTAGCAAGCTGGTATTAATCCAAATGGTAGTAATCTCTGGATATTTTATCTTATACATAAGGATAGATCCATGCTAACGTAGAATTTAATACATTTTTATTATAATTACTCTTGGTTATTCTAGTTCAATAAACAACTGAACTGACTTTGTCTCTTGGGATTAATCTTTTAGGTGACAAATTATTCAAATGTGAGGAATGTGCCAAGCTATTCAGTCGAAAAGAGAGTTTGAAGCAGCACGTTTCGTACAAACACAGCAGGAATGAGGTTGGTTTGGGTCTCCATCAAGAAGCAATCTGTGGACAGAAGAAGACTAATGAATCCACACTGGGCAAGATCTGCAGATTTGTGGGATGGGCCCTTCTAATTCATACAGAGAAATCCAGCAGAGGAATTGAGGGTAGAAGATATGAAGGAGGAGTCATCCACTTTTGTGCTCTGCTAGGTTTTCACTAGCAGAAGAAAGAGGAGGAAGAGCTGAGTCTTTCTGCCACTTTATCTTTTTTTAAAAAGTCTCATCCCATAAATAGGACTCGCATAGTTCTATTTGTACCATTTTGGAAGCACACCAGGAAAATAGATGGGCTTTGGATCCAGAGATTCCAGAGCCCTCCTTGATCTGCCCATAACACACACACAAACACACACACACCCCGAATGCTCTCTCCATTGTTAGGGCTTCAGTAGCAGAAAATCAGCCGTGACAGATCTCCCCACTGCCCCATGGAAGAGGTTTGTGAATGTGAACCTCTTTCTTCATCAGTGGGCATCTGTCTCTCTTTGCAATCAGAGAGAGAGAGTTCTATTTTATTCTGGATCGCTTCCAAAGGACAAGAGGATTGCTCCTATAGTGATTGTCTCCGGACCCAAAGCTTTTGAATTTCAGAAATTAGCAGTAAACCTTTTTCTGCCCTTTGAAAATGTCTGAAGTTTAGTGAAATGCTTGAGGGTGTATGTAACACAGCTCAGTTGGGAAACAAATCAAAAAGAGTATATTTTAAAACATAAGCTCCATATCTATGTATATATCTCTGGGGCTTTCTTCTCAGTTTTCTCCTTTTATTTCCAGGTTGATAATGAATACAGGTATAGATGTGCAACATGCGAAAAGGCTTTTCGAATAGAGAGTGCATTAGAATTCCACAACTGTAGAACAGGTATGGTGTTAATGAAATCATTTTATATTACCAAGTTATATACATCTGGAATTGTACTTATTTAGTAAAAAGGTATTAGTAGAAGTCATTTGGACATTGCAATTTCTGCTCTATAAAGTGTTTAAAATGTGAAAATTAGTACATCCCAATTTTTCATAGTGGAGTAATTTACCCTTATTTTTACTGAAGCATCTTCTAGAGTTTGTTCTTGCCTTTGTTCTTGATGAGGTGTAGTGCCCATCGCAACCTGTGGCTGCAAAGTGGAGCACAGTTGTTTGTGTGGCTGAGCCTCCTGTTGGCTGAGACTACAGATGGGTTCCACTCACCTTTTAAGCCTTGCCATTGCCAAGAAGTGCAATGAAGCCCTGGATTGCTTCTAGAGGGAGGGAACCATTGAAGCTCATATGAGTGTGAATCTGCTAAACGTTACAGGAGCTATCCCCAGGGTTGACGCCTATCTCAAAAATAGATTCAGCACCATGGACAACTCCTTTAATCTTCAGACTAAAGCCTGGAATGGAAGCACTGCCACCCCATCACATTGGATACACCCTGCTCCTCTGGAGAGAACCTTTGGACTCGGTCCGTTAGCTAGGAAGGAGGAAGGATAGTAGCAAAGCTGAGAACATTATGTTTCAACTGGGGATGAATATTCCTGAGAAGGCAGGTGATGAGGATTTTTTTTAAAAATTAAGTCATGATATTACCTAGTACCAGAGTCAGGCCTATGATCCATTCAACCTAGTTTTGTCTACTATCTGGCATTCTCCTCCTAAGGCCTTAGGGATTTCATTGTCATTTCTTTAGAACTGTAGGTCCCATGACTGGGGCTGGGACTATCCACATCAAAAGTGTGTCCTCTGCCACTGGACTGTGGCTGAGTATGCTGCATGCATTGCAAATTCTCTAAGGAGGGTGTAGTTGCATTCACATCATGCTTATGGGTTTCTCATCAGCAATAGGTCATCTTGCTATGGGAACAGAATGCTAGGCCAGCAGGCCTTTGGTCTGATCCAGCGTGGCTCTTCTTATGTGACTAATACAACAGTGGCTATTTTTCAGTGAGAAGAAAGCCAAACACTGTTTCTGTTGTCCAGTCTTGCCCGGTCTACTATAAGCAGTGAAGCCATTTTCACATATACCGTATTTTTCCGTGTATAAAATAACACTTTTTCCTAAAATAATTAAAGGAAAAATTGAGGGTCGTTTTATACACGGAAGTAAGGAGGGGGGAGGGATCGAAGCGCTTTGATCCCTGCTTTCCCCCTCCAAGTTTTGCAAAGAAAATGGAGGGGGAAAGCGATTCCTCCTTTCCCCCTACATTATCGTTGCAAAAAGCAGCTTTCCCCCTCCACGTTTTGCAAAGAAAATGGAGGGGAAAGCTGCTTTTTGCAACAAAAATGTAGGGGGAAAGGAGGAATCGCTTTCCCCCTCCATTTTATTTGCAAAACATAGAGGGGGAAAGGACCTTTTTGCAAAGAAAGTGGAGGGGGAAAGCAGGAATTGCTTTCCCCCTCCACTTTCTTGCAAAGAAAGAAATTTTGAGTTAGAAAAGTGGGGGGGGGTGTCTTATACATGGGGGCGTCTTATACACAGAAAAATATGGTAAGTGATTTTTGCTACCTTTAGCAGCCAGGTGCCAAACCTAGTCTCCCATGGTGTGGGTATGACATTCTTTTCCTTTCAGATAGAGAATCTTAAACTTTGTTTGGGAACATCTACTTTTTCTAAATTAGCAAAATTAGGTTAATGACTGTGATCCAATCTGGGGTATGGAACTGGACTGGCAGAAAAGTATGCCACGAACCTGTCCTTCTCATGGCAGCCCTCTGAAAAATGCTCAATGGAAGATCAAGGACTTTGCATGGGTAGTGGTACTGCCGGGAGGGAGGGGGGATCCCTGAAAAGCAGGCAAGGACTCCTTCCTTTACTGGAGGCCAGTTGCTGATGAAAGCAGATCCTTAATTTGGGTTGGGAATTCAGTCTTGACACCCTCAGATGGGTACTTTGGATGGCATACTCTATCCCTGTCACATTCAGGATACGTGTGCTCATCCTGTTGTCCCAAAAAGTTACACTGATGTAGCTCAGTAGATTGGCACATAATCATCTGTGTTGATATGCATGTGTTGTTAAGTATCTGGATAAGAGTGCAGCTGGCATGTCAGGTGGGATTTCCCGCATCTCATTCATTCAGGAAATCAATATAAATGGCATTCATGTAAGTGACACTGCATCCTATAACTGTACTTTGTTGCTTTCGGATGAATGCCTTAGCATTTGATAGGGGTCGTACAAGAGAACACAGATTCCATGGTGATTTGGAGGAACATCCGTTTTCTAAATTATGCAGCTAGAGTAGCTGGCATCTTCTCAGAACCAACTGAATGGTAAGAGTAATAGCTAAGATACTTCTCTTTACTCATTTTTTTCTTTTTCCTTTTGCAGATGACAAGACATTTCAGTGCGAGATGTGTTTCAGATTCTTTTCTACGAACAGCAACCTCTCAAAACACAAAAAGAAACATGGAGACAAGAAATTTGCTTGCGAGATCTGCAATAAGTTGTTTTACCGGAAGGATGTCATGTTGGATCACCAGAGGCGGCATCTGGAAGGTGAGTACATCTGTGACGGGTTTTGTCCTTGATCTGGGTTTGTCAGCTTTGATTGGGATCTTGAGCAAAAGTTTTCGTCTGGCTGCAAGTCATCATTCCAGAGCTGGCACACTGCGGTTGGTTCGTTCTGTTATTCATGGTAATGAACCCTTGGAATACATTACTAGACGGTTTGGAGCCCTGCAAGTGTAGCTGTTTGAATAACAGTTAAGAGTAAAACAGTTCATTGTACTCAGGAAAATTTAAGGTCATGCATGTCCTTGAGGTATGTGAAGGAAATGTTTCTGTATTTCTTTGTGCATGTGAGAGCAAGAATGATGCCTATGTTTGGAGGCTAAAATCCCAGACAATAAACATTGAATGCATTCAAATGAGCAATTTGTTGCTAATTATATTTGTATCACTAAGGAGTTGGTAGCCGATGAGCAGAAATTTGATACTCCTGCTCTCCTGGTCAGAAGTAGCTAGGAAGAGTTTCTTTACGCAAAACAGCATTATGGAACTACTATTGTGTGTTTAATCCTATTGGTGCTCACCTATAGCTAACTGCAGCTAATTGACGAGAGGCTGGGGCATGTCTCGGTAGTGTACCTAGCTATGCACCCAACTGAACAACCAAGATGTGCCTTGGCATCTCGTCAAAGAGCCATACCAAGTTATGCAAACCTGCACAAACACCAAGAGGATTCTGGCCAATCTAGTTTATCCTTTTAAATTTTTTTTAAAAAATCCCACAGTTGTTCAAGACTTGCTTCCTTGATTCATCTAAGAATGTTTTGCACTGTAAAATGATGTAAACACTTAAGTAAATTGCTGTTTCATAATAAAGAGTCATAATCTGGATAGCTGAGCCTCTGTAATTGTGCTGCCATGGACAGGGAGTCAATATTGCAAGTGATACCAAATTCAAATCTTTGCATAGTAATGAAATTCAAGTTAGGACCATATATAAGGTCCCCATCTTAATCTAGTCCATACATTTATGTGAAAATGTAAAACTCAGCAGAGTAAATATCATATATGTTGCTTTTATGTGCTGTGAAGCCACTTCTGAACTTGAGAGCTCCAACTGGTCCTATCATGAACAGCCCTGCTCATATCTTGCAAACTCAAGGCTATGGCTTCCTTTGTTGAATCAAGTCATCAAGTCATCTCATGTTCAGTCTTCCTCTTCTCTTATTGCCTTCCAGTTTTTCTAGCATTATTAGTGAACCTTGTCTTCTATGATAGCCTCAGTTGAGTTTTTTTGTTTTTTTTTAATTCTTCAGAGGTTTCAGGCTTGATTAGATACAGAATCCATATTTATCTTGTTGGCAATCCACCTTATCTTTAAAACTCTCCTCCAGCACAACATTTTTAATGAATTGATATATTTCCTCTCTCAGCTTTCTTCACAATCCAGTTTTCACATCTCTACATAGTAATCAAGAATATTACAGTATGGCTGATTTTGCTCTTGGTCTCCAATGACACATCCTTATTCTTAAGGATCTTTTCTAGTTCTTTCATAGCTACCCTTCAAAGTCTTAGTGTTCTTCTGATTTCTAATTTCTGATTATGTACAGGCTGACATTTCCCTGCATTGCTATAGTCTTAATTACAGTATTATTTATATGATTCTCTCATACACAGAAGTGGAAAATATGGTTTATTTTATGTTTGTTCTTTATTTTTTTTGGTGGGAACTGTTACCCTAAGGAGTGAGACGTGTAAAAAGAGAGGACTTTGAACACACTGCAGAGAACATCGTCCGATACAAGAAAGAGCCTTCTGGGTGTCCTGTGTGTGGAAAGGTAGCATTTCTCATGCTCTCAAGATGATTCTGGCTTACAGGGGTTCTCATAAGGTTTTTGAGACATGTGTAATATTTAAGGAGTGGTTTTACTGTGGCCACCCCCACCCGCCAGTGGGTTTGCTGTACGGTGTCAAGTTACATAATAGTTTAACCTGATAGCTTGCCTTTTTCTCTCTCTTTGTTTCTTCTTCTTCTTTTAAGCATGATGTGTAGCAAACTTGTGTGTTTCCTGTCAGAGGCAAGAGGTAAAATGAATTAATTCAACAGGTTTTTGAAAAACAGACGTACTGTGTAGCCTTTGTTACATAGATGGGTTGTAGGCATACCATAACTTAGTGGCAGAACCTTACTAAGACAAGTCCTCAGGAAGTGGTCTGGAGCAAACCATTTCTCTTGGCCTTTGGTCATATTTTTAAAACATTTGGGAAATGAATGGAAAGCACTTAAAGATTATTATGATAAAAACATGTATAATTTTTAAGGCAATACAGTATCTCTCACATGTGACCCCAAAAAAATATCAACTGACTTTTTTCTTTTCTAGATATTTTCATGTAGGAGCAATATGAACAAGCATCTCTTGACCCATGGGGATAAGAAATATACCTGTGAGATTTGTGGCCGTAAATTCTTCAGAGTGGATGTGCTCAGAGATCATATTCATGTTCATTTTAAGGTACAGTGTTCAATACGTTACCGTGTTTTGTGTGATCTGGACAGACCTGTGAAAAGTTGCTTTTTTTCTACTACAGCTCCAGAATACCCCAGCCAGCATGGCTAGAGCTACAGAAAAGTCCATCACTGGCAAGGTTCCCTCTAAGCTGCATGCCTGCGCTCACAACTCTGCCCCCCTCCGTGCAGCCTTCCTCCTCCTCCTCTGTGCACTGAAAGTGACCGTTTTCGGCCCCTTTGGTTCTGGTTGCAACAGAACCCTTCGTGCAATGGTGTGGGAAATTGCATGCGCACGAGGGGCAGAGCCCCGCCCAGCGGGGCTGAAAATTAGAGGGAAGGTTGATCAGTGGTACTGCTTGCTTCACTTTGCCTTAACATGGATTTATATGCCACGGAGCATATTAAGTAACAGTAATTCCAGTTAAAAGGTATTAGGGTTGCTACAAGGGGGTCTGTGAGATGTTGGGCAAGAGAGGAACTTGGTAATAGATTGCGGAAGACATATTCTGTATTTCTGGGTAGAGAAAAGGATGCATATAAGTAAAACAATAAATAAAATAAAACAAAGAAGTGTGGGTAGTAGACATAACATCCTCACAATTTTGTGGGATGGAGGTTGGAGGGGTTGGAGTCTTCTGTTGGTGCTTGTTAACGAGCAGAGACTTTCCATGCAGCAGACTAGAAAATAGTTTCTGCCTGTTGTGGAAGACTGTATAAATGCCTTGCGGCTGTGCCAATGGCTTTCTGGTTGGATAAGCTTTTGAGTGTATGGCTCCTCTCTGCATAGGACATAGCAATCATGGATGACCACCAGAGGGAAGAGTTCATTGGCAAAATTGGAATTTCTTCAGAGGAGAATGACGAAAACTCAGATGGAAGTGTGGATTCTGAGCCTCACAAGTATAGCTGCAAAAGGTGCCAGGTAGTTTTACTCCTTTCAGATATTTTGTCCTAGGATGGGGTGGGAAATTGGCCATGAGAAACAATAAAAGCAGTGGAAAGTTTTTCAGCCAAATGTCCTGATCAAGAGCTCTCTACGTCTGATTCTATTGTGTAGATTGATTGATTGACTTGATTTATTTCTCATCTTTCTCCCCAAAACTGGGACTCACAACAGAATTAACAAAAAGAAGTACAGATAAAACATTGAAAGTTACAGTGTTTGACTAGAAAAGAGCAATTTTTTATTATTATTATTATTATTATTATTATTATTATTATTATTATTATTATTATTATTATTATTATTATTATTATTATTACCAAACTGAATTAAAAGGAATCTAGAAGCATGCCAATAAAATGTACTGCATCCAGCTATTAGAGGTCTCTTGCTCAGAGCATAGGCAGTAACCAAATACTTGACAGAATGAAAAAGTGTTCGCTTACTGGCAGGACAACAGAGAGGACCAGAAAGTCTAGCATCTTTTTTTGGGGGGGAGAGGGGAGAGTTCTGCAGTTTGGGAACATCACTGCAAAGGCCCTCTCTTGCCTCTCCACCAACTGTGCCTCTGAGGATGGTGGGCAAATAGAGCTCTTGTACACACACAGGCTCCAGCATTCATTCCGGTGGAGATAGGAGAGCTGTTTCTGTAGAACAGAGGGCAGACTGAAAGGTAGGCTGCCCGCAGTGAAACAAACAGGGAGGATGTTGCAGTCTGTAAATCACCATGTGTTTATGGCGGCATAGTCTTTCTGAATGATAGTAGAATGAAGGAGATCAGTACACTGCTGGCCTCCAGGCTGAACTGACAAAAATAACATGAATAACAATGAAATGGAGTTAAATCTGAAGAAGAGATGGAAGCCATTCCTTTTGGGGGGGGAGTCTATAACTCCCAGAATACCTGGAGTTGGCCTTTGTTTTTGTTTTTTTAACTAAACAGTAATGATAAGAGGAGACAACATGGAAGGAGAGGGACACAATATTCTGGCACTTCCAAAAGTCCTATCAAAGGCTCCTTTTTGGCATTTCAACCTTAACAAATTCTCTCTCCATGTTTTCAGACTTTCTCTCCCCCCCAGACAAGGACAACACAAACATAGTTTCCTAAGTGAATAATGACATCTTTTTTTGCCTTCCCCTTACTTGATTTGGTTCGCACCTTTATTCCCAAAACACTTTTAACATTCTGAGCCTATACATTATCTCCATCCAGCAGTGGTAGGGCCTTCACAAAGAAGGATGGATGCTGCTGATGATTATTGGCTACGTTCACTATTTAACCCAAAGTTGCTTGATCCTAGTGTGTCCCAATCTTCCCAGTGTGGTGCATTTATGGTTGTTTCATTCCTTAGTTGACGTTTGGTCGAGGAAAAGAGTACCTGAAACATATCATGGAAGTTCACAAGGAGAAAGGCTATGGCTGTAGTATCTGCAACAGGCGCTTTGCCTTGAAGGCCACGTACCATGCGCACATGGTTATCCATCGGGAGAACCTGCCTGACCCCAACGTGCAGAAGTAAGCAGATATCTCTGACAAAACTAAATCAAGGATGCCGTTTCCAGGGTGCTGGGCATATGTCACTGAGTATAGTGGGGTTTGAGAATGAAAACGTGGAGACAAGCTTTCAAAGTGACAGCGGTTTCTTAGAAACAAAAGTGAAACTCAGGGAATCAAAACAGGCAGGCCTGATGAATTTCTAGCACTGAGCTAGGACTTCTCCATAAAGGCACATTCAGCACCCACCCATTTTTCCACTATCTCACCACTGCTGCAGCATTGCTGGATGTTAGCAATGGCACAACATCAAAAAGGAATTCACATTCACTTTTAAAACAAGGCGGAGGGGAGTAGGCACCTGGTTTGGAAGCCAAATCGCACTCCCAGAAGCCTCCTAGAAGCACAATTCTGCTTCAGAAAAGCCTCTGACTTCATGCCTGTCTTTTTTTAAAGGGAGAGTGTGAAAGCTTTTGCCACTGCTTCAAATGCCAGTAGTCAGCAATAGTGGGAGAATTGCAGCCTCTGGTGGGCTTGGGAATGCTAATGCAGCCCCCAGTGGATTTGGGGGTATCAGTACAGAAGTCACCCATCACTAATTAAAAGTCTCTTTACCTTCGAGAAATAGGCTAGGGTGGTTTCCCCCATGTGCTTTAGAGGCTGCAGCCATTGTTGCCTTCTTCTGATCCTATGGGGAAGGTGCAGATCTCAAGTGTAATGCAATTAATAAGACAAGTAGCAACAAAAGAAGTTGAAAACTGTTTCTCTCTTCATTGTATGGATGTATCAAGAATGTGGAAGTACAATTGTGTGCTTCAGATAATATGTGTGCGAGTGAGACAGGGAGGAAAACAGCGTCTGTCATAACCAAGTTGTACATATTAACTCAGTCATCACTTTGATTTTGCCCTAGTTTATTTCCTGTGTTAATAATATATGGGAATCTATAAGGAAAAGTCCTATTATGAGAAAGTTTTAAAAAGGAGATAATGTTTTCTTAATATCTCTAGATCATGGTGGCCAAATGTAGACTTCCCAGATGTTGTTGAAGCCTTAGCTTCTCACCTTGCATAGTAAGTAGTTAGGAATGATGGGAGTAGAGCCCAACAACTGGAGGGGCCGTACTTTGCTCACCCTGTTCTATGTGGGTACACTGAAATATATATATATATATATTAGTGAAATACCACATACATGAGGAAAGTTGTGGGTGTGGTTTTCATAATGTTCTGGCCCCCTGTTGCATGCCTGGGCATTCAGCTGAGTGTATGACAGAGGAATGTCTGAGTGTGTGATAGGTGGCCAGAAGAATGATACACACCCATTACACACTTATGGCTTTACGCTGCACAGACTCAGTAGGCTTGTGACCAGTGAGATGTAGATTAGTTTTCTACCAGATTCCAAGGCACAGTGGTACTCTCTCTGGGAGCTGTTTCATTTTTTCTTTCTTTCTACTAAAAGTACACATCTAAGGTTATAGATTTTAAGTTGATCAGGGGAAAAAAGATATCACTGGCTGATCTTTATTTCCTATTTTAGATATATCCATCCATGTGAAATCTGTGGAAGGATATTTAACAGCATAGGAAATCTAGAACGACATAAACTTATTCATACAGGTAGACTTGCTTTATTACTATTCTCTTTAATAACAAACTTCTTGTCCTTCTGCTTTTTAATGTTGTAGTTCGATTTGACTTGTTAGGGGAAAGGATGGTAATGATACAGTGTTGAAGATTTTCCCCAGCACAGTACTTTTTTTCCACATGGGATGGGTGGATGGATGGAACAGAAGGATCACTCAGGATAGGGAGGTGCTCTTACAACACTTTAGCTGTGGTCCATAGATGTTATAAAAGCAGGCACAGTCTGCAGCCATCTCTGAACTCTGCTGAATGTTGTATGCTGTACATTGGGTGGAACTTCATGCACTGCTGGCCTCCTCTCCACGTTTATTATCACCTTGTCAAGGAGGACAGCTTGAGATGTGCAGAAGGAGTCATAGAAAAGAAAAAGTATCTCACATTTGGTTGGAAGAAGTGAGAAAAAATTGGATCTCTTTTCTCTAGCCTCGTCATTAGTTAGACCATCTAATTGCGTGGGACATCTAGTCTTTCTAGAAGCATTTATTTGTCACTTCTGTAGACACTGAGTTGTATCTCCAGTTGTATCCCAGATCATTTTCTTCACTCACTTTGGTACAGTTTTCCATCCCTCTCTCTCTTTCTTGTAACCCATTATGCTGGTTAAAATTTTTATTTGTATCTCGCAACGATTTATCATTTTGGACAACTATTGAGATGTTCCTCTGTCCTACAGATTTCCATCTGCTTTTTTTCTGCTTCTTTCTTAGTTCTCATCTCATAAAATCCTTTGTTTTGAAAGTGAGAGGGGTTATGCTTGCCTAAAATGCCATGATTCGTGTTTAGCTGAATACGAATCATGATATCTCTTCCATCTGTTGTTCAAATAACAATCTCCTTTGCTTCTGTTCGTTTAAAGGAGTGAAAAGTCATGCCTGTGAACAGTGTGGCAAATCATTTGCAAGAAAAGACATGTTAAAAGAACATATGAGAGTCCATGACAATATCCGAGAATATCTGTGTGCAGAATGTGGTAAAGGTATGGGCAGCCCTTTATATTCCTAATACACTGTGAAAAATGCTGTTTTCCAGTTATGTATCTTCATTTATTATCAGAAAACATATTTATGCATTATCAGAATTGGGCATTTTATATTTCTGTCATACTGAACAGGGTTCTGGGATCATGGCATCTGTTGGATTTTATATGAAATTGGTTCTATAGCAGTCTTCTCTATGCATAACCAGAAGAGGTTGTACAACAGGACTGGTGGTTTCATTTCTTAATTGGTCTTTTGTGAAGATAAATCAGGGGTGCTTTAACTGTACCTGAACTGTCCACTGCTGGTAACAGGGATGCCCAAGCTATCATACTGTCTGAAGCAGAAAGCAAAAGGATGTCCTTAACATCACACCCTTGACCATCATGGCTCCCCATCTTTTGTGTGATGGAAAAGGAGGAATTCTCTTCACCATCACAGGAAGAAGTGACAGGAACAGCAGTCACTCCTCCAGCACTATGGCAGGAGGGGAAGACAGTGCCAGTTTTTCCTGCCTTCCATAGAATAAGGAGGAGGAAGAGGAGGAGAAACAGATGAGGAATGGTGACTGTGAATTGCAGTTATGATGGTGAGAGTAGTGCCTTCCACCACCAGAGGAGTGGAGGTGGAGGAGGAGACACACGCCAGAGGCAGGGTCTGCGTAGAGACAATTATTTCTGTGATAACACCTGGTTTTAAAAAGTCCTGGAAGACAAGGCACTATGGGAGGGGTGACCTGTGCTTTCCAAGGAGCCCTGCAATTGAAGAAACAGCTGACTATGAAGAATTGCTTGTAGTGCCAGCTATCCAAGCAAGCCACAGCCCCCTTAGGACAGGAGGGGACAAACTCGACCTTTTCACCAAACCTCATAGTAAAGCCTACCCTGGCTGGTGATGAGGTCCTGTTCTTGCTCTTCCTTTCAGGAGTGTTAACTGTGAGCAGAATAGAGAGTAATATGTTATTCACTTAACACCAAAGGTCCATGGGCAACTTTGGCTATAGAAATTCTAACTGCCTGTTCAGAGCCAGGGGGAAGTGAATTGCTTCTCTGTGACTGATCTCTACTTTACTTGAATTCCAGGGATTCTTCCTGTTGTATTGTTTGGCTATGAACATCTCCCAGAGAAGAGTTTAAAACATGAGTGTTATGGTTGTAGCCTCAGATTAAGACCAGAGATACCAGACCTGAGTTAAGCACTATCCTGTGAAACTCAGTGGATGACCTTGGGCAAGTACCGTATTTTTCCGTGTATAAAACGACACTTTTTACTTAAATAATTAGACAAAAAATTGAGGGTCATTTTATACACAGAAGGCAGCCGCTTTCCCTGCCTTTTGCGAAGCCACAGGGTAAAGCAGCCGTGAAAGGGTGGCATGCTCGCACCCCTTTGATCCTGAAGCAGCCATGAAAGGGCTTCAGGATCAAAGGGGTGCAATCGTGCAAATTTTCAAATTTGGGGGTTAGAAAAGGAGGGGTCATCTTATACATTGGGTAGTCTTATAAACGGGAAAATACGGTAATTGCCTCTCAAGCAAACTTACCTTACAAGGTTATTCTAAACATGACAGGGGAAAGGGAGCCATGTCTACTGCCCAAGAAGGGTGAGATAAAAATGTGAATACTAAAGACAAACAGAGTAAGTTACAAACACAAAGCCTAAAAGTCTTTTAACACTTTACATTTATTTCATAGGAAGTTTCACTTATTTTGGTGGAACCTATTTTCAAGTATTTCAGTCAAGCAGTTAATTGGAAATGTGTAAAAGTATTTGTCTCTCATCCGCTCTGAAATGCAGGATGGTTTAAACTATCCACTTCTGTGGATTTTTAAAAGCTGTATTAATAAATCATTAATAAAGACTCGTCACCTTGGCGGGGGAAGAAAGGGCAAAATCTTGCTGGTTTTACTCCCTCTCATTTTCCTGGTTTGCCTCTACACTGTGAATTTTTTGCTTGCATTTTCTATAGCTGTTTGGTCTGTTATACCCGTGTGTGCATGACATAGGCTGTCTGGCTTGCTTTGGACAGTGGAAGTGAATGTTCCTGCCTCATAGGAGTATGTTTAGAGCCAGGCGGTCTTTAGCTCCCTTGCTTCTCTCTGACTGATTTCTGCTTCACTTGAACTCCCTTGAGCAGCCTTAAGTGCTGTGAATTGCTTCTCAGACCTGAGCTGCATTTTCAAAGAGAGTGGCTAAGTGAGCAAAATTCTCCACCCCATCCCACCCCAGTTTATCATTTCCTTGCTGAACATGCCAACTCAGATTTCAATTTATTGTTTCAAACCTATTTAGAGAACTGTTATTGCCTTCCTTAGTGGATCTCATGATACTATTAGACTGTAGATTGTAGACTGTATTTCAAAGGTGCTTTAATCCGGGTTGTACCAAATAGATACTTAATTATTTTTTTAACTCTGCTGGTCATTGGATCAAATTCTTATGTGATGCCTTTCCCCCTTGTGTGGCTTGATTAAAAGGTGGTGAAAGGACTTCCTTGCAATGTATAAGATAGGCTAAAGTTTCTTCTTTACAGGCATGAAAACAAAGCATGCGTTGCGTCATCACATGAAGCTTCATAAAGGAATAAAGGAGTATGAGTGCATGGAATGCCATCGGAAGTTTGCCCAGAAAGTCAACATGCTTAAGCATTACAAAAGGCACACAGGTAAGGACCACTGACAGAAGCTCACATAGCCTTTGCATAGAGTGAGACACCATTTCCCAAGAATTGACAAGATAGTTCCTCCTTACAGCCTTACCTTGTGCAAGTGCAATTGGCAACGAAAGCTGTTTCCAAGGAAACTGTGCAGAAGGTTAAAGCCCTATTGCTTCACATAGGTACGTTTTCTTAGTCAGCATGCTTGTACTGCGTCAGCTTTAGCCCTGTTACAGAATTCCAGATTCTTGTGGAGGGAGGCTCAGTAGATCAACAGATAGATACAGATGTTGGCACCAGGTCCCAATAGAAGGAACTGCTTATAGGAGGCACCAATACTGAGAATTGGCCCCTGTCTCTCTCCCTCCCTCTCTCTGGTCACCAGCCTCCTTACTTCAGAAGTAAGGGGTATAATTGGCGAAGAACCTTCAAACACTACCTCAGTGCACAGACAAATTGGATTCAGAGCAGGCATTCATCTAGGTCTTTGAGCTTGTAGGCTGCACTGGGCTTTAATATTAAGCACCGGCAGACTGGATTGTGCTCAGAAACAGAGTGCCAGTTCTTTCAGTGTTGGCAAGATATGTCACCATCCGCCATTCTCAGTCAGCAGTCAGGTAGCTGTATGTTCAACTGAAATAATTTTCTGAATAATTTTTAAAGGCAACAGCATGTTCAGTGCCTTATAGTAGTTAGTTGTGCACCAGCTCATTAATAACTATGGCCAGGCTACCTTTGACCAGGAGAGGCTGCAGCTGATCCAAGCTGCATACATGCAGTACCACTGAGAACAAGCTGAACAACATTTCTTTGAGCGAACCTCCTTGCAGAACCTCTGTTATGTCAGGACTGAGCCTGTAGTCCCTCATCTAGCTCATTACTGGTTCGTGTGCTAATTCAGCACTTCTACTGGCACATCTGAATGCAATGAAAAGAGGGAAAGAAAGCCAGGTGCCAGAGGCATACTGATGGGAATTTATCCAACATCCCCAAATAACATCTCCCAGTGGATTTGTGGGGGAACAAGACAGAACCTTGCAAAAGGATGGTGAGATGCATTGCCAGAGTCAAGCAGTGCTGAAATTGCCTTCCAGTTGCCATTTACAAACCTTGGCACAGTTGTCTTCTGAGAGATAGGTTAGGGAAAGATATATTTCCCCCTCCCCCCCGGTGATATTATCAGTTTAGTACTTAATATTGTATCTAATTAGCAGGAATCAAAGATTTCATGTGTGAGCTCTGCGGGAAGACCTTTAGTGAGAGGAACACAATGGAGACCCATAAACTTATTCATACAGGTAAATGCATGAATGGAACTGTATGTCTTTAATCCTCCAAACATGTTTTTCAAAAATAGAAGTCAAGATTCCAGATTGTGCAACCGCATGTCATTCCTGGCCACACACAAAATGCCCAGTTCTGAATATATATACACAGACAGACAGACAGACAGACAGACAGACAGACAGACAGACAGACAGACAGACAGACAGACAGATAGATAGATAGATAGATAGATAGATAGATAGATAGATAGATAGATAGATAGATAGATAGATAGATAGATAGATAGATAGATAGATAGATAGATATACACACACACATCTATGTGTTGCATAGATGGTTAATCTGAGATGGGTAAATTTCTTGAACTATATTAAATAAGCTATCAATCAAACATTTCCAATTTTGAAACCTCTGTATAAACACAGAAATTAAATTATGCATATATACATTTATTCCAAAGGAATCAATGGGTTAGGTTATTAGGGTATTGCAGTAAAAAAAAAGTGTAAGAGTTTTGCAGCACTGCAAAGGCTGACAAGTTTAATATGGCATAATTTTTATTGAGTAGTGTCTTATTTCATCAGGTGCACTAAGTGTGATCCTAAACTAACAAATATATATAAGCTTGGACAAAGGGGATGTGAGGATTGTAAATGCTGAGAAAACGAAATGCAAAAATTGGTAAGAAAATTAAGCCCAGATATGTGTCCAACCACTACACTGCCTATTCACAATAATACAAATATCCTCATATTGGTAAGCTAATTGGTACTTAAAATACCAATGCAGAGCTTTCAGTACAATTGAATATATTTATTTCAGCTCTTTGACGCAGAAGTTTCCCATTAAAATTGCCTTTGAATATTTTTTGTGCATTTCACTTCCCAGTGATCTTACTGCTTTCTTAGGAATGTTTCAGGAAGTCTTTTATTCCCTGGCATCACTTCTTTCTTTCTCACTCCAGAGGTCTTCTGCTGTTTTAGTTGCCTTCTGTGGGTTCTGTCTCAGCAATCTTATTCATGAAGGTGAAACAGTGGAAGGCGGGGGACAAAGCAGTGATATATGTCTAGTCAATATGTTGTGGTTTCTGCCTCAAGAATCTTAAACATGGCTTTCAGTGTCTCCTGTTAGAGAACAGGGGTCTTTCACTGTCCTCACTGCTGTGCCCCATGGCTTCTTTGTTCAGAAATAGCAGCTGGCAGGACCACAGAAGAACGTTGATAGCTACCGGTAGGCCATCTCTGGCTTATGCCCAAATAAACTGGAATGAACTTTCTGTAATAGTCCTGATGTTTTCACAAGACTCTTTGCTGTTTTATCTGTCTGGCAAGAAGTCAAAATCTCTTTCATGCCAACTGACAATTCAACCATTTGAGAGGATACTGAGCTGATGTACTCTCCTGTCTGTTAAACTACGCAAACTCTACATGACTAGCCTGAGATAATGTGACAGCCCTAATCCTGTCATCCTGCTGATCTCAGGTGCCAGAGTCAATCTGATGGTTGTCACCAGGTACCCAAGGGTCATGTTTCCACAGAATTAATCTTCCTCATCACTGACTTTATTCCTGTCCACTTTAGTAAGTGAAAAAGTATTTTCTAGCTGTGCAGATACAACTCAGTTCCTCCAGATCCTACACCATATGTTTTCATTTTTAAGAAATTGCTGCAGTTGAAGTACCCAAAATATTAATATTAAGACAGCATACTTAAAAACTAATACTATATATGTTCTTTTAATTCATGCTAGTAGGGAAACAGTGGACGTGCTCAGTGTGTGATAAAAAGTATGTGACGGATTACATGCTGCAGAAGCACATTCAGCTGACTCATGATAAAGTAGAAGCCCAGAGTTGTCAGCTCTGTGGAACAAAGGTTTCTACCAGGGCTTCAATGAGTCGTCATATGAGACGAAAACACCCAGAGGTAAGTGTGGAGGCAGACTAATATTTTATTTTATTTAAAACATTTATATTCAACCCTACATCTTAAGATCTCGGAGCAGAGTACAATAATAAGAACAACACAAAACAGTTCAGAATTTTAATACATTTAGAAGCATTTAAAATATTAAAAAGTAAATAATATATTTAAACCAACAGCAATAAAGAAACTTCCACAACCTGTTAAACCATGACCCACCATCCTTGAAGGCCTCGGTGAATAATCATGTTTTAACTTGGTGCTGAAATAAAGTTGATGTTTGTGCTAGTCATGTATCTAAGGGGAGAGCATTCCATAAATGATGTGCTGCAGGTGAGAAAGCCCTCCCTCATGTCTCTATAGTGGATCATTCTCCATGCCAGGAAACAGAGGAACCTCCCACATTCCCAGCAGATCTGAGGGATTGGGCGGCTATATGTAGGGAGAGGCATCCCCTCAAGTATCCAGGTCCCCCACTGTTTAGAGCTTTATCTGTTAAGATTTTTGGTGACTTTCCGGTGAGATAGGTTGTAAGAGAGTGTTGTGACAACACTGGAGCTTAGGTCACATTGAGTACTGCAGGCAAGAGTTTTACAGCAAACCCTGTAGTGATATCCAGCAAGATTGCCCTCCTAGGACAGTGAGCTGAAATCAGAGCAATGCAGCAGTGCTGTCATGTTATTCATTGTGGTTTATTCTTATGTTGCATGTTAGGCAGAGAGGTTGGTCTATAACAGTGGTTCTTAACCTTTTTGAAAGAAACGCCCCCTTAAGCCATTGAGGAAGTTATCATCACCCCCCTTCCCGCGGCGGCAGCAGCACGGCGGCGGCACCGGATCCGCTGCCAGCACCGCGGCTGCAGCTGCCTTCTCAGGTTTGGCTCGCTCCATCACCCCCATATCGCCCCCTTCTGTTCCTTCGCCCCCACATTGCCCCTTTTCGTTCCATCACCCCCCTGAAAAACGAAATCACCCCCTGGGGGGGTGATATCGCCCAGGTTAAGAACCACTAGTCTATAACAACCCTGCAGGGCTATTCACTGTAGTACCTCTAGGTAGATTTCTCATTAATGTAGGTATTTATTTCCAGGTGCTTTCAGTTAGGATTGATGACTTGGAGCAGCTCTCCGAGACCACCACTGTTGATGCTTCTTCTATAGGAATTGTGCAGGTAATGTGGAGATGAAGCCAAACATGACATTTTTGACCTCATATTTCTGTGATATACTACGGGTATTGCAATGTAGCACATGCAAGCGATAAAGTACGCCCTACTGTGGAGTGACTATACTTGTCATTAGGCTTCTTCCAGTTCTGGCACAGAGATAAACTCTTGGAAGTGCAATAGCAAAACATTGTTGTCATTTTTATGCTGAACAAGATGACTGCTCGTGGTTTACCGTTTTTCTGTTCAATAGCTATTTTCAGTAATAATAAAAGTGTGTTATAAATCATATATTCAGCCAAATGATTTTAAATGGAGGGGGCTTTTACACATGCTGTGCATGTCATTCATGATTCCCAGAGGCTTAGAATGCGCTCACACCACTTCATGTAATTGATATGGAATTCATCTGTGAGAAAGCCACCAAAAAAATGTTGTAGCACTTAAAGATGAAAAGATCCCTTATGTCATAAGATTCTTTGGACTGGAACCCACATTACCAGATTGCTGAAGTGCTATCCTCTGTTGGCAGTTATACAGGCACTCCTTACTTAACAACCTACCCATTTAACGACCGACCGCTCAGATTTACGACCTTTTACGACCCTCGTAAATCCTTTCTTGTGTCTTCGCCACACCCCTTATCAATGGCACATGATTTACTCCTCCTTAATACAATATTATTGCTCCCTGCTTATTGGCCAGTTCACTTAATGACCTGGTCGTAACTCATTCGTTAAGTGAGGAGTGCCTGTATATCAATAATGATGGGGCAGGGGGGAAAATAGAAATAGTGGGGAGAGAAGGCCATGAGAAGAAATGTCTGCAATATTACCACGTAAACTCAAACATATATAAGATAAACTCTGTATTCACAAGAGCAGTAACTAGAAATAGCAGAGTTTCTTCCTGGCTTTGCTGTGCTAATTTAACACTGGCAACAAAGTAAAAAAAAACAAACAAACACATTCTTTTGATTAAGGCCTAAACAAATAGAAACAAACTTAACTGATAAAAAAATTTAAGCCAGCAAATTCACAGTAAAAGTTCTCCTTTAATTTCTGTTGTCAAAAGAAAAGCGAATATTGATGGAGATCACTGACAACTGTGTTTTGTTGAAAACTCTGTCCATGCAGCCAGACCTAGCCCTGGAGCAGGGAGAGTTACCAGAAGGTAAGCATGTGAAGTCTCATAAGCGTGGCCATAAACGAAAGCATAAGTCTGGTGAAGAGGAGGAAACCCAAGTGCCTGAGGATTCTGCCTTCAGTGAATATGCAGAAAAAGATGTGGAGTTCACAGGGAATGTGGGAGATGAGACCAATTCAGCTGTGCAAAGCATTCAGCAGGTAAATTTGCAAAAGAAACGAGGAGGGAGGTAACTGTGGAAGGGCTGTAGACACTGCGGACTATTAAAAGATATTTTAATTAGTGAGAAGGATTTGTTTTATGGTGTTCATGTAAAAATTTGAGAAAAGTTGCCATTGTAATACATGAAGTATTCGGGAGAGGAAAAGAGAGCCCTTTAATTGCTGTAGTACCGTATTTTAGGAACACACTGTTCTTCTGTTATGCAAGAAATCTATCAGAGGCTGAATTCATTTCCATGGGAGCAAGTAGTTGGCTGCATTTAAGGGAGGAAGAAGCAAACCTCCTCTTTGATGCATCCACTCATGGCTCTAGTATTGTTGGGGAGGGAGGGGCAGACTTTGTTTCCATTCATTAATGCCTCAAAATGCAGCCATTTGTATTATTTGACAGGAGTCAGCACAGCTGAGAGATCAAGGGGCCCTCCCTGCTCCTTGGTTAGGTTTTTCAATATGAGGATAAGACTCAAAAGTACTTCTAAAGCAGCTTTTCTTCAACCTGGTGCCCTTCAGAAGTGTTACATTACTTTTCCAATTGACTATGCGATCTAGAGATGATGTGATTTGTAGTCTAACACATCTGAAAGTGATTGGACTTGGGAAAGCTGTGTTCCCCTTACTCCAAGATTTATTTGGATTTACGTTGCTTCATTTGTCAGGTTCTGCCAACAATTTAATCCTGCAACCCTGGCATGATTTCAGAGTTCTAGAAAAGTATTTGTTTTCTTTCTAAAACTTGTTTAGAGACTGACTAGTTATTTCAGGTTGATAATGTCACTATCTTGCCTACGCAGTAAGTAAGTCTGAGATTTCTGTAGTGGTTATAATTTTATTGTGACTAAATAGAGTCCAAATGACTCTGTATTAGAAAAACATTTCTAACATTCCAAAATAATTTTGGAAATGAGAAAGGGAGCCAAAGTGAAAAATCATGGCCAGATTGGACACAGCAGACATGTCTCAGCAGTCTAGACCATTTCTAATCAGTAAGAATAGGGGCTTTGGTTTCTTAATGGAGTGCCTCACCTGGATCATCGATAAAGGTGAGCTGCTCCCTTGGAATTCACCCCAGTGTGTGAGTTAATCAGTGAAGGGCATGGCTTCATCAACAGATGCTTTTAACTCTGCAAAATGACAGTGTATATTTTACAAATGTCAAAAGGAAGACCTATGTTCATGTTAATCACAGCCTCAGGTGTGACACTATTGGATTATAGATTTTGAATTTCCTTCTTCTATTTAATACACTAGCTCCCACATGTAAAAACAAAGATAACAAAGTTAACTATCATTCACAACATGTATTTCTGGTACTGACACAGGGTAGGCTTCCCCCCCCCTCCAGTGGGTGGGCTTTCCCCCCCCCCTCCAGATGATGTCACACTGCAACACAAATCTGTGTCAGCTGGCATAGCCAACCATGAGGGCTGATGGGAATTGCAGGCCAACCATGTCTGAAGGACCACAAGTTGCCCATTCCCTCTCCAGTGGTTGCTTTCATAATTACAACCATGTACATGCCAATATTACTTCTTTTCTCTCTCTCTTTTATTCCCTCTTCAGGTGGTGGTGACCCTTGGGGACCCCAGTGTCACAGCCCCTTCCAGTTCTGTTGGTCTAACCAATATTAGTGTTACTCCCATCACAACTTCAGCTGGAACGCAGTTTACAAATCTGCAACCTGTGGCTGTAGGCCACCTCGCCACTCCTGAACGCCAGTTACAGCTAGACAATTCCATTCTCACAGTGACGTTTGATGCAGTCACAGGTTCAGCCATGTTACACGGGAACCGCCAAAACGATATCCAAATACAGCCGCAGCCTGAGCCAACAAACCCTCAGTCAGTCGCCCATTTTATCAACCTGACAACTCTGGTGAACTCCATTGCTCCATTAGGGAGCCAGATAACAGAACAGCATCCCTTAACCTGGAGGGCAGTGCCTCAAACTGATGTACTCCAGGCTCAGGCCCAGCCAGCCCAACAACAAACAGGGCAGCAGCAGGTTCAGACTGAGCAGCAGCAGCAACAACAACAACAGCAGCAGCAGCAGCAACAAATGTACAGCTACTAACTGATACTTGAAAGAAGACACCAAACTGTGAATGGGCTTATAGGAGCCTGTGGGACACACAAAACTGAATCAATTGCTGGAAACCAAAACGGAGATGGAAGAAAGCGCTTATACAATGAAATATATGCTGATATTGGCCCAGCAGCTTCACATACAAATACCTTGAGAATCTTACATGCTCCGAACACTACCCTCAAACAAAGTATGAGTTTGTACAAAGTACATCACCTTGTAATGGTTGACTGAGGGTAGTAATGCACCAGGTTTCAGGAAAATTATGATAAGGAATTGGGGGAAAGCAAACCGTAAATACAACTGCTGCCAATTCAAAAGCAGTAGAGCAGGAATGTTTTAAGTGTAATGGTCACACTCATTTAGAGCGCATTAGCCCAGCACTGCAGTGTAACAAGTGTAATTGGAGAAAACGGAAATGTTTTGCTTTTGCTTTCTTAGACCAGTCCTGTATCTAATGGGGAAAAAGAAGTGGGTGGCAGTAGGATGGGGATAGTCTGTAATGTGAAATGTACCTCATTTCATGAATTGTTCCACTTTTGGTGATGGGGAATCCACTCTGCCCATGAGATGACTTGGAAGTATAACCTGAAATAGCCAGTTTGATGTTAGAACGGCATTCATGATCTTCTGTTGAGTAGGATTCAAATTTGAATCTAGCTTGCTGTGAAATGAACCCCTAATGTGATAATATAATTAATCACAGAACTGCTAACTAAGAGGACTGAAGAACAGTCCTTCCCACTGAAAACGAATCTGCCAGCTGGCTATCAATTCACGAAGCAGTCTTCTTCTATCATGTCATAAATATTGGGGTGGGGGAGGGAAAGTGTCATTTTTTCCATACCTACCCTTTGTAATTCACTCTGTGTTCTTGGTGGATATTTGCAGATTAAGGGGCATTTTCTAAAATGGCTACATGTATCTTTCATCATTTTATTTCTAGTAACTAATTTGTGGATTCTACTTAGGAAAAGGAAACATGAAATGCAAAGTAGCATACTCCCTGGGTGTAATAGGGTAATACCAATTGCAGATTATGTTGGCCACAAGGAGGCAGCCTAAACCAATGCTAATGAAAATCACTTGAGCACAAAAGGTAGCAAGTAATGGAAGTTAGGTCTTCTGTCCAAGCTAAAGACGATGTTACTGCCCCCCTGTACATTGCATCCGCCACATCTTGTGTTAAGTTCCAATTCAGTCTATATCTTCTGTGAAACAGCTAAGGTTGTACCCTGGAAAATAGAGGAAAGTAGCCCAGCAGTTGAAAAATAAAAATGGTCAGCCATTTCTCTTGCATTTGCATTTATGAACAGTATTTTTTCTAGCTGAGCAGAAAAGGTTTAGACAGTCGTTTATACATTGGCTAATGATTTCCTCCTCATTACCTTTGGACACTTACTCTCTGGAATGCTAGTAAATCTTCAGATTATTGCAGATATTTTAGGAATATGTTAAGATTAAACTGACACCTGCAAAAACAAAAATTCTGTTGCATGCCTACAAATCATGCAGGCCCTTTTCCAGGATACCCATTCTTTTTTAGCTTAGAAACCTCCAAGAGATAACGAGACATAATAACACCTTGCTCTTCCTTGACATCCGTTATTTTTCTTCTTTCAGAACTGGGTAGGGGAGTTCTACATTTGGCCCCCGGCTGGTTTTGCCTCCATAAAAATGGGGAAATTGTTCCAGCTGAATATTTTGCATCCAACTGGAAATGGCTTTTAAAAATGTGTTGTTGCTGCTCTTTATTTGAAGAAGAAGATGAGGAAACGAGTATAGCTCCTATAGGATCATCAAAATGGAAAAATGGGACCTAGAACTTGTCTACCCTGCCTTAAAAGCTGGAGACGGGGCCATTTTGGGGGAAGGAAATGGAGGCAATTTGCCCTGGGCCCCACAAATTCCTCGGCCCCAACCTGCTCGACAGAACCCCTTAGATGTGTCCATATGGGTCCACGTAGAGGGCACTAGAAGGGCCCCAAGGACATCTGATCCTGGCCCATGTTGAAGTTCTACACATCCCACAAGCCTCCCAGCTTCTCCTACTCTCCTGGACTTCTCTTTCAGTCACCCCTTCTTGTCGCCACAATCTCCATGGAAGGCAGTCACACTCTCACTTTCTGATGATCCCAAGGATTCTGACATGGCCTTGCCCAGCCTGTTACCTTGCTGCCTGATTAGGTTGTGCTGTATTCAGGGAAGGGGGGGGGGGGGAAGAGCACTTCCTCCCATAACACATAGCAATAACATAATGGCTGAAATCCTGTTGCTGTAACTTCTGCCTTGTAAGGCTTAGGATGCCATTAGCAGCAGCAGTGTCAATGGTAAAGTCATCCTGGTGATGGTGATTTCCAGTAATTAAAGACTTCCCACTTCCATCCTGCACCTTCTACAGGTTCCCAATAAGGAAAACAATTACTTGGAAGCTTTGAGAGAAAAGTCAGGAATGTTTAATTTCTGAAAAAAAATCAATGTTACTGATGTCATCAGCCTTATGTAGCAGATAGTACAGCAACAGGACTTCAGCTAATAAATATGCCTTTTAAAAAGACATATTGCACAATTATAATACTTAGGCCTTTACACCTGATCGCTGTGCTTCCTATGCATTATCTCAGTAATGCTTGCAACAATCCTATTAAGTAGGGCAGGGTTATCATTGTCACTCATGCACCTAAAGCCATCTAAGAAATCCATGTTTAATCACAGATCTTAACTGGGTGACTCCATATCTTATATTTCAGGTTCCTAAATAGTACATGTCCTGGACGTCTATTTATGATACATTGGTCTTCTAACTGGAAAGAAAAGAAAGAAAAGGCAGCTTATTCTCTCTGGATCAGTGCAGACACCCTTGCTTGTAACCACTTTGTAATCTAATCAGTTACAAAGTTCTAATTGTCTGTCACACCATTGTCTGGTTCATGATACAAATGACTGACTTAACATATAGTTACATGCACTATGTTAAGTTACTAACTGATAAACAATCAAACCTGAAATGATCATCCTCCATTATCTCCCTGTGATAAACTTTCACAAGAACGTCACAGGAATGTGGCCATGTCTGTTTGGATGACATAAAAAGACATGGCTTGGAACCGGTGAAAAATGAGCAGACCTCATGGACAAGTGAAGTAAGTCTGTGGACCTATTTTCCAAAACGGCCAGAAGCAAGAATCTGCTTCTATACCTGTAAAATGTATGTCACATAGTCTTGGGACTACGGTGACTTTCCAAAGCACATGGGAAAATCAGCATTAAGTTACAGCCACCTTCGGTCATTTTAAGGAAAAAGGTGGTGTAAAAATATTTTAAATAAATAGTAAAAAACGTGGGAAGTGCAACAAACCAGTGCTAACATCCCCAAAAGCTGTATCAGTGAACTTGCTGAAGATTTGCAGCAGGACATAAAAATGAATGTGAGATCAAGGATTTTCCATCAATTTCCCGGCATCTTCATAGGTGTTTGTTAGTTTTGGAGCATACTGTCGCTCTGTTCAGGCATTCAGTGAGGGTGAAACCTAAATATGTAAGGATGAGAGTGCACTGTCAGAAGAAAGCCTCTGCTATCCATGGAGGCTTTCCACATGATCCATAATGCTGATTTTCCCATGTTCTGTAGAAAGTCTCCATAGGTGCAGGAAACTGAGGTAACCTTCCACCTGAGGAGAGTGAAAGGAAACAACAGGAGAGGGTGAAGCTGTCACACCATCATGATGACTGAGGTTGTTTTGAATATTGAGAAGGCAGAGTTCATTGCAGAGGATGATGGTGTCCCTATGTCCTCATGGATTGAATGTCAGGCACCTATTTGACATGTCAGTTTATCCATAGCACATATTGTACTCATATGGTGTATTTCTTGTCCTGGTACACAGCCAGATGTAGTATGTGTGCTGTTATTTATCAGTGTTGTGTTACAGCTCAAGAGTAAGTTTTCTGGATGAGAGCTTTTAAGTTATTCATATGAGTTTTTAGGGCCTAATTCCTATGATAGTACTTTGCAAAATGTTTGCAATATGTTACATGCAGATACATTTCCGTGAAAGACAAGTGATACTAATGCTTTTGTAGAAATGGTGGAGTCAATTGCCATGAAAATCTATACATTTCCAAAGCTTCTGATACATTTTGTTGAAGAAAAAACATGTATGTTCAAAAACGTGCTAGTAAAAATGCATAGGTTTGGAAAGCATGCACAGATGTGTTTCAGACAATGAGGAACATGCATACAAAAATATATCAGGAAGTGTGTGCATTTTACACAAAAAGTAAGACATGCATAACATAAATGGAAATTTTTAGGAAAAGCTTGCAAAATAATACTAAGGGAGAGGACTGAACAATGTTATCTATTCTGTTTTGCAATTCTTGATAAGCACAGGCCAAAGGCAGGTCATTCTCAGGGCATCAGCAGTTTATTCTCAGGAAGGCGGGTCCTTTCCTGACCCTCTGGCAATATATGTCATGACAGCATCAGGACAACTGCCCCACCCAGTCCCAAATCATTTCAGTATTGGAGTAGAACTCTAGTCCTTAAAGCGTTTCCTTCAAGCTATATTCCTTCAAGTTTTCCCCATGTCTCTTCCTTGAAGCATCTTAATGTACTGTTAGAACTGCCTCACACAATATTCTCCCTTCCCTTCTCCTCTGGTCTTTGTCAGACTTCACAGAACTTTGTAAAATGTTAATTTTGACTGAAAGAGGAAGAGAAGAATATCTTGCTTTCCTAGCAATGAGCTCAAATATATGGTTTTTGTACTTCCCATTGTACCCTGCAATATCCCTATGAGGAAGGTCAGGCTGAGAGAGAGTAACTGGCCTAAGGTCACCCAACTTAATGGTTCAACAGGGATCAATCTGGATGCCCCAAGTCCCAGTCTCTCAAAGTCTTGAGTATCACTGCACTAGTGGGCCTCACCATTTGCTATTTTTGCAGCTAAATATTTTAACAACATTTTTTAATATTTAAGATAATATGCTACACTTTTTGTGTAGTAGGATTATCACCCATCTTTGGGTCTCCAGATGTTCTTGGACTGCAACTCCCAGAAATCCTGGCCAGCACAGCTAATTGTGAAAGTTTCTGGGAGTTGTAATCCAAGAACATCTGGAGACCCAAGGTTGGGAACCACTGGAGGAAAGCAAGAAATTATGTGGGGCCAGATTCCAAAATGCTGAGGCCCTACCCTGTGTCAAGTTTAAGAGGCACCATAACACTGCATTACAAAAATATATATGCATTTTTCTTACAGGGCTGTGCTTTTTTAAAAAATTCAAGTGGGTGTCTATTCAAAGGCTCCTCACAGTCAATCCCTGTACTGTAGTTTATTTGACTTGTGTGTCTATGCTAGAGGTTGAAAACATTACTTTTTTGGACTACAACCCCCAGAATCCTCCAGCCAGATGTGCTGGTTGGGTGAATATTAGAGCTATTATCCAAAAAAGTAGCATTTCTAATCTCTGGTCTATACATCTCTGAAATGTGTGTCTTGTCAAGACTACTGAGAATTCCCACATGCTGCCCACACATTTCCAAAGATGTTCTCACAAATTAGGATTGACACTACTTAGTGTGAGTCTCTGATCCATCAGCCTTGGAAGAATGTGTCTCCTTTTCTTCTTCCTTATTCAGAAGGAGGTGGACAAACACAGGAGTCTCATTAACATGGAGAAGTCTTCTTATGTTCTGGGATCCAGCCGCTGATGCCAAGCTAGGGAAGAGAACAGAAGACAGCATGAGTCATGCAAAAAGCATTTCACTTTGTTGTTTTATGATGTATGAAGTCAAGACCTGCTAATTTTAGCTCTAACCCTGCAAGCTTTAACGAAAGTCCTTTCTGCCCAAAGAAAGTGGAATCAAGCCCAATGAGCAATGATAAATGTGTGGCCATGTGTACTAAAGCAAGTAAGAATGACTTGTAGAACCAGAAGAAAGAATGGGAAACTTGCTCCTGGGGGCAAATGTATCTTATCTTCCCTTTGTCTCCTCCCTCTTCTGCTATTTTCCCAGGCTCTGCATACAGATCTCAACATGCTCAAAATTTTCCTGCAGGCATAGCTTACCTTTGTGGTTATTTAAGTGAGAAATGGGTGAAGAGACTGAAATTTTCCAAGAGCAAAGACATGTCATGAAAGGGCTTCTGCTTTGAAATGCTGTAAGGAGCAGACTGTAATAAAGACATATATTCTGGGCAAGGGATGGGCAGCTAGCATTCCCTTCCATATTTAACCTTTAAATGGCTTCCTAATGTCTTATTTTCACATCTACGGAGGGGAGGAGGGGACCCAAACCCAATAGATTGCAAATGCGGTTTCTCTGAGTCTGAGAAAGTTCTGTGACATCTGTTCCCTCTCAGTATTCTTCACTAGACAGTAAGAATTTCTAACAACAGTGGGAACAAAATGCTGAAATATTGCTGAAAGGAAGATAACTTCAGAAAACTATATGCAAGTTTTTATGTGGAGGGACTGTGCAGAGCTTGGGGAAAAACTGGTTACGAATACTTGTAATTAATTCCCTTTTTCAATAACTTAGGCTGCATTATGCTTGTGACCTAATAAGCAAAACACTCCTTCTTTTTCCTTCCTTAGATCTTTTTTTGGTAACTACTGTTCTGGTTACTTATGAAATTGGAAAATAGCTTTAAAATTTTGTAAGTACAAAAGTACGTAATTGGCCAGAATCCTATTGTATTCACCTAAGGTTTGCGTAACTTGCTCTGGCTAATTGTGGCTAATTGACAAGGTGCTGAGATGCATCTCAGTAGCACAGTCACTCAGGCATGTTACCAGGCATGCAACTAAGATGTGCCTTGTCATCTTCTCAGTGAGCCACAATTAGCCACAGCAAATGACACAAACCTGACACAATCACCAGTGGGATTCTGCATAGTATCTCTAAGATGCTGGGACTGTTAATTGTAACCAAGCTTCTTTTTTAAAAAAGTAACTTTCCAGGCTGTGACTGGGATGAAGAATCAATGGCTAGTTTCTGAAAAACACAAGAGGTGGCTGTAACTCAGAGATCTGTTTGTTGCATTGAGCAAAACAAATAGTTCCCTGAGTTGAGCTACAGCAGAAATCAAGAATCAGTCCCATGATGGTGACAACACGACCTCCAGTCATTGAATAAAAGGACAGGAAAGGCTACTGAGATTGCTAGATTCTCACAATCCATGTGTCCTCTCAGATCCAGGGAAGACATATGACTGTTCAGGAGCTGAAAAATCTTTGGCATGGCTAGACTGTCAGACTAATTGAGTTCTTCTTCTGTTGGTGATGATGATTAACACTCTGACCTAAGAAGAGCTAGTAAATGGAACAATACCTATTGTCTACTAAGCCCATGGAAAAACTAATTCTTCCTTACTATACTGATGATCCAGACACTTGTATGGAAATATACTACAATGCTGGTTCCCGAATTGCTAATTCCTGTGGTGACTGCTTATGCAAACACTCTTTCAAAGCTGGTATAGCTGCGCTTGAGAGATAATGTTCCACAGCTGGCTTCCTTTTTGGCAACAAATATGATAACATGTAACACCAGAAGTCTAGTAGATCAGACAATTTATGGGCTGAGCGTAGGGAGCACCCCATTCCTAAACAGGGGTGGTACTCCTCCCCCTCCCCCCCCCCCATTCAGCCATGTGTCAGTTGTGCTAATAGCTTTGGTCACATATAGTGATCTTTCAAGTACATTTTCTTAATTTGTGGGAAATGAAAGAACAGCAGTGTGCACATAGTTAAAAGAATGAATGCCATTTATTCTTTCTGTATGCATCTCTGCGTGTATATGCAGTGCTTTATAGAAACAAAACAAAAAATGTTTCTCCTGATTCAAGTTGCTTCTAGTGGAGTAGAGGAGGGCAGGGGAGAGCAAGTGAAAGGTGTTTTAAGATGCACACAAACTAAAGTTTAAGCAAGAAGATTTTTCTGTGCTAAGTCTAAATCATGTTTCATTATCCTGTGCTGGTGAAACAGTGGACCATTTTACAGAGGAGTGGTCTGAACAATGCATTCAGAATGTCCTCTCTTGGGACTGACCTCCCATCTGAAGTTCATACAAAACTGACATGCCATCCCATATCCTTCCCACCATTCATCAGTAGTTATATCAAGGTGTGTGGTTTGCATCTTTTCATACAAAATGATCCCCCCAAACCATTTTATTTAAAACTGAGAAAGGGCTGATAAGACACATTTACTAATCAAACCCTCTGTTTTCCCTGCTTGAGGGACACCTGCTGGAGGGGATAGAGTGGCCACTTCCACATCTCCAAAAAGGAAGATAGCTCTGCAAATGGAAGATCCTTCTCCCTAAAGTAGGACATGGGGCCACCCTACTTTCAGACAGCAAGAGACAATACAGCCTTTTGCTTGCGATCAAATATCTTACAGACCAGGCCATTATTCATGATGGAGAACTAAATTAATTTATTTGCCTTCTTTAGTTGTGACTTTATTATTCTTCCATTTATCTTCAGTTGTTATTTTAGTACTAATCAGGATTAAAATTAAATATTTTTAAAAGATGGAGAGAAAACGAGACTTGAATTAGTTTGATTACTGCTGGCTTCAACAGCAAAGAAAGCTTCTTACATTCCAAGAGTTTGGTGCACCTCAGCTATTTGCTATCTTAACCTACCAATCTAGATAAATAGGATTACTTGAACCATCTCATATACGTTTCATCTATGAATAATGCAAAGCCCTTTATAAACCATGGTCAAACACAGCAAATACTCAACACGTATGAGTCATGTTAGGCATGCAAAGAGTTCCTTTGATAGGACCAGGCGTTTTTGCCTGTTTAAAGTCATTCTGCTGCAGGAGCATTTTCTGGATCCTTGAACATATGCATAAAACATCATAGGAATGTGGCCCACATGAGGGAGGGGGAGAAAGAAAAGTAGAACTGGCCAACAGAAGGAAAAACCTGAGCACTGTTCTACAATATTTTGTTTATACAAATGTATGCAAAATGAACAAGCATGCACTCTGCCATGTCTGAGGTCCATGCAATGGACTCTGCACTCTGCCATGTCTGAGGTCCATACAGGTAGCCTTGCCAGCATAAGAAACAAGGTCTGATGATGCTCTGGGACAATACCACTCTGTTTAACCTTTATTTATCCATTCCTCTGCTTTTCTACTCACTGGGAAGCCATCATTAGCAGTAACTATTCACCCAGAATTACAGGCACTTGCATGTAATTCTTCACATATGACAGTGTGCACATGCTGTTATTTATTTGTTCACACACATTGGAAAAGTCATGCAAGAAGAAAAGATCTACCCAAGATCTCCAGAAACTCCCTAAGGTTATAAACTGTAAAACCACAACTCAGCTTGGGAAAACATACTATGGAATGTATACGTCTGATTCAAACAAGATGGAGGAAGGGCAAGTTTTAAAATATCAATGTATGTGCAGCTGCTGACGTACGTTACAGTATGGTATGTACTCCATTTAGGTACCTGGAGAAAATAATGGCACATGTCTAGCCTGATGAGGTTGATTTTGAGTGTGGAGGAGGTTACTGAACCTAACATTTAGCGACTATTATCATTATAATTGTTAATTGGGATGCTCAGTAATCAAAGAAAATAATTCCCCAGTCCAGTTTTAAATAGCTTTCCTGCCTTCTTTCTGTCCCTCCTTTACACACAGGGAGAAGGAAGTAAACATTTTAAAAAAAAACCAACACTTCTGTTCAGGTGGGCAGTTTCTTTATGTATTTGTTACACTGATATACGATTTTTTTCTTTGGTGAGTTCATGGCAGGGTTTATTCTCACAACAACATTGCATGAGAAGCCAAGTCAAGTGACCGGCCCAAAGTTGCTGTCCTTTAATCTTGACTGGAGAGCTGTAACATCCAGAGCCTTTTTTTTTATTATTTGAAAAAGTGCTAAACAGAACTCGGCACCTAATCAGAGTTAACCAGAGGAAAATGTATTCTGCAATATTTTCACTTTTCTTGCATAGGGTGGCTTACTGTCTGAGCTGAGTCAATGATGACCCCACTTTAGATCTCACTTCAGCCATAAACTTGGTAGCCAAAACCCCGTCAGTCTGCCTGGCTCTTCATCATGGAATAATAACATTTCCCTGCTTTAAAGTAGACATTGTCTAGGGGGCGGGGTAGAAATCTAAAAATAAATAAATAAATAAATAAAAATTAAAGGACTGTTATTGTAATAACAACCCAGTGATTTAGGAAATGCAGGATAATAACAATTCTCTGCTCTACAAGGTGATTGTGGTAATATGGGAAGCAACTTTGAACACTGTACTGTAAAAATAGTTTATTTGTTTAAATGTCTAAAAAAAAAAAAAGAACCAGAATTCAGCCTTGATATTAAACAAGGTCCTGGGCTGAGTGCTAACTCAGATTAAGCTGGGGCTGTGTATCATCTTCTGATGTCTGGTGCATAGAACAAAGATGGGGACTCACTGTCAAGTCAGACTTAAGTCACACCATTGATTTGACTTGGACTCAAATAGAGTGGGGGGGTGTCAATGACTTGGACTTGACTCATGACTCGGAACCCACCTACCCCTACCTTTTTTTCTGGGGAAAAATACTAGTTTTTAATAGGGACTCGGACTTGGGGCTCGGAATTCAGGACTTGGTACCAAAGACTCAGACTTGGGACTCAGACCCAAAGACTTGCCAACATCCCTGGCACAGAGCATTTATGCATGTATGTGGCAGAACTGTTGGGGTATTAAAAACAAAGCAGTGGAGAAACTGTATGGTGGACGTGACTTGGTGCAGAGTGAACACCAAGAACAGTTCCTCCAGGACAACAGGGTGCATTATTTCAATATTACTGTTTTAATATTATGGCCAGCATGCAAATACTCCAGTATGTACTGCTTATGTACTGCAGTTCTACTTTGACTGCCTAACTAAATCAGCAAATAAAATTACTAGCAAATCACCATGGTACAAGGTATAACACCTCAACTTCACATTTTTCTCACCCACCCAGTTGTTCCCAACCTTGGGTCTCTCACCACGAGCATAACCTATCATGTTGTCTGACTCTGGATGTATGGTAAAAACCAAGGTGAAATTAGAATGATGGATCGCCATTTACATTTTATATGGGAAAATATAAAATGTTCTTCCATTTTACAGATGAGCATGGTCAAACTATCAGTTCCACCAAGGGAATTACAATGCCCATAATACTAAAGTATATGACCAGTAAGAATTCTTCTGGGGATTATGGGTACCCATGTAGTTGTTTTGTGACTGTGATTGTGGATGATAAAAGATTTGGGAATACTGCCCCAGATATTATTGTGAGAGACGGTAAAGTTGCTCCAAGATCTGAAGGCAACTTACAGATTCCATTAATGAAGGAAGACATCTGTGGCCCTCCAGATAATGATTCTGGACTCCAACTCCCATCATCAACAGCCAGCAAGGCTAGTGCTGATAGTCTGCGGTTCAAGATTGTGAAATCTGGGATCCAACAAAATCTGGAGACCATAAAGTTCCCCACTGCAGGTTTCCTGTCATTGGTGAATCAGCTCTTCTAGAAGCTGTACAAAGAACACAAGAGCTCCACTGAATCTAACTGAAGGCCTATTTAACTTTCCAGAGTTTTCAGAAATGATTTACCATCCATTTCTTCTGAGGATGCTTTGGGACTGTGCAGCTTGCCCAAGGCTACAAAGGCTGGCTCATCTTCCTGGGGAAACCATAAGGAATCAAACTCCCAACCTCTGCCTCCACAGCCAGATACTCAACTCCCTGCCTGAGGTAATATGTAGTCATCATGACTAGGAGCCATCGATAGCCTCCTCTTCCATTAAAGTGTCTAATTTCTCTTTAAAGCCACTGAAGTTGGAGCCTGGCAAATTCCATAACTAAACGATGTGTTGTCTAAAGATGTATTTCCTTTTATCTGCCCTAAAACCTCCCACCATTTAGCTCTACCAGATGAACCTTCCTGTTGTATTATAAGAGCCACTATGTCTCCTCTGAATCATTCCTCCCCCCCAACTAAAACCTTCAGAACATTGCATCCTGTGCTTGTGGGTAAGTAGCTTCAATCCTTTCATTATTCTGGTTGTCCTTTTCTGAGCTCCCTTCAACTTCACAATATCCTTTTTGAAGGGAAGTCATGGAACTCTGACCATCTATTTACTCATAGGAAACAGATGCCTTACAAACCCTATTAGTTCACAAAGGGACAGAAGAACAAGAGAAGAGCATCATTTCCCCATGTGGCAAGAGAGTTATGTAGGAAATGTTAAGTCAGGTGATCCTAATCCTGTTCACTGGGTGACAGATCTTGAATTGACTAGGAAATTGTGTGAGATAGCAGGAACTGCTCATTTTGTTTTGTTTTGTTTTGTTGTTGCTTGGAAGATGGTGGGAGGTGTTAGCAGAGCAGTTCTATCTTTTGTTTTCATTTTCCAAAGATACAGCTGCTATAGTCTGTCTTAGCATATTGGCCAAAGAGAGAGCAAGGGCCAACATGCTAAGAGAGAAGAGAAAGAGAGAAAGTCAAAATATTGTGGCACCTTACAGACTAGCAGATTTATTCAGTGTGTGCTTTCATGGATCAAAATCCCCTCGTTCAGATACAAGGAGTACACATATGTCCTGAGTATTTATACATAACTTCATAGTGATAGGTGAGTGAGCATACAGGTAATAGGCAAAATGACAAAGCTTTGTTGACACAGGCATGGGTCCCTTGGGAATGGCCAGTTCAAGCCATCCTGATTAATGACATTTCAATGTAAGCTGAAGATAACTATCTTTATAGGATACTCTGAGATACATAGAAGAAGCCTCCCTGAAAAGTGGTAAAGAATTGTGAGTATGCTTAGGCATCCTCTGGGCAGGCCAATCTTTCACTTTCCAGAAGTGTTGCAGCAGAACAGCACTGAACCCACACACTTCATGGATGCCGAGCCTATATTTCATGTGTGTCCATAATTTAGAATTATGCAATGCTCTGATATGAATAAAGAAAGAAAGAAAGATAGAAAGATACTCTGCAGAAGTATCCTTATAAAGGCAATAAAGGTATTATCTTTATTAGACAACCTCAAGGGCCACAACATAATGCACATACTATTAAGTTCTCCAGAACTCTTCATCAGGCAAAATGGTAAACAACACAACAAGAGAAGAGGGAAACAATGGGTGATGTTAAACCACAGAGTATAACAACGGAAAGTAGCAAAAGGTTTCCCCAGAAAAAAAGAGGGTCTCCCTGTCCTCTTCTCACCCTGTTTGCCTAACGCCGAGGGAGACCCAAAGAGAAAGAACAAGAAAGCGGGCCTTCTCAGCAGTGGCCCCTCGCCTCTGGAACAATCTCCCCCCCAAAATATGTCTGGCTCCCTCGCTGGGTGTCTTTAAGAGCCAACTCAAGACCTGGCTCTTTAGGCAGGCCTTTCCTCCTGTCAATACTTAATTTATTGTTGTCCTTATGGTTAAATGTCGTTGTTTATTTTATTTTATTATTCTTGTATGTTGTTAGCTGCCCAGAGTAGACTTCGGTCTAGATGGGCGGGATATAAATTAAATGAATGAATGAATGAATGAATGAATGTACGTAAGTAGGTCCAAATAAGATTGTTGTCTTTCTCTCCTTTTTTCTTTTCAGCTCCTGTGCTTCTGCACGAGGGGCAGAAATGTCAAGCAGACTGCTAGGGACAGAAGAACAGATGTGGCCCTACTGTTAGGCAGGGTAAGGTAGCTATCTTAAGAAGCAGATTTGGAGCGTCATGAAAGGACATGAAATGGCTAATGATTTACTTAATTGTGATTGTATTTTTACTGCCAGGGATTGTGGGGGCAGTGGGATGTTTCTCCCTTAGGCGCCCGGCTTTAGTTCCTGTCCATCATGATGGGTGGCAGGGTACGGGCAGAATGCACTCTTTGCTGCTCTCTCACACAAGCAAAGTCTCTTAGGGCAACCCATACAGAAGAATGGAAGGATAACTCTCAAGACCACTGGACAGTATGTTAGGGCACAGCTAGGCCTGACTTCTACTGTGGCCTCAGTATACCTCCTTCACTGAGGTTTGCAGCTGATCTAGATGTTGTTGTCCTTGTGTTCAGCTACAGCCCTCCTGTGTTTTCCCTTTTTTTCCCTCCACCTTTCCCATTCCCCCTTGCCAGAGAAAATCCATTAGGGAAAAAAAGGTACAATATCTGCAGAATGCCTTATCCTTGTGAAAAGTAGGACCCCACAATATAAGAGTCCCTTGACTTAGAAACCTACAGATAACAGAAAACTTGTGACTGGGGAAGGGAGCAACCCCTCCCTGAACTTTTGCAGGTAAGACAACCCTTCTCAATTCACACCTGAAGAGCTACATTCAGAGGCTAGCTGTAGGACTTAATCTTGTCCAAGGCTATTCCTATCTCTCTGTCTTTGTTCCTTCTTTGCAAATTTGAGGTCAGGTTAGAGACTTGCAACAGAAAGGATTAATGAGATAGAGCTTTGAACTGGAAAGGTCTTATTGGTGATTTATAATGTAATTGGCAGTTTCAAAGCTTTAGCTTGAACAATTAGCATAATTTGGCTCTCTAGGGGACAAACTTCAAAGTAATGCAGATCCTCTTACTGGCTAGCAATCTTGAAATACAACCTCATGATTTGGATCAAGGATTGTCATTTCTATAGTATCCAAGCCTTCTGGGAGGCATCTACACAGGACAACTGAGAAAAGGGATATAGTAACATACAGAATTGGAATAGAAGATCCTTGTCACTGTATCCAAAAATTGGTTGGATCCACACTTATTCACATTCCCAGTAGACTTGCCAAAATCAAAGGAATTTTCATTTAAGTCATGACTAACATCCCATCACTCTTAAAGGGTGTACTCTAAGCAAAACCAAGACCCATGGTCCAACAGGATGGTGGCATGGATGGAACTGCTTGTGTCAGCAGAACTGAGAGGGATATTCCCTTCTGTGACCCTCATCCAGTCTCAAAAGCTTGAAATTCACATTTGAACAGCACATAGAGAGGAAGCAAATTCCCATCACAATAGCGGATGGTGCTATTGTGGTGTTGGATTTAAGCTCTACTCAGGATCCAGCTAAATGGCCGGTGAAGCATACTTGTATTAGGCTCTGGAGGGGCAGCCTCTGTGAATCTCTCTTTTATAATGTTCCACATATGCAACTACAGATTTCATAGTGAAGATCATACAAGAAACTTAGGAACCCCAACTTGTCTAATGATGCAATGATGCATACCTCAATATAGGTTTACAACCCTAAATATATACATTATAGAGAGTACTGAAATGCAACTGGTAAAATTTTAAGACTTACAGATGCTCTGAGTGTTCATACTGTCAGCAACACCTAATGATGGGCATTGGTGGCAACATATTTAAAACCCCAGCCTTCTGTGGAAAAATATCCGCATGAGAGAGACACACCAAACATTCCTCTGACCAGCTATTACTCAAGGAAAACCTGGTGGCTTCCTACATTCTGACAAATTGTATTATTGTAAAAGATATACATAAAGTGTTGGGTGGTTTCCAACCAAATCCAGCTCGAAAGAACTGGAAAATTATTTTTCAATGTTTAGCATATTCCTTAAATGACATTCCAGTGCCTTGTTATCCTTCAATGAGAACACAAATTGTCTCTATGTTATAACACACACCTTGTATTTTCTTAGGGTTCTTTTTCATAGTTCCCAGGTTGACAAGCCATGCAACAGAAGGTTTGCGTTGCAGGGTCTTCCTATTAATATCATGATGAAAGATGGTAATATCTTTAAAACAGAGATCCAGGAGTCATCTTGGCTGTCCATGTTCTAGAAGCCCTTTTGTAGAGAATTCTAAAATAACATATATGGGAGTTGTTTTTATAGGGTAGTAATTTAATGTTAACTGATAATTAACTTCAATGTTAATCTGTTTCACTTATTAAACCACCACATGCCTTTGATTCCAACCATGACCCTACCCCTCTGCCCTCTCCTAACTATATGTAGAACTTTGCTCAGTCCTCCTATGCATGTCGTCTCATGTTCCAACTTCTGCTCTGAATTTTATTAGGTAAACACTAACAGTATATTCCCAACTGGGTTGGCAGGTTAGACAAGTTCAGGGGAAAAATAATAATAAAAGAAATGGAAGGCTTAGAGGAGGGGCAAAGGACTGCAAAACTGTACGTCTCTCCCACCTTTTGCCAAATCCTTTTTGACAGGGAAAGCAGTCTTTACAGATTCACCATTTTACTCTGCATCTTCTCCAGTCCTTCTTGGGGTAGGTAGATATAATTGTAGATAGAGATAGCAAACGCAAAGGTTCAAAATTATCTTCTCTGTTCCAGCAGCACTTAGGAGTCTTAGAGACAGCACAATGCAAAGAGATAAGGAAAAGATAAGGGAAAAGAGCCAATACATTTCTTTAATATGTCATTATGGCTTAATGCAGAGTCAGTTTTCTGTTCTTGGAATGTCTTTGGCACAGACTGCCAGAAATGCATATATTACAAATAAAATAAAATAAAATAAAATTGCAAATAATGAAAGAGGAAGTAGCTAAAAGTTCACCCCTAGTTTTGATACACTGATATTTTGGAGTATATTTTGGGGTAGGTGTACTGTGACCACTTGACAGACAAGTTGTCACTCCTGGAAGCATCCAGAAGCTGCAATGTTGCCAGAAGAAGAAGGGTCTGGGGAAGAAGGATACAAACAACCTGGAAGGACCAACTGCCGCTCTGCACTTTAACTATGCGTGTCTTAATTTGAAAAAATGCTGGCTGGGGATAATGGGCACCATAGTTTAACACATCTGTAATGCATCCAACTGAGAAAGATTGAATTATATTTTCCTTCTTCTGGCAATAAATACTGCTTATTTCAAGTTACAGAGAGTCAAAATCATTTTAAAATGGGGAACGATTACTGCAGCGTCAATAAAAGCATGAGTGTCCAGTTTTCTTTCTCTGATACATGATGGCTTGGTTTACATGCCCAGCTGGATGTGCCATTTGCTTTCATCTCAGGTATAACCAGTTCAAGGCAGGGAGAGAAAGGTTTTGATTTTTAGATGAAAAGAGATGATGGAGAAGGTATCTGAACTATAGCTGCAGATAGGGCTAGCCCTATTATTTGGCAGAGTGAGACAGTTACCTCAGGCAGCAGATGCTAGAAAGTGGAAGCAAGGAATTGGAGAAGAAATCTCAATGTCAGTGGGCTGGCCCTGTCCACTTTAAACTAGCCTGCTGCTTCTAGCTGTGGTGGATGATGCTCTCCCACTCTGTTGAAAAAAGATTGAACTGTTAGTACCGTTAGCTTTGGTATGCGGAATGAGTGGGTGCCATCTTGGTTTTTTACCTCAGGTCACAAACTGTTTCAAGCTGGTCCTTCCACATTCCTTGATATACATAATCACACTGCAGTTTTTTATGGATTAAACTGGGATTGAATCTTGTCTTGAGTTGGGGCATAGCTGCTGGCACAGGGAGGCAGACTGCAGGAATATAGGTCATGAGCAGGAGCAGATTTTGTGTGTTTGTGCAGACACACAAACACACACCACCATTCCTTTGCTTTGAAAGTTGGATTGTCACTCTCCCTTCTATGTGATTAGATTAAGCACAGGTTTTAAGCTAATAACAGTTCTGCTGCCGTACATCTAGTTTGGTCCTAAAGCTGTGATCTGATGTGCCTTAAAGCCTATATGGTTGTACTTAAAATAATTCAGAATGCTATTATTTGCATTGTCATACAGGTATGTTACACTGAAGGGAAAAGAAAACTCTTCAGAATTACAAGCAAACCTGTTCTCATCACTGTCCGGAAGAAACTATTTATTGCGGTATTGCAGAGATAGTTAAAAAGTGATTATATGTTAATACGTACTACATATTGCACTGCCACTTGGCTACTTGACATGCTTCTAGGTTTATTTTTTTAAAAAATTACACCCATTATACTTTTTTAGCCTTACAGCAGATATAATTTGTGAAATTAAAATGTTTGCTATTTTACATCTCTGGGAAGTTACTTTGAGTGAAAAGTAGTTTTGCTACGCTGAGATGGAAAAAGAAATACTAAACAGTAGAAGCATTTAAAACTTGTTGTTGAAGAAAGATATTTCTGAGACCAGGGCACTGCCTGAAGGGATATAATGCCACAGTGTGGCTGGAGCTAAACTTGGGCTGGGTTTGGTCAGTGCCAAGACGGGAAACTGCTTGTCTGGTGGGAACTCCTTGTACTCACCCTGGAGGTCCATGATGCAAGAAAGATGGGCATACTGTATGCAGTAAACAAAAGTAATAAGAGTAAAGGTGGGTTTTTGACCAAAGCTTGGAAATGGGTAGCTACAAATAATTGATGATGATGATGGTGATGTGCTGTCAAGTCAATTCTGACTTATGGCTACCTTTTCCAGAATTTCCAAGTCAGAGCAGTTTTACCATTTCCTTCTTCTGGTGGTATTCTGGAATTGTGCCCCTTGCCAAAGGATAAGCTGCCTCTTCTTTTGGAAGGAACAGTGGGTTCGGGAACTCCCAATATTTGGCTTCACAGGAAAGTGCCCGACTCACTGAATTATCCATTCATTCATAATTAATTCCCTTCCCCAATAACAAAAGTATAACTGTAAGTTGACCTTCTTTAACTTTTTAACTTACCTTTATCATGAATGGGGGTAGTGTAATTTCACTAAATGATGGAAGAGAAATGTCACTCTTCTGAGTGTTGAGGTGATGCCAAAGTGTGTAGATGAATGTAGCTTGTACCAAAGGCCAGTGGCCTGTAGCATTCAGGTTTTAACTACTTATGGGGGCTTTAGCTAATTGCTTTGAAAAAGTAACCTCCCAGATTCTGCTCATAGCAACTCAGGCCACTACGAACAGCAGCAGAAATGGCAAGACGCCCAGATTCCTTGAGGAGGCTTCAGCATTATGTCCCCCCACAGCACATCTGTTAGGATCAGATGGCACTTTATGCTTTAGTGTGTATTTGGAAATGGAGCTCCCTCAATGAAAGAGGTCCCTTAGCATGTTTTTCCATGCACCTATGTGGTCTCATCTCTGCTATCCTGCATCTAACAGTACTTTGTTTTGTGACTGGACTTTGAAAGGTAAACACAAGCTTACTTTGGAAGTCTGATGGCTGAGTAAATCTCATCACTGGAGGACAATGGGTGGATGCCAGTTACAAAGAATGCACATTTTTTAAAAAAAAATCTAGTTTACTCCTTAGCTACTCTGGCACTGCTATCAAAAGATGAGCAACAAACTTAATTTTTTCTTGTCTGTGAAGATAAACCTCACCTTCAAAGGTCTGTTGTACACTGCTGGATAGCTCAGTGGTTTAGCCAGAGGTTGAGAGTTCGATACCCCACTGTGCATCCTTGACAGGGGCTGGACTCAATGATCCACAGGGTTCCTTCCACCTTTACAATTCTAAAATGATGCTGAAATGATGCTGATCTGTTGTTGTCTAGCAGCACACATCCTAAAGAAGGGCTATTTTTCTTGGGCATACCACTAAGAGAGAAGCAGAGACACCAAGGAACAGTAGATAAGTTGTAACATCATATTCTGCCAGTGCTTCTCCTATCAGTCCCATCATCCAGTTAATTTAAGAACTTCATAGTGAACTGTAAACCGTTTAAGGAATCATTTTGATCCAAAGGTGAGGTATAGAGCATTAACTTAAATAAAAACTGTGCATTTATGGGCTTCTTTATTGTTTTCCTTTCGGGTCTCTTAAATTGTCCAGCTCTCTTATCTGTACATTGTAATTCAGAATACCATAGTATGGATGATCTTGGTGTTGGTCTACTCCAGCAGAATAAGTAATTGTTGCTCCCGAACCAGAGCTTACCATCCTGAACCTTCCATTAATTGTTCTTAAAAACATCTTTACATACTTCCATGCTCATTATATTTTTGTTCTGTTTAAAGAATAAAACAAATAAAAAACAAACACATAGTCAAGTGTAACTCATTCTTGGAATGAATCAGATACAGTCATGTGAAAAAGAAAGTACACCCTCTTCAAATTCTATGGTTTCATGTATCAGGACATAATAAAAAGCATCTGGTCCTTAGCAGATTTCAAAATTAGGTAAATACAACCTCAGATGAACAACAACACATGACATATTACACTGTGCCATGATTTATTTAACAACAAAAAAGGCCAAAATTGAGAAGTCATGTGTGAAAAACTAAGTACACTTTTGATCCAATAGCTTGTAGAACAACATTTAGCAACAATAACTTGAAACATTAGTTTTCTGTATGACTTTATCACATCGTTGTGGAGGAATTTTGGCCAACTCTTCTTTACATCATTGCTTCAGTTCATTGAGGTTTGCAAGCATTTGTTTATAAGCAGTTCTCTGAAGGTCCCGCCACAGCATTTCAATCAGGTTGAGGTCTGGACTTTGTGTGTGCTTTATTTAAGATGATTTTTATTATACCCTGATACATAAAACCATAGAATTCAAAGAGGGTGTACTTTCTTTTTCACATGACTGCATGTTCAATTGATATTTAATATTTGATATTTTTATTTAGTTGTTTCTATTTGAGACTATGTACTTATTTTTCTATTTATTTCATTATTTAAACAGAACAAAAATGTGATGAATATGTAAGTTCCATTGATTCAGATTCAGATTCCTTTGATTCAGGTTTGAATTTAGGTTTTGGTAGCTTGCAAGATAGCGTTTTACTCTACTGCTGATCTTGTCACATTTAACTTTTGGTGACAGTACTGTACATTAAAGAGCCAGTATTTGATTAAGGAATTCATTTCCTGCAGCCATTAAAATGATTATAGATTACAGACAATTTCCAAACTAAATACTACCTTTGTAACTTCAACTAGAGGTTTTACAAATCAACACATTCTCTTAATTCTCTGGCGAAAATGCAAAGAAATGCTGGTGGGAAAGGAGAGAGAAAAAGTAGTATGTGTCAAGGTTGACCCAGAACATCTTGGTCTTACCTGTGAAAATATCATGACTTTCATCGTTCCCACGTATAAAATGCAACCCCACTACTTATCTCTCTTGGTGTAATGGATGTGGGGTAACTTTCAGTGGTGAAATGATACAAATTAAGAAGTCATCATAGGCTCTTCCTGTCATATGCCAATCACACAACATAGTGTGAAATAGGAAATGCCTGCTCTGACTTAACTTGCAGCATTTTGTTGCTGAAAGTTATACTTCTGGAATTATTGCTGGAAATACACAATAGGATTTCAATGAAAGAATGATAATGGAATTTTACTTTGACACCACTGATAGGACACCATTCTCCACTGCAGCTGAGAACAGTAGGCTTACTTAACAGATGCAGAGAGACTACCTGAAACACATCCTTCTGTTGTTCAGCAGAGAATTGTTAGAGGGGGATTGTTAGAGGTCTGCCACTAATCTTCCATCCATACAGTGAGAGACTTGCCTCTTTGCCTAATGGAAGGCCCTGCCTGAGCTTCCTTGACAGCTCCCTAGAAGCTCTGCCTGAGGGTTTGGGGCCCTGACTGAATGTGGTGGGCTGTGGCATAAGGGCCTCAGGAGGCAGGCAGGCAAAAGCGTCATCTTCTACAGACATTTTCCTGAAAGTAAGCCTGTATAATTATTTCTTACCTTGTTATCGAAAATGTAAACTAAGACAACTAGTTTTCCTATCCCAAATGGTGGGAGGTGTCAACACAAACACATCATTTATTCTTTCCAGCAGTCCTTGGAAGAGTCCAGTTACAGCCTGAAACTATCACAGCATTGGGTACAGCTTGGAAGACAATATTGAAAAAGTAACTTTTTATGTTATTTTGGCTGTTGCCTTATTCATAGTGAGAGCCAGTGTGTTGTAGTGAGTAGTACTGAGCGAAGACTCAGGAGACCTGGGTTTAAATTCCCGCTTGGCCATGGGAACTAAGTGGGAGGGGTGGCAAATGGTAAACCACTCCCTGAACAACTCACATACATCAAGAACCATAAACTGGAACTAGATGTTGGCTGGATAGCTCAGTAGTTTAGCTGTCTGGCTGTGAACACAGGGGTTGGGAGTTCAGTTCCCTATTATGCATCCCAGAAAAGCCAACCTGTGTGGCCTTGAACAAGCTGAATAGCCCCAGGGTGCCCCCGGAAGAAGGGAATAATGAGAACACTTCTGAGTTCTCTTCACCTAGAAAACCCTGAGAATAAAGAGTCACCCTAAGTCAAAATTGACTTGACAACACATAATTATAGAGCTGGCTGGATATCTCAGTGGTTTAGGTATCTGGCTGCAGATCAGAAATTGGGAGTTTAATTCCCCACTGTGCTTCCTGGGAGATAAGCCAGCCTATGTGGTCATGGGCAAGCTGCACAGTCCAGGGCATCCCCAGAAGAGGAGAATGGTGAATTATTTATGAGTATTCTATATGTAGAAAACCCTTCAAAGGGTCACCATAAGATGGAATTTACCTGATGGTATGCAATTATTAAATTGGAAACAAAATGAGTCACATAATAAACAAAATGTTACTCATTACCATTTATGTAACTAGACCAGGAGTGGAGCTGTTTTATCTTTAACTCTAAAATAAGGGCCCAAAGTCCTATTAGTTATGCCCATGAGAGTAATGCAAATCATGTGGCTTTGGGCAGTGAATTACATAGATCAGGCAGACATTAGACAATGGCTACTGTGAGTTCTTAACTTGAGGCAATTAAAATGCTGCTGCTTGTACTATGCTAGCATAAAACGACAATAGGATTTTGGCTAACATTGTTGTGACACTCAGAATGCTGGAAACTGTTTCTCTAAGGACAACTTTCTTCACCACAGCCCAGGAAGTGTGGAAAGCAGTCACCCGCCCCCACACTTCCTGTAGTGTCTAAAGTGTTCTATTGCACAGTTAATATGACATTAAATTCTTATTACATCACTGAGGAAAAGTCAATTTGGTTACCCATACGTATTATGTGAAATGTGACAAGGAATAATAATGGCAATACTTCCAACTTCCAAACTCTGATAAATAGGTCCAGACTCCATTGCTTGAACCTCAGTCATCTCTCCCCCCACCCCACATGAGGTTTTCTATCTTGGTTGAAATGAACTAACCAGTCCTTTATCCTTAAAATGAAAGATTATTTTGGGAAAGGACTTTGCATTGGTCTAATAAAAGTAATATTGTGATACCCAGTGCGGTGTAGTGGATAGAGTGATGGACTAGGACTCAGGAAACCTTTGTTTGAATCCCTACTTGGCCACAGAAACTCACTGTGAGTGGAACTGGTAAAGCCACCCCTTAAATATTTCATTTAACTTGAAAGCACTATTTCGGTTACTATAAGTCAGTTCTGATTTGATGGCACATAACACATATACTAATGACATGATTTTATTTAAGTATTTTATTTTATTTTTTTACCACTCTTTATATCCCTATTTTAAATTACTAGAAACTCTTGAATTTATATATATATTCTGTCAATTAAAACTTGATAACATAAGGATGCAATTCAGAACCTTAAAACGTTTCTAAATTGAAATTTAAATATATGTATATTTCTGAGATTAAATGAATTTGCTGCAAATGAAAAAAAACACCCCTGTAAGCTATGTAAAGCAATCCTTTTTAAACATAATTGGCAGCAGAATTAAAATTAGTAGTGTTTCAAAAATGGTAGAGCTTCATTCATTCATTCATTCACTCATTCATTCATTTTTACCCACCTTTCTCCTTTAAGAGGACCCAAGGTGGCTTACAACAATTAAAAGACAGTATTCAAGTTAGTAACAATGAGTATACAATACTAAAAGGATCAATGAGTACAATACCAAAAAACATAAGCAACACCAAAACACATTCAATGCAATAAGGTACAACAGTCTATTTTAAAAACTCCATTCAGCATCCGTTCAGTCAGGGAAAGCTTGCCTGAAGAGAAAGATCTTTGCCAATATGAAAATCGGGTGATGAAGAACTTTACCTGTTGTGTCACATGTACATTTCAGAACAATTATTTGTTTGCCAGAATGGTGACAAACACTTTCTCAGCAAGAGAAGTCATATGTGAATTCATGGTGAGTCAGGCTTTTTAAAATAAAAGGGACTTTCTTCTCTGCTGTGTAAAATCTTCAGGTATATTAGCTAGTAGAAGGAAGATACAAAATCAAAGCAACTCAAGAAGCCTATACACTGTCTACTTTAAAAACAAACAAACAAAAACATAGCTCCTAGAAATCTGAAGCACCTCACTGGGCTGAATGAGGGCGGAACATTTCTAGATCCAAACACAAGCCTGGTTAAGAGCTTAGGTCTAAACTAGATATAATGCTAAATATACCATTAGAAACGATGCTATTTTTGTTCAGGTTATACCAGGGCCCCAGAAATCATGATAACTCCTTCTCCCCCCATTTTGTATCTCTGTAACCGGTACCTTGTAATTTTAAAAACCCCACCAGAACCACTAACCTTGAGGGGACAATAAATCTATTGTAACCACAAAAGCCATTTGTCTTACCTTTCAGGTTGTTCTAAGAGTGTTTGATTTGCCTAAACATGTCAAAACCTGCAAAAGGGCAGTTTTTACACCACTTTGAGGTGAATGGATGTGTTTTACCCTGCATACACTCAGACAATACAAGAAGAGAACATAAAAAGTTGGCCTTACCTTGTTTTAATAGATTGTAAGGGTTTCCCATCACTGGCTTGCCCTCTAAAATGGTGAGGCGTGGAAGAAAAAGGGGACGGGGAGGAAAGCCATTGGGGGGAGTGGAGAGCAAAAAGTCTTTCAACAGATCTGACAGAATAATCCCCCTCGGCTGAAGCCTGCTAGAAGTGCAGCTGCTGGTGGCAACGAAGGAAGCTGGCCACCCCAGACAGCAGCATTGAAGTGTGGATGTTGTACAACCTGCACTTGAGCTAGTTTGCTGTCTTAAGGGGTGGTGGTGGAAGACTCTCTATCCCACGGCCACCACTGAGTCACCTGTCACTTTGGCTGATGTTAGTGTTGAGCTCTGCAGAAGTCTGCTTGTATGGCCCATCCACTATGAAAAAGGAACAGCTGCATAGTGCTACTTGACTCTCCGTCTGGAAGCAAGGGAACAATTTCTGTCTTGAGTTAGTACTGACCTTTGGTTTGGCTGCATCAAACACACCAATGTGTTCCAATGCAGCATTGTCATGATTTCAGTCTTTCTTTGAAACCTTTTTGAGCAAGTATCACAACACCCACTTATACCATTGAGAAATACCGGTAATCCCTACTGGTTTCTAAATATCATTTTAAAGTCTGATGCCTTTTTATTCCATTGCATCTGGAGACAGTCTGATTTGCTCTGCATAAATTGGGGAAAAGACATTACTGGCTCAAGGTGACATATATTACCTTAGTATAGAGTCCAGTGATTACACACTTGCTGGGACAGCTAATGTGTCCTCTGAGAACTTTGCCTCACTGATTAGCACAATAACTTTATTAGGGCCAACTAGAAAGTTACCAAAAATGAACAAGCTTGCATGTACACAAAATATGTTGTCAGGTAGGATATTAAGCAAATAATAACTGCCATCAAGTCAGTTCTGACTTATGGTGACCCTTTCCCGGGTTTTTTAGGTACAGAATATTCAGAAGTTGTTTCCCATTCCATTCTTCTGGGGTCACCCTGTGACTGTAATGCTTGCCCAAGGCTACACAGACTGGCTCTTCTCCTGGGATACACAGTGGGGAATCAAATTCCCAACCTCTGGCTTCGTAGCCTGTTACCTAAACCCACTGAGCAGCAAAGCAAACATGGAAAAGAAGATAGCATGAAGAGGAAAAGACATGATGCGGAACATGATGAAAAACCCAGCTCTACAACTGATAATAGCTTAGGATGAAACAGAGGCACTAGGAAGACTATTTGGTTAGACTGGATGCAAAAAGCCCCCTGCTTTCAGCAAGGGCTACAAGAATAGCACAGCCTTTCTTCCACAACAGAGTTGCGGGAGATCCACACCACCCTCTCATGTTTCCTCACAGTCCAGGTGATCAATTGGGCTGCATAAAAAAGACTGATGCTACAGCAGTCCAGATTAACATCATTCAGTCAAAAGGGTACACAGAGAAAGGGACCAATAGGGAAAGTCCTTCTTATCTCTGACCTGTATTTAGAGGTAAGAGAAATTTAAAGGCATTTAAACTCTAACAGAGTGGAGTTGTGCTTTATATGCTGCTCCACTGAGGGAGTTACTTGGGAGCAGACATGTATCGACTTGAGCTGTGCTTTGCCAGCCTGGAAGTTGCTGCCTGGGGCTTATTTCTGAGTAGACCTGTGTAGAATCAAGCAGTACTTTGTATGCTGGGTGTGTGTGTGTAAATTGAGAACAATCCATGTTTGTGTGTGTTCTCGTACGAACATATATATACACATGCATGATCCCAGTGTACCCTAACTGCAGCCCTGAGAGATGAAACGTTGTAGCTAAGGGATCCCAGCGAGGGCAGAGAGTAGAACATGGGGGTAAATATGTTCACCTTTACATTGCGGCCATTTTTGCAGAGGTAGCCGTTTTAGTGTTTCAGCTCAAAGTATGCGACCAACGCTACAGTGTTTCACTCCATGCACCTGGTGAAATGGATAAGACTGAACTAAATTAATCTTTAAGGTCCAGAACACTCTTCTTTCTGTTTTTGTTCTGCTTTTGTTACACACGTCTCGACACTGGTAACTTTTGAAACGGTGGCTGACAGCCCTATGATTTAAAGGCGTTCAGGTGTATTTCTCTGCTCCCCTTTGATATAAAGAATATGACTGCAGTAAACATGGCTGGAACCGACGCGACCTCAGGGTGCCTTCCACCGCCTAACTGCACCCGGGGGGGGGGGGAGGTTTAAAAAAAAAAGGCGTGGCTCCTTCTCCCCCAGAGGGCAGTTTTGCAAGAGCTGTGCCGTCCCAACACCCCCCCCCCCCCGGCAGCCGCCGTTTCCTCCCTGAGCGGGACTGCGCGGCTGACGCCCCCGCCGGAGCGGGGAGCCCAGGAAGTGACGTCACGGCCTGGCGAATGAGCGCACCTTGAGTCACCTGGGGAACAGACCGCGCCAGCCCGCGACGGGCGCAGTGCCTCGGGAGAGCCGGAGCGCGACGGACGGGCCAGCTGTCACGCTGGGGAGGACCCCGGGGGCCCCATGGAGAAGGAGGGCCGCTCCGCGCTGGCCATGGGGCTGCTGAAAACCTTCGACTCGAGCGAGTTCGTGAGCTGGGAGAAGATCGGCTCCGGCGGCTTCGGGCAGGTTTACAAAGTCCGCCACATCCACTGGAAAACATGGCTCGCCATCAAGTGCTCGCCCAGCTTGCATGTGGACGAGAAGTAAGTGCAGCGCTGGGGGGGGGGGGAGGGAGGCGGGCAGGCGAGCGGGCTGGCCGCTGCTCTGCCGTGCCACGAGGAAGGAAGGGAGCCAACCGAGTTTTCTTGGGGGGGGGGGGGAAGTAACGCGTTGCAAAGGAACGGGAGAGATGGCGAGCAACGGAAGAGCCCCGATCCCGTTGACCAGGATTTGACGGCAGGGTTGCGTACAAGGGGGGGGGGGGGGAGCGAGGGGGCTTGTGAGGTTGCAAGAGCCGACTTGGGGGGGGGGGGGAAGAGTCTGGGGCGGTGCAAGAGCGAGTCGGCGAGAAGTCGCGCGATCCTCCAAGCCGTTAAGCGGCTGCTCCTCGGAGCGCTTTTGGAGCGGCGCCTGCCTGCAAAGGCCTCCGAGCCGCGGGCCAAGCTGCAACCCGAGCGTCGTCCACCTGCTGCTGGAAACGGACGTTCGCGTTGACTTCAGAGTAGCGCTAGTCAGGAGCGGCCGTGCGGGGCTGCCAAGGCCAAGTCAGCATGTCGGTTGCTCTTGGCTTTGACCCTTTGCAGGGCGGCAGCGGGGGGGGGGGGGCGGTGAAGACCTACACTCCGGTTTACCTCTGGGTTTTGTTTTCCCCCCCTCTCTTTGAACCTTTTTTGGGGGGGGGGGCATTCGGAGCCGCTGCTGTGCAATACGTTGGCAACCTCTGGTCTAAAGCAGGCTCGGCTTTTCCTGGACGGGTGTGTTTGGAATTTGGCCTTAATCCCCAGCAGACGGACTGCTCAAGAGAGAACCTCGGCCTGGTTAACCCTCGGGGAAAGCAGCCCCGGCGTTGAAGGAGTTGGGGCCAAAAAGCTCTTCTCGCCTGCTTGCTTGTTTTGCGGGCAGGAGGGGCTTCTCTCCGGTGTGCTCAGCCGCCCACCAGGAGGAAATGAACCGGGGGGGGGGGGGAGAGAGAAGAGAAATCGGGGGGCAGCCATGTGCTTGCGGGGTGGGGGCGACTGCCAGCTGCGCCTGCTTAAACGCCGTCCTGAAACGGTTCGGGCTGTGGAAGCCAAGCGCGTCTGTTTCCCACGACGGCCAGCTCCCCCCTATTCCCGGGCGCAGCCCTTCTGCCTCCGGAGGCGTCTCGTTCCGTGTGAAGCGCTGGGCTTTCGTTAGCCGGTGCCTTCCGCACCTGAGCGTACAAAGGGAGGCTCGAGGCCGGCTTGGCCGCCCGAGTCGCGCTCCTGGGCAAGGCTGGTGAGCCGGCCGGGCGCTTGGGCAGCTGGCGAGGCTGCCGGCGCTCCTGGCGTGTCGCTGCCTGCGCCGACGTGGAGAGGAGGACCGGTTGTTCTTGCAACGGGGATGGGTGGGGGCATGCCCGGGAAGCATGAAGGGAACAGGGCGAGGCCCGCGTGGTTGCCCTGGCAGGGCCCTGGCACACGGCAGAGGGCAGGCGGAGTTGCCCGCGCTTGAGAAAAGGCCGCCCTGGCAGGATCCGAAAGGAGAACTTCTCTGGGTTCTTGCTGGCGGAACGGCCGGCCGCGCTCCGGTTCTCCCAGGGTTTGGGAACGAATCCTGCTCCTTTGGGTGGCCAGAGTTTCTAGTGCCCTTGAAGAAGCGGAGCGCTGCACTGTATTATGTTAATCTGTGCAATTGTTCCAAAGGGAGCCTGGGGTTGAATTGCCTTCTCCGAGAATCGTTACCAAAATGGGTTCTGGGCTGCTTTTTAGAAATGCCCAGCTGGTGTTTGCATGCTTTATTTTTCAAAATAAACGGAGACGCCTTCGGTAAGTTTATTCAGGAACAAGTGCGACTGTTTTCAGTGAGCCAGCGGGTAACCTGACTGTGCAGGTTTTTGGTAAAATTGGTAAGAGTAGAGAAGTTGCTCCCAATACAGTTGACGGTTCTCAGTCATTCTCTACTGTGTGCAACTCCAGCAGAGTACAGTATTTGTGTTGTGTTCTCCAGCCCCACACTGGAGAAGCCTGGAGATTGTGAGAGAAGCTGGACAGCAGGGGATTACAGAAGGCGGTTTTAGAGTGTGCAGCCAAATTGTCCCTGGTGACAGCTAGGCACAAGATGTACCCACTGGATGTGCACACAGGTGATAGTAAGAAGTATGAGAACATACTCCCAACTTCCCTGTATTGTGTGAAATGCAGCTTCTCTGCCTCTCCATCATGTGCTTGAAGGTGGCAGAGCTTCACTGAAAGAAAGAAAAAAAGAATGCCACTGCCTAAACCAGGAATGAGGAACATCTGGTTCTACAGATGTTGGATTGTTACTCCCACCAACTCGAGCCAGCACAGGCAATAAGGAGAGTTATGGGGTTGTATAGACTTACAATGACAATAAATTTAGTTATTTATTTATTTATTTATTTGTAGTCAACATGTACCTACCTGTTCCCCCATTTTAAGGATAATTTGTCCATAATAGGTACAATTTCATATTGCCCAGGATGCCATCCCTTGACTTGCACAAAAGCCAGAATAAAAATAATTTGTAGGTGGTGGATTTAGGTGGTAAAGGGAGCCTTCAAAAGAAAATTGCTGGCCCATTGGTGGGACACTTTAATTCCAAGGATAGAATATATCCTTTTCAAATGTCGCTGAGTGTTTTTTTTTATTTTTCAGTGCTGTGGACTTTTTTGGTCTCCAAACTGTTCAGTGAGATGAATGCAGAACGTTGTGGTTCTAAAATCAGAAGCATCATTTGAAAAAAAACAAAAAGCCCCCCCCCTTTGTGTTTTCCAGTCCACAGATGTGAGCAGCTTCCCGACATGGAACACCCCTTTCATGCACAATAAGTGGTCAGTAAGCTGCTGTTTATTAAACTGCAATGGCTGGCCATTTGAATGACTCTTGTTGGGAGTTACCACAAGTAGTGTGATGTTGCACTTCTATTATAAAACAGCTGTGCCAATTAACCTGATTGCTAGTTGCTACCAAAATAGTAGCAGATTAAAGAATCTTCTTGAAACAAAAATAGTGAAAAAGTGCAAGCCCTGTGTGCACATGAAGATGTCCAAGGAGTGTACAAATTCTGGAGCTGTTCACTCTTCAGCAGCACTTCCTCTGGATTCTTCCTCAGTTGTTTTGCTGTAAAAGCATGGAGCACAGACTTTTTGGACATACGGTGTCCTGTTACTATGGATGCAGTCTTCCCGTTTGTAGCTTCTTCTTCTCAAGGTGGGAAGAGCAAGTAGCCGAAGGCAAAGGTGGTGTTGCTAGTCTCATGAAAACATTGATGGTTGATGCCCATCACTTGCTATGCTGCCTTCCACCAAAGTAGTATGTTATGTTACTAACGGCAGAAGCAATCTGGCTTGTGGTAGCATCCCACTTGTTCCAATAGATGAGCTGCAGTGGTCTAACTTTTCCTTTTGGAATGATTGCTGTTGCAATAGTTTTTCACTTTCTGGTGCAGTTTATAGATAGCATGAAGAATAGATGAATGGATTGTAGCAGGAAGGTTATCGGATCTCAAAATTTGGAAAAAACAATGTGTGATTCAGTAAGGAATAAACTGTGATGTTAAAATTTTTATCCAGGTGTGAAGGATTAGAAGCCTGTCCTTCCCCTTCCTTGCTTGTCAGCTGTGTAGGGCAACATTCCACAGAAAAAGAATGAAAGTAGGTTGTCTTAACCACACTGGAGATGCAAGTTAAAAGCTATGCATGAATTTATGTTAAAAATGGGCCATAGTATGCCAGGGCCCCAACTGCAGTGGGTAGAACTGTCATCTGCCTTGTTGATAATGATGACTAAATGCAGTTGCTAAACCAGTCGCTTCAAATTAAATGACCTTTGCCGTACCTAACACAGAAAGAAGTGGAGCCTTTGTGTGGTCCATTATATACAAGGGTCTTCCACAGTGTGGCACCTCCCAGGTCAATTGGATTGCAGCTCCTATAATCTCCAGCTAAAATGAACCATGACCACACTGGCTAGGGATGATAGGGGGGTCATTGTTAACAAAATGGAGTGGAGGTGGGACGGCATCAAGTTAGATGAATTGTCCCATAATGTGCTAAGTGGGCCTGCTTTGTTGGCCAAGGTGGTAGCAATGAGGTTTAACCGTTTAATGCAGGCTCACTTAGTTAAATGCCATGTTCTTTTCACTGGAAGCAGTTCCCAGCACATTAAGCCCTGCCTTAATCAGGCATGTATTAGCTTGTGCTACTGAGTTATGCCCGTTGCAGTTCTAGAGGTCAAAACAGGCAATAGAGAAGCAGGAAATGCTTTGGGTGCTTTCTTTTGATGTGCAAACAAATGAACTGGCATGTAAGCAGGATCTTCTCCTTAGGCCTGTTGTATTATTTTTAAAACTTGGGTTGGTAGAGAGGTGTGTATAATGGCTACAGTGGAGCAGTAGTATTTACTGTATTCTTAATTTCTGTTATATTATCAAACTGTTTGTATTGAGGTAGGATAACTTTTAACTGAGATAATGTTCATGGCTCTTGCTCCATTCCAAGTGAGTCTTTGGGTTTCTGTCTCATAACTTCTGACTATTGTGCATTTTCATTCAGGGGTTCTTCTTCATGTGAGTCTTCCTTATGTGTCTTATTTATCTTTGCTAAGATCATCTCAGTAAAACAAATGAGAGAGGTGTAGTTGTTGAGTAACAAAGCAGTCTATAAGTTCAACTGTGTCGATGTTTTGATCAGTAGTGAATTGATGGCTCTCTATTTCCAATTTGTTTCCAAATTCCATCCTGTGCATTTGGAGTCTTCTTCCAAAACGTCTGTGTGGTTCTATTTCTATTCTTCTAATTCACCTCTCTCATGAAACACATATTTTCATCAATGCTACTTCTTTATTTTTTAGACTGCTTGTCATTTCTAGCAAAAGGAACAAAAGTACATGTCCTTACGATCTGTCTTTCTTCCATCTTACCTCTACTTTAATGTTTCCCTCATTCTCAGAGATCAGATTGTATGGTCTTCTGATTAAAGACATTTGTTGCTTAACGTCATAAACTGTCAGGATGCCATAGAAACGTGCTGCAAATCTGTTCACAAGAGGAGAGTTCTTAATTTTACGGTGGTTCTCTCATTTTCTGATCTGCCCAAAGTAACTTGTAACTCAGGTAACAGTGGAAGCTGGCTATTGCTGGCCTTTGCTTTAAAAAACAACAACAGAGGTTGTGTTTGTGTTGGAACTATTGTTAGGGCACTGAGTCAAGAAGAGAAAGCACCAAAGACTAACTTTAGTTTTTTCATTATTGATGAGACTGTGAAGAGATGTACATGACGTGAACTAGTCTTTTTTTTTTTAAGTCAACTTTTATATATGTGTTGTTTGTGCTGTAAACGTATTTTAGCTATTACATGTTTACTACATTTACAGTAAGGCAAACACAGAAATGGAAGCTGTTATACTTTGTATTCTCGAAAGCTTTCATGGTCGGGATCTGATGGCTGTTGTGGGTTTTTTGGGCTCTTTTGCCGTGTTCTGAAGGTTGTTCTTCCTAACGTTTCGCCAGTCTCTGTGGCTGGCATCCTCAGAGGACAGGAGTCAGAACTCTGTCTGTGCTCTGGTGCAGTTTGTTTGGATAGTTGAGTATTTATAGCTGTGGGATCAGCTTTTGTCCTTTTCAGGAGATGGGTGATTATGGTGATCAGCGTGTTTTTTGTTGTGGGTGTATTGTTGTGATAAGAGGGAGAGATTATCTGTCACTGTGATTGATGGGTGTCGTTAGCTCGTCTTTTGTGTGCAGTGATCACCAGTCCTTGTAGCTGGGTAGAGTTCGTTGACCTTTTGCAGACTGTATTTTTCAGTGCTGGGAGCCAGGCTTTGTTGAGTTTTAAACTTTCTTCTTTTTTTGTTGAAGCTCTGCTGGTGTTTGTGGATTTCAATGGCTTCCTTGTGCAGTCTAACATAATGATTGCTGGTGTTGGTGTTGTCCAGTATTGTTATACTTTCTTTAACTGCAAGTATTCTGGAATAAGGCATTGTCCCTTTCAAAATACGTTTCTGAAGATTCTAAAAAAGAGCAGAAATATGTCCAGAGCTCTCCAGGCACATGTGAAAGCATCGTAAATATCGGTGTACTTTTCTATCACATGAGCAGTGTTACCATGGGCAACTGAAGCATATTATTGCCTATTAAAATGAGATAATATCTATGCGGTTACTGTTCTCCATGGGGCCTTTGGGAAACAAACACTGGCCCATAAATAATGTTACTACTTCTCTTCCCTCCAAGGACTATACGTAGTTATGATACTGGTCAGATTCATTCCGGTGCCAAGGACACTAACAGTGAGAAAGGGAATACTAAGATAGCCTGCACATATTAAAGGTTTCCACTCACCAAGGTGTCAATAAAAAGGTTGTTTAGTGCCGCAAACATAGCTTGCTACAAGTTTTGCTAGCAATTGAAAGCCTTGGTTTATAAATCATTCTTGATAGCAGAAAAGGCAACTATTGAATATCAGTTAGTCTAAGCATCTTCAGTGAGACAACTTCTCTAGAGCTTTTTTTGCACCTTATAGTGTACCCTGCATGGTTCTATCACATGTTAGCTTTTGAGCTGTAGTTAAGAGTTTTCTTGTTGTTGTCACTTCTCATCCTCATGTCTTCAGACACTTGATCAGGATTTAGGGACAATCGGTGTGACTATTTGGTGGAGTAAAAAGTAAAATACAATAAAACTATTTTACTTCCTGATGTGATAGTTTGCAACTAATGTTAGCTTTCATTCATCTATCTTGTAGGATTTTTTATTTTCCCGGTGTAGTTAATTACTGCAGGCCGTCTTCCAGATCTGAAGAAAGCAAGTAAATTATCTTATATAAACATGCCTCTTCAAAGTATATCCAGCTCAAATAAGCTGGTGTGCATGTTTAGTAATTCCCTTTATCTCTGCTGTATATTTCAAGTACAGAGCTTGTCAATACAGATATATTTTAAACTGAGGTATTTCCTATTTGAGACAGTTTTCTTTGAAGGCCTGAGTAATTCTAAGTATTGAGTTCATAAATCAGTTTATATTCCTTTGGCTTTAGCTGGAGTAATTTATGAACTGTCAACAGTTGAAAAGCCAATTCATTTCTAAGAGATCTAAAGTGAAAACAATAGCAGTGACTCATCACAGGAAGAATTTGAGGAATCAGATAACTGGATGGGTAAAAACAAGACTGAGGCTATTGTATTTATTTATTTAAAATATTTTTATCCCACCTTTCTCCTTGAAAAAAAAAACCAAGGCAGTATAAAATTTACTAGCTTTACTCCCTTGGTCATTCTGGCAGACAAACGAAACAAGTTCTGGCATAAAGATGTACAGCCAAGAAATCTTTTGCTGCAACCTTAAGCTGGCATACATAGGAAATTCTATAGCTGGATCTCTTTTCCTAAAAAACCAAGTTTTGAGCATCTGATCACAGCATCAGAGTGGCTCTTCTGGCAAAGTAATCTGTGGACCTGATGCTGATGGATCTCAGCTAAAATGTACCTGTTGAATAGTAGAATTGTCACAGGTTGAGACTGAAGTGTGGCAGCAGATCAGTACAACCCCTGAACCTATAAGGCAAGGGGAAGCCAAGTGTAACATGTCTATAGTAGTGTGGCATTTTCCAAAGCAGCTTCAGTGCATTTAGTTACTTCCTTCCAGTGTCAAATCCTGAAAAAGCTGGTTCTGTGAATGGGCAGCACGTGCCATCTGGTGTAGTGTTGATGGATGGGTGCCTCTGATGTCATAAACCCATCTTCTTTCTCCAGTTCCCAGATGTGTTGTACACATGCAGTTGCACAGTCACTAAGTTATAGCAATACATTTGTTCCCAGCTGAATGTAGCCATGTTTGGAGTTCAACAAATGCAAAGAAATAAAACAAGGTTGCCTCATTCTATGCCATCCTTTCCTAACATGGCACCCTCCAGTTGTGTTGAACTATAGTTCCTATTACCTCAAGGCAGCAACCATTGGCCTTGCTGACCCTGGCTGATGGGGGTTGTAGTCCAACAGAATTGGAAGGTGTATGTGATACTAAAGCAGTTTTGAATATTGTAATGAGCTACCTATAATCTAACATGGAGGTGAAATCTAAATTTCTGTTGTCTGAACCAGCCAGGGCTTGCTCATCTTCTAGACACTGAGCCATGGTATGGCTCTACATGTGAGGCCAAATTAACTAAGTGGCACTTCGTTAATTTACAGAACTATTTTTGTAAAATGAAGTTCCCATAAGTAAATTGGAAGCAGGGTGTATGGTGAAAGTGATACAGTCTACTGAATGCTCCTGCAGGTAGATTTGCTGGGCTCTGTGGTTTTGTTGAAAAGGGAACCAAATTGAGTAGTTTGCAGCTTTTTAACTTACCTTTTGGTGAGCACTCCAATGCCAGAAGCATCCAAGAGAAAATTGGACAAGCATTTGTCAGATCTGCTTTGATACGGTTTCCTGCATTGAGCCGGGGGTTGGATTTGATGGCCTTATAGGCCCCTTCCAGCTCAGTTGTTCTATGATTTTCTGCAGAAGATATTGACATGTAGAAGGCTTTTGCAGAAAAAGATGATGACAATTTTTTGTAGAAAAAAGGATAACCATTTTTAAAAAATTGTTATGTAGATCAAGCACCACTTAAAAGCTCATCATAGGGCATAAGCACTCACACATTGGTGATTATTACAATACATTACAGTCTTAATTAATGCATAGACCTCTATTTAGTAGCTGAAGGGCAGAAAGCAGGCAACATGGACTCTTTCAAATGTGACTGGCAGCACTGAAGTTTGTGGGTGAGATACAAACCATTTTGCTCCCAAAAACAGGTTGTTTGTTGTATGACAGGAACTGGTGTAGACTTGTTGCTTTGTGTACACCCATGCTTGTCTCTTATGGCTCTTAATTACTTCCCGTGGCTCATAGCATGAAGATCATCAGCATTTGAGCAGCTTCTGGTTTTCACTAAGATCAGAAGCTTTGGAAAGGGTCTTTTCTGGCATGGCCTCTGTATCTTTAACAGCTCTGTGACTGGGAGAAATGTGACAGGTGTTAAGGTTCCTCCCTTTTTTCAGCTTGTACATATCAAGCACCTATGAAAAGCCACAAGACATCAAAGCAAAAAGCAAACTGGAGACCCCTTAAACATGCTCTGCACAACTCATGCTGCTTGATATTTGAGAATTTCTTCTCCCTCCAACAAAACAGCATCCAATAATGGCATGTGTTCCTTCAGGTTAAAATTGGATAGAGTTCTGAGTGTCATAAAGGATGTATGGACAAAGTTCACAATCTTCTACTAGGACATTTTAACAGGAGTTGTTATTCTTAACCAGAACTTGGAAATGTTATTTCCTAGAGATGCAATTCCCAGAGTTTCCCTGCCAACATATTTTGCAGCCATAGTGACTGGGAGATCCTGAAAGTTTTAATTCAAAAAAGTAACTTTTCCAAGCTCTGTTCTTTACAGAGCTCCCACCCCAGGTCTAGCGCTGGAATGTCCTATTCATTTAGGTTGTTTGAATATTAAATACAAACATTCATTTTTTTCTACTGACTACTGTATGATCATTATCTCTTTCTTGCTTTGGAGCAATAATGAGGCATTTAACTGGCTTCGCTCAGGAAGTAGAAGGTGGAAACATACTACTTTTAAAGTAGTACTGCTTGTCTAGCTGGTTCTCATAATTGTAATCTGTGGAGTACAGTCCTTGCGGGCCTTACAATAAAGCTTTATTGTAATAAGCTACAGTGAGAAAAACTGTACTTGAAACAATGCAAAGGGAAGAATCAAGGGGAATGGAGGGGACAGCGAAGAAGGAACCACCTCTCTGAAGATTTTTCTGATTGCTATTTTTATTGCACATATGGGTGAACACCTGGTCTGCCATTGTAGATCAAGCTCCAAAGCATTCTTCTTTCATTGGGGGGGGGGGGTGTTAAATGGCAACAATATAATCTGTCTCCTGAATGAGGCATGTTGAGGCAATGTTTAGAGGGCGGAGTAAATTGTTTTAATCTGTTGTGGCAAAACCTACTAGAAATGTTGTGCCACTGTAAAGTTTTATTTGGTATGAGCTTCCATGGATTGACAAAGTGCTCGGCAAACCATGAAAGACAAATAAACGTCTTTATAGTGCTTTTTATGTGATATGAAACTGTGGCCACCATTTTGATTGTATGAGTCCTATTGATTTTTTTTTAACAGAACACATTTTCTGCAAACATTGTGTCTTGCAGAATGCTTTGCCCTCAGTAGGCTTCCAGAATCCTCTGTAAGGTGTTGATTTAGAAGTGCCTTCAATAGCAGGGGCTTCTCAGTTAACAGCTTACTGAAGAAGGATGACAAAGATGGCACAAGCTTAGGAAACCATGCCTTGTGGGAATGTGATATGTGGGAGTGGATATGGTTTGTCTGGAGAAGACAAGCCAAAGAGCTGCTATGATGGCTGTTCTCAAATATCAGCAAGGCTGTCACATGGAAGGTGTCCTTCCCAAGCATAGGATCAATGGATGCAAATTACAGGAAAGGAGAATTTGTTTGAACATCAAAAAGACAATACTACGATTCTACCATAATCTTAATCTTAGAACTGCAGAGCTGGAAGGGACCCTATCAAATCCAGCTCCTGTTAAGAAGGCACAGTGGAGAGTTGAACTCCCAACCTCTGTCTCTGCAACCTGATACCTAAACCACTGAGCTATGAATCCCCCTAAAACATGGGAGATGAGCAATAGGAGGAACGCCTTTAACATGCTCAAAATCTCCTTCACTGTTTCCTTTGGGGACAGCTGAAAGTGTGGGCTTCACTGAATATATGCAGGTCAGGGATGAGAACAGTATGGAACTTGCATATGGATGGGTGGTTCCCTTGCTTTCTAGCTGAGGAGGAGCATCTAAAAAAAGAGACAAATCTGTCTGTGATATTCTATTCCACTGAAATAGTGACCTCACAATTTTAGCTCCTCCTCCACTTGCCTAGAATTAATGACAAAACTTTTCAAGGGCTGGATATGGGTGTGCAGTATGACTGTGTCTCCCCCCCCCCCACCCGCCCCAGGGCTGGCCATTGTAGATGACTGCCAAGCTCCACACCCCGGTAGGGGCCACTGCACCTCTGCTTTCCAGATAAGCAGACCATGAGACCAGTTTCCTGTAACGGTCCTCTGTCCTCTTCCCCCTGACAGGTGGTGCATATCTGGCCCAGAAGGGAAGAGAGAGGCAAATAGAAAACAGCAAAGTACAGGACAACACCCACTGGACCAGTTGTTGTCCAAGGGCTTTCCAGGATCTACAGCCAGTACTCAGACTTTTGCATAACCTAGGAACATGTTACTTTGAAAACCAGTCTTCTATGACTTGGATTTTATATGTGAGGTTACACCAATTACTGGTCTGCTCACTTGCACTAAGTCCATCTGAATATCCAGAATTCTCTTCTATAATTTTCATCAAGAACTTTCTGGAGCCTGATATTGTTATTCATACTTAGAGGCAAGAGCAAGTTGTTCTGTTCATTCACTGGCACCCCTTTTCTTTCAAAGCACTCTTGTATTTCTTTTCACATTATGTCAAATAATCTTGTGTTGGCAGAGCAAATCAACATTCTACAAGGCAATTCTAAAAATGGGGACAGCCTAAAACAACAACAACAACTTTGAAACTGGACTTTGGATCAGCACAATATTTGGCACAGATGTAGCAGAGTCTGTTCTTGCTCTGTGCCAAATTTGGGGATGTTTGGGCAAATGTGTTTTCAAATTACAATTTTCATAAACCAGAGAGGTTTTTATTTTCTTTGAAGAATTGAATTTTTCTGAGGGCATTAATAGCAGCAGTTGTAGATGTTAGAAAGATACTCATCTGTCCAAAACTGAATCTGTGGAAGTCAAGAAAGGTACTAAAATGGGATCACATGAGAGCTTGGCTGCTTAATTTCAACCTTCTTGATTTATCAGCCCTGGAAGCCAATATTGCTGCACCAGTCTTGTACTTCCAGATATAGACATGGTAGTTAGTTATTGTCCAGTGCCACAAAACTCTGAGAAGCTTTCACTACAGCATATAAAACCTCCCCTTCTAACTATTTCTCTGTACCCTCTGTACCTATTAGGTACAATACTTGTGTACATAATTTGTGCAAAAATCCATTACATAGTAAAAGTACTAGATTGTTCCTGCTCAGTTCACCTTTTTTGTATGACACAGTACTGTCTGTACCCTTTATTTATTAGACTAACTAGTCCTTGCAGTCTGCTCTGTGTGGACACTTCAAAAATCATTTAATAGGCCATGTCACCAGACCTATGTGAGTGGTCTGGTCCTCTTACTTGTTCAGTGCTGTCGCTTTTTGAATGTACATGTGCAAATCTTCTTACATGTTAGCAAATATAATTGGGAATTCAGCAATGCTGTGACTCTTCTGGATCTTCTGTGCTTTTTATGTGTAGGTCACATGTGAAAGTCTTGTCTTGTGTTACGGCCATCAAGATAGGTGACCACAGTAGCTTGAACACCATATGTCTCATCTTGCTATATACAGCCAGGTTCAGATTATACCAGCTCTAGATTGCTTTGCTTGTAAAAGTTTTTAATCCTAAATTCTTACTTTGTGAGCTGCCTTGTGAGCACCTGGCCTCAGAAGATGGATAAAATTGTGCTTAGAAGGGACGATCTTTTGGTTGTATCCCATACATTCTACAGTCTGGGTTGACTTTCATTCCCCCTTCTCTGCAGTCGTCAGGTTTTGAAACAACTTTAGAATTATGGAATATGGAAACTTTTATTTTTTTATAGAAAGCTTTCAGGTTGCTGGCTAGAGGAGTGGACTTCTGAATATGGAAATTTTTCCACCCTGTCTCTGATTAGCCATGAAACCTACCAGCATCATATTCTTGGTGCAAATCATGCATGCTCTTTCTCTTTTGCATTAACCTACTTCTCAGAATTGGTATGAGGATGACACAGGACAACTACTATGTCATCCTTTTGAGCTTCTTGGAATATACCTGAGGTGGTAATTTTTAGACCTTCTTACTTATATAAAATCCAGGAAATAAAAACCTGTGAAGGAGCTCACCTGATTTCTGTGTTCTAAGTTTTTCACCCTAGTGCAGATGGAATTTAATACCATGTTGCATATTTCATGTTTATTGAAGGGCTGTAATAAGATAGGCTTTATTATATGCTATCTATCTAACCTTTGTACCTCTTTGTGCTGTCCGTACTATAGGATGATTAATTATGTATAAGTGAGAATTACAATATATATTCTAGTTCTAGGTATAAACTAATTGATTACAGTTAGAAATTAGCAAGATTATCCTGTTTTCCTTCTGTAGTTTTTGTAAAGGCTAGTTAAAAGTGTGGTTTTGACTTCGTAAAATGTACACATTTTACCAGTTCTTGTTATGAGAATTAAACTGTAGCTCTGTAACCATTATCTGAGACTGATTTCTGTTAAAGTAAAATGATTCATTAATTCTATTTTAAGTTGCCTGTTAATGGATAACCAGGCTGAATTTTTTAAAATTTCTTTTTGTTGATCTCCTAATAGTGGTTGGGTGTTGTTGTGGGTATTCTGACTGTAGATGTGACAGATCTAAATAATGACATTGTGTTGCATCCAAACCAGTCTCTACAGTTCTTTGGCCAATAGGTTCTGCTCCTTCCTGCGCCATTCCCATTTATTTTATCTAGAGTGATCAGCTGTAACAATCTATACTTGTTTTTCATTATATGGCTGAAGTATTTTAGTATTCAACATTCTTGTTTGTCCACCTTTGTACTATTTAATTGGTCACACTATTGATGCAAGGCATTCTTAGCATCCTATGATAAATCCACATTTCAGATATATCTATTTTTGTTATAATAGCCTGCATTAAATTCCATGTCATATAAGAGAACTGACAATACTTAGCATCAAACTATTTGCATTCTCAATGCTGATTTTATGTTTCTATTGCACAATCTATTTTTCCAAATGCACTGAGCTGTCTCTATTCTGACTTGTATTGCATGGCTGGGAGCTAACTGTTCATCGAGTCATAATCCAACATACTTGTATTTGCCAACCTTGTCTACACTTGTATTTTAGATACAATAAAAATATACTTGTATTTTAGATACAAGACACTTCTTGGGCTATTTGGGTCTTTTTTAAAAAATGATTTCAAAGAAATTCTTTTTCTTAGCATTCATTTTAAAACTGTTTTTATTACATATTTCACTGACTTCATTGAGTAAACTTTGCATACCATTTAAACTGTAATATTTAAAAGGCATACTATACTAGGTTGTAATAACAGGCTACAAATATTATATTATCACATGTAGTCTCTCCATTGACAATGATAACATAATTTGAGTGAATTAGTGCTTCTTTAAATATGTTCCCCAACTGAAAAACAATGGTGAGAACACATGTCTTTGTATCTGTGTATCCTCTGTTGGATGATCTTCAACTGTCACTGCAGCTTTTCGTTGACAGTGCAGGTTGCCAATTTGCCAATTACACAGAAATCTATTGAATTCAGAATTTCTGTTTACCAGCAGCTCTGTTCGCTTACAGTGTTGGAATTTGTCAGAGTCTTTCTTATAGTCAAAAAAGGGAGCATAATATCCACATTCATGTCACAGAATCTCCCCCAGGTCCATAATTTGTTGGCAAAATTAAATGGAAAAAGAAAAAAGGGGGGTAGGTGGGGCAGAATCTTGTGCTGCTTCAAAAACTAGCAGATTCATTTCAATGTGAACTTTCTTGGATCAAAATCCACTATTTTAGACACAAGGAGCCCATCGCCTGTATATTTTTACATATCCCCATGGAGGTGACAGTCATGACCAGGTGACAGATGATAGACAAATATCAAGAAAACAAAGTGACAGTGCTTTATTAAGCTGTATGCTTATTACCCTAGCTAGAACATGCAACCTCAGGTAATAAATAGTCCCATTCTTGAGTTAATGAAGCATTGCCACTTTTTCTATTATCTGTATCCTCACCTGGTTCTGACTACCATCCCTGCAGGGATATGTATAAATACAGAGGACATGTATGTGTGATCCTTGCGTCTGAAGAAGTGGCTTTTGATTTGTGAAAGCTCACATTGAAATAAATTTGTTAGCCGTTAAAGTGCTGTAATATTTTGCCTTTCTCTCTCTCTTTTTTCTTTCTCTTCTTGAATTTTGCCACCTTTCTGAGATAGAGTAACAAAGTGACTTCATTAGGAATTTGTGATTGCCACTGCCACTCTCTGCTTCTACACCAGCAAACTGGGGGTAGAAGAGAATCTTTTCTTATATGTGTGTAGTTTTATTTGATTCCTTTTGTAAGCCTCCCTGCATCCCAGTTAGGGGAGAAAGATAAATTAGGGAATGCAATGGAATGAAAAGTCTTCCATTAATTATGAGAACATCCAATGCAAATTGTGAAAACAAATAAATATCTAGAACTTCTTTGCTATAAACAAACTAAAGCCTTGAATTCCATCCTCTTTCCCTAGGGAGCGTATGGAATTAGTGGAAGAAGCTAAGAAAATGGAAATGGCAAAATTCCGCTACATTCTCCCAGTTTATGGCATCTGTCAGGAGCCTGTGGGTTTGGTCATGGAATACATGGAGACAGGATCACTGGAAAAACTCTTGGCCTCAGAACCACTGCCCTGGGAGCTACGCTTCCGGATCATCCATGAGACAGCTGTGGGCATGAACTTCCTGCATTGCATGTCCCCACCTCTACTCCACCTGGACCTCAAGCCGGCAAACATACTGCTGGATGCCCATTACCACGTTAAGGTATGCCATAAGCCTTTGGTATTTTACCTGGCATTTTTGCTAATATGTTCAAAATGACATTGAAGATGAGAGAGATTGTATCACAGTAAAGCTTATGGGTAATAATAGATTACAAAGATGCTTTAAGGAGTAGCGAAGGGTGATGAGAGGGACAGAGAAAACGGTAATAGAAAATGTTCCCTCCCCAGGCCTAATGTGTTATTGGTGATGGTGCTGCAGCTGTTTGAATTGGTGCTTTTTGACATCTGTATGGAGACCAGACGGGAGAATAATTCCCATCTCATCATAAAACATGTTCCCTAGCAGCCAGGTTCAGGTAACACCAGATACTGGTCACAGGCCAAGATCCCCCCCAAAAAGACCTGTATGTATTTATATTTAAGCAATCTTCCAATTTTAATGCAGGCATACACAATTCAGATTATTTAGGCTTTTCCCACTTACTGAGTTATATAATCACCACAGGCAAACTTTTTTTTAACAGCATATTAACCACAGAAGAAACACTGGCCAAATATCTGTTGATTAGTTATGCCAGCATAAGTGCAATCTTATGAACTCCAGTGGCAAATTGCCCCAAATAAACAGGTTGCCACTTGTATACCATCATACATCATTCATGTGATTCGATGCACAACAGAGGTGCAAGGGGCAACTCCTTGAAAAGTGGCAATTTGCCACTGTAATTTACATAATTGCACTCATGCCGCAGTATCTAGCCAATAAGATTCAGAGCATTATTCTTTGCTTCAATTTTAATGTTAGTTTGCCTGACCCAGGCTCTTAACGCCTTAATAAGAAATTGACATTTCATGCATTACATGTGGGGAGGGTCTGTCACAGAGAGACAAGAAATTCCACTAGCTTGCTTTCATTTTAATGCTCGAGCTAAATCTTCCAGACCTACTTATGGTCCTTTACAAGGAGCACTACTAGAGCTGAAATGAATTTAATTGTTTCTTTCCCACTAATGGATACCTGAGAGTCTGCTTCTGAACAATGCAGTCAGTGTCTTGCTACTTGCCGTGTGAATAAAAACAGGAAAGTATTCCTAATGCAAAGTGTAAGTTTAATTTCAACCCAAATTCTCATGGTTGAGGGTGAACAAATAAACAGGTTGCAAGGTCATGTGACATGTTTATATAGAAGGAGGTCATACTGTATACTTTTTACATTTAACTAGTGTTTGAAGAACATTGAATCAATCTTTAGTTTTTTAGGTACAGAATGAAAGTTGCAGTGCCCCACAAATTTGTTGGGGTGTTTGTTGGCTTGTAACTAGTTTGCAGTGCTATTCACATTTTCCTCATTTCAGACGTTTGTTGTATAACATTTGCAATAAGCTGAAAACATTACAACATGGCTGAAAAGTAATATAGGCTTACTACCAATAAACGACTTCTAAAATTTCATCTGCTATGAGATTGAGTCTACATAAAATCTAAATAATAATCTACACTGCCAAATTATAGCAAATTCTGTTTGTCTCAGCTAGCGTTGTGTTATGATTCTCATTTTTTATTTTATCTTAGTCTGATATAATGGCTGAAATCCTACTGCACAACTCTGTATGTGCAATTTTGACAATGTCATCATCATCAGTAAATTGTCAATGATTAAAGGTGATTTTGGGGTGCATGTGACTTGTTCACAATGTGGTGAAGTTGCACTTATCAACTACAGTGGACCCTCTACTTACGGAATTAATCCGTATTGGAACGGTGGCTGCAGGTCGAAAAGTCTGTAGGTCGAGGCTCCATTGACCTACAATGCATCGAAAACTCATTAATCCGTAACCGGCCGTTTTTGGTCCATTTTGTTTGATTTTCCGGTCTATAGGTCGATTCTCCGGCCGCAAGTCGAACCTAAATTTTGCGGCCAGAGAAGTCTGTAACTCGAGAAGTCTGCAGGTCGAGCCGTCTGTAAGTCGAGGGTCCACTCGACTTACAGTGTGGTTAGTAGCATTTAATCTTAGAACTGCAGAGCTGGAAGGGACCCTGTTGATCATTGAGTCCATCCCCTGGTCAAGGAGGTGCAGTGGAAAATTGAACCCCCAGCCTCTGCCTCTGCAGCCAGATACCTAAACCACTGAGCTATCCAGGTTCTCAAAGGGTGAAAACAAAACACTTCATGTACATAGAAGAGAGAGGATGGCAGACTGTCTGAAGCTGTCAGAAAATACTGTGAACAGCTAACATGTTTCACAGATGAGTACTCCTTAATAAGCTAAATCTTTTCAAAGAGATTAGCATACAAGGTTACTGTATGGTTATTTTGGAGCTTATCTGCAAATATATTTGTTACTTGCAGTTCTAGCAATTGGCTTTAGGTTACCTACTCTGTGTTTGTTTTGTAATCCACTTGTCTGTAGGACACTGATGTACTCAAACCGGTTTGAGTATTTTGACACAACAAATACCAAGTAACAGCAGTAGAACACTTTGTGTTAATGAATACATTCTAACAGGCTTCTGTCACCCTCCTCTTCTTCTTTCATCTAGTTAAGAAGCCACCTTTGAAGCTAGTTTTGAGTGGACTAGCCTTCAGAAAACAACTAAACTATAAATCAAGCACAGAGTACAGAACTTGAGGTAGTCTGTTGTTTGGAGCAAGCTTTGCTTCTACTGTATTTAAAACTGAATTGCTGATCTTATAGTTCACTTCCTTATTTACCTCACTGATTTACTATTGCCCTTTTCACAATCTGGGATCCAATGCATCTGTCTTCTTTTTAGTCCAGTAGTCCATCTTCTCTATGATGGTGCTTTCCAAATGGCAGGAGATTATGGGAATCATAGTTTAAACATTTGGAGAGCACCAGGTTGGGGAAGGTAGCAGAAATTCAAAGTTTTATTTGTGGGAGCATGTCCATCCATACTAATGGTAATAACACCACAAGGAGTGTTTCAGCTTTATGGAAAGTTACTTTCTGTGCATGCATGGCATGACACTGTCAGTTTTTCACTTTAAAATGTGGAGACGGACGTTACAAAGCAGTGGTACAGCATGAACAAGTTCTTGGTTCATTTCATGGCATTCCAGGATAAAGCACCACAAAAGACTACTAAGGGCTGCTACCAGTGAATAGCGATGATATTGAGTTAGGAAGACCAGCTACTTCACACCAGCATAAAGCAGTTTCATGTGGTCAGGACTTTTCTACCATAGTATTTTGCTTTTGAGTTTGTTTGTTTTTTGGGAAGTATTGATGGATTATGCACTTGAGTGCATCTATTCAGTTGTTTTTTTCCATAAATCTCCCCCCCCCCCCACTTTTGCACTTTTTTTTACCCTTTGGTCCTAAAAGAGACTATGAGTTAAAATAAACTTATCTGAATCAATTGTAAAGATTCCTCTAACGCACCTGTGGAGAGTCCCTCACTCTCCAAATACTGACTCAGTGTGTTTGACTCTTCTCCATCACTGCTTTGGGTGTGTTAGGAGGTGACTCTTTAAACCTAATTAAAAGCCCCTGTTTATGGTTATTTGTGGGTATGTGTGTATGACAGAGAGTTGCATGGTTCCTACTGACGTTAACAAGGACTGTATGAGTAAGCTTCATCCACAGTGTTCCTCAAAGCCTCTGATTTTAAGACCACAAAATGTCTTCCAGAACATCTCTCTCTTGCAAAGATTTGGGAACCCTTCAAGGGGCATGCTTTAGCATTTTGTATGCTTTAGCATTTTGAAATGGTAGCAATTCTAACTCAAGTGTCACTGTCACTTGTGTTCTAAGGATGACAAGTGCTGACTTATTTATTCAACCTTGTAACTTGGAAACAGAGTTTTCTAGTGACTAATGACAAAAAAGTGAATGACTTCTAAAACTGACAATCATGGGTACTGTGCACAGAATTTAGAGAATTTACTGTGGAGAAACAACCTGGGCATCTCTGAGTTGTAATCCAGAATAACACAGGGGTGTTCTCCCGCCCCCAAAACTCTGCTACAGCTGAGATCAAATTGCACAGTTTTAGACAATAAGTCATGTTGTCACTTAGTTAATGAAAGCAAGCAAAAAATTAATAATCTCAAAATTAAAGCTTAGAAGTGCCTCTTTTGGTAGCTTGTTCTGTATATATCCCCCCCCCCTTGCCCGCAACTTCCCCATGTTTCAGCTTTGGTTTGAACTGGACTTTTTAAAATTCTATAGTACTTTTAATTTTCTTCGGGGACTGGGGGGAGTGAAATTAGAATGCCTGTATACTCACTTCTTCATGGCCTCTGTGACTCACATATAATGGGCCTTGTGCCTGTGCAGAGCAATCTTTAGAGTGCTTCAGTAGCTTTTGCGGTTCCTCCTCCCTCACCTTCCTTTGCCCATGATTAGGCAGGTGCTAACAGCTCTCCTTCGGGTTCCATCTCATGTGCTGTGTGAACAACTGGCAGAGGAGTATTACAGTATTTTTCCCTTCAAAAGGAATCTTATATTATGACTAGAGGAGCTTAATCTCTCCCTCCACACTTCCTTCTTTCCCCTTTGCATCTAACTATTTTTTTGCTTCTTCCTTTTCCTTTTCACCATTTCCAGTTAATGATCTACATAGCTTACAGACATTTCAAGACTATAAAAATCAAACCATTTAAAATAATTCTCAACCAGGTATTCCCTTAACAATTCATTTCTTTCACCCATTAGAGTTCCTGATTTATTTTCATGCTTCAGTCCTATACACATTTACCTGAGAATACATCTCCTTGAATGTAGTAGGTCCTAACTTGTTATATAACTTCAATGTTGACAGTGAAGAAACTGAAATTGCTAAAGGTTTGCTAGACTTCAGTTTGATCAATAATCTAAACGGAGACTGACACCGATAAACCAGAAGACTGAGATGCAGAAGGACAGCTATGAATGAACTAGAGAAGATCCTCAAATATAAGGAAGGATGTGTTGCTGGAGGCTAAGGCCAACATTATTCATACTATGATATTACCACATACTATATATGGATGTGTTTTAGGCCAATCAGATCTGAAGCCTCACTAGAAGCCAAAATGATTGAATTGGGCTATCCTGCTTTGGACATACTATGAGAAGGCAAGACTCAAGGAAAAGACAATGATGTTAGGAAAGGTGAAGGCTGTAGAAAAGGAGGAACACCAAACTGGAGATAGATAGACTCAGTAAAGGAACCACAGCCTTGAGTTTGCAAGAGCTGAGCAAGGCTGTCAATAGCAGGACCTTCTGGATGTCATTAATTTATAGGGTTGCTGTATGTTGGAAATGGCTTCATGGCACATAACAAGAAAGATATAGGATTATACTGTTTTATTTAATCATCTACAATTGTCATCAAGTCAGTCTGTATCAATTATAAATCAAAGTATTTAATCTTCTTGTTTCTGTTGTACACTATTTTGTCCTATGTACATAGCTGTGAAAATCAGTCTTACAAAACCGTGCTTGTGTTTCTAAACATTTATTTAATATAGAGAGGCAAACAGTACTCCAGCTAAATGCTGTTCCTAAGGATGTAAGGCACAGTCACATGCTCTTCCAGCACAGTACTCTAAAAACTGCTGCTCCTTCATTTGCTAACAGTTTTTAAATAGTATTTGAAGAGACACATCTTTTCATTCAAGACCTCATGAGCTTTGAGGTCTTTCAAAGAGGCTCTTTTAAACTTGCTCCATGGGAACACGAAAGAGGACTTTCCTAGGTTTGGCATTTCCTCCTGCAGGATTTTACGAGGGTGGCCCCTGAAATGGCACCTTTCCAGGGTCAGGCAAATATCTTCCTATTCCCTCTGTTTCTTTCTGTTCATTGGCAAATCGTCTTGCTTGCTAAGGGAAGGGCTCTTACTGTGTGGACGCTATATTTTCTTTTATTGGTGTGTGTTTTCAATTGTGTTAAAGAGATTTTTAAAATTCATTTTTAATTGTGCTTTAATCATAACAGAACAAGAAAAAATTGAAGCAAACAAGTGAAGGAGAAAAAAAATATGTCAAACAAAGACCCAAAACTAGAAACAAATTATCCAGATTTTTAAAATGGAGTGGGCTGGGGAGACCAGCAACAGTAATAGTTTCATTTTAAAAAAAAGATTGTAGTATCTAATAAAGGGAGCTAGCTGAGTATCTCCGTGCTTTGCATTTTCTTTCTAGAATTGAGCTGAATGGTGGAACTGCTGGATAGCTCAGTGGTTTAGGGCTCTGGCTGTGGAGCCAGAGGTTGGGAGTACAGATACCCGCTGTTCGTCCTGGGAAAAGGGCAGGCCTGTGTGGCCGTGAGCAAGCTGCACAGTCCCAGGGTACCCCCAGAAGAATGAAATGGTAAAACACTTCTGAATACTCAGTACCTAGAAACCCCTGGAAAGGATTGCCATAAGTCAGAATTGACCAGACGGCATACAATTACTAATTATCTAGTAAAAGATCGAGGCATAAACCTCAATGACTGAATGTCCTGCCTGGTTATTTGGGCTTTGTTCATCAGTTTTAAAAGGTTTTGTGCTTTTATTTGTATGTGCATTGACTGTATCGGCAGTACATAATTGTCAGGCACCATTCATGGGAAAAAAGCTGTCAAAGAATAAACAAATGATTCTGAAATGCCTGTTACTTGGTAGGGACAAACAGAATGCAGAGTGTGGGATGTAATCTAGACAAGCACTTAAGCCACAGTGAAAGTAAGTAGAACTTAAATGTGATGGCTTTGACTCAATGTGCTCTAAGCCTGCAGCCTTGGGATGCTTAGGTGAATCTCTCTCTGCTGCTTGGGCATTGTGAGAAAATAGGAGGGGGCATGACCATGAAATCACTTACTCTAGAATAGACCCTCTGCCATCTTTCGCAGAATGACTGGAGGGAGAAGGCATCCTCAGTTTAAATAAACACACAATTTATTATTACCCAGACAAAAAGCTTGCCATATGTTACTCTTCAGTCAGGATTTGTTTGCTCAATATCTTCTATAGGCTGATATAGCTTTTTTTTAAAAAAATCTGTTTGGCCTTTTTCTATATTTTGTTTTACTGGTTTAGATACAACAGAGGCTCAGAATATTTTTTTAATTTGCTTCACATTTCGAAGTACCTGTTATAAACTGCAATTTAGGAGCATAACAGAAGAAGGTGATAAAGTTGAGCATCTCAGAAGAAGGAAACCACTCACTGAGCAATTATTTTGGTGACTTATTTATCTAGAACTTTTTCTCCATATCAGATTTCAGATTTTGGATTAGCCAAATGCAATGGTCTTTCGCATTCTCATGATCTCAGCATGGATGGGCTTTGTGGCACCATTGCCTACCTACCGCCAGAACGCATTAAAGAAAAGAACCGATACTTTGATACCAAGCATGACGTCTACAGGTATGGACCTGTTTCCTTCTCCTTCTGTACCTATTGAACAAGTAGCTGTTGGCCTCATCTTGTTGAATTGAACACTAGGAAACTTATTGCTAAGTTCAGAAAATCAGCAACTGATGAAATTTATTGTTTACACTGTTTTGTTACAATTCAATACCAGCAAATGGCAAATTTGAACCATCTCCATTAAATCTGGGATGAGGGACCTAAAGAAGCCTCAGTGATTTTGATTCATAACTGTCTTGTGTAGATCAATTAAGGTCTCTCTGGATTCCTTCCTGTACTTGCATGCTAAGCTAATCTCTGTAGATATTTTTAAATTTCTTGGGGAGGAATGTCGGAGCCCTGGCATTCAAGTTTCCATTGGTGCAATGGATTCTTCCACTGCAGAAATTTATGGGGGGTATGTAGGTGATTAGTCATGTTAAATATGTCAAAAACAAACGAAAGTCTTTGAAACCACACAAATAGGCAACATTTTTATTAGAATGAACTGTAAATGGACAAAATATGCAAGCTTTCAAGTTTTTAAGAACTCTTAATTTAGCTAGATAGTACAAAACTGAGAGTGGGGGAAAATATGTAGAAGTCCAAATATTTGACTAGGTGTTTCAAGCCATGGAGAGCTGCCGTCAAGCCCAGTTCCAAGTTGGAAGTGGGACTTGATGAGCAAGAGAGTCATGCAAGTGTTACATGAGCTTTAGCAAAACCCAATGGGAGTGAAGCTATATGGAGGTACCCCTACTTTACAAAAACAGTGCATATCTAACCACGGGTGAAAAGAGAGAGAGAGAGAGAAAGACTTCTTTGGTATGGATTTTCATGGACTGCAACCCACTTTTAAGACTTCAAAGTGCCACAAACCTTTTTGCATGTGCTGATTTTAGCTGTCTTGGGAAATACCTGGACATGCTGATCATTTGAGAGACATTCAAAGTGAGTCTCATGTTCATTTTATCAGTTTCAATGACCATGATTTACTCAGAGGCAACCAAAAGAGGACATTGTCCACTTGCTTTAGGGACTTACGATGCAGTGGTTAAACTGCAGTACAGCACTGAAGACTCTGCTCACAACCTGAGTAGTGGAGAGTAGAAGACAATGTGGTCCACTGGTTGTGTCACCTTCTTTCCTGCAATCCATAAACTTTTCTTGGTCATCAGCAATGGTAATTGGCTATAGATTCAGGGCAGGTAGAAGAAAGGAGTTCTGCACACAACATGTAGTTTAAGTTAGAGAATTATTAGCTCAAGGTTGTTGTGGTGAACCTTTGCTCAGATGGCTTATTTAAAGGATTAGACCAGTTTTATGGTAAGTTAGTTCTGATGGTATAAATACTAGACATTTGAGACAACTGGGTTAGATATCGTTCTCCTGTGTCTCTTGTAAGTTTCCAATTGCATCTCTTTTGTTGCTGATGGAAGCAGAACATTGGGCTGGACAGATTTTGGTGCCATCACTTCCAGCAAGTCAGTTCTCATGTTCTTAATGCATATGCTTATCCTCACATTACTTCTAATGGCATATCAGATGCCCTAGAATGATTAGCAGTAGGCAACCTAGCAGTAAAACAAAAACACAGCTGTATCATTTAAAAACCCTTGACATCTGTGTTTCTTTTGCAGCTTTTCCATTGTTATCTGGGGAGTTCTCACCCAAAAAAAGCCCTTTTCAGGTAAGGCAATAAATATTTGTTTACATACATCATATATTATATATGCACATCAAACAAAACACTTCCCACAGTGAGTGTACCTCTTGTGATGTGGTTAGTCTTCAGCCTCCTCCTGCGCTGACAGATCTAATCTGTTCCAGGTGCGTAAAACACTGTCCACACCTTTCAAGAATAGCTTTGAAGAAGCCCTGAAGAAGAAGCCCTCAGCAACCCTTTCTGCACTGAAAGCCAGACTGAAAGCATGAGAATACAAGCTCAGGAAGGCCATTGAATATAAGCCTCTGTTGCCAGACAAAATCATTTCTGCAACCATTATGCCCCTGACTCTCAATAACATAATCCAAATTTCCTTCTATGGTCTAAGCAATGAGCATCTGGACTGCAGAAAATTACTTATGGAACCATAGCATGAAAAACCACTGTAAGAAATTAGGTCACACACTTCCTCCATCAACAACATTTCTAGAAGTCACTATGTAATATACAGGCTCCTGAACATTGGTGATAATTCTACTGTTAACAAAAGGAAATACATTTAGGTGCATCTCCCATGCTCTAAGGCCAGAATTATTCCCTCCAGTACATCTATGAAGTACTGTTGTATTAAATGTAGTATTTTTTCTTTCTTGGTGAACAGTCTGGTAGAATACGCTACCTGGAAGAACAGAATGCTCTACCTGGAAGAATAGTGCATGTTACTGGGTACATTTAAGGTTAGGTTTAAAAAACCACATCCTAAGACAGCTAGAACATAGTGTTATCTATAGAGAGTCAACCCAAGTAGAAAATGAGATGCTGGTGCAACTGGCCTGTTGAATAGGTGAAAGTGTTTTTCATTGTTCAAAGCAGTTTTAATTGGTGCTTTTTCTTTATAGAAGAAAATAACATTCTACATATCATGATGAAAGTCGTTAATGGCCACCGTCCGCAAATACCGCCTATTTCCAAATCCAGACCTCGTGCATGTAATAACTTGATCAAACTGATGCAAAAGTGCTGGCAAGATGACCCTAGTAAAAGGCCGACATTTCAAGGTAAACATTGCTTTTAATCTGCCTGTTCTTCAGACTTCTGAGTCATTTCATTGTTCACAGTTACATTAATACCTTATGGAGCTCCACCAAAATCTAGTAAAAATGATGAAGCAAGGCCATACAATGAGGAACTTCCTCCTACCAGGAAGGGTTTGTAAAATAACTTGTTTGATCAATAATATATGTTGATTTTTATGTAAAGTGATCTAGCTAATTGGCAAATCAAAGGAAAGGAAGGAAGCAAACTATAAAAACAAGAACAGAATATGGTATTTTGAAAGAGTACCAAATTTGATAGAGTTGGCTCCCAGGCTGAACTATCTATAATGCTTAACTATGATACAGTATATTTTTACTACAACTCAATTACTTTGGATGGTTTATTTTGTACCATGTCTTCCCTAGAACAAATATAGTTCTTGTCAAGTGCAAAAAGGGTTGAGTTTGATTAGCTTTAGGAGCCATGTATTAAAGAATCAGTGTTTTGAATGTGCAGCGGAGAACTAAGTGTGACTTTAAAGCTACTAGACCACATAGAGTGTCTTTGAATATGTTGCATAGAACTTATTTTCAAAGGACACTTGTTCTTGTGGGTAAGAATAAAAAAAGCAGGTTTTGCTGAAATTAAATAATGACTTGGGAGCTTATATTCATTCTAATGTATGGGTGCCGCACTGTGCAATGTGAAGCTGGGGGGATACAAACCCATCACTTAGTGCAGCTTTCCTCTTTCCTAGTTCTTGGTGACAAAACTGAGCATGGCTCCCCATCCTGATAAGTTGTGCAACAGGCATATTTCATCCGACCGAATTTGTTTTATGGTTACCTAATACAGTTTTTATGAGGTAGAATTCTACCTAGACTTAGTGCTTGCACTGAGGAAATAAAGGCTATTTGCAGAAAGATTTGCCTGGGGAAGCTGGACCTCCCATGTTTGTTCTTGATGATTTGTTGTAAAAAAATGATGACATGAGCATACCGTTGCCACATTATCTAGCTTTATGCAAAAACTATGGTTGGCTGAACTCCTTTCTTTCCACATGTGGACAGTGTAACCAAATTTTATCTGTTTAAAACAGTCATCTGCTGGTTGTTGTTGTTGTTACAAGGAAAACTGGTATGCTGGGAAATAATACTCATGCATATTTTCTGGCTGTCTTCTTCTAGTATGGGTTTCATCTTTGTGTTTTATTTTGATTTTCAAGAAATTACCTCGGAAACAGAAGACCTCTGTGAAAAACCAGAAAATGAAAATAAGGAAGCAATAGTCCAGGAAGACATTAAGACTACTCAGCCTTACCCCAAGGTGTGTACTTGAGAAGGATAGTAAAATACAGAAGGAGTTCAGAATTTCTCATGTCTCTGTTCTGGCAAATATGTGACTAAGGCTTTTAACTTTTCTTTCCAGGTAATGCCTGGCCTGTCCCAACTGAAGCAAGAGACTGATCCCACATCGGCTGAGGATTACAGCCTCTCTGAGTTGCTGTCCCAGCTAGACTCGGGAATTTCACAGACAGAACAGCCCGAAGAGCTCACCCGTAGCGCCTCTGAGTCAAGGCTCGCTTCCAGTGACAAAAGGCTTTCAGGAGTGTCCTCTGTAGATTCTGCCTTTTCTTCACGAGGTTCTCTGTCACTGTCATTTGAGAGAGAGAATTCTGGAATTGGTAAGGATTTTATACAAGGTTAAGGCAAATGTTGGGTGCATCATGGATCTGGTGGGGACAGAATATGAGATAGTTCTTCTCCATGGTCTCGGCACATTTTGTGGATGCATTCTGCACCTTCTCAAACCGCCTGTATGAATGCCTGGGATATCAGTCACTGCTCCATGCATCTCTTTTGGACATTTTCCAGGAGATGATGGACCATCATCCTGATGAAGCTCTATTGCTAATGTAGCCACAGGGCCTCAAAAATACTATCTAATTTTTATCAGGCCAGTTGATAGCACACCAATCTGGGATTCTGCCCAGGCATTAAAGCCACATGAGTCAGATTATTTTTCCTTGTCATGCACTTCCCTGGGAATAGTCAGGAGACTAGCATGGAGAATGTGCTGTGTGGTCTGTGTGACCGTCCACAAATGTACTTCCATAGGAAGCAGCAGGAAAGTATGTTGTTTTCCTGCAGTTTTCTTTATTGATTCATTTGTGGGTGGCACATTATCCATGCTAGTGTCCTGATCATTCCCAGAGAAGCTATTAGCCCAATATCATCTGCTGTGACAACAGCACTCCAGGGGCTTTTCCGTCACTGGCATTTTGACTGACGATACTAAGAATTGTACCAGGGAACCCTCAGTATGTATGCATGCTGAAGATACCAGATCCGGTGCTTAGCATCTTCAGTTAAAAGATAATCAGGTAAACATGTGCTGTGCGACTAACCTGTGTTCCCCCTCTAATTCCTGGCAGCAGTTCTCAGAGGTCTGGCAAAACATTTTCAGTCTCCAGTATTGCCATAGATCACATAGCCAAGCTTATCCATAGGAAGCAGCAGGAAATGAATGGGCAGTCAAAGCATTGAATGTCTCAATGCTTTGAAATTTTGACAGTTGTGGCACATCCCTTTATATGTGTATTTGATTATGAATTGTCTTTAAATGCATACCTGTATTTATATGTGCATGCATGCCTATGCAGCATGTACAATTTGGTACCTCTGAACTCAGCAGGACATGTGAGCAGTGCAGAACAAATGCTGATCCCCTGGTTACTCAAAGCATCTCTAGTACTAACCAGATGGTGGGAAAGTGTGTGGTCTCCTGCTGTCTGCTGTGGAAGATTAGTAGGGTTGAAGAAAGCTGCTCTCTACATTTTGGCAGTATCCTAGATTTCTAAGTTGGGAATGTGGGCAGTGGATCTGCCACTTTGCTTCTTTAGCTGAACTCTTGACCTTATGTTTATGGCAGTAACTGCATGTGGAAGCTTGATTTCAATGGAATGTTGCTTTTTACTTTTTGTCTCTCCAGATTTTGGTTCAACAGATATTCAGAAAAGAAAGCTAGCAGAGGCAATCGTATCAGGAGACACTGGAAAGTTGATGAAGATCCTTCAGCCTCAGGATGTCGATCTCATTTTAGATGGGAATTATAGCCTTCTTCACTTGGCTGTTGAGTCAGGCCAGGAAGAATGTGTAAAATGGCTCCTTCTGTATAATGCCAACCCCAATCTGACCAACAAGAGAGGCTCTACACCTCTGCACCTGGCTATAGAGAAAAAGAACAAAGGTATTGTTGAGCTGCTCTTGGCCAGGAAAATCAATGTGAATGCTAAAGATGAGGACCAGTGGACAGCCCTCCACTTTGCTGCTCATAATGGGGATGAGCTGAGCATGAGAATGCTGCTGGAGAAGAATGCCATGCTGAATGAAGTAGACTTTGAAGGGAGAGCTCCCATCCATGTTGCCTGCCAGCATGGCCAAGAGAACATTGTACGCATTTTCCTGAGACGAGGGGTTGATGCAGACATCAAAGCAAAGGACAACTGGGTGCCTTTGCATTACGCAGCCTGGCAAGGTCACTTACCTATTGTTAAGCTTCTGGCTAAGCAGCCAGGGGTCAATGTGAATGCTCAGACAGTGGATGGAAGAACCCCCCTGCATCTGGCTGCCCAGCGAGGGCATTACCGAGTTGCTCGTATCCTTGTAGAACTGCAGTCAGACATCAATGTCAGAAATGTGTTTCTTCACACTGCTCTCCATGTAGCTGCTGAAACTGGCCATACCAGCACTTCAAGGTTGCTGCTCAACCGTGGTGCGGATATTGAAGCAGTAACAGTAGAAGGCTGCACTGCACTCCACCTAGCAGCTCGCAATGGGCACTTACCAACCACCAAGCTGTTGACTGAGGAGGGTGCTGACGTCTGGGCTCGAGGCCCTTTAAACAGGCTGGCACTACACCTTGCTGCTGAAAATGGACATGATGAGATTGTAGAGGAACTTGTGAACCCAGAAAATGTCAATGCTTCCGATGAGGAAGGGTTGACTTCTCTACATCTGGCAGCAAAAGGTGGACACATGAGCACAGCTAAGCTTCTGTTAAAGTGCGGGGCCCTTCCTAACATGCAAAGCCTTGCATGTCAGACCCCATTGCAACTGGCTGCACAAAATGGGAGTAGTGCTCTTGTGATGCTATTTAGTGAGACACAAGGCACCTGCTGATGTTTCCAGTCTTCCTAGTGAGACTGTGGGAGCTTAAGCAGGGGTTTCCACCCTCTGACTGTTACTTTGGCAAGCGTGTCTGCTTATGTCTTGCAGGCAAGCCCAAATTCCCTCCTAGCAAAACCTATTGGTTGATGTAACAATCCAGTGGGAATGACTGTGGGAGCGGGAGATGCAGTCTGGCACCGTACCTGTAAGATGGTGTTGAGCAAGCCATATGTAAAAGAAATGTTCTTTCCCTGATGCTTCAGCAACAGTGGAGTTGACTTGCCCTTATAAAGGTGGTAAGAGTAACACCTTTTCAAAAGATAAGGTAGTTTTAACTGAAGACTTGTCTCTTTCAACAGAATCAAAATATATAATATTTCAGTTGTTTCTTACATTCAGACAAATGATGGGAGAGACATGGTAGAATGTTACAGAAGGATATTTATGAAATTGATTTTTCTTTGCCTGTATCCTCAGTGCAGTAGCAAAGGCAAACATTAGCACTGTTGTGAGAGAAATGCTGGTAGGATACTTGTCCTTAAGCCACACGGATAACAATCAAAATGTCAGTTTCATAATAGGCAAGAGACTGTTGAAAATGAATGTGAGAAACACCCATTTCAAAGCTGCACATTTCGGGGTTTTCTGATGGTCAGTTTTTCCATGATCATCATCATCATAGATACTGCTTGCAATGAAAAGTGTGAGCAACCGTATGTTAATTGAAGGGCGTATTGCATAGAAATTCGTTTCTGACATACAATACCAGCTTATGTATATATACAGTGTATATGCATGGTCTTATAACTCATAATGTATGAATGTGAATGAATGCAACAAACCAAGAGAAGGTTCTGTGTACCCATGTGTGCCTGCACACACATTTGTAATGAAGCTCAAAAAAATTCATAACAAGAAGATTAGATAAAAATCTATTGGTTTGTAAGTTCTGAAGAGCAGTTTTTAAATGGTACGAGTATAGATTGCTGAACCACATGTACAGTACTGTATTGTCTCTGAAACAAATTTGCTGTGTTTGATAATCTAATATAAGGATATACTGTGTATATAGTATTTCAGTCCATGGTATGTCTTTTTTTTCTACTGTAGAAAACTGAGACTCAACATCTGGGTATGTTTTAATACACCTTTTATAATGTGCATTTGTTTTTCAAACGTGACCTGCTATCAATAAAATACTTCTGTTTTGCTGGTAAAATGGCTTTTGTGATAAACTGAGTTGTGTATCAGTTGTGAAAAACTCCATCTCAGAATCTTGATTTTGTTTACACAAAAGTCTGTGCACACACGGTCTAGCAAAACTTCAGATCATAAGATGGCTGGTAAGCAAAGAGGTGGAGACAGTTTTTCTATTTTCTTACTGACTAATCAAGAATATTGGTTGGAGAAAGCTGCAGACTCCACTGAGACTGCTCATTATAAATAGTGACTTTCAACACTCTCTCACTTGAAGAGAGAGTTGGTAATTCCAAAAATAAAATTATAGCTTGCCTTTTATCTTTGCCTGCTGAAGCATTTTTGTTTGTTTTAAGAATTTTAATCGAATTGATGGAGCACTGCCACACTGTCAAGCTTGCAGGATTAAATATACTGTGACTATGTTTTTCTTCAGAGTTGTTCACAGTGTCAGGCATGCGTTCCGTATAACTAAGCATTTCCATGTAATTATCACATAACAGCAGCAAGTATTTTAAAGTTACTCAACTGTCCATTGAGTGCTGTTGACTTCTGTAGGAAATATGCCTAAGGGGAAGCTTCCCTAGAAGAACAGCAATTGGCAACTGGCACACAGGTCTAGTTCTCATCTCAGTGATTTGCCAAGGAAGGTGAAATTTCGGAGGACTCTGCTCTTTCCATCTGGTTGGTATTATCACACCAGCTCCCTAAAACAGGTTAAAGGGGTATTGCTTGTTCAGTTTGAGTCAAGATGATCTGACAGACAATGTCTTTCCAAATGCTGGAATTGCTAATAGATCTGTGATTAACTGGAAGAGCCCATATTGCACTTCCTTAGATGAACCACAAGTAGTTCAGCAGTTTCTCTACATTTTGGCTGAAAGGAACTATGTGTATTCTGTGGACTGAAAAATGATCAAAAATAGAGAAGTTAATGCTAAGCTGAGACTTTAGATGATCAGGAGAAGCAAGTATATCCCCAAAACCCACTAGTCAAAAGCTATGTTCTTGTAATTGGAAAAAAATATATAGTTAAATGCAGTGAAGACAAAACACCCACGTGGTGCTAAACCTAATATACTCATGGCAGGTAAGATGCACCCTCCCAGTGTGGTGCCATCTGGTATCTTGCATTTGAATTTCCATGATCCTCTCCCCTTGACTGTGTTAGGTGGGCCTGAGAGTTGCTCCAAAACATTTGGAGCGCACAAGGTGTAAAGGAAGTTTGCCGTATATCAGTCAACAATTCGGAAAGGATTGATGAATGGGATTGTTGAGAAGTTCCACTGGAAGAAAATGCTTCTTATTTTAGTGGGTGCTTTGAACTCTGAAAGGTAACTTCTTTTAAAAGATAATCACACCACTGAAGGGCCAATTTAGAGGGAATAGATGTCAATTTACTCATTCTCTGAAGGAGAAAAACACAATTCTATGATACATGTTCTTTATCAGCTTCAGCACTGGTTGAATGTGAGGCAGACTTGGCTGTGCCACCCTCTATAAAATCCCCCACAGACCACCCTATGCAGCTATCCTATTCTATTAAGAAACAAGTTGGTGTAGATCTTGTTTTTCTGGTAAACCTGTCGTGTGGAATCAAGTTTGTGCAACAGAGGAGTTATGAATGAAAGGGTTGAGCTGTGCCTGCAGGGTTGTTAGTAATAAATCAACATTCTTCCCTGTTGCCACAGAGAATCCTGAGCATGTTCAAACAGCAGGCCTTTTCATGAGTTCTGAGTCCTGTAGGAACAAAACTTAATAGCTGTCCATTAGCGCAGCTTTTTATTAAAGCTGTCAGTTGAGAAGCGTTTTACCAAGGCTGATAGCAGATCATGGACCCACTTGTTAATTAAAGATGAGTGTCTGAACTACAGAAGGCATGATGTCATGGAACCACACCTTTGTGTTTTAGTTGTGGCCATGGAGACTAGGAGATCAGCTGGATACCCCTTTCCCTTTATTTTGCATTTGGCAAGTCCATCAACTCTTCCTGTTTCAGACCTTGAGTCTGCATGGGGATCCTCAGAAACATGTGAACCTTGTTAATATATTGTAGTGTTGTCTGGGGAACAATTGGGCTGAACTCACTGGGTGATGCTGCATCGTCATGTTCCCCTCCAGCTCCTCTCTGCTGTCTTAGGGGGTGGAGAAGTCTAAAGCAGAAGACCTATTCTATATATGTAGACACCTGATGTGATTTTGAACCCAGCACAGGCAGGGTTCTGCACCTTGGATGGGCAGAAATGGGGGGAATATGGAGCAGGTTCCTTATTTCAAATCTTTCTTCCAAAATGTATGGGCTGATGGAGCTTCAATTCATAACAGTGTTTGGTGTGAAAAGAGAATGGCATCTCAAATATATTGAGAGGGAGAGAACTCTGTTTTTCTCTCTCTTTCCCTCACTCCTATTGAAATTTGTTGTTTAGTCGTTAAGTCGTGTCCGACTCTTGGTGACCCCATGGACCAGAGCACGCCAGGCCCTCCTGTCTTCCACTGCCTCCTGGAGTTGGGTCAAATTCATGTTGGTAACTTCGATGACACTGTCCAACCATCTCGTCCTCTGTCATCCCCTTCTCCTCTTGCCTTCACACTTTCCCAACATCAGGGTCTTTTCCAGGGAGTCTTCTCTTCTCATGAGATGGCCAAAGTATTGGAGCCTCAGCTTCAGGATCTGTCCTTCCAGTGAGCACTCAGGGTTGATTTCCTTCAGAACAGATAGGTTTGTTCTCTTTGCAGTCCAGGGGACTCTCAAGAGTCTCCTCCAGCACCACAATTCAAAAGCATCAATTATTCGGTGGTCAGCCTTCTTTATGGTCCAGCTCTCACTTCCATACATCGCTACTGGAAAAACCATAGCTTTGACTATGCGGACCTTTGTCGGCAAGGTGATGTCTCTGCTTTTTAAGATGCTGTCTAGGTTTCTCATCATTTTCCTCCCAAGAAGCAGGTGTCTTTTAATTTCGTGGCTGCTGTCCCCATCTGCAGTGACCATGGAGCCCAAGAAAGTAAAATCTGTCACTGCCTCCAGATCTTCCCCTTCTATTTGCCAGGAGGTGATGGGACCAGTGGCCATGATCTTAGTTTTTTTGATGTTGAGCTTCAGACCATTATTTGCGCTCTCCTCTTTCACCCTCATTAACAGGTTCTTTAATTCCTCCTCACTTTCTGCCATCAGAGTGGTATCATCTGCATATCTGAGGTTGTTGATATTTCTTCCGGCAATCTTAATTCCGGTTTGGGATTCATCCAGTCCTGCCTTTCGCATGATGTATTCTGCATATAAGTTAAATAAGCAGGGAGACAATATACAGCCTTGTCGTACTCCTTTCCCAATTTTGAACCAATCAGCTGTTCCATATCCAGTTCTAACTGTTGCTTCCTTTCCCACATATAGATTTCTCAGGAGATAGATAAGGTGGTCAGGCACTCCCATTTCTTTAAGGACTTGCCATAGTTTGCTGTGGTCCACACAGTCAAAGGCTTTTGCGTAGTCAATGAAGCAGAAGTAGATGTTTTTCTGGAACACTCTGGCTTTCTCCATAATCCAGCGCATGTTAGCAATTTGGTCTCTAGTTCCTCTGCCCCTTCGAAATAAAGCTTGTACTTCTGGGAGTTCTCGGTCCACATACTGCTGAAGCCTACCTTGCAGGATTTTGAGCATAACCTTGCTAGCGTGTGAAATGAGTGCAATTGTACGGTAGTTGGAGCATTCTTTGGCACTGCCCTTCTTTGGGATTGGGATGTAGACTGATCTTTTCCAATCCTCTGGCCACTGCTGAGTTTTCCAAACTTGCTGGCATATTGAGTGTAGCACCTTAACAGCGTCATCTTTCAAGATTTTAAATAGTTCAACTGGAATGCCATCACCTCCACTGGCCTTGTTGTTAGCTGTGCTTTCTAAGGCCCACTTGACTTCACTCTCCAGGATGTCTGGCTCAAGGTCAGCAACCACACTATCTGGGTTGTCCGGGACATCCAGATCTTTCTGGTATAATTCCTCCGTGTATTCTTGCCACCTCTTCTTGATGTCTTCTGTTTCTTTAAGGTCCCTACCATTTTTGTCCTTTATCATGTCCATCTTTGCACAAAATGTTCCTTTAATATCTCCACTTTTCTTGAACAGATCTCTGGTTTTTCCCTTTCTATTCTTTTCCTCTATATCTTTGCACTGTTCATTTAAGAAGGCCCTCTTGTCTCTCCTTGCTATTCTTTGGAAGTCTGCATTCAATTTTCTGTAACCTTCCCTATCTCCCTTGCATTTTGTTTCCCTTCTCTGCTATTTGTAAGGCCTCGTTGGACAGCCACTTTGCTTTCCTGCATTTCCTTTTCTTTGGGATGGTTTTCGTTGCTGCCTCCTGTACAATGTTACGAGCCTCCATCCATAGTTCTTCAGGCACTCTGTCCACCAAATCGAGTTCCTTAAATCTGTTCTTCACTTCCACTGTGTATTCATAAGGGATTTGGTTTAGATTATACCTGACTAGCCCAGTGGTTTTTCCTACTTTCTTCAGTTTAAGCTTGAGTTTTGCTATAGGAAGCTGATGATCAGAGCCACAATCAGCTCCAGGTCTTGTTTTTGCTGACTGTATAGAGCTTCTCCATCTTTGGCTGCAGAGAACATAATCAATCTGATTTCGGTGTTGCCCATCTGGTGATGTCCATGTGTAGAGTCGCCTCTTGTGTTGTTGGAAAAGAGTGTTTGTGATGACCAGCTTGTTCTCTTGACAAAACTCTATTAGCCTTTGCCCTGCTTTGTTTTGAACTCCCAAGGCCAAACTTACCTGTTGTTCCTTTTATCTCTTGACTCCCTACTTTAGCATTCCAGTCCCCTATAATGACAAGAACATCTTTCTTTGGAGTCAGTTCTAGAAGGTGTTGTAAGTCTTCATAGAATTGGTCAATTTCAGCCTCTTCAGCATTGGTGGTTGGTGCATGAACTTGGATTACTGTGATGTTGAAAGGTCTGCCTTGGATTCGTATTGAAATCATTCTATCATTTTTGAGATTGTATCCCAGTACAGCTTTTCCCACTCTTTTGTTGACTATGAGGGCTACTCCATTTCTTCTACGGGATTCTTGCCCACAATAGTAGATATGATAATCGTCTGAATTGAATTCGTCCATTCCCGTCCATTTTAGTTCACTGACGCCCAGGATGTCAATGTTTATTCTTGCCATCTCCTGTTTGACCACATCCAGCTTACCAAGGTTCATAGATCTTACATTCCAGGTTCCTATGCAGTATTTTTCTTTGCAGCATCGGACTTTCCTTCCACTTCCAGGCGCATCCGCAGCTAAGCTTCCTTTCGGCTTTGGCCCAACCACTTCATTAGCTCTGGAGCTACTTGTACTTGTCCTCCGCTCTTCCTCAGTAGCATGTTGGACGCCTTCCAACCTGAGGGGCTCATCTTCCAGCGTCATATCTTTTAGCCTTTTGTTTCTGTCCATGGAGTTTTCTTGGCAAAGATACTGGAGTGGCTTGCCAGTTCCTGCTTCAGGTGGATCGCGTTTAGTCAGAACTCTCCACTATGACCTGTCCGTCTTGGGTGTCCCTGCACGGCATAGCCCATAGCTTCTCTGAATTACTCAAGCCCCTTTGCCACAACAAGGCAGCAATCCGTGAAGGGGCCTATTGAAATTAAAGTGAATCAAATCATGAAATTTTGATTTCTTTATACTGAAGGAAGGGTAGCTGGGATGAGAGATAGTTATTCAGGAACAATTGTCCAAAGTTGTTGACATTATTTCTGAAGAACAAGATTTCATGCAGAGCAGTAGTTCCCAAACTGTGGTCCTCTGATGTTCTTGGACTACAACTCCCAGAAATCCTGGCCACTATAGCAAGTGATGAAGGCTTCATCCAACAACATCTGGGGTCCCAAGGTTGGGAACCACTGACAGTGAGAAAGGGTGAAATGGAGGGCAGATTTGGGAACTTGATCTGAGGTGTGCTTCTAGTCACATAGGCTGCAGAAGTAATCTGATCCTTTCTTGGAAAATTGAGTTTGCGATTCAGCTCCAAAACACTGAAATTTCAGAGCTTGGAAAAGTTACTTTTTTGCCTGTAACTTCCAGAATCCCCTCAGTCAGCATAGCCATGTTAGCTTGAGGATTCTGGGAGTTTTCGTCCTAACAAGTACATTGTCCACGTTCAGATTAAATTATCGTGTAATAAAACTGTTTGTGTTCTGTACTACAAAGGCTATGTAAGTTGACACTAATTTATATGAGACTATATCAAAAGGAGATATAGAATATCAAAAGGAGATATAGAAGGAGTAGTCTTATCAGTTCCAGCTCACATCCACCTGGTTAGTGAATTTCCATAGCTGAGAAGGGATTCAAATTCAGGTCTCCTGAGTTTTAGTCCATCACTACACCACACTGGATACTGCTACGGGAAAGGCTACTTGTCATCAAGCATAGCTTGAGGAAGGCTTTTGTATGTATTTTCTTTTGCCATCTTTTGCTTTACACATGTCACAGATGTCGAATTGTTAGGGCACATTAGGGACTTGGGGTAGGACCTGGATGCACCACATCACTTCCAAAGCCAAACAAACTTAAGTTAGTTTTATGTTGGTCCAAAAAACAAAGAGGGACCTGTGAAGTAGACCCGACACAATTCTGTCTCAGTGACTGGTGATAGGATTGTATCATCCACAGACATGAAGGTAATGGCCAGTGCGTTCCTAATTTTTAAGGGATGACATCTGTTGTAACAACCAGTATTGCTACATTGCTTTAGGTATACAAAGCAATATCCAACCATCAATTCTACTAGGTTTGTGGACTTAGACTCCAATGTAAGTATGCAGAACTAAGAATAAATAAAACCCTCCACCACTAACATGATAAGCCTATAATAACATAGAAAACTGCTTGAGCAGATAATGGAACAGATCCTAACTTGCTGTCCCATGGCAGCAATTCAACTATGTTGTATAAGCTGTTGCCTGTGATTAACTGAAGCAGAGCTTTGGAATAACAGGTGTGTTGCTGGGTAGAACTGGAAATGGTGGAAGAGAGGAGGAAAACTGCTGCCATTCTGTGGTCACATTGCAGTACCACAAAATTTAGTACTGGGAATTTGGTTCTGCTTTGCTAATTTTCCCTTGCAAAAAATGGAAAAAAAATATCTGTGTGTTTCCATTGAGTCAAGGTATGAAGATAAGCTCTCATATGTACTGTCAATGTAAACCAGAAGTTTGAGGTAAGGTTTGGGGAGGTCAGCTTTAGCACCTAATTGTTGTTGTTCCCATTGATAAGCAGGATAAAGAGTGCAAAGTCACTGAAGACATTCAACACTGCAGTCTGTTTGAGGTAGAGAATTTTACCTTTAGCTGTGTTGAATGTAGGTTTGTTGTGTATGGAATTCTGGTGCACTTGGAACTCACTACTATCTATAGTAGTGCTTCTCAACATCTAATCTTCCAGATGTTTATTTTATCTTCCATATGCCTTAACCAGCATGGTCACTGGCTAAAGGATAGTGGGAGTTGAAATCCAAAACATCTGGAGGGCCAAAGGTTGAAAACCAGTGATCCATAGGATCAAGGAACTTCTAATGCATAACCCTATGTTCCTTTCGAACAGTCCTTTTCTGTAGGGGGCATTGTAGGGTCTGGATTCAAACAGCATTGGGATAGATAAAGGAGGGGAAGAAAGCTAGACATCCCAAACAATCTATTACATCCTTAACTGAAGAACCCCAATATTTTCCAAAATGGAGTGATAGTGAGAAATGGATGACTTAACTGGAAAATGCACGAACATTCAGTCACCCTAGCATAACAGTTTATGTAACAGCAAGGAAAACTAAGATGAACAACTCAGAGTGTACAATGTAAGGTTAATCATTTAAAAGATCTACAAGTTAGCGATTAACGTCTTTGACCTATCTCCCAGGTAATCTAACCAACAACATTAAAGTTAAGAATAACAATAAGCCACATCCTTAAAACAATGAAGTTGTTTTAACACTATTTAAGCCAGAAGTAACCTTGGGGTGGGGAAGGGTTCTCATGGAGCCAACTAATAGATACTCAAATAGCAACAAATTCAACAAAAGTTGGCTGGGAGAAGAATGTCTTTAAATGCTAGCAGAACGCCAAGGTAGAAGAGGACAATCTTAATCCTCTTCATTCAGATGCTGTCACAGAAAAAGATCTTTCACATGTTGTCATCAATCCTAACCAAAAAGATTTTGGTCTTTTAAAATATGGGTAGATTTCCATGATAGGAGATGTCCCTTCAAGTAGCTTAGTCTCAAGGCAATGTACATGGCTCTTGTCTCTACTTCCTGACAATAACCTGGGACGTAGGTCAGCCTGAAAGCTTGTGACTAGCCCATGACCACCCAGTTAATTTCATAGACACATGGAGACTTGAACCCAAGTCTTCCAAAGCTTGTCCAATACTCCAATTGTACAGCATGCTGACACTGCATCTTACATCTTTCAAATGGGGGGGAGGGGGACATCCAAATGCTTTCAGACTACAACTCCTAGCAGCCCTGGCCAATATAATCAGTGTTGAGGAGTTCTGGGAGCTGCAGATCAAAAAATATCTGGAGGGTTACAGTTGCCAAATTCAGCATGATTTTCACTCAGAAACAAACCAATGTCTAGCTTGTTTGCAACTGACAGAATGCCAGGGCCACGTGATCTCACCATCTGGCCATTGTAAAAATGCTGGCATTGACATTTTTCACCAGCTGAAGTCTTTGAGGGGTTTTCAAGGGCCCCTCCATTTAGCATATATTACAGTAGTCCAACTGCAACGTAAGTAAATGCATGGGAAACCATGGCCAGGCCTAAATTTGTGGTTTAAAACATCACCTTTCAAAACACAGCCGCACCTCTGTTTCAGAAATAGCATTGTTTTCCTGATTTTTAAGGCATTCCATATCAGTGGCACCTTATAGGAGATCTTTTTGAAAATCCCAATATGTTCCTCGTTTCTGCAGGCTTGAAATCTTATTTCTCTCTTATCTTCTCACAATGCTAGAATTGTTCAATCTGGTCCCCCTTGTCCTTTTCAGCATCTCCACGGTCTGTCTTTATGTACTCATGTCTAATACTCTTAACTGTGGTCTGTTCATCTCTTAGTTGCTCCAGTCTACTCTGCCTCTCCTAGAGTTGTAACTAGCAATTAATTAATTAATTAATTAATTGGCACCCAGGGCAAACAGTAGAATATGCCCTCAGATCAATTTTGTAATTCATGATGTGAAAATAATACAATAAGTAATTACAGCATTGGACGTCTTGCTAGTTATCTCCTACCAAGCCCTGTGGAGAGCTGCCTTCCACAGGAGGAGACCTGCTCTACCCTCATGACCCAGTAGACAAGCCCTGCATCTGGATGCTGCCTCCTCTTCAAAATCCTGGTCAGAAGCCTAGTTTGTTGAGCGTTGGGTAGATCTGCCCTCCACTGCCCCGATGGGAGTCTGGCATACCAAGCACACGTTTCCACTGCTCTCTCCCATCAGCCTGGTCTACTAGCTGCAGAACCTGTTGAAAATGACTGTCTATGCAGATCATGCTGTGTCAAATCAGTCTTGGAATACTGGGAGAAGGAGCACACTCTGTACATTTGGCACCTGGGGCAAAGCCATGTTTGCAACCCTGGCCCCACTGTTAGTTGATATCCAATCCTGACATATCTTCCTTTTCAAGTCCAGGGAAAGAGAAACTGAGGATGGGCAGAATCTACTGGCAAATTTCTGGGTTCCGGGCAGTAGATCAGCATTGAGTTCCAGGCCCACTGATTAACAACAAGAATAAAAGGATGTTTTCCTTACTAAATTGGGCTTCTGAAATTCAGGAATCTGGTGAAAGAAATAGGAGTAGATGTATGCATCAAAAGACATATGGGCAACTGACAGCTCTGGTGCTGAAAACATGTTCCTGGGCCAAGTATGTCCTCAGAGGTCCACAATGTTAGATCCTCCTTCCTAGGACAGTACTTTGTAGTCATGTGGTCCGTCTACTAAAACATTTGGTTCCTTGGAACACTTCACAATTCTGATTACTTAGCTTCCTTTCCTCCAAGGGGCCTAGAAGTGCCTTTTTAGTCTTTTATCACCTCCTGAGGCAAATTAACCTCAGAGGCAGTGGACCAAGGCCATTGGATATGCTGTACAGCTGAGCAGAGTTGCCAACATTTCAACCCATCTTTCTAGTGGCGCCTTTAACAACAGCTTGATGCTGAATGCTTTAGCAAAGGAAAATGTTTATTATAATTTATCACCATACTGTGAAAAGCTTTCTGTGTAGATTTCTGCTCATCCTGATGTCATTAACAGCTCAGGAGCAAGTCAGAGTATTTTTATCCTTGCCTACCTCAGATTAGTGTGATGTAATGGCACCATGGTTTATCCTTTTAAATGCATATATGGCTACAATAGTGATTGGGGTGTGTGTGACATGATCAATCCATACTCCTGTATGACCTTGAAATGAATGAACTGTAGATCTATTACATCACACTAGTCCAGAGCTGTTGTGATCTTTCAGATGTTGTTGGACTGCAATTCCCATAATCCCTTACCACAGGTCCAGCAATATGGGGAGAGCCACTATTGCCCAGCCCTGGACTTGTCTGCATATGAACTTTCAAAGTGCTCCTCCTTTTTCTGAAAGCTCTCCTGCTCTTGCTCACCTCCTCTTATCTCCCATGCTTGTGCTCACCATCACACTGAACTTGGAATAACTCCTCCACTCCTCATCAAACTTCCTCCTCCTCCTCCTCCTCTTCTCCCAAACTGCATCCCAAGATCCATGATTTTAATAAACACTTCCCTGAACCACCCTAGCCACAGTTTACCATCTTCCTATCTAATGCTTCCACCTACATTCCTCATGACTAGTCTCTGACTTCTCTCCCTGTTTTGTCCTTTTAATACAGCCTGACATTTCTTTGGCCTGTACAGTGCCTTATATAACCAGTGGCAGCAAACAGATGTGCGGCAGCGGGAATAAACACAACCTGGGCACTGACTTTTAAAAGGCAATTAAAACACAATAACATTGAGTTGTTTTTCACTGGACTTTTATAACTGACTGCTTGCCAAATAAAGGCTCTGTGTACAGTTTGAAAGTGGCTTTTAAAACAGGGAGACCATCAAGGCAAATGCTGTAAACCAACTCTATGTGTGTTTGCAGTGAGGCGTACTGTGTGGTAGTCATAGTCTAAATTACAATGTAAAACAGGCATGGCCCAGGAGCACCTCAGGTGCACAAAAGCAAGTGACTGCTTCTTCAATGTTGGGAGTTAATTTTGTGTTCTACCTAGATGGCCCTTCCAAACGAGCCACGCCTGGTTTAAAAGACAAGACACACCAACTTGTTTTATTGCTGGACTGTGCAGGTGCACGTTTGTGTCAATTCAAGCCACAGTCCTGCTATTACTTGCTCCTACTTGTCCCTCTCATGCTGCTCACTCACTCTCAAGTGTTGTTGGCTCATGAGACATTGTTTACAGAGTGGCTTCCATAAAACATCCCTATGAAAATGGAGTCTCATGAATGTTTCTAGCTTCACTTTAGATCATCCCATTTCCTGTTGCCAGATAGGCCAGAGTTCACTCTGAACTAAAGGATGAGTTCTGGCACAGAGCTGAGTCTGGCAATGGGCTCTTGCATTCCAGGACTGCTGTGGGCAGTATGTGACCCTCCAGAGACTGGTTGGGCTGCAACAGGGCTGCAGGAAGTTGCAGTCCAGCCATTGGAGGACCACAAGTTGCCCACCCATGTTCCTGGGTGAGCGACTTAACAAAATTGTAGAGCCCTGTCCTCTAAACACTGAGAAATTGTGACTACTGAGTTGGGAGGGGGCTTTGTTAGGCCAAGATAGTTTTCTGCCTAAAGGAACATTTTCACTATTCCATAAACAGAAATCAACTCAAATCATGGTTGAATTTTGCTTCAACACAGGCAACAGGTTAGCCTCTGTTGCCAACCCTCGTCTAGCATACAATGTGCAGGGTAAATGAGTCCCTCTACGAATAGCTGTCCAGGCGTTCAGCCTGGAGGCAGGCGGTGCATCATGGCCTCTCCCAATTTGAAGAGACCCTTGTCCAGCAGGCCGAGGCAAAGAGGCAGTCCCGAAACCAGCAAAATCAGGGAGCAGGACAGGGGACAAATTGTATTTGTCTTCAGTGTGGAAGGGATTGTCACTCTCGAATTGGCCTTCTCAGCCACACTGGATGCTGTTCCAAGTCCTCCATACAGAGCACGTTACCATAGTCTCTCGAGACTGAAGGATGCCTAATCAATCACGAATAGCTGTACTCGCACTTGGGGAAGGACACAAAGCAACACATAAAGGGGGAATGTGTGATAAAATACAAATAATCAACCCAGCTACTATAAGAAGAACTATCCCAATAACAACATAATATAATATAGAAAAATCAGGTAACCAAGAGATTAGCCAAGACAAATTCCAGTTTTCATTATTCAACTCCTCAAAAAGTTTATCCCTGTCCTCCCAATTACGATGTACCAGGTCAGCTAACACCAGTTTCTTTCTTCTTTCTTTCTTTCTTTCTTTCTTTCTTTCTTTCTTTCTTTCTTTCTTTCTTTCTTTCTTTCTTTCTTATTTATTTATTTATTTATTTATTTATTTATTTATTTATTTATTTATTTATTTATTTATTTATTTATACCCTTCCTTTCTCCTAAAAAAAGGACCCAAGGTGGCTTACATCATTAATAGCACAATATTAAAAGCTAAAAACAATAACTTATTCAAATATTAAAAAGAATTAAATAAACATTATATCAAAACTGTTAGGTAAAAGCATTACTAAAACATATTTTAAAGTAACAACAATACAAACCATCCTGTTTCAAAACCTTCTCAGACAGCTGGTCACTAAGGAAAAGACTGCCTAAAAAGAAAGGCATTGACTTGCTTGTGGAAGGACAGCAAAGATGGGGCCAGCCTGGCCTCCTGTGGGAGGGAGTTCCAGAGTCTGGGACCAGTGACAAGGAACACCCTCTCCCATGTGTCCACCAAACACTCCTGTGAGTGTGGTGGGAGTGAGAGAAAGGCCTCCCCTGATGATCTTAACACCTGCGCAGACTCATAAAGTTTGTCTAATTTAGACATTTATATTTTGCTTTTTAATGAAATAAACTCAAAGTGGCTTACAAAAGTTCCTGAAATACATACACCCCAAGTTACAGGTGGAATTATAGCAACCAATTTCAGGCAAAGAGAACAGAATAATATTGTCCCACAGCTGTCACCAGAAATATATTAGTTTTTCGCTGGAATATTTACACTGGGTTGTCATCAGTGCTGGAGTTGTCCCTATGATCTCAGAGACCATAAAGAATACAATTTGGCTTTTTTGCTCTAGACTGCAACTCTCATAATTCTTCACCACTGTGAATGCAGGCTTGGGGTTTGTAGTCCAGAACAATGCATGAATTTGCAGAATTGCAAATTCTCTCCACTCTTCTCTGCAAAAAGGTGTGTAGGGGAGGAGAAGGTTATTGTTATTTACCATTGATGATCTGAACTTTCGTAAGCCAGTGGAAGCCTAATTCTCATTATTCCCTGTATGTTTCATTTTAGGCCCCACAGTGTTTTTTAAAAAGTTCTTATTGACTCTGAAGTCTCAGCTTTTGTCTGGATTTAGATCAACATTACAGTATTAAGAAGAAATTATGTTCTGCTCACTTGGATACACAAAATACTGCAACACGGGGACACTTCCTCTTCCCTGCTTCTTCAGTTGTCACAGAATCTCAGTCTCTGCAACAGTGTTTGTGGTGGAATATCCCTACCCAGCAAAGCACGCAACTGTGTATCCTGATGACAAGAATGGGAAATGCATTATCTGAATGTTTATCACAATGCAGACATACCTTTAGAAGCTCATTTGCAACCAGCCTATATGTGCAGGGCAAAGCATGGAAACATTGTGGTTTTTTGGACTACAGCTCTCGGAATTCCCTACTGGAAGCTGGGAATTCAAACAAGTAAAGTTTCTGAGCTCTGACACAACATTTCCCCTAGCAGGGAATCTGCATGTGGCTCTTCCTTGCTGACTTGCACCAACATCCATGTATGGTCCTAACAAGACCTTCAATAAGCTACAAAGGCAAAGCAGGTCAAGACCTTGGATAGATCACGGTCATGGATGCTAGCCAAATGGCATGTTAAAGACTAACAAGTTTTATTTGATACCAACTTTTGTTGATTGTAGCCTATTTCTTCAGATGCATCTGAAGCAGTGGCCTGCAGTCCAAGAACGCTGTGTGACTTTATTTTTGTTTCAACAGGTTAATGTTGCTACTGCCTTGGAAATGACCACAGGATAATTCAAAATACAGCTTCTTAATTGTGGAGCCTCTCAAATGATCAAATGATGAGGATGAGATTGTTTCTCTCATTTTGCTTGTGAGCTAAACAAAAGCATATGGCTGGAAAGTGAAAGGAGGAGAGCCAGAACCAGAGCAATTAACATGGTCCAGACCGATTTTTCAGAATGAACCACCAAGCAAGTCCTTTTCTCTATGTTTGGATCCAGACCACTTATCGTGCTTAGAGTGGACCCAACTTTAGTCCTATTGATTTAAATTGTCTCATCTAAATGCGTCTAACCATCGTGGATGCAACACATTCAAGAGATGAGCTGAGACCAAGGCAGCCTTCTTCATCCTCTGTATTTGCCACAAATCCCTTCCTCCTGTCATGAATGAAATCCAGTGACTCACTTCACCTCCTGCCTCTCCCAAACTCTTTGCCTTGGGTGGCAAGCTAATGCTGGCAAGTCAACCAGCATGTACTGACATGACTGTGAGTAACAGAGAACAATTCTCCCTTTTCAAAGGTCAGCATTTTTGGCACTGATTCCTTTTCTGTGGCATTGCAACTTGACCTTGGGAGGCTGGAGACCTTCACCTCCAATGTCTCTTTTCATTTAAGAACGAGAGAAATGCTTGATTAGGAATCTGTGTGCCAACATTTAAGCAAGATTATTCAGTTCTCTGCTGATATTCAAGCAAGATTGTTTCCCATAAACAAGCAGGAACGTAATAGGACACACATCCATGAGAAGCCGGCACAAAGTAATCTTCACCCACTTTCCTGGGCATAAAAAATAGAGAAATGTTTGCATTGTTGTCATTGTGACAGTGAAGTCATTACCATGATCAAAAATCAAAACATCAGAAGGAATTACAATTATTTACTGTATCTGCCTGCAAATCAGACACTTGCATGCTCCTAATTTCCTTTGTGCCACCAGGTGCTTTTGACCACATTCCAGCCAAGTTAGGTGTGCTTGACTTAGAACACCCACATAGTGGATCTTGAATATTCCACCATTATCCAGTCTGAGCACTTCCAGATACAGCTAGAATGTGCAGTGGCCCCATCACATTTACAACATTTGACAAAGGATCCAGGCATTGCTATCTCCTATTTGTAATCCTGTATTTTCCCACCTCTTCTTCCATCTTTTTTCAGCAAGTGTAGGCTACACGTTACTCACCACTCTGACTCCCAGCAGGTGAGAAAAAAAAATCTGGGGAAATTGCTGCTTCCCCTTGCCCACATACACCTACCAGTATCTAAGGCAGTTGATGCACTCTGCTTCATGGTAGGACCGGTCCTTTATTCTGTCTGCAGAGGAAGATGTTAAAGCAATTTCCTCAAAGCCATGGGAGTTTCAGACAGGATGTTGATCACAGGAGCTCCCTGTTTCATTCACTGAATTTGATAGGGGTTTCATTGATCTTGCTGGCCACTTATAACTCTCTTCCACCTTCTGTCATTTTTAAATGTTGAAAATCCACTAGCAAGCAAAGACAGAAGTACCTTCTAAATATTAGCATAATAAAAATATTATCTGAAACGGCGCTATCACAAATGAGGAACTGGCTTTGATTGATTGATTGATTAATTAATTCATTAATCACACCTAAATTTCAATAGCACATCTCACAGTGGGATGTTTAAACATCTGAACTCTCAGTTCAGGGAAAAATAATATACATACTAAACAACATTGCAACAAATTGAGAGGAAGATTCAACCAACTGATAATACAATAATTTAAATTGCCTATATATGCACATAAAAAGACAATGCAACATTAGTGTCAACTGTTGTTCCTCCCAGAAGCTATTCCAAGTGTTCTTCTGAAGGACCTTCTAAATGGATCAGTGTCAGTGAGAAAAATAAACAATAACTCTGTTATAGAAGATTCAACCATTTTTTTCAAACAATATTGCTGTAGCCAATCTTGATATAAAGAGAAATTGAGGTGTTTAACCTTCTTCTGGTTGTTTCCATTCAGACTGCAGCAGGTAGCTTGCATGCCGGAATGATCCTCTATACAATTTAGTAAGCAACATTTGTGTAGAAAATTAGGATGAGGGTAGCTCCTGGTTTAATCATATCACTGAAACCATAGTTTTCTACTTGCAGAACACATATGCATGTGTGTGCTCGTGCATGCACACATGTTGAATCCAGCATCTGCTTTCCCCATGGAAAGACTTCAATGATGGAATTTGTCTCCACTTGATGTTCAGGGATCTTCCCTTTCCTCTTTCACCTCAGCCTGTTCCATTCAGCAGGATCCTATCACCCTCCCTGATAATATTGTCAAGAGTTTGATGACACTACCTGGAGGATGGGACCAGGAAGGCCTCTTCCATTAGCCCAGTTGCTGGTGCTGAAATTTGGAGCCAACCCAGATGTGTGGGGTTTTTTTATGTGTATAGATAGATAAAGGATGGGCAACTTTGGCAGAACCCCAAGAATGAAGCCAGAAATAGATGGAAGGTTAAATGGTGCTGGGAGGTACAGTGACCTGTTGAAAAAGTAAAGTGCCACTCCTAAGGATACAGTTTCCATTTTTAAAATGAGGAAACCATTTTTGTTGTGGAAAAGTCTGGAGGGTTGAGGGCCACAAAACCCCTTGGGGCCATATTGTGTCCTCAAGGCTGCCAGTTGCCCCCATCTGGTATAGACACACAGTCCCCAGCTATAATCTGAATAGTTATAACCCAGAAACATGTTAACCACCTCATCTGCTTTTTTGTGAAAAGTAGTCTTAATTAGTATAGAGAATGCAGACATATCCTCTGTTCTCTCTGTGGAACTACCAAAATGTTGCATTTGGGAAAATCCACCTTTTCTTGCTGATGGTAGAACAACTGTGCTGGGCACCTGCTCAGAGATTTGTCTGATGATGAGATACACAACTACACCACTCTCCAGATGGGCATGCCATCTCTCTACCATTTTTAAATCCTTAATTTCATTTTGGTTTTTGAATGGCATACTTATGCAATTACTTACTGTACCTGCACATGGGTTTTCCACAGACATTTTCTCACCACAATTTACATGAAAGTGAAAACAATTAAACGACCACTCAAAACCTGAGTAAAGTACAAAAACATAACCAAGGAAGCAGCAGCATGAGCTCAGTAATGGATGAGGGAGACAGACAGACAGACATCTTGGGGGAGGTTATAGTCTAAACAGACTCAACAGAGGAATGAAAGCATGAGGAAGCTTATGTGTGATTCTTACCTGTATAAATATTTTGGCTAAGTTACAATAAAGGCAAGGGGATGACCCAAACCTACACATACTTGTCCTACTCTGGCTTATTGCTCTCCCTAAGAAATAAACCATGGTTTGTTGTACAGCTGCTCTATTTGTAGTGGAGGGGATGGACAAATCCAAGCAACTACTGCTGCCCTAGTTGGATGACAAAATACAGGTAAGTACACCACTGAGTGAAGCATGTGCGTTGCTTGCACTGGACAAGCCAGGGTTTCCATGGGCCTCTAGTTTACAATCATGTTTGCATGAAACCTTTATGTGACTTTTTAAAAATGAATAAAATAAAAGCCTGGTATAACTTGCTACACTTATGTGTCCAGTACCACCATTCTTATATACTGTACTGTAGGAGGCCTTGGTGATTGTGAGGTTGTATACCGATGCTCGCTTCTGTGCAAGCAAGTCACACTGAACTGACTGGAATGTACTTTTGAGTAAACAAGTGAAGGATTGATCAGTTTTTCTATTTCTTGAATATCTCGTTTGTTCTCTCCCAAAGTTGTTTACCCAGGGTGACTGAGTAATTTTTGATAACCTCTGTACACTCTTGTAGCTAAATATAGGTTCATGTATGGAAATTTTGTGTCTTTATAATTGATGTTTGCTAAGGAGTGTACTCTAATTGGCATCCACTTTTTAAAAACCAGCTGTGCCCTGATCCACAAGGCCTTGTTAGACAACAACAAATTGTAAGGGTACAGTTATAAAAACCCTTACCTAGCCATTGTGAGCCCAGCTGCAAAAGACTGACACTACAATCTCTAAAGCTAGACTGTAAGTTAGTATGACATTGCTTAAAGAATGCATAGCCAGTAACATCTCAGCACCTCAGAGAAGAGACCTTTGGATCCAGCCCTGATCCAAACAGAGAGACTTGCATCAGTGCTTTTATAGCCAAGAAGTGCCGCTGGATCCATGTATTCACATCCTCATTGGTCTTGTACTCCAACTCTTTGCTCACTGGAGGAAAGCCTGAGTTAGAACATCCTCAGTAGATGGTTGCTCAGTGAGAGAGAACCACAGTTCCTCTAGGCCAGTGGTTCCTGACCTTGTGTCCCCAGATGTTCTTGGACTACAACTCCCAGAAATCCTGGCCAGCACAGCCAGCGGTGAATGCTTCTGGGAGTTTTAATCCAAGAACATCTGGGGACCCAAGGCTGGGAACCACTGGCCTAGGCAGTTGGTTCCATTGTCAAATGGCTCGTCTTTAAGGAGCTTCTTCCAAGATTCAGCCCAAATCTGCCCTTTTGTAGGTAAAGGTTCCCCTTGACATTTAGTCCAGTCGTGTCCGACTCTAGGGCGCGGTGCTCATCCCCATTTCCAAGCCATAGAGCCAGCGTTTTGTCCGGACAGTTTCCGTGGTCACGTGGCCAGCGCGACTAGACACGGAACGGCGTTACCTTCCCACTGAGGTGGTACCTATTTATCTACTCGCATTTTTACATGCTTTCGAACTGCTAGGTTGGCAGGAGGCCCTTTTGTAACTTTACATCTATTAGCCTTTTAAAAAAATATTAGCAGAGAAAAGGTCTCTGCCCTCTTATGCTTGACAGCTCTTCAAGTATTTTGTTTTATTGTACCTTTTCTTTTTCTTTTTCAAGCTAAAACATCTGTAGTTCTTTCAACTTTTCCTCAGAGGACTTGTTTTCTGTGCCCCTGACAATATTCATCATGTTCCCCATCCCTCAGGATTTTTCTAAAATAGCTGCTTGTACTTCATAATGTGTGGGTCCTAGAACTTGATGCAATACTCCATGTGAGGTCCAATAAGTGTGAAATAAAGTGAAATCTTATTTGTTGTGTTCTGCAAATTAGCATTCCATTAATATAATCCTAGGATTAAATATGCCTTTTCTGAAAGCTGCACCATAAAGTTAATTCATATTCAGTTAGTGATCAGCAACCATCTCCAGATCATTTTCATTTTCACATGTATTAGAGTAAGCCAGATATTTCCTCATACCATGCATGTGTTATCTAGTTTATTTCTTTTTTATTCTTGTTAAATGCAGAATTCAGCATTTGTTTCTTCTGAATTCCATTTTGTTGGCTGTTGTTTCAGCTCACTTATTTTTATTAGATTTAGAACGTTTATGTTCTACCTCTTTTTTCCCTCTTTTTCCACTTTTCTTTCACCTTGGTGTGAGAGGCGTGATGAGAGCATAGAAGCTCTCATCGGAGTGCCGTCCATCTATAAGGTATCCAGAGAGGTACAGACCACTCCGCCGCCGACTCCGCGAGAAAGTGTACACCAGGGAATAGATACCCGGGAGTTGGAAGGGAACCTACGGGGTCTAACTGTAGCCACTCAGACTGAGGGAGAATTGGCGGGAAGGGAAGAAAGAGGGAGGTCCGTGATTGAGGTGGGAATGGGGGATATAAAAAGGGAGAGAGACAACATACCAGGCGGCTGGGAGCTGATCTGGGCAGAGGACCCGTGGACGGGAAAATGGGAGAAAGTAAAGGTGCCGAGAGAAGAGGCAGATTATAGGCGAAGGAGAGGGTTGCCACAAAGACCCTCTTATTGGGGCGAGTCAGAAGCCCGGGAGTGGAGAAGGAGATTAAAGGAGGAGAAAGAAGTGGTGGCCAGAGAGGCGGAAGAGCGGCGACTATGGCGAGCGGAGGAAGCGAGGAGGATGTCGTACCTCCAGGACCGTGGGGTTCCTTGGGACGAGAGAAGGAGCCGATTTGGATCGGAGATGGAGGGGAGGAGACCCTACCGCTATTAGGAGATCAAGAAGACGAACAGGAACCCCCCCTGATCCTTTTCTACCCGGGCCGTGGGAAACCAAGTCGTTGAACCCCTTTGAACATGAACCATGGTTGCCCTTGCGGCGTCCGTTGATGTCGCAAGAGAAGTTAAGAGATGAACCGTTAATGAACAATTTTCAGTTAAAAAATACAATAAACACGAGTTTGGACTTTGACATAAAAACGACTCCTGGTTTATTCGGTAAAGAGGCAAAGGCTACATACGAACCTTCACACTTGGGTTCTGAGCTATCCCCCATTAGACACTCTCCAGCCCCTAGGTTTGCATAGTTATAAAAATGTAGCTCATATAGCCCTCATACTAGATCCTGGAGGCTAACATGTTTAAATGAAGGAGTGGGGTGGGGAAGTTGTAAATTAAAAGTATATTCCCATTCTCCCATTTTTCTTCAGACTGTAACTACACATGGTAAATGTAAGATATTCTTTTTAGACTTTAAATGCTTCTAGAATAATTTTTACCATACACAATGCTAGTCTGTGTGCAAATGAGGGAGGGTGTTGTTTGATGAACCTGGGCTGATATTTCCACATTGTTTTTTCTACCTTATACTCTGCTAATGAAAAGGAATAACCAAATTCCTATAAACCCCTCTGTTTCCCCCCCCCCCAGATCCCCAATAACTGGAAAGCTGGGAAATCTCCTGGGGAAGAGTGGTGCTCTATTCCTCCTGAATCAGCAATGAAGATTTGCTCCTGCAGATGGTTTGGTAAACATCAATACCATCAACAGACCCCATGACAGATGCAATTTCCAATACGGTCTCTGGGAAGAAAGGCAGAAGACCACCATATGTGTGCAGGGTTGAGATGTACATGCACAACTCATTGTATCCATTCACAATCTTCAGTATGCATGTGCCTTTGTAATAACTACTGGAAAGACCTAGCCTTTTAATATTCATTCACACCCCATACCTATATAATATGCCAGTCTTAACACTACTTAACTTCATCCATGGCACAAGATCACCTGGAAATCCCCAGCTGCCAGCTGTAGGCAGTGTTGGTGTAGCTTCATGTTTGCGCCACGTGCTAATTGTCTGAGACAAGCCTTGGCACAGGGAGTGGCAATGACAAACCATCTCCACCCCCAGACCAGCACACAATGCAAGGCTTAGCTTGTCGCTGTGCATGTGCCAAGGAACAATGGCTTCCCAGAATATCTCCTAAGCAAAGAACCCTTTGATGTGACTATTCTGTGGCACACAGGCAGGAAACAAGCAGAAGCAATAGCAGAAAGCAGGGGAAGGCTGAACTCACACGCCTGGCTCCATCCATAAGTACTCAGTGCTCTTTGGTATATTTGAACACAGTATGGCCATGTGACTCAGCAAGTCACATGTCAAGCAAGCCAAGGCATGCTGCACATTGGGTGAGCATGGATGTCTTGCACAAAGTTATTGCCTTTTCCCTCCACCTTTCCATATCCTGTCCTTTGTATATCCTTAAGGGAGGAACCATTGTTTTTCTCCTTGCAGTGAGGAGCAATGCTAACCACAATGAAGGTGCTGTTGCCGCAATCACTTCTCCATAATAAACAGGCATCTTTGATAGTTGCTTTATAGAGAGGCCTCCTCTAAACATGTTTGTCCCAAGTTTGTCCCAAGCTTCCACACATGTCCAGACAGGATGTGGATGCAGATACATGTTTATTATGCCCTCACATCACTGTGCATGTACAGTACCGAGTGAGCTGTGAATACACATTGCTATTGTGTATTCAATTGACCACATTGACCCTGCACATAGGGTCAATGTGGTATAATGGTTAGAGCATCAGAAAAGGAGTAAGCTGACCTGACTTCAAATCATCACTCAGACAGGAAGTCTGCTGAATGAGCCTGGGCCAGCCACCATCTTGCAGCATAATCCATTTCATAGGTTTTCTGTGAGGAATGGAAGAAGCAGTGAGTCATGCATGCTTCCTTGAACATTTTGAAAGAAAGGCAGGATAAAAAAATGAAGTACATAAATTAATAAATACAATTGCAGATAATTGTTGGTGGATAGGTATGCCTCCACACACCCTCACCCCATTACTAGTCACATGGAGCTCCACCTTATATGTGACTACAGCTGAACTGAGAACACAGTGTGAAAGTGGCTCCCACTGAAAACAGATTTATGTCCATACCAACTGTACAGATAGGCATATAACTGGGCTAAATCCAAGTTCTTAACTTAAAAAAAAAAACAGAGAGAGAAAGGTTAGTTTAATGACAGAACAGAGAACAAAAACGTATCATGACTGTTCAACTGGATGTAACGACAAGGTCTAAACCCCCACCCCACCCCACCCCAAAACTACAGCTCAAACAGATAGAAGCAGGTATCTCAGAACTAAAGGTCTCGGTGTGAGACATCTTATGCCACTCCTTATGAGGGACAAAGCAGAGGGATGTGGGAAGAGATTCTCTGGAGCATATGAATATTTGGTGCTACTAATCCTTGATGTTTTGTTTGGCTGGTTGATTGATTTACAGCTTTGGTTCTCTCTCTGCTAGTCATGCCTATTTCCTTGGCCTGGCACTGTCAACAGTCATGTACGAGAGCAGTCTGCTCTAGGTGGACTAAGGGGTCTGATGCATACTGATTCGTGCATATCTGGCCCTTCCTGTCTCTTCCTGTCTGGAAAGGCTTCAAGAGGAATGGCAGAAGAAAATAAGCAGACACCAGCTTTCGTGGTGAGAAATACTTGAGGATTATTTGGTAGTGTGCTTTTTTTTTCTGAATTCTGGCACCAGCTTCTATTTAAACCCATTCAGGTTAATGTTGTTAATATAAAATAGTTGCTGTCACTGTTCTGAACTTGGAGCCATCCCCGTGACCTCTCTTCAAAATATAGCAACACAGTTCCTACTTTCTAAAACAAAAACAATAAATTAATACACAATTTGCTCCCCTCCACTGGGACCATCTGGAGATATGACCATTTTTTCCTCCATTTTGGGAGCCCTGTTCCCTTTCCAAAATTGCATCAATTGTTGTAAAGGCACACAACCCTTCCCCTTTACTAAAAATAAGTCAATAAAATCTCCTAAAATATCATTAAATATATTCTTATTTATCTCTGCATTCTTTAGTTTGATATTATGCGTTAATTTGTCATTAATAGCTATATTCCAAACTTCTTTATACCTATCATATAATAGAAAAACAAATAGAATGTATTTAGAATAGATATGTCTATGTGCATATGCTGGGCTAGCAGGTTCAGCTAAAGCACTGTTATGAGTGGAGCCTAAGCATTGGCTTCCCTTTGTCTGGAGCCAGAGGGTGTGACAACCTCATAATTAATGTCCAGTTTCTAGAGACCCAAACAAGCTAATGCCAGACATAAGAGGTGAACATAATGGGCTAAATTATGCACAGGTACATGTGAGAACTGCTTCACAGGCTACAAAATTCTAGCATGATCAGTAATTTGTTTTTGGACTGAACTGTTAAAGTTTTCATGTGGACTGAAAGCATAGGACAATACATGCAGATTGTTTGTTCCATGCACAGATGCTTAGTACGTGTGATCAGCTACCAGTACACTGTATATACAATATACTGTAATGTATATATGTATAATGAAAGCCTCACATGTGCAGTTGCTTTGTGATAGCCTAGGGTTTGCAAGTTTTCCTTCTGTGCAGAAGATTTTTCTCTAGAAGTTTTCCAGTTCTAGCCTTTGACGAATATTGTTCTATTTCAGCTGAGCAAACAGTGATAGACCAATTGCAATAACTACCATTAGTTCAGAAGATTTTAACTATTTATATATACTCTTCATAGATATACAGTAATTAGCTATCAATCTCTATGCTAACTTGCCATACTGTCTGAGAATGAGGGCAGAGGATTCAGTAAGCTTTATTGCAAGAAAGGCACCTTTTTCAATCTCTGTAGCTCAGTTATAGAGGTGGTGATTTCTCACCCTCCTAAAATTGAGTAAAGGATTTAGTGTTTTGTGTCTGCAGAGGCTAAAACAGAGATTTAGCTCCCCATTCACTCAGCATCTCTTCAGATGTCCTCCTGCTTAAGTAGTAATTAGTCTCCACCCAGTGCCTTCTTCTGAAGATAAGAGATTGCAGAGAAATCCTCCCTTATCATATCTTGATGGTTTAGTAGATATGCAGATGGTGGTATGAATCACACTGTGTAACTATCCTTTGTCAAAAGACCTATGCACACACAGATGGTTTTAAAGCACACTTTGTGGTCTCTACAAGCTGGGCTGAAATTAAAAACAAAACAAACTCCACTTGTCCCTTGAATTGCAATGATTTGAGCAGCATGGTTTTGGTTAAACACATATTTTTTTTAATAAATCAATAAATATCCCAATAAATAAATATAATCTAAGTACTGTGTCCTTGGCCACCCAGAACCCCATGAGTTCAACATCAAACACGTTGAAGTGGTCTACCTGCCCCCAAACACAACACCTCTAATTCAGCAGCTAGATCAGGGGGTCATAAGGACCTTTTAGGCTCATACACACAGTATTGTATTGAAAGGATTGCCAATGCTATGGAAGAGAACCTTGATAGAGATAACTGTTCTTTGTATGTGTGTGTGTGGAAATCAACTGTTTATGCTTTGTAGTTATGTTGAGGGGGGCATAGGAGACATACACTGATTTTGAGCTACACAGGGGGTCTGGTGCCCCGAACTCCAGCGTTGCTGAAGGGAGAAGTGTAGTTCTTAAAAACTGTTCCAAAAATTTTAAAAACTTAGCTAATTGATAGCATTGGCCTGTCCACCTTGGTTTTGAAGAGTAAGATTCTGGCGGTGTTGATTTGAGAGGGATCAAGTTAATTCATAAGCACCGAAATCTTTCTTGGCAGCCTATAATAAGCTAGAGGGTTAATCTAAATATGTTAACAAAATGAACTTCATTAATCAACTATGCAGATGAATTACAAGCCAGAGTTGACTGGATTGTTGTTATTCTATAGTATTCTCATTTTGGAATAGTTGATTTTGCTTTCAAAAAGTGAACTAAGTACCCCATCATGCGATATGATATACAAAGTATGGGTAGTGCTCTTGATCCAGCTCAAGTTTGTGATGGCATGCAGCCCAGTTCTATACATCTTTTTATGTAGGACTGAGATGCAGGTCTCTTGGGCGTGAATTTACGCATACAGTACTCAGAATGGAGTGGGCTCGCTGTCAACAGTTGAACTCATTTAAGTTCCATTGGGGTTGTTACAGGTCAAAACCTGTTACCCCGCTTTTCTCCAGCAAGGAATCAGGCAGATGCAACCAGCTGAACCAAAGTCCAATTTTATTGAATCACAGCTAAGAAAAAGGTCAGCTGGGACTTCTTTTAAAAGCAGAGAAGACCCCGAAAATACAGTGTACATATGTTTTATAATGAAGCAAACAAAGAACAAAGAGAAGACACCCTGGAAAAGACCCTGATATTGGGAAAGTGTGAGGGCAAGAGGAGAAGGGGACGACAGAGGAAGAGATGGATGGACAGTGTCATCAAAGCTACCAACATGAATTTGACCAAACTCTGGGAGGCAGTGGAAGACAAGAGGGCCTGGCGTGCTCTGGTTCATGGGGTCACGAAGAGTCGGACATGACTTAACGACTAAACAACAACAAAAAAACAAAGAACAATAAAGTACTACAATCCTATTGGTTATTTGTACCCAAAGTTTGGATCCAGACCCTCATTGGGCAGTGGTGCCAACTACGCTAGTCTATTGGTTGCCTATAGATATGCATTTTGTGTGCCCCCTCTCCTTTTGACCCATGCCCAGGATGCGCCAAAATGTCTGGAGGAAAGAGTATCAATTTCCCTTATCTTTTGGTATGTTTATGTGTTGCTTTCCTGGGCCCTGATATATGGCCTTCAGCCTCCGGCTCCCATGCTGTGATTGTTTCGACTATCATCCCCTGGTTCCTCCTGTCCGCATTCCAATGCTGGGCCATCTGCTAGATCAAAAGTGAGTGGGCAAAAGGGAAAGGTTACAATGAAACTCTATACTATCTGTGAATATTCCTTGATTGCTTTCAATTTACCTAAACTATGTGTGAGTGTTCTGAACCCCATGTTCTCTGAGGCCTGTGCTAATGGTTATGCTAAAGCTGAGTTTGGGTATGTCCCGGATGTCCCGGTATCAGGGTTAATTTACTTAACTAAATCTCAATTCAACTCACTGAAAGCAATGGGATATATGGATCCAAATCACTGAATGTAATGGGGCACAAGTAAAAAAAACCCCACAGCCTTGCTGTAGTAGTTTCACTAGACATGCAAACCAGAAATAAATTGTGCTAATCATGAGAATCAACCCTGAGTGCTCACTGGAAGGACAGATCCTGAAGCTGAGGCTCCAATACTTTGGCCATCTCATGAGAAGAGAAGACTCCCTAGAAAAGACCCTGATGTTGGGAAAGTGTGAAGGCAAGAGGACGAGATGGATGGACAGTGTCATTGAAGCTACCAACATGAATTTGACCAAACTCCGGGAGGCAGTGGACGACAGGAGGGCCTGGCGTGCTCTGGTCCATGGGGTCACTAAGAGTCGGACACGACTTAATGACTAAACAACAACAAAGTGAACATCAGATTGCAGCCTAAGTCACAACTCATTTTAGCTGGACTGGGGCCTTTGATCTTAACATTATTGTTTCATTTTTAAAAAAATGTAACATTGATCTTCATTTAACAAATTAATTTTACACTTATTTTCCTGCTGTATTATGTCTACATAGCTGCTTTTGGTTGGTGTGCTCTTATAGACATTCTAATATAAAAGGGATGATATGATTGGACATGCATCTACAGTGGTGCCTTGACTTACGAACGCCCCGACGGACGAACATTTTGACTTACGAACAGCTCCGTTCGCAAAATTTTGCTTTGACTTGTGAACGGAGCTTTGACTTACGAACAAAAAAATGCGGGGAAAGCGGGAAATGGACTTTGGACTGCGTGGTACTGCCTGGTACTGCCTGGTACTGTAATTTTAAAATGTAAAAATTGGTTTAAAAGGTGCTTGGTTTGGTTTAAAGCTGCTTGATTTTAAATGTGTTCTGTTTAAAAGGTGTTCGTTCCCTCCCTCCCTCCTTTCCTGCCCTTTTTTTTAACCTAAGTCATTTTAGGTTAAAAATAAAATTCTCCCCCTAGTGGTAGAGGACGGATTGACCGGTTTTGCATTAGTTCCTATGGGAACCAATGCTTTGACTTACAAACGGCGCCTCGACATAAGAACAAAAAACAGCCGGAACGGATTAATCGGTTTTCAATGCATTCCTATGGGAAATGCTGATTTGACTTACGAACGTTTTGACTTACGAACATCTTCTGGGATGGATTAAGTTTGTAAGTCAAGGCACCACTGTATAAGGAAGAAGGTGAGAAACTGACCTTCTGCACACAGGAAGCAGTAGATGGGGATGTAAGCCATGATTCGGAGGGGTGCTTCTCCAAAGTTTTGGGGAGAGGTGCTCCCCAGCTGGATTTCTGATAATCATTTATCCTTTCCATTCACACTCAAAGTGTACTCCACTATACATCGGCTGGTAGTTTATAGACTTCACAAAATTCATACTCCTTGCAGGCCGTAAGTTTTATATTACCTAACCAAAATGAGTTTTCTACTTCTCCAACAGTACCTTTTAATGAAATACTTACATTGTTTAATGGACTCATGGTTCTCAACCAATGATTCATGTATTACTATTGGAACATTACAGTTATCTAAGTGGGACACAGCATTTTCATAGCAGTTACTAAACTGTACTCTCCCTCTCCCTTTGTTAGTCCTCTCGCATGTGTAACATGCATATTTTTGTTCTTATCCTTTACATTTCCCATAACTGTAAAATATATACACATCAATATTATCAAAATTTCAGTCACTAGCAGAATTATTCTTAACAAAATTACTGCTATTTGTAAATGTTGTTAAAACGTATCAAGGCCAGAATCCTACTGAAGTTTGCATAAGGTTGACATAACTTGTCACAGCTCAATGAAGCCAGATGACGAGGTGCTAGGGCCCATCTCGCTCACTTGCCTAGTTATGTGCTAAGAAGTGCCCACACACCTTGTTGTTTAGCTGCAATGAGCCATGGTAAGTAATGAAAAACTTACCAAAACACCACTCAGGCTCTAGCCTGCAAACGATAAATGTAATCATGGTATGTGTGTGAGATGGCCTTTTCTGTGGCTGCTTCCAGGTTGCGGAATGCTCTCCCCTGGGAGCTTAGGTTGGCTCCTTCCCTTTTATCCTTCTGCCAACAGTTGAAGACCCAGCTCTTCAAGTAGGTTTTAATAACCACAAGTGAGGTTTAAGTTTTAAGTGTTTTAAATTCATGCATTTTAAATATATATATCCTGCATGATCTATCACAATTGATAGTTCTAATTTCCACAATTTTCCCAACCCATTTTAAAGATATTGCAGTGGGTGGCCATTAGTAAATCTGTTCTTTAATGTCCCCCTGTCATATTAAAAGCTGTCTTGGGGGAAAAAAAAACCTTCCTTCTTGTCAAATGTGGTTTCCTGCATGGTTCAAGGGGCTCCTGTATAGAGATCTATGAACCCAAAGCTCTCTTAAGCGCATGGAACTGCTTGCTCAATTCTTTGGATCCCATCCATATTGCATTATGTTTCTCAGGCCCCACCTGTGTGCATTTACAGTTGCAAATGTATGTCTGCTCTAAAATATAATGCACCATAGCAGTTTAATTGGATTATAAGACTGTAAACATCAGACTGGATCATTTGCTGGCTGCTCTCTCCTCCCCAGCCCTGAAGGGACAGAAGCTCTGGAAGATGAAGAACGTACAGCTTCAATATACTCTGAAATGAAGTTTTACTTTAAAAAAAGAGCTGTGGGTCTTTATGAAGATGGGGTGGGCATTGTCTTTTTGAAGGCATGGGAAACTCACTGGCATCAGGACCAGTTCACACACTGGTTATTTTCCTACAGAGGAGGAGTCCTGAGCATACTGAGAATTGAAAAACCTTCAGATCATGGAAAAAACCAACAGGGCTCCCTGAGGGTGCAGTTCGAGCCTGGAAAAGTGTTTGTTCTCTCTCAGGATACTCCATCCAGAAAAATAAAACCTGCACACCATGGACACAACCAACAGTAATTCCCCTGGTTGCAGTCACGGATTAGAAAAGTTAATTTTTGAGACTAGAATCTGCAAAATCTTCCAGACAGTACAGGCAGGTTCTTGACTTCAGGGACTAGGGGAAAAAATGCCGAATGGAACTGTGGAAATTGCTTCTCCACTCAGTACATTTTTCCAGAGATCATAAACTTGACAAAGTGTAGACTTTATCTGTGTACAAAAAAATGTACTTGTCTACGAGTGAGTCTCCCATTGGGGAAGCAAATCGTAGGACAAGGTTTACTGGGGAAGATGAAGTTTTATTTGTGTGTGAGAGGTAGCCTAAAACTTGGGCCAACCTTTGTATCTGTTCTCAGCTGGTTCCAAGACTCAACACAAAGATGTTTGCATATGTTATGTGCTTGCACAATACTAGTACACCAATAAGCCAAGTAATAGGTGAGTGATTTGTGGAGAGACCTGGTGGGTGCAGAGTGGGCCTGTTCTGCCATTTGAAACAAGGTTGTGAGTGGAGCACCACCATGGCAACTTATGAAGCTTCTCATTGCACAAGCACAGGCTGTAGAGGATTGGGGTGGGGGCCTTCTGGGATAGCAGCAATTCTTTCTGGGTGCCCTTCTCACAATAAGTGCCAACGTGAAAGTTACATGCATATTGCATTAATAATCTTTATGTAAGACATAGACAGATAAACTCCAGAGATCCAACACCCACAGAAACACTCGCACACATACACACACCAGGACCTTGGAGGGTCACATCACTCCTGTGCCCTGCCCACCGCAAAATAATGTCCTTTCAAAAGGTTGGTGGTGGGGAATTCTGAAAAAAGAAAAAAGAGAACCCTACATGCCCTCTAGTAGTCATTTTAAAAATATTACCCCAAATATTTGGGGGGAGGGGCAAGACACAGAAAATTGCCTCCCACACCCCCAGAGGACACCTTTAAGGCTTAAACGTGACCTGAAAATATTATTCTTAAGGTTGGATGAATCCATTTGCTTGAACTCCTATTTACTGCATAGTAGTGATATTCACTAATACGTTAACATGAAGAAGTTATGTCCAAGCACTGCGTGTGGCTGGACTGACTGCTAATTCTCCGAGAAAACTCAGTAGCTAGAATATGGGAACTTGTGCTCAGCAGAGGAAGAGACATCAGATTTTGAAATGGAGATTTACCAACAGGAGTTTACATTTTATTATTTAAAGCTAACTCCAAGTGCAGCTGATTGGGAAAGCAATTCCCTCTTCCAAAAAATAAAAGAGAGTGTGTATGTGTGTGTGTGAGGAATACTGCACATTTCAACATGTTATATTAAATAGATGCATTATATACGACGGACATATTATATAAAACAGATATGGGGCTTGTGGGAATCTACTTTGTTTCTTAGCGGAGCTCTCAGATCTAACAGTTAACAGTGATTTCATGTCTAAGCAAGGGCCACACCTTATGCAATCTCTTTGGGGTCAGGTGCTACTCCTGTCACCAACCATAGCTTGGTGCAAAATTAAAGAATTCGGAACCCAGAAGTTTGTGTACCAGAAACAGAACTCATTATAATTCCACACAACAATCAATTCTTGGTTATCTCAAGCTTTTTTTCATTTCAGTAGTGTACCTGGAGAGGGTACAAAGGGGGTAATCTCCTGCAGATCATCCACAGTAGATCCAAATCTACTTCCTGCCCACCACTGCTGACAACAAGCATTTTTAAAATATTAAATTAAACAAACATTTTGGAAGACATTCTGTCTCCTCCACTCCCTCTGCCTTAACACACACACACACACAAAACTTCTCTGAAAATCCAGGTTCAGCTTCTCAGTATCTCCTCTCATCTCTTGCTTTGGTAAAGCAAAATAAATAAATTAATAATCAGTAACCAACTGAAAGAAAAAGAATGCTTCTTGTGATGCAAAGGCATTTAATTGCCTTCTGTGCTATTAAGAAAACCTACGTAGGTGGGTGGTGTGGGCTGACTGCCAAGCACAAGTTGATATAGTTCAACTGACAGCTCAGCATTTTTTACTTATTTAAGTCAGTCATCAGGAAAGTAAACAGACATCTGAGGAACAGTTGCTGGATGTGTTGATTATTGACTTTTGCAAAAGCAAAAGTAGCTGTGTTGGTCCATAAGATCAAATGCACAAGCAAGCAACACTTTTATAAGGATTGACTGTAATTCCACAATAGTATGCAACCTTCCAAGCTCTCTGTAAGTCTTCATCGGGCTAGGTGGTAACACAACAGTAGTAGCAACAGCAAGAAGATGGTTATTTAAATGTGTAACTGTAAAAGGAGAATACAACATCACAAAATGGTCTGTTATCTCTTCCTCTGCCCTAGACCTTGGCAACATTGTTGAGAACAAAGAGTCTGCTTACAGAAAGGAAGAACAAGGGTTGATACTCTGGTGTAAAGAAAATAATCTTACACTTAACATCAAAAAAACTAAAGAACTCATAATTGATTTTAGGAGGAAGAGAAATGTACATTTACCACTGTACATAAATGGCGAGGAAGTGGAGAGAGTTGGTAGTTTTAAATTTCTGGGCACTTACATCTCAGAGGACCTCTCATGGACTATAAATGCCAACATGCTAGTGAAGAAGGCACAGAAGAGGCTGTATTTCCTGAGAATGCTCGGGAAGTTAAATTTATCTCAGCATTTACTTCTGTCCTACTATCGTAGCACCATTGAGAGTGTCCTAACTTATAGCATTCTGGTATGGTTTGGGAGTAGCTCTGTAGCGGACAAAAAAGCTCTACAGAGAACCATTAAAATTGCCCAGAATATCATCCGGCTCCAGCTATCAACCCTGGATGATATCTTCACATCCCGCTGTCTGAGGAAGTCACACAACATCCTGAGAGATTCTTCCCATCCTGCTTACAACTTTTTTGAACTGTTGCCGTCTGGCAGAAGATATAGAACAATTAAGACTCGGACCACACGCTTTCTGAATAGTTTTTATCCCAGAGCTATAATTGCACTTAATAATGAGCTTAAAGACCACCAGTAGTGAATAGTTGGACAGTGTTACTTGGCCTGCAATGTAGATGTTTGTATTCTTAGTGGGGGATTTTTAGTGGGGGGGAGTGTTTGGGGATTTTTTATGTGTGTGCATGTGGGTCTGGTCTCTGGGTGTCTGTGTGAATTTCGTTGTATGTGTATACTATGTATATACTTACAATGACAATAAATTTATTTGATTTGATATATAATGTGGATTTGGCTAAACTTTTTGAGTTAGCTAAAACAGGGCTGGCCCTACCATCAGGCAAAGTGGTGCAACAGCTTCAGGCGGACATACTGGGAGGCAACCAATCTACTCCTCCTGAGACCCTTGGGGCATTCTCCCTTCTCTTGAAGGGAAGAGTTGGGTCACAAACCCTGTCCTATATCTTCTAGCCAACACCCAGCTTCTACTTCTGGCACTTGCTAGTATGGTGGAGGAAGCAATCCCTTTACTTGTGTTAAAGCTAGATGCACGTGCCAGTCAGCAGACCTGCCCACATGGAATGACGGTGGAGGAGAATGACCATTTTGTCCCTTGTCTCAGGCAGAAAAATACCTTGGGCCAGCCCTGAGATATAGTAATATTTAATGATATAGTGCTGTTAGTGCTCAGGTTGCTTTCCAGCAGTTCAGAAAGCACAAGGGTTGTATGTGGTCCAAGCAGGTGAAGACTGAACAGGCAAAGTGACCCTCCTCCTTTCAGACCATGAACTGCTGGTAAACAAGCAAGCCCTGCTCTCAACAAATCTGCAGTCTGAAAGTGATAATTGAGGAAGTTAGCAGATGGATGGAGACCCAAAAATGGACAAAAGAAAGAATATGTGTAAATGCAGAAGGCCTGGTATCAGTGGTCAGCCAACCAGGGAGGCCCACATTTCAGCATAAGAGCTTAGAAAACCTACTATTTTGGACAACTCCCAGAAGCTTGCTGGCCAGTGACCAGGTTGACTGTGGCATTCTGGGAGTTTTAATCAAGAGAATAACTTCCCCAAGCTGTTCGTCCACTACTGACAATGTAAGTATCCACATACCATGGAGCTACTCCTGTTACCCTTACCATCTGTTCTCCCATTGTCAGTCTGGTTGAGATGAACAGTGGCAGCAAACAACAGAAATGGAGGTATCAGCTGCCAGTCTTTGCTCAGTAGTCCACCTGTTATTCTTTCTCAGCAGAGAGGATGGGTGCAGACGCCAAGGAATACCAAGCTGTACCATTAGAGAAGGAGGAGAGGCATAGCTGTGGATCTCTTGCTGGAGACCAGAAGCTAGTACTGAAATGCATTTCTGTGTACTTATGCTTGGTTCCCGTGAGGCACTGCAGTTATGTTCAGGGCTTAGAAGTTTTACTGTTTATGGACTGTAGCTCCCAGAATCCCTCACCTAGCTTGGTCAAGCCACATTCACATTTTTACCTGAGCCATTTAGGCCTTGGGCTAAGGCAGCCCTGTGTCACTAAAAAAAAAACCACACAACCTTATGATGTCAATGCATTCCTGTGGCATGGTGGGTCATATCCTAGAACATTCAGTAGTTGGTGGCCTATTTATGTCACCATGACAACTATTGTCTAACATTTATTTTGTACTGACTGAGTACAAAGTGCACTGTATACAAGTAAAAACTGACGCTTACTACGATTGGGGCAAATGTAGAGAGAATACTTGGACCTGGTAAAGAGAGTGAAATCAGTCCATGGAAAGGTTTGCTGATGGTAAAATTATTTATAAAAAACATTTCCATAATGTTCCACATTTCTAATCGTAAACAGAATGGTTTATCTAATGCCAGGAAGTTTGCATTGTCAGCAACTGTTTTATGAATAACCAGTGTTAATAATACACTTGTCTTTTTCCATCAGTATTTTCCTATATTTGGTTTCCTTCTCAGCTCACTGACTACATACCATGTGTGCTGTATATGTGACATTCTGAATAAAGTTCATATAGCTCATGAATGGTCTATAGTCCATAAAAGCTCAAGTTATAATAGAATCATTCACTATTGCCACAGGACTTTTTGTTGTTTTCTTTCCTTTAGTTATTTCCTTCATTTGCATTGCATTTGTTTTGTTACTGACCCCGAATTAGTTCATTAGTTTCTACACTGAAAAAAGGATACACACAAAAGAAACCAACTAGTATCACAACGTGGCCCAACACACTGTCACCAAGCAGGAAGATGGCTGCCAGTCTTCAGTAGTGTAGAATGTGGTCAGATGGAAGAAACAAGCAGCAGACTTTAAGAACACAGAGAAAAAAAACCACACTCAGGATCAAACCAAAGGCCTACCAAGTCCAACATTGTGTCCACACAATGTCCATCCAGTTACCGATCCAGTTGATGTTTCCACCAACTGGAAGTATAATATGAACGTACCATGATGACTGGTAGCCATTGATAGCCTAGACAACACTTAGATTCCAGCAGACCAGGGGGAGAAAGACTAGGAAGAGCAAAACTTATCTCCTTTTGCATCTAGTAAACAGCACATGGAATTTGTAGAGCAAGAAATGGACTTCTGCAAACTGGTGCCCTTCATATACTGGGGGCAAGTCCATAGAAGTTCTAGTCCAGCCACCTGTGAAAGATTACAGAAGGCTGTCTAGAAAGTTGGTAATGAGAAACATGTGCCACCGACCATTACGGGCTCCCTGGACAGAGGCCTCCTTGTTCAAGACTTTCCTAGAGACAATGACAACATGTTTTGCAAAATGAAGGGCTGCTTCTACAGGGCAACTTGTGGATCTGGCAAAAGGTGCACCTCACCCACCAATTTCATGTGAGTGCGTCCTGCTCGTAAGTGTTCTATGTACTTGTTAGTATTCCTGCTTCCTATTACCTCCTCATAGTAATAGTTTTATAACCTGTAGAGGAATGTCTCCATTCTTATGTCTATAAAGAGAACTACCTTCATGAATATCTCCCTACCAATGTCCTAATGAACACACATACATTGGGGTGGAGCCCATGTTTGTAATCTCCACCCACCCACTCAGCACATTAATTGGAACATCTTGCTGAAGGTTTGTCTCTTCATTACCACCAAACTAGCAAAGTAGGGGCAGATTTAAGCAGGTTGAATATTAGCCATTCCTTCTGCCTTGAGAAGAGTTACATGTATTTGTACTTGGGCTTAGTAGGGTTTAAAAAATGTTCAGCATCTGAACAAATCAAATGATGCTTCTGAGGACTCTAATGACTAAGAACACCCCTGCATTTCTTCCTATCATATTGGATTTCCTCTATTAAGAGAAAGGCTTAGCATGACCATCAGAATAAATTAAAATAAATTAAAATAAATGGGGGGGGAGTGTGACGTTTTCTTCGTGGTCCCTGCCTGCTTCCCCACACAAGGAGCTCACGCTACGCCTTCTGCCCACTTGAGCCGGTTCCTCTTTTTATCGCTACCACCAGTGGATTTTCTTTTATCCACAATACCAAGAACTGTAGACAACCACTTGTCTGATTATTGTCAACAAAAGTGATTTATTATTTATTTATTAAGGTATATTAAAGTTGCTCAGGATCACAGATGTTCTTTATTTAATTCTTATAATCAAATCATTCAAGTGTCAGATACTTTCCACATAAACAATTACCACCTACTATATTTATTGATCTTAACCAGCTTATTACTATTAATTACCTCTTATCACTATCTCTCTGACTATCTATCTCTCTCTGCAATTTCTCTCCACCACTCTCAACAACCATCAACTACTCTTTCCTCTCTCTCTCGCTGCCAAATCTAACTGCCCTTTTCTAACTGCTCATCCCTCTTCTCTCTGTTGACTCTGCCCCTCCACTCCTCTCATAGGCTAATGTAAGTGAGACCCTGAATGTGATTGACAGGAGTGAAGTGGGGCAACTGCCACAGGGAGAAACAAGTGTGGGGGCTGAATGAGGCAGAGTGATTCCATGGTGGAAGCCCTGTTCACAGAGCAACCTTGGAGGGGAAAAATAATAGCCAAAACAGTACAAACCAATATATGTTTTGTATTGCAGATATATCCACCCTGAATGTGTGGCTTGTGTGTAGTTTTGTCTCCACTGTTGTAATACTGGATGTTTTCTGGTTTTCATGATCTCTTGTGGCCCATAATCAGACAGGGGAGTGAAGAGTGATTGTTGATACAGCTTCCCTTTACAGGAGGCTCCCTGTGTCCTAAAAATGTAATGCAGAGAACAGCATTTGTGGAAGACAGATGAGAGGCATTAAGCATGTGGCACCCCAAGATGTTATTAATATTAAGTACAGTAAATCCATGTTTGTTAATCAGAATAAATTGACTAAAATTTCCATTTAGATTAGCTGTACATGTCTGCTGTTCACATAATGGCCCCTTCACAGAGACATTAAAGCTTGGGTAAGTGAAAACCATAAACACATTTCCTACCAAGTAGGTCACATTGAACTTAGGTGGATTTTACTTTGGAGTAAACATGCTTCAGGGTCATTCTAAACTATTTTGCAGCCTGAAAGGAAGAACACACTAGCACCCCACCCCTTTCATCTTCAAAAGCCAGGTAGATCAGCAGTTGGCACAGCATCCTCCATCTCAGCAGGGTAGGTATAGGTGTGCAGGACAAGCATCCATGTTGCTGCTTCAAAACCCTGCTTCTGTTTCCCAGCATCTGCCATCTGAGGTGACTGCCTCATGTAGTCTAATGGTAGGGCTGGCTCTGAGGAGTGTGACGTTAGAAGCAAGAGCACAGAGGTGGGCAAGGAGGGCAGAACGCGATGGAAGTAGTGAGAATAGGGTATGGAAATGCTGGGACTGTATGTGATCACACAGAAAAAGTGAAATATAGATAATGTTTCCCTCTGCATAAGAAGCTTGGGTCTGCTTCCCAGAGATTATATCCATGGAACATTTCTTGCATCACATCTTTAGTGAACTATGTTTCAACCTAACAAGGATAAATTATAGCTAATTAGATCACATGTAGGTAGGTTTTTAATCCTAATATATCATATAATTTTTTATCATATTGCTTCATCTCAACAACAGACACAGTGGTGGCAGTCAGTCAGTTTATCTTTGCTCTCCTGCAGTCCTTTGATCAAGTAGGCTCATGTGCTTGATGTAGTGAATTTTGAATTAGTACTGAGTGATGTAATTGTGGTTTTGTAATGTTTGGTATTATATTAATGTTTGCCATGCCATGATACATTCTTGAGAAAGATATCAGATGCCACTTTGGGTGGAGTGACGAGACACTGAACCTCTTCCCTATATAAACCCTTTTAATAACTGCATTTCCACTAATAAGCAGCTTTTCCAAGACTAAAGTTTCCCAACAAGAGCCAGGAATAAAAATGCAAATATTACTGGAGACTTTTTGTTATTCTAAAATCTACACAAACTGCTAGTCAGTTGTTTGTAGCAGACTGGGAAGCCTGGGAACATAGAGCAACAGCCATGAAGTATTTAAAGGGAAGATGATCAATCTTTCTTTCTTTCTTTCTTTCTTTCTTTCTTTCTTTCTTTCTTTCTTTCTTTCTTTCTTTCTTTCTTCCTTCCTTCCTTCCTTCCTTCCTTCCTTCCTTCCTTCCTTCCTTCCTTCCTTCCTTCCTTCCTTCCTTCCTTCCAACTTTTCTGTTCATCCAATGATAGCTTGAAATAGTTGACAATAAAACAGTAAAATACAACATTTCTGCACAAAGCAAAATCAAAACTGACAACACAATACATTGCAATAAAATAGAGGAATGTTCTGAAGTCAAAGAGCACTAAAATGTTACTCCGCAAAACCTCAGCAGAACAGCATTATTAACCCTAAATGCTGATAACTCACAGAGCCAAGCTAATATCGGGAAAGGAGTCCCACAACTGCAATGCTGACATATAGATCTTGGGCTAAATCCAATTGTTACAATAACTGTGTATAGAATACCAGTCAAGTGCAACTGTGTATACAGGACACAGATCTTGGCATAAATCCAGCCATGAGTCCCAACTAAAGTACAAAGATCTATTGAATGAATTCTAAAGTTTAGGTTAAATCCATTGATTCAACAGATTTACCCGAGCTGAGACTCAGGGCATGCTTGGACATGCAAAAGTAATTCAGCAAATGAGCATGGTTGATTGCAGTCCATCCCAAAGAGGATCAGGGCTTACTGCAATAGCTCTCTCCTTGAAAATAACTTCTCTAGACTTAGCAAAGAAATCTTTGCAAATCCGGTTCATTGATGCAGCAATGCCTTTGGAGGGTTGGTGTGTTTTGTTTTGGTCCATTTTTGAAAGCTAATTTTAGAACTCATTAAAGGCTTTCAGGTGGGCACGTCTGCCATGGAGATGAAATCTTTTTTATATAGCACTGTTGCACTACCCTCTAACCATCAAAATAAATCCTGGAACAAAGTAATACTACACTCCCCAGAAGAATAAAAAATGGGGATAGGTGTTTATCTGATGAAACTGAGCCTTATGTCATCTGATCAGTGGGGGAAGGGAATGAAGCAACCAATGCTGAACCAGGTACTTTTACCTCAATCTGGACAAGCCTGAACAATTAGGTTTAATCCATTTTATCCACTGCCCATTGATGTCTGTAGAAGGTGGGGCATGTGACAGGGCTTTAGTTGATGACAGCAGGTTCTAGGTTCCTCCATTGTCACTTGCAGCCATTCACCTGAAACTGCAATGCTTCTGCTGCCCACTGCCACCAGTGAGCCACCCAGGGTGGGGGGGGGGGGCATCACCAGATTGCACTTCAGGGCACACACTTCACAAAACCAGAGTTGGCCTTGTTTCTGCATTTCAGTACAAACCTATTCTTTCTGTGTTCCCTGGTGTAGTCTTCTCATACTAATTCTTACAATGGTGCAAAATATTTTGACTTCAGTATATCTTGACTTTTGGGGAGGTGGAAATCAGGATAAATGTGGTAGAGAAGCAGCAGATTGAGACCTGACCCACCATTATGCCTTCACTAGACTTCAATGGGATGTTTCTGAGACCACATGGATACATGGGTTCTGATCTCTTTCAAAAGGCAATTAATGTGAGCGTGATGCTTGTGATGTTAACATTTGCAAAGACCTGTTGACACAGATGTGAAAGTAGACCAAGTTGCCTATGAGAGAAAGTGAGAAGGCAATGGGTAGGAAATGTTACTAGCAGTAAGATGGTCACCAAGAAATACCAAACAAGAAAGCAAATGCAGATAATGCCATCTAACAATTATGAGAGTCTAACAGTAGGATTGTCAGGTTTCTAGGCATTGGTTCAAGTCTTCTCAAGAAATAGTTATGCTTCCTTAGCCAGTGAGACAAATCTTAGGGTAAGTGCTGCTGAAGGATGATAACATTTGATTTTTGTGGATCTCTGGCACCCATTTCCATCCATCTACGAGACAGCTGGGATCAGAGCCCTGGTGGCTCAATGTGAAGTTGGGCATATGTGTGAAGTACACATAATACTTATTTGAGAGGGAGTGCAGGAAGTCTGTATTGTCTATTACATTTATACATATATGGAAACATTATTTTACAATTGTGACACAAAGACCCAGCCCTGTGGCATCACAAAAGCTTGTCCTCTTTTCTCACATTTTAGCTCTGAAATCTCAGGAAAGGAGAAGATATTACAGCATTCTAGTTGGGGCAGGACTATACCACTCTTGCAATAATCCTGTGGCATATCCATATTTATATTCACACTTTATTTACTGAGTACATGGATAAAGTTAAATTCCTCCAAAGATCTTAGAAGATGGTGTTCATGCCTTTTTCATCCTTTTAACTTCAAAACAATCCTGTAATGTGCATTGGTTGGGAAAGTGCCTCTAGGTCACTCCATGAGGTCCATGGCGGAGAAGGAGTTTCAGCCCTGGTATTCCTGATCTTAATCCAGGTCTAACCATTACCTCAGTGTTCAAGGTGAGATGCAAATTCATAATGTCAGCATTGCTCCACAGGGTGCTTATATATAAACACCACCTCCTCAGCCTACTCCCAACCTGACTCCTTCCTGGTATGTTGATCAACAGCTCTCAGAACTGATGGAGGTGGGGGTCTGGGAGATGTAGCCCAACACATCTGAGAGCACCAGGTTAAAGAAGGCGGCACTAACCAACAGCTGCATGGATGACTCTATATTTAAGGCCTGAAACTTTTTAGATGAAGAATGAGGTACTCAGACTTGCCCAAGGCTATCATAGATGAGCAAAGATTGCAACACATCTTTCTAGGTTCCAGGTCATAATCCAACAATTTTGCACTACAGGACGAAATCTTTTAATATCTAAGAACATATATTTGGAAACTTATTCCACTAGCTCTAATTATACTGTAGCTCTGAAAAAGGTTCACACATGATATTATCATTAGTCAGCAAAGCACCAAGCCTGTCTGACATTTACAGTTACAAACAATCATCAGACACAACGTTTGATAAACTTATGCTATTGTGTCACATCTTGGAAAGCATTAGTCAGGTTATATGTAAGAAAGCACCTCCATTAAAGTCAATGGGAATTCTGTCTGTATAAGAGTTGAGTAATAACTTGAAAAATCTGATCCCATCTGTTATTACACAGTACTGTATGTTTGTTTTGAAGGGAGTTGTCCCTGGATACTTAATTTGCAGTAAATGCCAATTTGCATTGGCCCCCTCACCTATTGACAAAACAGGTAGCAAGCACATTATCTCTCTTTATAGCATTCATTGTGACAGTCTTTCAGATCATGGTTTAAAGGCCAAACCAACTACTGTTCAAAGAGAGCTCAAAGAAGTTAGTTTTTTTGAACTACAACTGTCACAATCCATGGCCATGCTGTGAGTTGTAGCAAAGAAGAAGAAGAATTCAAAGGTCTGGTTCAACATTAACCATGGTTTATTGGCGCAAATGAAACAAGCGGTGGGTCAGCAAAATACAGTAGGAGAAAACACTTCCAGGTTCCTTCTTGTAGCTACAAGAGAAAAAGAGAGAAGTTCATGTGTAAAGTTTACTAGGACACATTATTGTCCTGCTAAATAATGAGTGGGCAATCTTAGGAGGCCTGGGGAGCCCGAGCCCCCACTGCAGGCTACACTGCGCAACAAAAAATGATTAGAAAGTACCTGCACAAGCACTTCCAATTTCTATTTTCAGGATGGAGTATGGGACCCTAAGAGAACTGTCCAATGTTTCTAATGCAAAATACACCTTTCCTAGAAACTTAAGTCACACTGGTGACTCAACTTGGCCTTGGGACTCTGGACTTGGTACCAAAGACTCAAACTTGGGACTTGGACCCAAAGACTTGCCAACATCCCTGATGTTTCTATGGTTGAAATCCTGGTGTTTAGTGTAAGAAAATGCATAACTTCCAGTCTGTTTCTAGCCAGCAAATTTGTGCAGCAAGTACGGTGGTTCAATTTGAAGTTGTTATTTTTTTTGACTGATCACACAACACAAAAGCCAATGCAAATTAGGCCAACTCTTTTTGCTTCTAATTCAGGGTTTTCCTCCCTGCAACTGGGGTTTCCCACATTTTCAAGCCAGAATTATTTGAACAGTGTTTCCCCCATGTGACCAGTTGTTTCATTGTGCAAAAGGACAGGGTGTGTGATTCTGGGTGATGTTCTGGTAATGTACTAAACTGGTCATGATGTTGTAGGATAGTGAGGTCTGGTGATCTGTCTCTCTAGTGTCCCTGAACATTTAAAAAACTTTCTTTGAATAAATGATTGCGTTTAGCATGGAATCATTGCATTGATACATCAGTTTAGTACAAGATCACCTCTGCATAGAGAAGAAGGAAGGAAGGAAGGAAGGAAGGAAGGAAGGAAGGAAGGAAGGAAGGAAGGAAGGAAGGAAGGAAGGAAGGAAGGAAGGAAGGAAGGAAAACCAGGGATCAGCTGGTGGGAGGTATCAAAGAATGGGGGGCTGTGGGCATGGATCAAATCCTATCAAATTAAGAGGCCAGTGTCCACACAATCTGGGGTCTTTCAGTAAAGGCAGTGAAGTAAATAATGAACATGGTCTAAGACTGACTGTTAAGAAAACCAAATTAATCAGTAAAAGGGAAGCAGCCCAAGAAATATAATTAAAGGTCTAAAATCTGTAGGGATCGGGGTCTCTGTTCTTTGTTTGCTATGGCATTCCATAGGGGTTGGCCATCTTCCCAATGTTTTTTAACATCTACACAAAGATGGAAACCTTGCTGTTGAGAGGTTCTCCTGACCGGCTAGGAGAGAGGTTACTTGTCCTTGAAGGGGTTCCACTCACTCTAAAAGACCAGGTCCATAATCTGGGAGTAGTCGTTGACTCAGCAGCTCTCTTGTTTGAACATCAAATAGCTGCTGTGGCTAAACTGGCTTTTTACCAAGTTCAGCTTAATTTCCTATCACCATTTGATTTTGCAGATTTTGGTATACTTTTAGTAGGTTGCTGCTTTCTCATGTTATTTGTTATATTGTTTTGTTATCTTATGTTGATCTTGTGGGGTGAAGGTATTGTTGTAGATTTGATTCTCTGATGAACACTGCCTCTTGACACAAATGCCGAATATTTTAAATGTGGATGACTATGCCATAACAAAGAAACAAGAAAGCAATACAATGGCAGACTTACCTAAGAGCTGTAACATGAATGTCCAGTGGATTATATGATTCATTTTGATACCGTGTTGGCACAGCAGTTCTACATCCAACTATACAGGGTCAGAATTGTTTCTACGAGCATGTAGAAGCTGAATATACATTAGCCTGATGCTTCCATTGCCCCAGTTGTATTTTTGGCTGGTGGAATGGAATGTCAACACAAGGAAAAAAAGCAAATGGAATCAGCCCTGTTCCAGCATTTTGGCACAAAGTGTAGGGAACCCTATAGGGGGTGGGACTGTGGGAACATCTATAAGCCACTTCACTCAATTCCCAGCCTACACAGCAGGCAACAAGGCCTTTGCATGTTTAACAAAAAGGTCTACTAAGGAGTCTGTATGTGTGTTCATCTGAACATGCTTACCATGCTCACATGATTAGGACTTCTGCCTTAACAGCTGAAGGTTCCTTTGCAGACCTTCATGTAAAACACTTGAAGCTCAGAGAGACTTCCTGGGTGAGTGGAGATGTACAGGGCAAGGCTTATATGTGCACCCCCATTCACACCATCCATTTTGGCCCTCCTTGGTTGCAGGTATAAAGTCTGAGTAGAACTTGTCAGTATGCTTGAGTAAAGCTTGTTGCAGGCAGGAGGGGAGACTTAACCAACAGTACTACAACAATGGGCTTGGAAAACAGGGTTCAAATTTTAGTGCTGTTATTGCAGGCAACAGAGAGTCCAAAATATTCCCTTCCCTCCCTCCTTTGTCACAGAGGAGGATTGGCTCCAGACGTAGTTGTAATCTTATCATGACTCACCACAAAACAGAAGACACATACTGTATGAGGTGTATCAAGAAATACATCCCTTCGGCCCATGGCTAGTCGTATCATTAGAGTGGGGCAATTGTTTCAGGCAGCAGGTGTTGGGAGCAGCAGTGGGAAACCCCCAATTGCTCTCCCTGACCCCAGTGGCCATCTCCCTCTCTGCAAACCACAATTCAACTGTCACCTCCAGTGTGGTGTCTTTGTCCCCATCTCTAAAAACCCAACAACATCCTAATGGGAACAGGAAGAAGTCACCTGTGGTCAGCAACCGACCACCTTCTTTTAGAAGGTCTTGGTACCATTCCAGAGTGCAGAACAGTAGTGTATCAGGTGCATGTATCTGTGAAGATTCTCAGTCATCCAGGTGTGGTTATCTGGAAGTTGAGTCATGGCAACTGGACTTCTTTCTTGTTAGGTTGAAACGTTTCGCTACTCATCCAAGCAGCTTCTTCAGTCTGAGGAGAGTTGGTAGGAGGTCCCTGATATATCTTCTACATTGGGGGAAGTGAAACCAACATGGAGGATATGTCAGGGATCTCCTACCAACTCTCCTCAGACTGAAGAAGCTCCTTGAATGAGTAGCAAAACGTTTCAACCTAACAAGAAAGAAGTCCAGTTGCCATGATTCAACTTCCAGGTATCAGGTGCATGTTTCACTGCGAACTGATGCAGGAAGCTGCACTTGTTGTTCTCCTGACCATTATGTAGCTTTCTGACACAAGGGTCCTGTATAAGCAAGTGCAACAATGGTCCAAAATCTTCTATGATGCTTTTGTACATTTGTTCCAGAACAGATGTTGCTGAGAAACATCTGTGGCTAATTCAGTTGTGTCTCTGTTCTTATGAACTGTATGATAATGGGCAAATAATTCCTTTTCCTATTCATTTCAGATGTTTTGACAGAGCATGGGGGCAGTGGGTTCTTTCAGGGGCAAAGTCATTTTTCCCATAGCATCCTCATTAGAATATTAGAAGGGTGAATTTCAGATCTCAGCTGCTTAAAATCCTCCAGTGGTGGAGTGGGCACTACCAATGGTGCAGCTGAGTTAAAGCCTCTAGGAAACAAGCACTGGTACTTTGTGATCTGCAAGACAATGGTGTCATCTACCATACCCCTCAGGCTTCCCTGTTCTCATTTTAATCAACAAAATAGCCAGAGGCAGAGGTGGGGTAATTTCCCACCCTAGCGACAATGGCCAAAATCCTCTTGCATAGTAATTCAAATTGTGTAACATTTGGAGCCAAATTTCATCAAGTTAAGAAATCATCATAGATATTTTCACTTGCACACTGTGTCATGCGACTCAATATGCAACTGATAATACCTCTTAACTTGAGGCAATTCATCTCCACAAGTTACACCATTTGTGCTGCACTAGCATAACAAGGTAAGAGTTCAGTATGGTATTGTACAGTATATTATCTCTGTTGAAATGTGAACTGCTATCTTCAATAGGCAATTAATGTTGGAGTTTTATTTACAGCCTCACATGCCATATGTAGTTTGAGTGACTGGGAGGGATTTTTCTGGGCTGGAGCGATTGCCTATCCAGCACTGAATTGTTCCTTCCAGGCTTTGAATTCAAAGACATCCTTGCCTCTCTGCTGAGTGTTCCTTCCCTCTCTTTCATAGGTTGGGGACAGTTGGGTTTTTGTTGTTGTTGTTGTTGTTGTTTTTGCTGTTTCTTTGCTTGCTAGTATGTGTGTAAAGAAAACAGTATACACAAGTCTGTAATCTCAAGCCACTGTAAGTAAAGAAATGTTTTTTTTAATTCTTCTACAAATGTCTCAGAGTGAGTTATTAAGTGCCCGTTAATGAGAAACAGGGTGGACTGTGGGGAACTTGAAGCTGCTCTCTTCTGTGGATCTGTGTACTTCTGCTATAAGAGAATTTACCAGAAATTCAAAACTCTGCAACAATTAAGGCCCACTCTTTGGATGGAGATTAAAACCGCCAGAACTAGTTTGTTAATATGGATTACATAGCTACCTTCACTGGCCTGCTCTTGAGGTGTGACTGGGGACCATCATGAGCAAGGTCTGCTGCATTTCAGAATTTATTACTACACAACTGCCGGACATCTGACCCCACCCTCATCTCTAGTTAGTGTACAGGTAGTCATAAATCCAGGAGCAGGGCTGCATAACGTGGGTAGGGGACTACGGCTAGCTCCCAAGGTCTGGTAAGCAAATAAGCAGCTCATCTTCCAGGCCATAATACATATGTACATGAGTGGGGGAGCATATCAATACGGGATGTTATGTTTTCATGATCCTTTCACGCTAACCAAGGAATCTGGTGGAGCATATTGCTATTCAGTCCAATGGAATGAAGGAAGGTGTTACTGTAATGTAATGTACTTATGTAATCTGTTGTGATGTGAACAATCTGTTGTTTGGGTGGCGGCATTTTAAGAAACACTGGACAAATTAATTATATTGTTCATCTATTTATTTCATTTTCACCTTCCCCTACTCCATCAGGAAGCTAAATACAATATATTCATTCAAATTTGGAAAGGTAAAACGTATACCTCATTAAAATCACTTCTTTGGCAGTCAACCACCTGCTTAAAGCCTGCCTGACCAGAAAGGTCTTGGTGGAAAGATAGCAAGGAGGAGGCCAGGCTGGCTTCCCTTGGGAAGGGAGTTACATAGCCAAGGAACAGCCATTGAGAAGGCCCTCTCTTATTCTTGCCACACATGCCTATGAGGGTAGTGAAAATGAAAATGAAGAGAAAGGCCTTCCTGGACAAACTTAAAACTCAAGGGACTTATTATAGGAAATAAAATCCTTAAGAGAGCTTGGAGCCCTGTAGGCTTTTATAAGTCAAAACCAGCAGTTTAAATTGTGCCCAGAAACAGACCAGGGGCCACTGATGCTGTTGTAACAAGGCGTCCCTCCTCTCCCTGTAACTAACTCCAGAGAGCAGTCTGGCTGCAGACTGTGAACCCACTAAAGTTTCTCAACACTTTCGAGAGGCAGTCCCATCTAAAGCTCATTACAGTAATCTAGGATGGATGTGACTAAATTACCAGAAGTGGTGAAATTATGTGAACTGTAATTAAAGTTCAACATGGAAGAAGGATGTGATGTGTGATGATCTAAGGACACACACACACACACACAAGCATATAAAAAGATTCATCTTAGCAGTAGATCACTTTATTTTCCAACTGATATAGCACTAAATTCATTGCACAATAGTAAAAAAGAAAAAAGAAAAAAAGAAAACGAAGAACTACCATTATTGTATTGTATTCACTACACACACTCAGAGGAGGAAGAGGCAGAATGAGCTGGACACTCCCACACCATGCCTCGATGGAGACATTAGGATTTGAGTTCAGATGGCACACCCAGCAATGATCACGAAGACTAATATATCTGATCACACTATTCTATTCCAAGCCAAAAAAAGCACAAGAGGAATTATCGCCACAACAAAAGCAATGCAGGCTGAAGAAAATGTACTGGATATTCATGAGAAATATTGGCTCTATTTTGTGTAAGCCAAAGTGTCATCTGGTTGATGGAAAGCTATCTATAAAAGATCAGTGAAGATAAGGGACAAACTGCAAGACAAACACTTGTTTGAAGAGGCCCACAGTGACATACTGGCCTTTATTTCATGACAGCAATAAAAGCAATGTAAATAGAGTTGGAAACACAGGAAATCATATATTTTGAGGGTCTCATGTTCTTCATTATTTTGGAGAAGTGACCTTCAGTGCTTGGCATCAGTGAAACATGTTGGCATAGGATGATGTTTGGTTTTGTTTGTTCCACATTGCATGTGTTGATTCAACCTGTGCTCATCCCTGCAGGCTATGGGCCACCCACACTGATGCAGCGCCAGTAATCGAAGTAATCTAAAAACTATGATGGAACTAAGGTACTGTGTCAGCACAGAAAGTAGAGTCCATGTTGCAGGGAAAAAACACACTACCATCTACATAACATAGTACTTTAGGAGATGGTGTGATTTTGAGCATTTCTAAGCCATTAAGAATGAGTTTCTTTTGACCAATGTCCTGATGTGCAGATCTCCACATCCTGCAAGCATTCAGACCTAGCATGGTCATCATGGTCATGCCACACTCTAATAACTCCCCCATAATGGAAAAAGTCTAAATGGGTGCTTTCCTTTGGATACTGGATTATGGATAATACTTCTTCCTTTGGGAGTGAAAATGTCATTTCTTGGATACTTCGTTTGGGTACCAGCTTGACTTTTGCACTGCCTAAGATTTCCCTCCTTTCAATGCTATGTTTTTCAAATGTTCTTGATGCTTCTCATCACTTCTGATTTATCTTTAAATAAACAATTGGATGTGAAGAACGGAGACTACAAAATGTCCGCTCCGCCACGGTGCTTTGCCCTCCCGCTTGGAAAGTGGTGTCACACAGGTGACGTCGCTTTCAGAGGGGAGGGGGGACGGAGCTTTTAAAAAAGGCTCCATCCCTCTGGCTCAACCTCTTTGCTGGTTGAGTAAGCAAAGAGTGAGCCGTGCAGCCGTGCAAGAGCGAGGTTTCATTTTCTTGCACACGGCTGCTTTCCTTGTTGGAGACCCTTTCCCTGGCTGTGCATTCACAGGATTGAGTTTTATCATCATTTAATTGTCTTTGAATACTTTATTAATTGATTGTTTCCTGTGTTTCCTTTTTGAGTGCAGGGGGGGGTGCAGTTCTGTTTACACACACACTCCACTGGCTTTGCAGCTGGCGGGGGGGGGGTTGTTGGTTTGTGTACTTTTTATTATTGTTACTTGAGCCTTTTGTTGTTTTTCTGGAGCGTTATAAATAATACTTTAAATATATATATAGAGAGAGAGAGAGAGGACTTAGGTGAGGTAGGAGGGGTGTTTAATATTCGCTAATAATTAATTGGGGCATTTATTAACAGAGGGGGTGGTGAGATAGCAAGGAAAAAACCCTCATATCCCCCCTCCCCTTCCTTTTTATATTGGGGCTGGTATTTTAATTATTGTTTCCTTCCTTCTATATTGATTCTGAGGGTCAGTAATTTTGAATTACGCTGCACTGCCACCTGCTGATCATTTCACTGTACTGCAACCTAAATTATATTTTTTTAAGAGAGAGAGAGAGAGAGAGAGAGAGAAGAGTGGAAATAAGACCTAGGGTTGGTGCTGTGCCACCTACTGGTCACTCAGTAGGTACTGCAACATTAAAAAAGAAAAAGAAGGACAGGCTAGTGCTGCGCCTCCTGCTGGTGTGCAGTTGGGCTGCGCAATTATTTACAGTGGTGCCTCGACTTACGAACATCCCTACTTACGACCATTTCAAGTTATGACCAGCTCCGGCTGCAAAATTTTGCTTCGACTTGCGGCCGGAGCTTCCAGTTACGAACAGAAAAAGGCAGGGGGGAAAGGCGGGGAATTCAAATTTCTAACTGTAGGTGGCGACGAGGCTGCTTCTTTGTAGCTCTTTCACCCCAGCAGTTAGAGAGTGTGAGAAGGCTGCCTGGTAAGGTAAGGTGCTGTTTTCTGCTTTTTAAAACTGTTCTGGGTGTTTTTGCAGCGTGGTTTTGGGCTGGGCAGGTTATGTTTCTGTGCTGTGATGGGTCTTGGGGGGGGATTGTTTGGTTTTTGGTTTTTTTCCCCCATTTCCGATGGGTCTTGGGGGGTTTGGTTGCTTTTTGGAGTGTTTTTTCCCATTTCCGATGGGTCTTGGGGGGTTTGTTTGTTTTTTGGTTCCCCCCCCATTTCCGATGGGTCTTGGGCGGTTTGGTTGCTTTTTGGAATGTTTTTTCCCATTTCCGATGGGTCTTGGGGGTTTGTTTGTTTTTTGGGTTTCCCCCCACCCATTTCCGATGGGTCTTGGGGGTTTTGGTTGCTTTTTGGGGTTTTTTCCCCCATTTCCGATGGGTCTTGCATGCTTCCCTTGCTTTTTCATTTGTTCTCTTTGCATTTCCGAACTGCCCCTTTGTTCTCTGTGCATTTCTGAACTGCTCCCTTTGTTCTCTGTGCATTTCCGATCTGCTCCGTTAGTTTTCTGTGCATTTCCGATGGGTCTTGCACACTTGATTGCTTTTCTCCCCCCCCCCCCCCCTTCGGCCGGAAGGGATTAATCGCGTTTCCAATGAGTCTTGCAGTGATTATTATTTTTTTGCGAATTTTTTCTTTGGCCGGAACGGATTAATTGCATTTCAGTGCATTTCAGTGGGAAATGGTGCTTCGACTTATGACCATTTCGACTTACGCCCATCTTCCGGAACCAATTAAGTTCGTAAGTCGAGGCACCACTGTATTTAAAAAAAGCAGGACAGTGCAGAAGAATAAATCAGTTGGAATAGACTTAATTTGACACTGGAAAAAAAGGAAAAGAAAGAAAGGAAGGAAGGAAGAAAGAAAGAAAGAAAGAAAGAAAGAAAGAAAGAAAGAAAGAAAGAAAGAAAGAAAGAAAGAAAGAAAGAAAGAAAGAAAGAAAGAAAGAAAGGGGTAATTTTCTTTAGGCTGATCCATTTGGAGTTTATTTCTCTACAATTCAGTAGCCGACCCGGCTATTACGGGGCCCAAAAAAGGTCAAGGAGGAAAAAAAGGCAAGCAGCCTGAAAAACGCAAGGCTCCAGCCAGAGTGGCGCCTGCCATTTCTTCTTCAGATGAAGAAGAATGGCCTGACTATAGCGCTGTTTTGGCCAAGTTGAGCGAGTTTGAGAGGAAAAGGGCACTTGCTAGGGAGGCTTCTAGAGCTGCTACCCCCAGGAGATCAAGCAGGGAATCTAAAGTGCGTAAGATGGCTGAGCTCAAGCAATTAGACGATGTAATGATGTCCCGCATTGTTCTCTTAGAAAAGGAGTGTTCTGCAGCACCAGGGTCGTTGGAGATGACTTCTGTAGTGGGCAGCTCCTCAGACGCAGGAGGAAGATTCGCAGGAGGCTAGGGCGATGACACCAGACCAGTCCCAGGAACAACTGACAAGTGAGGCTACTGGCTCAGGAATGGGTGTTCTGATCAACACACAGCGGAGCCCCGATGAGGTTGTTCCGGGTACCAGCCAGCAGGTGTTTGCGCTGCCTTCTGCCAACCCGATGGTTCAGGCAGCTGTGGTGCAAGGTGAGTGTGCACCTACACAACATACACATAATGCAGCAGGGGTTTGGCCTTGGGGCGAGGTCACTCCTCCGGGTTTTTTCCCACCTGATCCTATGCTACCTCTTAGTGTAGGACCTAGACCTTCCACTCCGATCGGCCCTCTTTCAGCTTTGAAGCCGTGGACGGCACCATACCCGCAGTGGTCATCTCTGAGTCAGATGCCCAGTTTTGCTGAGAGTTGGCAGACAAGTGGTTACCCTGCACTTCCAAATACAGCTACAATTTGGTTTCTCTCAGTGCCCTCCCATGGGGTGATCAGTCATTACCATTCGGAGACCACTTGCTGCCAGCCACGATTGAATATGTGGATGTTTTTGACCTTGTGAACAGACGAAGGAAAAAAGGGTAGTAAGGAAGATGACAAAGACAATGATCAATTTAGAAAGAAGAAGGCGGAGAGGTGTTGGGCGAATTGGTTACCGGGATTTTTTATTTATGCAGGTACAGTTGTAAAGGCTTACCTGTCTAGGGCCCTCGCGCTACTGCAATATATTGACCTTATTTATAGGGCCTATGTGGATTTTCCGGGCCCCTTGTGGTTGCTTTATGACCAGGGGTTCCGTATGAGGGCTGCAATTAACCCCCAGATGCACTGGGATGTTCATCATCCCCGGCTGTGGCTGCAGCTCATGACCCCATCTCGTCCCTTGTCGGGCAAGCGTTTTGATAGTGGACATATGATGCAAAAAGCCAATTCAGTTACTGCTTCTCACACTGCAGCGGGCCAAGGGGTTCAATTCCACCTGGTTTGCTGGGAATTCAATTCAAAGGGTTTCTGCAACCGTAAACCATGCAGATACCGACACCAGTGCTCCCTATGTGGGGGCAATCATAGTTCCACGTCATGCTTCCGAGGTCGCCCAGGAGCTGGTGGGGGTAGAGACAGTGGCGGGCCAAAGTGACCTGCAGCGGGAGCAGTCGACCCTGCAAAAGGCCCCCAGTCCAATTAAATTGATGGTACTGGCAGAGTGGTTACTGCAATACCCTGACAAAGAGGTGGCGCGCTATTTGTTGAATGGTTTCAAAGTTGGTTTTCGGATTCCATTTCAAGGTGTTAGGAGTGCCACTTCAGCATCCAATTTGAAATCTGTTAAGGGTCTGGAAGATGTAGTTAGGAGAAAGATTCAGAAGGAGGTAGCAGAAGGGAGAGTAGCTGGACCTTTTGCAGAGCCTCCTGTGCCAACTTTACACATTTCCCCTTTGGGAGTGGTCCCAAAAAAGTTGACAGGTGAATTCCGGCTTATACACCATCTATCTTACCCCTCTGGTAAATCTGTGAATGACATGATTCCCCAGGAGCTGTGTACGGTTTGGTACACATCTTTCAATGCTGCGATTTGGATGGTAAGATCCTGCGGCATTGGGGCAGAACTGGGGAAGGCTGACATTAAGTCAGCTTTTCGTTTGCTGCCAGTTCATCCGGATGACATTGATTTGCTAGGTTTTCAATTTGAAGGTCTTTTCTATATGGATAAGGCGATGCCCATGGGGTGCTCTGTGTCCTGTGCGGCCTTTGAGTGCTTTAGCTCATATTTGAAGTGGGCACTAAGGCGCAGGGCTGGGCTTTCCCGTGTCGTCCATTATTTGGATGATTTCTTATTTTGTGGGAAGCCAAGATCTGGACAATGCGAGTTCCTTATGAGAACGTTTCAATTCCTCATGAGGGACCTAGGTGTTCCGTTGGCGGAGGAAAAATTGGAGGGCCCATCTACTTAACTTACCTTTTTGGGGATTGAACTGGATACCATCCAGCAATCCAGTAGGTTACCTACTAGTAAGCTTTCTGATCTGCGGATCTGAATCCGGAGCCTGTTGCAGCGGCAATGTGTTACTTTGAAAGAGCTCCAGGAGGTGGTGGGTCACCTCAATTTTGCATGTAAAGTCATTGCCCCCAGAAGGGCTTTTCTGAGAAGGCTTTGTGGAGCCATGAGTGGTTTAAAGAAGCCACGTCATCAGAGAAAAATATCAGCGGGCATGAAAGATGATTTGCGTACCTGGTTGCAGTTCCTGGATGGTTTCAATGGCATTTTATTTTGGAGAGATGAGCAGCACCTGGGAGCTGAGTTCCAGGTGCACTCTGACGCAGCGGGGTCATCTGGTTATGGTATATATTTCAGAGGCCGATGGTGCGCAGGACTATGGCCTGCGGTTTGGTGTGACTCTGAAGTCACCCGGGATCTCACATTTTTGGAATTTTTTCAGATTCTTGGGGCCTTATGGCTTTGGGCAGACATTTGGGCCAACTCAGCAGTCACTTTTTGGTGTGACAATATGGCGGTAGTCCACGTAGTGAATAACCTCACATCTAAATCTGTGCATGTGATGAGACTTGTGCGAGCCTTTACACTACATTGTTTGGAACACAATATTGTGTTCCAGGCTTGTCATGTTCCTGGTGTAAAGAACGAGCTGGCTGACGCCCTGTCCCGTCAACAGATTGGCAGGTTCAGGGAGTTGGCCCCGGAAGCTCAAGTTCGTCCAGACATATTGCCTCAGGAGGTATGGAGCATTGGTGGATTGAAGCCAACAGAGCGATAAGTTTAGCAATTGCTCCAAGCACCAGGCACAGCTATGCAGCAGCATGCAAAGAGTTTTTTACTTTTTGTAAAAGCCAAGGCATGGATAGACCATGGCCTATAACAGTGGACCATTTGCAGTTTCATTTTAAAGGTTTGGCCCCTCACACTATCCAAGGGAGAATGTCTGTTTTGGCATTTTATGCTAAGGGCCATGGGTGCCCTGATCTGGCCAGTGACTTCCAGGTCAGAAAAATGATAGAGAGGTGGAGCAAGGAAAGGGGTCAACAAGTAGATATGCGTACTCCTATGTCCCCCAAATTTTTAGTTCAGTTGGCTCATGTTTGGGAAGCTGTTTAAATTGATCAATATGAGGTTAAGTTGTTTAAGGCATCTACTCTATGCGGATTTTGGGGGCTTTTTGTATTAGTGAGTTGGTGAGAGCATCCAAACTTGATAATTCCTGGACGGCGTTGCAGATGGACGACCTATTGGTCTCCGAAGACAGGATTCTGTTTCATCTCCGCTGATCTAAAACAGATCAGTTTGGGAGGGGGCAGGTTATAGACTTAGGGCCTTGTTCTGTAAAAGAGCTCTGCCCGGTTAAAGCCATTACCAAATTTGTTCAATTGAGGGAGGAGGCAGGAGGAGATTTATTCTGCCACAAAGATGGTTCACCTCTTACACAGTACCAATTTTGGACTGTAACTTCCCATGGGCTGCAAAAAGCTGGCATTGTGGGATGGAAATTTGGTATCCATTCCTTTTGTATAGATGCAGCATCCATGGCAGCGGCTTTGGGATATGGTGAGGATCAAATAAAGAAACTGGGGAGGTGGTCGTCTCATAGGTTTAAGACGTACGTTCGTTCCCTCCCTCAATAGATGTGATTCTGTTTTTTCTTTTGCAGAACCCAGGGCTGCTTCGCGGCTGCGAGTGGCCATGTATGGTCACAGCTATATTCACTGGGCAGCGAAATATGCCTTGCAGACTGGATGGGGGCATAATTTAGGTTTGGGGGCTTCAGCCACCATTGAATGGAAAGGAAAAAGGGGTATGCTGTGGCACGAGCTCTTGGAGCTTGCAGTCCTGACCTTCAAGGTTGCACCCCCCAATATTTTTGTTATTCATTTGGGTGGTAATGACCTGACAAAGAGAACCGGCAAGTCGTTGATATTACAGGTCATCCAGGGCCTCCAGGTACTGAAGGATACGTTTCCTTCAATGAAGCTGATGTGGTCTAATATTATTCCATGTCAGGCATGGCAATCTGACTGAAAGCCTAGTAAGATTGATAGGTCAAGGCGCGGTGTAAATCGTGAAATTGGCCGAGCAATGAGGTCGAGTTTGGGGGCCATGATTTTACATCACGAGATTGGGAGTCACCGGCCTGAACTTTACAGGAGTGACGGTGTTCATTTGTCAGAGTTGGGCATGGGCCTCTTTCTTAAGGACCTACAAGGGGGCCTTAGAGCCGAAATTTTCGGCTTGGGTGGCGGGCTTGGGGCATATAAAGAGCCCCTGGCGTGGCAGGTAGTGCGATGAAAAAAGTAGGGGTGAGTTCATGGTTGGCACGGGGTGCCAAAATTTAGGACATCTCGCTGCCAGGTCAAGCCTATCAGCTATCAGATGAGAGGTGTCTTATATGGAAGGACCTCCTTGCCAGCTGCCCATTTAGGGTCACGAGGCTCGGTGGGATGAGCTGGTTGTGGGGTACCATTTCACAGAGCAACTGAAGGCGTGCTGTTCAGTGGACAGCACGATTCAGTAATAGGAGCTCGCCCTGCTATAGGAAGCGTCCGGAGATCTAGGATTATCCAGACATAAAAGGAACTCGCATTACGGTAGGCCCCCTTGTATTTTGGGGGATGCAATTTAAATAGTTAATAAAGTTGTGGCCCAAGTTTTAACCCAACAAACTGTGTCTCGCCTCGTTATTTCCAGGCTGGGAGGGCAATATCTGTTAAACCAATCACAAGTTTCAAAAAGAGAGAAAGCCCAACAAAATGATACATTATACTCTGAAAACATTTGGTACTTGTCTTACTATACACATGACATCATGCATGTCTCAGTAACAACAGTGATGAAATACATGCCTCTTCCCAGGGTTTTGTTTGGTTTTGATCACCTTGCCTCTATGGTTCATTTTGTTCTGGAGGTATGTCCTTGGAGTTTAGTACTATGAAGCTTCTTATGGAATTCATTCCATGTCAGATGCCTCCTGACTGAAAGCATTGAATCAGCACAGCACATTTTATTACCAAAAAGCAAAAGCAAAACAAGAATCTAGAGAAGAAGGATGTGTGGGGTGTGGATTTCAAGCCAACATTTCAAAGATCTCCCAAGGAGAAGCATTTTTCAATATGGTCTGTTTTAAAAGCATAGTTTAGAGGCCGCACTCTTCCTTGAGTCTAGGCGTAACTAACCATGACTAGTTGGAGTAGAACATTTGCATTGTCTGAGAGAGCCTTTCAAAAACATGTGATGCCATGTTTTGTAATGGAATAGTTAAATGAAGACTAACCAGTATGGGCTATTTAAACCCATGCTATTTGCATGTTAAACATCCATTTGATTCAGAGTGCTGCCTTTCAATCTGGACTTCCATCAGGTAGTGGCTTAAGTCCTTCTTCTTGAAAGCCAAATAAAAATCAATCACCTGTAAAACAATATTTAAATAAATTGTAACAAGTGGGACCTTGGCACACAAAGAAAGCTTTGTCAGCCCGTGAGATATATTTTTACAAGAACTACGATCCACAGTTAGCAATATCACAGCTGGGGAAAAGATCACAAAGAAACATGCAAGCTTTTGAGTTCTCCAGAATCTTTTATCAGGCCAGGTGATCCAAAAAGCAGAGGGTGAAAGAAGAAAAAAATAATCCAAAAATGAAGACATGAAATCTGCAATTTAGATCCAGTCTCAAAATTGACAGAGATAATGGCTTGAACGAGTCACTGCCAGATGCTACAGTTTCAGTACCAGGGCCAACCTTTTTTTTTTTAAAGGTTCCCCTTGACATTTAGTCCAGTCGTGTCCGACTCTAGGGCGCGGTGCTCATCCCCGTTTCCAAGCCATACAGCCAGCGTTTGTCCGAAGACAGTTTCCGTGGTCACGTGGCCAGCGTGACTAGACACAGAACGCCGTTACCTTCCCACCGTGGTGGTACCTGTTTATCTACTTGCATTTTTACATGCTTTCGAACTGCTAGGTTGGCAGGAGCTGGGACAAGCGACGGGAGCTCACTCCGTCGCGTGGATTCGATCTTACGACTGCTGGTCTTCTGACCTTGCCGCACAGAGGCTTCTGCGGTTTAACCTGCAGCGCCACCACGTCCCTAGGGCCAACCTTACTTTTAGGCAAACTGAATTTGTTTCCTCAAACAGCAGTTCCTGTGATATAGAGAATAGTGGGTGAGGTGCTGGAGGACAGAGCTGTGTGTATTGTGTGACTTCACTGTGATCCATACAGCTTGCTGCCCTTTAAGTGTTGATGAGGATGGTATCACATGATGACCAGTTTTGGAGTAAGAATGAACTGCCCACCTGGTCAGGTCTTATACATGGAAGGAAGGCATCACCTTCTCCTTTCATCCTGTCGCCTTGTTTTTCACTTAGGGCAGAAAAAGGTTTTGGACTAACCCTGCTTTACAATAGCCTGCAGACAGGATTACAACACTTTTAGATCAGCAAAAGCTCTCCCTAAGATCTCTTGATTCATTTTCAGATCTTTGTAGAGTTCAAAGAGATTTATCTCTGCTTACACAGAGAAACCACACTGAGCAGTTCTGAATCATATATTCAATCTGAGGATGCCTCTCTGTCTTTGTGTGTGTGTGTGTGTGTGTGTGCGTGCGTGCGTGTGCGTGCGTGTGTGTGCGTGTAGAGAAAACCCTAACTCTGCATTGAGGCACAAAAACGTATGTTTCAGATTGGGTGAAATGATATGTAAATACTGTAAGTGGCTTAAAGGTCTGGGAGGGTTCATTTTGACACTCATTAAATTAGGAAGGCATAGAGAGGGTGGGTGGATGAATGAAAGAACAAAGGACTGTCCAACAGAAGGGCAAGTGGGGAATGCTTCTTATGTCACAATTTCACAAACACATCCTCAGAGACAAATAAGTGTGAAAATGGCTAGCCGGATAAGCAGCCTTCTTCATGTAGTACACACATCTAGAAGTGGAGGAACAGTCCTCTTTTCCTCAGCTTTTCCTGTTTGCAACATCCAACATTTGTAAAAGTTGCTTTCTTGGGCAAAACTCCCAGAATTACCATCCAGCATGGGGGATTCTGGGAACAGTAGTCCAAATAAGCAATGTTCCTAAGTACTAGTAAGTACCAACCACCGATGCTGAAGAGGCTGAAATTGACCAATTCTATGAAGACTTACAACACCTTCAAGAACTGACACCAAAGAAAGATGTTCTTCTCATTATAGGGGACCGGAATGCTAAAGTAGGGAGTCAAGAGATAAAAGGAACAACAGGTAGGTTTTGCCTTGGGAGTTCAAAATGAAGCAGGGCAAAGGCTAATAGAGTTTTGTCAAGAGAACAAGCTGGTCATCACAAACACTCTTTTCCAACAACACAAGAGGTGACTCTACACATGGACATCACCAGATGGGCAATACCGAAATCAGATTGATTATGTTCTCTGCAGCCAAAGATGGAGAAGCTCTACACAGTCAGCAAAAACAAGACCTGGAGCTGATTGTGGCTCTGATCATCAGCTTCTTATAGCAAAACCCAAGCTTAAACTGAAGTAAGTAGGAAAAACCACTGGGCTAGTCAGGTATAATCTAAACCAAATCCCTTATGAATACACAGTGGAAGTGAACAGATTTAAGAAACTCGATTTGGTGGACAGAGTGCCTGAAGAACTACGGATGGAGGCTCGTAACATTGTACAGGAGGCAGCAACAAAAACCATCCCAAAGAAAAGGAAATGCAAGAAAGCAAAGTGGCTGTCCAATGAGGCTTTACAAATAGCAGAGAAGAGAAGGGAAACAAAATGCAAAGGAGATAGGGAAAGTTACAGAAAATTGAATGCAGACTTCCAAAGAATAGCAAGGAGAGACAAGAGGGCCTTCTTAAATGAACAGTGCAAAGAAATAGAGGAAAATAATAGAAAGGGAAAAACCAGAGATCTCTTCAAGAAAAGTGGAGATATTAAAGGAACATTTTGTGCAAAGATGGACATGATAAAGGACAAAAATGGTAGGGTCCTAACACAAGCAGAAGACATCAAGAAGAGGTGGCAAGAATACACAGAGGAATTATACCAGAAAGATCTGGATGTCCCAGACAACCCAGATAGTATGGTTGCTGACCTTGAGCCAGACATCCTGGATAGTGATGTCAAGTGGGCCTTAGAAAACAATGGCTAACAACAAAGCCAGTGGAGGTGATGGCATTCCAGTTGAACTATTTAAAATCTTAAAAAATGACGCTGTTAAGGTGCTACACTCAATATGCCAGCAAGTTTGGAAAACTCAGCAGTGGCCAGAGGATTGGAAAAGATCAGTCTACATCCCAATCCCAAAGAAGGGCAGTGCCAAAGAATGCTCCAACTACCGTACAATTGCACTCATTTCACACACTAACAAGGTTATGCTCAAAATCCTACAAGGTAGGCTTCAGCAGTACGTGGACTGAGAACTCCCAGAAGTACAAGCTGGATTTCGAAGGGGCAGAGGAACTAGAGACCAAATTGCTAACATGCGCTGGATTATGGAGAAAGCCAGAGAGTTCCAGAAAAACATCTACTTCTTCTTCATTGACTACGCAAAAGCCTTTGACTGTGTGGACCACAGCAATCTATGGCAAGTTCTTAAAGAAATGGGAGTGCCTGACCACCTGTTCTATCTCCTGAGAAATCTATATGTGGGACAGGAAGCAACAGTTAGAACTGGAGATGGAACAACTGATTGGTTCAAAATTGGGAAAGGAGTACGACAAGGCTGTATATTGTCCCCCTGCTTATTTAACTTATATGCAGAATACATCATGCGAAAGGCTGGACTGGAGGAATCCGAAGCCGGAATTAAGATTGCGGGAAGAAATATCAACAACCTCAGATATGCAGATGATACCACTCTGATGGCAGAAAGTGAGGAGGAATTAAAGAACCTCTTAATGAGGGTGAAAGAGGAGAGCGCAAAAATGGTCTGAAGCTCAACATCAAAAAAACTAAGATCATGGCCACTGGACCCATCACCTCCTGGCAAATAGAAGGGGAAGATATGGAGGCAGTGACAGATTTTACTTTCTTGGGCTCCATGATCACTGCAGATGGGGACAGCAGCCACGAAATTAAAAGACACCTGCTTCTCGGGAGGAAAGCGATGACAAACCTAGACAGCATCTTAAAAAGCAGAGACATCACCTTGCCGACAAAGGTCCGCATAGTCAAAGCTATGGTTTTTCCAGTAGTGTTGTATGGAAGTGAGAGCTGGACCATAATGAAGGCTGGCCGCTGAAGAATTGATGCTTTTGAATTGTGGTGCTGGAGGAGACTCTTGAGAGTCCCCTGGACTGCAAGGAGAACAAACCGATCCATTCTGAAGGAAATCAACCCTGAGTGCTCACTGGAAGGACAGATCCTGAAGCTGAGGCTCCAATACTTTGGCCATCTCATGAGAAGAGAAGACTCCCTGGAAAAGACCCTGATGTTGGGAAAGTGTGAAGGCAAGAGGAGAAGGGGACAACAGAGGACGAGATGGTTGGACAGTGTCATCGATGCGACCAACATGAATTTGACCCAACTCCGGGAGGCAGTGGAAGACAGGAGGGCCTGGCGTGCTCTTGTCCATGGGGTCACGAAGAGTCGGACACGACTTAACGACTAAACAACAACAACAAATTAAGCATCTGATTTGGAAGATATGGCCATGCTAACACACAAAGAATAAAACCACTGAAATCAATAGGGCCTAGGTTTGTTGTTACTTTAGGTTGTCATGACCTCAGTGGATCATGATTTCAGTCCATCAGGATTTCTGCGGCTCTACTAACTGGGCCTAAACAGGCTAGACTTAACCTATAATCTACATCCTACAATAAAATCCAGCCCCTGAGAACTTCTGTTTTCACTTGGTAAGAAAAGCAAGCTGCAATCCCCTACACTCGTGGAAAATGACTGAAAACACATGGAGAGTAATTCATCTTAAAATAATCAGAACTGAAAGGAAGTTAGCAGGAGCACAGCTTATAGTGCAGGCCCAGAGATTCTTATTCAAGGATAAGTTCCACTGAGGTCAGTGGTGCTTACTCGTACATGAGTATAAGACTGCACCCTTATTTTCCTGCTCTCTTGGCTTCTGTTCTGCATAGGATGGAGAGACTTTGGCCTTCCAGATGTTTTGGACTATAAGTAGTCTCTTACCACTGGCCATGCTGGCAGGTTCTTCTGGAAGCTGAAGTCCAAAACATGTGAAGTATCAAAGGTTCTTCAGACTAAACCCTGTCAATACATATTATATATAACCACCCTTCACCTCTGTTCCTTTTCCTCTCTCTTCTGACTTAAGCCCTTGACAACAAATTAAAATGCTCTGTAAACCTGGTTGAATGCAGAAAACCTGTAAAAAATATTTGTGAATGTATTCAATGTTTGCATCCTTTATTTTGTTTGGTTGAGTTTATTACTCCCCCACCTCCCAGAATGGCTTTTTCACTTGAGGCAGCCCCAGAGGTGGTGAGCTGTGAGCTTACCATTTCTTTTGGGAAGTGTCAAGGCTACATATACGTTAACCTTACAACAGAGGGTTAAATTATACACCCACAATCAGTGTCACATTTAGAAGCCCCTAACAGGTAAAAGATTGTCCTAGCACAAGCTTTTGACATGTGATTATTTTCCCATATTGGCTTATTTTGTTTCAGAATTCCTCAGTCAGGAAGTTCTGAGGGACTTCATCACTGGAGAACAAACTGTGGTCAGGTTCTATACCTGAAGCATATTTTCTGGTTAATACTTAGATGATGTTAAGTTTTGGTTGCCTCACAATAGTCACCTAGCTAACGTTCTGATTTACAAATAGACTGCAACAAATAATTTTGGAATCCTGAAGTAAAATATACAAAGGGGTATCAAACAGAGAAAAACAGTAAGGATGAGGGGAAGGAACAGAATAAAAGCAAAACCTGGATAATTTGTATGGAGTGCTTCCTGTGCATCACAATTTTCAAAAAGGACATGATTTTAAGAAGGGAGTAAAACCACATCTTTTTAGACTGGCATAGCTTGCCCCATGGCATTGTTTTAACAGTATTCTTTATTTATTTTATTTTAATGTTTTTTGCTTGATGTTAATGGTTCCATGGTGGGATGCATTTAGATGATTTCATAGCACTTTATTTATTTGTTCATTTTAACTACATGTGGTTTTTATCTGTTTTTTATTTTTAAAAAAATATTGTAAGCTGCCTTGAGTATCAATGTGATTGTTGTTGTTGCTCCTGCTATTGTTAATTCTCACTCAAATGATAGTTTGGAGAAGAACCTATGTTCATTAGTATGTAAAACCTAAATTATGTTCATGTGCTATATATGAATCTGTGTAGGGCCAATGAAGTTTACTCTTGAAATATTGTGAATGCAATTTGTTCTTGTATAAATACGGTATTTTATTTAAGGTCCTGGTCATATGAGGGAAATGTTTTCTAGTTCTTCTGATACTTTCCATACCTCTGTTGTACTGAATCGTGATCATGTGGTTTATATCCTGGGATGAACATCCTAAGAACATTTAATAGTACTGATTTATTTCCTCCTATTTGAATCGTTATTGGCTGGCTACACCATGGTACTGGTTTATTTTCTCTCTTGCTATATATAACATATATATAGTATATATAACATGCTATATATAACATATAATACAAAGGGGCTAAAACATATATATTTGTTGATACATCGATATATCGGGAACAAGGTCCCCTCTAAGATGTGTGACTCCATGAGTGTGCGTGACTCCACCCCTTCCGCATAGCTTTCCTCTTCCCCTGTGCACCCACAACAATCGTTTCCTGCCCCTTTCGTTCCAGTTGCAACAGAACCCCACATGGGGGGCTGAACTCTTGCATGTGGCAGGGCAGACTCGCACATGGGGGGGGGTGGAGCCCCACCCATTGGGGCTGAAAATTAGAGAGAATGTTCATTGGGAAAGAGTTTCTGTTTAGGAAAGTGTCCTCTGTTGCACTGGCTGCTCCTACATAAATTCATTGCATACAATGGACATCAGATATCTGTGTGGCAGTACCAGTGATCACCCTCCCCAGTGACATTGGCATAGAAACAGTTCAATGTATCTTCCCATAGAAATAATTTTTTAAAAATTGCTCGCCCCTGGTGGTGGCCCCCCCAGTGACATACTTTTACCGTATCAATGTATTGGGCACGTAAAATTAATAATAATAATAATATGTGCACCGCAGTAATGATGGCCACGTTCCTGGTTTCTATTCTGAAGAGAAGTGTGGGAGGTCATGCACACAGGTAATCCTGGTAAAGAATGCACCGGTGTACAACAGACGTACATAATAACACAACCCTTCTGGCAAAGGTTCCAAATTTACACGATTGGCTGGGAAAATGTCTCGATCTTTACTGTGCATTGTATGACCAGGAAAAAAACAACAAACTAACTGGGGGATAACTAGAGAACATTTCCCTGATGTGACAAGGGCCTTAGTTGTAACATCTCAACATTCCGATATCAAATATACTTTTTTCTATATTACATGCATGCTCACTTTTTTTTAGCTTATGGAAAAAATGACACTGACACAAGGTGCAGGAAGAAAGAGGTGACAAGGAGGAGCTTCATATGAACTGTCTGCCCCAAGCCTCTGGATGTCTTTGAAAAGATCTTGATTAGAATCATATTTATTAAGGCATGATAGTATTGTGAGACCAGAATGATCAACAGAGGACACCTGTTGTGAGGAAATAGGAGGAAACTGGGACTTGTAGTCATTTAAAGATGGAGTCTGTTAGGTTCTGTGTAAGATGGATTTAAAAGCACTGGAATGTGTGTTCTGTGCTGTCAAGTTGGAACTGATTTAAAGCTACCCTAACAGGGCTCTCAAATGATGTCCTAATTAAAGTGAAAACCAGTATCTATCAGGCTTGGCTATATATCATAATACTCCTATTTTTGTGTCAGGTTTAGCATGCTTGAAATTGATTTTAAATATCCACCTACAGAATGTACAGCTAAGCATAGTTTTGTTTTGTTTTTGGTTGGAAAGTAAGTTTATTTTAAAACACCCTCAAAGGGGTTGTTTATTTTGAATTGATTCCAGTTGCAATTTTAAAAAAAATCATTTTGGCATGTGTGCTTGTCTGTGGGGTTTGTCAAATATTGGATGCCCGGATCATGGCTTTCAGGCTGCAGCGTGCCCTGCAGTCCAAACTGTTATATATTTTTTCTATCTGTAATATCAGTCTAGCACTATGCCACTTTGAAATGCATAAACTTTTTTAAAAATATTAAAAATAAGTAAAATTAACAAAAATACAATTTATAACAACAGTAAACAATTCTCTATAAAAGGAAAAAAACACCATAGAAGAAGAAAATTGCTTTTTGGCATGACAATGGATCCAGAAAAATTAGAAGCTGGAGTGCTGATGTGCCAATTCACTTAAAAATGCAGCAGTTTTAAAGCCTGTGTGGCCTCTTTGACAGTTATGCAACACAGCTTACTATTGGAATGAAACTTGTCCCAAGAGGATGCACACATTGACACAAAACCCACATGACTTTAAACTGGCTTCAAAAAACCACAATCCAGCTCCCAATTCATTTCAATAATGTAGCTGTACCTTGAGTTTGGAAATTGGACTGGAGGAAAGGCTAGGTGCCCAAGGACAGCTTCCTGTCTTGCTTGTACTGTGTTCTTGTTGAAATCATGCCTTCTGAGGTCTATTTATTGCTGGCTTCCTGGAATTTATAACCATAATTGGCTAAGGAGAAACATGGTATCCTTCAAAGCTATACATTTTAGCAGCACAGATTTTTTTAAAAAAAGTTGAGATGGCAGGAGAAAAAAGGGGAAAAAGATATTCAATGTCACTTTTCTCTTGGCACTCAGTGACACATGTCCTTAATGTTTGTTTCATTTTCTCATTCAAAGAGTCACAACTCTACAGCTGTGATCTCTTCCTAATTTTATTTCATTTATATTAATCCACAGACTAGAATATAATGGGTTGGTCTACATTTTTTTTCTTATCTTTTTCTAGCATGAAATATTTTAGGTAGCAGCAAGTCACTTCCGTGTTTGGAAATACATTTTCTTCATGGCAGTTGAAGATAATCTTTCAAATGGGTTTCTTTTTATGTCACTGTTCCCCTGGCATCATTCTTTCAGAGCAGATTTTCTTTTGCTCATTAATATTATATACAGAACGTTTGGTACAAAATCTTGTTGTCTGTGAAAAGCGCTGAGCTACAAAGTCTATGTAGCCAAAATGGGGGTACCAAGAGTAGTAACAGAGATAACAGCATGTTTGGGCTTTGGGGAACTGCCAAGTGTGAATAAGCAGAGGAAATGTTGTGGAAAGGAGATGAAAAAACTGAGAAAGGGGCGCTTAGAATGGCATACCCTGAAAGAGGGTGTGTGTCTCTAGTTAGAACTTTAAAGAGGACTGCATACTATAAGATATTTGTTACAGGTATTGCTCGCCTGTTTAAAATTGAGATAGAAGGACTGTCATGGAACAGTAATCCTCACTTGTAATTTCAATTTACATTTTTTATGGCCTTGGACAAGCACTGACAACACCCTGAATCCAGGGGCTGAACTGACCCTCTCAAATGACTGGGGCTACACTGGATTTCCTCCACACACACACACACAACAGGACTATTTCACAGTAGATTCACAACACCACAGCAGAATTTGCCTTCAGGGACAACTACAATAACTCTTCATGGTGCAGAGGATGCCAGAGCACCCTTGACCACCATGAAGCTGTATCAGTTTATGGAGCAGAGCATCTTAAAGCTGTTTTTAAAAGTCATTGCTAGTTTTCAGTAGCATAGGGAAAATGTTGTGTGGCCTGCAAAAGTGGCTTTGTCAGCCACATGTACAACCCTGGTCCAGAATTTTAGTTCTCCTTGAAATTATCTGGTTGAATAGCTGAGTGCTTTAGTTATCTGGCTGCAGAGACAGCGATTAGCAGTTCAATTCCTCACTGTGCCTTCGGTGAGTAGAGCCAACCTGTGTGACCTTGAGCAAGCTGCACAATCCCGGGGTGTTCCCCAAAGAAGGGAATGCTAAACCACTTCTGAGCATTCTCTACCTGGAAAACCCTGAAAGAGTCACCATAAGTCAGAACTGACTTGATGGCACATCATCATCATTATTGAAATTCTTCCTGAAGCATTTCTGTTCCAACTTTCTTTAGAATTCTTATAAATTTCTATAGAACAGGTGGACATGTGTGATATGGATGTGTGTGTATATATATAGTGGTGTGTGTGTGTGTGTGTGTGTGTGTGTGTGTGTGTGTGTGTGTGTGTGAGAGAGAGAGAGAGAGAGAGAGAGAGAGCAATAAAGAGCAAACATTTGGCAAGCTCTCATTTACAATTGAGTCACTGCCCTCTGGTGTCTCTTGTGAATAGCTGTCCTTTGATAAATAACTGCTTTATGCATATTATTTACTGAATTTATAGAGCAAGAGACATTATAAAATGAGAGCAAAAACTGGCGATAAGCAAAACACAACATGTAAATAAAAATGCTTGGACAATCTTCCATGACTTCCAAAGTTATTGTCTGGGTGTGCGTTTTGGCTCCCCACACCATGACCCATGTTTGTCAAGATTGCATTCCTTAGCTTCAAATGCCCCCTAGTGTACGTAAGAAAATGTGAGCCTAGGCATTAGTTGTTATGAAATAAGATTATCTATGTATGGAATGGTAGGAATGTTGATGGAGATGTGACCAGACAAGAGACGATAGTTTAATAGACGGGCAACCAACAACTATAGGAGTATTTTAGCAAGAATCATTGAAATGGGTAAGCATTTGCAATGTCCCTGGGGAGACTTCCTTTCTTACTATCACATTTGTGAGTTACACACTCCCCAGGTACTCACAGGCAACTCTCTTGCACCTTCACCCTAAACCTAGCCATCTCTTTCCTGGTGCTGTTAGATTAAATTTCAGCCATGAACAACTATCCCCAAACCTCTCCAAACATTTATGGCTGGCCCTCAACTGTGCCACCTCTCCCGTTGCCTCCTTGTCCAGCTGGCAATTATATTCTATCTGGCTGTTGAGAGAAAAGGTCTCCTTTAGGGGAACCTTTTCACTATTTGCTGCTTCTGCATAACCGGTGTAGATGTGGGTATTATAGTTCCTTCTTCTTTACTGCTAAATGTCTTTCTTAAAGTTACGCATAAAAATAAATAAGGATGAAAGTTTTATTCAGGAATTTATCTGGGATGTACAGAGAAAATGGAAAGTAATTTATGGGGTACTGAAACTGAAGAAAAAAAGATCAACTGTAAAGCTGTAGAGAAAAAGACACACCCCACCAAGTGGTGGGAGTAGAAAGTGCACAGAGAATCTAGGATTTGAACCTAGCATACCATGCTTATTTGCATATTGCATAGAGTTATAATGTTTTATTGCAACTGCTGGAATAAGTTTGAGAACAAGATATGGTTAGATCACTTGTGTCTTTGTGTCAACACACTCACCCTGTAAGATATGGCTGGGTATACCACGATTTTTAAGTGATTTCTAGAGCACAGGGGTCATCTAGTAGGTCAGAAAGAAACAGAATGGGGGGTGGGGTGTCCCCCCCACCCCGTTGTTAGGAACAGAGGAGATTGAACTATAATAAAGGATTGCCTTGCTGCTAGCTGAAATTGCACCTGGCACAGCAATTCTTATTGGCCCATAGCTGAATAACTACCTGCTGGAGAGTTGTTTCTGATATACGCTTTGGTTGCAACATCTTTCTGGGTGCACTTGCTCCTCTTTTCTGATACACCTGGAGGCTGCTAAGACATACGCACCCAATTGTGTGTTCTTGCTACTACCTATGAGACAAGAACCTGCTACCTCTTTAAAATGATGGTGAGTAAGGACTAAAGACACAAACCTTCCTCACTCTAGTTTGATTTTGGGACCAAGTGTTGTGTATTGGGTTACTGTTGTGTGTGTTAAGGGAAGACAGCCACTCAGACATGAAAACTGAAGAGCTCATGTTAAAACTGGATAACGGCATTAACACTATACATTAGAGATGGGGGTATTCGGAGGACAAGCCTCGCTGCAAGGTCGAAGAGTGGCGAGCGGATTGCGCACTGCAGAGCCATTCGTAGAATCGCGCCATCCGCGTCCGTGGCAGATCGGTGAGTGGACCGTCCGCCCCCATGGGGCTGGACCCTCGTTAACACCACCTGTGCGGGTATATTCGTATACAAATACGAATACCTCCATCTCTACTATACATTGAACCGAGCCCTGGATGCAGAGCCAAGGGTTACACAACCCTAACTCTATATTCATACTGTTTTATAAAGATAAAATCTACACATGAGACAGAAAATGGTAATATGCTCTTCTATATTAAACACCAACACCCACAAACTCACATCCTTGTATTAATAAATTAGCACCAAGAAAAAAATATTAATGATAGCCGTGTTAGCTTCTAAGAATATTTCCAAAGTAGATCTACACTTTATCTTTGTGCTAGTCTGTGTCTTTCACACTGTGATATCTTTCTGGCAAATTCTGTCTATTTCCTGGGCGTGCATAGGATACCTTAGTGACCACAAAATTACTGCACGGGAAAAATGGGCTTGCTGGAAATCAAGGCAGTAATTGTCTACCTGCATACTTGTCACACCTTCAGAGGTTTTTTAAATGAAATTAAAAATCAGGGAAAGATAATCTGTTATATCTTTTTCTTGGGCACTATATTTAAAATAATTGATGAAGGGCAAGAATTTTAATCCTTGGTAAACTGATGGAACAATTTTTCATACCTTTAAAATATAATCTGAAGTAATTTCTTCAAAATAATTTAGGAATAGAGATGGGGGTATTCGTATTCAAATACCCCTGCACAGGTGGCGACAACGAGGGCCCAGCCCCCTGGGGCCAGACCGTCCACTCACAATTCTGCCACTGCCACCAGCTCTGCGATACTTCCTGTCACTCCAGAGCTCACGATTGGCTCGCTACTCCTGGCAGGAGGCAGGACGACAAGCCTCCCTGCCAGGTCGAAGAGTGGCTTGCCGATCACGAGCTCCGGAGTGATAGGAAGGATCACGGAGCTGGCGGCAGCAGTGGAATTGTGAGTGGACGGTCTGGCCCCAGGGGGTTAGACCCTCGTTATCGCCACCTATGCAGGAGTATTCGTATTCGTATATGAATACTGCCATCTCTATTTGGGAACTTTCATAAAAAACTTTCTAAATGTGGCAGTGAATTTACACAAAAACAAAAGCAGTCAACAGCAGAAGTGTCTCAGGTGTACAACATGCCTGCAAGCCTGGATGAGAGATCCCTGAAGACCTTGATCCATGCATGGATAATCTCAAGAACTGACTAATATAATGCTCTTCACGTGGGGCTTCTCTTGAAGATGATACGGAAACTATAACAGGTCCAGAATGCAGCAGCCAGGTTAATATCAGAGGCTAGGAGATTTGATCGTTTTCCCAATCCTGGCTGATCTGTGTTGGCACCCTGTTGGTTACTGTGTCAGATTTAAGATGCTGGTTATGACCTATAAAGCTCTAAATGGTTTGGGACCTCGTTACCTATCAGAGCGCCTCTCCCCAAGAGTATCTACCTGTCCAACCCGTTCCTCTCAGGCTACACTACTGAGGGTGCCTACCCTGAGGCAAATAAGGAAAAACAAAACTAGGACCCAGGCTTTTTCAGTAGTGGTACCCTCACTGTGGAATAAACTTCCACCAGAAATTAGACAAGCCCCTCCCTACAGATCTTCAGAAGATTAGTAAAACCCAGACTATTTAAGGAGGCCTTTGGCAACATCCTAGGCTAATTTTTGAGGCCCATATGCTATTGCTGTTATTGATTATTTTTATTATACTACTGGACATTTTATTTATTATGGTATGGTTTATGTAATTGGTTCATTTAAGCCACCAGGTGGCAACCCTTGGCCACCATTTCTGTTTCTGTTTAGATAAATGACTAAATGAATAAAATCATTAATCACAGCATCATCCTTATCAAATTACAGTGAGGCAAAATGTAAGTACAACACTTATCAATCACATTAACCTTTTAATTTCACCTGTTGAACAACCTTTTTCAGTCATGGGTGGAAATAAATCAACCCTGCCCTATCCCACACTTTAAATTGAAAATCACAGAAATTAGCACATCAAATAAAACTTTAATAATGAAAGGGAAAATGATCAGCTTGTGGCCCCATAAACAGAGAAATCAAAGATTAATGATGTTCAAAGAAAGTAAATGTCTTTAAAATTATGAGATGTAAAATTGGATGAAAATGTGGCCTGCTTTTTTTTTTTTTTAAGTGTGGTATAGCCAAAGTGTGGTATAGCCAATAAAGTGATGGACTAGGATTCAGGGCACCTGGATTCGAATCCCTGCTTGGCCACAGAAATTCAGTGGAGGGGGTTGCCAGTGGTAAAACTATTCGTTAAATATCTCACTTAATTTGAAAGCCCAATTAGGGTTACTATAAACTGTATGTGACTTAACAGCACTTAAAAACATAAGAAAAAAGAATTTAATTTTAATGGATTACCAAATTGTCTCTGGGATGTGGCAGTTTTGCATTTTAACTTCTCCTAAATGATTTTAAATCTACATGATTTAGCAGGGACGTGGTGGCACTGCAGGTTAAACCGCAGAAGCCTCTGTGCTGCAAGGTCGGAAGACCAGCAGTTGTAAGATCGAATCCACGCGATGGAGTGAGCTCCCGTCGCTTGTCCCAGCTCCTGCCAACCTAGCAGATCCAAAACATGTAAAAAATGCGAGTAGATAAATAGGTACCACCACGGTGGGAAGGTAACAGCGTTCCGTGTCTAAATCGCGCTGGCCACGTGACCACGGAAACTGTCTACGGACAAATGCTGGCTTTACGGCTTGGAAATGGGGATGAGCACCGCCCCCTAGAGCCGGACACGACTGGACTAAATGTCAAGAGGAACCTTTACCTTTACCTAAATGATTTTACCCTCATGCCCAGTGGAAAACAAAATCCTTCTGCTGTTAGATTGCACTGTTAGTGGGCTGGATCTGATAGCGTACTCTGCTAGACCTGACAGTGCATCTCTGCTGCTTCCAACAATAGAATCAGGATTTTCATCCTCTCTCCTCCCCTTCTATCCTGCCTGCAACCCTCTATGGAACCAAAAAAACTGCTTTGGAACAGGTTTTTAAGATGCGCAGAGGGTTGTAGCAGGGAGGGGTCATCCTGTCCCTCCCCCTGTCAGAAGCCACAGAATGACAAGAAAGTGCTCCATTGCACCCTGGCCACTGCATTTGTAATGTTACACCACAACTATGTGATTTTTCTTCTTTCACGATCAATACATTACTTAACATAAACATGTGACCTGTCACTTACAACGAAAGGTTGCTTATAAGGAGACTAGTCACAGCCAAATAATAAAAGTTAAAATATGCAGCCAACTAACAGGCATATGACCAAACGGAAATATTATTTTACTCAGAGTTTTGGGCTCTTCCCCTTTCAGGTTCAACCAACAAGGTCAGCTTTTTGTTTCTACTCAGAACAAACTAATCTCTGTAAAGTTTATTCAAAACCTGTTTTCTTTCTTTGACTTCTCTGGAAGCAACTGGGAAAGCCACAGAGGTACACTTCCTTGTTTACATGCAGCAGTGACATTCAATGTCTGGAATTACCCACTAACTAAAATATATCCTGACAGTAAATTATGTATGTACTACAGATACCGTGTTTCCCCAAAAATAAGACAGGGTCTTATATTAATTTTTTCTCCAAAAAACACATTAGGGCTTATTTTCAGGGGATGTTTTATTTTACAGTCATGTCATCTTCTGGTTGCTGCACAATGCTGCACAATGGTGGAGGGCGGGGTTTAACTTAACTGGGGCTTATTTTGGGGGTACGGCTTATATTACGAGCATCCTGAAAAATCATACTAGGGCTTATTTTCAGGTTAGGTCTTATTTTCGGGGAAACAGGGTATAAAGTTGGATATTTCTGAGTGAAGTAATGATGGCTTGTGACTTGCGAGTAGACATGGGGACAAATATAAAAATGAATCACGATATTCGTTGAATATCCCTGATTCATCAGAAATTCATTGCTTCATATTCTTGGGCTCCAGAGACCCCGACGAATATGAAGCAATGAATATAACCCTTTTATATTCATCCCTTTGTTCCCTATCGGCTTATGGCCCCCGCAGATCAGCTGTTCCTCGGGGGCATAAGCAGAGAGGGATTTTCCCTTCGGTCTGCTTGCTAAAGCCTGCCCGAAGGGAATCCCACCCCCGGGGCTGGGGGATGGCTTGGTTCCCCTTTACTCCTCTTCCTATGCCTGTGTGGCATAAGAAGAGGAGGGAAGGGATCAAAGTGGGATCAAAGCAATACCCCACCCTGCGGCTGTGGGATGGCTTGGATCCTGCTTTCCCTCCTCTTGCTATGCCGCGGGGCATAGGAAGAGGAGACAAAAAGGGATCAAAGTGATCCCCCAGCCTGGGTGCCTTAGAAAAGGCAGCATGGCTATGGGATGGCTTTCGTTCCTGCCTTTGCAAAGGCAGCCAGACTGGGGGATCGCTTTGATCCCTTTTCCCCTCCTCTTCCCATGCTGAGTGGCATAGAAGGCTGAGGGAGCTGGGCCTTTTTTTTTATTTTTAGATAGCCCCAAAGGGTTTTTTAGATAGCCCCACCATGCAGGATGTGGCCCAAGGCCACACAGTCCACCTCGACTTATAGGAGGCACAGTGAGGAACTGAACTTCCAACCTCTGGCTCTGCAGCAAAATACCTAAACCACTGAGCTATCCAGCAAGTCCTGCAGCTTGCTGGATAGCTCAGTGGTTTAGGTATTTTGCTGCAGAGCCAGAGGTTGGAAGTTCAGTTCCTCATTGTGCCTCCTATAAGTCAAGCTGGACTGTGGGGCCTTGGGCCACATCCTGCATGGCGGGGCTATCTAAAAAAACCCATGGCGCTATCTAGATAGAGAGACAGAGACAGAGACAGAGACAGAGACAGACAGACAGACAGACAGACAGACAGATAGATAGATAGATAGATAGATAGATAGATAGATAGATAGATAGATAGATAGATAGATAGATAGATAGATAGATAGATAGATAGATAGATAGATAGATAGATATAGTGGTATACAGGAAAAACCCCTTCACGGATTGCTGCCTTGTTGTGGTGAAGGGGCTTGAGTAATTCAGATAAACTATGGGCTATGCCATGCAGGGACACTCAAGACGGACAGGTCATAGTGGAGAGTTCGGACTAAACGCGATCCACCTGGAGCAGGAACTGGCAAGCCACTCCAGTATCTTTGCCAAGAAAACTCCATGAACAGAAACAAAAGGCTAAAAGATATGATGCTGGAAGATGAGCCCCTCAGGTCGGAAGGCGTCCAACATGCTACTGAGGAAGAGCGGAGGACAAGGACAAGTAGCTCCAGAGCTAATGAAGTGGTTGGGCTAAAGCCGAAAGGATGCTCAGCTGCAGACGCGCCTGGAAGTGAAAGGAAAGTCTGATGCTGCAAAGAAAAATACTGCATAGGAACCTGGAATGTAAGATCTATGAACCTTGGTAAGCTGGATGTGGTCAAACAGGAGATGGCAAAAATAAATATTGACATCCTGGGCGTCAGTGAACTAAAATGGACGGGAATGGACGAATTCAATTCAGACGATTATCATATCTACTATTGTGGGCAAGAATCCCGTAGAAGAAATGGAGTAGCCCTCATAGTCAACAAAAGAGTGGGAAAAGCTGTACTGGGATACAATCTCAAAAATGATAGAATGATTTCAATACGAATCCAAGGCAGACCTTTCAACATCACAGTAATCCAAGTTTATGCACGAACTACCGATGCTGAAGAGGCTGAAATTGACCAATTCTATGAAGACTTACAACACCTTCTAGAACGACACCAAAGAAAGATGTTCTTCTCATTATAGGGGACTGGAATGCTAAAGTAGGGAGTCAAGAGATAAAAGGAACAACAGGTAAGTTTGGCCTTGGAGTTCAAAACGAAGCAGGGCAAAGGCTAATAGAGTTTTCTCAAGAGAACAAGCTGGTCATCACAAACAGTCTTTTCCAACAACACAAGAGGCGACTCTACACATGGACATCACCAGATGGGCAATACCAAAATCAGATTGATTATGTTCTCTGCAGCCAAAGATGGAGAAGCTCTATACAGTCAGCAAAAACAAGACCTGGAGCTGATTGTAGCTCTGATCATTTATTTATTTATTTGTTTATTTATTGCATTTATACCCCGCCCATCTAGTCAATTGACTACTCTGGGCAGCTTCCAACATATATAATAAAACAATATAAAATATAACTACATTATACACATCAGTAATCAAATTGTTCAAGATGGAAAGAGAAGAGAGAAAATAAATCAAATAATAACTGAACGGAAGGCCTGCCTAAACAGCCAGGTTTTCAATTGGCTTTTAAAGATGCCCAGCGAAGGGGATCATCAGCTTCTTATAGCAAAGCTCAAGCTTAAACTGAAGAAAGTAGGAAAAACCACTGGGCTAGTCAGGTATAATCTAAACCAAATCCCTTATGAATACACAGTGGAAGTGAAGAACAGATTTAAAGAACTAGATTTGGTGGACAGAGTGAGTGAAGAACTATGGATGGAGGCTTGTAACATTGTACAGGAGGCAGCAACAAAAACCATCCCAAAGAAAAGGAAATGCAAGAAAGCAAAGTGGCTGTCCAACGAGGCCTTACAAATAGCAGAGAAGAGAAGGGAAACAAAATGCAAGGGAGATAGGGAAAGTTACAGAAAATGGAATGCAGACTTCCAAAGAATAGCAAGGAGAGACAAGAGGGCCTTCTTAAATGAACAGTGCAAAGATATAGAGGAAAAGAATAGAAAGGGAAAAACCAGAGATCTGTTCAAGAAAATTGGAGATATTAAAGGAACCTTTTGTGCAAAGAAGGACATGATAAAGGACAAAAATGGTTGGGACCTAACAGAAGCAGAAGACATCAAGAAGAGGTGGCAAGAATACACAGAGGAATTATACCAGAAAGATCTGGATATCCCGGACAACCCAGATAGTGTGGTTACTGACCTTGAGCCAGACACCCTGGAGAGTGAAGTCAAGTGGGCCTTAGAAAACAATGGCTAACAACAAGGCCAGTGGAGGTGATGGCATTCCAGTTGAACTATTTAAAATCTTAAAAGATGATGCTGTTAAGGTGCTACACTCAATATGCCAGCAAGTTTGGAAAACTCAGCAGTGGCCAGAGGATTGGAAAAGATCAGTCTACATCCCAATCCCAAAGAAGGGCAGTGCCAAAGAATGCTCCAACTACCAGAGAATTGCACTCATTTCACACGCTAGCAAGGTTATGCTCAAAATCCTACAAGGTAGGCTTCAGCAGTATGTGGACTGAGAACTCCCAAAAGTACAAGCTGGATTTCGAAGGGGCAGAGGAACTAGAGACCAAATTGCTAACATGCACTGGATTATGGAGAAAGCCAGAGAGTTCCAGAAAAACATCTGCTTCTGCTTCATTGACTACGCAAAAGCCTTTGACTGTGTGGACCACAGCAAACTATGGCAAGTTCTTAAAGAAATGGGAGTGCCTGACCACCTTATCTATCTCCTGAGAAATCTATATGTGGGACAGGAAGCAACAGTTAGAACTGGATATGGAACAACTGATTGGTTCAAAATTGGGAAAGGAGTACGACAAGGCTGTATATTGTCTCCATGATTATTTAACTTATATACAGAATACATCATGCGAAAGGCTGGACTGGACGAATCCCAAGCCAGAATTAAGATTGCCGGAAGAAATATCAACAACCTCAGATATGCAGATGATACCACTCTAATGGCAGAAAGTGAGGAGGAATTAAAGAACCTCTTAATGAGGGTGAAAGAGGAGAGCGCAAAAATGGTCTTTATTTTATTTTATTGGATTTCTACCCCACCCATCTAGACCAAAGGTCCACTCTGGGCAGCATGAAGCTCAACATAAAAAAAACTAAGATCATGGCCACTGGTCCCATCACCTCCTGGCAAATAGAAGGGGAAGATATGGAGGCAGTGACAGATTTTACTTTCTTGGGCTCCATGATCACTGCAGATGGTGACAGCAGCCACGAAATTAAAAGATGCCTGCTTCTTGGGAGGAAAGTGATGACAAACCTAGACAGCATCTTAAAAAGCAGAGACATCGCCTTGCCAATAGAGGTCCGCATAGTCAAAGCTATGGTTTTTCCAGTAGCGACGTATGGAAGTGAGAGCTGGACCATAAAGAAGTCTGACCGCCGAAGAATTGATGCTTTTGAATTGTGGTGCTGGAGGAGACTCTTGAGAGTCCCCTGGACTGCAAGGAGAACAAACCTATCCATTCTTAAGGAAATCAACCCTGAGTGCTCACTGGAAGGACAGATCCTGAAGCTGAGGCTCCAATACTTTGGCCAACTCATGAGAAGAGAAGACTCCCTTAAAAAGACCCTTATGTTGGGAAAATGTGAAGGCAAGAGGAGAAGGGGACGACAGAGGATGCGATGGTTGGACAGTGTCACCGAAGCTACCAACATGAATTTGACCAAACTCCGGGAGGTAGTGGAAGACAGGAGGGCCTGGTGTGCTCTGGTCCATGGGGTCACGAAGAGTCGGACATGACTTAACAACTAAACAACAACATACAGGAAAAAATATATATACCTGTTTCTGTAAAAGTTTTTTCTTTTTCTTTTCTTTTCTTGTGAGGAAGTAGATTCAGTCTTGAATCACTCCTGCATGAAAACCTATTAAAAACTGCTGTCCTGTTTGCTCGATGTTTCAGACTGATGTCAGCAGAGAGTCACTTATACTGCAAGCCAGTTTGTCTTGAAAATGCTCCTTTAGGCTCTAGTGGATACTCTTGGAATGAGGGAAATCCTGGGTGACCGTTGACTCAACAGCAATAGAGCCAATCTTGCTGCATTTCAGCTGTGCCTCCAACCTGTTAAAAGTGGATATCAATGCAGGCAGGAGTGGGCAGCTCAGGGCAGCCTGAGGCCAAGGTGGGGTAACACTTCATTTGCCCTAAAAGACAAGCTGTTCCTCTGTGGTCTGTGCTGGATCCAAGAACGTTTACCCTCAGGTCACTATTATTATCTGTAGATTGAGCCTCTTGCATTTTGCATCTTGTTTTGCTGAAGATCAGGTGTTTGTGTTTCCTAACCTCTACGCATGAACTCTAGATTTCATTCTAGGCTTACCAGCGAAACTCATGTAAAATAGCAATTAAAACAATCATAAAAGTTAACTGAGAAACCTGGTGAACCATGCTCACCTTAGCAAATTCAAGATGACAGTTCATTGAACACAGCATAACATTGCCAGGTGTATGTTTTGAATATAAGACCCTGATAGGGAGGGCAGCCCAACAGGACTGGGTGGTAGAAGTTTGAAAACTAAGGGTAGGACTGGAAAACTGCATTCCAAACACTGGCGGTGAATCTTTAAAACAAGTCTGCAGAGTTTGTAAGAAACTGAGGAAAATATAATCATTGAGCATGGAGGTAACCCACAACAATTAACATAGATATCCATAATGAAAGTACGTAAGAAAGGATTTAAGGAGAGGAACCAGGGCACATTTCTATGGTAACAAAGTCACTTACTAAAGTAACACATAATACTTCCCAGTGACTTTTCGATTATTTAAAAAGTAATTTTAAAGGCATTCTGACAGGATTCCCTGCATCCCCCAAAAAACTTTTATCCTGATCTGTTATCAATCCTTCCCTCCCACCACCCAAAGTAAGAAAAAGTAAGGAGCAATGCAATAAATTCCTTTTAAAAATTGTAAGTAGGACTATGCACTGGATTCAGGCAAGTCACAAATTCTGAACTGAAATGCCTTGATTTGGACAAAGTAAATAAAATTCAGAATCTCATTTATGTCTGGGGCATAAATCAAATTTGATGGGGCGCAAACTGTTTAGCCTACTGTTTTTTTTTTAAAAAAAGCAAGCTTTAAAGGTGCCTGTTAAACAGACTCCTGAGGCTAGCTATCTGAAATCTGGCAGGTTTATTCCCCTGTTTTGTGCCTACCAAGTCTCTACATTTCATGCACGTCCGTGCAAAAACAGAGGTTATAGCCATTTTGCTTTTCCAGTGTGTTGACTTTACAAATCTATTTAGACATGAGATGCACATCAAGCTGGATAGGGCATAAATTGCTTTGGACTAAACAGAGCTATATTCAGGATCTCCAAACTAGCCTACAAACCAAATTGGGGAACCTAACTTTAATGACAATAGCAATTAATTACTTGCCATAATGAGTAGTGGGAACATATTATTTTTTAAAAAGTAACTCTTTGAACTCTGGTTTCCTGTCATATTTGGCAGCCTCCCCGGTGCTTCATGACCTTTCCATACATTGCAGTCCCAGGCAGGCAGCGATATCAGGAAAATACTATTATTGTTGTTGATTTTTGAATACCCCTTCTGGCTGGTGTGATATGTTTGTCTTGGTGGGTCATAAGCTGTGCAGTTTGATCCACAGGCAAGGTAGCTGCCACTTCTCCTGTCTGTTCTAGTCCACCTCAATCTGTTATAATGAGCAAGACACCAGGTGTGTCACACTAACAGAGGGGGAGGGACCAGATGAAAAACAAGCAGGAGAACTCAAGGAGGTTGACTCATCAACTCTTCTGTCAGTGGGGAATTCAAAGGTGTAATGCTGTCTCTACCCTGGCAACTCAGAAGGTAGCAGTCTCTATTTCTACCTCCCTCCTGCCCCCAACACATACACACTCCTGCAGCTGAATACTGGGAAACACTTCTGCGATACAAAATTCATTCTTCTGGTAAACAAGGCTGAGAAATGCTGAGGCCAGTACTGAGAGCACAAGCCTCTATCAAAAGGGTGATCGATCATTTTACATCATTTATATGACATTTGGAACTGCTTTGTTAAAAACAAGAAGATAACTCCTTAGTATGGATTTGTTATGATCCTGTGCTGTCAAGTTGTTTCTGACTATGGGTTGGAGATTAACATATTTCTGCCGCTCCATCCTGCTACAGGTTCAGAATGTTTTTCTTTTGTGCTCTCTTGCTCTTAATTCTTTTACAACAGTGAAATGGTGGTTGATTTAAAGGCTAGCTTGTTTTTCATTTGGAAAGAGTACATTAGTATCTCCTGCACTTTAAAGAGGAGGTGGGCAAATGCTTTCATGAAAAATAAGTGTTTTAAAATTCTTTTTCACAAAAAAAAAGGAGAAAGGAAATGAACTTCTGGTCAATTCTGCTCCTAGAAAAGGTGTATCAAACATTTTTGGAGGGGGATGGTGTCCATAACTGACTTGGGGAGTGGAGAATTAGCTCACACACCCACTGAAGTTGACCACCTCTGGTTTAAAGGGTCACAGCAACAAAAGAAAAAGCCAAAGTCAAAGCCAAATGTATATGCAACAAATAATGTGTCTGAGTTTTCTCTTGTGAGATTTATTTATATGTGCAATGCATACGTATGTTCTGATTCCTCTGCTTCATTGTTAGCCCCTTTTCACTTTGAATAGATCTCCAGCAGAAAATAAGGTGACTGAATGCTCATCACCATCAGAGCACTGTCTCTCATTCAGGCTGAGCATAGATTTCCCTATCAGCAACAGCCTCATTTCCTGACATTTCAGGACTAAAATCTGAAGCCAGGGGGTGTTATTTGTGATGTTACCATGGTGAACGTTTATATAGGAGAGTTCTTCTCTCCTAGGCTTGGTACCATTGCTGCCAGGGCTTCTGCGTCAAGAGGGCTCATGAGCCATGGTAATGGTGTTCCACTTTCTGCTTCACTCCAGATGGCACAAGGGGCCCGGCACTGGTGCACTGAAAAATGAGGAGGCAGAGAAGTCAACTGGGTAGAAAGGCAATGGGCATATGAACTTGGGACTATCGTGCCATTTGAAGCAACACGCGGACATACACCTTCATGTTGAATTAGTGAGCCCTTGCATCAGGTGAGAATCACTGGAGAGAGACAACAAGGTTTAAAGCCAACTCAAACAAAACTCAGACTCTTTCCTTCTCCAGGGCTCATCATCCTGAGACCTGACTCCCTGCATGGAGATCTAGAGAAGCCTAGAAAATCTCTGGGACTTCAACCAGTGCCCTTTGATCTGGTAACCCTAGCTAAGTGTAAGCTTTCCCATCATTTCAATTAAGCTGGACAAGCAGAGGCCAAGTCTAAGTGTAAGAATCAGATCTCTTGTTCCTTCTCAAGGCTTTGAAAGACAGGTGAATCCAGCTCACTCTTTCCAGCAGGGGACAGCATGTGCAAATCTGTTCTCCCTTTCAAACTTAGTTGAGTGAAAGAGACTCCCGACAACCAAGGAAGAGGGCGAACAGTGAAACTTCTCCAGCAGAGGCACTTTTCTAGTTTATCCTTGCCACATAATTTTGGAACCATATATCAGAGTTGATGGCAACTTTCTGGCAGGTCATTAATTAACCCAGGAGGTGCCATAGTTTGGATGTGGCTCATACATTTTGCTGGCTTGTCTTCCTCTGCCAGGAACATGAATCCACTGTGGTAATTCACAACAACACTATGAATCAAGTTCTCTATGAATAGGGTAGGAAACACTCCTCCGCCCTTCGCTTCCTCTGTCACACTTCTTCAGCTCTCACGTTCTTCATTTCTTCTGTGGCACACCTGGTCTCTCCACTGTTTTTAAATACATGCTGTGACTTACATCAGTAAGACTTCATTTTTTTTTTATTATAACCCAATATATATATACTACTAACACATAAAACTTACTTAATACCTAAACACAAAGTGCTGGTGCACCCTCCCCCTAGGGACCATTATAACATACATATTTTTACATATAATCCCACTCTTCCTTCTGCTTTATCCACCCCAAAATACTTGCAAAAATACATATATTCATTGCCCATTTTTCCCTTTCCCTTTGCACAATACAGCTTTTATAAATTCTTCCCATATTTTATTAAACACACTAATCTTTATCTCTCTCTTTTTAAACTTAATTACTGAAGTCAGTTTATCATTAACTGCTATATTCCATGCTTCATTGTACCACTGTTGCAGCTGAAAATCCCAATTCTGCTTCTAATACTTTGCTATAAGCAATTGAGCTATGGTTATCAAGTTCATTACCATTTTTTCTTTATATTATTCCCATTATAATTTTCTATCATCAATAACAATGCTGTTTTTGGAACCATTTCAGTGTTGATTTCCAACAGTTGTCCAATTTCTTCAAATACTTTAACCCATACTTTTTGTATAACTTTACAATTCCACCACAAATGAAAATATGTGCCAACTTCTTTGTTACATCTCCAACATTTCTTAGAATAGTTAGGATCTATAGCATTTAATTTTACCGGTGTTAAATACCATCTTCATAATATTTTATAACCAATTTCTTTTATCTTAATTGACATGTTTTTAAAATCCATGTATTTTAATCTTCTTCCAGTCCTCTTCATCTGTCTTTCCTATATGAGTCTCCCATACTATTTTGAAAACTTCCAACTGTTCCCCCTGATCTATCAAAATTCTATAAATTACCCCTGTTCTTCCTTTCTCTTTTTCCCCCATCTATTTCTTTTTCTAAATTCTTTGATTTCTTCAAACTTAGTCAATTTTCTATCCTCTAATTTTAATTTCTCACTCTTTATTAACCACCTCTCCAATTGCATTAAATTTAACCAATTAAGTTTTTCTTCTGCGAAATTGGTTCTTATTTGTTCTTTAGTTTTGATTTTTTCTTCTTCTCATTCTTCCCATTTGTATATCTGTTTTCTTTTTAAAACACTTATCGACTCCTTAAATCCACATTTTGGGAAATTTTCCAATTCTGTGACTACAGTTGGGGTAGATATGCCAGGACTTAATACCTGTCTCCATTTATTCCACATCTCCATGACATTCTTTATAAAGGGATTCTGAATCTTTTTGATTATTTTTAAAATATTTTTATATCAATAATTTTCTTGCACTTCCTGTTTCATATATTTCATGTAATTCTATATCCTTCCATATTATCTCTTTATTTTGTATTATAATATCTGGGATAACTCTTGGTTGGTTTGCGACATAATATGTACTAATATTTGGCATTCCTAATCAGTAAGACCTCAAGTGAAGGGTTGGTTCTATAATTGCAGCTTGGTTAACACTATAAATAGCATGTGTAGTAACATGTTACAGGTTTAAAGCAACTATACAGAAGCTTGAAAAACATGCCTTAAAATCAACTCAATCAATTATTGAGTTATAATTTTTTTAAAAAGTTTCCAAATTCTCAAATGTTGTGCCATTGAACTCACTAGGCACAAGTGAGATCCCAGTCAGCCCTTGTCTAAACAGCCCCAGCCCCTTTGTCTGTATATGTTTTCCACAACAGAATTACAGTTCTTGAGACAAGGGTTTTAACTATTAGAATGGCTGAGAAAAACACTAGAAACATGAACAACTCATCTATGTTGAAACAATGGGCAAATTTAGACTCTATTCAGCCCGCACCAAATGATCCCATATAGACAAACCCTAAATAATTATTTAATTTATTGGCCTAGGCCACTAACATGGTGGGGATTCACACTCTTGGGCAAACTACCTCAGTCAAACACAGTGAGCCCCAGCTGCTATTGGTTTACACTATGCCTTCTGACTTTATTGGAATGGTTCCCCACCCCAAACTGCCAGTTCCTTCACAAGCATGCATGGGAATGACCTTGTCTCCAGAAAAGATGGGGGGCTGGGAAGAAGGGAGGAGGAAGAAACATATACCATGTCCTCTTCTATAAAATATCTGTGATCAAAAACAGAACAGTGCCCAGATATGCTTGAGACAATCCACGCTGATAATAACATTCATTCACTGAAACCAAGGTAAAATATATAGCAATATAAACATAGCGATATAATCAGACAGGGTGGAATTGTAGACAGTGAGATCAGAGGTACTACAGGAAGTACAGAGGGGGGAAACAATAATATTTTGTGAATTATTCACTTAATTGTCACCTACTGTACTTTCTGACTTCACTGTTTTTTTCCACCAAATATGCATATACTATGCATGTCTGCATCATAATGCTTCCTACATCTGATGAAATGGGGTGCAGTCCACAGAAGCTTGTGCCATAATAAAATGGTTAGTTTCCACGGAGCCATTGTCTTCCCCAGTCCTAAACTCCACAGGCTTCTGAATCAGGGAGGGGTAGGTAATTAAATTTGGCAGTTCTCCTGACTAAAATTTTAGGCCCTTCAGTGGAATGTTTAATGGCTCTGCTTGTTGTGCAACTTCAAGCGTACTGTATTTAACAATGTTTAGTATTCGGGCAGGAAAAAATGGAAGTGAGAAATGGAGGAGAAGGGACCTAGTGCAAGATAGTTCACATAAACATATCCTGACAGAACACTTCTAAAGCTAGCTACATGACAGAGCTGTGTCCAGAAGACAAAGCAGAAACAGTTGGAGCATATGTGGCAAGTTGATAAAACACAAAGTGGTTGCTTTCCATACATTCAACTATCAACTATCTTGTTGTAAATCCAACAACAAGAAAGGACCCAGGCCGCAAATGTGATCCTGCCAGGAAAGTAGTGCTTGACACCTGTTTCAGAACAAGTAACCTCACTGCCCCCAGGTGAGATGGACTGTGCTTGGTCAAGGGGCTGAATCCATAACAATCAACACACAGAGATGATGTAGAGAGTCTGAATCGTGTAAACGCAAGTAAGGATATTAAGTACTTTTGATTTGTTAGCAGTTCAGAAGTGAAGCTAGAATCAGGATTGTTAGAGCAAAATTTCACTCCACTTTTCACAGATCTTAATAAAAACAGTTTCACTGGCTCCTAAATGTTCTTCTGCTCAGAGCACTGCCAGGAGAAGAGCACAGCAGATGAACTGCTGTGTTCTGTGCAATGAGTGCAGTACAATATAAGGTCTGCTAATGCAGAAATACAGTGGAACTTACTTTCAGCTGAGGTAGCAAGTTGCTTTCCAAAGTAAGAAGCTGGAACAATGGTGTGCCCCTCCCCCACCCTGTAACAGCCATGGCTGTAATTTGCTACTTCTTTAATGGGACAAGAATGAGAGCCTGCCTATTATTCATGAATCGTGGGAGAAAAGAAGAAGGACTGGCTGGGACAACAAGATTCTGCAAACCTGGGCACTTGACTAGCTGTTTCTTCTTTTTCTGTGGAGCAGGGGAATTGGGTGTGGGTGTGAGAGACAGCAGAGACACAGCTGAGCAACAGCTGAGCGAAGTTTAAAAGGGCAACTGTAGCAAACTTGTAGCAAACTTCCTCTTCCTCCTGCTTGATTGACAGGGACAATGGTCAGGAGCCTGCTTTTCCTCCACTCCACTAAGGGCTCCCACCTCCTTATCGTCCCTGTCTCTGGACAGCAGTGAACAAGTGCATATGGGAGCAAGAGTCCTTCTCTAACTGGGAGGAGGTAACAAGTGGGGTACCCCAAGGCTCCGTCCTGGGCCCGGTGCTCTTCAATATTTTTATTAATGAATGGGATGAGGGAGTGCAGGGAATGCTTGTCAGATTTGCAGATGATACAAAATTGGGCGGAATACCTAATTGCCTCGGGAGTTGGTGAGCGCTCCCAACACTGGAGGCATTCAAGAAAAACTTGGATAATCACCTGGCAGATGTGCTTTGATTGTATTCCTGCATTGAGCAGGGGGTTGGACTTGTAGGCCTCTTCCAACTTCACTTTTCTATGATTCTATGATAACAGAGGAAAAAGCAGTAGCAGCAGTAGTAAGTGTGCAGTCTAGTAGGAACAGCAGGATGCTGGATGTGGCCGGGAAATACCACCTAAATGTTGGTATATTTTGAAAAGTGGAACTCAGGATGCATGAGTTGCTTTGATGTTTCTGTGCAGGAGGTACACAGGATCCTGGACTAGCAACATAGTGTATGTGCAGGGACTTGAGGTTTAATTTTTTTTTTTTCCTATCCATTCTCCTTCTCAAAATTCAACCTCTTTCCCTAGAACAAAAAAAGAAGAGAAAATGAAAAAAATCTTTGACTCCAGTTGAGGGTATGAGTACACAGGGAAGTTATCCCATTTTTATTCTGGTTCATTTGAAGGTGCTTTTTCATACTCGTTTCTGCTCTGAAAGCACTGTAGTGGTTCACACGGAAATAATAATTATCCCTGTTGCAAGACTCCACACAACACTTTCCAATCAGTACAATTTACAACCACCCTATTAACCACCCCTTCCTTTCCTCTGTCCTCTCTTCCCTTTAAAAAAAATTGACAGGAAATGCAATACGGAATTCATATGATAAATAAAGACTCTCTCAGTTCTCCCCTTTTGCCCTTTTCCAATTGTTAAAGAGCATGGCACTGTTGATCATAGATCAACCCATGTGTTCAGTGGTTAAACTGCTGTACTGCAGCCAAAACTGTGCTCACGACCCGGGGTTCAATCCCAGGTAGCCGGCTCAAGGTTGACTCAGCTTTCTATCCTTCCAAGGTCGGTAAAATGAGTACCCAGCTCGCTGGGGGGGGGGGGGGGGGGCAATGTGTAGCCTGCATAATTAACTTGTAAACCGCCCAGAGAGTGCTTGAAGCACTATGGGGTGGTATATAAGCAGCACGCTTTGCTTTGCTTTTTGTTTATTTTAAAAGGGGAAAAAGACACTTTCTATACCAAGGCACATGCTCCCTTGTAAACTGCCAGCCAGCCAATAATTAATTTGCAAAGGCTGAAAATGGGCACCCCATTTAGTTTCCTCTTCCCCTTTTTCCTCCTCCTTCACCTGCCCAAGATTTAGTATGCCAATTAGGAAGCAAGAAGAAAGAGAGCAGAAAGCCCTCCCTCATTTCTCTAATCAGATTAGATTTGTAGAAAAACAGCCGTAGCAAATGATTTATGTTTGGGTGAGAAATGGTTAACTGATTAAAAAAAAGGAGTCAGCTTCTGGGATTTCCCCTTGCTTGTTGTCATTCCGTGAATGGTAGTGAACACAAGAGGGTATCCTGTATCACAGCCATTCTCAACAGAGGGTATATGCCCCCCTGGGGGACCTGGGACATTTGAAGAGGGTCACAGACTGGAAACAATTCTTCATACACCACCTTATAAGGTCTGTTATGCAACTCAGACAATATTGATTCAGTCTATATTTCTTTCATATTATGTTTTTGGCTGTGGTCAAAAGTTGAGAATGGCTGCTGTAGACCATCTTGACTGCTGCCATTGGTGTTGTCAGCACTCAGGCTGCCCTTCACTATGTAAAGCTTTGCGTCCTTTTTCCTTCTGGCAATGTGGACACAATATTGTGCAGCAATATTGGCCCATTTCCTGGTGTTTGGATTGTAAATATAGAAGCACAATATCCCACATTCATAAACCAAAGGATATTTGAAGAACTGGATTTATATTTATTTATGTATGTACTTTCTTAATCCTGGTATCCTTGAGTGGATTGTTTGAGGTGATCTGCATCTAGACCAGGAACCAGTTGTTTCCATAGGTGAAGTCCCTACCTTCCTTCTCCCTGCAACTCATTGGGAATTATGAAAGTGAGCCTGTACATAAGGATACAGCAACAGTAGGTTCCTCAAGTAGCCAGGCAAGAGGGATGCATGACAAAATCACTCCCCCAAGTGTTTTTTTCACCCCAAATATAGACAAGAGTCTCCCAAACTGAACAAAGAAATGTTCAGTTTGTGGTTGGAAACCAATGTCTCTGGGTTCAAGATACATTCTCTAAAAGAAAAAAAGTGCAGTCATCAACATGGGCACATCTGGAAGATGTGCAGAAGGTACACTGCATACATTTCTAAAATGCTGTAAATGAAATTTTAGTTGGTGCATTCATTACAGTATCCATTTGCGAAATGCACACACAGAAATACAAGCATCTTTTTTGTCAATGAAATAAAATCTCCACATAATTGGTAACAAATAGATGTGAACACAGTGGAAAAGGAAGTCTCTGAAAACAGATCTGACAAATCACCCATTCCTAGTAGTCACTACAAGATGATCCCCTTCCTAGCTGATGCACCAAGAGATTGTAAGTGGTCCCATGAAGCATTTGACAATCTGAACCCTCTGAGCATTTCTAAATCTTCATGTTGTTTCAGTACTTAGCAGTGCCTTTCTCAGAAGGAGAAATAGGATGATAGCAAAACATGAGAATGACTCACACCAGCATGCACAAATTGTGCTAAGAGACTTTGCAGTCCCTTAAAAAGAGGTTTCCAACAAGGAAGTGTTTGGTTCTGAATGGCTCACATTTTTCCAGACAAAGAGTGTGTACACAATTCTCTGTGGCGGGAGAGGCACATATTTTTTGCCCGCAAAATGTGAGTACTTGAAAAATTCTTGCTCCACCCTTTTGTGAAGCGGTGGAAAAAGACTTCCATTCCAGTTGGGGAAATGTGACTTAAACATCCTGAGCTGAATTCAGTGTTTAGTCCCAAATAAACTAAAGCTGTTGAATCACGGGAATTTACCCAAGTATTGACTTAAAACATCATAATTATTCAATAGCTCCACTCTTGCTGCAACTAGCCATTTCACTTCATTTTTTTAAAGTATTCTTACAAAATACTGTTGAAGTTGTTGTTGTTTAGTCGTTAAGTCATGTCCGACTCTTCGTGACCCCATGGACCAGAGCACGCCAGGCCCTCCTGTCTTCCACTGCCTCGCAGAGTTTGGTCAAATTCATGTTGGTAGCTTCGATGACACTGTCCAACCATCTCGTCCTCTGTCGTCCCCTTCTCCTCTTGCCTTCACACTTTCCCAACATCAGGGTCTTTTCCAGGGAGTCTTCTCTTCTCATGAGCTGGCCAAAGTATTGGAGCCTCAGCTTCAGGATCTGTCCTTCCAGTGAGCACTCAGGGCTGATTTTCTTCAGAATGGATATGTTTGTTCTCCTTGCAATCCAGGGAATTCTCAAGAGTCTCCTCCAGCACCAGAATTCAAAAGCATCAGTTCTTCAGCGGTCAGCCTTCTTTATGGTCCAGCTCTCACTTCCATACATCGCTACTGGAAAAACCATAGCTTTGACTATGCGGACCTTTGTCGGCAAGGTGATGTCTCTGCTTTTTAAGATGTTGTCTAGGTTGAAGTATACGCCACTAATTTTATTCAGTCACTCCACCAATTAATCTTAGTACTAATGTCCCAATTACCAAGCAGTTAAAAAAAAATCCTATCAATAGAAAGGTATGCATATAGACCCATAATCCTACAGTGCTAGTGGCAAACCAGTTTGGTGGTCTATTCCTAGAGTATGCAAAGTATAGGGTGCTTATATATTTGGCCCTCTGAGGAAAATAGAAGGTTTTAGGTACGGACAGTTTCTTGAAGACAATGCTAAAATACAAGTTACATCACAGAGTTATTTCCACTTCAGCAGAACAAACCTAGCCTTGTTCCTCCTTGTGGCTAATATTAATTTTTTAAAATAAAACTGGTGGATTTGATCACTTTCTGCTTGTGTCACATACAGCTTGGCCTTAGACAAGGGCAAAGCAGCCAGATTTTCTAAGATTTTGCATTGCTTAAGTCATATGGAAAGACAGGTTTACGTATTATATGGGCTTGGGCAGTACTAAGGTTAGAATGTGTGTTGGGTTCCCATGTGCAAACATCTGCTGGTTAATGGAGCATACTAAAGAATTTCAGAAGATCAGCCTATGTTTTATAGACTACAGCAAAGCCTTTAACTGTGTGGATCATGGGAAACTATGGGTTGTCCTGAAAGAAATGGGTGTGCCTCAGCACTTGATTGTGCTGATGCATAACCTGTATTGTAGACAAGCAGCTACAGTTAGGGCAGAATATGGAGAAACACAACAGTTTCCTATAAGCAAAGGTGTCAGACTAGGGTGTATTTTTTCTCTTTATTTGTTCAATATGTACACAGCGCATATCATAAAGTCAGAGGAGGAGTGAAAATTGCTGGAAGAAACATCAGTAATGCAAGATAAAGAAATGTCATTATTTCATTGGCAGAAAGCAGCAATGACTTATCATAGAATTGTCGTAGGGTTGGAAGGGACCTTGGAGATCTTCTAGTCCAACCTCCTGCCCAAGGCAGGAGACCTCATGCCATCCCAGACCTCATACCATCCTGGACAGATGGCTGTCCAATCTTTTCTTGAAAACCTCCAACGATGGGGCACCCACAACATCGGGAGGCAAGCTGTTCCACTGCTTAATGGTTCTCACCATCAGGAAATTCCTCCTTATTTCCAGCTTGGCTTCACTCCCCAAATGGTGAGTGAAGCAAACAAATCAGAAGAAGACTGAGACTCAGAAGGGCAGGAATGAAAAAACTAGAAAAGATAATCAAATGTAAGGATGTGTCACTGGAAACCAAGACCAGGATCATCCATACTATTGTATTCCTGATCACTAGGGGGAGAATTTCTATGACATGTCATACTTTTTTCTGCAACCTATGTTTGAGCTTATGGGTGGTTTGAACATGCTTATGAATAATCTGGTGGAAAAGGCCAGATTACTCATAAACATGTTTGAACTTGCTTATGGGTTCAAATGTAGGCTGCAGAGAAAATGTGAAATGTCATAGAAATCTTTACCCTACTGATCACCATGTATGGGTGTGAAAACTGGACAATTAAGAAAGCTGACAGGAAAAAAAAATGATTTGTTTGAAAAACTGTGCTGGAGGGAAGCTTTGTGGATACCTGGACAGCCAGAAAAGTGAACAAGAGCAAATCAAGCTTGGACTATCTCTGGAGGCAAAAATGATTAAAGGTTGTCCTACTTTGGGCAAGATTCTCTGGAAAAGACAATATTACTGGAAAAGCTGAAGGCAGCATGAAAATAGGAAGACCAAATATGAGATGGATTGACTCCCTAAAGGAAGCCACAAGCTTGAGGTTACAAGAGTTGTTGAAGACAGGACAGTTTTGAGATCCTTGACTTGATTCTGACCAACAGAGATGACTTGGTGGGGGAAGTGGCAGTAAGGGCATCTCTAGGCAAGAGTGACCATGTCCTTCTAGAATTCTTGATTTCAACGGAAACGAAAGCAGAGTGTAGCCGCACACTTCTGCTGGATTTTTAAAAAGCCAATTTTAATAATCTCAGAACAAGGATAAGAAAGGTCCCATGGCAGGAGATCCTAACAAGAAAAGGAGTCCAAGAAGGGGGGGAGCTTCTAAAAAAGAAATTCTAAAGGCACAGCTATAAACAATTCCAACAAGAAATAAAGGTGGGTGGCGGCAAAAAAGGATTCACAAAAAGCTCAGGGAGGACCTAAAAACCAAAAAAGAGATGTACAGGAAGTGGAAAGAAGGCCAGGTCACCAAGGATGAGTACAGACAAGTAGCAAGGAAATGCAGGGATGGCATTAGGAGGGCAAAAGCTGAGAATGAGCTGAGGTAGCTAGAGACACTAAAAGCAATAAAAAAAGCATTCTTTAGGTATGTGAGTAGCAAAAGACGAACAAAAGACATAGTGGCACAGCTCCGCAATGGAGATGGAAAAATGATAACAGAGGAAGAAGAAAAGGCAGATGTGCTCAATTCCTATTTTAGTTTAGTCATTTCCCATAAAACAGACTATGAACTTCCAAACAAATTGGAAGTGCAAGTGGGGCGGGGGGGAGGACTGCAGCTGGAGATTGATAAACAAATAGTCAAGGAATACCTTACCACCTTGAACGAGTTCAAATTTCCAGGGCCAGATGAACTGCATCCAAAAGTACTGAAGGAACTGGCTGAAGAACTCTCAGAACCGCTATCCATTATTTTCTTGAAATCATGGGAAATGGTTGAGGTGCCAGAGGATTGGAGGAGGGCTAATATTGTCCCCATCTTTAAAAAGGGCAAAAAAGAGGAACCTGGGAACTACAGGCCAGTCAGCCTGACATCAATCCCAGGGAAAATTCTGGAACAGATCATAAAGCGGTCATTGTGCAAGCACCTAGAAAACAATGCAGTAATAACTAGAAGCCAGAACGGATTTGTCAAGAACAAATCCTGCCAAACTAATTTGATCTCATTTTTTGATCAGGTCACCTCCCTGATAGACAGAGGGAATGCTGTAGACGTAGTATATATTGACTTCAGCAAAGCTTTTGACAAAGTGCCCCATGATATCCTGATTAGCAAGCTAACTAGGTGTGGGCTGGATGGAGGATCAAGTGTCAGGTGGATACACAATTGGCTACAGAATCGTACTCAGAGGGTGATGATTAATGGGTCCTTCTCTAACTGGGAGGAGGTAACTAGTAAGGTACCTCAAGGCTCAGTCCTGGGCCCGGTGCTCTTCAATATTTTTATTAATGTCTTGGATGAGGGAGTGCAGGGAATGCTTGTCAGATTTGCAGATGATACAAAATTGGGCCGAATAGCTAATACCCTAGAAGACAGAAACAAAATTCAAAATGAACTTGATAGAATGGAGCACTGGGCCAAAAGCAACAGAATGAAATTCAACAGGGATATTTTACTTTGGATGATCAACAGGGATAAGTGCAAAGTCCTGCACCTTGGAAAAAGAAACCAATTGCACAGTTACAAGATTGGATCACCCAGATTTTAAGTCTCAAGAGAAACATGCACAATTTAAGGAGTGGAAACAAATTGGAATATATAGAATTACTGACTTATTCGATTCAGGGGAACCAATCACTATTAGGCAAATAGAAGAGAAAACAAAGCAAATAAAAACCAATTGGCTACAAATAAAACAAATAAGAAGTTTCGCTATTCACTTACAACAAAAACCTGGCTCTCTAAGAACATTAACTGAATTTGAACAATATTGTATCCAAAAAGATAAAAATAAAAAGAGAGGACTAACCTCACTAATATATAAAAGTATTATTGAGAAAGAATATGGAAAAGGCGGAGGACCTAAAACAGTGTGGGAAACAAATTTAAATATTAATATACCTGAGGAAATCTGGACAGGAATATGGAATAAATACCCATATAAATCTATATCAGCAAATGTGAAAGAAATGGTTCTGAAGGTAGTGCATCGGTGGCATTTATATACTACAAAGTTACATAGAATTAATAAAGATATATCGGATAAATGTTGGAGGAACTGTGGACAAAAAGGAACTTTGGAACGTATGTGGATTTCTTGCCCCAAAACAGAAGCATTCTGGCATGAGGTAATTAGATGGATAGAGACGCTGAAAAATCAAAAAATAGATATGGATGAAACATTATTGTTATTTTCATTATTTACAGGGGGAAATGAGAAACTTGAAAATAAAGAATTAGTTGCAAATCTTATAGGCACCGCAAGATCTGAGATCGCTAGAAATTGGAAAAACGCTCAAGATCTCACATTACAAGCATTTACGAATAAGATATGGCATACAATGTTGATGGAAAAAATGACTAATAAAGTTAGACTATATAGAGGAGAAATAAGGCACGGTCAATTCACTGAAAATTGGAAGCCTTTATTAAAATATGCCAATAAAATAAATCCCAAGACACGTGGTTTGGAAAACAATTTGGAGCATTTAGATTGTTGGTCGATATTTCTTTAATATGAGACGGGGAATGGTGTAAATGTGATTTTGAGAATTGTGGGGAAAAGCAATTGGTCAACAGTTATTGGAATGGTTCCCCCCCACCCCAAACTGCCAGTTCCTTCACAAGCATGCATGGGAATGACCTTGTCTCCAGAAAAGATGGGGGGCAGGGAAGAAGAGAGGAGGAAGAAACATATACCATGTCCTCTTCTATAAAATATCTGTGATCAAAAACAATGCCCAGATATGCTTGAGACAATCCACACTGATAATAAAATTCATTCACTGAAACCAAGGTAAAATATATAGCAATATAAACATAGCAATATAATCAGACAGGGTGGAATTGTAGACAGTGAGATCAGAGGTACTACAGGAAGTACAGAGGGGGAAAACAATAATATTTTGTGAATTATTCACTTAATTGTCACCTACTGTACTTTCTGACTTCACTGTTTTCTTTTTTCACCAAATAGGCATATACTATGCATGTTTGCATCATAATGCTTCCTACATCTGATGAAATCGGGTGCAGTCCACAGAAGCTTGTGCCATAATAAAATGGTTAATTTCCACGGAGCCATTGTCTTCCCCAGTCCTAAACTCCACAGGCTTCTGAATCAGGGAGGGGTAGTTAATTGACTTTAACATTTCTTGAAGACAATGCTAAAATACAAGTTACATCACAGAGTTAGTTCCACTTCAGCAGAACAAACCTAGCCTTGTTCCTCCTTGTGGCTAATATTAATTTTTTAAAATAAAACTGGTGGATTTGATCACTTTCTGCTTGTGTCACATACAGCTTGGCCTTAGACAAGGGCAAAGCAGCCAGATTTTCTAAGATTTTGCATTGCTTAAGTCATATGGAAAGACAGGTTTACGTATATATATGGGCTTGGGCAGTACTAAGGTTAGAATGTGTGTTGGGTTCCCATGTGCAAACATCTGCTGGTTAATGGAGCATACCAAAGAATTTCAGAAGATCAGCCTATGCTTTATAGACTACAGCAAAGCCTTTAACTGTGTGGATCATGGGAAACTATGGGTTGTTCTGAAAGAAATGGGTGTTAAATTATATAACAAGTAAGATGACAGTTTACTATGTTAAGCTTTGTGTTTATTACTTGTAACATGATGGACTGTCTTTTCTTTAGAAATAAAATTTTTTAAAAAATCTATATGAGGCCGCTGGGTGAGGTCGTCCGGAGTTGTGGGGCCCGGTGTCATCAGTATGCTGATGACACCCAGCTCTACCTCTCATTTTTTCCTACTGCAGTGGATGCTGTTCCGACCCTTGAACGCTGCTTGGGGACCGTTCTGGAGTGGATGAGGGCAAATGGACTGAGGTTGAATCCAGACAAGATGGAAATCTTGCGCGTGGGCGGCCCTGGCATCAGTGGGTTGGGAAACTTCTTCTCCTTTTGGGGAGTGACTCTTCCCACGAAGAGTGAGGTTCGCAGCTTGGGCATCTGCCTGGACCCTGATCTCACCATGGAAACCCAGGTGGCATCTGTGGTCCGGGCAGCCCATTTCCATCTTCGGAGGATTGCCCAGCTGCGTCCCTATCTAGACATGGGGGCACTCACAACGCTGATTCATGCCCTCGTAATCTCAAGAATAGACTACTGCAGTGCTCTCTACGTGGGGCTACCCTTGAGACTGATGCGGAGACTTCAACTGGTCCAGAATTCGGTGGCCAGATTAATAACTGGGGTGAAGAAATTCCAGCACATCTCCCCCACTCTGGCTGCCTTTCATTGGCTACCGGCCTTCTCGGCAGTCCCCCCCACCCACCCACCCATGGAACAACCTGCCTATTGAGATCCGCCTGGCACCCTCGCTGGATGGGTTCAAAAGAGCATTGAAGACCTGTCTCTTCCGCCAGGCTTTCTCGGAGCATTAAGATCTCGGCCTCTCTTTTACCATCCTTTTTGCCATCCTCTCCATCACCCCTTTTTACCACCTTCATTACCATCTGTTTTAATTTACCCTATTTGGTTATGTATTAATTTATTTTTTATCGTGTTTTAATATTGTTGCTGATATTGTTGTTAGCTGCCCAGAGTGGCCTGGTTGCCAGATGGTGTGGGATGTTAAATAAATAAATAAATAAATAAATAAATAAATAAATATTCCTGCATTCAGCAGGGGGTTGGACTTGATGGCCTTGTAGGCCCCTTCCAACTTCACTTTTCTATGATTCTATGAGATCACTCATTCATAGGTTCACCGTAAGTTGGAGGCAAATTGATGACATGTAACAAAAACAAAAATAAATTAAAAGAAAACCCAGTGCCTGCCTTAATTTTCCTGTTTGCTTTCTTTAATAAACTGCACCCCACATAAGATCTCTAGAGAGGCAGCCAGCAGCCCTAATGCTGTTGGTATAATAGTCCAAGCTCAGCTCCCTGTGACTCTCTCACTCAAACTGCAGCCCTTTTTCTGGGTCCTGTAGAGAACACACGGAAGATCCATCTCTACTAAAACATCATCCACTGGGGCACAATAGGTAAAAGACATGCCCCATTGCCAAATCAATGCCCACCATCTAGTGGAGTTTCCAGCTATAATTACACCAGCCCTTTATGACTCCTGTGATGTTGCCAGATTCTCCACGTGGGGGGAAGGGATTGCAGACTGCATAAGACCCTTTTAGTGCAGGACTTTAAGGTCTACAAAGATCCAACCCAGGCTGCAAACTTTAATAACATATGTAAAAAATACTATATGCCTGAGGATATTGATGGAATCTTATTTCCTTGAATCTGTGTACCTGTTGTCTAGAGCTTGTGAGATTTGCTGGAATCAATCAGAAGCATATTCCTTTATCATGCCTTTATGACTTGTTTCCCTCCAACAAGAGGCAGGGTGTTATTATGGCTATGGTGAATTTGGATGTGGTAGGTAGTAGCTCTAAACAATAATATTGTGCTATTTCCAAACCAGTCCCCCAGATTCTTAAGGTGATAAGTTGTTTTCTTTCTTACATTTGTTTTCCTATTTATTTTACTTTGGATGATCAGCTCTAACAATCTGTACTTGTTGTTTCTCATTACATGACATATGCGATTGTGTGATTCTAGCTTTCTGCATGTTATTAAGTTATGATTTTTGGTCCTTTTTTATTCATCTTAGTATTCGTTTGTTGATCATTATTTCAACCCATGAAATTCTTAGCACCCAACAATAATCCATATTCCAATTTCTTCTTCTTTAAAGTAGCCTATATTAAAACCTATGCTTTAATGACATACAGTGGAATCTTAAACACATAGCACTATACAATGCACACACTCAATGTACCTTTTTGTTGTATGTTATATTCTTCGTTTCAGCAAAATTGCTCTAGGCCATTGCTGTTCTTTTACTGCATGGCTGCGCTTCTACTTTTCACTCATTTGCCAACATGCTCCATACTTTCAATTTGGATCTTTAACTGAATTTCTTGGGCTGCTCTTTAAAAGCAAAGCAAAGTGTGCTGTTTATACACCACCCTATAGTGTTTAAAGGACTCTCTGGGCAGTTTACAATTTAATTATGCAGGTTACACATTGGCCCCACCTCAGTGAGCTGGGTACTCAATTTACTGACTTCAGAAGGATGGAAGATTGAGTCAACCTCAAGCCAACTACCTGAGCCCGTCAGGATTAAACTCAGGCTGTGAGCAGAGTCTTCACTACAATACTGCAGTTTAACCACTGTGCCATGAGGCTCCTCCTTTTTAGTGATTATCATTAACTTGGTTTTCTTAGCATTCATATTTAAACAATGTTCAATGCTTACTTAATTGACTTAATTTACTACCCTTTCCAGACCATCTAATCAGTCAGCTAGTAATATTATACTGTGTGCATACTGGATGTTTTTGATCACCTTCTCATTGACAATAATGTCACAATTTAATTCAGCATGTGCTTTTCTAAAGGCGCAATCACAGTAGAAATTGAATAGCAGTAGCAAGAGTACACATTCTTGTCATTTACTTCTTCATATCTCTGTGTTCTTGGTATCTTGATCTATAAATCTCACTGCTGTGGGGGGGTTTTTTGCCAGTACACATTGCCAATTGTTTATCAACAATTCCATCAGGTTGCCACATTGCAGTTTATCAAAACCTTTCTTGTATTCAATAATGCAATCATACATATTCACATTCATGTTACATTTATCTCAGCCCAAGTACATATAGGCAGAATGATACTTCCATGAATCTAAACAATGTAAATCTTGCTTGGGTGGTCAGCCTATCCTTGCTCTCAGGTTGTCTCCACCCAAAACAGCTACTTGCCAGCACCAACAGACACATTTGAGAGGAAGAAACATAACCAGATGTCAGCTCCGTCACATCTCTTTTAAAAAGTGCTGCTAGAAGAACTTCAATTGTTGGCTACAATACATGCAGTTTGTCAGACTTACTTGGAAGAAAGTCCCATTATGTTCAGTGGAACTTACTTCTGAGCAAATATACTTAAGAACAAGCTGTAGGAAAATGCAATCTCCTGGTAACAGAATCCAAATATTTATATAAGATGAATTGCCAGTAAGAAACAATACATATTTTATAAAACGTCAGATTTACTTTAGCTGTTGTGGATATGAATATTTCTAAACAACTTGTTGAACGGGATTTACAACTCATCCTGTTCTTGCTGTGACGCAAACCTGGTAAATGTGGTCACTGACGTTCCGATAAAACAGAGTATAATGACAATGTTCATCTTCATGGCTCACCATTAGCCAACACTGTTTTTGTTCTGCAGCCAATGGTTTGTACACCAAATGCGTACACTGAATTTGATCACAAGAGAACAACAATTTAAAGTAGGCAAGCTTTTGAGAGAAAGGAATTTGCTCTGCCCCAATGCCAGCTTCCCACACTCTTGTTTTGCCACCAAAATATCAAGATCATTCCGAAGGTTTTTATACCTCTGCCATATTGCCCCTCTGATGTTAAAGTCATTCGCCTCAGCTTCCCCTTCAGTGCTATGTGGAATTGTTGCTAGAATAGAAGGATGTGGCTCCAAAGGAACACTTTTGTGTGGCCTCTGAATTCATTATCTCAAAATTGCCTGTTTCCCCTTTTGCAATGTGCTGCCGGGGATTCAGAGAGAAAAGAATCAAGGGGGGGGGGGGGAATCAACAAATGAAACTTTCCCTATCATTGCATCTTCATACTGAACAAATGACATCTATTTACTTTCCTTCCATCAAATAGGTAAGTGGAGTGGGGTGTGTGTAGGGAGGGTGAATATTTGTATCAAAAGGAAGGAACTGGGTTAAGACATCTGTAGTGCCGTTCTATGCATGCTTGCTCAGAAGTCAATCCCACTGAAACTAACTTCAGCTCTACATATGTCTACTCAGAAGTAAGCCCCATTGCATGCAATGGGACTTGGTTGCAGGTGAGTCTGCAGCCTTGAAGCAGAAACCTAACTATGTTTACTTATAAACAAGGTGCTATGAAATCAATGTAAGTTACTTCCAGATAAGAGTTAGGATTTGCTACTAATTATTTTGTTTCAATTGAGAAGTCACCCTTATCTCTGTGGTTAGGTACTTAAATATCAACATACTGCTTCATACTGTGTGTCAAATTCTTTTTCTCTGAACACCTTGTAGATTTAGAGCATAATATTACAAAGATTAAACTCTTGGTTCTTCAGCCCAAGGAAAGGACATTGCTTCAAGACAGGGATGTAGCTAGATACACTTTCCTATTGCTATTTTGTTTTACCATTTTTTTTCATTTATTTTGAACTCTTTTTACTTTGATGCCTCTCCCCACCCTGAGCTTTTTCCCTTTTAGGGTTGGTTTATTGCTTCCTCTTTTTTTTGGCCACATTTGTCTTATCTGGTTGTAGGCTGTTCATTAAACAAGCAGAGAGGACTGACATTAAGACCTTGAACTCTGCATATGCTGGAGGAATCTGCTGCTTCCTACTTTTAAGCACAAAAAAGCCATTTGCAACAAACCAATGAATTCAAAAGAAATTTGAATGCCAAGGGCCCTTCCTTTCAGGAAAAGACAGAGGGTGAAAGAAAGGAAGGAAGCAGATCTCGTGCTGACCACCTGATTTTCTGACCAGCATTAATTAGCCTGCCACTTGTTTCTCTGCTGCTTTGCTAGTTGTGTTCTGTTTATTCTTCACTGTTTGCAAGTGTGCAGACAATTTAAAGAAGCAAACAGAAGTACAGCCGGTTAGTCTTATCTTTTGCTTATCTACCAAGTTTCCACTTCTTTTCACTAGCAATAGAGCAGGAGTTGCTTGAAGAAACAAGGAAGAATGCAAATGTATCTTTGAAGCTAAATATGGCCAAAATCCCAGATATATTTATTTACCGAGGTCGGTGATCCACAGCATAAAGGAAATAGCTCCAGGTTTATAACCTTTAAAGCCCTGAAATAAAATACAAATTCAAATGTAAATGCCTAAGATCATTAAATGGATTCACCCTTCCAGTGCACCTCCTCCACAAGCATATTGAAATTCTACTACCTAAACTAAAGTGGTAAATGGCCTTACCATTATCCAGAAGAACAGTGGGTTCTGCCTCTCCAGCTCTCCCACTCTTTCTATGTGAAATCTTGAATCACAGCCCCTTCTTAAGATTTCCCCACCTATTGGAACCAAATTATCCATAGGGGTTACACCTATGTTTAAGCACATATTTATAATCTTTTAATTTCAAAATATAAACCAATGTCTACTCAAACAGATAAAATGGAGGGTAGCAATATCTTAATTGAAGATTGATTTCTTTCTGTTTATAAAGAGCTAGCTTGTGTTTAAAACTTCCTGTCAGAAATCAATAGATTGCTAACAATACTGGCTGAGTTCAAAAGAAAATGAAAGGACAAGGTAAAAACGCTATTCAGTCTATGATGACAAGTAAGAAAATCTCTCAGCATAGAAGTTAATAAAGTGAACTTAAAGGGGAGACATAAAAATGGGAGAAAAGATGAAGAATTAAAAACATATGAAAAAATTAAGTAAAAAATCACAGAGGAAAGGCTCTAGAGAGACTGTTAAATTGTTGGATAATTTGCAGCAGATAAAAAAGATGGACTGAGGGAACAACAAATAAGGACTATGATGTAGGAGAGATGCAGGAACTTTTGGTAAAAGCATGTACCAGTAACCTGGAAAATATTGCAAGTTGTGTATTAATATAGGATAGTGTAGATATTATTAAGATTGATTGGGATTAGTGAGGATTCTATAAAAACCAATATCTGTTAATTTTCCAAAACCACTGGGGTTTCTTACACAGCTTGTTTGTATAATACACCTTTTAAAAGTATTTTAAATGAGTTTTTCCCCAGAAGCACTGAGTTTAAAGGATTTTAAAATTGTAGAGTGCTGGTCTTTTGATGCAGTTTTAAACAGGTAACTGCACTAGTCTGTTTCAGTATGTTGACAAAATTAAAGTGGGGAGAAATAAAGAAAAGCAAAGGGCAAAATGTGGTGGCACCTTAAAGACTAATATACTTGTTTCAATGTGAGCTTTTATAGATCAATCCTTACTCAGATGGGAAGATCAGTTAGAACTGGATGACATGGTGAAATAAACTTGACATGGAAGCAGGGGAGGGGGGCAGTTGCTGGCTTCTGTCGCTACCAGACTGAGTATGGTTAAAAGATAAGTTTATCCTCAGACAGTAATAGCCAAGAATCCGTTAACACTTGTGGAATATAGCTGGTCAAATCCCTCTATCATGGGAGGAATTTGCCTGCATTTTTACCTAACTTTGATTTGATTGCTCTACAAGAAAAACAGCTTGCAACTAAAGACAAGAATTTACAGTAAGATTATAAAATCTGGTTTGTTCTATCTTGTTTGTAATTCAAGAGAAGGCAGAGTGGCAGGGCATTCCTGAATTTTGGTTAAAGAAGATGTAGGATGGGGAGTAGATGACCAATATTGACACCGTTTTAAACTGTATTGCAGTTGAGCCAAGTATCTGAAGCTCAGTCTTTCTTTTGGTTGATACATATACACTACTCAAAATTCTGAATATGACTCCTTTGTTGTTTCACTACTTCTGGAACAATTGATAAAAGGATTTAGTACAGGATTCCTAAACACCCTAATTATTATGATGGTCAATTTGTGGATAATCTTCCACAAAAATTGCAGAGCTCTGGAGCCTTTAGGATGATCTTTAAGACATGTACTGCTGGTAGTTTAAATGAATGATAAGAAAGCAAACAAGGCCAGGTGAAGGCTGCTGGCATTACTGTTTACATTTTGTCTGCAGATACTTGGTGCTGGTGTCTCCAGATTATTATATCGATGTATATATTCTATCCATAATGTGGGCAGTGTTACTGATTTACAGTGGTATGTCAAGACATAAAAGCCATCTGTTTTCTGTTATTTTCTTGCACAATATCCACACTTTGTATCACATTAAAATGTGGTACAAAGTATGGATATAGTGCAAGATAAGAGATTAAGATGGCAGCAAGTGAATATGATGAATATTAATTTCTTTTTAAATTTAGATGTGGGATATGTTCTGCAAAGCACTGTATGTTCTCCTGAAGCAAATATTGATTTTGTCTTGTGTGTATTATCATCAGGTCATTTGTTTTCAGACTAAACCTTTATTATCATCTGGGTTAGAGCAAATGATTCAAGGAATAAAACACTGCTGTGATTTGATAAAGAATACAGAATAACAGATTAAAATAGAGAAAAAATGAGAAAAGCTCATGAATCTTTGGGCTACAGAGTTTATACATCTATGCTCAACATTAGGCAGGAATATTAAAAAAATGAGTTGCAGCCAAGCAAGTTTGTTATGTTGCTAAAAGTTGTGGGGATTTTGAATTGGAGTCTGGAAATACAAAAAACAGCATACATTTTGGAATTATTTGCAGGCAGGCTAACAGAATTAAGCTACAGCTTTCAGATGCCTGTACTTGCCTTGGTATGGGAAGATTTTTATTCTGGTTTGATTGAAGATATGAAAGCTGGTAGAACATCATCTGGGGGATAACTCTTGGAAATATTAATAATCTTCCCAAATGGCTTCTTGTTAATATGTCATAAGTAGAGTCTGTTATACAATAATTAAATAATAATAAAACACCAGGAGAGGATTTAAAGCAGCCTAAGCTTTAGAGGAAAAGCTTAAAGGAGATGAGCCAGCCTTTGTAGCCTTGGGCAAGCTGCAGAGTCCTAGAATTTTCCAAGAAGAAGGGAATAGTAAACCACTTCTGAATGTCCTATACGTAGAAAACTCCAAAAGGGGCTGTCATATGTAGCAGTCGACTTAATGGCATTCAATTATTATTATCTTGCTTTACTGTCTGGTTTATTTATTCACATAAACAATATAGGGTGCATTCCTAATGATTGGAAGCTCAGTATAATCATTACACTGTTTTAAAAAGGAGACTGAAAGGATCTCATATTACAATTAGTCTAACTGATATTGCTGTAAAAGTCTATGCAAAATTTCCCTTACAGAAATTGGAGGACTGGGTACAGCAAAATTCCATCTTAGTGAAAGAACAAAGTAGGCATTTTGTTTTAGTGTTCACAAAATGCAACAAAAAGATGGGCGGTTCTACATTGCAATTATTGATTTAAGTGCACCTTTCAATTTGATAAATAGAAATTTCTTATGGGATATACGCTTGAAGAAAAGTGTTGACTGGAAACACTTCTTCCTAATTAAATTAAATGCCATTAAAGCAATTGCAACATATGGTGACCCTTTCTAGGGTCTTCTAGGTATACAGAACTCAGATATAGTTTACTATTCCCTTCTTTGGGAGGTGTTCTTGACTGTGCGGCTTGCCTGAAGCTACAGAGGCTGTCTCTTCTGGGAGGCATATTTAGGTAGGTCTGTACAGACAACTGAGGAAGTTCAGGTCTTTTTGTCAGCAGAATGATCTGGTCATTAATAGAATTATACCATAAGTCAGGGGTCCCCAACTCTCGGTTCGCGGCCTGGTACCGGGCCGTGGCCTTGGCAGGACCGGGCCTCAGAGACAGATCTCCCACCCACCCCCGCATGCACTCCCCCCATGCCTGCCCACCCACACGCACGGCCTGCGCACCCACACACATGTGTGCCCCACCCACTCGTGCATGCGTGCACGGGGTGCCCCACCCATGTGTGCATGCGAGGGAGTGCGCCTCACCCACCTGCCCCGCCCATCCGTGCATGCGTGCAGGCACACCCCGCCCATCCGTGAGCATGCGGCCCCCCCGTGAGTGTGCCCTGCCCACCCGTGAGTGCGGGGGGTGCCCCCACCCGCGCACAGACCCCACCCCCCCAACTGGTTTGCGGTTTGGAAAAGGTTGGGGACCACTGCCATAAGTGGTCATCTTTGGCAGAAATGAATAAGGGGTTATTTGGGTCTGAAAAAATCCATCTGGTGGCATCTCATAATTATATGGGAATCATGGCCATCACAGGTAAAGAGGAATAAGCATCCATCTGCATTCAGGCTTTCAACAGCTTATTGAATTATAGGTATCCACTCACTCTATCCAATTATAAAGGTGTATAAGGCAAAGAGATCAAGCAAAAACAAAAGAAAAACAAGCAAACAAAAAAAGAAGACAAAAACATTGTGGCACCTTAAAGACTAACTGCTATATTTTAATGTGAGCTTTTGTGGACAAGTCCAATTGCTCAGAAGTGTTTTGCCTGAAATGCTAGCACAGACTAACATGGCTACCTTTCCTAAAACTACTACTAAGGCCAAGATGTTGCCATTGCTGTTTTTTGGCACAGAAATTTAGGGGTTTACCTATAAGGAGAAGACTGAAAGAATAAGTACAAAACTGATTTTTAAGTTGATCCTACTGGGGGTCACAAAACTTAATTTTTATTAAAATGTATATTTCTTATGTGCTGTCACGTCATTTCTGATCTACAACAGTCCTAATGGTTTTCATATTATCGGAGATGGTCAAGGAGGGGTTTGCCATTGCCACCTCCTAGTGAGTTTCTGCTACCAATGGGGATTTGAACCCAGGTATCCTAGGTCCTAGTCAGTCACTCTGCCTATTATACCACACTGATTCTCAAAATGTACATATAATTTATAAACTCTTATTTTCTCTTTGGCACAGCAGCAAACTGTCCAAGAGGAAATAGCAGTGTGGTATTTGTCAGAAGGAGATAATGAAACAGATAGAATGTTAGTGATAAAAAGGCAGTGTTAAGTCTCAGGTATCACTGCAGCAGGGCACCACAACTGAGATTATGAGCATGAGGGTAAATAAAAGAGTAGAAAAACACCAAGAGAACAAGGAAGAGACAGGGAAACAGCATCTGAGGTGTTCAGCAGAGCTTTCTATCTCTTTTGCTAAATCATTGCTATTTATTTAGTAAACCCCTTACTTGCTATTTAATTAGCGACAGCAATCACACAACTGTAATTAATGCATGCTATTTATAAAAGGTAAATAAACAGTATGGTGTAAGAACATTTATCCCCTCCCTCCCAGACTATTGGCTTCTGGGGGGGGGGGGAGCTCCATAGCTGACCATAGAGGCATCAACAGTGATACAAATAGCAGTTAAAGAGGGAACTGGTTTTTTAAACTGGCACCATAGTTTATGTGGGGCATTTCTTTTCCTGCTTTCTATGGAATGATGCTGAGGTTCCTCCCTCTGCATGTATGTACTTAATTGACATTGCTTAAACTCCCTGTGTGAACTATATTAATACAATGGTATTCTCTTTAAGAAGTAATCCATTAAATTTTCAAACACTGGTTCAGAATACCTCACAGGTAGAAAAAAAATCTACCTCCCAGGACACAATTAGAGATGCCTCCTGGAAATTTCATATATTTTAAACTTAATAGAACATGTGCACATTGTTTCCAGCAATAACACACACACACTTTGTTCTGAGCACTTTTGGCTATGATAATCTATGGTACTTTGGATCAGCAGTCAGCTGTTTTCTCCTTCCTTCATCCTCACAACCACAGTGAAGCTGGGACCTTTGTCTTTTCTCCAAAATTGTTAAAAGTGCACTAGCCTTCCAGAGGCCTTCAAAAAGGGAGGCTTTTTCTCATTAACGTGGTGGGAAACACCAGAGCAGGTAACATTGTCCTTTGTATTAAGTTGTTGCGTTCAAAAATTCTCTTAGAACAAAGACTGCAATCCTAAAGGCCTTCTCTGTAAAAGTCAAATTAAGATAGTGACTTTCCTCAGAATGTGGTGAGAATAAATGAAATAGTGTTTGCAAGTCAGAAATTGTATATAAATTGACATGCAGTAGCTGTAAATGCTGGAAGACATTGCTTTTGTATATCTACATGTGTATATATACACATATATACAACTTAGGATGCTCATGTTTTAAACAGGTGTGACACAGCAAGCAGCTTAAGAGCTAACAGTTTTGTTTCCTTGTGTCAGTCACATGTATTCACCTACTGCCTCAGTGACCGTTCCTTGACAGTAAGCCTATTATCATCTTTATATCACTGTGTTTGTGGAGGACTACATGGACAAAGGAAAACCTTCATAACTCTTAACTCTGAAGGTTTTATTGATTTCACACAGCATATCTTTATATGTTAGGGATGTGGTGGCGCTGCGGGTTAAACCGCAGAAGCCTCTGTGCTGCAAGGTCAGAAGACCTGCAGTCGTAAGATCGAATCCACGCAACAGAGTGAGCTCCCGTCGCTTGTCCCAGCTCCTGCCAACCTAGCAGTTCGAAAGCATGTAAAAATGCGAGTAGATAAATAGGTACCACCTTGGTGGGAAGGTAACGGCGTTCCGTGTCTAGTTGCGCTGGCCACATGACCACGGAAGATTGTCTTTGGACAAACGCTGGCTCTACGGCTTGGAAACGGGGATGAGCACCGCACCCTAGAGTCGGACACGACTGGACAAATTGTCAAGGGAAACCTTTACCTTTACCTATCTCTATATGTCTTCTCAGAGGTAAGCCCTCTTGTATTCTGTGGGGCTTATTTGCAGCTAAGTGATCATAAGATCCAGGCTCATGTCCAGGGGCATATTAATTTTGACAGTACACATTTGAAGTGTTCATTCACTGGAGTTTTCGGGCAGTGTGCAGTCTCTCTTACTGCCAGCAAAAAATAAAGCACTACATAATGTAAAGCAATTTTAAGGTTTAATATTGCAGTCCTTTTTTTTTTGAAACATATAAAAAGCAAGGAAAATTTGGACACTTTGATTCCATTTTTAATTTTTAATAAATATGTTAAAAATACTTTGGGTCCAAATCAGTACAGTATGGAGAAATATGTTGCAGAGTGTGCCCACAAATGTATTTTTGAACCCCTAACTTTACATCCATGGTAACTTTAGCATGGAACGCATTGGCCTATGATATCTGCAAACATTAGGATAGGATCTAGGATCTGCCTTCTCCCTACAGAAGACGTCTGACCCAGTGAACCATTTCCGCTGAGAGAACAGAAGCAGCAGCAATCTTTGCCCTGTGCATTCCCTTATTTATCCCCCTGGTTGTACTTGTCACTATTTTAATCTGAAGTTCTGTCCTGGCCTCCTTGATCTTAATGGGGGTTGTGTGTAAAAATGTGTAGCTTGGGGATGTTTGTTTTCACCAGTGACCTAAAATAGTTATGAGTGCTTTGTAAACGATACCAACGTCCTCACATTTTTGCTAAACTTGTTTGCAATTTCAAGGGTGATCTCATAATTTCTTCCAGTTCCTGTTTAGGAAAAAAAAATCATATTCATCTGCCACACCCAGACATGTGAGAAGGAACTCAATATTGTCATTACTAATTTAAACTGACATTTTGATGTTGCTAATGTAATTTATACTTTTCCAGCCACGGCCAGCTTGTAATTGTTAAAAAAATATTGAAGGAAGGGACCTGAAAAAAAAATCAAAAGGTGTTTAGAAATGTTGCTGTTAGAAAGGTTTCTTGTTGCCTGTAATGGCTGCAACCTCTGTTTACTTCTGTCTACTCTGAAGTAAATACCACTGAGTTTAGTGTATTAGTTATTTGTTACATTTTTATCCTAACTATCTTCCAATTAGCTTAAAAGTTATGTACACCATTCCCACTTCCTCCATTTTATCCTCACAACAGTCCTATGATGTAGGTAAGAGTAAGTCAGCAAACCAAGGTCACTCAGTAAATTTCATGGCTTAGTAGGGGCTTGAATCTGGATCTCCTGGCTCCCAACTCATCTATTGGTTTCAGCAGGGGTTATTTTTTTAACAAGTCAGTATGTGTAGGCTTTGTAGCACCATTTGAGCTTTTTTGAATCCATGGAAGACATAATGTGACTGATGTATATTTAGCCAATAATATGCAGAGCAAGTACTACTGCCACAAACCAGTTGTACTTACTTGTACCAGGTTTTGAATCATGCTTGAAGTAAGTCACTATACTGATGCATATCTATGGCTGTAAGTAATAATCTTACTTACTGGAAAAAACAATGTTGTTAGGAAAAGATGAAGGCAGCAGGAAAAGAGGAAAACCAAATATGAGATGAATTGACTCAATAAAGGAAACCACAGCATTGAATTCACAAGACATGAGCAGGGCCGTTAATAATAGGACCTTTTGTAGTCACTAAAACATAGGGTTGTATAGATCAAAAGCAATTTGATGGTACATAATAATGGAAAATAATGACCCTTGAAATAGGTGGAAACACTTTGCTACCATAACTCACTGCCCATTCAAGAACATTTGACTTACTGTTATTGTTAATGGAACAAAAGATTTATTCCTTAGTAGCAGGACCTATCCTATAGGAGTGCTTTGAATATGATCCTGTGTGGTCTAATCTACTATACATAATTTTACCACATGGATTTTTGTGCAGTTTCTTGAAACTCCCCCACTGGGAGGGTGATTGGACATTCCTCCCCAAAATCATTCATTTATTATATTAGTTTGTACCAATGGAAACATTGTGTTACATAGTGTAGTAAGTTACAACTACAGTAGGTTCATTAGTTGGTAAGTCAACTCCTGTAAGTTCCATTGATTCATTGGGCCAACTCTAGTTATGACTTACTACACTAAGTAACAGGATTTCAGCTCCAAGCGGAACTGGAACTCCAGTTCCCATCAGCTGCAGCCAGCCAACCAACATATTGGTTGGCCAGCTGCGGGGTTTGGACTCGATGGCCTTATAGCCCCCCTCCAAATTCATTATTCTATGCTATGAATTTTCATAGACATTGTTCTGTGGAGATTCGTATGTTCCCTCCAAAAAAGTCATGTTTGTATATAACAGTAAGCCACAATTCCTGACTAATTCCAGATTTCTTAGAATGAAGCATTTCATCTGGGCTTGTTCAGATGTGTGTTTTCTCACTGTCATTTCACATCTGAGAATGGTTTCCGAAATCAGCAGGACAAATATGCATATCTATAGCCAAGGAAGTCCCATCGTGCTAAGCAAGGCTTGCTGCTTCCCACAGGCAACTTGTAAGGGAAGCAGGGATGTTCCCCCTCCTCAGATCTTGGGGGAAGAAATACATTCTCCCCGCTCCCATGTGAATACGCATTGCATTGCCACCAAGAGATCCAAATCCTCTTTTGGTTGCTGGAAACATTTCCCTGTCTTTAATCCACATTCTGGCAGGCAGAAGGTTATGAGGTGGAGAGTTTCCTAGCAGGGCGTTTGCTCCAACCCTATTGAATGTCTGCTTGCCACACAGCTGCTGGACTTCCAGGTGACGCCGGTCTCGGAGGACTGTGCCTTCCAGCATTCCTTCCCATTGGCTGGGTTACCTACGGCTGATGGGAAATGCAGTCCAGGACCATCTGGAGGCCCAGACGTTCCCCAACTCTCCTTCGGAAGCCTAAGGAGCTCAAACTGCACCCGTGCCATTAATCACGGAAGTTCTCTTTTCCCGGAGGCTACCCATACCCACAAGTACGTTTGCGCCTTTCACTGAGGTCAGAAACCTGAGGCTACGTGACTGAGATGAGGCAATGGGTATGTCACTTGGCGTGTTTGCTCAGAAGTAGGTCCCCCTGCCTCCACGGGGACCGACTGGCAGGTGAGGGCGCACAGGATCGCAGCCTGAAGCGCGTCCTGCTATGAGGAAGGAAGTAACACCGTCTCCCCCCCCCCCTCCCGCGAGGAGGGCCTTTCCCTCAGTTCCTGCGGGTGAATAATAGCCTGTCGATCCCTCCTGCGGGGGGTGAAGTGATAAAAGGGGAGGAGGGAAGGGCAAGGAGACTCCAGGAAACGACTGCCGCCGCCGCCTCCTCCTCCTCCTCCTCCCGCCGGTGCCAGTCTCCTCTCTCAAGCCGCGAAGCCTTGTCTCGTTGCCCTCTTTCGCCCTTCCCCTCGGCAAGGAGTTTGGTTGGTGTTTCTCTCCCGGGCAGGGAAAAGTTGCCGCCGGGAGTGGCGCTGAGGTAGTTCTACGTGGAAGGCGAGCGTGTGAGAGTGTCTCTCTCTCTCGGGGAGGGAAAAAGCCATCGCGTCCCGCGCCGCCCCGGGCTGGAAGTGAGCGACGAGGAGTCGCCACAAGCGCGCCGTTGCCTCAGGTAAGCGCCCGTACCAGCTGCTTCTGGGGGACCGAATCGCCTTCGTGACCCCAAGGTTTGAGGCAGCCCGGGTGGCGGCAGGGTGAACTCGGCGCGCCCTTGTGCTTTTCCATATCAGGCTTTCGGGTGGGAGAGGTGGAAAATATCTCCCTTCTCCCCCGTTGTGTAGATAGAAGCAGGTAGTTTGTTTGCGTAAGCGAAAAGCGGCTAACGCGAACGGGTGTGAACTGGGTTTCTTCTTTCTTACGAGGGGAGTCAGAAGTCCTGCTCTTACGAGTGGTTGGTCCGTCAACGAAGCTGCTCTTCTCCTCGTACATTAAACTATAGGAGTTTTTTTCCACAAGTGTGACTTTCTTTTTCTTTTCTTTTTACAGGGAGGGAGGAACGGGGTAGTCAGACAAAATGGGTGGAAGATGGAAATGCTAAACGTCTCCGCTCCCGGCCCTAGTCCCTTTTGGACTAGATCGGCTTGTATGTTTGTTCTGAAATGACCTTGCATCAATCGGTGTCTTGGTGATGAATGCCGAAACACCTGCGGCTTCCTTCATGAGCTAGTAGGACTTCAGTTGGTGCTACATTGGTAATGCAGAGGGGACAATGTTCTGTAATCTGACAGTATCCTGGAAGGTTTCTCTTGGTCTGGTGTTCACCAGCATGTGGCGGTGAGCAAGATTGCTTTATTTAAAATATTTTTACCCCAATTTTCTCTTTTAAAAAAAGGACCCTATTGTGTCATTAAAAAGACAGTATTTAAACAAAATGAAAAACACAGAAAATGAAATAGAGGAAGGGAAAAAAGGATGTCAGACCTTCAGCATGCTATGAATCTATATTTTAGAGGGTTTGGAAAATGTGCTTGGGTATTATTTGATCAATATTAAGTCAGACTGTGAGAAAAGGAGTAATATCTCTGATTATTTAAAATCTTTTGTGGGGTGTGTTGGGGGCATGGAGAATGAATAGATTCCACCCCTAGTCTTAATGCTGGACTTCATATCAGCATTAGGATACTAGACCCAGACTCTTTTTTGTTGTTGAATATGGTAAAGGTTGTGACTGCCCTATTTAAGAAGGTATGTGGGGAATTGCTTCTTTCACATACTGTGAATGTTCCATAGGGTTGGTGAGTTTTATTAAGAGGGTCTGCTCCTTCTCAATGAAAAAGATTTATCCATAGAATGGCTTTATTGATTCTCCTCCACTGTGTTACTCCTTGTGTTTGTGCCCTCTTATTTAAGTTAAAACAGGATAAATGGGATAAGCCTGAAGTTGAGGATTGTCTGGAATCCAATCCCCTGGATAAGATGACAGGGGGCTTCTCTGGTTTCAAAGAGGGAAGCACTTGATATTCAAAGATGTCCTTCTCTGGCTAGGAGGGCTTACCACTTTGTCCTGTTCTTTCTCTTTAATGTGTCTGTTGCAAACAAAGTTATACTAGGCAGAACTTTCCTCCTCTCTGTATTTGCATGTTAAGGAGAGAGTTATCTATTGAATCACTGTTTCCAGTGCAGCACATAAAAGGCAATAAAAGAAAGCCTAATGCTAACTTACTATTTTTGGAGCCTCTGTTACCAATCTGCCCACATCTGGGAAATTTTACCTCCTCCCCCCCCCCCCCAATACAACTTTCGGAATCTCCCCAGGGTTTACAAGCTCTGCACCAAGCACTGAAACTTCCTGAATGGATACTTCTATTCTTATTGTTCAGATGGAGAATAAATTACACTTCTATGATTGCTTTAATTGCTTTTCTGTAGTTGAGCTGCTGTGGTGTAGTAAGATAGGACAGAGTGTTAGAAACTTAACAATTAAACGGTTGTCACAGAAACAAACACACCAAGTGTTCCTAGTCAAATTATGCATCCTCTTCTCATCTTGACTTACCTCATGGGAGCTCCTCATCCAGTGTGGCATTTTTATTGCTTAAATGAGGTAGGAGTTTGGGGGGGGGTTGAGAGGGGGTGTCCATTGCTCCCCCTCATATTCTTCCCAAAAACCTGCAGTTGAGCATGGGGGGGGGGATCCTTAGTGGTGGTTAGGCCTTTATTTTCATAGGGTGGGGGAAGGATAGGTAAAAAAATGTCTCTTTACTTTCTGCCACTGGAATCACACTGAGGAAAGCTTTACTTGGGAAGAAGTTGAGGCTGGAAGGAAACATTGGATACTAACATTTTGGATAAAATTGGATAAAAACATTTTGGAGGGAGGGAGATAGCAAATTTGACTCAAAACACCAGAAACACCAAAAATGAGGGATTACATGACCCCCCCTTTTTTTCCTTTTTTTTTCCTTTTTTCCCTTCTTTTTTGTTTTTTTTTTGTTTTTTTGTTTTTGTTTTTGGCATCCTGCAGTAGTGTGGTGTATGTACAGCGAAAACCTGATCGAGTTATTTTGCATTACCAGGAAGCAACACCTGGCAAATATGGAGCAGACATTATGAAAGTCTTTGTCTCTCCTGGTAGCCAATGTAACAAAATACTTTAATTTGAAGAAAGACCTCTTAATTTTCTTCTCTCTCACTGTATGACATCTGGTGCTTCATAAATAAATAATGCTTCAGAATAAATGGATATCCCAAAGATTAGTAATTAAGGTGGGGAAATGGCAAGTTGGTGTAGTTAAGACTGAAAGTAAATATTCCACCCTAGTGGGGAGTAAGTCCCATTGAATAAGATTGGGAACCTACTATTGGATAAGCATTGTTAGACAGTGCAGTTAATTTCTGTTGCAGAAGACAGGGAACTGCTCTCTCTAGAGCCACAAAATATATTGAGTGAAAAAGAAGAAAAATGAAGCCTTTTTCTTTCTATTTTAATACAGCAAAGGCAGCTTAAAATATCTCAACATAAGCAGTACACACAAATATCTGTATAAAGTTTCGAAATCAAATGCATTTAAGAATGAACTGTTATCCTATGAAGTTCTGTGTTGGACTGTGTTCAATAGAATGGAATATTATTCTCCAGATCTCATTCATTGCTGTTGTTTTAAAACACAGGAATGAAATTTAACAATTTTGAGTCACTCCTGGACTTTAAATAACCTTTCCGTTGATATTCTCAAAATTCATTTAGTTTTTAATTTCAGCAGCTAATCAATTCAAAATGAGATTGATATTTAATAGAATTAACACTTTTGGATTTAAATAAAAATAGCAAAGATAACACTTCATTAAACATTGTGGAAATTGTATGCCAACTGTTGTGATCTCTTGAATATTTATTTATTTATTTATTTATTTATTTAACTTATATGCCACCCACACTACCCAAAGGTCTCTGGGCGGCTTACAACAATTTAAATGCAATAAAAAGATAAAACAATTAAAATACAATTAAAAATACAGTACTCTAAAAATTGCCATCAGGACCCACAGTTGATATTATTTCAATTAAAAATCTTCTGGAACAGGGGGTCCAGGAGCACCCCCAAGCTACGGACCCTGTCGATGGTGTCGAAAGCCGCTAAGAGGTCCAGGAGTATCAACAGGGTCACACTCCTGGGAGTTCTCGGTCCACATACTGCTGAAGCCTACCTTGTAGGATTTTGAGCATAACCTTCCTAGTGCGTGAAATGAGTGCAATTGTATGGTAGTTGGAGCATTCTTTGGTGCTGCCCTTCTTTGGGATTGGGATGTAGACTGATCTTTTCCAATCCTCTGGCCACTGCTGAGTTTTCCAAACTTGCTGGCATATTGAGTGTAGCACCTTAACAGCGTCATCTTTTAAGATTTTAAATAGTTCAGCTGGAATGCCATCACCTCCACTGCCCTTGTTGTTCGCTGAGCTTTCTAAGGCCCACTTGACTTCACTCTCCAGGATGTCTGGCTCAAGGTCAGCAACCACCCTATCTGGGTTTTCCGGGACATCCAGATCTTTCTGGTATAATTCCTCTGTGTATTCTTGCCACCTCCTCTTGATGTCTTCTGCTTCTGTGAGGTCCCTACCATTTTTGTCCTTTATCATGTCTATCTTTGCACAAAATGTTCCTTTAATATCTCCAATTTTCTTGAACAGATCTCTGGTTTTTCCCTTTCTATTATTTTCCTCTATGTCTTGGCACTGTTCATTTAAGAAGGCCCTCTTGTCTCTCCTTGCTATTCTTTGGAAGTCTGCATTCAATTTTCTGTAACTTTCCCTATCTCCCTTGCATTTTGTTTCCCTTCTCTTCCCTGCTATTTGTAACGCCTCGTTGGACAGCCACTTTGCTTTCTTGCATTTCCTTTTCTTTGGGATGGTTTTTGTTGCTGCCTCCTGTACAATGTTACGAGCCTCCATCCATAGTTCTTCAGGCAAATCTTTAGTGACATTCAGTTTTCACATTTTACCATTCTGTATGCATTGTATCCTTTCCCTATTAAGTGGTTCTGTTGAATAGCAGTTGCATTAAATTATATGCCTTCATTCTTAATTGATTATAGGTTTTGCCATTTGGTGTTTTTTTGAATGTAAAGTTGGAAGCATCCACCTTCTATCCATCCATGTTTGTGTCCATACAACTTGATACTTAAAAACTAGCTTATGCCAAAAAGAAATGTTACCCAGGCTCTCTTATACCTAAATGGAACATTGCTTCGAAAATCACATTCTGGTTTTAGACAATATCTTAAATGGGCTTTCTGGTTGCTCTAAGCACTCTCATCTGTTTTTTGTTTGTTTGTTTTTAGGAGGAGGGGATGTCTCCATGTTAATATAAAAAACTAATACACATCATTTGCCTGGCTCAGCAGGAATGATAAATTATCCAAAATCATGCTAACTTACTGATTCATTCATGTTTTGCCTAGTGCAGAGACTAAATATGCCTTATAAAATTATGTAGCTACAACACAGTAAGTTAAATTAACATATAATTAAATCCATAATAATCGTAAAAGACCACAATCTTAAAATAATTTTAAATCTTCAAACACACATACAAACATCAAAAAAGGGGGGGCGTGCAGCATTCCTCATTAAAAGGTCTTTTCTTTTTTGCAAAGGGACACTTTTATCTCTAATTCTGAATGAAGTTAGTTCAGCTCTGCTGACTTGACATGGCTACTAAATGGCTACTAATTGATTGACACAAGTTGGAAAGGCAACAAGATAGAAAGTGGGCATATTAGGCTTACCACATTCTTGTCTCTGGCCATCCTTGAGTTCTGTAATCCATAAATGAAATCCTTCATTTAAAAATGGAGTATAAAGCATTGCCAGGATAGGTGGATGGCTGTAGTATAGCATTGTCAGCAAACAGAACTGTGTTTTAGTAAAACAAAGAAAACAGATAATCCTTTGTGTAATGGGATTGGTAAGAAGAGTGCCAGATAAGGTGTTTGTTTCTTCTGAACATAAAATAATACAGTTATCACTGGACCTTTGAAGCTGTAGTTCATAAGCAGGGCTGAGGTGATTCCTTGGAGCACTCGGTCAGCCTTGTTCCTTCTTTGTATTCAACATATTGGAAACATGAGGGGGGAAAAACAGAGCTAGCTGGTGCTTTAAATCAGCCATTCTCTACCTTTTTTGGGGCCACAGCATTTTTAGGAGCTCTTCTCCTGGTCTAGGTGGGGCCTGGAACCTGAGAAGGATACAACACAAACAGATTAATAGAAAATCCCCTTGTCATATTTTTCAGTCTGTGGCCCCCTTTCAAATATGCCAGGGCTATATGTGCTTTATGGTCTTCATTGAGAAAGGCTTTTCTAAATCACAGTAAAGTAGGACTGAAGTCATTCTAACCAACACGACACTTGGAAGGCCTGGAGATATATGGAATGGTCTAAATTCTAATTGTTTTTGTTTATCAAACTTTTCATAAGAAAGCTATTTTCTTCAAAACAAACTGTTTTACTCATTGCCAGATTTGTTTAGCAAAACGTGAAGGTGCAAAATACAATAATAATCCTATATAAATGATTCAGCAAACTGACATGTAAGAGAACACGGGAAGCTGCCTTCTGTGGAGTCAGCCTGTGCTCATCTAAACTCTCAGTATTGTTGGTACTCACTAGCAATAGCTCTCCATTCTTTTAGGCAAAGTCCCTCCCAGCCATATCTGAAGATGTCAAGAACAGAATCTTGAACTTTGTGCATGGGAAACATGTACTTTACCACTGAGTTTTGGAAACTTATATTGAAATATTTTTAGCTTTAACAACAATATGGAGACCAACTTTGCACAGTTGTTATAATATTAAAAAATACTGTACAGATTTGTACCATCCAAAGTGGTGGTTTTGACTGGACCATGTATATTAGGATACTAGAATTCAGGTGGTATAACTGCCCTACTGAAAGTAGGTTCAACAGAATGAATTACTTGAATTGTTGACTTATAAACCAGCCCTAATCTAGAGGAGTCTTGCTAAACTCATTGGCACCTTTGAGAGATATCGGCAAATGATTATGTGAAACAGCATGCTGCAGGAATTGCCCATAGCATATTGTTAACATGAGTAATGCCCTGGAAGCTGTTTAGTCTAATGAACTTAAGTCACATGATTTGAAATTGATTATCTGACATGTCTAAATAATCCAGGAGTTGAGTTTGTGTTGCTTTGATTTTTTTATTTTTTTTTTACTTCAGGGATATGCAGTTCTGCCATGTGATCACTTACTTCACTGATCTTTTATTTTTACTTGTTGTTGAATCACTTTTGATTTGTATGTTCCACTAAATATTTAGTTCAAACTACAAATTATTGACCTAGATATGTTGCTGAGTCAGAAGGAAAGTATCAAGAATGGAATAAACTTGGGTTTGAGGAAATAAACATTTGTGAAAAAGGCATTCATGCCAAAGAAAATAAGCTATATGCCTTATTAAATTTTCCAACCATGCACTGATTTAGCACAGACAAGCAGATTTGCATTTTTTATTGCTTTCTCATCCTGGACTGTAACTAGCTGTAATGTTCTGTGCTTTGCTAATCAGAAGGATGTCCTACTGTGTTGAATTGGAAAATTACTTGCTTAATATGTACAGAACTGCTGAATAGCTAGCTCAGTGGTTTTGGTATCTTGCTACAGAACCAGAGGTTGGGAGCAATCTAAAGCGATAAAAATCCTGTCTTGGTTTGCTTGGTTATTTGTCAGAATATTCTCTGCAGAAGTGGAGTGCAGTTCACTCATAGTTACTTTGCTTTAAGTACTCTACTTCTAGAGGCGTGATAGTCTTTAAACAATGAACTGTGTGTGTGTCAAGTCATGGCATTACTATTCCATTTCCCTTCTCCTTTTTCATACTTAGACACTTGTTAAAATGGCTGATGTTAAAACTGACATTTAAACTGTGTAGGTTTCCTTTATTTCTGTAGTTATGTAAAATACGTTGTATGTTCATCACAGGTCTGTCACAAACTTGCCAAAGGTGAACTGTTGAAAATCAAGATGGCATCTGATTCAGTAAGTGAATCTGCTTCTAAATGTTATATTCTGTTTTCTGTTGTAAAACTGTTCCAGGAAGAACAAATTAAAGTGAATTTGACTGTAGACTGAATGAAAAGAAAATGTGCTCATTGTTCTTTGGTCATAAAACTAGACTAAAACCAAACAGAAAAGTGAAAGGAAATCAGAACTCTATATGCTGTTCGGAAAGTTACTCTGGCATTGAGAAGCATAACTTAGTGCTATAAAGAAACTTTAAATATAAAAAGTACTTTTTGTATTTTTAAAGAAGTGAGTAAATAAAAATGCAGTTGTGGGAACTGAATATCTAGTTCTGCTTTTCCCAGTCTAGTACCCTCTAAATACATTTGATATAAATGACATGGAGACAATGGGAATTGCAATTTAACACATCAGAAGGGAATCAGCATTAAGAGGGCTAGTGACCAATTAAACTATTTTCAAACTAATTCTACAAACATTTAGTTCTGAACTCATCCACACTGTATTAGACCAGAGGTCTTTATATTGAAAACCAGATTTCTTTCAAGGTCCCAACGTCTTCCCACATACTGTAGAAACACTGCCTTGCCAATGTATTGTAATGCCGCTTTCTGTACTCTACTCACACTGACTTCAGAGGACTATTGCAAAATGACAGATACTAGAGTTATTTCCCTTTTCCATCCACTATCTGTGATACTTTCTTGAGGTTACTTGTCCAGTTTAACAATGATGTTCTTTGGTTTCTTTTTTTTTTTTAGAGTGCACCTCCATACTATGAAAACTATGCCTATCAGCCAGAAAATGTTGCTGCTCCAAGATATGTCAGTGCCTACAACATGTATCCCCCACATTACACAGCTTCATATAATCCTCCATCTGTGCCACAGTACATCTCGCCAGTTTCAACTCACCATTCAACACCAGTGCCAACAGTAGTGCAGCCAAAGCCTTCATCTACAAAATGCACACCAAGTAAGATTTGCTTCCAAATTTACAAATAATGGGATTTATGTAACCAGACCTGTTGTCCAGATAGCCAAAAAACCTCTTCATATTTGTTCATGTTTTTGAAAGTGCTTTGCACAGCTGTGGCACTATAGCCATAGTCTATAGATGTGTAAGAGAAGTAATGTGGCAACTGGACCACCAACGCTGGCTCCTGGTTTTCTGCAGCGCTGCTTCTGTGATTTCCCCCCCCACTTTCCTTGCTGGCTTGGAAGCCAGTTTTTGACCATAGCCCCTATCATGGGTTGTGTCAGGCCCAGAAAAAGACCATTTTCACTCATTAAGCAAGTTCCTGGCTCTGGCTCCTAGGCTCCAGTGCAAAAATGGCTGCCCCAGGAATGAAAATTAGGGTTTTTTTACAAAAGAAGCAAAAATAGTAATGCATGATACTGTATTTTCACTTTTAAATTCTTTTTTGGAGGGGGCCTTCAGGGTAGCGCTGGGTGCTACAATAATACTCGGGGGGGGGTGGCTGCACGTGCCTTTTACTGAATTGTAGAAAAGGCTATATTGTGGATGGGGACATGGTGTTATGGTGCTTTCCACAAAATAGCTCTTATTCTGGATTCTCCAGCTTATTGTTCTCTTCCTCTCCAGGGCAATTTTGTATGTGGCATATTTAAGCATATAATTTGGGGCTTTTGATGAGGAGTCCTCCATTTTTGATTGGCCTTATGGTTGTGCCAAAAATGCAGTTGCCCTGACCATGCTTTAGTTGATTTTTTCCAAAGTTTAGCCAAGGAACAAACAGCTACCGTCTCCTTCTCCAAAGCCGGGGGCTGGTTAGATTGATTGTTTTGTCCTTTGTGCAGCTGAGATACGTACCCAGTAAATAAACAACCTCCAGTCTTCCAATTTCAGACCTGGGTCAATGGATGGACACTACCACAGAACTGTTGGAACGTTTCTCTGGGCACCTTGCAGATCAGGAAGAAGAATGAGGCTTCTTGTGCTCAATAAGAGGGTGGGAGAATACTTTCCATGGCTAGTATGGCAAGCAAAAATGTGGAAGACTGGCTTTGAAGCTCAATCAAAAGAGATCTCATATATTTAATTAACAAGATGAAAGATACAGTGGTGTTCAGTTTTATTGGCCATGGAGTTTCAATCGGAATTTTGAGATTTATATATATATATATTTATATATATGCATTTTTCTCCATTTTATAATTGCAGGGCTCAGGAAGATTTTGTGTTTCCTTCTAGCAACTGTAATTTCATTGATAGGAGTTGGAATTGCAGTTGTTCTCTCCTGGTACTTTGGTAAGGCTTCATCTCTGTCTCTAGAAGTTTTAGTCAAGGATTTTGTTAACATGTTGTGGGGTGGTGTTTTTTTTTGCCTTCCAAAAACTGAATGGATTTTTTCCCCTGCTCATTAAATTATGGTATGCTTAAATAATGATCATGACATTATAACCTCTGATGCCACTACTTCATCCTCCTTCCTTTTTTCTGTTCTGACATATTGTGGATGTTTAGGTTAGAACAAGCATGATGTCAGTGGTATCAAGAAATTGTTTAGCATTATTCACCATTTCTCCTTGTACTGTATTTATGAAAATATTGTAATTAAAGCAGCAGAACATTGTAAGCAGTCTCTCATTAAGGAAACCACGAAACTTTTGGGAAATGTATGTTTTACATGGCATGGGTAGCCAGAGTAGTATGTTTTACATGGCATGGGTAGCCATGAGTCATAGAAGACACTTTCTTAAACCAAGCATAACGTGCACATTTTTCTGTTGCTTTAAAAGCTAATCTAAAACTCAAGGAAGGTAACAGTGCTGGAAATCTTGATGAATATATTTTAAGCCACTGTTCATATGGTGCTATTGAAAGTGGAATATTGAAGTTTATTTTGTCTTAAACCATGGTAGCTTTTAGCTGGTCTTATAGGTTGTCTTTGGAAAACTAAATTGGATTCCTGTATCTGTTTGTTCCTTGTAGTGACAGGCAGTTGTTTTGGTGCCAAGATACAATGTGGAACTACAGGAGTATGCGTCACACCATCTCAGTGGTGTGATGGAGTACGTGATTGCCCTAATGGTGAAGATGAAAGTCGCTGTGGTAAGTGTACTGCAATGAGTTTTTATCTTCATCAAAAATGTATTGTCTGTACAGTTATAAGTTGTGAAACTCATAACCACATGAAATAAGTGAAGGGCACTGACTTGCATAGCCTTGAAAGACTAGTCAGATTCATGGAATACAAGGCTACCTGTACTGTACTAGTCACATGGACCATATATCACTTTTAGGATGAAGCAGTGTGGTGTTTGGTACCATGTAGGTGGAATCAGCAGGGTGTTACTGTGCTGATGGCCTGTTTGTGGGCTTCCAGGAGGGAACAAGAATAAACAAAATATGAAAAACAGGTTTTAGTCTCATTTCCAAGACTTCTATTGTTACAATGGGAGTAATGTACCTTCTTGAAAAATTGTAGATGGAATAGCAATCAGAAATAATTGTACTCAAATAACTGAGGAGCACCCATGTAGTAATCGGTTTATGATTTAGCGATCAAGGTACAAAATGTAATGTGCACAAGCTTTTACAGGGAGCAGAAGCTAACAATTATTTTTGATCATTTTCTGAAATATGTTTACCACTAAGAACTACACTGTAAAAGCATCATGAACTGCAGTGTTGACTAATATTGAACATTTTGTTTCATGCAACTGGTTTCAATCTAACATTAACATAATCATTTTGGCATACTCTAGATCAGGGATCTCCAAAGTACTACCTGCGGGCTACATCCGGTCCGCCTGGCTTTTTCACCCAGCCCGTCCATGCGGGTGGGTGTCCATGCGGGTGGGCACGTGGGTGGGTGGGGAGTGTGTGGGTGCGCATGCATTTGCATGTGTTCCTTCAGCCCTCGAAAATATTGCAAATATGTGGCCCTCCGTGTGAAAGTTTGGAGACCCCTGCTCTAGATTAAAAGTGGAAAGCAATTTGCTGAAATTCTTTTTAAATTAACATTTTCAAAAGTAGAAAAACTCATGAATTGTAGGGCTAAAGGCTCCTGGACTTCATGTACTTGCTATTAATTGGATTTTTTACTCTGTTTTCTTGTTTAAAACTCTTCAATATTTTTCTACTTGCAGCTTAAATGTTGCTTTTTGAGTAGTAAGGACTATAAACAATTCTTTAAAAAGGAAACACTCTTTTAACATTTCCATATCTTTTGAGACCACAAGCTGTACAAAGCATTTATAAAACCTATCCCAAAAAAGCAGATAAAAAATTGAAACATTTTATATGCATGAAAACAGGTGTAGGCAAAGTGCATCCAGTTTGGTACATGGAGTTCCAGGGGATGTAAACGTGGATTTTGATGCATGCATGTACATAGAGACTCTATGATATGTAGATTTCACCTGTAAGCTGCTGTATCAGCTCTGGCCATCATCGATACATTTATTTTATTGCAGTTAGACTTGATGGACCAGAATTTGTCCTGGAGGTCTATTCATCTGAAAGCAAAACCTGGCATCCTGTATGCTATGATAACTGGAGTGATAAAGATGGGAAGACTGCCTGTGAAGACATAGGATATAATGCGTGAGTATAGTTATGTTCTCATAATAGGAATATATGTTAGCTGGCTGGATAGCTCAGTGATCTAGCTTTCAGGCTGCAGAGCCAGAGGTTAGGAGTTTGATTCTCCACTGTGCCTCCTGGGAGACGAGCCAGCCTGTGTAGTTATGGATAGAGATGAGTGCGAAATGAACCACAAACCAACAAACATGGTGAACCATACTGGTTTATGGTTCATTTCATGACCCAGTTCAGGGATCCTGTTTTGCTGAAGCGAAACAGAATGTCAAACTTTTTCCCCTTTGCGGTTTGTTTGCATTGGCAAACGGGGGTCACTCTCCTGTCCCTCCCCCACATTGCCTTGGCCTACCTGTTGCTGCTGGCACTGCCGCCACCCAGGGTGCCTTGATCCTTGGGTGCCATCCTTAGAGGCAGTAGCCCTGGCAGGGAAGATGAGCTGCTGCCTCTGAGCATGCACCCACTGCCCAGCTGGTCAGGGTGATAAGAGGGAATATAAAAATCTTGTCAAGAGCAGGGAAGATGTGCTCTGTTGTTTTTAAATGTACTTTTACTATTGATTTTATTTACCGTTTTTAATATAAAACTTTTAAAATTCTTTTTTAATATTTATATACTTACCGTTTCAGCTTTTAAATATTGTCTTTTTAATGTCGTTAGTCAATTTGGGTCCTTTTAAGGAGAAAGTAAAAGTATGTTAAAAGTAAAAGTATGTTAAATAAATAAATAACAATTAAATAAGATTCATTACACTATTTTGCAGCTTAAGCTTTAAAGCAAACTTTCTTATTTATTGTTAAACTTGAGCCTCCATTTGAATGACACTTGCTCTGCCCTTCAGTACTTTCCTTTTGTAAACCCAAGTGAGATTCTCATGTGGAGTGTCATGTACTTTGATGTTGTACATGGAAATCTGTATTTGAATATTAAAGCTGATTTTAGGAAAAGTGCCACTCAAACGTGCCACTCTGGTGGGGTCTTAGTGCATAGGTAGGAATGGACATTGTTAAAAGAAGGAATGTCTGAATGAGGGATTTGAACAGGATCCTGAAAGAGTTGACTGATTTTGAAACAAACTCTGCTTACGAAGTTGGAGCTGTTTTTTTCAATCTGCCCAGTGATTCTGTGTGCTAATACCTATGCTAACTTTGGATCAGGATCTCCTGCATGTGCAGCAGTGCAGTTTAGTGTTGCTACAGGTACTGCAGCCAGCTCTACTATCTGTCATACAGTGCAGACAGGGCCAGCTCAAGGTAATGCTTCTGCTTGAAGTAGAAAACAAGCTGATGTGACTTCCCTTTTCTAGAACAGAAGCCTGTTGGATGGGCAGTTGCACTTTTATTCAGCATTGACAATGTGAGGGTATCTTCTACCACACCTAGAAGAAGCAGATACAGGGAAAGGTGACTACCACCTCACCTTCAGAGCTTAAAAGATATAATTTCAGAGCTTGGAAAGTTTAATTCGGTAATTCTCTTTATTGAATGGCTGGTATCAGGTTCTGCTCTACTTAATGGCAGGGTACATTCCATGTGCAAAACTGTGGCATGGAACAAAGTATAGTAAAGTTTACTTGGAACACAGTGGCATGGGACGGAGTATAGTGAAGAGGCTGGGCTGCAAAGTTGATACATGTCTTCTACAAAGCATTCCAAGGATATTTCAGCCAACATAGGTTACTCCTTGTAGTCTTGCCTACCTAATAAGAATTGTCAAACTATTTTCCTTACTTCATGAGTAGATGGTGTTAAATTCAGTGTCTTGTGTACTTATCAAAACACACTTTATGTTCCATATCTCTCCTGAGAGTTTTTTAATGTGTGTTCACCACATAATGTTTGCTACAGAATTTTGAAGACCGTTAATAATGGTTGCAGAAGGAAGAAAACTTGTATTCTATGTCTGTGCAAAAATTTTTAACGCACTTGATGGTGTCAGATTTTCATCTTTTCTGCCTGATTCAAGGAGTGTGGGTCCCAGATTCATTATGCTGTATTATTTATTTATTTATTTATTTATTTGTCATGTCTGTATTCTCCATTACACTCAGCATGGTATACATGACTCCTCCTTCTAGCCGTCATCTTTACAAAAAACACAGTTAGGGGGTGACTATGTTGACAAATAATGTGGGAAATAGTTTGACATTAGGAAGTATTATTTTCTGTTGACTACATGACGTAGAAGTCAATGCAAATCAGCCTGGAGTCTCCTCCCGCTGCCGTTTGTACTTTTCCCCCTCTGCTGTTGGGGCTTCTACTTTTTTTCAGTGAAATGCATTCACATTGGTTCAGGCAGTGTGATTGCTTGAGACGATGCTGAATGGGCAACCACTGAGTGGCTCTCTCAGCTTCCTAGTTTAAGGCAAAGAGAGTGGAAGCAAAGGGACACTCACAGAGGGGACTTAACTGAGCAGCCCTTCGTTCATTTTTCCTGTTATGTAGTAATGCCTTGAATTGGGTCAGGCTGAAAGACTATCACTGGCCCATAGTACTGTTGTGGAACACCTATCATTGCTGAAGAGGGGACTAGAACATTGGTGAAAACAGAACTAGGCATTAGTGACATTATCAATACATTTTCTGGCTAATTTTTTTATTCTGTTTTTTGCTGAAATAGGAATTATTTGGGATTTGGTTGTACATTTTTTTACCTGTTGGTTTTATCTTTGGCAGAAACACATATGTCAGTAGCAAGGCAATCTATTACAATGGATCTAGAAGATTTATGAGGCTGAATACAAGTTCTGATAATACAGACTTGTATAAGAAAATGTATAACAGGTAATGTTTCTATACTTTTGCCTGTTCTCTAGGGTTATGGCTCCAGTACTGTTATAACACACTACTCTCTCTCTATTAGGAGCAGAGGTTATGATTTTTAGAGTAAGTGCTGCTTTTAGTAAAATGATAGAACATGAAAGCTTTGTCCTTTGGATGAACAGGTGTTCAGAAGGGATTTAAAGCTTATACTAGGGGAATGCCTCTGAATAATGCAAGCCTACCTGGGGGCTGGTTCTGTGGGTTCTACATAACTGGCAACTTGTCAAGAGGTAAGCTTCTGGTGTATGTGGAAGATCCATATGATTGGTACCCTTATCTGTTTATACGATTACTCACGTGCAAGTATAAGTATAGGATTTTACTATGTGTGAGGCTGGGAGTACTTTCAAAGGCACTCCACAGAGTGTACCATCCATCTCTTCCAGCAGAAGCACTGAGGGACACCTGTCTACCATAATAGGAGAATTACAGGGATTGTGTTTAGAAAAAGAGACACCAGAGGGTGCCATTTCGGCGGGAAAGACGGAGGGGATAAAAGGCAGGAAGGAGGGGGGAGAGGGGCAGTTGGAGATAAAAGATGAAGAAGCTTGTTGGGTGCAGGAAGAGGAGAAAGTAGACGGAAAAGAAGACTTGGTGGAGATAGTGCAGGAAGACCCCTGGGCAGGGGAGTGGGTAGAGTTCAAAGTCCCAAGAGAGTATGCAGAGAAAGAGTGGAAGAGACAAATCTATAGAAAGCCACTTTATTGGGGGCAAACTGAAGAGAAAGGAGAAAGCAGTTCAAAGCCTGGCAGCAGCGAGAGACCCAGAGGAGAGAACACAGACAATGTACGGAGACTCCTGGGAAACCCAGTGGGGCCAGTCCGTTCAGACCGAGGTTGAGACAAAACCCGGGCAAAAAGGTATGGGAGCCACAGGTGGGCTGGGTTTTCAGCCCCCCTCTTTGACACCTAACATAACTGCATCCAAAGCCTCAGGCTTATCACCAAAGTGGTATGGTCAAGTTTGGAGTTCATCACCCTTAATGTTAAAGGGAAATTTGTTAGAGCTTGAAGATGATAAATGTTATGATCCACCTCTGAAGCAAGAGGCAGGGGCTTCTGTTAACTGAGACTTGGATAAGTTGTCAAAGAATAAAGATGTTTTGTTAGAAGACCTTGACGTCCATGACTCGTCCTTACACCACAATGGGTCGGAAGGAGATAAAGGGGCTGATAGGAATCACACTATGCTGAAGAGTAAGTCTTCCAACTTTATATGAGTAGAGTCTCACTCTGTCTTTTGTCTTACAGCCAATGGTGTCCATCATTAAGTGTGGTGTCTCTGCGATGCATAGGTAAGTAACACAATACTGTTTATGGTTTTATTATGTTTATCTTATTTGGATTGGTGTTATCTGTGTCCAGTTTTTGCCTAGATGCAAATTATGATGGTCTAGTTCTACCATGATAAAAAACAACAACCCAGCAACTGTGCTCAACTTAATCCTGGAGATTCTAGTTTGAGAATCTTTTCTGAACCAGGATTACGCTTGAATAAGAACTGTGATTGGCTGTTCTGCTGAAACTCTTTTCAAATATGAAGACCCAACAACTGGGATTAAAAATCACCATGCTGAATCCGGTTAGAGCTAGTGTGTTTGTGATCTTTAAATTGGGATAACATATGCTACCTGTAGCTCTTAGAAATGGGATGAGAAACTATTTAGCTCTACAGATGTTTTACTTGATGTCAACCACTGTAGGTGATTATGAGGGTTGGAATCCACAACATCTAAAAGGCTAGACATTCCCCGCCCTTACACTGGAAGAAATGATGTTCTCTGAAAATTGTGGCCATTTTTGTTGTTGTTAGACAGAGGTATGGGAAGGCAGCAATGATTGTTCTAAAAACATTGTCTGACTTTTAATGTGATTTTAAAAAAAAACTTATGTTTTAAAGATTGTGGCACATCCAGGAAGAGTGGGCACCCTCGGAACAGGATTGTGGGTGGAACTGCTGCCTCCCTTGGAGACTGGCCATGGCAGGTCAGCCTTCATTTCCTCAATATCCATCTATGTGGGGGATCCATTATCACTCCTGAATGGATAGTAACAGCAGCTCACTGTGTGGAAGGGTAGGTTCTGAACAATTTCTGCTAAGGGTGTTTTCTTATTATCTCAGCAGCATTCTATAAAATTTGGCTCTTTGGATTTTCCATTTATGTGTAGTTGTGATGGTTCGTCTTCAGTTTTGAAAGGGGAGAGGAACATGATAAGTTTTCTTTTAGTCATGTTAAAGTATTATTGAGGATATTCATAGGAAATGTCCAGGCAGCAGGACTGGTCCTACTATAAGGCAGTGGAAAGCATTTGTATCCCTTGGCCTTTCCCTTCTTTTGGAGCACAGAGCTATGTGGACCATGAATAAATGTGCTTTATTAGGGTCACTGACCAGCAGATATATGTGGACCATACAAGTTGCAGTCCCTGAACTAGTGTCTTCCTCTTAGGTGCCAGGGAGAAGGCTGCCATGTCACTAAGACTTAAATTAAAGTTCTTCTGCCAGTTCAATTTGATTCTTGATTCAGCAAGGTGATGATGAATGCCACCTTGCCTTTTGCTTCAGATAGCAGAATGTCTTGAGCTGGCCCTGGCAGAAAGCAGTGTTCAGAAGTGGTAGATGTTTACATGCCACGTACTGTGACATGTACAACTCTACCACTTCTGGTCAAATATTTTCTGGTATTTTTGCTGTCTTCACGTCTTCTTTGTGATATTTTAAGAAATACAACCACTTTCTCAAAAGTTGAATCTCTGTCACTTAACAGGTAGTTAATTTTTTAAAATGTATATGCAGTTTTAGCCCAGGTATGTTATCTTCATGATAGCAAACCTTGACATTAGGAGCTACCTCTGATGCCTCAGCGTTCCTGCTGAAGAAAAAGCAGTAATTGCTAGCTTTCATTCTGTTTTGCAGGAAAAATTCTAATCCTTACTTCTGGGAAGCTTATGCTGGCATTCTGACACAACCAGAAATGGTTTCTTTTAAGGGACACAGAGTAGCCAAAATAATTAGTCATCCAGACTATGATTCAACATCTAAAACAAATGACGTTGCCCTTATGAAATTGCAGACTCCTCTAGTTTTTAATGGTATGTATTTCTTTACCTGTTTCTAAATTACTGCCTTTCTGAATCCTAATGTTGATTTATGCTTGTGTAAGGGGATGTATGTAAATCTTGGAGACTAATTACTGTTTATTAGTGAGATGCTGATTACATTTCCGAATGTGCACCTAACAGAAAATAAGAAGATTCTGTTCTTTTTCTTGTTGATACTCAAAACTTTAATAAAATAGACTTTGATAGATCTAATCTGATCCAGCAAACATTCTCATGATGGCACATAGCATGACGTTTCAATTAATGTGAAGTGCTACTGCAAAAATGAATAAAAATATATGCATATGACCCTTCTTGGGCTTGCATAAAATAATTATTCTGTTTATACTTTTTCTGTTCACTACTGAGCAGTCTCCACCTTTTATGAGAAGTTTCTGAAAGGTTCAGTACCTTTCATCCATCTTTACATAAACATAATGGTGTTCTGAAATATCTGAGCTTCATTATGTTGCATTAGATACCAAAGATTTTTACAGATAGGTGTAAATAATAAAATGTAACATTTTCTTTGAGCCATGAGGGACTGTTTTAACTGGTGTCTTCAGCAGTGGCAATTTTGAAAATTCATGCTAGTTTACTATATCATCAGTAGGGATTATTTGCGTTCTGTTTCTAGAATTTGGATTTGTTAGTGGACTACAGCTTCGTGGATAGGAAAGCACAGCCAGTATAGATAACGTTAGTGTCTACTGTGTAGTTGTAAATAGATCGTGAAAAGATAAACAGATTTTTTAAAACAAAAAACTCCTACTGTTTGTGGTTAGAAAAACAAACTGATTACCAGAAAAAGTCACCTACCTTTAGCTTGTAGTGAGTATCAAAAGTATTTTAGCCCAAGGTACATTGGGGGGCTGATAAACTTAGCAGATACAACAATTCTTGCATTGATCAAAGGTCTACTTTAATTTGATAAAATATGGGTCCGGTACAGCCCCTCTTACTAATGGAAGATTGGGTTATTTCTCACATTTGAAAATGTCCACAGATAGAGACGACAATAGTAGAAATCACTTCTACTGTAACAGACAGGTTTTTCAGTTGGGGAATTTACTTTAAAGTGTTATCGTAATGGTGGTTTGAAACTGAGTGTGTATAGGGAAAGGGATTCAACAGACTCTATCCATAGGAGATAGATGCTGTTCCTTTCATCACAAGGTCCTGCAAGCAGCTATGGTTACTGAGATTGCAGTTCAAGATTACTTAGACTCAATAAACATAGAAACAATTGTGCTGTACTTTTAGTAGTGCCATGGTACAGTGTCACCTTCACCAGATTGCCAGAGCAAGGTCAGATGAACACTGCCAATGGTGCAAGCTTCATGAGCATGGATGCATGATAAACTGCTAGTACAGGCAAGTAGTCTCTAAGAAAAATAGTGGCACCATGCCATAATCATTTTTGCTGTTGAAAAGGATGTGCTTGTAAGCAGATTTCTGCTCCTTGCATGTAATGAGAGATAGAGATACAGGGAGCTGAGCCTGAAGTGAAGATACCAACTGATTTTTTTCTGATTAACTTCACAGTGGCTGTTGTTTCAACTACCCACGGTGTGTCTGTAGGAATAAAGGTTCCCTGTCTTGACAGCTCTCATACAGTCTCTTTTATTTCCAAACCTTTTGATTGTCCGTTGGAAAATGTTCTACACAATGGTACTATAGGCTTGTGTTGTCCTTGAAAGTCTTCCATTTGTAGATCTCCCAGACTGCTGCTATAGGAACTTCCTATCAAACTCTACGTTCTGGCACAGTTACTGATTAACAATTTGTTCTTGCTTCATAGAATTTATAAGACCAGTTTGTTTGCCTAACTCTGGAATGATGTTTCAGCCTGAACAAAAATGTTGGATATCTGGATGGGGAGCACTGCAACAGAGAGGTAAGATCTGAAACCAAAACTTGGGGTCTCTTCTACTTATGCAGCAATTAAATTGAAGATTCTGAATCTAGCCCTTCCCAAGGGAAAACGTGGAGCTTTGGTACTGCTGAAGTAGAAGTGTTAGGTGCCAGATATGAGAACTACAAAGAAATAATGTACTCAACCTCTTTTAGTGCCAGCTGCAGCTACACTAACAAGAAAAAACAAGATTGAATCCTCGGCAATGCCTCTTGTAACACATGTCACCAAGCCTTACAGCGGTTCACATCTGCTCTGGTTCATTTATACACAACTCAGTTTCAAGCAGTACAGGACCACTGTCCCCAATGGCTTGTCCCTGACTAGCCAATTGTTCCTGCTTCCCATCTCCAGAGATGTTGGTTCTGTCCCCTCACCACTCTCTCCTCAATAGGCAAATCAATCCACAGTCCCAGCATGTCCTTCCAGAGCATCTGGTGTCCCTCCTTCCCACCCCACTCCCTGCTCTTGATTGCCCAGAGCTGTCTGTTCCATTTCCACTCCTTATCTCCCTCCCTCCTTGCCCTTGCCCCCAGCATTGATCACATAACCCACTTCTGCTGCAGGGGCCAGCTCTTTTTCCATATTTTCTCCTCCCCTCTCCACCCCATGGACCTCAAGCATATCTTGCAGTTGCTTGCACAGAGAGCCTTAGCAGCACCACAGAAGAAAGCTGAGGCTGCCTCAGAAAGCAGGTGCAATGCTGTGGAGCACCAGGAGTGGCAAGGAGGGAAGCGTCAAACATCTACAACTGTTGGGGCTCTGGGAACCTCCCCCGCATTAAAACATAGAAGAGTTATGGCTTGGGCACATATTAAAAGTGGAGCAACTGCTAACTTGCAGCAGCTACACTTCCCTCAGTTTATTGCAGAGGTGTCATTTGTGCCACCTTCTCGGCAATACTTGGGAACAAAGGAAATGCTTCTCTTTTTACATAGTCTGTACCATTTTCCCCCTTATTATGGTTACAGGGCTGGCCATATATTTTGTAAGACAAATTATTTGTCTCAGAATCTCTCCTTCTGGAAGAACAATAAAGTACAATGTGGCACTAAGACTAGCTGATTTATTATAGCATGGATTTTGTGGGAACTGATTGTTAAAGTGTAGTTTCTGGATCCTAATATCACCCTCGGATGTTCTAAGTAGCAAGTCTTTCCTCAGATGCTCTGTCTGAGGGGAAGGGGAGATGAAGGGGCAGTATATGTGAAGGAATAAGGAAAGTGTAGTTCAAAACAGGATTCGAAAGGATTGACAGAAGATTAGCTGAAGGCCAGAAGACAACACAATATGGTGAAGAGTCCACCTCAGGATTTAATTCACAGCTGCTTTCAGGAGTGCTTGAGTTGTTTATAACCAAATAGAACCTGGGCAGGCAACCTGATGCTTCCACGTCCATTTGGTGGGATTTGTAAGAACTGAGTTTTCAAGTGTTGTCTACAATGGCCCAGCTTGTAAATACAAGAGGACCCTTGTTGTCAGTTGTGATTAAAACCAAAGATGACAAAACACTGATGTGTCACTTCTAAAAGAAGCTAAACCTACATAAACCCTACTGCTGGAACATTTTGCTGCTTAGGACATTGGGGTGTGTGTGTGTGTGTGTGGTATGTGACGCTATAATTTGTTCATGAAATATCTAGTTACATGCAGGTTATTTTTGTAAATCATAAATAATGAGTAGCATCTTGCATTTCCTTGAACTTGTTTTTTGCAAATCTATTGCATATATGTTTGTATAATGTGGATGAAAATATTAATAACTACTGTTTGAATGTCTTGTAATGTACCTTTTCCTGCAATTTCAGGTAACACTTCCAAAGTGCTGAATGCAGCACTTGTCCCCTTGATAGATTCACTGCTATGTAATGACAAATATATCTACAATGGAATCATCTTGCCCACCATGATTTGTGCTGGCTACTTAAAAGGGAAAGTGGATTCTTGTCAGGTAATGTCTCTCTGTTGATGCTGTGTGTGAAGCACTTTGTTCCTATAGGTTTCCCCTGTCTAAAACCTAGAGGGAAAAGTTGCCAGAAATAATTTGATGGTTAAAGGTCTGCCTTGGGATGTTATAGGGCTCTTGCCAAGTCCCACTGGCACCATCACTGAGAAGGCTGTGCCCAATTTACTATTCCTAACATCTTCAATGTTCTGTACAAAGAATAAAATGGCACAAGCCCTGAGCGCAGATTAACAGCTAAAAAGACAGTACAAAAGGAAAAAGGTGTGGGGACAGAAGTGGAAACTAAGCAAATTCAGGGATCAAAACTTACGTTTTGACTGAGTGGAATGGCCACTAGGAAATGGAGGAAGGAGGAGGCACCAAATAGCAACTGATATATCCATTCAAGGCAGTGGAGTGGAACTGTAGAGCCCAAGTGGAACCTCTAAAACAGGGTCTCTTTTCCTGCTTAAGGAAACAACTTGCATAAGATCGTTGTCCTGCTAGAGTCAACGTTCACAGTAAACATTCAAAAGCAGCAGGTTGCTGGTATCAATGCCACGGTATTTAATAGGTTCAAAGGGGTGTCTCCTTGTTTGTTTAAATCTGCACTGGTGAAAGCAACATTTTCATTCTGCATCTGTGCCTGATGAATTAAAATTTTCAAAAGCAGTCATACCTAATTTGTCTTGCTTTAGTAAATGATTACCATTGCCAAATCTCTCTGTTGCAAAAAATGCTGTAACTGATTAACTCCATATAACTGTTAAAGGCAGATCCTTCCTTCTATGTCCAGCTTTTCCTACTGGTAGCCACTTCAAGGAAGGCCCCTGCCATTATCTTTATTGCTTCTGAAAATGCCTTTCACATTGTGGGTGCTGCATCTAAATAATAACAACAATAACCAATACTGCAGCTGTCCCTACATTAGGGTGAGGTGGCTGCAGATTTGGAGCCATGAAAGGGAAAACAAACTATTGCTTATTCAATTGGTTGTATTTTTCCTACTAGGGAAGAGGTACTGGTGAAATTCTTACATGTTTTGTGTGGTGTGTGTGTGTGTGTGTACCATCTGCTGTGCTGCTTTAGGCAGCAAAATATGAATGTCTAGCAACTGTTGCATTTTACTTCTTCAGTAATAGGACAACAATCTTTTCTTTGGCTCTATGCACCTTTTGCCCTCAGCTGACATGATACATTTTCATTGTATTGTTTCTTTGACAAATGCAGTTTTATTTGATTAATGTTCGTTATCTTGATTATAGATCTATTTGAAATGTTCATCTATTTCCACCATTTGTTGGAGGCCTCTTGACAGTTAATTGTGATAAAATCACAGCAGCAATTTTAGGGCTTGTATTTTTGTTTTAGGGTGACAGTGGCGGTCCATTGGTAACTATGAAAAATTCTATATGGTGGTTAGTGGGCGATACAAGTTGGGGAGCAGGCTGTGCTATTCTATACAGACCAGGAGTTTATGGAAATATGACTGTGTTTGCTGAATGGATTTACAGAAATATGCAGGTAACTATCTCTAATTGTACATTTTGATAGCACATAGTGCTCTTGGGTGTCATGGTTCTTTGTCAAAATATATTGAATGTTGTGTTAATTGGAAACTGTGCACTGGGCTGCTGTGTGAGATAATGGAAGAAGACTCTCTTTGCTTTGTTTTCAGTTAGTCAAGCAACTGTTCTGCCCATGAGGTCAGAGCGGTGCTTTTATCACATAGCCTGTGTTCCACTGTAGGGAGTCAACTTATCTTTGTCACGTTGAAGGATGGCTAAAATAGGGAAGCCAGGAACTGGCTCTATACCAGTGATGGCTAACCCTTTTGAGCCCGAGTGCCCAAACTGGGGGAGGGGGGGAACCCAGCGGGCGGCGGCGGAATCGGAAGTGGCGGCAGAAGGGGGAATCCTGGGCACGGAGGTGCCTCGAGACCCCACTCTGGATCCACCTCCAATTGTGCCCAACCCCCGCCTGTCTTGCACCTACCTATGCCTTGGTGTATTATCTCTTCTCTTCACATTGCAGGAAGAGAGCAGGGGAAAGTGTCACTTCTTAAAATATGATTTCATTTTTTTAATATCTAGATATTCTTTCACAATGAGAGAAAGAATAGATGGTGTGGAGTGTGGCACAGCGGAAGAGTCATAGAGATTTGAAGAGGGTGGAAGGGAACTACCCCTCAGGACATTTAGCTTTTTGATTATTGCAAGGGATGGGGAGACAAGCAGTGCATGGGCCCTTCCCTTCCAGCTAGAACAGCTCTGCCATAAAGCCCTCCATCCCTGTTGCCTTGGTAGAAGTGGCAGGAAGGAAAAGAGGAAGCTTGGATGTTGGTGACTGCTACTGATTCTGTAGCAATGATGGTGCCCTGGGAGGTCACAAAATAGCAGGGGCTGTGTTGCACGTCCCTGATTTTAATGGGCCCTGTGAAAACATACAAACTCAGTACTTCTAGACCGAATTTTCTCATGTTGCTTGTGTTTTTTTTCTACCAGGCAAACAGATGATGGTGAATATACTCTGCCATGCGCCAGTCCTGAGGAATCAGCCATGCCTCACTGATGGATCAGATTGCTTTAGTCAGTAGCAAATCAGACAACTTTTTAAAATGACTTATTGGTCCTCAACACTTCATATATGGCCTATAACTTGAATATTTGCAAATTGTTTGGTGCTATTTGCACTGACTGGTTTCACATCAAGCAAATTAGGTTATATAAGAGCCTATTTAATGTGGGGCTTGCACTCCTTTGAGCAATTATTTACTTCCCTTCATTTCTGAAGTTTCCCAGTTAGTTTTTTTAAAAAATGCTATTTCTGGTTATGTCTTTAGAATACATGTGCAAAATCTTGGCTTTTTATATATTTAATATTTAGTACATCTGTGATGGGAATATCTGGGCTGCTGGCTAGCCCGTTTTGGATGGTAAAAACTATTTTATGAACATTTTGATGTAACATATGAAAGGAGATGCTTTTCCAAGACACTGCTGAAAAGCAAATTTATTTTGCCATATTACTATAATTTTTCATGTTCTTAGATGTTACACATTCTGAAAGCAGGTATGCTGTTATATCCAATATGAATTGAATCCTCCCTCCTTCATTTAGATCAAGGTCAGTTTAGTTTAGAAAGTAAAAAAAAATGTATGTCATTTTGTTGAAGAGAATATTCCAGGATCAAGTCTCCTGGAATAAAGAATAAAGTAACAAGTATACTGAAGCCAGATTTGGCATGGCAACTAGACATGTACTAGATGCCTCTTGATATGACACCCAATTTGCTGCAGCATTCTGGAGCTGCCAGGCCCAAATATCTGTCACAATAAAGAGAACTCAGCTGAGGGGAAGTAAAAAATAACCACTCAAAACTATGACTACCTCATTTTGTAAAGACATTGACAAAAATGTAGGTGTCTTAAGCAGGAAATAACTTGCTATTGTTTTTAAAATTAATGTATTTTATATAAGATTTATGGTTTTAATCATGAAGACAGAAAAAATCTGATTAATATAGCTACATTCCAGTGAAATCTGGAAGACTGGATTTTTCTTCTTTCCTCTGTGGACTAAACTATTAATGCTGCTAGTTCAACTGCACTTTTTAGAATTTGCCTGTTTTTTGTGAACTTTGCACTTCAGATTTTGGAGGAGCAATAAATTGTATACAAATGTGCCAGTCAAATAATTATTTATTTAAAATGAGCATATGGATCATGGTAAATTGTCATTACTTGTGTGATCTATTTTGAGCCTGATTTTTGTTTCATAGTTTCAGAACTGAAACATAACATGCATTTTCATTTATATACATGACAAATAAACTTTTTATGATTTCTTGACTTTCTTTGGCCAATTCATATTGTTTTCTTGAAAAGTACTCGGTTTTAATTAAATCTACTGAAGGCCGAAATGGTGTACGGAAGAGAAGCAAACAATCTGTATGTGGTGCGGGACATTTCTCAAACAAAATCAAGACCAACATCAGTTGTCTTTCTGTGACCAAACTCTCTTGCACAGTTATTTTGATGCAAATGTTTGTAATCTTAGGTGAATTGTCTCAATTCAAGAAATCACTGTAAACCTTTCCTGTTGCGCACTGACTTATCTGACTTGGCACACAACACGTCTGTGGTAATTTCTTAACCTGGGCAGTTCTCCTTCAAAAGCTGCACTGTTTGTATTACACTAGAGTAACTATGCAAAGAGATTTTCATTTCATAGGATTATCAGCAAAATCCTGTTTGCAAACATAGAGTATACTTACTCTATAAGCAGAGTGCTCCTTATTTTCTCCAGTAATTTTTGGCTTGAATTCTCACTTACACAGACCATTCATGCACACAGCAGAACAAACAGGATTTTGGCCTCTGTGTTAGATGCATACATGAATCTTTTTTGAAGACTTTTTAGTTTCACATGATTCAACACTCTACTGAGCCAGCAAGGCAAAGAGTGATACAACCTTTCCAAGGTCTTTAAAGTGGTATTGGCTGCAATCCTTTATATACTCACCTGGTAGTTAAGTCCTACTGGACTCAGGGGAACCTGGTTCTCAGCAGATATACATAGGTGTGCTGGTTGTATCACAGGCTAAAACAGTGTTTCCCTTAGAAAAGGAACTTCTAGGATAATTGTATATATCCGACTCACATCTCAAGCCATAATAAATGCAAGGATGCTCTAGACAAGCCATTCTCAATGAGGGGCATATCATAGAATCATAGAAAAGTGAAGTTGGAAGGAGTCTACAAGGCCATCACGTCCAACCCCCTGCTTTTCAAATATTTGAAAAGTGCTATCATATCACCCCTAAGTCTTCTTTTCTCAAGGCTAAACATGCCCAATTCTTTTAGCCTCCCCTCATAAGGCTTGGTTTCCAGCCCCCTGATCATCCTTGTCGCCCTCCTCTGAACTTGTTCCAATTTGTTAGCATCCTTCTGGAAGTGTGGTGTCCAGAACTGGACACAATACTCAAGGTGAGGCCTAAGCAGTGCTGAATAGAGGGGGACTAGCACCTCGTGGGATTTGGAAACTATACTTCTATTAATGCAGCCTAAAATAGCATTTGCCTTTTTTGTAGCCACATCACACTGTTGGCTCATATTTAGCTTGTTATCTACGACAATTCCAAGATCCTTCTCACTGGTAGTTTTGCTGAGCCAGGTATCCTCCATCTTGTAACTGTGCAATTGGTTTCTTTTTCCAAGGTGCAGGACTTTTCACTTATCCCTGTTGAATTTCATTCTGTTGCTTTCGGCCCAGTGCTCCATTCTATCAAGTTCATTTTGAATTTTGTTTCTCTCTTCTAGGGTGTTAGCTATTCCACCCAATTTGGTATAATCTGCAAATCTGGGAAGCATTCTCTGCACTCCCTCATCAAATTCATTAATAAAAATATTGAAGAGCACTGGGCTCAGGACTGAGCCTTGGGGTACCCCAATTGTGACCTCCTCCCAGTTAGAGAAGGACCCATTAATCATCACCCTCTGAGTAAAATTCTGTAGCCAATTGTGTATCCACTTGACACTTGATCTATCCAGTCCACATCTAGCTAGCGTGCTAATCAGGGTATCATGGGGCACTTCGTCAAAAGCTTTGCCAAAGTCAATATATACTACGTCTACAGCATTCCCTCTGTCTATCAGGGAAGTGACCTGATCAAAAAACAAGACCAAATTAGTTTGACAGGATTTGTTCTTGACAAATCCGTTCTGGCTTCTAGTTACAGTATTACTGCATTGTTTTCTAGGTGCTTGCACAATGACTTTATGGTCTGTTCCAGAATTTTCCCTGGGATTGATGTCAGGCTGACTAGCCTGTAGTTCCCAGGTTCCTCTTTTTTGCCCTTTTTTGAAGATAGGGACAATATTAGCCCTCCTCCAATCCTCTGGCACCTCAACCGTTTCCCATGATTTCAAGAAAATAATGGATAGCGGTTCTGAGAATTCTTCAGCCAGTTCCTTCAGTACTCTTGGATGCAGTTCATCTGGCCCTGGAGATCTGAACTCATTTAAGGTGTGTTGGGGGTCACGAAATGAGCAGGCTGATGGGCTTTGTGATCACAAGTAATTAGGATAGCAAATAGTCTTAGAGAAGTTAAAAAAGTCATCCACACACAGGGGTGTCTGCCAGCAGTGCTCCTGGTGGGCGACTAGTAGGAGACAGAATAACACCGAATGGGTTCCCAATAATTCTGCCCTGCCCCCAGGAGGACTGTGCTTTTATTAACCTTACAAGCTCACAGTGGACAGTATACAGATAGGTTACAGAGTTCAGATAGAACAATGGTTACCTCATGTCATTATGATTGGCTTAAGGAAAGGCTCTATGCAAGCTCTCTAGCACCTATGAGAAAGAAGAAGAATGGTGGGCAGTCATGCCCCTCAGAAGCAGCTGTGACGTCATCCAGGAGGGTTTGCCCTCTACTGTAGATTAAGCCAACAGTTTAGCAACCTTGGGAATGGCACCCCCACAAAGGTGGTAAGGTATTCGTTGTCTATTTGTTTATCTATCTCCAGCTGCAATCCTGTCCCCCCCCCCCCCACTTGCACTTCCAATTTGTTTGGAAGTTCATTGTCTTATGGGAAAAGACTGAACTAAACTAGGAAATGAGCACCTCTGCCTTTTCTTTGTCCTGTTGTCATTTTTCCATCTCTATTGCAGAGCTGCGTCACTATGTCTTTTGTTCGTCTTTTGCTACTCACATACCTGAAGAATGCTTTTTTATTGCTTTTAGTGTCTCTAGCTAACCTCAGCTCATTCTCAGCTTTTGCCCTCCTACTGCCATCCCTGCATTTCCTTGCTACTTGTCTGTACTAAAAATGTTGTGGCACCTTAAAGACTAACTGCTATATTTTAATGTGAGGTTTTGTGGACAAGTCTACTTCCTCAGACATGGACTTGCCCACAAAAGCTCATATTAAAATATAGCCTTCAATCTTTAAGGTGCCACAACGTTTTTGCCTGATATGTTTCTTTCTAGGTGCTCAAGCTTTCTGAAGAAAAAGCAGCCATACAATCTCAGTCTGTTGTGAGTCCATGTTAATTGCTGACATTCATGAACAAGTACTTAATGTGGACACGGGAAGGGAAGGCAAAGAGAGACCCATTCACTAATGGTAGAGAACATGTTAACTTGATGTCAAGTCAGAATAATAAAAGTTACAATGGTAGCAGTATATGCAGATACACTGGGACTTTTTTTTAAGTGCCATTTTCTTGCATGGTGGCCATCTAGCACTAGGAAATAAGCAGATTTAAAATGCAATGAGATGTGCTTAAACACAACACTGAACTGCAAATGAGACTTATTTTCGCCCAACCAGAGAGATCCAGTGTTCCAGTTCTACAGAAATAATTGCCCATACAACTTTTTTCCAAGTATTTTCTTAATCAACCGAATGCATGTGTGTACAATACACATCCAGACTTACTATTCACACTTAATATGTAAGGTGATACCAATACAGTAAATCAGCTCTATTCCCTCCTTTCTCATGTGTGTATGTGTGTGTGTGTGTGTGTGTGTGTGTGTGTATGTCAGGAAAAGATTACAAGAATTGATAAAATACTTGTAGGAAGATATATCAGCCCTTTTAAAAAAAAAGTTCAGTCTCAGCACAGTAGCTCACAACTGTAAAAAATACACATAAAGCAGTTAACAAACAACACTGCAGATGCAAGATATAAACATTACAATTTAAAACACACACACAGGTACCATTTACAAAGGCTTGAGAAGAAAAAACTGTATTTGGCTCATGCCGAGAAGACATCTATGAACATAAGGCAAAATTCTCTGGCAAGCAACCTCCCACAGTCATCATATCACAAACAAACAAAATCCTGCTTTCTAATTGTTACATTAACTTCAGAAAGTTATGTACCTTTCTGGGAAGACCCAGAAACAAAAAATGAGAAGAGCAAATTGCCACTCAGCTCTTGTTTACAGCTTATTAAGGTAGTTCAGGAGAGCTATATTAACAAGCTGCAAACAGGGCTGTTTACCAATTTCTTCCCCTCTCTCCCTATGTAGCCACTTAACAGAAATTTACCTTGGGAAAGCGACTTCCCAGTGAGCTAATTTGTATTTTTCTCACTGTGTACTCGCACCCTAAGGCTACTTTAATGCTAAAACCAGGCTGGTATTGATCTTGATTGGCAGAGAGTGACTAGTGTTTCAAATGTCACTGGACAGCAACCCATCTCATACTTCACCTTGTGCTGGCTAGGTCTGTCAAAAGTTACAGTCCTATACCAGAGGGCCAGAGTTATTAATTTGTAACCTAGACGTTCTCTGCAACAATGCCTGGAGCAGCACCAACATCTCTCTTTGCATCCTGCCTCCAAAGGCATATTTGCCACTAGCCTACAGTGGTAACAATCTTTGGCATCTGAATCGTTTCTTCTCAAGCAATCTTCTGCTTACTAACATTAAGAGCAATTAATTAAGAAAGTCAAGGATTGAACAAACAGGTAGTAGGTTGCATCCCATCAAGTAACTTCTCTAGATTCTCAGACCACACCACAGGCAGAAGCCTAGAAGTCCCTCCAAGTTCCACTAATTTAACATTCCAAAACGAGTGACATCTAAATCAAGATGGATACAAGTGAGTTTTTTCTTGGGTTGTTTAGCAAATAAGGCACAGAAGACCACAAAAGGATTATTTTGTACTAGCTAGTAGCCAAAACTGGAAAAAAGTTATGAAGCACTCAGAAAAGTTCTAGTTATTAAAGAATTGATACGAAATAAAAGATAGTTCTTTTCCCCTCCCCTTTTAAACGAGATGTGATCTACCTATTGACAGATAAACTAGGTTTTCCCATGCAGTGCCAAGCAGTAGATAATCTTTTTTAACCAGGAAATTTTGCTAAGTGGTTCCGTGCTTCAGTCAGGCGAAAAATGCGGTCGCTGAGGAACTGCCGCTGTTCTGCAGCATCTTTGCGCTCCTGGAGCAAAATGCTCAACTTTTCTCTATTCTGCAGGAGCTGTAGCATTTCATTTTGCAGATGATCACCAAACTTCTGGAGAATGTAGAACTGGATTATCAGAGGAACTTGACAAGAGAGACGGTTACCTGCATTCTGAAATTAAAAAAACACCAAACAACCCAATTAATAATAATGTTTATGTGTTTGTAATCCCTCTTCTGAACAACCAGCAGTGAAGGATGAGCAACTGTATTATCAGAAATAAATGGTGAAAATATCTGTTGAAGATACTGACTGCCTCAGACCAGGAATGAAAAGAATACTTGTTAAGTTCCTCTTACTCATGGATTTAGATTTTCTCAACATGATGAGATACCAAATCCTACATGTTTCTGTGCCTCCAGCGTGGGAGCAAAATAAGAAATGTTCTTTCCCCATTACTGTCTCTGCAGCTTATGCCCAATGTCTCCGGGGCAGTCTATGCAACACTAGTGCCTTTTCCTTTTAAGAAGCTAAGTACTTGCACATATATACGAAAACACAGAGAGAGGAAGCATAAAAGAACTGATTTGTTTTTTTTAAAAAAATTCAAAGAACCCATCATTTGCTTCTGCTTTTTAAAAGACTGTGAAAGCAAGCAGCAGCTCCTGCAATTTTGCACAATATGCACAGGTTATGCACTTTGCACAAAACACTGACATTATTCGTGCCGGAAGCTATCTTGCCCTCTTGCAGGGTGAGGAGGGAAAAAAAAGTTGGCATTCCTCGACTTCCCCTGTGAGGAAACAAAGAAGAGCATAAATCCCTACTTGAGATCACTTAAAAACACAACAACAAAAACAGCTTGACCATCAAATGAACCGTTCTCTCTACAAAACCACCCAAACGAGAGTGATGATAGAATCCAAGTGTGCTGCCCTTAGTTGGCAGGAAAATTCCTTTGGGCTGAGACCAGTGTATAGTGATCAGTTTAAGAGAGATGGAACTTTGCAAGACTGACAAGATGCCCTACTAGTGGACTGTAGGCCAAAGGAAAAAGCCTCTATCCCTTAGGCTCAAATTGGTCATAGGTGACAGGCAAGAGATTCTGAAAAGAATAAGCTGCATTTCCTCTGATTCCATGTAGGCTACGGTCAAGTGACTGTGAACAGAAGCCCCAGGCCTCCAAACTCAACACAGGAAGATCAGGCATTTGGAAGAGATGGCCATCATAGTCAAGAGAACTGTGGGAGACAGTTCATGTAGCCCCATGCTCCTATTGATGTTAATGCACCCCCTATTAAAGTGTAATGTTTGAACAGGGCTTTATTTTCTTCCCTTGTCTTTTAAATTAAGATACAAACATACAATATTATATAGCCCTCCATTCAGTAATTTGTATTAGGCAGTAGTTCTCAGCCTTTGGCTCTCAACATATTTTCAACTTCAAGTCTCAGAATCCCTGACCAACGGTAATGTTATGGTGGTAGCTGGAGCTCAAGGTCCAAAACAGCTGGAGGGCAGGATCTGTTCTCGATCATCCCAGAGTGCAGGAAACGCAACAATGGGCTCAAGTTACAGGAAGCCAGATTCCAACTGAATATCAGGAAAAACCTCCTAACTGTTAGAGCAGTAAGACCATGGAACCAATTACCTCGAGAGGTGGTGAGTGCTCCAATACTGGAGGCAATCAAGAGAAATTTAGGCAACCACCTAGCAGATAACATTTGATTTGTATTCCTGCACTGAGCAGGTGTTGAACTTGATGGCCTTGTAGGCCCCTTCCAACTTCATGATTCTATGATTCCCCCAATAATTAAATCCCTGAATTCATGTAATAATAAAAGATAGCTTTTCATGGATGTATATACTGTACAATTAGACATGGTGAGGAGGCTAGTCCGTAGCCCTGGTAGTGGATGGGTGGGCACACTTTTTCTGCTACCCATCAACAGGAAAATGATTACATTTGCATTCGCTCTCCTTTCAAAGACAGAACCTTTGCAAGGGAAGATAACTCACACTGAAGTAGGTCTTCAAATGATAAGCTATTTCTGTGATGGAACTATCTTGTGCAGAAGTGGCTCCAAATGTGAGGCTGGTGCCAACAGAATTTAGAGGATTTTTTCCATTTAAAGAACCAGCACTGAAAAGACTGTTCCCAGCTTCTTCTGCTTTTCCTTTTACAAGGCTCAAATCTCGCCTGTAGACACCGTCCTGGCAGTATAAAGTCTGCTCCATTTCAAACTGGGTTCTGATGGTACTTTCAGCTTCCTCTATTTGTTTTGCTTTAATGCTTTCAATTCTGTTCTGAAAGACACAAACACAGACACAAAGATAACAAGATTTTTTTTTAAATGGATAATTCTAAAATGTAACAGAACAGAATTACATTGGCCTTCAGAGATATTTGCCCTAAAAGCACAGGTATGCTCATCAGGGTATGTCCTTAGCCACATGATGACCTCTGTCATACACCTGCAAATCCCTTTGCAAAATCCATTCATTCCAGAATGTTGTGCTCTATATCCCAGAGATTACCATTCTCAGGCGGCTCTGGGGCAAAATTTTGTCTCCAGAGTCTGTAAGTCGCATCAGGCCTGGAAATGGCAATTTTGAGCCATTAAAATCCAAAACCAAAGGAACAGAAAGACAGGCAGAAGAGTTAGAAAGAAAGTCAAAGTGATCATCCTGAACCTGTGGGAATGTATGCATAGTTGTTTTTTAAAACCTTTATTATATGATTCGGTGGGGAGAGTTGGAGTAAAACCCCACAATTCTATCACTTTCACAGTACACACCTTACTGCAACATCCTATGGCACACAACACAGAACCTATTTTATGGCCTATATCTTTCCCTATTGCTTAGTGAGTGAATATTTTTGGGCTCTCCTTGGGGTCTAATGAGTTTTAAGGACTTTCCTCATGAATATCTATACTTCAGAATTTATCGCTATCTACTGGAAGGGGCAGATTTCCAGCAGCAAACCAGCTGGAGACCCTTGGTCTGGATCAGGGGCATGTTTTGGATCAAATCAATGCTCCACAGCTGTGTCTTTCTTTCTTTGGGTTTTTTGCTTCACAATTAGAGCGGTGACCTTAAGCATGCTTTACAACCCCAGCCTAGCATAAACAATACAACATACAATTTGGCTGTTAGTCCTGTATTGGTGAGTTGAGCAGCCGGTGGTAAGACCAGAGCTCAGAAATTCTTAGATTGCAACTGGCTTTGGTGCTTAGAACATTCTGGAAAGTGTAGTTAAAAAAAAAAGGAGGGCACTAAAAAGTTATGCATTAGCCTACAGACATTTTCCATTAACTAATTACGTTACCTCTGCCAGGAGGTTTATGCTCACCAACATATTCAAAGTTCATTATTAATGTTCATAACACCACTGTCATTTTTAGTATCCCATATCACTTTTATCTCACACCCACAACAGTCAACAATGTGTATATAAGCCTTGCATGCGTCTGAAGATGCACAAAGACTTTGCAGCTTTGTTTGTCTGTTATACATGTAGTCCAAAACTATTCCACATTATAGATAGGATGCTTTGAGGAAGGGCCACTTTTTTTTAATTGAAGATTTGACAGTGATCAGATGTGTGGACAAAAAAGGAAAGGGGGAATTCAAGTTAAGACCTTCCTCCCTATACAGATGAAATTCTGCCTCCGGAAGAGTTTGATTTGCATCACTTATGTCTTCTTACCTTAGCTTGCATATAAAGATGAGGGAAACCATCAAAATGAGCTTTAGCTACCTCTGTAAAAGCTTGACGCACAATTTCTGGGAAGAACACAAAAACCAGAATCATTATCATGAAAAAAGGTGTTGTATTTCCTGCAAATCTATTGGCAAAAACCTGCATCTCATTCTGCAAGCAGGAGCTGCCTCCATTTGTTTCTGTCCTGAAAGATATTCTTTTCCAGTGTACAAAATATAAAGACTGGAAATTTTGGGAGGACTCAAATACCGTGTCACCTCTTGGACTAAGAAGCCTGTACCTGTCACTTTGTTCAGCATTTCAAGAGCAGGCAGTTCCAATATGAAAATATGCCTCCTCATAATACTCTCAAATGTTCTGTAGTTGATAAAACCAGGCAGCTCTCGTCCACGATACTGATGTTCAAATTTCCATTCCTCAGGATGGAGAGATTTTTCAACTGCAGGAATAAAGAAAAATAAGTACCTTCTCATAAAATTACAGCAAACAAAGTAGGCTCAGCAAAAGCTTTAGTCAGGGGTCATAGCATCTAGAAACCTGAACATGCTTAGAGGATAGTGCTCCCTTCACTTCTGAAGAGGAGACTAGAAGGAGGACTATGGAGGACTATGACTAAACTGAGGCTATCATACTCAGCACATCATGAGAAGACATCAAGCACTGGAAAAGAGAATAATGCTGGGGAAAATGGACAGCAGCAGGACAAGAGGAAGTCAATAAAAGGAAGCCATGACCTCTAGTTGGCAAGACCTGAGATGTGATGGTAATGTAAAGACTAGAAGATGAATAAAAACCCAAATTGCAATATTCACGAAATATTGCTGATTCATGGGATAGTCATCCCTTCGTATTCGTCAGGTCCAGAGACCCCGATGAAGAGATTAATATTTACCCATTTTTATCCATCCCTTCATGCAGGCTGGTTGTGGGAAGGGAAACCTCAGTTTCCCTTCCCACAGCCTGCTTGTCAATATCCCACTGATCAGCTGATGGTCGGGACACTGACAAGCAGGCTGGCTGTGGGAAGGGAAACCATAGTTTCCATTCCTGCAGCCAGTCTGCTTGTCAATGACACAGGCAGGCTGCTGGAAGGGAAACCCTCAGTTGATCATTGGGGCATTGACAGACAGGCTGGCTGTGGGAAACAAAACCTAGGTTTTCCTTTCTGCAGCCAGCCTGCTTGTCAATGGTCTGCCAATCAGCTGTTCGGCAGGCCATTGGCTTTTAATGATGAATCGCTGAATATTCATCAATTTATCACTAAAATCTGGTGCTTTGTCGATTCATCCATCAACTTTGACAAATGACAAATTGTTGTCAATCACCATTTTTTTCTGATTCATCCCCATCTCTAGTTACGACCTTCTAGAGGTCATATAGGGTCACCACAAGTTGGAAGTAGACATGGGGGCTTCGTAGTTGTCTACGAATACAAAGCCTGCCAGCACAGGTGGTCGGTCCGATTACCACCCGCAGAACCTGCTGGACCACTTACTGCACGGCGTGAAGTGCACGTAGCTGGCCTCATCTCCTGCGGCTCAATTACGGCAGTAGCCCGGCTGCCACAGCCCTGTCTCCCTGCTCACCCAGCCACTCTGGCAAGGGAGCAGGAGGACAAGTCTCCCTGCTCAGCCACAGAGTGGCCGGGTGAGCAGGAAGGTGGGGCTGTGGCAGCCAATTACCACTGCGATTGGGGCACAGGAGATGACGCTGACCACTCGCACCTTGCACCGCATGGGAAGTGGTCCAGCGCGTTCTGGGGGTGGGTGGTAATTGGGCTGGCCACCTGTGCCAGCAGGCTTCATATTTGTAGACAAATACAAAACCCCTATGTCTAGTTGGAAGCAATTTCACAGTGCGTAACAACCTCTCTCACAGTGATTCTGGAATACCCGATTCTTCTTGCCTGCTGAATCTAAAACACGCTGTTGGACTATGCAGAATCTTGAACGAACAGGCAGTGTGGTGAAGTGCTTAGACAGAGGGTCTTTGTGACGATCAAACCTTCTCAAGCTCAAGGAAAGAAACAGGATGTTGCTTTATCTAGTTGTTGAAAGTGAAGCAAATACAAAAATCTATTTCAGTTTTGGTTTACATTTAATCTGGACTGGGATGTACGAATTTACAACAGAGGAAGGTACACACAAGCCTTGCCGCTACTTTTTATAGCATCCAAGGAAGTTGATTCGCCATTCTTATCCTGTCTCAGGAATGCGTACCATAAGCTCTAATCTTAAAATGTGGATGTTCCCAAGCTATGGAAATCCTTGTCAAGTCATCTCTGGCTGTATCCTTCTCCCCATGTCCTGTCCTTCAGCTAGCAGGCAAAGATTTATTCACACTGGTCTTTAGCAACTGAATGGTTGCTGATGAAGGAGCCTTGAACAGTGTGTGTCTATGTGTTGCATTTTTTTCACATTTTTTTGATGTAACTGTACTTTAACATTATGTGTTTTACTACTATAACTTTTTGTAGTTCGGTTGTTTCTGTTTTTTTTTTTTTAAATGTTATGAACTGCCCAGAGTTCAAGTATGGGAACAAAAGTGAGATATAAAAATCCATACATACATTAAAAAAAGAAAGTGAGCATATCCTTGTAACCTCGTGCTGCAACTTGCTCCCCTTCTTTCATTTTAAGAATAAGTTGGGCAGTCCTTTGTCAGATAGGGCCTTCTTGGTGATGGCTCCCAGGCTGTGGGACTTCCTTCTGAGGGAGGCTGAGTAAGCGTTCCTCTGCTATCCTTCTGTTGGCAAGGACCTTTCATTCTGAGCAGGCCTTTGGCATTTAAGCTGAGTAGCTGTTGAAGTTGTATTCTTTGGCATGATTCTATGGTATTTGTTTTTACTGTACTTGAATTTTTATTACTGTTGGCTGTCTTGAGTGCTAACTTTTGGCATAAAGATGTAGATTCAATAAACATTGGATATAAATTTAATAAACTGAATAATCATCATTTTGCTGATGCTTAGGAACTCCTGTGTATCACTAGGTTTTTTATTTTTGTTTGTTTTTTGCATATGCTTTTCTCAAAGCCACTAATTCCTAATCTTTAAGGCTCTCAATCCAGAATCAACACACAACCGTATCAGGACAGTATTTGGTGTATCAGGGAACTATTCCAAAGAGAAACTACTCTGTACTTACTATTCTTGCCATTCTCAGCAATTGTTTGGCCCCATTTCTGAAATTCTTTACGGATTTTGGTGAACAGTCTGGTATCTTTTTCAGATAATTTTTCTTCTCCTTGTATGGCACATGTGATATCTGCATTAAACAGCTGGATTTTCTAAAAGGAAAAAAAGATACACATTTGATTTTAGAGACAAAATGACAGAGCATTAAATTCTGGAATAATCTCTTTAAGTCAGGAAAATTTAGCCAGTGCTTGGAAGTAACAAATTATTCAGTGATGTTAAACTACAATGCTTTACTTCGGAGAACAATGAGGGCTTTACAACATTACTCTGGCAAAAGAACACAGTAATGTTTAAAACATTTATGGGGCAAATTGATTATTTCAGGCCATTTTTCTATTTCCGAGGCATTTTTGTAGAAGAATCGTAAGAATGATGCGACTAAAACATAAAGAGACAAGGAATGAGTAAAGACTAAGGTGTCTCTCTGAAAACAAGAAGCATCAACAAACATGATACTTTTCAAAAATAAGCTCCAGGTTTGACATATGGAGCTCTGCACACTCATCCACTATACTTACATCTGTTAAAAAATACAGCTTTTCTCCTTCAGTTTTTGGCATGCTTTTGCCATATCTGCGCATCTCATCGCTTGCTTTCTGAAGCTGAAAGCTTATCTGCTCTTCTAATGTGGGCAATGATTTCTGGAAAGTGAAACATGCACATACATATATTTATATTTACACAAATTGGAAAATATTTTGGTTTGGAAGAAAAACAAAGACTTTTTGGCTTGATGCTTCAATTCTTTTATTTAAGATTGTCAGATGCTGGTGATATAAAATGCTCTACTAACTTACACTAATGTGTTGCACAAGTTCACTTGTAAGTTTTTCAGCCAATAATGGAATTGTGGCTCTTTTTTCCTTCCAAAGCATACTGTAAGGAAACAAGAGGAACATACAATGAAGGAGGTAAAGCTAAGCATTTGCAGTAAAGATCAGGTGGCCTACAAAAGGACAATCTCACCCAGGACAAAGAAGAACTGGGTGGCCATTCCCTTTCTGATATGCATCTGATTCCTCAGAAATTTACGAGGCAATATGTGCACATGAGGTCTGTAACTACATCGGTTCTATGGGCCTAATCTAGTTACAGCTTACTACTGAATTTTAGACACTATCCCTTATCAAAAAATTTAGTGCAGGGATAGACAAAAGGTGGCCCTCCAGAAGCTTTGTGTTCATGCACGTTCAATGGAATACATGAGTGTGCATTACCCATTTATGTGCAGTCTGTGTGAAGAAGTTACATCCACGGATTTCAGCTTTAGGAATTTGACAAATTATTGGAAATCAAGAATGTACTTAAATGTGTATTTATTTAGGTGCCCAACCAAGTGTATTTTATCACAAAACAAATATTTTCAAACTATTTTCAGCCAAGTGAGCATGTAAAGCAAAACAAGTGAAAACAAGAGAAGCCTTTACTATACACACAAATTGGCAAAATATGGGAAAGTAAAAAGAACTACCATATTTTTCCTTTTATAACCCCCCCCCCCCCCAATTTTCTAACCCCAAAATTAAGAAAACCTAGCTTTGAGTATTCAGCCTCTGGGCTCAGAACGCTCGGACATTATGAGTCCCTATTGAATCTGAGCCTACAGGCTCCGCCTCCAACGAGATGTGTTCTAATTGGTTTGTTCAGCAACAGCTGACATCAGTTCCATAAGGCTCCTGACTGTAGGAAGCTAAGCCTCCTAGTTGGAGGCAGCTAAGCCTTGTGATTGAAGGAAGCCTGTTTACAGAGGCAAGGTACGGGCTGTTTTTCTCTCTCCATGTTCTCAGCTTACTTCCGTGTATAAGATGCCCCTCAGTTTTTAGTGTGATGATTTTAGGGAAAAGTAGCACGGAAAAATACCGTATATATTCTACGTGTACCTGAAGTGTTTGTGATTCTCAAAAAATGCTCTCTCTCTCTGGGTTGCAGAGGCCAGTGTCTGGTTGGACTGGATGTCTTGCTGCCCTCGACATTTCACAATCATATATCCCTTTTTCAGGGGGATGACTAAGTTTCTCACTATGTTCACAACATTCCCTTCAGTTCCTTTGTCCATCAGATCAGGCTTTGTCAAAATCCCTATAGTAAAATATGAGAACAGAAGCTTTCCAGAAACACATTATAAAAGGGAATTATAGAAATGCACAGTTCAAGAAATTAGCTTTAATGCAAGTGTAGAAATTATATTTGTGCTATACAGTATTTTATGGGTTTCTTTTCCCCAATCGACCAGACAGGTTATTATTATGCCTTTGAACCAAAGATGCATCTATAGACGTTCAAAAGCAGCACGCGGAGCCTTGCAATTTATCAGGGTCAGGTTTCAAGCAGAGGAGACCGCAAAGAGGGCTGCTATTATTACTGCCAATTTTCAAAATTAGATTGCTATTAATAATTAGATTTGAATATAAATGCAACCTTCTAGCTCATGCTTCTGATTGCTAATTTGTCATGGGCTTGACCGGTTTTTCAGCCTGAGGACCGAACTATACATTATGGATCATCTATCATTAGAAGAGGAAATCCATCAGCTGCTGAGTGGAAAAACAGGAGCCTTTCTCACTTCATGTAATTTGCACATTTGTCTTCTGACTGGCCTTCAAGAGTGCAATTTTGTTTGTAGGTCTTATTTCTAAGACTCAAAGGTCTACCTAAATCATGTACCTGGAACATTAATATGATTTCAATCATTATGATGGGTTCTTACTAATGTAGTTTGACTTTCACCATGACCCCCTAAAAGCCCAAATACAGATCTGTTTTGCATCTTTCCTCAGAATGCCTCCTTCTTTCCCAGGAGATACAATTTACAGTTATATAACATGAGGAAATTATGTGACCTTCCTTCTCACTGCTTTTTCTCTTCCTTCTTTTCATCAGCTATAACCATAATCGAAAACTTAGGCTGATGAACTGCATTCTCGTTCTATGTCCCACCAAACTTCTGAAGAGCTCAGAGAACATATCAACTGAATTAGACAAATGAGCTTATAGATTTTAAAGGACTCACAAATAAAATGTTAACACTGAGGGAAGAAGATCTTGAAATATTAATGCAATATTTAAATATTGTACCCAGTTAAATTATATATGCACAACACTATGAATAAATTTTAAAGTAAAACCCTATAGGGTAAGGGTAATTGCCCATGCAGTTTTCCCATTTCTTGGGCTGCACATGGACATATGACTGATCATATCATAATTTTTGAGACAGGCATGCAACAGATAGCCTGCGAGACACGTAACAATGCTTACACAATTGCCTTTTCCCAATCACACAAGGTAACAGAATTTTGCTTACAGATTGATTTTTATTTTGCTTCCCTTATATAATAGAAATAATTGTGTGTTCTCAAGTCAGTTCTGACTTATGGTGACCCTTTTCAGGGTTTTATATTTTATCCCTATGATACATTTTATTTTTATTTTAATCTATTTTCCCACAAGTCATACTTCGGTTCAAAGAGCAAAAATCCCAGCAACTACAAAACAATCGTGCAAGGGACATAAACCTTAAAAGCAGTACTCAAATAATGTTGTGTGATGATCCAAAAGTCATGTGCATCTCTGACAATGCAAAATTATGAAAGGCAAGACACGTTTCCCTCCTTACCAAGAGTGCGCTCGCCTTCTGGATCTACCTCCTGAGCCATCTTCAATGCCTCCGTTGTGGCAATATCCACATTGCATGGAACCACCACCAAATTTATTGTCTCATTTCTGTCAATATATGTTTTTATCAGTTTTTTGATCTGTGGTAAAAGAAAGGGGGGGGGGAAAGTCCTGTAGAGTTTTTGGATCAGCAAGCGTGCACCCACTGCAAGCTGACAGGGATGGAAGGTGGAAATCTAGGCAAGTTTAAAGCCAGTCGAGAGATCATGGTATCATCATTTCCACAATAAGATGCCAGACTGGGCTAGGGATGCCAAACAGAAAGGCAGTCAGGACCAGGGGCTGAGACCTAACAACAGACAGTAGATCTGAAGACAAAGAAAAGAAATTCATGGATTTTAACTAGCTTAAGAAAAGCTCTCTTGGCAAGGTCCTAACACATGTCACAAACAGCATCTCACTGGACCTTGTAATCTTGACATTGCCTGACTTTTTTCTTTAGACATTTGTTCAGAAGTTGGATTGCCAGCACAGAGGAAACCCCTTTTTATCTATATGTGCATAACAACTGACATTACTTAGCCAAGGGCCTCATTTGGCAATCTTAATACACACCAATGGCTTCAGGAACTGGAGTCCCTAAAACCTTCAGATCTTTAAAGGGAAGCACTAAGAATTTAGAATGGACTCAATAGTTGGCTTAATATGGGTCCTCTTAGTTAAGCCATTCAAAATTCTAGCAGCCAAATTCTTCACTACCTAAAGATTCTATATCATTTTTGAAAATAGCCCCAAATATAATGCATTGCAGTAATCAAACTGTGAGGCTACCAGGGCATGTAAACCACTACCTACAGTGTGTCAGAAAATTCAGCCTGCCTGGTAACAGTCTATTGGTATTTTTCCCAAAAAACTTTTATTCAAAAAGGGGTTCACCACTGTGGAAGCCCCCCATCCATCCATTACAGATGTTCTACAAGCAAACTTTCAAAATCTTTACAGTAATCTCTTCCCGTTTCCCTTCACAAAGATTGCTTGGAGACTGACTGGGCCAAGGAGGGCAGGGCATAGGTGCAACAGGTTGGAGATGAATACATTCTGGCAGTGGAACAAGATGTCTACTAAGATGGTCAAACAGCTGGAAAACATCATGCCAGACCACAAGAAGTAACTATTCACCCTTCTAGCAAGGTGGGAAGATCTCATGCCTTGTTGGAGAACAGTGCCAGAGATCACCTCTTGCACACAAGCTTAATTTTGCTGAATTAATTTCCCAAGCTAACCCCAAATTTACTCAGTCCTTTACCTGATCTCCAATATCTAATGGCTGATTACCCACAGCCACTCTTGCAATGCCTGGAAGATCGATCAGTGTCAAGTCTGGAACCTCTGGAGAGCTAATTTCTAGATTAATTAATTTATTGCTAATTCCCACTCCTTCACCAGCCATTATGTTCTGAGCTAGAAAGAATAAAGTGAAAGTACAGTTTAGACATTCAACATCAACATTTTATATAATACTAACAAGCACTCCAGCTGATCATTGTTTCATATCACAGGTGTCCAATGTGGCATGATGTGAAATTCAGTAACTTCTCATAGCAAATGATGCTCTAAGAACTGAAAGCCTTAAAAGGACCAACAACAAAAAAACGATGAGGGAAACAACAGTGCATTGATTCCAATGTATGGCAACCGTCCCAGGGTTTTCTAGGTACGAAATACTCTGAAGTGGTTTACCAATCCCTCCTATTGCTGATACTCTGGGACTATGCAATTTACCAAAGGGCTGAACAGGTGGCATGGCATATAACCTGATCACACACACAATCCCAGTGATCTTGGCTGGACCATCTAGCAGGGCACAATGGAGATTTCAGCTCTGCAACTAGGGGGTCCAACTCATTGAGCTATACTGAGCTGGCATAAAGTGTATTTATTGCATCTACATCTGGTTATTGCTCAATACATTGGTCAGAATCCTACTTGTGTCCCTGTAAGCTTTCTGTAAGATTTGCTAATTGCAACTAATTGAAGAGGTGTTGTGGTGCATCTCAGTCCGGTAGCTGGTCACATGCCCAACTAGACAACCAAGATGAATCTTAACACCTTGTTAACTAGCTTCAATTAGTTGTGGAAAGTTACATAAACCTTACACAAACTTTATGTGGATATCAATAGGATTCTATTAGATTCTTCAGTTGTCTCATACTTAGACACTAGCAAGAGTAGCACAGCAGATGTGGAATTGTTTCTTGTTTGTCCAAATCTTTTTGGTATTTTGGTGGAAATACCAAATTTTGTGCTTTAGAAGAATCAGGGTGTGAATACGCAGCAGAAAAAATGCAAATAGTTCCGACTGTGAAGTCAGACCCAGGAAGTTGGGTTCCCCCCAGTGAGTTTGCTTTAGCTAAACACATAGGAATCAGCAGAAAGAGGGGAGGAAACTGGCTATCTAGCTTGTTTGCAGCTTGTTAAGGTAGCTCTGCAGTGTCTGTCCAGATCTGCAGGAGGGACAGCTACAACAAAGCTATCTTAATGAGCTTCAAGGAGCTACCTTAGCAAATTGCAAAAAAGAGAGGTTACCTACCTGTAACTCTGGTTCTTCGAGTGGTCATCTGTGAATTCACACTAATGGGTTAACTCTGCGCCTGCGCAGAGATGTCCGGAATATTCTAGAGCTTTATGCTAATCTATGTAGGACCGCCCCCTCCCAACCACGAGGTCCGCCCGCCCTCCAAAGTACCTCAGTTCTATAGATAGTCCGCCGGTGCATAATTAACACAGGAGTGACGGACAGAGGGGAGGACGGGCGGGAAGTGTGAATTCACAGAGTACCACTCGAAGAACCAGAGTTACAAGTAGGTAACCTCTCTTTCTTCGTGGTCTCTGTGAATGCACACTAATGGGTGACTAACCAGCTTACCTCATAGGTGGAGGGACGTCACGACATGATTGAAGACAGCACTGCCCGTCCGAAGGATGCATCAGCTTTGGCCCTCAAGTCCAGTCTGTAGTGGGCAGCAAATGTGGACGGTGTGGACCACGTAGCAGCTTTGCAAATGTCCGGGAGGGAGACTCCGCGAAGGAAGGCTGCAGATGTGGCCGTGGCTCTAGTAGAGTGAGCCTTGATTCCATCAGGTAAAGGTTGTTTAGTAATTTGGTATGTGAGTCTAATGGTTGAAACGAGCCACCTGGAGATTGTCTGTGAAGACACATGGGAGCCCCTATGGGGCGGATGCGGTGAAACAAAGAGTTTCTTAGATTTCCTGAAAGAGGACGTCCTAGAGAGGTAGAAAGATAGAGCTCTCTTTACATCCAGTGAGTGTAATGAACGTTCTAGATCCGTAGTAGGGGACTGAAAGAACGTAGGGAGGATAACAGGTTGTGACAGATGGAAAGTTGACACTACCTTAGGCAGGAATGAAACATCCGGAAATAAGGTAACTTTATCGGGATGGAATTGGAGAAAAGGAGGGTCGATTCTTAAAGCCGCAAGCTCCGAGGCTCTACGCGCGGAGATAATAGCGACGAGAAGCAGCGTTTTGAGTGAGAGGAGGTATTCAGACGTATTGGCAAGTGGTTCAAATGGAGGGCGGGAGAGGCAGTGTAGCACCAGAGAGAGAGACCACTGTGGAGGTGGTGAAGGAGCAGAAGGGCGCATGTTGGCGACGCGTCATAAAAACTGCTTGAGTTTCGGGTGACGGAAGAGCATGGTAGCATCTGAGTCCTGCGGTTGGTGAGCTATGATTGCGGACAGGTAGACCTTCAATGTTGAGAGAGATAAATGATTATGGAAGAGGTAGGAGAGAAATTGTAGAACAGTTTCTAGGTTGGTTGGATAGACTGGTAAGTTGCATTGACTAGCAAATGTAGTGAAGGTAGACCATTTATAAGATTATAACTTGGTTGTGGAAGGCTTTCGAGCATGAGCCAAGATTTCATTCACTGAAGCGAGATTCTCCAGGCTGTGAGATTGAGAGTTCGCACATCTGGATGGCGAGTTTGACCGTGGTGTTGGGAAAGGAGGTGTGGGACCGGAGGCAGTCGGAGGTAGTCGCTGCTCAGGGATTTGAGGAGTGTGAACCATGGTTGCCTTGGCCACCATGGGGCGATGAGGATAGCATTGGCGCGATCCCGTCTGATCTTGGATATGGTGCGAAGGAGAAGTGGAAAGGGAGGGAACATGTAAATCAGGTTCCTGGACCAGTCCGCCATCAGAGCGTCTCCCTGGGATCGGCGTCCTATTCCTCCTCTGGAATAGAATTTGTTGCATTTGGTATTGTTGTGGGTCGCGAACATGTCGATGTCGGGAGCTCCCCAGAAGTTGCAGAGGTTGAGATATACCGTGTGGTCTAGTGACCATTCGTGTATTTTGTTTTGTAGATGACTGAGTCCATCTGCTATCTTGTTGTCGTGTGTGGCTATGTAAACTGCCATGGGAAAAACATGACGTTCCAGACACCATTCCCATATCTGTACCGTTAGGTAGAGAAGTGGGAGGGAGTGGGTGCCTCCTTGTTTGTTCAGGTAGAACAGAGCTGTTGTATTGTCTGTTGTGATCTGAACGATGTTGCCAGTTACCAGTGGCTCGAAGGCCTGGAGGGCTTTGAAGATCGCGAGGAGCTCTAGGTTGTTTATGTGGAGCATTTGTTCCTTGTGTGACCACCTGTCATGTATTTTTAGTCTGTTGCAGTGTGCACCCCATCCTGTAGTGCTCGCATCTGTTACGATTTGTATCGTGGGTTGTAGAGGAGAGAAGGAGCGACCCATGAGCAGATTGGATGGGTTGTCCCACCAGCGAAGTTGGGAAGAGAGTTCTGGTGTTACCCTGAGAAGTTTGGATTGTCTGTCATGGGATCGAAAAGGGTGAGGAACCAAGACTGGAGGGAGCGAAGTTTTAGTCTGGCGTGAAGGATTGTGGATGTCATTGAGGCCATGAGGCCTAAGAGATGCTGAGCAGTGTGAGCAGTGACTAGCGCGTGTGGGCGGAATTGGTGTATCAAAGTATGAAGTTTGATTATTCTTTCTTGAGGAAGAAAGGCCCGTGCCCTTGTGGAGTCTAATTGGGTGCCGATGTAGGTAATACGTTGGGTAGGCGTGAGAATAGACTTTTGCTCGTTGACCTTTAGGCCCAGATCCGCCAGAAGTGAGAGTAATTTCGATATCTTTTAGAGCTTGTGCGCGAGATGGAGCGACCACAAGCCAGTCGTCGGTGTAGGGAAAGACTGTAACTCCCAAGGTGCGCAGGTGGGCTGCCATGGGGGCCATGCACTTTGTGAATACCCATGGGGCCATGGAGAGGCCGAAGGGAAGGGCCTTGAACTCGAAGGCGTGGCACCCTATGGCGAACCGGAGGTATTTGCGATGCTGATGGTGTATGGTGATATGAAAGTACGCATCGCTGAGATCTATGACGGCAAACCAGTTGCCTTGTTGAAGTATGGGCAATATTCGTTCTAACGTGACCATCCGAAAACGTCTTGAGATGATGTAATAGTTGAGGTCCCGTAAGTTGAGGATGGGTCTTAATCCTCTGTCTTTTTTCGGAACAGTGAAGTAGCGAGAGAAGAAGCCGGGGTGGCCTTCTGTGATGGCGATGGGTGATATGGCGTCCTTTGAGAGGAGGGACTGGATTTCTTGCTGAAGTACGGCGGATGGTGACGTTATGACAACATTGTGAGGAGGTAAGTTTGCGAACTCTATGGCGTAGCCAATGGCGATGATGGTAAGTACACCCAACTGTCTGATGTGATGGAAGTCCAGACTGGGAGATGTGGTGCTAATCTGGTGGCGGGCATAGGAGGAAGGTAAGTATGGCGGATCTGGGTCAGAGCAAAGTCAAAGGCCCTGTTTCTGTTTTTTATCAGGGCGACGGAATGACTGCTTTGGCCTTTGGCGTTGAGTAGTACTGTATTCCTTTGTTGGAAATTAGTATTAGCTTGTGCTGAGTATTTGTTTCTATCGTAGTAAGACCGTGATTGGTGATATTGGTAGGGACGACGCCATTGCTGTCGGTACGGTCTGTACTGTTGTTGCGTATTGTATGATCGCGCTGTCTTCTTTAATTTTTGCAGATTTTCCAATATATCGTCGGTTTTGTCATCAAAAAGGCCGGAGCCGTTGAAGGGTAAATCTTCAATTCTCATTCTAACGTCCTCTGGTATTTGCGCAGATTTTAGCCACGCGTATCTGCGAAGGGCTATTGCTGCTACCATCTGTCTAGATGAAGCATCAATGATGTGTCTGGCCGTTATTCTTTCCTGGCGAGCCAGAGTCATGGCTTCTTGATGGAATGCTAGTCCTCGTGTCTTGTATTCACCGGAGACTGACTGGAGGGATGGGAGGGCTTTGGACCATAAATGGCGATGGTACGCTCCCATTGCTGCAATGTAATTAGCAGCGCGAAGGTTGAAGGAGGCGAGGGAATAAACTCGGCGGGCTGCAACATCCAGCTTCCTCCCTTCCTTGTTATTCGGAGTTGTGGAGGAGCGACCGCGTGTTCTGCTCTGAGTTGCATCCACGATTAGTGAATTAGGAGGTGGATGCTTGTAGAGGAATGTGATATCATTCCCATGGGTCCTGTAAAAGTTTTCCACCTTACGTGACATTTGCAGGATGGAAGATGGTTTAGACCACGTTTGTTTGGTGAGGTCCAGAAGTGATGGTATGAAAGTCATACTTGGGGGAAGAGACTGTTGGTTATTGATGTCCTCGTATACTTTGTCAGTCTGTACCTGAGAAGGTTGTTTAACATCTAGGTCGAGTGATTTGGCTACGTGTAGGATGAGTTGTGAGTATGAGGAAAAATCATCCGAGGTGGATCATTACGATTACTGTCAGAATCAGGTGTTGGTAGGTTAGGGATGGACCCTTGGTCTGGTACAGAGAGTGAGGAGCGCGATGAGGTAGAGCGTGAAGAAGGAGCAGGCAAGGCTGGGCCATAGAAAGGAGGAGGCGAAGCTGGCATGGTATGGAGAGAACTAGAGAAAGATGGCAATGGTACGGTAGGAATTTGATGGGTTCGCGATGGTTGGTGTTGACCCGGTACCGAGGTTTGCTTGGGATGATCCCTGGTAGATTGTTTGGTGCCAGGAGCTAATGGTTGAGGACCAGAATAGGTTGTGGTTGATTGTACCGACTTTTGAGGTAATGGTACCAAAGTATGAGGCTTTTTTGGTACCGTGCTATGAGACTTCGAGACGTCCGTGTACTGTCTCTTTTGGGATGTGCGCGGTGGTACCGGGGAGTTGGGTACCGAGTCAATCTCTGATGAGGACCGGGACCGATAGGTGTCACGGTACCGATGTCTGTACCGAATGCATGAGGATGAGGATGAAGTGTCCGTATCTTAGTAATAGCGACGTCGGTAACGGTGATCTCGGTAGTAATCGAGATCGGAGGGATGGTACCGATGTGCTCGAAACCGAGAACGTTTGTAAATCGGGTCGTAATACTCTTTGGGTTCGTAGAGTTTGACCCTTCTAGAATGCCTATGCCTTTGGGATGGCTCCCGGGATGGGATGGACCCAGTAGGCGTTGTGGATCTGTCCACATCGGTACCATGAGAGGTATGTCACTCTTTCCTTTGTCTCTTCCGTGTAAGAGGGCGTTGTGGTACCATAGAGGCTGAGTCCGACTCGCCCACAGATGTGGAGCGATGAGTAGAAGGTGGACTCGAATGCGGAGACATTGGTATCATAGTCAAATCCGCCTCGACCGGTGAGACCGGGAGTTGAGCCAATATAGGAGATTCAGGTTGTGCGGAAGGAATCAGAAGTGTGTCTTCCGAGGAATCGATATGGATCGTGGCTTGATCCTGTATCGGGAGGTCTGGTACAGGAGTAGGTCGGGCCTGAGAAGATGATTTTTTCTTCTTCTTCTGTTTGGAAAGATCAGAAGGCGGGAGAGACGGCGGTGCTGAAGACGGTTTGGTAGATGGAGGTGCCTTAGATTTATGTTTTGGTCTAAGGGAAGCCTTGGAAGGGGTAGGAGAGGCAGCAGGCAATGCTGAAGATAGTGAAGAAGGCTCAGTGGCTGGAGGAACGTCCATGGTTGGAGGCTGGAGTGATTTCTCCTAAAGAAAAGACCTCAGACGTTGTTCTCTCAGTTTTAGAGCTTGTTTTGTAAAGTTTTTGCAAAACTGGCAGGAGGAGGTCTGATGGGTTTCCCCCATGCAGAAAAGACAGTATTTGTGACCGTCTGATAAGGATATTTTATTAGAGCACGTAGTGCACTTCTTGAAGGGGGGGGGGGGTTTCCTTGCCATAAATGGTGGGAAAGGGAAAAACTAGGGGGAAAGGGGAAGGGGAAGGGGAAGGGGGGGCGGTATAGGAAAAGTCTCTTACTATAACTGGTATGTAGAGAATAGCAAAAAAAATTGTTCTTTTACAGGAATCGCGATGGCGAAGAGGAGCAGCTCTAAGAGGAGACCTCATGCAGCGGCGGTAAAAAAGAACTGAGGTACTTTGGAGGGCGGGCGGACCTTGTGGTTGGGAGGGGGCGGTCCTACGTAGATTAGCATGAAGCTCTAGAATATTCCGGAGATCTCTGCGCAGGCTTAACCCATTAGTGTGCATTCACAGAGACCACGAAGAAGAATCTACTTTAACAAGCTGCCTATTAGCAATTTCCTTCCCACTCCTTGCTGACTCTTCATTCCTTCCCCCCCCCCCCCTTTGGCCTCCAGCTACTGTAGCACACCACTGCTTCCACTAAGCTGTTTAAAATGGTTGAGACAGGGGGTGTTTATTTGAGGAGAACTGTGAGTGCTTCTTTGCTTCCTCTCAACCTACCTTGAATGAGGAATCTGGGAGAAGCAGCTTCTGGCAATCCATTCAGCCCTGAAGCTGCACTGTTGCAAGCAATCACACTTACTGAACTGCTGCAAATGCATTTGACTGGGAAAAAGTAGAAGCCCCAATGGTGAAGGAAAGAAGTACAGATTGAGGGAAAGCCTCCAGGCTGATATGCATGGGCTTGTCTGTCATGTAATCAGTAGATAATTATAGACTGTCCCAACTGTACAGCATTTCCCACATTATCTGTCAATGTAGTTGCCCACTCACACTAATGTATACCCCCATTATTACCACTACTAACAACTGTTTCATATTCAACAGTAATAGTTTACATTAGTACAGTGGTTGCTCACATGGTTCCTGAAAAGTTCATTAAGGACTTCTCATTGAAGAAATTAGCAATGATAATCACTTCAGAGTAAATCTGGCAGCCACCACCAATCCCTTTATAAAATGCAAGGATATGCACTGGATGATTTCTGGGGTGTACTCTCCATTCAAGCAAATGGACCGCAAGGACCAAAGGGTGCAGGCAACACCCCAGACCATGTCCCAGCATCCTTTGCCATGCTGAACCAATTCCACAGCAGATCTGCAAGGACTTCTCAGAGGTTTGACTGGCATAGAAAGAGATTCTAGATGAAATTACCTTGGATTTGCATAGCTGCTCCTACATGGGAGCCCTTCCCATTTTGGGGACAGAAGAAACAACTAAGGCAAATAGGGAAGCTTCTGTACTTGCAGGAAGCTGGAGGGAAGCAACTGGATGCTTTCATTTTGTTCTCCTGAAGAACAGTAAACAAGCGTTTCTCCTGAATGGACCCCACTTGTTGACAAAATACCATTATGGGGAAGCTTCAAATGGTGCAGAACGTGGCGGCCAGACTTCTTAGTGGGGTGAGAAAACATCATCATATCTCTCCCACCCTGGCCGCATTACATTGGCTGCCCATTCGTTTCCGCGTTGATTTCAAAGTCTTAATGATTACATATAAAGCCCTAAACGGTTTAGGGCCTCGATATCTGGAGGAACGCCTCCTCCCACCTAGATCTGCCCGTATCACTCGATCTAGCCAGGAGGTGCAGCTGAGGAGCCTAACGCCGAGGGAGGCCTGGAAGGAAAAAACAAGAAACCGGGCCTTCTTGGCAGTGGCTCCTCGTCTTTGGAATAACCTCCCCTTAGAGATCTGCATGGCCCCTTCGCTGGGTATTTTTAAAAGCCAACTGAAAACCTGGCTATTTAGGCAGGCCTTCCCTCCGAGCACCACTTGATCTATCTTTTCTTTTTTCCTTCCATCTTGAATGATTGTTTATTGCTGTAAACTGTTGTTAATTTTTAACTGTTTTATTCTACTTGTTGTAAGCCACCCAGAGTAGTCAACGACTAGATGGGCGGGATATAAGTATAAAAAATAAATAAATAAATAAAATAAATAAGTCAGCACATTACTAAAGTCGAAGACAATTTCACCCCAACTATGCACCTGTTCCCTGCTTCCTAGCCCTGCCATTCTTGCTCTTTACTATTGTTTCTGGACTGTAGATATTACTTAGCTCTAGTTATTGCTTATCATTATAGTTTGTAACAGATGAAAACTAAGAATGAAAAAATACATTGGTTACAGCAGAATCCACAACACTCACCTCTTCTTATTTCTCTTTCCACTTCTAAAGGATTTGCCAATTCCAAATTTTTATCCAAGTAACTAATTTTTCCTTTCCATTGCTGACCAGAAGATAGCTTTTTCAGTTTTAGTGCTAAGGGACATCTGGTGACAATGCCTGCTTACAAAAAGATCAACTGTAATAAGATCATAGCAACTGCATTTATATACACATTTTTCCCCTAAAGATGAAAATCTTTACAAGAATAACATTGAGTTCAAGTGTGGACTTACTCTTTAAATTGGATCATCTGAATACTGACTCTGAGCAATATTGTAAATGTGTGCAGTTATGATTAAAGAAAATGCCAGTGCATGTAAAAAGGTATTATGCTTAATCTTATAACTAAAACTAGAGCTTTTTCTGATATAACTAGATTGGAATTTTAAAAAAATCTGCTTAGTGACTCATAATTTATGGAGATTGTATCTAACTGATGTTGCTTCCTTTGAAATTTTTCCAAGGGTCTGCTACAATACTGCAGCAGTTTCAAAACAATTGGGTTAAAACAAAGAACCATTTGTATAATAAAAGGAACAAGGCAATGGTTCAAACGGGTGGCTCTCAGATGTGGTTGGACTTCAGTTCAAATCATCTCCAACCACTGACCATGCTGAATGGGTTTAATAGGAGCTGGAGTCAAAAAAACATTTAAAAGGACATGGGTTCCAGATCCCTGGCATAAGAAAGAATAAGACATGGGGACAAATAAAAAAATGAATCGTGATATTTGTAGGAAATTGCTGTTTCGTTGAATATTCATCATATTCGTCAATTCTGGAGACCCTAGAGAATACGAAGGGATGAATATTTACCTTTTTAATTCTTCCTAATAGGCAGAAAGGGAAGGCTACGCTGCCGGAACGGCAGCTTCCATTCCGGCAGCCTAGCCTTTCCCTCTTTGCTTGTGGACCCGGCAATCAGCTGTTCTGCAGGCCCATAGGCAGAGAGGGAAGGCTCCTTCCTTCTCTGCTTATGGGCCAGCAGAACAGCTGATTGGCGGGCCCATAGGCATAGAGGGAAGGGCTACGCTGCTGGAACAGAAACTGCCACTGCTGGCAGCACAGAAGTGGCAGCAGTGACAGTGGTGGCAGCAGCTCATCAAGGTAGGGAGGTGACGGGGCAGTGGGAAGGGGTGGGGGCAGCCTGGGGGGGTAAACTTTTTAATTTAGACAACCATGGGCTGTCAAAAAAAAAAAAAAAACACACAGACAAACCGATTTGTGGTTTGTCAGTAAAACATTAGTAAATTCCGTGGTTCATGGTTTGTCAACCTTGACGAACCACAAACCAAGACTATCTCTAGTAAGAACCTCTTGATGTGCAGGTTTATCTCCTCATCCCATCATGTCAATGTGCTCCAGAGAAACCGTTCCCTCTCTCATTGAAAGACAAGTTGAAAGGGAATTCTCACCGCTGCCCCGAGGAAGAGCGACTCCAGACAGGGCTTCCAGAACAGAGCTTTTCCCAGAGCTCTGGTCTCCAATCACAGCAATGGCGGGCAAGGCCAAATCCTTTTCCACGCCAAGGGCTCTCAGAGAATCAATGAGGTCAATGCAAGGGCGGATCTTCTCCTCATACTGGTTGTATAAACTGTTTTCTGGTTTCTGTTAAGAAGAAAAGTTGCATTCACATTTAGTCTCTTTGGTTGAGGTTAAGCATTTCCGCACATTACACAAGAATGCACTCTCTCGGGTGCATGCGTGAAGTGGTGGGGGAGTGCGCGCACACGCGCCAGCACCAGCATGAGCACTCCCCCACCCCTTCGCACATACGCAGGAGCACCTGCACGCCCGCCCACCCACCCCTTTGCGCAGGCACTCGGGCGCTTGCGTGAAGGGGTGGGGGAGCGCTCACGCTGGCGCTGGCATGCGCGTGCGTGCGCAAAGCAGCTGTGGGGAGGGGAGTGCGTGCGGGGGGCCTTGGAGGTCTGTCTCCACGGCCCGGTCCTGCTCAGGCCACGGACTGGCACCAGGCCGCAGACCAGGGGTTGACGACCTCTGCTGTAGAAGTTCCTTGGCGTATCCATGATGCCTGGTTATGTTTAAATGTATTATTTATATGATCATGGCAAGTGTATTGTTTTGAAAGGCATTCGTTTGGTTAAGTATGTGACAGGAAGGATTGAATGAGGAGCGTGGTATGTTGGAAAGAATGATTCGAATTGTCTGAGAGAAATTAGGGGAGGAGAGTGTTAGTTAAGTTTTGAAGCAGTCTGGGAGTAGAGAGAGAGAGAGTTATTTTTAATCGAAGGACCAGGTGTTTGAGGTGGAGAGAAACTGATACAAGGAATAAAGAATAGAGTGACATCAGAAATAAGAAAATGGGAACTTCCCTTGTAAGCCACATTAATGAGCAGAATCACTTCTAGAAGCAATGCTGTAATTGAAGAGTCAGATGCTAACATTCCTCCTTCATACACCAGATGGGAAAGAGAAGTGAGTGCAAAACCTGGCTGCTCATCTACTTAGGTGGCACTTTTGAGGAGTCAGTCCATGTCACTTCTCTGCCCCCCACCCCCGCAAATTTAATCAACATTGCCTAGAGTATAAGCTCTAAATTACAGGATTTTGGTTCTCAGAAAGCACGTCACAATATTCCCCAAATAAATTCACCCACTTCGTTTGTTTGTTTTTGTTCTACTGCTTCAGTGGAATCTCCATTTGGAAAGGATGGGGAGTTGAATGTAAAGCCTCCATTTTGTCGTGGAACAAATAAGTTTGGTACCGCAAATTTAACTTCTCCTGGTATGGGCTGTATGCCCAGACCCCCACTTGTCTGCTTATTGCCAAACCGTGCTTCAGATTTCAATGGGCCATCCATCTCCTCATCCGAAGACAATGTTCTCTCAAGCTTCCGACTGCGTCTTTCAGATGGAGTCTGACGACAGGCCCGGAATTTTGACATTTATTTCTGTATGGCTTCTCCTTAGTAGCCCTGGAACAATAAAGTCATTTTAGTGCTGTTACCTTTGTTATGAGATATTACAGCTGTTTCCACAGAGATGAGTCCTTTCATTTACAGTTAAAATACAGAGTTTTTTAGAAGCATTCTAACACTTTGGAAATTAGGGTTTTTAAATAAGTAAAAATATAACTGCAGATTTATATTGGTGTAAAATAGGTGCCTTTAAGTAAATAAATATAGGCTTGCACTCTTACTATATCTTCCAAGCCCCGTCTATCTGGTTGCCTACACACAAACTGTAACAACCGAACAATCTCCTTGCTTGCTTTTTAAGGCAATGTGTTAATTTTGCCCTCAACCACTGGGTGGCAGCCTCCTACCAAATCAAACTAGGCATGAATAATGACTTCTGATTAGGTTATGGGGCATTTTAATTTTTTTACTTTTGCTTCATTAAATACAGATTCTTGAAGGGGTGGTGATGGTGGTGTCCAGAAGTACCATCTTCCACTTTTAACTCCCCAAGAATTTTTCACTGGTATTTCTGCTGTTTTTCTCACCATCAAATATCTGCTCCGGAGGAAAAAACATAAAGACTCACACAATCCTTTTAGACTGGCACTGCTTAGAATCATCTGTCTGAAATCATCCCGTGTCTGGAGTACGGCCCAGAACACCACATCCCAAAAGAGACATCCATCAAAAGAAGAAGACAACAAAAAAGGGATTTGCATAAAACTGCATGGGCTAATTTATATGTACATACAGTATGTAAAATTATAAATTATTCTTATAATTTAATCTGAACTACAGTGTATCTCACTGGAGTGGGAAAGACAGTGACTGGATGATCTGTGTGTCTGCTGAGAAGTTGCTGTCCAGATGCTTGTTAAGACTGAGCAGCTTCTGGGCCTCCCATTCTTTCTCCTCCTGCTTCTTTGTATTCAAATCTCAGTTAGGCTGAGCATCCCTTCACACAGTCCTTCAAAAGGATTGCTCTCTGGCCACTCTTCAAGGGGTTATTTTTCCCAATTTTTTTATTTTAGACAATCCATCACATTACAAACAGATGACACAATTAACTATTCATCTTACTTGTCAAATATTTTAACATTCTAAATACCAGCTATTCACACCATTTCACAAAATTACACTTAATCTCAAATCCCCATTCCATCCTAGAAAATTACCAACTAACAATCTGAGCAATCTAGATTATTTTCTAAATCATGTGACTTCTCATTTAGTTTATTGGTGTATTTTAATAAAGGTTGCCAAGTCTCGAAAAATTAACTGTGCTTCATTTCTCCTCTGTATATTCTGATGTTATTAGTCAATTTCTCCATCAACAGCATTTGCCATATCTTATTCAAAAATATCTGTAATGAAAGATCTTGGGTGTTTTCCCATCTTTTAGCAATCTGATACCTTGCTGTCCCTATAATATTTGCAATTAGGTCTTTATTAAGTAGCTTCTCATTTCCCCCTGTAAATGCTGAAAATAATGGTAATGTTTCATTCGCAATTTTTTTTTATTAGTCAATATTTCTGTCCAATTGATTACATCATACCAAAGTACTTCTATTTTGGGGCAAAACATCCACGTGTCCCAAAGTTCCCTTTCATCCACATTTTCTCCAACACTTATCTGATAAATCCCTGTCAATTTTATGTAGCTTCGCAGGGTATAGATGCCATCTGCGAACAACTTTGAGAACCGTTTCTTTTGTTTTAGCTGATACTGACTAACATGGACATTTATTCCACATTCCTGTACAAACCTCCTCAGGTATATTAATATTTAAATTAGTTTCCCAGGATGCTTTGGCTCCTTTGCCCTTACCATGTTTTTACTCAACAATACATTTATATATTAATGAGGTCAATCTTATCCTTTTATTTTTATCTTTTTGTCTACAGTGTTGTTCAAATTCCGTAAATGATTTTATAGGGCCAGATTTTTGATATAAATGTATTGCAAAGCTCCTTATTTGTTTTAGTTGTAGCCAATTGGTTCTTATTTGCTTTGTTTTCTCTTCTATTTGTCTAAGAACAATTGGTTCCCCTGATTCAAATAAATCTTTAATTCTACATATTCTATGCTAATACCTTATGCTAATACCTGTGCACTAGAGGATTGTGGGAGGAACACCTAGCCCCTGATGGGGGTCCCACGGGGCACCCCAAAACACTGAGGAGCTCTCTTGGCCTCTGGTGGGACTGGGGCTGTGCAGCCCTGTTCTGAGCGGGAGGTGCAGCCAGGGGGTCACCATGCCTTGGGGGGGCAGGGCACAGAAGGGGGCAGGAGGTGCAAGGGTCCCTCCAATTCATACCTTGCAGGGGAAATACCATATGAAAGTGACTTTCCCAGGGTGAGGCTCATCTATTGCACTTTGGGTGTGCTGATCCCTGTGATTTCCCCAAATGTGGGGAATTCAACTGCATAATTTGTGGTAATGGGGGATTGCATTTATGCTTTCCCTGATCTTTTTAGCCCCTTGGCCCTGCTTGTTTTCCAGGAGGCAGATCCTGGAAAGCCAACAGTTCAGATGGCAGAGCAGCAAGGTCCAATGCAGCTGCCACAGTGAGCAGGTATTGGTTTGGAGGCCTTCTGGCACAGTACTGGAACTGTGGGAGGCTTCTGAGTGGGGGTGGCTAAAGAGGTTTTAAACCATTTTTTACAGTATATTCACTCCATAAGATGCATACACTCTCTCCCCTACTTTTTTGGGGGGAAAAGGGGTGCCAGCCTTTTTGGCGTGACTGGCACGTTCTGCTCGGCGGGAAGCAGCAGTGCTCCAGCCCGCCCCTTGTCTACACAGAGCTCATACTTGCGCACTAGTGCCGGTCACAGGGAGATGCAGGGGCGGGCCGGTCACATAAGAGGGGGTAGTCTTATACAGCAAGTATATAATAAACTCTATATTTTGAGTGGAAATGTTGGGGGTCGTCTTATACGCCCAGTCGTCTTATACACCGGCAAATAACTATTTGTTGTTGTGAATTGCGACATCGCTGGAACCAGTTGTATTGGCTCTTGCCTTTACATTGGACTATTTCAGCGATGTGGAGAGGGGGGATTTGCTGCTTGGGTAACAAACAGCCTATCCTCCATACTATTTTACCCAGGCTTCGTGCTCTGGAGGACTGTGAGACTCCAGGCGAGAGGGTAGAAGCTCTCGCCGGAGTGTCGTCCTCCCTCAGGAAAGAACAGGAGGTGCAGACAAATCCACCTACGCCACCCGTCGAGACTGTACAGCGGGGAGTGGATACCCGGGAGTTAGAGAGGAAACGGGCAAAGGTGTCAGTAGCCACCCAGACCGGGGTAGATTTGGCGGGAAAGGAAAAAAGGGGAAGGTCCCTGGTGGAGGCGGGAATAGGGGATATAAAAAGACCGGATGATACAATACCGGGGGGTTGGGAAATGATATGGGTAGAGGACCCATGGACTGGTCGGTGTGAGAGAGTACGAGTCCCTAGAGAAGAGGCGGATTACCGGAGGAGAAGGGGTCTACCTCCGAGGCCGTCCTACTGGGGTGAGTCAGAAGCCCGGGAGTGGCGTAGACGCCTCCGGGAAGAAAAGGAAGCGGTAGAAAGAGAGGAAAGAGAACGCCGATTATGGCGTCTGGAGGAGGTCCAGAGGAGGGGATACCTAATGGACCGTGGATCCCTTTCCGGGGAGAGGAGAATCTCCGAGGAGCAGAAGGGGGAGATGAAGAGACCACCCCGTTACTAGATCCAGAGACAGAAATCGTGGACTTGGAGGAAAGTAACCCATTTTTGAAGGGTCCTTGGGACAATTTGGATTATAACCCCTTTGATAAGGATGTTTGGATGCCCTCGTGGGACTCGTTGGCCGCGAGAGAAGGAAGAGACGTTGATGTTGAAGAGAAGGACCTGTTGTCCCGTGTTCAAATAAAACATAGTTTTGACTTTCTACAAAATACGAATCCTGAGTCTTTATTAAAACTGGAGGAGGCCATACCCAAACCCTCACAAGGACACTCCAGCTTCGCATACAGCGTCGAAGCAAAATCAGGGAGCTGGACAGGGGACAGATTGTATTTGTCTTCAGTGTGGAAGGGATGGTCACTCTCGAATTGGCCTTCTCAGCCACACTAGACACTGTTCCAAGTCCTCCATACAGAGCATGTTACCATAGTCTCTCGAGACTGAAGGATGCCTACACACTGTGAATTTACTATGGTTCCTTCCAAGTGACATTTTTCATAGGGAAGCATCTTGTAGTGTAATCCTATACATGTCCACTTGAAAAAGGAATGTGCATATTGTTACAGTTTGTTGTCCTGATCAGCAAGAATAAAGAGACAACAGCTCAAGGAAAGCTGCTGAGAAGTTAGGATATCTCTCAAGTGATATGCCCTTCCTTCCTTCCTTCCTTCCTTCCTTCCTTCCTTCCTTCCTTCCTTCCTTCCTTCCTTCCTTCCTTCCTTCCTTCCTTCCTTCCTTGCCTATTGGCACATTTCCAGCTAGAGGACTGACAGGGCTCTGATAAGACACTGTGCAACAACCTGTTTTTTTCTGCATCCCAGACTTTTGCTGTTTAGAAAACTAAACTTTTAGCATGGCTCTGAAATGCCCATTCACAGATGTTTGTAGGAAGGACCTAGACTTTCCTCCAGTCTGCAGCCCTGCTGTGTTTTCCTTTTGCTTCTTCTCCTTTTTAATTCCTGGAGGAACAATTGAATGAAGACAGAAGGAGGAGCTGCACAAACAAGTGGGAGGTTTCAGTCCAGAAGTAGAAAAAAGGAAATGATTTCTGACACAAAACCACAGCCAATATATACTCAAGCATCAAGGCCAGAGATAAATAAATCCTCAAATATGTACAAACACATCATATGAGTAATCACAAATAGAAAAATCAACAATGTATGTGTGAACTTTGGACAAGGCAGAAAGCAAACGCAAGAAACAGACCATTTATTTTACAGGTACTTATACATAAATCCCCAACATACATGGTCTTTTATATAAGTTGTAACTTACTCGTGATCTTTAACAAAGTGCTTGGCTTCTGTGCCTCTAAGCACATCTCTCTGCTTGATGTATGCTGAAGATTTATGTTTGTTATTTCTGTTTGGGATTACTCATATAGTATCATTGTATTTATAAATATTTTACTTTTTCTTGATGCTTGGGTTCTTACATCAGCTCAGTCTGTAAGCACCAGTGCACAAGCAAGTCATGATTGGGGAAAAGGGCACTTCCTCCCACTCATCCCTTCCCCCCCAAAAAAAAAATGGTGCTGAAGCCCCTTCCCCACTCAGTCCATAGGCTGAGTCATAGTTAAAGTCCAGGTCACTTTAACAAACAGGAGAAATAGTAGGGAACTACTAAAGGGCTGCAAGTGGAAGACAACACTTGTCATTTCCACATAAACCCCATCGAAGTCTTCCACTTGCCAGGCCCAATGGCCCATCCCTTGTTTACCTCCCAATCGCCCAACAAAGCCAAGCTAATTTGCAAGGTGCCGGGCTGTGGAACTCTGGTGGTAAGGAAAACCAAAGGCCCTTTAACTCTCAAGGAAGCTCCACTTCTAACGGTGAAGCCGGCATTTGTGCCATTTAGCACTTAAGAGTCGAATCTGGAAGGCTCCGGAGTCCTCAGCTGGGCAAATAGTTCACTAACTAAACTCCAAGGAAGAAATGCAAGCCGTTTTAAACCACCGGCGCGGCGAGAAAAAACGTCCACCTTGCGCACCCCGCCGTCCTCCAGCACCTGGCGCAGCCAGAACCGCCGCGGCCCCTCGCCTCGCTCCCACGAACACCAGCGCCAGGCGCAACTTCTTTGCTGAAGTGCAAGGGGTCTCATGTGGGTGTTGGGTGGGGTTGCCCGGGTGTGCCTGACCCCCGCGATGCCTTGCCTGGGGCGGGGCGCGACCGCACATCGGAGGAAGGGAAGCATCCGAAGGGCGCGCGGGAGGCGGAGGAGGCAGCCTCTTACCGTCCGTCTCAAGAGTCCCGATCCCTGCGAATCGCCGTCGATCCGCCAGCCGGAGCTTTGACTGAATGCTCCGCTTTCCTTTCACCCCCGCCCCCCTCCTCCACTTCCTTCCCAAAATGCAAGGAAACGAAACCGTGGAGGGGACGGGCGCGCCTCCCTCGGCTGGCGTCGTGGCTGCTGCCTCGATGCGCTTTTTGTCGGCCGGCTCCACCTCTTTTCGAGAAAAGAAACCGAAGAAATAACGCAGCGGAGACATTTGGTCTCTAACCTGCGGCGGGCGGGAGGGAATCGGCCTCCGTTTCCTGTTGCTTTCTGGTCCGCTTGCTTTTTTTCTGCATTTGCTTTTCCCTGGAGCTCTCTTTTTCCCCTCCCCCTCTCCCCGGCCCGCTATGTGCGTGTCTCAGAGATTAGAAAACGGGAATTTCTTTTGGCTGCAGCTCCCGTCATCTCACAAGCTGGGCGCAGACACTACAAACTGGGCACATACTCGTTTGAGGTTTCTAAAAGGCGATTGGATGGCCGTCGCTCAGGGATGCTTTCCTTGTAGATTATCTGCTTGGTTGTGGGGTTGGACTTCATGATCCTTGGGGACCCCTTCCAAATTCTGTGAATTTCCAAATCAGCATAAACACTGGAGATGTTTTCTGGCTGATTCTGGGCGTCTTAATCCAAAATTAACTTTGCCAAACGTTACAGCTCAGTGATTTAAATATCTGGTTGTGGAGCTAGAGCTTGGGAGCTCAATTTCCCTCTGCAGGGGATCTCCTGTATGGAGAATTGGTGCGGGGGGGGGGTGTGCCCCAGAGGGAGACCACAGCTGCGATGCGGGGATGTCCGCGGGCAGGATCTGGAGGCCTTAGGAATGGACCTCAACAGATGGGAGGCCTTGACATCTGGGCGCTCAGCCTGGAGGCAAGCGATGTATCGTGGCCTCTCCCCTTTTGAAGAGACGCTGGTCCGGCAGGCCGAGGCGGGGAGGTGGTCCCGAGGCCAGCGGGATCGGGGAGATGGACAAGGGACAGATTGTGTTTGTCTTCAGTGTGGAAGGGGTTGTTGCTCTCGAGTTGGCCTTCTCGGCCGCACTGGACACTGTTCCAAGTCCTCCATACGGAGCACGTTATCATGGTCTCTCGAGACTGAAGGATGCCTAATCTCCGGGGGAAAGAGCCAGCCTGTGTGGCCTTGGGCAAGCTGCACAATCCCAGGGTACCTCCAGAAGAAAGGAATGGTGAATCACTTCTGTTTACTCTCTAGCTAGAAAACCCTGGGAAGGGTTGATGTAAGCTGGAATCTACTTGATGGCATGCAGTTATGATTATTTATCTCTGTACGACTCAAATATAATTCTGCAACAAAATATTTACTGGTGGGGGAGAGTTATACAGGAAGAAAATAAAATTCAGAGCCAATAAATCAAATGAAATATTTTACAAGACCTGTCCCACAAACCAGACTCAGACCACACAGATCACTTCTGTGCCCCCAGACTGCACCACAAATCACCCGCCATGGTGCATAGATGCAGATCAGAAGAACAGATCCCCTTGTGTTCAAATCATTTTATTATTTTGTTCAAGCGGCACATCACATCCACGTGCGCACATTGCATTGTGAAAACCTGTTCCTTCCAAGCACAGCCAGGGTGCAAAAGCAGGATCCTTGGCCACAACGCCGTGTTAATGATCATGACTTTTAAAATAGGATGTCCCCAAGGTGCCATCAAATCACTGATCACATCTGAACCGCAAACGCCACTGCTTAAATCATTGTGCCCAAAATAGGATTGACCAAGGCACAGTCTTAGGGGTATAGGGTGCCGGTGCTGAGAAGAAAGTATTTTGCATTAGTATCAATACCAATCCACATTTCAAATAAGCTTTTATTTATGTAAAATATGATGCCCAACAAACATCCATCAACAGAGACCCATAAAGGTTGCCAGACATGCCTGGGCTGCTGCTGTTTCCAGACATTTCCATCTAATTGTTGTCTCTACCTCTTGGTCTCCCATCTCTGGGCATTTCCATATGATGCTTTGACAGCGTGTACAGTCATCCTGCTTCACGAAGTACATGTTATGTGAGCCAGGATGATGTCACCTCCCATTTGTTTTTTTCTTCACAGACACACACATATTAAGGAGGGAAAGACAGAACAGCCAGACAACGCCATTTGCGGGAGCATCTCCTGCCCACTTGCTCTTCCCCATTGACCTCCTTGTCTTTCACACAAACTCAGAGCATTCATCCATCCTGTTCACATGCAGCTTTTCTCTTTAGCAAGAGAGAGGATGCAGCTTGGATCAAAGGTGCCATACATATGTTCAGTTCAACATCTGCCTACATTTGACAGCCTAGGCATCGCTTCTCCAGTCTATGCACAGCTGTCTGTGCTGAGGATTCCCTCCCTATGTCCAGGGGTCTGGATCTTTATTCTCTCCCCAGCAATGTGCATTCTACTCATGATGATATCTGGAGGAAGCATTTGCCATTGCTGTGTTTTTCCTTGAGAAGGTTTGCAGTTCTAGAAATGCACCATTTCTTAAAATTAATTAGGAGCACAATGAAAGATGGCAACAGTCAAATTGGCTGGCTGGAATCTGGGATAAACATGTGGTCCATAAAAAGAGCAATTCCAAGCTGATTTATATGCAGTTGGATACAATATTCATCACATTTCAAATTAAAGTTCGTGTACTTAGCTTTTTCAGGTGACTATCTGTAGCAACCTCTCATATTTTTGTGCACAGGATTGCTATAATTAATATGCTAACAGTTTTCATGTTCTTTAAACTTTTTTCATAAATATGAAGAGCATAAGGGAATAGAATGCTGTTCACCTTGTCACATCTCAAAATATTTACCATTATGTCAATAAAAACTTTTCAAAGTAAAGTTTTTAGTTTGTTTAAATAAAACATTTAAAGCTCACTATGTGTATTCCTCTGAACTTGCTGTTTGTGTCACCTACAGATATCTCTATATTGCAGCGACAATTTCCTAGCTTTAAATCATCCTGTCCCATTTTACAACTTCCTAGGATGAAGGGGATCCCCTCAAGGTCTCTGGAATGGAGTGGGGTGGGTGATGGGAAGGTTTAATTTCTTGAAACGGTGGTAACTGATGACATTTCCCAATATCCATGGGTGTAACTTACACCAGCAGGATTCCAATCACTAGTTTGTGCTAAAGCTCACAGTATTTAGACTAAATCGTTTTGACTACTAAAAGGAAAAACACTTTTTGGATTTGTATATTAGAACAGAAAATGAGAGGTTACTTACCTGTAACTCTGGTTCTTCGAGTGGTCATCTGTGAATTCACACTATAGGGTTTATTCTGCGCTTGTGCAGAGGTTTCCAGAATATTCTAGAGCTTTAGCATGCATTTGCCAGGACTGTCCCCCTAATACACGTGGTCCGCCTGTCCTGGCGATTGCCTCCGTTCCTAAGAACATTCCGCCACTGTACAAAAAGGAGTCAGATGTAAAGGACAGAGGGGAGGATGGGCAGGAAGTGTGAATTCACAGATGACCACTTGAAGAACCAGAGTTACAGGTAAGTAACCTCTCTTCTTCTTTGTGGTTTCTGTGAATGCACACTATAGGGTGATTAGCAAACTGACCTACTGGAGGAGGGACGTCATGGAAGTACAGATGACAAAATGGTTCTGCCAAAGGCTGCATCCACTCTGGCCCTGACATTAAGGTGATAGTGAGTAGCAAACGGAGATGGAGTAGACCATGTTGCAGCTTTGCAAATCTCTGGAATGCCAGTACCTTTCAAGAAAGCTGTGGAAGCAGCAACAAATCTGGTGGAATGAGCTGTGAGAGAGGACATTAAAGGCTTCTGAGCGAGGTTGTAAGCAAGCCGTATTGTCGTGACGATCTAGCGGGAAACAGTTTGTGATGAAATATGGGACCCTCTATTGGGCTGTTGAGGAGTGACAAAGAGTCTTTTAGATTTGCAAAAAGAGGAGGTTCTGGAGACATAGAACCTCAGAGCCCACATGCGTGCGGGCATCCGTGTGTGTGCGCGGCTGTGCGTATGCACGCACACACACGTTCCTGTTCCTTCACCCTCAAAAATAATTAAAATACCCAGTGTGGCCGTCATGGTCAAAAGTTTGGAGACCCCTGGGATACAGAGTGACCTTCTGGGGATGAAACTGAAGAAAGGGTGGATTGATGCGGAGTGTGGCAGGCTCGCTAGCTTGGCAGGCTGAGGTAATGGCAACGAGAAAGATGGTTTTGACGGAAAGTAGTCTCTCAGAAGTCGTCGCCAGTGGCTCAAAGGGAGGTAGAGTGAGGCGTTGTAGTACAGTGTGTAGGGCTCATTGTGGAGGTAACGGTGGGTGTGATGGTCAAATGTTGGCAAGACCTTTGAGGAATTGTTTGAGAGTGGGATGACGGAATAGTGTGGCAGCATCAGAGACTTGTGGTTGGTGTGAAATTATAGCAGCTATGTAGACTTTGAGAGTGGACAAGGAAAGGTTACGATGGAAAAGGTGAAGCAAAATGCTAATAGTGTATCAAGAGTTGTTGGCACAGTAGGTAGGTTATGTTTGAGTGTGAACTTAAAGAAAGTGGTCCATTTGTAAGTATAAAAACAGGTGGTAGATGGTTTCCGAGCATGAGCAAGAATGTGGCCTACTGAGGGTGGATTCTCCATGCTGTTAGGTGGAGTGTGTGGAGATCGGGGTGGAAGGTCTTGCCATGATTCTGCATGAGGAGGTGAGGGAGGAGGGTGTTGCCGTGGGGCCAAAACTCCAGAATCTAAATGAGGCCTGGCCTCAAGAAAACTCTTAGAGTCAGGTTGAATGGGAAGCTTGGCAAAAGCACTCTGTTATGAAAAACAAGCCTTGAGATTAAGGACACTAGTTATACAGAGCCTCTTATCAAACTGCTTCCATTCTTCCCACTTAAATAGCAAAGTAAGAGACTTAGATGGGAGAAAATGACATGAGAGAGTTCTCAGTATTTACAATATAGTATATTAGATATGGCTATACATATATACATATATACAACGCAATATGCATTTGGCATAACAACATTCAGAGCAATAATGACATAGAAGCAAAATGACCACTAGACTCACAGCTAAGTGGCAAAGGTCTGTTCTGTCTCTGTTACATTTATACCCAGAACAACCTATCACATTTCACCATTACAGCTGGTCTTGCTTAACAAACATGCATTACATCATCTTGTTACACCTGTATGCTGTTGGTCATTACATTGGCTTTTACTTTACATTCGTGACTCTGCACTTTCATTACAATATTAAATTTAACTCCCCGTTCACCAAAAGAACAAAAATCCTGACAGAGGGGAAGGCAGAGGAAGTCGGTGGACATGAGTCAGAGGGTGGTGAACCATGGTTGTCTGGGCCACCATGGGGATATGAGAATGGCATATCAGAGGGCAAGTGAGCTGGTTGTGGAGACTGGTATTCTGTGGATGGAGAGTAGTGTCGATACTGAGATTATGAAGTGTGGGCCATGTCGCCTTGGCCATACAAGTACTGTAGGACTTTGTGGATGGAAGTTGTGCGTATGGTTGTGGTGTGAATCTCCTGAGATGACTTTTTCTTCTTTTTAGATGACTTAGAGTGGTCAGATGCCGAGGCTGGTTTGGAAATTGATACTGACTTCAATGTCAATCCGGAAGGTTTGGGCTTGGAGGTCGACTTAGATTTGGATTTAGGTGGTATCTGTCTCGATGTGGGGGAGGTAGATGGCATGTCAGTTGATAGGGTTGGGCCATGGGATTGAGGAATCGGCGTGGCATCCATTTGAGGTGGTTGAGGTTGGAGGGGGTGTTCCCAAAGGAAGGATCGGAGATGCTGCTGCCTAAGTTTAAGTGCCTGCTTAGTGAGGTTTTTACAGGCCTGGCATGAAGAAGAGTGATGAGATTCCCCAGGGAGAAGAGGCATGAATTGTGTCCATCAGAGAGGGGAATCTTATTGGGGAAAGAATCACATCGTTTGAAAGGTCCTGTTGGGGCCATAAAATGAGGGAAGGGAATAAGAGGGGGGGGGGTCAGGGAAGAAGAGGGAAGTAAGTTGTTGTAATTTTCTTACTCTTCTCTTTCTTTCTTTTTCTTTTCTTTTTTAAACTAACTAAGAGAAGGAAGAAGGTGAACAGAGAGCTGCTAATCAAGAGATGAAATCTCAGCAGTGGCAAAAAGGAACAATCGCCAGGATGGGCGGACCACGTGTACTGGGGGGCGGTCCTGGCAAATGCATGCTAAAGCTCTAGAATACAGTGGTGCCTCGACTTATGAACTTAATCTGTCCCAGAAGATGTTCATAAGTGGAAATGCTCGTAAGTCGAAGCACCATTTCCCATTGAAATGCATGGGAACGGGATTAATCCGTTCCAGCATTTAAAAAAAATACCAAAATAAAAAATAAAAATAAACAGAGCAAGTCCCACGCTGGGACTGCAAAAACAAAAAACAAAAACAAAACAAACAAACAAAAAACAAAAATAAACATTGGAGCAAGTTCCCCACGCTGGGACTGCAAAAAAAAAAATTACCAAAAAAACCAACAACACCGACCCTCAATCCCCCCCCCCCAACAAAACAAAAGCCACCCAAAACTTTTTTAAAAAGCAAAAAGCAGCACTGAAGCCTCCGAAGCCTCCCAGGCTTCCACCGCCGCTGCGACCCGCCGCAGCCAGGAGGCGAGCAGCGGGGACCATCCCGGCCGGGCTCAGCCTCCCGGGCTTCCACTGCCGCTGCGACAGCCGTGGCTGGTCACCTCCCAACGGGCTCCGAGGCTGGGGTCGGCGCTCCTCGCCGCCCTCCGTGGGCCAATGCTGCCGCTGGTGCCTCCAGCTCCGGAACCGGCACCAGCGGCTGCTCGCCGGGGCGACCGCGTCGGTCCTCCGCGGGCTGATGGCGGGAAATTCAAATGGCGGAGGGCAGCGAGGAGCGCCCGGCCAGGCTCAACCTCCCGGCTCTGAGCCACTCCCGCCACCACTGCCGCATCCCTTTCCCTAACCGTTGGGGCGAAAGGGCTACAAGGAAGCAGCCTCTTCGCCACCAACGGTTAGTACATTTGAATTTCCCGCCCCCTTTCCCCTACCTTTTTCTGTTCGTCACCTCAAAGCTCCATTCGCAAGTAGAATCAAAATTTTGCGGCCGGAGCTGTTTGTAAGTCGAAATGTTCGTAGGTAGGGGTGTTCGTAAGTTGCGGCACCACTGTATTCCAGAAACCTCTGCACAAGCCCATAATAAACCCTATTGTGTGCATTCACAGAGACCATGAAGAATAAGTTATGATAGTGAGTTGAATAAGAAAAAGTAGTGAAACATATAGCACATATAGTAATTTAGCACACATATAGAAATAATGTTCCTCAAACCAAAGGCAAGCGAACTTGAGCTGACCTTAAGCTGACGTGACCTCCAAACACAGATGTTACAGGGGAGGTGTGAAGAGGCCCATTTACAACACAGCAGATCCTCAGTCCTCAGGAAGAACAACACCAACATATAGATGAGGAATACACATCTGGGATGTTAGGATGTCTGGAAATTAGAAGGACAATGGGCAAGAGGAGGGGATACCACCGTCATTCTCCATTTCCTGTCAAGAACCAATGGGTCATCAGATCACAGCCCGAACACCTATTAGGGCAAGGATCCAAACTTGTTGCAGATTAGGCCCAATCATGGTTTTGGGGTTTATGACTCCCTATTTGTAAACAGTATATATGTATCTGACCAATGTATTTTCGGGGCCTTCTCAGTCTTTATGAGAGGAGCCCCAGCTGTCTGTTTTGGCATACTTTTGTTTTCTCAATAAAAACGTGTTGTATCACAGCTGGCTCGTCTGTGTCCAAATCCTCTGCCGGAGATTAGCTCAAATTTCCTAAAATCCTCAAAAATCAAGACTAACAGTAATTTTTTTTAATCTAATTTCCGAGACCCCATCCCATCAGCCATGCTAACTGGAGGATCAAATTTTAGATGTAACATAGCTTTTTCAAGTTCTACCTTACATAGTATGTAAATTTTAAATAGCATACAATTATTATTTACTGCCTTTTGTTCATATTCATTGCAGTTATAACCTGCTTCTCCTTCGTAGAGTGCAAAGTGGCCTATGTTACTCTCCTCTCCCCTACTTTACCTTCACAGCAACCTTGAGAGGCAGGCCAGGCTGAGAGACTGGCTCAAGATCACCCAGTGAGTTCCAGGGTCAAGTGGGAATTTTAATTCAGATCTTCTGTCATAGTCTGACATTCTAACCACTACACCGCACTGTCTAACTTCAGACATGTTATATCAGATCCCTATTCATCTATGGCCATGGATTTTCCCCACCCCCAGAGGAAGTGTTTGTCCCTCTCTTTAGCTAACCTCTTACCACTCAACTTGCACACCCTTTCCCAGACAGCAATTTTTCCCACTCCTTCCTTTTTGCCAACAGTCACAGTGACCTTTTGTTCTGCCAACGGCTGTTTTTGACGATTTATAGCATTGTGACAGAGCAGGTATAGCGTGTACAGAATATTTCCTCTCAACTGCTGAAGCTTAGCAAGAGCTAAGGAGGATTCAGTGACATTTGAATGCAACTCTCATAACTTTTTTGTTTATTTTATAGGTTAAAAATAAAATAAAAATAAAAAGTGAAAAACTTCAAAAACATGGTTGCACCTTAAAGACTAACTTTAAAACTTTTTGAAGAAGTAACGTGACTAAGGGTAAACTGGAGTAAATCAGAATTTATGTTAGCAAATTATGATGATAAAGAAAGGAATAAATGGAAAGAGAAATTTGAGGGTAAGCTAAAAATAGTATTAGATATTTAGGGATAAATATTACTTGGAACCTGCAAGAAATTGTTAAAATAAATTTGGAAAAACTGAAAAAAACAAATTAAGGAACAAATTAAAGAATATCAAAAGTTGGAAGTTATCTTGGTTTGGAAGAACTGCAGTAGTAAAAATGAAGAGAATACCTAAATTAAATTTTGTATTTTGGATGTTACCTATAAAGATAGCTAATAAAGAATTAAAAGAATTGCAGAATGTGATTAATACATACTGTAATGAAAATAAAAGGGCAAGGATAAACAAAAAATTATGGTATCTTCCTCAAAAGAATGGATGTTTGGGTATACCTGATATTAAATTATATTACATAGCTCATCAATTTAGATGATATTTTAGATACCAGAAATTATAGTAAACAGTAAGGGGATAATATGGAGTGATCTTGAGTTTTACAAGATTAAGGAAAAATATGGAGAATTTGTTTTTTAAAGAAAATTTAAAGGATATTATTAAAAACATAGATAACCCATTTTTAAATAAGATATTGCAATGTTGAAGAAGTATAAGATAATATTGAGTCCAAAGATTTCTCCATTGACACACATGGTGGAATTACAGAGTTTTCCAGGTAACCTAAAGAAAAAATATATATAAGGTTTTGTTCAAACAAAAGTTATAAAAATTAAGACTGGAATAAAAAGATATATAATATAGAGAGAATAAAAGAGATACTTGGAGAAGGAATTACTTGGTTAAATGTAAGACAATTAGATAACTGGACCAAGGAATGGGGGGGGGGGGGAAGAAGGAGAATGTAAAAGGATGACTAAATTTGAAGAAATTATTGAAAAGAGGGAACAGATGGATGATAATAATCATGGAAAAGGGATAATAAGTGTAATATATAAGATGTTAGTACAGAATGAATATAAAACAATAGTTTTGAAAGAGATATGGCAAGGAGATTTAAATAAAGAAATCAGTGAGGAGGTATGGAAGAGCATCTGGGGAAAAAGAATCATGAAAAATATGTCAGTCAGGAAACTGTTATAAAGGAAACTTATAAAAGGAAAAGTGTTATAAAGTAATATGGAGATGGTATTTAACACCAATGAAATTGAATACATTGAAAAAAATTATAAATAAAAAGTTATCTATATGTTGGATATGTAAAAAAGAAAGGGGGCCATACTATCATATGTGGTGGGCATGTGAAGAGAGACAGAATGGATGATTATATTTAATGAGATTAAAGAAATTGTAGGGACAGATATACAAAGATGTCTAATATTAGCATTGTTAAATATGTTTGGAAACTGTCAGTTAGATAAGGGGGAAATGGAACTAATTGTTATGTTAACAGCAGCTAGATTGATTTTTGCAAGGAATTGGAAAAATAATTATCAATTGATGTTGGAAGAATGGTATAATGAGATGTGGAATCTAGCTATTAATAATAAATTAACTTCTGAATTGAAAGTGAGAAAAGGATTATTGAAGGAAAATAGTTTTAATGGGATTTGGAACCCTTATCTAGAATACGTATTTACAAAACGTAAAGGTTATGCCCCAACACAAGAATCATTATATTTTTGGAAAGAGACAGGGCACATGATATGAATTAAGATGAAATATATTGATGAATTGATATTGATAAATTTATATTCCTGATGGTGGTGGGTTATACTGTATATTTGAGTTGTGATTTTGTCATTTATGTTTTTGTTATATTTTGTTATATGAACTAAAAAAATGAAACATACACACACAAAAATACTAACTTTATTATTTTTTTAATGCAAGCTTTCATGAACAAGTCAACTTAATCAGACATAAGAGGAAGAGATTTATGATGGTTCACAAACTCTCAAAGCTTTCTCAACCGTTAGTGACACATCATTGTTTTCTCCAGAGTTAATCTCCATTCTTTCCCTGCTAAAAAATAGATTTATTGTGCCGTTGCTTTTTCCTGACTTTATCCTGAGTTTACCCTGATAATGCCAAGGTGAATCACAGAAAGTACAGGCTTATTCACAAAATGAAATAATTCCTTTTACCCAGAACCATCCCTTATATTTAAACACAAGGATCTTCAATTTAAACAAAAAAGCAATTTGCATGCATAGCAAGAGTAATGAAATAATAGTTGATGATTATCGATGGTGATGACTAAACCATCTCAAAAATGAAATGTACCGTATTTTTGCTCCATAAGGCGCACCTGACCATAAGACGCACCTAATTTTAGAGGGAGGAAAACAGGAAAAAAACACTTCTGTCACGCCTGGCTGTCTGGGCGGCGCTGCGGTGTCTCCCCCGTGGCCTGGGTGGCGGCAGGAACCATAGCCCAAGTAGTAATCATGGGCTCCCCGCTCTCGTTTATCGTTACCTGGTTCCCCCCCCCCCACGCCCTTATTTTTGGGGGAGTGCAGAAGAGACACCTCAGCCAGTCCCTGACGGGCGTCCTGAGAAACAGGAGAAAGAGAGAGAGAGGAGGGAGGTGGGAAGGGGAGAGGAAGGAAGGGGGAAGTGTGAAGAGGAGGAGCCGCCGCCACCACGTGAGCGAAGGAAGGGCTGGCAGAGCGAAAAGCAAGGCGAGGGCAAGAAGAAAGCTGAGACGAACGAGCAGAAGAGAGGAAAGCTACGGAGGGGAGGAGGAGGAGGAGGAGGAGCTTGTTGCGCTCCCCCATTTCGAGTCTCCCCTCACATTGCATTCCGCTGGTGGCGGCGTCAGCGGTGCAGGGCTGCGGCAGGCGCCCCTCTGACGTTCAGGTCCTGGCCTAGTGAGGGGGATGCGGAAAGATGAGAGAAACCCGGAGCGGGGGGTCGACAGAAGAGGAGGAGTACAGTGGCATGGGCTCTGGGGGGTCTGCACCATTTTTTTACAGTATTCGCTCCATAAGACGCACACACTTCCCCCCCACTTTTTTGGGGGGGGAAATTGCGTCTTATGGAGCGAAAAATACGGTACTTCTTCTGTCTGGGTTTAATCAGGGTGGTATAACTCATATTTGTAATGTGCACACATGAAAATAAGGAAAACATATTAGATATTAAGTAGATTGGGGGTGTGGAACTGGCAAAACCACTCATTAAATATCTCACTTCCCTTGAAAGCCCTATTAGGGTCGCTACAAGTCAGTTCCAGTTTGATGGCACATAACAGCATTAAGTAAATGGTGTGTGTGTGTGTGGTGGTGGGCTTTTCCCACCCATATGTTGATATTAAAGGTTATAACCAGCACTTCAAATTGGGCTCAAAAATACATAGGCAGACAATGCAGGCAATGTAACATTGGTGTTGCCTGAGCCATCCACCCAGCGCCTACTGATACCTTGGTGCCTGTACTCTGCACCAGGTGAAGATTCTAAGCTGTCTTTAAAAGCAATCTCATGCAGAACATATTATAATAGTCCAGCTCAAGGTCACTGGAGCATGAACAACTGATACAAGATCCTTTCTTGTCAGGTAGACTTCCAGTCAGTGTACCTGCCTATACTAGGAAAACGTACCTCTGGACACTGCCAGTACTTCTCCAGATAATACCAAGTCTAGAAACTGTTCCAGACTTATCTGTTGCGGGTTCTGGACTATCCTGGAGTTGCTTCTGTCAGGATGCAAAGCAGAGGGGTTCTGCGGCAGTGCAAGCTCCAGACTTAAGATGTCTTGGGTTCAACTTACACGGAAATACACACTGAAGCAGTAAGTACCTGATGTAAAACACTTCTCATCTAGTCCTCCCAAGTTCAGCCTATACGTAACACTGGTCAAAAAATACAAAGAAAAAGACCAAGGGGTGAAATTAATCCTACTGAACAGCTAGAAATTCAGCATGCCTTCCTCCTATCACGTGAAGCAGAGGTCCCAAACCCCCAGTCCGCGGCCCGGTGCCGGTCCGTGGCCTGAGCCGGACCGGGGAGACAGACCTCCCACCCACCCCACACGCACTCCCCCCGCACAGCCCCTTTGTGCATGCGCGCGCGCCAGCTCCCCCACCCTTTTGCCCATGCACACGGGCGCCTGCCCGAGCGCCGCACCGCCGTTTGCGCATGTGCACGAACGTGAGCGCACCTGCATGAGCAACCTCCCGCTCCTTCATGCATGTGCACAAGCGTGAGGGGGGTGCCCCGCCTTCCTCAGGGGTTAAAACGTTTGGGGACCCCTGACGTAAAGGGTAAACATTGTTCCATGCCATTAAAAGTTTGAATAGTTTGGAATGGGGATTTCCTTTCTCTCATTTCAGCAGCAAAGATGCTGATCTCCTTCCTTGGGGCAATTGGAGTGAGCTGGAGGGCTATAAAGCAGGGATGTGGAAACACTTCAAGAGGCGGGTTAGCCAAAGACCAGCCACCATCCTGCCCTGACATCAAGGGCTCCTTAGCCAAAGGCTAGAAGGAAGTATATCAGGGAACCAATCCCTGCTAATCTTGCCTAAATGAGGGAGGCAAAATGAAAGTAAAAGGGGACAAGAGCAGTAAGCCCAGGCACATTTTTTAAAAAGCCAGCAGAGGCTGGGGCTTTGGTGTTCAGTCAGCTACCCAAGGGCCAAATGAGTCTGCTTTCCTGTCTGATTGAACATGGGCAATTCCAGTCCCTGCCTTGCTTATCTTCCCAGTTGGGAGGGTGAAGGGAATCCTTTTACAGTATTTCATTGATCCCTGAAGAGAAACAAGGTAGCTTTTGAGGCGGGGTGTGTGTGTGTGATGCCCTAATTTGGGTGCCAGGTGCTCCTTCCTGTTCAGATTTTGGACCACCACATCATTTGGGAAAAGGATACACTCTGGATATGTGCTGGATTAAGACCCTCCATAAGCAGTCGTGGGACTGGAAGTTCCCTTCCTATGCTATAACGGGGAAGAAATTCCACTTGAAATCCATCTAGCCCTAATTTCTCTGCCACCTACTCCCAGCGTTTTGTAGGAGGCCTTCAGGGCAAAAGGTGAGCGAGTTCCAGCACTTGCGATCTTTTCTACAGCAATTGCAGGACTATGCACCTTCAGATCCAACTTTTCTTGCCATCCGTTTCTCTTGGGCTGCTTCTTTACCGCATGGCCTTGGCTTCTTCAGTGCAAAATCAGATACAATTTAAAGGTAAGAAACGAAATAAATCTTCAGAGCACAAGTCTGGTTGGGTGGCTTTTATCCACCTGAGGCAGGTGTGGATAAATTTGTCTTGCTGAGTAGAATTTCCATGGAAATAAGGGGGAGCATGGGATGAACTGGGTGGGGAGCGAAAGGTTTGTACCATCCCCTTCTCTTTTTCCACCACCTTCTTTTCTCTCACTGGCACCTTTATTGATCTCATTTTTCATCACTCTCTTCTTCCTCTCTAATAGACTGTTGAGGGAGGACTTATGGAGGGCTTCTGAAGAAAGGATGAGACCCACTGGTTGCCCTAGAAGAACTCCTAAACAGAAGCCATGTTGATACACAAAACCATTCCAAAATTTAAAATTGGACAATAGCTGCATTAGGACCATCCAAACTACCACAAAATAAGGAAATATGTCATTCCAAGAACTCCATCAGGTTAGATCAGGGGTCTCCAAACTACAGCCCCCGGGCCACATCTAGCCCACCTTGCCATTTTATCTGGCCCGTTCCCTTCAGCCTGTGCACATGTGCAGGGGGCATGCAGCGTGTGCATGTGTGCGTGCATCCATGCGGGGGCGCATGCATGCCCCTCAAAAAATGTGGAAAATATACAATGTGGCCTTCACACTTAAAAGTTTGGTGACCCATGGGTCAGATGTTCGGCATAATGTCAAGGCAAAGAGAAAGCAAGAAAAAATTAGCAGGATGTTGAAGCCAGAACTGCATTGCCATCTTCCCTTCTTTTACAGTATCCCATTCTTTTGACTCACAGTGTATCTATATACAGTAGGATCACTGTATCTGTGGGATTACTACCTATGGTTTCATTTATCTGCTGCATGATAATATTAAATAAAAACACCCTGAAACATGCATTTCCAAGGTGTATTAACAGAAATGACCACTAGAGGGAACTAGTTATGTGCCAGCAAGTTGCCTCTGACTCATGGCGACCACATAAATGAGATCTCCAAATTGTCCTGTGCTCAGCTGCCCTGTTCAGCTCTTGTAGACTTGAGCCTGTGGCTTCTTTTAAGGAGTCAATCCATCTCATATTTCGTTTTCGTCTTTCCCTGCTGCCTTCAACCTTCCCCAGCATTATTGTCTTTTGCAGAGACTCCTATCTTCTCATGATGTGCCCAAAGTAGGTTTCAACAATTTTGGTTCCTGGTATCTTGATTTGATCTAGGACCCACTTGTTCATTTTTCTGGCAGTCCATCGTATCCTCAAAGCTCTCCTCCAGCACCACATTTCAAACAAAACATTTTTTCCTGTCAGCTCTCTTAGCTGTTGAGGTTTCATGCCCATACATTTGTGATCAGGAATACAATAGTGTAGATGATCTTGGTATCAATTACACATCCTTACATTTGAACTTTTCTAGTTCCTTCATTGCTGCCCTTGAAGGAACCAGATAAGATCAGCTATATATAGTGTTTCTATATCCGTGCTTTTTGGCATGGGGGTGCGCGCGCTTGGAACTGCAGCCCTATTATAATACCTTAATACATATGCAATGTTAAAATAAATTCATTATAATACTTCAAGACTACGGTTACAAACGTATAAACTAAATATTGCATTTTCTAGGGAAAACACATATATTCGCTTGCTATCTTCGCTCGTTTTTTCCAAATGTATACATTTAGCCATATGTTTACAGAACAAAAATCCTTGGTCATTTCCAGATGTAAGCTGTTTGCACACAGGTAGAATCATACAATAACTGAGTTGAACTGAGTTGGGAGGGGCCAATAAGGCCATCGAGTTCCACTCCCTGCTCAATGCAGGAATTCAAATTGAAACAGATCTGACAGACGGTTGTCCATTTTTCTCTTGAATGCCTTCAGCGTTAAGAGCACTCACAATCTCTGGCCCTTATAACTCATAATCAAAAGGTGTTGTGGATTCATTTTGGTCTTTTCCCTTAAGATTCTCTTCTTGTAAGAAAAAAGGGAGCAAACTATGGGAAAATTAGGATGAATATGTCCTTGTCTACAACTTCCATATACAAGACAGCAACACGGCACAATAAAAGCCTTGCATGAATGTGTCCTCAGAAGCAGGCCTATAGACAACAATAGACAGGAAGCTTCCACTGTGGATTCCTACATTGGTAGAAAGTTGTACATGTACATGACTTCTGGGGTAATTTCCAACTCTACAATTCTACGGTATGACATATAACCTTGGAATATGTGGACCATGAATAGAAAAGGAAACACTGAGTGACATAAATTTTTCTCCACACGTTTAAATTACTTTGAACACTTGAAAGCGGTACACTTGAAAGTGGTAGGGTTTCAATTCCTATTTTGCTAGATGCATCCCTCTCTGATTGACATATACAGTAGGACTCCCATATCCACGGGAGATTGGTTCCAAACCCCCCTGTAGATGCAGAAAACCGTGGATAAGAGTGAACTCTATCCATAGCATTGTCTCTGGCTCTCTCTGGTGGCCAGTTCTGGCAACGACATAATGAAAGTAAGTGTTTCTGGGTTTTTTCTTTCAATATTTTTAATATTTTCAGACTGCGTATCAGTGAAACCATGGATACCGATCCGACAGATGCAGGGGTCCTACTGTATGTGTTTTTGAAGCCATTTTTTTTGAAGTTGCTATTTGAAGTACCCAGAGACCTTTGGGTAGTGTGGGCGGCATATAAGTTAAATAAATAAATAAAGTATTAATGTCCAATTTCTGACTTTTAAAATCAGTTATTGGGACTGGGTTGGGAAATAAATCTTGCTGCATTCACAGTAGACAGAGTCCCATTAAGAGTTTACTTGGGTAAGTCAGGGCAGCCAATTGTTGAGGTGTTAGTAGAGTGCCTGTTTACATGCTAGTCATGAGAGCAGGTACCCAACCAGCTAGGCAACTGGTCTCTTGTTAATTAGCTGCAAATTGCTGCCACAATTTATGGTACACTCCCTCTGACATAAAATCTCTAGTTGCTGGACACAGAGTTAAACCATCTACGTCCTCAAACTGGAGGAGGGAGGGGATTATTTCAGAAACACCTCTTGTTTAATTCGGGTATTTTGCTAAGCGCTGGCGAGCTCTGGTGAGACGCTTGATCCTCTCCTTTAAAGTGGCCCTCACACTGGCAGCATTTTTTCGCTCTTGAAGGAGAACATTGTACTGATCTTTGTCCTGTAAAAGCCCCATCATTGCATTCTGTAATCCCTCCGCATAATCCTGGAGAACGTACTTCTGAATTATCATGGGAATTTGTGTGCCAAGTCGGACTCCTGCACTCTGAAAACAAAAAGAGAGATTTAAATATTTTGTTTCATTGACTTTTTTGGAAGATTAAAACAAAGACCAAGAACTAGGGAGGATTGCAAATGAACCCTCTCGAAAAGATGCCGGCCATTTAGACATGGCCAAAGAAAAGAAAGGCTGAGTTACCAAAGGAATCTAAAACAAAGCAAAGATCAACAACTAAACAGGCAGTCCTGCTTCAGAGCAGAACGCTATATAATATATTCTCGTGCCACTGCTGCATTTACTATACCCCTACATCCTAGTTAATCACAGTACTAATTGTTCCAGGTTGCAATTTGTGAAAGAGTGAAAAATACAATGGCAACTTACCTTGAAGTAGGCATTCAGGTGGTAAGCCATCTCCTCCATTGAACATTTCTCTGCAGCACCCAGAACACGCTTTATCGCAATTACTTGAAAAATTGAACCTCCTTCTCTAACCCGTTTTATATCATCAATACACAACATTTTCCAGTTTAAACTGATCCTTGATAATTGATTCTGCTGTCTCCTCTTGCTTCTCTCTGATATCTTCAATGCTGGTCTGTACAACAAAAAGGAAAAAAAAATATTGTGGCAAGCAGAGAATAATGTTGGAACTTTATTGGGCACAAACCACCGATTTGGTGGTGTCAGTTTTCCGGCTGAACACCTGATTTGCAATTTGGTGCCCCATTCGCTCCAACAGGCACCCACTTATTTTCTGCTTGGCCATTGAACCAGCAGTTCATGCCCATCCCTATTGGAACTTACTGTAATGCATTCCCTTTCTACAGAAGTGGAACAGCATATTTCTGATGGGTTTGTCTCTTCCATTTCCTCAGACAGGCAGGATCCCTTGATTAAACAAGAGGGCTTTTCTAATAAGAGAGGGCTACCCAGAAATTCTAGTCTCATCTCCAAGACACACAACTATGAGCTGAACACTTGGAAGAAGGCAAGAAGAAGGGGGGAAAGTACAAAAAACAAACAAACAAACAACCCCACACACAAAACAAAAAACCCACACCCGCATTATTGTGGTATACATACGTATTCGAATCACTCAGCTAGCTAGCCAACTAAAAGCTTTCCCTGAGAAACCTTGCATCACACCTTTTTGACATACAGTGGTGCCTCGCTAGACGATTGCCTCGCAGGACGAGGAATTCGCTAGACGATGGCTTTTTGCGATCACTAATGTGCTTCGCAAAACGATATTTCCCTATGGGCGATTTTCGCTAGACGACGAGTTTTCCCCATTGGAATGCATTGACTAGCGGTCAATAGCTGTCAGTGCATTCCAATGGGGACCCGCGCTCGATAGACGATGTTTCCCTATGGACGATCTTCGCAAGACGACGAGTTTTCCGTTGGAACGCATTGAAGAGATTTCAATGCATTCCAATGGGGAAACGCGCTTCGCTAGACGATGTTTTCGCAAGACAGCGATCTTCGCGGAACGGATTAACATCGTCTAGCGAGGCACCACTGTATTTCTAAAAGAAAAGTCTCCACAGAGCTACATTTTAACAAAAAGTTCCCCCAGAAATATATTCAAACCTGTCATACAAGAGCTTGTGAGTAATATGCCCTTCACTTTATAAATTGAAAGTTACTCCCATCAACATCATAGGGACACACTACTTTCCTACATATTACATAAAAAGTCAGCGAAGACTGGTAGTAAAGTAGCATAAGTGGTTGTGACAGTGTTGGTCTGGCCAAGATTAAAAGCATCATGGAAGACTGAGCAAACTTTTGTTCATGCTGGTATGAGTCAATGGCAGCTGCTACCTCCCTCCCTGGCCCTTATCTCCATGATCCTTTGTTGCTCGTACCTATCGTCTACCTATCCTTTAATTACAAATAAGGTAAAGGTTCCCCTTGACAAATTGTCCAGTTGTGTCCGACTCTAAGGGGCGGTGCTCATCCCCATTTCCAAGCCGTAGAGCCAGCGTTTGTCCATAGACAGTTTATGTGGTCACGTGGCCAGCACGATTTAGACACAGAACGCTGTTACCTTCCCACCATGGTGGTACCTATTTATCTACTCGCATTTCTTACATGTTTTGGATCTGCTAGGTTGGCAGGAGCTGGGACAAGCGACGGGAGCTCACTCCGTCACGTGGATTCGAACTGCTGAGCTTCTGACTTTGCAGCCCAGAGGCTCTGCAGTTTAACCCGCAGCAGCAGCACATCCCCTTTAATGACAAATAGCTGCCCCTTAAATTTTGCAACAAGACAAATCATTGCAGACAACCCCAGGTTCCTTCTTCCCACATCCATTTTTCCTTCCAGAAAAAAATAAATAAATACATAGTGGTTTTGGATGGGAAAAAACTGCTTTCCCCTTCTCTCATTCAGAAACAAAATCCTGAGAAGTGAAAAACGTCACTTGATGCAGTGCTATTGTTGATGGCTGATGGCAAGCACAATAATAGGACTGATCCTGCTTTTGTGGAGTTGTCTTTTATTATCTGGAAGAGTCCCTATTCATGGCATGCTAAATCAAATCACTTCTTACCTGAGCCGCTCGGAGAAGAAAGAAAAAATTACTAAATTGTTGGGTAGCAGTTTCAAAAAATGTTTCCCGCACTTGTTCTAGAAAACAGGAAAAGTTTTAATGAGAAAAACATTAATAGAAAGGAACATTGGTACTCACAGTGAAATGTTCATTTTATGTAGCAGAAGAACATCCTCAAGAGATCGGGTTGTCCCTCTTCCTCGCTTCCACAGGCAGAACTGATCAGCCAATCAGGCGGCAATAGGACTCCCTTAAGAGGGAGGGACCAACCTTGGCTGAACCAGTCTTCATCTCCAGCCACCAGAAACAGGGAATGATATAAACAATACAGTACAGTCGAGAAAAAACAGACCCGGTAGGGGCTCTTCTGAGGACTTGGTCATAGTAACTCAAGGGAAGGGGAGGATATCCTCCAACTGCTACATAACATTTCACGGTGAGTATCAATGTTCCTTTTTCCTGTGGCAGAGGAGGACATCCTTAAGAAATGTGATTTACTAAAGCCTAGCACCCTAGGGTGGGACAGAGGAGAGGTTCACCTATCATCCCCTATAAAAACCATTTGAATTGGGCTTAGGAGAGGTCCTCTCCCTGCTGAAGAACTCTTCTCCCCAAGGTCACCTCAGCTGATGTAAGCAGTTCATGCAGTAATGCCTGACAAAAGAAGAGCGCACCATCCAAGTGGCCACCTGGCAAACTTCCTCCCGGGGGGGGGGGGGGGCGTCCTGGTTAAAAATGTGGCTGTGTTCCTAGTGGAGTGATGAGAAGTGATGCCTCAGGTCAGCCTTGAACCAGAACTCTGATAGCACAGATGCTATCAGTCGCCTAGAAGGGTTGAACTATTGGATAACACAGTGGTTTATGAATGAAGCTGCAGAGCCAGAGGCTGGGAGTTCAATTCCCCACTGGGCCTCCTTGACAGGAACTGGACTCAGTAACCCATAGGGTCCCCTTCCAGTTGTGCAGTGCTAAGATTATTTATTATATTTTAAAATTCCTATTTTCCCATGGTGGAAGGATACAAACAAGGCATCAATATGCCTGAAGTGTCTAGATCGTTTCAGATGTGTGATTTTTGTTTGTTTCTGTGTTCTCCTTACATCCATTTATGCCACATCTTTTCAAGAGGCCTGAAGGGATGGGGACTAAAAGAAGGCCATATCACTTCTTGTGACCTGTGAAAGGTGGAGTTTCTCTTTGGGACAAAGCAAGGATTGAGGCACAGGATAACTATGTCATTATGAATAATACATGGTTCTGGTTGGGCCAATAATGCTTGTACCTCCACCCTGAATCTATGCTTCCTGACATACCTGTTTAACTTTTTCCAAGTCCAGGGCTGGAGACCCTGTTTTCTTGGCCACAATATGGAGTAGCAGTCTAAGAATTTCTGAGCAGATGGCACTAATTCTATGTCTAGCAATTGGGAAACAGCCTGGAGAATTTGGTGGTATCCTTCCATCTTCCTTCCTTCCATCTTCCGTGACCTTGGAAATTGTATGAAAAAGTTTTTTGAGGTGGGGAATGTTGCCAATTTCTATCTTGTAATTCCCCCGAAGGTATGCGGTACCCACTGAACTGTGCAGTGGGTGTCCCGTGCACCTATATGTGCTGCAGCCTCCCCTCCCAACTTGTGGGGGCCAGGCATCGGGTTGAGGACTGTTTACATTGGGGCTTTTGTTGGCCAGTCTGTGATTTGAAAGAGTCGTGGTTTGAGCTGCCTGGGGACAAACTTCTTCTCTCCCCAGTGAGGGGGTTTGCTGATCTCGTGTTGTTCTGTCATAATAAAAGGGTTGAAGGGGAAAGGTGCCTGATTTTGAGAAACCTTTTACCCTCTTTCCTAAGGTAGGGCTTTCTTTTTATCCTTGGTTTCCATCAGAATTGGGTCCAGCGATTCCCAAAATTTCTCCCTGTTAAAATGTGCAAGGTGAAATCATCACCACCACTATTATTTGCCCTACTGTCAGTCTGACAGTCTTTCAACCATATCTGTCTCAGAACTAGCAGTGTTGCAGCTTGGCTCTGGGTGCCACTGGATTATGTACATCTAGGGACGCCTCTGCAACAAGCGCAGAGACTTCCATAATCTTCTCAAATTTTTTTTATCTTAACCTCTTTTTGGTGAATTAACAGAAGTAATTCTCTAGTCCGTGGGAAAGAAGCTCTGCTCATGACAGAGGAAGCTGAAGTTGCCTTGATAGTCAAGGAAGAAGCTTCAATGGGTTTTCTCTAAGGTGGATTCTGAACACCTGCCCTCTTGTTGTTTACACATAACTTTGCCCTCCCTGTCATGGAGAAAGAACCCTATTAGTGTCCCTGGTGCATCAATGAGAAGAACGTGAGTCTGTTAAAAATGGATGGAGGTAGGACTTACTAACCTGAACAGGGGTAGCTTTCTGGGTCCCAGATTTAGCCCATTCCCTTCTTATTATGTCCATAAACTAAGAGGGAAAAGGCATGTCTAAGGAAAGTGAACTAGCTCTCTTAAAAGTTTCCCTTGAGCCCTGGCAAGGGGAGCTGGGTTTTATGGGGGGGGGGGGGTTGATTTAATTCAAGTGTTTAATGGCTTTTTGAGCCGAGGCCTAAAGTGCTCTGCTTTGAAAAGGCAGAAGAGGAAGGGAGAAAGAACAGGAAAGGCAAAAGGCCACCCAGCCCATGTTGGTCTTGGAGACTGTAGGAGGTGTGGGGGTGCAGAGGGCTGCCCTGGTGGAGAGGAAGAGGGTTATTCCGGTTCCCAAGAAATAAAGAGTTTTATCCAGCCAGTTATTTCTGGATGAAGTGCCTGATCATCTATAATGCAAGGAAATGGAAGTTCCTTGAACTCAGGTCCCCAAATACTCAAAGTTTGTTTAGATGGTCTTTCCTGGCACCCTTGAGTGGTCAGTGGGGTGAGAACCTTTTGGAGGTGACCCAGCGCTGCAAGTTGGGTCTCTCCTGATCAGGTGCCCATTCACCTCAATTGCTCTCTGAGCCTTAACAAAGGTGCCTGGAGCTGAAGGCTAGCCATCTGGTGATGACTTACGATCCACTGAGAGGCTTGGGCTAGCCATTGTCCTCCCCACCTCTGACATAGTCAGGGTCTAGTGGAGGGAATCCAGAAGAATCAGGGCTGAGAAATATAGTGAAAACAGAAATCATTGAAGAAAGAAGAATGAACTGAAGACAAGGTCGAGGTAGGCTTGTGCGAAGCTCAGGCAGAAACACAAACTGGTTTAGCCAGGGTTGGTCCCTCTCTCTTAAGGGAGCACTAGTGCCACCCAACTGGCTGATCATTTCGACCAGTGGAAGCAAGTAGGAGAGACAACCCATTTGTGAGGATATCCTCTTCTACTACAGGAAAAAAAAACCACATAACTCTACCTTCCATGCATACACGGTTCACCAATTTACATAGATAATGTCAACTCAGAAGGTTTGTGCACACCTCTTCATACATGGTCTTCGTCTCGGTTGGCTTCCAACTTACTCCTCCAGAGAGCTTGGGAAACCTTTTTTTGGACTCAGCTCACAGAATCCCAGTGGCCATACTGTTTGCGGGATTCTGGAAGTTCAACAAATACTCCAAGCTCTATTCTACCTTGTATTCACAGCAAGCTGAGATGCCAAACAGGTGTGTACATGTGTATGAATGAGATAGTAAAATAAAATGGAGAAACCAAAAGCACAATTTCAATGGGGCTTCAATTATTAAGTGTACTGTATTTCAGTACACTGAAATACAGTACACTTAACAATTGAAGTACTCCCTGGAAAAGACCCTGATGTTGGGAAAGTGTGAAGGCAAGAGGAAAAGAGGACGACAGAGGACGAGATGGATGGACAGTGTCATCGAATCTACCAACATGAATTTGACCCAACTCCGGGAGGCAGTGGAAGACAGGAGGGCCTGGCGTGCTCTGGTCCATGGGGTGACGAAGAGTCGGACACGACTTAACGACTAAACAACAACAACTGTATTTCAAAATTATTCTCTTTAAAAAACACTATTTTGGTATTAAATAGTACTTCATCAGCAACATCCATAAAGAGTGCATTCCAAGCTGAACAATTTTCTTTGACATATCACGTAAGCAAGACTTTAAGCATAGAATTTATGTTACCAATGTAAAACATACCTGTTATGTCTTTCAGCATCTCAAGAGCTGGTGATTCTAGTTTCTCAATTTGCTGTTTCACAATGTTCTCAAAGGTCTTGTAATTTACAAATCCTGGAAGTTCTTTACCACGATATTTAATTTCAAAGCTCCACATTTCATCCTTTAGAAGATCTTTTACTGCAAGATTAAACCAAGGTTAATTAATTATCTAATTCCAAGGCCCCAATTCTGCAGAAGTGAATCATGACTGTCCTTGCGAAAACTTTAATGTATTACAAGAACAAAAGTTTATTGCCCTGTTGTACATTATACAACCCAGCAAGGAGAACAGACTGAGAGGGCAGCACCCAGCCCTGCCCCCTCTATTGTCATGTCCTTCATGCTTTCGGAGATGGATCTGAAAAGAGGAAGGGTTCTCATATATGAGCAAGAACCCAGATTTTCCAGTGTTCTTGCTCATGCATACAAGTAACATGCAACGAGGAACCTCTTCTTTTCAGACACAGTCTTGAAACTCTGAAGAATGTGATGATGTTTGGGTTTGGGCTAATCACACCCCCGTTTTCTTGATTGGTTAATTATGCCTGAAAAAGGCTTGTGTCACTCATCTTTTCTTTGAAGGGCTTTTATGGTACAGCTATCATGATCACCCAGATCCAGTCAATCAAAATTTATATAAAGCAGGGGCAGTCAGAAGATAGACTCAGCTCTCCAGGTGAGCTGCAGTCAGTTGGAAAAGAATTGTGTCTCACAATTTCTTAAAAGCAACACTGCTGTTAGTAAAGTACAGTAGGACCCCTGTATCTGCTCCCTCTCCATGGATGCTGAAAACCATGGATTATAGTGAACACTACTATAATAGTGAACGGTATACATGGCATGGTCTCTGATGTCCTCTAGTGGTCAGATCTGGTAACTTCATGGTTAGAAATATATGTTTCTGGGAATTTTTCTTTTAATATTTTTAATATTTTCAGATCATGGATAAGTAAATCAGCAGATACTGATCCTGTGGATACACAGGACCTACTGTATTATTTAACTACAACAATTACAAATGACTCTCCACTCCCCCCATTACACTGCTGAAACGCTTAACAACACAGTTTTGTGTATGGAAGAACACATTCAACTTTGGCATTCAGAAAAAAAAATCCTGGGTTCAGAATTCTATGATTCTGGATTCATGTACAAGGCATCAGACTCTGGTTGATGGATCCTGGGATGTTAGTAAAAAGCACAGTAGATCCCACAAGTAAAAAAATCTAGTCAGTGTGTGTGTGTGTGTGTGCGCACGCACGCGCACACACGAGTGAAAGATAGGGAAAGGGGGAGAAAATTGCCAAACAGCTCCCTGTCCCCTGCCTGTACCATAATGATATGGGGACCATTCTAGGATAGGATGGGATGAGCAAATGTAAATGCACATTTAGAGTAGGATTTAACCTAACTGAATAAGTTGAAGACAAGCACCCATTGTAGAGGAGAACGTTAAGATATTCACAACTGGATTTACCATCCAATGCATTGTTGAGAATTTCAGTTTGCCACTTATTAAAGAGCTGCCGCATTTCTGTGAACAATCTTCGTTTTCCTGGACCGATGAAAACCTCTTCTCCTTCCTTTACCTTTGAGATGGTGTTATTAAAGTCTTTGATTTTCTGTAGAGAGATTTACTAATTACTTTCAAGGTCTGGTAAAAGAGCTTTCATGTTTAATTCAAAACCTGGATCCTTTCTACATACTGACCTTGTTTCAGAAGATGTGAATTTCATCTGCAAAGACATTTCTAAAAACCTTTATATTCTCTCATAGAGATCAACAGCAAACTATCCTCTTCTTTAATTGCACCTGCATCTTAGGAGAGAGAGTTCCCCACATTCTTGCTTGTATGGAACACATCTACGCAAACAGGAACCTCTCCTCTTCAGACTTAACTTTCCATGTGAAGTCAAGTGATGACAGAGGGCATTGGGGTAGGGACTTCTCAACTTGTGTGGTGAAGACAACTGGCTAAATAAAGCCTGAATAGGGCTAATGACTAACTCCAGAAAAAATAATCACATGACATCATGGATTTTCTCCACTTTTTTCAAGCTATATCCAAAAATGTACCCCCTAGCATAGTTACAAGATGCTTGAAAATGTGCTAGACAAATGAAAAAATCAGCAAAACTTTCTTTCCCATCAATATCATTTTTAAAAAGCAGTGAAATATGCTATCCAGGAAGAAGGCGTGATAGATGTTGAGGTACAAGCACTTTAGCTTTGCATGGAAGAATGTGGACAGAAGGGCTATGGATTCCTGACAGCAAATATAACAAAGTGCAAATTACATGAAGCAATAGAAATGATCACACCTAGAACGGCATTGCAATCCTATCATTTGTCTGCTCAGTTCAGTGGGACCTACTCCTAGGTTAGCACAGGATTGCAACATACTACCACCATATTAAAGTACAGTGGAACCTCTACTTACGAACTTAATCCGTCCCAGAAGATGTTCTTAAGTTGAAACGTTTGTACATTGAAGCAAAATTTCCCATAGGAATGCATTGAAAACCGATTAATCCGTTCCGGCTGTTTTTGGTTCTTATGTAGAGGCGCCGTTCTTACGTTGAAGCATTCGTTCCCATAGGAACTAATGCAAAGCCGGTTAATCCGTCCTCTACCACTAGGGGAATAAATTTTTTTTTCTTTTAACCTAAGATGACTTAGGGAGGGAGGGAGGGAGGGAACACCTTTTAAACAGAACACTTTTTTTCGGTTCGTAAGTTGAAGCTCCGTTCGCAAGTAGAAGCAAAATTTTGCGGACGGAGCTGTTCGTAAGTTGAAATGTTCGTAGGTAGGGACGTTCGTAAGTAGAGGTTCCACTGTATTCAGACATTCTAGAAATAAACTTGAATGCCTATATTAATCTATTGTCAAATCTAAAGAGCTGTTTTACCTTTATAAGGAAAAACATCTTGTCTTCAGGTGTTTCAGGCACACCTTGGCCACATCGCTGCAGCTGTAGGTTTGTTGCCTCAAGTTTGTCTTTTATTTGTTTTTCTAAATTGGGCAGCAATTTCTGGGGGTGAGGGTGGAGAAAAGAAAAATACCAGTAAGGAAGGTGTTCCGTCTCAATCTCATGACAAACGTTTCAAGCATCTTTCATAGGGTAGATTTAGACTTCTCTGTTCAACAATCTGACATACAGATGGAGAGTGACTGATGATGCTTATATGTAACCAACTGGAGGCTCTAGATGGAGCATTTGTCCTTCTCCAGGAGGGGCGAAGTCAGAGGGTCAAATCAATCATTTGGTGAATGGGTTGGCTCATGAAATCAAACATACACACACACACACACAAATCCTCAAATGCTAATATTATGCTATGTTGTCTGTAAGAAAGACATACATTCTGTATTGGTTCCAGCAAACAGAAAGAGGAACACTACAAGTGTGACATAATTTTACGAAGAAAGAGCTGGCACTGGAAGTATGCTAATGTTTACAATTTACAGTCATCTAAGTTACACATTCCTTCATCTATTTCTGGAAAATGCTGCATCAAAATCCCAGCAGCTTTGAAAGCCACACTGGTAAAAAGAGAAGCCTCTTGCAGACACTGTGCATGAATGGGACGCTGCAGAAGTCCTGAGTGTAGAACTGCACAGCCATCCCCACCCTCAAAACAAGGGACATGTTGCTGGCTCCACCCCAGCTGACCAAGCCGGGGCACAGACTGTCTCCACAGGGAAAGCTTATGGAGGAGCAGAGAATAACAGTTAAGTTCTCCCTGTGCAGACAGACGCATGGGCAACTGAATTTGGAGCAAGAGGCATTCCCAGTAGCAAAGCCCTCATCCCATTAATCATGATGAAGCCATCACACCAATTTACATGGGAAGGGGTCTGTTGTCTGTTTTTCTAACATCTCTGTGTTTTAAATGACACCAATGATTTCAGCATACTTAAAAGAATAAGAATGGGTATTTTCTTACATTAATGTGGTCTATCAGCTCCTGTGTAAGCCTCTCTGCCAACAGTGGGATAGTTGCTCTGTGTTCTTCCAGGAGACAACTGGCAGGGGACAGAATAAATAATCGAATGCAAACGTATTTCATTTGCACCTCGAGAGACCATTTCCAAAGCTCTCTCAATCTGAGCTAGTTCAAACAATGTCTTCTGGCAAGCAGAACAAAAGTAATGCTGTCCCTTCCTTGAATCTAGCATGCCAGCCCTCCTTAACCACTTAGGATTGCATCTCCAAAGCAGACCTACGTGTGCAATATAAAACATACGTTGACCTTAACTGCACAGCTGATTCCATGACATGCCTATGTACAGTAGGTCAAAGGTAGATGGACTGCCAACATAAGGAGAGCAAGGACAGAGATGACAGGCATGCCTTCCCGCTAGAACAGGATTGGCCTGAAGGTGGAAACGGAACCTTCCCTACATTATAATTTTCCATTGATAAGGAACACAAATAAACACATTGCAATACGAGATCTAATTCGGAGAGTAGGTGAAACCTGCTCAACGTTGCAGGTGTTGGAGAAGGAAAATTCACCCACAGCCTTTCTCAGCTTTAACATAATGCAGATTAGTGTCGATAAGGAATGGTGTACATTTTGCACATTTCCCACAACTTCCCCTTCCAAGGAAGAAGGAAAGTATCCTATCAACAAGGTAACTGGGTCCTTGTCCTCATTTAGCTGCATTTATGTAGAACTTAGAGAAGTTACTTTTTGGAATGCAACTCTGAGAATGCCTGAGCCAGCACGGTCAGTGGCCATGCTGGGTTGAAGATTATGGGAGCTGTAGTCCAAAAAAGTAACTTTTTCAAGCTTTGTAACCTGATTAGCTGATGCAGAATGTTTATGGGGACAAACTTGCTTCCCTATCTATCTTTTGCTTTAACTGATCATGTGTAACATCATGAAGGCAAAAGTGTATTTTGATGAAAATTCTGCCATACAACAAACTATTCTTGCTTCTTCCCCAAATAGCTGCCATATTTATAAAGCAATGGCTGTTAATAGCTGAAGAAAAATATAGAAGGTAGTTTTTCATGCTCTCCAATAGGCATTGCTCACAGTAAAAGTCAAAGTTTAACAACATTCTGGTGCAGCATGTATACATAAGCTATTTTCCTCTGTCCATTACTTCCTTTGTTCCCCTCTATTTACATTTCATCTTACATCAAAATACTCAAAACCCAGTTGGTTTTTTCATTCTGCATTATACCTGTGCATATCTTCAACCCACAAAACAGTCTTATGTACCTGAAAAAAGTGCACACATTGGCTGCACATAGTCAATTTAGTACTATATTTTAGCCCCCCTTCCAAAAAAAGAGAGCATACAATTTGCGTTTATTTGAAAATGCTACCTGAAAACTTCGTGCTCTTCAAAAAAACTTCTCTCTTTCTGGTTTGCATCTGCCAAGCTCACTCTGTTCTTGATGTCTTCCTGTCCGCGACACTTAACAATCATGTAACCCTTCCTCAGGAGAACCCTTTGATTCCGAACTACGTCCACTACCTCTTCTTCAGCTCCTGGGTCAACCAAGTCTGGCTTAGTCAAGATGCCTGTGAAATAAATAATGCACAATAGGCATAGTGTTCTTCTTCTCAAGAAAAGGAACAGCTATTCTGACCATGTGTAGTATTAAGAAAGATGATCTCTGAGCATCCTCCCCATTGACTCATTAAGGACTCTTCTCCTTTCTGCCTTGCTGGACACTTTGGGAGCAGGGCTTCCAACAGACCTCTCAGGCAGGGGCAAGGCCTGCCCTGTAAAAGTAACTTTGCTCTTGCTTAAAACACCCTTTTCTTCTTCCAATTGGAAGTGTTCCATGGAGGGAATGACAGTGGCTTCCTTGAAAGTCATGCATCAAACAGTTCCACAAGAAACAGGTTTTTTGAGCATCGCTTGTATTGGAATTATGGGCAATTCAACATGCAAATGGATGCATGATCACCTGAGAGGAAGGAAGTGCTTGTAAGACTAACAGGCTGAGTAAGCTTCCATGACCCTCTCCTCTCTTGACCAATTTACTAATGCTTTTTCTTTGGTGGACAAAGATGATTCCTCCCCTTCTTCAACTGTTTTACTGCCTTTGTTTACTGCCTTTGGTAACCTTTGGGGACACCAGAGAGGAAGGATGCTCTTTTGAGCCTCTCCTGTCCTTATGTCCACCATTTTCTCTCTCCGCCATGAAGCAAGAGAGAATCAATAAACTCTGTTTATTGTTTTAACCTTTCTTCATTCCTGAAGCCTTTGTGCTTTACTGAAGCCTTCTGTAACCAAATTCAAGCCTATAACTTGCAGCATCAGTAAGTAAAGAGCCATTTTCCTTTTATCTTAAAAGCAATGTCCGAGTAATTACTTAGTTAAAGGCATAGAGGGGGGGAAAGGGGTGTTTGGGAACTTGCTACTCAGTTTTTACTCCTAAAGTTACTAGTTCTTCCCTTGTGCAATTAAGGGAATTAAAGATATTCTTCTCTGCTGGGACTACACACTCTCTAATAATTTCACATTTTAAAGTAAGAATAAGGGGAAATTTAAGATGGATGTTTGAAAGGGTTCATCCATGAATGAAGAAACTGGGCTAAACCCAATTGTTAGTCCCAACTACAGCAGACCTACAAGGTACTTATGTAAGGATTAAATTAAACAAATTCCATTCATACAATGGGATTAACAACTGGATTTAGCCCATGCATTTGTGGTCAAAATTGGTACTAAATTCTGAAAGAAAGTGATATGTAAAGTTGTGTTTCACCACTGAGGTCACTTCATGGCAGCATGAGGGGATAGGATTGGAAGTAGAGATGGGGGTATTCGTATATGAACATCCCCGCAGAGGTGGAGATAATGAGGGTCCGGCTCCCTGGGGCTGGATGGTCCACTTACAGTTGCGCTGCTCCTGCAAGCTCCTTGCTGCCTTCCAATCGCTCCAGAGCTCACAATCTGTGAGCCACTCCTCGACCTGGCAGGGAGGCTTGCCATCCCACCTCCTGCCAGGAGTGGCAAGCCAATAGCAAGCTCCCAAGCGATTGGAAGGCAGCAAGGAGCCCCCCCCCCCGGCAGCAGCGCAACTGTAAGTGGACCGTCCAGCCCCAGGGGGTCGGAGTCTTGTTATCTCCACCTGTGCGGGGATATTCGTAAACGAATATGAATACCCCCATCTCTAATTGGAAGCATGGACTGAAAACAAAGCAGCAAGACTGAGGAAATCTACTTTCTAAGCAAATGGGGCAGACTGTATTTGCAAAAATTGGCTAGCCTCTGATTTGTTATTCTTAAGCACCACTCTGAGAGCAGGAAAATAGACTGTAGATGGTGAGCTCAAATATAACAGGTGATCTGCGAAGCCAACAACCACCTTGCTGGCCCTACATAACCTCTAAGGTTTGGTTCCCTAATTTGAACACTAACAGTACTTGGTATACTGTTCTTTCCCTTTGCTTGTCTTCTAGAAGCCAATGAATTATGTTGGGCCTTCTATGACAACTGACCCTACCTCCTTACTTTCACAACTGTGGCCTCTGGGCATTATCTATACTTGTTGTTGTTTAGTCGTTAAGTCGTGTCTGACTCTTTGTGACCCCATGGACCAAAGAATGCCAGGCCCTCCTGTCTTCCACTGCCTCCCGGAGTTAGGTCAAATTCATGTTGGTAGCTTCGATGACACTGTCCAACCATCTCGTCTTCTGTCGTCCCCTTCTCCTCTTGCCTTCACACTTTCCCAGCATCAGGGTCTTTTCCAGGGAGTCTTCTCTTCTCATGAGATGGCCAAAGTATTGGAGCCTCAGCTTCAGGATCTGTACTTCTGGGAGTTCTCGGTCCACATACTGCTGAAGCCTACCTTGTAGGATTTTGAGCATAACCTTGCTAGCGCGTGAAATGAGTGCAATTGTACGGTAGTTGGAGCATTCTTTGGCACTGCCCTTCTTTGGGATTGGGATGTAGACTGATCTTTTCCAATCCTCTGGCCACTGCTGAGTTTTCCAAACTTGCTGGCATATTGAGTGTAGCACCTTAACAGCGTCATCTTTTAAGATTTTAAATAGTTCAACTGGAATGCCATCACCTCCACTGGCCTTGTTGTTAGCCATGCTTTCTAAGGCCCACTTGACTTCATTCTCCAGGATGTCTGGCTCAAGGTCAGCAACCACACTATCTGGGTTGTCCGGGACATCCAGATCTTTCTGGTATAATTCTTCTGTGTATTCTTGCCACCTCTTCTTGATGTCTTCTGCTTCTGTTAGGTCCCTACCATTTTTGTCCTTTATCATGTCCATCTTTGCACAAAATGTTCCTTTGATACCTCCAATTTTCTTGAACAGATCTCTGGTTTTTCCCTTTCTATTATTTTCCTCTATTTCTTTGCACTGTTCATTAAGAAGGCCCTCTTGTCTCTCCTTGCTATTCTTTGGAAGTCAGCATTCAATTTTCTGTAACTTTCCCCTGTCTCCCTTGCATTTTGTTTTCCTTCTCTTCTCTGCTATTTGTAAGGCCTCGTTGGACAGCCACTTTGCTTTCTTGCATTTCCTTTTCTTTGGGATGGTTTTTGTTGCTGCCTCCTGTACAATGTTACGAGCCTCCATCCATAGTTCTTCAGGCACTCTGTCCACCAAATCTAGTTCCTTAAATCTGTTCTTCACTTCCACTGTGTATTCATAAGGGATTTGGTTTAGATTATACCTGACTAGCCCAGTGGTTTTTCCTACTTTCTTCAGTTTAAGCTTGAGTTTTGCTATAAGAATCTGATGATCAGAGCCACAATCAGCTCCAGGTCTTATTTTTGCTGACTGTATAGAGCTTCTCCATCTTTGGCTGCAGAGAACATAATCAATCTGATTTCGGTATTGCCCATCTGGTGAGGTCCATGTGTAGAGTCGCCTCTTGTGTTGTTGGAAAAGAGTGTTTGTGATGACCAGCTTGTTCTCTTGAACTCCAAGGCCAAATTTACCTGTTGTTCCTTTTATCTCTTGACTCCCTACTTTAGCATTCCAATCCCTATAATGACAAGAACATCTTTCTTTGGTGTCAGTTCTAGGTGTTGTAAGTCTTTATAGAATTGGTCAATTTCAGCCTCTTCAGCATGGGTGGTTGGTGCATAAACTTGGATTACTGTGATGTTGAAAGGTCTGCCTTGGATTCGTATTGAAATCATTCTATCATTTTTGAGATTGTATCCCAGTACAGCTTTTCCCACTCTTTTGTTGACTATGAGGGCTACTCCATTTCTTCTACGGGATTCTTGCCCACAATAGTAGATATGATAATCATCTGAATTGAATTCGCCCATTCCCGTCCATTTTAGTTCATTGACGCCCAGGATGTCAATGTTTATTCTTGCCATCTCCTGTCTGACCACATCCAGCTTACCAAGGTTCATAGATCTTACATTCCAGGTTCCTATGCAGTATTTTTCTTTGCAGCATCGGACTTTCCTTTCACTTCCAGGCGCGTCCGCAGCTGAGCGTCCTTTCGGCTTTGGCCCAACCACTTCATTAGCTCTGGAGCTACTTGTACTTGGCCTCCGCTCTTCCTCAGTAGCATGTTGGATGCCTTCCGACCTGAGGGGCTCATCTTCCAGCATCATATCTTTTAGCCTTTTGTTTCTGTCCATGGAGTTTTCTTGGCACTGATCTATACCTGCCTAAGATAGTCTGCCTCGTACTCTGTTGAGTTTTGATAGTTTCCTGACCACCCGCTGCTTTGACTTCTGGTACGTTCTCTGTTGCTGTTATGCTGTACAGTTTGGCAGAGCAGCAGAAATTCTATTGAATGGCAAGTGCCATAATGGAATCTTTATTTGGACTCAGCAACAAGGAATTCATTCTGAGCTACAAATCTAGATCTCTAGGACTTCTGTTCAAGTATCTCACATATTACGGGAAAGCAAATTCTGATCTGATGGAAAAACGCAATGGCTTATCACCATATCCAGATGTGGAACACCAACAGGTGGTTTCACCAGGATTCAGCGCAAATTAGAACATGCATCTCCAACAACGCAGTGATTATTTTAAATACTGCTGCAACTATAGTTAGAAGCCAACTCAGTAATAGGGAGGTTTGTTGTGTGAGTTCTGCAAATCTGCAAACAAGAAGAATGGGAAGGGGGGGCAGACTTTTGTTATGTACATACCAAGGGTTCTCTCTCCCTCAGGGTCTACTTCTTGAGCCATTTTCAGTGCTTCCATGGTTGCAATGTCTACGTTACTTGGTACCACTACCAAATTGATGGTTTCTTGTTTGGTAATATACTTTTTAATTAATTTCATTATCTGTAACAAAATCCAGATAACAAGAATTGTGTTACATGGCCCCTGATAATACCCATAGGTAGAGCCTAGGACAATGTTGAACAAAATATTATAATGATTCTTCCTACACAGGCCATGGCTCTATTAGCATACAGTAGAACCCCCATATCCACAGGATCAGTATCTGTGGTTTCTCTTACCAGCAGTCTGAAAATAATAAAAATATTGAAAGAAAAATCCCAGAACGATGTAGTTACCAGAACTGGCCACTGGAGGGAATCAGAGACCACACTAAGTATAGGGTTTGCTATAGAAATACGTATTTCTATGAGATTACCAGAAATGGGCACTAGACGGAGTCAGGCCATGTAATGTATAGTGTTCACTATTATCTACAGTATTCAGTACCATGACGGGACTTGTAACCAATCCCCATGGATATGGGGGTCCTACTGTACTTCTAGACATACTTCCTTTTCCATTTGTTGTTATGTGCCATAAAGTTGCATCTGACTTACGGCAACCCTACTACAGATTTCAAGGAATGTGAGATATTTAAGGAGTGGTTTTACCACTGCCCCCCCCCCCCCCCGTGAGTTTCCATGGCCAAGCAGGGATTTGAACCTGTATCTCCTGAGTCCTGGTCTCTAGGACACACTGTTATGCATCCCAAAGTGGCTACTGTATCAAAATGGAATTACAAAGGGAGACTTGAGCGGAAGACAGCAGAAACTGGCTACATAAACAAATCCTGTGCATTTGTATAAGCCTAAACAGAGATCAAGGCTTCTTAGCACATTGCATATATCAATAACTCAGCTTTCTGCAATATCTTATGTGTATAAAGCAGTCATATCCCTCAACAGACACAGACCTCTGTGGCATAAACAATTCTTAGCATTCCTGTAACAGCTAAGCTTTCCTAGTTTATCACCCTAGCTAGGATCACAATTAATAGCTTGACAGTAACATTCTGTGTTAACAAACCATTGTCACTTTATTTATTATTAGACATCAATCTAACCACCATGAAATAAATATGGGGAGACATTAATTTGCATTCTTTGTCTGAAGTGGATTTTGAACCACAAGTATATTTTGCCTTTCTAAAAAACCTTTGCCCCCCATTATGATTACCAATGTGCAAAGACAAACAAAAATTATATTCTTTTGAAATCCGTTAAAGATGTATGCTTCATTTCTAGCAGAGGTGGCATTTACATGTCACTGTTAGATTCATCATCTTGGTGGGTGGGGGTATAGGTTGATATGGTAGGAGGCACCTCCACATCTTGACTGAATGGCTTTTCAGAATTCTACTAGCATAGCACGTAGGCTTATTTTACCTGTTGTCCAATGTCTTGTGGCTGATCACGCACGGCCACTCTTGTAATCCCTGGCAGATCGATCAGAGTGAGGTCTGGAACATCACGGGAGGTAATTTCCAGGGTAATTAAATTCTGGCTAATGCCCACTCCTTCCCCAGCCAATGCATTCTGGGCTATATTATAGGAGAGTAAACAAACAGACTATATTAGAGAAAACTCACCATAGAGGAAGTAGTCAGAAGGAAGCAGTTCTACAATCTCCCTGCTCCATAAACAATCTAGTCTGATGTGTTGTTCTGTAATCCTCAGAACCCCAATAAGCATGTAACTAGCTCTATATGCTGCCCACACAATTCATTGCAACCCTTACACCACAGGCACAATTCACTGCACAATATTCCTGCTCTATAAATAGTAATTAGGACTGCCTTAGAACTGTTTTGAAAGCCAAGTTTTGAAACTTCAATTTGTAGTCATCAAGGCAATTTTAATTATGCACACTGTAAAACTTTTTATTTGTAACCACGTGGAGTTTGTTTTTATCATAGGAAGATATAGCATGTACTGCATACACAATTAAACAGTTTTGTGTCTTTGTTGAAGGAAGCCACTGAAGGCTAGTGAAATTCCCAAGAATAGGTGTCCACGAGCCCACAAGCACACTGCTAAAAAGGGTCTCAGAGATCAGGAATGTTACACTTGCCCTGGGCCCTAAACCCTTCTGCGTAATTCTAAGACTTGACAGTCTCTACTTTATGACATGTTCCAGTAGCCTGGAAATGTGTCAATTTCCTCCCCATTAGAAAACAAAACAAAGCACTTAAAACAAAGCTCTCCAGTTTGCAGTAAATCTCTGTCTACAGCTATTCACACTTCCAGAAGTCTAAAGGGATGGCTCCCTGATTATGCAGTCGGCTATGCTTGATTTTTTTAATCGTCTTTTAAACTAAACAACTGTACTGATGGTGCTAAGGAAGATGCAAGGTTGAATCAACCTGCCTGTCACTCTTCACTCTGCCCAGCACCCACAGGGAATGGGAAGCCAGACATCTTGATCAAGATGAGCCTCAGAATCCCTCTGATCCTGATTTTAAAATGTGAGTGGATGAACCAAACCTTTTCCCAAACCCAACCTTTCTGTATTTTTTTTCTTTTGATTTATTGATTGAAACCTGAAAGACCTCATCTGCAAGAGAACATAAAGCAAGAACAGTGAATTTGGTTTATTCTGCATACTTAATGTTCTGAATAAACATACACAGGATCACACAGTCAGTGACACTTGCCTCTTATTACTGCTGCTTCCACCTGTGACGGACTATTCAGTTCTTGTTCTGTGCCTGAATACTGAATTTTCCCTTTCCATTCTATTGTGTGTGGTACTTTTTTCATCTTGAGCTCTAAAGGACATCTTGTAACAATACCTGTGAATTTACAAACAAGTAGTTAAAATCTTTTAGAAGGAATGTGCTGAAGACGAAAACCCACCTCCTCCTTAAATGCCACTACAACACGAAAGAAAGTCTTGTGGCAGTATAAAAAAGCTGCATAATATTACTTAAGTCATTGGGTTTGAAGAAAGTTCTATGGATAATCTTCTCTATTCTTCAGTGACTCAAAGGATAGAATAGAATTTTATTTCCAAGGGATTATTACTCTGCTCAACAAGATGGATGTTCCAGGGCCACTTCACCAAACAGTAAAGAGTGAACAATAAAAATAAATGTATAAACGATAAAGAGCAAACAATAAAAAGAACCATATCAAAAGAACCATGGAATTAACAACAACTGCAAGTGACAGAAAGCAGTTAAAATCAGTTTCATGGGGGGGGGGGGCGCGGCGGCAAAAACCATTTAAAAGGTCAAGGATTTTTTAAAAATGGTTTCATCCACTGTCTTAAAGTTGTCCAAGCAAAACAGTTTCTAAGAACTCTCCATGACTAAGGTAGTCTTACTCTCTCACATTTTCTGTGTGCCCCAGCAGACAGAAAATGGCCACCGTAGCCAATTATCACAGAAATGCTAGACAATTCAAAGAGAAAAGTTGAAAGGGAATTCTCACCGCTGCCCCGAGGAAGAGCGACTCCAGACAGGGCTTCCAGAACGGAGCTTTTCCCAGAGCTCTGGTCTCCAATCACAGCAATGGCGGGCAAGGCCAAATCCTTTTCCACGCCAAGGGCTCTCAGAGAATCAATGAGGTCAATGCAAGGGCGGATCTTCTCCTCATACTGGGTATACAAGGAGGCACCTGCTGTTCCCTGAGGGGGAAGGAAACAAAAAGTGGTCTCCGTGACTACAGCTGGAAGGAGGTCTTCCGGAGTCACAATGTGTTTTCCACGGGGCCTTGCAAAGTTATTTTTTTCAGATTACATGCTGGATAGTGAGATTCTGAAAGCAAAAAGCAACTGTTCTAAAGTTGCAACTGTTGTTGTTTAGTCGTTAAGTCGTGTCCGCCTCTTCGTGACCCCATGGACCAGAGCACACCAGGCCCTCCTGTCTTCCACTGCCTCCCAGAGTTTGGTCAAATTCATGTTGGTAGCTTCGATGACACTGTCCAACCATCTCGTCCTCTGTCGTCCTCTTCTCCTCTTGCCCTCACACTTTCCCAGCATCAGGGTCTTTTCCAGGGAGTCTTCTCTTCTCATGAGATGGCCAAAGTATTGGAACCTCAGCTTCAGGATCTGTCCTTCCAGTGAGCACTCAGGGTTGGATAGTGAGCACTCAAAATGGATAGGTTTGTTCTCCTTGCAGTCCAGGGGACTCTCAAGAGTCTCCTCCAGCACCACACTTCAAAAGCATCAATTCTTCAGCAGTCAGCCTTCTTTATGGTCCAGCTCTCACTTCCATACATCGCTACTGGAAAAACCATAGCTTTGACTATGCGAACCTTTGTCGGCAAGGTGATGTCTCTGCTTTTTAAGATGTTGTCTAGGTTTGTCATCGCTTTCCTCCCAAGAAGCAGGCTCTTAATTTTGTGGCTGCTGTCACCATCTGCAGTGATCATGGAACCCAAGAAAGTAAAATCTGTCACTACCTCCATATCTTTCCCTTCTATTTGCCAGGAGGTGATGGGACCAGTGGCCATGATCTTCGTTTTTTTGATGTTGAGCTTCAGACCATTTTTTAGCGCTCTCCTCTTTCACCCTCATTAAGAAGTTCTTTAATTCTTCCTCACTTTCTGCCATCAGAGTAGCATCATCTGCATATCTGAGGTTGTTGATATTTCTTCCGGCAATCTTAATTCCGGCTTGGGATTCCTCCAGTCCAGCCTTTCGCATGATATATTCTGCATATAAGTGAAATAAGCAGGGGGACAATATACAGCCTTGTCGTACTCCTTTCCCAATTTTGAACCAATCAGTTGTTCCATATCCAGTTCTAACTGTTGCTTCCTGTCCCACATATTGATTTCTCAGGAGATAGAGAAGGTGGTCAGGCACTCCCATTTCTTTAAGAACTTGCCATAGTTTGCTGTGGTCCACAGAGTCAAAGGCTTTTGCGTAGTCAATGAAGCAGAAGTAGATGTTTTTCTGGAACTCTCTGGCTTTCTCCATAATCCAGCACATGTTAGCAATTTAAAGTTGCAACTACCTGGTCAAATACTGTGGGATTTGTTTCACTTATGAAACTGGTGAATTTGAAATATTTGTTACATGATGAAAAGGCTGATCCGAACCAGTCCAGACTTTTTGCTTCCAAAGTAGCTTTTTCCCCCTCTGCTGCTGGGAGGCTTCTACTTTTTCAAGCCGGAACAGGCTTTTTCTGATTGGTTAGTTGTGATATATTCTTGTAAATAAGGGTGCATGAGGCAGGCCGTTGGGGCATGAGATTTCGGAACAGAGGAACATGCCTTTGCATTCTTTCTTCTCCCCTGATTGTCCTCTAACATGAGTAGGCTCATTCAATCAACTTACACAAGAGTTGATTCACCAAATTCTCACTGATATAGTGACATTATGCTATACAGTGTTTACAGAGTGGAAGTGACGATATACGGCAGCTGCAGCTATGGGTCCATGTTCTGCGTGGGAGAGGGAGGCTCTGTGGTACGAATGTCCTCAGTCTTAGGCAGGAGTGGGCAGCAGGGGCCCAACACATAGGGACTCTAACGTGGCCCCCAACATTATGACAGCACCTCCATAAAAATAAGCTCAAAAATCCCCTTGTGCCCTCTAGAGGCTGTGAGGGAATTTTTCCTCAGCTCCTCTGTGGATCCTCTATATCCCCACATTGTAGTTTAGTTTAGTTTAGTTTTTTAATTGGCCACTACAGGGCACAAGAGATCTTTTCCAGTAACCATTTCTAATGGAGGGGGGATTGGGATGGGGTGGTCACATGAGTGGCACTGCAAAGTCCAGGGATGAGTGTGGGTGACACCCAGACTTCTGGGGCTTGTGATGTTTTGGTTTAAACCAAAACTTTTATTCTCTTTTAGGAACATCCATGTTTTTTACAGAACACATAGACCATGACATTGGGGAAGGAAAGTCTGGAATTACAGAACAACTTACTGTTAGAGCATATTTTTGAACAGCCAGCATATAAATTAAAGAAAATAATCAACAGCAACAAGTCACTTTGGAATCATTAACTTCTCCCAAACAGCTGACTCTCTAAGGAAACAATCCCTCCTCACAAAGGAGAGGCAAGTGCCATTTCAGCCTCTCTTTTAAAGTGATGGGTCCTGCAACCTACAAAGAGTTACTCACTGTTAATATGCTGCCCAAAGTTATTCTCCACAAAGCACTTTATAGGATCAGACGTATTTCACCAAATGTCATTCCTTCTTGGTGTTAAGAAAGTGCAATTTTCACAGTATTTGTGTAAGAAAAGGCAGTTTTCACCCTACAACCACAGCACTGAATTACTGTGGTTGGTTAAAAGATGCAGAGACACTTTCAGGTTTCACAACACACCAAGACTGGGAGGTAGAACTCAACAATAAACAGCCGTATTAAAAAGGTTGCCCCTCCCCCCCACAAAAACAATCAGAACCAGCACCATTATTTTCTATGTGCACGAAAACACGAAGACATCAGTCTTAACTACACAGTGGCTAAAATCACTGTATAACATTTTGTTTGTACCATTGTCACAGCCCTATCCAAATCACTGATCCACCAGACTCTGGATCACAGTACATCTGTAATTTTGAAAATACAGTAGGACCCCCTTATCTGCAGGATTAATATCCACTGATTCACTTATCCCCAGTCTGAAAATATCAAAAATATTAAAAGAAAAATCCTAGAAATATATATTTCTAAATATGAAGTTACCAGAACTGGCCACTAGAGGGAGCCAGAGATCATTTTATGTATAGCATTCACCAGAGAAATTGATTTCCACGATGTCATTACCAGAACTGGCCACTAGAGGGAGCCAGAGACCATACTATGTAAATTGTTTGCTTTAAAATAGTGTTCGTTATAATGTACGTTTTCCAGCATCCACCAGGAGAGGGGGGTTGGTGCTGAACCCCACAGATATGGGGTTCCTAATGTATATTTGCTGTTAAATGTGCATAATTGCACCTTTATGAGGGGGACATGAATTTTAGCAAAACCGGTTATTATTTTTGACATACCTCTCTGTAAGCCTTCTCCTTCAGAGGCAAGACATCGTTCTTCACATCGTTGACTGACATTTTGCTTTCTACACAACAAGCTTTCCTACAATAGAAGTCAATTTAGGGTTTTGATAAGAAAATGAAAAAAAAAAGTTGATTTATGCTTCTGTTCTAGCTTGCATGCTGTTTTGTAGGAGAGACTCTAGCACGAATACTATGTATTTACACTCGGTGAAGGGTGGACAGTTTCTTTCCACCATCAAACCTAAGCTCAGTTATCGCCCTGTCTCATTCGTGGGATTTCACGGAGGGTGCAGATATTTGTAACTCCCCTGTGTTTTTCTACCACTTATTTTCTTGCTGGAGAAAAACTGCCAAGAAAGAAATACGACATTCCTGGACATTGCCTTTTGACTCGTAGCCCTAGCAGGTGTCCATTTAACAATGGAGCAATGTGACTGAATTGCCAGCATCATGCTTGCAGAATGCACATCGAAGCCTGATCACAAACTTGAACAGCGGTTTCCCAGCTGTGTGTCCCCAGATATTCTTGGACGAAAACTCCCAGAAGTCCTCACCACTAGCTGTGCTGGCCAGGATTTCTGGGAGTTGTAGTCCAAGGGACAGCTGGGGACCCAAGGCTGGGGACCACAGATCAAGACTTAGTTGCACCAGATGTCTTTCCCAAACAGGATAAACTGACATTGAGCGACAACTGCTTTCCATTTCTTCTAAAGTTATTCTGCCCTTTGCGATCTCTCTTCTCATTCCCAAGTTTTTTGATCCATAAGATAAAAAGAGATTGCGATGCATACCAGGGCTGGGAAACATTTGACTGTCCGGATGCTGCAGAACTGCAACGCCCCTCAGTCAAAACCCCACATCGGCGATGCTAAGATTATCAAGCGAGTTACGGTCTAGTAACATCAGGACAGCTCCATCCCCCGCCATTGGCCATCGCAGGAGGCGCACAGGCTTTTTTCCTAAACGCCAAAGCCTTGGAGGCTAACCCTAAGAGGGTTTCTCTGACAATCCCCACAGGCGACAACCAAGCGGTGCATCTCTTTCCCCTGAATTTCATACCGACGCTCGGACAGGGAATCACCGCCCGCTACTGTACCCGTGCGGCTCAGTGACGGTCCTCCGAGAGGGAACCTTTCCTTCGCCTCCCTCCAGGCACCCTCCTCCCGCTCTCCGGAGCGCCACCCTGCACTTTGCAGATGCACTGAATGAGGCCGACGGAAGCCACTTACTTGCAGCCTCTCGCTCTCGGGATCCGGACGCAGCGCAGCTCTCCCGGAATGCAGCTCAGCGTCTGGCACCTCCGCTCCCCGGCAGGGCTTTTTCACGCCACCCCTTCCTTCGCCAGGAAACAGAAAGGGGCGCGAAAACGAAAGTAGGCGGCGCAAGGCAGTGAGGCCGGCGGGCAGCCAGTAGCAATCACGGCTCGAGGGGACGTTAACGCTCATTTCCCGTCTCAGAACGTCTAACTTTCGTTTCTCCCTAACGAAAAAGCTTACGACCAGCGCCAGATGATTTGGGTAGCGGTTTTGAGGCACCGCCTCGGAGCAGAGAAACGAAACTGAATCTCAGTTTTCGCTGCAATGGGAAACCCTTTATCACGGTGGGGACTTGGAAAATTCATCTGGTTCCTGATTCGTAAACGATCCGATAGGTACTGCTCAACCCAGAGCTTTTAATCTTCCATTGTTCTGCTTCTCGTGATGCTCTCCTAAAAGCGTTTCATCCGAATCTATTTAGTTATCAACCTGGAATGGCCAACTCAGCGCTCCCTGACCCTTTCCCGCCAATCATTTGGAATATTTCTTCCAACATTCTGCCCAAATTGTTCCTAGCCGTTTGAAAGCGCAGAAGAAACATCGCCAACTGAAATCTATAATAGCTATTGGCGGAACTAAAATATATTAAAGCATTTACATTGTGTGTTGAATTCTCTAAAGAGCATTCTCTCAACCTCGTATACAACAACCCTGCAAGGTTGTAAAGTAAACAAGCACAGACCAGTAGGAAGGCTGAAGGGGAGGCAGTGGGGAGGCAAGTCAGAACTGAGGAATCCATCCTCCTCCCCATGTTCCTGGAATACATTTCCCATCATATTTCACCATTGGCCATGACAGCTATTGCTGATGGAGACCAACAAGGATCAAAGAGCTACAGGGTTTAGTTTCTTCAGCTCTCCTGTGAAGTAGAAGCAATTTGCGCAGCAGTGTAACTAACTAGTAAGATTCTAGCCAGCATGTCTTTATAGTGCAAAGTTTATATCAAACAATGGTATGACCACATTTGGATAATTGTGGTCACCACACTTGAAAAAAAAAAAGCTATACAGCTAGATAAGGGTTGGGGGGGGGAACCCCAATCCAAATGATTAAGGGGTTGCACCAACTATCCAGTGAGGAAAGGTTATAACATTTCTGTTAGGTTAAAGAGAAAGGCAAGTTAAGCAGAAATTTAAGAGTTGAATACAATTGGATATGGTGTAGAGGAGAGATGGAGAAACTATGGCCTTCCAGGTATCGTCCCATACAAACAACATGACTAGGGAAATGTTTCCTCCAGTCCCATAATAATAATGCTCAGGACCATTCAGTGAAGCTAACCAGTGAAAGATTTGGTGTAGAAGAAAGGATGTACTGCTTCATGCACAGCAGAGTTATGCTATGGAATTTGCTTCCCGGAGATGTAGTAAGACCTCCCACCTTGGATGGCATTAAAAGGAACCTAGATATAAAGCTACCAATAGCTGTGAGTTATGACAGCTCCATATTATCTGCAGAGTCAGAGGCACTATGTCTTTCAACACCAGTTGCTAGAAAGTATGAACAGGAGGGTGTTATTAAACTGTCTTGCTTGTGGGCTTCCCATGGATGGGAGGCTGGTCACTGTGAAACTAGGAAGCTGGACTAGTCTAGACTTTAAGAGTGTTTGACTGGGAACTGGGAGATCCGACCTGTAGTTTTGAGTGAGCAAAGGAATTCACTGGCTGGTGGGTGACCTTGACCCAGTTACTTTCTGTAGACTTGATTACTTGACAGGATTGATGGGAGGATGAAGCGGAGGAGATGAAAGGTAGGTATTACCTTGAGCTCAATAGTGAAGTGGGTTATAAACGTAACCAACCAGTAAACAAATTAAATGTTCTTATGTGATTAATTCAAGCTATTTAGGGGTTTATCACCTGCATTTTGGATTAGCCCTGCAGAAAATATGAGTTCAATATAATTTACAAAGGCTGGTTTGTAATTATTCTTTGTTCTTGATAGATTGTGGTAGGAAGAGGAAAGCAGCATATTATGTTCACCTACATAGGACTTCTTTCCAAATATGATCAGAATGGTAGGGACACCAGATATAAGTATATTTCTCATTTGTAACTGTGGCCCAATGGCTGACTTTGATGAAACAGGAACAGCTGCTTCCTGTAAATGACTGTTAGAAATACATAGCCACATTTATAGCACAATGTGCTTAACTATCTTCATGCCTACCTCAGTGTCCTTCCAATAAGCAGCTTTCTTCTCTCCCCATACTTGTTTTCTAAATGCACATTAAAATCTTCTATCTTTCTATAAAGAATGTTGTCTGTTACTGCCACCCTGCCCTAACCCCATTTAGGATCCCACAATAAAGGCACTCAATTTTGGCACTCAGAAGGGGTGATTCTGCATAAGTCAATAAAGCAATTTCCCCCCAAATTTAATTTCGGTTGTCACTGATGGTTCAATTTATTAAGCTTTAAAAAGCTCTCAAATTAGGCTACCATTTGATCACCTTAGCATTCCAGTCTCCACGGAAACAGTCTGCAGTAGATGTAATATATTGCCATATATGGTAACTTACCCAACTCAGAAGAATCTGCAGACTGTTCTAATTTGATTGTCAGTAACAAAGGTTTCCCAACAAATGATCGTATTTAACTACAAAATACCACAGAACTGAATTTAAAAACAAAAACCTTTTATTGTTTCAAGAATAATTAGAAAATAAATATATAAAAACATTCAAGTATAAATTGTAAAACCAGGAAACCAGTAGTTTAAGGACTAGATTTGGCTGAAAAAGTATTTCAAGGAAAGGAAGAAGAGACTCAGGAGGAGCTGAACAGAAAATCCACCCACAAGCTTCATTCCCTAGTTTGGTTGTTGGATTTGAGTAGTTAGCCTTATCAATCACACTTAAAAACGGAGATAATACTCAAAATTTCTACTGCTTGCAATAATCTTGCAACTTAAAAACCAATTAATTTTTCTTAATCGATAACATAACAACATTCATAGGAAGAACAACTGTACTTATTTAAGGCCCATAAAGAGAAGAATTGCCTGCAAGAACTGACATTCCATGGGACCTGAGTCTTGTCTGGTGTGTACAGTTATGAACATTTTAATTCAACCTATGGCACAAAGTTCCATACAAGATACATGTTTTAATCATAGAATGCATTACTCTGCTGACATAAGTTCAGAATTCAGCTTGCCAGGTTCTTCGGAATGCAGCCTTCTATCTGGATTTCAGCCGGCCAGCCACTGTATCGGTTCTTATCCTTATCAGAATGGTTGACCTGTTTAAAAGCACATAGAAAATAAATTCAGTTTATAGCTTTAAAATAAAGGTGAAAGCATAGCTGTACATTTGCTATATAAAAGAACCGAGTGTAGCTCTAGAATCCACAAGTCTAACAAACACCAGGACACATGCTAAAAACATGTTTGCTCTGCTCTCACTGCTAAGATTATTCTTGATTTATTAGAACCACTTCTTTGCACAGATCCTGAAGCAATTTACAGCACTGTGAGACAAGAAAATAATAAAAATATAACAATCTAATGGCTGGAATCTTGTTGCTTAGCATAGTAAGTTGCAACTAGAATCAGTTGAGCTTTGGTGAGTCAATTCCTCTGTTAAATTGCATAGATTCCACTGTTGCACCTCTGGTTGTGACTTACTATGGTAAGCAACAGAATTTCTCAGTCAGTGGCAGCTAGTGATGTAGACTTGTTGTTTAGTCGTGTCCGCCTCTTCGTGACCCCATGGACCAGAGCACGCCAGGCCCTCCTGTCTTCCACTGCCTCCCGGAGTTGGGTCAAATTCATGTTGGTTAGCTTCAATGACACTGTCCAACCATCTCGTCCTCTGTCGTCCATTTCTCCTCTTGCCTTCACACTTTCCCAACATCAGGGTCTTTTCCAGGGAGTCTTCTCTTCTCATCAGATGGCCAAAGTATTGGAGCCTCAGCTTCAGGATCTGTCCTTCCAGTGAGCACTCAGCGTTGATTTCCTTTAAAATGGATAGGTTTGTTCTCCTTGCAGTCCAGGGGACTCTCAAGAGCCTCCTCCAGCACCACAATTCAAAAGCATCAATTCTTCGGCGGTCAGCCTTCTTTATGGTCCAGCTCTCACTTCCATATGTCACTACAGGAAAAACCATAGCTGTGACTATGCGGACTTTTGTCGGCAAGGTGATGTCTCTGCTCTTTAAGATGCTGTCTAGGTTTGTCATCGCTTTCCTCCCAAGAAGCAGGCGTCTTTTAATTTTGTGGCTGCTGTCACCATCTGCAGTGATCATGGAGCCCAAGAAAGTAAAATCTGTCACTACCTCCATCTCTTCCCCTTCTATTTGCCAGGAGGTGATGAGACCAGTGGCCATGATCTTCGTTTTTTTGATGTTGAGCTTCAGACCATTTTTGGCGCTCTCCTCTTTCACCCTCATTAAGAGGTTCTTTAATTCCTCCTCACTTTCTGCCATCAGAGTGGTATCATCTGCATATCTGAGGTTGTTGATATTTCTTCCGGCAATCTTACTTCCGCCTTGGGATTCCTCCAGTCCGGCCTTTCGCATGATGTATTCTGCATATAAGTTAAATAAGCAGGGGGACAATATACAGCCTTGTCGTACTCCTTTCCCAATTTTGAACCAATCAGTTGTTCCATATCCAGTTCTAATTGTTGCTTCCTGTCCCACGTATAGATTTCTCAGGAGATATATAAGGTGGTCAGGCACTCCCATTTCTTTAAGAACTTGCCATAGTTTGCAGTGGTCCACAGAGTCAAAGGCTTTTGCGTAGTCAATGAAGCAGAAATAGATGTTTTTCTGGAACTCTCTGGCTTTCTCCATAATCCAGCACATGTTAGCAATTTGGTCTCTAGTTCCTCTGCCCCTTCGAAATCCAGCTTGTACTTCTGGGAGTTCTCGGTCCACATACTGCTGAAGCCTGCCTTGGAGGATTTTGAGCATAACTTTGCTAGCGTGTGAAGTGAGTGCAATTGTACGGTAGTTGGAGCATTCTTTGGCACTGCCCTTCCTTGGGATGTAGACTGATCTTTTCCAATTCTCTGGCCACTATTGTTTTCCAAACTTGCTGGCATATTGAGTGTAGCACCTTAACAGCGTCATCTTTTAAGATTTTAAATAGTTCCACTGGAATGCCATCACCTCCACTGGCCTTGTTGTTAGCCATTGTTTTCTAAGGCCCACTTGACTTCACTCTCCAGAATGTCTGGCTCAAGGTCAGCAACCACACTATCTGGGTTGTCTGGGATATCCAAATCTTTCTGATATAATTCCTCTGTGTATTCTTGCCACCTCTTCTTGATTTCTTCTGCTTCTGTTAGGTCCCTTCCATTTTTGTCCTTTATCATGTCCATCTTTGCACAAAATGTTCCTTTAATATCTCCAATTTTCTTGAACAGATCTCTGGTTTTTCCCTTTCTTTTATTTTCCTCTATTTCTTTGCACTGTTCATTTAAGAAGGCCCTCTTGTCTCTCCTTGCTATTCTTTGGAAGTCTGCATTCAGTTTTCTGTAACTTTCCCTATCTTCCTTGCATTTTGTTTCCCTTCTCTTCTCTGCTATTTGTAAGGCCTCATTGGACAGCCACTTTGCTTTCTTGCATTTCCTTTTCTTTGGGATGGTTTTTGTGGCTGCCTCCTGTACAATGTTACGAGCCTCCATCCATAGTTCTTCAGGCACTCTGTCCACCAAATCTAGTTCCTTAAATCTGTTCTTCACTTCCACTGTGTATTCATAAGGGATTTGGTTTAGATTATACCTGACTAGCCCAGTGGTTTTTCCTACTTTCTTCAGTTTAAGCTTGAGTTTTGCTACAAGAATCTGATGATCAGAGCCACAATCAGCTCCAGGTCTTGTTTTTGCTGACTGTATAGAGCTTCTCCATCTTTGGCTGCAGAGAATATAATCAATCTGATTTCGGTATTGCCCATCTGGTGATGTCCATATGCAGAGTCACCTCTTGTGTTGTTGGAAAAGAGTGTTTGTGATGACCAGCTTGTTCTCTTAACAAAACTCTATTAGCCTTTGCCCTGCTTCGTTTTGAACTCCAAGGCCAAACTTACCTGTTGTTCCTTTTATTTCTTGACTCCCTACTTTAGCATTCCAGGCCCCTATAATGACAAGAACATCTTTCTTTGGTGTCAGTTCTAGGTGTTGTAAGTCTTCATAGAATTGGTCAATTTCAGCCTCTTCAGCATGGGTGGTTGGTGCATAAACTTGGATTACTGTGATGCTGAAAGGTCTGCCTTGGATTCGTATTGAAATCATTCTATCATTTTTGAGATTGTATCCCAATACAGCTTTTCCCACTCTTTTGTTGACTATAAGGGCTACTCCATTTCTTCTACGGGATTCTTGCCCACAATAGTAGATATGATAATCGTCTGAATTGAATTCGCCCATTCCCGTCCATTTTAGTTCACTGACGCTCAGGATGTCAATGTTTATTCTTGCCATCTCGTTTGACCACATCCAGCTTTCCAAGGTTCATAGATCTACATAAGCTACATTCCATTATGTAGCTTAAAGTTGGCAATAAGCATTTTCTTAGCATCCCAGCATTCTTGATCAAACCATTCCTTTGATCTAAATTTACTAATCTGTTCTTTCTTTATCTCTTTTGCTTTGAATGATTCAACTAGTTCCTCTATTAGTTGTTCATAATAGTAATTCCACTATTTGGACCAACTGTTAAAATATTATTACAGATCATAGAGTAGTGGCCAGTATTCAACAGTTCTTAAAAAAAAAAGGCCTCAATCTTTTCTGACCATTTAATTCTAGTGATAGAAGTTGTTATCTCAGGATTTAATTCAAAATATCCTTTATATGAGTGCATTGAACCGGAGCCCTCAAGTACAAATTTAAAGGAAGATGATCACTATCCGGCTTGCAGTCTATCTCCAGTTTATGTATAGAGCTCAATAAATTGTTGCTGATTACCAAATGATCAATGGTGCTTATCCTATCTCCTGACCAGTATGAGAACTCACCTGAGATATATCTCGGGGTGTTTCCATTTAATATATGCAGGTTTAGTCGATGACCCATCTGAGCTAGCTGGAGCCCTGCATAATTACTATTATCTTTTGCACAACGCACATTTGGTGTATCAAGAGGGGATCTTTCAGGGAGACACAGATGATAAGCTGTATAGAGAGCAGTGTCATTAGCTCCCATCCTGGCACTGAAGTCACCCCCAATGACTATATAAGAGTTGGGGGAAGTTGTTAAGCGCTCTTCGATATAGGTTTCTAGTCCTTGCCATATCAAGTCAGTCTGGGCCTGTCGTCTTTGAGGAGGTATATATACTTTTACAAGTAGCATTGAGCAGTGTTCAACTGCTACTGCAAATTGGTGATAAGTTGGACCCTTTTTCAGTGTTACCTGGAGTTTGGTGGAAATAAGTATAAGTAGGCGTCCCTTTGGTCTACCCTTCTTATTACTGGGGTGGCATATAACTGATGGGCAGTGAATCCATCTACCGTATTTCCCCGAAAATAAGACAGGGTCTTATATTAATTTTTGCTCTAAAAATGCAGTAGGGCTTATTTTCAGGGGATGTTTTATTTTTTTCATGTACAACAATCTACATTTATTCAAATACAGTCATGTCATCTTCTGGTTACTGCACAATGGTGGAGGGCGGGGTTTTACTTAACTTGGGCTTATTTTTAAGGTATGGTTTATATTACGAGCATCCTGAAAAATCATACTAGGGCTTATTTTCAGGTTAGGTCTTGTTTTCGGGGAAACTGTAGTTTTATTGTATCTGTTGCCCATGTCTCTTGAACTTGGTTAGGTACCTATTGAAAGCAGCAGCTTTATTTTTAGGATTCCAACCTGCTATATTCCATTAGAGTAATGTAATGTTTTCTTGCCACTCTTCTTGTCATTTCATCTGATTCAAAGTTAATACGGATTCTTGTATATCCTTCAACACCCTTTTCCTATTAGACATAGCAGAAGATGGAACCGTCTCAATTATCTTGTTAAGAACCGGGTCATCAGAGGGAACAATCAAGTTGGAATTTAAGCCACCTTTGGTTATTATTATAGTTGATTCCAGAGGAATGCAATTTTTAATCTCCTCCAGTATATTTTCTGGAAATCTGTGGGTAGAGGGGGGGTAGGTCTCCGGTCCTATCTTATCAGAGGGGTCCCGCTGCAAATCCTTCAATGTAGCCACCAAACATTCCAAGCGGTTTGATGTCTGATTATTGTACTTTGCACTAGGTTTTACCTGATGTGCTGACTTAGCTGTCTGGCTAAATAATAAACACATGAACACAGAAATATTCCAACAAACAAGCAACAATAACCAGATAGCCAGATTTCCTCTTCCCTCAATTCATCCTCAGATACCTACTTCCCTCCCTGTAATTCAATTTGTCTTGCCAAAGGAAACATCAAGGCAGGGATATTTTGGGTACAAATAACCAACAAAGTGACAGAAATAAACAGTGAAAGGAAAGGAAAGGAAAAGGAAAAACAACTCCGTTATTGGAGCGAGGGTGCAATCAGACAGCTGAAAAGGTCCAATCACCCCAGAAAGAGATGCTTTCAAGGAATGATCTCCCTTAAAGCAACTCTGCCATATGCGAAAGAATTGTTCCAGCCTGGCCCAAAAAGTAGCAGCCCTACAGCTGGACCAAAAAGGTCCATCCAGCTTGGGCATGGACAGGGGTTGGGCAGGAGCACAATTCCACATACACCATGGGAAATAAATCACACTGGACTGCTCCACAAGTGATCCAAAGAGAGAATGCTCTTTTAATAGCAAATGCTCCCTCTAGTGGCCAGTTCTGGTAAGTTTATATTTAGAAATACAGTGGTGCCTCGAACGTCCCGACATACGACCATTTCGAGTTGCGACCAGCTCCGGCCGCAAAATTTTGCTTCGACTTGCGGCTGGAGCTTTGAGTTGCAAACAAAAGAGGCAGGGAAAAAAGGCGGGGAATTCAAATTTGCTAACTGTTGGTAGGCAAAGAGGCTGCTTTGTAGCTCTTTCGCCCCAATGGTTAGAGTGAGTGCGTCGGAGGCAGCTTCGGACTGTCTGGAGCTGCTTTCTGCTCCTGAGTAAGTACATTTACTTTGTTTTGCAGGGTGGGTTGGGGGGGGGTTATGTTTCTGTGCTGTGATGTTTTTTGTGTTTTGGTGTGTGTTTTTCCCCAGCCCCATCGTGTTCCGATGGGGCTGGCTGTGTGTGTGTGTGGGGGGTTGTTTTTGTGTGGTTTTTCCCAGCCCCATCGCGTTCCGATGGGGCTGGCTGTGTGTGTGTGTGGGGGTTGTTTTTGTGTGTTTTTTCCCAGCCCCATCGTGTTCCGATGGGGCTGGCTGTGTGTGTGTGGGTTGTTTTTGTGTGTTTTTTCCCAGCCCCATCGTGTTCTGATGGGGCTGGCTGTGCGTGTGGGGGTTGTTTTTGTGTGTTTTTTCCCAGCCCCATCACGTTCCGATGGGGCTGGCTGTGTGTGGGGGGGTTGTTTTTTTGTGTTTTTCCCCACACACAAAACCTGTGTTTTTTTGGTTTTGGTAATTTTTTCCCCCGGCCCTGACGCATTCCAGTGTTCTTTTTTTGTGTGTGTTTTGGTGTGTTTGTTTTTCGGCCCCAGCACGTTCCTATGGGGCTTGCAATGTTTTATTTTATTTTTAATTTTTTTTGGTATTTTTTTTCTTCTGGAACGCATTAATCGCGTTCCAAGCATTCCTATGGGAAATGGTGCTTCAACTTACAACGATTTCGAGTTACGTCCATCTTCTGGAACGGATTATGGTCGTAAGTCGAGGCACCACTGTATATATCTCTAGGATTTTTCTTTTAATATTTTTAATATTTTCAGATCATGGATAAGTGAATCAGTGGATACTGAGCCCACAGATAAGGGGGTCCTGCTGTACTTGGTCAACACAGATAGAGGGGAACATATGCACTTCACAGCAGCTACAATGGGGGATGTCCAATCTTATGGTACAGGCACTGCAAGGTAGTAGGTTGTGTGAACATGAAAGCTCATGATATAATAGATCAGCCAGTTCTGAAGGTGCCATATGACTCTGTAGTATTTTGCTGCAGATAATTAACATGAGTACATCTGTAGAAACTTTGACACTAGTTGAGTGAGTTGGCTAGTCATCCCCTTGGTCAATGGGAAATGCCTCTGGGCATACAAAGTACTTGCTTCACAACTAGACTCAGACTTTCTCTTTTCAGTCATTTCTTGGGAAGGGTGAAGTAAGACCCCATAGGATAAATCAGATGCAGTACTAATGCCAAGTAAGTAGCTCATATGCATGTACCCGTACCAGCTGGGATCAGGCAGGCAAGACTGGGACCAGGACTCAAAGGAGTTTACTCTCTCTCTCTCTCTCTCTCTCTCTATATATATATATATATTTGAAGTTCCATGAAACTCAAGCGAAAACAGCAAATTAGACCTGGGAAGGAAGCTTTCATTGGTGTCATTGGAGTAATAGCAGGTGCAGAAATTGTGTAGGTGAGCTGTGATGAGGAAGTGGAATTCATCCCTCACTGACTGCAGTGGCTATTCATTTTTTACAAGGGTGAATATTAGTTGCTCACATGCAATTAATGTCATATCTAGTTTTACTGTGTAAATAAAGACAAGCTCTGTTTTTCCCATTAGCTGCAGCTCAACACAGAGAAATTGCTGGAGGATTTTTTCCCCCATGCAAGGTGTACAGTAAGATTGGAATGCTGGGACACAAGAGAACCAAAATGGAATCAATAAAAATAGGGGTAACCCTACTTTGAAATCAGTCTCATCGCTTGAGCGACAAACCAGTATCTATTAAAGCAGAGGTCGTCAACCCCCGGTCCGCGGCCCGGTGCCGGTCCGTGGCCTGAGCCAGACCGGGCCGCGAAGACTGACCTTCTGCCCCGCCCCCCGCACGCACTCCCCTCCCCACAGCTGCTTTGTGCATGTGCGTGTGTGCCAGCGCCGGCGTGAGCGCTCCCCACCCCTTCGTGCATGCGCCCGAGGTATCCACGTGGCGGCTCCTCTTTTCAAGCTCCCAAGGAGCGCAGGGAGCAAGAAGAAGCGGTGTGAGACTTGGCGGGGCCTGAGCTGCAAGCCTGGCGCTGTCCCTGCAGGGAAGATGGTCGTTGGTGGGCCTGGCGCGTCTCTGGTTCCCGCCACCGGCGGCAGCAGTGAGACAGGCACTCCTGGAGCCAACCCAGCAACACACACGCACCCACCCCCGGCCCCTCGCCTGCAGCGCTCCAGCGCCCACCGAAGCCGGCGCTTCAGAGGCAGCGAACCGAATCTGCCGAGGGGGGAGGGAAAGCGGGATTTCCCCCCTCTGGTCTGGCACTTCCCAGCCTGAGAGCGCCTGGCAGCCCCGGAGAAGAGGCGGGCGGGCGGGCAGGTTCCGTCTCCGCGGCCAAGGGGGCGGCAGAAGGGTAGGTGCGCCTGGGCGAGCCAACCCTTAGTCGCAGCTGGAGGGACGGACGGACAGCCAGCCAGGTGGGAGGGACAGACAGACGGAGAGACCCGCACCAGGGCGTAGGCGCGGCGGTTTCGCTCCTTGATTGCAGCTCGGGAGCAAACTCCCGGCAAGCACCCAAAATGGTTTGCAGGAGCCCAGATAACGCTGTCGAAGTAGCTGGCTTTTGGTCTGGTTTTTGTTTGTTTGAACTTTATATTTCATATACTGTCATGATTTTAAATTGTGCAACGCCCTGAGACGAATAAAGAGAGAAGCAGCGGACAGGAAGCGAAGCGCTGGGCTTCAGGCCCTCTGCGCATGCCCAGAGACTTCGCCCCCTCAGCTGCCGAGCGCCCTGCTTGCCCGGCTGCTCCTGCAAACCATTTCGGGCGCTTGCCGGGAGTTTGCTCCCGAGCTGCAATCAAGCCCAGCGCTTCGCTTCCTGTCCGCTGCTTCTCTCTTTATTCATCTCAGGGCGTTGCACAATTTAAAATCATGACAGTATATGAAATATAAAGTTCAAACAAACATAAACCAGACCAAAAGCCAGCTACTTCGACAGCGTTATCTGGGCTGTTTACTAAACCTTCTTTGGTGCACATGGAGGGTCATAAAGTGCCTTCGAAAATGTTGGGGAGCTTCGGGGTTCGGAGAGAAGAAGGGCCGCTGCCACCCAGCCCGCTCCCTCCTGGGAGTTCTTTTCCACTCTGCACGTGCCCAGAGGACGAGCCCTGGCGGGGGCGGCAGGCCAGTCACTCCCTGTTTTGCTGGGAAGAGGGTTGCTCCAGACGCCCGCCCTCGCCCTGTCGCTCTTGCCCAAGAGGCTCCGGGGCTGCCGCCGCTGCGGTGCTGACCTTGGGGACGCGCGCCCAGTAGTAGGCGAGGAGGCCGGTGCTGAAGCCCAGCAGCAGCGAGAGACCCAGCATTTTCCTCCATCCGTCCGTCCCTCCGCTGGGACAGCGAAGCAGCCGGTGGCAGAAGGGTATGCAAAGGGGGAGAGAGGGAGGGAAGGAAGGAGGAAAAGAGTCGCGCGGCCACCACCCCCAGGTTCGGTTGGGACCGGCTAGCCTTCCTTCCACACCCGTCGGGGCTCTCCTGCGGGGCAGCACCCGGTGCAACGACAGCCATACAAACGCTGCTCATCCGCCCCACGAGGTGTCCTCTGAGTGGGCCCCACCGCGCCCGTCAGCAGGCACGAGGCGCCCTGTTGAAAACCCTCCCCCCGCGCTTGGTCCCAAGGCCTAGCCTCCTCCCGCCAGGAGAAAACCAAAGACCGGCCAAGGAGCAGGAGGCGTTCTGGGGTGGGGGTTCTGCGGAGCACAAAATCCCACTTGTGCTACTGCTTCCCACACTCCTGCTGAAGTGTGGGGTGGTGGTGGTTCTGGTTGCTGCTGCTGCTGCTGTTGTTGGGTGCCCTCAAGTCGCCCCCTCCGCACACTTAGGGTGACCCTGTGAATGCCCAGAATGCGCTGCCCTCAGCAGCCCTGCTCACCTCTTATAAACTCAACCCTATGGCTTCCTTAAGGGAGTCAGTCCATCTCGTATTTGGCCTTCCTCTTCTCCTGCTGCCTTCCACCTTTCCCAGCATCATTGCCTTTTCCAAAGAACCCCTCCTGCCTTCTCATGAGGCGCCCCAAGTAGGACAGCCTCAGTTTCATGATTTTAACTTCCCAAGAAACTTCAGGCTTTATTTGATCTTGGACCCACTTGTTTGTCTTTTTGGCAGTCCATACTACTGCATAAGAAGTACCCCCACGCACGGACGCCCCCCCATTCATGGACGCCGGTGGCAGCAGCCCCCCCCCCCCCCGGTCCTTGGAAGAATGGTCTTCAAAAAACCCGGTCCCTGGTATTAAAAAGGTTGGGGAGCACTGTATTAAAGTACTACGCATCATTCTGGATTTCTTAAACAAGTCTTACCTTTTCCTTTTCTATGTCTTCTGGCAGCTTAAAACCTTTTGCGGCAATGAACACCCAGCTTGACCGGAATCTCAGATTCCGTACTTCTTTACTTCCTAGATCAGATATTGCCTTTTTCCCATCTTCCTTTAATCTATGAGAGATGAAGAGATAGCTAAGAGAATTATTTAAGCTCTATACCTTCTATTACGAAGAGCTTCTAAAAGGAAAAGGCTACATCAGACCAGAGATAGATAGATAGATAGATCCTGATATTATTATCAGATATCTTATTGTCTTCTTCCTATAATGCTTTTTGTTACTGTAGGGTAGACAATTTCTCTCTCTCTCTCTCTCTCTGAGGGCTGTATGCAAAACCCCAAGACATCTGTTTGAAAGAGATGCTTCAAGAAGAAGCCAGTGTCTGAATGTTCCAAAAAAAGTTTTTTAAAATTTAAAAATGTCCAGAAGGCTGATGTCCATGGGCAAATCTCAGTGTGCTTGGTAAAACTGATGGTTGAAACTAAATACATCATTACATTCTATGATTTTATTTCTAAACATCTGTAAGGCTGAACTACTGTTTACATTAAGAACAGAGACTGCTTACTTTGTGCTTCCGTCATCATGGGTCACCATCAGGAGCAGGGATTTCTGGGGGGCACTTTTGATGAAAGCAGTCATTGATCCAGAGAATTCTGTGGGTTGAAATGTTTTTTTCCCTAAAAATATATCTACATACATTTCAAATTTCCGTTACCTGACATTTCACTTCACTTCTAATGAACCATGACAGTTTCTTGGTCTTTCTGACAAATGATTGGATGTAAAAGATCTGTGAGCGAGTTCTCAGCTTTCACAAATGAAATGCGTGAAGTAGTGGGGGAGAGCGCGTGCCAGCGTGAGCGCTCCCCCACCCCTTCGTGCATGCGCAGGAGCGCATGCACGCCTTCGCGAGGGCGCATGTGTGAAGGGGTGGGGGAGCGCTCACGCCGGTGCTGGCACGCGTGTGTGTTCACAAAGCAGCTGTGGGGAGGGGAGTGCGTGCGGAGGGGGGGAGGTCTGTCTCTGCGGCCCGGTCCGGCTCAGGCCACGGACCGGCACCGGGCCGCGGACCGGGGGTTGACGACCTCTGACTTAGAGTAAATCAAATCGTAACTTTCAGTCCATTCCTCCCTGGTACACCTCAATTCTCCTCACCCCAATTATTCGGGGATGTGTATACATGAACCAAGCCAACATGAGCAGGCAATCCAGAGAATCACAGTAGGGACAGTTTGTTTACAGAGGAGGAACAGACTGAAAATTATGATTTGGTTTATGTTAAGAAACATGATTCCAGCCTAGGTATATTGCTCTAGGATTAATTTTTGTGATCACTGAGCGTTACATGAATGTTAAAAATAAATCTGCTCCATTAATACAACAGCAGACACATTCTGGAGTGAAGTTAAGACATTGTGATATTCAACAATAGTCCCAAGGTGGCCTCCATCATTAAAAGACAATATTTAAAGCTAAAAACAATACATATACAAATACTAAAGTAGGAGCAAACAAATACCATTCTAAGAAGTGGTAAACAAAAGGAATACTAAAAACACATTCAAAGCAGTAAGGCACAGCAATCCATTTAAAAACCCCACTCAGGCAGCAAGTCACTCAGGGGAAGCTTGGCTGAAGAGAAAGATATTTGCCTGTTTGCGGAAGGTCAACAAAGATGAGGCCAGTCTGGCCTCCTGCGGGAGGGAGTTCCAAAGTTTGGGTGCAGCAACAGAGAAGGCTCACTCCCGTGTCCCCACCAAACACACCTGTGAAGGTGTTGGGACTGAGAGAAAGGCCCCTCCTGATGATCTTAATGCTCAGACAAGTTCATAATGGGAGACACATTCCTTGAGATGGCTTGGACCCAAGCTGTTTAGGATTTTATAGGTTAGAACCAGACCGAAAACAGACTGGCAGCCAGTGGAGCTGCTGTAACAGGGGGGTATGTGATCCCTGTAACTAGCCCCAGTTAGTAATCTGGCTGCTACATTTTGGATCTGCTAAAGTTTCCTGACACTTTCCATAGGCAGCCCCACATAGAGCAAATTACAGTAATCCGGATGGTGATGTAACTAGGGGCATGTGTCACTGTGGCCAGTGACTGGGTGCAGGAATGGGTGCAGCTGGTGTACTAGCTTTAATTGTGCAAATGCACTCCTGGCCACTGCTGTAACCTGGGCATCCAGGCTCAGAGACGTTGAATTATGATTGATTGCAGGTATTCTTATATCTCAATATTGAACACAGGCTTGCATCTTACCTCCTTCCCACATGTCAAAGTTTTTTGTAGCAACAACATTTCCAGTATTATCTAAAAGAAAGAAAACACATTTTCTAAAACAAAACAAAACAAACAAAAAACAAAACAAACCCCCCCCCAAACCCCAGAAAAAACCATGCTACAAACATGCTTTACTGTTACTTTCAATAACATTCAGTTTAGAAACCAAAAGGCTATGACTGAGCACATATCATGTGCAATATATGCCATTCTGAATTCCAGGGTGCATGCCCTTACAAAAGGTATCAAGGTGGATAATCAAAATTTAAATCTTATTATTATTGAGCAATATTATTAAGTGTTCTTTTTGTTTAAAGCAATCCTGTTTAAAATCAAATATATACATTTGGAAACACAAACTGACATGTCAGATTCAACATCTATTCCCCCCGCCCCATTTTCAAGTTCCAATGCTCCCCAGCGTTCCTTTTTTGCCCTGGGGAAGCCTTTGGGAGCCTCAGAAGAGGGAGAACCTTTAATAGTCCAAAATCACCACTGCAGGTCCCAATCCTGTCAGTGGTGATTTTTTAAAAAAAACTACTAAAGGCTCCTCCCTTGCCTGTCCCAAGGCTCCCAGAGGCCTTCCCAGAGCAAAAGAGAACGCTGAAGGCAGGGATGGAATAGGAAACCTTCCACTAATTTAAATTAAAAATCATCAGTGCCTGATTGGAGTTACAACACTGTAAATTTATGCAACAGGATTTTGCAAATATATTCTAAATTATGCATAATATTCAGTTGTGTAAAACAAGTCTTAACATGTAGAAATGAATCTGTGAATCTTAGCTTTGGGAAACTACTCAGCCTTTTAAAGGTTGGTTCTAACTTAACAGCACATAACTAACTCACAGTCTAATCACACGTTCCAAAAGAACCCCAGTTATATTGATTTTGTGGTTATTTAAATCATTTTATAAATTTCCTTTCACATGACGTATGGGTAACATCGATTAATTTGGCTAGCCAATTGGTTTTTTTCCACCTCCCCAGCGTGGCCTTTAAAAAAATAATCCAATCCTTGTATTGCGTCAATCCTTCTTGATTCATCCCGTGTGAACACAGCTGTCGATTTATTTACTATGCAGATGGATCGGGTCCTTGGGCACCATGGCCGCTGCATGGTCACTGCACTTGTACCCTTAAAGCATTTTTTAAAATAAAAAGACTGGCGATAAATTGCTTACTCTCCACGGACAGTTCCTGCAGCTGCAGCAGCAACACCACGAACTACATTGCTCAGGAGGCATTCTCTCTCTCCACCCCCCACCCCCGCTGGCACCCAGTTTAAAAAAGGAAGGAAGGGCTACACGTGACACCCACCGGGTGGTGCATCGACTAATGGAAGTGGCAAGAAAATAGTGATATATCACAGTTTTTTTAAAAAAAAGAACATTTTAGGGCACTGGGGACTGAGAAACAGGGCAGAAAATGAATTGATTTATATGTAATGGCATATGTAGCCTACAGAACTAGCACAAATAGCAAGAAATGTACCAGTTGAACTGACAGCCATGTGAACGGGCCCAGCAGTATACAGTGGAACCTCTACTTAAGAATGTCCCTACTTAAGAACGATCCAACTTAAGAACAGCACCGTTCGCTAAATTTTGCTTCTACTTGAGAACGGAGCTCCAAGATAAGAACGGGGAAAAAAACTTTCCTGCTCTTTTTTTAATCTTAGGTCATCTTAGGTTAAAAAAATTTTTTCTCCCCCTAGTGGTAGAGTACAGATTAACCGGCTTTGCATTAGTTCTTATGGGAACTAATGCTTCAACGTACGAACGCGCCTCTACATAAGAACAAAAAGCAGCCGGAACGGATTAATCGGTTTCAATGCATTCCTATGGGAAATTTTGCTTCAACTTAAGAACGTTTCAATTTAAGAACACCATTCCAACACGGATTAAGTTCGTAAGTAGAGGTTCCACTGTATATATACCACGTGACTATACATAGAAATATATTGATTAAAAAAAGGAGAAAAAACTATTCAAATGGTCTGTGTGATTAGACCCTCATTAATGCTAATGTTGCCTCCAGTGTTAATTCATTTTACAGTCTAAAAGCATTATCCTTACAGTCATTATCATCTGGCACCTACATTTTCCCATCCTGCAATGGCTTTGTCACTGAATTATCTATTTGCAACTATTTTTGTTTCACTAGAATACACTCAAACTTTGCGTATGTACTTGCTTTATACTTTCAATTTTTGCTAAAGAAGTCTTAATCTCTTAATCAGAAATACCTAATTTGAAAACATTCAAATTAGGTATTGCTGACATGAAAATAGTATGAAAAGCAAGCCAGAAGAAAGTCCCAATGTTTAATTTTGTTTGCTTATCTAAATGATTGCAAATCAAATTATGTTCAGTGTACAGTTAGTTATTTCTACGTGTATGGATTTATCTACCTTTTCGTTTTTACCAAAGAAAATAAACAGAAAATATTGCTAACATTTGAAAATAAATATAAAAACAGACTCTGTAGTCTTAAATATGAGGCAACTGAAAATGAACAGGCAATTTCTCTGCTGCCTTGCCTTCAAACATAAGAACAATCAAGTACTGAATTCACTCTTCAAACTTATGTGCAGAGGATTTCTCATGCAATGGAGATTTGGCGAAGAGTCTAAAGGACATGCCCTCTAAACTGTGTGGTCCTCCACCCATCAACTGTGGTTCAAAGTTGTCTCTGCACTAAATCTAAACTGTAATTCACTCAATATTGTGATTGCTTATAACCCCTATATCCTGTTTCCAGCCTAAAGGCAGCTCAGAAAAAGTAACAGAACAAACAATCTAGGTCATTTTAAAGCAAACAAAGAGCAGTACAAAAAAACCAAACAATTAAAATATATTTGCACTATCAGTAATCAAATCTATCAAATCCTAACACACAAAAAACACAGAAAGACAGAAAATCATTTATACAGTACATTCTAGAGTACTCTAACTACTTTGCTATCTTTTGGCACCCATCATATGGAATGAGCCCTGTGTTGCAGTCCATAGGTAAAGGTAAAGGTTCCCCTTGACAATTTGTCCAGTCGTGTCCGACTCTAGGGGGCGGTGCTCATCTCCGTTTCCAATTTGTTTATCCAGTGGTGGACATTCAGTCCAGATTTTTACCCTCGTCATTTAACTTCCTGCGGGTTTTCATGAACCCCTGGTTTTCAATTAAGCTACTCACGTTGTTTGACTGAATTGTTTCGATGTACTATTTTATCATTCCAGCACTGTTTTTTTTTTAGTTTAGGCAACTAGCATTATTCTATTTGTTTTACTGTTAACAGTTCTGAGGTTTTGTTTTTTTAACCCGACAGGCAGAATAAACCCATTCATAAATATATTAATAAATGGATAAACTAACGCCTTCCAGATAATGGCTCAATAATCCTTCTTGCAACCATGCTACTTGGGCCAGGATAAAGCCAGCTAACAAGGGCTTCAAGGCTCAGTATTCTACCAATTAAACTGCACTAGTTTAATATGTATTTCAGACTAGACATAATGCCTTTTATTAAACATATAAGATTTCATCAAGTGACACCTGTTTGCCAGTGGACTAGAAACACAAGGCAGATGCTCTTTCCATACTGCAGCTCCTCCCCAATCTATCAAATCTATTCCAGAAAAATGGGAAATATTTTAGACGGATGTCCATTTGTGGTGACGTTGGTTTTTGTTTTTTTACTCACAGTCCACAATAGCAATGTTTATTCCTCTTTCAACATTTCCTTTTTCTTCGTTCATGAGTCTGAAATTGAGATATAAAGTATTAATCTTGGAAGTTTGTCAGGTAGACAACTTCCCATGCTAATACATGTAGTGTTTGATTTTTAAATAGATGACTTTATATAAAAAGAGCACTAGGAGCTCCTGAGACACATGAAAACTTCATTATGCACCATGCTCATTTTTATAGAACATCAAGACACAGAAGAAAATATACCAGATCATCAGAAGGGAAGGAATGATCATGGGAAACCTGTGAGCACTTAACTATAGCCAAGAATTCAGATGAATTAAGTAATCAAGAGCAATCAATGAGATAGTGTAATTATGCCTCCTACATTAATTTCTTTTTGGAGATTCCTTGTTTCCCCAGCCATGTTGGCTGGGAGATTCTGGGAGTTACAGTCCAGAAAGTAACATTTCTGTGAAAATTATATCTAAGGTTCCCTCTAAGGTGTGCGGCTGTGTGCGCAACTCCGCCCCCTCTGTGCAGCGTTCCTTCTCTCCCGCTCACAAACAGCAATTGTTTCCAGCCCCTTTGCTTCCAGTCGCAAAGAAACCCCATGGGGGGGGGGGGATCGCACAAGCAAGGGGTGGAGCCAAAAATTAGAGGGAATTTTTATTATATCTATATGTAGGTTATATAGAGACCACATGCCCATGTAGTCTGGTATTGTCAGTTCCCCAACTATAGTTTATTTTAACAAACAAAAGTTATGATGAGAAAACTGACAACTGAACATGGGAACTTACTGTATATATACAACACATGTCCTTTTATTTCTTCCCATTTAGTTGGTAGAGCCTCGCTTAGCTAATTCTGTTAGACCTTCGCAGCTTCTCACAGAACCACTACCACTAGGAATTCTGGAACACAAACCCAACTAGTCCAGGTTTGTAGGTCTGATATGCTCAAAGAAGATAAATCGGAAAGGCAGCCTTATACACAGATACTTACAGTTCATCCTCAAAACAGATTTTAGCAAACTTGTCCTTGCCACCACCACTGACCATGCGATAAGCATAGCTTCCGGGTGGACATGGAGTCCAGTGGTCACATTTCTGTCTTTTGGGGGGTGGTGCTACAATGAAAACCAGAGAGGAAATCTTTGAATGCCAGGAACCCATCATTTATAGAACAACATTATGAATAAAATTATTAATTACTAAAATTATTAAATATGATCAAGTAATAAATATGATCAAGTACATTTATTCTTATGAGTCATCAAAAATTTGATCATATAATTCTTTTAAAATTGCAAATAACTAGAAACACGTTATACCTGCAGACTCAGCTGCGCTTAGTAAGCAAACTTGATCCAGCCCACTATTTTAAATGTTTTAAATGTTAAGAATGTTTTATGTAAAGGTATTTTTATATTTTGATGGTACTGTTTATTCGCATTTTATTATTTCTAATAATATTCTTCTTTTGTTAAACTGTATTGTAATCTGTTGGTTTTATGTGTTGTAAACCACCCAGAGTGGCCTTCGGCCAGATGGGTGGTACCAAAATAAAATGCAAGTAGAAATCACAAAATGAATGCAAAGAGATTAGAGCTGGATCCTTGTCACTTTAAATATTTCCATTAAAAAATTTTGCACCTATTTTTTTTCAAGAATTACATTTAAAAATGAGATCACCTCATTTGTTTTCATTCCTCTTTAAGTTAATTCCTCCTTTCTATCGTTTCCTACCCCCCCCCCCCCATTTTGTCAACTCAGGAATAATTCTCACCAAAAAAGTGTGTGGTATGAATAAACACTGTGATCCAGCTGCTTAAAGGGGCAAATCTAACCATCATCTTTGAATATTACCTATTTTTCCCTCTTTCCCCACATTGAGAATATTAGGGAAAAACTGCAAAAGACTCCAATCCGTTCCTCTGCATGTCTCAGTCATGATTGTGATCACGCAGTTGCTATTTATAAGTTAGTCTGTACAACTCCAAAGCATGGTACAGAGATAATAGAAACAGGGACACTGGAAGAATGTGGTATTCTCCTTGACCTGCTATTTGCATTTTTAAGAATTCCTCATGGCGTTTGCTGGGAGGATAGTGGGGACCTTTTCTATACCAGCCAAATCCTAGCAGAGATCAGCCTGCTGCCTCACTGCTAATAACTCTTAAGAGAAGTTCTCCCATTTGTGATAAGGGGAAGTTCAGGATCAGGGAGGCGATCTTCCTGAAGATGAAAGCTTAGGGGAGCAAGTGATCACAGTTCCTGTATTCGTACTTGTGGGAGACAGGAGACCCACTGTAGCTTGGCCTTTAGTATCCAAGAAAACTAACTGTTATCTTGGATAACACTATACCCTTTAGAAAATGACAGATGGATGGCCAGGGAGCATACAACTGGAGAGAATGATCAGGACTTAGTGGTGGCACAGAGCAATGGTCCCCAACCTTTTTGACACCGCGGACTGGGGGGACGGGCACGGGGGGCACCCCCCACTCACGCGTATGCACGAAGGTGCGGTGCTCGCTCACGTGGGCACACGGGCACTCGCACGCATGCACAAAGGGGCAGGGGGTGCGCATGGGGCACGCACGTGCACTTGTGCGCATGCACGAAGAGGCTGTGGGGGGAGTGCTTGCAGGGGGCGGAAGATCTGTCTCCGCGGTCCCATCCAGCCAAGGCCCGGCACCGGACCGGGGGTTGGGGACCCCTGGCATAGAGTATGCTCCTTTAGGCAATTAATGTAGGTTGCCCTGCTCTAATACGGTCACACTTCTGGCCAGTTCCTCCTTCCACATTGTTTTCAATAGGTGCACCATGCCTTTTCTTGTGGCAACTACCCGTGTTTTCCCGAAAATAAGACATGGTCTTATATTAATTTTTGCTCCAAAAAAAACCCACATTAGGGCTTATTTTCAGGGGATGTTTTATTTTTCTCATGTACAACCATCTACATTTATTCAAATACAGTCATGTCATCATCTTCTGGTTGCTGCACAATGGTGGAGGGTGGGGTTTCACTTAACTAGGTCTTATTTTTGGGGTAGGGCTTATATTACGAGCATCCTGAAAAATCATACTAAGGCTTATTTTCAGGTTAGGTCTTATTTTTAGGGAAACAGACTATGTGCTCTGAAATCATGTTCTGAAATCCCAATTGGTAATAAAATGGTATTACAGCCATTTTAAAACATCCATGACATGAAATTAGTACTTTATGCCAGCTCCTTGAGATTATCTAGTCACAAATCTAGAAAGCATCCAAATGGAAAACAGGACAGAGCACCACACCTTGCTTTCACTTCTTTTATTTCTGGACTGAAATTTGTTTTCCTTTAATTTCCTTCTAGCACATGATTATTTTTTTTAAAAAAATCCTTGTCAACACAAATTTACTTATACTGTAATCTTGCCATTCTAAACATTGTGCTTAAATACATTCCAGACTGAAAAGCTGGAAAAGAGGAGGAAATGATGGAAGATAATTAAAAATAAAACCAAAATACAGAAATGGGAAGCCTTCAGTAGAAAGAATCCCACCATTATTTGATTCCTCATGAGAGCCTGTGCAATTCTAAAGTCACACTACCTAAATTATGGGCGCTGACCTAAGAAGTTCTTGCTGCAGGACCTGCCACTTAAAGAGACATCTCGAAGTGCTACCAATCAAAAGACACTGCATAGTTATTCTGTTTTTCCCTTTTTAGTGGGTTCTCCTTTTCTTTCTCTATCTGTATGTGTTAGTGTGTGTGTGTGTGTGTGTGTGTGCAAAAAAGAGAGATTAAAGAAGTGGTGGCAGGAGGTTAGAAGATGACATCTAGACACCCTGTAACATGCAGTGAATGAAGCTAGGCAATTACACAGTAAAAGCTTCATCTGGAAGAACTTTCAATCAGTCACGAAGTAACTTAGGTGGCCACAAGGAACACCTGGCATATGGCACACTATGGCACACTGCAGATTTTATTATAGGTCTACTTTTAATTTCCATCCACTTCACACCCTCATTTTGATGGCACAGTGATCTGTGAAAGATTTACAACAGTCACAGCAATGGTATGTCAGGTAATTCAGATTGTACCAAAACCAAACAATAGCTAGCATATAACAGGTGTTACTCAGGCCCAGGCTGTTGGCAGAAGTCTATCGGTTTTGCAATTTTCAAGAGGAGCAAACAAAAATAACTAGCTCATGGATATATATTTATATACAACAATGGTTAACATAAACAAAATATGATAATTAATACTACGAACAATGAATAAGGAGGCATCTTGCATCATTAACAGGCAGTATTGAGGTAAAGATCAATAAGTATACAAATATTTTCAAAATGTCACTCTGGGAAGTGGAAAACACAAAAATAGAAAACACAAGTAATACTAAAAATCCAGTCAAAGCAGTAGTGCATAACAATCTGTATTTAAAAATCTCACATAGGTGAGGGAAACGGATTGCTTAAAATAATGTAGTCTACAAGGACTAGGTTATGCAGAACCTAGTTTTCTGGACTATAACTCATTATTTTAAACAGATAATTAACTGATAAATAAAAGAGAGTGAATACAAGGCATATCAAAAATTTTGTTTGTTTTTCCAACTAAGATTGCTTAACTGCTACTTCTGTCAAAAGAAAATAGCTCAAGTGATTCTCACTAATGAAAAGCAGAAACACAGTGTTGGAGTGGTGAAACTTTGTATTTACACCATCATTTTGGTCTTATGAGACCTCAGATGCCTTTTCCAATAGCTAGTTGGGAATAAAGCAAGGACTTGCTACTTCCATTGCTGATTTTATTTTATGCATTGAATTAGGGCCCCGAAGACAATGTACAATAAAATAAATTAAAACATTATTTCTTCTTTATCCATAGCTTTAAGAGCTCTCTCTTTTGGCATCAGCTTCCACCTGTACTATTAAAGCTCCTCTGCCACATCCCAAGGATCCCAAAGGTTTCCCCGAGGCAAAAGGGAGCCTTAGAACCTGAAATGGGATGCAGGAAGCTTTCTATGTACTCGTATTCAAATTAAATATTTTCACTGCTGAACTTGATTGGGTCTTGTGTCTGGGGGGAGGAAGTGTAGCATAATAAGGGACCCATCACTGGTCCCTTATGCTACACCAATGGTATCCTGCTGCAACCAATCCCCTTTTATCATCCACCTACAATTTCACCTACAATACATTGTTTAATAAAGTTGTTAATCACATATTGGTGTGCATTATTGGCAGGCCAGGCAGGGGAGAGGAACACAGGGTCATCTCGCTTGGGTCCCCAACAGGATTTTGCCCATTGTTTTGCAAGGTACAGCTAAAGCAGGGAACAAGGTAGAAGGTAGAAACATATGGAGATATAGGAAGAGGAGTTGGCAATGGCCACACATTTCAAGTAGTGAAAGACACAGAAAGCTGCTCTTACAGAATGAGACATCTACTTCACTCAGCAATCAGGTCCCTTATACTTAACATAATGTATAAGGAAGCACAATTATTTGACAAAAATGCAAATTAAATTGCAGTGTGTCCTATAATATGCCAAGCAGAAGATGACATACCTTTCACTTTTGGTTTTTCCGCAAAATTCTGAAGATTGTCATAAGTTGATATCAGTGAGTCTTCAGGTATCATATATGCCAACAGGGATCCCAAGTACCAGGCACAGACAGATGCGAAAATAAACCCAACTAACTTAATAAAATCTGAAGAAGAAACACATGAAAAAAACCTATGTAGGTCTAGATGAAAAAATGGCACTTATACCTCTACAGAGCTACTGTTTCTAGCTCAGTAGATTGTGGCTGATGCATTGATTCCAAGCTAGAGAGAACAGAAATTAAATTTAATGCATTTTTAAATTGAAACAACTGAACAATATACCAGCTTTTTATCAATTCAATCATGTATATGTTTATTAAGAAGCAAGGTTCTTTATTTCAAAAATGTGTCAATGTTACTCTTAGATATTAAAAATAAAAGGATACGTCCCGCCATTCATAATGCATTTTAATCAGTGTTGAAAAATCACATTTTGGACTGCAGTTCCCACGATTCCCCTAGCCAGCACAGTCACTGGCCATGCTGACTAAAGGATTATGGCATTTGTGCACCAAATGATATGCACAGTCAACATTTATTAATGACTGTATACATTGTTGAAATACAACTATAATTACTGTGGTACCCAGTGTGGTGTAGTGGACAGAGTGATGGACCAGGACTCTGTAGACCAGGGTTCAAATCCCCAGTTGGCCATGGAAACTCATGGTGGGGGTGTGGAACTGGTAAAATCACTCCTTAAATATCTCACCTACCTTGCAAGCCCTAACAGGGTCACTATTAGTCAATTCCAACTTGACAGCACAACACTTAACTATAACGACTGTGGCACTTGAGAACACTTCAAATTCAGCAATTGCCACCTTGACACCTCTTAATAAAAACCTGTTCAAAAATATCCGAGCATATATAAGGCAAGATGAAACAAGTCTGTATTTGGGTAGAGGTCCACATCAAATTACATTTTCAATGCTCATGTCCTCAAACAGTCCCAGGGCTAATGGCATGAGTCCCCAATGACTCTCGGTCCCACAAGCTTCTATAATCACCCTTAAAGGGCAGAAAAAAACCCCAAGTACTGCTAGGCCTGGGAGTGGGGCTAGGCAAGTGAAAAAGAGCCAAACCCCAAACATGGGAAGATGCTAGAGATGGAAGCAAAGCAGAATTCAAGGATCAAAAGGATTCAGAGGGGGAAAACACCCAAGAAGTTCAGAAACAAAGACAAGCATATTTCAAGAAATTGCAAAAACACCACTTGAAATTCTTACTAGGCTCTCCTTAATATTAAGTGCCATAATTTGCTCCCTAATCACCCTCCAAAAATTTCTGAAAAGGTAAGGGGTTTGACTCTCATCCCTCACCTCATTTTATCTTCACAGGCACCAAGCAAGGCAGTTTGCTAAAAGGAAGTAGGACTGGCTAAAGGGAACCAAGACAAGCACAAATGAGAAGCCAAATCTCCTCACTCTTATTCCAAATACTTGCATTAAACTAGCTATTAAAAAAATCTACAGACTTATTCACTGGATTTGTATCTCTCCTCCCCCCCCCCCCCCCGCCAATGGTAACAAAAGGCTGGGTCAAACGGGGCACAAACATACAAGAGGGCAATGGTGCTCCAGCTAGTCATCCTCTTGCAGTTTGTAACTTCTGCACAGAGATATTACATTCCTGATTCATACATGCTCTGAACACAGTCTCCATCTAGCAAAAACATATTATGAACTGGTTGGTGCTAAAGCTATGACCATTTCCTGGAGGTGACCAGGGCCAACAAGGGTAACTTTAATCGCCCAACTTCTGTGGATAACTATCTTTTTTAGTCTGCCAGCGCAAAACTGAAAGAACTGCCCTAGAAGCAGCTGAGATTTCTAAACATTATGCTGGCACAGGTGGAATAGCAAATGCCCACACCAGGTCAAGGTGCATAGTCCACTGCCAGTCAGGTTATTTGGGCACAAGAGGAAGAACATCTCTTTAGCATTTCTCTCCACCAGGAGCAGTAGAAACACAAAATGAATTAAATAACCAGGTCTTTGTTTCTCTTTCATGGTCCCTCACCTGAGGCAAACATCTTACTCTGCTCAATGGTGGATCATTAAGTTTAGAATCCACAAGACAATAATTTGTCTTGTGGATTCGGCCTCAGACGCCTGGAGCGCAATTTTAATCCACAAGAAATAATTTCCATGGAAGTAAATGGGATTTGATTTCTATTTCCCTTCAGGAATAGGGTGCAACATATTCCTCTCCCTGATTTGGGAATGCTATCAAAACCTACTTAACCTACAGGGCATCAGGCCACCAATGTATTCGTTTAACAAGGCAGAAGCTCTCCTGTTCCTAATTTCTCACATGAAACTTCCTATATAGCCTCCTTCAGACTGAAACAAGGGTCTTGTCGTCCCTAGGGATGAGAGTTTATTATTTTATTTTTTATTAGATTTCTATCCCGCCCTTTTAGACAGAGTCTACTCAGGGCGGGTTCCATTAAATATACCAAGGGACAACAGGGCTTTCTCCATCTCACACCCAGCCCTCCTGCGCCCCTGATGAGGCGCGACTGCTGGGTAGCGAGGGCACAGCATTCTGCACGCGCTCAGGAACACACACGCGCCTCATTTTCTGACACGGGAACTTCCTTTATGGCTCCAGTGCGTGAAGACAGGCCAAGAACATCCGCCTCCCTCTCGGGGAAGTGGTAAAGCAGCCACGCAAGTTACACGGATCCGGACTAAAGGAAGCAAAAGGCCCGGGGGGGGGGGGGGAGAGACGGAAACTTGGCGCTACTCACTGTTGCAGCCGGCCCGCATCGTCTCGCGTGGGCTGCCAACTCAAGGCTCCTTCGCAGGCGATGGTGACGGGCACGCAGACCCGCTGGGCCCGAGGGCGACGCTGAACACCGGCTTGCTAGGCTCAGCAGCACCTTCCCGTATCAGCCGGCCGGGGAGGAAGCGGGAAGGCTTTCCTCCGCTGCACTTGCCCGTAGGCTTGGCCCGCCCTCCCTTATCATCGCTGAAGGAGGGCAAGGCGGAGGCTTGAGCCGCCGCCGCCGCCCTCCTCCTCTTCCTCCTCCTCCCAGGACAGGTGCGGTGCGGAGTCCGTGAGGCCGGAGAGGCTGCTGGTGGGGGAAAGGAGGCGCCTGCAAGTTGCGCGACCGGCCCGACGGGTGGTTCGTCGAGACTTCCTGATGAACTCCGCAACTCGGCTGAGGGAGGGCAGCGTCCCCGACCTGCCTGACGAGGAAGGCAAATGGTTGCCGTCAAACGGAGCAGCCAAGCAGCGCTCTGCTGCGTGTTTACTCGGAAGTAAGCTCCACGGGGCCGGGCGGTGCTTACTCCCAGGTAAAATCCCCCTTGAACTGTAGGCTTACAAACTTCTCAGCCCTTCCCTCGAGTTGCGCGGGGTGTGTGTGTGTCTCCCTCTGTCTGAATTAAAATGGGCAACCTTTCTCAAACGGGAATCTTTATATAGTCACATAGTATTTTGGTGTGAGGATATCATCATCAAGGTACTGCAATTCTCTTCTTCTACCTTTCAGAGATGGCAGCATTTTATAGCAAAACCGGGCTTAATTCAGTATGAGCCTCGGACGCCTGGAGTTCAATTTTAAGCCAAAAAATTGGCAGACGCAGCAAACGTGATTGGGCGGGTGAGTAATAAGCCATAACCTGAAAATACGCCCTAGTAGGATTTTTGAGGATGCTCGTACTATAAGCCCTACCCCAAAAATAAGCCCTAGTTAAGTGAAACCCCGCCCTCCACCATTGTGCAGCATTGTGCAGGCACCAGAAAATGACATGACTGTAAAATAAAACATCCCCTGAAAATAAGCCCTAATGCGTTTTTTGGAGCAAAAATTAATACAAGACCCAGTCTTATTTTTGGGGAAACGCGGTGGAAGATAATTGCATTGATAACACTGGGAATAAACTTGCAAAATGACCATGAAGGACGTTAGGAGCTTGGGTAAAAGTTATTTTTCTGGCTCACCCGGAAGGAGGTGGCGGGGGGGGGGGGGGAGGCTTTCTCAGCGTTCCTGGATGAAGCTTGCCTTCTCCTCTCAGAAATATTTAAAAGTTGACAGGGGGTGGGGTGGGTAAAAAGGGTAGCTTATTAAAAGTAATTCTTTGGCTGCTCGCGGCCGGGCGACACCGAAAAGGCAGGGGCGGGGGGCGGAAAAAGAAGCGGAGTACCCCTGTGGGCTTAGGTACGCGCTGGTTCAGAGTGGATCGGGGCCTTGATGCCAAGGTTGTTTGAGAGCGCGGGCGACACTCCTTGGGCCTGCCTGGATGGCGGCAGCATTTGCTACTCCGCCGGAATGGTGTTTTAGGGAAGTGTGTGCACTCAATAAAAGCTCTCCCCAAATGGACCCCCTCCCCACACTCCCTGAGCAGTGCTTAAAATATGCTGATCTGGGGTGGCCAGATGGGTGGAATGTGTATATCCCACGAAGTTGAGCTAGAAACCTTGTTTTATCCAAAAACAGAATAGCAAGTTCTTTTATACCTCCTAAATAATTTAGATTATTAACTATGTTCATGTATTTGGCCTTATACTCCTATATATGGCTGGAAGTGTATATGCCGAGGCTTTGTAACTCACGATTCTTGGGGGATTAAGTTTAAATAAAGATTAGCAATTATTTTAAGTTTTTCCATTGGAATATTGTGCAAGACTGCCACCAAGTGCATGACACGATGTACTTTCTTTTTAGAAACACAATCCAAAAGCAAAAAATAAAATAAAATAAATACAAAGATATTGTGGCACTTTGAAGACTAGCTGCTATATTGTAATGTAAGCCTTCATAGAACAAGTCTACTTCTTTGGGCATTGATCTAACCTAATTTCATATTGGCAGTGCCAAAGGGCTGCCAAAGCCAATTTACTGCCCGAAGAGGAGCTGCAAAGGGCAGCCACCCTACCCTATAATCAACATGCATTTTTGGTTTGAATTGTTAACACCCGAGGTGGAAAATAGGATAAGTGCTGCTCCCTTCAGTAAGGATGTGATACTCCCTAAAACAGATAACATTATTTGCTGCCTTTTGGGGGGGGGGGGCATTGCAACAGCTATTACAATCTGTCTGTTCATAGGAAGTTTGCCTATTCCTAGGGTTATCCATAATTTTCTTTCAGTCCTCATTTCACATTGCATCTTGGTTTGTGATATCATGAACTCTTACCACAATAAGTCAAATGATGGTCTCCCACTGCCACAATGACTGCCTCTATTCTCTCTCGATGCTCTCAGTGGGTAGACCTTCTTTAAATGTACAAGATGCCACTTCACTCCCTGAAATTCCCTTTTCAAACCCCAGATTTTCCATTCATCATATTAATCCACATTCCCCACTGTAATCAGACTTTGAATATATGTAATAATTGTACACATTCTTCTGTTCCCCCATTTCCACACTATTTTCGGTGGCACATTCCTTGGGAGCAAGGACAAGACTGTGTAAGGTGCCATGTACTGTACAATGATAGCATAGGGCAGGGAGGCCTCTACAGATAGTGCTGAACTACAACTACCATCATCTGACCACTGGCCATGTTTGATGGGATTTCCAGATCAACAACCTCTGGAGGACTTCAGGTTCCCAGTCCCTGGTATAAATAGCATCAAGAAGGTTAGAGACAAATGCATACAGAAACACAGAAAGGGTTGGGTTCGTTTATTAATTTAAACCAGCAAAGGGGGGGGGGGGAATTGTACACCGTGCACATATGAAAGCAGAGGTTATGAGTAGAAAATGTGTACCGACAGTTTAAAAATCTAGAAATGATTTGGGTAGTATGGACAAGATTTCAATTATTAATGTTAAAAATATATAATAAGACATTATTTTGGTCCCTATATTTATTATTAATCAATTGTAAAAGCATACAAACATTTTATAGAGATTGAACGATAAGCCAATTCCTGCCTGCAGGCTCACAATCCAGTACACAATACAAAAGGGGGGGAAAAGAGGCAGAGGGAGAAGAAAGCAAGAACATTCAAGTACCAATTCTTGAAGTTACAGAATCCTAGCAATATAATATGATCTGGACAGATGAACCCCTACCTTTGTGTTACACATAGCCTTAGTTCCCCTGGCAATTGGCTGAGACCAGAGTGTGCTTCTCTTAGAGCAAAGCTGTTCCAGAGCAAGAGATCTACACTTCTCCCTTTAATAATGCTGGTGTTAGGGATGCCAGAGCCCCATGTAGTTTAAAAACCATGTATAAATCTTATGCCCTTCAAAACGTAACTACAAAGCATAAACAGCTGATGCGCACACACAAAGAACAGCTCTCTCTATCAAGGTTTTCTTCCATAGCGTTGACAATCTTTTCCATACACTACTGTGTGTAATGAGCCTTAAGCGTCCTTATGTCCGCTTGATATAGAGGCTGAATTAGAGATGTTGTGTTTGGGGGCAAATAGACCACTTTGATGCCTTCAGTGTTGAACTCTCGGAGTTCTGGGTGGCCAGAGGTACAGTATTAATTGAATATTTACCCTGTTTTCCCCAAAATAAGCCCTACCCTGAAAATAAGCCCTAGATGATTTTTCAGGATGCTCGTAATATAAACCCTACCCCAAAAATAAGCCCTAGTTAAGTGAAACCCTGCCCTCCACCATTATGCAGCAACCAGAAGAAGATGACATGACTGTATTTGAATAAATGTAGATTGCTGTACATGAAAAAAAAAATCCCCTGAAAATAAGCCCTAATGCGTTTTTGAAGCAAAAATTAATATAAGACCCTGTCTTATTTTTGGGGAAACATGGTATTTATTGAAAAAAAAATCATTACATTATCAAAACTGTTCAGACCCATTCAATGTCTTCTCGTTGCTTTTCAAGTTCTGTTACAAATTATACACATTACACATTGATGGCTAACCCTACCTGGTATGTCAGTAATTATTTCCTTGGTGCTACTGGTCAGGAAATTCTGAAGTTGTGGTTAAAAAGTTTTCCACACTGAGTGAAGGATTCAACACGTACTTCTAAAGTTTGCTTTCAGGATGGTTTTCTCCCTTCATAACAGTCAAGGACAATCACTGTTATATGGCCCATGGTTTCATCATTCAGTAGTAGCTATAAAGATGTAGTGCCATTTCCACCTGTGACTGGCACACAGAAAACAGACGTATCTGTTCTAAATAACTACTTGCAGGATTAGCAGATGGTTTATAAAATAGCCACCCTTCCTTGATGTCACCCCCTTTTGTTGTTTCACTTCCATATACTGTAATCCCTGCAATTTTTCCCTTTTCCCTTAGCAACAGTTGCATGAAGCAATGCATTGCCAGTGAACAGCACAGCAGAGGTTAAAGCGATACTGCTTTTCCATTCTGTATAAAACACATGATCATCAGGCCCACATGATACCCAGCAGATGCTACCCACATGCAGTCAAAACTCTCATATCAGGAAACAGTTTATGTTAGGACTTCTATCCTGATATTTCACCTGTGTTTAGATAGCTGTAATGTGTGTAGGATGTCAGCCATCTTCTTCCATTTAGCAATAGATTTCATGTTGGGTTGATAATCATACTTCAAACTACAAGTAAGGGGAGAGTTGTCCAGGGCCGTTAAGAGAAAATAGGAATATTGGATAGGGCAGGAACAGCAACACAGTGGTGCCTCGACTTAAGTTACGACCAGCTCTGGCCGCAAAATTTTGCTTCTACTTGCGACCAGAGCTTCGAGTTACAACCAGAAAAAGGCAGTGGAAAAAGGCGGGGAATTTAAATTGCTAACCATTGGTGGCGAAGAGGCTGCTTCTTTGTAGCTCTTTCACCCCAGCAGTTAGAGAGTGTGCGTCGGAGGAGGAAGCTTGGGACTGCCTGGTGCTGCTTTCTACTTTTTAAAAACTGTTCTGGGTGGGTTTTGCAGCATGGTTTTGGGCTGGGTGGTGGGATTATGTTTCTATGCTGTGATGGGTCTTGCAGGGTTTGTTTGCTTTTTTTGGTCCCCCCCCCCCATTTCCGATGGGTCTTGCAGGGTTTGTTTGCTTTTTGCTTTGCTTTTTTTGCATTTCCGAAGGGTCTTGTATGGTTTGTTTGCTTTCTGCTTTTCTTTTTTTTTGCATTTCCAAAGGGTCTTGCACGGTTTGTTTGCTTTTCTTTTTTTGCATTTCCGAAGGGTCTTGCACGGTTTGTTTGCTTTTCTTTTTTTGCATTTCCGAAGGGTCTTGCACGGTTTGTTTGCTTTTCTTTTTTTGCATTTCCGAAGGGTCTTGCACGGTTTGTTTGCTTTTCTTTTTTTGCATTTCCGAAGGGTCTTGCATGGTTTGTTTGCTTTTCTTTTTTTGCATTTCCGAAGGGTCTTGCACGGTTTGTTTGCTTCCCCCCCCCCCTTCGGCTGGAACGGATTAATCGCGTTTCCGATGGATCTTGCAGTGGGGTTTTGGTGTGTTTTTTTTGGTGATTTTTTTCTTCGGCCGGAATGGAGTAATTGCATTTCAATGCATTCCTATGGGAAATGGTGCTTAGACTTACGACCATTTCGAGTTACGACTGGGGTTCCGGAACCAATTAAGTTCGTAAGTCGAGGCACCACTTTAAATTGCTTAAGTAGCTGGTCTCCACAAAAATCTTTCTATAGCACAATCTGCGGCATATAGTTTTTTATTAGTTATTAAAGCCATTTTATGTGTGTTCTAAGTGAGCAAAATGCCTGAAATGCATTGTGAACTCAGTGCAAGCCTCTTTTAAGATTTTGGTGATAATACTAATAAAATACTGACAATGTTTGTGAAATCTTTGGTTCCCAATTCAGTCTAATTTGGGGGATACAGTAGGACCTCAGTATCCATGGGATCATTATACACTAATTCACTTATCCACAGTCTAAAAATATTAAAAGAAAAATCCCCCCAAAATAAGTGTGTAACAATGTTACCAGAACTGACCACTAGAGGGAGCCAGAGGCAATGGTATACCATTCACTATTATACTAGTGTTCGCTATAATCCATGTTTTTCAGCATCCACGGGAGCACTTGGAACCAATCCCCCGTGGATATGGTGGTCCTACTGTATGTGCTTTAACCCCAAAATCCATTGCCATTCTCTTTTGGCAGTTGTATTTAAATATTATTTGAAAGCTTTTATCATTCTGTATTTGAAAATAAACATTCTGTCCTTTTGAAAACCTTTTGTACAACATCCCTTGAAAAAATAAGAATAATTTAAAGTAAGGCATCACCTGTGCTTCATTAAAAGTTTTGTGATGTTGTGGGATAATAAAAATAAGCAAAACACTCTAATCAAATAATACATCTCAGCAGGAGTCATTCATTATCTATTTTTGGTAATAGGAACCAATAGTTTTTTCTTCATATATTATCACCTATACTTTGAAGGGGAAACAAATCAAGTTGTTTAAAAAACGGTATTTGTAGTGGCACTCTCCACTCTGTCTCAGTTCCAACGGGCACATTATCTTTCTGCAAAGTTTGCATAGTAATTTGGGTTGGAGAAAGTACCATATGGTGGTTACTCCTTCCATTAGAATGCCTTCTTATGCGTGGGTCCCCACATGGCCAGGTTGAATCAATGTCAATGAGTTTCCTCAAATGTGTACTTACAAAGTGTCACCACAGATGCTGATAAATGGCCACATCCCTTTTATTTTAGTATATTAAAGTATTTTTACAGGTGTCAAGGATAATTAAAATAAGTACACACAATTCAGATGCTATCAGTGTGTTAAAATTGTAATTTAGAGGACATATATTTGTAGATTAGAATCAATTTACTTATAAAATCTAGCAACATTCTATGTGCTTGCCACGTACAGTGATTCCTATTAAATGTAAACATTCCCTTAGAACACAGGATTGACCTACTGACTCCTAAATATTGGTGAGGGAAACACATCAAAAAGAGTTGTGAGACAGCTTATTTTGAATTTCAAGCAGGTCCTAGAGAGATAAACTCTTGATTACACCTAAGGCAGTATTAGACATCAAGAATAATTTAATCACATATTTGTAACATTAGTTTAAGAATCTGACCATATTTCAGTTTATTGTAGAGTATCATGGATGCTTGTCATTATCAAGAATTGCCAGCATGGATTTCAGCCTCCATCTAGATTTAGTTACTTATTCAATATGTTAACTTACTTAAGACAGGACAAGTTATAACCTAGCAGCACAGTTTTATGTGTTTTTGCTTAGAAGTGCTATTGAATTCAATGGGCCATACATCCAGGTAAATGTGCATGGAACTGGAACCTAAATAGGGAGATGAAGCTCCTTAGTTTGCCTTACTTACTCCCACCTGTTTTTGTCCTGGTCCAAGTTTAGCATGTGCTGTGATGTTAGAAATGGGTCACTAGGATGGTCTAAGGCAATGGGCAATAAATAATAATAATGATCTGGATTAAAATACACAGTTAACAGTATGCCTTCATTTTAACATAAAATGTCCTTTTGAAATTTATCATGATTACCTTTCTTCAACAAAGGTAAAGGAAAAAAGGGAAGAATAAGATTTTGAAGGAGACTGATTTTTTTGCCCATGAGCTTAAAGCCCCCCAAAAGGGGTGTTTTTTCCCCACATTTCACTCATTAATATTATGTTAAACTTCAGAAGAATGCTGACAGAAATGCTTTTGCACCGAGGTTCCGCTTACTGTGTTTGCACTACAGTAAATAAATGTTCATATGTACTATATTTTATCTGTCTATATAGCCAACTGAGCTATGTTTAAAGGGATTTTTAAAAAAATCACTGAGATGTAACTGTTGCTGAACTGAACTGTTTCAAATTCGTTTGTTAAAATGCTTCCCTACATCAAAACAGATATATAAAATACATGGGACAAGTTTCTAGAGTCTTCCGATACAACAGTACTGAAAGTAGAATAAGAAACAAAAATAATTAATGAGAGTCTTCATATTTTTGCTACCCAATGACTTATTTGACGTGATACAGTACGATCCAGCCAAAGAGACATCCCACAAGACCATTCAGTGTGCACTTTGTCTGAAAATAGATGCAGGGCTGTTATTCAGTTTGAATCTGCTCCATGTTTGCATTGGTAGAGCCTTTATTTCAAAGAGAGGCAAAAATATGCATCACTACGAATTAAGAGTCAAGTTTATGGTAGAACGAGTTTACCAAAGATGAAGAAAACGTGATTCTGGTTTAAATAAGTTTTATTGAAGAATCCAATCTGCCCCTAATCAATCAACCTTCTACCTGAAATGTTTTACATAAGATCCTTTTCCAGTTCAGCTAGACATTTCTTTGAGTAGTTTTTATGATGAAAGTCTGTAGAGACAACGGGCAAGGTTGAAAGGTGCAACATTTTTCTCAGGGCATCTTCCTAATGTTTTTCGGGTTAAAAATGAAATGGAACCTTTTCAGTGTTGCTATTGCCAGATGCTGTTGCCTGAGCAACAGGGCAATAAACTACTAAATATCTGCACTATCTTTCTCTCTTTACAAGGACAGTAGAAAGTTGTTACAAATGATGTCAGACAACACAGTCTTCATTAGTTGTATAAAATAAACACAAAAAAACTTGCATCATGTTGGTCTTTCTCATTTACTCGATAATAGCTAGAATCTGATTGCTATTTATGTTGGTGCAGTTTTAACAGCATAAATCACAGCAACAAACGGAGCCCCTTGGATTCCTTGTAGCAAGTCAGTCACATTATCTGATGCACAAAGAATGTAAATGGTGATTCCTTAGCTAGGGGCAATTTGCCACTATGATTTATGGGGTTGTACTTACACTAACATAAGCAAGCAATACATAGGATGCTGGCCTACCGATTGCATATTTCATGTACTTGTATTTACACTGTCCTAACTCAAGAGGTTGTGAATGAAAAAGTGAGTCAACTGGTAGTGATGTGAAATACTGTGAAATGGTTCCCGATAAATTTGTAATGGAAATAAACTGAGAAAAATGTAGGGATCATACAGTGTAAATGAGTAAGTTATTCTACTGCTGGACCATCAGACTCCCCCACTTCCTCTGGTCAGGACATTGGTTACACAGCCAGCTGTGTGGTAGACAGAAGGAAGAACTTCCTGAACAACTGCCCTTATGCACAGTTTTCTTCAAGATGATTTTCGACTTTGTGCGGGATACGGAAACTAAAATCTCATAAAACAAGGTATTTTGATCAGCTATGGGAAAATCTGTGGAAAGCAAGATTCTCACTCTGATATATTTTTTATGTGGAAAGCATGAGGATGAAAGCTACTTCCAAATATTCTGAAACAGAAAACTTTACAGCATAACTGTTCTTTGCTTGCCTTTTTGAACACCTCTAATCCTCAAATTGTGGCAGATTTGTGCATAGGGTTTATATGCTTTGGATCCGTAGGGCAACAAAACAGATGGAGCAGGGGGTTGGACTCAATGGCCTTATATGCCCCTTCCAGCTCAATTATTCTATGACAATGTGATATATAACAAACTAATACTAAGGACCAAACGGGGGGGAAATGGTTTCTGTGACAAGATAGCTCAGTGGCTTAGATCTCTGACTGCAGAGCGGGAGGTTGGGAGCTCAATTCCCCACTATGCCTCCTTGACAAGGCCTGAATTCGATGATCCATAGGGTCCCTTCCAGCTCTGCACTTCAAAGATTTAACGATTATAAGACAAAAGCTGCTATTTTCCACACATTTGGCTGGACTCCCAAAATCCAACAAACCGTTAACAAAAACAAGGTGATTGATTACCAGATTCATGGGAGCTGAACAAACTGCCCTGTCTTCATAATAATAATAAATTTATAAATGTAAATTACTTACAACAGAAGGAATATAGTTTGGCTTCTGACTGACAATCAATAGCTTTGTTTTACATGGGTGTATTACTCCCACAAAAGTTCTGGCTCTGGGCATCCATGAGGGGGAAAAGTCAGCTTTCCTATGTTGATTGTTGGTGTACTGCTTCTATGCACTGAATTCAGCACAAGTTATCTTTCCATAGGCCAAAGCAAAGAGACAGAAGAAAGTTGGTACAGGCCATTTATGCCATGAAACTTGTCTATTCATGCCATGCTGAATTTCCTGTTATTTATGTTCCCCGCTCCATTGTTCACTGTATTCTTGAAAAGGCACTTTGACTTTCCTAGCTATGGCCTCACTCCAGTTGGGCCACCCTTTTAAACAAAGAGATCCCTCTTGTTCTTGTTTCAGTTTCTAGTCACTTTAGATGCCCAAAAAGTGTAAAGAGAGACACTTGGTCTTCTAGCAAGTCCATTCACAGAATGCTTATACAAAGGTTTCAAGAACCCATCCAAAGATTTCTTATGCATGAATTCAGAAAACAGGATACTAATGTGGGTGGCAAAGTCAAATGTTTTAAAATATCAATAAGCAGAAAAAAAACACTCCAAAGCACAGCTGAAAAGAACTAAGTATTTGTAGTGTTTTCAAGGTAAATCGATCTTTTTCTATGCAAGAGCAGTTCTACCTGCATCATACTTGTGAATAGCATCCTTGTAAATTCAGAGGTAGTCTTGTTTTATATTAAGGCTTCACAATAGGTTTTGGTTTCAATGTTGTTCCCTACTTCCATCTTTTCTGAGATTAACAAAGAAGGATCCTTTGATAGTAACAGATATTCTCCTCCACCTGAAGGGAAAAATACTCTTAAATCTGTCTTGCATTCTCTTTCCATATAGAGGGATTAATCTCCCTTTCCGCCAACCATTGATATAAGATTTTTTTTAAAAAATGTAACTAACATCAGTAGAAAAGATCAATAAAGCTTTTGGTTCATCATTCTGCTTTGCCATTGTTTGTGTAATGACTTACCAAAACCATGATGACATTTTCTGGTGTTTTGTTGTTGTTGTTCTTTGACGGACAATGAAGAAGCCAAACTTGTTCAAGCTTTGGAATAAAGTTTTAGTATTTTAAAAATATATATATATTAATTACTTGGCAGTGTGATTGTCAATTAGAAATGGCATAGTAGCACTTGCAGTGGTTATATACATACTTTGTTCAAGAAATCAGTGTTAGAAAATAAAGCTTAAAATTATTGGAGGCCATTCTGTGGTGCCAGTGTTTATAAGGAGTCATGTCTAGAGTTCCACCTTTGGCTGGAACAGGTCCTCCTTAATTCTGTCAGGCAGAACACATGGGTTCTTTGTGCTGTGACCAAGTTCTTCACTTCCATCGATGTCGTACTAAGGAGGATTCATCGTTTACAATGTCACTGTCAGTATATGGATGACGACACCGAGATGGAAGGAGCAGTAAGATGATGAGCACAAGAAGGACAAGTCCACAAAAACTCATAAGTGTGTATGACACAATCCATAACAGCGACTCATGGAGGAACACTGTGGATGCACACGTGCCTGCCACATCTGCAGTTGTGAAAGGGCCTTTGATTTCAGATACTGGAGAACCATCAATTTCTTAAAAAAAAAATCACAGAAAAGAAAAACAAGAAACTATTTTAAGAGGAAGCTAAAAAATGCAAATAGATGTTATCTACAGGCTTGAAAACCATCTGTGTTAAAAGTTACTTCCCTCTTAAACTGAATCTGAAGAAAATGTATACACTTAGGAGAAGCACACACTGAAACAGAGCCCTATTATACATGTATCTAGCTTTTCCATTTAGCTTACTTCCTATTCCATCATGCTACGTCTACGTGAAAAGCATATTACACTGCATTTATCTTAAAATAAAGGCAAAGTAAATTTCTGTTTCCCTTCTAGCAAAAGTAATGACTTCAAGACTATTAACTCTCCTGGTCCTCAATATCCAGAAATTTCAGTCATACCATCTATTCGCTTCCTATCCACCTAAATGCTTTTTATGTATTGTTGTGTGTGCATGTGTGTCTGCTTGTTTTATGACAGACCTAACAACAGTATCCATGCTGGAATCCAAAGAATTACTCTGAACCGACAATTCTTCCCTGCATGCCGTATCATTAATTGTTTTTGATAGTTGCCTCATAAAGGCATTTATGATATGCAACAGGAGTTGCAACTGAAGAAACACTAGTCCCAGGCTTCATTGCATGAATAAAACTAGTTCTGTGATGCTTTATATTCCAGCCTAGCCCAGTTACAGATCTCACTGATGACCGTTAAGAGGTCATAATCCTTCTGTCTAGCCTACTTAACAAGACTCAAAGTGAAAACGCACATGCAGGTGGCTTGTTGTTGTTTTTGGCAAATTTGAGAATGCAAATACCACTCCATGTATTTCATCAAGAAACTGCTGTAATGAGTTGCTTGCTTCCTTCCCAGAACTTGTTTCTTACCAGCACAAGTGCTTAATGCAAAGCCCACTCGCTTCTGACTTCTGTCAAAGATGACGTAGAATCCTTCCATCACTGTTGCACCAATAACAAGGGCATTATTGGAAGAGGAGATGCCAAAACGATAACAGCCTAGATTTGGGGCAACCTCTAGAACCGGCTGAATATAAAGCTGTTTAGTTGAAAGAAGGAGAAAAAAGATTAAACAGTAGAAACATGCAGAATTGAACATGCAGTATTGTCAAATGCACTAAGAAGAATTATAATGAAATTATTCAGTTGACCATAACAATGTGTAAATTTGAGGTGTGAATTGTCACTACATATAGTGCTCAATCTCCATTTTTTTAAATACAGAAATTGGCATCATTCTCCCCTCCCCAACTATTTTTGTTCAAATCCTTTATTCCAGACTTCATATAAAACTGCCATCTAATCCATGAGTTTCAATTCATAGAAGGAGCCTCCATGAAGAGCAGAAAAACATTGTGAGTAAACTTGGGCGTCCCCTGGGCAACAGCGTCTAACTGGCCAATCCTTCACTTCCAGAAGCACTGCATTGCAAACTGGCTGATGAGCAAAATGGCCCAGCGATCCTTTTTAGGACCACAAATGACAATAATTTAGTCTAATTATCTTAACATTTTAATTTATTTTAATTTTACTTATATTTCATATACAACCATAATATTAAATTGTGCAGTGCTGTGATATGAATAAATAAAGAGGTTCTCTGTATTTTATCATTGGTACTTTATATTATACATGCCTGTTAGCTTCAGCCCAGTAACAGGAACAAGGAAAATAACTACAATTTTGCTTAAGAGACATACTCATTTGTTCAATTATAAATGGCTCCAGATTCTTGACTGTGACCTACCATCCCTAAAATATCACAATTAGTAAATGGCATCACACTTCAAACTAAACAGTGTCATCATAGAGTGAAAAGACCCCTACAGTATTTTACTTGGCTACTCATTAAAAAGTTTAAGTTGGAATTATAACTGGAAGGTATTTCAAAATTACACATGCTTCATTAAGTCAGATTCACATGAACGAGGATTCTCCACCATCAATTTCACTATCTTTATGCACACATTATAAAGCTCATAAATGTTTCCTAAAATGTAACTACATTAATGCCCCTCATGGAAGCAGAAAATTTTAGTATCTCCTTTGACTGCACGCTTCTCTTGCTAAAAACACAGTTTCAGCTAATATAAAAGCAAATTTACTCATAAATAGGTCCAAGCTTCTTTGTATTTCAGCCTTTTACTATGATGAAATACAGGACTGCTCTATACATTTCTCTTCATTCATCCAAGCTTCCTATTCTTCGTTGTACAAAAAAGCATACATACCTCTGTGAAAGAGCCTGCATGGCTAGCTGCTGGTACAGCCATTTGAACAACCTATATGCTTCATCAGTCTTCTAGTCTGCTCTGTTTGCATGACACAGTAGCAAAAGGGAGGGGAACCATGCACATTCAATTCAACGTTGGCATGGAATTTGTAGACATGAACAAATTGTGAAACTCCTGCCCTCTTCATGCATTCTCTTTTAAAATCATACAGTGGAAGATGGAAACATGTGATCTGGCCCCATGTACCTTATTCTAGAATTCTGTTTTGAGCATGGATCAAGCAGAACATGAAAGTGCTGTTTTCCAGCCACACTTGTGATCCTTCCATAGTTGACAAAGAATTATGTAGACACAGTGTCAGTATGTTTGGTTGACTTGTGTTTACACTGCTCCACATTACTGGGAAATCTGCCTTATCAGAAGAGGGATAAAGAGGGCTACTATATCATTGTGAATCCCTTTCCAGGGCTTGAAAAAGTAACTGTTTTGGACTGTATCTCCCAGAATCCTTCAGCTAACACATCCATGACCATGCTGGCTGGGTGATTCTTAGAAGCATAGTCCAAAAAGGACTTTTCCAAACCCTGCCCTCTTCCATGCAGACACTGCATGCTGACTGTGGGTTAGTCAAAACAGTTATCAACAATCTTAAGGCAAATCCTGTTTTCAAAAATTTAATCCATGCAAAATCTTTGACACCAACAATGGACTACTCTTTAAGTGCTTCCAATCAGTGCCTGGGACTACTACTTCTCTGTGTGATCAATACAGTATAAAAGAGAAGAGTTTTTCATACCTGTGGAAAGATAGTGATACTGAATGATCTGCTGGAATTTTCATCTCTCAAATAGATAGAGATCTCAGGAAAGAAGGTCCAGGGTTTTTCAGTTTTATCCCAGCAAGCAAGCTGTGTACCTCTCCAGAATCCAGATGAGAATTCTTGGATCTATATAGAAAGGAAGAAAAGAAATAGCCCCAAATAAAATACACGTACTATTCTAATACAGTGGTGCCTCGCAAGACGAACGCCTCGCCGGACGAAAAACTCGCAAGACGAAAGCGTTTTGCGATCGTGTTGGTGACTTGCAAGATGGCTTCTTCTATGGCCGTGCTTCGCAAGACGATTTTTTTCCCACAAGACCGATGCCTCGCAAGACGAAAATAATTCGTTCGTCTTGCGAGGTTTCCCATAGGAATGCATTGCAATGCATTCCTATGGGAAACCGCTTTTCGCAAGACGAAAATTTCGCAAGACGGCGCTACTCGCGGAACGAGTTACTTTCGTCTTGCAAGGCACCACTGTATTGCCGCCAATTAATTTGTCCCTCCCCAAACCACCACAACGGCTTAACAAATCAGATCAGTTGCAATATAATGTTCTTAAGAAGTATGATGTTTATAACCAGCATGTCTCATGACCAATGGTATGCTAATTCTTCAAGACATCAGACTAATCAGTTCCACGGTAAAATAATTACTAGCAAAATCCAAAGAAACAAAACAAAAAAGACAAAAACATGTGGCTCCTTAAACACTAACAATAATATTTTAATGTGAGTTTTCATGGATAAATCCACTTTGTCAGACATATGGAATAAAAATGAAATACTGGATGAAATACCAATTATAAAAGTAAAACATTCTAAATACTCATTGTCTCTAAGAGTCTTGGGTATTTGATTACATACCTAGTAAGGCTTGGCATAGTTCGCATTTTCAGATTAAGAACACCCTTTATGGTGTATACTAGGATGGGGAAATTTCACCCCCAATGTTTGAAGCTCTTCATAAGACTTGTGAACAGCTTTCAGATCTAATCCTCCTTACCTCTGTCTGCTCACTGCTTTAGGCAGGCTCTTGCTCCCTTCTCATTCGTATCTATGTGGCTCTTTATGTAACACTAAATTCATTTTTGCTTTCAAACACCTGCTCCAAGAAGAGGGTGGGGCTTTGTGATAGGCAGGAGACACATCAAATTAGCCCTGTATACAGTCCTACTCTAAGAAAGGTGGCAGATAGTTTCACTAACTGAGAGAAGGACTAGCCAGCTATGCTGTTCAAAAGCAGCTTCTGCTGCAAGCCGGAAAAGAAAAGGCTTTTTTTTTGCCGAGTTTCATACAAGAAAGGAGGTCACATCTTATTCCAAAATAGTTATGAGATACACACCAGGCATGAACTACACTGTGCCCCTGGACAAAGGAACATTTTGGCTTATTAAAAAAAGGACACTCTGGGACTGCATACCTTGTTTTAACTTTTTACCCTAAATTGTGCTCCTGGAAAGGCAGTTTAATTTAACAAGGTGTACAGTTCTCACACACTTTGTTCCAGTGTGGACACATGGCCTCTACATCCACTGCTGCCAAAATGTCATGTTTTGTTGGTAGCAGTGTAAAACTTGGAAATATTGCTTGTTTGGATGTGGTCTCCCAGAATCTCCAAGCTAGAGACTAAGCATGGTCATTGGGAGTTGCAGTCCATTTTGTGGATACAAGGGGTTGGTGTACGCAGGTTGCAGGGGGTGGAAATGTGGTACTCCACTGGCTCACAAAAATAAACTGAATGAGCTCTCAAAGTGGACTCACCACGAAAACTGGGTGATTTGTATATCTATAAACATGCTTGTGGCACTAGTACATATTTGGAAAAATGAATACCTTATGTGTAGACCCATTCTAATTTGACTACTGGCTTGCCTGTAGGTCAGTCTGAGATTTAATGATTGATATCCTCTTCTTGTCAACTACAAACAAGCATTAGGAAGATTTTTGGAAAAGAAGTACCTGGTTCCCTTTTGAAGAATATTTAGTTTAATTTTAAAAGGCAATAGCAAAATAAACTAAAGAAAAGGGGAAAATCTGCAACCAGTTAGTCTGAAAACATGCATGTTGAAATCCTTGTCCAAGTTGTAATAAATCTTGCCTGGTTTGAAACATCTTGTGTCATGTCCATGGATCTGGGAATGCAGGAAGGCCCTACCCCGTCGATCTGGGTATGGCCGGCAGGGCTCACAGTTCCTTACAACACAATCCTATTCATGTCTACTCAAAAGTCAGCGCAGTGAAATTCAATGAGGCTGACTGTCTGTATTACCCTCACAAGGCTTCAGTCATACATTCACTCATGTCATACATTCACCTAAGCTTCACTGACCCCCCAATAGGACTTACTTTTGAGTAGATGTAAATAAGGTCTGTGTTGATTATATATAATTCAACTGAACACCTTTAAACAAAATTAAACCCACACCGGTTTCCCCACAGGCACGCCAACCGTCTTCCCTACATTCACACTTTCTTAAGAATGCAATTGGCAATAAAAGTCAGAGGAGAGGACAAAGACATTTCCTTATGCTGAGTTCCCTGTGGCCACAGTGTCCTTTATGATGTAACCACAGCTTTTATTAACTTTTCATCAGCAAATACTAGAAGCAAACATTCTTGGGGTAAAGACGCAATACTCGTCTCCACTGTCATATTATTTGGGATTCACATTTACACGGAACACTTTATCTACATTTCATAGAACAAGTACTCTCCCCTCAACAATCATAAAAGGAAGTCAAATAAAGTTGAATGGCTGTCCAAGCTACTTCTCCCCCAATTAGCCACTGCCAAAGGCACTGACACCTGCCCTCTGTTGTATTTATTTACTCTAAACCAGACAGAACTGCACAATTTTCAAAGAGAATTGTTGGTGAGGTGTGTATGTCTTCAGCCTGGCATGAAGGGGTGAAATAAGCAATCTTCCAATCAACAAAAGAATGAATCTCACTGACATGTGGAATTATAGGCTGTACACTCACCACATGGCCCTAATGTAGTTTGCATTAATGTGAATTTATATTCTTGGGCATTGCAGACATGATGACTCTGTCCCCTCCCCTGAGATTTTACTTCTAGGAACCAGATGGAGGGAAGGAGCACAAGCTGCAGGATGACATCAGACCCAAAAAGGCAGAAATAAGAATAAAAAAATACATCAGGACAAACCAGCATATTTCCAGGTAGACTAGATAATCGGGGCATATGTGTTCATAAATGGGGGGGGGGGGGGGGGGAGGGGCGGGCACCCACTCCAGAAATCATGAAATAGAGAATGCACTAAGCCTAAAAAACCAATTCGCCACAACATAAAACCTGAAACTTTTGTGTTAGGGACTCACAGGAGAGTGTTATTTAAAAAATCCACCAGTTCTGATGCTTGGCGTTAGATCTTCCCTGCATCAGAACAACCCCTCCTGATAACCTGGATCACCACCACATCTATTTAAACAGTGGTATGGGTGGCAAACAGCTTCAAATAAATAAAGCATATAACAGAAGGCTGACCAGTTAAGTTACGATTTGTGGGATAGTATTGTCAGGTTAAACCGCAGAAGCCTCTGTGCTGTAAGGTCTATAGATCTGCAGCTGTAAGATCTAATCCACGTGACGGAGTGAGCTCCCGTCGCTTGTCCCAGCTCCCGCCAACCTAGCGGTTCGAAAGCATGCAAATGCAAGTAGATAAATAGGGACCACCTCGGTGGGAAGGTAACAGCGTTCCGTGTCTAAGTCGCACTGGCCATGTGACCACGGAAGATTGTCTTCGGACAAACGCTGGCTCTACGGCTTGGAAACGGGGATGAGCACTGCCCCCTAGAGTCGAACACGACTGGACAAATTGTCAAGGGGAACCTTTACCTTTATTGTCATGTTGATCAGGTGTCACGAGGGGAGTTCTTGCTCTTCTGACACAAGATCAGAACTCAGAAAACTTTTTGCAGAACTTCAACTCCCATCACTCCCTGGGCAGCATGTCCATTGGCTATCTAGGTAGGGGGATTCTGAGTGTTGTAGTTCAGAAAAAGAAAGTTTTCTAAATTCTAGTCTGGGTTCTGACCTCCTTAAGACCCTGCCATAATTTGGGAATCTCACTATTTTCAATCTTAAAAACACCCTTCAATATGCATGCAAACATACACACACACATATTTTAATCAGTCTCTCTCTCTCTGGCCTTGAACCATACATAGATAATCATCCATTAATGCAAACGAGGGCACTGTAAAAAAGACACTATACCTATTACTGCCAGTGAACAATAACCAGAACTGCAAGCCAAAAAGAAGCACTTATTCTGTGAATGGTTGCCAACAAAGCAATTAGATTTTAGCCTGAAGTCATCCATGGTTAGAGAAAGGCAGTATGCTTATGATTTCTAAATACTCTGGTGCAAAACAAAATGATGCCATTATAGGGGCAATTAAACTTTTATTTATATTTGTTAGCAAGGAATCCTCCACCCATAATGGGAAGAGTTGGAACCTTCAGTTGCCGTCTCTTAATTATGAACTGAATAGCTCTTGTCCTAAGCTATTAAAAATGGCTCCTTTAAAGAAACTACCTGAGAAGGCAAATTTCATGAACCGCAACTTACCAAGGATGTCTGGGTAATTGCTTCCACAACAGCATGGAATACTTTTTCTGGCAGGCGCAGGAGAGTTGTGCCGCTGTCCACAATGGCTTTATCTGAATTGTACTGAACAGGGAAACAGGAGCAGAAACGTTGAGATGCAACAGAACAATGGTCATTTTCATTTCATGTTACTTGTGTTCAAGTGGCTTGGGCCTTGGATACCTGAAGGACCGCCTCCTTCCATATGAACCTACCCTTTTGAAAGAGCCGTCCCTCAAGGAGGTAAGAGGGATGGCTTGTAGACAAAGGGCCTTTTCGGCAGCTGCCCCCAGACTATGGAACGCCATCCCAACTGAGATTCGTCTGGCGCTGACGACATTTTGGCGCCAGGTCAAAACCTTCCTGTTCCAGAAGGCTTTTAATTGAAATAATGTCAACTGTGGGTCCTGATGGCAATTTTTAGAGTATATATTTTTATTGTATTTTAATTGTTTTATCTTTTTTTATTGTATTTTAATTGTTGTAAGCCGCCCAGAGGCCTTTGGGTAGAGTGGGCGGCATATAAATTAAATAAATAAATAAATAAATAAATGAGTGCTATTTTGCAGTCAGCCTTATTTACATAATTCTGTGCAAAAAACTGTCCTCATCTTCCCTTGTCAGTAGTGTGCGAGAGTTCGACTTTCGGCTCCACATTCAGTTCAAAGAAATCAGTAGATTTTTGTTACTTCAAAACAGGTGAAAGATTTATTGGTGCATTTAACAATAAACAAGTATCTGTAACGTGATTGTAAGTCTTTTCTCCTTCTGCCAAGGGGTCCGGAAGGGGCTTCCAATCGTCAAACAGGAAAGGGTTACCATAACTATTATCCCATGGTCCTGGTAAATCAGTGGGGACCCAGTCTCTCATGGTCTGCCCCGTCGAACCTTCCAGCAAGGGCACAGTCTCATCATCCTGATCGCCATTCCACAGGGCTCGTCTCTCGGGGTCTCGATCCTCCCAGGGTCCTCCCTGTAACTCTTCTTCCTCCTCTCTCTTATTCTCCATTTCAGCCTTTCTCTCCTTTCTCTCTCCACTCTCTCTTTTCCTTCTCTCAATCTCCTCCTCCAGTCTCTAGCCTCGGCTTCTCCCCAATAAGAGGGTCTAGGGGGGGGATCTCTCTTCTTCTGCAATCCGCCTCCTCCTTAGGCACTCTCAGTCTCTCCCATAATCCCGTCCAGGGATCCTCCATCCACACCCACTCCCAACCGGGCGGTAACTGACTCTCTCTCCTTTTTACCTCCCCTGTTCCTGCCTCAAACTCTACTCTCTTTTCCCTCTCCTTTCCCGCCTTTTCCTCCTGAACCTCTCTCATCATTACTCTCTGTATCTCTTCGGTCAGCTCCTTTATTTCTGTCCCTTGCTGAGCTTCTGCCGTAGGCTCTGGTACTGACTGGGGTCTCGCCTCCTTATCCTCGTTGTGGGGGAGGGACGGCTCTCCAGCGAGTGGGGTATCCCTCTCGCCTTCTGTCTCACATAGTGCCACAAAATAACTTACATGCGAGCAAAAGACAACCAGAGATTTCTATCTCTAGTCAGCATTCTCCAAGCAGCACAGCTGCCCCAACAGAAATTTTATAGTCTGACTAGCCTTGATGCCATTGCTACCTGCTTGTCTAGTACTCATTGGGCATTTTTTAATGTAACATGTTCTTTGAATTTTGGCTTAATTGATATGAGGTTGACTGTTGATGCTTGCTGCCTGATCATTCCTTCATGGCTTGTTTACCGTGATGTCAGAACCCAGCAGTGTGGTTTGTCTTTTCCCCACTAATTGGCTTATGATTCTGGATTGTTGAGGGAAAGACATGGCACAGGAGAGCTTGGAGAAATTCACACTAGCATTTGCTGTGTGTGATATGCTAGTTACTTATCTGAACCGTTATATTCTAAGTTCAGTAGCTACAAAAGCAGCTTCATCTAGAGCTCCCTGCAATGGTCTAAGCTGGATGCCATCAAGGTATGAATTACCAGCCCCCTTCAAACATGAAGCTCATGCATTCAATGAGTGCATAAGAAGAGCTGCACTGACCACTCCTACATCCTGGTGTCTGCATGTACGATGCAAATGTCTGCAAGGAGGAAACCTTTATATATCATTTTTTTCTCTCCCCAGCCCAGAGAAAACTACATTTCGGGAGCAAGCAATGGGATTTGGGGGGGGGGGGGGCACTCACAGAATAATTAGCAAATCCTTTGTTTGGAGTTTCAGATGGAAAAGTCCAACCATGCTTACAAGGAAGAATGGTTGAAACCATACCTCCCAGTTGACTTTACTACCTAGGTCTGAATTGACCACCTACAACCAGACTCTACACAGACATCTACCATGAATTTTTGGGGACTGTGACCTACAAATTTTTCTGCACTATCCACGAAGGGGTGGTGCACAGCCTGAGCAAGTGGGTTTTTACCCACGAAAGCTTGCAATTTGTGTGATTTTTTTTGTAGTTCAATAAACATATCACCTTACTCTTACCTTTATATATGTAACTAACTGTACACAAGAAAGCTTCAGGAAACTAGAGTTTTCAATAACATGGATACTGTATGTGCAAGGCGTCTCTGCCTATAATAGTTCACACTGGCTGAAATCCTGTTCTTTAGAAGAATACGTCACAAATAGAGTAGGCCCACTGAATCAATGGAACTTGCAGAGGAGCTGAATCACCAAATCCCCACTGATTCAATGGATCTAACGCTAGTTGCAACTTACGACACTAAGCAATAGGAAAACAGCCATTGTGTGAACAAACACCCCCGTCCAAGGAGGGGTAAGTAGGAAAGCACAGCAATAGGGCTAGGTAGCACAACCCTGTCCCCTCTGCACAGACTGGGAATATTCATGAGTTGTTCTCACAGACAGGGATAACACTGTAGTCAGTTTGAAACATACCCAGGAAAGGTGTACAGTAGGACCCCCATATCAACTGGGGATTGGTCCCAAGCCCCCATGGATACTGAAAACCATGGATAATAGCAAATGCTATATACATATACATATATAGATAGCATGGTAAAAGAGGGGAAAAAACAGGAAAAAATTATTTTCACATGCATTATGAGAACTGGCCACTAGAGGGCTATGAATACATAGCATGGTCTCTGGCTCCCTCTAGTGGCTGATTCTGGTAATACATGTGAAAATAATTTTTTTCTGGATTTTTTTATTTTAATATTTTCAGACTGTGGATAAGTGAATCAGTGGATACTGACTCATGGATAAGGAAGTCCTACTGTATAGTTAAGCAAACTGCCCTAAGCCTGTAGAAAGGAATCCTGGCTGCTGCCCTCCAGAGATCCAGAAGCAGCACTAGATGCAACAGTATGCTCCAGTCTGTGAAGCTCAATTTCAGGAAAAATACAATACCGTCTACCACCTTTGCTCTAGGAAGGCATGTTCCCAATGAATAATATTTCCATCTCACCTTGAATAAGGTTTGGTGCTATAAGATAGGGAGAAGCTTGAAAAAATGCAAAACCAGGAACCTCTCAACATCCTGATAAAGACTGACAAAGTACTTATATGTAAAAATTACAATGTGCCTTATACTATTAATGTTGCACTGCTTCTTCAACTATTGACTGCAGTATTTGTTCTTGAGCTTGTAAACTCCTACTTAGTTCTGCCCACTACTAGATGTAATTCTTTGCTCATTTTGTTCTCATAGGCAATGATGAAATTTTTTCCAAAGTTTTCTCCCTACCAGACGAGATTATGAGCGTTCGTGCATTTTTTTGAACATAAACCCCCTTTTTTTGCAAAAAAATCCCAGAAGTATTTTTGGCACAAAACCCATGCATTTTGTACACATTAAAAGATTTGTAATGGAACACACAAGGTTTTTAGTGCAAACTATATATTTTGAGTGTGTGTAAAAAATAGGTTTTTCCTAAATGCTGCTGCTGACTAAAAACTGCTTGTCCTTTTGCTCTCATGCAGGAATGAAAATCTCACAGAAGTCAACCTTTCTTTGTTGTTTTAGTTTTTTTGTTTGTTTGTTGAAGTACTTCAATATACTGAGATATGCTTTGTCTTCAAGGACAAGAAAATTTGTGACTGTTCATTACTTCCTTACTAACTACTGGCTAAACCTGTTCAGAATTTGTAAACCTGCCAAATCAGTATTTGTTTTACGAAAGGGTGCAAACGTAATACAGAATATATTCTAAATGCTTGCAGGACATTCAGATAGACAACCGATACACAGGGGTTACTGACTGAGTGCTACTGGAGGGACACACTGAATATGAATCAACGGATATCAGTAGTCCAGGTATCTAAAGTAACATTTGCACCCTTTATTGTAAACTCGTGTACGAAGTAAATTCCAATGGTTTCCATAGCAGTTTACACTATACAGTCTTTTAGATTGTACAATAGTCCTATTCATAGCTGATTTACCAATTAGCATTTTCCAGAGGCTTTTTGGCATTTTCGCTTGCATATAACCCAAACATCACACTAAAAATATCACACAATGCTTTCTTGTTTTAAATACCTCTTTACAGTCCAGATTCAGAACCTGGCCTCCAACTTCCAACTTGAGTACTTCAACCTGATAATACCACTCCTTCATAATAGGTGTGTACCAGATTTCTCCCTTATATAGGCTTGGTTCAATTCCACCCAGAACCTGAAAAGAAACATAGGTGATAATGAGCTTTATTTTGCTATCCCGCATAATCAAAGCATGGCAGTTACATTATACAGCATGCATTCACCTTGACAGATGGTGCTGGGCATTTATATTGCATTTAAATGCATCTTAATCCCATGTTTTATAGGAGGCAACAGCACTAATGTATAAATCAGTTAAAGCAATTTTTTAAAAAACAAACAAACACAATTTAACAGGTATGGATAGGCTTGCGAACAGAAGCATTTTCTACTTGAATTTCTACTGTAGTATCCAGTGTTCAAAAGACTGAGGGGAGATATGATAGCAATTTTCAAATACTTGAAAGGTAGTCATACAGAGAGGGGCAGGATCTGTTCTCAGTCATCCCAGAGCACAGGACACATAATAATGGGTTCAAGGTACAGGAAGCCAGATTTAGGCTGAATATCAGGAAAAACTTCTTAACTGTTAGAGCAGTGTGACAATGGAATCAATTACCTCAGGAGATGGTGAGTGATCCAACACTAGAAGCATTCAAGAGAAATTTAGATAACCACCTGTCAAATCTGCTTTAATTGTATTCATGCATTGAGGAGGGGGTTAGAGTCAATGGTTTTATAGGGCCCTTCCAACTCAATTATTCTATGATTCTTTGTACATTTATTTAAGAAAGGAATGCAGAGCTAGGAACAAAAAATTCAATGATGGTACTGCAGTCTGGAATAATGTGCATAGCGCTGGACACATTGAAAGAGTGAGAAAAAATTTAAGTGTCCAAACTTATGGCTTTTCATAGCCTTTTGAGAATCTCCCTTTCTGTGGGCACAGGAGAAGATTTGTTTTTGGGTTAGACTCTCTCAGTGGCTGCAGTAAAAGGCTGTGCCTATTGCTCTTCCGTCATGGGTGTTCTGGTGGCAGAAGGGGAGGAAAAGAGGACATTCCAGGGCGTAGCCATTTTGTGACTCCCCCTGCTCCAGCCTGGAAATAATGTGTGTGAGTTGTTCAGTTTAATGTGTTCACTATGAAACAGTTACATTTCCATCAACAGAAAGACAAGCCATAAAATGATGCATCTAAATAATATTTGTTTCAAAATGTCGTTTTCAAAAGATTTGGTACATTCTTCCTATTTAACACTAAAGTAGTGGATTTATCACTAATGCATTAAATCTATCATTTTATTGCCAAACTCTACTCCAAGCTCCAACAGCTTTTGTTTGTTTGAATAGTGATCAAGGGCCCCAGAAAAGTATACTAAATGGCTCGAGAATCACAGTGTAGAGTTTTGGCAACTATGGACATATTTTTTGTGCACATTCCCCATGTTAAAGGGGCAGAAAGCAGAACAAAAAAAGAGCACATGATGAGCACATGGACACACCATTATCTGTCTAGCCTACTGAAATATCCAAGCAATACAACCAAAGTATTAGGCATTCTTAATTCTTAGTTTGTTACTTAAACATTCATTTTCACTTAGGAAAGTCAATGGCAAATGTCAAAGTAAAACAGAAATGGGGCACTGCATCCTATATTTACTTTAATCTACTGTCTTTTACTTTGCTTGTTAGAGTGACCATCTTTACAGTGATCATGAACAGCTAAGATAATCTGCAACAGGTTACTATATACTCTCCCTTCTAGTATTAATGGCTTTGAGTGTGGTTTTCATACATAGCAATCCCACGCATACCTACTAGGGAGTAAGCCCCATTACACTCAGTAGGACTGAGTTCGGAATACATGGGCCTAGGTTGGTGTTGTTAGTGTCTTTCTTACAAGACAGATTCTATATAAAATGTTGAAAATTAACTGGTGATAAAAATATGGCAAAATACAACCAAGAAAAGACAGAAAAATGGAAAACTTCTTAATATGGCATTTGTTAAAAGCATGATCCAAATACATAGAATATATGCATTTCAATTATGCCTCAATCTATGCCCACGTACAGGGAAGCTTTATTGAAATTGATAGATCTTAGGATTGAAGGAGCACATAGTGTTCAATTTGCAAGTTTCTTAAACGCAAAATATTGGAAGACTGATAATTCAGTTCCTGATATTAAATACTGACTATTTAAAGTTTTGGATATTTTGACTTTTCATACTGCATGAGACTTATTAAAAGAAAATAGATCTTTGAATCCTTATCTTCAACAGAGCAGACTTTATTCTCTATTGGAATAATCACTAAAAGAACCTTAATGTGGACAAGTATCAGAAATTTATACATTTTTCTGATTGAATTATCTGTATGGAAACTTCACTAAAGCTGCGAAAGCCGTGTTGTTTTGGTCTTCTAATGCATATGGTAATGAAAAAAAAAGTTTTATTTTCAACTAAGCAGGATTAAATTCATCACATTACAGATGTGCTAAAAACATAATTAGAAAAAGGCATTCATATTTTGTCTAGTAAACTGACAGATACCCACAAGACTACCTCCATTGGTACCAGTTCCAGATACAGGCAAACCAGCTCCACACATCTGCAAGGAAAAAATGTTCGGGATCCTTGCTTGGTTCACAAGGGAATCAAAAAATGTCTCCACAGAACTTGAAGGCTGTAAAAGAACAACAACAAACAAATTCAGATGTAACAGTTTCTCCTTCTACACAGAATCTATGCAGATCACTTGGGTGGTAAGTAAAATAAACTAGTCTACATAAAGATTGAATGAAGAGTGTATTTATATGATATTGCTATAGCAGAATAATGTTATTTTAACTATCATGGCTTTATCCTATGGAATCCTGGATTTGCAGTTTGGTGAGGTACTTTGAATACTCTGCCAAAGATCACTGCAGCGTGTCCCTGAACTGCAGTACCCAAAAGAATACATACCACACCAGTAATTCTGGTAAATCTGGAACTGCAGGTGCTCATCATGATAGTTCCCTTGTGCCCCCACCCCCAAAAGAGTCAAAAATGCAGGCAGCTGAAAGAGTTTGTATCAACAAATGAGGAACAGGTCTTCTGTAAAAGTAATGGCTCTTAATTTCTGATTCAGGACAAAGCAATCCTCAAATACTTCTCATTACAACACAGACTGCTCGCAACAAATTATAGTTTCTTGGATAATCCTTTCTGTGCCAACTACTCTGAGGACTGATGTTATGCTCAAATGCAACAGGGGAGCCTGAGGGGAGTTGCAGGTGATGTCATATTTCCTTTTTCAGAAAGTCCCAGGGTTTCAATACTGCAAGTGCAGCCTCTGCTACTCCACTACCTAGTACTCTGGAGAAGACAGGAGAAAATATGATTTAATCTAGGCCAAAACACCATAAAACACATTTGAGATGTTATCAGGTCAGCTGTGTGCATATAAATAGTACAATGAATTGTGATCTTCATATAAAATGAGACAGAAAATAAAAGCATGCAGTCCCACAAGCTGTTCCTTACTCTGGATCTCTGTGGGGGGAAACTTACACCTGTGACAATTCATGTTAACGCAACAGATCCCATATTTTCAAAGTCTGTTTCCAAAAATTCCACACCACTGTAATAAGCTATTTATAAAACATGTTTACTTTGGCTGTCTTTTATCTATGTATCCTGACCGCGCTGGTGAGGCCACACTTGGAGTGCTGTGTCCAGTTCTGATCACCACAATACAAAAAAGACACTGAGGCCCTGGAAGGGGTGCAGAGAAGAGCAACAAAGATGATAAGGGGACTGGAAGCTAAATCCTATGAAGAACGACTAAAAGAACTAGGTATGTTTAGCTTAACGAAGAGAAGACTGAGGGGAGACATGATAGCAGTCTTCCAATATCTAAAGGGTTGCCACAGGGAAGAGGGCATCAATTTATTCTCCATTGCGCCTGAGGGTAGAACAAGAACCAATGGGTGGAAACGCATCAGAGGGAGATCCAACCTGGAAATATGGAGGAATTTCCTGACTGTGAGAACCATTAAGCAGTGGAAAGGCTTGCCTCCAAATGTTGCGGGTGCCCCATCGTTGGAGGTTTTCAAGAAAAGATTGGACAGCCATCTGTCCAGGATGGTATGAGGTCCAGGATGGTATGAGGTCTCCTGCCTTGGGCAGGGGGTTGGACTAGAAGATCTCCAACCCTACAACAGTTCTATGATTGTATGCCTATAATACAATGTAAAGATAATCTAAGACAACCCTGCCCCTTTCCTCACTTGTATACAAAGTTGAAACATATACGACTACACTGTACCTATGGCCAGATACAAGTAAGAGATCGCTCCAGACTGATTCATAAGCAACTACACATGCGCAGAGATACTGGGATACCCCAGCAGACAGGCCAGCTATCTGAAATAAACTTTCAGGGTTATCTTCTGACATCAGTCATCTGCCTTTATTTTTCAACTCAGATACAAGGGTTAGCAGATAAGAAGTCAAGTTACCTTGGCCAAGGTGTCATAAGCAAGTCCAAGGATCCCCTGCCATTCAATGCCTTTCAAGAAGAAATTTTCAGACTGAAAAATAGTTGCAATGTTGATGGTGTAAGTGCCGTTGATTCCTTTAGGCATAGTAATAACGTCAGTGCCAAGAGTTCCAGTCCAGCTTCCTTGAGTATATTTAACTGTGACCTCAATACCCAGTGATCGATATGTTCTGGATCTAAAAATTGAAAAAAAGAAGAAGTAAGAAGTGAAAAGCAAAGCTATACATAACTTATATTCAGGGGTTACTAATGCAGGGAAAATAACATCTGAGGAGAAGAAACATGTTAGTATCACCTCCCTCCACGACATCTCTTGTCACATCTCTTCATTTGCTGAAGAGGACCGCCTCCCCCATCCAGGGAGGCTTCCCACATGATCCAGAATGCTGGGAAATAGGGTGTTCCAAACAGCATGGAGCGACTCCACAGACAGAGGAGCTGCTTCTCTCCAGAAAGCAGCTTTTCTTTGAGAAGAGAGTGGTGATAGAGTTGACATGCCCCATCTTCTTCTATATATTTATTTTCTCTTTGTTACAACACCAGAACAGGGCTATGATTCATGCTAAAAATATAAATTTAATTTTGGCAACCCAAAAACTGCACCAAAAGAGATGGAATTATAATACCTGCATACATTAGGCATATCCAGCAAACTCTCAGCTTTTTCAACATGAACAATGTCCAACCATTTTCAGAAAATGACTGTCCTAACAGTAAGACTTGTTTCCTCCTTCCCACTCCTGCACACACATTTCAACTTTTCATTTAATCACAATGTGTGTTTTGCCAAAGTAAAAAGGTAAGTGAACTTGTGTGTGCTGAAGCTTTCAGTTATGAGCTTTTGGCAAAATGAAGCACTTATTCAGAGGTGATAATTTGCATCTTCCTCCCCAAATCTCTTTCTCTGAGAGGAAAATGTCAGGTTTTCCTATATACTATCAGATGTAATTTAAATATCCTTTCTCATGTAAGCCTTACCATTTTATAACATCTATTATAGTTCACAATATGCCTCTATTTAGGGCTTGCATGTACTTTCTTTTACAAAGTCTTTTACATGGAGATATCTGTCAAGAGATTGGAAAAATGAGGGATCATGGACTCTGTTACTGTTCTGGAGAAATTAGACTTTGTAGTCGGTGCCTGGGACAAGCTGACTGAGAGAAGGGGGGAGTGCCCACTAGTGTCTGGAAGGCAGTAATATCTGTGTCTTATTGTTGTGACAGAGAGCTTTAAGGCTGAGCTGGACTTAATCCTTGGTACCAATGTTCCCTCTAAGCTCCACACATATGTGCACAGAGCTCCATCAGGACTGTGCACTGGCAACCAGTGTTCCCCCTCATTTAGTTCTGGTTTCGGCTGGAACTCTGCCTCCACGCATACACACAGGGCAAGGCTCCTGCACAGCGAGGCCGAAAATTAGAGGGAACGTTGCATGTACTGAACTAATTAAGAAAACTGTTTTGGCTGAGTGAGGGGAGAGGGAAGAAGTTGCTCTCTTCTTCATGAAAGTTCAGGGAAACTCAGTGCTTGATTGGAAGATTCTCTGGAAGAGTCTGGAAGCTAAAACTTTGGGTATAAAAAAGGGGACAAATTATTTTAGTTGGCTTAGTTATCACTTAAGAGAATGCTAGGTTCATTGATATCCTGATGTAAGGAATGCACTTTGTGTATGCTCTGAGACTATGATGAAGCTATGCTAAGATATAAGTTTTAGAACAATTTAGCTAGGTTTCTTATTTCTTGTGGATCTGGTTCTGTCTCAAACTTTTCATTGATTATTTGCTCCAAAGCTTTTTAAAAAACTGTTTCTATAACTGTTCGAACCGTTTTGGGTTGATAGGGTTGGTGCTACTTAAAACCAGGCCTCGCCTTGACCATCTATCAGGAGCTTGTATGTTTTGTGGGTGTGGTGGCATTCCTACCTTGAGGGTTGGCATAAGAGTCAAAGTGCTTAACCTTGTGGATTTTTTGGGAACTCCCTGGAAACACTGCTTAGTCAGTTGGAACAAAGGTGTTGGGAGGGTGCTGGGCAGGAAGATTTTCCCATCCATCAACACATTTGGCCCTCCTGGTTTCATCCACATGATAATAGACAAGTTGTGTGGCTAAATGGTTAGTGTGGGCCTCCCTGAACCTAGGAGGCCCACACTAACAACCCTTGACAATATCCAATCCTAAATTTAAAAATAACAAAACATGAGAAAGATGATGAGGAACCTCGAAATTGCCCATCTACAGACAGAAGATTGAGCAGGTCACCTTGCTGCAGCAGTCCAAACTTGTCTGAAAAGTACTGTAATTCTGTTTAATTTTTGATTTTGAATCTGCACATATAAGTTAGCATATACAGACTCTTGCCATCTTGTTTGATGATGCATTCCTTCTTTCAGGTGATACGTGAATAGCCACCCCATGTTTACAAGATTATTTTCTTTGGTTTGTAAAGAACATGGCACAATTATAATTTTATCTTGACGTAAAGGTATTTTACTACAACATATTTTATTGACAAAGACAAGGCCTTCTAGAATTTCAAGTATGCCACGAGTTTTGAGCTCTTAAACGTTGGAAGATTATGTCCAAAGGAATGCTTTCCTAAGAACATTAAACCTTTAACCAATTTCAGCCACTGAAGCAACCTGCATCATTACATTTTATTATCTGCCTTTATCAGTGTCCTCAATTGTTCGTCATAGACATGTGTCTGGCAAATGACACATATGAACTACAGCAGAACTACTGATGTACTATTAGTTTTTGTATGTTTCAATTATTTGTTTTTAGCAAGAACACAGCTTTTGTAATTAACTTACACATATTAGGGGGCATAACAAACACCTGACTGGCTCTATGTAGCACTGTCAAAGCCTTAAAAATCACTGTGGCAAAATTTTAAAAAGGAATTCTATTGTACTTTACAGTGTGCTCTATACAGTAGTGATCTGTCCAGATACTCAAATAACATTTAGATGCAGGAGGACTGTGAGGTGTACCAACAAAATCCTTCCCACCTACCTGTTGCTAGAGAAGGGACAATGATTGGTTGGAGAAAATTCAATAGGAAAAGATCCCTTTTTGGGCAGTGGGGGGGGGGGGGGTGACCGATCAGAATCTTGTCGCTAGCTATGCTAGTAACTTTTCCAAGCTCTAGAAACCATATTATGGGACCCACTTACGCAGGTCTTGCATGTGTATACTCCACAGGGATATGTCGAAAGAACTACTTAAGTACACAACCGTCAAGCTAGGGAGACTCAATCTTCTACACAGTTCAAATCCCTGTAAAGACATGATTCCATCTATGTTGCTATTTACAGTATACTGCTATTTCTCATGCATGCTGCTATTTCCACACATTTTTTTCCTAGAAGTGATCAGGGGAATGGGGACCAAGACTCTTACTTTTCTGTGTCGAAGTATGAGCTCAGATCTGTATTTGGTGCACCTGCAACTGCAAAATTGCTGCTTCCAGTGTCAACTAGAATATTTAGCTGCAGAAAAGAAAAGGTTTTTCATGTCAGGTACAGGGGAAAATGACATTTTTTTAGTGCTGAATATAATTCAAAACTACTTTTAAACAGTGCTTTGGAAGTAAAGTTTTTACTGCTAACAAAATTATTTTCAGATCACAAAAGAAAGCCTTGGAATGCATTGTTTCTTTTAAACAAAAATTCTGAATGGTGAGGTTCCTCGGAATTATAAGCACATGCAAAGGACTCATTCATACTTCTTGGGAAGTTCAACAGCCATGATTTGGTACTGAAAAACTCACAGTAAATTGGACTGGTTGTGGCACAATTTGGTTTGAGCTATTTTCCATTGACCACACAATGTACAGGAAACTGCAAACCAGCCTGACCCTGCTCTGTGCCCAATCCAGATCCTTTCGGTCCAGTAGCAGGGCTGCTCTTTTTCTGTGATACAGACTGGATTACGTGTGCGCAGAAGGGTTACTTTAAAGGAGATTGCACCCAGCGAAGTGACCCTTTCCAGGGTAATCCAGCTTCCCTGCCTGATTTCACCCTTGTTTAGACAAAGGAGAGTTTCCCCACAAAAGTCTAGTTCCCATGTGGAAGGGAGAGGCCAAAGAGAGAAAGCAAGATCAAAGGTGGTGCCGGCCACATCTGGGCCCTGCTGCTAAAGGTGCTGCATCTCCAGTATGTAAGATTTCAGTCTTAGTTTTGCCTGAGGTAGCAGCAATTGAAGTACTTGGAAAAAGTAGTACATATTAAGAAGAGCAGAATGTGTAGGGAAGTAGGAATGAAAGCAACAGAATTACAATTATAGATGTAATACTATTTGGGAAGCTTAGAAATCTCTCTAACATGAACAATAGCAATCATACACTTCTGCTTTAATTAACTTTGAGGACCATTTTTGAACTTTCCCCCTTAAAGTAACACTATGAAGTGCTGGATAGCTCAGTGGTTTAGGAATCGGGCTGCAGAGCCAGAGGTTGGGAGTTTGATTCCCCACGGGGCATCCTTGACAGGGGCTGGACTTGATGATCTATTGGGTCCCTTCCAGCTCTGTGCTTCTGCTTCTTCTAGGAGTCCTCAACCTTTGGTCTTCCATAGGTTTTCTACTGGCTGGGGTTTCTGGGACCTTTAGGTCCAAAATATCTGGAGGACAAAAGGTTGAGAACCCCTGAGGCAAACTAATCCTTTCAGTGAAATCTTATTTCAGCTGAGCTGCTGCTAAAGAATGCAGATGATATATTAGCTTTCCTTGTCAGAATTACATTTGAAGAAGCATCATTAGTCTGCTAACTATGGCTCTTTTCAAACTTGCATCACTTTTCATCACTGGAAATCTTTCATTGAAAAGGCCATTAGCCTTTTTAGAAGTCTTCTTCATAATAAAATAGAGGTTATAAAAATTTAACTTAATTAACTTAATTAAATTACAGTTATTTGAAATAAATGATGTTTGAAAGAATAGAACTAAGTGGCCATAAAGGTGAGAGAAATATCTTGGCATATAGTTTGGGGACTATACATTTACCAACGGTTCGTGTAAAGTTTCCAAATAAAATGAATACATGAGGGACACATTTATTTAGGGGTTTTCCTGCCCTTTTAGAGAGGCATGGGCATTTTGAGGGGGGGGGGGAAGCTATAGCAATTCCTACTTCGGAACCATAAGGAAGTTTACAAAGTACGGACTTTGTAAGTCTTCGGCAGGTTTTGCAATTCAGGTTCAGAATGCCTGACCAAAACCTATGTAAATTATCAATCCCTCATACATTAGTTGTGTAAGACTGTCATTTGGTATCACCAGATTACTCCACCACTCAACTTCTACTTGAAACAGTACTCCAATTAAAAATGCCCGAGCTACAATGGATGCCATTGAACTGCAGCACCACAGAGTACAAAGATACTTTTTTAAAAAGAGAATTTGACAGCCCATCCTGGTAAGCAGTATATATTCACCATGTCTGGTTCTCCAAAGAAAGAATGCTCTCCACAAAACACCCTGCAGCAGAATATCAAAGCTGCAGCCCACTCTAATGTGACCCATATTCATACAACTAATTGCTATTCAGACTAACAGCCCATATCTATATGAATCTGGAATAAGGAGACATAATCAGCTGGTGCAAACACTGATCTATTGTAGTCCACACAACTGCACTAGTGAAGTATATGCACAAGCTAAAAAAAGAGCCATTGCCTTTTCTTTCTTTTTAAGATTCAAAGCTTCTCTCATTTCAGACCACACTCTTCATGGAGGGGAACAGAAAGAGGCATAGCTATTTCTGCTGCTTCTTTTGTCAAAACAGAGGCAATTCATAAAATGTTGTCTTAATATCATGTCAGGCCGCTGGTCAAGGCTGTTGGGAAAAGAACAATCGTGCATGCACTAACACTAGGTATCAGGTGGGACTTTTTTTTTACAGCCTATTGTAATGGTTCTTTGTTATTTACTTAAATGGGAAGATTCTTCCCACCTCTGGCACTTGGGGAGGAGCAAGCCTCTTTTTCCTGCATACCTAGAATACTATGGTGTTTTTGACTGCCTCCCCTCTTATTTCCTGACTGTCCTCTTAAGAAGCAGGCATGGAAGCTCTTTCCATGCCAGGAGACCCCCCCTTTTTACTTTTTTCCTTCTGATTGTAACTACTGATGGTAACTGTGAGTGCAGTTATCTTTTCTACTCAAGGATGCTTCTAGAGTGACTTTTATTACATCAAGAGCTAGATTTTGTGTTTGTGTGCAGACAAGATGGCATAGGGAGACTGGAGCTAATATCTCCATATTTCTATGTTTCTTTGCATGGTACTCTGCTAACAAAAGGAACAATCAAATCCTTAGAAACTTTTTAATGAAAAATCTCCAGTACATACAGCTCAGCAATGTCTACAGTACCCATGCACAACCCACTGCCAAAGTGTACTGGACTACAACCTTCATCATCCCATGTCAGCAGACTGAGGGTGATGGGAATTGTAGTCTGACAAATATGAGAAGATAACAGGCTGCAGAAGGCTGATCTACACTAATAGACAGGGGCTCTTCAAAATTTCGGACAGGAGTCTTTCCCTCCCAGAAGTGGGATCTACTGAATGCAACACACAAACTGGACAGCTGGACTACAGCCTTTACTGCCTGGTTTTCTGTGGAATGTTTTTCTTAAGAAAAAAAAATTAATTGACATCATAGCTACTTGTATTTAAAAGAAAGCATGGACATTTTAAACAAAGTGCTCTATATAAGTGTATTTTCCTTTAAAAAATAAACATGCTAAGACAAAATGTACAACAATGCTATACAAAAATACAGAATTCAACACTCTCATCATGGATATTGCACAAATCCTGAAACAGCTGGAAAATTCTGATGTGTATGACTTGGGGAGGAACCTATTTGACCTGTTTTGGATAAGAAAAGCCAAGTTTCCCTCCATCTTCGTTTAGTTTATGACATTCATGGATCAAGTAGTATAAAAGGATGGTGAGTGACAACAACCAGCAAAAATCCATGAAATAGAAATTTACCAACAAAATGAAACAGTGCATCAAACACATTGTATATCAAGCATGCTAAGCAATATAAAGGAACAGACCTGTCGTACCTTTATGGAAAGTAAAACCTTTTGTGGCCCAGAAGTCTGCTTTACTTTTACTAATGGCTTTAGATGGGTAAAATAAAGGTGAGAGGTTGGATTTTTTTTGGTTGTTCATTGACAATTCCATTGTTCAATGCCATTTGGCATGCTAGCTTTTCAGCTTAAAACAAACAAGCAAAAATTAAGCAGATGCTGGAAACCTCAAGCAGATATCCATTTAGGTACAACGTGTAAGATCAGAAACCACTACTGCTGTAGTTTTAACAGAAAGCAAGCTACAAATGAGCACATTCAAACACATCATGTAACATACAGTCTTCTTTCCAAAATACTTAAGACATATTGTTTTATTTAACACACTACAGAATTTCCATGCACCCATATTAAATACTACAAGAGAAGCCAGTTTGTTCTGAACTGTTTCGTGTATCCCACACTTGTAAAAAAAGAAACATTAAAAAAAACACAATTCTCAAGACCATGTTGGCAAAGAAAAAGAGGAATAGAGCAAAATATTGTAGCACTTTTAAGACTAACATTAATTTCAGTGTGAGCTTCTGTAAATCAAAATCAGCTTTCTCAGTCACAGGGATGGCAACACAAAGAAACCAGTTTCAGAATTCTTCAGCTGCTCAGGACACTCTCTTTTAGATCTCAAAATAGTTATTGTAGAACAACGAAATTACTAAGGGAATCTGAAGAAGGAAACTACAGAAACAAGTTCCCATGCATTTTCAAGGGTTTCAATAGAAATCAAGGTTTCTTAGTGCACTACATATATTAATAGCCCAGTTTTCTGTTCTATCTCAGGTGCATAAAACAGGTGTACCTCCTATGACAAGCTACCTCTATCCCAGAAGCAACTCTCAGCATTCCTGTGAAAGCCAAGTCCACCTGGCCTGATAGTTCCATTGTTGTGTCAATGAACCATTGCCACTTTATTATCAGTATCCTTATGTGGACGTGACCCATAAAAGCTCATAGTGAAATAAAACAGCCAGGTCTTTAAAGTACTACAATATTTCCCTCCACACACAAACACACACCCTTCTTTTATGAACGTGCTGGGATAGACTAGCACAGCTACCTCTTTGGAAACTATTCCCAAGAACCAGCTTCTCTCTCTCTCTCCCCCCCCCCCCGCCCCCCTTTGAGAACACCAAGTCTAAGGGTCTTCCTAGCAACCACTGAATGTGACCAGATAAGGATTGTTTAAACTTTTAGTACTGAATTCACCACCACCCTGTGATCAAATGTTCTACTCAAAAGCCTATACAGAAAGAAGAGAACTGATATGGAGACAATCCTGTTATCAAACAACTGGCAAATACAAAGCTCCCTAAATAGGAAAAATGCATATTAGTTTAACCTTGGTGGAGTCATCTTTGTATATCAATGTTTTCTTCAGGAGTGGGCAAACAGTGGCCTTACAACTAGTTTCTCTTTCTTCAATCACTATCTATGGCTATGACCATCCCTCTATTATTTGTGTGCTATCAACAAGCATTATCAGCCAATGCCTTACTTAAGCAAGGATGTTCATCCCCTTTAACCATTATGTGAAAAGAATCAACACATCAGATTTCTTCAGCAATTGTTCACTATGATGTATTCCTTGATTTCTCAGTAAGATGTATTCCTTCATAATCACAACATCCCACAGGACACATCCAATTTTTGTAGATCTCCCAGAACAGAGAGTAATGGTATCTGTAATCTCCAAAAATCCCATCCCTACTTAGAAACACCTTAGTAGTTGCAAAAAATAACTAATAACATGTAACTGCCATTATATGTTATTAATGTAATGGTAGCATGTTATTAATGTAAAGAGAGCTGTTTCCATGCTCTGTGTTAAATTATTTGAAGTGTTGTGAATAAATTCTGCCTTTCTTCTCTTAGACAAATTTGCCCATTCTAAAAGCCCAAAATCAGACAGAATAAAATACTGTGTGAAGAAGTACTTTCATCTGTAACATTAAAAAAATGTTAGCCACACTACCACACTGTGTGTCTTCTGAATGCTTATTTTCTGCTGGTCAGGGCAGATGGTTCTTAAGCATTCTATAATTAATGACCAGCTGCCAGAAGTCATTCTAATGCAGTGATTTTGTAAAGGGAGAAAAAGGCTGGTTAATAGGAGGGAAAATTAGAAGCCCATTTAAATACTGCCTCATTTAACACAACAATCTCTAATTACATCATCAACCCATTTGGAAAAACTGCTTGCAACCATAACAGAAGACTGATAAAACACTCTCACTGCTATAATATGGGCAGCTTCCTCAAAGTTACTGCATGTTATTACTGGCATCTAGCTTTTAATATGATACTTTCTACACTTCATAGGGCTCATACTGGCTTCTGGGAAAACAGAGAATTAGTGAACATAAGTTTGTTATGCAGAATTAGAGTACAAGCAATATTAACTCATTTGCTATGATTCTGAACCTTAGGGGAAAAAACCCACTTTTCAGCCTCCAGTTTCTCTCAAAACAAGAGAGTGAAAATACAGAACAGATTCTCTTTGGGCTAGCTCAGATGTGAGCAAAATATAAAATTAAATTAAAAAGGCAAGTAGATGAGTTGTTGATAGACTTTACATCCCAATTTCCCCCCATACCTTTACAAAGAAGCCCATAAAGTAAAATAAAATCTAATACTCATACGTCAACTGAACTATATATTACATTAAATATGTATTGTGCAGTCAGAGATAATTTTTGGTGATCATGCATGATCTAATTGTGTAAGTGGGAAAGATATAAACCTTACTCCACTTGGCTTTATTTAAATATTTGCTCTTTCTGGATACTAAAAATAATGAAGTCCTCCTTAGCATTAATTGAGTTATTTTTCTTCTCTTTAATCAAGCTCCCCATTTTTTTATTTGTTTGTCCCTATAATGTGTCTAAACCTCGCTCATCTGCATGTTCTAATCCTAATCCAGATCTGGATTATGGACCCTTACTAGGGGATAAAGAAAGTGACCACAAACCAGAAGAACTGTGGATTGAAACAGAGTTATAATCAGGCAACAATGCAAAAAGACTATAAAGAAGAAAGGGGGGGAAAAAAAGGGGGGGGAACCTTAAAACGGAGGCTGGAAAAACTCTTAAAATTATTAACAATTAACACAGAAAAAGTGACAGAATCAGGGTCAGAATTTTAAAAGCAATTTTTCAGAAACTTGCATAAAGAGACAAAGAGAATGGCTATAATTAATATGGACGTGCCATTTAGATTTTTTGGATTCCAATTTCCAGAATTCTTCAGAAATTCCCTAGGTATAATCTTGCAGTTCCAGGCTATAGACCCTCACCTCAAGGGACCGAAAGACTGCATTTTTTTTTCATCTGGAGAAGGGCCTTATCTTGGAGGTTCCGCTGCTGCCTAAGGTCTACTTCCTGTTGTTAATGTTCCAGAAAGGAAGCTACTGCACTGATACTAGGAGTTGTGGTCTTGCTGTCCTTTAGGCTCTTGGCTAAGAGCCAAGGGGCTACAATGCTCAGAAAGCACCACAGTGGCTTCCTTCTGGAGCTGTAACAACGTTCTTATGATATTAGAACCCAGAGTTATTCAGTGAATCTAAAAGCTGAGAAATTCAGATATGTTGTTGGTTTATTATATGCAAACATGATCAGTGACTAACTTCACATATGTAAGTTCTGGGAACTTTTGTGCTGACCATCTCAACTTTCTTTACTTTTAATAGAAAGAAGCTGGTAATTTAGCATGGATGTTAGAGCTAGCAACATGAGAACAGTTTGCATTGAGTCACAATGCCTCTGATAAACAGATCTGTGCCTCATTTCTGGTTATTTACAATGTGAACCTAACATGTTTTCTCATAAGCAAACCCTGTCAATTTAAACTGGATTGACTGCCAGCCATAGATTCATTGACAGAGTTGTTTCACTGCACTTTAGATAATCTGTTAAACAGGAAAGTACATTTTCACACCTTGATTTGAGAAACAGCAAAAGGCAACCCATGTATAAGGGAATTCAGCTAATGCTACTTTGACTGGACACATTATAGCTTTCTCTGCAATTTGCTTCCTTGGTCCCTCAAATGCACCCAGGAATATTCCCAAGCAATAGAAGTTGCTCAGTTGAACTTTACAAAACCATCCTTGGCATTTAAGCCATTAGAGGTTATTTTCAAAGCCATAATATATCAGTAGGTATTGTGGGAACATAACAACTTGATTTTTTGTTAATTTACCGTACAAGATGACAATCTGTCTACTGACCAAGGCTTGCTTGGACCTCAAAAGGATTGCTTGTCTTCTATCTACCCACATTTACCTTTAAACAATATTTACTTTCTTTAAAGAGCTCCATTTAATACATTGCATTATCATCTCCCTTGAAGAGAGGAAGGAATCGGCTATTTCCTTGTTATCATAATTGCATCATGGTCTGTATTGTACTTATCCAGAAGTAGCTACCACAGATTACAGTAACAGCTATTTCCAGAAAAGTATGGTTAGCAGGTGTGCTTCAAAATCAAAAGGGAAACGGATAAAATTTGTGGCAGCATCTTCTGATGCCTTTACTCTTACTTAAAAGCATACTGTATGTGAGAAATTTATCGGAACAGTGATAGTAGGAAAGTGCAACCCATTCATATAGTTTCCTTGCCCAAAATAAATGGTTCCCCAGATGTTCTTGGACTAAAACTTCCAGAATCCTTCACCACTGTACTGGCTGGAATTTCTGGGAATTGTAGTCCAAGAAGATCCGAGGACCCAAGGTTGAGAACCACTGCCCTAAATGTTCCCCCAGTCCTGCAGCAGGAAACATACATTGTTTTGAATGCTATACAGTTAATGGCACCTGAGGATTTAAAACTGAGAAATGATAAGGGAAGAACTAAGGCTCCTTCTCCAGCACTGCTATTCTGATGCATTGGAGAACTCCTGGCAGCTGCCTTTTGGTTGGAGCAAGGAAGCCTTTGGCCCTACAGATGTTTTGGAATACAGCTCCCATAATCCCTTGCCATTAGCTCATATAGGCTGGGACTTCTGAAAGATGGAATCCAAAACTTCTGGAGAGCCAGAGATTCCCTGGCAGATTTGGGGTAAAAATGAAAGTACTAGGACTTGGTGGTCTATCATTATTAGCTAGTTGCCTTTGACAGGCAAGCAAACACCACACTTTGTTCCTCCCTAACTTATGCCCTCAATTTGAGTTGTGCCTGAAGCCAAAGACCACCCTCTCCTACCCTCCCTGGCTCTAAGCCTATAGCTGCAGAGGGTGGTGCTGGGTTGCCAATTTACCCTGTAGTACTGAGGCACTCCAGGAGTCTTGCCATGCTGTGTCCCAAGGCACCCAACCAGTCTCTCCAGCTCTGAGGCATGTCAAGTTGGCCCTGTTTTTTACTGCCTTAGCATGACTCACTACAGGGGTTGTGTGTAGGCATCCTTCAGTCTTGAGAGACTATGGTAACGTGCTCTGTATGGAGGACTTGGAACAGCGTCTAGTGTGGCTGAGAAGGCCAATTCGAGAGTGACAATCCCTTCCACACTGAAGACAAATACAGTCTGTCCCCTGTCCAGCTCCCTGATTTTGCTGCTTTCGGGACTGCCTCTTCGCCTCAGCCTGCTGAACAAGTGTCTCTTCAAATTGGGAGAGGCCATGCTGCACCGCCTACCTCCAGGCTGAACACTCAGATGTCAAGGTTTCCCATCTGTTGAGGTCCATTCCTAAGGCCTTCAGATCCCGCTTGCAGATATTCTTGTATCGCAGCTGTGGTCTCCCTCTGGGGTGATTTCCCTGCACTAATTCTCCATACAGGAGATCTTTTGGAATCCGACCATCAGCCATTCTCACGACATGCCCAAGCCAACGTAGATGTCGCTGTTTCAGTAATGTATACATGCTAAAAATTCCAGCTCGTTCTAGGACTACTCTATTTGGAACTTTGTCCTGCTAGGTGATACCAAAAATGCGTCGGAGACAACGCATATGGAACGTGTTCAGCTTCCTCTCCTGCTGTGCACGAAGGGTCCAAGACTCACTGCAGTACAGGAGTGTGCTCAGGGCACAGGCTCTATAGACCTGGATCTTGGTATATGCCGTCAGCTTCTTATTAAGCCATACTCTCTTTGTGAGTCTAGAGAACATGGTAGCTGCTTTGCCAATGCGTTTATCCAGCTCGACATCTAGGGAGAGAGCGTCGAGATCGTTGAGCCAAGGTACACAAAGTTATGAACAACCTCCAATTCTTGTGTGGAGATGGTAATAGAGGGAGGTGAGTCCACGCCCTGGCCCATGACTTGTGTTTTCTTCAGGCTGATTGTTAGTCCAAAGTCTTGGCAGGCCTTGCTAAAACGATTCATGTGTTGTTGGAGGTCTTCAGCATAGTGGGCAACAATGGCTGCATCATCGGCAAAGAGGAAATCCCGCATGCATTTCAGCTGGACTTTGGACTTCGCTCTCAATCTAGAGAGATTAAAGAGCTTTCCATCTGATCTAGTCCGTAGTTAGACACCTTCTGTTGCAGTTCCAAAGGCGTGCTTCAGCATGACAGCAAAAAAGATCCCAAACAGGGTTGGCGCGAGGACACAGCTCCTCTTCAGGAAAAGGATTCATCTAGAAAGGGCAGAAGAAATGCCATGCTGTTCAACACTGTTACAATTCCTGCAGAGAATGGCATCTTTCCTACACCGGATTCACCAAAAAGCCTTATCAAGCTGTGCAGAATTTGGAATTTTCTGCACAAAAACAATGGATAGAAAACAAATGTAGTAGGAAATAAGGCTGTTGCCTCATTTTTGTGGGAGCCAAGAAATCTCCTTGCTATAGGAGGAAGTCTTGGCAGGGAGTTTTGGGAAGACTTTGAAAAGTGTTGCATGAGAAGTATTTAAATTACTCATTACAACCCCTGTTTTTTAAAATACTTCCCAAGATTGGATGTCCACCTCGACTCCTTAACATCATCAGGTCCTTTCATGAGGAAATGAAGGGCACTGTAGTTTTTGATGGCTCAACATCAGATCCCTTTGACATCTGAAGCGGAGTGAAACAGGGCTGTGTCCTTGCACCAACCCTGTTTGGGATCTTTTTTGCTGTCATGCTGAAGCACGCCTTTGGAACTGCAACAGAAGGTGTCTATCTCCGGACTAGATCAGATGGAAAGCTCTTTAATCTCTCTAGATTGAGAGCGAAGACCAAAGTCCAGCTGAAATGCATGCGGGACTTCCTCTTCGCTGATGATGCAGCTGTTGTTGCCCACTCTGCTGAAGACCTCCAACAACTCATAAATCGTTTTAGCAAGGCCTACCAAGACTTTGGATTAACAATCAGCCTGAAGAAAATACAAGTCATGGGCCAGGGCGTGGACTCACCTCCCTCTATTACCATCTCCACACAAGAATTGGAGGTTGTTCATAACTTTGTGTACCTTGGCTCAACGATCTCGGACGCTCTCTCCCTAGATGTCGAGCTGGATAAACGCATTGGCAAAGCAGCTACCATGTTCTCTAGACTCACAAAGAGAGTATGGCTTAATAAGAAGCTGACGGCATATACCAAGATCCAGGTCTATAGAGCCTGTGTCCTGAGCACACTCCTGTACTGCAGTGAGTCCTGGACCTTTTGTGCACGGCAGGAAAGGAAGCTGAACACATTCCATATGCGTTGCCTCCGACGCATTTTTGGTATCACCTGGCAGGACAAAGTTCCAAATAGAGTAGTATTAGAATGAGCTGGAATTTTTAGCATGTATACATTACTGAAACAGCGACGTCTACGTTGGCTTGGGCATGTCGTGAGAATGGCTGATGGTCGGATTCCAAAAGATCTCCTGTATGGAGAATTAGTGCAGAGAAATCGCCCCAGAGGGAAGACAACAGCTGCGATACAAGGATATCTGCAAGCGGGATCTGAAGGCCTTAGGAATGGACCTCAACAGATGGGAAACCTTGACATCTGAGTGTTCAGCCTGGAGGTAGGCAGTGCAGCATGGCCTCTCTCCAATTTGAAGAGACACTTGTTCAGCAGGCCAAGGCAAAGAGGCAGTCCCGAAACCAGCAAAATCAGGGAGCTGGACAGGGGACAGATTGTATTTGTCTTCAGTGTGGAAGGGATTGTCACTCTCGTATTGGCCTTCTCAGCCACACTAGACACTGTTCCAAGTCCTTCATACAGAGCACGTTACCATAGTCTCTCGAGGCTGAACGATGCCTAATCTGTAGATGAATCCTGTGTAAGAAAGATGCCATTCTGCACAGGAAGTATAACAATTCTACACAACTGAGCACATTTCCAGGAAAAAAATGACACCAAAGCTTCTGAGAAATCCCATGAGATTTTGCACAGAAAGTTTTTTGAGAGGGCAGGATTTTGGAAAATGATATCTTATTGCAAGGTGAAAAATAGTGACACCCCTCCCCCTTGATTTCTGTTAGAAAGGGTCTGTAAGATCCACAATCTTACATACTGTGGACAAATCCAACTTTAATTTTGAGAACTGAAACAGCATTCCTATTTGCTATCTGTCTCACTGCTGCTAGACACTGTTTCAACCCTTCCAGCAAGACAGGTTGGCACTCTGGAGGTCTTCAGCATATCATTTTGCTTTTCAGCATAGTAGTCTTTTCTGTTCTTAATGTCATGCTGCTGTTACAATACAGTATATACACTGTACATTCTATAGTATATTTTTGTTGATGTTTTAACCCTTCTATTTTGTTGGAAAAAGAGGGAATAGTTTTTCTTTTGAGTTATGAAAAAAGTAGGGTCAAAATTAAATGTCAAGGAGACTGTGTGTTTCCTGCTGTTATCATATTTCTTCTCCAGCAACAGGACTTCCTCACAACTGTGTGCTTTCCTCAGTGGTGAGCTCTAGCAATCAAACTTGCAAATTAAGCCTGCATTTACTTCCAAAGAAGCTTAATTTGACTAGTTATGAAACAAAGAAAATTCATTTGTGACATATGGAGGTGAGAAAAAGCTTGTACTAGAACAGAGAGATTTGTTCCTCTTCATAAGTAACAAGCTATATGTAACCTTCTGAGTCCATGAATTTCAGAGTTGATAAAAAAACATATCACCTTTGCATATCAAACTCAAGGTACAAGTTATGTTTTGAAGACATTCCACACTTCCTGGAATGTATAGAACACCATGTAAGGTGATTTCAAAAGTGATGCTAAGTAACTGGTAAATGTTAAACTGATAAATAAAACAAGTAGACAATTTTTTAAAAATCCTATGGACTTTTTTCCATTTGAACTACATATGTGTAGGAAAGTTTTTTAAAAAGCATCACTTGTGAAAGCAGCATTAGACTGCAGAATTCTAAGTGTGTCTTCTCTGAGTGAAGTGGTTCTTACTTTTGAGATTTGGAACTCTCTCCCACAGGAGGCCAGGCTGGCTCCATCTTTGCTGTTCTTCAGCAAGCGGGGAAAGACCTTTTTCTCAGGAAAGCTTTCCCTTAATAACTGGCTGCCTGAGTGGGTTTTTTAAATGGATGGTTGGTTGTGCCTTATTGCTTTGAATGCATTTTTGGTGTTGCTTTTGTTTACTGTATTTTAGTGGTGGTATCTGTTTGATCCTTTTTAGTATTTGCATAAATACTGTTTTTATCTTTAAATATTGTCTCTTAATGATATAAGCTGCCTTGGCTCCTTCTTAAGGAAAAAGGCAGGAGAAAAATATTATTGTTGTTTTGTTGTTATTTTATTTTATATCATCATCATCACCACCATTACTTTTGTTGTTGCTTCTGCTGTAATTTTAACAGCAGCAGCAACAATAACATGAATAGGATACAGCTTTCAGTGTCAGTTCCAGGTTACTTTGGGTGTGACCAGATGGAGATATAGCTCTTGTTTTGGACCAGTTGCGGCATGAGCTGTTGCGAACTATTTTCTGTCAATCAGACAACATATAGATAATAGCACTCCAGCCTGACCATGACCTGTGCCCAAGCTGGACCTTTTTGATCCAGCTATAGGACTACTTACTACTCTTTTTTGGAGCTCAGTTGGGGCAATTCTTGTACACATGGTAGAGTTTTAAGGGAGATCGCGCCCTGGCTGGCTGCACCCTCTGTCGTCTTTTCTTTCACAATCTCTTCTTTTTCAGATGTGAGCACTGGCATAATTATATCCAGGTCTATCCACATCTGTTTAAAAGCAGCCATTTTTATTGGCTGAATTAATCCCATGAATTATATTTCAATTAATTCCATTATTCCAGATTTAGAGTTCAAACAGTGAAAAAGCCTACCTCAAAAGGTGGCGAACTCTCCTTCACTGAAGGTTTCCAAGCAGCGGTTGGATGACCACCTGTCGAGGATGCTTTCACAATGTATTTCCTGGGGATTGCTCTAGATCAGTGGTTCCTAACCTTGAGTTCTCAGATTAAATAAAATTCCCAGAAACCTTCACCACTAGCTGTGCTGACCAGGATTTCTGGGAGTTGCAGTCCAAGAACATCTGGGGACACAAGATTGGGAACCACTGTTCTAGATAAAGCTCATGGTCCCTTCTGATCACAGTTCCCTCTAAGGTGTGTGGCATCGTGTGACTCTGCCCCTGCCATGCAGGCTCCTCTTCCCCATGTGCACCCACAGCAGTAGTTTCCAGCCCCTGTGTGGGAGAGGAGCGGAGTTGCGCAACAGAGAAGCGAAACCCCACCCAGTGGGGCTGAAAATTAGGGGGAATGTTGCTTCTGATTGAGCTTTATCTAGAACTGAGCTGGACAGCAGTTGTGGGCAACTTCAATGAAGCTGGAGAGTAAAAAAAGCCACAGAAAAAGGTCCATTCATTTAAATGTGTATTGCAGAAGAGTTTTACAGATACCATAGATGAAAGGCGGATAAGTGGGTGCTATTTAAAATCAAGCCTGAACTCTCTTTCTCAAAGAGAAAATGACTAAACTGAGGAGGCATCATACTTTGGGCACATCATGAGAAGACAAGACTCCCTAGAAAAGACAATAATACTGGGAAAAATTAAAGGCAGCAGGAAAAGAGGAAGACTACATATGAGATAGATTGCCTCAATTAATGATAGGATCTTTTCAAGGTCACTAGATCATAAGGTCACCATAAGTTGTAAGTGACTTCATTGAAGACTCTGCTCACGACCTGAATCCTATCCCTATGGGCTCAGGTAGCCATCGCAAGGTTGACTCAACCTTCTGCCTTTCTTAACATATAAATGTATATACATGCTTTGTACTTTTATCCATTTTTAGCTTAAATGTAACCTTTTTTTCAAAACCATGCTTATAGTACTTCTGTGATTGAATACCTAATAAGTTAGGGCTCTGGATCATGTAAGTATGTCCAATCAAATGCACTTTTTAACATTAATTAAACATGCTACCCCCACTCGTGTCATCAGTGTGAGGACTGATGTTGCTTCTATGCCTCAAGCCTTTGGATACAGGCCACCACAGACAATGTAGTCCATTTTCAGTGTTTGAACAGTTTGCACGCCTTTGTTTTACTGCCACACGTGCTATATTCATTTGAACAAGTAATGACTTGGGAGGAGACTAGAGGGGTCTCTTTTCAATTAGGAAAGGCAAGTGCTTAACCAAGCACTGCAGGGGGACGGTTCATTTTTGGTGCTGTGGAAGGATTGGTGGTTGTGGGGGCTTCAAAGAGGGTGCACGAATGAACTCTATGCTATGTGTTATCCAAAGAAGGGTAATGGAAAGATAAGGGGTGCACTACTGCATATCATCAGATGGCACAGGAAGCTGCTTACTAGGAAAGTAATATGTTTTGTTGTCTCCCATATTTTCCAAACTAAAATAATAACTTTGAAAACATTAAAAACCATAGTTTTCAGATCATACACACCTCTCCTGAAATTCTGGGTAATACCACTGGTTTAGATACTTGTAAAAGTATTGACCAGGATCACTCAAGTGTGACAAGAGACAGAACTGAGACTACTGTGATATTGACCATTCACATGAATAGCAATTTGGATTCAAGTTTCAGCTTCAAAAGTCTAATCACTGAAGAACAAAAGATTTCAGACAAGACACTCAGACACAGAAAACACTGGTTTGACAAACCTGTTTTTTAAGCTGCAGCGAAGGGCTGATTCTCACTGATTTGGCACCATGGCAGCTGGCAGGCACATTGAGTTGCAGAACTAAATGCCACAGAACAGTGACAGCTGATAGCAAATGTACACACAAGTTTGCACTGAATGATCTGAATGTGCCTCTAGGAGGTCCTGGAAAGCCTTTCTCAAATCAGGAAGGGTTCTTAGTTAATCACGTGGAGTTTGTCATGTTGTTGGGTGTGCAACTCGGCACATATGACAGCCTCGTGGCGCAGTGGTTAAATTGCTGTACTGCAGCTAAAACTATGCTCACAACCCGGGGTTCAATCCCAGGTAGCCGGCTCAAGGTTGACTCAGCCTTCTGTCCTTCCGAGGTTGGTAAAATGAGTACCCAGCTCGCTGGGGGGGGGGGCAATGTGTAGCCTGCATAACTAACTTGTAAACCGCCCAGAGAGTGCTTGAAGCACTATGGGGCGGTATATAAGCAGCACGCTTTGCTTTATCACACAACAAGCAATTCAGAAGAAAAATGTCATAAACATGAAGTGCCTTTTGTCAATTCAAGATGATTATATGTATAAATTCAGGATTTTCATCCTCAAAATCCAATTCATAATGAAGAAAAATAGATTTGATCTAAATACTAATCTTAAAAATGTTCTAACCCAGGAGTTATAGACAGAAAAGCGTTTTGTCAAAGTTCATAATAACTATCTCCCCACCACACCACAAAAAAATCAGTGGAATGCAAGCAACAGAGAAAAAAGTATAAAGGTCAACGACTCCAAAACACTGAAACACTACTGAAATGATATAGCCAAGATTTCAACATGGTCTTAAGTAGAATGTTACACTTATCTTTAGTTTGCTTTCAAGGAAACTGACTGTGATAGGGTGTGTTGTTTTGCATACACATATACCAAGCTTCACTAAGAGAAAACTCAAAAGATTGGTTACATTCTCTAGAGCAGTTCTTGGACTAAAACTCCCAGAAATCCTGGCCAGCAGAGCTAATGGTGAAGGCTTCTGGAAGTTGTAGTCCAAGAACATCTGGGGACCCAAGGTTGGGAACCACTGCTCTAGACTCTTTTGCAGATCCATAGCTTCCCTATCCATGTCACACTACTAGTGAAAATTGACACTCCACAAAAGATGACACCAAACAAAACTTGTTAGACCAGTATTCCATTCAGCAAGTGTAGAGTGGATGGGTCATCACATAAGCATTCCCTCAGTTCTGGCAGGTGCCTGTTCTTCTACAGGTACGATCAATTGTCTAACGTGATGCACAAGAGGGAGCCTGCCGGAGAGGCCAATATATCTGCTGAGTACGATACTAGCCTTTGTTTTTAAGACACATGACGATTCCATGTTGGTATTGTTGCAACAGCCTAACATGGCTACCTCCATAGAACTTAACAGCATTGAAAATCCACTTCCAGCATTTCCCTTTCTTTTGAGATGAATACTGTTCAAAGTACAATTTCAGTCTCTAATAGGAATCAATGCACTTTCAAACCACTTTCTTTTCTGGCAAGAGCACCCAGCCATTATTTTTCTAGTAAAAATGGCCTTTCAAGTATATATCTATAAGACCTATACGATCCTGCTGGAGTCCAGGTAGTTCATAGAATAACACAAAATGCTTGTTACTTAAGGAATATAAATAGGACATTCAAAATTTGTCAACATCGCTGAATAAGATTTTTTTTTTAAGGATGATGAACTAGATCTTGAAATCAAACATAAGAAAAAAATATCTAATGATCTTCACCTTGCCAAGACCCCTTAAATGCAACCTTTTGATTATTTCACACTAATTTTGTCTTACAGAAGTCATTAACTATCTAGAATTTGGCCATTTTAAAAACATATAGCTTCTGCACATGTTTTCTGCTTACAGTTAACTCCATAAAGGAAGTGCAAATGGGAGTTGCAATTTAGAAGAAAGCAGTGCAAGAAACAAAGTTGATGGAGGATATAATGAAAAAATACCACCCTTCAGAACACGACAGGGCCAGTTCTTTCTATTTTATTCCTCTACCTGAACACTGCAAGATACACAGTCCTTGATGAAGTTATCATGCTCACATGCGAAGCCTAGAAATGAAGACAAGAAATATGTGCTATTGGTAGAGATTAAAAGATAGCTCCAGGCTCTAGAGTCTAGGGAAATAACACCTTACATTCTTGTTGGGTGAGCTAAAAATGGTGCTGTGGCGGAATTGACTTTTCATTATTTGGATGTAGAAACAACCCTCCATCTCTCCCTCCTTTTTTGCAAGAGATATTTACTGTTTATACTTCATCAGAAGCCATGTTGAATAGCACTTGTAAAAGACTATAAGCAATTTTTTAAAAAGTTGTTGTCTTAATAGACATTAACACTTGTATTATCTAAAGTATGGTTTCCCAACCAGAGGGTCAGGACCCCGACAGGGGTCTCCGACAGGGGTCTAGAAGTATTTTTTGGAGGGTTGACAATGTAATTTTTATTGCAATTATTTTTATATTACATTAAATATGGTATACACAATGCTGATTAAAATAAAACAGCATTGTGTATACCGTATTTAATATAATAAATATGACTCATAGATAGATAAATTTAATCTGAACTGGAACTGCAGGCAACCTAGAGTTCTTAGTTATATTTATTTTATTTATTTATTTATTTAACTTATATGCCACCCACACTACCCAAAGGTCTCTGGGCGGCTTACAACAATTAAAATACAGTAAAAAGATAAAACAATTAAAATACAATTAAAATATATACTCTAAAAATTGTCGTCAGGACCCACAGTTGATATTATTTCAATTAAAAGCCTTCTGGAACAGGAAGGTTTTGACCTGGCGCCGAAATGTCATCAGTGTTGGCGCCAGACGAATCTCAATTGGGATGGCGTTCCATAGTCTGGGGGCAGCTGCTGAAAAGGCCCTTTGTCTACAAGCCATCCCTCTTACCTCCTTGAGGGACGGCTCTTTCAAAAGGGCCCCCTGGCTAGATCTTAACTGCCGGGTAGGTTCATATGGAAGGAGGCGGTCCTTCAGGTATCCAGGGCCCAAGCCGTTTAGGGCTTTATATGACGTGGTGGCGCTGCGGGTTAAACCGCTGAAGCCTCTGTGCTGCAAGGTCAGAAGACCTGCAGTCGTAAGATCGAATCCACACGACGGAGTGAGCCCCCATCGCTTGTCCCAGCTCCCGCCAACCTAGCGGTTCGAAAGCATGCAAAAATGTGAGTAGATAAATAGGTACCACCTCGGTGGGAAGGTAAACGGCGTTCCGTGTCTAGTCACGCTGGCCACGTGACCACGGAGGATTGTCTGCGGACAAACGCTAGCTCTATGGGTTGGAAACGGAGATGAGCACCGCCGCCTAGAGTCGGACACGACTGGACAAATTGTCAAGGGGAACCTTTACCTTTTTACCTATGTCAAAACAAGCACTTTGAATTGGGCCCAGGCAGCAACTGGTAGCCAATGTAATTTAAACAGAATCGGCTTGATGTGTCCCCTAGTGGCCCCACCACTCACCAGCCGCGCAGCTCGATTCTGGACCAGTTGCAGTCGCCGGACCGTCTTCAAAGGCAGCCCCACATAGAGCGCATTGCAGTAATCTATACGAGATGTTACCAGTGCATCGAGCCCTGAGGAACTCCATGACATAAACGCCATGGGACAGAGCAACTGTCCCCCAGCACCACCCTCTGGACACGGTCAGCCAGGAAGGAGCGGAACCACCATATCTGTACCCCTTTGGGTGGATTTTCGTTTTATGCACACATATCACTCCTATCCCTCCGAAAGTGCTGCTCTTGCTTGTTCCTCTCTGCTCCTCTGCACCTCCCTTTGGAGAACTGATGTCAGCTCATCAGATCCTAGCATTAACTCGGCTCAAAGAGGCCTGAATGAGGTGAGTGTGCACACTGGGAATGCTGACACCCATGATGGTGGCAGGATTGAGACGTTTTTGCCACTGTGTTAGCAGCACTTCTCACTCAGTCTTCTGCTCTTCTGGGTGTGGTGATGGTGGCACAGTGAAGGGAGAGGGCATTTGGGTAGGGAGATGCCTCCGGGTCCCACCTGAGTCATGGAGAAGGAAGGCAAGACGGGGGCAAGATGAGAGAGGAGAATTGAGGAGTGAGTGGGGCACAGGGTAGGGCAATTGATTATTTGGGCTTGAGGGGGAGAGGTTCTTCACTGAGGAGGCTTTTGGGAGGGGAGGAGACATGGAGAGTTATTTCCACACACCAAAAAAGCAAAGTGTATTTACATTTTTTTCCATCTCAAATTTTATCTGGTAAATTTACCCCCCTTTTCCAATTTTGTGGGATACACAAGATGGGGAATACTTGGCTTAGTAATACTACAGGAGAGAAGGATGTTAGAATTGTTGTAGATCACAAGTGGAATATGAGCCAACAGTGCAATGGGGCTGCAAAAAAGGCCAGTGCTATTTTAGGATGCATTAACAGAAAGAAGTATGGTCTCCAAATCCTGTGAAGTACTATTTCCCCTACTATTCGGCACTGGTGAGGCCTCATCTTGAATACTGTGTCCAGTTCTGGACAGTGCACTTTAAGAAGGATATCAACAAACTGGAACAAGTTCAAAGGAGGACAACAAGGATTGTCAAGGGATTGGAAACCAAGCCCTATGAGGAAAGAATGAAGGAACTGGCCATGTTTAGCCTTGAGAAAAAAAGACTGAGGGGAGACATGATAGTACTTTTCAAATACTTGAAAATTAGAAATATAGAGGAGGGGTAGGATCTGTTCCCTATCATCCTGGAGTACAGGCCATGTAATAATGAACTCAAAGTACAGGAAGCCAGTTTTAGGCTGAATATCAGGAAAAAATTCTTAACTGTTAGAGCACTGTGACAATAAACTGGACAACCATCTGTCAGATCTGCTTTCATTAATACTTGAAATTTTGTGTTTTAAAAGAATTTAAAAGGACCATGGGGTGCAGGAAAAAAGTCTTAAAAGTAAAGTGTAGTTTACGGTTTGGAACTGCTACTATGCGTCAATTCACAATACTTTAAATGTGTACCCAAAACAACTGATCGCAGATCAAGGTTATAGAATTTGTAAACAATGACAGCTAAGTGTTCAATATCTTTCATTGAGTTAGTGCCATCTTTTTGAAAAATATAAATATTTGAACCCTGGGAAATTCAACACTATGTTATACTTAAATAACAAAAATGAAGGTACCATTTTCCTAAAGTTAAAAGATATTCTAAATAGCAAATGTTATGTAAACAAATAATTGCAACATAATGAAGTTCATGTATTTTTAAGCATATATGGCTACAGTTTTAACCTGGCTGTAAGACTTTTGGATCTTACAACTCTGAAGTAATTTTGTGCATATGGAACCTAGAAATGTAAATAAACAAGGTCTGATAGTCAAGCTGATGTTGCCTGAGATTACTGCAACAGTGAAAAGACTTATATCTTGATACTCAGATGAACATTGATATGACTGTGATTATTTGATTTCATTCTGGGATTAACCGTTAATCAGGATAAATGCCAGCTGTGACAAACAACAGGCTTCTGATCTTTGCTCAGGAGATCTATGTTTGTTTGTTTGTTTAATTTCTATACCACCCATCTGACAACCCAGGCCACTCTGGGCCGTTTACAAAATACTATAAACAAAATATAAATACAAATAATACAAAGCAGAGAATAAAATAAAATAATCTATACAAAATCAACAGATAAAAACAATATCAATAGACCATTAAATTACTCCTGGGGGAGTCAAGCAAACTATATTGGCATCTGACAATTTCGATTCCTGCACTGAACGGGGTTGGACTCAATGGCCTTATGGGCTCCTTCCAACTCAATTATTCTATGATTCTTTGTATTATTACATTAATATTAATACAGTATATTAGGTTAGAATAATATTCTAACTTTCTCCTTTTTTGGTTACAGTGGATCGAGCAGAGATGTCCAGTGCTCCGCCTTGCCCGGTGAGTTTTGACCACTTTCAACCTGTGATGCCTGACATTGTGGACAAGGCGCTAGTTCGCTGTCGGGCCACCACCTCCTCCCTTGACCCTTGCCCGGCCTGGCTAATCAAAGCAGCCAGGCCTATAACAACCGAATGGGCTACAGCAATAATTAATGGGTCTCTCCAGGAGGGCAGGTTTCCCCCTGCCCTCAAGGAGACACTCATTAGGCCCATTCGAAAGAAACTTAATTTGGCGACGGACGATATTGGCAATTATAGGCCCGTCGCCAATGTTTCTTTCATGAGTAAAGTGGTCGAGAGGGTGGTGACCGATCAGCTTCAGGCGCACTTGGATGAAACAAATGCCCTGGATCCGTTCCAGTCGGGCTTCAGGCCGCGCCATGGTACAGAAACGGCATTGGTTGCCCTGTTAGATGACCTCTTGAGGGAGGCCGACAGGGGAAAAACTTCTCTGTTGGTCCTCCTCGATATCTCAGCCGCCTTTGATACCGTCGACCACGGTATCCTCCTAAGGAGGGTCTCCGAGTTGGGAATCGGTGGTCAGGCGTTGGCCTGGCTCCGGTCCTTCCTGGGGGACCGTCCTCAGAGAGTTCAGCTTGGGGAGCATGAGTCAGCCCCGTGGAGCCTCAATTGTGGGGTTCCGCAGGGTTCGACCATCTCTCCAATGCTGTTTAACATCTATATGAGGCCGCTGGGCGAGGTTATCAGGGGGTGTGGAGCATCGTGCCATCAATATGCCGATGACACGCAGCTCTACATCTCCTTTTTGCCAACTACAGTGGATGCCGTTCTGTCCCTGCAGTGCTGCCTGGGGTCTGTATTGCAATGGATGCAGGAAAATGGGCTGAGGCTGAACCCGGACAAGACGGAGGTCCTGAAGGTCGGGGGGGGGGGGGCTACCATCAGCGGTTTGGGAAACTCCCTCTCTTTTGGGGAGGTGACTCTCACCCCGAAGAGTGAGGTGTGCAGCTTGGGGGTCTATCTGGACCAGGCGCTTGCCATGGAATCCCAGGTAGCGTCAGTGGTCCACACCGCTTATTTCCATCTCTGGCGGATAGCCCAGCTGCGTCCCTATTTAGATGTTGGGTCGCTCACCACTTTGGTCCATGCGCTCGTAATCTCGAGATTAGACTACTGTAATGCTCTCTATGTGGGGCTGCCTTTGAGATCTATGCGGAAACTCCAGATGGTACAGAATGCGGCAGCCAGACTTCTCAGTGGGGTAAGGAAACATCAACATATTACTCCCACTCTGGCCGCCTTGCATTGGCTGCCCGTTCGGTTCTGCGTAGATTTCAAAGTTTTAATGCTTACGTATAAAGCCCTAAACGGTTTAGGGCCTCGCTACCTGACGGAACGCCTTCTCCCACCTAGATCTACCCGTATCACCCGATCTAGCCAGGAGGTGAGGCTGAGGAGCCTAACGCCGAGGGAGGCCCGGAAGGAAAAAACAAGAAACCAGGCCTTCTCAGCAGTGGCTCCTCGTCTTTGGAACAGCCTCCCTCCTGAGATTCGCATGGCCCCGTCGCTGGGCATCTTTAAATGCCAACTGAAAACCTGGCTGTTTAAGCAAGCCTTCTCTCCACCCACCGTCTGAATTTTTGTTATTTTGTGTTTTCTCCCATCTTGGATCACTGTTTATTTAGTAATATATTGTTATGATTTTAAATTGTTAAATTGTTACATGATATGTTGTTACCCGCCCAGAGTAGTCTATATGACTAGATGGGCGGGATATAAATGTAATAAATAAATAAATAAATATTCTGAAAAAAATTAATGTGCTTCCTTTACCCCATTAAAAATTCCTTTTTTTATGCAAATGTGGCCGGAGGATTGCAGATCACTTGGCTATTATAAAAGGGGATCGCAACTCAAAAAAGGTTGGAAACACTAGTCTAAACAGAGAGGGAAAATTGCAATATCATATAGAACTGGATGTTTACGAATGAAATGAACTTCTGTATCATCAGCTGTTGTTACACTGTAAAGGGCTCTCTAAAACAGATCTACGCGATTATTTAAACAGCCTTATTCCAATGCCACAAACATCCCTTCAGACCTCAATGCTGGTATAGCAAGTTCCCATGTCCTTAGCTGAATCCATGTGGAAAGACGTTTATAGTTAATAACAGATTCTCTAGCCAGTTAAAACTATGCTGAACAACTTTGCCTGTACAGTTACATTACAGACCCCAAGGAGGAGTCCATGGCTTCAGAACACTGGTCTATAGATTATTGTCTGACAGTGTGAACAAAGAGGATGTTTGTACCTCAACACTGCTGAGTTCATGTTTGCCAAAGTGCCTCTCCTTGAATCATGAAATCAGGATTGAAAATGGTGCTGCACTGGGAATGGACTATCAGGGAAATATTCAAGCCAGTGGGGTATGGCAGTTAAAGCACTGGATTGAGACCTGGAAGATCCAGGTTCCTATTCACACTGAGTCACAAAACGTACCGGGTGACCATGGGTCAGTTATAGTTCCTCAGCCTGACCTACATCACAGGGCTGTTGTTGGGAGGATCGAAATGGAGATGAGAATAAAAATAATTTGTAAGATTGATTAATTAATGGCTATAATCCTTTTGCATAATTATGTAAGTGTAAATGGCAATCACATCACAAAGTTACTTCCAAAAGCTTTTCCAAGTCAAAAGTGAACCTTGGAACCAGAAGGTGGAATAGGAAGCTTTAAATTAAGTTAAATTAAAGAGTAAGATCACAGGTTGAAGACGTAAGTGCCAGTTACTCAAGAGGATTTCAACCTCTTAATAAAACCTCCACTTTCCTATAGAATGTGTTTGTTAATTTGTTAGTTAGATTGTTTGTTTATTGGATTTTTATCCCATCCATCTAGTGGCATGCCACTACTCTGGGCAGCTAACACACATTTAAAAAAAACCATAAAAACATTTTGCCTGCAGCAACCTTGCCTGCAGTCTAATATGTGCTAGTCACTTACGGAGATCTTTGGCATTCCCTCACAATCTCCAGCCTGAGTGCTAACCGGGCCTACTTGACTGAACTTTTGGAATCAGACAAGATAGCTATGCTCGGGATGGTTTGGTGGACATATCTAAGAAGCAGTTCAAAATAATAAATCACTTTGTGTCTCATCCATCCCTTCTCCTTCTTGGAGTAGGTCCTCACTGATAAGCAGAGGATAACTTCCACTCCTGGCAATGAGAGCTCAGCCATACAATACCAGCAGCAGCACATCCCCCTCTGACTGAATTTTTTTGTTTGTCTTCCTGTGCTGCAAGAGCTGCTGATGAATGCAGTTTAAGGGGTGGAGAAACACTGGGGTAAAAGAAGAGAGATTTCTTATCCTTTCCCTGCTTCTCCCAGTTATGTTGTTGTTGTTGTTTAGTCGTTAAGTCGTGTCCGACTCTTTGTGACCCCATGGACCAGAGCACGCCAGGCCCTCCTGTCTTCCACTGCCTCCCGGAGTTGGGTCAAATTCATGTTGGTAGCTTCGATGACACTGTCCAACCATCTCATCCTCTGTCGTCCCCTTCTCCTTTTGCCTTCACACTTTCCCAACATCAGGATTTTTTCCAGGGAGTCTTCTCTTCTCATGAGATGGCCAAAGTATTGGAGCCTCAGCTTCAGGATCTGTCCTTCCAGTGAGCACTCAGGGTTGATTTCCTTCAAAATTGATAGGTTTGTTCTCCTTGCAGTCCAGGGGACTCTCAAGAGTCTCCTCCAGCACCACAATCCAAAAGCATCAATTCTTCGGCGGTCAGCCTTCTTTATGGTCCAGCTCTCACTTCCATACATCGCTACTGGAAAAACCATAGCTTTGACTATGCGGACCTTTGTCGGCAAGGTGATGTCTCTGTTTTTTAAGATGCTGTCTAGGTTTGTCATCGCTTTCCTCCCAAGAAGCAGGCGCCTTTTAATTTCATGGCTGCTGTCACCATCTGCAGTGATCATGGAGCCCAAGAAAGTAAAATCTGTCACTGCCTCCATATCTTCCCCTACCAGTTACTAACTCCATAGTGCAAAGAACTGCCCAACTTCAAATCAATTCAAGAGAAAAAGCCCCAAAGGCTTTCAGGAAGTAAGGCTCCATTCCTCAAAAGGCTTCTTTAGCATGAGCTCCAATTATACCAATAGACTAGAGGTTCCTGGAGCACTTTGAGGATTACACAGCTAATCCTCATCATCTGACTAATCATCCTGCCCAACAATGCATCTGTTGCTCACATGAAACCCCATGACACAGTTGAAGAAGCTAAGCCTTCAAAAGTTTTCCGAGGACCAACACATATACAAGATGCACTTATTTAAAACATGGAAACTTTCAAATAAGCAGCAGTTTACATTGTGCTTAACATTAAGCTAGATTTTTGACCTAAAAATGTAAATCAGTTTTTTTCCATATGGAGAGATTAAGTCAGCAAAGAAAGGAACTTATGCATTCCTGTATTCAGAAAGGGATGTAAATTTGCTCTGTCCCTATGGGTCCACTGAAAAGTTTACAGATATGCAAAGAAAGGACCTTAGAAAGTTTTTAAAGACTGTCTAAATTACATAAATTAAAAGCTCAGTCCTGTACACATCTCATGTCCAATGAAGCTTATTTCCAGGTTAAGGCTTTTCGCTTAAGTCCTTGTGAACTAGAAAGCCCACCCATGCAAGATTTATTTTCCCAAGGAAAAAGGAAAATTATTGCCATTCTGTCCTGTAAAAAGTGCCAGCGAATCAAAATATGGCTAGTTAAAGAAGTGGCTCAAGTTCAAATTTTACCTCAGTTCAGGCATAATTTTGTCAGTTTAATGTGTTTCTTATTATATTGCTTAAAAGCACAGCTGGGCCTCGTTTGATTGAATACTCCTCCACATACTCTCACAAATCACCAAGCCTTTCCTGAACACAGAAATCTAGGCACTAGGGAGAAAGTTTAAGGCCCAGCCACCTCTCCAGCACACTCAAATTTGTACATAGAGGAAGAGATTTGTGTTTCCATGAGGTGGAATTCCACTGTGTCAGTCTTGAGCTGCAAATTTAATCAAGCAAAGAGAAAGAGTAACATAGAAATAATGTATGGATTGCACCATCATGGTTTAAATATGTAACAGGGAAGGAAGGGTTACTATGATTTAGGGGGTATTTTCTTTTGTGCCTGGCTCTCGCCAAGAATACTAAGATTACAGGAAACAAATGCAGTAAGGTGGAAAGCGAACTCTGCCCCCTTTCTAAAACTTTATGGTTCATTCTGCATTTACACAACACCAACATAGCCACAATTTTGTTGTAACACCCTTGCAAAAGCCACTATTACTTTACACAAGTGACCTGCCTGATTGAAATAGGCTTGAATTCCTTTTGAGCATTTGCTCTAAAATGTGAACATTTTTAGACTGGAATTGTGAAAGAATGTTTAGACTACATATAGAGGCAAATTTAAGAATATTTCACTACCATGCACAAAATTATCCTAATGACTCCCATTCTGCAAAGAAAGTAGGGAAACTGAACAAGTAATTCTCAAAATAGCTCTACAGCTGTATTCCCCAGGAATCTTTGGAAGTACTTGTATCGGAAAAGTAATGATTTCATGCCACTTTCTGCTCTCTAGTGTAGCTGTGTCCCTAAACTAGTTCATAAGGGAACCGGGTGATGGGGAATACAGACTTACCACCTTGAGTCCTGGCCTTCTGATATTCTGTAGGCAATCCCCATCAGCCTCAGCTGGCATAATCAATGTTCAGGAATTCTGGGAACTGAAGTTCAGAATGACCAGGAAACACCAGGTTGCCTACCACTGATTTAAACTGTTCAGATATTATGGCCTAATATCTGGCTAATCAGGCTGACGTGGCAAAAGAGATCTGTGATAAGCTCCTTTGAAGGATTTCCCCCCTCCCACTATGCTGCTTCCTTGATCTCTTATCTGTTTGCTGTCAATCATAAAGGGAGGCAAATTCAGACACCCAAATCATGCTGGTATTTTCACTTTTGAAACTACTGGCAGCTGAGAGAGGGGCAATTAAGCTCAGGAAAACAGTGTCAGGGAAAATTTAAGTACACCTTTCCCTAGGGCTGATCTGGCTACTTTTAACAAACAAAAAAATCAGATCTGTTTCTACCTTCCAAGAGAGCAACAGAGTTGGCGGCAATCCGGTATAGCCTTTGCCAGTAGCTATGACACAATTCCTTTGGGGATCTAGGAAGTATGTCCAAATTTCTGCAGTGTAACTGGCACATTTATTGGTGCCTGTAGTATTAAAGATGCAAACTTTGTCGGTGTTCAATGCTGTGTTCTTGCTGCTTTTATGCCCCCCCTTCCTTCATGATTACACAAAGATATGAATGGCAGCAGAACACAGAGGAGTTCTTTCAATGCCTTCAATCCCATACCTACATATCAACACAGTTTAACTAACTACTCTTCTTCAATACACATTTCTGCTCAATGTTGTCAGCGTCCTAATACTTTGAAGATAACTGACTAGAATCTTACTGATAGTCATGTAAATTTTGTGAAACTTGCCATGACTACGTATGTGTAACTGATGAGGCACCAGGCCTTATCTCAGTTGTGCTATTTACAGTGTGACCAGACACATGACTTTAATGTGCCCCACTTCCTCCTCAAATAGCCACAGCAACATATGCAAACAGAAATAGGATTCTGGCCACGTTCAGACAGATTTCCAAACGTGATGGTCAGTATCTCATTCATATTCACTAAATGTGAAGTGGAAGGGCAATAATATAAGTTTCTCCCACCAGCTCCAGGAGTTTTCCCATTATATAGTATGTCCAGCTGCACAACTGGTCTCTCCACAAGTGAGAGCCACCACATAGCTGGAAGCATGCCAGAGCAGAGATGGGGATCTTAAGCTACTGAGCTGCAATTTAGGTCTGTTTATTCATTTTCAGAGACATTGTTTGTCCTACACAGAATGCAGATGAGCATTGTTTGCATATATTTCATATTGAAAGTACTGCCAAACTAGAATTGGGGACACAGTTGACATCCTGCTGCTGGACCTTTTAAAATTTATGACTAACATGAAATTAAACTTATGGTTGTTGCTTCTTCATCATCATCTTCTTCACACAAGTTGCACATTTTCATCTGCTACCTACCACAGTACCAAAATCTCTTCTTTCACCAGTCACTACCATCTCAGACCTTGTGAGCGTATATGTGAAATCTGGATTAATTTATTTGCCTCAGTGTTCATCATTTCACACGTGTTTACACTGAAACTGATTTATAATTTTAATACTTGCTCTTCTTGTCTGGAGAGAACCTTTGGGTGCTTTTCACAAACTATTTTTGATTTAACCACACTCAGTAATTTGTTGTTATCAGCAAACCTGGTCCCCTCGCTATAGACTCCTAACTCCATATTGTTCGTGAACAAGTTTCAAAGCAGTGGTCCCAATACAGATCTTTGAGAGACTTCACAATGCCCTAGACCTCTCTTCTTCCGCAACTTTTTACATTTCCTGATGAGGGGTTCAATCAAAAGTCTTCTGGTAGTATAGGTAAACAACATCTACCTGCCTGGAGCCCCGTTCAGGCATTAGGGCATCCCTGTGTGTCAACAGGTTTGGAGGGGGATGCCTAGCCCTGACCATCACCACTAGGGACAGTCCATCCATTAACTAGACTGAAATTGTTACCTCAGGCAGCAGAGTGCTGGGGGATGGCAGAGCTGTCACTGCCTTCCACACTCAGCCCCTCAGCCAGCCTGCCACAGCCTCTTTCTTTCTCTTCCATTGCCTGCCACCATATCCTAGCCATTCTAAGGTCAGCTACGAGAATAATACTTTGGCCCTAAAATCTTTGGGATCAAGGCATGTAATGACTGCCGCCTTCTTCTCCCCACTCCCAGTAACTGTTGAAGGGAGCAGTGCGTAGCAGTGACATTTCTCCTTCCACTGCTGGAATCACGAGAACTTGCACCGACATTGCCTTCCATATGCATCCACTGACAGATTCCTGCCCCTGAGACTCTTGCCCATGTGAAGAGTCTCCATATGAGCAGGGACTTGCTGAGAAATGCAAACAGAAATGAACAATGGATAGGAAAAGACTAATAGCTTCTCTCTAAGCTTGTTGACAAACTGGGATTCTCTAATACCTGAATGAGGCTTCTTGGAAGTCCCAGATTCTGGGCTACACAGAATTCAATTCACACAGTTGTTGGGAAAGGGAGTATGTCCTGTGGGTTGATCATACTCTGTCCAGAAAAACAGAATAAAGATATTCACAAAGCTGGGCAGTAGGGAAAGCAAAAAGGCAGCTCAAAGACAGGGAGGAACTATCAAGAGCAACCGACCCTTCACAGGGAGGATATACCTCCAATCTAAAAAATCCAAGTTATAGGAGTTCTTATTTTGTGTGAATATGCCAAGTGAAAGATTGTACAAAGGCAACAGAGTTCCTTGAGATACACAACAGCAATTAGTCTAGGAACAAGAACCTCTGAAAATACTTCTCCACACTGAAGAGGCATCCAGTGTCTCAACAAATATCTTACAATCCAAAGTTGCATTCATACAAAAGCAAATTTAATAACTGAGTACTAACAGTGCTGCTCAAAGTGAGAAGAAAACCAGCAGAAACTCATAGACAGCAAAAAGCAAAGCAGTGTTACATGTATTACTTTGATGAGTAGGGGCCCTAGTTTATTTTTTACTCTTACTATTTGCAGTGTGACAGGCAGGTGGGGACAATTTTGTCAAGCTCACAGCCAGGGAAGGAAGACATCAACCTCCCCTTCCCATACACTATAGTCTCAATTACTCCTCAGTCCCCATCATACTTAGCATTCATTTCAACTTTAAAAAACCTGAACCTGTATGTGATGCACTTAACAGCGTATGTAGTTTGGAAAAGTTACTTTTTTCTGTAACAGTTCTCAAGACTCTCTAGTGCATGGTGGGAGTTCTATGTAGTACAAAAACATAACTTTCCTAAGATCTGATTGCATACCACTGAACATGGCAAACTGCTAATGGACTATCAGAAGGAACTCAGATGTAACTATCTGCAAAAGAAGTTTGAGAAGAGTTTTAAGTCAACTTTTTCCTAAGATGCAGTTAAGGAGCACAGTCCAGAAGTCACCATTCTGAGTAGCATATCACAAGAGAAGGAAATCCAAACCTCTATGGCTCCCAAGGCTCATTTGGGTGTGTAGTGATCTTTAGGCAAACAACACACCCTGAAGACAAAGCAAAAGGGCTGAAGTTAGACAACTACTGCAATTGTTGTTGTTGTTGTTTAGTCGTTAAGTCGTGTCCGACTCTTCGTGACCCCATGGACCAAAGTAAGCCAATGCTTCTACTGCAATGCTTCTACATTAATCTATGGTGTTGCTGTGTGATTCCGATTACCCTGTCACACAAAGGTGGAAAAGGTGCAGAAAAAGGAAACCAACATTGACCAAAGAATAGAACCATTTTCCTAATTACAAAGGCTAAAATGTTCTAGGCCTTTTAATGTTGAGACAATAGACCTTTTGTCCTGTTGCCTCAATCAGCAGTTGATCTTTGAGGTACACTTCATCTGAACCTGGAGACTCTATATGGCAATCACCATCAATAATCATTGGTAATTTCTCCAATAATTTATCCAATTCCTTTTTAAAGACATATGAATTTGTGTCCAGGGACACATCCTGCAGCAGCAAATTCTGTCATTGAGCTGTTTTTCGCAAACTACTGCCATCCTTTTTCAATGGCAGGTCGTATGGAAGAAAGAGGGGGGAAAGGAAGCCTGTTTTCTCCTCTCCGTGCATTATTTCTATATACAAAAAGATCCTATCCCTCCACTTTGTTCATTCTTCTCTTTACCGTCAGACCCTGTTTGCGGACTTAATGGCAGGATCTGGCCCACTAGTGCGAGAAAGAGGATATCAGTCCTTTGGTTTTAATAAAGCAGGGCACTTCTTTAAAAAAACAAAAACATGTTCCTATCCTGCTCACAGGAATAGCAGTTTAAGTGCGTTGCAGCCGCTATAAAAGAACCTCGTAGCACCTTAAAGCCGGAGAAATTCCCCGCGGCATAAGCTTTCCTGGATTGCCGCCCACAGACACGAAGCTGGCGGTCTATGCGACTTGCAGTCGCTTACTGCGCGTTTCCTACCCACCAAGCCTTCCAAAGCGGAGTTAACCACCGGGTTCACTCAGCCCGGACCCTACTCCTGACCGCTCGCTGCCGAGGCGCCCGGTTACCTTCTGCCACGGAGTGCCGACGAGCAGCTCGAGGTAGTAGCCACGCCCGGAGTCCCCCTGCAGGTTGTCCACCATGGCCACCAAGTTGACGGCGCTGCCGGGCTCCGAGGCTAAGGCTAAGCCCGCCGCCTTTTCCGGCGGGCTGCCAGTCCCGTCGCTGCCCGGCGGCTTCAGGAACAGGGGCGTGGGCGCCACGGAGCCGTCGGGGGCGACGGGGGAAGACACCCGCAGAGGGAAGGCGAAGGGAGCCCGGCAGCGCCCGGCCACGCTGAGGGAAACCACGAGGAGGAGGAGGAGGAGGAGGAGGTGGTGGTGGAGGAGCCAACGCGCCGCCGCCGGCCGCTCGCCCATCCCGTTGCTGCCCAGTCGCCCCGCAGTTAACACGACGCCAGCTGCAGTCCTCCCACACGCTTCTTGTCACAGCGGGCAGGAACAGAAGCGGCGGGCTCTTCGCCGGCCGGGCTTCATTCCGCCGCCCCAGGCACGGGTCTCCCTCCCATGCCTGCCCGGCGGCTCCCCCGTCCCTCCCTCCCTCCCTCCGTCCACCCACCTCCCCGCCCTCTCGCTTCGGACGGCGAGGAAAGTTTCTCCCCGCTGCAGCGCCAGCGGGAGCAGCCGCGGCAACAGCACTTCCCGTCGGGCGCCTCCTTCCTCCGGCAAACAATCCCCGAGTAAACTTCCCAGGCTGGGCTGGGCAGCGGATGTGACGGGAGCAGAGCCGGTGTGGAGGGAAAAGTCCCCAGCAGGGCGGTCAGCGCCGCTCACAGCGCCCGGCCCCCACCCTCGCCGGGGCCGGCCTGGCCGCACCCGCAGGTGGCCAATCAGCGCGGCAAGGAGGGGACGCCGCACCCGGGCCCTCGGGGGGGGGGGGTCGGTGGATGTGGAGGGAAGCGTTTTGCCCTAAGCGGGCGGGGGGAGGGGAACGGGGCCTCAAACAATTGCCTAAGAGACATTTCGGGAATGGAGAGGGCAGCAGCAAGAGCCTACCTTGACATTTAATTCCGTCCTGTTGGTGGAAGCTTCCCGCTCACACAGAATTCCTCGTCAGCTGCTTGGCACCAGAATTCTGTGGGGGCCCCCAGCGTATATCTGGTCCTGCACAAAATGGAGTTGAACCCGCCACCAGCTCTTGCCGCGTTTCCACGCAGCCCTTCTCCCTGCCCTTGCCCACCTCCGGTTCTTATTTCTGGCACCAACACACTAAGAACAGCCCGGACCAGAGTTTCTTATCTACCGTACGATATGGTGTGTCAAGAAATAACTTTGGTGGGCTGCGTGCTCGCTGTGGAAATGTAGGAAGCAAGACATGCTGAGGAGTGAGAGGTGTTCTTTACCGCTCTGGAGGCAGCTGTCAGTACGAAGGCAAAAGGCGTTAGTCTTGCAATAAGTGGAAGGCGATGATGGTGGAGAAGGAGTTGGTTTCGTGACATCCCAATGATTGAAATAGTGTGTCTGCACATAATTCACCATTTGTTTCGCGTTGCACAAGGGTCAGGCACGATAATAGACTCTTCCAATTTCACTCTGTTGCTGCATACCGGCTGTTGCATACAGCATAAAGCTCTCCTCCCAGACCGTCCCAGTAACACTTCACTTAATACAATTTGTATTATTATTTATGTATTTTGGTAATTTCAGGGGGAAGATCACCTTAGTAAAGTCAGACCCTGTAACAGAAATAGTGGACACTCTTCTTCCACCTCTGTTTACTCAAGGAGTAGATCGCATGTTGCAATTTTGATGACTAGAGGTTGTCGGCTGCAAAGTAATGGTTGTGGAGAATCCCCCAGCACGTTAGAATTGTGATTCCAAACCTGGTACTGTCAAAATCACTGGGAATTGTTTCTATGCTTACTTGGAGTGAATAGATCAAAAAGACAAGAAGAAGGATGAGGAGGGGACCACAGTGGAGGGCACAAAGGACAAATGGGTGAAGTATCTTTCAGACAGGGAACTCACTTAGTCAGAGAGAGAGAGAGGTCTGAGCCAAAGGCCTATATTTTGCCATCACACCCAAACAGATTCTGGTTGTAGCCTTCATTACAGCCACAGAATAGGCTATCCGGATCAACGATTTACGAGTGGCAGAAGCTGAACGACTCTGGATAAAAGTTTCTGCAGAACTTCCCAGCGCTCAACCGCCACTATCCAACCTCACCAGACAGGAAAGAAGGGGCAGGGGCAGAAACACTTGGAAAAGGACCACACCATAGACAGGGTGACCTACCACCAATTATATCATGGAGAGGGCCCCCCCCCCACCTTTATGGATTTCCCAGAATACGCAAAGAAGGAGCCCTCAGATCCGTCAGCAGCAGCATAAACTCAGTAACATACAACATTGAGAAATACCTGGCCACCATCTTAGCACCATTGGTTGGACCACCACATTCACAACTCAGAGGAGTTAGCGTCCGTGGTCAGGGAACTTAAATTAAATACTGATGGAACTGTGGTATCCTTTGATGTTACATCCCTCTTCACCAGCATTCCCACCCCCAATGCCCTAACAACTGTAAAAAGGAGACTGGAAGAAAACAACACCCTCTCCACCAGAAGCAGACTCAACCCGGACCAGATATTCCTGCTCTTGGACCTGTGTCTGAGCACCATTTACTTTACCTGCAGAGGTAACTTTTACAGACAGAAACATGGCTGTGTCATGAGTTCCCCAGTGTTGCCCATTGTTGCCAACGTATAGCCTTCACAGACCACATAAATGCAGTGGACCCAAATATCAAGTTCACCAGAGAAGACACCAAAGACAGCCGGCTGACTTTCCTGGACTGTGCAGTCATCATAGGATCCAACAGCAGCTTTGGAATAGAAATCTACAGAAAACCTACAAACACCGATCAATACCTGCAGTTTGACTCTCATCACTTATTGCAACACAAACTAGGGGTCATCAGGATGCTAAACCACAGAGCAAGAAACATCCCCACCTCCACAGAAGCCAAGAAGAAAGAAGATGGACATCTGAAGACAGCCTTTAAGGCCTGTGTATATCCAAAATGGGCCTTTAACAAGGCAATGTCCCAACCCAGCAGGACAATGGAACAGTCTGAGACCCAGAGACGACAGAAGAACCTGGTCATTCCTTACATGGTGGGTGTGTCTGAAAAGCCCAGAAGGATTTTTGGTAAACACCACAACCCGTGCACTTCAAACCCACAAACACACTAAGACAGAGACTTGTCCACCCAAAAGACCAGACACCAAAACACAATAGGAGCAATATAGTATATGCAGTCCAATGCAAAGAGGAGTGTTCAGAACTCTACATTGGAGAAACCAAACAGACACTAAACAGGAGAATGGCCCATCACAGGAGGAGCAACGGCTCAGGACCACAATCAGCAGTGTATCTGTGAAGATTCTCAGTTATCCAGGCGTGGTTATCTGGAAGTTGAGTCATGGCAACTGGACTTCTTTCTTGTTAGGTTGAAACGTTTCGCTACTCATCCAAGCACCTTCTGAAGAATAAATTTATTTATTCTTTCTTTCTTTCTTTCTTTATTTATTTAATCGAATAAATTTATTTATTCGATTTCTATCCCGCCCTTTTAGACAAAGTCTACACCCGCCCGGAGTAGACTTTGTCTAAAAGGGCGGGATAGAAATCGAATAAATAAATAAATAAATAAATAAAATAAGAAGCAGCTTCTGAAGAAGCTGCTTGGATGAGTAGCGAAACATTTCAACCTAACAAGAAAGAAGTCCAGTTGCCATGACTCAACTTCCACACAATCAGCTGTGTCCCTTCATTTGAAGGGCAGAGGACATTCACTTGATGACCAAGATATACACATTTTGGACCAAGAAGATAGGTGGTTTGAGAGAGGGGTCAGGGAGGCGATACATGTGCATATAGAAAATCCCTCACTCAGCAGGGGTGGAGGCCTTAGATACAATCTATCTCCTATTCATCATGCTGCCCTTTCATCTGTCCCCAGAAAGATCAGGACCACACCCACCAGAAAGTCCACTGTTAATGACTGTTAACAACCAATGATAATGGATGGAGAAAGACTGCAGAGGTGGGATTTTCACTCACTCCCCCATTTTTTGTCCATCTAACAAGCCTATTCAGACCAGGGGGAAGTGAAACCAATGTGGAGAATATATCAGGGGTCTCCTACCAACTCTCCACAGACTGAAGAAGATGTTTCGATGAGCAGCAAAATGTTTCAACCTAATAAGGAAGAAGTCCAGTTGCCATGACTCAACTTCCAGATAACCTCACCTGGATGACAGAATCTTCACAGATACATCAAGAAATAATGAAGGAAATGCTTCAGAATGAGGATGGTCAAATCTGCATTATTTCCCATTGTCTACACCAGAGGTCCCAACCCCCAGACCGCAGCCCGGTGCCAGTCCGTGGCCTGAGCCGGACCAGGCCGCGGAGACAGACCTCCCCCCCGCACGCACTCCCCCCGCACAGCCCCTTTGTGCATGTGTGCGCACGCCTGTGCCCACACGAGCGCTCCCCCACCCCTTCGCCCATGCGCACGAGTGCCCCCTGAGCACCGCCCTGCCCTTCGTGCATGCACACGAGTGTGCGCGCACCCACACGAGTGCCACGCCACCCTTCGTGGATGCGCACAAGTGTGTGCGCACCTGCACGAGTGCCTTCCCGCTCCTTCACGGATGCTCGCGAGCACGAGCGCGCCCGCGTGAGAGAGAGAGCGCACTCCTTCACGCATGCGCACGAGCGCAGGGGGTGCCCCACCTTCCCCAACCGGTCTGCGGGGTTAAAAAGGTTGGGGACCGCTGGTCTACACAATGTACAGGATTTCACAGTGTGGTGTAGTGGATAGAGTGATGGCTAGGACTCTGGAAAACAAGGTTCGAATCCCCACTTAGCCATGGAAACTAAGTGGGGAGTGGAACTGGTAAAACCATTCCTTAAATATTTCACTTACTTGAAAGCCTTACTAGGGTCACTGTAAGCTGGCTCTAGCTTGATGGTACAGAACACACACACACATACAATGTACAAGTCAATGTGAATCAGCCTGGAGTTTTCCCCCCAATCTAGGTTTTTTCCTCTGATGCTGGTGCTTCTACTTTTTTGATAGCAAATGCATTTGCATGAGTTTAGGTTGTGTGATCGCTTGGGCCAATGTAGAAAACATCTACCACCACCAAATACTAAACCGGGAGCAATTTTCACATTAACAAATAGAGAGCAGAGTTTTCTAAATTGTTCTTTTTCTGCTGTTAAAGTGAGAGATTTAGTCTTGTCCATGGTAAAATGCCATTTTCCTTCAAATTGCTTGTTTTCCTCTTTCCTTTCCATTCTCTTTTCTCTCTTTTAAAAGGCTTCGTCCTGTTGCCCTAGGGCAGGGGTCTCCAAATTTTTCAGTGTGAGGGCCACATCGTATATTTTACACATTTTCAAGGGCTGAAGGAGGGAAGGAGGGAAGCGATCCTCCAACATCCAGCGGAGTTGGGGGATTGTTTGTGTCAGGCTTCTCTTATCTTCCTATCTCCACCCAGGCATAGGAAGAGGAGGGAAGGGGGACCCAAGCGATCCCCCACCTCTGTTGTCTTTGCAAAGACAGTGGGGGTGGGGGATTGCTTGGGTCCCCCTTCCCTCTTCTTTCTATGCCTGGGCTGGATAAAAAAGGCAAGGCAGGCTGGATGTGGCCTGCGGGCCATAGTTTGGAGAACCCTGTCCTAGGGCATCTAGGCAACCAAAGGGGGGAAAAAAGAGCCAGGCGGAGTCAGCAGAGATTGACAAAGGAATACTTAATTAGCACTTATTTTTCAGCTTGTTAAAGTAGCTCTACTATAGCCATGGCTCCTGCAAATCTGGACTGCTACAGAAAAGCTACCTTAAACTGCAAACAAGGCTGATTGCTAATTTCTTTCTTCTTTGCTGACTGTCACTAAAATGAATTTACCCAACGAAACCTGACTTCCTAGATGCAATTTCACCTCAGCTCCATTAATACTTTCCCCCCACTGTATAATCACACCTTCAGTTAGAACTAAGTTCTATTGCAGGAAGTGGCACTTACATCCTAGTAAATCAGTTGCAGACTCAGCTGATCAACAGATTGAGCTTCTGTGTGGTCTGTTATGTGTCATCAAGCTGAGATTTACAGCAATCTGATTTCTGAGGTTTTGAAACCAGACCTCTTGAGTCCTAGTTTTGCATTGTATCCACTATGCTGTGCATCTCACCACAGAATCCTAATTCATGTCAAACAGTTTGCTGGTAAAACATCAGTGAAAAAAAAAAATTCAACTTGTTATTTCCTTCACAATTATATCCTACCTTTTGTCCAACAAACTGAAGGTGATGTACATGGCTGTTGTCTTCTTTTCTTTATCCTCACAACAACCCTATGAGGTATGTCAGGCTGAGCAAGAGAAAGAGTGACTCACTCCTCCAAAATCAGCTAATGATTTTCATGGTTCGGGGGGACGAACTTGGCTAGCCTGTGTCCTGATTCAGCACTCTGCTGGTATGACAGCAACAATACTTAGAAATTGAAGGTTTCAGGAATACAGCTGTGTAACTAGCAATTAATTCCAAGAGATCTATTTGAAATGGTGTTTGGGGGAGTCGATGGGAAGAGGCCAACCCAAATGATCAAAATAACTTATGGACATGTCTCTCAAAACACCAGGGTCATATCCATAAGCTTTATGCATAGTTACTAACCAGAATGAAGATGATGGATAGAATCAAATGAGCTAGTGCTAATCAACCTTACTTTGCATGGGTTTTTTGGTATGTTGTTTATTTGTGTACCTTTATTCCCTTCCCTTCTTTTGTGCAGCAAATATAAGGAGCATTCTGGAAGAAACAAAACAGCCTTGGGTGTGCAACCATACATTTTGGTACAAATGTCATGTACAAATTTGGGCATAGGCTAAGTCATGAACACACCTTTTTGAATGGCTAAAATATTACGAGAATTGTTGGCAAAATTTTAAAATCAGATTGATGTGTTGAAAGATGGCTACAAGTCCATGTATGAACATTTGATGTGGTCCTTAGAAAAAGTTTACCTCTGAGATTACTAAACTCATGTTATCTTGACGACACCCACAATGCTTCTGGTTGAAGTTTTATTCGGTTGTTAGGGAAGTATTCTTTGTTCATGTCAGAAGCACTAGAGTACCATTAATAAATGTAACAGATAATGTTTGCACAATAATGGACAACATCAAGTTTTTTGGGCAGCTAGCATCAAATCGTCCATGGTACATGTTGAAGGGCACAGAATACACTGACGTAGGTGTGAAGTTGTCTCTTCTGTGCACTCATAAAGGACTTTGTCAGTATAAACTTCCCATTTTCTTAGGTTCACCGTGATTCTGCCAACTCCAGCCCATAGTCTATAAAGTGAATTCAGAGTAACTCAGTTCTCTGTGTAACTAAGAGCTAGAATTTCCTGGGGTTCCATCCATTTTAAGAAGTGGGTTGTTCTTCCTTTCCATATTATAGTCTTGGTGTTCTCTGCTCTTAACTTTCCCTTGATTTTAATCTGGGAAGATTGGGATGGTATCTGAAGAGTAGATGCTCATTTGAAGCAAAAGCCCTTGGTTGGGGCAAAGGCAATTAGAGTTAAATAACATCTGGGGACCCATATCCTTCCTAGTCCATAATCTAGACCAGTGGTTCTCAAACGGGTTCCCAGATGTTCTGGAACTGCAATTCCCAGGAGCCTTCACCACTTGCTGTGCTGGTCAGGATTTCTGGGAATTGCAGTCCAAGAACATCTGGGGACCCCAGTTTGAGAACCACTGATCTAGCCCAGTGGTTCTCAGTTTTTTGCCTACCATGTGTTGTTGGGCAGTAGAAATCCCAGCCTGCATGGCTGGAGATTATATTAGCTGGTTCAAAAACATCTGGAGAGCCAAAAAGTGAGAATTTTTGGTTTAGGCTTCAGACAAATAGCATATGCAAATAAAGAACCATTAGAATTTTATCTGATTCAGACAGCTTTAATATTAAAACACCTATCCTTGTCATATAGGTATTGCTGCTGATTTTTTTGCTTTGAATGTGTTTTAGAGTTTTTAAAAATTGTTTTCATTATATTTCTTTGTTTAAGTTATATTTTATTGTTTAATTATATTGATGCCCTACCCTGATATCTGTAAAGAGGAAGGGCAGTTTTAAAGTAAGCCAGGGGATGTTGCTGCCTATTTTCATATGTTGTTATCATTACTGTTGCAGTTTATGGTTTTTCCAGGATCTTAAAGTTTTTATTCATTTTGTAAACCAGACTGGTACCATAAGGTGGTTAAGATGATAAGGTGATAGGCAGGAAACAAACAAGTAAGCAAGCAATAAATAAACAATATATGTGATATAAGTAATTTTTTAAAAGAAGTGTATATGGTAACCATGTTGTAGTGTGGAGTGCTTGTATTTTTCTGTCCTCTGAAAATGGCGAGTCTCTTACGGCCATTGAGCATGTTGAATCCTCACTGGCCTGTTTTAAATATTCCTTTCCCCTTCGCCTCCTTAAATATATTTTGTGTTGCTGGAAACCTTTAGGCTGCCCAAGCCCCCTTTTGGCTAAATAAGGGTGGTAGGAAGTACAAGTCAAAAGCAGCTTGGTAGGCTCCATGTTACCAAAGCCAAAAATTAATTTTAGATGATGTATTAGAGCAGTAGTGAATGGAGACAATTTCGATAGTGTTCTCTGTTGATCAGTAGGCAGGCAGATCCTCCCCACTCCATTAACTCCCCTTCATTCTGTTGGTTTAAGATTCCTGTCCCAGATATACAGATATTAATCAAGCGTAGCACTGTCACCTACTTAAACCTAACCTATCTTACTCACAGGGCTATTGTGAGGATAATACAGGGTGGAGGATGAAATAGGATGGTATGTTGTCTTGGAGGGAAAGAGGAATATAAAAGTAATAAATCAATAAATCTGTCTGATTAATGTGCCAGTTTCTCTGTGATTTATAAAGAGCTGTTTCGTTTCATCCAGATTTTTAGTTTTGCTTGTTGGCTATACCAATGTTGGTTTTTTAATTATCTGTTTTATATGGAAAGGTTGAGGGTGAAACATGCCTCTGAAATATCACATGCAGGCTTATCTTATATAAGATTATCTTATGAAAAGATGATATTGTTATAAAAGCAATCCATACATTTTCCCTTCTTGGCCTAGACCAACCTATTGCTGTCTTAAAATGGCATTAGGGTTCTGCAGTACATGCTGAGGAAAAGCCTGCTCTAATAGCTATCCACATGTTTGCTACAACAGTGGTTCTGCAGCTGGGATGCTCCGCCTAACATTATTCCTTGATTGACCCTAAATGATTGATAAATAATTTTAAAAACCTGCAGTGGACAGGAGTTTTTCCTCTATGGTTCATCTGTATCAGAGGTGGCAATACATTTTTCTGCTAGAGCCACAAGCTCTGTCTAAGCTCCTCCCTGTAATATGTAGTAATACACAGAACTTGGAAAATGTACTTTGGACTACAACTCCCGTGATGGCCATTGCCTACGCTTTCCCAGAATCTGTAACACAAAAAGCATGGTACGGTATCATTGCATTGTGAGCTGGGCTCTGTCTTTTATTGCATTTCACTGGCTTATGCTTTCAAGGACAGGAGAATGCACAGCATGATTACACTGCATTATTTTATGTGATGCCTTTTTCATTACTAAATGGCATTTATTTAGGATCCACTACTTCAGTGCACATGACAGCATAGCCGGAGAAGGAGAAAGTGGATAGAGATGCTGGAAATACACAGGAGATGAAGAGGGTAAAATCCAGCACAATGCGGGAAGAGTGAAAAAATTCTTGCAAGCACAGTTGTGATGGTTTACACACAAGGGGTTTTGCAACTGATTGCTCTGCCTCTTTTAGGAATGCTTGTGCAACAAAAATGCTATATTGAATATCATTTTTGTGCTACCTCAGAAAATGGGCACAATGGATCTTATGCTGACGTAACATCACTGGATGCAGGCCAAAGAATTACATAGGAAATTAATTTCCCTAATAGCCAGAAAGGGCATCATAACACCTTAAAGAGAAACATGTCAATCTAATGACTAAACAGCTGAGAATGCATTCAGTGAGAGCTGGAAAGCCATAGCAGAGGTGTGACTTTCAGTTCTGTGAATGACCAGCATAAAAGATCTGGGAAAACATAGCAAGGAAGGAGGCATTGGAAAATAATAGGAAACATTCCCCACATTGCCACAGTACTTCTGTAATGTTGATTCTATTAACAGGTCTTAAGCCCTCTTGAACTTTGGACTGTGGCAATTAACACAGAGAGATTTATACAAGAACATGGTTTCTTAGCTTTTCTGTTAAAATGTAAGTTTTTGTCAATTGTCTGAAAAACTGCATGTGCAAATGGTTTATACCCTTCATTTAAAAAGCTCCAGTGGTGACTCTTAATTAAAGTAGTCACTTCAATGAACTACTGTATGTATGTGCAAAAGAACAGAAATTATTTCAGTGGGATCTTGATGCAGAATGTGGTGCTCCTTCTCCAACCAAAGTTTTTGCTTAGAATTTTGGCTCTATGAAATCGTTCCCTAAATTATAAACTTTTGGATTAGGCCATAGCTTTACTGGTTCACTAAAAAGTTACAAAGAAGGGGACCGTTTCAGTTTTCTAAAACGTTGTGTCAGGCAAGGATTGATAGAAAACAGTTAAAGCAGAAAATCCAAAAATTGGACCAGATGTGATGTCCGAGGCTAGAACTGGATTTAGTAACTTCTGCTCTGTGCTGACCTGGCCAGTCGTGTGTTTCGTTCTGTCAGGGAAGGAGCTGCTGAAGGAAGTATATGTGCTCAGGATGACTTGGCAGATTTCTTCCCTTTCAACAGCAAATTTTTGTCCCCCTCGAATTTTGGTACATTGCTCACCCCACCCTGATTATGGCTCTGCCCATGACTCACATAGTCAGGAAAGGAAAACAGAGCTTTAGATGCCACATGAAAAAGAAGTGTCAAAGGTATGAGTCCTCAGTCCTTCCGTCCCTCTGCAAACAAAGATGGGATTAGTCCCTGGCAACTTTGCCACTTGCCTTGGTTGAGGACACAGACCTCTTATCACAGGTTTGGAGAATAAAAATACAGCACAATAGGAAAATGTCAATATTATAGTGCGATAAATAAAGCGATTCAGTAAAAATATTGCATTACCAATAATTCTGTTTCTATGAATGAATTGCACAGCTACTTTCTACTTTCTTTACCTAAACTGGAATACTTCATGATGCCTTTAATTTCTAATGGCCCGCTTTCTATCCTTGAGACATCTCTAAATGTGGACATGCTTTGTAGATTTCTTGCTGAATATGTCAGTTTTTGGAATTTTGTGTATAGAGCGTGTTAAAATAATTAAAGAGTGTGTGGAAAACTGAAAGTGCCTTTAAAATTTAAGTTTGAGCAGCAGTTTACTAAGAGTTACTACAAAACAAATAGCCTGTTTTCTAGCCAAGTCTGGGAGCAAGGCCACTCTGTACAATAACATTGCTATAGGTGACAGTTCAGCATGGAGTAAACAACGGAAAGAACTGAAAATGTTCTCTGCACAACGGTATTTTGGTGTTACAATATCTTGGTCTTACAGTATCTTGGTGTTCCAGAGCCTTTATTTTGCATTCCTTTATTCCTCCAGGCATTGCAAAACAAGCATGTTATCATCACAGTGGCTCCTTGCCAGATTCTGAGTTCCAAGCCCTTGGATTTACAGTTGGTGTAACAACAATAGACATTCCTATTAAATATTTTCTATTGGTGTACTAGTCTCCTTGACTACCAGGACCTGCAGAAAGGATAGTTGATAGTTGATGAAGGAGAGATAGGGTATAAATAAAGGCCAGAAAAGATAGCCAGGGGAGGAACAACAACATTCAACTCTCAATACAAGACAGCAGCAACACAATCTGCATGGATTTTCCTCCATAGATTCAAACTGGTTTGAGTGAGCATTTAGAAGTATTCTGTGTGTGTTCTTAATATACTTAGAGACTAAGAAAGACATTCTCTTTAATATATTTTAATGTTAACAGCTTTTGCAATGTGCCTTTTTAGGCTGTAAGCTCCTGCATTTTTAGAATGTAACTAAACCATTCTTTTTGGTATTTTTATTGTATTTTTTATGCTCCTGTATTTTGGATTGAATTCTGACTTAATTATTTGCCTGCAACTTAAGTTTAGTTTTCATATATTTTTAAGCATTTGTGCCTAATTTTTTGTTTAATGTTTTCAATATATTTTGGCTTGCAACCTTTTGAACTAATTTCCTCCTTATGGTATATAGTAGCAATGTAGAAATAAAGCTTGTAGAATTAGACAAGTGGATGTCACCTGAAATTATTGCCACAGTGAAAAGACTTATAGTTGATACCCAAATGGATTTTGTTATGATTGGAAAATGTTTTCTGATTTCATTCTTGAATTAACTCTTCTTTTGGAATAAATGCCAGCTGTGATGAACACAGACTTCTGATATTTCCCTAGAGGTCTATAAAGTTCTTTAGGACTCTGCAGAGATGTTCAGGTATCAAACTCTCTGACTTGACATTTATGGTAAGCCAACCAGGAGAATCAGACAATCAGGATAATCAGCCAGAAAATCCAGAAGACTTGTGTACCTAGTTTCTGGGCCTGAAATTTTGGCAAGCCAATCAGGATTTTGCTTGCTCAGCTTGTAGCCCTTTCAAATTTATTTTACATATGCAGACCTTTTCCTTTCAGTCAATGCATGTAGCTTCTTGAATCCATGTAAATTGATTTCTAGAACTGGAAATGAGGGGGCGGGGGCGGGAGAGCAGCCAAATTGACCAAAGATCTGCAGGAACCTCTGTCTAAGAAAAGGTTAAGAAATCTGAGGGTTTTTAGTTTGAAAAAAATGAGTAATAGGAGATACAGCAGATGTATAAAAATATGCATTGGCTGAAATCCTGTTGCTTAGCGTAGTAAGTTGCGACTACAGTAGGTTCACTGAATCAATTGAATCAATGGAACTTATGGAGGAGTTGATTCACCAAATCCCCATTGATTCAAGGGGTCTACTCTAGTTGCAACTTACTATACAGAGCAACAGTATAGTTGCAACTTACTATACAGAGCACTGGATTATGGAGAAAGCCAGAGAGTTCCAGAAAAACATCTACTTCTGCTTCATTGACTACGCAAAACCCTTTGACTGTGTGGACCACAACAAACTATGGCAAGTCCTTAAAGAAATGGGAGTGCCTGACCACCTTATCTATCCCCTGAGAATTCTATATGTGGGACAGGAAGCAACAGTTAGAACTGGATATGGAACAACTGATTGGTTCAAAATTGGGAAAGGAGTACGACAAGGCTGTATATTGTCTCCCTGCTTATTTAACTTATATGCAGAAAACATCATGCGAAAGGCAGGACTGGAGGAATCCCAAGCCGGAATTAAGATTGCCGGAAGAAATATCAATAACCTCAGATATGCAGACGATACCACTCTGATGGCAGAAAGTGAGGAGGAATTAAAGAACCTCGTAATGAGGGTGAAAGAGGAGAACGCAAAAAATGGTCTGAAGCTCAACATCAAAAAAACTAAGATCATGGCCACTGGTCCTATCACCTCTTGGCAAATAGAAGGGGAAGATATGGAGGTAGTGACAGATTTTACTTTCCTGGGTTCCATGATCACTGCAGATGGTGACAGCAGCCACGAAATTAAAAGACGCCTGCTTCTTGGGAGGAAAGCGATGGCAAACCTAGACAACATCTTAAAAAGCTGAGATCACCTTGCCGACAAAGGTCTGCATAGTCAAAGCTATGGTTTTTCCAGTAGCGATGTATGGAAGTGAGAGCTGGACCATAAAGAAGGCTGACCGCCGAAGAATTGATGCTTTTGAGTTGTGGTGCCGGAGGAGACTCTTGAGAGTCCCCTGGACTGCAAGGAGATCAAACCTATCCGTTCTGAAGGAAATCAACCCTGAGTGCTCACTGGAAGGACAGATCCTGAAGCTGAGGCTCCAATACTTTGGCCATTTCATGAGAAGAGAAGACTCCCTGGAAAAGACCCTGATGTTGGGAAAATGTGAAGGCAAGAGGAGAAGGGGACGACAGAGGACGAGATGGATGGACAGTGTCATCGAAGCTACCAACATGAATTTGACCCAACTCCGGGAGGCAGTGGAAGACAGGAGGGCCTGGCGTGCTCTGGTCCATGGGGTCACGAAGAGTCGGACACGACTTAACGACTAAACAACAACAACAACAAAATACAGAGCAACAGGATTTCAGTTCTTGTGTGGCAAACATGGATAAAATTATGCATAGTGTAGCAAATATCGAGAGGAGTTTTTCTCTTTGTTTCATTGTATTAAAAGTCAGCATCATGCAGTGGTGCTAACTAGTGGGAGAATTAAGGAAGACAGAATCTCTTCGCACTGTGCATTGTTAAACTGTGTAATTTTCTACCAGAGACACACAGAGATTATGATTGTTCCATAAACTAGAAGAATGGTTCCCAACTTTGGGTCCCCAGGTATTCTTGAACGAAAGCTTCCAGAAGCCTTCCCCACTAGCTGTGCTAGCCAGGATTTCTGGGAGTTATAGTCTAAGAATATCTGGGGACCCAAGGTTGGGAACCACTGATCTAGAATCATCAATGTGGTTCTGGGAAGCAACCAATTGCACCCCTCTCGCATTGCTTTGCTCGTGCAAGTTGCAATGAGCCTGAAGAGAACAGGTTCTTGCTTGCGTGTAGGCTGCATGTTCATGTTCTCATGGATATGTTGTGCATGCAATAATCTCTTCTGACTGTGCCTCTTCCAAAGGAGGCAACAACAGACAAGATATGACACTAGAACTTTCTCTGCTCATGTAGTCATGTTAATCATTGTCTGAATGTTTGATTCAGAGATACAGTGATTGCTACCAACTTGGATGGCTATTAAAAAGGGTTAAATGACTCAATGGAAGTTAAAGTTATCTTGTAATGGTATGATCCAGCCAGTTCATGTATTGCTGATTTCACCAAAGTTAAGACTATGTTCCTGTCTTTTGCCTTGGGATCTTTGCTACGCAACATCCTACATTTGAAGAGCTAAGCAGGAGGGAACTGAATGCATGGGAACACACAGAGATGACTTTCTGCAAAGCTATGCACACGCCAATTCAACTTTTCTTTCTGAATGTATCTAATCAATAGTCTTGTAAGCCAACAATAAATATACTAGTGCTGCTTCCAGAAATATTAGTTTTCTATTGCAGTCCTTTTAATCATAATAATTATTATTTACACAGTGCAGTTCTAATGCTCAAAGCACTTCACATACATCATCAGTCTAATATTTGCAATAAGTAGAGAGCTCAGCACCAACACATGGCATCCCTGGACAGTTGCCCAGGCCCACTGCTATCTCCATACCTTCCTGAACATAGCTAATCTTTGATTTCAGAAGATGAACTAGTCTCTCCTAGTTAGCACTTGGATGGGAGACCACCGAGGTTTACTAGGGATTGCAAGGTAGTATTAGTTTTAATAGTGGAATCTGAACTTGGATGGTAGATAGTTACAAATCACTGATTACTTCTCATTGTTTAATTTTCCTAATAACAGAGGAAAATGTTTCTAATACTTCTACAGTTGGAACTGAACAAGGGATAGCTTCACTCCTTTTGTGCTAGAATTCTCTGTAACGCTTTAGTTATTTTTATAGTTGGTGTGTGTGTGAAATAGGTGTGGGCACAAATCTTGGTTCGGAGGTTTGTGCCAGTTTGTATATGCCAGACATTCCCTCTCCCTGTCTCTCCGGACAATGACTCATTCATCAGTGGGAGCGCACTCCCCTCCTTCTCCTTTTCGGCTGTTTGACCAGTCCCTGTCAGGAGCACGGGTTTGCCTGTCCTGACTCCTTGTCTCAGTGAGGGAACAACCAAGGAGGTGGAGCAGGAAAGCCTGTGCTCCTGCCAGAGACTGGTCGAACAGCCGAAGAAGAGGTGGAGAGAAGTGCTCTTCAGCTGGTGAGTGGGGGATCTAGCCAGGGCGGCAGGGGAAGGGAAGGGAGACTATTGCATGCAGGACCTATCCATGAGAACATGAACACACAGCCTACGTGCAAGTAAGAACCTGTTCTCTTCAGACTCATTGCAAGTTCCACGAGCAAAGCAATGCAAGAGGGATGGGGTTAGTTGCTTCCCAAGACCACTGTGATGATTCTAGATTAGTGGTTCCTAACCTTGGGTCCCCAGATGTCATCTCTAGTGTGTACTTACTAAATGGTGTAGGAGAAACATCACATAGTTCAAGTGCCAGTTTATGCTGCTATCTTATGCTCTGTTTTGGGTGTCAAGATGATATTAAGGTAGATGGGAAGAGAATGTATTTGCATTCAGATTTTTTTTTAAGTAAAGAAAAATGCCAATTGTAATTATTCTTGAGAAAAGGTTAAGGAAATAGCTCCTTAAAAAAATGCCACTATAGTGCAAATAACTGCTTTTGAAGCTTACTTTTTTTTTGAAGTAGCTTTCTACAATCTGGATTTAACCAGGACAGTGCAAATATTTGCATGCATTCAAAATAAAACTGACTGGTGATTTCACACCCTATCTTTACTCCCAGTAGTAGGATCAAATTATAGTAGATACTGCAAGATCTCTTTCTCATTAGAAAAATGCAAATGAAGGAGGCAGGAAATCTGTTTGAAACAGTGAGCGCAAATGCTTAATGCATTATCCTTAGGTTATTTTTTTCTGTGATCAAAATCACTTTTCCACTTGCTACCCAGAAGAGAAAGGGAGGAACCCTAAATACTCCACCCTAAGAAAGAAACCAGCCCCAAGGGGCACAGTTAATTAGAAAACTGAATCAAGAAAAAGGTTTTAAGCACCCTCTTTCTTACCACAAATCACTCCCAGGAGACCTTGGAAAATTAATTTTAAAAGGTCAGTAGCAATTATAGTTCTGAGCCTGCCCCCAATGTAATAGCTCAATGGTTTAGGCATCTGGCTGTGAAGACAGAAGAGGTTGGGAGTTTAGTTCCTCACTGTGCCTCCTTGACAGGGGCTGGACTTGATGATCCACAGGGTCCCTTCCAGCTCTGCAGTTCTAAGACGATGGTGATGATTAATTTTGTTTCCATTTTCTCACAAGTCACAAAAATAATTACTTTGACAAAACTGACACATCTTTTGATTGTCTACGTTTGGCTCTGCTGATATGATAAACCTTACAATTATCACTCATAAGAATTAAATGTCATCACCCTTCTCACAATGGTTTGATTTAGCTACTTTGGGATAATTTAACCAGTTTAGATTAAATTGACATTTTGTTTTTTTAAATTATTCAGAAATACCGTATATTTTTTGTTGGCCAGTAGTTTGATTTGGTCACACATTTGTGTTAATTTTGTGAAGTCTTTGAGCTAAAGGCAATGGGTAGTTCCAGGTGGAAGAGACCCATTGAAACAATAGAAATTTGGCAAGTCAGTACTTAACACGACTTCCATCAATTCAGTGGGTCTGTACTAATTGGGAGTGACAACTGGATTTAGGTCTTTGTTGTCATTTCATTAAAGGACTTTTTTCTAATTCCCTGTTCATAGACTGTCTGCCAGTCTTTTTCTCTTGGGGCCAAGTTGAAAGAAGAATGAAATATATATTTTGTTTTTGCTTGAAAAATAACAGCCACAGGACTGGAACTAGCACACAGGGACTGTTTGCAGTCTGAATAAAAATGGTTTCCCTCAGAAGATGCCCTTTTGGGGATAATGGGAGCTTTTATGGGAGGGTAAGGTTGCAGCAGCAGGTCAAGACCAAAACCCGAGACCAGGGTGTGGGCTCTTCTAAAGTCCTGGAGAGAAGCATTGTGATGTCATTGTGGGTGAGCCCTTTTATGACAGCTGCAAAATAATATGTGTGCATATGTATACCCAAGAAACAGGTTATGTGGATTTTTTTTTTTGTACCCTTCGCTTGGTTCTGTGGGGCTATTTTCTAAATGAGCACTGCAAACACAAGAAGAGTTGCAAAGAACTGAAAGTTTGAATCAGATAAGAAAAACAACAGCAATAATTCAAGCTCTGTCTAAATTATATACTATGGTACAGCATATAATTTAGATAGAGCTTGAATATATGTGTGTCCATGAATTCCATGCATGAACAAGGCACCAGAACAGGAATCACTCACAGAAGATAAAGTCCCGAAAAGTCTCTTTAATTCAAATGGGCAAGGAGCCAAAGTTCAAGGCTGCTCTGTCTTTCAAAGTCTTCTCCTTGTACAAGAATCCAAGGCTCAAAGAAACCAGTTCCAAAGATAAAGTCTTCAAGGCGCTAAGATAAATTACAAGGACAGGTACGAATACAGATGATCACTACAAGGGTTTGCTCTTCCATTGCCCCTCCTGCAATATCTATTGACATTCTGTTAGCTAAATTGTTAGATGACAGAGGCCTGCTTTCTGCTTCAAGGAAGTAGAAACTTCTAGTGTGTCCCCATCCCTTTCTAAAGCACTTTTTAAAGGATTTCCCCCACCCACAGGGCTGAACCAAACAGACCGTAGGGGGTTATACTTGTATTACTGCCTAAATACAAATTACGTTCACAACACAGAGAGAAGCAACTTACAATAAGACAGTGAGGATAGTGAGGTGGAAATGGGTGCTCAGGCTTTCAAGACGCCACACCCAATACAACAAAACTTTCTCTTCCTCCACTGCTCCTTGTCCTGAGTGTTGTCTCCCCTGCCACCGGAAGCCCTAGAGAAACAGCATTTCTCTAGGGCTTCAGGTGGTGTCCAAAGACCTGGTGACCCTAAAAGAGGGGCAAGGGTTCACTAAATTAAACTCCTCCCAACATGACAAAGGTCAGATTCTGGTCAGGCCCTTCCACTGCAGTTAAGTTCAAGGTAGTGATTAAATGAGCTCAATGAATGCGTGTATTTTGTTGTGAGGGAGCCAATACGGCAGAGTGTGTATGGTGTCAGATTAGGACACAGGAGGTCTGAGCAATGGCAATCTACTTCTTGAACATGTTACATCATGCCTTGAAATCTGTTTTAGGGCAGTGTAGCTTAAATCCTAAAGGTGTTTACGTAAGGTTTGTATAACTTGCCATAGCTAATTGTGGCTAATGGATGACATGCTGGGGCACATTTGGTGAGCAGGCAAGTGGTTGAGTCATGTGCAGGCACCTCGTAAATGAGCCACAATTATTTGTCACAAGTGATGCAAACCTTACACCAACACCAATGGGATTCCTGCCTATCCGTTGGAAGCAACTTTGACAGCACAGAACAGAAATGTTATTGTTTTATTACCTTTGGGTTAGTCATGTGACTAATTCTTCTAATATGTAAAGGGCTAATAAAATGCCATGTGTCATTGAACTGCTGGATAGCTCGGGGAGTTAGTTATCTGGCTGTGGAGCCAGTGGTTGGGAGTTCAATTTCCCACTGTGCCTCCTTGACAAGGGCTCGATGATCCATAGGGTCCCTTTAAGCTCTGCAGTTCTAAGATCATTATCTTCTTCTTCTTCATCATCACCACATGCATCTCTCATCCACCCGTGCATTTTAGTTATTTATTTAAAATATTTTTACCCTGTCTTTCCCCTAAAAAGGGACCCAAGGCAGCTTACATAATTAAAAACACAGTATTAAAAGCTAAAAACAGGAAATCATTCAAATACTTAAAAATAATTAAATAATGATTTATCAAAAATGTTAGGAAAAGCATTATCAAAACAGATTTCAAAGGAACAAAAATAGAAAAATGAATCAACGGTCTCTTCTTTGTAAATGTGATTATTACATTCTTTTGACCCCAAAATGTTCAGAATTTGCCATCTCAGCTGCATCACTGGCAGCTTTGAAGCACAGAGTAGTAGTAGCAGTAATCTTAGAACTGCAGAGCTGGAAGGGACCCTGAGGATCATTGAGTCCAGCCCCTCTCAAGGAAGCACAATGTGGTATTGATCTCCCACCAGATACCTAAACCGCTGAGTTTTCCAGCTGCCTTAAGAAGCATAGAATGGAATGTTTCGGCGTTTCCATCTAAAGCAGCCTTCCTTAAACCAGGGCTCTCTAGGATCTTTGGACTTCAACACCTTTCAGCTCCATCCATCCAGTGTAGAGATGGCCTGTGAGGGGTTGTGATGTAAAACATCTACAAGGCACAGTAGTCTGTTAACATAGTGACATCCACCTTTAAAACAATCATTCCCATGTCCACTAGATGTCAGTGTAATATAATGCTAAAAGGGCCTTATCTCCAAAAGTGGCTTTAATATGCCTACTAAGGGATGTTCAGAAAAATAAAATTAAATGTAACTTTCCATTTTTTAAAGCAAACGGAAATTACTTGCTTACTTAATTGTCCCCTAATCTGATAAATGCTCTGAACCATGTTAAGAATTTGATCTCAAAAATGAAACATCCAATGCTTTTGTGTGTGCATGTGCGTAAATGCTTAGTGTTTGATGTGTGGATTTGCTCTGCTTGCTATAATTTAACTTTGTCACTACTGGTGCATCTACAATACCAGGATATATATGGACCTCTGCAAAGTATCACCTTATTAAGGAACAGAGGAAAATGGTCCTACGTGGCAACTCAAAGACTACCTGCAAATGCAAATAAGCTATCAAGAGTGCCAATTGATGTAGCCACATCACTAATGTCGCTTACACTGTCTAGCAGCAGAGGAAAGAACACTTTACTTCTATATCTCAGCACTAGAAAATGCATGGAAGTTTTTTAAAAAGATTAAATCCCAAGAAAAATTCAGTAAACCAGGTGTGTAATGATGGAAAAAGCCAATAAATACACCCTTCACTGCTGAGTGGTGAAAATTGTTCTCTCCCAAATGGCTGCAGACCTGCTAATTTTATTTCTGGCTCCTCTATTCCTATCCATTAAAAGGCTTTCAAAAAACCTAGACTATAGACTAAGAGGACACTCCGCTTTATGACTCAGCCATGAGGAGTAAAGCTGCTATTTGACCAGGCGGGACCAGGATTTCAATGTCTGCCTGGAACAGAAAAATACTGCTTAGAATTCCAATTGACGTAGAGGCAACCTATGTCATCCGTACCATGCATTCCTCTCTTCCTCCTCATCCCTATCCCTTACTCTCTCTTTCACCAAACCAGTCACCCACTGTTGTGTATTCATGGCAAGAAATACACATATAACATTATTCATATACAAGGGGCTCAGCAGACATTCATTTGCATTCTTCTAACATTGAAGACTGATGATGGATTTGGGGGCTTCAAGCTCACTGGGCCTCACACTGTAAACGTTTTCAGCCCTGACTTGCCTATCTCCCAGTGCAGACCTACATGATGAAAGAAGCCAAGGGAACATCCTGCATCATGCTAATGCTGAAATTCATTTTTGTAATCAGCAGGGCATGAAACAATTAATTTTTAAAAAATCTGTTCTGCAGAACTTTTTTGCCTGTGCATAGTAATTTGCCACATGCCTTACATTTTTAATAACTTATTGTTATCTGCTCTAAATATTGACAAGATACAATAATTAACATAGTCTAAATCTGAATTATGTGCAGGAAAACATGGGAGAGCAGGTATTTTGGAGTTGTTTAAAATATTTGTCTATGATTTCAAAAACTTTCAGTATATAGATAACGACTGAAATCTGATGTTCAAAATGCCATTTGTGACACCCTAGTTACAACCTGGAATACCTATGTTTGGCTCTCATTTTTGAAAATTTTTGATCTTCCCTGAAATTCCCTGAATTTTTTGTTTTAAACATGGTGGTGCTATTCACACAATTTGTTTTTCAGTTCTTAGGGACATAACATTTTGAAGCGCGGTAGGTAAATAAACCAACTTTTTGCTGTACCTAAATAGGCTTTTTTCATTCATGGGTTAGTAACAGATTTACTTAGATGTTTGTAATGTTTTGTTTGAAAAACTCTGAATGGGTATCAATAAATAAGAATCAATCAAGCCTCCAGCAAATTATTATTCTAAGAAAAATCAATACAAAATTATTTCCAAAATCAGTAAAAACATGTTTCAGGGTAATTCTTAATTTCATACTCTCACTGCCATCAGCTGTCTAGAGTTATCACTGCCTCCCTGGAATCCAGCTGATAAAGCCAATAGACATGCAGACAGCACTAGATGTTAGGGAATTTTGTTTGGTCTGCATTCTACTAAGCAAATGTACTTTCCCATTCTGCAAGACAGCCTGCAGTATGTCCTGAAAAGGACAGAGGCCCTAGTGAACAAGAAGATTGTTTTTTTGGGTAAGCAATGACTGTTCCAACCCCTTTTGAAACCCCTGGACATTCTGATAAAGGCAGAAGGAGGAGGACTGTATATGCAAAAAACAATGGTGAGAGAACTGCTTTCCTCCACCATGATAGCTTGTGTTCAAAACATATGAAAGAGAGCATTTGCTGTGGCCAGTTAACGAGAGAGAGAAATGGCAGTTGTTCTGAATAGGTATTATTTTATTATTTATTTATATAAAATATTTCTATCCTGCCTATATAGTACAGTCTGAAGAGTTATGGTTTAGAAGCATTTTCACCAAGAGGTTATTCAGACAATCAGGAAATTGGAAGGGATCTACTCTGTAACTTAATTATGCTGACATTGTTTTTTGGAACAGTTTGTAAATACTGTAAATACAATTTTGTTGTTGTTGGTCGAATCTTGTTGGTGATTTATGAGTGCATAAATTAAACTGTGTAACACTAGTAATGCAACTAGTGCCTTATTAACAGCAGTTGGCAATGGTGAACTACACAGTTTAACTTATGCATGCATAAATCACCAACAGGATCCTATCCAGTTTTTGATCTGTGTAAATGTAAAGAAAACTTTAGGCAGCCTAGTGAAAGCTCAGGGAGCATAGGTGAATGGATAGTGAGAAGGGATGCCTTAAGGGAATACTAAGTTGCTGCTGTCAGGACAAAAAATTCTTAGAGGTCAGTGCAAAAATTGCATTCACTGTGAGAAACTGAAACAAGTTTGTTTTAACCCTGTCTAAGAGAGGGAAAGCTGCCTTCTCACATTAATGTTGTATAACAGTTCTGTGGAGAATATAAGGGAAAACAAACTCACCTCTAAAACTCAGGAAGAGAAATCCTAGTGGTGGGTTTGGAGTGAGGGCTACAGAAAAATGGTTAAACAATTGACAGTTTATCAAGGAAATGAAACTAGGTACATTTTAAGGTAAAGGTGACTCCAAATGGGCTTAACAAGCAACATATGTACTCTTTTAATTGTACAGCTGCTTTCTGTTAGAACAGACACAATCCATGCCTCTTCTACAGGTGTGAATCCAGCATTTGGCCTGAATTTGCTAGTTCCAGTTAGAGTAGATCCACTGGGTGATAAGTCAATACTTACATAAATCCCAGAGATTCAGTGAGTCTTCTCGAGTTGGGACTAGCCAGTAGATGTAGGCATACGTACACTTTCCTGCTTTTTTCAAAGGTTTTTGTTCCTTTCTTTCACACATTGGCCAAAATCTTATTGAGTGTCTACAGTGACTTAAGTATAATTGCATACATCGTTGTGGTGCATTGCCGATAATTAATGACTTGCTTGCATTGCTGGTTGCTTGGCAGTCATGCAGCCAGGAATGTGAGTGGCAGTTTGTTACTTTGTGGCAATGTGCCACTGCAGAACAGACTAACATGACTCCCATCACCCTCCCAGAAATTGAAGCCTGTGTACTTGGTTCAAGATTAGAGTTGTGGTGTTATATGGTCTCTAACATGCATTAAGTCTGGCCAGCACATGTTGCACTAATGGTAACTTCAAAGGTGGCTCCATGTATAGCACTTTATATCAGACTAGTTGGTCATGATTAGGGCACAGATCACAGTGGCCATATCTCCCTTCCCTGGGGAGGGGCAAAACTGGCATACCAAGTGACAATTTAAAACAGGTTATAGTTAAAATATGCATGGGGCAACCAGCTTGTTGTGTTTTGTTTTTGTACAGTCAGTGTGGCTAGTGTCTGTAGTTTTGTATAATATATTTCTTCAATTCATTTTCCACTCCCACCCCCACAATAAGTCTACTATTTTATTCTAATTGTATAGTTTCTGACATTTTACTTTTTAAAATTATCTAAAAGTTTGACCAGAACCCTATTGTATCCATGTAAGGTCTGAGTAACTTGCAATGGCTAATTATTGCTAACTGATGAGGTGCAGGAGGTGTCTCAGTCACATTCCTGGTCATGTGCCTGACTATGCAAGTAAGATGTGTCTCCCTGCCTTGTGAATTAGCAGCAATTGGCCATAGCAAGTTATGCAAACCTTATGCAAACACCAATAGGATTTTATAGTCTTTCTTTGCTTCATTTGAACACAGGCACAGTGTGATTTGAGGAAACTGGGTGGAGTGGGGGAGGGACTCATCACTCTATTTCAGACCATTGGTCATCAGTACATCTGAAGCCTGAAGGGTGTTTGTTTTAGAGATTATTTCTCTGTTTTCTTAAATGCTGCTTATATCTGTTTCTGCAACCACTTAAGATATGCCATTGATGAGGTGGGACAATGAACAAGGAAGCAGAAATAGCAATGAATGGTGAAATGCCCAGCCAAATATTGCTCAGTAGGATGATATCACCTCTTATCCCTGATTGGGGTATTTTGGGATAAGTTGGCTACATGGTGGCCCAGATGACTCTAAGATGCTGTAAACTGTGTGAATGTGCGGGAAGGGATTATTTATGTGAGTCCTGTTCCTGACCTCTGTGCATCCACTCATTGCAGTCCTAACTTCCACGAATTCATTGAGGTATGCTATCTCTTATTCATATTCATCAAGATGATACAGGCATGACCAGAAACTCTGGTTGTGTGAACAGGCTTTATATGTACAATTGTATGTCTATCCTCTGAACTTCTGGGAAATGACAGAGACTAGAAATTGTGGCCAGTGGATACAGTCCTGCCTTTCTTCCATACTTTTAATCACCGGACAACCATAACATGATAACAATTAGACATGGGATATTTGTATTTGTACGAATATCAGCACCACAGGTGCCTGGGATGTTTGGACCTTCCCCCCAGAACCGACCAGTCCACTTACCCGTTGCCGCATGGCACGTCTGGCTGTCATAATTCAAGATGTGCCGATCACAGAAGTAGCCTGGCCAGCGCTTCCCCACCTCCCTGGGCAGCCAACCGCTCAGCAACTGAGTGGGGAGACTCATCATCCCACCTCCTCACTGGAGTGATTGGCTGCCCAGGGAGGTGGGGAAGCATCGGCCGGGCTACTTCTGCAATTGGAGCATCACAAACAATGATGGCCATGCATGACATATGGCGACCAGTAAGTAGACGGGCCAGTTCTGAGGGGAGAGTCTAAACGTCCCAGGCACCTGTAGTGCTGATATTCATTTTCGTCTCCCTGGGAGATGAATATCCAATGTCTAATAACAATTCAGTTCTGTGTCATACAGTTGTGAATGACAATTCTGTCAACACGAGGGTTGATGATAGAATGCCAGTCTAAGTAGTTACACTACTCAGATGTTCTGCCATAGATATGCTATGAGGTGCCATGATATTTTGCTAGGTGATACTTTTGCAGGACAGAAGTAGGAAATGTTGCTATATCATTATAAGCCTGTAGGATATGAGGAGGTGTCTAATATAACAACCCTTTGTTTCTTAAGCAAATTCCAATTACAAAAACAAAACCTCATGAGCATGTAGAGTTGCCAAGTCAGCATCATTACATTCCTTGAGATTTCCAGGCCAAAACCTGAGATTAGGAAACAGACTCTTCTGATGTTACAGTGGCAGGACCCTGTGATAGCACAAAAGTGGGGCAGGTAAGAGTTGGGAGGGAAAACTTTTCAGGCTTCCCACCCCACTACTATGCCTTGTGAAATCTTATTGATGTAAGTATGCCTGAAGAAGGCTGATGATACCTTCTGTAGGGAGCCATTTTCTGAAATTATACACTTCCGACTTCTGTCCCATGGTTCCCACAGTTCCCATGTGATCCTGTTCGTTCTGTGGAAGCTGTGGAAGCCATGGGATGGGACAAGAAAATCTAATTATGGAAAATCACTGCTGTGGGGATGACATTACTTGCAGTGGATATTTTCCTTAATTAAAACTTAATCCTCCCATCCTGCAACTTCTACACAATGAAAGGGAGTACATGGGAGCTGTGGGACAGAGGTAGGAAATGCTTATTTTCCAAAATTCTGCACCTGTTCTTGATGTCATCAGGCTTCCACCTGATTTCATCCAGAGAGTCTCATGAGTCACAATGCTGTTTCTGCACATCCTGATTTGCAGTACTCTGAAAAAGCTAAGAGTGAAGGTAGGAGACTGTGTAGGGAGTTAGTGGGTGCACATACTTGGGCCCATCAAGCCATCTGGAGCAAGACACATAAAATATCTTTACCTGAGCCAGTGTGTGCTAGCACCAGCTAGGAAAAGGTGAAGATGGGTACCTAGGCTTTAAAGCCAGCTCACAAACAAAAATAAATCTATGTCCCCCCTCTGGAGCTTGTTGCCCTGAAATCTGTCTCCCCACCTGGAGACCTGGAAAAGCATAGCCATTCCCTGTTGCCATCCTGAGACTTAGCAACTCTATGTGCTTATGTTTCTATCTATACTCCCCCCCCCCCAAAAAAAATATATCATGACCTCCAAAAGCTGAGTTGATTATTCCCATGGTACTGCTACAAAAGCAGGCAAGGGGAACCCAAAGATATACTGATGTCTGAAGAAACTATATGGAAGTCTGAGTGAAATTTCTCTCAGATAGTAATTCCCCTGACCTTGTTCATGCTGATTTGACCCATTATGTTGCAGTCTTGCATCTAGAAAGTGAGACAGATATCGGCTAATGGCAGGTTTCATGCCAGTCTCTGGAGAGTTATTGTGTGAGGCGTATTTTTTAAAAAGTGCAAAAAGTGCTTTGTAAGTGGGTTCTGTCTTTCATGGCATTGAAGTTTAAGACAGAAAGCTTGTCTAGGCCTCAGGTTCAAAAGGAAAAGGGAACTATTCTGGTCTTGTAGTTATTTCTCTCCTCCCACTTCATCCTCATGTAGATACAGGAGATAAAATTTCCCCATTTTTCCTGTCAGGTTATTTATTTATTATTAAAGGAGCCAAGGTGTGCTTGCTAACAGATGCAGAAAGTCTTTCATCTCCTTAAGTAAAGGCAGCAACAGCTGAACAACTGCAAACGTAAGAGACATAAAACATACAATGTTTACCACTATATATTGATTTTTCAGTCTTAAAAAAAGATTAATTGATAGGATGTCTCTAGGTCGAAATTCCGCTCCCCTCAGCCATTGATATGCCCCCCTCAGGGGGTAATATATCAGGTTTTTGGAGAAGCATATATATTTATATATAGCTGGCTGGATAGCTCAGTGAGTTAGGTATCTGGCTGTGGAGCCAGAAGCTGGAAGTTTGATTCCCCACTGTGCCTCCAGGGAGAAGATCCAGGGCATATAGCCCTGGGCAAGCTGCAGAGTCTCAGGACATCCCCAGAAGAAGGGAATGGTAAGCCACATCTGAGTAGTCTCTACCTAGAAAATCCTGGAAAGGGTTGCCATAAGTCAGAGTTGACTTGATAACATGCAATTTTGTTATCATCATCATCATCATCATCATGTGCTCTCAAGTCAATTCTGATTTATGGTAGCCATTTTCAAGGTTTTCTAGGCAGAGAATATTCAGAAGTGGTTTACCATTCCCTTCTTCCATACAGTTTGTAAAAATATTAAATATTATAGTTTTTATTTAGATAAAAATCATAGGCAGGTCTGAGAAGTATGTGAGACTTTTATGCTTATTGAAAGAGGGTATGGGTTTAAAATATTGAGAAACAGTGGTTTAGCATTCTGTGTAAATATTTGCATAGTCATTGCTGATCAAAGACATTTTATTCCTAAAGCAACCCACTCATGTTCCTCCTACTCCAGGAGGAGCAACAGGTTTGGATTGGGAGGGTTGATTATATTGCCCTTAGTGAGTATGTGTGTGTTTTATTATGATTATGATTAGAGATGGGGGTATTCGTATACGAATACGAATATCCCCGCACAACTGGACTTAATGAGGGGCTGGCCCCTGCGGCCAGCCCGTCCACTCACGTGTGCGGCGGCAGCCTTGTTCATCCTTCCAATCACTTCCAGAGCTCCGCTCTCTTTCTGCTCACCTGGCCACTCCAGGCAGTGGGAGGGAGGACGGGTCTCCCTGCATGGCTGCTGAGTTGCTAGCCGAGCAGGAAGAGAGCGGAGCTCCGGGAGCGATTGGAAGGATAAGCAAGGCTGCTGCTGCCTCCGGACACATAAGTGGACGGGCTGGCCCCAGGGGCTGGCCCCTCATTAAGTCCAGCTGTGCTGGACTTAATAATATTACGAGTACGAATAATATGAGTACGAATAATATTCGTACTCATATACGAATACCAGTACCCCGATCTCTAATTATGATCATGGCAATGATTTCTCTTTCTTGTCTATATTGTTTCCTAGTGAGAAATTGATGAGGATTGTGATGTGATTATAAATGTGAACTTTAAAGCAGTGGTTTTCAAACTTGGGTCCCCAGATGTTCTTGGACTGCAACTCCCAGAAATCCTGGCCAGCACAGCAAGTGGAGAAGGCTTCTGGGAATTGCAGTCCAAGAGCATCTGGGAAACCAAGTTTGAGAACCACTGGTTTAAAGTACTGTTAGTGCCTACATAGGTCTGTGAATGATTGATTTTTCTTTCTTTCTCGTGTACTCTTGTTGTTGCCCACTTTTGGAGTGGATAATTGTCTGTTGTTTTATCTCTACCTTTTTGGACTAGTTTCGAAGGTTCTGTAGGGCTCTAGTGCTAGAAACCAGAATGAGAAAACCAAAACAGAAGAACTTGAATTATTTGCTTATTTTGGGGTTTATCAAAAGGACCTGTACCTGAAAGAACCTGAAACCAAACGAGGAGTCCTCCCCAAAATCCTAAAATGAAAGCAATATAAAGATTTTCCAACTGCACACTCCTAGCAATTGCACTCTGTATATTACAAAAAGTATCATTTCCTCTCTACCATCTGTGATATTATGCATAAAGAGTTGAGCTGTTTGAAGTGAACATTCATGACAGGATTGCCACAAAAGACTCTTTGGCATACCAGTGAACAGAGTTTATTCCCTAAGCAGAAGCTCTAGCTAGAATGAGCACCTGAAAAATATTCATTAGACAAGTATACTGATGTTCTATACTTGTCTACATGGAGATTTTACATAATACCTGGTGATATATTATAATGCCTAGGATTGTCAGTCTTGCTAAGGCATGAAGCATTGTGTTTAATAACGTCTTTCAAAAGGTACAGTGAAAAGGTTTCCTCAGAGACTCTCTGTTGAAATGAACCTTAATCAAACAAATGTGGCCTAAAAGAAAAACTTGTCTATATCTACATTTCAAGGCTAAACTAGTTCAGTTTCACTGAGGTGAGTTCTTGAAAGGAATTGTGGGAGCTGTAGTGTACAGCTGCAAACAGAACTGGCTTGAGTCAGCCCTTACAATATTGCCCCTCTAGCCATTTTTCAGTAAACCCCGTCCCTTTTGATGCATTGCTGGCGCTGGCTATTGCCATTTCAGTCTTCTTGAAAGCACCGCAGATGCCATTCTTCTCATGGAAGTGCTCAGCAGCCAACAATGGCTGCTGCATTTTGGGAAATGGTCTATACATCTCTCCATGGCTATTGACAAGCATAGCTTCTTAAGGGAGAACCTTGTGTATAACCAAATACACACCTTAGCTGCTTCATGCAACACAGGATGCATGAAACAACTAAGGTGTGCATTTGATTATACACATGGTTCTTCCTCAAGCGTGTAAGTTCTTTACCAAGTCTGATTACTGCATGCTAATGTGCTGGTCTGCTGTTCAAGAAATGTTAGAAGCTTACATCCACATGGTGGTGGGGGGGTCATTTCTGTGAAGCTTGAGTTAAACCACATTAAAGCTACTTTGCTCATCAGTCTTCTAAGCCTTACATTTGTCCTTAAGTACATAATAAAGCAGTATTAGGAGTGCTGGAGGAACTTAGAAATAAAATGACATAAAATTATGTTTAGGGCTGCTATCCTCCTCTCCTCTGCTTGCTTCTTCCTACAAAGTAGAAAAAGAAAAAAAAAAGTGCAGTGGAAGAACTGAACTCCTAGGCTTGGTTTTCTTACTTCAGGGAAGTGTTAGCTATGACTTTTCGTTTGTTAAAATGATAATATTATTGTTCAATGTCTCCTCGCTCTCCCAAGCAGTAATTCTGGCAACATACCTTTCAGGAGGGTGGTTTCTTTGTGACACACAGAAAGAGAGAGAGAGAGAGAGAGAGGAGAATGACTTATGCTGGTTTTGTATTATCAGTTTATTTATGACAATGCACATTGAGAATAAGCGAGTAGGCAAACATGCAGAAAGATATCTCTAGGCTCCAAAGTAGCACTAGTTCTTCCAAAATCAAACACAGACCACTAGCCAGAGCAAAAATCCAATATTTCTCCTTCATTGACTATATTGTTTCCAAGGGCTTCTGTTGTTCCCTGGAGTGACCACAAAGTCTTTGGCAAAATCACCCTTTACTGTACATGAGAATTACATGAAAGGGGCACCACATGATTATCAGGAGTGAGGCCATGCTACTGACAGTGTGTCTCAGCATGAGGCATTTTAGTGGATTTGCACCTAGACATCCAGTTGCTAAATTAGCTGCTAAGGCCAAGGTGTTTGCAATATAGACAGCCCATGCCCAATTTGTTAACATTTGGAAGTGGAGAAAGAGGTCTGTTGGATGGCTGCATGGTCTTGCTCCCAATGATTGTTTTATGCAATTGCACCAGTATCAAAATTTCATTAACTGTCCCCCATTTTGTTGCTTCTCTGGTAGCCATTTTGTGGTGGCTCCATCTTCTGCATGCACCTCACAGTTTTATCCCCCTTTTGATGTCAGTCCTCAGCAGCCCGCAAAAGTACGCCTTTTTGACACTGTGTGAAATATCCACAACTGCCCCATGAATTTGACTTAACTATAAACTAACATTTTACATCTGAATAGAATCTCTGTAAAATGAAAACTGCAAGTCAAATTATCAACAAATAACAATCTCTTGGATAATCTGCAGCTGTGATTCAGATGCGAGCATGTTCTGAACCAAACCTTTAAAAGAAAAATATCTCCCTCCTGTCTCATCCCACTTTGCCTTTTTTAAAAAGTTGCCCTAAAGGACTTTAAAAACAGGTGTGTCTTTTTCTTTACTTCCTCAGTAGGGAGCAGGGGAAGAGTTTAATTTGCCAACATCCTGAGGTTAAGCCACTTCACAATATTGGCAAATAGGCTAGAAGAGATAACTTGTGTGGCCTTGGGCAAGCTGCACTGTCCCAGAGTGCTCCCGGAAGAAGGGAAGGGTAAACCACTTTTGATTACTGTCAACCTAGAAAACCCTGAAAAGGGTCTGCAAAGGTTATTACAGTTAAAAACCTGAACCAATGCAGAAAACAGCTTGTTATCAGTAGGGTGGCACACAGTAATGCTGTTCAGTGCTAAGAGGGTTTTATTTTTTAAAACTCCCACAGCAATGACTCATCTTCTTTTGAAAGGCACAGCACTATGAACATGTGAATTCTGCCCAGGAGGAGAAACCACTCCATTCACTTGCATCCATCATGCCATTACTGTAGAAGCATGGTAGGGAGTGGTGCACCAGGATGATGATTCATCCGCTTCTTCTTGCACAAGTGTGACGGCCACAGCAACAAAGACCCTGACAGAAGGATATTCCCAGTGGACCGGCAGTGAACCTGCCACAACTCTCAACAGCAGGATAAGGCCTGGAAAACCTCCTTACATGTTGTGTGCAGTAAAGCTATTGAGGATGTGAACCCTGTCAGGAACAGTGAAAGCTGCTGCAGCTGGGTGTATTTTGCCACCTGCCTAGCAAATATATAGTGTCCACCATTACTGTATTAACTAATTAGTCATGTTTTACTCAGATTCTATGCTTGTTCACACTCCGATTAAGCTCATGCCTGTTTCTGCAATCAGCAGGTCCAGAAGTAGTTCTAGCCCTACATCTGTGATATTACAGATGCCCAAACCTTGGTATCAAGTGTTGGCAGTGAAATCTCACAGAATGGGAGGCTGCTAACTTGGCAACCCTAGAAACCCAAACTTTTAAATAGCCACAAAAGCAAAACTAAAATTCACAGAACCACAAAGAACAATTTTTTAAGTTAAAAAGATATTGGAAAAGGTTAAATCTAAGCAACAACTCTGGACTTAGATTTAACATATCTTTGTTCTTAAAATAATTATCTGTTCAGTCCATATTGGCACTAGTACTTGTGCTTAGTCTCTCCTCTGCAGCCACTTTAGCATAGTAAGTTACAACTAGAGTGGAATCATAGAATCATAGAATAATTGAGCTGGAAGGCCATCGAGTCCAACCCCCTGCTCAATGCAGGAATCCAAATCAAAGCAGATCTGGCAGAGTAGGCCCATTTGAATGAATGGAATGTACAGAGGAGTTGAATCACCAAATCCCCACTAATAAAGTGGTCCTACTTTAGTGCAACCTACTAGTCTAAGCAACAGGATTTCAGCCATGGTGTCTGTCTTAGACTAGAGATGAGTGTTCCATATGCTGAAGTTCAGCTGATATAGTCATAATAGCATGGTTTAGTCACTGCTTCTCCTTTTCTTATATGTTTGTTCAAGAAATTATGTTGACAATTATTAATAAGAACAGATGCATTTGAACCTACTTCCAGTGGTGCTATGTTTCACAATAGGGAAAGACAGAGCTTCAGAGAACAGTGGGTACATTTTGGATTGTGATCCACTGGGAATCTTATCATGCTGTTAAGGTTTGACAGATACGTTTCCATGTGTTTGTTTCACTAGTTCTCTAGTTAATGCAGCTTTTCCCTAACATCAGGGCTTTGGTCTCCTTTGGAAAGATTTGAATTACTGGAAGCAGCAGATGGAAGAGTGGGAAGCAGAATTAGACAGTATTATACACTGTCTAATTCCCCTTCATGGATTGCTGCCGTGTCGTGGCGAAGGGGCTTGAGTAATTCAGAGAAGCTATGGGCTATGCCGTGCAGGGACACCCAAGATGGACAGGTCATAGCGGAGAGTTCTGACTAAACGCGATCCACCTGGAGCAGGAACTGGCAAGCCACTCCAGTATCTTTGCCAAGAAAACTCCATGGACAGAAACAAAAGGCTAAAAGATATGACGCTGGAAGATGAGCCCCTCAGGTCGGAAAGTGTCCAACATGCTACTGAGGAAGAGCGGAGGACAAGTACGAGTAGATCCAGAACTAATGAAGCAGTTGGGCCAAAGCCGAAAGGATGCTCAGCTGCGGACGCGCCTGGAAGTGAAAGGAAAGTCCGATGCTGCAAAGAAAAATACTGCATAGGAACCTGGAATGTAAGATCTATGAACCTTGGTAAGCTGGATGAGGTCAAACAGGAGATGGCAAGAATAAACATTGACATCCTGGGCATCAGTGAACTAAAATGGACGGGAATGGGCGAATTCAATTCAGACGATTATCATATCTATTATTGTGGGCAAGAATCCCGTAGAAGAAATGGAGTAGCCCTCATAGTGAACAAAAGAGTGAGAAAAGCTGTACTGGGATACAATCTCAAAAATGATAGAATGATTTCAATACGAATCCAAGGCAGACCTCTCAACATCACAGTAATCCAAGTTTATGCACCAACCACCAATGCTGAAGAGGCTGAAATTGACCAATTCTATGAAGACTTACAACACCTTCTAGAACTGACACCAAAGAAAGATGTTCTTCTCATTATAGGGGACTGGAATGCTAAAGTAGGTAGTCAAGAGATAAAAGGAACAAGAGGTAAGTTTGGCCTTGGGAGTTCAAAACGAAGCAGGGCAAAGGCTAATAGAGTTTTGTCAAGAGAACAAGCTGGTCATCACAAATACTCTTTTCCAATAACACAAGAGGCGACTCTACACATGGACATCACCAGATGGGCCAATACCGAAATCAGATTGATTATGTTCTCTGCAGCCAAAGATGGAGAAGCTCTATACAGTCAGCAAAAACAAGACCTGGAGCTGATTGTGGCTCTGATCATCAGCTTCTTATAGCAAAATTCAAGCTTAAACTGAAGAAAGTAGGAAAAACCACTGGGCTAGTCAGGTATAATCTAAACCAAATCCCTTATCAATACACAGTGGAAGTGAAGAACAGATTTAGGAAACTAGATTTGGTGGACAGAGTGCCTGAAGAACTATGGATGGAGGCTCGTAACATTGTACAGGAGGCAGCAACAAAAACCATCCCAAAGAAAAGGAAATGCATGAAAGCAAAGTGGCTGTCCAACGAGGCCTTACAAATAGCAGAGAAGAGAAGGGAAACAAAATGCAAGGGAGATAGGGAAAGTTACAGAAAATTGAATGCGGACTTCCAAAGAATAGCAAGGAGAGACAAGAGGGCCTTCTTAAATGAACAATGCAAAGATATAGAGGAAAAGAATAGAAAGGGAAAAACCAGAGATCTGTTCAAGAAAATTGGAGATATTAAAGGAATATTTTGTGCAAAGATGGACATGATAAAGGACAAAAATGGTAGGGACCTCACAGAAGCAGAAGACATCAAGAAGAGTTGGCAAGAATACACAGAGGAATTATACCAGAAAGATCTGGATGTCCCGGACAACCCAGATAGTGTGGTTGCTGACCTTGAGCCAGACATCCTGGAGAGTGAAGTCAAGTGGGCCTTAGAAAGCATGGCTAACAACAAGGCCAATGGAGGTGATGGCATTCCAGTGGAACTATTTAAAATCTTAAAAATGACGCTGGTAAGGTGCTACACTCAATATGCCAGCAAGTTTGGAAAACTCAGCAGTGGCCAGAGGATTGGAAAAGATCAGTCTACATCCCAATCCCAAAGAAGGGCAGTGCCAAAGAATGCTCCAACTACCGTACAATTGCACTCATTTCACACGCTAGCAAGATTATGCTCAAAATCCTACAAGGTAGGCTTCAGCAGTATGTGGACCGGGAACTCCTAGAAGTACAAGCTGGATTTCGAAGGGGCAGAGGAACTAGAGACCAAATTGCTAACATGCGCTGGATTATGGAGAAAGCCAGAGAGTTCCAGAAAAACATCTACTTCTGCTTCATTGACTACGCAAAAGCCTTTGACTGTGTGGACCACAACAAACTATGGCAAGTTCTTAAAGAAATGGTAATGCCTGACCACCTTATCTATCTCCTGAGAAATCTATATGTGGGACCGGAAGCAACAGTTAGAACTGGATATGGAACAACTGATTGGTTCAAAATTGGGAAAGGAGTACGATAAGGCTGTATGTTGTCTCCCTGCTTATTTAACTTATATGCAGAATACATCATGCGAAAGGCTGGACTGGAGGAATCCCAAGGCGGAATTAAGATTGCCGGAAGAAATATCAACAACCTCCGATATGCAGATGATACCACTCTGATGGCAGAAAGTGAGGAGGAATTAAAGAACCTCTTAATGAGGGTGAAAGAGGAGAGTGCCAAAAATGGTCTGAAGCTCAACATCAAAAAAACTAAGATCATGGCCACTGGTCCCATCACCTCCTGGCAAATAGAAGGGGAAGATATGGAGGCAGTGACAGATTTTACTTTCTTGGGCTCCATGATCACTGCAGATGGTGACAGCAGCCACAAAATTAAAAGACGCCTGCTTCTTGGGAGGAAAGCGATGACAAACCTAGACAGCATCTTAAAAAGCAGAGACAGCACCTTGCCGACAAAGGTCCGCATAGTCAAAGCTATGGTTTTTCCAGTAGCGATGTATGGAAGTGAGAGCTGGACCATAAAGAAGGCTGACCGCCGAAGAATTGATGCTTTTGAGTTGTGGTGCCGGAGGAGACTCTTGAGAGTCCCCTGGACTGCAAGGAGATCAAACCTATCCGTTCTGAAGGAAATCAACCCTGAGTGCTCACTGGAAGGACAGATCCTGAAGCTGAGGCTCCAATACTTTGGCCATTTCATGAGAAGAGAAGACTCTCTGGAAAAGACCCTGATGTTGGGAAAATGTGAAGGCAAGAGGAGAAGGGGACGACAGAGGACGAGATGGATGGACAGTGTCATCAAAACTACCAACATGAATTTGACCAAACTCCGGGAGGCAGTGGAAGACAGGAGGGCCTGGCGTGCTCTGGTCCATGGGGTCACGAAGAGTTGGACACGACTTAACAACTAAACAACAATACAGAATTTGGTTTTAACCCCCTGCAAACCTGACATCTGGAGGGGTTCATTTTGCCAGCCCTTTCAATAGTCTGTTGTTGTTTATTCGTTTAGTCGTGTCCGACTCTTCGTGACCCCATGGACCAGAGCACGCCAGGCCCTCCTGTCTTCCACTGCCTCCCGAAGTTGGGTCAAATTCATGTTGGTTGCTTCGATGACACTGTCCAACCATCTCATCCTCTGTCGTCCCCTTCTCCTCTTGCCTTCACACTTTCCCAACATCAGGGTCTTTTCGAGGGAGTCTTCTCTTCTCATGAGATGGCCAAAGTATTGGAGCCTCAGCTTCAGGATTTGTCCTTCCAGTGAGCACTCAGGGTTGATTTCCTTCAAAATTGATAGGTTTGTTCTCCTTGCAGTCCTTCGAAATCCAGCTTGTACTTCTGGGAGTTCTCGGTCCACATACTGCTGAAGCCTGCCTTGGAGGATTTTGAGCATAACCTTGCTAGCGTGTGAAATGAGTGCAATTGTACGGTAGTTGGAGCATTCTTTGGCACTGCCCTTCTTTGGGATTGGGATATAGACTGATCTTTTCCAATCCTCTGGCCACTGCTGAGTTTTCCAAACTTGCTGGCATATTGAGTGTAGCACCTTAACAGATTAATCTTTTAAGATTTTAAATAGTTCCACTGGAATGCCATCTCCTCCACTGGCCTTGTTGTTAGCCATGCTTTCTAAGGCCCACTTGACTTCGCTCTCCAGGATGTCTGGCTCAAGGTCAGCAACCACACTGTCTGGGTTGTCCGGGACATCCAGATCTTTCTGGTATAATTCCTCTGTATATTCTTGCCACCTCTTCTTGATGTCTTCTGCTTCTGTAAGGTCCCTACCATTTTTGTCCTTTATCATGTCCATCTTTGCACAAAATGTTCCTTTAATGGCTCCAATTTTCTTGAACAGATCTCTGGTTTTTCCCTTTCTATTCTTTTCCTCTATATCTTTGCATTGTTCATTTAAGAAGGCCCTCTTGTCTCTCCTTGCTATTCTTTGGAAGTCCGCATTCAATTTTCTGTAACTTTCCCTATCTCCCTTGCATTTTGTTTCCCTTCTCTTCTCTGCTATTTGTAAGGCCTCGTTGGACAGCCACTTTGCTTTCTTGCATTTCCTTTTCTTTGGGATGGTTTTTGTTGCTGCCTCCTGTACAATGTTACGAGCCTCCATCCATAGTTCTTCAGGCACTCTGTCCACCAAATCGAGTTCCTTAAATCTGTTATTCACTTCCACTGTGTACTCATAAGGGATTTGGTTTAGATTATACCTGGCTAGCCCAGTGGTTTTTCCTACTTTCTTCAGTTTAAGCTTGAATTTTGCTATAAGAAGCTGATGGTCAGAGCCACAATCAGCTCCAGGTCTTGTTTTTGCTGACTGTATAGAGCTTCTCCATCTTTGGCTGCAGAGAATATAATCAATCTGATTTCGGTATTGCCCATTTGGTGATGTCCATGTGTAGAGTCGCCTCTTGTGTTATTGGAAAAGAGTGTTTGTGATGACCAGCTTGTTCTCTTGACAGAACTCTATTAGCCTTTGCCCTGCTTCGTTCTGAACTCCAAGGCCAAACTTACCTGTTGTTCCTTTTTTCTCTTGACTCCCTACTTTAGCATTCCAGTCCCCTATAATGAGAAGAACATCTTTCTTTGGTGTCAGTTCTAGAAGGTGTTGTAGGTCTTCATAGAATTGGTCAATTTCAGCCTCTTCAGCATTGGTGGTTGGTGCATAAACTTGGATTACTGTGATGTTGAGAGGTCTGCCTTGGATTCGTATTGAAATCATTCTATCATTTTTGAGATTGTATCCCAGTACAGCTTTCCCCACTCTTTTGTTGACTATGAGGGCTACTCCATTTCTTCTACGGGATTCTTGCCCACAATAGTAGTTATGGTAATCATCTGAATTGAATTTGCCCCTTCCTGTCCATTTTAGTTCACTGACACCCAGGATGTCAATGTTTATTCTTGCCATCTCCTGTTTGACCACATCCAACTTACCAAGGTTCATAGATCTTACATTCCAGGTTCGTATGCAGTATTCTTCTTTGCAGCATCGGACTTTCCTTTCACTTCCAGGCGCGTCCACAGCTGAGTGTCCTTTCGGCTTTGGCCCAACTGCTTCATTAGCTCTGGAGCTACTTGTCCTTGTCCTCCGCTCTTCCTCAGTAGCATGTTGGACGCCTTCCGACCTGAGGGGCCCATCTTCCAGCGTCATATCTTTTAGCCTTTTGTTTCTGTTCATGGGGGTTTTTTTGGCAAAGATACTGGAGTGGCTTGCCAGTTCCTGCTCCAGGTGGATCGCGTTTAGTCAGAACTCTCCACTATGACCTGTCCGTCTTGGGTATCCCTGCACGGCATAGCCCATAGCTTCTCTGAATTACTCAAGCCCCTTCGCCACGACAAGGCAGCAATCCGTGAAGGGGTTCAATAGTCTACCTCTGTACAAAGGTAGAAATGAAACCCAGCCATTGCTGTCAACCCAAAATACAAGAAACCTCCAACATCATGCAACTTTTATCCTTTAGCTGAATCCAATTCCATATGTATAAATCTTCCCGTGTTTACATATACACAAACCATCGCATGTTTACACAGTCACTTGTAGTGGTTTCTCCACATATTTCAACAAACTTTTTAAACTTTATGTCTAAATATCTAAGGAACCACAACTAAGTATTCAGAGAAAAGCCTTATTCAGTATTTACCACCCTGGTTGTTACCAGCATACATAAAGAGGAACCACTCTCCTTGACATCATCTTCACCATATGAACAATATGTCTGTATAAGAGAAATTCCTGCTCACGTGCAGGCTCTACACATGAGCAGGAGTTTCTCCATTTCACAGACATATTGCTGTCTGTGTAGAAAAAACAACAACAGAGAGGGGAGAGTCTAATTATTTGTCTTTAAATGTATTTATGATAACTTGTAGGTGATGACTGATTAGAACTCTTACATAATCCGTTTGTCTACTCTTTTGTTGTATGTCCTTATAATAAGGTAAGATTGTGGAACGTACTGGCCTTGAAATGTTGCCAAACTATTATTTCCAGCATTCCTCACAATTGGCTATGTTGGTGAGAGCTGAACCACTAGTTGCAGTTCAACATCTGGAGAGCCACATATTACTCAACCCTGAAGTAAGGCACACTCAAGCACATCTGCATGGAGATCAGACTAGGTTATTGGTATGAGCCTGGCTGTTCATTAGGTTTGGTTCTGCAGTAAGCACATGGTAGCAACTTGGGAAACTGCCCTGTACCATCTTAGACCATGGATCCATCTAGACCAGTATTGCATACTCTGGCTGGTAGTAGCTTTTCACAGTCAGATGCAGTGATCTTCTCATCATGTTATCTTTTCAACTGGAGGTGCCAGGGACTGAATTCAGGACATTCTGCATGGAAAGTATATACTCATTATCTGTACTATGACTCCTGCTTTGTACTTGTGGCTCTTCATTATCAAGCAGGATAATGGTGAATGACTCCTTGGTGGGTGCTTTTTTCTACTCAGTTTCTAAACCTAGTGGCCTTCTGAGATCCTATTCTTAGATTTTATGCACCTACATGCTGAGAGTGCAGCAGGACTGTGGTGGTATCACTGCCTCTCTACAGTTCTATGTAAATGAGCTCCACCACTTCAGATGGTTCCAGCACACATTGGTCACACAAAGACCATTTTGATCTGTGTATGACCAAAACAGAGACAGCCAGCGTAGCAGTGAGACTGGGATTTGGGAGAACCTGGTACAATTCCGTTTGGCACTACAAAGCTCACTGGACGTCCTTGGGTCAGCCATGGTTTTTCAGTGTAATCTGAAAAATATGTAATATGAGCATAAAGCGGGGAGGAGGGAGAGATGTGGTGGGGTTTTTTTTTGCACCAACTGAAGGAAAAGTGGAACACAAAAACAACAAACAACAAAATAAAGAAATAAAGATGGAATGTCACTATATATTACACCTTGTGGCACTACAAAGATTCTGTAGTTCTGCTCCAGTTCACTATAACATAATCTGTCCCACGTTCTATTATTTATTTATTATTCTCATATCTACTAGTTAATAATCATAATCTTAATCATTTTAGAACTGCAGAGCTGGAAGGGACCCTTTGGATCATCAAGCTCAGCCCCTGTCAAGGAGGCATAGAGCAGAATTAAACTCCCAACCTCTGGCTCCTGCCTAAACAACAGAAGTATCCAGCAGTACTAGTTTATCCTTAACCCTAAACAAACAAACAAACACACACACTCCCTCTCTCCCTCTCTCCCTCTCCCTCCCTCTTGTATTTGACAGAGTTGCTTGGGTTGCTGATAACACTCCCCCCAATAGTATTCCTTCCAGTATAACACAAGGGTTATTAGCAGATCAAAGGTGAGCAGTTCAGGCAGCTTCAGCAGAAAATGTGAAAGCTACTAGTTGAGGAATTAGTGTTTAGTTAAACGCTACAAGGTCTGAAAGATGAAAACAAGACACTGCTTGCATGTGACTCACTAATCACTGTCTAGTGTAGTCTTGAATATAAATTCCCTTTTGTCATGAAAATGTTTGCTCCTTTGATCCTCACAACATTTGCTAAACACTTTACCAGGAGAAGTAAATCTTTTGGCAGACCAAACTGAAATAATCACTTCAGCGTTCTGATCCAGTGGGAGAATTTGTGATGCTGAATACATTTTCAGGAGTAGACACATGCCATGCATTGCTTTGCATAAAGGCCAAGATTTTTTCCATTTTCCATTTAACAGGAAATTAGCTAAAGAGAGTGTTTCCGTTCTTTGCCTAGACCAGAAGTGTGCAGGATGTGACCTGTAGGTTGCTCCAGGGCAGTTTTTCTAGTCCCAGCTCCCCCTTCATGCCACTAAAATTTGGCGAAAACCCTTGATGCCAAATTTCAGTGGTGAACAAGAATTCCCCTCTAAAACAAGCTGGAAATGCTTGTTTTAAATGACTTTAATGGCTTGCCCACAAACTTCGACTACACACCACGAAAAGCACTTTAGGAGAAGACTTTCTGCTCTTTTAAAAAAGCCATTTTCATGGCCTGTTAGTAGATTTAGGCAGCAAAGTCTGCTGCCAAATTTTAGCAGTTTGGCAGCAGTGGAGATGCGGCCTGCAGCTTCGGAGAGGATTGAGATTGGCTGCTGGGCCCTCAGAACTTGCCGAACCCTTGATATAGAGAAAAGTGAGACAGTCTTTGCTACCCCAAAATCAATAGCAGCAACACCCTTGATCAAGGATGTCAGTGTTCCCCGGTTCCTACATTGCATTGCTCAGCTACGTAATCCATTTTCTTGATAATCCATACCAGTCAATAAAATGTTTCAATGCCTCCTCTTCAACCATTGTGTTATTTGTGCTCCGTACTATTTGGTCTCTCTTAATATGTCCTATCAGGGCCTGGGGCTTTGTGGCTTTCTAGGCCTACTCAGAATAAAGTGAGCTGAAGATTTTTTTCCAGAATATTATATTTACCCCCAGTATTCAACACACTGAATCCAATGGCATGGAAAATGCAACTTTTCTTCTACCAATTATTTTCAAGTAAAATCACAACAGCTCTAGAAACAGCATGTGTGCCTGTGGTGTGTGTGTCTTGTAACAACACATGGCATGAAAGCAAATGCCCTCAGTGAATTATCTACAGAGGGCTATCTTAAAACAGTGGTTTCCCCAAAGTAATATTAAGCTTACAGATTAAAGAGGTTATTGATGCATTGTGAAGAGCTCTAAGTATGCATCTGTGAAGAGCTCAAAGTAAATACAATGCATCAATAACCTCATAGACTATGACTCTATGGAACTGTCCCAATTGCAGCTGTATGGTTACTTTAAAATGTGTCACCCACATTTCCCTTGCCATACAGTGTTCTCAGCAGAGTCTTTAATGTAACATCTGGCGTGAAGCAATTCTTTCCTGCTTTGACGTTGGTAATTGTGTAATAAAGGTTAAAAACACCACATTACAAAATGCTTATTTAAAAAGTTTTCTGCAATATTCAGTTGTAAAGTTCCTGCAGACTCAAATAGCTCTTGAAGTAATGCCCTTGACATGCAATGTTCTACCATACTATATTTCATTTGCTGAAACCTTTCTTGTTAGATCTAAACTCAGTACCCCACAGGGAAAACAGTGGTCAACATTCAGCTGAGATAGCTTCTTTCTGCCTGTACCTTTTGTTATTCATCCTCTCAGAAATGGACGCACCCCCTTCTTTGAAAATTCTGGATGAGTGGTCCAGAAAGAAGAGATTGGCCTGAGTTGACTGCTCATATGATTCTGTGGGATTTGAATGAAGCACAGCAATAATGCCCGTTCACTGAGATGGCTTTAAAAGCTCAAGCAATAAGGGCAAGGCAAAACAAGATGCTAGTTACAGAAATAAGAGACCCATTTTCTTTTATACATTCACTCACAAGCATTGTGGGATGTTGTCCCAAGATGCTGGGCCCTCTTGTCACCAAAAGCAACTATGGCAGACACCACATCATCCAGGAAAAGTGCTAAAGTGCCCATGAAATCAGATAGGTGATTAACTTTTCTTTCTTCCCTATGCTGTGGGTTTCATCCCATAATTGAGGTCTGAATTCCTTCCCAGTAACTACCTTGTAGTATTCCCATGATTCCACCTTCTATGGGAATTTGCACCAGATGACTTTCAGACAGTGGCATTCACGGAGCATCTTCACGACTCTGCTAGGTTTCCCAAAGAATGCTTAGGCCATAAATTTGTGGAAGTAACTTGTTAGCTCTTTTTTTTACTGCTAATAAGGTTATAACCAATGTTACAGTGTTATTGTAAGTTGACAAGCACAGCTTCACATCTTTTACTTGTAATGCTAACTTTTTAGATGGGAGAGGCTTTAGCCCTGTTTTGGGGCTCTAGTCTAAAATCATCAACACAGTCACAGAGAAAAGCTGGCATTGCTCCTCCCTTATTCTATACTCATGCAAGCAGCACTATGTCTGAAATGAAGAAGGAGCTCATGCTTAGGCTCTCCTTGAGTGCAAGAATACATATTTTTCCAGAGTTCTTGTTTGAATGCAGAATCTACACAAAAGAATCTCTACTCTCCAGACTCACCACTGCTTGCATGAGCAAATGAGGGGAGAGGAGGAAACTGTGTTGATGATTCTGGATTAGAGAACAACTGAATAGGGCTAATGCCTCATAAGGATCAAGTCCTGAGTCATAGTGGTGTTTGTGCTGCTGCATTCGTGTGTTCTGAGTGACCAAAAGTAGCTATTCAAGGTACTTTTGGAAAGCTGAAAAGGAGAGTCACTTCTTAAAAATTGTATGAATTTGTTGGGGTCTCAGAGCTATAACTGGTTAATTTTAAAAAGTAACTTTCTGAGCACTAGTTATGCTAGAGTTCCCTGTGTATTTTCTCTCAACTGGGCACACACAAAGAGTTAATACCCTTGCCAAAATGATCCCCTTGCCTTGGGTGCAGCATCCATATGGTACCAAATGGAAGATCAATCACACATTCCTTGGTCTAATACAAATGTTTTGGGAGCTGGCATGCAATGAAATTACTACTGGACCTAGTTCTCTGTAGCTGTGATGACCCAGATTAATATGTAAGATGCTGATGATTTTTTTTAATTGATCTGGCACTGACCCCTTTTTTTAGGCTGAGCTTTATCTCTAATCTAAAATATCCCTTTCCTTAAGACTAAGACAAGAAATAAAACCATAGTGAGCAAAAGAAAATCCCCTAAGAAACAGCAATCTTCTGACCAAGCCAAAAAACATCATCTGTCTGGATGGGGTCGAGTGTTATTAGTTCATTTTAATGTTTGGTTAATTAGTCCAGATGAGGAATGTGCAATGTAGCATGCAAAGATGCAATCTGAAATTTATTGTGAAAAACCACTGAGAAACTAGTAATAATACTCTGAATAAGAGGGTTTTTTTATGGCAAAATATCTTATTTAAGCACAGTGCAATTACCATATATACTGTGTCATTCTCTGTTCATTAACAGTTAGCAATTAAGATTATGCTCATATTCAGCTCCAGCTCACAAATTCTTTCATTTTGCCATCCAACATAAATGTAAACTTCTGCTCTCCCAATCAATGTGTTGAATCACTGGGATATTGACTAAGTATATAATTCTTAGCTTAGACACTGAACATCTGTTGCCATTTCTGTCTGACAGTCTGTAATTACTGCAGGGGGAGCTGGACAATCGGAGATTAAAGAGATGCTGCTTAATCTTCTAACACATGCTTCCACTTAAAAATAAAACAACACACAAGAGAAATCTCATTGAGACACATTGTGTATCTGACCCCTTCTGTTCATTAGTTAGAGATCAGTAAAACATCCATAAGGCTCATGTTGGAGTCTGGAAGACTACGATCAGCTTGCAACTTTCTAAATCTCACCAGGCCAAAGGGCTCTTTCCTCCATCATTTAAGTTATCTTTTTCCTACATTTTCAAATGCATGCATTTTACTCTGTTTCTTAGCATCTAATGTTCTATTAAACATTCTTTCCTCCAAGTTAGATTAATTCATCAGATTTGCCCAAAAACTTCAAGGATCTTCTTCCAGAACTCCAGAAGTCACAGAAATTTTGCTCCAAGTTGTTCTTGGTAACTTCCTGTTCCTGTTTCATAGTGGTAAAAGATTAAAATTAGTGTTGCATCCTTACAGATCCCTACTCATGCATCTCCCTATAAAAATTTCAGTCTCTTCTAATAAGTTCTTAGATATTGGATGTAGAACTTTAAACGGGGGGGGGGGGGGACTACAGCTCCCAAAGTCCCTCACTATTGACATGTGAGGTGAGGCCAATGGGAGTTGCACATCATCTGGAGAGCCAAGTGTTCCCAATTCCCTTTATAATGACAACGGTATGTAATGTACAGCAACAAAAAATATATTTTTGGCCTGTGCCTTTTCTACACATTCTTTAATTTCACCTGTTAAAGCATAAGTAATTTTAAGCACATCACACATGCTAAGCTTCCATTAATCTTTTATTTTATGCTATCATAAGAAATTACTCAGCAGTTTAAAGCAGAATTTGAAAAGCACTGTTGTCTGAAGAAGAAAATTAACTGGCATTCACTTGCCAATTCAGGAGGCGTTGTGTTTCTCATGAGAGTCAGCATTATAGAGTTGATAGAGTGATGGAATAGGACTCAGGAGACCTACGTTCAAATCCCTGCTCGGTCATGGAAACTCACTGCAGGGCTGGGTGGGTAGAATTGGTAAAGCCACTCATTAAATATCTCTCATATCTTCAAAACACTAAATTAGATGTGACTTGACAGCATATAATAACACATTTCCCTAAGATGAGAAGTCAGATCTTAAAACAATTTAATGGCTAAAATCTTGTTGCTTATTGTAAGCCAACTGTAACTGAAAGTTTTGGTCCATTGTTTCCTGGTAAACAAAGTGTATCTGCTGCGATTCTTTAGTCACATACATGCATAAATCAAGCCAACATGTTTACATGTTCCAGATCATCATGGCAGGGACTGAAAGTTATGATTTGGCTTACACTAAGCAACAGGAGTTCGGGCATTGTGAGATGTATGCTGAGAAATACAGATTCAGATAGTTCATGTACAACTGCTGTTATTCAACACTGTGATTTCTTAAAGTTGCAACGAGGAGAGTCTGTTGCTGTGTAATAGGGAATGTGCCCTGAATGCAGGAGTTCACAGGTTCATTCTTAAAATATCTGAGTTGGACTGAAAAAGATTCTTGAAAGTCTGGAAAGCTATTGCCGATCAAAGTCAACAGCACTAAGCTAGATAACCCAATGGCAGTTTCCTAGGTTGCTTGGAACAGGCACCTCATGACAATATTCAGAAATTGTGTCATCAGCAATGCTGCTGCAAGGTCTAATGATGCAGGTTGCAGCAGCAGCATTTCTCATAATTACTGCTGTTGCTATGCAAGTGCTACTGGGGATAAACTAATTGCCATTTGGGACTGAATTTCAGTGAAGTTTGGGCTTGGCTTATAATTAACCCAGATGTTTAGAACTGAGAAAATTTCTACTTCAGGTGTATCGCAAACAATCAAAAAAAGGACTTCTGTGAGCCCTCCAGAATACTTTCAGTATTGTTGAAAAATAAGGTTCTTATCTTACCAAAGAAATTTTAAGCCCTATTCAAGTGTTAATGAAATGTACACATGCTACACAAGATGTGGAGAGCATGTTAGCTCCACCCTTCTCCACCGCCACTTTCTTCATGTGAAGGTAATGCATCTAAAGAGGGAAACCCTGTTGTATCCTTCGAGAGAAGAATGTAGTAAAGCAGCAACATAGCTGAATGCGATGAAGGGAGAGGGGTTAGCACAGTTCTCTTAATGTGTGTAGAATACATCTGCTATATTAATGCCTCAGTAGATTTGAAGTTAACTAATAATCTTACTTCAGATAAATTAATAGGTTATAGTCTGGTATACTGTAGGAGATATTAGAAGGGCAGTCTTCAATATATTCTCCTCATTGCTTTTTATAATGACACACTGGAACCAAAACAGCTCCAGAACTAATCAAGTATAAGAGACTCCAGACAGTGCTTTTTATCTTGTGGTCTGTTGAACTGTATGGTAAGTCTCTTCCTTACCAGCATGTTTCCTGTTGTATTTTCTTACATTTTTTTTCTAAATTGATTCAGGCTTTCCCTCTGCTTCCTTTTGGGCTGCAGTGGTACTGGAAATACAAATACTGAAGCTTAGTATAATAGAATGAAGTCCATCATTGACCTGGTTGGTCACAAAATAAAATATGGCCATCGCTACCCTGCAGCTTTCTGAGACTGATATCAATCTGTTTTAAAACACTGAGAAAGAATTCATGTTCTTTTTTAACTACAGATCTTTATGATTTTGTTTGTCTTTTGTGGCATGGAAATCAACCACTTCCTCTGGGATGTTATGTTGTGGTGAGGTATATGTTGTTAAGAAGATGAAATGTCTAGCGGTATGACCCATCTCTATACACCAGTGGGGAATGCAATTAAAAAACCTGTCTGCTTTCCTCCTCTGTCTTAAAGCTCTATTGATTGACATTTGCATGTTCCAATTAGTCAACTAAATCTTTAGTTGTTAGAGGATATATAAAATAATCAATATCTGGCATTATATTGATCCTGTCCTTCATGATATTCAGCTTTCTTAGGAACAGAACAGCTATTCTCAAATTCAATTTAGGTTACATATGTGACACAGTTTTCAGATTGAACAGCATTTTGTATAGGAAGCAGCTATTCAAAGTATATCCTACTTTGGTCCCTGTTAATGTCCTTTGAGCAGATATACGCTCCTGGGTTTGACAGAAGGCTGTTCCCTCCTCTCCAAAATGGGATTTCTAACATTTCTTTGACCTCACAGAGGAAGAATTAGGTGCACTAGTTACCAGGCAACAGAGAGTTAGGCAACACATGTTCAAAGGACCTTAATTGCACAAGAACATATCCACATTCTCAGAAGCTTCACATATTAGGGATTCCTCCCCCCCCCCCCCCATCCCCTGTTGCAAGAATTCATTTTTCTTTCATTACCCGTACTGTTAAGCTATAATAATGATCACTAGGGGAGGAGAAGGAAAACTGGTGGTTATGCCAATTGCAGGCCTACTTTGTATACACTGGACTCTTGCCACCATGTGGAATTCAAACATCTCATGTTTATCTCTGATGCATTTTGGGTATTTGCCTCATTTAAAAGGAAGAGAACAATTCCCTTTGCAATATTAAAGTAAATGGGTAAAATAACACCAAAACCCATATATCTGCGGTCAGTGCATCAGAATGGATTAAAACGTCTGTATATTCTGACAAGTTGTCTCTGATCTCAAATTCAGGCTTGATAGAGTCACACAATGACATTCCTGGGACAGAAAATGCATATTCATCTGTATGAAAGCCAGCCAAATACCCAGCAGAACAACAAATACGACCCAAATGACTCAAAAGGTTTGAATAATCCGACCTCACAGCTAAATTCTAGCTGACAAGAAAATGCAATGGCAAATAAGCAGTAAAATTACTTGGAGTATTTGTTCTGTCTCCACGTTCCTGATATGGAGAAACCAACTTGTTAATTTGGCAGAAACATGCTGTTGAAAATTAAACTCTTTAATGAAAACTGAATGAAAGCAAAAGAGATCCCATACCTGTGGCTTCTGACCTTCCTGTGGCTTACATGTATAGCTGGAAGCCTCTCAAACGGATTTGCTACATCGACAGAATGGCTTGGCTTTCTGTTAAAATGCTGGGGGAAATGAATTTCATTTGTATGATTAGCTCTGATTTATTTTTTCACAGCAGTGAACATTATAGTGCATAACATAATGTTAACAATCTGCTGTGAATTTTCTATAATGACATTCCAGCTTTCTACAGATAGTAAACTCTCTGGAAACTGCTTCAGTTTAAATTAGACTCTTCTCCATGAACCCTCATATACCACCATCAAATAAAGGCTTGTCTACAAGGGACATTGTGGCGCTGCGGGTTAAACTGCAGAAGCCTCTGTGCTACAAGGTCAGAAGACCAGCAGTTGTAAGATCAAATCCGCGCAACGGAGTGAGCTCCCGTCGCTTGTCCCAGCTCCTGCCAACCTAGCAGTTCGAAAGCATGTAAATGCGAGTAGATAAATAGGTACCACCACAGTGGGAAGGTAACGGCGTTCCGTGTCTAGTCGCGCTGGCCACGTGACCACGGAAACTGTCTACAGACAAACGCTGGCTCTACGGCTTGGAGACGGGGATGAGCACCGCCCCCTAGAGTCGGACACGATTGGACTAAATGTCAAGGGGAACCTTTAACTTTACCTTACATATGGCAATTAGAGTGGGCTGGATTGGGCTAAATAGTGTTGCTAGGAGGTCTGGTATGCTATTTAATGCAATCCTTACATCCAAATGACATACAGACCTCATGTGACCTTGTCTGATCTGCAGCGCCTACTGTCAATTTGCCAATATTGTGAAATGGCTTAATAAGACAGCCACTTCAGGATATTGGCAAATTAATCACTTCCTCAGCTCTGTGGAGGGTCTGAGGAAGAATTTTTTTTTAATGAAGTGTGTATTGGGGCAGCAAATACATGCTCCATTACTTTAAAAATCAAATAAATTGAAAGCTTCCTCCTGAAAGCTTTTGTTTGTTTGAAAGGTCTGGTGGAGAACCTCCTTGCAGCCAAATCAGACAAGCCCTCAACAGGATGTTTAAAAGAGAAGCAAACAAAAGCTTTCAGGAGGAAGGTTTCCATTTGTTTTTTTGTTTTTTTAAAAAGTGATGCAGCTCCTCTAATACACCTCCCCCCCCCCCACTTATTCGGCCCCTCCATGCAGCTGAGGAAGTGAATAATTTGCCAATATACTGAAGTGGCTGTCCTATTAAGCTGCTTCACAATATTGGCAAATTAGAGGAAGGCTCACTTTTGGTATGTTTCCAGCAATTGCATGTGCTGGAAACGGAGCAAAACAGAGTTGTGGTGATCACCCTGCTTTGGCTCATGTATGAGGTTATTTGCATACACCAATGGGAGCTGTTGGGAGGCGGAGCCAGAGAAACTAGAAGGGAGGGGTGAGTCAGAGTCTAGGAAGTTCAGTCAGTGAGAGTCAGAGATGAGAGTCTGAAGAAGTTAGGAGTTAAGAGTGTGGAACTTATAGAGAGCTAACAGAGTTAAGAGTGAAACAAGTTATTACTAATCTAATGAATACATTAAAGTCTGTGAAGAACCTGTTTAAGTGAACTGTAATCAATAAACCTGTGTTGTTGAACTTTATACTCAGCTTGGACCTCAATCTTTCTAATTAAAGGGTGTTGACAGAGGTCAACTGGTGGCAGCAGAAAGGAGAGAACGTGTCGTGGGCCTCAGGCTAGTGAAACAACCTGGGGACACATGAGGGGCGCATCATAAGAGTGATGCTACCCACATCAAAAAAGTAGAAGCCCTTGACAAGGGCCAGAAAGGTGCAGGTAGGAATCCTCTGGGGATGATTTGGTTCACTCCAGCAATCACATCATGTGACTGCTGTCAAAAGGAGCAGACCTTCCCTATGTTGCAATTTTTAAAACCACAACCCATTTTGATGTGTGTAAAACAGTTTGGAAATTACCATTTTCATTCCAAGCTAGCCTTGCACATCAAAAATAAACTCACTCACCTGCAACAACCTGGATGCTGGTATTTCAACCAATCAGTATATGGATTTGTCCAGAGTGCCATCTGGTCCAGCCTTTGAGAAATGAATTTCAGTTACTGAGGCTTGAGACTGAACATGTGACTGCTCATGAAGACTGTCCAGAAATGACAGTTTATTCAGGATGAATGATTTGAAGCAAAAGTTGTTTGGGTAGTCATAGAAAAAACAGTGTCCACCCAGTGACAGGCATTCCACTACCACCCTTACCACAGTGGTTCCCAATCTTGGGTAACCCAGGTGTTCTTGGACTGCAGTTCCCAGAAGCCTTCATCACCACCCATGCCAGCTGGGGTTTCTGGGAGTTGCAGTCCAAAAGCACCTGGGTTACCCAAGGTTGGGAACCATTGCCCTACCACATGCAGAATGTGGATGCTGACATATGTTCAGAAACATCTGACAGGTGACACCTGCAGCAGTGTGCCAGTGAATCTGGAGTATGAAGTAAGATGGGTGGTGGCAACTGATGAACTAGCATTTTCAATCGTGGTACCCTTCATGTTAGAATGCCCTTTTGGAGGAGGTTTTATAGGTGCAAAATCTGGTGCCTTCACTACATCAGGACTAGCCTGTTTATTTACTCAAACATCCTAGTATGTTTTGTGAATGATTTAATCTATGTGCTTCATTGGCTGCTGCTTTTTAAAATTATTTTGTTCTGATGTTTTATGTTTTGAGTTGAAATTATTTTTCAACTGTTGTAAGGGCCGGTGAATTTTTTTAAAACTGCAAGGAAGCACAGAGATATTTTCTGATGTAGGCATCATATAAGTAGCCTTCATATCACACATTTTACAATGCAATCCTTTTTTCATTTCTACTCAGAAGCAAATCCTATTAAGTTCATCGGGCTTACTCCCAGGGAAGTAGTATAGATGTGATGTGTTAAGAATCGCCCTGCTTCTTTTGCCAGCATCACTGTAACCAGGAAGTTCAGTCCTTTCCTACAGAAATCCAGACATGATTTCCCCCTGTCCCCTTTTTGAGCTGCTCCATGTGTATTTGCCTGCCTTCCCACTATTCTCAACCACCTAGTAAGATCTCTGTTCTTTCTCCATATGCAGAGCTATGCTGAGCCAGGATTCAGTTCTTTTTTTATTTTATTTTTCATTACAGTGAGATCTCCCTGCCTAAATTGTTTTCCCTCAAAAATAAAATAAAATGTGGAGAATCTCAAAGGATTTCTTGGAAGGGTCCTGATCATTTCTTTCCTGGAAGAAATGCCAAACTGCATGGAATTATTACAATTCCTACAAAAATGACATCCTTCCTAAGCAGAATTCACATGGAAAGGGAGAAGAAACCCCAATTTGTGTATAACTGTTATGATCCCTGCTTTGAATGACATCTTTCTTGTGCAGGCTCCATGAGAAAGGGCATTAAGAACATTGAGCAAGCAACAACAGTAAAATAAACCTGGGTAGGTGTGGAATTTTTGTAGAAAGCCAAGAAATTTCACTGATGCAGAGGGAAATCCTGGCAGGGAGTCTCGGCATGGTGAGGCTCAGTAAAACAATTGACAACAAGAAATTTTTCTGGAGAATCTCACTGAGGAGAAACAAGTGTTTTCCCCACCCAGTTTCTCTCTCAGGACAAGAGGCTGTGAGATTCACATCCCTACATCAAACTCTGCACACAGTCTACTTTCTTTGTATCTTCTCAGGGCCAAACAATACGTTATAAATACGCTATCACTAGATGAAGGAATTCCTTAGCTTGTGAACACATGTGATTACCACACCAAGACCTTTTCACATTTCACACAGTGTGCCAATTACCTTGCTTTATGATTGGTCTTCAGGAGCTAAATATGAGATTCTTTTTCATGTCTGATTTCAGAGAAATGGAAGATCTGCTAAATCATATATTTGGAATATTGATGGTATTCTAGCTCTAAAGATAGGCTATCTGCTAGAGTCATAGACAGGGAGAGGGAGAGAGAGAGAAACAAATAGATGCCCTATTTAGACATTCTGAAGCCTAACAAGGAAAAGTGTGAGAAGCAGAAGCAAGCTTCCTCTCCTCTCCTCTATCATCATTACCATCTTCCTCCACACAGAGCTGGTAATTTTCTGAAGAAGAGAGCTTCTATGTTTGGAGGCTATTCATACTACTGGAAATGTTGATTTTCATTTTTCCTTACTGTGTAAAGAGTCTCCACTCAGGAAGAGGCTCTTCAGTTTACATGTGGTGGGTAAGGGAAAAGTCAATGGAAGGAAAGGGTCTGGCACACTCCCTCTCTTCATTCACTTACCTAATAATGCACGAATAGGACTAGATTGTACTAGGCCAAAGAAGACAGGTAAAGCAATTCACTGGTGCATATGAAGGATTCATCTTCATCATCGTAGAACTGCAGAGCTGGAAAGGATCCTATGGATCATTGAGTCCAGCTTCTGTCAAGGAGGCACAGCGGGGAATTGAACTCCCAAATTCTAGATCCAGAGACAAATGCTTAAGCCACTAAGCTATCCAGGAGTTCATACCAGATTCATATCAAATTGATATCAGGCAAACCCTCCTTTCTTGCTTTGTTCATGCTGACAAGGAGCAAAGGGGACAAGGGTGGGGTTTGTGTTCCCCTGCTCCTACCAGGGGGCTTCTGGTGGCTGATCTCCCTCTTCAAAGGTGGAGCTCCTTTTTGCCCATGAAGAGAGAAAGCCCCTGAATCCTCTAGCCAGGGGTAGGCAAGTATAACTTCAGCAGCACAGACAAATTTAATAGAAAATAGAGCCAACAAAACTCCTTTTAAAAATAAAATAAAACCCAACCAATTGTTCCAATGTGAACTTGCAGAACCGTCGTCTAGCAAAAAATAAAAACAATTTTGAAAAGTAGCATAATTTTTCCTCTTTAATTCTCTTTCAGCCAGATGTGAACATAAAGTCTCATGGCAATAAACAACTGCAGTACATAATTTCCCATTCGTTTGTTTTTAATTGGGCTCTTATTGTTGCATTCTATAATGGAGGGAATAAATGAATAAATAGCTTTTATGTAGAACATACTTTCATTATGTACAAATGCTCAAATCATAGCCCAAGCTATTTTTAGATCCTTCATTACAATATAAATGTTTCTTTTCTTCCAAGAAATGCAGGGAGTAAAGTTTTTCAGTTACCAATTAATATTTCAAGGATGCCTCTTCAGGAAACTTCCTTGAATTTAGTGACACAAGCATCCAGATTTTCCATGAAAAACAATCAGCACTTCATTTCTATGGCTGTTCAGATAAGAAATGGGATTGCATGCAGGATTTGGAGACCTGCTGAGATAGGTCTGTCTAACAAATGTGTGGAGTTGGGAGTAGGGAAATTACTGTCTTATTTTTCATTCATATAATATTGTTCAAGTCCAAAGGCCCAAAGTCCAGCATTCTGCTCATCCAGTTGCTAAGCCATTGCCTATGGGAATGCCAACAAGCAAAATACAAGTGCCATAGCATTTCTCTTGGTATGCCCTCTAGCAATGGATGTATAATACTTCAACTACTGGATATAAAATATATCTAAGCACAATGACTGATTATATCCCCATGAATTTATTTTAAAGCCACCCAGGTTGGCAGCCATTTCTATACCACGTCCCATACAACAGTTTTAACTATGCACTGATGGACAAAAGTACTTCCTTTTACCTGTTCTGAGTGCTGAGAATGAGTTATGGCTCCTCAAGCATCCCTCAATGTGATGCCCCCACAGTGTTTTTCTCTGCAACAACGGTTGCAGAGTCAGGCCTTACAAGGAGGAGGTGCTGGGGCATTTTGATGACCAAGGGTTAGGATGTCATTTGACACACACTCCAGACTGCCCTTCTGAGCTCAGCTGCAGGCCTCAGTGCAGGGAGTTGGGGTTAGGTGGGAATGAATTCTCATAGCAACAGAATATTCTTGTGAGTTGTCCTAGTTGCAATGTAGGCAATTAAGGCCCATTGACTTTAGTAAAGACCTTTTCCTACTGGAAACAGCTGGAACTGATCCCTTCTCCCCCTTAAAAAATCTAGATCAACTTAGCTGCTTGACCTTTGGGACTCTTCTTGGAGACATGGCTATGGGGAATGTTTATGATCATTTGTACTCTGAAATTTATGATGACACCACTGCTACTCTCGATTTGTTGTCAGGTTCCAGCTCTACTGCTGTACCATGTGAGGTGGCTGGTTCGAGCTATCATGACGGAGCAGGAGATTATTAGTTGTTTAATTCATTGTGCTGGGATTTTGACTGTCAAGAGGTAGAGGTAGAGAGAAATGCTTGTGAGGTTCTCTGCCTTAGGTGCCCAAATAATTTGGTTGTCCTCAGATATTATGTATCTTGACTGGGGTGGGGAGGAATGGAATTTTCAGTTTATTCGTCCTTCTTAGTGAAATGTCTTGGGCCAGTCCATCCATTCCTTAAAGGGATATATTTAAATTTGGAGAGATCTCTGTGGTGGTGGGGAAGGACAATAGGAAGTGGCTATCCACAAGATAAAGGTAATTCATAAGCCTCTTTAAAGTATTTCTACTGGAAACACAAACAGTGTTTTCTGAGTGGATATTTATTTTTCCTAGGTTGTACTTAAAACACACACATGGACACACAACCCGTACATATCGGAATTTAACAGCATCTGAAAGAGAAAATAAATAGTCAGAGCCTTAACAATTCCTGCCACCATTATGAAGTACAATTTGACCAAAAATAAAATGTTGCAGAATTTTAAGCTTTAGGATTTGAATGAATAATAAATTACAGAGATTTATAAAAATCCTCCTTATCTGCACAATTGCAGTAACCCGGACAACACAGCTGAATTATTTAGCAGATTGTAAGAAATGAAACGACTTAAAGATGATCAAGGTTTTCCATAATTTAACAGTTTACGTGGGGGGGGGGGGAGAGAAGGAGTGGTCATTTCTTACCTAATGATTACAGGGAGACTAGTTTTGGCTCACAAACATTTTCTCCCAGTAAGAATATCACGAAAGATATTCTTTTAGACATTCATGCGAGCAGTTAACAAAACAAAAATAAAATGTAGGGGGGAAAAACACAAACACCACCTTACCTAGTGTTATCTCTTCTTAAGTGGAGAGATAATATGATAATGGATGCAATATGAGCAGAATTGCCTTCTTTGGACTAAAATTCCCATAGTCCTCCAGCCAGCATGCTATGATAAACAAAGAGAATGCATTGCTATGTGAATATGTTTTGAAGCATCGGTTGGTGTAAAAATCTCCCAGATTATTTTCCTCTAGGTTTATGTAGGCTGATGCACATGGATGCTTTCATATAGGGAGAGATATGTATCCAGTTTTTTTAAAATATTCACACAGACATTTTCCAGCAATACCATACAAGAAGAATTCTTGAAAAAGCACCTTTTATAATGTCTGAACAGGGTTATAGTCAAATATTTATTTATTTTGACAAACAAATGAATTCCAGTATCAGCTCTTTGCCTGGCATTTCTTACTGCAACCTGTTTCAAAGGCAGTCACCAGTAATCATAAAACACATTGAGACTCTGCTAAGCAAAACCTAAATTCTCCTTTAAATTTTGTTCTTTTCCACTTGACCTTTTGTCTTTGCATTAGCGTTTGAGATGACACATTTATTGGCCCACGTCAGGTCATATATTTCACTTACTACATCTCTGATTAAGCAAATCCCTTATAATTCAGCATTGTTGGGCTTACAGACATCCTTCAATATTTGCAGTTTTTTAAATGGTTTTTGTTATGCACCACTTCCAGGTTGCTGGGATGCCTTTTTCCAAGTTACCATTGAGCTTGGGTGATGTGGTGAATGGGACAGAGTGGCCTGTAGCTGCCTCTTGAGGGTGAAATTGTCCTTCAAATTGGACAAAGTTGTTAACCTCTGGGTAAGAGTTGTTTGGAACATAATCTCTGACTTTCAGAAGTTTATTATTTATGTAAAATATTTTTACCCCACTTTTCTCCTTAAAAAGACTCAAGTTTCTTGGGTAGAAGCGAGGGTGGCAGACCAGAGAAACTGCAGAGGGAAATGGTTCTATGTAAAATACAAACAAACTCATACTCATGGAGAAGCTGTTCAGATCTCACACCTTCTGTAGGGCCTGCATATTCCTGCCTCCTGTTAACTTTCACAAGTGTTGTCTGCATGATTTTAAAAAAGGACATGGAAAGAGAAGGAGTCCACTGAAAAATGCTGATTTTTTTTTTAAAAAAAGACATGAACCTCTTATCCATGTGACAAGGCATCCCGAGAGTCAGCACTAAAACGAGAAAAGAGAAAAAGAGGGTGATGATTAATGGCTCCTACTCAAACTGGAAGGAGGTAACAAGCAGGATACCTCAGGGTTCAGTCCTGGGCCCAGTGGTCTTCAACATATTTATTAATGACCTGGATCAGGGGATTCAGGGAATGCTAATCAAATTTGCAGATGACACAAAATTGGGTGGACTAGCTAATACCCTCGAAGACAGAAACAAAATTCAAAATGATCTGGATAGGCTTGAGCACTGGGCTGAAAACAACAGAATGAAATTTAACAGGGATAAGTGCAAAGTACTGCACCTTGGAAAAAGAAACCAAATGCACAGTTACAAGATGGGGGATACCTGGCTCAGCAATACTACAAGTGAGAAGGATCTTGGAATCATTGTAGATAACAAGCTGAATATGAGCTAACAGTATGATGTGGCTACAAAAAAGGCAAATGCTATTTTATGCTGCATTAACAGACGTATAGTCTCCAAATCCTACAAGGTACTAGTTCCCCTCTATTCAGCACTGGTTAGGCCTCATCTTGAGTATTGTGTCCAGTTCTGGACACTATACTTCAAGAAGGATGCTGACAAATTGGAACAAGTTCAGAGGAGGGCAACAAGGATGATCAGGGGGTTGGAAACCAAGCCCTATAAGGAAAGACTGAAAGAACTAGGCATGATTAGCTTTGAGAAAAGAAGACTGAGAAGAGATATGATAGCACTTTTCAAATACTTGAAAGGCTATCATACAGAGGAGGGACAGGATCACTTCTCAATCATCCCAGAGTGCAGGACATGCAACAATGAACTCAAATTAAAGGAAGCCAGATTTGGGTTGAATATCAGGAAAAATGTCCTAACTGTTAGAGCAGTACAACAGTGGAACCAGTTATCTCCGGAGTTGGTGAGTGCTCCAACACTGGAGGTATTCAAGAGAAATTTAGACAACTACTGGCAGATATCCTTTGATTTGTATTCCTGCATCAAGCAGGGTGTTGGACCTGATGGCCTTATAGGCACCTTCCAGCTTCATGATTCTATGATTCTATGAAATGTCTGATTTGGGGAAATTATACTTCATTTCTTTTCCTTGTTCAGTGAAATTGGAATGGAAAAAATAAATTTTATTCCTTTTATTCCCTATCCTCCTCTCCCCATTTTCCACCATCCACTCATTTTGAGCTTTAAATCCTTTCTCTTTTAATCTTCATCAGGTGGTAGAGAACTATTTCTTTTTCTGATCATTGAAACAGCTTCATATAAAGGAACAAGGCTGACACCAGACAGAATCCCTATGAGCGGAAACTATCATGTGTGCTTGATCATTTGCTGTGGGGAAAATATCGGGAAGCTGCCTGCCTCTCCTGTAATCATCACCTGTCTGCTTTAAGCTCCTCACTGAATGTGCTCTCATGAAACCTGTGGTAGAATACTCTTTCTGAGCAGGCTGACTGCCTGGCCATTTACCCTTTCTGTCTGTCCCTGCAATGTGACTTGTAACATCACATGGATAGAGTCTTTCCCTTGTAACTGGAAAATAGCTTAGAAGTATTTCAGAGTCAGAAAGGGGGCAGCACTGAGTGTCTCAGTCACTTTGCTATTATTCATTGCAGTGGTTCCTAACCTTGGGTCCCCAGATGTTTTTGGACTAAAACTCCCAGAAGCCTTCACCACTAGCTATGCTGGCCAGGATTTCTGGGAGTTATAGTCCAATAACATCTGGGGTCTCAAGGTTTGGAACCACTGATTCATTGGGATTGTCCCAGTGCCAGCCCTTGCTCCAAATCAATAGATACATCAAGGATTGTCATTCTTTGCTGAAACTTAGATTTAACTGATATTAAAGGAGCAAAAATAAGATTATTTAAAACAACAGTAGCGCCACAAACAATGAAAGGGTGCCCCAGTGAAAGTCAAAGACACAATGGCACTATAGGTCTTGTCATCAGAAATATGTTATTACAATTTTTTTCTGCACCTCCCAGAATCCTAAAGTTGCCTGGGGCCTTCTGGGTCATGTATTGTTTAAAGTATCTTTCTAAGTCTTTCCTCCCTGCTACATTCCTAATCATAAAGCATTGAGGGGCAGCATTATTTGTACGGGGGGGGGGGGGGGAGCTACAACAGAGCTTTTCCCAAATGCAAATAGTCAATTTGTGGACTACAGCAGGTGGTAGTTTGGTCAAGCCACTCTACCTCCCTTTGCTTCCTTCCTGTTACTTACTTTTTCTTTTTTAAAAAATAACGACCCAATTGCAGGGATCGTGCTGTCTTTAATTTAGTCCTCATTTTAAGTCTTGTGAGTAAAGTTGTCAATTTTTCACCCATGTTTTTCCTTTATCAAGATCAGGCCTGGATTTATGTTGTGGTAAATGTTTTATGATATGGACATGATAAAGGACAAAAATGGTAGGGACCTTACAGAAGCAGAAGACATCAAGAAGAGGTGGCAAGAATACACAGAGGAATTATACCAGAAAGATTTGGATGTCCCGGACAACCCAGATAGTGTGGTTGCTGACCTTGAGCCAGACATCCTGGAGAGTGAAGTCAAGTGGGCCTTAGAAAGCATGGCTAACAACAAGGCCAGTGGAGGTGATGGCATTCCAGTTGGACTATTTAAAATCTTAAAAGATGACGCTGTTAAGGTGCTACACTCAATATGCCAGCAAGTTTGGAAAACTCAGCAGTGGCCAGAGGATTGGAAAAGATCAGTCTACATCCCAGTCCCAAAGAAGGGCAGTGCCAAAGAATGCTCCAACTACCGTACAATTGCACTCATTTCACACGCTAGCAAGATTATGCTCAAAATCCTCCAAGGTAGGCTTCAACAGTATGTGGACCGAGAACTCCCAGAAGTACAAGCTGGATTTCGAAGGGGCAGAGGCACTAGAGACCAAATTGCTAACATGCGCTGGATTATGGAGAAAGCCAGAGAGTTCCAGAAAAACGTCTACTTCTGCTTCATTGACTACGCAAAAGCCTTTGACCGTGTGGACCACAACAAACTATGGCAAGTTCTTAAAGAAATGGGAGTGCCTGACCACCTTATCTACCTCCTGAGAAATCTATATGTGGGACAGGAAGCAACAGTTAGAACTGGATATGGAACAACTGATTGGTTCAAAATTGGGAAAGGAGTACGACAAGGCTGTATATTGTCCCCCTGCTTATTTCACTTATATGCAGAATACATCATGCGAAAGGCAGGACTGGAGGAATCCCAAACCGGAATTAAGATTGCCGGAAGAAATATCAACAGCCTCAAATATGCAGATGATACCACTCTGATGGCAGAAAGTGAGGAGGAATTAAAGAACCTCTTAATGAGGGTGAAAGAGGAGAGCGCCAAAAATGGTCTGAAACTCAACATCAAAAAAACTAAGATCATGGCCACTGGTCCCATCACCTCCTGGCAAATAGAAGGGGAAGATATGGAGGCAGTGACAGATTTTACTTTCCTGGGCTCCATGATCACTGCAGATGGTGACAGCAGCCACGAAATTAAAAGACGCCTGCTTCTTGGGAGGAAAGCGATGAGAAACCTAGACAGCATCTTAAAAAGCAGAGACATCACCTTGCCGACAAAGGTCCGCATAGTCAAAGCTATGGTTTTTCCAGTAGCGATGTATGGAAGTGAGAGCTGGACCATAAAGAAGGCTGACCGCAGAAGAATTGAAGCTTTTGAATTGTGGTGCTGGAGGAGACTCTTGAGAGTCCCCTGGACTGCAAGGAGAACAAACCTATCCATTTTGAAAGAAATCAACCCTTAGTGCTCACTGGAAGGACAGATCCTGAAGCTGAGGCTCCAATACTTTGGCCATCTCATGAGAAGAGAAGACTCCCTGGAAAAGACCCTGATGTTGGGAAAGTGTGAAGGCAAGAGGAGAAGGGGACGACAGAGGACGAGATGGTTGGACAGTGTCACTGAAGCTACCAACACGAATTTGACCCAACTCCGGGAGGCAGTGGAGGACAGGAGGGCCTGGCGTGCTCTGGTCCATGGGGTCACGAAGAGTCGGACACGACTTAACGACTAAACAACAACAAATGTTTTATACAGTACAACTGAGAAAATATTTTCTTCTCTGCTGGTGCTATCTTAGTTTTTCAATCTCTCATTACTTCTTCCCATAGTTCTATATTTTTCCCCCTTCCAAAAACCACTCTGTGCTCCTGTTTGAATTTAGGAATATAGGACCTCTTTCTCTGTGTGTACAGGACAGCAAGCTTTTAGTATTTCTGTACACATTTACTACTCATTGTGCACCATGATGCTTGGCAGCAAATTAAAGCACTCGTCTCTCTAGCCATTCTTGTATTTCTTTGCATTGTTGAGTAAAGTGTGAGGGGAAGAAACCACAACTGGCTGAAGAGGATTTGGTTACCTGCTATCAGATGGACCAATGGGAAGCTCATGTGACAAAAACAGCAACGTCACTTGGATGAGCCATGCCCCACAGTTAAGCTGGAGGTTTAAGGAGCAGTCAGAGAAAGAAATAAAGGGAACTGTACAGAGCCCTGGGCTCATTAATGATAACTGAACCTTTAGGAAGGCCTTGTCTCACTCTTATGATAATTCCTTTATTTTGCTTCTCTTTTTAGTTTACTTGATGCCAGAAAAATGGGACACCACTAATTTTTCTAACCTTCCTTGCTGAGCTATAAGTCTTCTTTAGTGTGAAAGATTATTGGAATGGAGCCTGCTGCTGGTTTTCAAGAAATTAAAACTAGGTAAGCTTGAGATGTGACATCTTCATTCATGCTATGTTGGGCTGGTTGCACCAGGATACTTCACAGATCTATTTTCACACTGTAATTATCCCCTATTTATTCAAAGAGCATGGGGGTTATGAAATACTATCTTCATAATTGTCTTTAATTCACACAAATATGACTTGCAATAAATGAAGACAGTCAGCTTTTGAAGTGTTGCAATATCAAATTGAGCCCAGTGGCACAGTGGTTTAACTGCAGTACTGCAGTCAAGCCTCTGCTCACAATCTGAGTTCAATCCTGATGGACACGGGTAACCAGCTCAAGGTTGACACAGACTTCTGTCCTTCCAAGGTTGGTAAAATGGGTGCCCGTGTTTGCATAATTATGTTGTAAACTACCCAGAGAGTGCTTTAGCACGATGGGGTGGTATATAAATTGAAACGCAACAAACAACTACAAATGATTAATATCTTAAGTTACATATAGGAGAGGGATGGTCCACCTTTTTACTGTTAAAGAATTAATTCCTGTGGAATAATTAGTTGAGAGCCACATTTCAGCAAGGGGTGGTGCTAGAAATTATGAAATATATTAGTGATTTAATAGCCACAGTAATTTGCTCTATAAATATGTAACCAGGCCATTTTTATCAATTTCCATGAATTAAAAAAGCATCCTTCCCCCACCCCAAGAAAAAGCATGGGACATGCTCTGTTTGTGCATATGCTTCTCATTTAATCCTTTTTTAGGATTGTGAACCAGAAAGTAGAAAAATTCCCATCTTTACATAAGTTTTTAAAATTTAAAGTGGGAGCTTCTTGATTCATGCAAAATTATGCTTCAACCTAAAATTTAAATTGTCCTGCTTGATTATCAGTCTTTACTAAGAGGATTAAAGAGCAATCATTAAATCTTATTACAAAGCAACGTGCAGAAAGTAATTGCACATATTTGTAAGTAGCTTAGGACTGATTAAAAATACATAAAGGAAAACTGTAAAATTTTCCTTCAGGCTCAAAACTGAGTTCCTTTAGGTAAACATTACATCAGTTCATTCCTCCTGAAACTTGTGCTGTTTTTTTAGTAATGTGAGGGAAATGCGTCTTTTCCCTCTCTTAAGGGTAATGAAAATGGCTGTGTCCGTTTCATATGAATTGCTATCAGCTGTACAAGGTATGGAAAGCTTAGAATGGTATTTCAGTTAGGAAGCTTTAGGAGATGCTCACCAAATTTAATCTAAGCTGTTCCTCAGGCTAAGCCTTCTCTACCTAACCCTTTTCATTCCACAAAAAGTTCCATTTTTAAAAATGGAGCTTTTTCAGCGTCAATATCCTCCTCATTTTCAAAAACTATAGTTCATGTATGGAGGTCCAAGACATTTACAGGAAAGCAGTGTATCCACAATGCATAGTATGCCTCCTGGAAGATTTGAGGAGCACCTTAACTTGAGAGAGCCACTGTGGTGTTGTTGATAGAGAGTCAGACTAGAACTCAGGAGACCTGGATTCAAATCCATGCTTTACCAGAGAAATTCACTGGGGTGTGTGTGTGTGTGGCCCTGGTAAAACCACTCCTCAAATATCTCACATACTTTGAAAACCCTGTTAAAGTCACTATAATTCAGACATAACTTGATGGCATATAACAACAGCCTTAACTTGAGAGGAAAATAATTACAACTTGACACCTGTGTGATGGTTCGTTATTTCAAATCTCCAGACCACCTGATCCAGCAAATCAACCAGGAAATACAAGCGCCATGCATAGGAGTGATAGAATGAAAGATCAGGATTAGCGATGTAAAATTTCCAAAAATTTCTAATTTTTTCCAGAAAAAAACAGGGGGGACGTTTTTAAAAATGGAAATTTTCAGAAATTTTACATCTCTGATCAGGATATTGTCGGCAAAATATTTCGCAAATAACTCATAGACTTTTTCAGAGTCATAAATAATCATCCTATGCAGAATATCAAAATATCAGTGCTAGATCGAACCAAAGGCCTACATAGCTGAACATCGTTTTAACACAAGGACAATCAGTTACTTATCGGAAACTCACAAAGAAGATGTGAGTATAATCTGATCCCTCCATCTCACATTCCCCAGAAAATAATATATAGAGGCATACTGTTTACTGTATTCTACCAGGAAGCTGTTCAGACTTAACACCTTCTGACTACCTTCACTATGAAAAATAAGTCCAGAATATGGTCCACTGTAGTAAACTGTCCATAATATTTTGAGACATCTTTATAGTTGTTATGGTGGCCAAGTCCTAGAATGCCCATGACAACATGCCCTTGGCAAAGATTGAAGTCTCCCAGATCAAAAAAAGACAAACAAACAACACACAAAACAAAACAAAACACAAAACAACCCTAGAGTAATCTACACCATATCCAAGAACACCTCAAATAGCTTAAACAGGATGACTGTTAGGCAGTAGACTGAACCAACAAAATCCCCAATATATATCTAGAACAATAAATGCTTTCTCAAAACTTTGGCAGAACTTGACAAAATACTTTCAGAAAGAATGAACATAATAAGACATTGAAAACCTCCATAACTGAGCAGTGATTAATCAGCAGGATATCGTTAAGTTCATTCTTTTGAGAAGTGATATCCCAAGCAACGTCTGTCAGATGGGGAGGGAAGGAAAAATGCCATGAGCCCTCCTCACCAACTTTCAAGCCTCCATCGGTGATGTGCCAGATCCCTGGAGTATTGCAAAGGGGGGGGGGGGAGGACTAATTTTTCCCAGTTCCTTCCCCTTCTCCCTAGTTTTAGCCAAGTATGCCAGATCAACATCTTCAGCCCAGATAAAATAATAAGTTAAAGGTTTTGCACAAACAGATTACTGAAGAGTAACAGTTATTTATACTTTAAAAAATTTATATATATATATATAAATATATATATATATATAAAAGGAAGAACAGCGGAGAAACACTGAAATGCCATGAAACAGCAGCTCCATAACCACTGGAAGGACTAGGTGAATAAAGGAAGTCTGGGCTTGGCATCTGAAACACCTCAAATGAGGGTCCAGGTGAGCCGTGCTGGGCTGAACATTCTCCACTGAGGAGGCTTTTTTCTAGGTCACCATCTGCCTTATCTCTACGTGTATGGGAGGAACACCTAGAGAAGGGCTTCCATTGCAGATGGTAACACACAAACTGTTTCATGTAGAAGTCCTATTGCTAGGGTCCAAATTATATATTAAAAACGAAAGATTAAAACAGAACTTTGAAATTGCTAGGATGCTAGTGGAGGCACAGAAGCGTGAAGCCTTTTCAAAGCTGGTAGTGTGTATTTGCATCAGACAATTCTTGTCACTACTTCTGTTGCTGTGGTCTTTATCCAACGACAGTTTCTAATTCGTCTTCAAAATGCACAGGATCTTACCATTTCAAGTAGCAACAGCCTTCAGGTTACTGCTTTTTATGAAGGTTTGAGGCTGATCCGTCAGTCCGGGTTTGTGAAAGGCACTTCATATCATATATCTGGTTGTGTGTCTAAAGTGAGATCTGAATCTAACAGCTGTGATTCTCATTCAACTGCCAGGGGAATTGCTACCCTTTGGAGCAGAGCTGGCTGCACATATAAATAATAAGTAGGTGCATTAAGTGTATATAAGTCAAGCCCAGCATTGAGGAATGATACCTATTCGAGGTACTTATTTTTTCTGCAACTATCAAAGCGTGATTGTGTCCAGTGTCCCACAAAATCCTCTAGCACGTTTCTGCCACCATATGAAATGTTTGTTATGATTATACTGAAGACTGATTCCACCCATTCCAATACCACCCCCACCAGCCCCAATTTTTCAGGTGATCTCTATGAATAGCTGCTGCTCAATCATTTTTAAAATGCAATTAGGCTTCCTGAATGCATGGCAATGGCCTTGCTTTAGTTATCAAAAGATAATGCCTGCAACCTCTTCCAGCCCACAGAGAAAGATGAATAGTCCAGAACTAGTCAATATTAACGCAAGTGAAGAAGTAATAAGAGCATCAGCTGAAGACAAAGGTTTCCCTAGCAACTGGAATTCTGCAAAAGGCCACAGAATAGCATTCAGTTCAAATGTGTCATGTAGAACTTGCATGGAGTATAAGCTGGTGATGTTTCCATCCAATTCCAAAGAAGCTGCAGATTTATAAAAAATTAAACCACTTCTGTTGCATCTAGGTCTAGAAGTATAACATATTAATAAAGAGCCAAATTAAAGAATCTGGTTTAGAGGTCAAACTGTTCATAGATTTTAAGATCTGTAGATCTGTGTTTGTTTATCACAATTTGCATATCTATGAAGGTCAGATCACATATTAAGGCAAATGCGTAATTTCCTTCTCTTATAACACTGCTTCCAGACACACAAATTTTTCACTGCTACATGCCAGAGATATTAAACATGGAAACAAATCTGTGTGATTGCTTGATTGACCTAGCTGATTTGAGATTCACACCTTGAGGCAAGCTCATGTTAAAATAAACAGTATCTTCCTTTTGAAGGAGCACTGTTTCTAGATACAGAATCAGTGTCTCATCTAGAGATGCCCTAAATTGTCAGAGCAATATTGTTTCAAGTGCTTAGCATTTCATTGCCTCTGACCTCAGTTGGATACAATTGATAAAATAGCCACATATTGTACCTTAAATCTTTCACTCCATATGTCTCCTCCAAATCTGAAAGTCCCAATTAGAAACAAGGCAGAATGAGCCTATACAGTTTCCTAGTCATAACTTGATTTAATTTCAAAACAAATTAAACATTTTCCTAAGAGGATGCACATACCAACCCAAAAATGACATGGCTACCACGTGACTTTACATTGAATTCAAAAGCCCCATTACCTCATTCAGTTTATTTCAGTAGTGTAACCCCGCTCTCAGTCTGATATATTTGATCTGTTGCTGAATAGAGATGGGATATTTGTATTCGTATCCCTTAGGGTTCAAATACAAAAATCAGTGCCTGCGGAAATTGAACCCTCCCCCTGAACCGACCAGTCTACTTAACAGCTCTCCATGCGGTGCGTGTGGCTGCCATCAGTTGCATTGTGCCAATTGCAGAAATAGCCCAGCTGGTGCTTCCCCACCTCTCTGCACGGCCAACCACTCAGCAGCTGAGCAGGGAGACTTGTCATGCCACCTCCTCGCCGGAGTGGTCAGCTGTGCAGAGGTGGGGAAAAGATGGCCGGGCTACCTTCACAATTGGCGCAATGTGACTGACAACAGCCACACGCACCACATGAGGAGCTGTAAGTGGACTGGCCAGTTCTGGGGGGAGGGTCTGGTTTCTACAGGCACCTCTGGTGCCAATATTCATATTCACATCCCTCAAGATACAAATATGAATATCCCATTTCTATTGCTGGGTAAATATTGTATCTCTTATGAAATCAGTCCTCCAGATGATATTATGCACAAAATCCATCATCTACAAAGGGCTTATTTTATATTAGCCCAGTGCAGGTGTACGTACTTACCATGAATGTGTGTGTGTCTCTGTGTCTGTGAGTTGTGAATTGAATTCCCTGAGCATGGATCATTGTGGAGCTAAAGCAGAATGATTCTCTGACAAGATGGAATGTGAAAGATTGCAAAAGTACACCATATCTTTGGGATGTGTCTCTCTGTGTATGGACCCTATCACAAACCTATTCATGCCTACTCAGATGTAAGGTTCATTGGAGTATGTGGGTACCGGATTGTAGTCAGGGAGGAACCAAAACAACAACAACAACAACAACAAAACACCAGCCCAATGAGAACTAAGCATCTTTGTGTCCATGGAATGCTAACTGACTATTGTGGAGAGAGAGGGAACAGAACACTACGGGAGGAAGTGAATGGACCAAAATATCCCCACAGTGCATACAGAAGCCAACTGGACTGGTAGCTGAAATTTAATTCAATATTGACAATGGAACAATATCCTCCAGTATACCTGAGGAAACAATTAATATAGGACCAGAGTATGGAGAAGTTTCTCTTTTGACTACAGTTCCCAGAATCCTGTGGCCACTTGACTTGTTGGCTGTGAGATTCTGGGATCTGTTGTCGAAAGAAATATTTTTTTTCTCATTTCTGGGCTGGCCATGGACAAGCCATGTGGCATACAGTGTATAATTATGTTCCACAACAAAGGGCATAGCCTGGTCCCAATAAGGGAGAAGAGTTAGGAGGAACAGCTTGGGGCTGCTGTCACTGTCACCCACATCTTCTTCCTAATGAGATTACCTCACTCTGCCTAATGGTAGTGGCGGCCCCATGCACCAGATCACATAACTCAGTCGAATGGAATTACTGGTGATCTACAGCAACCAGATGAGTGGATAAATACAAAACAGAGCTTGTTTTGCTGCAGGTATGGATCTGACTTCAGTAAACGCTATGTGCACACACTCTGAAATCACTCTTCGCCCTCAGCAGTCAGCACAGATCTATAAAGGAATGGCGATGTCTAGGGAGGCTCCATTGAGAGCACGGCTGTCCTCGCCCACCCTAGAGAGATGTGATGGCAGGGAAATAATGGGCGATGATCCCCTGAAGGTCGTTCATGGTGACGGCTTTAAAAGGGATTCCTCTGAACTGCTTTGTGTTCTGCAAGCGTTGCCACATCTCTTCTGGTCAGTTCGATGCATTTTGAATTCAAGTGGGTAGGAAAAGAGCATGATTAATCTTAGCAAAAAAAAGAGGGGGGGAAAATGAGCCAATTACTGTGTGTGTGAGAGAGAGCGCATTTGTGTGTGTTGTTAAAATGTGTTTCCATCTTCATCCCTACTGCAGTCCTGCTCTAAATTCCTCTCCTGAGTCAGGTACCTTGTGTGCTTGTTCCCCCCTTATCCTGGCTAAAGCATGTCAGAATGATGGAATACCAAACACCAACTACCCGGAGGGGAAAATTGGGGGTGGGGAGTAGATTTGCTGAATGGGCATGAGATGCATTCCACAGAGAATTCTGATATCTGATGACAAATCCATGAAACTGGACAGCAAACCTTATTGCAATGAAATGAACCACTGATGGAAATAGAATTTGTCACAGGGGACGCGGGGGGGTGAGCGAGGGGGGGTGGACCAGCAGCCGCAGCTGAAAAACAAACATTTGTCCAGGGCATTATAATTTTGTCTCTGTTTCACGGCAGGTATATTGTATAAAACATTGCGAATGGTTGAGTTTGACTATATATGATGCAGGTGTTTGTATAATGGAAGCCACTGCTGAGTAATTTTTCTAGCAGTAAATCTGTGGTATTCTCTAGAATTTGCCTCAAAGACTGAATTCTCTTTTACAGACAGCATTTGTGGTAAAACTCTGATAATCTTTTCCCACTCACATGGGTATAGGAAGTAGTTTTTGAAGTGGTAGCCATGCTAGTCTGTGCAAGCTTATCAGACAAGAAGCAAAACAGAACAAAGGCAAAAACAGCAAAGGGTTATTTTTTTTACCTGAACAGACATTTTTCCAGTTCCAGTAGTACGGCTATAATATCTCATTATTCGAACCCTCCCCATCAGGGCTTTTACTTTGTAATTAGTCATAAGGGAGCAAAGCACAGAATTTGTTTGCAAGTGTGTTTGCTCAACCACAGAGGTATGTAGAATGGTGTCTCTACAAGGGAAATGTCGCCTATTTATGAAGGGCACCTGTTTTGGCCATTAGATCCTATTTTGTTGCTTCACTACAAGTGATGTTCTTAAAACATTCTAAATCAACATTGGGGTCCATAATAAAGTACTCAGATGACTGCTTCACCACTCCAGGATTCAACCCAGGGTAACTAAAATGCTACTATAGGTATGAAATAATCCTCAAATCCCACTGCATGAATTGGTTCTATCCACAAGGAGAAAAACATGAATATAACATGTTTAATAAAAAAATAATGTCTGGAGGCATTAGGAATATAGGACTGTTGTTCAAAGAGTTACAAAGTAGACCTGCATGACTCCTAAACCCAGCCCAGTTCTGTAATGTTTCTTTGTTTGCTGTGTGGAGGAATATGAAGCATTATCTCTTTTGAAGGCAAGCAGAGAATAGAAGACAAAAATAAACCAATAAGACAGGTTACTTTTAGGTTAACCAAGAGTTCCCTTTCTCTGTATAGCATCATCCACAGAAATATAGTCCTTTCTTTGTCCTTGTGACCTATATTTATGTTGCTAGCCTTGCAGTACAGCACTTCTATTCTCTTAAAAGCAAAGGTCAAAGCGTGTTTTGGCTGCCTAAGAAGGGAAGACTTTTTACCCCCGAGGATCATGCAGATTACCTTTCTGTAACTGTTGCTGTATCATGTGATCACTGCATACTAGAAGGACCTATATGGGTTGCAAAGCATTTGGTACAATTGTGTGTGTGTGTATAGCCATTTCTTTGCTTCTTCTCTTTGTGGGTGAGCTTGACTTCCATTTTGAAGATTAATAATAATCACATTTCATCAAGTCAATTCTGATTTATGGTTTTTTTTTCTCAGGCTTTTCTAGGTAGAGAGTACTCAGAAGTTGTTTACTATTGCCTTCTTCAGAGGGCATCCTGGAAACTGTTCAGCTTGCCCAAAGCCACACAAGCTGGCTCTTTTGGGATGCACAATGGGGAACTCAGCTCCCAACCACTAGCTCCGTAACCAGATATCTAACTCACTGAGCTATCACAGCACTACTAACCACTGGGATGATTGCTACCCTCACATAGGCAAGCCTATGTCTGTTTCCATTCAGTATCATGTTAATTCAGTGTCTTCTGTTTTGTTTTCTAACATATTTATTGTTCTTAAAAATATTGTGGGACCGTATGAAAGGAGGCTGCATTGTGATATTTGTGGCACTACCCAATACATAAGCTATACATAGACAGCTTATGTTTCTAACTTGGAGAACAGATTTTTCCCCGTGCCTGACCCTGAAAAAGAAGAGTTACTGACAAAAATGTAATGTTAGAAATATACCAAATGCCACTTTGTGTGCCTTTTCACCCTTAGAAGAGTTCATTCCAAACAGTAGTATGAAATAGTTATGGTAACCTCATTTCCATCTTATCCTCCCCTTCCTCTTTTTTCCTCCCTGTGATTAAGATCCATCCAATGAGAACGTGTTCCAGGTACTCTGAAACTACAGATGTGGCTATTACTAGCCAACTAGGGGCATGGCTACTTTTGCAAGACAAGTAGTTTTGTTTCTATTGTCTGCCATCTTGTGTTCTCCCTTCAAGGAAGCCTGCCAAATTCTTTAGTTGCAGTTGTTTAGGAAACTGATAAAGGTATTTTTGTCCAAAGGTGTTTTGCTGAGCATTTCCAATTATGGGATAATTCTTGCCATTAGATTTTAATTTTTTAAAAAAAAAAACAGTTACTATGCTTTCCTGTGATCTTCACACCTCAGCACCACTATAGTTAGGACTAGTTCTAATTGACTCTTAAATCAAAGAGAGAGAAGAAACCTGAACCAGATGGTCTGTTGTGTTTATTGCACACTGTGTAGCTACATCTTCTTTCTTAAATTAATTTCAGACACAGGGGGTCTTGAGGGGGGATCACAGCATTTACAGAAGAGAAGGTTACCTTTTTCCTGAGACAGCCCCCTCAAACCAATGTGCAAAACACATAATTTAGCCACAGAATAGACAATGATTGTGATTTTTAACTAACCAGAACAATGTGCTAACTATTTTCCATGCTTTTTGTATTTTGTAATGGCCACACAGCTCCCCGCTTTAATATTCCATCCTGTTGTGTTTCCATGATTAAGATCCGTTTGGGCACATTTGGATCTACTGCACAATTCTCATATTGTTTTGTTTCACCCATTGAGTCTCACTACAGCGAATCCTGGTTAGAAGGTGTCCTTATATCTGGTTCACACTGATGTCTTAGCACAGTTCAGGTTCTTTACATTCCAGCTGCGCTATAGCACCATGGAGAGCTCTATGCCTTGCTGCTGGAAGCTAGAGAAGCTTGTCTGTATGCTTCTCCACCAATCAACAGCTTGTTGCTCTTTTAAGTATGGTTTCAGCTTTCTTTAGGCTGGTCAGCCACATAATGACTAAGCCCTTTTCCTTTAAGGGAGAGTGTATTGTACAGCCATGAAAACATGGATGTGGCTAAGGCATGGCAGTGTTTTCATGGTTGAGGTCTTTCTGAACAGGACAGCAATACAACATGCTTGCTTTCATTGGAGTTGCTCCCTCCAGCCATTCTGGGGAACTAGGTTATAAGAAGGTAGAAACTTCATGACAACCGGTTACATATGAATCCTTTCACTGACATCTTCTCTGAGCATGAGAGGCCAAAAGCATAATGACACATGCAAACTTTGGTGAGAAGTAACCATTTTGGCAGATGAAGACTGTCAATGGAAAGAGCAATCATATGTCTTTTCTTGTGTCTTCTTCAAGATATTTGGTGATATAACATAGGACATGTACATTTCTGCAGTCTGCTCACTTTTGTTGGCTGCTCCTGCCAAAGGTGGTGAATCTTCCATTGCGATGACAGCACATCAGCAAATGGTGCTGTCCTCAGGAAAGAGGAGGGGAAAAAAAAGAGGAGGTTGATATTTGCATTGTCAGTTAATAATACTGTTAGCCACTTTTAGCAACTGGGTGAGATATCAATCAGAGGATTGCTCTGTTTATGCAGTTCTCCAACACATGCAAGAGAACAAAAAAAGTCTGGCAGAATCTTTAAGATTAACAGATTTATTTCATTGTGAGCTTCTGTGGCTTCCAATCCACTTCCCTTGAAATGTTCATGTGTCTAAAAGGTCACACTGAAATAGGTCTGGCAATTTTAGAGGCCATAATTGTGTTTTTGTATATGTTGTTACAGTAATATAGACACCTCTTGGAAAATTGCTACAATGCAGCAAGTGATCTTATGAGCCTGTTCCCATTAATGAGGGAGCTGCGTTCATGTGGTAGAAGTGATTAGCAAACAGAAATGATCTTGTGGGCACTGCACACCAGATATGGCCAGTTTTGCTATGGCGATGACAGTGCGTTAATTCACATGCACTCAGATGAACAAATTGTCTTTGTGTGAATTGTGGGGTAGTTTCTGACCTCAGTGAGAGTTCCCATTTATTGTAGCAAAACTTGAAAAAGTTACTTTTTTTTTTTACCAGAATGCCAAGAATCCCCAAACCATTGGGGATTCTTAGAGCAGCAGTCTGAAAAGGTAACATTCCAAGGTCTGATGGTGAAGTACAAAAATGTCCCATGTGCAGAGGAGTGCCTTTATATGCACAGCCAAGAGCCAGAAAACACACGGTGGGACAAAAGTAAAATAAAATAATTTATGATCCTTAATTGTAAGAATAAATTCAATGGCTTGCCAATGGAAGAAATGTTGAGTACCACTGGATAGGGCCAAACTAGTGGCAACCAGAATATGCTGTGTCATGGCTTGCTTAAGAAATGATATATATGATTGATTGATTGATTGATTGATTGATTGATTGATTGAGGTTATGGTGCATTACATTGGCTCAGAAGAAAAGTACTCCAACGGCAAAAATCAGTAGGGGTGTGTGTGTGTGTGTGTGTGTGTGTGTGTGTGTGTGTGTGTGTGTGTGTGTGTGTGCGTGGGTGGGTGGGTGGGTGAGGTTTGTCCTGACAAGTTTTTTTATTATAAGTGTCAAGTGTCTGAACTACTGTAATGTTATCCAGTGACTTAAATTATAGATCTACTTCTGTATAGATTTTACAAGGCAAAGGTGTATCTGGGAGGTTAAAATGTCCCATTGTGGTGCATGAGAATATAAAAAATCTTTGCATATAAAATCTCTGTCCTCAATCAACCAAGAACAGACCTACTGGAATATTTAAATTTAAGCAGTAATAAATGCCTACGTGTTTTGAGAATCAGACCTCACTGTTTGACTGTACATTTGTTTGTTGCTAGGGTCTTTCTGCTATATACTACTGACCACCTTTTTAAAAGTCCTTCCATCCTTCTGCCCAAGCAAGGTTGCCATAGTAACTTGTTGTCTTGACCATGGAGTCTTTCACAGTTCATGGCTGCTTCTGTCAGCATGGTTTCAGGCTTAACAGAGCTCCAGTGTCTAAAAGTGTTTCTTTTACAGTTCCTTTTTTCAAATGTGGCCTTTTTGTATTTGTGTATATAAAAAATCACTTCATGATTGTGGCAAGGAGAGGAGTGTGACTAGAATTCCACATAACCCACTTTACACTAATCCATAACTATTTCCTTCTACCCAACTAACTCTGGGAATTGTAGTGCTGCAAGGATTAATAGCAGAGAATTGTTGGTACCTTCAGCAAACTACACTTCCCAGGATACTTCTGAATGATTTGAGACAAAGAACTTCATGTAAAATAGATATAGGTTGGCCAATTTGAGATTGGAAAATCAACTTGCCTTGGATTGAGTTTACTTGTTTTGAATTATTAGAAATATTATTATTTTTATTTATGAAAAAACATTTTAAATCAGATCTAGGATAGCAGGGAAGTGCACAAGACATAAGAGAAAAGAGAGAGAGAAAGAAAAATGAAAGACAAATACCACTATTATAAACAACTTTATAAAAATGTTCCAGTGAAAGCAAAGCATAAGAACAGTGTAGAAAATAAACTTAAAGCAGCAAAATAGGATGCTCCCATGAGAAACCACAGAGAAGGCTTGACAGGATGCTACTCAGAGGAACTTCTTAAGAATAGACCATGAACTGGTTGTGAGGATAAAATAGGAGATTCCCATGAACACATCTGCGAGGAAGGGAGATTTAACCATTTGGGAAATTAGCAGCCCCTCTCCACTGTGCTTCTAATCCTAACAGTTTACCAGAGCTTTGGAAGGTTGCTTTTAAGAGACTACAGGAATATAACTCCCAGATTCTCCAGCCTGCATGGCCTATCTGCTCTTGCTTACTGTCATGCTGGCTGGTGGATTCCAGGAGCTGCAGTCTTTAAAAAGTAACAGTTCCAAACTCTGCAGTTTACATTCAAGTTGTGTACTCATAATGATCAGAGTAGGTCAAGACCAGAGCAGGAATATGGTGGTATCTCAACCCTAAATGTTGCGATGAACAACCACCCTTACTCAGACCATGAGATGCCAGTGTATACCAGGGTCTATATTTTGGTTATTCTCAAACATGTCGGTACACTGGGAATGGGCACACTTCGTGCTACAATTCTGGATGCACCTTCATGGTATATGTTTGTACTTGCTTACTCTGAAGGACTACGTGTGATTCTCCCCTTCCTTCAACCACTTGTACATAACATTATTCTACTGAAGTCCAGCTGGTTTCAGCACCATCTACTTGCTGAATTAGAGTTCAGGATCACCGTCTGGTAGTTTGAACCTATGCATATTTTCATCCTAATTCCCAGTGTGGGGCTTGCTTCCAAGAAATATGCACAGCACTGAAGCCTTAACACCCAGTCTTATGCATGGTTATTCAGGACTACAGTAAATCCCACTGAGTTCAGTTACAGGCACACATAGATAAGAGCAGAGCTTAGACATAACTAGCTATAGGTTATATAGTTACCTGCAGTAGTTAGTTTTTGAATAACAACAAATATAATTAATAACAACAACGGTACTTTTTTAGATGTACTAAGTAAATCTATGTTACTTTGGGAAAATGTGTAATATCTAGTTACTTTCAGAAGTTACTTTTAAAAGCTTTTTGGAGGGACTTTGACAGGAATTCTTCAGGTTTTATGCCATTCTTTTGCCATCTTAAGTGGCAAGGGAAGGGGTTGGGGTGTTTTTCATAGAATTTTTATAAATGTTTCCAAGGTGAGATATTAGAATTGACCAGTAGAAAGAAACAGAGAGTATTTCCCTGTATTTTTCTGGCATGTTGGTAACAATAGAATGCATCAACAATGCACAGCACAACACTTGTGCAATCGGAGCAACAGTAGAGATGCATAAGACTGTATAGCCTTGCAGTCATTCTCTTTGCCTCCTAAAGATTGCATAGCAGAAGCCCTCAACCTGCTTTGTACTTCAATAAAGGGCATAGAGATTGGGCCTAAGCCATCCTGTACTCTTTAGAAGATGTACTAACCTACTAAGCCCTCATCTCTATGATATTCTCTCTGAATGCTTTACATCTTTCTTTCTTTCTTTTTTAAAATCACTCCTAGGAAAGAACAGAAAGTGCAGTGGTAGTTATTTATTCCACGACACCATAAAGTAAAGAAGGAAAAGAAAAGAACGGCAAGGTGGCAGTGGCAGTGAGGGGCTTGGAAAGCCCAATTGAGGAGGCTGATAGAGGAAGGCTGGCTACTCTAGGTACCCTATGTTACTGGCTAGCAGACCATGTAGGTATTTCTACCAAAAACTGGGGAAAAAAGGTAAGAAAAGGTGAGGAAAGACAGGATCTAACACTCTAATTCTGTGACGTGTCCGTTCACAACAGATACAACAGTCATCCTTCAGCAACTACACATTCAATCTATTTCAGTGAAGTTTAGTAAGCTAAACCAAGCAAGAGAACAAAAGAGTATTCCAGAATGCAAAAATGTAGTCTAAATCAGTCATTCTCCAGGGGAGGGGGACATATGCTCCCTGGGGGGCCCTGGCACATTTGAAGGAGACCACTGACTGGAAACAATTCTTCACACAGCACCTTATAAGGTTCATTATGTGACTTATACAATCCTGATTCTGGCTATTTTTCTTTCGTATTGCATTTTTGGTTGTGGCCACAAAAGGGTTGAGAATGGCTGGTCTGAAGACACAAGCCTTGCCCTTCACTGTACAGCTCTGAGAAATGGCTGGCAGAGCAGCTGCATGATGACCTCAGCCTGAGTTCTTCCTAGCGCTTCACTAGCTGAAGTATCCAGGGGAGAACTTGAGTTCGGCTGTCATTCCCCTTCTCCATCGGAGCATTGCAAGCAACTCCTGTCAACTATATGCCTTTCAATTTCCTCTTCCATCAATTCAAAAGACTGACCATTTATTTAATCCCGCAAATGCCAAATGGAATACAAGGGATCTGTTGTGGTCCACCTGGTGGGGTGTGTGTGCAGAGGCTCTTTGCTCTACTGTGTAGTTGTCCTCAAGTAAATTCCTCTGATTAAGTTCTTTTTTGCACATTTGTCCAAAGGCAGTGGACATCCCTGATCTACACTATGGCTATTCCATTTGACCAAGAACTGTAATTCTGTAAACTGTTCCTGCAACCAAATGGAATATGCCCTCCCATTTGTTTCACCCATTTTGTCATCCCTATATGACACTGCAGAACTTCTATTATACATTCTTTTGTTACTATGTTGGGAGGATTGCCTGCAGCTAGAAACCGACCCCTGTGGAGCAGGTTTGAGCAACTGTGGTGAGAAGGATCAGCAATTACCTCCGAGAGGCTGGAAATGAGAAGGCACTGTAGAGACTGTGCAGCAAAATCCATTCAAAATGAATTTTGACAAGGCCAGAATCCTAAATCAGTAAAGGTTAAGTTTCCAAGAAATGCTTTCACAGTTATTCACACAGTTCCAAGCACACCATGTCCAAAATACATATTTGATATCCTTCTCAGGAAACTTACCCCGTACACAAAGAAGCAAAATCAGTTTTATCCATTTAATCTTTTATAAAGAGTAATGAGCTTAACATTTCAACAATGCTTCAATTAAATGACAGTGATTTCTCATGCTCTGTCACCTTAATTTTCAGAAGGCAAGTGGCTATCTGGAGCGAGTGAAATGCAAAAAACATTATTGTTTCATTCTTGATCTAGAGGAAAAACCAAGCAGATTGGGTCATATTTCCTCTCTCTCTCTCTCTCAATCTTTCTCATACAAATTTTGGTGCTTGTTCAATTTCACTTTCAAAATACAACTGTGAGGGGGAAAATACACCACAATATTGAATTTTAAAGCAACAATATAAACATTTATCTTGATTTTCTCTAAAGTTCCTGCATCAGTGTGTGTGTGTGTGTGTGTGTGTGTGTGTGAGTGTGAGTGATGTGTTGTCAAGTAGAAATTGAGTTACACCAACCCTAATAGGACTTCTAAGGTAAATGAGATATTTAAGGAGTAATTTTATCAGTTCCACCCCCATCAGTGAGCTTCCATGGCCAAGTAGGGATTGGAACCCAGGACTTTTGAATCCTTGTCCATCACTCTACACCCCCCACCACACTGACATCTAACAGTATCTATCAATAACTATACAAGAGAAGAAAAACTGTCCGGCCTGGATAATACTTATTTTGAATTTTTATAAACAAGTGAACTGAGGATTTTGTCTCCAAATTCTCATTTGGATGAGCCTCAGGTGGAATAGACATCAATGCTAGACTATACCCATCTGTTCTGAAATACTGAAGAAAATTCACCAGTCATCAGGCAGAAACCAAAATGTTTCTGTTGCAGGTATGTACTTCTCCGAAAATCATATAAAAACATTAATCCATCAGAAAATACAAATGCATATATACATATACTGTAAATTTAAAATGCACCCACTCTTGAACCCTCCTGCAAATTCCATTTTAAAAAAAAATACTTTTGCTCACAAAATTCCCTTCAGCCTTATGGAGGCATACATGGCAAAATTGCTCCTTTAAGCTACTAGATTTGCATTGGGAGAAAAAATTAAAATAGTTTGGGAAGTAGCAGAGCATAAGAGCAGGTGCAACTGTCTCCTGAAGCTGTACAGGAAAAGATTTGCACTCCGAATTTCAGTTTCAGAAAGCAGTACTGGAATGTAAACAGAGTCTTTTCCTTGACTCAGCTGCAGGTACTTGTCAATTCATAAGAAATTACACTTCAGTTTTTTCATATATAGGCCATGATGTCAGTCTCCACACTAAAGAGTAAGGGGTTGGTAGTGTGCCTGTGGTCCATAAGAATTGAAAACAGTAGCTATTTCAAGCTCTGAGAGATTGATTGGCCATGCTAGCTGGGAAATTTGGGGTGCTGTAGTCCCAAAAGTTACTTTCCTAAGTTCTGATCATTTATAGACCTATAGATCTATAAATAAGTAGACACACAGGTATACATACACACTATATTAGAAAAAAACACGCTTGCTGGTCATGTGTGTGTTCTGATCAGTCCTGTGGCTCACATTTATCTAACAGCTCATTATACACTCAATGAGACAATAAATTGGTTGTTGAAACACAATGGAACTTGCTATGACCTGCCATAACACATTATTATAATACACTGCTCGTGTTCCTGCACGTTTGAAGACTAAAACGATAAATGTTTTCCTCTTCCTTTCACATGCTGCTTTGGATTCTGTTGATCTCAAATGATCTCTGGGAAGTCACAATTAATGAAGATAATGCAAAAAACACATTGTTCAGAATCCTCTTTGTTACTATGACCAGTGAAGCTTCAGCAACATCAAGTGGCGAGTTGCCCCAAGGTAAGAAGTCAGCACCAGCATTTCCACTGTGTACTAGATGAATGACTCAGTGTGCAAGAGCAAACACACTGACTTCTTGGGGGAATTCGCTGCCAACATTTATACTGATGGAGTTGCGCTGGCATAAATATCTAATAATAGGATTCTGGCCTTTATGTAGCAAAACCTCCCCCAATAGTAAAGATATTAGATTTAGACTTAAACGGTTCTGTATGATTTTGCTTCTAGTAGCTGGAGCTTTACTGAGCAGAGGTAAAAAAGGAATAATCAAATTATCCTCTCTTTCTTGTCTTCATTCTTTATTTTTACTTTTATTTATTATATTTCCCCAGGAGGGAAAGCCGTATTTTTTGATATCTACCTTCCTGATTGTTTAGACACAATCCTGAAGCTGATAATTAGTCCTATTTTCATAGCAATCTCTCCAATAAACAAATGAACATTAAGTGTTACCATTTTGAAAGTAGAGGGGGAAATTTAAGCACATTGTGTTTTCCTTTTTTGAAAAAGAAAACAACAACAGCAAAGGATTTCAAGACTGAACAACATATTGTATTATCTGTCAGCTTTCTCTTGATTTTATGGCTATATTTCTTAGATTTGCTAAATCTTAGTTATTTACTCTTTTATTGTATTCCTGGGAGTTGCCATTTTAAAATTTTAGTTCACTATTATGCATTTTGCAGCCATCAGGCATTAGACTATAATAAAATTTCTGGACATTTCTCATACTAGTAATGTAATTCATTTGTTATGTCACAACTGGATTTCATGGCTGTGCTGTGTTCTGACTCTGTGAATTAACTTGCATATCAACTTCAAGGCAGCCCTCTCTCCAGCCTTCTTCTACCTCTGTTAAGCCCTGCTGCAGGCCTGTGATTAGAACCATGCCAGGCACTGTATATAACCTTCTTTAATCAAACTGTTAGTTTGCTCTAGTTAAACCTCTAATTTAGTTTTATGTTACTTAATCCTGTTAGTAGCAATGAGTGGGGAGGGAATACTACACTCTGAAGTGGGAAGGGGGACAAGCACCCCCCTCTCTCAGATCATACACTGGCAGTATCTGCTAGTAAGGTAGGTAGGTAGGTAGCTATGTAGAGATCAAATTCAATAGATTTTATTAACTCATTCCTTTCTTTCATTTATTAAAAATTTAACCTAAAATGACATGAATGCTCAGATTGACTACGTATGGATTTATGCTATGATTTGTTATAGATGTGTGTGTAGATTATAAATATTTTGCAGTATTTGATGGGTTTTGAGTATTTAACAAATAATGATAACAATAGTGTCCCTGCATTGATCAGGAGGATGGACTAAACTGTCTCTACTTTCCGGTTCTAAAATTCTGTGATAGTTTGGAGGTTAGAGGTTGTGTGGGAGTGAACAAGCTAGATGAAGTGTTGATGTCTGTTCAGGACCAAGGTGTTACATGGGATCATATAGCATGGTCGATGCCTAATTTTGGGCCAAATAACTTTGAATGAAATTCTGAGATTGCATTTGGGGTGACCACTGTTGTCAGCATACCATAGTCATCCATTACAGATGACCTGGAAAGATTTACCAAATTAACTAACAACTAGCAACAGTATTTTATCACAATGTGGCATGTTCTCTCTTAGCAGTCAGTGTACCTAGACTTTGGCTGGTGGATTCTATGAGTTGTAGTCCAAAAAGTACCTTTCTCATGTTCCAAGTGTTCCTGTTTTCTAATGCAGTGTCTCAGAAAAACAGGAAGTAAATTGGATTATATTTGGTATCCACTTAGAGTGGAGAGCTTGGAAACAAGTTTTCATCAAAATATAAATTGAAGAAAACACCATTTGTTCCTGATCAAGGGAAAAAAATTCTGTAAAAATTCTTAATGCAATGATTAATTTTTAATCTACAATTCAAAATATATGATGTTTTCCCTTTCCTTGAGACCTTTATGAAGCTATTTAATTTTTAAAACATGATGATAATTTCATGTCAAAATGCTGATTTAGAACAACACATTTAGTTTGATCTCAGCAGAAATGAATATTGTATGTTTCAACATCTTGAAAAGTTCAGATACAATAGAGTCACTATTCACTTTTCCTCAGACACAGAACAATAACAATCCAACCTACTAATTGGTCATGGCTGGCTAATGAGTAGGTTCCCTTCAGCATGTAGGTTTCGCATGCAGTGGGATACGAGAACAACTCCTTAACATGTATCAACCCATACTTTTTGCAGAAACATGCATGACTTTGAGGCAATGCACAAAAGGGACCCCACCAGGCAGCTCCCCCTTTCATGGGTAATGTGGTTGAGCTCAGTCTCCGCTGTGCACAACAAACCATGGCAAAGTCCTTCCCAGTTGCGTCTTGCAAGGCTTTGTTCAACTGTTGCCACATCCTCCTTCTCTGGTGGGCAGCCTCACCCACCTTTTCTGCTTGCTGCTTTCCTACTTCTGCTGCTCTCATGGAGGAGGGAACTGGCCCTGAGAGAGAGCCTTTGCTGCCGCCGCCGGCTGCTCCCCACCATCACTGCTGTCTAAAATAACCATGAAAACACTTTGCGACCCCCTTGGAGGCCCTGATCCACAGGTTGGGAATCATTGTATTAAAGTCAGGGATTTTGGAAGTTGTAGTCCAAAATATTTTGAGAGCAGCAGACTGGTTACCCCAGGCCAGCACTTGTGCAACTTATAGGAGAACAGTGCTACCTTTTCTTCTTTCTCTTCTAATGTTATGTTCGGTACAAGCCTTTATTCAGAAAAGAAATGGGAAACACGTAGCTCTCCAGATGTGAATGAACAGCAACTCCTGTAAATCCTAGCCAACAAAGCCAATGGTGGAGGGTTGCAGCTGAAGAACATTTCCCTAGACTTCATTTAGAAAGAAAAACTTTTGAAATAAAGACAGAAAAGGATTAAATACACTCAAATGGACCAAAACTTGTTAACTTTGGGGGTCTATTTTTTGTTTTTGTTTTTTCTGCTTGGCTTCTCTCTCTCTCTCTCTCCCACTGACCTGTTATTCCATCTTTTTGCAATTTCCCTAAAACTTCTTTGAACTAGTTTTTTTTTCTCTTTTGCTTCTGCTGTTCATAGGTGGCAGCTTTACTCATTGTGTGACAGAAACTTTGGCTGACATATTGACTAAATTACTACCTTTCCTTAACTACAACCTGAGACCTTTTATTTTTGACCTAGATATCTCTCAAATAGATAGCCAGTTTTCTAATAGAAGATACTGCACAGGGCAGGATGATATGGATATAGATAGAAATGCCAGAAAGATATTTATCTGTAACCTCCCCCCCCCCCCCCCCCGCTTTGATTGCCAGTGAGGAACTATACCAATGCCAGACTGGCGAAGCATACTTCATTCTTCATCTCATTGCTGAAATGAATACCAGCCAACAAGAAACTATTCAGCCTCTTCAGGCTAAACCATAACAAAGTCAGGAACAGGAAAAGCTGATGAACTAATGGAAATCTGTGGTAGATTAAGCTATCCTATATCTATACCATCTATATCTATATCTATTAGATTAGATTTCAGATTAGGCATCCTTCAGTCTCGAGAGACTATGGTAATGTGCTCTGAATAGAGGACTTGGAACAGCGTCTAGTGTGGCGGAGAAGGCCAATTCGAGAGTGACAATCCCTTCCACACTGAAGACAAATACAATCTGTCCCCTGTCCAGCTCCCTGATTTTGCTGGTTTCGGGACTGCCTCTTTGCCTTGGCCTGCTGAACAAGTGTCTCTTCAAAATGGGAGAGGCCATGATGCACTGCCTGCCTCCAGGCTGAACACTCAGATGTCAAGGTTTCCCATCTGTTGAGGTCCATTCCTAAGGCCTTCAGATCCTGCTTGCAGATATCCTTGTATCGCAGCTGTGGTCTCCCTCTGGGGCGCTTTCCCTGCACTAATTCTCCATACAGGAGATCTTTATCTATATCTATAAATAAAAATGATTGTTTCATAATGAGCACTAAGGATCAGCTGATGTTTCCACAATTCACTCAAGATGCTTCCTCAATGGCTTTATTCTTTATAAAATGAAATTAGCGAACAGCTTTTCAGTGGAATAAAACCAACATACAAGTATGACAATGTATTACATGCAGAATGGGAAGAATCACTGGGTTCAGGGTGGTCGATTCTAACTTCTGAGCCACACTAACGTGGCTTTCCTGGAGGGCCAAATGTGCTGATGGCTGGGGGAATCTACCTGCCTCGCACCCTCCTAACACCTAACTAAGTTAGTCTTAGTTAGTCCTAACTAACTAAGCAGTGCTTCCAGGAAGTTCCCAAAAATTCAAAAAATTAAGCACTTGGACTCTTACACCAATTCTACAAGGTATAATTGCTACTACACCAACAAAACATACAGGCTCCTGACAGATGGGCAAGGCATGTCTTGGTTTTAAGTACCACACACCATATTATTGAAAATAAAAAAATCAAACTACATTATGAAGAATTTTTTTATTTTATTAAAGATGGTGAAAAGGTAATAAAGAGCTGAACAATTTCAAAAGTAGTCTCAACAGTTGCAAAGACAGTCAAAAAGGTTTTGGAGCAAATAATCAACTAAAACCTTGAAGCTGGAGCAATACAGAGGAAACACACAAGAAAATAAGAAAGATATCTAAGCTAATTAGTATTTATACTCTATAATAGTTTCAGCATAGCCTCAAAGCATACACAAAGGTCATTCCTTGGCGCAAATGAACATAGTGTCTCTCCTGAGAGATAACTAGGATAACTTAAAGTAACTTCTGTCTCTATTTTTATACCCTAAGCTTAAGCTTCTACCTCACGTTCCCTCGAACATTCATGAAGACAAGAACAATTCCTTCTCCCTTCCCTCACTAACCAAAACCATCTTCCAATTAGCTTAGCACTAGGGAATGAGCCAGCTTAGTCTTGAAGAGTGCTCTCGTACCCATAAGAATGGGTATGATCCCTCAATTTCCTAACCTCTTGACACAGAAAATAGCTAATTACTTTAGATTTTATCAATAGAAGCAATAGCCATATGACAGAGTAAGAAAAAGAAAATCAATGATATGTTGAATAAATAACATAGGAGATATTGGTTTATATGAAGAAAAAACTTTGCAGCCAATACTTGAAAGATCATCTACACATATCTGAATCATAGACTTAAAACATTTGACTAATTTGGCTAACTGGCTCCTTTTCAACCTTGGGAATAAACTAAAGTATAACCCCAATCTTCTAAAAGAGGTTGCTATGTCTTTGGATTGTTTTACTCTCCCCGCAACCCCAGCACAGAAGAAACGTTTACAGTATTGGGATGGTGTGTGGGTGGGGGAGACACTGTGTAATTAGCAAGTTCTTTGTTTGGAGTTTGGGATGAAAAATTCCAACCATGTTTACAAGGGAGGGTGCTTGAAACCACACCTCTCAGCTGACTTTGCAACATAACTCTGAATTCACCTCATATCAGCAGACTCAACATGGACATCTGCCACGAATGTTTAAGACTCTAGCCCTGCAGTTTTTCTGCACTATCCAGCCTGAAGAAGTGGGATTTACTTATGAAAGCTTGCAATTTGTGTGATTTTTTTAGTGGTTCAATAAAGGTATCATCTTACTCTTGCATTCCAGAAGGATGTTTCCATTGTTGCTTTTTAAAAAAACTTTTATTTATTTTCAAGAAAAACAGGAAGAAGTTTAAACACTGCAAAGCTACCATGATGTTTTCAGTGCAGGGTGCAGTGTAAGTATGTGTGGGATCAGTCTTCCCTTCCACTTTGGTCCTGATTATCTGCCAAACTGTTTCATTCCGCTTAATGGTAAGACTGGCTTTGTATGAAAACGTACATCTCCTTCACAGTCTGTTTTCTAAACACAGCATGAATATTAAAAAAGTGACTTTGACCACTTAGAACAGAGGTGTCAAACTCAATTTCATCTTGGGCCTCATTGGCCTTATGGTTGCCCTCAAAGGGCCGGTTGTATCTGTAAGACTATATAAATGTATCTACTCTATCATATTAAATATAATCCTCCTCATTCGATTATTACTGGTTTTAGTAATAATGTAAGTAATAACTAGCTCTGAAAGTAAAAGTCTATGATCAAAGTCTAGAAATAATGGCAAGCAGATATTCAAGTGTACAACTATTGTACAATTTATTGAAAATGAGTTTTAGTAACAGAAATATATTTTTTAAAATCATAAAATATTACCAAGCACTGTTTATTATATTAACTTTGTTTAACTGTTTGGTCCCAGTTGAGACAGGGAGAACTATGTCAAAACAAATAATTGCTGTGAACAAAAAAGATGAACATGGAAGTCAATCTGCTGCTTCAAGTTGGGGTGTTAACCCCCTTTTTATTTACTCCAAAGTGCAAGATATAGGTACAAGCACTTTTGTGGTCACCATCACTAGCAACGTCAACCAGAAAAAGAGAAGATGACATGCTTTATATCCAGAAACCCAAAGAGACTCGCAAAACCCACCCCCTCTTCAGTGCAGCTTCAGTAAAAGTGGATAATGAGGAAAAGCAGTTGAAGGGCTGCAAGGGCAACCCCCACGCCCCAAGTCAAGAAGAGCAAGGCAGGAAGCTTCACGTCTTTCAGCTTCACGTCTTTCAGAGGTCCGTGGGCTGCCCTCCATGCCTTCCCACTGCACTGCTGACCCAGCCAGCTTTTCCCACCTGTTGACGCCCGCTGCACAGCCCCCCCCGTGTTTGTTTGTTTTGTTAATTATTCACGGAAGTCTCCCACCTGTCCCTCGCGCTTGCCATGGCCCTCGGTCCTCGTTATCACCTGGCTCCTCACTCACTTCTGTAGCCGATGCGGGAGAGGAGGCAGAGATGGCCGCTGCCAGGAGCAAGGACTACATTTCCCAAGGTGCTGTACGCCACCCAAGCGGCTGCACTTTCTGACTCTTCGCTGCTTGGAATGCTGGAATTAGAAGTCCCGCTGGGCGGATTCCCAGCATCCTTGCAGAGCATTATGGGTGACCGAATAAGCGCCTGCGTATTGTATACTGCACAGTAGCAGGCAACACTGCGAGGGCCACATGAAATGGCCCAGTGGGCCAGATTCGGCCTGCGGGCCTTGAGTTTGACACATGTGACTTAGAACATGCCTCTTTTTAAGCCTCTGTCTCGACTTCTGCAGCAGCCCTAACATTTAATGAAAGGTTTTTATGACTTTACATCTATCAATAAATAAATAAATAAATAAATAAAGGCAGCACTAAGGTTGCTACAGCAATATGCCAAGGAAAGCTGAATTCTGCCATGATATAAATATTACAAATTAAGATAATTTGCAGAGTCTTGCTTATTTTGCACAATTTCTTGTATTTTTGCTAGCTGGGAAGGAAGTGCAAAGAGTTCTGCAGGTGCTGATGTTTTGTCTTTCCAAGCAAATCTAGCAGACAAATACACTGTACCATCCAAACATCTGAGAGTCCAGCAGCAATGGCCCTGCACGTTCCAGCTATTTTCACAGCTGTGGAAAAAAAAAGCAGGGATGTTGACATGATTGAAAAAAAATGCTGACATCTGAGCTGAAGATCACACACAGTGCCTGCATTACAGCCGTTTATGCACCTTCTTTCACTGAAAGTGTCAAGAAGTAGGATTAGGCACACTACCTCTTTCCCTAGTCTACATATTTCCAAGGAGAGTGAGAATAGACACAGGTACAAGTATATGAACTGCAGAGCTTGGATATATCAAATGAGAAGTTACATTGGCTGAAACCCAGTAGTACATCAACAACTGGAGAAGGCCCATTATATCAGTGGGGATTTGGTGAGACAACATCTATGTAAGTTCTAATGATTTAATGGACCCACTCTATTTATAACGTACTGCTGGATTTTAGCTATTACAGTGGACCCTCAACTTACGGAATTAATCCGTATTGGAACGGTGGCTGCAGGTCGAAAAGTCTGTAGGTCGAGGCTCCATTGACCTACAATGCATTGAAAACCGATTAATCCGTAACCGGCCGTTTTTGGTCCATTTTGTTTGATTTTCCGGTCTGTAGGTCGATTCTCCGGCTGCAAGTCGAACCTAAATTTTGCGGCCACAGAAGTCTGTAACTCGAAAAGTCTGCAGGTCGATCCGTCTGTAAGTCGAGGGTCCACTGTATCTGTACTTTTGCAAGCAAAAGGGCATGATGCTCTTTTTACACATAACAAAGTGACTAGTAGTGACATTACAAATTTTTGCGTAATGAATTCCCATTCCTTTTTTTGAGGACTAAAATGATTTTTGTGATATTTTGAAGAAATCTTTAAAATTTTAAGTCATTTTGCATTTTTTCAAAAAAGTAACATGAAAGTAGGAAATAATGCAATGAATTACTTACAAATGGGTAGAGACACTTACAATAATAAATTACTTGGAGCAGTTTATAACCAGTTACATAGTGAATTACTTGTAGAAAATAGTGAGAGTAAAGCTCTGATGGATAGAGTGCATCTCACATTATGCATAAAACTAATAAAGCCCAATAATCAAGAATCTCTCACAATTTTACTTTCTTTGCTTCCTAAAAGTAATTCATTGTGCAGATAAAAAGTTCCCTAACCATGTAAATAATTGCAAAGTAGCTCCACATTATTCAAGAGAACTCTGAAAAAACGTTTCCAGTAACATCCACAGAGAAAAACTTGTGTGCATAGAGTGAGGGAAAGTATGAAAGTCTAAAAGTTGTAAAACTTTATTTCCATCCTAAATATGAAAAAAATGCACATTTTGATAAATTCCTTAAAATTAAAACTGAAACAAAATTCTGCACATGCACCTGCCAAATTCAAGGGGAGAATTATTCCCAAAATGGAGGGCAGCATGCTGTGCCTGTCCTCCCTAGAAGTGTTAAAAATCTGGAACATTTCAGAACAAAACAAAGAAGGGAGGGATCCCAATTCCACACCCTTGTGATTGATATAATGTATAATATTTATTAATATATAGTACAGAGAGATTCAAATATGGACTTCTAGAACATAACACTTGTTTGAGCGCAAGTGCCTCCTGCAGCGAAGTGCCGCAGTGCAACAAAGTGCAGGGTAAGAGGAAACAGTGAGTTTAGCAGCTGTGCAAGTAGAAGGAGAGAGAAAGAAGGATCTGCGTGAGGAAAAGGAGGGAGAGAGAAGGGGCTGTGCAAGAGGGTAAGTGTATTCACTCGGTGCAAAACACGGGATAGCCCCCAACCCACTGCTGTCTGTCTGACTGCATGCTGATATTTGTTTCTCAAGGGAAGTGACAGGCGGTATCTGGGGCCCTGGCTTCCTCGCCCTGCTGCTGAACTCACACAGCTGTGTCTTCTTACCCTGCACTTTGTTGCCCTGCGGCACTTCCCTTGAGAAAAGGTTTGGCAAGCTCGAAACAAATATCAGCATGCAGTCAGACAGACAGCAGCGGGTTGGGGGCTATCCTGTGTTTTGCACCGAGTGTCATATGTATGACTATATGCCTCTTGGAAAAAGTCATGGGTGTGTCCTCATTGCAAGGAGCTCTAAGAACTCAGGGAACGGGTTCGCTCCCTTGAGGTCTTGGTTGCGGACGGGGAGAAGCAGAGGCAGGGAGAGAGGGACCACAGTGAGACTTCCAGGGACCTTCAGGCATTGTCCCACCCACCCACAAGCAGCTCCTCAGCTGCTGGGATTGGAAGGCTGGAGGACGCCAATCTGGACAAGAGGGAAACCATCCCCTAGAGGGGACCCCTTCTACAGGTGATGGGCCCATATCCAGTTGCACTGAGGATACTCCTTGTGGGGAGGGGGGAAGGGGCTTCTGGTGGTGGGTGATTCAATTGTCAGGAACATAGAGTGAGGGACTTGTAACGGTTGTGAGGACCACATGGTGACTTGCCTGCCTGGTGCAAAGGTTGCGGACATCACGTCTTGTCTGGATAGGCTGGTAGAGAGTGCTGGGGACAAGGTAGCAGTGGTGTTGCATGTTGGCACCAACGACGTGGGGAAATGTAGCCGTGAGGTCCTAGAGGCCAAATTTAGGTTGTTAGGGAGGAAGCTCAAAGCCAGGAACTCAAAGGCAGCATTCTCAGAAGTGCTACCTGTTCCACACACAGGGCCAGCTAGTCAGGCAGAGCTCAGGGGTCTCAATGCGTGGATGAGACGGTGGTGTCAGAGGGAGGGGTTTAGATTCATTAGGCACTGGGGAATGTTTTGGGACAAGCTGGACCTGTACAAGAGGGACGGGCTTCACTTGAATGAACACGGAACCAGACTGCTGGCGCGTAACGTTAAAAAGGTGGCACAGCAGTTTTTAACTGAATCCCGGGGGAAAGCCGACAGGAGCCGAGTGGCGTCCAGTTCGGAATGCCTCATCCCTGTGGAATGAGGGTGGAGAAAGTAGAGAACCACAAAGTGATGATAGTGTAGGGATTAGGACTGGGAGCATGATGGGACATGATAGTTGGTTCACTAGAATGAGAAGCTGTGGGGAAAAAAGAAACAAACAAGCAGCCCTTCTTGTGGGGACACCATAAGCAGGTGCTTTTATGCAAATGCCCGAAGCGTCCAAGCAAAGATGGGAAAGCTGGAACATTCGGTGGCTAGGGATAATATATAGTGGCCATAATGGAAACCTGGTGGAATTCGGAGAACCAGTGGGATACTGCAATCCCAGGCTATAAACTCTGGAAGTGGGGTGGCCATTTATGTCAAAGAAGGGGTAGAATCCAGCAGAATAGAGATGGGCGGTGGATCTGACTCCATCATAGAATCACTGTGAGTTAAACTACGAGGCCCAAGAAGCGATGTGATAGTGGGTGGGTGCTATCATCCTCCAGATCAAAAACTTGAGGCCAGCCTTGAAATAAGGAGACAAATCAAGGAGGTGTCCAAGAGGGACAGGATTGTTATCATGGGGGACATCAATTATCCTTACATCGACTGGGTCAATGCATGCTCAGGTCAAGAAAGAGAGACCAGGTTTCTTGACATGCTAAATGACTGTGCCTTGGAGCAACTTGTTATGGAGCCCACCTGAGGACAGGTGACTCTGGATTAAATATTGTGTGGTACTCAGGACCTGATTAGGGATGTGAATGTCACTGAGACACTAGGGAATAATGACCATGCTGCAATCTCTTTCACCATGCATATTGGGGGGAGAGTGCCAAGCAAATCTGACACAAAAACGCTTGATGTCCAAAGGGCAGACTTCCCTCAGATGAGAAAACTATTTACAAAGAAGTTGAAAGGGGAAGTAAAAAGAATCCAATCTCTCCAGAGTGCATGGAGTCTGTTTGAAACAACAGTAGTAGAGGCCCAGCAGAAGTTTATATGGCAAAGAAAGAAGAGCTCAGCTAAGTCCGAGAGGATGCTGGCATGGTTAACGAGAGGAGTTAGAGAGGCTTTAAATGGCGGCGGGGGGGGGGGGGGTTCCTTCCATAAATGGAAATCCTTCCCAAATGAAGAAAATAAAAAGGAACACAAACTCTGGCAAAAGAAATGTAAGATGATATGGAAGGCAAAGAAAGACTCTGAGGAACGTATGGCCATCAATATAAAGGGGAATAATAAAAGCTTCTTTAAATATGTTAGAAGCAGGAAACCTGCCAGAGAAGCGGTTGGCCCTCTGGATGGAGAGGGAGATAAAGGGGAGGTAAAGGGGGACTTGGAGATTGCAGAGAAATTCATTGAGTTCTTCACATCTGTCTTCACGACAGAAGACCTTGGGCAGATTCTGCTGCCCAAATGGCCTCCTGACTAATGAATTAGTGGAATGAGGTTAAGATACAGGTTAAGAGAGAGGATGTTTTAGACCTAATTGATCAATTGAAGATCAATAAGTCACAGGGGCCCAGATGGCATCCACCAAAGGGTTATTAAGGAACTGTGGAATGAAGTTGCTGATCTCTTAACTAAAACATACAACTTGCCCCTTAAAACAGCCACAGTGCCAGAGGACTGGAGGATAGAACATGTCACACCAATCTTTAAAAAGGGAAGGAGGGTGGACCCAGGAAGCTACAGGCCGGTTAGCCTAATGTCTGTTCCAGGGAAGATGGTGGAGAGCCTCATCCAAGATAAAATCTTAAAACACATAGAAGAACAAGCCTTGCTGAGGTAAAACCAGCATGGCTTCTGTAAGGGTAAGTCTTGCTTCACAAACCTTTTAGAATTATTTGAAAAGGTCAACAGGCATGTGGATGCGGGTGAACCAGTGGATATTGTCTATCTGAATTTTCAGAAGGCGTTTGATGCGGTCCCTCACCAAAGGCTGCTGAGAAAACTCCACAGTCAGGGGATAAGAGGACAGGTCCTCTTATGGATTGAGAATTGGTTGAGAACCAGGAAACCATGGGCAATTTTCACAATGGAGAGAGGTGAAAAGCGGTGTGCCCCAGGGATCTGTCCTGGGACTGGTGCCTTTCAACCTGTTCATAAATGACCTGGAGACAGGGATAAGCAGTAAGGTGGCCAAGTTTGCAGATGACATGAAACTTTTCCGAGTGGTGAAGACCACAAGGGATTGTGAAGAGCTCCAGAAGGATCTCTTCAAACTGGGAGAATGGGCGGCAAAATGGCAAAAGTGTTTCAATATAAGAAAATGTAAAGTAATGCACATTGGGGCAAAAAAAATATCAAAATTTTATTTATCAGCTGATGGGTTCTGAGTTCTCCGTGATGGATCAGGAAAGAGATCTTGGTGTGCTGGTGCACAGCTCAATGCAAGTGTCAATACAGTATGTGACGGCAGTGAAGAAAGCCAATTCCATGCTAGGTATCATTAAAAAGGGGATTGAAAATAAAACAGCCAGCATTACAATGCCATTGTACAAAATGCTGGTAAGGCCACACCTGGACTATTGCGTACAGTTCTGGTCACCGCACCTCAAAAAAGACATAGTGGAACTGGAAAAGGTGCAGAAGAGAGAGACTAAAATGATGACTGGGCTGGGGCACCTCCCTTATGAGGAAAGGTTACAGCAGTTGGGGCTCTTTACTCTAGAGAAAAGGTGCCTGAGGGGGGACATGATAGAGACGTATAAAATTATGCAGGGGACGGATAAAGTGGATAGAGGGAAGCTCTTTTCCCTCTCATGCAATACCAGAACCAGGGGACATCCACTCAAATTGAGTGTTGGGAGAGTGAGAACAGACAAAAGAAAATATTTCTTTACCCAGTGTGTTGTTAGTCTGGGAAACTCCTTGCCACAGGATGTGGTGATGGCATCTGGCCTAGATGACTTTAAAAGGGGATTGGACAGATTTCTGGAGGAAAAGTCCATTACAAGTTACAAGCCATGGTGGGGATGTATAATCTCCAGTCTTCAAAGGAAGGTACCTCAAAATGCCAGAGGCAGGGGTGGGGGATCAGGAGACAGGCATCTAGTTGTCGTGTGTGCTTCCAGAGGCATCTGTTGGGGCCACTGTGAAATACAGGAAGCTGGACTAGATGGGCCCTTGAAGCTGGACTAGATGGGCCCTTGGCCTGATCCAGCAGGGCTCTTCTTATGTTCTTATGTTAACACATGCTGAGCCTTGGGAATGAATAAACAAATCTACTCAGTTTCAGTTACATTTTACTACTAAAATTTTCCATTCTTCCATTCTGAATATATAGAAATGTGTGAATTCTGGTGGAATTGATACAGAAAATGAGCAGAGATCATGGCCCTAGCCCTAATTTACTCCAGAACCAAGTGCCTCAGGGTATGTGTGTGGGTGCAAAGTCGTATAGAAGTAGGTTAGCATAATTTGCATGCATAAAGTGTTTTACTACAACAACTTAAAATAATATATACATTTTAGAACACCCGTGAGCAGAATGTATGACCATGTAGAGGTGCTTGTATCTGTGATCCCCTTGGCCCCTATAGACAGTTACCCTGGACTGAAGGATTCGAGAGCACACACAACCCTCTCCCACCTTGGAGCCCCCAGTATGAAAAGTACACAGAAGAAGTATCAATTTTGTTTAATAAAGAGAGAAGCAGGAGGACAGGAGGGAAAAAGAGACTAGGAAAAGAGCCAAGAAGAGTTGGTATTAGCAGCTTCACAAGCACTACTAGCATCCACAAGCCTTCTCCAGGAGCTTTCATTTGTTTTGGTCTCCTACCAAGATTTTTTTTTAAAAAGGAGGTCACATCAGATAGGGCTTTTTCTTTTTTTCAGTAAGAAGATATCAGCTTTAAAGAAGCTTGTCAGTACTAGCGTGGGGAAAAAAAAAGATAAACAGCCTCCAGACAAACCAATCCCACCGAGTCTTCAGCTTGCGGAAAGTTAGGAGAATAAATGAATAGATTTAAAGCAAAACTGCAGCTCAGTCACAAAGCAATTGCTTGATTCCACTGGGGATCAAGCAATTGCTTTGTTTGCAAGAATACTGTATCTCATGAGGATGCCCAAGAAAGAGAGTGCAAGCAAGTACCTGTCTTAGATGGTTTAATACAGTAGCTGCCTAGGATAGACACATAAGGAATCCCTGCTTGTCCACCTCCCACCTCCAGAAGCAAAACAGTTTCCGTAGGGCAAGCTTTGCCAACCTTCTTTGTTGCACCAGCTGCTATGGTGGAAATGCAGCAAACTCTCTACTCATTTAACTTCTTCACTTCTATCCATGGGCAGTCGCCATTGTTTTCCATGGTACTTTCACAGAGAGGACTACATGAGGAGGAGTAAAGGATACTATAGCATTAACCTTGCTCCTTCTTTTGTAATAATAAATAAGTGACAGAAATATAGTATCAAATGTAAACACACGGTCTTTATTCTTCGTGGCAGAAGTGCTACAGTGCAATTAGTAATCATATTAAGACAATTTTCTCCCAATGATGGGCAACATCAAGAGCATTTGGGGCAGCCAACATCAAATTTTCCATGCTACACGTTGATCATCTGAGGTATCTTCATCCTAATGCTGTACTTCAAAGTTAGAGAGTGGTGCAGAAACACTTCAACAATCATATTCAGCTACAGACCAGTTCATTTATGTAGCTGTGCTACTTGAGTTCTCACCACTAAGATTTGTAATGGAATAAAATGACATATTTTGGTTCAACACTATGTAACTGGCCAACCAGCCAAAATCTTTGTGTAGCACCTTAGCCACTATTGGCTGAGTGATGAAGGATTGAATGAACTGGAGTCTCAAAACATCTGGAAGGTCACAGTTGGTAATCTTTTGTGTGCCACATTATCAGGTAAAGTTAAAATGATATTTAAAAATTATACATGTGGCACTCAAACTGTGATGGTTCATTTGCACAAACAAGGTGCTTATTGATGCCACAGTCATGAAGTTATTTATTTATGGAAATATTTTGAACCCATCTTATATCAACAGATCTTAGGGTGCAGTGCAGTCCTGAGCAAAGCAAATGAAGCATTTTAAAACAATGCAGTGTTGTTTAATTGTGAGAGCAATTAAAATGCAATAACAATTATTGCATTTGTAGCATGCGCAAGTGCTAGGTAAGAAATCTGTGGTTTCTTAATTATTTCAATTTTAAATTTTAAAAATAAACTGCTAAAAATAGTAATAATAAAAAGGTTTAAAAATCCTCCAGAAGACAATGTTACAGGAGTGACTTTTAAAAGGTTATTGCTGTTAGAAAAGTAACCATGTTACCAGTTAGTATGGTATTTTATACAATGAATGTTATTATCCTTATTACTCCTGGAAGTAATGTGTTACAGGTAACGTTATTACCTGCAATGTGTTACTTCCAAATTCTACCATGAATAAATAGAAACACCACAGCAGACCAGCCTAGTTTGTGCTACTGTTAGATATGCCTCCTCTGTTTTCTCCCCACATGATGTTGCATATCTTTGACAACACTCTTTCTCTGAATCGGTGATGACTACCATCTTAGCCCTTAGGCATCTTCTTGACTAGTTTCAACCAAGACAGTCCTTTGGCTTGTCTTCCTGCCCTAGTTTTATAACCCTCCTCCCTTAGATTTTCCAGAAATTTTGATTAAATGCAGCTAATGTCATGAGAATTCTTGAGATGTATAAAGGTTGCATGCCAAATATGCAGGTTTACAGTACTGTTGTATAACTGGTGGAGATGGACTGCCCTTAACTCTAATCAGTAACTTAGAAGGGTTTTTTTTTGGGGGGGGGGGAGGTTGTAAGTAATTTTTAAGAAGGTGCTGCTCCATTTTGGTTCTAATGTAAAATGGCAGTTAGCAATGAACACAGTAATTTCCCTAAATAATACATATTTTACATGAAAGCAAAACAATTTGTAATCGCAATGTGGCTTCTCCAGTAGCTACAGCTATCATGGGGTAATCGCTCCCTTAGGGAATTCAAAGTGCTCATCTGTTCTTCATTTTCTGCTTTACCCCAAGGATGTGATTATCCTGTGCCGATGGTCATATTTGCTGTCATGCCTTATTGGTTAATTGCAGTAGCCTTAAAAAGAGAGAGAGAGAGAGAATAAAATCAAGTGAGATTTCTGAAATCCCTTTAAGATAGTTTAATGGATTCTGAGCTGGTAGTGAGGTGGACTAGTAATTAACCATCCTTGAAGAAAATCCTGAGACTTTGCCCCCACCTTCTTCTAAGAGGCAATGTCCCCCCCCCCCCTTCTCCTAGTACACAGACTGGGTGAAGTCACTCTCCTAGCTTCTCTTGCACAGCTCCCGGCTTTTCATGTCAAAATACACCAGCTGAGCATGTAGGATAAGAACAGCCACAGGCTCTCCTCTCCTCCTCCAGACATTTCAAATCTACACAGTCCTGATTAGGATAATACTCTGCATCTTTCAAAAGTACTGTGCAGTGCTTTCCCTCCCCTTCCCTACATTGAAATGGGCAACTGTCAGAGAGATTATCACTAAAAATTAAAACAACCCTCCTACAGGATTATTAATACATAATCAAAAATATACACGGGGAACACACAAACACGCACAAATGCATGGGCACACTCACATTCATACGCAAAGGTGATGCACATAAATTTAATTTTTACCTCTAGAAAAAACAACAACACATTAAAAGAGTTCCTGAACATTTCTAACTGAACATCTATCTGAAATAATTGAAACTGAAATGCTAGCCAAAATTACATTTTGCTAATCCATTTACAATGGTATAAATTGCTTGGCGTAGCCAAGTGCCAGCCTGACTGCTCTACTTAATAACTTTAATGCTAACGTTCCTTCAGGCAAGGAGACAGCCACACCACTGACTGGATGGTTTTGCAGCTGCCCTTTGGCTATTGTCCAGCCTCCTTCAGAGAGCTTAGCTCACAGGTTTTGTTGGTCTCCTTATCTCTTCCCAATGTTGCAGCTGTTTCTGGCAGTAATGAGAGCAAGCTCAGAATAGCAATCGGAACAATCTAAACAATGATACCTATTTACTTACCTGGGCCTATTTTACTTAGTATTTAATAAGGACTGTGAGACTATTTCTGTATCTTTCCAGGAAAGGAAATATCCACCTTTTATTGTAATGTTACCTGATGTTAGTGATTTTGAGTTTCTTCACCAGCCATTGTTCCCCTGTAAAAAATGAAGACACTCAAATGGAGTATCATAACATATTAACATATGCATGATTGATTATTTACTAGAGTATGTGCAGGATATAGGCACTCTTTTCCCATCAATCAACCTTCTCAAACTCATGCTCTGATTTGCCATTTATCAAATAGGGTTTTCCTGAGTCAAATCACTGTAGCTGTATACTGTAGATAATAATTTGCAGGAGTCAGCAGGGGCAGAGGCAGGCAGCTCAATTTGCATGGAGCTCCAACAGCAGAAGATGGTTTAAGTTGCTAACAAGATGCTCATTGGCAATTTCCTCATAGTCTGTTCCAGGGCTGCCTTGAAGTCTTTAAAACAAACGAACAAACAAATAAACACTTCCTGGATCACAGCAGATTCAATTTGGGAGTGAAACAAAAGAAACCAGAGCACTGAATTATCTGCAGATTCTAAAAGGAATGAGGAAAAGCCAGGCAGCATGTTTCCAGCATGGTGGCATGAACAGTAAAGGAGATGGATTGCCCTGATAACTCAGACATGCAGTGGGAAGCTTTTGCACGCTGCACTTGATGTTTTATACTTCACAATAGAATACCCTTGGATGAAGGAAGGGGCACTTGGTTGAGAGGAACCAGCACCCCCACAAGTGCTCTTTTGCAGTGGAACAGGTGATCACAAAGGGCAGAACACAGACAAAAGCAATGTCAGCCTGACTGGAACAAATTTAACCTATGCTCCCATGACTAAACAGCAAAAAAGTGAACAAGAGTACAGTTAGTACAGTTGTTGGAGCCATTAGACTAAGTAGACACTGGCCCAAATCCTGTTGCTTAGCTTAGTAAACCACACTAGGTTAGGTTTACTGAATCAGAACATTTGATGAGTCAACTCCTCTGTAAATTCTATTGATTCAAATGGGCCTAGTCTAGCTGTGACTTACTTTAGCATAGTAAACTCCAGTTAGGCCCATTTGAATTAATGAAGCTTACAGAGGAGGTGACTCATTAAATCTCCATTGATTGAATGGGACTCTAGTGTGATTTATTAAGGTAAGCAACAGGGTTTTGGACAAAGAAGGGTTAGGAAAGTAGAATGAGATGGAATATGCAGTTCTAAGCAACACATTTGCTTCCTTTTGGTATGGCAGCTGTAGCTGAGTGTTTGGTAAATACTCCAGGTGCAGTTGTTATATCAAAAGGAAACAACCATGTTGCTTGTTAGAACTGCAGGACCCTTTTTCAAAGAAGAAGACCAAAACTTAGACTGCATGACTATTGTCTCTGGTGCTGTGAGGGCCTATGGTCAGAGAAGTGTGACAGTCTAGATATGTAAATCAGATTTGAATTGTTTTGTCTGATCTCCATGTCGATGGAGAGCTTGCAGTATCGGAATAATAGGTGAAGCTGAAACTTTGGCATTTTGCTAAGATGCAGCTGCTGAGTCTACCATGACCTTTCTGTAGGAAGCCCCATCTCCATCCTTCCATCACACGTATCTAGGCATGATCTAATGACCTCCCTACAGCCCCTGGAAGGATTTCCCTCAGCCAGAATTCTGTGGGCTTTAACTAAAAAACAACAACAACAAGAACAAAGTGTGCTGCTTATATACTGCTTATATACTGCCTTAAAGCACTCTCTGGGTGGTTTACAACATGATTGTGCAAACAACACTTTGTGCACCCTGTGAGCTGGGTACTCAGTTTACCAAACCTGAAAGGACGGAAGGCTAAGTGAACCTTGAGCTGGCTACCTGGGGCTAAACCTGAGTCATGAGCAGAGTTTTGGCTGCAGTACTGCAGTTTAACTGCTGCGCCATGAGGCTCCTCAAAGCCCTATCAGGTTTTTTTAAAAAAATCACTCACAGCTGAATTTCCTGAGAGGCACCCTGTACAGAGCATAATGGGCATGGAGACTACCAGAACCCAAACACCTTGCTGCTCCTACAGAGATTAGCCATGCCTAGCCACTTCCCCTGTCTCCACGAAGATGCACCATGACATTCTGGTCGGAGAAATTCCTGCAGACCTCTGGGAAGTGTAGTCCAAAAAATACAAAACTCTCATGCCTGGTGGAGGTAAAGGAACTGAAGGGAAGACCTCAAATCATGCCTAGATGTGTGCGATGAAAGGATGGGGATGGGGACAGGAGTTCCTACCGAAAAACTACTCAGCTCTAGAAGATTCTACATGAAGCTCTGAGCAGGCTTAAAACCAATGTGTGTGAGTCACAGAGATCGCAAAGAACTAGTGGTTCTGTTCTTGTTCATTTTAACACAGCATGCTCTGGCATGCTTCGGCAAGGATAGTGCCCAAAGCCTAGCTTCCTCCTACTGGAAGATGCTTTCTTCTTAGCATCCAATGGGTGAGATGGTTAACAGTTTGCAGAGCATTTGCTAGTCAAAAATAAATACAGCTCAAGCTGTAAATGTTTTAATTAATAAGGTACAAAAACAGTACAGCCTTTTCATGATTCATTGCTATGGGGAATTTTAGAGTACAAGATGGTTTGGGAGAGCTTGAAAGATGTACCATATGATACCATTTGACAGATGGGGATTTCAAAAATGGGATGTACTGAGTTGCTGTCATAATATCAGGCACATGATGTTCACATGTGTTCTCCCCCAACCGCCTCCACTGTGATATCAAGAATTCAAACAAATGCACTTCAAGAAGTCTTGGGTTGCCAGGGCTCACTTAACTCGGAAAAAAGTATGTCTCATTAAAATCAAGTAAACGTACTTGGGATTCAAATGGGTATCTGTAGTCTTGTAGAGACAACACGAATCTGACTGCTTTGCAACTATATGACGTTCATGAAAAATTAATCTCATGTACACATTGAACAATATAGGATGTAATCTAACACACTTAGCACGGGTTGAGTCATTTTTCACAGCTTGCAATTTTTGAGGCTGCAGTGTAAGTCACAATTGCTTAATAGCTTTATTACCGTTCATCCACATCAATCAGCAACATGATCTCTCTTTTCTAAGACTATTAAACCAAAACAAAAACCTGCTTTCAACCTAGGCATTTCATCCAGCTTTCCCCTCTTTATAGAGGTGTTCAGAGCAGCTTGCAATATCCAACCAAAGTCCAAATTAAAACAACAATAATTCACATAATCAAAGACATGCGAGTAGTGCAACAGAAAGTACAGCATAGGAGATAACATTTAGAAAATCAAATGGAGTTATTGAGAAGTGTGAGTGGCAAAAGTGGTGAGAACTTGAGAACATTGGCAGCCAAATTGTCTCCTTTTGTCCTAATCTGCAGGATTTCCAAATTTTTAATCAGGAAGGTTGTGCATGTCAGTTTTTTTTAAGTTACTATCTACACATTGTGCCATTTGTAGCAATCTTTTCAGTACTGATTCCAATTTATGTGATATGTGCAGGAAACCATAGATCATACTTTGTGGGATTGTCTAAAATGTAGGGAGGAAAGCGTACCTTTTAAAAGTCTTCTAGCAAGTAAGGGTTTCGTGGCTGTCAATTCTGGAAGTATATTAGGGATCATCATAATCTCTGATATTCATTCTTAGGTGATTTGTGGTCTTTACTGTGGTCATGTAATTTAGTGGATCATTTACAATTAGGGCCACCTTCATTTTTCTTCTTCTCTCTTTCTCCTTTCTTTCCTTTTTCTTTTCTCTCCAGATTGTTTGGCTACAAGTTGTCTGTAGTTGGCGTTAATAGGGCTTTTGGCAGTGTTTCACCATGAAGTGCCAGAAGAAGGTGGAGGAAGAAGCATTCTGGAACAATGTTTTGAATAATCTCTCAGAGGTGACTGCTGATGGAAACCCTTTGTATGATCTCAGGCTGCCTTTGACAATGCTGTTTACCTGAATCTTTGTTATTGTTAGTCTGCAAAACCCTCTAAATGACCTTGGACTTCTTCTGACATTGGCTCTTATCTATGACTTATCTGTAGTGTGCTCTAAAACTTTCTCTGACTTTGACCTTGAACACCTTGTCTTGGTTTGGCTCCTTCCTCATGATCTGGATTCCCTATACTGTACCTGTCTGCCATACATACTGGAATACAGCCTATTGTCCTGTAGCTATGCTCAATCAGAAACCTGGGGAAAAAAGGACTGGCTAAATGAATCTGTCATCTAACTAATCTAATGTAAGGGGGCTTCCTATGTTCTATGTTGCTATGTTGCCTGGATACCTGAAGGACCGCCTCCTTCCATATGAACCTACCCAGCAGTTAAGATCTAGCCAGGGGGCCCTTTTGAAAGAGCCGTCCCTCAAGGAGGTAAGAGGGATGGCTTGTAGACAAAGGGCCTTTTTGGCAGCTGCCCCCAGACTATGGAATGCCCTCCCGACTGAGATTCGTCTGGCGCCGACGCTGATGACATTTCGGCACCAGGTCAAAACCTTCCTGTTCCAGAAGGCTTTTAATTGAAATAATATCAACTGTGGGTCCTGATGACAATTTTTAGAGTATATATTTTAATTCTATTTTAATTGTTTTATCCTTTTTATTGTATTTTAATTGTTGTAAGCCGCCCAGAGACCTTTGGGTAGAGTGGGCGGCATATAAGTTAAATAAATAAATAAATAAATAAATAAATAAAATATATGATATGCAAACATTACACTTTCTGTAGCCAGTATCAATTAAATCATAAGGGAGGGAAATTTAATAAATCCAGGAACTAAAAACAATAGATTGCTTTATACTGCAAGCCTATACATGTTGACTCAGAAGTAAATTTCAATGTATTAAACAGGCTTACTCCCAAGAAATTATGCATAAAATATTCCTTTGATCCTATTGTATGGGCACTTACATTGGCAGTGCTGGTTTTGTTACATGACCCATTAAGACTCCACCAAAGCAGCCACAAACTGTGATATTTTATAAAATCTGTTTCAAAGGGACTATTAATATTAAAATTTGACATTGATCTATTACCCTATACATTTCCAAGGCTGTAATCCTATACTCACTTACATGGGACAAAATTTAGTTCAATGCAGTGGGGCTTATTTTTGAGTAGACATGCACAGGACAGCCTTCATAACTTGAGGGTAGATAATCAGGTTTTAGAAACTGATCAGGATTCTTGAAGTTATAATAATTTGAATTCTTATTCTGCTGCCAAACCAGGTTTTACTGAGTTATTATCGGAGCTGAGTCTGGAGAGCTGAATCTTGCAGATGCAGTACATCAGGGACCAAATATACATAACCTGACTAGTTAAAGCAGAAAGAAGGAAGGAAGGAAAAAAGAAAGAAAGATTGCATTTGCTGCTTGCAGAGCATGGTAGGGAGTCAAACTGAACAAAGGAATATACGCAAAGCAGACAGCTTACCTACTGCCATGATTTCCCAGTAGCTGAAGTTATTAAGAAAGATTCCTTATACTATCTAAGAGAGACCTTACATTTAGAATTAAATAAGAGAGCAGTTAAATTTGGTGTGGCTTTTAAACTAAAATTCTAGAAATTCTATAGCCTTATGACCATCTGGGTTTACTGAACATTTGGGTACATGCTTTTTCTTAATATTTGATCAGAAGAATAGCCCTTTGAAGTCAACTTCAGTGCAGAAATGTCACTCTCAGGCATCAGGAATCTCAAATGGCTGCCTCTGAACCAAAACACCTTTAATCTATTTGAAATGATGAAAGTTGTGTTTGAGGGCTGGGGGTGGGAAGACGGTTAGCCTCACCATCAGGAGGTTGAGGCAGCTTCTGCAGGACTGTGAGAGCAGGAAGCAGTGGCCAAGTGTCAGAAAACAGAGCTGTGTATTGTGCAGCCTGCCTGCCCTCCATTCCTCAACCAGCTTGCTGTACTCAAGTGTGTGGTAGAAGACGCCATCTCTGCACCAGGATTCAAGTGAAGTAAAATTCAACTAAGAGTTGAGTCTGCTTTTTGTACATGGATTTGGGAGAGGTGCCATCTTTTCTTTGCCCAGGGCAGCAAAAGCTTGTTGAGTAACCTTTGGGAGGAAAACGTTTGCCCTCCATATTTCAGCACTCCAACTGCTGATTCTAGGTTTTGTAGAAATAAGATGCTCCCAGTTGGTCTTGACATTAGGGTGGTCCTATCTCCTCCTCAATGACTTTGCTACTACTCATTCCCTAGTTCCTCCCCCTGTGCCCAGTTGGTAGCACTTCGGAGAGAACTGATGTCAGTACAAAACAGAATGGGTTCATGTTTTCACTGTCTACATGCCCTGCTGTATACTCCATTAGAAAGGGCAGGCAAAGAGATAGTGGTGTACAGGAGTGGAAGGAACAGGGCTAGGAGATTCTAGAACAGGAATGGTCAGCCACTGAGGATATGTCCTCACCCCATTTCCACTCACTCACACCTCAGCAGCCCACTTCTGGTTTTGAAATGAAGGCTATTCAAGGCCTGAAGCAGGCCTTCCTGCTATAGCCTTCCTACTGGCCTCTTTACCATTTCCAGGCCAAAAACGATTTTCAGCATGGGGGTGTGGGGAGGGTCTGGGTGCGCTGTGTGTGGCCCATGAACCACACAATTCTTATATCTGCCCAAGGATCTCTGTGACTGGAATTATGCCAACCTTTACCAGTGCTTCTCAGGACACTGCTAGCAGTTCTCACCAACTCCCAGATTATTGCTGTTTGCCCCTGGTGTCCTTGCAATACCTCAGAGGGTATCCAGACAGCAGTACTACAGGCAGTTGCCAGCTTGTAAACACAACGTTTGACTCTAGCCTTGCGCTTCAGTCTTGATAACCTGGATTGCTCTACCTTGCTTATAAAATATGGAACTTTGGTGCAGTGATGCATTGGATCTAGCTGTGGTGTTATACAAAGGGGCTCATTCATGACACAGCCATGAAGCAGCAGGGAACATTTCCTACATTATGTCCTTCTGTGACCTTGTGCAATTCCACAGAGACTTACAATCAAGGCACATAGTCAATTACAATCACTCTGTTCTTAAAAAATGCTGAAGGTTATCAGGCATGACATAGCTAAAATTTGGGAGAGTTCCTCTTCCCTTTGAGAAGGCACTTTCTTTCATTTACTTTTGGCAGACTAAGATTTTGCTCATTAGGAACTAATTTTGAACTATCTTCTTCTCTAGAACAATAGCTGAGAACTCCCCAATAAGAGTTGTAAGAAACAGAGATTTCCTGGTTAGTGTAATTTGATGCTTGATTTGAGAATAGGCACTAGGAAATTTTTGAAGATAGAGGCCAAAATCTTGTTGCTTGTGGAATCACATAAGAACAAGCACACCAGTGATATGAGCAACTTTTCAGTCTATCTGTCACATGTCTGGCTATCACTTGGTTGACAACCACTTCCCCAAATGTCCTTCTATGCACAGAAAACATTGATAGGATTTTGGCCAAGATATTTAAAAGCAACTGTTTTTCCTGGAAACATAGATATTTAATCAAATATCTTTTAATAGAGACTGCTTTTGGAAAAGGTTCCATGCTTAGCTTCTGGAAATGGATTCTATATATGTATCAATAACTCAGTGTGATGACTGCAGTGTGTTAATAATGCAGATGTCCTGTACTGTGTGGTAGGAAAAGCAGTTTACTTCATCACTGCCAGACTGTGACGTGAATTTGGAGAAGGTCTAGATGCAAGAGTAGTCCATAGCCTGAAAATGGCAGGACAACCACTTATTAAAAGGAAAATGTGAGAGTCTGAGGACAGACTATAGCCACCAAATAATCCCAAGAGGACAGTGTTATGCTCTTCTCACTTTTCCAAGTATGATGTCCAGAGATGTAGTGAGGGTTAGTCCATGAGTGAGAGATCACCTCAGGTGCTGAGGTGCCAAGAGCAGCATGTTGCACCTCTCCCATCTCCCCATGCCTCAATTTGCTTCTGCCATTGCTCTCTTCCTTGTTGCCACATCACACCACATTTGCTACTTGCCCAATTGCCTGCCCACTCCTTTGGAATATACTTCCTGTCCTGTAAAGTGCCTGGCATATCTTCAGGCAGAGCTATCAGTTCATATAGAGGTAGTAATAGTAGCAGTAGTAATTTTATTATGGTCAAAGACCAGTAAGAACAGAACAATATAAAATAAATACATACAATTGTAGTTTCGTAAAATTAAGCAGAATTATAAATTTTCCATTAAAAACCATATAGAGGTCTACTAAGCATAGCCCACAGCTTTTTATGAGGTAAGTAGGTAAACAGGAGGAGTGAAATATGGTGGCAGTAGTGGGGATGAGGGTGGTAGCCACAAGAATGATGGTGTGGCAGCAGCACTTTTCTTTCCCTCTTGGGCCACCACCATTTGCAGTGTAAAGAATATATGTGCTATTCTTTAGAATGAAGGACTCCTGGAGATATCGGGCTTTTTCTAAAATCAGACCTGGCACCTTCCAGACTACAGCTTTGACTACAATCCCCATCATTCTCACCTGCAAAGCAATTATCTTTGCTGGCTAGGGATGGTTGGGGTGCAAGCTTTTGTCCAACGCGTCCAGAAGGCCTGAGGCTGAAGAAGTCTATTTCAAACAGTTTTAAGGCCACAGTCCAGTACACACTTTTGCATTTCACTAGCGCCAGAAACCCATAGCCAGCAGTGCCAGTGGAGATACTATGAGTAGCAGAAAGAAGAGAAGAGAAATGAACTCTTCTAGCCTGTGTTGGGTGAGGATAAACAGCCATAAGTTTGTCTTGGCTTAACGGAAAACATGAACTAAGAAAACATAAAGAGACAAGTGGAACAAATGAGCTATTGCAAATGGAGAACTGAATACCAGCTCAGACACATTAGTGGCGATCATTCACTTATTTATTTCCTCCTGGGTGTTTTGTTTCCCTCACTTTATGTTGTTGGCCACAGCTGGGAAGAAATGTAAATGCAAAATGTGATATCATATCCTATGTTTCAGGAAAGAAATATCATGGGGATAACAGAAGTACTGTACACAGGACTGATGTTTTGGATCTGTGTGGGAAATTTCACATTATACAACATTCTATGTATGCATTTTTAAACTTACCCTTTATGGGTGTAAAGGTAAAGCAAGAATTTTGTTACTAAAATAACACAAAATATTTCAGCAACTTAGAACTTTCAACAACCTTGATAACATGACTCTCTGGAAATGCCAGCATAATAATGAACATTCAGAGAGCAGAGAATGTGCAATGACTGGCGTTTTCAATTACCTAGACATTTTTTGGTGAAAGAAAGCAGCATGAGGTTGATAAAGGAGTTTCAGAGCAAATGAAAAGAATCCTTTATAAATTATTAGCATCTAGGATTTTTCAATTGTAATTCATATTGAAACTAAATTATGCTCTACACATATGTGTACATGCATACACATGCATGTTTAGTATAGGCACGTGCCATTCTTTTGGTCTGGGATGAAGCAGGACTTCTAACCCCCCAATATGTAGAGCTTTGCACAAGTGTCTGGGTTATTTTGCTTCATACTTATTCAGTGTTTCGCTTCTACTGCACTTCATGATTGTTCAAAACATCTGATCCCACTATATCTTAACATCTCAAAATCAGGGAACTGAGCATAACCATATTTGCTATTTTTGGCCCATTCAGCTAATTCAACCTTCATGCCTTCAAAGGGCTGTTGATACAATTATTGCAAAGGACATACCCCTGTTTGGGCTGCTGTAATCACACAATTCCTAGTAGTGAAGATGCCTGCAGCCCTGTAAAAGATAAAATGGGCCTATTGGCTCATACCAAGTGAGTTCACTAAAGTGCTGCTCAAGGACATCCAGCAGAACTAGTGCCAAACCAAGCACATATTTTGGTTTCACATGAAAGTCTTGTGAACACTTCAATACCCTTTCTGTTTCTGATTCAGTAGAAGAATCAGAAGCTAAGAGACTTGTTTTTTTAATTTATTCCAGTGTGACGACTGTTATGCAGTGAGTAGTTGGCTGTGTTATGTATCTGGCAGTGGAGCCAGAGGTTGGGAATTTGATCCCATATTATGCCTACCAGGAGAAGAGTCAGTCTGTGTAGCCTTGGGCAAGCTGCACAGTGCCTTCTGAGTGCCCTAAGAAGAAGGGTGTGGTAAACTCCTTCCAAATACTCGGTACCTAGAAAACTCTGGAAGTGGTCTCCATAAGTCAGAATTGTCTTGATGGCAGATAATTATTATTACACAGTGAGTAACACTATTGGTCTCCTGCCAAGAATACTGCTAGGCTTTGGAGGCCAGACCCTAGAACACAAGATAGCATAAAAGCTGCATAAACTAATATAGTTAACATGTAGGAATTGGTCTGGGACCTTGCCACTGAAGACATTCTGATTGGCTATGGAGACATATCAGCAGTAGCACAGAGCTGACACTTTCAGACATTCAGAACTCTGTGACCAGGCTTGAGACACTTTGCCATCTGAAGCAGAGAAATGAACCTCTCACCTTCCCCAACAAGTCAGAAGGAATGCTTAGTGCCCGATACCAGTGAAATCATTTTGCCACATGAGGCAGAAAATGCCTCCCAACACCTCATTATTTCCCTGACAGTAATAATAAAACAATAACAAACTGCATTTGCTGCCTTCTTCCTGACACCTAAATTCTGTTGCATGAAGCTGATGCCTCACTTTGTCTAATTCAGGCTAGCCTTGAATTTCTTGCATGTGAATTCGGAAGTCAATCCCACAACGTTCAACAGGACTTCTTTCCATGTAAGTCGCCATAGGATTTTATTCTTAAGTACCTGTAATGTGATGACTGCTTCGTTTTTTTATATATTGATATTAAGCACACAAGCATTTGATGGTTACAAACAGGCCTGCACTTCTAATCTGGAATTTTAAAATGGTGAAAAAAATGATTTTAATTCTATTTTTTTCCTTCATATTTAAAGTCAACTGATCTCTGCTAAAATCTGGAAACCTATTTTTCTTCTTAATGAACAACTTTTACAATTCCAGTTACCAGTGTTGGCCTGACAGTTCCACAGCCTGCCAGTTTTTTTGCAAATTAAAAAGTCGCAGAACAGTAAAAATTCTGCTGCTTTCCCTTCCATCATGGAAACAATTTTCCTGCGGCAAAAATGCCCCAGTCTGTGCGGTGCTGAATGGAACAGGATTACTCTTACAGTCTGGATCTGGCAATTTAGCATGTGTTAACCCAGGGTTCCTATGCAGAGCACCGGCGAATGTGTCCTCCAGAAACATTGCACTACAAGTCCCTGTCAGCAGGAGGAAACTGGTGACAGACTTTTCATGCCCCTGTTTAGGAACATTGCTTGTGATTCATCCAAGCTGTTCACATTGCAGCAAACAAAAATTATCTGAGATAACAGACTCAACATTTTGAGTGTGCCATACCTTCCTTTTTGTTTAAATTTGCATCCTTGGTAAGTCAAGATAAACTGGAGACTTATGCTACTTTGTTGACAAGTTATTAATTAGTGGCCCACATGTTGCAGTTTTACAGATTACAATCAACATGTGGGAATTCCATTCTTTCTGATCAACAGATAATTCAGCTCTCCCCTTTTTTTTTTAGAAATTCATGTTTCATCAAACCAGAAAGGGGGGGGGGGATATAATGTACAAATATTGTGCATTCCTGCTTCTAGCATCTTCTGTGGTTGTTGGCGGACCGGTCCTCCTGGCTGCTCGCAGAGGCGAGAGGGCTCCCAGAGAAGGCGTGGAGGGAGGGAGGGAGGGAGGGGGGGGAAGGAGGGAGGGAGGGAGTTCTGCCTGGCTGGCTGGCTGGCTGGCTGGCGCGAGGGTTCATCCTCCTCCTCCTCCTCCTCCTCCTCCGCTCCTCTCCGCTCCGCTCAGCTCTGCTCTCCTGCCGGCTGGGCTGGGCTGCGAGGCAGGGCAGGTTCGCGGCGGGCTCCGTGCGATCAGAGCGGGAGGCGAGGGGCGATGTGCCTGCCCGCTGCACGGCGGCGGCTGGGGCGGCGGCGGCAGAAGGCGGACGGGGGCTGCCCTGCCGGCTGCGGATGAAGGAGGGCCGGCCGGGAGTGACCGGGGATGGTCCGGCGCTTCTGCTTGCCCGGCGGGAGGCTTCCTTCACCTGCGGGCCGGCTTCTGCGGGCGGCGACGGGGCCAAGCGCCGCCACGCACCTGACCTCCGCCTCCTCCGCCTCCGCCTCTTCTTGCTGCTCCCGCCGCTTCTCCTCCTCCTCCTCCTCCTCTTCCTCCTCGTCCTCGATCTCCGTCTCCTTCGGCCGCTCGCTTCACCCGCCGCCGCCGCCGCCGCCGCCTCCCTTTCCCCTCTAGCTGCGTCTTTCTGGCGGAGCCAGCAAGTGTCCGCGGAGGCGCAGGGCGACGCCGGGGGAGAGCGGCGGCGGCGGCGGCGTCCTCCTCCTCCTCCTCGCGTGCCGGACCCCCGGGCGGAGGCGCGCGGCCGGGCGGACCCGCCAGCTCCCGGCCGGGGAAGAAGCCGGACGGGGCTGTTGCCGCTTCTCCTCCTCCCGCTTGGTTCTCCTTCGGCTGGCTTGCCACCGCGGCCGTAGCAGCAGCAGCAGCAGCTTTCACCTTGCCGTTGAGAACTATAAGGAAGCGGGCGGGCGGCAGGCACCTCGCTGGCGGGCTCGGAAGGCGCAGGGGCATGTGGATGTGGGCTGCCCTCTTGCTCCACAGCGTCCTGAATGGTGAGCCTCCGGGGGTCCCGGCGCCGGGGCGGGGCGGGGCGGGGCGGGGGGGGGGGCGCGCGCGGAAATTTAATGAGGCGATTTGTCTTCTGTGGCTGCGGCTTCTCGTTCCTTGGAATGAAGGAAGAAATTGCTTGGCAATAATTTAAATCACGCCTCAACTTAAATGTGGGTGTCTCAGTCGAGGAGAGAGAGTCCTTCGAGGCAGAAGTATTTTGAAAAAGGAATAAAAAAACCCCACACATTTAATGAACATTCCAGAGCCACGTCCTTTTCATGCCTTTTAAGGTGGAAACAATGCCTATTTAAATGTTATTCGTATCAATTTGGCAAGGGCAGATTTCCAGGCGGGATCATACCTAATATGCTTGTATTCAAAGGAAAGGATTGGCACAAATATGAAATACAGATTTTTTTTTATTAAAAAAAATAATAATTACGTATCTTAAGCATCACTGTTTGGTGATATTTCAAGATGTGAAGAGCAAACGTCTTTGTAGGTTTCCCATGGAGTTTAATGTACATTAACAATAATTCAGGTCTAAAATATGTGATGTGTTTTTATCTGAAGTGACTATATCACCTGTTGAAATTTGAGGCATATAAATACCATTCAGACATTTTTGGTCTTTTCTCACAAAGCTGTTCCAAAAGATATCATTTTTGTCATAGGAAAACTGCGGCCCATGGTCTGAACTACTACAGAATAAATGTGTCATCAGGGCTGGTCCAACTGTTTGACTGCTGAGGTGGTACTTTCCTCACAAGTCACTGCCCCCTTCTCAGCATCACACAACCTACATCAAAGCTATCTTCTCAGTCAGAAGGCTAGGCATGATAATGGAGCACCATTTGTTTCATGGGAGCTTTTCCTTGTCCACACCACAAGCAAACAAGCTACTATCACATGGGAGAAGGGGGCTGTACCATCTAAATTACCAAATATTTACACAGACACTTACTGGTGAGAAATGTTCTCTGGGGATTAAATACCTCAGATTGCTCTTGGTGTACCACAGAAGATGTTATTTTAGTGCTATTCTGGCAAGCTTTTTATTGTTTTAATTATATGTGAAGTATGAGTGTAACCCCACAAATCTTAACGTGACAATTTAATCATAAGTAATCAAAATAAAGCATAATACATAGTATTATTATCAAGCATAGTACATAAGACTAAAATGAATAGGTGATGAGCGTGCTGTGGAGAATGGTCAAGATGAAGTGGAAAGGAGGTAGGTCAGCCAGGAGGAACAAATGTGGAAATACTTTGAACTGGGGGGTGGGGTGGCAAAAGAAGAAGGAAAGCAAAATCCTGAGGTGGGGCGGTGGTATTCATCTTCGACCTTATATTTCAGTACACTGGGCTCTCATGAACTAATAATCCACAGGCATCTAAATCTCATCAAACTGTGGAGAAACACTTAAACTTTACTCCTGGTATTCTAGAGTCACAGTATCTCCCTAAGTATGTCTTTCGATATTCTTTGTTTCTAAGGAAATACACTATAAACTATCATTGCTCTTAAGGGTATGCCAGGGTTGATATAATGCTAATGTAAATTGCTGAGAGATTTTGCAATATATTACACAATGCACAAAAATGACTATTATTGCTACTACTAAAAATGGCCTACCAATATACAGGAAGACTGGTGAAAGCAGAAAACACCTCTAAATGCTGTTCATTAGATCTTTTCCCCACTGAAAATATGATGGAAGCAGAGGCTAGGAATTGTCCTTTTATGCTGATCTCTCTCTTGATATGGACTAAGTCAAGGGCACATAAGTGGGTCAACTGGCCTTTCTCTAATGCTGTTGTGTAGCACAGCCCACACGTATACACAGTAACAACTATCTCTTTCCCTTGGCATTTTCACTTTGTGCATCTGGAGTATGGAATGCATCTGAAAAATCTCTCTCCTGCACATTAATTAGCCTGTCAGATGGGACCACAGATACCTTATGCAGAAGAGACTGGAAGAGTCCCTGTGAAGGAATGTAGCACAGAGATGCTTAGGTTTATGAGGACCATTCATATGAAAATAAACCATCTGTTAAATTATACCCCCTCCTTTTTGTTAAAAATGAAGTACAGCCAAAAGTGTATCTACTGGGATATATAAAGGTAATGTATATAGATAATGAGGTGTATGGGTCTCACTCTTGTACAGGTAGAGATGTCAGATTTGTTCTAAGGCATTCCATAGGAACATAGAAAGGAAGTCACACCGCGGGCAAAGGTCAAGGGTTACATTTAGCAAAATAAGCAGGAAGAACCCCAAATGCAGCAGGGATGGCTTATCACATATATCATGGGTTTTCCACATTTCTCTCATAAGGGAAATGTCTATGCAGCTTCCAGGCACCTGCTAAGGAAGGATCTTGGCTAAGTGGTAGAGCACTTGCTTTGTATGCAGAAGGTTGCAGGTTCAATTGAAATTGGGCAGGGAAGGATCCATGTCTGAATCTTTTCGGGAGTCATTGCCAGCAAGTGTTCACAGCACTAAGTAAGAGAGACCATATATGATGACCCTTGCTATCACTCCAGCAAAGTCTAACTTGCACACAAAGTGGAACAAAGGCACAAGGTTACTTTGTCCCTTTATCTCTATGCAAATCAGTTTGGGGGAAGGGATGTGGTCCAGATCCGGAAGGAACAAATCTATATCTGTAAAATGAAAGCTTTGTTTACTATTAAAAAGCTTTGTTTACTGTCTGAGGAAGTGGACTTTTCCACAAAATGTCACATTAAAATATAGCAGTTAGTCTTTAAGGTGCCACAAAATTTTTGTCTTCTTTTTTTTCTTTTGACTTCTTTGTTACTATTATATGTTTTCATAGACTAGTGTTATTCAGTGAAAGCATGAATAACTGACAATTATAGGATGGTGCCTGGAGGAAGGAGGAAGAACTGCTGCAGAAAGTTGTGCAACACTGTGTCTGACACATTTTCAAGGGCTTCCTACTGTGATCCAAAATAGATGGAATTAGGAATAATATATTTTGAATCTGTGAAGATTCTCAGTCATCCAGGTGAGGTTATCTGGAAAATGAGTCATGGCAACTGGACTTCTTTCTTGTTAGGTTGAAGAAGCTACTTGGATGACTGACTGAAGAAGCTACTTGGATAAGTAGCAAAATGTTTCAACCTAATATATTTTGAACAATTTATGTGCCACCCATCAGCCCTAACGGTGAATTGTAATTCAATGGTACTGGAAAAGCAACCTCCCCCAATTTAGGTTAGTTAAATTTTTTTTTACAGAGGACTGGAATGAAGCAAAAGGTTTCACCTTATTCAGCCTGAGGATGTAGACAGGTTGCTTGGAAGACGTTAGCCCAGAGCCATTTGGCTGTTGATCTCTTAGTAAAAGTTGTCAGAAGAATGGTATATGTTTATTTTATTTATTTATTTATTTATTCTACTTGTATGCCACCCGCACTCTGCAAGAGTCTCCAGGCGGCTTCCAACATCAATTAAAACAGTTCAGTTAAAAACAGACACTAAAAACCAATATAGCCACATCCACTCTACAAAAGCAAAAATAAAAACAAAAACAATCTACAAAAACAATCTAGATCTAGATATGTTGTACACAGTTCTGTTAAAGGAAGGGGACTATGCCTCAGTTACTGAAAAAGATGCTGTGGTTAGACCAGTGTTGTGGAGGGACCATCTTTGGTCCCCACCATGTGAGATAATATTGGTTGGTCTCCAATATTCATTTTCAGAGCAGATTTTTGGACGTAAAGGTGGCAATTTTGGTTTTCTTCAGTTTAATTAATTACATAGCTCTCTTCCATACCATGGGACAGAAATAACTTTGGCCATTTTGGTAGCTGACCTGTGCTGAAAATTAGATATGTTTTCTCTATTGGATCTATTGAACCTTTCATTGGCATTGGATACTGTTGACTGTATCTTTCTATGACAGTTGATCAGTAAGGGACATGGTGTGCTGCCTTGATAGCTGGCCTAGATGTGTTTTATGTTCTTATCTTTGTTTAGACTCTCAGACTCTTTTCCCTTCTGCCTTCTCCTCTCTCCCTTCTCTCTTTGAGGTCATTTCCTGATTTTTGTTGTCCTTGCATAATTAGATTTGAGGGATGTAGGCCATGGCTGCAAGTAGGTCTGCATAAAAGAAGCAGGTTTTAGGTTCCTGTAACCAAGTATTGGTATGGGTATCTTTATCCTCATGCCTTAATAAATGGATTTCCAGAAAAAGTCAATGGTAATTTGCTATTTGGCTCACCAAGTAGCTATGCCCAATAGAATCAAAGAATTGTACAACTAGAAGGGATCTTAAGGACCCAGTGCTTAAGAAATCCAGAGCTAAAGCATCCTTGACCTAAGGCCATATAACCACTGTTTAAAAACCTCAAGTGAAAGAGAGTCCATCACCTTCTGAGATCATCTGTTCCACTGTCAAACAGCTCTTACTATCACACTCCTTGTGTTTAGTCTTCTTCACTTGTCTCATACACAGCATTTGTCTGTTGCACCAGACTCTGAAAGTAGAAGTATCAACTACTTCCAATGGTTCTGCTTTCTGTTTTTAGTAAACATGGCTTTTCTCTTATGCATACTCTGTTATGATAGGTTGCCTTGAGAGCTGTTTTGGGGTAAAGGTGACACATAAGCACTTTTATAAATAAATATATGGCTCATCACTAGGGTAGGCAGCAAGGCTGGACAAGAAACCTGGTTTTAGGCCAACACATTTGTGGTCAGCTGGAGTGGATAAAAAGATATGAACCTCTTTTGAAAGCCTGGGGCTTACATTCAACTGTTAGTCCAAACAAAAGTAGACCCACTAAATCGATGGAACATACATAAGTGACGACTTGAAGTGCCCATTGATTCAGCTGGATTGCTGTAGTTTATTTTATTTATTTATTTATTTATTTATTTATTTATTTATTTATTTATTTAACTTATATGCCGCCCACTCTACCCAAAGGTCTCTGGGCGGCTTACAACAATTAAAATACAATAAAAATACAGTAAAAAGATAAAACAATTAAAATACAATTAAAATAGATACTCTAAAAATTGCCATCAGGACCCACAGTTGATATTATTTCAATTAAAAGCCTTCTGGAACAGGAAGGTTTTGACCTGGTGCTGAAATGTCATCAGCGTCGGCGCCAGATGAATCTCAATTGGGATGGCGTTCCATAGTCTGGGGGCAGCTGCCGAAAAGGCCCTTTGTCTACAAGCCATCCCTCTTACCTCCTTGAGGGACGGCTCTTTCAAAAGGGCCCCCTGGCTAGATCTTAACTGCCGGGTAGGCTCATATGGAAGGAGGCGGTCCTTGAGACTAACAATTGGATGTAGGTTTGCCTAGCCATCCATGAGGAATGGTGTGGCTCCTATCTTCTCCATATGGGTAGCACCTGAGACCTTTTTGCATCTGATAGTACTATGTTAACTACCAATGTACTTTCAGGAACCCATTTCTTTTCCCTTGCCTGAAAACATTCCCCCCCCCCTTTTTTTTTTTTTTTTTTTTGCTATTACTGCAAAAGTTTGGATTTGTGGAATAAGATTGCTGAGTAAGATTCCACTTTTTCTCAGGTAGCTGTTCCTTCAGCCATGAGATTACAGTAAGTAATTTTTACATTTGCTACTGCTAGTCAAGTCAGGTACTTTGAAATGTTTTGGCAGAAGGTCACAAGGCAAGGTTCTTTGTGATGCTACCACAAATAGGATGTTGCATTAGCCTTGCCTGCTTTGTTTGTCTCTGGACATGAACGTGCCATACAGGCAACATGCCACTACATAATAGTTGCCAAGGTGCTACTGTAGAAGAAAGCTAACAATGTAACACCCTGGGTGTGGACTTCTTGGTTATATCTGGTTGGCTCAGAGAAGGGTAAATTTACTTTTTTTGGACTATATCTCCCAGAACACCCTATCCAGAATGGCCACTAGAACTGCTAGAACTACTGTATGCTGGGTGCATCTTTTGTTTCCAGCAGAATCATTATTCCACTACAACTTGCATGTCAAACTAAGATTCAATAGCTGGACCTTTTCCAGCATGGAGATGCAGTGCTGAAAAAAGCTTCATTGGCTGAATTTTTGTCTATTTTGCAGGCAATAAAGGCACAAGCCCTCTACACAGAAATAAAGTTGCAAATGTGATATCACAGCCTTTGGTATCTTTGAATGGGGGAGGGCACTTCTCAATCTCATTTTAAAGATTCTTTATTTCCTTTATATAGAATATTAAAGACATATATGGTCTTTATCCATATATGTGTGCTCAAGGCACTGGTATGTAAACACTTATAATATTACCTGCTCTCACATTGCACATCTCCAGGCTCATTTCTATTGTATGCTTCAGCTCTTTTGAAGCCTTGATGCACATGCATGCATTAATGAATCTGTCAAAAATGACAGCCATATGGAAACAAAGATGCCTTTTTATATGGTTTGTGATGTTTTCACATAGCAGTCATTTGTACAGTTTCTTCAAATCCTAGAGTTGCTTTCCTCAGCCTTCCAACCTTTGGAAATTTGGACTACAACTAGTTGGCTAGAGTTGATGGAAGTTGTAGTCCAACACAACTGGAGGGCACACAGCTGGTGAAGGTCCTAGATAATTCCTGTGATGTCCCTTTTCAGGGTCAGGACCTTGCAGGGGAAGAGGAGGATCTGAGTCTCTGCAGGTATAGAACTTTTTTCAATGAGTTCATCAGAGCTAAGTTAGGGTTAAATACATCTTGAGCCTAGTCTGAAGACCAGCAAATTTCCCGTAATGAGCAAGGTTTCCATACAACTCTCAGGATTTCAGTTAACATTGGTTCTGTGACTGCGCACTCTAATAGTTGGTTGCTTGATAGGTGTAAGATGGCAGTAGTTCACTGCATTGGTAGAAGCCCTAGAATGAGGCAGTGCAGCGCAACTGTCCTTGTGAAATAGGTTGGCTAGGAAGGGGAAAGAGGCTGATGGCTGATCCAAGTTTTGACTTGTCCATGTGCACATCTGTCATTTGAATTGCAAAGTTAGGGAAAACCTGGGCTCACCGTTTGAGCTCTCTTTTTTCATACTGAGTCATACTTTGAATTTTGAAGTCATCCTTTGAGTCATCCTTCTCTTTTTGAAAGTCATGGGAATTATGATTCTCCCTAGGGCTGCCTTTGGAAAGTGTATGGAAACGTCAGTGGGTCTAAAATGCTGAGGCCACCTTGCTGACTGGCGGATTCACTGGCTACTTATCTGTTTCTGAGCCCATTTCAAAGTGCTAGTTATGTCTTGGGTCCAGCCTGTCTGAAGGACCGAGTCTCTGCACATGAGCCTGCCTGGGTCTTGAGATCTTCAGGGGAAGGTTTTCTGTCACTCCCAGAACTCTCACAGGCACATTTGGTGAGGACACCAGATAAGACATTCTTGGCAGCATCACCTAGGCTCCCACCTTCTGAAGGAGACATTGTTGGTCTCCTAGCTGCTCTCCTGCCAACTGGAGCCAAAGGCTTTTTCTTTTTTCAATTCAAACAACTTTTATACCATGGCTGGCTGTTGAGGAAGGATCTTTTAATGGTTAGTATTGCGCTTCTTTTGGTCTTTGTGCTTTTAAAAGCTGTTATATTATTTGAACTCAGTGTTTGCTTTTAATATATTGTTTTTAAATCACGATAAGATACTTCAGATCTCCAGTAACAACCCTAAGTACATTTATTTTCATATTTGTCAAACAACTTAGATTCTAGCTTTGCTTCAGAGTTTGGAAAGGTTACTTTCCTGAATGGTAACTCCTGAGGTATTTTGGAAGTCATAGGCTTCTGTTCATATAAAGGGTGAGAGGGGTGGACATCTGCCAGAGGTAGAGAGAAGGGGAAGATAGGAAGAAGGAAAGTTAGAGTCTATTAAGAATTGAATCAGCTAGATATTATTATACTGGATTCTGCTGTATGGATACATTATTCTGGCTTCAATATATACTTCTTGGTGTATATTGAGCCAAATAACTAAACTCATGTTTGACCAAATTCTTTGTTGTTGTTAAGTGCCGTCAAGTTGGAACTGACTTATAGCGAACCTAACAGGACTGTCAAGGTAAGTGAGATATTTAAGGAGTGATTTTATGAGTTCTGTGTCCTCAGTGAGTTTCCATGGCTGAGCAGGAATTTGAACTCAGAGCTCCCAAGTCCTTGGCTATCACTCTATCCACTACAACCCACTGGGTATATGGCCAAATTGTTTGGTAAATAATATCTTCAGTTTTATTCAACAACTTGGAGAGCAGCTAAAAATTCTTAACTGAAGAAGAATGGAAGCTTATAGGTAAACTAGGATAAAGGAATGGCAGAATGAGGGGGGAGGGGAATGCAGACCATGCCTTCTTGATTTAAAAGAGCCAGGCTTCCAAGTCAGGTGATCTCCCGGGACAACCAATCCAACGTGACACAGGCATGGTCAGTTGGGAATGGATCTGATTACGTAAAATGGCTATGACAAACTATATTTCAGAATACTCAGTCGGGGAAGAACTTATACATGCTTGGAAGTACAGGACTTCCAAGCATGTATAAGAACTGATGTAACAATTCTTATAGAAGAGCCTGAGGAGAAGGAAGGTCAGATGTGTTTGAGGAATGTCTGGGGAGGATTATGCTGTTGCACAAGCTACACCTGCTGCAGTGCCCCATGAACTGGTGCCACACTTAGTACCACCCTCACATTTAGCTTGTATGAGAAGAAGCTCCATCTGTACATCAAACAATGCCAGGATTAACACCCCACATGGAGAAGGGCTTTCCTGCTCCTTGTCATGTGTGTTAATTGAGCAGATAGCAGAAGGGTCCTGGCTCTGGGCATGTTGGTGGTAGATGACCTCCAAAGCCTCACGACTCCTCCTGCATTCACTGATAGGTACAAGGGGGTGTCATTTGGACTCCCCTGAAGTCAAAATCTATGAGAGGAAATGTTGAGGGAAAAATATTTTTGGGTTATTTGTTGCTTTTGCATAAAACTTGGCTTTAAGGACATGTGCTTGTTTTTAGAGGGCATTTTCATTCTAAAGTGCTGCAACTACTTCTAAAGAACAAATAAAAGATACAGTCCTAAACATGCTTACTAGTGAGGTGGCCCCACTGAACATAATGCAACTTACTTCTGGCTAGTATGTATAAAGTCCCAATGCACAGAGAGGTTTACTCTTGTTTATAAATTGAAACATATAGTATGGAAGAAAAGTATATATAAACAGGCAGTTATTCCATGAAAAGGCAAGTGATGATAAGCAGGGATTGTTTAATCATTGAGTATTCTATCATGTTATTTTATTCCTCTGCTTAGGCTTTAAGTGGCCAATCTTACCGTTGGCAGTGAGGGAACAGCCTCAGGCAGCAGATGCTGGGGGGGGGGCAGTGGTTGCATCTCCTTCAGATACCTCCTGGATGAGGGCAGTGTTGTGTGTCATGGAGCCTGTCCTGCAACCCCTAAAATGGCCTGGCCTGCTCAGATTTGGTGGAGGACCTTAGGCTCAGATACGATGACCATGGCATTATTGAACGAAGCTTGAATTGCAGTCAGTTTCTGTACACAAGTCTTGAGGTTGCCTCAGGAGCAAGAGACCTTGGGCTGGTGCTGCTGCTGAGTGCCCAATGATTCGATTGTTTTGCTAGTGTCTCCAGGGGTCCCTTGTCTTCTTCCTTTGTGAAATATAGTTAAAGGTCAAGGCCTAGAAAACGTGAGCTTCAAATCCCGGACACAGTTTGGCAAGCTTTGGCGCCATTGTTTCTAAAGGAATTTCCATGTGCAGCAAAACAGCCTAAGCAACCGGATGATTTAGTTTTGTTCTAAGGAACAATTTAAGCGTAGGAGTTAATCAAATGGTGTTGGCATCACTTCCATTACTTTTAAGCATTTTAACAGAATTATCATATATCTGAGTGTGAGACCTACCAGCAGGGAAGAATTGTGCCCATCTGTTGCTTATAATCCATCTTCAGTCACTTGGCTCCGCAAAAGTTACAGTTTATATTCTTACACAGGCAATATACTAAGGGCCTTTGTACCAGGGCCAGTCCTCCCGTTACACTAACTGCCTCGGAAAGCAGATGTTTGGGGGGGGGCAGCAGTGGCAGTCTCCTGGCTGTCCCTCCTGAATTCCTCTCTTCTGCAGTGTTGGAGGAACAGAACAGTGCAGGCCACCCATCTTTCCCAGTCCCTCAAACTAGGCTGCTGCTTCAGGTGTGCCAGAGGATGATGTTGTCCTTCTGCAAGCAGGCAAAGACCTTTCTCTTCAGGCAAGCTTTCCCTGGTGGTCTGAGAGGGTTTTTTTTAAATGGATTGTTGTGCTCTGTTGTTTTAAATGTTTTAGGATTGATTTTATTAGTGTTTTTAAATATAATACATTTAATACTTTAAAAATATTTGTACACCTGCTGTTTTTAGCTGCCGAATATTGTCTTTTTAATGATGTAAGCTGCCTTGGTTTTTTTTTTTTAAGGAAAAAGGCGGGATAAAAATATTTTAAATAAATAAATTAAATAAAACAAACCATCTCCACTGCGGAAATGAGAGTCAATTGACAGTCTAATTTGTACATGGAAAGAAACATGATCTTGTCCGTCACCAAATTATTTTGGATTGACAGCATTTTGAACCAAAAGGAAAACACTGCAGGGGGCAAAACATTTTAAATCCCTACATGCCATTATGCAGAGCAGTCTTGTGGAAGGTCACTGATGGAGAGAAACACATGCTAGGCAGGCCCAAGGTTGGAGAGGGAATGTGCATAGTTTGAAAATTTGCTTCATCATCCAGGATATTAACCTTATGTAGGCATCCTTTCAGAGCCAAATGAAGCTTATGAAGTGCAAGAATTTGACCATATACTGATTTATACAGTATTTCTAAACATGTGTTTAAAAAATAACACACCCTGCCATCTAGATGCAGAGTACATCTATGCAGTGGTGTATAAAATAGCTAAACATGATAGAGCTGAGTAGTTTTTAAAGGTTTTAATTCTACCTAAGAGATTATCTCTTGGAAAGCATGTCTTGTCCTGTTTCATCCCCTGTATTGGTGGATTATTTATATTGTCAGTGGATGCTCCCCACAAGCTAGACTCTTACTGGCCTCATCAGAATTTCATCCTCCTGGCAAACTGCCACTACAGCATTATGTGGCGCTGAAAAATGTTGATGGTTGAGTCCTCAGAATTCTTTTCACTCTCCCTATCAGAGGTGAGATTTTTACAAAACAAAAGGTGATGCCTGTTGGGGAATGTACTAAAAGCATGATCATGGGCCTGTTTCACTTAATGGGGGTAGTGACCCCCCCCACACTCTTTGCCAAGGAAGATTTGGTTATTTATTGCCCTTGGATGCCTTTGCTGGCATTTGAAAATTTATTTATTTTTCAAAACTTCCCTAGTCATTACAGAGTTATTGGCATGAAATGCAAATGAAGGTCATTTATTTCCTCCTCTATATTGCTCTTTTTAAAGTTGTGGGTTTTTTTGGTCATCACTCATACGGTTTTTCACTGTTTAATTTAATTGCATTTTCACTGGATACAACTCAACAATAAGATTAAATGTTCAAAATTCTGATTATAGCTGTTTTCTACTAGCGGGGAAACTGCACATGTGCAAAGACTCAGCTTGAGATGCCAGATTCTGGAAAACAAAAAGTGCCATATCTGATCCATATAGATCCATCTGATCCATATGTTAGCCATGTAGACAATATAAAAGAGCAACGCATACATCTACATGTTAGCCATGTAGATGTATGCAGAATATAAATTCATTTGGAGAACTTCCAAGAGAGAAAGAAAGAAAGAAAGAAAGAAAGAAAGAAAGAAAGAAAGAAAGAAAGAAAGAAAGACTTAATTGGCGAGAAGCTAACTTATTTAGTACAGCACAAGGCATCGCATGTTATCTTCTGGCTAACTGAAATTAATCTAAAGCTGATGGGTGGCAAGCCTCAGAAGACAGCAGGGAGAAACCTCAGTTTTCATATATCACTAGTCCCCAGACTAGAGAGACAGAGTGGGCAAATCTACATATAAGGTGAAGGCCAGAGCATTTGTTTCCTGTGATTGGGATGGAAGACCAGACTTATCCATTCTGGGATCCTTCTTTTGGGTGGTGTTATGACCTCTCAACAAGCGCTGCTGAAACCATCTCAATTTCATTTAATATTTGAAATAACTTCTTCGGAAGCTGGAAGTGGAGGCCTCTAATATCCTCTGTTCTTCGATTCTCAGTTTAATAGGCCAGTCTGGATGTTGTCATGGTAGCCATCTTGAAAACCAAGCAGTCGATGCTTCTGTACGTGTCACTTTGGGCAGAGATGTGGGAGTTCCCATTGTTGTTTTCACCTTTGCAGGATTTCATTCATGCAGGATCCATTGAAAAAGAATGCGGCAGGATTAAATGATACTTTTTCCCCCTAGTGTTTCCGTCTGTATTTGCTGTTTTGATTGGAAAACAGCATTTAATCTCCCACCCCCCTTTCTTGTTATTAATAGAAAACAAGGCCAAAACCTTGCAGAAGACTTTTCAGCGGCTACTCTTATATTGGAAGCACTATGCCTTATTTTTGTTGAATGAGAAAAAGAGAGAGAGAAAAAGAAGGGGTGGAGAAAGAGAGGGAGGGAGGGAGGGAGAGGCTGGACTACCTGAAATACAGCTGCATTTGTTAAATCTGTCTGTGAAATACTTCGTGGGTATCTAGAGTTGCCACCCTCTTAAAATTACATCAGTTGTGTTTAAAATGAGAGGCTGCTGAGTGGAGAAACCGTCTGGCAAACTCGGAGAAAAGAAATATTCCTGCTTCTAGCATCTTCTGTGGTTGTTGGCGGACCGGTCCTCCTGGCTGCTCGCAGAGGCGAGAGGGCTCCCAGAGAAGGCGTGGAGGGAGGGAGGGAGGGAGGGAGGGGGGGGGAAGGAGGGAGGGAGGGAGTTCTGCCTGGCTGGCTGGCTGGCTGGCTGGCGCGAGGGTTCATCCTCCTCCTCCTCCTCCTCCTCCTCCGCTCCTCTCCTCTCCTCTCTGCTCTGCTCTCCTGCCGGCTGGGCTGGGCTGCGAGGCAGGGCAGGTTCGCGGCGGGCTCCGTGCGATCAGAGCGGGAGGCGAGGGGCGATGTGCCTGCCCGCTGCACGGCGGCGGCTGGGGCGGCGGCGGCAGAAGGCGGACGGGGGCTGCCCTGCCGGCTGCGGATGAAGGAGGGCCGGCCGGGAGTGACCGGGGATGGTCCGGCGCTTCTGCTTGCCCGGCGGGAGGCTTCCTTCACCTGCGGGCCGGCTTCTGCGGGCGGCGACGGGGCCAAGCGCCGCCACGCACCTGACCTCCGCCTCCTCCGCCTCCGCCTCTTCTTGCTGCTCCCGCCGCTTCTCCTCCTCCTCCTCCTCCTCTTCCTCCTCGTCCTCGATCTCCGTCTCCTTCGGCCGCTCGCTTCACCCGCCGCCGCCGCCGCCGCCGCCTCCCTTTCCCCTCTAGCTGCGTCTTTCTGGCGGAGCCAGCAAGTGTCCGCGGAGGCGCAGGGCGACGCCAGGGGAGAGCGGCGGCGGCGGCGGCGTCCTCCTCCTCCTCCTCCTCCTCGCGTGCCGGACCCCCGGGCGGAGGCGCGCGGCCGGGCGGACCCGCCAGCTCCCGGCCGGGGAAGAAGCCGGACGGGGCTGTTGCCGCTGCGACGGCGGCTTGTCCCCCCCCCCCTTCTTCCTCCTCCTCCTCCTCTTCCTCCTCCCCCCTCCCCCCTTCCCTCTCTGGCTGGCTGGCTGGCAGCGGCAGCGGCGGCTGCAGGAGCTTTCACCTTGGCGTTGACAAATAGGGGAAGCCGGAACGCGCGAGAAGAAGCCAGGCGTCGACGAGTGGCGGGCGGGCGGGCGGCAGGCACCTCGCTGGCGGGCTCGGAAGGCGCAGGGGCATGTGGATGTGGGCTGCCCTCTTGCTCCACAGCGTCCTGAATGGTGAGCCTCCGGGGGTCCCGGCGCCCGACGGGGCGGGGCGGGGGGGGACAGGGAGGGGGCAGGGAATTGAACGAGTGAATTTGTCTTCTGTGGCGGAAGCCTTTTTTGCACTTTGGGATGAAGAGAGAAATTGTTCTGCCATCATTTAAATTACCTTCCCCATACAATCTCTCTCTCGCTCTCTCTCGCTCTCTCTCTCGTCTTCGGTAAGGAACCAGGCTTAACGAAACGGAGAAAACGGTGCCCTTTCGGGTTTCTCCTCCAACAAATGCAGGCTTTCACTCCACAGGGCATATGATGTGTGTGAAGGGCATGTCTCCTCAGCTTCTGGCAGGCAGAGAGGGAGGACAGCTTTCCCTTCTGCCCGTGCTTTAAATTTTGAGAAGCCACCTTACTTTTTATGCAACGCAAAACTATTAACTTAACGTTCCCCTCTAAGAGCATTGGGAAGGGTGCTCGCGGTGTACTCATCGCCCTCATTTATGTAAAAATATGCATTGATAAGCATTACGTCACCTGAAGAAAAGGCTGGGGACCCTTTCAATCAATTTCAAAGTTATACAAGCGAAGTAACAATGGAAAGGTAAAAGGCAAGCTTTATATTTCTCTAAATCTGCTATTGCTTCAGTGTCCTTTGGTGCTTTTGATCGGAATCCTTGCCTCTGTTTTTGACACCTAGGGTGCTTACAGAGCTACACTGAAGGCGCAGGGTTTATTACACTGTAGATTGCATGACTTCTTAAGGGGGAAAAATGGCTCACATACAAATGTAAGTGATGTTAAGGCTTCAGAGAAGGTAAAATAGAAATAATGCCATGTACAGAGCTGCTGGAAGACATTCTCTTTTTCTCAAATTCGAAAGCTGTGCTCTTCCTAAAACACATTAATATGCTGACAGTTAAAATAGAAAGATTAAGTGCACCATTTCCAAAATAGGCAAAGCAAGCAGAATGGTATAATGTTGACAGTGAGGATGAATGAAAGAGAAAAGCGGGGTGGGTGGGTGGGTGCGTGGGGGTAGGAAGAGAAGGAGAGATTTTCCTGGAAGATACAAATAATTGAAGCTCCAAGGAGAGGATGAGGAAGGAATGCTGGATGAGGTTGCCTTAAGGTCTGCATAGTTATACCCTAGGTGGAAAAATACAGTGGCAGGCAAGGTGTCTTTAGAATGAACAGATGGATTGAAAATAAAATTAAAGCAATAAGGAATGTAACATAAATTATGATCAGTGACTAGAATGGTCCTAAATATTTTGGCACATGGCAGTCTACACAATGTAAAATGATTAAGGTAGAACTCTAGACATTGCCTTAACATTAAAGGCAGTTGCAACAAGTTCTGTCATCAAGGTATGTGCATATTTTGTGTGTGTTGTATTTTGTTTTACAAATAGAAATAGCTTTAATTCCTGCGAGCTTTACAGGAAGATACCTTTTGGAATACAGATTTGTTTCCAGTCATTCATGCAGTGGGGGGGGGGGGGGAATGGACCACAAAAGACTATTTCGAAATCAATATCATTACCTTTGAGCATGAGCTAGCATTTAAAAAGAATTCAATTTATTGGTTCTACATTGTGTTGCATGACCAATTTTTTTGTGGGGGGGGTGAGAGCTGAATTTAATGTGGATACTAGTATGTTGCTTTGTACAACCCAATCATGTGGATTTTCATGAAAACATTACAATAGCAACCCATAAAGGAAAACCAGTATTCTGAGATGGGGTGAGGGATATAGGACAACATTGTTTAAAGTATCATCCCATGGCCAATTTTTTACCTATATATATTTACAGTTATCAGCATTTTCAATATCTGTTATTTTGCAGTGGAATGCAAAAAGGAAACAGGTTAGGAATTTATCTTTTCTATTTCTTAATGTATGAGGTTCTTAAATTATAAGAAAGGAAGCTATATGTATCCATATAGATGTTAATAATTGAAAAGGGAAGTGTGCATGCAGTACAACTTATTACACTGCTGTTTTTTTCACTGCATAGTAGTACTAGAAATTTCTGAAGCATTTTAGTTTCCTTTAAATACTGATGGAAATATGTGGATCTGTTTGCATCAGTCTACACTAGCATAAAATAAGACATAATCCAGTAACCAAAATAAATATAATTCAAGCAAAATTGAATCAGGCTAATAGGGGGAGCCCATAAAATAAAAATGCATTAGGAAGGTATTATTAGGAGTGTGTCTAGAGGGAATGCAATGTTATCAAGACCTGATACTTTCATGAGAGAAATGATTTTCCACAGTGATTAAAGCTTCAAAAAAATCAGACAGTTTGCTCTAGCTAATTCACAACATGTAAAGGGAATTTGCCTCTCTGTTCTGTATTGCAAAATTGTCCTGTTCCCATTTATAATTTTTTCCCTTTTTGAAGAATTTATTTTAAAACAGTAATTTATGTACTTTAAGGCACATGCAAAGATAACAGTGTACAAATGTATTTCTGTGCCTGCTTCTTGGTACAAACTAATGTGAAATAAGTGTGGCATGTAAATCCATTTCTGGTATAATTTATACAGCACCTAAGAATTTTCATTTTAAAATTACATTGCTGTTCCCACTCCAGCATTCTTTTATCATGCAAAGCTATATGGTGCTGCTTGGGCCTAGCACAAGTAAGGCCCATTGTAACAAATGCAGTGGAATTGGCTAGACTAAAGAGGAAACATGATGAGCAAAATTGATACAATGAAATATAAAACAGTTCTCCTGGAAGAAAAGTCTTGCTAATTATTCTCTCTAGTTGATGCTAATAAAAATCATGCAGCTATAGGTCTTTCTAAGCGGCCTCAACAGCTTTTTGATTTTCCCCTACTATTTTAAGACATTCCAGAAACAAGGCTATTTAACAGAGAAAATCTTTGTTACTGCAATTTATTATTGAACCATTGGATCATATGGATGAAAAATTCTAATTTTAAAATCCACTATGAAACGTTTACAGTTTGTTTGCTTGCATGTTTGGAATTTAAGCTTTAAAACGTCACAGGTTTCTTTTCAGTACTGCAAGCATTTATATTTTTTGTGGTAAAGTGGCAACATTTTTGTAGGCAACATACATTTAATGTGTGATTTAATGTCTTGTCTTCTGACATGCATGTGCCTAAGATTCATTGATGCTTGCTTCTTTTAAAAAAAATCAATGGAGAAACTAGGCTGCAACCAATAAAGTAAAGGTAATGCTAAAAATAGACTGCCATTAAAAAGACTACACTTGGTATTTGAAATGCATGGATCTCTATATGCACTTGCCCATCTTTTGCAGACTGAAGTGCTTTTATTTTACTAGTATACTAGAATACTGGACTCATGGGGGAAAACCTAAACTGGAAAACAAATACAATAAATTTAATAAATGTAATGAGGACACACCTGTGCTGCAGTCCAGGAGATCATGCACGAGGCTGCTGGGGCTACATGCGGACATAGCATTCTTTCTGAATAGGAAGATCTGCTGTTTCATGGGGAAGAGGTAACAGCATGGGTAACAGAGGAAGGGAAATAATACTGAATTTTGCTATTCTTTTCTCTGACCAAAGGAGCTGACGGACATATTTTAACATTTTTGAAAGGGCCATCCATATATATGCAAACTTTGCTGCTGAATCCAGGTGGGGCAAAGGAAATGTTACACCCAGGTCTGATACGTGCACCCAATCCCCATCCCGCTAAGTCTTCACGTGAAAAGATTGCTTCTGTGCAGGGGGGTTCCGCTGGCTGAACCAAGGTTTAGAAGCAGGAAGCTAAACTGATGGAGGAAACATTTTAAACTACCCAGGTCTCTCTAAATTTCACTGAAATAATTGAGTAGCATGTGCACCTCATTCCCCCACCCCACCATTTATTTCTTAATAGCAAGGGTCTGAATCAGGAGTTTGGAATAAGTCCATTAATTTGAACAGCCATTTCATAATGCTAGGATAAAATACTGTCATCATTGCCATGGTTGAAGGAAAGCCAGTTCCTCCAATCCATGTTGACCTGTCCTAATTGAAGCTGCACGTTTTTCTGGCTAATAATAGACAGACATGACATTTGCATTAATTAGGAAGGCAGATGCATTTCAAACAAATTATTCTTCATTGTGTTGAGTGGTGGTCTAACAGTGTGCCACTTTAATGTTTAGAGGGAGGACCTTTTGATGGTTTTCACCAGATTCATAATGAGATCCTGTGCCATTGTGCTGTCTGCTTGCCAGTCGGTGTTGTAGGACACTAGTGGGCAGCAAATCACACAAGACTGGCAGCATTTCAGAGCAGCAGGAGGAATTGAGAACACCTCCACAAGGGATGGAATATGCAGTTTTATTTTCGGATCTCCTCTTTACTTTGTGATTTTGCATATCACTTCTCTAGTGCATCGTTCCACTTTCTTTTCCCTTTTTTCTCCAGCGAATCTGTGTGTGAATAGCAGCTTTTAACTGGGGGGGGGGGGGGGGGAGGCCATTGAGAAGGTATTTGTGTCAGACAGGAAAATATGCATTGCTGCAAATGGCAGTGATGACCCATCAAAGTGAAGGACAGAAGAACTGATGAGCAGGAAAGCTTTAGAAGTCCACAGGTGTCTCCTGTCTTCATGATTTGTCCTTGGTTAATCCAGAGTGAGATACTTCTGTACTGATGTTTGCATGAGAGAAAGAAGTTGCAGGGAATCCATAAATGACAATCCAAAGAATATTAATGGAAAAACCAACTTGAAATAACAACCAGCACAGTACGATTAAGGGAAGTGCTATTACTGCAATTTTATGTGAGGTATATTAGGTATATTTTTGGCGACGTGAGTGAATAAGATAATTATTTAGACCATTCTGCTCTTGCAGCACTCATCTTACTGATGTACTGCAAAGGGGAATGGAGACTGCATCATGGTAGTTTACCAAATGGACCAAGTCAGTGGCATTATATTATAGCCCAGAAAAAGTATATTTTACTGTATGTGCATTATTTGAAAAGTCAGTGAACATGGCAAGGATATTTGTGCTTCTGGTTAACAAATGCACCTGAAACCTATTAGATTTAATTCCAAATAAATATATTTAAGACTGAGGAATTCCACCCAACTCACAACTAGAGCAAAATGATTTGGAAAGATTTTTCAACTTACTATGTCATAGCTTTGCATCAAGTTATAGTATGAGCTCTTATTTACAGGTCTCTAGTTCAATTTTCAGCTCAGCCACAACCTTGCTGGTTTACATTAGAAATGTTGCCAGAATCCATGCAATGTGTACTAAAGCATTTAGAAAAAAATACTATACCATATGGGCTAATATTAGTTAAGAGTTGCTTACCATTAAAATTTTTTTGAAACCTCTTGATTTAATTTGCATATCAGTACAGTAAATTTTGTTTTAAAGAATGCACACATGTATTGTGCCAGTAGTCTTTATGTGGATAGCTCAGTGGTTTAGGTCTCTGGCTGCAGAGGCATAGGTTGGGAGTTTGATTTCCCACTGTGCCTCCTTGACATGGGCTGAGCCTGGTGATCCATAGGGTCCCTTCCAGCAATGCAGTTCCAGAATTATAGATTATAGATTACAGATTATATGAGTAATGCAGTATATGATAGGCTGCCTTTGAAGATATGACGGTGCAGTTACCCACAAAGGTGTGCCAAGTGGCTACCAGGGAAAGAGCCTACTCAGCAGTGTTTTCTTTGAGTACATCCCACAAGAAATCCCTCAAGATCCTCATTAGTAGTATTTAAGCATCAGACATCAATCTTCCTACTCCAGCAGGCATTCATTCTTTGCCTGTATTGCTGATAGTACTCTTTTATTTTATTGCTGGCTTCTGACATCATTCTAATATGTGTAACCTCAGTGCCTGTCTGTGCTAATTTGCTACCCCCCCCCTCTGCCCCCTCCAGGGTTACTAGAATTCCTGGTCGCTACCAGGATTAGCAGTCCACCTTGTTTCCCTCAGGGAAAACTATTTTGAGGGTGAGGGAGTCCAACAGGGCTGGAGGCCGCAAAAACAACCTTTAGGCCCACTTTACCTATTCTGGTACAGTTCATCAGTGCATTGGTTGCTACTATGCTTCTAGATCTAATTCAAAGTATTGGTACTAAGTTCAAAGCCTGCACATTTTGGGGCCAAGTTATTCAAAGAACTTTCTGGATCCACATGAGTTTGCCTCACCTTTAAGATTGGTTGTAGTTTTGTGGAAATTCTGCTTTCAGCACTGCTGTTAAGGAATCACTTGTTTGTTGGGGGAAAGACAAAGCTTTCTCAGTTGTGATCTTTTCATGCGGACTCCTTGCCCATGGGAAGTTTGTTTGGCTCACCGGCTGTCTATTTTGAACAGGTTATCAAGCCCTGGTTGTTTACATCTGCTTTTCATTAATAGTGATGTTAGTCTCTGTGTTCTTAAGTTGTGGCCATTTCACTTTACTTGGCCTTGAAAGATTGTATTAACATTATTTCAGTAATTAAGCACTAAAAATAATCTTTAAAAAGCATTTTGTCCAATATGTGAGAGAAAGCTCCTGCCTCTTTTTAGGAGATGTCTGCAATTTCAGACTAAAATCCAGTAGTAAGTCACAACTGGAGTAGGACCATTGAATCAGTGGGAATTTGGTGAGTCACACTTATTCAAATTCCATTGATTCGATGGGCGTACTCTGGTTGTGACTAGACATGGGGATGCATAAAAAATTGAATCTCAATATTCATGAAATATCACTGATTCGTGGGATATTCATCCCTTCATATTTGTCAGGTCCAGAGACCCTGACAAATAATGAAAGGATGAATATTTACCCATTTTTATTCATCCCTCCATGCAGGCTAGCTGTGGGAAGGGAAGCCCTGGTTTCCCTTCCTGCAGCCTGCTTGTCAGTGGCCCACCAATCTGCTGTTTGGCGGGCCACTGTGTTTTAATGACAGATCGACAAATATTTATTGATTCATCGCTAAAATTTGGTGCTTTGTTGATTCATCCATTTGTCAGCTTTGACGTATGACAAATTGCAACAAATTACCATCTTTTCCAATTTGTCCCCATCTCTAGTTGTGACTTACTACTAGATTTCAGATACTGAGTGCATATAGAAGTTTTTTTTAAATGTCATAATTGGATAATTGTAATAAACAAACAAACAAATAAATTCTAACTAATTAAAAATTACTAATTAAAACTGACTGATCTACATCTCTGTCATTGACAAATTGTTCTTTCAAGTCAAACTCACAAAGGTATACAGTCTCATACAAATGCCAACCATCCCAAAATTCCTCAAGAGCTTATGTGCATAGTGGCTTTTCCTTGTGCTTTTCCCTAGGCACGGATTTCAGGGAGGTGATGGTGGTGGTGGGTGTCTTTCTCTGCCCAAATGCTTTTTTTTTTTTTTTTTTTAATCTGAATGTACACAGATAGACAAGCTGTGTTGTAGTGAGTATGCTATGCTCACATTGTAATATACCATTATGCAGTCCTACACCCAAATACTCTATCAAACACTCTTGAGTACCATGCTATGCTTGTGTTTCCCCTGGTGTGATGTATGAATCTAATTATTTTCATGTTTATTCCAGAAGCTGGAGAAGTTACTTTTTTAGGACTACAATTCCCAGAATTCCCCAGTCACTCGCCGTAGCCACATTAGAGGCAGAAGCATGATTGTTCATTGGAACTGGCTTCGTTTGCAGATCTGATTGCTCGGATGTGCATAACAAGCTAGAAAGAAAACAGCAAAGGAGCAGGAAATGTTCCCTTGTTTTAACCCTGTCTCTAATACTCTGCTTCCGAATTTGGTGTGGTAGCAAAAGTAGGAAGTTGGTGGCTGTGTGGCCTTATGGGAAAAAGAGCTGGGGATGCTGGAAGGGTAACTCAGGCAAACTGGAACGATATATGGACTTTAGTCTCTAGGATCAGCTCAGTCTTCTTGACTGTAAGGAAGAACGTGTTCCTTAATTGCATCCTGAGATTCATGAGGAATGAGGTTCTTCTTATACCTGGTTGCTGTGGCATTTTCTACTTCCCCTTTCAAGCTGAGATTTCTACGTGAGCAGCTAGACCTTGGGATGAGCCATTCCTAGAATACACATTGGGGAAAAAATACCTGGCCCAGGCATGGTTTTTAAGGCCTTTCTTCCTATATCACAGAACAACCTTGCCATTTTAAATGACTAGGTGATCTTTGAGGTCTCTTACAAGGCACTCTAATATGCATGTCACAAAAATCAAAATGTATTGCCAAATGAGATATTGGAATATTCTAACAGTTCAAGATAATTATTTGTACTAATGCATATATTGCACTGTCATTTAGTACCATAACACAGCAAAGTTTGCTTACTGGTTTTTAGATAACACTTCAAAGTATATATATAATGCATTTATTTTTATTTGTATGTATACCTGAATAGGATCTTGAATAAAATATTATATGGACTGGCCCTGTTCAACATGGCATAGTCGACTTTTGTTCTGAGCAGGAGGGGTAAGTTGCCTGATCCCATTTTTTTTCTTTTTGCAACGGGGGCTATTCGCACTGTGTCTGGACAATGCCTTTTTGTCTGTACAAGGATCTGAGCTTGCAGAACTGAGTTCATTGTAAGTTGGTGGGATTTCTTTTTACAATTGGGAGACTGATGTTTACATGGACATCACAGAAGAACTGAATAACCATTGTGGAAGAACTGAATCACCAATGTGGACAGTGTAATCCTATAGTTTTGGTATGCTGGTGGACCACGTATGCTACCTCATGGTTGGCCTAATTAGCTGGTCTCCTGTACTCACCCAGCACAAAAACTGTGGAATATATTCACAACACAGAAAACATAGAACAGAACAATAAGGACCATATGTGCCCAGCACTCACTGCAACAGCAGCAGGATCCACCCATTGCATGCCAACATAGCTCTATGTCAGTCAGCCGTGGAAGGGACCAATCTTTATGGTGAAAGGGAGGTAACTTAATGAAGTGCCCCTGTCTTGTACAACCTGCCAGGTGTTGTAACAATATTGCAGTTTTTGGCATAGACAGCAAGAATCCAGCAGCTGGAAGTCCAGTAGTCCCTTGGCATGCAGGTTAAAATCATCTTCCATGCAATGGCACATAAATACTCTTTTGATTGCATCATATAAAAGGAGGGAGGGGCAATGTAGCTCATTTTGAGAGCAGAGCTTAATATACAGGCACCTCCAGGACAAGTGTTCAAGACCCACTGGGTGTAAGAGTAAAAGAACCTACAAGGTATACAAGGGAAAAAAACACAACTGCCCTTTCAAAGGAGCAGGGTAGCCACCAAATAAGAGGACATGTGCAGATACCTTTTTGGAAGAAAATGAGCAGAATTATAATACGTATCATGACTTCTCTTAATTCATTGTGTAGCTATAGGTTTTGGAAGTGGGTGTATATATCAATTCGAGCCCTATCACGGGAGAATGGTAACAACAAGGCCCTGCTTATTTTTTGCATGTCTGGCCAGCTGCAGTCATATCAGAATCAAAAGAGTTGAACTTCTCTGGGGTCAGGTACATATTACTTATCCCTGTCTCTGAGCAGATGCCCACCTGGCTGCAGTAGCAAACTGGAAATGAGAGATTTCATGGGGCATTTCTCCTTTCATAGGGGCTAGCTAATGGCTATGACCATGTATATCTGGATTGCATTGGGTCAAGAAGGAGTGTTGTGAATGCAAGTAGTTCCAGGTACAGAAGGTGGGAAAGGCTGTGAGGGCTACCCCTTCATAAATCAGCCATATAAAGTATGTAAGCCAATTGAGAGGAGTGTACAGCTGGTGAACAGCTTGTCCTTTGCATGAGCCACAGCGTCTTGGATCAAATCCTCTCCTGACAACGTATCACTGTAAGAAATGGAAACCATAAGCCTATGGATACAGATGAGATCAGACTGCAACTCCCATCATCTCTCACTATGGGTTATGGATCTGCTGGTATCTGTAGCCCAATATCTGGACAGCCATTTGTTCCTCATCCCAGCCTAGCAGATGTCAGATGGAATCACAGAGGCTGGAATCTACATGTCTTCCTATGTGTACAGAAACCTGTTTCTAGTATTGGAATGCTTAATTCCTTGTCTAAGTAGCTTATATATGAGAAAAAATAACTTACATCTAAATAGCAAATGTGTTTTGCAGCCAGAAGTTTGCACACAAATTAGTGGGTAAGGAGGATTGTACATGTTTGTGTGTGGGTTTCCCTTCTCTGAGGTTAGAAGGCTACTTTAAAAACAGAAAATACAAAAAATAGTTACAATTATAGCATCAAGGTTCCCAAAAGTAGTTAGCTACTGCTTTACAATCCCTGTGACTTGTGGACTGAACTGGGAAGCTCTTCATCTTGGGATGCTGAGGAAAGGTACCACCTTCCTTGATCCACAAGCTACCCAGGGTTACATTTTTTTAATGTAACTGTTTTTCATTACTCAATAATAACTTACACTTTAGTTTCTTTTTAAACTATCAGAATGTTGCAAGCCAACAGTCTGCTGTATAAAAAACATCTAAGTAGTAAAGCCATCCCCCCAAATTATAAAAGTCACTTAAAAACCATCTAGTAAAAATGGAAGGCCCAACTAGATGGGAATTGAAGCAATCCGGGTTTTGTTTAAAAGGCTCTCCAGTGCGATTTATTTTGTCTCGCATTTCAGCAATCCTTCCATTCACATGGGAGAAATTTCTTATCTTGTCCAGACAGCACTTCAGATTACTCCAATTTCTCTCCCTTTCAATTATTGACTCCCTCTTGCCCACCCTTTCACCACCCTTTTGTTGTTGATGTCATTCTCTGGGCCATGTCAACTTCCCTTTTTTGTTTTATTATTTTAGCAAGTGGCACAGCTCTATAGCAATAAATCAATCTAGCATGGATACTCACTTATATCTGAAACAGCACTGTATCACTTAGAATATTTTTTTTTAAATTGTGGGAAGAGGAAAATAGAGGAGAGGGTTTCTTCACTGTCCTTTCTACTGTCATAACTCACTGTATATATCATAGGGTTGTCACTGGACAGAATTGCCACCCACAGCTCTATTTGGGAGCAAATTAAGCAACTACACAGACTGCAGAACTCAATAATCAGGAGTGCTTCCAATCGCACCAAATAAACTGCAGCCCTAGTACTATGCCAGAAGGGAGTGGAACAGCTTGCAAAAGGAGTGAGATGGATTGCTCTTACTTAAACACGTGGTCACTGAAAATAGGTGAAACAAGCTGCACTGAAAGTGAACCAAATAATGGGCTCTATGCTTGCCTGATTGCCCTTGAGCTGCAAAACAAGTTAAATTATGTTGCAATCATAATGCATGTTATGATCATAACTTAATTTTAGTTATACGTTAGTTATTCTTGTTTGTTATTAACCAATTACTTCCAAGCTCCCTCCCCACCCACCCCTATCTCGTAGTTCTCGGATCACAGCCAGCAAGATTAATGAGTCTTGCCCATCTCTCTACTTAAGCTATATTTACTTGGAAGGCAGTGAGGAAGAGTGAGCCAGCAGTCCTATTTATAGAAAGTCATTTTAAAATACACAGGTTTTGAGGAGAGTCACCTCTGTACGAAGCGGCTGCTCCCTTGTGCTCTTCTATAATTTGGAGTGGGCAGAGAAGAAACTGGAGAACTGGGCAGACAGGAATGAATTGGTAATGGGATAATCAACAGAATTTGGGGCAGAGCACCAGTAGGCATTTGCCTTGGGAAGTGATATCCACAATGCATGGCTTAAAATTTCCAGCATAAAAGCCAAAGAAAACAAATGGACACCAGGCTAGGTGGATGAAATACCACTCCGGGCATCTGAACCATATACTGCATCATTCTCAAATGAAGATAGAACACATGGTCATTAATCTAATGATGCCAGCTGTAGAAACAGCAACAAAATTACCTACATTATGTGCAATCTGTTTAAAGCTACTTATTGCAAAGGGAAGATGTAGCTGTTTGGCTCCAGGGTCCACATTTAAGTTCTTCAGTGATCCAGTTGTGGATTGTTCCCTACACTGCATTTGACTGTATTTCCATCCTGTATGGCTACTCTTTGCTATTCTGTCAAGGAGATTTTTTAGAAATTAAAATTCTGTAACCAGAACTTTGGGAATTAGGCTGTTGAAACCATTGTAGAGAAATTTAGAATTAATTTCAGTTGCAATCTTCTGCAATTCTCTGGGACTTAATTCTGTGTGGACCTGTTTATGTGTTTTTTGCTAACAACTTCATTAGTGCTGAAAAGTAATTGACACCATTGGCTCAAGAGTTTAACGTAAGTGGCAGCTTTCATACATGCAGTACAGTAGTTACTAAACCAAAGGGTTAAGAAGTGCATGCTGGGTAGCTATAATCAAGGAGGTCTCTATTCTTATTTACCACACATTCTTAAGCATGCTTAATTAGAAGTAAGTCCTTCTCAGATGAATAGAGCCCAAGCTGCTGCAGTCCTATTTACACCTTGGAGTAAGTCCAATTGAAGTCATTAGGAGTTACTTCAGAGTAGACATGCGTAGGATTGTATAGTTTAGGCTTCTAGCCTTAGTCTATTGTCAGTTTCCACAGGGGAAAATCTGAATGTCCTCTACAGGGCTCCTAATCTACAGACTCCCTATGAGAGACTTATACATTTATGTCCTTTACACATCTGACAAGGAATCTGATTGTGGACTCAGAAGATGATGTACCTTGTTTATATTTAATTAATTCTTCATTCCTGGATACCATTTTGTATTTTGACTTGAAAGTTCAAAAACAGATCCTTTTCTTCTTCAAAAGGTTTATTTAGCAAGAAAGCAATTAAGTAAATAAGAGCCAAAAATATAAAACATGCTTGGAATATACATAAAACTACATGAGTATATATTGCAAAAATCACAGTCCTCTGATAACAAAACTTTCTAGTTCATATATGTAGATAGTATTTCTTCTATATGAAAAATAACATTGGTTCTGATAAAGTATGAGCTTCTGTTTAAGCAGCATAAAACTTAAATTTAATAATTCAAAGGATACAAGAAAAAACTATTTCCCTTTAGTCAAAGGCTATTTTCTTAGCAAAAAGCTGTCAATTAGATAAAACTCTCAGAGTCACTTAAAAATATCTGCATATTATTTATAATAACAAATTGAACATAGCATAAGCATAGTAAATAATTCACATCACATTAGATAATTGTCACCCAATTTCCAGCAGAAATTTCTCCCCTATTTGCAAAAACAGGTATTTGTATCCTTTGGGAGATGTCCCATAAACATGATAGAAATCTATGTTTAAACATCTTTTGATGTTTTGGCTTAGTCAAAACACTGTGATGTAGAACTTCATCTCTCTCATGGACAAGTGGTGTCCTTGGTTAGATATCTGCTAGGGTACCAGTCAGCTGTGGTGTGGCTCAGCTAGGCCAGCTGAGTTGTAAGATAACCTCCACCTTTGGAGTAACTTCCTTAACACCATATTTGGGCAATACAATACATTTTGAATGTCAATGTTCAGCTTTTTACACTTTCTATATTCCCCATTTAGACCCACTGAATTTTTTCTTGCCGTATGTTTTTTCCAAAACCAATAATTGACACTAGTAAGGCGTGCCAAGATTTTGGACTAACAATCAGCCAGAAGAAAACACAAGTCATGGGCCAGGGCGTGGACTCACCTCCCTCTATTACCATCTCTACACAAGAATTGGAGGTTGTTCATGATTTTGTGTACCTTGGCTCAACGATCTCTGACACCCTCTCTCTAGATGTCGAGCTGGATAAACACATTGGCAAAGCAGCTACCATGTTCTCTAGACTCACAAAGAGTATGGCTTAATAAGAAGCTGACGACATATATCCAGGTCTATAGAGCCTGTGTCCTGAGCACACTCCTGTACTGCAGTGAGTCCTGGACCCTTTGTGCACGACAGGAGAGGAAGTTGAACACATTCCATATGCGTTATCTCTGATGCATTTTTGGTATCACCTAGCAGGACAAAGTTCCAAATAGTGTAGTCCTGAAATGAGCTGGAATTTTTAGCATGTATACATTACTGAAACAGCGACGTCTGTGTTGGCTTGGGCATGTTGTGAGAATGGCTGACGGTTGGATTCCAAAAGATCTCCTGTATGGAGAATTAGTGCAGGGAAAGCGCCCCAGAGGGAGACCGCAGCTGCGATACAAGGATATTTGCAAGCGGGATCTGAAGGCCTTAGGAATGGACCTCAACAGATGGGAAACCTTGACATCTGAGTATTTAGCCTGGAGGTAGGCGGTGCATCATGGCCTCTCCCAATTTGAAGAGACACTTGTTCACCACGCCGAGGCAAAGAGGCAGTCCCGAAACCAGCAAAATCAGGGAGCTGGACAGGGGACAGATTGTATTTGTCTTCAGTGTGGAAGGGATTGTCACTCTCGTATTGGCCTTCTCAGCCACACTAGATGCTGTTCCAAGACCTCTATTCAGAGCATGTTACCATAGTCTCTCGAGACTGAAGGATGCCTACATGAATTGACACTATGAAAGCATGGACATATATTAAGGTGAAGGTTTCAATGAATGGAACAGGACTTCCTTCTGAAGAAACAGATATAGCAACAGGTTGTAAACACACTTGCATACTCACAAGGAAATAGGAACATAAAAAGCTGCCTTGTAGTGATCAAACCATTGGCTCCTCTAACTGCCATCTCTGACAGGCAGTGGCTCTAATATTAAATATAGGTAGTGTTGTCTAATTACATCTCTTTCATAAAATACCTTACGTTATCTCCTATATGAGCACTGTATATCTACAATATTCTCCTAGATCTAATGATTTCAGTGGTAGTTGTGCATCAGCAATATTTGGTAGCTTATATGTGTTGCACAGTAATACTGAAGTTAGCAGCACAGGATTATGTTCCAGTGATTTCAGTAGGATTGAAGTATGCATCATTGGGCACATGATACTAGCAATTAGTTTAAAATGTAGTTGATGTATTTAATTAAACATTTGTGAATTTGAAGTAGACAACAAATAGTGTACTATTTCAGAAATTGTTTGGAACAGCATGCAGTTGTCTATATATCTTTTACGTATTTACCTTTCTACATAGATTGCAGTCTTACATATTTTTGACTAGGTGTAGTCCTGCAGTACTATATGTATTTTGTCTTCTTGAACTTGGTGTGGCTTGCTTTTGTGGATGTAATTTAAGTTAGTATTCAAGACATCATAGTAAAATTATTGTTTGTTTATATATATATATATTTACAGTGAGACAGCGATTAAAAGTTTAGCAAACACAGACATCTTTGGCTGATTGTTAAAAAGCATCAGGATATGTTCAGATGCCTTTTGCTTGGGAAGAGTTCCACAGTCTTTGCCCCATGCTCTGCTTGGTAATCCCATCTCTTTCCCCTCTACACAATTTACTCTTCTGCTATTCAGTAAAATAGTTTGATGCCTAGTGTTTCACTGCTTTGGACATTTCGTGCAATTTTTGATGCTCAGTTGATTACTAACCCAGGGTCAAATCCTTTTAATAGCAGAGTAAATCCAGCATTTACAGAACTCTCATTGATTCAGTGAGTTCACTTGAACTGGGACTAACAGTTGGATCTGGCTTTTTCAGACGGAGCTCTTTACTTTACAATTCTGCCCACTTCAAATGAAGCACTCCCAAGAAAATAAGATACCACTGGATTTAGTAGAAATACAGGTGTTGTCAAACAACATAGCTGACATATTCACATTTTTATAATATGGACACATATTAATCAGAGTGATCAGGTGCATTGCAAATACCTCTCTTCTACAAGTATTAAAGACAATCCTGTGTCCAGGACAGCAGGTGAAAAATTTATTATAAGCAATTCAGGCTTTTGGTATGAAAAAAACCCCCAAATACTATTGTGGTTGCAAATATTGTTGGTTTGTATGTATACATGGGGGTGAAGCAAGATGGGGAAATAGAAAAAAAGTTGGTGACTAGGCACTGCAGGAATAATTAAACCAAAGCTTGTACACATGATGAAACTTCTTTAATGGAGAACAGATTGTCAATGTTAATTTAATTATACAAATACTGATAACTAATCAGGCAACAATACAACTATTATTGTAAAAATATTTTATAGAGCTAATGACAGACTGTATAAAGCTGTTCTCCAGTGCCATCTTTTCACCCCCTTTTTTACACAGAAAAAGAGAGACACACACCCATCACAACTGCTGGCAATTATATGTTAGTTCGGAGTATCCCAAGGTGTTCCTTTGCCTCTACTCTACCAGATTTCCCCTCAAGTCATAGTGCTAATTAGTGTTTGATCAGATGATTAAATTATAATTCGATTAATCTTATGTGCTAAATGCTCGGAACAAAAGCATTTCCTTTGCTTCAGTGCCTTGTATTTAAGAGCTCCTGTTACTAGCCTGATCTGAATGCTTTCTCTTCCACCAACCCCATTTCCTCTGGTTTCTGCTTTTTTATGGCAAAGACTCTGTAGCTCACTTTGACATGGCTGAAGGGTTTTTTTTTGTTTCTTTCAGTCTTCTTCTTTTTCAAGCTCCTGCTGGCTACTGCATGCGCTTCCAGAGTTCTCTGCCCACCCTTCAGAATTAAAATATTTATGCTTTCCTGTTCCTGTGTCTTGGCCTGCACTTTTCTTATCATAAATAATTGGAAATGTTCTAATTGTGAATTGTACATATTCTTACTAGTTAAACAGTTGTTGTTCATACGGTCAAATATATCTCTTCATGTTATGGGTATTTTCTTCATTTGTTTTGCCTTGGATGGTAAACCTACAGCATATTCCCACAACACATATTTGCAATGCAGTCCTATATAGGTTTACTCTGTTATTTCTTACTTAATGATAGGGATTTAATTCGATATACATGTGCATAGGATTGCATGTGAAAGAATTAAGCCTTCTTAGAGAGCGTTCCAACATCAGCACAATCCATTGTCCCCATCCACCCTTTTGGAATTGTAAGGGAAGGCTTCTTTGTGAAATTTGCTCCCATATAAATATACAAAAGATTGCAGTTCAAATGTTGCTGAAAGAAATGTTGATCCATATCCCAATACAACCCAGAAATTCACTTTCAACACAACTACCTACATTTCTGAAAACAAATACACACATGGATGTGCTTTTCTGCAGTTTTTCCTGACACAGTTTGATCTAGCCACAGGGCTTTATTTGCTGAACAATTCATGCAAAGGTATCCATAGGTTCATCACCCTCTTCCAGTGATATCGTTGTTTAACGAATGCATTATATATTTGTATGACTGCCAGCAATAGCTGTGTTTAATGATAGACTATAAAATTTTCCCCTTTCAAACAGCTGTTCATAAGTCTATAAGTATGATCAAATTTGCATTTAAACAGATTGATATCTGATGGTGGGCTTTCCCCAACAGAGCTATCAATAGTAAGCATACATCCTAGGACATAATTCCACTAAACTGGTGGGGTTTGTTTCTGAATATGAGTGGCAAAAACAGAAAAATTGAGAATGCATTCCCCTCTACTGGTTCAAACTACCTACTACATGAATTAGTGCTCTATGCCGGTAGCACTTGAAATGGCAGCCTGTATACTGTATTGCAAATGTGTCTGCTCTGGTGGTCTATGCTGGAGTAATAAATCTTAGAATTGCAGAGCTGGAAGGGACCCTATGGATCATCAAATCCAGCTACTTTCAAGGAGGCATAGTAGGGAATTGAACTCCCAACCTCTGACTCCACAGCCAGATTCCTAAACCACTGAGCTATCCAGTAGTCATCCTCCGCTTCAAAGGACACCCTCTCCCTCCAAATAGCTGCCCAGATAGAGAAGGTTTGAAGGGGCCAGTATTCTGTTTGGGATTTTTATACCTGCAGCTAATGTTGCACAAGCAGTTTCATTGTTTAGGTCTGTTGCATGCCTGGTTTCACACTGATTTTGTAACTCTTTCTGCAATTGATGGCACAACCAGTTATGCAACAGATTATTTTCCAAATTGTGCAACCACTTGGGCAGCAGGAAATCCCCAATAGGAAGGAAAATAGTTAATGCTTTGTAATCAAAACAGCTTGGGGCACTTTTCTACTCTAGGTCATTAAAGCATGTTTTGAGGGACACTAACTTCTTAGATTTTTTATATCTTCAATAACGGAGCCAGCTCTGACCATCAGCAGAGTCTCTCTCCCTTTTCATTCATATCAAATGTTGCAATAGCACAACGCTTCTTGAAGTGAAGCATTGGCGGGCTGTGCACCGTTGCCCAGGGGATGCTCGAGTGTACTCACAATGCTTTCCATTCTTTAGGGAGGCTCCTTCAATGACCAGATATTGGGGGAGGAATAGGAATGGCAGAATCTGGCTGTTCCTTCTGAGCCTCTTGGTGTTCTCTGTTGGGGGACAGAGCTGTGGAAGCCACATAGGATGCCCTAGGATCACTATAAGAAGCTGGTGCCTTAGTTGTAATGGACACTTCCATCAACAAAATGGGAGCAACATTTGAGTGTCAGCTTTGGTGTGAGAAATGGGTGAAAGGATACTATCTTATCTTTTGTGTCAGGCAGTAAAATATCTTGGGTCAGCCCTCCTATGTGATTGTTAGATTTGCTGATGCAACCCAACTTGGGTGAGGTTGTGGCCCAACAATGAGTGTGAATAGAGGTGTAAAGCTTAACTGGGCTCATCCTCACTTGGTAAATGAGACACTTGGTAGTCTCCTTGTCCTGAGAAGCTGAGATTCTTTGTGCATTTTTGAGGCTGTGTTTTGCACATTTCTGACAGATGGAAAAATGTGGTGTCTTGCTTTGTTGTATGGATTGGTAAAGGTAGTAGTGTTGGATGGGCTGCTTGTGTTTTTTTTTAATCAGTGAGCCTGCTGCTTTGTGTTTGATGTGCCTCTCTGTGTATGCACGTACTTAAGCTTAAAAAGAGGGAATGAGACACTACTTTGGTGCAGGGGCAGGAAATTAGCACAAATCATATTTTGCACAAATTGTGAATATCACAGAGTGAGGAAAATTTGGTATTAGAGGTCAGAAATGGACCTTACAGATAGGTTGTAACTGGAAGAAGGAATTTCTTAAGTAATGTGTGTGTCTAAATGTCACAACACAAGCTCCTCTCACCTCATTACCTTGCTTTGTTTGGCAATTGGTCTTCAGGAATTAAGCAGAGGATTCCTTTAAAGTCTGATTTCACAGAGAAGGACTGTCTCAGTCACCTCTCTGCAACACTAATATACTTTCAGCTCTGATTATGGGCTGTCTCTAACATTTGTTTCTTGTCTCAAGCTTGTGCTGGAGATGATATCTCTAAAGGTAGTTGGAGAATCCTTGACAAACTGTCTTGCTGTTTCAAGATGGATTTTCTTATAGGGAATCTCACCACTAAAGAGTTTTCATCATACTCCTAGTCCTGAAGCATGTGTCAAAGGCTAATGACACGTAGGATTAGGCTAGGAAACAATGGCAGAGTTGGAATTTAGTATTTAAGCTAATACCTAGCAACAGAAAAATAGGACCTCCTGGACACTTCATTTATAGTCATTGAAGGAATATGGCATTGTTCCAGAATAGCCACTGGCTGCTTCTTTGACAGTTGTGGGATTTTAGTGTGTGCCCTTAGTATAGTCTTGGACAGCCTGAACCTAGGGCAGATAGAACCAGATCTGAGTAAGAGAGCTGGGTTTTGTAATGTGGACACGGGTGTTCCACCCATTGTGTACAGTATCTGTTTTTCTATCCTGGTAGCCCCTAGAAGACTTCTAAGAGCAACAAAAAATCATCACAGTACCTCATATAGGGCATAATTTGAGTATCTGCAGCCTCTTCCTACTTTTCATCTGCAACTATATGGCTTGAACATCAGCTGCATCCCCCTGCCTCTTGCTGTGTTTACCATCTGCCTGATGAAGAGTTCTAGAGAGCTTGACTGGGTTTAATTGCAGACTTCTGTGGCTGAAATTTCATGCTTCCTTTCCCCTTGGTATTTTATCATCTGTTGTTGTTAAAGTGCCATTAAGTTGCCTCTGATTTGTGACAAAGGTAATGGGGTTTTCAAAGTTATGTGAGACCAAGGAGTGGTTTACTCCCCAATAAGTTTTCATGGCTGAGTGGGGATTTGAACCCAGGTCTCCTGAGTCCTAGTCCTATATTCTGTCTACTACACCACACTGTTATCACTTTTGTCATCTAGCCTGATGAAAAACTCTGGAGAACTTGAAATACATGTTTTGTGAATTTATAGTCAATCTAATCAAAGTTTTGTAAGCTTGTAACTTTTATATTGTATTTTATTCCTATGGATCAACACATCTTTCCTTTTTTTGAAATTCTTTTTAGATACAAAGCTGTGCTATTGATCTTGCATTGGACTAATAAAAGCATAGCTCTAATATGGATGTTGGATGAAGAAGGATGGCATTAGTGTTTGTGTTTGCTAAATCAGTGCTTTAAAACTTTCCCCATACATTCTACCATTTTGCAGGTAGAGCCTTATTGAGCCTCTTAGGGGAAAACCGGGTAACAAGCTGAAAAAAGAGATGCCAAGCTCAATTTTCCCCCATGTGTTCCTCACCTGCATCAAATGCAAACAAAGCAATGAGGAAACAAATGGCATGTGGAGTTAAGAGGTGCTTGCAATGAACACATAACGGTCGGACTGACATCCAGGAGAGTGACATTGGGCAGGATGAATGTGTGTGCCCCCACCCTCACTGGTTGTTTCTTTATCTGATTGCACTCTATGGGTGAAATAGTACTTCATACTTCTAAACTTGACTTCTATGTAGCCTCTGCAGAGGAAACTATGGAAGAATAGTTCCTCAAAGAAAAAAGGAATAGTGGGGAGTAGTCATAAGAATTATTTGTTCTGCAGAAGACTGGAAGTTATGCAGTTGTTCCATTCTAAAGAGTTTAGATTGTAAACTGCCGGTCACCCACTGGTTTTGCCCCATTTACCCCCACTTTTGTTACCCTTTGGAGAATAATATCTCTAAGTGGCTGCAACAACTGTGAGGTGGAAGATATTTGAGAGGGAGGCATAAATGTTAGAAAAGGTAAAGTATGTTGCACAGGGTAATTCTAATTATATATTCTGTATTCTGAAAGTAATGATTTATTCTCAGAAAAGATTCCATGATGCAGGCTTTGACATTAAGCAAACGACTGATATCTTCACTTCTTTTAGTGGTTATATGTTTGTCTTTCCCTACTCAATGACTATGGTCATATGGCAGAATAGCCTTCCCCAGTCAGTTGCCCTCTAGACCTTTTAAACTCCCAGACAGCACAACAAATGTTTAGGATTGCTGGGAGTTCTAATCCAAAACATGTGGAGGCAGCCCGACACACAAGATCATCCCAGTCAAGGCTCCTCTGGGTGGCCATCCCAAGAGAGGCCCATAAATCCTCTACAAGAGGTAGGGCCTTCTTCGTGGTGGCTCCAACTTTATGGAACCAGCTTCTGGAGGAGCTCTGCCTAGCCCCTTCCCCGTAGACTTTTAGGAAGCAATTAAAGAAAGACCAATTGTATTTTACTCTTTAGCTTGAAGCAGCTGTTCCATGAACTGTAGCAGAGTGAAAGAAGGGAACCAGAATATTCCATCAGTTTTTGCTGAGAGACCAGCCACTTCTGACTTCTTGTGCGTCTCTCTCTCTCCTGCAATAGCTATCCCATCAGGTCAACTGAATTGTTTCCATCCCGCCCGTATAAGAACTCTTATCTGTAAGAACTGGTGCCTGAAGCTGCTATTTTCCTTCTTCCCCACCATCCTTTCCTTTTGTGTTTTACATTCAGATGATAATCTGAAGGGCAGGAATTATTGTGGATATGTTTTTAATCAGTCTCTTAGCTGTTCTAAGAGACTTTTCTGATGAAGAACAGTATGGGCAACAGAGTAAAATAGCTTAAATAAATACATAAGCTTACATAGCAAACATTTAGCTTTTCAGGGGAATGTTAAAGGTACCTGGCATCACCTCACAATCCTCATTGGAGATTATGATATTCAATATCATGTTGTTCCCCTTTGTTATCTATAGCCTGGGATTAATTAAGTCATCAATCATTGGATTTTGTATACTGAACAATGCTTCCTGGATGGGGAACTGAATATCAACAGGGGTCTTAATGGTGAAATGCCACATCATCAATTACTTGTACCCAAAAACTAATCATGTTTTGGGGCCATGTATAACTGCATAAATATTTGCCATGCAGTCCCACTCCCATGTCTGAAGAAGTGGACTTGTCCATGAAAACTCACATTAAAATATGGCAGTTAGTCTTTAAGATGCTGCAGCATTTTTGTTGTCTTTATTTTTTTGTTTTTGTTTTTGCCTGACATACCATGTTTCCCTGAAAATAAGACAGGGTCTTATATTAATTTTTGCTCCAACAAATGCATTAGGGCTTATTTTCAGGGGATGTTTTATTTTATTTTCATGTACAACAACCTACATTTATTCAAATACAGCCATGTTATCTTCTTCTGGTTGCTGCACAATGCTGCACAATGGTGGAGGGTGGGGTTTCACTTAACTGGGGCTTATTTTTGGGGTAGGGCTTATATTACGAACATCCTGAAAAATCATGCTAGGGCTTATTTTCAGGTTAGGTCTTATTTTCGGGGAAACAGGGTACTAGCACATACTAACATGGCTACCTCTTCTGAGACATCAAAAGTGTTTATGAATTAGCAATGTTGCAACTGATAGTTTTAATTCTGAAAGTGGTTCTGGATCATAGCCAGAATCCTGTTGTCACTTCTGTGGTGTTCTGAAATCGCACCAAACAGCTGGCCTATCTGGCAATTCTGTGCAAATTATTGTTTTGTTTTTCTTATTCTCACTTTTCTCTTTGGGGAAAATTACTGTCATCATTTACACAACGCTTTTAAATATGCAAAAGCCCTTTGCAGATGTCATTGTCCTGACTAAAAAATTTAGTGCAACAAAGTGGACTACTGAATTCATCATTTTGGTGGATGCACAGGCTATGATGTCCTGTTGCTATAGAAGAGTAAAATGCGTCTCCTTCAGGTCATATGAATTAAATAGTCACAGTTCTGTGGATTATTTTTAAAATAATATATAGCATTTCCTGTGTTACATGCTGTTCTAATCATTCTTGCCATTCTAAACAAAGCTTACAAACAGATATTCTTAGGCTGCAAGACAGCAGCTCCTTTCACGGCTGATATAGTGCTGTTATAGTATGTAAGAACTTGGGTTGGTGTGCCTCAAGGACAAGAAACCTATCAGGATGACAGTACTTATTAATCACATTTGCTCCTGAACATCCTCCAAGAAACTGTGGCTTGCATTTTATCTTGTCTTATGAAATAATTTCTTTCTTTCTTTTATCTTTTTATCAGAGATGGGCAACTGTAGCTCTCCAGATGCTGTTGTTTGCAGCTCCCATGGTCTCTCGCTATGGACTCTACTGCAGTGGTTCCCAACCTTGGGTCTCCAGATGTTCTTGGACTAAAACTCCCAGAAGCCTTCACCACTTGCTATACTGGTCAGGATTTCTGGAAGTTGTAGTCCAAGAACATCTGGGGACGCAAGGTTGAGAATCACTGCTCTACTGGGTAGGCTGATGGAAATGGCAGTCCAACAACATCTGGATTTATCTGTTGGGTGCATTAGGTAGAACGTGTGTTTCTTGTTTGAGATTAGCTGAGCGAGCTTCTTAGTTGAGCAGGGATTATGATCCAAGGTCTTCTAAATTTGTGCCCAGCAATTTTTGCTGGCTCTCCAGAGTCAAATAACACAGGTGTTAGAGGTATGTTGCTACTGATCAATATGGTGAAGAGGAATAGTCTTGGTTAGCACTCCAAAACAGGATGCCTAATATTTGTGACGTTTTCAAAGATTCAGTCTTGTCTATAATTGGCTGGTTAATAACTTTTTTGACTGATAGACATTAGTTATTTTAGACAACTGGAGAGTCCTACGAGGGACTAATGTGATTTTCTTTTCTTTTCTTTCTAATAGAAATGCTGACAAATTGAATGGCTTTAAGCTTTCAAGCTCCCAAAATGGCAATTTTGTCAAAGTCTTTAGAATGAAATGCTTACTGGGAAAAATCCCTCTGCCCAGTAGAGCTGCAGGAAGGTCCTAATTATTATGCATCATGACACAATATATTAATGTATCATGGTTGCTTTTCGGCTTTTAAAACACGTTATGGATGGTGAGGCTAATATAAATGGGCAGATAATGAAGGCTTCTGCAAAGCCTTCTTATGATGTCATGTTCTGTTTTCAAGGCATTTCACTGCAGCCATTCTTAGCAGCTGAAGGCTACTGTGTCTCAAAGAGAGCACATTAACCTGATTCTAGGTGATGGCCAAGGCAAAGATACTCATATACAGTTGAAGTGTGTACAGTGGTGCCTTGACTTACGACCATAATCCGTTCCAGAAGATGGAACGTAAGTCGAAATGGTCGTAAGTCGAAGCATGCATTCCCACAGGAATGCATGGGAACACGATTAATCCATTCCGACCCAAAAAAAAATAAAAATAAAAATACGTAAACAGAGCAAGTCCCACGCTGGGACTGCAAAACAACAAAAACAAAAACAAAAAACCCCACCAAAAAACAAACAACACACCACAGAAACATAACCCCCCCCCCCCAGCCCTGCAAAACCGACCCAGAACAGTTTTTAAAAACTGGCACCTTACCTTACCAGGCAGTCCCAAGCCAATGCCACTGCTGCTGCTGGTGCCCACTGCCGCCTCCAGCTCCGGAACCACCACCAGCGGTGGCCCAGCGCCGGGAGGCTGAGCCTGGCCGGGGTGCTTCGGACACCGCCGCCGCCACCGCTGCTGGGAGGCGAGCAGCCGGAGGAAGCACCTTGGCCAGGCTCAGCCTCCCAGTGCTTGGACGCCGACGCCGCCGGGAGGCGAGCGGCTGGAGGGAGCACCTTGGCCAGGCTCAGCCTCCCGGTGCTCGGACACTGCTGCCGCCACCGCCGGGAGGCGAGCGGCCGGAGGGAGCACCTTGGCCAGGCTCAGCCTCCCGGCGCTCAGACACCGCCACCGCCACCCCTGGGAGGCGAGTGGCTGGAGGGAGCACCCCGGCCAGGCTCAGCCTCCCGGTGCTCGGACACTGCCGCCGCCGCATCCCTTTCCCTAACCGTTGGGGCGAAAGAGCTACAAAGAAGCATCCTCTTCGCCACCAACGGTTCGAATTTCCCACCTTTCCCCCCTGCCTTTTTCCTGTTCGTAAGTGGAAGCTCCGGCCGCAAGTCAAAGCAAAATTTTGCGGCCGGAGCTGGTCATAACTCGAAATGGTTGTAAGTAGGGGCGTTCGTAAGTCGAGGCACCACTGTATGTTAATGTAAAATGCCTGTAACTGGGGTGATCAAATTGTGCTTGTGGTTACTGATTACTTTACACATCCAGGGTTGTAAAGAAAATATCGGCTTCCTTGTAGTTTTTATTTTTTATTTTTTTAGGCTTTTTGAGTGGATTTGTGCAGATCTGAAATTCAGAACTGAATTTGTCTGGTACAGAACAATTTGTATGAGAACCCTGATCAAAGCAGAATAACCAGATTTGAATTTGGGATAAAGCAACATGAATTATTAACTTTGTTCTGGATGCAGAACACAAATTGAATTGGATGAGGTGCAAACTGTTTTAGCCTACTGCTCTTGTGTTGTGTGTGTTTTAAAGAAAACTATAAGATGTCTAGCATGCAAATCCAGAAGCTAGCTGTCTGAGCTTCATAGTTTAGTAGGGATTTGAATCTGGATTTCCCCAGTCTTAATCCAGTATTCTCATCAATGCACCATGCTGTTGCAGGCAGTGGTATTTTTGGCTGGATTGTAGTGGAGGAAGAGTAACATCGCGTTTGCCATGTGTGTTAGGTCTTTAAGAAGAAGAAATGTAATTAACAATTGGTTAGTGCAGGTGGAGTTATTTAGTCACTGCCTAGGTGACAAGGACACAGCCATGTGGAATTAACTACCATGAGGAGAACCACTAATTTGATTGGTTGGAGGTAGTATAAATTAAGAGGCTGGTTAGTGTGCCCTTCACAGTTCTATTTTGACTGTCATGCTTACGTTCTGTCCGTTTGAATGCCTATGTTTATGTTCCTGTGAGCACTATGTAAATATGTACAGCAAGTAAATATTCTCTGCACTTATTCCTGGTGTCTTCCTATGTGCCTTACTGTGCTGGAACCTCTGGTCCAAACCTTCGTAAGGAGAAAATCTTCTGCTGTGATTTTAAATGCTAACAATGTGCTATAGTCCTAATGAAAATTTAAGCCCTCACCAGGGACTATACTCCTCCCATTGTGTTCGTTTCAGTATTTGTTTAGTATTTAGCACATTCTTATCCCTATCTTTGCCAAGAAAGAGTCCCAGAGTGTGTTGTTGTTGTTGTTTAGTCATTTAGTCGTGTCCGACTCTTCGTGACCCCATGGACCAGAGCATGCCAGGCCCTCCTGTCTTCCACTGCCTCCCGGAGTTGGGTCAAATTCATGTTGGTAGCTTCATGAGTGTGTTAGGAATGGATAAAACTGTTCAGACTTAACAAACAAAAAAGGTAAGACACAAGAAGAGAAGGGACAGTGCATTTGGGAGGGAAGAGGGAAAAGGGAAAAAGAAAAATCTGGCATGATATTCTTGATTATGGAGTTCATCGAGTCAAATAATGATTTGGTGGCTACAGCAAGGGTAGTTAATAGAAAGTTAACTTATTGGTTACAGTTCTGTGGATGCTTGGTTTAGGAGTGAGCTCATTTGAAAATTACATCTAATGGGGACTGAAGCTTACTTCTAAATCAGCCAGTTTAGAATCACACCACAGCTCATCATGCAGTAAAATTGGTTAAGTTGTCCAATATCCCTGTTGTCTCTGTGCAAACAATGTGGCCCCTATTATTTGATTTGAAAAAGTCTTCAGAGGTCAGTTTACATCTAGTTTATGACAAAAGTATGAAGTTTAGTAGACAGAAATTAGAATTATGTTTAACCTTAATTCCTAACCCCAACCTTGTCATGAATTTAGTAGACATCCTCAGAGTCAACCTAGATGATACACTTAGTAAGTATTTAGAAGTGGTGCTCTCCTAAATGGTCACAGCACTGGTTTTTCCTCATCTCTGCAACTTGCATTTAGTGTGGATTGTGATTGGTCATGACTCATGACAGTCCTAAAGTCTGATTATTGAGCCATGCATCTCTGAGGAAACCCCATTGCTCAAGTCAAAATGTGCTAATGTCTGAGAATATGCATTCCCCTTAACATCTAGTCTGACATTTGGAAAACCAGTGTCTGACACGGATCTAGTTGTCTCGTGTGCTCCCAGAGGCATCTGCTGGGGCCGCTGTGAGATACAGGAAGCTGGACTAGATGGGCCCTTGGCCTGAGCCAGTAGGGCTCTTCTTATGTTCCTATGTTCTCTGCCACTGAAACTGCAATAATGCTAATATTCACTGACCTTGTGCTGATGCTGTAGTGAATTCAAGGGGAAGAGTGAATGCAAGGGGAAGAGCTTGACAAAGTTACTTTTATGGATTACTAGCAATTATTACACCTGTTTTCTAACATGCATGCTATAGTTGTAGCTGTCCAAAAGTCTTTTCCAGGCCCCAATATGGGGAACATGCAGAACATTCTGAAGAATTATATAGATGCTGTGTCTAGTCTAAGGAATAACTGATGCTGATTGAAGCAAGTTGTATTTAGCAGAATTAATATTTTGACATACAAACTTAAAATACTGAGATATTGAAAATAAAATAATTTGTATTTTTTTCTTTTATAAGATTTTAAACATGTTTGGTTTTTATTCACAAGGCAGAATAATACTAATAAAAACAAAAAATAGGAGAGGAAAAATATTTTTCTGAAGCCCTAATGCGTTGGGATTCAGAAATCCCTAAATCAATTTTTTGCTGGAGTGGAGTTCTTTCCAATAAGGATAATCCTTCATTTGCTGTTTACTCATTTGGAAATGCTTCTGTATTTTGCAACTGTCTGCATTTTGCATTTGGTGCTGCAAGTTCCCCCCCTCTTACTGACAGAAACCATTTCTCTTAGCTGTTTTAATTTTCTAGTTATAGTTGAGCCCTGTTCTTAGATGGGGTTTTGAATTGCATACAAAATTGGACATGATTACATTTCCTTGTTGAAGTCTTTGGGGAAGAAGTCATTTGTTTCTTCCTCTTTCTGTCTGAGGTTTTGGAGTAATTGTAATATTAAAATAATTTAATAAACATTTTTTGAACTATCAGGGGTGTTACAAAGTACTGTATTTTTCCGTGTATAAGACGATCCAATGTATAAGACGACCCCCACTTTTCCAACCCCAAATAAGAAAATTTGATCGCTGCTTTCCCCCTCCACTTCCTAAGCCCCGCGAAAGCAGGATCAAAGGGCTGCAGAAGTGGAGGGGGAAAGCAGTGATGAAAGGGCTGCAGGATCGCAGCCCTTTGATCCTGCAGCCCTTTCATCGCTGCTTTACCCACTTCCCAAGCCCCGCGGGCTGCATGATCAAAGAGCTGTGATGCTGCAGCCCTTTCATCGCTGCTTTACTTCAGGTAAAGCAGCGATGAAAGGGCTGCAGGATCAAAGGGCTGCGATCCTGAAGCGCTTCGATCCCTTCCCCCTTACTTCCGTGTATAAGACGACCCTCAATTTTTACTCTAACTATTTTAGGAAAAAGTATCGTCCTATACACGGAAAAATACAGTAACAAATGAAGGTATATGGAATTTAACACTCCAAAAAACTTTTTTTTTGAAAAATCGTGTAAAAGTAAATAGAACTTCAGCTGATCCAAAGGCCTCAAAAGAAGGGCTAAGTCTTCCTTTATTACAAAGAGAAGGAATTGTGAATTTCAGGGCCAATTCTACCGTTAGGCAGAGGAAGACAGCTATCTCAGCAAGCTGATTTGGGGTAACCTGGAAGGACAGGATGTTACTGGTTAAATAAAAATAATCTGATCAATGTTGGTTACTGTGCACCTTAAGCACAGGTAATGACGTTCCTTCTGAGGCAGCAAAAAGGTGGCTCTGGAAATATTTGGGGGGTGTTCACTGTACAGTCTTGGTGCAAGTGATATAAGGGCCATCCTCAATTTGTTCAACTCTGAAGAAGGCTGGGAAAAAATGAATATTGGCATGGGAGACAATACAAATTCCATCCTATTTGCTGTAGCCAAATAGAAATGATGTGACACATTGAGAGAGACCTGCCTTGGATTTCTGATCTGCTGAAGAAACAAAATGGCAACATAAAATCAAACAAGGGAAACCTCTTACTTCTTCTTATTAAGCACATTAAATGCACTAAAAATGAAAGGTGAAACCAAGCACATGTAAGTTGTTGTGAGGCAGTTCTTGTGGCCTGAATGAGGCTGCCATCTTGTGTTCTCCCCCTTATTACAGTCTAAAATCTGCTTTGTCCAACTATATTTTGATTTAATAACATTGCCCTCTCTTTAGGGATCCACTTTGTTGACCCTTTGTTTTAGGATTCTGTTGTGAATCTGATCTTCTCCTGAAGAGCTATGACGCTGGCAAGACATGAAAGGATTCTTGGTCGTAACCTAGCAACACATTAGAAGCTGCACTATAATTATTGTTGGCAGATAAATACTAGTGTGGTGTTTCTTTGTATTTTCTTTTAAGGTGAGGTTTTCTGTGTTCTGTCAAGGTTATGCGATGTATGTACCACATGCCCTAAGCTAAGCATTTGTTCTGTTTTGTCCTTTTAAAAAAAATCTACTACTTTGAAATTTCATTTTTTTAGCCGGGATCCATCTTCACTGGTTCCCAACTAGAGATGGGATTCCACAGTTCTTCATTCAGGGAGTTCTACTTGGCAAACAGACACCTAATGTGGGTCACTTTGGAGGAGATCTTAAACTGGAAGTCTCTGAGACCTAGTTACACCTAGCTCAGCCTAACTTCCTGTGTGGAAAGAAAGCTCCCAGCTAGCACTGGATCAGGAACAGGAAGCTTGGGCAGAATTAGACCTAGGTAGGCCTCAAACCCTTCAAATTTATGCCTTTCTCCTAGGTGAGCCACATTTAGGTGTCTTTCAGTAACTCCCAGAATGGAGAACTGTGAGATTTGTAGTATTAAAAAAATCCAATTCCTAGGCCCCTCTCCAAAAATATAGACTTGTACCTAAATGTGTGACTAAATATCTCATTCCATTCATATGAGGAAGTGTACTATAATCCATGAAAGGTCATAGTAAGCTAAATCTGTTTGTTTTTAAGGTGCCTCAATATTTCTGTTTTGTTTATTGCTGAAACACTAACATAGCTATCTGTTTAAGAACTAGTTGAATAATAAAGACTCCTTTATTTTAAAGTTGTGAGTGGGAATGTGAATCTTTGCTTGTCTCATCAAGATTTTTCTCTGCATTTGCAACATTGCAAAAATTTCCCTGCTTTTCCTAGACTCTTGTGCAATCATGCAGAACTATGACACTTGCTGTCTTCTTGCATGGATCTAAATCCAACTGCTATTTCCTATTAAGTAGATGCACTGAATGAGTTGCTGAATGATAAGTCAATGATTATATAAATCCCCTTGATTTACTGGATGAAATCCTGTTGCTTAGCATAATAAGTTGCACCTTTTAAACTTGTTTTAACTATTTTTTTCACACTCTGTTGGTCTAATAATATTTTAATATCAATGTCTTCATTTATTGAAGTAATTATATCAGTTCTTCCATGTGCTTCATTGATTCAGTGGGTCTTCTCCAGTTGTAATTAACTACGCTGAGCAACAGGATTTCAGTCAGTGGGTCTACTGTGGTTGGGATTACAGTAGCTATTAGATTTAAGTCATGAACTTCAAAAAAAGTAGAATCATTGGATGGGTTTCTTTTATCTTTTTGATCAATTAGTCATCCCATCTGTGTTTTCTATCCTTTTATGCTTAGTTTTATCAAAGGAAAAGACACTATTTTTTTCACAGAGACATTTAGTGCAAAATGGAGAAGCCTCAGCAGAAAAAAAGGGCTTGCCTTGTTCTTTCCAAGGAGGCAAAACTCTCATAGGGGTTAGCAAAGAGGTCATCTTAACATGTCAAAATGACCTGTCAACTGAGAATGTGAAATTTAGTGAGAATTCTTCATGTCCCTAGTTGTTTGTCATTACTGAGCAGCTCTAATGCTAAGCAAGAGTTTTACTATGAAGTAGGAAATTCTCATTCACACAGTTCTCTTCACAACAAAGAGTGTTAAACATTTTTGTTTCACATTAAATGGCTGAAATCCAGTAGTAAATCACAACTAGAGTAGGCCCATTGAATCAGTGGAACTCATGGAGGAGATGACTTACCAAATCCCCACTGATTCAGTGGGTTACTCTAGTTTTGATTTACTGCTGGATTTCAGCCATTGGGTATATTTTATATTGCCCCTTCCTTCCCTTCCCAAATGTTCTCCCATTTTCCCACCTGCCAGGATTACTGGGTTCTCTGCAGCTGCTGAAGCAGTCATCACAGAGGGCTTGTCCCATCTTGGATAATGCCTGGGTGAAGGATGTCACATATAGCCCTCTTGCAGGCTGGCACAAATTGAAGGGAGTTGAGGTCAGCCGTTACTATGGGCTGATGGCCTCCCGCTCATACCCTGTCATTAGGCAGAATGAAGCAATCAGCTCAAGGAGAAGATACTGGAGTGTGCTACACAACCCTCAATGAGCTTGCTACTTCAGATGTGGTGGCAGATACTGTTCCATCACCAGTGTGAAATAAAATTCGGCTAAGGAGGGATGCTTTCTTATCCTTCACCATAGACACAGTATGTCTTGGGACAGTTCTGGGAGGGATGAAAGACACACGGGACCTCTGCTGTAAAGCTGGTGCATACAAGGGAGTCCTGGAATGATCAACACTGCCCAGAGTGGAAGATTATCAGAGTGGGCAAAGGGAAGGGCTGCAAGAGGTTGAGCCAAGTTGATGTTGCAAGAAAATTCAATGGATTTGTAGATATATGCATATTTTCTGTACTGGGATACATAAGACTGTATCCTTTGTATAAAACATTTGGAGAACATTGCCCTTGTGCTATAAAAGAGGGAATATTAGCCATAGTAATAATTTTTAAAAAAGAATATCAAAAGGTATTCTTATAAGAGTTAAGAAAGCAATATGCATTTTTATCTATCTTCATGCCTATCTCAATTGTTATAAAAAACCAATATCTCAATTGGCAAGATGGATTTAAGGTTGTAAAGATATGCATAGAAATTGGCTGAAAGTTCACTTGGTCACACAATTTATTTTATAATTGTATGCAATTTTACAGTTTTTCACATGAGAACTACTCAGTTACCTTAACCACACTTTTTCAGTGGTTCTGGTCCTTCCTGGAAGGGAGAATTCATAAGATGGTGCTGGGGGATTCCTGTTTGACATCCTGGCCATTGGCCTGTGGCATACCTCAGGATTCTGCTTTGTCCCCCATGCTTTTTAACATCTACATGAAACTGCTGGGAAAGGTTGTCCAGAATTTTGGGGTTTGGTGTCACCCAACACCATCTCTCCTTCCCATCTAATTCCAAGGAAGCTGTCTTACGTCTAAACCAGTGCCTGATATCAGTAATGGGCTGGATGAGGATGAACAAATTGAAACTTAATCCAGACAAGACAGAGGTGCTTCTGCTCAATTGGAAAGCAGATGTTGGATGGGGTTACACTCCCCATGAAAACTCAGGTTTGAAGTTTGAGTGTACTCTTGGATTGACCCCTGAGTCTGGATGCCTAGGTTTTGGTGGTGGCCAGGAGTGCTTTTGAACAATTAAAAATGGTGTACTAGCTGTGCCCGTTTCTTGAAATGTCTGATTTGGCTACAGTGACCATACCTTAGTTATATCCCACTTTAGATTACTGTAACACACACTATGTGGGGCTTCATTTGAAGACAGTTTGGAAACCTCAGCTGGTTTCAAATGCATCAGCCAGATTACTGACTGGGGCCATATAGGGAGCATATAACACCCTTGCTATAATAACTGCACTGGCTTCCAGTCTGTTTCTGGACCCAGTTCAAAGTGATGGTTATTACTTATATATGGCTTGGGTCCAGGCTACCTGAAGGACCATATCTCCCCATATGAACCTTTTTGGCATTTATGATCATCAGAGCAGGCTCTCCTTTGGTCCCATTGCCAGAGCAGGCATGGTTGATGGGGATACAAGAGAGGGCCTTCGCTTTGGCAGATCCTTGATTATGGAATGCTCTTTCTTGGGCGATCAGGCTGGCTCCCTCCCTTTTATCCTTCCAACAACTGAAGACCCACCTTTTCAGGTGGGCTTTTAGCAATTATGATTGACTCCCTGAATGCCATTTTAAAGTTAAGATAGTTTTTAATGTTTACCTGCTTTCAGTCATTCAATTGTATTTTAATTAGTGTATTTTTTAATGTTTAACTTATTATGTTTTTAATTCTATTTTTATTAATATTGTGAGTCACCTTGGTTTCCCTTATGAGGAGAAAGATAGCCTATTAAATAAATAAATAAATAAATAAAGAGAAGAGAGTAAGAATGTATTTTGTGAAAATTAAGCAAAATTGTGCAAATAACACAACCCCTTGACATTTAGTCCAGTCGTGTCCGCTCATCCCCGTTTCCAAGCCATAGAGCCAGTGTTTGTCCGAAGACAGTTTCCGTGGTCACGTGGCCAGTGCAACTAGACACGGAACGCCGTTACCTTCCCACCAAGGTGGTACCTATTTATCTACTCGCATTTTTACATGCTTTTGAACTGCTAGGTTGGCAGGAGCTGGGATAAGCGACGGGAGCTCACTCCGTTGCCTGGATTTGATCTTACAACTGCTGGTCTTCTGACCTTACAGCACAGAGGCTTTGGTTTAACCCGCAGCGCCACCACGTCCCTAATAAATAACACAACACCTTCCATGTAAATAATAGAAATGGTGCCAAATAACAACGGTTGTTCCTTTGTCATAAAGATCTTTAAGGATTAGAAGTATCAGAGAATTTATCTGTGCCTTATTTCTTAACAATTAGCCAGTTAATCTGTGGTTGCTATGTATATATGTTTTGTTTCTTAAGGGGAAAGGACACTAGTTTTATGCACAGACAATTTTTGCACAAATTATGGAGATCCTGACAAGAAAAAGTAGCACACCTCATTTTGCTGTCATCTGGGGGCAAGGAATCTTGTAACGTTTGAACATTAATTATGGAGGTGTCTTGCTGAGTCAAAGCAATCTAAATTACTGGAAAAACATACACAAAGGGAACTGTGTGGTCCTTAATACAAATGCAGGAGAAGTGACACCTTTACTAGACCGCTTAAAAAAGCAAACAATCAATGTGAGCTTTTGTGAATTAAAATCTAAAGCTCAGTTGTAACAAGCTTTGAACTTACTTTAGGAACCATACTTGACAAACTTCTGCCATTAATTTTTGGGACATCCATTTATATTTTTTCTGTTCTGCCCACAAGATACTGGTACATGCTTGAAGAAGTGGGTTTTAATTCATGAAAGCTCATATTGATAGTTTGATATTTTTGTGTGGTCTAAATAAAGGTATCACCTTCTTCTGCGTTTCTGTATTGCTGAGAAGCGTCCCCTTCCATCTGGTGTTCATGCATGGGATTCATAAATTGCGCAGTCTCCCACTCCCCAGGCAAACTACAGTGTTATCTTCTATGAAGTTCATATATACATAGGTAGACATCAGATTGCCTTTCTCCAGCTGCACTGGCAGGGAAAACAGAGATGGAGAAGGCATAGTAGGTGTATGGGGAAGAGCTACCTGCACTTGCTCCCCTCCTCATTTGGGCTGATAGGTAAGCATCATGGCCATGCTGTTTTGGGGATTCTGGGAGTAGTAGTTAAAAAACATAATGTTTCTCTGTCACTGGGGTAGGGAATGTCATCGATGTTCTGAAAGAAGAAACGTATTAGAGAATGACAAGTCCTATGGCCCTGAAAGATGAGCAGGTTGATCATAGCATCAGCTTTTGCAGAACAGAGTCCATTCATCAGGTGCATGGTGTGTTATCCTCATTACAGCATGGGAGGGAGGGGGAAGTGTACATATGGAGGTCAGAGAAGAGTGTGCTGCAAAAATAGCTGACTTGGATGGTAATGTTAAAGCTCAAATGTATGTATGCCTCTTTGCAACACAGTGATCCTGAGATTCGTAAACCAATTAACTAGTAGTGCCATTAACTGTCACTATCTCAGTTTATGCCATTTGTGACAGAACTGAACTTCTCTGTAAGTTATAATTTATTCTTGTCACACTAGTGTCTTCCTGTGAAAATTGATTGTTAATTTTCTCTGGAATTTGCAATAGAGTTAAAGAACTTGAATTTTTAATAACATGGCACTCCCATCATGTTCTCTTTTCTTCTGTTTGAACATTTTTCTCTTTTCTTCTTTGTTAAAGACCCATCAAAGACCATGTTGGAATAGAATGCCTCCTATTTTCTCAGCATATAATGTTTATTTACACTACAGTACTATACACGTTTGCATGCTAGGAATAAGCTCAATTGAAACCCAAAAGCATTATTTCTGAGTAGACATTGATAGGAATGCACTCTTAGTCTTTCAGAAACTTTGGGGGGCTCCATTTTTTAACTTCAGAGGTAATACAAAGCAGTGCATTCAGTTCTACTGTGATTTCACATTGGATTGCCCGAGTCTCCAGGAAAAGTAAAACAAAAGTGACAAGGGAGAAAATCGTCCTCCATTGTTGCCTGATGACAGAAAAGGTTTTAAAAAATCAAACACTCTAGTATAGCCTGGCTGTGCACAGAGTAAAATCAAATTAATTTTGAATGAGCTGAATAAATAATTTAACTGCATCACTTATACCGCTTTTTATAGTTTAACTCCATGAAAAATCATTTCAATTAGAAACTCCCACTCAGCCTGATATGCAAAGAGGCTTCAGGATAGATAGTGAGTACTTTCTGAATATTATTTTTAGGCAGAAAAAAGTCTGTTTTTACAGCAAGTATTATATTAAAGTATGAGAAATACTAAAGAGAAAAGGCGAGAACATCCACTTATTTTCCCTTTGATAGGGTAAGTGAGTTATTCCAAAATTTATGAATTAATAACGGTTTGACAGTGAGGGTGCCATTTGTCAAAAATGCCTTGGCTTCCTGTGTCTTCATGTTATATGTATGACGTGGCTACAGCTTCCACATTGAAATATAGAACCATGGAATTGGAAGGTGTCTTGGAAACTATCATATTCCCATGCAAAAATCCAGAGATAAGGCATCCTTGAAAGATGGCTGCCCAGTCCCTGTTTAGAAGTTCTCCCACATTTTCCCTGGATAATTGGTTCTATTGTCAAATTGTTGTGATCATCAAGACTTTTTCCTCCTAAAAATAACCCGAAATTTACTCTTCTCTAACTAAGTCATTAGAGCTCTCTCTCTATTTTCTTCTTCTTCTTCTAGAAGAGTAGAAAACATATCTTGGCCCAATTCTGTCTGGCAGTGCTAACCATCTTTGTCATTTTTACCCAAAAAGTATATACCGTATTTTTCCGTGTATAAGACACTACTTTTTCCTAAAATCATTACACTAAAAATTGAGGGGCATCTTTTACACGGAAGTAAGCTGAGATAGCTGAGGATAGAACAAAACAGCACATACCTTGCCTCTGTAAACAGGCTTCCTTCAGTCTCGAGGCTTAGCTTCCTACAGTCAGGAGACTTAGCTTCCTCCAATCATGAGCCTTATGGAACTGATGTCAGCAGATGCTGAACAAACCAATTGGAACACACCTCGCTCAGATTCAACAGGGACTCGTGATGTCCGACGTTCTGAGCCCAGAGGCTGAATACTCAAAGCTACCGTATTTGCTGGCGTATAAGACTACTTTTTTGCCCTGAAAAACATGCCTCCAAGTGGGGGGGGGGGGTCGTCTTATACGCCAGGTGCAAGTGGTGGCTTGCAAGATCGTCTTCCAAAACGCGGTTCCCCATAGGAACGCATTGAAATCTACCGTATTGGGGAAAAGCAATCCCCACCCCTGCCCTGCCCTTGGAAATGCAGTGGGTCTGAGATAGCCTTCCCCCCTCTTTCTCTCCAGCAGCAAAGAAAGAGGGTGAAAGGAGTCAAAGCAGCCCCCTGATGACTCCTTTTGCCCTGATCCTTTGCCAGTGGGGAGAAAAAGAGGGAGAATGCAATACAGTACAAGACATCACCAGGACTTGCTGCCCTTAGCAATAGGTCCTGATGAGGGGAAAAAAGATCAAGGAAAGCATAAATGCAATCCCCCCATTACCACAAACTATGCAGTTGAGTTCCCCCACATTTGGGGAAATCACAGGGATCAGCACACCCGAAGTGCAATGGACGAGCCTCACCCTGGGAAAACCACTTTCATGACCATGGTATTTCCCCTGCAAGGTATGAGTTGGAGTGGCCCACCTCCTGCCCCCTTCTGTGCCCTGCCCCCCCCCAAGGCATGGTGACCCCCTGGCTGCACCTCCCACTCAGAACAGGGCTGCACAGCCCCAGTCACCCCAGAGGCCAAGAGAGAGCTGTGCACTAGAGGATTGTGGGAGGAACACCTAGCCCCTGATGGGAGTCCCGCGAGGCACCCCAAAACACTGAGGAGCTCTCTTGGCCTCTGGGGTGACTGGGGCTGTGCAGCCCTGTTCTGAGCAGGAGGTGCAGCCAGGGGGGTCACCATGCCTTGGGGGGGCAGGGCACAGAAGGGGGCAGGAGGTGCAAGGGCCACTCCAACTCATACCTTGCAGGGGAAATACCATGGTCATGAAAGTGGTTTTCCCAGGGTGAGGCTCGTCCATTGCACTTCGGGTGTGCTGATCCCTGTGATTTCCCCAAATGTGGGAAACTCAACTGCATAATTTGTGGTAATGGGGGATTGCATTTATGCTTTCCCTGATCTTTTTAGCCCATTGGCCCTGCTTGTTTTCCAGGAGGCAGATCCTGGAAAGCCAGCAGCTCAGATGGCAGAGCAGCAGGTCCAATGCAAAGAGGGGGTAGTCTTATACAGCAAGTATATAATAAACTCTATATTTTGAGTGGAAATGTTGGGGGGGTCGTCTTATACACCCAGTCGTCTTATACGCCGACAAATACGTAAGTTCTCTTAATTTTGGGGTTAGAAAAGTAGGTGTGTGTGTCTTATAAACGGGTGTGTTATAAACGGAAAAATGCGGTAATTTGCCTCCATCCTTCTTAACATGCTGCACTCATATTTGGAGATGGTGCTGCAGAAGAGGTTTGGCTAGGGCAAAACAAAGTGAAACGAGTTGGAAAAATGTATTCTTTTGGACTAAAACTCTCAGAATATTCTCGTAATTGAAGTGCAAAAAACAAGAAGAAGTAACTTTCCCCATCTCTACATGAAAATATTCTTTCTGGTAACTTTTTAGGGGATAATATTTTAGTCTTTTGCTGCAAAAACAACAAATAGCCTTGTGGTTCATTAAAGACTAACATATTTTATTTATCATAACCTTCATGAACTGCAGAGAGCTACATAAGATACAATGGAACATGGTAGCTGATGAAGTGGGCTATGGGCTATGGAAACCTACGCCATATAAAACTTGTCAGTCTTAAGATGTCACAGGAAGCTGTTTCTGTCACCAGGAAACTATGCTTCTATAAAATTGCATTAGCTTTGGGGGGGGGGGGCATCATTAGGCAGCTGCCTAATGTGCAGCTTATACAAGAAGCACTCATCAGATCTGTTTCAGATGTGGTGCTCCAAAATTGGGCATTATTCATCATATACCTGGGCAGTTGATTCTTCTGGGGATGTACTAAATGGAGAATTTGCACTTCACTCTTGATAGCCAGTATGGTATAGCAGTTGGACCTTGAAACTCACTGGATAACCCCTGTAGCACTTTGTTCTCAGTGTATCCTACTTCACAAGTCAGAAATCCATGTATGCTATTTTCAGCTCATTGGAGGAAGAGTGAGATATAAATGTAATAAAAGAGGTAATAAATTAATCTATTGAATTTCATATTTTTAGTTTCAGCTCTGTTGCCTATTCTATTAAGGTCATTCAAATTGTTACATGTGGGTTTTTGTTTTGTTTTTTTGACACTTCCAGAAGGCTGATAAAAATATTGATACCCAGGGCAGTACCCTTTGGTATTCCACTCGAAGCATGCCTTCAGTTTGATGAAGGACTCAGGGACACTCTCTGAAAATGGTTTGCAATTAGATATAAATTCATCAATGATAGTACAATATAGACTAATCAGTTTGCTAAACTAAAGATCTTGGGAATCTTGTCAAATGGTTTGTTGGAAGCAATAAAAATTATGTTCACAGCTTTCCCACAGTCTAGTAAGCTAGTAAAGCAATTATTTATGAGAAAGATAGAAAATATGAGTTTGGCAAGATTTATTCTTGACAATCCATGTTGGCTTCTACTGATCACTGCATTGTCACCCAGATGCTTACAAACTGATTCCTATATCATATGTTCTGGTATTTTTCCTGGGACTTGAAGTCAGATCCTCCCAAGGCAGTCATGTGAGAGATGCCACAGGACTAAGGACAGGCAAATATTATCTCTCTCTTCAAGGAGGTGGCAGGAAGGACTATAGAAGAAACTACATACCCTGTTTCCCCCAAAAACAAGATGGGGTCTTATATTAATTTTTGCTCCGAAAAACTCGTTAGGGCTTATTTTCAGGGGATGTTTTATTTTTTCATTTACAACAATCTACATTTATTCAAATACACTCATGTCATCTTCTTCTGGAACATCGTCATAGCTCTCCAAACCTTGAATTCCAGCCTGAATTTCTTGTGACTCCCTCCAGGGAGGGGGGAGTGGTGGCAGCAGTGGTGATGTTGGTGTTAAGGGCTCCAACACGAACTGGCCTCAAACACCTTCCATCGCAGGGCCGGATGGTTTCTGTCTTGTTTTGGGAACACGCTTGGTTGTTGAGGTGGTGGTGGGAGGGGGAAGTATGGATTCCGCTGGCCTGTGCCCACAAGACGGAGTCAATCCTGGTTGCTGCACAATGAGTCCCTGGTGGAGGGCGGGGTTTCACTTAACTAGGGCTTATTTTTCGGGTAGGGCTTATATTATGAGCATCCTGAAAAACCATACTAGGGCTTATTTTCAGTTGGTTGTTGTGGGTTTTCTGGGTTGTTTGGCCATGTTCTTAAGGTTTTTCTTCCTAACGTTTCACCAGTCTCTGTGGCTGGCATCTTCAGAGGACCGGAGTCAGAACTCTGTCTGTACTCTGGTGCAGTTTGCTTGGATGGTTGAGAATTTATAGCTGTGGGATCAGCTTTTGTCTTTTTCAGGAGATTGGGTGATTATGGTGATCAGCGTGTTTTTTGTTGTGGGTGTATTGTTGTGATAAGGGGGAAAGATGATCTGTCACTGTGATTGATGGGTGTCGTTAGCTGGTCTTTTGTGTGCAGTGATCACTGGTCCTTGTGGCTGGGTAGAGTTCGTTGACCTTTTGCAGGCTGTATTTTTCAGTGCTGGGAGCCAGGCTTTGTTGAGTTTTAAACTTTCTTCTTTTTTGTTGAAGCTCTGCTGGTGTTTGTGGATTTCAATGGCTTCCCTGTGCAGTCTAACATAATGATTGCTGGTGTTGTCCAGTACTTCTGTCTTTTGAAATAGAATTTCATGTCCAGCTTGTTTTAGGGCATATTCAGCTACTGCCGATTTTTTCCGGTTGTTTTAGTCTGCAGTGTCTCTCATGTTCTTTGATTCTGGTGTGGATGCTGCGTTTTGTGGTTCCAATATATACCCGGCCACAACTGCAAGGTATCCGGTATACTCCTGCAGTGGTGAGGGGGTCCCTTTTGTCCTTTGCTGACTGTAACATTTGTTGTATTTTTGTGGTGGGCTTGAATACTGTTTGTAGGTTGTGTTTTTTTCAAAAGTTTCCCCATGCGATCTGTGACCCCTTTGATGTATGGCAGAAATACTTTATTTGTGGGTGGCTGTTTTTCCTCTTCAGTTTGGTGTTGTTTTCTTGGTTTGATGGCTCTTGTGATTTCATTTTTGGAGTAGCCATTTGCCTGTAGGGCCCAATTCAGATGGTTGAGTTCGGTGCTGAGAAATTGAGCTTCACAGTTCCGATTCGCACGGTCTACCAGTGTTTTGATTATGCCTCTTTTTTTGCTGTGGGTGGTGGTTGGAGTTTTTGTGTAGGTACCGGTCTGTGTGGGTCGGTTTTCTGTAGACCTTGTGTCCCAATAGGTGGTCAGTTTTGCGTATGACCATGACATCTAAGAAAGGGAGTTGGCCCTCTATTTCTTTTTCCATGGTGAATTGTATATTTGGGTGGATGCTGTCGAGATGGTTTAGAAATTCTTCCAGTTTTTCTTCACCGTGGTTCCAAATTGTGAAGGTGTCATCCACGTATCGGAACCAGACTGTGGGTGCGAAGGGTGCTGAAGCCAGGGCCTGTTTTTCGAAATGTTCCATGTAGAAGTTTGCTATAACCGGGCTGAGGGGGCTCCCCATGGCCACTTATTTTCAGGTTAGGTCTTATTTTTGGGGAAACAGGGTGTCTAGAGAAGTGTGGATAGAAACTATAAACAAATGGATCTGATTGCCAGTTCCATACCCATAGTGAGTTTCCATGGCCAAATGGTGATTTCAACCTAGGTTTCCTGTGCCCTAGTCCATCACTCTGTCCGTTAAACCATACTGGACACACTCCATTCTTTAGGGGCTATCATTTTTCTAAATTTCATGTTTCACAATGCAAAAACACAAAAGGAAGACACGTTTTAGTTTTCCCATGTATATTTTATGAGTCTTGTTTTGGAAATCACTAATTCATAGGGTCACTGTGAGTTGGAGGCAACTTCATGGGGCACACATTAAGAACAACAAAATTGGATGAAGCACAAATCACTCTCGACCAAACAGGAATGCATCTCAAACAATTGACTTCTCAATCAAAAAGGAGGCCTATACACAGACCTGATTAAGATGAATTTGAATAAACTGATCTCCTCCTCCTTTTTGCTGTTACACTGAAATGTAAAGCCTTCTTTATTTCCTGTGAGTGATTTTCACATGTGGATTTTAAACATATCATTGTCCCTTTGAGGAATTCAAAGTGGCATACACAGTTCTTCTCTCTCCACTTCAAGGAAAAAGGATGCCAAGCTTTACATAGCAAAGGGCAGCCTGAATGTTGACAACAGTAATGGCAGCAGTCAAGATGGCATGTAGGATATCCTCTTGTGCTCACTATCATTCACTTTTTTTGAAAAAAGCCCTGATAATTGCTTTGTATTTGTGAGAAGAGTAGTTAACTGATGAAAAAAGGAATCACCTGGGATTTTTCCCTTGCTTGGTGTTACTTTGTAAATGGTAGTGATCCTAAGAAGGTATCCTGAGGACAATTTTGCCTGCTGCCATTGCTGTTGTCAGTATTTAGGTTGCCCTTTGCTATGTCATCTTAGCATCCTTTTTCTTGCTGGGCATGATATTGTGCCACAATATTGTCATTTCCTGGCATTTTGAATTGTAGATCCCACATGCATAAACTGGAGATTTTTTTGGAAGAATTGAATACACATAAAAATAAATTAGTGAGGCTATATAACATACTGCTTTACAAGTTGTATCTGAGCATTAAATTTTCCATTTAGAGATTATCTCTTTTTTTGTGCATTAATCAGAAGTTCTAGAGACTTGGTCACAACCTTAAGATTGTTCTGTTGTAGATTGAAGTTCATCTGTTGCTGTGATGTAAGTTTCAACTGAGCCGTGGACCTAGAATCCTGTCTACCTTTAATGATTTGATAAGTGACTTCCTGACTTAGTTCCTCCCTCCTGAGAAAGACTAAGCTTCATTTCCTATGAACACATTTGATGAATAAGTACTGTGAAAATGCTGCCTTGCAAAAAATACGTTTTTGTGTAGCTCTTGGGAAGCACACTTTTCAGGTTACGCTGAGAAGAACTAAGTGTTCGATTTAACAGACTGATGGAAAAGCACCATCCCTTTTGAATACTTAATCACCATCAAGATGTATGACAAATGGATAATGTGAATGTAGGCTAGGGTCAAATGTTTGTGTAAAGAGTATCAAAGCTGGCCCTGTCATTAGGCAGAGTGGGGCAGCAGCTTCTGTTAGCAGAACCTGAAGGCAGCACTTTGCAACCCACTCCCACAGCTGTTCCACGTGAGCTCTTTAGCCTTATCACTCTCTTGGAGGACAGTGGTATGTATGCCACACACAGACTCTAAACTGAACTGTCTTAGGTATGGAACCCTGCCCCATTGCCAAGGTTGAAGGAATGGTTAATTATCCACCCTATAAGCTTCTGTACCTTAAATGGAAGTCTGTTATTTTAACTCTTGCCTCAGCCAACAGAACGTCTTGGCCTGAGACTGATGGGCAGATAATGTGTTTCAGTGTCCCCCTTGAAAACTAGTGTCCTGCATGCAAGTACTTAAAACATTCTTACCTTGTTCCTTAGCTGAAATGTTCCCAGAGTAGGTTACATGTAGTCAATAGAAATATTTTTTCTGTTCCTTTTTCTGTTTGTTTTGTTTTCTGCTGTTTTGTTTGGCTTTTGTTCTGTGCAGGAAGCTACCAAATTCTGCATGGCTTACAATCCTTTCAGGCAAATCTTCTACAGGAAAGATGCCTTTCTGAGCAGGAATAGTAACAGTATTTCTTCTGCCTTCACCTGGTGAAGCCTGAGCAGGAAAGATTGTGTTCTACACAAGAATTGTAATCATCCACTGGTTCCCAACCTTGAGTCCCCAGATGGCCCTGAACTAAAACTCCTGGAAGCTTTCACCACTAGCTGTGCTGGCCAGGATTCCTGGAAGTAGCAGTCTGAGAACATCTGGGGACCCAGGGATGGGAATCATTGCTGTAGGAAAAATGATCACAAAAGACTGGACAGACTTGAACATTGGGCCCTATTCAATAAGATGCAGTTCAGTGGTGGGAAAAGTAAGGTCCTGCACTTAGGCAGGAGAAACCAGATGCACAGGTACAGGATAGGTTGGTACCTGGCTCGACAATAGTACCTGCGAGAGGGATTTGGGTGTCCTGGTGGACCACCACCTAAAGATGAGTCAGCAGTGTGCTGCAACTGCCAAGAAAGCCAACACAGTCCTTTGTTGTTGTTTAGTCATTAAGTCATGTCCGACTCTTCGTGACCCCATGGACCAGAGCACGCCAGGCCCTCCTGTCTTCCACTGCCTCCCAGAGTTGGGTCAAATTCATGCTGGTAGCTTCGGTGACACTGTCCAACCATCTCGTCCTCTGTCGTCCCCTTCTCCTCTTGCCTTCACACTTTCCCAACATCAGGGTCTTTTCCAGGGAGTCTTCTCTTCTCATGAGATGGCCAAAGTATTGGAGCCTCAGCTTCAAGATCTGTCCTTCCAGTGAGCACTCAGGGTTGATTTCCTTCAAAATGGATAGGTTTGTTCTCTTTGCAGTCCAGGGGACTCTCAAGAGTCTCCTCCAGCACCACAATTCAAAAGCATCAATTCTTCGGCGGTCAGCTTTCTTTATGGTCCAGCTCTCACTTCCATACATCGCTACTGGAAAAACCATAGCTTTGACTACGCAGACCTTTGTCGGCAAGGTGATGTCTCTGCTTTTTAAGATGCTGTCTGGGTTTGTCATCGCTTTCCTCCCAAGAAGCAGGTGTCTTTTAATTTCGTGGCTGCTGTCACCATCTGCAGTGATCATGGAGCCCAAGAAAGTAAAATCTGTCACTGCCTCCATATCTTCCCCTTCTATTTGCCAGAAGGTGATGGGACCAGTGGCCATGATCTTAGTTTTTTTGATGTTGAGCTTCAGACCATTTTTTGCACTCTCCTCTTTCACCCTCATTAAGAGGTTCTTCTATACCGCGCTGGTGAGGCCACACTTGGAGTGCTGTGTCCAGTTCTGGTCATCACAATACAAAAAAGACGCTGAGGCCCTGGAAGGGGTGCAGAGAAGAGCAACAAAGATGATAAGGGGACTGGAAGCTAAATCCTATGAAGAACAACTAAAAGAACTAGGTATGTTTAGCTTAACAAAGAGAAGACTGAGGGGAGACATGATAGCAGTCTTCCAGTATCTGAAGGTTTGCCACAGGGAAGAGGGCATCGATTTTTTCTCCATCGCACCTGAGGGTAGGACAAGATCCTATGGGTGGAAACTCGTCAGAGGGAGATCCAACCTGGAAATAAGGAGGAATTTCCTGACTGTGAGAATCATTAAGCAGTGGAACAGCTTGCCTCCTAATGCTGTGGGTGCCCCATCGCTGGAGGTTTTCAAGAAAAGATTGGACAGCCATCTGTCCGGGATGGTATGAGGTCTGGGATGGTATGAGGTCTCCTGCCTTGGGCAGGGGGTTGGACTAGAAGACCTCCAAGGTCCCTTCCAACCCTATGACAATTCTATGAAAATATGTGAAATCATGTGAAATTTCTTGGGAAATTGCTCAGTGTTGACTAGAGCAACCTTGCTAAGAGGAGAGAAAAATGCTTTCCTTTTCTGTTCAATTTCTCTCCCAGAGGGAGAAGTTACAAAATTCACATCCCTGATCTAAAAGACATATGATAAAAGGAAAAGGTTGTGGAGAGGAAACAGGATACAATCAAATGCAGACACTGATCTACTGGGATGAAATAACTGCTCCCAAATGACAAATGAGGGGCAAAATGCCCAGTAGAACTGGTCTCTCCGCAGAACTGAGCTAGTGGCCCTGCTTCCTATCTGTCCTTCTACAAGGACAGGTTGGACAATATGTCACATAGCAGCTAAAAGTGCTGGGTTTTAATTGAGAAGGCCTGGTTTCAAATCCTACCTTTTCCCCCATAACAAATCCCAAAGACATTAAATGCATGGCAAATGGCCAAGCCAGAGGCTGCACCTTTCAAAACCCTGGGGTCTGCACCTATGAGGAGATATTAAAGCAGCTGTTTAAGCTGGGTGAATGTTTAGGGTAAAATTCACCACCCTTCATCATTATGCACTGATGAACTATTTATGCAATCAAAATATAATACATGAAACTATGATGTAGATTGATTTTCTGCTCTATTTCCTAAGGCTAAGCTCCATTCTTAAAGTAAAAAGGTGAGGCCTTGAGGAACCAAATAATGTCATTGTAATGGCATGGCCTGGAAGTTTTTAAGCTACATGTACTGATTTCAGAATGCGCAGACATAGACAAAGAATATGACATTTGCTGCCATTTAACACTTAAGAGGGAGCAAAGACAAAGTGATTTTCCATGTTGAAATGCAAAGTTGAATGGGTGCACAAATATGAAGAACACATTTTTACTTAAAGTACTCTGTGCATTTGTAAAGCTTTGCCTCACATTGCAAACTCAGCAAGCCCAAGTATATTTGACTTGGAAATAAGTAAAATGCTCTGACAGCTCTAATAGCTTCTAATTATGATACTGTGTAAGTGATATGCAATCTGTTTCTATTTCATCTATTGCACCGCATAGGCTATGGAGATGTGCTAATATGCAAAAGATTCACCAGGGACCTTGAATGATAAATATGGTTTTCTTTTGTGTGAAGGGATGACTACATTAACAAACAATGCAGGAAATGTTCTCAGATTAAGACAGTCCAATTTGTATTATTTTCTATTAACTACACGAAGTACTAGTTAATGCCAATCAGTCCAGAGTACCCTCCCCATCTGTATTTTTTCCTCTGCTGCTGGGGCTTCTCCCTCCCCCCCCATCAAATGAATTCACAGTGGTGCAGGCAGTGTGATCAATTGAGTTGATGTTGAATGGGCAACCAGATGCTGACTCTCCCAGCTTCCTAGTTCAAGATGCAGAGAGAGGAAGTAAAGGGGCACTTAAAGGAGATCAGTTCCCCTCAAGCGAGCACCCTTTGTCTCCAAACCATTTTTAAAAGGACTTGGTGAAAGAGCTGTTATGCTAGAGCAGCTGGAGACCAAAGGGGAAGAAATTGCTAATTGGTAGCTTAAGGTAGATTTTTCTAATCCACACCTTGTCAAGGTAGCTCTTTGCAGCTTTTTAAAGTAGCTCTCATGTAATGGTGCCTCCTGCAAATCTGGACAGCCATAGCAGAGCTACCTTAAGAAGCAGCAAATAAGTAGACTGCCAATTTACTCCATTTTCTCTGCTGACTCCTGTGTCGTCAGCTAAAGTGAATTCACCCAGGGAAACCTGATGATCACAGTGGATCTATTTGCATTTTCCTTGCTATGTTGTTGCACCCTGAGACGGAAAAATATGGGTAAAATTCATACAAGCAACTACTCATGCTGGAATGTAGCCATGGATATAATGCGTTCTCCTGATTGGAAAGTTTGTATTGAAAATTGACAGATCCAATATGAAGCAGCTATATAGAAACATTGTTGCCATATATTTGTTCTTTAGTTTTGGGAGTGTCAAACACGTTTGAATTGTTATTTGATGTAGGGAAATGTAGGATAAAATTTTGTTTTGTTCTGTTCTTTTTATCATATCTTCCAATATCCAAAGTCAGCATTGCCATATTGGCTGGAGGATTGTGATACATGTTGTCCAAAAATGTAACTTTCCCAAACTTTTCCCTGTTATCATAATTGTGAGGCCTAATACTGGCCAAGTGCCTCTTGATATACTCTCCCACCTTGAGAAAGGCAGGATAAAAAACCTGTGGAATAATATGCAGATTGGCGCTTCCATACAGGAAGTGTGGGGATGAGGGTAGGTATGGTTAATAGGATGCTAGGGTCTATATCCAATTATTAGACCAAACTGGAGGTGACCTATTGAATCAATTGGACTTACATATCCAGAGCTACTCATGCATTCAATTTATCTACAGTATTGTAGTCGGAACTAACAATGAGACTTAGTCCTCAATGTTCATGATTACTTATTTCATAATAAATATTTGACATATTTGTTTGTGAGACTGAAGCAAATTCATACTGCTAATTTCTAGTGCTTTTTCCTTTCTGTTTCCATTATTGTGTGCGCGCGCGCACGCACGCACACACACTCACTCACTCACTCAATTCCAAGCAAAAATTCAGTTGTCAGGAGAGAGACAAAAAGAGTTAGTGCAAAATATCCTGAAGAGGAACCTGTTTTGGAATGGATGGGAACTGTTTATCGAAGTTCTTTTTTAGCTCCTCTCATGAAGCCCTCAGTGTTTCAGCAATAGCAAATGGGCTGAAGCTAATAGGCTAGCCACCAACGTTTTTTCAGCCCCACTGGTTAGGGCTCTACCCCTTACACATATGTAATTCTTCCCCTCCATGGGGTTCCATTGAGACCGGAACCAAAGGGGCTGAAAACTATTGCTGTCAGTGCATGGAGGAGGAGGAGGAAGGCTGTGCGGAGAGAGGTGGAATCACACGCATGCAGGCGCGCACCTTGGAGGGAACCTTGCTAGCCATCCTACCTTGCAAACTCTTATCCACAAGCAATGAGGAAGAATAGTATTTTCTTTTAACTTAATAGTCCTTCATTCTCAGGAATGCTTTTAAGGCATCCTGTTTTCTGCTGGTGCCCAGGAGAGTAGGTATAAGTGGGCCCCAGTTTTTATTTCACACTAACTACAGGCTATGACATCATGTGTGTGTGTGTGTGTGTGTGTGTGTGTGTGTGTGTGTGTGTGTGTGTGTCTTTTCCTAAGTTGCATTTTGCGGGCTTAGACAATGTGAGTGTTAACCTGTCAATGGGAATATGTCATATGCCTCTTTAATACATACATTTACTGAATTATTAGAACAATATGGTTTGATTATGTAATACAGGCTTTTAACTCCTCTGTGTGTATGCTGCCAGATAATATAAACTAAGGATTAAATGTTCATGTTTCTAGAGGATTAGCAAAAGCTATAAGCAGAGACTGCACAGGTGATTTTACTGTGACCTTGTTCAGAAATAGGGAAGTTTAGGTCCTGGTCGAAGTTAACTATTTCCGGTCTTTAGAGGGAAATAGCCGCTTCCAGAGATGTATGTATAAATACCTTGTTAAGTAAGATGATGAAGTATTTATGGGTTATAAAAGAAATTAAGGATTTCTAAATAATAAAATAATCTTTATAGCATTAGGGAATTGGATCATTTGATAATTGTTACTCAACCTTCTATTCAGATTTCTATAGCTGCTACTTTATAGAGTATAAGTAGAAGTTGACCCAGAATTGGATGCTGGAACAGTCACTGTGGAATTCTATATTCATTGTTCTTTTGTTGTCATCTCTTCCTCTCACTTGATAATTTCCCCAAACTTTCAGATGCAGTTAAGTAGGGTGAATAAAACTCAATGATTTTTTTTAAAAAAAAATCAATTTAAATCATTTAAATAATCAAAAATCCAATTTTTAAAATTTAAATTGCTGTTTAAATTGTGATTTAAATGATGATTTGAGTCAATTTGATTGAAATAGTTTGCAAAGTTGAGGAATGGAAAGTATTCTCACTGAATTTCTCATTCATGTTGATTTAGGGGACTTCAAAACAATAAGGCACTACAGCAAGAAATTTTAAAGCCTGGCGACATTCTTCATCAACAACCAAAAACTAGACAAAGATATCTGTTTTTCCCTCCATGGTCTTGATACCTTGTGTGCAACACCTACAGTGTTTTTTCACTTTGAGAAGAAGAGGGCAGAAGCATTGGCTTACTGTTGAGAAAGATGCTAACAACCCATCCAGTGCTTTAAATTCTTAACTAAAATGGCAACCATCCTAATTTGGAACAGTTTCCACAATCTGCTTGATTGCAAATTAGCTTGGTTTTTCCCCTCTATAAAGCAACATTCTTGTTAGCACCCAGATTTCCCTTCCTATCCTGGCCAGTGATATGAAAAATGTTGCAGTTGTTCATCCTTCATGTTAAAGACAAAATAAACAAATTAATAATATTATTGTTATTATTTTAAAAAATTAGGATTCACATCTCTTGAACAGGTAAGTCTTGTTCTCCATTGGGCTCTCTTTTTGCTGTCTGTTGACCTTACTACATTTGTCTGGTATGTAGCAAGGAGTCCAGAGTTGCAAAATGTTTGCCCCTGCTCCATATTTAGGATTAGCTCCCAGGAGCCCTAGCTATAGCAGGGCCACTCATAAGGGATTATGGGAATTGTAGTTGAAAACATGCCAAGGGTAGAGTATCCCCTACCCCTGTTGTGACAACAATTAGCAAGTTCATATCCTTGGCCCTCTGTAGATCTTGTTTGGTGGACAAGTAAACACAGATCCCTTCAACCAAATATAGATACTTGATTAGAAATGACACAGATGCTAATGCCACAGATACCATGTGGTCTTTCCATCCTTAAGAAAGGGGAAATGACTGTGAAATTGGCTTAAGTCCAGCAGACATAGTTGCTGATATATGTGGGGACGCATGCTTCGTTTCTCCTCCCATGAGATTTTACTCAAGCTGTGCATGTGTGTGCAAATAACCTCTGAGGCTTTATCTGTATGACAGGCTTGGCTCACTATCAGCAGAGACAGGTAAAGTTGCCTTTGGGAAGCTACTGGGATTCTGGGAACTTGAGTCCAAAAAATAACATTTTCATATCATGCTATTTGGTAATATTAGGCATCTGCTTAAGGCTGCATGTTTAGCAAAATCTTCATGGCTACCATAAGTAGTTTTAGAACAGGTAAAGAGAGGAGGAAGGGATATATTGGATGCAGATGAATTAAAATAGGCTTGAGGAAACCGAACCTGCTGCATCTGGCTTTTTTCAAACTGCCCTAAATTGAACTTTGTCCCCATCACCAGAGGAAAATGGCATGGGACAAATTCTGCCTCCAGATCACAATATTTATGCTTGCTTCCAAATAAAGGACTTTGAGATCTAGCTTTCTTACATTGAGTGTAGAAGTTCTACTGAAGATGTTATGGCAGGGGAAGATCCAACTTTAATCCTTATGGCATTTGTCATTTTTTCCATAGACGGAGGGGGAAAGTGACTGTCTAGACAGGAGCTTTCTTTTTGTAGAGATGTCTGTTTATTTTTATGGATTTGTTACAAATCCCACCTCATTTTTATCATGGGTTGTTTCTTTGCAAGCTCATTTCGTAATGGAACCTTTACAGTTAATACCCAAGGTTCCTCTTTATTCTTCTTTTGTTCTCCTTTGAGAACAGTGGCCAGAGTTTTTTTCACATGCCTCCATGATCCATATCTTCCAGGCCTAACAAACAAGAACACCTTCATGCTAAATTTCCCAAGTGATATATTCTAGCTTCTTTTTTGTAATACTAGGGAAGTAAAGGAGCTCTTTCTAATGTTCTTACCAATCCAATTAATATAAATATGGATGATTGCAAGAAATAAAAGTAGCCATAACAACATTGGCAACATCTAGAGTTTAGCACTATCTTTTTTTGTGTGTGAGCAGCAAGCAATATGTTATTAAATTGTATGCATGCTTTTGATTTCCACTGAGCACTTTTACTTGTTTGAATGTAGAGCAGTGCATAAGATTTTGAGGACAGGGTGGGGAATCTGCTGTACTGAAATCTGCATTTAGTGACAGTGCGTAATGGCTGTTTCAAGCCAGCTGCCATCCCCATTCTGCTTTGCTTCATATTCAGTCTGATAAAGAGTTATTGAGAACTCAACAGTCTGCTCACTCTTTTGGAAATGGTGGCTGATCCTAATAAATGCTTTGCCCAAGTGAACGGTATATGGTCCATAATTTTCCAAGCTTTATTTCTGCTGATAAACAGCCTGCTGGGAAATAGACCGCAGAATGCTGTTCCTGAGCTAAGTTCATATGCACCAAGTAGTGTCATCCTAGCCCTTCTCCTTTTTGCACCAGTCCCCAAACATACAACTTTTGCCTGTTTACACAGCAGTATCAGTTGCTTTCAGGGACTTGGTGGCATGGACGTGCTAATGTCTCATATGACAGGTTGAGAAGACAGAAGTTTGTACTCCTGCAAATTGCATGGCATCACCAACGGAGCATTTAGGAAGATTTCTGTTACTACCCTGTGCTCACCTAGTAGATCACACTTAACTCGGTGGACTTCATGATTGATACCTTTAAATTACTTAACAGTCAGAAATAGCAATTAAATTAAACATTGCTGAGCTTATGTCATCTTGCAGTACACTAACCAGTGGTGGCTGAGACAAATGAAGCAGGTTTGCCTGGCCAGCAGCATCCTGTTGCCAGACATTTCATGGTCAAAACCTGAAACTTGGGACAGATCCTTATAACAGGGAGTGAGATTGTGTAGTGTCACAAAGGATTTCAGAGGGGAAGAGGTGAACTTGATATTTCCAAAATCAGCCCTGTGTTCATTTGACATTCTATTGTTTAAATTAATATTCTGGCTTCCCATGGCAATGAACAACAGTAGCAAAACAACCAGTCAAATAGCCAACTGGATAAAAGAATTACTGTGTGGAAACAAATCCATAGCAGGCAAAATCAATTGCTAAAAGCCTTTTAAAACATATGAAAACAAGCAGCAATCCTATTCAGTCATGAACTGGAGACCTCTCAGTCAAATGATCCTTGGCAGAAAATCTTTAAAGATGGGGCTAGATGGGCCTTTATTGGAAGAGAGCTCTGGAGTTTGTGCATGAAAAGGTATTCTCTTGAATCTCACCAAATGAGTACCATATGTTGGTAAGAGAGTGAGAGTACAGTCTCTAAAGCTCTCACTAGGCAAGATCCTGTTTTTATTTCTCTTAAAATGTTGGCTGAAATCCTGTTGCGCACCTGTGAATATGTAAATCCTGATGATTTCATCAACCATGGACATTAACTTTTACTTTAAAATTTCCCGCCCCTCCCTTCAGTTTTTGAACCTCCCTAGGATCTCTTCCGACTTGGAGAAGACTTTGGGAGTTTCAGGATAGGAGGAAGCCTTTAATGTCTTAAAATTATCACCACTGGTCCTGCCACTGGGATTGGGACCAGTGATGGTGATTTGGGGGCATTAAAGCCCCTTCCCAAAGCTCCTGAAGTCTTCTCCAAGTCAAAAGGATCCTTAGAACCTGAGGAGGGAACAAGATAGGAGGGGGAGGGCTAAGATAATTTTAAATATTGGCCAGAATCCTATTTGTGTTTGTGCAGTGTTAACCAAATGCACCTTGGCACTTTGTTATTCAGCAAAAATTAGTCTTGGAAAGTTATGCAAATGTTATATGAACACCGATGGTTTCTTGCCAGTAAAATAAAAGATTAAAAATCATTTTGTATTAGAGAAATATAGAATTGTTCTTATTAATTAATTAATTAATTGATTGATTGATTAATTATACTGCCCATCTGGCCAAAGGCCACTCTGGGCAGTTTACAACATATAAAACCACATGACTAAAACAATCAACAGAACAAAGAATAAAAATAATAAACTGCAAATAAATAATACCATCAAAGCATAAAAATACATTTAACATGAAACATTTAAGATCGCAGACAGTGATCAGGCAGCTAACTGAGCTCAGCTAAGTATGCAGGTATGACATTTTCAAATGCTTGCCTAAATAACCAGGTTTTTAGTGATCTTTTTAAAATCACCAGCGAAGGGGCCAAATGAATTGCAATGGGGAGTTCATTCCACATCTGAGGAGCAACCTCTGAGAAGGCCCAGTTTCTTCTCTTCTCTCTATGGGCCTCTCTCCTGGGGCCAGACCGACTACTCACGATTCCGCCACTGCTGCGAGCTCTGCAGTCTGTTCAAGGGATGGGATGACATCCACTGCAGAAGGGTGGTAGGAGAGATATTGCTGTGTGTCATCAATATATTGGTGACATGGCACTCCAAATCTCTGGATGACTTCCCCCAGCAGCCTCATATAGTTATTAAACAGTAATGGGGAGATGATTGGCCCCTGAGAGACTCCACAATTGAGAGACCATCTCCCCAAATTGCACTCTCTGGAGACAGTTCTCCAGGAAGGACTGGAGCCAGAACAAAGCCAGGCGACTAGTCCCCAGTTCCAGAGAGCCTCCCCAGGAGGATACCATGACTGACGGTTTCAAAGGCCACAGAGAAGTCAAGGAGGACCAGAACGGACATTTTACCCCATCAGCTTCCCTCAGAAGGTCATTGTGCAAGGTGACCAGTCTCCATGCCATGATGCAGTCTGAACATGGACTGGAATGGGTCAAGGGCATTGGTTTCATCCAAGAGTGCCTGAAGCTGGTCAGCCACCACCCTCTTCACTAGCTTGCTTAAAAAAGGAACATTGGAGACAGGATGATAGTTGTTACAATCATCCAGATGGGCCTGATAAGTGTCTCTTTGAGGGTTTGGGGAACTTGGCCCTCAAGGAGAGAAACATTAATGATAGAAGTGGCCCATTCCATTGTTATCGTACTGGTAGCTTTAAAAAACCAGACCAGGCAAGGGTCTAGGGAGGTTCTGGTAGCCCTACAATAGCTTTTCTAGTGTAAATTCTGAGATTATGTCTTAAATACCAAGGCTTCCATAAAAGTATTGTGGAGAACTTTGCTTTCTGTTACATTTTAAGAACTTTATGCAATTGCTTTTTTAAATAGTGAGTCTATTCATATGTTATAGCATGGAGAATAGAGTTCCCCAGTTGTTGCAGTGGGGGTTTCAACTTTATTTGGAATTGTGATCTAATTGCTCTATATTAAAAAAATGAACTATCTTACCAATCATTCACTTTTTTCTTGGCTCCCCCCCTTTTTTTTGCTGTAGATTTAATTAGCATTTTTACCCCTTTTGCTAGGCTGACAGAGCTGAGAGGAGGAAAACTGCATCAATTTGAAACCTTGTTAGAAATTTATGAAGTGCTAAAATGTTTTATTCCCAGAGGCTGGTTTGCCAGCTGTCACTGGTAAGCCATTCGCTGCCTGCCTGTGAGTATGTCTGTGATAGCAAAGGGAGGCAGTAGGCCACAGTCAACAAGAGCTTGTACATCATTTGGCAGATTATACACTCAATAATTAGCAGGAAGTGGAGTGCAACTAATTACTTTTCTCCACAATTGGCCAATGACATTTTAGAGGAGGCCAATATGGTGTTTGACAAGGGAAATGTAGAATGGAAAAGAGTTTTGGTCTTCCGTAGAATTAAAGGGTTAGAAGAGACCTCTGTAAGTCACTGAGACCAGATCCTTGCTCTGATGCAGGTCATACTACAGCTATAGTATTCCCAATACACAGATCCCCCCCTTCTTTTATTGAATACAGTATATTTGTACTCTGTTTATAGAACAACATTTTTAACCATTAGCTTTCAGCAGCAGATAAGCAATACAATAAATAATTTAGAAATTAAAAAATGGACATGTGGAAAAGTCAAGAAAACAAAGCTGGCATAGAAAGTTAGTCAGGAAAAATTAATCAGGAATGGAATTAATTGGGAAAGGTGAAGAAAAACAAACACATTTTAGAACCTGCTGAAAAAAAATAAATGGAGAGGGAGCCTTACAAAAAGGCTTTCTGGATTAGGCTTCTGTCATGTACTTGCCTTTCCCCATTCCTGACCACCACAGGGAAGCCAGCGATCATTGTCTTCTGTGGATGAAAATCTGCTAAAGGACAAAAAGACAGAATAGCTTCCCAAGGGCTTTTGAGGAGTAGCCATCAGTTCAGAAGCAACTGAAGATTTGTAGTAGGAATTTCCATACACCATGGGACTATGAGAAGGCTGTGGGTCTGATATCTGCCTACCAAACTGAAATTTTCAGGCAGACCAAAAATGGAGACTCTGATACTAACCTTAAGGGACAGGCTGGTTTATATTGATAAATAAAAAATGACTTGCAGGTGAAATGGTTTAAAAAGAAACAGTTGAAGTCAACATATTCTTTTTTAAAAAAAAACACAATTTCAAGCTGCACTGTAGTAATTAAACACTTAATACATAATTTTCTAACCTGTGATTGGCTTACTCTCTGAGCATGTAATTAAACACTTCATACAATAATTTTCCAACCTCTAGTTGGCATACTCTCTGAGCATGCCCACAGTACTGCTACCTATATATCTTAATCCCTGACTTTCTTGTCCTGAATCATTAGGCTAAGTTACCTGAAGGTATCAGGAAGGATCCTGGGCTACTGTCAGCTCTTACGATGATTGGTATGGGGAAAGCATTTAATATTTACATGCTATGTATAATGCTTTTGAAAAATTATAGTCTAAGTTCAGATTCCAAGGACAATAAGATTTTTTGTTATCATGGACACTTTCATGTACTCAAAGCTGTTGATATAAAATTAACAAAAGTAGTGGTGCAATAGCTGAAATCCTGTTGCTTAGTGTAGGAAGTCTCATTAGAGTAGGCCCATTAAATCAGTAATTGTTTAGTGAGTCAACTCTTTAAGTTTCATAGAATTAAATTGTGACTTACTTTAGCATAGTAAATTACAACTAGAATAGACCCATTAGAATCAATGAAACTTATGGAGGAGTTGACTCATCAAATCCCCAGTGATTCAATGACCCTACTCTAATATGACTTACTACTCTAAGTAACAGCCAGGTTTTCAGCCAATATGTGGCAACGAAGCTAAACAGATAGATGGTTGCTCCCCAGTTCACATGGCCATGAGCTTTTACATTCACTTCAGTGTCCAGAAATGTTCACTGGATTACACTGAGTACTGGAGCCACCATATGTTCATTTATCTTACTGTACAACTAAAATGTCTGTTTCGTGTGGTTCACATTCCTGTTGTATATCAATTATTTCTACAGTAAAATGCAAGAGTTCAAATACCACCCCTCAAGAAAAGGGCAAAAAAGATGGTGAAGAGAAGGGTGTTTTTGACAGTGAAACAGAACAGCAAAGGAACATGGAGCCAACCTTCAAACACATTAACCGTCTGAAGAGAACTTAAAATGCTCCTCTGTGTGGTAATTTCACCTCAGGCCTTTTCTGTCCAGTAGAGCTGAAGGTTTTCCAAACTGATCTGCTTTCATGATCTGCCAGCTAAGTTCATGATCCTCATGATTTGCAGTAGACCTCAACACAGATGCACAGCAAGTTTCTTTTAACAGACACAATGTAGGTGCAAATGGTCTGCATTCAGTAAAGTCCATATGTGGGCATCTGTATCTTAGAACTGAGATTGGCCCTATCAGTGATATGGTTTGGTGTGGTGCCTAAGATGCTTGATAAGAGGATGCCCCTCTGCTCCTCCACAGTCCATGTACAGAAACGTGTTGGATTACCTGTTGAATTTTACTTTACCACAGGTGACCCTGCAGCTTAGAGCAGCAGGCTAGCTTTGTGAGTGTTGTGCAGGTAGTCTGGTACAGCTAAGTCTGTTTTCTGATGTCTTGCCACCATTTGCTACCACTTCAACTGCACCCACTGCTTGAGGCAGCTGTGCCACTCCACCCATATGTCAAAAGCTGGCCTAGTTTTAACAGCCCTTCACCTCCATCTAGAGTCTTCTGTCGCAGGAGAACAGAATGGGTGCAGTATCTCAGCAGTAAAACAGTAGAACTTTTAGTAGTATAACCATGAAAAACACAGAAATCATTCAATAGGGATTATTCCCTGCTAAGTATGTTTAGGATTGCAGCCTCAGATCACAGGTCAGTGACAAATTCGCTTTGAACCTTTCAATTTAACAATTATAACATTTGTTTATTCAGTGAGTTGGCATTTTGGGGCCCTGGGGCTGTTTAAAGCTCTGAACTTTAGGACCCAAAGCATCCATGTTTGAATCATGTGAGCAGACTCAAGACATGCACACTAATTGCTGTGAAATGGTTCCTCTTCATTGATTTTACTTATGCAGTACGACCTGCTATACTGCTTGCTATCCTTTCTCATCATCAAAGCTTGGAAAATATTACTTCTATGGATTTCAGCTCCACAATTCCTCAGCCAGCATGGCCATGGGTGATGGTGGATAGGGGATTCTGGGTGTGTTCTTTTGTGTTGTTGGACTGCAACCATTAAGAATTCTCCAGGAATACTGGACATTACAGCCTGCAAACTCAAATCAGCAGACCTTGACACTCAGCACTCACTGCTGCTGAAGTATCCAGCAGAGGGAAAGTGTCATCACCCAGAACGCAGAGCATGCATATGCCCTTTCTGCTCATCTGTTAAAAAAGGAGCATCACTCTGCTTTAGAGTCTCTTGGGAGATGCAGTTCCTTGGGTCTGGGATCAGAGTGATCCCAAGCAATGTCCAGTGCTCAGTGAATTGTTACTTGCAGGCACTCTCTGAGCATGAACTGTGGGATGCAGGCATACAGACCAGGAGGAAAGCAATCATCTGTATTCAGAAATGGATAGCTAGTTGCATCTGCAGGCAAAACTGTATGCCCATTTATTGCTGTGATTGGAAAAAGGTGCCCCTCCCAAGTTGTTCTTGCTTTTGCAGATTCATTGCCTTGTATGCTTGGAGATGAAGCAGTGGATCAGCTGTCAAAATAGAGATTATAGGTTACCCATTTTGATATTAATTGTTCCCTTGTCCTTTTTAAATGCAAAAATGTTTAATGAATAGTTGCAAGTGTGATTAATGCACATCATTTCAGTGAAGCCTTCTTTGAATATTAATTTTTGCAAAGACCCTGAGAGAATTGGCAGCAACAGATTCTGTATTCATCTTGTAAATATTGAGATTTTAAAATTATCACTAGACCAATTTTCTGCCTCTTCTCCAATTTTATTCAGTCTCAGTTCATACAGAGACTTGGCCACATGACAACAGCTTCAGTTATGTATATTCAGCTTTTCTCAGATGTGTACATTATGTGGAAGTCTTTGGTTCCTATTCTTTTACCTCACTATGTCCTAATTAAAAATGGTATTGGTGAGCATAATTAATAATGTAGTTTTCCTATAGCTTACCAGGTGTGATTTCAAGGTTGGGTATCACTGGCCATCTGCGGAGACTCTCGTCCCTTTATGGGAGTCACTCTGAATGTTGGCCCTTCTGCCGCTCATCTTCTCTGCTGATACTCCTTGTTCAACTGCCCTGTTCAAGCATACAAGCAGTGACAAGAGTGAGAAAAGAGACTTGTGTGCTTCCACCATTTTTGTCCTCTTTTTGCTATAAAAATTAGACCCAAAGGGGAAAAGCAAACAAATGTGCAGCAGGGGAAAAGTGAAGAATAAGCCAGACTAATTAAGTGGGAATGTGAAGAACTACTGCAAACATTTTCTTTCTCAGCAAGACAGGCTGTCTGGACTTGCTGACTCAGCCTATAAGGAACTGAGATTCTGTCCTCCACACCTGCAGTTTGAGAACAAGACCACAAACCATTTTCTCTGCACTGAAGGTTCAACAATTTGTGCAAAATACTGATGCACAAATCAGTGTATTTTCTCTTTGTGAAACAAGATATGCAGATGCCACAAGCCCAGAATGAGTGACTGATTGATTAAAAGATAGAAAGAGCCAGTGCTTCTAAATTTTAAAAGTGCACGAAGCAAGGCAATAGTTTTCTTCATTTATAGAATTGTGCAGTTTCCACAAAAATTGTTTGTGCAGATGGGAAAATTCATGTCAAGAGCATAAAGAAACATCTCATCTCTACATGGATAACGAGGAAAATGCTGTGGTCTGAACAAGACAAGCACATGTATATCTCTGCATTCAGAGCATCTTTCCCATAGACACCCCCCTCCCGCCAACCTGGAGCTGGCTGTGTACTTGACTGACAATAATACCCACCTGGAATCTTGCCAGCAGTGACAAGGAAGGGATCAGTTTTGGACAGAGTACCAAACAGTTACTTTTGGGACTGCAAGTCTCAGAATCCCCCAACATTCAATGTTCCTCCTAATCTATTATCCTTGTGCTTTACAGTTACTGTAGCAGTACAGTGGTGCCTCGACTTATGAACATCCCTACTTACGACCATTTCGAGTTACGACCAGCTCCGGCTGCAAAATTTTGCTTCTAGTTGCAACCGGAGCTTCCACTTACGAACAGAAAAAGGCGGGAAATTCAAATTTCTAACTGTAGGTGGCGACGAGGCTGCTTCTTTGTAACTCTTTTGCCCCAGCAGTTAGTGTGCGTCGGAGGAGGCTTGGGACTGCCTCCTTCTGCTTCTGAGTGAGCATGTGTGTGTGTTTGCAGGGAGGCTTCGGGCTGCCTGGTAAGGTAAGGTGCTGTTTTCTGCTTTTTAAAAACTGTTCTGGGTGTTTTTGCAGCGTGGTTTTGAACTGGGGGGGGGCGTTATGTTTCTGTGCTGTGATGGGTCTTGGGGGGTTTGTTTGTTTTTTGGTTCCCCCCCATTTCCGATGGGTCTTGGGGGGTTTGGTTGCTTTTTGGGTTTTTTTCCCCCATTTCCGACGGGTCCTGCATGCTTCCCTTGCTTTTTCCTTTGTTTTCTTTGCATTTCCGACCTGCCCCCTTTGTTCTCTGTGCATTTCCAATCTGCTCTGTTTGTTTTCTGTGCATTTCCAATGGGTCTTTCACTCTTGGTTGCTTTTCTCCCCCCCCCCCCCTCGGCCGGAAGAGATTAATCGTGTTTCCAATTAGTCTTGCAGTGATTTTTTTTTGGTGATTTTTTTTCCTTCGGCCGGAACGGATTAATTGCATTTCAGTGCATTCCTATGGGAAATGGTGCTTCGACTTACGGCCATTTCGAGTTACGTCCATCTTCTGAAACGGATTATGGTTGTAAGTCGAGGCACCACTGTAAGTATATGTGACAGTATTATCACAAATTTCAGCTTCTGATGAAATCATTATTTTTGCTTGTCTGTGTTTACTCTGAACAACATTAGTGCAATTTTAACTTCCCTAAAACTCATCATAATATATGAACATTATGATAAAGTACCTATAATGTTTAAAGAGCCTTCCTGGGGGAAAAAGACCTTCTAGTTTGTTTCATGATGAGACCAGGTTCTTTGACAGAATTATTTGGGGATGTAAGACATAAAAAGCTGAGAACCAAAGATCACATGTTTACCAAAGGTCACAATAGTGACAATTTTGGTTGTGTCCTCCTTTTACAGGAAAGGGAACTCTTTAAAATAAAACGAAAATTATAACTCTGAAGTAGATCTGCCCCCATTTTATGCTGAGAGAATTAAGGTGCAACTACAGGCTTTTACCATAGGGACGTGGTGGCGCTCTGGGTTAAACCGCAGAAGCCTCTGTGCTGTGAGGTCAGAAGACCAGCAGTCGTAAGATCAAATCCATGCGACGGAGTGAGCTCCCGTCGCTTGTCCCAGCTCCTGCTAACCTAGCAGTTCGAAAGCATGCAAATGCAAGTAGATAAATAGGTACCACCACGGTGGGAAGGTAACGGCGTTCCGTGTCTAGTCGCGCTGGCCACGTGACCACGGAAACTGTCTACGGACAAACGCTGGCTCTATGGCTTGGAAACGGGGATGAGCACCGCGCCCCTAGAGTCGGACACGACTGGACATTTGTCAAGGGGAACCTTTACCTTTACCTTTACAGGCTTTTACCAGTAATGATTGAATCCCTGAATGCCTTCTTAGAGTCAGATAGTTTTCAATGTTCACTTGCTTTTAATTATTCAATTGTATTTTAATTAGCCTATAGTTTAATTTTGTTTTAAAGTTTTAACTGATTATGTTTTTAACTCTATTCCTTTTAATATTGTGAACCATCTTGGGTCATCTTATCAGGGAAAGATGACATATAAATAAAACAAATAAATAAATGCATGCACAGCAAGGGAAATGTGAATTAAGTCACATGCTCTTTCTGTGAAGCCACACCAGGGTATTTGGTTCTCTTCGATGTAAGTGGCCACATAGGCAGAGGAGAAAAAATCCTTCTAATTGCAGTTCTATTTGAAGTATCTGTAGATAGCACAGTTCAAAGAAACTGCCTTAAGAAGGCTTTCTTTCCTCAATTACTCATTTCCATATCTTATCTTGTTGGCTGGTAGAGCTAATTATAATAATCATGTGCCCTCCAGACCATTCTGACTCATGGAAACCCTTTTCAGGGTTTACCATTCCCTTTTTACAAGTAGAGAATACTCAGAAGTAGTTTACCATTCCCTTTTTCTGGGACTATGCAGCTTGCCAAGGCCACACAATAATCCAAGAAAAAAATAACATACACAAAGCCAGGTGAATTTTTATTTTCTTTTTGTCAACAGATAACTAAAGAATAACCAATCTCTGCATTTAATCTTCTCCTTTGATCCATTTATTGTATACTGTGTGTCCACTGGGTAAGGACAGTACTACTTCTGTGTTACCTACAACTGCTAGTGTGATAGACACTAATGTCAGAAGAAGAGATTGCACAGTACATAGCAGCACTGGGAAAGCAGTATTGTGTTGGGATTTATAAGATATGTTTTGTTATGTGCCATCAATTCAGAACTGACTTACAGCGACTCCAATAGGGATTTTAAGATAAGTGAGATATTTGAGAAATGGCTTTCTCAGTTCTAAATCCCCAGTGAATTTCCATGGCTGAGCAAGGATTTAAACTCAGGCCTTTTGAGTCCTTGTCTGTCACTCTGCCCACTACACCACATTGGTTATCATAACATATACATTTTGTATTCCTAGAATGAGAAGAACACCAAATAAGCACTAGGGGGGGAAACCAACAACCAAGTTTTGGACTTTTCCTTTATTGACAAAACTATATGGAAAAATATTCTGCTATATGTTAATTTTAACATAGGTCTAGTCCATACTGGCCTGTGATCTCTTGGATCTTTTGTGCTATACATTTAGGGCATTAGTGTAATTCAGCTGACCTAGCCTAATATGATGGACAAACTGTCAGATATAATGATATCAGCATGGAACCCTTATCCCCAGTGGGAAGAATCAAGTTCACTTGGAAATTAATATAAGACAATAACTCAAGGGACATATAAGTTTATGGTAGACTGGGGTGGGAAACATTATAGTTTTGAAGCAAATGAATATTTGTAGGATTGTGGATGATCACACATCTAGTTATTGTCTAGGTTTTAAAGATGTGGACCTGAAACAAAAAATAATCTTTCGACATCAGGTATTCAAGTAGCTAACAAATAATCAATATGGCTTTTGACCACTATATAATCTATACAGTGGTGCCTTGACTTACGAACTTAATCCGTCCCAGAAGATGTTCGTAAGTGGAAATGCTCGTAAATCGAAGCACCATTTCCCATTGAAATGAATGGGAACGCGATTAATCCGTTCCAGCATTTCAAAAAAACCAACAACACCAAAATAAAATAAAATAAAATACTGTACTGTAAAAACAGAACAATTTTAAAAAAGCAAAAAGCAGCACCTTACCCCCGCTGCCTCCGCTGCCACGGCTGCCGGGAGACGAGCCGCTGGACCATGCCGGCCGGGCTCTGCGTCCCGTCCCCGCTGCCCTCTGCCTCCTGTCCCCAAATTTCTGGGAGTTCCTGCCCACCTACATTTCACTGGAGTCTCCAGCCTATTTCCTGTGCAAAAAGGAAACTGCCTGAGTGCTTCTTGGAAGCCCAGTTCCTTGTAAGAGGTGCAGTCTTGCTGCCCATTGGACTCTGTATAGGACACCCCTGTATAGGCACCTCCCACAAAAACCTAGTCTTCTCAGGAAGTACTAGAGCAGTTTCAGTTTTGTACAGAAAGTAGGCTTGAGGCATGTGGAATGTAGCCTCTGTTCCCAAATGAGTTCATGTGACAAACAAGATACTTTTTAACCACTTGGGAGCACTCCTCTACAAGAAACATAATAAATATATCATGGGGTTTGACCATCATATTGTTCCTCCATTATGCCATTTTATAGAAACCCACAGTGTATGCATCAACTGAGGTAATGACATGCTAACAGCACTGACTAGACCAGTGCACAGCAGAGAGCATAGCAAGCATGAGAAGTAATTTCTAGCATGAGCAAGGGCTTGTAATGAAGGCATGAGTATAGATGTCCACAAAATGTTACATTCCACTTGCTAGAAAAGGGTCTACTGTGCTTTTGCACAGAAAATCATATGGGGTCTTCACCGTTCTCAGTACTTTGGGGGAAAAACCTATATGCAAAAAGGGTCACAGAAGCCAACATGTTCCTCCCACAATTTTTCTCAGCTGCCTGTCAATTTTCTCTGGTTGTTCTCCATTCTTTCTCAATGGGGTACACACAGCACTCAATGAATCTGCACTTTGTGCACAAGACCCATGAAATGCGTGTAAACACCTTTTTTTGGTAAACTAAAACAAAAACCAGATACAGTGGTGCCTCGACTTATGAACGCCCCTACCTACGAACATTTCAACTTACGAACAGCTCCGCTCGCAAAATTTTGCTTTGACTTGCCAGCGGAGCTTCGACGTACGAACGGAAAAAGGCAGGGGAAAAAGGCGGGAAATTCAAACCGCCGCCTCCGCCGCTGCAGGAGGCGAGCCGCCGGACCATGCAGGCCGGGCTCTGCCTCCCGTCCCCTCTGAGGATCATGGCAATGGCAGAGGAGGTGGCAGCAGAGTTGGGGGTGGTGACAGGACCAGGTAAGTAGGTGACGAGGGCAGTGCGAAGGGGGTAGATGGCCATTCATTTTGCTGAAGCAAAATGAAGTACTTAAGGGGAAAAATATTTGTCGCTTCATGTTGCTTTGGCAAAATGGGATCCCTCAACTGGGTCATGAACCAAACCGCGAACCAGCCCAGTTTGTCAATTTTTCTGGTTTGCAATTTGGTTCATGCCCATCTCTAGTCAAGACCTTTTATATGACTGCTTTTCTCTGTACACAAATAATAATAATAATCATGTGCCATCAAGTCAATTCCGACTTATGGTGACCCTTTTCAGTGCAGCATGTTGATGATGTAAAATGTTACAAATTACTTCCCTTGTTTTCAGAAATATCTTTACACATGCCAATTTGTGTGCTGCCAAGTCTATTCCAACTGATGGCAATCCTTTTCAGGGTTTTCCAGGTAGACAGTACTCAGAAGTGGTTTACCCTTCCCTTCTTCTGGGAGTGCCCTTGAACTATGCAGTTTGCCCAAGGCCATACAGACTGGCTCTATTCGTAGGAGACATAGTGGGAAACACACACACAAAGATGTTTGCAAAATAGGGTTCTGTTAAGGGGCCTCCTCAAAATTTTATAAGCATAATGGGAGCTGTCAGTGTTGTGTAATGGTGGCCTAGGACTCAGGAGGCCTGGGCTCAAATCCTTGTTCAGTCATGGATACTTCACAGTGGGTGTGGAACTGGCAAAGTCACTCTTTTAATATCTCACTTACCTTGAAAGCCTTATTATGGTCATTATAAGTCAGTTCTGACTTGCAGTCACATAACAAATGTGATCTGTAGCCCAACACATCTCAAGGGTATGCAGATTATGGTTTGGAATTGCTTCCAGGTTTAACCAAATAACTATGCTGATTTAAAGTCCCTGAAGAGAATAGTATTTGTATAAACTGATCCTTTAATGTAAATTAAATGGAAAAAGCATTGCATCAGTTGTTCCTAGCTCATTATTGTTCAGTATCCTCTAGATCTGGACATTCAATGTGTGTTGGCTCTGCTTCCCCCCCCCCCCCCATCATTTAAAAAATCTGGAATATCTGTCTTTGTCATGTATAGCAGTCCTTTGCTGTAACAAATATCTTAAAGCTGTATGTTATAACTTAATTCTTAACCAACTCCTCCACTACAATAATGACAAAATACACTGATTTACAGGCTGCACCTGTCCTGTAGTTCCCTCTTTCCTTTCATTCTAACCATTATTTGTTGCAACATTAAGGGATACATGTAGAGCAGAAAGAAATGGTATTTCTCTAACTGATCAGAGAATTACATCTGAGATATTTGCTATTCATTACCAGCAAGTGCATGCTCCTCATGTTCCTGAAAAGAAAAGGCAGGGCAAGAAAACTTATTATGCTTTCAGAAATACTAGTCATCCCACTTCCTTTTATAATTTGAGCTAGGGATATTTGACTCTTTTTTTTTTAAAACAGAGGAAGCTTCCTTTGATTTAATAGTAAGTTCTGCCCTGCAAAAATCAATAGAAATGTAAAATGTACAATTTTGAAAGTTTTTTTTAAACTGCCCTTTTGTGTGGCAGAAAACAATTATATGCTTAATTATGCTCATTAGAGGGTTTGATTATGAGATTGCTTTGGAGGAATGTGTTGGTGGAATAAAAAGTTGGATGTCTAGTTGAATGATGAATAGCAATTTGAGAAAGGTACAATTTAGGTTTTGTTCATTTCTGACATGCTATAATTTCATATTGTTTCACCCTAAAATACTAATAATGCACACTGTTAAATGTGCATGACATGGATACTAATTCTGTAGGTTTCAAATAATGTAGCAGTGGGGAGTCTTGTTCACAGACATCCTTACCCTAGATGTGGTAATATGACATCAGATACCACAACTTATCTGGCTCCCCGTCCCCCATTTCCTGTGATAGCAAATTTTGTCAGCTGTTTTTCATTGAGTAAAATTTGCCAAATCAGCCTTTGGATCTTTTTGTATGCCTCCCTTATTATAAGTCAAGTCTTTGTGATGAAAGTTTACAAGATGTTCATGCCAATATGAGTCTAGATTTAGGACATGTAGTGGTAAACATAAAAATAAATATAGCATGTCAGCTGTCAGAATGTCAGCTGTTTGCCAGATTTTTAAAGCAACTTCAAATTGTGGTACCGAAGCTGACATAAAACTAATGTAGTAGTCTTTGTTACAGAATGGTGCACTGAAGAACTGTAGGAGCCATGGATAGGAGTAGGAGGTACCAATGAACATGCTCTTTAATAGTATAATTAAAGGAGATGTTTGACTTTACTATTTTTTTTTTTTTTTTTTTTGTGGTAGGGCTTGTGGAATAGATTTTGAGAAGACAAAAATCAGGGTGAAAGAGAGAGAGCCATGGGAGTTGGCATAGTGATTTTCAAGGAGAATGAATTTAACTTTACATTATTTAGAGAAACTCCCCAAAGTACTCCAGAAATAGTGAGGGAGAGTATGAGTCAGAGAGACAGAGAGGGGGAATAGGTTACGATACCAATGACTGAATTTACCTTTTCTTGTCATTTCTGTGAGCATCTGAGCTCTGATTGGAGCCAATTACTAATGTCAGTGCAATATGTTAACCTTGGAATAGATTTGAGTACACTGTATTATTTATTTCCATTTTGCCATGAACCTTTCATGTGTACTATCATTCATAGGCAGTCTCTGCATGAGATAGAACTGAGGGGAAAAAATGAACTTTTGTCATCTTCTCACATGTAGGGTTGGTGCTTCCTCTGAGATACAAGCATCTGCTTAAAATAATGAATAGAAGATGCAAAAAGCCATGTGACCCCATTAAATGCTTTGGGAATTAATATGATTAAACATGCTTTGGAGCTTGCTGTGCATCAAATGACATCATAATATGGCAGTGCTTTACATTCATGTATAAGAATATATATATATTTCTGCAATATATATATATTGCAGTGGTTTTATCTTTGCAGTGCCATGTGATGGAGGCATATATCTTTTTATTAGATTTATCACTATTGTTTTTATCCAATTATACTGAATGGGAACCCTTTTGTTTTGTTTTAAGACAACATATACACATAATAAACCAGTATCTACGTTTTGTCAAACAGTGGTATTCAGGTATCAAAGGAGAGACATGGCTTTGTGCATGAGAGCCCATTCTCTTGTATCCTTCTCTGCCTCAGATACCCACATTTGAAGTGCTAACCCTGACTTTTCAGTGCATGTAGATTTATAATCATTTCTTACAAGAGCTCATAGATAGAACCCTAAGAAATTGATTTAATGGAAGTAGCCTGTTCTCAAGAGGAATTTGGCTGTAACAAATCCTTTCTCAGCTTGACACTTGTTACACTGCAGAGCAGAGCTGAAACATGGGCTTAGCGAGCCCTTCCTTTTTCTGAAGCAATGACGCAGGTGTCTTTGCATAGCAACTCTGCTCAAGTAATTATAGCAGACATGCAATTACTTTGAGGCCTGCATTTCTCTTTCTCTCATTTATATTTTACACCATCTGTTCTGTGGTGTTTTCTCTTTAAAATTACGCAACTCTCATTCATAGTTACATGTTATCTCCCATTTTGAACTGTGTTATGGTTATGTGTAATGCTGCAGTAGATAAATGATCTGATTTATTATTACCAGCTCTGACCTCAGATGAGAACATTTCACTGCCATTAAATCCATGGCTTGATGCATTTAACATCCCAATGACTGGGAGGTTTTTTTTTCTGTGAATAATTTGAATTTTATTGGGATGGTGCAGCAGCAAAATATTAGAAATGTGTATGTTATATTCACTGCATAAATAAGCAGCATACAATTTTTGCATGCCCTTGAAATATATTCTTCTTCTTCTTCATCATCATCATCACTGACTGTTATTACTGAAAATAATCAATCAGCAGTATAGGGAGGAGCCACCTTTTGTATAGGAGCATGCATGCTAAAGCTTTTCCTTACACCAGCAAGATTTTCTGGTTACCTTTGAAAATGAAACACTACTCTCATTCTCTCCTTTGTTTCTCAGCTGTTATTCTGCGCAGGGAACAGCCAAATCTTGTGAACCATAATACAGGTGAATTCTGCTCAGGAAAGATACCATTCTGTGCAGGAATTGTAATAATCCTGTGTAGCTTTGCATTTTTTTCAGGAACACACACACCACACCAGGTTGCAAAATGTTGTTCTTTCCTGCAAGATTTCTTTCTTTTCTTTTTTTAATTTTTTTTAAAATTTTCCTTATAAAAGTAGGGTAAGGTAAGGGGCAGCTGGGATAGGGGTACCCTCGGAGGGGGTGGATTTGAACGGATACATTACAAATCAATATTTTTCATAGTAATGCTATACATTCTCTTCTAGTAATAGTTCCACATATCATAAAGAAATATGAACAGTGAGTGAGAGGGAAAAATCAAATTCAGACAGATATATTGTTATTCTAATTATTGATTATGTAGCTGATAGTCTTTATCCATCATTTATTCTGTTTCTTCTGCAGCCATACAGATAACTATGTATCAGTCCACTATTCTATCTACCTTGTAACCATGTATATAATTGTGACCAAATTTTCTGGGTTTTTTTTTCTTTTTTGCATCTAGCCAATCTGATAGTATGTCCATTTCTGCGGTTTCAAGGATTTTATCTATCACTTCATCTATTTGCGGTGTTCTAGGTTCCTTCCAGTGTTTCGCAAAAACTATTCTTGCTGCTGTTATAGTATGAATAGTTAAATATGATTTTTTAGAGTCTAGTATATCTGGCAAATTATTTAATGGGAATAGTTCTGGTACCATCGGTATTGAAGTTTCTAATATCTCTTGTAGCATCTGATTCACTTTACTCCAGTATCTTTGGGCGTCTTTGCACATCCACCACATGTGATAAAATGTTCCTTCTTTCTGTTTACATTTCCAACATATATTTGAAAACTGGGTGCTTATTTTAGCCAGTGTTGTAGGGGTCACGTACCATCTGTAGAACATTTTGTATATATTCTCTTTAAATACAACAGATTTAGTTAATTTTATATTTGTTTTCCAAATTCGTTCCCATTGATTCAGTTCGATATTATGTCCTACATTCTGTGCCCATTTAATCATACATGCCTTAACCACTTCATCTTGTGTTTCAAAATCTAACAGAAAATTATATGATAACTTAATACATTTTCCCTCTGATTCTAGAAGAATTCTGTCAAAGGGGGTATTTTCTAAATAAAAGCCCTGTTGATTATCTTTAGCAAACCTTGATAATAATTGTGATCACGCCCACCAATTCATTTCGAAATCGAAATTTCCTGCAAGATTTCTCAGGAAAAAAGTTTTGTGCAGAGAAATATCACTGCTGATGAGAAAAGAGAGATTTTGTTGTTGTTCTTGTTGTTTGTTTCTGGCTGAGAGGGAGCATCTGTGATATTCCAGTAGCTAAGTATATTATAGCTGCTGGAGCTGTCTTCCAATTTTGTAGGCAAACTGAGACTGAGAGAGTACTCAGTATGGTAAAAGTGGACCAACATATCTTACAACATATATTTGGAAAGTGTTTAAAAAAGGAAACATGTTTGATTCTAGGCCTGCTTAGAAAAGTTACTTTTTCGGATGACACCTCCAGCCAGTATGGTATTTCCCCGTCTTTAGTTTCTGCTACAGTATATGTTGGCATAGAGGCCAAGGCTACCCAGTCATAACAAGAAGTAGCATTCGAAACTGGCTTAAACCTTACCACTTCCGGTATCTATAAAATCATTTATATAAAAATTGTCAAAATATGATGTTCAGCTGTTTGGTTTAGAACAGCACATGCATCTTTTCATGAAAATAAAAAGCAACCATTTTCTAATAGCCTTTCCAAACCTTGTGCTTTCCAAACATTATGGACTTTATTTCCATTGCCTTCAGCTAGTATGGATAGCCATGCTGGTTGGGAATGATGGGGGTTGTAGTGTAAAACATCTGAAAGGTATGTGTTTGGAGGGCCTATTTTTATTCACAACTTGAGTTGTGTGTAGAACCTTGTATACTAATTAAAAAACATGTTCTTTGAGCCTCTCTCCTTCTGCAGCCAAAACAGCAGCATCTACTCACAAGAAGTAGGTGTCAGCATTCCTAGCCTTTTGTAGAGGTACAAAAAATGTTTAGGGAGCAAAAACCATAAATGGAGGGGAAATCCCCCCTCAGTTTCGAACACTGATGACTACACATGCTCAGTTAAAGAGGGGAAAAATGGAAAATTGAGAGGAGGGAGAATAAAATTAAGTATCCTCAGAAGGGACTGGAGTAGTCCAGACTAAAGACAGGCACAAATTAAGAAATGAATTACCAAATTCATTTTAAAAAATCACCAATTTCTTGATTTATATTCATATGAATCAATGCCCCTGGGAAATACAAATCAACCATTTTTTAGTGATTTTTGATTTATCAATTTGTTGGGCTATAAAATATACCCCCAGGAACCTAGAGACACCAAACTGCAGGAAAGGTTCCTCAGATTGTTCTCTACAATCCCTCCATGTTTGGTGAAGATTGGATTTCAGATGTCCAAGTTATACACCTACAAAGAGCGCCCCCAAGAAGTCCTCCCTCAGGCATGTAGAGACACCAAAATCACGAAGAAGCTTCCCCTGAGTCTCCTCTGCAGTATGGTGAAGACTGGGTTTCCCCAAGCCATCTGCTCAAGGGCACTTTGCTGGGGGGGGGGGAACCCACTTTGTGAGTGTATAGCTCAGATGTCTGAAACCCAGTCTTCACCAAATTTGGAGGGATTGTAGAGGAAAGCCAGGGGAAGCATTTCTGTCATGTTTATATCTCTAGGTGCCTGGGGGAAACTTTCCTGGGGTAGCCCTCCTTGTGGGTATATAACTCAGATGTCTAAATCTCAAACTTTACCAAATTTGCAGGACTTGTAGATGAGTGTTGGGGAAGGTTGTCCTTCAAATTTGGTGTTTCTAGGTGCTTGTGGAGCTGTTTTATATAGGGTTTTAAAGTAAAAATGAATTAATGAACTGATTTGTCAGAAAAAAATTGTAAATTCATAATTTGTAATTTGTTGACCTTAATAAATCATGAATCAAAACAAATCACAATTTTTCTGATTTGTGCCCATCTCTACTTCAGACTATAACATTTGTTCCAAGCCCCACTTACGTTTCTATCATTTCATTCAGTAAAAGAAGGGTTTGAACCTGCACAGAGCTGTAACTAGTCATTTTAGCACTTGGGCAAGCAGAAGAAAATATGTGTCAAAATCTTGATTGCAATTCATGATGTGAAAATAATATAAGTAGTTACAACACTGAACCCATATGATCTGTTGACCAGCCCTCTGGATGCTGCCTCCCTAAATCAGTAGTTCCCAACCTTGGGTAACCAAGGAGTTGCAATGCAATTCCCAAAAACCTTAACCATTCTCAGTGCTGCCTTGAATTTTCAGGAGTTGCAGTCCAAGGATACTGGGATTACCCAAGGTTGGGAATCACTGTTTTAAGTCCAGGCCAGATGCCTGTTTTACTGAATCCTGGATAGTCATGATGTCCTCTGGCGCATCAAGGTATGGCAGAATTAATAATCACGTGCAACCAAGTTTATTTTGGCTTATGGTAATCCTCTCCAGGGTTTTCTAGGTATAGTGTGTTCAGACATGGTTTGCTATTCCCTTCTTCTGGGGGCACCCTGGGATTGTGCAACTTGCCCAAAGCTACACAGGCTGACTCTTCTTCCAGGAGCACAGTAAGGAATACAACTCCCAACTTCTGCTTCCATGACCAGATGTCTAACTCACTGAGCTATTTAGCCAGCTAGGCCCCTAGCAGCATGTCTACTGGCTGGGGGCTTTGTTTTCCAGTGTCCTTTCCTTTTTCCTTAATTTTATTTTTTATAACACATAAAAACATATTTCTATTGTCATTCGTCATGTTCACTGGATATACATCAAAATGTTCATATCATATCATGTCTCATTTGTCTCTATACCTTATTTCTTTGCTCTAGCCACTCATACATTTTATTCCAGTTTTGATAATATTCTGAATCCTCTTTCCCTTTAATTGTCATTGTCAATCTATCCATCTCTGCACAATCTAAGATTTTTTGTACAATTATTTCTTCTAACGGAGATTTCTCATTTTTCCAATATTGAGCCTATACTATTCTAGCCGCCGTCAATATATGTAATATAATATAGCTATCTTGTTTGTTAATATTCTTTGGCATAATACCCAATAAAAACAACTCTGGTTTGAGTTCTATATTCAGTTTCGTTTATTTTTTTTATCCAAGAGTGTATTTTAACCCAATATTTTTTTGCTTTTTCACAAGTCCACCATACATGATAATATGTTCCCTCATGTTTTTTACATTTCCAACACCTTTGGGAAACATTTGGGAACATTTTTGCTATTCTAGTCGGTGGTAAATGCCATCTGTAAAACATTTTGTATAAATTTTCTTTATATGCAGTTGCTAAGGTTAATTTACAATTATCACTCCATAACTTTTGCCACTTTTCTAGCTGAATTGTATAACCAAAGTTTTTAGCCCAATGTATCATTGTTTCTTTCACTTGTTCATCTTCCATTTTCACTTCTAAGAGGAATTTATTGTTGTTGTTTAGTCGTTAAGTCGTGTCCGACTCTTCGTGACCCTATGGACCAGAGCACGCCAGGCCCTCCTGTCTTCCACTGCCTCCCGGAGTTGGGTCAAATTCATGTTGGTAGCTTCGATGACACTGTCCAACCATCTCGTCCTCTGTCGTCCCCTTCTCCTCTTGCCTTCACACTTTCCCAACATCAGGGTCTTTTCCAGGGAGTCTTCTCTTCTCATGAGATGGCCAAAGTATTGGAGCCTCAGCTTCAGGGTCTGTCCTTCCAGTGACCACTCAGGATTGATTTCCTTCAAAATGGATAGGTTTGTTCTCTTTGCAGTCCAGGGGACTCTCAAGAGTCTCCTCCAGCACCACAATTCAAAAGCATCAATTCTTCGGCGGTCAGCTTTCTTTATGGTCCAGCTCTCATTTCCATACATCGCTACTGGAAAAACCATAGCTTTGACTATGCGGACCTTTGTCAGCAAGGTGCTGTCTCTGCTTTTTAAGATGCTGTCTAGGTTTGTCATCGCTTTCCTCCCAAGAAGCAGGAGTCTTTTAATTTCGTGGCTGCTGTCACCATCTGCAGTGATCATGGAGCCCAAGAAAGTAAAATCTGTCACTGCCTCCATATCTTCCCCTTCTATTTGCCAGGAGGTGATGAGATCAGTGACCATGATCTTAGTTTTTTTGATGTTGAGCTTCAGACCATTTTTGGCGCTCTCCTCTTTCACCCTCATTAAGAGGTTCTTTAATTCCTCCTCACTTTCTGCCATCAGAGTGGTATCATCTGCATATCTGAGGTTGTTGATATTTCTTCCGACAATCTTAATTCCGGTTTGGGATTCATCCAGTCCTGCCTTTCGCATGATGTATTCTGCATATAAGTTAAATAAGCAGGGAGACAATATACAGCCTTGTCGTACTCTTTTCCCAAATTTGAACCAATCAGTTGTTCCATATCCAGTTCTAACTGTTGGTTCCTGTCCCACATATAGATTTCTCAGGAGATGGATAAGGTGGTCAGGCACTCCCATGTCTTTAAGGACTTGCCATAGTTTCTTGTGGTCGACACAGTCAAAGGCTTTTGCGTAGTCAATGAAGCAGAAGTAGATGTTTTTCTGGAACTCTCTGGCTTTCTCCATAATCCAGCGCATGTTAGCAATTTGGTCTCGAGTTCCTCTACCCCTTTGAAATCCAGCTTGTATTTCTGGGAGTTCTCGGTCCACATACTGCTGAAGCCTACCTTATAGGATTATGAGCATAACCTTGCTAGCATGTGAAATGAGTGAAATTGTACGGTAGTTGGAGCATTCTTTGGCACTGCCCTTCTTTGGGATTGGGATGTAGACTGATCTTTTCCAATCCTCTGGCCACTGCTGAGTTTTCCAAACTTGCTGGCATATTGAGTGTAGCACCTTAACAGCGTCGTCTTTTAAGATTTTAAATAGTTCCACTGCAATGCCATCACCTCCACTGACCTTGTTGTTACCCATGCTTTCTAAGGCCCACTTGACTTCACTCTCCAGAATGTCTGGCTCAAGGTCAGCAACCACACTACATCCAGATCTTTCTGGTATAATTCCTCTGTGTATTCTTGCCACCTCTTCTTGATGTCTTCTGCTTCTGTGAGGTCCCTACCATTTTTGTCCTTTATCATGTCCGTCTTTGCACAAAAGTTTCCTTTAATATCTCCAATTTTCTTGAACAGATCTCTGGTTTTTCCCTTTTTATTATTTTCCTCTATTTCTTTGCACTGTTCATTTAAGAAGGCCCTCTTGTCTCTCCTTGCTATTCTTTGGAAGTCTGCATTCCATTTTCTGTAACTTTCCCTATCTCCCTTGCATTTTGTTTCCCTTCTCTTCTCTGCTATTTGTAAGGCCTCGTTGGACAGCCACTCTGCTTTCTTGCATTTCCTTTTCTTTGGGATGGTTTTTGTTGCTGCCTCCTGTATAATGTTACAGGCCTCCATCCATAGTTCTTCAGGCACTCTGTCCACCAAATCTAGTTTCTTAAATCTGTTCTTCACTTCCACTGTGTATTCATAAGGGATTTGGTTTAGATTATACCTGACTAGCCCAGTGGTTTTTCCTACTTTCTTCAGTTTAAGCTTGAATTTTGCTATAAGAAGCTGATGATCAGAGCCACAATCAGCTCCAGGTCTTGTTTTTGCTGACTGTATACAGCTTCTCCATCTTTGGCTGCAGAGAACATAATCAATCTGATTTCGGTATTGGCCCATCTGGTGATGTCCATGTGTAGAGTCGCCTCTTGTGTTGTTGGAAAAGAGTATTTGTGATGACCAGCTTGTTCTCTTGACAAAACTCTATTAGCCTTTGCCCTGCTTCGTTTTGAACTCCAAGGCCAAACTTATCTGTTGTTCCTTTTATCTCTTGACTCCCTACTTTAGCATTCCAGTCCCCTATAATGAGAAGAACATCTTTCTTTGGTGTCAGTTCTAGAAGGTGTTGTAAGTCTTCATAGAATTGGTCAATTTCAGCCTCTTCAGCATTGGTGGTTGGTGCATAAACTTGGATTACTGTGATGTTGAAAGGTCTGCCTTGGATTCGTATTGAAATCATTCTATCATTTTTGAGATTATATCCCAGTACAGCTTTTCCCACTCTTTTGTTGACTATGAGGGCTACTCCATTTCTTCTACGGGATTCGTGCCCACAATAGTAGATATGATAATCATCTGAATTGAATTCGCCCATTCCCGTCCATTTTAGTTCACTGATGCCCAGGATGTCAATGTTTATTCTTGCCATCTCCTTTTGACCACATCCAGCTTCCCAAGGTTCATAGATCTTACATTCCAGGTTCCTATGCAGTATTTTTCTTTGCAGCATCGGAATTTCCTTTCACTTCCAGGCGCGTCCGCAGCTGAGCGTCCTTTCGGCTTTGGCCCAACCACTTCATTAGTTCTGGATCTACTTGTCCTTGTCCTCTGCTCTTCCTCAGTAGCATCTTGGACGCCTTCCGACGTGAGGGGCTCATCTTCCAGCATCATATCTTTTAGCCTTTTGTTTTTGTTCATGGGGTTTTCTTGGCAAAGATACTGGAGTGGATCGCAAAGTTCCAGGTGGATCGCGTTTAGTCAGAACTCTCCACTATGACCTGTCCATCTTGGGTGTCCCTGCACGGCATAGCCCATAGCTTCTCTGAATTACTCAAGCCCCTTCGCCACAACAAGGCAGCAATCCATGAAGGGAGAGGAATTTATAGATATTCTTAATTAGCTTATCTTCTGTAGAGAGTAATATTTTATCAAATTGTGGCTGTTCCTTGTAGAAACCTTGTGTTCTAGATTCCTCCTTATATATTGATTGAATTTGCAATAAAGGTAACCATGATAGTATCAGTCCTTGGTTTGCTAGTTCTTCTTTGGTTTTGAGGTTTCCTTCTGGATTTCATTATATGTCACTATTTTCTCAAAGTTGTTAAGATTTAGATAAGTAAATGCTTCTGTCGGAGAGACCCATCTTGGTATTTTCCTATAGATTCTGGTTTTTACTTTTTCCCATGTAGTTAGCAAAGTGTCTCTTATCAAGTTGTTTTGAAAGTATTTGTGTGCTTTAGTTTTGCCATACCATAAAAAGGCGTGCCATCCTATCTGCAAGTCATGTCCTTCTAGATATAAAAGCCTTTTATTCCTCAGACATATCCATTCTCTCAGCCACACCAAAACTGAAACTTGGTAGTACAGTGTCCAATCTAGTAGGCCAAAGCCTCCTCTTTCTTTCGCCTCCTGCAGTAATTTGGTTTTTATCCTTGCTTTTTTTTTTTTTTTTTTTTTGGACCAGACGAATCTTAGGGTTAATTTATTCAATTCCTCAAAAAACGTCCGGTTAAGCTTTATTGGAATTGTTTGAAAGAGGAAGAGTACTTTTGGTAGTATGTTCATTTTTATAGTTGCAATCCTTCCTAGAAATGATAGCTGTCTGTCCTCCCATCTTTCCAGAGCCTGCTTTATTTCATTCAATTGGTTCCCCTAATTCTCTTCTTTTATTGTTGAGCATCTGGCTGTCAGGTAAATTTCCAAGTATTTAACTCTCTTGACTATTTGAAGCTTGGTCTTCTCTGTTAGGAGATTTTTCTGTTTATCCGTCATGTTTTTTACAATTAGTTTAGTTTTCCCTCTATTTATCTTGAATCCCGCTACTTCTCCAAATTTTTCAATCTGTTCCAGTAATTTCAGAGCTGACTCTAATGGGTTTTCTAATATGAAGACCAGATCATCCGCAAAGGCTTGCAATTTGTACTTTTCATTTTTAACTTGGGTCTGTTTTATTTCTTCATCTTGTCTTATCTCTCTACAGTGGACCCTCGACTTACGAAGGTCCCTACTTACGAAAATTTTGAGGTATGAAAAGCTCCGGCCGCAAAATTTTGGTTCGACTTGCGGCCGGAGCTTTGACCTACGAAAGGCAGGGGGAAAGGGCGGGAAATTCAAAGCCGTCCCCGCTACCCTCTGCCTCCCGTCCCCGCGGGGACAGGAGGCAGAGGGCACCGGCGACAGGAGACAAGAGGGCAGTGGGGGCAGCTTTGGAAGCCCGGCAAGCCAAAAGCCGCCCCGACCTCCGAGCCCGCTGCCGGCTTTCCGGGCTTCGAAAGCTGCACCCGCTGCCCTCTTGTCTCCTGTCGCCGGTGCCCTCTGCCTCCTGTCCACGGGGACAGGAGGCAGAGGGCACCGGGGACAGGAGACAAGAGGCAGCCCGGCAAGCCGAAAGCTGCTCCGCGCCCGCTGCCAGCTTTCAGCTTGCTGGGCTTCGAAAGCTGCACCCACTGCTCTCTTGTCTCCTGTCCCCGGTGCCCTCTGCCTCCTGTCCACGGGGACAGGAGGCAGAGGGCACCGGGGACAGGAGAGAAGAGGCAGCCTAGCAAGCCGAAAGCAGCTCTGCGCCCGCTGCCAGCTTCCTGACCTCCGTGCCTGCTGACGGCTTTCGGCTTGCTGGGCTTCGAAAGCTGCACCTACTGCCCTCTTGCCTCCTGTCCCCGGTGCCCTCTGCCTCCTGTCCCTGTGGGGACCGGGGACAGGAGACAAGAGGCAGCCCGGCAAGCTGAAAGCTGGCAGCGGGCGCGGAGGTTGGGAAGCAGGCAGCAGGCGCGGAGCAGCTTTTGGCTTGCCGGGCTGCCTCTTGTCTCCTGTCCCCGGTCCCCCGGTCCCCACGGGGACAGGAGGCAGAGGGCAACGGGGATGGGAGACAGAGGGCACCGGGGACGGGAGACAGAGGGCAGCAGAGGGGGTTTGGAAGCCTGGGAAGCGGAAAGCCGGCAGCGGGCGCGGAGCGGCTTTCGGCTTGCCGGGCTTCCAAAGCTGCACCCGCTGCCCTCTGCCTCCTGTCCCCGGTGCCCTCTGCCTCCTGTCCCCGCGGGGACGGGAGGCAGAGGGCAGCGGGGACAGAAGGCAGAGGGCAGCGGGTGCAGCTTTGGAAGCCCGGGATTTTTTTTCTTTGGCTGGAACGGATTAAATGGTTTTCAATGCATTCCTATGGGAAATGGACCCTCGACCTACGGACTTTTCGACCTGCGGCCACCGTTCCAATACGGATTAATTCCGTAAGTCGAGGGTCCACTGTATTCAGTATTTCCAACATCAAAATAAACAACAGTGGAGATAGGGGACATCCTTGCCTAGTTTCTTTTTGGATCTCAACTATTCCTGTAGATTCTCCATTGACTATTATCTTTGCTGTTTATTGCTCATAAATTGCATTTATCATATTTATGAAGTATTGACCAAAGTCCATTATTTCGAGTTGTTTCCGCATAAATTTCCAATTTATGTTGTCAAAAGCCTTCTGTGTGTCCAGAAATAGTAAGGCCATCTGTTTATCTGGGTGTGTTTCATAGTACTCCAAGATATCCATTATAACTCTCAAGTTATGTCTCAGTTGTCTCTTAGGTAAAAATCCATTTTGATCTGGATGAATAAATTCGCCTAGATATTTTTTCAGCCTATTTGCCATTATTGTCGCCATAATTTTGTAGTCCATATTCAATCGTGAAATTGGCCTGTAGTTTTCTATTGCTTCTAGTTCCTTCTCCTCTTTAGGAATCAAAGTAATATATGCTTCCATCCAGGATTTTGGTGCTTTTGCTTCTTGTAAAACCTCATTACATATATCTTTCATGGGGTTACTTAGGATCACTTGAAATATTTTATAGTATTCTGCTGGTAATCCTTCCGACCCTGGTGATTTTTCATTTTTTAAAAATTGCTTCTGTTATTTCCTCCATTGTAATTTTTGCGTTTAATATTTTCTTATGAGCTTTAGGAATTTTAGGTAACTTTGCCTTTTCTAAATATTCTTGGATCTTTTCTGAAGAGACTTCTTGCGCTTTATAAAGATTTTGATAGTATACTCTGATTATCCTTTAGATTTCTTTTTCTTGATGTTGAATCTTCCCTGTTTCATCTTTTAATTTATCAATTTGTCTCTTTTTTTTTTCTTTTTTTTAAGTTTATAGGCTAGCCATCTTCCTGGCTTATTTGCATTTTCAAAGAAATTTTGTTTTGTTCTCTTAATTTGTTGAGCTGTTTCTATTAAGTTTCATTTATGTTTAATCAGTGCCATATTATTTTGAATTTGTTTTTTTCTGTGGGTATTTTTGAAGTTCTGCTTCTAGTTTTCCGTATTCTTCCTTCAATTTCTGGTACTGTTGCTTTTTCATCTTGTTTTTCTTTGCTTTGTATGTTATCGCTATTCCCCTAAAGAATGCTTTCGCGATGTCCCATATATTCTGAAGTGTTGTCTCTCCTTTTGTGTTTTCTTTTAAAAAAAAGTTCCATTTCTTTTCTGGCCCTCTCAATGAATTCTTTTTCTTTCAAAACTGCTGCATTTAAAGTCCATTTCTTATTTTTCCTCTGGATACCTCCCCATTTAATTTTGTTTGGGTTATGGTCTGCCCATAAATTAGTAACTATTTCTACTTCCTGTCTCTCTAGCTTCAGTTCTGCTGAGGTCCATATCATGTCTATTCTGGACCAGGATTTGTGTCTGTTCGAGTAAAAAGTAAATTGTTCTTTTTCCCCATTCAATTCTCGCCATATATCTTTTAATCCCAATTCTTCCACCATCTGAAAAAATATTTTTGGTAGCTTCCTTCTTCTAGTCGTGGTCTTGTTTCATTTCTTATAATCTAATCTTTCATCTGCTATTGCATTGAAATCGCCCAGTAGACAAACATATTGTGGTTCTTTTTCTGCTATTTGGGTATATAGTTTCTTATAAAAGTTCTCCAGGTTATTATTGGGTGCGTAGATTGCCACTAATGGTGTTTTTTTTTCTGGTTTATTATGGTTTCCACCATTAATATTCTTCCTTTTTTATCCACATAGACAAATTTGCCTTCTCTACTGGGTTTCATATATATGGCTATCCCTCTCTTTTTCTTGTCCTGGTCAGCTGAGAAGAAGAGTTTTCCCATTTTCTTACGTTCTAGTAGTTTATGATATTGTTGTTTAATATGTGTCTCTTGAAGGCAAATTATCTCACCTTTTTCCTTTTGTAATTTTGCAAATATTCTCTTCCTCTTCATTGGAGAATTAAGTCCATTTATATTAACTGAGAATATTCCTACGTTTTTCTCCATGTTTACTTATATTTGGGGTTTATTGTCCTGGTTTGTCTCTTCTCTTTCATGGGTGCATCTCGTTCTTGTTCCATCGCTTCCAGTTCTTTATTTTTATCCCTTTGTTCTTGTTCTTCTCTTTCCTTACTCTGTGATCTCAAAGAGTATTCATGTTCTTCTCTCCCTTTCGGGGTGTCTTGTTCTTCTGTTGTCTTAATATATCTATCATAGAAATTTTTGGCTTTATCAATGCTATCCAATCTGAATCTTTTAGTATCCCAATTGATCAGTATTCCCTCCGGCACTAGCCATCTGAAATTTATTTTTTTCTCATTAAGCTTATTCGTTAAGAATTGATATTGTTTCCTCACATCTCTTATCTTCCATGGTATTTGTTTCATTACTACTATATCTTGATCTTGACATCTCAATGGTTTGTCATTTGTTACTCTTAATATCATATCTCTCATCAATTTTCTCAAAAATTTCACGTGCACGTCCCGGGGCGTTTTGTTCCTCTTTGAGAAGCTGGAGTTGACTCTGTAAATTTGATCTATTTCTTTTGCCATCTCCGGAAGTTCGAGGCCTACTGCCTCCGCCAATGCTTCATTCACTTGCGTGAATAGATCCATCTCTTTATTTTCAGGAATATTTTGAAGCCTCAAAATATATGATGCTCTTTCCATTTCCAAAGTTAACATGGAGTCTGTGTAGCTCTTACAGGCTGCCTGTGTTTTTTCTCTCTCTTTTCTAAGCTCCTGTATCTCTTCCTCAGTTTTCCGTGTTCTTTCTTCAATTTTCTCAATTTGTTCTTTATTTTCTTTAACACTTTGTTGAGTTTGTGTTAGTTGTATTTCCAGATGGGTTAATTGCAAATCAATCCGGTAGTTTTTCCCCTCCAGTTTCTGTTGGCTCTCCTCTATTTTTTGTTGTGTTAGTTTCATCCCTTCTTCAGTTTTCTGTTGACTCATTCTAATTTCTGGAAGCATCTCTTGAATAAGTTTGGTAAGGGTCTGTAGGACTTTATTTGATTTATATGGCTGTAATAAGACCTCTAAGGTTCTCTGTTGCGCTGCGCTGGCATTTGCTGATGAGGGTTTACTAGATGGTGCTGATCCTGGCTTTTTCCATGCTTTATCTGGATTGGAAGCCATCTTAAATTAGCTCCTCCCTAATTCAGTCCACCTAATTTCTACTAGATTAGTTGAGAATAGACTGTACAGTATAAGTTCAGATAAACCAATTTTAAATAGCAGTAAGTCCACCCCCCAGAGCTGATCCTTCTGTTACAATCCTTATTTTATTTCAAAACCTTTTATACTCCAAATATAGGAAAGAGTAAGATAAACCCCCCTAGTAGCCCCAGTTACTTATAATCCACTCCTTTGAGATAGTCACTGTTTATACATCCAGATGTCTTCTTAGTGTCTTCTAAAATCCAAGTAATATCAAAAGGAAGTATCTCTTTTTAAGTATAAACTCCCCGACTATTTGTAGCTATTTGGAGCTGTGCACATCTCCCAAAAATGGTGAAGGCCAAAGAGGGGTCAAAGAAGGTCCAATATGAAGGCTCCAAAAGTTGTAATCCAAGAGTTATAACCCAAAATTGTAAAGTCTCTTAGGTTTTGTGAAGTCCAACACTTATTTATAATTCCAAATTAAGGGGTTATTTGTAGCCCAAATATAGGAGGGTATCCAGATGCATAAAAGCAAAAAATCCACCAATAGCCTATAATTAAGGATCCAGATAGTTTCTTGATGTCTTCTTAGTCTTCTAAGATCAGGAACCAACTATAAACTTCAAAGTTCAGTCTTCCGTCTTCTATATAGACAAGTTTATTTGTAATCCACTATGTATATTCCCAAATGGACAAAAGAACAAGAAAAATGGAAAATTCAACAAGCCCTTTAAAAATTAGAGAGTTCCTTTGCAACTCCTCCGCTCAAGCCATTCTAAGCCAAGTAGTTTGAGAACTGGGAAGACTGCCAATTTAGCAAAAACAGTCAAAACAATCCTCCCCTCCAACGACAAAAACCAGAAACACTAACGCAGAAAACAGCCGATAACGAAACTAGTCTCCGTTCAGTTCATTCTATAATCTCCATTTCGTGAAGTGGGGGTTACAACTCCACATTCGTCTTATTTCACAATAAAAAAAGAGAAAAAGGAAAAGTTTTCCCCAAACTCCACCTCCGTATTTTTCAAGCACTTAGTTGAATATTGTAAATGTCTTCAAATGACGTTCAGGCTATTAACAAAGCAATCAGTCCTTCACTAGCTTCCCTCCTCCCTGCTGAAGGCTGCCGTTTCAGGTCTGTGAGGGAAGAACTAGCTCAAATGAAAGTTTCAGGTCTCTCTCTCCTTATTTATCCAAGCCTGATAAAATAAAGCTTAAGAAGTAAAATATTTAAGTCTCACCCAAAGTAAACACGACAATATCCTCTTTTAATGTCCAATTCTTCTTAATTAGTCCAGTGTCGAAAGCTTCAGGGGAACACGTAATGGCGCGTCCCTTTCTTTCCTCCTGGGGAAAGGTAAACCTCTGAATCAAGCCGGGACAAGTTGCTGGTTCGCCCCACGACCCAAAGGTAAATACCTCTCTTCAAACAGCCCAACAGACTATCTTCAGCCTCATCTGAGACCCCCCGTCCGGAGAAAAATCCTCCCCCTGAGCAAGGAGCTCAGGAGAGAGCAGCCGCTTTCGACGTCTACTGGAAGTCGTCTCCCAGTGTCCTTTCCTAAAGCAGTAGACACACTGCCAGGCCATTATTAGAAGTTGGAGGAAGCTGCAAATTGTCTAAATTTGGGAACCTTGCTCAATTACAGCCCTGCGGTGCAGTCTTCTAGTGCAGTGGTCCCCAACCTTGGGCCTCCAGATGTTCTTGGACTTCAACTCCCAGAAATCCTGGCCAGCAGAGGTGGTGGTGAAGGCTTCTGGGAGGTGTAATCCAAGAACATCTGGAGGCCCAAGGTTGGGGACCACTGTTCTAGTGTATGCACATCTGGGAGCAAATCTCATTGAATTCAATAGGACTTATTTTAAGTGATTTAGCATAGGATTGCACAGCAAGTCACTTACTTAAATAATTCATGTTATTTTGATTTTATTCATACCATTAAATGGGAAAAAAACCCAAACCTGTATGTCCTGCTTACCCTGCACTTCCCTTTGATTTTTGTCTCTTTATGTCTAAATAAATATTTGATGCCAGTTTGGATTCATCAAAGGCAAAAACAGTAAGATTTTCCCCCACTGCTTTTTAGAAGTTGTTATAATTCAGGGTCAAATTTTATCCTTAGATGAATATGTGCAAAGATGATATTTTGCCTCTAATGTGTATGAGATAAAGGCAGTTTTTAAATTAGAATGTTGATTAATTATGAATAGGAAATATAATGAATTTATATTTAATTATTGAATGAAACTACAAGGGAAATCAGCAGCCTTGACATTTGATGCAGATACATTGATTATACCTTGTCTTCATCAGTGTACACACATAGAAATACATATCAATAACCTCTTCTTGTGGATATTCTACGGGTGCTTTTGCAAGTCCTTTGAAGACTCTTTTATCTAGTGTTGAGTTTTCTGAACTTTTGAAGTATGGTTATGGTAGATTATACACATATCAAATTCCACAGAATTGTAAATATTCAATTTATCCTGAAACACAAGTTTCTTCTGCTGTGAAAAGCCAGTAATACAAGTTGCTTCACTCCTGTGCATTTATTTAACACCAGTCTCATAGAAAAATATAAAAGGGGAAGAATTTCTAATCACTTACCTTTGCGTGCTTCATTTAATTGGCCGAAATCCTGTTGCTTAGCATAGTAAGTCACAGCATAGAGGAGTTGACTCACCAACTCTGCATTGATTCAATGAACCCACGGCAGTGTGATTCACTGCACTAAGGAACAGGATTTTAGCCATTGTGTGTGTGTGGATGTTGTTATATATGCAAAATCTGGGCCAGAAGGAGGGGATGTGCCAATGATTGGGATGAACATTATTGTTGGTATTATTAATTATACCATATCCATTTAGCTAGTAATTTTTTTTGTTTGCATTTCCAGATAAATCATTTATTTAGAATATATTTTGTGGGTAATTTGTTAGCATCTCTGCTTAGATTTTGGTTCATCCTCTTGACAGAATGATTTCATATAAAACCAGAATAGTGACTGTTAGTATCTGAGTTGCTATTGGTATTCATCACAGTACATGGTCTTGTTTTAGTTTCTTTTCAGGTCTTCTCTCTCTTGTGTATTCATGTTGCATCTGTTTTCTTTGACTAACAAAGTGAAGCTTTCATTACAACTGATGCAGCTTTGCAGAATTACTTTGAACCAACAAAAACTGAGTTTCACATTGCTTAAATTGTTTTATATGTTTTAATTGATTTTAAATTGTTCGGCATGTTTTGCCCTGAATTCATTTTATCCACATCCTACCCTGAGTTCCTGTGAGTGTGGAATGAATGAATGAATGAATGAATGAATGAATGAATAAATGAATAAATAAATGAATAAATGAATAAATGTGAGAACCACCAGTTTTTGTGTGCTGGTGCTCCAGTTTTTACATATCACAATTTTACTATGCTGTACTTTGAGATTCTTTGTTTTCTCTCCTTAAAAAAAGGAGATGCCATATGAAAAGATGCCATGTATTCCTTAGTCTTTTAGTTTGGTTCAGGTATTTCTTGGATTGCCTTCAGTGTTGTGCATGTAAAGAAAAAGGAGCAGCTCATGGAAAGGAGAGGGCGTGAGGGCAGGATAGGGCTACATTAAGCTCTGAGAAGAAGGTGAAACAGAGCATTCATAAAGCCACAGATGGATTTCCAAGAGAGTGTAGTTCAGTCCTTACTCCTGCAAAGTCAGGTCATTTATTCTTGCTTTTCCATTTCACTCTCTCTGAGCCCGCCAACAAGGAAAAGCTGCCAGGCAGTGGAGCATTGCCCCTGTCCAGGGTCCTGAATCATCTTCCTTCTTTTGCTCATTACATCTTAAGTCAGCAGTTTACACAGGAAATGTTGTGCCCTGTTAGTTGGCCTTATACAGATATTACCAAAACATGGATTTTGGGACTTTTTGCATTGATGGCAGTTTTGTTAGAGTTTGGTTTTGTGTTTGTGTGTCCAAGGCCCCCTTGGTTATTCACTCTTTATTCTAATGAAATGTCCTTATTAAAACTTAAAAAAACCCCAAGGATGTCACTCTTCAATTTGAAAGACATTCACTATGCACTAACAGTGAATACAAATACACGTTTAGCAATGAAATGTAGACTGAAGGAGGGCAGGCTGTCTAGTTTTTTTTTTTTTTTACGAGAACACTGAGATACATCATCTGGAGGCTACTACAAAAGACTTACACTTAGAATGAGCGACACCTGGGTTTAAGAACTTATTTTGAGCACTAGAACTGAAGAGAGCCCACAGTTATTTCATACAAAAACCAATTCTTACTTACTCCAACTGTTCTTAATTCCATTTTTACAATTTGGGGAGAAGAATGTTTCCACTCACCCCACTATTGTAAACAATCCTTGCTGATCTCTCTATCATTCAAGGGAATTACCAGGAGATACAGATCTACCTTTTATCAGGCCCAGATACACAATCAAATTTGTTTGTAAAAATTAATTCTTCTGGTATTTGTATGTCATATAAAATGATAATATGTAACTAAATTCAGAAGCATGAAGCATAAACACAACTAATAAAGGGTTTCATATACAAATATTCCATATAAGAAGGTTTTGCTAAAGAAGACACTCGGCATGATCCAGTAATGGAAATCTGCGAATGGAGTGATGGGATTTTCTACTTCCCATTGCAACCTCCTCTGCATCCCCAAACATACTGGGAAACCCTCCAGACCCAGATTTTGAAGGTGCAGTGGGGGAATAGAAACAGGTTCTGTTGTGAAGCTCATGACAGCATTGGATTTAGCTAGTGGCAGTTTCAATGAAAGGAGTATAATTACACATTTTATTTTATTTTAATAAAAATGCTGACAGTAGCTAGAAGTAATTTAATTTGCTTTAGCCTAAACAGAGATGCTGTTCTCACTTCTTATTTTACTTTTTGCTCCTTTGCTTTGGAATCCATGACTTATGAGTTAATTAAATTGGTTACAACCATGACACCTGAGCAAGGAAATTGCCATCTTTCACAATAAACCAGTTTTTCTAAGTGACCTTTATTTAATTGCAGTTCGCAGTCCAAAAGATGATGCTTTGTAGTAGGAAATAATATTTAGCAACTGAAAAATCCTGATGAGCCATTCTGCACCATCATTAATAAACAGATAAGAATGGTCTTTACTCCTGCCTACCTTTGCTAATTGTATGCTTTTTTGTTTTCTGTCTTGCAGTTTTTGGTGAAGATCTACATGCCAGCTTATATTTTGTCAATGCATCTTTGCAAGAGGTAGTGTTTGCTAGCACCACAGGGACACTGGTGCCCTGTCCTGCCGCAGGGATCCCTCCTGTGACGCTCAGATGGTACCTAGCAACGGGCGAGGAGATCTACGATGTTCCAGGGATCCGCCACGTCCACCCTAATGGCACTCTCCAAATTTTCCCTTTCCCTCCTTCAAGCTTTAATAACTTAATCCATGATAACACTTACTATTGCACAGCTGAAAATCCTTCAGGGAAAATCAGAAGTCAGGATGTTCACATTAAGGCCGGTGAGTAGCATTCAATAATATTCTTGCTAATATCCATGTAACACACTCTTTGTAGTGAACAGCATACAGGAATGGCTTTTCCCTTGTCCAGAAATATTTGCATTATATTGATCAGCTAGACACGTGGGTGGGGTTGAGGACTGGCCAATAGTACTGTGATTTGGATGGGGCAGATACCATAAAGTGCTGGAGGAACTGATAAAAGAAAGGTAGGGAAGTTCAGGAGAGTTTTGGTAGGATAAAATGTGGGCTTTCATTCCTATGATTCACACCTGCCAAAAAACCGCCTTGACAATTGATTTGTGTTTTGGCGAGAAGCAGTTAACTTATGAGAAAAGGAGTCTGCTTCTGGGATTTTTCCTTGCCTGGTATCTCTTTGTAAATAAATGGTAACAAGCACAAGAAGGTAACCTGTAGACCATCTTGACTGCTGCCATTGGTATTCTCAACATTTAGGCTGCCCTTTGCTATGTAAAGCTTGGCATTTTTTTTCCTGTTGTCAGTGCAGGTACAATTTCGTGCAGCAATATCAGGCCATTTTCTGGCGTTTTGAGTCAGAAGCTCAATATCCCACATTCACAAACCAGAGGTGTTTATTTTTGGTTTTTTTTTTTTTGAGGAGCTGAATTAAAATACAAGTAAAGTTAAACAGACAATAAATATACAATGTAAAAATAAATAAACATAGTGTAATGTAAAAAAGCTGGTAATACAAACGTTCTAAAAGAACATTTCAAGGAAAAATTTAAAAATCAACCCACCATTTTGGGGAAGCAACAGGGATGGGAGCCAATCACGCTTCTCATGGGAATACAATCTATAACCTGAAAGTAGTCTCAGAGAAGGCCCTCTCTCAAATTTCCACTGCATGGGCAGTGATACTGAGAGAAGAAGCTCTCCTGAAGATCTTAGGAGCTGAGAATGTTCATACATGGAGATGTGGGTGTTCATATAGCTTGGACCCAAGCCATATAAGGCATTATAGGTCATAACCAGCACTTTGAATTGGGCTTTTCAAGCTATTGTAGCAAGGGAGTTATATGCTTCCTGTAGCCGGAGCCAGTCAGCAGTCTGGCTGCAGCATTTTTGAACCAGCTGAAGTTTCCAAACTGTCTCAAAAGCAGCCCACACAGAGATCCTTACAATAATCCAAGTGTCATCACTAAGGCATGTGCCACTGTGACTAGATTGGACATCTCAAGGAATTGGCAAAGCTGGTGCACTAGTCAAGTGCACACCTGGCCATGGCTGAGATCTGTGCACCCATGATCAGGAATGAATCCAGGCACACAACCAAATTGTTGCCAGGGGGAGTGTAGCCTCATGCAGTACAGGCAGAATCCCTGTTGCCTGATCTGACTTTCAATTGACCAACAGCACTTTGTCTTGTCTGGATTACATTTCAAACTGTTTTCACTTATCCAGTCCATTACTGATACAGAAATTGATTTTAAAAAGCAAGAATACCTTCCTTGGAGTTTTGCAGAAAGGAGAAATAGAGTTTTGTGCTATCCACATACTGGTGACACTGAACTCTAAAACTCTGGACAACCTCTCCCAGCAGTTTTATGCATGTTTGTAGGATAGGGAATAAAACAGAGCCCTGAAGGCTAACTAACAGTCAAGGTGATGAACAGACGTCCCCCACACCACTTTCTGAGATTGCCCCTCCAGGAAAGACTGGAGTCACTATAAAACAGTGCCTCCAAATCCCACCATAGAGAGATTGCCCAGAAAGGTACCATGGTTGATGATACTGAAAGCTGTTGAGAGGTCCAGCAGAACAAACAGGGACAAACTCTCTCTCCAGAGAGAGAGAGAGAGAGAGATAGAGATCTGAAACTTGATTGAAATGGGCCTAGATAATCCACTTCATCCAGGAATTCTTGGAGCTGAGAAACCACCACGGACTCCAGCACCTTGTCCAGAAATGAAGTATCTGAGACAGGTAGATAATTATTCAATACACTGGAATTCAAGAAGAGTTTTTCAATAATGGTCTTATGCCTTGTTCAAGCATACTGGCACCATGACTTGCTGCAAGGATGCTTTAACGACTCCCCTTAACCTCTGAGCCAATTGCCCTCTTACTGCTTTTATAAACCAGGAAGGGCAAGGACCTACCACACATGTGATAATTTTCATCTCTTCGAGAATCCTGTCCACATCCTCAGGCTGTACAAGCTGAAACATATCCATTATAACACAACAAGCAGGGGCCAAAGTTACATCCACAGGAGCTGCATCAACTGTAGCATCCAAGTCAGAGCAGATCCAAGCTATGCACATAGAAAATTAATAGACCAATCTATATTCTTTCATGGTAGTTTTTAGCACATGCATTTCCCACTTGTCTTCTGAAATAATGTAGTTCCAGCAGGGTTATTCCATATGATTCTTCCTTCTGAAAATGTAGGTTAGCCTTCCATTTATTAAAAGATGGAATATTCAGTTAGTCCTTATTTTATTTTCTGATCTGTTTTCATCCATGAAAGCAAATTTAACTGGCCACATGGCACTAAGTTGCCATTATGGTTTATTAGTATTTAATATAGAATGTAAAATCAAATAAATATGTTGGCTTTGCATATGTTGAAAGAATCACAAAATCCCAGTGTGCCAATAATGTGCACAGTAATAATAACTACATCTTCATCTTTGTTAACAGCGATCTCTTTTGTTTCATCTGTTTCGACTCATTCGAATAAATCTTTGGGGACATTCCTGTTACAAAATTGTACTATTTTGACTGCTGTAATTTCCCCTTAATAAACTTTTGTGGGTGGGTGTGCTATTTTGTGAGGGTTCTTCCATCCTGGTTTATTTATTATTTTTGCCATCTAATCTTAAAGACACAGAGGCTTGAATCAAAGGAGTCTGTGAAATGGCCTGAGGATGGACCTGACTTAGTCAGTGATTTGAGATTGTCCATGCTCACCTCAGATTTCTTTTCAGTCACAGTAGGAAATGGAGATGGCATATAATATGGAACCTCTAAAATGGTGTGTATATAGTAGCAAAGCCAGCAAAGAATCCTGTGGAAACTTAAAGACAAAAAAGTTTTATTTGGTGTAAGCTTTCATGGACTCACTTCTCCAGCTGCATGGAAATAATCTCAGTAGGTGGACATTTATACAGAAATATGAAAGAGCAATAGAAATGTACAATGTCTACCATGTTTATGCTCTTAACAGTCTGTTTAATGTCATTGGGAGTTGACAGGTAGAGTCATTAATGGTGGTCAAATATTAATGGTAGTTCTAAAAAGGCGTTCAAAGTGTATTGATGGGTGACAAGTAGATCTAAGCATAGTTAAGCAGATGGACACATGGAAGGTGGAGAAAAGTCTTTCTTTAAACTCAGTATTTGAAGTTTACAGACAATTGGTCCAGGATTGAAATTAAATAGGGTAGAGGGAATGGGAATGCAAAAAGAGAGAGAAGATTGTGCAAACAATAGTCATAAAACACATAATAGTTAGGTAGTACTGCAGAAAAACCTGCATAGATGAGTTGATTGTCACATGCAGTGAGAAGAAACAGTCCTAAGTCCCTGTTTAAGATAAGAGAAATAGAGCTGAACCTCTGGGTGTGTTCTAATTCAGCATTTTCCCTTTGGAATTTTTGAGGTTTTGTTGTTGTTGTTGTTGTTGTTGTTCAGATATGACCATCTTGAATCCAGAGAAAGAAACTGAAATGTTCTGCCTGTGGTTTTTAGTATTACTTTTCTTAACATCAGTTTTGCATATTGACTGCCCTAATTGTCCTATGTAAAATGTTGTGCGTCATTGCTGGCAAAGTTGTCCAAGGAATGGCGGATGTTGTAGGTTTTTTTTAACCTTCTTATGTGCTTTTACATTGTTTTAGAATAATTTTTAGTTCATTTTTTATGATAATATGTTTTGATATGATAAGAGTTTTTTTCACCTGGTTTAGTGATCAGACCACCTTTTAAGCCCCGAATGTCTCCTCCCAGTGGCTTCATGTTAAAAATCAAGGGGGCTAAAATAGAATGCTGTAGAGCCTCTGAGTGTCCAGTGTAGCCTTCTTGGAACATGCACTCAAACAGGATCTGAACTACTGCAGAACAGTGACCCCAGGTCCTGTGCTAACCTAATATCCAAGAAGGGTATCATGGTTGATGGTGCCAGTTATTACTAAGATCCTGCCAAACCAAGAGGAGTAAACTCCCCCATTTGGTTCCATGTGTCTGAATCTAGTTTGGAAAGCTATTGTCCACGAAAACGTACACCAAATAAAACGTTTTGGTCTTTAAATTTCTTCAGTTATAGTAGCTTGGATTTGATTTAACACAACTTGCTTTAGGACCTTACTTTAAGAAAAGAGAGTTTGGAGATTGGCCTGTAATTATTGCAGAATTCATTGATGATTCTTCAACAATGGTCTCACAAATGCTTATTTTACAGGACCATACTCCTCCTTTCAGAAACTGCTTACAATCTCCCCTGTCCTCAATTGGACAGTCTCCTTCCATCTTGTCAACCAAGGTGGACGTGTTTGCAATAAGCAAATGGTTGCCCTCACTCCACCAAGTAGTACATCCTTATCTTCAGAACAACTAAGATGAAATTCGTCCATCAGAATTACAGAAGCAGATGTAAAAATATTATGGCACCTTTGCTAGTGTGGCAAAATATGTTGCATCATATTGTGGCACTTTTTTATAGTTCTCCTAGGATGCATATCAACTCATCCATCCAATTATCTATGCTCTGGGTTAATACAGTTTTGCAATGTCCATTTGAAGAGAAATGTACCAAAATTTGATTCTATTGTAGGTTTTTACCTTGGAAAAATTAGACTAAGTGGTGTGTGACAGTCAAAGGACCAGTAGGCCTAACTTTATTTCTTGTTCTATTTGATCCCACTTGAAGCAGGAAAAATGAACATTCTTATTGCGTTTCAGTAGGGTGATGCATTTATGTGAGTGTTCACTGTTTGGCTGGTGCCTGATGTTTCTCTTGCCTAACTCTCTTAATTTTATTTTTTCTTTAGTTTTACGAGAACCATATACAGTCCGTGTGGAGGACCAGAAAGCCATGAGAGGCAATGTAGCGGTCTTCAAGTGCATTATCCCCTCCTCTGTGGAGGCATACATCACTGTTGTCTCATGGGAGAAAGACACAGTCTCACTCGTCTCAGGTAGGCTTGACTTGGTCTGTAGACTGCTCCAGCATCTCATTTTTCCTCTGAATGTGATCTTTCCTTGCAGCTGAAGGCGGGTAGATGGTGTTCTATCTTTTACATTGGGGATAATTTATTTAATTGAAGCTCCTGTGTGATTGGAGTGACACGACATGTTCAGGAAGATTTGATGTATTTTGCATATCTGGATTTGATTTAATTTATGTTTTGTTGTATGCTTGTCAAGGAAGACTTGTTTCTTCCAGTCAGTACTTTCAGTATGATAATAGTGAGGTTGTTTCTCATAAGGAAAGGTTAGGCATAATTCACCTAAAATTCCTTCGCCATTTTCTGTTAATCTACCGTATTGTATTTCTTGTGGGATCTGTGCTTGGACTGCTGAACCTGAAATCTATACAGACAATCATTTATTAAGTGGTAATTTATCACAAAGTCAGTGTAATCACTGGGTAACTGCTACCTTGTGATCTGGCACCAATGAAAAGTGTGTAGATGATCCTATTCACATGATGGGAGTAGGGCTGCAAGTTCTTTCCACACAACTGAATTCCTTCCTCCTAGCATATTTTGTTGGGATGTTCACATGAACACACACAAGTTAAGTACATTTGGAATGTGAGCATGTTGATATCTTTTAATTGGATTGAGACTTTTTATGTGTAAGTTTTTTAAAAACATTTTTTGTAAAACAATGAGTTTAATTTGGTTACTTATAATTGATTTGGTTTAAATAAAACATGTAACTACCCTTATTTCATGTTGCCTATATTAACAAATAATATTAAGAATTCTTTACAAGCAGAAGCTCTTAATATAAATATATGTTTTAAAACTCTTCAGTTAAAGATGGCCAGAATCCTATCTGGGATTTACTGTGGTGTTTGTGTAACTGCTTCTAATAGTTGGTCACACAACAATTTGTGAGACCTACATGTGACTAGGAATGTGAGTGGCAAGTTATTAATTAATTAATTCACAGTTCATTGCTGTAATTTACACATTTACACTTATATCAGCATTAATCCTCAGTAGGATCGTGGCCATTATGTATCAAATCATTTCTGTTGTGTAAGATAAACATATTCATTCATGCTACCATTATATCATGAAAAGAGCTTCCTTACTTTGTCAACTGAAAAAATGTAAATGGATAGTTGAAAATGTGCTGTATTCATAGTAGAATGTACATTTCATAATATTTTGACTACAGTATATAAAACAGACTCTTCTAAGGAATAGTCTACATTAGGAACTTATATTTTCTTATGCATGGTAACAGCTAGGAATTTATGACAGTGTTGTGAAGCATCCATTGGATAATTTGTGAAAGTCAATATAAATTTGTTATTTAACAATACATTGAAGAGTTGTAACTTATGTTTATATGTGGACAGATATCTGTTGGCTTTTGCAGTAAGGAGGGAAGTAACAAAATTAAAATGTTTATTTATTTATTTATTTCATTTATATCCCGCCTATCTGGTCAATTATGACCACTCTAGGCGGCTTACAACATACACTAAAAACAATAAACAAAAACATACACATAACATAACATAATTTTCCCAAAGATGGCAAGAAACAGAGTGTATTATAGTGAAAAAAGAAAGAAAAAAAATAATAGGAGTTAACTGGAAAGGGGGAAGGCCTGCCTAAACATCCATGTTTTCAGTTGTTTCTTGAAAATACCCAGCGAGGGAGCTGCGCGAATCTCAGGAGGTAAGCTGTTCCAGAGGCAAGGAGCCACCGCCGAGAAGGCCCGGCTTCTTGTTTTTTCCTTCTGGGCCTCCCTCGGCGTAAGGCTCCTCAACCTCACCTCCTGACTCGCGCGAGTGACACGGGTAGAACTGGGTGGGAGTAAGCGTTCCGACAAGTATCGAGGCCCTAAACCGTTTAGGGCTTTAAACGTAAGCATCAAAACTTTGAAGTCAATGCGGAACCGAATGGGCAGCCAATGCAACGCGGCCAGGGTAGGGGAGATGTGATGGTGTCTTCTCACTCCACTTAGGAGTCTGGCCGCTGCATTCTGCACCACTTGGAGTTTCCGCGTCAGCCTCAAAGGTAGCCCCACGTAGAGCGCGTTACAGTGGTCTAATCTTGAGATTATGAGCGCATGGACCAAGGTGGTGAGCGCCCCCACACCGAGATAGGGTCACAGCCGGGCTATCCGCCAGAGATGAAAAAAGGCGGTGCGGACCACCGACGCCACCTGAGTCTCCATGGAGAGCGCCAGGTCCAGATGGATCCCCAGACTGCGAACCCCACTCTTTGCAGCCAGGGCCACCCCCCCAAACGAGAGGGAGTCGCCCAAGCCACCAACAGTGGGGGCACCCACCCTCAAGACCTCCGTCTTGTCCGGGTTCAGCCTCAGCCCATTCTCCTGCATCCATTCCAGTACAGTCCCCAGGCAGCGCTGAAGGGACAGGATGGCATCACCTGCAGTTGGTGAAAAGGAGATGTAGAGCTGGGTGTCATCCGCATACTGATGACATGATGCCCCACATCCCCTGATGACCCCACCCAGCGGCCTCATGAAGATATTGAACAGCATTGGGGAGATAATCGACCCCTGTGGAACCCCACAATTGAGACTCCACGGGGCCGAGACACTCTCCCCAAGCTGTACTCTCTGGGGACGGTCCTCCAAGAAGGAACGGAGCCAGGCAAGCGCCAAGCCACCAATTCCCAGATCGGAGAGCCTCCCCAGGAGGATACCGTGGTCGACGGTATCAAAGGCCGCCGAGATGTTGAGAAGGACTAACAGAGAGATTTTTCCCCTGTCAGCCTCCCTCAATAGGTCATCATACAGGGCGACCAATACCGTCTCTGTTCCGTGGCGCGGCCTGAAGCCCGACTGAAACGGATCCAGGGCATCCGCTTCTTCCAAGAGAGCTTGAAGCTGGTCGGCCACCACCCTCTCCACCACTTTGCTCATGAAAGAGACATTGGCGACGGGCCTATAATTGCCAATTTCGTCCGCCGCCAAACTAGGTTTCTTTCTTATGGGCCTAATGAGTGTTTCCTTGAGGGCAGAAGGAAACCTGCCCTCAAGGAAAGACCCATTTATTATTACAGTGGCCCATTCTGTTGTTATCGGCCTGGCTGCTTTGATTAGCCAGGCCGGGCAAGGGTCAAGGGAGGAGGTGGTGGCTCGACAGCGATCAAGGACCTTGGCCACAGAATCGGGCGTGACAGGCTGAAAGGTGTCAAGAGTTACCGGGCAAGACGGAGCGCTGGACATCTCTGCTCGACTCACTGTGTTCAAAAAAGGAGAGAGGTCCCGGCGGATGGCCTCCACTTTAGATTTAAAAAAGGCTGCAAACTGGTCAGGTGAGAAACTAGGGGGAGGCCTATCACCCGGACCAGTTCCGGATAGGTCGCGCACTATACGGAATAACTCCGCCTGCTGGTTGGCCGCTTCGCTTATCCGGTTAGCGAAGTAAGTTCGACAAGCAGCCTTTACCTTAGACAGGTAAAGGTTAGTTGCAACCCTGACAGCTATCCAATTATAATCCGTCGGGTTCTTCCTCCACCTACGCTCTAGCCTTCTCCTATGTCGCTTCAGCCCTCGGAGCTCCTGGTTATACCAGGGCGCCGGGCGGGTTCTGCGACGGAGAGGGCGTTTAGGCGCGATCATGTCTACGGCCCTGGCGGCAGCCGTGGACCAGCTGTCAACCAGAGCGTCGACAGGAGCGCTAGCCAGGTCAGCCGTAACACCTCTCATGGCGTCCTGGAATCCAACCGGATCCAGTAGCCTTCGAGGGCGGACCATAGAAATGGGTCCCTGCTCCCTGCGAGGGGGGAGAGCCACGGAGACATTACATTTTACCAGATGGTGATCTGACCATGACAAAGGGAGCGACACAATGTCGGTCACCACCAGACCACGCTCGCTCCAATTAGTGGAAAAGACCAAGTCCAACGTATGGCCACCCACGTGTGTGGGGACGTTGACATGTTGGGACATGTTCAAGGAAGCCATGGTTTCCAGGAACTCAAGAGCTGGTCCAGTAACCTCTGCCTCTGCATGCACGTTGAAATCGCCCAAGACCAAGAGCCTCGGGGATCCCAACAATGCTGCGGAGACAAAGTCGGCCAGCTCCGGAAGGGAAGTGGCTGGGTTACAGGGAGCACGATAACACAGCAAAATCCCAATTCCATCCCTAGTCCCAATTGACACGTGGAGTGCCTCTAGACCTGGCTTCACCACAAAGGAGCGCCTAGTAACCTGTAAACTGGATTTATAAACAATGGCTACTCCCCCCCCCGCCCCTCCAGTCTACCCTGGTGCTGGACGGCATAACCGGGTGGACAGATGAGGGCCAGGGGAGGACCCCCCTCCCCACCGATCCACGTCTCGGTTATGCATGCCAGGTCTGCATCCTCCTCCAGGATAAGATCGTAAATTACCTGGGATTTATTAGACACAGACCTGGCATTCAACAACAACAAGGATAGAGTGGAAGGCTGGCTGGGCTGGCTACCTCGATACTGAGGGTTGGTCACAGTCTCAGAACAATGAACAGCCTTCACGCATCTGTTCATTGATCTTCTAACACGAGTAGGGACTGTGCCAACGCCATATCTCCCACTACCCGTGATCACTGGGATGTTAAAAGGCCCCTCGCTGGGGGGGCAGGCCTTCCAATCCATATCAGGGAGAGGGAGGGGGAAAGAGAGCAAAAGAAAAAGAAAGAAAGAGGAAAAGAAAAAGAAAAAAAATCAAATTACAAAGAAATACAAAATTCAAAATACCAAAATTAACAGAAAACAGTGCAATCAAATTATATAAATTAATTAATATACATATAATAAAAATACAGTTGAATGCTGTAGTCTGAATTACACTTTGTAGTTGATTTTTCTGTTGACGAATTTATTTATTATTTTCATGTACATGCTATCCTTTTCTCCAAAGAGACACATCTGTCTACTAATGGTAGACATGGTCATAATTTAAGCAGAAAGGCCAGAATCCTGTTGATGTCTCACAACATAAGCCGGAAATTGTACAAGTGGCGTGTGTGTCTGTTGCATGATGACACATGGAAGATTTGTGCAAAGTCAGTTGTGTGCCTGAGGGCAAAACAGATTGCTACCAAAAAGCAAAACCAACTTGGGTGGTTGCCCTTACAAACATGGTATATTGTAATAGGATTTTAGCTAACATATGTACTAACAAATGAAATTTGAATCCACAAGCATAGATGTATGTGTATGGCTGCTACCTACAAATGCCTGTAATGGATCCTCGTGCCTCAAGTTCTATAACTTGCATAGTTGTGTTTGTTCTGAAATGGGGAATGCTACCTTCTGTTATGTCAAAAGCATTATACTCATTTTAAAGATCAATTATAAAAACATTCTGTTTTCAAGCTTTTCAAGTCATCATTGCAGTTTGAAGGAGGCATGTGCCACATTTTCACTTTTTGGATGGACGTTTTCAGGGATAAAGAACAATTCTATGTCCTCAGATTTCCCCCCTCCCCCCAGTAAATGCAACATCTTGGCTATGTGGATGTGTAGGAAGTGCCCTAATACTCCGAGGACCCAATCAATGCATACAGCCTGAGTGTGCTTTGTTGTGTAAAAAGAGCATGACAGATGCTGGATGTGAAATGTGTTGTATATCTGAAAGAACATCATAACACAAATGGTGAAGCAACGTAATGATGCAACAACTAAAAAATGAATAACATAATAACTGGTAAAGTGGTGCTGATGGGACTTTCATCATTGGGGATAATCATGAAATATCCCCTTTAGTTCATTTTGTGACCTTATGACAGCCTCTGAAAGATGAAAGATTTTGGATTCTGGAAGAGACTTACCAAAACTTACAGATTTCTTACAGACTTCGTATTTCAGATTACCCTGCTTTTTTTTTTTTTTTTTTTTTTTTTGCCTTTTATTGTATTGATTTTTGGAGGGACCTTTCCCCATTTCCTTTATTGTTGCTTGGAGTTCCTATTTACCTGCCTTTCAGCTGCAGACTACTGGTTGCACTGTTGGACTCAAGAGATCAAAATACTAGGATTGAGAGCTCTCTCCTTTACTGTATATTTTGGGGGTTGGGTTGGGAGGATTTGTTGTTACCCACTTTTGGAGTGAATGATTGCCTGTTGCTTTGTGCTTGCTTTTTTTTGGTGGGGGTAGGTTTGAGGATTCTGTGGGTTTTAATTGTCTCTAGAATGGGAACAAAAAAAAGTTCTAAAAGATTTGGGCATTTATGGGTTAACCAAAAAGGACCTGTACCCAAAGGGATCTGAAACTGAAAGAGAAGCCCCCTGAAATACCTTGAAATGAAAGCAATATGAACATTTCTCCCCTTCACATCCCTAGTGGTGATGATGGTGGATGCTTATTAAGCAGTCACAATTCCAAAAAATGATAACTTATATATGAAAATCTTGTTGGTGCATAGAGTAGGTCCATCAAAATCAGTGGTATTTAAGTTATTCAAGATTAACTTATGTCACTGAATATATTTGTGCAACCTCTATGCTCTGCTGTACTTGTTCTGTGTCTAAGTCTGGAACTAGCCCATTCATCCCATTGTCAAATAGTCTAAGTCAGGGGTCTCAAACTCAATATACCTGGGGGCCGCTGGAGGCAGAGTCTGGGTGAGGCTGGGCCGCATCAGATTTTCCGCCAAGCGGAGCAAGAGCCCGAGGAAGCCGCCCAGGAGTTTCCTTAGCCCGGCTGGGGCTCCGAGGAGGAGGAGGAGGAGGGGCACGCGAGTCCTCGTCGCCGGCCACGACCCCCTCCGGCTCCTTCTTCACTACCACCACCACCACCACCAGCAGGACGAAGAAGCGGAGAAGGGAGGGAGTGCCGGCGACCGCCTAGCGGGGGGGAGGGCACGACATAATTTTTTTTAAAAAAACCTCACAGAATCACCTTGCCAAAGGAGAAAAGCCCCCATCGGTACCTGCGAAATTAAACAGAATGGGGCGCCCCCCCCACAGGTGCACGCGTGTACACGCACACAAACACACACACACACGGAGGTCCGGCAACCTTCCTCTGAAGGCCCCCCCCTCAAAAAAAGGTGCACTCAGCAACAGCAGCAGCTACCCCCACCACGACAGAGGAGCAAACTTTGCGAGGCGAGCCCAGGCAGCCTCCAGAGCTGAGGTGGCTGAAGCAGGATGAAGAGGAGGAGGAGGAAGCACTGCCGGGTGCTGAGGCGGCCGCTGGCCAGGCTGGTGCTGCCGAGAGAGAAAGAGAGCCAGAGAGCCGCTTCCCTGGAAGAGGCGGTGGCGGCAGCAGCTGCTGTTGGCGGCTTGGAGGCGCTCTTCGAGGACGGGCCGGGAGCGAGCTCCGCTCTCAGGCATCGCTCGGCGGCGGCTCGGGCGCTCGGGGAAAAGGGCCAGCAGCGCGCCTCGCTCGCCGGCTCTCCCCCAAGATAGCGCCTCTTGCACCCTCCATCTGGAACTGCAGCCTGCCAGCCGGCTGCAGTTCCGGATGGAGGGTGCAAGAGGCGCTGTCTTGGGAGAGAGCCGGCGAGCGAGGCGAGGCTTTTTTTGACTCTTGACAGCAGAGGCCGCGTGGGCGCTTCGGGGGGGCAGGCAAGGCGGGGGCCACAAACTATCGTCCGGCGGGCCGCAAATGGCCCCCGGGCCGCATGTTTGAGACCCCTGGTCTAAGTAGTACACCTTTAGGAGTCTATGATCCAAAGTGTTTTATATGCATTATGGAAGCATTTAAATAAATAAGTAAAGTAATATAGTCACCTTCCTCAAATCCCAGTTAAATTTGTGGTGTTAAAATGGTGTACAACTGCATTTTTTCAACCTATGACTCTAAATCAATTCATAGAATCATTGTTTTAAAACAATACTATTTTTCTTCAACAGTAACTTTATGAAAATTAGAGATGTCCATTGATTGCATTCCATTTAACTGATGGAATACAACAGTAGTAAAAATAAATGTTATTACATTCAATACGTTTCTAAAGAATTTGTTTTTCTGAATTAAACATTTGGTCCACCCTGCTGTCATTCTGAACAGTGTGAAAAAAATATATATCCAAGGAATGGATTGAACCATTGTAGCCTGGGAGTCATACTAGAAGGCATTCAAAACTGAGAATCACAATCTAATCTATCAAATCACTCATGATATTGAAATCATCAAAATAATCTTTATCAGACCTTGAAACCGATTTATTAAAAATTAATTTGTTCCCTCCAATTCATTAAAAAATGCAATGCTTGTGAACTGTTATTTTAACTGTAAGAAACAGTGATGATAACAGCTTGAACACCGATGATCATTTGACATAATACTTTTGGGAAGGTAATTTGGGGTTTATGTTTACTCAATTTTGCTAATTTTAATTGAGCTTCTAAAAATAATGTATTACTGACATGTTGTTAAGAATTAATGTGACTCAAGTAATGTAAATTAACTTTACAATTTGTACTAAAATCAGTCCTGCAGAAATTTTACAGGAACCCTTCTCCAGAAATAAGGACAAAGCTCATTTCGCATGTCTGAGCTCATGTCCATACCCAACATTGAACTTTGGCTCCCAATCTACTATCCTCTCTTTGATATGGCAAGATTCAAAGGTTTATATGGAGTGCTGGCACTAGAAGGGCATCACCATCCATTCCAACCAATAATTTGATTGAAAAATCTGAATGAGAGACACATGTGAAGCTGCTTCTCATTGAAGTGAGGGGGATTGTCTACTTCATAGAACAATGATGCTGGAAGGGGCCCATAAAGCCATCAAGTCCAAATCTCTGCTCAATACTTCTGTAGCAACACCATATAAATCTAATGCACAAGGTTGCTTGTGGCTCATGGAAACCTTTGTCAGAGTTTACTAGGTACAGACTACTCAGAAGTGGTTTACTATTCCCTTCTTTTGAGCACACTTTTGGGATGTCCAGATTGTCCAAGGCTGAAAGCTTTGGCTTTTCTTCCAGGAATCACACTATGGAATCAAATTCCTGACCCTTAGCTCTGCAGTATTCCAACTCACTGAGCTATCCAGCTACCTAATAGATTATAAATCAAGCTACAAAAACATCTTTCTGTGTATATTAGTTGCAAAATATGGTATTTAAATTATACTGTTGAGGTGAAATTACTCAGAAAAAGTTATATAAAACAGCAACATTTACTTGTAAGTAGAGATGGGCATGAATTAAAAAAGAATCACCAAATTTTTTCAAAAATCACTAATTCATCAATTTGTATTCATATGAATCAGTGCCCTCGATGAATACGAATCAATGAAATTTTAGTGATTTTTTCATTCATCAATTTGTTTGGCTATAAAACAGTTCCCCCATGCACCTAGAGATACCAAAATTGCAAGGAAGCTTCCTCTGACCCTCCTCTACAATTCCTCCAGGTTTGGTGAAGATTGGGTTTTGGGTGTCCAAGTTAAACACCCACAAAGAGGCCCCCCCAGGAAAGTTCCCCCCCAGGCACCTAGAGACACCAAAATTACAGAGAAGCTTCCCCTGACTCTCCTCTACAATCCCTCAAAGTTTGGTGAAGATTGGATTTTCCCAAGCCAGCTGCTAAAGAGCACTTTCCTGGAGGGACCCACTTTGTAGGTGTATAACTTGAACATCTGAAACCCAATCTTCACCAAATTTCTGGAGGGATTGTAAAGGAGAGTTGGGGGAAGCTTCTCTGCAGTTTTAATGTCTCTAGGTGCGTGGGGGGCATTTTATAGGGTTTTAAAGTATGGATTCATCGATTCATCAGAAAAAAATCATTAATGTGTGATTCATCAACCTTGATGAATCATGAATCAAAATGAATCACAATTTTTCTGATTTGTGCCCATCTCTAACTGTAAGTTGATGGTAAAGCAGGAAAGTGTTGTTTTCATCTATAAAGTGTTTATATTGAAATTTTATTAGCAAATTAATACTGGCAGTTTTGAAATAGATATATGTGGTTTCCAAGATAATTCCTTTAATTTGTGTCCATAATAAATTCCATAATAGTAAAACCTTGTACTCGGAATATTATTGGGTATTAATTGACTTTGAAGTCCCGTATCTCTGTTGTCAGTCAATCACACTGTTCCTTAGTGTTGTCAAGAAACTGATGGCAAAAGATATACAGTTTTGGATTTAAAACACTGCAAAAGTTGTGTTTTTTAGTAAGAATCTGCAGCATTGTGATGGTTATAGGAAGAATGGTGTTATTGGCATGAGCTGATTAAAAGTGACAAATTGTCATATTGATTCTGCCACGAGAAAAAAAGACATCTCCAAATGGCAACCTATATTAAAACAGCAGCCCCAAAGACAACCAGTGTGATCAGAACAAAGGCCAATAGGCAACATGTGCTGATGGAACCACTTTCATCAGGAGCATAACTACTCAATCCCTGCAACCTTCCAGACATCCCCCAAACCCAGTAAACCATCTGGGGCTGGTATCTGGTACTAACAAGGGCTACACAGGGGAGACAAAGAAAGCTGCATCACACTGCCATTGCAGCACCTGTGCAATATTGGGCTGAACCCACAAAAAAATCCCTCTGGCTCAGACCAAAATCTTATTTAATTCAGCATCCTGTTCTGCACAGGGGCCAGTTGGATGCCTATGGGTAGCCCATGTGTAGAACATTAGGGCAATAGCACTCTCTCACTGTTGTCTCATCAGGGCTGGCTTTTAGGGATACTCTGTAATATTGACAGGTTTTATGGCTGTGTTCTAACAGGTATGCAGACTTAAGTGCAATTAATTCATTAAACTGTTCCCATGGAGGAAATTTGAAATTTATCAATCACATTTAGAGACTGGGCCTATTTGTGTTCTGGGTCCAGATTGAGCTGAAACTGGGTTTCTTTAACTTTTTTTGTGTTTGTACAGTTTGGGAACAATTAATATATAGCAACAAAGGTTCATATGTAAATTAAGGTGAAATTCTATATTTCCAATTATTTCTACTAACTTAATCTGTTTAGCTGCTTCTGAAAAGCACTGAAAGGATACACCACACACTTCTCACAACAATTATGCAAGCAGATGGTGAAAGTTAAAATACATGGTGGTGAAAAGTGTTTAATCACATTTTTTTCTAAATGTAAACCTCTTGAACAATGTGATTTAATAATTTAGGGGGTAATTATGGTATGTATTAGCAACAACTGCTGACTAAGGTGTCTAAACAGCTTTGAATTTTCTGGTACTGTTTCTTGTCTGTCCTCTGCCATTAATCCCTGCTGTTTTGCTATTTCATTGTTATTTTGTCCTGGCAAGACTGCTTGTAATACACAGATAGGGGGTAAAAAAAAAAAGAGAGAGAGAGAGAGAAAGTGGGAAGTGTTAATTGATTCCTGCTTCATTATGGAATAAATAATTAACAGAAAACTCACATTCTTTTAAGTGACTATCTCTCTCCCTAGGGTGAGTTGAGGTGTAGGGAAGTGAGAACATCAAAGAATGGATGGAGAACGTGAAGTATGGAGGGCCACATATTAGATATATGGAAGGGAACAGATGGAATTAGAATAGTCAAATGCATAAACAAAACAAACAAACAAAAAACACCAGGGGAAAATATTTGTTGCATATTTAGAATGGAAAGTGGGGCTTCAGTCAGGCACTTCAGATTTTTCATAACTGGCATTGCCAGATTTTCCAAAGTCAAGCTATCATTCCACTATCCCTTCCCACACCATATTGGGTTATCATTATTTTGTAGTCACTGGACATTAAATGCCAGCTATTCAGTAGAGAGCTATTAACACGAAACTTCAGTTGTAGGGATCGCTTAATCCCCATAAAATCAATCAGGTAGGCTCAGAGTTTGATAAGTAGTTTGGAACTGGTGCTGAAGGGCTTTTCCCACCATCAGATGAAAGACTCATAATTAGCATCACAGTGTCTGTAACACTTCTGGCAATCAGGGCCATGTCGAACCATAGACAGAGCAAGATGGTTGCCTTAAGGAGTAGCACTGCTACTGCTCACCAGTTGCTTGTGCACCAAAAAGTGTGCCTCCAATTCTTGACAGCTATATTACCTGGTTATCTAGACTCTGGCCCATCTTCCGAGGTCCCCCCATAACAATCTCTACATTTAACAGGTCCAGAGCCAGCTCCCACCCCTCTCCCACCTTTGTGGCATTCCAAAGGTGTGGCCCACCTTTGAATCCTGTTCTATAAAATCTCTTTAAATGTGATGCTGTATACCTGCCAATGCTGCATGAGGTAGATAAGTATAGGAATACAGTGGTGCCTCGCTAGACGATTGCCTCACAGGACGAGGAATTCGCTAGACGATGGCTTTTTGCGATCGCTAATGCGCTTCGCAAAACGATTGTTTCCCTATGGGCGATTTTCGCTAGACGACGAGTTTTCCCCATTGGAATGCATTGACTAGCGGTCAATAGCTGTCAGTGCATTCCAACGGGGACCCGCGCTCGCTAGACGATGTTTCCCTATGGACGATCTTCGCAAGACGACGACTTTTCCGTTGGAACGCATTGAAGAGATTTCAATGCATTCCAGTGGGGAAACGTGCTTCACTAGACGATGTTTTCGCAAGACAGCGATTTTCGCGGAACGGATTAACATCGTCTAGCGAGGCACCACTGTATAGCGTGAATGTGCCCAAGATTTGAAACTAGGCAAACATCTTCTTTCAGGTTGAAGGGGAAATGATTTAGAATCATAGAATAATTGAGTTGGAAGGGCCCTGTAAGGCCATTGACTCTAACTCCTTCCTCAATGCATGAATCCAGTTAAAGCAGATCTGACATATCGTTATTTAATTTTCTCTTGAATGTTTCTACTGTTGGATCACTCACCATCTCCTGAGGTAATTGGTTCCTTTGTCTTCTGCTCTAACAGTTAAGAAGTTTTTCCTGATATTCAGCCTAAAGCTAGCTTCTTGTAGATTGAGCCCATTATTATGTGCCCTGTACTCTGGGATGATGGAGAACAGATCCTGTCACTCGTCTGTATGACAGCCTTTGAAGTATTTGAAAAGTGCTATCATATCTTCCCTCAGTCTTCTTTTTTCAAGGCTAAACATGCCAAATTCTTCCAGTCTTTCCTCATAGGGCTTTGTTTCCAGCTCCCTGATCATCCTTGTTGCCCTCTTCTGAACTTGTTCCAGTTTGCTGGTATCCTTCTTAAAGTGTGGTATCTAGAGCTGAACACAGTACTCTAGATTAGGCCTAACCAGTGCCAAGTAGAGGGGAACTAGTACCTCACAGGATTTGAAGACTAGTTGGAGATCTATATAGAAAAAGTAGATTTATTTTTTGCTGTTGCTGATAAGTTCCTAGTATTTTTTCAAATAAACTATATACCTAAAGATAATGAAATAACCTGGTATGTTAATATGGTAATTCTCACTTTTTTTTTTTTTAAAAAAAAACATGTACCAGGGGAAAATGTTTTCTTGTAAGACTATCTGAAGGTTATTTTACCATAGTAAGGCTTTTGCCAGTAGTTTTTTTGGTTTATCATTAGAGATGGGGGTATTCGTATTTTTACAGGTGTACAAAACAGGTGTAAATAATGAGAGTCCAGCCCCATGGGGCCGGGCTGTCCACTCACGATTCTGCTGCTGCTGTCGGCTCTGCAGAGGCTTCCTATCATGCCGTTGTCCGCAATCGATTACCCAGTCCTGGCTGGAGGTGGGATGACAAGCCTCTCTGCTAGGTCGGATAGTGGCTAATCCATTGCGGAGAACAGTGCAATAGGAAGCCTCCGCGGAGCCGGTGGCAGCGGTGAAATCGTGACCCTAGTTATTTCCACCTGTGCAGGGGTATTCGTATACGAATACCCCCATCTCTATTTACTACTGAACAACCATCATGAATATTTATTAGTGTGTATGTGGTGGCGCTGCGGGTTAAACCGCAGAAGCCTCTGTGCTGCAAGGTCAGAAGACCAGCAGTTGTAAGATCGAATCCACCCGACGGAGTGAGCTCCCGTTGCTTGTCCCAGCTCCTGCCAACTTAGCAGTTCAAAAGCATGTAGAATGCGAGTAGATAAATAGGTACCACCACGGTGGGAAGGTAACGGCGTGCCGTGTCTAGTCGCGCTGGCCACGTGACCACGGAAACTGCCTTCAGACAAACGCTGGCTCTATGGCTTGGAAACGGGGATGAGCACCGCGCCCTAAAGTCGGAGACGACTGGACTAAATGTCAAGGGGAACCTTTACCTTTACTATGTGCACATATACCCACATACACACATGTGAGTGCACATGAGTAAAAATGCTTATATACATTTACAAACACATCCAATAATTCAATAATTCCAGTGATATGCATTTTTAGGATACCTTTTCTCTGCTTCTTTTCTGTAATCTTTAAAACAAAAAGTGTATGTTTTCATCGGGCACTCACATGCTATTAATGTTGAACCAGTAGAAATGTTTACTGGAAGATGATGCCAGCATTTCGACTGTCACAGGAATGTGATCCATACAGACCTGTCAACAAAAGCAGGTCAGCAGGATTGAGCAAGGGGAAAAAAATCAATGATTCTTTGAATTAATCATGCGGCTGCCAGAGAGGATTATGGGTGCATGAAATGAAGCATTGTAGGTATACTCAGCAACAGCACCTACTGCTTTTTCATTTTCAATATCTGTTCAAGTTTGCCTCTTGCTTTTTAATCTTCCTTCATTCTCCCATATTTTAATGTGGACAAGCTACATGTCCACCTAAAATTCTGCATTGAGACATCATGCAAATAGCCAACATGCTTTCCAGAATTGGGGAATTAATCACCTTCTTCGAAAGTGCTGTTTTTCTTGGCATTAGAATTTTTGTATAACGGCTATGAATTAATAGAGGGGGACAGGGTTTATCTTCCTTTAACCTCAATAGATAATGGCACATTCTGTGCAGTGAATTGAATTGAAACAATTAATGCTTCATTGCACAAGAGTTAAAAATTCATGGGTTTGCTGTTGATGTCTCAGGTGAGCTACTGCCCTAGCATCTAATTGAGCACTTCTGCAGAAGTGCAGTGGGGTATGTGCTTTGACCCCTTCTGAGAAAAGGGAAAAAAATTCTACACCTGTGTATTTGTGTTGACCTAGCTTCTTTGTCTGCTTGCTCTACTCCCAGCTGTACTTTACAGGTAGCTATGTATGCTCCAGCCTCTCATTACTCAGTGCAGAGAGCTGGAATGGTTGCTTCATAAACATGTACAGAAATCAGAAGTGGAATGCATTTGACGACATGAAAGGAAACTGGAAACCAGGACAGACAGGATAAGGTTTTTTAGTAATAGATTTGATAATTTTGAGGGAAGAAAGAACATTTACCAGTGTCTTTTCTGCACTGGTTTGCATTTTGTTTTCCAAGGTGTTGAATGATATTTCTCTAGGGCAAATGGGTGAACCCCCCTTTTCATTGCTGCACTCATGTGATGCCCAATCCTCCGTCATGGGATTATAGATCTGCATACAGTAATAGGGAGAGGTGAAGGAGACCTGGTGCTGACAGGGGGGTGGGCAGGATAGAATTTCTCTATATTTATGGAAAACACCCCTTTGCTGAAAGACAAGGATGTTTATGCTCACAAACACATGTTTTTCAAAGAAAATGGATTTGAGGGAGAGAAATGAGAGAAAGGCAAAATTCTCGAAATGGTACGTCATATTTGCAAGGAAACCTTGCCCTCTTTTTTTCAGTGTTTCCCCCTTTTCAAACATGAGCCTGGATGTGGCAGAGCAGATAGGTATTGCTACAGTACTGGAAAGCTATCATGAAAAACTGCTGTTCTGGATGCCACTCTAAACACTAGCTGCAACCTCATTTCTTGCTCTCTCATTTTAGAAGGATTTTTCCTTGTTTAGACAGCAACAGCTTTAGGCGAAGAAGAGAAGGATAAAAAATGTGGTGGAATACGAAAGCTCTGCAGCTGCCTTTATTGTGGGTTGGGTAACACGGACAACTGAGAAGATTAATGCTCCTTTGCATGCATCCTAGAGGCCATCTACTGTCGAGAGAGGCAGGGAGTGAGAAAGAGGGAAAGAGATTACACTGCAGTCTCTCTTCCCCCTAACAAATGCGCATTCTATGTTTTCAGATGTCGAAAGTTGTCATGTACAACTAGAAGAAGGTCACTTTTAGCTCTTCACCTAGGGATAAAATCTGACTGTATTCCATTTGGGAATGGCCTAGTACTTGATGTCTGCTTTCACTATGCATTCAATTTTATTTTCCTCTTTTATCCATGGGCTTTTAAAACAAATAGATAGTGATGTGCTATTTCTGGAAGGTCAGGGCTACCCAGTTCAGGGATTCTGTATTTTGGTGGAGAAAACAAAGTTGACTCGCATCATTTTTCTTTCAGATAATGCAGCAAATGATCTCTCTCTCTCTCTCTCTCTCTCTCTCTGTGTATGCACTCTTTATATGATTTCTCTAAAGGGTGGTGCCGCCATTGCTGACAAGCTTTAGAAAAGATACATGGATTCAGGGAATGTATTTTAATGTCAGGTTCTGAATTACAAAGTTGTATACCAGCTTTTCCGAGTCTGGTTGGGAAAGGCACGAAAGTAGGAAAAGTGATTGTATGTTGCAGTTTCCACAAGGCAGCCCACTCTGTAGTACTGCCTGATTTTACAGATGAAAAATCCTAGAATCCTCACTCCATCATGACCGTTAGGCACAACGGGGCAGAAGATTCTGGGAAAGCTTAAGTCCACAGGTGAAGATCAAGACAATTATGTTGAGTAAGTAAAACTTGTAATGGGAAAAGTACCTTCTAAGGACAATTATTCTCACCAAAGGAAATTCTGTGCAGACCTCTGACAAATAGAAAACGGAGGTAATTGAGGCCTGCTTAGCTGCCCACATGCTGGCTATTGCCTTGAAGTAATCAATATCTGGAATTCCATGCAATTCTTTGGAGACATTTTGAATATATAATGACATTAAGCACCTTGCTTTCAGACAGTAATGACAGTTTTCGACATACATTTGATTACAATTTAATGAAGGTCATTGAAGCCAGGAGAGGAAACCCAAAACTAACACATTTTTATCAATACTGGTACAGTTCCTTGGAATAACAAGTAGACCAATTTGGAATTAAGTGTTGTTCTTTTACTAATAACAAACCACTTCTTTCTCAAAGTTATGGTGTTCAAGGGCATGATGTCTTGTGAGCCAGTTAATAGGCAGCAAGAGGCATTTGCAGATATGTGCTGAGGCTCCAATACTTTGGCCATCTCATGAGAAGAGAAGACTCTCTGGAAAAGACCCTGATGTTAGGAAAGTGTGAAGGCAAGAGAAGAAGGGGACGACAGAGGATGAGATGGTTGGACAGTGTCATCGAAGCTACCAACATGAATTTGACCCAACTCCGGGAGGCAGTGGAAGACAGGAGGGCCTGGTGTGCTCTGGTCCATGGGGTCACGAAGAGTCGGACACGACTAAACAACTAAACAACAACAACAGCAACAACAACAAGCTTATAATAAACCCTTCAAGCTGGAGAGTTGTGCATTATTTTATTTAGCTGTAGTTTGGCCTTAACCTTCAAAAGTTGGTGAGATGAAAATCTAAATTCATTTATTACTCATTTTGGTACCTAGTAATTGGCTGATGAAAACATGATAAGTAGATCCAGAACATCTCTCTTCAGGTCTATAATTAAGGAAGGTGAAAACCAGAATTCACTCCATCACAAAATGTAAGTGAACAATGGAAGCATATGAGAAGGAAATTAGCCAACAGAAATGGACCATGTTTATTAACTGAAAAACTGGGCTGAATAATTTTGGAATGCAACTCCCAGAATTCCTTGCTGTGGCCCATGCCATTTAGGATTCTTAAAGTAGAAGTCCAAAACATTTTAACCCCAGCAGGCAGGGGTGATTTCTTTTTCTTTGATGTCAGGATTGCATGACTTAAACACTGGAGGCAATGAGACAAGGGAAAGAGAGGGTAAAAGGATTAGTGTTGTCAGATCTTAAGATGCTAGCTACAGTCCCAAGAACTGCTGTGCTTCTCCAGGTCTCCAGGCAAGCAGCAAAACCTCAGGGTGAGCTATGCTAGAGGAGGAGAAAGTTTTGTTTTTGTGTGTGAGGTGTCTTTAACACTTGGGAACCCTCCTCTCGTTTCTAGCTGATGCTGGGCTCACACGTTCAACATAGGTGTTTGCACATGTGCTGCGCTTGCTTCCCTCTCAACCTTTCCTTGCCTGCCCTGTTTCCATGACATCACAGCTGATGACATTACAAGGGTACTCTGTGTGACATCACAAGGACATACTTTGTGATTATCTTAACATTTTGATTTGTTTTTAATTTTACCTGTCTTTCATATACATCTGAAATGTCAAAGTATGCAATGCTCTGAGACCTTCAATCTCAGGTTTTGTCTCTGAAAATGTATGGAATGGGAACATTAGGAGAAAACGGAAAATTGGTCAAAAAGGGAGAGGGTTATGCATTTGGAAAGAGAAAGATGGCTGGAGAATTTTTTGGATTAGAAGTTGCATCAACCCTAAATGAAGAATAAATCAGCCATTGTTCAGTGGGCCTTAAAGCCATGTTCTACCATTCAGAAATGCTCATGTATGCATTAGCCTGAAGCAAGTGCCCACCCGCTATCAGCAACTGGGGTATCTTCTGTTCTTGTCCGTTCAAGGTGAAAATATTCTACATTATCTGTCTAAATAGGCTTCCAATAAAGATGTCCAAAAAAGAGAGAAAAGGATTGGTTTTGTCTAAGAGGAACAACTTGAACCAATGGGGAAGTTAAACTGCTGCTTACAAATCATCTAAGCTTCAGCAGTTTTAATTTGGAAGAAATAAGATATTTTGTGTTAATGTACTGTAGGAGCAACTTAACAGATACAAAACACATGAGATGCCAGCATAGTTGAACCTGAAGAAACCTACCTTTTTTCTTTCTCTCTTACATTAACAGGCAAAAAATAAACCAAATCAAAACACTAACAACAATATCATCTGCAACATAATCTAGTTTAAGTCCTTTAACATGTGCTGATGCTTCAGCTAAAGCATTAATGTGGAAGATTAAGAGGTAGCTTGAAAGTCAGCCACAGTGTATGTCATTTGTAAAGGACATACCCTCTAAACATTGAGTGTAGTAGAAGACCAGTTGTAGGGTCATTGTAAAGTCAGTGAGTTTGCATGTGTTGATAAATACCTTTTTGCCTCATAATGTTCATTCTTGCTACTTCTTTTTGGAAAATAATATTGTAAGTACCTGGTTCTAGAAATTATTTATCTTGAAAAGAGGCTGATGGTCCTTGCACATCTTATTTCAAAACAACAAATAGGCTGTTCTTCACCTAGCTGCTGCACTGCTAATGACATGTGGCCGATTTTTGGTGGCAGTGAGAGTTGAATACCTTGCACACAGAAACACATGCTGGAAGTTGCCCATTTCTGCTTTAGAACAAACCACAGTTTTCTGTTTCATGCAGACTTAGAGGACCAGCATCAAACTATGCAGGTTGTTCATGATAGTCCAAACCTGGCTTGTGTGTTGACTATTGCCTCTCATTTTGCACTGATGGCCACATGAAGGCACTCAGAAACTGCTCCTCCAGACACAAGGCGTTCTCTTATGCAGCCTGCAAGGATGTATGTGCATCACCAGCTTTGAGAATGGGTAAGTAGCTTGTTGAAATTAAATCTTTAATTTTCCTTGGAGGAGTACTCTTACCTCCCTTTTGCAAAAGACTGAAAAGATTATGGCAGGCATTTTTGTTTCTGTGCAGAACAGTGCTCACAAAAATCAGGCCCTGGTTATATGATATTTTTATATTTGTATCTTCAGGTTATATAAACCTAGGTGCAGAAACCAGTGCTGATAATTTAATGGTTTTTCAACCATCTGGCTTTAGCAGTGATGAAACAGGTTGTACTGTCTAGATTATACAGTTTTTGTTTCTCTGGTTTTCTGTTCAGATCTGACCCTTGCTAAATTTTGTTGGTTGGTTCAGTTCTGAAAGAGCGGAATAGGGAAGCGTGAGGGGCAACTAATCTGCTTTACAGTATGACTGCTAGTGAAGCTATCTTGGGATTAAGGGAGGAAGATGTGACAGAAGTAGTTCACAGAAAGCCAGAAAGCTATGTGGGGGGCAGGTGAGGCACTGATACCTAGATGAGGTGCATAACATTATTTTAATAGCTGTAAATATATGAGGTGCTTACTTTGTAACAGAGATGAAGGATGTACTTGAAACAGTGTCTCTACCCCTGATTTTGCCTAGTAAAACAAATCTGAAAACATCCAGTTTTCCTAATTTGCTTTGTTGACATCAGAGCTCTATTAGTATTTGTAGCATAGCCAGAATACTGCCTTCCCTACGTCAGGTGAACTTCAGTTATGTTTTGTATTTGTAAAAATTGTGCATTTCTTCTGATATGAGAACACAGCGGATTGTTGTATAATCACAGCAATCCTTATTTTCTGACTCTGTGGTTCATCTCTGTCCTTTAATTCAGGTAATTTAAATGCAAACATTTACTTTTGCATTTAAGCCTTTGCATGTAGATATGAAAATGTAAACAATAAGTGAAAAGGAAGTTTAATTCTGCAATCACTTGCACATGAAATGGGTTTTAAGTGGCCTCGGGACCAAAATTTCATAAACCCACTTCTACTAATATGATCCACAAAATCCAAATGATTTAAAAAAGTCATTTTTCCAAAGTGTTCAGTTTTCAGTATCTGACCTTGTGCTGTTTTAAATCAGTAGTGGGGAATGTGCCCTTTCAGATGCTGGAAGGCAACTCTCATCAACTCCAGACAGCATAACAGCAATAGCTGGAGGCCACACACTTCCCATTATTGCCTCAGAGCAGTGGTTCCCAACTTTGACTAAGCCAGGTGTTCTTAGACTGCAACTCCCAGAAACCCTGGGCAGCACAGCTAGTGGTGAAGGCTTCTGAGAGCTGCAGTCCAAGAACACCTTGGTTACCCAAGGTTGGGAAACACTGGCGTAGAGAAAAGCACTTTCACTTGCACAAGCTAGGCACCTGTTTTAACTTACCCCATCACTTAGAGAAGCCTTCCATGCTGTATTCTGTACTGTTCTGGAGAGTCTCCAGACAGAAATTCATTTCAGGAGTGGTTGGGGGCTTAAGTAGTTAGCAATTTCCTTGATCTTTGTTCCGGTGGATCAAGATTGGCAAGGTAAGCGAGTGAGGAGAGAGCATCACTATCTCTCTCCTCCCATAGAAAGCAACTTTCTGAAGCGGGCAGCATGGAAGCTCTCCCCATGACTGGAAACTCTGGAAAAACAGGTTCCCCCATTGCACTGAGAATTTTTCCTAAAATCAAATGTGTCATTTGCATACTGTATGTAGAAACACTTTTTTCTAAGCCAGTAACGGGGACTTTAGACAGTAGATTCAATTTGGACAACAGGTTTTCTTTCTACCTTTTTATTCAGAAATGGGATCTATTACCCAGGGAAGAACATTGATAGTTGGCCCTTTATTCATTACGATGTTTCTCATTCAAGATGTTTAACACGAGTGAGTGATATTCAGTTCAATATAACTAAGGGCCTTCTGTGTCATAACGTGGGGCTGGATAGCGATACTTGCTTGGGAAAGGACCAATCAAGGGAAGAGTAATATTTATGTATCTCTTTGCTTCCAGGCCATATGACCTACTAAAGAACTATACTCAACCTGACATAAACAATACAGATCTTTACACCTGATCCAGTTGAATTTTTGCATCATGAATATGGGTGGGTTTGAAGTATCTGTCCCGGAGGGGTAAGACTCCTGTGACAGATATGATTGCTTTGCCTAGCAGCTCCATGCATCTCATGTCACGTTATTCTAGATTCTCTGGAAACATTTTTAAGGGCTATAGATGATGTCTGGAGAAATGCAGTATCTTAGGCTAGTTTCAGTGTTTTGTTGCTTTGAAGAATTTTTACCTATAATGTGAATATTTCTGGGAGTTGTTCTTAGGTGGCAATTTTTTACTCTGGAAAATGGAAGTGGGATACAAAGTGGGATGGATAATGGAGCAAATAAACTTGGAAAATAATACATTGATTTCTGTTGTTGTCCTTATGTTTGTTGGTATTTCAGTTTTCCTTAGCCCTTTTGTGATCTCAAAAGAGTTTTAAAGTACATGAAAAGCAAAGCATCCTTTAGAGGGAAACCTGAAAGTTGACCTCTGTATTGGTAGGTGTAAGGAGCAAGTACTTCAAAGGCTTTTACAAAGACATTTTGTTCCATCCTAAACTCTGAGTCCCCGCGGCCTTTCTTTTCTTGTTTTAGGTATATATTTTATTGAATGAGAATATGCTGTTCCTTTATTTTTAGATCACTTTCCAAATAGGTGCTGCTTCTTTTCTCTCTTAAATTTTTTTTTTAAGTCCTGAGCTTTTAAAAATGTCTTTTGTGGGATTACTAAACCTCTGAGAAGGTTGAACTAGATAGGTGGCAAAATATTGTCTTATTTCAATATTTGTTCAATATATTTAAATAAAGACTTTTTTTGTAAAAGCATATAAAATATTTACATTGTTCTAAAAGTTTCCTTTCAGTGCCTTTAGTTCCTCTTCTACTGCCTGTTGTTTTCTCAGGGTCATTTTATTCCTTCTTGACACGATCCTTGGCCTCATCTGTTCACACTGCTGTTTAAACCACATTTAGCCTCTCTTTTCACATATAATCCACCTGAAGAGCACTCTGCCCCAGGGAGTGGGAGGCCATACCACTGGTGTACTCTGGTGGCTCATGCACCACTATGATGTGTGCATTCATGTTGATAGGGATCATGTGTTCTTGAGTCATACAATGGTGTGAACTGCAGTTAAAATTATGATTTGGAGGAAATGTAAGGAAATCCCTTAAGTGTGCACGGTTGGCTTTAGTATAAACAGTGGCTTGAGTAAGGAGTGCCTTTGGTGCCCCTGTCAGCTTAGCAGAGCTACCCAGATTTTTTTTGGGGGGGGTGCTGATGAATGTGTGATTCTGCAGCCCTGCTAAGCTGTTCCCCAGAAGGACCCATGTATGTGTGTGCAAAGCTAAGAGGTACATTTGAGAATTACTGTATGTATCAACCACATGTGGAATTCTTAACAGCAATTCCTCCATGCCCCAATACCCAAACAACTTGTGCAATCTTGAAAAAAAGGTTACAGACACTTGCTTTTTGCCCCCCTAGTTTACTGCACACAGTACATTCTAACAAAACAAAACAGATACTGAAGTCTGATTGGATCTCACTTCTGGTTGTTACCAAACCTGTAAACACATCTATGGTTATGCCAGTGTCAAGAGTTTTCAGCCTTATCCTCCCAAAATAGTTTCAGGACTTTACATTGCTCCTCTGAAGTCCAGACTAATACTTGGGGCAGTTCCATCACCCCACTGAAATTGGAACCACCAGCCTTATGTGTTTGGGCATCCAGTGTGTTTATTAGTCGTAAGAGTGGGTAATCTAGCATACCACGATCAGGATCCTCTTGCTTCTAGCTGCCAATAGACTCTTGCCCATTTAGCCTTTCTCAGACCAAAATACAAACTAACCAAGATAGTAGGATGCTGCCAACAGAAATACATGTGCACAGAATCCATCACAGCGGAGATGTTCAGTAAAAAAAGTGTGTGAGTGGTAGGGTGGAGGCGGATAATACAGGGGGGAAAGCATAGGAAAGCAGGAGCTTTGTTTCTAAGGCATGTTGACAGCATTGTCCTGGATATAGCTTGTGGCTCCAAGGAATGATAATGCCATGTGACACTAGTGCTTTATGTCATCTAATCCTTCGCTTGTGGTCATCTGTTGTGGGATATCCTTAGGTTCAGAGTTGGAAGGGATGATGCACTGAACTAAAAACATTTGTCCTTGGTATTTCACAGGATATTCCTGCATTCCTGTGCAAAGGGAAGGACTTTCATCTTCAGGACCTTGGGATCAAAACTGGCAGATGATCCTTCCCCCAAATACATGTATATCCCATGGCTGACATTAGTGATTCTGGAGTTGTAATGAGAGCTAATGAGCTACAGAAATGATATATTGCATTATCCTTGATTAATTTCTTAAAGCAGACTTTTACAAGGCACTCCGGAGGAAGCTTTGCCATTATCCTTGCAGTGAATTGTGCACCTTTGATTTCTGATATTACACACAAATGCTGCTGTTTTACAAATTTTTCATCCTATTATGCTGTCAATGGAATAAGCATTCCTTCAGGCCTTGTTGACCCTTTCCTTGTTGACCATGCTTCTCCTCCCCAAAAGGAAATCTTCCTTCAACAGTGATTTAACTTCACTGGGATAAATGCAGCATCCTCTCCCTCTCTGTGCCTCTCTCTCTCTCTCTCTGAACATCTTTGTAGAGCATCTCTAGGGGACCATATTCTCTTTGTTCATGTTTTAGTCTTGAAATCAGTACTTGGATGTAGCTATACTTTACAGATTGGCAATTTCAGTATAATTAAGCTTCATGAATATGAAGGGTTCCTGTGGAATTCCCACAATGCCCTGTGGTTAAATTTAGCAGTAAAATTCTGTCTCTTCTCATTTGTGACTTATTAGTGTGTCACTTTTGCTCAGCAGTTACATGATGTTGATTCTCCAGAACTACAAACTGCATATTTGTTAATTTTTAATCCTTGGCAGATTGACTCTGAAAGGTGCTTGCGCAGGAAGATGTTTTAATCAGAATAAGAAAATTGGCTGTGTCCAGAGATACAGCACCGGTCTAGATTTTGATAAGGAAGACATTATAATATGGCTTGATGTACGTGTGTGAACCCTGGACAGAGGGCTTTTTAAAAAAAGTGGTCCTTCCATGCATTTTTGTGTCACTGCTCATTTGAGACATGTGACAAATAACAACAACCTCTCTTCCAGAGCTAACTGAGCTGGTATCAGGGGTGGTGTTGGAGTCCCCTCAGCTTGTCATGCTGAGGGACTTTAACATCCATGCTGAGGCAGCTCTGTTAGGGGTGTCTGAAGACTTCATGACCTCCATGACAACCATGTGTCTGTCCCAAATGGTATCTGCCCCCACCCATGTCTCAGGCCACACTTTAGACCTGGTCTTTTGTACCAGCATAGATGTCAGTGACCTGGGTGTACAGGAGCTTTCTGTAATTCCATTGTTATGGACAGACCATTATCTGGTGCGATTTGGACTCAGAGGACTCGGAACTCAGAGCTGATGGAGATGAAACATGTGGGCCGTAGATTTGAGCTATGACAGCAGAAAAGCCGGAGTGAATCTGATAAAAAAATAGCTAGGGCCCATTGGAAGGCCTATTCCATGGCAGTGGTAGCACCAAATAAATCATTCTTATCTGCCACTATTGCATCTACACGGAATCGTCCAGCAGAGCTTTTTCAGGGGCTTGCCACATGCTAGCCCTCAGGTAGATTATGCAGACCACACTGTAGCTTCCCATGAAGAATTTCCACAACACTTTGCAGGCAAAATAATTCAGATCCGCTCTGACGTGGATGCTGTAACTTCTTTAGATCCTGTGAATGAAACTCTGCCCCCTACTTCCCCTGTGTTAATGGATGAGTTTTAGTTGCTGCACCCTGATGATTTGGTCAGGATCCTTAGGGAGCTGAGTGCTACCATGTGCCTGTTGGATCTTTGCCCTTTCTGGTTTATAAAAGCCACCAGAAAGGGACTGGTTGATTGGGTAGGAGGAGTGGTGAACGCCTCCTTGCAACAGAGTAGGATCCCATCATGCTTAAAGGAGGCAACAGTAAGATCATTGTTAAAAAAGCCCTCTTTGGACCCCACAATACTGAATAATTACCGACCAGTATCTGATATCCCATTCTTAGGGAAGGTACTAGAGTGGGTTGTGGCTTCTCAGCTCCCGAGGTTCCTGGATGAGATAGAGTATCTAGACCCATTTCAATCTGGCTTCAGGCCTGGTTATGGGACAGAGACAGCTGTTGGTCGCCTTGGTACTGTAGATGACCTACGACGTGAACTGGACAAGGGGGATCGGTGTCCCTGTTGGTTTTGCTGGACCTCTCAGTGGCTTTCAATACTATTGACTTCAATATCATCCTGACCCATCTCTCTGGAATGGACTTGGGGGCATTGTTTTACGGTGGCTCCAGTCCTTCCTGGAGGAGAGAACTCAGAGAGTAGTGCTGGGGGGACTACTGTTCAAAATCCTGGCCACTGACCTGTGGAGTCCCTCAGGGTTCTGTTTTGTCTTCTATGTTATTTAACATCTACATAAAACCACTGGAAGAGATTATCGGAGTTTTGTAGTTCAGTGTCACCAGTATGTGGATGACACCCAACTCTACCTCTCCTTGCCACCTAATCCGAGGAAGCTACTTTGGCTCTAGATCAGTGTTTGATATCAGTAATGGACTGGATGAGGGTGAATAAATTGAAACTTAATCCAGACAAGACAGTCTGGTCAGTTAAAAGGTAGATCAAGGAATAGGGATGCAACTGGTACTAGATGGGATTACACTCCCATTGAAAAAATAAGTGCACAGTTTGGGGGTGCTCCTGGATTCATCTCTAAATCTGGATGCCCAGGTCTTGCAGTGTCTGGGAGTGCATTTGCACAATTAAAACTAGTGCACCAGCTACATCTGTTTCTTGAGAGTTCTGATTTGGCCAGTGTCATACACGCCCTAGTTACTTCCCGACTGAATTACTATAATGCACTTTATGTGGGGTTGCTGGTGGAAAGTGTCAGGAAACTTCAATGAGTCCAACATGCAGCAGCCAGACTGCTGACTGGGGCTGGTTACAGAGATCACATAATCCCCCTGTTACTGCAGCTCGACCGGCTGCCGATCAGTTACTGGGCACAATTTTAAAGTGCTGGCTTTAACCAATAAAGCCCTAAATAGCAGGGTCCAAGCTATCTCAAATTACCGTATCTCCCATTACGAGCCAGCTTGAATGTTAAGATTGTCAGGAGAGGCCTTTCTTTCGGTCCCACCACCTTCACAGTTGCATCTGATGGGGACACAGGAGAGAGCTTTATCTGTTGCTGTTCCCAGATTTTGGAACTCCTCCTACTGGAGGCCAGGCTGGCCCCATCATTGCTATCCTTCTGCAAGCAGGTGAAGACCTTTCTCTTCAGGCAAGCCTTCCCTCAGTTACCTATGTGTAATTTTTAGATAGATTGTTATACATTATTGCTTTGTATTTTTAGTACTACTTGACTGAGTATTTTGTGTACTTATTGATCTTTGCCTTAATATTGCCTGTTAATTCTGTAAAATGCCTTCTTATTCATTTTGGGAGTTTTAAATATTGTCTTTTAAGAATGTTAACCAATGTTTGTATACTCATTGTTCTCAACTTTAAATATTGTCTTTCATTGTCTGTAAGCCACCTTGGGTCCTTTTTCAAGGAGAAAGGCGGGGTAGAAATATTTTAAATAAATAAATAAAAATAAACTAGCAAGCAGATTTGGCTGCTGTTACAAATTGTGCTATTCCCACCCCACACCCCCAAGACAACATGCCTATTGTCTGAGAGGAGTTCAAGGCTATAACAAGACTTTCTTGTAGGCAAGATTGCCATATTTACAGGTGGACCTTAATACAAACTAATGGTGAATTGGTTTTCTGAAATAAATTTCTATTGTTCTATGCAGCTCTCATCTACCCATTTCTGGTTGCCCTGGGTAAAGGGGAGCACTCCCAATGACAGTGGAAGATCTGCTCCTTCAGATTTACTGCTCTCCATGTGTATGAGAGTGATAGCACTGGAAAGAAGGGGTGGATCTACAGCACTCATCTGTTATCTAGGGTGACCTAACATGGATAGATAATGGCTGGTCAGGGTTTTTTGTATAAAAAGGCTGGGGCAAAATGTCTATATGTATTCTACTGTTTAAATTGCTAAAATCAAAAATATAGAAGCTGAGTAGGAACGGCTTTTACCAACTTACATTACTACCTTTATTTAAAACAGCCATTGTCAAAGGTGGCCATGTGGCCCCTGGGTGGCCCTGGCACATTTGAAGGGGGCTACAGACTGGAAACAATTCTTCATACATCACCTTATAATGTCCATTATGCAACTTGTATAATCCTGATTTGGCCTATAGTTCTTTCTTTATGGCCATGGCAAAAAAAAAAAAAAAAAAAAAAAAAAAAAGGTTGAAAATGACTGATTTTTTAAAAATGGCTCTTATGAAAAGGAAAGATTGCCAAATCAGTTTATGCAGGCTATATGAAAGATAAGTATAATGGAAAAATTAATTGCAAATGCCTTGAATGAAATTATACAGAGAAGGAGAGTTTCGTGAGAATTAAAACTGTCAATAGTATGCAACCCCCCCTGAGTTAGGAGATGGGGATGGAGAATCTAGCTTTTATCATTACAATCATTAGGATTTTACTAGGGTCCTGAAAGGGGCCTATGGGGGGGACCTTGGAAAAATTAATTATGTAGATTACCCAGATTACTTCAGACAGCATCACCATAGTTCTTTCTTCTTCTTCTTCTTCTTTTTTTTAAACTCTTCTCTCTGATTTTAGTTAGGCAACCAAACAAATAGTATAGTGGGACACTGCTCACTTTAGCTACATCTTGAGCAGATGTAGGACCAGCACATGGACTGAACACCTTATTTTCCATATGCATCTCCACTTCCTCTCCTTTATCATAGATGTAAGATTTGTCATCTCCATTATCCCTAGAAGTACAGTATGAGTTGTCCTGATAACAAGTCAGAGCTATATTCTGTAGGTTCTAGGATATTGCCTGCAGTTGCCCTAAATTATCACAGCCCAGAAGACAGAACAGCGAATGTTTAGAGAGATTTTGCCACACCAGAAAGAACTTCTTTACATGTGACAAATGGAAATATCACTAACAAAAGGGGTAGAAAAAAGTAACACTGCACTACATCTAGGTTGTCAGTGACAGCATACTATCCTTCCTTTCCATCAAATGTTTAAGATTTTTGGCTCCCTTAGTTAGAAAGCAGTGGTATGCATTTCCATAGGCCTATGTGAGGGTTCGTCTTTTGTCTCCAGTTTTTTCTCAAATAAATCAGGAGATTTACGTAACTTTGAAACAGGGGAAAGGTTTTATTGGAGCATTCAACAGAAAACCGGTATCTATGACATTGTCCCATAACCTTTTCGCCTGTTGCCAACGGGTCCGACAGGGGTTTCCAAGCTTCATTCAGGAACGGGTTAGTCTCGGTAGTGTTCCACGGTCCTGGCCAATCCACCGACACATCTGGCTTCAACGCCTCTCTGGTCTCTCCTTCCAGTAGGGGAATGGCCTCGTCATCTCTGGGTTCGGTCCACCCGACATCTCCAGCCGATGTGAAGGTCGCCCAGGGTCCTCCCTGTAGTCCCCCCCTCCTCATCTCGCTCACCCTCCATGCCAAATGCTCTCTCCGTTCTCTTTCCCACCCTTTCCTTCTCTTCCCTCAATCTCCTCCGCCACTCTCGGGCCTTGGCTTCACCCCAATAGGAGGGTCTTGGGGGGATTTCCCTCCTTCGGCGGTAGTCTGCCTCCTCCTTGGGCACTCTCAACCTCTCCCAAACTCCTGTCCACGGGTCTTATAGCCAGACCCACTCCCAGCCTGGAGGCAACTGACTGTCTCCCCTTTTTATCTCTGCTGTCCCCGCCTCTATCTCCACCCTCTCTCTTCTTTCTGTTCCCGCCAACTCTTCTGGGGTCCGTTCCTCTACTGTTAACCTGCACACTTCTTTTTCCAAGTCCCAGGTGTCTGTTTCCCGCTGCTCCGTTTTCCGGGGAAGTGGAGTGGGCGAGGTTTGCATTTCTTTCTCCACTGTTTGTGGAAGGGACGGCACTTCGGCGAGAGGTCCTTTACTCTCGCCCCTGGTCTCACAGCCTATCAAAGTATCTGTGACAGATAGATAGTAGAATCTGTTTTCTTTCTCCATTTGTATAGAAAAAAGACAATTAAATTTAGTCTCCGCCTTCATTGATATGGTCGTTGCCATCTGATCTCATTGATTTTCCTCCAGTGCTAAACATACCACTATGTAGTTTTGATTTTCCCACTTGGGGAAGTCCTGTGGACACCCTAGGACCAAAGACCTGTCTAGCCCAACATTCTATTCATACAATGACTAGTAATTTGTTCATGGGGGGGGGGGTGCTAGCAAGATCTGAGTGCAATGATACCCTCTGTTTTAAGCAGGAGCCAACAGACAGAGGTATACCACCTCTGATACTGGATGTGATGTATAGACATCCTGACTAGTACCCATTGATGTCCTTATTCTCCATGAATTTATACAGTCCCTTTTCAAAGCAATCTCAGTTGTCAGTCATTGCTACATCTTGGTGCAATAAAAACTGTATACTCTGTGAAAAAGTACTTTTCTTTTATCTGCCCTAGATTGGATTCTCTTTGATCCCCCACCATGTACTTCAATACTATTGAACTTCAAACTGACTCTTCAATCCTGCAGAAATCCTGCCTTTTAATTATACTTTAGTGGTCCAATAAAAGTTTTGCCCTCCGGTGAGTTTTTATTTTGCTAATGGATCACACAACTTAAGTTTTTTTTGCTACAAAACCCCCATTTTAGACTTCTTTCACTATGGAAAGTCACATAGTGAAATAAGTTAGAAAGGGGATTTATCCATGTTGGGTAAGCGCCCATGAGATAGATCTAAGGACAGCCACACAAATGAATGAGTAGGGACTCCTTAATTTTTGTAAACCCTGGTATAATTATTATTTGCTTTCTTTTTCATAATGTCTAAATGGCAGGCTGGAAGAACAGAATGCTACTTAGGGCTACTGTCCACAAATAAATCGGGGAAACAAAATTTTGATAACTTAATTGAAAATATGGCAAACTGAAATAAGAACTGCCAGAAAGAGTGACAATTCATTAAGAAAAGAAGAGATCATATGACCTTTTGTTCTGTATAAATCTTTGGAAGGATTTGATGAATCCTACTGGGAAGGATTGTTTGAACAATACAGAGAACAGATAAGACCTTTCTTTGTTGTTGAAGTGGCTGAGCCGTTTGAAGAAACCTGAGCAGGAGAAAATATGCTACAGTGTAGACTAGTATTAAAATTGACTGGAAGAGCAAATGAAAAGCATGACATAGCCTGATTTAAATAATGGATGAAAACATTTCTAATTTGAAATTGATTGTGTAACCCACTCTGCGACTTATTTTATGTATTTATTTTTGCCCTTCATTTCTATGATGCCTTTCTCCCATAAAAGGGGCTCAAGAGACTCAATAATTAAAATGCAAGGGTAGTTAAACAGATAATAAATATGCAATGTAAAAAACAAGTGAACATACAATAATGTAAACAATTGATAATATAAATATCCTAAAATAACCTGTAAGAGCACACTTAAAAAATCATACCCACCATCTTGGGGAAAGTCATTACCTGATGCTGAAGGGCAAGAGGGATGGGGGGCCAATCCTACTTCCCCATAGGAAGGCATTCAACACTCAAAGAGCAGCCACTGAGAAGGCCCTCCTCTCCCCTGAAGAGCTTAGGAGCCAAGAATGCTCATACATGGAAATGTGGGCCTTCAGATAGCTTGGACCCAAGCCATTGTAAGGCATTATAAATCATAACCAGCACTTTGAACTGGGCCTGTCAAGCTGTTTGTAACAAGAGAGTTGTAAGCTTCCTGTAGTCAGACCTATCCAGCAGCCTGGGCTGCAGCATTTTGATCCAAGGCAAGTTTCTAAACTGTCTTTAAAGGCAGTTCCACACAGAAATTATTACAGTAATCCAAACATCATAACTAAGGCATGTGTCACTGTGGTCAGATTAGACATCTCAAGGCAGAGCTGTTATACTAGTTTTAACTCTGCAAATGCATTCTTGATCATGGCTGAGACCTGTGAATCCAAGCTCAGGGCTGATTCCAGGCACACACCCAAACTGTTGTCAGGGTGAATGTAATTCCATGCAGTACAGGCAGAATCCCTGTTGCCTGATCTGACTTTCATTTGACCAGCAGTACTTCGTCTTGTCTGGATTAAGTTTCAATCTGTTTGCGTGCATCTAGTCCATTACAGACACCGGTTTCAAGAACAAGAACACCTTCCTTGGAGTTATGCAGACAGGAAAGATAGAGTTTTGTGTCATCCACATACTGGTGACACTGAAGTCCAAAATTCCAGACAATGTCTCCCATCAATAACTTAATTTTATGTATGTTTTATAGCATGGGGAACAAAACAGATCAGTCTAATGATCAAGGTGTTGAATACGATTCATCTACACCACCTTCTAAAATTGCCCCTTCAGGAAAGACCGGAGCCATTGTAAAAACAGTGTCTCCCAATCCCATCACAGAGAGATGGCCCAGAAAGGTATCACGGTTGATTATTTTGAAAGCTGCTGAGAGGTCCAGCAGAACTAACAGTACTTATCCCTTCACCATCCTCATCAATAGGAAACAGTATAGATGACACACAAAAATCATCATCATCATTACAATCACAATAAAAGAACACAGAAAATCACTAACAGCAGTATAATCAACCCCACCATCCAAAACCCCAGGATAGAACATGCGGGAGTGAGGAGGTAGCTTTCCCCCCATCAGTTTGATGGCTTCAGACTCACAGCACAAGCAGTGGCCAATCAATAAAAAAAAAGAAGGCTAAAAAAGTAGGGGTTCTAAATTGGAGCAATCCAGAAAATAATCCAGAAGTGGATGAACACAGCAGCAAAATAACACCTTCTCCCAAGTAATCTGCAATAAATGTAGAGCAGCAGTAGCAGGCCAGCAAGGATTAAATCCAGTCCAAAATGGAGGTCAGAGGAGCTGTTTTAGCAACAATAGCAAACAAGTCATCAAGCAGCAAAAGAGAAAACTGTTCCAGTTTTCTAAGCTATTTAAAGATTCAGGCCCCCCACCACTACCTTCCAGGATGTTCGGCAAATCCTAAGTGCAATGGTATTTCCTGGAATATCAGTGAGGTGATTTGGCATGAAGTAATATGAATGAGGAGATACAAAGGGAATATAATAGTTTTGTTCCCTTCTTTTTTGGGATCCTGATTCATTTCTATTTTAGAAGTTCTCTCTTTGAAATGAATACTATGATATGTTCACCTGTCAATGAATAAACTGATTAAAGGCATGAACTGAGTGAAATTACCAGAAAAAGTTTATTAGAACAGGATGTGCATCTATGAGGAAAAATCTGAAAAGGTTATGTTTTAAAATGGCATCTTTGTTATCCCCAGATGTTCTGGTGATTCTAAATCCAGTCTGCTTCTAGATAAGAGGTGATAACCAGTTCTCAGAAATTTTCATTTTATTGCAAAGTGTATCCCTTTCTTAAAAGTAAGAATTTAGCCAGAGTCGCCTGTGCCTGTGTAATTTCTAGAATTGGCTATTGTAATGTCCTCAGCATGGAGCTGCCCGAAGATAATTTGGAAATTGCAGCAGATGTGGACTGTCATGAACATAACCTGACTGATGAAATGCGAATATATTGAACTGGTGGCATGAAAACTGTTAAATATCATGCCATTTAAAGGGAAAATTAAATAAAATTAAATAAAATTAATGGATTAGTTAATTCATGAACTTGTTCAATCATTATACAAAAAATAATTTAAATAACTTTACAAATCCTACGATGAATTACAGTAATAATGAGAAACAGTGTCATTATTGTTTACTTTATTTAAAAAAATTAAATTGGTGGCATTTTTCATCTTACCCTCTGTTACAGCTGGGTGGAATAACTGCTGCTAAATAAGGGAAGAAGGAAACCAGTGGAGCTGGTTATAAATATAGAATTGCATGGAGAATATACCTGCTGCTAAATTTTTGTACTCTTTTTAACAGTACATAATACAGTACATTCCTTTGTTGCTATGTTGTGGGGAACTGTTTTCAGAGATATGTCTTTCAGAAAGCCCATTCCTCAGGATTAATATGAAGACATTCCTCTTTGTATTTACAATAACACAACACTGTCATAATGCAAATACTTGGCTTCTGTATTTGGCATTTCCTCAGGCCTGGGGAAGTGCTGTTGGCATGAGATATGATGCTTAGGGTGAAGAATCTTGTACTTTGTGTTGGTCTTTTAAACATCTTGTTCCCCTTGACCTAGGTTTTTTTTAAATAATATCAAGAAATTAGTGAAGGTCATGTTGTGTGCATGTGTCAGACCTAATTGTAATTGAACACGTCATTGTGGAATTTCCTTACCTCTCTCTTGGACAGGAAGTCAGAAAGACTATATTTAACATCCCAATTAGCTGCCCTGAGGCTCAGAATGACATGCTTTTGTGTTTGGTGCGTTAAAGAGTTTTTTTTTTTAAAAAAAATCATTTTTATTTAAAGATTTTGCTCTTGAAGAAAGAAAATTAAAGTGGGTTGGGGGAAAATGAATTGGATAAAGGACCATCTTTTCACACTGAAGTACATGATAATGTAATTTATCTCAGTCACATCTAGTCTAGGATATATTTCAGTAATGCACATATAACCTGCATGACAGCCTAGCCACTAATGGAACTGGGTGATGAATGTCTTTTGCCCTCTAAACACCAGACAGGTAGATGTAGGACTCTTTAGATACAGATACAAAATCTGGTAGCATTCAGATTCCCAGGTGAGTGAAGTACTAGTGGTAAGTCAGTAACAGAAAGGTCAAGGGAAATATATAAATAGACAATGAAACTGAAGAAAAAACAAGTTTTTAGGGGGTATTTCATTAACTGGGACTAGAAAGAAGAAAGGGAGATATATAGTTATGGTTACTAGAGTAAGAACATAATCTTTAAATGTGAAGGGCTGTGGGGAGTGCTACAAAGAGGAAAAGAATAGAGGTGTTATTGAATAAGGATAAAGAAAATATAATGCTTTTATAGAAAACTCACCAAGTAAAAGAAGGTGCTAATGAAGTTGAATTGAATTGGTGTGGTATTTATGAAAAAGCATTTGGAAGTTCAAGATAAAGAGTGATTGCAATTATTATTTCTAAATAATGTGATTGTAAAATGAACAAATTGAATATAATGCTACAAAACATAATGAGAGGAGAGGAATGTACTTTGATCAATGTTTAAATAAAACCATACCAGAGTGGAGAAAAATAATAGTGATACACCCTTGAATGGAATAATTAAGAAAATTGATTTGAATGATATGCGGACAGTAATGAAAGGAGGTGAAGAGGTAAAATATTCTTTTCCTCTTTTCATAAGAGTTATTCTAGAATAGATTGTATTTGTATCTAACAATTTGATTTTGAGGGTAGTTAAAACTGAGGTTGGATTAATGTTTTGTTAAAAATGGATATTAAGATTAAATGTGATTTTAAAGAAGGTAGAAGATGGAGATTAGATATAATGTTCCCCAGAAAATGAAAATAATAGACAAAATAGAAAAAGAAATGATGGAAATATTGTATATAAATTATAGGGAACACTGCAGTCAGGATAATATATAGGATACTATGATACTTTCGATAAGAGGGATTGGTATTAGGGAATCATTGCAAAAGCACAAAAGTCATATAAACATTTTTATTTTTCCATGGAATTTATGAATCAGTAAAATTGCTCAAGCCACAAATCACTCTTAAGATTTCATTTTCAAAAATTAAAAAGATTGTTCCATACATATTTTCCTGTCCTATAATTATTCTTAATCAAATCACAACAAATAGAGGATGTTAAAAATGAAACAAATGCGGTGACAGTTTGGCAATAATAAGCAGAAAATGTTCCATCTGTTTATGCTGAGTAATATGTGCCTAATTAATGCAATTTTTTTCTTCCAATTGCTGAGCTATTAGTTTAAATATCACGCACAATTGGTTAACAGAGCCCTACTACCCATTCTTTCATTAGGAACCCTAGTTTTCTCAAGGAGAGTAAGAACTGACATATGAAGGATTCATTCCATGTGCATTTGTCACTGTTTAATTTATTTTGCCCACAAAATGAGTAAGGGAAAGTACGGGTTGATTTATAAAACCCTGTTTTTAACACCCTGTAAGGACAGGAACAGAAGCTAAGCCAAGTACAATACAGGAAAATATGAGTCTTGACGTAATGCATTTGTCCAAACTTCACCTGCATTTTTTCTTTTTTCTTTGAAATATTTATGTATTTCACCCAATGTGTGCTTTTAAAATTATCCCTGGAAAATTCTCCCATGTGCACCCATTGCAATGAATGGGAGCTGCCCTTGAGCATTGGGTTCCAAGAGGATTGGGGCACAACTAAGTTTACGATCCCCCCCCCCCCCCCCGGCATAACTTCTCAAAAGTAAGTCACATTAAGTTCAGGAAGGCTTCCTCCCAGTGAAGTAATTTTAGAACTGAAATCTGAAACACTATATGCTCATTTGTTTTGATGATGTCCTTCTTGTGTCACTACCATTAATACAAACAGAAGTTGGGTGAATAATTGAAGCCATGTTAGCCTACATTTTTTCAAAGAGAAAGAGCAGGAGGAGGTTTCTTATATTTATTTCTTGTCTATACATTTTTAATTGCCTTTTTTGGGTGACACTTAACCTCTTCATGAAGATAGGAGAAAAATATGATGAAAATGTATTTAAGTGTTTCTGCTGTATCCCTGGAGGACTAGAGCATTTCTTCTTTTCAGCTCTGAATATATTTGCTCACATGCATATTATGCATAATCCTTTAGATACAGTTGCCAGCTGTCTGGTAGAGATAGTGGAGGATGGGGCTTGGAGCTTTAAAAATGGCGAGAAGCCGCTAAAAAGTAGTGGGAGAGAAATAATTATTTGCATAATCTTTCTGGAGTTACCTGGATTTCTTGAAAGCAGCTTAACATATTTGGAATAATCTATTTCAAAAATGGTAGGGGAAGCAGTCTCCCTCCTCCAGTTCTCCTGATCATATGCAAATGCATTACAATTTCCTCTGACCAATTCCTGCAGGGTTTATTCATTCTAAGAATGTTTTCTGTTGGACAAAGAGCTATTTTTACTTTCCATGCTCTAGTTGCTCATCAGAAGACCTGTTAAAGCTCAGAGCTCTCATTTCTGTGCAGATCATTATTCTCTTTTTAATTTTGTGCCTTTCACGCAAAACTCAAACTGGAAGGATTTTTTAAAAAAATTCTGTATGAGTCTTTAATGTAAAAATTGGCTGATTTCCCCAAAACTGGGGTCCTGACCAACAATGGTCTGATATGGCAGGGAACTCTCAGACAATTGTGTGTAGGATTGCAAAATCAATTAATTGTGGTTCCATAAAAATAACCAGGGATATTTGCTTCTGGAGGAGGAAGGACAAACCATTCCTTTGCTTCCAATCCAATCTTTGTGCTCGTCTCATGGGCAATATATATTTTTAAAAAGGATATTTTGTATGTTGTATACTTGTGTTTTCTTTCTTATTAGTATTGAAATATATTCTTAAAATGAAAACTATACAGTAACCTTGAGATCTTGAATTTTTTTTCCTGGATAACAATACAATGAATACATGCTGCCTAGTTTCAGCAAAATTTTCTGAGGAAGAGGGTGGTAGAGAAAAGCACATTAAAGTAAGCTTAAATGTGTTTTTCTGTACCACTGGATTATATTTCCCCCTTTCCATCTTCTTTTGTATTCTACTGGGATGTGTCCTTCTAAAGAAACTCTGTATGAACACTGATTTTTATTTATTTGTCTACATATGTTCCCTGTTGTTTCTTGAAAGAGTTTACAGCATCAGATTTAGCCTCCTGCCAAATCCAAGAGAAACAAAATAAAACAAATAAAGCAGAGATTTGGACTTTGGTTTCTTGTGAATATGTCTAACGCTCCAGTCAGTACACTGCTCTCGCTCAGAGGGAGAGTTCACCCATGCTTAGTGTTGAAGCGGGAAGGGAGCCAGGCTGGCATCAATCTCCTAATTAAAATTGTACAAAATATAGAGAACAATATCAAAAACTAGTTCCAGATTTTAAAAAATCAGAAAAAAGCTGTGTGGTCCCTCCAAAAGATAAATAAAATAGAAATGCAAAAGCAGGTGATACCTTTATTGGATCACTGAAAATATCAAGTAGCTAGCTAGCTTTCAATGGTAATCCATCTTCACCAGGCTTTGCACCAAGATCTTGTGTACAGTTTAGAAGAATTATATATTATAGTCCCCAAAGTTTCATGGCATGGCTGTTCACATCAGGCAAGCTTAAAGTTAGGTTGCAACATGTGGACAGCTTGGTGGTGACTATGGAGAGTCACTGTCAGTTCTCTTTTTTGTAACTCCTATCCAGATGACATCACCTCTTATCTCAGTATGTATAGGAACTAAGTATTTTACTTGATTTCTTTGACCTTTTTATCTCTTCCCACCCCTTGTTGCTGCTAGTAGACATGGGGGTATTTGTATTCTTATATGAATATCCCCCCCACAGGTGGACATAACGAGGGGCCGCCCCCCCTGAGGCCAGACTGTCCACTCACTGTCTGCTGCTGCTGTGGCCTCCGCGCTCCCTTCCTATCACTCTGGAGCTCGCGGTCAATTAGCTACTCTTGGCAGAAGGTGGGACGATGAGCCTCTCTGCCAGGTCGAAGAGTGGCAGGCTGACCGAGCACTCCGGAGTGATAGGAAGGGAGCACGGAGCCCTCAGCAACAGCAGATGGTGAGTGAACAGTCCAGCCCCAGGGGGCCGACCTTCGTTATGTCCACCTGTGGGGGAGTATTCATATTTGTATATGAATACGAGTACTCCCATCTCTAGCTGCTAGTGTTTTGTTTCACCATGCTTTGCCCCCCAATCTCTCTCTTTTTCTTTTCTTTTTCAAAATGACCCTAATACCTGCAAGCTATAGAAGTGTGTGTCTCAGAGGCAGAGGTATCAGAAGAGGTGCAGAAATTATCTTTCTTCAAGAGAATGGAGAGGAACTGTTTACAACTAGAATAAGGGAGCACGGTACTGTGTTGTGGAAGTGGCACTCTAAAACATCTGGAGAACATGGGTTTCCTTTTTCCTATAGCCAAAACAATGTCTGCAGTTGTTCAGTTGTCTTCAACCCCACTAAACATCACAGAGTTAATGTGGAAGGAGTGCAAATTATGAACTCATTGTTTCTGGAACTGCAAGATAATGTTGCAAATTATGCAGAGCTGCAGGGAGCACTAAAAGCTGTAAGTTATGGCTTTGTGCCCCAATAAAATCTTGCCAAAATTAATTTGTTGAATGAGATGGCAGCCTTTGCACTAGAACATGGTAGCACTTCTGTTTACTTTAAGTGTAGCATATGCAAAGACTTTTGTCTAATTCCCTAGCTGTCAGGCACTTGGTTGGAAGTTTTAAATAGCCTCTGGGTATCAAATATGTAGCCTTAGGCTCTTGTTTGTAATTTAATAAGAATAATTTATTGTGAAAAGAGAAGAAATATGAGTTGCCCAGTGGCTGTGAAAGAACATTTATATTATAATGGCTAGGCATATAGCAGGCAGGAAACAAATAAAAAGAGCTCTGTGACAGCAGCTACTAAAAGGCAGTATGGTGAAGCCTAACAGAAAATGGCTGGGGAAGGGATACCGTGAGCTGTTTCTTCTAATAAGTGCCGATATCATTAGGTGAAGCTAGGCATTACAAACAATGTGTTTTTCCTCTGATTAACCGATTTCCCTTCTACAGTGGGTTTTACTCAGACATATCTCCTTCAGCAGTCAGACTTGCAAATTAAATTCTTACTTACCTTCCAGTGACCTATCAGAAAAGAAAGTATGCTAAATGCAAGGTGCAGAAGTGAAGAAAATCATGTGCTTTGATAAACCAGTGTCTTCCAACACATAGGGGGAGATCACTGTTGAAAACACATGTCTTTAATTTGACTGTCATATCAGAGGAATCTTAGATGGCAATGTGTAATGAGCTTTAGCCCCTTTTAAGTGTTCTCTCCTACTCCACTGTGCATGCCCCCAAATCTTCCATAGGTAGGGGGTGTCAAAAGGTCCCACAGATCCTGATAGAAGAGTCGGAGTTGGAAAGATAGCTCTTTTCAACTTTATTAACAAAAAATGACAGTGCAATGTAAGAAGGTTGGGGAGTGGTTACTTCACCCACCTCCAGTGAAAGCTGACTATAGTGTCTGCTGCTGCCCTCAACGATGGTATGCAGTCAACAGGCTCCAAATGTCAAGCACCTTGGCTTCTAGGCACTGAAGGCATTTGAAATTCTGCTGATGCCTCCACCTCTGCACTTGCATCAGAGTAAGCATCCTGAATACCAGAAGGTTGATTGTGGTGCCGTTGCACTATGGCCAATTAAAAAAAAGGAGGCCTTAATAACCTCCTAGGGTGACAGTAGTTGGGGTCACTCGAGAGCCTCAACCCAGACTTTAAAACAATATTCACTCAGTGGTTATTTTTAATGTGATAATTTTTGATAATGTTTTAATATTGTAGTTTTTGTAGTGTTTTTAGATGTAAATGTTAACAATTGCAAGTCGCCATGAAATCAGTGAGGGAGAAAGATGGGATATAAATAAAATAAAAGAAAGATGGGATATAAATAAAAAACCCATATTCTATATTGTATATGTTCCTTTAAAACAGTGTACAATTTCAAAGGGGCATATACTTTGAAAAGCTGAAAAGAGTACAAGTTGGCTTTTAATTTAAAGGTGATTTATACATTCTGCATATAAATACATAAATAAATTTGCTACTCCCAATGCTAAATCATCCTGGGAGAACTTGTCTGTAACTAATTTGTGCAAATAAACTGTCTACCTCCAATATTATTGAAGATAGACAGGTATGAAAAGATCACACCTTCCTCAGTCTTGAGGTAACTCTACAAAATAGTTCCAGTAATTGCAAAGGACTTGATGACAAGGTTCCAAAGTGAAGTAATATTTGGAAAATGAAATAATTTAGGAAATGATATTATATTTGTAGTACACAGTATGGTGTAATAGATAGAGTGATGACCTAGGACTCAGGAGGCCTGGGTTTGAACCCCACACAAGCACGGAAACTCTCTAGGGGAATGAAACCAGTAAAACCACTCCTTAAATATCTCACTTACCTTGAAAGCCTGGTTCTTCTGGGATGCACAGTGGGGAATTAAACTCCCAGTCTCTGGCTTCCCACCCAGATACTTAACACACTGAGCTATCTACCCAGTATTTGGGTTGATATACATGGCCACCCTTGCAATTCTGTCAGAAAATGCAACCCTTCTCTCAGAAAATTGTTGCAGTTGCAAATGTTTTGGTACTCACATGTTCATTTCTTTGGTTTGCGTTGGAACAACACAAAAAAAACAGAGAAGAAAAGTCAAATCTGATACAATCCCACACAGAAACCCAATAATGCACTGGCCAAAATTATTGGCTCCCTTAACTTAATATTTGGCAGCACCCCCTTTGGAAAAAATAACTGAAATCAATCGCTTCCTGTAACCATGAATGAGTTTCTTACACCTCTCTACTGGAATTTTGGACCACTCTTCTTTTGCAAACTGCTCCAGGGCCTTCAGATTTGAAGGATGCCTTCTCCCAACTGCTGTTTTGAGATCTCTCCACAGGTGTTCTATGGGATTCAGATCTGGACTCATTGCTGGCCATTTCAGAACTCTCCAGCGCTTTGTTCGTAACCATTTCTGAGTGCTTTTTGAAGTGTGTTTCAGGTCATTGTCCTGCTGGAAGACTCATGACCTCTGGTGGAGACGCAGCTTTCTGACACTGGTCACTATATTGCACCCCAAAATTCTTGGGTAATCATCAGTTTTCATGATACCGTTCACACAGTCAAGGCATCCAGTGCCAGAAGCAGCAAAGCAACCCCAAAACATCTTTGAACCTCCACCATGTTTGACTGTAGGGACTGTGTTCTTTCTTTGAATGCCTCATTTCTTTTTCTGTAAACAGTGCCATGATGGCAACCTTGACCAAAAAGCTCTAATTTTGTCTCATCTGTCCACAGTACGTTCTCCCAGAAGGATTGTGGTTTTGTCACATAAGTTTTGGCATACTCCAGTCTTGCTTTTTTATGCCTTTGTGCCAGCAGTGGTGTCCTCCTGGGTCTCCTACCACAGCGTCCTTTTTCATTCAGATGGTGATGGCTAGTGCGAGCTGACACTGTTGTACACTGTGTCTGCAGATCAGCTTGAATTTGTTGGGAAGTTAATCTACGTTCTGTATCCAGCATTCGAACAACCCTTCGTTGTAATGTTTCAGTAATTTTGCTCTTCCGTCCATGTCCAGGGAGGTTAACTACAGTGCCATGGGCTGTAAACCTCTTGATGATATTGCACACAGTGGACACAGGAACATCTGGAGATGGACTTGTAGCCTTGAGATTGTCGATGTTTTTCCACCATTTTTTCTCTCAAATCCACAGACAACTCTTTACACTTCATTCTTTTCTCCATGCTCAGTGTCACACACAACACAAAGGCTAAGTCAACTTTTCTCCATCTTAACTGGTTGCAAGTGTGATTACTAGATTGTCCACACCTGTTACATGTGACAGGTGTGTCTAAATACAAATTAAAGGAGCATCACATGCTTGAAAAGCAATTATTTCTTACAATTTAGACAGGGTGCCAATAATTTTGGCCAGTGCATTTTTGGGTTTCTGTGTGGGATTGTATCAGATTTGACTTTTCTTCTCTGTTTTTTTGTGTTGTTCCAACACAAACCAAAGAAATGAACATGTGAATACCAAAACATTTGCAACTGCAACAATTTTCTGAGAGAAGGGTTGCATTTTCTGACAGAATTGCAAGGGTGCCAATATTTTTGGCCATGACTGTAAGTCAGTTTTGACATGACAGCACATAAGTAACTATTATATTTGTAAGGTGCCAGACTATGTTGCTCCTCTTTTCTTAGTTGTTGGCTTACTAAAGCACTGTGGAATGCATAGAGAAATTGTTCTGATTCCACAGAATGTCCAGATACAGACAGTATAATCTTAAACAGTATTGAACTTGATAGGTAATTGTAGCAAAGATGGAAGGTTGTGTGCTCACCATTTTCTTGGACAGGCTATGGGTTAGTTTACATCATGTTTTATCTTTTTACTGCTGCTGAAATCCCAATTAAATGCGTTTAGTTATATTGGCCTGGTTTTGCCAGAGCTGCAGGCATTATATATCATTCTTAGGAGCTGTCATCCAAGTGCAATTAATGGCACAAATCCCTGAGAGTTACAGCCTTGTCTGTTCTGTATGCCTTAGGCAACCAGCTATATTCAGCATTCCAGCCGACTATCAGGAAGATGGCAATTTCTGCTCCATCTTCTCATTTCAGCTACCTTGAGAACTTGGAAGTAGCATGTTACAAACAACAGTGTTAACTCTCTTGTGTTACTCTTATGGGTAATGAGAATGCAACAGTGTTAATTTTGTGAAATAATGCAGCAGTCAACAATACCTTTTTAAAGTGTAGGCCTGACTTGTTCCTTCTAAAACATTCCTGGGGGTTGTTTGGGAATTTATTTGGCAATTTTTAAAAATGTTTTAAAGTACATTCTTATTTTTTAAATATTAGTTTATAAGCAACTAAAAAATAAAATATTTGCAATATGTTACTAACACAGTGGCTGGATTTCAGTTGTAGAGCTCCAAGTGCACAAATGAAATAGTATTGTCATCAGCAACAAATTACCACCGATTAGAGATAAATCACTGTGGATTAAAGGTGTTTGGGGGGGGGCGCATGTGATTCCTGCACAATATGATGAAGTCATGTGCATCTTGAAGTCATTAGAGGAAGCCTTTAACCAGTGACGATTTGCCGTGCTGCTGACATCATCATTGTTGTGCTCATGGGGCTGCAGAACAGGATTTCAACTAATTACTTGTAAAGCTAAGAGTAAAGAGTAATATGTTACTTTTTCAAGAGTAGTCACTAACATGGATGTGTTACTTATAAAAAAAATGAACATCCTTTTTGGCTGTGTCAGTTATCCTTTGCAGATGCAGGCTATCTTTACTCCATTACACTGATAGTGATAATTCCTTCCCTCACATTTGTTGGGGTGGGTGGGAGGAGTATGTGGAATATATTATTTTAAAATAACATTTGGCTCTTTTGCTCTCTCGCTCTGTGGAAAAGACACATAAGTAGAGTTCTAAACTGGAACAGAAGTATGTTCATTTGTCATAAGTGATAGAAGAATATAGGAACCTAGATATACCCATTTATTTGTTTATTAGATTTCTAACCCACCTTTCAGAATGCAATGCCCTATTAAGAGGGTTTACAAAATTAAAAAATACATAAGGACACGTATAAATACAAAAAATTCATTCACAATTCATTCCCATTCTTTTTTCTCTATCCTTTTGGATGCTTTCATGATTGCAAGCAAATTTAAACTCAAAAATGTGATTTTTATCTAAAGATGGTAGAAAACAATATGTAGATTGCACAAATTGCATAAAAGTGTTGAACTGAACTAATTTTCCTCATATCCTGTTTGTTTGCATGACTATAGAAGTGGTGTTCAGCCATTTCTGGGATTGATTTCCAAGACCCACTCAAGACATGTTGGCAGCAGTGGATGAAGGCCAATCCCTTTCCTATTCCATGTACAAAAACCAACAGGACTTATGGGGTATTTTCTTGCACTGCATCTGAAGACAGCAGATGTGCTTTGGAGGCAGAGAATGATGTGCAGGGCAAGTTGCATGGCATACATAATTCTGCCCTCCAATACTTTGCCATTGAAATATCTCCCACACCACCTGCCATTTCAGGAAGCAATTTCATTCTGCCTAATGTTGAGGTCACATTGGCTTGAGGTCACCATGTTCACACTGTTTTAACTCTTCCTTCCATTGTGCTCATTTTCATTTTTCCTTGCTTTTGCTCCTATTGGCGTTGCTGATCTACATCACTTTGGGAAGATTGTCATGGACATAGAAGGATTAAATGGCAGTAGGATTCAATGGCAGCATATGCACACAACCTCCCCCCCCCCCCCCCCCACAAGGCCTAGCAATGTGATAGCAAAAGAGAAGAAAGTAAATGAAGCTGGGAAGAAGCTACAGTTAAGGGAATAATAGGACCTTAGATTGTACTGAAGGAACTCATATTGTCTATATCATGATGTATCCAAACTATTCTTCTGTTGCATTTCATTTTAGTATTGCTACTCACTGTTCTAGGCTGTAATTTTCAAAACATTATTCAGCTAAAGTTTAGTGTTCTTAAAGATCAAACAATATAGTATGATAAATCTGGGATTGTGTTTAATGGGCAAAGTCCTGTTGGTATAACTTTGCTCAGCATAACCCAAATTGGGTGCTGGCAACATTTAATTTAATGTATTTAAAACCAGAGAGCCCAATCTGTGCTACATTGAGAAAAGTTACAGAATTTGGGTTTGTTGTTAACCCAAATCAGCCTAATCAGAGCTGTGATTTATTTTATTTATTTATTTATTTATTATTAGATTTCTATCCCGCCCTTCTAGACAGGAGTCTACTCAGGGCGGCTCACAATATATTGTGCACAAAACAGATTTAAAAACAACAATTAACTTTGTTAAAAACAACAATTAACAACAATTTAACTTTACCTTCTCTCCAGTTGCGATCCTGAAGAAAGATCTTACTCCTATTTGCTGTGGGGGGGAAGATGCTGTTGGTTTGAGGCAAAATATATGGTAGGTTGATGAAATAGGGTTTTGTGCAAAAAATAACCTATAAAGTGGAGCAACTGTGATTCAGTACAGATGGCTTACTCACAAAAGCTCTATATAGATGTTATTTACCATGTATAGCCAACGTGAGAACAGGCATGTGCCTTCCCCACCCCCTCCACTGTCAGTTTTCTCATACAGTAAGCAGTGAGTCTGAAGGGGAGAGTTCCTTATACACACGGTGGCTGTCCATGAACTTTGAGGAGAAAAGTTCCCATTCACATGGAGGTCCTCTACACATACAAGGACCAATCCTCTTCAGAATCATCACTTTCCCTGTGTGGAAGGAATGGTGGAAGATGGCAGGCTGAAGCTGTCTTCATGTGTTGGTTAAACTTATCGAGTGAATACACCTCAGGTCAGAAGGTTTTCTAGCCAGGATTTGCTTTGTTGTGTTTATCAAAGAAATTGAGGCGAGATCTTTCCACACTATGGATTTTACTGTGTGGTAGAGACCGGTGAAATGGTGAAGCAAAGGTAAGAGAACCAGTGTAATGCAATGTAGTGTAATGGCTCGGGTGTTGGATCAGTTGTACGCTTTCTCTGCCTTACCTCACTTCCTTCATGTATTAAAGATCAAGTCAGAGGACCCTCTGTATATCAGGAGGAGGCTCTACTCATAGTGGGTTCTATTTTTGTAGGTATTTATTTTATTTTATTTATCTGCCAGCTTTCTCTCCATAGGGGAACCAAGGGGGCTCACAATAATTTAAACCATACAATGGTAACTAGATTTAAATGCTATACTATACAAAAACTACATTGAAACATGAATCATGATTAAAACCTAGATTAAAAACAATTTTTAAAACATTTTAAAAACCATTAAAAATATCTCAATTTCATAAATACAGCTTTCACCAGACCCCACCCCCACTTAAATGGGTCAGTGCACTAGGTTTGTGTACCAAAGTTACAAATGTTCTTTCTTTTCATTTTTTAAAAGACAGTGATAGACCTATGTTTGTAATATTCCTGAAGTCGTAATGAGGTATGGAAAAATTAAGCACAGGAGCTATTTTTGAAAAGCACTCTTTCTTTTTTGCAATATGATTTTATCTTGACTTAGATACTCAGGAAGAGAGTGTAGTTTTAGGGAACGAACTAGAATGCCCTAGCAGAGAAATCTAGGAACCTTACCAAAGTGCGAAGTCCAGAAGGCATGGCAGTCAAACTCATTATCAAACTGATATACCTGCTCTGTGCAGGTACAAAATTGCTAGCTTTGCTGAAAATCTTGCTCTTATCTCAGCTACTGTTGCTTGCAGCCACCTCATTTTATCCTTACTTTTCTTCTCTCTTTGTACAAACTTTTGCATTAAGTACAAACCTTTGCATTGGTAACGTGTGCAGTACACAATACTTCTAGAATGCTTGAACAGGGATAAACATCTAGTCACAACTGCTTGATACTTGAGCACAAGGGGGAAGTCAACGATGGAAAAATTCATCAAGTTTAGCTCATTGGAGGAATAGGTATATCTAACTTTTATAGTCATACCAAGAGGACAATAGTATGCATGTTCTATCAGAAGTAGGATGGAAAATAAATTACATTTACTGAGGTGTTTTACAACTTTATCCAACTTGTAGTCTGAAAATGTTCATGTAACTCTAATTTTTCCGTCCCTGGAATGAGTGGCCAATTCTCCCTGGGTATTTGAAAAATGAATAGAAACACACCTTATTCAATGAGGAAAATGCATGAAGATCCTGTTGTATATATATTCAGTAATGTAACACCATTGGCATAACTTCTAGTGACACATTGCCTCAAGGAGTCAGGTTAGGCATTTTCAATTACAAACTGACTCACATGAACTGGTGTGTGATATCACATGCATGCCGACTTTTTGACTTGTGGCAGTTCACAGCTGAAAGTTACACTGATGGTGTTCCACCAGCAGACATAACTGATAGGATGCCAACCATTCAGAAAAAAAAATGAGTACAAATGGATGCCTTAGGAAATGTGCCTACCAAAATATATGCCATGCCAAAATATACTTGCAGGAAGGAAAAATAAGTCTTGAAACCCAGAGGTTCCTAAATGATATGGACTATCTAGATCCATTCATTCTGGCATCAGGTCCAGTTATAGGATGGTGACAGTCACAAACCAAAGCTGTCACCATTCTGTAACTGGGCCTGATGCCAGAATGAATGGATCTAGATAGTCCATATCATGGGGAATGACTTATCCTGGAACCTTGACAGGAGGTGTGTGTCCCTGTTGAGTCTTCTGGACCTTTCAGCAGGTTTCAGTACCTGAGGATGGTGCTAGATGTTCATGTGATGGAGGACATTGCACAGTAAATCAGTGTAGCCCCATTAGCCATTCACCCATTGTGAGAACACGTGAGAGAAAGGTCTGCATAAGACTGGGATTTTCTATTGATTTAGCTGTGGGGTGGATGCTGTATTTTTATAACCTGCTATGGTGTGGATTGAAGAGCGCCATACGTGAATGAATATAAATGTACTTCTCAGAAAAAGTGTCCACTGATTTCCACTGACTCATCTCTTGTTCAAAGCTTCTAAGATCTAATCCTGTGTGAATATCTATGAAATGCATAAGATTTATCACAAGAAGAGCCACATACAGGATCAGAGTTGATGAGGTAAATTGTTGAGATGTAGAATTATCCATGCTTAGAGGTGTCATTAATTTAGCTGACATTTTGAAAAACGTATTAATATTCTATTTGACTTGCATAAATTGGCTACTAAGTTGTTGACTGGTAACTAATTTTTCTAAATATACATTGTACCTTTTAATTATCATGCTGAATATGATTATGGAAAGTGAGCAAAACTGTTGAAACAGTAATGATATGGAATATGGCATTAATCAAAAGGATCAACTAGTCATATAAGTATTTCTATGATGTGGACTAAATTGCTACTAAGTGGATTTATGAAGCATCAGTTGGTTTGTTCTGAATAATCTGTTTGCAGCATATGCTGCAGTTTCAAAGCATGTTTAATTGCTTTTTGAGTTATATCTCATTTGCCTCAGATGTATCCTATTTGAAATGATAACAGATGGGATAATCTGCTAGTGTTTATTGGGGAGAACCCACCTGTTTAGGGGAAATGGTGTATTAAACCACAGACCTGACCCTGCAAAATTCAGTTAAAATTGTTTAGATGCTTTAATATTAAAAGCGTGCTGTCACTAAACTATCATGTAAACAGTAAACTCACAGCCATATGGGTAGACATGTGCTCTTCCCTGTCAATAAGAAGGAGCTTTAATGGCTTGTTTGGCCATAGGCATACAGTGAGTTACACTACCATTAAGCATTTATAAATACAGATACTTTTTCCAGTGTCAATTATTTTGCCTTCAGAAAATGTTTTCATTTTGATTTTCACTAAGGACAACTGCATGGATCCCCTGACCTTGTGGGTCTCTCTCTCTCTCTCTCCTCTCTCTCATTCTCTCTCTCTCTTGCATCTTCCCCCACCCACCTGTTAGATCTGTTCTGCCAAATGAGATCAGCAGATGGATGCTCAGGTGCTTCTCTTGACTGTGTATGAATAATTTCTTCCTTTGTGTAAAATCATAATATCTGCATCATTAGTTCCCTAGGATGAACAGCTAATAAGCTCTTGTCTCTATCACCATGTTTTGGTAAGCTGCGCTTAAGGTTTCCTCAAAATATGGGTTGTATGTTCTAAAATGAGATTAGTGATTCTATAGTTATGCCCCTTGAATGTAAGAATTAAAAAAAAAATCAGAATGCATCAGAATGTTAATGGCCCAGGGCAGATGCAACACTACTTCATTGCCTAGCCATAGTTAGGGGATCAGGTGCGCCATCCGGGTTTTGTACAGTGTTTTCTCATTCATGCTCTCTAATGCAGAATTCTACACCCTTCAGTTTTGGAGTGAACAATATTTAACATGATATGTATGCTGTTCTTAGTGAATATTATAGTTTGAGTACCACTGTTTGAAAATAAACTTCTAACCATGATTAATACTGCTTTGGTCAGTGATCAAAGATGTATATATAAAAATATGAAGTGTAGTAAGCTCCAGGAAGTCATATGTTGTTGTTGTTTAGTCGTTTAGTCGTGTCCGACTCTTTGTGACCCCATGGACCAGAGCACGCCAGGCCCTCCTGTCTTCCACTGCCTCCCGGAGTTGGGTCAAATTCATGTTGGTAGCTTCAGTGACACTGTCCAACCATCTCATCCTCTGTCGTCCCCTTCTCCTCTTTCCTTCACACTTTCCTAACATCAGGGTCTTTTCCAGGGAGTCTTCTCTTCTCATGAAATGGCCAAAGTATTGGAGCCTCAGCTTCAGGATCTGTCCTTCCAGTGAGCACTCAGGGTTGATTTCCTTTAGAATGGATAGGTTTGTTTTCCTTGCAGTCCAGGGGACTCTCAAGAGCCTCCTCCAGCACCACAATTCAAAAGTATCAATTCTTCGGCGGTCAGCTTTCTTTATCGTCCAGCTCTCACTTCCATACATCACTACAGGAAAAACCATAGCTTTGACTATGCGGACTTTTGTTGGCAAGGTGATGTCTCTGCTTTTTAAGATGCTGTCGAGGTTTGTCATCGCTTTCCTCCCAAGAAGCAGGCGTCTTTTAATTTCGTGGCTGCTGTCACCATCTGCAGTGATCATGGAGCCCAAGAAAGTAAAATCTGTCACTGCCTCCATATCTTCTCCTTCTATTTGCCAGGAGGTGATGGGACCAGTGGCCATGATCTTAGTTTTTTTGATGTTGAGCTTCAGACCGTTTTTTGCACTCTCCTCTTTCACCCTCATTACGAGGTTCTTTAATTCCTCCTCACTTTCTGCCATCAGAGTGGTATCATCTGCATATCGGAGGTTGTTGATATTTCTTCCGGCAATCTTAATTCCGGTTTGGGATTCCTCCAATCCGGCCTTTCGCATGATGTATTCTGCATATAAATTAAGTAAGCCGGGGGACAATATACAGCCTTGTCGTACTCCTTTCCCAATTTTGAACCAATCAGTAATTCCATATCCAGTTCTAACTGTTGCTTCCTGTCCCACGTATAGGTTTCTCAGGAGATAGATAAGGTGGTCAGGCACTCCCATTTCTTTAAGGACTTGCCATAGTTTGCTGTGGTCCACACAGTCAAAGGCTTTTGCGTAGTCAATGAAGCAGAAGTAGATGTTTTTCTGGAACTCTCTGGCTTTCTCCATAATCCAGCGCATGTTAGCAATTTGGTCTCCAGTTCCTCTGCCCCTTCGAAATCCAGCTTGTACTTCTGGGAGTTCTCGGTCCACATACTGCTGAAGCCTACCTTGGAGGATTTTGAGCATAACCTTGCTAGCGTGTGAAATGAGTGCAATTGTACGGTAGTTGGACGGTAGTTGTACATTCTTTGGCACTGCCCTTCTTTGGGATTGGGATGTAGACTGATCTTTTCCAGTCCTCTGGCCACTGCTGAGTTTTCCAAACTTGCTGGCATATTGAATGTAGCACCTTAACAGTGTCATCTTTTAAGATTTTAAATAGTTCAACTGGAATGCCATCACCTCCACTGGCCTTGTTGTTAGCCAAGCTTTCTAAGGCCCACTTGACTTCACTCTCCAGGATGTCTGGCTCAAGGTCAGCAACCACATTATCTGGGTTGTCCGGGATATCCAAATCTTTCTGGTATAATTCCTCTGTGTATTCTTGCCACCTCTTCTTGATGTCTTCTGCTTCTGTAAGGTCCCTCCCATTTTTGTCCTTTATCATGTCCATCTTTGCACAAAATGTTCCTTTAATGGCTCCAATTTTCTTGAACAGATCTCTGGTTTTTCCCTTTCTATTATTTTCCTCTATATCTTTGCATTGTTCATTTAAGAAGGCCCTCTTGTCTCTCCTTGCTATTCTTTGGAAGTCCGCATTCAATTTTCTGTAACTTTCCCTATCTCCCTTGCATTTTGTTTCCCTTCCCTACTATTTGTAAGGCCTCGTTGGACAGCCACTATGCTTTCTTGCATTTCCTTTTCTTTGGGATGGTTTTTGTTGCTGCCTCCTGTACAATGTTACGAGCCTCTATCCAAAATTCTTCAGGCACTCTGTCCACCAAATCTAGTTCCTTAAATCTGTTCTTTACTTCCACTGTGTATTCATAAGGGATTTGGTTTAGATTATACCTGACTAGCCCAGTGGTTTTTCCTACTCTCTTCAGTTTAAGCTTCAATTTTGCTATGAGAAGCTGATGATCAGAGCCACAATCAGCTCCAGGTCTTGTTTTTGCTGACTGTATAGAGCTTCTCCATCTTTGGCTGCAGAGAACATAATCAATCTGATTTCGGTATTGCCCATCTGGTGATTTCCATGTGTAGAGTCACCTCTTGTGTTGTCGGAAAAGAGTGTTTGTGATGACCAGCCTGTTCTCTTGACAAAACTCTATTAGCCTTTGCCCTGCTTCGTTTTGAACTCCAAGGCCAAACTTCCCTGTTGTTCCTTTTATCTCTTGACTCCCTACTTTAGCATTCCAATCCCCTAGAATGAGAAGAACATCTTTCTTTGGTGTCAGTTCTAGAAGGTGTTGTAAGTCTTCATAAAATTGGTCAATTTCAGTCTCCTCAGCATTGGTGGTTGGTGCATAAACATGGATTATTGTGATGTTGAAAGGTCTGCCTTGGATTCATATTGAAATCATTCTATCATTTTTGAGATTATATCCCATTATAGCTTCTCCCACTCTTTTGTTGACTATGAGGGCTACTCCATTCCTTCTACGGGATTCTTGCCCACAATAGTAGATATGATAATCGTCTGAATTGAATTCGCCCATTCCTGTCCATTTTAGTTCACTGACGCCCAGGATGTCAATGTTTATTCTTGCCATCTCCTGTTTGACCACATCCAGCTTCCCAAGGTTCATAGATCTTACATTCCAGGTTCCTATGCAGTATTTTTCTTTGCAGCATATAGACATGCAAAAAAGGGAAAAGGCTGGAGAAAGAGTGCCCAAGTGGCCCACGGGGCAAATCCAGTGCTCTTATTTTGATTAGACATCAGGCAGCATCATGTCTCAATTCATTCAATAAAACTGTCTGAGAAGCATGCCCTGGGCTGACTTAAAAAGTGTTCTGTGAGAGGACTGAAATTAACCTGTTGGCAAAGGGAGCAGGCAGGTCCCCCCTCTACAGGTGGAGAGCTAAATCTGCAGAGGAAAGTAATCTGTGCTTGTGGCTTAGCTCCATGTGATTAGAAACTCTGGTGTTTTCAGGTCTTCTTGAAGAAAGGAGAGACCCTACAGAAAAATACTATTTTCACCTTCAGGGCTAGGAAGAAGAGGCAGGGTTATAGCCTGCTTCTTCTGCTCGTGGGTCATTAAGTCCTTGATTTGAATAGCTGAAGAGAATTAAAGATTCAAGTGCATCTTAAAGACTCCTTGAAAAAATAAAGGTATCAGGTAAAATCAATTTGTCCTACTGTCCTGTAGAGGAAATTAGGCAAAATTTGACCTCTAGACCCCACCACCACATTTTTCCCTCCAGGAAGATAAAGTACATTGTGGCTTTCCGCAGTCTGCAAGAGAAATTATTCATTTCTTAAGTACAATCCACACCATTTAATAGAAATCTAATTTAACATAAAAGTACCCCTTTTTCAAAACATGAAATAGTATTCTAACCCCTTCTAGTTTTGATTTTTCAAAACAATATGACAGTCCAGGTGACCTCCAGAGGATTCCAGGAGCAAAGTGGCCCCTGGACCTGATGAAGTTGCCCACCTCTGCTACACAAACATATCTAGAAATAAGCCCCATTGAATTCACTGGACTTGGTTATGAATAATAATAATATATATTATTGGAGTAATAAATATATATTTATTATATATTATATATGCACTGTAAAACATTGTAAAATATTTACTGCCTTTCTAGTAAATATACAAGGTCATTTGTTTTGCATTCAGAGCTCTCAATGGTAAGTGTTCTGTTTTTCATTTCAGTGGAAGTGCTGGGCTTACATTGATTCCTTTTGTGAGTACAGACTGACTTTTCTACAATAATCAATGGGAATGCCACTGTATACAAGATCACAACAATAAGCTGTGAGCCGTTACTTTGCATGCCAGGACAACACCCAAGCCCAGTGTTGACAAAAGATTCAACGACAAGAGGTTGCCTTTCTGTTTCTTCCCCCAAAGTAACCTCCAGCTAGGGATGTGACCATCTCTGTCTCAATTTCATTGCATTTCTCTGAATACCACCTGCATTTTTCCCTTGATCTTGTTTCATATCAGATTATGAGATTTTTTCCCACATGGAATCTTACATGCTTTTAAGGAAGCATTTTATTAATGTGCACATTTTTTCCAGTGTGTTTTATTTAACAACATACATGTTTGTACATTTAATCTGTTAGGCATCCCCACCCTGACTGATGAGGCATGCTTGTGTATAATTTTCATTTGTATGCATTTTTTTTTAGCCATCAGCAGTTTAAAATATGTGCATTGTTTTGAGCACACTTTCTTTCCTTAAGATGCACCATGACCAGAGATAGACACAAACCACAAAAATTGTGGTTGATGGTTTGTGGCTACTCATGAATCATGAACCATCCAAACATTTTTGAAAATAAATACACTGCATCAGTGGTTCTTTTTATATAAAAAAAGTTTGTGCCTTTTAAAAATAAAACTAACCCCCACCCCTTTCTCACTGCCCCCTTCCCACTGCCACCGTCTCCTCTTTAACATTTGCTGATGCCACCGCCACTGCCACCATCTTGAGAGGCAGCCTGGCTGGGCTGCCTCTCCAAAGAAAGAAAGAAAAGCCAGGCCAGGCTGCCTCTGCTCCTGCCTGTGCTATGCAACTGCCTCTCGGCAGCCGGTCTGCCTTTCAAAAAGAGAGGTGGTGGTGGCAGCAAAAGTTAGGGATATGATGGGGGCAGTGGGCAGTGGGTGAGGACAGGCTGTTGGGGCTGAGGTGGAGTAACAGACCAGGAGGTTCAGGAAAACTCTAAAAAAGGTTCATGGTTTGGGTCAGTTTGGGTTCTCCAGTTTGGACAAACCCAAACCGACCCAAGCCAACAAACCAGCGATTTTCCACAAACTTCCTGGTTCATTTTTGGGGTTCATGCCCATCTCTAACCATGACACTCAGGAATGTAGGGCTTTTTGGGACAAGCGTCTTGAAAAGGGTTTTGGGAAGATGCAGAAACACTTTCCTTTGGTTGATACCTTCCAATCCAATGAAAAACGTACCTATCACTATCTCTTGCCCATATTGCTAAAATGAAGGGACAAACACTAATGGAAGAAAGGAAAGAAAGAAAAGAAGATGTGAACTTAAAGACTCCTTGAAATAGAGATGTGATACCAAGAGTATAGATGTGATAAAATTAAAGACCTGAATTCTTGTCACGCCGGAAAGTGAGAATTTTTCTTACTATATTCCTAGTGGCTGGATCCTAATTTTTTTGTCACAGGAATTATTAATGTTTCTTATGTACAAAGGTAAGGCTTCAAATGACTTATCAGCAATACATCTGTTTCATAGAAATAGCTAAGTACTAGTATATTAAATACATAAAGGTTTAGAGGGAGGCCGACATGTTGCAATGAATCATTTATTTCACAACTTGAAAATAGTCTTGACTGAGGCACCTTCATGTTACGTGGCATGGAAATTACCGTCCCTTGCCAATAATATAAGTGCCTAATCAGCTCCAGCCAATAAATGACTCCCCAAATAGAAATATGATCTGTCCCATCAGGAAGTTGCCCCAGCTTAGATTCTTGCTGGTCTGCTTTGTTATCTAGTGAGGAGGTCATACAAGAAAATGCCTTATTTGGCTGCATAGTGCAGAAGTCAGAAACTGCTATATCTTGAATTAGGTAAGTCTCCAGCACGATTCAGGGTCCAGAACAGGCAAAAAGCCTGGAGAACAAGCCTTACACCATAGTCCAGACAACTTTGGAAGAACTTCAGAATTTAATGTTTCCCCAGCAGTAAATTGTACATAGTCACCATTAGGTCATCAAGAATATAACCATTAGTACAAACCAAAACTCAGTTTTGTCAGTGCACTGCACACTTGCTTTGTTGTACAAGGCATCCTATAGGAAGAGTAATCATCATTATGAATTTAATCATGATCTGTTTAAGGCCAACTCTAGGTAGTAGATCCCTTTTAAAACAACATCAATAAAGAAAACAGATTATCAGGAAGTGATGGAGATGGCTTAGCAGAGTCCCCAACTCACATGTTCATTTCTTTGGTTGAAATGAACATGTGAGTTCCAAAACATTTGCAACTGCAACAATCTTCTGAGAGAAGGGTTGCATTTTCTGAAAGAATTGCAAGGGTGCCAATATTTTTGGCCATGACTGTATATAATCTCTTCTTTAAAATGTTGCACGTTTTCTCTACTGATAGCCAATGGGGAGGGAGGGAGGGAGAGAACATGTGTATGATGTGTTATCAAGTTGGAACTAGCATAGCGACCCTAATAGGGCATTCAGGGTAAAGTGAGATGACTAAGGAGTAGCCTTGCCACTGTCACTCCCCCATGAGTTTCCATGACTTTGAATAGTGAAAGAGTGGATCAGCACTGTTGGAAGCCAACATAACAAAGCCATATGTCAGCAGAGGTGCATGAGTCACTGGAACAGTGCTGGTGCAGTTTTATATCTGAGCTACAGAACAGGCTGACAAGACAGCAGTGTTTTTCAGGGCTCTGTTTGCATTACTCTTTCCAGGTTATAATGAAAGCTTTTGGAAAATATATTTTTACTTATAAAATTTTAGCCTTGGGCTTCTGTAGCACTTAAGGCAACTAGAAGAGGGCAATAGGAATGCATCTCCAAGAGACGTTCAAAGCTCTGCAGATGGCACTGTCTGTTATGAAAGTCTGTGAAAATCCTGCTACAATCTTGAACATGTTGGTGAAAGTTCTTGGTATTCTAATGTTTTTAAAGCATGTCATGCATTTTTCTTGCTTTCTGCTCTCCTTCCGCCTTCAGCTGTTGTTATATTGTACTAAAACAAATTTCCAAGTTGTCATAGTAACAAAAGTGGGTTCAAGCCCTGTAGAAGAATATCACCACCTACCTCAAAAACAATTTTTCTGAAATCACAGAATGAAAGTGATGAAAAGAGGTGGGCTAGTCATTTGATGACTGCTACATTGAGCCATCATGATTTCTGCATGCAAATAAGAGCCTATCTAAATTTCTCAATAAACACACAATATGTAGCGTTTTAATTTTAGCCGACTCAAGTCATGTTTTTGAGTCATTTCCTGCTTTCCTACTGAGTAATTGAAATGCTCCCCTTTAAAAGCAGCTGTAAGGTTCCCAATGGTGCTTAAGTCGATTAAGAAAACAGTATGCTAAAATAAACCGCCCTCTGGTGGCTGTTTATTTTAACTCACTTCCTAAGAAAATAATACGAGTCAGATCAAAATCAATACACACTTTGGAATTCATTGTGTGAACGTGAAACTCAGCATGGTTTTTAACACAGGTCAAATCCCAGATTTTTGGGCGGTGTGACCAGGCCATAAGTCTTGCATGCATCATTGCAGATGGAAGTGTCCTATCGGCTAACACTACCTTTACCTCATTGTTTTCCAGGGTAGTCCATATACAGATTGCACCCGCTTAGAAGATTGCAGATGAGATAATCAAGAGTTGGCTGAGGAGGAGATGTAGGGGCATGTAGGGAAGTGAATCTGTTAGGATTATTTGTCATTCTACTGATGGGGGAGCAGCTTGGTGTTAAACTTGTGAGTTTTGGAATAGAAGAGAAGAAGGAAAATTGCTGTTTGTTTACAAGAAAGTCCATTTGGGGACAATGCAGGTGTCATATCAGATAAATCTGATGCCTGACCCTCCCCTATAGATCTTTATAGGCCTCCAGGGGGGAAAAAGCAGAAGCCTGTGTTCATCACAGCTGTCATCATCCCAAAAGAGGATTAACTCTAGAATGAAACCAAACAATCATTGACAATCATATCTCTCCAGTCCTGGCACACCTGTATTGATTGCTTGTCACATTCCATGCCAAGTTCAAGGTATTGATGTTAACATACAAAGCCTGAACATTTGGGGCCTCGTTACCTGTCAGAGCATCTGTCTCAAAGAACAGTTACTCATTTCACCTAGTCCTCTCAAGGCCTTGTTGTTGTAAATGTCCACACCGAGTGAGGTGAGGGGGATTTATATGAGGAATTGGGCCTTCTCTGTAGTGGCCCTGGCTTTTTGGAACAGACTCCCACTAGAAATTTGGCAGGCCTCCCTCCAGATCTTTAAAAGTCTCTTGAAAATGGAACTGTTTATAGAGGCCTTTAGCGACATTCTTCCCCTTACGTCAGTGGTTTCCAACCTTTTTCAAGTCACAACCCCTGACACATTTGCATAAATAAGCCATCATTGTCATTCCCCAACATGGTGGCATAATGCATGCTGCTGCTACTTGCTCTCCTACTGCTCCTGTCGTTGCTTCCACCACCACTTCAAAACTGGGGAGGAAACAGGCTGGAGGAAGTTAAAAGAAGGGAGAAGAGAAGACAAAGGATTTCAAAGATGGGCCGGGGGAGGGCAAAATCCCCCTCAGAAACCATCTCAAAGCTTTCCTTGCACCAACTGCAGAAGAGGCAGGCTGTTTGTTTTTCTGTCCCCCTCCTGGAAGTTTGTTGTGGGGTGTGGTTCTGCTTTAGGATCTCCTGAAGTGATGTGTCATAGTTAAAATCCCTTTCTTGCAGAAGGGGCAGCAATTCTTTCTTTCTTTCTGTCTTTCTTTCTTTTGTTCATTCTTTCGTTCTTTCTTTCATTCTTTCTTTTCTTTTCTTTTGCTGCTAGAATATCCATAATTATTGCATTAACGCAAGCTTCTCAAACATAGAGTAGTTTTAAAAAAAGTAAAGTAAGAAGTCTTACAACACTTCTAGATGTGTCTGTACTATAGACACTTGTATATTTTCATGGGGAGAAAATATCATACTTAAGGACAACTGCAGAAAATGCTCTTCAGTGTAGCCTTGCTATCAGAATATATGGTGTCTCTTTTAAGAAGATAAATAGCCAAGTGTGTTTCCTTATTTTAATCATTTCTAAACTTGTGTTCTGTTGTGCACTCCCTTAATTGTATTTTAACTGTTTAAATATGCCTTGTTAGGCTATAAGCGCCTGTATTTTTAGAATATAACTTAAAACATTCTTTCTGATATTTTATTGTACTTTTGCTACTATATTTTGGACTGAATTCTAACTCAAGGAGTTGCCTGCAACTTAAGTTTAGTTTTCATATACATTTACAGTCAGGTGATCCTCAACCCTCAGAAAACACTTTGCGACCACCTTGAGGGGTTATGACCACCAGGCTGGGAAACAGTGTTCTAGGTCAGGGAACTTTTTAACCTTTTACCCCCCAAAAAATTTATATACGCCGACATTACCCCCCCCCCCCCCGTGCTCCGGCTTCTCCGAGCCAAGGGCGAGAGAAAGGGAGCCGAGGAGGACAAGGGTCATTCTTCCTCCTCCGCTGCCGCTCCTCCTCCTCCTCCATCTCTTCCTGGGCTTTCCCTTTTCGGGCGACTCGGCGCAGCGAGTGAGTGACCATCCCGTGCACTTCACACGCGCGGGCGACCTGCCCACAAGCCGCGCTGCCCAAGCGGGGGAACCGGCATCGGGATGCAGGCCCAGGGTGGGCGGAGGAGCCAGGTGGCCGGCTGGCCGGCCCTCTCTCCCTCCCTCCATGAGCTCAAGTGAGGCGGGGCGGGAAGGGGGCCTCCTCGCCAGCGCACCAGGCGAGCGGGCGCAGGCATGAAGGAGAGCCCCGGCCAGGGCTCTGCCGGGCAAAGAGTCCAGCTGGCCTGGTCCACCGCCCTCCCCCCCCACTTTGGAGGCAAGGAGGGCAGGCGGGTGCCCTGTGCAGTTCCTCGCTGGGGCTCGCTGTCCCCGCGACGGAATGCTTGCCTACATACAAGCATTTATTTATTTATATAAATAAATAAATAAAAAATAAATAAAAATACAGCATTGTCGGAAATGAAATGTTTGGGGGTAATGAGGACGGTCGCACTGCTGCGACCATCCTCATTACCCCCAGGATTTTCATTTTTATCCCATTTGGGGTAATTTACCCCTGTTCTCTGACCACTGTTCTAGGTTCTTGTGGAATACCCTATTGCAGCTTGATCTGGCTCAGAGGGTTCTGGTTGTGAGGGTGAGGGTGATGTGGAGAGGAGGGCAGCAATTATTTCTTACAATTTAGACAGGGTGCCAATAATTTTGGCCAGTGCATTTTTGGGTTTCTGTGTGGGGTTGTATCAGATTTGACTTTTCTTCTCTGTTTTTTTTTTTTGTGTTGTTCCAACGCAAACCAAAGAAATTAACATGTGAGTACCAAAACACAACAATTTTCTGAGAAAAGGGTTGCATTTTTTGACGGAATTGCAAGGGTGCCAATATTTTTGGCCATGACGGTAAGTACTTCTGCCTACTCTTTTCTACATAGCTGTAAGTTTGGCTGCATTTTAATTGCTTTTTTTTTTCATCTTCAAGGCCTTTTTGGACAGATACGTTTGAGGTTCTATAAAAACAAAGGACAATATTACTGCACAGTAAATTATTTTCTTCTCTCTGATCTTTTTGCATACTTCTTTGTGCTCCCATGGCCCAAATCTGAATGGATTTCTTTTCTAACAGGGGAGATGTTTTAAAAGTAGGTCATTTCTCAATCACTTCTTTCCTCTGTTCCTTGGTGCATATTTACCCTTGTGCCTTGTTGTTACTGTTTTAAGGCTCTTCTAGCATATTGTTCACATGCTTTATATTATAATAGCAAAAGCATGATTTCTGAAAAGATAGGAAAATCGCCAAATGTGTGTGTGTGCGTGTTTAATGGCAATATATTCCATTTTAAATGGATCATCCATTTTATTTGGATTTATAGGAGTTATCATTAGCAACATTTGTGTTCCAATAGTTTACATTTTGCAATCACAATTTAAACCTACTTTCAGAGATGTCCTCTATCAAAGAAATGGAACTGGGTCTACTTGTACATTCAGAATGGAGTGTGGGTTTTGGATTTTGCTGCTGCTCTCCCCATGATGAATGTTCACTCTTTTAATCTCCCCAGCAGACAGTGTGATGAATTAAACATTAGTGGGATTGATGAACAAATTCTAAATCCTCATTCCCCCCCCCCTTTGAGAAATGATGCTTTTCAGCTACTAGTTGTCCAAATGGCATGCTTGATATTTAGTATTAAACATGAGCATTAGGGGTGAAGTCTTTCATCAACCACATTTCGATTGACTTTTAAAAGTACCAATTATTTGGGCATCAGTTTTTTGTAACTTTTCAACATGGTTTTTAATAGCAGTGCACAGATTAGTGGTTTTGGACTGCAATGCCCAAAATTCTGTCAAGAACCACACATTTTCACTTCTGTAGTTTTAATGTGAATACTTATTAAAAACCACATATGGCAAATTCTCTCTGCCTTTTCCATTTGCACAAGTGAGGGCTAAATGTGTGGACAGGGAACACAAGGCAGACTCACTCCCATTGTTTGTAGTCATATGGCCACCTCAAAAGACTTCTAACTACACCATAGTGTAAGCAGGAAAGTCTTTAAAGGAAATGCCATTTTCCCAGGTTACATAAGCGATGTCAAGCACACTGGTAAAATAATATTTCCTGTGGTTCCTGGTTCTGCGATAATGAATTCAGGAAAGAGGGTCTCATCAGCTACTGCATCTGTTACAATACTGCAGCATGTTTTTGGAGGATTATACAGAAAAATCAGATATTACTGGTGTGCTGGAGAAAGGATGTAACTTAGCTGCACTGAAAATATAACCTTTCTGAATGTTTGCTTTTTGTTTTGTTTGCTTTTTAAATTATAACAATCCTTGGTGTCTATTTCTTCATTATTTATTGCCATTAATTTTTGTATCATTTATAGTAAATACCATTATTACATTGTCTACTTTATTGAGTAGAATTATCTGAGAGGCAAGGTTCTCCCCCCCCCCATCAGAATGTGCATTTGTAATATTACTAGATCACTGTGAAAGACCTATTTATGGCCAAAATATGCCTAATGTTATTTATATATGAGAATGTTCATATTATTTACCAAGATGCATCAAAGAGTCAAAGTCGACTTTTCTGTTTATTTGGGAATGAAAATTAAGGTACAAGAAGCATGCATCAATGTGCCCATCTTTTGAGTAATGAGGCAGAGGGTGATCTCTGGTCTGTATTTCCTAACTCTGGGGAATATCGTTGCAACCATAACTTTTTTACTTTAAATGGTAAAGTATATATTAGGATATATTATAAATTGTAAATTATATTTATAAAACATAATATTTATACTATATAGTTACAAATATTAGACAAATAAAATACGTTATGTCCAGAATCCTATTACAGTGGCACCTCGGTTTACGAATGGCCTCGGTTAACATAACGTTTGGTTTACGAAGCAAAATCCGTTGAAAATAATGCCTCGGTTTACGGTTTTTTTTTTGTTTTTTTCCGGAGTACGAAGAAAGTTTCCCCAGGATGCATTGTGCCTGGAGGTTTGTAGCCCCGCCCCCATTCCTATGGCAATCCGCGTTTCGGTTTACGAATTGTCTGCATTACGTAACGTTCCGGAGAATGCATTAAATTCGTAAACCGAGATACTACTGTAGTTACGCTGGTATAAATGCAATGCCATGAATTGCAGCAGTGAATTGTCACTAGTTAACAAGTCATAACTTGCATCCCTCATCACTCTCCAGTTGCATGAGTTGGTGCATGAAAAGAGACGTAAGCAGTGAGTCATTACCTCGTAGCAATTGACTGTTGCAATATGCACCACTTCATTTACAGCCAGCAAAACTAACCAACAGGATTCTGGCCAGTAGAAGTACATAAACATAATTATAAGCCGTTATGAATTATATTATAATTGGCCAACATTCTCTTGCTTAGCATAGTAAATTGCACTAGAAGAGGGCCATTAAATCAATGCTTATAAAATGTATTGTTACAAAATCTTCCAGATAAACAGAGACAGTTCCACTGATTCAAATGGGCCTACTCTAACTGTGACATACTTTGATTTAGTAAGTCACCATTAGAGCAGGCCCATTTGAATCACTGGAACTTAAAACAGGGTTGAGTCAAATTCCCATTGATTCTGTGGACTTACTCTAGTGCAATTTATTATGGTAAGCAATAGGATTTTGGCCATTATTTATTAAGTTCTAAATTAAAATATTTAAAGCAAAAATGCTCTATAAGACATTTATAGAATGGTTCATTGGGCCGAAAATTGGTATAGGGTAGGGTGATATACCCAAGCCTGCTGAGTGGAAGAAGTAGCCTATAAATATACATGAGATGATACCTGTTCCATGGAAAACATGTGTAAAAGTGAGAAAATGTCATGGAAGTAAAATAGCCTTACATCTACAGTATATCACAGAAATGAGTACACCCCCTCACATTTCATAAATATTTTAGTATATCTTTTCATGTGATAACACTGAAGAAATGACACTTGGCTACAATGTAAAGCAGTGAGTATACAGCTTGTATAACAGTGTAAATGTGCTGTCCCCTCAATATAACGGAACACACAGCCATTAATGTCTAAACCGCTGGCAACAAAAGTGAGTACACCCCTAAGTGACAATGTCCAAATTGGGCACAAAGTGTCAATATTTTGTGTGGCCACCATTATTTTCCAGCACTGCCTTAACCCTTTTGGATATAGAGTTCACCATAGCTTCACAGGTTGCCACTGGAGTCCTCTTCCACTCCTCCATGACGACATTACAGAGCTAGTGGATATTAGAGACCTTGCGCACCTCCACCTACTGTTTCAGGATGCCCCACAGATGCTCAATAGGGTTTAGGTCTGGAGACATGCTTGGCCAGTCCATCACCTTTACTCTCAGCTTCTTTAGCAAGGCAGTGGTCATTTTGGAGGTGTGTTTGGGGTCATTATCATGTTGGAATACTGCCCTGCGGCCCAGTCTCCGAAGGGAGGGGATCATGCTCTGCTTCAGTATGTCACAGTACATGTTGGCATTCATGGTTCCCTCAATGAACTGTAGCTCCCCAGTACTGGCAGCACTCATGCAGCCCCAGACCATGACACTCCCAGCACCATGCTTGACTGTAGGCACGACACACTTGTCTTTGTACTCCTCACCTGGTTGCCGCCACACACGCTTGACACCATAACCAAATAAGTTTATCTTAGTCTCACCGGACCACCGGACACGGTTCCAGAAATCCATGTCCTTAGTCTGCTTGTCTGCAGCCATCCGTATGCGGGCTTTCTTGTGCATGATTTTTAGAAGAGGCTTCCTTCTGGGACGACAGCCCTGGAGACCAATTTGATGCAGTGTGCGGCGTATGGTCTGAGCACTGACAGGCTGACTCCCCACCCCTTCAACCTCTGCAGCAATGCTGGCAGCACTCATACATCTATTTCCCAAAGCCAACCTCTGGATATGCTGAGCACGGGCACTCAACTTCTTTAGTCGACCATGGCGAGGCCTGTTCTGAGTGGAACCTGTCCTGTTAAACCGCTGTATGGTCTTGGCCACCGTGCTGCAGCTCAGTTTCAGGGTTTTGGCAGTCTTCTTATAGCCTAGGCCATCTTTATGTAGAGCAACAATTCATTTTTTCAGATCCTCAGATAGTTCCTTACCATGAGGTGCCATGTGGAACTTCCAGTGACCAGTCTGAGAGAGTGAGAGCGATAACACCTGCTCCCCCTTCACACCTGAGACTTGTGACACTAACAGGTCTCATGACACCAGGGAAGGAAAATGGCTACTTGGGCCCAATTTGGACATTGTCACTTAGGGGTGTACTCACTTTTGTTGCCAGTGGTTTAGACATTAATGGCTGTGTGTTGCGTTATTTTGAGGGGACAGCACATTTACACTGTTATACAAGCTGTATACTCACTGTTTTACATTGTAGCCAAGTGTCATTTCTTCAGTGTTATTACATGAAAAGGCATACTAAAATATTTATGTGAGGGAGTGTACTCACTTCTGTGATATACTGTATAGTGAGAATCGTGCTGGATCACTGAGAAGCATCTGTAGCAACCCTGAAGGGCATTTTATATCTCCCAAGTGCAGTAAGCTAAGCATTCATTGTGCTTTTGTGGTTTCGAGGGGGCGAGGCAGAAGCCTTTTGATGACCAGAAAAAAAAGGCAAAATGGAAATATGTTTATTTTGTAGCTTTGCTTTTTAAAAAATGGGAGAAGTGGCAAAAGCTGGAGTTTAATATATCAGCCTTTTCTCCCCAGCCTTTTCTGATGGAAAAGGATAGAATAAGATACATGCTGGCAAAGCTGTCATGCCACCTTAGCTTAAGTTTCTTCTTCAGTATATTTTATCCTATATTTTAAAAATGGTTTTATTTGATCATCTGTAGAACTTAATCTGTCTCTGCAATATAAAAAGCTGATGACATTTTGCCTTTTCTCGCAGCCCCAGTGTCTCACATCTCAAAAAAGATGGTAGCACTGGAACCAAAAAATGTTTGTTTTTCTCCAGCTCTGCTATTGATGAATGTTCTGTCTTTTCATCTGGCTTCAAGAAGAAAACATGAATTAAACATTAATTGAACTGTATTGAGTGCCAAGTGCAGAAATCTTATTGTAGATGCTGGAGAGCACACAGGGCTGCAGGGGAGAGTGCTGTTTCTTCATTGATTATTTCAGTCGTAAAAGCCACTTGTTGACAAAGCACTGTCCTGATGTGAATAATATTTACTTCTCTAAAATTGCTAAAATGCTGAGTGATGCACTCCCCAATATGGGCTTAAGGGAAAGGAGACCTCACCCCTTTCTGTTTTTACATACTGAAAAAAACATACTGCTGTCTAAATCTACTCTATAGTATTCTGAACAGCCCTCTTTTATTTGATGGTTTGGAAACAAAAGACTTGCCCCACTGGATTGCGCCAAGAATCTAGTGTAGTATGCTTTTTTCTTCCAGCCTAGGGCAGCTGGGTACTTCTGGAAAGCTTAGGAAGCAGAGTGCAATGACATATTGGGTTTTGCCTCTGCATTTGATGTTCAAAGGTCTACAGTCTCCGATGAAGTATTTATTCAGTTTTCGTAGCTTATAGCCTTCGGTAGGTTTATAATCTGTTCATTTATATAACATGTTTAAAAATCCACCCAGTCTTGGGGTGAGGTCTGATATATTGTTTCAGATAATTCCTTAAGTGTATACGAAGATGACATATAGAGAGACAGAGAAGTCAAATTAATTCAGAAATAAGTGGAGCTTCCCATTCCGAACAGTTGAAAGAATGCTGTTTTCCCCCTCAAAGCAGTCCAGTGGCTCAGAAAAAAAAAGTGCTTGCTGCTTCCCAAACCCACATTTATTAGCCTGCTGCTGCAAAACAAGCTTTCCCCTTCTTTTTTATGTAGCTATCAAGTGGTAACAGCAATTTCCCCCCTCTTTCCTACCTTCTTTCTCTCCATGCATTCCATTGCTATCACTCCTCATTATAGGCAATTAAAAGTAAAGACAGGAAGGGTTTCTGGCTAGAGATGTTTGGGTACTGGCAAGGATGACTAGATGGGAGTAAGAGAAGCAGCTACTTTTCCCTGGCCTGGGTTTTGCTCTAACCCAATGAGCAATTCGAATCTTTGTTTTTAAAAGTGGGTCTTGTGTTTGAGGCAGGTTTTCATGAGCCCTCAAAGTTACTCTTCAAGCCTGGCTGAGCAGAACTTTGTTGATAGCTTTAGTTATGCACAAAGGAAGAAGAATTTCCTGTTACGGATCTTGAAGTTAGTGCCAGTCCATTTTATCGTGTGACTACTTCTAGAGTTACAAAATAAGGAGATAACATTCTGTCTGCCATGGATTATAAACTGTTGCTAGGATACAAAGGCACATTCTAGTATGACCCGAATGGAATTGTTGGTCCTAACTGGAGTAGACCCATTGAATCAGTGGAGTTTACAGTAAAGCTTCAGTGGGCATACAGTAGTTAGGACTAATGATTGAATTTAGACCTTTGTCTTTTTTCCAGCTATGAAGATTTTGGAATGACATTGGATACAATTCTGCATGAGTATAATCATTTGTTCCCTACCCAGATAAGCTCACCATGCTTAGAGAGGAGTAGCTAGGCCCTGCCCTCAGTGTCCTCACTTTTTTAATTGTGGAAGATGTGCTTGCTCTCATGTAGGCTATACACACACGCTTGGAATATCAGGGTTCCTGCTCATACACAGAGCATACACCTGAGCAGGAACATCTCCTCTATATAAGGCAAAAACAAAAGAAAAATAAAAAAGACAAAAGGCAAAATGTTGTGTCACCTTAAAGACTAACTGTTATATTTAATGTAAGCTTTCATGGACCTTCTTCACCCATGTTTTCAGACATACGAGGTGGAATACAGAGACCTGCAGACTCATTCCATTCTATGTGTAAATAGAGTAAGTGATCAGGGGAGGGGCTAGCCTCTCCCCCTAAAGATAGTGAGTATATCCAGGTAGGGATCAACTGACTATTCCTATGGTTGCATTATGATTTACAATGTTCAAGAAAAACAGACCTTGCCACGTGTAAATGTCACTTAAACACTCTCAACTCAAAAGACTACATTCTATAGTGTGTATGTGTGTATGTTTAAGTTATTATTATTTATTTATTTGACTGCAAGTTGACTGCAAAGATTTGCAAGGCTAATTAATACTCTTGACCTGGATGACTGGACTAGTATTTAAAGCACACATGGAGATGCCCCTCCCTTCAGAATTAAAGATAAGGAACTAGAAGGCTACATAGATTCTACATGTAGGATCTTTTAGGTTGTTACCTTGTCTGAAATGAGTGGTAAATGTTTTTGGTTATTAAGCTGAACCTAGTACAGTTTACCTCCTGTAAACAGTTGAAAGACAAATGGTGCTTATGAACTCATCTAACAGCAAGCAGAGCTGACCTGAATAAAGTAATTCTTTGTGTCTGCTCCATGCCTGTTCTGTATTCCATCTGCATATAAAGGGTTCTCTGGTAGATAAGTGGACTTTACTTACCTTGAAGCTGTTGCAATTGATCTTGCTTGAATTGAGGTCATAAAAACAGGAGAGGCTACAGAGAACTGTCCCTGCTTATCTAGAGGATTTTGTAACAATACATTTTATAAGTTCTACTTTATATGTGCTCGGGTATGTATATATATATATATTCGTCTAGGTGATGAAGCTTTCGTGCCTTACATGACTATTTACCATTTGGTCCTAGGGTAGATATCTGGCCTCCTTGAAATAGGGCAGTCTATGTTTGAAGAGCCATCAGAGGCTATTTGAGGGTGCTTTCTATCTCATCCAAGTCTGGTTTAAAACGGAATAACCACAAAGAGAAGAAGGACCTTGAAGTTGCACATCAGCAGTTAGCGCCTGCACAACAAATGGAACAGACAAAAAAGGTCACAGGCTCTTAGTCGTCCCAACTGAGGTGAGCTGCACTGTTAGCATCTATACATATAAATCACTTTTGAACTGCACTTGGAACCTGCCTTTCTTGAAAAGCCTCAGTGTAGTACGTCAGCAACTGAAAAATGTCTGTGTAAACCCTGGAGTTAAAAAAGGTAAACGAGCTTTTTCACTTGGCATACCAGTGGAAAGAAGTATTGGTGTTTAAGTAGCAGAATCATTTCAATAAACCTATGCATAGAAGGAAGTTGCTTCTGGTCCTTGTTAGGAACGTTCAGGTTCCACAAGAAGATCCCTCACTTTCAGCCTAGAGAGAAACAAAGAGCCGTCCACCATAATCTCTTGTTTTCATCTTCTTTGAGAAGCAGAGAACATGTACGGAGGAAGCACAAAAGGACTGCCTGATTCTTAAGAAAGACATAAACAGTCCATCCAATTATTAAATAAAGAAGCAGTTGTTGTGGCTTTGGATTTTCATAAATTGTGCAAATTGTGCAGTTGCTTGCAAAAATGGGTAATTCTGTGTGAAAATTACATTCTTGTGCAAAATATCTTTCTTCCTGATGCAAGAACTCTGTCAAGAGTTCAAGGAAATGCATTATTTGTGAGGAGATGAACACTGTGACTCCTTATCCCTGTGTGCAAAGGTGAGACAAGCAAGCATTTACGTCCCTATACTGCAGACTTTCGGAGAAAGGCACTTATCATCATTTTCTGACTGAATATTTCACTGGAAATGCTAGGGTTCAAGCACAGGTCTTTTTGCATGTAGAAACAGGTGTTCTACTATTAAGCTACAGCACTTGTGCTAAAACGTGTTAGTCAAATAAGGAGGAAAGAGACAGACAAGTCTGTTTGACCGACAGTAGGCATGCAGGCAGGCAGAGTTATCTGTAATTAACAAGTTCAGTATGATGTAACTGTTAAGAGGATCATAACCCTCATCTGTTTTTTGCCTTTTCAAGGGTTTCAGGAGTGGTCAACGCCTATGTAGGTCCTCTGTCTGAGCCTAGCCATTGCTACATTACAGCCGGTGGGTTGTTGTTGTTGTTTGGTGGCTCCAGCTGTTAAGCTGGGTCTTACTGGAGAAAGTCATAATAAATAATGCCTTTGGAAAGTACTGGGAGGAGATAGAACTGTGTGATAGACACTTTTCTGTTTAGTGTGTTGAACAGAGTATGAGGCAGTAGGATTGCGATTCTGCATATGGTTACAGAGAAGTGAGACCCAGTGAAATTGGTGGGACCTCTGGAGAAACATACATAGGATTAGTCTCTAAATTTGCTTTATGGGGTACCAAAGAGACTGGAGGCACAGTAGGGAAGATGTGGGAAAAGTGAAGAGATGTGGAAGGTGCTCCAAACACTGAATATGTTTGAGCACAGTAGAATATTCAGATATGTGTTCTATAAAGTGCATTCATGTAGACCTTTGTGACAAAAATGTATACAACATATTTTGGATTATCTCCAGCTTCAGTAGAAATGGTAAGGAATTATACAAGCTGGAAAATGGAAGACCTTCCAAATTTGTTCTCAATCTCTCTTAATTAAATTTTGCCTTGCATATACCTGGACACAAATTGTTCTTCTCAGAACACCCATATAATACTTTTAGAAAGGTTAGTTTATTACCCTTGATTAGGTTGGAGACCATTGTACAACGGATCAAAGTCCTATTCAGGTATACAAGGAGAAGGCATATACATTAGTTCACCTCCTTTGCTATAATTTCTGTTCATGAACTGAGGATGACCTTCTGTAGAGAGGACCCTTGTCTATCTATGGAGGTATTCCACACAATTTGGTATACTGGTTTTTCAGTGCTCCATATTGCATAAATAACATCCATGGTTAGCAGTCCTTCCTCCTTAGAAGGTCACTGTGTGAAAAAGATCACAGAAATGGTGATGGAGGAAAGCAGGGCCAGTGTGCCCTCCCTCCTCATGTTCTTACTCAATCTGACTTGCTAATGCCCAAATAGGTTAAAGTCACAGCCCCACTGTGAACTAATTAGAAGTCTGCAGAGAACATTTTGGCAGATAATTCTGAAAAACAATGTGAAAGTCATTCACATCCACCAGCTGCATCTGCCTCTTAGACTTCCTGACTTCTCAAGTCTTTGGTTCTTCTGCTTGCCCAATCTCATTGCCTCTCTGTCTGTAATTTTTCCAGTCTTTCTTGTTCCTGGCAGCTTTGCAAAGTTTTTGTCTGCTCATCTTTAATCTCATTCTAGAATTGCACTGAATGCTTGCCTGTGAACATTCTTAGAGCACCCACTGTGCTTTTCACAGGATCTGGTTAGTTCCAGCATTTGCACAAATAGACAGTTGAACATGATTCCAAACATATTGTAAAAGAAGCATTAAGTAGGTGTTATCCCAAACAGACATAAACACATAGAGACACCAATATTTAAGATGTGACTTAATGGGGGAAAGGGGTTGAAATATTTTCTCTATGTTTATTTGGATTTTGAGAAATGAGGTTTTGTGCTTTGTCAGATGAAATCCTGTTGTTCAGTGTAGTGAGTTGCAACTAGAACAAGTCCATTGATTCAGTGGGGATTTGATAAGTCACCTCCTCATAAGTTTCATTGATTCAATGGGGCTACTGTAGTTGTGAATTACTATGCTAAGTAACAAGATTTTGGCCATAGTTGCTCATAGTAATGGGTTTTTGATGTTTTTTAAACATTGAGTTTACTTGATGAGTGCCATATATATTATGGTTAGATTGTATTTCCTTAACAGAGTTGGCAATACTGTTTGTTCTCTTGTCTATGATTTTTTGTTTTAACATAATTTCATCATTATTTCATCTTTCTTCATATAAAGATTTTCTTAAACGCATAGGGGTTTATATTCGTTTGTTTAGAAGTCCCCTCCCCACCTGTCTGTGGCTGGAGTTGATCCTCTATTTGTTCCAGAACAGTTTCCTCAATTGTTTTGTTTTTATCTCACCCCGGTTTTTTCTTTTCTTTTCACAACTGTTCACTGCCTTTATCAGGTAGCTGCTGCTTCAACACACTACCCTCTTCTATTTTCTGCTTAGTGAATTATTTTTGCTTGTCTCAGGGCCTCATCACATGTGCCAAAAGAACACCAGTTATACCTCTTTGGCCTTTTTTAGATTGTTTCATAAATTTCTGGTCACACGACACACAGCCATGATCAACTCATTTTCCCAGCCAGTGGTTTATTTCTGGTTTATTTCCCTCTTACCAGCAGGGTTGTTTTATTTTGTATCAATGATGAATCGCTTCAATCCTTATCATTTCAGCCTGTGTGAACATTGCTGTTGATTTATTTTATTTGCAAAGGGATCGGGTTTCTGGGTACCGTGGCCACTTCATGGCCACTGAGCTTGTAGCCTTAAAAAAAACAAAAAACAAAAAAAAAGTATATTGCCAAATCAGTATTAGGATCCACTGGCACAGCTGCTTTCGCCACCACAAAACAACAACAACATGAATACATTGCTCAGAAGGAGACAGCCTTCCTCCCTCCCTTTTGGGTGAAAGAGGGCTTCAGATTTCTGGCTTTGAATTGTAAAGAAAGGAGTATTGCCTCACCAAGAACTGAGAGGGAGAGATAAGCAGGGAGGAGGGAAGGGAAAGTGGGAGGAAGAAACAAACTGCATACCACTGTACAGTGGTGCCTCGACTTACGACCATAATCCGTTCCAGAAGATGGACGTAACTCGAAATGGTCGTAAGTCGAAGCACCATTTCCCATAGGAATGCATTGAAATGCAATTAATCCGTTCCGGCAGAAGAAAAAATCACACACACCCCAAAAAAAAATCACTGCAAGACTCATTGGAAACGCGATTAATCCCTTCCGGCCAAAGGGGAAAAAAAGAAAAGCAATCAAGCATGCAAGACCCATTGGAAGTGCACAGAAAACAAACGGAGCAGATCGGAAATGCACAGAGAACAAAGGAGGCAGGTCGGAAATGCAAAGAAAACAAAGGAAAAAGCAAGGGAAGCATGCAGGACCCATCGGAAATGGGGAAAAAAAACCCCAAAAAGCAACCAAACCCCCCCAAGACCCATCGGAAATGGGGGGGGGGGAAAGCCAAAAACCAAACAACCCCCCCCAAGACCCATCGGAAATGGGAAAAAACACTCCAAAAAGCAACAAAAAACCCCAAGACCCATCGGAAATGGGGGGGAACCAAAAAACAAACAAACCCCCCAAGACCCATCACAGCTCAGAAACATAACCCCCCCAGCTCAAAACCACGCTGCAAAAACACCCAGAACAGTTTTTAAAAAGCAGAAAACAGCACCTTACCTTACCAGGCAACCCGAAGCCTCCCTGCAAACACACACACACATGCTCACTCAGAAGCAGAAGGAGGCAGTCCCAAGCCTCCTCCGACGCACACTCTCTAACTGCTGGGGCGAAAGAGCTACAAAGAAGCAGCCTCGTTGCCACCTACAGTTAGAAATTTGAATTTCCCGCCTTTTTCTGTTCGTAAGTGGAAGCTCCGGTTGCAAGTAGAAGCAAAATTTTGCGGCCGGAGCTGGTCGTAACTCAAAATGGTCGTAAGTAGGGACGTTTGTAAGTCGAGGCAGCACTGTATTTCTATATTGATATACCAGCTTTGGTAAATTAAAAAATAAAGGACAAGAGGGTCCTGATTGCCCCAAGAAACAGGAGAGAAAATGATTTGATGCAAAATTAAAAAACAGTGTAGCCTGCTGTAACGGTTGAAATAGAAAGAAATGAATCTATACAGTTAAAAACAATGTGAATGCTCCCACTGGTATATATACCACATGATCACCAAAATAAATGTGTCGGCACAACAGAATTATGGAAAGAATTGGTATAGCTGAGGTTCTTTTGGCAGGTGTGATTAGGCCCTCAGAGAGACGTTGCACATCCTTTAGACTGCTTTTGGTGCAATCATGCAAATTATGCATCAGAAGATGCAGTATATTGCCTTTTTGTGTGATCTGATAAACATAATAGCATTGGATGGGTTGCTTGTTTCTTTTTTATTAATCAAACTGTCCTTTGGCTTGTTGCATATGCTAAATTTCACAAAGTGGGGAATAGACTAGTTTTGCATTCAGACAATTTTGCAAGATGCAAAAGAAATGATTCTGAAAGTATTCTTTGTCTTGCTCTCATGCTGGAGGTGTAAATGTTATTGTAGAGACTGGAGAAATTTTGACAGAGTTGCCTCACCTGTCTCAATCAAAATCAAGACAATGGTGAGATTATTTGACATTCCTGTTGCAAACTGCCACTTTAAAGAAGGTGTTCTTTAGCAAGATACCTTCCTCCTTGCTTGGAAAAACTGATTCAGGGAAGGGAGTTCAGTCATCTTCTTCCATTTCCCTCAACCCCCTTGCTTTTTCTTTAGTGCTCCTGCACTCAGATCCCATTTTCTTCAGCCACCATTTACTCTATGCTCTTTCTTTCCCTTTGAGTAACTTGTATTGGGGAACTCTTCCTTCACACAGGCCCCATTCTTTGCCTTCCTAACTAAGAACACACATTCTTTTTGTTTCTGAATTCCATAAGAGTCATCTCATCTGCTCTTCACCAATCAAAATAAAAACTGACTGATTGTTATAATTCTAGGACTGAGTGCCAATTTGGCAATTATTTTTTAAAAATAAAACCATATAAGAATTATATACTGTTCATTGACATTGAACATCTCAACCTAGTCATTTTCTCCATGCTGTCCCCTGTCTTGTGTTTCATTTCCTCTTTACTTCTATTTTAAATGTCTTTTAGATTGGATTATCATGATACTCCCTACCACAAATCACCCCAGGTACATTTGCTTTCTATAGTTTGTATAGTTGCTGGAAAAATCTGAATGAAGGCCGTGTAAAGAAAATGGGTACTAAATGGAAGATAAGTGAGTTGCTTAATAGAGAAAAAAATATTGACTATAAATTCATATTTTTCATTGTAGAGTATACATTGTATGTAGGACTGGCCTAGAAAATATGTTCCCAGGTGTCTTAAAAAAAATAAACTCAGGAACTTAGTACTCATGCAAATACAGTGAGATGTAGCTCTCTCGCTCTCTCTGCTTTTGTACAGTTGCCATTGATAGAGGGAACAGCAAATCCTTTCATGCAAACACAGCTGGAGTTCAGAACACTGTTGACAGCATTTCACTGAAGTGCTAATATATAATACAAGCTTGTAACAAATTACAGCTTAACATATGGGTTGAGAGAGAAATAAGCTGCAGTAGTAATAATAATATTTTGGCGAAATGAAAAAAAGAAGTTCTACACATGATGGGCAGGCAGACTCCCCTACATTTGGTTTCAAATAGGGCATTTAATTCAGAATGATCTGAAAGACATTCACTGGATACCCTAAATTAATGTGTAGTTGTGAAGCCAGGAACATTTTTGGTAATGATGTCATTAGAATGACAGAATCACAAAACAGTGGAGCCTCAAAAGACACAAAGTGTTGTCTAGTCAATACCCTGGAAATCCACAGTAAAAGCATCCTTGATGGATGGCCATCATACTTCTGTTTAAGGCCTCCAATGAAAGAGGATCTACCATCTCCAAGTGGTGGCCAGGACAGGGCATAGAGCAATCTTCCTCAATCTTATGCCCTCCAGATTTTTTCATGCCAATTACCGTGATCCCTTACCACTGGCCTTGTTAGCTGTGGCTGATGGGAGCTGCCAACCAAACCATCTAGAAGGCATTGGATGGGGAAGGCTGGCCTTCTGTTTGCTTCCACTGTGATTCTCCACAATCAAGCTATTCCTGCTTTCCAAACCTACCTGAATCAAAAGTAGACAATGAGGAAAACCAGTAAGACTTTGAGCCCAATTTGAGATATGGATCTTGGTGTAATTATATGCAAGAGCATCTAGGTGAACCATTAATCTTACCCATGCTTCCTGGTATGCTTGCCTTCTCATGTCCTTCCTATGTATTGTATCCTATTAACATATGCATAATAAATACATATTTTAATACCATATGTATTGCAGCAAGAACTTGCAATCCACCATACTTCTATAGGTCCTTCCTTACAAATCCCTGCCTACTACAGGTTTGGGGAAAGGGAGCAGAATATAACCCAATACAATTTAGGATTAGTTCAAATTCTACTGGGAGGATCTGATTTTGATGCTGAATAAACAGGGGAGTAAATCCAGTGTTTTGAAACCCCTCCAACTCCAGTGTTTTGAAACCCCTCCATAGACTCTGGCCTGTCACTAGTTTGGAAGAAGTCTCCTCTTTTACTGTCTTTCTGACCTTTGCAAAAATATTTCCACGACCTCCATTTCCAAATTAATCCACCTACTATTCCAGACTGTGTTAGAAGATAGGCTAAAATATATAATCAGCTTGAGAAAATGCAGATCTAGTTAGGGACCAGCATTGTTAAGAGTCAGTAACAAATTGTGCATGATTCAACCATGCAGTGATACAGCACAAAACCCCAGTGTCACTCCGGTTGTATTAATAGAGTTTCCAAAATTTAAGAAGACATAAATACTGCATTAGGAAGACATAAATTTAAAGTATTCTGAGAATGTTGCTATATTTTATGAAGGGTGCTGGCACATTAGAAGGAAGAATCCTGAGTGTAGTAAATGGTCTAGAATGCAACTGTTATGTGGAAAGGTCAAAGGATGTGCATATATTTCGTTGACCTGCAGAATAATTTCCAAATAGCCGGGGAAATAGTTATACTTCTTGGCCATATAATAGGATGTTGAAAAGAAGTGAGGGGATAAAACTACAATGTATTGGCACATTAAAACTAAAGATGGAGCAATAGGGTTAGAAGAAGAAAGGCAAAGATAGGACCAGCAGTATAAGAGGTTGTTGTTGTTGTTTAGTCGTTTAGTCATGTCCGACTCTTCGTGACCCCATGGACCAGAGCACGCCAGGCCCTCCTGTCTTCCACTGCCTCCCGGAGTTGGGTCAAATTCATGTTGGTAGCTTCGATGACACTGTCCAACCATCTCATCCTCTGTCGTCCCCTTCTCCTCTTGCCCTCACACTTTCCCAACATCAGGGTCTTTTCTAGGGAGTCTTCTCTTCTCATGAGATGGCCAAAGTATTGGAGCCTCAGCTTCAGGATCTGTCCTTCCAGTGAGCACTCAGGGTTGATTTCCTTTAGAATGAATAAGTTTGTTCTCCTTGCAGTCCAGGGGACTCTCAAGAGCCTCCTCCAGCACCACAATTCAAAAGCATCAATTCTTCGGCGGTCAGCTTTCTTTATGGTCCAGCTCTCGCTTCCATACATCACTACAGGAAAAACCATAGCTTTGACTATGCGGACTTTTGTCGGCAAGGTGATGTCTCTGATTTTTAAGATGCTGTCGAGGTTTGTCATCGCTTTTCCTCCCCTTCACGGATTGCTGCCTTGTCGTGGCGAAGGGGCTTGAGTAATTCAGAGAAGCTATGGGCTATGCCGTGCAGGGACACCCAAGATGGACAGGTCATAGTGGAGAGTTCTGATTAAACGCGATCCACCTGGAGCAGGAATTGGCAAGCCACTCCAGTATCTTTGCCAAGAAAACCCCATGAACAGTATAAGAGGAGTCTGGCAATAAATGAACTGTTGAGAGGGTTTGGAAGAGTTTCTTGGTTGGTAGCTGTCAAAAAAAAGATGACAATGGTATTGGATATCTGTCAGTTTTCTGTTACTTTTATATCCCACCTTTTATCCGTTCAAGTCAAGGTGGTGTACACAGCTCTTTCTCCTCACAACAAACCTATGTGGTAGGTTACACAGAGAGAAGATGACAAGCCTGTATTCCACTGTGTTCCATGGGAAAATGAGGAATAGAACTTGGATTTCCTACAACCTAGTTGAACATGCTTAACCTCTCTACAATACCAGCTCCTGCTAAGGTTTCCTGTCTTGGTACAGGGGACTGGATTTTCTCCCATCTCTTACCAGGGCCCTGAAAAGGATTTTGGAACATAATACAATATCAGGTCATATCAGGAAATGGCCAAATCTGCCATATGCCCAAGGAAACAGAAATAAAGGCGCAGATATATTCTGAAATGTAGTACAAATGGTTTGAACACACATTGTGTTCATTTTCATGGTAAAGAACATATGTTCAAATGTCTTAATCCTATGAATGTAGAGTTTTGAAGAAAAGCATGTGTGTGGTGAAGATAGGCAACACAGTAGAACTAATACATAACCACTTGTCATAGTCTAACTAATATATGACAAGCAAAATAAAAATAAAAATAAAATAAAGAACACAAAAACATTGTGGCACCTTAAAGACTAACTGCTATATTTTCATGTAAGCTTTTGTGAACAACTCCACTTCCTCAGATATAAGAATGGGCACAACATTTTTGTCTTCTTTTTTTAAATACATTTCTTTTATTTTTGTCTGATATGCTAGCACAGACTAACATGGCTGCCTCTTCTAAAACTAATGTATAATATATGCTACCTTGGTAACAGTGGACACATGGGATATTGATGGAAGGACATGACGTATATTATCAGAAAGGAAAAGCTATATATGTTCACCCCATCACAGGGCAACTCTTCCCAACATGGTGTCTTCCAAATGTATTAGAATATAGTTTCCATCATGGTGGATGCCCAGCATGCTTGGAAATTAGCAGTGTGGTAGTGCAACCCATCTGAAGAGTACCACTTTAGGGAGGCAGCTATGGATCAGCCACAATGCCTGTTAGAAAAACTTTGTATATTAGAAGAGTCATAACTGCAGTGACTGCACTTTGGAGTACCATTGACCAAAGCCCCCATGTATATGTTTTCCATTTTGTTTTAGAAATGCAAATAGCCTCATTTGGGAGTTCTTAATGCTCCTATTGTAAACACATCTAAATAGAAATGCCTGGCCAATGACTTCTCTTATCATATTCTTTACGGTAGCAGTTCTGGATCTTAAGAGGAGAGGCTCAACAGAATGGTTCTTCTGAATAGCTGTACCCTGGAAAAATCTAGAGCAACCCATGAGCAGAATCTTTCTCCTCTTCAAACCCAGCACCCAAACAGTGAAGAACATGATGACAGAGAGAGTGGGACTAGGCAGTCTGCTCTAAGTGTGTTCAGAACATCATAATTTATAATGCTTGAATAGGGTTTATGATATCAATATGTTGTGGTGACATCTAGGTATGTTGTTGTTTAGTCATTAAGTTGTGTCCGACTCTTCATGACCCCATGGACCAGAGCACACCAGGCCCTCCTGTCTTTCACTGCCTCACGGAGTTTGGTCAAAGACATCTAGGTATACAATGGGCAAATATTAGAAGAGTCAATTTGTTGCAGCAAAAATGAGAGAGACTAATTAATGATTTGGACTTCAATCCATGAACACTTATTCTTTAATATATATATGTCAGTCTTAAAGTGGTCCTAAAATTGTTGTTTTTAATAAATAAACAGGAATTTAGCCCTATTCAAGCATGATGGTGTGTCTGGGAGGGAGGTAGCATACACATAAGACCTATGTACCCCACCTTCAATATGAAGGTCTGCGTAGGGGCTTGTTAACTGTGTTCAGCTGAATGCACTTACTATGATTGGCAGCCTTTCAGTGTAAGGGCTACCAGTCACAGAAATACTGTAAGTGTATTCAGCTGAATGCACTTGCAAGCACCTATAAAGACCTTCATGATGATCCTGCAAAGATCTGCCTGACTTCTAGGTAGGATCAGGATTTGGAGGATGGTGTTTATGTATGTCTTCACCACCACTCTTTGAGTCCTACACCATTTTTCAGATTTAGTGCTTCTGACTTAAAAAGCTACTTCCAAAAAGCTTGAAGATAACTTGCCATAAATAATGCTTTTACCTGTGATTGCTTACATTGGGGAGCAATGAAGGTGCAGCTAAGCCAAATTTCAAAGGCAAAGTAACAATGGTATAAAAACTAATCATTCCTAGTTTCTTTCAAAAGTGCTTTGTAAAACCCATTTTTAGGCATTTTAGACACATTTTGACAATTTTAAAAAAAGTTTTATACATTGTTTTATCAGCCATAAGTGGCAAAAGATTTTCTCTATGATACCTCTAAAAGTGTTTTCAAGGTACACTATTAGAATTGACCACTAGAAAAAAATTGGGATAATATTTTCCTATATTTTTCTGGCCTGTTGGAAACAAAAGTACAGCACGTTGATGTAAAATGAAACAAATTACTCTGCTTGTATTCAGACATATGTTGACACATGCCAATTTGTGTGCTGTAAAGTCGATTCCAATTTATGGCAATTCTTTTCATTTTTTTCTAGCTATAGAACACTCAAAAGTGGTTTACTATTCCCTTCTGGGAGCATCCTGGGACTGTTCAGCATGCCTAAGGCTGCACAGGCTAGCTCTTCTCCAAGGAGGTATAGCATAGAATTAAACTCACAACGTCTGACTCCGCACATACCTAACTCATGAAGCTATCCAGCCAGCTACATGTGTCAATACAGACCCACAAATGATCAAATTTCAATCATTTTGCTCCTGTATCACTTTTTACGGATCCAGCTCAGCTCCAAAGAGGAGGAGAAATATAAATATTATGATATTGTCAAGCTAATTTTTAGCAATAGAAATAAAAGCACAGGGAACAGTCTTGCCTTTCTAATATTTGAGATTTAAATGTAAAATGCAGCTACCAGGATTCTAATAATTGTCTCAGTTTTTGCCATATTTCATTCTAACCCTGAACTACACGTACATACATACATACATACATACATACATACATACATACATACATACATACATACATACATATTTTATTTCAGCTGAGTTTTTGTTCTGTTTTTGTTTTTTAGTGTTTCCATCTATCTTCAGTTAAAATATGTGATCTAAATGCTTCCGATTTTTTATATCACTAAATAAGTTCCATTGTTTCTTATGAAAATGGATCCATCTTTTCTATTTAGATCAAATTCATTCCAGGTATATAGTTCTGCCAGTGACTCATCTAGATGCTAGGCCTCTTATTTCTTCCTCCCATGCCACTCCTCTCTGGCTCATTCGAATTCACATTGTACAATTGTACTATTACATCAATGAGCTGAGTTTTCAAAGACAGATCAGGACAATCTATTATTATTCTTGTCAGCCCAAAACACAGCTGACCTGGCTCACAATACATAGCCTATAAGGAAGCCAAAGCCTGCATAGGGCTGATAAAAGTGCTGTACTTGGATGGAGAGCATCACGATTAGTACCTCTGAGCCTGGCTCTGCATGGAGGAATACAACTCAACAGCAAGCTCCACGGATGATGCACAGATACCTTCTGTGCTTCTTTTGCATGGGTGTGTGCTGTTTTATTGTGAAAGTTGCGGATTCATAAATCCTAGCAATAGCTCAGTGTCTCTTATTGGGTGAGAATGGCATCTAGTATAAAGGAAAATGGTAGTATGATTAGAGAACAGAATGAAATTGATCACAATTCCCTCTTCCTGTCACCTCAGCTTGATTCGATAAAATTTATTCTTTGAGAAGTGATTTTGTATTTTCCGTTTTATGCATCTTAACCTGCCATATGTTATGGATCTGGGTAGTGGGGAGACTTACCATACTAGTGGATCCTCTCCCTTTTTAACTGCACCCACAACCAATCTTGAAATGCTGGTGGAACAGGATAATACTTATCTGAATGCTTTAGACACCCCAGCTGTTTGGGGAATTCAGAATTTTGTTCCCAAAGATACCACCCTTCAGCTCAACTCTAGAAAGAAAATGCAAAGCACTATGTTTTGTATGTACTTTCCAAAAGCCTGGAAGACACAAAGCTTTGAAAAATGTCCTAAATACAAGGGTAGCAAACATGTAGTTCTCTACATGGAGAAGACCAGCCAATTTTAACTAGTTGCCTTAAAACTAAGTAGGATATCTGAGTAGTCAAGATTCAGTAGAAGGTTGTGAAATCTTAGACACCCTAGATATCATTACTGAAGTGTATTTGAATATATGGATTTTCAGAGCTTAAACTATTTTTTTTAAAATAGCAATTTATGCTAATCTAGTAACTATTAACCCAACAAAGGTCAAACACTATTGACACGGATGACTTGAGTTAATTAGGTCCTAATGGGTTTAATGTTCACCCACAACTTTAGTTGATATGCCTGAGATGTAGATAGCAGTGAAAGCATGAGAAAGACCTGTGTGACGGCCAGAGGAACAAAAAGGAAAGTTGTCCTAGGTTCTGTCCTGCATGTTGTCTTGCACCCAGTGCTGTTCAACTTCTTGTTACATTGCTTGGCTGAAGAAACGGAGGGAATACTTATCAAATATTTAGATGGCACCAAACTAGTCGGGACAGCTAATACTTCAGAATACACTATCAGGATTCAAGATGACCCAAACAAATTTTGCGGTACTCAAAATATTTTATTCAACAATTTCCCACCTTTCATTTGCCAATTATCTTTTAAAGTGCTGACTGCTGGGTGTCAGTATTGTACTGGGGTACTGTCATTTAACTAGACTAAAGACTTCATTCTTTATTACCTTTTTTTTTCCAGTCCAAAGTGAACAATGCAAATTTTGCTGGGGTGGGGGAGGAGGGAAGAGACACGTCTCATTTGCAGTTGAAAAACCATAAGGATTTTACATTGCTCATCTGCAGACAGCAGGCCGTCTTCACTTTTGTAATTCGGTTTTTGGTGATTTGCATTTCGCCAGCCAATCAGTGTTTCAAAGGGCAAAAGGTAATCTTTCATGTATCCCTTTAGCCCTGCTAGCTTAGCAAATGGTGAGGAATTCCCTACTATAGCTTGAAAGTGTATGGTCTTGCCAAGTGTGTTTGATTGTAATTGAACAGGGAGAAGACAATGCAGCTGTCCGTCTCTCCCAAGACCATTTTGTATGTGTAGTAAAATGCTTTCTGTTCAGAGATGAAATCTGTGTATTGGATCATAAGTTCTCCACATGATGTTGCTGTCCTGATCAAAGACATATATTTCCATAAAGTTGTGTTTTTAAAAATGTGAACTAAAGTGCATGGATGACTGCATAGCTCAGTGAGTTAGGCAGCTGGCTGCAGGGTCAAAGGTTAGGAATTCAGTTGCACATGATGCATCCCAGAATAAGCAGCCTGTGTAGCCTTGAGCAAGCTGCACAGTCCCAGGGCGCCCCAGAAGAAGTGAATGGTAAACCACTTCTGAGTACCCTCTGCCTAGAAAACCTTGAAAAGGGTCGCCATTAGTCAGAATTGACTTGACAGCAGAATGTGAAATGAATTGCTTTGATTGCACAATGGACGAAGAAAGCAACAAATATACGTATGAACAGGTTAGAAATAGAAACTTACCTTGCACATCCCTGCAGTAAGAAAAATTGAGAGCTGAGTCTATATATATAAACAGAGCTAGGTGATGGTGTCTCATGATAACCCTTCTGTAGATGATTACCTGATAAACTATGTTTACTGGTGCAGGGAAATAATTTTCCTAGAGTACTTACTTGCAACCCAATTTAAATTAGCATTCTAAAGAATTTAAGGATCATGATGCTTTAAAACTGCTGGGCAGTGACTTAGAAAATGTTACAGTTCTAAAATGTAATTTGACAATTGCCTGTTAGAGACTTGTGCTTTCCTCCTTGGTTCATTCATGTTCCTACATAATTTCACATGTCATTTCCACTAGGAAGACCATCATAAGTATGTTGGTGCTCTCTAGGTTGCTTCTTTTTTAGGGTGGCTTTGCATATACATTTTGAGCTTATTTTCTTTCAGTGTTGTTCCTTATACCATATGGAGAGCTACATATGTGAAATCCCATTTTATTTTTGGGCAACATGCCTATTCATATCATAACAGGAGCAACATCCTAGGTTTGGCAAGCAAGCAAATCCATGCAGTTATGCAATCTGTTGCTTGCACTGCCATTTTATGTATATATAAAAGGATCCCTGTGAATATTAGGAGTGTAGGGCTGGTGGGAGTGTAGATGGCCATTATGGTGTAGTGGATAGAACAATGGACTAGAACTCAGAAGACCTGGGTTTGAATCCTGGTTTGGTCATGAAAATTCAGTCCAGGGAGTGGGTGGGCTGAAATGGGTAAAACTACTGCTTAGATATCTCATTTGCCTTGGAAGGCGCATTAGGGTCACTATTAGACATGGGGACGAATATAAAAATGAATCGCAATATTCAAGGCATTTCGCTGATTCGTCAGATATTCGTTGCTTCATATTCTTGAGGTCCAGAGACTCGGACGAATACGAAGCAACAATATAACCCTTTTATATTTGTCCCTTTGTCTATCCCTATCTGCTTATGGTGTGCGGATCAGCTGTTCCTTGGGGGCATAAACAGTGAGGGGTATTCCCTTTGGGTGGCATACTAAAGCCTGTGTGAAGGGAATCTCACCCCCCCCCCTGTTTACAAAGACAGGGGGATCGCTTTGCTCAGGCTTCCCCTGTCTTTCTATGCACCTGAAACATAGACAGGGGAAGCCTGACCAAAGGAATTCTCTCTGCTGTCTTTGCAAACGGGGGGGGGGGGGGAAATCACTTCAGTCAGGCTTCCCCCATCTTTTTATGCCCACCCGGGCATAGAAAGACAAGGGAAATGGGACCCAATCAATCCCCCACCCCCTCTCTCTTGGCAAAGACAGCAGGGGTGGGGGATCTCATCAGTCAGGCTTCCCACATCTTCCTATGCCTGGGCAGGCATAGAAAGACAAGGGAAGTGGGACCCAAGCGATCCCCCACCCCTGCTGTCTTGGCAGGCTGTGGGGGCGGGGCGGGCTCTCTTTTTTTAGATAGCTCCATGGACTGTCTAAAAAAAAAAAAAAGACCAGATGAACCAACAAATTGATTCGTGGTTCGTTGGGCCACTGGGGGGGGGGCAATTTGTGGTTTGTGGTTCAAGGTTGACGACCCACGAAGCGAGACGAAGCGCCATTTTGGCACTTCGTTCCCATCTCTAGTCACTATAAATTGCTTGCATCTTGACAGCATATAACAAACAAGGTTGGCTTAAAATACTGATTCTTTAAGGAGCTTTTAAGTGAGTCTTTAAGGAGCCACAACATCTTTGTCTTCTTTCTTTATTTATTTTTTTGCTTTTGTTTTGTGTTTCTTATTGATATCATTTCACTCAATTGCCTTTGGGTGACAGTCAGAGTCCATGTGAGGAAATCACACCCTCTTCTACTTTATCCTTCTATTTTCTTCCCAGGCCAATTCTGTGCTGAATAACAGATTTGTGTAACACTGCTGCACCATAGCCAGCACTGATAGATGGCACCTGCATAGCTGCTTCATTTGGTTCAGGACTACAGCATAATGCAACACAAATCATGGTTGACATTCTGTCTGGCTCATCTCTTATCATGACCTATCCTAAACAGGAATCTCATCTTTATATTCCACAGGAGTAACCTCTATAGCAAAAAAAAAAAAAAAGAAAAAGAAAAAAAGGCAGAGGACAAAAAGTATGCTCTTTTGTAATGGTGGTGGTGGGGATGCTGAGTTTGTTGGTGAAATAGTAGTTATTGTTAAGGTTCTGTGTCTACATTTCTAAAATAAATACCCATCCTAATAGTAATTATGAAGGTATATTGCTTTTGTAGGTGGCATACCTTTTCCTTCCCACCCCTACTTTATGCTTGGAAGGGACACCAATAACACAGGTCTCTATTACAACTTCTCTGTGCTCTAGTTTCTTCTATCAGAGGGGAACAGGCAGCTCGGTGTTATTAGTTAAGTCACTCTGACCCATAAGATTATTAAGGGCAAAAGCTCATCAGATGTTCAGGGGGGGTTTAAAGAATGTTTATTCTCATGGCAGAAATTATGAAGTTATCCTACTGACCCCCTTATATCGGTTGGATGGAGAATCAAAAAAGTTCCTAAAGGGGCACTGTGTTTTCTGCCTTTAACTTTCACTAATATAAAATGTTTATAAGAGGCTTTGTACTTTAATCCACCCTGATTGTTAGACAATTTGTTGTCTTACAATTAAGTGCAGATGGCTTGGAGCTGTAATGCAGATAAACAAGAATGTCTAGGACCGTTTCAATTTCCGGGTTGGATTTCAACTGTAATCCGGCTCTAAAAACATAAGAAATTCGTTTTTTTATCTGATCTCTAATGCTCTTTTGCTGTAATCACTAAAATATGTTGGCTCTTTATGTAAAATAATACCCATTATAATATTTAAGGGAGAATTTAATCTCATAAGAATATTGGAAGTAGGAACCTCCAGTTTGTTACAGCAGAAAACATGCTGTAGTTGGCAATATGAGCATTACAGTGTATATTTCGATACTGCTAATACTGTACAAGCATTCAGGACATACACTTAAAAAGGAGATGCTTCACGACAAAACATCAATGAAGGTTTTGAATATGTTGAGCAAGTGCACATTATCTCTTGTCCTACATTTAAAAGTGGGGTGTTTCTGATCTTGATTCCCTTGATTAAAAAAAAGCAAAGCAGAGTATAATGTGCTGTTTGCAGATAGCTTTTGCTTGTTAGCTAGTAGATGTATGGTTCAATTTTGTAAGCAATTTTGGCAAAGCAGCTGTCTCCTGTGAGGTACGATGTCTGCTACATCAGCAAAGTGTCATGACTTACAGTACTACATCAGTTTAGTAAGCTGGTCCAGTCAGTTCGGTCAAAGCTGCTGTGCCAACAACTTTCCTTATTGCCATCTCTGGCCTAGTGATATGGTACACCATACATACACATCATTGTGCAGCTGGGAAATGTGTGGTGATGGAAAATGGCAAGGAAAGATCTGGAAATAGGTCATTGACATACCTGTGTAGTCTTGTGGTCAAAAGCCTATGGGTCATGAAGTCTATGATTCAAAATCACCCTTCAGCTATGAGGTTATTAAGTAGCCCCAGGCATACTACTGGACTAGTATGCATCGTAAAGGCTTATTCTGATGATTTTCTCATTCTAGGATGTGTACCAAGCAACAATATTGAGTTGGAAAGAACCACACTGGGTTCTGAGGATTTCTGAAATAATATTTCTCAAGGGTTCTGAACATCCTCAAAAGTGCTATATAAAACTTGTCCCAAATCTTTGTCTATTTTTCACCTCTTATTGATTTAGTTTTGTTGTCATTTTCTTCCATACCCATTTGTGTAGTAATGGCATTGCATCTGGTTTCATCCTTGCAGGCCAAGATTAGAATACAAAATTATTCTCCTCACTATGCAATTGGGAAAGCAATGGTGGCACTCTGGACAAGAAAAGAGAATGAGAACAATATTGCACAAACAATACTTTATAGCAAACAACACACATTGCTCAAAATTTGGGTGGCTGCTGCTTTCCTCCATGGAGTTTTAGGGATTAGAAGCATCAGAGGGATTGTCTGCATTTTTAAAAACCAAAATGGAAGACTTAGCAGGGCTAGAGTCCATTTATCAGATTTCAGAGGGCTGTGCTTCCAAGGAGGTGGGGCATAGCCAAGGAGACTAATTGGCATGTTTATATTGTTCAAAAATATCCAAATTATATAAACATTGACTGGTATTATATAAAAGATACAAGTTTTAACCAAAAACCCAAGTAGCTGTCAAATATCGGCACAATATGTATGCTGTTCCTAATATTGCCATATTTTTGTAGCTCTGATAGTGTTATTTCTGAGATCTGCAACTGTGTAAAATTTCTTGATATTGTTCCCAAAGCCCCAATGACTACAGGGACCACCGAAGTGTGTTTCACCCACAAGTAAGATGTTCCGATTGCCAGATCTCTGTATTTTGTTAGTTTTGCCAATTCTTTATTTTCAACTCTGGCATCCCTTTTAATGATCCAGACATTTCTTTGTTCTATTACAACTATGTCTGGTGTGTTATGTTCATGGTGTCTATCAGTTTGGATCTGGAAATCTCACAAGATCTTGACATCTTCATTTTCTGACACCTTCTCTACCTGATGTTTCCATGAGTTTTTGGAGGTTGGCAAGTTATATTTTTTCCATAATGACCAGTGCACTAATTTTGCCACTCTATTATGTCTAATTTTGTAATCTCTGGACATTTGCAGATGAGGTGTGACACAGTTTCATCTTTTTCTTAGCAGAGTCAACATTTGCTGTTAGCACTAATTCCTTGGATCTTAGCTTTCATCATGTTGGAGTGCTTGTTCTTGTGCAGCAAAAATCAAGCCTTTGGTTTCTTTCTTAAAGGTCCCCCAGTTTTAGCCATGCCCATGTTGAATTATGATCATGCTTTCCATCAATATTTCTCAGGTGTTGTCCATGTAGTGGTTTGTTTTTCCAGCTATTTTAATTTATTTTCAAATTGTGGTTTCTTATATTGAGCCTTTGTTTCTGTTGTTTTCAAAATATTCTCCATTTTCACTGCTTTCAGTAATTTTTCTCTGCTTGTTCTGATATAATCATTTAGGCTTCTTTTTTCCTCCTCTACTACCTACTGTATTTGCAGTAATTTCGTGATAAATATAATCTGTCCACATAACTTTTTGGATGTAGTGCGTGATGCATGTTCATTAGTTTCCATGTTTTTCATCCAATTCTTCTAATTCGTTTTGAGTCCAATCTATTATTCCAGCTGGGTTTCTAATTACTGGAACTGCTTATGTGTTTATGGTTTTGATTGTATTTCCCCCATTTAATTTTGATTTTAAGATTTTCCTCAGACTTTTGATATATTCCCAGTGTATAGACAGAGCTGGACATTTGTCAATTCTAAGTTTCATTTGGATATTTTCAATAAATATTTGCACTGTGTATAGCAATGATTCTATCTCTGTGGAACTTTTTGCATATAGTTTTAGGTCATCCATGTATAAGAGATGATTGATTTTTCCTGCTTGTTCTGAAATATGGTAGCCCAATACAGTTTTATTTAAGATTATTGACATGGGAATTTGTGAGATGTTAAACAGCAGTGGTGACAATGAATACCGTTGAAATATTCCTCTTTTGATGCTAACTTCCCCAATTTCTTCACCATGGGCCATTAAGACAGTTTTCCATTTTTGCATGTTTTTCTTGAGGAACTTCTGAATGCTTTTACTAATCCCAAACATTTTTAGGCAGGTGTTAATCCAGCTGTGTGACAATGAGTTAAATGCCTTTTTATAGTCTATCCAGGCCATGTTAAGGTTTGCTTTTTGTCTTTTTGCATTCCCATCATCATCATCATCATCATCATCATCATCATCATCATCATCATCATTATTATTATTATTATTATTATTATTATTATAAAATGTCAATGCAATGGTGATGAACTATAAAAGTTGATACAATGGACTTTTGTTAACTGAAAAAAATGGATTTAACTGAAAAAGAAAGGTGTTTCCTTTTTTTAACTGAAAAAGCCTGCTTGTGTTCTCTAGTGGCAAGTATACATATTTATGTGAGTGGATGGCAGGAATCCTGTTGGTGGAGCAATGAGGTCATAAGACTGATGACTTCATCAGCCATGGATGTTAATTTTTAATCTACAGTTTTATATCCACACTCTCAGGTTCTTCTTCGATTGGGGCTGGTGGTTTTTGGATATTAAAGGCTCTTTCCCCGGTCCTGAAGCTCCCAAAGCCTTCCCCAGGCAGAAAGGGATAATTGGGTGATAGGAAACTTTAAATTACAGATTAAAGACTGTGAGTGATGACATCACCAGCCTTTCGAAATATGGAGTTGTGCAACAGGATTCCAGCCAATATTCTAAAAACACTTTTGAGGTTATGAGGGACCCAATAGTTCTGGGGGTCCCTAAAAACATGACAGTAGTGCTCCTATGCTCCCTAAAGGACATAATCTTGAAATTGCCTACAAAAAACCTATATTATGGGGGAGTTTGGGGGGGGCTGGGGGGCCAGGGATGCTGGAGGGCTACAAAAATGTCCCTGGAGTCTGCCTGTCTCCTATAAGCTACATGTTGCCTCCCCCTGCTTTAAACAGTTATTCATTCATTCTGTACTTGCTTGCTCAATCTCTCTCTCTCTCTGTGTGTGTATGTGTATGTATATATCCACCTCTGTTTGTGCTTTGTTTCTCCAAAGAAAAGGAGACTAATTTTGCATAGAGATGGTTTGCAGAAATGTTCCTTTTCACACCCTTACCAGGAAGCAAGGAATCTCACAGGGCTTGAAAATGCGTCATTGAGGGGACTTACGAAGTCAAGACAACCTACATTAATGAGAATTTAGCAGTACTCTTTACATCCCTAGTTTTTATAAACTTGAAGTTATGTGATCTTGAACACTGTACAGGATAAATTCTCTTTTGTCACCCATAAGTTTCAATCTAAGGTGTATACTTTTAGAGCTATATATATGTGTATCTTTGAATTAGAAACCATTTGCTTTGGAGCACAAGGAAATTTGTTTCCATAACTGACACAACATGCACAGCGTTGCCATGGAGAAACAGGACACCCTACCAGTATCAGGTAGAGTTTACCTTTGCAAGTGTTGTGACTGGATATGGCACAACCAATTTGCTTGATGCAGCAAGCAAATACAAATTCATCTGAAGGATGTGACTTGAAAGGAGAAACTTGTTCAGTGAGCGTAAACCTGGCAGAAGAGGCCTAGATGTGGCAAAATGTATTGCTTTCAGGACTACCATGGAAGCAATGAAATAAACAAGTGTGAAAGGCAAAACCATTTATAAGCTACAAATGAAGAAAATCCATATTAGAGAGTTAAGAGCAGCTAGCTGGCACTACTGAAGACCTCAGTGAAAGACACATCCTAATTCTGTTTCTTTGTTTATTCCACTTCTGTACTGCCCCATTGAACACTCTTTGGGTGGTTCACAATATACAATAAGAACATACAATAAAAAACCCATAGCATACAATAAATACAAGAAAGAAACAATGAAACCTCTGTTGCTAGCTAATCCTATTAACTTACCTTTAGATATAGGCGAGGAGAAAAATTTGGGTCATTCTGAAACATTCTTCATTTTCTTTCTCACTTTGTTCAGTTAGAAAGTTGGGGAAATATTATTACACTCTTAGAAGTGAGTATGTGTCAGTAGGGAAGAATTATTGTTGTATACATGGATTCGTTGCACAGTTAGGGTGCTGTGCATCCTCCCACCGGTCATTTGCATACCTCTCCATTTGCAGGAATTTGTTCTGTATATTTTGTTTTGGTGGTGATGATGATCTTGAATAGCGCAGATCATCCAATGAACTCAGAGATGGTGGAGGTCAGAATGTCTCCTGATAAATACAGGGTACACTGGCCCTTGATCTGTTTGCTCTTTATGTGGCCACAAAGCAAGTTGGGAGGCTTCTGCCCACCCCTAGCTTAAGGCTAATTCAGACTGTCTCATTCCATTCTGAGAATTCTTATTATATTTACTACAAGGCAGTAATCAGTTCCAGAATAATACTAGTCAGCTACTGATCTTTCTTTTATTATTATTATTATTATTATTATTATTATTATTATTATTATTATTATTATTATTATTATTATTATTATTATTTTAAATTTATATTTTTATTATTTTTTAAAAAACAGAAAACAAATACAAAAATACAAATAATACAAAAATACAAATAATAGTGCTTACTATACACTAAATTCTACTACTGATCTAGCTACTGATCTTTCTTAATAGCCAGTGATGCTGCCGAAGATCAGTCTTGGAAGTTGCACTGACTAGAATAATCATAATTGAGAACTCCATCTAGAAATAGTGAAATAAAGCATTGCTATTCTACATTATTTAAATAACATTTTCTTTTCCTTTTAGCTAATCAGTTATGCAGACTGAACTTAGAAGGCATGTATGAAAGTCATGCAGTCTTTTTTCTTTTTGAAAAAAACTCGTCAAAGCAATGTAGTCTAGACTTGAGATTTGTAGTGAAGATGATAAAATTCAAGATGGCATGCTGCGGCAAATGGTGGGCTTCTTTCTACAGGTTTCAAAGCCTGACAGAAAACATGATACTGCATCTTTAAGAAATGCTTATTTGGCATTTACTTATTTAGTTAAAGATCATCACCAAGCAGAACTCCCTCAGGAAGAGTAGATAGCTTATTGGGCCCCATGGGGAGGGCGGTAATTAAACTCCAAAGGCAAGCACTGATGTTAAGCTAAAAGCTTGTCTTTAAATAGTAATACACTTGCAATGTAAAGTGGTAGGCCCTCGGGTGCCTGTTGACACAGCGTTAGGAACTGGCACTTTTTTTATATATGAAGCTAAATTGAAGAAACTGTTATAAGCTCATCTACATAAAGCAATATGATTCTGCCTGAGGGTGCGGACAACAGGGAGTGATTAGCGAAATGTCTTTTTCCCCTGCTACTCAGCTGCTTTGCTAACACGCCACTTGTCACTGGGAAATTTGAGACACCATATGCCAACCTGCATCTACACAGAGACCCCCTTGCCGATTGCTCATTGAAGAATTCTTCTCCAGCGCATGAGGTGCTGTCAAGAAGAATTTTTGAGGGCAAAGGAAATACGCCGGAAAGAAAAGGCTCATGTTGTTCTCTCTGCCTTGCCTTTTCATACTGCTCCAGCTGTACCTTTCTAAGTGAAATGTACGTACCTGAGGGCTAAAGTCAATGAGACGTCATTTGCGAAGGTATGGATTGTGTGAATTATTTTGAAAAAATCTGACCAGTGTAGGGAGCCTAATCTGGTTTGAGAGGATGGGGACTTTAATCCTTTTCTTTCCTTAAATGCTAATTCCACTCCATCCCCACCCACAATGATGTGCCTTGGAAGAGAAGCATCAATTGGCATGATTGAGTCATTTCCATCCAATGAAAATAGCTTTAGTGTTGTGGTATTTTTTTTGGGGGGGGGGAGGTGCTCCTCTGCATTGGGGCCACAGCAGTAGGATTATAGAGTTAAAGATTTTTAAATGACTCCCACCTGAATCAAGGCTCCCATGACTTCCTATTTATGTTTAAAAAGCCATAGCTCACAATTGTGTAAGTTGTGTCTCTTTTTGTTTACCCCAAAGACATGGCATTGGAGAGAAAATCAACTTCACATTCTGGTTATATATGTATTACTTATTATTTAGCTTATACCCTATTCTTTAGCCAAAAGTGGTATTTTAAGAGGTTTGCCTGTACAATAAGCATCCTAAATATTTTTTGTTCTTTTAAATTCTATTTATGATCCTCAGTACACACCAACTGTGGAGGGGTGCTTTGAGTTTTAATATGTATGGGTTTCCTGAGTAATAAACAGCAATTTGGTTATCAGTGCTGAGGAGGAATAGAACAACTATGGAGCACAAAAGGTTATGCGCTGCTGTTTCCAGGGCAACATACACAATTGTATTTTTTTTTCTTTTCTTTTCAACTCAATTCATTTCATTTCTGTGTCCCCTATCTCCTGACATAGGGACCCAAGGTGGCTCACAAGTTATTACAAAAAGGTACAGTTAGTCCCACAATAAATCACAATTTTAAAAAACAATTAAACATACATTATTTTAAAAATAATTAAATTTAAAAATGAATTTAAAACACTTTCAGAAATACAATAAAGCAGTGAAACATGCACCATCCTGCATTAAAACACCTTTCTCAGTTGTTCAATTCAAGTACTAACAGTTGGCCTGAAAAGAACGGTTTTGCCTGTTGGTGGAAGGCTAGTGGAAAGGGAGTGAATGTGGCCACTCAAGGGAAGGCATTCCACAACCCAGAGAAGTCACCAGAAAGGCCCTCTCTTTTGTACTAGTCAAACATATCTGTGAGAATCATGGGACCAAGTAAAGATCATCCTCTGGACAAGATTGTTCAAGTCTGTTCTGACTTAAATGCTGTTGAAGTAATAAGAGCATGTCTAAGTTCTATTTCAAAGGCAACACAACGTGTAGTTGCAAAAGTACTAGTTACCTTCCTTGTCTGATGGTATTTTTCAAATTCTATGCCACTCTTTTATCAATCCTAAGTAACAACAGATGTATTTGGGGTTTATTGTCTTTGGTATTTTTGTATTTTAAAGGTGCAATACCAGACAGGGCCACCAAAAGTAGTATTCCCTGTATTTTTCTAGTGCTAAGGCTGGATGCATAGCCCCGTGGTTTAGGTATCTGACTACAGAAACAGAGATTGGGAGTTTGATTTCCCATGGTGACTCCTGTGAGTAGAGCCAGCCTTGGGCAAGCTGCACAGTTCCAGCTGCACAGTCCCAGGGGTGCCCCCAGAAGAAGGGAATGGTAAACTGCTTTTGAATATTGTCTACCTGGGAAACCTAAAAGAAGAAGAAGAAGAAGAAGAAGAAGAAGGTTCACCATGAATCATAACTGATTTGATGGCATATGATTATTAGTAGTAATCACCTCAGTGTGTTAATAAAATTACATAAAACATAAACTCTGTGAAGGGAGCAACAATAATGATAATTTGGCTGCCACAAAGCAACATGTACTGCAACATTTTTTTAAAAAAAGTAATATTTCAAGTTTTGCATGTTAGTCACCTATACATTTATTCAGTCATGAAGAGGAAGGAAGTGTGTATGTGTGACAGAGAGAGGGAAGGAGAATCGGAGTCTTCTGTTTTTCCATTTATCCCTTTCTGTTCATTCATCCACCTGTATCAGTGAGTTAGGTATCTGGCTGTGGAACCAGAGGTTGGGAGTTCAGTTTCCCCCTGTGCCTCCTATGAGTAGAGCCAGCCTGTTTGGCCTTGGCCAGGCTGCACAGTCCCAGGATGCCCCCCCCCCCGAAGAAGAGAATGGAAAACCACTTCTGAGTACTCTCTACCCAGAAAACTCTGGAAAAAAGGGTTCACCATAAGTCAGAATTGACTTGATGGCACATGATTATGATGATTCATTCGTTAGTTCATCCATTCATGCACTCTGCTCTTGTCATTTATATCATATTGCTGTTAATTTTTTGTTGTTGTCAAAGTTACTATATCAGTTTGGTCTGAACAGTCATATTAAATAAGAATGTCAAACTGTAGGGAAAACTGACACAGAGAGGGAGGGGATAATGGAAAAAGCTGGGAGAAAAAAATAAGTCAAATGATTTATAACTGAAAATGAGCAATATAAGCTTTGACAATTAATGTTCTTGTTACTGGGCTTCTAACTGAATGTTCTAAGGATTTTTTTAAGAGATTGTCGAATGCATTTCCTCCTGTATTTAATTTAGCTTATTTTCCCTTCTCAGTATTTTAACTTAATAAGGGCTAAATCAATCTCTATGACCAGGAAGACTTCAGAGGATATATTATTCTGATGCAATTCCAGCTCCACTGCTAAGGGAGTGTGTTTTAGTAGAATATAACATGCAGAATATAACAGGGAAAATAAAATACAAAGTTCCACATTCTGTTGAGTGGATTGAATAGGTGGGAGGCCAAACAGGTTAGATCGGTATAAGGATCAAAGAAAAATTATCATATTGCAATGATGATAATTTAAAATACTGACATACTTTTCAGCTTGTTATTTGTACCACTGAGTAAGCTGAGTGTGGAGGGACAATGGAGGAATTAACATTCAAAACTTTTGCTATTCCGATCCCTTCTGTTCATTGTAATTAGCAAATGTTAGGTTTAATTAATTTATTCATTATTTCTACCTAATTAATTTAATTAATTCACAATAATGTTGTACTCAGTTCCCCTTTAGGGACTTAACAGTGCAATCCTAAACACATTTACCTGGGTGTATGTCCCATCTGACACAGAGCTGCTTTGAGTAGATATGCATAAGATCACACTAATTTATTAAAAAGAATGTACAGTGGACAAACTTTAATTTGATATTTATATAGTGTTTTTGAAATAGTTGAATGTTTTATAATTTTAGTTCTTGTGAGCCTCCTCGGGTCCCTTGTGAGGAGAAAGGTGACATATAAATCATATTAAATAAATAAATAAGTTGTCTACAATTGCTGAGAAAGATTGTAGAGAACAAAAGAATGTGAATTTTCAAAATTCAGTGCTGTAGCAGAAGGGGCCAATAGCATTATGGGCTTCATTAATAAGGGTCATATCCAGGTTTATGACTATATAGGTCATGGGTTCTCAACCTATGGGTTGCAACCCCCAAGGGAGATGACAAAAATATTTTCTTGGGTGCGGGGCTTAAAGTTGATAGGATTGCCATAAGTCGGAAGCACTTTTCAGACACATAACAATACTACTCCACCTCTTAAATCTGATGCAGCTTCATTCCTCCACGTGTCTTCCAACCCCGGTCCTGCCTGCAGTGATTGCACTTCTTTTGCTTCAGCAAGTGGGCCAGGCTTGAGATGTTGGCAAACTGCCTCTGTGCCCAGAGGCTAAGCTCACCAGCCTGCCTGCCCAACAGGTACATAATTGTCCTGGGCTCCTCCCCTTTCTCTCTTGAGTTGCTCCATGTAGCAGATGGAGTGAAAGAGGGAGGTATGTGTGTTGGAGATAACCAGGAAGTAGGAGAATAGTATTGATCAGAGTTGGACCATGGCAGCCTTGGCAGGCATGGAGGGCATGAGGGGAGCAGAAGGGGTTGTGGTGGGAAGGGAAGTCAGCAGAACAAAAGGTGAGCTCTTGGGGAGGGATTTTTGCTGCATGGGGAACCAGGAAGAGGCTTAATTACGTGGCAATAATACTGAAAGAGAGGTGGTGGGTAAGAAGAGAGGGCGGGCAAGCATGGTAAACTGCTGTGGCAGTGAAGCTTTCCTTATTCAAACTCATTTAATTGTATTTGGGGTGAGGGTCAATTAATTGGTGATTAATGGTGTTTTATTTACCCCATTAAACTGCCTTTTTATGCAAATGTGGCATGGGCGTCAGAAGTTACTTGGCTATTATAAAAGTGGATCTCAACTTGAAAAAGGTTGGGAAACCCTGATATAGATCTCTGTGTTTGAATGCTGTACATGTCTTCCTGCATTATGGTCAAGGTGAGATATTTTTCTATCAAGTGTAATTGGCTGGGACAGTTAGTTTATTAGGGAATATAGTTTGACATCATCCCATGCGAGTTAGATTATGAGTAGTAAACTCCTGATGGTTGTGGGTATGAGAAGTAAATTGTTTCCAATTCCACATTTCAAGGTAGGATTAGCTCTCCATTAGCCTGGCTTGAGTGGAAAAATAAACATTTAAGTCAGACATTGGGGTGTATAATTTGAAAAAAGAGAGAGTTTAAAATGGAAGAGCAAAGAGACTGAGAACTCAAGAAACCTAGAAATGACCACCAACTGTGCTTGCCTGTCAGTGCCTAATGCTGATTGTTGTTATCTTATGTAATAGTGATCTGTTGTTCAGAGTAAGAGCCATTCCAGCTGAACTGTGCTGACAACTGCGGTGTGATGTTCCAATATATGAAAAGCACTCTACATTAAGCACTTCCAACTGATCAATTATTCAACATTTCACTTTCCACCAAATGATGAGGCTCAACAGTTATCACAATTTATCTCTTTTTAAAGATTTTGTTCACAGAATAAGAAACAGAATAGACTATTTTTTCCTTCTCTTATGCCTTTCTTGCACCATTGACTGCACAATAAATGTTATCAGGGGTGAATACATATATTATGGAAGCTTTTATTTCAAAAACTCATTCCATGAATCTAAGGTTCTTGTTAAGAATCCACATACTTTCAAAGGTGGTATGACCGTCTGGCTCCATTTGGGCATTTTCATCCTCATTCTGCTACGCGGTGCCCTGGGCATCTGTCTGAAAGTCCCTACTGGGTTGGCACCATTGAAGGACATATTGAAACCCACTACTTTTTAAAATACTTTATATGTATTGGAAAGGGTTTTGTTTTTGTTTTTAAACAACACAGCATGAGAACCCATATGCACAAAGATCACCCTTGAATGAGAACAAAATTTTGAGCCTAAACAAATTTTCATAAACATTTGAAATTTGACAAATTTACAATTTCCTGAATAAGAAATTTTACAGCAAAATTCAGATTACATGCCAGCTATAAAATAGTGGTGCATGCAGGCCATAAAATATGATAAACCAATCGTGTATATCATCTTTGAGGAAGCATACTTAAGGTTAGCCAAGATAAAAACAAACAAACTGAAAATCTACACAGGTAGCATCATCAAAGGTCCTAACAATGTCATCCGCAACATCAGGCTTATTTACTTTTTACTTTTAACTTCTTTCATGCAGTTTATGCGATTTTCTACCAGCAGTGCCCCTCTCCTTTCTACACAGGACAACAAGAAGAATTTCAATGCGAAAGAATGAAGGACGCAGCAAGATTGATATTTGCAAGGAACAGGAAAAATAATAATAAATTGAGGTTGGAAGAATGGTATAATGAGATGTGGAATCTACTTGTGAATTGAAAATTAGAAAAGGATTATTGAAAGAAAACAGTTTTAGTGAAATCTTTTTTAGAACACATATTACTAAACGTAAAGGATATACTGTACCCTAACACAAGAATCATTATATTTTTTGAAAGATGGGGCACATGATATAAATTAAGATGAAACACACACACACACACACACATTTCATCTTAATTTATATAATGTGTCCCATCTTTCAAAAAATATAATGATTATAAATATAAAGGATGTAGTATTTGCACTCCTTATGTTTGAGGAAGTGGATTTTGATCCATGAAAGCTCCAGCTGAAGTAAAACATAGTCTTCAAAGTACTACAATATTTTGCCTTTTCTTTTGTATTTTGTCAACATACTGAGACACATAAACATAGCTAAATCTCTGTAAATGAAGGCTACTACACACCATCCTGCCAAAAGAAAATGTTTGATATTAAGTAGGACATATTTTGTGTTCACAATGGGCATTGAGGAGGCCTAGCCCTGCTTTGTCTTGACTAGGTGTGTGAGTCCATGCCTGAGGGTGACTTAGGTAGTTAAATCAAGTAAGTAGATTGAAGCTGGAATTTCAGCACCTCGGATAGCTCCATGTGGAGGAATTGTTTTGATGAGGTCTGGTGCTCAACTGAGGTCTTCTATACAAAGTTCTTTGTCAGATTTACTCCATCTGTTCTCACTATTCCCTTCCTGATGATTTGAGAGTCTCTGAAAGTCAGATCAGACAGTAAATTAATATGCAATTAAAAAGAAAAAAAATCTGTGTTCCCGACATATAGTCTTCTCCCATCATCAAAATGCAAACTAAGCAGTCACCAGGAGGTGACCAATACAAAAAAAAAAAAAAAAAAAAAAAAAAAAAAGGAAGCTATTTGGCACCCTACAAGAGATCAGAAAAAGTTTTAGGCTTTTAACACAACACTTTCCCCACAGAGCTCTCCATAGCATCTAATTTGCTCCCTAGTTAGCTGTCTGTTGCTTATGCTTTCATCTGCAGGGAAGTGGTGGTATAGAAAGAAATCTTTAACCCTTTCTCTTGCCACCATTTTATCATTTCATAACATTCTTTCTGCACCTCTCTCTCTCTTGAGATCCAAATATGGGCGAAGATGCACTTTCCCCAGGGCTAGGGCTCTGTCAGTATCCTACAGCTTCCTACAGTTAACCAGAGTACTAGTTCTGTATGGAAACCGAATACTATGATTCTCAAGGCTCTGTAAAATGTATTTTTTTCTTATATATCATTGGATACACTCAGCTTAATTTGGCATTTATTTATTGATTTGTCAAATTTGCATCTGCCTTTCCACCAGAATGTACTCAGGGGAGCTGACAGCAATGATAAAAAGCAATAAAATATTTTCTGTTGACATTATAGTAATACAAAAATCAAGATACCTGTGTATATCTATGCAGAATGTCCTTTGAAAAATCTTCATGTCATAACTTCTGGAGTTTAAAGATTCACAGCTGGCATTTGCACACCACCCTTCTTTGAAAATGAAGGTTGTAGGCAGCTACTTTGGAACTTGCATTTTATTTGAAGGGGGGAAATGCAGAGGGCAGCTTCCAGGAGCCAGCAGTACTTTCTTGGGATGCTGTGGGATTGCTGCTGGTTATTGTTTGCCATCTCCACCCACCTCACATTCTGCAAGAAAAAGAGGGAGGCAGGCAGGCAGGCAGGCAGGCAGGCAGGAAGCACATGCTTGAAATTTAAGCAGAAAGGATTGCCAAAAAAAAAAAAAAAAGTTTGCCATGGGATCTTCCCCCTCAGTTATTTGTCAGTCCTCCCACTTCACCAAAATCCTTCCCATTTCACCACACCCTGGTTGAATAGCTCAATGAGTATCTGGCTATGGAGCCAGAGTCCTGTCCCCCCCCCCCCCCCCGTGACTATTGGGAGGAGACCCAGCCTGTGTGGCCTTGGGCAAGCTGCCCAGTCCCAGGGTGCACCCATAAGAATGGTAAACCATTTCTTAGTACTCCCCACCTAGAAATCCCTGGAAAAGATTGTCATAAGTCAGAATTGACTTGACAGCACAGAATTATAATTATTATTTTATCACACACACTCGCCAAAAGATCGGATATTAGAAAGGGCATTTTTGTCCAGGATCATTTCTACTATATGATTAATTATCTTGAGTTAAATGTGTGAGAAAAGTTGCATATAAATTTGTGAATAATTTTATTCACTTTTCCTGAACAAATACCTGTTCAAATACCATCAGGTAGTATCAAGGACTCTTGTTTCCAGAGAAATATATCTGTATATACTGTATATCTCAGTGGTTAAATGTTATGCTGCATTTGATGGATGACATAATCAGCCACAGCAATTTTTCAGAAACAAAGAAGTTCTGATTCCTCCCAAAGGTCCCAAGGCTTCCTAGGGATTGCCTTCATTATGGAGAATCCATTGGGGACAGCGGGATGAGGGAGATGACTTTAATTTCTGAAAAGTGCTGCTGCTGTTAAGATAATTTTACTTGTTGCAGCAATTTTTTTTTATTTTTTCCCCATCCCATAGCCCCCAACAATTTCCCCACAATGAAAGGGATCCAACGGCCTTAAGACCTTTGGGGTGGGGGAAGAATCAGAATGTTTTTGTTTCAAAAAAAAATTGCTGCACCTGATATCAACAGCCTTATGTAGCATATATTATGGAACAAGATTTCAGCCTATAGATAAGAACATAATACATTTTAATCCAAAACTGTTTAGTTATGAAAGTAATAATAGTTGGGAAAAAAAGTAATTTATCTTTCTACCTGCCTAATTGCATTCTTCAGTTGAGGCCCTGCCAAAATTCTCCTTCAGCTAAAATAAGATGCAACAATATTTATTTCATAGTAAATGAAGTCACGAAGAGTCGGACACGACTTAACAACTAAACAACAACAACAAAGTAAATCCTTATACAATAAAATAATAATAATCTGTAACTAATGCCATGTTTAAATATTATCTTCAGGAACATTGTTAATCACTTGTAGTTTTATGGCATTGGTATCTTCCAGATGTTTTGAACTTCAGTTACTAAAATTCCTATCAATGTGCTGGGGCAGATGGAAGTGAACCATAAAGAGGGCACCTAGTTGCCTACCTCTGCTTTAAGGAGTTGAAATGCTCATTCCTCTTGGAAATATGCAGCACTGAATCTTGACTGGTGAGCTTTTCATACGAGAGAATGAGATGATATTTGATATTTTCAGCCTCTTTGGTGATATATGAACAAAATAGTTGAGTGCTGAAAGTAGATTTAATTAACTGTGTTGACAACACTTTCTATTTTTAAAATCCTTCCTTTGAGAATACGATTTGTGACATTCTAGTGACTTTATACTTAATTGATTGTAGGAGTGTCAAGGTTAACAAATACTGTGATTAAAGGAGGATGGGTTTATTATTGTGAGAGGACATACTGTACATCTGACTTTTTTGGGGGGAGTAGTAACAATAGAGATAATGCCACCCAGTTTAAGATTATGCTGGGGAAAAGTGGCCTCATTTACTGCAAATCCTTAATAGAATCATAGAATATTTGAGTTGGAAGGGGTCTATAAAACTATTGAGTCCAACCCCATGTTCAATGCAGGAATCCAAGTCAAAGCAGATGGTTGTCCAATTTTCTCTTGAATGCCTCCAGCATTACATTACAAATATAGTGCACAACAAACTTCTTTTTTGCACACAAAGCAAACTATTTCACACAGCTTTCTGGTGGCATTGTTTTTATTTTTAAATCACAAACATTGTGTACATTTTTGTTTCTAAAAAAAAAATTTGCGGTGACTTGATGTCATCAGTCATATGCATAAAAGGTAATTTAATTTTCAATAAATAGGAACAGTTTTATTCCAAGGAAGGACTGTCTTTAGCCAGTGAGATAGCCACCTCACAGGACTGGTTTTGTTTAGTTAAATATTTTATTATTGTTGTATTTATACTGCTGGTGATGGAAAGAGGTGGCATGTGAGGTTTTGCCTCGGAAACAAATAATTTGAGTGGCACTGGATAAGATGCACCTTGACAGGGGTGAGAGAGCAGCTGTCATGTTGGAAATGCATGAAGGCCAGCCAGCCACACATGAAGGCCTTTCATTGCAATGATAATGGAGCAGAATACTCTTGCTTCATGGTAAGTGGTCATCTCTGCCTCTCACTTTAGGAATTAGCTGCATAATGGAGAATGTGGATATTTTAGTTTATTGATCAATTCGGAAGACACAGGAAGCTTATGCAATACACCAGATTCTCCCTTTTTGTTTATTTTTCCCTCTTAGCTGTTTTTTTTTCCACCCTGAAGTGACCCCTGTACCAGAACAGTTCCAGTAATTCTATGACAGAACTAAAAAAGAATTATTCCATCTCCATGGCAACATCAATTCACATTCTGCAGGTAGAGCAGTTGCCAGTTAGGCCACAGACTAAATGAAGGCTCCTGAAGGCGCTTTGTGCTGCGGTGCCTGGCCAAAAATAACTTGGCCTGCCACTGTCTCCCTACAAACCCACAGAGAGAGGAGGATTAAACGGACTGGCAAGCAGACTGTCAACCCATTTAGCATTTCCAAGCTGAGATGAAGAAAACCGTCACTGTAAACATGGGAGAGGGGGAATGATTCTCATTGGCACATTATTTTCATGGCCTAGAAGCTGAAATATTTATGCCCTTGAAAATAATCTTAAAATATGTTCCATCAACTTTACCCCAAGGACATGGAACTTAATTTGTTTTTCTGCAGAACCATTACAATTGCATGCATACAGAGTTGGAATTAGCTATCATGTTTTGCAAGTGACAAAGATAAAAGCCAATTGGTTACTTTAAATTAATTATAATGAAGTAAACCTGATTTTTCTTACTATTCTGCTTGAATTTTTAATGTCTGTTTAAAGTAAAACAAAAATAAAGGTTGTGATAGCTTTTAGAATCTGAATCAGGATTCCGGGTGTGTAAAATAGCAGTTCTACACTAGCTTCTCCTACCTTATATAGTACAGTAATCAATAGCAAGTGCTATTGTTGTTTTGATAGATTCTGTTTGTACTCATGAAAAGAAATGTAGAATTTCACAAAATTATTTTGAAGGCATCAGATTTTTTTTCTTCATTAATAATCAAACTTTACATTTCTCTAAACAATATACTCACTTTGTTAATCCCAGTTGAGCTTTTCTATTTCTCTACCAACAGAACATTCTAAATGATTCACAAATAAAAACTCAAAGCATTATATACATCAAGCACAGACCTAAAAATCTTAAAACAGTTAAAACAATGTCAGAATAAAAAGAGAAATAGAATATAAAAGTGCAAAGAATCCAGAAGAGCACTCAAAGTAAACAAGATAGATAAATACAGAGATCTTGACATAATACCAAAAAGTCCACAATGTAGATACCATACAAGGGCAATAGCCATTGGGCAATAGCAGGAACAAGATGAATATGGGTTAAACTGAATTGTTAATCTTAACTAAAGTAGGTCCACTGAATCAGCTGGACTTACATAAGTGTTGATGGATTTACTCTAGTAAGGATTAAAGGCTAGATTTAATTCTTAGTCTTTTCTTTTCATTCAAATGAAATGAAATGGCATTACTATCTATGTTTGGGTATGGTGGGATTCCCCAAGGTGGGTGCTCCAGACATGTTGGACTACAGTTCCCATCGCATCCAACTAATATGACTGTGTGCATTTTAAAACATGGATAATTGACTACCTGAGAAACCTAGATAACCTTCATGGTATAAAAACAAAAATGTAAAATATAAATAAAATAGGATGCCTGATGACAGAGTCCACATGTAATTGTATTTAGAAATTACCACAAACAACCAAAATAATGAGTTTCAGGATTCTGGGTTTCCTAAAGAGTAGTTACAGCTTTTCTTGAGAGACCTGATGAGAGTAAATTCAGTTATCAGGGACTTCTAACGTGAGCAGGAACTCAGCTTTCAATGTAAATTAGGTTGAGACAAAATAGTGTCGCAATTTCAGACAAACATTTGCATGCTCAAGCTTTCACTTCTTAGTTTATTATATCTATCATGGATCTCTTCATTATATCTATCATGTCCAGTTATCTCGGCCTAGATGGTGATAAATGCTTCTTTGAAAGACTTTGCAGTTCCACTTAACCTTAAAGGATGGTGTAATACAACTATTACCAAAGAAACTACCCCAAGGATATCATCAGTTCTTGAATGGGGCTGACATCTCCTTCCTGGCCAAGGTGCTCAAGCAAGTAATTATGTTCCTACTCCAATGACTTTTGAATGAAACTAATTGTTAGATTCATTTGTAGTTGGGCCTCAAGACTGTTTTTCACATCCAGCTGCCATGGTTGCTGCCTGTCAGGGACATGGTATAAGCTTCTTATTTTAGGATAACCTGTAAACACCATAAAAAAATCCTCAGCGATCACACAGCATACACCTATTAAACCCAAGGGGGGGAAATATCACTACCAGGACTATTGTGCTCCCTTACATGCAATCACCAGAAGAAGAAACAAACTAGGAGGAAAACAATAGCCTGCTAGGAGCTCTCCTCAGCTGCTATGACAGATTCCATGTATGGTTAAATGAGTGGTGAAGACATGGGGATACACGTTACCCACCTCCTACATCCCCACCCCTCCCAGAAGTCAATAAGACCTTTGCATGTTTAATGCAGAGGTCTGCAAAAGAGCCCATAAGTACATTTACCTGAGATTTCATAAGTACATTCACCTGAGTACTCATATGATCATAGTCCTGTCATCACCATCAAATCTGTATCTCTACACTCCTCATCCCATATTTTAGTTTCTGAAGGCCAGTAGGTAAAGAGGAAAAGTCTGTATCTGTGCTGTGGTGTAGGAGCTCATCCAGGACTTCAGACAAGTTATTATTTTATTTATTTATTTATTACATTTATAGTCCGCCCATCTAGTCATATAGACTACTCTGGGCGGCTAACAACATATCATATAACAATTGTCTGAATTACTCTGTATCAGGCTGCTTAATCTATGGGTGGGCAAACTGTTCCCCTCCTGATGTTGCTGGACTTCATCATTCTTCACCCTTTACTATGGCAGCTAAGGCTGATGGGTGGTGCAGTCCACCAACACAGAGGGCTACGTTTTGCCCACTCTTACCTTAACAGGTTCTTCAGGTGTACTGGAAGGTTTCCTTTGAGTACAGGCCAGACTACTTCCTGATGCTGGCTTTTAAAGCAGATCACTCTCCAGGAAAAAGGGTGTGGTAGCATGGAGGCTATTAAGACTGAGTCATAGAAGGTTTCATTTGGATTACTGACATTGTTGAAGCAAGTTGCTTGCTCAGAGTCCTGTGAGTTCTGTCTGTGTGTAATTGTTACTTTGCCCTAAGATGACATGTCATACTTTGAGATGTCCTATTTAAGGCTGGGATACAACATCTGGATTGTTATATGTCCAGTAGTTTAAGCTAGAAATAGACTGTTATGGAGAGAAACAGGTGGAAAAGAAAGATTTATGAAATGAGGTATGGAATAAGAGCAGGTTATATTCAGAATGGCTGACTGGATAGCTTGGTGGATTAGGTATCAGGCTGCTGAGCCAGAAGCTGAAAGTTCAGTTCCCTACTGTGCCTTCAAGTCTACCAATGCACCAATACTGTATGTGAAAACTAGAGAAGGAAAATCATGGAGTAACCTGTTGACAGCATAATGCTTTGTCTTCTTGTCTTATAATCTAGTCCGATACCCTAGCGACACAGGAAATCCACCATCACCACACTCAAAACAGATGGTGACCAAGCCTCTGTTTAAAAAATCTTTAATGAGAGTCTATCACCTTCTGAGGCAGTCTGCTCCTCTAGCAGTTCATGCTGCCAAGAAATTTTATGTTGAATCTGAATCCCCTTTCTTGGAACTTTAGCCTGCTGGTTTTGGTCTTCAGCCCTGGAGCAACAGAAAATAAATCTGCTCCATCATCTATGTTTGAAGATGGTTACCATAATAGTCTCTTCTCTAGGCTAGGCTTCACATGTATGGCTCTTTCAGACTTTCTGTAAGTTGTATAGGAACAGAGACAGAAGTATCTTGCTTTGTTCTTTTCTCTTTCTTTTTTTTGGTCTAAGAGACACAATAAAGTTCTAGCCCTCTAAACTTCCCATTATCTGCTGAGTTGTAGCCTGACTTTGACTTTTAAAAACTGTATTTCATGTGCTGTGCCTTTGGCATTAGATTTTTGACTAGACACAGGCATGAACCAGAAAACTGGTGGTTCATGAGGGTTTGTGGTTCATAGCTAACCATGAATTATGAACCACCACAACCCCTCAGAAAAAATGAACCAGGTCTGGCTTCCTTTCCAGGAGTCAGCAGCTGCCTCTGCACATATCATCTGAGTGGCAGGTGCATGCTCAGAGGCAATGGCCAGTTCCTGGCAGGGAAGCCCAGCCCGTTGCCTCTGAGGATGGTGGTGGTGGCAGCGGCAGATGATATGATGATGGCAGGAGCAGGTGGGGGAAGCAACAGGGGCAGTGGGAAGGAGATGAGCGGACATCCCCTTTTGCTGAACAAAACAAAGCACCGAGGGCAAAATGTTTGGCATTTTGTTTTGTTTCAGCAAAATGGGATCCCTGAACCAAGTCACAAACTGAACCATTAACCAGCCCGGTTTATTGATTTTTCTGGTTCATGGTTCGGTTCATGCCCATCTCTATTCTTCACACCATGCCCTTGATCAGATTCATAACTGCAAGTTGCAGGTGATAAGATACCATATTATATGTGTAATTTCTCATAGTGCTTATTCTATGTCCCCAAGACAGTTTCAATTCATTTAGCTGAAAATGAGAACAGTTGAATTCCCTGTCCTCCTCAGCATAGGTATCTAGGAGGTAGATGAGCACAGCTGAAAGCCAGACTATGATTATCCCAATCCTGTACAGTAATCCTGCACAAAAAGTGTAGGAAGTGCACGTCTCATCTCATGTATGTCTTACATTAATTTACACTGGCCTCTCTCAATGGGTACCTCCCTGATGTTTTCGACTACAACTCCCAACATTCTCAGGTCAACTACATCTGGGGCATGTCTAGGCTCAGGAAGACTTGTTTGCTTATTTAGATTTACTCATACCATATTTTTATGTGAGTTGGCAGACCCAGAGACATCATGGCTGTAGGGATAACCTGCCCTTATGAACTCCTGTCCTTTGAAGCTTCAGTTGTTGCTGGAAGATCCTGCTGGGGCTGGAAGAAGCTTTTGGTTTGCCTAGGCCAGTTTTCTGCTCAGAAATAGGATTCTTCCCATCTGGCATCTTGCAACTGATTAGCTATTTCATTCTGATTACAGTTGCTGCAAGCTGTAATCGGTAGATTAAACTACTAAAGGTTTAGTTGGTTAATCAGTGGAGGCCAATTTTAATCAGTAAAGCTAAGGGCAAATTTTAATTGGTGGGCTGAGAGTTAAGGGCATGCTTCATGGTTTTTTCAGCCTCTATTCTTGCAATACAGTAGTATGAAATTAATTGAGAAAATATTAAACATGATCTTTTCTTCTAACAATTTATTGTAGCTTTTGCTTACTAAATAGTAAGTTATCTTACCTTTGCTTTAATATTTCAAAAAGCACTTATATTGAAATGTTGGGGAGAGAAACACATTTCAATAAATCAGGAAAAGTTTCGCATTAAAAAAACCCAAACCCTCTGGCCTTCCTGCGTAATAGTCATCATAACTGAGGAGACTGGATAAACCCCAAATCATAGGTACCATATGATAGTTTCAAGAACAAAGAGAGTTTTACCCTATTGCCATTGTTGTCTTTACAGGAACTGTGTTTATCAAAGCAGTTGTCGAGAGTAATTGTCATCCATCCATTCAATATAATACGTACTCCAGCATCTCACAGTATGGCAGTTTTATCTCTCTGTTTTGTCACCTTCTAAAGGTTTAAAGTCTCTACTTGAGTCTTTCACCTATGTAAACATGTAGAGTGGTGATTACGCCATCAAAATTATTGTCCAGTCCAGGCAGAGTCTTCTGGAATGCTGGGAAAGCTGTACATCTCCCAGAGAAAGTCTCTGTATCTGATTGGCAATTAAAGTCCACTCAGAGCTAACCTTTGCTAGCATTTCAAATGATAACACAAGTGGTCTTCTCAGAAGAGCCATTTACAAGATGGTACTGCAGCACCCCTACTACAGCAAGGCTTCAAATCCATGGTGGAATTGGCTAGGATTCTGAATCTCTTCCCATTTCACAATCAACACACACACACACTCAGTCCTAAAAAATACTATTTCAGTACAATTTAGTAAATATAATTGCAATGGAGGCATAGTCCTGCAAAGCTATGCACCCAAGGACCCATGATTTCTCTGGTGTAGTCTGTGGGTACAAATGGGACATATGATTTGACAGTGGTTTGGGGCAGATCCCTTATAAAAATAATGAAGGTCCATGAGGATGCGTGCCTTGGATCAGTGTTTTTGCACCACTGCAAAGACAGCTCTTTGCTCCTCACTTAGTCTATGCATCTCACCTGCCTCTTGCCTCTGACCCTGCACCTCAGGCTTTCCCATTTGCCTCCCTCATGCTCTGCTAAATTGCCAGGTGTTCTCAAACAAGTTAAATTAAATGACATTCTTGCCACCCAGTAAAATACCTCACTTTCTGACTGAAAAACATGCTTCTGGAGTGGGGAATCTGAGCTTCCATGTGCATCATGTAGTCATATTTTAAAAAATCAATTTAAAACATGTTAAACCCAATAAAATACGATTTTTCCCCCTAATGTAATGATGCTTTAAGCTGAGAGTGGGAATTTAAAAAAAAAAAAGAATGCAAAAAAGGCCATTGGAACAGAAACACACATCTTTCTCTTCATCCTATAGCTCTGTGAGTTGGCCGGAACAGCAGCTGCAAGGATACTATGCAGTGACCTCAGTCTGAGTCCTTCCTAGCACCTCTGTGGTTGAAGTGCCTAGGAAAGATCTTTGGCTTTACTGCATGGCTCAGTTATTACTCACTTTTTCCTTCAGTGTGGGAAGCTCAGTTTCTTGTATTACTTTCAGTTCCCCGTTTCCACCATTCAAGTCACTCATCACCTTTAAAGCCCATGAAATGCTGAATGGGATACAATGTTGTCCTAAATGAACAATGGCTCCTTGCTCCACCTTCTGGTCACTCTGGAATTGCACAAATATCCCTGCTTCAGTCCAGTTTTATGTATTAACAATGAGGCACATTAGTCATTAAGATTAACTGAGCACTTTTATATTTTGGTTGAGAGTTAAAGAAAGAGTGTGGTACATTGTAATGCCTCTCCCCACCACCACCCCAGCATGCTGCAAAGATGCTTAATGGCAGCACTAGTCACCTTAGCAACACTGCTCCAAATTGACTGCGACCACATCACATTACAGTGAAGGTTATCTCATGTAATCATAAACAGTTTATGCAGTGACAGAAAAGGCAACTATATATCAGGGTTTGCTCATTAAAAAAAATAAAAATAAAGGAGCAACATTAATTGTTAATAGTTGTTTGGAAAAATGTTAAATGTCAAGAACTCCTTTTATTATGGTCCGCAGAAGGGCTACAAACAGGAAGTAGTTCTGTTTTTTTTTAATTAGGACTGCTGTATATCACTCTCATTGAATAGGTCTCAAATGACCTTTATATTATGAGTTTAAATCACAGGAGAAGAGTTTAATTGGAATATTAGAAGGTGGTGGTTTGTTTTTTTCCTGACTCCCACCCACACCTTAGCAACCACTTGATCCCTTATCAGCATGGCACCATCAATGTAAACACATGCAGAAAATTGTATGGGGTGAGGAAAAAAAACCTACTACAATGTGTAAAAAGGTTTTGGATGCCTGGTCTTCCATCTCTTGACCTGTTTCATATGAAAGCTTTTCCTTGACTATAGGTTTGGCTTGTCAAGGCTGGGAGTTCTCTTCCTTTTCACACATATACATAAGAAGTTTCCTCTGCCTTTGATGTTAGCAACAAAGGACTGATCAGCGCTATGTTTTTTTGTCATGGTGCTGCATTGATAGGAGAAGCTGAATCTTCCAAAAGGCTTCCTGCTAAACAACAAATATATAACAAGAGAAATGTGGAAAGTCCTTTTTTAAAAGACTAACAATAGTAATACTCTGTTGTTAAGTCCATTCTGACCTATGGTGGCCCTTTTCAGGATTTTCTAGGTAGTGTGTACTCAGTAGTGGTTTACCATTCCCTTCTTTTGGGGATGCCCTGGCCTTGTCCAAGGCCACACAGGCTGGCTCTTCTGGGATGCACAGTGGGGAATTGAACTCTCAGTCAGCTACAAATCCCAAAATACTCTAGGCTGGAAAAATTGGTTTCCCAAAACCGATAAAGCACACACTTCACCACCCAGTATTCATAATGTGCATCGTGTTTTGCTGTCTAACATTATAGAGGTTAACAAAGGGTAGGTTCTTTTGCAATGACTTTAAGGACATGTGAGGCTTAAGAACAAAAGAATAGCTCTGGTGCATCAAATGCCTATCTAGCATTAATCATATATGCTTCTGCACTGCACATTTGTAGAGCATAATGCAGATTGATATTGCTACATTTAAATCTGGACAAATATTCAAGGGCAGGAAAATAAAAGCAGGGAATTTGGTATTTGTTTTGTTTCCTCACAATTTTGGGTGTGTGCGCAATAATTTAAATGCCATGTCAGAATTCATTTTGAAGCATTTCTCCCACAAGCTTTAAGATGCCAGTGCTTTAGGCATCTACCATGCCTCCCCCATGGCAAGGACATATGGGAGTTGCAGTCCAGAACATCTGAAGGACTGAAGATTCTCCATTCTTGTTGTAAGGGATAGAGAAAGTTTGAAAATATTCAGATAAACAAACATAAGAAGTTTGCAGACCTGATCTAGGTCACTACATTACTTTGTACTAAACACCCTTACCATTTTCTCCATATTTTAGAGCTATAGCCCATATCTGAAATCACTGTGTTTTACTTCTGACTTGTCTTATTTATAATTGCACTTTTAAATTCTAAAGTTATTTTACAGTAAGCATATATATGCATATATACGTATGTTCTTGGTATTTTTTTACTTTACCTGATGGCAGGTTTATGTCAGATAATGTTATACAAAATAACTGAATAGCAAATGGACAAGCTGTTAAATTTGGTGTGCTCCTGAGGTATATGACAGGTATTTCACCTGGACAGCCAGAAGGGCCTTCCATGTGTTTCCTCACTGGTGCTGAAATGCTAGGCTAGGGGAAATGGACAGAACATAAAAAATAGCAAACCTCTCATTCTTATAGGCAGAAAAACTCTGTTCAGAACCTGTACTCCCTCTATCTGAAACATATCCAAAAGACAAAGTGTTCCATGAAAGATTCACAGCCATTAATTTGCCAGATAATCTCACATTACTATAATGCTTAAAGCTCTTTAAGGCAGCGAGTCAGTTTTGTTTTTTTGTTTTTTAAAGAAAGAAGGAAAGTGTTGCTTTATAGGAACAGAGAAAAAGGCACAGAGCTGAATTCTCAACTGGTAGTGGAGTGATGAGAGCAATCCCTAAAGAACATTTCCTCCAGACCAGGTCTTGAATATTTAATACTGGTGAATTACCAAAGCCCTTCAACCATAATGAAGGAATAAGCAGGCAATTAGAGCAAACTCCAAATCCCTAGCCTTCCCCCCTCCCCCAACAGCCTTTAGCTTTCTAAGTGCAAATTTCTCTCTCTCCTGCTTTTTATTTTCCCAGTTTCTTTGCTTTCTCTCTCTCTCTCTCTCCTATACTATGTTGGTTTTCTTCTTTTTGAAAAACAGAATTGTGTAGGAATATTGTTTGTTGTCTTTTGCATAAATTGCATTTGGATGTTTGAAGTCATATAGCTCTATTATAGCTGGTTCGTTACTGCAGTAGAAGAAGAGGTTTTTTTTTTTGCTGCAATCCCAAAGGAGGCAACAATCCAAAATGAGAAAGCAAATCATTGCCCTATACGTTGGCACAGTTTGCCTTTTAAAAATTCCTGTATTATTAATACAAAAGCCATTCTCAAAGTGTTGCCATCAAGTTGCTACAGTGACCTTTGAAACAGTGTTCTCCCAAAGGTCCTGTCATTGACAGCCCTGCACAGCTCTTGCGAATTTAAGGCTGTGAGTCCTTTTTGTTGGTTCAAGCCATCTTGTATTTCATCTTCCTCTTTTCCTGCTGCTTTCAACTTTCTCCAGCATTATTGCCTTTTTGAGTGAGCCGTCTCTTCTCACGATGGGCCCATGTATGACAGCCTCATTTTTCTCATCTTCCATGTTATCTGCAAAGTTCTCCTCCAACACCACATTTAAAATGAACCAGTTTTTTTGCTTTTTAGCATTCTTCACTGTAGAGCTTTCATCTTTGTACTTTGTAATTGAGAATACCATAATACAGATGATTTTGCTTTGGTCTCCAATGACAATTTCTCACACTGCAGTTCCATCATAGTTGCCCTTCAAAGTCTCAGTCTTCCTCTAATTTCTTGGCTGCAGTCTCCATTTGGACTGATGATTGAACCAAGGTATACAAAATCTTTAACAATTTCAATTTCCTCATTGTCAACATTAAAGTTGTGTAGGTTTTCTATAGTCATGATTTTTGTCTTCTTAATATTCAACTGCAGTCCTCATTTGGTACTTTCTTCTTTAATTTTCACTAAAAGTCATTTCAAATCATTGCTGCTTTCTGCCAGTATGATGGTGTAATCTACATATCTTAAATTGTTAATGTTTCTCCACCAATTTTCACTTCTCCTTCATCTGAATCTAGTCTGGGTTTCCATATGATATGTTTTACATATAGATTGAACAGATAGATCGAACAATTGTTTAAACACCTTTGCCTATAGGAAACCATTCTGTCTCTCCATATTGATAGCTTCTTATCCACAATATAGGTTATGCATCAGGACAATAAAATGTTGAGGCATACCCATTTCTTTTAGAACCATCCAGACAATTCCAACCATCCATAGTTTTTCATGATCTATGCAGTCAAAGGCTTTGCAGTAATCTATAAAGCACAAATTGACTTTCTTCTGAAATTCTTTGGTACACTACTGTAGCCAACATACATTTCCAAGACAGATGTTAGTCTTTCTACTTTTTCTGAATCCAGTTTGAACATCAGGCATTTCTTGCTTTACATATGGTAAAAGTTTTCTTTGCAACACCTTTGCTTGCACAGGGAATTAATGCAATTGTCTTATAGTTACTGCAGTCCTTGGTGTCTCCTTTCATGGGGATTGGAATGTATATTGAATGTTTCAAATCCTCAAACTAGAGAAGAGATTTTAAAGACCCAAGTTCTTCCTTGATTAAGGTCAAAATTCAGATCAAAGTATTTCCAGCTTCTTCTGCTCCCCTCTGTCACTTCCTCAATTGCCATCAGTCCCAGACTTTCAACATGCTTGTCTCTTTTCTTACCTTTAATTGATGGTAGGGAGATGTGTGGAGAAGGAGATGTACTGATACAGTGACACAGAGTTGTGCCAGAAAAGATTCAGAAAAAAAGGACTTAGGTAGCCTCAGAAGATGTAGTGCTTCTGATAGTGCTGCAGTGTTAGTTTATTGTAGAAATATGTAAGATGATTAGGGAGAGCCAAAGTTCAATTCAATAAGGGGGGGGGGAACCACCTGGTGATGGATTTGGCGAAATTGCCAAACCCATCAAAAGACTATAGCAGTGAATAATGCAAAACAAGGGTTCAAAGATACTAGTAACACAAAGAAATCAACATATCGTACTTTACTGAGGGACAACTGATGGATCATGGACAACTATCTATGTATGATCTACAACCTGAAAAAAAATCATATCTCTGAATGTTACATTTTATAACGAACTCATTGGTTGAAATCCTGTTACATAGTGTTGCAAGTCTCAACTAGAGTAGACCAATTAAATCAATGGAACGTATAGAGGAGTTGATTCACTAGATCCCTACTGAATGAATGAGCCTACTGTAGTTGCAACTTACTATGATAAGCAACAGGATTTCAACCATTGTCTCATGGCTTCTCAAATGCAAGGTTGCTGTTCTTGTTCTTGTTGCTCCAATTGTGCAGGTAATTTGTTGCATTGTGCATTACAGTATTAATTTATTATATTGTCCTTATCAGGCCAGAAATACACAGGAATGTACTCTTGTTCCCTCTAATGGCCAATTCTGATACTTGGAAAAAATTATAGCAATGTTTCTGTATGTGCCATGTGTCAAATCCAACTTGTAGCAATCCTAATATGGTTTTTAAAGTAAGTGAGATATTTAAGGAGTGGTTTCACCAGTGTCAACCACAGTGATTTTCCACAGTTGAATCCACAGTGATTTTCCACAGTTGAATCCACAGTGATTTTCCACGGGATTCAAGCCCAGGTCTCCTGAATCCTAGTATGTCGTTCCGCCCCCTATGCCACTATGGGTATTCATTTGTCAAAAAAGGATTTGCATTTTTATATTTATAAAAAACAAAAGAGAAAAAAACCAAGAATACTGCCCATGCCTCTTAGGACTAAGAAGAGTATTTCTTTCCAAATTCCACTAAAAATGCATTCAATTATCTTTTAAAAGCAAATTCTGAAAGTAACTATGGACTTTCCCCAATGCACAAGGGCTCAGATCTGCTATCTCTATTGAAATAATTGGTTAGAAAACACTGAACTCAGGCATATGTTTGCTGGATTTTCTGGAAAGAAACCCTAGCATTTCAGTGGGCTTGGAATTTATGTACCACCAGTACAACAGGATGTTTTGTAATCTCCTGGGCACTGCCCCCATCTCATAGCACTGTATCTATTTTCAGGAAATGTTATCTTTCCTGCAAAGCTTGCAAAAATTCCTTTTTTATTACAACTACTAGAATCCATCACATTAAGACCTCATTGGAGAAATTCAGAAGCATATAGGGTTATTGCAGGTTTGTGAATCTATGTTCCTACACAGACACATAGACAGCATTATTGCATCACATTTCCTTTCATTGTTGTCTTTTATCTTATTACTAGTGCCTGTGCTGGTCAGGTGATTCTTGGAGTTTTAGTCTAAAAAGTAACTTTTCCATGCTATAATTTCATGTTGGCTGATGTTGGCAGTGCTCACAGAATTCCCCAGACAATATGGCCAGTGACTATGGGCACATTCCCATTTGCAGAAGAGCTCACTATTTGTATAGCTTTTGGTGCTGTTTGATATATGATGTCTATAAGTGTTTTGACTTAAAGTGATCCATCCCATCACTTTTTAGACCTGCCTTACTCCCTTTTGGCACAGGAGTTGGGTTGCAGGCTTTTTGGCATGATTTGGAGTGCTCCTTAATAGCCCTTTCTATAACCCATGAAGATGTAACCATCATCAAAATAGAGCTGTGCGGGGTGTTATCTGAGATGACAGCCCTGTGATGTATTTGGTGGGTTGTGGCTTTGAAAGGGATGGAGAACCCCCTCCTCTATTTTCATCTACTCTGTTGATGCAGTGCTATTCTAAATAAATGAGATACATTGGTGATATTACGTGTACCAGGTGCATTGCTGTTTTGCTATATTACTTACTTTATTCTACAAAAAGGGAAAAGTCACCACAGCCCACTGAATGATGGTCACAGGAAAAGGCAGGGAGGAGAGCTATGTTGGTCCCCACTTCTCAAATTCATCATCTCTACCTCCCCCATTATTTTTGGCTTAATATTTACTTTGTGAGGGGAGGAGATGTGCAGAAGGTAAATAAAAGCAACTGCTGAGAAAACCAATAAAGTACCTATCTTTGGGTTGCCTTATCAGGCTTTTAGATCCCTCCCTTGGAGCCACTGCAGCTTCCTCTCTGCTGCCACATAGAGGGAGAGACGGACTCACAAAATAGCACAACTCTACCAGAGCCCTGTCTGCATCTGTGGGGAAATGTGGGGAAAAGGCGGTCACACCATTACCGCCATTATCACTGCCACTTCCTTACTCATGTGTAAACTGAATAAATCTTATATGCAAATAAACTGGCAATCCAAAGAGCTGTCTGGGCCCTTCTCACTGGAGAAGAAATTTCACTCAGTGAGAACAGAAGGATTGCGCAAGTGAGAGTTTAAAGAATCTTATTGAAGATATGAACCTTCTAAATGAAAACCAGACAATTCCAACTTCCCCTGCCTGGACGTGGCCTATGTTGGCTGGAGGAATCTGGAAGATGTTCTTTTAAAAAGTGACTTCATGCCTGCTAGCATTTCTTCAGGGATCAGCCTGCATTTGTGCCAAATAATAACCTACATTATTTCACCTGCAAGGACTAAGTTTCTGTTGACCTTAATCTCCTGCTGGGGCCTAGACATCTCTCTCTGGTACCTAAATGCTGGTTTCAACCCAGATGCCATAGATATGTTGGATGGTTTCACACAGACATTGACAGCTGTTGTGTCCTACTTTAGCAACACATCTGTTTAAACTTTCTCTTTCAATACTCATCTTTCCATCTGCCTGCTTATTGCTTCACAACTGCATTTTCCACTAGTGTAAAGCCACACTTAGATACACACTCTGTGCTTGTGCATGTGTTACAATATCAGATCTCCATTGCTTTCGTGAAGAATGCGAAGACATATCACTTTAAACTGGCCTTTTAAATAGTTCTGATGTTGTGATTAATTTCATGTGTTTTTCAGTCAACTTCTTTTGATTTGTTCTACTGATGTTTGTTAACCACCTTGTGCACAATTCATTGCTTGAAAGAAAGAGTAAAAATGTAATAAATAATGCTAATTGTGTCTGTGTATGTATACAGAATTACCAACACGAATTTTCAATATGCCTGTCTGCTTTTGAAGTTCTCAAAAGGAGTCTTAATATGGTTGTTAATTTGTAATCTAAGGTGGTATGTATCACTACAGAGGCAGGTAGTACACACCAGAAGAACAAATGGCTGTCTTTAGTGCATATTCTCATTTTCTTTTTCTAAATTAAATAGACTAAATCAGAATTGTTCCAAAGTAGGTGTTTTCTCCCTAGCAGGATTATCATTTGTTCTGAACTAAAGTCCTTCCTTCCATGAGCTTTAATAATGAAAGACAGGTCCCCTAACCAGGATCTATGAGCTAAATACTTTTTTCACTTGTAAATGGTATCAGCTCTTTTCCGGCATGTTAAGATATTCTGCATGTTTTATTGTTTCTGCCCTTCACTGTTAGCAATGAAAATGCTGCCAACATTTCTCCTTTATTTTTTCATTCCTTTGAAGTCAACAAGAGGCCGGGGGGAAAAAAAACAAAGGAAAAAATGCAGGTAAATATTTCAATGATGCCTCTTGTCTCCAGTTGACAACAATTCTGGTGGCAAGTGAAAAATTTTCAAAAGAAAACGTGCAGAACGGAAAAAAGAAGTATCTTTGTTTTTTGTATTACTACTTCAGGTTTTATGATTTCTGTCTGAAAGACATGACTTACGTGTAAGTGGCAAACCTCTAGCACAGGGGTAGGCAATCTGGTGCCTTCCACGTGTTTTGGGTGACAACTCCCACTGTTCCCTCCACTTGCCATGCTAGTTTCTTTGCCAAGCTTTGCCAAGAGAAACCTTCCTAATACATTATTTAGATTCAGGTTTTGTGACATTATTGAGAAATTCTTTCTATGTAGTTTTGGCAATTGGCATATATATGTCTGGAAGGAAACAGGGATGCACTATATTTTTGTAAGGAAAATACATTACACCAAGGGGCACTGCAAATCACCAAGGGGCACTGCAGCTTAATCAGTAGTTTACATATTGTGTGATGTGGGGATTTCTGCAAGTCGTATTTGACACTTCAAGATTGTTTTTTCTCCGTGCACTGTTTATATGACTGTAATGAGAGCAACACTCAAGAGTAAGAAAATCAGATTACTTGCACTTATCTTGTATTCTAGTCAAAGCAAAAGCCCAAGATTTTGAAGTTGTTTACAATCTTCTAAGGAATAGCTTCTGTTGCCATTATTGTGCCATCCATGTGCATTACTTTTTACACTGTGACATTAGGAAATAAGATCCGAGTTGCATGCACAATTTAAATTTAGAAAGAGGTGGAAGAAAAAAACACAGGAGAGAAAGCAAAAGAAGAGGCAAGAGTACTAGTACTGAATAATAATGTGAGCGAGTACAGTTAGTTCTGTGTGCTCAGTCCTTGTTTCACTATACCATTCCATACCTGGATAAGGCCAAATGAGCACAGTCAGAATTAGTGGAAGTAGACAATTTCAGGAAGTCAAGATTTGAAAGAACTGGGCGATTCTGACGTTTGAAAAAAGAGCAATGTGGCACTACATAGATCAGGGTTGGGAACTTCCAGGTGATGGAGGCCTCCCCCACTCCCTGAGCCCTAGAAAGCCACACTCAACCTACACCCATTATTTTGAGCCTCTTGAAACTTCCTGCACCCCATCACCTTCCCCTATTGCCAAAACCAGACAGTTGCACCTTCTAGGGAGTACAGTTGGCCATTTTACATCCCCATCTTGTTTTAAGCCTGTGGGGCACTTACAATTACCCCAGTCCCCTCACTTGGCTCTATCAGCCATCACTAAAAGGACTGTGACTCAGACTGGGACTCATTCTCCCATCATGGGTTTTGGGACTGGGACCTTTAGGGGCGTCAGTGAAATCAACTAGAGCCTCACCTGTTCATACAGTACCTGGAGGGCTAGTACCAGAAACTAAACCTCCTGAGAAGCCAGGCAAAGAATAAAGGACAATTGTTACTCCAATAAAAGCTGTTGCAGTTCAGAATCCTAAGATGGAACCTATGGAGTTATTATCTGGGGATTTCCCAGATACTGGACACCTGGAAGTCAGGGCCAGTCATCATCAGAGAGCCATCTTATGTTCCTTGACTCACTTTTAGCACCAAAAGGAGAAATTTGTTTTAACCATAATGCCAGACTGTTGGGAAAAGACAGAGATGGGCAACTTCCCTATTGCAGATGATAACTTTTGAGGAACTACAGGGATCATGCAAGCAGGGATTTTCTGGAAACTGTTGTTTCGGGAATAGTGGCAGATAGATCTCTTCATAGAAGAACAAAGTAACCCTTTTCCTACTCTGAATGCCTCACCAAGACCTCTTATTACACTTTCCAAGCAGACCACTAAAGATAAAGTCCTTAAACTATTGAACCAAAGAGGTATGCTGTTTAAAACATCTCAAACTTTCCTAAGTGGTCATTGTAGTCACTCCAAACATTCAGAAGACATGTACCATAGAAAAAATGGCTAGTTTTTATTTTCTGTTTAAATGTTTCCTGAGTACTTGGTTATTGGGTGGCATATAAATATGTGTTTGTGTGTGTGTGTTTATGTGCCATCAAGTCAGAACTGACTTGTAGCAACTGTAATTGGGCTTTCAAGGTAAGTGAGATATTGAAGGAGTGGTTTTACCAGTTCCACTCCCACAGTCAGTTTCCATGGCTAAGCAGGGATTTGAACCCTGGTCTACAGAGTCCTAGTCCATTACTCTATCTGCTACACCACACGGGGAATCCATAAATTCATAACATGGCTAAAAACAGAGAAATGCATGCTGCTAAGCGATAATTGTTTACTCAGTTTGTGGTGAAGGCTTATTAAAGTGCAGCAGGTGGATGCAGCTTTTTGCTATGGTACAGTTATTGAGTTGGAATTATATGGCTCCATTAGCTTCAGCCCCACTGACCTTTTAGTGGATATTATCTTTAGTGTATTGTTGGATTGTTACAGCTCCTGGACGGTTAGCAAGAAAGACCAGTGCTGCGACTTCGCTCAGCACCTCACAATCTAAATGAGAACAATTCGGTGTCATTACCAACGGATATACCTCATGTCTTTTCTAGTTCCCCCCCCCCCCTTTCTGCTTCATGACAGTCTCCTCTTGCAGACTAAATTGCCCCCCCCATCTGTTGTAAAAGAATTAACTGTGAAAATACATTACTCAGATTTTCATATGCTGCCTTGAGTCTTAAGAATATGTTCGCTAAAATGAAAACAGATGTGGATAAAAATGGGCAGATATTAGACTGTGGGGATGAGTTAACATCTTTCATAATGGATTTGTAACCCAGGCCTGTATATATTTTGAGAGGCCTGCCAACTGATATTCCTCAGAGTTATCCAAAAGCTGAAGTTTAGCTCATCAGCACACTACTCTGAGATGATTCACATCCAAAGATGAGCAGGGAGTAGATGCATACTGAGGGTTCAGCCACAGTATAACTTCTCTGGTCTGTGGGAATATCACAAAGTTTGGATCCTATATCAGTGTGAAGTAGGTGGGAAAACTATCTGGTTTTTGCATAACATTCATACAAGTATATTGTCAAATGTAGTTCCTGTTTTCTGGTGTTTTGTTTCATTTTCTAATTGAACCTTATATGCAATGGCAATACTGGGAAACCATGTGTTAGTAATATGCTAATTATGACAGAAAAGTTAAGGATATTTTCCTTCTGGAGCAACTGATTAGGCTCCATAATAAAATTCTGTACTTTCAAAGAACTTCTACCTTTATTGCTGAAGCTGAATCTTGGTTTTGTCTACGTCCTCCCAAAACCAAGATTCTATATTGGGCTATATTGAAGAGCATTTTTAAATATCTACAGCCCATGCATATATCCTAGATTTACGGATGTGCTAAGATGAATACAGGTCAATTACAGGTGGCTTGGAGAAGTGGGATTTGAGAAGCCCATGTTGTTTCCTTCAGTGGGAAAAAGCATTAATGGGAATATCTTCATGAAATATGACCTCTGTTTCCAAATACTAAATAAAAAAATAGTGCATAGACTGTGTTAAACTTTGGACAGATTCAATAAGAAATGTTCACAGACCATAGGTGGTCAAGAAAATCAGTTTATATAGAAAGCCTATATGAAACTGGAATAGTTCTAGGAATAAATTAATTACAATAGTCATGCCACTTCAACTGCCATGCATTCGTCCTAGAGAATATGAGCATTTATTTACCATATAACAAGTTTTCTTATAGTGACAGTACACATTTTACATATAATATTGAAAGTTGTTGGTACCAAGTACTGGTGAACAACGCTTTAGTAAAATAAATACATTTGTCTTCCCTTTTAACAAGTTCTCATGGCATAAAACCTAATTGCCAGCTTCTGTAATATTGGTAGTGTGCTAAAGCGAATGGTTTTACTAGAGTTTTGACAGCAGAATTTGTGGTATAAAGAACTGAGATATTTATATTAAAATCAGGGAAAGGCTTGACAGCCCACAGTTTAATGGTAGTTTCAGTGGGAATTTAAGGAATACAATCATCTATTTTTTTCATATATGTTTGGATGCATGTGAATAAGTATTTTATTTTTGGTGGCATTGTATTATTGTTTGGCCCAAAGCAGCTCAAGTCTTTCATACTGTGCAGAATGAAAAAGAAACAAAATGTAAATTGAAAATACGGCAAGAAACTACATTTATCAAAGTATATCTAGATAAGTAAAGGAGATTACTTGCTGAGATGACAGCTCCCACATTCTTCATGCTGACTGTGAGATTCTGGAAGCTGTAGTCCAAAAAAAGAACTTTAAACATTCTTCGATATACTGAACAACAACAACAATGTGCTATCAAATCAGTTCTGACTTATGGCAGCCCTTTTCAGGATTTTCTAGGTAGAGAATATGCAGAAGTGGTTTATCATTCCCTTCTTCTGGGGGAGCCTTGGGACTGTGCATCATGCCCAAGGCCATACCGGCTGGCTCTTCTCCCAGGAGGAACAGTGGATAATTGAACTCCCAACCTCTGGCTCCCCAGCCAGAAACCTGATTCACTGAGCTATCCAGTCAGCTATAGAAACATAGAAAGCTGCCTTACATTGAGTCAGCCCTTTTGACCCATCTAGATTTCTATTGAGTGAACCAGGGATCCTTAGTTTCACTCATAATATATTTTCCTACATGATACAAACAGTGTGGTGAGAAGTATATTCAAATGGCATACACTTATCTCATTTTAATACTGTAGACTTGGGGGGGGGGGAAACAGTTTAGCAAATTGAGTTCTTCATATATCTAAGCTTAATCTGCCATTTATCTGCAAACAAACTAGGTGAAAAATCTGTTCTTAGTAATGGCTCATGACTATTCGTAATGTTGTACCATCAGGTTGGTGGCGGTGGTGGAAGAAAAGAAAAGCATTTATGGTGCAAGGAAGAGAAAAAGATCACTGCATTGTAGGGAGCAGTAGTTTAATGAGTTGCATCCAACATGGCCCAATTAAGCAGTGGGTAGCATTTGCCAAGGTTTGGAGAATTCATCAATTTCACAGGAAATTAAGGTTCAGTCTTTGCCATTGGTTAGCCACATGGCAAAGATCTCAAATGACTCTGAGCCCTGAAGAGGCAATTGAGAGCTGTGAGTAGATGCAAGGATTTCTTCCCTCCACTGAGTTTTATGCATGCACACTAACTGCTCTGCTTACATGAGATCCCTCCGGGAGTATCTCAGTGAAGCAGAATACTTTGCCAGTTGAATGGTACACAGTGGAAACAGAGTGCAGCAAAACTCTGTGTAGATGAGATGACATAGAACGGTTTGTAGGAACATTTGCTGCATACAGGTATAATCCATGGAAATGATTAGTTACTTTGCACAAACCAGTTTTAACCTAGTCTGTTTCTTCTTCATCCATTTTTAAACTGAAATAAATGTCAGACTAGGCTTCACGCCATGCCATTTTCCTAGAATGTTTTTTTTTTTTAAAAAAAACCAATCCTTTGAAAGTAGCCAATTCATATTTGGCATGGCAAAGAGAGAGTACTGCACTATACTCCTCACATTCTAGAATTTTGTTATTTTTTTTTCTTTTAGGTAGCTACACTAATTGTTCACTTCACTTAGGACTATGTATGCCTGTGGCTGTGTGAATGTGAAATGGATGACTGACTTTTGTCTGAGTTTTGACTGGATAGGTCAAAGTAGCACTAAGGACTCTGCCATTGTATTTTGTTTTCATGGAGGGATGGGAGCTGGGGAAAGAGCAGAGTGCATGGCTTCCTAGGGGAAGGGAGGGAGGGAGGGAGCAAGCAAGCAAGCAAGCAAGTTTTTTCTATACAATGAAGATCTGCCTCAGTCCCACAATTGATGGTACTACATAACAATCCCATCCCAGTCAGTTTTTTGTTTACATCATTTACAGTCCCCCAACCCCAGTTGCAGAAACATATAAATACCTGCACAAACCCAAGAACTAATTGGTTAAAGTCACTTCCAAAACACCTTGGGACAGGTTGATCCCAATTTGTACAGCGAATATTGGATACAGATTAGATTGGATGGACTTGCAAACCCGAAAGGTCTTATTTCTACCAAGGATCTTCCAACCTCTGTGGATTTTCTCATTTTACCAAAGGTCTCATTTTTGCCAAGAATTTTCCAATCTCTGTGGGAGTTCTCACCTGCAGAACAAGAGGAGACAATATGCATTTTCCCTATTGTTTCATTCACATTGTACAAAACCTGGCAGTATAAAATGAGTGTCTTTTCTCTAAGCATTCACACAAAGCAAGATCAAAAAAAGAGACTATGATTTTTTAAAAAAGACACAAGCAACCCATCCAGTACAACTGCCTCCTGGCAATAAGGGACACTCTTTTTTCATTTTCTTTCAACTGTCTTAAAGGTCTGGTTGAGAACTGCCAACAGCCAAATCCACCAAGATAGTGTTTAATTTGCCAATATCCTGACTCTCTTCTTAAACCACTTCATGATATGGGAAATTGCCAGCAGAAGGAGCCAGACCAAATAGGATTGCTTGAGGCACCAAATCTCTACCTGACCTTAAGCACCACTGTTTAGCTCAATCCAGCCTGCTCCAATTGAGCCCATGTAGACAAACCATGGGACCAGGGCTTGAAAAATGCACTCGTCAACTCGTCTGTGATGAGTGGAAAATGTTGCTGGATGAGTCACAGCTCCCTCCCTCCCTGCCTCCTTCCCCTCTGACTGTCTCTCTCTCTCTAACCCTGCACTCCTCCCCTCCCCCTCCCATTGCAAAAGGAAAACTGCCCTCTTCTCACGAGAAGAGAGTTCGAGCGGCACATAGAGATATAGCTCTGTAGGAGAATGTAGAGTAGTCCCATGCTGGAGAATATGGAGAGTCCCTGCTCCCAATTTCAACTGAACGAGGACACATCCTGGGGTGGGAGGGAACCGTGGCTCCTTAAGAGGCCGGGCACTTTTGCTTTCAGTTTTATTTTTGCTGGAGACATTCAAAAGAAAGGCATTCAAAATACAAGCTTCATGACCCCACAGGCACACAGGTAATAAAGCAACCCAAGTCTGAGGGTATAAAACAGTGATTCCCAATCCCAATAAATTGCAAGGCTATAGTCCGGTCATGCTGACTGGTGGAATTTTTGACTGACTAGTGAGACATTCTAAATTTTTTCAAGCCCTGCATGGGACAGATAAGGGTTGGAAGCAGAGCAACTTGAGTCAGCAACCTGTAGGTGTGCTTCTCCTGAATGGAGGATGGTGTTTCTGAATTCTAAAAAGAGAAGTGTGTCGTGTTCTGATGTACTGTGAAATCTCTAAGGCTGCAACCACTAAATAGATTAAAATATTTATGTGAGGTTAACTGGCCTGCTGCTCTAATATTGAAGCAACAGAGCCAGCCAGCAACCATAATTAAATCTTCAGTATTACGCAGACATGTTGCTGTTTGTCATTACTTTTTTAAATATGGCCTTATCCATTACCCTTTCATTTTCCAGCACATCACTCAGAAAGGAGTTACCATTTCTCCTTCTCTCATTACTTACTGATTTCCTCATTAAAAAGCCTCTAAGTATTTATGTTAACCATTATGGCTTGCCTTAGTGAAATATTCAAGGAATAGCAAAAAAAACAAAGGTGTACAGTACCCAGCATGCCTGAAACACACTCTTGGGTGAACCATATCTTCTTCACTCTACTTGCAATTGCATTATTATCAGGCTTATGATGGTTTGGTTCACATGCAGTTGTAAATCATGGTTTGTCCATGAAGTTTGAGTCCACCATCTTTCACTTCTTGCATTCCTCAATATGTGCCCTTGTTTCATTTTCTCACTTCCTCATTTTTGCTGATGAAATTTACAAACTATATAGAAACCTAATGCGTAGTTTCAATGCATATATGCTTTTTGCAAAGGTTCAGATAATTCTATGGAAGTTGTATGGAAGTCATTCCAGGACTCTGAATGTTTCATTTGAAAAGGAACTCATTCATTACTTCTCAGCAGCCAAGTTGCTATTATTATCCTGATCACACAAGTAATTTGTGGTGTGTTGTCTTATTCACTTAAGAGTTACTCTTTATACCTATAAAGTAACTTTGTAATTACTTGTTACATTACTTGTTATTCCTAAAGTAACTACTTAAAGGAACTAAGTTAATTGTAACTATTTATTTCTGAGTTGTGCCATGGATTGGCTTGGGTAACTCTCTTATGCATTGAATGTCCATGGATTGAATTGGCTAACAGAAACACTGTGTTCAAATATGCAGATTATGCACTAGGTTACTGCAGTTCTTAGTTACTTATAGTTCATTTGCTTTGTATTTTCTCATACCTAATGACAAAAATGCAAGCAGCTGTCAAAACAACCTACAGCAACATGTTTCAGTGCTTACTGATGAATTGTTTGGAAAAAAAATCATTTTGTTCATCTTAAACCTTCTGTGTTATCAGTTTGGATGGATTCGAGCAGGTTCGTCTGTTTTGAGAGTTAGTGAATGATTTCCCTCCATTTCACTTGCTTTCCTAAAAGCCCAGATGCACAGATCTAATATTCACTTAAATTAGGAAAATTATTAGATTAGTATCCCAAATGTGTTTACTGAGTTGCATCTTTTTCTAATTAGGTTTTTTTCCCTCAGCAATTGTGTCTGGAATAAAAATGGGGAAATGAATAATTATATTTGCGTTGTTCACTTAAAAGACCAGCCCAGAGTGTTTGGAGTAAAATAAATAAACAAAATAAACCCAAAATATGAAGTCCCTACAAATCTTTAGAAGAAGCTCATAAGTTAGAAAGCTGTGGGATCAATAGCATGCCAGGTTAATAGGTAGAGATCTACTGATCCTACCAGGTGCCACTGTAATAAGTGCAAGATGACTGACAAAGTGTAAGCATGACCAAGGATCTTTTGGGGGCAATAGACTGTAAGAAATTTTCAGTATTACCAATAAATCAGCCCCATTCCACTGGTGGTGCTACTTACTGGAAAATAAGAATAAAAATGTGCTACACAAAGATCTAATAACCTTTTATATGGTGGCAGCTTGACAGATGTTGGACGGTCAATTAAAAGATGGGAAGGTCCTAACCATGAACTGCTGGTTTAGAGAGGAATGGAATGTTGCTTTGTCAGTGAAATTAACTCAAGAGCTCTGCCAGGCAAGAGAACACAAAAAGAAAATGGATTATGATGAGACATGGTTTTCTTTCATTTCATTTATTACATAGAAAGTTGAGGAAGACATAAGACTTCTGACCACACCTTTCAGGTTGAAGTATACCATTACTTCCTAACTGATGCATCACTTTGTTAAATTCTTTTTCATATATTGACAAATGAACACACTTTTGATATTGTTTATTGGTTCGATTTTTGGTACAATCTGTAAAAGTAATTGTTGAATGGGAAAGTTTATAACGATTACCTGTATAAAATAAAGAAATGTTACAGTGGGAAATCAGTTGTTGTTACCCTGATAGCCTTGTGTCATCCCTCCTTCTCCAGAATGCCATCATTTTTCCATTTTAAAATGGCAGCTCATGTTGGCACCAGTCAGAGATTTTGACAGTATAAGCAGAACCCAGCTTCCAAGTGTACTGCAGAAATGGTGATGACAATGCAGAAATTGGTGCCATGAATTTTTAACAGGTGTATCCCAAAACCATTTTAATTAGGCTTGTCACAGGGTAAGATGTGCAGGCTTAGTAATATAATAAATATAATATAATATAATATAATATAATATAATATAATATAATATAATATAATATAATATAATATAGAGAGGGATAATTTAGACACCTTAGCAAATACAGAACAGAACAGAACAAAACAGAATAAAATTGAATAGAATAGAGATGAGAAAATACTGACCAGAGAGGTAGAAGAAGGGGATAAATTGGCAATATGGCTTTTTATTTAAAATGCATGGAAGGAAATTCATTTCCATTCATTTACTGCTGGTGCTGAAAAACGTGCTGGCACTGCAGCAATTGGATTGTCAGTGTGACCTTTTTTAATGTCACACGTCACAGGATTTCATGTAACACTGAGACAACATGACAGGACGGAGTGCTGCTTTTCCAGTGCCTCCCTTCGCATTTTCAAATGTGTTTGTATCCTAAAAGGGAAGAATACTGTCTTTTCAATACTTGGCAATCTCAATGAGCATTGAAAATGTCATGATTCAAAACTTTCCTGATTTTTAATTCAAAGTATTTATGGACATTATCCCTTTGAAAGTTTGTGATACAATTTAAAGATGGTATGCTGTATGATTAAGTACCAAGATCACATTTGCAATGGCATGCCTAGTTTAAAATGTCAGGAAAATTATTTATGCTTTGCCTTGAACATAAACTTATTCCCTACCCTCTGTTATGCTAATATAAGACAGGTTAGAAATACTCTAACCAATCCGTCAACAAGCTGTGTGGAAATCTGCCCAGCACAGAGTCTTTTAGGAGAATGAGAGGCCCAGTGTTCATTTGAAGACCCTCTCAACTCCTGCTTCTCACAACATCACTTGGAAAAATGCTTCAGATCACATTTCTAGAGCCAGTTGTTTTGTTTTCTTTTTCCAAAATACCTCCAAAGTGTGCCCTGTTAGAGGTCTGCCCCAAATAACACTTCTGGTGGTTTGGACAGGTAATATGTGCATGTGAGAGAGAGCAGGAAGTGGACAGGGCAGCGATGGCTGCTTTTCTTCACCTTCCTTTTGTCTCCGTCTTGCTTGGGGCTATTTCAGTGCTCCCTTTTTCTTCTTCCTGTTCCACCTAAGGAAGCAGAGGAAACAGGAAGGAAAAGACCTGCACTGCTTGAATGCCTGTGTCTGCCTGTCCAGCTGCTCCTTTGAGAAGGTGTTGTGCTCCACCTTCATCTTAGGCTCACAACTAGAGATGGGGACAAATATAAAAACGGATCAGCTTTCTCGACAAAAATAGCCGATTAGTTAAATATTCGTCCCTTCATATTCATGGGTTCCAGAGACCCCCATGAATACGAAGGGACAAATATTTACCCGTTTTTATTCGTCCTTCGTATTACAAAAAAAACCCAAAAAAACCCATTCTGCCTACCAGCTGCTGATCAGCTGACCAGTGCCCAATAGGCAGCCGCCACCCCCACAGCCACCCACCCCCACAGCCTACCCCCAGCCCCTTCCTCTCCCTACCTTAGCCCCCCACCCCACCCCCACTGACACCCCCTTACCTTAATCACCACTGCCGAGGTCTTCATCTGGCCTCCCAGCCACGGCATGTAAGAAGGGAGACTGTCTGCCCTTTGCAAAGATGGCAGCTGTGGCTTCATTTAGGGTAGGGAAGCTGCAGCTGCCATCTTTGCAAAGGGCAGCCTGGATTCCCTTAAGGGATTTTTTTTTTAAAAAAATAATCCCCCCATGAATCAACGAATAACTTTGTTATTCGTCGCTTCATGGGGGCAACTTCATGCTTCGTGAGTCATCAACTTTTGACAACTCACGAAGCGGGACGACTTGCCAAAATGGTGAGTCGTCCCCATCTCTACTCACAACCTCCATGCAGTCCCTCGTCCTTCTCTTGTTGCGGCTGCCATCACTCTCCACGATGCTTGTGCCATCTCAGCCACCTTCTCTTAATTCAATGTGTCTGGACCTTCATGATCTTGAAGCTTCTTCACACACCCCTTGGAATGTGCTGCCCAGTTTGGGAACCAGTACTCTGTGCAATCTAAGAAATGAATAAAACATTTGAGTTCTAGGGGCAGAGAAATTTGCAGATCATTTGGCTAAGCTGGCACTATAGCTTCTGCATCCCCATCAGTAGAGTCTGTACTGTGATTTTTATCATTAGGTTTATGAAGCTCAGCTCAGCAGAATTCTGAAAGAAAAGAGTTGGCAGCAATGCCAGTGTTGATGTGGCTTCCTCCATATGTGTAGGGTAAGGTTGGGAAGGAGCTTTATCCCTATAGACACAAAGCTCTTCTAGGCAAGAGACTTAGCCACAATGCAGATACACTGTTAGGCCAGGGTACTTGTGAGCAATTTCCAACATCCTTAGATTGGGAGGGATTTGGATTCAACACAGCTCCAGCTACTGTTAGCTTAGCTTGGTCAAACAGGACTTACTTAGCAGTTTTCCAACATCTAATTGTGCAAGAATTCGCATAACCTTTTGTGCAAGCAGAAACACATGTTTAGATCTACCTTTACTTTTCTGATATTGTGCCTTGCCATGAGATAGAAAACAGCCTCTCTGTGAGCAAAAAACACTTTCCATATACATAGGTCACCTCTTGATCGGTACCTGTTTTGAGGGGAGGTACCATGAAAAAAAACTATACTTCAGTAAGAGATCCACATTCTGTGTACAAACATTTGTTGTTTCAGCCTGTGACACAAAAGCATACCCTAAGTTTTCTGTTGCCTGAGACAACAGTGCTTTGGGGTGCTGCCCCAATGCAAGGCAAACCAAGTGATCTGGGTGGTAGAGGCAGAACATGACTGATGAACCCCTGTGCTCCTTGACAACAAACATATGGTGGCAATAGCTAACAATCTGGTGTGTCTTCAAGAACTCTAAAATTATCTGTGTGAGGCATCCATGTCACCTTGGCTGGCATCTCTTGTTTTAAAAAGACTGGGAGATAGCACAGGAAGAGAAAAAATTCCATCTCAGTTTCTGGAGAGCTGTTGCCAGTCAGTACATGTGAAGTTTCTAGAAATTTGTTCTTGTTTAGTCGTTTAGTCGTGTCCGACTCTTCGTGACCCCATGGACCAGAGCACGCCAGGCCCTCCTGTCTTCCACTGCCTCCCGGAGTTTGGTCAAATTCATGTTGATAGCTTCGATGACACTGTCCAACCATTTCATCTTCTGTCGTCCCCTTCTCCTCTTGCCCTCACACTTTCCCAACATCAGGGTCTTTTCCAGGGAGTCTTCTGTTCTCATGAGATGGCCAAAGTATTGGAGCCTCAGCTTCAGGATCTGTCCTTCCAGTGAGCACTCAAGGTCGATTTCCTTTAGAATGGATAGGTTTGTTCTCCTTGCAGTCCAGGGAACTCTCAAGAGCCTCCTCCAGCACCACAATTCAAAAGCATCAATTCTTCGGCGGTCAGCTTTCTTTATGGTCCAGCTCTCGCTTCCATACATCACTACAGGAAAAACCATAGCTTTGACTATGCGGACTTTTGTCGGCAAGGTGATGTCTCTGCTTTTTAAGACGCTGTCGAGGTTTGTCATCACTTTCCTCCCAAGAAACAGGCGTCTTTTAATTTCGTGGCTGCTGTCACCATCTGCAGTGATCATGGAGCCCAAGAAAGTAAAATCTGTCACTGCCTCCATATCTTCCCCTTCTATTTGCCAGGAGGTGATGGGACCAGTGGCCATGATCTTAGTTTTTTTTTATGTTGAGCTTCAGACCATTTTTTGCGCTCTCCTCTTTCACCCTCATTAAGAGGTTCTTTAATTCCTCCTCACTTTCTGCCATCAGAGTGGTATCATCTGCATATCGGAGGTTGTTGATATTTCTTCCGGCAATCTTCATTCCGGCTTGGGATTCCTCCAGTCCGGCCTTTCGCATGATGTATTCTGCATATAAGTTAAATAAGCCGGGGGACAATATACAGCTTTGTCGTACTCCTTTCCCAATTTTGAACCAATCAGTTGTTCCATATCCAGTTCTAACTGTTGCTTCCTGTCCCACGTATAGATTTCTCAGGGGATATATAAGGTGGTCAGGCACTCCCATTTCTTTAAGGACTTGCCATAGTTTGCTGTGGTCCACACAGTCAAAGGCTTTTGCATAGTCAATGAAGCAGAAGTAGATGTTTTTCTGGAACTCTCTGGCTTTCTGCATAATCCAGCGCATGTTAGCAATTTGGTCTCTAGTTCCTCTGCCCCTTGAAATCCAGCTTGTACTTCTGGGAGTTCTTGGTCCACATACTGCTGAAGCCTGCCTTGGAGGATTTTTAGCATAACCTTGCTAGCGTGTGAAATGAGTGCAATTGTACGGTAGTTGGAGCATTCTTTGGCACTGCCCTTCTTTGGGATTGGGATGTAGACTGATCTTTTCCAATCCTCTGGCCACTGTTGAGTTTTCCAAACTTGCTGAAACTTGCTCTAGAAATTAGGTTCCTTCAAATGTTTTGGACTATAAGCCCATTATCCCCAACACTTTGTTATGTTGATTAGGGCTGCTGGGAGTTGTAATTCAAACATCTGGAGGACCTTGTATTAGGGAAAGCTGGGAAAGACAGACAAAAGCCTGACTTAGTATATAGGACACTTTCTTGTGGTCCTTTTCATAACTTGATGTGGTTAGCTGTAATGCTGCTCCATTATACAGTGACTAAATGGTTGCTACTGTTATTGTAAAACAGGTTTTGGGGTGAAAGAGAAGATTTCTCATGAAACAAATCTAGTTTTGTTAGCTGTAGTCCAGCTGATGAGATTTCTGAGCATTCCTTTATCAGGCCTTTTTATGGGCTAAAGAAATCTGTAAAAGAACTTCCTGCAGTTTTACTAAGCCGTGCTTCATTAGCATTCCACACAACAGCTAATGCACAAAGGAGAAGGGAACTGGCAGGGAAACATGAGAAGACATGATAAAAGGAACATGCTGAGAGGAAAAGACAGTTGTTTGCTAATTGAGCTGGAGAGGAAGATGACATAGCCTGGGCAAGCTTCCTGTGATTTATACCTGTTTCACATGGAAGTGGGATGCTGCACCTGATAAACTGTCAGCAGCACGATTGTTGGGATCAGCAGTCACAGCGTGTAGACAATTAAACAGAACCACTCTTCTTCAGATCTGTTCAATGGGGGTTTTGAGCACATGAGACTGTTTTGTGAACTGTTCCTCCTAAAGGATTAGTGTAATTCTTCATGATTAGTTTTCATCATTCTTAATCCATACTATCAAGCCATGATTTACAGTGCCAACTGCTTTATTTGCACCAGTAAACATCTGTTTCACTAGTTGCATGATCCAAGAACTGTGCCACTCTCCAGTGCCTAAGGGTGCGACTACTCTGGAAAGGCAAACTGGAGAGATTCAACTTTGCTGCAGTTTGATTTGCAGCCTGCATTACATCTGAAATTTCACTCAGCACTCACACAAAGGTTGAAGGTTAATTCAAGAGTTCACCATTCACACTGGATTGGATGGGATTCACATTCCAGCTCACAGCCTCCCTTCTTTCCTTCCTTCCTCTGGTCCAACCTCTGCCGATCTTTTTATGGGCGTAAATGTGGAAATAATAATAACAAGGACCCAGGCAATAGGGTGATCTAGCACTAATCTCATATGTAAGCATTTTATATTTGATTTTTTTAATTGGAGAGCGATCAGAGGAGAAGAAAAAAATGTGGGAGGATGTTCCCTGGGCCGAACAGCCTATGTCACTGAAACCACCTACAAACACACACACCCCATTATAACTAACCACTTGGGGAAAAGCCTGTTCAGATCATTCCAGCTTGTAAAAGTAGAAGGCCCCCCAGTGGCAGAGAAAGCAGGCTGCTTGGGGAGCAAAAATGACTGGACCAATTCAACTCAGCCTTTGCATCATGTGGCAAGTAAAATTTCACCCATTTTGTAAGTGGAGCAGATCCCACAGTATTTGATCATGTGATCACAGCCAAAGAGAGAGGTCTTAAAGCCATCTCTTTTCACTGAGAATATTTAATGGAAAATACTGAGGAATAGGACGATCTGGGGCCATTCAAATCTCACAGTTGCATTGTAGCCTGTAATGAAGCAGGGGAAGATACCCACCACTTGTTTAGACATTGCAAACAGACAGTAAGCTGCTGCTTCAATCAATACCTGCAAGGCTATGCAGATAAGCTCAACAGAAGGATAACTCCCAGAAATGCTTGGGAAACAAGAAGTAGTTTAGCAAACATCCAACAGAAAGTTATAGTGGAAAATTCTAGGGCACACATCCTGGTATCTACTTCATTTCAATCTGCATTTACATCTGCCATTCTTGGTGCAGTGGTTGATAATCCCGTGTAATTCTTGGATCTCTTTAGTCAGACCAGGGAGATTTTTAATGAATGAAAAGAAGGCTGTCTGGGATGCCCCTCTTCTGTGAAATTTGTTTTATGTCATGTCATGATTACTTTGTTACCTGTTTATTTTGTAAGTGATCCAATTAAGCAGGAAATATGTGAGTGCAAAAGCAATCACACAGTCCATCCAAATTCACCGAAATATCAGGATCTTAAATCATCCCAGACAGCTTCCCCCTGAAAACTGTCTTGGCTAGTCTGCAAGGTATACTCCTATCTGCTCGCTTGCTGTTTATGTGATGTCTCCTTGAAGAAGGGAATCTCGGAGTCTGCAAGTTACATTTTCCAGCAGTTTTTCTCTCACTTGAAGTGCAAAACACTTAAAACTGTGAATAATTCAAATAACAAACTGGGCTTGTGTCATTAGCAGCCTGAAAATCATGAAATAAGGTGATAATATTCCCTTTGCTGCTTGTAAACCTAATGGACTATGTGTTCTAGCTCATATGTAAATGTGCCAGTGAATGTTTGCCAGAGTACTTACTACCTTCAGTTTTGCTAAATCACATCCTGCTATCAAAATTACTTACCTGCAAATAGGATTTCAACAGAATTATTGTCTGTATAGAATTTATATATAAATGTATGAAGAGCTCTTTGATTTCACAACAGAGGCATATCTAATTCAACTTCCTGTTCCCCATAGCAGCCAACCATGCTGCTTGGAATTGGCAAATTGCTTCCATGTCTATTCAATGCATTGGTAAGCCAAATTTTGCATTGGTATTTGTGCTAGCAGCATAGCTCTGTGAGTTACGTTTCTGGCTGCAGAGCCAGAGGCTGGAGTTCAGTTCTCCATTATGCATTCCAGAAGAGCTAATCTATGTGGACTTGAGCAAGCTGCATAATTCCAGGATCCACCCAGAAGAAAATAGTAAACCACTTCTGAGTAATCTTTACCTAGAAAACCCTGCAAAGGGTTGCCATAAGTCAGAATTGACTGGATGGCACACAATTAATATTATTACAATGTGTATTTGTGCACTAGTAAGTGAAACTGAAATCTGAATTATGTGAGCTATATGGGGTAGAATCCAGTTTACACATATATGCATATTTTCCATTTTTTGCTGTTGATGGAGGAGTAAAGAACTAAGGGACATATTGACTAATGGAAACCCCTGTTAAGGTGTCTTATAGCTGCAGAATTTTCACTAGACATTGTCCCTCACTTTGTAGCCTGTAGGGTTTGGAGGTTCATGCTGGTTTGGTGCCATGCCCGCACAGGTGTTGTGTGGGTGCTGTGTACTCCACCCTCCTCTACACATTTGCCCATTCCCAGGGTGATGTGTTTCCCTCCTTGCCTCCTTCGCATGACTGCCCACTCACCGTTCGCAGCCATGCTTCCCTCCTCTACCTCTGCTGGTAGCTGCCCACTCCAATGCAGCACTGCAGGAATCTCCCCAGCCTCCTCATCTGAGTGGGTGACTGCTGGAGGAGGTAGAGGAGGGAAGCACAACTGCAACCAGTGAGTGGACAGTCGCATGGAGGAGGCAGAGAGGGAAGCACGCATCACCTGGGGAATGGGTGAGCACACAGAGGAGGCGGAAAGGGGAAGTACACAGCACCCACACAACACCTGTGTGGGCATGGCACCGAACTGGCATGAACCTCTGAACCAAGGCTTCTGCCCATCTCTAGTAGCCTGTCTTTACAGCCATAAGGGTCAATCAGTGTGAGTGACTATCAGATCTTAATAGCTTGCTTAGAACAAGAAACATAGATCACCTTAACTCACAGTTGTCCTTAATATCCATGAGTGGAGCCTGGGTCATCTTCTGAATTTCCCCAGCTGGCCATTGCATTCTCTGGTGCTAGTAAGGTGCCTGCTCATCAATACCATCTTGGATGGAGAACTTGGGATAGAAAACATTGTCCTCAAGAATCCAGAGAGGTTTTGAAATTTCTCAAGATTAGACCCTGAGAAGAGTCTGAATATGTTTAGAGACACACAGCAAGAACAATGTTGATTTCGTCCAATGCTATACCGTTGTGATGGTAAGGATTGGGGAGGAAGGCCACAGCCTATGCTGTAATTCTTCCTTCTGTAGGCCAGTGTTCTATATGGAGCATAAGAGCAATTATTAAGCATTTTCCCACTCTTGAGGTTCTCTGTTGCATGACCAGTTTTGCAAATAGTTGTACAAGCAGTCTCACAAGCAGTGCAAGATGTGCCATGAAAAGGACAGCATGCAGGAGCAGGATAATACTTACTGGTTTTCCCTCTGCAATTGCATAACACAACAGAATGCTGGACATAGAATTCTGGATTTGTAACTGGCAGCCTTTAGGAGACCAGGAACTTAATCTGTGTCAGTTCTTCCATTCACTCTGTTTCCCAATCAGCCTTGCTGGTAGCCCAGCTTTCCTATTTCTTTCTTTCCCCACTGTACTTGGAACAGCACATTTCTCCTGTCTTCCTGTAATCTGTTTTTCACTGTTTCTTTCTGAAACAAACCCCATTAACAACTCCATTGCATTATCAGTTACAATGTTTTGAACATTCCTTGGCTTCACAGTAGCTGACTCTGTAGGGAAATGACTCACAGGCATATGGCAGAGCTTCCCCTAACAAGGCAGCTCTGCCTCAATGGTCTCCATGTTATTTTACATTACAGCAGTAATTGTTCAGTGATGATGATAGAAAAATAAATAGCAACCTGTAACCTTGGCGGTTTTGTTATTTAAATTGATATTTCAGAGATTATGTCTTAATGAAAGAAAATGTGGCACTTTGCCAGATTACTTGTGTAACCTTCAGGAAGAAATACACAATTGCTCCATGTAATTTGGCTTCCAAGGTATTTCCATCCAATTTATGGATTGTGCTTTGCTTAACTTTATTGACTGTGCACATTAGATTTTAAAAAATATGTTTCATGTTGGTGTTTAAAACATTTGATCCCCAGCTGAATACACATTTTCTAATTCATATTGCAGAGAGTAGTCAACAGAGCACAGAATTATGGTTGTGCTCTGAAAAATGAATCAAGCAGTGTGAAACAATTATAGGATAGCTAGAATTAGAAAATATTCACAGAAACATGCCACAAATTACAGTTATTCAGTTTCCTCACTCTTCTAATGTGAAATGTTAATATATTAGCATCTCAAAGATGCTAATGCTAATCATATGTGATTCAGATGTACTGTTGAATGATAGTTTATCATTCTGTGAACAAACTTGGGTAAACCTTGAGGGTGTGCCCTTCCCCTCCCCCTCCCCCTCCCCCTCCCCCTCCCCCTGGAGAAGTTTGGAAGTATTTGTTTCTGTTTTAGATGAACTGCAACCAACCATGCCATTAAATACGACAAGCTGAGGTTTTTTACTGATACTGCACTGGTTTATCAAAAATGGAGGCAGAAGTGGATGTCCGTAACGCGGTTCCCACCTTCTGTTTTATAGAAGGAGAACATGAATGTAAATGCCTAGGATCTGAGTAAAATACAGCTGGCTGCTTGGGTTGGTTGTGATGAGCACTTGATATGGTGCTGTAATCAGGGTTTGGAAAGCTATCTTTAAAAAGGAATTAGCTGCATTTGTAGTTCTGAGGCTCCAAAGAATCTGAGGCCCAACAAGAAGTAAGTTACTATTAAGGTTTTGTTTTGATAAGTAATTATTCATTTTCCTACTTCTCAGATGAAGAATTACTTTTTAGTTACTTTGAAAACAGAATGTTGAAGCATAAATCAGCAATCAAGCCATGTGACAGTCTACTTCCATCATTTCATGAGGCCATGCATGCCCTTTAACTATAACAGTAGTTTTTAAAGTTACAGTTGCACTGACAAAGTAAATTTATTCTTCCTTAAGTTGTAACTGTAATATATCCTAGTTTTACCATTGTTATTGGGAAGGTAGCTAGTTATTTGTACTTAGTTGCCCCTAAGTACTTTTTGAGATTAGTTGAGAGGCACAAAAATTGTGTGGCTTCTTGAGAGCACTTGTTTCTTGATGGCATTTTGTAGCTGCTCTGAGATCACAGCTCCTTTGCACAGTTAACAGGCGTAAGGGGCTGCTGTGGAGCTTGCAAAGTTAAAGTTGGCCTGGAGCCCTCACCCGCCCATCCTCACCCAGAGTTTAGAATTGCAATATTACTTACATGTCATTGACCCCTAAAATGGGTACCTGAGTTATGAAATGATATGGCTTAATGGTTTCTAAATCATAAAGATAATACAGCTTATGGGCTTGATAAATAAAAAAGTGACTATTGTAATTTGCAGAAATATCTTTTAATACTGTTATGTAGGCTTCCTTTTCATACAAGAGCAGAGAAAGTTGGAGAGGACTTTTGTTCATGATCATTTGCAGTCCTAAGGGCTATCCCATCTGATCTATAACATTTATGTTCTGGCATCTGTGGCATTGGGTGTGCTAGAAATTATGTTACCATTATCATATTCTGCTTGAAAACATCCTTAATTGTAAAGTATCGAATACATTACTCTCCACCTACCCAAAGGGCTTGTGTGCTTAGAACTGGGTGGACATTGCCAAGACTTTGCAGTTGGATTTTATGTTCCTAATAATGGAAAACTGAATCTTTCCATACCCCTTTGTACTGATAAACTCAGTTGTAATGTAACAACAGTACAGCACCACCAGATAGAGCGATATTTCAATATCTGCTTACTCTTCCCCTTCTACCACAACCAAAGACAAAATAAGGACTTTAAGATCAAGGCTATTTTATGTTTTCTCACACTTTCCCCACCTTCTCATCACTTTTTGTAATGCCTTCCATCGAGAGGTCTTCAAACCTTGCATGATGTATGTCTTTTAATTTGGTTGACCCAATGAAGATATTACCTAATTTGGCTTTTGGCTTTTGTTTTGTGATCAATACAGAAATCACCAAGATACTGTACTGTCATCATTCACATTAAGTATACAGAGGATACTTAAGTATCTGGATAGTTAATGTGAATGATGACAGTACAGCATCTTGGTGATTTCTGTTTTCCTCCCATTTTTTAAAAAGTATGCTTAGTCTGAATCAATTCGCAGTTCACAAGCTACTGTAAAATCCTTCTGATATTTGCAAATTTCAGGGATCTGTGACATAGCTCTGGCATTGTTGGGTGCCCTTAAATGACCCAACTTGGAAAAAGGGTGTAATTAAGTTACCTTGACAATATCTTCTTTAGCTTCTAGACTATTATGACTTGCTATAGTTTAAACCCACACAAAGAGATTCCGAACTGCAAGGGTTGCTATAGCAACAGCATTGGCCTGTCAACACCTCTCTCTCTAATAGTGACAAATGGTACTTATTACATCAGCACTAATTTCATCCGATCCCTTTCAGATGAAGATACTTAGTCCTCACTGATCAGATTGTGTCACTGTAATTACTGAGAACAGACCTTATTAGATGACAGCAGTCCTTAGCCATTGCCTCAGCTCCAGTCTAACCTACTTTGTACTACTTTTGATGGTATTGTATAAATGGGCCCTACCATTTATATAATACCATAAATGGGCCCTACTCTACAAACACCCTTCTGTTTTTAATGATGTGCTATGCAAATAACTTCACCACTTATCCTTTAGGATTAACCCCCTTACAGATAAAATTCTCTGATGCATAGAGAATTGAATATAATTCCTTTATCGCACTGTTGCTCAAGTTATTCCCAGTAAATTTCAGAAATCTGGGAGGTGGTGAGGAAGAATATTTTACTTTATGAAAGGAAATAATACACCTGATCTCCTCACACCAGGAACCAGATCAAAGCTAGTTCATGAGAGTGGCCATTTGAAATGGGATTGCATGGATACAGTTCCGCAGAATAATCTATCTCTGTAAGAGGCCCCCAACATGGTTTAATGGTCATTTTCAGCATGATTACAATAACCCAAATTACATATACATGTAAGCAGTTCATTAATTGGAGTGCATAATATCCATGACCAACCAAGATATCTTAGCTTCTGGGACACACAATTGCACAAAGTCCCTGGAATAATAATAAAGATGACAATAATAATTCAAGTCACTGACAATTAGATTCCATTTTGTGACACCCAAAATCTGCTGCCTGAGGTGCTTGCCTCAGTCTGCAAATTGATAGGGCCTGTCCTGCATGCCACTTGCATGACTGTGCTAGGATTCATCCACCTTACTCTAGCACACAGTGTACCGTTGTTGATGCAGCATGAATAAGAAGAGTGCTTTATTCTAAACCATCTTCCTACTTGTCAAAGAAGGAGAGCCCTGCTGGACTAGAACAAAATAATTTGACTAGTCCTTTGATTCCCAAATTGGGAGATGCACCTCCTTAGGACAGAATGAAAAAAATTCCAAAGGGACATGAGAGTGAAATTTTCATGAAGAAAAAGAAGCATTTTTCTTCGCTTCCATGAATTTCTGTGATGAATATCATCTCTAAAATTTTGGGATTCTCAAAGAAAAAACTGTTCAGGCTGATTTTTAATTTAAAATTATTTTAATTAGTGTGTATTTTAAATTACAAATTATATCTTATTGTTAAAAGGGGTTTAGAAGATAGTGAATGACAGGATATGATGTGAGGGTTTCTCAAAAATAATTTAGTCATATCCCAAGATCAAGGTGATATATATGCATTTTCCTCTCCCTTCTTATAGCAAAGGCAAGCTTAAGAATCTCAGTCTGCAGGTGATTTCCAAAGAAGTAGCTGTGTTGGTCTATCGTAGCATATTGGCAAAATTAATGAGGAACAAAGAGGAGAAAGAGAGAGAGAGAATGAAAGAAAGAAAGCAAAATATTGTAGCACTTTAAAGACTAACAGACTTATTTCAGTGTGAGCTTTTATGACCTTATATCTGAAGAAGTGACTTTTAAACCATCTAAGTTTACACATTAATTATTTTTGCTAACAGTTTATTGGTGAGGAAGCAGAACGGCAAATAAGACAAAAAGAATACACTGGGAAAACCCTAAATAACTAGCAAAAAGGCATTAAAAAGTGCAACATTTTGAGATTAATATCTCTTCATCAGACAAGAGTTAAAAAACCCCCAAACAAATAAGGCGGGAAGGGGAAAGGCAGGGTGTTATGTCTTTTCACTCTGTGTGTTTCCCAAAGAGGTAACGGTGAAGGCAGGAGGCAGATGATAGAATGAGTGATGCAGTTGTGTTGGATTTCACCAGGGTGGTCCATAGACTGGGGGTGGGCAAATGTGGTGGGTCCCTGGGCCAAATTTCCACCCGAAGATACTCCAGGAGACATAAGAAATATAAGAAAAAATGGGAAGGAAGGAAGGAAGGAAGGAAGGAAGGAAGGAAGGAAGGAAGGAAGGAAGGAAGGAAGGAAGGAAGGAAGGAAGGAAGGAAGGAAGGAAGGAAGGAAGGAAGGAAGGAAGGAAGGAAGGAAGGAAGTGGCTAATTGCCCACCTCAGGTTTTGCAAAATGGGTGTTTGGGGCATTCAAGAAAATACTGTTGGGGGTATTTATTTTGTGGTAACCACTGTGGGGGAGGCCCTTGCAACCTATTAGCATTTGCATTTATTAGCAACCTTGCAGCATTTTTTAAATCTAAAGTGGAGACCATCCGCCAGGATCTTTCTCCTTTTTTAAATACAGTGGATCGAGCAGAGATGTCCAGCGCTCCGTCCTGCCCGGTGAGATTTGAATGCTTTCAGCCTGTGACCCCAGACATGGTGGACAAAGCGCTCGATTGCTGTCGGGCCACCACCTCCTCCCTTGACCCTTGCCCGGCCTGGCTAATCAAAGCAGCCAGGCCTATAACAACGGAATGGGCCACAGAAATAATTAATGGGTCTCTCCAGGAGGGCAAGGTTCCCCTTGCTCTCAAGGAGACACTCATTAGGCCCATTAGGAAGAAACCAAATTTGGCGGCGGACGATATTGGCAATTATAGGCCCGTCGCCAATGTTTCTTTCCTCAGCAAAGTGGTGGAGAGGGTGGTGGCTGATCAGCTTCAGGCTCTTCTGGATGAAACCAATGCCCTGGATCCATTCCAGTCGGGCTTCAGGCCGCGTCATGGCACAGAAACGGCACTGGTCACACTGTTGGATGACCTGTTGAGGGAGGCTGACCGGGGCAAAATGTCCTTGTTGGTCCTCCTCGATATCTCAGCCGCCTTTGATACCGTCGACCACGGTATCCTCCTGGGGAGGATCTCCAAGTTAGGAATCGGTGGCCTGATGCTTGCCTGGCTCCGATCCTTCTTGGGGGATCGTCCCCAGAGAGTACAGCTTGGGGAGAGTGTTTCGGCCCCGTGGAGTCTCAATTGTGGGGTTCCGCAGGGGTCGATCCTCTCCCCAATGCTGTTTAACATCTATATGAGGCCGCTGGGAGGGGTCATCAGGGGGTGTGGGGCTTTGTGCCATCAGTATGCTGATGACACCCAGCTCTACATCTCCTTTTCACCTACCTCAGTGGATGCCGTTTCGTCCCTTGAGCGCTGTCTGGAGGCCGTGCTGCAATGGATGCAGCTGAATGGGTTGAGGTTGAACCCGGACAAGACGGAAGTCTTGAGGGTGGGTGGCCCCTCCGTTGGCGGTTTGGGAAACTCCCTCTCTTTTGGGGGGGTGACTCTCACCGCAAAGAGTGAGGTGCGCAGCTTGGGGATACATCTGGACCCGGCGCTTACCATGGAAACCCAGGTGGCGTCCGTGGCCCGCTCCCCCTATTTCCACCTATGGCGGATTGCCCAGCTGCGACCCTATCTTGATGGTGGGGCCCTCACCACTCTTGTCCATGCGCTTGTAATCTCGAGATTAGATCACTGTAATGCGCTCTACGTGGGGCTACCTTTGAGATTGTTGCGGAAGCTTCAAATGGTGCAGAATGCGGCGGCCAGACTCCTTAGTGGGGTGAGAAAATACCAACATATCTCTCCCACTCTGGCTGCCTTGCATTGGCTGCCCATTCGCTTCCGCATTGATTTCAAAGTGTTGATGATGACGTATAAAGCCCTAAACGGTTTAGGACCTCGATACCTGGCAGATCGCCTTCTCCCACCTAGATCTACCCGAATCACCCGTCATAGCCAGGAGGGACGGCTGAGGGGCCTAACGCTGAGAGAGGCCCGGAAAGAAAGAACAAGAAACTGGGCCTTCTCGGCAGTGGCCCCTCGGCTTTGGAATAACCTTCCATCAGAGATCCGTCTGGCTCCCTCGCTGGGTGTTTTTAAGAGCCAATTAAAAACTTGGCTCTTCAGGCAGGCCTTCCCTCCTGTCAATATTTGATTTTATTTTATTATAATTTCTGTTTTTTCTCCATCTTGAGTATTATTAATATTAATATTATTGTTTTGAATTGTTTTATTTTAATTTTAATTGTTCAAGTGTTTTATATTTAATGTTTTATGGAACCCACCCTGAGTAGACTTTGTCTAAAAGGGCAGGATAAAAATCGAATAAATAAATAAATAAATAAATAAATAAATATTATCTCTTCTTCTTCTTTTTTGCATAAGTTTTCTAATAGTCTTGGCAAACTATTTGTTGGCTGGGGAAACCTTTTTTTTGGGGGGGGGCAGAAAGTCTGATGAGACCGGGGCCACAAAAACAGGTTTGGGGCTATGTGCAGGTGCCACAGCCACACTGATCAGCCTCTGAAAATTAGAAAACCTTTGGTCCTCTGTCTTAAGACTGCACAGTTTGTTTTCCACCAGCTAACAAAACTGTGCTTGGACAACTATGACTTCACTGGGGTGACCAAGATTGTCTTAAAATGAAGGACCAAAAGTTTCTACGGTCCCTCCTCCCGGTGAGTCTGCAGGCTACTCTTGTGAAATCTAGAATCATTGGTTCTGACTTGATGGTGCATAACATAACACAACATGTCTGTTCTTCCCCGTAGGCACTTGGTCACTTCTGCAGGTATAGTGGCTCATTTCCTCTCACTTTCAACATTGCACAGCGGGCATTAGTAAAGGTTGCCCATAGTGAAGAATTACTGTGAGAGAGAGCCAATGCTCCTATAAATTTATTTTTTTCCATTTGGGTACTTTTTTGTTCCAGTCAATGTAATGTATGGGGGTGGGGTGGGGACATGTCATTTTGAAGCAAAGTGTGGTAACATTGGAACTCAGTTTGGTAAAATAATGTCCCATGATACCAGTATGTAGGTAAGTGGGGTTGGTGGGGGGGGGGGAGAGAGAGAGAAAGAGAGAGAGAGATTGAGAGATTAAATCAGCTACATAAATATTGTTCTGATACTTCACATTAAGTTTCTTTTGGTCTGGTTCTAGATGTTCATTAATATAAATGTTCTCCTCTGGTTGGAGGCCATTCCACATAAAATTCTGAGTAGGAAAAGTAGCATGCGTTTTTTTATATATATCATGGTAAAGTTCTGCAAGTTAATATATTAAATACTCAGAGGCTGCAATATTTCTTATTGTTTTCAAAAGTGTTACATGAAAATTTTTTAATAAACAAAATGGAATATTTCTAGAGTCCTTAGATATACACATATATCAATGAGGATACATGAGTCTATCTATGCTTTCCTCAAAATTATAGGAAGATTTCAATTATATATGTTCCCTGAGGTTTGTCAGCACACATGATTCCTCAGACAAGAGTTTTACTGCAAATGCATCTTTAGAATTGTAGTTATTAAAGATAATTATAATAGATACAGTGAAAATGACAAGTTCTCCAATAAAGCTGGCATATAAAATGTGCATGAGTTTGCAGTCTGTAGTAGAAGGATTGCTGATCGACATGGATTTTGAACTTTATATATTTAAATCCTGTGAGGGATTTTAGGATTTTGAAGTGACATCTTAGACTACACCCAGGAGATGTTGTAGGATATACGACAATGTTCAGGAAAATTAAAGCACAGGTGACCTGTTTAAGATTCTATCATATTCTGTCAGTGCACACAAAACACATAATATCTCAGGGCTGCCATCCGATACCAAGAAGGAATTGTTTTCCCTCCCTCACTGTTGGGGGAGTAGAAGTTCCTCCAAGGCTCCCTACTATTGATGTTTGTTTGTTTGTTCATTCTCTGGTTAAGATAAGACCTTCTTCGCTGAATCGCCATTTCTACTCCAACCTGTGAAAATCAGCCACTAAAGTGTGTATTGGCTGATTTGTGTATCAAATAATAGACAGGATATGAAAGTCAATGTGTCATCTAGGAATGGAGTCACAGGCTAGACTCACCCTTGGTGTTACAGGCATGCCTAGTTTCCTCACCCCGATGTCCACAGTTTGATGCAGATCTCAGCAAAGGTAGGGGGTGGGCCACATCTGCTGCTGTACTTGCAAAGGTCCCCCTAGCAGACATCCACTTCTGTATACCAGAGGATAGCCATGTGTCTTCTTTTCTGGAGGACACTCTCTCTGTTTGCTGGCCTGTCAGGTGACAGTTGTCTATTTGATGGGCTGCCTGGTCATTGCTTATCCACAGTTAGCAACACCTGGAAAGCAGGCTGAGCAGGCACCCAAGTCACCTGTACACTTACTTTCCCTTACAGGTGAGATGTACTGTAATTATGTTTAAATTATAAATTTTCTTTATTTATTTATGTAAAATATTTTTATCCTGCCTTTCTCCTCAAAAGGACCCAAGATGGCTTACATCTTTTTTTTAAAAAAAAAAAAAACAGTATTTAAAAACTAAAAACAGTGAGTATACAAAATATTAAAAAAGAATTAAACAAGTATTATATTAAAATGGTAAATAAAAGAAATATTAAAACACATTTAAAACAACAGAGCACAACAATCAATTTAAAACCCCTGTCAGACCACCAGTGATTAAGGTAATTTCTGCCTAAAAAGAAAGGTCTTTGCCTGCTTGCGGAAGGACAGCAAAGATGGGGCCAGACCAGTTTCCCAGAGGAGGGAGTTCCAGAGCCTGGGAGCAACAACAGAGATGGCCCTTCCCTGTGTCCCGTAAATAAATTAATTTTGCATCTCTCTATATAAATGAACACATGTAACTTTATGCACATCTGTGCCTTATTTTGTCTCTTTTAGGGTGATGCATAACTGGCCACACTGGTGTGATGCTGTTAAAGCCAGGCCAGCCGGGCCATATAATGCTAGTTCATGTATTGACCCAGTAAAGAAATTGATTCCTAGCACTGAGCCAGGGATGGAGGAGAGCTACTTTGTTACATGGGATTCTGCCCCCTTCATATTCAGGACTCCCATAAATCAGTCACCCACAGCACATTTTGGGTTCAAATGGTCGTGCTCCTATTTCTTCTAATAGTATGCCTGCCATTCATAAGGGGTAGCAGTTGTCAAACCATTTCCATAAAATTGGATTTGAACCCAAGTCTTCCACGTTTAAGCCCTAATGCAGCAGTGTAGCTATTAAGGAACACCACTATTGCTCCTGAGATCTCACCACACCTGAATATAACATCGCCAAGACAAATAGCAACTTGTGAGTAGTATTAACACTCTGAATGCTATTCTGGCACATAATGAGTTGCCATGTAAGTTGGAAGCAATGGTGGTATGGTAGATTTACATTCGCTTGGGAACAAAGACACAGCTTTTCGATCAGACTAATGGCTTGGAAGTGGCGTCAGAAAGAGTGCTGGTAATCACATTTGACGGCTTGAATTGATGGCTGATGGTTTGTAAAGGGCAATGCACGGGAGTGATGTCAGGGAGCTTTTAATAATGCTTGGCAAATGATCAGACAGCACAGTAAATCACCATGTAGGTGGCAATATCCCCAACTCCAGTTTGCCTGGGGAGAAAAAAGAGAATTTTACCTCCCAAAAAGTAGAGGCAGTTCAGAATCCAGAATTTAATATAGAGTTACAAGAGTCTGACATTCCAACTGATCAAAAAGAATATTGTGCTTTTTTTGGTATACTATCATACATACAGTATATTAATATTTGTGGCCTTTTAAATAATGGGGTCATATCACACGCTAGCAAGGTTATGCTCAAAATCCTACAAGGTAGGCTTCAGCAGTATGTGGACCGAGAACTCCCAGAAGTACAAGCTGGATTTCGAAGGGGCAAAGGAACTAGAGACCAAATTGCTAGCATGTGCTGGATTATGGAGAAAGCCAGAGAGTTCCAGAAAAACATCTACTACTGCTTCATTGACTACGCAAAAGCCTTTGACTGTGTGGACCACAACAAACTATGGCAAGTTCTTAAAGAAATGGGAGTGCCTGACCACCTGATCTATCTCCTGAGAAATCTATATGTGGGACAGGAAGCAACAGTTAGAACTGGATATGGAACAACTGATTGGTTAAAAATTGGGAAAGGAGTACGACAAGGCTGTATATTGTCTCCCCGCTTATTTAACTTATATGCAGAATACATCATGTGAAAGGCTAGACTGGAGGAATCCCAAGACGGAATTAAGATTGCTGGAAGAAATATCAACAACCTCCGATATGCAGATGCTCCCACTCTGATGGCAGAAAGTGAGGAGGAATTAAAGAACCTCTTAATGAGGGTGAAAGAGGAGAGCGCCAAAAATGGTCTGAAGCTCAACATCAAAAAAACTAAGATCATGGCCACTGTTCCCATCACCTCCTGGCAAATAGAAGGGGAAGATATGGAGGCGGTGACAGATTTTGCTTTCTTGGGCTCCATGATCACTGCAGATGGTGACAGCAGCCACGAAATTAAAAGACACCTGCTTCTTGGGAGGAAAGCGATGACAAACCTAGACAGCATCTTAAAAAGCAGAGACATCACCCTGCCGACAAAGGTACGCATAGTCAAAGCTATGTTTTTTCCAGTAATGATGTATGGAAGTGAGAGCTGGACCATAAAGAAGGCTGACCACCGAAGAATTGATGCTTTTGAATTGTGGTGCTGGAGGAGACCCTTGAGAGTCCCCTGGACTGCAAGGAGATCAAACATATCCATTCTGAAGGAAATCAACCTTGAGTGCTCACTGGAAGGACAGATCTTGAAGCTGAGGCTCCAATACTTTGGCCATCTCATGAGAAGAGAAGACTCCCTGGAAAAGACCCTGATGTTGGGAAAGTGTGAAGGCAAGAGGAGAAGGGGACGACAGAGGACGAGATGAATGGGCAGTGTCATCGAAACTACCGACATGAATTTGACCAAACTCCGGGAGGCAGTGGAAGACAGGAGGGCCTGGCGTGCTCTGGTCCATGGGGTCACAAAGAGTCGGACACGACTTAACGACTAAACAACAACAACAAATAATGGGGTAGCTTTCATGTATTTTATAGGACTTTCAGTAATGACACTGTGTTTGCCTTTGAAAGAAAATCTGCATAAAATATGTAGCAAGTAAATGAAAATAGTCAAAAGTGGCTGAATGATAATTAAGTTCTAAGATTTTTTTTTATCCTAAGGTATGTTCAACAAGTTGCTTCTACAGTGAAATGGTCCTGCCAGATTAAGGACTAATCAAGGGATTCCCCAGTGTCAACTTTTATGCTTACTGAAGGCTTTATTTCCTCCAGGATCTAATGCCTGTCACTTATTTGAGCCCTGTTGGTTGGTTTTCATATAGGTATCCTTCTGAAATGCAGTGTGATTTGCCGCCCATGTTACATTCTTCTGTTAACTAGTTCCAGGGTTGAATCTTTAAAACAGGAGCTGTCTTAAATGATACCCCAGTCTTTTCCGGTACTGTAATTTGCTGAGTTCACCAAAGATACAGTTGGACTGGGGGCAATGTACCCATGGCCAGTCCATTATTTTGACAGAGTGAAGCAGCTGCCTGAACCAACAGAGGTTTAGTTTTAGTAAAAGAAAGCAAATTCTTTGTTATTAATTTAAAGCTATAATTGCATTTTTATTGCCAGAGAGAGGGACAGTTGCTTGATGGACTGTCTGTCTCCCACAGTTTGATTGATTTAGAGAGTACTCTAGCCCAGTGATTCCCGAACTTGGCTAACCCAGTGTTCTTGGACTGCAGCTCACAGAAGTCTTGGCCAGCACAGTCTTTTTTAAAAAATCCTGCCTCATCCTATTGCTCTGACCACTCTCTGTCAGTCTAGAGTTCATTTAAACTTCAAAAATACCACTAAAGGCCATTTATTTTATGTTATGAATCCTTAATTCATAGACCAGTAAAATCAGACAGTGTGTTTTCTTGCATGGTCCCAGTTTTCATTGCAACATTTCAGATGGCTGAACTTTACTTCTGCAACTGCCTGTGTGTTAACAGTTTTGCCCATAGTTAAAGCTCAATTCATGTATAATATATTACATACATATTTTATCACACACAGGGATTTTGCATTATTTATTACATGCATGAAAACATTCAGGATGCAGAAATTCATAAGAGGATGCTTCCTTACACAAATGCTTTTCTTAGGCATGTAAAATGTTGACATGGGTAACATCACTGTCTTCTCCTTTCCATAGATGTCTAGTTCCTTGATACATGGACTCCATCTGTCACTTAATTTTAATCTCATTCCCAAAGCTGAAAGGTAAAATTTCTGTGAAGAGGAAAATAATCCTAAAAATGCTATAGCGTATTTCATGTATGCTCTTATAAAATACCATAGCCTATTTGTAATGTGAATGTCCTCTCCAATTTTTGTGTGACCCCACACATTATCTCTCCCCCATTGTTGAACCTATTACCGATGTTGTTACTGCTAGATTTACTGCTGATGTTGCTGCTTCCAGATCTACTACTCATTTCTCCTTGGCCCCCACCCCTGGCACTGTGAATCTGGGCTTGGTCCTGCCATTGATTTCATATCACCATTAGTACCTTTTCTGCTCAACCACCATCCCTCCTCTGCTGCTCCCCTCCAGTAAGTTTTACTGCTTTTGGTTCTGGGAGAACATTCTAAAAGCCAGACTTAGAAGCCAAAATGTCATCTCGAAAACATACTGGAAACTACAGTCAGAGAGAACTCTATGCTGCTGATGGTAAATTACAGTGAATACCACCACTCCCATAGATGTGGAAAGACAACATTTGGGCTTCAGTTGAGGGAAGCTTACACTAAATACAACCTGTTTATCTTTATGTCCATGAGAACTTATGCCAAATAACACTTGGTCTTAAGATTTCATAAATTTGTTGTTGCTTTTGTACCTTCAATAAGAGCATTTCCTGTATCAGTGAATAAGGTACTAATTTAGTCTAATGTCAATATTTTTTGTGTCAGATTAGCATAGAGGTAGTTGGAGAACGAGGAAAATAACCACATTGGCAGCTTGAATGGTAACATCTCTTTGCAAGACTATTTGGATTTCCAATGAAAAACTAACAGAACAGGTTGAATTTTAGTTGATGGGATATATTTTGTTAAAAATCAGTGTATTTTACACATTCAGTCTTTTAGAGTCAGAAAAAAGCACCACTGAGATCAACAGAGCTTACTCCCAGCTAAGTGCGCATAGGATAGCAGTCATAATCATCCTAATAAATTGAGCTATTTTCTATATACTGCTCCTCCTTGCACATCAATGTGTACAAACTGCCATGAGCTTCTGCACTTCAGAATGTAACATAAAACCACTGGTTTTGAGTGATAACTTTATTCTCCATACGTAGCTCCAAGGAGTTTTCTGGTGTGATGTTTTGTTTGTTTTTTTTTTCAAATGAGGAAAAGTGGACATGAAACCATTTTTCTTCTTCCCCAGTTTGTATATACAGGACTGGTTCTTTCATTATCTCAGTGGTTACCAGTGAAATGATTCAAACAGCTGAGAAATAAATGTATGTAAAACATATGGGGCTATGAAGCTCTGGTGACTCTAATTATGAAATGTAGTATTGATTCTATACAGTTATTTACAAAAAAAGTGACTGCTGCTGGCTGTAGCAGTGTGTTTATTAAGCTATGATTTGTCCTAATTATATACATTAGTAATGACAGTATGTGCATATGAAGTGGCATTGATTCTCTGACCTGTGGAGGTTAATGTTTGATGGGAACTCTTGCAATTTAGCAATTGTTTCTTTCATTACAAGAACGATAATGTGAGCATCTCCTTCAGATCCATTTGCTTCTTGGAAAAAGAAGTGAATGAATCCCCTCATATCAGTCTATACAAAGAGGTGAAAAACAGGTTTATCTGCACTGTATCATCAGTCACCATTAGGTCATCTATTTATAAAAGAAATTGTGTCAAAAACCTTGAAGAGCCTAGCTTAATCCTTCAGGCAGCTTGCACTGTGAACCTTGTTTAATGAGAGCACTTCTTAAGACTGCAGATAATACTCAGCAGATTTCTTTGTAGTGGGAAGAAGAAAAGCATCAACTAGATTGACATGAAAAAGCCTGAATAATCTACATATACATGTCTTGCTGCAATGCTCTCCAAAACTCAGGAATAGTAGTTGAAATACAGAACCTGCAGGCTCTGTCTGCATTTTCCTTTTAGTTCCATGGTGAGAGAAACAGAACTGTTTAATTTCCTCTTGCTATACATCTATTAAACTCACAAGTCTCTCTTTCTGGAAAGGAGTTAGCAAACAACAGTAAGTTAGAGCAACTGCTTCTATGTATAAGCGATGACAAGGCAAATGCTGGCCAAATCTATAACAAACACATTTCCTACTCCCTAGTCAAGAAATACAGACCAGGACCTTCCCCAACCTGCCTTGCTATACTTCTCTCATGTCCACACTCATGGCAAGGGAAGAGTGTCTAAGAGTGCAATGAGAGGGTGGGGAAGACATGCATCTGATTGCACCAGAAAGTGTTGCTTTGCTGGGAGAGATCTCCCTTAAAGTAACCCTTCCATCTATTGAGGAATCAGTCCAGCCTGGCCCCAAAAAGGGGCCATACAGCTGGACCAAAAAGGTCCTCCTTGGGCATGGATTAGAGTTGGGCTGGAGCACAATTCTGCCATACATCTCACTGGACCTGTCGACAAGAAGTCTGAAATGCAATCTGTTTCCCTGCGCTATCACATCATTGGTGGATTCAAGGAAAAATGGAAAAGAATGTCAGTGGTTTGGCAATGTTTGCTAAATGGATCCATTTGACACTGTGCCCAAAGAAATTCATACCTATTTAAGGCTGGCAGTATGTTTTCTACACACAAAATCATGCATATATATGAATGGCTAAAAATGTATGCAGCTGATATGCCCAGATGTACTTACGTTAGTGGGGAAAATGTGTACATTAAGAAAAGTACATAAAATATGTACAGTATGAAAGATGCACATGGAATCAGTGTACAAATTTCCACTTGGAAAGAAGGAACAAAGTCTTGCAACATGATACAACAAAAGATGGAACAGGAACACGGGGGAGGAGGTCACCGAAATGGGGTCAAGACAGAGAATTGCCCATACGTCTAAAGGCAAGGGAATGGAGAATAACCTTGACCCCTTCTCCAGCTCAAAGCATCCCTTGAATTGTGGAGCTCCAGTGCAAGGCATTTACCTAATGGAAGAATATCTTGATTTCATCAAGGCTTTATGCAGGGTCCTGCATGATATTCTTGTGGTCAGAGTGGTATTATATGGCCTAGACAAAACTAAGTATTAGGTGTATGTCTATCTGGTTAATGAGGCATAGCCAAGGAGTGCTCACCAATGGTTTCTCATTTTCCTGGAGAGAAGTGACAAGTGGAATGCTGTAAAGTTCTGCCTTTTGCCCAGTGTTATTCAGCATCTTTATAGTTTGGATGAAAAAGTAGAGGTAATGTTTATAAAATTTGTGGATGATACAAAGCTGGCAGTGGTAGCTGATATTTCAAAATTCAGAGATGATGTCTATGCTGCACAGTTATAGCAGTTTGATAACCACTTTTAACTACCCTTTATTAACATACCATTGTATGGAGTCCTGGGATTTGGAGTATGGTGAGGTACTTAGAGCCCTCTGCTAGAAAACATAATTCACTCTTCTAAATTACAGTAAGGAAGTCTAAGTACCTTGCCAAAGTACACATCTCAGATTTCCATAGGATGGAGCCATAGCAGTTTAAGTAGCTTCAAACTGCTATGAGTATGTAATAGAGATGTGCACGATCTGCCAGTGCAGCGGTTTGTGCCAGTTCATTTATCACCCGGAGAGGCGTTCAGAGCTTCAGAGCCCTGCCTCTTCTGGTAGGCGCCCACTTGGAGGCAGCGGCCTGGCTTCCCTGCCCTGCGTCCTCTGGGTGCTGCCGCTGAGTGGGCACCTGCTGGAAAAGGCAGGGCTTTGAAGCACCAAATACCTGTTCAAGCAATAAATGAACCGGCATGAACCGCCAAACTCGTGGTTCACACCGATCTCTAAAGATCAGGAGAATGAGAGTGAGGTTTCTGAAAGAGAAAGAGAAGGAAAGCAAGAGATTAAGAGAGAGAGAAACAGTAGGCCCACTAAACCCCTTTGGGGGCTGAACTTGTCCACTCTCAGCAAGTGACTCCCCCTCGCCCAGCAGGTTACTGTTGAGGGGCTATGACCCTCAAGGAAAAATAGGTTTACCAGCATTGTGAATGATACTTGGGCTTCAGTGCTGTTACTCATGGTAAGGTCCTATCATGTTAGCATCATTTTAGACATACCTATGCCAAAGCTGTTGTGTGTTCAAAATAGTACATGCAAACGTATTAACAAAGATCATCTGGAAAGCTGGAAGTGGCAAGTACAGCTGATAAGAATTTGCACAGGTGTTAATGGTGTGCCATCTGGTAAAAGGAACCATCTGTTCTTGTCATTGCTATCACTCTAATTTATATTGTGATAACATAAAACCATGAGCTGAGTGAACATCAAATATGATACTTTAAGTCATTCTGTAGAATAATCTCACCTGTATTCAAAGACTAGCAGCATGACTGTGGTGGTGGTGGTGCAGCTTTAAGAGCTGGATAATGAGTACTTAATCTCAGACCATAAAAATATTCCCAGCATTCACAGTCTTGCAGGAGAACATTCAAATACTGTTTATTGTGAACAAATGGATGAGAGAGTTCGTATCCAGAGTCATTTTAACTGTATTATTAAGGCTTATAAATAATATTTTAATATTTGATTACAAAGGCTAATAGCATTAACACCTTTTACACCATCACATTCATTAATGCTCATTTTTCTGACTGCCAGATAGCCATATCAAAGCAATACTTGCCAATGCTGAAGCTAAACTTAAATGATATAATTAAAAGGGCTACTAAGAAACTTCACAATATGGGAGCAGGGAGATGGCCACCTGGGCTGCGAAAAATACAGTGGCCAAAATCCTGTTGCTTAGCATAATAAATTGCACTAGAGTAGGTCTGTTGAATCAGTGAGGATTTAGTGAGGAATCAACTCCTCCATAAGTTCCCCTGCTTCAAATGGGCCTACTCTAACTGCAACTTACTTTATCATAGTAAGTAGGTCCATTTGAACTTTGGCCAATGGTATCAGTAACGGAATTAAGAAATTTTAAACTTCGTACTAAATGATTTTATGGAGGCCCTTCCAGATAGTATTGGGTATTACTTTAGGGGAAGGCAGTGGAAGACAGGAGGGCCTGGCGTGCTCTGGTCCATGGGGTCACAAAGAGTCGGACACGACTTAACGACTAAACAACAACAACAACAAATTACTTTAGGTCTTCAATATACAGTAAATCAGCACAGCTTCTTTGGGGAGGCCATTTTCCTCAACCTGTTGAATGCAAGCTTAGATGCTTACCTTAGTGAAAGTTAGAGCAGGGCCCCAAATAATCCTGCTTTTTCTTCTTCTCCGTTTTTCTTTATTTTTTTTCTTTTCTCAAATGTTAGCATTTTGTTGGAGTAGTATCATTATCAGTATTTGTCTTCAGCACATTTGTAGGTTGGCCATAGTGCATCCTTTATGAGGATACTGCACAGGTAGATTTTGACTATCCAGTAAGCTCGTCATCATGACTTTAAGAAATCTCAGAAAATGTTCTAAGCATTCCAAATGTACTTACAGCAGCCAGAGTTTGGAAACACACTTTTTTTGGATATTAAGTCCCAGAATGCCTTGCGTTTCCAAACTGCTGTTCCTACTGTGAGCCCTCACCCCACTCTATGAGCTCCCAGTCCTCTAATGTAGAAGCTGAAATTGCTGGGCTTTGACCATCTCTGAGGGTGGCTTTGCTATCCTCTTTGTTGCCCACCATCCATTTCACCTGACCCTTGGATGTTGGGACAGAGAGATCTTCTTTCCCCGTTTGCCCTTCTGTCTTCATCTTTCTCTCCCCTGCCCTCATCCCCATGCAAGTGATGAGGGAAGGGGTGAGGAAGAAAGGGAACAAATTACTACCCCTGCTCCACTGCAGCTGTTGAATCAATAAGTCAGGTGGATCCCTGACACTCCTGGTGCCTGGGGCTTCACTGTCCTATTGGATAGGCTTAGATATGTGAGACTACCATATGCAAGAAGAGCATGGAGAAGAATGTGTGGGTCTGAATGTGCAATGCTTGTATTAGTTCTATACTGAGCCTGTGTCTTTGTTTTGTCCTCTGCCCTGGGAAGGATAGCTGGAGGCAATATTTGCACTCAAGGTGGGTAGTTCCACACCTTTCCAGCAGCAAATATAAATGGGCAGACACACAGCAGGTGTTTGCACTCTACAAATTTTGGTACCAGTTGCCCCAACTTATTTATGGCTCCAGGCAGCTCAGTGTCATTGAAAGGATGGAGTTCTTCTCTAGATCAGTTTCAGTACAAACTGGAAAAGAATCCAGGGCCATACTGCTTGCTTGTGTATTAAAGACCAGCTCTGTGTATTATTGTGACCTGGCCCAGGACCCCCTTCCGTAGATGGGCCAGACAGAGCTTCACCACAAAGTTTATTTTTATTGTCCAACACAAATATAGCCACTCTAGGCAGATCACAAACATAAATTGCTCTCAGTGAGTGCCAGGGAGTTTAATGTTCTCTTAAACAAACATTTGTTCTTAGCAAGAGCCCTTACAATCACCAGCATAGGTTGAAGTGAAGTCCTGACCCTTCTACAGTTTCTAGTATGCCTCACAAATGAGCGTGGCAAGGAGTTCCATAGCAGGGATGCTGAATACAAGCCTGCATTTCTCCTTGCAACCAGGTAGCCTGCAGCCTTTCTCCAGTTATGCCGGGGTAAGCCTCCTCCAGTGTGCCGTAACTAGGCTGCCAGCACCTCTCCTGGGTTGTGTGTCTAAAGTCCATCTTAATTTGTGCAGACTCTGGGGAGCAGCGTACTGTGGGAGGAGCATGTGGAGGGGAGGACTCAGCAGGTAGATTTGCAGGAGACTTCTGGCCACCCCTGCAGGTTGGAACAGCAGGCCCTGGGCATCTCTGCTGGCAATGGCCTCGATGACACCTTGCCCAGCGCTTCTCCTCCCTGTGCCTGGCTTCGTCCCTCCACACTTGAGCTGCCTCCTCCAGGGGAACCAGGAATGACTCCCACTGACTCCCACCGTCCTGTGTCGGATTCTGATGGTGGATACTCTCCCAACCGTTCTGTAGAGTGTGTGTGTGTGTGTGGGGGGTTCCTCCTGCACTGCCAGGGCTTCCCAATCCCACTCATTTTCCCAGTTCTCGCTCCCTTCACTCTCCTCCCAGTCCTCCTTCAATTCCCAAGCCTCTAGACTTAGCCTCACCTCAATTGACAGGTGTGCTGCACATGGGAAAGTGAGTACCTGCTCTTGAGGAGGTAGAAAACCCACTTTCCCCAGCAAGGGGGCTGGGCTTACAATTATGCTATGGCATTCGAAGTGTGTTATTCTAAACAGCTACCTACCAGTTGGATAATTTTCCCATCTTCGCTTCCTTCTTACAAACAGCAAAGAGGCAAATAAGCTTAGGTTTATCTTGGGGTGAAACTGTAGTTTTGCTTTAAAAAATTCTTGTTCAGTACATGATGCTGATGAGTTTAGAAATGGATTTTGTTACAGCATATCAAGAGTGATTATATGAAATGTGCTTAGAGAATAAAATGCTTCCTGAGATCAATGGGATAATAAATATCTCTCCCATCCATGTTGCTTTCTAAACACTTTTTGAAGTACAGCACCCAAAACCTTCAACACTTAGGTTTTGTCACACTTGACAAGCTGTCGGTTTTAATGAAAATGCTCTCCATCAGAAAATACATAGATTTCTCCTTCTACTTTCCTGTCATCTTTTATGACTGGTATTTTATATTTTAGAAGAACTGGTTGTTCAAGCATTATATAAGCATTTAATATCTATTAAGAAAAACAAGGAAATATGCATGCTTTCAAAGCTGCAACCATAAACATCATATGTTGGTGTCAAATTGATACAGTGGATTATCTGCAACATGTGGCAAAGCTAACTCTAGTTTATATTATTTTAATGAAAACAAGACAAAATGTTTTCATTTGTATATAAAACAAAGGTATGATATACTGTGTTGGATACTGGGATCCTTTACTTGCACATTGTAGAAGCATTACCTGAGTGGTCTTTGGACCTATGCAGTGGAATCAGGAATAATATGTTACTTTCTTGAATGCTCCAGTTGAATACTCCATCCCCTTTCAATAGTTTGCCATTCATATATATGACAACTCTCTGTTTTTGACATCACCCTGTGATCAAGGTTCTCCTGCTTAATCACTCAGGGAGTGAATGAGGCATTTCCTGGAAAAGAAGCTCAATTCAGAGAATGTTCACTTGTTTTCTACACTGCTGCCACTGTGTCTCATATCTGCTGCTGCTTCAGCAGATTTGCAAGAAACTGCGGAAAACACTGGATTGCAGCTGATTAAACTATATGAAGATGAATTCTTGTCTCTTTTTTTTTTTTCATGTGTGGAATTATTACTACATGAAAGTGCAATGATGTTATTGTGCTGGCAGAGCAAATCAACATTCTACAAGGCAATTCCAAAAATGAGGAAAGCCCAAACAAAAAATCATAACTTTGAAATTGGACTTCAGATCAGCACCATTCACACTTGAAAAACAGCCCTGACAGTTGCTTTATGTTTGGGTGAGAAGTGGTTAACTGATGAAGAAAGGAGTCAGCTTCTGGGTTTTTTCCTTGCTTGGTGTCACTTTGTGAATGGTAGTGAGCAGAAGAGGGTATCCTGTAGACCATCTTGATTGCTGCCATTGATGTTGTCAATATTCAGGCTGCTCTTTGCTATGCAAAGCATGTCATAATTTTCCTGCTGGTAATGCGGGCACAATATAATGCAGCAATAGTAGGCCTGGAACTCCAAATCATGGATATGGAAGCACCATAACCCACATTCATAAACTGGAGGGTGTTTTTCTTTAAAAAAGAATTGAATAATAATTGACTTGACAGATCTTTCCATGATCTCTAAGTGACAATAGCATTATTATCAGAAATAACAGTGTTATCAATAATTTGCTTCAGCAGATTTCCTTTGCCTCCAAATTTCTATTTTGGCTACTTTGTGGATTAATTACATGCTCAAATTCTAAACATTCATGCGGAATCATGTGGTGGTGAGGGTGATTGCATATTACAATGTAACTCAGAATCAGTCACCCAATGATGACACTGAGGGAGCGAGAGGGAGAGTAGTTCTCTGTTTCCTGAATAAACTAAATTGGTGATTCAAGCTAATCTGAGATTATGTTGTATCACCCCACTGCAAGCAAAGGGAAAAGAATGGGTGGAAAGGCAAACAGATTTAGGTGTACAGCTGGAATACAGGCTATCTAATTGAGTGGAAAAAGTGACTTGAACCATCCTTTCTGATACTCTTGCTTCTGTGGAGGGCGAGGGGCTATATTTGTATTTTTAAAGATCTTTGAATTATTTTATTTTATATTTTAGGTCTAGTTTCATATTATTTATCTGTCTGCCTGACACCTAATTCTCCTCACACAGAATCTAGAGGGGAAACCCACAAGTATTAACTTGGACAGAACTGGAATTTCCTTTTAAGGGTCTCTCCACTATTTTGTCTCATGACTATATATGAGTTAACGACCTCTCCATTTCAGATTTAATGGCCATCCTGTCTCTTATACCAAATGTTTACTAGGATTACCTTCAATGTGGTTGTCATGTTCCCACCTGTCCCTTGGTTGTTTCACCAATCAAAGGCACAAGCTATGTGTCATTCAGCTGCCACCAGTTGATTACATCAACTTTATTCACTATTAATGACAGAGGTCTGGGCAACGTATCATTTAAGAACCAAGTAGAAATTGTTTATTGTTACAGGTGATAACAGTCCAGTCAATGTCGTTAACTCTCAACTAAACAACAACCTTCTTCCTCCACTCTCAACCCCCTACCCCTTCTCTCTCCCCCCTCCTTTTCTTTACCCCCACTTAACTCCGCCCCTCACCAACTCCTATTGTTGCATGCAAATCTCCACATAAATATTAATGAGCAGGGTGAATGCTACATCCCTCCTCCCTTAATTAGTTTGTTTTAGGAGGGGAAACTTAACAGTTTGCCCTCATAAACAAATGAAGGTTCATGGAAGAATGCAAATATTAACTTCTTACATTACTAAGGATACATACTATTATTTTTACTATCACTGTATCTGTGTAGGCATCCTTCAGTGTCTAGAATGGTAACGTGCTCTGAATAGAGGTCTTGGAACAGCATCTAGCTTGGCTGAGAAGGCCAATTCGAGAGTGACAATCCCTTCCACAATGAAGACAAATACAATCTGTCCCCTGTCCAGCTCCCTGATTTTGCTGGTTTTGGGACTGCCTCTTTGCCTCGGTCTGCTGAACAAGTGTCTCTTCAAATTGGGAGAGGCCATTCTGCACCGCCTGCCTCCAGGCTGAATGCTCAGATGTCAAGGTTTCCCATCTGTTGAGGTCCATTCCTAAGGCCTTCAGATCCCGCTTGCAGATATCCTTGTATCGCAGCTGTGCTCTCCCTCTGGGGCGCTTTCCCTGCACTAATTCTCCATACAGGAGATCTTTTGGAATCTGACTGTCAGCCATTCTCACGACATGCCCAAGCAAACGTAGACGTCGCTGTTTCAGTAATGTATACATGCTAAAAATTCCAGGTCATTCTACGACTACTCTATTTGGAACTTTGTCCTGCCAGGTGATACCAAAAATGCGTCGGAGACAACGCATATGGAATGTGTTCAACTTCCTCTCCTGTCGTGCACAAAGGTTCCAGGACTCACGGCAGTACAGGAGTGTCCTCAGGACACAGGCTCTATAGACCTGGATCTTGGTATATGCCATCAGCTTCTTATTAAGCCATTCTCATTGTGAGTCTAGAGAAGATGGTAGCTGCTTTGCCAATGCATTTATCCAGCTCAACATCTAGGGAGAGAGTGTCAGTGATCGTTGAGCCAAGGTACACAAAATCATGAACAACCTCCAGTTGTTGTGTAGAGATGGTAATAGAGGGAGGTGAGTCCACGCCCTGGCCCATGACTTGTCTCTTCATCAGGCTGATTGTTAATCCAAAATCTTGGCATGCCTTACTAAAACGGTTCATAAGTTGTTGGAGCTCTTCAGCAGAATGGGCAACAACAGCAGCATCATCAGCGAAGAGGAAGTCCTGCATGCATTTCACTGTATCTACCTCTTAGTTTATTAACATCCAAGCAAATTTTGCACTTTAAGCATATCACATAACTATTACACAAACAGAACAGTTAATATTGAACTCAGAAAAAAAAGGATTTTCTCTAGTCATCTGGCCTTCTAGACAAAGTGTCCGCGACCACATCCTGAGATAGTTGTTGTGGGTTTTCCGGGCTGTTTGGCCGTGTTCTTAAGGTTTTTTTTCCCTAACGTTTTGCCAGTCTCTGTGGCCGGCATCTTCAGAGGACAGGAGTCAGAACTCTGTCTCCTGAGATACTTTTACACTGCGGATTTCAAAATCAAAGTCTTGCAAAATCAGCACCCATCTCGTTTGCTGCTATTAGATTTCAATAGTTCGTAGCCACACCAAAGGGGAATGGTCGGTGCAGAGAACGAATATCCTTCCCCAAATGTAGGGCTTCAGCTTTTGCAGTGTCCATACGATAGCTAGACACTCTTTTTCAATGGTGGATAAATGTCTCTTGCCAGGTTGGAGTTTCTTGCTGATGCAAGTCACTGGATGTAGACTCCTGCTGTCGTCTGTTTGGCACAGCACGGCTCCCAGTCCCACATTCAATGCATCCGTGTACATGATAAACTCACGGTTGAAGTCTGGTGCAATAAGGACAGGTTTTGAAGTCAGTGCTCTCTTCAGACGATAGAAGGCTACCTGGCACTCTGACGTCCACTGGATGTTTTCAGCTTGCTTCTTTCGGGTTAAGTTTGTTAATGGAGCGGCTATTTCACTAAACTTCAGGACAAAACATTTATAATATTCGACTAACCCAAGGAACGCTCAGAATTTCTTTTTAGAAGTTGGGGTGGGCCAAGTATCAATAGCTTCTATCTTTGCATCTAGGCGTTTGATCATCCCCCACTCTGACTAGATGCCCTAGGTACTTTATTTCAGAGTTCCCAATTTGACATTTCACTGTCAAACCAGCATCACGTAACCTTTGCAACACAACTTCTAGATCAGATTTATGTTCCTCCCAGGTCTGGCTAAAAATACCGATGTCATCCATGTAAGCCATAGTGAACTCTCTCAGGCCATACAGGGTTTTATCTACCAGCCTTTGAAATGTGGCTGGTGCATTTTTTAACCCAAAACTCATGACTCGAAATTCGTATAATCCTAAAGGACTGCAAAAAAAGCTGTTTTCTCTTGGTCTTTAGAATCCATGGGCACTTGCCAAAACCCTTTAGTCAAATCCAAATTGGAGATATATGGACATTTCCCTATTGTTTCAATAAGGTTGTCCAGGCAAGGCATAGTGTAGGCATCTGCCTTGGTAATATGATTTAGTTTTCGATAGTCCACACAGAACCTGACGCTCGCATCTGGTTTATCCACTAAGACTATAGGAGCAGCCCACGGACTCATGGATGGTATAATAATATTAGCTTTTAGCATCTCACTCAGCTCTGTGCAAATCTTTTCTATATAGGGACCTGTTACTCTGAAAGTAGTGACAGCTATGGGTTGGGCATCCCCAGTGTCTATTTTATGCACTACCCCTTTTGCAATTCCGAGTTTGTGCGAAAACACTGACCCATATTTCTGCAAGAGAGTACACACTTCTTCTTTCTGTCTTAATGATAGAGCTGGGCTAAGGACCACATCTTCAGGGTTATTTTTAAGTTCCCCCTTGCCTTCCCAGCATATCAATCTTTGCTTCTCTTCTGGGTCTTCCTTGACAGTATATAGAACCCAGTTTTGTTTCCTATATTAGGGTTTTAACATGCTGACATGGACTACTTTACGGCCTTCATCTTCCCTTTGGAGAATATAATTGACATCATTCATTTTGGAGACCACTGTGTATGGTCCGATCCACACTAACTGCAACTTATTTTTTTTTTATGGGTCTCAACATTAATACTTCTTCTCCAGGACCAAATATTCTTTCTCGGGCTTTTTTGTTGTACCAACTTTTCTGTCTACCTTGGGCCCCCTTTAAGTTTTCCCCAGCTATCTCTAGAGATCTTTGTAAGGTGTTCATTAAATTATCCATGTATTCTACAATCGACTCAGGATCCCTTTCTTTATAATCTTCCCAGTTCTGTCGTAAGAAATCTAAAGGCCCTCTTACTTTATGACCAAACAAAAGTTCAAAAGGACTAAAACCTGTGCTTTCTTGGGGAATATCTCGATAAGCATATAGCAGTGGTTGTAATTTATTATCCCAGTAATTTGGGTTCTCTGCCACATACACACGTATCATCCTCATTAAAGTTCCATTAAATTTTTCCACTAACCCATTCATTTGGGGGTGGTAAGGAGACGACATCACATGGGAAATTCCACAGACCTGCCATAGTCTCTTCATTAGTTTGGAAGTAAAGGAAGTTCCTAACTCTGTTATTATTTCTGATGCAAAACCCATTAGGCACATATAACTAATTAACGCATCTGCCACAGTTTCCATCTCGTATGTTTCTTAGGGGGACAGCTTCTGGGTATCTGGTGGCAAAATCAATAATGGATAAAATATACTTATTTCCTCGTCTAGTCGCCCTGGGTAGGGGTCCCACCAGGTCCCACCAGGTCCAGACCTAAACATTGGAAAGGGGTCAAGATAACAGACAATGGGCATAGTTTAGCTCTAGTTTTGTCATTTCCAGTACCTCTCTTCTGGCAAGTATCACAGATTTGGCAATATTGCTTCATTTGCTGCCCTGTCCCTGGCCAATAAAAATTCTGTGCGACCCTTTTCTTAGTGCAAGAGACGCCCATGTGTGCTCCAAATACATCTTTGTGTGCTTTTTCCAGAATCTTTTCTCAGTATTTAACAGGGACAATTAGCTGTTTGTGGAGCCCTTCTCCACTCCTACAAGGTGCCATTAAAACCTCCCTATACAATAGGTCTTGGTTCACACAATACCTCTCTGGATGTTCAGAGGACAGTGGAATGGGATTCTCTTTAACTTTTTCAAAGCAACTATTTAAGGTGCTATCTTCCTTTTGTTCCTTAATAAAGGAGGAATTATTAAGATTTTTCATCAGCACCAAATCAGCAGTCTCCCTTATTTCAGGATATTCCCCTAAACCGGGTCTTTCAACGAGATTTTCGGTGGTTGGGATTCCCATACTTTCCTCAGCGGCTACAATCTGCCTCCCCTGAGAGTGGGTTACCATGCAAACACTCTGCACATGCTTTGAGAGATCCAAACCAATCAGACAAGGAGCTGGGATTTGATCTGACACAGCTACTTTCCATATACCAGACCACCCATGGTAATTCAATGCTACTCTAGCCATTGGCAATACTACATAATCAGAATTTATCCTTTTGAGAGTGATCCTCTCCTCTTCCAAAATGTTTTCTATAGAAATTATGTCTGGGTGGCAGATAGTTACTTGAGAACATGAGTCTCTAATGCCTAGATACTTTTTTCCATTAATTAAAATCATTTCTCCAGAGCTTTCCAGTAAGTCTTGGTCACACTGGATTAAATAACATTGTATCACTCTGTCCTCGGGAAGCTCTGGGCTCTCTGCAAAGTCCGTTCCCTTAGCAACACTGCAGCCGTTAGAGGCTTCAACTGCTGATGGCTGAAAGCAAAATATTTTTTTTAGGCTGACTGAAATGTTTATTTTTATGAGTTTCACATTGGGACCAAAAATGTCCTTCTTTACCACAAGCATAATAACATTGCTTATTTGCCCTATGTTCAGAGTAAAGGGATTTATCAGCTTTTCCCTCAGGGTTATTCGACCTCAGTAGACTTTGCTCTGAGAATGAAGGTCTTGCTTTAAAATGGCTTTCCTTAACTTGAGTATGACTGACATAATTCTTACTGGATGAGGATGCTCTCTTACTGACGTCCCAAACTTTTCTGTCAATTTTTACCTCAGAGAATCGAGGATCTTTGATCCCACTAATAGAATCAGCATATTCAGACACCTGTTGCACATTTTTAGAATCCTTGTCCTTGACAAGATAATGCAACTCTCCTAGTAAAATTGAATAAAAAAATTCAAAGTTCTAATCCAAACACATTTTTCATTTGGTCTAAGGAGGTGACCCGTTCCTGTTCTAGCCACTTATAAAGATACTGAATTAAACGTGCCCCAAGTTGTGCAAAAGACTCCTCAGGTTTCTTTGAAATTGATTGAAATTTTCTCCTGAGATGCTCAGAATTAATCCCAAATCAGGAATACACCATCTTTCGGTAAGCCTCAAAATCTCTAGCTTGTTCAAGAGGCATCTGTGACTAGATCTCAGATAAAATTCCCCCCATCTGTGACCTTAAAATTATCATCCTCTCATCTTTAACCCCAAAGTCCCAACAAGCTCTCTCAAAGGAAAGATTCAGGACAATTTCCTTTCCGATATTGGGAAAATTTCTTTAGATCGATATTTGAGGGATTTCCCACACTGGAATTATTATTATTATTTTGAGCAGCTATTTCCAATTTCTTCATCTCAATTTAGAACTGCATTTCTCTTTCTCTTTGCCTGGTTTCTTGCTCAAATTCCCTTTTCCTTTCAAGTTCTCTGATTTTTTTCTTTTTCCAATTCTAATTGGTTTTTCATAGCTAACTCCTTCAGTTTAAATTCTTGTTCTAGATTCCATTTTTCAAAATCTTGGGAGCTTTGGTTATTTTCTCCTTCTGAGGCAATTTCTTCAGTTTCTTCATCACTTTGAATTTGAGGGTTCCCATTTCCCTCAGCACTCTAGAGCTCAACCTGTGCCTCCATAACCAATTTTTTACTTTGTTTGGGCGGCATAAACAATACAATTTTTTATTAAATTGGACTGGTACTTTTCCCCCACAAGAGCCAAAAGGACCTCTTCTTGGGATTCCCCAGACCTGGGTTCAGAAGCCCCAAAACTAAGTCTTCCACAAGACTCTAACGGGTAAGCACTTCTTACGCCACAGATCCTAACCCCTTTTTCATCCAGACTCAAGAAAATTCAATTTCACACTGGATTGTTTCAGATCCCATCGCTATGCCACCAATTTGTCATGTTCCCGCCTGTCCCTTGGTTGTTTCACCAATCAAAGGCACAAGCTATGTGTCATTCAGCTGCCACCAGTTGATTACATCAACTTTATTCACTATTAATTACAGAGGTCTGGGCAACGTATCATTTAAGAACCAAGTAGAAATTGTTTATTGTTACAGGAGATAATAGTCCAGTCAATGTCGTTAACTCTCAACTAAACAACAACCTTCTTCCTCCACTCTCAACCCCCTACCCCTTCTCTCTCCCTCCCTCCTTTTCTAACTCCGCCCCTCACCAACTCCTATTGTTGCATGCAAATCTCCACATAAATATTAATGAGCAGGGTGAACACTACAGTGGTTTTCTGTGCTCTCACTTTCCCTCAGTTCATTCATCTATACCTTCTCTTTTTTCATCTCAAACACCCACCTTCTCACCTTCTTTTCACGTGGATGATCAAGTTCATTATGGCTTCAAATTCCATTAATCATTCGAACATTTCATTTATTTTCAGTCTACTCCCAAACCTGGGGGGCTGGAAGGGTTAGCTGCCAATGTACGTATTTAGGCTGAGGTCATTGAAAGAACTCATTTAAATTCCTTGATGCCTATGTTTCAAACCACAAACAATATTTCACCTCCGTCTGGACCAGGGATGGTCTAATTCTTGTTCTGACTTCAAATAACTTCTGTAGGTTCCTTAAGTGATAATGCAAATTTTCCTCAGCTTTAATCGAAAGATATATATTTTCAAGATGTAAGACCAAGAGAGATTCCATAGTTTTGTGTTACATCTTGCATTTGTCTACATAAGTCCTCTGAGCCTCAGTCTTTATGCAAATGAATCCTCAGTTTTTATGCAAATAAATCCTGATGGAGAGGGGGACCATTCCTCTTTGTACCTGCTGCCTTCTCCCTCCTCCACCACCAAGCATTCTCAAGAAGCCCATAGCAAATTGTACATATGGGCCAAATCTGTATCACCTGTTTTGAAGGATTGAGAGTGTATCAGGCATAACCATGATGCATCAGCATGTATGCTTACACCCCCCTGCATTGGTCTGTACAGAACTCACATACCTTCACTGTGCTATTGTCTTCAGTTAGTGAATTCATTTCCAACGTTCTAACTACAATCTACAGACATTCTTCCCTTCCTGAATGCTTGCAGAGGTGTTTAATGACTAGAACATGAGATAGGGCTTTGGAAATCCAGGTGCAAATTTCCACTCAGCTACAAAACCCACTGTCTTTCCACATAATTTATCTCACCAAATTGTTGTGAGAAAAAAATTGTGTAACCTCCATGCATAATAGCTGAGCAATTCAGAGAAAGGATGATGAAATAATGTTAAACTAAATATTTGTATTTAATGTTGTTGTACTCTTTTGCCTTTTAGTTATCACATTCTAATATCCAATTTCCTTTCCTTTCCTTTCTTTAAGTCTGAAGTGGTCTGATAGTTCTTTGTTATTCATATCATCATATGTAATTATGTATATCAACCTGTATAATTATGATATATTTCATATTCAGGTTCAGTACTAACATAAAAGAATATGCTTTTGTATTTTTCACTAGCTGACTCACATCTAATAAGTAATTTTATCCCATTTTATTAAAAAAATATCTGTATGTTATCTGTGCTGCAACAATGATGAATACTGAATTAATTAGATGTTTCTTGAGCAGTTCCATGATATAGCATATGTTGGGGTTTTTTACAAAAAATATTCTTTATACTTTTCAATTGAGTTAGAGATAGGTAGTGAATACGTATCATTTTAAAATATAAGCACTGGCAACAATGTGCATTTTTTGGTGTTTGACAGGAAAAGTTATAATTCGTTGGAGCAAGAGAATGGCAAAGGTTTTTCAGATTTACAAACCTTTCCGTGTTCTTATGTCTTTTAGGATCTAGATTTCTCATCACATCCACGGGAGCCTTGTATATTATAGATGTACAGAATGAAGATGGATTGTATAACTACCGATGTATCACACGGCACAGATACACTGGAGAAACACGACAGAGCAACAGTGCTAGACTTTTTGTATCAGGTATGCAATGATAGTTGACAGAAGTGAAAGTGCTTATTCCTACGTAGGCATTTAGTCTTTCAGAAAATGTGTAACGTGTATATTCACAACTTAAGAAGAATAGCAGTTCGCCTTGTAGGTAGGTATTCTTGGAGATGGGCATGAACCTCTGGTGCGGCAGTTTGTGTTGGTTCGTTTAGCATCCTAACAGGTGTTCAGCATTTCAAAGCCCTGCCTCCTCTGGTGGGTGCTCACTCAGAGGCAGGGGTGTGGCTTCCCTGCCCTGCCTCCTTCAGGTGCTGCCTCTGAGTGGGCACCTGCCGGAGGAGGCAAGATTTTGAAGCACTGTTCAGCCACTAAATGAACCTGCATGAACCACTGAACTGGCACTTCATGTTCATCTCTGCACAATGCTCACCAAGAATTATCCATGAAATGTATAAAATATCAAGAGTGGGGAAGACAGGAATGTTGTGCCAAAAAGGGGAAATGGGAACGCTGGTTAATTCAGAATAGTGTATGAGAAGTAGGTTCCTAAAATAACCTTTAACATATGGATAGTCCCCTATTACAAGGGTCCCCAACCCCCAGTCTGTGGCCTGGACCGGACCGGGCCACGGAGACAGATATTCCACCCACCCCTGCACACATTCCCCCCGCACAGCCCCTTTGTGCATGTGTGTGAATGCACATGCCCCTGCGCCCCCACCCCTTTGCGCATTCGTGTGAGTGCACGTGAGTGGCCCCATCTGCCCCCGCCCTTCGCGCATGCGCACGAGTGGACGCGCACCCACACGAGCGCCCCTGCTCCCTCCCGCACGTGTTAACCCCTTTACACATGCACGCGAGCGCAGGGGGTGCCCCGCCTTCCCCAACTGGTCCGTGGTGTTAAAAAGGTTGGGGACCCCTGCCCTACACTGAGTTATTACATTCTTGGGTTACAAACCAGAAAAACTGTTGAAGATCAGAGGAAAGATGTGCATTTGCTCAATCAGGCAAGTAAGTCTGTATTTCAAAATCTTAGATATGGGAACAGTCTTTTTAACCTTAAAAATAGTGGCCAAAGTGGGGTAGTCCTATCAAATCAATGGGAGTTTGGTGAATCAGCACTAATGAAAGTGTGTCATTGATTCAAGGCTAGACTCCCACTGGATTTATGCAAGCAGTCTTAAAATGAGGATTGCATTTATGAGCATTTGCAGCTCACAGTGACACAGAACAAGGTCAAGCAATTTCACAGACCTGAACTTTTCTCGGTACAGAAATATGCTGTAGGCTAGATCAGGTTCTCAGTCTGTGAATTTGAGAACCCAGAGGTATCTTTTAAAAACAAATATTCTATTTTTTATTTTCTGAAAAAGGACTCAAAGCAGCTCATAAGAAGCTGCTGAAATTGTGCATGCTGGTGTGCTGAGTGGATACTAAGTCTGACTAAAGAAGCTACTTGGATGAGTAGCGAAACGTCTCAATCTAATAAGAAAGAAGTCCAGTTGCCATGACTCAGCTTCCAGATAACCTCACCTGGATGACTGAGAACCTTCACAGAAACTTTTGTATTATGTTAATGAAAAGTGTTCTCTAACTGATTAATCAACTGAATGCTGTCTGCCTCCCAAGACATAACTGTGTTCCTTTCTAGACCCAGCAAACTCGGCTCCATCTATTCTGGATGGATTTGAACATCATAAAGCCATGGCAGGACAGCGAGTGGAGCTGCCTTGCAAAGCATCTGGACACCCAGCACCAAAGTATCGCTGGCTGAAGGACAGCGTTCCCTGGGAGCCTGATAGCAGGTTCCGGCCAACAGTGACGGGGCTCCTGATAGAAAACACACGCCCATCAGACTCAGGCAACTATGTGTGTGAAGTGTGGAACAATTATGGAACAGCTGAAGTGATAGGCCGCTTGCACGTAAAACGTAAGTGGTTCACAGAATACCGGGCTCCATCACAAAGGAACTCCAAATCAATTCAATTAAGTCAAACAAAGATAGATTGCATACAAAGTGTTAGTTTTGCTGAACAGGAAGAAAATTGGTACCATGAGCTTCTGGTACCATGGGTTTCTTACAGCTGAACTGTTCTATTGAGAAATGCCACCCAATGTTCAGCAGGACTTGTTCACAGGTAAGTAACTACATGAGTACAAGCATAATCCATGATTTACAAATATAAAAGAGCATTGTTCTATGCATTCATTGGCTGAAATTCAGCATCACACTAGTAGCTAACCAGCAGAGCAACGTGACTTTCCTCTCTTCCTCTTCCTGCTTGCAGTCTTGAAAAGTGAAAGCCTGCAGAGAGAAGGGAATTGTGCCCTTCTAGTTCCACTGTCAGAAGCAGACCCCTTTCCACTAGGTCCTGGCCATTGATACCACAAATAATGCAAATGCAGCCTTGTTTACACAGGAGGCTGCAAAAATTATCTTGGGATCATTTCCACCATTTATTTTATGCCTGTTTGGAAAAATACAGGGCAACAATGACTAACCCTTATATAGAGCTAGCCAGAATAAAATGTTGTGAGTGTGTTCTCATGAGTTTTGGGAGCCTGAGATTTCTCAGGATCTTTACAATGTGGTTCCATGCCCAGAGTGGATCCTCACTGCAGTGACCCTGCCTGCTTTCTAGCTCCCCACAACTTCACCCCTCCAGTAAACTGTCAGAGAATACATGTTGTCATTAAGTGCCATCAAGTTGCTTCTGACCTATGCAGCAACTCTAACAGAGTTTTCAAGGTATATGAGATGTTCAAGAACTGTTTTACCATTGCTACACCCCAGTAAGTTTCCATGGTCAAATGGAGATTTAAAGCCAGGTCTCCCCTGAGTCCTGGTCTGACACTTTGTCCAGTGCAACCTCCTGGCTTAGGCTACCTGTTACATCTGGAGAAAAAAATGCAGCCGTGTTTACACCAAGAGATGTGGAAATTATCTTCGAATCTTTCTCCACCACACACACCATTCTTTATTCTTTGTGGTGTTTTCCTCCATGCTTTGTTGCTATTACTGAAATACCAATACTGACCTAAAAGGAGAGTCACTTCACTCTTTATGACATATCATTTTTGTACCAGGGATCATATGTTAAATACACAAATAGATAAAGCATATATTTATGTGTTGTGGGACATGCACCAGAAGGTGGTGGTATGGAATAAACCAAGCTTGCTTTGCAACCCTTTCAATGTCTTATTTCAAATAGGTGTTACCGTAAATTAACCGTTCTCTGCAGAGACCTAGGCAAGTGTTCTTCTATTTATGCAATTGTACTTACATGAGAGGAGAGTGGGAATGTGCTACCTCTTTACTTTGCAGCAGTGGTCTGTACCAGGGAGTCTGCTGAACCCAAGTAAGTGCCCACACAATTTTGAGCTTTCCACAGCTGGGCTTTCAAGTGACCTGAAGAACCTATACAACTATAACAAATGACCCTATTTTAAATGTTAGCCTTCTGACATGTTTGAGGGGCACTGGCAGTGGATGGTGTAGAGCTACCCAGTACATTCCCACTCTTCCCCTTCATTAAGAAGTGAAAATTCCTCAGGTGAACCCCGAAGTGCTCTCTTCCATCCACCTATTAATTGAACACTTTGATTCCTGCTTTGGTGTCTATTTCCTATCCATGACAAATACCGTATTTTTCTGTGTATAAGATGATATTTTTGTCTAAAATGTTTAGATTAAAAATTGAGGGTCATCTTATACATGGAAGTAAGAAAGTGGAGGGGGAAGCAGGAATCATCAAAGCACTTTGATTCCTGCTTTCCCCCTCCACTTTCTTGCGAGGAAAGTGGAGGGGGAAAAGCACTTTCCTCACCAGAAAGGGGAAGGGGAAAGCAGGAATCAAAGCGCTTTGATCCCTGCCTTCCCCCTCCACTTTCTTGTGAAGAAAGAAATTTTGGGTTAGAAAAGTGGGGGGGGGGCATCTTATACATGGGGGCATCTTATACACTGACAAATTTGGTATTTGGTGCAATTTCAAGCATATTTTTTAGTAATTTTGGGTCCAGCCTCAGGCATATGTTTAGTAACATATGTGTGCACATGTGCACACACACGCACACACACACACATTGTGCTGCTTGAAATAGCCTTTGCTTTGGAAGGTCATTCTCCTAACCTGAGATGTGTTATCATACATTTGCAAAGTCATTGTCTTCCTTCCCTTCCTACTCCATTTGTCTAGGGATCAAAGGGATAAGATGGGCCCACTAACAGTCTCTCTCACCAAGGCCTTAAAAATATATATATATATCTAGAGATAGTTCTGGAGAAACATGAATAGCTGTACTTTCCCAGCACACATCTGCTTGCTGTACCATATTTCTAACATATTAGTACTGCTTCTTATGCTAAAGTGCTGTTTTCTGATTTGCCTCCTTCCTCTTTGCTTGAATCTTCAGAGCCTCTCAAAGCCACAATCAGTCCACGAAAAGTTAAGAGCAGTGTTGGTAGCCAAGTGTCCTTGTCCTGCAGTGTGACCGGAACGGAGGACCCTGAACTCTTCTGGTACCGGAATGGTGAAATCATCAACACTGGGAATAATGTGAGGATCATTGGGGTCAATCATGAGACCCTTATTATGGACGGCATGGCCAAAAGCGATGGTGGGGCATACCAGTGTTTTGTACGCAAGGACAAGATGTCCGCACAAGACTATGTTCAGGTGGTTCTGGAAGGTCAGTCATAGTCTGTTTTAGGGTATGCTGTATTTCTATATAGAAATGTACCTTGTGGGTTACACTTTCACCGCTCATGTCCTGACAGGAAATAGGAGTTGAAAGAGGTGGGCTGCTACAGGGCACATGCTACAGATGGGGCTTGGACAAATTGTGTGCCATTGACCTCTGAAGTTGAGATGTATATTTAGAGTTATTACAATCATGCTTGGATTGTGTCATGCTTTCTCTTTAGTTTTGAACAGTTTTCATCAGCTTTGCTTTCAGCATGGTAATTGAAAACTGAGAATTAGTAGCTAAGGAGCTAGAAGCATGGCTAATAAGCTCACTTGTGCACTTCTGGTGTGTCAGTTTTGCATTCAGAAGGCTTAGTAGAGGCAACAAGTTAGTTAAAGAAGCATATTTGGAGATTCTCACTGGCTTGGTGCCTAAAGCTTACCCTCCCACAAGAGTCGCATGTAATAATTGAGTACTGTTTGTGGAAGAGGAAGGGAGAATGAAAGACTGTGTCTTTGACCACTGGCTCTCAGTTAGGCAGATGCCATCAGCAGATGTGGGTTTGTTTTTTGTAGTTTCTTTATTTGCTTTACAGTTAAGCTTCAGAGCCAGTGAACAGCATAATTATATGCTTGTTTAATCAGACGTAAGGCTTGCTGTGTTCAATAGAACTCTACGGCCGAAATCCTGTCGCCTAGCATTAGAGTAGGCCCATTGAATCAATGAGGAATTAGTGAGTCATCTCCTTCATAAATTCTATTGATTTAAATGGGCCTATTCCGTGACTTACTATGGTAAAATAAGCCTTTGCTACACTAGATCCATTTGAATCAGTGGAGCTTAACAGAGGAATTGACTCACCAAATCTCTATTGATTCAATAGGCCTACCCTAATTTGATTTATAGTGCTAAGCCACAGGATTTTGGCCACTGTGTTCAATGAGATTTCTTCTCAGGCATACTGTATGTGTATAGAGTTGCTGCCTATTTAGGGCAAGAAGCAGCAAGGCTAATTAATACGAGCAATGGCCAGTGGGAATCTCAATAGCATTACTCTATGACAGGGGTGAGCAATGTTTCTGAGGCCACCTGGGCCTCCAGAGTCCGCAAAGCTCCCCTTCCAGCCAGGAAAAAAAAATGCAAAAATAAATCTTTTTTTAAAAAAAAATCAAAATCTGTTTTTTCTATTCTTTGATTTATTTAGAAGCAGCAATGTTTGCATGAGGGGTACATAGCCCCCACCAAGCACATAACCTGTCCAATAACAACAGAAATAAGAATTGATAAAAATGGGATTTTTAAAAAAAATCTGCTCACTTCCTGCTTTGATATTTCTCCCCAGTTTTTGATCATTTCCAGGCCTGTGAAGCTCATGGGACATGTGTTAGGTAAAAAAAATTTCCCTGCCCCTACTAGGGTTGCCCACCAATGTTCTGTAATAAACATATCTATTCTTGCCTCTTCTTGGATGTTTCACAGAAACCACAATTGTCTTTTTGGAAATCATATTATTATATGACTGGGCAATAAGCAGATTAACGACTGGGAGCATACCCAGGTATAGGAATGACTAATGATAAGATGGAAAGCTATGGTAGATACTTTGCCCAAAGTCAACAATTTAGTGACATAGATGAACTGTTAGAAGGAAATTCTTCTACCCTCTCATCTATGTGCATTGTTCCACCAGAGGTACCAAGATCACAATATAGTACAAATGAAAAATTGACTGAATAGGGTGAAGGATAGGTACCAAAAAGAAAATCCAATTTCAGTCTCGGAATCTACTGTCTCCCTTCCAACTGGTATCTTCTCTCTGCTGAGAAGAAAGAGCTTCCCGAGTCAGTCCCTATTTCAAAAGTAGGATTGACTTGATGTTCAGCTCTTAATTACTTCATAGGGTTGTCCAAAGAAGAGGTAGATTGGTTGGCCTGTTCTGTCAGTTGTCATCCAAATATTTAACATTTCCTATTTCTGCTTTGATATAACAACTAGAACAACAGCAAAAGGTGTGAGAATTAAATAAGATTTATTTCCCAGAAATTAAAACCTCTTCAGGCATTAAAAAAGGGGTTAAACTGAATGTATGAGCAGGGCATTATAGCCCTTTCCCATGCCTGCCATTGTCTCTATGTAAAGGGCAGTCCGAGTAATAGACAGGTTGTGACTACACAGTCAAATGCTGTGGGATTTACTCCAGCAATAAAATAGATAAATGTGATTTTTTTTAAAAAAACATTTTTTACTGCTCACGTGACTCAAAGGTCCATTCAAACCAGTCTGGCCTTTTTTGGCTCCTGACACAGAGTTTTTTTCTCTGCCACTAGAGGTCACTACTTTTCAAGCTGGAATGACTCAAGTGGACTTTTCTCTATGTGATCAGTTCTTTTGGTCTGCAAAAGTATGGAGTGAATGTCTGTGGGTGGTGTTGTGGTGACGTAGGCAGTTCGGGTATGATGTTTAGGGACTGCAAGAACAACCATCTCTGCGGTCTGTTGCCTGTGTGTCCCAGAATTTTTATTTTATTTTATTTTTTGAATAAGTGAGTTCAGCATTGAGTCATTGTATTAATACACTAGTTTAGCGCTAGATCACCCCTTCAGGGGGAAAAAATCTGAAAAATGAACTATAAAAGGATTGGCAGAGGTTGGAAGAGAAGAAGGAAGGGGGAGTGTGGAATGAAATGAAGATCACATGATGAGGAGCCAGTGTCCTCTGAATCAATCCACCACCTTGTGTGGTCACTCAAAGCAAATGGAAGTGGAATATAAGCTGTGAATCAAACTGCAGTAAAACGGAATTGTCAGTGTATTCGCAGCCGCAGTCTGCAACATGTGAAGCCTCTTCATGGCTGGTGAGACACTATACATAGTGGATGTTTTCCTGTTCAAACAGCCTCTCCCGTGGAGATGGAAATAGGCAAGGGTAACACTGGAACATGCTCTCAGCTCATGCTATCAATCTAATCCTTTTTTGACCATCAAAATAGTGGCTTTAATGGTTTGATTTTTAACATTTTTATTTATTAAATAATAACAACATGATATCCCTGTTAGAAGAGGTATCTTCCAACAGAAGAGGAAATACATTAATGTATTTTATTTAAGGATATGAATCTTGCAGCGTTTCAGTCTCAGAGAGAATATAAGATGGGGACCCTTATCTCCACATAGCAGGATTTTTCTGCATGGATTTTTTTCCCCTTTTCCTTGAGAAATCTCACAGGAAATCTTGCAGGATTCCTGGGAAGTTTTGTGGTTGCTCTTTTTCTGTAAAAAGTGTCAAACTGTTCAGGATGATTACAATTCATGTGCAGAATGAAATGTTTTCTGCACAGGATACACTTGGAAAGAGCCTTAATCTGTGTAGAATTCGGTACTTTGATAATTTCTCATGCAGAACAACAGATGAAATAAGTAAATAAAATAAGAAGGAAAACAAGACTAGGACTTTGCAAACGTCATGGGAAACCAGGAAATCTCAGAGAAGGGAATTTCAGCATAGTAAGCAGTGAAACTACCTCTGGAGCAAAAATCTTGAGACTGAGGCTGTCATACTTTGAGCACATCATGAGAAGGCAGGATTCTATAGAAAAGGTAATAATGCTGGGAAAGACTGAAGACAGATGGAAAAGAGGAAGACCAAATACGAGATGGATCGACTCTCTAAAAGAAGCCACAGGCTTGAGCTGGCAAGAGCTGAGTAGGGCTGTTGAGGACAGGACATTTTGTAGATCACTCATTCATGGAGTTGCCATAAGTCAGAGGCAACTTAATGGCATGTAAACAACAACAACGGCAAGCAGTGCTATTGTTGATCCAGGGCAAACAGAGCTGAAGACCTGGAATTTTCTCAGCAGAAGTGACTATGACATCATCTGGCACCTCACTCAGGCTTCTGTTATCCCTCTGTTTTTCACTCAAGTCTTCACAGCAGCTGAGAGAAATTGACTGATTTTCTCAGAAGGAGAATATTGTTGAGAATTGCCCCTATTATAGTGCAAAGTATTTGAGGATTGTTTGGTTATGAATGGGCAATTAAGACATCAACTGATATGGACCAATTCATCTTCCCACATTTTTGGAGTCTCCTTATGAGTAGAGGAACAAGCTATGGGGAGCATGATGAACACCTGTACTTCAAGATTTACCACTATGCTACTGATGGCAAGACTCGAGAAATCACAGAGAACCAGAAATTTAGCAAATACTTATCACATCCTCAGTTCTGTTACATACATTTTCCCCCAGAAATCACTTTTTCTAGATAGATGTCCATTGAAACTATGGTAACCGTAGTATGTAGCTGATGCCATGTTCTATAATAATCAAGTGAGCAATATAATGAATTTGTCTAGAGCTAACAGGGCTGCGGTATAGACCTCACCTGGCCACTATTTTTAGAGTAGTCATGGGAAGGGAAAAGTAAGAAATTGCCTGCCACGACCTAGTTACCTCAGCAACCATCTCCTGTGACTAAGAAAGCCTAAAGAGCATATTGATAATCTATAATGATGTTGAGAGAGTGCAGGTTATCAGAGAACGACAGCAGGAAAGATTTCAAGGACACTTGGGCCTCACTGGGAAAATAACGTCTGCTTTCATCTCCAGAACGTCTGTCACTTGATTTTTATTTTATCCTCTTTTTTGGTAAAGGAGGGAGGCAGAAGTGTAGACTGAGCACACTCCCTGATTTATTGGCAGTGTGTTGGTTTCCATTCAGGAAGAAAAGCCTGTAGCTTTTTGTCTTCAAAGAGATGGCAATACTAATGCACAGTGGGGTGGTGGGGCAAAAGAGCCAGACATTCAAACTTTTTGGTAGGGTAGCACCGTATTCCCAAACCTGATGCTCTCCAAGGTTGTTTGACTACATACTCCGATAATCTGAATGACATATCCTAAAGCCATGAAAATGAACCCCAAATTGTAAGGTGGCCAGGGTGGCAGCATTCCATTCTCTAAGATTCCCAGTCCATATCCTAAGACTTAGAAAACTGACCTCCAAAACCCAAGTCTCAGGTCTAAAAACTGAGACTTAGAGCCTGTCCACACTGGCATATGGTTATGATATATGGATTGTTAATGGCACTGTTTGGGTAAAAAAGAGAGAGAGCATGTCTGCTTGCCTTTCTATTTAGAACGATCCATCCTTCTCCTTTAAGAGCTGTCACACGCCTCTCTGACACAGGGCCAGGGCATGCATTCTTTTTGGCATGATCAAGTGAGATTGAAAGTCCACCTTTTGCTGGACTTTTGGAGCAGCAACGGCAGCAGTGATCATCTCGGGGGGTGTGTGTACAAGAACAGCTGACAAGTGGCAAACCTTGGCTGCAAAGCTGTGAGCAACTCTGAGAGCCTTCCTGCCTCTGCTGATCAACTGGAGAGCAGAGAGTGGCCATGCAATCAGCTGTGAAGTGAAGAGGAGCCGCAAAGAGGCAGCAAGCCTCTGACACTGGGGTTGGTTTCCATCAATTGGCTTGGAAGTAGAGAGTGGCCACATGATCAGCTGGGAAGCATTTAATTAAGAAGTGATCGGGCTATGAGAGGCCATTTGCTATTCAGATGGGAGGATTGTGTCAAATAGCAGATTGCTCCTACCCTCAACCGATCCTTTGTAGCCTGATCCACCCACACCCAGAATACCCAGTCTGGAGAGGCCCTTTGCCACCCTAATTGATGTAGTCACCTAAATTCAGGAAATACTTAAACAGTCCTGGGACCATGGTGCAGAACAGACACAGCACTGTCTCTTATTCCACCCAGCACTTTTGCTGCTGATGTGTAGGTCTTGCAATTTGAATGCCACTTTAATGTAGCAAGATTGGTGTCTTCAGTCTACTCTTAAGCTGAAAGGTAATAAAATATGAGAGAGAGGAGGGGGAAAGAGCAATTCTGAAGGTCCATTAGTTAGTTGTAAGCCTGAGCTTCCGCAGAGTGCGCTTACATATTCAAAGAGCACTTTGAGCTCTTGATATATGTCACTGCTGTCCTTTCACATTAGATCTTCTACAGAATTAAAATGAGTGATTCCCATGGGAGCTAGATTGCTATATTGGGAGGAAAGAATGTTGTTTTTGGTTTGTGCTAATCCAGAAAATGTGGAACCGCTAACAGAATGACACCATCAGACATAGGCTACCCTCACTATGTGGGTCCTTCTTACAAACTGTGAGCCATATTTGAAATACTTTATAGACCAGGTCAGTCATGTTTCGAACACTTTTAAACTACCCCCCCCCCCCCCCCAAAGAGACAATGGCTGTAATTATACATTTCTAAAAGTAACTTCTTCTTAAGATTGGACATTCAGGTTTAAGACCTGACGGCATTTTCTCATGGCCTGCTCTGGTGTCGTCTCCTCCACCTGGGAGGTGGATATGCATGTGTGCTACTCTTCCTATAATTTCTTAAAGTGTGTTTGAAGCTATCTTCTAATATCTTAAAGGTGTCTAAGCATGCCATTGTGTTATATTTTCAATACAGAATATTCATGATAATATTATCTTTTCCTTAGTGCCCATTACGTTTGTTGTGGCCAAAATGAAGTTCGTGAGATTGGAGAACCTTGAATGTGTGATACTTTATTCTGTATTTCAAAAACCCACTCTATGTAAAGTGTAAAAAAATAACTTGTTTCCGCCATTCTTGCACTGGCAACCTATTTAGACTTCTGCAGTGCACTGTTCACGGGACTGCTTTTGAGGACAATACTGATGTTGCTGCAAGTGCAATATGTAACAGTTAGACTGCTGGCGGGAGCTACGTATATATAGAATCCATGTGGCACTAGTTTGGAAAATATTGTACTAGCTACCAATTCATCTCATCTGATTTCAAGTTGTGACAATGACTCTGAAAGCCCTAAATAGCATAGAACCTGGATATCTGAAGGATTATCTCTTCTTATACATGCCTGCCTAATACATGCCTGCCAGATCATTAAGACCTAATGGAGAGCCCTCCTCCAAGTCCTACTGGACTTGAAAGCTCACTTCTTTTCAATATTCTGATCAAAGTATTGCCCAGTTTTGTTTTGGATTTTGTATGAGGACCACATGGAGAGGATATTTGCAAACTTAATGCCCTGCTATTGGAATGCGCTCTCCTTGGAAGCCCCACTGGCACCAACACTACCTTTTTTTTTTTCCTTTTTTTTTTTTTTTTTGCACCAAGTTAAAACCTGGCTGTTAAGCATTTGGCAATTAGAGAGATTATGGCTTGTACTTTAATGCTTTATTCTCGTGGTCAGTAGAAGAAGAGTAAAGCACAATTGGGCTATCAATGGTCATCCCAAAGAGCAGGTTTCCAGCTATAAATACTTGGGCATAATCTTTCATGCCTCGGGTTCCTGGGCCCCCCACATAAAGCATGCAGCACTGAATGCTCACAAAAGTGCAGCGGCATTAACAAGATTTTTTCACACCAAAGGGGGTCACCATATCCCCTCAGCCGTTCAGGTTTTCAAGGCTAAAGTTGTTGCTCAAATGCTCTACGGGTGCCAGTTGTTTGCTTTATCTGACCTACGTCCTCTGGAGGTAGTTCAAACTAAATTTTTGAGATCTATTCTGACTGTACCCCCCTGTACACCTAATGTAGCCCTTCGTTTAGAGGCTGGCCTAATCGCCATAAGAGCATGCGCCAAAGTCCACATGTTTAATTACTGGCTAAAGCTTCTCTTCAGAAGGCTTGGCACAGATGTCACTTTTTGACTCCTTTCAATCAGAATGGAAATTACAACTTACAAAAGAAATAAGGCAAATGGGCTTTTCCACCAATGTTCTTTTGGCGATGGGGCATGTCGGCGCTAAAGCAGCACTCAAACAAAGAACCTGGGACATAGAACTTCAAGAGCATATGAGCCAGTTGGGCAAATACAGTGTTGTTACTAATAATGCCTTTACAAAATCTTCATATCTGACAAGCACAATGTCAACAAAGACCAGAAGAGCCTTCACATTAGCGAGATTTACCCTCTAAACTCATGGAAGGAAGATTTCAACATATACCTATTTCGGATTGCCTGTGTCCATGTAATGATGGCCAAGTGGAAACTGTAGGTCATGTCTTACTGTATTGTCTTTTCTATAGAGATCTACACACTAACCTCTTGAGCCCAATCATTCTCAGATATCCAGGGAGACCTGATGAATTTTACATCCAGCTACTTCTTTCCGATCAAGACTCCCTTATTACATGCTCTGCAGCAAAATTTTGTGCAGCAGCAATGGCACAGCGCTCCCTTATAGTCTCCTGAGTTCACAGGTCGACTGGTTTTAACATGAGGGTGGTTTACTGTCAAGCGTAGAGAAATGTTGTGGCCCCAACCGAAGGGAGGAAATATTTATATTTTAACCATATAATACGTTTTATGAACTGGCTGTACACCTTTTTAAATTGCATTTTGTGTATTTTAACCACATAATATGTTTTATGAACTGATTGTACATTTTTAAACTGTATTTTGTATATTTTAGCCACATAATATGTTTTATGAATTGGTTGTACATTTTTAAACTGCATTTTGTATATTTTAACCATAAATATGTTTTATGAGCTGGTCACCCGACTGTAATAAATAAATTCATTCATAATGCTTTATTCTATGTAGATCCTTCCTGTTCCAATTGTTAAACTGTTTAAAAATGTTTCAGTTGTTTAAAAAATATTTAAGTTGAGTTAGTTTTATTTAATGCGATTATCTTCCTGCCTGAGATATGTCAATGCAGGCTAGGTTAGAAATATGTTAGATACTAGAGATGGGGGTATTTGTATTTGTATACGAATATCCCCCTACAGGTGCAGATAACAAGGGTCCGGCCCCCTGGGGCCAGACTGACCACTCACAATTTCGCCGCTGCCGCAAGCTCCACGGAGCCTTCCTATCTCTCTTTTGCTCACGATGGATTAGCCACTATGTGACCTGGCAGAGATCCCGCCTTCTGCCAAGACTGGCTAATCTATCACGAGCAACAGAGCGATAGGAAGGCTCTGTGGAACTCACGGCAGCGGTGCTCAGTGCTCTTCTGTTTCAACCACAGATATATTACTGTTGGGAATGGGTTATTATATGCATGCATTATTAGGGACGACTGAATCCTGTTCAGACTCTTAAAGGACCCCTAATCCGAAATACACCTCTGCATTCCTTTTCAGAGCTTTGTGTGAAGATCTGACTGACTTTCAGGTTGGGGAGCCAGGTTTGTTAGAGCTTACAGGCAAATGTCTGAATAGGACTATGGTCTATTTTGCGGTAGAATGTACCAAATACTAATCTTACCAAATATGAGAGTAGGTAATAATTTCTTTTAAAAAAAAAAACTTTTAATCTTTATTGCATTTAAAAAAGAAATTATAAAAATAAGTAAATAATTATCACAATATTAGAGAGTAGGTAATAATTTCATTGCTCTATTAATAATTTTATTGCACTATTAAAAGGACAAGCAAGTTTCTGAGTTCAGTAAGACTTTTCGTCAGGTTAGATGTTGTAGACCTTGAAGAGTCAAGCAATGATCAGACTGAAAAAGGGTCCCGCTGGACTTGAAAGTTCACATCTTTTCAATATTAAACTCAAACTGCCTAGTCTTGTTTTGGGGGTTTGTACAAGGATTGCATTGCTTTTTTTACTTCTTCATTTAACCTTACCATGTTTCAAGTTGCTTGAAGAAAGAGTAGAGCGGGACTAGGTTGAGGAACAAGAATAGTAGTGGCGGGTGGGGAACATGATAGTAGTGTGCTTTGGTCATTGGAGTGAGTGAAAGTAAGAGACAGTCAAAGAAAGGAAAATATGGAAAGGTTTGGCAGAGGTGTGAAGAGAGCTGGCTCTGTGCTATGTGTCTTTTATAATACGAACCCCCCAGAAAATACATTGAAAACTTACAATTGATGGTTGGCACAGCCAAGTAGCTCTTTTAGAAATGTCATTAATTAAGCTTGTTCTTTTCTTGGCCCCTCGAGGTTAAAGGAAAATTCCACCTTCCCTCCCAAATGCTCATCAGTTCCCATGCTTCATATGCACACATGTTTACTCTGCGTTCCTCTTCTTCTACAGATGGAACTCCCAAAATAATTTCTGCCTTCAGTGAGAAGGTGGTAAGCCCAGGTGAAGGTGTTTCCTTGATGTGCAATGTGAAAGGAACTCCTCTTCCTACAATCACATGGACGTTAGATGAAGATCCCATAGTCAAAGATGGCAACCACCGGATCAGCCAGATCATCACCTCTGAAGGCAATGTGGTCAGCTACCTGAACATCTCTAGCACTCAGGTCCGAGACGGTGGGGTCTATCGTTGTACTGCCAACAACTCTGCTGGAGTCGTCCTGTACCAGGCTCGAATAAACGTAAGAGGTGCTTGTCAAATCAGCTCCTCCAACAAACAAACAAACACCTCGCTGTAGATAAAGATGATTACATGCTATGAGCCTTGCCATGAAATGCTAAAAAAAAATCATTTTTAAAAAATGCTGTTGCTATTTTTTTCCTCTCTCTCTCTCTCTCTCTCTCTCTCTCTCTCTCTCTCTCTCTCTCTCTCTCTCTCTCTCTCTCTCTCTCTCTCTCTGCGATCTCATGCAAAATCCACAAAATCTTTACTCGGGCTGCAATCCTGAACCCACCTTCCTGGGAAGTAATTGCAAATCATGACTCTTCCAGAGCTTGGAAAAATGATTTTTTTAAAGACTAGAGTTTCCAAAATCTATATCTGGCCTGTGTGACTAAAGGATTGGGCAAGTTGTATTTTAAAAACTATCTTCTCCAAGCTTTGCTTCATTTTGAGTACACATACAAAGGATTGGGCTGTCAGTTTATTGTATAGCTTTTAGCTATACTGAGCAAACCCCCTTTGCAAAAAATGTGTAGTTTGGGTTTTTTTTTAAAAAAAAAACTTGCATGCATTTTAACCCCCTGGAAAGCCTACATTCATTGCAGGTATCTATAGATCTTTCTGCATATAGTTGTAGTTCTATGTAGCATATCGATCCCCATCGTGGTGTAGTGGATATAGTGATAGACTAGGACTGAGATGGCCTGGGCTGGAATCCCTGCTTGGCCATGGAAACTCACTGGCATGGGGAGGGGTGGCACTGGTAATACCATTGCTTAAATACCTCACTTACCTGGAAAACTCTATTAGGGTCACTGTAAATCATATTTTATTTGATAGCACATAACACATGTGACATAATACTGATCCCTGTGAAATGTACATAAATGTTTTTAAAGACCCTTCTCTCAGTCTTTTTTTTTAAAATACTAAACTGCTGGCTCAGTTTGAGTTCTCCCACCCCACTCAGCCTCCATATCTGGCATTAATTAAATCTTCACCAGCCTTTAATTTGTAATTCAGCACAGATTTTTATCACACAAGTGTTCCAGTGATGCAGGCACATAGCAGAACGGTTAATTAGTGTGCCTGCTGTAGGGCTAGAGAAACTAAAAAGCGCAAAGTGATTAAAAGACCCATAAGTGGCTCTTTGAAGTTTTTTTTTTATAATTGTCACAGACAGGGATTTAAATATCTGTAAGAATTGTATATTTAGAAGAAATTAATATTTCTTCTACTAAATATACCCATGAATTATTTTCAAGAGTTCCTCTTTCCTTTTCCAGGTCCAGCGAGCATTCGACCAATGAAAAATATCACAGCAATAGCGGGCCGGGATACTTTCATCCATTGTCGTGTCATTGGATATCCATATTATTCCATCAAGTGGTACAAGAATTCCAATCTGCTCCCTTTTAACCATCGTCAAGTGGCATTTGAAAACAATGGCACACTGAAACTCTCGGATGTGCAGAAAGAGGTGGATGAGGGAGAATATACGTGCAATGTCCTGGTTCAGCCACAACTCTCCACTAGCCAGAGTGTGCATGTGACTGTAAAAGGTAAAGCAAATGGGAAAATCAGGAAGGATGAGTGGGAATCTTGTTTTAGATCAGAATTTCATTTTGGATCAGAATTTACCAAAATTTGTAAAAAAAATCAAACATGGGAGAAACAATTGACCGTTATGTCCACCTGTAAAAACCAGGACCAGTCCTTTCACTACCCAGAATAAAGTAGCCGCTGCAGGCAGCAGATTCTGGGTGTTAGTCAAGTGAGGAGCAGATTATTAGTTTATTATTTATCATCACATAAGAAGAGCCCTGCTGGATCAGGCCAAGGGCCCATGTAGTCCAACTCCCTGTATCTCACAGTGGCCCCAACAGATGCCTCTGGGAGCACACGAGACAACTAGATACCTGTCTCCTGCTACCCCTCCCCTGCATCTGGCATTTGGAGGTACGCATTTGGAGGTACCTTCCTTTTAAGCCTGGAATACATCCCCATCATGGCATATATTTATTCTCAGGAACAGGAAGAAGTGCTGAGTCGAGTTTCTGTCTCATTGCCCCAAAATGGTTCTGCCTGGAGAACAGTTTTTTGGAGGGAATGGTGTTGTTGGCAGAAAGTATTGGTGTTTTCACTCTCATGTAGCACTGAAAAATCTCACAGTGGCTGCCTATTTCATTTTCACCCCGTTTGTTGAATGTGGAAGAAGTCTGTGAACGTTCTTTACTAGTATCTTAATATTAAAGTGTTGACAGTTGACAAAACTGAAGGTAAGAAAAACAACAAATATATGTTTTGTACCATTGTATGCTTCAACATATTAGCTGAAATCTGGCAATGTAAGTCACACCATGTAAGCCTGATACATCACTGCTGCATATTTTTTAAAATTAAATTTTCCGATCTCTCCTTCTGAAGGTCTCAGTGTTCCCTTTCATCATGGAGAAGCTGTTGGGAGGCATGTGTGGGTGATCACGGAACAAAGGAAGGCTAATTGCCTTAGAGAGAGAACAAAGGAGTCGACAGCGGATGTCCGAGCCAGCGGAGCCAACTGGCAACGCCCTGAGAGCTCTTTTATTTACTTAGCATGATTACATAGTATGTTATGAGAGAAACAGACAGGATACTAGTTACCTAATCGTAACTAGGATTGGCTAAAATAAGCCATTGATCTTATGCTCTACCTCTAAGCGAAAGGTCAGAAGAAAGGGCTGCCGCTTCCTGCCAGGAGTGTATGCACGTCACTGGAACAGAATGCAGCTGCAACCTTTAAGCAGAAGTTTCCCACAGGCATGAGACTTTTTTTAAATTAAAAACTCACCCCTCCAATCCTGCCACCCCAAATGGCTTCCCCATAATGAAAGGGATTCCAAAGGACCATTGAGACCTTTTGGAAGTTTTGTGTGTGTGTGTGTGTGTGTGTGTGGGGATCAGAAATTTTTAGTTAAAAAAAAACTGTCATGGTGTAAGTTTCACTACAAGATTTCAGCCATTATATAATAAATGTCTTGCTGTTGAAATCATTACTTCTGATAAAATGCAACCTCACAGTGGCTCTCCCCCTCGCGAGGAGCAGGGACCTATTTTAATGGTCCGCCCTCGCAGGCTACTGGATCCTATAGGATTCCAGGATTCCATGCGAGGGATACCGATTGATCTGTCTGGCGCTCCTGTCGAGGCTCTGGTTGACGGCTGGTCTGCTGCCACCACCAGCGCTATAGACACGATTGATCCTAAACGTCCTCTCCATTGCAGAGCTCATCCAGCGCCCTGGTTTAACCAGCAGCTGAGAGCTATGAAGCAGAACAGGAGAAGACTGCAGAGCATTTGGAGGTGGAACCCAATGGAAAATAACTTGAAAGCTGTTAGGATCGTGTCTAACCTTTACCTTTCTAAGATAAAGGCTGCAAAGAAAGCTTACTTCGCTGTCCGGATAAGCAAAGCTTTCAAGCAGCAGGCGGAATTATTCCAAATAGTACACTATCTATCTGGAATTGGTCATAGTGATTGGCCTCCCCCTAGTATCTCACCTGACCAATTTGCAGCATTTTTTAAAGCTAAAGTTGAGGCCATCTGCCGGGACCTAACCTCCTATTTGAAACCAGTAGATCAAGCCAAAACATCCAGTGCACCATCTTGCCCGGTGAGAATTACTCACTTTCAGCCAGTGACGTCACTTGAGGTTGACAAGGCACTTGATTGTTGTTGTGCCGCCACCTCCTCTCTTGACCCTTGCCTGGCCTGGCTAATCAAAGCAGCCAGGCCTGTGACAACTGAATGGGCCACGGCAATAATTAATAGGTCTCTCCAGGAGGGCAGGGTTCCCCTTGCCCTCAAGGAGACACTCATTAGGCCCGTTAGGAAGAAACCGAGCTTGGCGGTGGATAACATTGGCAATTATAGGCCCGTCACCAATGTTTCTTTCCTTAGCAAGGTTGTAGAGAGGGTGGTGGCCGATCAGCTTCAGACTCTCTTGGATGAAACCAATACCCTGGATCCATTCCAGTCGGGCTTCAGGCCGCATCACGGTATGGAAACAGCATTGGTCGCCCTGCTTGATGACCTATTGAGGGAAGCCAATAGGGGCAAAATGTCCTTGTTGGTTCCCCTTGATATCTCAGCCGTCTTTGATACCGTCGACCACAGTATCCTCCTGGGATGGCTTTCCGAGTTGGGGATTGGTGGCCTGGCTCTTGCCTGGCTCCGGTCCTTCTTTGAGGACCGTTCCCAGAGAGTTCAGCTTGGAGAGAGTGTATCGGCCCTGTGGCTCCTCAATTGCGGGGTTCCGCAGGGCCTGATCATCTCCCCAATGCTGTTTAATATCTATATGAGGCCGCTGGGTGGGGTCATCCGGGGGTGTGGGGCATCAGTATGCTGATGACACACAGCTCTACATCTCCTTTTTTCCAACAGCAGTGGATGCCGTTGCATCCCTTGAGTGCTGCCTGGGGGCTGTACTGCAATGGATGCAGGAGAATGGACTTAGGCTGAACCTGGACAAGACAGAGGTTTTGAGGTTGGGCGCCCCTCCTATCAGTGGTTTGGGAAGCTCCCTCTCTTTGGGAGGGGGGCGACTCTCACCACAAAGAGTGTGGTCCGCAGCTTGGGGATCCATCTTAACCCAGCGCTTACCATGGAGTCCCAGGTAGCGTCTGTGGTCCGCACCGCCCACCTACATCTTCAGTGGATTGCCCAGTTGTGCTCCTATCTTGATGTTGGGGCGCTCACCACTCTGGTCCATGCGCTCGTAATCTCGAGATTAGACTACTGTAATGCGCTCTACGTGGGGCTGCCCTTGAGATTGATGTGGAAACTACAAATGGTCCAGAATACGGCTGCCAGATTATTAACTGGGGTGAAAAAATGCCATCACATTTCCCCCACTCTGGCGGCCTTACACTGGTTGCCCATTCGTTTCCGCATTGACTTCAAGGTGTTAATGCTTACATATAAAGCCCTAAATGGTTTAGGACCTCGATACCTGGCAGAGCGCCTGCACCCCCCTAGCTCTACTCGTGTCACTCGATCTAGCCAGGTTGGGTGGCTGAGGAGCTTGACCCCGAGAGAGGCCTGGAAGGAGAGAACTAGAAACCGGGCCTTCTCAGCGGTGGCCCCTCGCCTCTTGAACACCTTGCCCCTGGAGATTCACCTGGCACCCTCGCTGGGAGTTTTTAAGAACAAGCTGAAGACTTGGTTCTTCAGGCAGGCCTTCCCCCCCTTCCATTTCTTAATTTCCTAAGTCTTACCATCTTGGTCTTTGCTTATCTCTATGTTGTCTGATATTGTTTGCTTTAAATTTTGTTTTATATTTGGAATGTAAGCAGCCCAGAGTAGATTCATTGAATCTAGATGGGTGGGGTAAAAGCCGGAAAAATAAATAAAAATAAATAAATTTTCAAAGTTCTTAGCACCTACACAACTCTTACCCTAACAGTGTTTTCTATTTCTTTTTTGTTTTAGTGCCACCCTTTATCCAGCCCTTTGAGTTCCCAAGGTTCTCTATTGGACAGCGAGTGTTCATTCCATGTGTTGTGGTCTCAGGGGATTTGCCAATCACCATCACCTGGCAGAAGGATGGCAGACCAATCCCAGCCAGTCTTGGGGTGACCATTGACAACATTGACTTCACCAGCTCCTTAAGGATTTCTAATCTTTCCCTCATGCACAATGGGAATTATACCTGCATAGCTCGAAATGATGCAGCTGCTGTAGAGCACCAAAGCCAATTAATTGTGAGAGGTAAGCAGATGTAATTAATCTGTTTGGTGGCAAGTAGGTGGAAGTCAACAGTATCTTTAAATGACAATTGTTAGAGGAGAAGGTATGAGGTACAGGAATATCAGATAATTTTTTCTGTATACTATAATAACAAGATTTTTTAAAATCACAAGGGTGATTCTTTTTAAGTGAACCAAATCAAAGATGAAGAAATATTTTCATAACATTGTGTAGCAGCCAGTATGACATCCCATTTCAAGTAGGAAAAGAATAAGAAGAAAATGAGTCCCTGAATACTAATGTACCCTTATTGGCTAATATAATATTATAAACAAACACTCCATTCTTTCTGATGCTTCAGATGAATATGGGTTTTAAATTTTCAAAGTTCAGAGAATATCCATACCATGATATATTAGCCCAGCTTTTGCTTCAACCTTTCCATCTTAGTTAAGCCCCAAAGTCATTAGTCATCATATTGATCTTTAAGGACTCTATGAGTTCAGCTGTTTCAAATATGAGCCACACTGTAATTCTGTTGAGACAATGGTCTCATTATTCACTGGGGGTTATTTTAAAACATCATCTACAAAGAAAGACCTGGCCCCACACTCTTTTAAGTCTGACATTTTTATTTAGTATCCGAAGAGTCCGACCTAATGCTGAAGAAGGAGGGCGCTCACCTTCATAACTGCCATTCATGTCTTCTGAACTTCAACAATGTAGTAAATGTCAATTGCCTTTTACAAAGATGTTATTGTACAGTCATCGAAGCAATAGTTGAGGATTGCTTTCAATATGGCAACAGCTTGCCACCACAGCACATGTATGGAAGGTCCCTTTCAGTTGTTAGGCCAACCAAATTGGTTTTTTCCTCCCTTTGCCTATTGCAATGGAGATTGAAGCAGCCTCAGCATGCTGGCAACCTCTTTACATTTTTTGGTGCACCAATCTGGGCCTCACTGTGTACTCCATACTTAGAGTTACTCATTATATTTCTTTCCTGCCTTTTCTGCACTGAGTTCAAGATAGCCACATGGCTCTCCTTCCCCCCATTGTATCTTTACAACAACCCTGTGTGGTAGGTCAGACTGAAAGAAAGCGGTCACTCAAGGCCACCCGGTGAGTGGCATGGCTTGACTCTGGATCTCTCACTGACTCCTCTTCTATAGTATCAGAGGACAATTGGTATGTCAGGTGTAGATCTGTTTTGTGATTTTCCTTCACATGAAGACAGATGTGTTCCATAAGGTGCCACAGTTCTTAAATTCAAGCTATATACCTTTCAGAATTACTTGTTTCTGATGTCATATGCATAGCAACATGTTTGGATAATTGCAAAATCTTTCTCCAGGAAGTTCAGGACAACATAATTTGGGTCATCCAATTTTAGATTTCCACAAATGTGAGATTATTAAGTTAAGAGGTAGCAGCTGACCAAAGGGAACTCGCCAAACGTCATAGATAAGAAGGGTTTTCAGCTGAAGGCAAAAACAGATGTTATAGAGAACCTGCTATGGTTAGAGAGTAAAGCATGTTAGTATTAGAGAGACATGACTGAGGCAGTCTTTCCTCTTCAAGATAATGAACTTCAAAGATATCCCATGATGATGTTTCAAAGATCAACCACAATGCAAACAAGCTAATTTGCATTCTGTGGGGGACAAGAAAAGTGCCTGCTTCTCACTATAATCAGCCTTTAAAGATTTTCCTATAACAATATGTTATAGACCATAAGCGGTCTACAACATCTCCTTCTGCATCCCTAGTCCATTCAACATCCTGATCCATTGTGGCTCCCATTAAAGTTATTACAAAATTTGCACCCACTCTACTGTTAAAGCAGACTATATAGTTGTGGCTTCTTGAAATGCTGGTCACTGTGATTCTGTTTTCTTATCTTTTCTATTTGTTATTTTCATTTCAGTTCCCCCCAGATTTGTGGTTCAGCCAAGTGATCAAGATGGGATTTATGGAAAAGCTGTGATCCTCAATTGTTCTGCAGAAGGCTATCCTGTCCCTACAATTGTCTGGAAGTACTCCAAAGGTATTTTCACCCATCCCTTTAATAATAATTTTATGTAACATAGGACAGTGTGTGTTAAAAGCCCTTTACTTCATTGATTTAACAAACTTGGTTCCTTCTTCTTTCTCTGACAGGAGTGGACATTTGCCACCACTTCAAGTGCAATTAAGTTTTGTCATTACAGACTTGTCATTAGAGGCTTCTAATAAGTTTGACTAATATTCATTGTGGATGTTTGGGGAACAGCAACCAGTGATGGCTGGAGCCAAGGGGAGAATCAAGACCAGAAGGGGGTATTTATAGATGTCTACTCACAGACAGGCAGGCAGCAAGGATACAAGCAAGTATTCATACATACACATATCGAGGCAGGCAGACAGGTGTTCCTTCTAGCACTCCTTCACTCCACAGCTCTGCTAAGGAACAGAAAAACCCACCTTGCACTGAAGGGACAATTCTTCCTAACTCTTGCTGCTTTCCTCCTGATCCCTCCTTAAGCAGGCAGGCAGTTGTGGGCTAACTAGAGCTGCACTGTGTTATCCCTAAGAGACTGGCCTCTACTACTGAATGGCTTCACAGAAAGGTGCTAGCTCAATGCAAGTATTGTGATATTTTCCTTGAACAAGAAGCTGTTCTGCTGCATCACAAACCAGTTTCGAAACTACCTTCCATCTCATAAGCAAATTATCGCTTGGTGGATGGGTGGCACTTTTGGGGTGGGGGGCTATCTACACCAGAGGCAGGCAAAGTATGGCTCTTATCTCCCCTTCCCAGAGCTGTTTTTGCAAACTTTGCACCATCAGACACCTCCCTGCCCCCAAAATAACCCCTGCTTTCCCCCAGCAAAAAAAAAAAAAGATAAATTGCTACACCCTTTAGAAACAGCAGTCCACATTTTATTTAGAGTAGCCGATTGACTAGATGGGCGGGGTATAAATGTAATAAATAAATAAATAAATATTTAGGTTGTGCCCACTCTACCCAAGTATTTAACACCAGAATATACTTTTTTTTTTCAACATTGGAAATGGTCTTTGTCATGTCTGGTTTACTCCCCCCCCCCTTTTCTTCGGAAGTTTGTGTAAAGCCCAAGATGCTCCAGGGTAGAGAATTAACCCCCAGACTTTCTCAAGTTGCCAACTCATGTTTTGCAGTGTTCTTAGATGCTTCCTATAAAGACTCTATAAAGACTCCTTACACCAATTTCCATTATCCATCATTAGCATAACTGACTGATGTTTATTTTTAAAAATTAAAATAATTCTTTGGGTAGCATAGACTATCAGATCCTTTCAGCACACTGGAAAGGTCAAGTATTAGTAGCATACTCAGTAATTTAGTTTACGCTTTACCTCATACATTAACATTTTCTGTTCCTCTAACAGAGTATTAATTCTGCCCCCACTTGACTCTAGCTTGCCCTATGAAATTGGCAGATTTTCTAAAATTAAAAGGTACTGCTTAGTAAATAGTGGCTGAAATCCTCTTGTTTAGTATAAGTTGTGCTATGTTAGACCATATGAATCAGTGGAACTTACAGAGGTGTTGACACACAACTGATAAAAACCTCCAAAAATGTTGGTTGCAAAATGTTATTCTGAGAATTTAGTAACCTGTAGTATTACAGTTTCATTACTATGTTAGTGTCGAGGTAGTTTCCAGCAAATAAGGAATACAAAGTGAATCAGTAATATTTTGCATTGAGCTAGCTATCTTGCTAAGGGACGTGGTGGTGCTGCGGGTTAAACCGCAGAAGCCTCTGTGCTGCAAGGTCGGAAGACCAGCAGTCGTAAGATCGAATCCACGCGACGGAGTGAGCTCCCGTCGCTTGTCCCAGCTCCTGCCAACCTAGTAGTTTGAAAGCATGTAAAAATGTGAGTAGATAAATAGGTACCACCACGGTGGGAAGGTAACGGCGCTCCGTGTCTAGTCACACTGGCCACGTGACCACGGAAACTGTCTACGGACAAACGCTGGCTCTACGGCTTGGAAACGGGGATGAGCATCACCCCCTACAGTTGGACACGACTGGACTAAATGTCAAGGGGAACCTTTACCTTTACCTTTTTAGCTATCTTGCTAATTCTTTTGAGTCTTCTTAATATTCTGATGATGATCCACTTCCATGCTATGTAGCATATCAGGCAGCACTCTTTCTGTAGTGTTTTTTAGTTTTACAGGGACAGGTTGCTAGCCTGTCGCCTAACCCTCCTCCTTTCTCATCCAGACTTGGGATTGGCAATATTCTTCTTAATATTAGTGCTATAGTATGTTTTACATTCTCTCTTGAATATTACCTTGTATTCTCATGTCATGGTGAGGCAGACAACCTTTACTGCCAGTGTCTCATCTCTTAGAGGTATAGGAACCCTTAAGATGTTGCCGCCAGTGCAGTTGTATCAGGTTCTAACCCACAGAATTTTGCATGGGGAGTTAGCAAATCTCATCCAACATTTTGCACTCATGGCCACTGCAGCCAGATGCCTTTTATTTCCTGGACTCTTGGGAACAGTGCTTCTTTATCATGACATAAGGCCATTCCCATTGAGCCATTCTACAGAAAATGGAGAAGCCTCCAGGTACTTTGACTGCAGCTGTGTTGTCTGTGGCAGGGGGAAAACAGACAAAACCCTCTTCTGCCTTGTCTTAAGTAATAGTACAGCCAAACTCCCCCTTCCGCAAGTTTATTATGGTCTCTGGGGGCTATTTCTATATGTATAAACCAGTCAATTTGCTTTAAAGTCTGGGCCAATTATTTTGACACATTTCAGAAGTATACAGTTTTAGGTTTTGATCTGAATACTTCTCAGTCTTTCCTGTCATATTTCTGTTTGCAACATGTATGCAAAGTGTTGTTGTTATTCAATCATGTAGACTTCCAACATAGTACTGTACATTAGCAATCTGAATCTAGATTCATATACTATAATTATTTTTCCTCTTATGAAGAAGAATGATCTTCTATACATGCCCTGATGTCTTGGTTCCAGTTCTGTTTATTTGCTAATATTAAGATTTTAATTTGATATATTATTTAGTGTGTTTCTTTTAATATAATAGAAGCTGATCCTAGGATACTTCTGGATTGCAAGCAATGTTATCTTTAGCATTGCTGTGGTTCAAATTGTATTTCATAGTTTAATACATGACCAGATTTTTGAAAGTAAACTGTAATGATTTTGCAAAAAATGATTTCACGAATTTCAAATCCTGGGACAGTCCAATTCTGTTCATAGTTTACTACAATGAATGATAGCAACATTTTACATCCAGATTTGGAATTAGCTGCTCCCTTTTCCTAAAAATGTGGAAAATCACATTGATCCAGTGGAAAGATGTTTCCACTATTAGAAGATCAAGTAGCAGCTAAATTAGCTGGTGGATTCAGCTTCTAAATACTGGAATAGTTAGGATTGGTTCTTCCCTTTTGGAAGGAAATCACATCTACAATTCTTATTCTATGAAAATAAGAAAGCTGCTGTTACCAAATACCTTTGCCTTTACCAAATACCACATTAGAGTGCCAGCCAGACCTTGCAACGATTATGAACCTTTTTAATTTAAGTGTTCTTTTTAACCTATTTCTCCCTACCTTTTTCTGCACATATATCATGGTGATTGTTGCAGGACTTATAAGGATGGCTTTTGCATAATTACGTTGTAAACTGCCCAGAGAGTGCTTTAGGCACTATGGCATGGTATACAGTATAAGCAACATACTTTACTTTTCTGCTTCTGTATCAATGTTTCCCCACTTTGATCTCCCATTTGTTTTAGACCTAATCTCCCAGAATTCCAGACCATAGGCCTTCAGGGAGCTGAAGTCCAAAACATCTAGAGGGCTAAATGCTGAGAACCACTGGTTTGTATGATTTATAGCAGATTACTTGATCCATCTTGAACTCTCCCAATAGGTGCTGGAGTTCCCCAGTTCCAGCCAATTGCCTTGAATGGGCGCATCCAGCTTCTCACAAATGGCTCCTTGTTGATCAAGCATGTACTGGAAGAAGATAGTGGATACTACCTCTGCAAGGTCAGCAATGATGTGGGGGCTGACGTCAGCAAGTCCATGTACCTCACTGTTAAAAGTAAGACTTTCTTCCTGATCCAAGTAATAACTATTAAGTTGCAAAGGCATTATCTGTCATCTCCTGTATTATCACAACTTTTTTTTCATCCACGCTGAGGCACAGTTACACATTCTTGTTGCACCAATAGAATGACTGTGTACAGCTTCTTTTAGGGAGATTAAATGAATGTAAAAGAGGAGGAATGAACACTGTTCATCCACACTGATGCACTGCCTGTGTGCTGCTTGGACCAGTTCACACATTTAGAGACTCTTATGGTATAGCATGACATTTTTGTATGGCTGATATGCATTAAACGCAGACTGAATGTAGATTGAAAATCAATGCTAATGCCTGGGGATGCTACCAAAGGGGATGTTTACATCTTTAATGGATTTCCCACTTCTCTGTGGTAACAGTATCCCTGATAGGGAAAGATTGGATAATTTTTTGTGGTCATTGCGGGAAAGGGACAACATATGTTAATCTATAATCTCTGTCTCAGTATGTCAACTAAGTGTTTTGTAGTAAATAGGTAGGTTTCTGGAGATAGTGATTTGAAATGAAATAAATTGCCTGGCTTCCTTATGATCAACCATATTTACAAGTTCTACTAAAAATGCATTGCAGATGTTTTCCTGACATGCATGAATGGACTTTAACTTTTCCTGTATGCTGCTGTGCTGGAAAATTTAGCACTGGAGAACACCACAAGAATTTAACCCTACTGAGCTTCTGCTGAGGTCCCATTCAGAATTCCAGGATAATGATATCTACTTGGTACTTTTGAGTCAAGAACACTCAGGCTCTTCATTAGAGATGAAGTTCCAATTAGAAAAGTTTTCTGTTTTGTTTTGTTTTGTTCTTCCAGATGCAATATGAGATGGGAATAGGTGGCCAAGAACGTTACTTTTAGAGAGGGAACGTAGTGTGAATACCTATCCTCTCTCCAAATATCCCTCACTGGTTCTTTGAAGTTTCTCATCAGAAGCTGACCTCTAGTCTTTTACTGGTGGGTCAGTAGGGGTTTCTTGCAAGTTACTTTGTGACAAAGCTGTGTCAGGAATGTTTCAGTGGATATCGGGACATGTGACAGGATCTGTCACCAGTAGTATATCATTCAGTCTGTCAGCCAGATTATGACCGACAATAGTATTACTGCACAAAGAGTGAATAGGATTTCTGAAGATAATATTTATCTATGCTGATGTTCATGGGCGAGGCAGCATTTCCATGTTTTCTCCCCGGAGTGCAACTGTTTTTGCAAATTTTCCCTCATTTTAGGGGTGTTTCCCTGAAAAATCTGGGGATTTCTTTGTGAAAAAACCTTATATTTTGCAAAGAAAGAAGGCAGGGAGGGAGGCAGGGGGACCATGTGTTTTGTGGCAAAATTTGTATTTTGCATATTTGCAGAGGTTGCAATGCAAAATAGATTCTTAATGGGGTGTTTCAAGGTGTCAATACACCTTTTTTTCCCAAGGGCAAGAAAATTTGCAAGTGTTCCTTATGTCCTTAATGTTAGGGTACAACTCCTATCGTCCCCAGCCAGGATGGTCACTGGGTCTGTTGCCTTGCGATAAGTCCAACACATTTGGAAGGCAAGCGCATCAGGGAAGGCTCTGGTGAGAGGCCTCGTTCTCCTGATTGCATTTGATTAATTTAGGATCAATGCAAAAGGCAAAAAATATTAGAAATTGCTAACAGTTTTCTTATGAAAGCAGAATGAACCCCAATTTTCTAAGGCAATTATTAAGAGACTAACAGTTGTAGACTAGTAGTAGTGCAACCTGATTTTCAAATAATTTTAAACAACCCCCCCCCAAAAACCCAACAAATGCTGTGTTCTCAGTTGACAGCTGTACACAGTATTTGTCTGATCATGCAATGCAGTTTCATGTGTGATAAAAGAGCATCCCTTATCAAGAAAGAGCAGGAACCTCTCCAGAGAATCAGCTGCTGTTTGAATCTAATGAAACCTCCTCTGGCTGTAAGATAACAAACATATACATGCATGCTCCCCTTTCCATTTCTCTTCTCCCCACGCATTACTCAAATTGTCAATTTTTCATTTGTTAAGTGGTTATAGCAGGAAATATTTGTGTGGCAGAATCTACTTAGCCAAATGTACATGCTTTGCAGACTGCTGTTCAGTGTATAAAATTATATGTTTGATGTGTAATAAGCCATGATAATAAGCCCCAAGCACCTATGCAGTGTTATTTAAAGCTTGTATCCACATTTGTGCCATTCTTCTTGTTATTCACTGCCTCACCGTTTCACTGTAGTGTTTTTCTCCACCATTTTCCTTGCTTCCTTTGTCACTCTGCCTCCCCACCTCATAATATTGGCTTTTCTGCTCCAGTCCTAAGGGGTATCTGTACGACTAGATAGAAGCCTCAAGCTCCCTCACAGTGTGACTCACTCTGCTAGCCATTAATTGATCCCACATAATGTGATTGCCCAGCTCTGCAAGGTCACTCTCTAACTGTCTCTCCTTGTACTCAGAACGAGATGAGGGAGGAAATGTGCTATAGGCAGCATTTTCTGGGTGACAAGGTTAGAAAGAAATATAGTTCTCAAATCGGTAAAATGACTGACAGCTATTTTCCAACTTACACAAAAGCTCTCCTCTCTGCTCCCTCACTCCTGCTTTCTTTGATAATTAGGAGCTTTCAGGTCAGACTTTACCACAATAGAGGAACTGAGAAATTAATGTGGATTAAGAAGTATAATTTAGGTCACAAAAGTCTAGAAAGCAATTTACTACTCTGAAAAAGATAAGTGTAAAGATCAACACCACACATCTCACAAGCCACCAGCAAATTCTGTTGACAGATTTTATTTAGGTCTTTTTGGGGGGAGGGGGACCAAATACACATGCAAAAGACAATTTCCATATATTTGACTGAAGGGTTGCCCCTCCTCTTAATAAACATTAGGAATAGTTTCTAATATTTTTCACATTATCATAAAAATCAATTTATTGCAATTTTCAAAACATTATTTCATTGTATAAATGATATAAATTATTTTTAAAAAATTAGCTAGTTTAAATAAAATCAATTCTCTATTCAATTGGAGACTGTAATGTCAAAAAAATGAAGTCTTCTTGTCTTGTCAGATCATAAGAAAGCAGTAAAACATACATGACGTGAACTGTTTTCTCTACCTCTTTGCCTTTTGGGTTACATTCAGGCTACTTCTTGCAAGAAATGTTTATCTGCTATGCCTCATTTTTTGTATTTCATGGGACTCATTTCATCCACATCTAAGAAAATAGTACACAAGCACACACACAGTGAAATATTATATATATTTATATAGTCAGATCCATCAGTTCAGACTACAAACATGTCACAAGTAGGAATATATATATTCCTACTTGTGACATGTATATGTATGTGTGTGTGTGTATGTGTGTGTGTGTGTATGTATACACACATATATATGATAAACCTATGATAATCAAATACAAAATACAATGAAATATACTTTGATATAAATATATATAAAACACCTATTTTGAAATTTTGTTACTTTCTTTCTGTTATTTGTTGGTTTTGTTTCATATTTCATTTCACCAGTATACATGAAGAATAATGGCAGATATGTAAACATAATGGTGTCTGTAGAATTTTGTCCAGGTAGAGACAAAGCTTCATAGTGAGATCTTAGCATAATTAGCATGGGTAGTGCATCCCATTACAACATGTCACATCTGTCTGTGTATATTAAAATAATTTTTGAAAACTTAGAGTTTGAAGAGAAGTGTCTATGTCTCCCTGCCTGATTCATCCACCCCTGTTTATAAGAAAAGAGAATTCACAAAAAGTGCAGCTAACCTCACACCTCACACTCAGCCCTGATTTCTGATTTGGTGTGAGGTTAGCTGCACTTTTTGTGAATGCATGAAGGACAGTCTTGTGCAGAAGTACAGGAGGGACGCAACTGACACATAGGAACCCATGGACCCATTGATGTGGTTTGGAAGACAGAGGGGAGTCTGCTGCTATTGCCAGATCCATCAGTTCAGACTACAAACATGTCACAAGTAGGAATTAATAAAGTTCTTATAGAGCAGATAATGAGCCAAGCTGCAACACCCAGTTGTACACATTTGCACTGTATTGTGGAATTAAACATAGGGAGGAAATTCTAGATTTGAAAAGGTTTTTCTCATTTTGCAGTTGAGAAGCACTGGGAAACCCAGTTCTGTTGAGTTTTACCCGTGGTAGAGCATGTAGGAGGATTAAGGGAAAAATTGCCAACTCTGATGGATCTCACAGGCTTAAACGTCCATAGAGTGTTATACATTTTATAGTTCTCTGAGGACATTGTTCAGGCATAATACATGTGATCCTGACAGGGGTTCTGCCATCTTGAATGGAAGGATCTGCTGGAGGAAGAGATGACATGACATCCTAGAGACACTGAAATTTATTTATTTATTTATTTATTTATTATACTTATATCCCGCCCATCTAGTCTTTGACTACTCGGTGCGGATCACAACAAGTGGAATAAAAACAATTAAAATATAACAACAATTTACAACAATAAACAATCATTCAAGATGGGAGAAAAAGAAAAAATAGATCAAGTGGTGCCCGGAGGGAAGGCCTGCCTAAATAGCCAGGTTTTAAGTTGGCTTTTGAAAGTACCCAGCGAAGGGGCCAGACGAATCTCGGAGGGGAGATTATTCCAAAGACGAGGAGCCACTGCCAAGAAGGCCCGGGTTCTTGTTTTTTCTTTCTGGGCCTCCCTCGGTGTTAGGCTCCTCAACCGCACCTCCGGGCTAGATCGAGTGATACGGGTAGATCTAGGTGGGAGAAGGCGTTCCGCCAGATATCGAGGTCCTAAACAGTTTAGGGCTTTATATGTAATCATTAAGACTTTGAAATCAACGCGGAAACGAACGGGCAGCCAATGCAATGTGGCCAGGGTGGGAGAGATATGTTGATGTTTTCTCACCCCACTAAGAATTCTGGCCGCCGCATTCTGCACCATTTGAAGCTTCCGCATCAATCTCAAAGGTAGCCCCACGTAGAGCGCATTACAGTGGTCTAATCTCGAGATTACAAGCGCATGGACCAGAGTGGTGAGCGCCCCAACATCAAGATAGGGATGCAGCTGGGCAATCCGCCAAAGATGGAAATAGGCAGAGCGGACCACTGACGCCACCTGGGTTTCCATGGTGAGCGGCGGGTCCAGATGGATCCCCAAGCTGCGAACCTCATTCTTCGCGGTGAGAGTCACCCCCCCAAATGAGAGGGAGTTTCCCAAACCGCTGATGGTGGGGCCACCCACCCTCAGGACCTCCGTCTTGTCCGGGTTCAGCCTCAGCCCATTTTCCTGCATTCATTGCAGTACAGTCTCCAAACAGCGCTGAAGGGACAGAACGGCATCCACTGTGGTTGGAGAAAAGGAGATGTAGAGCTGAGTGTCATCAGCATACTGATGGCACGATGCCCCACACCCCCTGATGACCCCACCCAGCGGCCTCATACAGATATTAAACAGCATTGGGGAGATAATCGAGCCCTGCGGAACTCCACAATTGAGGCTCCACGGGGCCGAAACCCTCTCCCCAAGCTGTACTCTCTGAGGACGGTCCTCCAAGAAGGATCGGAGCCAGGCAAACGCCAGGCCACCAATTCCCAGCTCGGAGAGCCTCCTCAGGAGGATACCGTGGTCGACAGTATCAAAGGCGGCTGAGATATCGAGGAGGACCAACAGAGACGTTTTACCCCTGTCGGCCTCCCTCAGTAGGTCATCCAACAGGGCGACCAATGCCGTTTCTGTACCATGGCGCGGCCTGAAACCCGACTGGAACGGATCCAGGGCATATGTTTCATCCAAATGAATCCAAATGAAACTCTTCTTTCTAAACTTATGGCACGGTTACACATCATAATATTCCTATTTTTGTATCAGATTTAGCACATTAAACAATTTAAAAACATCAATCTACATGATGTACAGCTAAGCGTAATTCTTTTGGCCAGGAAGAGTGCTTTTTTGTTGTTGTCAGGAAGTATGTTTTTTTAAACACCTGCTAGGGGCTTTACTTTAACTTGATTATGAACACAATTTAATTTGAATCATTTTAGCATATGTGAATGTCTCTGTCAGAGTAGATTGTGTCTGTGGGGTTTGTCGAGTATTGTATGTCCGAATTTTTTTCTATATGTTTCTGTTTTATCACTGCATTGCTTAAGTGCTGGGAACTGCTGACAGCTGCCTTGCTGGTGATTTATCTTACTCTTTTAGGATCTAGTGCTATGCCTGTTTGAAATACATTTTAAAAATTAGGAAATTATTAAAAATAACTGACAGCATTGCAGCGGAAGGGAACAGGAGAAGCAACAGCAGCAGAACCTGTTGCAAGAGTCCTGGGGAAGTTCCCTCCATGCCTGCCTCCTTCAGCATCATGCTACCTACTCGCCCACCCTCTCCAACAAAGGGCTGCTGAGGAGAAGTGGAAGAGAGAGAGTGGCTGAGGACCCCACCACCAAAAGGTGTGAGCACTGAGGTTTCAATCCACTTGTAAATGCAATGATTGTAAATACCCATATAGTTCCTGGGATTGATATACCACATAGCTTTAAAAAGAAGATGCACACACATCAGCACAAAAATCACATGACTCTAAATCAATTTTGAAAACCCCACCCAGCTACTGATATATTTCAACAGTGTAACTGCACCCTTATTCTATCTTGCAGGACCTTATCCTGCGTGCTGACTTCCAAGGATTTCAATGTGTTGAAGAATTATTTTTTCTTATGCAATGTGATCCACTGCCTCAGAGCGCACACAGAGTACTTATCCAGCACCACTGAGTAGCTGCAACCTGTCCCAGACTGTATTCAATGATAATGTCATTATCATGTCACTAATAAAGGGTTCTGTGAAAAGTGATATAGCTCCAATGTAAGCTTCAAACCAATGTGCTTTCTTTGATTTTGAAAACTCCTGACGCCTCCCTTATTAGAATCCTATGTATTTTTTCAGACACTGATGCTTCCTATACATAAATTTGTATGCGTTTTTATCACTTTGCTTCCCTTCCAAGCTTCCTTTCTGATAATGCCCTTGATAAGCTAGCTTTTTCCCCCCCACAGAGGACAACCCTCTATTTGTAGGATTGTTAAAAAGTAAGTCCTCTTTTTGAAGGCAACTTTTCTTTGAAGAAATTTCCAGTAGGGTAGCCGTGTTCCTCTATAGCAGCAAAAGTAAAAATAAGGAAAGGGAATAGGGGGAAAGGGTCAGAATCTTGTAGGGATTACATCATACAAATACACAATCAGTGCTGCCTTTGTACCTGGCTGTTCCTTTAGATTTAAACGTGATTATGAATATAAGTGAAAGATGGAAGATGGGTAATGTAGAGGGGATTCCTGTTTCTGGCTGCTAGATCATAGAACAACCACCCCAAAAATTTAATCTTTCATTTCCTATGTATACGTAGAAAATTCTTCCATTACAGTAGATGTTTTAAATGTTGCCCTCTATATTGCATGTTTTATTGCCTCTATTTGCTTTCTATGGTTTTAGGGTTGCACTTTAGATTCTGGTCACTGTTGGTTTTGTTGTGGTATATCATCATGACTTTGTTTATGCACACAAAAGATGGTTATAAATTCAGAAATAGATAAATAAGTAACATGCAATAAAAAATAAACCTTATTTATGGAACCCAGGGAACCCAGGTGATTTGATCTGACATAACCTGAGGTTAAAGACATCCACTCTACAGCTTATGATACAATATGAGCAAATGTTTGGCAAAGCTCCAGCAAATTGTTAGGAGAAGGGAGGATGTATCTTGTACAATACAATAATTGTATTTTTGGCTTAGGAAAAAGTCATGTGAAAAATGGTCCTAGTTTAATTGGGGTTTTCATGACTCCTTGTAGGGAAGATAGTGTATTAAATGTCAAGAAGATAATCTGTTTCAAATCTCTTCATTGTTTTCACCTTTCTTGCCTTATTTGTTACTGAGTGAAGAATTTTACCATTTGTCTCTCCACTCCCTTACCTCCCTTTAGTCTATAGCTGAGGAAAGGGAATACTACATTCTTCATTCTCCTTGGTTTATACATCTCAGCTAAGGCTTTTCAAGCCCTGTGAGATTCTTTGCCTCCAGGTGAGAGCAAGAGAAAAAGCAGTATTTGTTTTAATCATCAATGTGCAATGTACAAAACCACTTTTCTTTCAAGAAGCAAAGCACACCCATGCCTAGTAAGCATAGAAGGACAGGCTGATGGTTTAAAAAGAAGCAGACAGCCCATCTGATGCTTTTGTTTCTTAAAGATACATGCAGGAAAGCAGCTGCCATCATTGTTTTGTGCAATATGTGTTATTAAAGTAATGTGATTTTTGCACCCTATTGCTTAATTTGCGTTGAAATCATTCTTGCTCTCTTGTTCAGATTTCCCCAAAGTGCTTTGATTCCATTTCGGTAAACATAATTTTATAGTTCCTCATCCTCACATGGTCAGGATGACACAAGTGAAGATTTACATGCTTAGCTGCATAACCTGTGGCTCTTCACCTATTGGTGAATTCCAGTTCTTTTGAACTTTAGTCAGCCTGGCCATTGGTGTTATATAGTGAGAGTTGTAGTTCATCATCTGAAAGGCCACAGATTCTCCATTTCTTCCTTAGACTTTCTCTTATAAGTTTCCAAAAACTTTATTTCCACTCTGCTGGCCTACTAGGAAAGAAAATCAAATTGTTCCTTTCTTTATTTGTTTATTTTGTATATAAGTATCTTTCTACACCTCTGTGTATCACACAGAAAAGCTCCATTTCTGTCCAATGGAAGCAGAACGTCTGCTGTTGTAGAAAACTGAATAGAGGAAGGAAAAAAACTATTGGAATTGCAATTGTAATAAATGCACACTGGTGCATAATGGGAAAAAACATTTTTCTTTTAATGCACAGTCTGAAATGAGCTACAGGAAAATTTATGCTAAACCCTGAAAACATGAAAAAGTTTCCCTAGACACATGCATTTGCTCTTGTTAGTATAACAGGCTTTTTTTTTCTTTTTGGGCCCTAATGAGGTCCTCCCACCATGAGAGATGAACAAGCTTTGAGTGCTGTTTGCTGCCTCTTCAGACCATCAGCACGGCTTTGATTTAAGGACTTGCACTTTAATCACCCATCATGTGTCATTACCCCGACAGGCGGCAGCAGCCGCAAGATACAAGCTCCAATAAATTGCATCGAAAGTCACTGAAGCGATCCTTTGTTGATTTTCTTTTACAGCTATTCAATGGCAGATCAGCTGTCATAACAACACAGTGCCCCTGGCAATAGGGTGAAATTAAACGTGAAGTATGTTCAAGGTATCGGATAGAAAAACCGGAATATCCTTTTTTCCCCTCTGTTGTTTGTAATGCTTTTTTTTTTCTTTTTTAACTCTCAGTAACGCTGCGCCTGTGACAATTGGCTGAAATGAATACTGTATCTTTGTAGGATAATTGTCAGCTATGCCACTGTACAGATATGAAAAAAATGGTTTTGTATATGCAAATGAATACCTGGCTTTAAATATTTTGTTTTAAGAGGAGACTGGCTTTTTAGTTTATCTATGAGTTTTGAACACAAACACCATTATATAATTGGACTTTTATACAAAGGGCAACAGCTGCCCCCCCCCTTCTGTTTTGTTCCCTTTCCCCATCTATATTCTGGGCAAGAACACAAATACCTGTAGCAGGAACATAAATTGCAACATTTCTCATTTCCTATGCAGAAAATATATGTAAGAATGAATGCAAAAGACACTTAGGTGCATTTTTGTTTGTTAAGAAGTGTCATCCTGTTTATCCTTGTAGTCAATCACCTCTGTAATGCTAGCTAACAATATAAAGCATGAGAAACCTGGTTGTTTCCTCTTCTCCCCAAATTTTTAACACAATTTATTTCCCATATTTGGAAAAGCAGCTCGCTGAACTTAAGAACTGTTGTAATGATTATTCATATTGTTTCTTATGTACCATACTTGCTTCGTTGTGCTTAACTGGATACTGCACTCCTCCGACCCCAGTAGAATAAAATAGGAGTAGGGATGTAAAGAATTTTGCCATAGTCTTGATTTCCATCATGATAGGCAATCTTGATTTAAGGAGATAGAATTTTCCCCCACCCCCACACAAGACCTGACCTCCACTGTGAGGCTGAGGAATCAAGGATGTTTCTTTTTCACATTTTCCACAATTTGTGCAAGAATGTCTCTGAGTGATATTAGTATCTTTCCTTTTGTGAGTCTAAATAAACACAGAGCATGATATGACAGGTTGATTGGTCATCAAGATGCAACAACCCATCCAATGCTACGCTTGTACTAGTCCATGCAAGAAGACAACAGTTGCCAGAGTTCTAAATGTTGCACATTTATGGGAATGTAGAAACTGCACAAAATCTTTCTGTGGCTGACCAAAAACTGGCCTTACTGGTTCACTGTGAGGAGAAAATTTCTTGCATTGTCTCATTTACTATGCAAGGGTGTTTCAAAATTTGGAACGTGCATTCCTCAGTAAAAGGTCATTCATAAGGATGGCAACAACTACTTCTGTTGTCCACCAGCCCATTAATTGTTGAAGGAGTGTTTTAGTTTTTGTCTTCTTGCAATGAAGGCCATCTTTAGTGGTATTGATGTAGGTGCAGCATTCTTAAAATTTGCATTTGGATCTTATACCACCACAATACCACCTTTAAAGAATGATTGGTGAATAATTTTTATGATACCGATAGGTTTTCTTTTAATATAGCTTCATTTTTGCCATATAGAGCAGACTTTAGTATGTCTGTACACATGGTTTAAATATGTGATGGCTGCCCTCAGTTCACAAAATTAAGAGGAAACAAAGTTTAAAAGACATTCTTAAAATAATTGTGAAAATAAACATACAGTTGTGGATACACAAAATAAGAATGGTGTTCAAATGGGGCCACATACAGTATAATAAGTGAATTTATTCAGATGTAAGTCCTAGTGAGCTCAATGGAGCTTATTTCCAAGCAAGTGCAGATTTCGCTAAGACTAGCTAAATTAATAGGTTCATCATATGAATACAATAAAAAAACAAAAACAAAGGAGGTCAGGCATGAAAAATACTCAAATGTTCACTTTGCCAGCAAATGGCCATTGTAGGAGTGCTGGTTTTGATGGTCCAAATGAAAAGCTGGAAGCTGATTGGGAAAAGTGTGGCTGTATTAAATGTAGATAATACAGAGCAGTTATAGTAACATTTAAGCACAGAGACCAACAATAACAGTTGGAAACAAACTGAGATAGCCATATGAGTTAGGTGTTTTTTGATAACAGGAAGAAAACTCAGTTTAAACAGCCAGAATTTTATTTCCAGTCTACACTTGCAAAAAGGAAATCATATAAGTCTTGGTGTCAGATGCATGCCCAGAACCAGCACCTTGTTAATGAATGGCAATTTGCTACCAAGAATTATGTGATTTCTCTTGTTGTCTAGTCGTTAAGTCGTGTCCGACTCTTCGTGACCCCATGGACCAGACCACGCCAGGCCTTCCTGTCTTCCACTGCCTCCCAGAGTTGGGTCAAATTCATGTTGGTAGCTTCGATGACACTGTCCAACCATCTCGTCCTCTGTCGTCCCCTTCTCCTCTTGCCTTCACTCTTTCCCAACATCAGGGTCTTTTCCAGGGAGTCTTATCTTCTCATGAGATGGCCAAAGTATTGGAGCCTCAGCTTCAGGATCTGTCCTTCCAGTGAGCACTCAGGGTTGATTTCCTTCAAAATGGATAGATTTGTTCTCTTTGCAGTCCAGGGGACTCTCAAGAGTCTCCTCCAGCACCACAATTCAAAAGCATCAATTCTTCGGCGGTCAGCTTTCTTTATGGTCCAGCTCTCACTTCCATACATCGCTACTGGAAAAACCATAGCTTTGACTATGCAGACCTTTGTTGGCAAGGTGATGTCTCTGCTTTTTAAGATGGTGTCTAGGTTTGTCATTGCTTTCCTCCCAAGAAGCAGGCGTCTTTCAATTTTGTGGCTGCTGTCACCATCTGCAGTGATCATGGAGCCCAGGAAAGTAAAATCTGTCACTGCCTCCATATCTTCCCCTTCTATTTGCCAGGAGGTGATGGGACCAGTGGCCATGATCTTCGTTTTTTTGATGTTGAGCTTCAGACCATTTTTGGCGCTCTCCGCTTTCACCCTCATTAAGAGGTTCTTTAATTCCTCCTCACTTTCTGCCACCAGAGTGGTATCATCTGCATATCGGAGGTTGTTGATATTTCTTCCGGCAATCTTAATTCTGGCTTGGGATTCATCCAGTCCTGCCTTTTGCATGATGTATTCTGCATATAAGTTAAATAAGCAGGGAGACAATATACAGCCTTGTCGTACTCCTTTCCCAATTTTGAACCAATCAGTTGTTCCATATCCAGTTCTAACTGTTGCTTCCTGTCCCACATATAGATTTCTCAGGAGATAGATAAGGTGGTCAGGCACTCCCATTTCTTTAAGAACTTGCCATAGTTTGCTGTGGTCCACACAGTCAAAGAGTTTTGCGTAGTCAATGAAGCAGAAGTAGATGTTTTTCTGGAACTCTCTGGCTTTCTCCATAATCCAGCGCATGTTAGCAATTTGGTCTCTAGTTCCTTTGCCCCTTCGAAATCCAGCTTGTACTTCTGGGAGTTCTCGGTCCACATACTGCTGAAGCCTACCTTGGAGGATTTTGAGCATAACCTTGCTAGCGTGTGAAATGAGTGCAATTGTACGGTAGTTGGAGCATTCTTTGGCACTGCCCTTCTTTGGGATTGGGATGTAGACTGATCTTTTCCAATCCTCTGGTCACTGCTGAGTTTTCCAAACTTGCTAGCATATTGAGTGTAGCACCTTAACAGCGTCATCCTTTAAGATTTTAAATAGTTCAACTGGAATGCCATCACCTCCACTGGCTTTCTAAGGCCCACTTGACTTCACTCTCCAGGATGTCTGGCTCAAGGTCAGCAACCACACTATCTGGGTTGTCCGGGACATCCTGATCTTTCTGGTATAATTCCTGTGTGTATTCTTGCCACCTCTTCTTGATGTCTTCTGCTTCTGTAAGGTCCCTACCATTTTTGTCCTTTATCATGTCCATCTTTGCACAAAATGTTCCTGTAATATCTCCAATTTTCTTGAACAGATCTCTGATTTTTCCCTTTCTATTATTTTCCTCTATATCTTTGCACTGTTCATTTAAGAAGGCCCTCTTGTCTCTTCTTGCTATTCTTTGGAAGTCTGCATTCCATTTTCTGTAAGTTTCCCTATCTCCCTTACATTTTGTTTCCCTTCTCTTTTCTGCTATTTGGAAGGCCTCGTTGGACGGCCACTTTGCTTTCTTGCATTTCCTTTTCTTTGGGATGGTTTTTGTTGCTGCCTCCTGTACAATGTTATGAGCCTCCATCCATAGTTCTTCAGGCACTCTGTCCACCAAATCGAGTTCCTTAAATCTGTTCTTCACTTCCACTGTGTATTCATAAGGGATTTGGTTTAGAATATACCTGACTAGCCCAGTGGTTTTTCCTACTTTCTTCAGTTTAAGCTTGAATTTTGCTATAAGAAGCTGATGACCAGAGCCACAATCAGCTCCAGGTCTTGTTTTTGCTGACTGTATAGAGCTTCTCCATCTTTGGCTGCAGAGAACATAATCAATCTGATTTCGGTATTGCCCATCTGGTGATGTCCATGTGTAGAGTCGCCTCTTGTGTTGTTGGAAAAGAGTGTTTGTGATGACCAGCTTGTTCTCTTGAACTCCAAGGCCAAACTTACCTGTTGTTCCTTTTATCTCTTGACTCCCTACTTTAGCATTCCAGTCCCCTATAATGACAAGAACATCTTTCTTTGGTGTCAGTTCTAGAAGGTGTTGTAAGTCTTCATAGAATTGGTCAATTTCAGCCTCTTCAGCATCGGTGGTTGGTGCTTAAACTTGGATGACTGTGATGTTGAAAGGTCTGCCTTGGATTCGTATTGAAATCATTCTATCATTTTTGAGATTATATCCCAGCACAGCTTTTCCCACTCTTTTGTTGACTATGAGGGCTACTCCATTTCTTTTACGGGATTCTTGCCCACAATAGTAGATATGATAATCGTTTGAATTGAATTCACCCATTCCCGTCCATTTTAGTTCACTGACACCCAGGATGTCAATGTTGATTCTTGCCATCTCCTGTTCGACCACATCCAGCTTACCAAGGTTCATAGATCTTACATTCCAGGTTCCTATGCAGTATTTTTCTTTGCAGCATTGGACTTTCCTTTCACTTCCAGGCGCGTCCGCAGCTGAGTGTCCTTAGGCTTTGGCCCAACCACTTCATCAGCTCTGGAGCTACTTGTCCTTGTCCTCCGCTCTTCATCAGTAGCATGTTGGACGTCTTCCGACCTGAGGGGCTCATCTTCCAGCGTCATATCTTTTAGCCTTTTGTTTCTGTCCATGGAGTTTTCTTGGCAAAGATACTGGAGTGGCTTGCCAGTTCCTGCTCCAGGTGGATCGCATTTAGTCAGAACTCTCCACTATGACCTGTCTGTCTTGGGTGTCTCTGCATGGCATAGCCCATAGCTTCTCTGAATTACTCAAGCCCCTTCGTCACAACAAGGCAGCAATCCGTGAAGGGGGTGATTTCTCTTACACACGAGTAAATAAGCATTAAGATCCTGGCTACATATTATTGAGATACAAGTGAAGCATTAACGGTTAGAAATCCGTTGGAATTTAAACTGGTGTTCTATTTATGTTATTTTGTCAAACTGAAGAAAAACCTGAGAAGTAACACTGGTGGCAGCAAAGTTCTCTTAGTCACAGTCTCCTCTGGTTCTCCAGCCCACCTTCTCTCTCTACTGAAGGTGGCAACGTTTGAGAAGCAAAGACTGCAGACAAACTCACTCCCCTCTCCCTCCTAAATAGTTTGTCTCTCACACATGTGTTCCTGGGCCTGGCTTCAGTATACCTGGGGAAGTTTTGAATGGGAAAAGTAATTCAGGATTCATCATTGGATGAGAACTCATTGGTTGAAGGCTTTGTTCACCTCAAGAAGTGTGTCCAAGCTGCTTGGGGAATCCCCCTTGAACTTGCATGTGGCACCAACCACCCCTTCCCATACAAAGCCTTCTGCTATTTTCCTGGCAGCAAAACTCTTTCTACAAATCAGACCTCCTGATCTTGCACGCTTGATCCAATAGCCTGAATAAGTTGGTGGGATTGGGGAAATTCTGATTTCCCACCCAGAAATGTTGGCTTTCTGTCTGAGAAGAGAGTATATGTAGTTGTCCTCACTTTTTAAATCATATCTTTATGGACTAAATGGGAATGGAAGTCATTTAGAGCTAAATCCTATATAGGTGTACTCAGAGGTAAGTTCCACTGAGTTCTGAGACATCCTGGAAATCCATGTGCTCAAAATGTGGAATGCATGATGGAACTGAAACATGCTCTATAAAAACACACCAGATTTCTTTCCAGGATTGTTTATTCATCCAGAAATATGAAGAGCAGCATAGTGTTGTTGTTTAAATTCCCAGAGAAGAATCTGGTTTGCTTGCCTGTCCTGGCTGGGTAGCTCAGTGGGTTAGGTATCTATCTACAGAGCCAGAGATTAAGAGTTCAGTTCTCCACTGTGCCTCCTACAGGTAGAGCCAGTTTGTGTGGCCTTGGGCAAGCCCCAAGCTACCCTCAGAAGGGAATGATAAACCTCTTCTAAGTACTCTCTACCTGGAAAACCCTGAAAAGGGTCACCAAAACTCAGAATTGACTTGACAGCACATGATGATTATTATTTATTGTTCCACCATATTTTCTAGCTCACTACCTCAGCTTCCTTTGTGAAAATGGCACTTTGCTGGTACCTGTTCACACTAGTAATCATGGTATGCATCAATTTATAATGTAGACAAGACAATCACAGTTTATTCTATATGCAATAAGAAGATGATTAATTTGTTTTGTTATGTAGTCAAATCGCACATTGACTTTGCCATATTTGGTAGCCACTAAGAACCATAGCTGTAATTGACAGTTTTGGTGTCTGGGGCTTCATTGCTAATAGGCTATAGTCCTATGAGGTGAGCATATGTGGAAAAAGGATGGTGGGACTGGAAGGAGCATATAAGCTGAGTGCATGACAGCCGTATTGGTTATGCGCTGAAACCATCTGCTTTGTGTTGCCTTTGTGGGGAAGAGTAAGTAGCTAAAGTCAGGGCTTGTGTTTGGGGTGAGCAAATGCATAGCAAGTACTTATGAGCTTTTCAGCAGCAAATTATTGCACCTCTAAATTTTAGTACCCTGGATCAGAGCCTTTTCGCCCCCCCCCCCCCACACATTAGAGCTCTGCTAAGAGTGGTGGTATTCAGGTACAAACTTTAAAAAAACTGGCCTCAGAGATCTGCTGGCAGAAGGAACTGCTAGTAGAAGAGTGAAAAACAGGATGGATAATATCAGGGCAAAGGAGGAGCTAAACTATCCAAGATTCAAACCACCCACAGCCAAGGGACAGAGCCATTATGCTGGCACAAAGAAGGCAGAATGAACATTGTATTATGTGATGTCAAACCGGAACCAGATTGTAATGACCCTAAGAAGGCTTTCAATATAAATGAGAAATTTAAGGAGTTGTTTTACCGGTTCTTACCCCCAGTGAGTTTCCATGGCTGAGCAGGGATTCAAACCAAGGCCTCTGGGTATTGTAGAGTGAAGGTAGTCCTAATTAATTGTTAACATCTCTAGACTGGGAGGTGTTTGGATTGAGCAGCACAGCTTCCGCTAGCCTAGAGTCCCCACAACCGCCCTCACCCATCTTGGCTACTTCACGAAGCCCCACTGAGGTCACTGAGATGAGGGCTTGGAAAACTTACATTGATGATTCTTGGAACTGAAGTTCAAAAAGTCAGTTTTTCAAGTTGTAACCAACAGTGCAGCAGAACAACTGGGGCAACTATAATAATCATAATCACGTGTTGTTTAAGCAACTATAGTAAGCGGCTTGTTCATTTGCAGTGTCAGAATTTTCATTGTCTAAAAGGAACATTGATTATTTGGCACTTTAGACCCAATTTTGATATAATCCCTTTCACAAAGCAAATAAGCCTCTTGCAATGATGCAGACAAAATCAAAATTTAAACTTAGGCTGCTGTGGAGCAGTAATACAGTTTTTTTGTGACCACAGGATTTTTTTTTTTTAATGACAAATTTAAAATGAGTGATGGCTTGGCATGTCAAGCTTTTGCTTAGTTTTCTCTTTTATTCTTTTTATTTCCCTTTCCTTTCCTTTTCAATCATATGTTTTAACTCATTTGCCATCCGTTGCTTCATTTGCCCAATTATAATGGAATGTGGAACAAGCTGGTTAAGATGTGTACTTTAATCTTGAAAACCTTCTCTTTTAAAATGGAAGATACTTGAAATCATTCTTGCATTTTTAAAGAGGTAGTATAAACTAAAATATTCAGCCTCGTAGGAAGGATGACTGCAGATCTTAGGAGCATTATTTGGGTTTTTAAAGTAAATATATGCCAGGCATTTTGACAGCTTTTCAGTATTACTTTACGTACTGCTTTATGATGAAAGATGGCTGAAGAGAGCTCTGCATTTTGTCAGTCTTTATCCTCTAATGACCTAGATCTCGTTTTACCAGCCTAGAATATATTTGAATACAATCAGCAATATTACTTTGGGTTTTAGTGTTAAAAATAAGCCACTTTCTTCCCTCTGCCCACTGTCATCCTCCAACTTTATAATGATGTATCCAACTCGCTATGGCTCTCGTGGTCTCCAAACAAAGAGAAAAGTCTTCAGGTGAATAATGATGGAGGAAGAGGAAGTTTGATTTTTGTATGTAAGGTGGCTTTAAAGCATAGGTGCGTCTACTATGCTGGCACCAGGACTCCCTGGTCAGTACAAAGGGGAGGTGTGTTGCACTTCCACAACACTGGTAAACCAGAAATCTGGGAGGCAAAAGAGTACACTCTGGAAAGAGCTGGTGGGGAATGCACTCAAGCCCATCAAGCCATCTGGAGAAAACAGATAGTGGAACTTGTACTTGTTTCCACGATTACCTAGATCAGAAGCAGTCACATCCCCTACCAAGCTTTGCTTTCTCTCCACATTACTCTGAGGATTGTACAGGGAAGCCAGTGGGATGGTGGTGAATAATTTTATGGTCCCTGCTGATCAGAAAGCCCGGAACTTCAACTCTGCAAGCCCTGGGTGTATTACAGCATTTGGCTCTGTCTGTCTTGACCAACATGTATCTTATCTTAATGTCCACTGTCAGTTTGCTTCATATCTATTCCTGCTCGTATTACCTATTCAGCTTGCATTTTTACAGGTGAATTTCTTACTGCCATATTCCAACATGAATCTGAAATGTTTCTTCTAAAGTTAATGTGAATGTCCCACTGTTATAAAAACAGACAGATGCTACATCACACCACATTGATAGTTAATTTGAAATAAGGGATTCCATATATAACATGGATATATTCCATATATAATATGGATATATATAATTCAGAGGGCTGATACAATCCATGTAAATATTGGGGGATGTGTAAGTTTGAGACTGAGAAACAGCAACAGTTTGTAATGTTTGAGATCCTTAGGTGGAGTTTAAAATGGGAGGTGGGTGAAGAGGATCCATGCTTGAAAACAGGAACGGCAAAATGGAGGAGAAAAATTAGAATGGAAGAAGAGACAGGAAGCATATACATATAAATGTCTTTAAAGATAGAACTATTATAGCACAGTTCTAAAATTTTTAATCAGTTATCTCTTTGATTGCAGCTAGCCTTTTTCTTTGTTGTCTACTTATTATTCTTTCAAAAATCTGCTCTCACTGCTTTCATCTTTCCTTCTTTTGCTATTCTTACAGGTTTTTCATTGATTTTTTTCAGCCAAACTTCAAACTCGAATGAACTCAGCTAATACATTATCATATGTTAGTGCTGATGACTCAGAAATCCACCTCTTCATCCCTGATTTTCTAAACCAGATTGAAAAGTACCATCTTTCTTCTCATTCAAGGCTATTCCTCAGATACTCACAGATCATTCCGTGCTATATATTAATTATAACTGCTGATCTAACAAAGCAAATCATGATGCCAAATATACAAACTTAATTGACCGTATCTATCCTCTGAGGGTAGAAAGCACTATATAGAGCCCATCATAAACACTGAAAGTGTGTTAGTGTGGGATGAATATTAATTGCTTCAGTGTTTCAGAAAACACCCTCCAAAGGGATTGCATTCTAAAGTTCTGAGCACCAATTCCAAAACAAAACACGCTTATTTACAAACTCTGGGAGGCAAGAAATCATCTTCTGTGATACTCACATACAATTGGATCTTAAATATTTTCCTTTTAAAATATGGGTTATCTATAATGTGTCCATTTCTGCTGTCAGACCCCCAAATTTTATAAATCCTCACAATGGGCTTTAGCTTCTTGTCAGGTCAGAGAACCTGACACCTGAACAACTTCCTAAGAACCCTATAGACCTTTATAGACTTCTAAGAAAAAAATCAGAAGCATGTGTTTGTCACAGCTGGCATTAGTTCTATTTAGAGTTAATTCCAGAATGAAATCAGACAGACATTTCCAATCATATAAAAATTCATCTGGGTATCAAGGTTTAAATCTTTTCATTGTTGCAATGATTCCAGGCAACATCAGCTTGACTAATTCTACAAACTTTATTTATCTACATTGCTTTTATGTTCCATATGCACAACAATACTTCAGAGTCTTATGAACTTATTAAAAATGCTTTAAAAATACATGAAAACTAAACTTGAGTTGCAAGCACACAACTGTTTATAACCTAAAAAGGCACATTGAAAAGCAGAGAATATAACTCTAAAATACAGCATTTTAGCTTTAAGTAATCTTTAGCCTTTAAGCATGTTATAGTGACACACAGAGAAAATTATCCTAATTGCTCACCCAGGAGAGCCAGCTTGAATCTATGGAAGAAAATTCAAGTTGTCCACATCTGCTGCCTTTGCTGCTACTGTTGCATGATACTGTTACATTATACAGTGTTGCTGGTATTTGGTGTGTGTGGCATGTTGGCATGTGAAGTTGCATATATGGGCCTCTTGCCTCCCTATATCTATATTTCTTTCTGATGTTAACATTTCCCTTCAAATGTAAAAACTAAATTTTGCTGGTGTAGTAACTCTCTGGTGCTTGATATATAGTCAAAAATTTTATAATGGAAATTTTTATTGCTTTTGCTGAGATGGCAAAATATGACTTCTATACTGTATGGGTTTGGCAAATAATGGACATCGCAGATGAGAACTCTTGTTTTGACTGAGTTCACCTCCCAGGGAAGCAGGTTGCTTTGGGCGTATGTTGCTTGGATCCTATTTTACCAATAGCATTTTGTTCACCAAGTAGGAAAAATACTATGGGCCTAGAGTGCTAGTGGACTAACTTGCTCAAGTATCAATTTATTCTATCTGCACTTCAGAACTCTAGGAAGTTTTTTTCCCCCTTTGTTTACTTTTATGCTCATCTATCAACCATGAAAGAGATTCTTTGGCAAGGCAATTCTATTGTACAGTGACCTTGCTTCCAGGCTCGGCTGAAGACCTGGCTAATTGCTTTGCAGTGACTTTTAGTATACAGCTATTCAAACCTCATTTTTAAAGCACAATGTACATTTTCAGGGCTGATTTTTCTACACCTGTCTTAATTATTTTAGCACTCTACATTCAGAATTTCACATTTTGACAATCTAATGTAATTTACATTTGAAAAACCAGCAAGTAGATGTACAAATCCCTTCTGCTTTTTTTATGTCTAATTTTTTTTTTAGTCTGTGAGGCCAATTGCAAAACACAGTGAGAATCTTTCACAAAGGAAAAGTCTGAGTTAGATGTCTTCTGAATCCCCTGAATGTTCCCTGTGTAGCATTCCCCTGTCAGAACCTAGTTCCAGGACCTGGAAAGAAATTTTGTGAGTTCTCTATTAGCTTTATATCATGAGCACACACATCTGGTGCATGCTTCTCATTCAGGTGAGCTATTTGACCTCTATACTCTTGCCCAATTATAGTCAAGTATTTACAGTATTCATTTCTAAGAAAAGAGATTTAAGTTTTAATTGCAAGATGAAATGAATCAAAAATCCATAGTAGTGTAATCCCTATATTAGGAGAACTGAAAGATCACACACACACAAAAAGTGCACAATTGTGAGATCTCCAGATCAATTCATCAGGCAAAGTTTTACAGAACTCAGAAGCCCTGACCCCCATGTCCCCACCCCATGGGGAAGTCATATAGACCTTTGTATGCTCATTATGAAGATCTGCACAGATGCAACATTGTCAATTACAAAAAGTGCTGTTCAGATGACCACACTATCAGAACCTGTGGGTATCTGTAACTTCCAGGTGGAGTGAGAATATGAGACTGTTTCCATATTAAGTATATGAAATATACTTATTAGCACTATTCAGGCACCACAGGCCCACCAAAGTGGATAAGATTGTAACCCCATGAGGGGTAGGACATGAGGCCAGCACACACACATCTCCTAATATACCCCTCAGATGTCAGTGAGACCTTTACATGTTCAGCACAATGGAAATAGACTGATTGATATGTCTGGGAGGAATGTTGGGCAGGATTTCTACACATACCTCTGTTTTTACCATAGTTACAGCTCTATCTGGGTTCAGTTTATAATTTCTGAATAGGGCTCATAGGAGCCCTGAATAGGGCTCAGAATACAACAGATAGCATGTTAAAAGAAACTAGTCTTAGGAGCTTGTGGCTTCCTTATTACAACTTTGCTGGCCTTTCAGTCCATTTCCACACTGGATTCAAAGTGCTGGTTATGATTTTTACAGGTCCAAAACAGTTAAAATACTATCACCACCTGCCCTTTCATTACATTTTATTGGGAAGTCTTCTGTCTGTAGCCCTATTCAAGAATCAAGCGCAAAAGTAGGTAGGGCTCAAACGATGATGGGCACAGAGGCATGCATGCAAGCCCTACCCCCACATCCCTGCCCTACCTGAAATGCCTTGCATGGTTATCATAAAAGCCTCCACTATGATCAATGGTTTAAGGCAGGTTTTTTTGTTTATATATGTTCACATATATACTATTGAATGTGTGCTCATTGAAAATGTAATGGATATTTGCAAATTTTCTTGTTGTTGAAAAACTTAACTGTCAATCACTAAAAAATTTGCCCTGAATGAGAATGAAAAAGACTATTGCCCCTTTAATAAGCAGTGGAATTGGGCAGAAATATGTATTTTGTATCCCAAACATGGTATTTTGTGCAAAATACATTTTTGCACAAAATACGTTTTGCACAAAATAAGATGCTTTTGTAAAAAAAAAAAAAAAAAAAAAAACCCACTTCCATGATTTAAAAAAACTTATGCAAAAAATGCAGAAAACTCTCATGATCTTTTTTTCCCAATGGGGGAAAAAATTAAATTTTTCATTCTCACCTTATTTCAAAATGAAACAAACAAGGAATTATATCCCTAAAGCACACTGAAGAGAATTCTTCTATACTTTTATCTCCCTAGAGTGATGTGACGTTAGATGATAACAAGGAGGACATTAGCCTACATGATGTCATTTTCACTTAGAAACACAATCACTCATATCTATTTGTCTTCACAGATCTGTCTGTTTATTTTTCTATGCATATATGTATTTGTAGTCCAGCACTAGCTATATGACATTTCTGAGCAATTACTGGTAAGGGAAAGCTGGCATTTATCTGTGTTAGTGACCTCCATGAGAAAGATAATTATTTTAATTAACCTAACCCAAGATCTTGCAGTATAACTGAAGAAAACACCATCACTTGTTATTCCCCCCCCCCCCAGCTAATGGGTCTCAAACAATTGGTCGTGCACCTGAACATAAAATCTTTTTTAAAAAATCAACCCGTGTTTCTTTTTGGCTGCTTAGCCCTTTTAAATTAGAGTGAATTCATAGGCTGCATCCAGATGGATTGCTTTTGGAGTCTTTAATTACAGTATACCCATGTTAATGGTGTCATTATCAAGAGATAACAATCTCCCAAGAGTCAAGTGCTGAAGTTATTTCCTGTGAAGACAATTGTGTGTGAAAAAGCAGCTTGTCTCGAAATGTCAAATGAAACCACATGGTGTCTTAAATTCTCTGGAACTGAGCAAGAGTTTACTGTGAGGCAAAGATGTGCATAGCTATAGACAGTACATAAGAACTTCTAACAACAAAGACATCTGAAGATAATTATAGCATTGTCAGAAGATTCATACTGATTTTTCAGTCATTTGCTGTGGGTTAGCACTGGTTTAACATTCCCATTGTCCCTAACACCATTGGTGATGACTGCCATTCAAGTAGTAAAACATCTTGCTGCTGCTGCTGCTGTTGTAATTGCTATAAAATTTAAACTGCTTTTGGTTTAAACTCAAAACCTATTTTTCTGAAGAAACTGAATCAGATATTTTAAAGTTTGACTTAAAAATTTATCCTGCTAGTTAGCATGCAAAAGCATGGCAATCAAAGTTTGATTTTTTAAAAAATGCACACATATCTAGCCTGAGATAAGTAAAACAGAGAAAGTTCCTTTAAATATATTTGATTTTATGTTTCTGATTATTACAACCCTACTTCCTGGCTGATCAGTGATTCCTGATCTACCATTTAGCCATTTTCACCACAGTTTTCCACATATTTACTCAGAGATAGGTTGAGTGATAGGTTGAGTAAATGTGAATGAGAGTGCAGTGTCATCAGTAAAACAATCCTAATACAATAGACATGTAGTTCCCAGGTGCCACTAAAATCTTATTCTTCCAATTGGTGTGAGTAGCAATAGACATAAAGACACTGAAAGAGACAACATGTATAGTTATTATTCCCATTATTTTGTCTAATGTGATGTCAATAAATATGTTTGGAATTCCTTTGAAATGTAGGGGAAAGGTGAGGGAACTAGTGCCCATAAAGAGCTAACTTTACTGAGATTAAGAAGTTAAGAATATATGTTCAAAAAAGAATGACAAAATTCATATTTTCTAACCCACACTAGTGGGGAGTGGATTTAAGAAAAAAGTTAAAAATACGTCTTCATTCTAGAAAAGGATGCATCAAAATGCCTGTGTTTTCAATGGACAGGATGTTTGATCTGAGGTCTGAACTTTCTAATCCTTTGGGATACAATCTGCAAGGTAACTTGACTCCACTCAGATGCAAATGGGGTTTCAGCCATAACCTTTTGTTTTAAATTAAATTCCTTTTGGGGGAATGTGTGTGTGTATTTGTGTCTACTGAACAACTTCTGATAAGAGAGAATATTTACCTTGTAACTAAAGAAAGCAAAGCCCCACATAAAAACATAGACTCACCAACTTCTCTAAATCTCTGAGGAAGCTACACCCACTGATGAAAGAAAGGCAGTTGCCATTTAAGCATCTTTCATAAAGAGAGGGCTGCCACATTGCAAAGGTGGGGTCACGAAGAGTCGGACACGACTTAACGACTAAACAACAACAACACTCACAATCCTGTCTTCTATGAATAGTTGGGGTGCTGCTCAAAATTTTCCTCAGAAACGCATTCCAGGATCAGAAATCTTCCAACAAAAAGAAGTCCTGCCTGCTGCAGGGTAGGAAACCACTGGCTTCGTCCCATAATTTCCACATTACATCGTCCAGTTGGACAAAAGCCCCAAGTGGAGATTTCAGACTTTCAGAACATAGCAGGACTGAGAGGTTGAACTGTAGCAACCATAAGTAATTGTTGTAATAAAAAGTTTGCCAAAATAAGAACATCGGATGTAGTCTCCACCATTAGTTTCTATGAAACAGAAATCTATAATCAAACGTATCTATATAGTGGCTACAACTACAATATACTGTGACTTCAAAATTATGTAATGGTTTTGCCAGATGGCATTTTGCGATAAAGTCAAAAGCATTGTTCTTAAGAAATGTTTTATAGAAGCCCATGTTAAAATAAGAATAAAACCTGGCTTACTTTAGAAAGGTATGACTTCCCTTGCTCCTAGTTAATGTGTATGGGGGCTCTACTTGCTTGAGGAAACATCAGGTCCTTTGTGAGAACTGGCATGTCCAACTGTAAACTAGAAAATGACCACAGAGATGTTCATGAATGTGGCAGGCCCTTTCCACAGGGAGTTGGATATGGAATAATAGAACACAGTCTCCATTTGAATTGACAGAAAGTAAGTCAGAAATAACTTTTAACTTTGACTTGTTTTGACCCTTTTCAAATCTTCAAAGATTCATTCTCTGCTAATTAAAAAATACAACTAGGCCAAGAGAGGGGAAAATGCATAACTCATTACAAAATTTTGTTCTGGATAAAATCATGTGAAATGGAGGAACACAAAAGATAGAAGTAAATTCTCGGCTGTTGCCCCCCAACTTTGGAACACCCTCCCTATAGAGATCTGCCTGGCTCCAACACTTTTGGCTTTTCGGCGCCAGGCAATGACCTTTCTGTTTAGCCAGCGTTTTAATTAAATAGTATTATTTAGCTGGCCATATGAGCAGCAGGATTTATTAATATTAATGTTTTAATGACTGTTTTTAATATAGGGTATTATTATAATATTGCCTATTTTTAATGGTTTTAATGTTTTTAAAGTTTTAATATTGTTGTACGCCGCTCAGAGACCATTGGTAATGGTGCAGCTAAAAATCTTGTAAATAAATAAATAAATAAATGCAGCAGGAGCCTTCTACCACTCTGCATTAGAAACAAAAAGGTTGTGTTATGTTTGCATTATGGGCATGTTGGGAAAATTTGGTACTGAGCAAGCAGTGCTTCTCTTTTTCTTATAAATTTGTTGTTAGCAATAGGTCCAATCAGGATGACCCAACATACTTTGATGTTGAGCCCACAGTGACTTGTAAGGGATTTCATGCATATATCTCATCAGAAGCAAGCCTTGTTGACTCAGCTGAATGCTCGCCAGTACACAACTGTCTTTTGATTTTCTGTCTGCTTTATTGACTGGCCACAGTGAATGCACAATGGCAATCAGGAAATATAGGGTGGGCCCCAAATTTGTTGTCCTTTCAGTACAAGCATCACATGTACAAGGTTATTAAGCAACTGAGCAAAGTATCATACCTTCAAAGTACATTCACACTGTTGAGCTGTATTATACGCCAATTTGCTTTAAGCTATTTTGATGAAGTTGCTAGTGCTCCCCTCCCCCACCTAAACTTGTGGAAATATCTTTATGGCCATATAACAAATATTTGTTTGTTTATTTATTTATTTAAAAAAAAGAATTAAAACCATTGGACAAATACAGACAACATATGCAGTGCTATAAAACATGATTATCTACATAAAATCTGTTGCCGCATATGGATTGAGTGGGAAGAAGCCATCCCACCCCATCTGTTATTTGAACAATTTGTACTTAGTGGAATATTAGAATCTTCTTCCCTTGGTCTCTCCTCGCCCACCTCCACCTCATGTTGGAGGCAACAGAAGAGAAATATCATTGGCAAACATTAGCAAAATTCTTTTGTCTTCTATCCTTGTGACATGGAATATACTTAACTGCTCAGGAAGCAGGAGAAATAACACTCCACAATAAAAGTATCACAAGTCATATTTAAGAGATTCAAACTTTTGCCATTATAGTGCCTGTGTTCAGGACACATTTATAGGAGCATATTTACTTACATAAACAAGATATTCTTTTAAATATTTTGTCAATGTTCTTAACTGATCCCTGTATGATGCCCAAAACCATCTTGGGAGAGCTCACAGCACCAGGACACACACACCCTTGCGTGATTTGGAACGGGTCTTGGCACGTTGCCTCCAGCTGTGGTTTGGGCAAAGTGCTTGGGATGAAGCCCAAGCATAAGCAGGAGTCAGATGTGATTTTTAACTATTTGGACATTATCCCACCAAGCATAAAAAACACAGCTCAGTTCCACTCATGTGTACTTGGGAGTAAGCACCAGTTGATCAGGTTTCCAGCGAGAAATCACAGCCCAGTTCTGTGCTGTGCGAGCACTTTCTGGGCTGCAAGGTATAGATCAATTCCACGCAACAGGTCTTGAGATGGCAAACTACAGCTCAGTTCAGAGTGTGGACAGTTACCATTTGAAGTCTCTTACTGCTGATTGTTAGGGTCATTTTCCTTATTATCCTGTTTGTTACTGTGGTCTGTCTCGTTATGCTAGTGTACCATCCATTTTTATGCTAGTGTACCATCCAAATGCTTGTACTTCTGGGAGTTCTCGGTCCACATACTGCTGAAGCCTACCTTGGAGGATTTTGAGCATAACCTTGCTAGCGTGTGAGATGAGTGCAATTGTATGGTAGTTGGAGCATTCTTTGGCACTGCCCTTCTTTGGGATTGGGATGAAGACTGATCTTTTCCAATCCTCTGGCCACTGCTGAGTTTTCCAAACTTGCTGGCATATTGAGTGTAGCACCTTAACAGCGTCATCTTTTAAGATTTTAAATATTTCGACTGGAATGCCATCACCTCCACTGCCCTTGTTGTTGTTAGCCATGCTTTCTAAGGCCCACTTGACTTCACTCTCCAGGATGTCTGGCTCAAGGTCAGCAACCACAGTATCTGGGTTGTCCGGGACATCCCGATCTTTCTGGTATAATTCCTCTGTATATTCTTGCCACCTTTTCTTGATGTCTTCTGCTTCTGTGAGGTCCCTACCATTTTTGTCCTTTATCATGTCCATCTTTGCACAAAATGTTCCTTTAATAGCTCCAATTTTCTTGAACAGATCTCTGGTTTTTCCCTTTCTATTATTTTCCTCTATTTCTTTGCACTGTTCATTTAAGAAGGCCCTCTTGTCTCTCCTTGCTATTCTTTGGAAGTCTGCATTCCATTTTCTGTAACTTTCCCTATCTCCCTTGCATTTTGTTTCCCATCTCTTCTCTGCTATTTGTAAGGCCTTGTTGGACAGCCACTTTGCTTTCTTGCATTTCCTTTTCTTTGGGATGGTTTTTTGTTGCTGCCTCCTCTACAATGTTACGAGCCTCCATCCATAGTTCTTCAGGCACTCTGTCCACCAAATCGAGTTCCTTAAATCTGTTCTTCACTTCCACTGTGTATTCATAAGGGATTTGGTTTAGATTATACCTGACTAGCCCAGTGGTTTTTCTTACTTTCTTCAGTTTAAGCTTGAATTTTGCTATAAGAAGCTGATGATCAGAGCCACACTCAGCTCCAGGTCTTGTTTTTGCTGACTATATAGAGCTCCTCCATCTTTGGCTGCAGAGAATATAATCAATCTGATTTCGGTATTGCCCATCTGGTGATGTCCATGTGTAGAGTCGCCTCTTATGTTGTTGGAAAAGAGTGTTTGTGATGACCAGCTTGTTCTCTTGACAAAACTCTGTTAACCTTTGCCCTGCTTCATTTTGAACTCCAAGGCCAAACTTACCTGTTGTTCCTTTTATCTCTTGACTCCCTACTTTAGCATTCCAGTCCCCTAGAATGAGAAGAACATCTTTCTTTGGTGTCAGTTCTAGAAGGTGTTGTAAGTCTTCATAGAATTGGTCAATTTCAGCCTCTTCAGCATGGGTGGTTGGTGCATAAACTTGGATTATTGTGATGTTGAAAGGTCTGCCTTGGATTTGTATTGAAATCATTCTATCATTTTTAAGATTGTATCCCAGTACAGCTTTTCCCACTCTTTTGTTGACTATGAGGGCTACTCCATTTCTTCTACGGGATTCTTGCCCACAATAGTAGATATGATAATCGTTTGAATTGAATTCGCCCATTCCCGTCCATTTTAGTTCACTGACACCCAGGATGTCAATGTTTATTCTTGCCATCTCCTGTTTGACCACATCCAGCTTACCAAGGTTCATAGATCTTACATTCCAGGTTCCTATGCAGTATTTTTCTTTGCAGCATCGGACTTTCCTTTCACTTCCAGGATGCTCCACAGCTGAGCGTCCTTTTGGCTTTGGCCCAACCACTTCATTAGCTCTGGAGCTACTTGTCCTTGTCCTCCGCTCTTCCTCCACCATCATATCTTTTAGCCTTTTGGTTCTGTTCATGCAGTTTTCTTGGCAAAGATACTGAAGTGGCTTGCCAGTTCCTGCTCCAGGTGGATCGCATTTAGTCAGAACTCTCCACTATGACCTGTCCGTCTTGGGTGTCTCTGCATGGCATAGCCCATAGCTTCTTGAATTACTCAAGCCCCTTCGCCACGACAAGGCAGCAATCCATGAAGGGGAGCGTCTCTTTAGGGGACCCTATTTAGTCCAGTGTGTGTATACCATTAGGAAGCAAGGATCACATCAAATAACATACTGAACCTCTACTCAACCTTAAGCAACCCTTTTTAGCCTGATCCAGCCTAATCCAATTGAGCCCATGTAGACAAGCCCTTCTTCTCTGCATTTGTCACATAATAATCTGAATGACTGGGTAGCCCAGTCATTCAGATTATTAAAGGGAAAATACATTTCCCTTCTTTTCCTATCAGTTTATATTATCTTCTGCATTGGGAGGCACAATTCGTCTGAAACTACTGCTGTCCAAACCTAAGGAATGTTCATAAAGTTACACAAGAAAGCATTGTCTTCTTCCCATTAGACACAAATACTTGAACAGTGTGAAAGCAAGTTGTCTTATAAGGATGCATGGTGTTGTGTATTCCTTCATCTCTTCACCATTTCTCCAAATGCTGTCTGAATTCTGTGTTCCACTACCCATACTGTGGTGGTACTTGTAGTCCAAGTTTTGAGACTATGGTATGTGTGTGTGTGTGTGTGTGTAATGTTCCATCAAGTCAGAAGCAACTTGTAGTGACCCTAATAGGGCCTTCAAGGTAAATGAGATATTTAAGGAGTGGTTTTACCAGTTCCATGCCCCCTGTGGCTGAGCAGGTATTTGAAACCTGGTCTTCTGAGCCATACATAGTCCAGCACTCTATCCATTACACCACAATGAGTATGTTAATTGTGTATAATAATTAGGTTAGTTAGGCAAGGCTTCAAGAGCATAAGGCCAATTTAAAACAAATTATAATTTCTTTTCAGGACACAGTTCCTTTTAGATAAGCAGCTTTTTCCAGATAATAACTACCCTATGTAAGGGACCTGCTGTCCCTTATAAATACATACAGTTTAAAAGATTAAGTCACCAACCATGTGTCAGAATATAAAATATGCTACAAAAGGTAATTTGGTGTTTTGCAGATGAAATGGAATATTGAACATCTTAACACTAAACCATTTTTCTGGGGCAGTTTAAGGATATATTGTTTGCTGTGCTCCATCTCTCTGTTTTTTGTACCTGACATTTAAATGATGTTTAAAAGGCTTGTTTCAGCTTGCAAACAGTAGGATCGAGTGTTAGCTAACATGGGACAAACAGCATGCAAGAGAAATTGAAGATATATAGGACTAGGTTGCCTGCTGAAGTTAATATATATAGCATCTGATTATATCTTTACACTGGGGTTGCTCTAATGCTTCTAGAGCAGTGGTTCCCAACCTTGGGTCCCCAGATGATCTTGGACTAAAATTCCCAAAAGCCTTCACCACTAGCTGTGCTGGCCAGAATTTCTGGGAATTGCACTGTTCTAGAGAGGCTGCAGTAGCATGAATGGGTAATATGTCTCCCACTATATAGTCTAAATGCGTTGATTAGTCCTGTCTAGAGTAGACTCCATGTATGAATGGGACTTGTTAAATCAACACTTATTCTAGTTCTATTGTCTAACTGGAAAACCAGTAAAAGATTAAAAGGCCATGTGGGCCTTTTCAACAATCCAAAGGCAAGGGTGGGTCTAATAAACGTATCACCCACACTTGTCTTTGGAGAGCCAGTGGTGTAGTAGATTGAGTGACAGGAGACCCAGGACTCAAATCCCTGCTTGGCTACGGAAACTCACTGGTAACCCACTCCTTGAACAGCGTTCATGCCTGGAAAACCCTATTAGGATCACTGTAAGTTGAAAGCAGCTTGACAGCACATAAGAGCAGCCATGCTAACTGGGTCTAACAATTGGAATATTGTTAAGAAAACACCATGGATTCATTCATTGCTTTCGATGTATCTGTAGTAGAGATTGGGATGAAGTGCCAAAATGGTGCTTCGTCTTGGTTCGTGGGTCGTCAAACTTGACGACCCACGACCCACAAATTGCCCCCCAGTGACCCTACGAACAACTAATCAATTCTCATTCATGTTTTTTGTTTGTTTTTTCTTTCCTTCCTCTTGCTATGCCCTGCAGGGCTTAGCAAGAGGAGGGAGAAAGGGATCAAAGCAATCCTGCAGCCGCGGCTCTGCAGTCGCTTTGATCCCTGCTTTCCCTCTTCTTTCTGTGCCCCGCAAGGGCATAGCAAGAGGAGGGAAAGTGGGATCAAAGCAATCCCACAGCACTTTGATCCCTTTTTCCCTCCTCTTGCTAAGCCCCGCGGGGCATAGCAAGAGGAGGGAAAGCAGGGACCAAAACCATCCCGAAGTTGCAGACTGGGGGATCCCGTTGATCCCTCTTTGATCCCTTCCCTCTTCTTATGCTGTGCGGGCATGGGAAGATGAGGAAAGGGGAACCAAGCCATCCCCCAGCCCCGGGGGTGGGATTCCCTTCGGGCAGGCTTTAGCAAGCTGCTCAAAGGGAAAACCGCTCTCTGCTTATGCCCCCGAGAAACAGCTGATCCGCGGAGGCATAAGCAGATAGGGAATGAAGGGATGAATATAAAAGGGTTATATTTGTTGCTTCATATTCATTGGGGTCTCTGGACCCCAAGAATATGAAGCGAGAAATATCTGACGAATCAGGGATATTTAACGAATATCCTGATTCGTTTTTATATTCGTCCCCATGTCTAATCTGTAGTACTTCTGTTTTCAGTCTCAGCATTCTTACTTTGTTGTGATTTCCCTCCATTAGTTTGCATTATCTCCTTCTGCAAAATGCATAAAATAGGGCTTCATAGATTTGTGAAAATATGCTAGTTGGTGCCAAAGAAAATGAGCTTCCAGTCTTGTTCAGTATCTTGTCTCCATTAGATGGATAGCTGTAGTTTTCTCCAGTTCAAAGCACTGGTATAGTCAATTGTTTTCTTAGTTATCAAAGAAAGTGCATCACTTGGATGCATTCAAAGATCTGTTGTAAGAGAATAGATATTTTACCAGATAGCCAAAACCATTACAGGTGTTGAACTACGAGCTAGCTAGCCAAAGTGATCCCTAAAATTATCTACCAAGGACCATGTTCTTTGTGTGTCTATTTGCCTCTAAATATTAAATAACCATCTCTCCTTTACCCAATAAGTCCTGGGGAATGCATCCTGAATGTCTCCCCTCCCCCCCCCACTCCTTCTTCTGTGCTTTCTTCCTCTCCCACAGGTGTCCCAGGACCCTGTTCCTTGAGCTACTGGGTTTGACTTCTTGCCTCCTGCTGCATTTTTCTTTTGGAGATTCTGCCCTACCGTTGGCAAGGTAGTTTTTTTATCTGTCAGGGCCAAACAACCTTTCCCCTAGGGGTTATCTGTACGGTGAATTAGGTACTGGTTCGCAACTAGTAACGAGGCATATTAGGGTTTCAGCGGAGGTATATGCAGTTTGAAAAAGGCAGAGAGAGAGAAACAGACAGACAGACAGACAGACAGACAGACAGATAGATAGATAGATAGATAGATAGATAGATAGATAGATAGATAGATAGATAGATAGATAGATAGATAGATAGATAGATAGATAGATAGATAGATAGATAGATAGATAGATAGATAGATAGATAGATCACATTTTTAAAAAACCTTGGAAAACAGGAAAGAAAATTACATTCATTGGCTAAAATCGTGTTATGCAGCTCCACATGCACAGCAGAAATGACATCAGCAGTAGCAAATCGCTACTAACTGAAGGTGATTTTGTGTGGTACATGACTCATGTGATATAGTCATATGCACCCCAAAATCTCCAAAAGATTTGGGATAACTTGCTGTTGATAATAATGATATCATCACTGTGTGCACACAGTTGCACAAACAGGACTTCAGTCTAAACATTTTTATGTTTATCAAAAGGAGCATGGGTTAAAAGGAGGGTCAAAGAACCCAGTCTAAGGAAGGAAGATGAATGCATGGGTACATTTAGTTTTTCTTCCTCTGTGTTCCTGCAGAGAAAAAGTTTAGATCCATGAGGCTTCTGGGAGCAGCCATTCTCCTTTTTTTCAGTATTTTTTTTTTAATGCCGGAGGGACAAGTGGGCCTTTCAGGTTCCAGGGCACAAAAGCAGGCAGAGGCTGCAGCAGTCAGACACGCCTGTCTCAGACAGTTGGTTTAAACAAGCACGTTTTTTGGAGCAGCTGGTTTGGTTTGGTTTATCCTTCTGAGAATAGTTACATTTCTGCTAAATTGTGGAGGACCCTTCCAAAGTACTCAGCAAATTCTCCTCTCTGCGAGTGGGATGAACATTTCTCTGTGTGTGGAAAGAACTTATTTGTGTATTATCTACTTGTTATATTTATAGTTATACTCTTTCAAAGAGCTCCAGATGGTGTGCATGACCTTTCTCTTCCCAATGTCCTCTCAACAACCCTGTGAGGTCAATCAGGCTGAGAGAGTTTGACTGGCCCAAAGTCACCCAAGTGAGCTTTCATGCCCAAATGTGGATTTGAACTCAGGTCTCCTGAGTCCAAACTGCTGAGTATCTTCTTGAATGGTAGTGGAGGCAGTGAGATACATGGCTTTCCCGTGAGTTGCTCCTATTGGCTGGTCATTACAGAGCAAGGTCACTGTAGAGCTGGATGAGTGTTTTCCTGAACTGGCATCATCTTAAGAATCTCCTCAAGCACTGGCTGTAAAGTAGTGGAAGGGGACAGCACCATCTACCTTCTCCACTCCATTTTCTGTCCACTGGTTATTAGTAGACTCACTTAGGAAAAAAAAGGGAGATTATGTACACATGACAATGCAGAATCAAGACCGATTTATTTCAGAGCTCTGTCAAAGACTAGAAAGAATAAAAAATCTAAGCCTCTGTGAGTCTCTGGTGTGTGTGTGTGTGTGTGTGTGTTTTTTTTTTTTTTTGAAGAGAGCAGCTTGTAATGTGCAAACATGAAAAAGGTTCTTGTGAGGGGAAATGCAGAAAAAAGAAAATACTTGCCTATAGTGAATTCAGGCAAAAAAAAAAAAATAAGGGAAAAATCATCTAGACTTTATTTTGAATATGCCTTTTGATTAAAATTCATAGTTGTCACATAAAATAAATCACCTCCTTTTCCTATAATGTGACCTGAAACTGCTTCTAAGTGAATAAGATATGAACTCTAAATGTTCACAGTCTTTACCCTGACACATTCAATCATATCACAAGGCGCCAGCAGAGCTGCCAAGCTTTTGAGATGTTGCCGTTCATATTAAAGCTGAGCGGCACAGAAGACCAGTTGTAGCTTGGAAACACATGTTTGGGTAATGCATATAATCAAAGAAAAATTTATTAGATAACTGTAAGAAGCCAGCAGAAATGATATTCTACAACACGCCTGATCCCTATTAATTCCAAGCCACTTTTCAAGGATTAGGGTTATTCAGTTGGTATGTAGGCACTGATATTCCACTGAATACCTGATCTCTTCCATATAGTCTCAGACTACAGCTCCCACAGTCTCCATCTAGTAGGGCCTTGTGGGAATTATAGTACAAAACGTGGAAGGTTGCGGTTTACCTGCCTGGTACATATAAGTTGTTTAATTTGAATGCTACAGAACCTCCTGAAATAGCTAAAATGTATGCAAAATGTATGTCCAAAATTGCAATTCTGCGCACCCCAAAAATAAATTTTAAATGTATCCTTTCCTCCTCCCCCCTCCCTCTTTTAAAATACTGGCTTCTGAGCACTTAGGTTACACCACAGCCACATTTCTCAGCTTTCTTAATTAACCAAGTAAGGAAGGCTAAAAGTATTGGTTGGGTTTGGTTTTTGTCCCGAGTCATTTTTGTTTGAGCGGTTATCCTGAGGGCAATGACATCTCAGAATAGTTCCAGTGCCTCATCCTCCAGGATGTAATTTTGTGACAAGGGGCTGGATCCAGAGTTATGTAAGTAAAAGGCTGCTTTTGCAGTAGGACTTCCCCATCCCTCCTCCTCACTACAGTCCTCTCTACTGGCTGAAAAGACTTTCCTGAGGCAAGGATGTAATACAGGGAGCTTACGTGATAGCATGAGGATGACCACAGAAGCATACCCCCCACCCCACCCTGGTGGCTCATCCTCATACAGTACATCAGATCTTGCATTGACTGCAGGATGGGGTGCACAGAGAATTACGTGATTGATCATGCAAAGTGGGGGGCAGCAGGGAAGGGGAAACCACTGGCTGCACCAATGTCTTTTCAGGCATGATTTTTTTCTCAAATTGCAATTTGGCCAAGGTGTTAAATAAGCAAGTTAGCCTCTCTACTGCTACTTAAAAGTGTATAGATCCCCAGCCTAAATCAACCGGGCAGAGCAGCTTTAAAGTTTTCCTCTGTGCTTGCTGTTTCCTAAATCTGCAGGGGCTAAATAACAATGGAATGGGCCACAGAAATAATTAATGGGTCTCTCCAGGAGGGCAAGGTTCCCCTTGCTCTCAAGGAGACACTCATTAGGCCCATTAGGAAGAAACCAAATTTGGCAGCGGACGATATTGGCAATTATAGGCCCGTCGCCAATGTTTCTTTCCTCAGCAAAGTGGTGGAGAGGGTGGTGGCTGATCAGCTTCAGGCTCTTCTGGATGAAACCAATGCCCTGGATCCATTCCAGTCGGGCTTCAGGCCGCGTCATGGCACAGAAACGGCACTGGTCGCACTGTTGGATGACCTGTTGAGGGAGGCTGACTGGGGCAAAATGTCCTTGTTGGTCCTCCTCGATATCTCAGCCGCCTTTGAAACCGTCGACCATGGTGTCCTCCTGGGGAGGCTCTCCGAGTTAGGAATCGGTGGCCTGGCGCTTGCCTGGCTCCGATCCTTCTTGGGGGATCGTCCCCAGAGAGTACAGCTTGGGGAGAGTGTTTCGGCCCCGTGGAGTCTCAATTGTGGGGTTCCGCAGGGGTCGATCCTCTCCCCAATGCTGTTTAACATCTATATGAGGCCGCTGGGAGGGGTCATCAGGGGGTGTGGGGCTTTGTGCCATCAGTATGCTGATGACACCCAGCTCTACATCTCCTTTTCACCTACCTCAGTGGATGCCGTTTCGTCCCTTGAGCGCTGTCTGGAGGCCGTGCTGCAATGGATGCAGCTGAATGGGTTGAGGTTGAACCCAGACAAGACGGAGGTCTTGAGGGTGGGTGGCCCCTCCGTTGGGGGTTTGGGAAACTCCCTCTCTTTTGGGGGGGGTGACTCTCACCGCAAAGAGTGAGGTGCGCAGCTTGGGGATACATCTGGACCCGGCGCTTACCATGGAAACCCAGGTGGCGTCCGTGGCCCGCTCCCCCTATTTCCACCTATGGCGGATTGCCCAGCTGCGACCCTGTCTTGATGGTGGGGCCCTCACCACTCTTGTCCATGTGCTTGTAATCTCGAGATTAGATCACTGTAATGCGCTCTACGTGGGGCTACTTTTGAGATTGTTCCGGAATCTTCAAATGGTGCAGAATGCGGCAGCCAGACTCCTTAGTGGGGTGAGAAAATACCAACATATCTCTCCCACTCTGGCTGCCTTGCATTGGCTGCCCATTCGCTTCCGCATTGATTTCAAAGTGTTGATGATGACGTATAAAGCCCTAAACGGTTTAGGACCTCGATACCTGGCAGATCGCCTTCTCCCACCTAGATCTACCCGAATCACCTGTCATAGCCAGGAGGGACGGCTGAGGGGCCTAACGCCGAGAGAGGCCCGGAAAGAAAGAACAAGAAACCGGGCCTTCTCGGCAGTGGCCCCTCGGCTTTGGAATAACCTTCCATCAGAGATCCGCTTGGCTCCCTCGCTGGGTGTTTTTAAGAGCCAATTAAAAACTTGGCTCTTCAGGCAGGCCTTCCCTCCTGTCAATATTTGATTTTATTTTATTATAATTTCTGTTTTTTCTCCATCTTGAGTATTATTAATATTAATATTATTGTTTTGAATTGTTTTATTTTAATTTTAATTGTTCAAGTGTTTTATACTTAATGTTTTATGGAACCCACCCTGAGTAGACTCTGTCTAAAAGGGCGGGATAAAAATCGAATAAATAAATAAATAAATAAATAAATAAATAAATAAATAAATAAATTTATAAATAATTAAAAAAAAGAATACCCTCCATTGGCACCAATGGAATGTGTCGTATTTTGTTCCTACATGTGTGCACAGGAAGATACACTTAGGGAAATTCTGGCTGAGGAGGGGTAAGGCTTCAAACTTCCCTGCCTATTGTTAGTGGATCCAGTGTAGATCAAGACCCTAACTCCTTGTACATAAGTAAATAAATAAATACATAAATGACTCAGCTGCACTCTATGCACTCAACACAGTGTGCATGTTCAGCCCTGAGTAGCTTGCAGCATGATGTTGCCATTCAGCTGCTCTTCATTTAAATGAGACATCACAGGATGAGGCGATGACAGCCTGACTCATCAGATTGCCAAGTGCTTGCATTTTCTGTTTGACAGTCTGCTGTATTTTGGAAAGGTATCACCTGTATTTGGGTATTTGACGGGAACAAGTGAGGCTGCGAAAGTGTAGGGGACTGGGGGCATCCTCACAGAGCCATCCTCAAGAACCTAATGCATGCCAGCTCTGCCGTACACCCCTGATCTTTATTCAGTCCAAAGTCTATAAGAAGATTCCAAGCATATTTAGCTGAACGTATTTAGAAGTGTTTTTGCAATTGGGAATCCTGATAGATGTATTCTCGAAGGCTTTCATGGCCGGGATCCAATGGTTGTTGTAGGTTTTTCGGGCTGTTTGGCTGTTCCGAAGGTTTTTCTTCCTAGCGTTTTGCCAGTCTCTGTGGCCGGCATCTTCAGAGGACAGGAGTTAGAACAGACAGAGTTCTAACTCCTGTCCTCTTAAGATGCTGGCCACAGAGACTGGCAAAACGTTAGGAAGAAAAACCTCCAAAACACAGCCAAACAGCCTGAAAAACCTACAACAACCAATCCTGATAGAAATTGATGGGGTGGGATGATGCAAAGCAGCGTATTGAGGGTGGAGCTAGTGTGCACACTTCTGCCCTATGTAGATTTTGAACCTTCACAGATTCAGGGTGATTGAAATTAGCAGAGATTCAACTTTGGTGAGGAGCACTTTATTCTACTGCCTAGCGAAGTACCAGCTGAGAATGGTTTACCCCTCATTCCCCTTAAATTTGCTAAATGCTCAGTTCTTGGCAGTTTAGGATATCTTGACTCAATGAGGCACCTCAACAAGGAGTATTCAAGCTCATTTTGATTCCTTGCTTCCAAGAGAAAGCAAGAGAAGAAGTGGCTTTTTTTTCTTGTTAGGGTCTCAATATTTGCACAAATGCTCTCTGCACAAAACTTTGCTTCCTCTGAGAAGCAAAGCATACTTGTATAAACTCACAGCAAAGTGTGTACACATACATACACACACAGTCTTTCCAATGCTCTGATCCTTAAAATTCCATGGAGACAGCAGCAGCCACCCTCATTTTTCACACTTCACATGATTGTGTTACTTGTTTAATTGGCAGAGGGAAAAAATCATTCTAATTCTCTTGTTGAGGGTGCTGCAGATGACCACCTCAGCCTTTCGTAGGGTGAGGGGAATATTCTTTTCAGACCCTCATCCTTGCATGTGAGGATGAGATAAGCAAGCATTTATATCCCTATGGATGGAGGTCTGATTCCTGGCTGAAGCATCTGCTGGAAAATCCCCACCTGGTGGTTCAGCTGAGAACTTCATGATACTGTAGAGAGGACATTGCCAAGCCCCCTGATGTTATTCATTCTGCAGATGACTGCTAGTGGGGCAAATCTGACCTAGATTCTGGAAAACTGTGTGCAGCTTCTCCCTGCTCTCCCAGTGTGAAAAAAGTCAAGTGTTCCAGTTTTATGTCTCTGCTTTTTATAGTCAAGGTATGAACTTGGAAAGCACTTCCTCACCCCCAATTATAGCCTGCCGTACAGGGACTAGATTAACTGCTACGAGGCAGGTAGGCAGTGATAGGGTTTAGGAAAAGCTACTGGGGAAAAACTGTATGTGGAACATCCCTTGGTAGGATCAACTGGACGAGCTCTTTAGCATCATTGTTGGCTGCTGTGGGAAGCAATTTTTGATAGCTGTGTTAAATTGAACTAATAAAACTGACCTCTCAAAACATTACTTAGTAATGTTTTGCAAGATTTTGTAGCTTGTCATCAGCCCAGTTATTTCAAACAAGGAAATACATGGCTTGCGCAGCATTTCTGTTTGTTTCCAAATACGACGGCAGGGATTTCCTGCAGGTGTAAAATGGACGAATTTGCATTATTCTTACTCATCACATGATGCAAAGGCCAATTTGAATTAGTGCGACCCTTTTTGCTCCCAACACAGAGTAATTTTCTCTGTTACTGGGGGCTCCTACTTTTTTCAGGCTGGAATTATTTAACAAACTTTTCCTCATGTGATTAGTTGTTTCGCTCAACAAAAGGATAGGAGCATGACTTTGGGTGGTATAGTGGTGATGTACTAAGCTGGGCTTGATGTTTTGGACAGCAGGAACCCCCACCCCCACTATCTGTCTCCCTAGTCACCCAAAATATTTTTAATTTTTAAAAAACTACTGAGTTTAGTACTAGATTGCTTTATCGCTACATTGATATACTAGTTTAGTGCTAGACCACCTCTGTGTGGACAAAAAAAGAGATAAAAACTGGTATGAAATAGAACTCCAATGAACTACAGCAGACTACTTTGTTTCTGTGGTATGTGTGTAAGTTGTGGGCAACTTTGGAAAACTGTCCCTCTCCCTAGCACTATGAGACACTTTAAACAGCCCACTGGCTTTACAGTGAACCTTAAAAGCAGAGCCAGGGATCAGCAGAGGGCAGGGTCAATGGGAGGGGGTCTTTGACATGGATCAAATTGGATCAAATTGAGGGGCCAGTGTGGACACTGGCACCGAAACACTCTGCAATCTCAGTGTGATCATGTAATCAGAACAAAAGTGTAAAATAGGCTGGAATCAAGCTGCAGCAAAAGCGAATCACTCCAACTTGGCTTGCCAGTGTAGCCATGGCCCAGAAAAAGAAATTCTAGGTAATGTTTACTAAAACTGGGAAAGCTGAGACAAACTATACACTGGGCATCACCAAATATACAAGGTATAAACAAATGTCAGGGACCCTCTCAAACTCCATCCTCAAGCAAGGTGAAAACATAACCAATTTAAAACAATCCCCACAACTTTGGTTGGATTGTCTCCATATCTGGAAGTGATTTCAATGAGAGACTTTGTCTATAAGACATAAAGAATGAGATGCTGACTGGTGATAGTTCCGGACCATGGGCTTAGGTGTTGTTTCTTCATGGACTTGGTAGTTGCACATCAAGCTGCTTCCACATTTACAGGGTAAAATGGAACAGCTGTAATACTGTTTGCCACATTGCTCACCTGGACAGTGCCAAGGAATTTTGTGGCATGAGGTGAAGGAAAAGATGGCACCTATTTCCATTCCATGTGTAAAAGCCAGTTGAATGGCTCTTGAATATTTCTCCACACTGATGTGGAACAGTGACCTCCACCACATCAGGAGGCAATAGTGTAGCTTGAGGGTGCAGAGCATGGTACCTGGTGCTCTATTCTCCAACACTTTGCTGCCACTTGTGCTTCCTAAGTTTGCTACCTCACTGTGCCTAACAGAATGGCCAGCCCTGTTGTCCACTAATTTAGAACTGAGACTATCGACACCGATCTATATGGCATGGGTGAGCCAGAGGGTGCTACATGGACATTGATTTTGACCCTATTGAAATCGTCTATCTATAAGTATGCATGTTGGATTGCTGTATATTTTATCTGTTGTCATGTTGTTCATCAGATTCATCTTTAAAGCAAGTCTAATAAAGAATAAGTGTGATTCAGTTCTTATGTTTCAGTTCCATGGGGTGGGGCAGAAATCACACCTTTCTTTGCTTTACCAAAACCTGATGCATTCAGTGTTGTATTAGCAATATCAACATCTGGTCATATCAACAAATGAGGAGCAGGCCTTTTGTAAAGATAATGACAATTCATTGCCCATTCAAGACAAAGGAACCCTCAGATATTTTGTGTTGCAATAGAGATAGCTTTCATCAATATATCGTTCCTTGGGAAATTTATTGTTTCCCAGCTACCGTGAGGATGGTACTGTAGCGGAGCTCAGAGGGAACGGGGAATTGAAGGTGGGGAAATACTGGATGATGTCATAGTTCCTGCTACTCAGAAAGTCCCTGGATCCTGTAACCCCTGACCTTGCTATACCAGTATATGCACTAATCACTTGTGATGTCTGTACATAAAAATCAAAGAATGACTTTATGAGAAGAACATTAAAATAGCTTTCATGTTGTGGGACACAGTCACCTAAAAAGCTTAAGTCATTTTCAGGTGTTCAGAAATTATAAAGGTAAAGGTAAATATGTGTCACCCTTCTGTCTTTGCTCCTGATCCCCTCTGTTGATGAGGAGCTGTAAGTGTTGGGTGAGTGTTTTTCCATTCCTCCACAAAATTAGGGAACTTGACTGTGCCATGAATACAGACATTCAAAAGTATTCCTAACAATGCTTTGTTGATGTGTCCTTTCAAAAGGTTTCAGCCATCATATCCAGATGAGGTCCTCATCTAAAAACAGCTTACAATCTTGCTAGCTAAGAAATCAGTTAGTTATGGTTCAGAAACATTTCCTATGGGAAGGACTGTATTCTGACATATTGTCATATGCAAGCATCAATAGCTCTGACATACGAAAAGGTCATGCCACCAAACATTAGCATTTCAAAACAGCAATTAGAGTAATTCATTTAAAAGAGGCTGATCCACTCTGCTCATAAATGCTTGTTTTCCTTGGAGAGGAATAGCGTGGGCAGACCCATATGGTATTCTGCTGTCTTTCTTAAATTGATATGTGTAAAAGCACAAAATTAAAATGATTCCCGTGTACCTTCTGTACAATCAGAATCTCCTTTTTTTCCACCTGTCTTTCTCACATGTCTACTGAACTATTAATTTGTGTTTATTATGTTTACTTTTAGTTCCTGCTATGATAACCTCCTACCCAAACACCACCTTGGCAACACAGGGTCAAAAGAAAGAGATGAGTTGCACAGCTCATGGAGAAAAGCCCATCATTGTCCGCTGGGAGAAAGAAGACAGAATAATTAATCCTGAAATGTCCCGCTATCTGGTTTCCACAAAGGAAGTGGGTGATGAAGTGATCTCAACTCTACAGGTGATAGGACCCACCTGCTTATCTGTTGGTGAATCTTGTGCTGCAGTTCAGTCTAATAACAAAAGCAAACACATTGAGGTTGACCCAGGAGTTTAAGTCACACACACTTTACTAGCATTCATCACAGGGAAAAGATTGTGTTTATAGAGGCCTTTTCATCACATAGAAAAGGCTTTGTTTATTGAGGCTACTACCTGAAGATGGCCCATAAAAATCCTTTTTACACTCTAAAGGTCTCTCTTTTTCTATTTAGACACACAGGAATTGTATAAAATAAGATTGGGCAGTGTGTGAGCTTCTGGACATTCATGGACTGCAACTCTCATCACCTATAACCACTGGTCATGCTAATCAGAAAAAAATCACCACTGTGGCTGGTGGGATTTGGAGTCTAGCAGCACCTGGAGGATCACAGATGGTTCCCCTTTGGTGTCAAAGATAGAACAGGCCATACTTTGGTAATAATCACATGAACGAGTAGTTTAGGAAGAAGCACAGCTCTGCCCCTCTTTTGCCATGGGGGTAGTTTTATGTCCCAACCAGTGTAATGTATTGGAGCAAAACATGCTGTTGTTTTAGGAAACCATGAGGCCAAGAAACAGGAGTGACATAGCTTGGCCCCATGGGAGGGAGAGGCAGTAGGCTGCCTGGTGGTTGAGAATTGAAGTGCTCATAGAAAACGTTTCTTTCAAGACTAATTTAAATGTCATCATCTGCATGAGGGAACACTTGTACTCAAATGTGTCCCCATTTTAGCTTTACTGAGGAATAAACGTCATAGTATCCAGGGATTGGGAAACACCAGATTATGTAGAGTGGCAAAACCAAAAATAAATCATGAAATGTGCCAAAGAAACTCTTCATAGTGGAGGAATGAGCTTAAAATTAGGGATGTGCACTATCTAATCATTTCTGGGTGATCACAGGGAGGAGCAAAGAGCCCACAATCATTCATAAGTTAGTGGCACCCCAAACAGATCCCTTATGTAAGATCTGGCATTCACATGATAAGAAGTGGGGACAGAGAAAGAAAAGCGCAGGGAGATGTTGAGCTGTGGAAATGGAGAAGGAAAGTGTTCTCTTTACTTTATACATGGATATGGCTTGCCTTTCTTGCTGAAAAATCCTTGGTCAACTCATCAAAGACTATACTGTGGGCAACCCCACCTTCCCAGGTAATTTCAGGTCCAGGGAAGAGGAAGGGCAAGGGTTCCCTGAATTGCCCTTTTAAGAAGAAATAAAAGGAGATTGTTCTCAATGTCCTTTTAAGGTCCTTCACTCACTCCTTTTCAGAGCTTGGAATATTACATTTTGAAAGGAACTGACTGTCTGAAGTCAAATTGCTTGATGTAGTAAGTTGCAGTAGGGTAGGCTCATTGAATCAGTGGGAATTTGATGAGTCAACTCCTCTATAAGATCCATTGATTAAAATGGGCTGGATCTAATTGTGTCTTAGTACACTAGGCAACAGAATTTCAGCCATTATGTGGCTCCCCGCCCCCCTAGAACTGGAAAAGCATCATGGACTCAGATAAGAAAGTGTCTTGAGAAGGGCATAGGAGAGGCAGCGTTCGAATCTGTATGCCCTTATTCAGGCACAGATCAACTCGGAGGGCCAATGCACATTTCTAATTAAAATGACAAATGAGATTCAATGTAAGCAAGTGTAGACTGGTGTTCAGTGGGGCAGCCTGACATCACATCCATACTGGTGGAATCAATAGTGGTGATTGACCAAGAAAGATCTTCAGATTGTGGAGGATAGCTTGATGAAAATGTTGACCCCCATGTGTGACTGCTGTGAAACAGATCAACTTTTCCTGTTGGGCCTAATAGGAAGAGGAATCAAAATTAGATCATACTGCCTTTAAACAAATCTATGATGCAACCACATCTAAATTTTTGGTCACTACATCTAAAAAGAATGATTTCTCAGTGTAATTTTGACCATTTGAATAAATTCCAGGAAGTAGAGAAAGGTTAGCTTAGAACTGACATGGTGACCAACAAATTGGAATTGTGTTGATGATTTACATGGGCATAAGTAAAAAAAAAATGTGAGTTAAACGGCACATATACTGCCAACCTGTTTCTGGGCACAATTCAAAGTGCTGGTTCTAATCTATAAAGCTCTAGTCTTGGGTCCAAGCTATTTCAAAGACCGTGCTTCCCATTATGAGCCTGTTCGGGTGTTAAGATCATCAGGAGATGCCTTTCTCTTGGTCCCATCACCTTCTTGGATGTGTTTGGTGGGGACGTAGGAGAGGGCTTTCTCTGTTGCTGCTTCCAGACTTTGGAACTCCCTCCCACAGGAGACCAGATTGGCCCCATCTTTGCTGTCCTTCAACAAGCAGGCAAAGGACCTTTCTCCTCAGCCAAGCATTCCCTTAGTAACTGGTTGCCTGAGTGGGGGTTTTTAATGGATGGTTGTACTTTATTGCTTTGAACACATCTTTTGGTGTTTCTTTTGTAAAATGTCTTTTAGTTTGGTATTTGTTTGATACTTTTTTTGTATTTGTAGACTTACTGTTTTATACCTTTAAATATTATATTTAAATGATGTAAGCTGCCTTGCCCCTTCATGGATTGCTGCCTTGTCGTGGCGAAGGGGCTTGAGTAATTCAGAGAAGCTATGGGCTATGCCATGCAGGGACACCCAAGACGGACAGGTCACAGTGGAGAGTTCTGACTAAACGCAATCCACCTGGAGCAGGAACTGGCAAGCCACTCCAGTATCTTTGCCAAGAAAACTCCATGGACAGAAACAAAAGGCTAAAAGATATGATGCTGGAAGATGAGCCCCTCAGGTCGGAAGACGTCCAACATGCTACTGAGGAAGAGCAGAGGACAAGTACAAGTAGCTAATGAAGTGGTTGGGCCAAAGCCAAAATGACGCTCAGCTGCGGACGTGTGTGGAAGTGAAAGGAAAGTCCGATACTGCAAAGAAAAATACTGCATAGGAACCTGGAATGTAAGATCTATGAGCCTTGGTAAGCTGGATGTGGTCAAAGAGGAGATGGCAAGAATAAACATTGACATCCTGGGCGTCAGTGAACGAAAATGGACGGGAATGGGCGAATTCAATTCAGACGATTACCATATCTACTATTGTGGGCAAGAATCCCGTAGAAGAAATGGAGTAGCCCTCATAGTCGACAAAAGAGTGGGAAAAGCTGTACTGGGATACAATCTTAAAAATGATAGAATGATTTCAATCACAGTAATCCAAGTTTATGCACCAACCACCGATACTGAAGAGGCTGAAATTGACCAATTCTATGAAGACTTACAACACCTTCTAGAACTGACACCAAAGAAAGATGTTCTTCTGATTATAGGGGATTGGAATGCTAAAGTAGGGAGTCAAGAGATAAAAGGAACAACAGGGAAGTTTGGCCTTGGAGTTCAAAACGAAGCAGGGCAAAGGTTAATAGAGTTTTGTCAAAAGAACAAGCTGGTCATCACAAACACTCTTTTCCAACAACACAAGAGGCGACTCTACACATGGACATCACCAGATGGGCAATACCGAAATCAGATTGATGATATTCTCTGCAGCCAAAGATGGAGAAGCTCTATAGAGTCAGCAAAAACAAGACCTGGAGCTGATTGTGGCTCTGATCATCAGCTTCTTATAGCAAAACTCAAGCTTAAACTGAATAAAGTAGGAAAAACCACTGGGCTAGTCAGGTATACTCTAAACCAAATCCCTTATGAATACACAGTGGAAGTGAAGAACAGATTTAAGGAACTCGATTTGGTGGACAGAGTGCCTGAAGAACTATGGATGGAGGCTCGTAACATTGTAGAGGAGGCAGCAACAAAAAAACATCCCAAAGAAAAGGAAATGCAAGAAAGCAAAGTGGCCGTCCAACGAGGCCTTACAAATAGCAGAGAAGAGAAGGGAAACAAAATGCAAGGGAGATAGGGAAAGTTACAGAAAATGGAATGCTGACTTCCAAAGAATAGCAAAGAGAGACAAGAGGGCCTTCTTAAATGAACAGTGCAAAGATATAGAGGAAAATAATAGAAAGGGAAAAACCAGAGATCTGTTCAAGAAAATTGGAGCTATTAAAGGAACATTTTGTGCAAAGATGGACATGATAAAGGACAAAAATGGTAGGGACCTTACAGAAGCAGAAGACATCAAGAAGAGGTGGCAAGAATACACAGAGGAATTATACCAGAAAGATCGGGATGTCCCGGACAACCCAGATAGTGTGGTTGCTGACCTTGAGCCAGACATCCTGGAGAGTAAACTCAAGTGGGCCTTAGAAAGCATGGCTAACAACAAGGGCAGTGGAGGTGATGGCATTCCAGTTGAACTATTTAAAATCTTAAAAGATGACGCTGTTAAGGTGCTACACTCAATATGCCAGCAAGTTTGGAAAACTCAGCAGTGGCCAGAGGATTGGAAAAGATCGGTCTACATCCCAATCCCAAAGAAGGGCAGTGCCAAAGAATGCTCCAACTACCATACAATTGCACTCATTTCACACGCTAGCAAGGTTATGCTCAAAATCCTCCAAGGTAGGCTTCAGCAGTATGTGGACCGAGAACTCCCAGAAGTACAAGCTGAATTTCGAAGGGGCAGAGGAACTCGAGACCAAATTGCTAACATGCGCTGGATTATGGAGAAAGCCAGAGAGTTCCAGAAAAACATCTACTTCTGCTTCATTGACTACGCAAAAGCCTTTGACTGTGTGGACCACAGCAAACTATGGCAAGTTCTTAAAGAAATGAGAATGCCTGACCACCTTATCTATCTCCTGAGAAATCTATATGTTGGACAGGAAGCAACAGTTAGAACTGGATATGGAACAACTGATTGGTTCAAAATTGGGAAAGGAGTACGACAAGACTGTATATTGTCCCCCTGCTTATTTAACTTATATGCAGAATACATCATGCGAAAGGCTGGACTGTATGAATCCCAAGCCAGAATTAAGATTTCCGGAAGAAATATCAACAACCTCAGATATGCAGATGATACCACTCTGATGTCAGAAAGTGAGGAGGAATTAAAGAACCTCTTAATGAGGGTGAAAGAGGAGAGGGCAAAAAATGGTCTGAAACTCAACATCAAAAAAACGAAGATCATGGCCACTGGTCCCATCACCTCCTGGCAAATAGAAGGGGAAGATATGGAGTCAGTGACAGATTTTACCTTCTTGGGCTCCATGATCACTGCAGATGGTGACAGCAGCCACGAAATTAAAAGACGCCTGCTTCTTGGGAGGAAAGCAATGACAAACCTAGCCAGCATCTTAAAAAGCAGAGACATCACCTTGCCGACAGAGGTCCGCATAGTCCAAGCTATGGTTTTTCCAGTAGCGATGTATGGAAGTGAGAGCTGGACCATAAAGAAGGTTGACCGCCGAAGAACTGATGCTTTTGAATTGTGGTGCTAGAGGAGACTCTTGAGAGTCCCCTGGACTGCAAGGAGAACAAACCTATCCATTCTAAAGGAAATAAACCCTGAGTGCTCACTGGAAGGACAGATCCTGAAGCTGAGGCTCCAATACTTTGGCCATCTCATGAGAAGAGAAGACTCCCTGGAAAAGACCCTGATGTTGGGAAAGTGTGAAGGCAAGAGGAGAAATGGACGACAGAGGACGAGATGGCTGGACAGTGTCATTGAAGCTAACCAACATGAATTTGACCCAACTCCGGGAGGCAGTGGAAGACAGGAGGGCCTGGCGTGCTCTTGTCCATGGGGTCACGAAGAGTCGGACACGACTTAGCGACTAAACAACAAAAGCTGCCTTGGGTCCTTTTTAATGAGAAAGGCAGAATTAGAAATATGTTAAATAATATAAATATATAAATAAATTGCCACTATCTTAATGAGATGTTGGTCACAATACTAGGCAGGCACCTGTTGCACAATAAGATGTGTTTCTTATAGAATGACCGGCACCATGTTAATTTGTGGCAGTTATGCCATGATAACACAATGCAACCTCTGCTGGACATCAGAGGTAACAGACCCTCTTTGCATTCATTTGAGGAGACATCATAGTTGTGCCTTCAAAGCAATGAGTTCAGCACCCAAACTGGGGTTGTAAAATTGCACTGGTTTGCTTTAAACAAAGTTCTGCTTTTGCTTCTATGTTCTTATTTTGCTTGTATTGCATTACTGTTTTGTTTTAAATTATACATAATTTTGTGGACCTAGGTGGACAGCAAAGTGATTTATTAACACTTTAAAGAAATCAAATATAATATAAAATATTATTTCAGTAACTTCAGGGGGGAAAGCCAAGAAATTACATCTACATTTCTTTTAAAACCTACCTTTGTCTTTACCAAAAAGAAAAAAGAAAGAAAAGGAAAAAAACACATATAAGATGGAATGAGGAGGATTCTATTTATTTCAATATGGCAAGAAGCATCAATTAAATAACTGAAAACAACACCCAAGATATATTTTCCCTAGCTTATCAGTCTATAGCACTGGGGATGTTTAAAGAGTGAGACCAGATCTGAAAAGTCTTATTTCTCAGGGTAAAAGGTCTAGGTTCTCATATATCCCAATGCAATAGCAGATTTCATCACAAAAGAGGAAAATCACTATGCGGTCTTACATCAATGGTGTTTTCCGCTCTTGCAGAACTGACAGATAAGTACTGATGTAAATGTGCAAATGGATATAAATATAATGACATGTATATGTGATTTAGATGTTAGTCGATCTGTCATGCTGCATCTTGCCAAAACACTGATAAGTGGAATGGGAACTTCAAATCAATTCATTCCTTCAAAATATTAAGAATGTACCATCAATTATATTATTATTGTCAGACCCAAACTGACTGTTTTGGCAAAATAAGAGCCAGTGCATTCGAGTTGTGTAGAGAACAAGGAGGAGCCACACAGTATGATGCAGTTCTACTTTTAGCCGCGGCCTGCCACATGTGTAGGATTCTGCCCAGGAGCTATATATATATATATATATATGAACTCTACTGAGAAAGGCAGTCTGAACTCTATAGCTGAAGAAGGAGGCATAAGTGAAATCAGAACCCAGACAGCTTAGTGTTTGGACTAAAACTCCCAGCATTCACTAGCTACCCATATTAGCTGGGGGATTCTGAGTTTATGTCAAAAAAAAAAAAAAGAAGAAGTAATGTTACTCTTATTCTTTTAGATATATCCTGTTTTTCCTTGAAGGCACTTATGGTGATGTACCTAATTCCCTTTACATTTTATTCTCATGGGATCATGGCAGATGGAGGATTTAAACCTGAGCCTCCCCAGCCCTAGTCTTACTCTCCCCGTCCCCACTGATTTTGTCTGGGCCCAGACATTTACAGCTTTTCTCTGGCTAGTAGCTTGCTGAGCTTCTGCTGGGTAGAAAGTCCTGCCTGTGTAGTGAGACAGGATCACACTGCTTGTGCAAATGCTGCCACTGCACAAGCATGAAGAAATCCCTCCCTTTGTTGGTGCATAAACAACACTTTTACCAGTGGCACAATCCTACATGACTATGCTTTAGTGCAATGTTTTCCAACCTGTGAGTTGCAAAGTGTTTTCTGGGGGGTCACGGGTCGCCTTATATGTAGCCTTTGTTAAATAATGTCTTCCTTGACCTTTTGGAGTGGGATATTAAAGTTATTGTATATGTGTATGTATGAGAAACAGGCCCTTTTGGTGAGAGAGAAGCCTTTACATTCTGAGAAGGAATGACTTATCCCATTAAAAATGCCTTTTTATGCAAACATAGTGGGAGGTGGTGTCATAGGTTACTGGGCTATTATCAAAGAGAGTCACCGCTTGAAAAAGGTTGGGAACCACTGGTCTAGTGGGACTTTCCACTCAGGGTAAGCATCTATGCTTCATATGAGTTATACACACGTTTGTACATGCTGTGTGTACAGTGCGGCTTGTTGGTACACATAACAAAGCTCCATCTGAGGTCACATCTTGCACACAATGTGGTGTTGGAAAGATGGACTGACTTTCTACATTTCCTGTTGAATGAATTTTCTTCTTCTCTGTCTGCAATGTAGATTTTGCCAACAGTGCGAGAAGACTCCGGTTTCTTCTCCTGTCATGCCATCAATTCCTATGGAGAGGACCGTGGAATAATTCAGCTCACTGTGCAAGGTAGGAAGAGGACAACGTAAGAAAAAAAACAGAAGCTATTGTAGTACAGTAAGTGTACGTCATGCTCAGAAATCTGTTGGGGCGTCCTAGTCCCTAATTAAACATAGCTGTAATGGTCAGAAATTGGAAACTGTATCAGAGTTTCAAAACTCATCTGTCTAATTTCTGCTGGAATTGTTAAAACTTAAGTACAAAGATAGGCATGGAATTACTTGGTGCAAGTCTGCACTAGGATGAAGTCAGAAATGTGTCTTTGCAGAAGGAACAGTGCACCTGCCTTATATTTAGAAACAAAATACTACATGTATAAATCAGTCCTGAACTCCTGGTAAAGGCTGTCTATTTCTGCATTCTGAACTGCAGCAGTCGGAATGTCCTGAGGCCAGCTGCCTCCCCTCCCCTCCCCATATTTCTTGATGGGAAGAGGAGCCCTAGCAGGTTGGGGATCAGCAGGTTCCAGAAATGGCCGAGGTACTGCCCTGTCAAATGCCGAGCTGAGGCAGAAATCAGCCACCAGGTTCTGCTGGCTTTGCTTACCATACTCGCTCACGTGCTTGTATGCCTTGGAGCTTACACACAAGATGCCAACTCCACTCAGGGCTCACAAACAACCTTTCTCCCAACCCCTCCTCCCAGCCTTCTCTGGCTGCAGGTTGCATGCATCAGTTCCTAGTTGCCACACAGGTACATGGGATGCCTCAGTAAACTGGGAGTCTAATTCTCTTTTACAAGGAGATTGTAGCAATATAATGATTCTGTCAGAGATGATAAAATAAATAGCTGTTCTCCCAGAACTATGGAAGTATCTTAGTGCATATATGCAAAATCATACTGTGCTATTCATGTTGTGAAACTGGAATACCCAGAATCAAACAACTACTAATTCTATATTCTCTCTCTCCTCTACACAGATACACACATACAGACTTCCACTATTTTTAACCACAAAGATTATTTATGTATTTAATTATTATTTTTTCAAAGTTTATCATGCACTGGAGCTTTGAGACCTTTTGTTTAAAATTCTAAAGATATTGAGACCTCTACCCTTCACACACACACACACACACACACACACACACACACACACACACACACACACACATGCACAAATCAGGGAGACACAGAAAAATGATCTTAATTTATTCACAATTATGGTACAGAAATCCCTCTATCATCTCAAGGATTATTAGTATTCTTTAAAAACAATATTATGGATTCTTTGTGGGGTTCTAACGTAGGGTACCTGCTCAGACAAAATACCAGCCTTCATCAAGGCTGGCACCCTTTTCTCTTTCAGGGTATATAACAACAATAGAAAGAAAAAGCTGGGAAAACTTGAAGGACCAACATACCGTATTTTTCGCTCCATAAGACGCATCTGACCATAAGACGCACCTTGCATTCGAGGCACCATCGGGGGGGGTGAAGGGGTGTGCGCGTGGAGGGGCGGGGGGGAGTCAGGCGGTGGCGTGATTTCCCCTCCTTTTCCGGCACTCTAAACACCTTTTCTTCCCCCGGATCACTTTCCTACCATACGTCTTTCCTTAACACCACTCTTTCCGTTTCTTTCAACTGTCCTCCCTCCTCTCCCATGAGAAAAACGTTTATCCCCCTCTTCTCCCCCTCTCGTGACTCCTCCCTCTCTTCTCCTACTTCCCCCTCCTCTATCCATTCCTCTGTCTCGTGCCGCTCCATCTCTCCTTCTTCTTCTGTCACTTTAAACTGTTTTTTTTACAGTATTCGCTCCATAAGACGCACACACTTCCCCCCCCCCACTTTTTTGGTGGGGGGAAAGTGCATCTTATGGAGCGAAAAATACGGTATTTATTTCAGTATGAGCTTTTGAGGATTGGAAGTAGATTACATTCTCTGTCAGAAGAAGTGGACTGTAATCCATGGATGTTTACACTGAAATATAGCTGTTAGGTCAAAATCCATCTAGAGGAATGCCGCATGCATAAGGGCAGTGGCACTGTAGTTCTCCCCACTGCCACTCCCTTTTGTGTCACCCCAGTCACATAGTCCTAGTGCCCCCCATTTTGTAGTGAGATTGGACATGCAAAGATGAGCCGGTGGGAAGGGCGGAAATGTTGATGCAGTCACCTATCTGCAATCACATAAGGAACTGGATTCTGGCCTTAGTTTTTACAGTGCCACAACTTTTTTAAAAATTACTTTTCATTTGTAAGTTGCATATAAGCTTTTCCTTGATCATGGAAATTGGAGTGTGGTGTGCTGACTCTTGTGTTGTAAGAGAGTTGTATTTTCAATGCCATTCTGGCTGCTGTCACTGGAATGTTTCCTCCTCTTGACTGAAGCTGGGTTTCTTTGTGTGCACAGAACCCCCAGATCCTCCAGAAATAGAAATTCGAGAGGTGAGAGCACGCAGCATTGCCCTCCGATGGACCATGGGATTTGATGGAAACAGCCCAATCACAGGCTATGACATAGAATGCAAGAACAAGTCTGGTAAGGATATGCTGGGAAGTCTGAATTGTTACTGGGTCTTCACATAGCCAAGTTGTATATCACTGTTAAAAGGAAACAAACAAACAAACAGATGGGGCTCATTTTTGCTGTCATTACTCCTGAGCACGGTTAAGTCTTCGGTTTGCATTTGTGCCTAAATACATTGCACATTGTTTTATTGTTATTGTTTTAACTAACAACAGCCTGGTTCTATCCTAACCGGTCACTGGAAGAATTTTATATGAGTGAGGATTGTCTGAGTTTGTTTGTTTTTCTATCATTTTTTCCTTTTGTGTCATGTCCTTGAGATTGCTAACTTTTATATTGATCTGTATGGCATTCTGGGAGCCTTTCTAGCTGAGGAATGGTGCAAATACAGTATGCTGTAAGTAAGTGAGTAAGTGAGTAAGTGAGTAAGTGAGTAAGTAAGTAAGTAAGTAAGTAAGTTAATTAGTTAGTTAGTTAGTTAGTTAGTTAGTTTAGAACAGTTTATTAAATTAGATTTAGCTCAAAGCTACATTTATATTCCAGTGCCTTTGGCTTGGCACCACCCTATTTAAACCAAGGTAATTTCAATAGATTCATTCATAATGGGAACATAAGAGTGCTGCCTTATACCAGGTCAGACTGTCCATCTAGATCAGTGGTTCTTAACCTTTGTTACTCAGGTGTTTTTGAACTGCAACTCCCAGAAACCCCAGCCAGCACAGCTGGTGGTGAAGGCTTCTGGGAGTTGCAGTCCAAAAACACCTGAGTAACAAAGGTTAAGAACCACTGATCTAGATAAGTGGTTCCCAACTTTAGGTCCTCAGATGTTCTTGGACTGCAACTCCCAGAAGCCTTCACCATTAGCTGTGCTGGCCAGGATTTCTGGGAGTTGTAGTCCAGTAACATCTGTGGACCACTGATCTAGATGTACACAACTTTCTTTGATTAGCATCCTCTACTCAGGATCTTAGGCTAGAGGTCTTCCTTCTCACCTGGCTCCTGATATAATGTAACTGGAAATTATGAAGACTGAAACAAATACCTTCTGCAGGCTAAGCATAAATGTCTGCAATTGAAATTAAGCATCCAATTACAAGTTAAGGAGAATATGTATTTCTTTCATTATGGCCTTTTAACTCCCCACTATAAGGTTTCCTCAGAGTCTGTGCATTCTGCCTTGACAATCAGACTTGCAAATTAAGCCCATATTTATCTTTCAATGACTAGTCACAAACCAAAGTGAGTGAAATGCAAGATACATAATTGAGGAAAATGACATGATATGAAAAGCAGATATGTTTACCAATGTAAGGGAACACCTCTGTTAACCATGGGTTAAGCGTACCAACTAGTTTGACCCACAGTCACTTTCAAAAGATACAAATTGCTTCAAATAAAAAGCAAATATTTCAAGCCTATAAATTATTCTCCAGTTTGATTCAGGCATTATCCCTCTATCACTGTCAACAGGATCATTCTTTCTCTTCTGGCCCCATGCAGTTGTCATTTGTGTAATAGAGGATAATATTATATGGACTGGAAAGCAACATCAGTGGATGAGGCTCCTCTTTCAGCCTCATGTGTGCTCCTTGTTTAAGAGGAAAAGGCCCTAATGCAGCTTACCAAATTTCTTGAAGGAAACTTTCAGTGCCAGGAAAGGAAACACTTCTAGGCCCTTTTGGATGCTATCAAAATGTTATGCATATTCTGTTCTGTTGCATAAAATCACTTACCAAAGGCTTCCACCCTTCCCATTATACAAAAAGCTTTCTGGAGGCATCCACTCCCTTCATTTAATGACGTTGTCTCCATTTTTTCTTTTTTTTCTTAGTCCTCCCTTGTCTGGCTTTTTCTGCCTTCTGGGGTCAAAGCAAATATGGAAGGAAATGTGAATTCTCTGTGATTATTGAATGGCCCAAATTTTAGTTACTTCTTTCTCTCTTAATTATTTTTCTCTTGTCAACAATGTGAGTCCCAAGGAGATAAGTGTCTGGGCACTCAGACTTGCAAATAAAGCTTGTGTTTGCCTTCCAGCGACCAAAAAGAAAACAAAACTCACTGGCAGCCATAACAGAGAGTTGAAAGAAAATACAAAGCATACTGCCCCATAGTGCTCAAAGCACTCTCTGGGCAATTTACAAGTTAATTATGCAGGCTACACATTCCTCCTCCCCCCCGCCCGCGAGCTGGGTACTCAATTTACTAATCTCAGAAGGATGGAAGGCTGAGTGAACGTTGAGCCAGCTACCTGGGATTGAACCCCAGGGCGTGAGCACAGTTTGAGCTGCAGTACAGCAGTTTAACCACTGTGCCCTGAGGCTCCTCAATATAGACATCTTTCACTACAAAAGTATGTACTGGTTCCAGTGACATATGGACAATATCATCTAGTTTGGCCCCTACTCAGCACTGGAAGAGAGGTGGGATGGTGTCTCTATGGGGATGAGTTTGTGCCTTGAGGGCAAGACAGGAACATGGTTTTGGTGTATCGATTGATAGGCCACAGGAGATGCTTGCCCTCCTGGTTCCCTTTGGCCATTCCTTAATAGGCAATGTTACACCTTTGTGAATCTAGAAGGACGCTCTGGGGTTCCAGCTGTGCTGAAGAGAAAGCTAAAGGACATCCTTAAATTCTGGGTGCAGCAAAGCCTCTGGCAAAGACTGTGCCTCTGCACTGGAAACCAAAATATTCTCAACCTCGATTCAGAAAGCAAAAAGTAAGTGGCTGCTGGAGGAAACAGGGCTGTGTGCTAGTGCCTGTTAACCTCTCCTTTCCAATGGTGTCTTGGAACCAGAGATTGCTATTCAGACTTTCTGAGCAAAAGGAACCCTGACAATATCTGTTCCCTCCAAGATTCCCTGTTCCCTCTGAGCTTAGCTGCCATCAAGACAGTAGCTGGGAGAGAAATGTTGTTGCAAGGCATCCTTGTTGTAATGCAAAGCATTTGAAGGTAGCTTGGTCTTTAATGGGCAATTAAGAGCCATTAACTTGAGAAAAGAGGAGTCCCTCAGTTTTTGATATGGTCCAATCTAGCTGCCTACTTCCAAAGTCACCACTACATTGATGGTTTCTCTTTCCACACATGCAAGAAGGCAGCTGTATATGAGTCACCGTTCCCCCTCCACTTCATATGGTGGCCAGTTACCCAGTGACATCTAAGGGATTCTGGGAGTTGTAGTTAGCTGAAGGAATTTTTTTTCAGATGCTGGCAGAGAGGCAGGAGCCACCCACTGAAGAGAAAAAGAAGTGGGAGGAGGCATCAACGGCAGCAGACCCTAGTAGCCCCACTGTATTTGAACGATCATGTCTGCTTGCAGCTGGTTCTGAGCAGGAACAAAGCTCTCAGTGGTCACAGGCTGCAGAGAACCTGGCATCTTCTTTTCTAGTTGAATACCCCATGTTTCAATATAATTCTAGAGGCAGGCAGCAATATAAAGAAACAGAAGAAAAATTGTCCATGAAGGCAACATAGCACAGCAAGAGGAAGAAATCAAGAAATCAAAAAGTTTGGGGAAAGGTTTTTATCTGTCACGGACAGGGCCTCAGGTCAACTTCCCCTGTCCAGAGTCGTGCCATCCGTCACCAACAGGGCTTACTTACTGCACAATCCAAGGACCTCTGAGGAAGATCCTCACTCATGGGCAGTGATGACTTCAGTATCAATTCAGTGGTCTCAGAGGCCACACTGAGTCTGTTCGGGTCTGATTTAAAGTTGGATCCATTTCAGAGTCACAGCAGACACCTTCCAAATCAAACAGTCTAGTTCAACCAGGGGAGTTCTATACAGCTTGAAGAGCAGGGCTTAGGAACAGTCTGCCCTTTTCTAACTTATACCTGTCTATATTTCTTGTTAATATACAAAGGAGTGTGTTACTGAACCAAAAAGGCTGCTTCAGCCTGGATCCCTCTCAGAACTGTGGAATGTGGGCTTGTGATCTCCCTGAGAACCCAACACTTCACTCATGCCTTCATCAATTGCAGCCTCATCCCAGCACTCAGCTTGGAAAGAATTAGCTAGTATCAGCTCAAACCTAAGCCTTTTCCTTGCACCCTGGCCTTTGCGTATACTAGAACACACACCTCGTAGAAGTTTTTCTCATAGAGAGGGAGAACTGTGTAAGTCTCATTCACATAGTTATTGATCTAACCTAGCTTCTATCCACCTTTATCCACCTCACTCATGCACTTAAAAGCCATTCATGACACTTAGGTAAAGGTAAAGGTTCCCCTTGACATTTAGTCCAGTCGTGTCCGACTCTAGGGCACGGTGCTCATCCCCATTTCCAAGCCATAGAGCCAGCGTTTTGTCTGAAGACAGTTTCCGTGGTCACGTGGCCAGCGCGACTAGACACGGAACACCGTTACCTTCCCACCAAGGTGGTACCTATTTATCTACTTGCATTTGCATGCTTTCGAACTGCTAGGTTGGCAGGAGCTGGGACAAGTGACGGGAGCTCACTCCATCGTGTGGATTCGATCTTACGACTGCTGGTCTTCTGACCCTGCAGCACAGAGGCTTCTGTGGTTTAACCCACAGTGCCACCACGTCCCATGACACTTACACAATTATATATGCACAGAGATAATAAGTTCTGAGGCTTTTACTGTTCCAGATTTAGTGTAGTGAGTTGTAGTGTTCCAGAGAATCAGCATAGAGACTGAACATTTCAGTTTCAAAATCTTGCTTCAGGAGTTATGTCTCTTGGTGGCCTAAGACCAGATTAAGGAGATGTCTTACCACAGAATGCTGAGTTGAACCTGGCCGACTTAATCTGTGGGTTGCCCCTGTTTGGTCTCCTCAAGGAAATTTCCTTTTTGCCTCATCATCCTCAGCATCTGCGGTAAAATCACTTCCTACAAACAATACCTCCCCTCAGTGTTACTGAAGTAACATGTGTAACGCTTCAGACATTTAGTCTAAAGTGCCATACAAATGCTTTGCAGTGGATGCAGTACTATCCAGACTGGCAACAGCAGCTGTATCAAGAGTGTAAAGAAATCATTTCTGAAGGTGTCATTCTACACAGGACCACCAGATGGCAGAGCAAACAAACTAAATAGATGATTGGTGTCATCTTGTTTTATATATCTGGAATTGTACACTAGGATTGTATCTTCCTCTCACAAAAGTCTAAAGGTTTTTTTAAAAATGAAATAAAAAGACACTGCCATGTTTATTCGTGCTACATTTCCTCCCCAATCCTGTCCTTTCTGAATGTATCAGATATATAAGGATGGAGTACATTTAAATAGTAAATATGAGTTTTGCAAAGTTGTGCATAAGAGGGTTTCTGATGCAAACAGATGATAGGGGAGAATAGGAAAGTGGGTTGATGGCATAATTCATTAGCTATTATTCTTAAAATGATCTTTATTCTGTAAAGTTAGAACCTTTTAGTTTTGGAGGGAACACAGGGTTTTCCCTTGGCCAAATCCAACCCCTGCTTTCCCCCCACCTTATCCTCACCCTAAGACATGGTATCATTGCAGAGTCAGACGTTACCTGGTGTTTTGAATCATGGACACAGAAGCAATATCCCACATTCGTATACAATAGAGTTCTTGAAGAGTTAAACAAATAATGGAAATTTTGTACATGTTACACAGCATATTTAACAACAGTTATACATTTGAATACTTTCTGTCATTAACAGAGGGCTAAATTAAATTCAAATGAAGAGGATTCGTTAAATTAATTCTCATTCAAGTCCTATTGACTCAGTAAGTCTACTGTAGTTCCACATGACACTGGATTAAATTGGCCTACCATGTATTTTATTACAGTGGTGAAATTCTGTTTGCACAGAAACATCTGGAGCATTTATAGCAGATCTTCCTGATTTTTTGGACTAAAGCTCCCATTAGTTGTCCTAGAAATCTCAAAGGTGCCAGGTTACCTGTCTCTGAGGTATGAATGATGTGAATACTAGTTGTCTAAACTGGTGCAGCTGGAATTATACTTTGTGCATATGATTACTACCATATTAGAAGAGGTAGAAGTACAGATTTTTGTTCTGAAATCTATTTTAGTTGGCATTCTCTCTCTCTCTCTCTCTCTCTCTCTCTCACACACACACACACACAGATGCAAAGGGAAAAAATCTTTTTTTAAAGGAATGGAGTTTCACACTTGTGGAACAGCTTCCTTATTCTTTTTTAACTCATACTTGCCCTAAAGGCTCTAATGGTCAGGAAGGAACCCTTGATTGATCTGTAGGACGGAACATGAAATAGAAGACATGTGGCAATGCTTACAAAAAAATTGCTGAACTTTCTTCCATTTGCTCAATATTTCCCAAAAATTTCTATCTAGTGTCTTTAATTTGGGGTGTTTGAAAGAAATAGTTGTAATAGTCCATAGACTTGTTCCAGACTAGTTAATTTCCACAGAAACAACGTTCAAAGCTGATATGTCTTTAAAGCATTCCTGTGGTAATTGCCAGCTCACTTCTCCACATCGCATACATGCACGGGACTGCACAGTAAGTAGAGCAGAAATATAAGATTGTTTTCTTCTATCTGGATTTGCTTGAACTAATTAGTCTCCACTGCAGAACTGTTCACACTGACTTCCAAGAGCTGATTAGGATGCTAATTAGTTCTCTATTTTCAGGTACAAACCATTGTTTTACAGGCAAAGCTAGTGTATGGGCAGTTCTACATAATACATATACATGTATGATAGCCATAAAAAGTTCAATGGACTCAGATGGTACATGTTCTAGTATCATACAATGGTTCTTTTAGGTAGGAAAGTGTATGGTCTGTAATGTATGTATAATGCAGTCCTCTAAATGTCTACTCAGCAGCAAAGTAAGCCCTGTTGAGTATGTATGGATAAGATTGTGGTCTCAGGTACATGTACATAGGATTGTTGTCTCAATCTGCTGTTCTCCTGAAGAATGACTCCTTTACACCTGAACACTGTGATAATCTGAAGCTATGAAATACTCTGAAGGTGACTGAGAGCTACTAGACTATTGATGTGTCTTACAAAGTGGAATGTAATTTGTTACTCTTAAAGGTGCCATGACACTATTTTGTTTTTGATTTTGTTTTTGAAACAGACCAACACAGTAACCTTTTTAGAGAACTACTAGATTTATGAATAAATGTTTACACAGACGTACCCAAACACATTCAGATGCATATTAACACATACAAACACAAAGGTGACTATTATAGAAGGTGGTTACTTGTTCGTTTTCATGCCAGCTTCAAGGTGGCATGAAAACTTCAAGGTGGCACTTTGACATATAAGGCACTAAACGGTTTGGGACCTCAATATCTGACAGAACACCTCCTCCCGATGAGATCTGCCTGACCTATTTGATCTTCTCAGGCGGGGAGGTTGAGACCACTGACCCTGAGAGAGGCCTGGAAGGAGAAGACTGGAAACCAGGCCTTCTCAGCGGTCGCTCCTCACTTCCCACCTGATACTCATCTGGCCCCTTCACTGGGAATTTTTAAACGATCTTTGAAGACATGGCTTTTTAGGCAGACTTTCCTGGACTTGACATCTGAATGTCAAGTCCGGGAAACTGCACACTCAAGTGTTTATTTCTGTTCCGCCACCTTACCTCTTAATCATTTATATCTATGTTGATTTTATTTTATGGTGTATCTCTTATTTTTGTTTTGCCTTTTGATTTGTGTTTGGTTTTGCTTAATTTTGAGTTTATACCCACTGTTGATAGTTATAATTTGACGTATGTCTTTATTTGGTGTCCTAATTATTATTATTTTTTGTAAACCAGCCAGAGTGGTATAGTGCTAAACCAGCCAGATGGGCGGTATAGAAGCTGAACAAACAAACAAACAAACAAACAAACAGACAGACAAACAAATGTCAATTTCTGTGTGAATCTATCTTCTATTATCGGTTGAATGTTATTTTCTCATTTAATATAGTCCATTGTTCCTGTGTTATCCACTTTTGAAACAATGTTTTGTTTGTTACAGTAGGACCCCTGTATCTGCAGGATCAGTATCCATGGATTCACTTATCTGTGGGCTGAAAATATTAAAAATATTAAAAGAAAAAATCTAGAAAATAATTATTTTCCCATGTATTACCAGAACTGGCTACTAGAGGGAGTCAGAGACCATACTAAGAATCTTTGTTCTTGAAGAATACATAGCATGATCTCTGGTGCCCTCTAGTGGCCATTTCTGTTAATGTGCATGATTTTTTTTTTCTGGAATGTTTTTCTTTTACCATGCAATGTATAGCATTTGCTATTATCTGCGGTTTTCAGCATCTGTGGGGTGGGCTTGGGACCAATCCCCTGCAGATATGAGGGGTCCTACTGTATTTTGATAAAAAAAGAAAAGAAAAGAAGAAAAGAACAGAGGAAGATTGATGATCTTTCCCACACTTTTCATTAAATAGATTCTTGGGATTCTGTCCAAAGAACCAAAGATGTTTCCCCACAGCTGAACCAGGCCACAATCATTGACCTTCATGCTTCCTCCACCTACAACATCCGCATGTATGCAAAAAATCGCATTGGCAAGAGTGAAGCCAGCAATGAGCTCACCATTACAACAGATGAAGCAGGTATGTTCTATACTGGGCATAATTAAATCTAACCCTTTGTATTATCCATTGTTGGATATCTGCATACTTGACATTTTTAACACATTGGTACCATGCTAAAGATTTCAAGAAATCTTTTTAGGTTACACATTGTTTAGGCTGCTAAGAAAATTCCACAATAGCCTAAGAAGACATTGTGGTAATATTTGTTAAACACAGCAGTCTAGTGCCTAGGTTTGATCTCACATGCAAGTTCTTCAAATAAACAGTAGTCTGTACTTTACACAGGCTTGAACTTAAGCTAGTTTAATCCTTCTTTCTGGCCTTAATGGCTTGGTTGAGAAGGAAACTGTAAGCATAAGGCCACATAATGGTGTTCCTATGTAATTTTAGATCCTAGTATTTACCTTAAGGGCTGTATGTGGCCAAATCTCCTCCATCCCCCTTTTACCATTGCTGTTACTAACAGAATGATGCCACTAGAATTTGGTGGCAACTCAAACATCTTTTTGGCCGTTTATTTAATCTCCTGTGACTGCAGCAGTAACTACATGTTTCAGATAACCCACAGTATGTTTTTTTTTAACTGTGGGTTATCTGAAAACTGCCATGAAACTGCCTGTTTCACACATCCTGCTTACATAGAATTCTTGCATTAAAGTGGGACATGGAGCAGTCTCCGGTCAACAGGCTAGCCATTGCCAGGAGGCTTCCTGCTACGTCTGACAGTGCTCAGGTTGGGAAATGTGAAATGACTGAAGTTGCTACGAAGCAACTTCAGTCTTTCTTGTAAGTATAGGTGTGGCCTGACAGTTGACTCTTACTACAATGTCAAAAGAACAGCATTTCTAACCGTAACTTAAAGAGCCATGTGGCATGCAGAACTCCACCTTCCTAGGTGGAAGTGAAGTATCTTGGTGTTGGGTGGGAATTAAGGGTGTCAAGAAATAAAATGAGATTGGAATATTGGTGTGCTAGAGAAGGGGAAAGCATGACTTCACAGAAAGTACATTTCAGGGTAGATTAATCACTATAAGTGAGAAGTGAGCTTCTTAGCTGAAAATAGTACCAGTGGAAACTTGTGTTATTAGTAGCTGTAATTTTATGACATGTTTCTGTGTCTTTAATTTAAAAGCAGATTAAATTCAGAGTTAAGAAGACACACAGCACAATGAAACTATGTAAACAGGCGATGCATATACAGACTATATTGTGACATATTCTGCGTCCTTCACAATTTTCCACTTACATTCTTCTCATCCTGTTCCTCCCAGACACCATTTACGTTACCTGTCAACTTGACTAATACCTGTTTTGTGTACATTCTTTATTACTTATTTGTATCTTCAGTGGTGTGCAGTATATCTGTAGCCAGAAAATTCAACCACAAAACATCTAGATATATGCATTCTTCAGTGTGTAGGGCAAAGATATGCAACTGAATCTTGGAACTAGACTTGGTGAAGCCACACAGCTCTGGAACAGAGGAGCAAAAAATATGTGAGAAGAAAGGACAGAAAATACGGAGGAATTGCTGAAAATGTGTGGCACTGTAACTAACCAGAGTGGCTATCATTATGTACATTTACTTAGTCATGTAACTATTACATTTCTATACCACCTAGTATTAAAGCTCACAAAATAAAGGTGAAATCATAAGTAGAAGATCAGTAAAATGTAACATAAAATCTAAAACAAAAGATGTTGTTGTGGACTAAACCCAATATGAAACCAATTGCCAAGGACAACACCTGTACAAGGATTTTAAAAGCACCAATATATTATCCAAAGGGTTTATAAACCCTGGAAGAGTCTTTACCCAGTGCTGAGAAGACCTCAATGATTGTCAGCCTTCCATAGGGTTGGCATACACGCATTTGAAACTGACCAGCATAAAACCCTGAAATTGGCCAGAGGAATAAAACAGTAGGAAGGCCCTCTGAAGGATAATTTCAGGCTCAAGTGTGCAGGGCAATCAAAGGTAATCTTGCACAGCAAATCAGCAAGGAAGGAGGGACATGCACACACACCAGTGCTCAGCATTTCTCCCCACTGCTGCTGTAGAAGCTTTTCAGTCTCCATGATAGTCCTGGAAGGATTCCCTTGATGGAGCAAAAAGGCCAGCAATCACCAGAATTGAAATCCTGCATAGCATTGCCAGTGAGAGGAATGCCAGGTGTTGCTTTTCAACAACATTTGGAGGGCCACACTTAGGGTGTTTGGAGCAGCAAAGGGTGCTTCAGAGGGCGGGTGGGAGAGGCACAATTCCGCCATCTGAGGCAGCTGCCTCACTTTGCCTAATGGATGGGCTAATTCCCTCGATAATACATGTGGATACAGAGCAGTCCAATGATTCTTCTTTTCTCCTATTTAATCAATAGTATTTCTCAACTGTGGATTTTCATTTAGCTGAAAATTAACATGCCAGCGTAATCAACTGGACTTAATTTGCAGATTAGCTTCCCCATTAATAATGTGCAACCTGAACGTCACATTATATTCTCTGCTGCGTGGCCTAGTTTTTTGATGACTGACTCTTCCTTTTGCTCTCATTACGAAGCCATCCATTCTGAGTGAAAGGTCAATTACATGAAGCCATCTTCAAAAGCTCCAGATTTATTCAGGGTGAAATCAGAGGAGAGAAGGCCAAGGCTTCAGCGAAGCCACAATATTTGTTGCCTTGGTATCAGCTGGGAACACACGCACAGTGCATGGAAGTGCCACCATTTGTCATTGTTTATTTTAGTTCATTGCTTTTACCTCAGGCGTGTTAAATGAGTATGGATTCCCAAACGTCTGAGAGACGCCTGAGGGCAGAGAATGTAATGAAGGCTTTACAAAAACAACGTAATTAAATATTAAGCAGAAAGAGGGGACAGGAAGAAGGGAAGCCACACTGGCAAAGGTGTGCACTGTATATCGTACACTACGGTGGCTGCAGGCTGTTAGCATCTTTAATTCAAAGGGAACATATGAAAAGACCTCCTACGACAAGAGAAAAATTGTATAATATAGACTTCCCTGTCGTTAAGTTGCTGCTACCATTTCTTGGCTCTTAGGCCCTTCATCTGTTCCTTATAATGAATAATGGTAGTAGCTCTCCATAACAAGGAATGGAATCACACATGGAGCCTATTCAAAGAGCAAAAACTCCTTACTGCAGTAGCTCATGGCCAATATGTGGCGGCAGGAGTGGGAGGGACTGCAGGAATGGGAATGAGGGCATACATGGGAGATAGGGAGAGGAGTTTTTCCTACTTTCCCAGTAGGATAGCCATTTATTACTATCGTTATTATTATTTTGACTTATATACCACCCTAGAGCACTCTCAGGGCAGTTTACAATGTAATTATGCAAGTAACACTTTGTCTCACAGCAAGCTGGGTATTCATTTTACCAACTTCAGAAGGATGGAAGGCTCAGTCAATCTTGAACGGGCTACTCGAACCCATCAGGTCAGACTCAGGTCATGTCAACCACTGTGCCACAGAGCTCACATTTATTTACAGATCACCCAAAAGGAAGGCAAAACAATGAAACCGAGTGGCATAAAATTGCATATGCTAGTTTATATGATATTTTATAATTTAAACAGAATTGCCCTGCATCTCTCTCAAGTGGAGAAAACAGTGACCAGGTGATTTCTGTGTATGCTAAGTTTGCTGTCCAGGTGTTCATGATGAATAAGCCATTTTAAAGTTGCTGAACTTTCTCCTTATGGTTATCTTGAAATCAAATTTGAAATGATCTGTCCTTTAAAATGGAGGACACATCAAGAGGAGGATTGGAAGACCTTCAAATGGAACACTGAACTCCCTAAAAAAGGACATGCCAGTCATAGATGGTAATTGCATGGGGAAGAATACCTGAATATAACTAATGCAACATTTTCTCTAAGCTGTGCACGCATGTGCTTGCCCAGAGCTCCATCAGGGCTGCACATGGGCAGCCGGCAGCCGGTTTACTTCCTGTTTTGAATGAAGCCCCACCTACCCACCCTGCGCAAGGAGCAAGTCTCCCACACAATGGGACAGAAAATTAGACTGAACATTGGACTAATTGTTTGTGGTTTTTATTATTGTTCATTCTGTTGTGCAGCTACAATTTGGAAAAAGCCTTCTTCCATATACCACAATCTTAAGAGTATATCTTGCACATTGTATTGTTACATTTTGTATGTTTTTTACATTGTTTCCAAGAGAATTGCTTGGCATGTAGATTCATCTATTCATCTCTTATCAGCTCCTGATGGACCACCTCAAGATGTGCAACTGGAGCCCATATCTTCACAGAGCATTCGGGTAACGTGGAAGGTAAGTAAATAACACATACTGAGGGGGTGGGGAACCTAGCCTCTTAAACTTTTTGAAGATGTTATTTTGCTGTGTTACAGAATTATAAGCCCACGAGGCAAACAAAAAAGGAGAAACATAGGAGACTTGATGCATTGGTTAAACTGCAGTACTGCAGTCAAGATTCTGCTCATGACATGAGTTCAATCCTGACCAATTCAGGTAGCCGGCTCAAGGTTGACTGAGCCTTCCATCCTTCTGAGATTAGTAAATTGAGTACCTAGCTCACTGGGGAGGCGATGTGTAGCCTGCATAATTAAACTGTAAACCGCCCAGGGAGTGCTGTAAGCGCTATGGGGCAGTATATAAGCAGCACACTTTGCTTTTTTTGCCTTGCATAGTTTGATGAATTTATTTGTACACTGCTTGCAACTACATTTTCAAAAATTACTTTGCAACCAAATGTAATTGCATGCTAAATTAAATCTGCATGCAATTATATGTTCCTGTGCTTGTGGCTTTTTGACTTCCATATTATCAGAAATGCATCTGCAATATAGAGAAAAAAGCCACGAATAACAATTTTGTGTGTGAGAGAGACTTTCTGCATGGAGGGACCATGGCCAGAATCAGTTTTTCCCATGAGATGTCAGCATTTATAGAAAAATGACACTGGAACTTTTGAACGATAATGCGTGTCTCTGTGAAACAAAATTTTAGTTAATTTTTAGCAAATTACTTGCACGTGACAGATGTGAACCTGCATGACATATTTCATGTTGGACTACATAAAGAAAGAAATTATTGACAAATCATCATAAATATGAAAGACTCCCAACCAGCTGAATGAGCTTGCAAACTCTGTTGCAGACTTTCAAATTAAACATGTGAAGGTCTTGCTGACTTCCATGTGGAGTGGAGGGATAGACAATGAGGCATCAAACACATATCCCTGTTCCCACCACCCCTTCATCTGTCCACTGTTTCTAGCATAACACCTGAACAGGACCTTAGAGGTTCCAGAGGTGATAATCTAATAATGGTAAAAGTCTTGTGTGCATCTTCTATAAGGCTGCAAAAGGTTTATGATGTTGAAGCAGTAATATAATGGCATCAGGGCTCACAGGGGGAAAGCTCCAGAATTTCCTGAGTGGCAGGTACTATGACATCACCCACTACCATCATCCTTTTGGCTTCCCTGTTTCCTTTGAGCTTAGCTGTAGTACTCACAGTAGTTGGGGAAGGGGAGTGAATTTTCCCAAGAACAGAATATTGTTCCAAACTATCCATGGAGTAACATAAAGTATGTGAAGGTGGTTAACTAGTTAACTAATCTGAGGGTGCTTTGGTCTTGAATGAACAATTGAATCCATTAGCTTAACGAAAGGCTTGATTCTGATTTTTTGATATGAACTGATGCAGTGCCCACATTTTTTGGACTCTCCTTATTGAGGAAAGGACTGCCACACAGAGGACCAGCACTTCCAAATTACCTCTACAACACTGTGCATAAGGCCATATGTTTTCCAAGACATAAAAGTTTTCCAAAATATGACTTGATGCCAGAATAACCCCTATACAGCTAGCCACTTGAAAAAATGGAAGTCTTCCCATTTTTTATTTTTCAGGGGAAAACAAGTTAAATTGTAAAACTAGAGTTCATCCATAATTAGTAGAGATGTTGTTTGCCCCTTCTGGTCATCCACAAATCAAAGTGGGATTTTCAGGGAGCTTCCTGAGTGTTGAATACCAACACTTGAAAATCCTATGTTAACCTCTGCTTTGGAAGGAATCGAAAAAGCCTTGCCTTGGAAAAGGAAGAGAGGGCAGACTGCAGGCGGCACAGGGCTTCCATCCATGTGGAAGAGGTCCTATCGATGCTCCTCTTAACAGGAACATCCTTTTTTTTTTTTTTGGCTGGGATCATAGGGCTAGAATATAAATCCCACCATCCCAGAATGTAAAGCTCACCAATCTTGAGATGGCTACCTAAATCCATTGGGATCGAACTCAGGTCATGAGCAGAGTCTTGACTGCAGCACTGCAGTTTAACCACTGCACCATGAGGTTCCTATAATTGACAGGAAATAGCTAAAGGCAAAGTATGGATCATATATTTTGTTTGCCATTTGAGATCAAAACTACCCCTTCTGAGTCAGGAATTGCCTCTTTTTCTGCTCCAGTGTGTTCATTCTAGTGTAGCTACTTAATAGTCTCCAAGCAGAAAAATATGATTTCCAGAACAAAGAGAATAAGAGGAAGACATGCATAGCTAAGGGCATATTGACACCTCTGATTAAAATGTTAGCACTTTCTACTGCCTGTGTCTGTCATGCTCTGAGGTGACTTTGTAGGATCTATCTTGGGTTGTCACTTTAGGTAGACAATAAAGGCATTCTTTAGAGACAGAGGCAGTCTGTGATCTTCAGTGTCTTAAAGACTGACTGCACATTTATTAAAAGTTCGCTATGCTTAGTTTATTCATTTTTAAACTTATTCATTTATTTAAAATATTTTTACTTCACCCTTCTCCTTTAAAAAGACCCATTGTGCCTTACATAATTAAAAGACAATATTTAAAGCTAAAAACAATAAGTATACAAATACTAAAAAGGGTCAAACAAACACAACTCTAAGAAATGGTAAACAAAAGGAATACTAAAACCACATCGTATTGTTTGGTTAACTAAAATCATCTTATTTTTTGAATAGGATGCTATATGTGTGTGACTGAACTAACTCAGACCCCATCAGAGACACAGTTTTCTGAACAGAGCTTTGAATATTATTTTTTAAAAAATAATTAATCCCATTACTCATTTAGAGCTGTGACTAATAGTCTAACCAAACAGAGAGACTGCCTCCCAACAATCATGCAAAAACTGGAAAAGAGTGTCAGAGGGAAACCAGAATTTGAAAAGGGAACTGATCACATTTGAAGACCATGTTAACAAATATTAAAATATGCATTGATCAGACTTGATCAGTAATAGAGACAAGGCACCCCTGCTGCAGTTCTGGGAATGGAGATAAGATGTGGGGCCAATGCCTAGTTGAGTTTTAAGTCCAAGCTTGCAAGCATCTGTTTGGGAAATCTAGAATAAAACTCTTAGCTTCTTATAACCTCTAATGATTGCTACAGTTTTTCAGAAGATTCATTACAATGATTGCTTCCAGTTTTCTTCACCAAAGTTTTCTTTACCTAGCAGAAGAAGGAAGAGTCCTAGTTCCCATGCACCTTCAAACATGCTGTTTGATACAAATATATTTTTAAACATAGTTTGAAATTCTTTCTTGTATTGTCTCTGTTATCAACCTAGTGCTGACTAGTACACACTTGATAGTCTGGGTTTTGTAACATGGGAGTGGAAACTTCTCAGCTTCTGATTTTGTCACATTAAGAGTATGTATGACTTGTATCTTCTTTAGGCTCCAAAGAAACATTTGCAAAATGGAATTATTCGTGGATACCAGATCGGTTACCGGGAATACAGTGCAGGGGGCAATTTCCAGTTCAACATCATCAGTATCGATACCACCGGGGACAGTGAAGTTTATACTTTAGATAACCTTAAAAAATTTACGCAATACGGCATGGTGGTGCAGGCATGCAATCGAGCTGGGATAGGACCATCTTCTCAGGAAATTATAACTACTACCCTTGAGGATGGTAGGTAGTAAGCTTGCAATATGCTGTATTTCAAATCAGGTTAAGACTGCATGCAGTGAGATGTTAATATTTTATATTTCTTATATTTCATTGTCAGCATATGACCTTAGGTGTGAAGATAGTGCTGAATCTGTCAGTTTTGTTTTTCTCTCCAACTCAAATTGTTTAGCTCTTCTTTCTATTCTTTTGTTTATGAAGAAATGTATGGATTATTTTAAATTAAAAATTCCCTAGGCCAAATGGAATTCCCATCTATACCTAGTTGGAAGGGAAGGTTGTTTGTTGTTTAAGCAAAAGTTTTGTCATCTTCAAGGTTGCCACCTTCATGTCTTTCTAAACTGCTCCCTAATGACAAATTCACAATATTCTTATTATTAATAGGCTGTAAACTCCATGGACATCTATGAAACAACAATCTTAAACAATACCACTTGACTGAATAAACTATAAAAAGTGGTGAAGCTGTAGTAGACAAATTTGGACACATTTGGTCTTCAAGGCTTGCTATGCAAGATGCTGCAGACACCCTGAGTGTTCACACTGCTGCTAGCAAGACTGGGATTTCAAATCTCAAAAGAAACCCATTCAACAGCTCACTGCAATAATCCCCCAAATTCTGGGAATCATCTGTATATGTGCAAGTGACCTATCAGAGTGGAGCTCAGAGCCAACAGAGGCATGTACACCCCAGAGTAAATGATTTCTTGCAATGGTGAAGAGCACAGTGTGGTTGCCTCTCACATTTCTTCTGCCACCACTTGGCTTCATAACAACTCAGGAATTTTGGGGGACACTCACTTCACATTTCCAGAGTTTCAGAGGAAGAGGAGTAGTCTTAAACACTATTTAACTGTTTAACACTATTAAACATTTGATTCCTTTTACCCTACCATTATTGTGACCAACATCTTCATTTCCACTGGTATTTGCCCATGGGAAAAGGCATAATAGATCAGGGTGAGGAAGAAACCAGGCCAGATCCTTACTTTGTTGGCCTCTTACAGGCCAGGTGACATTAGAGAGGAAGGTGGAGGAATATGTGTGGGAAAGCTGAGGAGAGAACAAAGCAAGAAATACTCAGTTGATGCTTCAAGAGTTGTTTGACTTCCTAGAGCAGGATGTAACTAGCTCTAGAAATGCAGTCTGAATGGCTTCTCTTCCTACTCATGTTCCCTGAATGGCAAACATGAGTGAGGTGCCAAAATGGACTCTCCAGGCCAATCCTTCATTGGCTGCAGGGAAAAGAAAGTAGGAACAAGGAAGGCTTAGCCATCACAGAAATCTTAGCCATTACCCACCCAGCTCGTAGATGACACTTGGGAGTTGATGATAGAATCCATGGTATTGTTAGCCAAGAAGGGGGCAGGCCTGTGGGAAGGGGAAGGGGAAGGGATTGATTGATTGATCCCACCTTTCTCTTTAAAAAGGACCCAAGGCAGCTTAGATGGGGCAGATTCAGACTATCCATTGCTCAGATGAAGCAGACAGGGCAGATGTTCCACTTTCCTATCCTTAGTGTGCCCCTCAGGTCCTTTCACCCTCAACTCCAAAATCCTTAGGTAAATAGAAGTTATCGGTACAGTGATGTAGATTTGGAAAACTTTTGGCAGGAAGAAGGAAGAGTAAAAAATATGTATGTATTGCCCTCCCCCACCCAAGAGAAAGAAAGCGACAAGCATGACAGAGTGTCCCAAAGTCTCCCAGCATCTTGCCTTGTTGACGTCCAGAGCACAACTGGCAAATTTCCGCTTGCCAGCTTAAAATAAGATACACTACTTTCTAAGAATGGCAGGATTCAATTATGTGTGATGGATTTCTAGGTAATTGAGATCAAGTTGCATAAAATTGCTACTTTAAGTAATGATAGAGAGCCCTCTTGTGGGAAAGGAAGATTATTCAATCAGCTAAGAATACTAGGGAAAATCACACACTGCCAACTAAAATGACTTGCCAAGCATGGCCCTGTCGGATAAATTTTAAGCAGTCATAGGACTGTTAAAATAATTGCCAAACAATCTGAGATGAGGTTACCATATATGCTAATCAAAAAATGGGGGGATGGGGGAGTGTCTGAATTTTTCCTTAAAGTTTATAAACTCTTGGTGCTCTTCACTGATTTGTATGAGTTTTTCAGGTAAAACTGATACTGCTGAGATATATTTTTGGCAAGATAATTTAGCCCTGTTGTGCAAAGTCTCAATAAGGAATAAAAATATAAAAATACAGAACAGCATGAAAATAAAATATGCAATTATGTCTGAAATTTCTCAACCTATTCACAGATGGCACAAGGTGAGGTATTTTTAAGACATCTTTCCCCAAATATAGCTGTTCAAAAGAAGCCCCCCCCCCAAAAAAAAACCCTTTAAAATTGTATCTGGATTATTTTCCTGGTAATTTATGGTCAGGCTCTATTGGAAGCAAATGTATACAGCATGAATCAGGGATGTTGACAAGTCTTTGGGTCCGAGTCCCAAGCCTGAGCCCGAGTCTCTACTAAAAACATCATTTTAAACATGGATTCCTGGGTTGTTGTTGTTTACTCGTTTAGTCATGTCCGACTCTTCGTGACCCCATGGACCAGACCACGCCAGGCCCTCCTGTCTTCCACTGCCTCCCGGAGTTGGGTCAAATTCATGTTGGTAGCTTCGATGACACTGTCCAACCATCTCGTCCTCTGTCGTCCCCTTCTCCTCTTGCCTTCACACTTTCCCAACATCAGGGTCTTTTCCAGGGAGTCTTCTCTTCTCATGAGATGGACAAAGTATTGGAGCCTCAGCTTCAGGATCTGTCCTTCCAGTGAGCACTCAGGGTTGATTTCCTTTAGAATGGATAGGTTTGTTCTCCTTGCAGTCCAGGGGACTCTCAAGAGTCTCCTCCAGCACCACAATTCAAAAGCATCAATTCTTCGGCGGTCAGCCTTCTTTATGGTCCAGCTCTCACTTCCATACATCGCTACTGGAAAAACCATAGCTTTGACTATGCGGACCTTTGTCAGCAAGGTGATGTCTCTGCTTTTTAAGATGCTGTCTAGGTTTGTCATCGCTTTCCTCCCAAGAAGCAGGAGTCTTTTAATTTCGTGGCTGCTGTCCCCATCTGCAGTGATCATGGAGCCCAAGAAAGTAAAATCTGTCACTGCCTCCATATCTTCCCCTTCTATTTGCCAGGAGGTGATGGGACCAGTGGCCATGATCTTAGTGTTTTTTTTATGTTGAGCTTCAGACCATTTTTGGCGCTCTCCTCTTTCACCCTCATTACGAGGTTCTTTAATTCCTCCTCACTTTCTGCCATCAGAGTGGTATCATCTGCATATCTGAGGTTGTTGATATTTCTTCCAGCAATCTTAATCCGGTTTGGGATTCATACAGTCCAGCCTTTCGCATGATGTATTCTGCATATAAGTTAAATAAGCCAGGGGACAATATACAGTCTTGTCGTACTCCTTTCCCAATTTTGAACCAATCAGTTGTATATTGGATTCCTGGGTAGTGAGAAGTATTTGCTTGCCATGGAGGTCTGGAAAACCATTTGCAAGAAAGCTAAAAAAGTGAAGTTCATATACTGCCTCTTCCTTCCAGGTTTTTTTTAGGGGTGGTGGGGTGTGTGTGCTTAGACTTTAGTAAGTGCTGATGCAACTTCAGGATTGTGAGCGGAGGTGGGAGAAGAAAGCCACCCACCTTCCAAGCATGCACACCCACTCTGCCATCCCCCTTCCAGAGCTGGGGGAAAGGAGAAAAAATTGAATAAAATGATTTTTTAAAAAAATCCAAAAGCAAAGAAAGCAAAAGTCCATTAATCCTGCCCCAATCCTCATATATCCCCCCCAAAAAAACTTTGAAAGAAATGTACTTGCAAAGCTGGGATCCCAAGGCCAAGATTGATGATGATCCACTGTGTTTTGGATCCCCCAAAGGGTGGCTGGGGGGGGGGGGACAGAGGAAAGCAGGGGAAGGGTCCTATTTTAAACCAGCTGGCTTGCCCACTCTTTCTCTCTAATCCTGCCACCTGCAGGTCCCCTCCTTAATCAAATGCACTTCTCACACATAGAGTTGCACCATGGAGAATGCATGCTCCTTACCCGTCAATACCCCCTCCTCTGCTATTTGCCTGCCTCTCCTGGAGGTCTCCATTAAAATAACAGAGACTCGGAAATGCAACTTGGAAAAATGGTCCAAGTTGCAAGTCGGATCTGAGTCTTAAAAAAAAAAAGTCGAGTCTGAGTCAAGTCGCTGGTGCAACTTAAGTTAGTCTCGACAGTGAGTCGTGAGTCCCCATCCCTGGTATGCATGCATAGTAGATGATGGAAAAGTTGCTGCTTGTGGGATATAAATGAAAGCCAACTAGCAACTTGACATTTTGCCCTTGTGGTGCAAATCCCAACCTTGGCAGGAATGGTTAGAAATAATATTGCAGATCCATAATCTATGAACTCACAAAGACGGTAGTTTGTTCTGCAAGGCTGTCCTTGAAAAAAAAATCTTCCATTACTGCTCTTTTCTAAATTACAGTGGTGCCTCGCTAGACGATGTTAATCCGTTCCACGAAGATCGCTGTCTAGCGAAAACATCGTCTAGCGAAGCACGTTTTCCCATTGGAATGCATTGAAATCTCTTCAATGCGTTCCTAAGGGAAAACTCGTCGTCTTGCGAAATCTCCCATAGGGAAACATCGTCTAGCGAGTGAGGGTCCCCGTCGGAATGCACTGACAGCTGCACTGACAGCTTTTCACCACTAGTCGGCGCATTCCTATGGGGAAACCTCATCGTCTAGCGAAAATTCCCCATAGAGAGACATCGTTTTGCGAAGCGCAGTAGCGATCGCAAAAAGGCATCGTCTAGCGATTTCCTCGTCCTGCGAGGCAATCGTCTAGCGAGGCACTACTGTACTTCCCTGAAGGGACTTTTTGCACTCTTTTCAGCTTAAGTTTTTTTCCTATAAACTACTCACAACTGACAAGTATCACTATCTAATTTCAGTTCCCAGCTCCCCTCCTGAGAATGTCCAAGCTATTGCTACATCACCAGAAACCATCTCTATTACCTGGTCTACACTTGCCAAAGATGCTCTCAATGGAATTCTCCAGGGATTTAGGGTTATATACTGGGCTAATCTTTTGGATGGCGGTAAGTTACTTTTCTTCCCAAGCTTCAAGTTGTGTGTTGTATTTCCTGGGTCTGAGAGGAATTCTCCCATTCCTCTTCTTTCCTGTTAAAAATAGGTTTACTTACACTCTGCTTTCTATTCCACTCCTCTTAAATTCTGATTTAAATGGGATGATTTCTAAAATAAATAAATAAATCTGGAGCTGATATCTGTGTAATTTGCTGAAGCTTTCAGTTCCTGCTGTAGAGATATGTATTGGGAAAGCATGCTGCAAATACACCAAAAGAGAATTGAAGTAGTGGTATATAGGTTTGCCTCGAGAGTATTTCGGTGTAGTGTTTTACTGTTGAATACATATGCTCCTGTTGATTGGGAAAACACTGCACAGAACATATCGTAATAAAGCAGTTGTTAAACTGCAGTATTGCAGTCAAGTCTCTGCTCATGACCTGAATTTGATCCCAACGGGTTCAGGTAACTGGCTCAAGTTTGACTCAGCCTTCCGTCCTTCCAAGGTTGGTAAAATGAGTAGCCAGCTCACAAGGGAACAAAATTGTTGTTTGTGTAATTATGTTCTGCTTAATACTATGGTATATACAGTAAGTCAAATCATCATCAACAACATATGTACAATTGCCTCATGCTTCCTTTTTTACTGTGTTACAATTGGATATGTATCCATTTATCATGTAGAAATTGGAAGCAGAACAGTGGAAAATTCCTAATGTAGCAATTCCCCTCCAGAAATGAGAACACCACTCTGGATTGTTCTTTTACTGTTTCAATCCAATTAAATGTGTGTAATCGTATTCAAATGACATATAGCATTCATGTACTAATTATCTTGCAGTGTTCTTCCGATATAAACAAAAATTGAAAATCATTAAAATAATCAGTAAATTAAAAGTAAAATGTAACTTTGTAACGTTTTCTAATCCGGATAGATTAACAACCTACTTTTTTAAAAAAAACCTGCCCTGAGTCTAAAATCATGTATCAGTAATTTCAAAGAGTTTTGCACGTTTATTTCTTTCTATAAAATAGTTGCAGTTTTTATAATTAAATGCCCGCTATGGAGCTACCAATATGAGCATTTAACATGTTTATTTAATAATCACAATAAACTTGATCCGTGTCATACTTACAGATTTTATTCTCACATTTTCTGGCTTGTATTCATAGCAATATAATTACCCTCCAATGGGCAAAGAGTGGCACCGCTACTAACTCAATTTAATGTTTTGCTCCATAGAGCTGGGAGAAATTAAAAACGTTACCACTACACAGCCCTCATTAGAGCTTGATGGTTTGGAAAAGTACACCAACTATAGCATCCAAGTGTTGGCATTCACACGAGCTGGAGACGGGGTCAGGAGTGAGCAAATTTTCACGCGAACGAAAGAGGATGGTAAGAACTCAAGTAGACTTAATAGATATTTTAAAATGGGTCAGTGCTACTGGGTTTTGTCTTCCTCACTTTTCATAAATGATTAGCACACTATTATCTCTTATATGGAAAAGATGGCTGTGGATATACAGGGATCTTCTCCTCCAACAAGATAATGAGCTTTTGGGGGATATACATTTTCTTTAATCAACATTCACTCAAATGGACCTTTCAGTTGTTCATAACTACCTGTTCTGTCATCCCTCATCATTTCTTTTGTTGGTTGGGGCTAATAGTTCAAGTGTTCCTTGCATAATTAGGTTGTAAACCACCCAAAGAACATTCTAGTACTATGGGATGGGATAGAAGTCGAATCAACCAATCAATCAGGAGACACTGAGGTTGGGAAAGGTTGCTTCAGAGAAGGAATCCTGTCACTAAAGACTCCACTAGCAAAGCCAAAATGCCTGACTGGGGGGTTAGATGGGTTTCTGATCAGACAGGCAGATCCAGAGCTCAGAGTCATTCCTTTTTGGCCACAAGTCCCAGAATCTTCCAGCTATCACTGCCATTGGTCATGCTGTTTGAGGGATTCTGAAAAAAAGAACTCCTTTAAGCCCAAGATCATTTACACAAAAGAAGTCCAGACAAATCTTGTTTGTAAATGTTTCCAAATTTGCGTGCTAGCCTCAGAAAGAGTTGAGCCATTTGCATCAGGGATTTGCATACATGTTGAGTTAACACTCAGGAACTGATTCCAGGGGTAACTTCTAGTTGAAACTAACAGCTTGGTTTAGATCAGTGAGTCAGCCAGGGGGGTCGGCAGCATGGAGTTAAGCAGAATGATGGAGCAATGCTGGATCAGATTAGACCAGCATGGAATACTGCATCTAGGAGTGATATACAGTCTAGACAATGGCTGCAGTCAGAAAAAAAAATGCTATATAGGAGAAAACAAGAGCTGGTGCTGTCCTCAAAAAAGGCCTACATCTTCCATGATGACTTGGGCTTTAGCCCTTACCGTACCCTTATCCTGTCTGTAAAGGGAAGGCATGAGAAGAAAGGGACAAACCTTGCTTCTGCCACCACTTGCAAAGGACAAGCAAAGTGAAAGAGAAGGGTTCGTTTTAGGTAGAGAGAGCTTTGGGGGTATTAGGGAGGGATGGCAGGGATGTTGTTTGGAGCACTTGGGGGATTAACAGGAGGGTCTGTTCCCCCCCCACCCCAATTTTGTTTTACATTTCCTGGTGGTGGTGGTGGGATCAGAGAATTTTTTGTCATTAACCTGAAGAGAACTTTTGAGAGTTCACTCTATTTTACACAATATGCTATTTTACACATTATTATATTACACTCATTATGTTTTGAAATTAGGATTGTTTCCCTACCTGATCCCAATCCACTTCCTAATGTACAGCATGCTTCTCTTCTACTTCTATAATGTTGCCAATATATATATTTCTCCTACTGACAATCTGTCAAAGCTTCCTTATTATCCCCATCTGGGTTTGTTTTATTAAATATGCCTTTTGCTCTGCAGGTGCCTCCAACACATTTCAGCATGTACGTTTGCGTTCTTTGCATGTGGCATCTCCTGATCAGGATGATATGCATTACTTCATTTAAAATGAAAGCAGTCCCCTTCTCTCCTCCTGTGTGTGTGTGTCTGTGTGTACATATGAACTTAGATGTGGTCTGGATACATTCCAGAAACCAACATTCTCCGTTCATTGTCTGTGAATTTTGCTGAATTTCACTATTAATCTTTGGCAACAGTACAATATAAAGAAACACTACTTTTCATAAGAAAAATACATTTTATGAGGGGACTGAACCCACTTCCTTTTTTGAACAAGATATAAGAGACAATCTTTTCCTGTAATTTTGTGAGAACGTCATCTAGTTAGGGAAAGAATGAAATACAGAAAGAAACAATATTTCCCTTTGTTCATAAAGTAAGAGTGAAGCTATGAGAGAAGGAAAAAGGTCCAGAAGCATTATGTGTTTTCATTTCCCTTTCTTATCATACTCAGTGCTTGATTGTAGACACCAGAGGTCAAGCATGGCTTCACTTGAACTGACATAAAAGAAATAGTTTTGGTTGTACAGATAAAACCAAGAATCTTTCAGAGGTTTACATCATTTAGTTTTTCCAAAGCTAATAGAGGAAACCTATTATTCCTATTCAAGATGTTCCTGGCACGGTGAAAATTGCAACAGACATTTCTGTTTTTGCCTGTCCATCTATTCTATTTTTCTCTTTTGCCTGGAATTCCTTCTCATCTATAAATACAGTTGCTTATTAATCCACTGTCTTCCCATCTAAGAATATATTTCATTGATCATTACAATTTAAGTAGGTACAGTCTTTTTCTTTCCACGTTCTAGGCTTAAACTGCATTTTCACCAGCTGTTGAATTTGGATGCAATGGGGGCAGGGGGTCGGTGGAGTTGAATGATGGCATTCATTAGAAGCAATGCATTATAAAGTGCATTATGCATTATCAGGGAGGAAAAGAAGGCTTGGCAATCCTAGCTCTGGGTTTACACAGCTAAATACAGAGATTCAAAGCTGGATTTCTAAGGGCTAAAAATGCAAAGCCCCCAGCCAGGTTGGAAAGATGTGTCAGCTACTATGCTTTCTCCCACATTGTAATAATATATATATTTTTAAAGCCTCAGGTCTTTCCCATCAAATTTGCAAATTGTTGAAGTTCTTGCCAAAAAGCAAACCTGTCAGGTCAAAATACTTGAAGCCCACATGACTTGGCACTGAGCAGGGTTTGCACTTATTTCCAGCGGTTGCTTTGCCTTTGTGGAAAGTGCTTCCACTCATATAGCTCAGATGAATCAACTTCCAGTGGTCCTTCTGTATTTAATCACACACACACATCTCCCTGGATAAACTGTATATAAGGAGGTATAGGATGCTGCAGAACAGAATGCATTACATCATGGAGAACCTCAGAAAGCTAGAGGGGTTGGTGAAACCCAGACCTACTAATTTGTTTGACTAAAAGCACTATCCTAGTTCAGCTAATTGCAATACAGTCATGGCCAAAAATATTGGCACCCTTGCAATTCTGTCAGAAAATGCAACCCTTGTCTCAGAAAATTGTTGCAGTTGCAAATGTTTTGGTACTCACATGTTCATTTCTTTGGTTTGTGCTGGAACAACACAAAAACACAGAGAGAAAAAGTCAAATCTGATACAATCCCACACAGAAACCCAAAAATGCACTGGCCAAAATTATTGGCACCCTGTCTAAATTGTAAGAAATAATTGCTTTTCAAGCATGTGATGCTCCTTTAATTTGTATTTAGACACACCTGTCGCAAGTAAGAGGTGTGGGCAATATAATAATAACACTTGCAACCAGTTAAGATGGAGAAAAGTTGACTCAACCTTTGTGTTGTGTGTGACACTGAGCATGGAGAAAAGAATGAAGTGTAAAGAGTTGTCTGTGGATTTGAGAGAAAAAATGGTGGAAAAACATCGACAGTCTCAAGGCTACAAGTCCATCTCCAGAGATCTTAATGTTCCTGTGTCCACTGTGCGCAATATCATCAAGAGGTTTACAGCCCATGGCACTGTAGCTAACCTCCCTGGACATGGACAGAAGAGCAAAATTACTGAAACATTACAACGAAGGGTTGTTCGAATGCTGGATACAGAACCCAGATTAACTTCCCAACAAATTCAAGCTGATCTGCAGACACAGGGTACAACAGTGTCAGCTCACACTATCCGTCGCCATCTGAATGAAAAGGGACGCTATGGTAGGAGACCCAGGAGGACACCAGTGCTGGCACAAAGGCATAAAAAAGCAAGACTGGAGTATGCCAAAACTTATGTGACATAACCACAATCCTTCTGGGAGAACGTACTGTGGACAGATGAGACAAAAGTAGAGCTTTTTGGTCAAGGACATCATGGCACTGTTTACAGAAAAAGAAATGAGGCATTCAAAGAAAAGAACACAGTCCCTACAGTCAAACATGGTGGAGGTTCAAAGATGTTTTGTGGTTGCTTTGCTGCTTCTGGCACTAGATGCCTTGACTGTGTGAACGGTATCATGAAATCTGATGATTACCCAAGAATTTTAGGGCGCAACGTAGTGGCCAGTGTCAGAAAGCTGCATCTCCACCAGAGATCATGGGTCTATCAGCAGGACAATGACTGGAAACACACTTCAAAAAGCACTCAGAAATGGTTACAAACAAAGCTCTGGAGAGTTCTGAAATGGCCAGCAATGAGTCCAGATCTGAATCCCATAGAACACCTGTGGAGAGATCTCAAAACAGCAGTTGGGAGAAGGCATCCTTCAAATCTGAAGGCCCTGGAGCAGTTTGCAAAAGAAGAGTGGTCCAAAATTCCAGTAGAGAGGTGTAAGAAACTCATTCATGGTTACAGGAAGCAATTGATTTCAGTTATGTTTTCCAAAGGGAGTGCTACCAAATATTAAGTTAAGGGTGGCAATAATTTTGGCCAGTGCATTTTTGGGTTTCTGTGTGGGATTGTATCAGATTTGACTTTTCTTCTGTTTTTGTGTGTGTGTGTGTGTGTGTGTGTGTGTGTGTGTGTTGTTCCAACGCAAACCAAAGAAATGAACATGTGAGTACCAAAACATTTGCAACTGCAACAATTTTCTGAGAGAAGGGTTGCATTTTCTGACAGAATTGCAAGGGTGCCAATATTTTTTGGCCATGACTGTAGCTCCACTGGATACCATCCCAGGTACCAAAGGTTTGTCTGATGTGTTAGAAGCCTGCATGCACAATCAGTTGCATTTGTCCAAGTGCCCCCAACCATTTCAGGTGAGAAGGGTGGCATTTGATAAGATGGTCTTTTTGGCTCTGGTGGCCCAATACTTTTCTACTTCTCATGAGTTGACATATGCCCTTTGCTGTCCCCAGCCCTGTTACTTTCTCAGGGTTTGAATTCCAACCTGTAATTAATTGTTCCCATTCCTACTTTTGTCTGTTCCTCATCTGTTGCTGTTGCATTTCAAAAATATATGTGTTCTTACGATTTTGTTTCCATTTCATTTTCTAAGCTGCCTTACAAATGTTTTGGCATTGAAGGGAGAGATATATACTTATAAAGCAAACATTTAAAAATCAAATAAATAATAAGGGGGCAGTATTACATTGCTAATCTCAGTGAGCAGATATATTGAATCACATTGAGTGTAGTAAAGTGATTGTCTTTAGAAACTTACACAAATATTTTAGTTTTAAACATTGCATGAATGGGGTCTGCAATTGTGTGGTGTAGGGGGCAACAGAATTATTGAAATAATAAGTAGGAAGGAACATTGGAAACATTCCATGAAAAAAAAGAGAAGAATTTAGGCTGGAAAACATTTTCAGGTTATTTCCAAAGAAAATATTTCCACTTTAGGATAGTTTTAGTTTCTTGTTTTCAGACATCATCATCATTTCACAGTGCTGATTCCTTTGATGCTAACACCAAATTTCTAGAGAACTGATTTTTGTTTCTGACCATATCGTTGAAACTAGTGCTTTCTGCAAAAAAAAAAGGAAAAAAAAAATAAAATAAAATAAAAAATAAAAAAGGTGCTCATTGACAAAAGTAGCAGGAAATGTTTCCATTCAGTACAAGGAACACCTTTTTCCCCCCTTTCCTGAGTATATACATCAAGTGTTAATGGTGCTGTTCTGTTTAATACCAAAAGTGTTCTACCTGCCCAAATGGCTTCCTGGGATGATTAGAGAAGGTCCACTTCCATATTTTCCATGAACTTTCAAGAGACTCTGGAAAGCACCTCAAGATTACATAGTGTTCTGTTGGTTCCACCAAAAACTGGGCTTGAGACAGTTGTATGGTTAAACAAGCCATGGTTGTTTAGGTCATGTTCTGCAGCCGATAAGCCCTGATTGTTTTTTGCTCACTTAAATAACTGTAACTGTTGCTCTTACAGTTCCAGGTCCTCCTGCTGGGGTTAAAGCAGCTGCCGCTTCAGCTTCCACTGTGTTTGTATCCTGGCTACCTCCAATAAAACTGAATGGTGTCATCCGAAAGTACACTGTGTTTTGCTCTCATCCATACCCCACAGTAAGTTAATAAAAGCAGTACTAAATATTTAAAGAAACAAAAAACGAAAACAGGACTTCAGATTGTCTTAGGGCAGAGGAAAGTGGGGTGTTTTTTTTCATTTCCTGTTTTCATCATTTTTATTTCTAAAACCTAAAAAAAGTTTGGCATGGCATAAAGGGCATGATGAAGAAAGGCCAGGGATTTGCAACAGACTCTTGCCATAGTTATTCCTTATCTCCTCATCTTCCAGTTTTCCACACTGTAATAAGCTATCATAAAAATAGCCAGAGCTGACATAGTTCCCCTTTCCATTCCTTGCTTTGTAAAGGACAGACAGCAGAAAGCTGTAGGCACCAGTTCAGGGGCTTATGCAGGCCTGGTCCTACCCTGAGGCAAAATGAGGTGAGAGCCTTAGGCAAAACAAAACATCTTCAACCAGTGCAGATGTAACCTCCAACTTTCTTTTGGAAATGCCAAGAATCTGAAGTGTTACTATTTAAACTAGGAATGTTGTTGTTTAGTTTGTGACAGGAAGACAGGAGAGGGGAGAAAAAGAAAGAACTCTGTCTCTACTTTCTTATTTCCATCATTCTCTGACTGATTCTGTGCTAATCACTTTATCAGACCAGATATTAAGTGGAATGTGCATTTTCCTTTCTATAATGGGATCTGCTTGGAGACAGATGCTCCAGCAATCAGATTTGCGAATTAAGCCCATTTACAGTACCTTCCAATGACCAAACTCAAAACAAAGTGCACTAAAATGTAAGATGTGTAGGTGAGGAAAATCATCTGCTATGACAGATATCTCTCACCACATGAGGGAATGCTTCTACAAAATGTATGTCGAGCATATTGTCTAGTTTAACCCCTGCACAAGCACTTGTAAAGCCAGAAAACTTCACTATCATCTCATTCACTGGTCCAAGAATAGTCTCTCAGTTCCTCTGACATGGTTAGGTAATGCCACCTCTCCTCGTGCGAAAAAGTTTGGGACTGTGTTCCCTGAATTCCTGTTCCACTATGCTGTTCTTAAAGTCAACTATATCAGGCTAAAATATGAATAAAACACTTGTTTGTAAAGAGACCCTTGTGGAATTAATTAGACATAGTGAAACTTAATAATGTTTGAAGAAATATGTGTGCTTATGCATAGGCATATTTGCATATGAAACACTTGGTTTGTCTGCTCAAGACAACCAAAATAAAACCAAATATCTTGGTAATATGCTTTTTAAAAAATACATTCAAAGTCATGAAGGAATGCAAATTTTTACATGAGCTGCTATATCTAAACTGCATATTCCATTGGCATTTTTGCAAAATGTTAAAGAAAAGATGCCTGTATTTTAATGATTAATAAAATTGTCTAGACATATGTGCACTGAAAGAGAAAGAATATCATTGCAATTGCTGGTTTTTATCATCATACATGGGGAAAGAAGTAATGATACTTGAGGTATTTGAGCTGTTTAAATTCCTAAAGTAACTGGCCTGATCCATACCTTTCAGATGAATATATGTTGTTTAACAGAACACCTGTAGTAACCAGTTAAGTATTCATTGTTATTGTATTCCCACAGGACCAAGTGTTGTTCAAAATGGAGCATACATGTGCATTCTGGAGCCTCTGACATAAGTATTTTATGACCTGAGCAAGAGGGTGTTACCTAGGTCCGCAGCCATTCCCCTCTCTTAGGAACGACGTAGAGATGTACATTTTAGAATTTTTGGATGACAAATCCCATAGTTCTCCTTTCTAGGTGTCCCACCTTCACCTCCACTCCTTACATACCTCTAAACTGTCTTCACCTGAAAAGAAGGCCCAATTGGCAGTCTTCATGCCTCGGATGGGCCTAATGAACCCGGACAAGACGGAGGTCCTTAGGGTGGGTGGCCCCACCATCAGCGGTTTGGGAAACTCCCTCTCTTTTGGGGGGGTGACTCTTACTGCGAAGAGTGAGGTTCGCAGCTTGGGGATACATCTGGACCCGGCGCTCACCATGGAAACTCAGGTGGCGTCAGTGGTCCGTTCCGCATATTTCCATCTTTGGCGGATTGCCCAGCTGCATCCCTATCTTGATGTAGGGGCGCTCACCACTCTGGTCCACGCGCTCGTAATCTCGAGATTAGACCACTGTAATGCGCTCTACATGGGGCTACCTTTGAGACTGATGCGGAAGCTCCAAATGGTGCAGAATGCGGCGGCCAGACTTCTCAGTGGAGTGAGGAAACACCAACATATCACTCCCACTCTGGCCGCCTTGCATTGGTTGCCCGTATGCTTCTGTGTTGATTTCAAAGTTCTAATGATTACATACAAAGCCCTAAACGGTTTAGGACCTCGATACTTGGCGGAACGCCTCCTCCCACCTAGATCTACCCGTACCACTCGATCCAGTCAGGAGGGGCGACTGAGGAGCCTAACGCCGAGGGAGGTCCGGAGGGAAAAAAACAAGACACCGGGCCTTCTCGGCAGTGGCTCCTTCTCTTTGGAACAAACTCCCTTCCGAGATCCGTTTGGCCCCCTCGCTGGGCATTTTTAAAAACCAACTTAAGACCTGGTTATTCAGACAGGCCTTCCCTCCAGGCACTACTTAATTTTCTTCTTCCCATCTTGAACTATAGTTTTCATTGTATATTGCGGTAAAACTGTTACTATATATTAACTGTTTTTATCTTGTTTGTTGTGAGCCGCCCAGAGTAGACAATGTCTAGATGGGCGGCATATAAGTGCAATAAATAAAATAAATAAATGTCCCGTTTGAAAAGGAAGGCTCCCAACAACCATTGGGGCCACTTCTTTTCAATCAGGAAGTTAAACCTACCCAAAGCATGAAGCTTGGCAGTTGGGCTTTTTCTGCAGGTGAAGTTAATTTAAGTCTGAATCCTGCAGTTGGGACTTCCAGAAAGGAAAATTATAGGATTCTTCATCCAAAAAACTTGAAGTGCACATTTTTTCGGGCCCTGCTCTTCTAATGTAACCACCCTATATATAGGATAGCACTCCACGTTTGGCCTAACAAGACAGTTGGTTCACTCTGAAAAGCTACAGACTGATCCCAGCTATTGGTGAGGGTTCACAGTATGGATTCACTGATAAGCGATAGAAACTTTGCATTTCCTACCAGAGACGTACCTGTGGACCAGCATAAGCCCAAAAACATTCTGGCTTTTGTAGTGTTTATAGTGTGCAAACACAGTGATATCTATAACCCTACAAGTAATTAATTAATCAGTTTGGAACTAAAAAGAGATGCAGGTTTCTTTCTCATATGTTAAACAGCTAAAGGAATATAACATTTGCTATTCACAGTTTACTGACAAAAAATTTTGTGTACTCGTTTAAAAGGAAGGTAGAAAAGTACTGCAGAAAATTAAAAGGTGTCAAAAGCATTTTAAACACATTTTTAATCTGTTGCTGGTGTGTTTTAAATGCTATTAAGATGTTTTCCTCACTTCATTTGTCAGCAGCATTGTTTATTGTCCTGAAACCTAGAATAGACTGTGAGTTTTTTGTTCTGAAATGAGGTTGACAAAAATCAATTTAATACCTACACAAACCCGGATGACTTTATGCCTTTAAAATATAATCAAGCTGTCTGTTGGTTTTACAACACAGACAACAGTTTTATTATTGTCCATGGAGTGTGGGTTTAGTAATGCGAACCATGGTTTAATCTTCATTGTGCTTTTGGGTTTAGACATGCTTGGAAAGATTTTCATTTGCCCTGCTTTAAAATAACCACCAGATAGCACTGTGGGCTCTTTCTTAAGCAGTTGCCTGACACACAAGATTTTATGCTGTTTTCCTTATTGAAACAGTTGCCATCTGTCACAGGGAGATTAACCTACAATAGTAGGGTGTGTTTAGTAACTGGGTTTGTTTTCAAGCTTTTCTTTTCATTCATTCCCCCACACCTACTGTGGGTGTTAAGTTTATGTATTTCCATGGCTTACATACTTTAGCAACCTGCATGTTTTGACCCTCTCTCATAATTATACCTTTGTAATATTTTTGTTGATTTTGGATGAATTTCACTCGTCTGCACAGAAGTGGAAAGAAACCAACAACCATGTTTAAATCAGAACCTCAAAGATTCTTGACTAGGGATAGACTGCACTGGTTGCTGGATTTTCAACATCTCTGAAATTACCTCGGGTATGGCTACAATAGCAGTAGGGAGTGAGATATTGGCTACTTGGGAATGGTTGGGTTTGATTAGAAATGGCTCCTGGCAATATTGTGAAATGGCTTAATAAGCAAGCCACTTCAGGATATTGCCAGATTAATCACTTCCCCTGGTTGGCAGATGGCAGGAGAAGTGGAAAAAAATGTTTTTTGACTGTATATTGTCTATTGCTGATGTACTGCATCAGTTATAAAAAATTAAACAATTTTTTCTTTGCCTTCTCTGAAAGAACTGTTCAAGAAACTGCCTGCAGTCAAAGCCACAACCATGGATTCAACTGCGGCTGGTTTCCCAACCGTCATTTTAAGACAAGACAAAGTAAAGATGTTTTATATAACTGATATAACGTATCAGCAGTAGTCTGCATGCAGTCAAAAAAAATTCTTTTCCCCACTTCCCATGGCCTTTGTTGAACAGGTGAAGTGATTAATTTGCCAATATCCTGAAGTGATTTGCTTATTAAGCCACTTCACGATATTGGCAAACTGAAAGAGGAAGACTTGCTTTGGATTGGTTGCAGCGATCACACACCCTGGAACTGATCCAAATCAGAGCAATCCTACTCACACCAGAAAAGTAGAAGCCTACTGGACAGGGGCCAGAAAGGTGTGGGTAAGAACATTCTTAGGGCTGACTGGTGTGTTCTAGCAAAGATATTATCTGATTACCTGCTTTAAGAGAATTCCAGCCCATCCCTGCAGCACTCCAAACAGCTGGCTAAACAGCCCATGTAGTCAGCCTCCTAATCGGCTTCCTAGATCTCCCTCCAGAACCCTTTTTCATTGCTAAAATCAAGAAAAATGTAATTATAGCAGCACACCACTAGAGACTGCTCTGACACTAAACTGAGAAAGCCTAGAAATAAAACCAGATTCCCTACAGCGGTTTCTGTTTCTGATGCGCTTCAGAACTTGTTAAGTGGGTCACATATCCCCATAATGACAGCAGAGTGATAGAAGAAAGGCATTCATTTGTTTTTCTTCCATGCTGAATTTTCTTCAATCTATTTACGATTTATACAGTAGTATTTCAAAATCTCCCTACCACCACACGTAGATAATCTCAGTTAGTTTGTGTTTAGATAAACCAAACATACCTCCCTTTGAAACATTGCTGCATATTCAGGAGGGAAAGTAAGGCAAGCATTGTGTTCTGTCATAGGCTAGTGTCTCTAAATTATGATTATTATTTTAAACTTTCCAGGCTTCATGAGGCAGTCATATTTTCTACAGTGGAAAGCCATGAAATGTAAACATTCCAAATCCAGTGCAAGATAGAGAGTTATAGGTCTTGTTTCATTTAGCAGCTTTTTTCTTTTTCTTTTTAAAAACTTTTTTAGTATCTGGAAAGAATGCAATAGCGGTTAAATTGTAGCAGTGTTTGCTTTAATAACAAATACGGAGAAATATAGTTACAGAGTTGTCGTCAGATGCTCAAAAATGGACTGTAGTTTAGTGCTACGCTAGATGTTTACATAGCAAATGGTATCCCAGTGTTTTCTTTTGCTGTCTCATACATTTACTTTGAAATGATAACTTATAAAAGTATTCTTCTTTTTTTCTAATAAATGCCTGTGCTAGCATTTGATGACCTCCAGTCTTGTACTCAGTTTACATGAGGACTGCTGGGGGCGGGGGCATTTCATTTGAGACACTTTGTTGAAATGCATTAGGCACAATGAACTTTTGCAAAGAAACTTGCTTTTACTGTCTTTCATAATAAATCAAACTTGGACATGCAGAAGTACTAACTGCATTTTGTTCTGTTTTTGTGGTTGTTTTGCATATTTTGAACCATGCAGGGACTGAAATTCTTTCCTTCTTGTGCCATGCAGAGCATTTAAGGGCACAGAAGCCCCATCTGACTGCCTGACTCACCCTCCACTCATTCAGCTAAAATGACAGGGTGAAAATATTAGAAACAAAATTAGAGGAAAATGTATAAGCAAAACATCAAAAGCTCAATCCAATTTTTGTCAGCAGAATGTTGACAAGTAGCCAAATCATTAGCTGAACCACTGTTAGACTGGAGATTATATGTCAGGGTCAGGTTTTGAAGTCAGAACTACCAATATGGGCAGTTGTCTGAGATGTCAAGAGTTGGAAAAAGACTAGATTTCTCACGTGGCCCATACACAGAAAGCAGAGAAAAGAGGGCCTGGGAAAGCAGCAAGACCTGGAGCACAGAAGAACTCTTTCTCACCTTGAGGTATTTTTTTGGCCAGATTTCTTTATTTTGTTTCTCTCGTGGCATGCATGTCATGAGAGAAACTTGTCTTAATCCCAGGAAGGTGCCTCACCCTGCTTTTGGATTAAATAGGTAACCTAAATGCCAACTCTTGTATTATAGTGCACCCTTCTATAACAGACATACTTGGGCAGTCTAGGATCCATAGCTAAAATATGAGTTGAACCTTCATCCCTTTTTAAGTGATTTTGGCAGATGCAAACACATGGATCTGCCCATCACACAGGTAGTCTGAATCACTGCCAACAGGCAAGCAAATGTTTATTAAGGGAGGTCCATCATACCATCCTTTGTTCTGCCTCCTTGCTTAGTCTCTAAGCAGGGTGAAATTAAGTGTCTAGTCAAAAAATGAACAAATCCACCAGTGCAGCATGCTCACCAAAAACGTCAATTAGGTTTAAAAAAAAACCTTAGGTATGTTTACTATTTGGAGACATAAGGTAAAACTAAATGCTTTGAATCAGCTGGCTATAACTCATGGGCATATTTAAGTTCTATTAGCATAATTATCATCTCCAGTCAGTCTGAAATGATTGCACTTAATGGTTACACATTCTTTCCCCTCCTTCTCCTCTTCCTTTTTCTCTCTATATGTATATTGTTTACTTTAGTTCGGGAATATTTGTCTCTCCTGTCACAGGTAATCAGCGAGTTTGAAGCTTCTCCTGACTCATTTTCCTACAGAATCCCTAATCTGAGTCGAAACCGACAGTACAGTGTCTGGGTGGTGGCTGTGACAGCAGCAGGAAGGGGCAACAGCAGTGAAATTATTACCGTGGAACCATTAGCTAAAGGTATATACCATGGGTCAAAACAACAGTATGCAACTTAAGGACTGGAAAAGATGGGAAGATGATTTGGTTGTCTATTTGCAGGTCAGAACAAACCATTTGGAGATCATGCTGGGTTGTGACCCAGAGAAGCAGGCTTAACACTAATGACATAATCAGAAATTGTGTGGCACTCTTCAGATTTTCCCCAGTTCTTCTACACCAGGCAGCACTTTATCTATCTTCCAAAGCAGTGGGTCAAAGGATCAGAAATTTAATGATTAGGAGGCACAGTCAGTGCTTGGAAAAAGCTCTGTGCCCCGTAGGTGCCTGCATGGCCTTCTATAAAACTTTGCAGTGTTGAAAGCGGTGCAGTTTAGTCCTCTGGGTTGCTGTCCAGGTCCAGCAATTCTGTGGCATTATGCTATGAACTGAGCCCTGGTGACAAGCGGCTGAAAGGTCCTTGATAGGGAAAAGAATTTAAATTGATAAATAACCCAGGTGGTAGAAATGGAGTGTGGCCAAAGAAGAGCTCCAGGTGTCACCCTTTCAAAGAAAAGATGAACTTCTAGCGATCTAGATGTACAGAGCTACATCTGAACACAAGTTGGCTGCAACCCTGAAAAAGCTCATCTCACCGGGGAAATAAACAGATTTTTTTTTAAAGCACTCTGGAATGATCACATATTGTGTGGCTCTGGTGCCTTATGGAAATCTGTGAAGGACGTAATAAAATTTCATTAGCCAGGCTTCATTTGATCAGCAGAAATGATTTTTGTGAGCGTGAGTGACTATTTTTATTTATTTATTACTAGAACAATAGCTCCCTGGATAGCTCTGTGAGTTAGGTATCTGGCTGCAGAGCCGGAGGTTGGGGGTTTAGTTCCCTACTGCATCTGAGAAGAGCCCGCCTGAGTGGCCTCGGGCAAGCTGCACAGTCCCAGGATGCCTCCAAAAGAAGGGAATGGTAAACCACTTCTGAATATTCTCTACCTGGAAAACCCTGAAAAGGGTTGTCATAAATCAGAATTGACTTGACAGCACAGAGTTAATATTGGAACAATAGCCTTGAGAATCTGAGGTTTCTCTTGAAGATGCTGTGAGCAGCATGATTTCATGGCGATCATATAGTGCGAAGAATAATTATTTCCCCATTCCTGTGCTGTTTTTTAACAGTTCCGTGCAGTCATGCAGCAACTTCATGGAGCTTTTCAAGGAGTACTTTGTGCAATTTAATTTTAGGTGTTACTTGGAAAGGATAAAAACTGTCTTAGTGTAAACATTCTGGTTAGATTTGATGCCAAATTATCTTTGTCTAATTGGTCTAGGAGGATCTGGGATGGTTCTTTGCTCTGTAGTCTCTTCTTCCTTATTGTACTTGCTTCTATTTTACATACATGACTGAAGTATGTCTTAACTGGCAGTTTGATCCTGAGCAGCTTTCTGTTTCAAATTTAGCACGCTGCTTATTAATGTATAAAGAGAATCACAATCCCTATTGGCCATGGAAATTTTGTCCAGTTCCCTTTCTCTGCATTTGGATTTCTTTTTCCCCTTCAAGTTTGTTCTGTCCCACAGATCGGAAAAAGGTCTGATGGGTGGAAGGGTGGTAGTGGAGGACGCAGCAACCCTATCTCTGGTAGGGGCATCATAAGTCTTAAACAAATTGACAGCCTATAACAACAGCATGCATTAAGCCTTGCTGAAACTCAGTCCAGCCCTTCTTGCATTTGACAGTTAGATCTGTTCTACCACTGGAGCAGGATGTGTGGAAGGGAGAGTTTAAAAGTGTTTGGCTGTAGCATGCTCAGTGCACGCAGTGCAGCCTTCTGAAACCGACATGGCTTTTTGTGGCATTATCATGTGTTTTTTGTGCCATTAGAAAGATTATAACTACATTACCAATTGTGTTAGAATTGGTACTTGCGAAGTCAACCTGACAGCTCTCAACTCTGAATCTTAAAAGAGCTGTATTAAAGATGAAGGATCTATTTTTATGCCTCCTGTCATGCAAATTACTCCACATTTGTTTTTGCTCCAGATTCATAGCTGTGGGCTTCTTTAGTAAGTGTATGTTTTTTAAAAAAATTAACTGCAATTGCCTGTTAACCATCAGGAGCATCTTAACCTCAGAACCCACCTGGGAGTAGGAATATAAATCCCAATTGGTTTCTTCTTTTCACGACACCTCCAAAAAGCATGACATTTTGTGTCATCACCACAAGACAGCAACAATGTGTCGGGGGAGGGGAGGAGAGGAGATAGTATCAAAGATGGTTTGCTCATTTGCAAGACTGAATTTTGGAGCATTTCTGAAAATACTTGCATTATTGAAAAATAGCATTAAGTGTTGCCTTGTAAAAACTAGCAAACCTGATTTTATTGCATAGATTCTTTGTGTCTTTTGATACATCTCTCCTTTTGTACTTACTGTGTGCTCATGCATGTGCATAGGAATATATGTACAAGAAAGATGTTTGTTTTGCAGTGACCAAGAAAGAACTTGTCTCATTCTCACAGTGGACATTGCAATTCTTACAGAGATTGGAGAATTCTCAACAGACAGCCTTATGACAAGGCAGTCCATTCCATTGGGACATAAGACATTGGGAGGGGTTTTTGCTTTTGTTTTTTTCACCTTCTTACTGGGCAGTCACTGTTAGACCAAAAGAGAATGACTTCTCAAGTCTACCCAGCAGTCCTCATAGGTGACTAAACTTAGCACCTCCAGCCACTGAACGAGACAAGTTCATGACCACCCCGAGTGCAACAAAATTAACATTTTTAATATAATAGGGATAAAAGGGGGCAAAGTTAGGTTCAAAACTTTGGGAATTATCTACAGGACAATTTTGTAGAATTTGCCAGTGCAATAATTGCAAGTGATGTGAAAGCAGTGCTGTGAAAATCTTGAAAGTTCTCTGGGAATATGAAGGGTAACTCATGTTGCAGAAACCCCTGGTTCAAAGCAAAAGAAGAATCTAGGAACTAAAATGATTTTTAAAATGAATAGCTTAAAATAAGTTAAGGCTTCTGACCTTACCCTTTAAATTATAAATTGTGTTTTTGCTTCCACCAGACTACATGTGGTAGAACAGAGCAATGCTTTTAAAAATAACAACATCCCAGTGCTGTTCTGTAGTTTTAACCTTCATTGCCTGAGTACAAATTGTTCTTGTGTACAGTCTTTCCACAAGATTGATACTACTGTAAACATATTACTTTAACAATATCACATCTAGTGGCATCCAAACTAGACTGTTGACAACTGATTTTGGCTTCTTTTAATAGAAAGTGCTTTTCTCAAGGTTTTTTTTTTTAATGCAACAAGGTATATTGTGTGCAACATAGACATACTTGTGTGATCCTGTGGGTAGCTCTGCTGGAATCAGAAGCGCTTTAGAGTAATTTTTGTCAACATTGTGTTGCAGGCAGGAGATCCAAACCTCGTCCTGCTCCTTTGTGTCCCATAAATTAAGCAAATGACTACATCCCCCAATTTGGAAGCTAATTCTCCTAATCAGTGTGGGTGGAATTGTTTCAAATATCAGTTGCTTAAAGAGTCATGCTTCTTTAAGATCAAAATTGAAAAGTCTCACTTTCTCCCATATTCAAATTTTGGTAAATTCTGATTTTAGAAGATGATCTGGAATAGAATTCTCGCCCATCCATATTCATTACTCTGCTCCTGGAACTCAAGTGAGAGGCATGAAGCACCCAGTTTCCTCTCACAGCCGCCTTAGCTCCACTACCAGTTTATCAAAATGTTGCTGCATCTTTTGTCAGATGTCATTTCTTTATTCACTCTCATCTAAAGTTCTTGACAGTTCGCAATTCTGCATTATTTTAATTTAATGATCACATATCATTAGAGAAACTGAACTGTAGGCTGACTTAACTGTCAAAATCTGTCTTACCTTAGGAGTTTTTTTTCCCATCACTAATAAAAGGAAGTCCTGACATTTTCCCCCCATTGGCCCATTCTCTGACAAAGTATGGGAAGCAGTGATCTGAGAAACAAATCAGATTGCTGCTGTTGAACTTGGGAGGTTTTGCAAACTGTCAGAAGACACCAAAAATAAGGTGTTATGTTTACGCAGATTTGTCAGAAGTGGAGAAGGGAAATCTTTAGTAGTAAATAGAACAGATGTGCGTAACAAGAAATATAGACCCGTGTTTCTATAATATGGAGGTGGGCAACTTCGAAAAGTCTGGACATCACATATGTCCATCTGTGGTATTGAAAGGCCAGACTCACTATTGCACCTCCCATCCCATTGTTGTTGTTGTTATGTGCCATTAAGTCAGAACTGACTTATAGTGACCCTAATAGGGCTTTCAAGGTGAGTGAGATATTTAAGGAGTGGTTTTACCACTTCCACTCCTCCAGTGAGTTTCCATGACTGAGCAAGGATTCAAACTCTGATCTCCAGAGTCTTAGTCCATCATTCTGTCCAGTACACCACACTGGATATCCTCTCCCATTAAGTTATATTAAGTGTGGTATAGTGTAGCACAGCATAGAGTAATATTCATCTCTAAAAATTACTGGAGGGTTAAAAGTGGATCTGAATGCAGATCCTAAGTTAACTTAGCAGCATAAGTACACAGTAGGATCCCCAGATCTCCGGGAACAGTATCTGTGGTTTCACTTTCCCGCATTTCCCCTGCAGCCCTTTATACAATGTGCAAAGGCGTCCCCTTGTGGCCTTTGTCCCAGCTCCTTATATGTTATGTATCTGTAAAATATATAGAGGGTTCCTATATCCGCAGTTTCAGGTATCTACGGTAGATCATGGAACCAATTCCTCACAGATACGGGGCTCCTACTGTACATGGCACTTTCAGAGAGACCTTCCAGTAGAGAGGAATTTGTGATTAGAATATATTTGTATTTTTATTTTTGAACACCTTTTCTACATATATTAAAATGATATTATTTGTGTTTCATTCAACAGCCTGGTAATGTGAGTTGAAATTAATTAGTCTCATATAAACATAGCCAGGAGCACCTTCATTTTTGTTTGAAATGTTTAAGTCTTCCTGGTTTTCCTCAGTTGAAGCATGTGTAGAATCTTCATTATAACCAGTTCTCTGGCTTTTATTCCGCAGCTCCTGCGAGAATTCTGACATTCAGTGGCACTGTAACAACTCCATGGATGAAGGATATTGTCCTCCCTTGCAAGGCAGTTGGGGATCCGGTTCCTACAGTCAAATGGATGAAAGAAAGGTAACCAGCAACTGTGTGTGTATCACAAGGAAGGATTGTGATTGATGTAACTATGGGACTATGGGTTGGGACCCTCTGTGGCACATTATTGTCAGCTGTCACCATTACAGAAGCAGACGCTGCTCTTCAGATCTCCAGCAGCTGGAGTCAGGACGCTTGTAAATGCTGTCCAGATTTTTGGGGGTCAGGTGGGGGTTTGACATGAGGTTTCAGGACTGGGGAAAGGATAAACGATAACTAACTTTCCTCTTTCACTCCCAGCCTTCCTCTATTGTTTTATGTAGTAACAGAACTCTATCATCATCAGCAATTTGGGCATTTTAGAACACTATGATGTGGATAGAAAGTGCAGGAGGCATGCAGTTCTGGAGAGTGTTAAAGGAAAAGGGTGTCCATTTTCTTTAACAGCCTTCTGAAATGTTCATTCCTTTTCCCTCATACATTGATTATAAGCTGTCAGTAGGTTAATAGGCCAGTTTCCCCATTCTCCATTTCCTTGGGGATTTATTTTTCCTGTTTTTTTACATCTTTAGGTTACCAGTAGCCTGAGTCAGAACCCTTGTTTTTGTTTTTATTTTTGTTATTTCTTTCATGGGAGGGGGTTTGTCATTTTCACATGTACAAATTGGGTATCTCAGTTGCTCTCAACCACAGGCTTTATAGAAAGACTCACAGAATTGTCTTGACTTCTGATTTCTTTACACCTCCACCTGCCTTTGACAGCGTTCTGTAAGCTGACAGGTTCTTGTCATGCAGTTTTTGCATTTACAAATTTTATATCATTGTATAATTAGAGTCTGTCCTATTAATAGTAGCATACAGAAACCAGTCCCATATTTTTTTTTATTCCCCTGATTCACTCAAACCTAACCACCAGTCACTTTCTAATGCTTTAGCTGTAGGAGACCACATATCACAACTGTTCTGTAGGACTGGGCCATTTTACCTCTGCAAAATTTGTAGAGCAGTAACTGTTAGAGAAGATCTGTGTGATCCATTGTTTTCTTCACAGCAGCTTTACCTTTCAGATCATTCTTCTTAAATGTTTAGAGACTTCCCAAATGTATTAAAAATATAATTATATAGATCACAGTACTGTCCTGTATCTGAAGCTCCTTAATATATATATATATACACAGAAGCCCTGCTGCAAATAGCATGCCTGTAGTGAATGTGAAGATTAAGCTAACATAATATTTTATTCCTTTAAGTTTCCTATTTTAGTCTCTTTCCCTCCCCTCTTCTCTCCCCTTGTCCCCATGGCAAGGCAGCACCCACTCTCACTTGCTGAAGTTGGCTACTGAAAAAGCATAAGTATCCCAGTTGCTCATTTGCTGCTTAACATATATTGCAGCAGTTATAGTAAAACATAACAGCTCCACCCAGCATGGACCTTGAATGTGATGAATCATGGATATTCTTACATTGGCAGGACAAACCAACCTCCACTACTTGGTGGATTGGTGGTGGTTCTCTCTTTTTCCCTCGTCTTCTCTACTGCTGGGTGGGAAACCTGTGGCCCTCCAGGGGTTGTTGGACTCCCATCATCACCCACCATTGGCTGTGCTGGCCTGGGCAGATGAGAGTTAGAGCTTGACAACATCCAAAGGTCTACAAGATTCCATTCATTCATTAATGAATCCTCCAGCCTCTCAAAATTCTTCCCTAGCATTTCCCTCCATGCTTTTGAAAGTAACCCCAGTCCAGAGTAATGTTGGTTGTAACCTCGTTAATGTATGAATTTTGTTTCCTGTGAGGTAGTAACGGGACACCCAGTCTAGTGACGATTGATGGGCGAAGAAGCATCTTTAGTAATGGCAGCTTTGTCATCCGTACTGTGAAAGCAGAGGATTCAGGATATTACAGATGCGTGGCCACTAACAACTGGGGATCAGATGAAATTATTTTGAATTTGCAGGTTCAAGGTAAGCAATATAAACTTTATTTCATTGCAAATATTTAACATTTAAAGTGCATTGGCTGAAATCCTATTTGTTTTAAATCCTGTGACATAAGGCTGGTGATGTCATCAGCCAGGGCAATTTTTAGGAAATTAAACATTTCCTTCAGCTGTCTCAAAGCCTCTATGGGTCAGTTCCTTTGACTGTCAAGAACCTGTGGGGGTCAAGGAATGGGAATGGGAAGTGATTAGTTTCCAAAAATTGCCATCAACAGAATAACTTTATTGGCTGCACTGTTTTTCTGTAATTAAGGATTTCATCTCATCCCACAGTCCCCACTGGTTCCCAATGATGAAGGGCATTACTGAAGATCTATGAGGGCCAGGAGATTGGAGGAGGAAATGTTTAATTAAAAAAATGCTCTAGCTGATGACATCATCAACTTTATGTCATGGCACTTACACAAATAGAATTTCAACCATTAATTATTATTGCAGTAATTCTTCTTATGTCTGTTAAAATATGCTAGAGACTAAAATCTGAAGTTTGCAAGATGTGATTCCGATACTTGATGTGATTCCGATACTTGATACATTCCGATGTGATTCCTAGGAAATACTAGGAAATTGGAACACACTTACAGGAGAGCTGCCTGGATGGTGTACGCATGATAGCAGCCTTCAAATATCTGAAAGTTGGCTACAGAGTATATACAAAGAAGACTTGGTTTCTATTGCTCCTGAGGGCAGTACCAGACCAGGTAGAAACCTCAGAGAAGCAGGTTTCTATTGAACGTTTTGATGGTTTAATTGACATCAGTGTTGCTGCACTGATGTAGTATGCCAGTGTTTTATCACCATAGTGACAAAAAATTGAAAAAGAAGTGTTTTGCCATCTGCTTTGAAGATAATTCTTCTGGGATTTCAGACATGAGAAAGTCAAGGGCAAAATTAAGGTTAAGAAATGCCAGATAAAATTATATAGTATTTAGGGACCTAAGAAAAGCGTAACTTGTCTGCTAAGTCTTGACTAAAGATGTCAAATGAAGCACGTTGACAGATATGATTTGCTTTTTCTTCAGCCTCACATAATTCCTTAATAAATGTCTTTAAGGAAGTCACATGTAATAATTTAATTTTCATTTCTATTTTTAACTATGTCTTCTGTAGTTCCACCTGACCAGCCGAGACTTACTGTGTCCAAAACCACATCTTCCTCAATCACTCTTTCGTGGATACCTGGAGACAATGGAGGCAGCTCTATTCGAGGTAATAGAGTAGAGCTCCACTTCAAAGCCCGTGTTTGTTGCAAAGAAGGGATTCACATATTGTGGTCTGGAAACTGATAGCAGATCAAGTTAATTTTTGGTGAGATAAAGAAGAGGTGTCCCTCAGTGGTTTAGGTATCTAGCTGCAGAACTAGAAGTTGAGAGTTTCATTCCCCCACTGTGCCTCCTATAAGTAGAGCCAGCCTATAGCCTTGGACAAGCTGCACAGCCCCAAACTACCCTCAGAAGAAGGGAATGATAAACCTCTTCTGAGTACTCTCTACCTGGAAAACCCTGAAAAGAGTCACCAAAGATAGAATTGTCTTGATGGCACATAATTATGTTACGTTAGCCAACTACCTGATAGTGACCAGAACTCACTGGTGATTTACACTTGCATGAGTGAAATGAGATAACTGATGATGGCAAACTGTTGCTCATTCACATGTCCTGGGTGTGTTCCTGGGTGCACCTGGGTGCAGTTTGCCACAGTGACTTATGTAAGTTAGATCCTAGCCAATGAGTACATGGGACATGGCTTTTTTTAAAAAAATGAGTTGAATACGCTAATCAATAGTGAGTGTAGCATGTTGGACAGTAAGTAATATCCAATATGCCACAATCCCAAATTACTACTATCCCTGATTCGCACAAAGAAACATTGTTCTGTAATTCATTACTAGGCAACTGGTGGGGCAACAGAAATTCAGAAATGGTTGCAACCATTGTATTTGTATATGTACACAGATAAATTTAGTCATGCTTTAGTTTCATTGAAGTCACAAGTAAGTCCCATTGATTTAAACCAGACTCAGCATAGCACAACCTTTGCTCACGTGGATCAGACTCAATGTACATGGGGTGAATTCTGAATTTTGAGTTAGAACTAATAAGAGAGGTCTTGCATAAATAAGCAAATTGACTGGCTCTCTTTCAAGAACTCTGCTAAACACTACTTCAAAGAACATCTCTGAAACCATATCAGAGCTGGTATACTTACATAGTCTCTCTGATTTGTGTGGCTGTCTTGATGCAATATTTTTATCCTGCTCTGTACAATCCAGTGGAGTAATGCTACTCTGAGCTGAAGAAGCATTCCTAGCTAGCCACACAGAGTCTGTCCTGATCTCTTGGAAGCCGGCTTTCCCTTTTCAACAGATACTGGGAGCACTTAAGGACTATGACCTCTGGGTGCAAAGGAGTCAAGAATACCTCCCCAGAACACAGAAGAGATTCAAAGCTTATACTACTCATCTGTAATGTTGAAGCACTCATTGATTCATATATCTTGTCAAATAGTAGCCCATAATGATTATGTCTTTCTGTGCTTGGCAGGCTACATACTTCAATACTCAGAGGACAACAGTGAACAGTGGGGCAGTTTTCCTATTAGTCCCAGTGAACGTTCCTACCGCCTGGAGACCTTGAAGTGTGGGACCTGGTATAAGTTTACGCTGACTGCCCAGAATGGAGTGGGACCAGGACGCATCAGTGAGATTATAGAGGCCAAAACACTTGGGAAAGGTACTTGAAGCCTATCTTAATTCTAAAACAAGTGAATGTTGCATGATATAGCTGTTAATATGGATAGATGCCATTATGCTATCTATGTCAAAGTTGGTAGCTCTTCAGAGGGACTAATTTTGTGTGGTGGTCAAATATATGAATGGTAACCAGGAAGTCCTCAGTTCAAATGTCACCTTTGTCATGGCTTGACTTTTTTAAAAAATCACATTTTATTATGCTAAAAACAAAAGAGAGAGAACAAAACACACAAACAAAACAGCCAGAAAGGACATACAATAGAAACAGAAGTACAATGATAATAATAATGAAATCTACAGTATATATAAGCTTCTGTAAAAGGCTTCCAAATATCTAAAAATATATCCATACAAAGTTGTCATCTATATGTTATGCATTCATATGTTAATAGAGTTGAAATGTCCTTAATTCACTGTATGACAGGAGGTTGGAAGATATATTTCCAGTATTGTAATATGTTTTTAGCCACAGTAAGCATACATTTTTGCTGTTTTCTGGTTTATCTCCGGAAAATAGGGCAGTAATTTAACGGCACATAAGTGTTAACGAAAGTCAGAGAATAATCCAGTGCAAAATTAGTACAAATAATAACTTCTGCCACCCTCACTGATTGGACATGACTAGGGCATATGTTTAAGAGACACATGCTATAAGATGAATTGCAGTACCGACAGTTAGACAGTTTACTCATAGCTCTACTGAAAAGGTGTTTTGGTGTCTAGTATATTCTAAATACATTTTTTTTGCTAAAGAAATTGTAGGTTAAGATCCATGAATATAACAGGTATGGAAGCAAAGGCTGCCTTCCATTGGGTAGGAAAAACAGGGGAATTCAGTTCCTTATTCCATTCATTCATGAAACTCAGCATATCATATTTATTAACTGACAATAAATATTTGTGAACAAATATTGTAGGTTATTTTTCTTATATTGATTGAATAAGCACTTCCATGAATCAAGGAGAATCAGAAGCACTCTGAGTGCTGCAGGACCATAATAAGCTTCAAGCAAATCACTACAGTTACAAATATTGGCATTCCACCATAGTTACATAGCCCTCACCCTAGAATGACAGACACTCATCCTCATTAATCAGTTAGTCCAAAGTAAGAACTACCCTCTCATAGCAAACGTTCCGCAGAAAAAGCCTTATCCCCCATTGCAAATCTTCCACAGAAAAGACTTGATTTCCAATTTTTATACACAAGTTGCTCCACAATGTTAATTTAGTATATGAAAACAGGTCACATGATGTGGTGTCCTGGCCTCACCTGCTGCTCACCAGTCCCTAACTTACCATCTGCAATTGAGGATAATGCTGATCAGGATTGTTACATTGATTTAGTGTGTGTGAAGTACACTGAACGTTGTTGATTATTGTTCATTTTGTCCATAAAATCTGTATGAGTAATATAATCTGGAAAGGATGCGTACAAGTCTCTACTTCTAAGAACTGAAACACTGCCAAACCGAGCCTTCAAGTCTTTTGAGTTCTTGACATGCACAAGCTACTTCCGAAGCAAACAGTATAGCAGGAAGGTGTACTTCCAACTTATTTTGCCTCTTTTAAAGTCTCAGTGGCCACAACAGTATGTTTCCAGTTGCTGAAAGAGTTGGGAATTCATTGTTTGGCAGAAAGAGCTATTTTTGTGACATATGGCTTGCTTTTCAACAGAGCCAAATGCCTCCAAAATGGTTTTGATTTTTTAACACTGAAAATCAAACTCCATGAAAATTTAATGCAAGACTAGCACAGAACTTTCCAAAAGTAGGCAGGACTTCCTATATTGAGTACTTGACTTGGGAATAACTCTCACTATATTCATAGGATGTATATAAGTAAATTGTCAGCCAACTAAGATGTCATGATTTTCTGTTAGACAAAAGGAAACATGTTTGTTAACATTCATGTCAATTGAAATTGATCACCATTATATCATTCCTGAATAAATGGAGGAGAAGGCTCCTACAATACAGTATGATTTGTTATTTTCCTTTAGTAACAGTATGTTCTGCCTTCTTATAGAAAGGCCCAAGCTGCCTTTGAAAGATAAAGGCAAAAACTGTGGCATGCAGTTTTCCCAATACAAGAAAAGCATTATTAAAGAATAAAACTATGAAATCAAGGCCTGAAAAACACAGCAGTTTTTCCAAAAATCTCTTCATGATGGTTCTTCCAAGAGTTCTACTTGACCATTAGAAACTTTGGAAAATTGCAACAACTTTTAGATAATTTCCCCTGTCCCCTAGATTACAAAACCTTTCTGTTTTAAAAAGTGCTGAGACAATCAATTCTCTGAATAATTTCCCAGAGTTAATATTAGCGAACACTTTGCAAGACTCAGAAGCAATGCTCCTGAGTGTATAGGACCTTGAGAGATGTAAACTGTACTGGATTGCTTGAAATTGGGGCTAAAACCTAGCTTTTATCTCAATCTATTTTTCATCCAGAAAAACAATGAAAAGATGATGAATGAAAATTATTCACCTGTGTAAAATACTTCAGGTGTTGGCTTGATCAGACTGTTACAGGCTGCTGCACCATCGCTGTGTGTGTACCACATAAACTGATCTTTTAACCCTTCTCTATTTTGCCTCAACATGAATGCCCAGAAATTGACAGCTCTTTTTTTGCAAGCACTCAGTGGAAGACTCAAGTGAAGTAGACCCATTTAGATCAATGGGATTTAATAATAAGCACCGATTCTCCATTCAGGAGCCGAGGGATCTATTCCAGTGGGTGCTGGTGACAATGATGTCATCGAGAGGTAGTGAATCCTGTTCATGTGTTAGTCAGAACTTTAAAAGACTTACTCAAGTTGCTAAGCCTATTTGGGATTAGGATTCAGCATTTTAGATAGCTCCTGTAACTTTCGGACTAAAACCTGGAACAGATTTACCATCCTGCAACATCAGAATTCCCAGCCTCTATTGGTCTACTCCACTTTGGGCTGTGTGTTGCACTTAGGTGAGAAGATTTAGCACGCACATGGATAATGATGAGGGAAAGCCATTATCAACATTGAAGAAGAAAAGAAATAAAGAAGCAAAAAAAAATTGGCTATGGGGTTTTAATTGCAATTAGTTCCTCCAGTGTAACAGGATTGCTTTGTTTGGCTAAGTGCAAAGGTACATCACACATTGATGTTTCTAAAGACACAAACTGGCAAAACAAGAAAACAGCAATGGTTTATCACCATGGGTCTAATTAGCATTTCCTGTCTTAGGGATGATGGATCAGTTTGTTTCTTACCTATGTCAGTTTTATATGTGTTTATTCATAAGTCTCTTCTGTCCCATGTCTACCTTCATAGGTGATTTCAAATGTATACAAAGAAGAGATTGTTTTTAATGTATTATTTTTCAAAATACACATTCTTGTACACATTTAAGCCAATATCCTTGGTTTTAGACATATATTTTTAAAAAAGATACATTTTATAGCTTTAACCTAAAACATGTATTTTATATAAATATGGTCATTTTTGAGGCAGTCATTATATCGTAACATTTGGAAAAACTCAAAAATACAAGGATAACTGCATGTAAATTATTTAGTAGTCTGGAAAATACATACCAGCTTGGCTCATTTTAAAAATGTTGATTATGGAGAATTCTTGCATAGTCCCTCCTTGAAGTATTAGTGTTCAAAAAATGGACGACAACCCACAGCTGATTGACATTTCAACCAAAAGTCCATTTCAAAAGCTGAGCTCCTATCATTTTCCCTATTTTGATTTTTTTGCTGGAACTATATGAGCAAAGACCAAAAATGTCATTAGTTCTGCTCATGTAACACCATCAACACTATATCCATCTGCAAAATGACACAATTTAGGAAGTCAGCATTGACATTTGCTGTTACACCACCACCATCTGTGTGTGATATGGCACACAACAGCAAATGCTGATGCTGACTTCTTAAAATGCAACAGTTTGCAGCAAAACATTGTTTTTATGGAGTGCAGCCAGTATAAATTTTCAGTGGGAATCTGGCCAATGAGTTGTACATCCTGGCATCCTTTGCAATATTTGAAGATGACCTGGACATATCTCTAATATCACACCCTATAGTTGATGCTGGAAGTATTGTACAGCCTAAGAGAAAAGCCCATTATTCTCCCTAGTGCCACAGGCAAGTTGGGGTGTACTTTTGAAGCCAGTACTGCAGCAATTATTAAAAAACTCAAAGAAAGAATTTATACTCTTGGATTTCCCACAGCAACCATCAGGCTGACCTATCCGACAGGGTTATTGCAAGGATAAATACAAAGGAGAGCAACAGATGCTTCTTTGAGCTCACCAGAGGACAGGTTGAATATAAAGATAATGAATACAAATATTAAACTGAAATAGCATGTTGGCCAAAATCCTGCTGCACAGTTATATAAGAGTCATATTTTTAGCAGCAAATTACCATAAGTGGAGAAATCTCCATTGACATTTTCTGTTGTATACTGAGTTGTGTTAGTCAGCATGGAACAGATAATGCCTACAGAGATTTGTTAACTTATGGCAATTCACCACTAACAAAATTACCTTTTGTGTAATTTCCCAACAGGATTTGGGCCATTATGACATCATCCACGTAAAGTGATCTCGTTCTGCAAGACATTGGGAAACCACCATGTTTTATTATCTATTTATTGCAACTGTCTAAATACTTGCCTATATATTTTCTTGTAGAACCACAGTTTTCAAAAGAACAAGAACTCTTTGCAAGTATTAACACCACACGGGTACGATTGAACCTTATTGGGTGGAATGACGGTGGTTGTCCAATCACATCATTTACACTGGAATATAGGCCATTTGGGACCACAGTGTGGACAACAGCTCAGCGAACTTCTCTGACTAAATCATATATAGTGTATGATCTTCAGGAGGCTACCTGGTATGAGCTGCAGATGCGGGTCTGTAACAGTGCTGGCTGTGCTGAGAAACAGGCTAAATTTGCAACACTCAACTACGATGGCAGTAAGTGCATGCATTTCATCGCTGTTTAATGAAGAGGAATCATAAATAATTTAATTTCACATAATGTAACCTAAGTGCTATTTAATTTTGTGTGCTGCAATATGGCATCTGTGTGAACCTGATGATAAAAACAGTAAAAGATGTTTACAATCTGAAATTCCATCTGCCTCTTGTCACATGGAAACATTACACAAGAAGCTGCACAAATTAATGGCAGGCTTCCCTGGTAAGACTTGCTTTGTGGAATGCTCTCATGTGCCTTCCATTCAGCCAATAGCTCTGATTGTTTGAGCAGGACAAATTTGAGGGGTTCACAGGAATACACATATCCTCATGGCAGGTTCTTCGCCCTCAAAACACCATATATATTTTTTTGTGGTGCCGAATGTTAAAAACCAGGTTTCAGGGTCCTTTTAACATGGAGAAAAACACTGGGGTTGAAGAGGACTCATGAGTGGCTGCACCTTGGTGCTGTAGTCATTGCCTCCTTATCTTTTTGTAAGATGCTTCAGGCTTTAACTCCCAGAAACACATATAGGGCCTAGAACTTTGTTTCCTACTTACAAATGATCCCACACAATGCGATAATATTTTTTTGGGGGGGGGGTTCATCTGCCCAATATTTTATAATTTCTTTTAATTTTCTCTGTTTTTGATAAGTGGCAGACATAAGTTTTTACATACTTTTGATGGATTGGCACCAGAAGAAGCACGTTTTGGCCAAAGGAAAGTTGCTGTACTACTTCTCCCTAAAAACATTTTAGCCTTTTCCTCAGGCTGTGGTCACACCAGCCAAATGTTTCCAAGTTACTCCTTGTGAATTCTGACACTTTTTTGGCAGGGGGCTTCAGACAACGCACAGCGATTATCGATTCTTTTGTTCGCCCTCCATGCTAACTCCACATCAAATCAAGCCCACTGGGAGGCTACTAGTAGATTTGTTCCACGTTTCATTGCACAGTACAACCAGCATTCCTTTGATTGTGTACTACTAAGCCAAGTCATTTCCTTTACATCTGGCGTGCGGTTCCACCTCCCCCACCTACTTTTGATTGACTCTCTTTTTTGTTATTATTAATTTTTAAAAGGGAATGTCAGCACGTTGGTATTCTTCTGTCAAATGTGGCTTGAAGCAAGAGAGTGTGCTGTGGGCTCTTCTTCATAAAGAGTAATGCAATGCGGAAATAGAAAAAAATGGCAGAGATCACTACGTGACCAGCAAGGGCATTCTGCTGACCCATCAATATCCTCTAACAATTTTTGGTGGGGGGAGAAAGGAGGGCAGAGGAAAGAACAGAGGAATGGGATACGCCCCGCTGCAGGGTTGTAGACAAACATATCACAACTAATTTACCCCACAAAAGGTGGAACAAGTGAAAAACCTATCATGGGATATATCATGGGATATATGTATCATGGGATATATGTCACGTGACCTCAATGCATGACTATACAGGAAGCAAAAGACATGAGGAAAAAAGGATACATTTTACCGGTGTGACCGCAGCCTCAGTTTGGAATGGAAGCACCTCTTTCATTCTAATATGTCTATGATTTGAGGGTCGTTCACAGCAGACATCCTTTCTAATGACTAGTTTAGATATGGTGTCTACATAGCAATGTGAGTTTTACAGTGCCTGCAAAGGTGCCTAATAACTTTGTGATGCAGGAAACCAGGAAAACCCAATGTGATGCAAATTCATCCTTTCTCAACATCCTGGTAAATAAAGAAAATCCCTTTTTCATTTGTTCAGGGGATGCACACATTAGCCTTCTCTTCTCTATAATGGCTGGTATGTAGCAATCTGTGCATACGTATGCACAGGCATTGTGCATGTGCACAACTACACACATTTGCATGCCTGTTAATGGAAAGAAGAGGATTTCTACTGCAGTAGTCACAGCAGCACATCATGCCCAATTGTTACGCATATTCTTATGCACCAGAGCTTTTTTTGTATATTGCTTTGGGTATTGTACAGAGAAGCTGCTACAAAACATTATACAGTAAATAACATAAATAAATAAACAGCACTGGTAGGCCTTTATTACTCTGTTTCCTGTGCAATTTCTAACTCCAGAAAGCTTGTTCAAGTTCCTTCAGAAGGTGTTGTAAGGTCTGCTTGAAAGACTTTGAATAATAAACAATGAAGAGCTTAGTTTCCACTTATCGAACTTGCAAAGGAGTGAAAGATGTTCAAAGACCTCTGCTTAGGTTAGAGTGATTCTGATTTTCCACAATTTATAAGCTCATTTCTCAGTCTTAACTCAGTGAAAGTAGGAAAGCAGTATTGTGCTGTGAGGGGGAAGGGTATAGGCTTTAGAAAATGAAGTCCTTTCCAATTAAAAAAGAGACCAACACATTCAAAATTTTGGCTCAATTCATAATAGTCTGGTACCATGCCCACTGTTTTTTCTGCCTGTTCTTTTCTTATACTTTCCCAAATGTGCAAGTGTGGAAAATAGCAACTGGGAAAGATTGCTCGCTTGAAGACCTGATTATCTGTAATGGTAGTTTTTGAGCATTCCCTGTCAAGTCAGATTGCCAATGAGGATTCTGGGACCTGTACTGCCACTCCACCCCCCACCCCCATTTAAGAGCTATATTTTCTGGCAAAAAAAAAGTTAATAATTTGCCTTTTCACTCAAACTGGTAGAACTGGAAAGTCTCCCTTTGAAATCCCCGTGCACAATTAGTGTAATGAAACTTTCATAATCAATTAAACCTCATAGGAGGTGAGCTTCTGTGCACCACAGTTACTTAAAAACCAACGTTTTCATTGATCAACCTCTAACATCATGACATTGTTTCCAGGTACAATCCCTCCACTCATTAAGTCAGTTGTCCAAAGTGAGGAAGGTCTGGCAACCAATGAAGGGCTAAAGATGCTGGTGACCATTTCCTGTATCTTGGTTGGGGTCTTGCTGCTTTTTGTGCTTCTGCTGGTTGTGAGAAGGAGAAGGAGGGAACAGAGGTTGAAGAGACTCAGAGGTAAGACTGGACCCAAGGAATTTCTTCCATATATTATGGTCACTTCCCCAAGAACAGGGACCTGTGCACAGATTAGTTAATAAGTCTGCGTGGAGCTTCCTTCCTTCCTTCATGCTAGAGGGACAGTGTGGCTACTATTTCACAGCTGACACTAATCTAGTAACATTATGGAGATTGTCACATTTTAGGAAGTCTGATATTGCCATGGCAATAAACTAGTATGAAAATTAAGCACCTGGTAAATCCCAACCAGGGATTGACTTGTCTGTCAACTTTCCTTTCTCTCATATTCAATTTGAAAAAAAGAAAAACCCTCTCATGTTCTTTTCATAGAATTTATGAACAAACTTCTGGATTCTGGTCATTTCTTATAAAAAAATTAATCAAAGGAAATTTTCAGCTACTTCCGCTGATCAAATTGGTATTCTCACAACAGAGAAGTTCATGGTTTTTTTCTGTTTGCCATACAGCTGAGTTATAGATGAAATGCCTGCCAGAAAAAAGAAGAGGTGACATCACAAACACAGACATACAGGGATTGGAATTTGGACTTTTAATAGCTCATTACTTAAAACCCGGAAAAAGAGGGTCATCTGTCACTTGAGACTGTCCAGAATTCTCCTTATATTGTATTTTTAGATGAAGTGCTCAGCCAGTCATTCAGTATGTGCTACCCTTCCTAACCATGCCCCAAAGTTGCACATCTTTCTAGACATGCCCCAGACAACTGTGCAGTTGGCACAATATCAGAAAAGGAAGCTTGTTTGCCTCCGGCTACATCCCCTTCATCTTTTCAATCAGACGTTTAGGGCAGATATGGTATTAGAATGTTATAGTTTGCCAAACCTTATTTTCTTCTGGTTTCAAATGCTGTGTGGTTTGTGCTTTATTTTTGGTTTTGTTTATTCTAGGGAACATAGGGGTGTCCCAGACAGAGCATTTATTTTCTGTAAAGTACCAGATTCTGCATTTACATTATTGTCAGGTATTTCTTCCACCATCCATATGATGCTCTTCTCAACACAGTATTGTGCTTTTTGCCCATGACTTTCTGCTCCTTTGGATCCCTCCTGAAAGCATATTTTATTTTTAGTATCTCTTTATACTGGAGGGTAAAGCTTACACTGTGGCTAAGCTGATGATGTCCATAGTGAATGCTTTCCAGATGGAAGCTTTCAGTTTGCATGCTCTCTCTCTCTCTCTCTCTCTCTCTCTCTCTGAAAATGAAGGAAAAATACTCCAAACTCCAACGGAAAAACTCTAGCAGAAAAGCAGATTTCTTAAACATTTCTTAGGAATTTCTCAACTTTATCTTAAAGAGAAGTTCTTACAAAGAGAAGAGAAATGAATTTTCAGAGAGACATTGGATGCAAATTCTAGTACAGCCCCATTGACACCAAGCGGGAGAAAGATATAATAAATACTCTATACCAGTGGTTCCCAACCTTGGGTAGCCCAGGTATTCTTGGATTGCAATTCCCAGAAGCATCAGCACCAGCTGTGCTAGCTGGGGTTTCTGGGAGTTGCAGTCCAAGAACACTGGGTTGCCCAACGTTGGGAACCACTGTTCTATATGGAAGATTTCTTAAGCTTCAGAGCTTGGAAAATATACTTTTTGGACTACAACTCCCAGAATCCCCCAGCCCATATTGTGGTTTGCTTGCTGGGGGATTCTTAGAGTTATAGTCCAAAAAATAATTTTTCCAATTTTATTTTGAGTTTTATCTACCTTCTCCCTAATCTTTGCAGTAGCACTGACTGGGAAGAAGCACAAAGAGGGTGTGAACATCAGAAGATGTTTTTTTTTTTTTAAAAAAAAAAGTATTAAAAAGAATAAGGGACCCATAGTCTTGACAAGTGTGTGTGCATGTGTGTGCATATACATGTGTGTGACTTAAGTTCTGCTGCAGAAACTGTATTTTCTTTGCTCCCAAATGCAGTTCATAATTGTATTTTTGAATGCAGTAGCTGACTGGAAATCCACTGGATTGCTGTTGATTTCCCAAGGCAGTCTATTAGAAAATGAAAAGACATTCAGAGTCATATATGGCAGGATCCTAACAAGCAGAAGCTGGGATAACAGCTGGGATTCCTGTTTTTTTCTTTCCAAATTCAGAGATGTTTAGCCATATATTGTGTAATTTTATAGTCACATTTAATATTTTAACAAGTCTGGTTCATTTTTTGTACACACTGTTATTGGTGCTGGCAATAGGCTTTTCTTCCCTGGTCTAAATATGTCATGGCTAATCATATTTCAGTGCATTCATCTTTCTGTTGTCAGGAAAAAAGAAACTGTGTACAGAAAATAGCTGGCACAACCAATCTTCATGTATTATCTGGCTACTGGTGTTACGTCTAGTTAACCAGAGAAAAGTCTCAGTGTTAGCTAGAGACTGACTCAATGCTTTTAGTTTAAATAGGGCTTTTTGCACTTCTGTAGCAGTGAAAAGGACATAAAGAATCTCAGCATGTGTTAAAATTGCTACAGGTATACATTGATCACGGCATCTTTGTGATTTCTCCACAACCCAGCAGTTTTTAGAATAGCTTTCTTACTGGTCTTTGACCGTAATAAAGTTGATACTACTACTAAAATAGCTTTACTCTGGGAACAAAATCGTGGAGAAGGATGATTTATTCCTAGTGCCTTTCCCTTTACGAAGCCATTTTACCTATTGAAATGGTTCTGCCACACTGGGTCACATTAACATGCACCTCACATTTCAAGTCTCTGGTGCACCAACCAAGGCACCTCCTAGTAATAGTTCTGCCTCAGGAGGGGATGTGTGAAAGAGCCTCAGTTTTTCCCATGCAGTGTTTCTTTCTTGCTCTCTGCAAAGCTGGGGAAAATGTTCCTGATGGTATACATGCCCAACTGGAATAATCAAGCTCTGCCCTCACAGATGTGTCCAGAGCCTTGTAGTGGGGAAAATCCAAAATGCTGGAAATGAGTCAAAAGCCTCATTCAACTGCAAAAAGGAGAGAGCTGTACATATAAATAAATAAATAAAATGTGCTTGTTTAGTCTGCAGATCCTGTGCTACATGCAGAGTGGTTAACCTCAGGGCCTCTCTTCTCCCTTCTTTATGGTTCTTTGGGTTAAATCCAGTTGGGACTAAATAAAATCACTGAATGAAAGGAACTTCTGAACTCTGCACTAATTTAAGCCCCAATAGGGCTTCCATAGCTGGGACTAACAGGTAGATCTAATCCTCTATCTTTCATTACAACATGAACTAGACAACACTTCAAATAGAGGACTGTTCCCTGTAATATAGGGTGCGTGACTGTGTAACTGAATTCATATTCTATAATGGTTGCCAAGGAAAGAAGAAAAAGAAAAAACCCTCAAACTACTACTTTTAGCATACCTTTCAAATGTAATGGCTGATGCCAGGGAATCTGGGGCCTTCTAAATATAAAATGTGTGCTCTGACACTGAGCTCTGAGCTCTAGTTTCAGCAATACCATGAACAGATGTTCAATACATACAGTAAATGTTATTTCAGGTTAGGCATCCTTTCAGCACCCTTCAACAACACAGAGTGAACTTCAGGGGAAAATGTATAAGTGAGCAACAGTCCTGTGATTAGCAGTGATAATGCCTTCAGCAGTCAATTGTGTTAATCAAATTGACATACCAGTTCTAATGAGTGATTTCTATAAAGGTAATATGTTTCCTGTTTTCTTTCTAGATGCAAAAAGCTTGGCTGAAATGCTTATGAGGTAAGAATAACACCCAGAATTTGGTGGTTTGATTCTGTTATAATCAGAACTTAGACTTTTCCAAAATGCAGAGCAACTATTGGAGAAACATCCCATTTGAATAACTTTAGCAATTAGAAAAATGATTTTAGAGTGCAAAATTATAGTTTGCAAAACATTGGAGATTATCTGTGGTTTCCTTAATGATTGGCTTAATCCTCTGGGTTCAAAGAAACATGCCAGCCACAGGTGGCAGGGGTGCCTTGTGGATGCTCTAGCTTTTTTTTTTTTTTTTTTTTTTTTTTGTCCCTTTTCTGGTGCAGACTGCTCTTTGCTTTCCACCCCAAAGGCTAACTCTGGGTTTGGGGACTCCCTAGGCATGCAGTTCATGGTGGATCTAGTCAGTTAATATTGGCCATAACATAAATGACTTCTGCTGCAAACATGTACAGCTGCTTTTTCACCTTTAAAATCCATGGAGCAGTTTTGCCAGTCTTAAAAATGTTTGTCTCTTGTTCTTCTTAATGGGCAAACAGACACTCATGGGATGCTTTGCAGGAAGGGCAGAGTAACTGGAGTAATTCCTGCTTTGCATTATGCTTGTATTTAGCCTTTATTTTTTTATATGCTGAGTTGGAAACAGGGCCCCTGTACATAGGTAGCAACAAAAACAAAAGTATTGTGTCACCTTTGAGAACTTTCAGTGTAGACTTTCGTAGACTGAAATCCACTTCTTCAGATATCTTGTGTCTTATTGTTTTTAGTTTTATTTTCATTTTTGTGTGAGAGATTTTAGTGGCAAAATAAAGGTATCATCCACCTTTGTCTTCAGATTGTGCACAAGGACATGGGTTTTTTTCTTTTTGTTGTTGTTGTTGTTGTTCCTGAAACAGACTAACATTGCTACCTCTCTGAACACAGTTAGGTGAGAGGACCATTATCAAATGAACACCAAAACACTTGTCCAGCATCTCTTTTACTTCAGTATGTTAACCTGATTAGATTTTTTTTCTCCAATAGCTGCTGTTAAACCAAGGTAGTTTCATTCTCTCTTTTCCATCAAGAGTCAAGACAAATTATTACATCTAAAATAAAAAAGGTCTGTCACAAAAACTTCTGAGGAGAGAAGTGTTATTCCTCTGGAGCGTGGGTCAGGGCTGTAATTAATAATTTTGACATCCCTCCAGTCAGCACCATCTCCCACCTACTCTTCCCAGACATGTGGACTAAGCCCACCATCCCAGAAAAGTGGGGGAAACAATAAGGTGCCCTACAAATAGAGAGGGAATGTTATGCTTTTTAAAAAGGGGGTGGAGAGAAAAAAGCCAGGAGATATTTCCATTTATTTTCATCAGTTAATTCACCTGCAGATTTTGATGCTCTCTAAATTTTGGTGCCCTGGGGCAAAGCTCAAGTCACTCCTTTTCCCTTACCACATTATAGTCCTGGCCTGAAAAGTTCCTTTTAAAAGGGAATTATTACCATTACTTTTTGTAAGAAAGAAATTCCTTACCACTGCTCATTATAATAAAAAGATTGCCCTATCACCATTTAGAGAGCATTAATCAGAAACAGTCTTGCACTGATAAATATTTGGGGTTTCACTCTTGATAAACTTAGGAAAGAGTTAAATCAGAGGTCTTGTGTACAAGATAGCTTTGGGGTAGAGATATGAAGATGAGAGAGAGATCACACACTTTCAGAGACAAAGATGGAGGAGGTGGTAAGGGAGAATATGAAGGAGCACAATATGATGGCAAGAGGCCTTCAGACAGCTCTGGGTGGAAACAAGAGTTAACAGAAAACAAGGGCAGAAAGAAATCAGATTGATTTGACTATCATATGAAAATTAAACACTGGGAACCATGATTGTAATATGGCTCCATGACCAATTGTATAAGGTAAGCCCTTGCAACATTCTCAGAGTGCAATCAGACAGCTGCGAAACCATGCATCTCATTCTACCGGAAAAGGTTGCTATTCAGTGCACAATCTCTCTTAAAGCAACCCTTCTGTCTGTTGGGGAGTCGCTGTAGCCTGGCACCAAAAAGTAAAAGCTCTACAGCTGGACCAGAAAGGTCCAACTTGGGCACAGATTGGGGTTGGGCTGGAGCACATTTCCCTGTATGTTGTGTGATTGCCAGGAGTGGCCCTGGACCACTTCGCAAGCAGTCCAAAATGCAATCTATTTCTGTGAAAACACCCTTAGAAGTCTTCTGTATTTCTCCCACACAACCCAGCTGTCTTGTTGTTCATCCTGAATTCTTATGCAGATAAGCCATTACTACTTGATGGAGATCTTTACTATATAGTATTACCTAGTATGGATTTCCTGCAGCTATATTGCCATTTTTAAAAGATATATTAACTGTTCATTGATAGCTCATTCCAAGGGTAATTTTCCAGTACATGAATTTTGAAATGAGAATGTAATAGGTTCTGAGACAGTGCACTAATTGTTTCTTATTCTGTTCCCAAACAATATTATTAGTCACCTGGAGTTAGTACAGGGGTAGTGATGGGATTGTGCCTGTGTGTGTTCTTACCTGCAGTGAAAACAGGACAAAAAGCAGGCAAATTGCTATCCATATAAACAACTGAAGGATGAGTTTTCAAATGTCTCTTTTCCATGTTGAGTAGTATTTATCATTGCAACCCTAAATGGAATTCGGGGAAGGAAAATGGTGTATTCATTGCATCACCCCAATTAGGAAGGGGTGTGTGGATTTTCAGCAGATGAGATCAATGGATCTTTTTATATTAAATTCCCCTTAGATGTGTCAGCTGCAAGTGAGCATAGCTGGCCAGCCAGGATAAGGCCTCTCTTACGGGAATATTGTGGCTTGGGATCCAGCGCATCCAAAGCCAGTTCCACTCTTAGATCCCTATTCCTGGAATGCCTTCTGTGGCATTATGATTCATCATAGCTGTCTGTGGCCACAGTGGAGGCTAACAGAGAGGGGTCCTGAATTCATCCTAACCACCTCCAGTAGGCTCACTTTTGGGAGCATTTCCAGCAATTACATGCACTGGAAATGGTCCAAACTGGAGCAATCCTACCCACACCAAAAAAGCGGGAGCCTCTGACAGGGGCCAGAAAGGTGCTGGTAGGAATGCTTTGGGGATGATTCGGTTCTCTCCAATGATTACATCATGTGATCACTGTCAAAAGGAGGAAAGTACCCATTCCCACGTAGTCCAAGCAGCAGGCTAAATACCTCTCTGCTTGCATCCCTAGTTATGATTTCTCTGCCCATCAGTGCCAAGATAGAATGAGAATACAGTGCAATAATATTCACTTCCCTCTGATTGGATTAAGGGATCATTGGTTCTATAAATGGAAGATGGGGGGAAATAGTGGTTTTATAAACTGCTTATATAAGATTGTATTCTTCAGAAAGCCTTCTTCAAATGAAGGCTTTATAGTTAAGTGAAGGCTGCTCGTTTCCTGTTTCTCTAACCTTCTTGCTTTCTGTTTTAATTTAATACTGCTTATATAGTTGAAAGAACTGAAGAGAAGAATTTTTGAGCATCTTTCTGAAAGTGATAAGAGACCAAAGTAATCTTGGCATTTTTTATAATTTCTTTATTTGATTCTGATAGCTGTTTTTCCCTTTTTGTTTGGTTTGGTCTTTTTATTCCTAGCAAGAATACAAGGACATCGGACACACTTAACAAGCAACAGCAGACACTGAGAATGCATATAGATATTCCCAGAGCTCAGCTCCTGATTGAAGAGCGGGACACAATGGAGACCATTGGTAAACCATCAATAGGCTTGTTATGTTGATTTATAAAGCCACTGGGTCTTATGAGAGCATTGTATTGTTCCTTTTGAAGTGAACTTTGAATGCAAGGCATGGGTGGAGGCTATTTTGCTTGTGATTTTTTAATAAATAGTAGGGATGTTTGCTAAGTTATTAACTGCACAACCTAGGCATATTTATTCAGAAGCAAATTTCATGTTGTTCAGTGAAATCTTCTCCAAGATAAATCACCAAGTTTGTGGCTAAAGAAGGATAGAACCAAAAATTAATTGGAAACAAGAAGCTCAGCATTCATCTGGTATTCAAGATAACTAGATGCTTCTTGGATTTTCTTTTACTTATTTCCTTTTTGTGGTTCAGGGTAACAAAACGTTAACACAAGAAAAACTTCAAAGGTATTGGTTGATTTAATTTAAACTAGGAGGTGGCAAGCTGTGGCCCTCCAGGTGGTGCACCCTAAATTGCCCCATTCCCGACCGTCAGCCATGCAGACTCATGGGAGATGAAGTCCAACAACAATTGGAGGGTAACAGGTTTGCCATCTTTGGTTGAGGCACCAGAAATACAATGGTAAAGAGGAATGGGAAGGAAGGTGGTGGAAAATGTTCTCAGCACCTCCAGCAGTAACATCCATGATAAGGATCAAATTCAGATCTTCTGTTTTACAGAGCATGGGACATTATTTTTAGTATTAAGAAAAGTAATTTGTTTCTTATTCTTCCAGGTGAACATACAAACCAACATTTTGTTAATGTTATTAGTTATTACTTGCAAAGGAGCATATTAGGAATGCATTTTTGTTCCTTTTTATTAATACATTTAACCCTTTAAATTCCTTTTTTTAATTTAAAAAAACACGTTAAAAACACCAACATGGCCAAAGATCCCTCCCATGACCCCCCAAATGCAAGACTTTAGGATTAACAAAAGGCATTATTCATGATTCTAAAAATAATGTTGAGCATCCTAAAACAAATTTTTAACTCAAAATGCAAAAATACAATGATGCTACATTTTGCTGCATTATTTCAGAAAAAGGGCATTGTCCTTTGTTATCCCAAAGAGTATGATGTTTCTGTTAGTGTTGTTAGTTGGAACACATTATTTAAATTTTTAAAATGTTTTTAAAATTGTTTTTAATCTTGATTTTAATCTCGATATATGCTTAGTTTTTTTAATATGGTATTTCTATGGTATTGTAGAGCTGTTGATTTTTGTATGGTTTTTAAAGTTATGAGCAGCCTTTGGTCCCCTGTGGGGAGAAATATGGCATATAAATAATATAAATTAATAGGACAAATAAATAATCAATAAATAAATTTCCAAGATTTCTGCCATCTCATTGAATTGGTAAATACTCACACATCTGCAAATTGCACTTAGAAATTCTCATAGACAACTTAAATGCAAAGGTAGCTGACACCACTATTGGACCACTATGACAAGCCAAACAGAACTGATCAATGAGAAAGATGCAAACTCATCCTATGCTTATTATGTTTAAAGCTCCATCCAACGTGGGAGCACCTGTCTGCATTTGACCCATTTGAGAAACGTATACACAAAATTAATTGTTGAAAAGGTAAATACACTTGTCAAATACATAAGAAAATATCTTGCCATCTCATGGACAAGCAGCCAAAAAAATAAGGGCAATTTCTTGTTTTCACCCAATATAAGTGAGGATATTTACTCCTAAAAGGAAGCCAAACTAAACACATTTTAGTCAGAATGGAGAATAAAGTAACAACGGTTATTAATTCTTCTTAAACGATCAGGCATAACAAGACATTATAACAGATAATTCTTTTGTTATTCCTTTTGCACAGATGATAGATCAACTGTCTTGTTAACGGACGCTGATTTTGGAGAGACATCAAAACAGAAATCGTTGACTGTTACTCACACAGTACATTACCAGTCTGTCTCACAAGCAACTGGGCCGCTGGTGGATGTTTCTGATGCCAGACCAGGAACAAGTAAGTATGAAAGTCTGTTTGCTGTGGGCTTCAAATTAAAATGAATATTAAAATGTATTATGAAATGAATATTATGTCCAAAGACTTAGATTTCGTGGTATTTTTTTCACACACAGTATTCAGCGGAAAAGGGCAGAAAAAACACCAAGCTGTACAAGACTGTTAAATTTCTGTGCAGAATGGCATATTTCCTACTCAAGATTGAATGGAAAGGGTACAAGCTGCATGAAATTTGGCAGTTTCTTGAATAAAATTTTGTGAAAATGGGATATAGGGCAAGACTGGGGAATCACTTTTGTGGGAAGCTAGGAAATTTGGATAATGCAGGGGAAAAACAAGAAATTTTGCAAGGACTTCTCACATCCCTGTCCTCAAGCACGAATATTGGTTTGCATCCAGATATAGTCACAATTAGAGATGGGGACGACTCACCATTTTGGTGAGTTGTCCTGCTTCGTGAGTTGTCAAAAGTTGACGACTCACGAAGCACAAAGTTGCCCCATGAAGCGACGAATAATGAATATATTCATCAATTCATGGGGTTGGTTTAAAAAAAAAAAAAACACCCCGCTGCCACTGCCCCCCACCGCCTGCCTGAAGGGAATCTTTGCCCTTTGCAAAGATGGCAGCTTCAGCTTCCCTACCCTAAATGAAGCTGCAGCCACCATCTTTGCAAAGGGCAGCCAGTTTCCCTTTTTACACGCCGTGGCTGCGGAGGCCTGATGGAGACCTCCCGCAGCAGTGGCGATGATTATGGTAAGGGGGTGTCGGCATGGGTGGGCCGGCTAAGGTAGGGAGAGGAAGGGGGTGGGGGTAGACTGTGGGGTGAGTGGCTGTGGGGGTGGGTGGCTGCCAATCAGCTGATCGGTGGCCGGTAGGCAGAATGTTGTTGTTGTTTTTTAATTACAAAGGGACAAATAAAATGGGGAAATATTCATCCTTTCGTATTCGTGGGGGTCTCTGGAATCCACAAATATGAAGGGATGAATATTTAATGGATCAGCGATTTTGCACGAATATCGCAATTTGTTTTTTTATTCGTCCCCATGTCTAGTCACAATCAAAACCTATTGAAATCAATGGGATACACTAGATCTAGCTCCAACTGATAGTAGCAAGCTTTTTCTCTTTGTTCTGTTCCCTTGTTCTGTTCACACATACTGACTCAGCACACATAATGTTCAGCTTGGGAAACATCATCTGCATTGTCCTAAAACTATCTGGATGTAGGATGCAGCTGGTCTGGTGCTGTATCCAACACGACACTACTTTGCTGCATTACAGAAAAATGTAATGGTTTAATGTACTAACCAAAGGAAAACAGATACCAAGTTAAAAAAAATTTAAGAAATGTTTTTATATATATATATTTCTGCTCATTTCCTTCCTAACCAGCACAAGTTAATTTGTCATTTTCCATTATTATTCTTACAGTTTTTCTTTGGGAGAATGCAGTTTGTAATTATCATTAAGCAGATACTATGTTCAATATTTTTATGATATTCTAAGGAAAACTAACAAATCTTCTAGTGTTTGAAAACAAAAATCTCTAATAAGCACTATCCTCTTGAGAAGCTGTAATGGTGACGCAAAAATGGTGTCCCTCGCAGTGACTGATTACAGCTAATTCAAGAGCCCCTATTTCAATTTCAGGTCTGCAAGACTCATGTGCAATAGAACGAAGTCTCACTCACCCCAAAATCAAAAAAATAACTCTCTAATTAATGGCAATTTTCTCTGTACCATTCTAACATTTTTCATTTTCACTAAAATCCCACTGTGCCTCCCTGACAGGGGCAGGACTTGATGATCCACAGGGGCCCTTTCAGCTCTGCAGTTCTAAGATGATGATGATGATTTGGTTTGGAGATTTTCCCAACTGTTTGGCATTGATAGACTTGATTAGGTTTGCAAAACACCTTGTAGAATCAATATGAAAAATTCAGCATGCTGTTAAATTAGGGGCTGGTTTAGTTTTGCTCAGCTACTCTTCTATAACTGTTGTCTTTGCTCAACAGAAAAGATGGGACACCATGTTTATTTCTGAATGTCTTTTTATTTTTCTGCTAGTTATTACCCTAATCACAAAGTGTGAACAACATATGGACAGCTTGCATTTTTAAGGGTTTATAAGTAAAAAAGCTGTACCTCTGTCAATGTGAAGGGATGAATCATGAATAATCCTTATATTTATGACAAGTTGCCATTAGCTCACTTCTTTTCAAATTCCCTATTTCAAAGTACAGGAACTTGCTTGCTATTTTAATAAAAATAACATTCAAATAGGTTCAAATTTATATTTTTAATACTGTTTTGTCCCATTGCTCTTCCCCTTGGAGATGCTTTCTGCCCTTGCTGCTTTTATGTCCCATACCATTTCCACTATATCCGTACTTGCCCATTTCTTGAAAGAAGAAAAAAAAGAAAGGATTTTAAGTCTTGAGAGTATAGCAAAAACCTTTAATAGACAATGGCTTCTTGGGGAGGGGGTTAACTTCCCAAAAAAGGTTTATTTGACTGACATAAAAATAATCACTACTTTGGCAAAATTTATTTATTTGTTTATTTATTTATTTATTTATTTAGCCTGCTTTTCCCCTTAAAAAGGACCCAAGGTGGCTTACGTAATTAAAAAGACAATATTTAAAATCTAAAACAGTAAGTATACACATATTAAGAAAAAAATAAACAAATATTGTATTAACAATGGCAAATAAAGTCAATACTGAAAGCACATTTAAAAACAGCAAGGCACAACAATCCATTTGAAAATCCCACTCAGGCAGCCAGTCACTAAGGGAAAGCCTGCCTGAAGACAAAGGTCTTCGCTTACTTGTGGAAGGACAGTAAAGATGGGGCCAGACGGGCCTCCTCTAGGAGGGAGCTCCAGTCTGGGAGCAGCAACAGAGAAGGACTTCTCCCATGTCACCACCAAACGCATCTGTGAGGGTTGTGGGACCGAGAGAAAGACCTCTCCTGATCATCTTAATGCCTGGGCAGGCTCATAAATGGAGATGTGGCCCTTGAGATAGCTTGGACCCAAGCTGTTTAGGGATTTATGGGTTAGAAGCAGTACTTTGAATTGTGCCTGAAAATGGACCGGCAGCAAGTGGAGCTGCTATAATGGGGGTGGAAGTGGGGTATGTGAGCCCTGTCTCCAGTCTCAGTTAACAATCTGGCTGCAATGTTTTGGAACCACTGAAGTTTCTGAGCACTTTCCAATGGCAGCCCCATGTAGAGCATGTTACACTTGAAGCAGCACACTTTACAGTAATCCATCAGGATACAACTAAGGCATGTGTCATCATGACCAGATCAAACCTCTCCAGGAACAGTGGCAGTTGACACACTACTTTTAACTGTATAAATGCACTCTTGGCCACTGCTGAGACTTGGGCATCCAGGCTCAGAGATGACTCCAGGAACACCTCCAAGCTGCTCATCTGTGTTTTCAGAGGGAGGGTAACCTGTCCAGCACAGGTTTCTTCCCTATTCTTTGCTCTGCCTTTTGACTGAACAGGAAATTTCTGTCTTGTCTGGATAAAATTTCAGTTTATTCACTTTCATCTAGTCTATTAATGACACTAGACACCGATCTAGGGCCAAGACAGCTTCCTCAGATTGAGAGGGCAAGGAGAGATAGAGTTAGGTGTCATCTGCATACTGGTGAAAGTGAATCCCAAAACTTCAGAGAACCACTCCCAGAATTTTCATCTAGATGTTAAATAACATAGAAGACAAAACAGAACCCTAAGCGACCCCACAGGCCAAGAGCCAGGGTGTCAAACAGGAGTCCCCCAGCACCACCCTCTGAGTTCTCCCCTCCAGAAAGGACTGTATGTAACGTTACATTGTTACATTTTATGTTGGGTCTACTCACCGTTGGTCATTTTCATAAACTGAGCTACTGAACAGTAATTCCATTTTCAATTCCTTTCAGCCATTTTATTTTGATTGCCTAATCAAATACTCAGACATCTCGGTGTTTTAATTGCAGACCCTACAACAAGAAGGAATGCAAAAACTGGACCTACAGCTAGGAACAGATATGCTAGCCAATGGACTCTCAACAGACCTCATCCCACAATATCAGCGCACACCTTAACAACAGATTGGAGGCTGCCAACCCCCAGGGCCACAGGGTCTGTGGATAAAGAAAGCGACAGCTATAGTGTCAGTCCATCACAAGATACAGGTATAATCTTTTTTCCCCTAGACATTAGAGTCAAGAGCAGAGTTGATAATTTTCTCAGTTTGGCTGAGATGTATGTTTTCTAGCTTCTTTTCCTAAAAAGAGATGTATTCTAAATATTTTATCTGGGGCCAAACTAGACATGAGCTTAAACGTCTATTCATGCTGGTTTCTAAAGAATGTATGAGGATTTCAACCCATGTCTCCTGAGTTCAAATCTAATACTCTGTCCACTACCCTGCATTGGCTCTCACAGGCAAATGGGCATATTTAATTTAGCAGTAGGAACAGAATATATTGACAGACAGGAGACAAAAATAGATAATAGTAATAATAAAGGGAAAGGAAGGGGCTCTTCCAAAAAAATCCAAGAAATCGAAGGGAAATTGAAGCTAAGGTTAGGAATGTTGAAAGAATAATAGGGGAAAATACTATCTGATCAGAATGAAATAAAGAGAAGATGGAAGAGATATAAAGATAGATTCCTTCAAAGCAGAATCTTCTGAAGATGAATCAGTAATTTTAGAAAATGAACACTGCTCTCAAAACAACAGTAAAAAATTAAATCACCACGAGCAGATTGTGTATTTATAGAGCTATTTCAAGCTCTGAATCTATCAAAATCCTAATAAGAATATGCCAACAAACATATAAAAGAAAACAATTGCCCACAAACTGAAAGAGGTCAATATGTACTCCAATCCAAAACCAAAGAGATGCCAAAATTGCAGTAACTAGAGGACCACTTCATTTTTTTGTGTGAGCAAAGTGATGCTTAAGATTATACAACAAAGATTTTTGCTACATATGGGGCAAGAAATGCCATATGTTGAATCTGAATTCAGAAAAGGAGGAGGCACTAGAGATAATAATGCAAATATACGTGGGCTACTAGAGTGTACCAAAGAATTTCAGCAGAAAATAATTTTGTTTTATAGATTAAAACAATTATAGATTGCAGTAAAACTTTTGATCCTCTGGATCATGAAAAGTTATGGATCATTTTTAAAGGAAAGGATGTGCCACAAGATTTGATTGTCATGATATGTAACTGTCATTTGAAAAGATGGATTAGATTCAGACGAAGGAGAAGTAAAAAAATTGGAGGAAGAGATAATATTTTAAAAGCTGCAGATGACACCATAATACTGATAGGAAACAGCAATGATTTGAAATGGCTGCTAATAAACGCTAAAAAAGGTTCAGAGCCAAGCAAAACAGCTAAAGACCAAAATAATCCCTAAGAAGAATTACATAATTTTAATGTTGATAATGAACAAATTGAATCATTAAAGACATTCCATTACTTGATTCAGCAATCTGTCCACTTGAAGACTAAGGCTAAGAAATCAGAAGAGGCCTGAGACTCAGAAAAGTGGCTGTGAAGAAACTAGTAAAGATCATCAAGTGAAAGGATGTGTCAGTGGCAACCAAGGAGAAGAACACCCATACCATAGTATTCCTGATTATTTTGTACCCCTTAGTCATGCGCCTTCTGTCTTGCAACCATATCCTCTGAAAATATTAATTAATACATTTTAAAAACAAAATAGCCACAACATGTTTACCACTCAAGTTCCCTTGATATCTCCACCAAGTTTCTGTCAGGTTTCTTGGAGTTGTGAAAGATTTACACACAAACACACACACACACCCCTTCTTTCCTTATTATCCGTGTATTTTATAACTCTTGTATACATTTCAATAAGTGGCTTTCATCTAAAACGAAAGTAATTGCTGGAGGCTATTTCACATGAATGGAGAAATTAGCTAGTACAGGAACTCAGACTCTGTCTGGGCCACCTAGATGTCGGATGAATAGGGAGATAAGCAATAATGAGCCTTCTCTTGAAATGACAGCACCAAATGTCAGTCAAAATAGTTGCCCAAGCTAATTAAGAAAAGCTGTCCAGACTTCAGTGGTTGGAACTGATGAAGGTCCACAGATGTGCCTTCAAAACAGTTCAGCAGGAAACATTATTTATTTTCTAAAATGAAGATATGATCGAAACAGGCAGAGTCACCTGGAAGCAAATTAGGACACATATTCAGGCATTTCATACTTACTGAACTATAATATGGTGATGGCTGGTTTCATGATGCTTTTTTATATGCTTGTGTCAATGGCACTAGTTCTACAGCGAAAGTTACATTCCAGGATTTTTTCTCCTGCTAAAACAATGCTTATAAGAAGAAAATTCTTTATTCTTGTTAATGTTATTGTACTGTGAAAGTATCAGTGCAGTTCTAGGCATGCAATGGAAGTAAGTCCCATTGAGTTCAGTGGGTTTTATTTCCATTTAAGGGGGTATGAGATTGCAGTTTCTATTATCCAAGTTAGTTTATTATTGTGTACAACATTCATTTCACTGTTCAATGTCAGGTGAAGACTATGACCTTTCCCTATGGGGAAAAAACAACAACAGTCCAGAACTGTTTTAGTACTTTTATATTTTTCTGTTGTTTATTCCAGGGGCTAGCTTTACTTTTGATTTCATTCTCTGATATTGCTGGTTTTATGTTGTTTTTATTTTGACCCGTTTTATTATCTTGCATTTTATGTTTTTAATTAGTACATTTCTGTAGCACTTTGGACATTGGGTGGCTTAAAACCATAACAATACATCCATATGCTAATTTACCCCTGGCTGTTTTAGACACTTGTACCTGGCAGTCCTCCATATAGGCAGGCAGTGGTTGTGGAATGCATTACCCAAACTACTTGAGTTCTGAAATCCTTCCCACAGCCTGGGCAGAGCGGTCATGCATCCATTCTGTTCTGTGCTAAGTAGTACCAGAATCCAAAACTTCTATAGCCTTATTCTGGTGTTTTACAAGTATGTCTGCTCCACATCTGGCGGGATGAGCACATTGCTTCCCCTCCACTGTCACTTTCAACATGCAAAAGTGGCTGTCTGCAGAGGTGGAGGCTGTGGTATCTCTGTCGGCTCTACATGTAAGCAAATGGACTGTGGGTCAGGTGTAGGGCCTGCATGTATACAACAGTTCCCCCTCTGCAGATTGTTGCTGTTTTGTGTAGGAAGTGGTGAGAGGCGCTCTGGGGCTAGCACACTTCCCTTATCAATGTAGAGTACACACACAGAACATATGAATTGGGTGTATGAGACATTCAGATCTGGGGTTAAGCTGCACTTGACTTACAGGGTTCACATCCCCAGCAGGCTGCGAGCAGGGTGGTTGTGGCAAAAAGACCTACTAAAAGACCACTATACATGAAATAAACTCATAGTCCTTGGTAAATAACAAAAAGGAGCCAAAATAAAAGCAGCATGTAAATTTGCATGTCACATTTTTTCTTTTATTTGGCATAATAGAAGAGATTTCTTGAAATGAAATATATGTTGAAATGCCATGCAAGACATTCAAATAGCTATTAGCCTTTTTGTATTTTCTGTGGGTACCAGTTTCCCCCCTCTAATATTTGCCTGAGACATTTAATTAAATATTGTGTGACAAGTGATATCATGAAAGAAATTTTTAAAAATGATCAACCTTCACCATTGCATACATTTCTCCTTCTTCTTCTTAGCATGCCAAGCCTTATTTGAGGATACAAATCAAGAAAATCTCTAAGTGTCACTTTCTTAATTTTCTCTATGATGTTACTGCCCAAGCTGAATAGTGGGCAAGAGAGACCGGTAAACTATTAACTCACTCCCTGTAAAGTTTATATTGTTTGCATATGAAAAAGCCAGCAGAGAGCTTCCTACTGAAGTGAGTGCCATTGCTTGTGTTGTTTAGATCGAGCAAGAAGCAGCATGGTCTCCACAGAAAGTGCCTCCTCCACCTACGAAGAGCTAGCAAGAGCATATGAACACGCCAAGATGGAAGAACAGCTGCGACATGCTAAGTTTACCATCACAGAATGCTTCATATCAGACACCTCATCAGAGCAGCTTACAGCAGGGACTAATGAGTACACAGACAGCCTGACCTCAAGCACCCCATCTGAATCGGGGATCTGCAGATTTACTGCATCACCTCCCAAACCTCAGGACGGAGGACGCGTGACAAACATGGCTGTTCCAAAGGCACATCGGCCAGGTAAGGGCCTGCCATTATCCTGTGGATTTCATCAGTGCCCACCTCCACTCTATGATGAAAGTTTTGTGAAGATTTCCTAATGAAATAAAGATCCTTCATAGTTTTATCTATTATTTACAAAGTGTATGCATGTGTGGATTTTTCCCAGGCTTATTGTCACTTATCCAGGATAAATGAAAGAAAATTCTGCTGAACATCTAATCTTGCAATTACCATGTTCCTGTTCAGGCATTATACATTCAAGTATGCTCATCATGCAATGAAAGGGCCATCCTATACCCCACCCCACCCCCAGTAATTTCTGTCATCATCCCACCCTGATTTTCTAGGGTCCTGACACACACATGGCAAATGTCTACATATAGAGGAGCTCCCTCTTCAGATTCATTAGGTGTGAAACAAAACTGGGGAGAAGTGAGGCAGAGTTAGAGCATTTCCTTTTTCACATGGTGAGTATTCTCAAATCTGTAATACCTGAGTAGAGCTTATGTTCTGACTCCATCATGAAGTATCTGATCCAGATGCTTTTAAAAAGCAAATACATATGCACACAATTCTCACAGGAATGTATTCATAGCTAGATGAAAACTACTCACATCTCTCTCTCTCTCTCTCTCTCTCTCTTAAATACATTTAATAATCTTTCCATTTCTTTGTAACTCTTTAGCAAGTGTTAAGAAAATGTTGCATTGTGTATTTACCTAAGGAAGTTGTCAATATTTGTCAGCAGAGTTTGCATCATTCAGCACAAACTCCAGTCTTAATCGGGGAGGGTCTCTCAAATGACCTATCCAGAAATTTTACAGGGCAAAATTGGTAACTGCACTGTCTAGCTAGAACTGAGCACAGATTGTAATATTGCCCTCTATGTCAGGATAAGCATGAATGGAGCCATGGCCAGATAACAATATATTGGGAGGCAACTAATTTGTCTATCTTGATTTTGGAAGGAGATGTATCCTTCTTGTCCTCTACCCCTTATTATACTTTCAATATTTGCTGTAGAATCCCCATCTCTTTCATAAATAAAGAACAATGTGACATAGCCATTCCTTTCAAGAGACCTCAGGAGAACATTGGAGAAGTTGATTGACGTTAACTTCACATGGATGCAATACATTTTCATTTAACTATTTCTTTCTTTTGCACTCATCAACACATAATTATTATAGGAATCTAAAATTTTTAGAACTTTTTAAAAATAACTTTTATTTGAATCCCTTTGTCCATCTGGGCCCCTTTCGTGCTTTGAAACTTTTCTGATCCAAGTTATAATTCACTGTATGAAAGAATTCAGTGACAACTTCTGCTTGTTTCAGCCTTACTCTCAACAGAGCAAAGCTTTTATGCCTAGTTTCTTCTTTGCCAAAGAGGTCCATGCAGCACACTTCAAACAAATCCTAATAACCTTTTCCTATGACAGGTGAAGTGTAAAACATGTAAATATGGGGAGAGAAGTTTCTTAAAAACGTACTGTAATGGTTGAAATTAAGGGGCAGCCCTACCATTAGGTAAACTCAGGTGGTTGTCTCAGTTGATGGATGTTTGTTGGAGAAGAGGGGCAAAAAACAATGGTAGAGCTCTGCATATCACATAGCCATGCTGGCTGCCTTACACCTCCTAATCCAGTCTACGTCTGTACTGAAGTGAGATTCAACTCACTGTCTGGTGGTCTGCCTCTGTGAATGAATAGGGAGTGTCCTTCATGCTAGGCTGCAAAATGTCTTTGGCTGGCTGTGTTGAAATTATTTTGTTCTCAGCTGCATATACCTTTTGGAGTTAATACATTTGCCTTGCATGAGTCATTTGGGGTGGGGGGAAGCATTTATTATCCAGAAACAATCACTGGCAGCTCCAATTCTGGCAGCAGGACCAAGAGCAGCAATTTTTGGATATTAAAAGCTTCTCCCCACCCTCTGTTCCAAAGCTCCCAATGTCTTCCTCAGATTGGAAGGGATCCCTAGAGAGTCTCAGAACCTGAGTGGAGAAGACAGGATGTTTTAAATTAAAAATTAGCACCCATGGCTGATAACATCATCATCACAGTTCTGCCAAGAGCATTCTAGAAAATAAGTTTTAAAACTTTTTGTTCTTACATCATAATTTTTTTTTAAATCATTTAACAAGACTTGGGTTGAATATCTCTTCGAACAGAAAACTTTTCTTTCTAAAGTATGATGCCTAGCCACACTTTCTTGTCTCTGTTTAGAATGCTGAGTTTGTTAATCTAGACCAGGGGGTCTCCAAAGTATGGCCCGTGGGCCACATCTGGCCCACCTTGCCTTTTTATCGAGCCCGTGTAGGCAGGCAGGCGTGAACGTGGGCGGGAGTGCATGCGGGCGGGAGTGCAGGCATGCGTGTGGGCAGGCAGGTGGGTGGGCAGGAGTGAGTGTGTACACGCGCGCTCGGATTCCTTCAGCCCTTGAAAATATGGAAAATATATTATGTGGCCCTCACGGTGAAAAGTTTGGAGACCCCTGATCTAGACTAAGGTACACCCACTAAATCAATGAAGTTTATATAAGTATTGACTTACCAAACTCCTTAGTTTAATGGATTTGCTGTTGTTGTGAAGAACAGTTGGATTTAGGCCAACATTGTTTTTATTGTTGAATACATAGGGTTCTTTTTTATCATGAAGTATTATCTCTGTTATTTACCATATAAATAACTATGAATAACTATTTGGTGCTATATTGCCTTGGGGACAGCATTCTTGAGGTTATGGCAAAATTAGTAGCAAAACATCTTGTAACATTTTTCACAACAAAAACATTTTGCTCTGTTCCATCTTGGATTCCCTTCTTCTCCTACGCTATAACTCATCCAGACAAAGATTTTCTGCTGAAGCAGTGAAACTGCCAAGTGATTTAACATATTTGGAAATGGTTGATTACTCAGTTGCACCCCTATCTGGATAAGAAATGCCTATTAACAATGGTTCACACATTGGTAATGTCAAAAATAGAGTAGTATAATGCTCTCTACATAGGGCTGCCCTTGAAAACAGTGTGGAAACATCAGCAGGTCGAAAATGCGGCAGCATTTAATATTCACTATAATATTCACAGTCAAGTTCTGTGATCATTTAAGGCATGACATGAGATTATTATGAGTGTGTTGTGGTTGCATATTCCTCATGGTAATTGATGTATATTTAACAGCATTAGGAAGAAAGCATTTTACTGTTTTTCCCTATCTTTAAGTCTGGCATTTCTAAACTAGTTATGCTAAAGAATGCTTCTCTTCTTGTTGATGGATAGATAATCTAACACTAAAAACATAGTTTGTCTCTTATCATGTGTCAAGTAATAATTAAACAGCATTTTATAATTCTAAATATTGTAATTGCTTATAAACGAGGCACTTTCCAGTGGGGGGAAAAATCTAGCACTAACATTTCATTCTCTCTTTCCCCTATCCATAATCTAGAATGTCAGCAAAATGACTCATGGGGTTTATAGATCTGTAGCCAGCCTCTAGGCCCATGGGGCATCGAGTGTTCTTAGTTCTGCTTCTTTGATAGTTTTTAAGCCTGTTTTGCACTAGAGGAAATAAATTTCTTGTGTGTTGATATTAATTAGAATCAGTGTAGTAAATTCAGGAAGCTGTTCAAATATAGGCCATTAATTCATGATATAATGCAACTAATGACCACCACACAGTTGCTGTGGAGCAGCATGAGATAAAATAGAGACACAGTATACAGTAGGAGACATACCCCGTATCCTCAGGACTGGTATCTGCAGTTTCACTTATCCGCAGTTTGCTGTAGTCCTACATCCAACATACAAGGGCATCTCCTCTTTGCCCCACCCTCTTGAATGTTGTATATAGGGTTCCCTCGTATCCATGATTTCAGGCATCCATAGTAGAGCATGGAACCGATCCCCCATAAATACCTGTATTAGGGTGAGTATAGAATTGAACATGGACCAAAAAGATCTAGATTCAAATCTTCATCTTACAACTTATGCCCTATGTGAGTGGAGTACATTTAAAATAAAATGAATTATGAATCTTATACTGGTATATGCATAAGGTTCATGTAACTTCTCAAGACTAATTGTGGCCAATTGACAAAGCACTGCAGTACATCTCAGTTTCACCATCAGGTGTGTGACCAGGCATATGACTGAGAGACACCCAAAACTTATCTATTAGCTGCTATCATTCCTGGCAAGTTACACACTCTTTACATGAATACCAATAGGATTCTGGTCAAGGAGTCACAGTTAACTATTTGTAATTCATTCCTTTAATGCTTTGCAAATCATCATTTGCATCACAAGCCTCTTCCAACAAGGAAAATAATATTGCTAGTATTAATTACACCCTTATCACTCTCCATTCCCAATGAGCTGTATTCATGGGCATCAAAGTACTGGACTGCTAATTCTCGTTCTCAGACACAGATAACACAGACAAACACACAATGTATGGCTACCCCATGATTGACCTTGATTTAATTTGGTCAACTTGAAAAGCTAGGCATTGCTTAAACTGTGTATTCACAGCACTATCCCTCTGAAGTCTGGCTGACAGTTCCATATTTTAAAAGTAGTACTAATTGCCTAACTGATCATGCATGGTACAGTGTTGTACATTTTTACCATTTTTGTTCCTTAGAGGCCGATCAAGAGAGCATAACCTTCTTTTCTCTTCTAGCAACTTCCTAACCAGCTGCATTATTTTTCAATATTTGGTGTTTTGTTGTAAATAGTATTTAGAGAGGTTTTCTCTAACTTGATCAGGATTCCATTGTAGCTCCTTGCCTGGGCAAACCACCTGAGCAAACACATTGATGATACAATGTTAGATTTGCACATGCAGGAAAAGTAGTTAACATGAAACTACCAAGGACAGTGGGAACTGTAAGCCCGTGAAATTAGCATTTAGTTTTTTAAACTTCAGTGAAGCACTGTAAAAAATGGAACAATTAATTCTTCAGTACCTTTCAGCCACTATTGCTTTAGTGTGCTACAAACAAACAAACAAACAAACAAACTGGGAAATGGTTTCCAGATCCTACGAAACTACCCTTGAACTGTGAATCTTATTCATAATCAAGTACCGTGTTATCCTCTGGGCAACATCTTTAGGTTATTTTATTTAATAACTATATACTTAAGTCCTCATAAGGATAAGACCTGCACACTGGGTCGGGAGATTTAGGTTGTCTTTAATGTTGACTGTGCTGGTGGAATGTACTTCCATTTGTGCTGTTAAGAATGTCTTTACCAGTACCTCTCTACCTACTAAATGGTGTGTGTGACTTATGTACCTTCAATGTACTGCTTTAAGAAGGCTTTGTGGTGCTGCCAGGTGCAGTGGTTACAGTACTAATTCCCTTTATTCCATGCCCCTTTCACCAACACTTGAGTTACCCAATGCCAGGATTCATTCTTCACCCACACCCACTGATAGTGTGTTTCTCAGTGCCCTTCTCAACACCATCCTAAGCTGGAACTGATGATGGGGTGGGGTATCCATTTTGGTGTACATATAGGATATCTTCTGTTTATGGGCACATTGGCATTATGTGGCATGTTTGATGGCTGCAGCTATGCACATTCAGCTTTTGTTTGCTGCTTCTGGTCCATTGAACTATGGTCCAAGATGGACCACACTGATCCATCTTGGATCACCTGTGAATGGCTATACCTGATGCCTCCCATTCAGTATTGCAAATCAAAAAGGCTCTTCTAAATTGACCCCTTCTTGCCTTAGGGCTAACTCACCCATCGTCATGCTCCTGAAGAATGTCAACAAGAATGCAGCCCTGGAATGTCCAGCTTAACTGCTGTTATGGCATTCATGACAGGTGGCAATCTGGGGACTGATGTGGGAAGCCTTCCTTGGGTTATGCAGAATAACAACCAAGAATATACAAACATTACTTAGGATCAAACTCATACCATTAAAAAAACACACCCATAAACAACACTAAAACACATTCAAAGCAGTAAGGCACAACAATCCATTTTAAAAAAACCCACTCACCTGCTTGTGGAAAAACAGCAAAGATTGGGCCAGCCTGGCCTCTTGTGGGAGAGAGTTCCAAAGTCCGGGAGCAGCAACAGAGAAGGCCCTCTCTTGTGTCCCCACCAAAGGCACCTTTGAATGTGGCAGGACCAAGAGAAAGGGCTCCCTTGATGATCTTAACACTTGAGCAGGCTCATTAGGGAGATGCAATCCTTGATATAGTTTGGGCGTGAGCCATTTAGGGCTTTATAGGTTAGAACCAACACTGAATTTAGCCTAGATATGAATTGGCAGCTAGTGGAGCTGGTGTAACAGGGGAGTTGTGCATGTTTATGTAGCAGCCCAAAGAACTAGTGGATGGTGTCATTATAGAAACTTGTAGATTAATGTTCTCCATAATTTTTTTAAAAAACTTCCAAGTTAGGAAACAGAACACACAATTAATTCTTGCTATAAAAACCCAACAGCATTAATTTATTTACTCATTAATGCAGAAGTACCCTACATTTCAGAGTGCAGCTTTGGGTTTAGAAATGATCACAATGACGTGCAATGTTTGCTCTTACAGTTTCATTAATATAATTTAATTTCCCAAGAATTATTGGGTGCATTGGTATATGTGCCGGAACAAAGCTACTGTGAATGCTTGCCTATCAACAAGAGTAGAGAATATAGAGATGCAGTTACTGATTTGCTTTTCCACCTGAAGCTGGGACTGAGGTTAATGGGATTTTCTCATAATTAATGATTGTACTATGATACCTCCTGAGTTCTCAGAACTTCCTTTGTATCATGCTACAGAGTTTATAGCCCTTGATCACTCAGGCTACAACTCTTCCTACTTCTACATCAAAACTGAAATGAATTTAGAATGAAATTATACAGCTTTTTCCTTTTAAAAACTCGCATTTCAATCCCCTATTTTAACAAGTTACTCCAATTTTGATTCATCTCTACTAGCTTTTACTTCATTCCTGGTTGCAATTTATAGTTTTAGTTCTCCCATAAAATCCTGTCTGCTCCCTGTGTTGAACATCAGAGGAATCGCACCTCAGTTGGAGATATGTAGCATTCACTGAGGTGTGAAACTGGTCTTTCCTGTTGCAGTGCCTCAGGTGTGGAACTCTTTCCCAATAGAGTTTTCATTAGTGATGTGCTTTGGATTTGGAACTAATTTAAAAAATGAAGTGAAACAGGGCATTTGGTGTTCAAACCAATCCAAACTGAAGTGAGGAAGCTCGAAACGGTTCTTGAATTGGGGCTGTCTGGAGCACTGAATTTTGTTTTAATGGTTTGGATGTTTAAAAGAGCTGAACAATATCTGGAGGGGGAGTTCAGTGAGACTCACCTAGAAAATGAAAGTGATACAGTACCATAAGAAAACCAGGAATCCCCAAACAGAAGGAAGTTGATAACTCAAGTGCTGATAAAAAGCCTAAACAGATTGCTGTTTACATTGCTTTAATTTTCAGTAGGGGTGTGTGCACTAAAGATTTCTTCTTTTCGTTTAGACAGTTGCAGATCTAAACCTAATCCATTGAGTACCTGAGCATGTGAAATTTGTGCCATGGATGTCTTAAGTCTCTCCTACAGGAGTTGAGTGGAACAGATCACAGTAGCATTAGGAATAGAGTCTAACATATTTTTCATCTCCTGCCCCTGTTTTCTGTTTCACTTTTTAAATTCCTGCTGCTGTTTTTTATTTTTGCAGTACTTTGTTTTTTCTTTATTCATTGTACATGCCTGTGTTCCAGACGTGGCAGCCTCCAGGGTTCTTCCTTCATCTTCTCCCTTCATTTGTGCATAAGGACAAATCTGAGGTTCTGTCTTGGGAAGTGGTTAAGAAGCTGGGATCTCCAGTTGGCTTAATCACACTTGCCAAAAGAGCCCTAGTTATACCATTTTGACCATTATTTGGATTGTTTCAAAATTTTCTGTTTACATGATGCACGGCTAACATAGATTCATTTGCCCTGGCAATCAGTTTATTTCCTCCTCACCAGGAGGGTTGTTTTAAAATATACCGATCATGTATTGCTTAATTCCTTATTGTTTCAGCACGTGTGAACATTGCTATTGATCTATTTTCTTTGCAAAGGGGTAGGGTTTTTGGGTGCTATGGCCACTTTATGGCCACTCTGCTTGTACCCTTAAAAAAATATTTTTTTTAAAGAGATATCAGTAAATTGCTAGTAGTAGCCACTGTCATCACAAAAACAACATGAATACATTACTCAGAAAGAGACAACCTTCCCCCCTCCCTTGAGAGTGAAAGAGGGCTTGAGAAAGGGACATTTCCTGCATTGAATTGTAAAGGAAGGGGTGTAGCATTAACCCCTGCACAATACTTTGCAAGTCTTTTAAAACCCACTTCCTTCTCCCAATGCTGTGCAAAAGGGAAAAGAAAAATGAAAGCTAAGAACTGAGAGGGAGAGATATGTAGAAAAATAAGGAAAGGGTGAGTAAAGGAAGAAAGGGAAAACAGAAAGAGGAGAGAAGACTTGTCCTGCTCTTTATATATATGACTTTTGTAATTTTTTAAGGACAATGGGGGGGGACCTAATTGCCCCAAGAAACAGTAGAGAAAATGAATCGATACAAAATTAAAGAGCAGTGTAGCCTGCTATAAAGGTTCAAATAGAAAAATATAGTTCAAAACAATGTAAATGCTCCCACTGATATATACATATATACCATGTGACCACTGGAAAAAAATATGTATCGGTACAACAGAGGGATGAAAAGAATAGGTGTAACTGGTTTTTGTTTTTTTGGGGTTTTTTTTTTGTTTGTTTGTTTTTTTGTATTCTCGAAGACTTTCATGGCCGGGATCCAAAGGTTGTTGTAGGTATTTCGGGCTGTTTGGCTGTGTTCTGTAGGTTTTTCTTCCTAACATTTCACCAGTCTCTGTGGCCGGCATCTTCAGACTCCTGTCCTCTGAAGATGCCGGCCACAGAGGCTGGTGAAACATTAGGAAGAAAAACCTACAGAACACAGCCAAACAGCCCGAAAAACCTACAACAACCATGTTTTTTTATTCTCTTACATGTGGTTGAGCTCTCAGATAACACGTGGAACAGACACTTCTTTTATTTAGTAGCTGTGTAGTGGGAAGATGCAAAGCAGGGGCATACAAAATACATGCACCAACATGCAATTCATGCTTGATAAACCTGCATTCTTTACAAATACAAAGCACAGCATTTCTGTTTGCTGCTATTTACTTGTTCACTCACTCTCACATTCACATTGTAAACAATGTTTGCACTGAGTGGAAAATTCTTGCTAGGTCTCTACTTCCTCATGTCCAATCTATTTCAGATTGTCCCTAGCCACTGCCCCTAAAGCAGTCATTCTCCTTGATGCAAGAACTCAGAGTATTCATTAGGCTGGTATAGCAAGAACACCAAACAGTAAACAGCTGCACTTTTTAAAAAAAAATAGACGAAAGCAAATGGCATGTTATAACCTGATTCTGTTCCTGTTTACTCTGAGGCAACTTGCACTATGTTCAAATTTACTCCAAAGTAAGTGTGAACAGGATTGTGAATTTAGAGTAATTCAGAAGCGATCCTTGGAATGTGTAATATCATGCTTCTAGTTATAAACAATTTAAAAACATCTAATTGTTCTCTTATCTTTTTTAATAATAATTTTAATAAGATCCATCCAGCAAGAAAGCTTGTGTAGCTTACTTTCCTTTTGAAAACCCTGTAAAAGGTACCCTTCTTATGCCTATTGTTTTCTCTGATCCTGAGCTTGAAGTGAATGGTAGAGGGCAAGGAGGACAGACATCTTATTTTATAGTGATTGTGATCATAAAGAGACTACTCAGCACAATGGCAGGTGGGGGGAATACAGTGTTCACATTAATATAAAGATAATTTGTTTCTAAAATTTAATACTGCAGGGCAGGTGAAAGAAATGGCAGAGTGCTACAGTTCTTTATGGCTTAATTCACCCTTCTCTGTGATCGAGATTGAAACAACATAAGTCAGAAATCTATTTTGGGGAGGGGCTTAGGGGTCATTCACAGGTCTACTCACAGCTTGAGGTTTTTATTGTCATTTTACAGAAGGATTCCTGCCTGTCCATTATGATATTGCCTGAAAGCAAAATTTGAGCTTCATCTGAAATGGACAGATGGATTCACCAAAATACATGGTAGAAATCCTTTTTGTTAGATTAGGTTCCCTTGGCATTTGTTTTGCAAGGTAACTTTAATATTTGACCTTCAGGTTAAAAGCAGTGGGGTTTACCCATCTTGTGGACTGTCAGACGTTAGTGTCAAAATTGCAAGGAAGTACAACAGATACTGGCTGTGATGAACCTCTGGAAATTTGCTTAATACTGTCCCAGCTCTTATTTGTGAAGATTCTCAGTCATCCAGGTGTGGTTATCTGGGAGTTGAGTCATGGCAATTGGACTTCTTTCTTGTTAGGTTGAAACGTTTTGCTACTGATCCAAGTAGCTTCTCCTCAGACTGAAGAAGCTACTTGGATGAGTAGCGAAATGTTTCAACCTAAAAAGAAAGAAGTCCAGTTGCCATGACTCAGCTTCCAGGTGTCCCAGCCCTTATGGAGCACAGGGCACCATACATGAGTCTTCCCTCCCACTGCATTCTCACAACAATACCATGAGGTAGATAAGACTGTGATAAGGCAGAAAAGGGAAGCTAAAGCCCTTCACCCTGGATCTAAGAAACAACAACTGAGTAAGCCAAGATCATCCAGCGTGCTTTGTGGTTGGGTGCAAATTTAATCCTTGGGGTCACTGTGCGAAGGAGTCACACCATGCTGGCCTTAAAACAGTCTTTCCAAACTGAAGTAGAAATGGTATGAACTCCAACCTCCATCAAGTCCAGCCACTATGACGGATGATTAGGAACTTGTTATCAGTAGTCCAAAACATCTGAAAGGCACCAGATAGTGTGTGTGTGGGTGCTATCGTCCTCCAGATCAAAAAATTGAGGGGGACCTTGAAATGAGGAGACAAATCAGGGAGGTGTCCAAGAGGGACAGGATTGTAATCATGGGGGACTTCAATTATCCTCACATCAACTGGGTCAATGCGTGCTCGGGTCAAGAAAGAGAAACCGGGTTTCTTGACATACTAAATGACTGTGCCTTGGAGCAACTTGTCATGGAGCCCACCAGAGGACAGGTGACTCTGGATTAAATATTGTGTGGTAGTCAGGACCTGGTTAGGGATGTGAATGTCACTGAGCTGCTAGGGAATAGTGGCCATGCTGCAGTCTCTTTCGCCATGCATGTTGAGGGGAGAGTGTCAAGCAAATCTGACACAAAAGCCCTTGATTTCCAAAGGGCAGACTTCCCTCAGATGAAGAAACTAGTTAGAAAGAAGTTGAAAGGGAAGGTAAAAAGAATCCAATCTATCCACAGTGCATGGAGCCTGTTTAAAACAATGGTAGTAGAGGCCCAGCAGAGGTGTATACTGCAAAGAAAGAAGGGCTCAGCTAAGTCCAAGAGGGTGCCGGCATGGTTAATGAGCAGAGTTAGAGAGGCTTTGAAGGGCAAGGAGGGGTCCTTCTATATATGGAAATCCTTCCCCAAAGAGGAAAATAAAAAGGAACACAAACTCTGGCAAAAGAAATGTAAGAAGATGATACAGAAGGCAAAGAAAGACTTTGAGGACTGTATGGCCAGCAATATAAAGGGGAATAATAAAAGCTTTTTAAAATATATTAGAAGCAGGAAACCTGCCAGAGAAGCGGTTGGCCCTCTGGATGGAGAGGGAGATAAAGGGGAGGCAAAGGGGGACTTGGAGATTGCAGAGAAATTCATTGAGTTCTTCACATCTGTCTTCATGACAGAAGACCTTGGGCAGATTCCACTGCCTGAACAGCCCCTCCTGACTAATGAATTAAATCAGATACAGGTTAAAAGAGAGGATGTTTTAGACCTAATTGATCAATTGGAGATCAATAAGTCACCAGGCCCAGATGGCATCCACCAAAGGGTTATTAAGGAACTGTGGAATGAAGTTGCTGATCTCTTAACTAAAACATACAACTTGCCCCTTGAAATAGCCACAGTGCCAGAGGACTGGAGGATAGAACATGTCACACCAATCTTTAAAAAGGGAAGGAGGGGGGACCCAGGAAACTACAGGCCGGTTAGCCTAACGTCTGTTCCAGGGAAGATGGTGGAGAGCCTCATCCAAGATAAAATCTTAAAACACATAGAAGAACAAGCCTTGCTGAGGGAAAATCAGCATGGCTTCTGTAAGGGTAAGTCTTACCTCACAAACTTTTTAGAATTCTTTGAAAAGATCAACAGGCATGTGGATGTGGGCGAACCAGTGGATGTTGTCAATCTGGATTTTCAGAAGGCATTTGACGCGGTCCCTCACCAAAGACTGCTCAGAAAACTCCACAGTCAGGGGATAAGATGGCAGGTCCTCTTATGGATTGAGAGTTGGTTGAGAACCAGGAAACAGAGAGTAGGTGTCAATGGGCAGTTTTCACAATGGAGAGAGGTGAAAAGCGGTGTGCCCCAGGGATCTATCCTGGGACTGGTGTTTTTCAACCTGTTCATAAATGACCTGGAGACAGAGATAAGCAGTGAGGTGGCCACGTTTGCAGATGACATGAAACTTTTCCGGGTGGTGAAGACCAGAAGGGATTGTGAAGAGCTCCAGAAGGATCTCTCCAAACTGGGAGAATGGGCGGCAAAATGGCAAAAGCGTTTCAATATAAGAAAATGTAAAGTAATGCACATTGGGGGAAGAAATCAAAACTTTATTTATCAGCTAATGGGTTCTGAGCTGTCCATGATAGATCAGGAAAGAGATCTTGGTGTGCTGGTGGACAGCTCGATGAAAGTGTCAACCCAGTGTGCGGTGGCAGTGAAGAAGGCCAATTCCATGCTAGGTATCATTAAAAAGGGGATTGAAAATAAAACAGCCAACATTATAATGCCATTGTAGAAAACGATGGTAAGGCCACACCTGGAGTATTGTGTACAGTTCTGGTCGCCGCACCCCCCCCCCCCCAAAAAAAACACAAAGTGGAACTGGAAAAGGTGCAGAAGAGAGTGACTAAAATGATGACTGGGCTGGGGCATCTTCCTTATGAGGAAAGGCTACAGCGTTTGGGGCTCTTTAGTCTAGAGAAAAGGTGCCTGAGGGGGGGGACATAATTGAGACGTATACAATTATGCAGGGGATGGATAATGTGGATAGAGGGAAGCTCTTTTTCTTCTCACACAATACCAGAACCAGGGGACGTCCACTCAAATTGAGTATTGGGAGAATGAGAACAGACAAAAGAAAATATTTCTTTACCTAGCATGTTGTTAGTCTGTGGAACTCCTTGCCACAGAATGTGGTGATGGCATCCGACCTAGATGCCTTTAAAAGGGGATTGGACAGATTTCTGGAGGAAAAGTCCATCACAGGTTACAAGCCATGAGGGGGACGTATAATCTCCAGTCTTAAAAGGAAGGTACCTCAAAATACCAGATGCAGGGGAGTGGTATCAGGAGACAGGTATCTAGTTGTCTCATGTGCTCCCAGAGGCATCTGGTGGGGCCACTGTGAGATACAGGAAGCTGGACTAGATGGGCCCTTGGCAGCAGGGCTGTTCTTATGTTCTTAGTTTTGGGAGGAAACTCTAGAATTGAATATAAAATCACATTAGCTGACAGTCGTCATTAGTTTGATTAATATTCTGGCACTCCCTTTTCTGATCTTTTGGGGGTTTGTTTTTTGTTTGTTTGTTTGTTTAATTATGTTCTCGGTGAAAAAAGAAACTGTTCCTGTTGCAGAGTTTTGAACTTCTGGTAGAATTCTCTTTTTGCTACACAATATAAATACAGAGATCTACAGAGGAGAATAGTTACAAGTTCCCCAGAGTTCACCCTTTCTCATTAACGGGCACTTAAAGTCTCAGTAACTTACTCTGAGACATTTTCAGGACAAAGAATTAAAAATGTTTCTTTATTTAAAGTTGCTTTAAATTACAAACTTGTGTATACTGCTTCCTTTACTGCATACATACTAGCAACCAACTGAACAGATCAACAGCAACAAAAACAATTGCCAGTAGCTGATGAAAGAGAGGGATAGAAAACTCAGCAGAGGGGCAAGGGCTCTCTTTGAACTCAAATGCTGGGAGGAACAATTGGTTAGTGCTGGATAGAAAAATAATCACCCCAGCCCAGAAAAGTCCCTCACAGTCACTGAAACTACAGACAGAAGGAGAGGTTGTAAATAAAAACCCAACAGTTCCAAGCTTCAAAATAAGGCTCAAAGTCTAACATGCTGAGTGCTGAACCTTCCGAGGTTTCCATTAGTTAAAACGATGTATCATCCATCATGATGTACTACTTGAGCTGCTGGGTATTGTTCTTCAGAGTTCCAGGTCATATGACTTGTTGTCTCTTTCCATTTCCTACTTTGGAACAAGTTCTGTTTTTTAATTCCCTCAGAGTATCCCTGTGTTCTGAGAATCATTGATGAAATGTTACCTCAGTACATGTTGGCAAGCAATGAAGAATCTGCCTGAAGACATCTGTGTTGTAGGAAAGATACTGAATCCATTTCCAATTAACATAAATATTAGGAAGAATAGCAATTGTTTTGGGGAGGAGAAACTCATTGTAGTACCGATATATACTATATATGTTTTCTGTTCCCCTCTAGGGTGTTTAGTTCATTTCTTTCCACCCACTCAGCATTATGGGAGAACATTCAAAAGTTATCCCAAAGGTTTTAACAGGAAAACTGTGAAATGGACAAATTTAACTTCTTCATCTGTTTATTTCCACTGTGTGCCGTAAAAATGTAACAGATATTTTCAAATCACGTCCCAGTTTGCTTGAAGCAATTTTGAGTTTGATTCAGCTTGTCAGCCTTACTTCATAAAAGAAGTGTGAAGCATTAGGGGCAGTGAAAAGTGATAGGAGAAGGCAAGTGGAATAAGAGTAAAATAGATGGTAGAAAGAGAGATCAGCAGGAACAAACTAGATCTGAATGTTTGTTTTAAAGACAACAACTGGAAATTTCCACATATTTGACTCAGTAGGAAAACACACTGCTGAATGCTTCTGGTTATGTGTTTTCTTTTCACAAATTGTTCCTAAAATACGTTTTAGTCATACATATGCACAACATATACAATATGGTCCTGTCTGTGATATTGAGAGCCATAGCACCGGCATTATACCAGAGCTGCTCCATAATAACAAAGTGGATTTATGTCCTAGTTTTTTGTCAGTCAAAACTGTTAAGTACTCTATGGTATAGAGGCCCAACATGCTGGAACCCCCCATATGGTTTAATTAGTCAGGACTTTCAAGTGTAGAAGTTAAAAAAGAGACAGTAATGCTGCTCCATAAGAAGAAGGTCCCAGATCCACATATTAGGACCAAACACAACATGCAAGAAAATTGTGCAAGCTTTTGAGTTGGACCAAACTCCATCCAGTGACCTAAGTTATCCTCAATAGGTATTTAATGGCCTGCTTCCTAATTCCTGTTCGGCTTGGGTCAAAATGCCACCCAGTTTATTTATATATTCACATATTTATATTTTAATCTATATCTGAAGATAGCAGTACTTGATGCAGGCCACTTGAACAATTAAAAAATAATTTTAAACAGTCCACAAGGGGACAAAAAAATGAAGTTGTGGATCCTGGCCAATCAACCGCAGACCTGTGTCATAGCAGGATAGACTTGGTCTGTCAGCTGTTGCCCAGCTGGGAGCTGAACGTGAGAGGACGGCTAATAATAAATTCATAGAAAGGGTGTGGCACACACATGTTTTGACTGATGTGTGCATCCTAAGAGTACCTTCTGGGACCCCTGAATTTTGTCTAGTTCTTCATGTTATCTTGCATGATGACATTAAGCATTCCATGTTTGCCCTGTGCCAGTGTAAATATCTTACAAACTTAAATGCTTTTTTGACTTCTCAGGTTTCCATATTTTATATATTTGACTATCATCTCTCTCTTCATTTAAATATAGATTGCATTTGATAACTTTCTATTTTGTTGCTTCATTAATATAGTTAAATCTAAAATCTATTGATGTTTTAATGGCTTATGTCTAGTAAGTTGCAACTAGAGCAGCTCCGTTTGAATCAATGGAGTTTATGAAGGAGTTGACTCACCCAATCCTCAATGGTTCAGTGGGCCTACTGTGGTATGACCTACTAGAGTAGGTCCACAGATGTAGGCCCACTGGTGGTGGCACCAACTCTTTGGAACCATCTTCTGATGGTGCTACACCTGGCCCCCTCCCTCCCACACTTTAAGAGGCTGTGGAAAACTCATCTCTTCATAGAAGCCTTTGGTGGCAGCCTCCTTTGAATTTGTCTGCCCTGTATTGCTGCTCAGTTTCACCGCACCATCTACGCTTAACATCTTGTCTATTTTAGCCTGTTGTTGTTTGATTTTTGTTATGCTTGAATATGTTCTTATGTGTTTTCATTTGGTTTTACATGTACACCTCCCGGAATAGTGCCATGCACTAATAAGGCAGTATTTAAATGTTAGAAATAAGTAAATAAATATAAATCACTACATTAAAAAACTTGATTACAGTTGTTATATCATACTTAATCTATACATTAACATATACCAGTCCAAGACATATAAAGATTCAGTTCAGAAAGTTAAAAGAATAATGAAAATACTATTATTTTATTTATTGGAAGAAGGCATGTATTTTAAGTGTTCGGTTAAGAGAAGAAGATATTATTGAAAATACTAACATTGCATTATCAAGCAGCACAAATATTTTGACTTTTCTGTCAGAAAACTTTCTTTTAATATTATTTTAAAATTATTGCAAATGAATTTACATGGCAGGTTTTTTTTAACATTCCTATATTAAGAAAGTAATGTGCTAAACTATTGCAAAGAGTCAAATTTTATTTCCTATACTGTATGTGTGTAAATGTGTCTGTTCCTAACCTGAATTTCAAAGTACCTCTGTCTCTAATCCTCAGTATACACCTTTTTTAATTCTTTTGCAACAGGCTCCTTTTCAGAGTTTTCCTTTACCTACATAGTTAGCCTAGCCAGTACAGTCCTTGCATGTATCAAGAAAGTCAAATTGGCCCCATGTTAGCAAAATTAAAGCGGTGTGTGTGTGTTCGTTTTGGTTTGTTATTTTTGATGAACTCAAACCAACTTGAACCAAGGATTTTTATGAACTTCCTAGTTTCTTTTGTAGTTTGTGTCCATCTCTAATGCCATACCATGAGGCTGTTTCTGTGATGTCTGTTAGCATCTGTGCATGTATAGAACCCCACTCTAAATCATCTCTGCTTACATTTTACCCTATTTTGTCCCAAATGATTTTTTCCCCTTTTGGGACAATAAGTACAGGTCCATGCTCTTATTATCTTACATGACCATCCTGAGTGATTACATGGGCTCACCTTATTGGGTTGCTGCACTCTGATATGTAATTACTACACGTTTTTACACATATGAAGACAACAGACATTTCTTTTACGGCCAAAGGAAGCAGCTCCCAGAGACAAGACACTCAAAGATTGGTAGCTTTGGGAGGTCCTAGCCACCCAGATGTTTTTTTTTACGAGAGTTAGCTTGGAATGTGCAAAGCAGTGCATATTGAGCTCTAAAGCTGCCAGGTCATTCCAGAATATTTCAGAAAAGAAAGGAGATTTGTTATTTGGGATTCACATTGTGAATACTTTGTCATTTCAGGTTATATGAAGCTCAAAGCAACATGGGGTACCGAATGTCCTATGTGCCTAGCACCAATCCCATCTCTATATGCCTTCAGCCAATGATGGGAGAAAGCTTCAGTGAAATTTATGTCAGGATATAAACACGGCTGAACAGAATCTATCCACATGTTTTTACCCATTTCATTTATTTTAATACTATCATATGTTTAATTGTTTTTAGCTGGCATTTTAAAAATAATTTGTGAGCTTCCTTGGGCCTTTCACTGGGAGAAGGCAGCATAAAAAGGAAAATAACAAATGAATAACTAAAATTTGAAAGTTAGATTATCTAAAATCCAGTCCTGTACTACATCCTGTTATATAACTTTAAGCTCTGTCCATTTCTTCAAGTTTGATCCATGTGTCTAGAACAGAAGTCAGTGGGTTTGCTTCCTGAGGGATCATTTCCTTCTATACTTGCCTGCTAAGTGTTTCACTGGCCTGTCTAGGCCAGTTTTATCCATGCATGACGTACCTGTGGCTTGCTGCTGAAACTTATGCCTCTCTGCTTGCCCGTCACCTCTGTCTCTGTTTCCTTGCTGTTTGGTATCAGATGTCTCTCACATCACAATACAATACAACTGAGAAAACGGTTGTTTCTTGTTTTGTCTTGGGTCTATTCTGGTTGTTGTTTTTCCTGTACCTACTCGTCGTAGTGCAGCCTCTATCTTAGTTAGTTGTCAATTGGCAATCTGCATTCATTCAAGTCCATTATAATAGGCACACAAGGACTTGCAAATTCTTTGTACTTTTTGGGAAATACTAAATCTTGCATCCATTATTAATGCCCTTTAAAAATATTGGTGTTTTTTTTTCAGTATTGATAATCATTCTATATGGGGTAGTCTCCACTTTTTGTGGTGTTCATTATTATTATTTTATTTCGTGCCATCAAGTCAATTCTAATTTATGGCAACCCTTTCCAGTAGAGACTACTCAGAAGTGGTTTGCCATTCTCTTCTTCTGAGGGTACCCTGATACTCCTCAGTTTGCCCATGACTACACAGACTGACTGTTCTCCCAGGAGGAACAGTAGAGAATCGAACTCCCAGCCTCTGGCTCTGCAGCCTTTTTTAAGAGGCAAGCCTATATAATTTAACTCTGTGTCAGAAGACCTGGCAGAAGATTAGAAAGGAATGCTTTCACTTTGATGCAGAAGACAGAAGGAGAATTGGAGTTTACATCTCTTCCTTAGAGGACAGGACAATCCTGGATTCAATCTCTCTTCTATGTTTTTAAAGGCAGATTTTGCTCTTTATTCAAGGAAGGTTCGTTGAAGCCATCGGGGTGTTGTGCCATTTCTGATGCACAACATCTTCTTTGTACTATTTAAAGTTCCATACTTTTTTAAAAAAAAGTTAATTTAATGGGAGGAATGAAGTTTTAATTATTCTTAGTAACTCTGTCTTCCATTTTGGAGAACATTTTGTATTGCTTCCAAGCCGTCTGTAGTACCAAATAGGTGACAGAGTAATTATTTGAAATCAAAACTTTCTATTGTATTTAGCCATTTAGCCATCCTACCCTTGAATTCCCCAAAGAAGATGACAGTGCTGCGCCAAATGAAATTTTCCATTGAAATATGTACATTCCATGAAATATATTTGCAAGGGCATACATTTGAACCACAGCTTAACCTGATGGGTTCTTTTGTCCATCTATTGTAGTGAGTGAAACATATGGTCTTGTTTTAATGAGTCATGGTTTGTGACTTTAGGCAGCTGTTACAGGATATGTAATGGGAAACTATTGTTGCCATAGAAACAGTAATTGATGCATCCTCCTGATAAGATCCTTGGGTCAGTCACAGGTCTTACTGCTATAACCAGCCTTCAGCAACTGCTACTTTTCATTATGCTGATAGTTCTTGTTAAGTGTTTATAGCTCTAGAGCAGCATAAAATTCTACAATGAAGAGTGGGGTGGTATCAGACTGTAAGAATGTAACTGTACTAATCTGGGTGGTATAATATGCAAGCTAATAAGCACAATTCTTACATGAACCCCTCAAAAATATAAGAATTCCTGAGAGCTATCCTATAGATAGATCCCTGACATGTTGGAGCTGTAGGATAAGAGGCAAAAAGTGAATAATAGTTACTGTTGGTTGCCATCTGCCATATCATGTGGTATTTTGTAATCTTTCTTAATAATAATCATGTGCCATCAAATCAATTCTGACTTATGGTGATGCTTTTCAGGGTTTTCCAGGTAGAAAATACTCAGAAGTGGTTTACAATTTCCTCCTTCTAGGGGTGCTCTGGGACTGGACAACTTGCCTGAGGCCACAGAGACTGGCTCTTCTTGTAGGAGGCACAGTGGGGAATTGAACTCCCAACCTCTGGCTCCACAGCCAGATACCTAAACAACTGAGCTATCCAGTCAGCTTTCTTAGAAACCATCAATAAGGAGTTATCCTACAATAGAATGAAAAGGGGTTGTCAAGATAAAGAGGTTGTCAGGAACCCGTCAGGTGGTCCTAGAGCTTGAAATGAATGGACCAGTCATGAGGCATGTAGAAGGCAAATATCCAGGAATCTTGCTTAGCTTCTGAAACACTGAGGCAAGTCTTGTTTTTTCTTATCATACACCATCCCCTTCAGTCTCTATTCCTATGTCTTTGTAATATGTTGGTTCTCAGCTTAAATGAACTGAACTTTCTGCCCACTGCATCAATTAGCAAGGGTAAGGGAACATACGTTGTCAGACCCAAACATATGTGATTACTTAAGGACATATGGTTATTATAACTTCCTTATATACACACTTGTTAAGACAACCATAGCAAAATGTGCCAAGTTTTTGCTAGCTGAGAACATTCTCATAGTCATTGCCTAATAATAGCAATAACTGAGAACCATCAAGTCGATTCCAACTTATGGCAACCCTTTCCAAGGTTGTCTAGGCAGAAAGAATTCAGATAAAGTTGAACAGTCCCTTCTTATGGGGATGCCATGGGACTGCGAGGCCCAGTGGAGAATCAAAACTCCATATACCTAAGTCCAGCCAGACTAGTAGCTGCCCTCTTAGGCCCAATTATAACCTGAAGTGGCATAGTTCCTTCCAGTGCCATTCCATGTAGGGTTTACAACAGAAAATTTCCTTTTTTGGACTACAGCTCTCAGCATGTCCCCAGATTCGTTTTTACTTAGTTGCTTTAACTTTAGATGAAGTGGTGCAAGGAGTGGGTTGTGCTTTTGTGTTTGAAACATGAAGCACCTGAAGAATGGGATAGTGCTCTGACTCACTTGCCTATAAAACCCTTAGGCTGGACTTTAAAGAAAATTTCCTTACATGTTGTAGCATCTACATACCTATGGTATACAGAAAGGATATTGTCCTTGTCAAAACACTGTGACTATGCTTTTTCAACCTGGCAACTACTAAGTGGCAGGAGTATCTACCAATGATTCTTTCAAAGCTAAGGGATGACCTTAAAGGACAGATTGGAGCTGAATTCTAGCTCACAGCCTGCACAGCACAAGTGTTGTATATTTATCTATTGAATCTTAAACCCAAACTTTTCCTACAAGGCTTCATCTGTTCTCAAATTAGCTCTAGGTAACTCAGCTTCCTCTAACATTTTGCATTATTAAAGATTTTCCATTCAGTATATGCAGCCATCAGCAAAGCTAGTCAAAAGTAGGGTACATGAGTGATAAACTTAATATGTTTTCTGTCCTTTATCAAGTGACTGGAAGATCGATTTCGGCATGTCCTCTTAAAAATATATGAACTGACTTGCATGACAAGCCAAGAAAGGGAACAGAGTTTGTAGCATATTGTGCCTCTTCTATCATTCTTTCATGATTTATTTAGAATGTTTCCAAGATTCAAAACTGAAGTTCATATTGATTTTACACTGCAGAGTTCATTTCACAAGTTTCTGCAACTTTGTTGCTGCATTAATATTGAACCATAAACAAGTCCTGTCTCATCTGCAGTGATATGGGAACTGACAGAACTAGACACTCAATGGTCAAGATTTCCTAAATGCTGATGTATTGCCAGCTGAATAGGGAGGAGAGCTAGCCTGTGTGACCTTGAGCAAGCTACACAGTCCTAGAGTGCCCCTAGATGAAGGGAATGGTAAACCATTTCTAAGCACTGTATACCTAGAAAACCCCGGAAAGGGTCACCATAAGTCAGAATCAACTTGACAGATCATTATCAATGTTGTCAAGTTTTCTGAAACTTCTTTACTGAGGGACTACTAAACTTGCTTAGTTGAACATCTTGATGCAAAACCATTGGGCCATGTTAGCAGATTTACTCAACACCGTACATGCATTGAAAGAAAATGTAAGGGAGTTTGCAGTGGTACTCTGCAGTCTCACTGTTGACACTGAGAGCTGTAGTCCAAAAAGTAGCTTTTCCAAGCTCTGGAAGTGGGATATGTGACATCATTAGTAGCTCATGAACAATGTATGATGCCAGTATAGTTTGGCAGTGCTGGTGTGGGCCATTAAATGTGTGGGGTCCCAGCCATTATCTCTCCCCATTATGACTCCCTCCATGTTAAAATGATGTTCACTGTATAGGGCTGAACTAGGTGGGTTGAGGAAAACACAAGTCTTCTAATTTAATGGTTATGTGCAACTACCACTTTCTCTTACAGGCAATTGCCCTCACCCTGTCCAATAATTGGTGGGTCTAATTAGAGAGGTTCAAACAGTGCAACATATGCACCGTACCTGGGAGAATAAGTCTATTGATGACATCCAGTTAGGGAGAAATGCACAAAAGCTCTCATCTGCAGCATTTAGCCCTTAGCTGGAGTCATTCCTCATTCTTCCTTGTTTAATTCTCCAGTTGTGTGTGGCATTTTCCTGATAATACAGAGTGTGAAATCCGAAAAACAGAGAACAATTCATAGGGTGTGTTCAGTGACTTAATCCTGCTGGAATAATAGTTAATATCAAACTGAATTTAGGGGCTGTGTATGCCACAAAACATCTGCTTGAATGGGTGATGGTATTTCTACCTTTCTAATCCAGACCAAAAGCTCTGTTATTTTAAGATGTATTAGAAAATCATCATTTCTGAATAGCTTTTGTAGTAATTAAGCCTCAGTTCATGAATTATTAAGCACACTTATTTTCAATCTTCTAGAGTTGAAAGGTTTCCTTTCATTGCTAATAAAACACACACCCCACTGAAAAGAGGTAATTAGAGCATCAAAGGCAGTGAAGCATCTTATTACTTAAAGCTTTGCCTAGAAACATTATCAGTTGGGTTATCATCATCCTATAGCAAGACCTGACAAATTTTACTCATAAGGAAATGGGTTAATTTTCAATTGAAGGAACAGAATATGTGCCATATTTCTTCCACTGTTATGGATGTAATGCCAACCCTTCCTTTTCCAAATTGATGCTCTTGAAGGAAATGCTGTACCTTGATCTAAATGTGCCATGTAGACCATCTGGTGGTGTTGGTGGTGGGAATCCATCCAGACACATGCCTTGTACTTCCATTTTTTTAAAGCTCATTTTCTTTCCATAAGGTGGCTCTAGGGCAAACATATTAGAGTGTCATCGCTGAATAGTCTTCTTGGCTCAATGCTATATATTGCAAACCTATAAGCTCTGTCTCTTAAGTTCCCATCGGTTAACACATTACCCATTATTGCCTACAAAGTCCCCCTGACTGTTGCTCTGATACATTGTAAAAACATTGAAAGTTGCTTAATGCTATGTAAGATCATTATTCTACGTAGAGCTGTAGTGTTTATTGCGACCAAACCTGTGAAGTGTTGTTAGATAGGAGCTTCAAAGGGAAAAGTCACTTCTACATACTTCCCTCCCGAGGTGGATAGTACTCTTTGTAGCCTGACCAGCAGCTGTTAAGGACAGTGAGAGGAAGGCACATAGGAAGAAGGATACCTTCTCTCTCTCTCTGTCTCTCTGATATGGGAGTGGGAAGAGGAGATATAAGACTCTCTGTGTGTCAGGAGGCAGGAGATGATTAATCATTTTTGTGTACACTTCTATGCATAACAAGTTTCCTATCTTCTGCAAGTGTGACTATCCCTTTAGCATGTTTTACCCCTTCAGACTTGAAAGAGGCCATATCTAAGAGCTAAATTAGAGACTATAATTAGTGTGTCATTAGAAAAAAGAAAACACACTAGTATTTTAGCCATGCATTGTATCTGAGCGATCAGAATGTAACTTCAGCTGATATTTGATACCTGATGGCCAATCACAAAACAAAGCAAGCTAGTTAGCAAGCTACAGGTAATCAGAAGACCATGTGGAACCAGATATTTCAGGAGTCACTGCTTTTATTAAAACTCTCTGTTGCATATACTTTGGCCCCATTATGAAGCATAAAGCATAAAGGAATGGATACCTTAGAGATCATGCAATGAGAGTCGTTTCTTCAATCTAAACACTTGACAGATATAGTACTTCTAGGGCAGTAGTACACCGTACAGCTACTCAACGTTTGACACCATAGGGATGAAAAGGCCAATAGATATCAAAACACAGAGAGACTATGTGTTATAATTAATGTAGAAATGAAAAAATCAGTGTTATAGTGTGTTAAAAGTGTGCTGTTGCCTCTTTCTAACTTGACTTAGAAGTAACTGGTCTAGGTTGCCCAGTTGAGTTCAGGATTATTGTGCATGGGTAGGAGAAAGGTAAATGTTCCAATCTCTCTCTCTCTCTCTCTCTCTCTCTCTCTCTCTCTCTCTCTCTCTCTCTCTCTCTCTCTCACACACACACACACACACACACACACACACACACACACACACACACACACACACCTATAGACTCCTTCTTTCTCTTTGTTTATCGTACAGCTTTCATGAAAATCCACAGGGGGATTCTTGTGACCCATGGATTCAGGGCCTCCCCATTTTAAAAAAATTGTTTTCTTGCTTGCTTAAGAATCCCTGTTTTTCTCAGGAGAACTCCAGGATAGGCAATTTTTGCACCAGGGCCAGAGGGGACTTCTCGAAGGTTCCTCATCCACCCCAGACAAAATTAGAAGGCATCCAGGCACTTCCTGAAAAAAAGTTTTTTAAAAAATCATGAGTGGCCCAAAGCAGCCAACAGAAGGGACTAGGGTCAAAATTTGGATCTCCAGTGGTTGCCTACCACTGGTTCAGCCCTTTTGGGGAGCATTGTTAGGAAGACAAGCAGCTGAGAAGATAAGGGTCTCCTACCCATGCATGATGGTCCTGATCGGGGCCTGGCCCTTGCATGATTACTTGTAAGTTAGAAAATAAAGACATTCAGCTGTGTGCTGTGCATTTAAAACCTCATGTTCTTAGAAATGAAAAATGAATGAAACAAGTAATGAAAAAGAAGGGAAATGAATGAGACAACAACAAATGGAAAATAAAATGAATGTAATGAAACAAATATCTCAAGAGAGTCCCACCCACCCTCCAACATTTTCCTTGCACAATTTTAAATCAATTGTAGGAGAAAATGCTGTCAGAACAGTCTAAGGGCAAATCACACACTCCTGCTACATTTATACTTTCTATGATTTCACAATGACATTCCTGGCTGAGAACTGTAATTTGTTCCACTAGATCCAAGCTCATATCACAGACTTCGAGCTCTTGGGAGCTCCTCAGTGGCAGCATATTGTATTAAACCTACATCTGTGGCATAGATATGGTCCATGTCTTACTGTTCCTCAGTTTTCTTCAAGAAAAATAGAGGAGTTTTGTCAGAATTATGAAATATCTGTCAATATTTTCTCCATTCTCTGTGCTGGTCTCACCTCTCATTCTTCTTCATGTATACCATTGTTCCATGCCTCTCCCTGTGGTACCCCCTCCCCATTTTTAAAATCTGAATGAATTTTATACATCTAAAGTGCTTTAAGGTGAACAGAATTTGAGAAATGTAAATTGGCAATTGTAATACCTGTGGGCACTTACCGTTCTATTTCCAATTATGTAAATGCAACTGTATGCGAGTCTACTCCCTAGACTAGCATACAAGAAGCACACACCATGCTAAAAATAGTGCACCATACATCTGTGTTGGAAACTTTGCTACAGTAAAGCATATGGTGCCAAACAAAGCCTGTAGGAATAAACAGAGATTCTGCTCAAACCTTTGAAAGATTTTCTCTCTGTGTGTCTTGACATGCAGAACAGGTTTATTTTTTAGATAACAATACGTAACATCATTCTAAAGCCCACTGGGAATCTCCTTTATTTTAAATGACTGGGCAACTTTCTGTTTTGTTAGCTGACACAGTGGGGAGAAATTGTTTGTGATGTATTTAGTTCAACCTGTAGTCTAAGGGTCTGTTTGTGGCACAGACCGATTTCTCTGTCTTACCTTTTTTTAAAAACTGCTTGTGCAACTGTACTATTGTAAGAGAATTCCTGCGCTTAAAAACTTTTGCCCTGCTTCTGTTTAACTTACATCCAGCTCTGGCAGCTAGCAGTGAAGACACAAATCTAGTCAATGTATTCTAAAGCATTGCCAGACGATACTGAGGAATCAATCTGTTTTAAAACACATTTTAGTAAAAAGTAGTTCTGTAGGCTTTCTTTGTATAGTTCCTGAGGAAGGCTGGACAATTCTGGTGCATTCCTCTGAGCTATAACAGAACCTTACCAAACTATAAAACCAGCATTCCTTAGGAATGACTAGAGGGGGCTATCTGTTTCTCAATACAATCTCTGACCCAATCTCTCTCTTTCCTTCTCTCTCTCCCTCACTGTATAACAGGAGATTTAACCAAGCATGTTTGTTTTCCTCCCCTGCCCTTCCCTTAACAGGTGACCTCATGCATTTGCCGCCGTATCTTAGAATGGACTTTTTGTTAAACCGAGGTGCTTCAGGCACAAGCAGAGACGTGGGTTTAGGACAGACTTGTCTGGAACCTCAAAAAAGCCGCACCTTGAAGCGCCCAACTGTCTTGGAACCAATACCCATGGAGACTTCTTCCACAAGAGAAGGACAGTCATGGCAACCTGGTGCCGTAGCAACATTACCTCAGCGAGAAGGAGCTGAGCTAGGACAGGCAGCTAAAATGAGCAGCTCCCAAGAATCTCTTCTGGACTCCCGGAGCCACTTGAAAGGAAACAATCCATACGCAAAATCTTACACCCTGGTATAACAAAAGAGCATGGCTGGACAGTGGCTGTAAATACTTAACAATTATTTAAAAAAAAACCAATCAAAGCTACCTTTTTTATTGAATTCCAATATTTATAATTAAAGAAGAAGATTGCCAAAATATTTGGGACAGAAAAATGCAACCTACAGACAGTGCAAAGACTCTCTGGCTTTTTTTCTGTCTTGAGTGTGAGCTTCATCCGACTGAGCCTCCTGACTTTTTTGGGAAAAAGGAGTCCAGTTTTTCTGATATTCACAAGCGTTTGTGTTTTTACTGATTTTCTACAAAGTGCATGGGGACTAAATAAAATATTTTAAACTGGGAGTTCCATCACATACGAGTTAGGAGGGAAACAATTTTTAAAAAATCACCCTATTTGTGAATTTAAAGGGATATTTATTTGAGAAGGCAAAAAAGGTCTTTTGTCATGTTTTGCACATTTTTTTTAAAATTAGAAAGTGGGTCCTTCCCTGATCTTTTTTTCTTTTCTTTCATTGTTAATTAGGATGAGTGCTGTGAGTCAGTGAAGTGGGGAATGGTGGGGGATTCAATTTGGTTTTGGCATTTTTCTTTTTTTTAATATTAATTTAATGAGACACTCTTTGCATTTTGTCTATGCGAAATAAAAGGGTCTTCTGCCTTTATCTCTGTGTCTGGATTGCCTTGCCTTGTTTTCGCTTGAGCTGTATTTATTTAGCACTGGATCATATAGTCGTTGTAGAGTTATAACTTCCACTCACATAACTGCAAAAAGCTTTTTTAACAATAGGAGAGGTTTGAACAAAACTCTCAGGGACTTTCTGAGTGAAGGAACTTCTTTAAATTTGATTTTTTATAGATAGTGTAATCAAAATCAATGAATATTAATGATATGATGCCTTTGAAATGGATGCTATCTACATCAACATTTTCTTAAGTTTATGAATATTTTCTCTTTCTCTTGAAACACCAGTGATGACCACTGAACTAGGTAATGTGGTGGTGATATTGTATAAATTTTGTTTTGCTTCTTTTAATCAGAGAAGTCCTATGGACTACTATGTTACAGGCTGCAGGAAGGCATTTTTACGGGATTAGGTTGGCGCTATACAAAAAGAAAAGAAAAAGAATTTTGCTTCCACATCTGTAATTCAACATGGCAGTTTACACTGATTTGGGAATCTAGTTTGTCTTGCATAATGTGCAAGATTTTACTGTTTACTATTCATAACTTTTGCCACAGCAGCTAAAACTGATTTATAAATGCATCTTACTCACTGTAGCATTAGCTTAATTGCCTCTTCACTATAATATTGTTCCCTAAAATGTGTGAGTGTATACCAAGCTGTTAAGGACAACCAGCCACACTGAATGAGGAATCTTTGTTTTGGATATTTGATGCTTATGGTAATTTGTTTTGGGGCTTTTTATTCTTTGAAATTCCAGTTATATTTTTCAAAAGGTATCAGAGTTATCTTCAAACATCTGTGATTTTAAAATCTACTAGGTTATGCCTTGTGTTCCAAGAGCTTATAAATCTCAGCACTTGTGAGTGTAGACTGACTTCCCTATTGAATCTTGGTTGTTTCCCATCCTCTGGTCATACACAAAGCAATCTTGTGGTTTCATCAAGTATGATTTCTGCTTCATTATTATTTGGCTCTAATATTTTGTTATTTTGCAAACTCTGACAAGATCTGATCACATATGAATGCAAATCTTGCATTTGTGATCCTCCAGGAGGCCTGCTTTTAAATGTGGAACCTATTTTTGGACAAATTTATTCAATCCATCCATGTTCCTCTTTTCTATGCTACGGCATCCAGAATTTTAAAAGCAGAAAAACAAAGCACACCCTATATTATTTTACAAGATTAAATAGTAATGCCAGTGGATTTATTACATGTGTTTCTCATTCTATAGGGCGGGGGGGGGGGGAATGACTTTAATTCAGTTACTCTTTCTAAATGAGCAAAATGTTAAGCTGCTGAATTGTGAAGAATAAGATATTGCTTGTGTGTTGTTGTTGGCCTGGTCTGCATGGAAGAGTAAACTATGGCTTAGTGTTATATGCATGAGTCTTGAAGTTTGTGTGACGTCCCCTACTCACACAGGTTAAAGGAACAGATTGCATGCATTTGTTTATATTTTCAATTGACTGGAATTACTCATTGGCTGAAATCCATTAGTAAATCATAACTAGAGTAGGCCCTTTGAATCAATGGAACTTACAAAGGAATTGACTCACCAAATCCCCACTGATACTCTAGTTGTGACTTACTACTGGATTTCAAACATTAAATGTCAACCTGGACAAACTATGCTAGTATTAACCATGGATTAGAGAAACAAACCAGCTTTAAACAATAGTATTCTAGCATATCTACTTAAGTTACTATTAACACTAGCCACTATTCTTGGGCTGACAAAATGAGTAACTACGGTTAGTTGAAAATGGAAGTGAACATTTCTGATCTATTTTTGGCCATGCCAGAGGAGCCATATGGCAGGGGGCAGGAGAAACATGTAGGTTTGAGCTTTCTTGAGGCTTAAACCCATAGCACTAAACTATAGTTTAACATTGTGGCTAAATGTACTACTTTCTGAGGAAAGAACACATGATGCACATCAGTTTACAAAGAAAACAGTGTGTGAGAGAAGAACTGTAAAACTGTTGCACCTGAACCCTGAAGCACATTTTTATATGGTATGCTACATTATCCACTATCCATATAGTGCATTAAGTGTAACATTTTGCAGGATGCATTGAACAAACCACAAAGACTGTGAACTCTTTTCTTGACCTTTCTTTAATTTTAACCTTAATAACAAAGACGTAACAAGAGACTTAAAGAAAATTAATAAAGCATATTACAAAATGCAATATCAAATCCCCTTAATAAAGCAATAAGTTTGCAGATACATTTTGTCCATATCTGATATTCCAAAAATTCAAAAAATAAAGTCAATTTCTCTTGAGTGCTGTTTCTTTTATCATTCTATTCATTCTGTATGTCTAATCATATGAGACAGTTCTGTTAACAAGCAAGGTGTGCCTTATTTCCTTCATCCATTGTTCAATGAAGAAGTCATCATGTTGCCACTTAGGTGATAACTCCAGTTGCACAGTGACAAGGAGAATTGCTATCAGCAACTAATGTTGTTTGGCATTGACACTCATTATAGAGTCCTGAAAAGTGATCAGTGGGTCCAGAAGTTAACTATAATTAAAGAATGTGTTAAATTCTCATTTTAATGGAAATATCAATAACTCATCTCTCTCAAGCCAACACAAAAATGAAAAACCATGTATCTTTACTTTGATGTTAACATTCTTTCAAATATTGAGGGTTGCTAATAAAATGTATGTATAAAAGTTTATATATTACAGCAAAATGTGCAGAGGAATTTATATGTATATAAAATAACACACAAAACGACTAAGATATTAGGGGATTTTTATGTGGAAAACGACTATATCAGATGAAAATACATACTTTTTTTTACATTCTTCAAATAAATGCAAAGTGAGGGGCAAAATGAATTATCAGTTTTTCTCCCTCCTTCTCTCCCTCAACAGTTTTTTTTAACAAGATGATGAAGCTATGGAGACCTTAACAGTCTGAGGGGGTAAATAAATGTATTAGGAGGGTTCCCAACATAGAGTTTGAATTTTTTTGGTCAACGTGATGATGGAAAACAAATAAAAAGGTGAGAAAGACTGAAATTGACAGATTCATCCATTCCTAATAATAACCAAAGATATGCATGACATTTGTTACTCCCTTCCTAAAAACTATACCTTTGTTGTAGCCCCAAACACATAGGAAAATCTTGCAGTATGAACATCCATATAGAAAAATCCTGTTGAACATGTTCAACAGTTTTCATCATCCAGCAACTGCATATTCCTTAATTTCTTAGAAGTCCTAGATCATCTATATAGAGTCTTTGTACATAGGAATTTGTGTACCAATTGATGCATATACGTTCCCTAATTTCTTCTAGAATCACATAACTGAAATAACTTCAGCTAAAATCTCTGTTCAAAATCATCCTCCTTTTGGGCACATGCACATCTGCAAAAGGAATCACAGAAGTTGCTGTGGCTAATTGGGACTTATTGACAAGACGCCAGGCATATGTTGATCATCACCAAGCACATGCATGCTAGGTTATGACCAGGCGCAGAACCAAGCATAGTACTGATGAGTGACCAGCACCTTGCCAGTTAGCCACAACAACTTCCATGTGTAAATGTCCCATCAGATTTTGACCAATGAAGTCAATTGCACCTACTTGCAAGTAAATTTGTACAAGTTTACTGTCTATCTCATTTGCAAAAAATGAATGCTAATGGCAACTCTTAAAACTAGCTTCTCCTCCCCTTCAGACTATATGTAAAAGTTAATCAGACATTAATGAAGTGCTGATGTTGGCTTCTTTTCATTCTTTTAAGGAGTGAATAAGTCTTCTAGATTTTTGTGTTTTAAAACCCAGCAGAAAACATAAACAGTATATAAGCCAATATGACATCACCAATCAAGCAGAGTTGAAAGATAAGCTATATTTTGAAAATTCGTGCATTTTGTAAAGTTTATAAGGACCTTGTGGTGCAATGGTTAAACTGCAGTACTGAAGTCAAGACTGCTCATGATCTGAGTTCAATCGTGATGGGCTCAGAAAGCCAACTCAAGATTGACTCAGCCTGCCATCCTTCTTAGGTTGGTAAATTGAGTACCCAGCTTGCTGGCTATGTGTGCAATGTGAATTAAATTATAAGTAAATTGTAAACCTCCCAGAGAGTGCTTTAAGTGCGATGGGGCAATGTATAAGAAGCACTCTTTAAAGTTTATTGGATGTTGCACATGACTTCTCATTGTTTAAATTCCGTCATCACAATATCCTAATTTTCTTGGGATTATTCTAGGGCTATATCTAAAGAGCATAAGGAGGAAGTCTTTAAATAACGTTATTCTTGCAGCAGTTCAGGCTCCTGACAATATTGATCCAACTCAGAGTTTCTGTTTGTTAATCTCTGTAATTATAGCCAAATAACGCTATTGGTGAAGTTCACTAAGATGAGAATTTGCTTCCCCCAAAAAATCAGAAGCTGCCTTACACAGAATAAGACTATTTGGCTATACCTTGCCTTATTGGCAGGAGGTCTTCAGCACAACCCTTTTTTTTCTCCACCTGCCAGTTGATCTTGGAGACCCAAAGGACTGGATCTTGAACCTTTTGCATGAACAGCATGGAATCTTTCCAGGACCTACAGTCCACCAAGAAACATTTGTGAGGTGGGTTGCTCTATAACACATTACTAGTGAAGAATTAAAATATTGACCCATTTGATATCCAGAAATATTAAAATGTAATTTGTTTCTCTTTTCCAGGGTTTGACCAGTTCATTTTTTAAAAAAATAATCAGTTACAGTTCTGAGGCTTCTCGAAAAGTTGCTGATTAAAATTATTATTACAATTTAAAAAGAAACTTTGATGTTCTTAGTATCCAAAACCAACTGAAATAATGCCTTTTAATTCCTTTTTTTGATGCTGTAAAGCACATTTCTGGAGTGAGGCAGCCTGAATCCTCTAACAATAAGCATAATTAAAATACAGTTACAGTTATACTGCAAAAGGAGAGGTATCAGTTCTCCTTATGTTATAATAATAATATAATCTAGTTATGCTTTAAGTATTGCAAAAATGGATTCCACGTAACTTGTTTTTGTAAATAATTAGGGGTTTTTGTAACTAATTGACATTTCCCTGTCATAAAGGCATTGATTTATCAATGAAGCTGCAGCATCATAATAACTATTCATCTGTATCATTTAAATGTATATTTATATCTACCTAATAATGTTTAGGTAAACAAAGGCACTGATTCTAAATGTGGAAAGTCACCAGGGTTTGCGTGATGAGTGGATGTGCCCAGAATCCTAGATTCAGATATTCAGCATTGCTGCAGAAGATGCTCCACCACAGCATGTTTTAACTATACTATTTAAATATGGAATTTTTGCTGTTGATTTTTGTGTGGGATTCCAGGCTTTAATTCACAATGTCTAGTTTCTTTTAAGATGTTGAGAAACAGGCAATTTTATTGCTGTCTTCTCTGGCAGTATACATGAAGCTGTACTCTGAAGCGAAGCTATTTTCACAGACCTTTGAGTACCATTATTGCAGTTGAACCAGGTTCTGCACTTGAATAAATCAGAACAATCTGCATTTGAGTAGTCTACTGGCTTCAGAAAAGCATTTGATCAGGCAGTCCTCACTGTTTCACCTGCTGTGTTCATGCAACACCTCAGATTCAAACAACTATTTATTTGTTGTGTTCTTGGTCACCTGGGGAGTACAACTGGAGGAACAGATCCCAGGCTTTCTGATTAAAAATGTCCTTTGAGAAAGAGACACAAGATGTATGAACATGTAACTTATATTGGAATGTCAACATTACATTACAAATGACTCCCCTCTGCTTTTTCTCTCACATTCCCAATGATCATGTATTCACATAAAACCTCAAACGTGATTCCAAACAGTGCATCTAAAAATGATCAGTGATAAATAGACCTGTTTTTGTGCCTCATACTTGGTTCCCTCTCTTGTGGCTAGAGATGGGAAGGCCTGTGGAAAAAATGGAAAAATTGGGGGGGGGGGGGAGAAGGGTTTTTTCCATTTTTTTCCAAAGCTGTTTTTTGGTTGGTTGATTTGTTTGTTTTTTGGGAAATGGGGGGGGGGGGAATGGAGTGAAGAATATATTCTTTTGCAATGATAAATAATATGTCTATGACATGGTATTGAAACTATATAACATGAAGACCTTAATGAAAGACTTCTGAAATTTATTTAAGTTCTCTGAGAGTTATGGTGGTATTGATCCCATGTGCTGTCTCATCATAGCCCTTGGTATCCTGGTGAAGGGTAGAGGTCAAAGTGTTTCTCTTCATCACGGCAGTCCAAGTAAGGCTAGGGTGAACATTTATATTATTAGCCCGAAAGCCTTTTTTTAAAAAAGTGTGATTACAGTCCTTCATACAGTGAAAAAAATGCTCTTTGGTGCAAACCTCTGGATATCTCAGTGGTTTAGGTCTCCGGTTGTGGATCCAGAGGTTGGGAGTTCAGTTCCCCACTGTGCCTCCTTGACAGGGGCTGGACTTGATGATCCATAGGGTACCTTCCAGCTCTGCAATTCTAAAATGATGATGATTAAAAGGTTGAACAGAATTGATCCATGGCAGTGTGGGGTGGTTTCCCTGGATATGTTCAAAGCTGTTGGAAGCACTGATATGTCACCTAGACAGATAAAATGTCTTCCTTAGACCATTCCATAAAATGTCTTTAATGTCTTCCTTCCAGATTCTTTACATGCAATCTTCTGCCCATGAACCAGGGACTAAGTTTTACTGTAACCAATAGGACTTATTCATAAGTAGACATGCATAGGACTGCCTTATTTATGTGGGAGGAAGGAAGAGTTCTAAGGTCATGTTAGAAGTTACAGAATTATATTTCATTTGCACATGTTCTGTTTCCATTTAAAGTGAATACCTGTTTTTGTATTAGGAGCAGTGAAGCTTCAACAGTCTAGGAGCCATTTTCTAACTGCAAGAACCTCCATGATTTGCACCTTTGTCTCCAAGAGAATCTGGGAATGCCCACCCTGCCTCCTGGAAGAGGGGCCAGCCAAGATTATGCTGAGTTTGAGTGGCTGATGAGGCTACATGCCCTGCCACTTGCACAGCAGTATAGCGAATTACATGGCCCCAGACTGCCATCAAAAGGAGGGACAGGTAAACAAATTCTGAGTAATGTATGCCTAGAAAATCCTCGGAGAGTCACCATAACTCAGAATCAACTTGATGCATTATTATTATATACTGTACTTCTTTTTCTCAGCATTTGCTGGTACAGGAGATGGACCAAGGAGTCAAGCCTAAAAATTAGAGGTCAAGTCTTAAAAATATAGAAGTGAGGTGACATGTTTGCAAAAATCACTGCTTTTTAAATTTCAAGCAATTTTGAATTAGCAGCTATTGGCAATTGTTTTAAGTTAGTAGCTTAAGGTTTTAGAATGACTCCAGTTGCTGAAATTAGTATGAGGAGGAGGAGAACATAATCTTGTTTTCATATTATTTTAATATCTTGCCTTAATGTTTAGTACTTAGCAATTTTTGTACTTCCTGTACTTTTGAGGTTGCCTATTGATGGAACTCCAACTTCAATAGGATTTTTGTTGTTGTTGTTTATCCAGAATTATAATATCTGGCTTATTAAAGTCAACTTTTAATCCAGTCTGCATTTGTATTGTTTTATTTGTAATAATGTCTTTGTCCCAGTATAGTACTGCAGTTTTGCTTTCTAAAACTGGACGTAGCTGGAATTTGCAATATGGAGGAAAAAATGTGAGTAATCTGTAAGATTTAGCCAACTGCTGGAAAATGATCTTTACAATTTCATTATGCCAACATGTATATAATCTGTTGATGCTAATTCAGGTCAGCCAGCTCTAATATGGTGAATTGTTTCTTAAAGTTTGTGACAGTCCCTACATATGTGACTTGCCTTGCTTCATAATTAATTTTTTTACAGTATCTATTGCAAATAACTTTGTATTGCATTGTATATATGGATCCCTGAATTCAGCCTGAAGACGGGCTAATCTAAGCCACCGGTTCAGTTCCTGCTTATTGACATTATCATCCAGGAGATAACTGGACACTGTCTATGTAATGGTTTTTCAAACTCTGCTTTCCTGAACTGTGGAACTTTCATTAAGATAGATTGGTTCTCACTTGGAAGTTGCAATATTTTAAGTCCTTTATTGTCTTCTATTATCATCTGATATAGATGCCTAGATATTTATAGGTTTTTCAATCCTTTTAGCATTGAATAAACTGTTAATTGGTGATCTCATCATTGCTACCCTCTGAGACCTTGCCTCTTTTGGTGTTTATCAACACCAAAATTCATTTTGATATCTATATTATAAGATTCAACAATGTTTAAGATACTATTCAGTTTATCAGGAGAACTTACAAATAACTTAATATCCTCTATGTATATTAAGTGTGAAACCCTGGGGCCATTTCTCTAATAATTAGCCTTGTAGCTTTAGCGCTATCACTCACTGTCCAGATAGAGAATTTAAAGATGGGCAAAACCAAAAGGGCTCAAAGAATCACTCTGAAAAGAAGATGGAGAAGGAAGAGGAAAGGAACAAGGAGGAGGAGGGAGAGAAGGTAATCACCAAGGACATGCATCAGCTACCACATGGGTGGCCTACAAGGCAAAGCAAAGTGTGCTGCTTATATACTGCCCCCTAGTGCATTAACTGGGCAGTTTACAATTTAATTATGCAGGCTACACATTGCCCCCCCCCCCAAGCAAGATGGGTACTCAATTTACCGACCTTGGAAGGATGGAAGGCTGAGTGAACCTCGAGCTAGCTATCTGAACCTATTGGGATCAAACTCAGGTCATGAGCAGTCTTGACTTCAGTACTGCAGTTTAACCACTGCACCACTAGGCCCCTTGCCTCCTACAGATATATAGGCTGATAGTGATTATAGATAGAATTCTTCAGCTGTCCTGAACTGAGTTGGCAGTGCTGGCAGGGCATGGGAGTGTTGTCCACAGCAGACTACACTCATTAAAACTAGAGAGGCCCAATGATAGCACTGTGGCATGGCAAGGGAAGCACCACCGTGTGGGTAGAGGAAGGTGGTTACCAATGGTATCTGCCTCCAAGTTAGGAGCAAATGATCATAAAACCTAATCATAGGTAATAAATGGCAACCTGCTCATGCACTGAATATCAGTATGAGTGTTGAGTCTCATATGAAATTTTATACCAGCTTGGTTGGCTGTGTTTAAGAGGTAGACTACTGGTGATGTCAGCTATTTCTCCCTGTGAAGCATGTGTTGCCATCAAGCAGAAACACAGTAATACTACTGATGAAGATTTATGTCAGCACACAAGCTCAGATGTGAGCAACCTCATTTCCTAGGACTATAAGCTGGATCAAGAACCAAGCCAAACTTTGCCCTCAAAGCCAGAGGTTCCAAAGAAGTCCAGTTAAGCTCAAGGATGAGAAATTTATAAGAAACCAGTAGGGCACATATGGAAAACAGTTACACAGAATTGTGTCAGTGATGGGCTTTTAATGCCAAGTTGTGTTTTAGGAACAGTGGAAGCTGCCTTATCCTGAGGGCAAAGTTGTAAGTTTTTAGAAGCTGAAATCTGCAGATCTTGGGGGCTGAACAGTCATACTTTTAAACAAACTTTGTTCCTACCTTCCAATGACAAATCATAAAATAAAGCAAGGTATTTGGCTTCTCAGACAATATAATCTGATGCAAGTAAACTTTTAAAAATGTGTAATTTTATTCCCAGTATAAAAGATAGATAAATCGCAGGTGCCTTTATAGACTGTTCCAAAGTGTCTTGAGTCCCTAGTTCATTAAGCACTCATTTGCTGGTAAACAAGCCAACCTAAATCAATCTTGAAGGCAAATTCTTTCTCTTATTGATAGGTGGAATGATGCAAAAGGGCTGGAAACCAAAGCTGCTGCACTCAGAGAAAGTTGATCTTTCATGTGGAACGTGATGAGACTCTTGCTTCTCAGGGAAGTTTAATACCATTCTTTCTGGAGAGTTCTGAAGGCTCTTTTTACAGGGAGAGCAACTTAATTAATGCAGCATTTTATGAGGTAAAAGGTTCTGGGTTTCTAATATATTCCCGAATTCATTTAGCACTTATCCTTAAGGGAAGGGAAGAGATGGGCATAAATTAGAAACATAGTTTTTCAGGGCTAAAAGAAAAATTAAAGAATTTTTGAAGGCAGGTTTTCCTGTTGTTTTGGTTGTTCATTATTTATATCACATCTTTCCTCTGAAATGCTTATAGCAATATTTATGGCTTTTCCCTATCTCTGTCCTTATACTGGCTGTATGAGGTAAGTTAGCCCAGAAGGGAGACAGTTACTGGCCCAACATCATCAAATGAGCTCCCTGGCTGAGTTGGAGGTGCTGTTTCGAAAAACAAGAGAGAAGGTTGGCAATATACAGCATGTCACAATACAGAATGAAAGATAAGCTGTGTTCAAAAGTGTATCCCAGACATAATTATTTTGACATGGAGTGCAGTCTTTCAAAGACAGAGGCACTTCCAGACAAATATTTTATTATGCATTTACCCTGCCTTATTCATGGAATTATAGGTGGCCCATATGGTGTTGTCTTCCACTTGTAAGCCTCCTATGTTTTCACACTGCCCCTTCCCTCTTTTTTCTATGCAGACACACAAAAAGGCAGAGAAAGTGTGTGCGTGTGTGTGTGTGTTTGTGTGTAGAGAAAAAAGATGGAATACCTATGCAATATGGTAGCACTTAGAGCACTTGCACACCAGACCTCTGTTTCATTTACTGCAGGTCAGATGATGATATCTTCCAATCACAACCCTCCAATTTTTCCATCACTTCTCCCATCTTCCCCCCCCCCAACAAAGGAAACCTGTTATTGAGTAAAAAGATGGAGTAGCTGCACAAAAAAGGAAGAAAGAAAGAAAAGAAAAGAAAAGAAAAAGCAAAGCATGCTGCTTATATACCGCCCCATAGCGCTTAAAGCACTCTCTGGGCGGTTTACAAGTTAATTATGCAGGCAACACATTGCCACCCACCCACCCACCCAGCGAGCTGGGTACTCATTTTACCAACCTCAGAAGGATAGAAGGCTAAGCCAACCTTGAGCAGGCTACCCTGGATAGAACCTCATCACCACAGTTTTGGCTGCAGTACAACAGTTTAGCCACTGCGCCATGAGGCTCCTGCACAGTGCATTTTAATTGCTAGCATAAGAAAATAAGTTTGGATCCTTCTGTCTCAAAACACCCAGATAATATGCAATAGCTGGGGACACATTTCTTCTTAATAAACTCTTGAAATATAGTCAAGGTGAAGAAGATTTTCAAAATGACAACAACCATATTCATATTTTAAAGGTCACACAGAAATTTCTCAGGCACTTACATTCCCAAGATTGTTGGTTTAGGCGTATAAATCAAAGACAAAATGTAATCCAATTAGCTGTTCACTTCTTGTCCTTTACTTTATCTCTCCTTTGATACCTTTGAGACCTTGATGAGATTCATATGTCTGCTCAAAATTGCACTGGAAAGCTGAATTTGACCCTAATCAACCTAGTCTACATTTGTCTTGAGGCTGACACAGGCTTCCTATCTTCTCCTTGATATATACTGTATATAACAACCACCTGAAAGGAAGTGAAGAGAGAGGGAGATCTTAAGTTTTATAGCCTTTTGACACTATGAAAATAGAGTTATCTGTTGGGTAAATGGTTATGGGGCATTTAATTCCTTCATTTTGCACTTCCTCCCACATAAATGGGTATAGGGTTGCCTCTGAACACTATTTGCTAAGGAATACTGTTTGCAGGAGTATTTCCTGGGGCATCAAAAGTGGAAAAGTTGTGTATTAGCACAACTATATATACTGTCCATGCCACTACAACATGTTGTATCCATTTGTACACAGTGGAACAATAAAGCAATTTAAGATTCGGGGGGTACTTGCTTCCTTGGTCTCTCCTACTTCTCCTGAGGACTGGCATTGGTGCAATAGAACTTGTACCCTGCTGGTGAGCTCCCCATAACCACTGGTTGACACCCCACCCCCATGGGAACAGAATGCTAAGTAAAATGCCTTTGGTCTCAACCACCAGAACTCTTCTTGTTTTGGGGAATGGAGGAGTCAGCCGTGTCCATGGGCCCACAGTTGGATTATGTCTACAAGCACAGCATTGCCCCCTGGTAAATGTGTGATGCTGCTTTCATGTGAATAATATGTGAAAGCCCCTTAGTATACTACTATATCTGCTGAATGACAGCTACAAAATCTCTGGAGCATGTTTCTACAAGACCTTTTTGCATCTGGCTGACTCTCTCCCCTGCCCCATGCACTGGGATGTATTCTGCCATCATTCCAGTAAAGCCAAGATTTTGGGATAACTTATTCTAAGAACTTTTGCCTTCTTCAAGTGTGATCTGCTTGCCACTTTCCTGAAAAAAAGTCTTATGGGATTCCCTTTCAGCTCTCCCTTACATTAATAACCTGTGCCTCTTGGCTGTTACTTGAGCCCATTTTAATGTTTTGTTTTCTCTGTTCTTAAGCAGGTGTTAATGCAGGTATCCTGCAAGGCTTTTTATAGGGGACATCCTCAAGGTTGAATCAGTCAAGCATGTTGTTTCATTCTGCAGTCTCTATGCTGGAGTTTGTCAGTCGATGTCTAATTATTATTGATTGCTCCACCCGCTGAGCTGACCAGTTTTACTCTGTTTTTCTTGCCAGATAGAAACCCACCAGCTTCACAGGCTGGGGCCAAATTTCTATCAGTTGTGACAGGAAGGAGAAGACAAGTAATTGCTGCGTATGGGGAGTTCCCAGAGAGGCAATAATAATATCAACATTTTAATGTCTGGTAACTACAGTTTTATAATATGTATGATTATATGCTTCTGTTCTAGTCTGTTGATTATAATAAATCATGGAACCAGCTGATACATACATGTTAAGTGTTCCTGCCAGAATTGGGTGCCAGGACAGAGGTCCAGAGGATCCCCAAACCTGCCTGATAGAAAGCAGGGCAGCTCAGTTTATCATCCAAAGAAAAGGGCCGCAACTGGTCAACACGCTCCAGCTTCACAGCTCACCATTGTATTGTGTTTTCTTTGCTACATATTAGGAGCAGTGAGTCAAACCAAAGCCTCTGCGGGCATGTATCTTGCTTCTTTCTGCCAGTAAGATAGTGTTCATCTGCATATTGTAAATGTTTCTTCCACCAATTTTCACTTCTCCTTCATCTGAATCTGGTCTAGCTTTCCATATGATATGTTCTGCATACAAATTGAACAGGAAAGGGAATAAAATGCATCCTTGTCTGACATATTTGCCTATAGGAAACCATTCTGTCCATATTCTATCCTAATGGTAGCTTCTTGTCCACAATACAGGTCGAGTGCCAAGGCACACCTGTTTCTTTCAGAACAATCTATAGCTTCTCATGATCCACACTGTCAAAGGCTTTGCTGTAGTCTATAAAGCATAATCTGATCTTCTGATATTCTTTGGTGAGCTCCAGCAGTCAGTGGATATTTGCAATATGATCTTGAGTGCCTCTTCCTTTTTGGAATCCATCTTGAACAATAGGCATTTCTTGTTCCATATAAGGTAAAAGCCTTTGTTGCAACACCTTGAGCACACTCGCTGGCATGGGAAATTAGAGTAATGGCCCTATAGATGCATTCCTTGGCATCTCCTTTCTTGGGGATTGTAATGTATATTGAACTTTTCCTGTCTGTGGGCCATTGTTTTCTTTTCCATGTTTGTTGGCATATTCTTCTTAAAATTTTGACAGATTCCTTCTCTATGGCTATTGGTATCTAGAGATGGGCACAAACTGTCACTTTGGTGGTTCATGCTGGTTCATCTTTCAGATGAACAGGTGTCCGGCACTTCAAGCCATGCTTCATCTGCCGGGCACCCACTCAGAGGCAGCTCCTGGAAGCGGGTCATGGAAGCTGAGGCTCTGCCTCAGAGTGGGCTTCGACTAGAGGAGGTAGGGCTGGGAACCACTGAACACCTGTTCATCCAAAAGATGAACCAGCATGAACCACCAAACCAGCAGTTGGTGCCCATCTCTATTGGCATCCCATCTACCCTTGGTGTTTTATTTCTTCCCAGTGTTTTCAGAGCAGCTTTCACCTCATTTGCTAGAATTACAGGTTCTTCACCATAGGATTGCACTTCAAATGAAACTGTCATCCTTTTATCTCTTATGTATAGGTCTTCAGTATACAGTTTTCACTCTTTCTTTGATTGAGGTCAGATAGCGTGCTTCCCTGTTGGTCTTCCAGCATTTCTAATCTAGGTTTGCATTTCCCTTTGATTTCTTGGATCTTCTGGAAGAGATTTCATTTTTCTTCTTTTGTTATACTCTTCTGTTTCTTTACACTGGCCATTATAATAGTTCTCTTTGTCTCTACATGACAGTCACTTGAAAGCTGCATTCAGGATTGTAACCCTACTTCTGTTACCTTTTACTTTTACTTCTCAACTGTCCTTAACAATTTTCAGTGTTTCCTCTGCCATCCATCTAGGTTTTTCATTTCTTTTTACTACAGGGATTGTCTTTTTGTCTTTCTCTAATAAGATATCTGGTTTTAATCCACAGTTCTTTTGCTTCTCAGTCAATTGAGTTTAGTAATGCAAATCTGTTCTCCATGTGGACTTCAGAAATGTTGCTTAAATGATATTTTAGCACTAAGGTTTTTTTAGTGCTCTTCTTTAGTTTTATTCTAATATTTAATATTAACAGTTCATGATCAGTACCACAATCTGCTCCTAGTCTTGTTTTGGCAGAGAAGATACAGCTTCCCCATCTCTTGCTTCCAATTATATAGTCTATTTGATTTCTATATTGACCATCCAGTGATGTCCACATGTACAGCCATCTCTTTGGTTGCTTAAAGCATGTATTTCCATTAAACAGATTGTTGGCTTCACAGAACTGTATGAGTCATTCTCCTGTTTCATTTCTGTTCCCTTGACCAAATTTTCCAACATTTGGTTCTACTTTGTTCCTATTTTTGCATTCCAGTCACCAATGATGATATGCATGTCTGATTTTGGTGTATGATCAATTTCCTCCTGGATACTTGCATCAAAGCTTTCAACTTCATGTTCTTCAGCATCTGAAGTTGGAGCATCAACTTGAATGATGGTTATGTTAATGGCTTTTCCCAGTCTGATTGATATTATCTGGTCTGATTTTGCATTACAGTACCCAGCTGCCTGTGCTACATCTTGCCTCAGCATTAGAGCCATTCCATTTCTTCTGTCATTTCCAGTGAAAAACACTTTGTAGTTGTCTGACTAAAAATGGAGTGGCCCGAATGGACCTTACAGAGTTGGCTCACAAATTCCCATTGATTCAATGGGACACTCTAGTGCCATTTCCTGTGTTGGCCAGTGAGTTAGTTAGCGGGCTGTGGAGGCAAAAGTTGGGAGTTTGATTCCCCAATGTGTCTCCTAGGAAAAAAGCCAGCCTGTATAGCCTTGGGCAAGCTACACAGTCCCAGAGCGCCTACAGAAAAAGTGGATGGTAAACCATTTCTGAGTATTCTATACCCAGAAAATCCTGGAAAGGGTTGCCATAAGTCAGAATCAACTTTATGGCGTGCAGTTATTAGTTAGAAAGAGAGCTGCTGCTTCCACCATTGCCAACCATTGCACCAAAAACAAAAAGGCATAGAAGGGTAAACTCCTCCACTCCAAGCATCTTGCCAATTGCTTCCTCACATGTCATAGAGACTCAATCCACATTATATATTCACACTTGAAGAAATGGGAAGTACTTTAAAAAGTTGCCTTGTTGGACTAGAAACTCCGGACTAGAAACTCCTCAACTGAGTGGCCGGTGCCCATGTGGGCTGAGAAATTATGGTAACAATACTCTGGAAAAGTAACTTTTTCATGATTTGGGCAAGTTCTGGCACTTGTCTGGAGTACAGAGTGTCAGAACCTGATAAGGCTAACTGACTCCCCCAGGAGTCCTATAAAGATATATAGAGTTCCCAGGCAAAGAACAGATTCTATGATTCATCATAGCCGACATTACCTCAATAAATGGTTAATGCCAAAATGAAACCAGACAATCAATAACAAGCTTTTCCAGACTCACCTGGCTATCTCATTACAAAACTTTCTTTTGTTTTAAGAATTCTAGGCAAATCCAAAACTTGTTAATTCTGTACAAGTTCTATTTATTTACATCATTTTGAGGTTCCAGATGAAAAACATGAAATCTAAAAATATTAAAAGCATGTGACTTTTGAGAAGTCCACAAGTATGTTGCTTTATTTTGCAAAAAATCATCTTTACAGCTATGAACAAAGCTGTAGGTACAAATACGTAAAAGATGAAAAGTGAACTTAATTTGTACTTGAATATAAAACATAGGAGTGTTGAAATACAGGAGCTAATACAATCAAAAATATAAGAGCATAGGTACAATAAAATATCAAAAAGAATTTTTTTAAGTTACATTCTGAAATACAGGAGCATTTATATCAAGAGTACAGACTCCTGAAAGAGTGAAAATGAACAATAAGGGCTTATAGCCTAATAAGGCAGAGAATACATCTCCATATTTCAGTTAAAAGTAAAAAGCAGTATAACTGTAAAAGCTTTCTTAAAATTACATTTGAGAACATCAGAGTTCTTACAATATGAAAATACAAAATGAAAAGCATCATTTAGCTCCAAGCATGATATTAACACAGAGAGAAAAATACTTTCTCACCAAGCCTTAGCCAGTTAGAATCAATGGCTATGTTATCTCCATAACCTGGCCACTCTCAAAATGTCCGTGTGGTGTATGTTCCATCTCTGTCTCACTCCATGAGAACACAGCTTGTGTCCTTTCTGTTCCCTTTGGATAAAATGTCTCTCCATTATATAGCAGTGCATGAATGCTCCCTATTTATAGCCTAGTTCAGTGTCATGAGTCAAAACAAACTTCGTCAGAGTGTTGACTTCTCAACCAATGAGAAGCTCAAATGTTGAAGGTTGCAGGATCTGCCCATCTCAAACCCAGCAAAGTCCAACGTCTTGCATCTCCAAGGCTTGGCCTGCCCAGCTTCTGACCTTCCAGCTTCAAAGTTGGTGTAAAATTCCCCCCTCCCTTGAGCTACTGCTTGTTAGAATGACATAATTGACTGACAATATAATACAGTAGGGACAGTACAATGCATACGCGTGTTATATTCATTGATACTACAGACTGCATGCTAGTTTATACTCCTTTTAAAACTTAATTATTGTTAATTATGAGACTAAAGTCTTTTGAAACAAATGACCTTTGTCTCCCTTCTTTACTTGCTTATTATTAAACAAACTGCTCAAAGTGACATTCATCCTTTTCTCCTTTTACACTATTCTGTAAAAGCTTCTATTGAACAATATATTGTTATTCTCATTTGTGTAAGACAGGTTTCCTGTGTTAATTACTATTTTGTAGTATCACTTTGTTAATCGACATTATAGGTTAAACACAAATGGCACTTTGAAATGCATTTCCGTTTTTTTCTGTTGTCTGTTTCACATTACATCAGTTATTGCTTACTTTTTCACCACGAAAACTCGCACAAAACCAAATTAGCTACTTCTGCTGTGTTGTCTTATCAGTTCTGTGTTCTAAAATATGTGAGGGTGTTTGGGTTTTATAGTATAAGCTATCTTCACAGAGCACTTTCCAATTGTACTTTCACTTTTAACGCATCTCTCGGAGGCACCTTTTAAAAGACAGTTTTCATTTTTAGGGCAACACCTCTGCAGCCCATAAACTCAATTTTTTTGAACTCTTTTAACACTTAGCGCTATGATCTAATTCAGGATGGATCTGGCATTCTGAACCCACAGAGGGGGGGGGTGGTGGTTCCTAGCTTAGTTCCTTAGGTTCATTAATTCTCTGTCATTGTTTTCCTGCCCTTTTCAGAGCAGTCTGAACAGAAGTTCCTGCTCACATACATGGAGAGAGCAAAATGGAGGAGAAGAAGCAGGTAAAGATTAAAGCTTTGGAACAAAATGAGTTTAAAAGCCTCATCAGTGCCATGTTTTTACCCTAAAAGGCATTTCATGCTGCTGCTTCCTGCTGAGGACAAAGGAACCTTGGAATAAGCCCCTGGTGAGAGGTTGGTTAGCCTGAAAAGTGAATCCCTGGGGTGTTTTTCATTGTAAGGGCAAGTAAATTGTAGCCAGATTTTCCTCCTATCAATCACTCCAAAGAGACCATTTAGCATCACTTAGGCCTTGACATTTCAGACCCACAAGCTCCAGAAGTGGTTTCCCAAATCCTACTGACTTGCCTAAGAGTTTCTTTTTTTAGAGAACAAAAGGTCTGCTGGATTAAATCTCTTGAAGTGCTGTAAGTAAACATGCTACTCTGACAGCAAATGACTGAGCTCTCCTGCAAGCTTTGCTTATACTCTTTGACTGGAGGTGCTGTTGAGTGAAACCAGGAACTATTTCACAGATCAGAAACTGCAGTTAAGAAACACACGAAGCTAACAAATCTCTCCATGAAAATAAGTCGAAATCCATAGGAATCAGAGTCACTCTGATGATCCCTCTCTTGCCAATTATGCACTGAGTGTGGAAATTCATAAAGGGGAACCCACACAAGTAAGTTGAGGGCTGACTTGAAGCAGAAGCATGGTGCTGCCCTATAAACTCCACATATGGATGCAAACTGGACTTGCAGTTGAATTTCACATCAACTGTAGTGATGGAACATGCCATCCAACCAATTTAAAGTCAATGGGCTAATTAAGGAGGCCAGGACACATGGCCATGTGGCACATACTGCTCTGCCCTCCAGCTATGAGGAACAGCTGGAGGGCTTAGGAGAAATATCCAGGGAGCTAATACTGCAGCTCTAACATCTGCTGACTGACATAGTCGCATCACTTTGCTTAGCAGCAGAGCCAGTCCTGAGTGGGTGCTGTGATCATGAGAATATGCCCTCTATTTACATATCTGGGTCTTTTACAAGTTACCAGTGTTGGATGTATAGATGATGACATAGACATGGGGAAAACCAACAATAGTATCTAGCAAGTGCCCCTCTCTCATCTGCTGAAGATGACTTGGCTACTTGTAACTTCTAGTTACAGATCAGTTGAGGAGGTGGCCAAAGTATAAGATAAAGAGGCTACAGAACACATCAGGAGTCTAACTACTGTATTTGGAAAGCCTAGAAAATACTTGCAGCTGGCAAGTAGTACCACCGTGTTTTGAAGGCAAAACATTTCTGAAAGGTAAATACAAGGAAATTGGATTGTTTTCATTAATTTCATTTTAATCAGACAAGCGACTAAGGAGTTGTTTCCTTTCATCATCTGTTTTTTTTTTAGAGGGCCTCTTTTAATTAATCTGGTAATTGCAATTTGATTTGGTTCAAATCGTGTGGAGGGTTTTATTTTTTACTTGTTTGCATTTCATTGCTAAAACTCAAATCTCCCCTCAGTTGCTGCTACATATATTTGTTTCCAAACTGTATCAGCAGTTAGGGGTGTCCATTGGATTTGAGCAAAACATGGAATCTGACCCAAATTGGCCCCTTTGGACTGGTTTGGGTGTTTCCTGAAGCAAAGCAAGCTTACCTCCACAGCTGCCAAAACTGAAGCTAGACTGTGCATTTTCAATATCCCCATCATAATTCCCAGGATACTTTGAAAGAAACCTTCATTCATAGCTGTGCAAGTAGTATACATAAAATCAATATAATCTACACAGAGCTTGGAAGTAACTAACTACAGAAATTGTACTTACACGTCACCAGCTGCTTTTTGTAACAAAAGTGTCACTAAGTTATATTTCAAAAGTAACGAGTAAACACAAGGCTAGTTTTTGGTGTAACAACCAAACTTTTCTAGGTACTTTCAAAAGTTATTTTAAAGGACATTTTAAGGCATTTTCACAGGCATTTTCCAGATATTTTTCGATTGTAATGCCATTCTTCTAGCAATCCTAAGTGATGAACTATTGCTTTGTTTTTTTGTAAATATTTTCAAAATACAGTATCAGATTGCCTACTGGAGAAAGCAAGACACTATTTACCTGTGTATTTTCTAGCATGCTGCTAGGAGCAATGTAATTGTGGGCTACATTTGTAAATATAACACCTGGCAATCCTGCCTCTCCCAGTGGATGCTTCCACAGGCCCCATTCCCACTGTTCACATCCAAGCTATGCACAACCTCCACTAGCCATGCTTTTCCTGGAGAGATCAGGAGAAAGGTCCATGAACTGACTGACGGGGAACTCCAGGAGGAAAATCTGCCTCCACCAAATATTGGCCTACCCTCCATTGCTAGTCACAATTATAGCAGACCCACTAATTAAATGGCTTACATAAGACTTGTTCCCCTTCATGGATTGCTGCCTTGTCATGGCGAAGGGGCTTGCGTAATTCAGAGAAGCTATGGGCTATGCCGTGCAGGGACACCCAAGACAGACAGGTCATAGTGGAGAGTTCTGACTAAATGCGATCCACCTGGAGCAGGAACTGGCAAGCCACTCCAGTATCTTTGCCAAGAAAACCCCATGAACAGAAACAAAAGGCTAAAAGATATGATGCTGGAAGATGAGCCCCTCAGGTCAGAAGGCGTCCAACATGCTACTGAGGAAGAGCGGAGGACAAGGACAAGTAGCTCCAGAGCTAATGAAGTGGTTGAGCCAAAGCCGAAAGGACGCTCAGCTGTGGACGTGCCTGGAAGTGAAAGGAAAGTCCGATGCTGCAAAGAAGAATACTGCATAGGAACCTGGAATGTAAGATCTATGAACCTTGGTAAGCTGGTTGTGGTCATACAGGAGATGGTAAGAATCAACATTGACATCCTGGGTGTCAGTGAACTAAAATGGACGGGAATGGGCGAATTCAATTCAGACGATTATCATATCTACTATTGTGGGCAAGAATCCCGTAGAAGGAATGGAGTAGCCCTCATAGTCAACAAAAGAGTGGGAGAAGCTATAATGGCATATAATCTCAAAAATGATAGAATGATTTCAATACGAATCCAAGGCAGACCTTTCAACATCACAATAATCCAAGTTAATGCACCAACCACCAATGCTGAGGAGACTGAAATTGACCAATTTTATGAAGACTTACAACACCTTCTAGAACTGACACCAAAGAAAGATGTTCTTCTCATTATAGGGGATTGGAATGCTAAAGTAGGGAGTCAAGAGATAAAAGGAACAACAGGTAAGTTTGGCCTTGGAGTTCAAAACGAAGCAGGGCAAAGACTAATAGAGTTTTGTCAAGAGAACAAGCTGGTCATCACAAACACTCTTTTCCAACAACACAAGAGGCGACTCTACACATGGACATCACCAGATGGGCAATACCGAAATCAGATTGATTATATTCTCTGCAGCCAAAGATGGAGAAGCTCTATACAGTCAGCAAAAACAAGACCTGGAGCTAATTGTGGCTCTGATCATCAGCTTCTTATAGCAAAATTCAAGCTTAAACTGAAGAGAGTAGGAAAAACCACTGGGCTAGTCAGGTATAATCTAAACCAAATCCCTTATGAATACACAGTGGAAGTGAAGAACAGATTTAAGGAACTAGATTTGGTGGACAGAGTGCCTGAAGAATTTTGAATAGAGGCTCGTAACATTGTACAGGAGGCAGCAACAAAAATCATCTCAAAGAAAAGGAAATGCAAGAAAGCAAAGTGGCTGTCCAACAAGGCCTTACAAATAGCAGAGAAGAGAAGGGTAACAAAATGCAAGGGCGATAGGGAAGGCTACAGAAAATTGAATGCAGACTTCCAAAGAATAGCAAGGAGAGACAAGAGGGCCTTCTTAAATGAACAATACAAAGAAATAGAGGAAAATAATAGAAAAGGAAAAACCAGAGATTTGTTCAGGAAAATTGGAGATATTAAAGGAACATTTTGTGCAAAGATGGACATGATAAAGGACAAAAATGGGAGGGACCTAACACAAGCAGAAGACATCAAGAAGAGGTGGCAAGAATACACAGAGGAATTATACCAGAAAGATTTGGATATCCCGGACAACCCAGATAGTGTGGTTGCTGACCTTGAGCCAGACATCCTGGAGAGTGAAGTCAAGTGGGCCTTAGAAAGCATGGCTAACAACAAGGCCAGTGGAGGTGATGGCATTCCAGTTGAACTATTTAAAATCTTAAAAGATGATGCTGTTAAGGTGCTACACTCAATATGCCAGCAAGTTTGGAAAACTCAGCAGTGGCCAGAGGATTGGAAAAGATCAGTCTACATCCCAATCCCAAAGAAGGGCAGTGCCAAAGAATGCTCCAACTACCGTACAATTGCACTCATTTCACATGCTAGCAAGGTTATGCTCAAAATCCTACAAGGTAGGCTTCAGCAGTATGTGGAACAAGAACTCCCAGAAGTACAAGCTGGATTTCGAAGGGGCAGAGGAACTAGAGACCAAATTGCTAACATGCGCTGGATTATGGAGAAAGCCAGAGAGTTCCAGAAAAACATCTACTTCTGCTTCATTGACTACGCAAAACCCTTTGACTGTGTGGACCACAACAAACTATGGCACGTTCTTAAAAAAATGGGAGTGCCTGACCACCTTACCTATCTCCTGAGAAATCTGTATGTGGGACAGGAAGCAACAGTTAGAACTGGATATGGAACAACTGATTGGTTCAAAATTGGGAAAGGGGTACGACAAGGCTGTATATTGTCTCCCTGCTTATTTAACTTATATGCAGAATACATCATGCGAAAGGCAGGACTGGATGAATCCCAAACCGGAATTAAGATTGCCAGAAGAAATATCAACAACCTCAGATGTGCAGATGATACCACTCTGATGGCAGAAAGTGAGGAGGAATTAAAGAACCTCTTAATAAGGGTGAAAGAGGAAAGTTGAAAAAATGATCTGAAGCTCAACATCAAAAAAACTAAGATCATAGCCACTGGTCCCATCACCTCCTGGCAAATAGAAGTGGAAGATATGGAGGCGGTGAAAGATTTTACTTTCTTGGGCTCCATGATGGTGACATCAGCCACGAAAATAAAAGACTCCTGCTTCTTGGGAGGAAAGCGATGACAAACCTAGACAGCATCTTAAAAAGCAGAGACATCACCTTGCTGACAAAGGTCCGCATAGTCAAAGCTATGGTTTTTCCAGTAGCGATGTATGGAAGTGAGAGCTGGACCATAAAGAAGGCTGACCGCCAAATTGATGCTTTTGAATTGTGGTGCTGGAGGAGACTCTTGAGAGTCCCCTGGACTGCAAAGAGAACAAACCTATCCATTTTGAAGGAAATCAACCCTGAGTGCTCACTGGAAGGACAGATCCTGAAGCTGAGGCTCCAATTCTTTGGCCATCTCATGAGAAGAGAAGACTCCCTGGAAAAGACCCTGATGTTGGGAAAGTGTGAAGGCAAGAGGAGAAGGGGACGACAGAGGACGAGATGGTTGGACAGTGTCATCGAAGCTACCAACATGAATTTGACCAAACTCCGGGAGGTAGTGGAAGACAGGAGGGCCTGGCGTGCTCTGGTCCATGGGGTCACGAAGAGTCCGACACAACTTAACGACTAAACAAAACAACAAGTCTTGTTGCTTCAATGGACCTACCCTAATTGAGTTAGGTCACTGTTCCCCATTGCTTGCTTGTATAATTTGATGTGGTTTGCCCACAAAGATTTTGTGCACACTTCCCCAAATACGCAGATGTTTATTTGCCAGGGGAGATTGCTTTACAAAATTCTGAGAAAAACAAGTAGCACAGGATAAATGCATTTTGGTTTGTATATTGGTTCAAGATGATTAGTAAGATCATGGTAGGGCAGCTGATGACTCCAGGATCATGAGGGTGCTGTGTCTGCTCCAGGGTTTAATCTGAAGTGTACATAAGGTATGCAAAGTGTTGAACCTAGGTCTCAGAATTGGCTCTGCACATTGGATAGCTCCTTATACACATCAGACTAAAATGCAGAGCAGTGTCACAGCTCTGCGAACACCAGCCACACCAAGTAACTTCTTTCTTATCCTTACTCTTAGCAGAAGGTGTTCCTTTTCCCTTTCATCCCATGACTACCACTGGAAGCTAACTTGTTGACAATACTTTATTTAAGGCACTTGTCCATCTTTTGGCAGCACATCTGTCAGCAGAGAAAGAGCATGAAAGCATAGCATGTACAGGTTAATTTAAATGGATAGGGATGTGCTATTTGGGGGTTTTGGACTTCAAATGCAAAGGCCTAGGTGGAAGGCTTCGGGGCCTAGTTTCATGGTCTAGCTTCCCACTCAAAAAGGATGCTAGAGTCTCCTGGCAAGCACCGGGACAGCTTCCATTTTGAACAGGAAGCTAAGCCACAAAGCTAGGCCTTTCTCCAGGTGAGCCACATCTAGGTGTGTCTATAGGTATGGATCCATCTATCAGGTGGAAGTCCGAAACGTCTGAATGACATATCCCTATAAATAAATATGAGATAGAAGAGCAGTTTTGCTATTAGCACTCAAAATCAGTTTTGTGTTCCATGAATTTACATAAATTCCAGCTACGATATGGAGGAAAAGGTCATGACAATGAGAGACAGTATTCTGATGGTGCTGAATATTAGAGGCAGTTAATCCCAAACAAACCTTTCAAGAATACTCACAGTGATCTGGATCATGAAAAGGAACATTTCCTGACCTTTTCTGCAAAGGGCCACATTCCCTGAGGGACAGATTGATAGGGTCTGCATTCTTACCCTGAGTGCAAGCAGCATACAGGGCCAGAAGCAAAATTAGGTGGAGCTGTCATTTTCATTTCTTTCTCTGCCACTTCTTTTTCTCTCTGTCTCCTGCACTATCCCTACTTCCCCTCCTCCTTCCCCTTTATCCAGTACCTCCTTCTATCTTCCTTCCAGGCAGGTAGGCTGCCAGGGGAGGATCAGATTGATCGGATCCAATGCCTGCAGTAATCACATACGAAGCATTTGAAATTAGACCATGTAAACCACATCCATATCCATATCCAAGTTTTCTGTGTCATGGCACATCTGGGAGCTTTGTTCTCAGTTAATTTCCTTAGGGAAACAGTTAATCCACAAAGATCTTGAGACCTTTACAGTCTTCTTGTTTGCATAAAGGAGAGCTAGATTTCAGCATACAGTAGCCAGAATCTTATTGTTATTTGCATAAGGTTTGTATAAGTGGTCATAGATAATTGCCACTAATTGATGAGATGCTGGGCTGTATCTGGTCATGCACCCAACTGAAAAGTGGAGATGTACCTTGGGATTTCATTAATTAGCCCAATTAGCTACGGACGTTTACATAAACCCTATATGAACATTAAAAGGAGTCATGTGAATATCGTTATTATTTTTGTACTGTCACCACCACCATCATCATAACTATCAGTGTACAATTCACATCCTACCCTAAAGCTTTACTGTCTGGAAAAATAGATGTTGCATTTTCTGAGTGAAGTGATGTATGGGACACAGATGCATCTCCACAGGAAACATTTGCATTGACTCACTATCACATTCTCCTAATTAGATGCCTCTGAATAATAATAATTTTAAAAAAAACCCTTCTGCTTACAGCATGATTTAAAAAAAAACATTTCACATTGTCTGGCAGTTTACGTTACCCAAATGCCATCAGCAAAATCTCTCTGACATAAATTAAAGAGGTGCTAATGTTAACATTTAATGAGTCTTTAACCACTGAGATCAATAAGCAATTCTGCAGCTCCATTCAGACGAATATTTACTGGGTGTGTGGCCAGCCTGGTAGCAGGACACTGGGGGTTGGTGTGCTGCTCTGTAGTGGAGTCTTGTCCACACGGCATGAAAAATTCAGGTAACATTGACAAAATTCTTTCCTATCTTCCATGAAAGGATAAATATACTAAAGAGTGATGTGTGGTAAAATTGTCTGTCTGTCTGTCTGTCTGTCTGTCTGTCTCTCTCTCTCTCTCTCTGTATGGCTGGATAACTCAGGTATCTGGCTGTGGAGCCAGAGGTTGGGAGTTCCATTCCTCACTGTGCCTACTGGGAGAAAATTCAGCCTGTGCGGCCTTGGGCAAGCTGTACAGTCCCAGGGTGTCCTAAGGGAATGGTAAACCACTTCTGAGTATCATGTAAGTAGTAATAGGGCATAGCCCCCATCAAATCATCATTTTGACAGGTGCCCCGCCCCCTGTAAGGCGGGACATAAGGCTCAAGGATCGATTTCCGGGGTCAAGGGTCAACCCTGGCCCCTACCGCCGGAAGGGGCGGGCTTAGGGATGACGTAAGGGCTTGTGGAGGTCACCGTGGACCTATAGAGGTTTTCCTAGAGTCTGGGGTCCCCCCGTGACCAGAGGGGGGCCTGAGGATTGGCCCCCCGAAGTATCTTGTCACCCCGTGGCCCTGTAGGCCAAGAGGTGGCTGTAGGGCATGCCTTGGCATGCCCTTAGGCCGCCTGGGGCTGAAATTCCACAGCAGGGGATTTCGGGGCCCTTCTGATATACTGTAACAATAAATTAAATAATTAGACCTTCAAAAGAGGAGACAATTTTAAAGCAATGGTTAAAAAACAACAATAACAAGCCTCTTCAGTTATGAATGATTTCGGGGCCCTTCTGATATACTGTAACAATAAATTAAATAATTAGACCTTCAAAAGAGGAGACAATTTTAAAGCAATGGTTAAAAAGCAACAACAACAAGCCTCTTCTGTTATGAATGATTTCGGGGCCCTTCTGCGCACGCTTGCCGCTCTTTGCAGAGACCGGAACGGTTTGGAGACGATAGCGGACCAGGAAAAAACCTGCAATAAGTTGAACACTACAAAAATAAAAATAAAAACCCGCGTTTTAGTAAAACTGCTTTAAGACTATCCAAAGTAAAACATTTTCCACATTTTATACTCGTGGCCTTTTCCTAGAATCTGTGTGTGTGTGTGTGTGTGTGAAAACCCTTTTTATTTTACCAGGAATCGCTCCATAGAGTTTTAAGCCATAGTTTTGCAGAGAGATGTTGACCAGAACTTAATAATAATCCACAAAGTAGACAGCTCTCATAAGGCCTATAAACTTTTGAAAAAAGCTTGCAACTTAAAGACAATGTGTAACTATCAAAAACATCAGGCGGCCCCTGTAGACCAATGGGAAGCGGCTGGAGGGGTTTGGCTAGAAAAGGGTGGGCCTCCTGTCTCGGAAAGGCCCCAGCAGTGTTTTTGGAGAGTTCTGCGAGCGCTGACCGTTCTTTGCAGAGGCTGTGCTGCTTTGGAGAAGATGGCTGACAAAGAGAATCAAGCTCCCGAGACAAGCCAAAAGGATCCGGGGAGACCCAAAAGGCGTTTGCGACCCAAAGGTTACTACTATGGAGCTGTGGGCTTTTCTCAGCCCCTGTACCCCTTAGGAACTCCTACAAGGCCCAGGGGGAGCCTGCCTGAAGACCCAGAAAAGCTAAGAAGAAAATGCAAGACTACAGAAGACCTATACGTATTTAACGCAAAGCCAAAGCAGACGCCGAAAAGCACAAGAAAGCTGGCCTGCACCCTGATGTGGGGAGATGATAAAGATGATGATCTTGAGTGCGATTGTGGACAATGGTCAAAAACAGATTTACAAAAGTCAACCGGAGATGCCCTGAAATCAGCAGAGGACGTGGATGGCTGTGTGCTAGCGAAACCGGGTTTTGTGGGGGATGACAATGGCCCTGAGGATCTGACCGTGGAAGAGGCTTCAGATGATGGCTTTGAGAGTGATGCAGAGGCCCAAGGCAGTCCGGTAAGAGCAAATTTCTAAAAGGCATAGTTATGGGTGACGTTAGGGGATGGTGGTGGTATGGTCTTTAAAAAGCTTACTAAAATGTTGTCTCATTCTCACCCACAGGAGAATGCTCAGCATGATGATGATGATGAGAAATCGCCCTGCAGGAATATACAGTCTGTAAATCTGTCCTGTATTTCATGTGTTTCTACAACCCCTGAAGTTTAGATGTATGTTTTGCAATGCCCTTATAATATACTGGTTTTAATAAAGAGCATTTATTGTACCATAACTTGTTCATATTTGAATACATTTATAATAGGTTAAAACAAAGTAAAGCTAATCTGTATGTCATGTGCTTGTACTATCCCTGAGGTTTAGAGGTTTGCTTTACAAAAGCCTTGTAATATAATGTCTTCTAATAAAGAGTCTTTATTGTACCATACCTTGTGCATATTTGTATATATTTATAATAGGTTAAAACAATTATTTATTGCAAGGATTCAGCACAGATTGGCAGTAAGGGGAAAAAGAAAATGAGTCATTTCTGTTTACCTGTAAAAATCGAGATTTCAGATGTTTGAACTCACATCAGAATCAGGTCAGCTCAGGACCAAATAGGTCCAAAACCGAACTGTCAAAAGAAGTCTTAAGAAATAGCTGTGAGTGTACAATGTTACGGGCCTCCATCCATAGTTCTTCAGGCACTCTGGCCGCCAAATCTAGTTCCTTAAATCTGTTCTTCGCTTCCACTGAGTATTCATAGGGGATTTGTTTAGATTACACCTGACTAGTCCAATGGTTTTTCCTCCTTTCTTCAGTTTAAGCTTGAGTTTTGTTATAAGAAGCTGATGACCAGAGCCACAATCAGCTCCGGGTCTTGTTTTTGCTGAATGAATAGAGCTTCTCCACGGCGTCAATGTTTGACATTCTCGAGGATGATGCGTTGTGTGTGTGTCCGGGAAACCTGCTGTAGACAGAATAACCACCAGGGATAGAAAAAAAACAACTAGAGAGAACATATGATAATTCCTGTGCCTGCCTCTTTTTAAATTTATTCATATATGCCATTACAAGAGCCACCTGTCATAGAGGAAAGGGGCATTACATGTACATGGATTCTAGCAGCCATGATAGCCCCCACCCCAACTTTATATTCAGAACATTCTTTTGATGTAGTACAAGTCATGAGCTAGCAAATGGCCCTACCTACGGCCATCCCTTTTGGCTGGTAAATATGTAAAAATGGGCCTGCTAGAACGAGCCTTTCTTTTCATAAATTTAGAACAGTTCTCACTTGAACAAACCAACTTGAGAAAACTGATAGAGAGAGAGAGAGAGGTAAGTTTTGCTGGCTTGGGTGTAGTGAAGAAGTGACTAGCCCCTGTGCACTGTAACCAGGGACCTTACAGTGGCATTCTGGGAGCTGTAGTCAAAATGTTTGCAGTAGCTTTACTGCTTGCTTCAGGCGCCTGATTAGCTGTTGATGGGGCGGGGCGGGGGTCCTTGCGTCTTTAAAGAGGCTGCGGGGCGCGTTGTCTCTTTCCTTTTCCAATGGCTGACGGAGGCTTGCGAGGTGAGCGCGGGGCTTTTGAATCTCAGGGGAGGGAAGAAAATAGGATATACCTTTATTGGGCCACTGGAAAATAAGTTTCTTGGCATTGTTTTATTGAGCAGTATGCAACGGTTGGGGAAGGGTGGGGGTAACTGCCTCACGTAACAGCTTAGAATGTATGTCCCAGCTTCTCAAAGGAAGAGCCCCCCCCCACGTGTTCTGCCGTTCCAGCAAGCCTTCATTATGCTTTTGAACCTCGGAGGTCTCTATTTGGGGTTAGGGGCGTTGTTACACGGCTGGCCTGCCTCAGAGAGCTGTAATTAAAATTTAGTTCCCCCCCCCCCCAAAAAAAAAGAATGTAGGAGCATTGTGAAACATGCTGAAACAAAGCTTCATTTTGACAACTTTTTAAAGTTACCTTGAACTCTAAGGAGCTCATTGAAGAAATGCAGTATAGAAATGTAACAAATAAATATGCATGTATATGAGGTATGGCAAGTACTCAAAATATTTTAACCATTAATAAGACATCCTGTAGAAATTGATCATCTGTTGGCTTCCATAATCTATTTTAAAAAGAATAGGCCTTTTGAGAGGTTTCTAAGCATTTCATAAGAGTATTTATGTACATCAATGTTCTGTTTGTGAGAGACAGTTCATTTCAAAAAGGGGATTTTTATTCAGTCCTTGCATTATGGAAACACAGAAAAATGTCTAGTGAAAGGTTAATTTACCTTGCCTTATTGATAATTAATAAACAGAATTGCCAGGACCTGTTTCTCTGAGGTATCTTATTGCGACAAGACATTTAATGGAAAAAGTTTCAATAGTAGATGTGTTAAACATTCTATTCATGGTCATCCGATATAACCTACAGGCCATATAGCACGTATCCAGAAACATTTGCTTTTGCAACACCCTAGCAAAACAGGCGTTGTCAGGGGTCTGTATCTCTGAGATAACAAAATGGCACATGGCTTCTCATGAACATGAGGAAACAGTTTTGCTTTTATTTATTTTTGCCCATTCTGTGCAGGAAGCTTTCAAATTCTGTACAGTTTAATGCCCTTCCTGGTGAGTCCTGCACAGAAAAGATGCCATTCTGTTCAAGAATTAAAACAATCCTACACAGTTTGTGAAACCAGCCTTCCAAGGAGCTCCATGCTTAAATTCTGAAGACCAATCACCAAACAAAGCAAGCTAATGTGTATAATCTCAGAAGTGAGAGAAGCTTGGCCTGTGAGACTTAAACACCCACATTAGTTAAGACAGGTTATGTCTAGCAGCCGTTTTTGGAGTAAGTTAACTATTTCAGATAAGTTATGCATTAGTAATTATCAGTTCTGTTCCTCATGCTATGAACTCTTCCTTTGAGCAATATTACAACTTGCTGTTGTTGATACAGACAGAAATGCCAAAGCTTTAATGATGGGGGCAAGTTAGAAGAATTTTTCAAGAAAATTCCAGATCTTATTTCTATATATCCACCAGGAAATAAACATCCCAGGTTTCAGCACAGCTTAATAACAGAGGAAACTGTCAACTTTCAGGACTCCCAAACTGGACCCTATTTTGCTAGCACCCTGGGTCATACAGCTTGTTACAGCTATTGCACAGCCATATTTCAAGTGTGCACATGTCACACAGAACCATTCTTCCCCACCCTGTTCTGCGCCATTATTTCAACCTTCTTAATTGTCCTTCCCCAAGCATTCAACCCCACCCCACACCCCTTGTTTTTTTAAAATGTTTTGAAAGAAATGCTCTTTCAGTGATGGAGCAATAGCAAATTTTTATGCCCCCCCCCCCCACAATAGCTCAGCTAGGTAGGACAGTATTTTATCCACCCTCATGAACACATTAGAATATAGCTAACAGAAGTTTTTTTTTATTTTTTAGGTATACAGAGCCTCTCTTTAATAATCCCAAGACAGCAGCCCGAGGTTCTGCACGCTATTTCTAACCAATTTAACTGTAGTTCATGGGGATTTTGAATGCCTCTTGTATTATTTAGCAGTTTTCTACCACTATCAAAAGAGATTTTTGTAGTTCTGTTTTATATAAGTCATGATTTCTACATTTTCATCCTGAAAGCCATAATTATACTCAGCCACAAAAAGGTGGACAAACATATGTATATAAAGTTAGTTGTGTAAAAGTATTGTATGTCATGAAATGATGTTTCCTTTCTGTCACTGATATATAACTGAACATACAGGTTAGCAAACAGGGCTCAGTTAGGGGCGCGCTATAACTGTGTACTGTTTGATGGTTTCAGGGAGGGAGAGGTTCAGTTGCATTACCACAGGCTGCAATTTTTCCTAAATTAACATGTTTAGAGAAAAGAAGAGATGTGGGACAGTTCTTAAGGCCATTCACATTCCTGCTGCCCTAGAAACCAACAATTCTAAATGTTTAGGAACCTTGTTACAGGATGGGCATGGCAAAACCCTCAAGTTCACATTATGTAGCTGTGCATCTGCAAAGAAATAAACCCTTCTTTTCCCCTTTCTGTGTTGCAGGAAAGTGGAGTAACTATGCTGGACAGGCAGGACCTGACCAGAAATCTCAACGCTTGACTTTCTTAACACTTCTTTTGGCAGTTCGTTTTTGGACCTACTTGGTCCTGAGCTGTCCTGATTCTGATGTGAGTTCAAACGTCTGAAATCTCGATTTTCACAGGGCAAGAGAAATGACTTTTCTTTTTCACCTTACTGCCAATCTGTGCTGAATCCTTGCAATAAATAATTGTTTTAACCTATTATAAATGTATACTGATGAGCGGATGTTTTATTTTTGTATTTTGCAGAATGATCCACAAAGGTTGACCGTTGGTTAAGGTGATGGTGTGTAGAAATATTACTTGGTAAATCTTCGAGCACCCATCAGGGGGAAATACAACTTAACAATCTCTAAAAGCACTGTTGCTTAAAACTATGGGGTACTTCTGGAAAATCAAAAGGGATTTTAACACGCACACAGAGATTCTAGGAATCTTCCTTGGGTATAAAAAGATGGAAAAAATAATCAATTTTACTAAAATGTGGGGTTTTTTGTACTGTTCTCTATGCAATGTATAGGCGTCCTGATCAGAAAGCCATTGAGAAACATCCCCTACCTTCAATGTTTTGATCTGCTTTTTGGCCTCCCTAAAGAGAGGGTTCAGACCGCCAAATATCCCCGCTGATGAGGGTGTATAATAGATGCCTATTGATCTACTCTAGCCCTCTGACTGTGCTCAGACCAAAAAAAAACCACTATATCCACATAGAATTGGAATATGGCATGCACTACCCCTTAGTTTAACCATTAGCCTCTGAGGGCGGCTGGTATGAAAGGCCGAGCTGAAGTCCACAAAAGCAGCTGTACATAGTTTCCCTACTGCTCCACATGTGACAATGCATTATGCTGGTGTAATAAAAATAAAAAAAGCTACAGCACCCCGTTGATCTATTTGTTCTATATGCACGCTGATGGGTATCAAAACTCTGAGGGAGAGATGGTATAGTATAACTCTGAATCATTTTTTTTTTTCAAAACTTTTCGTCACTACAGCTCTATTAGCCTGTGGAATTTGTGGATCTGGCAAAGCCTTAGACAAGCGAGTGCTGATTCTTACTTTTATGAGGGACGCTGGGTTAAAGCTAGTCTATGTAGCCTTTTGCTTTACATGCGCCATGGTTGGAATTTCACTTATACTAGATGTGCCTCTACAAAGAAATAAACCCTTCTTTCCCTTTCTGTGTTGCAGGAAAGTGGACTAACTATGCTGGACAGGCAGGACATGCTCAGCAAGTTCAACACTTTTGACTTTCTTAACATTTTTCCACCACTTAGGATTTTGAATATTGAAACTGAGTTTCATTCATAAACCATTAGCACTCACTCACAGCTATTTCTTAAGACTTCTTTTGACAGTTCGGTTTTGGACCTATTTGGTCCTGAGCTGACCTGATTCTGATGTGAGTTCAAACATCTGAAATCTCGATTTTTACAGGTAAACAGAAATGACTCATTTTCTTTTTCCCCTTACTGCCAATCTGTGCTGAATCCTTGCAATAAATAATTGTTTTAACCTATTATAAATATATACAAATATGCACAAGGTATGGTACAATAAAGACTCTTTATTAGAAGACATTATATTACAAGGCTTTTGTAAAGCAAACCTCTAAACCTCAGGGATAGTACAAGCACATGACATACAGATTAGCTTTACTTTGTTTTAACCTATTATAAATGTATTCAAATATGAACAAGTTATGGTACAATAAATGCTCTTTATTAAAACCAGTATATTATAAGGGCATTGCAAAACATACATCTAAACTTCAGGGGTTGTAGAAACACATGAAATACAGGACAGATTTACAGACTGTATATTCCTGCAGGGCGATTTCTCATCATCATCATCATGCTGAGCATTCTCCTGTGGGTGAGAATGAGACAACATTTTAGTAAGCTTTTTAAAGACCATACCACCACCATCCCCTAACGTCACCCATAACTATGCCTTTTAGAAATTTGCTCTTACCGGACTGCCTTGGGCCTCTGCATCACTCTCAAAGCCATCATCTGAAGCCTCTTCCACGGTCAGATCCTCAGGGCCATTGTCATCCCCCACAAAACCCGGTTTCGCTAGCACACAGCCATCCACGTCCTCTGCTGATTTCAGGGCATCTCCGGTTGACTTTTGTAAATCTGTTTTTGACCATTGTCCACAATCGCACTCAAGATCATCATCTTTATCATCTCCCCACATCAGGGTGCAGGCCAGCTTTCTTGTGCTTTTCGGCGTCTGCTTTGGCTTTGCGTTAAATACGTATAGGTCTTCTGTAGTCTTGCATTTTCTTCTTAGCTTTTCTGGGTCTTCAGGCAGACTCCCCCTGGGCCTTGTAGGGGTTCCTAAGGGGTACAGGGGCTGAGAAAAGCCCACAGCTCCATAGTAGTAACCTTTGGGTCGCAAACGCCTTTTGGGTCTCCCCGGATCCTTTTGGCTTGTCTCGGGAGCTTGATTCTCTTTGTCAGCCATCTTCTCCAAAGCAGCACAGCCTCTGCAAAGAACGGTCAGCGCTCGCAGAACTCTCCAAAAACACTGCTGGGGCCTTTCCGAGACAGGAGGCCCACCCTTTTCTAGCCAAACCCCTCCAGCCGCTTCCCATTGGTCTACAGGGGCCGCCTGATGTTTTTGATAGTTACACATTGTCTTTAAGTTGCAAGCTTTTTTCAAAAGTTTATAGGCCTTATGAGAGCTGTCTACTTTGTGGATTATTATTAAGTTCTGGTCAACATCTCTCTGCAAAACTATGGCTTAAAACTCTATGGAGCGATTCCTGGTAAAATAAAAAGGGTTTTCACACACACACACACACACACAGATTCTAGGAAAAGGCCACGAGTATAAAATGTGGAAAATGTTTTACTTTGGATAGTCTTAAAGCAGTTTTACTAAAACGCGGGTTTTTATTTTTATTTTTGTACTGTTCAACTTATTGCAGGTTTTTTTCCTGGTCCGCTATCGTCTCCAAACCGTTCCGGTCTCTGCAAAGAGCGGCAAGCGTGCGCAGAAGGGCCCCGAAATCATTCATAACAGAAGAGGCTTGTTGTTGTTGCTTTTTAACCATTGCTTTAAAATTGTCTCCTCTTTTGAAGGTCTAATTATTTAATTTATTGTTACAGTATATCAGAAGGGCCCCGAAATCATTCATAACTGAAGAGGCTTGTTATTGTTGTTTTTTAACCATTGCTTTAAAATTGTCTCCTCTTTTGAAGGTCTAATTATTTAATTTATTGTTACAGTATATCAGAAGGGCCCCGAAATCCCCTGCTGTGGAATTTCAGCCCCAGGCGGCCTAAGGGCATGCCAAGGCATGCCCTACAGCCACCTCTTGGCCTACAGGGCCGCGGGGTGACAAGATACTTCGGGGGGCCAATCCTCAGGCCCCCCTCTGGTCACGGGGGGACCCCGGACTCTAGGAAAACCCCTATAGGTCCACGGTGACCTCCACAAACCCTTACGTCACCCCTAAGCCCGCCCCTTCCGGCGGTAGGGGCCAGGGTTGACCCTTGACCCCAGAAATCGATCCTTGAGCCTTATGTCCCGCCTTACAGGGGCGGGGCACCTGTCAAAATGATGATTTGATGGGGGCTATGCCCTATTACTACTCATGTACTTTAAAAACCTTGAACTGGGTCACCATAAGTTGAAATCAACAGAAGCTTTTGGAATTTGGACTAAGGGCTGCTGGTTGACCACCCCTGGTAGAAATTCAGGAGCATGTTCATATTATTCACTATAGAACTGTGACTAGATTTGTAATGCTCTGATTTGGAATACATTTCTCCAGTTGGTATGCTCATTTGTACTACTAATTGAATGCCATTTTGTCTAGAAGTTTGCATCTCCTCGGAATGTAAAAGAGGATCTGCATGTAGCTATTTCAGAGCTCAGAAATCTGTTTTTAAGAAAAATGGACAGAGGACGCACTGGCATGAGAATTATAGAATCATTCCAATGTTGCTTAGACACAGGCTTATTTCATTATTTATTTACTTGAGCTATAGCCTGCCCACCCCCTAGTACCTAAGCTAGCTAATAGTATATATTTGTTTTTAAAAATACAGTTAAAATACATTATAAATAGGGGCTGAAATTCTGTTGTGTAGTGTAGTAAGTTGCAACTAGAGTAGACCCATTGAAACAGCAGAGATTTGGTTAGTCAAGTGTTCCATAAGTCCCATTGATTCCATGAGTCTAACCTAGTTGCAACTTACAAAGCAAAGCAACTGAGTTTCAGTCAGTAGAAAATAATTAAATTAGTTTTCAATATTAAAAACAGAAGACTGTTAGTTTTTAAAATCACTCAATTAAAATAAGTGTAAATTATTGATAGAAAAAGGCATTACCCCTGATTACTCTCCTTGGCCAAAGGCCTGCATAAAGAAGAAGGTTTTGATGTGCTGTTAGGAGAGCAGAGAGGTGGCCAACATAGCTTCTCTAGGCAAGGAATTTCATAATTTGGGAGAGGCCACTGAAAAATTCCTCTTGTGTCCTTTGAAGGTTGCAGGACTGAGATAAGGACCTCTCTTTAAAATTTTAGAGCCCAGACAGACTTATCTGGGAGGATACCACCTTTTGGACCCAAGTTTTATAGGGCTTCAAAGGTCATAACCAGAACTTTGAAATGAGCCTGCAACAGGATCATTAACTAGGCTTCACCATGTCTTTATCTTTATAGTCATTCATCTTAAAAGTAATTATCCCGGCACTTAATGTTAGCTCCTTACACCCAGTATTCTCTGTCCATGACTAGAACATCCAATTAAGCAGTCTATTGTTTGGTGAGCCTCCATTTGTGTCAGTTCTCTTGTGTTCTTGTCCCTCCCTTTCAGACCATGTATACTACTCTGGTGCATCTGCTTTAGATTACAAGACAGTTTCAGCCATTTCCCTTTTTAATTTGGCCATGCAATTTCAAGAAAATGACTTAAGATTCTTTATACTCTCCAAAGTATCTCTCCAGAAAATTAACATAGTAAGAGACTTTTAGAAGATAATATAGGGCTAGATCCAAGATCACTTGATTGATTCTTGTGAACCTGTTTATGCCAGCAAGATCTAAAATCTTACCTTACTCTTATGTGGATTTCCTTTGGTAAGGGTGGGAAATAAATTGGAAATTGCAAGGGACTCACACAGTCCTGAAATGTTGCCAATATCTTCAATTCTCAGAGGGACAATAATATATGGTGCACACACTCATCATGAGCAGTGTGCATGCCCAGCATTATTTGCCAGGCAATGACAGAAGCAGCCCCAGTGCTTGTCATGAAAGCTCATAGATCCAAGTAGAGATGGGTATGAAATGAACCATGAAGCAAAAAAAACAAACAAACCCACAAATTGGACCATTTTGTGGTTCTTTTCAGGGTGCTTTAGGGAAGCACGCCTGCCCAGAATGAAACGAAATGGCGGACTATTATCTGTGTTGCCAATTTGTACACTTTTTTTGTGTGCACATTGTCCCTGGCCAGACAGTCCAGTGCCACTCAATCAATTCCCTAGGCAATGCTGTGGTAGACCTAGAGAAAACTTGGTGTAGGATTTATTGTCAGGTCAGGCAGCCAACCACGGAGCTCCAAGTCCATTCTCTGGGAGTAGCTGGTTATAGGAGCCACACCCTGGGCAGCTCAGCTGTGGTTTCACTTTTGCAGAAGCTGGCATGAGAAGAAGATGCTTAGCTAGCTGGTCTCTTCCCATGTCTGCTCCCTTTCTGCTCCCTCCCCCAGTCCACCTCATGATGAGCAACACTCTGTCTCAAGTTACCTTGCATGAACCACTCATTTAATTTTCCCCAAGCCAGCTGCTAAAGAACACTTTCCTGGGGGAACCTGCTTTGTGGGGCTATAACTCGGACGCTCAAATCCAGTCTTTCTCAAATGTGGATGGGATGGGGAGGAGAGTCATCTGAAGACTGTGATTTTGGCATCTCTAATTCACGTGGGGGACATTCTACTGCTCCCAGAATTTCCAAATTGCACAAATCACAAAATGATTTCTTTCATCAGAAAGTTCATTAAAGTTTGTGATTCATGAATAGCAATGAATCACAAATAATCATGGATTGCCATTTTCCCGGTCCATGCCCAACTCTGATCTCCAGCATTCTTATAATCAAACTCAATAATCATGAAACACATACAGCTTATAAATAGTTGAAGTCTCTACTGATGACAACCTTGCACCAAGAGCTGCTTGGATGGTGTTAGAACCATTGTCATTAATTATAGAACAACCAGCCCTCTGCTCTTTGCAGCAGGAACTATACAGAAATGTGCAGCATAGCCTTCTCTTGTTTTTTCAGCCCATGTTCTGGGGAACACAGGATGCATGATTTGCTCCTTCCTGGGTAAGAGCAGTGAGCTTCTTTTGGTTTGTTTGTTTTTTAAAGCAAGACTACATATTCTATGGGGCACAAAATTCTTTGGATGCCAAGGCAAAACAGTGTTTAATTTACTCCTTGCCCCCTCTGGTCTCTTTCATGTTGCTTCTGTAACGTGTGTCCAGCATAGAGCATTAAAGCTGTTACATCAGTGCAAGAAATGGATTTGTTAATTCCTTTCATTGATCTCCTATTGCTTAAACGAAGAGTAGAAGTGGGCAATCATCTGGCATGTTCCCCCCCTCCAAGTTTTCTGTCACAAAATCAATTATGCAACCAACCTTACAATCCATGTGAGAATGGTCACAACACCAGGATGCCTCTGCCAGAGTAAAGGGGCCCTTTTGTGACTGTGCTTCCACATTGCATTTAGGCAATAGACTACTCTCCATTGCCTCATAGAACCAAATGCTGAGAATCAAGGCAAGAGGGGTGAAGAACTTGTGATTTTCCTGCAATGCTCTTTCACAGCAATTTGCAAATTCACTTGATTGGCCATCCAGAGGAAACCATAGGTTCTGTTTGCATCGTGATCTTACAGATCTGGCAGCTTTGAAGACGAGTCATTGCAGGTCTTACAGGTTATCTTCACCTTCTAATTGCAGAACTTCCCACCTCATATTTTCTAGCCCTAAAGTTAGCTTTCATAATTATTAAACATTGAACGAACCCCCTGAATGCAAGTAAAAGCCACCTCTTGATCTCTCTTAAGGTATGTGAGTGGTCTGAAACAAATCTCTCTTCCCATGCAAACAGGAAAAACAAGGGCAAGCACAATATTTCTAATATTCCTTTCTTATAATATTCAGATAGGTTTCTTTTCCCACAGTGGTCCATCTTACCTTATCCATGAACCATGGAACTGATATCACAGAATTCTATATTTCACTGTGAAATTGTGCATTTTGTATTGAAGTTTCCATGGCACATCTTGGAGAACAGAAAAGTTTTTTTAAAAATGAATCCAGTTTGAGCTCACGCCTCATCTTTAAAAGATAATCTTCACACGCTAGACAGGAGTATACATTGATGATTCCCAGGGAAAGTATGTGATATAAACAAAGACAAACTTCTAAAGCTGATATTCAAGAGCTCCTTCCTGTCTAAAAATAAAGACACTGAAGCCCAGGACAGACAACTTTAATTACACCTTAGAGGATCCACAGTGTCTTTGGTCTGTTGGTGTATTAATCAGAAGAGCCAGGAAAAGAAACAAGCAAAGGAAATGAAGTGAGGTTAGTTTGTTAGAAAAGAACTGTGCAAGGCTATTAGTGCTACAAAAGCTGAGGGATTTCCTGAACATATTTCCAGGAGAATTAACTTTGCCATTAAACAAAGTCCCCTGGCATCTCTGGGGGGTGTTGTTGTTTTCTTTGCACCTAATGCTAGGGTTATAATGGTTTAAAAGGAGGAATTTTCATGCTGTATATTTCGGCTGAACATGGAAAATGACTCTGTCAAGACGTGGAATTTTGTGGGTATAGAGTGTTAAAATAATTAAGAGGGTGAAGAAAAAGCAGCCCCCAAAAATGTACATTGTGTTTTAAAAATGAGGCTTGATCAGTTTATTAAGAGCAGCTGCAAAGCAATTAGCCAGTTCTCCAGCCATGCAAGGTCACTGTATCATAACATTACTGATTGTTGACCATGTTTTATAGGCCTTTATTCCTCCAGGCTTTGCAAACATTTTTAGTCATAATAAAGACGCTTATCGTCATAATGGCAGCCTGCCAGATTCTGAGTTACAAGCCCTTGGAGCTACAGGAGGTGCAAAAACAAACAAACAAACAAACAAAACCAATCAAACATGGAGAGATTCCTATTTAAAAAATTCCTTGGTGCATCAGACTCCTATAATTTACAGGTCCTGGGAAAGAGATTATTTACAGTTGGAAGGGAAAGGTAAACAACTGAAAGAACTGTAAATATAGGGAGATAGGAGACACACACATCTACACAAGAAAGCAAAACAGCAATGCTACACCACACACAATGGATACCAACAACTCTGATACTGGGAGAAGACTGAAGAAACTGAATTTGGATATCTTTGAGCTTTGACTTAATTTCGGAAATCAAGGACTTGGTTAGTCAAATGGTTGACTTACGTGAGAAACCAAATAGTTTCCTAATGAACATTTCAAAGATGTTTGAAATGCAAACACCCATAGGGCAGAGAGCAATACTGGTATTATATTGTGGATTCACACTTTGAAAGGAAACTGTTCATGGCTGAGTACCTCACATCTGAAGGGATTAAAGCTACATTAAATGCACTGTGCATTCCTAGTGTGGCGTCAGGGATAGAATGATGGACTCGAACTGTGGAGAACAACGTTTGAATTCCCACTTGACCATGAAAACTCACTGGTGAATTGAAACTAGTAACACTACTCCTTAAATATCTCACTTACTTTGAAAGCCCTCTCCAGTTTTGACTTGACAGCACAGAACACACACATAGGGGAGTTACGTAGCAGATTGTATGCCAGGTAGATTTACAACATGAAGCAAAAAGATAGCTTTGCAGTTAAGGGTAGTTAAAGAGAGTTAGGACAGAGGGTTGGTGGAGTTGGGAGGAGGAAGAAGTTGGTGGATTCAGAATGATATGATTGGAAATGATTGTCTGATTTCATTTTGGAATTAACCATTTTGGGGGTAAATGCCAGCTGTGACAAACACAGGCTTCTGATTTTTCCCTAGAGATCTATAAGGAATTGTCCTGACCTGACAACTCCATTGACAACAACTGCCAATGAAATAAAATGAAGTTACTTCCAATGTCATGTAATCTAAATTACCATCCTCACATGCAAATAATTTCCTATATTGCCTGCCACAAAAAACGTGGATGTCTAACATTATCAATAGAGGGAGATTTTCCATAATTAAAGACTTTTTCCTTCCATCCCACAACTCCAGCTCTTCTCACATGATGAAATAAATTATTTGCAATTCAGACAAGTTGAGGGAGAGAAGGCAAAGTTTTTAATTATGGAAAATCTCCCCCTGCTGGTGATGTCATCACTCCTTCACAGACATAACTACACCAACAGGATTTCAGCCAATGTTTTTAGCCAAGTAGACCCTGGCTGGTGTATGTAGTCAGGTGTGGTGGGAGGGGAAGATGAGCTAGTAAGCTTTTCAAACACCTGCCCCAGCTGTCTCCAAGCAGTTCTCATAAAATTACCCTCTCCCAGACATTTGCTTGTAGCCCAAAATATCTGGAAGGTAACCATTTAGGGAAGTTGACTACTACTGAGAGTATTCTGAAGAACTTAAAAGGGAGCATGCCCTCTTGCTTATATAGGTCATAATGGCCAAGGGGAGCTCAACTTGCTTTGCAAGGAAAATGTCTCAATTTTAACTGTTGTCATCTTCAGATGCAGTGAAAGAACCTTGACCAGAATCATGGAGAGCTGCTGTCAGCCAATTTGGACTACAGAAAAAAAAATTTTTTGCTGGGCCAGTGATAGGGAATGCTGTTAATTGTGTGTATAAGTAAAAACTGTCACCAAGTTTCATAATATTCTGACAGTTATTCAAAACACCTTTTGAAGACTTCAAAAAGAGGCAGGTATGACAGTGGAGGAAAAGGCCTCAAACGGTGTGTTTCTCCTTCTTTCTATTTCTTTCTTCCCTTGTCCTTTGTAAACTGTGTGTTTCCCCCTTTCCTCTTGCTAGAAGTAGAGAAAAGCACAACTGTAGGCCTACAGGACCAACCGAGGTTTGAGACACATGGTTAGACTTTTCTACTATGCTTCTTAACAAATACTTTATTTGTGATTAATGTGATTCCTGATACTAATTCCAAGCTGTCAGCTTCAACACAACGCCAATATCTCTGTTCCTGGTGCCAAGAATGCTGAGAAATGTTTGGCTATTAATTAATTAAGTCAGTCTAGCAACACCTATGAGCATTCATTGACAGAACATTACATAGACTCAGTAGTTAAAGATTACATCTACGCTAACCAATTTAGCTCCATTCAAAGAAAGACAAATATTAGATCCTGTCTGGAGGTTGTTTAATATTCCCCATCATAGGATGTTAAGAAGTGTTGTTCTCTCATCATTGTAGGTTTTATAGTAGGGTGAGAAAGGACAGAAAGAAAGATTGGAGAGTGAGGAAGATAAACAGTTGTCTATCTGGAACCACCAAAACAGTAGCAAATGTGATGTAAGAGGATTTGGGAATGGTGTTTATAAGCCCATTTAGGACTAGTGGATGGGGTTGAGAGAGGTTTTTTTATTACACAATTGTTGGCTCCAATCTAAAATGAGCTTTCAGTTGCTCATCTTGTAAGTCAGCTGCCTCAGATGTTAGATTTGGGTTGGCACGAAATAATGGTAAATAGTTAATTAATGTTTAACTGGCCCGGGAAGGAGGTCTGGCATATATCTTATTGTGTATAAACTTAGCTATAGCTTACCGTGTTTCCCCGAAAAAAAGACAGGGTCTTATATTAATTTTTGCTCCAACAAATGCATTAGGGCTTATTTTCAGGGGATGTTTTATTTTTTTCCATGTACAACAATCTACATTTATTGAAATACAGTCTTCAATACTCTTCTTCTGGTTGGTGCACAATGCTGCACAATGGTGGAAGGCGGGGTTTCACTTAACTGGGGCTTATTTTTGGGGTAGGGCTTATATTACGAGCATCCTGAAAAATCATACTAGGGCTTATTTTCAGGTTAGGTCTTATTTTCAGGGAAACAGGGTACCTTTCTGCCAACAAAGGGCACTCTAGGCAGTTAACAGTGAAGCTGACATTACAAAAATAATCCATCTGGAACCTGGAAAGTGGTCAAAAACACAATTTAAGAAGGACTACACCTACAGATCCTTCAGCCATATGCAGGCTCCGTTGATTGTAATCCACCTTGCAGATGTCATTTCATCCTTCTACATGGAGCCAAAATGTCTTCCCACTGATCTCAGTTGTAGTTATGGTCCTTTCCCTCCCCGTTCAGTAGGATTTCATCTCCAAAAGATTACTCAGCACACTGAAGAGTGGAACACCTGGAATGTCTCTACAAAATACCCATCACTGCATTTTATCTGACAGAATTGTTGAATTTCTGCATGCCCATTTGCCCCAGCTGCACCCATCTCTTATCCACAGCAGAGAAAGGAGCTCTCCCTGTTTTTTTTATTGGCATATAGGAACAGAGTGTCGAAGACGGGGAACGTGAATTTTCAACATTTATTGCTTATTTCATCATGGAAGTGTTCCAGCTGTCTATCTTGGTAACAGAAAATCCCCAGGAGAGCTTTTCTGGAAATTCACTCAACCTTTCTCCCTCTCCCCCTTCTTTTCTTCCCCAAACCTCTCTCTGGCAGTTTAATAGTCAAGCACTCTTTTCACTTGTTTAACCCATCTTTATTTACTCTGGATGACTATAGCCTCAGCACACTGCTGGAAAGCACGGGTCCTGGATTTTAATTCAAGTTATTGGTCTTGGCTCATTTATATATGCATGAGCAAAGAACTCTTAGATAGACAGCTAATGCTGAGGAAAATATACAGTAATGGAGAATTGCTCTTCCTTGAGTACTGAGAAGACCACTTAGCTCATCTCCTTCATGGGAGGGCAATGAATAGGAATGCATAATGCATGCCTGTGCCGTGCACTCATTGGCCCGGGCATACTGGAAAGGAGCAGAAATAGCCAAATGGAATATCAATCTTTTGCAATGCTGTGAAAAGTCCTAACTAGCAGTTTTCCATTCTATTAGATGTCTAATGTACTGGGTTACCTCTCATCACTCATTTATCCTCCATTCACCCAGGGAGAAACAGATGAATGCTGAAGGATTATTCTTGTGTCTCCTCCTTACCAAGTAGTTTATAGGGCATATCAACAAGAAAAGGGAAAGGACAGAGTTTTTTTGCAAGGCGGCCACTTATATGTCACCTCAAAGGAGGGAATGCATCCCCCAAAAGGTGGGCAAAAAAGGACATTTGGATAAAATTCCATATGTTTATTTAGTTGTAAATATACATAAATAGAAAGGATGCTTATAATTTAAGTGGAGTTATATAGTGCCTGCGTGTGGAATACTATAACCGAATAGAATGTCTGCCTGCTGAATCTGCTGTCCACATTCCTAATATCAGTGAGCAACTTCAATATCACTGATTCCCCTCTAAAATTCTTTAGTTTTAAATTGAACTTGGACTGGAGAGCGCTTCAAATGGTGGGATCATGGGAGATCTATTCCCACTGGAATCTATTCCTGCTTGGAAACATTGTAGTCTAGAGCAGAATGTTCCATTCCATTCCAATGACCAGAATCCTCAGCTAGCACACCCAGGCTGGTTAGGGATTCTGAGTGCTGTAGTCCAAAAAAAAAATACAATTTCCAGGCTCTGAGTCCTAAAACATCTGGAAGACTCTTTCTTCATCTCAGCCTGAAAACATCTTTGATTTCGACACAATATTTATTGGGGAGGGGATTAATTTTTTTTGTTCGTACGGATAAACAACTGGGAGAAAACTGGGAGTCAGAAATCCTTGCTGTTCTACTTCAGGCCACCAGAATATCTAGTAGCTCCATCTCCCATCTCCCTGCACTAACTGTCTAATATATGCAAAGCTCCAATAAGCAAGAGTATAATGAATCTGCCAAAATAACGATATTTTCCTCCTATACTTCAAAGCTGTGATCATACCTCATATCTGCTTTTTAACTGAAAAAATATTCTGTTTAATGTCCCGTAATCTAATATTCATTTTTCAAAGAAAGTAGTCTAGGAAGGCAGCTATATGATTGACTCCTGAGGCCAGTTGGCTTTCTAAGAAGGTCATTTTTCTCAACCTTTTCGTATGGATCTCAGTATCATTTCTTCTGTGAAAAGACAACCTTTGGAAAGCTAGCCTGGCTTCACAAAAGAAGCCCAACTGATAAAGTCAATGATATGCATTGGGGCCATCAATGAAGCAAGATGAGATGCAAAAGATGATTCTGTAGGATCCCAGCTTGTAGACTGTATGCAATCTGATCCAATTACAGAATGGCTCAACATTTGTGATGAATAAAAGCAAACATTTTGAAATCAGTGGGCATTGTACATTGTACATGTGGAGAAACAGTGCTAAGCAAATGTACTTCAAATAACCTTGATATGTGCAATCCGCTGGTTTCAATTGTGTTTTTTCCCAAATAAGCACATTTAGAATCACTCCACTATTTGTTTTGTTTTGTTTTGTCCTGTTTTTAGGCTGGAGATGCATCTGATTTGATCTTTTTATTTCATCCTTCTACATGATTATAGTACTGTCTCATCTTATTTAACTAGTTGGTATATATTTAGATCTACTGTTTAATGACTTAGCTGCAGGAAATGTATATAGTTTTAAATATGTTAAAAGTGTATTTTTTTAAAAAATGCTTTCATGGTTCGTTCAAACAAAGCTGTCACTAAGAGTGCATTTCTTTGTTTTCTAGGAAGAATAAAAATACTGATTATTTAAAACAGTAAAAGGGGCTCCTGAACTTATTTGACAGAATTTTGGCTATCTGTGGAGCACTGGTAAAACTGTTATAAATTTTCATATTTTAAATATGCAAAAGCTTCTAGGGAAAAAAAAGAGAGAGCCCTAGAACCTTTTTGCTAAATATATCAAGTTGTATCCATTGGTGAAACTGTCTCCATGGAAAGCACTTCCACTTCCCCAAGAACAAGACAGTATTCCTCAAATATCTGAAAGTTTGTCACATGGAAGAGAGCAAAGACTTGTTCTCTATTGCATCAGAGCAGAGAAATACATACAATGGGTTTAAATTATGAGAGGGTAGACTTCATATGAACATTAGACAAAGCTTCTTGAAAGTGAAAGCACTACAAGAGTCAAGCCAGTTACCTGAGTAAAGATTTCCTTCATAGAAGATCAACAGGGAGAGTATGGACAGTCATCTGAAGGAGATGTTTTTTCTTTAGATTTCCCTACATCTCAGATCAGAGATTGAATTAGGTGGCCTCCAAAAACTTCTGCACCTCTTTGATAAAATCTGATGCTATAGCATGACAAACTACAGCACACTGAAAGAACCAGAGCTTGGACATGTCGCTTGGAGAGACTAAAGCCTTCCAGAATCTTCCAGACAGCACAGAGAAATCAGGAAGTTGTACTTCAAAAATGTAACTTTTCCAGGTGGGTAGGTAACATTTCATTGTGTTATGATGGCAGTTCACTAAGTAGCAAATATTGTGGCTAAGCATTAGTAGAAGCGTTGACAGTAGCAACAGTTTGACCATGGATCAAGTTACCTAGTGACACAGTTGGCTTTCCCTCCTTGGAGGACTTCAAGCAGAGACTAGGCAGCTATTTGTTGCTCTGGATTGCTTACACTGAACAAGGGACTGTGTTAGATGGTTTACAAGACTCACTCCAGTTATGTGACTCTAAGAAACATATGTCTGATCTTCTATTCTTCTGATGCATGAATTATCAAGTCAAAACTTGTTCCCAGGTTTTCTGGGCTGGAACTCAGGCATGGGATGAATTGACTTTCTTTATTTACAAAAACATAATGGCTGTTGGGCTGCATCAGTAGAAGGATCCAAGTCCACATAGTCATTTCTTTGACTTATCTAATGAATCAAAATGGTGGAAAAGGTTTCATAGGTGCTGATTGTCTCCCACACAATAATGTGACAAATACGCATACATTTTCTTATTCTTGGCAATTTTCTGTTTCTTGTCGTGTTGAGAATCCCTGCTGAGACATTCCCCTGCATCAGTGAAATTTCCTGGTTTCTTGTGAAAACAAGACCCTAGTCCTTTTCCTTTCATTAAAACTTATTTCAACTTTTTTGTGCATTGTTCTGCACAGGAAGCTGGTACATTCTGTACATCTTGATGATCTTTCCAATGAATCCTGAACAGAAAAGATGCCATTCTGTCAGGAACTGCAACAGTCCTGGGCAGCTTGGCACTTTCTTTTGTCCTTTCTAAGTAGGGAAATCTCATTGTGGGATGAAAATACCATTACTGTTTTTTCTCTTTCTCTATAAGGGTAAGAGATTGCAGAATTCACATCCCTATCCCATACATAGGAACACAGAATGTGATAAGTGCTAATAAGACACATGAATCCCATGAGTGCTGGTAGTACTGGGTAGAACTTGGAACAGTTTAGCACAAGACACATTGCTAATATCCTTTTCCTTTGTTTAAAATTCAGGCATTGATGCTTGAAGAAATCCATGCAAACTGAACGAGCTATATTGCCTGCATTTTCAACAAGAAAAATCTCCATTCCTGCCATATTCTGCTTTTGGTTTTTGGGATTGATATGGTAATGGCTGTACTTGAAATCATTAGGACTTCACAAAGTACGAAAGGCCTATTGATTTCCATAAGTCTGCCTTCTTGATCCTAAACATGTTAACATGAGGTTGTCCATTAATTTGAAGTACATCTGTTTACCTCACTTTGATCTTATTGACTCCAAATAATCATGCCACTCATGCCTCTAGGGCCAGGGAAACTCTGAAGAAAGGAAAACATCACACAAAAAAGAAGCAGCAAGATTTTATATCCCACAAAGATAATTCCCCATCCTTTGAAAGTTAGCCATAATGAAGAGAAATCACATATAAGCACTTAAATGTGTCTATTGTTTTAAAGTCTGAGAATAAAATTTCCATGGATTAAAGTCAGTGGAGAAAATGCCAAATTGACCAGGCAGGATCAGCTCTGCTCAGGCCCAAGAGTATAGCTGCCTGGTCAGCAGCATCCCATTCCCTGAGAGGTAGGACCAAAGCCCAAGAGGTAGGCCTTTGTGATGTCACAGGAGCTGACCCTTCTGCTGTCACAAAAGCAGGGTGGGCAGAGCTGTGAGGGAGGCAGAACTGCTTCTGGAACAGATAATTGGAGAAATGGCATGGAAGGAATTGTAGTAATGATAATGATGATGTGCCATCAGGTCAATTCTGACTTATGGCATCTCTTTTCAGGGTTTTCAAAAGTGGTTTACCACTCTCTTCTTCTGGGCATGCCTTGGCATTGTGCAGCACACAAGCTGGCTCTACTTTCAGGAGGCAGAGTTGGGAATCAAACTCCCAACCAATGGCTCTGCAACTAGATGCCTAAACCACTGAGCTATCAGATAACCAGACAGTTTGGCAAACAAGAGGGGAAAAACTTTTGTGTGGCTGGTGATTCCAGCAGCTGTAGCAGTTCCCACTGTTCCGACTGGGGCTCATATCTCTTGCGGTTTTACCCTACAACATACATGCCATGGGGGAGTTTTTCCAGCTCCTACACCCACCACAGGACTTGTTCGCTAAGAGTCCACAGAGAGGATTTCCTCTGGGTTTTTTTTTGGTTTTTTTTTTTAAAGTCCTCTTCCACTCTTTCCAAGGCTTCTGCACCAAGAAGGCTTATGAATTACAATACTGGTGCTCCATTTTCTACTGTCCAGATGGTATAAGGGACTCAAACACATGCACACATTTATCCTCTTTCCTGTGAGCCCTGCCTTTTTGGTGTGGCAACACTATACAAGTATAACATATGTACAAACAGCTTCACACTGTGCTAGTGAACCCTTGCACCTGTTGGAAACAGATGCAGACGGATGTCCAGTTTAAAACCACTGCAAACACAAAAATCAAACTTTCTTTTCCTCCATTGCTGCTCACCTTGCAATTTATCTCCCCAGCTAGAGAGGCATGGTAATCCCTAAGAATCCAGGCAGCACCCAGACGCCTCACAACCCTACCCATTGTGTCTATGCCAGCCCACGTTTTCATGCTGTGTTCATCTGTTCACTGGACATTGGCTCCAAGTGTCCCAGTCCTAGCTGCCCCAGTCTTCATGATCTGTCACCCTTCCATAGCATTCCACATGACACTCTTGACTGAGAGTTGAGACAGTAGGGAAGGCAACAAGGAACATCCCCATGCAAGTGGCTAGATCCTCATGAGATGGAGGTAGAGAGAGATTCTGTGAGATTGTGCAAACTGTGTGTGATCTGAAATACAGCTGAAATGGGACACGTCTTTCCCTTTGCCTGAGCCTGAATCCATTCACTAGTCCCCGAAAGAGCAGAATCATTGAATCTATTGCTGAATGGTGAGTTTACACTTTTGTAAATCTAATTGATTCAATGAATCTATTCCAGGTATTATTTATTTTCATTTCTTTATTACATTTATATGCTGCCTTTCCTCCAACAAGCTCAAGGCAGTGTCCATGGCTCCCCCCCCCCCCCCACTTTATCCTTATAACAACCCTGTGAGAAAGATCAGCCTGAGAAAGAACAAATGGCTGGCCCAAGGACATCCAAGGAGTTTCATGGCTGAGTGAGGATTTCGCACCAGGTTGCCTAAGATGTAGTTGAACACTCTAACCATGGAACCACACCAACTCTCCAGTCAAAAATACCAGTTGGATTCTGGCCACAAAGAGCAAGGTAGTTTGTTAAAAATAGATTTCTTAGCATTAAACATTGAAGAGTATTTAAAAAAAAACAATCAAACAACCATTTGTTAAATGTATTAAATTAAAACAATTACTCAAAAAATTTAAAATGACCAGTAACAAATCAAAATGATGAAAATGTTAATCATTACACAAAAACAGCATCATTGGAATTTAACAGCTTAAATAATGAATTTTAAAAGTTGAAAATTTTAATGAACTAGAAGTAATTAATTGAATTACGAGGAAATATTTCCAAGCTTTGAGTGCGACTTTACAAAAGACAAGTTGCTAGCTGGTAATATGCTGGCAATGTGTTCCAATGGAAATTAGGCTTAGGATTCAGGAAAGCAGAAGAGAACTAGCCTTTTACCTCTCTCCTCGGAACAAGAGGGAAGGGACACAACTGAACAGTGTATGTTAGTCTGCGCAAGGGGTAGATCTGAAAGAAGGCAGATCATCAGCTTTCTTTCCTGCGGGAAATTTTATGATGCTACTTGATTCTCTTACAAAGTTGCTGGAGAAAAAGAATCTGTGATTCCATGAACTCTAACCTGAACTGCTATTTGTGTAATAATAAAATTTATTTCACAGATTAGCCATAGATGTCCAGTGACCTCCTTTGAAGGAAATTGTACTGTATACTGGGCACACGCTGGTATATACATTTTTTTAAAAAAAGCTAAGGATATGGATTCCACAGCCTCTCATTCTCAGAAAGAAGCTAAGAAAAAATATTATTTTCTCCCTGAAGCAAGATTTCATTGTGCAAGGGCGTTTTTTCCCCTTCCTCAAGAAATCTTAAAGGAAATCTCATGGGACATCTCCAAAGTTTCATCTCATCAATTTTTTTCCCTAGAAGAAACACCGTGCTGTGCAGGATGATTGTCATTCCTGCACAGAGTGACATCTTTCCTGCACAGGACTCAGTGAAAAATGCACAGAATCCAGCAGTTTCTTGCACAGAATAACAAGTGGCAGTGAGGGGAAGCAATACAGGTCTCTCATATTTTTCAAGAAGCCTGGAGATCTTGGTGATGCAGAGGGAAGTCTCAGTGGGGAGTCTCAGCATGGCGAAATTTGGAAAATCACAGGCAACAAGAAATTTTATGAGTACTCATCACATCCTATTTTGTACTGCTTGGAAGTAAGGCACACAGACATATCAGTATCTGTGCACACATATGCACCAGTTCACCATGAGCTTACATGGCAAATGATTGTTGCAAACACCCATCTCCCTCTTCATAAATTAACCTTTGTTTTTGCTTGCAGTTGCTAGGGATTTTTGTTGTTTGATGCATCTGCTGAGGCTGTGCACTCAAATTGGTGATTGCAAGAATACTCCCCACCCCCGCTTCTGATATTCATGCTCCTGGGAATGACATGACCCAGATGGCATCAAGGCCAGCAAGTATACAAGGAAACTAGTATAAGGCTGAGTAATTGGATAGATTGGAAATACACTGAATATATAGGTTGCTAGCACAGCAGGCTTTTCATCAGGTCTGTTTACTGAAATGGATTTCCTAGCAGCTACTGTATAATCTGCTTCAGGAGGCAATACATCAGTTTGCCGACTGTTTTGAATTCATTCCAAAATATCTTGGCTGCCTGTATACAGCAGTGTAAATGTGTCAGGGAAGATATTAACAGGAATTATGAATTGGGGAGAGGATGGAGAGAGAACGGTTTGAGTGAAAATAAAATAGATTTAGTACTTGCTCATCCATTACATTTGAGGTGGGGATGATCAAGATAATCCCTGCAAGGGTCCCAGGAGAGACCTTTTATTGCCTGTAGTGCTCATTTGCTATGCTTGTGGTAGTTAATAGGAAAGTTAATGGCTCAAACACCTTAAAGGCCCCAGGGGGCTGGAGTGAAGCAGTGCAGCCACTAGGAGTGACACCAGCTTTTAGCTATGATTCTTAATTTATTCTTATTTATCATTTACATTTATAGCCTGCTTTTGCTACAAGTTGCTCAAGGTGCTGCAAATGTTCCTTCTCACTTTTTATTCTCATGTGTGAGGTAGGTTAGGCTGACATCCTTAGTGAGTCACCCAGTGAGTTTCATAGCCAGATGAGGATTTAAAACCTGGATCTCCTGGCTTCTGGTCCAGCACTTTAAACCCTACAGTGTACGTCTTTTGGTGTCTAACTGAAAACTAACAATAACATGCCATCAAGTTGATCCTGACGTATGACAGTCCTTTACTAAATAAATCCTAAATTCAATACAGTAGATTCTTTCTAAAATCAAGTTAAAATGGCTTCATTTCTCAATTTAGGAGTATCTGGCCAAATCAAATGAATTCAAAATAATTTCTTGTGTAGACTAGATGTGTAATAGCCAGACATGCTGTCATGGAAGTCCACTGGAAGCAATAGGAAAATGAGATGACTTCTGCGCCTGTGGGTTCAAGTCCAGAGAAACATAAAGTGTAAACCAATACAAACAGAGAACACTATTATCATTTTTAAGAGCAGCAGTTCTCCTGGCAACGTAAGACAGATGAGTGTGTGCAGAATGCTTGGGACATGCAAAAAGACATTGGATGGATTGCAGACAATAGGATGGTCATGAGGTGGAGAGTGGAGCCCCCACCTCCACTTGCACCTGATTTCCCCCAAGCAGACTCATCCCGGCTCTCTATCTTGCATGGGTAACTGAAACCCTGTCTGGAGCACTGGGTGGAAGATGAGGCTGCAATCCTAAATAAACTAATGCATCAGCCAACTTGCCTTCTGTAATCCTGCATGTTTCTTAGGGAGTAACTCTATTTAGCACAATAAGAACAGCTTCTACATAAAAACACATCCATTATGATAGATAGATAAAACTTTATTACGGTCAAAAGACCATTATGTGTGCCTTTCCAACAGTGTGCTTACAGGGGCAGATCTCTGAGAAGTAGATTCCATTTAAAACAATGAGACTCAGGAATGAATTGCATGGCATGTTGAATATCTATGTAATGTAGAGCTTAGGAGCCATGCTTTTTTACCGCCAAGTGAAAATCAGAAGAAATGCATTGAGTTGTGGGGTGTTTAAACCTTCCCCCCCTCAGCCTTCTCCTACCAGTCTATCCTGTCCTGTGTGGAGGAGACTCACTCAGAGTGACTTTTTTTTGTTATGTTTTGGGTTTTTTGTACATTTTGCTAGCTCCTGTGCAGAAGGGTGGAGACACATTTTATTTATTAATTATTTATTCCTTTATTCAATTTGTATCCCACTCCCATTAGTGTCACAGCACTACTCTGGGCGGGTTACAACACAAATAATAGAAAACATGAATAAAAATAGAAACATTGAAAATAGCAACAATAACCCTAAAAAAAAAAGGAAGACTTCTGAGGGGGACAGCAGTCCAAATTATGAGGTAATACTTATGAAGTAATACTTAAAAGTAATGAATAAGTGCTCCTCAACTGCATGCTATCTGTTGTGTATTTAATATGTTTAGTTTAGCCCTTAAATTCTACGTAAATCATCATATTTTTAAAGTTATGGGGCAGCTTCCCACTTACATCCAACAGACACAGTGCTTTCCCATTTCTTCAGCACAGGGTACAGTATAATGCAAGGAGCTATTTCATACCGAATCAGACTAAGGGTTCACATAGCTTTGAGTGTCCACTTTGGCTGGCAGCTATGTTCCACATTTGCAGGAGAGCTCCCCACACCTCCAAGCTTGCCACCTGAGATCCTTTTACTACAGATGTCCACAAGTGCACTTGGGATTGTCCACTCAGGATCTTCTGTGCACGCAGTGTGTATTACCATGATAGCGCTCTTCCTGTCTGTAGAGAGTGATAGACTAAAAGTGTTGTCCCATTTAAGGAATCTCTAATCTCTACATGTGCAGGAGTTCTTTGTGGAAAATGAAGCCCCTATGGAGCTCGGAACTGAGGCTAAATGCTCAAGTCACTTCTGTTTGTGGAATCGTTGCCACTCCCCATCCCCCAAATTTTTGTCACTCTGGCTGTAATTCTGTACACAAATCTGTACACAGTCTTGTCGCATGATTGCACTGTGGCAAATGCAAGCGTTTTACCATTTCAGCAGTTTATGGAAACCAGCCTTTCATCTTTTTTATCCCCAGGACCCTCCATGCCAGATAACTGCTTTCAAGCTAGAGAAGTACTTTCAGAACAAACAGGGACAATGAATTTGTCAGTTCTTTGATGAGACACCCACCTCGACTGAATTATTTTGCATTAAAATGTATGACTGTATTTGGGTACATGAGGAAATGAAGCAATCAAATGTTATTTAAAGATATATATGTATATTGTGCAAGTAAAAGTGAATAAATAAATTCAAATTGAAGGGATGCAGTTTTTAAAAGATTAAAAAAAGAAGGGAAAAGAATGTTGTTGCTGTTGTTTTGGCATGATGAATATATAAATGCCAATACTTACTCAACCTTACTTGTTTTAAAATTTCAGTTTTGGTGGTTGTTAATTTTTTTTGTTTCAGTTTTCATTTGTTTTTCCTTTTTTTTTTTTTTTTGGTCTTTTTCTTTTTTATATCCTTGCTCCTTCACTTCCTCCGCCTCCTTTCTTTTTCTTTAATTTTATCTTCCAAATTTTCAAAAGAAATGAAACATAAATGTTAGGATGATGGGTTGTAAAAATCCAATCTGTCTTTCTTTGGGAACTTCTCAATTTCTATAATGAATAACCAAAGGGAAAGTGTACGATCTCCCCAGCCTCCTCTCAAAGACCTGGAGCACATCTACTTGTTCAGGGAATCAAGGTACAGTTGCCAATATTTATTGATGCCTTTTTTTTTTAAAGGAATTGGCAAAATAAACAAGGCATCTGGGAAGTGTAGCTGCCAGAAGGCTTGTGCATAAACTCAGGATTTTTAAAGGGCTGTATCATATATTTTACAAATGCAGGGGGATCATACTTAGGAATCCCTCAAAAGTCAGCAAAACAAGGGGGGGGGAGGAAATTCAGAACAATTCCAATATTGTTGAGTCCACAATTCACACAGACACCCCCTCCCCCGACATCAATGATTATCTCTTCTGCTGAAAACGAGTGGAAAGAATCCCCAGCCCATGTTTAACATATGGCCCGACTGACAAATAAACTACAGGAGGTGGGTTCCTAGCTATGATTAAGTATCACTGTTCTTTTGCCTTTCAAACAGTGCTTAGTTCATCAGTTTTCTTCTGTTATTGTCAATAATAAAACTTTAAAGCCTATAAGGGGATTTCTATATGCTCCAGCCAAGTTGCTAACAGTTTATCTGTAATCAGCTGCTCTGAAATGTCAGTGTGCCTAATGAAGAATTTTATTGCCCCTCTAGGGAAGTCCTAAGAGGGTATGTTCATGATGCTTTGTAATGTTGTAAATCTACCAGTAGTCTCACCTCTGTTTTAACACTGTGTGACTGAATCTGAAAAAACTATACAGGTATTTAGCACAAGGCCTTCTTTGATGTCATAATTAGTGTTTGAACCCTCAAAATATGTTAAACATTGGGATTCATTCCATCTTCAAACAGATTCTTTGTTTTCTAACTCATTCTTAAGGTAGGAGTGGGCAGGTGCAACCCTCCAGATGCTGTTGTACTACAATCCCCATTGTTCCCAGACAGATGGCCAGTTTGTGTGGGATGATGAGAGCTACAGTCCGACAACATCTAATGGGCCACATGTGCATCATCCCTTTTGGACAGCTCCCTTAGTCTGTTTCCCTTCTCCCGTTTCAGGCTATACACTCACACACACTGCCCCACATGTGCTATCAATAATATGATTGCCAGGTTGAATTCAAGACTTGCCTGCTGTGCTGCTGTCTCTACATACATAGAATGAGAAATTTTGGTGAGTGCATTTCCCTGTCCTCCTGTAACAATTCATAAAAGAAGCTGCACCTACTTAAATTCTCCTTCCATTCAAGAAACAAGCACTGATCTTGCCAATTCTGCAGCCACCCTCCTGCTTGGCCCTTTGGGTTGCAAACTTTAGATCATTCACGTGCAGCAGTGACCTGTGATCTCTGCAGGGGGTCCTTGCCCCTTCATTTCAGGGTGAGGCCCCCCTTCCCTGTTTAAAACGTGCTTGTTCATGTGTTTGCCCACTTCATCATCTATATTTGGTTTCCTCTGTCCTTTAAAGATTACTGTCCTATTACAGAATGTGTGTTTTGCTGCGGTACAGCCCAGGTACAATTCTGGGCAACAAAAGGTGGCTTCTTACTTTACATCTTGCATGTGGGTGTAGACAGGGCACAATGCATATGCCAGCTGAGAATGGCCAGGCTCTCTTATCTGGTCCTGGCCAGACTTACCTGTGCTGTGCAAGGAGACCTGGTGATGAACCTGTGCACTATTGCCACCTGATGAAGACGCAGTGAAAAATGCCCAGCCTCTTTGGAAAGACAGTTGCCAAAGGTGCAGAAAGAAATAAAGAAGTAGGCATCAGCATATGGGCTGAAGCTTGGTTGCAATATTGTTTAAATGTGTAGGCTGGCTTATTAAGCATGTTGAAAGAAGCAGGAAAGCCCAAGGTCCTCCAGTCTGGTGCCACAGCCTCTCCAACAAGTTTATTTGACTATTGGGCTGCATCCAATGGTTTGGATATTCTGTTCAGACTGAAGCTTTCCATTTTGTTGAAACTTGGTGCTAAGTTACGGCTTGGATCCCTGTCTGGTTCTGATTCCAACAGTTGCCAGCATCGGAGGGAGAGCTCTCATCTGGTCCTCTCATTACCTTGAAAGCTGCCATCATTGGTCTGGGTCTTAATCCCACCCTCCACTTCATTTTCTGCCTGCCCATCAAGTTGTGCTGATTAGGCTTTGTGGTATATATCCTTAAGATGACACTCTTAAGGAAGGCAAAAAGAAGCCCATCCTTGGATGATTTTGAAGGCACTGGGGAAAAATTCCTTCCTGGCCCACATTAGGGTGACCAGCAGAGTTTCTGGGGTAAACTGATATGCTTGAGGGTGCTGAAAAGAGGCTGAGACATATGGGGCAGAACCTTATATAGGGCTCTGCTCAATAGCCTGTACCCTTCCCCATAACTTGAGATGGAGAAATAATTTGTCTTGCAACAGTTTCTTCTTGAAAATCCTGCAGTGGTGTTGACAATCATTGTAAAAATGACCTGTCACACTCCTGGATCAGCCACATAAGGCAACTACTTTATCTGCTGCATTCTGTGTAATCTCCTCACCCACCCACCCCCATTGGCAGGCCAGCAGTAGTCACTGGGAAGAGGACCTGGTCTAATTACACTGAAAATTTTTGAATGACTCTAAGAAGATGTGGGATTAGCTATGCATTATTAGCTTAATGATTATATGGTTGGAGAGGGCTTGCAAGCCACTAGGTTTAACCCAATGCTTAATGCAGAAAATCCAGAACGATGCAGGCAACCCCAGACTTTAGCTTCAGGAAAGCAGCATGTTGCCTGTGGACATGGATAATTTCTTGGAAAGAAACTAGACAATAATTAAGGCAAGAAAATGAAAGGATTGATTTCTTTACTGCCCAATTCTAAGAAAGTCAGACTGGTCTTACTGCTATCTGTAGGACCACTGAAATCCCTAAAACTTTTCAGTAAGTATATTATAGATGGCCATCCTTGTAGGAAGCCAAGAATCTACTTCATTGTTGCATGGAAGAAAGCAGTTCAATGGAGACATTTCATTAGGTAAAAACCTGGAGTAGCTATTTTTTGCTGTTTGTCCCATAAGGGGTGCAAATTGCAAAAGTCTCTGCATTGCTGCTTTTCCCATGTCCATTTTTAAAAAATGGAAATGTGCAGTAGCAAATACTACAAGCCCCAATCAAACAGAAAGGCAAAAGACATGAAGCATGGGGCGTGGTGAGTTCAGGGCAGTGTGTTGTGACTGACAAACAATGGGAATGTTCCACTTTTCATCAGATGGTCCCATAAGAGAAGGTTACTGCTAAGCCATCAGGCTTATGTTTTCTTGGCTGGCTCTTCTCTGATATCTGCCAATCCTGTGAGTCAAATGTACCACCTATTTAGTAAATGGAAGGCAGCACTCTATTAATTTTATGGAGCCCATTTTAACACTGAATGACTTTTGAGTTCAGTTGTAACAATATAACTGTCAGTGTTGATAATGCAAAACAACCAATGCACGTTTCTGCTCTGTTTTCAGACTAATTGTTCCTATTTCTCTTTATTGATCTGTTTTGTACATAATATGGATTTCCTGCATGTGTTTATATTATGTGTAATTCTGAGATGAGCTCAGAAAATCATTCGGATTCAGATAAATATCTTCACTCTTAGAGTATTGGATGTTGGGCTGGATGCAGCCCAACATTTGGAATCAACGGGCCAAGTTGCTAATGATTAATTTAAGTCCCACTTATATCGTGGCTGATAAGAATGACTGTATTCATATGTGAAATGTATGCTTCCATGTAAGGGATGGGTCCTGCAGGTGGGACTCCCAGAAAGGAGGATTATGGGATTTGTTGTCCAAAAAAAAGCAAGGTGCATACCTAAAAAGAGGAGCATGTACACCCTTCTGAGTTCCTTGGAAAAGGGACATGGTAAAAAAAAAACCTGATAAGGCAGGTACAATGACTGTACCTGTATCTTACATGCTTTTCAATTAAAGATGGGAACAAACCTCAGTTCAGAGGTTCATGCTGTTTTGTACACACAGCACCACAAGTGCTGTGTGTTCCCTTCCCCCCTATTCCCGGCCAATGACCCACTCACCATTCGGAGCACACTCTTCTGCTCCTCCTCTTTGGCTGTTTGACCAGTCCCCAGCAGGAGCATAGGTTTGCCTGTCTGAGTGGGTGATCAGCCAAGAAGGCGGGGCAGGGAAGCCTGTGCTCCTGCGAGAGACTGGTCCAACAGCTGAAGAGGAGAAGAGGAGGTCATGCCAGCTGGTGAGTGGGGGATCCAGCCAGGGTGGGTAGGGGAAGGACATTTGTGCACCTGTGGTGCCGCACGTACAAGCCAACACAAACCTCCAAACCAAGATTCATGCCCATCTCTATTCCCAATCCAGGGCCTGGGTTGCCTGATTTGCACATGGATCACTGATGTTCCCACAACTTCCATGTTCATCTTAACACAGTGGATCAATGGAGCAACTCCTGCACTTACTATTCTACTAGTTTGAGAGCAAGCAAACCTTTCTGAATGATAGAGCACCCGTTGTTTCTCTCCATATGAGCAAGAAACTGAGCAAGTGAAGTCATTCTGTCCTGGGGATGATCTCATATTGCAAGTAAATATCTTTCCTTGGATTCTCTGAGAGAGAGAAAATAAACATTTTTGGTGCAGCAGAATTATTCTCTAGGCAGTGGCTCTCAACTTTCAATTTTTATATTCCATTAATCACTCTGTCAAACAATCTAGGTCCCACCATGATAGAAAGCTTGCTGTTCCTCAGAAGGACATTGGCAGATTTTCAGGCATTATTATTATAATTATCAGCAAGTTTACACCGCAATGCTTCTGGAAGCAGAGAATTGGCTGGCTGCTCGCTGTTGCTCAGGGAAAGACTGAGTGTACTCTCAGTGCTTATCCACTCTTCAGGGAGGCTCCTTCTATGTCATCTTCTGGTCAAAAATAGTCTAATTATCTTTACATCTAATTTGTTTTTAATATTACCAATATTTCATACATATCCATAATAATTTTAAATTGTGCTACACTCTGATACAAATAAAGATTATAATGATCATATATAAGATTGTTGGGTCAGTGGCATCCTATCCTATTTCAGAACCAAAACCTAAGGCTAGAGGTTGGGACCTTTTTGTCAGAAGAGAAGCCGATAACTATTTCTGGGCCCTCTGACTGCAAAAATCCAAGGAATCAAGATGAATGGGCTGGGTAAAACCTGGGTAACTGATTAATACAGGAAAACAGCAGTGACAGAAGAGAGATTTTGACAGACAGGCAGGTAGGCAGGCAGACAAAATGCATCCAAGTGGTAGCTACCATTCTGCATGAGTTCATATCCTGCATGGCATTCCTATAGCACACCTGAGAAACGGAGTTTCTTTCAGCTGCTCACTGCTGCTGGGATTTGGGGAGGACTCATCACAAGCCCAGGGGAGTTTTTGCCTTTCCCCCAGGCCCTGGACCATTGCTGTCAAAGGTTTGGGCCAAAAGAAGGCTCAGGAGTTGCAGTGCTGGCATTCAGCTCCCTGCCTCACATCAAATGGCACAATGGGCTCAAGGGCATGTCACTACCAGCTCTTTCCCCAGTCCCCTTCCCAATTATGGTGTGTGGTACAAGCACAACATATAAAATTAGAATGGTTTCACACAAAGCTAGTGAGCTTGAGTGCCAGGTGGGGGTGAGTGGAGATGGATGCATTGCCCTCACAACAGATATAACTCTTTCTTCTCTACCAACACCTTTCACCCCGAGAGATGTCTCTTTACATGAAAACCTAGAAAAGCAAGGCTATTCCTGGTGATGTCTGCTGATGTCCTAAGAACCAGCAAGCCCAAATTCATTTAAAATAAATTTTAAAGACCTAAAAAAAACCCCTTAGTGGTAATAATTTTCAAAGTACAGAAGCAATAATAATAACAATAATTCCCCCTGTACGTTGAAATTGTAACAATATTGTTGCATATACATTTTATCACCATGATAACTGCAGAACACAGAACAATAATTCTTTGGCCAGTATATGGTTGTTTTTTATCGTACAAGGAAGGGAAATTGGAGAAGCAGCCTAGCTAATTAATGAGGTGCCAATCATGTGTCAGAAATGTGCCTGTTTGTGCTCCTAGTTGCGTGCCTGGCATGAGTTAGGCACACAACCAACACTTCATCAATGAGCTACAACTGCTTCTGTGATATCCTTTCTACACCTGGTAGAAGCAAAAGGATAGTGCCTTAGTAATTTTAATATAAACCTTTTGACTCTCCTAGGCTACTTCTGCATCCTATTGTGTACATGTACCACAGGTTGAGTACCATTGCTCCAAGACCTAGTCAGTGAGGTATACATATTCCTCATATATATATACTCCACACACACCTGCACACATATATTCATTTCCATCATTGCCACCCCAGACTGTTAGCTGTCTCTGGCACTCTGCACATTTGTCTCATTAGGGGAAAATATTGTCTACCACCACATATGGTTGGCATCTGGATTCACCAAATGAGCTGAGAGTTTATGCTCTCATTCCTCAGCAAAAATAGGTTGGTAACATAAGGTGATGTGCTTATATCTCCAAGCTTTAAGTGAAGAGGAAAATAGGCATCTGGGTGTTTTAAATTTGTAGCACTGGCTTGGATGGTTTAATATAACAAGACAGATCAAGGTTGACAGTGGAAGTTAACTTCATCCTAACATTTTATTTTAACATCAGGTAAAATGTTGAGTTATAGAAGGAATGAGACTGGAGATAAACATAGCAATTAAGCCACACAACAAGCAGAATTGTTTTAATATCTGTCAATGGAATTTTTAAATAGTGGAGATTTCTGTACATGCATCTAGATTTGTTTGTTCATTCATTTGTTTCTTCATTTCCTGACAGACCAGGATGTAGTGATGGTGGAAATGGTGAGGTAGAGGCTAAGACTGGGAGCCAGTTTTTTTCTTCTGGAATTTTCTGAACTGAGACTGTATCGCCACTGCAGCTTTCTCTGTCTCTGGTGCATCCATGTCTATATCAAATTCTTCTTCAACTTTCTTTTGCCCATCTGCATGAAGAAAATAAAAGAAAACCCCACAATGATTTAATATAGATTTGAGGACAAAATAAACAACTGAGGCATGATTCTAAATGTGAGGGTGTGATCTTTTGGTGGCCCCCCTCTTCTATTGGTCAGCCTGACAGACTTACCCGGCTACAGAATACCGGATATGGCCACCCTTTAAATTCCACACAATGTATGAGGGCAATGCCAGGATGAGGGCATTCTAGAAAATTAAAAACATAGCTAGATCCATCTTCCTGATTCTATTCAGATATGCTGGCCCCAAAGACCCATTAATCCTTTCAATTTGGTCAATGTTATATTTACACTCATTTTGTTTTTAACTGAAAAAACGCAGAACGTGGAAAATTTTTTTTACTCTAAACCCAAAAATTCCCAATTAGCATAGCCATTGGAGTTATAGTTGAAACAAGTAACTTTCCCACATTGTGGAAAGATTTGTTCAATGGACACCTTGTTCTCTGTGGTTTAATAATTTTGCTTGCAAGGTCCATCTAACAGCAAACTGACAAGGTTTTGAAAGTAGAAATTTCTTGCTCCCAGGCACATTTCAAAGTTTTGAGTGTTTTAAGTTTTAAAAAAACATATATTGTGAATAGCCACCACAGTCAGTACAAATATCCCCTTCCTGTTAGCAACAGGAGATGTTGGGTAAATAAGGAAATTTACTGCCTATAAATATAAAATCCTCTACTCACAGCACAAAGGTAGCACACTTAAATGCACAATTTATCCAGACTTAATACTAAGATCTACAGCTGTGCTTTAAAATACAAGGTTTACCTTTGTTAGAGAACTGATACGCAATGGCAAACATTCAATTGTGTGTGTGGTGTTTTTTTAAAAAAACTTCTCATTGTGATTTCTTTGGTGTGACAGGTTCTTAGAAAGATGGTAGATTCATCAAGATGTACAACTCACATATAAAATGAGTCATACATATCATTCCATGCAAGGATATACACTAGCAGAGAAATCCTACACTACTGTAGCTGGGAATGAGCCTTGTGGAATTCAACAGCATTTCCTTCTGAGTAGACATATACAGGATTGCTATGTAATTGGCTAACATGAAAATGAGTTGCATCATTTGGAAGTGAGGAACAGATCCACCAAATATTCATACACAAGGCATTCCTTGGGATAGCTTTTAGGCAGCAAAACATAATACAATGAAATTTGCCCCATGGATTTAATGCATGAGTGGTCTGTTACTGCTGTGAAAAATGCCTTGTGCTAGCACATGCACAGCAGGAAGGCTTATTTTTCTTCTGACTTAGACAGAGTACACATCTCCAGGAGATGCATTTAATTAGCCTGGAGACTGATAAGACAAACATTGGCAAGTTGGCAAAAGATGTCTTCTCCTGCACAACAGCAAGCAATGCCAGTGCAATTAAATAATGTCAGCATATCATTAGATTAGGGCGGAGCCTATGAAAATAAATTTATCTCTGCCATGTTTTGGATAACATGGTTCTAAATATGATACTTGTAATGCTATGTGGCAGTGGAAGACAGGAGGGCCTGGCGTGCTCTGGTCCATGGGGTCACGAAGAGTCGGACACGACTTAACATAGGGCTGTCTTTGGAAAGTGTCTGGAAACTCCAGCTGGTCCAAAATGCTGCAGCCAGATTGTTAACTGGGGTTGATTACAGGGAGCACAAAATCCCCCTGTTAAAATAGCTCCACTGGCTGCTGGTCTGTTTCTAGGCCCAATTCAAAGTTCCATTTTTGACCCATAAAGTCCTAATTGACTGAATTCTGAGCTATCTGAAAGACCACATCTCCATATATGAGCCTGCCCAGTTATTATGATACAAGGAAAGTAACATGTTAATTTGAAAAGAAAAAAGATAACGACTCATTATTTCAGTCTAGTTGACTGCATAACTCAGTGAATCAGAGCATCTGGCTGCATGCAGAAGAAGTACCAGCCTTTGTGACCTTGGGCAAAACTAACAGGTCTCAGAAGAGCCAAGAAGAAGAGAATGGTAAAACACTTCTGAGTCTTCTGTACCTATGAAACCCTGCAAAGAGTCACCATCAGTCAGAATCAACTTGATGGCACATAATTATTATTAATAACACATTGCATTTTAAAGCAAACTTTCTGATCTGTGCCCACTCCCAGTGCTGTGGCTCGAGCCGACCGTGCTCCTCCCCACAGCTCCAAGCTGCCAAATGTGAAAAGAGAAGAAATGCTTCCCACTCAACTCTATGCATGCTTATTCAGATGGGAAAGTGCCACTCTGCTCAGGCAAGGGTGCATAGCTGTGCATTTCCATGTACTTTGGAATCAGCTGCATTGAACTTAATGTGGTTTATGTCTGCGTGAATATAGATCAAACTGCACTGTTAGCACCCTTATGGCCTAGTGACCTACAAATGTGACACTTAGCTGTAGCCTCCACTACATCTGTCCATGTTATAGAATGTCCTCTCTCCCCTCCACCCTACCCTCATTCAGACCCATATGGACACTTTGTTGCCACAATTGGGTTTTTTTTCTCTCTCTCCCTTGCTTGTCTAGCTTAGAGACAGACAGAATTATCCTCTAAGGACCAATAGTGAATCTGATACTGTGCTGAATCATATCCTGACAGAAAATTCTGGGTCTGTATGCCACACAACCACCAATATGGAAAGTTTCATCATGCAGGACAAAGCACATCTGTGCTAATAAACAATTCTGCATGCTTGGAGAGCATATATTTTATATTCACTAGAAAATAAATCTGTTTCTGTGCAGTGATCATAACATACTTAGAGATGTTAAGGAAAATGTAGATCACAGCTGAATTTGTCATCTCTGTTTGTTTCAGGACCCTGGCATCTAATTCCAAATGATATAATTGTGCAAGCAAATGAGCTATTCAGTCAAGTTGCACAGCAAATATGTTAAGTTTATAATGTGTTCCTCTGCAGCAGCACAATCAATAAAAAAGGATGGATGGATGGTGAGCAATCTCCTGAGATATGTAGTGCTAGTATAATTACTCATGACCCAGCCTTCAGCTAATTTCTTGATTTACTTTTGAAGTCAGAACTGAAATGAATGGCGGCAATGCCAGTAACTGAAAAGCATTCACCATTCTTCTAAAGCCATGAATACCAAATCATTCTCTTCTCTCTTGGTGCCTACAAATCTCAATTTTTGAGAAACAAAACTTGTAGAAATGGAATTGTAGCACAAGATCATGTATCATTCCAGTAATTGACAAAAGGAAAGACTTTCATTTTAGTCGCAGAAGAGGTAGCTGTGTTAGTTTGTGCAAGCATTAGAGGTAAAAGAAAAGAAAAGAAAAGAACAAAGACAAAAGACAAAAACATTGTGGCACCTTAAAGACTAATTGTTATATTTTACTAACTAACTTTTTAAAAGGTTGCTATCGTGTTCCTCATATGCAGCTAAAATGAACAGGATATACAGCATATAGACCTCACTGGTGAGCTGTCTTTCTTTCTGGAGTATGTGAACTGCACTGTATGAAGTCCACACTCTAAACAAAGGACTTGTTAATTACCCCCTGACTTCCCCTCCCCATGCCATACTACAATTCTACAATTCACACAACAAAATCCCAACCATATTACGAGGGAGGATGCTTGAACCTCCCAGCTAACTTTAACTCACCTCATACAAGCAGATTCAGCACAGATATCTGCCATGAATTTGTGAGACTCTGACTGGCAATTTTTATGCACTATCCATGAAGAGGTGGTGCACAGCCTGAAGAAGTGAGATTTTACTCTGGAAAGCTTGCAAGTTGTGTGATTATTATTTTTTTAGTAGTTCAATAAAGGTATCACCCTACTCCTGCATTTGAGCAGTTAATCAATGAAGGAATTTGAGGTACAAGCCAGCCCGAGTCAATCACTCTTCTGAAGCCCTATTTGTTTCAACAAGAATGGTTTCAGCAGGTGCATAATTCTCTCACTGAATCAGTGTAACACGGGAGTACTTAATTGTAACTGGATTGGGGAATTTTTCAACCATCTAGTTAATCACATCTCCTATTACTGTAATACTCATATAATATTCACAAAAGTTCTTTGGAAACATAATATGACATGTTCCCTCTATACAACACTAACAGGAACAGCTTTCTTCCTTCACTGTATTAATCACATAGACATTGAGGCACCACCTGATAATCTCCATGGAATTACTTCTGACAGAAAATGTATGTTTTGAATTTGGTGTTCATTATCCTCTGTGGGTACTGTACTTCCAACTTGTCTAGAGGGCTTAAAAGGCTAAAGCTCAAACGGCAACCCCCACTCCCTGCCACAAACTTGATCTCCTGATTAGATCTTTTGCAAGGAATTTCAAGAAATATACCTGATAGACTCTGTTTCCACCTTTAGAGACAACAGTCATGTCCTTTACTGAAGGCAGCTGGTGACCAGAATAGATACATAGCTGTTAGCATCATGCAGAGTTATTTGAATGTAAGTAAGAAGCAAGTGAGTCGATTAAGCTTTTGCTATTAAATTATGAATTACCCTTTGTTCAGAAGGAAATGACTGGTGGTAGTCAAATCAAAGTTTCCTTTAGCTTGACCTTCCTTGGATAATGGACTATACTTTTCTTATCACAATGTGCAGAATTAAATTTCAGTGTGCAGTGCACATTGCTTGCTCTGTTGCAAGATTTATAGTGTTATTTCAGCTCAAGTCTTTGAAGTATCTGATTAATCTTTTCTTCCTAATTGCAGTAATAAGAGAGCAGGAACAGGATTGTGTATAAGAGCATGTGTGCATGCACGCACACACAGAATAAATATGAAAAAGAAAATAGTCATAAGATCAATGTATAATATCAGATATTAAAGCAATCCACTCTCTACTAGAGGCATATTGATATTTTCTTCCTGAACAACTATTACAGTGACAAATGCTTGGCTTTTTAAATGCTAATGCAGAGCTGTTTAACTGGCAATTTATTGCTGCTTTGTGATGATTTCAGAGATTGCAGTATTGTCAGAACTCAGAGTTTTAAGGCTAGAATATCACCATGACTTGGAGTGGGAGTGAGAAATAAAGGAACAGTAGTAATTGGCGAACACCCGGGGTCCCTCCAGTAAAGTAAGGAGTCCATCTATTGTGACTGCAAAGACCTTGGCATTTACATGAGGACGTATCAGACAAGGAACCAAGACTGACTGATGTAGGCAGACGGCTTACATTTAACGAATGGAAAGCAAACAGATCAATCAGAAGACCAAGATAAGAGATGGTACAGTTGCAGTAGCCTACAAGAAGCTTCAGATCACATGAATGATATGCAGGAGCAAAGAGAATTGCATGATGCGCTGCCTCCATCTTCAGTAAGACAGGCGATGATGAGAGTTTCAGAGAATCGTTGTGTACCCAGATAATTCAATTAACTGCTAATGACACACTAGGTTGTGCCTCTTTGTATCTTATTTGAATGTGATACCCTACAGATGGCACCAATCACAATGACGTACTTCAACCATCCACAAGGTCTTTTAACAGGACTAATTAAATGTATAATTATATATTAAATAGATAATTACCAGTGAAGAATAGCAGAGGTGGTACTTTGAAGGTCTTTAAACCTTGTCACTTTCTTTTATGTCACCCTATATGGAGGCAATTTACCAAGAAATGATCTTGCTAAGACTTTTTTTTGAAAGGAATGGATATCATACAGAACCATGCTTATTTAGTTTGGACTGTACAAAGCAATTGCATTGTAATAGGGATAGGAGGGAAAACCCCACTAAGCCTGAGTAATTATCTCCTGTTTTTCCAAGGTAGTCCTTATAGACTCAGTTCAGAATGAACACACACACACACACACAAAAAAAAACCACAACCCAAAGGCAGCCATGCTGGTCCAAAAGGGGAGAGCCACAATAAGGAAGTGTCATTAAGAGGATCAGTCAAAAGATATTGTCCAACAGTAGATTTTGTTCAAAGTAACTGAGTCTTACTGCTAGCCTAGAATAATTAATAGCTTAGAAATGATTTGTATAAAATATAGTTGGCAGAAGGTTGGCACTTTCCCAGTGCAGTTAGCAATTGTGCCAGCTGAAATAACAAACAGTGCACTGTGGTGAACTGTAGCAACAGGATCTGAATTACTATTAAACAACAGAACTGAGTCAATATAAGGAGTATGTTTCATGGGAAAAATATCAAAATTGACAAAATGCAGACTCTTTTCTGTACTTTTTCAGAGGGCCTGCAAAATGGGGGGGGGGTTGTTTTATCTCTTCATTGATGGCAGATGCACTGTCCTCACTCTGATTTGACTTTGTGATGTCATCATATAGCTCAGTCTGATTGGCTTCATGGCACTGTCAAGTAACCAAGCATGATTTCGCAATTGCATATTATCATTACATTGCTTGTGTGATCATTGATTGTCTGGAACTACTGTGGGGGTGGATGGGGAAGGAAGGAATTAAGCAATGTCTTGAAGCATATGATGAAGGAAAGAAGCTGCTCTGAATAAGCAGTGAATAACATATGAAAAAGATAAGCAACAGCAGTCATGCCACTTTCCATCTCCACAAATTCATTTACTTATTCTATTTCATTTGTATACTTTTTCCTAACACAGGAATATACTTTTTCCTAACACAAAAGTATATATATATATATATATATATATCATTTTTATATCCTGTCCCATGACAGTATATAAAAATGATTTTCTAAAAGAGAACATAAGTTTTAGTATGCAATTGAAATTCAATTAAACATAACAGTAGGACTACCAACATCTCCAAAAAACCAGCATCTTCCAATTAAAAGCCCCATACAGTTTGGGTCCCGGTTACCTGAAGGACCGTATCTTCCCATATCAGTCTTCTCAGCAGTTCAGATTGTCAGAGCAGGCCTTCCTCTGGGTGGAACTGCCACAATTTGCTGAAGTTTTTTTTTTCCAGTGTGAAGGAGAAGAGTGTCCTCTAAGAACTGAGCAAGCTCAGTAGTGACAAAACACAGAGACTTTGGGGGCAAGGGGGAAATTATGGAGCAATGGAAACTGCTGCCAACAAGGAGAAGGATGTGGCTAAGATTGTCCTAAAGGTTTCAGAAGATCACCTGCTGGAAGAGCCTAGCTGAGGAAGAAGGCAAGGAGCAAAAACAAGTGATAGAAAAGGGTGACCTATTGAAAAACAAGACAAGGTTTCTATACCTCTAATACTGTAGTTGTCTGGAGGAGGAAACTTCAGCAGATGTAACTTGCATTAAAAACTGTGCCTGCTGAGATTTCCTCTTGTAAGCAACTGTGAAAGGTACAGAAATGTTGTCCACTTTCTCATCTAGTCATCTTGTGGTGGAATATGGGCATCTCTATCTCAGAGTCTTTTCTTGCATTCCTTTTTGACCTGTCTCCTCTTCCCTTCTCTGAAAAAAATGAGCAGGGCTGGCGTTAGCGTAAGATACAGTCTTGCAGCCATCACTAGCAACTGATTTGATTTTCCATAAAAGGACATCAAATTCAGAGTTACTTAATTTATTATTATTATATTTTTACTGCCAGATATGGAGAGATATACTTGTGAATTGTTCTATATCAGTGGTCAAAATAACTTGACTGGCCTGGAATATTTTGTCTTCACTTTGCAGCAGCAGGAGGTGCCATTTCCTGCTCCACCACAGTCAGTAAAATATCACAGTCTGGCTTCTCAAAGGTTGTGTGGCAATGCTCCATTGTGGGACCTCACGTCTCATGGCTGATAACCACTGGCAGACTTGTCCATTTATTTGTCCAAAGTCCTTCTGAAGACATCTAAACCAGCGCCCTTTGCTACATCTTATGGCAGGAAATTCCATACATTTATTAAATTCAAAAGTGAATTGATGAATTGATTCATTGATTCATCAGAAAAAAATTATAAATTCATAATTCGTGATTCGTTAACCTTGATGTATCACAAATCAAAACGAATCACCATTTTTCTGATTCGTGCCCATCTCTAATTATATGTTGTCCAAAACACTATTTCTACCCATTGTTTCAAACAGTTTCATGGGCTATGCCAATATCCAATAATGGCCAAAATCCTATTAATTGTAGCTGTGACTGCACAATAAGAAGTTAGTGAGTACACTAACATCTTAACTTATAGGTAGTTGTCAATGAGAGTGATACCATTTGTGTTATGCTGCCATAAAATTTGAGCAGGATTTTAGCCACTATAAGAAGGGGGAAGGGGGTAACCCCTCTCCATTTACTTCATCTACATCATGCATATTGATTGATTGATTGATTGATTGATTGATTGATTGATTGATTGATTGATTTGATTTGATTTGATTTGATTTGTATACCACTCCATTAGTGCCTAGGACTATTCTGGGCTGTTTACAACATGATAAAATAAAACACAACAAGAACAATAGATATGTATATAAAACCAATCAGACAAATAAAACAAGATACTGCAGGAGGCGTAATTTCCAGATAGAAGGTGGAACACAAGGCATAAAATTAGGCAGGATTGTAATGAAAGGCCTCTCTGAAAAGCAACATTTTCAGAAGCCTTTTAAATGTTAGGAGGGAGGGGGGCAGGCACGGTTCCACCAGGAGCTGATTCGAAAGTGTTAGTGCCTCAATAGAGAAGGTCCGGCTTCTGGTGAATGATTTCCTGACCACCTTTGGAGTGCCACCCGGAGGAAACCTGGTGGAGCGGGTACTCGGGAAAAGATGCTCCAACAATTTCACTGACTTCTTTCATGTTCTCTTACTATACCAATCATCTTTTTGCTACATCAAAATATTCAAAATACCTTTCCTTTTGAGAAAGCTGCTCCAAATCTTTGTTTTGTTTGGTTGTTCTTTCTTTCACATTTTCCAGGCCTCTTGTATTCCCAGCTGCCCAGCCAGCCACCAGAGGATTGGTGGGTGGCAGGTACCTACAAGAGGGACTTTTAAATTGTGGAACCCAAACTTTATTTTGCGTTTCCGAGAGAAATTCATCATGCCCCCCTCACTGTTTACTGACGAGTGGTAGGCAGTGAAAACAATTTTATTATGCTGAACTTTTCCAGAGCTGTGTTCTTAGGAGAAGAGAAAAATATATTCCTATTTTAATCTGTGGTTTGCTCTCTCTTTTTCTTATTATTTTTCTACGTGTGTGTTTTAATATTACATCTATACTTTCTGGTGCTTTCTTAGACATCTGCCATAAGCTCCTTTAAGTGACCAAATAGAAAAGAATGGCAGGATTTGACAGGGGCTTGACTCAATGATTCATAGGGTCCCTTCCAGCTCTGCAGTTCTAAGATGATGATGATGATGATGATGATGATGATGATGATGATGATATGTACAGTTCTTCTTTCTTGTTCTTTCCAAAGGGGAAGAGAAAAGTTCTCAGAGACCATGGGTGGGGAGAAAAGATCGGTGAGGTCTGAAGGAAGATTCTCCTCACGTTGATTTGAATGTGAGCCAAAGCCTCTACACAATTATAAGTCTTTCTTTACTGGACAGCCTGATCGCATGGAGAGCTCTACTTACATTCAACATTGATAGATATCCTCTTCAAACTCTTCTACTTATAAACATTGAGAGTGGAGCCAGAAAGCCAATGGGAATGTTGCGACAGTTCACGCCCTCAGTTCTCAGTGGCCTTACACAGGCTGTTTATTTCTAGTTCCTTGCATCCAACTTGGTGACACACTCACAACATATTTTCAAGACTGTGCTCCTTCAAAGGATGAAACACATCTCTTTGTCATGTCAGATGCTTTTTTTCTGAGCTCCTTATCTTGCATTTCACTGTACTTTGTTTTGTAACTGATCAGTGGTAGGTAAACACAAGATTGCTTTGCAAGTCTGATTGCTCAGACATGCATCTGTAAGAAAGTACCATTACTGGAGGGGAAATGTGTTAACCATGAAGAATATGCTTTCCCCTTAATGTCTTGTTGGATACTCAGACAAACCCATTTGGGCAATTGTTACCCTTTCTACTCATTTAAACAAATTCTCAAAACTTTTCTTGACCTATTTTGGTAATAGGGCATCATTGTATTTAATACCACATCACACACATTGCTTTCACCCTACAGTCTAGTATTTTACAAAGTGAAAACAAAATATTAAGTTAGCACATTAAATTTACAAAGTGTATAATGAGTCAGGTCCTGCCCTGTGTCTATAGAAAGAGAAGGATAAAAGGATGTGTTAAACAAGAGGGAGGTTTAAATGCGTTCCATTGAGATTAATATTGATAGATCTGCAGGGTAGAAATGTTTTATTTAATCTTAGAAAACCCTTTTAGTTAGCCATAAATCAACACTGGTTAGCATTTTAAAAGGTGCTTCTTTCCATGGATCAAATCCAAAGCCCATTAAAGGAAACAGAGCATCCCCCTATAAAAAGACTGCTATTTCAGGAGCAGCACTGAAAAAGCTGCAACACACATTAACAAAAATCATGTGGGAAGCACTGGAACAGCCACTGTGGGATGATTTACTCCCACTGCCACCCTAAAAAGTAGCATTGGCCATTGTGTCATTCCAGCACCAAATACAGAGAGTTTACACACGATCATGATCCTGGCCATTGTGGCTATTACACACTCTTTGTCAGGGTATAGAATGATGTGATGGTCAGTGCTGCACACCATAACTATCTCTTGGATAAGTCCCTGTTAACGTCTGGGTCTAGTTAAGTGCAATGACAAATGTTACACATTTCTGAGTTGAAGCAATGAAAGTATGAGGGGCCCAAACCTTCTCTGAGAACTTTTTATTCTTGGTTTTGACTGAGTTGCCTCTAAAACAGATTAGCCGATAAGCATTCACCTGGGGCAAGAAGAAATTCCCTTGAGGTGAGCAACATATCCCAAGGGCCGGAGATTGTAGATAACATGGATCCCATGCACAGAGCATAACTTAATGTTGTTGTACAGGGGCAGAGAATGATAGCTGTGAATGTGTTCACTGGAGAATATCTGGCCAAAACACAAGAATTATAAAAAATAAAGAAGACAAAAACATTGTGACATCTTAAAGACTAACTGCTAATGTATATTTTGGTGGAAAAGTCCACTTCCTCAGACATTTTTTTTTAATTTTGGTTTTGCCAGATATACTAGCACAGACTAACACAGCTGCCTCTTCGAAAACTGCAGCTACAAAATTTACTGGATAAATATATCTAGATGTACCAAATGCTGCTATGTATTATAGTAAATACAACATGTAGTTTGATCAGCAGAGTTGCCCAAATTTGGAATTTCTCTTCCCACTTCCACTTTACTGTATTGAAGAATAAACATCCATAAACCTAACACTTTTATATATATGTATGAGGGACCCAGACCTTCTCTGAGAACTTTTTATTCTTGATTTTAACTAAGACCTGCCGTTCAAGACAAGTAATTATTCTTCTATAGACACCCAAAATGTGGGTTTGTACTAATTTTGAAAAAAAAACAACCACCTCCCATTCTTATTACTATGATCAGTGCCGGCCAAAGAGTTACATTATATCTGAAGTTTGTTTCTGTTTGTGTTGCTATTAGTATTTGTTGGCTGCAACTACCAATCTATTGACTACACAAATTTATATTCTTCCCCCTCCCCCTGGAATCTGTATTTATTGCATTTCCATCCCAAATCCACAATAATCACAATAATGTTTCCAATACAGGAAAAAGTAAATTTAATGTAGTGCTCCCATATGGCAGCAGCTCCTCCCATACCTGCTCAGAAAAATATTTATTGTGAGGCACAAGGGGAAGACCAACGACAATTAGTAGGTTCTTTTGAAATACTAGCACATGAATCAAAAAGGGCACTGTGTCCTTTTTTGCTGCTTGCTCATTAGTTATTGAGAGCTGCTATATGCCTTGGCCAAAGCTACAAGTCAATACTAGAGCTCTGTGGGATTTCTTCTGCCTGCCTTTTTATCTATATTTATTGAGTGCATGCTGATAGTATAGGATAATGTAATTTTCCAAGCCCTTTCAAGCAGCTGAGATTCATGAGCAAGGTCAGGCGCCATACCAAAGGCTCCACAGCACAGCACTTTCTTCGGCTGAAATTTAAAATAGATTAAGACAACACCAAACATTCTGCAAGTTCACTTTTTAAGCAGCAAAGTAACAGGTTTGGAGGGTGGTGGAAACCCCAACCCTTCATTCTGGATTTTTCAAGGCTACTTGTGACTCTTCATGATGGGATTTCCCACTTTTCACTGCTACTTTTGTTGTTGTTTTCCTCTGCCTTATTCCTCCTCTCCAAGTGATCCAAGGCAAACAATTCCATGTAGTACAGAACAATCCTACATTGCCAATCAGTTTCAGCTATTCACTGCTGTCGATAAAGGCAAATTAATCCCTTTCAAAGTGACAGACATGCTTTCTGAAGAATGTTTTAGATCATCTCATATGAGGTTAAATTTTAAAAAAAAAATAGCAGGGCTAGATTCTCTAATACATGGTTTCCCAGCTTGGGAACCCATACACTATGCTGTATCTACCTTTCATTTACACTCAGGAGTGGGCAATACATACCTCCTAAAGCCACTTTAAAGGGGCTGATGTGCTTCCTGGCCTCTTTGTACATGTCATGACAGCAAAGATCAAAGGACCCAGTGTTGTTTTAGTTCCATCACATGAAGTCTTCCCTATTTTTGCCACTTTTCCCTGCCATTATTTCTAGGTCCTCTAAACTAATTACAAAAACAAAAAACCCCAGATCATGTTGCTAGTGAATTGCAACTGTACAGTTCCGGTTCAGATCTAATCATCCTGAAGGATCATTGAACACAAATTAACCCCTGTAAGTGACAGCTTCCCATTCATTCCTACAGAAAAAAATGAAGTGTACCCAGGTGCACTAAGGAAAAAACAACCTTCCGTTTTGCAGTTGCAATGGCCATCTTTCATGGAGAAAGATTCCATAGGGGACATTTTTATCATTACTTTTAGCACATTTTCTGCACATAAGAGATACATTGCACTTTCTTCAGTTCTGACTATTTAGAGATCCTTCTTCTACATTAAATTAATAATTATGTACTACTAAGTCAATTCTGACTTATGGTGACACATTTCAGGGTTTTCTAAGTATAGAGTACTCAGAAGTGGTTAACTATTCCCTCCTTCTGATGGTGTCCTGGAACTGTGCAGCTTGCCCAAGGCTGCACAAGCTAGCTCTTCTCTATAGAGGCACAGAAACAAACTGAACTTCCGACTGCTGGCTCCACAGGCAGGTATCCAACTCACTGAGCTATTTTACTATCCAAAGAAACAATAGGCCTTTTATTAGTGGTACTATATATTGGTTGTCATTTCCTAATGAAGTTGGTTTCTGGGATCTCTTGCCATTGTGAGTTTCTTAAGCAGCATGCCTAATAATCTTTTTCTAGAAATATTTTGTCCAGAAATTCCTACTGTGGAAGTGGCAATCTGATGGCAAGCCAGTTCTGTTTCTGATCATCCGTGACCAGCCCCTCATTAGATCACCAAGGCAGCTTTTGCAGCTGGATCTCAGTATCCATGTAAATATTAAACAAGATCCTGGCCTTTGTTTCCCCTGCATTGAGCTGAAGCTCTGACAGACATTTTGAATTGAGCTTGGATTTATGAGCTTGCCAAATGTGTCACTAAAATTGATTGGCCAAGCTCTCTCAGCTGACATCCTGTTGGTGAGCACATTCCTTAGACAGGCAGGCCTTGTTTCTCTAATCCAGTAGATTTCAGGCTTCTTATCAAGGGAATCTTTTCACATCAGTTTGTTTACCAAATAACTCCTAGTGATGTAAATTCTTGCTTGTCTCATACAACAAACTGCAATATTTTTCTCTCACAGGTGAGGTAGGTAAGGAATTTGATAAGAGTGTCTGCATGGGCAAGAATGTTTTCCTCGAGATTGCCGGTTTCTGCAAATAAGTTGCCCAGTTTTTTGTACAAAACTACAAGCTGTGTGAATTGTCTGAAACTAACATCACTGCTGCCTCCTTTAGAAGCACTAGATGGGTTTGTCTGCACCATTCTTAACAATCAGCCAGTCTGCCTCTGTTTTTTCTGTCTGTATACTTTGCTTCTCAAAATGAAAGGTATCTGAAGGAATTTTAAGGAACCTACGGAGATCTTGAGGAAGGAAACGGGACTCTTTGTCTCACCCTTGAATGAAAGGAAAGAAGCTTGCCAAGCTTTAAATTCTTTGTTGTGATTTCTTATTGTGCCGAGATAGGCTAAATCAATGAGAGTGAGCAATTTAGTGAATACTGTTTCTACTCCTGCTCCAAAGTGTGTGTGACAGGTGCTGTGCATGTTGCAGGCCATTCTGGGACACACTCAACCTCTGGCCCTCTGGATGTTTCACACTTCAGTGCCTAGAGTTTTCAGTCCACACAGAACAGGGTAGCCAAGGATCAGGAATCCTGGGAGTTGTCGGCTCGAACATCTGGAGGGCCAAAAGTAGAGAACTATTTTCCTATAATACAGTATCAGATTGCAGTGATTCTAGCAGTCACTTGATATACAAATATAATGCTCTAGAAGCTGCCCAAAGCAATCTTCTGTTGCTTCTGAAGACTGCAGAGGAATGGTAGTGACTTAGAAAACTGCTACTGATCTCCTTGTGTTCATTGATTTGATCCATGTCCATTGATTTAGATCAGGGGTTTCCAAAGCACAGCCCGCAGGCCACATCTGCCCCCCCTTTGCCTTTTTATCTGGCCTGTGTGGGCAGGTGGGCAGGCAGGAGTGCAGGCAGGTGGGAGTGCGTGTGTGCAGGAGTGTGTGCATGCGTATGTGCATGCACATTCCTTCAGCCCTTGAAAATGTGGAAAATATATTATGTGTCTCTCATGGTGAAAAGTTTGGAGACCCCTGATCTAGATCGATGGATCTAGATATCTCTAATCAAGCACTCTCCAGATGTTTTGGACTAGTGTTTCCATCACCCTAACCAATATGGCTTGCTAGCTGGGGATGGTGGAGCTACATTCCAGCACATCTGGAGGGTGCCATATTAGGGAAAGCTGAGCTCAACATCCCTCTCTCCCTGACACTCATGAGTTTGCTTTGTGGAATTTAAACAGACAAGGCACAGAGTGCCTTAACTCAGAAAATCTCTCTAATGCAGCGATGGCGAACCTATGGCACACGTGCCACAGCTGGCACACACAGACCTCTCTGTGGGCATGCGATCCATGAGTCGCCATAGAGAAATACTTACCCATCCTCCGATCCCAGATTTCAGCACTCCCCTCTGCTGGTGCAGTGGTCCAGCGGAGGGGTGCAATGGCAGCCATTACCGGTCTAGCCCAACGGGGGATTGGAGGACCGGTAAGTATTTCTCTGTTAATACCACCCCTAGACAAAAAACAAGCGTTTAACCCTTGCAGTGCAGGGGCAGTTGTTTTTTCTAAACTAAAACCTCATTATTCAGGTTTAATTGCAGTGCTGACACTTTGAAATAAATAAGTTGGTTTTGTGTTGCAGTTTGGGCACTCAGGCTCAAAAAGGTTCACCATCACTGCTCTAATGCATGTTAAAGAGAGCATTCACAAAGTGTATTCACTTGCATGCATCTGTCTGTATGAAAGTTCACTGCTCCAGTTGATGTGATTTGCTTCCCTGTGTAGAAATGCCCCTGGGCATCAAAATGCCGTTAGTGCTCTTGAAAATCCCTTTATGAAGCTGAGCAGTTATCTGGTGGCTTGGAATTCATTTACAGGCAGCAGTCTGTATTTGGGCTGGGTGGGAGGAGACAAACAGGGAAACCTAACACCCCCATCTGACAAAAATCAAAGCAGGTCTGTGAAAACAGGCAGAAAAATAATAACTTTCTTGAAGGCTGAGAAGACACAAGGGAGGCATTTGAAAAAGGAAAAGTGTGAGATTTTGCAAGACAGAGGAGTTAACTAGAAGAACAGAACACCCCTTAAAAAGGGGTGAACTCATAAGGCAGGAGAAATAGAAAAACTGATCTATGGTGTAAATTAGTGAGAAAATGAACAGTGTAATTCAAACTGAATTACCAAAGAAGTCTCTGGGAGCTGAAGATTAAACCAAAGCATACTAGAATTGTAATAAAAGGATAGCAGACTCATTTTTTGCTTACAGTTTCCTCTGTGCATGTTTATTTGTTTGTTGTTTCAACTTATATATCACCACATAGTGCTCAAGCACTCTCTGGGCAGTTTACAATTTAATTATGCAGGCTGCACATTGCCTCCTTCCCAACCAGCTGGGTACTCAATTTTCTGACCTCAGAAGGATGGAAGGCTCAGTCAACCTCGATCTGGCTATTTGAATCCATAGGAATTGAACTCAGATCATAAGCAGAGGCTTGACTGCAGTGTTGCAGTTTTCCTACTGCACCATGGGGGTTCTGTGGACCTACAGCTTTGACAAACATATGCAGAGTATAGGGTGAAGAAATTTGAACCGGTGGCTAAGATGAGTTGGGAGACTTTGTGTAACTTTTCCAAGCCACCCAACAGAACAAGAGCTTAATGTTCTCTAGATCATGTTCACCTTTAAGAAGAATGGTTGCAGCTCAGTAGTAGAGGACATATTCTACATGCCAAAAGACCTAGGTGGAATCCTGGGCATCTTTCTTTCCTTTTTTTTTTTTAAAAAAAGGTTCATGTAACAAATAATGTGAAAGATTTGTGAATGAAAACTCAGAGACCTGTCACCCGTCAGGTGGCCAGATATTTCTCTCTGATACATTGTAGCACCCTTCAGTGTCGCCCTTGAAGGAGAAAGAGTAGGGAAGCTAAGCAGTTTGCGGTCTCAATTTAGCACAAGAACTCTTTACCACAAAATGTGTAAAGTTTTCAAGCAAAGAGGATTATAATCTGCCTTGTTTCTTCTTCACAGGAAAAGCAGCAGAGCACTTGCTTGGAGAGCAAGGTTTGACCATCTGACTTTCTTGAAATTTGCTTTTTTGATTTAGTAATAATTCTTTACAATAACATATGTAAAGTTTTGAAACAAACAAGGTTGCAAGTTCCATGAAAGCCCTATTTTCAGTCTCTATATCATCACTGGGAACAATATATCAAAAGTCCATTTCCCATAAGAGTTGGACGAATCTGTCCAGCTCCATTTTTCTTCGTTTCTTATGTTTTGGAACATTACGTTTGGTCTATCCAATTTCTATAACAGTTTACAATTAGTAAGCTTACAAAATAAGTTCCCAAGAAATTTGGCACATAGTATGACCCATCTTTTCAGACAGGTTTTTAACAAAAATGATTGAGTCCCTGAATGCCTTTTTAAAGTTAAGGTAGTTTTTAATGTTTACTAATGTCCAATTATTCAATTGTATTTTAATCAGTATATAGTTTAATTTTAAAAAAACATTTAACTTATTATATTTTTAATTCTGTTCTTTTTAATATTGTGAGCCACCTTGGGTCCCCTTATTGGAAGAAAGGTGGCCTATCAATAAAACAAACAAATAGATAAATAAATAAATATGTGCACAAACATTTCACCAATGTACACCTTTTTAAACATTTTTTCACTTTTTCACACTTTTTGCAAGAGATCTACTGCCATAAAATGTTTTCCTGTGCATTTTTCCTTTAATATATGCATTTTCCTTATATAAACCTTTTTTACAGGTATTATTTTGATCTGAGAAGTATACCACAGTAATCAGAAAAGTGTAAATATTGTTTGTTGAACTGCATTTCATGGACAGTCACAAGGAAACTGCAGCCACTCACTTATCCCTGACAAGTGTACCAACATGATACAGGATTGCAAACAGGAATGTTTCAGGTTCACAAATGACTTTTTAAGATGTACGTACACTTAAAATTTCTCAGACACACACCTTTCAAAATGTGAAACTGTCCATAAGAATAAGTTGAGTTGGGTAACATAATTTTATATTCCGCTGAGAAGCAGATAACAGCAGCTAAGGGAATTCAAAATTTAGCAGTGTCTTGAATTCAGTTGGCTTACAATGACCCGGCGTCCGTGCAAGTCTCTGCAAGCTGAATAAACCATAGCCATGCAACACAAAATAATCTAATTTATGGCAAATTATATTTGTTTAAAGCAGGGAAGGATCATATCTTGTAAGACCTTAAAGGGCATGTCCACAGATTCTGATTTTTAAAAGGTTGTGCCTAACTGGAACTTTTGTAAAGTGAAGTTCTGCTTTTGGCACGCTTGGTCAATTGTAAATCATCTCATCGTGGCCAGACAGGATTGCTGAGGATAACAAAAACACTAGAAAAGGAGCCTGACAGTATTGAAGTATCACTGTCATTAATTCTGCTCTTGCAGTGAAATGTTAAACTTTGATGGGAGTGTCTAGCTGAACAAAGGCAGCAAAGTAGTGCAGTCTTAGCCAGGCTGTGCCTGTAACCTCACAAGTCGATGGGTGGATGGATGGATGGTTCCATTTGTCTTACATGTGCAGTTTTACAAAGGAATGCCTGCTATTAAGCTAACTGGTTCAAGATCCAGGCATTACCTCACCATACCAGCTTTTACCATCAAATGCAGAAAAAGCATTTTAATATGGTACTACTATTACACAAGGGGAAATTTGTTCCCAAAATATAAAACAAAAGCTTTTCTGAGGTGGAGAGTTCTCAATCATACTTTTCTCATTTGTCTTTACTTCTAGAAATTGCTGCTTGCCATTTAGTAGAGATAATGTCACATCAGGACCTAGGAGACCTGAGTTCTAATCCCGACTTGGCCAAAGTCACAGGGGGTGGCTGCGGTGAACCACTCCTCAAAACTCTGCTGGGGTCACCATAAGTCAGAAGCAATATGATGGCTTATAACAACAAGAAGTTTCAAACATTTAATCAGGGGCTGCCAGTTTTCATCATGGGAATTCTGAAATGTGAAGCATTCAGCAACACTATGCAAGCATCTACCCAAGGGTTCGTGTGGGAAACAGAACTGAGTTAAAGGTGTGCAGATGAGCTGATGGTGATTTGTAAGCATTTTAATGTATCTGTGCTTACTCCCCTGAAAAGCTGCTCCCCCCCCCCCATTAACTCCCAGCTATATTTCTAGGAACTGTAATCTTAAAATGTAACATTTTCAAGTCCCCACTTCTCCATCCTTTTTTCTGGGTCCTTCAAGGCACCCATGGCTCACAGCAATGCGATACAACCTAGATTATTAAAAGACCAACATTAGGCTACATGACAGCAGAGGCAGGTTGCTGAGTGCAGAAATGCAGCTTTTCAAATCATTATGCAGAAGCACTGTCTCACAAAGCACACTTTTTCTCTGCAACTGGAAGTGGGGGTGGGGGATTGGATTCCTTGGGGCAGTGAATTCCACAGCCTGGTGCAAAGAGAGAGAAGGGCCTGCTCCATGTTCCTACCTGACCCATTCCAGGTAACAGAGCCTCATGGGATCAGGAGCTCCCTTTGATGAGTGGCACAAGCTGGGAGGCCATGGCAAGGCGATCCTTAAGAGTGATCTCACTCCCCATGCACAGAGCTCGACATGTCAAAGAGATGTGAATGATGTCATTAGGTTTTGAAAAGTAACCTTCAAGGTATTGCAAATGTGAATACATTAAGATAGATTTTGGTCTGAGTTTGTTTGTTTTTTAAAAATAATATCCTGCTGTTTTAATATAGGATGTTCAAATCAATGATTTCAATTCCCTGTTTTATGCCTGAAATTGGTTTTTGCTGTATTTGTTTTATTTTACAGATATGGCCCTAAAAACACCAAAAACAGCATGCACATTTCAATGATGATGATGATGAATATTGACGACATTGCGAATTCAAAATTCTGATGTTTGGTTAGATTTGAAATGCATTTGAACTTCTGCTTTTGTACTGACTGATGCACATAATCCAAATGTGACTCTCCCCATAACACATCCACACATATACTCTGCAGATACTACTGGCCTGAACTTGGTTCATATGCAACCTTTGTAGTCCAAGAACCATTTCCATGGGTGCTGGTCCCTCAGTCATCCTCCCAAAGACCAGATCTAGGTGGATGAAAAAGGAAGCTCCTGACTGATCATAGCTTTGCATAGTGCACATATGGTACGCCATGTGGTTGAGTTGAAAGAAGAATGAAATATACATGTGGCAAAGAAATAATGTAATGTGAAAGAATGTATCTTCAAAATACTTTTTCATTACATGTATTCAGGATATAATAGAAAAGACTAAGACAAACCATGAGGCAGGCTACAATACCTTTTCCCCAGGGACACAAGTGTGAATTGTTCTTAAAGAGTATTTTCTGGACCACTCTTCCAGACAATGTAAGTAACTATAGACATATTTCTGCTTCTAATTTATGATTCTCCTGCTATTCTAAATTCTTTCACTTTCTCAAGCAGACTCTTCTAATTATGGCAAATTACATGACAATTTTGGAGTGTCAAGTGAACGGTACTATGCTAACCACACACATTTAAAACACCAAAAGAAAAAAAAGCCTTCCAAAGCTTATGATGATGATTAACATCTTATCATTCATAAGAAGGAAGAAGGAATGAGCAGCCTTCTGCCTGGCCCTTCTAGCCCAAGCAAAGTACAATCTGCCAGCAGCGTGCAGGAAATATCAACAATAGAGATGGGGATGAAGCACCAAAATGGCACTTTGTCTTGGTTTGTGCCACAACCATGAATTGCCCTCAGTGACCCGATGAACAACAAATCAATTCATCATTTGTTGGGTCCGGGGCATAGCAACAGGAGGGAAAGCAAAAAAAAAAGAAAGAAAAGAAAAAAAGGTACGGTCACTTTGATCCCTTTCACCCTCCTCTTGCTAAGCCCCGTGGGGCTTAGCAAGGAGAGGGAAAGCAGGGATCAAAGCGATCCTGCAGTGGCTGGGGGATCCTTTTGAACCGTCTTTGATCCCTTCCTTCCTCTTCTTATGCTGCACGGGCATAGGAAGATGAGGAAAGGGGAACCAAGCCATCCCCCAGCCCAGGGGGTGGGATTCCCTCTGGGCAGGCTTTTGCAAGCTGCCCAAAGGGAAACCCCCTCTCTGCTTATGCCCCTGAGGAACAGCTGATCCATGGGGGTGTAAGCAGATATGGAACGAAGAGATGAATATAAAAGGGTTATATTCATTGCTTCATATTCGTTGGGGTCTTTGGACCCCAAGAATATGGAGCAACGAATATCTGACGAATCAGGGATATTTAATGAATATCCTGATTCGTTTTTATATTCGTCCCCATGTCTAATCAACAATAGTCTATACTTCTGGGGTGGGCAACTTTGGAGAGTCCAGGGCCCAGTTTTCCACCTCTCCTGTGCACCATATGACTTCGTCCTGGAGAAACCATGTGGCCAGAAATCAATTAAAAAAAAAAAAAAGACACACACTTTATTTTTCATGTATATTTAACAAAACCAGGTGTGAAGGGCCTGCACATCTTGCTTTAAGGAGAATTGTGCTTCCTGTTCACATCTCCATATATGAACAAACAAAATTCTGGAGTGCAATCTCCATGTCTGAACAAACTGGGAGCCTGGAGGCTGCAAAAAGAGAAGGGAAATATATGTTCTTCAGCTGGCATTTTTTTTCTGCCTCTGCCACAAAGGCAGCTTGAGATCTGGAGGAGGCATATAGGAGAGAAGTTGCAAAAATTATCTCTCTATTCACCACTACGTCCTAGGAGTCTATACTTCTTGCTCCTTTTTATCTTTTCAGTTAAAACAACCACAACAATTTGTTTCATTAAATCAGCTTGCTTCCATTAAGTAATTATCTCACCTTGATTTTTGGGGTAGATCTCAGAAAGCTATATATATAATATATATATAGCTTTCTGAGATATATATATATATATATTAACGAATCTGATACTCAGATATATATATATAATAACTGAATGAGAAATGTTAATGAAAAATAATCCAAAGTTTAACCGAGTCTGTTATTTGGACATCATTTTCTAAGCAGGCTTCCCCACTTTCAATCAAACATAAAAAAATCTCCCTTTCAGAGAACATTCATATTGAAAAGACTGAAGTAGGCAGGTAAGATACATCAAGCACAGGTGCTTAATCTCATATTCTTTGCTTTAGGTAGGAGGTAGGCTATGCAGAATCAATGCGGAACATCTTAAATGATACATGAAACGAACATTTCTGTGAAGTTCACAGAGAGAACATGGCAGGCTGCACAACCATTGCCATGATGATGTCTTTGCAGTTACATTTTTTAAGAAGTTGCTGGTGAAAGAAACCCATGGGACTGGAAAGATGCAGTTATTTGATGAAATATTCAGCTGCAGGTCAGCCAGGAAAGTAAATTAGCCCTGGTGTGGATCACAGGGTGGAAAAAAGAGCAAGGAGGGCGGGAGAAAACCGGCTCATCCCAGTTCTATTTTAAGAACATAAGAAATGACCTTATAATTTAGTCCGTCAAGTCCAGTATTCGTCGGGAGGAGCTCTGAGCATTTTTAGTCAGGAGTCTTTCCGAATCCTATACATGCAGATGCCAAGGATCGAACCCAGAACCTCTTCTATCTAAATCATGTGCTCTGCCACTGAATTACAAACTTTATCCAAATATGTATTTAATCGGCAGGAGAAATTCTCTTCAGAATTTATCCATCAGCACTGCTTGAATATCCCTGTGCAAAGAATTGCAGTATGGAGTGTTCACAGTGAACAGCTTTTCCCCACCATGGGTGGACCCTAAGCCACCCCAGGTGAGATATACAGAGCTCTACTCCAGGAGAATCTTCATGCTTTAGAGAATGCTGTGCATTGCTCATCACTTTCTTTTGCCATGAAGATATAAACGTATGACCAGCAGAGTCCCCTCAATGAGGGCGGACTGTATGGGGAGGGGATAGACATGCTTGGCTTTTGCCTCATAGCAAGAAAGGAAGAGACAAGCAAGATCTCTGCATCCAGCAACTTGAGTTCAACAGTGTGAAATCAACCAAGAGTTTTGTGTCATTTTTCAGTTTCTTCTGGAATAGTAAACAATATCATTTAAATCTGATGAAAATCTGTTTGTCCTCAAAAATGCTGCTAAGACCTTTTCTTTTAGTTGTGGAAAACTATACCACCTTCCCTCTGGAGGCTTTTCCTAGGTATGAGAACCTGGAGAGGGATTTTCATCCCCTTTAGCATCCCCTATTTGTGTGCGGAGGAATAAACCTGAAAAAAACAAACTATGAGGATGACACTGCTCCTTCAGTGCCCAAGAAAACAGTCTCTTTACCTTTGTCCATCCCTTTTTGTATGCTACACAGACTCCCTGTACAAATGAGCTTTGCCTGTAACAGAGAAGTCAACTCTGTATTTTCTTTTTTGGATACAAAAGAACTCTACAGAAGTAAATCTGTCTGGATAAAATACAGATATATTCAAATGTGCCTAATTATGTTACATCAAAATTAATTTATTCTTGCTTTGGTTTGTTGGGAAAGCAAGAGAATAAGCTACAACCTTTTAAATATTCTTTGGTATATACTTCAATTAGTTAAACTGTCATGTGCAGGATTATTTTCTTAATATATGACTTTAACCTCAGAAATGGTAATGGGTAAAACCATTATTGTTTATAGCTATCCATAGGAATATTCATTAGTTTTAGAATGCAAATGGTACACTTTATTCAGACATTCTGCTTTAGATTACAAAAGGTCAGAAAAATATGGTGTCTGCTGCTATCTTGATGATGTTATAAAAAGCTTGAACAACCAAACAGAACAGGTTTTCTCATGAAAACAATCTATAGATATACAGTGCTCCAAAAAAAATATGGGTGAAATTTTTCCTTCTCTCCTGATACTAATTCTCAGCTCTGGGTCTACAGGTTAGAAATGAGGAGATCAGTTCTTGTTAACAGAAGAAGCCTCACTACATGTTATTGCTTTGTTTAGGTAAAGGTAAAGGTTCCCCTTGACAATTTGTCCAGTCATGTCTGACTCTAGGGGGCGGTGCTCATCTCCGTTTCCAAGCCGTAGAGCCAGCATTTGTCCGTAGACAGTTTCCGTGGTCACGTGGCCAGCGCGACTAGACACGGAACGCCGTTACCTTCCCACCGTGGTGGTACCTATTTATCTACTCGCATTTTTACATGCTTTCGAACTGCTAGGTTGGCAGGAGCTGGGACAAGCGACGGGAGCTCACTCCGTTGCGTGGATTCGATCTTACGACTGCTGGTCTTCCGACCTTGCAGCACAGAGGTTTCTGCGGTTTAACCCGCAGCGCCACCACGTCCCTTGCTTTGTTTAGCTAATCGCAAATGCATATACAATCTGCCTCCTTGTTGTTAATAGTCAGAGGAGAAGTCTTGCAGCCACAAAGCTATCAAATTTTGTAACTTTTCATAACTTTCTGAAATTTCTTAAATAAAGTGCATAACATGTTGCAGTAAATGCTATGGTATCTTTTCATCTGTTTAAATCAAGGTTGGTTGCCCAAGTATTTTGAATCCACCTGGTCCAGATTCTGAAATCCATACAATGCACTGACAAACTGAAAATAGCCAAACTAATAGGAATTCAGAACAAAATGGCTGTGTTGCAGCATCACAGGTAATCTATCAACATTATATTATTATAGAAGAAAGCACAACAAACAGAATTAAGACCCAAATGCTTTATTCACCTTGGAACTATTTTTGAAATAAGAAAAACCAAATTGATCAGGGCAGTCCATTCAGGTAAGGCAGGAGTAGGGAACCTACGCCCCTCCAGATGTTGTTGAACAACAATCCCCATCACTCCTAACCATTAGCTGTGGAGAATGGGGCTAATGGTATCTGAACTCCAAAAACATCTGGAGAACTGCAGAATCTCTACCCTGGTGTAAAGTTTGCCTCCCCTTGTTAAGCAAGTCACTTCAGGAGAAGTGTTATTGGTCTCATCATTAGTGGGGCTTGCATATGCACAATGGAAACCCACAGAATTGAAAAGCCCTTGCAGAGTCATACCTAGGGTGGGGCAACTGGAACTTTGACCCTGGGTGCCAAAATTTAGAGGGCATGAAAATTTGCTGCTGAAAGTGCATGAACGTGTTCACCCTGCGCAGGTACATTGGCTCCAGTTATATTAGCACAGAATCAATATGCTCACAGTGCATTCAGACCCAGGTATTCCTCCCCATTCCTCCAACCTTTCCTTAGGTAGGCCGATGTATCATGACCCAAGCTTAACCAATGAGATAGTGAAGCCCAGGGCACAAAATTGCTACTTATAGCTCTCAGTCCATCTGCTGATCTTTGCGTACAGTGAAACCATCTTGTTTAACTTCCACTAACACAGAGAGATACTCAGAGCAATACACGTTTAGATCTTCTCTACAGTGATGCTGGGGAAAAGCAATGGTTTTACTGTAACAAAACACAGAATTGCACTGAACTCCTGCTGAACCCCACATGGGGTGTGTGCTACTTGCTGTCAAATCAGAACGAACTTATTGCAACCCTCATAGGGCTTTCCAGATAAGTGACACATATAAGAGGTAGTTTTACCAGTGCCACCCACTCCTCAGTGAGTTTCCATGGCTGAGTTGGGATTCCTGAGTCCTAGTCCATCACTCTATCCCCTACAACACACTGGGTACCCCACACAACAGCACAGGATAAGTAACCGTTACATGTATACCCTATACCCACAGTGAAATTTACCAGTGGAGACAGTTGATAAGGCTGCACAGTGAAACAGAGAAAGGAAATCTTGTACATACCACAAGTAGTCCAAAGGTGGCAGAGGGGGCAGAGGGCCACCACTACCTTCTGACTGTTTCTGATAAGGACACACTTTTTCCTCTTTACTTCATTTTCAGACAGTGTTACTGGGTGATTTGCCTACAACCCATTTCAACAGCCTCTGCTAGGTATACAATGAAATCAAATTCTGGGTCACATTTTCCATACTAAGTATCACATCAAAGTGTTCTGAATGCATAACTTTCAGCTAAACAGACCATCCTTATTTGTAGGGGCTTAGTACTCTTTTCCTACTGATTGGTTTAAAATTGGGAAAGGAGTACGACAAGGCTGTATATTGTCTCCCTGCTTATTTAACTTATATGCAGAATACATCATGCGAAAGGCTGGACTGGAGGAATCCCAAGCCGGAATTAAGATTGCCGGAAGAAATATCAACAACCTCAGATATGCAAATGATACCACTCTGATGGCAGAAAGTGAGGAGGAATTAAAGAACCTCTTAATGAGGGTGAAAGAGGAGAGTGCAAAAAATGGTCTGAAGCTCAACATCAAAAAAACTAAGATCATGGCCACTGGTCCCATCAGCTCCTGGCAAATAGAAGGGGAAGATATGGAGGCAGTGACAGATTTGACTTTCTTGGGCTCCATGATCACTGCAGATGGTGACAGCAGCCACAAAATTAAAAGACGCCTGCTTCTTGGGAGGAAAGCGATGACAAACCTAGACAGCATCTTAAAAAGCAGAGACATCACCTTGCCGACAAAGGTCCGCATAGTCAAAGCTATGGTTTTTCCAGTAATGATGTATGGAAGTGAGAGCTGGACCATAAAGAAGGCTGACCGCCAAATTGATGCTTTTGAATTGTGGTGCTGGAGGAGACTCTCGCGAGTTCCCTGGACTGCAAGGAGATCAAACCTATCCATTCTGAAGGAAATCAACCCTGAGTGCTCACTGGAAGGACAGATCCTGAAGCTGAGGCTTCAATACTTTGACCATCTCATGAGAAGAGAAATCTCCCTGGAAAAAGACCCTGATGTTGGGAAAGAGTGAAGGCAAGAGGAGAAGGGGACGACAGAGGACAAGATGGTTGGACAGTGTCATCGAAGCGACCAACATGAATTTGACCAAACTCCGGGAGGCAGTGGAAGACAGGAGGGCCTGGCATGCTCTGGTCCATGGGGTCACGAAGAGTCGGACACAATTTAACGACTAAACAACAACAACTCTTTTACTGTGATGAATGCAAAACTGAGATTCACTAAGAGGAATGACATAATGAATACCAAGTACAAGTTTGCCAGAATTTGAACTTTGTGGAGAGTAGACACCTTGTACTATGTCCAGAATCCTGTTGCTCAATTAGGTAAGTGTAAATGCAGTGATGTAAACAACAGGGGCAAACAGCCACTGGTTAATTTGTTGCTTGTATCCCTTGCCATGCACCAACTCACATGCCTGGTGCTGACAAGGGATACAAACAAGTGAATTGTTACCTAGGGACAATTCACTGCTGCAATTTACGGCATTGCATTTACACCAGAGTAACTAACCAATAGGACTCCAGGCATTGACTCCTTCTATAAGTTAAATTGTTCAGTAAAAACAACAAGTTTCAGCCCGCAGGAAGGACGTTACAACGTCCTTGAAATGCGGGGCTGGCTTTGCCCTCCTCGGTCCCGAAGGACGCAAGGCAGCTCCGGTCACGTGGAAAAAGGAGGGGGCGAGAGGTTATTTAAGGAAGTGCTCGCCCCCGATGCATCCTCTTTCTTGTTCAGGCAGTGTGGAGTCGATTGGAGGATCCGGAACAAGAGCAGAGTTGCGAGCGCGAGCGGCGAGGAAAATGTTCCTGGTTTGAAGGAGGGTAGCCTTGGCTCCCTCCTGGCTTTTACTTTTTGGATTGGGGATATTGCAGGGGAAGTGTTTGGAATTTAAGGGCTCTGGTGGTCCTTGTTTGAGCGGGCTGAGACGGGCACGGGCGGTGGGGCGGGCTCGCCCTGCCGCAGCGGGGAGCGAATTTACTTTTAATTTACGTTTAATTTTAAAGAGAAGGGCCTTACTTGTAAAGGTATTGGGACAGGTGGAGGCCCCAATTCTTTTCTTTTCCTTGCCTCTTCTGTCCTGCTAGCAAAATTGGCTGGGTTTGCAGCGGGCGCCATTTTGTTTAGTGTCTCTTCCCGCATTTTTTGCTCCCGACCGCCATTTTGTTTTCCCCTTTTCTACAAATAATTAAAGGGGAAGGGATACAGGGACTAAAAATAATTAAAGATAAAGGTTATATAAGTTTATCATCCTGATTATTTGGTAGCTATTAACGCTTAATTTAAATTGTTAGTATTTGGGTGTGGCGGACGCCATTTTTGGTGTGGCGGACGCCATTTTGGCCACCATTTTGAGTGTGGCGGACGCCATTTTGGGTGGCGGGTGCCATTTTGAGTGTGGCGGATGCCATTTTGTGTGTGGCGGACGCCATTTTGTGTGTGGCGGACGCCATTTTGTGTGCTCATTTTCCCACTCTTTTCTCCCTCTCTGCCATTTTCTTTTACTGGTTAACATCTATAAATTGAATAATCATAGATCAATTTAAGAATATAGATTTATTTATTTATTTTATTATTGGATTTTTATCCCGCCCTTCTAGACAGGAGTCTACTCAGGGCGGCTCACAATATATTGTGCACAAACAACTTAAAAACAACATAGTTGCTGTGGATTAATATTTCACAAGCTCTGAACAGGCTTTCTGATAAATTTAACAACCAAGGATATACACCTTGGGGCTCAATTAGACATTATGCCGCCCAAAAAAGGGGGCGGAGTCAGTAAAGCTAAAAAGAGAGCTGTGCCTCAGGTCTCGCCTCAGCAGTCCTCTTCAGAAGAAGAATCTTGGGTGATCCTTAAGGACCTGCAAGATAAAATGTTGGCTTTAGAGGCACAGAAGCTGGCTAGACGGGCCTCCCCACAACGCGAGGTTACCCCTCGTCGATCCGTCAGGGACACGAAGGGTCGCCGTAAGGCTGGGTTTAGGGCCTTAACGCAGCAACTCATGGAGCGTTTTACTGCTTTAGAATCTCAACAGGGTCATGGAGGTGAGGAACAGGCTGTGGAAGAAGGGTCCCCCACTACGGCAAGGGTGCCAGATGGTCGTAAATGCAGGATGACAGAAGCAACTGAGATCCAGGAGACTGCGGAGGGATCTTCGGCTGGGTACGATCTCTATGAGGAGCCATGTACAAGCTCGCATCGGGCTTCGGAGGCACTTGGAACATCGACTCCTTCTTGCGGTGAGTGCACAGCCATACACAACACCCAGTCCAATTCTGCCGCCTGGCCTTGGACTGGTGGCACCCAACACTCTCATGTTACACCTAACCACTGTGGAACACCACCCATGGGATGGCCCAGTTTTTTCTGGCCTCCTGTAAACCCGCATTGTTGGGGGTGGGGCACGCATTGTGCGACCCCTCCTACGGCTGGGACATCTAGTGAAGGTAAGAACACAGGAACATGTCAGCACCCTTCAGTGCCTAACACGGGGTATAACACGGTCCCGCTAGCTGCACTGCCCTATGCGGACTACAGTACGCCTTTGGGCGATCATTTGACCCCTGCAGTGAAGGAGAAAATATGGAGGGGAGAATTCTTGGATTTTTATGATCTTCTGAACCGCGAGGTGGAAATTAAGGAAATTGACAAAGATGACGAGAAATTAAAAGAAAAATACAGAAGGAAGAAGCCTGACAGAAACTGGCCTAATTGGATCACAGGCTTCACTATATATGCTGGGGTCCTGGTTAAAACACAGCCTTGGAAGGCTTCGGCTCTATTTCAATACTTTGATATAATATGTAGGTCAAATTCAGATTTTGTAGGCCAGGCTTGGCTTTGTTACGATGAAGCTTTTAGAATGAAGAGCGCCATCAGGCCTGAATTACGCTGGGATGAGCCGCACCCAGGGCTTTGGCTGCAACATATGACACCGGCCAAATGTAGTTTAGGTGACAGATTTGATAGCGGTCATCTGAACAAGAAATTTACCAGGAACGTTACTACCCGCCCAGGGGCGGGGCAGGTGGTTCAACCCCGCCTGCCCTGCTACGAATATAACACCAGAGGTTTTTGTGCAAGGTCCCCATGCAGGTATAGACACGACTGCATTACCTGTGGGGGGAAGCACCCAAACGCCTCATGCTTCAAAGCGGGTGCACAGCGTCAAAACAAAACTAGCGGTCCCGGCAAGAAGCCAGAAGGGGGCGGTGGTGCCCCTGGAAAGGGGGCCCACACCAATTAAAATCAAGGTTCTGGAAGAGGGTCTAGCAGATTACCCAAGAATAGGGAATGCAGAATACTTGAGACTAGGTTTTAGATATGGGTTCCGAATCCCAGCTTTAGGCGTAAGAACGGCCTTTGTGACCAAAAACCTTAAATCAATAAAAGGGATGGAAGCTATAGTATTAGAAAAGATCAATAAGGGGGTTCGAGAAGGTAGGGTCTTGGGACCCTTTAAAGAACCACCCATAGCTAACTTGAGGGTTTCCCCCTTAGGGATTGTCCCCAAAAAAGCCCCAGGTGAATTTCGTTTAATACATCACCTATCGTTTCCAGAAGGGACATCAGTTAACAATGCAATACCCCCGGAACTTTGTTCTGTGAGATACACCTCCTTTGACGAGGCGGTTCGGATGATTAGGGCCTGCGGAGTGGGTGCTGAACTGGCGGATGTTAAGTTGGCCTTCAGAATTTTCCCCGTTCACCCATTGGATTTCAATTTGTTGGGTTTTCAATTTCAAGGGCAATATTACATCGATAGGGCCCTCCCTATGGGGTGCTCAATTTCGTGCGCAGCTTTTGAAAAGTTTAGCACATTCATCGAATGGCAAGTTAGGCGATGATTTCCTCTTTTGTGGAAAACCGAACTCAGGAAGATGCAGAATGATTCTGGATAACTTCCGTGAGATGGCCCTTGATATGGGTTTGCCCCTGGCGGAAGAAAAAACGGAAGGGCCAGCGACGTCCCTGACTTTCCTAGGGATTGAACTGGATACGCTTCAGCAGACTTCAAGGCTGCCTCGAGACAAATTGCTGAACATTAGGACTATACTTAGCAACTTAATAGGAAAGAAAAAGGTGACTCTTAAAGAGTTGTAGGAAATGGTAGGACACCTGAATTTCACGTGCAAAGTAGTAGCACCAGGGCGCGCCTTTTTGAGGCGACTTTGTGGCGCCATGTCAGGTTTAAAAAGGCCAATGCACAGAACGAGAGTTACCAGGGGTATGCGGGAAGACCTCACAGTGTGGAAACAATTCCTAGAACAGTTCAATGGGGTATCCTTCTGGAGATCGGAACTTAGCCTGAAAGCGGATGTTCAGGTAAACTCTGACGCCGCTGGGACCTTAGGATTCGGGATTTATTACCGTGGCAGATGGTGTGCAGGTACTTGGCCTAAAGAGTGGCACCAAGAGGGCATAACGAGAGACTTGACATTTTTATAATTTTTTCCAATTGTAGGAGCCCTATGGCTTTGGGCGGAAGAATGGGCACATACTGTAGTTCGTTTTTGGTGTGATAACCAAGCAGTGGTACACATCATTAACAATCTGACATCACACTCGGAAAGAGTCATGGATTTGGTCAGGGCTTTCACCCTACGGGCGTTGCAGTTTAACGTAATGGTGCACGCCCGACATGTGCCAGGTGTTGACAACAGGATAGCTGATGCTCTCTCACGCCAACAGATCAAGCGTTTCAGGGAGATGGCACCGGAGGCCAGGGATCTGCCAGAAGTGCTTCCAGCGGAGGTCTGGCAGATTGGCATGAGGAGGCGTCGAGAGCAATAGGTCTTGCAATGGCCCCGAGGTCAATAAAGGGTTATTTAGCATCAGGTACCGAGTTTTATGAATTTAGGAAGTCAATGAGGCTAGAGCAAGCATGGCTGGCTCCAGTGGAGCACCTCCAACAATTCATAATATTTTTGCATAGAAGGGGATTAGCGACAGGCACTATTCAAGGAAAACTGTCGGCTTTGGCCTTCTACGCAAAATCAAATGGGCACAGGGATTTTTCTTGTGACTTTCGTATTAGGAAGATGTTAGAAGGTTGGTCCAGGGAAAGGGGGAGAGTACAAGATGACAGGACACCCATATCTCCGGCTCTCCTTGGACACCTATGCGAACAATGGAGCGCATTGTGTAGGGACCATTATGAAGCGGCATTATTTCATGCATCTGCGCTAGTGGCCTTTTTCGGGGCCCTGCGTATTAGTGAGCTAGTGGCAATGGGTAAGGCAGATATCTCACAGAGGGCTTTGCAATTGGGGGACGTTATAGTTCAGGAGGGGCGGTTAAATATTAAGATAAGGCGGTCTAAAGCAGACCCGCTGGGAAAAGGCAAGCAATTAGTCTTAGGGCAATGTAGTGTAAAAGGCATCTGTCCCGTAAAGGCGGTTCAGGAATTCATAGAGTTTAGGGGTCCAAAACCTGGGTACTTCTTCCAGCATACGGATGGGTCGCCACTTACAAAATACCAATTTTGGAAACTTACTGGCATAGCACTAGAGAAGATAGGTTTGAAGAATATGAGATTCGGAACACATTCCTTTAGAATAGGAGCAGCTTCAACAGCAGCAGCTATGGGTTATAATACAGACCAAATTAAACAGTTAGGGCATTGGTCGTCGGCCTGTTATCACAAACACATCAGACCTCTCCCTAACGTATAGGCAGGGGCTGTTTATATCGTTTCAGGTGTCGAAAGACAGGAAGGCCGAAGGCACGTCATGATCATCGGCCACAGTTATGTTTACTGGGCGGCGCGATATGCCGCATTTTCCCCGTGGGGGAATGATTTGGGGCTTGGTGCCCATGCGTTTATTACATGGAAAGGCATGCGTGGCATGCATTGGATCCAGCTCGGCAGGATGACATCTTTCGACCATCTGCCACCAGATATTTTAGTAATTCATTTAGGAGGCAACGATTTGCCTGGATTGTCTGGTAAGGCGGTCATACTTGACATCTTGAGAGAACTTGGGAAGCTGAAGGAAAGGTATCCTGCTATGCGGATCGTTTGGTCCAATATCATCCCGCGTTTAGCCTGGCGAGGTGCCCAGAGCATTGAGAAGATTAATAGGGCACGGCGAAGGGTCAATAGGGAAGTGTGTAGAGGTGTCTGCAGCGGCGGCCTCGGATCTGTGGTCAATCACCACAGGATTCAAACTTCCAACACTGAATATTTTCGTAGCGATGGCATCCACCTGTCTGATGCAGGCTTGGACATTTTTCTTGAAGATATAAAAGGGGGCCTGCCTGCTGAGCTAGGACGGCTTGATGGCGGGCATGGGACTTAGTCAGGACTAGTCCCTATGCTGTGGCGGGTAGTGCGGGAAAAAACTGGTTGTCTCGGTGTGTCCCTTTGATAATTATGGTAAGCCAACAGCGCATCCGACCTCCCGGCTCTGCGGATCGTGCGATTACAGGGCCGGCGGCGGGAAGATGCGCTGGGCCACTTTCGGACCGACAGTCATCAAATAAAGATGGCTCGAGGTCTGGGGTGTTTATTAGAGGCCGGCTGGGTTCCTGCTGTCGTCAAGACAGCTGGAACCTGGGGGCCTGGGACTCGCCCATTGACTGAGAAGGGTATCGTGGATGCCCTACATTTATTTCTCCGCACTACCGCAGGCCCCCTCATTTGATGAGGACAATGATTTTTATAATCAGAAATGATTTAATAAAGTGTGGCCCGTATTAATCCATATCACTGTCTTGCGTCTTCATTTCGGGGCCTGGGAGGGCAAGTTTCAGCCCGCAGGAAGGACGTTACAACGTCCTTGAAATGCGGGGCTGGCTTTGCCCTCCTCGGTCCCGAAGGACGCAAGGCAGCTCCGGTCACGTGGAAAAAGGAGGGGGCGAGAGGTTATTTAAGGAAGTGCTCGCCCCCGATGCATCCTCTTTCTTGTTCAGGCACCCACCCGCCCTCCCTCTTTCTAGTGTGTTTGTGGTCGCCTTTATGGGGCCGGATAGGAATTTTTGACCTCTAACCTGATTGGCTACTGGATGGAGGGATTTTTCGCCTATCCCACACTGGAAAAGGGTTTGTTGGCATTTGCTTGGTGGTTCTTCTCGGTCACACTGGCGGGTAGTGCGGGAAAAAACTGGTTGTCTCGGTGTGTCCCTTTGATAATTATGGTAAGCCAACAGCGCATCCGACCTCCCGGCTCTGCGGATCGTGCGATTACAGGGCCGGCGGCGGGAAGATGCGCTGGGCCACTTTCGGACCGACAGTCATCAAATAAAGATGGCTCGAGGTCTGGGGTGTTTATTAGAGGCCGGCTGGGTTCCTGCTGTCGTCAAGACAGCTGGAACCTGGGGGCCTGGGACTCGCCCATTGACTGAGAAGGGTATCGTGGATGCCCTACATTTATTTCTCCGCACTACCGCAGGCCCCCTCATTTGATGAGGACAATGATTTTTATAATCAGAAATGATTTAATAAAGTGTGGCCCGTATTAATCCATATCACTGTCTTGCGTCTTCATTTCGGGGCCTGGGAGGGCAAGTGTCTTGTGGCATCATCAAAATTTAACAGCTAACCAAATATATGAGGTATAACCTCAGTTAAAGTAATAATTGTTCTGTCATCATGACCAGAGCTTGGAAACATATTACTTTTGAGAGTAACTTACTATGATGACCAGAACTTGGAATGCTCTTGGCTGTGTTAGCTAAGGGGTTCTGGGAGTTATAGTCCAAAACGCAGTTCTTCCAAACTCTGACAACGAAAAAACCTGAACAAAGCCTAAACAATTAGATTAGCCAAGTGTTAGTCCCAATTAGAGCAGACCCATTGAATCAATGGAACCTGACTTCAGTCTTGGTTTGCCACCATTGATTCAGCAGATGCTCTAGTTAGGACTGACAAATGGGTTTAGGCCTTTGGTTTTGCCTTTGTGACTTCTTGCTAAAATAGTTCCAGATTATACATGAGCTTGTGTCTGTGTGTAGTCCTAGCAACACAGCCTTAGCTGTGTGACGAGAATCAAGCTGTGCTAGAAGAGAATGTACCTCACCTACGGCCACCGACAGCTGGAGATTTTAGATGAATATTTCATGTTCTATCAATATACAGCCAATTCTCAGAAAGAGAAGAATACATTCATAACAGGACTGAAAATAATGAATACCCAAGGCCTATTCAGGCCTATTTTTTTATTTCTAACACAAAAAGAACTGAAAATAGCAAAGTTCCTAGTAGCTGGGTGAGCCTAAGCAGTGGACTGTCTGCACTTTCAAATCATGCCAGTCAGGACAGATGAAGAGGGGGGTAGGTTTACTTTTCTCACAGCGGTTGTTCTCATTTTTTTTCTTTTTCCTTCTCGTTACTGTCAGTAAGAAAACATGCCAGTTCCAGGCAGGTATAGATGAAGGTCATGACCTTGGGACTTCTTGCGTAAATGAAGGGTCCTTGGATATTCCCTTTACCACTACATTTTGTGATCTAGGAGGCTGAATGATAAAGGTGGCCAAGAAAAATATCTGGAGTAAAGCCAAACAAGATTACAAGCAATCCCTCCCCACAACTTTTCTTGGAGTTTGATTCTCAGACTGGAATCATAGTCTGGTAGTTTCTTGTGAGGTGACTACAGTAGTGGAGAGCTCCTCCGAATTGTGGGGAGGGGTTTAAGTTTGCAAGCCACACCTACCGGCATGAATAACATGTCGAGTTCCTTCCTAATCCTTCATTTCTGTTAAGTAGGCAAAGCAAATATATTTATTTCTGGCCCATGCCACTTTTTCATGTATTCCTTCATCCTACCCCACTTCTGTACTCATCTGCTATTTAAAACATTTTGAGTGTATTTTCCCACAAACTGCACAAATTTAGTCCCAAAGCGCACGTCTAATTATGTATTTTATCCTAAAATATGTATTTTGGTGTGTGCTTGTGTGCATGTATCTGAACTGAGAATAGCCTCCCAAAAATGTATTTATTTATTTATTCAATTTATACCCCGCCCATCTAGACCGAAGTCTACTCTGGGCTGCTAAAAATTCAGAAGGGGATAGCTTCATGCTGGTCTACACATGAATCGAGGAGTTACAAATTTGGTCTGTTTGTGGTGGAATTCACACCACTCTAATTCTTCAGGCATCTCTATTTTTGGATGTGTAAAAGAGATGTTTTGTGGCATTACCCCCTCCATCAAAATAAATGGGGATGAAATGTCTAATAGTTTGAAGCTCTATGGACAGTGCTCAAATTGCAGTAGGAACTTCTGCCAACTTGTGCTGCTATATCTGGGCACAATCAGAGGAGCTTGCGTGGTGCTTCTCATAATCTTTACTATGTAGGTACACAATGAGATGCAACTGATACTGGGCTCCATAGAAGAGATGGGAACCTTCACAGGCAGCCCTGAATGCTGTACTCTGTGAGGTCAGTTTACTGTTTAGGGCATGAAAGGAATGAGCCTGTGCATCGAGTAACCCATTCTTCATTTCCAGGAAGGTGTCATGAGATACATCCACACCACCAGCAAGTCTAGTTGCTTTTTCTTGGGGAACAAAGTATTGGGGAGAGCTAGTCCTTCTCTTTCTAGCATTGACCTTGCCAAATATCCCTCCTTTAAAGGTTTCCACTAACACTACTGGAGGTTTTTTAAGTTGTTAATAGGAAGAGACAATGGTGTGGGCTCGGCATTAGAGAAGAGAGGGTTGGTCGTTATCAGCAATGACCCCCCCCCGGGACCTGACCCCCACAATTGGGCTTTTAAAAAAAGAACCCATTACAACTAGAAATGGAAATCCATTATCTCCAGTCATTGATCAGAGAAAAAGCCAGCAGGAAGCTGCTGGATTTGATGGGGTCCCCTCACAGGCTGTACCAGGCTCATGAGGTAGAAATTCTCCCTCCCTGGTGTAAATGAAAATAAGTCTGTTCTTACGCATCCATGACTAAAAAAAAATAAAAAAATAAACCAGTCTTTTGACCCAGTACCTGGTCTTCAGAACATGGAAGATGTGAGAGAGGAACTGATATTTCTTTCAAGCAATTTCCATTATCAAACTGGGATGGGATGCACATTTATTCTTCCTAACTTTCCAGTGTGAATCTATCATATATCCTTCATAGGCTAATCTTTGGAAAATGACAAAATCATGTCCTCTTGTGCACCTTTTTTGTTGTGATAACATCATCGTTCTCTAAAGGAACAAACCCTGCCCACAGAAAAACACACCACTACCTTAAGCTAAAATAAAAAAGAACAGTTGGCAGCTCAAGCCTGTAATTCTGTATGGTTATGGGGAGAGGAGAGAAACGAAGCCAGACTCCACTGGCACAGATGCAGTTTTCCACTTGCAAAATCTGCTAGACTGTTTGTATGGCAACAGCTTATACATTATTCAAGAAGCACGTAGGCTGGTGTAAAAAGAGGTGAGTGGCAGCCAGTGCTGAGCTATGGAAAAATGTAATGTTTGTGACATCATGGGAGGGGGTGAGACTAAGATGGCTATGAGGAGCAGGAGTGGGATGACATGTACTACTTCTTTGGTTACAGTTATTTTCTAAGAAGAAGGAGGCCACTGATCTTGGCCAAAGATGGTAAAGGCAGAAATGTCTGAGCTGGCCCTTGGGAAAGGAAAAGAAGGGAATGACTCTGTTGGAGATGCCAAGCAACCACACCACAATCAGCTCTGTTTCTGAACAGTTAAACTGAAAAGGAAAGGGGGCTTCCTATAACAGGCTCTTCTCATTCTTCTCTCATTTGCCTTAACGGCATAATTAAATTTGATTAGGAACATCGTGTTTCATGATTGTGTTATATAAACAGCAGTGAAGAGAGAGTCACCCAGCCTTATTAGGGAAATAAAACCAAAAGAAGACCCTGTGCAGCTTGTAATGAGTCAGTCTCAAAATGCAGAACAATTCAGTTTCAAGGGGGGGGGGGGGCTTGTAGTAAAAACAAGGTTTAGTGTAGCTGTTTAACTTTGCTGCTGCAGCAACCACTGTGCCCAGAAAGTGGAATTCCTTGTGGCTGCCTTGCCAAGCCATCTGCATTGGAGCAGCAGAAGGTTTTAAGGTTGTCCTGCAACACTCTGGGGAGAAATACTGACTCACATTGTTGGTCCCCTTAGCTTAGAATTGTCACCTCTGTCTGGCAGCAGCTCCTGAAGGTTTCAGGAAAGTCCTAGCTTGTGATTTCTGGTACTCTCTAGTAGCATCCCATTCAAATATTAATCAGCCAAGTCCAGATGTGTTCAGAGTGATTTGATGGTACATGCTAATAGTGAGCTTCTTCTCAAAAGGTGGAGTCTTCTGTCACCAGCACCTGGACCACAACTTCTAGAACACCCCCAGCCAGCATGGACAGCTCTGCCACAAGAGGAATCTATCACCAGCAATCCTTTGATCAGTTTGCACACCATGTCACTGATCAAATGGCCTGCATGTGTTCTGATGGGCTCCACACTGAGAACCAGCTCTGTGGTACAGACTGAAGCACCCACTTCTCCTTCATTGATTATAAATTTCATCCTCTTCAGCCAGAGAACGTGCACAGATTATTTATTATTTATTTGTTATTTCAATTTTTATACTGTCCTATCAATGCGAGCAACTCTCTGGGCAATTCACAACATGCTAATCATCACTAAAAGGAACAATACAAAATTACAGTGTACAATAAATACAATAAAAACCCTGTCACTAGCTAAAAACCTGTATGTAAATAGAATTAACAAACTTAAAACCAGTTTGGACATCCCAGGATAATAGTTAGAATCACTAATGAAAGGCAGCTTTGTATAATTCTGTATAATTTTGTATAATTTGTTATATTCCTAGAAACTGAGAGAGATGGCACCTGATGAACCTCAGTGGGAAGGTTGTTCCAGAGGAAAGGAGCTGCAACCGAGAAAGTATAGTTCCTGATGTTAACTCTTTTGGCCTCCTTATGTGTTACTGTTTTCAATATCAAGGACTGTGAGGACTGGGTGAGACAGGTAGCTGTTTTGTGGGAGAGATGTTCTGACAAGTATCAAGGTCCTAAACAGGTAAAGGCTTTATAAGTCATGACCAGCACCTTGAACTGGGTATGGAAACTAACAGGGAGCCACTGAAAATGCATGGGGATATGTCTGCTGGTACCTATGAACAGTCTGGCAGCCACATTTTAGACTTCAAGTTTCCAAACTGACTTCAAGGGCAGCCCTATGTAGAGAACATTACAGTAGCTTATTTTAGACATTACCAATGCATGAACCACTGTTGTTAGGCATTTTGTATCCAGGTAGGAGCACGTCTGGGCAATAAACCAATATTGATAAAAGGCACTCGGCCACAGTAGATATTTGCACCTCCATAGAAAGAGCTGAGTCCAAGAATACCCCTAAGTTGTGGACCCAATCCTTCAGAAATTCTGACAACCCTCCCAACAGTAGGATTTCCATCTTATCTAGATTCAGTTTCAGTTTCCTGGCCCTTGTCCAGTACATTATTGACACTAAACAGTGCACAGGGATCTGTACAACATCATCTGCAGATGAGGAAAAGGAGAGACAGAGTTGGGTGTCATCTACATATTGATGGCAACTTCAAATCTCAGCATTACTTCTCCCAATAGCTTCATATGGATATTAAAAAGAAATGGCCAATCCCGAAGGGACTCCAAGGGGTGGACATTGCCTCCCCAAGCTGTACCATTTGAGATTGGCCCTTGAAGAAGGACTGGAACCACTGAAGAACAGAATTCCCAAGTCCTAAACTCGACAGCAATCTCAGAAGGATGCCATGGCCAATGGTATCAAAGGCCACAGAAAGATCCAGGAAGACCAGCAAGGTTACACTCCCTTTGTCTGCCTTCCTAAGGAGATGGTCTTGCTGGGTGACTGATGTGGTTTCAGTTCCATGTTACGGCCAGAACCCTGACTGAAATGGATCTAGGCTGTTTCCTCCAAGAACATCTGCAATTGGTTGGACACCAACACCAAGGAGTCAGATGACTTGGAGAGATAAATAATAATAATCTTAGAACTGCAGAGTTGAAAGGGACCCCTGTGAATAATCAAGTCCAGCCCCTGTCAAGGAGGCACAGTGGGGAATTGATCTCCCAACCTCAGGCTCCACAGCCAGATACCTAAACCACTGAGCTCTCCATGAAGGCAGCCATTTGCCTATTGGACCTGTGTCCCTCTTGCCTTGCAAAAGGTACAAGAGAGACCATCAGGGTCTGTCTTTCTCTCCACCTCTTTTTGTCTCTTGTCTTTTATCACTACATCAAAGTTCATAGCTGTCTTTTGGTTCTCTTTTTCTCATATTTTCTGGCCTGGAGGTGGACAATTAATTCTGTCAGGCAACCTACTACAGCCATTTGCATTTCCCATTCCCAGGAATGGTGCTTTCTCTGGGTATCTTGTAACACATGAGTCCTAGCTTGGATACCAATAAAGGTTCAATCAAAGTATCCAAAAGCATATAGAATGAATCAGGTCCTGATCTGTGTGGTCTTATTCGGACAAGAACCAAACTGGAGCAGTATACAGTTCTACCTTAAAACATAGCTCCTCCTATCCTATCTTCAGCTATTCATAAAGGTCAAGAGGGCTGATACATAGGTGTTTTTATGTATGCTGGCTACTTATGCAGTGCCAGCACCCCAAAATGTTTTGGTTTTTCTCTCTTGAGGTGAAACCAAATACTATTTGGATATCCTTTAGAAGTACCCTTGTGAGCTTTTCCCCTCGTTCTTTCTGTTTGCCAGTTTTTCCTCCTTGCTACCCTTCTTGAAGTGCTACAACTACTTCTTTAAGGCACAGCTATCACAATTCACCCTTATTTTGCATTTTTCACTGATAATAAGTGCTTTGTATTTAAGCCACAGCAGAAAATAAAATTCTCAAAAAGGCATTTGCTATCAAGGTATTTATGGTTTTAAACTAGCTTACTCATTCATGGATTCACCTAAACCAAACCAACTCAGCACCAGTGTGTTTATTCTTCTCCTGAGTCTGCAAGTGAAATGCTGTTGCATTTAGAAGATGGGGAACTAGAGGCAACCTAGCACAGGCATCTTACTAGGGCAGAATTCATTAGTGGTTTTCTAATGCTTCTCATTAGTATGTGCCATTTCCATCATTCAAGAAAGTCAAGATCCCTCTTAATGTCTTCTAAGATAGCTGTGGACAAGCTGAGAACACTACACAAATAGAGTGAGGTGGCCAATGCTCAGTCCTCCTGCTTCCAAAGTTCAGAGGTAAGTATTCAGCCAAAATTCCATCATCCATGCATAAGAAGGATATATCAGTTTACTCAAGGAAGCAACAAAGTTTGTAGGTACAAACATTTTTAGGGGTGGAAAACACCCTCTGTGGGTAACGAATGGCCCCACAACACATACAGACAAATGAAAGTTATGATGGCTATTACACATGGCGTGTTGACTGAATATGGCAAATATGTGTGGGAGGAGAAACTGGCAACCATTATGGCTCCCAGACATCATATAGCAATGGCAGTTAGCCTTAGTAGCTTGTGTCCCCCAACCCGCTCAACTTGCAAGCTTCTCCTATATCATAAGTCTTGGCCTGCCAGTGGATATGCTGAGGGCAGCATCCTCTTCCACCACACACTCTCTTTTCCCCATCTACATATAGACTTACCCCACTGCCTTCTCCCCCTTCAAATCTCAACCACTTGGAAAAACACACACGAGAGCTGCTCATTCACTGTACTCTGAAAGAGAAGCCCTTCCTTATACTCAGAGTGTGGAGATGTTGTGTTTTTGCATTCAAAACCACAGGTGGGCAATGACTTTACTAGGATCAACTTGAAATGAACAAAATATACAAGCTTTTTAGCTAGATAGAACACTTTATTAGGCTACCTATAAATTAATTACTTCTGCAATCCTCAACTTGCTTACTAGAGTCTTAGTCCAAATGAATTCCACTTGAAAGCATTTCTTTGTATAGAATTTTGTCACTGGAGTCACCACAGAAAGTATGATCAGACCAGGTCTTACCATTCTCTCCGGCAGCCTTGTCTTTTCCATTTGTTGCTCCAGCGCCTTGTCTCTGAGAAAGAAAGGAAGAAACGTGGATGATTATGAGCCATACTTTGAATTTGTGCTCTCAGTCAGTTGTAACAAGCCTGATGCCCATTCCCAGCCACTGCCAGTGCTGGGGCACTCCCCAGATTTTCCTCATCTGAATTTCTACAAGGATTTGGCAGCTCCAAATTATCTAGTCCTTGTTTCCAAAGTGAAACACATGAACAAGATATGGGCATTATTAACAAGAAAGAACAATGGGGAATTCTTGATGCATCTGTTTCCAAAATGAAACAGATGCATCAGGAAACTGCCGCCACCCCCCACCCCCTTTGTTCTGTTTCATGTCCATACCTTGTTTATTGAAACCTGAGGCATTCTAATTTGGATTCCTAACATTTTCACTAAGCACTGATTTGGTGAGGCCTTGCTTCCTCAGAGCTCTCTGGTGTTCAGTGTTGGGACGCTGTTGTTGCGTCTAAGGCAGTGCAGAATTTCTTACTCAGTATCTAGCAGATTGCTGCATGGGAGTCAACTTAGACCACTTGAAGTCATTGAAAAGTTATTTTGTGGTGGGTTTTTTTTGGGGGGGGGGTCTATCTTGGCAGCATGTATCTGGGCTAACTGTGCAAACCATCTTGAGCTATTAGTCTCTTTTCTGCTGCGCACCTGCTCTCTGGTGTACTCTAGTTGTCCCAGTTCTGTAAACTGCTATCTGGAGAGAGGAACTGTTGCTTTAGGGTCTCTCTCAATGACTTTTCCAACAGGCCCACTCTTGGAAGGAACCTCTCCCATCCCCCCCTAAATATGTCGTGTTATAGTCATCACATCATTTATGTATCTATTGTATGATGACTGCTATGAAAATCATGATTACAGAACAACATAAATTTTACATTGACAATGGAGAAACTGAAACAGAGATTTTATATACCTTGATTCAATCATCAATCCTAATAGAGACTGAAGCCAAGAAATCAGAAGAAGGCTGAGACTAGGAAGAGCAGTAATGAAGGAACTAAAAAATATCTGAGGCAAGGCTGTGTCACTGAAGACCAAGACCAAGATCATCCACACTATTGTACTTCTGATCACCAGGTATGGGTATGAAAGCTGGGCAGCTAAGAAAGCTGACAGGAAAAAAATTGATTCGTTTGAAATGTGGTATTGGAGGAGAACTTTATGGATACCTTGGACTGCCAGAAAGACGAACAAGTGGATCCTAGATCAAATCAAATCTGAACTATCTCTCTATCTTCTACTTTGGGCACATCATGAGAAAGTAAGATTCTCTGGAAAAGACAATAATACTGGGAAAGGTGAAAGACAGCAGCAGGAGGAGACTAAATACGAGATGGATTGGCTCCCTAAAGGAAGCCACAGGCTTGAGTTTACAAGAACTGAACAGGGCAGTTGAGGACAGGTCATTTTGGAGATCGCTCATTCATAGGGTTGCCATAAGTTAGAAGCAACTTGATGGCACATAACAACAACAAATTAGTATTATGGAACATTGAAGGGGGAGAACACCCTATATGGGTAAAGACGTTCCCCATATTATGGAACTTTGCAATGGTACAACATTGTCTCATTTATATTTATCCATCAAATTATGGAACATTGCAATGGGGTATTCTTCACATCTGAAATATTTTTTCCTCCGTAAAAGACAAAGATTGGGTTTACAGAATTTGAAAGTTGTCAGTCAAAAGTTATAGCTCTAAGAATAAGCTATATTTGCACAGCATACAAAGCCAGCATTCTCTAACTCTCCAGTTCAGTTGCAATTATTATTAGAAGAGCCTGCTTTTGCTTACGATTATGTTCCAATTGCAGCTTAGGTTCTAAAGACGATAGCTTTGCTTACAATGGAAAGTTATACATGGACATCCAACTTGAAAAAAAAAATCACTTTTTAAAAACTCCATATTATGATGAGAAGGCTGGTTGAGGACCTTGGTGATATGGAAAATTTACTGCACTCACACTGAGATGTGCCCTTCTGCTATTATTACAGATGCTCTCCAACTACATATGACATTCAAAATGGCTCCAGAGATATTTCCCATGGTAGAAGGTGCAAACCAGGAATACTAAACTGGAGTAAAGACAATGTAAACAGAAAAGAGATAAGGTAAAGCTAAAAACCAAGATAATTCTAATAGTACTTACATTGCTGTTCTTTAGAAATCACACAAAAATATTGGATTAGATTACTTTAGAGGGCTTTAGTTCTTTAGGCAACAGAATTTACTAAGTTACATTAGGGAACAGACTGGTGTGAACACCAGAGAAGAAGGCAACCATTCTTTTAAGTGCACTTCATAATTCTGTATAGTTTTAAATCCTTCAAGATACCAGGGCCTCAAGACTCAGCATGGCAAGGCAGGATACAGGGATTGGAAGAGTTGGGAAGGGAGGAGAATTAGTTGCATTAGTTGGCCAAGGGATGCCATAGTGCAACCAACCTCCCAGTGACCCTGAGCCTTAGAACCCTCAGTCTGATGCAACTCCAGAGGTGGAGAAAGCAAAGGTGATGTAAATGCCTCTGACATCTAAAGGTTAAGGTACATGACTGCATATCATAGCTGCATACAGCAGTGGTGACCCAACCCATTGATGGACAATACAGGAGGGTGAAGTAACCATTCCCCAGCTTGGAACCTGATAATGAGTTTGAATCCAGTGTAGCCTGGAGGAGAAAGGGAGGTTCACAAACACTTATTGTGTTACAGTGTTGGTTTTGTCAATCAAGTTGAATTGAACAGTTTTCGCAGGCTCCTGCTTTCGTATCAGAACTGATGGGATCATTTGATGCCCCTTACTTATGGAGGACGTGAGAGCATGCACAGATGGCTTTGAAAAGGAGAGCGAGGAAATACTATTTCTGCTAAACATGTACTTTTTGACAAGTGTGTTTTTTACTTCTACATGTGTAAACCATCTTCTAGGAGAGGCGATGGGAGGTTGTGGGACAGCTGAACAGGAACAGGAAAGTGCATCACTTTGACTATGGCATATGCTTCATTTAAACCTGTTTTTTTAATTTATGGTCCTTGGCTCTGGAGATTAGATACAAGCCATCCCAGGTCCAAGAGGTTCCATATGGTACTATGTCTTTCAACCAGTGAAGGAGAAGCTGCACAGAATTTGATTTGCCCTCCTTGACAGAAAGAATTCTGTTCCAATTGTCAGTTTTCCTAAGTGAGAAGAAGAAAATACTGTGACCTTTGTTAATGTCACCATTTACATACATCCTGAATACTCCTATCCAGATAAGATCAAGATACTAGCTGGAATCCTGTTGGCACAACTCTGCATGCATAAGGCAGATCATGTCATCGGCTGTAGCCTTTTATCTTTAGTTAAAGTTCCCTATTTCTCTCCCTGACAAGGTTCCAAGCCTGTCTTAGGATCCCTTTCAACCTGGGGAAGCCTTTGAGGGCCTTGAGATGGGGGGAGGAACCCTTAATGTCCAAAAACTGCCATTGTCAGTTCCACCACTAGCAAAAATTTAATTAAGAACGGTTTGCTGATTAAATGAGCTGTTTGCAAATTGAGGAGAAATAATCCAGGCTGATGTGAGTCATAAAAGCTCACTCATCTCCCAATACCACAATGATTTTCTTTATTAATGTAAGGAACAAACATTTTGGGTTAAGAATAATAAATGTATAACAACCACTACCACCACAACTGCTATTGTAATTGTAGAGTAATAACAGCAATCATATCGTGTGATCTCTTATCTATAATTGTCAAAGAGCACATGTGCCTGTGTGTGTCTTCTCTGCCATAGCAGAAATCTAGACACCTAGAAATTGGCATGGATAATAAGAAAATCCCCAATGAGAGTGTGCCTCAAGGTTATTGTTTTATGCAGTAATTAATTGTAGTTAATTAAAATCTGTTGGTAGCTTGCAGTAAAATCACCAGCCATTCGATGGCAGACTTCCAAGCAGAACTTGGGACAGGGATATTAATTGCTTCAGTGGCCTCTAGGCAGGCCCAACAATTTTTCCAGCAGCAATAACACCAGAGAGGAGGAAGAGGAGGAGAAACCAGAAGCAGCAGCTCCCTGGGAAGAAGGGAGATGCAGAATAAACAGAGGGAAACCCAAGAGTGCTCGGGTTTTCTATAGTGTAGGTAGGGAGAAACAAGAAACAGCAAGTGGGAATATAAAGAGCAACAGGGTAGGGAATAAGGAATTTAAGTGTGTTGCAATGAGCCTTCAATGTGCTCCACAAGCAGTGTAGGACCTGGAAAATCTCCCCACACTATTTCATGCATTTGATTGGTGGAGTTCTGGACAAAAACATTAGATATCAAAATCCCATTGTCTCATCTCCTAAAGTCCTCAGGACTTCCTACAGCAAATCCACCTAGCAGTCATCAGAGAGCAGTTGCTTAATTGTTCTGCTACCTCTAGCAGATGAGACATCAGAGCCGAAATGAACATGAGTGCAAAAATATAGTGATTATACATGAAAGAGGATAAACAATTTTGTCACTATGGAGCATAGAAGGAAACACACTTTATGACTGCTTGGGGCTATATAAATTTTTAAGTGGGTGGCTTTGCAGAACATCAAAAGCATAATATTAAAAGTGTCATGGAAAACCGAACATTCTGAATCTGACCGTACAGGAAAGGGAGTGAAAGCTACAATACAGGCTAGGAATTTGACAGAGCAAAGTTCCCAAACCATACCTTTCTGCATACTTTACAGAATCTAATATCTAATATACTTAGATAATGTTCTGATAATTCATAATGTTTTAAATGGCTTAATGCTTAGTCATATGGAGACAGAACGAAGCCAAAAGTGAATTCCTAGACATAAAAGAACTGGAATAATTTTTATCTGTTCATCTGTTTGGTTGGTTGGTTAACACTGAAAAATATTTAAATGTGTACATCAACTCTTTGAACATACTGCATGAACATAAGAAATGCCACACCATTCCCCACCCCTGCCCTGCTCTCTCCAAGCACTAACAAAAGACAAAAGAAGGTATGGTCATTTCCTCCTGTTTTGCAAAACAAGAGCAGCATGCGCTTCTACTTTAGAAATGAGCCTGTCTCTCATCACCATATTTTGCCCCTCAGCACTAAATCTGTAGCATGTATTCTTTTAGTATTCAGAAGCTCAACCAAAAGTTATTAAAGATCTCAAAAATAGGAAGGTGATGCACAGCAGCTGCTTCTGGGCACAATCTGACTGGAACCTTCTTAAGGCTTTTATTTCAAAGCAGAAACTACAGTGGATTGTGTTTGGAATATAGTGACAATTTAAGCACGTATGAGTGATAACAAAACACTTCTTCAACTCTTATGCTGATGAGAATATTTCCCACCAACATTTAGAATAAGAAGGGGAACAAATATAGTAGCTTTCTCCTGCCCAACATTATGTATGTTTAGCCAGAAAGACAGAAATAAATATTGATCAGACCTTTGAAAAGTTACTTTTTGCATTATAACTTGCAGAATCCCTTAGTCAGCCTGATCAGTGGGGGCTATTCTCAAAAAAAAAGAGCTACTTTTCCCAACTGCGAGAAAGATAGGTGGATGCATGTACACAATAATGAGCTCCTTGGTGGGGTTACAGCAAACTTAAGTTGTCATTTCTAATTCTCTGCCACTTAAGGATTTACTTAATTCATAATCAAATTTCAGCCTGGTGCAGCTTCCACAGCTCTCCAGGATAGCACTTTGCAGTAGCCAGACTGAAACATAGGCGGTCAGATCCCACCACCCATAGGGATGTGATGGGAGGATTGCCCACAAATGCATATCCCTTTCTTCTCATCCACATGGTGACCAATGACACACCCAAGAGGAACTACAAAGAAACCACTTTGAAACTCTGGGAAGGAAACTCAAGGACTTTGGGGCCCAGATAGTGTTCTTCTCCATCCTACCAGTACTCAGAAGAGGAACAGTAACGGAAAGAAAAATACCCCAGTTGAACAACTGGCTATGAAAGTGGTGCTGACATGAGGTATTTGGATTTTGGGACCACAGGCTACGTTTCCTGGAAGATGGACTGCTGGAAAGTGATGGGTTGTATCTCACTAGGATTTCTGACATGTAGATGCCAAGATCTGAGCCTCAGAGCTTGCACTTGCAAAGGATGCACTCTATGATTGAGTAACGACCCTTTCCCTCATTCGTGGGATTTTAATGATGATAATTTTCATATTAAAGGGCTTTGTGGAGGATACAGCTACTAATTGGATTCACAAATATTAAGAAAATGGGTGTGATGAGTAATCACTTCATAACTGCCTTCATTGTCGAAGGGAGTGTTCCTTCTGTTTACACATCTCTTGCCATCTTTGAAAAAGAATTAGTTTTATGCTAAGAGGCATGGCTTGGTGCAGACTGTTTATTTTAAAAGGCACAGCTCTTCTTCGGTATTGATTTCCATTCTGTTTTATACCTGCTGTTGTCCATACCTAATGAGATTCCAGAGACAGATGCAACACTTTTCAACCAATAGAAAGAGAGGGTAGTGGTGGGACTTCATGCAGATATGCCTTTCACAATTAGCAAAGGGTTTGTTCTTTATCAAGCATATTCCAGTGACTGTTCCTTCTCCTTTGTTTGTGTCAGAAACAATCCAGTGGTGTTTCTGGAGTGGAAAGATCAGCCAACAGATTTGGTCATTGCCAAGGGGACACCCTAATGTGCTCACATCCCTCATATTCTCTGCGGAGGTTCATTCCATGTCTCTCAGTGGTGGTCCCTGAGAAAAAATTTTACCAACATAATTTTAGGGCACCAGTCCAGGCTCAAGAAATACTGAAGAGTTATAGCAGAAATGGCCAATGTCTAGGGCCTGGTAGAGGTACACTAGAACTCCTGAAACCCAGAGAGGACTATCTCACTCCACCACTATCCTATTCTATCAGGATCGCCATCACATGTAATAGCAAAGATGCTGCCACTTTTTACCTATAAACAACACATGTGGGATGGGAAACATGCATCTTGTCTTTCAGAAGACTCATGTGCCTGGAAGAAGTCTCCTCAAGACCAAGGCATGCATACCCTTCTTCCCATTTATTTATGGAAATTTTGCCATGGCCATGGAAAACTCAGTGGCTGGAATAATGAGGAACATAAAAATCACAGAGTGCACATGTAGACGCAGATCATGTGTTACCCTTCTCTGGACCATAGGATTTAGCAAAAGCCGACTTATGTTGGTGAGATGCTGCCACCATGAAAAATGTGCCAATAAACCACCTTAGACAGGTCGAAAGAACCCTTAACTATAATAGCATTCCTCAGTGGCTAAAAAGGGAAAGGAGATGTGGGCAGTGCAAGAAAGGAGCACACTCACTCCATATCTAGGGTAGTCAAGGGGCCTCTTTTGCAAAGAACAGTCCTCTATTCAAAGGGCTGCCAGAGGACAGTCCTCTTTTTGAAGGTGTCATCTGCTTATGCAATCCAAATTTGAATTAAAGATAAGGAAGCAGAAGGAGGGAGACCAGGGACCTTAAAGTTACCTGCCCACAGCACCCAAACAGTACACTTCACAGTCTTTTCCACTTGGCTGTGATATAATTCTGCTTTAGTTTTTACAAGTCATTTGTAATTTTATTTCTGACTATTGAAATTAGTATACAAAGTTTAATGCAGATTGGAGTTTCTTTTTTTCTTTTTCTTATTTTGAAATATGTATGCAGCCATCCACCACACACTGGTGGTGTAGTGCAGTGGTTCCCAACCTTGGGTAACCTAGGAGTTCTTGGACTGCAATTCCCAGAAGTCTTCATCCCCAGCTGTGCTGTCCAGGGTTTCTAGGAGTTTCAGTACACCAACATCTGGGTTACCCAAAGTTGGGAAACTCTGGTGTAGTACAGCCAGGGCTCATAGAGGAAGAACACCAGGCCTTGTTGATGAGCAGGGATGATAATAATACCGGCCCCTCCCCAAACTTCCCTAGGTTTTCTGAGTGAAGCTGCAATCCTGACACTCACTGGTGAGAGGAGGATGGATTATGCCAGCAACAGGATATTGTTGGTAGTGCAAACAGTTAGAGGGTGCTTGCTCATGAATAGATAATTAAGACTTACTAACTTTACCAAATACTTGATTTTGGTGGAGATGAAACAGCTAAATACCATCTGTTGATATGGACCTGAACAGCTCAGTATATTTGGATACCTCTTGTGTTCATGGCTTTAAGGACTACCATGAGGAGCCCTCTCACTTCAGAATTAATGCTGTTCCACATCCCATGCCTCTTCTATTTGAAGCCATGCCACTTCAATAGTAGATCTGTACACCAGTCCCAGACCTGGTACATGTAATATCCATCCCACTTAATAGGGAAGACATCAACCACCAAAGCTTACCAGATAAAGAGACTGAAAGGTCACCTTTCTTAAATAGCTCTTTGCATTACTCATTACTGCATAGCAACTATTGTTCTCACTGCTCTTACTATTCCAATAGAAGTTTGTTGTGTTGTGTTTTATTAGATCATTGCATTGTGCTTCCTAGCACAGCTAGTAAAATAAGAAAGCACTTCCCCACTCTCACACTGTATCTGGAATACACTTACAAAAATGAAAATGATGAAACAAAACAATTCTTTCCTTGCCACTTAGGAGTGATAACAGAATGACATAAAATGCAAAAAATACCTATGAAAAGGACTCTAAAAATGGCTTAAATGCCCTTAAAAGTAAGTTTTAAAAGTTACTAGAAATTATTACTCATTGTGCCAAAAGGGAACTTTATAGCCCCTGGCTCCTTTACTTTTTAAATATAACTTAATTGTGTCATCATAATCCCCAAAAGTAACTAGTTATCATTCTTTTACGGCTAATCGGTTATTTTCAAGTTCTGTGGATATATATCCGTGAAGATTCTCAGTCATTCAGGAGAGGTTATCTGGAAGTTGAGTCATGGCAACTGGACTTATTAAGTTGAAAGTAGCTTCTTCAGTCTGAGGAGAGTTGGTAGGAGACGCCTGATACATTCTCCACATTGGTTTTACTTCCCCCTGGTCTGAATAGGCTCGTTAGATGGACAAAGGACTGGGCTGACCAATGTGGATAATATATCAGGAGTCTCCTATCAACTCTCCTCAGACTGAAGAGGCTACTTGGATGAGTAGCGAAACGTTTCAACCTAATAAGAAAGAAGCCCAGTTGCCATGACTCAATTTCCAGATTCTGTGTATATAGTTCATCTTAGAGAGCAATCACAGTATCCCACCACTCCACACAGTGGAGATTAACTCTAAATCAGGCACACTTAGAAGCTACAAGGGTGGATTGTGATGATGGAAACTCTGAGAAACGAAGAGGAAAGAAGACTTTGCATGAAAGACCATCCAGAAAATATGGAAGAGTATGTATGTATGTATGTATGTATGTATGTATGTATGTATGTATGTATGTATGTATGTATGTATGTATGTATGTATGTATGTATAGAAAATATTTTCCCCATCTTTCTCCTTAAAAAGGAGTCCAAACAGCTTACATCAGTAAAAGACACTATTTAAAAGCTAAAAACAGTAAATACACAAATATTTGAAAAGAACAAACAAATAGCAAACTAAAACAATAAACAAAAACACCAAAAACACATACAAAGCACAACAATCCATTTAAAAACTCCACTCAAACAGCCAGTTACGAAGGGAAAGCCAGTCTTAACAGAAAGGTCTTTGTCCGCTTGTGGAAAGACAGCAAAGAGAGGGCCAGTCTGGCCTCCAGTGGGAGGGGGTTCCAAAGTCTGCAAGTAGTCACACAGAAGGCCCTCTCCCATGTCACCACCAAACACAAGTGTGAAGGTGGTGGGACCAAGAAAAAGGCCTCCGCTGATTATCTTAACACCCTGGCAGGCTCATAAAGGGAGATAGCTTGGACTCAAGCCATTTAGAGTCCAAGGTTAAATGAGAATCTTAATTGGATTCAAGATTAGATTAGATTAGATTCAAGAATCAAGATCAGATTAGATTAATCTTTTAGATTAAAAGTTATCACCTTCTGTATGCATAGAGGAAAAATGCTTTGGGGTGGAGATAGGTTTTTAGGGAGCTGAAAATAGTCTGAAACCTTATGTGTTACTGTTTCCGATAATCTACACACATATTTATTTTCTCTCATTGTAGCATCCAGTCTGGACTATGTCTTTCTCCCTGTTTAAGACACAGATACTACTTTTAACATTTTCCGGTTAGATTGCAACAACCATATTGGGCAGTTCAAATATGTCATATTTAATTTATTTTTTACGTCAATTCAATTACAGCCAACTATTTTTGGAAACCTCTGATAACCAGTCAGAATGATTTACATTTCCATGGCTTTGAGGTTAACTTCCATAAATGGTATCTTTTAAAGGAGTTTGGGAAACGCAACTATAATAGACATGGCAAGTGCTATTTGGGTGAGTGTGTTTGATTCCTACAGAGCTTTGCAAAATGCTCCAGAATTAATACATATTTCCCCCCTCAAAGGTGGATCTTTACACCAGAATCAAATAGGAGCTATATAAATTGTGCCAACTGTATGGAGTGGAGGTGTACAAACATAATACATAGCCTGAAGTGGCTATAAGTGGCCAGAACCTTTACTAGTCACAACGTCTATAGTCTGGCATTGGGCAAAGATGGTAAGTGGCCACTACCACCATCTCAAATCATGCGCCAACATTACTGACTGGAAGGGCAAGAACTTGGCACTCATTGCAGAGTACTGCCTGCGAATGTGACCCTGCTCTGCAATCTGGGTATTTGGGCAAGTTGTGCCACCTGCCAAGCTGATCAGACATTATAAGATCCTTTATGGGGATCCTCTGCTTACCCTGCTGTGAATCCAGCCTATTGCTTCCAGATCCTGAAATGAAAAGTTCTAGCAGAAAGGTAAGCAACCCCATTCATGCAAATAATTGCTTTAAGGAACACAGTTTTCTGCAAACATAGATCTTTACACCCAAACCAAATATGAGCTACATAAGGTAAAATTGTTTTCTGTTCGAGTTAACTGTCTCCGGTCTCAATGAAGCAAAGTAATAACCCTGACAAGAAGTTATGCCTGAAAATGTGTGGTGGGGCATGAGGACTAGATAAACTCTACCCCAACATCCCTCCACCTGACCTTGAGGTCAGTCAGACCCTTGTGCAATAAACACACTTGGACTTTCATGCAGGGGCGAATCTGCTATGAAACTAATGAAGATTAAGCTTCAGGGCCCCTAGTCCTGGAGGGGCCCCAGAAGCAACTTTAGTCCACTTTAAAAAAAAAAAAAGGGGGTGATGCCATGGAATAACCCATTGAAGAAAATAACAGTGGTTATCCAGACCTCATTGCTGGTTATGAAGGGGCCCCCATAACAGTTCAATCTTCAAGGCCCCCAAAATGTAGGCCCACCACTGCCTTCATGATCATCATGCAGAGTTCTGACCAGCTTCCAAGAGGGCACTGAAGGTGGGGCTTATAATAATAATACTAATCTTAGAACTGCAGAGCTGGACAGGATCCTACGGATCACCAAGTCCAGTGCCTGTCAGAGAGACACAGTGGGGGATTGAACTCCCAACCTCTGGCTCTGCAGCCTGATGTTTAAACCAGTGAGCTATCCACCACTTACGTGTATATGTCTATCTCAACCAGCCATTTAGCCTTTTACAAACTTTCAGACATAATGCCAAAATATGCAAAGTGAACTTAGAGAAGAGATTGCTGTTCATTTGTAGACTCTAAGTGTGAACAAGAATACTGAAAACATCTCTGTTCTTACATGTAGCATCTACATTTGAGCAGAAACCCCTCCTCTTCAAATGCAGCACTGGAAGTATAAAGAAAGGAATGAAGCTTCATCACCTCAAGATATATGGTTGGCCTTCCCTTCCCTTCCCTGCATAACTGATTGCCAATTAGGACTAGGCACTTCACTTTAATCATAGTCAGAATGCCAGAGTTTATAATGCCTGGATAGGGTTCTAGTTGTTCATTTCCCCTTTCATTGCCCTCCTAAACCAGAAAGATAATGCTAGACCAGCAGTTTTGTCTGATTTCTTCTATGCCATATTCTCAACCTGACAATGGGAGGTAACAGCATCATATGCTCAGCAAAGATCATTAGTGGATACTAGGTGGAAAAGTAACAAGGACCTTTTTGTTTATAAAATGAGAGCCAAGTTCCACAATAGTGGGCAGGTCTCCATAAAAAAAGATGTGGGGGCAGGGGGGGGGTGCAGGGGAAGGATACTCTGGAAGGTGAAGAGTGGGAAAATAAATTCTATGAATAATCCACATATTAAAATAGCTACATGTGGTGTAATCCTGTGCCTGGTTACTCAGAAGCAAGTCTTATTTATTTGAATTTAAAACCTGCATATATTGCCCAATATCTCTGGGCAGTTAACACTGCTACTTAAAAACATAAAAACACAACCATAAAATCATTTACAATCACATAAATAAAGGTAGACTGAAAGAGCAGCAGCACAGGATCGTTACAACAGAGCTAAAAAATCTAAACAAGTTTAGGATTACTTGGTAAATTACTAGGGAAAATAGAACAGCCTTAAACTGGACTGCAGTAGACCATGAAAAGAAAGGGCATGCTTAGAAAATCAGAAATCTGAGCACATGCAAAAGCCTACAGGTTTCTGGGCTGAGAAAGAGATGAGGAAGAGGAACCAAAGAGGAAGGAAACCAAGAAAGAACACTGCCAAATAAGTCCTTTCTGTATCTTTACTGAGCAAGTGGTGAAGATTGGGATCACACTTGACCAATTCTAAATACAGAATACACACATATGAAACACATGAATGTTGCCTTTGTCTGAATGTGTCAGTATCACGCAAAAGTCTGGAAGCTCTGGGTTCCACTACATGAGATGCCCAGCTTGTGTTTGGAAGCTGATAACAAGCTGATTCCTCAGCAATGAGATCTCCTCAGAGCTGTGTGCCTGAGCAGTCAGACTGCAAACTGAGCCTGTGCTTGCCTTTTGGTGATCTGTCATAAAACAAAGCAAGCTAATTTTCAACACAAGGGAGGTAAGAAAACCTTATTTCTGTGTCTCTCATTTCTCAGCACTTAGGGAAGCATCAACCATATTAACTGTATTGTCTAGTTCAGACATCTCCATCTGGAGCCCATGGTTAAAGGGGTCTCTTAAGGGTCTATGAATGGGCTTCAGAAGTCTGTGAACTGCAACTTCTACAGTGGTTTTTTTTCCCTTTTGATTTTCTTCCTGTCATTTCACAAACTGTATGCAAGATCGATCATTTGGAGGAAAGAAGGAAAAGGAATTAATCCATAAACAGAGAAGTAAGAATTTATGTCTGTGTCTCGTAAGAAAAAGCACACACTCCCAATTTTATTTTAAGTCAAAGCAGATAGCACACTCCGGATCCAGTTCTTTCTGTGTTACACATAAAACTACCATGGTTCTAAACACATATGAAAACCTATTGAAGACAATGCAATCCATGACAACTAAGCTTAACATTTAAAATTTCAGACAACTACATTTATCAAAAACGTTTCTATAGAAAAATAACACTGAAAGATACTTAACAGTCTAAGAGTACAAAATATCAAAAATTTGAATAGTAATTTTGCAAAATACATTGTAATTCACAGCTGAGACTGATTCGATAACAGGATCACCACATTCCACCTTCCATCTGTTACTCTTTTCTCTTACTTTCAAGTAATACATGTAGGAGTCACTTCATCTCTAGTCATATACGGTTTTAAACTATTGGCATTATAAACTTTTGGCTTAAGTCCAATTGCAGATCTTTCAATTAAGAAATTCACAGCACTAATTGTTTTCCCTATATAAGGACTTTCCCCATATTGTTTCAATCTTTTCACCAGACTGAGGACCAACACTCAATTGTCCACATTGAAATCACAGTGCCTTGCTTTGGCATCATGAATGGGGACCACAATTGATGGGCACTTTAGACCTTTCTATCTCTATGGGTGATTTTTTTCCCCAATGCTTTTTGAGTTTCTGCTGGCATACTCTGCTCTTGGTTGCCTACTGGAGAAAGGTGAGTTTTGCCTACCTTTTTTCTCCCAAATTCATCAGACTCATAATGAATTGCATCTCTCTCTATCTTCACCTCCCATTTAAAAAAACACTTTTGCTTCCATTAAAATAAGAACAATAAATGAGACACATTAGCAGTATTAGGTGTAGCATGCTAGATAGATGCATTACTGTTTTCCTATGTTGCTTGCTTTATTTACACACACACCCAAAAAATGTTCCCATGGCCTGCTAAATGATGGCCATGGAAAAAGCAGGGAAATGTATGGGAAGGGGACTGTCATTAATTGAAAGGGAGACAAATTGGAATAATACAAAGACCTCTCTGGATCCTTCTCTGGAAAGAAGAAATGTTGATCAGTATGAACAGAAGGATTGCTCAAGTGAGAGATAAAACAGACTGAAGATAAGAACCTTTTAAGTGTGAATCAGACTGTTCCAACTCTGCCCAACTCTCAATCACTGGGAATTCAGAGAATTGCAGCCCAGAAAGTCATGTTTCCAGCTCTGATTTAGATGAACAGTGTCAATGGTGAGATCAGAGGGAGTGGCCACAAACTGAATCCTGCTTTTCACCTCAGTATTCATGTAACTGCATTTTTGAAAAAAACACACAGAATGATTGGCAATGTTGAAGGCACATGCAAAACGGTACATGCAAAAAGATCGGTGTTTATCTTTGGACGGGAGATGCAAAGGATCAAGTCATAAGTGGCAAGGTCCTTCACAGCAGGAGTGAGGTGACTTGTAGCCCTCCAGATGATAATGGACCACAGCTCCATCATCCTCTTGGCTGTGCTGGCTGTGGCTGATGGGCCCAACAACCTCTGAAAGGCCACAGGTTCTCATTCCCCTGTTGAGGTAAGCTTCGAAGTAAGAAGCCCCATTCTGTACTCTCAGGAATCTGATATAAGAAAGAGGCAAACAGGCAGGAAGGTACAAAAGCCACTCCTGGAATTATCGAATGAAGGCAGTTGATAAACACACTGGATGCCAGAGAATTCTGCAAAGAAAAGGGAGATGTTGGGGTGGCATTTGGAAGGAAATGAGCATTCCACAGAGAGCTTTTAAAAACAGGGCAGATTTGAGCTTGCCTGGGAACAGAAAGAGAGAGATTAGAGGAAGATTTAATTTTCCAGGAAGCGCATCCAGCTTTAATTTAGTCAAAGGCTGCCTTCAAGGGACAGCACAATTATTAATAGCAGGAGCTTGCCCCCAACAAAGCGCTTCACATATGAACATATTGATCCCACTGTTATTAAAGCAGACTCTTCTGCTCTCCCAAGACTGAAGAGAGATTCTCTTATACTGAGTTCCTTCCAGAAAGAATATTCTCTTTTTGTTCCTGTGCATTTCCACCATATCCTCCCGAAAGAATCCTCTTGTGATATTTGCTCCTCTCATGAGTGGGTTTCTAAGAGAAATGGCTTTGGGAAGATTACAACTGCAAGCAGCAGGCATTCAATTTAGAATGCCCATAACTTTACTTAGTGTCGTTCCCTTCATAAATCCTTGAGTCCTGTCATTCAGAAGGCACTGAACCCCTGAGGGATGGGGGACTGAAGCATTGGCCACATGCCACATTTGTTACTGCTTGACTGCTGGTGCAGCTAAAGGAAAGTCTGATTTGCCCAGGACTTTAATGAGGCTGCAGTGTGCTCAGATGGATTATTGCCATCCGTCAGGTACTGCAGAGTGCTCAACGTATGACAGCCACGTGCTCTTTTCCTGTGGCACTGCTTTATCTGCTGAAGGCTGCTCAAAGAGATGCTATACAGCAGGCAGGCAGTGTACGGCTTGTGGCACAAGGAACAAGAAAATCCTTCTGTGAGGGAAATCCTTGGGGACAATTGCAGTGGTCTTAAAATCTGCCATGGGTTACTGCAAAGAAATTTTCAAAAGGCTCGTATAATCACCCAGAGAATTGGGCTTGTATTGTTCATAGTACATTGAAATGGATCTGAGAAAAGCTGGAAACATTGGCCAGTATCCTGTTGCATTACATGATTGTGGAAGGGTGATCACACAAGGATTCCCTTCCCCATCCCAACAGGTTCTCTGTTTTGTGTCCAATCTAACACTGGCTACAAGACCAGTTACACAACTGGTTGAATGATCAATCATACAAGAAGGAATCTGTTGGAACTGGGAAAAGTTAATTAGATCTACTTTGTGCTCTGAACAGGATTCTAGCCTTTATATGTGACCAGGTCAGAATGAAAGACTATTGTTGGGCTGTTGGTACCCTATTCCAAGCAAAGCCAAACCACCAATATTTAATATACATCTATAGAAACCTCAGTGGATTAGGTATCTGGCTGTGGAGTCAGAGGTTGGGAGCTCAATTCCCCATCGTGCCTCCTTGACAAGGGGCTGGACTTGACGATCCATACAGTCCCGAACAGATGATGATGATGATCCCTAAAATGGCAGGGGATAATATGAAAGTCCTTGCACTTGATCAGAGTGTTTGCCCATCTAGTCCAGTATTGTCTGCTCTCATGGGCAGGGGCTACCCAAGATCTCAGGCAGAGTCAGCAGGGGCAGTTACTTTTTGAAATAGCATATTCTCCTTACTTGTTACAGTGTGGAAACCATAATCTGTTCTCTTTTTGCTTTGCAATATTTTCAATCCTTTTTAAAAAAAACTTTTCCAGTTACCCTTTTTTGTTGTTGAAGGGGGTGGGAATTAGGCTTGATAAAAGAAAGGCATAACACTTGATCTATTGCTGTCAAAATGACTCAAAAATGCCTAGACATACTCTGCAAAAATAACCTTTAAAATGGCTGGAAACATTGCTCATTATCCAAATAGAGTATGATCATTCACACTCCCTAGTTTATTTCTGGTTGAAATATGATTATTATTATTTTTGGTACCTTTTGTTACCAGAAGAAGAAAAAGAAAAAAGGAAAGGAAAGAAAACAAGTAAGCTACATTGATTGTGACTTGCAAGCTCTGTAACAGAATATATTAGGAACTGAAACTGTGACCTTCTGTGCACAACGCATGCGCTTCGCTTTTGAGCAATGGTCCCAGAGATATCTTCCTCCAGCCCTTCTGCAAGGATATGAAATATAAGGCTGTAACAGTGCCTTTTGCTTTTTTTGGTCTGCAGGATCTTGGACCATCAGAACGTCTTACCTCTAGCCTAGACACTTTGGTGTACCTCTCTAATTTTAACAGTCCTTCCCCTGCCACAGTTATAATGGTGCAGACACTCACACTGGCCACCTAGTAATGGATGGCAAGAAGGGGGGAAAACCTATCCATTTTACACATATGGAAACCTAAGTCTACCCTTAGAGTGGCTCAGAGGACTCTGCATTATCAGTGTTGCTTTAATTCCTTGCCTTAATTAACAGGTTTTGAAACGTCATTTACCTTTGTTAACACAATTCTCGGTGTCTCTCAGTCTGGCTCTTTTCCCTTTGCATTTACTCTTAGTAAACAGCTTTTCTTTTCAAGCTTATTTTCTATTAGGTAAAGCTTCCAGTCTCTCTTGCTCAATCTCTCGTTAAATTGGCCAGAGGGCATGTGTGAGAGACCACTGTGGGCAGGTCAAGTGGTTGTCAACTTCTGAGGCTTTCAGGCAATCCATCTCCATTACGTCCAATGGATTTTTCTAATTTATTTTTTCTTTGGCCATTGATTATAATGGCATACAGATCACACCCTTTGGGTAAAAGTTGCTGATGGGCTCCTGATTTACGGGACATCGAATTTTGTTGATTCATGGAAAATTAAGCCTTCCACTCGTGTTGCCCTTGCTTCTTCTGTTATTTATTTATTTTTCCTTTCCACTTTTGACAGTGAATTTTTGATTGTAAACATCATAAGCCAGGAACTTGTCCAGAAGTTCTTCTGTACATTGATAAATGTCCAGATGTTGCTAGACAGCTACTCCTGTAAGCCCTAGACAACAAAGCTGGTGATAAGTGATACTGGGAGTTGCAATCCAAAAATACTTGGAGGGTTACAAGTTCCTCATCCCTGGATTACTCTATCTACTGCGCCGTTGTTGGCATCGTCATCATGAACATCATCACTGCTCTGTGGAGCTATTTGGACTTAGGCCAAGGCTGAAGATGCAGAGCATTCTGGAACTATAAAATTACAGTACTTTTCCTGGGTGGGATCAGCTTTCTCTTATCCACTGTTTGCTCATATAACTTTAGACATGCTTCTGACATTGTCAGTCTGGGTCCTGGCCAAGTTTAATTGGTGTGGATCTCCAGCGCATTCAGAAGGGGGCTGGCTTAGGGAACCTAAGAAACTTTTATGTCCCTTCTCAGCTGACTCAAACTGCATTTAGACTGGAGAGTGGGAGATAGAAATATTGTATACCAGAAATGGTTTAGACTTTAGAGCACTCACTTGCCTTCCTTGCTACGCTGTCTCCTAACCTGGCTATGTTGACAGAGCCATTGCTCCAGCAATACCATCTTCTCAGCTTCTGCTCCCCCACCCCCAGCATTTAGGGCAGTGTAGCCCTTCAGGTGTTGCTGGACCACGATTGCCAGCAGCCCTCAGCCCATCTCAAGAGAATCTTTCTGAATAAACTGCATGGAGCTCTCTTGTACCCCTAATGCCCATTCCACATACAAAAGAAATTTCAAATTTGCCAAGATTTCTCCATCAGAGACAAGTCAGAAAATGCCACATGCAAAATATTCCTTGCCTTAAACACAAAGTCAGATTTGGTTTCTAGTCTCCAAGGGCCTATTATCAATGTGCAAAATGAGTTAATCTACCAGACTGCAAGACTAGATTTTAAGAAACCATGTAGTCATGTTTTATAGAGACATCTCCTTTTATAGAGACATCTCCTTCAGTAGCAGGAATTCAAATTAATTCATCTATTTTGCCTTCCCCACTCCCCTGCTACCCTCTCAGGCTCTTATGGATATAGTTACAGGAAATGAATAAGAGGAACACACAAAAGAACTAAATGGGTTGTATTTCTTTTTAGGTCAATATTCCCTCGTTTGCCGTTTGTAAGCAACATTACATCCCTAGGTAGGTTTTCAGGAGCAAGAACAAGATGTCAGAAATGAAGCATGTCCCTGAGCTGAGCTTCTGTACTATAAAATACAGGGTATTCAATGATGTTTGGGATGGGGGTGATTTTTAAATAGACAAAATAGAAAGCAGCATAGCAAAAAGTTCTGAATACCTTGAATGCTTTCAGGCCAATAAAAACTGTCATTTTAACTCTTGTCCCCTTTTAAAATAATTTGGATGCATGAACCATGTAGATAAGAACATCACAATGAGTTCTTGGCCCAGTGATTTCACATGCCATCATCATGAGCTTAAAATGACTTAACACCAAACCTTTTCTTGTCAGTTTCCCTTCTTCCCTTCCCCAGACTGATGGAATTGTGAGGAGGAAAAAACAAGAGACCAAGGGGTAAATATTCCTCAGCACCATGAACTACAGAGAATCTCAATAATGCAAATTCCAAACCTCTTCAGAAGTCCCTCTTGCAGAAGCAGACTTTGGAGAAGTTGATTTTTGGACTATAACTCCCAGAATCCCTGAACCAGTATGTCTAGTTGGCCATGTTGACTTGGGGTCTGGGGAATGTTAGCCTACAAAAGTAACATTTCCAAGTTCTTGGCTGGCAGCCATAAATTCTTCTACAGAATACTATGTGATCGGAAACAGGAAAGGACAGGCCCTTCTTTAAATGGCACCACTGATGCATAAGGAGCCCAATGCATCCAGACATTTTTATTAGATAGATAGCTCAGTGATTTAGGTATCTGGCTGTGGAGCCAGAGGTTGGGAGTTTGATTCCCCACTGTGAATAGAGCCAGCCTGTATGGCCTTGGGCAAATTGCATAGTTCCAAGGTGCCCCAGAAGAAGGGAATGATAAAGAACTTCTGAGCATTCTCTACCTAGAAAACCCTGAAAAGGTGTCACTGTAAGTCAGAACTACAAACCATTTCTGATTACATGTTTTTGGGAAAGAAGTTATTCTTGTCACCCTGAGAGCTTTGGGGAATCTCAGCGATCTTAGGTCAAAGTCAACAAGGTTAAAATGTTCAGAAGGAAAAAAAAACATTCTAAGCTTCTTGATACATATACTGTTGTGATACAAAACATCTTTCCACTGGCAACTAACTAACATTTGTAGTGAAGCTATCAATTTATTTTAGCACAAGCTTCTTTAACCTCTGCATGCCACAAATTAGCTTCCTTTTGTTTTGGGATAGATCTTCAGAAGGTCAACAAAAGTCTGATGGTTCAGACACAGAGCTTTGAAGACATTGTGTGCCCAGAATGGAAACATTGCAGCAGGAGGAAATACTCATTTCCTTCCACATCTAATTTGACCCACCATAAACTGCGGAAGGAAATGGGGACTGAGCTCACCTGTCTGATATTCCATTTGTATGCTGGTTTATAATGAAATTACTGGGTTGAACATTCAGATATATTAATGAAATGCAATAGACATGTTCAAAACATGAGTCTACATTTTTATTTCAAATATAAGTACAACTCAATTTCCATTTTCAAAGGGAAAAGGAAGTTGCAGGCAATATTGTAGTGCAAAGGTGTCTACCTTAACACATTAATCTCTCAGAGTGAGATTGCAGCAGTGACAGGCAATTTGTGGGTCTCCACAGGTTGAGTTGCAGCTCCCATGAGTTACATTCAGCTCAGCAAATGGGGAGGGAAGGTGTGATTTGCACTCCATGGACATCTGGAGGGCCACATTTTGACCCCTCTGACTTTACAGGATACCATTTTTCAGGCTGAGAATCAAATTGGGCCACATATCCCCTTCATGCAATCACACAGGATCTTTTATCCCTTATTTGATAACATTTTGGGGGAGGGGGTATTTCAATAAAGTTTCTTTACGCATAAGACAAGGGGACTGAGGGCTTAGGGTGCAAACAGACAGGGATTTGTCCCATGGTTTTGACCAGTTTGAGAATGGGTTGGTTCACTCCTTATTATAGTGACTACAGGACATACAGGTAATCGTGACCCAGTCCATCCCTGATCCATCCCTCACCTCACATTTTTGGGTCCCTGTCAGGGGCTACTGCTTTTTCTTTGTTGGTTTGGTTTGGGTTTTTTGGTGTGGTTAGGATCACTCAATTTGGTTTGGTTCCAGCATGCGTGTTTGCCGGGATCGAACAAAAGCAGATGGCTTAAGCTTTTACTTTGCTTAAGGTGCTTCATAATCTTGGGACACCTTCCTCCACTCCCCTGTGGAAGGGAAGAGAGAGAGGATGCAAAGACCTTTTTGGAGGGCGGTAAAAGCTCTGGTAAGGCAGTGCTGAGCTGGTTGCTTGGCAAGCCAATTTAGCGCCATGCCACTTAGAAATAAATGTTTAAACACTGAAAGTGGCCTCTGGCTCCCCCACAGAGGAGAAGACAGGAGAAAATAAGGAGAGGGGATCTTTTTTGTTGTTATTATTTTTTTCTTTTCTTTTCTTTTCCTTCTCCTTTAAAGGGAAGAAGGGCCAAATAGGGTTGCTTAAGACAAGGTGTGGTTTCCTGCCCCTACACTACCTAATCCTTGCATGCGGATGCAAGGACCAGTCCAAATCACATACCCAAACATGTATGTCAAAGCAATTCTGTTTAGCATGATCTAGCCCAATCCAGGCCAGGATAATCTGGCCATCTTGTCACATCCTTAGTCTCTTTCATAAAGAAACAGAACAAAATGTGCCACACCATCTTTTATTATTATTATTATTATTATTATTATTATTATTATTATTATTATTATTATTATTATTATTATTATTATTATTATTATTATTATTATTATTATTATTATTATGCTTTTGTTTTGTTTTGTTTTGTTTTGTTTTGTGTTTCTCCTTGACATTATATTAAGTCAGGCATTGGTTATTCAATTATTTTCCACAATGACTAGCAATAGCTCTCTAGTATTTTAGACTGGACTTTTTACTGCCCTACTGGAAGATGCCAGAGAGTGTGCTCTATCAGAGAATTACGTCTTTCACATTTTGGGGGCACAATAACCCAGGGAAGCCTGCAGTGTCTTTCTCCAGAGCTTTTCTAGATGGGTTGATGTGGCACCCAGAGGTCTCTGTCCTTAGTACCTCTGCTTGGCCTTCACTTAAAGGGAACTAGAAAGATGTAAGCACACAGCAGTATAGTATCTGTAGACACTGAAAACAGACTAAAGGGATGTTCCAGTGTACATTTACAACAAAGTTCTCAGTGTGAAACGGTGCCGCCAGAAAAAGGGAATGGTAAACCACTTCTGAGTACTCTATACCTAGAAAAGCTTGGCAAAGTTTGCCATATATTATAATTGATTTGATGGCACATAATTATTATTTATTAGAATATGCAAATTATACTGTCATGTGATCTGTGAAGCCTCTCAGACTTGTGCTTTACAGGTATTTAATAAGATGAATTTGTTATAGTCACCTGCATAGATACACACACACACACACACACATAATACACACAGGTGGGTTTACAGTTATCTTTTAAAATATACTCCATCAATCTCACCAGCACAGCTTTGAAGGGCAAGAAATCTTCACCCTGTCCTCAAGGGGAGCGTGGGCAAGGTGACAAGTTTAAGATATGTGTTGCCCTCCATTTTCAAGCAGCATGTCACCACCCACCTAATAAAGGGATGTCAGTTCAAATTATTAAGTGATCTTTTCTTGTCTTCTTTTACCCACACCCACCTAATGTCAGCTGAGAAATTTTTCCCTCATCAAGTTGCATAAATACTCTGCTTGCCCTAATTACATCAGGTTATACTTTCCCTACTGTAGAGGCCAGGGAAGTTTGTTAGTGCCAAAGCAATCATTTCCCTCAGCCGTTTCTTCAGGTGTTTCAGCACATTCAGTCATAATCTCTCTGAGGATTTGTGCATCAGGTGATTAAACTGGCAGCATATTAATTGTTAGGAAATGTGTGCAGCTTTTGCTTGAGGCCAATTTTAGTCAACAGGGTCCCCACAGGATTTTATGTGGAGTGGAGGACTGTGCATTGTCACTACGGTGCACACATTCATGTTTTGCCCCCATAGTCCAGATTAGGCATAGGGAACAATTGGCCCTCCAGATGTTGCCTGATTCCCATAACCACCATCCACAGTTTGCATGCCCCTTGGTGGGGGATGATGGGAACTAGAGTCCAATAACATCTGAGAGGGCTGCAGGTTCCCCAGCCCTCACTCAGACTCACCGATATGTATGCACATAGCTGACTGTATGAACTGGAGGAGAGCAGGGCCAGCGAGAGACATGATACTTGGGATGGTGCCAGCAGCTTCTGTCTTGCACAGAACCCATGAAAAATGCCTCTGTTTCATTTACTACTAGTAGCATCTCAACAGCATTATATTCAGCATCATATGTGAGTGCTAATGGAAAGGTATCGATTGGCTGTGTCCAGACATAAGTACTTGGGACTGGACTAACAGATGCAAAGTACTCTTCCCCGCTCAATCCAGACGTGCCACACAGTCTCCTGGAAATGCAGTGATGACAAAAAAAAAAAAAAAGGAAATTCCCCACGCCCAAATCAGGCAGAAACACATTTCTTGACCCTATAGCCTTTCTGTCCATCATAGGCAAATCCTGGACCTAGCCCGGATCAGGGATCTGGAACCCTGATTGTACAGCAGCCAGGAGTGTGGAAGGGCAGCCAAATAAAGGAAGCTACTGAACATGGTCCATTTCTCTCTTCCATGCATTTAACATTCCCATGGAGGCAACTTCTGAAGGCTTTCATGTCTGCCCCAAGACCCTTACTGAAATGCTTTGCTCAGCACAAGCCCGAGCAAAGTCCCTTGCCTCTCTCCACACCTTTATTTATTTTATTGTTCACATACTGTTTACATCCTCCACACTTTATCCTTACAGCCACCCTGTGATGTAGGCTCAGGCAGAGACAAGTGCTGGGTTAAGGTTAGCCAGTGAGTTCCATGACCCGGCAGAGATGTGAATCTACATCTCCCAAGTTCCAGCCCAGAACTCTAACTAAAATGCCACACTGCCTGTTGTAATTAGAGATGGGCACAAATCAGAAAAATAGTGATTCGTTTTGATCCATGATTCATCAAGGTCAATGAATCACGAATTACAAATTCACATTTTTTTGAAACCCTAGAAAATCCACACACACACACCTAGACACACCAAATTTGCAGAGATGCTTCCCCTGACTCTCTTCTACAAGCCCTGCAAGATTGGTGAAATTTGGGTTTTGGATGCCCAGTTATACACCCACAAAATGGATCCCCCCAGGAAAATGCCCTTTAGCAGCTGGCTTGGGGAAACCCAATCTTCATCAAAATTGGAGGGATTGTAGAGGAGAGCCATGGGAAGCTTCTCTGTGATTTTGATGTCTCTAGGTTGGGGGGGAACTTTCCTGGGGGGGGGCTCTTTGTGGATGTATAACTCAGACTTCTGAAAACCAATCTTCATGAAACTTGGAGAGATGTAGAGGAGAATCAGAGGAAAGATCCCTGCAATTTTGATGTCTCTAGGTGCCTGAGAGGCTGTTTTATAGCTAAAAGAATTGACAAATTAAAAATCGCTTAAAAATCATTGATTTGTATTCATCTAGGGCATTGATTCATACTAATATGAATCAACGAATTAGCAATTTTTGAATGAATTTGGTGATTCATTTTTTAAATTTGTGCCCATATCTAGTCATAATGTAGTAAAAAAAGGGTATGTAAGAATGTGTTCTTCTGAAACTCGGAATGAGTCATTTCTTCAGATTTTGAAAGATAACAAGAGATAGAGATATGTCCTATTCAGGCCTTAAGGGTGCTCAAGATATGGGGCACATGTGAGCCCTGTCCCCAACAAACCCACCCCACCTTGAAGTCCAGCCAATCTTTGTTTGCCTATTGCAAAGTTGTACAGAGAAGCTTGTGACAGCTGAACTTTCTCACAGGCTTGCCTCATCAGGAGCCTTGCCTTATCAGCTGAATGTGCTTGCAAGTACATCTATAAACCTTTGTAGGGACCGTGTAAAAGTCTGCCTTACTTCAGGATGGGATAGGAGGCAGGGGTGGGGCTTACATACCCATCCCCTATGCCCTGCACCACGGCTGTAGCCCTCCACAGTTTCAGGCAGACTTAATGCCTGTTTAGGACATGGGAAGAGCTAGAGATCAAAGTGGTTAACAAAACAGAAATATTAAAGGGGCCCGATTTCAGCTACTGTGATTCAAAGTATGCTCTTGTAAACGTGACATTACAGAGTACAGATGTACAAGTATTCCAAAGAATTGTGTCTGCAAAAAATGAGTGAAGTTAGTTATCTTCCAGGCTGAGGACATGTGGTGCTGAGGTGCTGACTCTCTCTCTCTCTCTCTCTTTCCCCTTTTCATGAGTGCTATTATGCAAAGGAACAAAGCATCTGTGGCTTCCCACAAATGAAGCCCTGTAGCCTCAGTGCTTCTCATCTTTAGTCATGTACTAACGATCAGATAAAGTCTCAAGAGAACTCTTTAAAGAAAAGTCCCACAAATTAACTGACAGGGAAGGAAGAAGAAGAAGAAAAGATCAAACTAATGGTTATGTTATGGAGTTTGCTTTTCCAGAGTCACAGAAGGATAACGAAGTTGTTTGCTCCCTGCAGAAAATAATCAGATGTGGTGAAGTAAATAGGGTTTATTTAGCCATATTTCTGAATGCTTCAGAGCTTTCTAACTCTGAATGTTTTCGCTTAGCTAGGACACTAACCAGTCTTGGTATAAAAACAATCACATCCTTTTCACCATCCTCTCTTAGCTGCATGCCCAAGTCTATTTTGGAACAAGGTTTTCATAGCCATATTTGAGCTGCTCTTTTCCCTTACACTATGTCAGATTACATCAAGATAACAAGGTAGAGAGAGAATGAAAGGAGGAAAGAGAGGGAAAGAGAGTTAAAGAGAGCTCACTAAATTATCAGCTTATTCAGGAGTCCTGTCCAAAAGGTGTGGATACAGAAAATTAAAATGATCACCTTTCTGATCCTCTCTTTCTCTAGCCACATCTTGTGTTTTTTTTAAAAAAATAATAAAGCCCTTTGACCCCATCCCCTGCTTCCTCTTGAGTGAAAACCAATTGCCCAGATATTGGATTTTATATTCTCATAAAGTTTACTGGGTGTATTCATTTTTTATCACAGTAACAACCGTACAAAGTATCCATCAAGGAATGCAAATTTATTACTTACTGAAGGATGATAAATTAATCATTTAAATTCAGACTGTGGCAGAATTTGGATCAAACCCTGAGGCTGGTCTCTCCAACAAAACTTTCAGATTTAGTTACATGAAGTGCAAAATTACTATTGTACATTTTTTTATTTTTGATACACAAATTTTCCTGTGGGAAGTTCTAGTTTACTGATGTGATGAGGAGATTTCCTGAGAGAGGAACCAAATGTAAACTGCGGCAGCTTGAATGGCAATTGTCCGAACAGTGAGTGATAAGGGAATAGCAGAAAAATCTGATCTGGTAGGAAAAGGGAGTGCACAGTGGCAATAAGGCTTTATTTCAAAGAAAAAAGAAATCAGGAAAACTATGAAGAAGTTCTGCCATCTGATAGAAGAAGAATGGGCAACACATCAGACAATCTAAGTCATTTCATGGTTTGTTACAAACGGAAGCATAATATAATTTGCATACTGAAACATTGACCTTTTCCAGTTTATTTATTCAGCTGTGAGCATTTCTGGAATGTGAATACACTCAGAAAGAATGGGTGCCTTAACCCTCTGTTCAATAAGCCCAATAAAAACACGCAAGGAGCAACTTGCTTAATTCTAGGACAGTTCTATCCTCTGAAAATGAAATCTTGTTATGATGGTTATTTCCTAAAGACCACCAGATCTAATGAGTGTAAAGATGTAATGGAAGGAACAACCATTTATTTACTTCTTACTAGTGATTTCATCCCATGTCTTTTTATCTCAGGTACTATTAGAAACATACATCATAGAAGAGATACTTAACTTCTTGCCAGTGTTTATTTTACCCTACATGGCAAGAAAAGGAGAATTGCCTAAAATTGAGTTGTACTTTAAAATAGGAAAGGGCACCTCCAAACAAGCCATGTGCCAAGGCTGTGTGTAATGATAGCTCTGTGAGTGGAATTCCCATGGCATTTGAAAGAATGCATTTTAAAATGTAGAAATCTTTATTGCAGTTTTGCTGCTGGAGAACTGGTACATTAAAATAGATACACATGCACTGATTTAACTTCAAAACAACAACCCACAACAGCTTTTTGATGATCCATGCTACCTACACTTCTTCCTTATGGCCACAAAGGTTGTCAGCAATAGGAGCTAAGGAACCAGGTGTAACAAGCAACATTTTTAACATTAAAAAAATCAACTATTGATGTCTAACTTTAGTACAACAGACACCCCAGCTTGCTTTTAAAAATGTAAAACAGATATTGAAATCATTCCCTTCGTGCTCTCAGCATTCCATGCATCCCTACAGAGCGAAGTAATGATTAACATAATGATTAACATTACTTCCTAATGATGGCAAGAAACTTATTCTGTATTTCTGCAGATGATGCAAAGGCAGGAAACTCTTCCATGAACATTGATAGACTCTGGCATCCTTTTCACTGAAGTCTCTCCCATTGCAATCTTTTACATATCAGCTCAGAAGTTAAGCTCCTCAGAGAAGCACTCAGGTAAATGAGTGATGGATTGCAGCCTTTCTAAAGATTATCTGATCATTCTGAAACATGACGTCTGTTAAGTTCAATATGCACACAAGATACTTTACATTTTCCTAGAAAGCACTAATCTAGCAAATCAACACACATTCCTACATGGGTGCCATCATTTATTAAAGTTAAACAATTTCACAGGTGATTTCTGTGTTTCTCTTTAGTCTCCTGTCTGAGTCAAAAGAAGCAGCATCCTTCCCTTCTATTCATGAGTCTTACTTCTTCAGCTGCCTGCTGCTTTATTTCCATACTAAAAGCATTGCTCCACTCACCTCGCTCATGATTGTTTTCAAGCGACAGTGCACAGCTCTCCCCTTCCTCAGCACAAGGCTACCGTACCCAGCTCTTTGCACTGTTCCTAGTTTTTCTCTTTAAAAGGGCTATCCAGTGGCATCATGCTGCTAGTAAACCAATAAGAAACATTTCACCTGCCGAACTCCCTTGGCGTGCATCTGAGAACAGAAAGGGCCACCTTGTGGCAGGAGCGGAGAATTGTGTTTCACAATCCAGATTAGGAAAAAGGCCGTGTGGTCCTTAAGATTACACAAATGCTAGAGTAGGTGATACTTTTATTAGACCAATAAAAAAAATCAAATTGCTATTTGTTCAATTTTGTGTGTGTGTGTGTGTTTTGTGCCGTCAAGTCGGAACTGACTTATAGCAACCCTAATAGGGTTTTCAGGGTAAGCGAGATATTTAAGGAGTGTTTATTCCAGTTCCACTCCCCCAGTGAGCTTCCATAGCCAAGTGGGGATTCAAATGTTGTTCTCCAGAGTCCTAGTCTGTCACTTTATCCACTACAGAGATCTAATAAAGGTATCCCTTATTTGTGCACCTTTTCCCCAGTGTCTGAAGAACTGGACTGTAATCAATGAAATCTCCCCTTACAAATATTTCCATAGTTTTAAAACTGGTTTGCTTGTTTGTCTGTTTGCTTTTGTTAGTCACACTGAAACAGAACAGGGCCACATTTTTGAAAATGGGTTCAAAAGTCATTTTTAAAAAAGAATGTGAATGGAGAAATGAATATGATGTCTAGGAGAAGAAGGGTGCTAGGATAAATTATAAGATGCTTTTCCTGACAAATGAAAATCATGCACATGAGAATTATGAAGCAAAATCCCTATCTCATGAATGAGTAGACATTTCTGAAAACAAATACCTCAGACACTGAGGGTTGCTGTCTAGAGACAGACATGAACCAAAAAACAAACCAGGAAGTCTGTAAAAAATCACTGGTTCATTGCTTTGGATCAGTCCAGGTTCACTTGGGCCATCTCATGAGAAGAGAAGACTCCCTGGAAAAGACCCTGATGTTGGGAAAGTGTGAAGGCAAGAGGAGAAGGGGACGACAGAGGACGAGATGGTTGGACAGTGTCACCGAAGCTACCAACATGAATTTGACCCAACTCCGGGAGGCAGTGGAAGACAGGAGGGCCTGGCGTGCTCTGGTCCATGGGGTCACGAAGAGTCGGACACGACTAAACGACTAAACAACAACAACAAGGTTCATCAAAAGTGACAAACCAAAATGAACTGCACCAATGAACTTTTTTTTAGCATTTTTTGGTTCGTTCGGTTCATTTGCCCATTTTCTCCCCACCCCCCACCCCCGACAGCCTGCTCCTGGCAATCAGACACACTAGGCAACCCTGGGAGGGACCTAGAGACTACTGGATTGGCAGCTCAGGCAGCCAAATGAGCAGCTCCAAGGGCTCTGGGAGAGTTGTTTGTTCTTATTTATAAGACCAATTCACAGGAGCCGTTTTCACCTCAGAGCCACTTCTGCTAGTCAGAGGAACACTTCTGCCTCATAAACAGGTTAACTCAGATCTCCAGCTGCATGTTGCTTACCTTGTCAGGCAGCCTGTCTCTCCCCCCACCTTGCTGACCACACAACAACCTCTGTACCCCAGGCTCAGACTTCCCACATAGCATTGTCCATGGGGTTTGGGGAAAGGGTGTTGTTCCTCCCCAGACATCCGAAATCTAAACTTCACCAAACTTGGAAGGGGTGTGGAGGAGAATCAGGGGATGATTTTCTGTTATTTTGGGGTCTCCAGGTGGCTGGTGGGAAGCTTTCTAGGGCTCCCAAACCTCTGAACCAAAATGAACCAATTTGTGGTTCATTTTTCAAAAGTTTGAGAAGTTCATGGCCTTCAATGAACCACGAACCACAACAAACTGTCATTTTGCTAGTTCATGCCCATCTCTGTTGCTGTCCTCTTCTCAGAAGAACTTTCTGTGCCTTGAGCAGCTGTAAAAGGTCCAACAGGGGAAGCTCTGCCCATCCTTTCACACAAAGAAAACATGTACAAATGAATGTCTATCTGCTATGCAAATAGTATGGTGGAAGCTATAGGGAGAAGGCTGGAAAAAATTATTTGTTCATTTTTTTTTGCATTATAAAACAGAAGAACAGAACCACATGGTCTTCAAAACATACAATAAATAAAAATGAGAGCTGGCAATATTTGCATGAAGTGTTTTCAGGAAAAATATGTCTTCTTTCACTCAGTGACTCTGAAACAGTTTCAAACTGAAATCAGGAGACTATTCATTGTTGCTATACATGATAAAATTTCTGCATGCTTCTTCCTTTAGCTACAAAACTGGAGTGTTGGTATAGATAACTGTGATGTGGATGAGGGTCAGACAAATACCAGGAATGTTCCAGTCCTCAGCATCTTTTCTCCAGGCAATAAGATGAAACAGAAGAAGAAGAATTCAGATCTCTGTGAAGGAGGACCCACAGAAGAGGGGCTTCCTGAGGCTCCCTGCTGAATGTATTCCAAGTGACTAAACCACCCCCATTGCTGTAACCTGTGTGACATTGTGATGAGTGACAAGATATTTTTTCTTTTTTCTCAGGTAATGAAAGGTATCTGTGTCATAAAATGTGCTCTGGAACTGTCTGGAACAAATTGGTTCTTCTTGGGCTATCCCAAATATTAGCTAATATGGGACGGGAAACATTCCTTCCACATCAGAAAAAGAAAAAATAACCCAAAATCAAGAGAAATAAAATGCTTAGACATTGAGTTTGCCCCAAAAGTGGCAACAGAGAGAAAGGACCCATTTTTCATGTATTTTCCTACATTCACCTTCAAATTTCACAGCCTGTCTAACATCACTATACAGCACCACTTTCAGAAAATGTCCCCTCTGTGAGCTTCTGTATCTCATTAGCAAGGTCTCATATGGAGAAACAGCCATATAGATGAGAGTATGATTTGAAGATTGAAAGAGAAGGGAGTTCAGGATGGATGGGAATTTCTTAAAAGGGAGATACTAAAGGCACAATCTAAAACTGTTCCAATAAGAACAAAAAACGGGAGATGTCTAAAGAAACCAGAATGGTTGACTAAAGAACATTCAACTGAACTAAGTGTTAAAAAAATGTACAAGTAATGGAAAAATGGGAAAAACATCAAAGAGGAATACAAGCAAATAGCCAGTATATGTAGGGGGAAGGTAAGAAAAGCAAAAGTGCAGAATGAACTCAGGCTTGCCAGACAGATTAAAAACAATAAAAAGGGCTTTTTTAGTTATGCCCTCAGCAAAAGGAAAAACAAGGAAATGATAGGGTCGCTACATGGAGAAGATGGCCAACTACTAACAGAGGACAGGGAAAAGGCTGAACTTCTCAACACCTTCTTTGCTTCAGCTTTCTCCAAAAAAGGTAAATAGTGCTCAACCTGAGGGGCGAAGAGCAGGTGATGTAGTGGGAGAAATGCAGCATATAATAGGTAGAGAAGTAGTACAGGAATACCTAGCTACTCTAAATGAATTCAAGTCTCCAGGGCCAGACGATTACATCCAAGGATATTAAAAGAACTGGCAGAAGTAATTTCAGAACCATTGGCAATAATATTTGAGAATTCTTGGAGAACAGGAGAAGTCCCCACAGACTGGAGGAGGGCAAATGTTGTCCCTATCTTCAAAAAGGGAAAAAAAGAAGACCCAAATAATTATCACCCAGTCAGCCTGACATCAATTCCTGGAAAAATTCTAGAGCAAATCATTAAACAGACAGTTTGTTATTACTTAGAGGGCAATGCTGTCATCACTAAAAGTCAACACAGGTTTCTCAAAAACAAGTCATGCCAGACTAATCTGATCTCTTTTTTTTGATAGAGTTACAGGCTTGATAGATGAAGGGAACGCTGTGGATGTAGCATATCTTGATTTCAGTAAGGCCTTTGACAAAGTTCCCCATGATATTCTTGCAAGGAAGCTAGTAAAATGTGGGATAGACAGTGCTATTGTTCGGTGGATTTGTAATTGGTTGACTGACCGAACCCAAAGGGTGCTCACTAGTGGGGTGCCTCAGGGTTCTGTTCTGGGCCCTGTGCTATTCAACATCTTTATCAATGACTTGGATGAAGGAATAGAGAGTATGCTGATTAAATTTGCAGATGATACCAAATTGGGAGGGGTTGCTAATTCCTCAGAGGACAGGATTAAAATTCAAAATGACCTTGACAGATTAGAGTCCTGGGCCAAAACTAACAAAATGAATTTCAACAGGGAGAAATGTAAGGTCCTACACCTAGGCAGAAAAAATGAACTACACAGATATAGGATGGAAGACACATGTCTAGAAAACAGTACCTGTGAAAGGGATCTAGGAGTCTTGGTAGACCACAAACTGAACATGAGTCAGCAGTGTGATGCGGCTGCCAAAAAAGCCAATGCAATTCTTGGCTGCACCAATAGGAGTATAGTGTCTAGATCAAGGGAAGTGATAGTACCACTCTATTCTGCTTTGGTCAGACCTCACCTGGAGTATTGTGTCCAGTTCTGGGCACCTCAATTCAAGACAACCTGGAACGTGTCCAGAGGAGGGCAACCAAAATGGTCAAAGGTCTGGAAGCCATGTCCTATGAGGAGCAGCTTAGGGAGCTGGGAATGTTTAGTCTTACAAAAATAAGGTTAAGAGGGAACATGATAGCCATGTTTAAATATTTGAAGGGATGTCATGTCAAGGAAGGAACAGGTTTGTTTTCCACGGCGCCAGACACTAGGACAAGGAGCAATGGTTTCAAACTACAGGAAAAGAGATTCCACCTGAATCTCATGAAGAACTTCCTGACAGTCAGAGCTGGTCGGCAGTGGAATATGCTGCCTCGGAGTGTGGTGGAGTCTCCTTCTTTGGAGGTTTTTAAGCAGAGGCTGGATGGCCATCTGTCGGGAGTGCTTTGATGGAGTTCCTGCATGGCAGGGGTTTGGACTCAATGGCCCCTGTGGTCTCTTCCAACTCTGTGATTCTATGATTCTATGATTCCATATCATGGATATCATTGCAGATGGCCACCACTGACATGAGTCAAAATGAAAATTATTTAATCTCTGGAGAGTGTTTTTTCCCCTCAGCACTCTGAATGCTCTTGAAACTAAAACCACTTTAATTTGTGAACAGTAGCATGGTACATTGGGAGTCATTTGGTACTTGTATCATTACAAGTGGGAGATATAGGAGCAGGAAAAGAGGAAAATATCGGGTATTTATAGTAGCTTAGTACAGTGGTTTGGTGCCAAGTTCATGTCTAAAAACAAACAAACATTGACAGTTGCTAGTAAAATAGCATTTTACTGTTTCCAGAAAAACATTTGGAGTTAGATGAGAATGTAAACATTCTTAACTTCATCCACACAAGCCCTCAGAGCAGGCTTTCATGAGTGCAAGTGAGCCTTATTATAATCTTAGAACTGCAGAGCTGGAAGGGACCCTATGGATCCTTGAGTCCAGCCCTTGTCAAGGAGTCACAGTGGGGAATTGAACTCCCAACCTCTGGCTCTGCAGCCAGAGACCTAAACCACTGAGCTATCCAGCCTTTTTTCCCTTTTTGGTAGCCATTATGGAGAAATACTGTATTGTAACTGTGTCCTTCTAGGAGAAAGAAAGACCAAGTAACAGCTTGGGGAAAGAAGGAGGCAGGAAGCAGAGCTTCAGAACAGCAAATAATTGCTTAGAAAGACAGGAAAGGAAAGGCATCTACATCAACCTGGCTGTCTTTCTGCCAGCTACCCCTACCAGTTCAGGTTACTTGTCACAAAATTGGTCTTCAGTTTTCAGCAATAAGAAAGTTGATTTCATCCTATAAACACAACCATATTCCTTTTCCTGCCAGGTGCAGAATTCTTACTTTCACTACCTTCTGCTCTCTGCCCATTATTGGCCTCACTGTGTACTTTATGGCAAATGTGTTTTTCAGAGACATAGGTATTTGGGGCAATAGGCAGTTATAGTTGGATACTGCATTTAGAGAATGATGAGGAGAAATTACTTCCCTATTGTCCACTCTGTCTGTTACCAAAGAATAATATTGTACTATTCTATTAGCTTTTAAAATGTGAAAGAGGTGTTCCATTGATAGAAAAGAAAACCCATGCTTTTTGCAACTGCAGCGTGCCAACCTGAGACCTTGGGCTCACGTGTCTGAGACAGTTCTGTATCACTCAGCCACAGTCAAGGGAGCCTTAAACTCTTATGCAACCCCCTTATAAGCTGATGTTTTGTGGGATAGTAGTGGGGGAGGACTTTTCAAAGAATTCTGCCTTTTCAATTCAGAGATTACACTTTGTATTTTTTCAACCTGTAAAGCTAGTTGCCCTAGTTACCAGGAGGCACTAGAGGAACTTCTGAAAAGAGTTCTTAATAGCTATCCAGGGCATTAGCTTGTTCCTCATTTGAAGGATAATGTCTGAGGGCCTGCCAGGGCTTGAAAAAAATTGTTAGTCCCCATTCATTTTACTGTTTTCAATAGTATGTTGAGGTCATTATTGTCCTAATTCCCAAACAGGAAAACATAAGAATAATATGTGTGGGTTGACTTTTGAATGGTATAAATTGTCTTCTTAGAACAGCACCCAATGGCCGAAATCCTGTTGCTTAGCACAGTAAATTGCACTAGAATAGGTCCACTAAATCAGTGGAGATTGGTGTTTACCTCCTCCAAAAGTTCAGTTGATTCAAATGGGCCTACTCTAGTTGTGACTTAATTTAGCATAGTAAGTCACAACTAGAGTAGGCCCATTTGAATCAACAGAATTTATGAAGCACTTGGCTTACCAAAACCCCACTAACTCAGTGGCCTACTCAGTGATCCTTCAAAGACTGAAAGCCTAAGTGCAATGGCTGAAGATTAAGTCCTACTGAACCCTGTGGGACTTAGTCTAGGTCAATAGTCATAGCTCTGAGGTGTTCTTATAATCTCTGGAAGCAATTGTTGAAATAGCTGTGTTGGCATCAGAAATTAATATCAACTGGACACCGAGTTTTCTTTCTTTCTTTCTTTCTTTCTTTCTTTCTTTCTTTCTTTCTTTCTTTCTTTCTTTCTTTCTTTCTTTCTTTCTTTCTTTCTTTCTTTCTTTCAGTACACGAATGGAAGGTTGGGCTACAAAAGAAGAAAAATTGACTGAGAAAGAGTTTAAAACATTACCCCATGACATATGCTGATCCAAGTCCTGTCTGGGGCTAAGCATACTTAAAGGCAATGGTATGACAATAAAGTACAGGTGCTCATCATGACTGAATAGCCAGCCCCTGAATGAAGAGAAGTCAAAAAATAGAAGCAACAGAATTTTGACCATATTGACATGTGAGGAGCAGGTCTTCTGTAAAGCTCATAGCTCCTATTTGCCCATTCAACGCCAAACTACCCTCAAATACTTCGCATTACAACAGGGGTAACCTGCAGTTATATATTATTAGTAGCTAGTTACCCCTTGCAACTAAATAATCCATTTCTGTCCCAGTTGATGTGAAGATTGCAGCTTAACTCAGAGGGAACTGGGTAATTCGGTTAGGTAGGTAAAAATGCTATAATTTTTCCTGCTAATCAGAAAGTCCCAGGGCTTTCATCCTGTAAGCTGTGACTCCTACACCATTAGAAGCAGCAGCAGCACTAGAAGAAATATTTATTACATTTCTACCCTGCCTTTCCACTACTAAGTAATGGTCGAAGTGGTTCAACATAATCATAAAACAAAATAGAAGCAATAAGTAAAAATGAATTCAATGATAGAACCATTAAAACAAAACAAAACATGACCTTAAACAAATTAAGGCCATTCCTTTTATATGCAATCAAATGATCACAATAATTTAAACAGTATCATAAGCCAGTTTAGAAATATGTGTCTTTGCACCCTTCCCCAAAACAGCAAGAGTGGGAAATGGTTGCAGCTCTGAGGGGAATGTATTTCACAGTCCAGAAGCTACAAAGGGAAAAACTGTCTCCTTTGTAGCTGCAAGAATTCTCAAAAGGGTACCTCCTGAAGATCTTAACATCCAGATAGGTTCATAACAAGACAGGTGGTCCCTTACATGTACCACTATACCACTGCTTGAGCACAAGGACATCCACAGGAATTTCCCCAGGGACAGGCAAAACTGCATACTGATCATGTTAGGATAATTGAAGCACATCACATGTATCACTACAAAACAATGACCAAAATCTGGTTTTGCAAGTTATGTAGCATAACTTGCATGACGTTATCAGCTGCAGCTGTGCTATGGTCATTTTGGGGCATTAAAATCTTTTCCCTCTCCCCCGTTCCCCAAGTTCTGAAAATCCCTAGGTCCCTTTGATCTGGAGAGTTTGGGAATCACAGAAAAGTGGAAGAATTTTAATACCCCAAAGTTACTGTCAACTTTGGGATTCTCAGAACCTGGGGCAGGAAGAGGAAGCTTTTAATGCCCCTAGGAGAGCCACAGCACTACTGTGGCTGATGACATCATGCCAGTTATGTGATGTCAGGTGCGAAACAGGATTTCAGCCATTGTGCTTGTATGCATAACTTAATAAACACATTTAGATTCTGGGGAGCAAATGCTGCACTGTCTCCCCTCCTGTGGACACCAATGCTTGACAATAGTGCATACATAAGACATACTGTGATTCTAAACTGCATCTTAGCCATAAGTTGCATGTATCTTTTCTAGTTCTCATTCCTATATATTTTTTCCTCTTTGTCTAATTTTGTATTGTAATCTCCTTGGGGCAAAATCTGTGTTTTGCTTTGTTTTTTACACTGCAAGATGTTATGCATTTAACCAGAGACAGATTGATAGGTTTAATTCTACAGTTTAACTCAGGGAAGGGAACCATTAATTTCTGTAGGATAACACTATTTTTAGAGACCTACAAATTGCCTGCATTTAAATTTTATGAAAGACTGTGATGAATAAACACATATATTTCTAAAGACTGGAGTGTTAACTGTGTACAGACAGATTAACGCTCCTGAGTGGCAATGTTGGATTAGTAATTTAAACATGAATTCCAATTATACTGTAGATATAAAACAATTAAACTGTACACAAGCTACTAGCCTATAATTGGAAGACTATGGAGTTGATAAGAGTTTAAATTAGGGTATTAATTTTAATTCTATTAATAATTATTAATACTTCTATTAATAATACTATGAAATCTATATAGAATAATTGCCCTGTTAGGTTCAGGGCCAGTTTCCTTGACCATTTGAAGCCACAAGAATGTCACTGAATTCTCTTTATAATTAGAATACTGGATCATTCTATCATGAGGTATTGTTGAATTTACCATACCATCAGTAAACTCAGAGTGTATCTGTACTGTGCAATTACAGACGTTGATGCCACTTTAACTTCTGTACCCCATGCTGTGAGACTTGTAGTTTGGTGAGGTACATAAATTCACTTTTGTAGTTCAAGGCAATGCACTAGAGCTCCATAGCAGAGAGTTCTTACTACATCACCAAATCACAAATCCTGGGATTCTTTAGGATGGAGCCATAGCAATTAAAATGGCATCAGACTGCTGTAAGTGCATAGTGCAAATACGCTTGCAGTTTCAACAGCTGTGCAATGACATAGTGAATGCAGTGCTTGGAAAAGTTACTACTTTGGACGATCGCTTCCACAATCCCCTGCCCAGCATGGCCACCGGGCATGGTGGCTAGAGACTCTGTTAAAAGGAGCTCCCAAAAGTAACAACTTCAAGATCTGGCTCAACATGGACTGGGTTTTACATTTGGTGGGCCATTGAACAGGTGACCACATGGTATTGAGTAGAACACAGCCCAGCTTTTTCTAGACCATATTGTCACCATCTCAAAATGTTTATATGATAGATCATACATGTATAAGAGGAGTCATCCTAGATCTGCCCAAAGGCATGTCTAACCTGGCCTCCTCTTCACATTGTAGCCCACCATCTACCTATGGCAAACTCACGAGCAGGACATGAGTGATAATAGCACCCTCCTGCTCATGTTCCCCTACAACTGCTATACAGAGATGTACTGCTTCAGATATTGGAAGTAAGATGTGGCCTTCATGATAAAGGCCATTGATAGCCTTCTTTCCTATTAATTTGCTCAATTTCTTTTAAACTTTCCAAATTGATGGCCATCATAGCATGTGACTCATGTGCACATGTGCATGTGGGAGTTCTACCTCTTCAGTTTGAAAATGAGGACTGCATATTTGAATGATTTAAAAACTTCTGCTTGTAGAAGATCATTTGCATGACTGCAATGAAAAACACATATTTTCCTATTTGAATCATGTGATCAGACCAGCTCCTTTCCTGATATGTAGGTCCATAGGAGTTACAGATCCACTCTACATCCCAACAGAACTAAACCATATTATTGTTCTTATTTGTCATTTCTTATTTGTCGTATCAGAGTTAGACAGAGAGGGTAACAAAATAGCTCAGCGATTTGGAGCATTTGGCTATAGAGCCAGAGACCCTGAGTTTGATTTCCCACTGTGCCTCTGAGAAGAGGAATGAGTGTGTGTAAAAAGCTGCACAGTGTTAGAGTGCCACCAGAAGAAGGAAATGGTACAGTATATCACTTCTGAGTACTTCATACATTGGAAAACCTGGCAAGGCTTACCATAAGTCAGAATCAGGTGACACAGAAGTAGCTTTCCCAAAGAATGTGAAAACTATGAACATATTTGGGCATCCCCTGGACAATGACAGGACCCTGTCACCTGATCCTTGGACACACCATTGGATTGTTTCTGACACAAACGAAGAAGTCAGAATTGATTTGATGGAACATTGAAAGCAACCACAACCATCACCAAACCACATAAAAGCTGGGCCAGCACAAGATACTTTGTTGACTGAAGTGAAGGACAATTCCCCTTCCCAAATACAGAAAATGATCAAACTGGCACTTGAACTTTCCTTCAGCAGTGGCAATGGGATAGTATTCTTCAACATCACTGATAATGCAGGGTGGTGTGCGGGGTCCCAGGACAAATAGTGAAGCACATATTTGTTCTATCTTTCAACAGAGCAGAATAGCTAGAGAGTTCTCAAGGAGTGGCCATGAAGCTACCACACATGTTTCACACTATCTGCTGTTTGAAGCATTTGCCTTGCTGCCTAATGGTAGGGACAGTTTCTACTGTAAAAAAAGAAAACAATCCAATAAGTCCAATAAGTCCTTTAGCATGCATATATTTTAATAAGATATTTTCCCCACAATGCTTAAAAAATTGGACAAAAAAACAAAACTAATCAAAATGAACATTCTCTACCTAGTTATATGCAATGAAAACACTGAACAATCCTATTTTATGCATTCTTCCCCAATCACAAAAACCAACTCAAGCTTAAAGCTAAGTCTAAAAGTGGGAGGAGGGACTTCAGAGTGATTGATAGGATTTTGTTTGAGAAAATCAATTTCCAAGGAAAGGATGGGGCTGAGATGGGCTTTAGAATGGAAATAAAAAAATTCAACCTTAATTATACTGTGCATGTTGTAATTACAGGCTTTAATTTGTTCCTTGATGGAAGAGATTCAGCAAACACTGTGTGGTAGGTAATTAGGCAGCCACATTTATGTGGTAATTTGCTTGAGTAAAATGTGAATAATTCAGAAAGAAAAATCCAGTTTCAAAAGTAAAGGGGGCTTAAAAATGCAGGCTCCACTCCAGAGCCCCAAAATAAGTGTCAGACCTTGCGTTTCCAAGCAGTTAGGCATCCTAAAGGCAGAATGCATCTGAGGAATTGAGCCACCGTCCACAAACGGTTATACCAAATAAAACTTGGTAATCTTTAAGGTGCTACTACCCAGATTTGGTTTCCTGTAGAAAGGGAGCACTGTATTAATTTTGTTTTATTTACAAATAGACAGGTTGAGCATGGGTGGAGGCACAATTTAGTGCCCCAGCAGCCAAAATTCCTCACCTTGCATCAGATTTCGAGAGGAAGAGAGCACTGTCTCCCATCCCTATGGCTGTTTTTATTGTTTCCAGAATGAAAACATCATTCTCTGCTTCATTCTCTGAGCCTGCCTTGAAATAATTTCCACTATGTTCCCTTTCACAGAAACAAACCCAAAAACGTAGCGCTTTCTGGATTGGGAAAAAGTTATTTTAAAAGTTCTGCACTGTTGGTTTCAGTGTTTCCCTGACTATTCAGATAACACATGGCTCAATCTGAGTGCCTTTTCTCTGGTTTTCTTTTTGTTTTTCTTTCTATCTTTTTTGGCAGCTGCTGAAATGTGGGTTAATTTTGTTGTAGTGTTTGTTCTGGGAGTGGGGTGGGCAGTGTATGATACAGTGGGAAGTTAATTTCCACATCAGAGTCTTCTGGCTGGAAGGGGTAGCTCCCGCAGGGAACTGAACTGTGAAGATACATATTTTTGCAGTGCAGTAGGCCCTGCTGTCCTTTGGGATGAACTGAAACTAACTGGACAAGTTGGCATGGAATTTTTGTCCCACTTGGATAAGCCCTTAGATGGCAATGTCCTGACTAGCCATGGGAAGGAATACAAGGCATGCCCTGCTTCTACAAGATTTGAGAAAGGTCTAGCTATCCAGAGCAGTCTCGGTCAGCCAGCGATCTTCCTAATTGGAACTTTCAGTCATTCTTATTCCATTCACACTGCTTCTGATTTGTTATGTGTGTGTCAGAACATTCACTCTAATTTATCAGAATGTATTGTCCTTCTAATGCAGTGAATTATCCTTATTAACTCAAAAATAAACACTGCATTTTTAATATCGTTAGAAGTTGCTTCTGGAAAGAAGGAGCAGATGCTCATTTAAAGACTAGTGTTCAGAGCACTGCATAATTTAAAATTATGGACATGTATGAAATATAAATAAAATTTAAAACAAATTAAAAACTGATGATAAACAATTTTTGGTCAGAAGTGGGCTACTTCAAAAGTGTTATCTCGGCCATTTGCTAGATCTTCTTTTATAAGGATGGTGAGACAGAAATTGAATTTGCATTGATTGGATTTCTTCACACTCACAGAAAAATTGTCCCGTATCCATTTTACTTAATTATTCTTTGATTTTCCTACTTCACTTCAAATTCTATTAAGTGACTTCCAGATGGTCCAACTAGAGCAGTGGTTTCCAACCTTGGGTATCCCATGTGTTCTTGGACTGCAACTCCCAGAAACCCTGGCTACCATGCTGGTGTTGAAGGCTTCTGTGAACTGCAGTCCAAGAACTCCTGGGTTACCCAAGGTTGGGAACCACTGAGCTAGAATCTTGTCCTGTTGGGAGACACTCTTCAGCATTTATCCATTCCACAAATTGTGTTGTTTTTGTGCTCCATAGGTTTAGCCTAGCCTCTTCTGGTTCAATATTTAGAGTTTGATATGTGTGCAGAAAACTTCTCAATTTTAACCATCATCTAGGGGGGTTGGTGTCCATTAAGTGGATGATTTGTTGCTGTATTGCCTTATTTCTTTCATTATTTGCTAGCACCTCTCGACATACTTCTGGAGGGGCAATGCCAGCCAAAAAACAGACTTTTTCCATGGGGCAGGTTTCAGTCAGTCAGTAATAATCCTGCATGATCCATTATGAGGTACATCCACTTGTCTGGCATGTGCTGATGTTTATACAGCACTAGCATATTCTGCTGTTGAGTAGCACAGGGACAAAGCTGTTGTTCTTACTGTTTGCAGGTATTCACCCCAGTCTGACCCATAGGGTAGCATCCTGGCACCATTACCAAATTATGTTATTTCTGGCAGCAACTTTCTGTTTGGTGTTTAGACAATGTTTTTGTAGGTCAGGGTTCAATCCAGAGTGACACACAAATATTTTGGGGTACGGCAATGTTCCAATATCTTGCCTTCCCAGCTTCCGCTCTTCTTCTCTGTTCTGTAAGTGGAAAGCATAGACCTGTGTTTTAAAAGAAGTTGGTTTCATCTGGTTGTTTTTATAATATAAGGAAAGATTTTCTAATGCAGAAGTTGGCTGGTGCTTGATGGCTTCAAAGGTTTCTCCTGGGCTGTCAAGGCAAGATCATCAGCATAGATGAAACTCCTGGAATATGGGATGTTGGTTGATCTTTTATGTAAATGTCAAAAAGTAATGGGGCCAGGGTGCTACCCTGTGGGAGACCTATGCTTCCCTTGAAATTCAAAAAAAGAGTATTCAGTTTTCAGTGACTGCTAGTCCACAATTTTTACTAAGGAGGTAGAGATTTTTTTGAGCAACAATTGATGGTTAACAGTATCATAAGCCACAGTAAGGATGACAAATACCACTCCAGTAATTTTATGCATTTCAAAACCATCTTCTATATGCTGGGTTAGATTTATTATTTGAGCCATATTGCTCTTGCCAGATCTAAATCCTGTCTGTTCTGGAATTATAAAGGGTTCAATTTTAGGGGCTGGACAATTTAATATCATTCATTGAAACACTTTGTATAAGTGGCATAGAAGAGAGGCTGACCTGTAGCTTGTGGGTCTGATGGTTCTTTGCCTGGTTTTAGTATAGAGATTACTTTTGTCTCCCACCATATTTTTGGTATTTTTTTTTAGTATTTGTTTGCTTGTCCAGCAGTTGTTAAAGGGTTGAAGGAGCCATTCCTTTGTGTTCTGCCCAAAATATTTAATTTGCTCAATCCAGATATCACTGAGTCCCACCACTTTGCCATTCCTACATCTTCTTATGACTTCCTCTAGTTCCATGAATATGAAAGCAGTAGAAAGTTTTTCATTACTTTTCTAATTATAGGGGTACGATTTCTCTAAAAGTTGAAGGGGAGTGTCACATGGTTCAAACACTCACTCATGCAGTGCCTCGTGCTGCTGCCTCGTGCATGGTTAACATGTGTTGAGGCGACAGTAAAATTCACAGGAGGGGAATATGTTTTGTGCCACAGATCAGAGGATTGTTTTTCTCACATTGAAAAAAGAAATAACTATTTTAGTCATTTTTGAGAGATTGATAAGTGAAGTGTTATTTTAAAAGTAGTCACTACCTTGCTTGGGACTAATTACATTAGTTTCCAAGTTCTGCTCATGTACTGTTGCAAGTCACTCTTTGTGGGGAAGGAAAACAAAACCTCATGAGACTGAGGGGTCCAGTTTGATTCTTCAGATGCTGGCCACAGGACTAGGAGGCACTGCTTTTCGCTTGCCCATTGGTGCTGTACTTCTTGCAGAAAAATTGCATGTTGGAAAGTGATTTCACAGTACTTACTCACCCATGGCAGTTAACTTCTTAATTAAAAGGCAATGAGACATATTAATTACCTGTTAACTATTTTCAATCTCCATGCCGACAAGGGAATTAACATGTTGAGGAAAACCCACTGCCATTATTTCTTTAAATTTTGAAAGGCTGAAGCTAAAAGTACACCCTTTTCTCTACTATCAGCAAGTGCCATTGGGAAAAGTCACAATCTAGGGCCTCGCTAGATGGAACACTGATTCCGTTATCTAGAAGTGGTGCACCCTTAGGGGGAAAAGACCATCTGTTTATTTTCCCACAAGCTTGCCTCAACCTGCATTTGGCAGATTAGCTTCTTTGGGCAGAGTCTTGTTCCTTTGTTCAATTGCACAACAGTCTGTATTACTCAAGCTGCCGGGCAGTTTCTGAACTTATGCAAGGACATATTACAGGATATCTCCCTGCACAAACTTGGAAACTGTCTAATCACTCACACAATGGGCTACTGCATGAGCAGAAAAGATCAATAGGATTCTGTGGGTAATGGGAGGTTGCCCTGGGCACAAAATGTTTATGGGACACAAAATTCTTAGGGGCATGTGGGCCGTCCAACATGGTGCACTCCCACAGCCGCTCCTTCTGCTCCTCTTCCCCTTCCTGGCAGTCCAAGTCTGAGTTGCCAGGGGTGTCGGGCTCGCTGTGGCCACCAGTGCAGACCTCAAGCAGCTTCACGACCACTTCATGGCACCAATCCTGGGGCTTCTCCCACCCTGTACCCTGCCACACCCATGTGTTGCATCACAGAGCCAGCACAGGACCTTCACCCTGCAATACTTCCCTTGCCCCGGGTCCTGGCCACCCATGCTATGCCACTGGATTTAACCAATGGTTGCCATGGGTCAAATCTAGTGGCATAGCATGGTGGAGGTCTGTAACCACATTCATTTGAAGACAATTACAGCTTCTTTAGAGACCTTCCCATTAACATGGAGATGCCAGGAGCAGGGACTATGGGGCTGCACTTCCCATCCCAAACTCTTTCTACATGAATTGAAACCAGTGTGCCCAAATAAGGTTAAAGTGTGCATGTGTCAGGAAGCCAAGACAAATTAGAGCTCGGGGGGAAGTTTAAATGGGTGGGTCTGGATTTAGCCTATGTCTTCTGGCCTTAGTAGATAAGATGCTGATTCTGTATCTTGAAGCAGTGCACACTTAAAAATAAAAATGAAAAGTTCATGTTGATACAAGCCTCAATCTGCAGCTGGCAATTTGTTTGTTTCTGTTTTGTCATTTGGGACACACCAGAGTTTTGATTACATGTTTGATGTTTCATGCATATAGTATTAAAAGATTTCTGTGCCTGGAAGGACAATGTTATAAGAACTGGAAATACACAGTAGCCTTAATACATGATTTCACCTTAAAGCTGGTGGTCAGAGATTCTAGTCAGGATTTGGTTCTGGCAGGTATACAGTTCTCTCTAATGTTAATTTAATGACAGAAATAATTGTGCAGAAACTTTCAGCATGAGAGTCTCTGTTACAGTTGGAGTGTAATGGATGGAAGTATAGGCGGAACCTCACACCTCAGATCCAGCCATTTATCCACTTGCTTAGAACATTTAATGGGATGGGAAATAACATTGCTTTGACCACCCTTTTAGGAGAGATCAGTAGGAGTTGCTTGAAGGAAGAGAAACAAAGGAAAGTGTGTCATGTTCAGGGACTCCAAATGTTAAAACCTGTGGTCCACCTTCTCTCTGTATCTCTCCTGGTTGAAACAAGTTTCCTTCCAATGCCAGCAAAAGCTGTTCTGTCTGAACCATGTTGACTGCAATACCAAACATGCAGTTCTTTGTATTTTCTTTAAACCACACTTGCCTTGATGCAATATGGATAATGCATGACAGAACTGTGAGAAATCCACATCACCCAGCTAGGGACTTGAGCTCTACGTGTGTTGCATCTGACATGATGTATTTCTAACACTCTATTTTTAAATATATATATATTAACAGTTGTCTTCCCGATATCCAGGTCAGTAAAATTTCATCTCAGGGGCCTTTCTTTGTCCTGTTGTAACTAAAGTTTCAAAAGTTAAAACTTTATAGTTGTTACATTATTATAGGTGGATAGTATCATCCAATATTCAGGTCAATCACCTACAGTTAACTCCCAGAATACTGGCAGCTTGTTTTAGTTCTTTGCTAGTACATCAGATTTTGTTGTATGCAACCTAGTAATTTCCATGGGGAGGGGTATTTGCTATTCCTTTTTCACAAGACATTACAGTGAGAGGGTTCTACCCTATCTATTCAGACAGCTTACGTCTATCACTCTTACTTGACATTCATGCAGTGACTTCATGGAGCCCAACTTAGTTGAAGATTTTTTTCTCCATCTTCAGATCATCATCTTTCTTCTTATATGATGTTCGTACACAGCTGATAATATTTAACTTTGTGATGATGTTACTGAACGATAATGAAGCTAATTCAGAAGGTGGACAAAGCTTACTGATTAGGCATGTACGACCCTTATTCTGAATTAGTTTCATAAATCCTCAGTGACACTGGCCATGTCCAGATGAAGGGTTCATCTGTGAAGATGAGTATTTCAAGATGGAGACAATGTACAGCTATTTCATTGTTTCTTCCTTAATAGATCATTTCTAAAAAGACAAAGACAGAACAAGCCATGGAAAAACCAGGAAGAACTGAGTAATGAGCAGAAGACAATGTATGAGCCCCCTATAAAATTTAGTGAAAGAAGCACGGCAATGGTGTGATAAAACCCTCATCCCAAACCACTCACTGTCATATAGTCAAATATTTGTTTTAGCCCTACTAGGTGTGTACACATCCCAAAATATACCTCATTCATTGAGACATTTTTGTACTCTGTAGTTGTGTCTGCTGCTACATCAATATGCCTTTCAGTTTCAACAAATATGTAGCTGATAGATTTAAAAAAATAAAATAAAATATAGTCTATGGCATTTATGATCTCACTGCGGATTGGATTTGATTAATTTTTAGTTTTCATAGGCTCGTTTCATAAAGGCTTACGTGTTTGTTTTTACTCACACTTGTAAGTCTTCTTCTGATTTGCTATGAAGAATGGAAGATACATTAGATTAAATAGTATGCAATAACTTATCTGCCCTCCAGAGAATTTGGCTTACGAATGCTCATCACTGGAAATAGGCGTGATATTGAAAACTGAACTCATCCTTGTATATCTCTCCAAAACCTTGTTTTACCCGCCCCGAAATGCCAACTGTAACCTTAGGGGAAAGGCCTAGATAGTTCAGATCATGAAACTGAAATAATGATAGCCAATTTATTATTTTACATGTTGATGATAGCAATGGGCATTTCGGTCTGCTTTCTGAACCAGCATAAAATTTACTTGTTCTTTGGCAGACAGAAAGAAAATGAAACAAAATAAAACAAATATACCAATTCTGTTAACTCTAGCCTTTCGAGAAATGTTTTATGAAGCAATAAGCAAGATGACAGCTGAATTCAAGGGACATTTGTCTTTAGGTACCACATAAGGTGCACTGGATTTGTCATAGCAAATATCAAGAGACTGGTTGTGAATCGGAAGCACAGTTAGCTCGTGTGATCTGTATTGTACTGTGCTGTACCCATTTGCAGCAATACAGGAAAACAGCTTCACAGAAAAGTATCTGAGGGAGTTTTATTTTGTATGAGGACCTGTACAGTGTTAAGTGAGCATAACCTGCCTACAAAGTCTGTGCGATTTTCCAGGGGTTCCATGGGGCTCATCTTTACATGAATGTTGCAAACAGAATTAGAAAATTTTCAAAGATTTGCACTTACAAAAATCTGCACAACAAATTAGCAACAATGATTGAAACATCTCAAACTGGATACATCATATGCATTTCACCCTTTAATTTCGTGCATCATGTTGCCCGAACTGATTTCAAAAATGTACCACAAATGTACACTTAGGTAAAGGTAAAGGTTCCCCTTGACATTTAGTCCAGTTGTGTCTGACTCTAGGGGGCGGTGCTCATCCCCGTTTCCAAGTCATAGAGCCAGCGTTTGTCCAAAGACAGTTTCCGTGGTCACGTGGCCAGCGTGACTAGACACAGAAAGCTGTTACCTTCCCACCGAGGTGGTACCTATTTATCTACTCGCATTTACATGTTTTCGAACTGCTAGGTTGGCAGGAGCTGGGACAAGCGACGGGAGCTCACTCCGTCACGTGGATTCAATCTTACGACTGCTGGTCTTCTGAATTTGCAGCACAGAGGCTTCTGCGGTTTAACCCCCAGCGCCACCACGTCACCATGTACACTTACCACCTCCTAAAGTAATTGGTTCCATTGTCATACTGCTTTAACACTTAGGAAGTTTTTACTAATATTCAACCAAAATCTGGCTTCCTGTAACTTGAGCCCATTGCTGCATGTCCTACACTCTGGGATGATTTAAAACAAATCCTGCGCCTCCTCTGTATGACAATTTTTCAAATATTTGAAAAGTGCTATCATATCTCCCCTCAGTCATCTTATCTCAAGGCTAAACATGCCCGGTTCTTTCTGTCTTTCCTCACAAGGCTTGGTTTCCATTCTCCTGATCATCCCTGTTGTCCTCCTCTGAACTTACTCCAGTTTGTCAGCATCCTTCTTGAATTGCGGTGTCCAGAACTGGACAGAGTACTCAAGATGAGGGCTAACTAGTGCCAAATAGAGAGAGAGTAGTACCTCATAGGATTTGGAGACTATATTTCTGTTAATGCAGCCTAAAATAGCAATGGCCTTTTTTGTTGCCACATCACACTGTTGGCTCATATTCAGCTTGTGATCTACAACAATTTCAAGATCCTTCTCACATGTAGTATTGCTGAACCAAGTATTCCCCCATCTTGCAGCTATGCATTTGGCTTTTCTCCCCTAGGTGTAGAACTTTGCACTTATTCTTATTAAATTTCATTCTGTTGTTTTCAGCCCATTGCTGAAGCCTGCAATATCTTTTCGATTATTGTTTCTGTCTTCCAAGGTGTTAGGTATTCCACCCAATTTTATGTCATCTGCAAATTTGATAAGCATTCCCTGCACCCCCTCGCTTACATCATTAATAGAAATGTTGAAGAGCACCAGGCCCAGGACTGAGCCTTGTGTTATCCCACTTGTTGCTTCCTTCCAGTTTGAGAAGGAGCCATTAATCATCACCCTCTGAATATGATTCTGTAGCCAACTGTGTATCTACATGACAGTTGTTCTATCCAGCGCACACTCAGTTAGCTTGCTAATCAGACTATCATGGGGCACTTTTTCAAAAGCTTTGCTGAACTCAAGATATATTACACCTACAGCATTCCCACTGTCTACCAGGGAGGTTACTTGATCAAATACTGAGCTAAAATTAGTCTGGCAGGATTTCTTCTTGACAAATCTACTTTGGCTTCTGGTTATTACTGCATTGTTTTCAAGGTGCTTACAGAGTTACCACTTTATAATCTGCTCCAGAATTTTCCCTGGGATTAACGTTGAGCTGACTGGTCTATAGTTCCCAGATTCCTCCTTTTTGCCCTTTTTGAAGATGTTGTTGTTGTTTAGTCGTTAAGTCGTGTCTGACTCTTCGTGACCCCATGGACCAGAGCACGCCAGACCCTCCTGTCTTCCACTGCCTCCCGGAGTTTGGTCAAAGTCATGTTGGTAGCTTCAATGACACTGTCCAACCATCTCGTCCTCTGTCGTCCCCTTCTCCTCTTGCCTTCACACTTTCCCAACATCAGGGTCTTTTCCAGTGAGTCTTCTCTTCCCATGAGATGGCCAAAGTATTGGTGCCTCAGCTTCAAGATCAGCTTTTTGAAGATAGGGACTATGTTAGTACTCCTCCAGTCATCTGGCACTTCACGCATCCTCCATGATTTCAAGAAAATAATAGACAGTGGTTTTGATAATTGTTCAGCCAGTTCCCTCAATACTCTTAGATGAAGTTCATCCAGCTCTGGAGATTTGAACTCATTCAAAGGAATAAGTTATTACTGCAATTCTGTCCCCACCACTTGTACTTCACATTTGTCTAGTCAATCATAGACTGTCTTTTTTTTGGGGGGGGGGGGGCAAGCTAAAGTAATAATTAAGCACTTCTGCCTTTTCTTTATCATCTATCATTTTTTTCATCTCCATTGAGTAGCTGAGTCACTATTTCTTTTCTCTGTATTTTCCTATGCACATACCTGAAGAATGCTTTTTCTGTTGCTTTTAGTGTCTCTTGCTAACCTCCGCTCATTCTCAACTTTTGCCTTCCTAATGCCATCTCTACAATTCTTTGCTATCTGTCTGTATTCTTCCTTTGCAGCCTAGCCTTCCTTACACATCCTATTATGTGTCCTTTTTGGTTTTCAGGTCCTCTCTGAGCTTCTTTTGAAGCTACATGGTCTTTTTTTCCCCTGTCTCTCACCTTTTTTTCTTGTTGGAATTGTCTGTAGTTGTCCCTTTAGATTTTCCTTTTTAAGTAGGTACAGCTGAATTCAGAAATAGCTCCAGGATAGATGGTTGGATAAACAGTTGGCAGGGCACACCCTGGGAATTAAGCTCATGAAGGTTTGGGGGCTAAAACAGATGTAATGCAGGTTTCTATGAGTGATATAAGGTCTACAAATAAGAAGGAGCCAGTGAGCCAGATGTATTTAATGTAAGATTTAGTTTGACCCCTGAACTAATGTCTCCATAGCATTCATTCCCCCCTCTTTTGTTGCTAAGTTGAAACTAAGGTGTGGTCAATCTGTGGCAGCTATTGCATAATAGACCTAGTGCAGAAAAAAATACTGGCTGAAATCCCATTCTGCAGCTACACGTGCATAACACAAAGCTGCAGAAGCAGCATTAAATGTTGCAGTAGGGCGGAAGTGTTATTCATTAAGCACTTCTGCATGCATGCCATGCAACAGTCATTATGAGAACCGTACAACCAAAATACACAATGCTGACTGCTTGGACTTAATGCCTGGCATGTTTCTGCAGGTGTAGCTTTACATAAACAGGATTTCAACCATCAAGTATATTAGCCTCCTGTATGAAGGAATTACCCAAAGGTTTCTCAAGGACACATATTCTAATCTTCTGCATTCACACGTCAATCGTTAGAGAGTGCACATCCATTTAAAATTCCTAGGAAAGTATTTTGGATATGAGCAATCAAGTGAGAAACAAAACAAAAGGATATTTTTTTAAATAAAAAGTTTGAAAGCCTAGTACTTGAGACTCTCCTAAGAAGAGATTTGTTTATTAATTTTGTTCTGTCTCAGAACATCTGTACTGATATTCATCACAGGCTTCCTTGTGCAGGATAGATTATTGGTATTATTAAAAATTACCCTGCAAAAATAGAAATAAAAGGGGGAAACCTGAGATATTTCAAATGGCTTTGAAGCCTGTATATTTTTCTTAGGTCATTTTCTTTAATATTGCTTAATAAAACCAGAACATGTTCGGGGTGGGTGGGTTACATGCGATGGTCGTCTATGGGGAAAACATTTTTCCTTTTAAAAACACATTTATTTTTGAGGTTTTTTTTCACACAGGGACTTTAAAAAAATAATTTGTTTTCATTCTTTTTAGGCAGTACCTAATTGGTATGAGAATGAATACAGGTCCACTGCTATTACTTTATGCATCATTGTGTCATCATTACGTCTCCTGCATGATTTCCAATCTGATATGTAAAGCTACACAATTTTACAAATTCACTGCTGTCATGTGTCTAATTTCTTCTTGCATGGCATGATATTGGCTTGTAGACACATGAGACTTCATCTGAGAGTGAAATACATGACAGTCACTGATGAAATAGATAGAAACATACTAACTGGTATGCTAAGTAGAAGTGAACTTTCTGAGTCTATAGCAATAGGTGGGGTTTTAATAGGGTTATGCATTTTCTTCATTGTTTAAGTGGTTTTCAAATCAAGTTAATTGGGTGCTTGTTTTATAGTGATACTATATTTACTAGCATTTATATAGTAGTGCTCTATGAAATTTTTAAAGTTGGCTGGGTAGCTTATGTATCTGGCTGCAGAGCCAGAGGTTAGGAGTTCAGATTCCCACTGTGCATCCCAGAAGAGTCAGCCTGTGTAGCCTTGAGCTAGCTGAACAGTCCCAGGACAACCTCAGAGGAAGGGACTGGTAAATCACTTCTGAGTATTCTCTACCTAGAAAACCATGGGAAAAAATAGTCACCATAAATTAGAACTAACTTGACAGCATAAAATTAAATTATTTGTGGGCCTTTAGCTGAATCTGGTGTTTTGTTTGTTTGTTGTAAAATCACATCGTAAACCACCTTGGGTCTCACAAGGGAAATGGTGAGATATAACTTAATAATAAACAAATAAGTTTAAAACAAGCAAACAAGTAAAGAGTATTTCTTCAGAAGTGCTCATTTTGAAATGAAACTAAAACCTCAAGATTTTACAACAGCTGAATTCATAGCCATGTATCTAAATGTAAGGCAGTAGTTCCCAAACTTGGCTCCCCAGATGTTGTTGGACTACAACTCCCAGAATTCTTGAGAACTGGCCATGATGGCTGGGTCTTCTTGGAGTGGAAGTCTAACAATACCCAAGGACCCAAGACTGAGAACCACACACGGAAGGTGTTATGGCCTATAAAAGGAGTGTCTTTCATACTCTCTTCCCCTATGGTGAACATACTGGAAGGTACATTTTGGATGGGGAGAAAGTACAGAGAAAGTGTATGGAGTGAGCTGACTTATTTATTAGTGAAGACTTGGCTCAAACAGATTTGGCTTGGTTCCTGAAAACCTTGCTATTTTAAAACCCTGCCATTAAATTCCAAAGCCCAGTGATATGCTTAATCCAAACTTCTGAACCAGCTCTAAAAATATTTCAAGACCTTGGTTCCAAAGATGCATCATATCTAAGGTGCATGCACAACTATGTATTGGCAGGTTTTTTCCTATGGTAGGTGTGCTTCTATCTGCATTTTCTCACCATGTTGTTGTTTAGTCGTTAAGTCGTGTCCGACTCTTCGTGACCCCATGGACCAGAGCACGCCAGGCCCTCCTGTCTTCCACTGCCTCCCGGAGTTGGGTCAAATTCATGTTGGTAGCTTCGATGACACTGTCCAACCATCTCGTCCTCTGTCGTCACCTTCTCCTCTTGCCCTCACACTTTCCCAACATCAGGGTCACCATATTTCTCACCATATCCATGTATAAAAAATCTGAATAACAATCAAACAGATGCTCATTGTGATAGTGATTTACCAGAATGATTCCCTGTATCCATAAATTTACTACCAAGGACAACTAGCAGGACAAAATCCCTTTAAAGGCAATATCACTGATTGCTAGATATTCTGTGTCTTTGTTGCTTGTGGGTGTGCTTTGTCTTTTTCCTTCCACAAAACCCATGACAATTAATAATGGAAAGAACATAAGGGCTTATGGCTGCATCCTGAAACTGCTAGGAAGTTTTGTACACTATTCTTCAAACAAGTGTATGTAATACATACATACATACATACATACATACATACATACATACATACATACATACATACATACATACATACATACATACATATCTCTCTCTGTGTGTATTACAAATGCAGTATTACAAATTCCCTAATTTCTTATGGTGAAGTGAAATCAATGAACACAATGTTGTGTTTAAACTGCTGAGACACCCAGTACAATATGTATTATTTTTCCTCGTGGCTTTCATTCTAACATTGTGAATTTCTTGCCTTGGCAGCTAACTTGCTCCAGAGCATGCAATGAGATTAACCTTTCCAGAATTAATTCAGCTATAGTCACATGATGCAGAAATACTTCATAGGCATCTCAAACATAAACAATCTGACTGGAGAAGCCAACTAGCCTCCTTGGGAGTTTGCATGGGTCTCATTTAGGATTGCAAAAACAGAGAGGCTATAAAGCATCTAGAGAGCCATCAAGACTCTCAGTGGGGCAGACAACTTGACAGCTTCCAAATGTGGTTGAAATGAAGCTCTCTCATCCCTCCCTATGGGCTACACTAGCTTGGATTGATGGATACTGAAGTCCTATAACATCTCAGGGTCTGCATGTTTCCCACCCTGCTCTAGAGCCTAAAGTAGTATAAAAACCTGAAGTAAAAACAAGTCCTTATCAGACACATACACACCATTTTTAGGTTAACAATGACTTTAGATAATTTTAATTCATTGAATTAGTATGTATTGATGGAATTGTATTATTTAAATTTATTTCAAATATTTTTATCCCATCTGTCTCCTTAAAAAAGACCCATTGTAGACTCTCATCAAGCCATCACCAATAGACCTGTTTTGCTGGGATGCTTACAACTGTTGGGAAGAAATTCATATTCTCTGCTCTGCTGCCAGATAACAAAATTCCATTACTATTTTGTGTATCCTCTGACAAACATGTTGATTCAAAAGGCTACATTCTGTCTGTGAATGTAAGGTTCTGGTAGATGTGTGAATGTGAAGGTTTCTTGGTCAAAGCTCTCAAATGAATGGGAAAATGATACCCATGTCCACTATACCCAAACATGGGACTCCAAGAAATTATTAATGCTCATACTGTATCTTCTTTGGTTTCAAGTCCAATCAGAATTACACTGGATCATCTACTGACTATGAAGAGCCCTGAGATTTTGAATATCCTCCAAAAATGGTACTTTTGACTCCATCTGTGGCCTAGAACCACATGTAAATCACCCTTTCAGGATTATCCAAAGTTTTTATGATTTTTTATTATCAAAAGTTGTAAGTGCTGCCATCAGCTCAATAGGTTTTCTCTGAGTCTTCAAGCAAACCTAGATGCCCAGGTTTTGCAGTGGCCAGGTGTGCATTTGTACAATCAAAATTAGTGTGCTAGCTACATCCATTCCTGGAGAGGTCTAATCTGGCCACAGTGACACATGTCTTAGTTAGATGCTGGCTGGATCACTGTAACATGTTCTACGTGGGGCTGTCTCTGGAAAATGTTTGTAAATTTCAGCAGGTCCAAAATACAGCAGCCCCATTGTTAATTGGGGTTGGTCACAGGGATCATATAACCCCCCTTTTACGGCAGCTCCACTGGCTGCTGATCCATTTCCAGGCAAATTCAAAGTGCTGATTCCAACCTATAAATCCCTAAATGACTTGGGTCCAAGCTATCTCAAGGACCATTTCTCCCTTTATGAGCTTGCCAGGGTCATCAGGATAGGCCTTTCTCTCTGTTCCACCACCTTCACAGGTGCATTTGGTGGGGACACAGGAAAAAGCCTTCTCTGTCACTGCTCCCAGATTCTGGAACTCCCTCCCACTGGAGGCCAGGCTGGCCCCATCTTTGCTGTCCTTCTACAAGCAGGCACAGACCTTTCTCTTCAGGCAAGCTTTCTCTTAGTGACTGGTTGCCTGAGTGGAGTTTTTCAATGGATGGTTATGCCTTACTGCTTTGAATGTTGCTTTTGTTTACCTTTTTTTAGTGTGGTATTTGATTCTTCTTATTATGCGTACACTTACTGTTTTTAGCTTAAAATATTGTCTTTTAATGATGTAAGCTATCTTGGGTCCTTTATAAGGAGAAAGGTGGGGTAAAAATATTTTAAACAAACATCTTCTGTCTTCTCATAATCCAACAAGTGTGAACTTCATTAGTAAATTCAGGCAGACAAATGGCTGAGAGAAGAATGAGGTGAGGGACTGTATCGCCCACATTATCTATGAAGTTCTCATAAAGAATACAAGCAAAGAACCATACACAGGTTTGTCTGGGATTTATAAAGAAACTTGAAGAAAATGCACTTAAAAAACAAACAAAACTGCTCTCTGGTCCTTAATTAAACATAGGATTTCAATGAGCCAAGAAGGTTTCAGCCTCAGGACATAAGCTAGGTCAGTTAAAGGGCATCCTACCAAATTCAAAGTGAGAAATCACACTGGATTTGTTTCCAGTGGGTAGGATGGTGTTAATTCATTCAAGCAAAATAAAAGAGATTCATGTGGCATTTTATATCAACACATTTGTTATGCCATCATCTTTCTTAGAATGGAGTCCACTGCATTGGATGGAAGTAATTATGATTATTATATGCATCTGACAAAGCAAACTATAGTCCACAAAATGTTATTTTTATCTAAAATTATTTTTTGCCACCATTAAGAGTGAATATAATAAATGTGCTAGTCTGTAAAGTACAATATGATAACTTTTTTAGACTGTTTGCCACTCCCTTTCAAAGATGCAAAAACATGCACACAGGCACATATTGTATACATGTTTTTGGCACTATGTAGAGCAGTGTAGTACATTGAGATGACAAGGCAGAGTCCATTGCATGATTCATAGTCAGTGACACCTTATACAAAACTTCGAAAAACATGGTGAGATAGGAAAAAATAATAATTAGCCAAGAGAATCCAGTTTCAAGCATTGATCATAAACTCAGCTTCTTAGAAGTAAGACAGTTGATTTCAGTGACTGGACTTTTTTTAAAAAAATGAACATTTTGGCAAGAAGGAGGGCATATATAAATAAAATAATCAAAATGGAATCAAACAAACTCTGTGTACATAGTCACTTGTAGCATCTTGGGATAGCTGAGTTGCAGGCAACTTATCAGTTAGGTTCTGACATATTCATGTATGACAACCATTGATTTCTCACCGAAGATTCAACAATGGCAAAGCCAAAGACACACACACACACACACACACACACACACACACACACACACACACACACACACACACACACACACACAAAACCTATCTGTATGATCAGTGGCATGAAAATGTCTACTGAAGCAAGCAATGCCTGAAAGAAGTTACACAAGGTTTCATATGCCATAGATTGTGGGTTGGGTAAAATGCAGCTCATGGGCCACATACACAGCCCCCCTCATTAAAATGGACCCCACCACTCCTGGGTCCAACAAACAAAGCTCAAATATGCTCCCAATTTTATTTTATTTTTAAATTAAATAATTTGCTCAAAAAGTTATCTTGTCTCATTGTGGGCAATTTTACCATGTTTTGAGTTGCCCTCAAGGAGTACCAATATGCCCCCCAATTTAAAAAATAATAATTTGTGGCCACTAGAGGGTGCCAGGGTGCCATGGTCCCCCCCTTTTTTGGGGGGGTAGGAGGAGAACTTTTTCTGGTTAAACCCATTTTTTAAGTAACAAAAAGAATTGTAGCAAATGCTCAGTGCTTTAAATATCTGGCTACGGAGCTGGAGGTTGGAAGTTCAGTTCTCCACATGATGATCCATAGAGTCCCTTCTAGCTCTACAGTTCTAAGATTATTACTATAAGATTTACAATACATTAGCAGTGCATTTAAACAAATCTAAAATATTTACAAATTAAATAAAGGAGCAGATCTTGCAGGTTGCCAGCAAATCTGAAAATGGCCCTCAGATCCACTGAAGTCATCCACCCCAAAGTAAAATATATATTAAATGGGGAAAATTCAAATTTTCAATTTAAATAGCAGTTTTATAAAATTAGGGAAAAGACAGCAGACAATGACTTCTTGATTCAGTTTTCTCTTTGAGTGGCACTTGATGGTTCTCAGATAGAATAATGAAAAAGTAACTGATGTGTTGAATCCTCAGGATGATGTCTCAGAATTTATCAAGACAATGAAAAATGATAAAGATAGACAGAAGTGTCTCTATACATGGGTCACATTTCTAATTTGCCTTGACTTGGTTGGATAAGCAGTAGTTCTTGATGGAAGTGCTTCATTATCTCTGTTATAGGGAACCTATAAATGTGTAGATAGCATTATATTAGTAAAACATTTCTGAATTATATTTATCACATGCAGTTCTGTTAAAAAACCTAAAGCACAATCCAGCTAAAAGCAAGTTGCAAGAAATGCTGCATCCTTAAACACAATTGCTAACCAGATGAGCATCACTGAATTCTGATAATTCCAAGTTAACATGCGTAGAACTACCTCAAGGCCCCTGGAAACCAAGGTTAAAAATCCACTGTGAAGTACTTAGCTGATCCCCAGGAAGTAGTCACGTTAGTCCATCTTGTCATGTTGACAAAAGTAAAGGGCAAAATGCAAAAAAAGAGGGGGGGAGGAATAAATATTGTAGAACTTTAAAGACTAATAGATTTACAAGAATCTCACCATCATGGAATAAATAGAGAGGCAATGTATTTGTGCTCCTTATATCTGAAGAAGGGGATTTTGATCTACAAAAGCTCCGATTGTTAGTCTTTAAAGAGCAAAGAAATGTCTTTCCCCCTCTTTTCTTCTTCTCCTTTGCTGTTGTGAACTTAGCCTAGACTAAATTTAGCTGATCAGAGCTGAAAGAATTAAGCAACCAAATGACTGCTGGGTAGCTCAGTGGTTGAGGTTGGGAGTTCCGTTCCCCACTGTGCCTACTTGAGAGGGGCTGGACTCAATGATTCATAGGGTCACTTCCAGCTCTGCAGTTCAAAGGTTAAAGGTTTTCTTCCCAAAGATGAACACTGAAAATGCTGAAAGTTTTATTACTCTTTAATGGCATGATTTGCTACATGAGATGAATGTTATATATTCATAAGGTGGCATTCAACTGCTTGTTTTATGCAAAATGGTTTTAAAAAACAGGTATTTCATGATTTAACAATAAGTGGTTAAATTGTTCTGAACTCACAGGCAGAAACTTAGACCTCATTTCCCCTTTATTGCTAATGAAAAAATCGTGGATTTCATCTTTGTCCCATTGGAAGTAAAATCACTAGCTGGAAAAAGACCAGAGATCACACTGGGGAATTAGTAATTACAGCATTTCTCATCTTTCTGATCTGAGACTATACCTGCATCATTGTCTTTCCTTTCTGTAAATTATGCTCACTTGCTTATAATGAATTTATTCAAACAAATTGTGCCCCTAGCGTATTTTATTTATTACGTACGTATATCCATAGCCCTAGAAAGACTCATATATTGTTTTAAATAGATAAGAATAACTTTGCACATCTATTATATAAAGTATTGTTCTCTAAAGAATATGTACAGCAAATATAAGGTCTCTTGGTATTGTGCATTTGTTCAACTTCTTAATAATATATCACATATATCAATTATTTAACAAGCCACCAAGGGAGGTATTAGAGAACAAACTGCCTCTACTGTCCAGATATACAGCTGCCAGCCCCTCCTCTCCAAAAGCCCCTTAGAAGATCTAAGAAATTATTGGCTTGTTTTTGTTAGCCTATATGGAAGCTGGTATTTGGAGCTATGAGCAAAATCATGTCAAATAGAGATTTCATGAAAGAGTACTACTTATTTGGGAGAAGAGAAAAGATGGGCTTTGCACCACTGGCTGCATGACTAAGAGGGGGAGGGAAAACAGTGCATTGGATCAAGCTTAAAAGTATCTGTTTATAGGTGAGGAAGCAACAGAGCAGACAAGACAAAGGAGTACCTCTGGGAGTCCGACCTACCTATCACTACCTCTGTTGCCCCATCCCCACCCCCAGTATGCAGTCAATGTTGTAGATGTGTTTGCATGCTTCTCTATTTCACATGCACAATCATCCATCCATACACACAAAAGAAAATGCTAAATGTCCAACAATACAAGCCATTTTACAGAGGAGTGCCACCAATCTCAAGATCCTGCCATGAAGACCCTGTTCTCATCAGAGCTTAGAATATTATTTATTTAAGGGAACTTGTATTATTCACACTTTTAATCACTTGCTACGTTACGTTAACTTTGAAACTACTTCTACATGTTACCCCAAAAAGAACTAATTACAGATGTTTGTATAATGTATAGTTAATAACTCTGATACCACTCTGATGGCAGAAAGTGAGGAGGAATTAAAGAACCTCTTAATGAGGGTGAAAGAGGAGAGCGCAAAAAATGGTCTGAAGCTCAACATCAAAAAAACGAAGATCATGGCCACTGGTCCCATCACCTCCTGGCAAATAGAAGGGGAAGATATGGAGGCAGTGACAGATTTTACTTTCTTGGGCTCCATGATCACTGCAGATGGTGACAGCAGCCACGAAATTAAAAGACACCTGCTTCTTGGGAGGAAAGCGATGACAGACCTAGACAGCATCTTAAAAAGCAGAGACATCACCTTGCCGACAAAGGTCCGCATAGTCAAAGCTATGGTTTTTCCTGTAGTGATGTATGGAAGTGAGAGCTGGACCATAAAGAAGGCTGACCACCGAAGAACTGATGCTTTTGAATTGTGGTGCTGGAGGAGACTCTTGAGAGTCCCCTGGACTGCAAGGAGATCAAACGTATCCATTCTGAAGGAAATCAACCCTGAGTGCTCACTGGAAGAATAGATCCTGAAGCTGAGGCTTCAATACTTTAGCCATCTCATGAGAAGAGAAATCTCCCCGGAAAAGACCCTGATGTTGGGAAAGAGTGAAGGCAAGAGGAGAAGGGGACGACAGAGGACGAGATGGTTGGACAGTGTCATCGAAGCTATCAACATGAATTTGACCAAACTCCGGGAGGCAGTGGAAAACAGGAGGGCCTGGCGTGCTCTGGTCCATGGGGTCACGAACAGTCGGACACAACTTAATGACTAAACAACAAAAATAACTTCAAAACTCTGGTTCTAACTATCAAGAACTTTTTGGACAGGTACATAGTAGAAGGCAGGATGGTAGTCACAGAACAGAGTAAAATACTGGACAGTACAAAGTATTTAAAAACCAAGGGTTATTACTCAAGAGTAAAATCACAAAGAGCAAGATTTTAAGACCCATCAAGATGTATGAGGCTTAAAAACTATTTCAGATCATTCTGCTTTCTACATTTGTACCTGAATTTGGAGCCAAATATCTCAGAAATGCAAGAGCTATGCTATGCAACAGCCTATGATACCTTGTTCTTATGAGGAAATATGTCACCTTAACAAGTAGGAAGTTCTAGTATATCATATATACCAGATGGGCAGTGTGTGTGTGTGTGTATAATATTTGATTATTTAATGTTTATTCATCATCATTATTATCTTAGAATTGCAGAACTGGAAGGAACCCTATGGATCATCAAGTCCAGCTATTGTCAAGGAGGCACAGTGGGGAATCGAACTTCCAACCTCTACCTCTGCAGCCAGATCCTTAAATCTATTGACAAACGCAGAACAATCCCTTGTGCCCAATGAACAGCTAAGGAATATCTACTAACAGCTGGCAAAAGGGTAAGGAATTTATGGCCCTCCAGGTCTGCTGACTTACAACTCCATAATCCTTGATCCTTAACCATGCTAGCTAGGTGGGATGGGAGAGGGCATCCATTATGTGGACAGCCACTAACTCCTTATTCTGCCCCATATCAACACCATTTGTTGTATTTTAAAAAATAAGTTCAAGCATGAATTCCTCTTCCAAGAATGTAGCAAACAATATATTGACAAAACAGCTTGGCAAAATTCTGAGCTGACTTTTAGACTGGGCCACCAAACATATTTTTTTCATCTCCAGTTTTTGTACAAAAGAAAAAGGTGGTTATAAAACAGAAGTGAGGAAGCCGCAGAGGCTGCTCCCAATCCCCAGATTTCTCCCACCAAACCCCACACTCCACACATGTACACACAAAAAAAATTTGTAAGTTGTTTTTTGTCTCAAGGGGCCAAGTGCATTTAGGGGGCATGACTGACCATTTGGGGTCAATGCCACACGTTCACAGACTGATTTTAATTCCATAGGGGCCTTCCCTCCCCCCAAATAAAAAAACAGAAGAAGGAATGAGTCATCATATGGGACCCATATTCTATTTTTTAAAACTGGGGGTGGATGGGTGGGTGTGACAGAGGTTGTACGGGCCGAAATGGGGCCCTTGGAAATGTACAGGGCCTATGGACTACCCTTTGCCCACACGTGATGTAAAAGAAGCTGATGATGAAACAGTGTATGTGTGTGTCAGTTCATCTCAAAGCTAACTGTGATGCCTGTAGCTTGGGTTTTGATACTGATCTTCAGCATGGGAGATGTGGATGTCATCCATTGTGAGCATTCCATCTTTCCATGTGATGTATGGTACCTGCTGCACACCTGTTCTTAGGAACAGAGTTCTGAACTTTTAATTTACCAGATGGCAGCTCCTTGGGCGCTAATGCTTTAGCAGTGAGAGGCAAATCAGAGCCCCTGTCGACTCTTATCAAATAAGCTGGGAAAATAAGAGTTGGTGCATTTGTCATGTGAACTTCTTATCTTTGCTAGCAGCCAAAGCTGTTGCTGATCACAGATATAAGGTGAGAGTCTTAAGCAGACAGATTTATAACTTCTTGACATGAATGAAGGCTTTTCACAGCACCAAACGATTTAATCAGGTTTTCCTGCTGTTAAAAATCACCTGTGCTTTGGTTGGCACTGAAGTCTTGAAATGAAGGGTGATGAAGCCCAAAGACTGACCCTTAGGGAATGTGGAGACTTGTTGGTATATTCAGTATGATAGCAGTGAAGTCAGGGGATCATATGATGTAAGATTGTAACCACTAGGCAGTACTACAGATGGGCTGGCATAAGCAGATCCCTGGTAATATGGCAAAGCTTAATTGTCTTGACAAATGAGAAGAGATGGCTGTTCTATTCTATGTGGTTTTTTGTACAAGTTTCCACACCTCGGATATGATTATGGCCATAAGGATGCTACAGCATAAGGAAAATCTACTGCATAAGGGTCCCCGCCCTGCTCTGCTGTACAACCCAGTGGTTGCCAATGGCCACGCCAGCACGGCCAACTGGAGTGCCAGTTGCTCAAGGCCATCACAGAGTCACTTTACTCCAGCTCTTCTTCATGTGGTGAACAAAGGGGACAGCAAAGCTGGGCAGAGGCACTCAGCTGGCACTCTTAGAACCACCTGTGAGTAGGAACAGATATTAGAGATAGACTGTGACTGGAACAGGGATATCCTTAATTTATGTGAACATCTGAGTTTCAAATCCTGACTGTTTGTCATGTTCAGAATTATGAAGATTAGCTCGCTTTGCTTGATAATGATTGGTCTTCAGGAGTTAAGCGGGAGATACTTTGAAATCTGATTTCACGGAGCCTGAAAGACTGACTCAGTCACCTCTCTGCAACATTATTGTGCTTTCAGCTCTAATTATGGGTTATCACTAATGGCTGTTCATAGCTCCAGCCAAGGATACTCTTTTTCACCCACTTTTGCTTTCTGACTATGGGAACAGTGATGCAGGAGTGAAATAACTGACTTGCAGTCTTGAGGCTACAGCCAAAAGTTCCACACCTATCTCCCTTTTGTATTTGCAAAGCTTCAGGGAGGCTTGAAGGAGGACATGGGGCTACTCAGCTGCATTCTGTATGCCAGGTTAGGTCCACAGACTAGGACAAGGTTGGGCATGTGCAGCCAGTGGGTTACAAACGGCCCTCCAAGCTTCCATGTACCCCCCCCCCCCGCATGACCAACCATCTCAAAAACATATTTTTCTAGAGGCTTTCAGGAAAAGAGTTTTTCACATAAAGCAAGTCACAGAGACTCCCCCAAACTCCCAAATAAGGACAATAAAACCAGAAGTGGATGCCTGAGCACTTCCAGATTTGATTTCTTTTAAAAAGTCAAACATTTCATGACCTTTTTAGACTTGGTACAACCCACCACTGGTTCCTGCAATAAAAATATGACAACCTCCCCTTAAACCCACCAAAATTGCCCACGTCAGGTTAGGGGGATTTCCTGCTGCCAAGCTAAATCCAAGGCAGCTGTTCTGATACTAAATCCATTTTTGATGTTGATAATGGATTGGAGGATGGCAAACAAATGGAAGCTGCCTCTGTGGAAGAAAAGAGGAGGCAGAGGAGGTAGAAGGGATGACAGTGGTGGTGATCTTTGGTGGTTATCCAGATGCTGAAGGAAGAATCTATGACAGAGTGGATAGGGAGCCCTTCCTCTCTTTTGTGCTAACAGGCATCTAGGAGAAGGAAGTTTTTGGCAGGTCAGTTTGAAAAAGGAAGTACCAGCAAACCTGCAAAACCTAGGAGGTGAACATCAGAGCAAATAGGAAACTCAGCTCACATATGGTCTACATGTGCCTATTGTTCTCTGCCAGTCCTTTTTTTTCTCATGATGATGTAATGTCTACAAAAATGAATCCCAGGATGAAAAAAGAAACGATATTAGATTTTGGTAGGGGAAAATATAGTACTTTTAATTACTCCCCTTCCCTTTTTATAATACGCCAGCTGTATCATAGTTTCAAATGGAGAAAAAACATCCTGCAACATTACTGATGCGCCCAGAAATGGAAGCCAAGTTAAATATAAGGTGATGCAGATAAACACAATGAAATCCTATGTTTATAAAGCTCCATCTATTTGTTGATTAATTATAGCATTGCCAAAATAGCAGTTCTTGGTAACTTACACCACCCTCTTGCAAAAGCACCTGAACTTACATGCAAGGTCATTATGAAATTGATCTATCTCACTCTTTATAATGCTTTATTGTTCCAGCAATTGCCCAACTCCCTCAATCAAAGTGATAGCATACAGTTAAGGTGACTTTGAATTCTCCTTTCAACACCAGTTGTTCTCTGCTATAAATCAGAGGCCAAAAAAAGACGTACAGTCTAAGAACAAACATGATAAAGGAAACTAACCTCTGTGTTACCCTGAGACGGAGAGAATGGTACCAAAAGACTGTTTTGCTCGGACAGCAAACAAAGGGAGAAAAAATGGGGCTCACATTTCTAGTTGCTGGGGGTTCAGCGGATTTGTGCCCAAGCTTGCTGCTGCTCAAAATGAGGAAGTATTCAGAGATTGCAGAATCTCTCTGCAGTGCTTGAGAAGGCAAACTGAAAGACGTTCTGATGCCTAAAAGGGCTGCAACTGGAAATTTCAGGATCCAGAAACAGAGTGTCAACTACTATCATATATGTGATGATATATGTGTGGTTATTTTTGTAACGATTACCATATAGATAGGATCAACCCTCTGATTTCTGTTCATGTTGGCACTACTTATGGTGGGGGCCGAAATATCTCAGCAGGTTGGCATGGAAAGAAAACCTTGACCAACAGAAAAAAATTCTGAGAATTGCAACTTGATATTGTCGGCTTGTGTGAAATATTTGATAAAGCAAAGAAAAAAACATACTTTTGCCATTATGAATCTTTGTATCTAAATTCTGAATGTAAATTAAGTGCTCCTAAACTATCTAGGACATGAAAAGCACGTTCAGTTTAAGGAGAGGAGTTAGAATAGAAGCTAACATGATGTAAATCTGCTTACACATTTATGGAGTATATCATACTCTTAAAGAGTCTTGTTCCAATTACCTTTGGTGCAGGACTCATGTCTAAGCCTTGTTTTGGACGATTAACACTAGAGCTCATTTTGGGAAAAGTGGAATCTCCTGCAACAGAAAAAGAGGATGATTTTATTGACTGCTCAAATAACAAGAAATGTAAATCATTTCAGAAGTCATTTTCATCACTGGAAACCCCTTATGTGTAAAGAGAACAAGACAGGTATTCACAGAATAATCTGCTTATCTAAGAGTACTTAATATTTGTTAATATCCCTACACATAACCTGAAGTGAATTATAAATGGTTCTGTTACAGCAGGTGTGGGCAGGCCTGTAGGATTTGATGGCCATTGTTCTAATTCGCTGGAACCCCCAAGGGTTGCAGTCCTTGAGGATGTGGTCAAAGTCTGAGTTAAAGTTTTAATTTTTTTTCAGGAGCTGAAAAGTGATCTCCATAGGTTATAGTGATTAATTTACTGTAATGTTATTAATTTTTGCACCGATGCATTATTTATAAAGTCAAAATAAAGCTTTATTTTTAGGATTTACTTAAGGCTTTTACTAAGGTTTTTTTTAAAATAGTTAATGGTTTTTAAAAAGCCATAAAGTATTGCTGCTACAAACAATGGCTTTACCATAGTGACATCTACACAGTTTCATGGTTTCTCTTCACTTCATATATTGTTACTTGGGACTAGGTAAAAGCTGGAACAGAATATAATGCACCAGAATGAATCCTAGATAATAAAAAACTATGCTAGTGAGATGTGATGGACACACACCAGAATAGTAGTTTAGAAATCAAATCTATCAAATGTTACTCTTTCATTAACTCTTTAAGGGCCACGTATGAGCTGGAACAAAAACAGAATGGGCCAGAATGGCAACTTCTGAGTAGGATAAACCAACCAAATTCATGACACACATGTGACTAGATGCAACTTGACGCAGCAACCCACCCAGGAACATTCTTAGCACCCACGCTGGGCAGAAAATCCATATTATGCAAAACAGCCTGGAAAGGCAACCTCTGAGTAGGACAGCTTAATGGATTTCACCAGTCCCATCAGATTAAAAAGGACTGATGCAACAAATGTCAAAACATCCCCCCCCCCAAAAAAAAACACCCCACAACATTATGTGGCCTGTTCCAGGAGAAAATTGATATTCTGCAGAACAGCTCAGAACACTAACCTCTATGTTGGATAAACCAGCCAAATTCGTAATTCACATATGATTAAAGGGGATTGATGCAGCCAGCCACAGAACATCCTCAGGAACCACGTCCCAGTACCGGTTCTGGGCAGACAAACTATATTGTGCAAAACAGCCTAGAATGGCAACTTCTGAGTAGGAGAACCTGACGAAGTTTCCCTCCCCCCTCAGACTTGACAGGAGTGATGCAAGAAACCTGAAAACAAACCTGAAAATCAATATTCCAAGGTGTGTGGGGGGGGGGGGGAAGGCAGAATAATGGAACAGTAACTTCTGAATGGAAAAAGCCACCCTCATTCACCAGGGCTCAATTCGAGTTATTTAACAAGCAACAGATTATTAAATGGAACTACATTCTGGTATCTAACATCTTTATACTATAGATACTTGGTCTGGAACAGGTATGCAACATGGCTTCTGTGAAGTTTTTATCAGTTGTTGCACTGTTTCCTTTTAGTGATGTTTGACTGGTAAATATGATTAAGTTGTCCTGCTTAGAAGTTGCTGTTCTAATATACTGTACAGAAAGCATGCTTTTGGCCCAGAAAAAAAGAGAAAGAAAACATGGTTCTTGTGAATGACTCTGGCTAGTTGTATTTGGTACTAGGCTGTTTTCTGGAATACATGATCTTATACAAGAAAGAATATTGCAATGTGGTTCCTCTGAATGTTTTGTTACTGGTTGAATCACTGCCACTGAATTCTGTATGAGTGGCAAATGAGGCTGGGTTTTCCTACTCAGGCATTATCAGTCCAAGCTTTTTTCTCCAGGATATGGATTTTCAGCCTGGAACAGGTACTGGAATGTGATTCTTGGAGATGTTTCTGGGTTTACTGTATCAGTGCCCTCTGGTCACATGTGAGTTGTGGATTTATTTGATTTATCCTACTTGACAGTTCCATTCATAGGTATTTTGCACAATATTGATTTTTCACACAGAATGGATTTTTAGGTATGGTTCCTGGTTATGTTTTGATGCTTCTTGCATCTGTAGTCTGATGGGATGGATGAATTTTGTTGGGTTGTTGTACTAGGATGTTGCTGTTCAGGGCTGTTTTCTGGAATATGGATTTTCTGCCTGGAACAAGACCTGGAGTGCTGTTCCTGAAGATGGATTGTGGCTTGCTGTATCATTCTTATCTAATCACACATGTGTCATGAATTTGGTTGTTTTATCCTGCTCAAATGTTGCCATTCCTGGCTATTCTGTTCTGTTCTGGCTCATTTGTGGCATTAAAGAGTTAATGAAAGAGTAATATTTGATGAGTTTCATATTCTAAAATATTATTCTGATGTGTGTCCATCACATCCCACTACTGTTGGCATCAGTTTTTACAAACAAATGTTTATTTTGTTCTGTTCTGACTTTTACCTGGTACTGTGCTGGCTAAATGTATTTAGTTATAAAAGAGAGATAATGCCTTCCAGTTTTGTGCAACACTGTAGTTCTTTGCCTTAATAATCTTAATTAAACAAGGAAGTATTCAATTTCCATGTTTACTTCCTGGAATAAGACCCATATTGATTGGACTTATTGATATGGAAATGTCCAGAAGCCTATAAATAGAAAGTGTATCTGTCAGCATAGACAGAATGGTAATATAGAAAGAAGATGTATTTCAAACATGTATTTGTGTAGTCACTGCATATTTAAAGCTCCCCTAAAATGTAACTTGTGGAGAAATCCGTTCCTGGATTTTGATCTTTTGTTACTCGTTTTTACCTGGAAAAATAAGCCTTGTTCTCTTCACTCATACCACCTGTTTTCTGTTTTTACCTGCCAGCAATAGACCTCATCATGCTTGTTTCATTCTGACCTTTCAAATCAGTCTGTGACCACTATCAAATGTTTTACAATTTTGAAGAAAATCAACAGAGAGAGAGAGAGAGACAGACAGACAGACAGTTTCCACAGAAATTATACACACCTGACATTTGCTCAGCAGACATATCTTCTTCTGGACTGTAGCCATTATTCTCATATCCCCTGCCTCCTGTTGTCTCCAAATTTCTATTGGTTTCCTTCTCTGAAACATTTCTAAAAAATTAAAACATTGCTTATATTTGCTCCCATGTCATTTGAGATGCATCTGTGTGATCAGAGATCTCTTTCCATTTTTCAGCCTTTAAACAGACAGATAATTTAGATACATTGTTAAGTCCACCAACACCCCTGTCTACTGGGTACCACCAATTATCTATGGCTGTTTTCTGCTTTATACAGTAATACCACAACAAATAGTCTCCTGTGACTCCCACTCCTAAGTACTGACTGTGACAAAAGGCAAACTGAATATTGTTTCCTTTGCCAAATCTACCGCCAAAAGGTGAGTAGGCAGCAAACTGAAACCAGATTCCTCCTTCTAGTGAAAAACCCTAGCATTTCATCATTGGAAGAGATTAAAGAGGAGTCACGGGTTCTACACTGTAAATAAATGTTACTACACTCCCTTCTTTCAGGTGCCATTGTTGCGAGCTATAATTGGTTAATACTACAAACAAGGGCAGTGATAAAACCTTGTTTATGGAATTTTCTAAAAAAATACGGCTATAAGCTGAAAGGGGTGATCTAAATAAATTGACAAGATCTCTATCTAACACAGAATCAACTGGATGATACACTTATCCCAATTTTGCAAAGTTGCTCCTCAAATTATGATAGAGATTTGTTGTATCTCACCTAAGTATCTTGCCTTTAGCATGCTTCTTTTTTTTTTTTCTTTTGGTAGTTCTATGGTTGGAAAGCTGGGACTTCGGCAACAGAAAGAGAGTTTAAGTTGCCAACCCTGCCAACAAGAATGACTTACCTGGATAAAACTATGGTTCTTATTGGAACTGCCCTTTAAATAAGGTTAACTTTAAAAGGGGTAAGGAAATGGTTACAGGTTCCATTTAGAAAGAGGTGTTCCTTTTTCACCAACTTTCTACTACCCTAGGATAAGGCCTCTGTGGGGAAAGCTGGCTGTTTTTTGGCAGGAGAACTCCGAAGTCTGAATTTCAGCTTTGTGACAACATTCAGGGCCTGGGAGTGGGTCCCTAGAAATATGATGTAGATTCTCTGAACATTGGGACATCTGTCAGAGTGAATTCTGTTTCTCAGCCTCAAGTTTAACTTCTGTATTTGTAAATAATTGCAAATATTATGAAACATCAGTTACTCCCCAGCAACTTCATTCAAAGGAAATAGAACCTCAGCTAAACATTAAAGCCCCTGAAATTTCAGTGCTTGGAAAGTTGGGTATGTCGAAAAATATTTTAATTTTGCTATGACTCGTTGATTTGTAGACTGCTGCAACTTGAATAAATTGAAACTTTGCTTTTTGTTTTAGAATTTAAAATTAACATCTACTGGTCTTTAATGTACTGTAATATATAGATATATTTTACAAAGTTATAAGCTGCTCTGAGAACTTTTGTTGATCTTCCTTCACTATGGAATGAATGACTAATGTCTGAAGAAATAAGTCAGTTTACATGAAATAACATAATTAATTTATACTCCCAATACTAAATTTTGAGAATTTTCAAGGTAATGATGCATTTTAAAGACCTGAACATTTTGTCATATAATATCAAATCTGAAATGTCAAGACTTTACTAAATACAGAACATGAAACCAAGCCAGATCCCTTTCTCTAGATCTCATCATTAAGGTTTTCATTGCCTGGATAAGAATAAATTGAATATGACAATCAGATAAGCAACTGGACTGATTACCTGATAATCTGTGCTAAGTTCACTTTCTTTTCTTTGATGGTAATAGATGGTTTTCCATTAGAGATAGGGACAAACCTCCAAAATGGTGTTTTGTCTTGGTTCATGGTTCGTCAAGGTTGACAAACCATGAACCACAAATTTCCACTGGGTTTTTCTGATGAACCACGAATCTGTTTGTTGGTTCATCAGGCCTTTTTGGTTTTTTAGACAGCCCATGACGATCTTTAAAAAAAGCTGAGACCCCACCCTCTTCCCACTGTCCCCGTCACCTCCCTATGTTGTCTGCCTCTGATTCCGCTGCTGCCACCTGCACTGCCACCACTGCAGCCTCTGCCAGCAGCCTCTGCCAGTGGCTTCCACTGCCGCCACCACTGCTGCCCTAAGGGAAACCGGGTTGCCCTTTGCAAAGATGGCAGCAGCAGCTTCCCTTAGGGCAGCAGAGACTGTCCTGTCTGCCTATGGCCTGCCGATCAGCTGTTCGGAGGGGCCCATAGGCAGAGAGGGAAGGCTAGGCTGCCCAAACAGAAGTTGCCATTCCGGCAGCCTAGTCTTCCCTCTCTGCCTATGGGGATGAATAGAAACCAAACAAATATTCATCCCTTCGTATTCGTTGGATTCTCCAGAATTTACAAATACAAAGGGACAAATATTTGACGATATTTCTCATGAATATCGTGATATTATTATTATTATTATTATTATTATTATTATTATTATTATTATTATTATTATTATTATTATTATTATTATTATTATTATTATTATTATTAATCCCCATGTCTATTTTCCATCCATCCTCCTCAAAGCTGAATGGAAACACAAACCCTTGCAAACCTTCTACAGTGATGTCATTTTAAACATTTCAGTATTGATTAACAGGGTTTTAATTAACACTGATGAAGGTCTCTTACATTTTTAAAGCTCTACAGCCACATGTGTGGTAACAAAGACAATTAGCTTGCATACTCTGAGTAATTAAAACTCATTTGGCTAAATAGGGAGCAAAATTAAAACTGAGCATCTTCTTTCAAAAGCTTGCTTTTGAATGATTCTTAAAAAAGCAGAGAACACCATGTCATCTGCCTCCCAGTTGTAACAATTAACTTGCATCCCCCTGTCTCAGTTTCAGGTCTGTTTCTGTACCACCGAAATTCAACATACCAAGATATTATGGAACTGGCTTGTCGACTGTAATCATTTCCACAGCTGAAAAAAAGGAGCTATTCTGGTGTATAGTGACCCCCTGTGGAATATATTGCAAGTACTAGAAAGAAAGGCCTGCTCCAAACCAGATACGTGTGCTGGCAAACAACATTTTTGGAATAACAACTCCCAAGCCGCCTAGGTATTTTAGAAACTGCAATAGTAAATGCTGCTTTTCCAAGGTCTAATGAAGTCTCAGACTCAAACTCTATTCCCTTTCCTCTTCTCCTTCTGCCTGACCATGAGGACAAATACATCATGATTCTGTCTCACCTTTCCTTCACTTTAAAATAGATTCTAGTCAATTGCTAAACAAGCTGACTTCTAATGAGAGGTTTTATGAATTTGACTTCCTTAAGAAACTACAGGTTATTTTAACCATGATTCCTAGCACCACTACATAATGACAAGTCAGGAAATAGCTTATACAGAGCTGAATCTTATTTTTGTATTTTTATTTATTTATTTATTTATTTTTGCATTTTGCTCAGGGATGTTCAGACTGAAACATAAAATACTAAATTATAGTATACTGCTGTGTGTGTGCACTGACCCAAAAAATATGTGGGAAACTCCAGCAATAGACATTGAGAAGCAGGCTGCAGGAAGGTAAAACAGTGTTTCTGTTCCTGCAGCCTGCTTGTCAATATCCCACCGATTAGCTGTTCAGCGGGACATTGTGTTTTAAGGACTAATCAACAGATATTCACCAATTCGTTGTTAACATTTGGTGCTTCGTCAGTTCATCCCTTCATCAATTTTGACAAATGACAAATCGCAATGAAGCACCATTTATCCCGATTTGTCTCCATCTCAGGAAGCATGAAAATATTGCTTTGGCTGTAGAATTCAGAGGGAATCTTGTCCCTTCCTAGTCACAAGCCTGCCTTTGCAATGTGATAGGTTCTGTAGCATATTTTGTTATTAATCAACTCTCTCTCTTCTCCTATCTTGTTTTTCTGTTTCAAGTTGACTTTGATTTGGACGAATGTTGGCTCCCATGATTCTTACTGCACTCTGATGGGGCGTGCTGGGCCATTCTGCCCCCCTTTTTGCTCCTTCTTTGCCCTGTGAATAATGGAGAATGCTGCTGTGCCATATAGTACAGGAATACTACCTCTAGAAGGGGAAAACCAGAGATCTGTTCAAGAAAATTGGAGATATTAAAGGAACATTTTGTGCAAAGATGGACATGATAAAGGACAAAAATGGCAGGGACCTAACAGAAGCAGAAGACATCAAGAAGAGGTGGCAAGAATACACAGAGGAATTATACCAGAAAGATCTGGATATCCCGGACAACCCAGATAGTGTGGTTGCTGACCTGGAGCCAGACATCCTGGAGAGTGAAGTCAAGTGGGCCTTAGAAAGCATGGCTAGCAACAAGGCCAGTGGAGGTGATGGCATTCCAGTTGAACTATTTAAAATCTTAAAAGATGACGCTGTTAAGGTGCTACACTCAATATGCCAGCAAGTTTGGAAAACTCAGCAGTGGCCAGAGGATTGGAAAAGATCAGTCTACATCCCAATCCCAAAGAAGGGCAGTGCCAAAGAATGCTCCAACTACCGTACAATTGCACTCATTTCACACGCTAGCAAGGCTATGCTCAAAATCCTACAAGGTAGGCTTCAGCAGTATGTGGACCGAGAACTCCCTGAAGTACAAGCTGGATTTCGAAGGGGCAGAGGAACCAGAGACCAAATTGCTAACATGCGCTGGATTATGGAGAAAGCCAGAGAGTTCCAGAAAAACATCTACTTCTGCTTCATTGACTACGCAAAAGCCTTTGACTGTGTCGACCACAACAAACTATGGCAAGTTCTTAAAGAAATGGGAGTGCCTGACCACCTTATCTATCTCCTGAGAAATCTATATGTAGGACAGGAAGCAACAGTTAGAACTGGATATGGAACAACTGATTGGTTCAAAATTGGGAAAGGAGTACAGCAAGGCTATATATTGTCTCCCTGCTTATTTAACTTATATGCAGAATACATCATGCGAAAGGCAGGACTGGAGGAATCCCAAGCCGGAATGAAGATGGCCGGAAGAAATATCAACAAGCTCAGATATGCAGATGATACCACTCTGATGGCAGAAAGTGAGGAGGAATTAAAGAACCTCTTAATGAGGGTGAAAGAGGAGAGCGCCAAAAATGGTCTGAAGCTCAACATCAAAAAAACGAAGATCATGGCCACTGGTCCCATCACCTCCTGGCAAATAGAAGGGGAAGATATGGAGGCAGTGACAGATTTTACTTTCTTGGGCTCCATGATCACTGCAGATGGTGACAGCAGCCACGAAATTAAAAGAAGCCTGCTTCTTGGGAGGAAAGCGATGATAAACCTAGACAGCATCTTAAAAAGCAGGGACATCACCTTGCCGACAAAGGTCCGCATAGTCAAAGCTATGGTTTTTCCAGTAGCGATGTATGGAAGTGAGAGCTGGATGATAAAGAAGGCTGACCGCTGAAGAATTTATGCTTTTGAATTGTGGTGCTGGAGGAGGCTCTTGAGAGTCCCCTGGACTGCAAAGAGAACAAACCTATCCATTTTGAAAGAAATCAACCCTGAGTGCTCACTGGAAGGACAAATCCTGAAGCTGAGGCTTCAATACTTTGGCCATCTCATGAGAAGAGAAGACTCCCCGGAAAAGACCCTGATGTTGGGAAAATGTGAAGGCAAGAGGAGAAGGGGACGACAGAGGACGAGATCGTTGGACAGTGTCATCGAAGCTACCAACATGAATTTGACCCAACTCCGGGAGGCAGTGGAAGACAGGAGAGCCTGGCGTGCTCTGGTCCATGGGGTCACAAAGAGTCAGACACGACTTAACGACTAAACAACAACTACCTCTAGGTATCAGTGCAACCATGCCAGCACCTGTTTCTGCCTTGAGGCAGGACACATGATAAATTCTAAGATCCTGGGAGAAAAAAATGGGTCAGCTACACTGGCTTTCAGCTCCTGCCTATGGTAAGATGGCCACAGGTTACTGCACGATCCATCATAGCATATGACCAGGCATCCAAAGGGTTTTGTGTCCACAGGAAACCTAAAGCAGCTGTTGCTTCAATTAATCTCTAATGGGAATTTAATATTTAGATTAAATTGGCCCAAATGCCCATTATCTTGAGCAAAGATCAGAGGCTTGCTAAAATCACAGAAGAGATTCAAAAGCTAAATCTCAAGCATAAAAATGTCCCAAATCTTACAAAGCTATTCTTAAATAAAAGAGCTTCACTGCCTACCCTGTTATTTTCATGTTACTGAATACTACATGATGACAGAGAATTCAGCACTTTCAAAGCACTCATCAATCCTAATATTAACACATTACATAATTATTCAAAAATCACCTTTTAAGGTGTGAGCTGTTCTTTAATGTTGTATACGAGTATACTCCTATGAAAATTATATGGTGGCTTCTAACCACCAAACTGTTGTAATTAATTAGAAATGTCCATGTTATCTTAACCATAGAAATGGCTGAGTCTATTATTGGGTCTTTTTTCTCCTTTTTATCAACTTTTAAATTATAGCTACCACCATCTATAGATGCTTTAGCTCTCCTCCTTTCAAGGCTGCCATCTTCTGGAAGCTTCAAGTCTTTATTTCTGCCTGGTGGATAATGTAGAGTAGCAAGAAAACTATAGTTGTTTTGAGTTTTTTTTAATTAAAAATTGCCTTTATTAATAATGAGTAACATATTGAAAACAAACTAAAAACCACTAATTTCCATTTCCCAATACTTATAAAGTACAATTAATTAAACATTTATCAAAGTTATTATACAGAGAATAAACCGTCTGTATGAAAATAAAATAAACTTAATGTAACATGCTATTCCATATTGTATCATGAATTTTTGGTGGGTTTGTCATATTTTCCCTTCAAAATTGAGCATATGTAATTAAGGGACACCAAATAATGTCAAAATCATTGTGGCTTGAATTGTCTCTTGCATTTTATACTACTTGAGTACTTGTTTTTTGTTTTTACTTTTTAAGTACCATGGTGAGGATTAGCTTTTGGTGGGACATGCCTGATTCTGGAATATGTTTCCTCAGGGAAAGCATCAGGCAGCATCCTAATATCCTATGAAGAGTGGATTTATGAGTAACACCTTGTAGTAACAATGTTCTCTCTCTTTAAGATACAAGCTTCCATTCCAACTTCCTCTCTTTTTTGATTGTGTGGTTTCCTGAGAGATCCAGCTAAAACTGGTGGGAACAAGTTGATCTGGATTGCACAGTAAGCCCACAGTTATGTTGTTCTTGGCAGTTTGCTTTGTTTATTTCTATGGTGGCTTTTAACAATTTTCTCTTGTTTAATCCAATAAGTCACAATCAGCTTACCTTTGTACCTCCTTTTGATAGCTGGATTCTGGAGAAAAGAAAGAACAGAATTTAGAATATAAGAAGCCTAACAACAAACAAGAACATTCTGATTTCTCATAATTCTGCTCTTTCATTGATATTGAAAGTCACTCCAGTACTCAAAGGCTATTCTAATAAAATTTCTGACAGTCATTCTTACAAAAAGAGCTACTCTGCTTGTCTGAACCTACTTCCCCCATTGAAATTAAACAGAAAAGTCCCATAGGTGTGAAAGGCTTCCATGTGACAGATCGTGCTTAAAACATTACTCTACATGTTTTGTGTGTAACTGAAATGTGCTGTTTCTCCCAGGGAGTCTTTTGTAACCGGGATTCCAATTTTGTTCTTTGTACATGGATAGCAGGATGAACAGTGGTTTCAGTTATATTCAATTCTACTGTCTCCCTAATACACATGACATACAAATTATTCACTTCAAGTCAACACCACCTTTCATGGACTTCACCTAAGAAATCTATCAGGCCCCTCTTCCTTTCCCTGGTGCATAGCAATTTTAGCAGAAATAGGATTACAATATGTTGTAAGCTGCCCAGAGACCCTTGGGTAGTGTGGGCGGCATATAAGTTAAATAAATAAAATAAATAAATAAAATATATAGGAATACGTGGGTTGCTGGGACCTCAATGTGTGGTGGTGTAGGAGAATTTCTGCTGGAAGTAAATGGCCTGGCCAAAATGTGGTATGTCATAGCCAGTATAGCATATGTAAGTGCTGTGATTTGTTGTTGTTTCTTGATTATTAATTCAGTTCTTATGCAGTTTTAAAAGAGGTGGCTATGTGCAAAAATGGAACACACACACACAAGTACTGCAACATTGAAAAGAAAACAGGTTCATTTCAGCATGAGCTTTGTCCGAGGATCTGGATTCTAATCCAGAAATGTTTGCACTAAAACAAATCTGTTAGTTTCTTTAAGGTGCCACAATGCCTCTGTTTCTGTTTTTATTTTTGTTTTGTTTTTTCATGTTTTCGTATATGTGTATTACTGCTATAAATGGGATGAATAGTAAAGCAATTTCTAAAAAATTATGATGATGATGTATACCATTACTGTGTCTTTTGAAGAGGTAGTGTATACTGCTTAATAAATCCTAACAACAATGTTTTCTCCTGTTATTGTCATAATGGTCAGATTTTATCTTGGAAGAAATTTAATGGCCAATCATAATAAACAATTTAAATAGGAATCTGCCAGTTATTTCAGCCTAATCTTCCACCATATATAATTGTAAAGTTCAAGATGCATGGACAGCCACTGAAAGCCAACATACCTTTCCTTCTTTTGCAGCAGCATACAATAAGCAGAATAATAAGGATCAGAAGGAGCAAACCAACAACTGGCAACACAACAGCTAAAATTATTGTTCGGATTCGCCCATCTTCATTATTATCAGACTCTACTTGATAAAAATTAATAAATGTTAAGCCGTGCAGTAAATTAACATTTTGTGAATAATATGCATGTCTTCCTATGAATTTAATTTTAAAGACTGGTTAATTTTTCCCAGAGGATGCTGCTGGAAGGACAAGATCATTTAGCAAATTAATTTCTCCACCATGATTCTTAACCTTATTGCATTCGAAGTCTCTTGATCTGGATGTAATGGGAAACCACAGTGCACATGAGAAAGGAGGAAGGCTAGAAGGAGGGAGCCCTTGAGTGCCACATTAACAGTTCTTACAGTACAAACCCAATTGGCCCAAATGAGCAAGTACCACCCTAGACCAGATAAAGCTGTTTTGAATCCAAATCCTTGCCATCTTCAGGAGGTTGGAAATTATCTAGGACTACCTCCTTTCTGCTTACCTGGAGGCTGTGTTCATGAGCTAGAGGAGGTTTAAATCAGGCACAACTCAGCACTTCCTGCATTTTGACCTCTCGCTGCTCCACTTTGTTCTTCTGGCCAGAAACCTTAGGTGCGGAGTAAGTCTGTCAAGACATAATGCTTTGGGCAGATCCTGGAGATCAACCAGCTGAAGGATATTTCTGTCATCAGAAAGGGCTTTTGCCTAATCCCAATCCCCTACAGCAATCAGAAATGCTGTGTTAGTCATAGAAGCAGGTTTATTAGTTTTGTGGCTGTGGCAATGCAAGGTTGTGCTTGTCTAGTGAGAGGTAAGTCCTACTGAATTCAAAGGGGCTTATTCTCAATTGCAGCATGAGATTGCTGAATTTGAACCTACACACATTACATTGTACTAAGTGCATCATCATCATCATCATCATTATCATCATCATCATCATCATTAAAAAACACCAGTCACAGTTAATCAAAATTACAAAAACATTTACTGGTGTTATTTAGCAGATACAAGTTTTAACCAAAAACCTTAGTATCTGTTAAATATTGGCACAGTATGTATGCTGTTCCTAATACTGCTGTTTTGTGTAGCTCTGATGGTGTGATTTCTGAGATCTGCAACTGCTAATAGTACTGTGTGAAATTTCTTGATATTGTTCCCAAAGCCCCGATGACTACAGGGACCATTGAAGTGTGTTTCATCCACAAGTGAGATGTTTCAATTGCCAGGTCTCTGTATTTTGTTAGTTTTTCCAATTCTTAATTTCAACTCTGGCATCTCCTGGAATTGCAATGTCAATGATCCCAGACATTTTTTTGTTCTATCACTACTATGTCTGGGGTGTTATGTTCGAGGTGTCTGTCAATTTGGATCTGAAATTTTCACAAGATCTTGACTTCCTCATTTTCTGACACCTACTCTACCTGATGTTCCCACAGGTTTTTGGAGGCTGGCAAGTTATATTTTTTGCATAATGACCAGTGTATTAATTTTACTCTATCATGTCTGATTTTGTAATCTGTTTATGCAATCTTTGGGCATTCGCAGATGAGCTGTGACACAGTTTCATCTTTTTCTTGGCAAAGTCGACATTTGCTGTTTGCACTAATAATATTACTGCTATTTATTATTACTATTTATTACTGCTATTTATTATTATTATTATTCAAAAACACCAGGCACAGTCAATCAAAACTATAAAAACATTGACTGGTAGTTATATAAGAGATAAAAGTTTTAATCAAAAGTCTAAGTATCTGTTAAATATCGGTGCAGCATGTATGCTGTTCCTAATATTACTGTTTTTTGTACCTCTAATGGTGTTATTTCTGAGATCTGCAACTGCTTATAGTACTGTGTAAAATTTCTTGATATTGTTCCCAAAGCCCCAATGACTATGGGGACCACATAAGTGTGTTTCACCCACAACTGAAGTGTGTTTTATCCACAAATGATAATGATGATGATGATGATGTGCCGTCAAGTCAGTTCTGACTTATGGTGACTCTTTTCAGGGTTTTCTTGGAAGAGGGTACTCAGAAGTGGTTTATTGCATATACCATTCCAAATTCAAATTTAATTCAGATTTAGTTCAGAGAGTTTAATTCAATACAAAAAGGGTGAATCTGTCTTAAAAGCAGTCATGTAGCTGCAGACCATTTCAGAGAGGAACAGAAGGGTCATTGCTATAATAGTCTCCCAACACATTGACATTAGGAGGAAAAATATGTTATTGCTGTTGACATGCCAAATCCTCAATTTTTTCCCCAGTGTTCCTCCTTCCCTTATGCACTATTTTCCTTTTAATTTAATTCACATTGCCATTTTTAAAATGTTACACAGTAGTATCATGCCTCAAACATGTCACTGTTATTCCTGAATGCCCAGACTAGTATTCCATTTGCATTGAAGAATGGAAATTTCTGCCATTTTGGTTCACAGGCTGTGTTTTAATCTTGTCAGAAGTGCTATGGAGCAATTTTCACTCTTTTGTTTTTGCTTATTTTGTTTTTTTCCTGCAAGCAAAACCTGCTGTATTGCCAAATGCTTTCCTTTCAGGATCTTGTAGGTGGAACCAAAGGGATAAAACCCACAACAAAATCCAAAGGTCTGTTCTTGGAGATATTCAAGATGGTGGATATCCTGGCTTCCCTTTCAGTAAAGTGAAGGATTTTTTTTTCTGTTAAAGAAAGAATTTGTTATGAAGCAAAGGAACCCGCTGATGAAGGGGGGGGGGGATGGCCCTTCTGTAATTCTATCCCTCCCCCTAGCAGCATCCCCACCATACTGAAGGGTCCCACAGTCTTCTAGAGTGGATTTGAGAGGGGTGTAATGACCCACAAAGGGAAACATGAAACAGTAAAATGTGCCTTCACCCTTCCTCCCAAGAGCAGAAGGAAAGGCAACATCCAAAGCATAATAAATGTTCATCCTTTGGGTCTGATGAACATTTATTACCATTATTTTCATGTCTGATTTTAAAAACAGAGACTTAAGCTTTACAGAGGAATAGCCATATGATTGTGATAACACAGGAAACACCCTGCCTCCTACTCTGTGCCCTTAATCATCAAAACAGAAACCAAAATCATGGGTTTTCATAATATCAGAAATATTAACCCACTTGCAGCATCATGTATGCTTAGTTTATAGTTACATTGCACTGTATTTTATTTTATTTTTTATTTTATTAGATTTTTACCCCGCCCATCTAGACCAAAGGTCTGCTCTGGGTGGCAATGTCTCCATTTCAGCTTAATAATTAAAAGGACTTTACACAGTTCCACCTTTGACAACTCAGGTGTATCTGTAGCTACAGAACCAGCCTGTATAGGCAAAATTAGAACTGCTCATTGGTAACCTGTACGTGCACAGTAATCATGCTGTAGCAGTGGTAATTAGTCAAGAGGGTGAATTAATACTCCTCACGATTGTCCAGATAGAGCAGTTTTGCGCTGAAAGATTCCAGTTTGATGACTCCCCAGCAAAAAGGGGCAAAAATCTGGGTACTGTATCTCACACAAAACTGTGATATGGATACCTGGTTGTGAGGCTAACAGACAGAAGCCATAGTCAGTCAGTCAGTCAGTCAGTTAGTTAGTTAGTTTTTATATAAATAATATTCAGTGGTTTAAAAAATTCTTCAAACTGAAAACTTTAAAGAATCCTGTGGCACAGTGGTTAAACTGCAGTAAAGCCTATGCTCACAACTGAGTTCGATCCCAATGAATAGGCTGCATAATTAAATTGTAAACTTCCCAGAGAGTGCTTTAAGCACTATGAGGAAGTATATAAGCAGCACACTTTGCTTTTCCAGGAAGTCCTGTCTTCTCATGATGTGCCCCAAGTATGTTAGCATCAGTTTCATCATTTTTGCCTCCAGAGATAGTTCAGGCTTGATTTGTTCTATGGCCCACTTGTTCGTCTTTCTGGCAGTCCAGGATATCTTTAAAGCTTCCCTCCTGCACCATATTTCAAATGAATTATTATTTTCCTGTCAGCTTTCTTTACTCTCCAGCTTTCATTCTTGTACGTGGTGATCAGGAGTACAAGAGTGTGGATGATCTTGGTCTTGATCTCCAGCTACACATCCTCACATTTAATGATTGTTTCTAATTCCTTCATTGCAGCTCTTCTAAGTTTCAGTCTTACTCTGATTTCTTAGCTGCAGTCTCCATTTGAATTGATGACTGAACCAAGGTATACAAAGTTATTAAGAATTTCAATTTCTTCATTGTCAACATTAAAGCTGTGCAGTTCTTCTATAGTCATGATGTTTGTCTTTTTAATGTTCAGCTGCAATCCTCCTTCGTCACTTTCTTCTTTCACTTTCATCAAAGGTTGTTCTAAGTCCCCTTCTTGGAGGCACAAATTAATGAGGTGAGAAGGTTTGAGTCTGTCAAGAGAAGCTGAGAACAGTGTTGTCAGTAGGCTAGATTCCATTACAAGCCTGGACTCCTAGCAGGGTCAATCAAGGCAGGATGTTCAAAGCTGAGGCACCAGAATAAGATGCTACCACCTTCATCAGGAGTAACAGTTGCATCAGCAGAAGGGAATGAATAGTTCCAATGGTGATGGGGGAGGAGAAACCTCTGGAGGGCAGCTACTGGACAGTGGCAGTAGCTAAAGTTGACACTGGCAAAGGATCTTTCACAGACAATGGCAGTGTCAATCAAGGTAACTTTTATTAGTATTGCACAGAAGAAGGCAATGGTAAACTACTGCCAAACCTTTCTTATCTTGAAAACTCTATGATGAGATCATCCAAAAATGAAAAAAAGAGATAGTGCTGGAAACTGAGACTTCCAGGTTGGAAAACACTCAATCAGCTACTGGGAAAGAGCAAAAGACAAATATAAATAGCACTTTCACTAATGATGCAACTAGATTAAAGCCCAAAAGGATGTCTAGTGGATGACGTACACAGAGGTGAAAGCAAAGTCTGATGCTACACAACACATACAACTGGAACATGAGATGTATGAATCAAGATAAACTAGAAACTGTAAAGCATGAAACTGAATGTTTAAACTTTGCAGTGCTTGGTGTCAGTGAACTGGAATGGGACATTTTAAGACAACTAAAAGTGTTTTCCTCTGAAAATGAGGAACTCAGAAGAAATGGAGTGGCTTTAAAACTGAGACAAGTATAGCACAGTCAATATGGGGCTTTAATGCAAAGTCAGACCAAATTATATCCATCAGACTCCATGGAAAACCTATCAACATAACCATCATTCAGGTCTGTACTCAAACTACTGATGCTGAAGAAGATAAAACTCAAGGTTTTATACAAGCATTCAGGCGGAAATTGATCACACACCAAAACAAGGCATACATATAATCATAGGTGACTGGAATGCAAAACCAAATATCATTGGAAATTTGATCTAGTGGACAGAAATGAAGCAGGAGAATGACTTGTAGAGTTCTGCTAAGCCAACAATCTGTCTATTATAAACACATGCTTCAAGCAACCGAACAGACAGCTGTACATTTAGTTAATTTATTTATTTTAAATATTTCTATCCTGCCTTTCTCCCCAAAAGGACCTAAGTACATGTGAATATAATTGGATGGTCAATATAGAAATCAAATAGACTATGTAATTGGAAGCAGGAGATGGAGAAGCTATATCTCATTTGCCAAAACAAGACCAGGAGTGGATTGTGGTACTTGTAATGAACTGTTAATATCTAACATTAAAGTAAAGCTGAAGAAGAGCACTAAAAGATTCTAGTGCCAAAATGTAATTTAAACAACATTTCTGGTGAATTTAAAATCCATACAGAGAACAGATTTGCATTATTGTTGTTGTTTAGTCATTAAGTCATGTCCGACTCTTCATGACCCCATGGACTGCCTCCCGGAGTTTGGTCAAATTCATGTTGGTAGCTTCGATGACACTGTCCAATCATCTCGTCCTCTGTCGTCCCCTTCTCCTCTTGCCTTCACTCTTTCCCAACATCAGGGTCTTTTCCAGGGAGTCTTATCTTCTCATGAGATGGCCAAAGTATTGGAGCCTCAGCTTTACTATCTGTCCTTCCAGTGAGCACTCAGGGTTGATTTCCTTCAGAATGGATAGGTTTGATCTCCTTGCAGTCCAGCGGACTCTCAAGAGTCTCCTCCAGCACCACAATTCAAAAGCATCAATTCTTCGGTGGTCAGCCTTCTTTATGGTCCAGCTCTCACTTCCATACAACACTACCGGAAAAACCATGGCTTTGACTATGCGGACCTTTGTCAGCAAGGTGATGTCTCTGCTGTCTAGGTTTGTCATCACTTTCCTCCCAAGAAGCAGGGAACTTTTAATTTCATGGCTGCTGTCACCATCTGCAGTGATCATGGAGCCCAAGAAAGTAAAATCTGTCACTGCCTCCATATCTTCCCCTTCTATTTGCCAGGAGGTGATGGGGCCAGTGGCCATGATCTTCGTTTTTTTGATGTTGAGCTTCAGACCATTTTTGGCGCTCTCCTCTTTCACCCTCATTACGAGGTTCTTTAATTCCTCCTCACTTTCTGCCATCAGAGTGGTATCATTTGCATATCTGAGGTTGTTGATATTTCTTCCAGCAATCTTAATTCCGGCTTGGGATTCATACAGTCCAGCCTTTCGCATGATGTATTCTGCATTTAAGTTAAATAAGCAGGGAGACAATATACAGCCTTGTTGTACTCCTTTTCCAATTTTGAACCAATCAGTTGTTCCATATCCAGTTCTAACTGTTGCTTCCTGTCCCACATATAGATTTCTCAGGAGATAGATAAGGTAGTCAGGCACTCCCATTTCTTTAAGAACTTGCCATAATTTGCTGTGGTCCACACAGTCAAAGGCTTTTGCATAGTCAATGAAGCAGAAGTAGATGTTTTTCTGGAAGTCTCTTGCTTTTTCCATAATCCAGCGCATGTTAGCAATTTGGTCTCTAGTTCCTTTGCCCCTTCGAAATCCAGCTTGTACTTCTGGGAGTTCTCGGTCCACATACTGCTGGAGCCTACCTTGTAGGATTTTGAGCATAACCTTGCTGGCGTGTGAGATCAGTGCAATTGTACGGTAGTTGGAGCATTCTTTGGCACTGCCCTTCTTTGGGATTGGGATGTAGACTGATCTTTTCCAATCCTCTGGCCACTGCTGAGTTTTCCAAACTTGCTGGCATATTGAGTGTAGCACCTTAACAGCGTCATCTTTTAAGATTTTAAATAGTTCAACTGGAATGCCATCTCCTCCACTGGCCTTGTTGTTAGCCATGCTTTCTAAGGCCCACTTGACTTCGCTCTCCAGGATGTCTGGCTCAAGGTCAGCAACCACACTATCTGGGTTGTCCGGGAGATCCAGATCTTTCTGGTATAATTCCTCTGTGTATTCTTGCCACCTCTTCTTGATGTCTTCTGCTTCTGTTAGGTCCCTGCCATTTTTGTCCTTTATCATGTCCGTCTTTGCACAAAAGGTTCCTTTAATATCTCCAGTTTTCTTGAACAGATCTCTGGTTTTTCCCTTTCTATTATTTTCCTCTATATCTTTGCACTGTTCATTTAAGAAGGCCCTCTTGTTTCTCCTTGCTATTCTTTGGAATTCTGCATTCAATTTGCATTACTAAACTCAATTAACTGTGAACCAGAAGAACTGTGGATTGAAACCAGAGATCTTATCTGGGAAGAATGCAAAATTAAATAAAATAAAATCCTGTAGAAACAAGGAAAGAAAAATCTAGATGGATGATGGAAGAAACCATTAAGATTGCTAAGGACAAGTGAGAAGCAAAAGTAAAAGGTGACAGAAGTAGGACCACAATTCTGAATGCAGCTTTTTAGCAACTGTCATGTACAAAAGAAAACTATTATAATTGTCAGTGCAAAGAAACAGAAGATAACAGAAGAGGAAAAACAAGACATCTCTTCCATAAGATTCAAGAAATGAAAGGGAAATTTAAGCCTAGATTAGGAATGCTGAATGATCAACAGAGAAGCACACTCTCTGACATGGAGAAAATATACAGAAATTGAAAACAGTACAGTATACCAAAGACCTATGTAGAAGATTTAAAAGGGTGATAGATTCCTTTGAAGAAGATTCATATGATGAAGAACCTCCCAATTCTAGAAAGTGAAGTGAAAACTCCTCTGAAAGCACTGAGAAGAAATAAATAACTGGGGTAGATAGGATACTGATAGAACTATTACAAGCCACAGAGACTGGATCTGTCAAAATCCTAATAAGAATATGACAACAAATATGAACATGAAACAATGGTTCAAAGACTGGAAATGTGCAAGATACATTCCAGCCCCCAAGAAAGGAGAAGCCAAGGAGTGCATTAACTATTGGACCATTGCTCTAATTTCCATTCTTCGTGGCCACTATGACAGCACAAAGTTAGGCCAGGGCCAGGATGGTCCTATGTAATTTCCAACACCCCTAGTCTGGGAATGGTTTGGATTCAGCACAGTGTTAATGTTAGTCCAAGTGTTCGTTCAGCCAGTCCTCCACCATCTGAATTACTTAAGATTACACCCATAGTCATCTATAAGGTAGACCTATTGAAATCATTTGTATTTAAGTTATTCACATGGAACACAAATCCCATTCATTTTACTGGATCTAAGACTAGTGGATCTAGGTAACACAACATCTAGATGCAAGCTACAATACCCAGTATATAGTTTTGCATGCAATTAAGATCTTATTATTAAAAAAACAACATTCTCTGTTACTGCTCAAGCATGAAAATTTGGATATGGCTTTTTTTGCCTTCTTTAGCTAAACATAAGTGTATTGTGTAGAATAATTTCATGAATCACAGAAAGAGCCCTAGCTGGTATAATAGAAAACCTTTTTGAAGTAGGGTAAATATGGATTTCAAAAGTTAAGGCTGATTTTCAAGGTCCAATTAATCTACTGTGGACATTTCCACTGCCTGAAGAGTTTCCTCTCTCCCCCTGGCATTCTCTGTGTCTTAAAAATGTTTGCTCCAAAGGCAGACCCTTTAGAACAGTGGGGCAAGTGATGGGGTCAGGAGAGGAAGAATTCTAGAAAACTGTCTTTCCTCCCATATTGCACAAACCAAAGTATTCTGAGATGAACTCTGTGCAGGGGTTGTCCTATTTATGAAATAAAAATTCTGGATCCACCAAATAGACTGCTGTGACACTTTATTTGCCATCTTGGTGTTTGTCCATTACTACTATATATCACTAAATGAGTCATGGGTTCATCTTCTTATCTAGGACATGAAAGAGTCACGTTTCATGATATATGTGGATATCCACCAAGACAAAAGCTTGCACTGATAATCTCACAGCAATCTAAAGGTATGTTCTGTACCTTTTGTGCCTGCATAAAACATATTAAAGATTTTGAAACTGATACAAGGTCACAGATAAGATATTCACTTACTTGGAGGAGGTTCATAGACAGTAACTGTCACACTTGCATTCTGAGGTTTAGAAAGTGCATCTATGGCAGCTAAGCAAGTCACAGTGACATTAGCCAATGGTGTCAGGGTTAGGATGCTTTCTTCATCATATAAGCCATTTAATCCTTGACTCTGGTCAGTAATGTACATTGAATTATTTATTAGGATATTACTTCCTGTCCAGGAAATCTGTGGAGCAGGAGCCCATCCAAGAGCTTCACAAGTTACTTCAATTGTTTGGTTCTTTCTTACTGTGAAGTTGCTATTTTTGATATTCAAAGATCCATTAACTGTTTAGGAAACAAAGATGGTTTTCTTTCTTCAAAATGTTTTAATTTGCATTATACAAACAAACACATTTAATTTCTTTTATTGAGTAATAGTCTGCTTTTGGTTTATACAATAGCACCAAAAATGCCAATCCTCCCCCTTGAGATTAATTTCAATGTTGAAGAAGTAATATTTGAAAAAAATTCTAAGAGCGTATTAATGATTTTGGAAGAGAAAGAATAATTGTGCCTTTGGGCTTCTACATTATGATATATAAGGGTTTTTTAAGTTTACATTTTTAAACAATGAAATCCCATTTAATTCATCAAGAATTTTGGGTATAACACTGTTACATGCCCCCCTGACAAATTTATGAAGTCAGAAGAGAAAGTTTGCATTTCTAGATGCATTTTTCAAACTAAAATTATTGACAATGCTGTCACAAAGACACCTGCTATCCGGGTAAAATATATTGCAATATTCACCAATCACAGGAACTTTATGGAAAAAGTTACTAAAAAGAAGAAAGCACAACTTCCCTTTTTAAAAAAAAAAAATGGCTGGAGCTAGCTAAAATGCAGTGGAGGTGGCTTTCCATTGACCTCCATCTGCAGACAGAAGCCTCCACCACCAATGAGGGAGTTGATTTCAACATAACTATGGACATAACTATGCCCTCTCAGGCAAAAAAAAATTGCCATTTGCAAAAAAAGATCCCAAGTGGGACATTCTGTGGACAGGACAAGCAGAATAAACCTCATCTTGTCACTTTTTCTATCTGGCAGTTAAAATCTTCGAACACTAATTGGCTAACACCATACAGAATCTGATTGGTTACAATGTTCTATTATGTAAATGACAGATCTTAATCATTTTTATACACACATACCTATACTGTATATACATGCTGGGTTGCACAATGATGTCTAAAGCTGTTCTGTTTTCAGAAAAGGGTCCAAGATTGTCACCTCTTCCAGTCTGGAACAGGGATGGGAACAGCCCCTTCATTTCTGTCAGATGGAGGGGGAGGTTAAAACCCTTCTCCATTGGCTGGCTGGGTGGTGGTGGAATACGATCATCTCCAACTTCTGCCCTAGCTGGCATAAATCAGCAGGACTTTCTGTGAAATGTGAATTCTGCCTCATAGGTCTTCCAATACCACCCAGACCTATCACTTAGGATTGATCTGGTTGGTATTAGAGTAACAGAGGTCCTGGTCACATGAGGAAAATGTTCTGTAGTTATCCCCCAATTAGATTGTTGTTGTTGCTTACAGTCACACAATGCACAGTCAGGATCGAAACATTTTCCTGGGCTGCAGTATAATTGCAGTTCATTTTCCACTATCTGGGAGGGTTTTGTTATTTTGTATCTCTGTGTTACCAGTACATTCCTTTCTGGTTTTGCCTGTGTGCATGACCAGCCCCGTTTCTTTTCCGAATTGAATTTAGGAAGGTGGCCACCATTATTGTGGCGTACATATTAATTTTTAAAAATTTTCGTGCCTGATACATCAATATGTTGGTAAATGTATGTCACCAGGGGGCCACCACCATTACATTACTGGCAAATATATATATATTTATTTTTATGAGAAGATACATTGAAATGTTGGTATGCCAATGTCAACGGTGTGTGTGTGAGATCACCAGTACTGCCGTGCAGATATCCCATGTCCATTGTGCGCGATGCATTTCTGCAGGAGCAACCAGTGCAACAGAGGACACTTTCCTAAGCAGAAACCCCTTCCTGATCAACGTTCCCTCTAATTTTAAGCCCCCACTGGGTTTGTGTGAGTACACGCCCTCCCCCCTGCACAGGGTTACATTGTGATCAGAATGAAGGGGGCTGTAAATTACCACTGTGAGTGCATGGGGGAAGAGGAAAGCTATACAGAGGGGGCAGAGTCACATGCACTCATGCAGTCACGCACCTTAGAGGGAATCCTATTCCTTATTTATCAGTGTATCAACAAATATTATTTTTAGTGTATATATAAATCAAAGGGCTAAATTTCCCTTTGAAACAAGAGACAAAATAAACTGGTACCATGGTGTAGCCAGCCATAATGATTCAAATAGGAGGAAATAAATCGGCACCGCTATAAGTTCTTGGGACGTTTGTCCCGGGATATAAACCACGTGACCACAATCCATTACAACAGAGGTATGGAAAGTATCAGAAGAACTAGAAAATTTCCCTCGTGTGACCAGGGCCAGAGATAAGATGGCCAATACGCGAAACATAGTTCTGCTACATGGGCTGAGCCTGACTGGTGTTAGACTGTTGCAGGAGAACAATTCTTACAGCAATGTGAAGACTAATTATCAAACTAGGCAACATGTTTAGAATATATTTAGGGGCAATGTTCCACCATGGGGTGAAAGATGTCTGCTTCTCACAGTGTATTCGCTCACTTCTTTATCTATCGATCGATCCATCAATCGATCGATCGATCCATCCATCCATCCATCCATCCATCCATCCATCCATCCATCCATCCATCCATCCATCCATCCATCCATCCATCTAATTTTTATACTGCCTAACTTGTGTTGAAGCATTATTCTGGGCAGTGAACAAAAGAAAACACAAGTAACAAGCAATTTGGTGACAATCCAATATAAGTCCATAATTATTTCCTCACAAGAAGAGTATTTCTGAAGGTTTCTTTTTAAAGTTCTGCCTTAGCCAGTTCTGTGTCTTACAGTGTGAATTATTGACAGATAAACAGAGGCTTGCTTTGCAAGTCTGACTGCCAAGATACGTACCTCTAATGAAACTGCATTGTGGGAGCAAATCCAAATGAATTGCAACGAATACACATTTCCCCACCACTTTGGTTGTGTGTTAGTGCTTGGTGCTGAATAAGAGCAAATCTGACCAGGGTTTCTATCCACAATGATTCCTAAATCCCCACTTTACTTCTCTTGAAGAAATTAGGAACTTTTAACTGGATGTTTCAAAAAAGAGAGAGAGAGATGATCTTCTGTTCTGGATTAAAACAACAACAGGCTAGTGCTATCACTGAAAGCTTTCAATATGAGTTCTTTTCAGTGGAGACTCACCCCACAACAACTCTTTCACAACAACTCTTTCAAAATCATGAAGAAAGACTTTAAAGCCATTACAGAATGGATTGTTGTGTTGAAGATTGCTTTTATTTTATTGTTGGTGAATTAACACTGAAATATTCTTACCAAAGAAGCTCTTTCTGTTTGAACTCCACCAACATAGAAAAGGAAACAAGTGAACACTCACCTATAGCAGATTAGTGTTTTTGTTCTTGTTTTTTTTTTTAATGGAAAGTCAGGGGGTTTGTCATTTTTTGCCACTCTTGGTACCAATTTAAGCCTTGTGTTGTCCGAGAGTGGGAAAAATGCCAATATCATCAGTGCACAATTGGACACATGCAGAGGAACAAATGCTCTATCTGGATGAGCCCAAAGCCAATGATAAGAAATTTAAGCCAGAATGGAATTGAAGATAACATCTGGTTCAGCATTTTTAGGCTGGAGCTATCCATTGACATTTCTACTGAAGTACATTTACTTTTGTGATTGCCATCAGTGTCCAGTGGGGGATATTTTTTTCCCACTTGGCTTTGAACATTCCCATTTGTCACATGAAACTGATTTATTTTGCTTCTAGCTGACAGTCACCACAAATAGGTCTGAAAATATCTGAATCTGAGGCTGTTTGTTTTCACTGTGGCATCTTTTAGTTTTTTTGTTTTGTTTATCTGTTTAGTTTTTTTGTTTATCTGTTTCCCCAGATGGTCATACTCTCTTATTCATGACACTCTCATGTGGCAGTTTCTCAGTTTTTGAACAGAGATTTTATTTCTCCCACCCACCCTCATTCTAAAATATTAAAATGCTTCTCCAAAGCCTTTGGAATTGTCAATAAGAACTTCAAGCTCAGATGTACTATTATTCTAGGCTTCAGTAAAGGAGGGATCAAACTCTTTGGCTCAATAGCCCCATGCACCACTCTAAAGTGGAATACATTCCCCATCTCTGCTATAAATCAAGGAAGGTTAAACATCTGGAAAAGTCATTATGTGTATCTAGCTAGAAAGACAGACAGAGAGATGTTACTGATCTACTGGTTTCTCTTGTTTTGTAACCTTCTGGCCCCAGTGTTTACATTTCCCTCTCTACAACTGTTGATGGGGACTGGGTACAACTCAGTTTGCACTAAAAAAAAAGAAAGTGGGGTGGGGGGAGAGACAGAGTCATCTCTACATGGGGAAGAGAGAGAGAGAGAGAGAAATACCTCATCAGGTTTCCTAGACAGGCCTTTACCTGCTCTGATGAGTAGCAAGTTTTTTTCAACCTTAGAGTAATATTCTGAGGATTGCTGATGCCACTTTTCTCCTTTTCATGCCCTTCTATTTTTCCTCAAAGGACTAGGTGTCTTCCTTTTTGTTCCCTGGACATGAAAGGAGCAGTCATGGCCCATGATGTCTTCAGCTTAATTAGCCAGAAGGACAACTTCTCTCACCTTTCATCTCTTGAGTGCATTTCTTTAACAAGCACAAACTTTCTTATTTTTTTAAGAAAACTGTGGACGTGATTCTTTTACAAAGAGGAAAGTGTGCTCAGGTAATCATTTTGAGTTTCAAAGGGCTGGATCGTAAGTCAACATTGCTCCTATCCTGCTGCTTTGCTTACTCTGAAACAAATATATGGGTGTGTGTGTTATATTATGTATTATATGGGCCACCTGAGGGTGATTTCATGTCTTTAGAAAAGTGATCTCTAGCCCACAAAAGCTTATGTCAAAATAAATGGTTGGTTTTGAAGCTATCACAAGACTTTTTTCAAGGTATGAGAAAAGAAAGTATAAAAGTATAAATAATGTCACCAAAATCCTTTTATGTTTTTATTCCACTGTAAAGCAATTGAGGTAAATCTCAGTGCTGAATTGCCACAAATTAAGAAGTCAGTATGTAACAGCGTGCCTGGCGTGCTCTGGTCCATGGGGTCACGAAGAGTCGGACACGACTTAACGATTAAACAACAACATGTAACAGCAGATGCCTTTCCCAACTTCTTAACATGTGCAAATTCACCACAGAGATTTATGCAAATTGTATGAAACCAATGGGCATAACTAGTAAGATTGCAGCCAGTTAATATTAATTAGTTTTGTAATGCGGACACAAAAAACTGAATGATCAGGAAAATGTATACACACCTTGGACAGTAAGAAATGCATACATATCATCTTCTTCATTCTGTATGCTACATTTTATTTGTCCAGAATCATTCAGTTGGACATCTGAGATTGTCAGCTCCGAAGTAAACCTGCCGTCAGTTGGATAACCTTTCTGGCTGTATCTTGGAGATATATATGTTTTTCCATCGCTCAGTAGAGTCAACCTAGGATTTCCATTGAAAAGCCATATCAAAACATCCCATCCTTCTGACACTGTGCAGTTAAACTGGGCTTCTGAACCAGCTAGAACGGTTAAATTTCTGGGACCTTCTATGATGGAAGAGGTAAAGCCAGGATCTGAAAAAACAAGAAATGAAACAAAACCAACACCAGTGTTAATAAAGGTGTTTCTACTTTAGCTTGCCTACACGTTGTGATAACAGCTATAAAATCAACATACCTAGGTCTGAATCAGCCTTTGTCAAAAGTGTGACTGATACCAGCAGCACAGTGAAACTTCCATATGATTAACCAGCATAACAGATCGATTTAGCTTGGTGATCTCATTGCTAAGACAAATTGAGGCCAGACTGTTTGCCAAGCCTAAGAACATCCTTCCCTGTCCATACTATGGACAAAACAATTGTTTTGTATCACGAATTTGTCCCACACAAGAAAATAGAAAAAGGTTGGGTGGCATATAACTGATTTTTTCATATTAACTTAGTTATTATTTTAAAGCCTTTCTAACCTCCTTCTCTTCTTTCTAGAAAAATGGGCAAGCATCCTCAAGGGTTGTTGCCAATAAGTATGTAACACTAAAGAATTGTTTTGCATTACTTCTAAACTAGGCCAATGTTCAATTTAATGAAAGAGTTGTGTGGTGTAAATAGACTAAGATCTGATGATACAAAAATGACATTAGGTCAGCATGGGGTGCTGACTTCCAAGGGTCAAATCGACTGCTGAGTTCAAGAACAATTACGTATGTAAAAGTAAGAGTATATTTGTGAGTACATTTGTGCTCAGAGGCATGTTGTTCTCCAAGTGTTGTTATGCACTTTGTGTAAACTTCTTGAAGCACTATTTTGCAGTTGATTCCAGTTTGGTGAACTTGGGTTCCACCAAGAAAGAATTTGGGTTGAAGCTCAAAGCCTGCCCATCCTGACATAATAAATCTGGAGCTTCTGGTTCAATGGCTGAGCCCAACAAGTTTTCAGCAACCACTAAAACGCCTATTGGAATGTAGGTTCTTTCACACTATTTCCAGTGATAGATGTGGCTCCTTAGGAAGCACTGTCTCTGACTGAATGCTTTGGAAATTTGAAAAATTTTGGACTATAGTTCTCAGGGTCTCTCAGAAAGCATTCTCCAAGTTGTGTCCTGTGTTGCAGTTTGACAGCTGTGCCAAGTCATATGTACCATTATAAGCCCTTGGGATACTCTTTTTGATGTTTTTCAGATTAAACCTGCACACAGTGATCTGCAAGAGTTAACTTTTTAAATATTTGTGCATAGTTAAGCTGATGGATTGGCAATGACCTTAATAATATGTTCTCACATTTGCCAAACTGGACTTAAAAAGAAATACAAAAATAATTATCAGTGATGTGAGTGATCCTTCCACGGCCAAGAACTGCATTACATCTTAAATACCATACTCAAGCTTTGTTTGTACAGCATATGTGGGTAACATAGCAGAATAATCCCTATGTATGGGAACTGATTCCAATACATCTGTACTTTCTTTTCAAGTTTTGTTCCCATAGTCTGTTGCAGCTAAAACAACATATTATGGCAAATTGAAAACTAGCAAGTTTTATTGAGAATGTTTGGCTATGCCTAGAAATCAATTATTTAATCTGTTGCTCTTTTTTGCCTTTTTTACTATGATAGATGGCGAGAGGTATCTGTGGGATTTTGTGTCTCATTCTGCCAAAATAATGTGGTGACAATTTGCAGCTTGGCACCTTGATCTGCTACTCTCTCTTCAGCAGCCCATTGTCTTGGGGCAGCCCTGATTCATCTGATCATCTGCCTCAAAACAATCAGAGAACCATAATAAAGAGAGATTGTTTCTACTTGTGGACTGCAAGGCTTTGTGATGTGAAAGGCCCCTTCTGAATCAAATCATGATATTCCTCTTTCAGATATAACTATGATGATTGATCCACAGACAGCAGTTACCATGAAATATCTTTGGTAATATAAAAGAACTGATCTCTTCTATTTCAATATTACAAATATCTCTTTCAGCAGGCACTTTCATGTAGAATTAAAGCAAACTCCATGTATTTTTGTCCATGTACTTAGTGACAGACATGTTAACTGTATAAATATTCAGTGAAAAACCAGATAGCTTCCCACCAGTGCACAGCAAACATACATTCCTGTGGCCAAAATCCTGTTACTTAGCTCCACTGACACTGCGGGGGTATAGTTTCCCCTATTCCCTCCCACAGGAGACTAGGCTGGCCCCATCATTGCTGTTCTTCTGCAAGCAGAGAAAGACCTTTCTCTTCAGGCAGGCTTTCCCTTAATGATTGGTTGTCTGAGAGGCATTTTTAAATGGAGTGTTGTGCCTTGTTGCTTTAATTCTGTTTTTGTTTTGTATCTGGTTTTGGTGTCAATTTTGTTTGCCTTTTTTTTAGTATAGTGTTTATCTGATTATTTTTAGTATCTGTATAATTAGTTTTTAGCTTTTAAATATTGTCTTTTAATTATGTAAGCCACCTTGAGTCCTTTTTAAGGAGAAAGTCAGGGTAAAACAGACAAACAAACAAATAAATTTAAAAATAGTCACCCATGTATTATATTTTGATGTTTCGGGGGAGGTGGTTAGGAGAAAGGAAGTGTATAAACATTTTAAGTAAATCAATAAATAAACATGCAGAGGGAATAGCTAAGCTATTATTCAAAGCTGATGTACAGAATTGTGCCAGAAGGTCTGAATATCATTCTCATACTTCATCCTTCTACAAAGTTATTGCACTACAAACAGCCTGACAAATAGCAAAGCAATGAGTTATACATAGGCCTTGTTATGCTTGGCCAATTAGAAAAGGGCCATACCTGTTAGAAAAGTGAAAAGACATAGAGTCAGCCCAATCCATTCCTGACATCTTTCCATTTAGCACGCTTGTTCCTTGAATCTGGGGGAGAAGAAAAGATACTCACATATATGCTATGTGCATTTTAAACAATTCAAAGTTATAATTTCAAAGAAAGCAATCTACCTGCAAGCAACACAAACAACAACAAAGGAATATCCTTTACTAGCAAAGAATTATTGAAAGTGAAGTATTCAAAGACAATGTGCTTGCATTTTAGAATAGATCATGTCTTTTGAAATGGTGAGACACTGAGCTAGAAGTTGCATGACTGGCTTATTGTTAGTCTACAGCATGAATAGAAAACAACCCTCAATAGAACTTTCATTCTGCATCAAACCACAAGGTACCCACTACTGCTGCATGTGTTTTTTTTAGGAAAGTGAGCTGTCACATTGTTCAACCCCACTGAAAAACAATTAGCCAGCCTGTGTTTTTCCAGTTCTGTGAGAACTCTAGCCTAGCTGTTAAAAGGCACTATAGGTGTAGAAGCAGAAATCCTTATGGCACCTGAAAAGTAACATTTTTATTTGGCATAAGCTTGAGTAGAGCTGGTTGGATAGCTCAGTAGGTATTGGAGTGTGGGACCAGAGGTTGGGAGTTTGATTCCACACTATCCCTCCTGGGAGTACAGCCAGCCTGTGTGGCCTTGGGCAAGCTGCACAGTTTCAAGATGCCCCCAGAAGAAGGGATGGTAAACCACTTCTGAGTATTCTCTGCCTGAAAAACCCTGAAAATAATCACCATAAGTCAGAATTGACTTGATGGCACATGATTATTATTAAGCTTGAATAGGACCAACAAGGTGATGGCCATACTGGAGTTTCTTAAAGGTTTCATTAAGAGTTTCCAGCGAGGTTGATGGTTGTTAAGAATTGCTGAAAGTGGGAAGTACAACTAAGCATAAATAGACAGATTAACTGTTATATGATGAGCCGGAAGTTATTGAATTCCTGGTAGAATTTTACTAGTATCTCTTTTGGAATCATGGAAAAGAGGCACCAGTGAAGTTCTTCCAAGAATGTAAAACTTCTACCCAGCTATCATCCCTGGCTTAGATTAGTCCATGTACGGTCAACTTTCTCAACACCAATGCTCAGTTACAGGAAGCCTTATCTCAATTACACTGTTATTATAACTAAAGATGGGGGTATTCGTATACGAATATGAATATCCCCGCACAGCTGGAGTTAACAAGGGTCCAGCCCCTGGGGCCGGACTGCCCACTCACATCGGGCAGCGGTGATGGTCCCTCTCTTCCTTCCAATCACCCCAGAGTGCCGCTCGGCTAGCCACTCAGCAGCCTTGCAGGGAGATTCGTCCTCCCTCCCTCTGCCAGGAGTGGCTAGCCAACTGGGAAGAGAATGGCACTCAGGAGCTATTGGAAGGATGAGTGGGGCCACCACAGCCAGCGGTCATGTGAGTGGACAGTCCGGCCCCAGGGGCCGGACTCTCATTAACTCCATCTGCACGGAGATATTTGTATTCGTATACGAATACCCGCATCTCTAATTATAACCAACAGTAATACATATCTACATGATCGTAGCTTTTACATGGAACATACTACAAAAACCATTGTTTACAGGAAAGCTGTACAACTGGAGGGTTTAAGAAAGGCAATTCCCACCTGAAGACATGAATAAACAGATCAATAGAACCAGAAAGAAACAATCTTCTACCGGTCAAACCAGGACAGATGACAGAACAGCCTTTATTGTCACCTCAGCTCCAGCTTAAAGCCACTCAAACATATAATCAGCAGTTCTCACCACATCCTCTTGCCTGATCTCTGTGAGCAAGTCTTGCTTTTTCATACATATAGTCACCCAGCTTGAAAAGATTACTCATCAGCAATAGACATCTGAACCGAGATAGGAACTAGTGGTTCAGATGTAAAAGACAATAAAAAGAGACTTTATACCCCCATGGTACCAAGCTAAGTGAAAAGTGGGAGTAGATTTGTTTACGCAGCTAGAGAAGGACTTTCTAACAGTAGACTACAACCCCAACGTCTGGAAAATGCAGCCACTGTTGTATATCAAATTTGAGACAGTACTAAGAAAGTTAAGGAATCGTTTTGCCCTCTGTAGAATATACCTAAGAATGGACGACAGAATTCAGGACATTCCAGACCCAGAGGAAACTGGAACACCAGTTGCCTTCACCTGCTGATTCTCAGAGCAAAAAGAGCGCTGAATCAGCTGTGAAAATTGCAAAGACAATTTTGACCAAAGCTAGGACAACAATGACTGGGGTGGGAATCTAGCACATAATTTGATGGGTCAAAAGATAGAGATACTGCTACCAGTGAGAGGCAATTTATAATCAGAGGGGCTAAAGCAGATGACCCAAACTAATAGCAGTACAGAAATTGAGACAGACATATTACTACAAAAAGCAAGCTAAAGATCTACCCAAATTATGTGTGAATGTGCTGGTTTGGTTTCAGAATGACAGAATAAGTAGTGGAAGAAAGCCGAAGTCCAAAATCATAGCCATTCAAGTTTGTGACTTAGGATGGTCCCATGAGGAAGAAGAATCAAAGGCACAAACAGAGCAGCAACCAAACTATAGCAGACTTAGAACCAGCAGGGCAAGCTGGAGGGAAGCATTGTCAAGAGGCCAAGGATATCACTGAAGTTCTTGTCCCTGAAGCTGCAGAGTGCCTAGATTTTTCTGCATGAGTGAATGACAGACTGTCCAGCTCATCTTAACCTTGTTCAAATGGGTAGATTCCAGTCAACACTGGACAGAGTACAGTGGTGCCTCGACTTACGACCGTCCCGACATACGACCATTTTGAGTTGCGACCAGCTCCGGCTGCAAAATTTTGCTTCGACTTGCAGCCAGAGCTTCGAGTTGTGATCAAAAGAGGCAGGGGGAAAAGGTGGGGAATTCAAATTAGAGGGCTAACCGTTGGTCGGCGAAGAGCTTCTTTGTAGCTCTTTCGCCCCAACGGTTAGTGCGTCGGAGGAGGCTTCGGACTGCCTGGAGCTGCTTTCTGCTCCTGAGTAAGTACATTTACTTTGTTTTGCAGGGTGAGTTTGAGTTGGGGGGGTTATGTTTATGTGCTGTGATGTTTTTTGTGTTTTGGTGTGTGTTTTCCCAGCCCCCATAGCGTTCCGCTGGGACGGGCTGTGTGTGTGGGGGTATGTGGGGGTGTGTGGGGGTGTTTTCCAGCCCCATGGCGTTCCGCTGGGGCTGGCTGTGTGGGGGGGGGGGGTATGTTTTTTTTTTCCCAGCCCCATGGTGTTCCGCTGGGGCTGGCTGTGTGTTGGGGGGGTTGATTTTTTCCCCCAGACCCATCACGTTCCACTGGGGCTGGCTGTGTGTGGGTGTGGGTGTTTTTCCCAGCCCCATAGCGTTCCACTGGGGCTGGCTGTGGTGTTTTGTGTTTTTGTTTGTTTGTTTTTTGGTGTGTTTGTTTTTCGGCCCCAGCACGTTCTTATGAGGCTTTGCAGTGTTTTATTTTTATTTTTTATTTTTTTGGGGGGGGTTCCAGATGGAACGGATTAATGGGGTTTCAATGTATTCCTATGGGAAATGGTGCTTCGACTTACGACCATTTCGAGTTATGTCCATCTTCTGGAACGGATTATGGTCGTAAATCGAGGCACCACTGTAATGTCTCTTGGAGTAAAGGCAATTAAGACTCCGGCAGGTCAACCACTACAGAAGCTTCCTAATCTAAAAGACTATCTCTAAAGTCAAGGCAGTACAGTATATAGTATTGGGGATGTTGAAAATATACTGTCAGCTGTAAAATAGTTTATTTTATCAATAAAACATATTTTTACCTCACTTTTCTGCATAAAAAGGACCCAAGGCATATTGCATAAAAAGATAGCAGTTAAGCTAACAACAGGGAGTATACAAATACTAGAAAGGATCAAACAAGTGCCATACTAAAAACAGTAAGCATAAGGAACACCAAAACACATTCAAAGCAATAAGGCATAACAATCCATTTTAAAAACTCTACTCAGGCAGCCAGTCACTGAGGGAAAGCTTGCCTGAAGAGAAAAGACCTTTGCCTGCTTGCAGAATGACAGTAAAGATGAGTCTTTGCAACAGAGAAGGCCCTCTCCCCCTGTCACCACCAAATGCACCTGTGAAGTTTTGTTGTTGTTACTAGAAAACAAAAGATGTATCAATGTGTGTGAAACTAAAGTACTGTACAGGGATTACACTAGAAGACAGGAAGAGAAATTTAAGTAACCCAGAGAGAAGGCCCAGCATGAGGGAACAACTACGGGACTTTTTTTAGCAACAACAGTACAGTGACAGCACAGGAGAGATAAAGAGAGTTAGAAATTCAAAGCAAGCTTATTGAATAAAATTAATGTTTGATACGATTCCTGTTTACTCTTAGAAACAAACACCACTTGAAACAACCACAATACTTCCTGCTTCCTGTTTCCTCATTGACTTTTTAAATTTGCCCAACCATAACATTTTAATTTCTGAGATATGCATCATTCATTATCCTAATATTGTTGATCACAGGCTTATAGAAGACTGAATCGTTCACCAGTATTCAATTTAGTCGCGTCCTGTATGTTGAAGAATCACCTTACCTTTTAACCTGAAGGATCTAGTGTTAGAACCCTACGAAAAGTTTTCTTGTCTCTTCCACACAAACAACTCCGGCTATAGCCACACAACCAGTTTATTCTAATTAATTCTCACATTGCTTTTCTTTAGAATTGATCAGGAAGATCCTGAAGAAAACAATTTGTTCCACTTTTGCTTTCTAACTGAGATCTACCTGACTTAGCTGTAATATTTAATGTCATGTTAAGGCTTGTCTGTGGAACCAATGCGTACTCCCTTGCTTTGTAATGATTAACAAGGGCTGCCAAAGCAGGAAGTAAAAAGCAGCTACAAAACTAACTTCAATTCAATGTTTCGCCTCTGAGAAGTAAAAAGAAGCTATTACACTTACTTACTGTAATTACTAGAGAATGCTCAACACACATTAACGGGGGGACGGGACCTCAAGCACTAAAAATAATCCACACAGTGTGACATTTTCATGACTGCAATAACAGGTAGAAATTTAGCAGGTATAGGTTTTCACTTTACCACACCTTTGTGTGCAAACTGCGGCATCTAAATAATTTTAGACCACAAATTTAATGATCTTCTAGACACAACTCTAGAAAGTCTGTTATATTCAATTATGAAGCACACAATTAACATTTTTCATCTCCTCACCACCACTCCATGTTTTACAACTTGTTCTTCTTTATTCTTGATATATGAGAACAAATAAAGGGAGATAGAGAGAAAGAAAAGGAGAGTATTTATCAAGCCTGATAAAAAGTAATAATCTGAGCATGTGCAATTTTACATTTGAAACACATAAATGATAATGCCACAATGAACAGGGGAATAAAAAGGAGTTTGTTTCTGCTTCCTTGAAACAAAACTCATTTATGGAAAGCATATATGTAAATATTCTTTAAAATATTCTGTAAAAATAACAGTATAGGTCTCTATCACCCTGCTCATATTCTGCTAACCTCCCGTATATAAGCCATGCAATTATTTAAAAACCTTCCAGTTTATGAATGTGGCATATTGTGCTATCTGTATACCTGATTCAAAATGCCAGGAAATAATAATAATAATAATAATAATAATAATAATAATAATAATAATAATAATAATAATAATAATAATAATAATAATAATAATAATAATATGCCGCATTTCTCCCAACAAGGGACCCAAAGCAGCTCACAACATTAAAATTCACACAATTAAAAACACAATAAGTTAAATATTATAAGACAAATTAAACAATATACTGTATGATTTAAAATAAAATTAAAAGATTAAAACATGAAAACATGAAAAAGATTAAAATTATCTGCTAAAATGAGGGTTCAGGGATTCAGTTGTGTTAAAAGCCTGCCTGACGAGATGGGTCTTTAGCTTTTTTCGGAAGGATAACAGGGAAGGGGCCATCCTGATCTCCCGAGGGGGAGTGTTCCATAGCCTGGGAGCTGCCGCAGAGAAGGCCCTCTCCCGTGTCCCCATCAGCTGTGCTTGTGCTGGCAATGGGACCGAGAGGAGGGCCTCCTCTGCTGATCTTCATCGCCGAGAAGGCGCATGTAGGGAGATACAGTCCTTCAGGCAGCCTGGACCCAAGCTGTATAGGGCTTTATAGGTAATGAGCAGCACTTTGAATTGGGCCCAGAAACAGACTGGTAGCCAGTGCATTTCCTGTAACAGGTGTGTTATATGCTCCCTGTAGCTGGCCCCAGTCAGTAGTCTGGCTGCAGAGTTTTGCACCAGCTAAAGTTTCCAAACTGTCTTGAAAGGCAGCCCCACATAGAGCATGTTACAGTAATCCAAATGGGATGTAACTAAGGTATGTGTCACTGTAGCCAAATCCAACATCTCAAGGAACAGGCACAGCTGGCGTACTAGCTTTAGCTGTGCAAATGCACTCCTGGCCACTGCCAAGACTTGGGCATCCAAATTTAGGGATGAATCCAGAAGTACACCCAAGCTGCGGACCTGCGTTTTCAGCAGGAGTGTAACCCCATCCAGCACAGGCAGTATCCCTATTCCCTCATCTGCCTTCTGACTAACCAGGAGCACCTCTGTCTTATCTGGATTAAGTTTCAGTTTGTTTGCCCTCATCCAGCCCATTACTGATGCCAAGCACTGGTTTAGAGTCAAGACAGCTTCCCTGGAATTAGGTGGAAAGGAGAGATAGAGTTGGGTGTCATCCGCATACTGGTGACACCGAACCCCAAAACTCCGGACAACCTCTCCCAGCAGTTTCATGTAGATGTTAAAAAGCATGGGTGGCAAAGCAGAACCCTGAGGAATGCCACAGGCCAATGGCCAGGGTGTTGAGCAGAAGTCACCCAGCACCGCCTTCTGAGTTCTCCCCTCCAGGAAGGACTGAAGCCACTGTAAAACAGTGCCTCTGAGTCCCATCCCAGAGAGACGGCCCAGAAAGATACCATGGTTGATGGTATCGAAAGCCGCTGAGAGGTCCAGCAGAACCAACAGGGACACACTCACACCCTGTCCAGTTCCTGGCGTAGGTCATCCACCAAGGCGACCAAAGCTGTCTCTGTTCCATAGCCAGGTCTGAAACCAGATTGAAATGGGTCTGGATAATCCACTTCCTCCAGGAATCCCTGGAGCTGAGAAACCACCACATGTTCCAGTACTTTGCCCAGGAATGGGATGTTTGAGACTGGCTGGTAGTTATCCAATACACTGGGATCCACTGAGGGCTTCTTCAGTAGCGGTCTTATTACTGCCTCCTTTAAGCAAGTAGGGATCCTACCCTGCTGCAAGGAGGCATTTACCATTCCCCGTACCCAATCAGCCATTTCTCCTCTGGCTGCTTTTATGAGCCAGGAAGGGCAAGGGTCCAGCACACACGTGGTGGCATTCACCTCTCCAAGAATCCTGTCCACATCATCAGGCTGCACCAACTGAAAAGTATCCATTAAAACAGGACAGGACAGGGCCAAAGTTACATCCACTGGGTCTGTATCGATTACAGCATCCAAGTCAGAGCGGATCCGAGCGACTTTATCTGCAAAGTGTCATGTAAATTCCTCACAGCGGGTTGTGGAGTGGTCAATATTTAGTTCTTTTGGTGAGTGTGATTGGGTTCTTTGTCAGTTGAGGGCGGGACTTTCTTTTCCGTGGGAAGAAGTGACGAAGACGAAGATAACGGTATAAACACATCCTTTTTATTCTTCTTACATTCTAGGTTATCAACATAATACGGATCCAATAAACTTAACTCTGGTAACAACTTATAACTCTTGATATTCAGGTTTTTCTCATCTTTCCCATCCCTCATTCCTCTTTCGTCCCACGGGGATTTTGATCGGTTTGGCTCCAAGTGGGGAAGCTCAAGGCTGCACAAACTGTCCCGCAACAAGGGTGTCTCACATACTTCCCCTCTAGATAGGGTAGGTAACTGGTTGTACCAACATATGTTACCTTCTTCTCTGTATCTTGCGAACGGGGAACCGCCACCATATTCCATCCTGTCTTCCATTTGACTTTTTCTTTATCCCCCGAACTGACAGGATCTGGTAATAAGCCTCCTCCGGTTCGGAGATTTGGGAACTCTCGGACTAGTTCTATTAGTCCATATCTTTGCTCAACCTTCCCTTCTGTCTGCACACCTATCTCCTTTCTTTCCACATCCCGTCTCCCTCTCTCTCTTCCTCCTCCCTCCTCTTTTATATCCTCGTCCCATCTCATCAAATCTAACTCCTCCCCCTTTTCATCTTGTCTGCTCTCCGCCAGGAATATTTCCACTGCTTTATTCTTCCATACTTCCTCCTCCTCCAATTGAATCAACTCCCCTATTGCACAGTTAGTTTCTACTTCTTCTCTTTTCTCCTTGGAGGATGGCACACTAAGTTGGCCTCCTTCACAGTGAGGCATGTACGAAGCCCCTGACCACTCGAAACAACTACGCTGGATGACTTTGTGCAGATGCAATGGCAGCAGCAAAGAACCTTTGCTTTGCTGCAGCCACTGCCACGGAATAGGCCTTCAAATGGGCTCTAGCCCGTGTTCAGTCAGATTCACTCTGAGTTTTCTGCCATCATCACTCTAGTCTCCGTCCCACTCGTTTCATCACTGCCAGATCCCTGGTGAACCAGGGGGCTTGCCTGGCTCTACTTCATGGGAGGGGACGCTTAGGAGCAATTGTGTCCACCGCCCGGGCCATTTGCCCATTCCAGAGATCAGCCAGAGCTTCAACAGGATCGCCTGCCAAGGCAACAGGAAACTCCCCAAGAGCCATCAGAAAACCACTTGGATCTATCAGTCTCCTGGGGCACACCATCCTAATAGGTCCTCCACCCCTGCAGAGATAAAGAGTTCCAGTAAGTCCAAACCTCACCAAGTAGTGATATGTCCATGACAACGGAACTACAGAGAGCTCCTCCACACCCAGATCACCATCATCCTGCCCAGCATGAAATACAAGGTCCAGAGTGTGCCCTGCTATATGTGTAGGACTAGAAACCACTTGGGACAGACCCATGGTTGTCATGGAGGACATGAAGTCCTGAGCCACTCCTAATAAGTTGGTCTCAGTGTGGACATGAAAGTTCCCCAATGTAGTGCCCAAACCTCCCTAAGGAGTGCTTAGCACTCAGTCAGAGAGTTCGACAGGCCACTTACCTACCACCTTTGCGCTGAGGCAAGTCCTAAGACCTCAGCAGTGCGTAGCGTAAGCCCCTTGAACAAGTCTGACCTTAAAAGAACACTTTACTTTTACCCAGTACTTTACAAGTACAGACACATGGGCTTTGTGATTCCTTAGAACTCACAACAGCTCAGTTAGGTAGGACTCTTAAAGATAGCTAGTTTGTGGCCCTCTCCACCTCCTGGATTTAGCCAGACCCTGCTGTTCAAGAGACCAGTCCTTTGTAAGGATTTTTATAATTAATTTTTATTAGAAAAATAGAGTTTCATAGAATCAGTTTATATTGCTCAAGCTTTAACATAAAGAACATATTCAAAGATCGTTACAGTTAAATAAAATAACTAATCCCCATTAAAATAATAAACACTATTAAGCTGGGCTAAGGTGGGCTAGCCCCACCTCCTTCTTTCTCTCCACTTACATTCTTTCTCCTTCAAGCCACATACTCAAACCATCAAGTTCTTTTTCTCTCCCATCATCATGGGATAGAACTTCCGAACTTCTTCCACATAACCCATCGTCCATTTTCTACATTCTCTAACTCCTCCCTTCTTCTTGACACTTCATGGCTGTTAACCAATTAGCCTCAAGGGGCTATAACATCCTCCTCCTCCCTCAATTCCCATGAAAATCCAGGTGTTTTATCTCTTCTCCAATTAGCTTGGAGTGTTGAGTCTTTCACGGGCTCCTTGTCTGACCTTCAGCTTAATCTCGAACCACGCTGTACCGGTCTTCAGAAAAACACTCTCATAGCACTTAGAAAAACACATTCCAATGTCTCTCAAATCATCTTCACACAGAACCTGTCTGACTCCATCTTACATTTCTCTGACTGCATATCCCACACTGCTTCAACTCCATCACACGCCGCCCCTTAAATTTCAAAAATATAGGGTTACGTATGAGCCTACATTTTTGACTAAACCAAAGCTAGGTTACATATTTTGGCCTAGTAATTTCACTAACTCTATGTTAAAGTTATACAATGAAATAAATGGCAAATTTTTAATTATGCATTCTAACTAGCAAAGCATTGAGGTAGAAAAAGTTCTATCAGCAGCAGTTGAATATAGAACTCTGGGGTTAAGCATTTCTAGAAGTCTGGAAAATAGAAAACAGTCATGTTAGTAGTAAAACAGAATCACACTTTGGTTATGCTCAGGAACCAGTAAATCAGAAGAAACTTCTTCAACCATCTGCCACATCTGAAATTCCACAATGCATCCTGGACAGGCTGTCTGTGACGACATTCAGCTTCCCAGGAATGTGTTGAACCTGGAAGTCGAAATCTTGCTGTATCTTAATTCCTCTCATCCCGGGACCAGGACGTGTTACTCCCGGGAACTGTCATCTCTCCAAAGCCTCATTTCTCTGAGCCTCTTGGCCGCTCGGTGGGCCCTTCCCCCCCACTGGGCCTCCAGTAAACTGCAGTTCACTCAGCTGCCGCTGATGTGATGGGATCGCTTTCTCAGCGGGCTGCTTGGAAAGCTGGTTACAGTAGGACGCCCTAGGACAGTCTTTGGAGGGATGATCTTCCTCACACAAAGAACGCCTTAAAGAGAGTTTAGGCGGCCGACCAGCCTGTTGGGTGATGTCTTCCAGGCTAGAATCAGTCATTAAGATGTTTGCTGCCTCTTTGAAAATCACTCCTGCATTTTTTCTCGAGTCATGAGGCATGTGGATCTCCCTTGAATGGACATTGGTCAAAATGGCTTGAGAACACGGGTCTATGAGGAAAGGATCAGTTTCTTGAAGTTTTTGGAACTCACTTGAGTTCACCACCTCTGTGGTAAATCCCCCCCCCCCCGTGCTACTAAGCCCTGTAGGAGCTTCTTCAGGTTTCCCAGGCAACGGAAGTTGCTCTTTGTCTGGCAGAACTGGCCTGGCTGGCGAGGGCTGTGCTGCCTAAGGGGAGGGGCTGTTAACCTCCAGCTCTGCCTTTTGTTCACTCAAAGTCAGCCTAGGCATGCTTTCTTAGGAAAGCCACCTCTACTTCTCCTTGTCTCTCCCTCCTGGTTTGGGTGATAATCAGCTCTCTCTGAGCAGACAAGAAATCAGCCATCAACAAGGTTAGCTTGTCTGTCTGATTCATGGTACGACGCCTCGGAGCTGGGCTTCCCCCGGCGGCACCAATTGTAGCATCCTCTCCAGTCTCGTCCTGGAGAATAGGCATCCTCGGAGTTTTATTTGGATCGTCGTCTCCCTCATCCTCCTGGTCGTCTGGCAAGTCACCCCAGGTTGTCTGAGCTCTCACGGCGTCTCGAGCGGTTCGCTCTAGGCGGCGCCTCGTTCTGTCCGTCATGTCAAATGGTTCCACATCGCCAAGCATTGGTTCGAGGAGGGACACCCCAGTTATCTTGGGTCAGATGCCTCCAGTTGCGCCTAAGGACTCATCCAAAGTAACGTGTTGCAGTTCTTTGTCCAGAAGTAAGTCCATTCCTTCAGGTAATGGAAGCTTAGACATGGACAAGCTTCTCCTGATTGCCATTTCTACCTTAGCAAAATAACAACTTAGGGAAAAGTCACCCTATTCTGCATTTCTTTGAATATGCAAAACTGATTCCAACAGAATGGTCTCTCAAAAGCTCAGATCGTACATCTCGCACGCTGCCACCATGTAGTGCCCAAGCCTCCCTAAGGAGTGCTTAGCACTCAGTCAGAGAGTTCGACAGGCCACTTACCTACCACCTTTGTGCTGAGGCAAGTCCTAAGACCTCAGCAGTGCGTAGCGTAAGCCCCTTGAACAAGTCTGACCTTAAAAGAACACTTTACTTTTACCCAGTACTTTACAAGTACAGACACATGGGCTTTGTGATTCCTTAGAACTCACAACAGCTCAGTTAGGTAGGACTCTTAAAGATAGCTAGTTTGTGGCCCTCTCCACCTCCTGGATTTAGCCAGACCCTGCTGTTCAAGAGACCAGTCATTTGTAAGGATTTTTATAATTAATTTTTATTAGAAAAATAGAGTTTCATAGAATCAGTTTATGTTGCTCAAGCTTTAACATAAAGAACATATTCAAAGATTGTTACAGTTAAATAAAATAACTAATCCCCATTAAAATAATAAACACTATTAAGCTGGGCTAAGGTGGGCTAGCCCCACCTCCTTCTTTCTCTCCACTTACATTCTTTCTCCTTCAAGCCACATACTCAAACCATCAAGTTCTTTTTCTCTCCCATCATCATGGAATAGAACTTCCGAACTTCTTCCACATAACCCATCGTCCATTTTCTACATTCTCTAACTCCTCCCTTCTTCTTGACACTTCATGGCTGTTAACCAATTAGCCTCAAGGGGCTATAACATCCTCCTCCTCCCTCAATTCCCATGAAAATCCAGGTGTTTTATCTCTTCTCCAATTAGCTCGGAATGTTGAGTCTTTCACGGGCTCCTTGTCCGACCTTCAGCTTAATCTCGAACCACGCTGTACCGGTCTTCAGAAAAACACTCTCATAGCACTTAGAAAAACACATTCCAATGTCTCTCAAATCATCTTCACACAGAACCTGTCTGACTCCATCTTACATTTCTCTGACTACATATCCCACACTGCTTCAATTCCATCACACCCAGTACTATCAGCCTAGAGGACTCCAACATCACCTCCGATACCAACTCAGTCGGCTCAGGAAGGGAGGCTGTTGAGCAGCAGGATGGATGGTACACCAAGGGAATCCCTATTCTATCCCAGGCAGCCACCTTTAATTATATACACTTGAACCCAGAAAACTATGGGACAAGACACCTGGTGAGGGGGGATGGAATCACGATAGACTACTGCAACTCCACCTCCCCACCCCTCAGGTCTGGCCTGCTGCTGCACAGAGAAACCAGGTAGGCAAAGCTGGGAGAGACTAACTCCCCCACCTTCATCTAGCCAGGTTTCTGTAATACAGGCCAGGTCAGCATGCTCATACAAGATCAGGAAATGGCCTGCTATTGCTGCACAATATTGTACCCAATTTGCTAGGAGGAAAAAGGATTCCAAGCTTTACAGCCTGGATGTTGACAACACCAATGGCAGCAGTCAATGGTCTATACTACAGGATAACTTCTTGTGCCTACTACTAGAAATGGACACAAATTTGGCAGTTTGGCAGTTTGAGCCAGTTTGTTTTTCAGCCAAACAGGTGTTCGGCGCTTCCCAGCCCTGCCTCCTCTGGCAGGTGCCTACAGTGGCATCATCCAAAGGAGGCAAGGCAAGGAAGCCAGGGTGCTGCTTCTGAGTGGGCACCCACTGGAGGAGGTGGGGCTGGGAAGCGCTGAACACCTGTTTGGCTGAAAAACAAAAGGGCACAAACCATCTAACAAGTGGTTTATGCCCATCTCTACTAACTACCATTCACAAAGTGACACCAAGCAAGGGAAAATTCCTGAGGCAGACTCATTTTTTCATCAGTTAACCACTTCTCACTCAAACACAAAGCAATTGTCAGGGCTGCCTTTCCACAAGTGTGGATGGTATTGAGCACTAGAGGATATCCTGTAGACTGCTGTTGGCAGTCCTAAAAATTCTGTTCTGTTGTGCAAGCATATGGTAAGACCACATAAGATTTATTGAGCACCCCAAACATGCAAGCCCAAGTAATTTGGTAACCTGTTCTGGACCCAGGCCAAATCTCCTCTTAATTCCAGTTCATCTCTTGGTAGACTATATCCCCACAGTCATATTTTTGGACTTGATTGGATGAAAATCTAGCTCAGTGAATAATTAATTGCTCTATAGCTTTTTAAGAAATCTGTTTTCCAAATGGTTTGGGGGACTTCAGGGTGATGATGCCAAGGTACATGGCAGTCTTTTCCTGTGACCACAGGCTCCAAAGAAAGGAGCATTAGGATGAGTATATCACACTGCTAGACCATAGGTGAACAGAGTAGCCAGCTGCAAACAAAACAAAACAACATATTCCAGAGCTATTCTTTTGTGATCTTTTTTTAGCATCATGTTTGACAGTTGTCAAAGACTTGGGAAAGTAGCATTGTCAAGTAAGTGATCAGTATTGGCGAGGAGATTAGAATAGTATTTTATTAAATTAAGTCCTTCTAAATGTTGTTTTGGCGAAAAATAGAATAATTTTCTGTGAGTTACAACTTTCAACTTCATCTCTACTTACAGAATAAAGTTTTCTTGCTCTTTTATGGGAATCTAGGTAATTTATTTCTGTGTCATTAAACTAATTTCACAGACATGAGCTTTCATTAGTTCTTGGTTCAAGGTATTGTTACCTCCCAGCATACTGGCCTCAAAACCAGGGAAAGGACTGTTTTTACCTGGAATTTTAAATTGAATGAGGCAATGTTGAAACTGATAGATTGACTTCCGGCTTGACACTGCGACGAGACAGCAACAGGAGGACAGAGCTCCGTCCCCTGGGCTGAATTCCGACCTGTTTGGGACCCTCCCCCAGGGGGTTAAAACCACCCCAAAGAGGTGGTGAAATGGGGGAGAAGCCTGTTGATCACGGGGGGGGGGGGATGGTGGTTATCCCTGTTTGATCCAGGAAACTCCTCAATCAACCAGCGGGCGGAAACAAGCAGCTGGAATGCTTGCTTGCAAGTTGTTGGCAGCCGGCAATTGAGAAGCGATAAACCAGCTTAATTAACATTGTTATCATTGGGTGAAAAATATTTTATAACTATACGGCTTTCTGACTATCCCTGGACAAGACAATTCCCTACAACAGAAATAGCATCTCTCAGCCTCACTAATTACAGAGCAGCGGTGAATCTAGAGAGAGGAAGAGACGCAAAGAGATGCAAAGAAAATAAATTGGACATTAATTAGACATTGAATTATACTTCAAGGAAGGAAGTTGGGTAATATTTTGGCATTAGAAACTTAAGGAATCTTTCTCTTATTAGCTAACAACCCTGGAGTTACACGGGTTATGTTTTGGCTACAACTATCTACAGCTATCTGTGCTGTTGGCAAAAGCCCAGAACTGGTGAGCAAGTGACCTTCAGCCTCCAAGCGGGGGAAATCCTCCACGTCTGAGACTGGATTTAAGTTTAACCCTAAAGATGACCAATCTACTAAAATGGACCTATGGAAGCAAGTATTGATGGAATTGGACTGATTACTACTAAGCAACTGGACAATGTTTACTTGGAATATAATCATTTGATATCTGGGACATAATGCTACAACAAGAAAATTTTTGGGATGAAACAAAATCCACCCTTCAAGCAATCTTAGAAATACTGAGATCCCATAATGAGGAGGCAAAATTATTCAAGCAGCAGCTAAATAAGGACTATAGTCAACAAGAGACAGGGAATAATGAACAAGAAAAGGAGAAGTTGGTGGATGATGTATGCCAATCAAAGGAAGGGCTAGAGGGAAGTAGAGGCGAACCTTTAGGAGATCTAATCTCAACCATGGAGCCGAGGAGAGTTTAATGTGTGCTAAGGGAAGATAAGGGGAGAGAACCAGCATATTTAATTAAAAATAACCTGGAAGATCTATTGGAGATAGATCAAGTGCAAAAAATTATCACAGATGGTACAAGGGATGGCAGAATTTTTAGAGAGATAGGAATGAGAACTGGGAAAAGACAAATAAGAGAAGGAATTACTTAGAGAGATGCAAAGGGGGAAAAATCATTAAGGTGGCCTTCAACGTTGAAATATGTATACACCTAACTTCTGGAATTGTAAGGAGACATATCTTATATATTAGAAAAGGGAATCAAACTGAAATAAGGGATCACTAATCAGGGTTAAGGCATAACAAGGTGGTTCTTAAGATAAATTGAAGCTAGACATAAGAAAGAGGTAAAACAAATAGTACTTAATTAACGTATATTAGATATGATTGATATAGATATGACAGAAAATGTGGAGATAGAAATGACTAAACAATTATATAAATAAAATCTATATAAAATGCTTTAGATAACATTTATTATGTGTTAGGAACCTATTTAGTTATTATTGATATAAAATACAAAGTTGATCGCTTAAATTGCCTCAAAATTATATAGATTTGAAACCAGAATTGCTTGTATTAGGTACTTTATTAGAGGATTTTGAGAACATTGTATACTTGAGAGCAATATTATGATAGTAGCCAATATTGTACACTAAAATACATACATGATTGGTTCAATGTTTTAAAAATGTAAAGATTTTGAAGGGACAACTAAGAAGACACCAAGGAGCAAAAAACAAATAATTATAAGCAACCCATGTAACACGATATTTAACAAGCATGAACTGAAACGTAGATAGAATGAAAAAAGCAATAATTTAAAAAAAAACTGATAGATTGATAGCACAGTCTCTTGTGCCTGTGGGCTCATAAATCATGAACTGGAAAAGATCCAACCATTTGCACATACCTTGTGCAACTACACAGTGAGAGAACTGCAAATTCACTCACTGTAAAATTACAGTGGGGAATTTGGGTTTCCCTGGGTCAGTTTGAATCAACTGTCCACAAAGGAAAGGAGGAAATTGGCTAAACAGTCTTGTTTGCATCTTGTTAATGTAGCTCTCCTCTAGCCCTGCAGGTGACGCAGCTACAGAAGAACTACTTAACAAGCTGTAAGGAAGGACAGAGTGGCAATTTCCTCATCTGGTTTCTTTCTCTCATTTTCTGTTTCTTCTGCCTAGGTGCCCTAGTGCAACAGTGCTGGCACAAAGCTTTAAAAAAAAGGAAGGAAGAAAAAGGAAATGGGATATTCTGCCCAGAATGGAGTGGCAGACAATGAGAGATCACAGTTTTCTGCATTAGTTCAAGCAATCACACTGCCTGAACCATTACTGATGGTAAAAAAAAACTAAATCCCAGTGGCAGAGGGAACAACTATGGAGGGGGGCAATGTCAGGCTGATTCACATTGGCTTTTATGTTCTGTGGTCAATAGGGGAAAAATCAGCTCATCCCAATCCCTTAGCATTTTCTGAATATTTTGATAATATATCAATCCGGGCAAGACGGAGGTCCTTCGGGTGGGCGCCCCAGACATCAGTGGTCTGGGAAACTCCCTCTCTTTTGGGGGGGTGACTCTTACCACCAAGAGTGAGGTTCGCAGCTTGGGTGTACATCTGGACCCGGCGTTCACCATGGAGACCCAGGTGTCGTCAGTGGTCCGTTCCGCACATTTCCACCTTCGGCGGATTGCCCAGCTGCGTCCCTATCTTGATGTGGGGGCGCTCACCACTTTGGTCCATGCGCTCGTAGTCTCAAGATTAAACTACTGTAATGCGCTCTACGTGGGGCTGCCTTTGAGATTGATGCGGAAACTTCAGATGGTACAAAATGCCGCAGCCAGACTTCTAACTGGGGTGAAGAGGCACCAACATATTTCCCCCACGTTGGCCGCCTTGCATTGGTTGCCCATTCGTTTCCGCGTTGATTTCAAAGTTCTTACGATTACTTATAAAGCCCTAAACGGTTTAGGACCTCGATATCTGGCAGAGCGCCTTCTCCCACCCAGTTCTGCCAGAGACACTCGTTCTAGCCAGGCCGGGCGATTGAGGGGCCTAACGCCGAGAGAGGCCCGGAAGGAAAGAACGAGGAACCGGGCCTTCTCGGCAGTGGCCCCTCGCCTCTGGAACAACTTGCCCGTAGAGATCCGCCTGGCTCCCTCTCTGGGTGTCTTTAGAAATACACTTAAGACATGGCTATTTAGGCAGGCTTTCCCTCCTGCTGTATTTTAATATTTACATTTTTACATCTTGGATTTTGCATGTTTATTGTTTCTATTGTTTTTAAATTTCATAATGCCGCCCAGAGTAGACTATCTGTCTAGATGGGTGGGGTATAAATCTAATAAAATAAATAAATAAATAAATAAATAAAATAATATGGTCACACTCTTCGTCCCTGGTGTGTGCATTTTCCATGGTCTCATTGATAAGTCTTTATGATGAGCATAAGCAGAATAGCATTAGAGGATGTCATCTTTAGGCAACTGCCAAACACCTTCAAGGGAAGTCCCCACTGCTGACATCAATCTCTTGCAATTGTCTTGCAGAGAGACTGTGAGGCAGCACTGGGGATTGGCAAAGGAAGCCAATTTGTATTTAGCATACTTTCTTCTTTAGTTGAAGGTAAACACAGACTTAATTTGCAGGTCTGATTGCTGAGATGCATTGGCTCAAATCTTCTTGCCTAGTTACACTGGTGTAGTGCAAATGGCAAATTGATCCAAGTTAAGAAATCACTGTAGACATTGTCAGTTGCATACCAAGTTGTACAGCTCAGCATACAACTAATAATGTCTATGGTAATTTCTTAATTTGAGGCAATTCACCTCTAAAGAAATCCCATTATAGAAGGAGAAGGAGGTTAATTGGAGAAAAAATGAATTCTGTTTATTATCCTTTAACCTTCAGATTCATACACAAGTATTGATCTAGTCAACCGACCTCACAGTAGAACATCAACAGGTTATACCAATGAGGAATGTATATTTAGCTGCCTCTCACTCTGTCCAGTAACTGTGGGAGACTGAGAGGTATGTGTCAAATCTTCCCTCCATGAGATTTCCCCACAGTCAGATCACCCAGAAGAGAAATCTGGCAAGAAATTACACAGAGCAGTGAAGGTAATATCTCTGAAAGGACACAGAAGGTAAAAAATATGTACTCTGTGGAGGAATTCATAGGGATTGCTAAATCATGTTCTGGAATTGCTCAGTCCTGTGTGGATTTTGGTGATTCTTCTGCAGGATTTGAATTGTGGGAAACAAAAACAAAAAAACAAATTAAAAAAAAGGAAATAAACAAAAGTCTCCTTGCAGAGACATGAAAAAATCCCACCTGACCTGGCAAACTCTTTGTCTATATTTCCATGCACAGCGGAAGTAGTAAAACCACAGACAAGGAGACCTTTAATGATAATTTTTCACCTCTCTAGCACCAATACTAACATCCATTAATAGAATGCAGTCCTTGAGACCCTGTCTCACAAGGGAATTCGGCCATCTGGGCAAAGGTCCTGTCTTTCTCCCATGTAGACAATCTGCTTGTGCTGTTCAACCAAGAGGTGAACAACTATTATTTTTATAATTCCAGCCCACATAAGCTGCACTGAAGAGCAACTGAAGAGAACCATTTGATGGTTTTTATGGCATGTAAGGTAAAGGTAAAGGTTCCCCTTGACATTTAGTCCAGTCGTGTCCGACTCTAGGGCGCGGTGCTCATCCCCGTTTCCAAGCCATAGAGCCAGCGTTTTGTCCGAAGACAGTTTCCGTGGTCACGTGGCCAGCACGACTAGACACGGAACGCCGTTACCTTCCCACCGAGGTGGTACCTATTTATCTACTTGCATTTGCATGCTTTCGAACTGCTAGGTTGGCGGGAGCTGGGACAAGCGACGGGAGCTCACTCCGTTGCGTGGATTCGATCTTACGACTGCTGGTCTTCTGACCCTGCAGCACAGAGGCTTCTGCGGTTTAACCCACAGCGCCACCACTGGCATGATGCACTGCTATTCTGCACCCTTCATACAAATACTTACATGCTATAACAACACTGTTGAATACACCTAGGTTTGTTTCATAAGATCAAACAAAATGGAATACCAACAGCAGCTGAAGAAAAATAGGTGTGCACTTTTGCTGCATGAATCACAACATCTCCCATACTGAAGATAGACCTGCTTGGACCTTGCAAAAGTGATATGCAATAACATAAAAATAGCTTCAAAGGCCAATCATAGAAACAGAACCATTTGAACGCTATGCCTCCCTTTTATGCGCTTGCCATCCTATCCAGAATGTGACTATAGGTGTCCACAGCTACTGAGAGTGATAATTAATAGCATCCTATTCCCTTTGTCTTTTTTCTGGAATAAGAAATACACCAGGGTACTTTATGCAGTCTTGGTGCACAAACAAACCTGAACCTTTATTGAAATGGATTTAGAAACTCAGTGTCACCCAAAAGTGCATTCAGCTATAGCAACTATCTGCTTCAGAAGTGTGCCCAAGAGATAAAATTAGTAGCTGAAAGATAATTATTAAGACATTTTAGTGTTGTGATTAGACTCTTCGGGAACAAACAAATCAGTTTTCTTTCTTTCTTTCTTTCTTTCTTTCTTTCTTTCTTTCTTTCTTTCTTTCGTTCGTTCGTTCGTTCGTTCGTTCGTTCGTTCTTTCTTTCTTTCTTTCTTTCTTTCTTTTTTTCTTTCTTATAAGATAGGAGCACTGCCTCTTTCAAGGAAGCATTTATCACCTCCTAGGCCCTGATGGTCACTCTTTCCCTCCTTGATGTGATGAGCTAAGGAGGCAAGATCAAATCATCATTATCATCTTAAAACTGCAGAGCTGGAAGGAACCCTATGAATAGCTGAGTGCACCCTCTATCAGATACAAGGAGGAATTGAATTCCCAACCTCTGGTTCCGCAGCCAGATACCTAAACCACTGAGCTATCCAGCAGGTGATGGAGACATTTCTGCTCAAGTACATTGCCGATATCCTCAGGACTAAAAGACAGAACTTCATCCAGCAATACTGGACCGATGGGTTCTGAACACAAATGTGTTCTTGAATTGTCAAACCTAAGTCATGGTTTATGTGAGCAATTTTCTCCACAAAGCAAACTTGTCACACAGCAACCTCTGCAGGTCCCTGAAATAAACAAAACAGTGTTACATATTTTAATGTACAATAAAATCAAGTTTGATCCTCAAAAAAGAAATCATTTTATCTGTTCTAAAAACGTGCTCTATAGATAAAGGAGAGATTATTCATGATGCCTGTATCTAATGGAATCTGTGTTTCAACTTGACTGCTTGATTATTGTGATATATGTAGATTATAACTCACATAATCTTAGGTATTTTAATTTTCTTGACTTTCTGGGCATTCTTCAGCAATGGACTTCTCCAACCCATCCCAATACAACATAATATGACTGGGAGATGTATAATGACTTGTGATGATCCTCCTGTAACGGCAAGGAGAATATGGAACGTGGCCTGCAAAAAAGGTTGGCTCTGAATGAAGTTTGCCCGGTTGAATTTTCAGTTCAGAAAGGCAGAGACCTATGAAAACATCCTCCAGCTTAAAGAAGGGGACCTTTTTTGAAACTACATATACTTGACTAGCAACATCAGTGGAGAGAACATAACCGGTCCCTGAAGCAAATGGAGGGTAACGGTTTCCTGGATATTCCTCTTCATTCACATACCACTTACTGCTTGGATCCCTTATTGGATGGTCATGCATTCTTAATAAACCTGTAAAGAATCTAGAGGTTCTGTTTCTTTTCAGAAGAAGTTCAGTCAGGTAATACGTATTCACAAACATATCAGAATCAGTTTTCATCACAAAGGTAGACTGCGGACAGAATTTATGAATCCATTCAAGACCCATCAAAGTCTTCAAAGTTAAATTATAATATGTATCTAGAAAATCCTTCTGAATGATATCCTTGTAAAGTGTGTTTTCTGTAGCAACAGCAATCTGTTCATTGGATCGGAAATTGTTTCCTAAGAGAAAATATGTCACAATTCGTTTCTCAGCAATTACTCTTTCTTTGCCCCATGACTGGCGGATAGCCATCCGGGCTTCAGTTTCACCAAGCCGAGATGTTACAAGTATTACTAGGAATGGTGTGTTCATACTGCAATCTGCCTCTGGCAGTTTTAAAAAGTCTCCACTGTTTCTCTTGAAAATGAAGAGGTCTTTTTGGCAAAATGGGTAGACACCACTAGAAATCAACAGGATTGTTAACGCGTAACCACCAAAGACCAACACAACAATACAAAAAAAGATCTTTTTTTTGGATCCCATCTGAAAAAGAAAAAAAAGCCTATATTATTTGAAAAATCTAGCCTATTTCAATTTCAGATTTATTTCAACATTAACAAATAAGTTTAACAAGCTATTAACCATATTCAACACTTTTGTGTTCCTCTCTCAAGTCTAAGATGAAAAAGCAGTGAAAATTGACTCAATAAACATCAATAACAAAGGCAGGACTGCTGTTGAACACTGAGAAGACACAAATAATGACTACAGAAGTTGTATAGAACTATACAACTTTAACGTTGGCAGTGAAGAAATCAACATTGTTAAAGATTTCGTATACCTCAGTCCAATGATTAATCTTAATGGAGGCTGCATCTAAGAAATCAGAAGAAGAATGAGATTTGGAGAGACAGAAATGAATGAATCAGAAAAGATAAAGAGCTTTGTGAATGCCTTGGCCTGCCAGAAACACAAACAAGTAGGTCCTAAATCAAACCAAGTCTGAACTCTCTCAAAAGCAAAAATGATAAAACTGAGGTTGTTCTACTTCGGACACATTGTGAGAAGACAGGACTTACTGGAAAAGACAGTAATGCTGGGAAAAACTGAAGGTAGCAGCAAAAGAAAAAAGACTAAGTATGAGATGGATTAATTCCATAAAGAAAGTCACAGTCTTGAATTTGCAAGAGCTGAGCAAGGTTGTTAATGACAGGATTTTTATGAATGCCCCTCATTCGCAGAATCACCATAATCACAGACTCACTGAATCCACTGTTGAATGGTGAGTCAATGCTTACATAAATACTGTACATTGAGTCAGTGGGTCTACTCTAGTTTAGCCTGAATGCTTGTTGTGGAGAAACTACGGCTGATCAAGTCATTGGATAACATCCAATAGTAAACTGCAACTAGCGTAGTCCCATCGAATCAATGGAACTCATAAAATTTATTATTATTATTATTATTATTATTATTATTATTATTATTATTATTATTATTATTATTATTATTATTATTATTATTATTATTATTATTTATTTATTTATTTATTTATTTATTTATTTATTTATTTGAATTAATATCCCGCACCATCTGGCAACCAGGCCACTCTGGGCGGCTAATAACAATATAAGGAGAAAAAAACTTAAAAACACGATAAAAATAAGTTAATACATAGCAAATCAGAAATTAAAACAGACGGCAGTAAGGTGGTGGAAAGGGTGATGGAGAGGATAGCAAAAAGAATGGTAAAAATGATGGGCAAGATCCTAGTGCTCCAGGAAAGCCTGGCGGAAGAGTCAGGTCTTCAATGCTCTTTTGAATCCATCCAGCGAGGGTGCCAGGCGGATCTCAGTCGGCAGGTTGTTCCATAGGCCGGGGGCAACCACTGAGAAGGCCCGGTTTCTAGTTCTTTCCGTCCAGGCCTCCTTCAGGGTCAAGGCCCTCAACCGCCCTGCCTGTGAGGAACGGGTATTATGGGCAGATCTGGCTGGGATCAGGCGTTCTGATAGGTATCTAGGTCCTAAATCGTTTAGGGCTTTGATTGTTATCATCATAACCTTGAAGTCGATGCGGAAACGAACCGGTAGCGAATGAAGGGTGACCAGAGTGGGGGAGATGTGCTGAAATTTCTTCACCCCAGTTATTAATCTGGCCGCTGAATTCTGGACCAGTTGAAGTCTCCACATCAGCTTCAAGGGTAGCCCCATGTAGAGAGCACTGCAGTAGTCTATTTTTGAGATTACGAGGGCATGAATCAGCGTCGTGAGTGCCCCCACGTCTAGATAGGGACGCAGCTGGGCAATCCTCCGGAGTTGGAAATGGGCTGCCCGGACCACAGATGCCACCTGGGTTTCCATGGTGAGATCCGGGTCGAGGCAGATGCCCAAGCTGTGAACCTCACTCTTCATGGGGAGAGTCACTCCCCCAAAGGAGAGGGAGTTTCCCAACCCACTGACGCCGGGGCTGCCCATGTGCAAGATTTCCGTCTTATCCGGATTCAACCTCAGTCCATTTGCCCTCATCCACCCCTGAACAGTTCCCAAGCAGCGTTCAAGAGACAGAACAGCATCCACTGCAGTAGGAGAAAAGGAGAGGTAGAGCTGGGTTTCATCAGCATACTGATGGCACCGAGCTCCACAACTCTGGATGACCTCACCCAGCGGCCTCATATAGATATTAAATAGCATCGGCGAGATGATCTGCGGAACCCCACAATTGAGGATCCACGGGCTGGAAGTCTCACCAAGCTGCACTCTCTGAGGACGGTCCTCCAAGAAGGAACGGAGCCACGCCAATGTGAGACCACCAATTCCCAACTCGGAGAGCCACCCCAGGAGGATACCGTGGTTGATGGTATCAAACCCGCTGAGATATCGAGGAGGACCAACAGGGATATATTGCCCCTGTCAGCCTCCCTCAGGAGGTCATCCTGCAGGGCGACCAATGCTGTTTCCGTACCATGCCACGGCCTGAAGCCTGACTGGAATGGATCAAGACATCAGTTTCCTCCAGGAGGGCCTGGAGCTGATCGGACACCACCCTCTCGACCACTTTACTTATGAAAGAAACATTGGTGATGGGCCTATAATTCCCAATTTCATCCGCCGCCAAATTAGGTTTCTTTCTAATGGGCCTAATGAGTGTCTCCTTGAGGGCAGGGGGAACCATGCCCCCCTGGAGAGACCCACTAATTATTGCTGTGGCCCATTCTGTTGTTACCGGCTTGGCTGCTTTGATGAGCCAGGCCGGGCAAGGGTCTAAAGAGAAGGTGGTGGCACGACAGCGCACAAGCACCCTGTCCACCTCATTGGACGTCACAGGTTGAAAGCAAGTTAATCTCGCCAGGCAAGACGATGCATTGGACATCTCAGCTCGATCTACTGTCTGTAAAAAGGGATCAAGAGCTGGCTCACCAAATACCCGCTGATTCAATGGGCCTACTCTAGTTGCAACTTACTGCTGGATTTCAGCCTTTGGATTCTGTAATTACCTGGTTTACACAGGCATTTTGTCTTACTTATACTGCTTGGTTGTGTTATGAATCAATTATAATTTCCTTAAGACCGTCTTTCTAGCTCAAAATACAAAATAAAATTCTAAACATGGATGATCAATGGTTTATAAAACCATCCTTTAAATGTCCATTTATATATCTTTCAAGTCTAGAACATGGGAGGCAACTTCTCCAAACTTCCCCATATGATTTTTAAGGCCTCAGGACAAATGTAACACTTTCAGGTTACTGCACAGGGTGCAGATCAAGAAGTTTCAGAATACTGAGAACCACAGCAAAATCCATCTCCAGCTCTAATCACACTCATCCGGCATAGGATAAGGACAATTATTTCTTAAACACCTAAGGGAACTGCACTACAAATGGATATTTTAAAGTTAGTGTTTCAAGGTCTCAAGCTTTGGCCTTAGGGATGCTGTTAACCCAACAGCTATAATTTAATTTGAAGGCTCTTCCTGTCACATCCTATTGATTACTGTTGTGGAAAATGTTCCATTACAAAACTAGTTCCTTTTCTCTTTATGCAACTTATTTTATTTTATTTACTTAAAATATGTTTACCCCACCTTTCTCCTTGAAAAGGACCCAAGGCAGCTTACAGCATTGAAAAACAATATTTACATCTGAAAACAAAGAGTATACAATGGTGGTTTACATCAGTGGTTCTTAACCTTGGGCTACTCAGGTGTTTTTGGACTGCAACTCCCAGAAGCCTTCACCACCAGCTGTGCTGGCTGGGGTTTCTGGGAGTTGCAGCTCAAAAACACCTGAGTAACCAAGGTTAAGAACCACTGGTTTACATCATTAAAAGGCAACATTAAAGCTAAGAACAAAAGTATACAGATATTAAAAAGGGAAAAAATACCACTCTGAGAAATGGAAAACACAAAAATGGAAAACACAAGTAGTACTAAAAACCCAGTCAAAGCAGTAATGCATAACAATCCATCTAAAAATCACACAGTAATTAGTTACAGTGGTGCCTCAACTTACGAACGCCCCTACTTACGACCATTTCGAGTTACGACCAGCTCCGGACGCAAAATTTTGCTTCGACTTGCGGCTGGAGCTTCAACTTCCAAACAGAAAAAGGCAGCGGAAAAAGGCGGGAAATTCAAACCGTTGGTGGCGAAGAGGCTGCTTCTTTGTAGCTCTTTCGCCCCAACGGTTAGAGAAAGTGATGCGGTGGCAGCCGCAGCGGCCCAGCGCCGGGAGGCTGAGCCTGGCCGGGGTGCTCCGGCTGCTCGCCTCCCGGCAGCGGTGGCCCAGCACCAGGAGGCTGAGCCTGGCCGGGGTGCTCCCTCTGGCCGCTCGCCTCCCAGCAGTGGTGGCCCAGCTCTGGTAGGCTGAGCCTGGCCGGGGTGCTCCCTCCAGCCGCTCGCCTCCCGATGGGCTCCAACGAGGCTGGGGTCGGCACTCCTCACCGCCCTCCGCGGGCCGATGCCGCCGCTGGTGCCCGATGACGCCTCCAGCTCCAGAATCGGCACCAGCGGCTGTTCGCCGGGGTGGCCGCGTCGGTCCTCAGCGCTTCTCACCGCCCTCCGCCATTTGAATTTCCCGCCCTCGGCCCGTGGGAATTTCCTCAGCCTCGTTGGAGCCCATCGGGAGGCGAGCGGCCGCCTCCCGGTGCTGGGCCACCGCTGGTGCCGGTGGTGCCGGTTCCGGAGCTGGAGGCGGCGTTGGGCACCAGCACCAGCAGCGGCATCTGCTTGGGACTGCCTGGTAAGGTAAGGTGCCGGTTTTTAAAAACTGTTCTGGGTCGGTTTTGCAGGGCTGGGGGGGGGGGGTTATGTTTCTGTGGTGTGTTGTTTGTTTTTTGGTGGGTTTTTTTTGTTTGTTTGTTTGTTTTGCAGTCCCAGCATAGGACTTGCTCTTTTTATTTTTTGAGGGTTTTTTTTTTTTTTGGCCGGAACGGATTAATCGCGTTCCCATGCATTCCTATGGGAGTGCATGCTTCGACTTACGACCATTTCAAATTACGTTCCATCTTCTGGAACGGATTATGGTCGTAAGTCGAGGCACCACTGTACTGAGGGAAGGCTGCCTGAAGAGAAAAGTATGTGCCCACTTGCGGAAGGACAGCAAAGATGGGGCCAGCCTGGCCTCCTGTGGGAGGGAGTTCCAAACTCTGGAGGCAGTGACAGAAAAGGCCTTTTCCTGTGTCCCCGCCAAACACCCCTGTGAAGGTGGTGGGACCAAGAGAAAGGCCTCTCCTGATTATCTTAATACCTGGGTAGGCTCATAAAGGGAGAGGCGGTCCTTAAGAATGTTTGGACGCAAGCCGTTTTAGGGGTTTTTTTTTAAGTTAGAACCAGCACTTTGAATCCAGAAACAGATTGTCAGCCAGTGGAGCTGCTGTAACAGGGGGCTTATGTGATCCCTGTAACCAGCCCCAGTCAGCAATCTGGCTGCTGCAGTTTGGACCAACTGAAGTTTCCTGACACTTTCCATAGGCAGCCCCACATAGAGCGCATTACAGTAATCCAGCCGGAAAGTAATTAGGGCGTGTGTCACAGTGGCCAGATCAGATCACTCAAGAAATGGATGCAGCTGGCATACTAGTTTCAATTTTGCAAATGCACTTCTGGCTGCCACTGAGACCTGGGCATCCAGGCTCAGGAATGAATCCAGGAGCACCTCCAAGCTGTGCACTTCTTTTTTCAATGTAACCCCATCCAGTACAGGCTGCACACACATGCATAGCAAGCACAACAGAAGATGATGATTGATCAGTAAGACTGGAACAACAGTGCTGCTGCTGCATTTGCTAGTTCATTCAAGAAAACAATACATAATGCATTCATTTTTGATCATGTGCATTTTATACAAATGCATAAAGAACAGCTTCAAAAATGTACAAAATCTCTCCAAAGCCTACTAAAAACATTCCTACCATGTCACAGTAAATAGACTCACATGCTCTCTTTCTCGTATTATTTTGTCCATAATAAGAGGATAAACCAAGTCAAGATTTATAAACCTAGTGTGGATCTTTAACCACCACCACCATGTGCTGTCAAGCCAATTTTGACTTATGGCAATCCTTTTCAGGGTTTTCTAGGTAAAGAATATTTCGAAGTGGTTTACCATTTCCTTCTTCTGGAGGCACTTCTGGGACTGTGTAACTTGCCCAAGGCTACACAGGCACTGTGGGGATTGAACTCCCAACCTCTGACTCCACCTCCAGATACCTAAACCACTGAGATCTTGATGTATCCAAAATGGTGTTTCCATGTACAAAAGGGATGTATCAGAGTGCTTGTGGAAGTTCAAAGTCTGCGAAGGTAAATAAAGAGGGGAATGGAATGTCTTGAATGGCAGCATTGTATCGCTAATCCCTCTTGGAAACAGAGAGCAAGGTCCAAAAGTGAGAAAACATTAAAGCTCTTTGTGACAGGGCTTTGACATAGGGAGAGACAGTTTGTTGGATGACTCCCACTTAAAGCAAAGGCCATTAAATTTTCCTGACAGGAGACCTTACCAAATATCCATATTTACTTGAAAAGTGCCTGCGGCACAACCATATTTGACTATGAAGATTAGGTGTAATGCACTGTGCAAAGCAGGTAAGGACGGGGTCCTCTCTAGGCACCACAGTCTGGGTTTCTGCCCAAACTTATTTTATTAGTCTTAACCTCTTCTTGCCTGTGGAAACATTGCTAACCTCACTCCTGTTAACTAATAATATGCTGGAGAGACCTGCAAGGGAAAGGGAAAAAGTAAGGAAAAACACGTTCCCAGAAAACTGAAAACAATTAACTCAAGATTTTTCTGGGAATTTCTTTTCTCCATAGCAGGAAGGAACAGTCTATCTCAAAGTCAACAAAGCAATTCTAGCCATTTTCATTCCCTCCAGAAGTATGAAAGTTATGGTCCTTATAAAGGTAATGGGTATCCTTTACTTGCACAAAACCAAGCCGCACCCGAGTAGTCTGTAATAAAAGCAGTAGTTCACGACCATATACTGTTGTTGGGAAGAGCCATTTCCCTTCAGCAGTTATGAGAACTGGAGGTAAACTCCAAGGACAAATACTCTGCCTCAGTACTTTAGCCTACTGCGTCACTGCAGTCCACCTCTCAACACTTAGTTTCCCCTAATTCTCTTATTGTACAGTAGTACCTCGGTTTACGAATGCCTCAGTTAGCGTAATTTTCGGTTTTTGAACGGAAATCCATTGAAAATAATGCCTCGGTTTACGATTTTTTCCCACAGTACGAAGAAAGTTTCCCCATTGTGCCTGGAGGTTTATAGCACTGCTCCCGTTCCTATGGCAATCCGCATTTCAGTTTACGGATTTTTCACATTACGTAACGTTCCAGAGAACGCATTAAATTCATAAACCGAGGTACTACTGTATCTGGATGTTTGCCTTCCAACTTCCAATCTTTTAATGCTCCTGTTGCTCCAGCTGTCTCCTTAATACACTAGTTTACACCACTCGGGCGTCACCTCAAGTAAGAGTGACCACTGCTCCATTGGGAAGACATTCTTCACCAAAAAAAAGGAGGACACCTTTACATTATATTTCCATATGCTAATTTAAAGTAACATATGCAAATATAATTAGACATATTTATTATAATTTAATTGGAAATACACTATTGTTCCCCTTAGTGGATGCACATCTTAATGCAGTAAAGGGGGGTGGGTTTGAGTGTGGCAGAGAAGCCCAGAGCAATGCCGTCAGGAGGCTATATGTCATTATGAATCTGGACTCCTAGCAGGGTCACACAAGGTGGAATGTTCACAGTTGCGAAACCAGACTAAGATGCATCCACCCTCTTCAAGGAGTAATGGTCACATCAACAGCAGAGAATGGAAAGTTCCACTAGTGATAGGGGCAGAGAAACTCCTGAGGGGCAGCTACTGGTGACACTGGTGGAGCATCATTCACAGACCAAAGCAATGATACTCAGGCTAACTTTTGTAAGGATTACACAGAAGTCAATGGTAAATAATTGCTTGAATACCCTGAAAACTATATGATGATAAATCCAAAATGAAACAAGAGATAGTGCTGGAAGATGAGCCATATCCTACTACTGAGATGTAAAAATTATAACTTAATCATATAATGATACTGTAATAAAATGAGTAAATATGCCTTACCTGTGAGGATTGTATGTAAAGAGAGATGGAATCAGCCAAGACCAAATGTAGAACTGATCAAATCCAGTGGTTGCAACCGAAGGGAGAAAAAGTTCCAATTCAAATAGATACATGTATGACTATACAAGAAAATCAAAAGATTGGTATTTGACATGTGATCCTGTACATAAAAAATAAAATGAGGAGCTACCTGTCTAAGGTGTCTTGTAGTAGCAAAAGGCTGAGATCAAGTGTACTGTACTGTACAAGCACTCCTCACTCAATGCCTGAGTTCTGTTCTTACAACTAGGTTGTTAAGCAAACTGGTTGATGTGAGGAGCGATTATATTTTATTAAGGAGTAATAAACCACATTCCATTGAGAAAGGGCGTGGTGAAGACACAAGCATGGATTTACAAGAGTTATAAAGGGTTGTCCACCCGAGCGGTCATTAAACAGGTAGGTTGTTAAGTGAGGATTCTTGCGTAACACTTCATCCACCAAATGAAGTGTTCCTAGCAGCTGATTTGTTTTTATTAGCTCATAAAAGATTGACTCAGGTTTAATCTACTGTTTGCATTTAGCTAACAATGCCAGTATAACATCCTTCATGCCCATGCCTACAACAGGTGTTGTCCTCCAGAAAAGTGGCTTCTGGAATCGCATGCCATCTGCCCCAGTACAGATCTAGCAAGCTGCACTCTTTTGCACACAGTAGTGTTCCAGCGATTGCATCCATCCTATCTGTAGAGGGAACAGATTGTCGTCACACCTGATTGTCAAGTGCTCAGCTCAAACAGGCATCAACTCATCTTCCTATAAGGCTGTGTAGACTTATTTTATCAGCTGCAAGATCATTTCTGGATAATATTTTTTCAGTGTTTGGGCTGATCAACAATAATCTGCAATCTTGATTGTACCCAGGCTTGCTAACAATTTATACGTTCAATTTTATTGGGACAAGGTAAAAGTCAGAACAGGTCAGAATGGGCACTTGATATAGATATAGATTGTTGTTATGTGCCATCAAGTCGCCTCTGACTCATGGCAAACCTATGAATGAGCACTCTCCTGTCCTCGGCTGCCTGCTCAGTGCTTGCAGACTCAAGCCCATGGTCTCTATTAAGGGGTTAGTCTATCTCATATTTGGTCTTCCTCTTTTCCTGCGGCCTTCCACCTTTCCCAGCATTATTGTCTTTTCCAGGGAATCTTGTCTTCTCATGACATTTCCTTTTTTTTTTTTTAATGGTTGCTGAAAATTTTAGCATAGGTTTTCCTTTTTTCCCCCTTTTTTTTAATGTAGTTTTTATTTTTAAAAAACTAGGGATAAGGTCAGGAATACAGAAGGTAAAGGGGGATGTGGGGGGGAGAGGAGGGAGGAGAATACAACATGTACTGTCATCCAAACTGTTTGTTCACGTTGCAATATCAAGTCCACTTTTTGCCTTTCTACAATTTGATTGCCCTCCAGGTTTCTACTTACAGTTACATCTTAGTTTAATTCTATGTTACTCAAGCTCTATCTTCTGACTCAAGCCATTTATATAACAAATCCCATCGATCAGTTGCATTTTGTATTGGACAGTCTTTCAACACTTCTGATAGTATATCCATTTCTGCCGCTTCCCATATCTTCTCGATGAGTTCCTCTTCTTTCTGTATCTCCGATTTCTTCCATTCTTGGCATAAAGAATTCCGGTTGCAGTGACTATATATATAACTAGGTAGTTCTTTGTCTTATCTATATTATCTGGTATAATGCTCAGTAAAAACAATTCTGGGGTTAGTGGAATATTACAAAGCAATATTTTTTGTAACAGAGTATGTACTGCTATCCAATACTGTTTCGCTACTGTACAAGTCCACCACATATGGTTCTCATGACATTTCCAAAGTAGGACAGACTCAGTTTCAACATTTTGGCTTCTACAGATAGTTCAGGCTTGATTTGATCTAGGACCCACTTGTTTGTCTTCCAAGCTATCCAGGGTATCTACAAAGCTCTTCTCCAGCACCACATTTCAAATGAATCAGTTTTTTTCCTGTTAACTTTAACTGTTCAGCTTTCACACCTAAACATGGTGATCAGAAATACAAGAGTGTGGCTCATCTTAGTCTTGGTCTCCAATTACATATCCTTACACTTGATTATCTTTTCTAGTTCCTTCATTGCTGCCCTTCCTAGTCCCAGTCTTCCTCTGATTTCTTGGTTGCAGTCTCCATTTGGATTGATGAAGGCAGGGCAAGGCAAATATTGCAGGGTGAGGGTCATGTGCTAGCTCTGTGATGCAATGCATGGGCATGGTGGGTTGTGGGGACAGGGTGGGAGAAGTCCTTTGGGTGGTGCCATGAAGTGGCATACAGGTGGCCACTAAAAGCCCTCCCCCCCCAAGAGAGGAGAGATCCCAGCCTACCCTGTGCTGGTGTTAGTTACCTGGCAACCAGGAAGCTCTTTTCCCTCTCACGCAATACCAGAACCAGGGGGCATCCACTCAAATTGAGTGTTGGGAGAGTGAGAACAGACAAAAGAAAATATTTTTTTACCCAGCGTGTTGTTAGTCTGTGGAACTCCTTGCCACAGGATGTGGTGATGGCATCTGGCCTAGATGCCTTTAAAAGGGGATTGGACAGATTCCTGGAGGAAAAGTCCATCGCAGGTTACAAGCCATGATGGGGATGTATAATCTCCAGGTTTAAAAGGAAGATACCTCAAAATGCCAGATGCAGGGGAGGGGTATCAGGGGACAGGTATCTAGTGGTCTCGTGTGCTCCCAGAGGCATCTGGTGGGGCCACTGTGAGATACAGGAAGGTGGACTAGATGGGCCCTTGGCCTGATCCAGCAGGGCTCTTCTTAGGTTCTTATGTTAAGGCCTGGAAAGGCCCATTTGGGGTCGCTGGGGTCAGGTGGCCCTATGGCCCCCCTGTGCTATGCCACTGATTTATTGGACCTTTTAGACCCCTTTAGTTGTTCTCCCCTATTTCTTCGCACTGGTTGAGTTCTTGTTGTCTCTACATGACAGTTGCTGAAAAACTGCATTTAGTGTTCTGACCCTATTTCTTTTAATTTTTTTTACTTTTGCTTCTTATCTGTCCTTTGTGATTTTAAACGTTTCTTCCATCATCCATCTAGGTTTTTATTTTCTTTTTACTACAGGAATTGTGTTTTTACTTTATTCTCTGATACAGCAATATTTCTGGTTTCAATCCACAGTTCTTCTGATTCACTGTCTATTGACTTTGGTAGTGAAAATCTGTTCTTTATGTGGACTTTAAATTCATATTTTGGTACTAGAATTCTTTTAGTCTTTTTCAGATGTACTCTAATGTTGGCTATAGATTTAGGTAAAGAGAGAGAGAGAGAGAGAGAGAGACTAATGATATAGACACAGCAATAATTATTACAATCCTCCAAATTGACATAAACTTTATGAGAAAGTTAGCACATATACTGTAAGTTAGCACGTCTCTCCATAGATCAACATATGAGGTTGCAGGAATGCTGAATCTGTAAAATTATTACAATGCTGAATAAAAAGATTTTGCAAAATGAATCTATGTTGGAATTCTGATACATTAAACATGAGTGTGCGGTGAGTTTTTCCATTAGTGCTCATTTCCATATTATGTAATCTCAAGTGCTTATTGAGATTTCTATAACTGCATTCCAAGACTGAGCAATCATTAACTTCTTGTGATGTGATGGATTAGTATCCAAAAATAAATTCATTAGTCCCAATGCTGGGTCATGATTCACCTTTGTGATGTTATCTTTCTAATGATATCAGATATCTTCATCCAGAAATTAAATATTCTAGGTCAATGCCACCAGGAAATATATAAACACCCATAGGGATGACACTTTAATATGCATTCCACACCAAAAATCCATATTCTGAATTGCCTGGAACGGGAACATCTGAGTAGGACCACCGAACCAAATTCACTAGCCAAGTGTAACAAGGGTCAGGGGGCCTCAAGGAACAAGCCACAGAACATTCACAGGAATCATGCTCTGCTAGCCCTTCTGAACAAAAAAAAATCCATATTCAGGAAAACAGACTGAAAAGGCAACTTCTTAGTCAGACAAACCAACAGCACTGACCAGCTATACAAAACTAGAGTGGGCTCATGCAACAAGCCACAAAACCTCATTCTGCTAGACATCCCAGGGACCTGCTAGACATCCCAGGGACCTCATTCTGCTAGACATCCCAGATCAATAATTTGCAGAGTTGGAAGAAATATCATTGGTCATCTAGTCCAACCTCTTGCTAATGCACGAAATCCACCGTTAGTGTCCTTGCAATATGATCATCCAACTTCATTTAAAAATTTCTAGTGATAGAGTTTACACCACTAGACATGGGAGCTTTGTATTTGTATCCCTGGGGATACGAATACGAAGTGTGGCACCACATATGCCACGGTGGTCCATTCCAACCCCCCAGAACCAGCCCAGTCCACTCACTGGGCTCCTTGCAGTGCATGCGTCCAACAGCGTCGACATTTCATCAATTGCGGAAGCAGTCCCACAGGCGCTTCCCTGCTTCTTTCCTCAGCCAACCGCTCAGCAGCTGAGTGGGGAGACTCGTCTTCCCACCTCTTCACTGGAGCAGTCAGCTGTAGGGAGAGGCAGGGAAGAACCCACAGGACTGTTTCCACAATTAGTGTGATGTCACCGCCATTGGACACGCGCCCACGTGCTGCAAGGACCCCAGAGAGTAGACCGGGCTGGTTCTGAGAGGCGGGAATGGACCCCCGGGTATACAAATACGAAGCTCCCGTGTCTATACACCACATTTCGTCTTTCCATTATTCCATTATCAAATAATTCTTACAATCGGGAAGTCCTTTCTAATATTGTAGAAAACAGTCTTAAGCTACCTCCCACATGACAGTCCTTCAAGCAAATGGTAAAGATCCAGTACAATGTGGTAGATGGAGAGTCAAACTAGGCCTCAAGAGACCCAAGTTCCAATCTCTATTCAGCCATGGAAACCCATCAGTCACTTGTGACTTATGGAAACCCTAATACAGCTTCCAAGGTATGTGAGAGGTTCAAGGAGTGGTTTACAGTTGTCACTGCCCAGTGAGTTTCCACAACTGGGTGCAGATTTGAATCTAAATCTCCCAAATACTAGTCTGACATTCAAGCCAATATACCACATTGGGTCTCTAAAATTTATTAACATATGCTATTAATTGTTAGGCTGACAAACCACATTTCTTATATATTACAATAGTACAACAGAATCAAACATCTTACCAAATAGAGAAATGTGCCATGGACAGTTAGAGCTGGCAAACACCATACAGTTAAAATTCTCCCTATTATTAAACTAACTGCAATAATATTTGGCAAATTAACCATTGAGAAGTATGTGGCCAAAATATGTGGTTCTGGATATTAAATATAGCGCCTGTAGAAAGTCTGTGGCTTGATGCATTGCTCTCATCTAGTCATAGGTGACTGGTGAATTGGTTATTTCACCAACGCATAAGTTGTTGTTCTAGAGCCTTTCACAAAATACAGAAATTTGGCATAGAATAGCCACTGGAATGTGGTTCGTACAGACATTTTATAGCTTCTTACATCTTTGTAGTGTAGTCATAAATGTAGTCACTGATGAACAGAATTGATTGGCAACCCAGAAGTGACCATTGCATGGGTTTTGTTTTGTTTTTGTTTTTTCAACACAGAATTTTGACTGAGAATGAGAATAGGACATTAATCCCTTCAGAGTAGAGATGGGCACAAATTGAATCCTGTCGCATCATCTGAAACTGTCAGCACGGCACCACAGGTGACACGCAGACCTTCCCCCCATCCCCTGGGCTGAATGGTCCACTCACCATTTGTCATATGCCACCAGGATCTTCCTTCTCCAGTGGTGCTTCAGTCTGGGCAGGAGTTCGGGCTGCCCTTCCCCGCCTCCCCTGACAGATGACTACTACAACAAGGAGGGGGACAGGGATTTTCCCCGCTCAGCCGATGAGTGGTAAGCTGCCAGAGGAAGCACTTCAAGAAGGATGCCAACAAATTGGAACAAGCTCAGAGGAGGGCAACAAGGATGATCAGGGGGCCTGGAAACCAAGCCCTATGAGGAAAGGCTGAAAGAATTGGGCATGTTTAGCCTTGAGAAAAGAAGGCTGAGTGGAAATATACTTGAAAGGCTGTCATACAGAGGAGGGACAGGATCTGTTCTCCATTGTTCCTGAGTGCAGGACAAGCAACAATGGGCTCAGGTTATAGGAAGCCAGGTTTCAGTTGAATATCATGAAAAATGTCCTATGGAACCAATTACCTTGAGAGGTGGTGAGTGCTCCAGCATTGGAGGCATTTAAGAGAAACAGACAACCACCTGGCAGACATCCTTTGATTTGTATTCCTGCAGTGAGCAGGGGGTTGGACTCAGTGACCTTATAGGCCCCTTCCGACTTCACTGTTCTATGATTCTATGATACCGATTTCCCACTTGGAACGGGTCCTAGAACATGATTCCTGGGGATGTTTTGTAGCCTGATGCAACAATCCTGTCTAGCTCCGTTTGACTTATAAATTTGTCTGGCTTGCCCTACTTGGAAGTTGTCATTCCATGCCACTCTGTTCTGTCTCCATTAGTTTGGGGATATTAAAAGCATTCCTAAAAGAGTAATATCTTATGAGTCCAAAATACTGATCTGATGTGTGTTCATCACAACCAGATAGTTTTGCCATCATTTTTTATTTTTAAGCCCCTGTTCCAGCCTGTCCATTCTGGCTTTTATCTTATTCCAAAGTTTTATTCACTTTGTCAAGTGCAAAAGATAGTCAGGAAATTTCACTTATTACAGAACATATCAGTAAGAATACTAACAGGAAATAGCTGGTACTAAAACATATGTCAGTGTTGCTAATCTCTCTTGATTCCTAGTTCACTTCCATGCTGACCTTAGCTTATAAAACCTTTTACAGTTTGGGCTCATAGTATCAGGAGGAAAACTTCCCATATTTTCCGGCTGTACCCTAAAATAATCACATCTGTTCCTGCTTTAAGTGTTCCTGGATACTACTGTCTTCAGGTTGCTGCTTGTGAGATGATCTTTGCTATGTTTACTTCAAACTATAGAATGCCACACTGGACAGATCTGGTGGGTCCAAATCTGGCACTTTTTCATTAACAAAGGACCTTTTAAATTATTTTAAAATTCAATTTTTAACAGCCATTCCATGTGATGCTTTACCTTCTGCTCTCTTTTTTTTTCCACTGCTGCTGCTTCTAAATTTTCTGCTTGATGTTTATTTGTGTCTGTTAGGGGTTTTTTGTTGTTGTTGTTGTTGTTGTTGTTGTTTTATCATCTCTGCTGCCCTGAGAACATTGGCTGGAGGTGTTTCACAAATGAAATAAATAATGGTGGGAAAATGTTTCCAGGAACTGATGGAAATACTCCGTCTGTTTTGGTGTATGTTACACGGTGATTAACATCAGTAGACAATTAGCTTGGTGGCATAAATTTACACAGTATGTCTCACTAGGCAAGTGTCCCCTCGCAAGTCAAATCAAGTTTCTGATCTATCACATATAATGCAGCACAACCTGGTTGTTCTCATGACAGAAATGGAAGTCCTTGCTAGGCCTCTGGATAAATATTGAAGTCCTCAAGTGCCTTGTATGTTAAGAGTCCCCAGCCCCCATTCCGGCTCATTGTTTCTAGAAATATCTTTGGTCTCAGTGTCAATGCTATGTTGATAGCATCATCACAACATTCTTAGGCAATAGTAGATCAAGAGGACAACTCTAAAATGTCTGACTTCCTTCCATTTGACCTGACCATCCCTCTTTTCACATTTAGCATATTGTGCTAATTAACATTTTATGTTCTACATCAATTGATCTTAGTGAATCATTACTTAGAACACCGTATTTAATCTCTCTCTTAAATTCAGTCTGTAAATACAATTCAAAACAACCCGTGGTGGTTTATGCTGCATATGTGTTCTGTAAACATCCTTGTCGCCTTCTGTGTTGGAAAAATTGTAGTTTAAAAACTAGACAAAATCACACCTTCCTGTACAAATAGCTAACACCCTCCTGTACTAGAAGGTAAATCCAGTAACTTCAGTAGAAACCATATCCAAATAAGACTCATTGGATAAACTGACTTTAGATGAAACAGTAAAGAAGCATCCAAACCATGGGACAGCAGCCTAGGAGTTTAGCGTTTGAACCAGGAATGAGGGCCTGAATCTGGGATGCAGACTTTGTCTTCTGGGCAGCATTAGTTTGTCTGGGTGAACAGCTAGCAAGGAACTTCCAAATTTAAGCCAGGCCTATTGGAATTTTGGAAAAAATATTTTCTTATTTTAGTTTATTGGGGGGGGGGGGGGGGGTTCCTGCCTGTTATTGTTAAATATATGAGATATATGCAGAATTCCCCTGATTTTGCCCATGTCTTATTAAAGGGCACACAGATTTGAGTCAATTTGTCCAAGCACCTTTCAGGAGACTTTCTGACCCAACCCCTTGACCCAATTTGTGATATTTTTTGTGCATTTCCAAATCTTGGGGTGGGGAGTGGGGACCATTCTCAAATGGGAAAATGCAGATGGCTCTGAACTGAAGTGAGTTGGGGCGACACAGTCTCATCAGTTTAGACAACAGAAACAGAAGGGTTTCAATTCTGTTCACAAAGCCCATTCTCTCCGAGCTGGGAATTGGTGGTCTGGTGCTTGCCTGGCTCCGATCCTTCTTGGAGGACTGTCCTCAGAGAGTACAGCTTGGGGAGAATGTATCGGCCCTGTGGAGTCTCAAATGTGGGGTTCCACAGGGCTCGATTATCTCCCCAATGTTGTTTAATATCTATATGAGGCCGCTAGGTCAGGTCATCAGGGGATGTGGGGCTTCATGTCATCAGTATGCTGATGACACCCAGCTCTATGTCTCCTTTTCCCCAACAACAGTGGATGCCGTTTCATCCCTTCAGCGCTGCCTGGAAGCTGTATTACAATGGATGCTGGTGAATGGACTGAGGCTGAACCCGGACAAGACGGAGGTCTTGAGGGTGGGTGGCCCTGCCATCGGTGGTTTGGGAAGCTCCCTCACTATTGGGGGAATAACTCTCACCACGAAGACTGAGGTTCGCAGCTTGGGGGTCCATCTGGATCCGGTGCTTACCATGGAAACCCAGGTAGCGTCAGTGTTCTGCACCACCTACTTCCAACTTTGGCGGATTGCCCAACTGCGTCCCTATCTTAATGGTGGGGTGCTCACCACTCTGGTCCATGCACTTGTAATCTCAAGATTAGACTATTGTAATGCGCTCTATGTGGGGCTACCTTTGAGATTGATGCGGAAGCTTCAAATGGTGCAGAACGCGGTGGCCAGACTTCTTACTGGGGTGAGAAAACATCAACATATCTCCCCCACTCTGGCTGCCCTGCATTGGCTGCCCATTCATCTCCGCATTGATTTCAAAGTATTAACAATGACATATAAAGCCCTAAATGGTTTAGGACCTCAATATCTAGCGGAACGCCTTCTCCCACCTAGATCTATCCGTATCACTCGCTCTAGCCAGGAGGGGCGGCTGAGAGGCCTAATGCTGAGGGAGGCCCGGAGAGAAAGAACAAGAAACCGGGCCTTCTTGGCAGTGGCCCCTCATCTCTGGAATGGTCTATCCCCAGAAATTTGTCTGGCTCCCTCGCTGGGTGTTTTTAAGAGCCAACTTAAGGCCTGGCTCTTTAGGCAGGCCTTTCCTCCTGTCATTACTTAATTTATCTTTGCCATCTTGAATCATGTTAATGTTGTTGATTTATTTTATATTGTTATTGTATTATGAAATTGTTGTAGGCTGCCCAGAGTAGACTTCGGTCTAGATGGATGGGATATAAATTAAATAAATAAATAAATAAATAAATAAATAGCAATTGTGCAGAGGGCAGCACACAAGGGGATTCATGCCACCACACAGAAGAAAAAAGTGGACAGCCCCTAGTGCACTAATTCTGATCTAGTCAATCCAAGTCAATGCAAGAAGAAAGAAGACATTCACTCATGGTCACTGTTTTTCTTACACTCAATACTAGTAGCAAACTGTTCAGTAAACAAAGCTAAATAAAAGGGGGAGAGAAAAACTCTTGGACATGAATCCTTGCTAGCAATGATAATGCAGTCTTTCCCTTTGCCCTACAGTTACATGAAATAACTGGTGGACCAACTGCACAGGGGGTGTATCCCAAGTGTTGACCCATCTGAGCTCTCTCTCTTGTGTCTCAGTGTTTGGGGTTTGTGGGGAGATCTTAGACTTCGTTGTGGGGTTCCGCCATCATTCACCTTCTCCTCTGGCACCAGCTCACCAGGCTATTTGATTCTTATGTCCTCAGGTCAAAGCACTGATTATTTTTCGCTAAAAACTTTTTAGCTCCACAAAGGCCACATGAAATGCAAAGGATCCATGTGGATGTTGCTCCATCCTATGGACAGCCAGTGCTCTTTGTTCAAAGTACATAGTTCCACAGTTGCTCCCAAATCGCACAGGTGATTTGGTTTATTTCTACACATTTTTCCAAGGATACAGCACATCCCTAACATGTTGCATTCCATTCTTCTCCTATATAACAATCCAGGACAATGGTTTTCAAGGACTTCATAATGACACATTTGAATAAAAATATAACCATAATAATATGATGATGATTTTAAAAAACAAAAACAAAGAATTCTATTAGAAGTCATGCAAAAGCAGTAGGAGACCAAATCATTATTTGCATACTCAAGGAGAAAAATCAGTCCAAAGTGACACATTAAAAGTGATAGAAGTATAAAAGCTTTTTATTAATTGTGACAGTACATTAGGTCTTACTGCTATACAATCTACAGTATTAGCATTTATGTACAAATGTCATGAAAGGTTCAACTTTAGAAATCAACATTTACGTATGTATGCAAATCAAATAGACTTTTCATATATATCAAAATCACATATACAGCTCTTCGGTTGAAAACAGGCTGGTGCTTTTGTATGGATAACATCATTGTCATCGTCATCATCATGCATAGGATCTCTTCCAATTTGTGGCAGCCTTTCATACTCAGTTAACAATTAACTATTGGGACGTGGTGGCGCTGCGAGTTAAACCGCAGAAGCCTCTGTGTTGCAAGGTCAGAAGACCAGCAGTCGTAAGATCGAATCCACGCGACAGAGTGAGCTCCCGTCACTTGTCCCAGCTCCTGCCAACCTAGCAGTTCGAAAGCATGTAAATGCGAGTAGATAAATAGGTACCATCACAGTGGGAAGGTAACGGCGTTCCGTGACCACGGAAACTGTCTACGGACAAACGCTGGCTCTACGGCTTGGAGACGGGGATGAGCACCGCGCCCTAGAGTCGGACACAACTGGACTAAATGTCAAGGGGAACCTTTACCTTTACCTAACTGGATATAAAGGGCTGACATAAATTGGAATAGGCTCTATTCATAATTATTATTATTGTTAACAATATATGTTTCCTCTCATTTAAATCTGAAGGATTTTGCCATCAATTCCCTGCATGCTGGCAAGGCCCAGTGGAAATGCAAGATACATGTGCTTCTTGGGTATCTGTTTATGCAGCCACTTTAGATGTTTCCCAAAGCATACATTTATAAAACATTACAGCCTGCAGTTTTGAAAATCAGCTGGAAATTCCAGTACCAGAACACACCAGCACCAAATCAGCCACTATTCAGAAACTTTACTTTTGTTTAGAAAGAAAGATCTAATTAGTCACATGAGTTGCTATTAATGCCACAACAAGAGAATCTAAAATAATTATCAAGAAGATGTAACGAGTGATAGAGAATCATAATAATAATACTAATAAATGATACTGTACTCAAAAGACTAGACTTTGAATTAGAAACAAAGTAATGTTGGGGGTGCACCGTGTGAACTGGGTTCTCCAAATCTGTAAAGAATCGCTGGATAGAGTTATCAAGACTTCGTACCTTAGAAAAATAACCGTAGAGGCAAGAGATATAGGAAAGGCTGTTACAGCAGCAGAGGAAATATACCCACACATAAGCGTGTAAACATGGAATCCAAAGTGACAACTTACAGGTAGGCTTTTATAGAAAAAAACAAAGGAAGACCAATAACAAAAGTATAAAGACATGATTCTTTCAAGCATAGCTCAGGATGAACAATAATTTATTAGCCATTGGGCTGTCAGCTCAAACTGTCCTGAGCTGCGTCTTTTCTGTTCTCAGGAACAGGAATATCCTTGGCCCAGAACAGAAAGTAACCTGACAGTGTTAGGGTGTGACTAGGCAGCCCAGTTTCCTCACCTGGATCAGTCTAGACCATGTTAAACAGGTTCACTTTGAGGTGCAATATACCATTTGAGGAGATCCTTGCATCCGCATGCAAAGACTGATCATACTGCATCTCAAACAACTCTATTTAGCACTCTCTAGGCTGGTCTTCTCTCCCATTAAAAAGAAAGAAAACAAAAACAAAAGGCAAAAATCCTTCTCCTTGTTTTGCCTAAGCCGCTTAACATTCTTGAGAAGCTGAAAGCTTCCTTCGTACTCTCTTGTGGAGATGAAGCTTTCCATGTCTTTTTAATTGCCACTAACTGACACAGCACACCAGTCCTTTCAAAACATTGCTGATGCATTAGTAACAATTAAAAAGAAATGGAAAACTTCCTCTCCCTTTCCCTCCACAGGAAAGGCATCAGTCAGGGACAGGCTGCTTTACAATGGCATGTACATCATATTTTCGTTGGGAAAAGAAGTAAACCAGCCCATTGCCAACTCTGACCAAACCGCAGGACAAATGTCCATCTAGTTGCATCCTTAATTACTATTTTCTGTCAGTCCTGTCCTATTTTGGTTACACTCATATTAAACTTAATTTGTACCAATGGCATATTAAAAAATAAGATAACTGGAGTGAGTCTGTTGTCATACTCATGTAATACACACAAACATAAAGAAAGTGTATGTTACTCAGTGCTAGTAAGTAATCCTTTTCATGCTCTTGTTGATTTCTACACTTAGCCACTGATTAAAGTAAACTGATTAAAGTAAACAGTAGGATCACTGTATCTGTGGGAGATTGATTCCAAGCCCCCATATGGATGCAGAAAAACAGATTATAGCGAACACTGTTATAATAGCAAACACTATACATAGCTTGGCTCCTTCTAGTGGTCAGTTCTGGTAATGACATCATGGAAATATATTTCTCTAGCAAATGTTATACATAGCATGGTATAGCGATCACCCTGCTTTGGCTCAGGTAGAAGATTACTGGCATGTACCAATGAGAGCTGTTGGGAGGTGGGGCCAGAGAAACTAGAAGGGAGGGGTGAGTCAGAGTCTAGGGAGTTCAGTCAGAGAGAGAGAAGAGAGAAGATAGTTTGGGTTTGAGGCGGAGGGAGTGATTAGTCAGAGTGTGACCTGTATTAATTAAGATAGGAGAGGTTAAAGTAAAATACTGAAGCTTTGTGTAACTTTAAGAATGTGCTTAAGAACTATACCTAAAACAACTTATAATCAATAAACCTGTTTCTGTTTAAAAGTTCAGTACTGAATGGACCTCAGTCTTTCATAGGAGATTTAGGTTGATAAAGAGATCAACTGGTGGCAGCGTGTTAAAGGGCGTGTTGGGATACTCGGGTGAGCCCTGAGTTTGGTGAAATAAGCAGGGGCCATGGGGTAAACGCCACACATGGTCTCTGGCTCCCTCTAGTGGCCCATTATTGTAACTTCGTTGTTAAAATTATATATTTATGGGATTTTTTTTGTATTTTAAATATTTTCAGACCATGGATAAGTGAATCAGTGGATACTGATCCCTTGGATAAGGAGGTTCTTCTGACCCAATCCATCATTTAAGAAAAACAATAAATTTTTGTTTAGAATACTAGCACTAATACACATTATTTTGGTGGTACTTTTGTCAGCAAATAAACAACATATGCAACAGCTACTATGTCATAAAGCCTCACAACATCCCTGCAATGCAGAAATGTTAATATTATTGGTTTATCAGAGCAAAAACTGAGGCTCAGTCATTGTGATTTATTGTTCTTCATAACATGAGTCGATCAGGTCTCTTAACCTCTGTTTACATTGTACTGCTACTGGTGGTGTTAAGCTTCCTCCCAAGGATTTTAATGATAGAACATAAATGTTGCAAGATCAGGTAACGAAATCTGGCACAGTTGACGTTCCTTACTTACTACCCCATGTTTTTCTTTGCCTTGGCTTAAAGTACATCTTGCTTAGTGCGAAACAGAAAAAAAGTTATTTCTCCTGAAAATGAGATAAAAATGGAATGGCATCAGGTATTTTTTTTTCAATGCCACATCAGTGTTTCAGAGAACAAATACAAAAAGCTAAAAACCTCAAAACATCAATAGAAAAACCACTGACTTCCTCCAACACAGTAGTTTGACAACTGCAGTCATAACTGCAACATTCATTCTAGATTTGGCATAGCTTTCACATATCCAAACAGTTCCATTCATTTTACAAAAGCCATTTGATACGTATATCATACTTAAAGAACCTGGCCTGAGGCCCAGTGCAATTGAATGGCTTATTTAAATAATAATAATAATAATAATAAAGTGCAACATTCCTTCTATTAAAGTGCTTTTCAGTACATCAGTAACACATTGATTGGTAAAAGATGACAGTCCTTTACACCAAAATGGCACAACGACAGTACTTGGCATGTTTCACAGCAATAAGACTATCCAAAGGTGAAAATGGAAGAAATCCCAGTTCCTGAAAGAGTCCTGGAAAATCTATTTTGATAGGAGCATTAATTCATTACATTAGCAGTACCTTTCTCCGTATACATACTGTTACATACCCAGTAATACGAAGCTTCAGAAGTTGGTTGAAAGCAGGTCCTACTGAAACTAGAATAGCAAAAATATATTCTAAAGAAAATATTAAGATGTTTGACTAGAAAATTAATCAAAGACTAGAGTAGATTTCATTTCCAGTTAACAGTACAACCATCTTTGACAACAAGAACAGACATTTTGTATCAATGAAATATAATCAATAATGTTTGATAAATAATATATGGTGTGGAGAAAATAATTATACACATGTTTCCTCTCGCATTATAATAGAACTTTTATTGGATTCATCCAATAAAACTGACTGGAAGGGGATTTAAAAGGTACTTTTTTATACAGCACATCATTAAATGCATTGGCACAATATGTGGTGACACCTAGCAATTTAGATGGCTTAACTTTGTGGAAGATAAGGCTACTAGTCGTGATGTCTCTACACTACCTCCAGGATAAGAGGCAGCATGCCTCTGAATACCAGCTGCTGTGGAAAAGCAGTGGAAGACACTACTTTCCCACCCCCACCCCCATGTCTTCTTGGGAATCCCACATTCATCTGATTGGCTACTGTGTGAAACATAACGTTGGACCAAATTGATTGTTGGTATCATCTATCAGGGTTCATATGTTCTGCTATAGAATGTATTTCACAGCCATATGCAGTGTTACCTGGCACAATGTCTCACAGATAACAACATACTTGTTCCAGTCCAGCAGTTCTCTGTTTCTGTAGAGATGTCAAATACAGTAGGACCCCCATATCTGTGGGATTGGTATCTATGGTTTCTCTTATCTGTGGTCGGAAAAAAAATTGGAAATATGTATTTTCATGATGCATTTATCAGAATGGGCCACTAGAGGGAGCCAGAGACTATGTTATGTATTCTTGTTGTTGAAGATACACAGCATGGTCTCTGGTTCCCTCTAGTGGCTGGTTCTGGTAATACAGTGCATTACTGGAGCATTTCTGTACCAGCAATTTTTTTTCTTTATAGATAAAGATTATACTTTAAAAGTTGCTGAAATTTGGGGGCATCCCTCACAACTGTGCAGGTGACAATGTTCTAGGCTGGATGCCTATATTTTGGTTCTGTATGGATTCTGCAATATACATCACCCTAGGAAACTAAAATGTCCCATTGCAGCACTAAAGGGCTAAAGTATAATTGGTAGAATTTATGATAAATATATTTGGCATGATCTGCCACTTTGATTTCAAACAGAGAGTTAAGGACACAAATTTAAGGAGCACTCCTAAACCCACATACCTGAGAGTAAGCCCCAATGAACTCAGCAGAATTCACTTCTGAATAAACATATAGAGGATTGTGCTATCTGTCTCTTTCATTAAAATCGAGGAACTTTGAAGTGTGTAACTTTGTATTGTCACATTTAATGTCATTGAAAGCAGTATGATTGCCAGAAGCAAGCTGGAGATTTCCAGTCTTGTATAACACATAGCAAGTCAATATAGGCTTCTCAGCCTGTATTTGATGACAGTTTGCTTTATCTGCCTCCCTTGCCAATAGCCGTTTTTCACATATCCAACAGTCACTTTGTGCTAGGATTAATAGAGCTGCTTCCTGATGTACACTAGAGTATCATCATCATCTCTTTTTTTAAAAAAATGCTGCAGTTTATTGCACTGCATCAGAGGCTGTTCTCAAAATTGATCTAACTTCCAAGAGTAGCTTTTTGGAATTCACACTTGGGCTGTCATATGCAAAATGGGACTGGTCCCCTGGATCTTCAAATGCTGTATAGAAGGGGTAATTTCAGCAAGCATTGCTCCTCAAATGAGGCACACTGGCAGAAATTCTCTCTTCTACACAACATGTGAAGACCCTGTCCTCTTTCGCATCCAGCAATACTAAACCACAGAAGCTGCAGAATAGCTTCCTATTCCTGACACCCATTTAGTATTCTTGGACTGTCATCACCAATAATGTGTCTATTCAGTACAACCTTTGCACGTTGTACTGAGTGAAGGACTGGGTTACAATTTCAGAGGACAAGTGCAAGCTACATAGCCTGCTGTGTGATCCAATGGCTTCTGCCTGTATTGTGAAACTACAGAAAAGTCAGCATGGAATGAAGCTGAGAATGTGTATAGTTAGTGCAGGTGGACTGGTACTGGAATGGCTTTCATCCTTCTCTCCATAACCTCTTCCGTGCCCTGAAAACAGGCCCAGTAAATGGAACTGCACTGATCCAAATCAAAACAAATGTTAATACAATGTTATTCATTCCCCTGGTCACTAGACAGTCTAATCTTCTGCTTCACATTTCAGCTAGAAAATTTAAGTAACAATTAAAAGGCCTAAGCCACTGTTAATATCTACCTAAATATAGTATTGATTTAGAGAAGTTAAAAGTGCACCCCAGTCTATAGTTATGTGTGTTTTAAAGTGCTTCCATCCAGATTGGTAAAGCAACGTTAGTAAAAAGAGATCGTACACTAGCTTGGACTTGTGTTAGCATTACTAGTAAGTAACCACTTGTTGGTAAATATGCAAGATCAATACAACTGGAGAAAACACATTAGATTTTCAATATTTGAGGCTGAAATGGATATTAAGATTTAATCAAAGATTTCAGAATTCAAATCTTCAAATTTTCTGCTTCTGTTCAGTTTATTTTCAAAGATTTAATGAATATCAGCTACCGGGGCACTTTTCATCCATAGACCTCTCCAGGGCATTCCAGTAAATCAGCAGCTCATGAGGTTTGACAAAATGGCTTGTCACAATTTTCTTGAAGCGGCAAGGAGAAAATTCAAGCCTTTCTGGGAAAAACGTTTGCTTTGAATGGAGTTCCTCCAACTTGATGTTGAGTTCAGCCAGGCACAGGCCAATGAAAACATCTTCCAGTTTAAGAAACTGGACATTTTCAGAAATGTTATACACCTGACTGGCAACATCTGTTGAGAAAACATAACCTGTCCCTGAACAAAAAGGAGGGTATGTGTTGCCTGGATATTCTTCTTTGCTCACATGCCACTTATTAATTGCTTGTCGTATTGGATGCTCATTCAGTTTCAAAAAGCCAGTGAAGAATCTGGTGTTTCTATTTTTCTGAAGAAGGAGTTCAGTCAGATAGTAGGTATTCACAAACACATCAGAGTCTGTTTTCATCACAAAGCTGGATTGTGAGCAGAATTTGTGAACCCATTCAATGCCCATCATTGTCTTTAATGTTAAGTTGTAATAGGCATCAATAAAATCCTTCTGGATGATGTCTCCATATTTCACATTCTCAACATTAATAGCAATCTGGTCGTCATGCTTTAAAGTAGTTCCCAGAAGAAAACAGGTTGTGATGAGTCTGTTGAATATCCATTTTAATTTTCCCCACGTCTCACGAATGGCCATCCGCTCTTTGGATTGGGTATGAGATGATGTCACAAGAATAACCAGAAATGGAGGGTTCTTACTGCAATCCATATGAGGCAACTCCAGAAAATTTCCACTGTCTCTTTTAAAGGAAATGACCTCACCTTTTTTTGGACACAGTATGCAAATTCCTGAAAAGTTCCACTTGATAAATAAACAGAAAACAGCGAGCAAAGCTATAGTGAAAATAATCTTCCTGAGTCTCTTGGAAGCCATCTGAAAGAAAGAAAGAACAAAGGCAAAGGATACATGGGAAAAAGTGAGCTCCTTGCATAGAACTACAAAAGAAAACAGAGAGTTGAGTCTCGCAAACATCTGAGGATGGCTCCTTGTAATTTCTTCTGGGAGGACCAGGCACTAAATCCACAGAGAAGGAAGGGAGAATGGCCACCCTATAGGAGTGGCCAATGGCCACTGTAGAATTTGGTTTTTAATATGAATAGTAGTGAGGACTGAACAAAATGGTTTGGAGTAGGGATAGGGAACCTCTGGTCCATGGGCAGGTTGTATCCCATGAGGTATTCATTTGCCCCACCTTAGAGGGTGGCCCCTTCTCCTCCATGAAACCCTGTTCTTGATATCAATTCCTTTCTCTATGCTCAGAGAGCCATGCAGATGTTACTCTTTGGCTCCTTCTGTAAAGAGAAAGGGAAGCTTAGCTTTAGACAATCGAACAGATGGCCAGGATGAACTGTGACTGCTTAAAATGGTTGAACCCTCTTTTGAACACAAGCCATCTGCTAGAGTGACTGAAACTATCAGAAGTTCAACATACAAATGCATTTGTAATTTGTCTTCAAGAATAGTGTTGAGAAAAGAAATGTGCCTACTTTTTGCTGACATTGGAACTTCTCTGTCCATACGCTGTGACAGCATCACATAATTCTTACATGGAAACCTGGAATGGCAAGGTAAACTCCACCTGGGGAAAAGATGGGAAAAGCTTACATTTCAGAGAAAACACTTGAACCCCAACCTTTTTTTCACCCATTTTTTTCACCCAGTGTTTACAATAAGGAGTGTTTTTTGTGTATGACTTAACTATGCCTTTCAACACCTCAGAAACAAAGGTTTTAAAGTGACTACCTGAGTGCTTGCATTAATGAAAAGTAATAAGTGAGTTGTGCATGAATGAATGGGTTAAGAGAGAAACTTCTCTCTTTCCTTCTTAGTACTGGAATCCAGGTTCATCCATGTGAAATAGAATGGTGGAAGATAAAGGACAGAGAGAAGGAGGTATTACTCCACGCAGCACATAGTTAAACTATGGAATTCATAACTGTATGATGTAGGGTTAGTTACCAATTTATATGGCTGTAAAAGGAGATGAGATTAATTCAGAGAAGACACTGCTATCAATGTCTGCTAGGCAACGTGCCAAGATTACCAGCTGCTGGAGAAGAGCAATGAAAGAAGACCACAGGTATCTGCTAGGCAACAATTAACAACAATATATTGCACTGCCAAGACCTTTAGTATGAACCAGTATGCTACTATATTTGTTATTATATTGTAGTTTAGTTTTGGATGTCATGATTTGATAGTTTAGTTCTGGATACAGTTTTGTGCTAAAAGCAAGCGGATATAATTATTTCAGTGAATTCCAAATATGATTCTACTCCCAGGAATAAAACAGATGTGTACATTCCTAAATATGTATATACTTCCAACTGCACAATTTTGAAAAGGTATTTGTCTAAAATATTTTTTTAAAAAACCAAAACTGGATGAAGAAACACCGTTTCCAGGTTTTCACTGTTGCTGTTCTCAATTATTTCTCATTCTGATCATTCTAGGAAAAGTTTCTAATGTTAGCTTGTTTTGTTTTTTCATAAAGCATTCTTTATGAAAATACATAGATGGTGTCTAAATGATACTTTGGTCCACAGCCCAGGATGAAACTAAACAAAGTGTTAATTTCATGGATGTCAACAATTGGAATTTGGGAAGGAAGAGTTGAACTTTTTTCCTCATCCTGTTATGAATCCCCTCCTAAAAAAAGCAGCTCCACAAATCTGCAAATGATGCTCCCTTTGGTGAGAGGAAGGCAGAAGTGGTCAGCATACAACCCAGATGCGGCCTCCAACATACCCTAATGTTAAGAAACATTTTGAAAAAAAATTATTCAAAAAGCCCCTTATCCTAGAAAATCTAATAATTTCTACAGTGGTTTCTTAAACTGGACTTGTTTCCTTCCAAAAAGTACATCATTTCTGCAGCTATGCAAGTAGATTTTGGCCATAAACATATAGTTAACTTTTTGCATCCATCTACAACTCAATTTGAATAAATAGAACAACAGCAGGGCCCCCTCTTTACAGGTGTGACCCAAGAAATTGTAAGGTTGAGTTGCTCAAAACTGAAAGTCTTATTTGTGAGGAATTCGAAGTGGTTTTGACATTATTTGCACATTTTACCTGGGTAATCATGAATGAAAATTACTGCTGAGTTGGCATGGGGACTTCAGTTTCTGGCTCTGATTGTAGAATCACCCTATTGGTTTTCAATGTAGCAGGAGAAATCTAGAAATGAAACAAATACATTATTTCAAAAACCTTGGTAAACAATGAGATGATCTGGAGAATGCTTTTCGGAATTCAATAGTAAATTGTAGTAATAAGAACAACTGAACAGCTGAGTACCTTTACACTGGATCAAGCAGGATAAAATAATGGTTGTTGTTATGTGCCATCAAGTCACTTCCAATTTAAAATGACCCTATGAATTAATGACACCGCTAAGGTCTTGCTATTAACAGCCTTGCTCCATCTTGCGAACTAAAAGATATTATTGAGTTAATCCATTTCATGTTCAGTTTCCTCTTTTTCTGCTGTCTTCACTTTTACTAGCATTATTGTCTTTTCTAGTGAGCCTTGTGTTTGTATGATATGCCAAAAGTATAATAATCTCAGTTTAGACATTCCCACTTCTGGAGAGAGTTCAGACTTGATTTAAGATTAGTGATGTTGAAAGATCAATACAAATATATTATCTTGTGATATATATTAATTTACAATAGCCTGTAAGAGTTTGTGTGTGTGAAGTAAAACAGTGTGCCAGTCAAACTAAAGAGTGATTATGAAAACTATATTATAGTTGCTAATGATTATATATAATAATAATAAAACAAACCTGACATCTAGAGGACAAACAATGTAAATGCATTTTATTCTGCCTGTAAACTAAATTCATGAGCCTATGGTGTCCAATATTTCTCTTTTTGCCAGTAAGAAAAACTGATTGGCTGTCAAGCAATTTTTATGAATATATCACTGCTTTCTGGCACCCAGCTATTGCTAACAAGTAGAGATTCTGCTGTGAAGCAAGATTGAGTAAACATTAACAGTGAGCTATAAATACATGAGAAATCTTCAGTTTTTGTGAATGAGCTAGAAGCAGGCTACACTCCAGCAATCTGAGTACTCAATTTACTAACCTCAGAAGAATGGAAAACTGAATTCACCCTGAACTGGCTACCTGAGCCTGTTGGGACTGAACTCAGATCATCATCAGAGTTTTGACTGCAGTTCTGCAGTTTAACTACTGCGCCATGAGGCTTTAATGGCTTTCTCTTGGTTTACTGGGCCAAAGTTATGATAAATGGAATGTGTGATCATAATTTATTGTTTAGCACATAATATCCTGCCTTCCTCCCACCACAGAACTCAAGGCAGTGCACATAAGGGTTTTCAGATGGTCTCCAATCCAGACACTAACTCGAGCCAAATCTGGCTGGTTTCAGCAAAGTGGCTGAGTCTTATGTCTTGACACTATACCCTTGCCCCAACTAACACCCCACAAGCAGATCCCATATGGATGCTGTTAGTAACACAGATATTATATGATATTTTCATATGCACATTTCTCCAAGATTTAAAACAAAATAAAATCCAGAGGTACAAGTCTATGACTATGTATGTACATATAGCCAAACTCAGACGAATGGTGAATGCTATTGTGTACAGCACTGTTACAGAAGTCAATAATATATATGCCTGAATCAAGGTCCTTATCTGGCTCATCAGACCAGTGAGGTAGACAACTCTTATTTACATTTTACAAGTATGGAATAGGGACTGGGTGATAGCAACACTAAGTGCATTGCTAAATTAGGATTTATATCCAGCTTCCTAAAATCTAATCCTCAAAATCTTATCCATTGCTCCTGTTTTCAAACACACACAAACAAACAAACTATATTTCATAGATGTCAGCTGTCGGTGGATTACAGTAAAATGTTTGGTGAATCAAGATCACAATTGATGGAAAACTCAATTATCTTGGACATAAATAATCTGCCAAAATGGGAGCCAGTAACTTTGGCTGAAAGAAAGACCTTAATCTCTTGCCTGAAAATTAGGAAGTCCCCAGGATCAGATATAATCCCAACTGAAATTTTGAATTTCTAATTTCATAATATTGACTGGTGGGCCCCCCCTCCCAGCACATCCAAGCAGGTTTCAGGAAGGGCCACTCAACCCTTGACTAAGTTTAGTACTTAGTTATCTGGCTGAGAAATATATGAGCCCTTATAGGAATGGGTTGTTTGAAGCCTTTATTTACTTTTGATTCGATCCCTAGGAATAAATTATGGGATAAATTGTATCTCTCTTCAATTGATAAAAGATTACTTTATCTTATTAGCTGCCTTTATCAGCATACTATAGTTTGAGTAAGGTGTGGCCTGGATGGTAATTTGAGAAATCCAATTCTTGCCACTAGGGGTGATCTTCCAGGGCTGTATATTAGCCCCTATATTATTTGATCTTTGCATATAGCAACAGAGGAAGTCTTTGCCAACTTTGGTCCATGAAGTTCTGGTGCTAGGCACCTCTTGATCAAGTCATTAAGGTAAAGATTAGAGATGGGGGCATTCACAGGTGGACATAACAAGGGTCCAGCCCCCTGGGGCCGGACCATCCACTCAACTTCCACTGTTGCCGTGGGCTCCGCACTCCTTCCTGTCGCTCTTTGACCTTGCAGCAAAGCTCGTCCTCCCGCCTCCTGCCAGGAGTGGCTTGCAGACCACGCGATCGGGAGCGATTATGTCCACCTGTGTGGGGATATTGGTATTCGTATACGAATACCCCCACCTCTAATCTTTACCTTAATGACTTGATCAAGAGGTGCCTAGCACCAGAACTTCATGGACCAAAGTTGGCAAAGACTTCCTCTGTTGTGATATGCAGATGACAGTGTTCTTATGTCACTATCTAAAATAGGTCGTAAATGACTTTTATATGTTTTTATGGGATATTGTAAAGATAACTTACTAACAATCAATTTCAGGAAAACCCAGATTATCTGTGTTTTTTTCTTTATGTGTTGAGGTAATGAATGGATAATCACATTGAGCAGGTTAAAAAGTTTAAATATCTGAGCATTGTTTTTTCTTCCACTCTCTCTTGGATCAGCCATAGACAGTCGGCAGCGCAGGTGGTACAGAATATAAGTAAAGCAGTTCTTTGGGCTTTTTACACCAAGGAGGCACAGTTCATCCCTGTTTCATTGCAGGCAGCTAAGGTCAAAATCCTATCTCAGCTGTTATATGACATTTTTATATGGATTCAAGGTTTTAATTCAGCTGTTGAATGTGTCCTCTCAAACCTGCTGTGCTCATTTTTTTTGGAATGCTAAGGTTCATCTGCAGGACTACAACCAGAGGCTGGCCTCATACCTGTAGAATGTAGAGCTTGGTCTCTTGCCTTTTGGTACTGATTAAAAGTTGTGTATGCTGACCCATCCCTGTGTTGCCTTTATTGCTTGCTAAAAGATATCCCCATCAGCTTTTGATTTAAGGGATTTATAGCTAAATTACACTCCTTAGGCTTTTATATGGATTTTCTCTCCACACAAGATCATCTTAATTTTCAACCCATTTTAGAACAATGAATCAAAGACGTGAATTTACAACATTCTCTATCAAATGCCCACAGATCTTGCTCATGAACACATTTTGGCCTAAATTTGGAGTTTCCTAAGCATGCTGGTTATCTAGATAAACCCACTGTCCCCAGATGACAGCACACTTTTTCAAGAGCTAGATTCAACTGTCTCCCTTCAGCAATCCTGGAAGGGTGCTATTATAGCATTCCTTATGAAGATTGGCTGTGTGCCTGTGGAGATGAAGGAGTCGAGTCTTTGGCCCATGTTTTGTTTGAATGTAGACTCCACAGAGAAGAATGTAACAGACTTCTCTGCTTTATTATGAGAAAATGCCCTGGAAGGCCATTCACATGGTCTTTGGAGTATTTGTTGGGAAGTATAAACCAAGCAATTACAGAGTCTGTGGCTAAGTTTTTGTTTTATGTTGTAATATCTCATAAAAAGACTGTATTAAGCTGACTGATTTTCCAAAATCTGTGCATCTTTTAATGATTACTTACTATTTTGTTCTTATTGTTGTATTGTTTCAGTCTGGATCTGTGACCATATAATAAAAGAAAGAAAGAATAGATGGACTTTTAACAAAAGGAAAGTTTATACAAAGTATGACAATACTCTGCTTGACTTCAGTAAATCTGGGATCAGGCCCCACATGTCAATGGCTGAGTTTCTCAATTAAAAAAATTAGAAGCCATGGTTTTAATTTCTTCAAAACCAGAAAAATTAATTAGTGTCTTCTAATATACTTTGGTTGAAATCTCATTCCTTTTATAAGTCACAAGTAGAGTAGACCCATTTGAATCAATGTAAATACAGGAGAGTTGTCTGAAAGTTGAGTCATGGCAACTGGACTTTTTTTTAATTAGGCTGAAACATTTCGCTACTCATCAAAACAGCTTCTTCAGTCTGAGGAGAGTTGGTAGGAGACCCCTGATATATTCTCCACATTGGTTTCACTTCCCCCTGGTCTGAATAGGCTCGTTAGATGGACTGGGGGTGAGTGAAAATTCCACTTCTGCAGTTCTTCTCCACCCATTGTCATGAGTCATTAACAGTCATTAACAGTGGTCTTTCTGGTATGTGGTTCTGATCTTTCTGGGGACAGATGAAAGGGCAGCATGATAAATATCACGTTCACCAGGGAAGACACCAAAGACAACCAGCTGGCTTTTCTGGACTGTGCAGTTATCATAGGATCCAACGGCAATTTAGGAATAGAAATCTACAGAAAACCTACACACACTGATCAATACCTGCGGTTTGACTCTCATCACTCATTGCAACACAAACTAGGGTTCATCAGGATGTTAAACCAGAGAGCACGAAAATTCCCCACTTCCACAGAAGCCAAGAAGAATGAAGACAGACATCTAAAGACAGTCCTTAAGGTCTGTGGCTATCCAAAATGGGCCTGCAGGACAATGGAAGAGTCTGAGACTCAGAGCCGATGGAAGAACCTAGTCATTCCTTACATGGCAGCTGTGTCTGAAAAGCTCAAAATGATTTTGGTAAACACCATGTATCCATGCACTTCAAACCCACAAACACACTAAGGCAGAGACTCATCCACCAAAAGACCAGACACCAAAACATATCAGGAGCAATATAATATATGTGGTCCAATGCAAAGAGGAGTGTTCAGAGTTCTACACTAGAGAAACCAAACAGCCACTAATCAGGACAATGGCCCAGCACAAAAGAGGCAACAGCTCCGGACCACAATCAGCAGTGTTCCTTCATTTGAAGGACAAAGGACACTCATTTGATGACCAATATGTCCTTATTTTGGACAGAGAAGATAGGTGGTTTGAGAGAGGGGTCAGGGAGGCCATACATGTGCATATGGAAAATCCCTCACTCAACAGGGGTGGAGGCCTTAGATACAATCTGTTTCCTATTTATCATGCTGCCCTTTCATCTGTCCCCAGAAAGATCAGGACCACACACCAGAAAGACCACTGTTCAGACCAGGGGGAAGTGAAACCAATGTGGAGAATATATCAGGGGTCTCCTACCAATTCTCCTCAGACTGAAGAAGCTACTTGGATGAGTAGCAAAACGTTTCAACCTAATAAGAAAGAAGTCCAGTTGCCATGACTCAACTTCCAAATAACCTCACCTGGATGACTGAGAATCTTCACAGATTTACAGGAGAGTTGACTCACCAAATCCTCACTGATTCAATGAGCCTACTTTGGTACAATTTACTACATTAAGCAACAGGATTTTACTCATAATATTATTCTGGAATAAAAGAAATAACTTTTCTTCTACATTTACACAGAAAATGGCTCCTCTTAACACAGCACATACACAATATGCACTGCATTTTATACTACACCTTAAATTTAATTAGTAGACACTACATGGGGATATGTAGCTAGGTAACAAACATTAGAAAGCTACAGAATTCAGTGTAGCAGCACAAATTTTATGATGTCTATTGCATGGTGTAACAATGTAGTTTCCAAGGAATGTGTTTAATAAAACCACACATCAGAAACCAAATGTGTTTACCCTCAACTTCCTTTACCAGATGTTACAGTACCCAGAGTAGTTTGGGTTTATAGCCAATTAAATTATAGAACATTTCCTGACAAGTGAAAGAACTGCAGGCACAAGATGTGCCATGTTATTCTTTACAGAGAGTTGCAATCAAATCTGTCAGCAAAATCCGATTTCAACACACAGACACACACAATGAACTGCTGGATAGCTCAGTGATTTAGGTCTCTGGCTGTAGAGCTAGAGGTTGGGAGTTCAATTCCCCACTGTGCCTTCTTGACAGAGACTAGACTTGATGATCCATAGGGTCTCTTCCAGCTCTGGAGTTCTAAAACAAATTGCAGCATCCTTTATTGCACCTGAGGGCAGCAGAGTGATTTAAGGGGTGCAGGAATAGCTCTCAGCACATACAAACCTTTTCTCTATGAGTGACCCAGCAGGAATAGCAACATGTTCTAGAGTTCAAGCTGATTATCTCCCAATGCAAAACTTTTTTCAGCGAAAAATGTTTCAAGTGATGATAATATATTATAATTTTGTATCCCCTAGTTACTTCCTATGGATCATCTGTGCTGGAAACAGGATGCTGAACCAGATAGAACTAGGCTCTGATCCAGCAAGGACGCAGATCTTTCAGAGCCTTCTTTATGTTGTTGTTTAGTCATTAAGTCGTGTCCAACTCTTCGTGACCCCATGGACCAGAGCACGCCAGGCCCTCCTGTCTTCCACTGCCTCCCGGAGTTTGGTCAAATTCATGTTGGTAGCTTTGATGACACTGTCCAACCATGGCACTAGTTAAATTTACAATGCTTACATTCTTCTTCTCAAAATACCACTGCTCATTGTCAGGTGTATTTACTAACAAAGGCCCTGGTCACATGAGGGAAATGTTCTCTAGTTAACCCCCAGTTAAATTGTTGTTGTTTTTCCTAGTCACATGATGCACAGTCAAGATCAAAACATTTTCCCAGTCAGTGGTGTAACTGCAGTTTATTTTCCACTCCATGAGAGGGTTGTGTTATTTTGTACCTCTGCTGTATTGGTGCATTCCTTATCAGAATTGTCTATGTGCATGACCTGTCCTGCTTCTGTTCAGAATCAAAGCCAGGAAGGTAGCCACCATTATTGTGGCATGTGTTTTCTTATTATTATTTTTCAAGGCCAGTACATTGATACATTAGTAAAAGTTTGTCACAGAGCAATCTGAGCCATTGCTGCAGTAACGGCATTTCAACACACCACTTTTCACCAAACATTGTGAGGAGACAGTCATGTGGGGGGCTGCAGAGGGGAAAAGGAAAAGGCAGGTTAAACTGAAAGGGGAAGGGGTAGCAGATGGACCAATACAATTCTGCAGGAGCAGTCAGCACAACAGAGGACATATTAACAAACAGAAATGCCTTCCCAATATATCAACGTATCAATATATATATATTGATACATTGATATATATATCAATTGATATTGAGATATATATATATTGATACATTGATATATTGCGAAGGGGTTTCTGTTTGTTAATATGTCCTCTGTTGTGCTGACTGCTCCTGCAGAATTGTATTGCTATACACACACACACACACAGAGAGAGAGAGAGAGAGAGAGAGAGAGAGAGAGAAATCAAGGAGCTGAAGCAAGAGAGAAAGTAATCAGTATCACAGTGTAGCCAGCCATAATGATGTAAGTGTTGTTGTTGTTTAGTCGTGTCCGACTCTTCGTGACCCCATGGACCAGAGCACGCCAGGCCCTCCTGTCTTCCACTGCCTCCCGAAGTTGGGTCAAATGCTGCCTTGTCGTGGCGAAGGGGCTTGAGTAATTCAGAGAAGCTATGGGCTATGCCGTGCAGGGACACCCAAGACGGACAGGTCATAGTGGAGAGTTCTGACTAAACGCGATCCACCTGGAGCAGGAACTGGCAAGCCACTCCAGTATCTTTGCCAAGAAAACCCCATGAACAGAAACAAAAGGCTAAATGATGTAAGTAGGAGGAAATAAATCATTAGTGCTAAAAGTTCTTGGGACATTCACCCTGGTTTATATAGCACATGACTGAGAATCAGTACAACAGAGGTATGGAAAGTATTAGAAGAACTAGAGAACATTTCCCTGGTGTGATCAAGGCCAAAAGTGAGAAGGACTTGGTATGGCGGTGGGGGCAGAGGCTCTGGCAAGAGCTAACAGACATAATACCATAGCAAGCCTTTCCTTTCCTTGTTGGCTTAGCCTGTAAGGCAAAGGGGTGTAGCCAGCCATTGCCTCTGTTCTTTTTTCCCCCTACCTCCTTTCATGTCTAGTCTACCCACTGTAATGCAATCTTTTACAAATCTACGCACAAGAAACTCCCATTACATGCAATGGGATTGATTCCCAGGCAAATCAGTGTAGCATTACAGTCTTAATCTTAAAAGTAGTACAGGACTCTTTATTTTTGATGCAATGTACTAAGACAGCTAACTTTCTGGAAGGTGTTAAGAAATGTATTGATTGGTTGAGCTTCTAGACCACTCGACTTAGTGAAATACTAGGGGAGGTTTACATACGAAACATACAAACTAAAATAATAAAATAATGCATAGTCAATAGTATGTACTCTAGAGTAGTTGTTCTCAAACTGGGGTCCCCAGATGTTCTTGGACTGCAACTTCCAGAAGCCTTCACCACTTGCTGTGCTGACCAGGATTTCTGGGAGTTGCAGTCCAAGAACACGTGAGATAGTCAAGGTTGGAAACCACTGCTCTAGCTGGCCCATCTGGAAGTCACTTAATAGAATTTGAAGTGAAGTAGGAAAATCAAAGAATAATTAAGTAAAATGGATATGGGACAAATTTTCTGTGACTGTGAAGAAATCCAATCAGTTTCTGGGAGTTGCAGTCCAAGAACAACTGGGGACACCAATATCTGTCCACTGTCCAGCCAGTGATCCAGGCCACCCACCACAGCAGTCCATCCTGTTCCCTCTTCTAACTTGTTTCCCATTTTGAACTCATCAGACAGTGTTCCATAGCTATTAAGCATACTCGGAGAGCTTTGCACTGCCTTTTTTTTTTTTTTTTTTAATTTAATCCCTCTAAAGGTTTTCTGTACTTTTGCAGTTCAGGAGGCAGATGCAGCTAGCATGGAAAGAACACTTGAAATGTTGGGAGAAGATAGTTTTGTGTTAGGAATGCCATGTAAGATGGAGGAGTGAGTCCCTGCGCCTTTAATAGCTATACAGATGAGGAAATTTCAGCAGGTGTATCTTCCGGTATATGGTCACTGGCCATGCCCTTTGGGAGATTCTAGAAACTGTAGCCCAAAAACTAACTTTTCCAAGCTATGAACAGATCTGAATGGGAGATTAAAGTCAGGAAAGAGAGGAACAGAAACAGTAAAACAATTAAAGTGGGTAAATGCAGAGTGAGAAGGTTAAAGAAAAGCAATAGGAATTACAACAGGAACTAGAAAGAAAACAAAGAAAGAAAAGAGTTAAACCTAGACAAAAACTTATACAGAAGGAGGGAAAGGTTAATAAAGGAAGTCACATCTGAAGGTAGGGTAGGCACTGGCAGCTGGTCGCCCAGCCTAACCATCAGCCAGCCCACTTCTGCTTGCCTCCTTACCAGGGGCAGAAGGCCAGGCAGGCACTTGTTCGTGGCTCCCTCCTGCTGCAGGTGTGAACGCTCGTTTGCCAACCTGCCTGCATTCCTGGATATTAAGATTACCCGCCTGTCCTGCGCCTTCCGGTCAGCACCAAACATCCGGGGGGAGAAGATATTTCCTACTCCCCTTTGCCAAGACCCAGCGGGTTTAAGTGCTGAACTGTCTGTGCCCACTTTTTTCACAGGGAAAGGGGAATAACAAAGCCTCTCTCATTTTCCCGGCTGTTCTCCCACATTTCCTTAACCCAGAGAAAGTCCAACTCAAAAAAGAAGGGGCAGAAGAGCAACGCTACCTCCGGACGTGGCAGAGGAGGCGCTCCCATCTTTTCCGAGGGGTACGATTTTGACGCTCAGGCTGCCTTGGGCAGAGCGAGCAGGCGCCCCCGGACCACACCGCCCTCGCTCTTTTCTTTAAATAAATAAATAAATCAGGCCCTTCGTTCCGGTGCCTCTTCGACTCCGACAGCAGCGACTTGACGCGGGGTGGGAGAGGGCTGCCGGGCTGATCTAAAAAAGAAGAGCAAGCAAAAATATGGACCAAAAAAATCCATCTTCTTTACTTGTGCTCCAGCTGCTTTCTTAACCAAGCAAACAAAAAAGGTGCATTTTCCTTTTTGTTCCAGCTCTGTTTCCTTGCAGCCTTCCAGATCCTCCGCTTCATACAGCCGGGGAGCCTCTCATTGAGGGTGCTGCGCCTTCTTTCTTTCGGCTCTCTGACAGAGGAGGAAACCCAGGCCCCCCCCCAGGGCCCCCCCCCCCAAGAGTCCCCTGCCGCTCCAGCCGCTCTTCACTCTGCCCTCCCCTCCCCTCCTGGACAAGTGCGCACTTCCTTGAGACGGAATTTCTCTTTAGGGTTCCCCTCATTCGGACCCAAAAACCTCAACGCCCCCCCCCCAAGCTCATGTATATCGATTGCTACCTCCCTCTCCTCCTCACCCCCGCGGGCATTTTTTTCGTTGTTCTTATTAAATGTACGGCGTGTTGCCTTCAGCGGCGTGAGGAGAAGTCAGGGGGGGGAGAGAGAGAGAAAGAGAGAGAGAGAGAGAGGCCAGCTCCCGGCAGAACTGGTTATAATGAATGAGTCCAATGGGCCCTGCCTGGGATGCGACTGGCTAACAACTGGGGACGGTCCACCTTATCGCCATTGCGGAGGTTGGGAAGAGCTTAAATGGGGAAGACACGCCGCTCTCTGGTCCTGAAGAGCCTCAGCCGGCCCGTTCCCCCGTTTTCCTCTGGCCAGAGAGGCGGAAGCGACAGAAGCCGTGGGAAGCGCTGCTTGCTTCTCCGCCGTTGAGAGACGGCCGGCCCGGCGGTACAGCTGAGGAAAACCAGCCACCCTCTTCCCGGCGGCGGCGGCGGGAAGAGTTGAAAATGTCCCTCACGAAGCCTATCAAAAGCTCTGTTCCCTCCCCTCTCTCTACTAGAGAATAGAAGTACACCCTTTCCCCCCCCTCCTTTTCACCCCCCAGAGTTGGGGGACATAGAAGGAGCTTTCCCAAAGAGGGGGAAAGCATTGTGAGTACACTGAGGCGTCCCCTGGGCAACCACCAGCAGCCAGCAAACCCTCCACTTCCAGAAGCGTTGCACCAGAACAGCACTCAACCCACCCACGTCATGGACGCCGACCCCTCGAGGGCGGCTGAAGACCAGGAAAAGTTTCTGCTCCCATCTCACGCTCTGGCTGCTGGTGGTCAAATATCGTCTGATTGTCTTGACATTCTAATTGGTTTTTGAGTTTGCCTATTTCACATGCATCCGCGATTTTGAATCGTGCAACGCTCTGATACCAATAAAGACAGACCCACAGAGTTAAGTCCCAACCGCTGTATTTCAAAAATCGGTATGATATGAATGGATAGGCTTTTAAAACTGTTTTCAATGTGTTTCTCATAGGAACACTCCTTTAATAGTGTTTTCGTATCACATCTAATGGTGTTTTCTGTTTGTAGCTGACTTTTTAATCATGTTGTCAGTGGCCTTGGGTTCTAGTTCTGTCCCCAAAGACAGAATATAAATACATACATTAAAAGGAAAATCCCCTAAAGCATGGAAAAACAATAGCAATTCCATATGTAGTTTACAGAAGAATGGCAATGACCTTGGAGCCCTATGCCAGGAAACATGGCGGGGGGGGGGGGGGGAGAGGCTTTTCTTCCTCTTAAATTGGCTGTGAACAAATAAAGTGGGAAAGGGGCTCAAATGTACAGTGTCATGCATGAAAATATAATAATCGGCATCTTATTATACAGAGTATGATGTACTGGATAGAATGATGGACCAGGACTCAGAAAAGCTGGGTTCAAATCCCTGGTTGGCCATAGAAATGGAACGGTAAAAACATTCCTGAAATACTTGCTTACTTTGAAAGCTGCATTAGAGGTGCAATAAAACAGTTCTGATTTGACCGTACATAATACACACATATTCTATTATGATTCTCAACAATAGACCCATTTATTCAGTGAGATTTACATAAGTGTTGACTTACCTTCCAGTAATTCTTTGAAATGGACTATTCTCCAGTTCAGACTAGCAATTGGATACTGCCTAGTATCATTTTTTCTGAAAGGATCTCGTGTGCTCACAGTCGAAAATTAAGTCTACTAAGTTTCATGAGGCTTCCTTCCTGGTAACTGGAACAGCCATCGTCATCGAGATCACTATTGTAGCTACTTTCTCTGTATTGGTTTCTGACTTCCAGCAGTCTCACTTCTGCTGCTGCTGCTACTACTTTTGAAACCCACTCCGTTTTTTAATTATCCCATGCATCTATGGCAGTATTAGCTGAGTGGGGTGCAAACACATTGCCAAAAGATGTGAGACATGCTATGGGACTGGAATGAGCTAATTCACATTCTTCCCCATTGACCACATGACATAAATGCCAGTACAAATCAGCCTAGAGTTTTTGCCCCTCAATCTATAGTTTTACCTCTGCTTCTATTCTTTCTCTTTTTTTACCATTGGATCAATTCACATTGGTTCGGGTAGTGTGATAGCTTGAACCAATGCAGAAAACTTTGATCCTTCGCTCTCCACCATTCCCTTCTGGGCAGAATATGCCATTTCTTTCTTTCTCTCTTTTTTTTCTTTTTTTAAAAAAGCTTGATACTAGCACTCTTGCACTAGAGTACCTGGATGCGGAGGGGGAGGAAATAGAGAATGAGAGGAGGAAACCACCACCCTGCCCTTGTTTACAGCTTATTAAGTAGTGGCTGAATCTTGTGCAGGGATACAGAAGAGCTGCAAACAAGGCTGTTCAGCAAATTTCTCTGTGACCAGCTAATTTGAACAGACCCAGGGAAACCCAAACTCCCCAGTGCAACTTTACAGTGAGTGAATTCACATTTCTCTCGCTGTGAGAATTCTTTTTAAAAAGCTGCATTCTACAGATTTGAATGCACATGTAGTATTATCTGAATAAGATTGACTTGGTTTGTTTTTCATCTTGGGACATCTGCTTGAAATAACCAGTTCAATTACTGTGGTTTTCTCTTCTGAAATAAAGAACGTCCTCATAGTGCTGTAATCTTATATAATATTTTATAAATTGCACTCTTTGTTTATCCAAAATTTTGATTACATGAATATTTTGGTGCCCCAAGAATTATTCATTGAGATTTCACCACATTTGCATTACTTTCTCTGTTATGATAATACATGCCAATAGGAAAAAGAAAAGAAAAAAGCAATCTTGGAGATTGCTCATAAAATGAGGTATTGGTTGTGTATCTATAGAATTCAAGCATGTGTGAACAATCTACCCAAAGGTTAGTCCCAACTAGAATAGATCCATTTAATATCTGGGATTTGTCAACACTGGTGAAAATCTCATCGATTCTAGTAAAAACAAAGGGCTAGCGCCAATTGTTGTTCCCAGCTACTGCAGATTGATTTAATGAATAGAATTTCTCAACACTAATGTAAACCCAGTGTATTCAGCTTTCTGGGGGACTAACAATAGGATATAGCCTTTATTTTTACTAGAACCTTGAGGTCCACTATCTTGAACTTATCACAGAAGACACACTTGAGATCAATGACTTTTAAACATAGGAATTTGTTTTGAGCACCAGAACTGAATGAAACACACCTGAAGATTTCTTCATTTGAACAATGTAGTTTGGGAAAGGAGGGTCATTTTGTTGTTGCTTGTGGATAAATAATTGGGAGACAGAAATTCATTCTGATAAACTGGAAATGATAGAAAAATGTACTGACTGGGTCCAGATCTATATTCTTTGCACCTATTGTATACACTCACTGTTGAACACAACCCCATTAGTTTTAGCAGATTCAATCTGTACATACTTGTTGAACCTCCTGTCTCTATGCAGAGCAAGATGAAAATGGATCAAAAGCATCCACACTTGGACAAAGCTTGCTTTCCTACAAAGAGCTTGTATTCTGTCAGATTTCAGTCATGCCTATTTTTCTGCAGATCCCAAACTCCACTAGACTCTTCGTATGCTCCAAGAAGTATATTTAGTTCTTAAATATATGTTGCCAAGTCAAGCCCAAATTGATAAGTTGTTGACTTATAGAATTTATTAAGAAAAATACATTTAATGTTGCATTCAGGGCTATCTCAGAATTTCATTTGCCTTCAACATTTAGGCTGAAATTCTATGAACACCTCCATCTACATCTTAACTACCTGAGGGCAAATAGTAGCTTAAGGGTGGTGATGGCTGAAATCAGGAAAACACTGTGAAGGAAGAATTAAAAACCTCTCCTCAGAACCATGAACCCAACCTTCTGTTAATTTTCTGAATACACTAGATTTTGTCTTTGCCAACTCTGTTGATTAAAGTGGGACCTACTCCATGGTTTTATTTTTAATGTGAAAAGGGTTGCTTGTCTGAACAGAGTATACAAATGTAAGTCTCTTTTAATTAGGGTAAACCTTATGCAAAGGAAAGCAAGGTGCAGCTTTCCTTAATTCTGCAATACTATTTTGTACACTGCACTGCCAGTCAAAATCCCTGTTTTTACACCTCTACACAGGCACAAGAGCTTGGTCAGATGTGTTCACCTGATCCTATACCTATTCCCAGTTAGGCAAATTTGACAATTTCTTTTGAAACAGCTAAATAATGCTTTTTATTTTTCTACCTGGTGCAAAGACTTCTGCATAGCAGCATAATTCAGTTTCCCTAGTAAATGAAAACTACTGATGAGCTTGTAGAAGTTGATGGCTTACTTTAAAATATGCAGCCACGATTAATTGAAGCATACAGAGACACACAAAATAATACTTTCCTTACCTTCCTTTTCTGCAGTGCACCACATGCTTTTCTAGCCATGTTGTATAAAGGCTCCAGTGAGTTGTCTCAGGTCTTTCTCTAAAGAAAAAGGTTTCTATTTCTCACATTCATCTTGAGATGCTCCCTGTGTCATCAAAGGGACCCATTTGATCAGTGATCATTAGGTCTGGGAAGGCTTAGTAGCATCTGTCCAGTAATGGAAATCTGCAGAATGTATCTCTTCCCTTTTTCCCTCCCCTAGGTAGCAGACAGTACCACTGCAGTCTGATCGGCAGCCAGAGGGAAAGTTAGGAACTGTCTACAAATGTTCTCACTTTGTACTCAAGGAAAAAAACAGTTCCAAATACGTTCAGCTATTGCTAGTGAAACAGGAATAGTAATTATTTGAGAGACCCAAAACACTAACCAAACTATTATTCTTTTTTACAGTAGCTTCCGTTAGAGTCTCTGAAATCTGAATGTTTCCTGTTATGTAGAGAATTCTCACATATGGCATTAAGGTAATGGTGATATAAAACACTTACCTGAGCATATGGTTCACTGAAGATATGCACAGGAGACCTGAATAAGAGCGTGCTGGAAAGGGCATTATGTACTTCCCCCGCTCCTGTGCAAATTCCTCTGTAATTTGAATATAAAGCACATCCTACCTTATATATACAAACTCATTAAAATTGCTTTCTTCCACTTGCCAACAACCATCGGATCCCAGCCGTGAAAGCCTTCGAGAATACAAAGACAGAAATATTGGGATTATAAACAGAAGCATATCTTTCTAGGTTAAGTAATATCTTTACTGGATCACTAAAAAGTTACAAATACGATGACAGAACTCTTTGTCAGGCTAAGATGGTATAAAATTTGGGATTTAAATAGAAAGTTTAAAAAATGACCAGATGTAATGGCCATAGCTCATTCAGTCAGATTACCAGAAAGTTAAACTAGAAGTTTTAGATTCTATATGAGGCCAAGTAACAAAAGCACCATAAGTTCACAGGCTATCCACCGAGAGACCATGAAGGCCTGACTTGCTGCCCCCCCCCCCCCAAATCCACCAATTGCTCTGTTGCAGGCTTCTGCAGTAGGCTTGCAGCAGAAGAAAGTGGAGCTGGTATCTGTCCTTACATCAGAAAAACAGGATAAAGAATTCAGGTATCTTGCTTACCAAAAAGTCATTTGCAGTCAATTTGGCATTCGTGCCTAGAGGTCAAAAGAGATAGATTCCTCACAGAGTGCAGTCTCATAGAAGAGACCCTTTCTATGGCAGGAGAATTTTTCCTGGGTGGCTTATCATGATATTTCCAAATTGTTGGTGTTTTGTGCCATCAAGTCAGAAATGACACATAGTGACCCTAATAAGGTGTTCAAGGTAAGTGGGATATTTAAGAAGTGGCTTTATCAGTTCCACAACGCCAGTGAGTTTCCATGACCAAATGGGCATTTGAACCCTGATTTCCAGTGCCCTACTCCATCACTCTATCCAATCCACTACACTACACTGGGTATCCCAATATTTCCAATAGCAGGTACCAAAAAAAGAGCTATGTGATCCATCCATAGAAGCAAAGTCCTGCACTGAGCAATATGTTTATTGGATTGTTGAAAAGTTAAAAAGAAGGTAAGCTTTCAAGCTGTCCCAATTCTTAAGTGTTCTACTTGAACCCTGAATCTTATACCATCTTTGCCTGGTGCTCTGTAGAACTTGAAGGCTTGCCTTATTCGTAGCTTTTTAGTGAGCCAAAAAAGGCATAGTCTAACTAAGAACTGTACTGTATTTTTGTGTTGAAAATTGTTCAGCGTACTTAGACAAAGTGAAGAAATAAACTTACAAATATTGGGCCTATCGACACTGGGAAATTTGGTGTGGTCTGGTCCATACTTAAAAGATTCTTAAGTGCAATCTATTTTAACTCTCACTTGAGTGATCCTTCCATCCACACAGGAAATCATCCTCTTCTCCTGTGCTACAGGTCTATGCAGATTTACCTGTTTACTCATGAGTAAGGAGGTGGCAGCAACAGAAGTCGAGGACAGTTGCAGTGTGGGGAAAGACTTGTCCCAGTTCACTGGCTGGGGGTCGGGAAACAGAACACAGAGGGAATCTTAGTAACAAAATCATAACATTTTATTACTTTGGAAATTTTATTATTTTTGAACTACTTTATTATTCCAGAACCACTTCATTACTTTGGAAAAAATAGGGTATGTAATTATGGTGTACAAAATAATTACAAGATGATATCTACATGTAGCAAAGATGCAGCACAAAAAACATGAGTTTCAATGATAAAGGCTGGGCATATAAGATGCAAAATGGACAGATTTAGAGCAATCTCAAGAAATGAATGCAATCAAAAGCTGGTACATTTACTTTAGATTAGGGGGGAAATAAAGTGTTTCACTTCCTGGTAGGTCAAGATCACTTAAAAAATCACAGAGAGCAAAGGCTATCCTGGCTTTTACAGCTTCTCGTCATAAATCTACAATAGCAAGATCAGCCTTGGCTCAGAAACAATCAGGTGCACAAATATCTTTATCTTCACATGGAGAGAGAGGAGAAAAATTGGATGATGTGGAGTGGGACACCTCCTGAGCCTGGTTCCCTGTAGAACAGGTACAAAAATTGGGTTTGGGTTGGAGGGCAGTGAAGCAGTTATTTATTCCAAAATCCTAACTAACTCAAAGAACATAACAGATAAGAGACAAGAGACCTACAAAAAAGAAATCAAGGGAGGGAAACAAGACAAATGCTGCATGTGCCCAGTTTTGGAAAGCCCAAAATATCTTTACAAAATACTCTAGTCTCTTAGCTTGTCCACAAGAAAGATAACCTACTGTACTTGAAACATAACACCTTCAAAGGCCATACCAAGGCAATGAACACACAAAGGTCAAAATTGAGCCCTTTTTCACAAATAAACTGAATTTTCTTTAAGTTTCTTAGGTGGATGACCAAATTCCCAGTGTATGGGCAGCACAACTTGTATTGATATTGCCTAAATACAAGAGCAAGTGCTTTACTAGAGGCCAAGGTCAATCAAGATGCACAAGGAAGCAAGGCAGTGCAAACAAGCAGCTAATACCTTGGGTGTTTGACAAAGTCTCTATTTATACTGACTATTTTGTGGCATTTAAAGGTATTTATAACATAATAAGCTAGGAACATAAACAAGATGGTAAAGTTGGGTGTGTTTAGGATGCATATTGTAAAAGGAAGTACACATTTTTCTCTGGTTTTGGATCCAATGACTGAGTATTCAGCCAGTTAAGCAAGCATTATGAAAGCCATACGTCCAAGAGACAAACGACTAGGGTTCTCTAAAACCAGGGGCACCACAAGAAAACACCTTGCAGGAGCATAACCTACTGGTCTTTGGGAAGCTGGGCACACTCCATGATTGCACGGAATTTCTCAGCAGGGCTTTGGAAACATCAATTCATTTAGGTCCTTTCATTGTGTTGGTGGCTTAGCTGTTAAGAAGGATTTTATATATACCTGGAATTCCCATTGTTTGCCTAGTCACATGAAGGCAAACCATATTAAATAAGTTAGAATGGAAGAATCACATGTCATGGAATCTGAATGCATTGAATACTAGTAGCTTTTACATCACTGGTAGGACACTTGTTTCTGTCTGCCTCCAAATCTGTTGCTTATATAATTTCCTGAACAAACCACAGTACTACATGTGAGCATACACACACATGCACAGTGAGATAGATTTATATGCACTTTTGTTCCTGTGTGTGAAAACATCATGATAAAAACCCTTGCCCAAGTAGCACATAACACTTAGCTCTTTGTATATCTTTGACCATAACTTAGAAGTGTTACTTTTTTAGACTACAGCTCTCTGAATCTTCCAGTCGGTGGTGGTTGGTGAATAACTCTAACATCTTAGGGGGATTCTGGGATTTCTGGTTGAAAAATTAGCTTTTTGAAATTCAGTGTTTGAGACTAAATCTTTCCAAGTCAAAGCTTGGGTGATACTCTCTCTGGATCAGAGTACCACAATTTCTGGCAACTTGTATACCATATACAGTAGAATGTGTGCTGCCGAAAGGTAAAGTTCTTTTGATTACAATTAGATTTGTTCTGCTTTTGTACAAGAGAGGTTTCACCTGTTCAAGGACTTCAATGAAATTTGGGCAGCCTAGATGTCAGCAGGTTTATAATTACTCTAAATACATATGTGTTGTACATAATATGCATGTCCTCCCTCAATTCTGCTTCAGGGAGGACTCCTCTTCCCAGTACTCAAACTGTGAACAGAAGCACCCCTTTCTTCCACAGCCATTTTAACTCTAAGTACTATTTGTACTGGCATGTGTCCTTGTGATTATTTCTAGCACTGGACAAGCAGAACACCAAATGACCAAATCCAAATTATTCCAGGTTGAAAGTGGATATTTGTGTTTTTGTTCTCCCATCCACCTCCCAATGAACAATGTAGGAAAGGAACACTGACTTTCACTCAACCTTCACTTTTATATAAAAATGTATAACTGTTTACAGACTTTTATGTAATGACACATGAAAAAGAAGATGGGTTCTGTTACTTTAATGCCTTCTCTTTCCTGTGTCATCCAGATCTGAGCAGGAACAACTAAACAGCAAAATAAAAGTCTATAAAGTCTGGGTTTGCTTTTCTTCCTCTTTTTCATACAATGTGATACAAAACTATTAGAATAGAAACAAATTTCCTTTTTGTCACTGTCTGGGTCATCTCCTAGAAATGTGGAAACATTTTTAAATTGCAATTGCCCAGTTATGGTGCAGCAAATACTCTGGGATTCTTGCCAGTAAAGTTCAAGTCACTTATTCCCAGGGATGGGGACTCAAGTCGCAGGACTCGATGTCAAGTTGGACTTAAGTCACTCTGGTGACTTGACTCAGAGTTGAGGTTTTTTCTTCAATGACAGACTTGACTCACAACTCAGAACACACACACACACTCCCTTTTTTTTTCTGGGGAAAAAGGCTTGTTTTTAATAAGGACTCGGACTTGGGACTCACAACTTGGTACCAAAGACTCGGACTCAGGACTCAGACCCAAAACTTGCCAAAATCCCTGCTTATTCCCATTGTGCCCTAACCACAATGTTGTTCCCAAATGCAACCATATAGTTTCATTTGTAGAAATGTGTGGCAAATGAACAGGGAGAATAAAGCCATGTATCATTGAGGGCTTTAACCAGCTCCCAGTGGCTACATCCACAGCCCCATCCTTAGTTGAGGACTAGCCCACAAAATGTTTCCAAAAACAAAACAGTGAGTGCTACTTTCCATATACAAAAGGAACAATTGCAGAAAACTGGCCTTTATATAAATAAACGCATGCTTGCGTGGGAACAAGTCTATCATTTCTTGCACTGAAAATGTCATATGTCTGTTTCCCGAGGAAAGATGAACTACTGTTTATTGAGCTTCTGTTTGGATCTGCATGTTAAAAACTGAAGCTCAGAAGTACAACCTGCCATAATGGCTATATGCGAAGGTATGCATGTCAGTTTTTTGTTTTTAACTATACATCCCTGAACATGCCCGTAATCTGTCTCTTTATGCCAAATATTAAACTTTGCTATCATTTAAATGAAGAAGGTGAGCTCAAAAAGATGGCAGATTCAGAAGAATGAGGGGAAAAACAAATAGACCTTAGCTAATTAAAACTGGTTTGTTGGCAATCTTTCCAGCCATTAAAAGTCCAAGAATAATTCAGCAATGTTTACCGATTTCAGAGCATGTTGTAAAATCATGGAACAATGGCAGTGGAAGTCGAAAACAATTGTTTTCCATCAGTTGTGGGTGCCACCCTAACCAAATGCTCAGCTATGTAGAACTGAATGTTTACTTTTTCAGGCAGATAAATATACTCTTTATCACTGACCAGGCAAAGAAAGAATAGAATCAATAAGAGAAAAATAGAGCAAAGAAATGTGCGGGGGTGGGGTCTAATTCTAAACCACAGTACAAATTCTAATATTTAATTCATCAAGGGCCACATTACTATACAGGCTGCTTTTTAAGAATCCTTTAAGTAATTAGGGTCACTTTGATAATAATAATAAAAAAATCCACCCTCAGTATACAAAAATCTTGATTGAACAGAGTTTCAGGAGCTTTTCCACATGAGGTTTCTGCTCTGCACTCACCTCCCCTTATGTACTGAATATTTCAGAGGATCTCATTCTTAAATTACTCTCTTCTTAAAACAAACTGTCATTCTCTAAATGGAGACTCTCCCTGGCTGTCATGTTACAAATTAAAAAGAAAATCTACCTAATCAGGGTATGGAAGGATGAAGCACAGTTATAGGGGGCACTTTGGTCATTTCAGAGCTGTCCTTCCTCATCATGTCAAATTCACAATAAACCAGAAAGGAAGCTCAAGCTGATAAAATGGGTGGGGATCTCCAAATGAGATTCACATCCCAGTGGGGATAAAATGTGAAATATCCCAAGTCCTTGTCCAACACTCTGACCAACAGAATACAATGGGTCCCAATTCGTGGTCCTCCATATATAGTTGGAGAGTAATTCCATCAACTCTCTGCACAGACTGATGAGAGTTGTAGCCTGACAGTATCTTGAAGGCTGCAGGTTGCCCATCTCCATTCTAGCTGATTATCATCTATGATGGTTAGGAAAGTGGTCTGAGCTGCAATGCCTTGGACGGATATGAAATGCCTGGAATCACCGCAGTGTGGAAAGGCTGTGATTGACAGCTCATCATACATATGGTCAATGTAAAGTTTCAGAGCAAATACAATGTTGTCTGTTTAATTTGAATGGTTACGTACTGTTATTTCTTTACAACTACCAGAAAAGAAGCAAAAAAGACATCTATTTAAATGGCTTCTTTATCTTCATCACATATGCCATATCACTAGAAACAGAAAGAAAGATGGTTTAAAAAAAATGAAAAGACAGATAAGCATCCAGCTACCATCAAAGAAAAGAAGAAATGTACGCAGACAGTGTCTGTATTTCCTGCCTTAATGGAATAGAATCTGTTTATGAATTAAGTTAACTTAAATTTGTCCTTGACCATGATAGGTTTCATTGTGTTGCTTGAGAAAAGGAATTGAACATGACTGCTAATTAGAATTCCTCCAAGATAGACATGGATGATGGCTATAGCAAGACATACTATTTGAAAATCAAAACTGAACTGTCTTATATTTCTTCAAGCAGGACACACACGTCACTATTTAAAATATGGCATTACAAAAAGATATGATGCATAACCTGCATTGTGGACAAGAAGTTATTGTTCAGAGAGAATATAGAGAGACACAATGGTTTCCTATAGGCAAAGGGTCAGACAAAGGTGCATTTTATTTCCATATCTATTCAATCTGTACACAGAACATATCATATGGAAAGTCAAACTAGATTCAGATGAAAGAAGAGTGGCGATTCGTGGAAGGAACATCAATAATTTAAGATATGCAGATTACACCATTTAACTGGCAGAAAGCAGCAATGACTTGAAATGACTTTTAAGGAATATGAAAGAAGGAAGTGCCAAAGCAGGACTGCAGCTGAATATTAAGAAGACAAAAATCATGACTACAGAAGAACTACATAACTTTAATGTTGACAATTAAGAAATTGAAACTGAAAGATTTTGTATACCTTAGTTCAATCATCAATCCAAATGGAGACTGCAGCCAAGAAATCAAAACACGATTGAGACTCAGAAGGGGAGCAATGAAGGAATTAGAAAAGATCATCAAGTGTAAAGATGTATCACTGGAAACCAAGACCAAGAACATCTACACTCCTGTATTTCCCGTCAACATGTATGTGTGTGAAAGCTGGACAGTATAAAAAATGCTGGCAGGAGAAAAATGGTTTGTTTGAAATATGGTGCTCGAAGAGAGTTTTGTGGATACCCTGGACTGCTAGAAAGATGAACAAGTGGGCCCTAGATCAAATCAAGCCTGAACTATCTCTGGAGGGAAAAATGATGAGGCTTTCTTACTTTGGGCACATTATGAGAAGGCAAGATTCTCTGGAAAAGACAATAATGCTGGGAAAGTCTGAAGGCAACAGAAAAGAGAAAGACAAAATACGAGATAGATCAACTTCCTAAAGAAACCAACTAGCTTGGTTTACAAAAACTGAGCAAGGCTGTTGAACACAGGACATTTTGGAGATCGCTCATTCATAGGGTCACCATAAGTCAGAGGCGACTTGATGGCATGTAACAACAAAAAGATATTAGAAATTGATCAGCTATATTAAGTACCACCCCTAACTGAAATTTTAAAATTGCATTTTCCCAATATCTCTCATAGATATGCTGTTCAAACCAGAATACTGGAAGTCCAGGAAGTGCACCTACCTGCAGTCTATCAACATTTGAAAGGCCACATATGCCCTCCTCTGAAAGTGGTCTCAGAAACCACAGAGTAGCCTTTCCCAACCTGATCCGCTCTGGGTGTGCTGACAATACCATCACCCCACCCAAAAACTCAGCTGGCCATGTTAACATTTAGGGAGTGCCAGATTAGCAGAGCCTGTAGCATTGGAGGGCCAGATACATTCTATAGGAGCCTATGTGCAAGAAATCAAACCAATAACTAATTAATCAGCAGCCTCTCCGTTTGATTTCTATAATAAGTTGGGACAATAAACTAAGGACTGTATTCCTTATATTCTTTTATAATGCCTATTTTCTTAACTAATTATGTATCAGTTAAAAATATATAAGTAAAACAAAGGCACATCTGTATGTTCAAATATTAACAGACATGATAACTAATCTATTGTAAAAACAGGACTTTGATGTAGTGTTTAGCTAGTTGTTTAGCTTTAGATCATACAATTGTTTTACTATTTGTTTTTGACAGATTGGCATTAAAGAATGCAGAACAGCATATTCCTCTAGCGTTGTGAGCCCCACAGGCTCTTGGTGGCTAAGGAGTCCCTGGCAAAACTTTCATGGGTTCAGAATGGTCTGGTCACTCACAGCAGCTTTTCTTAAAGGCACTGGTTCTCTGCAGGAGGAGGAGTAGTAGTTTAGATTGGAGTTTTGAGGGTTTGAGAGTTGGGGAGATGGTAGTTTGGGGTGGATAGAGAGAGAGTTGGCGGTTGAGGGTGGATGAAGTGGGATGTTTGGTTAAGAGTTAAAAACATTGATTTGTACCTTCATCACCTGTGTTAATAAACAACTTCTATTTGATTCTATTTAAAATGATACATTGCCCGGACCTCTATTATTAATAATACATAATGTTGATGTAATCAACTGGTGGCAGTGACATGACACGTAGCTTGTGCCCTTTGATTGGTGAAACAACCAAGGGACAGGCGGGAACGTGACAGCACAGAGTCAGCCCCTGCTGCCTTCTTTCCCCATGTTCCCAGGAGGTTGCACTTCTGGTACTAACCTTCTGGGCATGGTCAGTCCAGCTGGGGTCCCAGCTGACTTTACTGGGAAAGTTGAGATCCAGAGAAGTGGGCAGGAATTCTGAGTCCCAATCTGGAGTGCAGTTGTTTTAGGGAGGACTGTTAAAGGTGGGTGATGGGGAGCATGTTCCACGGCGCTGCTCCTCCTGGAATCCCCTTTTCTGCTCCTGTTGCTGCTTGTGTCTCTAGTGCTGAAGCTGGGTTGGGGTAGTCTCTGTGACTCCTGTCAGGCAGCAAGGATGTCAAGGCTGGGATAACTTTGGGTCAGCTAGGGGCTGTGTTACCAGACCTTCAGGTCCCTGATCCCTTCCACGACTGAATGGGCTGGGCTGTAGGAGGTGGCTTACTTGGCCTCTATCCCTCTTTCAACCTGCAGAGGTGCAGGAGTCACCTGCCTCCTACAACATCTCCCCTTTATCTGACATGGTTAACCATGACCCTGAGCCTTGCAGCTCCTGCTCTCTTATTCCCACCATTGCACCCTCCTCCAGCTGTCCTTCATCAGGCAGTCATCCTTCCTCCACCTCCAGCAGCACATCTCTGCCAGCTGGGGCCTGGATGACTTGCTTTCTCCCCTGGGCTTGTGGATCAGGGCCAGACAGCCTGCTGCAGTCACTTGAGGCAAACCTCAAACAATTGCTATATTTACATAGCAGATTTATTGTGTCAGATACAATTAATAACAATCCTAGAAAGACAATAGCTCCTTTCAGGAGGGGCCTGAAGGAGTGTAGGAAGAACACAACAGGTGTTGACCCCAGTTCTGCAAATTCCTTAGAAAAATCTGCAATGTGGAGACGGATATGTACGGTATATAGTGTCAGGATATTATGACCCATAATATAGAATTTACTCTTTTGTACATGAACCAAAATTTGCTAACAGGCATCCATCTTAAAACAGGTGTGCAGCCACAGAGTCAGCACATCAAGCTGATGCAATCCATGAAATGTGTATTGGACATGAGGTAATGTCTGGGAGAAGACGTCATGTGATGTGCCCAGTGATTGGTTGTTCAAACTATATAAGTGCTACACACTATGGTGATGTATGGAGTGTTGTGTTGGAGAGTTGCTGCATGAAGCGCTGTCCATTTATTTACTGAGAGTGTATTATTGAGTGTGTTGACTGATGTACATATTTCTATTGTACATACAGTGGTGCCTCGCTAGACGATGTTAATCCGTTCCACGAAGATCGCTGTCTAGCGAAAACATCATCTAGCGAAGCACGTTTTCCCATTGGAATGCATTGAAATCGTTTCAATGCGTTCCAAGGGAAAAGGCACTCGTCTAGCGAAAATTTCCCATAGGGAAACCTCGTCTAGCGAGTGCGGGTCCCCATAGGAATGCACTGACAGCTGCACTGACAGCTTTTCACCACTAGTCGGCACACTCCTATGGGGAAACCGCATCGTCTAGCGAAAATCGCCATAGGGAAACATCGTTTTGCGAAGCGCAGTAGCGATCGCAAAAGGGCATCGTCTAGCGATTTCCTCGTCCTGCGAGGCAATCGTCTAGCGAGGCAACACTGTAGTCTGTAAATACACTGCTGGTGAAGGAACCTACTGTCTCTGTGAGTCTCTTTGCTGTCAACCTGGAAGACTGACTTGTCTCGGAGCCATCTCTCACATCCCAAATCTTGACATATAGTCACATTGCTGGCATGCTGCCGCACAAGGGTGGAGCTCATTGCTATGATTCTGGTATGTATTGAATGCTCTGAATCTCCCCTAAATGCCTGGGGCTGTGTGGGCACAGGAATCCTGGATTCAAATCCTTCCTTCCAAATAACATTCAGAACAATAAAATACTGTCAGACATTTACTAAACCACACGGCAAATAAAAACATTAAATAGAGTCAGTTGAAGAAAGGAGGTAAGGGGATGCTTATCACTGAAACACCAAGGGTTGCTATGAGGTTGAGGGTTACCCCTCATCCTTGGATTTCTCAGGGGCAGAAGGGTGCAGAAACTAGGCACCCTTTTCTAAAAAAACAGTCCTCTTTGTTCAACAAATACTTAGATATATGAAATTTTGTTGCTAACACCCTGGAAGCATAATGGAGTATGTGAAAGCTCCTTCAGTCCTGAGGCTCAAGATGTACCCATGCTAATGTTGCAATCAACCTCCTTTCAGTGCTTGCTTTAGTACAGAAAAGCCTTTGTTGTACCCCTTAAGATTCCCAAGACTGAAGCCTGGTGGATTGTGAAAAGCTACTTCGCTTGTGACTAAGTAGTATCCATGGCAACCAAGCTAATCAAGCATGCTCGGTTCCTATTAAGGCATAACTGAGAACGGTGGGAAAACAAAAAGCATGGTGAGAAGCTAATCCGTGTCCCTGCGTAAAGTAGAAGGAAAAAATAATAATAAAAAAGACCCTAAATCCAGCTGGTTAGAATTGCAGGATCTCCAACAGTATTTTTGAAATGTTAGAAAGCTACTTTGAAATTAGTACTGTCTGTTGATTTGCTACTCTCATTCATAATTGCATAAGGAAAGCAATCTGTGCAAGGGTAGTGCTTGATAAAATTGACTTTTTGCATATGAAAGATTTGATTTGCAAAGATGAGTCTCCTCTAAATATCAAGAACAGTCTCTTTAGCTTCTGAGTCAGGAGTGGGGATGAAAAAAGCTGCCACTTTCTTCTGCATTCAAATTTGTTAACTCTTGAGTTCTTTTTGTTTTAAATATGAAGAAATGTGCTGGTAAAATCTCCAAGAATGGAGGTAAATTCTTCCCAATATGCGTCAGCCATATTCTGTAGATATGACTGTCCCCAGCACACAGAGGACGGTGTTGTTTCAGCCTGCCAAGTAACTGTAAAACATGAGAAATCTGGGGGGCGGGGGAGGTGACACCCCAGTTGAGCACTTAATATTCCTGATTACACAGGGATTCAAATCCACACCTTGGACAGTTGGGACTCAGAGCCCTCAAGCAGGAGGCATCTGTCAGTTTCCTCCACCTTTCAATGTTTTTAATCTCAAATTCTTTTTGTCAGGAATATAAGAAAGTAATCTTGTTAATTAGTGGCAATTTGCCACTGTGGCTTACAGTTTTTCTGGGAGGAGCAGAGTTTGTGCTGGGCTGCACCCCCTGTCTTAACCTTTTACCTTTTAAAAAACAATTTTAAGTTTTTATTGTTTTATTAAAAGAAGAGATTCTATTGCAAAGTTCACTTGAGATTGTAAAGTGGTTTACTGAGGGCCTGGTTCCACTGATGAAATAAATCAAGAGAGGGATCTTTTTTCCCCAATTTGGTGTAAGATCATGTGATACGTGACTTTTGGGTCATATATCATCCCCACCATCCCCTCCATTGCCTTCACCACCACCACCTCTGAGCAGGTGGCTCTGCTCAGCTAGGATGGGGGGAGGGAGCGGGGAGGAGGAGGAGAGGGAAAGGAGTGGAAAGGGGTACACAGGATTCCTAGAAAGGGCTTCAATTATACTAATAGATCCACTTTATAAACATTCAAATTGGATTCAATTATAACTACACAGAAAAATTGGCACAAAGATCCAATGGACTAGAAATATTTATATTCAGCTACATGATCAGTGTTTTCTCTCAGCACAAGCAAATAAAAACATCTTTGGTAAGTGGCACTCTTTTAAACAAGAAATATCGGGTTTGAAAGCAACACTACAATCTATTGTGACCTTAAAAGAGCAGGGGATTTTGAAAGTAGCACTGTGAGCAGAGGACAGAGCAGATGGAGAGTGTGCAGTCCCCTCAGCCGTCTGAAGGGGAAAATCAAATGCCCGAAAGGGAAAGTCAAGAGAAGGGAAAAGTAAAAGTGGAGCCAGAAGCGCGTGAAATAGAGGAAAGGGAGAAAGAGTTAAAAGCAATGAGTGAAGAAGTGGAATCACAGGTGCGCGAGATAGAGAAAGGGATAGAGGAGTTGGGAGTGAGATCAAAGTGGGCGGAGTCAGGGGAGAGAGGGAAAAGGCAGGTGGACGTTTTCCTCACAAGGGAGGAAAACGGACAGTCGAGAGAGATGGGGAAAGTGGTAGTGATTGAAGATGAATGGGAGGAAACAGAAGCTTATGAGGAAAGGGTATTTAAATTACCTAAGAAAGGTCTGAGCGTTGAAAGTAGACAAGAAAAACCGGAAAGTGTTAAGAAGAGAGTGAAAGTGAACGAAGGAGTAAAACAAATAATTGAAGGAATACAACCTGAGGAATGGACTGTGTTAGTCTTCCAAAGGGGAAGGGGACCTGTGAATTATGTCGATTGACAAAGACCTCGTCAGCTGGACGAGAAACCCCCGGAAGGGGAATGGGCCAGACACCCGTGCTGCGGGACTATATGTGCCACCCGGAGTGACCAACTGAGACCCCTAACAGACCAGGAGAAGTTTGGATTAACCTACCGTTAAGAGAAGAAACATTAGAAGAAAAACTGTTGATGTTATCTTAGGATTGTTTACCTGATAAGTTATCGTTTGATGTTTCCAGTGTAATAATTAAAGAAGACAAACAAAGTTATGATAATAAAGATTTATTTAAAGATATGCCAGTATTCTCATTTCATTCACCTAAAGAGGAACTGTCAAACATTTTTACTGAACTTCCATCAAACCCACTTGACACAGGCCTGGGAGAGTATCAGGCAGGAAATATGATGGATACATCAGAAATGCTGTAAATTACATGATTATATATTACCACCACCACCATGATCACCACCACCACCACCACCTATCATAACTCTCTCAGGGGTTTTCTAGGTACAAAGTACTCAGAAATAGTTTGCCAATTTATTTTTCTGGTGATGTTTTGGGGCCATATAATGTGTTCAGGCCCACAGTGGCAAGAGGCTTAACCACCTCAGCAACACATGCCCTGGATTATCTCATCTGGCTGCTCTCCTGGGAGGCATAATGGGGAACCAAACTCCTGACCCCTAGCTGAAGAGCCAGATGCTCCAATCCATTAGCTCTATACCAGGTCCTGCAATTTCATGTATGTATGCATAAATCTGATAAGGAAGAGGCACTAGAGATCATATTACAAATATCTGCCACCAAAGAATTTCAGAAAAAGATCAGTCTATGCTTTATAGACTACAGTAAAGCCTTTGACTGCATATATCGTGAGAAACTATGGATTGTTCTGAAATGGGTGTGTCTCAGCACTTGATTGTCCTGATGTGTAACTTATATTGCAGGCAAGAAGCTACTGTCAGGACAGAATATGGAAGGACAGAATTGTTGCCTGTAGGAAAAGGGATCAGACAAGGGTGCATTTTATTTCCATATCTATTCAATCTGTACACAGAACATATCGTATGGAAAGCCAGACTAGATTCAGATGAAAGAAGAGTGGAGATTTGTGGAAGAAACATCAATAATTTAAGATATGCAGATTACATTCTCTTACTGGCAGAAAGCAGCAATAACTTGAAATGACTTTTAAAGAATGTAAAAGAAGAAAGTACCAAAGCTGGACTGCAGCTGTTAAGAAGACAAAAATCATGACTACAGAAGAACTACACCATTTTAGCATAGACAATAAAGAAATTTAAATAGAGATTTTGTACACCTTGGTTCAGTCATCAGTCCTAATGGGGACTGCAGCCAACAAATCAGAAGACTGAGACTAGGAAGGGCAGCAATGATTAGAAAAGATAATCAAGTGTAAGGATGTGTCATTGGAGACCAAGACCAAGATCATCCACAGTCTTGTATTTCTGATCGCCATGTATAGGTGTGAAAGCTGGACAGTATAAAAATGCTGACAGGGAAAAATTGATTTGTTTGAAATGTGTTGCCAGAGGAGAGCTTTGCTGACACCCAGGACCGCTAGAAAGATGAACAAGTGGGCCCCAGGTCAAATCAAGCCTGAACTATCTCTGGAGGCAAAAATGTTGAAGCTGAGGCTGTCCTGCTTTGGGCACATCATGAGAAGACAGGATTCTCTGGAAAAAAAACAAAAACGCTGGGAAAAGCATAAGGCAGCAGGGGAAAAAAAAGACCAAATACAAGATATCTCCATAAAGAAAGCCACAGGCTTGAGTCTACAAGAGCTGAGCAGGGGCAGTTGAGGAGAGGACATTTTGAAGATGGGTCATTCATAGGGTCACCATGACTTGGAGGCAACTTGACACACATAACAACATAACAACAACTCAAAGGTCACCACAAAGATACCAGCCCTTATAGAACATATTACAGTCTTGGAATTGGGGACTAGTCCCATCCAGCCATGCTGGCCATTGAACTCTCCTGTCTATAAATGGTTTCTTCTTTAGGCTACATGATAATTAATATCATGTTACTTGAATAACATAAGTCTTCTTGCCTCTGGTGTATTTCTGGGCTCTGACTTCCTGGTCATTTTTCTAATTACAAGTTGTATAATGCACTTATAGCTGTAATTTGGATGTCTAAATGTGACATGTGTTGGTATTGTTGTTGTTTAGTCATTAAGTCGTGTCCGACTCTTCGTGACCCCATGGACCAGAGCACGCCAGGCCCTCCTGTCTTCCACTGCCTCCCGGAGTTGGATCAAATTCATGTTGGTCGCTTCGATGACACTGTCCAACCATCTCGTCCTCTGTCGTCCCCTTCTCCTCTTGCCTTCACATTTTCCCAACATCAGGGTCTTTTCCAGGGAGTCTTCTCTTCTCATGAGATGGCCAAAGTATTGGAGCCTCAGCTTCAGGATCTGTCCTTCCAGTGAGCACTCAGGGTTGATTTCCTTCAGAATGGATAGGTTTGTTCTCTTTGCAGTCCAGGGGACTCTCAAGAGTCTCTTCCAGCACCACAATTCAAAAGCATCAATTCTTCGGCGGTCAGCCTTCTTTATGGTACAGCTCTCACTTCCATACATCGCCACTGCAAAAACCATAGCTTTGACTATGCGGACCTTTGTCAGCAAGGTGATGTCTCTGCTTCTTAAGATGCTGTCTAGGTTTGTCATCGCTTTCCTCCCCAGAAGCAGGCGTCTTTTAATTTTGTGGCTGCTGTCACCATCTGCCGTGATCATGGAACCCAAGAAAGTAAAATCTGTCATTGCCTCCATATCTTCCCCTTCTATTTGCCAGGAGGTGATGTGATCAGTGGCCATGATCTTAGTTTTTTTGATGTTGAGCTTCAGACCATTTTTTGCGCTCTCCTCTTTCACCCTCATTAAGAGGTTCTTTAATTCCTCCTCACTTTCTGCCATCAGAGTGGTATCATCTGCATATCTGAGGTTGTTGATATTTCTTCCAGCAATCTTAATTCCGTCTTGGGATTCATCCAGTCCAGCCTTTCACATGATGTATTCTGCATATAAGTTAAATAAGCAGGGAGACAATATACAACATTGTTGTACTCCTTTCCCAATTTTGAACCAATCAGTTGTTCCATATGCAGTTCTAACTGTTGCTTCCTGTCCCACATATAGATTTCTCAGGAGATAGATAAGGTGGTCAGGCACTCCCATTTCTTTAAGGACTTGCCATAGTTTGCTGTGGTCCACACAGTCAAAGGCTTTTGTGTAGTCAATGAAGCAGTAGATGTTTTTCTGGAACTCTCTGGCTTTCTCCATAATCCAGCGCATGTTAGCAATTTGGTCTCTAGTTCCTCTGCCCCTTCGAAATCCAGCTTGTACTTCTGGGAGTTCTCGGTCCACATACTGCTGAAGCCTGCCTTGGAGGATTTTGAGCATAACCTTGCTAGCGTGTGAAATGAGTGCAATTGTACGGTAGTTGGAGCATTCTTTGGCACTGCCCTTCTTTGGGATTGGGATGTAGACTGATCTTTTCCAATCCTCTGGCCACTGTTGAGTTTTCCAAACTTGCTGGCATATTGAGTGTAGCACCTTAACAGCATCATCTTTTAAGATTTTAAATAGTTCAACTGGAATGCCATCCCCTCCACTGGCCTTGTTGTTAGCCATGCTTTCTAAGGCCCACTTGACTTCACTCTCCAGGATGTCTGGCTCAAGGTCAGCAACCACACTATCTGGGTTGTCCGGGACATCCCGATCTGTCTGGTATAATTCCTCTGTGTATTCTTGCCACCTCTTCTTGATGTCTTCTGCTTGTGTTAGGTCCCTACCATTTTTGTCCTTTATCATGTCCAACTTTGCACAAAAGGTTCCTTTAATATATCCAATTTTCTTGAACAGATCTCTGGTTTTTCCCTTTCTATTATTTTCCTCTATATCTTTGCACTGTTCATTTAAGAAGGCCCTCTTGTCTCTCCTTGCTATTCTTTGGAAATCTGCATTCAATTTTCTGTAGCTTTCCCTATCTCCCTTGCATTTTGTTTCCCTTCTCTTCTCTGCTATTTGTAAGGCCTCGTTGGACAGCCACTTTGCTTTCTTGCATTTCCTTTTCTTTGGGATGGTTTTTGTTGCTGCTTCCTGTACAATATTACGAGCCTCCATCCATAGTTCTTCAGGCACTCTGTCCACCAAATCGAGTTCCTTAAATCTGTTCTTCACTTCCACTGTGTATTCATAAGGGATTTGGTTTAGATTATACCTGACTAGCCCAGTGGTTTTTCCTACTTTCTTCAGTTTAAGCTTGAGTTTTGCTATAAGAAGCTGATGATCAGAGCCACAATCAGCTCCAGGTCTTGTTTTTGCTGACTGTATAGAGCTTCTCCATCTTTGGCTGCAGAGAACATAATCAATCTGATTTCGGTATTGCCCATCTGGTGATGTCCATGTGTAGAGTCGCCTCTTGTGTTGTTGAAAAAAGTGTTTGTGATGACCAGCTTGTTCTCTTGATAAAACTCTATTAGCCTTTGCCCTGCTTCGTTTTGAACTCCAAGGCCAAACTTACCTGTTGTTCCTTTTATCTCTTGACTCCCTACTTTAGCATTCCAGTCCCCTATAATGACAAGAACATCTTTCTTTGGTGTCAGTTCTAGAAGGTGTTGTAAGTCTTCATAGAATTGTTCAATTTCAGCCTCTTTAGCATTGGTGGTTGGTGCATAAACTTGGATTACTGTGATGTTGAAAGGTCTGCCTTGGATTCGTATTGAAATCATTCTGTCATTTTTGAGATTGTATCCTAGTACAGCTTTTCTCACTCTTTTGTTCACTATGAGAGCTACTCCATTTCTTCTATGGGATTCTTGCCCACAATAGTAGATATGATAATCGTCTGATTTGAATTCGCCCATTCCCGTCCATTTTAGTTCACTGACACCCAGGATGTCAATGTTGATTCTTACCATCTCCTGTTTGACCACAGCCAGCTTACCAAGGTTCATAGATCTTACATTCCAGGTTCCTAATGTGTTGGTATACCTGTGTTTAATATTAACATTAACATTAACAGATAATACAAACACAAACCACCAGTATTAAACACATGTGTTGGTATACCTGTGTTTAATACTGGCGGTTTGTGTTTGTATTATCTGTTAATGTCCAATGTCCAAACTGAGCAAGAGCCCGCAAGCAGGCAAGAGATAGTCCTAAAGTAATATCAACGCCCATAAGCAGCAGTATGTCCTTAGTACCAAACACCCAGCCTGTTACTTCCTGCTATCCACAGTCTGCTATTGCGTGTGTCTAACAGACACATTGGCTTTTACTTCAGCAAAATTTTACAAATTGCATTTTTTAAAAAAAAAAAATGGAGAATAGCAAGAGTAGAACACAAAATGCAAAATTGAAAGCTAAAAAATCCTACTTCTTCAGGATTAAATGTAACAGAAACTCCTTCACATCAGCTGCTGAAGCTAAAGGAATCTCAATGCAATATGAATCACTTCCCATGCTAATTGCTTTTCCAGCTTCCTCAGTAATGAGAGAAAGAATAATCTGTTTTCTTTACACAACCCCCCTTTTAAATTTAAATAGTTTTTCACACAAATGGAAAGGACCTCTTGTGAACTCTTGACAGTTTCACACTGACAGCCAAGGACTGGGCACAACTGGTGCCTTCATATTTGAGGTATTATAACATTGTCTTTTCTATACTGCTGGGGAAGTGAAGAGAGTAATGGAGAGGCTGAGTACTCTGTCTTTTAATGCTATGTGCAAGTGGTTCTGAAGCTAAGTGAAAGAACCTTGATGCCAGCAGGCACCCATGATGTACACCACATCACAGTTGGAGAACGTTTGAGCTTATTTATCAGGACTCAGGTTGTTGATATTTAAATAAATTGATAAAAACCATGAACTGAGATAGAAAGATTCATTTATGCAAGGGAGCAAACAGGAACCTCAGGAGACATAGTCAGAGGCCCTTTCTGCACCCAGTGATAAAGCAACACTGAGAGGGCTTGGTTCTGTGTCTACCAATGACATGAAACAGTAAATAGTCTGCGTCTTTTCCCTTAGATATAAAGCCACTTAACTTGGATAATAAAGTAGAAAAACTGAGAGTTGTGCATCAATTGGGACTGTTAACAGTCTTTAACAGCTATGAGAGAAATGGAGCTACAGCTGGATCGACACCGGCGATCTTAATCTGATGTGACAAAGAGAGAAATCAGTTTCATGCATGCTATTTGCCAGGGCTTAATTTCAGCTAATCTCTTTTACAGCTTCTACAAATATTGAAGCTACAGTATTTTATCCTTGAGTACTTTAAACTATTCTACAGAATCATGATCTCAGCCAGTTTTGCCTGCTCTCCTGCACTTTGTTTCTTCTTTTTCTGAAAATGTCAAAAGTCTCTTCCCCCCTGCCGCTTCAGTCGCAGCATTTTGATACCATTTTTTTTTATCCCAGCATTTTGATAGCATTTATTCCCTTATGGAAACTTCAGCTGTGATCACACAGGGAAATAGATCACATTTTGGACCACTTGTGGAACAGTCCTGCATGATCTATTTCCCAGCAATTAAACAATGTATGGGGAATTGTGCTCCAGCCAAATCCCGATTCATGCCCACACTGGACTTTTTTGGCCTAACTGTAGGGCTACTGCTTAGGCGGGGGGGGGGGGGGGGGGCTGGCTTGAGCAATTCCCTGGCAGACAGAAGGGTTACTTTAAGGGAGATTGCTCCCTGCAAAGCAGCTTTCCAGTGTGACTGGATAGATGCCTTTCCCACCATCTGATTGCACCCTTCATTTCCATGAAGTTCTGAATGGAATGCAAAGGAGGGGGGGAAAAAACCTCTGGCATTTCTCTGTAACTAATCTTGAAGGGCCTTCATTCTAGCTGTTGTTATAGCTCCATTCTTTGTCTAGTTCAGTCCGTGCATTAACAAAACATTCACATTCTTGAACTTCTGCACAGTAACCCTAACGCGGTCTCTCCACCAGAACATTTCTTTAAGGTTTTTTCCCCATAATAATTTCCATTATTTAATATTCCTTTCTTTTGTTAAAGAAAAATAAATGGAAGCATAGACAGATGTATAGGAAAACAGTATTCTATTTTTGTTTGTTTGTTTTTAAGTACTGATTCCTCTAGCAACTCTTACATCATATACAAGCAGCAGAAGAACTAAACATAGAACATACGGTGCAGACATTACAGAAAATGGAGTTTCCCTCATTCACTATCAGGTGTGGCTAGTAGGTCAGTGTAAAAATAGACTAATCGCAACAAAAAGCTGCAAAATTCTGTCACGGGTTGCAGAGTCAGCTATAAATCCTGTCTTTTAAATATATTCACCCACATTTTTTAAAAAAAGTTCAGCAAATTCAACATTGCTCAACATTTTAGGCTTTATCCATGTTTTCTGTGAATTGGTTATTGGTAGAGATAGGCACAATCTAAAAAACTAACCAGGATGTTTTTTGAAAAATTGCTGGTTCATTGGTTTGTTAAAGCTGATGAAGCTGAACTGACCCGAACCACAAATGGTTTCTTTTACTATTGAATGAACTTCCTGGTTCGTCCCCCCCCCCCTTCCTACTGCCCTTGTCACCTTGCTACCTGGTCCTGTTGCCTCCTCCTCTTTGTCCTCCACCACCACCACCATCTTGAGAAAGAGCAGGTATGGCTTCCCTTCCGGGAGCTCAGCTCGCTGTCTCTGTGCATGCCCCTGCCTATCAGCTGATAGGTGGGCACATGCGCAGAGACAGCAGGCCCGGCTCCTGTAAGGAAGCTCAGCCACTGTCTCTCAAGATGGCAGCAGTGTGTGGGGCGGGTTACAGGACCAGGTAGGGAGGCGATGGGGGCAGTTGGCAAGCTGTGGGGCTTCAAATGGGCAATCCAGCACCAGTGCTGGATTGCCTTTTTGCCGCAATGGAGGCAGCAGTGGCAGGACCAGGTAGGGAGGCAATGGGGGCAGTGGGAAGGGGACAGGGGCAGGTGTAGGTTGCAAATGGACAATCCCAATGGGGCAGTGGAAAGGGGTGGGTGCAGACTGTGGGGTCAGGGGTTTAGTTTTCCCACCCCCTAAGCACAAACTTAAAAAAAAAAAGGATCGTTTTTGGGTTTTTTGTGTGTGTTTTTATTTTTTTAAGATTTGGGTGGTTTGTGCCCATCTCTAGTTATCGGCAATGTATTCTACAAGAACAGTTATACCAATTCAGTGCTTGCAACATGAATCCTCTGACAGGGAAAGATGTACGTCTGCATACCTAAGAGAGACAATAGACCCCAAAGTGTAAAATGTGTGTCAAGAGCACAAGGATATTTTGCATTTCATCACATTTTATAATCCAGTTGGTAGACTGTTGAATAAAAGTTGGAGCACCCCTTGGTCCAGGCAGGGGGTGCTCATCCTGACAGACTCCTCCACTCAGACCTAGGCCACTAGTGATGGAAGTATTTAAGTGCTTCACAGATTGGGGAAAGGGTTAAGCCTTGCTCTGTGCACAATGCCCTGTTCTAGAGAAGTCTTGTTCATTTTCATGGGACTATTATAGAGTTAAGAGGCTGCTGAGATAATTTTATTTGTCCTACGGCCTTTTATAAGGCATATAGCCCTAGGCCTTACTGGACAAGGCTAGGTTACTTCTAACCTATTCTCAACCCTCCACAATTACAACTTTGCCTAAACACTGCCTTGCTGGGTTGCTGTCAGATTTTGATCCTTCTGCTCAAGTCTGAACCATTTGTCACCTAAGGGCAGCCGCTGCAGATTTAAGTGTCATGTCTGCCCTCCCTAGGATCTTAGTGGGTAGCATGTGCTTATTTTTCAAGATAACTTTTGTTTTTTAAGAAATTGTGTTTGGGGCCTTAAACAGAGCAGTACAGTCTCAAAACAGCCAATTGTGGCCCTGGACTCTTCTGGGGAAAGAACTGACCATTTTTATGCTTATTTTTTTCCTCAGGAGGAAGGAGGCAGGCCCATATACCACACTGTCAGCCCCTCATCTAAGGCAACCATTGATGACCCAGCCCCTCCAGATGTGTTTGACTATCACCTCCATCATCCTCACCCAGCCCTGCCCTTGGCCACACTGCCTTGGGAGTTATAAGGAGGGTGGGCAGCTTGAAAGAGGCTTATTTAAAGGTAAAGTCAACTGCCAGCAATGGTCTTGTGATGCCTGGAAACAAGGATGCACAGACAAGGTAACAAAATGTAATGCAGGGGATCCAGTAACAGGATTTCCTGCCGTTGTTAAGATTTTAACAGCAGATCTATGGGATACATTCAGATCTGGTGTAATACTCTAGGACCTTCCCCCTCACCGTCACATTTTTCTTATTTAAAATCCTTTCCCACCCCTCTAACATGTTAAAGCAGCTGTTTTCTTGGCAAAACATAAAGATTTCATATATAGGAACTTGCCTGTTTTTCCTCACTGGGTAACAAAACTGGAATGAATGCTTGGAGTCGTGCTCCAGAAGAAGCAACTTTCCTAAACTTGGATCTTAGGTATTTGCACGCTTGTCCTGTACACACCCTTACTCTAAAAATGTAACATATCTATTGGAAGCTCATGTTAGTTTCATTAAGGCTCACAAGTTCACTAGGCTGGATGCCCCTTTGGAATGTCGTGCCCATAGTCTCTGGCAGCCGCCCACAGAGCACAAGGAGGACTACAAAGCAAGGAACGAGGATATTTTGCTCTCCTTCCATCTATGAGTGGCAGCCCTTGCTCAGAGAGCTGAAAATAACTTTCCAGAGGCATGGGGGTGGGAGTGGGGAGGACATCTTGACTTTTCGTAAGTGAATACCTCACCATCAGTTGTACTCTTCAAAAAGCTCTCCTATCATGAACAATGGAAATCATGACTAATCTCATACAAAGCTAGCATAAAAATCTACACAAAAAAGGGGAGGGGAGCCTCCTACAGAGAATTTTTCCTCCATGAAAGGATCTCACATATCATTTCCTTCTTTGACCATTTACTTGGATAAAGTAATGCCAGTAGAAACAAGTGGATTGTTGGCATGAAATGTGTTTATTTCAAATACTGCTGTACATTTAAAAATAAAACCCACTTCAAAGGCTACTGTAGAGACAAGCCAGCACAGATAGATACATGAGAAGCATCTTTGTATCTTCCAGTTTTGAATACTATTTCATCAGACTGTTGCCATAAAGGTACTTGGCACAAACATGGAGAATTAGACAATTCCTACCAAGAGGCACCTACATCCTAAAACTCAGACCCACAAGGTTCATTGGCCGGCCATCAAGTTCTGAAACTCTGAAGATCCATTTGATGCAAAGCCAGGATACCATACACACATGTCTACATATATGAAGATGGTATGTGGGGCTGCTTGTTGTTTTAAGTCATATCAATGCCAACATCTGAAGTCGTAGAGAAAAAGGCAATGATGGCTTTCCGTTTTCATGAAGGGAAATGGTTGCTTTTAGTTTTCATACTGTGATGATTTGTCATGGGCTTCAGCTTCCTGTTGAGAAAACATTTTAAAATGTGATGCATGTCGTAGTTTTATACACAAGATGATAAATTCAGCTCCAGAAGTTGCACCTGAAAAACAGGAGAAGGTGAGACCCTTGCACAACAGCCCAAACCTTGTTAACAAGTTCCTGCTCTGTGACAGGGAGAACCAAAGTTGGGAAGCATTATTCTTTTTAAAAACAATTCCCAGAATCCCATGTTAGCCGTGGAATTCTGGTAACTGTAGTCCAAAAAAGTAATGTTTCCTACCTCTGGAAAGATAGAACGAGTTAAAGCAGGGCAGTCAGGCTGCCATGATCTTGTGAACAGAATCCAAATGGTCTTCACTGAGATTTTGGATGTACTGTGAGGACGTCAGCTCATCACTAGCACTTTAGCAGAGCAGAGTTTTATGATGCTGGCCTAATGTAACATGACAGCACTGATTCATACATGTTCATGGTCCCCACACCCCCAAGTCCCTATCAGGCCCAGGACCATATAGAGGCACCCTTTAGACATATTAGCATGTTTGCCTGAACTGTTGAAGAATATTAAAAAACAAAAGCAAAACTAGTACTACTGTGGAATCTTGACTGTTTTTTTAAATAGCTCTCATCAGTGTTTAATTCCAGATAATATTTCTGTCTATTTGTGTTTCTATCCCTCCTTTCTTTCATTACAGTTTGCAAAGTGCCTTAAATGGACCTACAAGATGGTCTCTCCTCCATGCACTCACCAGACCAAAATCTGCTTAACTTCAGCAAAATAAGTGGCTCTAGTAATATAACATTTCCAAAGGTACAAATAGTGTAAGCAAAGTTTCAAAGCATTTTTAGTTTCATAAGATTTTTTTGAACAGAGCATCAAAAACAATATCAGTTGCCACTCCTGCCACAACTCAGTGAAAAGTTCAGAAGACAATGCTGGCCATGTTATATTTACGGTGTAGATCTGAGTGCCCTTCTGTTACTGACTAGGAACTGTGTAGAAGGCCAAATTATATTTCTACAAGGCATAATGATAATTTACATTACATGATTTGTATGAAAGGTGTTAGAGAACACTTGTTGGCATTTGCAGTAATAGTTTACAATAAAGATGGGCACGAACCCTTCTCCCACCTCCCCAACTGGATCCCACACACACACACACATACACACACACCAGCTGCCACACACTCCTCTCCTTGTCCTCTTTAGCTGCTCAACCAGTCTCCGGCAGGAGCACGGGCTTCCCTGCTCCATTTCTTTGGATGACTGCCCACTCAGACAAGGAGGCAGGACAGGCAAATCCATGCTCCTGCCAGGGACTGGTCAAACAACTGAAGAGGAGGAGGAGAGGAGCACACGCCGACTGGTGAGTGGGTCACTGACCAGGGAGGCATAGGAAGGGAATCACACACGTCATGCGTGTGAACCGGCACAAACCTCCGAATCGAGGTTCATGCCTATCTCTAGCTTACAGCACTAGGTGGCATCAGTCTGCCAAATTATCAGTTGGCATAACAAGGAAGGAAACCTGAGGTCACACAAAGGGTTGAAGCGGAGAGAGGCATGGCCCAAAATGTTCCCAAGCATCTGGCTGCCTTTTAAATATATTAGATTGCCCACCTTCAGCAAACAGCCTACAACATTTGCCTGAATGCAATTATAGAACATCTGGCTGAATGCAGTTTCAGAACATCCACAATCAGAAACCCAGTTAAGGTTTCCAATCAAGAGGGTAAGTGTGTTCAGCAAAATGTCCTTCATGAAGTTCGAAAAGTTGTAAATTCAAAAAACCAGCTGAATGTGCAGAGAAACTGAAGAGCAAGGCTTGTGTGTGCACCCCCTGACATTTTAGCCATATGCCTACACCTTAAAAGTGGAAAATCTAGGTCAGGAGCTAGTGCATTCAGTGGATTTGTAATGAAGTCTGATACCAGCTCAATCTCAGAAGGGATTCAGTGCAACCTCAATGTCTAATGTAATGACAAAATGGTTGTCATTGTTGGTGGCAACTGCCCGTGGAAAGTCATACCATTTGCATTGTACAAACTACTAACATTCAGATTCAATGCGTTAGTAGCTGGTTCTATGCAAATGGTGTAGCTTTCAGTCACATGCAGTTGCCATTAACAATGACACCCGTTTTGTCATTGAGGCTGAACGGTGTAACTGAGTTGGTGTCGAACACTAAAAGTGATGGCACAAAATTGCTTATGCTGGTTGGCTCATATTCTATTTTTCTCCCATTATAATTGTATAAAAGGCCTACTTTGTGGGGAAAGAAATAATGGTAATTATTAGATGTTACAGTTACTACTGTTTGCATTACCAAACAGGGAAATCAATCCTTCCCCACTTTTTAATTCTATTTTTAATTCTTAGCTAAGAAAACTGGCAATGAGGATTTTCAGATGGAAGCTGAGATCAGATGACCTAGTTACCTGAACAATCTTTTGAAGGAAAAAAAATTCCTACAAATGTACTAAGATTCTTCCTCCTCCTCTTCCTCCTCCTCTTCCTCTTCCTCTTCTCCTCCTCCTTCCTCTGCTTCTTCCTCTTCCTCCTCTTGTGCTTCCTCCTGTTCCTTATTTTCATAAAAGAACAAAAGAACATTCAAAATACTGGAGAAACAAACGTATTCAAAATCTAAAGTAATTTGAAAGAAAAGCAGGAGTGGGTAGAATATAATCTCATGTTCACAGATCCTTTTATAAAATATGGACTCTTCATTGACACATCAAGGCTGTCATTCTCTGAGAAGGAAAATCTTGATTTGAATGCTTTATATTCCATTTGCAATCACTGTATGATGCTGGAAATTTTCTTTTTTGTTTTCCCAATATAGAAACAGAACCTTTACATTTTTTCACAAGCTTAATGTTTGAGTTTTTTATACAACCAAACATCAACAAATCACACATAGCAATGAATGAATATAACCATTTCTTCTTAGCAAAACTATTCAACCAAGATAATAAATTCCAATTGCAGTCTATATATACGGCCACATGTACTGATTCTGAATGGTTATTAATAACACGATTTTGCAACTAAGATTCACCTCAACTTCATCCAAAATATCATCTGAATAGCACATCACGTCATTTATAGGAATGTTTATATATCTCTTCAATTGATCAGGTGTGGATACCACCATGGATACCAAAATCATAAACATTTCTACTTGCAAATGAGTTTCACTGAAATGGATGGAGGTTAAGTCTGGACAAATATGTACAGGATTCAGAAGTCAGCTTGGAAAACTGAAACTTCAACAATGAGAGGGAGGATGTTTCTGTTGCTTATCAATACTGCATGTTGTCCTGTGAAAAGCAAGTTGGGGATTGATCAGACAGGCATGTATCCCACTGTGGGGACAGGTTGATTCATTCTTTTTTTCTGGAAATCAGGCAATGTAATAGATGGAGCGAGCTAAACTGTCCACAGAGTGGTCTTACCTGCACCTTTCTGATCCCCTCTCAGGGGCTTGTGTCTATAGCAGTGGTCCCCGACCTTTTCGGAACCGCGGACTGGTTGGGGTGTGTGGCACATTTGTGGGTAGGTGTGGCACGTTCGTGTGGTCTAGTGGGTGAGCGTAGCGGACTCACAGATGGGCGTGGTGCGCTCTTGCACATGGGCATGGCGTGCTCATGGGTGAGTGGGGCGCGCATGTGCACCATGCCCACCTGCGAGCATGCCATGCCCATCCACAAACACGCCCGCTCACCTGCGCCATGCCCACCATGCGTGCATGCGGCCCGGTCCTGCGAAGCCCACAGACCGCCAGCGGGCCGCGGACCGGGGGTTGGGGACCCCTGGTGTATAGGACTGCTCTGCTTTGGTCCATTTTCAGCACCTTTGATCACTGGGAATGGACCAAAAGCAAGCCTTCCTGGCTGTCAAGGCTCCTTCTGGTTTGATTTTTTCATCTTGTGAAGTGGCTTAATAAATGAGCCACTTCAGAATATTGGCAAATTGACCACTTCCTCTGCTCCTTGGCAGAGAAGAAGAGAAACTGAAATTTCTTTTAAGACTCTGGTAGACTATCACTGACCATGGATTCAGCTGCAGGTAGTTTCTTAAATATCATTTTCTTTCTTTCTTTCTTTTTTTTAAAGAGAGATAGTACCTTGGTGATATATCTGAGTCTTAAAAGAAATTTCCATTTCTCTGCCTCTCTGCCAAGGAGCAGAGGAAGTGTTCAATTTACTGATGCCCTGAAGTGGCTTGCTTATTAAACGACTTCATAATATCATAAGGAGCCAGATCAAATAGGGTTGAACTCCAATCTGCCATTTGGATATGAGGATTGCACCCAATGGCACAATGCACCTCCACTTGGCCCCACACAACCCTATTTAGCCCACACCAGCCTGCTCCAAAAGGACAGTGCAGATGAGCCCTAAATTTACTAAGCTTAAAACAACATGATCTTGTTCTTAGTATTATGTTCACTCTTTATTTTTCCTATCTGCTATGAAAAAAACAATAGCCAAAGCTAGATCTCAAAACCTTGTCCATTCAAAGTATTTCAAACCTACTCTCTACAGGCTGATGTATAAACTAACCAATCTATATCTTCTCTCTAAAGGAAAGGAGCTATTTTTGCACTCCTATTTAATTCCTACGGGGCTTATGTGGAAGGATGTCTGCAGAAGACTGTACCCAGTGGCCCAGAGCCAAGGGTCTACTTGAGGTACACTCTAGTTTGCCAGATACAGCAAACTGCTCCTTCCTGCAGTCCCTTGGGCACCCCCAAAACCTGCTCCAGAGTAGGATGAAACCAACCAACCAACTCGCATATGGCTGCAGTAGGGAGGTATGGAAAGTCCCCATTCTGCTGGTATCAAAAATATGGATGTGAGAGGAGAAAGACATCTCCAAAATTAGAGAAAATTGGGGGCTTTCCCTGTTTTTCTCTGAAGCTCATTTTTTGTTTTGTTTCATTTTTCATTTTAAATCAGAAAAATACACAAATAAATGGATTGTGCAACATTATCATTCAGAATAATGAATGTTTTAGACATGATGGCCATGTATTTATTCTCCCAAAAATGTTTTCTAAAAACTATGTTAACAGATGTTTATGTAAGACTATATTCTTTCTACTGTTTTTGGTTTGCTCCTCATAAAATGGAAAAACCAAGAATGTGCCTTATAGTCCAGATCAAATAATAATAAAATTTTAAAAAATAAATTCAGATTGCAATGACAGTCTGAATTATAGTCTCTAGTTTTAACATGCCAAACATGATAATTCTATCCCAACCCAGCTATAGACTTTATATTCCTGATGTAATAAAGCGACTTTCAATCTGTAAATACAACAGATTGAAATACAACATATTTTTAATGTTGTTGTTGTTTTAAATCCTCTATTTTACATCTCTGTTGGCAGTATCCCACTGAAATAAAAGTCCATAGTGTTTGTACTTCTAGCTTAAAAGACGACAGTGGCTGTACTATAGTGCCCTAAATTCAGGCAGTTCCTGTATGTTGTTAACAACCTCCTTCTACCAGTGACAGAATATTGCTTCTATCTTGCAGCAGACTCCTAGCAGAGAGGAAATGAATTCAGCAAGTTATATAGACAGAATGTTATGACAGACAGAAGGTGCGTGTCGACAGCATATTTGCCATAATATGATCCAATTTTCAGGTCAAAACTTTGGTCAAGATATCTAACATTACTTTGAAATGCCTTGTAGGAAAAAGGAGCTTAATAATGAATTGAAACAATGATTTTCTTGATTATTAGTGAATAGAAAGTTCTACTGATATGCATCCAACATCTTTTTTGTCCTAAGCAAGAGAGTTCAAAACAGGCAGCCAGAAACAGAGGTCATTCATTTCAAAAAAGGAGCACAGGTGGAAACAAGCCCTGGGTGCACTTCAGCAATATATCTGGGAAGAGTTACCTGGCACCCATTGTGCTTGTTCTGGGATTCTGGGAGCTGTAGTCCAAAAAACCTGGTTGCTTCATCTCTGTTGAGAACCCCAGAGAGGCACATTGCATCCAAGATGCTTTTCCCCTCCTACAGCACTCTTGCTCCCTCCCCACAAATGTCTGCCTCATTTCCAAATGTCTTCTACTTGCACTTCACACTTATTGGCCTTCCGTCAGCTCCGCCCCACATTTAAGAGGGTGTTGCCTCTCTTTCAGATCTGATGGTTATTACTTGACATGCTTCTGGACAATCTGAGCATGTGGACATTGTCCTGAGCACCTCCTGTTCAAACATGGGAGAGCCCCTATTATCATTTGTGCAATGTGGGAAGGGATGGAAACTGATTTATTTTAAGAACAGGTTCTGTTTCAAACACATTTCAGAAGCTGCTGAAATAATGATGGACCAAAGATGGAACCAGGACTCTTGAGTCGTAGATGGAGAAAACACCTGGCTCACAAAAAGCTGGCAGTGCAATCAGTTTGGAAGTTATTTTTAAAATATAAATCCCAGAATCCACCAGCCAAATCGCTGCTTACTGAGCTGTCCAGTGGGGATGTGCACTAGCACTAAAATTCAGATTTGGAATTTGAATTTGGAATTTGAATTACAGCCCTTTGGATCTGGAATTTTTAAAATTTGGAATTTCCAGGTATCCAGAACTCCATTACGGTCAATATGAATACTATATAGTCTTTATTCCCCCCCCTTTAAAAAAAAATACAAACAGGCAAAATATTTTTAAAGGATTTTCCTGTATCCTCTGACACCTTCCCAGTGATTGTTCCAAACAAAAAGAGTGCACACCAACAGCAGTGGCTAGGAAATGACTGCAATGGGCATACTAATTGAACCCTGAACAGTGGGAGTAGCAGCAAGACATGCCAGCAGCATTGGGAAAGCAGAGGACAGATCACACTGGGGAGTGGGCAACTATGCTGGGCAGCACCAGCAGGCAGACTGGAGCAGCAGATAGCTGGTACTGGGTGGGAAATGTGCCAACAGCATGGGGCACAGCAGAGTTGAGTGAGAAAGCACAATCTTGGAGTAGAAGTTGGAAGAATGAAAGAGACAGAAGGAGGGGGCAGCAGACTGAAGCATGGCATACCTAGTTCTGCAAGCAGACTGTATCATTCTCTCTCTTACTTAAAGGGGACAACGGAAGCCCAGCAGAGGTAGGTTGACCTTAGGAAAAATACGTTTTTCTGCATATCCAGGTTCCAGGCATAAGTAGTTTGGACTGACAACATCCCCTGCCCAAGAGAACACCTCACTGGGCACACTAGTTGGTGGGCAAGACAGCAGTCTCACTGCCACCTTGGCCAGACCTCCCCAAACAGGCTTCTTCTCAACCTGGTAAGACAATGTGTCAAGGTTTGAAACCCTCTGCATTCAACAGTGTTAAAATGACTGTAGGGGGGAGGTACAGGGGGAAAGTCCTTAAAGTGAAAGTACTTTAAAAACTTGTGGCTTGAAAAAAGAGTACATAATTTTTGTGTGCAATCTGGCATGCAGTGTGGACTGCCTGGGTGTAACTCTGGTGAGCTTCCTCAGTTATGACTTTATGCTACACCTATCGTATTAAGATTTCAACCACTATTTCAATACTTAAATTTTATATCCAAGCTATTTTGCTGGGAAAGAATCAGCAATGAGGTGAATTTCTTGAACTCAAAGGATAATCATAAATCACAGACTCCAGCCCGAACAATGGTTTGATGTTTAGCTTTGGGGGAGGGGGAGGAATTATAAAGAGATATATTATGAAATTTAGAAGCAAGCACTACAGAGGAAAGAAAAATGCATGCCAAAAAAAATTGTTCAAGCATGTTATTATACTTCTGTCACTGGCTGTTCTTCGCCTTCTTCCTGCAAAAGAGAACATTAAAACCAGTTTTAGAAACAATCTTAAAAAGAAAAAGCAAAGGGCAATATTGCTATTCTTAAAACAGGACTAGAATCTGTTTAATAGAAAAATCCTATGCATATTAACTCAGAAATCCTGTTATACTCACATCCTGGCTCATTGGGTACAAAATTGCAGCCTAAAGTGAGTTGAGAGTTGTTTTTTAAAACCTGTTCTCCCACAAGAGATTGAGCTCTCAGCATTACACACTGGCCAAAATCCTGTTGATTAGCACAGTAAATCACACTAAAGTAGGCCCATTGAATCAATGGAATTTAGTGAGCCAATTCCTCCATACGTTCCATTGATTCAAAGGGGGCCGATTCTAACTGTGACTTACTATGCTAAAGTAAGTCACAACTAGAGTAGACCCATATGAATCAATAGAACATCAACAAAACATATAGAGGAATTGACTCACCAAACCCCAACTGATTCAATGAGCCTCCTTTAGTAGCAGCAGTTCAGCACCTGACTGCCTACTGTCAGGATGGGACTCCCATGAAGTTCTTATCAGCAAGCAACAGAAAAGGAAGTGAAGTATAGAAGTATAAATGCAGCATCTGAGAGAGCAATAAGTGCTTTTGATTACTTAACCATGGTCATCAACAAGCAGCCTGTGACACTTTGCTGCCTGAGTCAAAGGATAAGATGGCAGTCACCCCCACCCCTGGCCCTTCTATCCACGGAAGCTGATTGAACTGGCTGCTGAATCTTCCTTCAGTATTGGCAATGGGACAGAATCCTCCCCGACACCTTAGGGCAGAAGAATTAATCAAAAGCTTTAGGACAGTCTTGCGGCAAACACAGTTTTGTCCTTAAAGAAGTGGGAATACCGAGGGCTTAGAAGAAACAGCTAGAAGAAAAATGCCTCACTCTGATTCATATTAGGGCCAGTCATAGACTGGGATCACATAGTCCCTTTCTCCTGCTCTTCCACATTCTGTGCAAATTCCATTCTCCTTCCAGCTTTAATCAAAATTAAACTGCACAAGAGCCACAGTTAATGGAATTCTGAAGAACATAGTGCCATACTGCAATTGGTAATTCAGATTATAATATATGGATGTGAAAGCTGGGCAATAAAAATACTGACAGGAAATAAATTGATCTGTTCAAAATATGGTGATGGAGAACAGATAGCATGGACCCCTAGAAAGACTAAGAAGTAGGGGTCTAGATCAAATCAAACTCGAATATAAGCCTTCTGCTCTTTGGTGTGGAGGAGGATCCTACCCCATTGCTGAAGAAAGGTTCAGCAGCCAGTCTGTCAAGAAACTGGAAAACAGGAGGTGATGGTTTCAGTTGCCCTGTGAAATACAGCCCTGTTAGCTTGTGCCTGAGATGAGCAGGTCAGGAAATTGCCCATTAATTGGGAGGCTTTGCATCTGTGTCTTATCTGTGATAAGGAATTTCCAAGACCACAACTCACACCTGGAATTAGCTATCTTTTTTTTTTTGACATAAAATACATAAACCAAATACAAATCAATTGTGTTCCCCGCCACCCTAGTCAGGACCTCTTGCAGTAATCTTCTTCTTCCCTTGTCTTTATTCTTCTTCTTCCTTTATTGTCCTCTTCTCCAGAACTGCATTGATTCCTGATTTGGAACTTTCCCTTTCCCTTTGTTAGCACATATTCAATAAATCTGCCCCATATATCATAAAAAAATTTTTTTTTAATCTCTCCTTTCTTAACCTTTAAATTACAAGTTAATTTATCATTTATAGCAATGTTCCATATTTCATTATAGCATTCTTCCACTTGAAATTCAAGTTCTGATTTCCAATTCCTAGCTATTATTAATCTGGCTGCTGTTCATAAATTGATAATCAACTCTCTAGTCATCATATCATATTCCACATTTACGAATATTGATAACAAAGCTATCTCAGGATTAAATTCTATATCTCTTTCACATATATCAGTTAATTCCTTGAAGATTAGTTTCCAAAATCTTTGTACTTTTTCACATTCCCACCACATATGAAAGTATGTACCAATTTCCTTCTCACATTTCCAACAGACATTCAGATAATTAGAGTTAATTTTATTCAGTGTCAGATACCATCTTAAACGTAGTTTTTTAAAAAATTCTTTTATTCTCACCGACATAAATCGTAAAACCCTCATTTTCCATATCTTCATCCATTCTTCACCATTTATTCTTTTTCCTAAATCTTGTTCCCACACTAGCTTCGATCCTTCATTCTCAATCTCTTCTTCTTCTAAATCTAGCAGAAGTCTATAAATTTTACTTACTACACCCTTCACTGACTCATTCATCTGAATATCTTCATATGATAATAGAAATTGTTCATACTTTGTACATTCTCTACCTTTATTGTACTTCTTTACCCATTCATTGGTCCATCTTTCTAATTGCATATAATTCAACCATGATATATTCTTATTTTGAAGAATTTGTTTCATTTGATCTTTCAATCTCATTTTATCCAACCAATCTTTTAATCTAATCACTTTTTTTTCCTTAAATAATTCTAAATAGACTTTCATATTGGCAGGGAAATTCTCTACTTCAGTCACTAATCCTAATGGAGAGTTAGATGAACATAGATTTTTTTAAAATACTTATACCACACATTTAACATAGTTTTTTAAAAGGGGTTATTGATTTCACTTATTTTATGTTTTTTAATTATACCGAACAGATGTTTTTCAATATCAACCTGTAGTTCTGATTATTCCACTTTCCACCAAATTAACCTTTCTGGGTTATATATAATTCCCCCAATAAACCTCAGCTGATTAGCCATATAGTAATTTTTAGTATTTAGTATACCTATACCTCCTTTTTTAATTGTCTTATACCAATACCTTTTATTTATTCCGACTTTCTTCCCTTCATTACAATATCTATTAATCAGTCCTTGCCAAAATTTAAAATCATCTTCTGTTAATTGTACTGGTAACATCCTAAATAAAAAAGTAATCTTTGGTAAAATCTTCATTTTCATCAGTGCAATCCTTCCAAACCAAGAGAGTTTCAAACAGGAATATTCCTGTAATTTCTTTTTCATATCCCTTTTTAGTTTATTATAATTATGCTCCTTTATTTTCTGAGTATCCTTTACTAAATCTATACCTAAATATTTAACAGATTTATATATCCTAGAATCATATTTATCTGCAAACTTTTCTTGTTCTAATTTATTATGATTAAACAACATTATTTCAGATTTTTGCCAATGTACACATAATCCAGTTATTTTTCCAAATGTTTCTAAATGATTTTTAATTCTATCCATACTTTCTAATGGGTTTTTAACTGTCAAAAGGGAATCATCAGCAAATAAGTTAATCTTTATTTTGTTATTCTCAGCCATACCACTAATTAAATCATCATTCCTTATTGCATTTGTTAACATTTCAATAATCAAACAAAACAGAACTGGGGAAAGAGGGCAACCTTGTCTAGTGCCTCAGCCTAGAGCTATCTGTTCTGTCATCCCGTCATTAACTATTACTGCGGAAGTGTTCTCCAAATATAGTTGATCTGTTACCCGCATAAATTTCTTTCCAAAACCCCAACCCTTTAAAAGAATATTTAATGTTGGCCATTCTACACAATCAAATGCCTTAAAAATATAATGATAAAATACCTGCCTTTATCTTATCTTTTTCTATATTATATATATTCAAAACCCTCCTAATTAAATTCACCATTTGTCGTCCCTTTAAAAAAACATTCTGATCTTCTTTAATATATTTTGTAATGAACTTGTGCATTCTATTTGTTAAAATTGCTGTAAATATCTTTGCATCCAGATTTAATAATGAGATAGGCCTATACGAACTTGGATCTGTCAGATCTTTATTGGGTTTTGGGATAAGAGTTGTTAATGAATATTTCCAAGATTCTGGTATTTTCTCTCCTTCCAATATTCCATTACAGAGTATTTTCAACTTGGGGATCAGTATTGATTTAAAAGCTTTATAATATTCTGATCCCATTCCATCAAAGCCTGGAGTTTTACCATTTTTTAGTTTATTGATAACCTCTGCAATCTCTTCATCCTTTATCTCTTTTTCTAAATCTCTTTTATCATTCTCCAATAGTTTACTCTTTACATGTTCTTTAATATAACTTTCTATATCTTCTTTTGGTATATTATTTCCTTTATATAAATTTTGATAAAATTCTTGTAATATTATTAATTTTTCTTTCATCAGGCTGCAATTCTTTCCTGTTTTATCTCTAATCACTCCAATTGTATTTTTTAATCTTTTAGTTTGAGATACCCTGGCAAAAAGCTTTGAATTTTTATTACTATACTCAAAAAAAATTATCTTCAAGTGTATCAAATCCCTCTGAACCTTTCCTAACTCTATGCTTTCTAACTCTTTCCTTTTAGCTTGAATCTCTAATTAGGTTAGGCATCCTTCAGTCTCAAGAGACTATGGTAACGTGCTCTGTATGGAGGACTTGGAACAGCATCTAGTGTGGCTGAGAAGGCCAATTCGAGAGTGACAATCCCTTCCACACTGAAGACAAATACAATCTGTCCCCTGTCCAGCTCCCTGATTTGGCTGCTTTCGGGACTGCCTCTTTGCCTCGGCCTACTGGACAAGTGTCTCTTCAAAATGGGAGAGGCCGTGATGCACCGCCTGCCTCCAGGCTGAACGCTCAGATGTCAAGGTTTCCCATCTGTTGAGGTCCATTCCTAAGGCCTTCAGATCCCGCTTGCAGATATCCTTGTATCGCAGCTGTGGTCTCCCTCTGGGGCGATTTCCCTGCACTAATTCTCCATACAGGAGATCTTTTGGAATCAGACCATCAGCCATTCTCACGACATGCCCAAGCCAATGTAGACATCGCTGTTTCAGTAATGTATACATGCTAAAACTTCCAGCTCGTTCTAGGACTACTCTATTTGGAACTTTGTCCTGCCAGGTGATACCAAAACTGCGTCGGAGACAACGCATATGGAACGTGTTCAGCTTCCTCTCCTGCCGTGCACAAAGGGTCCAGGACTCACTGCAGTACAGGAGTGTGCTCAGGACACAAGCTCTATAGACCTGGATCTTGGTATATGCCGTCAGCATCTTGTTAAGCCATACTCTCTTTGTGAGTCTAGAAAATGTGGTAGCTGCTTTGCCAATGCGTTTATCCAGCTCGACATCTAGGGAGAGAGTGTCAGAGATCGTTGAGCCAAGGTACACAAAGTCATGAACAACCTTCAATTCTTGTGTGGAGATGGTACTAGAGGGAGGTGAGTCCACGCCCTGGCCCATGACTTGTGTTTTCTTCAGGCTGATTGTTAATCCAAAGTCTTGGAAGGCCTTGCTAAAATGATTCATAAGTTGTTGGAGCTCTTCGGCAGAATGGGCAACAACAGCTGTATCATCGGTGAAGAGGAAGACCTGCATGCATTTCAGCTGGACTTTGGTCTTCGCTCTCAATCTAGAGAGATTAAAGAGCTTTCCATCTGATCTAGTCCATAGATAGATACCTTCTGTTGAAGTTCCAAAAGCGTGCTTCAGGACGACAGCAAAAAAGATCCCAAACAGGGTCGGTGCGAGGACACAGCCCTGTTTCACTCCGCTTCGGATGTCAAAGGGATCTGATGTTGAGCCATCAAAAACTACAGTGCCCTTCATTTCCTCATGAAAGGACCTGATGATGTTAAGGAGTCGAGGTGGATATCCAATCTTGGGAAGTATTTTAAAAAGGCCATCCCTGCTAACCAAATCAAAGGCCTTTGTAAGATCTATGAAGGCCACAAAGAGTGGCTGTTGTTGTTCCCTACATTTCTCCTGCAACTGTCTGAGAGAAAATACAATGTCAGTGGTGGATCTATTAGCTCGAAATCCACACTGTGATTCTGGATTGACTCTGTCTGTAAGCACCTGGAGTCTCTTCAGCACAACACGGGCAAGCAGCTTCCCTACAACGCTGAGAAGAGAGATGCCACGGTAGTTATTGCAGTCGCCCCTGTCTCCTTTGTTCTTATACAATGTGACGATGTTTGCATCCTTCATGTCCTGTGGTACTCCACCTTCCCTCTAGCAAAGACAAAAGATTTCATACAGCTCGGTGGTGATGATCTCTTTACAGCACTTCAGCAGGGATGTTATCCTTCCCAGGTGTCTTGCCGGAGGAGAGGGAATCCAAGGCCGCTTTTATTTCTGCTAAAGTTGGTTCGCTGTCTAGCTCTTCCAAGACAGGCAGGCACTCAATGTTATTTAGTGCCTCTTCGGTTACTACATTCTCTCTGGAATATAGCTCAGAGTAGTGCTGCACCCAGCGTTCCATCTGCTGTGCTCGGTCCTGGATGATCACGCCTGTAGCAGACTTCAAGGGAGCAGATTTCTTCTGTATTGGACCTAAAGCCTGCTTGATACCGTCATACATTCCCTTGATGTTACTGTGGCATCCACCCTAAGTTATGCATTATTCATAAGTTGTATGTTAATGTGGTTGTGAGGCGGGGCCAAGGGGTGCTGACAGGCGGAGCCTGAGAGAGAGGAGTTCAGTCAGAGTCAGAGACAGAGAGGAGAGAAGGACTTTGGGGTTTTGAGGCAGAGAGAGAGTGTTGAAGGAGTGATTAGTCAGAGTGTGACCTGTATTAATTAATATAGAAGAGATTAAAGTAAAATATTGAAGCTTTGTGGAACTTTAAGAATGTGCTTAAGAATTATTCCTGAAACCACGTGTAATCAATAAACCTGTTTCTGTTAAAAAGTCAGTACTGGATGGGCCTTAGTCTTTCATAAGAAATATAAGTTGATAAAGAGATCAACTGGTGGCAGCGTGTCAAGAGGTGTGTTGGGATACCTTCGTGAGCTCTGGGTTTGGTGAAACAAGCAGGGGCCATGGGGTAAACGCCACAATTGGTGTCCAGCGGCGGGATACGAAATAATCCAGTAAAGCCAATGTTTAAAAGTGAATTTTTTGGAGTCGTGGGTACCTTTTAGTCAGAGGTCTGTGGTGAAAAAGTGGGTGACCTGCTAGAGCTTTTGTGGAAAAGCTTAGTGGCGGGGCTTCTGAACCCAGATCTGGGGGAACTAAAGATAGGGAACTGACTTTAAAGGAAAAATTCTTTTTATTTACCTCAGGATTTGAGAGACCCAGTGGCTAGCTTGAAATCCAAGGCTCTGAGCGATAAGGGAGCAGTGCTGGATAAAAGTGGGAAGCCAGGGTCAGAGCAGATCTGAGGTGATAGGAAAATCAAAACAGAGGCTTGAAAAAAATAAAAATTATTTTGGTGTCTGAGAGCAAGAATAGCTCAGTCATAGACAGTAACTAAAAAGTTGTTAGCTGGAGAACAGCTAGAGAGAGCTGCTGAGTGAAGCACAACAACATAGTTACTGGAATTAATAGCAGAAAGACAGGTCCTTTTTAAAAGCAGTACAGACATTCAAGACTAATTCACTCAGACTTAAACATGCCACCCAAACGAAACCAAAAAGGGAGTCAGGAGGCAGAAAGTTTACCTCAGGAAGTGGAGGGAAATGGAGACCCTCTAGCTCCAGTGGAACAGGAGGAAACTGATGATGCCTCAGAAAGACCCAGTGTTCTAAGCTCCCAAGATTTTGAAAAATGGAAGTTGGAACAGGAATTCAGGCTAAGAGCTAAGGAATTAGAGATTAGAGAAAAAACTGAGCAAGAAAAAAGACAAACGGAATTTCAAATAGAGATGAAAAGATTGGAAATTGCTGCTCAAAATAATAATAGTAATAATAATAATAACTCTAGTGAGGGAAATCTCTCACAGATCGATCTAAAGAAATTCCCCCAATATAGGAAAGGAGATTGCCCTGAATCTTTCCTGATTTCATTTAAGAGAGCGTGCTGGGACTTTGAGATTAAGGATGATGAAAGGATGATAGTGTTGAGATCACAAATAAGTGGAGATTTAGCTGAGCTTTATTCTCAGATGCCTCTGGAGCAAGCTAGAGATTTTGAGGTATATAGAAAAATGGTATATTCTAGATTTGGCATAAATGCAATACACCTTAGAAGAAAATTTTGTTCCCTTACCAAAAAGCCTGAAGAATCTTATGTCCAATTGGGGGCAAAATTGATTCAATGTTTGGACAAATGGATGGAACGTGAAAATGTCACTTCTCTAGACCAAATGAAAAATGTGGTTGGTTTAGAACAATTTTATTCCATTTTGCCTGGGGAATTGTGTTATTTGGTCAAAGACAAAAATCCTAAAAATGTATTACAGGCATCTGAATATGCTGATTCCATTAGTGAGATTAGAGATCCTAAGTTTTCTGAGGTAAAATTTTACAGGCAGAACTGGGACAACAGCAAGAGACTCTTCAATAAAAATTACGACAGTAAAATGTCAGGGAAAGATGGCCAGCTTAGTACCTCACCTAAGTTGCCAGGGCCTAGTCCGCCAAAGCGAATGAACCCTGAGGAAAAGTTTAATAGATCTCCTCAGTGTGATCGAAGGACTTACAGACAGTGTTATAACTGTGGCGAGTTTGGGTATATTCAATCAAATTGTATGAAAAACAATAAAAATAAAAAGGGAAAAGATGATAACCAGACCAAAAAAGTTTACTGTATAAAACCAGTGGAAGCCACTGAAGGAGGCTGTAACAATGGTTCTGTCTCCATGGCAACTAGCATGACAGAAAATTCTGATCTGCCACTAGCCAGAGTCGTTCAGTGCTTCCTTATAAAGGCAGATAATATTTTACTACAGAACCCTGGTGAGAAAATTCTTATTACTGAAAAGTCTTATGTGGGGGTTGTTGATACCGGTTCCCACATAACCCTATGTCACCCTGATGTGGTTCCTAAAGAACAAATACTTCCAAATCAAACTGTTACAATCAAGGGAATAAGTTCTACTCCAGTGATTTTACCTATGGCTAAAGTAAAGATAAACTATAGAGATTGGGTTGGAATTTGGGATGTGGCAATTTCTGATCAAATTCCAGCACCTTGTTTGATCGGATTAGATCTCACTAAGCATGTGCAGAGTGCTTTTGTAGTAACACGTTCCCAGGGAGAGCAGTTAAAAATCCCTGAGGGAAAAATGGAATCCCTAACCTCTGAATCAAACCAGGGATGCCCCAGTTTAGAGGAAAACCCTGAGGTAGCAGAAATGGCTGAGGTGGTCATATTGAAGAATCCTAATAATATTTCCTGTATTGATGAGCAGAAGGAAGATGTTACTTTAAATGATTGTATTAGAAAACCTAATGAGAATCCCATTCCACTGACCCCTGAACACCCAGAGAGGTTATATATATATATACATCAAATTGTTCATATCATATTATGTCTCATTTTTCTCTATACCTTATTTCTTTGCTCTAGCCACTCATACATTTTATTCCAGTTTTGATGATATTTCGAATTCTCTTTCCCTTTAATTGTCATTGTCAATCTATCCATCTCTGCACAATCTAAGATTTTTTGTACAATTATTTCTTCTAACGGAGATTTCTCATTTTTCCAGTATTGAGCCCATACTATTCTAGCCACCGTCAATATATGTAATATAATATAGCTGTCTTGTTTGTTAATATTCTCTGGCATAATACCCAATAAAGACAACTCTGGTTTGAGTTCTATATTCAGTTTCGTTATTTTTTTAAATCTAAGAGTGTATTTTAACCCAATATTTTTTTGCTTTTTCACAAGTCCACCATACATGATAATATGTTCCCTCATGTTTTTACTTTTCCAACACCTATCGGAAACATTTGGGAACATTTTTGCTATTCTAGTTGGTGGTAGATGCCATTTGTAAAACATTTTGTATAAATTTTCTTTATATGTGGTTGCTAAGGTTAATTTACAATTATCACTCCATAACTTTTGCCACTTTTCTAGCTGAATTGTGTGACCAAAATTTTTAGCCTAATGTATCATTGTTTCTTTCACTTGTTCATCTTCCATTTTCACTTCTAAGAGGAATTTATAGATATTCTTAATTAGCTTATCTTCTGTAGAGAGTAATATTTTATCAAATTGTGGCTGTTCCTTGTAGAAACCTTGTGTTCTAGAGTCCTCTTTATATATTGATTAAATTTGCAATAAAGGTAACCATGATAGTATCAGTCCTTGGCTTGCTAGTTCTTCCTTGGTTTTGAGATTTCCTTCTGGATTTAATATTTCATTATATGTCACTATTTTCTCAAAGTTGATAAGATTTGGATAAGTAAATGCTTCTATCGGAGAGACCCATCTTGGTATTTTCCTATAGATTCTGGTTTTTACTTTTTCCCATATAGTTAGCAAAGCGTCTCTTATCAGGTTATTTTGAAAGTATTTGTGTGCTTTAGTTTTGCCATACCATAAAAAGGTGTGCCATCCCATCTGCAAGTCATGTCCTTTCTAGATATAAAAGCCTTTTATTCCTCCTCCAAAGGAATAAAAGCCTCCAAAGGAATAAAAAAGGCGTGCCATCCCATCTGCAAGTCATGTCCTTCTAGATATAAAAGCCTTTTATTCCTCCTCCAAAGCCTCCTCTTTCGTTCGCCTCCTGCAGTAATTTGGTTTTTATCCTTGCTTTTTTTTTTTTACCAGATGAATCTTAGGGTAAATTTATTCAATTCTTCAAAGAACATCCGGTTAAGCTTTATTGGAATTGTTTGAAAGAGGAAGAGTACTTTTGGTAGTATGTTCATTTTTATAGTTGCAATCCTTCCTAGAAATGATAGCTGTCTGTTCTCCCATCTTTCCAGAGCCTGCTTTATTTCATTCAATAGCTTCCCGTAATTCTCTTCTTTTATTGTTGAGCATCTGGCTGTCAGGTAAATTCCCAAGTATTTAACTCTCTTGACTATTTGAAGCTTGGTCTTCTCTGTTAGGAGATTTTTCTGTTTATCCGTCATGTTTTTTACAATTAGTTTAGTTTTCCCTCTATTTATCTTCAATCCCGCTACTTCTCCAAATTTTTCAATCTGTTCCAGTAATTTCAGAGTTGACTCTAATGGGTTTTCTAATATAAAGACCAGATCATCCGCAAAGGCTTGCAATTTGTACTTTTCGTTTTTAACTTGGGTCCCTTTTATTTCTTCGTCTTGTCTTATCTCTCTATTCAGTATTTCCAACGTCAAAATAAACAACAGTGGAGATAGAGGACATCCCTGCCTAGTTCCTTTTTGGATCTCAACTATTCCTGTAGATTCTCCATTGACTATTATCTTTGCTGTTTGTTGCTCATAAATTGCATTTATCATATTTATGAAGTATTGACCAAAGTCCATTAATTCAAGTTGTTTCCGCATAAATTTCCAATTTACGTTGTCAAAAGCCTTCTGTGCATCCAGAAATAGTAAGGCCATCTGTTTATCTGGGTGTGTTTCATAGTACTCCAAGATATCCATTATAACTGTCAAATTATGCCTCAGTTGTCTCTTAGGTAAAAATCCATTTAGATCTGGATGAATAAATTCCCCTAGATATTTTTTCAGCCTATTTGCCATTATTGTCACCATAATTTTGTAGTCCACATTCAATAGTGAAATTGGCCTGTAGTTTTCTATCACTTCTAGTTCCTTCTCCTCTTTAGGAATCAAAGTAATATATGCTTCCATCCAGGATTTTGGTGCTTTTGCTTCTTGTAAAACCTCATTACAGATATCTTTCATGGGGTTACTTAGGATCTCTTGAAATATTTTATAGTATTCTGCTGGTAATCCATCCGGCCCTGGTGATTTTTCATTTTTTTTTAATTGCTTCTGTTATTTCCTCCATTGTAATTTTTGCGTTTAATATTTTCTTATGAGCTCTAGAAATTTTAGGTAACTTTGCTTTTTCTAAATATTCTTGGATCTTTTCTGAAGAGACTTCTTGCGCTTTATAAAGATTTTGATAGTATACTCTGATTATCCTTTAGATTTCTTTTTCTTGATGTTGAATCTTCCCTGTTTCATCTTTTAATTTATCAATTTGTCTCTTTATTTTTTGTTTTTTAAGTTTATAGGCTAGTCATCTTCCTGGCTTATTTGCATTTTCAAAGAAATTTTGTTCTGTTCTCTTAATCTGTTGAGCTATTTCTTCTGTTTATATTAAGTTTAATTTATGTTTAATCAGTGCCATATTATTGTGAATTTGTTTTTTCTGTGGGTATTTTTGAAGTTCTGCTTCTAGTTTTCCGTATTCTTCCTTCAATTTCTGGTACTGTTGCTTTTTCATCTTGTTTTTCTTTGCTTGGTATGTTATCGCTATTCCTCTAAAAAATGCTTTCGCAGTGTCCCATATATTCTGAAGTGTTGTCTCTCCTTTTGTGTTTTCTTTTTTAAAAAGTTCCATTTCTTTTCTGGCCCTCTCAATGAATTCTTTTTCTTTCAAAATTGCTGCATTTAAAGTCCATCTCTTATTTTTCCTCTGGATACCTCTCCATTTAATTTTGTTTGGGTTATGGTCTGCCCATAAATTAGTATCTATTTCTACTTCTTGTATCTCTAGCTTCAGTTCTGCTGAGGTCCATATCATGTCTATTCTGGACCAGGATTTGTGTCTGTTCAAATAAAAAGTAAATTGTTGTTTTCCCCGTTCAGTTCTTGCCATATATCTTTTAACCCCAATTCTTCCACCATCTGAAAAAATATTTTTGGTAGCTTCCTTCTTCTAGTCGTGGTCTTGTTTCCTTTCTTATAATCCAATCTTTCATCTGCTATTGCGTTGAAATCACCCAGTAGACAAACATATTGGGGTTCCTTTTCTGCTATTTGGGTATATAGTTTCTTATAAAAGTTCTCCAGGTTATTATTGGGTGCGTAGATTGCCACTAATAGTGTTTTTTTCTGGTTTATTATGGTTTCCACCATTAATATTCTTCCTTCTTTATCCGTATAAAGTAGCTGCCAGATCATCGTAGAATTTGTCTTTGACTTCTGTTGTGGACGACAGTGTTGGTGCATATGCACTAATGAGGGTGACTGGTCCCGCTGATGAGCGGAGCTGCAGAGACAGGATTCTTTCACTCCCCACAGTAGGTGGAACAATGGATCTCAGCAGAGTATTTCTGACCACAAAGCCAACACCATGTTCCCTGGTCTCATTCAATGGTTTTCCCTGCCAGAAGAATGAGAAGTTTTTTCTTTGACAGATCCCATGTCTGGCAATCTCGTCTCTTGCAGGGCAACAATGTCCATCTGCAGGCTACTCAGTTCCATGTCGATGACAGCTGTCTTGCGCACGTCGTCTATTTCCTGCAGGTCGTCAGAAAAGCCAGGGGTCGTTGTCCGAACATTCCAGGTGCCCAACTTTAGGGCAGAAGTTTTCTTATGATTGTTGCATGATGCAGGGTTATCGATCTGCTTGTTGGCTTTCACCCTAAACCTCACGCACCCCGTGAGGTTAACAGACCATTGCGAGGCAGCACCTTACTGGCTGGGGACTGCCCAGCTTAAGGCAGGCGGTAGCTACCTAGTGAGGTGCAATGACCTCTCCCATCTTCGGAAGTAGCCCCTGGCGTCATGCTCTATCCCAATCAAGCAAAGACTTATAACCGGTAACTGCTACTTCCCGTGTTGTTTCGACGTTGTATGCGAAGCTGGAGTGTCCTCTCCAGAGCACGAAGCCTGGGTAAAATAATATGGAGGATAGGCTGTTACCCAAGCAGCAAATCCCCCCTCTCTACGTCACTGAAATAGTCCAATGGAAAGGTAAGAGCCAATACAACTGGTTCCAGCAACGTTGCAGGAGTTGCCAGAATGACACGAACTGCCTCCGGGACTCTGCCTTGATTTTGCCTCGAGGTTAACTCCTGAAGCCTTTTCCATCAGTGGATATAGCCACAAGGCAGTGGAGGTTTGAAATCGGAGTTTTCCTTCTCCTAGATGGGTTGCCTTACAAGGCTGACGAGCCCCACCTACTCTAATAGTTTCTTATTAGACATCTCTAATAGTTTCTTATTATCTCTATCTATAAAATATTTACTTTCTAGATCTTTTAATGATTCTTCTATTTTTTTTTTATTTTCTTCTCTCAATTTTTTTAATTCTGCATGATTCCCTTATGGCAATTCCTCTCATAACCACTTTCATGGTGTCCCATAACACTCCTATTTACTCCCACCTGCTTCATTTATTGACCATATTTCTATCCATTCTTTTTTAGCCCTATCCATTAAATCTATATACTGAAAAATATTGGAATCTATTCTCCATCTTCTAGCGTCTCTATAATCTCTCTTAACTTTCATCTCCATCGTCACCAACGCATGATCCGTTATTTTTATCACATTAATATCTGTATCTACTACTTTAGAAATTTAAGTTTTGAGATATAAACATAATATCTATTCTAGAATAACTATTATGTACAGAGGAATAATAAGTAAATCTTTCATCTCCCTTCAATTCTCTCTCTATATCTTTTAAATCCATAGTTTTCAATATCTTACTCAACAGGGTACTTCTTTTATTGAATTCATCTTTTTTACATACAGTTTTATCCTTTACCTTATCTAAAACCATGTTAAAATCTCCTGCCATAATAACATATCCCTTTCTAACCTTCTCCATCTCTTTAACAACAGTTTTATAAAATTCTCCTTGATTTACATTCGGTGCATAAACATTTACTAACGTATAATCTTCTTTCCCCATTAGTCCCTGTATTATTAAATATCTACCATTACTATCTTTTATTACTTCTTTTACCACAAATTCACAATGTTTAGAGATCAATATTGCTACACCTTTGGATTTGGTAGTCCCAAATCCTTTTTCATAAATATGTATATTTTGAAGTTTCAGTTCATTAACTCCATCCTTTGATTGATGAGTCTCTTGTAAATAAATAATGTCCACCTTATTCTTCTTCAATAATGTTTCTATTCTTTTTCTCTTTGTTACAGACCCTAGGCCCTTCACATTTAAAGTAGCCACCCTTATGTTTTTCCCCATATCCATTCTATATCCCATCTTTTTTTAGGTCCTGTAGTGCACCCCACAAAACAAAACAAAAGTAAAAAAACTAAATTTACATAATATACTTTCCAATCCCCTAGCCCTAGCCCTCCACCCTACAAATAACCTCTTTTTCTCTCCCCCACTTCCCCGTGAGTTCTGGGGGGGGGGGGAGACGACACCCTGCCAGTCCAAACCCCAGCCAAATTCTCACTCCTATTCTACCCTACTTTTTTTCTTAATACCCCCCCCTCTTTATTTTACTTATTTATTGCCCTTTTAGCATCCTTATCTCTTAATCTATCCTCCCTCTTCTCCCTCACCATAAAACAAAACAAAACAAACAAACAAAACAAAGAAACAAAAAAAGGGAGAGGGGGACGGCATAAGGGAACTAAAAAAAGGGAAGAAAAAAAGGGGGGACGGCATAAGGGAACTAGAAAAGGGAAGGAACAAAAAAAGGGGGAAAACCAGAAGGGGCGGGGGGGAAGGGGGAGTCATCAAACATCAGATGGTTCCTCTCGGCCCAGTTCTCTTCTCTCTCATATTTCTACTCCTTACAGGCTACTTGCCTGCACCTTGGTCTTCTTGCCAAAGGCCCCACGGAACTTGCCTTCTTCAAAGGAGGAGATTTTGAAGATGACTCCATCTTTCCATATTTTTAAAAGAACTGGATGACCCCAGTTGTATCTCAGTACATTCTTGATTAGGATTGATGTAATGGGTTTCATCATTTTTTTCCACTGGATTGATTCATTGCTTAAAACCTGATAAATCTGTATGGGATTTGACCTATAAACTAGTAGCTCCAGTTTTGTCTTGGTGACCTTAAGAAATTGTTCTTTTTTTACATAATTGAAAAATTTCAATATTATAGGTCTTGGCCTCTTATTTCTGGGGCTCCCAACAAAATGAATTATCTCTATATCTTCTTCAGACACATGCTGAGAGTTCATTATAGAATTTATCCAGGTCACCACTTCCTATTTAAGGTCAGCTCCCTTTTGCAGCTCAAAGTTCATTATTTTGATGTTGTTACTTCTTGAGCTATCTTCCAAATAAATCATTTTCTTTTGCAAATCATCCATCCTCTGTTGTTGTATCTTTATTTCCCCTTCATTCTGTTTTGATAAATCTTCCGTTCGTTTCACTCTGTCCTCAATTTTTACCATGCTTGCCTTCAGCCCTTGTATCTCCCCCTGGACTGTTTTCATGTCCTTCCCAATCTGTTGACATTCTTTCATTACGCCATTCATTTTGAGAACCACTTGTTCCAGTTTTTTATCTATCTGGTGTGGTATATCTTTGGCTAGATCTTTCACACAAGCTGTTAGTTCAGCCATCTGTTTCTCCAGTTTTGCTTCTATAGAACTGCTCAGAGAGGTTCCCCCTCCCCCCTCCTTTCCAGCACCTTCTTGAGCTTCTTTAGGAGTGGGGGATTCTGCCTCTGTTCATCTAAGATGTTCAAGACTACGGTCTGATGGTTTTGTCTCTGATGGTTCCCGAGTCCAGTAAGGGGTTTTAAAACTCTTCTTTTTTCCTTCTCATAAGCAGAACGAAAGATTCATAGCACAGAGAAGCAAATTTTTTTATAGTTCATTAGCAGTTCAGCTTTCGCTAGCGTTCTTCAGAGAGAAAACGAAAGTACATTCCACAGATAAGCAGCAAAGTTTTTAAAGTTTAAAAAGCACTTCTATCTCTTCTTGAACTTTTCTCAAAGGATTTTAAGCAGGTTTACTCACATTTTGAGAAGGGAGAAAGGCATTTAGCAACTTAATTACATCCAGCAGGGCGGAGAGACGAAAACTTAGATGTGTATTCCGTCCCAGCGGAAGTGACGTCTCCCGAATGAGCTAATTTTAAAAAGTTGGTTTCAGCTAAAGAGAAGGGAGGATGGAAGAGGGAAGTTACTTTGGAGAAGAAACTCTCTTCTTGAACAAGGTTTGGAGTATTTTGATACCTGATTGGTGCATCCCCTTGAAGGGTCTAGAAAGTGGAATGATGGTGGGTATAAAAATGGAAAGAGAGTTTGCTTAGTTTAGCCTAATCTCTCTTAGGAGAATGCTATGCTCACCTGCTATCTTGCTACCTGATTTGTACTCTGTATATGCTCTGGAACCATGCTGAAGTTCTACCTTAACATGAGTAAGCTTAGAATAGTTAGCTGTCTTGTTTTCTTGTGGGAACTGTTCTGGAATTGTTCTTGCCTCAATATCTTTTGAATACTTATTTGCTCCACAATTTTTGACTCCTTTGGGGATTTTTTAATCCAACTTTTGAAATTACTTGAAATTTTATTCTCAGTGTGTCTGAGTGCTTAGTGTAGGCCTCACTGACCCCACCATAATCTTGACACAGTCCAATCAGCTTCTGTCGATAGAAGAGCAGGGATTAAAATATCTTAGGTTCCTTGTTAATGACCTTTGGACTAATATTCTTTGGACTTAAAATGAAAATACAAGTCCAACCAGAGAAGACAATAATACTAGGAAAAATAGAGACAACAGGAAATCAGGAAGGCCTGACACGAGGTGGACTGACAAACGGTCACAGCCTTTAGTTTGTGAGAACCTTCTGGAGATCATTAATTCAAAGTGTTGCCAAAAGTCAGAAGCATTTGACAGAACATACATCACACTCCACATCTTGTTGCAGATTCACTAGGAACTAAGCTGTTTTCTAAGTCACACCCCAATGACTCAAATATTTAAATTATGTATAGAGTTTAGCACATATGGACAAGAAAGAAAAGATAAGGGAATAAAGGGAATACAAAAATAAAATTACCTGTTCTTTTGTCTCAGCTTCTGCCTCTGCAGACTCAGCACCTGCTTCTGCATTTTCTTCTGTATGTGTCACATTTTCTTCAGTAGTTTCAGATTGTTCAGTCTCCTGGCAACAAAAGAAATCACAGCATGGGTGACATTAGAAAGCCAGAGAAGCAAGAGGAGAAAACCAAAACAAACTGAAACTATACCTCATGTGTTTAATGCATCTAGTTAATTTTGTGTAACTATACTGATTGAATGCTTTGTTAATTATTCCTTTAATATTGGGACCCTCACAGCGTATACGCAGTTCAGAAACAGTACAAGAAATGTAACTAAAAACAAAAACAGCACTCTCCAAAACTTCAGAAGTAGCCAGAGGTTCACTTCTGGGTTTGTTTTCTTAAGTTTGGAAGGTAGGCTTCCTTGTGCCTGTTCAAGTATAGGATCAGAGGAAAAACCAACAAATCTTTTCCCTGTAAAAATTTTGGGGACATGTAGTGGGGCATTGAGGAGGCCCCAGGGGCCCACAAAAGTGTCCCTAGGGGCCACATCCAGTCCTTAGACCACAATACATCTTGCCTCTGTTTAATAGACTGAACTGCATATCTTAATTGTGTATTGGTTGCTACACATGTAAAACAATTAACTCTGTATGATCCCATTGGGACCAATCAACCCACTGAAGCGTCCTTTGTAGCATCTTAATGCCCAGTTTCTCTCCTAGATAAAAACAAAGAAAATGATTAATCTTGGAGGCTGGAAGGTCTGGAGTGGGATGGTTTTTCATAACAACAAATCGTTGGCTAGCCATAGTCTATTATGGATCTTCTTAAGCACACTGGCTAATGTTCAGTCAAAGACAATGACATTCAATCAATGGGTACCATATTCTCAAGTGGTATGAATAAATTATTCCCTGATGTTCAGCACGTTGTTTTCATTGCAGGCAGAGAATGGTTTGCACACCAAGTTCAGAAGCAATCTTTCCTGCGCTGGCAAAGTACATTCATAAGCTGTGATTCTCTTCCTCTTCTTAGACAGAGCAAGGCAAAAATGAAACCAACATGCTGAGAAAACAGTGATGTGTGTTACACAGAAGGATAAAGATACGAGCATTACTTCTGCAGCCTTGTTCTCTTCTCCTGAAACTTCACCGTTTGTCACAGTCGGTATCTCCTCAGTAGCCCTCCACTCCTGCATAAAGTAATATAAAGAGTATTTTATAAATGTAACAGAATTACATTGACTTTTTTTAAAATATTTTTTTCAGAACAAAAAACAAATACAAAAATACAAAATGCTTGCTATACAATCTAAACTACCGTGCACCCCATACCCACGGGACCCCTTAGAACAATACTTTTAATACGAACTTCCTTTCCAAAATTGTATTGATTGTTGTTTAGAGGCTTTCCTCTTTCCTTTCACTACTACAAATTCAAAAAATCTACCCCAAATAGATTGGGCCAGCACGGCCAGCAGCAGCAGAGGCTGGAGTGCCTGAGATGTGAAGCGGAGCCTCTCAGGGAAGAAAACACTGCTCTGAAGAATGAAATAGCTTTGCTGAAGGACAAGGAGAACAGTTCCAGCCTACGGCTAAAGGAACTGGATGGGTCTCAGGAGGATCTCTGGCATAAAACAGGGACTGTACAGAAAGAAAAAGTGGCCATGGAAAAGCTGGCTGAGAACTTTAAGAAGCAGGCATCCGAGCTGAAAGCCAGAAATCACCAGCTGGAACTGGAAAATGCCAGACTTGGCCACAAGAACTCCCCGCCTCAGGCGGATGGGCAGGATCTGAACCAGGAGTTGATGGAGTCCTCAGCGCTGGTCTCATCCTTGAAGATGGAGTTGTCTCAGCTCAGGGTTCAAGCTCAGTCTCTGGAGCAGGAGAACCACTTCCTCAAAGAATAACTGGAGAAGCTAAAGCAGCTACCCAGGTGCCCAGATCTCTCCAACCTCCAGAGTGAGATTTCCAGTGTCATTATGAAAAATGAGAAGCTGTTGAAAGAGAGGGAAACCCTCAGTGAAGAGCTGAATCAGTGCATGGAGAAGGTGGCTAAAACGGCTTTCCTGGAGAGTCTTGTTAGTTCCATGAAGCAGGAAAAAGCATCCCTGGAGCATCACATGGCAGCCTCCCAGGACAAGAATCGGGTTCTGGAGGTGGCGGTGCATTCGGCCGGGCTGCAGAGCCACCAGAAGAAGCTATGCTGGGAAGAACTGGACCAGCTGGTCAAGCAGGAGCAGCAGCTGTTGAGGCAGGAGAACGAGCGGCTGCAGCGAGAGGTCCAAGAGCGCCAAGTCAGAACTTGCTCACGCCAGGGAGAAGGTGCAGCAGCTGGAGTCCACTGTCCTGGCCCTGAAGCACCAAAAACACCAAAGCCAGTCGGGGATGGCGAAAGCGCTCGAGCAGGAGAAGCTGAGCCTCAAGCGCGAGTGTGAGCGGTTGCACAAGGAGTTGATGTCAGCCCACAGGAAGATGCTTCCCTCGAGCTCCAGCGCGATGCTTAGCCCGCCGCCCCAGCATCCTCGTGACCTCCAGCAGCAAGGCTGTGCCGTGGTCCCCTGGGAGCAGTACCAGCACCTCCAGCATCAGTTCCTGGAGGCTGAGCGGAGGTGTCAGCGGCTGCAGGAAGAACTGGAGAGCCAGCCTCTGGAAACCAACATGCCCCAGAATGGACATGAGCAGCTGTTCAAGACCATGGAGAAACGCATGATGGATGTGGAGCAGCAGCTGCGGCTCGTGAAACGGCTTCTCCAGGAAAAAGTCAACCAGCTGAAGAAACAGCTGACCAAGAACAGAAAAGCTGATGAAATGGTGAAGGACCTCTACGTTGAGAACGCCCAGCTGCTGAAAGCTCTGGAGATGACCGAACAGAGGCAGAAAACAGTGGAGAAGAAGAACTACCTGCTAGAGGAGAAGATTGCCAATCTGGGCAGGATCGTCAAGAACCTGACCTCGCCGACGTTGGCGTCTGCAGCCCAGCTGGGCTCATAGCCAGAGGCCTCTCTCGGCCCAGCGCGTGCACTTTATAGAACGGTGAACTTCCCTGTGGTCTTCAATGATGCTGCCTGTTGAATGTTAATGATCACAGCTGTCCTCAGGGCTATGCGTTCTCTGCCCCAAAGAAGGCTGAGTTCGGGTCTCTCGCGCACCTGTCTGGACAGGTCCAAGCCCCATCTGAACGATGGACTCCCTGTTTTTCCTCCCGAGACTTTGTGGCTGGGGAGGAGAGAGCGTGGGAGCCTCAGAGGGGCTCTTTTAAGTGCCACCTGTGCCACCCGGAGAGCCACGGACATGCTTTGCAGGCTTTCAGAGCAGCAGAAGGAAGTGCAGTGGGCCCCATCCACCAAAAGAGTGCACTGGCCCACTGCCACCCTGCAAGAAGATGGAAAATCAGAGCAGTACTCCAACGTCTGCTCTTTCCAGGCCACGGGGGTTGGGGATGGGGAGCGAGAAAGGATTGAGAAATGGGGGTGTGATGGTGTGGAGTTGTGCGGGCAAGGGGCTGCAATGCCCCCCTTGTCAAAGCATAAAGTACCAGTCTGGCCTAAATCCAAAGGGTCGTTGACTTCTGGCCCCAGCGGCTGCTACAACCCATCTGTTTTACCTTTGTCACCTATCAGTGACAGAGCACGTTTTGCATGCAGAGAGAAGGTTTCCAGGTGGCTATATTCGATTTACTGTACCTTTAGTCATTCTTGACTACAATCTCCAAAGAGGGGTTTCAGGTTAAAACCCAAAATATCCTCCACTGGCTTTTAAAATTCCTAAATTACTTGACCAGCTAGCCTAACATTACCTTTTTATGGCTTTATTTTTTATTATTATTATTATTTCAAATTATTTCAACGTAACCACTTGATTCAATGTACTATACTTGGGGAATGTACACGATCTACCTGATCCTCCCAAAAACAACTCAGTAGTGGTGGGGGGCAGTGATCTCCCTTCACCCTTCTGCTGTGGGTTCAGAGGTCCACCCCGTGCAGATTAAAGGTGTCCAGACTGTCTTCTCATCATGGCGGAATGAGTTGCTGATGAGCATGGGACAAGATACTGAGAGGCAGAGGGAGTGATGTACGACAGCTCTCTGTTGTAGTAACTTTTGCCCAGAGGCTGGAAAAGTTCCTTTTGGAGAACTACAACCCCCAGAATGCCCCAGCCACCCTATCAGCCTCCTTACTCAGGAGATTGCCGTATGTCAAACTCCTAACTCATGACTTTGCATCCCATTTTACCACTCTTGCTTAGAAATAGAAAAGACTACATTTTGGCTACCTCTTTCCTACTTTAATTCCACTTCCTTTGCTTTTCCTCTATTTGCTAAGCAAATGGCCCAGGGGCCCACTTGGGATACAGCATCTCTATTTCTGATTCTCCGATCAATTTCACCTCCTCTTTTTCTGTTGAGCTCTTTCAGTGTTTCGCTGCCCTTCCTTGGCTAACTGAGCCTTCTCCCCAAGTCTTTCCTGCCTAATGCACATCCACAGAACACCCCACTCCCCCCCCCCCACATCTTCTGCAACCCCATACGCCTGTGCATGCATAATGCACCTTCCTTCTTTCCCCCTCCGTCTTTCCCCACACATCCTGTCTGCTCACTTCATCCATCCAGCAGGCTCAGTGGTGAGCCCTCCAGTGCTGGAGGCATTCAAGAGAAAGTTAGACCAGCATCTATCAGATATACTTTGACTTGGAATCATAGAATCCTGAAGTTGAAAGGGACCTATAAAGGCCATCAAGTCCAACCCCCACTCGATGCATCGGGCAGGCATAGAATCAACTCCCTGATTCTCTGATTCTGTGACTTAACATGGTGTTTGCGTATCTTTGGTGCAGTCCTCAGTTACTGTGAGTATCTTTTGGAATTCCCTGCTCAGAGGGGTACTACTGATGGCAACCTTTTCAGCACCAGGTTATGACGTTTTTTATTTTTATTTTTATTGCTCTGGGCATTATAAATTGCTACAATAACTGAGCCTGCCTTAACATCTTGTCTGCAGCCTCTCCTTTTTTAATAGACATGTGTGTTGCAGTTTTAATGTACCTGACTTTCATATTTTTATTTATGCCTCTTGTACACTGCCTTAAAACCCGCTTACGGGAAGGAGGGTTGTAGAAATACTTTAAAAAAATATACCCCAAATAGCATAAAAAAATTTGAACTTATTTCCCCTCTTTTCATCTTAAGTTCAGTAGTTAATTTATCATTTAATGCAATGTCCCATACTTCATTATACCAATCTTCTAATTTAATGTCATTTTTGTCTTTCCAGAATCTAGCTATTAATATTCTAGCACTTGTCATAAAATTGGAAATCAATTCCTTCAAACAATAATCAAATTCTGTCTTATCAAAAATTGACAACAAAGCAATTTTAGAGTTAAATTCAATATCTTTTCCAAATATATCACATATTGCCTTAAAAATCGGTTTCCAAAATTTCTGAATCCATTTACAGCCCCACCACATATAATATGTGCCAATTTCTTCATCACATTTCCAACAAGCTTTAGAATAATCTGAATTTATTATATTCAATTTCACCAGAGTCATATACCACCTTAAAATGATTTTTTTAAAAAAATCCTTTATTCTTACCGACATTAACCTTAAAACTCTCATCCTCCAAATTTTTATCCAATCCTCTATTTTAATTTCTGTCTTTAAATCATTTTCCCAAATTAATTTCAAACCTTTTGTTTCTGTCTCTTTTTCCTCTTGTTCTGAAATTAGATTATATATTCTATTTACTACTCCCTTCATCAAAGCATCTTTCTGCATATGATGATAGAAATTGTTCGTACTTAGTGCATTCTCTACATTTGCCATTAGTTTTCAGCCATTCATTTGTCCAACTATCTAATTGGATATAATTATACCATGATAATTTATTACTTTGAAGTTTAACCATAATCTGATCCTTCGATCTCATTTTAATCATCCAATCCTTCAATCTGGCAACTTTTTTGTCCTTAAACAAATCAACTAAACCCTTTAAGTTTGCTGGAAAATTTTCTATTTCAGTCACTAATTTTAATGGTGAAGTAAAGGGACATAACTTCTCTCTATATCTATTCCATATATTTAACATATTTCTTAAAAAGAGGTTATTCACCTGATTTATTATATTTCTTTTTACTACATTAAACAAATATTTTTCAACATTTCCATTTATTTCTGAGGATTCCGTATCCCACCAAATTAATTTTCCTTTTTTATATATTATATCTCCAATAAATCTTAACTGATTCGCTGTATAATAATTTTTTATATTAGGAATACCTAAACCACCTTTTTTTTTTAGCCTTATACAATATCTTTTATTTATTCTAGATTTTTTACCTTGATTACAAAATCCATTAATTAATCCCTGCCAATATTTAAAATCTTCTTCTTCTAATTGTACTGGGAGCATCCTAAATCAAAATGTAATTTTTGGTAATATTTTCATTTTGATCATAGCGATTCTCCCAAATCACAATAGCTTCAGTTTAGAATACTCCTGCAATTTATCTTTAATATCACTTTTTAGTTTATTAAAATTTTGCTCCTTTAGTTTTTGAGTCACTTTAACTATATTTATACCTAAATATTTAATATAATTACACATTTTAAAACTATATTTATTTATAAACATTTCTTGTTCATGTTTATTATGATTAAACATCATTATTTGTGTCTTTTGCCAATTAATAGTTGATCCTGTTATTTCCCCAAATTTTTCTAAATGATTTTTAATATTATCCATACTTTCTAATGGGTTTTTAATAGTCAATAATGAGTCATCAGCAAATAAATTAATCTTAATTGTGTCATTTCCCCCCAATCCTTTAATTAATTCATCATTTCTTATTGCATTAGCTAACAATTCTATAACCATGCAAAACAATATTGGTGAAAGTGGACAGCCTTGTCTTGTACCTCGGCCTAGAAAAACCAGCTCTGTTAAACCATCATTAACTATTACTTCTGAGGTATTATCTGAATATAATTGCTCTATAACCCCTATAAATCTTTTACCAAATCCCCAACCCTTTATAAGGAGTTTTAGTGTTGGCCATTCAACACAATCAAAGGCCTTAAATATATCTAATAATAAAACAGTTGCCTTTGTTTTTTCCTTTTCTATCTCATATATAATATTCAAAACTCGTCTAAATTATCCATTTGTCTTCCCTTTATAAAACCACATTGGTCCTCTTTAATATAATTTGCCATAAATCTGTTTAATCTGTTTGCTAATATAGCAGTAAAAATCTTGGCATCTTGGTTTATTAGAGATATAGGCCTATAAGATCCCGGATCTGTTAGATCCTTGTTGGGTTTTGGAATAAGAATCGTTAATGAATGTTTCCAAAAAGATGGCATTGTCTCTCCTTCAGAATTACATTGACTAAATGAAGCCACGGAGCAGGGGCCATGGGAATCACTGCTTTCCTCCAAAGACTCTATCAAGCCAATATCCTGCCTATTGCAAAGGAGAAGGTAACACTCTCATTCTACACCCCAAAGCTAACTGAACAGACAGTTGAACCTTCCTTCAACACTAGCAGTGGAACAGGGCCCTCTGCCAAACCTGAGGGCAGCAGAATCGTTTAGGATAGTTTAGGGCAGTGGTTCCCAACCTTGGATCCCAGATGTTCTAAAACTCCCCAAAGCCTTCACCACTAGCTACGCTGGCCAGGATTTCTAGAAGTTGTAGTCTAAGAACATCTGGAGACCCAAGGTTGGGAACTTCTGGTTTAGGGGATGCAGGACAGGGTACGTAAAAAATACAGCTCTGTTCCCCAAGACAAAGGAAAGGCAAAGGGACTCAGAAGGAACCGCAGAGGAGTTGCCTCCAGCTTCTTCCACCTCTACAGCTTGCCTTTTTCTGCCTAACCAGCCCTGTTCTCCACCCAATTCTCCTCTTACCCCACCATCCCTGCTTCTCTGCCTACAGTGTATCTCTCTTGAGATCTTGTTTATTGCAGCAGCAATGGTGAAAAGAGTGGGAGACAGGACAGTTGTGGAAGTAAGCATGGGAGACAACAAAAGTCATTTCCCACTGCACTAGAGGGTTTCAAGCTATAAGCTCCATGCTTTATGTGCTAGGTGTCTAAGGAAATGAATAGTAATTCACCAAAACTCACACTGAAACAGATCCATTAATCTTCAAGGTGCCACAATTGTTACTGTTGTGGTGGTTATTTTATACAAACTATATGAGCCTCCTCCTGGTTACCATCTGACAGTCTTCATCAACACCTTCAAAGGGATGATTTATTATTGTTTTATTTTAAAAAAGAACACAGAAATAGATTTTCCAGCCTTGCTAGTTGGCTCTGCTTCTGCAACACCCTCTTAAAAGTAGGACAATAATTTATCTCATGTGCAGTGTAAATTTTTTAAACCTGAAGATGATTATTAGGGAATAAAAATATGACAGTTTAATATAGTCCAACATCATAGCATTCTGAGTAGCTACTATGGCTTTAAATCTTTTTGCTTTAAAACACAGGTTCCCACCCTGTGGGTCACAACCCCCAAAGTGGTCACAAAATGTTTTCTTGGTGGTTTCCAGAGGAGAGGGACACATCGCCTTTGACTTGCGCCCCCACCCTCCCTTGTAACCCCCCCGTCCCCAAGCAAAGCTCTCTTCTTTCCCCTGTACGGGGCTCCCTGGCCGCATGCTCCACTTCACTGGCAGCAGCAGCTCCTCCTAGGCTCTGGGGGCTGGTGGACTGGCTGCCTGGCTTGGGCAGGGAACTGGGAGGAGTGGGAGGAGAGACCCAGCTGCAGCCCCTTGCAAGCCAGGCCAGCTGCAGTAGGGGTTGAGAGGCGAGGAGACAGTGGCAGGCTGGAGGAGGAGAAACGGTGGTGGAGGAGGAAAAGGGATCCTCCGCAGAAGCAATTTCGCCCCCTCCTTGCCTCAGCCATATGCCAACACCACCATCTTAGGCAGGATGGCTGAGGAGATGGTGGTAGTGCAGCCACCACTTGAAGGGAGGATGAAAAGGGTGATGGTTCCCTTCCTGAGGGAAAACTTGTTCTCCCCCAATAAAACCCAATTTAAACCTACCCTCATTACCTCCACCTCCCAGAGCCCGTTAAGGGACAGTCAGGTGAGGAGGGGGGGGGCAGTGGCCTGAAACACTCAGCCATAAATTTTGAAGCTGGTTGCCAAAATGCAACTAAAACCATTGCATTGAATATTACGTTAGAATTATATTGGGAAAAATATATATTTAATGTGTTTTCTTTACCCCCATTAAAATGCCTTTTCATTCAAATGTGATGGAGATTGCAGATTACGGTTGGGGAAAGGGGTCTGCAACTCAAAACGGTTGGGAAACACGGTTTTAAAAGTGCACTTAACTTTTTCCCCCACTTTTTTTCTTCAATCAAGTTATCACTTTATGTGACACCAGGAAAATACAGACTGCTGTGCTAATACTAAGAAAGAATCTTGACAACAGAGACATCACTCCATCTTTTCAGCACAGCCAGCTGTCCCACATAACTGCTGTGTTTCAAATTACAGATTTGTTTTAAGAAGACTGTGGTGGAATTCTCAGGAAGAGGTCTCCTGTAACCTTCATGCACTAGCTTGGTGACATGTCAGAATAATTCTCAGGTGGTTCTCAAAAGATGCAACACATGCCAACCTGCTCTTCTTTTTCCTTCCTTTCTTTTTAAATCTTCGTCCCTCTGTACATTTTGGACAACATGTGGCCTGTATGATTAATTTTATAGCATACATTTTTGAAAGAGACTATGAGGAATCAGTGAGCCAGTGTGGTGTAGTGGGCAAGTAGAGTGATGGATGACAACGCAGGAGACCTGGGTTCAAATCCCACCTCAACCATAGAAACTCCCAGGTGGAGGTAAAAACAGTCCTTAAATATCTCACATACCATGTAAACCCAATTAGGATTACCATTAAGTTAGACATGACTTAATGACACAAAACACAAATGCACACATGGGGAATCACAGTTTCCTGACTTTTCAAAAATCTTATTTGTATATAAATAGAATCATAGAATCATGAAGGTGGGAGGGGCCTATAAGGCCATCAAGTCCAACCCCCTGCTCACAGAAATACAAATCAAAGGATATCTGCCAGGTGGTTGTCTAAATTTATCTTGAATGCCTCCAGTGTTGGAGCACGCACCAAATCCTGAGGTAATTGGTTCCACTGCCATACTGCTCTAACAGTTAGGAAATGTTTCCTGATATTCAACCAGAATCTGGCTTCCTGTAACGAGCCCATCGTTACGTGTCTTGCACTCTGGGATGATTGAGAACAGATCCTGCCCCTCTTCTGTATGATAGCCTTTCAAGTATTTGAAAAGTGCTATCATATCACCCCTCAGTCTTCTTTTCTCAAGGCTAAATATGCACAATTCTTTCAGCCTTTCCTCCTAGGGCTTCGTTTCCAGCCCCCTGATCATCCTTGTTGCTCTCCTCTGAACTTGTTCCAATTTGTTGCCATCCTTCTTGAAGTGTGGTGTCCAGAACTGGACACAGTACCCAAGATGAGGCCTAACCAGTGCCGACTTGGAAACTATACTTCTGTTAATGCAGCCTAAAATAGCATTTGCCTTTTTTTGTAGCCACATCACACTGTTAGCTCAGATTCAGCTTATTATCTACAACGACTTCAAGATCCTTCTCACTTGTAGTATTGCTAAGCTAGGTATCCCCCATCCTTTAACTGTGTGTTTGCTTTCTTTTTCCTAGGTGCAGTACTTTGCACTTATCCTTGTTGAATTTCATCCTGTTGTTTTCAGTCCAGTGCTCCAGCCTATCTAGAACATTTTGAATTTTGTTTCTGTCTTCCACGGTGTTGGCTATTTCACCCAATTCTGTGTCATCCACATATGTGATTAGCATTTCTTGACTTCCCTGATCCAGGTCATTCATAGAAATATTGAAAAGCACTGGGCCCAGGGCTGAGCACTGGGGTACTCCCCTTGTTACCTCCTTCTAGTTTGAGAATATTTTATATCCAGTAGTAGGCACTTGGCCCTAATTGACTCTCCATCCCCACCCTCAAGGAGCTTACATGCAAGTGAAGCTTAAAATACAACCTACAATAACTTAAGGGACTAGTAGAAATGTTGAGAGCTTTTTCACATCAGACTTGGTCACAGCTCAGGATACATCATCAACACATACATTTTAAAGCAGAGCTAATGGGTATTAAGGCTGGCCTCCTAACTAACGTATTTTTCCTGTCTATAAAACAACACTTTTTCCTTAAATAATTTGAGAAAAAATTGAGGGTCGTTTTATACACGGAAGGCAGCTCTTTACCGCTGCCTTTTGCGAAGGCACGGGGCTTAGCAAAAAGGAAGGGGAGGCGTTGCTCCCTTCCTTTTTGCTAAGCTCTGTGCCTTCTCAAAAGGCAAGAGGCGCGGGGCTTAGCAAAAAGGAAGGGGAGTCGTTGCTCCCTTCCTTTTTGCCAAGCTCTGTGCCTTCTCAAAAGGCAAGGAAAAGTGGCAGTCACTTTGACAGCCGCTTGCCTTGCCTTTTGCCAAGGCATGGGGCTTAGCAAAAAGGGAGCCCTTTGATCCCTGCTTTTTCTAATTTGGGGTTAGAAAAGGGGGGGGTCGTCTTATACATTGGGTCATCTTATAAACGGAAAAATACAGTAATTTCTGGACAAATGAATTGTCTTCATTGCAGTAGGCCAGTGACACCTAGTAAGTTGGAATCTAGACTGGGGTTCCATTTTCACATCCATTTCCATCCTTCCTCAATCTGCAGTCACTCCTGCTGTTTTATACAATGTCACCACACTCAACTCTGCACTAAAATGATCACTGTTTCAGGGTTATTTTTTTCTCCAGAGCAAAGGAAAAGGTATGTGCTGTGTAGTGTCAATTTGGAAGTATCTTAATCACCTTTGACAGGGCATTTTTCTGCTGTGTAGAACTGGCCTGGCAATTAGCACTCTGACCTGTGACAGAAGGGAATGAGAAGTAGTCACTGCTTAGCAACAACCAAACAGAAAGGAGCCCATGCCCTTGCTTCGAATGTTGTATGGCAGCATGAGGAGAAAGGATGTTTAAAGCAATATTGCAAAAACAGCGCTGAGCATATGAGAATCATCATTCACTTCCACAGATGTATGCCCATCCACAGGTATGGGTACCACACATTTCTGCCAATCAAGAGCCCTCCAAACACTGGCTTTCTGACTGAAGGTGAAGAGAGTTGTAGTCCAATGGAACTGGAGTGTCTGCTCCAAACTGGAAAAGATTAGTCCAACTGATATGTTTCTAGAGTGGCCTGAGAGATCTAGGGCATCGTTTTGTGCCATGTACCCACAGTAAGCAGTATGTAAATGGAGGACTCAGAGGGCCCCACTAGAAGGGCCCTTTAGCCAGCCGTCCTGCTTAATGTAGCCATTTGGCAAGGCTGCCTAACCACACCCAAGGCTGTTCTAACTTCAATTTCAGCAATCTGGTGCCTGCTTTTCACTCATGTGGCCCTGTTCTTGCATCAGCTAGGAGTAGACTGCTGGCTTGACAGCTAAGTGGTTTAGGTATATGGCTGCGGAGCCAGAGGTTGGTTCATTTCCCCACTGTGGTTCCTGCCAGTACAGCCCGCCTGTGTGGCCTTGGGCAAGCTGCACAGTCCCAGAGTGCCCCCAGAAACAGGTAAACTACTTCTGGAAAACCATGAAAAGAGTTGCCAGAAGTCAGATTTGACTGGATGGCACATGATTATATTTAGGAGGAGCCTGTTTCCTTAAGAACTGGATGAACAGGTGTTGAGTGATACAGCTCATACTTTGGATATGCAAGCCTGAACTTCTGATCCCTGGTATCTCTGAGGAGGACTGGCAAAATGCTTCTTTGAACCCCTGGGGAGCCGCTGAGTGCCAACTGTTTGAATCTATGATAAGATTCTGGAAATGACCAGTTACAAGCAAGACAGGCAGCTGTGATCAGTTACATTTGTGAAACGAGGTCAAAACAAAGTTCCATTTTGGAAACAATGTAATCAGTGAGTACGACATCACTTTTTGAATGTATAGTGAGGAACACCAGACTAATAAAGTATTCTGAGGACAAAACGGTGCATAATGTTGTTTGTCTGGAGTTTTTCTTTCTTCCTTTTCTTTCTTTCTTTTTCTTTTTTTTTTTGCCACAAATTTGTCAGAAACGATCTCTTTAAATAATAGCCTTGGTTTGTGGAAGCGCCTTCAGCAGGGCAATCCACTTACACTTTTGGTCATTCCATGCCTTAGAAAGCTTTACAAGCATAAGAGCTTGGGGAGCTACTTTTAAAGAAGTTACTTGTCTTACAATTTGTTATAGAACTCCCTATTCTCATAATTACTTGCCACTACAATTACTCTTAAAAGGGTATGTTATAGCACTCATTGTTTTTGTATTTCTTGAGAGTGGAAGACTTTAAGATTCATTAAAGAATAGCATCAAATGGAACAGTCCCACTCAACATGCCTCTAAAGATGTTTTAAAATGGTCTCAAGAAACAATTTTAAAAAGTAAAAAGGAAGTATTAACAATTTTGAGTGGGGTAGCAGTGCTGGGGCCTAATCACACCTGCCTAAAAGAATCCCAGTCTCCTCCTCTCCTTTACTCACTTTACCTGACCCCTTTGCAAGGTTTTAAAAAAGAGAGCGGAGAAACAGGAAATGCCTTTGCTCAAGACCTTTTTTAAAGGGAGGGGGGAAGGCTGTCTCCTTCGAGCTGGCTCCTGCTGTTTTTGCTAGCAGCAGTGGCCCTTACTTGGCTATCTAAAGGGTTGCATATCTCCTTACGAGCTGATTTGTTGATATAGAAACCCGACCCCTTTGCAAAGGAAATAAATTGACAGCAATGTTCACACAGGCTGAAACAGTAAGGAGTGAAGTGATTCATCATCGGTACAAAATAAAACAACCCTTCCAGCAAAGGAGAAACAAACTGGAAATAAATCGCCGGCCGAGATCTTGGCTGTGTGTTGTGTGCTATCTAACAAACAGTCATATCAGTATAACTGGGGTTATTTTGCCAGGTGTGATCGAGCCTTTAGTCTGTTGCAATGAAAATGACAAAGAAACCTATGGCACCTCAAAAACTGGCATTTGGCATAATATTTTGTGGATTGCAGCCCACAAAAACTAATGCCCAATAAAACCTGGATATCTTTAAGATGTCAGAAGACATTGCTAGTCTGGTGCAAAGCTGAAATGGTCCTCTTTTTCTTCCTTTTAAGCCGCATAACAATCTTTGTTGCTTAATTTAGTAATGAATTTAATAATGATTAAGATGAGTAAGTCCTAAAAGGTTGAAATACATACCGTTGATCCTGGTGGAGGAGCAAGGCCTAGGAATGAATAAATAATATTTTCTTCTTTTGCAGAGAAAAAGGAGTCAAAATCCTAAAATAAGAAGAAATGTAAATATATCAGTGAAGACACGTTCAAAAGGAACTGGACTCTTCAACTTTCGTTGCATTCTTAAAGCTGCCGTCTTTCAATCTGGAGTTTAACAATGAACAGGATTGCAGGTTTCCACATTGTTAATAGCCTTTACATAAAAAAAACCCATCCATCAGGGCTGGTCCTACCATGAGGCACAGCAAGACAGCAGCCTTAAGCAGTAGGTTCTTGGATGCAAGGAAAAGGCAACGAGTTGTTAACAATTTGATTTATTATTACTATACTCTTCCTGCTTGGGAGGCAGAGAGACTTGTGGGATTTTCTGTCTCAGAGGCACCAAGCACATGATTGATCTGAGGTATTATATACCTTAATTTGTTAGTGGGGGACAACATTTGCAGCTCTGCCTCCAGCAATGAAGAGCCCTGCAGTCACTAACCCTCTAACATACAGTATATGGTGAGTTGACTGATTCCCTACTTTGTAAGTCAGAAATTAAGACCGGAGTTGTGCACAAACATCCTTTTGAACTTCATGATCCTATATCTGGGCACAGAAATTGAGGGATCAATTTCATTGAATTTCTTCAGGGGAAGGAAAAAAATTCTCAGACATGGGACTCAGCATCTGCAGTAGGGTTCACCAGAAGCAGAGTTGCTTCTTTTCTTTTTTGCTGGGTCCAAGTGATGAAAAACATCAGTCCTTACTCACTCACTTGGAAATCTCAGTTATTTATAGACACTCTTTCTCGTCTTACAGTATATGTTAGAATGTCAGATGTGCTAAAATGAAGGTAACAAAACTAATTCTTCCATGGATATTCTGGGGAAAATTAAACCTATCCAAACAATCCAGAAAAGTGTTCTTGCTGATACATTCAAATGCATTTTTTGGGGGGGGGGGGGGAGAATACATATCTGTAGATTAACTTAACACATTTAGTTTGCTATATAGCAGCATTCATGGATGGCAATTTAAAACCATCTAGCTGTAAATAGAACACATTTATTTGTTTGTTTATTTATTTAGTTAGTTAGTTAGTTTAATATACTTCCTCATTAGTGCAAAACATTATTCTTGGCAGTTTACAGCATCAAGTAAAATAAAAACACAATTTAAAATTAAGTAAAATAAAGTTTAAAAAAACTCAGCTGAATAAAAATTACATGTGAATGTATAACAAAGACAAAACAGCAGCAACAACAAAAGTTTTGCGCTGCTTTTGCGACTAAACCTTTTTGAATTTCAATTGTGTAAAGCAGCACAGAGACAGGCCAAAATTGACCTCTAAACTTAACCAAAGCTGTCTGTTGCTGTTCTGGAAGGATCTTGGCTATGTGAAAGAGCATTACTGGATAATGCAGTAATATACAGAGTAGAGATGGGCACGAACCTTGGTTCAGAGGTTCGTGCCGGTCCGTATGTGTGGCACTATAGGTGCCACGTGTTCTCCTCTCCTGTCTACCCAAGCACCTTCTCTTCAGCTGTTCAACCAGTCTCTGGCAGAAACAGGGGCTTCCTTGCCCTACCTTCTTGGTTGACTGCCCACTAAGACAAGGAGGCAGAACAGGCAAACCTGTGCTCCTGCCAAACAGCTGGTCAAACAGTTAAAGAGGAGAAGGAGAGGAGCACATGCCAACTTGTGAGTGGGTCATTGGCTGGGAGGCGGGGGAAGGGAACTGAGGTTTGTGCCCATCTCTAAGAGTGATGTGTGGAACCTTTATTTTAATGCCACTTCCAAGAAATTATGGAGCAGCAATGCCAAGGCTGTATTAAGAGACTCTGGAATGGAAATCGAAAAATTCAAGAAAGGCCAATTAGAAGTGTGGTGAATTCACAGGACATAATTATGCAATTATTTTGCATTTCCTGACAAAATTATAGGAAGGTGAGGGAGAAATCCCTTTATGTAAATAGAGTGGAGGGTACAAGGGAACCTTATTTTTGCTCTTCCTAAAATGATCAGAATAAAAATTGCCCTGTACCATCCCCTCTAACTATACCACTTTGGAAAGGGGCTCCCAATAGCATTTCTACACACAGTAATTTAATGAGAAAAAATATACTGTACACATGCTACATATTGCAAACTGCATGCTAAATGTCTAGTAAAACCATGGAATGGAAAACCCTGTTGAATTAAATAGTCTGTTCAGAGAACAGATCTTTCATAGATGAACCACCAAACAGATTAAGTCATGAAATGCAAAGTGCTGGAGTTTCGGAAAGCTGGTTGTCTAGAATACAATTTCCAGTTAGCTTGATGGCACATAACAACAAGAACAAGGTCTATAAGAACTTAAACAACAGGCAATGTCATATGAAAAATATTTATATAAGGGTGAGGAAGTGCTTGGTCTCCATACTAAAATCAAACTGCCAAACCATATTAAAGCATATTTTTTTCTTATTGGCCAGAACCTCCTTTTCTTCACTTTCCTCTTTGGGCAAATAATGCTCAGTCTGAAGATTTTTGTTTGATTTTTTCAGGGGTGGGGAAGAGGGAACAGACAGGGCATTTATGCAATTGGAAAATCTGCTTTTGAACAATCCTACCCAAGTTTGATCTAAAGAACCATAAGAAGGAATAGCAGATTCCTCGATGCTATGTATCAACAGTTAACATCAACAGTAGAGAGAGGAACCACACGTTTTCTAGTTACATTCCTCCCCACTATGGTGAAATACATTAGATTGCTGTTTAAATGAGGAAAGTGTTTTCAAATGTATAAATAAATTACTATATACTAATTTTTAGCAAACCTATGCCCTCTTTGTTTCATAATGCACATCTTTTTTGGTGATGTGTTATGTGGCTATGCTAGAAATAACCTATGATGTGATGGTGAGCTGGGGATGGTCAGAGCTTGGAAGGGTGGGGAAAGAGCATATATTCTTTCAGTGAATTACTGATAATAATTACAATAATAGTATTGAGAATAATTAATAAATTACTCATAATCCTGTTATTTATTATTTTTAAGAAAGTATTTAATTTTATATTTTGTACAAATATTTGTGTTAATGAGATAAATATAAAAATGCTATTTCAATGTAATAATCAATATCTCTGCCAACCAAAAAAGCACAATAAAAAAGATCAGCAATAGAACCCATAAAATGCAATCCAACTGCAGGGCAAAAATCACAGAAGACTGAACACTTGAAGAATTTAAAGTATCTTTACTACACATCTAAAAAGAACAAAGGACCACCCAAGTTCCTCTACAGAGAGAATCTGAAAATATTTATATATTTATTTATATATTTATAAATGATTATATCCTATATTTCGATCAATGATCTTCAATATAGCTTTCATTCAATGATCCTCCAGACTGTAATATTCAGAGTTTAAAAGATATTTTCGGGGACTAGAACTCCCAGAATTCTCCAGACACTGGACAGATTCTGGAAGCTGTAGTGTAGAAAAGTAATGCTTTGAAGTTCTGATAATAACACATAACAGCTGCAACAACAATTCTATGCAAACCCTCACAGCCTAGCCATTCCTCTGGCCAATGGATAGGGTCAGAACATGTTTCCCTTCAGCTCTGGAATTGTTTGGCAACTGGTAGTTCAAGTCACATGTTCTTTCTGGCAGGGGAGAGAAAATAATCCCTCTACACCTACTCTTTTTCTTGCCAATGGATGACATCATGTTAGATATGGATGCCACAAATGAAAAGGCAAATGGAATTTCAGGTCACAGTAGGACACAAAATGTGAACTCAAAATATGAAATTAACATATTAAGTGAGCAGACTCATGGGGGAAAAGATGGCCCTTCAACCAATGGGCTTTATTTATTAATAGCCAGCACCTTGAATTGGTCTAAATCAAACTGGAAGCCATGACTGGTTGAACAAAATAGGGGTATTACACTAAGGAGGCCCATTAAATCAGTGTGGATTTGATGAGTCAACATCTATGAAAGTCATATCATAGAATCATCATAGGGTTGGAAGGGACCTTGGAGGTCTTCTAGTCCAACCCCCTGCCCAAGGCAGGAGACCTCATACCATCCTGGACCTCATACCATCCTGGACAGATGGCTGTCCAATCTTTTCTTGAAAACCTCTAGCGATGAAGCACCCACAATATCGGGAGGCAAGCTGTTCCACTGCTTAATGGTTCTCACCGTCAGGAAATTCCTCCTTATTTCCAGGTTGGATCTCCCTCTGACGCATTTCCACCCACTGGTTCTTGTCCTACCCTCAGGCGCAATGGAGAATAAATCTATGCCCTCTTCCCTGTGGCAACCCTTCAGATATTGGAAGACTGCTATCATGTCTCCCCTAAGTCTTCTCTTCGTTGAGCTAAACATACCTAGTTCTTTTAGTCGTTCTTCATAGGATTTAGCCTCCAGTCCCCTTATCATCTTTGTTGCTCTTCTCTGCACCCCTTCCAGGGCCTCAGCGTCTTTTTTGTATTGTGGTGACCAGAACTGGACACAGCACTCCAAGTGCAGCATCCCCAGCACAGTATAGAGTGGTACTGTCACTTCCCGTGATCTGGATGCTATCCCCCTGTTGATGCAGCCTAGGACTGTGTTGGCTTTCTTGGCAGCTGCAGCACACTGCTGACTCATCCTTAGGTGGGGGTCCACCAGGACACCTAAATCCCTCTCACAGGTACTACTGTCAAGCCAGGTACCACCTATCCTGTACCTGTGCATCTGGTTTCTCCTGCCTAAGTGTGGGACCTTACTTTTCCCACCACTGAACTGCATCTTATTGGATAGGGCCCAATGTTCAAGTCTGTCTATATCCTTCTGAATGTTGAGTCTATCTTCCAAAGTATTAGCAATTCCCTCCAGCTTTGTGTCATCAGCAAATTTGATGAGTGCTCCTTCAATCCCCTCACCCAGCTCACCCAGCTCATTTATGAAGATGTTGAAGAGCACTGGGCCCAAGACAGAACCATGAGAGACCCCATTGCACACTTCCCTCCATGTAGATGTGGTTCCATTGAGGACAACACATTGAGTGTGGTTGGTCAACCAGATGCAAATCCATCTGTTAGTCTATCCATCTTTGTTCTATCTTACGCAGAAGTAGGTTGTGGTCTACCTTATCAAATGCCTTACTGAAGTCTAAGTATAGTATATCCACTGCGTTTCCTTGGTCCATTAACTTCATCAATTTATCAAAGAAGGCAATAAGATTTGTTTGGCATGACGTGTTCTTAACAAATCCATGCTAGCTTCTAGTAATCACCTTGTTATTTTCTAGGTGCTCACAAATCTGCTGCTTGATTATTTTTTTCAGGATTTTCCCAGGTATTGATGTCAAGCTGATTGGTCTGTAGTTTCCTGGATCCATTTTTTCCCCTTTTTGAAGACTGGAACCACATCAGCTCTTCCCCAGTCCTCTGGCAGTTTGCTGGTGCTCCAGGACCTCTCAAAGATTTCATTCGGTGGTTCCGAGATCACATCTGCCAATGGGCCTACTCTAGTTGTGATTTACTATAGATTTCAGCTCCAAGTGAAAAATGGCAGATACCATGCTACCACATTTTACACTATCTGTCTTGACATTTTAAGGGTAACTCCATGTACAGTGCATTGCAATCATTTCATCCAGATGTGCTTAAGACATGGGTAACAATGAGCAGATCTGCCCTCTCCAGTAAAAGATAGATCCAGTGCATCAGTCAAAGCTATGCCAAGGCAGTCCTGGCTACAGATATCATATAGGGGTAGGGACAACCCTAGATTACAAATTTGTTCCTTCAAGGAAAATGGTACTCTGCTGGAAAATAAACCAAATATCTGATCCTGGATTGTCTTGTCTATTGATTATCAGCACCTCTGTCTTGCCTCGATTAAGGCTCACATTGTTAGCCCATATCCACGGCTTGAAAAATGCACTTATCCACTCGTCTGTGACGAGTGAAAAATGCTGCTAGATGAGTCACAGCTCCCTCCCTGACTGCCTCCTTCCCCTCCGACTCTCTCTCTCTCTCTCTCTCATCCTGCAGTCCTCCCCTCCCCCCTTCCATTGCAAAAGGAAAATTGCCCTCTTCTCGTGAGAAGAGAGTTCGAGCGGCACATAGAGATATAGCTCTGCAGGAGAATGTAGAGTAGTCCCATGCTGGAGAATATGGATATTCCCTGCTCCCAATTTCAACCAAACGAGGACACATCCTGGGGTGGGAGGGAACCGTGGCCCCTTAAGAGGCTGGGCGCTTTTGCTTTCAGTTTTATTTTTGCTGGAGACATTCAAAAGAAAGGCATTCAAAATACAAGCTTCATGACCCCACAGGCACGCAGGTAATAAAGCAACCCCAGTTTGAGGGTATAAATCAGTGATTCCCAATCCCAATAAATTGCAAGGCTATAGTCTGGTCATGCTGACTGGTGAAATTTTTGACTGACTGGTGAGATATCCTAAAAAATTTCAAGCCCTGCCCATATCACAACTATAATTATGCCCAGATAATACTTCAGAACTTCCACAGCATTTTGGTGTCAGCCAGCCTCAGATATCCAGACAACCTTTCCCATGGGTTTCAAGCAGATGTTAAATAGCACAAAATGGGGTCAAAATAGTGATGGATGGAGTTTGGGGGTTCAGTGCCACCAGTATGCAGATAACACCCAACTCTACCACTCCTTCCACTTAAATTCAAGGAAGGCTCTAGATCAGTGTCTAATGTCAGTAATGGACTGGATGAGGGTGAATAAATTGCAACTTAATCCAGACAAGACAGAGGCGCTTCTGGTCAGATGAAAAGGGAGATCAAGGAATAGGGATGCAGCCGGTACTGGATGGGATTACACTCCCATTGAAAAAACAGGTGCACAGCTGTGGGGGGGGGGGGCTTCTGGATTCATCCCTGAGCCTGGATGCCCAGGTCTCGGCGGTGGGCAGAAGTGCATTTGCACAATCAAAACTAGTGCACCAGCTATGTCCATTTCTTGAGATCTGGCCACTGTGATACACGCCCTAGTTACTTTCCGGCTGGATTACTGTAATGCGCTCTATGTGGGGCTGCCAAAGGAAGGTGTCAGGAAACACCAGTGGGTTCATAATGCAGCAGCCAGATTGCTGACTGGGGCTGGTTACAGGGATAACCCCCGTTACAGCAGCTCCACTGGCTGCTGATCAGTTACCGGGCATAATTTAAAGTGATGGTTTTCACCTATAAAACCCTAAATGGCCTGGGTCCAAGCTATCTCAAAGACCACATCTTTCATTATGAGCCGGCTCAGAAGTCATCAGGAGAGGACTTTCTCTCTGCCCCGCCACCTTCACAGATGCGTCTGATGGGGACACAGGAGAGAGCCTTTTCTGTTGCTGCACCCAAACTTCGGAATTTACTTCCCACAGTTTTCTCTTCAAGCAAGCCTTCCCTCAGTAACCAGCTACCTGTGTGTGATTCTGAGATAGATTTTTATGCATTACTGCTTTAACTGGATTGTTAGTACTAATGTTTTCCATTTTTGTGTTCTCCATTTCTCAGAGTGACATTTTTTAAATGTTTGTATACTTATTGATCTTTGCCTTAATATTGCCTGTTAATTTAGGTAAGATGCCCCCTTATTCATAGTTCGATTTTTTTTAATATGGTCTTTTAATGATGTTAACCAACATTGTATACTCATTGTTTTCAACTTTAAATATTGTCTTTCACTGTTGTAAGCCGCCTTGGGTCCTTTTCAAGGAGAAAGGTGGGGTAAAAATATTTTAAATAAATAAATAAATAAACAAATAATACCACAATGGCAAAAAGAATCAGAATTATGGATGTTTCACATGTGTTCAGGCTGCCAGGTCTCAGGCTTTGGGCCTTATACTTAAACTTGGCTTTCAGGGTTCCTTTTGTAAGTTCTTGAACTTTGGCTGGAGAATCTCAAAGAATGGCATGCTGTTGCACTTGAGTCTGGTTATGAGGTTCATTCTGACATACTGCACCCAAAGATCTACTAGTAGATCCACATCTACATTTGTTGCACACACTCTTGGTTTAGAAAACAGTGTTTCTTCTTCTTCTTTTGTATTGCACATGCTTCTTACTGTGTACTGTAGCTTTCATGGATGCAACTCTCTCCCAACACATTCTGAGAGGCAGACTTTTGGTGGCTCCAATTCATTGGACTTTAAATTCATCCCTGGGCCTCTGCATTCAGAGAAGCATAGTGCGTAGAATTGAAAGGGAACACCAACAGTCACTGAGTTCAACCCACGGCCAAAACAGGAAATCTAAAGCTAAAATTTCTCTGACAGATGGCTTGGCACACAGTTTATCTGTGACACACACCATTTCATAATTGTTGCTGCCCCACAATGACAGCACAAGGGCTCACATTTCGGGAATGGGATGCTGCTGAGATGGCAATCTCTGTATATACAGGATCAAATCAGCAGCAGCTAATTGCTAGCAATTAAATACAGTGCTCTTTATAGTGTTTCCCAAAGTTGACATTCCCTTGTTCAGTACTTTTGCTATTGCACTTCAGAATCTTCTTGCAAAATAAGCTTGGGTAGGAGGGATTCCAATTAGAGATGGGCACAAACACATCTGTTCTGTGGTTCGGCACCCCACACCTCCAGTGGGCACCCACTCACAGGCAGCGTCCTGGCTTCTTTGCCCTGCCTCCTCTGGGAGCTGCTTATGAGTGGACGTCTACCAGAGTGGGAGGGGCACTGAACCATGGAACACCCGTTGTGCCAGTAAACGAACCATGCTAAACTGCCAAAGCAGCAGTTCATGCCCATCTCTAATTCCTATTAATATGAACAGTGAACCGGAAAAGCAACCTATGAACTTCTTATTTCATATTCCCATATTTATTCTTAAAACCCTAACTATATTTATTAAAACATGACTTTTCGTACCCCACAATACTGTTCTTCATTGAATATCTGAGGAGGGAGAGGGATTCCATTTTGTGGCTTCTTTTCACCCGGAACATTCTCTCGCATCCATTTCCGGTTGTCTTCATCACAGGCTATATCCATTTCTTTAAAGTCAATCTTGTTTGCTTCCAAAAAGCCCACTACCGCTTGCTGCTTCTTCTTAATCTGGTTAGAAAAGAGAGGAAATTAATTTTTTATTTCATGTTAGATATCTATTTGATATGCCTACTTTATTCACATCACCGTTGGAGTTCCCCATTGGAAATCTGACATCAATACAAAGAAACAATTTGCTTAAATCAGAACATATGTTTTGAAGTGGGAAGAGCAAAAGTGATCACTAATTGTAGAAGGCAGTCTTATACATGTTCACACAGAAATAAGCCATGCTGAATAAAGTAATGGTGTCTGTCTCATTTCTTTGCCTGCCCAGGAAGATGTTTTCTCAAACGAAGCATCCGATTTCTGGTGTAACATTACCAAGAAGGTTCTCTTTAGTATCCAGCTTTTTCACTTCACTTTGTGGGGACAGTCAGGGCAATGAAGATATTGAGGTCTGAAAAGGAATGTGTTATAGAAGGCAACCTTTCAGATATCCAGGGCTAAACCATTTAATTGGTTATGCATAGCTCCTCCTGAGCCAGGATGAGCTTTTGGCACCCCATCGCAAAGAAACAAAGAACAGGATGAATGAAAATTTTGATTGCTAAAGACAGTGGCAATACTACAGCTGGCACTAAATGAGCAAAAAGCTGTTCCTAGAGTCCTTAATGCTATGAGGAGGTGACAAAGGCATGGAAAGATGAGCTTAGGATAAGGGGAAAGTGCTAAATGATTGGTTGGCAGAGCTAAGGAAATAGCAGAAGAGCTTATGGAGGATTCCACAGGCCCAGGCTCTCTGGGAAAACTCCCCCACCCCATCCAATGTCTTTCTCTCATTCTCTGGACCAAGATGAGTGAATGAAATTAATGTGCATTTTTAATTATGTAAATAGCAAGTGTGGGAAAGCCTGAATAGCCACAGGAGTCAGGTGAGGATTCAGGTGAAGGAAGACGAGGAGGAGAGGGGAAGTTTTACTCTGTTTTCCTCCCATCCTGGTTCTAATAAATATCTACTATTTCCACAATTCTGGCCAGTCATCCAAGCAGGGGGGCATCTCACCTGAAAGTAGAGGGATGGGATACAGAAATATAGTAGGGTTCCTTCACCCCTGTTTGTACTAAGGGCAGTCAGTATATCAAGGGAAGCCCTTGGGAGCCTGTCCATGCTCCTCTGGCCCTCAGAAAGGACAGGGAGTAAGAAAAGATTAATTACCCAGGAAGGTCTTCAGCTGGAGATGAGAAACAGGATGTAAAGTGGTGGACCATTATAAATGTGTCTCTTGTCACTTCCCTGCTCACACAATTCCTGAATGGCCCTGGGCCCAGACTGGATCTAGTGTTGATCAGGCAGAGTAAGGCAGCTGCCTCGAATGGCAGAGTTTGAGCGTCATGAAAGGACAATATACTAAGAGTTATTTAATTTGTTATTGCTGCATATTCTTGCCAAGGATCAGGTGAGAGGCTTGTGGGGTTTTCTGCCTCCTGTACTGGCTTCGGATATTGCATACCTTGACTTGGATAAGTGCAGGGAGACATTTACTCCTCCATCTCAAGCACAAATATGACTGGAAATTGCTGTCTTGGTCAGGCAAAAAATGTTTTTAATTACTGCCATTCTTGTTCACTAATTTTATGCAACATATTCAGCTAAAAGTGATGAACTGCCCCCATTGGTTAATATTTTAGGCATAAATTAAGGAGAATATTGTGCCCCTTACTCCTTCATTACATCCTATGCATTGCTGATAGAAACCTAAGGGTTTATGTCATATAAAATGAAGATGAAGCTGTTCGTGAAATCAGATTTTGTGGCACAGGGAAACTGATTCTTTTTCTGTCTCTCCCCCCCCCCCCCCCGCTTTGTTATTTTGATGTTGGCCTTATACGAAGTGTGGTTACAAAATAAATGAATTTTGTGCTGAAAATTTTTAAAATGGCAAATTCCCATACTTCAGCACTGACTGTAGTTCACGACAACCCAGTACCCCTAAATAAAAATCAAGAAGTCAGCTGCACCTATTACTCAACATGTATTAGCACCACTGCAGTCCCTGTCAAGCACATTGGAGTTTCAGAGGCAAATGTACAGATGTAATCAGAAGCATGTGTGCACCTGACCTCATAAGTAGAGAAATATGAATGTCTCTTGAAAAAGGGTTATGATAATGGCTCAGGGGACAAAGTCAAGGCAGTAAGCCATCCTCTAAATCCTATGACCACAGAATCACAGAACTGTAGAGTCCAAAGGATACCCAAAGTTCATTTAGCCCAACTCCCTATCCATGTAGAGATCCACAGCAAAGGCTTTCCTGATAGATGGCTATCCAACCATTGGGTGTTTTCAAACAGAGTCTGGGTGAAGAGTCCATCACATCCATTGTGGGTCTGCTCCACTATCAAACAACTTCCACCATCAGGACGTTTGTCCAAATGTTAATTGGAATATCTTTCCTTGCAAATTTGAATCGACTATTTTGGGTCCTACAATCTAGAATAATGGAAAACAAGCTCACACCATTTTTCATGTGATAGTCCTTCAGACATCAAAAGAACTATCATATCACCTCTCAATTTGTTTACATGCTAAACATACCCAAGTCCTACAAACATTCCTCATAGGGCTTTATATTCTTGGTCACCCTCAAGCTTTTTAATATCTTCTTAAATCAAAGTGCCCAGAACTAGACATAGTTCTGCATGTAAAGTCTGGCCAAAGCAGAATAAGTAACATTATTATTTCCCTTGATCTAGAGATCTTACTTTTGCTGAAGGAAACTCATACTACATTAGCTAATTTTCACCACCATTTCACACTTTTGACTTATGTTCAGCTTTCTGTCTGCCAATGCCTCCAGATCTGTTCCATACAAACTGCTGCTAAACCAGGTGTCACCCATACTGTATTTGTGAATCTGATCTTTTTCCTGCTTAAATATAGAGCTTTGAATGTGTATATGTTGGAATTAACTCTGTTTTGACCCAGTTTTCTGATTTATTTTGAATTTGGATTCTGTCTTCAGCATTTTTTTTCTGGGGGATTCAGTCCCAAAAAACAGCTCTTTCAAGTTCTTCTTATGGCATATCCTTACTAATCATGACCGGACACACAAGATGCACTTTTATTTAAAAAACATACCACTCTTCCTCTCATTTTTATAGAAACTTAATGTCATGATCAAATGTCACTTTGAATGAGGTCACAAAGATAATTTTTGCTCATGACTCTCTCATGTAATATAAAACCCTACTCCCCTAAACAGGATGTGTGAATGACATAAGCTTACAAAACCAATGTAACAGATTACAAGGCTGCATGCACAACCATTTTGAATTTTTGTTGCTGTCATTTTTTGGGGACCCTTAATTGCCGACTTCTTTTTATTGAAAACCCTACATGTTCCCAAGGAAGCCTGGGCTTCCTCAGAATAATCACTAGGTCAATAGAGGAAACCTACAGAAAGGAGCATTACCAATCCCCCTCAATAGCAAAATTTGCCTAGCTTTGTGGAATGGGGTCAGGGTATGCAGCTACTCCTAAAATTCCATGACTGGGGATGCAGTAGAAAGAGGAGTATCACTCAGCCTGTCCACAGTGGCATAGAGATATGGTCTGTGGACCACTGAGGGCATGGTTGGGCTCGGAGGGGAAAAGCCCACATCTGCTTGTGTTTATATTCAGATTGAGTCATCCTTCCCCTTTAAGAGCTGTCACACACTTTTCTGGCCCACTGTAGGGCATGCAATTTTTTATGTGCTCTCTTTAGCCAGGAGAAAGTACCCTCCAGCAGCTGCAGTATAATGGCTGCAGATTCCGAGCAAGAGTGGGAGAAGAAAGGAAGTGAAGTGAAGTGAAGCAGGGATAGGGGAAGGGAGAACATAGAACAAGGATAGAGGAAAAGAGGAGCAGTGTAAAAAGTACTTTTGCATTACCTGACCCTCTGCAGATTATCAGAGAAATCACTTAATTGACAGCTGATCAGGCTACAAGGGATCATTTTCTGTTGGGATGGGAGGAGCACATCAAATGACACATTGTTCCTCCCCCCACTTCAACAGAGCCTTGGTAGCCCAATCCACCCTGCACCCCAAACAGCTAGTCTGGACAGGCCCACTGTCTCCATGAGAATCAGGTCCATGGATTTTTGGGCAAAGAGTACGCTGTTTTTCCTGGTGGTAAATAATATGTTGGCAAAGCAATCACAGTGTTGTCCCCCCAGCCTGACCTTGGTCACCTCTTCTCACAGCTAAACTAATTTATCCTGGGGAATGGAAGAATGTCTTATCATTACAGCTTTAGCTACTCACACCCCCATATCTTCTTTGGCCTAATGGTAATTCCTGTTAGTCCAACTGGTTATATCCAAGAGGCACCCAAGCAGGGTAGATATGGAAGACCGGTGTTCTCAAGCACATGCAGAAGCTCCCATTCCTGCAACAGGTTCACTACTGATCCCTGGAAATGAGGCAACATCTTCTACTTACCTGCAGAGTACCTGCTGCCTCTGAATAATTCTGCAGATTAGATTTAGAAAGAGAAGGGAACAGAGGCAATAGTATTGAGAACCAGATGAACATCAGTTCCTGCATTGGATAGAAGACTGCACTAGATGCATCTTGATACCCCACTACAGGTCTATAATTCTATGACCTACTCATGATGATCTACTGAGTGAGGTCATTCTTATGCAAGTCTTCCAGACCTCAAACCAAACACTGCTGTAAACAAGGCTTCCAATAAGACTTCTAGTAGCATTCATCAATAGACTAAGTAAATTGTGTGCAAAAAATAAATCTTTAATAAAACATCACTAAACCATAACCAACCTCCAACTGGAAATGTCTGAGTAAATAGAAGGACTTCGACATGGCTGCAGCATTGCATTCACAACATAAACTTTAGTCTGCTCAGAAGTAAATCCCCCCCCACTTCAAGGCTGCTTATTCCCAGATATGTAAGATTACAGTCTGAGAGAAACATGTGCTCTGAAGCACAAGACAGAACTCAAATCCCATTCTCAAACTGCACCAATATCTCTCTGCAGTCTGATTGTCTAGTTTCATCTTGATACCAGCCAAAGTTGCCAGGGCTCTTGATGGGTTGTTCTATCAGCATGAAATGCTAACAGAATATAATAAAAAGCAGAAACAAGAAAAGTAGACAAACCCCATTTGTTCTAAGTTCATCTGAGGGCTCAAACAGACATTCAGCAATAACAAGGTCATTTCCCATTGGAAGATAATTGTTTTAGGGAAGAGCTAAGATTTGGCAATAAGAGAGAGATGAACAAGAAAAGAAACCATGGGAACCAGAACAAAGGTCCACACAGGCAATCAGGCTTTTCAAGGTAAGGACTATTATTTAGGGTTTTCAGAGGTGGAGTGGAAAGTTGCATGGGTGAGGGAATATCTGCACTACATTTTGAAAAGGCATTGAAAGGAGCTGGCTCATTTTCCTTTAATGGTCGCCATGGGACCTTGGAATTGCAGCAGTTAAAACAACCACAACACGGTCACATCACCCAAAAATACGTGGCCGAGCAGAGGGCCGGCCTTCGGGTTCTGCTCTGCATTTTACTGGAACCTCAGGAGCCAACAGTCAAAAGTGGAGTTCAAAAACCACAGCAAATCCCCACCACCACCAAACCCAGGAGCCTCTGAGCACTTTTTGAACCAAGTTATTTTTGTCACTAAAACTGATTTAATCTCACAGTCCTTTCATTCCTTGCTACATCCCAAACTTTCTTCTTTTTATCAGCCTAGTTTCAGTGGCAGGATTCCTGTGGTTGTTTCTCTTATTACCCACCTAGGAATCCCAGGCTCTTGACAAGCAACTGCAAATGACCCAAGGATCCACTATGCTGAGCTCTTTGTCTACTCCTATATAAGGGCTGAACTGTGCATGATGCTAAATATATAATGTTTAGCTATATTTTCATGTTATATTTAATTAATTACTGATACGTTTGTGCATGTATGGAGATACCGTATTTTTCCGTGTATAAAACAACTGCTGGTCTTCTGACCTTGCAGCACAGAGGCTTCTGCGGTTTAACCCGCAGCGCCACCACGTCCCTTACGTATAAAACAACACTTTTTCCTAAAATAATTAAAGGAAAAATTGAGGGTTGTTTTATACACGGAAGTAAGGAGGGGGGGAGGGATGAAAGTGCTTTGATCCCTGCTTTCCCCCTCCACTTTCTTTGCAAAGAAAGTGGAGGGGGGAAAGCAGCTTTTTGCAAAGAAACTGGAGGGGGAAAGCAGGAGTCGCTTTCCCCGCTCACCTTTCTTGCGAGGAAAGTGCTTTCCCCCTCCAGTTTCTTTGCAAAAAAGTGGAGGGGGAAAGCAGCTTTTGGCAAAGAAACTGGAGAGGAAAAGCACTTTCCTCACAAGAAAATGGAGGGGGAAAGCAGGAATCAAAGTGCTTTGATCCCTGCCTTCCCCCTCCACTTTCTTGCAAAGAAAGAAATGTTGGGTTAGAAAAGTGGGGGGGTGGGGTTCTTATACATGGGGGCGTCTTATACACTGAAAAATACGGTACTTACTCTGGTGTAGTGGAGAGGGTGATGGACTAGGACTCAGGGAACCAATCCCTGTTTGGCCATGGAAACTCATGGGCTGTATGACATTGGTAAAACCACTCCTTAAACATCTCACTCACCTTAAAACCGCTATTAGGGTCACTATAAGTCAGTTCTGATTTGAGGGCACAGAACACACAGAAGTGTGCATATACTTCTTACAGGGAATGTAGTATTATTGCTACCAATGGGAAAACATTTTCTAAGTTGTGAGGAGAGGAACAATATGCATCCTTTCCATGCCTCTGGCCCTAAGACCTCAGGCGTGGCCAGTTCCCACCACCATCACCATCCTTTCTCACCTCAGCTGAGTCTTTGCAAGCTATCACTGCTTTATAAAAATAAGATGTTTATGTTGTATTAATTTTCACTTACTGACAGCCACCTTAGATGCCTACTATCACCTTAAGATTGCACCTCTGTTTCCTGTGGCATGCAGACTTTATTCTGGAACCAACTGTCCCTGCATGTTTGGCACGGGCTGATAAATCTCTGAATACGTAGCATCAGGAACATTCAATATGAGATAAAAAATTGATCTGGGCCTCCAGTCCAACACCATTTGACAAACCCAATCTATGCTTTAATTATGTGCTAACAGCTAATTATTTTGGTTTTTTATATCTGAACAGCTGCTCTTGTAATTCTGCAGTGGAAGTTCCACTTTTCTTGAATTATGAACTTTGCCACAGAAATTACCAAATTTATTCTGTACTCTTTTTTTTCCTCTCAGGATTAACGTTAAAAAAGAGAACCCAGCACAGTATTAATTCATCAAATGCCTGCTGAATAATAATTAAAGTGTAATTTCTGGTATCAAAAGTGAATAATCAACCACCCTTACTCTGTGAGTTCAAAGCATAAGTGACGGAGACATTCACAGAACTGCAAACTTGAAACATAAAACAGGAGTTTTCCAGTACCACTCTTCCTGAAAGGTATCAGTCATTAAACGACAACATACAAACCACACTGCATTCCAGAAAGAGAAGATGGTTGTAGGACAGTGGAATTTTTGCATATATGAAAAAAAAGTACTGCAAGTTACAATAATACATTGCATGTTGCACTGCCATGCAGGTGCATCACAACTTTGCCAGAGAAGTTAAAACAACACTTAACTACTACAGTAAATGTAGAAAATTATATCTGAGGACCACCGCTTAATCATTGTATCATTTGTGCTTTTTTAGAAGAAGTCAGTACTGACCATATTGTGCTTCTTCATCACACTGACACTTGGATGGCTCTCCAAGGGACATATTCTAAGCAGGGTTTTTGAAATGCACAAGGAAATTATTCAAATTCTTACTAACCAAAACTGTAATTTAGTTAAAGACTTTGAAAGAAGAGATGCAATACTTCGACTGGCCTACTTAGCAGATATATTCGCTCACCTGAATGAATTAAATATATCAATGCAAGGATATGGTAAGAACATAATAACAGCTACTGAAAAATTATCTGCTTTTATTGAAAAACTAAAAATTTGGATATGTTGAAAATGGTAATTCTGCAAACTTTCCCTTGCTTGATAAAACTGTTCTGGAAAGTGAGAAAAATCACAATTTTACCTGAACTTGCAATATATTTGCAACATCATTTTATGGATATTTTTCTATGTGATATATTGGCAAAGAGCAGAGATGGATACTGGATCCATTTCTTTTTTTACCTTATTTCTATAGATGATGATAATTTAATAAAAGACTATCTTATTGAAATATGGGCCAATGCACATGTTCAAATGGAATTTGAAAAACTGGACTATGGTAATATGCTCTAAATAGAGGTCTTGGAACAGCATCTAGTGTGGTTGAGAAGGCCAATTCGAGAGTGACAATCCCTTCCACACTGAAGACAAATACAATCTGTCCCCTGTCCAGCTCCTTGATTTTGCTGGTTTCGGGACTGCCTCTTTGCCTCGACCTGCTGAACAAGTGTCTCTTCCAATTGGGACATATGCATAGTTCTTTCAAAAAAGGAACCCTGCTTTTAAAATATTATTATGAATAAACAACAACAAATTAGCCACTACAAATTGAGACACTATTTTAATTTTATGTCAATACATGTAAGTCTACCTGATTTTCAGTAAATAAATTGTTTTGCAATAAATGTAATTGTCTAAGAAATAAATTGGAACACATTTTTCAAGGCGGTGCAAGAATATATTTTGAGATTCAGTGGAGTACCGGCCACTGAAAAGCTTAAGAACCTCTGTTGTAGAACATGACATTATATATATATCCCACTTGTGCTTTGAAACTAGGGCTGTGTTTTTTTTAAAAAAATAAACATCTATTATGTGTTGATGAGGGCTAATCCTCTGGGTCCCCAAGGTCTTCTATTGAAATAAGCAATGCTATAAACCTTCAAATAAAGAACATCTACCAAGCAGTTCTATTAATAACTTCTTCTAATTGTATGTTGTACTAGTATGTAATGTGTAAATCAATCTACAGAGTGACATGAACAGTCATTACCTCTAATATTTTACAGCAGTGAGCAGATTTCGTTCATCTTACATAGTTCAAATATGTCACACTACAGTTCCCATCATCTTCACACTTCCAAAGGATAATGAGAGTTATAATTCAATATTCCAGTGGTTCCCAACCTTGGTTCCCCAAATGTTCTTCGACTAAAATTCCAAGAAGCCTTCACCACTAATTGTGCTGACCAGGATTTCTGAGAGTTGTAATAGATCTGCAATAGATCTAGAGGGCACCAGACAGGGCACAGATGGGTAAACTGTGACTCTCCAGATGTTGTTGAGTTGCAACTGCCAGCATTTCTCACTACTGGTTATATTGATTAAGGACAATGGGAGTAACAGTCCGGCAACATCTGGAGGCAGCCCCTTGCCCATTCCTAATGTAGAGGGAAGGCTGCCTTATGCTCCAGATTTCAAGTGGAGGAGATGGGGGATGGGAATAATGCTATGAAACAACAAAGAGGAAAGAAGAGTGGAGAGAAGAATGTGGCTCATAAAGTTACACGTTCTTAGTATTCATTTTGTTTGAGAAGCTTGAAAATGATCAAGAGTGAGGGAAAAGTTGTTGTAGGTTTTTCAGGCTGTTTGGCCGTGTTCTGAAGGTTTTTCTTCCTAACGTTTCACCAGTCTCCGTGGCTGGCATCTTCAGAGGACAGGAGTCAGAACTCTGTCTGTGTTCTGGTGTAGTGTGTGGGATAGTTGAGTATTTATAGCTGTGGGATCAGCTTTTTGTCCTTTTCAGGAGATTGGGTGATTATGGTGATCAGGTTGTTTTTTTGTTATGGGTGTATTGTTGTGATAAGGGGGGGAGATGATCTGTCACTGTGATTGATGGGTGTCGTTAGCTGGTCTTTTGTGTGCAGTGATTACCGGTCCTTGTGGCTGGGTAGAGTTCGTTGACCTTTCGCAGGCTGTATTTTTCAGTGCTGGGAGCCAGGCTTTGTTAGAGTTTCAGACTTTCTTCTTTTTTGTTGAAGCTCTGCTGGTGATTGTGGATTTCAATAGCTTCCCTGTGTAGTCTAACATAATGGTTGCTGGTGTTGTCCAGTACTTCTGTGTTTTGAATTAGAATTTCATGTCCAGCTTGTTTCAGGGCATGTTCAGCTACTGCCAATTTTTCCGGTTGTTTTAGTCTGCAGTGTCTCTCATGTTCTTTGATTCTGGTGTGGATGCTGCATTTTGTGGTTCCAATATATACCTAGCCACAACTGCAAGGTATCCGGTATACTCCTGCAGTGGTGAGGGGGTCCCTTTTTTGTCCTTTGCTGACCGTAACGTTTGTTGTATTTTTGTGGTGAATACTGTTTGTAGGTTGCGTTTTTTCAAAAGTTTCCCCATGCGGTCTGTGACCCCTTTGATGTATGGTAGAAATACTTTATTTGTGGGTGGCTGTTTTTCTTCTTCAGTTCGGTGTTGTTTCCTTGGTTTGATGGCTCTTGTGATTTCATTCTTGGAATAGCCATTTGCCTGTAGGGCTCAATTCAGATGGTTGAGTTCGGTGCTGAGAAATTGAGCTTCATAGTTGCGATTCACACGGTCTACCAGTGTTTTGATTATGCCTCTTTTTTGTCGTGGTTGGTGGTTGGAGTTTTTGTGTAGGTTACCAGTCTGTGTGGGTGGGTTTTCTGTAGACCCTGTGTCCCAATAGGACATGGCCAAACAGTCCGAAAAACCTACAACAACCATCGGATCCTGGCCGTGAAAGCCTTTGAGAATACAGTGAGGGGAAAGGCTGGGGAAAAGTTCATTTTGAGCTCAGATTTGATGAAGAGCAAGAATTTTATATCACAGACACCTCTCATTGCAGGAAGTTATAAATGCATATATTAATAATATTAATAAGAAACTAATCAAGAAAATATTGCTGTCAACCTCAGGTTTTAAATCAATGCTCAATCCTGAGTTTTAAGAAAAGCTGTAATGAATCTCTATGTGTTCATGAACCCTGCCTGTTCCACTATTAGACTTTCAATCTTTTGCTGAGTTATTATTCATTATTCTTGCAACTTGTATTTTGTAGGTCAACAACCATACTCCATATATTTAAAAGGAGGTTGTATCCACAGGGCTTCCAGATGTATCAGTTTATTTTATTTTATAATCATAAAAATATTCTTAGCAGGCTGTCAAATAATCTCAGGTCATGAAAAATACCAGTTTTAACAAGGGATTGCAAAATGATTCAAGGAAGGTTCTGACATGACCTCACCAAGATCAGAATAAATTGACTGTTTACCTGCTTCTTAGCTCCAAGAAAATAATAAGACACCCCTTCCCTTTCCTTGAGTGTATACCGCATGGTATTTAGAATAATTGACAATAGACACTATCCATTTAAATGGAGAGACTTGTTTAAGGCAGTTCCCTGTGGATACAGATAAGCGGTCTTAAATCACAGCAATTTAACTATGTTGTGGACTCCGTTATAAGAAAAGGCTCCATCTCTCTAGCCTTGTACAGTAGCATGCAGGCAACTTCAAAAGCCTAGTGTTTTAACCCTAACTATACCCCACCTCCATGTATACACAGTGGCTGAAGTCCTGTTTGCTTAGTGTAGTAAGTTGCACTAGAGTAGGCCCTTTGAGTCAGTAGGGATTTGGTGAGTCAACTTCTCTGCGAATTCAGCTAATTCCAATGACTCTCCTCTAGCTGCAATTTACTTTAGCAAAGTAAGTTACAACTAGAGTAAACTCATTTGAATAAATGGAACTTACAGAAGAGTGGACTATGCTAAGCCACAGAATTTCAACCTCTATGTATTTTCTGAGGAACAGGGCTGTAACTAGGGTGGAGCAACTGAGGCTTTGCCCCAGGCAACAAAACTTAGAGGGTACTCAGATCTAGAGGTGACAAAACCAGTAATGTTCAGCAAATAAATGCAATACAGTGGGGTCTCGACCTACGGAATTAATCCGTATTGGAACGGGGTCCGTAGGTCGAAAAGTCCACAGGTCGAAAATGCATTTCCCATAGGAATGCATTGAAAACCATTTAATCCGTAACCGCCCAAGAAAACGCCCCCCCCCCCCCACACACAAAAATTTTAAAAAGGGAACTTACCTTTCGCCACTACCGGAGGACTCTGAGGGCTTCGGCACTGCTGCCGGAGGCCTCTCGGAGGTCTCCCCCCCCCCCCGCCAACGCAGGCTTTCCCAGGGTGGACCGGGCCTACCAGGGGAGGGCTTCCCCTGGTAGGGCCCGGTCTACTGCCCGGGAAAGCCTGGTAGACTGGGCCTACCAGGGGAGGGCTTCCCCCGGTAGGGCCCGGGTCTACTCCTCAGGCTTTCCCAGGGAGTAGACCGGGCCTACCGGGGGAAGCCCCCCCCCCCCCGTAGGCCCGGTCCACCCTGGGAAAGCCTGCGTCGGCGGGGGGGGAACCCCCGGAGACCTTCCCCCGCCGCCATGGGAGGCCTCTCGGAGGTTCCCCGCCACCCGCCGATAGTGCCTCTGAAGCATGATCGGCGGTGGGGGTGGACCTCCGAGAGGCCTCAGATGGCGGCGGGGAAGGCCTCCGGAGGTCCCCCCGCCGCCCGCTGCTGGGAGCCGAGCCGTGCCGGGCGATCCCGGCCATGCTCGGACTCCTGGACTTCCCCCGCCCCCCACCCGGCTCCCAGCAGCGGCAGGGTGGCGGCGGGGGAAGTCCAGGAGTCCGAGCATGGCCGGGATCGCCCGGCGCGGCTCGGCTCCCAGCGGTGGCGGGGGACCTCCAGATGCCTTCTCTGCCGCCATGGGAGGCCTCTCGGAGGTCCCCCCGCCGCCGCCGCCCGCCGGGAGCCGAGCCGCGCCGGGCGATCCCGGCCATGCTTGGACTCCTGGACTTCCCCCCGCCGCCGCTGCTGGGGAGCCGGGCGGGGGATAGTACCTTCGGAGGTACTATCGGCGGCGGGGGGGGGGGACCTCCAAGATGCCTCCCATGGCGGCGGAGAAGCCCTGGCAAGCATCCGGAGGCAGATCCGCGGCCTACGGACTGGAAGGGGGAGGCGGGGAAAGCGCCAAATTTGAATTTGGCCCTTTCCCCCGCCTCCCTCTTCTGGTCCGTAGGTCGATTCTCCGGCCGCAAATCGAAGTGAAACTTTGCGGCCCAGAGAAGTACGGACGTCGAAAAGTCCGTAAGTGGAGCCGTCTGTAAGTCGAGACTCCACTGTACTTCCCAGCCCTATTCATTTTACTTTTCTTTGAAATAATTACTTTCCAGGAATTGGGGGAGGGGCACATTCTCTTCCTTTCTCTTCAGGCGGCTCATGCCTGCACCTCAGGACAGAATTGGCTGGAGATGGTGCTACTTGCTTTGGGTGCCAAAATGGCTGGTTATGGCTGTGCCAGGAAACAGAAAGAAGAAACACATAAGAGAAAGCTTGAAGAAGAGGAAGGAAGGTTTGTTACGAGGGAGGGAGGTCACTGCAGATGTAGAAACATATGACATAGTCTTGGCACTGGTGGCACCATTTCAGAAGTGGTAGAACAACAAGGTCTGGGCTGTCAAAAGGAGAGGGACATATGGCTCGTATGTTCCCCTGTTCCCCCCCTCCCCTGGCAGCTTGTAACTAGAGCTTGAAAACAATACTTTTTGGGCTGCAACTCCCCATATTACCCAGCTACTGGGAGGATTCTGGAAGTCCAAAGAATAATGTCTTCAACTTCTGTCTGCAACTAATGTGACTTAGGCTGCAACTACAAACATGTTATTGGATTGGGACAGTCTGATTCACATTTTTATTGATCACATTATGTAAAAGAAAATAAGAATCAGTCTGGAGTTCCCTTCCCCATCCCATTTATAGTTTTTCCCTCTGCCACTAGGGCTTCTACTTTTTTCCACAGCAGATCCATTTGCATCAATTCTGTCAGCGTGATTGCTTGAAACTGATGCAGAAAAGTGTGTGCTATGGTTGATACAACGGTGCAATTTTTTAAAAAAGCTTTGATTCAGTGCTGGAACAAAGGCAACTAGACACCGAAAGAAAAAAAGAAGAAAAGAAATAATAAAAAAGAAATAGATAATGAAAGGAGAAAACGAAGGGTGGGAAATGGCTAAACAGCCTTGTTTACAGCTTATTAAGGTAGTTTTCCTGTAACCATGCCTCCTGCAAGCTACATTAACAAGCTGCAAAAAAGGCTGTTTACCCAATTTATAGCCATGCAATTTACTCAACAAAAATATTTGCAGAAGGAAGGAATACCCCTTTTTAGTAGCTTTGCTGACTCATTAGGCAGAATACCTGATCACTGTCTTGTGTGTCATATTTGCAATCCACACCATCTGAAATACAGTCAGTAAAGGAAAGAAAAAAGACAAAGTGTTGCAAAAAAGAAAGAAAGCCAGCAGCAGGCATTTTAAAAAGTACAATACATAGTGAAAGAGGGGATAGTTAAGGTCCAATCCTAATGCTACTGTGACGTACGCCACTCAAATTCTGCATGAGAGAGTCAAGACATCCATAGCACATTCACACACATAGGCATTCAATTGATCAGATTCTTTGTTGTTTAGTCGTTTAGTCGTGTCCAACTCTTTGTGACCCCATGGACCAGAGCATGCCAGGCCCTCCTGTCTTCCACTGCCTCCCGAAGTTGGGTCAAATTCATGTTGGTTGCTTCGATGACACTGTCCAACCATCTCATCCTCTGTCGTCCCCTTCTCCTCTTGCCTTCACACTTTCCCAACATCAGGGTCTTTTCCAGGGAGTCTTCTCTTCTTATCAGATGGCCAAAGTATTGGAGCCTCAGCTTCAGGATCTGTCCTTCCAGTGAACACTCAGGGTTGATTTCCTTCAAAATGGATAGGTTTGTTCTTGCAGGGGACTGCAAGGAGTCCAGCACCACAATTCAAAAGCATCAATTCTTCGGCGGTCAGCCTTCTTTATGGTCCAGCTCTCACTTCCATACATCACTACTGGAAAAACCATAGCTTTGACTATGCGGACCTTTGTCGGCAAGGTGATGTCTCTGCTTTTTAAGATGCTGTCTAGGTTTCTCATCGCTTTCCTCCCAAGAAGCAGGCGTCTTTTAATTTCGTGGCTGCTGTCACCATCTGCAGTGATCGTGGAGCCCAGGAAGGTAAACTCTGTCACTGCCTCCATATCTTCCCCTTCTATTTGCCAGGAGGTGATGGGGCCCGTGGCCATGATCTTAGTTTTTTTGATGTTGAGCTTCAGACCATTTTTTGCACTCTCCTCTTTCACTCTCATTAAGAGGTTCTTTAATTCCTCCTCACTTTCTGCCATCAGAGTGGTATCATCTGCATATCCGAGGTTGTTGATATTTCTTCCGGCAATCTTAATTCCGGCTTGGGATTCATCCAGTCCAGCCTTTCGCATGATGTATTCTGCATATAAGTTAAATAAGCAGGGGGACAATATACAGCCTTGTCGTACTCCTTTCCCAATTTTGAACCAATCCGTTGTTCCATATCCAGTTCTAACTGGATCAGATTCTAAGGTGTATGTAAAACGAGTGTGATGTAAAAAAAATCCATTGTACTGAAAATGAAAGCAATGTGAATAGCAATCTCTAAGAGACTGTCACCCATCCCTCACTCTGCAGACATGTGAAATTACCATCTACCATGGGGTGAGGGAATTTGCCTGATCAATCTGAACCTTCCCAAGACCCCCCATGATTGGGGCTTCAGGGACAATGCAGCTTTTTGTTGGTGCTTGGTGGGTCAATCACCTTCTGCTTTAGACTTCCAGGTTCTGTGAAACTACCACTTTCATTTTCCCAGTGAGACTTGCTGGTGCCAAGTGTTCCCCACCCCAATTTTTTTTAACCAAAGTACTGAACTAATGTCTGGTACTTTGGAGAGCCCCAATTCAACATGAGTACCAATCTGGGCTTCCTCACTTCACTTTAGATCAGTTTGGAAACTTACGAACATCTTGCTTCACTTCGGATTCCAAATAATTTCCAAACCCAAAATACATCCCTAGACACTAGAATAAATAGTAGGATTGATAATTTTGGAATTCTCTTCTTTATTTTACACAGACATAAAAATAACTGTGGATAGGTTGTGTGAATGCAGAAAGTTCCAGGTTCAACTGCCAACATATCCACATAGAGTTGGCAACATGAGTGTCTATAAGGATGCTTTCCCCGAAAAGACTCCTATGTGTCTTCATTATTGTAATGTATCCTGACATACACATTGAGCTGCAGTGGCACACACTTTGCACACAAATTATTCTACCATGTTGCTATGCAGCTTCTTCACACCACTACCACCCAGCCTTACTGCTCCTCAGGAAAAAAACTCTGCTGTCACCCTTGGCTGGGAAAAACTCTCATCTGAAACTCTGGAGAGATGCTGCCAAGCTATAAACTGAACAGACCAAAAATCTGATTTCACCTAAAGCAGTTTTCTACATTCTCAATTAAAGGCTCATCTCCTACAGATTAATGAAAAGGGGGGGGGGGGGGAGACTAAATGCAAAGAAAATAATTTTAATTCATTTATAAGACACTTATTTACAATGTTTCCTTCTTTCCAGTTAATACAAACTTTCGGAGAAGTTTCCCATATCCAGTTTTATGCTATCCCTCTATTTAGAGTTGGCTTTCTTGCATGCAGCACTGTGAATCTTTTTGCTGGATGTGAGGCTTGTGAATCCATGCAAATAAATATAAATGATGAGGAATACTACCCCCTTTCTCTCAATCTAGTCACCATTGCTGAACTGTCTTGTCTGTTCAAAAAACTCTCTGGGTTGATCCAGAGTCCCAAGTCACTGTCATTTTGTCCCCAGATTTTCTACATGTTATCTGCTGTGGTTCCCTGCTTATGTAGTGCTTTTCCCTTGTAGGCCTGATGTCACGTTGGCACCAAGTGAAAACAGGCTTGGGAGTTCCAGGGACCATGGCTTGGTTCTGATCTGTTGCATTGTACATGTTACTGTACATTACCTTGCTGAATTGTTTTCCTATCCTTACTCTACCCTAAGATCTCTAGGTAGAGGATAGGCTACCAGTGATTAAACACACATCTCTCCGCCTTGATCTGTCATCTCTGTAACAGCTGGCTAGTAAGCATGAAATTATACCCTGTTTCCCCAAAAATAAGACCTAACCTGAAAATAAGCCCTAGTATGATTTTTCAACCACTCTGATGGCAGAAAGTGAGGAGGAATTAAAGAACCTCTTAATGAGGGTGAAAGAGGAGAGCGCCAAAAATGGTCTGAAGCTCAACATCAAAAAAACTAAGATCATGGCCACTGGTCCCATCACCTCCTGGCAAATAGAAGGGGAAGATATGGAGGCAGTGATAGATTTTACTTTCTTGTGCTCCATGATCACTGCAGATGGTGACAGCAGCCCCGCAATTAAAAGACGCCTGCTTCTTGGGAGGAAAGCGATGAGAAACCTAGACAGCATCTTAAAAAGCAGAGACATCACCTTGCCGACAAAGGTCCGCATAGTCAAAGCTATGGTTTTTCCAGTAGTGATGTATGGAAGTGAGAGCTGGACCATAAAGAAGGCTGACCGCCGAAGAATTGATGCTTTTGAATTGTGGTGCTGGAGGAGACTCTTGAGAGTCCCCTGGACTGCAAAGAGAACAAACCTATCCATTTTGAAGGAAATCAACCCTGAGTGCTCACTGGAAGGACAGATCCTGAAGCTGAGGCTCCAATACTTTGGCCATCTCATGAGAAGAGAAGACTCCCTGGAAAAGACCCTGATGTTGGGAAAGTGTGAAGGCAAGAGGAGAAGGGGACGACAAAGGACGAGATGGCTGGACAGTGTCATCGAAGCTACCAACATGAATTTGACCCAACTCCGGGAGGCAGTGGAAGACAGGAGGGCCTGTTGTGCTCTGGTCCATGGGGTCACGAAGAGTCGGACACGACTTAACGACTAAACAACAACAACATGATTTTTCAGGATGCTCGTAATATAAGGCCTACCCCCAAAATAAGCCCTAGTTAAGTGAAACCCTGCCCTCCACCATTGTGCAGCAACCAGAAGATGACATGACAGTATTTGAATAAAAAAAAATAAAACATCCCCTGAAAATAAGCCCTAATGCGTTTTTTGGAGCAAAAATTAATATAAGACCCTGTCTTATTTTTGGGGAAACATGGTATGTTTGCGCAATTAGTCACCACCTTCTATAGACACAAACAAGACAGCTTTGTGGCCCTCTTCACCTTGGGCTTCAGTACTCTGGAGCCACAGAATCTCAAACCCCGCCCACACACATTCCCACTTATTGGCTATTGAGAGGCCTGAGCTCTCCTGTGGCTTTCATACGGTGCTGAAACACACTCAATCCAGAATCAAGCAACATTCTATTTAGGAAAGCAGCTTCTTTGGTCAGCTCCCCAATTTCCAATGCATCTTCCCTGTTCCTTTGTCCAAAAAGCCTGAAGCATCACTGCACCACTTCTTTTGGAAGGCTGCCGATTCATCTTCCTATCTCACCTCCCTTCTTCTCAAGGACATGCCTTCAGTAATTTGTCTTAAAAGTAGTTTTATTCTCTCCATTAGTTTTCCTGTTTTATTACAGTTTGTATGCACACTACATAATCACCAGGTGTTTGATACCACCTTATTTGTCATTACTCAATCCTACCCAATCCTGAAATGTATAGGTTGCTAAAGTACGTATTTAAAATTCTGTACTGTAGAATCCCAGTGTTGTAGTTCAGGGACTAGAGCTCTTCCAGCAGGGAAGGTTAAGTTTGCTAACCAAACTAGAAATCTCAGGGTGCTTTAGGATGGATATTTAACTGCTTATTATGTATAGTCCTTTCTCAAGAAAATAATTGGCCTATTCTAATTTATTCCTACACCAATATACTCTGTTTCTACAAGAGCACTCCACTATCTAGGGCTAAGTGCTTTATGTCATATATAGTGTGTTTCTGCATAATTTGTAGCAATAATAGCAGTCTGTTTGTATTCAGCAAGAATAGAAACAAGGTTGTAGGGAGAAGTTCTCTTAGCAATTTTCTCTGGTCATTTGTTTTCTAGGAGAGTTTATTCCCTGATCATGGACAAGCATTCATTTGCTCCACTGCTGCTTGCACAGCTCCTCTTGGGATCTTAAATATTGTCCAGCTGCTGCTTGTCTTCCAGCAGCAGCTGATCATCTGCAGAATCTCTGGACTTCTGACTCACCCTTCCTTAGAGTGTGGGTTCGCTACTTGAGAACCTAGACCTCAACGTGAAAGAAGTAGTTACTCTTCCAGATGACTGCTTTTCTAAAAAGAGGCCCTACGTATCTCTGTACGCTGGCTAAGGGAAAAAAGGAAGGTACAGACGCCGATGGCTGTCTTTCACAGTCTCCTGACCTATTTGTAGTGCTATCAAACCAGGTGAAAGCGAAAGAGTGGCACAAGCCGCACTAGCATAAAGATGGAGAGCAGAGACTTGATTTGCAGCTTGCTCTCTGCAGCTAACCTAGATTTGAGAATCTCCCCCACCCCCAGGGCAAAATGTTCTGGGGTGTTCCTTCCCTTTGTTTCCCCAGTTGTATGTTTATCTAGCAGTGGCAGTTTAGGTGCAGATCATGACAGTGCCCGCAGCAACTCCCCATCCCAAGGAAAGTCTGAAAATACAGGTAGCCATATCCGTATCAACAAGGCAGTACTATTTTCATCTCCACCAACAGAAAGTTTTTGGTAGAGATATGGACTTTCAACTGCACACACAAGACCAAGCCATCCCTAAACAGCTGGATAGCTCAGTGGTTTAGAGACTGAGAGATCAATTCCCTACTGTGCCACCTTGACAGTGGCTGGACTCAATGACTCACAAGATTCCTTCCAGCTCTGCAGTTCTAAGATTATTATAACTATTTTGCAGTTATTCTAAATAAAGCAGCTGTTATAGCCGGGCCAACAGACTGAAAGACAATTTCATTCCACAATCATTTGAGTTTTAATTGAGAAATTGAATTATTAAATATGCATAAATCTGTAGACCGGTAAACATAAAACAGTATTTCTGAAGGAGAAAATATACTGCATTTTCATTTTATGATGATTCACACACATTTCATAGAAGGCATGAATATAAGAGAAGAGACAATGCTGGTTACTGGGGGCACCTTTCTAGTTCACCAAAAGTTTTATAGAACAAACATTTGAAGGCTGATGTTATTTGCCATCAGGTTGGAACCAACTAATAGTGACTTTAACAGGGTTTTCAAGGTAAGTGAGATATTTAAGGAGTGGTTTTAGCAGTTTTCTCTCCTCTGCCCCAGGAGTTTTCTTAGCCAAGTGGAGATTCAAACCCAGGTATCCTGAATCCTTGGCAATCACTCAACTCACTACAGACACCACAATAGGTGCAGTTTTATAGTACCGACAAACATATAAAGGTTGAGTGAGAAGTCATTGGCTCTTCCTGACCAGTAAATGGGTATAGGGTTGCTTCCTAAACTAATTTTCAATTAATCTAAGAGATGGAGGCTGCAATCAGAAATATGTTACATAGGAAGTAAACTCTACCAAATGCAATGGCATTTACTTCTGAGTAAACATGCCTAGAACTGTTCAGATACAGATAATGAGCAAAAAGCAGCATCCCTAATACACAACCAAACAGAAACCATATTGTTTTAAACCCTGATGGCATTGGAAGCCTATGGGCTAAAGGGAGCAAGCAGCCTGCTAAGGAAAGGAGACAAGTGTTTTCAGCTCCTTCTCTTGAGCCCTTCTGCTCTGGAAGCTTCTTGAGCCTGCCCTGGGGTCAGCCCTCTCAGCGACGCTGTGGCTGAGCTATGTACAAGCAGCCGCCAATTTGTTTGGAAGGGTCCCTGTGAGGGATGGCTCAGCCAGCGCTGCAACCTGAGCTCCTGTGCAAGCTGGATATAAAAGGAAACAGTTCTTGCCTAGTTCCCACCATCCCGTCTTCGCTGTGTATGCCCTTTGCTCGCCTCTTCTTGCACAGTGGTTCTGAACACGGGCAGCCGATCAGAGGCAGAAAAGTTACTTTTTTGGGAAAACATCTCCCAAGACACCTTAGCTGCCATGGTCACTGGCCATATTGAGATGTAGTGCTATAAACAAACAACATTCCTGTCTCAGGAGCAAGTATCTTCAAAACTCACCAGGCTGCATACCATTAATATAAGAAAAAATTTAAAAATAATCTTTAAGACTCCTAAGATAAGAGATAATTTTCCAGTGCTTACACTCCTCCCCAACGCCCACAAAGCATCTACTCCCATTTTGCCATAAAATAAAATCTTTCTCAAAAGGGGAAAAAATATTTTCATCAAACTACACCTTTATTTTATGCCCGTATCAAAAGTGACACGTCTTAACATAGGAGTTTGCAAAACTCTGAATACAGTGTATTCTCGAAGGCTTTCACGGCCAGGATCTGATGGTTGTTGTGGGTTTTTCGGGCTCTTTGGCGGTGTTCTGGAGGTTGCTCTTCTTCCTAACGTTTCGCCAGTCTCTGTGGCCGGCATCTTCAGAGGACAGGAGTCAGAACTCTGTCTGTGCTCTGGTGCCGGCCACAGAGACTGGCGAAACGTCAGGAAGAACAGCCAAAGAGCCCGAAAAACCCACAACCACCATCTGAATACAGTATTTCAGAAAAATGTGCATTTTCTTTCAGGTACACCAGAATAAAAACGGGGGAAAGACTTTGCTTTTGTTTAACGTATTTCTGTGCAGGGCAAATCGCTTGAGGAAAAATCCAAAGCCGCCTTGGGGCACGTCGTGGTATAAACTTTCGGAGAGTAGAACCGAACCCACTTAGCACAGTTGCGTGAAGCAGTGTTTAATGTTCAACCGTGTTTTTAGCCTTAATCAATCACCTCAAATGCAAAAAGACAAGAGACTGACTACTTGTTCTAAAAAATAAAAATAAAATAAGCAGGCCTTTGCCCTCCACATTGCGCGATCCGGGAGTGCGCCACGCCCCTTCTTTAAGCACGCACCAAAAGCCTTTAGGGGTGAGAATGCAAATCGCGTGAAAATACCTACCGCTGTAGAGCCCGAGGACGTCGCTACAAACACTTTGATCACCATTCTGACGACCACCCAGGGGGCCCTAACCGTACCAGCGCGCCTAGTTGCGGCAACTTATTCGCGAGAGCTGCAAGAGGAGCTCTGGCATGCGGCCGCTTCCTCGGCAAAGCGAGTCCCGAATGAATTGCCACTTTCCCTCGGCTCAACTCGTTCCCCGGCCACCACCGACGCCGTCTCTCCCCTCCACCCCAGCGCCATCCCAGTACTCCCAGTTCATTGGTTCTCGGATATTTTGGGAACCGGCCAGGCTCAAAGACGATTGGCTGGTAAAAGTATCCATTGCAGGGGGACTTGCACCTGCCCCTGGCCTCATCACTTTAGATTGACCGGCTGACAGCCCTTAAAAGGCCAGGCACTGGAAGACACCAATCAGGCGTGGCACGGGCGGGCGGGGGACCAAGGAACAGAGGAGGAAGACGAGGAGGAGGAGGAGGAGGAGGAGGAGGGAGGGGGGGCGCAGGGGGGCCCAAGAAGTGAGCAGAAAGCGTCCACCGCGAGAAGCATCTCAAGTGTCCCATCCCGTCGTTCCCGTCCTCCCCCGGGCGAAAACTAACGGTTTGCACAGCCACTGGGGTGCCCCTTTTGTCCTAGATCTACAAACTTGGGAGTCAGTCCCTCTGTAATCAGGGGGACTTACTTCTGAGTAGACATGCCGGGGATTACGTTGACGCACGCAGGCTCGTTTACCCCTAACTGGACAGTAGCCAGATGGGATATTTTACACCCAAAGCGTCCCTGGGAGATGGGTGACACGCCTCAAACGACCCATTACGAGAGTGGCGTGGCTTCCTTTTCCTTCGATCCCAGACCCTCTTGAGCTCCTTTCTTGCTGGCAGCTTCTCGGACGGCTAGTCCCGCGCCAGGAAGCGCAAAGACAACTCGGCACAATTCGTTTTCGTAGCCAGGGCGAGGAGGGAACGCTCGGACGTGGACGTTCGGCACAAGCCGCCCTAAGTTCTGCATCTTTCCCTCATCGTTCCACTTTTCATTGTCCTACAAGTCCCATGGGGCTTAGCGGAGGAGCGCTGAGGTTGCCATAGCACCACGGCTCCGAAAAACAACTTCTTCCGCCTATGCGGCCGAAGCAGCCAGGTAAATAATGAAGAGAGGGGTCCAGGTGGCATTGACGGTCTCTCCGCATGGGGCCAAAAGCAGCGTAAAGACCTAGGCAAGGTGATCGGGGTTTTGCAGGGCAGTGGAGTTACTGTTGATCCGGGGTGGGGGTAACAGACCCTGAATGGGAAAACGGCTATGGATGTGTGTACAGGAAAGGTAAGTTTTTTTTCTGTGAACGCAGGGAAAGGAATTGTTGGGCTCCCCCCCCCCCCCTTCTTTTTACTGCGATAGCTTTGTTGTCAGCTTCTGGCATATCTTCCCGCCCAGCCCGGATCAGGAAAGTAGGAACCACTGTATGATTGTAGTATTATGTCACTATCTTCAGGGCTGACTGAAATCATTATTCAGTCATATCTTGTCCTTTGCTAATCTGCATTTTTTTTTAAATTAAAAAAGCTTTCATTTTACCCAACACCTCTGATCATTCCACCTCTCTCAATTAGTTTTTTTCCCCATGATGACTGAGATCTTCATTCATATACATGTTTGTGCTTTCCTTCTTTTCCCTTCCTTTTCTTTCAAATGGCAAATTTGCTGTCTTCTTCTCTGCACTATTACTCTCACAGCTGATTCTGTGGCACTTATCAAAATGTCATCCCTCTCCCGTTTGCGGTGTCATTCCTTTTCCTTGAATCTTTCAAGTTGTTTGACTTCAGATTTTTAAAAAAACTTTATAAAGAGTCCAGATCTACTGAAAAGTAAATTTCAGAGTTTAGTGCACTTATTCTTAATGTAAGAGGTATATGATGGGAGATTGTAGAAGTAAGTTCTGTGGAACCCAGTGGGAGTTATAGCTCAATAACCATGGATGGGACTGTCCTCTTTTTCTTAAAGGAGGATCCATCTGTATTTGCTACAACAGTTTTGACACTTAGAACTTCATATGCTACTGCTGGGTGCTTCCAAATGGAGTGCTTTTCTTGCTACTTGCCAAAAAAACCTGTGTACCTTAAAGTCGTTTCTGTGGTGGAAAAAAAGAAAAAGGAAGAAAAAGATAAAAGAGAAGAGGGAAGAAGAAATAGAGAAACTTTGACAAAACATGGGCAGGTTACAAATTGGAGGTGTTGCTGGCAGCCCAATTTTAAGTATCTGTTAAAATTGCCTGAAAAACATAGGGCAATAATTGCACACTAAAAATTATATGTGAAAGCATCTTCTGTCTGTATAAAAACTGCCTAGTTAACTAACAAGTCAGTGAAATTTTAAAATGTGCAAAATAAAGCTAATGTGACTTCTGATTCTTCATGGATTTCTGCAGTAGCAAAGAATAATTTGCACCCTTTCTATTTTAATTCACCTAAGAAGGTGTTCTATGTAGTTTCTTATTAGAGTTTGCTTGGCTGAAAGAGTTTCCATGTAGATTTACTGTGCAAAATATTGCAAAATATGCAATTTCAATACAGTTACTTTTGTTTTGGCCTTTCAGTTCCATGTGAGAAGTCATAATTACTCACCAGCAATATTGCTGTTCCAAGAGGCAGAAACAGAGCTCAGGTACTGTCTCTTGAGGAATCATAGATTGTGAGTGATAATGCTATGAATACAAGCTAATTATTACAGAAGTATATGTTTGGATGGTGAATGATGTAATAAATAAGACAGAAAACAAAGCAGTTTCTATTTCTGACATAAGCACCATGTTCCTTTTGTGGTTTTATACATAACTGAAATTTTCCTGATTTTGGCAGGTTGTGATTCTCTAATACAGAAACTATGGCTTCAGATGATTATGTCCTCCATTTTATAGTCAAAGAAGATAACAAATGTGCAAAATGTGCAAAAAATAGAAGCCCAGTTGATTCTGTTGGTAGGCTCTCTAAGGATACCCAAAGCAACAATAGTAATAAAGTTAATAATTGTAGTAAATGCTCCAGTCAGTGTGGAAGTTTTCACCTTGACTATTCCAATGACTTTCATGCTGATGATGCTTCAAGAAGGGCTAGCAGCAGCAGCAGCAGCAGCTGTTCAGAACAAAACAACTGTGGAAGCTCTCAGAACTACTATTATGATGACTTTCACACAGACTCTTCTGAAACCTCTAGTAGAAACAGAAGCAGCTGCAGTACTCCTTTAGAGCAGCTAGAAACCAAAGAGGTTGCACCACAAAAAAAGAAAATGGAAAATTATCACCAAGCCAAAGGTAAGAAGTCACCTGGCACCACTGATCACTGCTACATTCACTTATTGTTGACAAGTGAGCTACAGATGTCTGAGTCTTTTCTGGAGACTTGGCCATTGTGGTGCTTCTCTTCTTTTATTGCTTAACTGCTCCTGAAACTGCCAGCCACTTCAGAAGTTACAATTTTTGGAAAGTCCTCGTCTGTAGGTAAAAGCATTAAAACAGTGGGTCATGCCTCAGACCTGTATATAAGTCTGTTCCATGTATCATTGACAAGTGAAGTAAGGGATGGGAGAGAATAAAGGAATGGGTCAGATGTGCAGTAAAAAAGGTCAGAGACAGCTGGCAGTGACTCATCTATTGAACTAGAGTTGATTCTTCTGCTCTATTTCAAGATACATTCTCATTAATTGTTAGAAAAGCTAGTATTTGGGCATGGCACACATTCTGTCTTTATGCAGGACAAAAGTTGACCTTCACTTTAACCTCTAATCTTTATAATCCATGTACCTATAAAATGACAGAAAAAGAACTAAAATGTTATGAATTAGGATAAATAATAGTATGTCAAAAACTATTAATCACTATATTACTGTACAGCTATCCAGTGTGGACAGAGTGAAGAACTAGGACTAAAGGGACCTGGGTTCAAATCCCCGCTTGGCCATGAAAATTCATGGGTGGGTGTGGAAATGATAAAACCACTCCTTAAATATCTCAATTACCTTGAAAGCCCTATTAGGGTTGCTGTAAGTTGCTTGACAGCACATAATACCTTTTACCCTAATTAATGGCTCAGGCTTGATGAGATTAATTACAAAGAAAGCTAATAAGTAAAAGATCTGACCCAAATACATTTTGCAACCGACTCCTTCCCCACAACCAACATCTGCCCCAAAGAATACTGATTTCCAAATAATACCAGTTTGCTTAACTTAAAAGCTAGATGCGAGCTAGATTTGAGATGTAAATACCTGGGAGCTGATTATGATTTCTTCTAAACAAACAAAGCCCTGATTTGTGTTAAAGTAATAAACAAGTATCTCCTCAGAAACCTTAAGAATTTTGCACCTGTTTCTTTTGATATTTAGTGTGTTTTTATAGCAAATGCAATATACTTGTTTGTTACTTCTGATGACTAACACTAGTCCATCTTTAGCCTTTTTTCCTCATTCTGTCTGTTCATCCTTCTGTATAAAAATCTTCCTTTTTCTAGGAAATCTACTTGCTTGTTAATCCTATGCTATCACCACCCTTTATCCCTTATCCTTCCACCATACTGCTCAAATCACAGTGCACATAGAAATTCCCTGGTACCCTAGTACTATCATTGTTCACCCTTTGCCTTACTTCTGCAAGAAGCACTAAATGGGCCAAAGTGAGAATCCAGATCCCATTCTATTTAGTCATAGTGCCCCAGAGCAATGGTGCATCAGGGGAATTGTGGGAAATTTAAATAGCAATGAATCCATTAAAATGGCCAAACCCCACAATTAACTGTGCTGCTACCTTTTGTTTGTCCCTGGAAGCCAACCAGGAGAGCTCACTGATATTGGTAGGGGATCACAAGCAGACTCATTGGTGCAGATCTCCTCATACCTGAAGCCTGCCCTGGCTTAGCATTACAGGGATATATCTGAATGGGGGTGTGCATGGGTGGTACACAAACCTTTGTCTGTATCCATAGCTGCCAAAGACTTCAAACATTCCCTACCTCCTGCCACTGCTTAGTTTGCTGCTAAAATTCATTTCTGTGGCAATGAAAAGCATCTTCACTTTCAAAACAAGGTGCAGACTTTCTGCACGCTTTGTTTACAAGGAGGTTCATAGTCCCAGATGCTTCTTGGAAATGCATATCTACTTAGAAGCAAGCTACAGTTGCCTTCTCTAAAGGATTAAAAACACATATTTGAAGTAAAAATCTGCTTTTCTTTATTTAATGTGCTTCTGAATTTCGGCAGCATGGTGGTGGCAGCATAATGCAGTCCCTCCCTGGGGTGTAGGAAAGGCCCTCTGCAGGTACCCATCTCTGGTGTGTGTGTAGGTCTGTGCAACTGTCGTCCTCTGCACTGCATTCCCTGGTAGAGTTCTTAGACTTCAGACCTTTTTGATCCAGATGAGCTACAGTAGAACAGTTGGCTGTGAGAGACAGAGAGTTTCTAGGGGAAGAGACGACACAGCTAAGGAAGAAAGGGTTCCAAGAAGACAGGAGGTGGGGGGAAGGAGAAGGAGACCAACAGAGAGAAGGAAGGTTTTGGGGAAAGAGGCAGAGAAGTTAGGAAGCTTAGAGAAGATCATGAAGGAGCACAGGAGCAGCAGCAGGAGGTGGAACACCATTCTTCTTTCCCATCAGTACCAGAACTGGTGGCAGAAGCCTAGAACTACCACTGGGACCTGGACTAGACAACTAGAGACAGGTCTTTAAAAATACAATTGCATTCATGAACCATATTGTTCCTGAACGCATTAGAGAGTAACTTTAAATTATTTATTTGAATGTTTGTTTTGCTTCCTTCTCACTTTTCTACTCTGCCCATGCAGTAAATGCCAGTTCTGATACACATGCCAATAGGTTAACCACTGTTCCTTCCCCTCTGAGAGAACGAGAGTCCTAGTGAGTTGGGGGTATTTGCATGCTTGCATTTTCCTCTGTCAGTCATCCCACTACTATGTGAACCCAGGTCCCCTTCTCATAGCCAATCCACAGGGTTTCTGGTAGGGAAATAGGTGTTACATAACCAGATATTCACAGATATTAAACTGCAGTTCAGTAGTTTTCACATTTTTACATTCTATGTTACACCAACCATTTTACCAAAAACCTCACTTCTACCATTAAACAAAGAAAAAGCCCAGGTTGTTCCTGCAGCTCTTTGAAAGAAGCAGTCACACACACACACCGGCAATCTTGAAGTTATGTTGTTATTAAAAACTCTGTGTGATCACCTGTTTATAGGCATCCTCTTGTTTTATTTATCACTAGCAAATGTGCCTCAGTGCACCTACATTAGAAACCCATTAGTTCCACCTCCCACCTCAGAGCTCCTGTTTTTTTCTTCCTCCAACCAACTTCCCCTCATGTTGGTTTCCCCCCCCCCTTTCACCCCAGTACTCATGAGTCCATTATGAAGTTCCCTGTTTAAAAGCTTGGGATAGGGACTCCACAATTACAATTATTGCCATTAAAAGAATTGTATTTTGAACCTGTATCTTTGTGAGATATGTTCGCATCATAGTATATCATTACCCAATTTTTGATGCATTTATTGCAATACACACTGCTGTGTGATAAAATGAAAGTTAACAGAAGTCTAGTAAATAATAGATTAACTACTCAGTTTGTAGCCAGAGAAGAAATCTTTACAGAAGGCTCCAGATATTTATGATAAGATGTTACTAAAAGTTAATTATCAGTGGGCCCATTAGGGCAATGAGGAAGCTGATTTTGAGATAAAACCAACTCAGTTATGTATGTTGGGAAATCAGTTTCTACAGTTATGTCATGTTTTAACTCTGTTTCAGAGTTGTTTTGAGACAATCTAGATTTGCTTTTTTTAAAAAATATACTGTATATCGGGTATACAGTAAATTGGTGGACAGGAGGAACATGGCATTAGGAGAAAGAACAAGTGTCCTAAGTTTCTGCTGGCGTACTAAAAGGTTACAGATGGACAATCCATGGCAGACAGGGTGGTAGGAGATAGCACATCATATTTGTAAGAGGACAAATATTCTTACTAAATATTATGAAAATTCTCCATTCATCCTAGGCTATAGCCATTTAGGCATGTGAAAAGATTACCGTATGTGCCCCTATGATTTAGCTCTCTACATACAAGAGCTAGGATGGATGTGGGCAGGGCTACATTGCACCCTGTGCTCACAGACTGAAATAAATTATTTCACTGAATATCTGCAGCTCACCAGTGGTACGTGTACTTTTGGTTTGAGAACCACTACATCAGTGAACATGCAATATTACCTTAAGCTTTCCAAATGTGTGCCTTACACTAAAGAAAATATAATCTATTAATTCCTTACAAGTTACAGTCTGATGTACTTAGTTATGAGCATGATGTGTGTGAGTTAAGAAATAATGTCTTAAGACTTGCCAGATTTTCTGTTCCTATCTGTAGCTCTTTGAAATAAGCAGTCACCCTGGCAGTCTTGAAGTTATTTCATTATTAAAAACTATGTGATCACTAGTATGGGTAGACAAACAAAATAATTGCAGCATTGAGGGACTGGGAAAAGTATTTCAGTAAAAAATGTCTTGGTAGTGAATACATAATCGTGAAATATTTGAATAGTGAGAACCCTTGTGCAACCTTTTATTGCTATGTCTGAGACTATATTTTAACTCAGAGGTCTAAGTACTTATACAGATTTATATGTATCTTGCTTTCTCCAGTTGTATATCATCTTGGTTTGTTCTGGTCTAAATGTAGGGGGGAAGACATTACCTAAAAAGCAACGGCAAAAGACTTATTTGAGTGCAAATAGTATTATAAATTCCCAGAAGAGTAATAGCGTGGCTTGCCGCCTATTGTCAGCCAGACTCCACAAAGTTAAAGAGCTAAAAAATGAAGTGTCTGTTGTGAAGAGAAAACTGGAGGCGTCAAATATGGAAAACCAGATCTTGAAGCGTCTTCAGTATCGGCACTTAAAAGCAATAAGTAAATATGAAAACGCAGAGACCAATCTGCCTGATCTTATGGCAAAACAATGCAATGAAGTGAAAACTCTAAGGGCACATCTCAGGAGATCGCGGGAGCAGGAGCGCAATGCATCCAGAAAGCTTAGAGAAGTTGAAGCACAACTGTTAAAGACAAAAGATACCCTGCAAGCACTGCAGAAACTTTCTGAAGACAAGAATCTTGCAGAAAGAGGGGAACTTAAACACAGATTAACCACTCTCACACAAAGAATGGAAGCTAGTGATAAGAGGATCCAGGTAATATGTTGAGGCATGTGGTGAAAAAAGTTATGTACTGAAAGCCATGACATAAAACCAAAAGTGGATGCAAGTTGAATATAATTCTACTTCAAACATGTTGTTTTTATTAATCCACTAAGTGTGATGTAGGCTTCAGGTCCTTGGTTCTAGAACCAGCAGTAAAATGATTGTCAGTTTTAAGGGAAAAAATGATGTATAGGTGACTCTGGCAGAGAATTAAGATAATTATTCCTGTTAAGACGATTGATGTACTGTATATTGCTACATCAACACGAATAGCACTGGTCTATTGAAAAGGCAGATGATACTCAAATATCATCTTAGGGTTTACTTAGCAAGTACTCTTACTTCTCCCTTCCAAAAAGAAGGGGGGGGGGGGAATAGCCAGTGGCTACGATCTGTTTACATGACGAGCACAGTTTGTTGTAAATGATAGCAGGAGGAGGAGATATATTAGTAACATTAATGAAAGTATCCTGGATTGTGGTGCCTTCCTAGATGTTTTCACTTCTGTGCCAGTCTTTTCTACCCCCTCAGTGCCTTCGTCCTTGGGATAAGAATATAAAACATAGCAAGATCATGATAATACTCTGTGCTTTAGGACAGTTCTTACCTTAATATGAAAACCTACTGCCAAGTTAGATCCATCCCTCCCAGACTGAAGTTTCAGAAATAGGGAGCAATCCATACTTTTCTTCCTAATTGAAGTAAGATGCATCTTGGAGAGCCTGTCCTGCTGCTTTGAGATTTGGAAAGAGAGAGTAGATGTCTTTCTCTCAACAACAGGGGGTCATGGCTGAAGAGACTTGCAGGTCGAGCTTACACAGTTCACCAGGTTCCAACTCTGGGAAGGGACCTGCTGTTGCAAGCCACTCACTCATAGTCAGTAACTATCTCCACATAACCTTTTGTCAAAGGTAATAGCAACCCATGGTCGCAGTCGTTTTTTTTATCCCTGTTCCCTGCCTGGGATAGGGAAGCAGTTGTGAGAGTAAACAAGGTACCATCACCTTAAAAAGTGCTAGCTTTTCTTGCTATCACAGGCACTTCAAGTAGGGATGACAACACTTTATTTCAGGATTGTGATACAAGATGTGGGATAAGAATGTCTTCCAAGCCTGTCCAGTAACTGCCAGTACTAGTTGCTAAATCAGGCATGGGGAACATACAGCCTCTCTAGCACCTACAGCACACTTCTCCACACACACACACACACACACACCCAGCACAAATCTTAGCTCCCCGTTTTACCCGTTCTTTTAAAAAAAAGTATTTTGTAAGGAAAAAAGAACAGCAGGGGGTCACAAGCGCAACTGCAACTTTCCAAGATCCAGGGATGGGTTTGTATAGCCCCAAAATCTATAGAGCATAGGTGTGCTGAAGAAAGGAATTATCCTTCTAGATTTCAAAGAAATGAAAAGTTTCCCCCCATTAAGAGAATCACATGTTGACCATCCATAGGAGACTAGAACAAATAAATTAAAACTATAATTACAGTGGTAATTGTCCCCATCCACCCCAAACTATAGAGAGTAAAATCCAACATTATGTGGCCTTCTGCTTACTTTCTTCTCTCTCCAATCCACCTCAAATTTAAGGAGGTAACATTTCCCCAATTGATTTTGAGGGCATTGGGGGGGGGGGTTTCAGGGGCAAGGGGAGTGGTCTACCATTCCATCTCAGATATATGCATGCCATTTTTTACACAGAAGAACTTCATTAGATTCCACACAAAGTATGAGTACCAAGACATTTCTGATTATAGAGTTGATTTATTTTCTGTCTCACTTCTCTGTTACAAGAGTAGCCACTTGCTCTTCAAAAGTTCAAATTTATTTTTTATAGTTACCTGAACAACTCTTACTGCAATGTTTTTTCTTCTTTCTAGAAAAATATCACTAAAATTACAAATACTTGCTGTGGCACTTCTTTTTATATGTAAAATGAATGATTGTAAATTTTCAGTATGATGGAGATGAAGTAGATTTAGATGGTCATACCTGTAATATCTTTAGGGCCTAGAAAAACAGCTGCTGTTGAATAATACTTCCTTCAGTCATCAGTTAGCAGCTGAGAAGAAAAAGACACTTGAAGCTCAGTCAATTGCCACCGGTTTACAAATGGAAATCAAGTTGCTTAACCAAAAAATTAAGGTATTTAAAACTTTGAGAGAATTTCTTTGCAAACCTATGAAGCTCTTTTTTAGGTCAGCAGGACTTACTCTCAGTAACTATTTATAGGATTGTAGCTATCTGACATTAATTTATATGGGCCATTTGCATATTGTACAAAGTCTGTTGGCTAAAATCCTATTGATGTTTGTGTAAGATTTGTGTAACTTAACTGCAGCTAATTGTGACTAATTGATAACATGCTATGCTAGATAATTTTGTCCAATGATTCAATACAATTAAAAAGAAAACCAATCTATGAATTTGAAACTAAGGTAATACCTAGACAAGAAAAAAGATGTTCAAAGTAAGTGTGAGTTTTAGGCCTCTGCTTGTACCTTTCAGTGAAATAGGCTTTATATTATCTTCCATGGGAAGGATTTCCATAATATAGTTGTGACCAAAAAAAGTAAGAACATGCAAAACCCAGATCAGCCCCCTTGCTCCAAAGAGACACACATTGATGCTCCTTTCTTGTGCCGTAACTTCCACTCCAAGTAAATATGAGAGATGAGATCCATTCTTGGTTTTGAAAGAGAAAGTGCTGCTATTTATCTGGGACTAAGAACATTACAGATTGAATGGATTGGACTGGTAAAGTTTATGTAACAATGGACAGAGCTGCACTTCAAATCTGCTATTTGCAGATGTTGACACTATGAAAGCCTGTGTTTTATTTCAATTCTTCCACATTACTGAAGATGTGCTATGTAATGAGGGAATGACTGGTGGGATTGTGCTGTTGTGTTTACTTCGGCAGATGTTAAGACAGCATGCTATTTACATATGAATCAAATATACTGTAAAAGTTGTATAGTGAACTCAGTTAATTAGTATATACATATAACTGAGTTTTATGTAAGAGATTTTACTGCAGTTTGCTTAATACTGTATTTGTGTAGGAGAAAGAACGAGAACTTGGCATAAGGAATATTTATGCAAACCGGATGCTTAAAGGTCAACAGGAGAAAGCTGATTCAAAGTCTCCCCCGAAAGGTAGCACAATTTGCAATCAGTTTGATGGCATGTGATTATTATTGTGATAGATGTGTTTGAAGTTGTATGTCTCAAAGCTTTTGCAGAATTATTTCTTGAAATCCCACTCCACATATGTCATTTAGAGAAACTGCTACCAAGCAGGAGATCAGCACAGGACTGCCCTCTTTTTTTATTACCCTGGGTAGCATGTAGCTAAAGAGGGTGACGAATTATAGATGCTGGGTCTAAACATATGTATGCTTGCCCAGGAATTAGTCCTATTAGAGTGAATTAACTTTCTCCGAGTTATTGTGTACATAGGTTTAGTTTATCATGCAATCCTAAACATGTCTACTTAGATGTAAGCACTGAGTTCTGTGTGACTTACTCTGAATAAAGCTGGCATCTTTTATGTAATTGGCATTCTGTGTTGGCTTATTTGTATAAAGAAAAGTCCAGGTCACAGAGTATACAGATGAAGAAGTACAGCTCCCTCTAGTCCTCAGCCTGAGATATGGCGGGTTTTTTTTTCCTGATTAGGTTCCTTTGACATTCTGGCAGTTGATGCAATGCAAAGAGACCAAAAGGCCTGTTTCAAACTTTTCCTATGGTAAACACTGAATATACTACTTACAAAACCTATTGTTACATTCCCTCCAAATTCACATGCATAGTTTTTATGATTGCTAAAATGCAGTTCAAAATGTTCAGTCACAAATACGTTTTAGTATTTATTGATCACTCCTACTGAATGCCAAATAACTTACGATAGAATCATAGAATAATTGAGTTGGAAGGAGCCTATAAGGTCATCGACTCCAACTGCTCAATGCAGGAATCCAAATCAAAGCAGATCTGACAGATGGTTGTCTAACTTTCTCTTGAAAGCCTCTGGAGTTTGAGTGCTCATCATCCCCCAAGGTGACTGGTTCCACTGTTGTACTGCTCTAACAGTTAAGAAGTTTTTCCTGTTGTTCACCTAAATCTGGCTTCCTGTAACTTGAGCCCATTGTTGCATGTCTTGCACTCTGGGATGATTGAGAACAGATCCTGCCCCTCCTCTGTATAACTACATTTCAAGTATTTGAAAAGTGCTATCATAGCTGTTTTTCTCTTTTTTCCTAGTTCTTTCAGTCTTTCCTCATGGGGCTTGGTTTGTAGTCTGCTAATCGTCCTTGTTGCCCTCCTCTGAACTTGTTCCAGTTTGTTGGCATCTTTCTTAAAGTGCTGTGTCCAGAACTGGACACAGTACTCTAGATGAGGCCTAATCAGTGTCAAACAGAGGGGAACTAGGACCTTACGGGATTTGGAGACTATACGTCTTTTAATACATCCTAAAATCGCATTTTCCTTTTTTGCAGCCACATCACACTGTTGGCTTATATTCAACTTGTGATCTACAACAATTCCAAGATTTCTCACTCATATTACTGAACCAACTATCCCCCATCTTGTAACTGTGCATTTGGGTTTTTTCTCCCTAGGTGTAGAACTTTGCACTTTTCCCTGTTAAATTTCATTCTGTTGTTTTCAGCCTAGTCCTGAAGCCTATTGGGATCTTTTTGAATTTTGTTCCTGTCTTCCAAGGTATTAGCTGCAATCCTATCTCCTCCCTTTGTACTTCATATCTGCTTGGAGGAGCATAGACTGTCTTTTGGGAGAGCTGAAGTAGGAACTGAGCATTTCTGCCTTTTCTTTGTCCTGTTATCATTTCCCCATCCCCATTGAGTAGCTGAGCTAGTTTCTTTTCTCTGTATTTTGCTACACACGTACCTGAAGAATGCTTTTTTGTTGCTTTTTAGCATCACTTGCTAACCACAGCCAATTCTCAGCTTCTGCCTTCCTAATGCCACCTCTGTAATTCTTAGCTATGTCTGTACTCTTCTTTTGTGGCCTGGCCGTCCTCCCACTTCTTATATGTGTCCCTTTTTGTTTTCAGGTACTCTACATTTTTTTGTAAAGCCACATTGGTCTTTTTTGCTGTCTTCTATATTTTTGTTGGATTTATTTGTAGCTGTGCATTTAGAATTTCCTTTAAAAAAAAAAAAAAAGAACTCGCACCCATCTTAGACTCCTTTTCTTGTTAGGTAAGGTCCCATGACAGGAAATCCTATCATTGTTAGGAGTTCATTAAAACTGCCTTTCCTAAAACTGCTTATCACAAAACACAAGATACCACATTAATATGTCAGGTTTATATCTTGCTATCTGCAAATGGTGCACAGGCTGCAGTCCTCATAGATACCATCCTGCCTCCCCTCCTAGGGGGGAGAGTGATCATAATCCCTTACCTTTCAGCTGATCAATTTAGGGAGGAAGTTCCATCTATGCATGTGTACACACATGTAACTAGGACAACAGCCCCAATTATGTGTATGTGGAAACAAGTTCCACTGACCACAGTAAAACTTACTTCTGAATAGACATATATAGTATTGCACTGTACGCCTGATTTACTTGGGAGTAAATCTTACCAAAATCAGTCAGACCCGTTTCAAGAAAATATGGATGGGATAAGACTATGTATTGTTTACTTTGTACATTCAGCTAAATAGCTTTCAACAGTCATCTGTAGCAATAAGACCAATATGATACAGCAAAAACAAAATCCATTATGATAAAAAACAACTAAAACAGCAGTTTAAACAAATACAGGGGCAGAATGTAAAAGCCTGGAAGGGGAAAAATGACCAAGAAACAAAACACATACTTATCAAAGTTTCAGCTGGTGCTCAAAAATTAGCAGATTGTATACTTGGCAAGCTTCCTCAGGGAGACAGTTCCATAAATGAAGAATGCTAAACATGAAGGAATGCCTGCCTAAGTGAAATAAGCAAGTTGATATGGGAAGAGGAGTCATGCTGAGTATCTAGGTACTGGGATATCCAGTGTGGTGTAGTGGATGGAGTAATTAATGGATAAGGACTCTGGAGGCCTTGGTTCAAATCTCCACTCAGCCATGGAAACTCACTGGGGGAGTGGAACTGGTAAAACTGCTTATTAAATATTTCATTTATCTTGATAACCCTATTAGGGCTGCTATAAGCCAGTTCTATCGTGATGGCACATAACAGCCTCTAGGTACTGAGCCATATAGATTTTTAAAAAGAAAGTGCCACCATTTTTGTTTGTGCTCAGAAACTGATCAGAAACTAGATCAATACCTTATGCACTAGTATAACAGGATCTGAATATCCAATTTGCTGTATTCTGAACTGTAGTTCCCTGGTAGTCTTAAAGGGCACTGCCATATAGCAGTTCTGGGTGTTACTAGAGCACAACTACCATGGCTACACTCTATCTCCCAAAGAAAAGCCACAACTGATGTATCAGCCTGAGCTGATATGCCACAGAGGTTACTTGGGCTTCTAGTGAGAAAGTTGGACATGGGGAACCAACAAAGTACAACCTGAACCTCTAAGGACAATGCAGTCTCATCCAGAACAAGCTAAATAGGATTTTCCTGAACTATCTACTCATAGTACCTATGTCTTATCAGGATTTAATTTCAGCTTACTGTCCCTCATCCAGCATTCCTATCCCAAGCCAGGGGTAATTAATGTTCATCTATCAAATATGTAACTAAAATAAAACTCCCACCAGTGACTTCCTCTGTTCTTTTCATAGATATTAATGTCAGCAAATTGGTACAAGTAGATATAAATTTAGAAGCAATGATTCCTCAACATCAAGAGACAAACAGAAGTGCAGTTGTTATAACAGAGGTATGACAGATATATTCAACCACTGTTCATTTACAAAGTTTATTTATTTCTGTGTAGTTTTATTTCTTCTTGTTATCTACACATTATCCTAACATTTCTGCAACTACATTGTGAAAATGTGTCAAGCTACAACTTTGATCACTCCCAACCAGTATCTCTGGGAATGATGAAATCTATTGTCAAACACATGTAGAAGACTGCAGGTTGGGAAAGGCTGCTAAATATATTGGCCTACACTCTAGAATGGGTATCAGAATGGTATCTGCTTTGTAGTAGTGAGATGTGAAATGGAAAAGCAACCAAGATCTCTGTGCCATTATTCTTTGTATCATTCCTACTGTTCCTCACTGCTAGAGCATATGCTTTGTATGCTGAAGATAGCAGCTTCAATCCTTGGCATTTCTAGGTAAGTCTAGGATAAAACCCAGTCTAAACACAATAAAAAAAATCACTGCCAGTCAGTGACAGCATTACTGAGACTAATGGATCAATGTTCTGAGTCTGCATGAGGGAGCTTCCACTGTTCCTCAGGATATGAAACAAACTGTATGTTTCCCACCACATCTAGTCATTACCTTGTCCAGTTCTTGCAAAAGTGGCTGTCCTTCCAGGACATACTTGGGTTGCTTGCTTGTTGTAAGAATTTATGCAGAAAACACAAGCTGCTTCCTGAGTACTTGAGCTGCTTCATGACTATGTCAGGGAGGAAAGCCCTTAAGCTCCTTAGTCTGTTTTTGTGATTTATGATCTAAGCCAACTGGGGTCCATCTCTAATTTTTTTATTTTTAGAGGGCCCTGTTGCTATTTTGATCCACTATACTGTGGTTTTTAGAGTATGCTCTGACTCAAATGGTACTGTAAATTTTGAATTTTTTTCAAAGGATCAGAGTGAAGCCACATGAACTGCCATTCTTAAGATTATGTTAACACTGGGGAAGTTCAATCAGATTCTTAATTTATTCTTTGTACCCAGCTGTTCCAGGTAAAATCTAACATCTGATGAGTCTTGCTGTAATGTCTGTAACCTCTTCCCCATTATTTTACAGACAGCATGAAGACTACATTAACAATGAGCTTCTTTCTCCCCTTTTTGCCTCAAAAGTTTACACACTTTCCCCCCTGCATGCAGGTTCTTGAGGGTGACAAGGTCAAAATTTGAGAGTGAACTTATTAATATATGGTTCTTTCCCCCACCCCCCGAAACTTTTCTAGGAGCTGACAACCCAAGATGTCAATGAAAAAAGCAAACTACATGATGGGCATAAAGAAATGGGAATAAAAAGAAAAGTTCATCAAAGTGAAAAGTTACCCATACAAGAAATTTCAGATAGAACATGCACAGGTACTTCAAAACTATTTCAGAGCTGTTAAAAATATGTACAATCAGCAGACTGCATTCTAATCTACATAAAATGGGTTGAACATTCAGTCATAGTGGTCACTTACATGATTTCTGGTTCCCTAAGAGTTCAATAGTATAGTGATAATAAATGTTTCAGTATCTTTTGAACTTGGCAACTACAGATGGTGTTATGCAGCAAACCTTTGAGCATATGTTCAAAATTATCTGTGCAGTTAGTTGAACATCAAATTATTCTTCCATTCTAATAATCCTTGGCTAAACTTGAAGGCTTGTGTATTTAATAATTCTTAATGAGTAAGTGATGGTACGGAACCAGCTCATTGCTACTTGACTGGGGCTACCCCAAAGCAGCAAATTTAAATTGAGGGCATTAAGTATATGTTGAAGGGCATCTGTAGGTATTAAATATTTTGCTCTTGCTGTGTTTTACTTACATTTAAATGCAGACATTATTATACAATTTTTATGGCCTGCTTTCTTGGAAAAAAAAATAATTTTTGAGGACAATTTTTTTTGCAGAGTTAATAAGGGAAGAGATATGTCCAAGTACAGAAAAATATTTCAGATGTGAAAACCTAGAAAGACAGAAGAACAGGAGAGAAAGACAAGGGCTAGACTTATTGAAAGAAGAGTTTGACAAATTAAGGGCAGAACAATCATTACAGACTGTAAATGATATCCAGAAGAAAGAGAGTAAACTGGAAGAAGCTATAATCAAAACCCAAGAAAACAAAGAAGGCAAAAGAAGTGCAGAGGCAAGGGAAGAGGTCTGTGATAAACTGCCAACAGCAATACAAAGACATAGAACACCATCAAAATTAAAGAAACAATATGTGTTTACAGAAGCTATTGAAAATTTACACCAGGGTTTCCCTTCTACACGTCGGCTATCCACCATAACTACTACATGTAAAAGCAGAGAGGTGAATACACACCAGAGTGGTACAGCTGAATTTCAGGCAGGAGATTCAGACAGTGCCTATGAGCCTTCATTTTGTAAGATTACCAAAGCAAGACACAAAGACACCACTTCAACATGTGATGAAGACTGTATTCCTACGGTATCAGCGGAGAAGAAAAACACTCTTATGGAAGAACTCTTTGGACCAAATTGTCTCTTAAAAGAAAATCATCCAAACCTTAATTTAAAAGAGGTGGGTAAAGAAAAAGACATATTACAGAATGAAAAAACATATGATGAGATTTCATTCATGAATGATAGTTTGCAATGTGGTGATTCCAAACAAGCCCACATGAAGGCTTTTCATGCTGTTGCCTTCTTGGAGAATCTCAAATAATGAATCTATGATTTCATAATGATTTCAGCTTGGAATACATAATTTTAAACAGTTTTGAAAAGCAGTGTATTACCTGTTTTCTCCCTTGAATGTAATGATTCTAGACTAATTTGAATGACTTTCACACTATCCTCTGCACATATAACAGAAGTAGAATTTTTGATATTGCCTTACAAATGAAAAGGCATGCAAGGTATGATTGATAGCAGTTTATATTTGATAATGAAATATACAGTGTAATATTGCAGTGCATCTTAAAGGAGTCTAACTTTAAGAACAGTGAGAGTTGTACTACTAGAGAAACTATAAAATTGATAAAACAGTCAAAAATACATTGGGAGAAAAGTATTGCACTGGCATTGGTGGTAAAGTTTAATGGGGAAAAGTAGCAAATTCCTACTTGCAATTCTTAAGGTGAAGGTTTCACCTAGTTTATCTTATCAGTTTCCTTCTACAATTTAAAATATTTACCTGGCTGAAGTTAGAGCATCATTCATAAAAGTTGGACAAAGTGGACTCCTGCTTTAAAAAAACCACCAAAAGACTCAAAACCATATTCTTCTAACAGCCACAGCTTATAACTGAAGACTACGTCAGATAAAGTACTTTTGCCCCCAAAGCAGTACTCCTTCAATGCTCCAATTTTATTAATCCTCAGACTTAGCATTTTTTAGAAACTTTATCTGACCTATACTGCATTAGTATGACCATGGTTATAATAATGTCTCTGGTTGTAATCAACTTATGTATGTCAATTTTAATGGTTTTCTAATGTTGTACTTGCACCCAGACTGTGGCCTGAATGTTTATGGGTTATTTACACCAGCATAGGTTCAATATTGTAAACTGCAACAGTGAACTGGCCACTGATTAATGAGTTGCTGCTTGTATTCCTTGTGCAAAAGTCATGTGACTTGGCATGCAATGAGAAATTCAAGTAGTGACTCATCAATTAGCTGCAATTCACCACAATGATTTATTCCATTACACTTATGCTGCTGTAAACAGCCAAGAGGATTCTGGCCTGTGGGCAATAATAACACTCAACAATATATAAAAAATCTCTTCTAATTAAACACCCTTGGTAATTCAAACATTAAATGTTATGCTACCCACAAGACTGTTTTCTGTTTTCCATCATAGAACAATGCAAAGTACTGCAAGTTAGTACAAACAGATGTGAAGATATGTAACAAGACTCAGCAAGATTAAATATTTGACTGCATCATGTTATCATCCCCTGTTGTTCTAAAAAGGGATTATTTTGTCATACTTTTATCTAGAATTAGACATGCTATGTTACAGAAGAGTTGGGGTAGACTCGATATTAGTGGACAATGAGCATCTGCTCCATCAGACAGAGAGACAGCCAACAGAACTGAGATCATTTGGAAGACATATTGGGGGTGGGTGAAGACTGAGTTGACAACACTTCTATCTTATGTACAGGAAAAGCGTTTGAAGCAGGAATCAGCATTAGAGATGGGCATGAACTGCCAGTTTGGTGGTTCATGCTGATTCGTTTATGGGCCAAACAGGTTTTCGACACTTCAAAGTCCACCTCCTCTGGCGGACACCCACTCAAAGGCAGCAGCCTGGCTTCCCTGCCCTGCATCCTCCAGGAGCCCAACAGAGGAGGCGGGGCTTTGAAGCGCCGACCACCTGTTTGGCCAAAATGAAAAAGCATGAACCACCAAACTGGCAGTTCATGCCCCTCTCTGATCAGCACAAATGTTTACAGACTACTGCAGCACTTGGATCAGTTTGCTTGATAATATTATTAAATATAGATATGAAGTCAGCTACCTGTGCTCGAGTCCCCACACTGTCAAATGGAGACACCAAGATTAGGCAGTGCAATATATAGATGTCCCCCTGGAAGCTTGTGTTTTCATAGTTTTTTTTTCTTGAATAGAAAGTTTTAAGACATAAGTGGATAATGTCAGATCCCTAGGTCAGTTTTCTGCCCTTTGGACTCAACAAGGGTTGCATCCCAATTTGTTACAAAAAAACTGCTCCTGGAAGTAACACTTTGCCCACTCCTGACTTAAGACAATATTTGAAATTGAAGCCTTCGAGAATACAACACACAGAAAACTCCCATTAAACCACAAAAGATCGAAATCCCTTTCCTACAGATTTTTTTAAAATGCTTATTTTTTTCCAAAATACAGCTTCAACATGCAGTTATTGTTTCCATGTAAGTTAAAAACATATAAACCTAGCATGAGGAGCAATTAATTTATTGAATAGGAATTAAACTGCTGAAAAAGAAAGGAGAGGTGCAGATTACCACACAACTGGGATAGTCAAGCAGGCCACTTGGAAACTGATGCTGCTCTTTCACCTCCTCTGCTGCAGAGCTTTTTGTTCCAGTGGAAACGTACCACTGCATTATCCTGGTTCTCTGCCTCAGAACTTTAAAGCAGGGCCAGCCTTCATTCTTGACCTTCCTAGATGGTGCAGGGAAGGGAAGAGCAGGTGCAATATGCTACTGTGCTGCTTAGCAACTAGTAATTTGAAGAACATGATAAACTACAATGCTGCATGCACTGCCTTTCCTTTTCTTTTAAAACCAGGGAAATGGAACATATCAGCCCTCAGGTAGCTGCTTGCAGGTTGCCTGCCCTGTCTAGATTTAAAAGAGGGTGAACAGGGAAGAGAGTAAAGACTGGTAGGTGGCCACAAGTGCAGGTGAATGACTGCTTCCTAACTTGCAGACAAGAAAAAGGAAATGTTCAAAATGTTTGGTATGGTTTCCACAGAACGTCATTTAATAGACAATTACACTTCAGCACATGTTTATATCAAACAAATTTTTATACAAAATAATAAACTTTTGAAATAATACTACAGTACTTGGAATACAACTATCCACCTCTACATGGAATATCTTAGTGGGAAACCTATCCCTTCTCATCAAAACTGTAAAATGTCTTGGACTAAACTAGGATTCATTAAAACACTGGCAGAAAGTGTGAGACCATATGTAACAATATCTTCTATACCCTTCTGGTTATAACATGTACTAGCAGTAGTAGCAGTCTGAGCCAATAAAATCACCTGCAACACATCTGACCTTGTCTGATTTTGCACAGTAAGCAGGATCAGGGCTAGTCTGTAACTTGGATGTAAGACCACTAGGGAACTCCAGATAGGATTAGGAAAGAATCCTGGAGAGCTATTGCCCATCAGCATGACAGTATTGAGCTAGACGGTCTGATAGTCCGACATAGGAAAAGGCAACTTTTTGTTCTCTCTTGATACTCAACAGTGCAAAGCAGAACTTTCAGAACAGTGTTAAGACTACAAAACTGCATGTGCTAAACAAGGTTCAGCACATAAATCTACAAACAGAACACAACTTGAAAGCTACTGGTAAGGAGACACCACAAACACATTACATAAATATTAATAACATTACAATAAATATTTTATGTATGGTTTATTTGATCCTAGCCCTGCCCCTTTCACGGGCTATCATGAACAAGATGGTACAATTCATATATGTTGCCATCATAAGAAACAGAACATTGTTTAGAATGAGACAATAGAGGGGAGTGAAGAACTGCAACAAGATTCTTTCTCAGCTGAAGGGGTGAAGCATAATGGCCACAACCTTGTTGCAAACCACCAACCAACATGTAATGCCAACACCACCTAAAAATGAGAGAGGCATGGTATAAGTCACCAGTAGTGTCATACAAATGAAAGGAGTACATACAACTTGTCTATTACTAGTACATAAGAGAGAACAAGATATCAACAAAAAATATGCCTATGAGGAAATAACTAATGAGAAAAATAATACTGTATGGATACCATGATTGCTAGAATGTGTACTCTGATTCATGCAGATTAGTGCTATGATTTGTTGTGCTACTGTTGGCACAATCCACCAGTTTCTTCTCGGCTAGTTTGTATCTCTGAAATGAATGGGAAGCTTCACACCAAACTGTGTTTCCTATTTGTTTCAAGGAGAGCCATATCAGTGCAGTTTCTATTGGTGTTTCATGTTAACATAAAACTGTTGTGTCACAGAAAAGGAACTGTCTGTAGTTTAGATTATGACTCTTGATGAGAAGTATTCAACACATATTTCACAAGAAAAACATTATGTTGATATGTAATGTGTGAAACAACTTCCTAGTCCTAATTTTGGGAATGGCAGACTATACCATACATGTTAAAATCTTATGACCACTCCCATCTTTTTCAGTGAAAGGCAGCTAAAGATAGAATGCCATGACCCTTGAGTATGTGTTTCCCACTTAAATACTTGCTCAATGGTAGCTGTAACCGCATGGAAACCAGTAGTATGTAGCTCCAGGAAACACAGTGAACCATGCATGATTGTACTCCACAACTTCTTCGAAATTTGGAAAAACAAAAGATACAGCAACGTGTTCAAAATAAAGCTGTGAAAAATGTTGAGGCAGGAAAGAGAAATACAATTTGTGCAGAACCTGGAATAGTAGTTCTAAGACTTACCTGCCACTCCTGTTGGAAAAGCAACTAAACGTTCTAATGGGGCAAGCCATTTGCTTGGGAGGACAGTAACTGGCTCAGAGTAATACTTCCAAATGAGAGAGATCATTAAGGCAGCCTGGAATAAAAAGTGATTATAAGACTATATATGAAGAGAGCAAAATCAGAAATCACTTGTTTTCATTTAATGGCATGTTCAGCATTTCTGGTATCTAGGAAATTCTAGATGCCTGTGTTGTACTAGATTATAACCCAATGCATAAAATAAATGCAAACCATTTCTATGATCTCTTGGTTGGCATTGGCAGGTTAGAATGCCTCTGCACATGGAACGTCCCTGGAGCTTGGAGAACAACACCCACTCCCATGAAGCCAACCTCACAAATTCTGGAGGATTTTTAGTTTTAAAACTTGCCTGCACTATCGACCAATTAATTTTTAAAAAATGATTGAACGGTGTTGGGGGGGAGGTCCCTCTAAACATGCAAAATTGCTCCCTATGCCCCTTAGGGCCTACAAGGGAACTTTCTGAGCCAAACCTTTTTAAAAAATTGGGTAGGGGTCCTCGAAGTACAGCACTGTGGCCCCAGTTGGCTGCATGCTACCGACCTCTTGTATTGACCTACACTTCAGGAACAGGGTATTTGGCATTCTCTGTATGGTCTCAGAACACATGACAATGAACACAGACTTGTATGACTGGTTTCCAGGGGAAAAAAGGGGGAGGCAAAGGAACACCTACCTATGGCCTAGGTTTCATTGAGACCAAAATCTGTGTTTGAACAATGCAACTTGAGACTGCAGGTGTGTAGTGTTTGTATGTGTTGATAACTGAATGACGATCCATACAAAACAAGACTTTTCAAAAAGAAAAGTAGCACAGCAGGAGTAAACTTGAGCAAAACGCCTTCTCTGAGATCTAATTTCTGCATGCATGAATCTGATTCTAAACACAAACGATTGCTCAAATATAAATAATAATTAGTAATACACAGTCAATTTAATATTAATGTACATATTTCAAAAATAAACATAACATCTGCTATTCTTTTAAATAAAATGTGCGCCTGCACAATCTAATTCCACCTACCTGTAAAATGTAGAACACAATATTTATTACCCACTTTATCTTGGCTAGTTGAGCTGTTCTTGTTTTCACTGTTAAAATAAGTAAGTATAAATAATCCACAATACTTACAGAAAAATAATAACGTATGTTTGTACTTTTAGCAAAAGTATTTTTTCTAATTAAGAGACTTCGTTCAAAAGCAATGTTACTGGCAGTCATCCTGACAGAGATAAATCTATTGGCTCAACTTCAAAAGGGATATGTACTGAGAGAACTGTTTCCAATAGTGGAATCAGTGGAATCTCTCATCACCTCAATCAATACACCCACAAAACCTGCTCTGAAGGGCTGGGAAACTGTGCAGAAGGCTGCAAGGGTAGGTTTTGCTACTATGCCAGTATGACATTGGCCATTAGTTTTCTCCTCCCATTTTACTTTTTTTATTTTCAAAGAAATAAAAACACAAATCTTTTCGAAAAACCACAAAATATAATACATGAATTATAACACAAACCAAGCATTCTTATCAATTAAAATGGATCTCCATAAACGTGCAAAATCCATACAGAAACCACATTCTTCTGAAAAGGTCTGAGCTGCCTCCAGGGAAAACTGTACCAACAAATTAGTGTTCACATATGAGATATGTCTGTTCTTCGTATTTATATGTGCAGGGTTGCATTAGCCCATACGTTATTAATGTTGTGTGTCAATCCTCAGACACATTTATATAGAAAGAAAACACACTGACAGCACTCTTAAATATTGTTAAAATGAATCAATGGCCCATTTGTCAATCTTCTAGGACCTTTCTCTGAATGTGCAGCTTTCACTTAAATAACAAAAAAGACACAACAGCCTCAGAACTTTTACATTATGAACTATAAGGAAAATACTATGAACAAAAGTCAACTTTTTACTAATCACTTTCTAAAAGTGAAACTTATTCCTCTATTTTCTCATGTTTAAAAGAACAAGTACAGAAGCCTGTGTGATGGCTAAAAACTTCTTGTATATTTGGCACTTTTTAATTTTGTTACAATTTGATGTTAAATATAATCACTTCAGTTTAAACAAGGGATTGGCAACTATGGAGGGCCTGAGAGGGCCAACAAGGGGCTTGAATGGACCACCAAAAATGTAACAAAATGAAAGCAAGCAAGCAAAGACTACTTCTTCCATGTTATCTATTTAAAATGTGAACTGCTGCTCCTGGAGACTTACTTCCAGGATCACCAATTCTACCTTTTTCAATTTGATTTACCCTATATACTCGAGTATAAGCCTAGTTTTTAGCACAATTTTTTTTGCTGAAAAAGCACTCCCTCAGCTTATACTCGAGTCAGTGTAAAAATTACATGTTCTCCCCTGCAGTGCGGGTGTTCTCCGGACTCCCCCGCTCATCTACGGGCTCCTGCAGCCTCTGTGGGTGGTCCAATGACCCGGGTTAAGTACACTGCATTTTTCAGACTCCGCAGGCTGGGAGGATAATAGCAGTCTATGTCCAAATGAAGGAGCTGTAGATGAAAACTTTTTCCCGGCAGCGTGTCAGTATTTCAAAGACCACTCTGAACAGAGGTCACAGTGAGGGCATCTTTGTTTACAAGCCCAGGGAAGCCCATTCACCCCCCCTTCTTCCCTGTCAGCTATGTCTCTTAAAGATCTTTACGGGAGTGTCCGCTTCCAGGACACTCCCATCCTCCTCCTTCTGCATATTCTATGTACCCACCTTCCTCCTCCCACCTTCCTCCTCCATTGGTATCTATTTTTATTTTTGAAATTTACCAGTAGCTGCTGCATTTTCCACTCTCGGCTTATACTCAATAAGTTTTTCCAGGTTTTTGTGGTAAAACTGGGTGCCTCAGCTTATATTTGGGTCGGCTTATACTCGAGTATATACGGTTTGGTTTTTAACAAGATTGGGGAGTCAGATGGGCACGTGGGTCTACGGAAACAGCCCTGAGGGCCATATCATGCTCGTCCCTGATTAAAACCCAATTTAATTGTGTTTATGTTTTTACTACCAGGAAGAGGACAGATGAGAAGGGGAGAAAAACACTGTAAAATCCACTGCAAAAAGAAAACAAACACAAACAACAAAGAAAGAAAATCCCATGTTTACTGACACTTCCACCACCTCCGCAACCTATCTGTGCAGCCCTGCTACCTTTATTCAAATTTGCATCCAAGGGATTTTCAGAGGCTGCCACATTTAGGCTATTTCAGCAACAACAAAAATAAAAGCACTATGGCATTTTAAAGGCTACCAAATCTATTTCAGCAAGAACGTTCGTAGATTACAATCTACTTTTTCAGACACACAGCATGCCAGCGTCATGTTATCAGAACCCATTCATGTACACTTTCATACTTCAGATGTGTATATCTGAAGAAATGGATTCTAATCCAGCAAAGCTCACACTGAAGTAAATTTGTTCGTCTTACAGGTGCCACAATACTTTTTGTTTTTCTTTTGTTCATATTCTTGGGAGATTTTTACTGACAGCAGGCAATTATGATACAGAGAATGAAAGTTAGCCTTCCAGAACAGTTTTCTCGTCCCCCCCCCCCCCACTGCCTACAAGACATGTTGATTTTAAATGACATGTATAGAAAATATTAACAACCCAGTCCTAAAATAGATGATCCGCAGGCATAGCATATTTTGATGGCTATATTTTGTACCTAAATGATTTTTTTTAAAAAAGGAAAACATCAACATTAGAAGCAAATTGGAATAGACAAGAACAAAGAAGCAAAAAGTTCAAATGATCAGGGTAAAAACATGCAAATATATGTAGCAAATATCTACCATGAGTCTTCAGCTTGTCAGTCATTTTGTTAATTTTCCTTTCTAAGCGGGCATATCTGGCAAATTCATCCATCATACTAATGGTAGAAAGTTCTTGCTTCATGTTCTGAATTTCTGATCTCATCTCTGACTCCTGCTCAGCATCTTTTTGTAGTAACCTTGATATCTAACACAGAGAGAAGCAGCTATTGTCATTTCAATATTTTTAAATAAAATGTCTTCATATTTCTCTTCACGTACCATACGAACTTTCTCAAAAAGATCTTGGATTGAAGGAGTAACTTCTAAATCATCTCATGATTTAGAAGTGCCCAGACACTCTGGTACTGAGTGCCTTACAAATTATGACTGACCAATATATTCTTAAGCCCCATGCTGAGCATTAAGGAAGCAATTTACTTTAAAAAATACTTCCCCCATATGTGTCATCTGTGACTTTGTTACTTTTGCGTGTTTTACCTCAATTCTATTCTACTTCATTAACATTTTTTTAAATACCCTCAAAATAGAAGATGCACCCACATATGTATATTAACATTTGCACTTCTTCTCCAAAAAATGTTAATATATGTTTTAATATTTTTCAAAACTGTGTCACAACTTGCAGAAGAATAAAATACAATGGAACCTACATTCTGGTCTGTGCATCAACCTGCTTTAGCTTTGCTCACTTTCCCATCACCCTAGACTTAAGTTCATTTTATCCCATTTTCACCCTAGTTTGTCATTTTTTTAAAAAAAAAAAAGGCCACACAAAAATTCAATACGTTTTCATGCACACTTTTCTTAACTTATTTTTGTGTATCCTTTTGCTTAATATGCGACCTTTGCAAGCAATCTCCCAACATAATTTTTGTACATTTTAGTGATTTATTCACAGGGAAGGAAATAATGCTCAATGAATGTGGCATTCTTGTCGACTCGGGATGCTTCAATTTGACAACTCATTGAGGAATTTTCAAATCCTGTGAGATTCTTTGCCTCCAAGTTATGAGTCTATGAAAGCTCTGCAATGCGTGCAAACTGTCTGTGCAAAATGAGTCTTTTCACTTTCAAAAACAAAGTAGATGCACACACATACATAGAGCAACTGTTAAGAATGTTGCAAACAACCCCTCTGATGCTTCTAAACTTTAAAAGTCCATACAAAAAAGCAGCAGCAGGTGTCACTTGATGCAATCTGCATTGTTTTGAAGTGTTATTTGTGTTACCATGTTACTGACACAATTTTGTCTCATTTAATTGAAAAAACCCACACCTGTCCTATTGTTGAGAATGCCACAAAACACTTCACCCTCTTTTAGGGTAACAATAACTTTGTAACTCCTTGTCCAAAGGAGCAAAGATTTACATCCTCATATAGCATGTATGTATACATCTTTCCCTGACATGCATATTTTTGACTGCATTTTTAAAAATCTGAGAACTGTATGGCAAAATTTAGGAAAAAACCAGAATACTGAAGTATAACTCTCAATTTGTAGGTTAATGCAGAAGTGTGGATTAATCTACCTGCCTTAAGGACATGTCTTCTCTCCTTCAATTTTTCATACTTTCAAATTATTCTCAGTTGATAAATGGAACACCTACTGTATCTTTTGTAGCTATAGACTGAAAACAAAACTTCAACAGAAACAGAACTGCTTTTTAAGCCATTAACAGCCATAACTTTTGATCTTTTCCATAAAATTTTAAGTGTTTGGAAGATATTGGTCTGAATGCACAGCACCCTGCAAGAAACTGGTTATTTTCATAGGTGCTGATCCTGCATATCTTGAAAAACTGTGAATTTCACAAGGTATACTCCTTTGAGTCTGAAACATTGCAAAAGTAGCTTGTTTTGGCATGAGAGCTTACTAAACAATAAGTGGATGTATTTTATCTAATGAAGTGGCATTTGACTGTTGGAAGCGCCTGGGCATTCTGCTTGCAACTTGCAAATGCTCCATAAGATACACTTAATAAACGAAATATCCTATTTTGGGTAATTAATCATTTATCATCTCATGCTAGAGAAAATAAAACTGCTTGAGCCTCCATGCCATTTCTCTCTGGGAAACTAGATTTCTACAAAATAAAAACAGAATGTGTTATACATATCTGACCATGTTCTCTGAGAAATACACTAGAATACTTCCCAATACAATACTTCCCATATTCAAGCTTTTAAATATACGCATCTTCTGTATGAGAAGAAGCTGCCACCTGAGACATACCTCTGCTGTACTTTCTTGCTGTCACCGGTTTCAAGCTATAGCCAGTCTTTAAATGGGAATCTGACAGCCAAAGAATCAACTAACAGCCTACAGAAATCTCATTCTACTCTGTACATCGCAGCCTTTCTGCTGTGAAAGCCTAACACACCTTTTCACTCCAGCACATAACTGCCAGTATTAGAAAAAGAGACAACAGGACATACATTCCAACAGCTTTATAATCTGCATAGGGGCTCCCTATTTGTCTGCTTGATAATTAAAATGAACTAATTCTTCTCAACAGAAGTTTAAAAGTTGCTTGGGTCATAACTCTTCAAACACCTCCATAATGGCTATGGGGAAAAATGGCTGTGAGGCTAGACAGAGGACAGCTTTGCAGATACCCTGGACTGCCAGAAAGACGAACAAGTGGTCTTAAATCAAATCAAACCTGAACTATTTCTGGAAGCAAAAGTGATAAAACTGAGGCTATCTTACTTTGGGCACATCATGAGAAGGCAGGATTCCCTGGAAAAGACCATAATGCTGGGAAAGGTGGAAGGCAGCAAGAAAAGAGGAAGACCAAATATGAGATGGACTTGACTCCTTAGAGGAAGTCATAGGCTTGAGTCTACAAGAGCTGAGCAGGGCAGTTGAGGAGAGATCGTTCATTCATAGGGTCGCCATAAATCGGAGGCGACTTAACGACACGTAACAAGAGCAAAAGCAACAACCAATGGCTGTAACAAAAAGCTTGAAATGCTCTGGGGCAACTATTCTGCTTTAAAGCAACAGCCCCCAACATTTTTCTGTGTGGAACGAACTCCACACAAAACGAAGCGAGCCTTTCCCTCGAGTAAAATTAACTGAAAACGTCTTGGGCGTCTGAAAAACCTGACGAACATCCTCCAACCTCTCTCGACCCCGCGGGACACAGTTGGAGGAAGGGGGGGGAGGAGGAGATGGGCGAAGGGAGGCGCCGTCGTCATGGGAACTCGGCCAAGTGACGTCACTTACAATAGAGGAGCAGGAGGGCAGGAGGATTTTGAGGAGATTGCATAAAAACACGGAGCTCAGTACGAGCAGCCACGCGCCACCGTCCGTCACGTGCCCCGTCGTCGTCTCCACCTGCGGCTCGCTCATTATCTCTGGCCGATGGGAGGGGAGCACAGGGCAGAGAGCGAGAGAGAGAGAGAAGAATGTCTCCGACAACCCCCTCCGCCACTCCCGGTGGCCTCAATTGTTACGGATGGGGCCGCATGCAAGAGAAGCGCGTCGGAGCTGCGCATGCGCGCAACTCCACGCTAGACCTACACTTCTGCACGACCGTAACAATAACCCTCATGAGCAGCTCTTGCTTACAGGCTGGCCGCAGAGACGCATGCGCATATCGTCAGAGACGCGGTCATTGCTCCTCTTGTGACGTAAACAGAGGCACCTCCCCGCAGCCCCTTCACCGCCTCTTTGTTGACGGAGCGCATTGAGGCTGACGGGCCTGTCTGTCTGGCTAGGACGGACTGTTGTGATTTAAAAACGGCCCCGCGAGCTGGGCCGCCCAATAGGAGCCTGCGGAGCTTGCAATATGGTGGGGGCGGCGCTGAGGCGGGAGTGCGCGCACGCGCACCCCCTCCCCTCAATCCGGATGAATCCTGCTGCGGTGCCGCTGGCGCTGCTGGGATGGTTGCAGGAGGAGGGGGGTAGGTAGGCAGGCGGGCGGGCGGGCACTCCAGCCCGTGCGCAGTAGTGAGACTCGGACTGTCAGGAGGCTGGAGGTAGCCGTCACCGCCGTTCGTGCTGTGAGAACGAGCTCTCCACCTGCCCGACGCTAGGGAAACATACCTATATAAAAAGCCCAGCAGAAGCCGAGTGTCTCCGTTCGGCCTCGCAAGCTTGCTCCGCCATGCCGAAGAGAAAGGTTGGCGACGGACGGGCGCGCGCGCACTTTTAACGTGCGGCCAGGGCGCGCACTCCTCCCCCTCCTCCCTCACCCCCCCTTTACCTCTTTTACCCTATCGCTTCTTTTATTAAAAAAAAGAAAGAAAGCAAACAAGAACTAGGCGAGCGGTTTATCTTTTGAAACCGGGGCGCTCTTTTCGGCGACGACTTCGTCGCAAGGGCCGAGTTTTCGCGCGGAATCTGCGGGAGGGGGAGGGGGCGTGACGATTAGAAATGGCCGCGGTGTTCGCCGTCCTCTGGCCTGCCTGCCTCGAGCCTGTTAGGAAGGGGGCCGGGGGTGGGGGTGGGTGGCGGTTTTCCTGAAGACGGGGCCTCGCGCAAGATCCAGCGTCCGGACCTTTCTGTGAACGTTAGTCGACGACGGCCTCAGCCTCCAGATTTCGGAGGGGGGGGGAAGGGTTTGGTGCGTGCGTGCGTGATGACGCTACGCCTCGGGCTGGAAGCGGCGGTACGCGCATGCGGCACTTTCCCCCTCCCCTTGATTGATTTCTTACTGCTCTATTGCAGGTGAACGCCGCTGAGGAGGAGGTGAGTAGTAATAACGAAAAGCAATAGTGGTGGAGTGCTACGTGATCAGGAGGGATAGTGTTGTTGAGACCATTAATGTTGTATTTTTTCGGTTTGTTTTTGTTCCAGCCAAAGAGGCGATCAGCACGACTGTCGGCTGTAAGTAAGAGTTTACACCGACTTTTTCTTTTAATTTGTAGAAGAGACATTTATAATCAAAGTTTGTTTGTTTGTTGCAGAAACCTGTAGTTGCCAAAGTTGAAACAAAGCCAAAAAAGCCAGTTTCAAAGGTGAGTGTTTTTGCAGGTTGGAAAATACTCACACTTGTTCACCTGTCCAAGATGTGTTTGGGAAACTGGGAATGTATAGTCGGAGCGATTAGCCTTGTTTGTAGTATTGATTTCCATGGCATACTGGAGAACCCTTTTTACAGAGTCATCAGTATACCTAGCAATGAACACTATACTGTATCTAACAGAAACTAACAGAGAAAATCTGATCCCTGGCCAAAGAACTTGCAGTCTGTGCTTTGACTGTGAGTGCGATAGATGGAAAGGGAGGGGGGGAAATGACAGCTGGTTGGAGTCCGTAAAATGCTCTTTTTTACTAGTACCTATTTATTGTTTGTGTTTATCTGAGAGTTGATGCAGTGATGAAGTGTTCTCCTATGAATTGTGCCTTAGCTGAGAAGATAAACTTGGTTAAACTTCTATTTTTTTAGCCTTGCTGTCTTTCCAGCAGCGGGATATGTGACAATATTTTTGTATTATATACAAATTATTGTAAAAATACTGATGTATGTGGAGTAGGTAATAGGATGAGATTCTTTGGAATAAAAGAATTTTCAGCCCCATAATTTGGCTGGATTATGGGATTGAGAGCCCTCAAACTGGCAAGTGGTAAAGGAGCCCCATGATTTGGCTGGATTATGGGATTTGAGAGCCCTCAAACTGGCAAATGGTAAAGGAGCCCCCTCACCTCCATGCTGTTCATGTGCTACTTCTTTAAATTGTTCGAAAAGTGTCTGACTGCATGATGGGAGTTGTGAGGATGTCATGGACTTGCACAGGTGCATGGGGGAACAAGTTCCAGTGGCAGCCCAGTTTATTGGAGAAGTTTAATAATGGAGAACAAGTGATTAGCTGTTATTGGGATCCTGCTAGAGTGAGAACCTATGTCTTTGGATAGTTCCATACTTAAACTTAATGCAGACAGACACTCTCCTCTATCGAGTTGCAGGCAACATACCCTCTAATTTTCAGCCCTGCTGGGTGGGGCTCTGCCTCTCTCCTGGCTTTGCCCCTGTGTATGCGCAGGACTCCACCCCCTCTCATGCTGGGTTCCGTCGCAACCGGAACCTAACGTGATAGCTGTACAGAGAAGGAAGAGAGCTGCGTAGAGGGAAGCAGAGTTGGTCACATGCATGCCCAGTTTAGCGGGAACATTGGTTGCAGACACTGGAGGAATATCTTTGAAAGTATGAATAGGTCCAGGTGATCGCTATCTTGATCAGCAATGCTTCACCCATATAAGAACTTTAAACAAGTAGACTGTGATAGGTGACATTCAATCTATTCCGTGTCTTCTGTGATCTTTAATTGCTAGCTCTCAGTTATTTTTTCTGTCAGTCAGTGATATAGATCAAAAATTGTTCCCCAATTTGCTTCAGTTCCTGATTCTAGGATATATTTTGGTATATCACCAAGAAGACTGCATAGTGAGTGCCTTAATAAAGCAGCACACTTATTTGATAAATACCCTGGTGTACAGTTGTAGTACTGTAATAGCCAGGAGTTTAGCACTTACTCTGTTTTCATGGATGAATGTTTTGTTTATAATGATGCTGCATTTTATCTTTCAAATATGAGTGAAAGTATTAGCGTGTATTAGGATGGAGGGAAACTGATGTGCAACAGAAGTGGTATTCGGTATAAGAGAAAGAAACAAGCTAAATGGAAAATAACATTTGAACAGAACAGTCAGTGATTATATTCCCATATGATACTACAAGATTAAATAGTTGTGGTTGCTGCCATTTGTGCAGGACACTATTCTGAGATTTTTGAAGGAGCTTTGGAAAATGCGTTAAGTATAAGCAGTTCAGGAAAAAGATGCAGCACCTTATATGAGTGTGTGAAACGCAAGAAAAGCTGATTAGAATGAAACTTATGAATATTATTCATGTCTTCTATATCATTGTCATTCATCTTATCAAACCATAGGACAAGAATCTAATACAAGAATAAGTTATTGATTGCAACTTGTGCAAATATATGCTTGACTCTTAATTGCTCTCCATGGAAAAATATGACTTAAATATGAACAGAAAGTCTTTCCATTTAATAATGTCCGCGATCTGCTACTTGAGAAAGCTTCCTTAGTTTGTCAAATAGTAAGTTAAGATAAGTTGGATCTTCCTTCTTGTTTACTGTGGTACTAATCCCTGTACCTCACTTCCTTTCATGAAGTAGGATCAATTCACAAAATCTTATACCAAATAAAACTTGACAGACTTCAAGGTGGCATAAGGACTCTTTGTTTTGTGCATTTTTAATTGAATCTTAGTGTGGTAACATCTAAAAGTGAAAATTGTTGCCATTACCTTTCCTTACCTATTGTTAATTATTTTGCCACAGTCATGTTTGCCAGAAGTGTTTTCATCTAAAAAAAATGCTCATATAGAAAAGCTATGTTTGTTGTTTATCACTTCATCCATAACACTTTTTTGCTTACCATAGAAAACTTGATATTAACTACCCCAAATATTCTTGATGTTGCCTGTTACTGGATGAAAATTATCTGACATATATTATTGTATTGTGGTGCTTCTGACATGAACTTTTCACTTTGAAATCCGAAGTATATGGATATGAATGATATCAAAGTATAAGATACCATTTTTTGTTTCTGTTCTCAGAAACCTGTATTGTAGTGCAAATCGGAATTAATGCAGAACAGCAATTCCAAATATGTCCTGCTACGTCAGCAACTGTATTTTTTAAAGCAACACAGTATTCCTGGCATTCACATCATAGGAACTTGGGCATAAGTGCTGTCAAATTCAGTAGATCTTACTTCAGAGTTGACACATATGGCATTTTACTATTGATAAAGGCCTTAGTTGCTACAATATCTGCTTACTTAATTCACATCAGTTATGTCTTGTTATAGGATAAGTCTGAGGAAAAGAAAGGCAACACTAAAGGGAAGAAGGGACCAAAAGGAAAACAAACTGAGGAGATTAAGGAAGAGGAAGTAAAGGACAGCTTGCCAGCAGAAAATGGAGAAGCAAAGAATGATGATGTGAGTGTTCATACATGTTATGTATTTCATTGTCCTTTCCTAGTTTTAATTCTCCTGTAACCACTGCTGGGTTGGAGCCAGAAGAATGGACACGTTATGTTGCATTCCATCAGTCCATTGGATATTGTCAGAGGACAAACAATTTAAGATCTGTTGATCCCGTTTTAAATATTTAGATTAGTGAAAGGGAGCTGAGGAAACAAGATGAAGATTGTGGGCAACAAACATGTTGTTTATACAAATTTGGTGATAGATTTAATGTAATACTTCACAAAACTTTAGGTTCTGAATTAGTCAGAAAATAAATACTGAGCTTGTAATACATTAAGCTTTGGAAGAGGTTTAGCTTAATCTAATTTACAACAGTGTTTTTAAAACTAATCATGTACATTTGATTTCATAGTTTACAAATCTGCCAAGTGATAGACAGGATTAGGTAGCTATGTTTGAGAACAATCAGAACGTTCTTCATAGATCATTAGCAGTATGCTGAACCTGGGTGCGGAAACATGGAAATTCTAGATTACAAATATATATTTTTGTGAGTGGATGTATAATTTTAAAAATTGTTTCTTGGTAGGTACAAAATTAATAAAATCAATGAAAGCTCACAGAACAGAGTAATTCAAACAGCAGCTTTTAGACATGAATTAATATAATGGCCTATGCATCTCACCAGTACAGATTATGTATTCATTGTTTTTAATGGCCAAGAGTGATTGTTTTTCTATTTAAGGATTTAATATATTATGCTAGTCTGGCTGAACTAAACAGAAAAGGTGAAACTGGTTGTTCTAAAATGTTCCACTACAGTTTTGTTCTAGGTAAAGGTATAAAAGAAAATTCTTTTGGACCTAATGCAGTTTCAAGTTTGAGTAAAAAAAATACTTAAGGTTTTAAAACATTTTAAGGGCTTCCAAGTATTAGCCTGAAGACAAATGTCTATGTATTGTTAAATGAAAATTTCTTTTTTTCAGGTCCCAGTAGCTGATGCAGCAGGAGAGAAGGAAACAAAATCTGAATAATGTCTTTGTACAAAGTCTTTAATCAGTGGTTCCTGTACCACCATCTTGTACAATTCAGAGGAATATTTTTATCAACTATTTTGTAAATGCAAGTTTTTTAGTGGTTTTAGAATAAACATTTTTTAAACATGAGGGATTTCCCCTATATCCCATTTAACATAGCTAAGTATAAATGTTTCCTTTTAAAAGGTGCAAATCATGCTCTGGTTGTCTATTCTCGGTACAACCAACAATCAATGGAATGTTCTATTAAGAAGTGTCCAGATCTTGATTACAGTGTAGTCCTATGCATATTTACTTAGAAGCAAGGCCCACTGATTTCAGTGGCACTTACTCTTTAGCAAGTGTGCACTGGATTCTAGCCTTAACATTCCACAGGCCAGGGTGGGCAGCTTGCAGTACACATTAGGCCCCTGAAATTATCTTTACGCAGAAGTTTAATCACTGAATTTAGCTTCGTTTCTTTAAATTTCTAGCTGGTGCACTTGCAGTTTGGTTGAAATTTGCAGTTTGCTTATTGTGGGCCGGTATGGACCTCAGAAACGGACAAGTTGCTCACCCTTTCTGCAGACTGAGGGATGGTTTTATGAACTGTTAACAGAAGCATAGCACAGAAAAAATGTTGACGTGATAAGTAGGAAAATGTTTTCACATTTATCTCCCCAATTTGTCATTTGTAGACCACTTCTTCAAAGATAATTGTTCCCTGGTGTTGGATCTCCTTTCCAGATTTGTTTTATCTGTGAAAGAGTTATTTTTGGTAGTGGTAGTTTTATTTTTTCAACAGCTTTGTAATGTGTTGTGGAAGATTGGAAATATGGGTGTGTAGTGTGTGTATGTGTGTGGTCAGTTACTGAGTAGACAGTTTTTCTGGTTAAGCAGACATAACTTCACAAGACAGTATTTGAGACACTGGTACTTTTCTACTTTGAATTAATAGACTGTCAAGAAAGTTGTAATGTAAAGTTGAATGTAAACCATGTCAGATAACATGGTTTACATTCAATTATTGGACAAGAGATCTCTACAAATAATGTCTGTGATTCATCCAAGAAGTTTCAATAAAATATTGGTTATAAATGTTTTGCTGTTGTTTTTTTAATGTGATGGTAAGCAATCTTCTATTTAGGTATTAAAAACAAGGTTTATAACATGCTTCCACTTTCATGAATGAAAATATCCTGAATCAAGATTTAGTGGCAAGAGTTGCTTTTTTCCAAGACAAAAGGTATAATAACTACTGTCATTCACAAAAATGGGATCTTCCTTGTCCTACCATACTATCTGGCTTGTAGTAAGCATTGTGCTGCCCTTATGCAAATTACTCCTTTTGTGCTCATCCACCATAGCTGTTCAGAATAACATACGCAAGCACCAAGAATCTTATGTCCATCAGAGAAATACCGTATTTTTCCGTGTATAAGATGCCCTCATATATAAGACCCCCCACTTTTCTAACCCAAAATTAAGAAATTAAGCGGGGGGGCTTAGCAAGTGGAGGGGCGAAGGGATCAAAGCACTGCAGGATCACTTTGATCTCTGCTTTCTCCCTTTGTGCTAAGCCCCGCGGGGCTTAGCAAAAGGAGGGGGAAGGGATCAAAGCAAACCCGCAGCTGCACGCTCACTTTGATCCCTTTCCCCCTCATGCAGCTGCGGGATTGCTTTGATCCCTGCTTTCCCCTCCACTTGCTAAGCCCCGTGGAGCTTAGTAAAAGGAGAGGAAAGCAAGTATTTACAGTTGTTAACCCAATCTTACATAATACTAAGAGATATAATACAATAAAACCGTTTTAAGATATATTAGTAAAAAGATACACAGTTTACACAATAAAACCATTTATAAATAGACCACTGTGTATGGTTTGCGGAACTAAAACCTCTGGCAATCATACATCTGCGGGTGAGCATAGCAGCATTACAGAATCTGGCAACACAATTCGTGGTCTGTAACGAACTGTCCAAAAGAAGTAGCTTCACATAGAATTCAATGGGCCTCCAGAGGGGAAAGCAAGGATCAAAGTGATCCTGCAGCGCTTTGATCCCTGCTTTCCCCCTCCACTTGGGGCTTAGCAAGTGGATGGGAAAAGCAGGAATCAAAGCGCTACAGGATCGCTTTGATCCCTGCTTTCCCCTCCACCTGCTAAGCCCTGCAGTGGAGGGGAAAGGGATCAAAGCGACCCTGCAGTGCTTTGATCCCTGCTTTCCCCTCCACTTGGGGCTTAGCAAGTGGAGGGGGAAAGCAGGGATCAAAGCGCTACAGGATTGCTTTGATCCCTTTCCCCCTCCACTTGTTTTTGTTCTCTCAGCTTACTTCCATGTATAAAACGACCCTCAATTTTTAGTCTAAAGATTTTAGACAAAAGTATCATCTTATACACGGAAAAATACGGCCTTCTGCCATTGGTTAGAAAAGCAATGGTGATGAAAGAACAAACATATATAGTGTCACATCTTTATGACAGAATAATTCAAAGTGAAGATCCTGGGGGGAAAAATTCACTTTAAGGATGGATGTGGTACTAGATTTCATTAAGAGTAGCCCATAGACTTGCTGGCAGCTAGAAAGAAGCATGTTTGTTCATCTTTGCAAACACTAATGGTTTGCTTGAGAGGCCTGTAAAGTGTCCTAGCTTTTCCTCCATGAAGAGAATCTTACAGGATTGGGAGAAAGCTACAGCAGTTTCATTGGTACCCTATATGGGAATATTAAGTCTTAGCAGACTTAGCTCTCTGTGTCTTTGTGTGTGTGTGTGTGTGTGTGTGTATGGATGCAGGAGCATCTTGACTCCACTGAGCCATGAAATTCGCTGAGTGATCTTGGATCTATCAGCAACCAGCTTCACCTATCTCATAGGATTGTTCTGAGGATAAAGTGAAGGAAGAGAGTGATACATATATGGTTCATTGAAGGAATGGTGAGATACAAATGTATGGTGATAAAACAAATGGGGGACATTCATTAAACTGGCAAGATTACACACACAGTGCAAGAAAATAATAAAAGAAATATCCAGTGTATGTGTGTCTCAGAACACATCTATATATAGCTGACAAACTGGAAAACTGTGATTCTAAAACCAACTTCTTGTAAGGTCATCAATTGGTATTAAGCAGATAAACATTCTGAACTGCATTTCATGTATACAGTGCAAGACAGACTCAAAAATACCATGTCACTTGTAAAATCTGTTAAAGATGTCTCATGGTGTCAGTTGAGGTACCTGGGACAATGTTTTTCCATGTCCTAAAAATGTGGAATTCACTACTCAAGACTGACAGCTTTTGTGTCCTGCTTGCAGAACATCTATCCATATATATATATTGTCTATTTAATAAATCTCTATTTTTGGTAGGGAAAGAATATTGCAGCCTGGCCATTAAGGAAGAGAATAACATTTTGCTCATAAAGCCCTGTTCTCTCCTGTTATTTGATTTTTGGCTAAAACATAGGGACAGATGCCCTGTCACTTCCACTTCTAATTCCAGCTATTGGAAAAGGATTTGGGCTTCTGGAATTGTTACTTTTTGAACAGTATTTAAATAGATAACAATTCTGGATCTGTTTTAAAATGTTATTTTAAAAAATTCACTAACAAGGCGGCTTACAAGAACAGAATTACAGTAACAGGGATCTTCTCCATCAAGAGTTACTGGGCAGTCAGCTCATATTCTAAAAAGCCTTAGAGCAAGAAGGTAAACAGACTCCTCTCTGGTCTAAGATGCATAGGGCATTTCAGTAAAGAAAGTTGCTGAGAGCACAGGAGCAAGTAGATGTCTCTGTGGGAGATGGCTGTTTTTCACTTCAGGTGGGTGTTACTAGCAAAAGGTCACAATGGCTGCCATCTCAACTTGTACAAGCAGGCATAATGAACATGATGTAATGGTGGCCATTTGTCTTTGAGGAAAGGAATTTGCATGAAGGCACAATTGGCACCATGATATGAGATCATAATGGTCTTTGTGCCTACCTCAGGATATCAGCAGCAGTAGCATGAGGATCTACATGAGTAGCATGAGGAGCTACATGAGGCAGTAGCAAAGGAGAACAATCCCTTCACCACCCCAGGAGCAGCAAAAGCATTAGTTTAAAGGTACAGTCTCTAATGCAAGTGAGTATATGCAGGAACATCCAAGCACAGTTGTGGCGAACACCCTAAGTTATGCATTGTAAGTTATGAATTATTAATGGTATATGTTAATGTGGTTAAGAGGCGGGGCCGAGAGAGATGTTAAAAGGCAGAGCCTGGGAGGAGAGAGTTAGTCTGAGTCAGAGTCTGTGTTAGGAATCAGAGAGAGAAGGAGGGGTCTGAGGAGTTATTAGTCTGAGTGGAAACTGTGATAATTAATATAGAAGATGAAAATTGATGCTTGATGAAACTTAAGGAATGTGCTTATGAATTGTTCCAGAAACCAACTGTAATCAATAAACCTGTTCTATTAAAAAGTCAGTACTGAATAGACCTTCATCTTTTCTGAGTAAAGTAAGTTGATAAGGAGATCAACTGGTGGCAGCGTGTCAAGAGGTGTTTGGTTTGCCTTTGTGAGCTCTGTGTTTAGTGAGACAAACAGGGGCCACGAGGGCGAACGTCACAATTGGTGTCCAGCGGCGGGATACGAAACAATCCAGTAAAGCCAGAGTTTGAAAGTGAATTTTTTTTTGAGTCGTGGGTACCTTTTTTGTCAGAGGTCTGTGGTGAAGAAGTAGGTGACCTGCTAGAGCTTTTGTGGAAAAGCTTAGTGGCGGGGCTTCTGATCCCAGATCTGGGGGGACTAAAGATAGGGAACGACTCTAATGGAAAAATTCCTGTTTATTTACCTCAGAATTTGAGAGACCTGGTGGCTAGCTTAAAATCCAAGGCTCTGAGAGTTAAGGGAGCACTTGTGGATAAAAGTGGAAGCCAGAGGTCAGAGCAGATCTGAGGGGATAGAAAAATCCAAGCAGAGGCTTCAGAAATAAAATTATTTTGGTGTCTGAGAGCAGGGATAGCTCAGACATAGAGAGACACAGTAACTTAAGGTTGTTAGCTGTAGAACAGCCAGAAAGAGCTGGAGGGAAGTGCAACAACAATAGTTACTGGAATTAGAGCAGAAAGACAGGTCCTTTTTAAAATCAGTACAAACACTCAAGACTAATTTTCTCAGAAGTAAACATGCCCCCCAAACGTAGCCAAAAGGGAAGTCGTGAGGCAGAGAGTTTACCTCAAGAAATGGAGGGAAATGGAGACCCTTTAACTCCAATGGAACAGGAGGAGACTGATGAGGGTGCCTCAGAGAGACAAAGGGATCTAGGCTCTCAGGATTTTGAAAAATGGAAATTACAACAAGAATTTAAATTGAAGGAGCTAGCTCTGAAAAAGATAGGTTACCTACCTGTAACCATGGCTCTTCTAGTGGACCTCTGTGAATTCACACAAATGGGTTTCTTCTGCACCTGCGCAGGACTTTCGGAAGTTTCTAGAGCTTAGAAAAAAGACTAACAATTAGGATACCCCCCCTAGGGAGCAAGCTCCGCCTCCTCAACCTTCCCCTCAGTTCCTCCAAAGTCCGCCGTTGCCAAGTAGAATAGTATTAACAACAGACAACGTGACGAATAGAGGGGAGGAAGGGAGGAATGTGTGAATTCACAGAGGTCCACTAGAAGAACCATGGTTACAGGTAGGTAACCTATCTTTCTTCGTAGTGGCCTCTGTGAATGCACACAAATGGGTGACTGGCAAGCTCACTTACCGGAGGAGGGCCGTCACGGAAGTAGAGATGTCAGAATCGCCCTGCCAAATGCAGCATCATTTTTCGCCCTGATGTCGAGGCGGTAATGCTTCGTAAACGTCAGTAGATTGGACCAGGTAGCTGCTCGGCAAATGTCCCGCACTTCTATTCCGCGGTGTAGTGCAGTCGATGTCGAGACTGCTTGGGTAGAATGGGCTTTCAGGCAATCAGGAATCGACTTGCCAGAGAGTTCATAAGCCAATTGTATAGCCTGAACTATCCACCTGGAAATTGTCTGGGTCGACGCTGGGGAACCTCTATTGGGTCCGTGGTAGCATATGAACAGTCTCGGAGATTTTCGAAACTCTCTTGTTCTATCGATATAGAAGGCCAGGGCCTGCTTGACATCTAGTGTGTGGAGCTTGCGTTCAATTGGAGTGGATGGAGAAGGAAATAGAGTTGGCAGTATTATCAGTTGATTCATGTGGAATTGAGATACCACCTTGGGTAGAAAGGAAACATCGAAGTAGAGAGTCACTTTATCCGGATGCAGTTGTAAATATGGAGGGTCAGATCTTAGAGCCGCTAATTCGCCTGCTCTTTTCGCAGATGTAATAGCAACCAGGAAGATCGTCTTTAGAGATAATAATTTTTCGTTACAAGTAGCCATTGGTTCAAACGGAGGCTTGGTTAGTGATTCCAGAACCAATTGTAATGACCATTGAGGGATGATCTGTTGTGATGGAGGTCTGATGTTCTGAAGACCCTTCATGAATTTCTTTAGGGTCGGATGGGAAAAAAGTCCGGCAGATCGAGAATGGGGTGGTTGATGTGCCACTATGGCCGAGATATAAACCTTGATGGTGGAGTGAGATAAGCCGATGTCGAACAGATGTAGGACAAAGGTAAGTATTGTCTTGAGCGAGACTGGTGTTGGCGTTAAGTTCCTGGGTTCCGTGAATTTTAGGAATGATTTCCATTTATTTTCATAGCGTTTTTTCGTGGAAGGTTTCCTGGCCCTTTCCAGAATCCTGTGGAATTCGGGGTTATCCTCCACGCTGTCAGTTTCAACGATTGAATGTCCGGGTGAAGAATAGAACCCTCGTTCTGGGAGAGAAGGTTCGGTATCAGTGGTAAGTGCAGTATATCTGTGACCATCATTTTGAGGTGGGTAAACCACGGCTGGCATGGCCACCATGGTGCGACCACGATGGCGTCCGCTTGGTATTGAATGATCCTGATAATTGACTTCTGAATCATTGGTATTGGATGAAAAATGTAGAGGAGTTATCCTGTCCAGTCCGTCATAAAGGCATCTCCCAGTGAATTGACATCGAAGCCCACCCTTGAGCAGTATCTGGGGCACTTGGCATTGCGACGAGTCGCAAAAAAGTCCAGTGTCAGGAAGCCCCATCTGTGGCAGAGTTCTTGGAAGATGGACTCGTCCAGTGTCCATTCGTGCATACGTGTGGGTAGCCTGCTCAGATGGTCCGCTAGGTAGTTGTCCTCCGTGGAAATATGGATAGCTTGTGGAAAGATGCGATGGAGACAGCACCATTCCCATAGATCCATGGTGAGGCGTAGAAGGGGCATGGAGTGTGTGCCCCCCTGTTTGTTTATATACTGCATGGTCGTGGTGTTGTCCGTCACCAGCTGGACCGCTTTTCCTTCGATGCGAGGTAGAAAGGCTCGAAATGCTTTTATTACGGCTAGCATTTCCAGTTGGTTTATGTGTAACATTTTTTCTCTTTTTGTCCACAGGCCGTGTATCCTGAGTTCTTGGCAATGTGCCCCCCATGTATCGACAGGTGCAGCGGCTTGAATGGTCTGCCTACAGTCAGATTCTGGAGGGATGTCCACCAGGTAAGTCGGTCTGTCAATTCTGGGGTCACTAGTAGGCATTTCGATTGGTGATGTACTCCGGGATCGAATAGGGATAGAAACCATGCCTGGAGTGGTCTCATTCTGAGCCTTGCGTGGATGAGAACTGCGGTTGTAGCAGCCATAAGACCTAGCAGATGCTGTGCCTTGTGAACAGATACGGTGGTGAATGGTTGAAATAGTCGAACAGTATTTTGTATTTTGATGATTCTTTGTATGGGAAGGAATGCCCTTGCTTCTATCGAGTTCAGATCTGCTCCTATATAGCTGATCGTCTGTGAAGGTTCTAATTGAGACTTGTCGAAATTTATTTTGAGACCCAGTCTTTGCAGCATTTGTATAGTAATTCTTGTGGCTTCGATGGCGTCGAGATAGGATCGAGCTACTATGAGCCAATCGTCGATGTAAGGGAAGATAGTGATCCCCTTGAGTCGGAGATATGCGACGAGAGGAGCCATGCATTTCGTAAATGTCCTGGGAGCTGTGGACAGGCCGAACGGCATGGCACAGAATTGGTAGGTCATGTTCTGAAACCGGAACCTGAGGAATTTTTGATGGGCAGGATGTATCAATATGTGGAAGTAGGCGTCCTTCAAGTTGATAGTCACGAACCAATTTCCCTGTGATAGAAGGGGAATAATGGTATTGAGGGTTAACATATGGAATTTTCTAGGTCGTATAAATTTGTTAAGACGTCTTAGGTCTAAGATGGGTCATAGACCTCTGTCCTTCTTTGGGACGGTGAAATAACGGGAGTAAAAAACCCCGTGCACTTCAGATGATGGTACTTTGATTATAGCATATTTTTGGAGGAGGGATGATACTTCCTCCTGCAAGGTTGGCGAAAAATTAGTGTCTCTAATGCAATTCAGTGGTGGAATTTTAAAGAATTCGATAAGGTAGCCCTTCTCAATAATTGACAGGACCCATCTGTCAGATGTTATTTCTTGCCATTCTGGCAAGAATGTATATAGCCTCGTGTTACCAGTAGGATGGTAGTAATTAGGAGTACTGCTTACCCTTTCGCTGCTGTTTACGAAAGGGCTGCCTGACATTCTGGGGATGCTGCTGTCTGAATTGTGGAGCAGTGTTAGAGGTGGGCTGGTAGGGTCTCTCCTGATGCTGCTGTTTATAAGAACGAAAGGGCTGATATTGGTACTGCTGTTGCGGGATAATATGGCTTCCTGTAGGAAGGTTTCTGATAGCGGAAAGGTTGCTGTGGTACATAAGATTTTGCAGTTTTTCTCATTTTATGGATGTTCTCCATCATATCGTCTGTCTTAGAGTTGAACAGACCCGTGGCATCGAACGGGAGGTCCTCTATCCTGGTCTTGGTGTCGTCGATGATGTTGGACGACCTAAGCCAGGCGTGCCTCCTGATGGCTATCAAGGTAGCCATGGTCTTGGATGCGGCGTCCGCGGTGTGTCTCGCGGCTACCCTCTGTTGTTTGGCTAGGGTCGTAGCCTCTGTATATGTATTCAATAGATCTGGTCTCACCACTTCAGAAGCTGCCTGCAGTGTGGGGAGTATCTTGTCCCATAAGTGTCTTTGGTAGGCGCCCATGGCTGCCTGGTAATTGGAAATTCTAATCATCAGCGACGCAAGGGAGTAGTTTTCTACCCATGGAGCCCATCTTGCGACCCTCCCTATTTATCGGGGTCATTGAAGACTTAGAGCGTGATCTATACTGGGTCGACTCAACTACTATTGAGTTAGGTATGGGATGTTTGAGTAGAAAAGTGGTCTCCGTGCCGTGCGTCTTGTAGTGGTGTTCGACTCGACGTGGAGTCTGTAACATCGAGGGTGGTTTGTCTCAGGATTACTTGACAAGTTGAAGAAGTGCTGGTATAAGGCTCAGGCTAGGAGGAGGGGTCTTATCTTGTTCAAGATCGTGAAAAATGAGGTCCTTCTCTTGCTGAGAAGGCAGTTGAGTGTCCAGTTGTAAGATTTTGGCCATTCTGAGAATGAGCTGAGCATATGATGTGTAATCCTCTGAGGGTGAAGGAGGGTGGTTGTCAAGCGCGTCCGAATGAGGAGCAGGGTGTTGGATCGTGAAGGCATCCGATGAAGATGAGCCGTCATCTCGAGAGGAGGTAGAAGACATCGAGGGGGAACGGTCTGGTCCTTCTATGTGTGCTCTCGGTATGAAGCCATCATCCGACTGGGTAGGCATCGAGGGCGGCTCGGTGTCATGTCTATGGGGCCCAGAGTATACAGTTGTCGTAGCTACGGTGGATTGTCTTTTGGCCGGTTTGAATCGTTTCGTTGGGGCACTGGTGTCCAGCGGTGCCGTTCTCTTTCGTGATGGTCTCTCTTGGTATGGTATGAGGTCATCTCGGTGTCGAGAGCGGTTTGGAGAGGGCAATCTCGGTGGGGAATACAATGTTGGAGGAGGATGTCTAGGTCCTCTAAAGGCATCATGGTAACCATGTTCATGGTACCGATATGGGTGATACGGTTCCGAGTAATAATGTCCGTAGTACGGATGGCGCCCAGTATGGCACAAATGCTCTCCATGTCGATGAAGTTGGTATGGAGAGGTATGTTGAAGCTTCTCTGTTCTCTTTCTCGGAGAATGTATAAGAGATTCGAACTCCGACTGCGCATCCACATTTGCCCGCCCTGATGTTCGAGGGCTATAATGGGCTACGGCCGGGCTGGAGGGTGCATCAGCCTCAGAATGGCCTGAACTCGGAGACAGGCTAAGAATAGCATGAGGTGCCTGTGCCGAAGAGATAGCACGTTCCTCTCTATCGGAGAGCATAGGTGCTTCCCTAGACGATTCTTCTGTCACCGATGGAAGTATTGGAGCCGGCGGTGCGGCTGTGGTAGACAATTTAGCGGTTTTCTTTGGCTTCTTAGTCTTATCTTTCTCCTTTTTCTTTTTAGCAGGGTCATATGACTTTAACTGAGTTTTAGAGGAGACAGTGGCCGATTTGGAAGATCTTTGCGAGTCCTTGGATTTGGTAAGTAATGATGTCGTGCTCGTGAGTGATTGAGCAGTCGGGTTAGGCGTAGGTTTGGCCGCTTCTCGTGGTGGGTTCGACGAGGGAGGGGTCCCCACTTCCATGGCAGGATTTAAGGTCTTTTCTTATAAATACGATCTCAGACGCTGAAGCCTCAGTTTAATGGCCGGTTTGGAGAGGCTTTTGCACGCGGCACACGATTGGGCCTGATGGGATTCGCCCAAGCAAAACAAACATTTATCGTGTCCGTCTGTCAGTGGGATTTTACGAAGACAAATGGAACACCTCTTGAATCCCCGAGGGGCCATAAAACATGGGGGATCGACGGGGAAAAGAGGGTGGGGGGGGTGGGAAAGGCCGGAAAGCGAAATTTTTAAAAAAAATTTTTTGGAAGAGAAAGAAATCAAATCACTAGGGTAAAAACCAATAGTGATTCAAGCAAAAAGGATTATAAAAGGAAAAAAGCAATGAAATGGAAGAAAAAACTATCTTTTACTTTCCTCAACGGAGCTCTACTGTTCCTACGTCCTGACCAAACGGCGGGAAAAAAGGAACTGAGGGGAAGGTTGAGGAGGCGGAGCTTGCTCCCTAGGGGGGGTATCCTAATTGTTAGTCTTTTTTCTAAGCTCTAGAAACTTCCGAAAGTCCTGCGCAGGCGCAGAAGAAACCCATTTGTGTGCATTCACAGAGGCCACTACGAAGAACCCAATTATAGGAGTTAGCTATGAAAAACCCATTAGAAAGAGAAAAAGCCAGACTTACTATCTGCCATTTCCCTCAAAACATGTATCCTTGGTTGCTTATATGTGGATGTTGTCCCTTATTTCTGCTTTTTTATTGTTCTCTGTAAGCTGCACTTCTTGTTGAAGAACCCCAGAGCTCTTCCACTCAATAGTTTATGTATTTGAAAAAGAGACATACAGAAACCCAGGACAACTGCTTTTTCCCCACTTTTCAGCCACGTTCTAGTGATCAGTTATTAAGTAAGGATTAGGTGGGAGAAAGAAATTGTAGAAAATTATGCAGTTAAAGCTTCCCCTATAAAACCCACTGCCTCTGTTTTCCAGTGATTAGCTGGGCAGTGATGGCAGGGGAATGGGTTGTAAGGAAGAGGAACCTCACCCCCTTCACTCCCCCCCGCCAAGCTTACCCATAGAAAAGAGCTGAGGGAATAGGAGAAAGAGTGCTAGAGTTTATTTTCATTACTCTTCAGCCAGTTTCCCACTGCTCCGGTGGGTACTGGTGATGTGATCAAGATGAGACTGAACAGAAATTGGCCTCTGTATTAGTGGCCAATGCTCTCCCAAACTGGTTAGCTTAATGACTTTTCTGGATAAATGGTAGAGAAAGCATTATTAAAAATAAATGTATCAAGCATGTTGAAAGGCGAGCCTTGACAAAGAAGAAACATGCTGTCTCACTGACATTTTAGAGCCGAGTGTTTGTAACTGTGGTTGAGAATGATCCTGAAGCAACACAGTTGTTCTTTCACCAGAGCTAAGACTTTTCTCTAGCGACAGCAGAGACCAGCATCAGCAGTAGCAGCGCTTGCCCTGTGTCCTCTGCATTTAAGGGTGTAATATTTTGTACAATTACTTTATGACTGGAACACAGGGAACTGCCTAGTATTGAGTCAGACTATTAGTCCATCTAGGCCAGTACTGTTGTGAAGGTCAGAAGGCTAGTGTGCTGTCCCCGAGAGAAAATATACCGGAAGAGGCATGCGAATGTGTAGAAGGCGTGCTTGTAGAGATAGAGGGGAGTGAAGGAAGGAGGGAAAGAGCATTGGAGGTGTGTTTGGCCGAAGATAAAGGGGAGGAGCAAGATTTGATAGTTTGGGAGGAGATTATAAAGGAGTAGGAGAGGAAGCACGGGAATTCAGGGTGGTAACGGATGGGACAGTCAAGGGTACAAGGGATTGTGCTGTCCAAACTGAGGATGAAGGAGGCACTACTGACAAGGTTGGAGAACTGACGCGGGAGTTCCCTAACCTAAAGACTGGAGGTGGGTTACTTCCTGACCCGAATATTCCTAAACTAGAAAATCAAAGAATCAAACCCCTAGAATGGACCGTGGTGGTCTACCCTCGCAATCAAGATGGGGGGAGGAAGGTGATTCGTCCTACGCCCTCTTTCAACAGGCCACCCCTAGAGGGGGACTGGGCAAGACATCCTTGCTGCGGGACAGTTTGTGCAGTAAGGAGTGCACCTTTGCGGGCGATGACCAATCGGGAGCGTTTTGGCCCGGCCCCGATGTGAGGAGCGACGTATTTACTCCTGAGTTAGAAGTTAAAAGTTATAAGACTTTGCCGGAATTGTTTCGATCCATTTGACATGGTTGAAGTTGAAGTTGATAAAAAAAAAAGAATCTGTTCCGTTTTTAAAACCGTCTCCGTCTCTTATTCCCGCCAAGATGAGGGAACCGCCACCAGCTTTTGAAGAACCTGATCACAACTGTTAAGCCAAATTGCCAGTGGGTCTCCAGTGTCTGGAAGGATTCTTCTCTATCCCTACCTGAATATCCCTGGTATTCTTTAGTGATTTCCCATCCAAGTATTAACCAGGCCTGACCTTGCTTAACTTCCAAAACTGAATGGGATTGGGTGTGTTCAGGGTGGTATGGTGATACAAGTTCTATCCAATTCTTCAAGAGTAAATAGATTTCCATGTGTCATGTCCCATCAACTAGCTTCCAATATAGTGACCAGTAGAATTTTCAGTGTATGTGAAGTATTTAGGAAGTTACTGAACTGCTGGATAGCTGAGTGGATTAGGCATCTGTGGATACTTGGGAGTTTGATACCCCATTGTGCTTCCTTGATCATGTCTAGATTTGATGATCCATAGGGTTCCTTCCAGCTCTACAGTTTTAAGATTATTATTATGAGTGCCAACCCCAAGAGAGTTTCCATGGCCAGTAACTGAACCAAAGTCTTCTGAATCCTAGTCCGACACACTACCCACTACCCCACAATGGCTCCCAAAATGTATTTTGGATCACGATATATTGTTGGAAAAAATAAAGAAGCCATTTAACAGGCGTACCTATCATTTTGTTTTCAAAGCATACAGGTATTTAAATAATTATTCAGGTACAGCTGCCTTCTTTATGCTGCTATGCCTAAACTTTGAGAACATATGTCTCATGGGACTGACTGAAAGATGTTGTCCGTCTTTAATAATACTCATATAGAATATAACAATGTCCCTTATTAAATTTTTATATAATTTAAATTATTGTAGGTGAACTGCCCCAATCAGGCAGCATATAAATATTTTCAATAATGCTCTAATAACTCAATAAATTTTAGTGAGGTACATTTAAAAGCCAATTAAAAACATGGCTGTACATCCAGGCCTTCCCTCCTGTCAGCACTTGACTCTTTTTTCTTTCTTGCTATTCATTTTCATTTATAGTTTTGCACTATTTTGTTATTGATTATGTTATAATGTTTTTATGTCATTTTAATGTATATATGTTTGTTGGAAGCCACCCAGAGTGGTAGAATATACCAGATGGGCGGGATATAAATCAAATAAATAATAATAATAATAATAATAATAGTGGGGGGGAGTAAATCCATGGTGATCAGATTCAGAGTGAGTCTAAACACCACCAAATTTCCACTTTCCTTTATAAAACTTGACTCTACCACAGCCCAAAATATAAAAGCAGGTTTCCTTAGAAGTAATCCACGCACTAAACATAGTGGGTTTATTTTAATAGTAACCGAACAGCAAGCTAGCCATATACTGGGTCATCCATCCATGTTTAGTCTTCGCCCGCAGTGACCCACACTTTGGTTGCGATTACTAAATCTGCTCAGTAATAAAAAGGAAACAGACGGCTGTCTCTTTGGGATGAAGCTTAGTTCTGTTCCTCTCCTTGACAGGCAATCCTATACACACTCACTTTGAAGTAAGCTCACTGAACAGAATGCGACTTGTAAGTAAATACAGCGAAATGTGCGCTGCTTAGTTGGCTCTCAAGCTCCTCGTTCACGACACAAGCACCATCAAACGAAAGGTGGGGAGAAGCCAATAAAGCGCAAGCCATATTTTTAGTCTTTTAAGGGGCTACACACAACGCTCCCTTGTTTTCGAAAAGAGAGGCCAAGAGAATGGGGAGGGAAACACGACAGGGCTTAATGCCCTCCCGCTTCCACAACATCTCCTGCGACGACGATTAAAAATGGCGGCCTCTCCCTCGGTGCTCTTTCCTCACGGTTTTTGCCTCACAGCACCCTGCCGTCATCCTCGTGAAAGCAAGCTGGCTGTCCTTGAGGACGAGTTTGGGCAAAAAGAAAGGAGGAAAAAGACTAGAATAACCCGTGAGACAGCCTCACGTCTTGCTCAACAATTCCGAGCGCCTTCCCCGCTTTGACTCGATACGTAAGAACAACTCTTTTCATTCCTATTCCCGTCAGCCCAACCTCCCTTCCCCGCCCTTTCTCAGCGCGGCGGCGGCGGCGACGTAACAGGCGTGTGAAGTCCCGAGGCTGTAATGGCAGCGGCGGGCTTGGAAAGAGATTAAGCCGGAGCGCAGAAGCCGCGCGGAGGGGGGGGGGAGTGCGCGCGCCCGAAGAGGAGGGGGAGGGGCGACCGCGACGTGCGCGCGCGCGCCCGCCCGCCCGTCCATGTTACCTCCCTCGCTCTCCTCATATATACACAACCCAGAGACGGAAGGGGGGAGGGGGAAGCCCAGCCAAGCGCTGACAGGATTATGTCGAGCCCGGCCTGGGCCGACGCGCTAGACAGAGCCCCGAGTACTAATCTTGTTTTGGCAACGGCGGCCGCTGCGGATATGGCCGAGTTCTCGCCAGCCTCTCGTTCTACCTTGAGCGCCGGCACCGTTTCTCTGCCGCTCATTGAATCAGGTAATACACCACGAGCGAGTGTCGCTGATGAAGAGAAAGAGAGGCAGACAACGGGGAGACCAGCAGTCGGAGCTCCCTGTGGCTGCGCTGCCGCCATCTTACTGGTGTTGCTGATTATGAATTACAGTCACCTACGGGGATCCCCCACCCCTCCCACCATCCCCAACATAGCCCAGCTGTAGATTCATATTTCTCTCTCTCTCTCTTTCCCTCTCCCCCCTCTCTCTCCCCTCCTAGAACTGTACTTCCTTATAGCTCGGTTCTTGACCACTGGGCCTTGCAGGAGAGCCGCCGAGGTGAGTCTTTCCGAATCAGCGCCCTCCCTTCCTCCCTCCCCAGCCCCAAACGGGGAAGGGCTTCGTGGCGCGGCCTCCCCCCCCCCCCCTCATTTGGGTCAGCAGTTTAAAACCTCCCGCACCCAATATCTGCTTCTTCCTTTTCCTCTTTCACAGGTGCTGGTGCAAGAACTGGAACAGCACCAGGTCTGTGTCACACTTTCTACTCGTTTTTTAAAAAATGAACTTTCTGATTTTTATGCCACTCAATTTTAGCCAGTCTTCCTTGTATTTTATTTTGCTCTGTGTCTTTTAAGGACGGGATCCTACCCTTCCTGTGCAAGTATTTGTAATTGTTTTATTTTTTTTGTCCCTTTCTCTCCTCTTTTTCTCATTAGTCTCTTTTTTTTTTCTTATTTGTTTTATTTCTTTCAATTTTAGTTACTTCCTAAAAGATTGGATTGGAAGGGAAAAGAGCATTGCAGAACGTACGAAGACTTGGTGAGACTTTAAAAAGAATTGGATTGCTTAGAAGCCATAAATGTTAATTTGTTAAGACAACCGTACTTGTTTTCCCCCCCCCTTTTATCTGTTCTTTGTTAAGGGCTGTGCTTTTTGATGGAAAGTGTTTATTCTTGTGCCAGCAGCTGTAAATGGGACTCGGTAAACAGCGGATGTTGTCACTACACAATGGAGGAGGAGTTGGGAGTATGTCGCCAGTGTTTTTCCCCCCTGCTTGCATAGGTTTTAGGATGAGGCAGCCTGAAGAAGAGGTTTTATTTTTATAAAGCCTTTGTGTACAACATGATGTATAATCTTAGTAAAAAAAAAAAATTGAAACTGGAAAGACATGGTTTTTCTTGTACATGAAAAGTGGCAACAAAAGACATTGAAGAATTAAAAAAAATGACAAAAATACATTTTAATTATGAAAATGTTGGTCTCTTGCTCCTGCCTCAAAGCACCAAATCAGTTTGGAAACCAGTAGTTTGGGAGCTATAAATTTATGTTGAATAAATTTATTTATTTATTTTGATTTATTTTGATTTAAATAATAAGCTTTAGATAATTAATTAGAAGATCAGGGTGGGTTTGATTTAAATCACTTGGCAGTAAGCATTATACAAAAAATCAAATTTAAATACAAATTGGTTTTTTAAAATTTAAATTGGATTTTTCATTAATTGGATTTTTTTTTTAGTAAAATTCTAATTTAAATCAAATCAAATCCACTGTGCTGAAGATTCAGCATATGTTTAGGAACATTTTGTTCTAAACAGGTGATTAGGGCCTTTCCTGACTTCCTCTTGTGCACTTTGAAGCTTGTGGCAGAAGAAAAGAGCACTGCAAGATTAGATCCTCATATCTGTTTACTTTGTTCTTCATTGTTTCTCACCTGCTTTTTTCCACTATATACTGTTAATGATGGATTGACATAATACACACTGGCAGTGGCAGTTTGCCTCTAATTAGATAATTCTTTGGGAATGGGGGTGTCATACAACTTGTGTGCAGTGGTATGAAGTTGCACACAACCCAAAATCAAAAAAGGAACTATAATTAGTGGCAATCTTCCCATGACATCACGTCCACTGTGAAGGTGGATCTCTGCAGCAGTATACTGTTCATTGTAAATTGTAGTACAAGTATGTCTTTTGTTTTGTTTTTTTAAAGTAATACTGATTGTAACCAACCTTCATTTATAGTCCAGTCTTATGTTTGATTATTGAGATGTAGGTACACACAGTACAGTGCAATTTACTTCCAAGTCATTGCATCTAGGAGTAGCCCTTTTGAATGGATTTGACATTTGATTTGTTATTATCTTTTAAGAAGTTAGAAAGTATACAATCCAGAAAAAAGAGATGGATATTATTTTTTATTAGATCATGAAAATACCCAAAACAGGTGAGCTTCCAAGTCCTGCAGAATTCTTCTACAGACCAAATATAACATGATATTAGATTTTAAAGTGTGAAGATGCAAGTCATTGAATTTTCTGGACTTTTCAGATAAAAATGCTTAGATCTGAGTTAGTTGCTAGTAATCTTATGCGTACTTAGAAGTAAATATTACTAAACCTAATGGGGTTTACTTCTGAATAAAGATTTGTGGGATTGTTGTGCAAGTAAGTAATTGTGGTAATGTGAAAACATGTTTGAAGGTGGGAGATGTAAAGCCCCTAATGTATGTAGCGGTTAGATTTAAGATAATGGATAGTATAGATATAGTAATATTAGCATTTTTTAAATTTTTGCACAAAAATTGCTGGAAATACTTTTGAAATTTCAGAATTGGCCAAAACTGAATTTTGTTTTCTGGTTTTGGATTTTTGAATGTATTATTATCAATCTGTTCATTTAACTCTGGAAAATCTTTGAGAAGCATGATACAGCTACCTTTGACAGTTGCTGTTATTTTCTAACTTGAGCTATGCAAGCAGTACCATGCATCTTTCAGATGGGCCTTTTCCAAGATGAAACAGTATTTACATTCAGTTACGAGCAAGGAAGTAGCCGACAGTGAAATACTCAAGTTTAATGAGGTGTCACTGTAATTAGTCAGTCTTACTCCACTGTAGGTAGGTTTAGGATTGCAGCCTTAGAGAATGTACCAATTTACATCAGGGTAGCATGAAACAATTTTGTAACAGCTGCAGTGATTAAGTGTTTAAAATTGGGGAAATGAGCTATTTAATAGCACTGATGGTAAAATATAGTTTCTAATTTGTTCAGCTAGATAGATTTTTAACCAAATGAGAACAAATTTAGTTTAAGTACCTTTCCAGGATTTTATGAAACAATCTTAAGTAACAGTGAGATGAATTCCAGTTGTTTCTTAGAGGGCTGGTTTTGTCTTGAAGTAAATTAGAGTTGCTCCTTTAAATGATTAAAATATTATGTGGTAAATATTAAATCCCTGATCTAGGGATCACAGCTTGTGCAATTAATAAACTATTTAAAAATATTTAGGTTATATAAACACTATAATTAATTAATTAATTTTTATTTATTTCCCCTCTTGTTCATGTATTAGGTCTTATCTAACAAACATGTGGCTCCAGATCACTTGCTGCAAATTTGCAAGCGGATTGGCCCTATACTGGATAAGGAAATTCCACCTAGCATTCCGAGAGTGAACTCCTTGCTGGGTGCAGGGAAACAGTCCTTGCTGCGCACAGCAAAAGGTGTGTTCTGAACTTTTATATGACTTTGTGTGTTGAATTCTAATTAAAGGCATGCGAGTTGTGCATACATGAAAGTCAGAACTTGGAAAAGCTCCTTTTTTGGACTACCATTCCCCAAAGTGGGGAGTTTCCCAAGAGTGGGGGTTCTGGGAGTTGTAGCTTGAAATATATTTTCCAAGCTCTAGTGAACATACATATCTCAGCTTCACACACTAGGATGCCTGAATTTATGGCCAGTTTAATATATGCTGTTAGCGCACATGCACTTTTGAATTTACTGGCTGAAATCTAGTACAGTGGTGCCTCGACTTACGAATGTCCCGACATACAATAAGTTCTAAATTCTGACATGACAATGCACATATTCTATATGCTTTATGTACCATAGACATTGAATTCTATTTACAAATACCTCCTTTCTTCCCACAAATAAAACAGTGGTTAAAATAGTAATTTTCTGTGTTTGAAAAAAGAAGAAAAATACCAAATAGAGAGTTATATATGCTTGACTGTGGACTTGATAACATGAAGTATTCTTGGTTATTACTGAGTCCCTCTTAAGAGCTGGGATAACAGTTTAACTGTTGTGAAAGAGCAAGCTAATATTTGTTCATACTTATCTTCAATATTGAATTCATTTCTCTCCATAATCTTGGTTTGGATAGGTCCACCACTACCATTAACAATAGCTAACCTAATCTCTAGAGTGTTTTCTTATGCAGCACTTGAAGACATTCCATGAGATGAAGGCTGGTAACAGGATAATCCTGTGGCTTGTTTCCAGTTCCTTAAGTAGCATTTTGTGTGTATCAGTCCTGTATTCACCATTATATATTAACAAATCTATTACTTGGGGAAGTAATGCATAGAATAGAATCTGTTGTCAGCTTATTTCATTCATGATTTAGGCGTGTTTTGAGTCAGGTTGGATTTGTTTAAATCGATAATTTGTAAGACCCATGAGAAAATGTCAATGTCTTAATTTCTATTTCAGGAAGTAAAACAATATGCATACTGTTAGATTAATTTAGTTAATAAAATATGAATTTTCAACTAAACAGATTATTTGCATTACCTCGTAGAATATTCATCTTTCTGGTGTTCTGGTTTCTGTTTCAGTTTTGTTCTTCCCTTGCATTGCATAATTTATTTCTTATCCCAGTCCCCTTTCCGCTCCAGAAATACCAAGTGCAGAACTCATTACACCTTATTTATACTTGTATCTTTGCTTCTTTAGAAAACTAAAGCATCAGAGATTGTTAAAAATAAGGGGCTGATAGCTAGTTACTTGACAGAGCTGTTTATGTTCATGTAATGAAGTGGAAGCACTTGTGCTTTGACAATGAGTAGAGCTTTTACAATTCAAAAGGATAAAAACAGGAACATAGAGCATCACCCAGATGGGTACAGTGAGTGATTCTTCTATTGATCAGCAGAATAAAATCTGCTGCAGTCAGCATCTAGAGTTCATTTTTTATGAAAATCTGCTAATCCAAATAAAAAACCGTTGACAGCAATAATCTTTGATGTATTGTGCCATAGCTAAAATACTTGACCTTAAAAAGACTACCCCCATGAATTCATTGCCCTTTAATTTTTTGTATATTTTACAGGTAGTTATTTATCTGAGTTTCAAGAGGTTGTGTTACACATATTTAAATTATCCATGCTGTTCTTTCAAACAAGTAAATTCAAATATTTAAAACTCAATTTAAAGTTAGTGTTTATGTGTCTATCTTTGTGTGCAAAAGATATTTTTTCTTTCCCAGGAATGTTGTTGTATGACACTATAAGTAATGTTTTGTACAATGTAAACTTTGCAGATTGCAGAAACACCGTTTCAAAAGGCTCAGTCATTGCAGCCCTTCATAGAGGAAGACCCCCTGAAATGCCTGCTAACTGTTACAAGGTGCCAAGTCTTGGTGAGTGTATCTTTGCATTGTTAATATATTGTATTCTCACTGGTTTCCCACTTTTGATTAGTTAACTTCATATTATCTGTTCTGCCACAGTCTATGGTGTACATAAACTTAGAATACGAGGCAAACACTTGTAACATAAGAATTGAAAATACATTCTTTACTATATATTTGTAATAGTGACAGATTATTTATATATTGCATATAGTGTGACAAATTTTGCTTTAAAATCTTTAAGTTGAAATAAAGCACTCTTATAGCAAGCTACATTTTGTATATTTCCATCAACATTTCTCTTTTCTCCCCAGTTATTCCTTATCCCAGAACCAGATCCTACACTAGTAAATTGTTTAAAACCAGTACTGCCCATCTCTTGCTGTGTAGATGTATAGTTCTCTCCTGTTGGAAAACCAGATAGGTTCACTTTAGAGCAGTGGTCCCCAACCTTTTCTGAACCACGGACCAGTTGGGGGGGCGGGGTGCGCTTGCGTGGTGGGGCCGTGCTCGCATGCATGGATGGGTGGGGTGTGCTCACGGAGAGGTGGGGTGCGCTCGCGTGCATGTGTGGAGGGGCGGGGTGCGCTCATGGGTGGGCGGTGCACCCATGCGTGCGGGCGGGGGGGCGGGAGATCTGTCTCCACAGCCTGGTCCTGCCATGGCCACGGGCCGCAGACCGGGGGTTGGGGACCCCTGCTTTAGAGGGATTTTTTTTCTGTTTGCTTCATGTGGATGTGGGAACGAAGTGGTACACCGTATCCATCTCCAAGAAGTCTATGTCCCTGAAACAATGAGTTTCTGAAAGTAATGACAGAGCATCATGGGATTTGCTTGAAACTATGGATAAGCATGTGCATTCCGTTGTAGTCCTGTTCCTTTATTGCTGCAAGCTTTGCATATATTTTTTAATGATCCTGCAGTTACTAGTAAAAAATACCTTAGCCATCCTAAATTGGTGTCCTGCCATTTAGGAAATGAAGAAGATAGATGCTTAACTTTCAGAATTGACCTTGCACAACTAAAAAATTAAGCATTAGTTACTTTCTTTGGGCTTCTATTTAAAGAGGATGTTTAATGGATGGATCACAGCTCAGTGATAACACAAAAGTGACACAAGCAGACGATTCCAGATTCACTCCCTGGCTACTTACTAAAAAGGGCCAGATAGTAAGTGATGGAAATGAGCTATCCCTCTCTTTCTGAAGCATTTCTTTATATAATAGTAGACAATATTGAATGTGGGTGGAGAAGGAAGTCTGATCTGATGCAGAGCACTATTCCTGTTTAGAAAATCCAAAAAAACCCAAAGCACTTATTACATGTTCTTGACTTCCATTCTAGTGGAACTGAATTACGCAAAACAATTGACCGGATGTACAGGATCCAGTTCTTCATTCCCAGGCAACATGTATCAGCATATAAAGATGCACAGACGTATTCTTGGTCATCTTTCTGCAGTATACTGTGTCGTGTTTGATAGGACTGGTCACAGGATATTCACTGTGAGTATTACTATTAAAATTGTGTGTGCTGAAGTTTTACTAGGTATAGTAAAGCATCCAAGTATGGAGCATCCAAGTATAAAATTCACCATAAAGATTCAGGAATTGGACATGTTAAGATTCTGCTCTAAATGATATTTCTGATGCACCCATACCACAGTAGTTCAGTGACTTAACCAAATTGGGCTGATTTCATCACAGTACTGGAATACATTAATATAACGTTCAGTGAATTTTTGTCATGCACAGCCTGTTATCATTGGATTACCAAAGTAGTAATTTATGAAAAGTCTGCTGATAGAACTTTGGGCACCTACCGTGTTTCCCTGAAAATAAGACACGGTCTTATATTAATTTTTGCTCCAGAAAATGCTTTAGGGCTTATTTTCAGGGGATGTTTTTTTTCCCCATGTACAACAATCTACCGTATTTTTTGCTCCATAAGACGCACTTCCCCCCCCCCCAAAAAAGTGGGGGGGAAAGTGTGTGCGTCTTATGGAGCGAATACTGTTAAAAAAAAAGTTTAAAGTGACAGAAGAAGGAGAGATGGAGCGGCACGAGACAGAGGAATGGATAGAGGAGGGGGAAGTAGGAGAAGAGAGGGAGGAGTCACGAGAGGGGGAGAAGAGGGGGATAAACGTTTTTCTCACGAGAGAGGAGGGAGGACAGTTGAAAGAAACGGAAAGAGTGGTGTTAAGGAAAGACGTATGGGAGGAAATTGATCCGGGGGAAGAAAAGGTGTTTAGAGTGCCGGAAAAGGAGGGGAAATCACGCCACCGCCTGACTTCCCCCCACCTCTCCACGCGCACACCCCTTCATCCCCCGATGGCGCCTCGAATGCAAGGTGCGTCTTATGGTCAGGTGCGTCTTATGGAGCGAAAAATACGGTACATTTATTCAAATAAGGTCATTTTCTGGTTGCTGCACAATAGTGGAGGGCGGGGTTTCACTTAACTGGGGCTTATTTTTGGGGTAGGGGTTATATTACGAGCATCTTGAAAAATCATACAAGGGCTTATTTTCAGGTTAGGTCTTATTTTTGGGGAAAACGGTAGAAAATCTGAAAAGGAAAATTGATTCTGGGTTGAGAAGCTGAAGTTTGGTATACATCATGGCTGAACACTTAGATCTTTCAAATGTTTTGGAGCAGAATCATTTATCTCTACTAATACATATTTTACTTAGATTGAGAAGACCTAGTTTCTTGAGTATCAGCTTTTTGTGTGCAGTAAATAGTGCTAATTTTGATGTCAGTCCTTTGGAGTTTTAATAATTATGAATTTTGTTTTAAGCTGGTATTTTGCTTTTGTGGGAAAATGCTTTGGGTGTTTTATAGGTTTCGTTTTTAAGCTTTTCATTTTCTAAGAAGGAAATAGGTTTAATGTAAATAATAGGAAATAGAAGCATGTTCAGTAATGAAGCACATTTAAGAATGTCAGTGATCAGCAGTCTAATGCCAATTAATGTTTTCTTCATATTGCAGTATTTATGATTTGTCAGTCTTGTTGTTGGTAAACGTAATGAATTATGATCTAATGGAAATGATTTTTTTACCCACGCAACACAAGTTTGCACAACATTGTGAATGAACTAGCATAGTGGCGTGTGCTGGTTGGATGCTAAAGAAACTGATTAACTTTGCTCACTGGTTAGTTTGTTATATTGTTTGGCATTGGGCAGGTTCCCTGGCCTGGTTTATTCCAGAGAAAGAATTCAAAGTTTGTTAGTTAAGAGGGAACAAAGTGGAGAAGTGATGATGACAGCTCTTAGGAAACACAGTAAGCAGACTGCTAAACAAATATTTGTGGATGCATGGCTTACTTATCAGACAAGCCATTGAACAAAATCCTGTTGGTGTAAAGTTATGTCACATAAATTGGATCTAGCACTGGAAATAATAAATTTAGACAAATTGAAAGCTACCGATTCCCTCCCTTTCAGGTTCAGAGATTCCCTAGGACTTGCTTTTGCTGTGGGGGAGCTTTGGGATGGAATGGAGGAGCCTTCAATAGTAAAAAAAATAAAAATAAAAAAATGCCACTAGATCATTGCAAGTGGTCCTAGTTCTGATCATGGCAGCAGCAATCCAGCAGGGAGTTTTGACCAGCGTAGATTTGATTTAAATTATGATTTAAAAAAAAAAACAGACTTTTTTTATTGATTTAATTAAAAAAATCTTTTAAACTTTAAATTGTGATTTAAATTGTGATTTAAATTAACTTGATTTTTTTTAAAAAATAGATTTTTATCCACCCTGTTTTTGAATATTAAACCTCCCCCCCAATCTGAAAACTTCCAAAGCCTTCCCCAGGCAATATGGAGTCTCAGAATCTTAAAAAAGGGAATGTGAAGGTTTCAATTAATTTAAATTATTTCTGGTGCTGAATCTTGTTTACACTGGCATAACGTTATGCAACAGAACTTTGCCCAGTGTGTTCATTCTCTTTTTCATACTTTTTTATTTTGCTTCGTGTAAACAGATTAATATTAAAATTAAATTACAGTTGATAAATTAATGCTGCTGCTTGTTAGCTCCTCATTTGCACTGATAGTATTTAAGTATTTGTGATTCTTAATACTGTTATTCTTACCAGTTTGTAACTGACGTGGAGACTTGACTTAATTGAAAGTCATAGTAGATAATAAAAATAAATAAACTTTTTTTTAAATTCAGGGGTCTGATGATTGTTTGGTAAAGATTTGGTCCACGCACAATGGTCGGTTACTCGTTACACTGAGAGGCCATTCAGCAGAGATTTCAGATATGGCTGTGAATTATGAAAACACAATGATTGCTGCTGGCAGCTGTGATAAAATTATCAGGGTTTGGTGTCTCAGAACATGTGCTCCTCTTGCTGTTCTACAAGGACACACAGGTTCTATTACATCTTTGCAAGTAAGTTCACAATTACTTGAGTGTCAGTGTTAGAATGTCTGTCAGATATGGTTGCTAATTGTACATTTTTTGTTGCAAAATGATTTTTTAAACATTGATTTTTTTTCTTTGTGATGCATGAAGGATTATGCTGGGTCATAACTTCTTAGTGTATAATTTGTTGTTGTTTAGTCGTTAAGTCATGTCCGACTCTTCGTGACCCCATGGACCAGAGCACACCAGGCCCTCCTGTCTTCCACTGCCTCCCGGAGTTTGATCAAATTCATGTTGGTAGCTTTGATGACACTGTCCAAGTGTATAATTACTAATGAATAAAGAACTAGTTTATGTAGTATTAATGTGTGTGTGTGTGTGTGTGTGTGTGTGTGTGTAAAGTGAAAATACATTTAATTCTGTGTTTCTAGCATGTTTGTTTAAGTGGAGCCTCACTTCAGGCAATCATTTGAAGCTAGTTAGATAGATCTTTCTTTTTAAATGTTTTAATGAGGTATGCAAAATTAACCTGGTTAAAAGCTTTACAGATGTTTAAACAATAGATAGAATTCAGGTACCTCTCAGTGACTCCTTTTAAAATACATATTAACAACTGTTTCATTTTAACTTGCAGTTTAGCCCATTGGTCAAAGACTCTACGCGGTACATGGTTTCGACAGGCGTAGATGGAACAGTTTGTTTCTGGCAATGGGATATCATTTCTATGAAGTTCAAGTATGTAGTCCTCTTTCTCCATATTCCTTTATCTTCATGACAATGTGTTCAGTTTTTACAACACAGAACACAAAATAGAAGCTTTAAAACAGTTTTTGTGTATTGAGAATTTTATTGTTGCAAAATATAGTGAAAGAAAAATATCAGTCCAATTTGTTTGTTTTGTTAAATGCATGAATATATGAAAAGTAGGAATTTTATTTTTTATAAAATGTTAAAGAGCTTTATGGGATTTATTGTGATGGTGATGTATTGCTACTTTATCTCTATAGTAACCGGCCACTGAAATTCACGGAAAAACCTAGACCTGGAGTTCAAATGCTTTGTTCATCATTTAGTGTCGGTAAGTGTATGCAGTACTGAAGTGGCATGCTCTTTCTTAGTTGTGGAACTCAGAGAATTTCTGTTTTGCTTTTGACAAAGCATATTTGCATGCTCCCCTTTGATCTTGTTTGGGTACTTTTAGGAACTTATTCATAAACTTCTGTTGTAATCAGATGATTATAAGTGTCTTGTAGTCTATTTACAGGCATCCAGCTTTAAGATCTTTGCTTAAAGAAACTGTAACTTTTCTATGTAGATCTATTGCGCTTGTTCTATTCTGATGCTTTCTGCAGTCTTCAGTCTGAATATGCAGTGGGTTTTGATGCTTCTTTATCATGTACAAGTTATTTTATGTGCTTTGATACTGTACCCAAAGCTAATATGGAACTTTACTGGTACCCAAAGTATGTTTAACTCAAATTTGAGTGTAAAGCAAGCTTGAGGGGTAGGAGGTCATTGGGGAAGGGGAGTTTGTGTACAAGAGGAGGGAATGTGTAAACCTGAAACATGTTTCAGATTTTCACACTAGTATGAAACTCAGGGAAATGGATTAACTGAACTGAGCCAATGTATTACTGCTAAATATAAAAGATGTACGGGTTAATTGAAATAAACATCCCCATTTCTGTATGACTGTAAAGTGTTTGACACAGTATCTTTAAAACCTTAGAATTTTTAAATTATTATTTCTGAGTAGGCAGAGAATTATCTGAGCAGAACTGTTCAGTGTTACACTAATTTCACTGTATTTTTATTTTGGAATACGCTGTAATGGGATATTTTATTAACAATAAATCTATGCTACATGTTAGTGTGGGATGTTGGGTGAAACATATTAGGGATCTAAGAAAGTTGCCTTAAGTGTGGTTTCCTGTGTAAAATCAAGAAATTTCGTTGAACCATTAGGCATTGCATCTGAGTATTGCAAAGTAATGGACTCTATAAACCCAGATAAGTAACAGTTTCTTAGGTGCGGAATAGAAATACAGTGGTACCTCGCTAGACGATTGCCTCGTTAAACAACGAATCCGCTAGACGATGAGGTTTTGCGATCGCTGTTGCGCTTCGCAAAACGATGATTCCTATGGGCGCTTTGCGCTGGACGATGTTTGGGTCCGTGCTTCGCCAGACGGGCCTCTCCCGTGACCCCCCCACCCCTTTCAGAAGCCTCCCGGGGCGCAGGGGAAAAGCGGAATTTTTTTATTTCCAGCTTTTCCCCCTGAATTTTCAGAGCAGAGAAAGCCTCTTATTAGCCCGCCCATCAGCTGTTCGTCGGGAGAGGGGAGGGGGAAGGAGCGGAGAAGAGGACAAAATGGCTGCCGGGGCTTTTTCAGCAGGTAAACAGGCAGTGGAAATGCACCCGGGGAAGCCTCTGAAAGCAGTGCTTTGCAGTGGGGGGGCGTGGGGGGTGGCGGGCCTGCCCTTGCCACCCACCCACCCACCCCGCGGCAAAGCGCCGCTTTCAGAAGCCTCTGGGGTGCTTTTCCTCTGCCTGTTTCCCTGCTGGGAAAGCCGGGAGAAGCCTCAGAAACCCTGCTCCTATCAGCTGTTCGTCGGGAGAGGGGAGGGGGAAGGAGCGGAGAAGAGCACAAAATGGCTGCCGGCTGCCTGCTGCCTGCCGGCTTTTAGCTGTTTGGTGCTCTTTTCCGGATGTTCCGCTGCTACCAGGCACTATGAGGAGCCGGGCTCAGTCTACAGTACCTGGTAAGTGATTTTCTTTTAATTTTTTTTAAGTTTCTGTGCTTTTCTTTCCCATCGGAACGCATTAATTAAATTCCAATGCATTCCTATGGGAAATTTGGTTTCGCAAGAGGATGTTTTCGCATGACAGCGATTTGTCTGGAACGGATTAACATCGTCTTGCGAGGCACCACTGTATTTAATTTCAAAAGCATAGTTTATATTTGTTGTCATCCGTATGGCCCGATTGATAAGTAGTATGATTTGGATGTAGAAGAGCAGGGTGTGAGGGTTCATATCTAGCCTCCTTTTCTTTCTCAAACAAAACAGGAGTCGTTTTTAAAGTCAAATCCAAACTGGGGTTTATTGTTTCACTTAAACGTAAGACTTCATTTAACTGTTCGTCGTGTAACTTCTCTCGCGGCACCAACGGGTGCCGCAAGGGCAACCAGACATCAGGTTCAAAGGGGTTCAATGATTTTGTCTCCCACGGGCCTGGTAAGAAGGGGTCACAACTCTTTGTGGGGCTTTCTTCTTCGTCGTCCCCTAATAACAGTAGGATTTCGTCGTCTCCGTTCTCTCCCCATAGCGGCTCCCTCTCTCTCTCAAAGGAACCCCACGGTCCTGGAGGTATGCCATCCTCCGTGCTTCCTCCGCACGCCATGCCCGGCGTTCCTTTGCTTCCCGGGCTACCGCCTCTTTCTCTTCCCTAAGCCTCCTTCTCCACTCTCGCGCCTCGGACTCACCCCAGTAGGATGGTTGCTGTGGTAGTCCCTTTCTCCGGCAGTAATCAGCCCCTCTCTTGGCACCTTCACCTTCTCCCATTTCCCGGTCCATGGGTCCTCGACCCAGATCAGTTCCCAACCCCCCGGTATGCAGTCTCTCTCCCTTTTTATCTCTCCCATTCCCGCCTCTATTACGGACCTCCCCCTTTTTTCCCTTCCCGCCAATTCTTCTTCTGTCTGTGTAGCCACTGTTAAACCCCGTAGGTTCTCCTCCAGTTCCCGGGTGTCTATTCCCCGATGTATACTTTCTTGAGGGGATGGCGGAGGGGTGGCTCTTTAGACACCCTATAGACGGACGGAACTCCAACGAGAGCCTCTATGCTCTCATCTCGCATTTCACACAGGGTTAAAATCTTAGCATGATTTTGCAAACTAGCCTTCAGCTTTAGTTCTAATTAACTCCAGATTTTTATAGACATGGTAGCATACTTCCTAGAGAGACCAGGAATGATCAAGACTTTGTTATTCTTAAAGTAGATCCACTGAAATTATGCAAGTTTGCTACAAGCAAATTGCCCCATTTATTTTACTGGACCTGCTTTAAGCGTGGATCCAGTCCTTTATGAGTATAAATAGAACTAAGGCTGTTGGCAAAATTAAAGGGGAAAAAGTGGAGTGGCAGGAACAGGTCAACAAATTGTGGCATTTTGCATGAAATCCATATTTTATGTCTTGTTAATGGTCAGCATTCTAAAGTATTATTCAAATTTTCAGGTGGGATGTTCTTAGCAACTGGCAGTACTGACCATGTTATCAGAATGTATTATTTTGGTTCTGAAACGCCTGAAAAAATCGCAGAACTGGAAAACCATGCTGTGAGTAATATAATGTTAAACTTAGAAGCAGTTAGCTTGGTTAATTAGAATAAGATTTTATCATGGATTAAATGTTGTTTCAAAATCTGACAGAAAAGAACAAAGGCCTCTAGCATATTATTATGAAGAGCATCCTACTGCCTTTCTTCCGTTTCTTTGGTATTGAAGTGCAATATGAATTACAGTTTCGACTGAATTTGGAATAGCTATTTATTAGCTTCAGTGGAATGAGAACATTCAATAGACCTTTTGCTAAATTCAGTGTGATAAGAACAGATGCACTTCTAATAATGTTAATAATTATTTTAACTTAAGAGTTACGATCTGTCTGTGTCCATGAAATACTTCCAGGATAGTTCTTCTGCAAAAGTGATTTTAAATAGCTCATTAAAAGCAAATGTAAATTCTAGATCTGTAAGAACTATCTCCAAAAGTTGTCAGTGTTCTGTCTTTCTGAAGCACTAAATTTATGTTCCTTAAATTATATTGTACTATCTTATCAATATTGCAGCTTCTTACATATATTTTTCGGAGTTCTATTTCATAAAGAACACATAATAAAGACTATTCTTTATGCTTTTTCAATTTAGTAGAAAAAACACTTAAGACATTATAGAGACTTGTAAAATTATGAATAGTGCAGAAATATCGATAGAGGGCATTTTTGTTCCCCTGTTACAATATTCAGTCATACACTGAACCTGTGAAACTGATTGGTAGAAGAACTTTGGACAGGCAAAAGAGTAGTTCACAAGATTGCAACAGCTGCTGATTTAAATGGTTTTAAAGAGGTTTGGATAAATGTATGCAGATCAGTTTGTTGGTGTCTTCGAGTAATGATGGCTGTATCAAGTGTGTAGGCTCAGAGAACCAGGTGTTGGGGAACAACAGTCAAAGGAGATTATTGGCCTCATACCCTGACAGTTGACTTTTCCATCTTGTTGGCTGTTGTTAGAAATAAGAAGTTAGCAAAAAAGCACGTCTAGTTTGAGTAAGCTAAGCTCCTATGTACATATTTCTCAATATCTAGAGAATAGTCAGTTTGGGAATGGTGTTTACTGTTGTGAATTTTCCCACATCTTTAGAAGAATTATCCTTTTCTGCCTAAGGTGAAATTAAACTGATTTAAGCATTTAACAGGCATTGTTTGGGTTCTGTTTTAACAGATTTTTTTCTCTTGTAGGATAAAGTTGATAGCATTCAGTTTTCTAATAATGATAACAGGTATGTTTTTGTAAAGCTAGATGAAGAGCAGTACCATGGAATGCTGTAGCTAAATCTAAAACTACTTATATATTACAGAGCAAAGCAATTTAGACCAATACTGCATAGAATTCACTTACCAGTTGGCTTCTAATCGACACTTATTGTATATTAAGTGGTATTTTTATTCTACTCCTTTGCTTAGTAAAAAAAAATCTTACAGCCACCTGGATCGTCTCTAAATTCCATTAATGTTCACCAGTTTGAAGGTTCCTCTATTGTATCACAGCAAGGCCCAAGATGTTATAGTATCATTTTCTGGGAAAGCTTATATTTCAAGACTTTAAACAGCCTTATGGCTGCCTTTTGCTTGGTTAGTATATGCCTTTAACTCCCAGTAAAAATCCAGTATTTTTTTCTTACCATTTGCATTGTAAAACAACTATTTTGGAAATACAGAGAAGCATAGCTTCAATTTTGGCATACAAGATGTATTTCCAATTGTTGGCAGGGGGTGCTGCTTTATTCTTTACTCATTAGCAGTTGTGATGAAATACATTTAATACAAAGAAGTGCTCCAAGAAATCCAAATAGTTATGCATGTACATTTAGTATGATGTTCATCAAGGAAATGCACATTACCTTTAAAAGGAAGCATAGATTGTTTCAGTATTTGATCAAATGAACAATTTTATATGCTGTATATGCAGAATTAGGTTGAAGCCTCATCAGAGATGTTAGAATAGGGTATTGATAGGGGAAGAATTGAGAAAGGGAGAGTTAATCCCTAGTTTATATGCCAAAAGCGGCAAAGATGGAAATCACCTTTGCTTCAATTCATCCTCTGCAATTATGTATGAACCAGGTCTCCATTTATAATTAAATGCAAGCAGAGCCCCCACTGATAGGATTCTGCTGTTGTTGAATTGGGGGAGAAATCAGACAAACAGGATCTTTTTATGACTGGACAACATAGATGTGAGTTGCACATTCCATATGTTGAAGAGAGATCCTCCTCTGATATGTGAGAGGTACCACTTCCAATCTCATGAAATGGAAGGAAGAAATAATGTGGATCAGGAAGAATATCTGTAATCTAATAGGAGAGGAAGTGTAATTGAGTATGCTTTCTTGTATTGAAGCATTGGCTGTGGACCTCTAGTTTGGAATGTGGGGTCCTCACTAGTATTCAGGCTTCTGGATTTTATACCACAAAACTGATTCTCCTTCATGCCTATACCCTGTTTCCCTGAAAATAAGACCTAACCTGAAAATAAGCCCTACTATGAGTTTCAGGATGCTCGTAATATAAGCCCTACCCCAAAAATAAGGCCTAGTTAAGTGAAAGCCTGCCCTCCACCATTGTGCAGCAACCAGAAGAAGATGACATGACTGTATTTGAATAAACGTAGATTGTACATAAAAAAAATAAAGCATCCCCTGAAAATAAGCCCTAATGTGTTTTTTGGAGCAAAAATTAATATAAGATCCTGTCTTATTTTCAGGGAAACACGGTAGGAAATGTTCTTGAGTATAGCTGACCAATCTTTGGAGGATGCTGTGATTCAGTCATACCAGTTTTTGTGTATGCAATGTGTATGAAACATCATGCTTGCTTTTGTATGTCACATGGTGTCTTTTAAACTTATGCCAAGGTTCGTAAGTGGTAGCAGAGATGGAACAGCCCGAATCTGGCGATTTCAGCAAGCTGAGTGGAAGAGCATTTTGTTAGACATGGCTGACAAATTACCTGGGTAGGTGTAATGTATCCTATTTGTTCATTTATTTACATATGCCAGTAGGTTGTTAGGAAAGTACCTTTCTGTTCTAGAATAATCTTCTGAGTACTAAGGTCAAATGAAAGATCCCTTTATTGAAGTTTGTGCATAGTTGTATAGGAGCATTAAATTTTTGTCACTAGAAAATAGTAATGGCTCCTCATGTTTAGCCACTAGTAGAAACATGTTTCATTGAATATTCTATAAAGAGCTCTAACAGTCTTTCAATAGTCTTGAAATGCTCACTTTGTTCATTTTTTTACATCTCTGTAAGGATAGCTCTAGGGTTCATTTGTTTTTGACCAATGAGTTAATGAACTTTTAGTTCTTATTTTCATTTTTGTACAAATTAACATTTTAAATGACGCTTTGAAGTATTAACATGGTTCTTTTGATTTGGGATAGTGATTTCTGTTCAGAAGAAGACAAGTTTATGAAGCCCAAAGTAACTATGATAGCCTGGAGTCAAAATGATAAATTGGTGGTAACTGCCGTAAACAATCACCTGCTCAAAGTGTGGAATTCCTATACTGGGCAGCTGCTTCATCATCTCACGGTATGTAATGATTACTATATTATTTTTAAAAAGTTTTCTTCAGAAAATAATATACCAATTGTTGCAGAATCCTTTATTGGTTCCAGTAGGTTCAGTTAAAGTCTTTCTTTTTTGTTTGGGAAAGCATAAAGAAACACAATTACACAAGTATGTTCATTTGAAAAAAATAATCAAGAATATAAAGCCATGGGAGTTTATGGAAACAATGTTACTGTCTTGTACAGTTAAACTTTTTTCTCATCTGGTAAATCTGGATGAGAACAAAGGAAATATTATGAGCAGAAACTCTGAAGAATAAATTCTATATAATGGATTGGAAATCTCCCAGCAAGTTCATCTAAAAGAAAATTTTGCAACCTCTTACGCTGGTGTATGACAATATAAAAATTTGCAATAACACTCCAGCATTAGTAACATCTGTTGCAAAGTGAGGGGAATAAAGCTGATTTTATTCTTTCATGATGGACTTATAAAGAGGTTTGTAGTTTCTTGGGAAAAGTTATAGGAAAATAAATTGAATGATAGTGAATCCCATGGTAGTAAATCTCTAAAATTGTCAGGGCATTTTAAGAACTGAGTATTTGAAATGGACAGCAACAAAAATTTGGTAACCCATCAAGTGCAGACTAGATGATAGTGCTCCATTAAAGGAATGAATTACCAGGGTATGATACATAAACTTTATGGTAAAACTAACAATATGTACATTTAGATTAAAATAGAAAAGTGTATGTTTTGTACCATTTATAATGTTTTTTGTTATATACATGGTGTAACATATAAAGCTATTTGGTAATTCTAGAATCATTTAGAACGGGTTGTCAACCCCCGGTCCGCGGCCTGGTGCTGGTCCGTGGGCTTGCTGGAACTGGGCCACGGATACGGATCTCCACCCCCCCGCCCGCACGTGTGGTGGGCGTGTCGCACCTGTGGTGGGTGTGTTGCGCTCACGCGCGAGGGTCGTGCTTGCGCGCATGCCCCCACCACCCGCGCATGGATCTCGTTCCCCCCAACCGGTCCGCGGCCCCAAAAAGGTTGGGGACCGCTGATTTAGAATGTTCCATTTGCTGCCCTTTCCCTCTTTCACCTACTTTTAAGTATGTTTTTAGTTGTTATATGCCATCAAGTCATTTCTGACTTATGATGACCCTATGAATGAGTGATCTCTGAAATGTCCTGTCATTAACAGCCCAAAATTGTGGTGGAGAAAGTGCGGCCATAAAGGAACGTTATAGAACATATGTGGTTAGTTTGCCAAAAAGTAGAAGTATTCTGGTATGAAGTAGTTAATTGGCTAGAAAAAATAACAAATCAAAAAATAGTTCCAAATGAAACATTATTATTCTCATTATTTACTGGAGGAAATGAAAATTGATCAAATAAAGAATTGGTGGCAACTCTCATATGGACAGTACAGAATGAAATTGCCTGGTGCTGGAAAGATGCTCAGGACCTCAGTTTGAAAAGATATATGAATAAAATATGGACAGTGGCGCTAATGGAGAAATTGACTAATTCGGTCAGATTACACAGAGGGGAGATTTTAAAAGATGACTTTATGAAGATATGGCACCCCGCATTGAAATCGATATTGAGTCAAAAAATAGAGTAAACCAAGTGGAGAATGGGTTGGACTGCTGGTTATTCTAAGTGGCATTAGCTAGACATAAAAATACAATAATGAGCAAAGGAAGAGACTAAGTGAAAAGATAAAAAGATAATGTAAACAGTGTGTGTATATGAAAGTATAAGAAAATTACTATTGTAATACAGTAGGTATTGTTCTATTACTCTATTTTGAATGGATTGATAATAAAATGTATAAGAGTTAAAAATAATTAAATAAAGAAATAAAAATTAACAGCCCTGTTCAATTTCTGCAAACTCAAGGCCATTGCTTCCTTCATGGCATCCAGTCCCTCTTGTATTTGATCTTCCTTTTTTTCCTGCTGCCTCAACTTTTCCTAGCACTAGAGCACATCTTGTTGATAGGAGTAGGACAGTCTCAGTTTTGCCTGACCACACAGTATGTGTGGGAACGAAACAATGGGAACAAATACAGAAAATTAACTCACAGTCAGTTGGTTATTGACAGTTGAGTATATTTAGGATGTTATTTATTTAGTTATTTATTTATTTAGTACTTATTATTGGGGCCAGAGTCCTGTTGGTTATTTATAATGGTGTGAATTGCAGAGATGAATTGCTGCTGGTTAAAAAAGTTGCTGTTTGTATCCCTGGTCACATGCCAGTTGTGTGACTTGATGCTTGATGAGGGATACAGACAGCAACTTGTTAACTAGTAGCAATTTGCCACTGCAGTTTACATTGTTGTAGTTATACTTATGTAACTAATCAAAGCGATTCTGAATGTGTGTGTATTTCTGTGTAGTCTGGTCTGCATGATCTATTTTGTATACTTTGAAAAGCCAGTTACTCTGGAAAGACGGTTTTAATGATATTGCACAATATTCCTATTTTACGCTTACAGTCTTATTTTTTATCTGTTTTCAAAAGGGACATGCAGATGAAGTGTTTGTTTTGGAACCACACCCATATGATTCTAGGATTATGTTATCTGCAGGCCATGATGGCAGTATCTTTATCTGGGATATAGCAAAAGGCATTCAGGTGAAACATTACTTTAACATGGTAAGTGTTTATTTACAAACTATGTTTCTGTTGTCACTTCCTCCATTGTTACACCTCCCACCCACTTATTCGGTTAACTGTGATCATATAAGGGGCAATGACTTCTTACCCCCTTTAAAACATTGGGGTTTAAAATCCATTAAATACTTGTCATTTGGTGTAAAAACATTTTTAATACCATTTCAAGTTGCAGATTGGAATAAGAAGGAAGTGTTAACCATTAGAAAACATATTTCTTATGCAGGAGTCAGGAATTTTGCTTCTTCTTCGTGGCCTCTGTGAATCCACACACATGGGTTTTACTGCGCCTGCGCAGGACTCCTCGGAATATTCTAGAGCTTAAAAAGACGTGATTAGTAGGACGTTGCCCCATGGCGTGCATGCTCCGCCTGCCTGTGTTACCTCAGTTCCTTTTAGCTGCCGCTGAAATCAGACTTCCTTTGACTTAGAGCTTGTGAATTTGATCCTTTTTGTCTATTAACGGTATACTGATCTTTGGACTGTTTACGATTACGCTTCTGGATTACAGACTCAATCAAGTTTTTAATTTACGGACTTTCCCTGTGAGTTATTTTTCTTTTTTCTTTCCCTTTTTTCCCTCCCTTCCCGCCCTTTTTTTATGGCCTCCTCAGGCCCTTTCAAGCGTTGCGCGACGTGTGCTAGCAAAATGCCCTTTTCTGACGGCCACGATCGCTGCTTGTTTTGTTTGGGTGAGAGTCATCAAACTCAGAATTGTCCGGAGTGCAAGAAATTAACTAAACCGGCCCTAAAACCCCGACTTCAATGGCTGAGATCCCATTTGTGGGAGAAATCTTTAGCACCGTCCAGTCTACCGACCAGCCCTACAATGGAACTCACCCCAGTTCCACCGACTCGATCCGAGTCTTCCATTCCGGTGGCTCCTATACTCTCACTGAGGGCTTTTTCTAAGGCTCCAAAACCAAAGTCGCCATCGGTATCGACGTCGACATCGATGTCGAAGGCCTCTTCAGTCTCAGCTAAGACCCAATCTAGTAAGAAACAAAAGGATAAAGACAAGGTCAAACAAAAGAAAACTAAATGGGCCCCTAAACCACATTCCCCTTCGAATTGATGCTTTTGAATTGTGGTGCTGGAGGAGACTCTTGAGAGTCCCCTGGACTGCAAAGAGAACAATCCTATCCATTTTGAAAGAAATCAACCCTGAGTGCTCACTGGAAGGACAGATCCTGAAGCTGAGGCTCCAATACTTTGGCCATCTCATGAGAAGATAAATCTCCCTGGAAAAGACCCTGATGTTGGGAAAATATGAAGGCAAGAGGAGAAGGAGACATCAGAGGACGAGATGGTTGGACAGTGTCTTCGAAGCGACCAACATGAATTTGACCCAACTCCGGGAGGCAGTGGAAGACAGGAGGGCCTGGCGTGCTCTGGTCCATGGGGTCACGAAGAGTCGGACACGACTTAACGACTAAACAACAACAAAACAACAACAAACCACATCAGCCCTTTGAACCTCCGATTGTCCACGTCTCCCTCCCATCTCCAATTCTGGAGGAGTCGTTGAGGGACATTGCAGACCGAGGCTCTGTCTCTGAAGCAGGAGAGTCAAGCCTCCCTGCTCAGGCTCAAGCTTCGGTGTCAATACCAAGCTTGTCGCCAAGTCACTGCCGTTCAGAGGCGGATATCCTATCCAGCCCGGCCTCGGACCATTCTAGCCCTGTTTCGACCGGGCGGGTGACTGTTATACATCTGTCCAACTCAGAGGCATCAGTCACAATCTCCTCCTTGAAAGAGGACAGCGAAAAGGCGTCACGTCTCTCCACCGCCTCAGTACCGGGAGGTGCGTTTCGTCCAACGCCCATCTTCACGTCATGCCCTTCCTGAATATGAAGAGCCCTTTTACGATGTCGATCGGTATGGTGATCGCTACCGATCCTGATCCCACCAATATGACCCAAGGTTTATTCCTGAATATTACGAGCATCCCAAATGCGTTCGGTACGCTTATGCTCCTTCCGAATCCTCTCAATCAACATCACCGCCTCCTGTTCGAAGTCGGCATCGAACCACTTTCGAGCCCGCACCTATAGAACCAAGATATAGGAAATCTTCTAAACATCATCGCTCCGCTATTGCCGAAACTCCACGTCGACATAAGACCACTCGACGCAACACTGCTTCATCCAAACATCAATCCACGGTATCAGCTCCGACCTCACGACAAGCTATTGCACTGTCTGGGACCCGTTCAGACCGTCAACTTCCAACACCAACCCCTCTGGCTTCTGCTTCTCGGGATCGTCAGCGGTCCCCCTCCCCAGCTTTTTCGATGCTGAAGATGTACCCATCTCGGGTACATCTTCAGCATCGACAGCCTCTGATCAGGTCTCCTCCTCTGAGTCATCCAAGGAATCCCCGTCTAATTTACCAACCCCAGATTGTGATGCCGCAGATATTCATCCTCCATCCCCATCGGAGGATTTCACTTCTTATGCTCAGCTGATTTTGCACATGGCCAAATCGTTGGAATTGGACATTGAACAGCCATCTCCCTCTAAGCCTGATCTTGTCTTCGATGACATTAATCAATAGAAATTCCCACCATTAAGTTTAGCATTTATCCCGGCGATGTTGGATCTTATCAAAGAATCTTGGGATAAGCCATCAACATCCTTACAAATTTCGAGACGGGTGGAAAATCATTACCATACTCATGGCAGCGATACAGCATTCCTAATTAAGCATCCTTCACCAAACTCTATCATTGTACAGACAAATCAATCCAGAGCAGGCAATAGATCTTCAGTTACCCCTACTAATAAAGAGGGTAGGAAACTGGACATGCTCGGACATCGTTTGTATTCTTTGGCGTCCTTTGTTATGAGAGTTTCTAATTACCAGGCCGCAATGGGAGCCTAACACAGGCAACTGTGGAATAAGATCCTCCCTATCTTGCAAGCTGCTCCTGAGGAGGTCAGAACCAGTGCTCTCCATATTCATCTTGAGGCCACTACTTTAGCCAAGCAGCAACGTCTGGCAGCACGTCATTCAGCTGACGCTGCTTCAAAATCTCTAGCTTCTGCTATCTCCCTTAGACGGCATGCATGGTTACGGTCTTCGGGAATCAACGATGATGCTAGGTCCCGCATCGAGGATTTACCCTTCAATGGCGTGGGCCTCTTCAACAAAAAGACCGACAAAGTAATGGAAAACTTGCACAAAATTCATAAGACGGCCCGATCTTATGCCATTCAACAACCCAGGCACCAGTGCAATCAGTGGCGCAAGCCGTTCACATTTCACCAATCTTACCAACATCCCTACCGCCCTTACAAACTTCCAAATCAGGCTCCTAAGAGATCCAACTTTGTTCAGCCATCCTCCGCTGCTCCTCCTTTCTGATCCCAGGTCCCTGCTCAGCGCAGACAAGGTTTCTGTCAAACTACAAGGAAAAACAAACAATACCTTTGACTCTCCTTTATCGGACTATCCCCAACATCCCCGACTGGCACCCTTTTTCAACAAGTGGTCCACCATCACCAAGGACACTTGGGTGCTAGCCATCATACGTTTCGGTTACCTGTTGGAATTCAAGGAGCTTCCTCCTCTCGGTCATGTCAGACCCACAACGTACTCACCTGCTCTAGAGGATGAGGTTACACTCCTTCTTCAAAAGTGTGCTATCCAGAGAGTACCTCCCCAAGATGTTCTGAACGGCTTCTACTCACGCTACTTCACGGTCCCCAAAAAAGATGGAGGCCTCCGTCCCATTTTAGACCTACGACTGCTAAACACCTACATCCATCCAAGGCATTTTCGCATGGTCACCCTCGAATCAGTCATCCCTCTGCTTCAACCAGGCGATTGGTTCGTGGTTATAGATCTATAGGATGCTTATTTCCACATTTCAATTCACGAAAATCATTTCAAATACCTCCGCTTCCTCTTCATGGACACTTCTTACCAATTCTGTGCCTTTCCCTTTGGCCTGTCTGCCGCTCCGAGAACCTTCACAAAGTGTATGGCTCCAGTCGCTTCCTATCTTCGTCTACACAACAGTGTTCCAATTTATAGACGACTGGTTGATAGTAGCAAGATCACACAGCGCAGCCATAAAGGACACTACCTTTGTTCTACAGACTTTGGCGGCTCTCAGCCTTCAGGTCAATTACAAAAAATCTCATCTGGAGCCATCTCAGACCACGGATTATATTGGGGCACATCTCGATTCCATCGTAGCCAGGGTGTTTACCCCTCCAGAAAGAATAATCAAATTAAGGCAAGCCATCCGACCCTTTTGGCGTTGCAGCACAGTCACCGCTCACCATACGCAGCACCTGCTAGGCCTGATGGCGTCAACTACATCGGTGCTTCAACATGCGAGACTGAAGATGAGTTCATTACAGGCACAGTACCTATCCCAATTCGACCCTCTGATAGACTATCCTTCCAAGCGTCTTCTGGTGACTCCGGAGTTAGCTCACCAACTTACCTGGTGGACCTTCGTCCCTCACCTCCTGGTAGGCCGCTCATTCAGGCCTCTCCAGCTCACTGTGCAGGTCACAACAGATGCCAGTCAGATAGGATGGGGTGCACACTGTGGTCATCGAAAGATCCACGCTTTATGGTCAAGCTCAGAGAGACTGCTACACATCAATCAACTAGAGCTGCTAGCAGTCATCAAATCTTTTCAAGCTTTCCAATTCCTCATAGCTGGTCGCGGGGTCCAGGTCATCACGGACAATATGACCACCCTGTATTATATCAACAAGCAGGGTGGCACCCATTCTTTACATCTTTTATATCTAGCGATTCAGCTGTGGGAATGGTGTTACGATCATCATGTGTTTCCAGTGGCTCTTCACGTGGCTGCAGAGGACAACGAGGTTGCTGACCGTCTGAGCCGTCTTACCACCCAGACTCACGAGTGGGCTCTCAACAACACCGTCTTCTCCCTTCTCTGCAATTGGTGGGGGACGCCAGGTCTCGACGTCTTCGCCACTCAAACCAACGCCAAGTGCAGCAGATACTGCTCGCGAGCAGGAAGAGGAGACAACTCTCTAGGTGACGCCTTCATGGTAGATTGGGACGACAGCCAAATTTATCTTTTTCTGCCCATCCCATTCATCCAGAGGACGATAGTCAGAATCCGTCAGTTGGATCGAGATGCCATTCTGATAGCACCGTGGTGGCCTTGTCATCCTTGGTTCACTACTCTCAGAGCCATGGCTTCGGACTTTCTAAGACTACCCCTTCAACCGTCCCTTCTCACTCAGGATGGAGGTCGCATTTGCCATCCCGACCTCAGCTCTCTACACCTCACTACGTGGAGAATTCTCCCAACGTGGCCGAAGTCTTGAATAGAGCTAGGAAGCCATCTACTCAATTATTATATTCATACAAATGGAACTCTTTTATCAAATTTGCTGAATCACAGAAATTGCCCACGGTTCCAGTTTCCTTAGACACCCTTCTTAAGTTCCTTCGTTACCTTTTTGACCAAGGTTTGGCCCATTCAACATTAAAGGTTTATATTTCTGCAATAGTTTCATACCAACCTGAAGGGTCTGAAGCTTCTCATCTGTTTTCTCATCCTACGTTAAAGAGACTTCTAAGAGGGTTGCGAAACATGCGTCCACCTACTCGACCTCCACTTCCCCAGTGGTCTCTTCAGGTTGTTCTCCGTGCACTGACTCGTCCTCCGTTTGAGCCCATGGCTTCTGTGCATCTCAAACTTCTTTCTATCAAAACTTTGTTCCTTGTGGCGATAACTTCCGCACGTCGAGCAAGCAAACTGGTCACTCTTCGAGCTGATGCCCCTTATATTCAATTTTTTCCGGACACAGTTGTCTTATACCCAGATGTGTCCTTCCTTCCCAAAGTGATTTCTGATTTCCATGTTAATCAACCTCTAATTCTCCCGACGTTATTCCCTAATCCATCTTCTGATGTTGAGCGCATGCTCCAATCCCTTGACGTTCGTCGTGCCCTGGCATTCTACGTTTCCAGAACCAAGGACTTCCGTACTTCTCCCAGACTTTTTGTGTGTTTCCATGGCCCACGAAAGGGTTCTCCTGCCTCCTCACAGACAGTCTCGAGGTGGAATATCTCTGCCATTACATTGGCTTGTGACTTGGCAGGCAAAACTCCGCCAGAGGTGCTAAAGGCGCACTCTACGAGAGCGATGGCAACGTCTACATCTTTGTTGTGTGGCGTTGAGGTCCCTGACATCTGTCAAGCGGCCACTTGGTCTACACCCTCGACTTTTGTGACGCACTATCGTCTTGACGTCAGGGCCAAGAAGGAAGCAAGTTTCTAAAGGGCTGTGCTGACTTCGTTGTTGGCGTGACGGCCCTCCTTCCGGTAAGTGAGCTTGCTAGTCACCCATTTGTGTGGATTCACAGAGGCCACGAAGAAGAAAGAGAGGTTACTTACCTGTAACCATGGTTCTTCGAGTGGTCCTCTGTGAATCCACACATCCCGCCCATCCTCCCCGCTGTCCGTCACTGGATGCTTTGAGCTTTGTGGGGTTCAGAGCCTTGACAGCGGCGGACATTCGGAACTGAGGTAATACGGGCGGACAGAGCATGCACGCCACGGGGCAACGTCCTACTAATCACGTCTCTTTAAGCTCTAGAATATTCCGAGGAGTCCTGCGCAGGCGCAGTCTAAACCCATTTGTGTGGATTCACAGAGGACCACTCGAAGAACCATGGTTACAGGTAAGTAACCTCTCTTTTCTGTCATGGCCTATGTTCTTTTGAAGTCAGGTATTGGGGAGTGGTGGTGGTGAACTGTACTGAAGACGGCAAAAGTTGAATTCAGAGCCAAAAGTAGAAGGAGCCACCAACTTTCTCCTTTGTTCTTCCCACTTAGTAGCTTGACGATGGAGTGAATGGATTGTTTTTACCATGGTCTAAACTGATTATCTTTAGAGGACCGAGTGAAATGGGATGGAGGGCTATTTGAAATTAGGCTATGCCTTCACTCATAAACTAGCTTGTCACTTGGCTGTAGCTCAATGGAAGAACACAACTTTTGCATGCAAAAATATTTCTGTTTCAACCCTTGGCATCTCCTGATAAGGCTGAAAAAGATCCCTCTCTGACATCCTGGAAAAACTCCTCCTGATCAGGGTAGACAGTTCTGCGCTAGATGGATCAAATATTTGGCTTAATATAAGACAACTTCCAATGTTTATATGGCATTTCAGCACTGCAAGAATAAAGTTGTTTTTTCTTTAATTCAGATTGAAGGACAAGGACATGGTGCTGTCTTTGACTGCAAGTTTTCATCAGATGGACAACATTTTGCCTGTACAGATTCTCATGGGCATCTTTTGATATTTGGCTTTGGTTGTAGCAAGCCTTATGAAAAGGTATGTTTTCTTTAGTTTAGTAATACTCTTTCAGTCAGCATTGCTAGTAGAATTAGTAATGTTAATACATTTGCTTAAAACTAAGCTTTTATTTCTTCTGAGCTTTTACTTTTTCCTTTGTGTTCATAGTGTAGGATAGTACATGATCTCATCAAACCCCTATCACACACACAAACCCACACGACACACACACTCTCTTGTGGATCTGGGATGTCTTGAGAGAACATCTTCTTGTTTATGGAATCAGTTTCGTATGACATCCTAACTGGGAAACTGTGATTTAAGTATTGCTACCAACCTTGTCTGCAAGAAAGGATCAAACTAGATTACCATTCTATTTTGCAGGTGGTGGTTCTTTGGTTTGAGTGACATTAGGAGTTGTGATTTACAAGGCCAAGATGTCTCCCCTCAATTTGGCACATAGGAGAAAGGGAGGATGGAATACTTAAGTTAGTTACTTGTTATGCTTCTGCAGGTCATAGTGTGTTGAGCTACAGCATTTTATCTAAATCAGGCCTCAGCTGATGTCTTAGTTGATAAATTGGTGGGGGCAGGGTGTAAGAAAGAAGAGCACACTATTTTTTTAATGTAACCTTTCATTTGACTCTTACAAGTGGTATAAAAATTACCTTTTTGTGCAGTATGGAGATTTAGACATTTGATTTCAACTGATTTCCCTATAAATCCATGTAACAATCAACATAAGAACAATAATTATACTTGGATTGTTGCTTGATTAAGTTACAAAACTAGCATTATATATTAGCCTAAAACTTCCTGGATGCTACAGGTTCCTGTCAGATGGCCACTCTGAATATCATTGCATGGAATACACAAAAGGTATTCAGAGGGGATTATATTCCTAAGAAGCTTTTGTTTGTTATAATGATGAACTTGGGAAAATAAGGGTAATGTCCCACCCCACCCCCCAAAAAACACCAGAAGAAAAAGTATGTGAATCTTGATGGGTGCAGTGAAACAACTGTTTACAAAATGTTCCTGAATTACCTGTTTTTGCTGAATCAAAATGAGGCACAAGGCGGACTTACAGTCGAAGTGCTTGAGAACTATTTCTTTCATTATTCTGCAGGTGAACTTAGCTTACTGTCAGTTTTAATGTCTTTTCTTTAAGGTTGGTTATATGTAAGCTTCATTTCTTTCTAGATTCCTGATCAGATGTTCTTCCACACTGACTACCGACCACTGATCCGAGATTCTAACAATTATGTCCTAGATGAGCAGACCCAGCAGGCTCCTCATCTTATGCCTCCACCGTTCTTAGTAGATGTGGATGGAAACCCTCACCCAACAAAATACCAGCGCTTGGTACCAGGAAGAGAGAACTGTGCAGATGAACATCTGATTCCACAGCTTGGATATGTAGCAACAAGTATGAATGACAGTTCTCAACTTCTGTCTCTTGAGTCTAGTTTTAATATGATTGAAATGTAACATGAGACAAAATGTCATCTGAATCTGTACTGTTAACATTTAAGTTGTATTTTTTTTAAAAAAATGCTGGGCTCAGTTAAGCTTATGTAGTTTGTATGTGTAATGTTAGCTATGTTTTTTTCAGCACAAACTCCAGTTGTGCAGTGTGATTCTACTATTAAGCAATAGTGTTTCTCAATGCTGAACGCTGGTAATTTTAAAAAAATTGAATTTTGTGTGTGTGTGAGAGAGTGTGTGCGTGCTCATGCAGGTGTGCATGCATGCGCATGCATGTCACCAGTCTGGCAGCCGCATTCTGGATCTTCTGCAGCCTCCAGATCAGTCTCAAGGGAAGGCCTCCATAGAGAGTGTTACAGTTCCCAAGTCTAACGGAAGATAGATATTTAACTAACAAAATTACTTAAGAGGCATATTTAACTAGTGCATCCAACCCAGAATTTCCCATTTATCCATTATTAGATGTTGAAGTTTTTTGCAGATATTGACTTAGGAATCAATGAATAACCTCATCCCCCACACAGATTGCAAAGGCAGTTTCAGGATAAGAGATGGCTCACATTATTTTAACTTTTCTTGCACATTTAATCTTCAAACTACTTTTTGAACTTTGGAAATTAGGGGGCATTTTGGAGGTTTAAGCAAGGCTGAGAAGAGAGTTTTGGTGCATGAGGCCCTTTGGATCCTTTCTCATTATGTAGTGAAATGTTGACTTGACTTTCATGCTGGTTGTAAAGAAAATTTTGTAAAGTATATTAAGAGAAGGAGAACGAAATAGTGGCTGAAATGCTTTTGCTTTAACTTGCATTGTATAAGGCTGATGAGGTGATCAGCCACAGTGATTTTCTGGAATAAAAAAATTCCAGCTACCCCTCTCTGTCCAGATCCTGATGCTCTTGTGGAATCCCTTTTGTCATGGAGAGGCTGTGCTTGGGGGGTGGGTGTCTTTAATTCCAAAATCCCCACCACTGGTAAAATCTTCTTGATGGCAGCAGTTGCTGCAGCTCATGGTATCATCATTTTACGCATTGTAAGTTAAAGCAACAGAATTTCAATTTCTTATTGATTGGGTTTGGTGAGAGTGGGATCAAAATTCTAGCAGTTGGCCATATTTCTGAAATGACCAAGCATGCATTTATATTTTGTAAGGTGATGGTGAGGTTGTAGAACAAGTAATAGGACAACAAACATCTGAGCAGGATGAACAGGAACCCAGCATACTTGATGGAATAATCAGACAGTTACAACAACAACAAGACCAAAGAAATGGCACAGACCAAGATGGTCTTCCTCCTGGACCACCAAATGGAGAAGAAACACAGAGAAGAGGTCAGTGCTTACCTCAAAGGAACAGTATTAATTCATTAGAACGTTTTCTAGTGTGGGCAACTTACTGTACAGCTACATGGCATAAGGACATCTGGGTGCCTGAAAATTAAGGTTCAAAAGTAATTAGGCTACCATTTAATGCATCAGGAAATAGTTTACTCCAGTATAACTCTTAAATACAGAAAAGTTAATATGTATGGCTCAGATGTAGGACACTGTCTATTACCATTGGAGCAAATATTCTCCTGACTTAAATATTTCCTCTGTTCTTTCAGGAGAGGGATCTGCTTAATTTAGCATGGCAGATTCCAGATTAATTTTTTTTAACATTTAGCATAGCAGCATGATTCACAGCACGATGTTGGTTGCCAAGTGTAGTTTCAGAATATAAATTGCAGTATGTTATAATGAAAACTATTTAGCACAATAAAGGATCTGTGATACAACTATGTTTTTCCTACGCAGATTTTTAAAAACTTTTAAATAGTAAAAATTAGATTCATGCATGTTTGCATCCCCTTCTTGGATGCACACCTTAACGTGGTGAGGGGGTTTGAATATGTCAGAGAAGCTGAGAGCAATACCATCAGGAGGCTGGACTCCATTACAAGCCTAGACTTCTAAGAGGGTTGCCCAAGACAGAATGTTCACAAGTGAGAAGTCAGACTAAGATGCATGCATCCTCTTCAGAAGTAATGACTGCATCAGCAGAATAGAATGGATAGTTCAAATGGTGGTGGGGGCAGAAAAGCTTCTGAAGGGCATTTGCCAGGCAGCAGTGGTAATTGAAGATGATGCTGGTGGAGGATCTTTCACACACAACAGTAGTGACACTGAAGCTAACTTCTGTTAGTATTGCATAGAAGAAGGTGATGGTAAACCACTGCTTTTCTTACCTTGAAAACCCTACGATAAGACAATCCAAAATGAACACAGAGAAAGTGCTGGAAGATGAGATTCCCAGATCAAAACTCAATCAGCTACTGGGGAAGAGCAAAAGACTACCAATAGTATTGTTGCTAATGATGCAACTAGGTTAAAGCCAAAAGTATGTCTAGTGGCTGACATGCAGACAGTGAAAGAAAAGTCCAGTGCTGCACAACACATACAGTTGGAACGTGGAACATAAGAACTTATGAATCAAACTAAACTGGAAACCATAAAGGAAAAAAATGAGGATCATTTAAACATTGCAGTGCTTGGTGTCAGTGAACTGAAGTGGAGTGGAATAGGACATTTTCAATCAACTACAAAGTGTTTCACCTAGATCATGAGAATGCAAAAGAAGGAAACAGCAGAACCGAATGTTGTTGGAAAATTTGGTTTAGAGGACAGAAACAAAGCAGGAGAATGACTCATAAGAGTTCTGTGAAGCCAACAATCTGTTTATTGCAAATACATGCTTCAAGCAACTGAACAGACATTTGTACATATGGATATCACCAGATAGACAGAAATGAGATAGACTATGTAACTGAAAATAAAGAGATGGAGAAGCTGTATTCTCTCTCTACCAAAACAAGACCAGGAACATATTGTGGTGCTGCTGCTGCTAATCTTTGAAATGCAGAGCTGGAAGGGACCCTATGAATCATCAAGCCCAGCTCTGGCACGGTGGGGAATCAAACTCCCAACCTCTGACTCTGCAGTCAGATGCCTAAACCACTGAGCTATCCAGCAGTTCATAATGAAGTGTTAATATAAAACATTACAGTAAAGATGAGGAAGAGTGCTATAAGAATCCTTGCACCAAAATACAGTATAAACAACATCTTTGATGTATTTAAAGTCCACATAAAGAACAGATTTGCATTCCTAAATTCAATTGACTGTGAATCAGAGATCTTATTAGAGAAGAATGTAAATAAATAAATAAAATCCTGTAGTATATGGAAAGACTGAAGGAAAGAAAAATAGAGATGGATGATGGAAGAAACACTTAAAATTGCTAGGGACAAGTGAGAAGCCAAAGTAAAAGGTAACAGAAATAGGACCAGAATCCTGAAAGCAGCTTTTCAGTGACTGTCACATAGAGACAATTATAATGGCCAGTGCAAGAAAAAGAGGAGAACAGCAAAAGAGGAAAAATGAGAGATCTCTTCCAGTAGATCCAAGAAATCAAAGGGAAATTTAAGTCTAGATTAGGAATGCTGAATAATCAACAGAGAAGCACACTATCTGACCAGGAGAAAATAAAGAGAAGGTGAAAACAGTATACAGAAGAAATAAAAGAATGTCAAATTCCTTTGAAGAGGAATCCTATGATGAAGAACCTCCAATTCTAGAAAGTGAGGTCAAAGCTCCTCTCAACACTAGGAAGAAATAAATCACCAGGGGTGGATGAAATACCATTAGAACTATTTCAAGCTACAGACACTGAATTTGTCAAAATCCTAACATGAATGTGCCAACAAACATGGAAAACAAAACAATGGTCAACATACTTGAAATGTTCAATATACATTGCAGGCTCTAAGAGTGAGAAGCCGAAAAGTGCAATTACTATAGCACCATTGCTCTAATTTCCCATGCCAGCAAAGTGATGCTCACAATGTTGCAACGGAAGTTTTTACCTTATATGGAGCAAGAAATGCCTGATATTTAACCTGGATTCTAAAAACAAAGAGGCCAAATTATGACTACAGAAGAACTGCACAACGTTAACACTGCCAGTGACAAAATTGAAATTGTTAAATATTTTGTATACCTTGATTCAGTCATCAATCCAAATGGAGAGTGTAGCAAAGAAATTAGAAGACTGAGACACAGAAAGGCAGCAATGCTATATTTACTATATGCTAAAATGGTTTGAAATTAGAGCAACATATTCAGGATGAGTAAAGTATCCCCTATATACATTTTTGCTCCCTTTCAGGACCCTTTGACATTTTTTTTAAATATCACCACTAAATATTAGTGCTGTGGTTTTCCAGTAGCTGGTACAGTTTTTTTTTGCAGTCTTTAACGAATCATTTTATTTTAACATTATTCTGGAAGTCTTTCAACTGCATTCATACAATTTCTGGTATCTGACTTTCTTCCTGTTTGTTCTCTGTATGAAATGTCTTAATAGTTTGGTGCTGTTTAAGTGTCAGAGGGCCAGAAAGCTATGGTTCTCAAATTCTTCTTCTGCTTTTTAGTGTCTTATAATGTAAAAAATTTAAAAATAAAAATGACCATTTTTAAAAATAAAAATGAAATGTTAAAACATTTAATGTCTTAAATCCTGTGCATATGTTTAGGGTTCAGTTTTAATCTCAATGTAAATACTGTATTTTTCCGTGTATAAGATACTTTTATCTAAAATCTTTAGACTAAAAATTGAGGATTGTCTTATACACAGAAGTAAGGGGGAAGGGATCAGAGCGCTGTAGGATCACAGCCCTTTGATCCTGCAGCCCTTTCATCGCTGCTTTACCCCTCCACTTCCTGAGCCCCGTGGGGCTCATGAAGTGGAGGGGTAAAGCAGCAATGAAAGGGCTGCAGGATGAAAGGGCTGCGATCCTGCAGCCTTTTCATAGCTGCTTTACCCCTCCACTTCCTAAGATTGCTGCTTTCCCCCTCCACTTCCGCAGCCCTTTGATCCTGCTTTCACGGGGCTTAGGAAGTGGAGGGGGAAAGCAGCAATCAAATTTTCTTATTTGGGGTTGGAAAAGTGGGGGTCGTCTTATACACGGAAAAATACGGTATAACTGAAGGAATAATATTAATGAAATGAACAAGTGATTAGTAATCACATCTGATAAAGCCTCTTACAAGATCTTAATTATGTTACAGAGATAGATAAAATACTATATTGCTTATTTTTATGTATTGTAGCAACTTATTTGCATCATTACAATCTTTACATTTTAATTTATTAAATAATAATAAACATTTTAAAAGTTAGCTAGCCACTTTGGCCATGCCCTTCTAGAAGTACAGCCTCCAAGCTGCCAATCAGTCTCAAAAATGAAGTTGCTCACTTCTAGATGTGTGTTGAATTTTTCTGCAATATTCTTTGCAAAAGTCTTCAGCTGAGAATTATTTGAGCTGTTTGTGCATCCCAAAGTTCCAGCCTAATAATTAGGACAGACTCAAGTCTCATTTAGGGGACGTGGTGGCGTTGCGGGTTAAACCGCAGAAGCCTCTGTGCTGTAAGGTCTGTAGATCTTCAGCTGTAAGATCGAATCCACGTGACGGAGTGAGCGCCCGTCGCTTGTCCCAGCTCCCGCCAACCTAGCGGTTCGAAAGCATGCAAATGCGAGTAGATAAATAGGGACCACCTCGGTGGGAAGGTAACAGCGTTCCGTGTCTAAGTCGCACTGGCCATGTGACCACGGAAGATTGTCTTCGGACAAACGCTGGCTCTATGGCTTGGAAACGGGGATGAGCACCGCCCCCTAGAGTCGAACACGACTAGACAAATTGTCAAGGGGAACCTTTACCTTTACCAAGTCTCATTTAAAGATCAGAGAAGACATAATGTGAATGGAAAAACCTTATACTTGCGGAAACTATATGCTAAACTTTCATCATCATTAAAAATAATCGGGATTTTCAAGTACTTCTGCCTGCTGGGTTGCGTGACGGTGGTTCTTGCTGAACTTTGGTCTCAAATGAAGATAAGAGAGCCACTGTGCAACTAATAAATAAAAGTAAATATTTCCTCGAAGACAGGAGATGCAGAATCTGTGTTGCTATCATGCTTACTCACTATTTCCATGAATATCATGCTTGTTTGTTTGTTTTTAGATTTTCAAAGATCAAACTCGGATATCCAGTCTCCTCCTAATATTGGCCTGAGGCGTAGTGGTCAAGTTGAAGGCGTGCGTCAAATGCATCAGAATGCTCCAAGGAGTCAGATTGCTACAGAAAGAGACCTCCAAGCTTGGAGACGGAGAGTAGTTGTTCCAGAAATAACTTCTAGCATATTCAGGTGTGTGAGCTTAGCAAGTATCTGAAAGGTATCTTCAAAAATCTGTCTTTCCCCCCCTCTTTTTTTCCATTTTAGATTGCACATCTAAATGTAGGGAAAGTATCTTAAAATCTAGACTTCAGTGATCTTTTTGCTCCAAAGAGATTCTTGGGTCACTGTAAACCTGCTGGTGCCCCCGCCCCTCCCAGGTTGTTTGCTGCCTAATCATTTTTCTTCTATCTTGATTTCAGAATCAAACCCCCTTCTCAAATTCATCTTCAGATTTCTGATTCTAGCTTGGAGTCCTCTGAGGCTGAAGGTGTAACATTTAAGTGTATTCTGTACAAACTTAAGTTTACTTTATCTTTTTTCTCAGCCTAACGGGGCTGTAATAACCCAGCATTTGTGTTCTCGAAGGCTTTCACAGCTGGGATCCAATGGTTGTGGGTTTTTCGGGCTGTTTGGCCATGTTCTGGAGGTTTTTCTTCCTAACGTTTCGCCAGTCTCTGTGGCCGGCATCTTCAGAGGACAGGAGCTAGAAAGAACACAGAAACCTATTTTTTTTATACGGGGTAAAATGTATGTTTCAGTCTTCTTGCAGCCGAAAGTTGATGACAGAAGCTTAAAGTAAGTGATGTATGTTTCACAGCTGTAATTCTGCTTTGTTTGACACGTTCTAAAATACATATTTTTTTAGAAACCGTGAGAAATATAGGATTGCAAAAGGAGAAGAGGAGAAACGGCTATATATTGTGGAGCAGAAAAGGAAGTTATTTCAGTCTTCAGACAAGGTAGGAAATGTTGCGGGAGGAGAACCATCTTAAGTTACAAATAATGTGGAGAATAAAGAAGCTAGTTATGTTGGAAAACTGAGTGCAAAACCTATAAGGGAGGGCCAGTAATGAAGAATACATGTTGCTCTGTATACATGATTTTCTTGGTTTCTTACTTATGCTTACACAATTTCACTGAACTATAAGAGAGAATAAATGAATATGCAAGACCACTGTATGTGTGTGAGAGAAGCGGGGAGCAAGAAATGTTTGAACTTCTCGTGAAAGCATGAGTATGTTTGACACAGGCAAATTTGATTGGACAAGTTTAGGTGGTGAGAAGCATTCATGTTGCTTTTTCCTATGTTACTAAGATTAATTGCCATGCTTCGCCTTAGTAAGTCACTTTTGTAAAATGATGACTGAAACATCCTTAAATCATTGTTACATTTGGTTTAAAATTGTTGATAGCTATGTTCCATGTATCTTTGGCAGAATTGATTCCAGTATTTCTTTATGCCTAACTTAGTCTTCCTCTAATGTCTCTGATTCAGAGTGACTCTGAAGATTCATTGATGCAGTCTAAGAGGAGACTTCATAGACGTAAATATGCCACATATCAAGCACGGAATAATATTGAGCAGTCTGATTCTTCTAGCGAAGATGTGGATAACTGTTTTGGATTTATAGAACAGGTGACTGCTTCTATTATTTTTTTAATAATTGAAAGTACTGGAAGTTTTGACTCCCTTTTTCTGAAACTCCAATATACTGTCAGAAAATAGATACAACAAATTTACTGCTGTAGTGCCCCTTGAGTATAGACATGGCATTTATCATTACATTTGGGTTGACTGTGCTGTATCAGGAGTGGGTGACTTCAGCAGGGCCAGAGGCCATGTTCCATATTTTCTGGTGGCATGATGGTTGACCTCCCAAGGTGGAAGGATGTGACCAAGGAGGCTAATATGCATACTGAAGGTTCTGGAAATTATTATTGTTAATTGTTTTTATAAAGGTTACTATTATGGCTTTTTGTTAATTTAAAAACATATTTAACCCTCAAACATGGATTTTTTAGCCTGGGGGAAAAACTTCAGTGGCCAAAAAACAAAAAAATAGGGGGGGGGGCATGGAGGGATCCAAAGGGAGCTGGAGGCCTCAGTGCATGGTAAAACTACCTCTTAGATGCACAAGGAAATTTCCTGAGCAAAACAGAGTTTTAAAAAATTAAGAAATTTCATAGAATCGTAGAATAGTAAGTTGGAAGGGGCCTATAAGGCCATCAAGTCCACACCCCCGCTTAATGCAGAAATCCAAAGCAGATCTGACAGATGGTTGTCCAATTTTCTCTTGAACACCTCCTGCATTGGAGCACTCACCACTTCCTGAGGTAATTGCTTCCATTGTCACACTGCTGTAACAGTTAAGATGTTTTTTTTTTCTGATATTGAGCCTAAATCTGGCTTTCTGTAACTTGAGTCCATTATTACATGTCTTACACTCTGGGATGATTGAGAACAGATCCTGCCCCCCTCCCGTATGATTTCCTTTCAAGTATTTGAAAAGTGCAATCATATCTTCCCTCAGTCGTCTTTTGTCAAGGTTGAACATGCCCAGTTCTTTCAGTCTTTCCTCATAGGGCATGGTTTATGGGTATGAGGTATGCAAACATTTGGGTATGAAGTGTGCAGAAATACCCCTAGGGCTGCATGTTGCTCCATGAGTTGCATTTTGCCCACCCCTTTTTTACCAATGAGTTATTTCATCAGTAATGTTTGGTTGAGGCTTGCTACATGAGTGCGTCACTGTTGAGTTTCTGGGAAATTGATTTCCAGCCATATTAGAACTGCTAGATAGCTCGGTGGTTTAGATATCTTTCTGTGGAGTCAAAGGTTGGGAGTTCCATTCTCAGCTGCACCTCGTTAATAAGGGCTGGACTTGATGATCCTTACGGTGCTGTCCTGCTGTGCAGTTCTAAGATTATTGTTACTATATTATTATTATAATGAATTCTGGGTATGTTAGTTTCTGTGACAAACATTAAACCAAAGGTGAGGGATTGCTTTCACAATTACCAAGACTAGCTCCAGAAACCACAAAAGTCACCAGGATCCTCCTGGAAAACAAGATTTATATTCCTCACACATCATGTTTCCCAAGAGAGTCACAGTGTCTTGGCAGGAGGATTGCAAATCTGGGAGAGGTACATGCAGCCCCTTGGTCACATGTTGCCGACTTCTGGTGCAGCTGTGGACATGTATTTGTCCCTGTCATCTTGGGACAAACAGTGTTTCAGATCACTGTCCCTTCCTCGATGATACTCCTACAGTGTATATGCTTTTATTCTTGTTGAAGCAGCTATGTTTATATGTAAAGATTATGTGTAGAACTAATGTATGTTTTGTAAGTTGTGCTTTAGTAAACCTAGTACATTGTGTTGGTAGCAGAAAGAATTGGAGAACTCATGTTCTTTTATTTTTATTACCCTGAGACAACTTGATACAGATTTAATTTAATAAACACGAACAAGAGAATGAAGAACTCTGTGAAGATCCTCCAGTTTGTAACATAATTTTTGACTCAGTGCTGATATGTTTTCATCCAGGAAGCAGAAGAAAGTGATGGTTTGAGTTTGTCTTCCAATGAGGAAGAATGGAAGAGTGATAGAAAAACTGACAGTAACAGTTCCAGGTAAAATCAGTTTGTTTCTTCTCCATTTAATTCTTGGTCTTTGGGAAGGAGCCATCCAGGAAAGGTAGGCTGTTCCCTTTTGCTGCCCAGCTAAAGAAAGCTTCACATATCTAGGGCACTTGGATAGCTTATCCCACAGTTCTTTCCCTGTCTAAGCCCAGGACTGGCTTCTCACATTTTTCAGTTACTTAGGAGTACTTACTTTTAATATTTAGATATTTTTGTCTTAACTGGTGCTTTTCTGTGCTGACCAGAACTTTGAGAAACAAGAAGAAAGATGGGGAAAATGTGGAGATGGCTGTCTCAACTTGGCAAGATTGCCAAAGAATGGTGATTTTATGAGCATTCATCATTAATATTAAATTCACTATGATCAGTTTTAGCATTCCAGAACTCTGTGCAGAGTCTCAGGATGTCCTAGTTCCACCAGTCTTCTCTGTGTATTCCTTTCAACTCCTGTGACCCCAAATTTCTCTTCAACGTCAAGTGTGAATAGGTCTCAGTCATTCAGTTCTTTGGCAGCCACACTGACCCTTGCTTTTGGAAATTTTACATCTGGTAGTTGGATGGGCTGTGGCATCTCTGCCTTCTGCCTCATCTTCTTACACAGGGATTAGCTGCCATTCAGACCCAGGTTGGCTCCATCTAGCCCCATGGCATCCGAAAGGGAGTCTTATCTGAGTTTGAGTTATTTGCATATCTTGTCATCAGCATCCCCAAATCTCAGAGGCCTCCATGAGTGAAACTATATGAAAGGCATTTGTTTGATGGCATAGATGCAGATCCATATCTCAATATAACTGGTATAAGAAAGAAGCTCAGCATTTTCCCCATGCAAACATGGGCCTAGGCCTGAAGCTTAGTACCTTGAAGTGTGAAACAGTAGTTCTTTTGTATGATAGTTGTATATTGTCATATGTATTGTTATATGGAGTCTGTGAGATTTTTAAGTTTAAATTTGTCAAACCACCCAGAGTAGTGTGTACACTAATGGGGCGGTATGTCTATCAGTCAAATGATCAGTCAAATAAGTATGTGCATTAGATATGCAAAGCTTTTTTTCTTCCCTAACCTATGCTGACTGGGTGCCGAAAGGGCAATTACTATACTTTCTGAATTTCTCTTTCCTTGTATGTTATAAGACCCCACAGGGAATACACAATTTCTGCAAGTGACTTTCTGAAAAAGGAGCATGTGCCCTCTTCTCCTCTTACAAAAGCAGTGGTGGTTGGAGTTTATCGGGAAACCAAAGGATTTTCAAAAGTTAAACTTAAGAGACTTCATCTATAGTTAAAGTACCATCTTGAAATACTATCAGTGAAATGTCCTTGGTAGCTCCATATCAGGCTATTTATGTTGTGCTTAGAGGAAGCAGGAAAAATATAATCTAACAGGTAGTCTTGTTAGTCTGTTGTAGGAAAAGAGAAATCAGAAACCATGCGGTACCCATAAGGCAATTTTCTATTTTTCATAAGCTTTCATGTGTGCAAACACGTTTCTTCAGATGAATAGAATAGCTGTGACTCTGAGGGGAGTATAAAACTGTTGGCAGTTTAAAATCATTGGCTTTAAAAGTATGTTTATCTCTTCAACATTCAAAATGCAAAGTTCACCAGAAAGTACATTGCAATTAAGTCATATGATCACCTCCTTTTCTTTTAGAAGTGTAGACAGTTTAGTTTGAAATTCCACATATGGGAATCTATAAAGTATTAGTCCAGAACAGCTATTATGGTCAAGCATCTCTATTTTAAAGGTCCCATGACCTAACCTGGTTCTTTCTCAAGTAGTTTAACTCTGAATAACATCCAGCAAACTTTAAAGTATTACTTCAAATGTATTCATTCAGATCTATAACTTGGCAGTATGTGTGTTCTCCCTGAACAGTGACTCCTCAAGCCAGTATTCTGACTGGATTGCTGATGCAGGGATTAACCTACAACCTCCTGTAAGAACTTCTCGACGCAAGACTATCAGATACTGTAGTTCTTCAGAAGATGAGGTATCATTGGAAAAAATATCTCCACCAAAGAGGAAGAAGAAAAGACGGAAAAAATACAAAACTAAAATGCATGAGGAGGTATTGTGGGTTTTCCCCTTCTATTTTCATGTATACGAATTAACCACTGTGCCATGAGCCCCATGATGTAGTGGTTAAATTGTAGTACTGCAGTCAAGCCTCTTCTCACAACCTGAGTTTGATCCTGATGGGTTCAGGTAGCCTTCCATCCTTCTGAGGTCAGTAAATGAGTACCCAGCTTGTTGGGGGCAGAGTTTTCCTTGTATAATTATCTTGTAAACTTGCCCAGGGCGCTATAGCGCTATGTGGAGGTAATATAAGTCAAAACAATAATAATAACAATATAGTTCATTTCATTAGGCTTAGATTACAAAAATGGGATGTGGGAGCACCCCTTGATAAAATAAGATCCCTCTCTGAATTTTGACTGGTTCACCTGGTTCTTTGAATGGATGGAGAAAGGGAAGGAAGAGTGAAGTTAACCACTCTTAAGACAGCACCTGCAACGTCTGGAAGAAGGAGCTTGCTCTTTCACCCACATCTTGCCATAGGGCAAATGAGAAAAATGATGCATGTTAGGGGTATGCTTTCTTTTATATTTTTTTATTGCTCCAGGCAGAATTCTGGAAGGTGCAGTGTATAGGTAGAGGTTTGTACACCCATAGGTTCCTCCCTCTCAGTGAAGGGTTTTTTGGATTATTTACCTTCACTACTAGCTTCTGTGGCCTTTGCTTCTATACTTCTGGTTAATTTGTGAAAAAAGAAAGTTGACATGCTGCTTCCTGATAGTCATAGTTCTTTGGGAGGTGGCCTCTATAGGGCCGAATGGGCAGTGAAGCTATGATTCCCAGTGTTCTCTGTTCCCAGGAGGGTCAGTCTCTGCTGGTTGGTCGGTCATGTGACTGAATAGGGAGAGACAGGCTTTTGCGAGCTTGGAGGATGCTGGGAGTTGTAGTCCCTGCCTATTAGGCTCTACAGAGGGTCTTCTGAAGAACTGTGACTCCCAGGAAGAACTATGGCAGATTTCTTTTTTAAAAAATAAACAAGAAACAAAGGCCAGAGAAGCCAATGGTGTAGATAAATACCCCAAAGGCCTTCTCAGGGAGAGAAAGAATCTAAAAGTGTGCAGATTTCTATTTGTGGGCTGTACCTCCCAGAATTCTTCCGAGGGAATTCTTGGAGAATTCTGGGAATTTCAGTCCAAAAACACAAAAGAGTACATCTCTAGTGTTCATATAGTTCTAGACAAAAGTAGCTTAATATTTTCCTAGCAGAAAGATCTGGAACAGCTTATTATGGAAAAAAGGTTGCAAATGTAATTCATTGGGTAGCTTTGATACAAATCATTATCTTACAGCCTTAATTCCTTATTTTTCAAATGGCAAATATTTTCAAATGCCTCTAGGTATATCTGTATTCCATGTTTATACCATCTAAGTACAGATACTACATTTGAAAAAAAATTAATTTTTTTGGTCTCTGTTGCCCTTTATTATGAAACTGCAGAAGTGCTGATGAAAATTTTGCAAGAATAATTGAAGTGTATCTGTAAGTTTTCTTTGCTAGTTATACAAAGAAACTGTATTTAAAACATGCCCCCCAAAAAAGTATGCTTGTGTCCTAACAAGAAAAAATAGAAGCTGACTATAACTTTAGTAAAGTCATCTTGCACACTTTTAAAGAATTAATTGGCTGACATTCATAACATTGTATTCTAAATTGAGTAATCTTTTCTAAGGATGTTGAAGTGAATGCCTCCCAACAACCTGCAACCCCAGAACTGCCCAGTGAGTTCCACCCTCCAGACTGGATAACAAATGTCAGACTTCGAAGGTCTCCCTTTGTCCCACAAATGGGTGATGAGGTGAGAGGACTTAAACTGTGCTACATGAATTGAGATCTACACTGAACAGTTCCACAATTGGTTGCATGTCGTGAGAAAGAAGTTCAAGTTGAAAGCCACACTGTGATTGTGTTTAGTCTTTTTATAGCCTTAAAGCATGCCTTTAAAAAAGAAAAGGCAAAAGCCAATACAACTGGTTCCAGCGACGTCGCAGAAGTTGCCAGAGCGAAGAGGCTCCAGGTGCTTGCAGACAGAGTCTATCCAGAATCACAGTGTGGATTTCGAGCTAATAGATCCACCATTGACATGGTATTTTCCCTCAGACAGTTGCAGGAGAAATGTAGGGAACGACAGCCACTCTTTGTGGCCTTCACAGATCTCACAAAGGCCTTTGATTTGGTTAGCAGGGACGACCTTTTTAAAATACTTCCCAAGATTGGATGTCCACCTCGACTCCTTAACATCATCAGGTCCTTTCATGAGGAAATGAAGGGCACTGTAGTTTTTGATGGCTCAACATCAGATCCCTTTGACATCCGAAGCGGAGTGAAACAGGGCTGTGTCCTCTCGCCGACCCTGTTTGGGATCTTTTTTGCTGTCGTCCTGAAGCACGCTTTTGGAACTTCAACAGAAGGTATCTATCTATGGACTAGATCAGATGGAAAGCTCTTTAATCTCTCTAGATTGAGAGCGAAGACCAAAGTCCAGCTCAAATGCATGCAGGTCTTCCTCTTCACCGATGATACAGCTGTTGTTGCCCATTCTGCTGAAGAGCTCCAACAACTTATGAATCATTTTAGCAAGGCCTGCCAAGATTTTGGATTAACAATCAGCCTGAAGAAAACACAAGTCATGGGCCAGGGTGTGGACTCACCTCCCTCTATTACCATCTCTAGACAAGAATTGGAGGTTGTTCATGATTTCGTGTACCTTGGCTCAATGATCTCTGACACTCTCTCTCTCTGTCGAGCTGGATAAATGCATTGGCAAAGCAGCTACTATGTTCTCTAGACTCACAAAGAGAGTATGGCTTAATAAGATGCTGACGGCATATACCAAGATCCAGGTCTATAGAGCCTGTGTCCTGAGCACACTCCTGTACTGCAGTGAGTCCTGGACCCTTTGTGCACGGCAGGAGAGGAAGTTGAACGCGTTCCATATGCATTTTCTTCGACACATTTTTGGTATCACCTGGCAGGACAAAGTTCCAAATAGAGTAGTCCTAGAACAAGCTGGAATTTTTAGCATGTATACATTATTGAAACAGCGACGTCTACGTTGGCTCGGGCATGTTGTGAGAATGGCTGACAGTCAGATTCCAAAAGATCTCCTGTATGGAGAATTAGTGCAGGGAAATCGCCCCAGAGGGGAGACCACAGCTGCGATACAAGGATATCTGCAAGCGGGATCTGAAGGCCTTAGGAATGGACCTCAACAGATGGGAAACTTTGACATCTGAGCGTTCAGCCTGGAGGCATGTGGTGCAGCATGGCCTCTCCCAATACACTTGTTCAGCAGGCCAAGGCAAAGAGGCAGTCCCGAAACCAGCAAAATCAGGGAGCTGGACAGGGGACAGATTGTATTTGTCTTCATTGTGGAAGGGATTGTCACTCTCGAATTGGCCTTCTCAGCCACACTAGACGCTGTTCCAAGACCTCTGTTCACAGCACGTTACCATAGTCTCTCGAGACTGAAGGATGCCTACACATTAAAAAAGAAAAGTGTGGTGATGCTGAGGGTGTACAAACTGTTATCCTGGAACCATCTGTGGCCTTTGGCTGCTTCTTGTGTTGTCCCTGAAGCTGGTGGCAATCTTCCACATTTTCCAGTACTGGAATTGGGCAGTGAAGTTTGGGACACTGTTTCCTGGCTTCAGATGTTACTGTTAACCTGTTGCTAGCAGAAAGGTAGATAGTGATCACGGTGGAGATTGTTGGGGATGAGACCCTGCTGAGGTGCTTGTATGTGTATGTGGGTGCACTCACATTAGATGTTTCCCTAAGGGCAAAAGTGTGCATTTCTAATTTAAAACCACAGGAGGAACAGCTATATATTTAGATTGTATAGTAGAGACTAATACCTTGTGCTAGTTTCTATTCAACCTGGGTGAATGTGCAGTGGTGGGAAATGGAAGATGGTAAGTGGAAGTGATAATGGGTGATCATCCCCCTCAATAATCAGTGCAGTCAGTCTTACAACTAAATAGAAAAAAATGTTTCTAATTTCAGTTAAACTAATTTTGTACACCACTATGTGATTTTCATTCCCTGACATAAAAACTTGTTTCTGTTAGGTGATATATTTTCGACAAGGCCATGAAGCTTACATTGAAGCAGTGAGAAAAAACTGTATTTATAAACTGAATCCTCACAAAGAGCCGTGGAAGAAAATAGTTCTTAGGGTAAGATTCAGCACTGGTTGTTACTCCTCCTTTGGATATTAATCTACAATTATTCTCATTGGTCACAGTAAGTTAGGGAAGGGCATAAGACAGTATGAGGTGAGCATTTAAATTTGTAACAAAGGGAAGAATCGAGGCCTCATATTTTGGGCATAACTTGATCTGCTTTATCATGGTAAGTTGTACATGTACGTCCATGTGTTATTAATCACAAAAATATGATACAGGCTATGGAACAATGGTCTGCAGTTCATCTGTTCGTTAATTGTCTGATGTTCATTTGCATTTATTATTGCTTCTGGCTCACCTGTTTTCGCTGTGTGCCATGCTTCGAGAGTGAGCAGGGAAATGCGTAAACACTATAGTGAGAGGACAACTGGTTGCTCTTTCTTGATTACTCTCTTTGGACACTGCAGCAGGGTGAACAAACTAAGAAAATAGCCATGTTTTGTAAATGATTGTGCAAGAATAGGTTCTATAACAATTCTCACTTCCGCTTGTGCAAGAAGCTGTGCAAACCAAGGAAATATCTTTGGATTTGATTTCCCTTTGCTCTGACAGAGGTCTGCTGCCAGACTAGCAGATGTAGGAGATAACTTCCTTTTCATTCAGCTGTGTATCTCGTTTTGTCTTGAAATACTTGTGTTTCCCTTCTTTTGAGACAGTTAATGATCAAAATTATCCAGAAATAGCATCAGAATGGTATTTGTTCCTTTTTAATGTTTACATACTTACTGTTTTAGCTTTAATATTGTCTTTTAATGATTTAAGCTGCCTCTTTATACTCAGTGTTCTTAGCTTTAAATATAGTCTTTTAATGATGTAAACCACCATTGTATACTCATTGTTTTCAACTTCAAATATTGTCTTTCAATGATGTAAGCCGCCTAGGGTCCTTCATAATGAGAAAGGCGGGGTAAACATATTTTAAATAAATAAATGAATATTCCTTTAGAATTCTCACTACAAGTTGCAGTGTGTTCTGTTCATTGTCTTAAAAGGCAGTGAATTTTAAATTTGAATTTTGATGAAAAGCTGCCTACTAGGAAATGGTAACAAATACGATGTAAACCCTAAATCTTGATCTCTGTTTTTTGAAGGTTTAATCGAAGTCTAACTATGAGCAATGTAGTTTTACTCAACTGGTGTTAATCTTGATTTTATGTATATCTGTTGTTAGGAACAAGAATTGGTAAAAATTGTTGGGATACGTTATGAGGTTGGACCTCCTACACTCTGCTGTCTCAAACTTACTCTTATGGATCATGTTACAGGACATCTTCAGGACAAATCATTTTCTATTAAGTATGTATGTATGTAACATATTTAAATGTGTGCATAATATAAGTAATTCGTGGACATTTGAAGACTAAATTGTAACCTTTCTTTTAGATACCATGATATGCCAGATGTTATTGACTTCCTGGTATTGCGTCAGTTCTATGATGAAGCAAGGCAAAGAAATTGGCATCCTTGTAAGTCTGTCCTCCTCAGATTATGGAAGAATCTTGGGAATGCTGATAGTGACAAATAGGTTGATGATATAGTGTTAATTCTGAGTATTCAAGCTAAGTGTGTGAATTTATGTTGTGTATTGCCAAGGAGGCAGGGAGTGCAATAGAGAAGATGGGGCAGCTTTCAACTTTGAGTCTCCTGGTGAAGTTCGACTATAGCCAGCTGACTGGAGTGATAGATATGGTGGTCAGCGACACTGGAATTCAAAGGTTGAGTGAAGCTGGTACAGAGGATGAAATAGACAAAATGTAATAGTTAAACTATTTTCCTGGTGGTCTACTGGAAGAAAGTTAGTTTAAAATAGTTGTATATCTCATTTCTATCTTATAGATGATCGCTTTCGTTCAATTATTGATGATGCTTGGTGGTTTGGAACTGTTTTGAGTCAAGAGCCATATCAGCCACAATATCCGGACAGCCCTTTTCAGTGTTACAGTGTTAAGTATGTATATGTTTGCTGTCATGTAGTCATTTCAGATTGGCAATAGAAACAGATTTTTTAAATGAATTTGTAGCTGCAGGTAGTCTTGTGAAAGTTTATAATAAAAAAATAGAGTACAGGAAAACTCCAAAACCTCACACTTGATTTTATCTTTTTTAGTTTTTACATTGAGCAAGATAGTAAACATATCTAATTTAATAGCTAATTCAAAACATATTAAAAGACACTTCTTTTTGTTTAAATGTTTGGTTTTTATGAAATCTGGTTTATATAGTCTCTTTAGGGCCTGAGAAAAGCATACTTAAATCACTAGTAATTTCTGAACTATTGAGAAACTGAGACTTGATTGTAAGTGTTTAGGCAAAATCCTATTGTGCATCTCTATTGGGCACCAGAAACATTCAGTCTACACTAATTAAAGGCTTCTTATATCCCCGTTTTCGATTCTGAGGCTTCCTTTTGCCTTGGGGAAGTCTTTGAGAGTGTCAGGACAGGGATGGGGAGCCTTTAAAAGTAAAAAAATTGCTGCTGGATTGGCGTCAGCAGTCACTGGCAGCAATCCAACAGTGATCCAATCCTCCGCCCCTATCACATGGCTCCCAAAGCCTTCCCCAGGGCAAAAGGAAGCTCAGGGAAGCCTCTAAGCCTAAAGTCAGAGAAGCTTTTCATTAGTGTAAGTTAAATGTTTCCAGTGCCTGATCCAAGTTGCAGCAGGTGAAAAGTTACACAATAGGATTTTGTCCATTGTATCATTTGCTCCAGAAGAAATCAATCAAAATGTGTCGAGCTTGGGTACGTTGCTCTTAAAGTTTGTTTGAGATCAGTTCTGCATTCAGAAAGATAAAATTCAGGATCTAGACCAAAGGGCGACTTTTTCTACATGAGAAAACATGTGCCTATGTCAGACTAAAGTTTCACTTAATTCAGTACTCTAAAATCAAAGTAATAACAAGGTGGGGGAGGGGAGAAATAACAACCATTGTGGTATTTTCTTGACATACAGCCTCTCACCTGTAAGTACTGTAATTATATTTGTAACCCCAGAATTTTCCTAGGAAAGTTGAAAAATGCAAAACCTCAGTGATAGCCAGGGTGGTGTAGGGGTAGAGTAAGACTCAGAAGACCTGGAAACACTCTTTGCGTGAGGTGGCAGTGGTAAATCACTCCTTGAACATTTGACATACCTCGAAAATCCTATCAGAATTGGGATTGCCATAAATTGGAAAAACAGCATATAACAACAAAACTGAATAAAAATGGAAACGTAAAGTCTATTTACAAATAAACAAACAATCCTTCCTCTACCCTAACAGAAGGGAGAGAGAATAACATGCCTGTTGCATCTTGAATAGTTATATATCAGATCTTCAAATTATAATGATGGAAATTAAGCACAAGCAACAACAATTGATTGTTAAAATGCAGGATCTGCTGGATGAGTTCCTCTCATAGAGATAAGGAGAACTATTGGATGTGGTCTCTACAGAAGGGAAAACCCCTGCTTATTTTTATTTTAAATATGCTTTGCCCATTCCTTTCTCTAATTCTTGTCATATGAGCAGAGGTATCTAAAATCCATATTTTAATTTGGTCTGTATTGGGAGAGGTAATTTCTTTCAGAAGTATTTTCACTTCTTTTTGTTTATTAAATAGATGGGACAATGGTGAAATTGAAAGACTTAGCCCATGGGATATGGAGCCAATTCCAGAGAATGGTATGCAAAAAATAGTTAACATTTTTAACTGTTTGTCTCTTTGTTCAATTTAAAAAGATATTTATAAATGAAATAACATAAATTGGTGGACTTTGCCTGTTATAGAGAATCAGCAGCTGGAGTAGGGCAACTGATATGTGCAGATGTTCTTGATGTGTGATCCTTCTGACAACAGGCTCAGATTGCTTCAGTCAAATTGCTTTTTAAAAAAGGGGCACAACACAAAGAGTTATGCAGCCACTACTTTAACATGGCAGGTGATCCATTGTATTCCTAATTCTTTTTGAAGTCCCAGTCAGTCCCAGGAACCTATTAAGTTTGAGCAGACAAATAAGGCAAGGAGCTGTGGCTTGAATTGATGCCTCCTTTCATCTGCCTACAAATGCAACATGTAGACGTTGTCTAGATGGGCGGGATATAAATGTAATAAATAAATAAATAAAATGTTACTTTTATCTTTTCCACTATGAAGAGAAAAAACAGTGACTGGGAGTAATTTTAAATGGAAAAACTGAGTGGAAAGAGCTAAGCACTCTCCACTTCAGTTCCTTATTCAACTGGGGGTGGGGGCGTGGAATGCAACTATATCATTGCCTCTTGGGCCTAATTGTGAGCACGGGGAATGGGGACTCAAGAAGAAACAAAGAACAAAACAAAGGAAAACAAGAATTACTAAAACAGGACTGAGACATGCATCATGTTTTTTTAAGTATCATATTACTGAGCATGTACTTCATCTTAATATTCCTTTATGAGCACATAATCCTTTATCTAGTGTGTAGGGATGGGCAGTGCAGCCCTCCAGAAGTCGCGTTCCTTACCTTTGCCTTTACTGGCTAGGACAGATGAGAGTTGTAATCCATGGAAATCCAGAGTGCTACACTTCGCCTACCCCCTTTGCCCCTTCATATGTTTTTGGTTAATAACTCCCATAAACTCTAGCCAGAAAAGTTGATGATGAGGGAATGTGAGAATTGCAGCCAGAAATATCTGGACAACCACAATTTCCAAGTCCTGGTTTAGTAATGCAGAGGTCTGCATGAGAAAAATGTGTGCTTGTATCAGACTAAACCTTGACAGCACGACAGCCTACTCTACTGAAATCACTAAATTTATCATGATATAAGGCCAGCTTCTTCTTCGTGGTCTCTGTGAATGCATACAAATGGGTTTTAGTGTGCCTGCGCAGAGACTCTCAGAGAGAGAGAGAGAAGAGAGAGAGCCCAGTGCCCCTTCCATGGAATAGGTATCTAACCTGTATACCCATGGTAAGGAAATTGTGGTGGGATATTACAAATGTGAATATTCAATACAGATTAGTGAAATTCATATAGTTGGAAGGTCATAAACATTTCAGTTTATTAAACATGCTATACTTTGTATTCTTCTCTTTTCACCTCTTCTTGTTGAAAATAAGTAGTTGACCAGCCTGAGGAATTGGGAGCTAGTGTTTCTGTGACTGTTGAAGAAATGGCAAAACTATTATACAAACCTCAAAGGGGGGAATGGCAGGGAAAATCCCAGAATGAAGAATGTGAACGGATTATTTGTGGAATCGATCAGCTTCTGAGTCTTGGTAAGGATCTTGAAATTTGTTAACAGTCTTCCTCATTTCTAAATGTGTATGAGAGAGAGAGAGATTAGGATGCACCTTGCATATATTTTGTGACTATAAATGCACTTTGCCCCAATCTTTTCTAAGTTTGTCAAAGGAAAGTTTAGCTTGTTTTTATAGCAGGACACATTATTTGTGTGAAACCTTTATGGTAAACCTTTTAGCTGCTACAGCTGATCAAACTAAATATTTTGACAGGTATTTCAGCAGCATTTGCTGGTCCAGTTGATCTGAATACATATCCAAAATACTGTACAGTGATAGCTTATCCAACAGACCTGTGGACTATCCGGATGAGACTAGTTAACAAGTTTTACAGGTTAGTCTAATTTGGTACTGAAATGAAGTGAATGTACCTTTCTTGCAAAATTGCTGTGAAGTTAAGCTACCAGTAAATATTTTCACAAAGAGTATTTGGAAGATCCTCATACTGCAGAATGATTATTTGGGAAGTACGGTGCAAATGGAGAAAGTAATATATCTTTAGCTTGTAGTACACCCTGTGTTTTGCAGGAATTACATGACTACCTTCTTAACCTTTGTATGAGAAACTGAAAAATCCACAATAGGATTTTTCAAAAAGTCCTTGTGAAGTATATAATCAGTGTTTAGAAACTGCTATGATGTATACATGAGACAGGTTTTCTAATGGCTTAGACATATATTGAATTTCAGTTCTACTAAGTGTCAAGATATAGAATATATATATTGTGTGTGGGGAAAATTGTTTAAGGGCAGCTGGCTCTAAAAGAGCATTTAAAAGGGTAAAGGATACTGGAACTTTTGCAAGAAACTTGCTATTAGAAGAGTTAGAAAAATAACAGTGCTATTGCAAAACTGGAATGAGTTTTGCATTGAGTGAGGTAATGTGTTATCTTGTTAAAAACAGGCATGGACAGTGAGATTCTTGAAACATTTCCTGTTTTAGTGTCTAAGGGTTTATTTTTACTTGATATATCTTTGCTGTAACTATTTTAAAATTAATTATTTGCTTGCTGTTAAATATAGGAGACTCTCTGCATTGATTTGGGAAGTAAGATGTATCGAAAGCAATGCCCAAACTTTCAATGAACCCAATAGCACAATCGCTAGTTCAGCTCAAAAAATCACAGATCACTTCTTAGAATTCATCAGGTAAGCAGTAGTTCCAATTGAACAATAATAACCCGTAGGTTTATTGCTCATTATGAAAATTTATGGTTGCTGCTTATTAGTGTCGGCTGTGAAAGTAGTTGGGAATTTTAACTCACTAATTTGTAAGTTAATACCTGATAACTGAAATATTTTCCAGTGGAGAAGCCATGTTAATTTGTTGCTACAAAAACAAAATTACAAGATATTTTGCTATACAGTTTTGATGACTATGTCCATGTTCAGAAACGATATATTTCCAGTATCACTTGTGGTAATTTTGGATACAGTAGAGACCATTCCATAGAAATTAATAGATTGGGAGTACTTATCATTTGCCTTCCCCTAAATCTTCCTTACTTCTATAAGTGATTTGAAACATTAATAGTAATTCTTTGTTTGCTGCTGCCAGTGTCTTTAAAAATAGATTTGTCTCTTTCCAATTCAACTTCATTCTGAAAAGGCATTGTTAAAGTTATAGTTTTAGGTTTCACCAGCAGCTGAAAATGTTCCTTTAATGTAACTTTTTCTCTGCCCCCCAGGAATCCAGATTGTACAGATATTTTTGAGCTGTGCATTGCAACAAATAATGAAGATGGCATTGAAGCTGGTGAGCTGGTAATGACATTTGGTTCTTATACATTTGTATAATTGTAACTGTAAATTATAACTTTAAAAATGTTACAGTTGTAACTTTAAAAAATGAAGCTATCTGATCTGTTTTGTAGGATGATGAAGAGACCTACATACCAAGAACATCATCTAAAAAAGTAAGTCAAGTTACTTCAAGTGTAATTTTCTCCAATCTATAAGAGAGTAGCAGTTTTGTAATAATGGTACTCCATAAGATGTAGAGATGGGAACGAAGCACCAAAATGTCAAGTTTGACGACCCATGAACCACAAATTCCCCCCCCCCCCAGTGACCCGACAAACAACGAATCAATTTGTCATTCGTCGGGTCATATTCCCTCCTCTTGCTATGCCCTGGTGCATAGCAAGAGGAGGGAAAGCAGGGATCAAAGCAATTGCGCAGCCACTAAAGGAGGGGGAAAGGGATCAAAGCAATCCTGCAGCAGCGGCTGCGTGATTGCTTTTATCCCTGCTTTCCCCCACGGGGCTTAGCAAGAAGGGGGAGAGCAGGGATCAAAGCAATCCTGCAGCGCTTTGATCCCTTTTCCCCTCCTCTTGTTAATCTCCGCATGGCATAGCAAGAGGAAGGAAAGCGGGGATCAAAGCGATCCCACAGTGGCTGGGGGATCCCTTTGATCTCTCTTTGATCCCTTTCCCTCCTCTTCTTATGCTGCACAGGCATAGGAAGAGGAGGCAAGGGGAACCAAGCCATCCCCCAGCCCCGGGGGTGGGATTCCCTTCGGGCAGGCTTTAGCAAGCCGCCCGAAGGGAAAACCCCTCTCTGCTTATGCCTCCGAGGAACAGCTGATCCGCGGGGGCATAAGCAGATAGGGAATGAAGGAACGAATATAAAAGGGATATTTTCTTTGCTTCATATTCGTTGGGGTCTCTGGACCCCAAGAATACGAAGCAACGAATATCTGACGAATCAGGGATATTTAATGAATATCCTGATTCATTTTTATATTCGTCCCCATGTCTAGATGTAGATGGATATTAAATATGATAGTCCACTGTATATACCCTGCCAGGTTGGCATACATTTTTTATGTATATTCTTTAATATCATATTATATTTAGGAATATTTTACTTCTATTTTAAAGAGACAGACCGTAAAAAGGAAAAGTATTGTGAAGCCAAGCACTGATGAAAATAATTGGAAGAAACAATGCATGGAACTTGTAAATTTGATTTTCCAATGTGAAGATTCAGAGCCATTTAGACAACCTGTTGACTTGGATCAGTATCCTGTAAGTTATTATTCATTGATATGACTGTTATTGACATCCGCCATTTTATAGAGGAAGTAACTTGTTTCCCAACTTAAAAAGGGCCAAGTTACTTGTAATGTGTGTTCCATTTCAAGTTCAGTAATACAGAATATTGAATTCCACTTAGCTCTGTACACCTTTTTGCAGTCTGGTTTGTTCAGATATGTTGGGTACATTATCCTTCATCCCTGCTAGCATGACTGTTGCTGCAGATAGGGAATATTGTAGTGTAACAAGAAAAGTCTGGACTGTTACCAGTAAAAGCCTAAACAGAGGAAACAGCAGACTAAAGATTCATGTTCCAAAGGCTTCCTTTGAAAGGAAAATCATAATACAATGGTGAAAGGCCATTGGAGAGGGAAAAGACCCTGCTTGCTTGAGAGGGAGTTAGAAGAGCCTGAGTCCTGCCACTCAGAACACCCTCTCTGTTGTCCCAATTAGATATATTTCTGGAGACATTGGAATTACCAAAAAACAAACAAACAACCTTCATTGAAGATTTCCGTAGGCAAGCAGTATTCTGCAGGTAAAACCAATGATGAGTTTGTACTCGGATTTGATTAGTTACTAATGCATAGAACTTTCAAATTTGTCTGAAACCCACATGCGTGAAAGCATAATGAATGTTTTGCCTCCTGAATTTTCAGAAATGTAGCTGTGGCGATTCCTCCCACTAATGAGAAAATTCAGTTTTAAGTTTTTTTAAAGTAAATCTGAGTGCCTGCATGTCATAAAAGTATTGATGCCTATTGATGTATTTCACCAAGGATTGGGGAATTTCAAGATCATAGGCGTTTTGAAAAGTTCTCCAGAACTGGCAAAATGGTGTCTCTATGCAGAACTTTCCTTCAGTCTGTTAACATTTTTCAAATATTATTCTCTGTAGTGGAAAATGAATTGTTAATTTTAGAATCAGACCTTAAAGCTCTACATTTGGACTTGAAAAGTATATGTTTACTTATTTTTTTCCTGGAAAATTGGAATTACCTTAGACTGTTTCTTATAAAATGCTCTTCACTTTCCCCTTGTTTTCATTCATAGGCATGTATGTTTTTATGGGATCTCCCCAACTGCTTAAATAATGAAGTCATTTGGGTTTTTTTCTGTAGGATTACCGGGAAATTATAGACACACCAATGGACTTGGGAACTGTAAAAGAAACACTAGAAGCTGGAAACTATGATTCACCAATGGAGCTGTGCAAAGATATCAGATTAATATTTAGCAATGCTAAAGGATACACCCCAAACAAAAGGTCCAAGGTAATATGTCTATAATGTTTAGCATGCCAGTCAGTTCAGCCTCTGTTGCAGTTTCAGAGCAGTTGAAGCAGGGAGGTTGGATCTTCTGTTTTGTGGAACTGTAAATCCTATAATCATCCTTTCTGGGAGTTTCTGCTGGCAGACTCACACCTAAATGTGGCTCCTAGCTGAGAAGGGTTCATGGCCTAACAAAGGTCAAACTCAGCCCTAGCTTCCGATTCAGAACGGAAGCTGCCCCACAGCTAGCTAGGAGCTTCCTTTTTGAACAGGAAGTTAGGACAAAACTATGCCTATGTAAGATCACAAATCCTTCTCAATCTGGTCTTTTCTCCAGGTGAACTACATTTAGGTTTTGTGGGTATGAATCTGTCAGGTAGAACTCCAAGAATGTGGCTTGGACATGTAGTCCAAAATATCTGAAAAGTCCATGCCTGGAGGGAGGAGAATAGAAACCCACTGTCTAAAGATATATTGATAGTGTGCTATAATTATAAAGCTTGGTTTTAAATTATAAAATACTAACTTAAATAGAGGAACCAGGTAGGTTTCCAGTCACAGTTACTTTAAAACTAACAAAATCAATAATGTTATTAATTGCAGAAACGTGTATCTGGAGTATCAAATCTTCCATGGTGTTCATAATAACTTGCAAAATTATAGAGGACTCGTGTTTCCAAATGTACTATCATATATATTTGTATCTCAGTTAAACTTTGAATGCTTTCATTGATGAAACTGGAGGAAGACCTACATTTATTTGAGTTAGGTTGTTGTAGCAGTTATCTTAAGTACATGGCTTTGTTCAGGAAATCTTATCCAAATAATGAATATTTGCTGTCAGCCAAGGTAGATAGACGATAGAAGTTGAAAAGGCCATATCATACCAGTTTTCGTATAGTGGAAAAGGACATCCTACAGATGGGGTTGCCAAGCAGGAGCCACTGACCTAATGTGTCTCCATGACTCCCTTTTATCAGGAGTAGACATTCCTTGCTTTGTCAGCAGAGACCAAGGAATGAGAGAATGATTGAGATCTGTCAAGGGGCTCATCTTCCCCAGCGGAAATTATTTCTCATCATTTCAAACTGGCCCAGGGATACAACTGAGTAGGAACAGGAGCTATTCCACTTCTCCAAGGAGACCTGCCATGAGACCAGAGTGTCTTCTTTATTTATGTGATACACTCCATCCACTCAGGCGTTCAATGGGTGCAAGACTACCACAGCCATAAAGGGGATGAGTGGCAGGATCCTCAGATGAGGGCCACCTGCCCCTCCCATTATAGATGTATATTCCCTCCATCTAGAATTTGTTAACTGGATCAAGCTGCTTATAGCTAAAGAATCATAGGAACCAGTGATAGGGTTAGGAGGCCACAAATTGCAAAGCACACCCTCCTTCTGCCAGCCAGGAAGTACTCTTCCTCCCCCAGCTCCCCCAACATTTTAGTGGGGACACAAGTGGTTTCTCTCCTCCTCCCTCTTCAAAACTGAAAGGCAAGCCACACTGTTCCAGTAAAGTATCAGAGGCTTTGATGCATTGAATGAGAGACCCTGTCATGTTCTGAATAAACAGTGAAGGGTATTATAAATCCAAATGGCACTTTAAAAATAAAGCTTTTCATAAACAGATTTTGTTGATAAGTTAAAGAACAATTGCTTATTGACTCTGGAGTTCTGCAAAACCTTCAGAAGCATCTTTCTATTGCAAAAGCATAGTTGTTTCAATGACAATAAATGAATTTGAAACAACCTTTTGAGTCCAACCAATTTGGTGGAATATACTTTGATTAAAATATTGTGGGAAGGAATGCTGGATGTTCTGTTGCAACCCTCACTAATCATTTGCTGCTTGTATTTTTATTTTATTTATTTAAAATATTTTTACCCTGCCTTTTCCCTTAAGAAAGACCCAAGGCAGTTCACAACATTTAAAGACAATATTTTAAGCTAAAAATAGTAGTAGTAGAAAAAATATTTTCAATTAGGTTCTCTCATGCTTAATCAACATGAATGTCAGTTACAAGTACAGCTGAGGAGAGAAATGCCAAAAAAGCATCAATGATTAACTAACAAATCATGCCATCAAAATGACTAACAGTGCATTATATTTCACTAGGGTTTAGCATAGGTTTGCCTGCATGTAATTTCAGCCTGAATTAAGGTTTTCATTGAAAGGTATAGATTTGTCTTTAAACTACATGGGGCCATGTTATTATATCTTTGAACAGAAAGTATTCATTTGGTTAAATTGATTAAATTCTTAATATGCTTCCCTTCCCCCCATCTAGATATATAGTATGACTCTGAGGTTATCAGCACTGTTTGAAGAAAAGATGAGAAGGCTTCTCTCTGACTTTAGAACTGGACAAAAATATAACAAAAGATTGCGGAGAAATCAAAGAGGTCCGAAGTACAATCGGAAACTGCAAAACTCTGCACAGCACTCTACCAAAACACTTAGGTAATTTTTTCTGGCCTTGATCCAGTAGAATCATTTGATTGACAGAGGCAGTTTTGTGAAAGAAAATTGGGGGAAATGATTCACCCCAGCTGCTCTCTTAAGATCTCCACTGAAAAACTTAGAAGTCCCCATGAGATTGTTGAGTAGCTCAAGGGGATAAAGGAAGATAGAAGGAAGACGTTCTGTAGCTGAAGCTGGTATGTATTAGTACAGTGTTGGTTCTTCTTCATGGCCTCTGTGAATGCACACAAATGGGTTTAGACTCTGCCTGCACAGGACTCCTCGGAATATTCTAGAGCTTAAAAATATGTGATTAGTAGGACGTTCCCCCGTGGCGTGCATGCTCCGCCCACCCGTAATACCTCAGTTCCTTTTAGCCGCCGCTGACTTTGGACTCCTTTAGCGACTATTAGAGCTATTCCTATCCTAATCATTCGGTTTTTTTATCACTTTTTTTTCGTTTACGATTTTGGATCACGGACTTCATTCCTAATCTATGGCATACGATCTTGGACTGTTTAACGTTTACGGCTTTGGATATCGGACGTTTTCCCCCTGTTTCAACTTCCCCCCCATTTTTTTTAAATGGCCTCTTCAGGTCCATTCAAGAGGTGTGCGTCATGTGCCAATAAGATACCTTTCACCGACGGCCACGATTACTGTTTATTTTGTCTAGGAGAGAGACATCAGATTCACTCCTGCACAGAGTGCAAAAAATTAACTAAACCGGCTCTTAAGCTTTGTTTGCAAAGACTTCGGTCATATCTCTGGGAAAAGTCCCTCAGACCCTCCAGCCCACCCACTAGCCCTGCGATGGAGCCTACCAGTACTCCCGTTCCTCGATCTGAGCCCTCTGTTCCATCGGCTCTGACAACTCCCTCCCCGAAGACCTCGTCGAAAGCACCAAGACCAAAAACTTCATCGACATCGACTTCGGTGTCGAAGGTGCCTTCGGTCCCAAAGGACCGCTCTCCTAAGAAGAAGAAAGATGGGAGTAAGCAAAAGAAGACTAAACGGGCATCCAAGTCTGCTCAGCCCCGTGAACCTCCAGCTGTTCACATCTCCCTTCCCCGATCCTGGAAGAGTCATCAAGGGACATCCCTGATCCGGATTCCCTTTCAGAGACTGAAGAATCGGGACCGCCCCCACAGGCTCAGGCTTTGGTGTCGGTACTGAGCTTGTCCCCATCTCAAGGCCATTCTGAGGCTGATGTCATCTCCAGCCCGGCCTCGGCCCATTCTAGCCCTATTTCGATCGGGCGGTCAACTGTAATCCAACTGTCCAACTCTGAGGCATCAGCCCCTCAGTCACCTCCGCGGAAGCGATCGGCAAAGCATTGTCATATCTCTCCAGCTCGGCAATATTCCCAGTATAGAGAGGTGATTCTTGTTCCTCGTCCATCTCGACGCCATGCGGTGTCAAAGAGTATGGTGAACCCCTCTATGCCGAGTTGGATCGATGTTCTGAGCGGTATCGATACCGCGTGGATGAGATCAATCCTCATTACATCGAGGATTATTACGGACGACCTAAGCGTGTTCACTTTGCTTATGTCTCTCCTGACTCTTTCCAATCACCCTCGCCGCCGCCGCCTCGGCGTCGACATCAAACGCATCTCCAGGTCGATCCCATACTCCCGATATCAAGGAAGTCTGCTTCCAAGCGTGGCTTGCCTCAGTCGGAGGCCCTTCTGGAAGCAGTGCCATTGAAACGGTCGAGCACGGCCTCGGTACCAGCAGCCTCAGTACCGCCCTCGAGTGTTCCCATCTCTAGATCCCGTTCACTTCGTCATGGTTCTACCTCGGTGTCAGCTCCTCAGGTCTCGATTTCTACATCTCGAGCTCATCATCGTTCTCCCTTACCTCCTCTCTCCATCTCTAGAGGTTCTTCGGTTTCTACTCTTTCTGAACACAGTCCTCCTTCTGAAGCTTCCAGGGAGTCTCCTCCTAACTTACCAACCCCTGATTTGGACGTTGAAGATGTTCATCCTCCGTCCCCATCCAAAGACTTTACCTCTTATTCCCAACTCATACTTCGGATGACCAAATCATTGGAGCTCAATATCGAGCAACCTCCTCCTCCTAAACAGGACCTTGTCTTCGACGACATAAATCAGGAAAAATCCCCTCCGTTGAGTCTAGCATTCATACCAGCCATGCTGGACCTTATTAAAGAATCATGGGACAAGCCATCTACATCCCTCCAAATTTCCAGACGGGTCGAGAACCACTACCGAACACATGGAGCCGACACAGCTTTCTTTGTCAAGCATCCGTCCCCAAATTCTATTATTGTACAGTCTAATCAATCTTGCGCCGGTAACTGGTCAACAGTCACCCCCACCAACCGAGAGGGTAGGAAGTTGGATGTTCTGGGTCGTCGTTTATATTCTTTGGCTTCCTTTGTGATGAGAGTTTCTAACTATCAAGCGGCAATGGGCGCTTATCACAGACAGTTATGGAACAAAATCCTTCCAGTCCTTCAGTCTGTTCCTGAGGAAACCAGGGCCAGAGCCCTTAATACTCACCTGGAAACCACTACTCTGGCCAAACAGCAGCACCTTGCATCCCGCCACACAGCGGATGCTGCCTCAAAGGCTTTGGCTTCTGCCATCGCCCTCAGAAGACATGCTTGGCTGCGCTCAGCAGGCATCGATGATGCTAGATCCCGTATTGAGGATCTTCCTTTTGACGGAGTTTGTCTTTTTAATGAAAAGACAGACGAGGTGATGGACAATTTACACAAAATTCATAAGACTGCCCGCTCCTACTCTACCCAGCAGCCCAGATACCAACACATCCAGTGGCGTAGACCCTTCACTTTTCAGCAATCATATCAACAGCCCTATCGTTCTTACAAACCTTTCACTCTAGCCCCAGAGAGATCCAATCCTCAATCTTCTTCTGCCGCTCCTTCCTTCCGTTCCCAGGCTCCGGCTCAGCAGCGCAGGCAACCTTTCCGTTGTCCTGCAAGAAAAAGCAAGCAATACCTTTGACTCTCCTCGTCTGCACCTGTTTTCCCCCTGCCCCCATCATCCACGGCTAGCCCCCTTTTTCAGCAAGTGGTCCTCCATCACCAAGGACACTTGGGTGCTCACCATCATACATTGTGGTTACCTGTTAGAGTTCACGGAACTTCTTCCTATCTGTCATCTCAGACCCACTGCTTACTCACCTGCCCTAGAAGACGAGATATCTCTTCTCCAAAAGCGGGCTATTTTCAGAGTTCCTCCCCAAGATGTTCTGAACGGATTTTACTCCCGTTATTTCACAGTTCCCAAAAAGGATGGAGGCCTCCGTCCCGTCTTGGACCTGCGACTTCTCAACACCTACATTAATCCGAGGCGTTTTCACATGGTCACCCTCGAATCCGTTATCCCACTTTTTTCACCAGGCAACTGGTTCGTAGTTGTAGATCTACAGGACACATATTTTCATATTTCGATCAACGAGCGCCACTTCAGATATCTCCGGTTTCTTTTCATGGGCACGGCCTACCAATTTTGCACCCTTCCCTTCGGTCTGTCCACCGCTCCAAGAACTTTCACAAAGTGTCTGGCCCCTGTAGCTGCCTATCTTCGACTGCACAACATTACGGTATTTCCATACATAGACGATTGGTTGATAGTAGCAGGATCATACGCTGCAGCCAAAAAGGATTCTACCTTTGTGCTGCAGACTCTGGCAGACCTCGGCCTGCAGGTCAATTACAAAAAGTCCCATCTCGAACCATCGCAGATCACGGATTACATCGGAGCACATCTCGATTCGATTACGGCCAGAGTATTTCCCCCTTCTGAAAGGATAGTCAAGTTAAGGCGAGCCATTCGCCCTTTTCGCCCTTACACCGCAGTCACTGCTCACCATACGCAGCACCTACTAGGTCTAATGGCTTCAACCACGTCTGTGCTCCAGCACGCAAGATTCAAAATGCAATCATTACAGGCTTGATACCTGTCCCAGTTCGACCCTCTCTTAGATCATCCTTCCAAACGTCTGCTGGTTATCCCAGAGTTAGCTCGTCAACTTACCTGGTGGACCTTTATCCCTCATCTCTTGGTGGGCCGCCCATTCAGGCCCCTTCAGTTGACTGTACAGGTCACAACGGATGCCAGCCCAATAGGATGGGGTGTGCACTGCGGTCATCACGAGATTCATGCCTTGTGGTCCAGCTCGGAGAGCTTGCTGCATATCAACCACCTGGAGATGCTAGCAGTCATCAAGTCCTTCAGAGCCTTCTGTTTTCTCATTGCAGGTCGTGGCGTCCAAGTCTCCACAGACAATATGACCACCCTGTATTATATCAACAAACAGGGTGGCACCCATTCGATGACGCTTCTATATTTAGCGATTCAGCTGTGGGAATGGTGTTACGATCACCACGTTTTTCCTGTAGCGATTCACGTGTCGACAGAGGACAACACGGTGGCCGATCGTCTGAGCCGTCTCACCACCCAAACTCACGAGTGGGACCTCGACGACTCCGTTTTCTCCAGTCTCTGCAGTTGGTGGGGAACACCGGTTCTCGACATCTTTGCCACTCAGGTCAACTCAAAGTGCAGCAAGTACTGCTCTCAGGCAGGAAGAGGCGAGAACTCTCTAGGCGATGCCTTCATGGTTCATTGGGGCGACACCCTTCTCTACCTCTTCCCTCCCATTCCTCTCATGCAGCGGACGATAGTCAAGATCCGTCAGCTGCGGGCCAGTGCCATCTTAATAGCCCCTTGGTGGCCTCGACAACCATGGTTTACCCCTCTCAGAGCCATGGCATCCGACTTCCTGAGATTACCGCTCCAGATGTCCCTTCTGACTCAGGACAATGGCCGGCTTTGTCATCCCGACCTGGAATCTCTACACCTCACGGCGTGGAGAATTCCCCCACCATAGTGGAGGTGTTGGATAAGGCTAGGAAGCCTTCTACTAAGTTGTTATACTCTTATAAATGGAATGCTTTCATTAAATTTGTTGCTTCACGTCGTTTATTCGCGGTCCCAGTTTCACTGGACACGCTTCTCAAGTTCCTCCGTTATCTCTTTGATCAAGGTTTGGCCCACTCAATGTTGAAAGTTTATATTTCGGCTATAGTCTCATATCAGCCTGTGGGGTCTGAGGCTTCTCGTTTATTTTCTCATCCTACCCTGAAGAGGTTTCTGAGAGGTTTGCGGAATATGCGCCCACCTATCCGACCTCCACTCCCTCAGTGGTCTCTCCAGGTCGTTCTCCGTGCAGTCGCTCGTCCTCCATTTGAGCCCATGGCTTCTGCACACCTCAAACTTCTTTCCATCAAGACTTTGTTCCTTGTGGCGATAACTTCTGCACGTCGAGCAAGCGAACTGGCTGCTCTTCGAGCTGATGCCCCTTATATTCAATTTTATCCCGACAAAGTTATTTTATATCCAGATGTGTCCTTTCTTCCCAAAGTGATTTCTGATTTCCATGTTAATCAACCTCTAATTATTCCGACGTTATTTCCGTCTCCTTCTGATGTTGAGCGCATGCTCCATTCCCTCGATGTTCGTCGCGCTTTAGCATTTTATATTTCCAGGACTAAGGACTTCTGCACTTCTCCTTGACTCTTCGTGTGCTTCCATGGCCCGCGTAAGGGTTCTCCTGCCTCCTCACAGATGGTCTCGAGATGGATTGTCTCTGCCATTACGTTGGCTTATGAATTGGCAGGCAAGACTCCGCCAGATGTGCTAAAGGCACACTCTACGAGAGCTATGGCTACTTCTATGGCCTGGTTGCGTGGCGTTGAGGTCCCTGACATCTGTCGAGCGGCTACTTGGTCTACACCCTCGACTTTTGTGACGCATTACCGTCTAGACGTCAGGGCTAAGAAGGAAGCAAGTTTCGGCAGGGCTGTGCTGACTTCATTGTTAGCGTGACGGCCCTCCTTCCGGTAAGTTAGCTTGCTAGTCACCCATTTGTGTGGATTCACAGAGGCCACGAAGAAGAAAGAGAGGTTACTTACTTGTAACCATAGTTCTTCGAGTGGTCCTCTGTGAATCCACACATCCCGCCCATCCTCCCCGCTGTCCGTCACTTGATGTCTTGAGCTTTGCTATGGTCAGAGCCTTGACAGCGGCGGACATTTCGGAACTGAGGTATTACGGGCGGGCGGACCATGCACGCCACGGGGGAACGTCCTACTAATCACATGTTTTTAAGCTCTAGAATATTCCGAGGAGTCCTGCGCAGGCGCAGTCTAAACCCATTTGTGTGGATTCACAGAGGACCACTCGAAGAACTATGGTTACAGGTAAGTAACCTCTATCTGACTCATGTAATTTTCAGTTTGAAAATGTTTGCTAACAGGATGAACAGTGTTCCTTTGTAATAGTCTTGCTGTTGGCAACTCTTTTGAAAAGGCGTTTAAAACTGATGCTTTTCAGTTTTAGCTGGAGGTGGGACTTCGTAACTTATGTCTGACCGTATCTGTAACAGTGTATGCTGCTTCCTTGCAACATCTGTGCACAATATAGATTTGTGCCTCACGTCAGATGAAGAGGTGCTGCCTAACTAAGGGAACATTGTTTGCTTGTTCAAGCTGGGATTTTAAAGTCTTATTGCTAGCACTGCTACCAGTAATTGTAGCTCACTGACCTGTGTACCTGGCTGCAGATGCACAGGTCTGGAGTCTGATTCCCTTGTATGCCTCCTAGGAGGTGAGCCAGACTGTGTAGCACTGGGCAAGCTTTGCAGTTCTAGAGTGGCCCCAGAAGAAGGAAACAGTAAAGCACTTCTGAGTACTCTATACATAGAAAACCCTGGAAAAGGTCACTATAAATTAGAATTGATTTGAAGGCACACAATTATGAGTATTAATTGTTACCAGAAATTTCTATATCACTTTTAGTTAATATTTAATTCTATTAGATCTTAATATTCACTTAATTGGTACAATTAAATATTAACTTTTAATACTGATACAGTTTGCAGTACTTTATAAAGCTAGAAAAATTCATTTGAAATGTGAAGAAATGCTACATAATAAATCCATATTCACAGAGTGCATATTATTTTCATTCTTTTCGTCAAGAAATACAAAGCAGAAGCAATGCAAATCTCAGGCATCAATTCAGTCTGAGCCGGAAGATTCTTCTAACCAAAATACCTCACGTAGAAAGCTCCATTTTACAAGCCATAAAATATACACAAGCAGCTCTAGTCATGGTATTGCTGATGTGTTGTCTGACTCTAACTCTGCATCATCTTTTGGGAAGAAAGTGCGAACAAGAAGCACAGGTGTAGTGCGCAGTTCCACATTGTTATCAGGTAAGTACTCTGGGGTGGAAACCCAAAAGGCCAGTTCATTTTTCGGTTTCTGTGTGGGATTGTATCAGATTTGACTTTTCTTCTCTGTTTTTTTGTGTTGTTCCAATGCAAACCAAAGAAATGAACATGTGAGTTCCGAAACATTTGCAACTACAACAGTTTTCTGAGAGAAGGGTTTCATTTTCTGACAGAATTGCAAGGGTGCCAATATTTTTGGCCATGACTAGGTCTGGCATCCTCCCCACCCCACTGTTGGAACTTTGGCAAAGGTGGAGCACCAGCTGCATCTCCTTCTGCAGCTTCACACAGGAATTTTACAAGGATAGATCTCAATGGAAGGCAGAGCATTCTCTCTGCCCTCACTCACGATTATCATTGGATTGCAGTTTTAGGACCGCTGAACATGTTAAAGCAATGAAGTGATTTTGGTTTTTTGCCACCTTCCAATATTGCAAAAAAACAAACAAAACAAAAAACCACATCAGTATGCAACTACTCTTTCTTTAAAATATGGGTGGTTTGCAGGAAGCTAAGTGACCAGCTTTGGATATACCAAACAATGCATTTATAATTGCCATTTTTTAACAAAATAGTGAACACATAATACACACACATTTGCTGTTGATTTTTAACATGCACACCAGTATCTTGTTTAAACATCTGGAATGCAGGGGAACCACATCCACAGTGCTCTGCACTTGTCTCAGCAATCTCTGGCTTGCAGTTACCCAAGCCAGAAATCACCTTATTGAAAAGAACTGAATCCATTCCATGTAGTGGCATTCTTCAACCAGGCTGCTGGCCATTGCATTTTTACTATTGGTAAGTTTTAAAATTTAATTGTTTGTAATATTCCACTTTGAACTGCCAGCTGATAATTCATTCTTAATGGTCTCTATGACTCACCCATGGTCATGCTGAGCTTGCACAGAAACGTTTGGGAGGTGACTGGTGGTTTTGGCCGCAGCTCTACCAACAGACTAGTGCACATGACTATACAGGGGTCCCGTGTTCCCCTCTGTTCTGTTTCCCCCACTGCATTGTTTGCAAAATGTTGGGAACTTCTCTGTTCATTCTAATTGAATTTTTAATTCTTTGACTGTTTTCTTGTACATTTGGCTCCTCCCTCTCAGACTCTGTTTTTATGTAGTGTTTCATTCATAGTTTTTCTCAGACTCCTCAACTTTGATTTATGAGTTTCTTCTCCACAATTTGTGGCCTTTAAGGCTTTATTTTAAAATTAAGTTCAGTGTGGGTGCAGGATCACTCAGAAATACATACAGCCTTTTTGTTTAATAGAAGGCTATGGGAGAGATTGTTAATATCTCTTTAAACTGTATCTTCAAAGCAGACAGCTGAAACTCCATGCACTGAGCTGGGAGAAGGCTCTTAAGCATCAGAAGAGGCAGAACACACCTATCCACCTGTGATGCCATTGGTCTGTTCTTGCTTACCTATGACAAGGAAGCAGCTTCACCCGCCACCCACCACAATTAGTGACCTTAGCTGCACATTTGAAACCACTGATGTTGACTGTGATGACATCAGCCATTCATGCCTATCTCTAGTCATTATCTCTGTATTGCCTCCTGTGCTTCTTGTGACAAGTTAATCCTGATGCACTTTCTTGTATATCCAATTTTTTCAGAAAAATGAAAAACTCATATTTTGTGCTGGAAGAGGATTATTCTTCCCTTTTTGTGCATCTCTGTCCCATCATTGTGAAAGCTTTTCAGGGGAAAGCACCTGACGAGCCCCACATGGTTGACAAAAGGGGGTGTAGACTGGAATCCATTAGCCAAAAACTATATTTTGTCACAGTCCCGTGCTTTAGAAAAGCCAACTACCAAGCTTGCATAGAAGCATATTGGCAGTTCCTCTGGGAATTAATTGTCCCTATCCTGGACATCCTTCCAAAGGATGACTAACAAACAGCCTACATCTTCCACACAGTGACACACCAACAGAGAGCTCAACAGAACACCATAGCCCATCAGTTTAGCCAGTTGTGAAGCCAAAGCACTCGCTACCACTGTCATACTCTGCAGATACATTTGGCTATGGTCATCAGGCTTCAGCTCAGAGACCAGATTTGTGATTGGTCTTTTATCTTTTGATAAGTTTGGGTCCTTCAGTACCAACACAGACAACAAACATGGTTACAGTCAGAAAATGAGGGCAGCACCGAAAGGACTCAGATCACTGCCACTCCCAGTCTTCCTCCAAGCAACATACTGATGCTTGATATCAGAGCAATCCACCCACTCATTTTACCACAGGGCATCCTGGTCTTGTTTGTTTGTTAACTCTAATCAGAAAATATTCTCCCATTGTGAGTAATATTATTTATCTTCTTCCTGGTTATTGTAAAATTATCTTACTTTTCCAGAAAGTGAACTAGAACACTCAACAACTGCCTCATCATCTAGTAGTTCAGAAGAAAGCAAAGAAAGTTCTGCTGCTCCTTCATCTCCTATATTGCATAATGGAATATCTGGAGGGAAACGAAGCACCTACAGAGTCACTAGAAATAGAGTGTATCAGCAACAGCAAATGGGTAAGAATGTTAATCACAATCATAGCTGCCTCTTCTTTTACTTTGTTTGTATTTGTGTATTAATTTTGGAATCTGTGCCATACTTACTGGTCCATGCAAGATTCTGAAGTCAACTTGAAGTCAACAAATGTATTTCATTTCTTTATTTAAACTATTTTTAGCCTGCTTTTCTCTTTAAAAAGGACCCAAAGTGGTTTAAGTCATTAAAAGTCAATATTTGAAGCTAAAAACAGTAAGTATACAAATACTAAAAAAGATCAAACACATACCACATTAAAAAACAGCAAACAAAAGCAATACTAAAACATATTCAAGGTAGTAAATACAGCCATCCATTCAAAAACCGCACTCAAGCAGCCAGTCACTAAGGGAAAGCTTATATGAAGAGAAAGGTCTTTGTCTGCTTGCGGAAGGACAGCAAAAAGCAACAGAGAAGGCCCTCTCCCATGTCCCCACCAAATACACATGTTAAGGTGGTGGAACAGACACAAAGACCTCTCCTGATGAAAACTAAAAGGCATACAAAACTAACAGGGAAACATTGTTTCTTCATCGTGGCCTCTGTGAATGCACACAATAGGGTTTTAACAGCGCCTGCGCTGGTCCTCTCAGAATCTTCTAGAGCTTTTGTAGAAAAGTAACAAAGTTTAGAGTTGCCCCTATCGCGCATGCTCCGCCCGCCTCAGCCTTCAGTTCCATTTTACCGCCTTTGTGATTGGAACCTCTCGATCTAAGAGCTATCGTATTTACTATTTCTGACTGATTTACGAATTTTGACGCGGCTTTTTCTAAACGGATATTCGAACTCTCTGTTGCCCCTGATATTCGGACTGCTTGACGATTCTTCGCCTTCGAGATTTGGATTGGGTTATCGGCTGTCTTGTTTTCCCGCCTTTTCTTTTGACTGTCCGCTATCCTTGCCTTACATTTGTTTTAGGATTGGACATTCGTTCTTCCAGATAATCGTGAGTCTTGCTACCACAGTTTCGCTATACTTTATGTCCCGATCCGGTCCCTTCAGTAGGTGTGTGACCTGTTCTAGAAAGTTACCATTCTTTAAATACCAACTGAAAACCTGGCTGTTTAAGCAAGCCTTCCCTCCACCCACCGTCTGAATTTTTGTTATTTTGTGTTTTCTCCCATCTTGGATCATTGTTTATTTAGTAATATATTATGATTTTAAATTGTTAAATTGTTACATGATATGTTGTTACCCGCCCAGAGTAGTCTATATGACTAGATGGGCGGGCTATAAATGTAATAAATAAATAAAATAAATAAATAAATTCTCCGATGGTCACGACCGTTGTCTCTTCTGTCTAGGAGACTCCCATCTACCACATTCTTGCAAACACTAAAAAGTTTACTAAGCCGCCCTTAAGGCCCGACAGCAGCGTTTAAAGCTTTTTCTCTGGGATACAACGCTGTCGGCGTCGAAACCCTCCGAGATGGAAACCACCCCCACACCATCGACTACTCCTCGTTCGGAGGTCCGACTTGCTTCTCCACCTCCGGCGTCATCATCAAAAGCTGTCGACAAACCTGCGAAGAAATCCGCGTCGACCGCAAAAAAACTTACCTCGACGTCTAAATCCACGTCGAGCTCTTCTTCGAAGGATCCTGCAAAACATACGAAAAATAAAAAGGAAAAGTCGAAGGACCATAGAAGACAGTTACCTCCAATTTCGACATCGCTGCCATCTCTGATTTTAGAGGACTCGTCCCGGGATCGGGAGTCCCTTTTGGAAGCCGCTGCTTCCCTTCCACCTATTTATTTATTTATAAGCCGTCACCGGCTTCTTCTTCCTCTCCCTCGAGAGCACCTTCTCCACCTCGAAAGAAGGTTGCTAAAACTAAACACCTCTCACCTGATCGGCGCCGGAAGTCCCGATGTGAGGTGGTTGTTCTACCTCGACCCTCACGACGTCGACACAAATCAAAGTACGACGATGACCAGGTTTACATCGAGGTCGACCGTAAAAAATCCCGACGTCGACGGGACGAATCCGACACCGATTCGACGTCGACCGAAGAAGACTACAGAAGGAAGAAAAAGATTCGATATGTATATGCGTCTTCCTCTTCTTCCTCCTCTTCATCTCCTCGACATCGACGCCGAAAACATGTCGACGCCGATGCTACTCGAAGCTCTAAACGTTCAGGGAAGAGTGGAGAAGTACCCACAAGGACTTCACATTCAACGTCGAAGACCGCCTACTATAAAACCCACTCGACGTCCATGCCTCACAGTTCTGAGTCGGACAATAGAAAACATAAAGGGAAGAAACACTTACTCTCTGATACTGATCAGGACGAGGCTCTCTCCTCTGCTGAGTCCTGCCAAGGAGACGAAGTTTCCTCTGAAGCCTCAGGAGAAACACCTGTCGGGGGAGACCCTTTGAACTCAGATGCTGGGGACCCTCACCCATCTTCACCATCAGAAGATTTCTCTTCCTATGTACAGATGATTTCCAGGATGGCTAAAACCTGAAAAATTGAAACTGTACAACCTCCTCCCCTATCTGAAGATCTCATTTTTGGGGATATTAATCAAGAAAGAACCCCCCCCACTTAGTTTAGGATTCATTCCTGCTTTGATGGATCTTATTAAAGAATGTTGGAATCAACCATCCACCTCTGCTCCTGTGGCTCGCAGAACAGAAAATTTGTATCGTATCCACGGAGCTGATTCTACCTTTCTAACGAAATACCCGATTCCCAATTCGCTAATTGTCGAATCCAGTTCATCAAGGTCATCAGGAAAGTCACATGTCACCCCCACTAATAGAGAGGGTCGAAAACTGGACGTACTGGGAAGGAAAATATATTCCCTTACAACCTTTATACTCCGGGTAGCGAATTACCAAACAGCTATGGGAGCTTATCAGAGACAGCTATGGTCAAGAATACTCCCTGCCCTGCAAACAGCTCCAGATGACTCCAGACAGGGCTTCTTGAACACCTGTGCTGAAGCCCTAACCGTCTCCAAACACCAAAGATTGGCTTCCCGCCATTCAGCAGATGCGGCTGCAAAAACACTCATGTCCACCATCACCCTGAGACGACACGCTTGGCTCAGGTCTTCTGGCATCATAGAAGATGTGAAAACACGCGTAGAAGACCTACCTTTTGATGCAAAAGGCCTCTTCAATGAAAAAACTGACGATAACTTGGAGAACCTGCATAAAATAAAAAAGACTGCTAAATCATATACTATACAACAGCAACCTAAATACAAATATCAGTAATCAGTTGTAAGCAATACCCACAACAATATCAACAACCGGCTTCTCAATCCTACCGTCCCTTCAAAAACCAAAACCAGGCAAGATCCTCGCAAGCTTCATCTTCAACTTCCACGTTTAGACCGCAATCCTCCACACAACGCTGTAAGTCTTATAAACCACAGTCTAAGAAACCAAAGCAGTATCTTTGACTCTCTTCTACCCGATCACAATCATCCTACTTGACTAGCACCATATTTTCACAACTGGGCAAGCATCACAAAAGACGCTTGGGTATTAAGCATTATTCAATTCGGCTACAGTATGGAATTTACAGAATTTCCTCCTCTAGGACAAGTCAAGCCTACATCCTTCGATCCTGTTCTAGAAGAAGAGATTCTCACCCTTCTACAAAAACAAGCCATTCAAAAAGTGCCTGCACGGGACATAACAAACGGATTTTACTCCCGCTACTTCGCCGTACCAAAAAAGGACGGCGGGATCAGGCCCATTCTGGACTTAAGACAATTAAACACTTACCTTCATCCATGACGCTTTCGGATGGTCACATTAGAATCCATCCTTCACCTGCTAAGGAAAAAAGACTGGTTCATAGTAGTAGATCTCAAAGATGCTTACTTTCATGTAACCATTCATCCATGTCACAGAAAGTTCCTCTGATTCATTTTTCAAAACACCATTTACCAATTCCGTGCTCTTCCGTTCGGGCTGTCCACAGCCCCACGGACATTCACCAAGTGCATGGCTCCGGTGGCGGCCTACCTTCGTCTTCACGGCATCCAAGTCTTCCCGTATATCGACGACTGGCTGGTGGTATCTCCATCAAGGCGAAGAGCACTTCGAGACACCAAGTTCGTTCTCCACACTCTGAGGGACCTCGGACTCTCAGTCAACCACAAGAAGTCCCACCTTGTACCATCCCAGGTGGTCGACTATATAGGAGGAAGGTTGGACTCTCGCAAAGCTCGAATATTCCTACCACCAGACCGCATAAAGAAAATCAACAGAGCTGTTCACAAATTCCGACCACACTCCAAGGTATCAGCGAGGCACGCTCAACATCTACTTGGCCTCATGGCTTCCACGACATCAGCAGTGTCACACGCCCGCCTGAAAATGCGATCTCTTCAGGCGTGGTTCCTGGCTCTTTTCGATCCTCTTCAGGACAGTCCACGGAAGCGGATGCTTGTCACAACAGAGTTAGTGAAGCAATTACAATGGTGGATGTTCTTGCCACATCTCCTAGTCGGCCGACCCTTTCGACCTCTGCAACTGACAGTTCAAGTGACGACAGATGCGAGCCCCACAGGATGGGGAGCGCACTGTGGATCCCATCGGATACATGCCCTGTGGTCACATCACGTCAAGGGCTTACATAACAATCACCTGGAGATGCTAGCCGTCATAAAAGCCTTCAAAGCGTTCCTTCCTCTGGTACAGGGTCGTGGTGTACAAGTGATCACGGACAACACCACGACCATGTCCTACATCAACAAACAGGGAGGGACACGCTCCATGTCCCTTCTCTTTCTCTCAATACATCTGTGGGAATGGTGTTAACCACCATCAAATTTTTCCAGTCGCGCTCCATGTCTCGACAACAGACAACGAGCTCGCAGACAAACTGAGCCGTCTTACAGCACAAACCCACGAGTGGGAATTGGACAAGGAAGTCTTCCGCTTGCTGTGCAGCAGATGGGGCTGCCCCGCCGTGGACATGTTTGCAACTCAAACCAACAAAAAATGCATGAGGTATGCCTCCCGTGCAGGCAGAGGCAGGCATTCACTGGGGGATGCTTTCATGATCCCATGGGGGCCAGATCTCCTTTACCTTTTTCCACCGATACCACTCATCCAGAGGACACTGGTCAGGGCCCGCCAACTGAGGTCCGATGCAGTTTTCATTGCACCGTGGTGGCCTCGTCAGCCATGGTTTTCCACCCTCCAGGCGATGGCAGTGGATGTGCTCAAACTACCAAACATCCCTCATCTTCTGACACAGGACTCGGGCCAAATCTTTCACCCAGACCTCGAGTCACTACATTTGACAGCCTGGATGATCACCCATCGATCAAGGAGGTCCTAGATAAAGCCAGAAAGCCATCTACCATCCTCCTCTACAAATACAAGTGGAATAATTTTCTTAAGTTTGCCCAATCAAATCACCTACAGGCTTGCCCTGTTTCCTTGCCTACCTTACTCCAATACCTTCGTTATCTGTTTGACTCCGGTTTGGCACTATCCACCCTTAAGGTTTACATCTCTGCCATTGTTTCTTTCCAACCTCTTGAATCAGATTCTGCTCGTCTTTTCTCACACCCTACTGTCAAATCCTTTTTGAAAGGTCTCTCTAACATACGGCCACCAATCAAACCTCCTGTACCTCAATGGTCCCTTCAGCTTGTGTTGCGTGGGCTTACACGCCACCCGTTTGAACCTATGGCATCTTGTGACATTAAGCTATTGTCCTTTAAAGCATTGTTTTTGGTGGCCATTACATCTGCAAGACGAGCAAGTGAGTTGGCAGCTCTCAGATCCGATGCTCCTTACCTTCAATTCTTCAAAGATAAGGTTACTTTATATCCGGACATTTCTTTTCTACCGAAAATTGTGTCAGATTTTCACGTTAATCAACCCCTCATATTGCCGACTTTGTTTCCCGAACCAACCACGGATATTGAGCGCATGCGTCACTCTCTCGATGTTAGAAGAGCCTTGGCATACTACCTTTCACGAACCAAGGACTTTCGTACCTCACTGAGACTGTTCATATGTTTCTATGGACAACGCTCTCCTGTCTCCTCTTCCACTGTTTCCAGATGGCTTGTCTCTGTTATATCTCTGGCTTATGAGCTGCAAGGCAAGACCCCTCCCGAGGGCCTCAGAGCACATTCCACCAGAGCTGTTGCAACATCAACGGCCCTGCTGCGTGGTGGCTGCTCTGCAGATGTGCCTGACATCTGCAGAGCAGCCACTTGGTCCAATGTGTCAACCTTTGTGACTCATTACAGGTTGGACCTTCGGGCCAAGAAGGAGACAAACTTTGGGAGAGCTGTACTGACCTCTGTTCTGCAGTGACGGCCCTCCTTCCGGTAAGTGAGCTTGCTAGTCACCCTATTGTGTACATTCACAGAGGCCACGATGAAGAAAGACAGGTTACTTACCTGTAACCATGGTTCTTCAAGTGGACCTCTGTGAATTCACACATCCCGCCCAGCCTCCCCGCTGTCTGTCACTGATTATGTCTAGACTAAGCTCAGGCTATTGTGGCGGATAAATGGAACTGAAGGCTGAGGCGGGCGGAGCATGCGCGATAGGGGCAACTCTAAACTTTGTTACTTTTCTACAAAAGCTCTAGAAGATTCCGAGAGGACCAGCGCAGGCGCTGTTAAAACCCTATTGTGTGCATTCACAGAGGTCCACTTGAAGAACCATGGTTACAGGTAAGTAACCTGTCTTTCTAAAACCACCGACATAGTTTCCTAAAATGTTAAAAGTACAGATGGGACCTTCATGCTTCATACAAAGCACAGCACCACAGATAGTGCGGAGTTCCGTCTTCCTCCCCTCAAGCTACCTGGTCCACTTACCGGGCTCTGCATGCCTTTCTTACTGGGCTCTGCTGGGGCCTTTCTTCGTCAGTGGCGCTCCAATCCACACAGGAGCTCAGACAGCCTTTCTCCGCCTTCCCAGGCAACCAGCCACTCATCGGCTGTGCAGGGAGGCTCCCCATCCCACCTCCTCACCCGATTGGTTGGCTGCCTGAGGAGACCGAGAAAGGCTGGCTGGTGGGCTCCTGTCTGGATTGGAATGCCACTGCCAAAGAAGGAGCCCAACAACATGCAGAGCCCGGTAAGTGGACCAGGCAGCCTGGGGGAAGGGAGATGGAATTCAGCACCACCTGTGGTGCCGTGCTTCGCAAGAAACACGAAGCTCCTATCTCTAGTTAAAAGTAATACACACAGCAAGTGATGTGAACACCACAGTGTAGAATAATATAATCCAGTCACCATTTTGAAACCTCTCTGAAATGGTAAGTATCAGCCATGCTGTAAATAACTACTACACAACTAATTATCTGTTGTACACTTCTTTATTTGTATTTTGTATATTTTAGCCATATACGACCTGGTCACCTGGCCGTAATAAATAAATAATAATAATCATCATTCTAAACAGGAAAATAAGCATGTTAGATCTCCTTGGGAGTGAGCTTAGGGCTGCCCCTTGAACTCATCATTCTGACTTCCAATTGGGGCTATTTAGAAGAGGGCTCCACCATATGAACTGGAAACACAGGATGGGTCATATAGTAAGAGTTCCTATTCTAACTCCATCCTAGATGGTTTTGGAACCCTAAATGTCATTGCTGCCCTTTGGAATTACACCCAATAACTCTTTCAACAAGATGTAGTTTTGGAATCTTCATTATGAGTCTTGAAATATTAAATCAAGAACATACTCAACTAAAATGCAGTTGTGCCAAGTTTCTTTCAAATGTCTCTCTTTCTATAATGTTGCAGACAATGGTTAAATTAACTATTGAAATCGTTTTCTAAAAATGATTAAGATCTAAGTAGCAGAGTTGACCTAAACTTTTGGATGACTGTTGCATTTAGAGATAAGTAAATTATTTATATTGTTGAAAATGTCCCAAGTTAGTAAATGTCTGTGTTTTTATGTGCAGCTTCTCAAGAGAATGAAAGTAGCCAGAGGACTACCAGGAAAAGAGTATGTGTGAGAGAAACTTATAACTCAAAAGAACCTTATGAAACTTTGAGTAGCAGATATGGAAGGCAAAGAAAGATTCCACGTAGAAGTGCTGCTGTGGCAGCAAATAAATTAAGATTGATGAGTGATGTAAAAGAGGAGATATCTAGCTCAGAAAGTGTTGGCATTGGAAACAAACACAGAAAACTTCCTCATCGCACTGCTTCCGCTGCTGCAAGAAAAGTGTTGTTACGTAACTCTGAGGAAGAAAGTTCCATGCAGTCTGAGACCGACAAAGAAGTAGAAGACCAATCTAACACAAGAAAAAGTTTGGATAATGCTGCTTCTCTTCGAAAAAGACATGTTAGTGAATCTGAAAGTGGAAGCTCAAATTCTGAGAAAGGCATGCAAAAAACACTGAAAAGTTGTCATTTTAATGGTCATAAGCGGTCACAGAGGGCAGCCCACTGTGTATCTTCCCAAACAAAGCCCACTGATGATCCACAAAGCTGTGTGTCAGGAGATAGGAGCGTTAAAAAAACGTATCCATTGTCTTCTGCACACAATGACAGGAGCAACTCTGAGGCAGATTCTGAGCCAGAAAGATACAATGATTTGTCACAACAGACTTGTAAAAGAACATCCACTCAGTTCAGGAAAGCTAAAGTTTTGAGTGATTCAGAGGAAGATGTGGAATCGGGGGAAGAAAATGAAAGTGCTACATTTTCAAAGAATAGAGGCTTTTCTAAAATTTCAAGACAGCCTAAAGATGGTCCAAGTTCATCTAATTTGGACTGTAAAACTGACAGCGGTCATTCAAGAAAAACAAGGAAAGGGGAAGCCATCAGAAGAGGTAATGTGCCAGCTGTTCAAATACAACAATATGATTTTATGTGCATTCCAGTTTCAGAGTATTTTTTTTCTTTGCACAATAAGACTTTCTTAGCATGAAAGTCAAATTGTCCTATGATTTTTTATGTTGAACCAACTGTGTATAGATCATTAGTTGTGTTCATCAGTCGTGGCATCTATACAGCTTGACTGCTTAGGATGACAACTCTTATTAATTTAACTGAGGGTTGCAGCTATGGTTGATTACAAAAGTCTTCTGAACTGTGTTACCTTAAAAAAGAAGATGATTAAGAATCGTATTCAGTAAGATGAGACAGTCAAGCTTATAACTAGCATATTAAGATCTGAAGTATCAAGTGGAAGTTGTGGAAGTTGTATAGGAGATTATAAAAACTTCAAAATAAATTATATAGTATATTCACTTAGAGAAGTCAGAATGTTGTAATATCCCTTGTTAGCTCTTGCACACTTAAAAAACTGGTGTAGGGTTAATGTGAGAGCATCAGGAAATACTTGGGTGACAGGGTCAGTTTTTAGGTTTGCCAGCTACCTGAGGGCCCTGTCTCCAAAGAGGCATTATCTAATGGGATGTAGCTTGGTAAAGCATCAGGGAAAATACAGTGGTGCCTCGCTAGATGATTGCCTCGCAGGACGAGGAAATCGCTAGACGATGGCTTTTTGCGATCGCTACTGCGCTTCGCAAAACGATGTTTCCCTATGGCGATTTTCGCTAGACAACGAGGTTTCCCCATTGGAATGCATTGACTAGTGGTCAATAGCTGTCAGTGCATTCCAACGGGGACCCGCGCTCGCTATACGATGTTTCCCTATGGGAGATTTTCGGTAGACGACGGGTTTTCCGTTGGAATGCATTGAAGAGATTTCAATGCATTCCAATGGGGAAACGTGCTTCGCTAGACGATGTTTTCGCAAGACAGCGATTTCTGCGGAACGGATTAACATCGTCTAGCGAGGCACCATTGTAGATACTAAAAGTTAGCTAAAATATGGTAAATATAGATACATATAAGCAAGTATATATAACTATAATATTTACTGAATTAAAAGTAATATTTTAAAGTACTAATACATTCCACCACAGCCTACACAGGTACAGTACTTTAAAGTATTACTTTTAATTCACTAAAGATTATTAAAATAAAAATAAGAGGCAGTGTAAAATAACATCTGTAGAATAAATTAGACTCAAACTCATTTAATTCATAAACTTTAAATTCACTTCTAGTTACTGTGCTAAGCACAAAGAATCTCAGCCAGAAGCAGTAGCAGTGACTATAGCCAATAGGCTGCAAGTCTGTGGTACATGGAAAATTGGTAGAGTTCTCCATAGAGACATGCAAAATTTGCTGAGGAATTTGCCTGGAAGACTTCAGAGAGCAGAGTGCAAAAGTTTCAAAGTAATGAAGAGGTTTGGCTGCAGATAAAAAAGTGGAGAATCTAGTAGCAAAAGCTTTCCTTTACAGCTCATTCAGCAGTTTTACTGTCTGTTTTTGGTAATGTGTTTCATGCAGGGGGTTTTAAATTGATTTTTTCTCTAGGGTGTTGAGAGTTGCAAGAAAGGCTTTGGGGGTTACAAATAGCTGATACACTGCATTTTGCCCAGCTTATATTACATAGGAGCAAGTGGCTTTTTTGAGGAATGTCTTTTTTGTCACTTCAAATATGTCTGCATACTCTAGTTTTGTTCAGCTTTATTTAACTCGTATTGACTGCTATCTTTACGATGGCCACTATTCTCTTGCGGATCTTCGTTGGCACAGTGGGAGTGATGTTATCACTACCATCAATTTGTTCCTAATTTAGTTTAGTTTTTGGGGTTCTTTTTATTTTAGGGTGCACATGACTTGTATGCTGGGAGACTAAGTTGTGTGCACCTCAGAATAAAAAAATGAATTCTTTAATCAGCAGCAATCTCAATGCTGGCTAGTGTCTGCAAATATGCATGTTTCGATATAAGGTTTTTGGTAGTAAACACTTTATTATTAAATATTTGATGCTATGCTATACATTCTGAGACATCTATGTATTGTAAAGACTTTATTCATGACTTTATAGAATGCATTATCCAAGAAAACGGACTTGGAAGATCTTCCAGAAAAAGACCACATAAAAGTGATTCAGAAGATGAAGCAGTAGTTCACACAATCCAAAATAGTGACCATCAGGGTTGCCGAAGATTGCCACGGAGCTGCACTTCTGTGTTAGTTAATAAATTGAGGCTCATAAATGATGTGAAAGACCTCTCCCATTCAGAAGCCAGAGGCTGTGTAAACAAGAATGGAAAATTGAACTGTTATGTTACTGCTTCCACCACTAGAAAGAAGTCAGAAAGTTCAGAGGGTGGGAGTCAGCTACTATCTAATGAAGAAAACAGGCAATATAGCAGAAGAAAGTGCACACGTTCTGGTTCCACTGTTGTTTCTGCTAGGATATATGATAGTGACTCTGAAAGTAGCTCAGATTTTGAAAGTGTGACAAGAAATAATAGGCATATTGAATCACATCGGCACAAGTTTAGATCTGCCTGTGATGAATCACCTAATGTACAACGTAGAATGGAACTTAGAAAGAGAACTTCAAGCAACCATGTGTCAAAGGATAGAAGATTTGGTAAAGTTTCAGTGTATGTAGATAATGCAATAGCCAGTTCAGAATCTGAAGCAGATTATGAGTTAGACAAATGCAGTAGTGAAATTGGGAAGCAACGCAACTATTGGAAGACTGCAACTTCTTCCAGTAAATCAAAAGCCAAAAATCACATCAAAGCAACAGCAGAATCTGATGTAGATCCTAGACAGGATGGAATAGGTTCTCTGGCAAATGAGCAGAAAGGCTCTAGAAGGCTAAGATCTAAACGCATAGCAGATTCCAGTTGCTCTTCTGATTTGGAAGATGAATCAAATTCCAATAGTAATGATGATAGTGACACCCGAATGCAACACACAAAAAAGAAAGGAAAAACAGAAATCACTAGGAAAGGTAATATTTCTAGTATTATTCAATCTAGTTTTGCTTAGACAATGGGTGAGCTATTTCAGCGGGGCCAAAGACTGCTTTTCAGATTTGCTATGAGCCCTTGGGCCATATTCCTGTGGGGCAGGGCTAACAGTACTAATTTGCATATTTGTGTTTTTAATTGCATGTTAAAAACATTTTAGTGCTGCAGTGGGAATGCTACACTGCAGACTGTGGCAATGGGTTTTTTGTCAGTTGAAATCGTTTTAATTAAACAAAGAGTGTTAAAAGTGAAGAGACCATATTTGTACCTATTAGTGATTTAAAAATTATGCTAGATTTTTTTTAAAATTAGGATATGGAATACGAGGATGTCTGTCAGAGACCCATCAAAATGTGGTAAAGTTGGTTTGCTGGGGGCACAAGGAAACTTTCTGAGCCAAAAACCTCTCTGAAAAATTGTGTGGATGTGTAGAGGTATCTGGGATTGCCCCAGGAGGTATTGGGAAGTTATAAAAAATGGCTGGACCTTGGCTTGTCACTTCTCTTAAAAACAAACCAACTAACCAGGAAAATAGTCCTTGCTTCAGATCCTGACTTCAGACTCTGGTTTGTTGGGCAGGGACAAACTGAGTGTTTGGTTTTGGATGTCATAAAAAGCCTTTTTTGGTTCTTGTATTTCTATTAATTTCCAGTCAGATTTGGTTTATTGTATCAAAATGCAGCTGTTAGACAATTTATCTAATTTAACAGATTCTGTGAGAACAGAATTTTTAATGCTACTTTGTTTTTTGTTTTTTCCTTTTGTAGACTTGACTTCTCAGGAGATGAGCCAAAGTTCAATTGTACTCAGGAACAGAAAAAATTATGCAGAATTGAATAATGAAGCAGTACATATAAAAACTCTTAATGGAAAGAAAATTCCACGTCGAAGTGCTGCTGTGGCTGCAAGTAAAATTAAGCTCATTAGTGATGCTAGGGAGGAACTGTCAAGTTCAGAAATTGGTTCTACTAGAACCAAGAACAGAAAATTACCATACCGCAGTGCCTCTGCTGCAGCCAGAAAGACACTGAATGATTCGCCCACACCCCCTGAAAGTGAAACAGAACTTAAGGAATGTGATATAAAGGAAAAACAATGTCACACTCGTTCTTACACATCTAGAAAAGCTCGTAAAGAACCAGAAAAGAATTGTTTGGACTCTGAAAAAGAACCTGGGGTGAAACAAAAAAACAGACACAGCAATGGCCCAAGAGAGCAGTCTGTTAGAACGATGTGTGGAAAATATCCGAAAGGAAAGAAAGCTGTAGAATTGTCTGAAGAAGAATCCGCCAGTAGTGTTCCATCTGAGGATCAGACAGGTTTGATCCAGTCACCATCTCCAGAGATACATAATGCACCAAGTGACTCTGCAGCAGGTTCTGAATCAGACAAAGAGTATGTTGGTAAAACTGTGAGAAGCACAACAGAAAATAAAGAAGGAAAGAGGAGTCAAGGAAGAAGAATTTTCTCGAAGAGCAGGAAAGTTGAGGTTTCTGGGAGTTCAAAATCTGAACCTGGTAGCAGTTCTAATTACTCTTCTGATTCAGAACCTCAAATAGAGTCTAAAAACATTAACAGCAGTGGAGATAGGAAAACAAAAAAGAGGAAAAGGAAAGCCATTCAAGCAGGTAAAACTTTAAGTGATGGATTTTGTAAACCTTCTAAAACACCTCAGAGAAGAAAACGGGCAAAAGAGAGTGAAGAGAATGATTCTGAAGAATTAGATTATACAAAATATAAAAGAGTAAACAGACGTTCCAGAATCAGAACTAGAAACAGGGGCAGGAGAACTGTCAGATATGCAGATGATGAAGATGATTGTGAAATGTGATCTTGATTAGCATATCTGTTTAACCCACTTTCCTTTTTCTAGTGATACTAGAATTACTGAATTATTTTGGATCTTCTCTTCCAATACATTCAGGGAATATATTTATATTTTTCTATGAAAAAGTTGAATATGGAGACTCTCCTTTTCATAATATGACTTGCACTTCCCTACCTGTGTAGCAGCAATTAGCACATATGCCAAAATGTGCCTCATTATAGGGGCGAATCTTTTGTCTTTAATGATGTTTTGCTAAATATAGTAAACAGTGGGAGGGGTGGGTGAATAATAAAATTAAAAAGTGTTATGGTGCTGCAAAGAGAGGCTACCTATGCTGTAGTACATTAGTAATTTCAAGAATAGTTTAATCTGAAAACAGTGGTGTTCAAGATTTCATTTAGCAGTAACAGATTAGCATTTAATACAATGGTTGAAATCCTGTTGCGTAGCATAGTCAATTGTGCTATAGTAGGCCTATTGAATCAGTGGGGATTTGGTGAGTCAACTTCTTTAAGTCACAACTAAAGCAGGTCCATTTGAATTGGTGGAACTTATGGAGGAGTTGATCTACCAGATCTGTACTATTCAGTGGGCCAACTCTAGTGTGACTTCTACGCTAACCAACAGGATTCCAGCCGTATATTAAAAACAACTCAATTTGGTTACTCAGTTTAAAGAACAATTATGTGATAAGTGGTTACCAAATAATTTAAGAACTTATTAAAACGAGAGGTGCTACACATTTCTGAAAAACAGCTTGAACTAATCAGTAATAAAGATCATTTACTGATTTTATAAATATGTGGATAAATTTTTTTGCTTCTTATGTAACCTTTTAGTATGTGGCTCCCATGCTGTAAATTTGAGACTATTAGAACACAGGTGATCACTTGAGCCTAAGATTTTTGTGCATGTGGGCATTTTGTCAAGAAAAAACAAACATGCAAGTGAAATAATGTGCTTAATGGTTTTTCTTCAAAATGGAGTAAAACTTTAATGCTCAGCAGTGCTAGCATTTAAAGTTTTTGCTAGCATTCAATGCCTGATTCATTAAGATTTAAATTATTTATAAGTTAAGTTCATTGACACAACTTAAACCACTCCATCTCCTAATTTGTCAGTGTGAAGCACCTTCATGTTGCTAGTATTTAAGTTGGCACTGTTGGGGAGGGGGGCATAAGTTCATTATTGGGTATCAAGAATGCACAGTACGTGATACTGTATAACTATTTAATTGTTTATTTTAAAGTGATCATTCCCTGGTTTAACTTTTTTGGGAGAATGTTTTTCTTAATTGCTATTTTCATAGAGATGGCCTCTTTATTACAGGGTGTCCCTGCATCTAGTCATAATTTCTGTAGGATTTTCATGTAACAGGCGTTTAATTTATCCTTGTGGGCCTCTTGTATTATGATTTTGACAAATATTACTTCAGGGTGGTTCTTTGTGTTGCCTTTATTTGATGGAACAAAACCCTGAAATCTGCTATTCTAGAATGTTGATTTGTCTTCCACATCTTGGTTTTTAAAGGCGAAACTCTGAATATATAGTTTGTCTATTAAAAAAAATAACACTAATGCTCGAAGTTCTTTATTTTTGTATGTTAAGTTATAAAATGTGCTTAATCTGGATAAATTGCACATTTCTGTATTTAAAATTAAGATAAACTGGAGTAAATGGTTTATTTGGAAGCATTGGAAATGTAATTTTGTTTATAAAGTGAACAGTGGTGGCATGGTTAAGGGAAGCCCCCAAACTGTAATCAACCTGAAATGCACTGCTGTGTAAAATGGGTTTCTATTTGCATCTTTGGAATACTTATATTTAATTGTTTCACCTCAGTTTGTTGCAGTACAAATCGTACAATACAAAATGTATTTGAAGTAGTAGAATGTAGACTGCTTTTCCCAATGACATACGTCAGTGAAATGTTCTCGAATAAAAAACAAAAAGTGGACATCAGCATTATAGTGCTGGCTACAGATTCTCTCATAAAATGAACAAAAGCGGTCTTCTCTTGTCTAAAATTAACACTACTCTTTCTGCACTTTGCGAGAGAGGGGGGGAGCCCCACCCAGCAGGGCTGAAAATTAGAGGGTACACTGGCTGCTACTAAAGGAGAAGGCTTTTTTAAAACCACATACCTTGATGAGATATAGTTGGACACAGCTATCATTTCAGGATCCCAAGATGCACCTCACTAACACTGCTTGTTTTCCTCTCATGCGTTTTAGCATAATTTTGAGGGAGGGGAAAAAGGGAAAAATAATGGCAAGAAAAAAATGAGAAAAAGCTGAACAGGTACATGCAGAAAGATGGGAACATAAATAGATCTCCAGACTGGAAAAGGTTCAACACTGTTAACTCTCACTGTACCTAAAGGGACTTTAAATGTAAAGTTATTTTTTCAGCAATAAAAAGTGGTCTTTTCCTGAGCATTCTCTGGAACAATCAGAAAAATGGATAATACAGTGGTGCCTCGCTAGACGATTGCCTCGCAGGACGAGGAAATCGCTAGACGATGCCTTTTTGCGATCGCTACTGCGCTTCGCAAAACAATGGTCTCCTATGGGGAATATTCGCTAGACGATGAGGTTTCCCCATAGGAATGCGCCGACTAGTGGTCAAAAGCTGTCAGTGCAGCTGTCAGTGCATTCCGACGGGGACCCGCACTCGCTAGACGATGTTTCCCTATGGGAGATTTTCGCAAGACGACTGAGTTTTCCCTTGGAACGCATTGAAGAGATTTCAATGCGTTCCAATGGGAAAACGTGCTTCGCTAGACGATGTTTTCGCTAGACAGCGATCTTCGCGGAACGGATTAACATCGTCTAGCGAGGCACCACTGTAGATTTTAAAATAGTTGGATTGTGAAAACTACTCCTAATTAAACAAAGAGGAAGGGAATACATGACACTGCTAAAATTGTACCTTGCACATTCCAACGTCTGTTTGACATTTGTATTTTTAGTCTTTATCATTTAGTAAGTGCATCCGATGTAGTTATGACAGAATTCTTCCATCAGCTTTTCAGAAGGTTATCCAATATCCCAGTTACTTCCTTAGAAGTTGATATGTGTGATGAATCATTTACTCAAGTGTATATAAGCTGACTTTCTCCAAGTAGTGGGTCCACCACAGTGTCGGCATTGATGGTGCTCTCTACTTGCTACAGTAGACAGACTTCTCATCTGATATCCACCAGTTTTTAATATGCCAATATGGACACAAGAGCCAGTGTTATCTTCCCAGGCATCCCGTCCTCCTACCTCTGATAGGGAGCAGCCTGTGGTCAAAAGAAAACCTGACATAAAGCAGCCACCTAGCCTGGCTGCCTCTGAGGGCCCCTAAGCCAAAATAGAAAAAGGACAAGAAATAAAAGCAGACTAAGAAGGCTGTACCATAAGTGTTGGTAACCTCACCTGCTCCATCATCCACTGTGGCAGTGGCACCGATCTGTTGTTTGCTCAATCAGTAGTTCAGCGTTAGGAAATACTCAGCCTAATTCCAGTTCTTAATCTTTTCAGAAACCTTTGGTAGAACACTCTTGACCTCAGTTTCCCACATCCACTTTAAAAAATAGATACGTGTTGGAAGCTTTTATTCAGATTTACAGGCCAAAATTCAGCAAGTCATAACAAGGGTAGGCCCATCAAATCAGTGGGCATTTTGGGAGTCACCTCCATAGGTTTCTTTTATTCTAGTTGCAAATTGTGTCGTTATGTGTTCAGTTTCCCATCTGTAATAGAAAAATAGTTGGATGCTGTGGAACTGCGTAACAAATGCAGAAACCTGCTGGATACAGGTATTTTATGTTCTGACCTTTGTGGTAGGGGGAATTGTAATTAATAGATATACAAGTAAGGATAAATTGATACAGCTTTGCAAAATCTCCTGCTTCTGCAGTTCTAACATTCTAGGCTTATTTTGAAAAATCACCTTTCATGTTTGAAAGTGAAGAAAATTGACCTCATTCTTTCATCCACATATGGCCACCATGTGACCACAGTATCTTTAACAAACTTATTTGGAAAATGTAGCTTGCTGAATTCAAAGCATATTTTAATAATATTACCACCTGACTGGTAATCTCAATTGTCTTAAAATAGCCAGTTAAAAATTTTGTTTGCATGTATTTAGAACAGATGCTTAGCAATCTTCAGCATGCCCAACACATTTATGACCAGCTGTTATCAAATGTGACTTTTGCCTTTTAACTTGGAGCACTCACACACACACTGCTAGATACTTGCTATGTAACTGGAAATTGGTAGAGGAAGTTACATCCATAGCAAGACTAATATAGTAAAATAAAATGTTTCTTTTTAATAAACAAAACCTTTAGAAATGTATAGGTTAATCTTATCTATTCACAATTTTATTTAATTTTCAAAGACTAACAAAACATAAAACAGCGTGTACACAATTCAAAAACATGAGTGGGTGATACTTTTATGGGAGCAATAAAAATCTACAAAGATTGGGAAGGAAAATGAAATCTACGTCACCCGAAACTACCACATCAACCTGACTTTTCAAGGCTGCAGATTCCACTTTAGAACTTGCTTTAAACAACAGAGCTTGACTTCTACGTCTGGCCATGACTGTGCCCTGCCCAGCAGCTCTGCAATGCCCAGCCTAATGGACAGCCTTGAAGGGTTCAAAGCTAGCCAGTTTGTGACATTTTTGTCATCTAATAAAGGTATATTTATATTTAAAAAAAACATTTTTGAGTAATTCAGATATGGTGTCTTTTAAAAAAAAAGTTACAGAATATGCTGACCTTGAAAAGGTGTAAACATGTACACATTCAGTTTGGGCCTATGCACAGATCATGTGACTCAGTCTATCTTGTAACTCAAGAAGATGTCTTTCCCATCAGCAGCCCAACTATGTTCAAGGAAAGAGACTCCTAACCACAACCAATTAACAGGGAGAACAGAAACTCCTTGTTATAACAACTTCACTGGCTACTGTTCCATTTCCAGACACAACTCAGAGCACTCATTTTAATCTATGAAGCCCTAAACAACTTGGGTCCAGGCTGTCTGAAGGATCATATCTCTCCATATCAGATTCCCCAAGTTTTAAGATCTTCAGTGGACTTCTTCTCAATCCCACTCCCCTCGCTGGCACGCTTTGTAGAGACACTGTAGAGGGTCGTTCTGGTGGTTGCTCCTAAGCTGTGTAGTTCCCTCCCTTGGGAAACCAACCTGGGCTTCTCCCTGATGTCATTCTGTTGGCAGGAAAATACATTTCTTTTTAAGGTTTTAATGTAAATTGCTGCAGAGGAAGGGATTTTAAGGGATATTAATGTGTTTTTAAAGCTTTTAAAGAGGTTTTGTTCATATCTTTTAATAATTAAAAGATTATTTGTTTTCAATGTGAGATTTTTATATTTGTAATTTTTATATGTAATTTAAAAAAATATTTGTGTTTTTAAATCATTTTGATTCCACGTTGTGTCCCTCTGCAAAGAAAAAAGTGATATAGGAATAACAAATGAATGTTAAAGATGCAAAGAGTTAACAAGCAAGGTCAACAAATTCATAAATGGGGCCAAAATATTACTGAAAAAATTAGAAGCCTTGTTTAAAGGAGGGATTTCAAGAAACAGATTTTGGCAGATGAAATGTAACTTGATGACAAGGCAAGCAAAAAGGAATTTGAAGATCAATCATACTGTTAAAATATGCAGGCAAAATGTATAAATCTACTTATGTCAAAAACCAGGAGCTGGACCTGAAAGAATATCTAAAGGATGATATAGAGTTTGTGGAGATGGATTTGCAGTTTCTTCTGGATTTTTTTCTTTTAATATTTTCAATATTTTCAGACCATGGGTAAGTGAAACTGTGGATATTAACCTTGCCCCAAATACTAAGTTTAAGTGATGCCCATTCCACTCCCCCCCAGATAATTGGAAATTTCTCTAATCAGCTTATTTAAATTCAATTTAATCATTTGAGATATATATTTTGGGATCAAAATACCTAAATATGATAGTACATCTGGCCACTGGCAATTTACTATACAATGCAAAACTGGCAACAAACCTGTAGCTGGGGCTAATCTAGTAAACTTACTCTTTTGATATAGGACTTCCCAGAAATTTTGGTCAAAATCTTATTAGTTATAGCCACTGGCATAATACTGCGAATGAGGAAATTAGATTTACTATACTAATTGTGTTAGGCCAGCATAAAAACTCAGCAGGATTTTGGCATTTTTATTTTGTTTTCTTTACAAAATTCTGTGCCGAAGTCTCCAAAGTAATCTTGGGAAAAGAGTTCTGTTTTGGATCATTAACTAGTTGAACAGAAGGAGGAAGTAGGTATAAATCAGTATTGCCCAAAGTGAAGCGTCCCAGACATGCTTAGGCTAAAACTTCCAGAAGCTCTTGCTTGCAGACACAGTGGTCAGGGCTTCTGAGACTTGTAATCCACAAACATAGAGGACAGTGGTTGCCAATGTTGGGTAACCCAAATGTTCTCGAACTGCAACTCCCAGGAGCCTTCACCACCAGCTGTGCTGGCCAGGATTTCTGGGAGCTGCAGTCCAAGAACACCTGGGTTACCCAAGGATGAAAATCACTGATCTAGCATGTTAAGTCTGGAAACCACCAGTATAAGTGGTCAGTTTCCATAATGAGTGTGAGTTTTCCCCAAGGGACTTTGTTGGAGCTGATGCTATGTACCTTACTTTAAAATGATCTAGAACTGGAGAGAGGAGAATAGTGAAGTAGCCAAACGTCACCAAATTAGGCAAAATGGTGAAAATTCAGTTGAAGAAACCCTAATCTAAAAGACTGAATGGAGAATGCCAAAGGGCATGCATTGTAACTAAATGTATTGAGGATGTAAAGCAAAGTATGCTGCCTTATATACCACCCTATAGTACTTAAAGCACTCTCTGGGTAGTTTGCAATTTAATTATGCAGGCTACACGTTGTCCCCCTTCCCACCAGCAAGCTGGGTACTCATTTTACTGACCTTGGAAGGTTGAGTCAACCTCGAGCCAGCTACCTGAGCCCAGGATCAAACTTGGTTCATGAGCAGAGTTTTCACTGCAGTACTGTAGTTTAATCACTGGGCCATGAGGCTCCTACATGAACACTGAGATGAAAAAATAATTCAAATTCTACAGTTCAGTGAAACTGGGACAACTGGGGTGGGCATGTAGCCTGAAAGCCGATTTTTGTGGACTTCTGGACCCCCCAGAAGTGTTTATTTTGAAAAATGCTGCCAATGAGAATTGACAGCATTATCTGTTGGTGGTAACTGGGAGCAAACTACAAGTCTGTTACTCCCTTTCTTAAATTTGAATTCTTTAGTGTTAGAATTATTTCACCTTTATTAAATTCTTGTTGATTAAATCATTGCAATCATCCTCAAAATAGGTGTATTCAGCAGCTTTTTCTCTTCTGGGAATCACCCTTCTTTTCCTGTCATTCAGCAGATACCATAAAGACAACGTCATTCTTCTTCTAGGTCTCCACAATTTGAGAGCTGAAATTTGCTATTGCTACTGCCTTGTTAAAATCAGCATAATTGTTCTGAATAAAAAAAGCAATAAATTACTGAATGAATTCTATTTAATGAATTATATTTAAGGAACAAATCTGATTTACACAGCATGAATAATATGAATAAAAATAAAAATGTTGAAGTAGTTGAGATGTTTTAAACATTTTCAGAAAGTCTTAATAATGATTAGCCAATTTGGCCATGGCCATTTCCACTCTGGCCATGGTAGGCAGTCCCTAAGCAACTGGGCAATGTGAAAAATGACCCCTGCTGAAGGTCCTCATCTCTGGGTTAAGTTATGACTACCTACAGGATAACCAACTTGGTAGTTCTATGAAAATGTCCTTGTTGTATAGAAGCAGTAGAACAAAGTGAAACAAAAGGAGTGGGGTTTTCATATTAGAGACTGACGGGAAAGTAAAATTGCATTTTTATCGAAAGTCCCATTTGATATATTGTGTACTATTCTGGTTTCCCCACCCCCAGAATGACATGGAATAGCTAGAAAAGGTGTATGAATGAAAAGTGAAAATTATTAAGCAGCTACAGCACCATCTCTAAAAGAAAGCACTAGAATATTTAAGGGTTTTTGTAGTTTGGGATTAAAAAGACCACTAGGAGCTGTGACAAAATTATAAATGGTATTTAGGGAGGGCTGTTTTTTGTTGTTGTTGTTTAGTCGTTTAGTCGTGTCCGACTCTTCGTGACCCCATGGATCAGAGCACGCCAGGCCCTCCTGTCTTCCACTGCCTCCCGGAGTTGGGTCAGATTCATGTTGGTAGCTTCGATGACACTGTCCAACCATCTCGTCCTCTGTCGTCCCCTTCTCCTCTTGCCTTCACATTTTCCCAACATCAGGGTCTTTTCCAGGGAGTCTTCTCATCTCATGAGATGGCCAAAGTATTGGAGCCTTAGCTTCAGGATCTGTCCTTCCAGTGAGTACTCAGGTTTGATTTCCTTTAGAATGGATAGGTTTGTTCTCCTTGCAGTCCAGGGGACTCTCAAGAGTCTCCTCCAGCACCACAATTCAAAAGCATCAATTCTTTGGCGGTCAGCCTTCTTTATGGTCCAGCTCTCACTTCCATACATCACTACAGGAAAAACCATAGCTTTGACTATGTGGACTTTTGTCGGCAAGGTGATGTCTCTGCTTTTTAAGATGTTGTCTAGGTTTGTCATCGCTTTCCTCCCAAGAAGCAGGCGTCTTTTAATTTCGTGGCTGCTGTCACCATCTGCAGTGATCATGGAACCCAAGAAAGTAAAATCTGTCACTGCCTCCATATCTTCCCCTTCTATTTGCCTGGAAGTGATGGGACCAGTGGCCATGATCTTAGTTTTTTTGATGTTGAGCTTCAGACCAGTTTTGCGCTCTCCTCTTTCACCCTCATTAAGAGATTCTTTAATTCCTCCTCACTTTCTGCCATCAGAGTGGTATCATCTGCATATCTGAGGTTGTTGATAGTTCTTCCGGCAATTTTAATTCCAGCTTGGGATTCATCCAGTCCTGCCTTTCATATTCTGCATTCTAAGGAGTAAAGAAATCCATGACAATTCTAGGCTACAATTTAAACACAAGAGGGCAGCATTGTTTAACATAAACATTGGATTTTCACGGTGGGCTGCTCAAATGTCTGTGGCAATAAAGAGAGTGGGTGTGACCCACTCATTTAAAAATATCCTTTCTGTCATACGATCATTCCATTGAAGCAAAATTGAATCAGTCTGTTTGTCCATGCATCTGCAGACACCCTGGGCCAGTTCTCCTAGAGCTATGCATGAATGTTTTAGTCTCTGCATTCTCAGTCATATCTGGTAAAGTGGATACTGTTCCATGAAAGCTTACATTAAAATATAGCAGTTAGTCTAAGATGCCACAACATCTTTTTTTTTTTTTGCTTTTGTTTTCTGTTTCTTGTTGGAACATCTGTAAACAATTATGAATTAAAATATATGACCCAGAAGCACATTGTTGAATTCGTGCGGCTGAATTTTGTATTTCAAAGTATAATTTGTGGGAGAGTTCTAATGTACTTATTTAATCATCTGTCGTTTTTATAATCCTTGTCTTTTCATTAAGTGTATCCCCCTTTTTGCCAGAATTAGAAGTTGCCTTTATACTTAACTCCAAATACGTTGTTTCATTTGACTCTTGATTCTGAAAACAATACAGATTACCGAGGGTCTCCACTTGTGATACCATGCCAATTTAAATGATATTTACATTCTGCCAGACAGAACAGACCTGGATTAATACAAAGGAGTTTGACCCAAACTACAAGATCCGCATACCTTGTGGCTGGCCAAGTAGCCCCCACAGCTTTCTGTTCTATGACAGATGCTTTGAAATGGGCATCATATATGTATGGCTCATGTCTCTGTAAGGATCTGTAGTTCACTGATCTCTTGGATCATACAGATACTTTGTCATGTTCATTAAATAAAATTGATGGTGACACAGAACTGAACAGAGATTCAGCCGAGTCATTTTAGATTAAAGTCCTTTATGTTTTGCATCCATTGTACATTTCAGTTTATGCACTCCAGTTCTCTGCTCTGTGTACCATGCTTTAAGGAGGTGCAGTTTTTGTGAAGGATATAATTATACTTTCTTTTGTTAGAACATGAAGACTTAAGGTCTTCTCCAAAGCCTTCTCAGTATGGACATCTATTCATTCCATTCATTTTAGTATCTCTAAATATTAGCAACTATTTTTATTCTTGGCCTTGTTTCTTCTAGTATATTTTGTAAAAAATGTTTATTTTTATAGTAATCTTTTTATGGCGTGCAACTTTACACTTTAAGACTTGGAAAACCTGTGATTTCAGCAGTGGCTTGTACTCCTACCAAAGTGGATGCAACTATTTCACATGGTTATTGTGCTGCTGTGGTCAATTTAGCTCTAATCTCCTGGTCAGAAACCTTTCTGTACTTCACTGTGCTGATCTTCAGACAGGAGACACACAGTCCACTGCCAGGATCATAGTGAAAGCTTTACCAACTTGGTAGAACCAATCAGTGCTTTGCTCCACTGGCCTCCTAGCCTTTGAGAATAATCAGCCACCTCTGTACTTCAATGAAGTGGCAGAATATTGGGGGGGGGGGGGGAAGCACTAATACATAGTACAAAACAGTAATGTTATGCTATATTTGACCTAAGACATTTTCAGCAGTTACACACAACTGTGGCATGAATAAGTGAAAGACACTGGTGGAATTTTTTTTCCTGTGCAAACTATAACTCTTGTGGCACTCTCCTATGGCAGCATGTTTTGTTATCATTTAGTGTTTACATATTGAAACAGATGTTCAGAAAAATTATTTTGGGAGAACAGATCCAGACGTCCTGAAGTGGCTCCTCTTGCTGATAATGCTCACTCTAATATGCTTTTGGCTGGATTGTGAATGCTGAGTTCACCCTGGTCATGCCCATGCTTGATTCTTTTCAATACTCCTGGATAGACATGTTTTCAGAGATCATAGCTCAATACTAACTATAGATTCAGAGCCTGGAAAAGTTACTTTTTTGGACTGCACCTCTCAAAATCTCAAAGCCAGGGTGGCCACTGTCCCCCCTCTCTCCCAGCTGTGGGGAAGCTGTAGTTCAAAACAGAATTTTTAAGCTCTGAGCACAACAGCATGTGCTTTGTATGTATGGGGCTCCAGGGTCAATGTCTGGCACATAATTGAGAATGAAAAAGAAAGGGGGCAGAAAACTAGAAAATGCCTCTGCCTAGGACTCTAGAAGGATAGAACCTTGAAATTAATCAGCTAAGACAGGGGTCCCCAACCCCCGGTCCGCAACCGGGCAGCAGTCCGCAGCCTAGACAGGACCGGGCCACGGACACAGATCTCCTGGGCTCCCCTGCGAGTGCACTGCGCGCATGTGCGTGAGCGCGCTCCACCCTCTGTGAGCGTGCCACGCGCCCCCCAAACGGTCAGCAGTTGGGAAAAGGTTGGGGACCACTGAGCTAAGGGATACATGGACCATTATTCTGACCTAGTACAAAGCAACTCTTTATTATGTTTTTAATACACTATACTTCAGCAAAAGACATATACATACACAGATTTCCCTGCGGAATACACAGACTGCAAATATACATTCCAAAATACACCTGCATCTGCAATGCTCATCCCTGGGTTCATGCTTTGGTAATGTGTGCAGAAAGCTGCATCTCCATCCCAGAGCACAACGTACTACACATGACTTAATGGCATGTGCCTGCCAGTGGGTTGGGACTGGTAAATACGCCTTAAGAAGTGAAGATGATTCTTTAGCGTGAAACATTTTGCTAGCTTCCATCACCACCTTGTTACTGATTCAATGTTCCCCTTTTGGGGGCATTTTTAAAATTATGCTTTGATTTTTTTTTATATTGCACACCTGCTTGTAGGTTAATGGCTTCCATTCTTCACCAGTGCCATTCATCAGGTGTGATGCTCTTGACCAGCTCCAGTTTTACAAGGCTGCAATGACTCTGTTTTTTTAGGGCATACATCCACTATACCATTTTTCAAGATACTGGTTAAGTTCCCCATATGGTTTCCAGATGGAAACATATTGCTTTTGTTAGCCACCTTCGAAGCAGTCTGTCAGCCAGGTCCCCTCTCAGAAACAAATAAATTGTCTAGTGTCTACTGTATTTCCTTTCGGGCTGTACTCTCCACTTGAAACTTGGCTACATTTCAGGGCAATCAAAATCCAATCAGCCGTTGTGCTAACTCCATATGTTTTATTTCCAGACTATGCTATGCAGGGGAAGCTGAAAGAATTTTCAATCTGTAGCTTTGTTCAGGGTGATGTGCTGCAGATCCCTTCGCATGTTTTCCATCTGAATAGAAGCCATTGAGCAGCTCTCAGGTTTCGTGGCACAAAGAGTGGTAAGCCAAATATTACAAACAGAGTTATCTTTCATGAGAAATAAGGCTGCCCTAATGCAAAGTGAACTGAATGTAAGCTACAATTTGCTAGGGGTGGTAGAAGGAGACAAGGTTCCTCAAGGGAATAAGCATCCGTAGATAAACTAAGCTGACTAATTATTGCTAGTGTAAAAATCCTCATCTAGCAATGTATGGTTAATCTCCATTTGGCTCTCCTCTCTCCATTTGGCTCTCAATTTGGCCCTCCTTATGTGATTCAAGTGACTGGAAAGCGTTGAACGGATTGTCTTATGCCACCTTCACTCAACTATGGTGCTCCAAAATACTTTGCCAGGTAAAATAGTGCCTTTCTAACATTCCTCATACGGAACATGATCCAAGTGATTCTTGAACCCCAAGCCTGGAAATAACTAGTTACAAATCACTAGTGATTTGTACACAGTTGTTTTTCCAGCGACATCGTTATAACAATGTTACATTATTATTGCATCTGGAAACTTTTGCAGTGTTACTGTAATTTTCCAGTTACTTTTCTTGTTATATCCCCACTATGTGGTAGAGAAAGAATATCACATGGTTGAAGTGCTGGCTTGTGCTGCTGCCTCAACAAGGCAACAAAGAGATAGACAGGAGGAAAATGTATTTTGTACCATAGCAAAGCAGCCTAAAACTTATCAGTGGGGGTAGTTTCTTTTGGGAATTGAAGGTTTCTCCTTCCACATTACAACAGCCAAAGCTTCCATGCAATGTAAGATATTACACAGGAATTGCTCAAGCTGCAAGACAGAAGTAGGAAGTTTTAATTACTGAAAGTTACCCCTTGTAGATGTCATCAACCTTCTGTAGGCATATGTTATGCAACAGGATTTTGACAACTGAAAATCCTGCCAGTCATGACCTGTGGGGTCAGCCTTAGTACTTAGTACTTAGTCATATGTAGACATGGACAGTTGCCACCAATTGTGGACATGTCAGCATCTAGGGGTAGGGCTAATTGTTTATTTTCACAGTGGAGAACAAGGAAGTACCTTGGCTACTGAGCACCTAAATATGGCTTTATATGGCTGACTTTCTTCTTTATGGGTTAATATGACTTTATATAATGGATGTTATTTTTTCAGACTACTGTTCTCAGAATTCCCCAGGTACCATGTGCACTGGCTGTGCTGCCAGTGGGATTCTGGGATTTGTAATTCAAGAAAGGAATTTTTCCAGGGTCTGCCCAAAATGAGATGTTCCAGCCTCAGTGACCAAATTATGTATTGTAATTTGAGTAAGTTTACTTATTTACTGTATTTGTACCTAATTATTCTGTCTGACAACTTACAATAACAGAATAATTATGCATAATAAATAAATGATGGTGTTTGGGGTGTGGACCAAAAGGTCAAGCCTAAAAATTTGGAATTAAGTCCTAAAAATTTGCAGGTGAAATGACATGCTTGCAAAATTACTGATTTTTAAAATTACCGGAGCTGGCGGACTTTGTCTCCGCGGCACTGTTGGAATCCCCGAGGCTTCTGGTCTTGGGTGATTTCAACATCCATGCGGAAGTGGAGGTTTCTGGTCCGGCTCTTGAGTTCTTGGAAACCATGGCCTCCTTGGACATGTCCCAACATGTTAACGGCCCCACCCACGTGGGCGGTCACACACTAGACCTGGTGTTCTCCACCGAGTGGAGTGAGTGTGGTCTGATGGTGACTGACCTTGTGTCAGTTCCCTTGACATGGTCGGATCACCACCTAATAAAATGTAACCTCTCAGTGGCTCTCCCTCCCCGCAGGGAGCCAATACCTATTTTAATGGTCAGCCCTCGCAGGCTACTGGATCCTGTAGGATTCCAGGACTCCATGAGAGGGATTCTGGCTGATCTGATTGGTGCTCCTGTTGAGGCTCTGGTTGATGGCTGGCTTGCTGCCGCCACCAGGGCTGTTTAACACGATCGCTCCTAAATGCCCTCTCCGTTGCAGAGCCCGTCCAGTGCCCTGGTTTAACCAGGAGCTGCGAGCTATGAAGCAAAACAGGAGAAGGTTAGAGTGCAATTGGAGACGGAACCGAACGGAATATAATCAGAAAGCTGTCAGGATCACGACTAACCATTACCTTACTAAGGTGAAGGCTGCTAGTCGAGCTCACTTCGCTGTCCAGATAAGCGAAGCTTCAAATCAGCAGACGGAACTTTTCCGTATAGTCCGTGATCTATCTGGAATTGGTCTAAGTGATAGGCCTCCTACTAGTATTTCACCTGACCAATTCACAGCATTTTAAAAATCTAAAGTGGAGGCCATCCGCCGGGAGCTCTCTCCTTTTTTGAATACAGTAGATCGAGCAGAGACATCCAGCGCTCCACCTTGCCCGATGAGACTTGATCTCTTTCAGTCTGTGACACCAGATATGGTGGACAAAATGCTTGACCGCTGTCATGCCACCACCTCATCCCTTGACCCTTGCCCGGCCTGGCTAACCAAAGCAGCCAGGCCTATAACAACCGAATGGGCCACGGCAATAATTAATGGGTCTCTCCAGGAGGGCAAGGTTCCCCTTGCCCTCAAGGAGACACTCATTAGGCCCATAAGGAAGAAACCAAGTTTGGCGGCGGACAACATTGGCAATTATAGGCCCGTCGCCAATGTTTCTTTCCTCAGCAAAGTGGTAGAGAGGGTGGTGGCTGACCAGCTCCAGGTTCTTTTGGATGAAACCAATGCCCTGGATCCATTCCAGTCGGGCTTCAGGCCACGCCACAGTATGGAAATGGCATTGGTCGCCCTGTTTGATGACCTGCTGAGGGAGGCCGACAGGGGCAAAATGTCTTTGTTGTTCCTCCTCGATATCTCAGCCGCCTTCGATACCATCGACCATGGTATCCTCCTGGGGAGGCTCTCCGAGTTGGGAATCGGTGGTCTGGCGCTTGCCTGGCTCCGATCCTTCTTGGAGGACCGTCCTCAGAGAGTACAGCTTGGGGAGTGTATTTCGGCCCCGTGGAATCTCAATTGTGGGGTTCCGCTGGGCTCGATTATCTCCCCAATGCTGTTTAATATCTATATGAGGCCGCTGGGTGGGGTCATCAGGGGGTGTGGGGCTTCACGCCATCAGTACGCTGATGACACCCAGCTCTACATATCCTTTTCTCCAACCACAGTGGATGCCGTTCCATCCCTTCAGCGCTGCCTGGAGGCTGTACTGCAATGGATGCAGGAGAATGGACTGAGGCTGAACCCGGACAAGACGGAGGTCCTAAGGGTGAGTGGCCCCTCCATCGGTGGTTTGGGAAACTCCCTCTCTTTTGGAGGAGCGACTCTCTTTGTGGGAAAGCATTCTGTCCTTTATGGGAAGTTTATTATGTCTTTATGGTGGCAGTCTTGGGTTTACAGTCTATGTACACCTCAGGAGGGCTCTCCAAATATTGTTGGAGGGCAACTCCCATCAGCTCTAGCTGACTTAGCTGATGGTGAGGAATGGTGGAAGTTCCAGTCCAACCACATTCGGAGAGTTGTGCCTTGCCCTTCCCTATGGTAAAGGATATGCATGCAAGGAAGCAGGATGCAAAACAGTCATTCATTCATTCATTCAAGAGGTTTTTAATATCAATTTTCATATAAACATCTCTAAGCCATTTACAATAAAAACAGATGCGATAAAACCTATAACTTAGAATAATAAAACCAATACCAACCTCTTGTAATACATCATTAAAAATAAGGTTAACTGAAAATATTAACAATCAAGGAAATAACCAGGAAAATGCCTGGATAACAAACAAACAGGTCTTTAATTAACAACAGAAATATCTAACACTGACAGTCTGCCTACTCTCAGTGGATTTTAGTGTGCCAATCCTTTTCCTTCTTTGAAGCCAAGTCTTTGTAATCAGACAATTATATACCTTATCAATAGAATTTGTCAAAAAAGTGGTGGGGAGGGTATTGTTTGGATCTTGGGAACCTGTTTACCTTTGGAATTGTGTATTTGTTCACATACATCCATACACAAAAGGTGAGTGGCAGCATGTAATCAAATTTTATTGGATATGTAAAATAACATTCACTCCATGATCCTTGATTGACTGGGATCACTGGAGGTGTGTGTGGTTGGGATGGTGCTAAAGTAATAGACTGAGATGAAACTGACATTAAGAGGCATGGATATTCCTTGCCATTAACACATTTTCCCTCCAGGGATGATTTTCCTCTAAGAAGTATGTCTCAGCTGTATGATTTGAAAAGAAATACATGTTTACCTTGTAATGACAAATCACAGAACTAAGCATACTAAATGTAAGATTCAGAAAAAAGAAGAAATGCATGCAACAACAAACAGATATTTTTCATTACTTCCAAATATGTGCTAACCATACTGTTTAGTTTGCCCCTTAGAAAACAATTGGAGAAAAGAGTCCTAAAAGAGGTAGACATACTTAGTGATAGAGTTTTGGAAAAATATACAAGAATGTTTGATGCAACTTTATTGAATGGAAATTACTGAAGGCAAGATGGATCAAAGTTAGAAATGGGGAAAGGGTACTTCTGTAATTTTCAGGTACTACTGAAACCTCCTTTGACTCAGTTAGAAGAGCTAGGCACTGATGAAAATGTGCAGCTATGAAACCACTTCTCTTCCTTAGTAACCTTTCTTCAAATACAAATTTGCACCAGCTGATGGGCTTTCAATTAAGTGCTGCCAAATAAAAAATTGTACTTAAGAATGTAAATACAGTGTGAAAGGCAGACACAAGGTATAGACGCATAAGAAGATGTGAAGCAGTAGAGTAATATTGCATCTTACCTTCCAGAGTATCACTGGACTTTAAGTGGAAAGGAATGTGAAGGCTAATTTTAAACAACTGTATCCATTTAATTACGATATGGGTTTAATACTATCAGCTACTGTATATCTTAGAAATTAGAGACATTACATCATGGTACATTGGTCTGGTCTGTGGCAGTAAATCTAGCAAAGAGCTCCAGAGAGATGGCATCAAGTTGGCAGGAGCCTGGCAGCTTTAATGTTTGTGGTAAATAGACTTGGCAAAGAATGTTGTGGTGCCTTTGCCAAGGTGTCCTGGCTACACATAGCCAGATGAAAGCCAAATCCTCCAGTGTGGTGACAGGGGAATGGATCAGCAGGGCTTCACTGTGCCATGTGCTGAGGAAAATGCTGATGTGGTGTCTATAAAGTATAAAGAGTGCAGTTTGTTCCTTAAAAAGCCACACTGTTCATTCATAACCTCAACTAATCAGTGTAGCAGACCTCTTGTTCAAGGTCTAGATTTACAGGTACATTCTATGGTGGCCATATGTGATGACGGGCAAGGCTTGCACATCCATCCTTCAGGTTCTGGAATGAAACAGAATCTCTGCAGTTGGGATCACTACTATGGATGTTGCTTCTTTGCTCTAATACTGAAGGTAAGGGGCCCCAAGAAGCAGAGGACAATGAGGAAGGGGACTAAAAATTCAGCTATAGGGAAAGCTAATTTGCCTAGGGTGGCAGATGGAAAACTCACTTAGATATGCATGACATGCAACCCTACAGCTCCATTAAGATCAGATGTTGTCCTAGAGCCCCCTCACACATGCCCTTAGCTTCTCTGATTTGCAAACTGTGATGCCTCTGTCACAGGGGGCCTCCAGAGTAGTTTGACAGCAACTCCCATCAGCCCAAACCATATGTGCAATGATTAGGGATAACCAGAAGGGCATCTGGAAGAACACTGGCTCCCCTTAACTGCTGTATTGTAACTATCCCATATGAGTGAAAGATTCCAATCTGCAGATCCTGGATGCAGCAGTTCAGCAACAGATTCTTCCTCTCACTTCCTTCCCTGATCTCTCTCTCTCTCTCTCTCTTGTTCATATATGTTGAGGTTCTCCTGTAGCACTGTGGTGCTAGTATAAACTCCCTCACACATACCCCTAGCTTTTTATCTAGCGGGCTGGAGTTAAAAAGACAGAAGAGGACATTATGGATCTGTTGTCTCATTTACTTTGGGTATTGATTAAGCATCCTTCAGTCTTGAGAGACTATGGTAACGTGCTCTGTATGGAGGACTTGGAACAGCGTCTAGTGTGGCTGAGAAGGCCAATTCGAGAGTGACAATCCCTTCCACACTGAAGACAAATACAATCTGTCCCCTGTCCAGCTCCCTGATTTTGCTGGTTTCGGGACTGCCTCTTTGCCTCGGCCTGCTGGACAAGAGTCTCTTCAAATTGGGAGAGGCCATGATGCACCGCCTGCCTCCAGGCTGAACGCTCAGAGGTCAAAGTTTCCCATCTGTTGAGGTCCATTCCTAAGGCCTTCAAATCCCGCTTGCAGATGTCCTTGTATCGCAGCTGTGGTCTCCCTCTGGGGCGATTTCCCTGAACTAATTCTCCATACAGGAGATCTTTTGGAATCAGACCGTCAGCCATTCTCACGACATGTCCAAGCCTACGTAGACGTCGCTGTTTCAATAATGTATACATGCTAAAAATTCCAGTTCATTCTAGGACTACTCTATGTGGAACTTTGTCCTGCCAGGTGATACCAAAACTGCGTCGGAGACAACGCATATGGAACGTGTTCAGCTTCCTGTCCTGCCGTGCACAAAGGGTCCAGGACTCACTGCAGTACAGGAGTGTGCTCAGGACACAGGCTCTATAGACCTGGATCTTGGTATATGCTGTCAGCTTCTTATTAAGCCATACTCTCTTTGTGAGTCTAGAGAACATGGTAGCTGCTTTGCCAATGCATTTATCCAGCTCGACATCTAGGGAGAGAGTGTCAGAGATGGTTGAGCCAAGGTACACAAAGTCATGAACAACCTCCAATTCATGCGTGGAGATGGTAATAGAGGGAGGTGAGTCCACGCCCTGGCCCATGACTTGTGTTTTCTTCAGGCTGATTGTTAGTCCAAAGTCTTGGCAGGCCTTGCTAAAATGATTCATGAGTTGTTGGAGGTCTTCAGCAGAGTAGGCAACAATGGCTGCATCATCAGCGAAGAGGAAGTCCCGCATGCATTTCAGTTGGACTTTGGTCTTCGCTCTCAGTCTAGAGAGATTAAAGAGCTTTCCATCTGATCTAGTCCGGAGATAGACACCTTCTGTTGCAGTTCCAAAGGCGTGCTTCAGCATGACACTAAAAAAGATCCCAAACAGGGTTGGCGTGAGGACACAGCCCTGTTTCACTCCGCTTTGGATATCAAGGGATCTGATGTTGAGCCATCAAAAACTACAGTGCCCTTCATTTCCTCATGAAAGGACCTGATGATGTTAAGGAGTCGAGGTGGACATCTAATCTTGGGAAGGATTTTAAAAAGGCCATCCCTGCTAACCAAATCAAAGGCCTTTGTGAGATCTATGAAGGCCACAAAGAGTGGCTGTCGTTGTTCCCTACATTTCTCCTGCAACTGTCTGAGGGAGAATACCATGTCAATGGTGGATCTATTAGCTCGAAATCCACACTGTGATTCTGGATAGACTCTGTCTGCAAGCACCTGGAGTCTCTTCAGCACAATACGGGCAAGCAGCTTCCCTACAACGCTGAGAAGAGAGATGCCGTGGTAGTTATTGCAGTCGCCCCTGTCTCCTTTGTTCTTATACAATGTGACAATGTTTGCATCCTTCATGTCCTGTGGTACTCCACTTTCCCTCCAGCAAAGACAAAAGACTTCATACAGCTCGGTGGTGATGATCTCTTTACAGCACTTCAGCACTTCAACAGGGATGTTATCCTTCCCAGGTGCCTTGCCGGAGGTGAGGGAATCCAAGGCCACTTTTATTTCTGCTAAAGTTGGTTCGCTGTCCAACTCTTCCAAGACAGGCAGGCACTCGATGTTATTTAATGCCTCTTCGGTTACTACATTCTCTCTGGAATATAGCTCAGAGTAGTGCTGCACCCAGCGTTTCATCTGCTGTGCTCGGTCCTGGATGATCACACCTGTAGCAGACTTCAAGGGAGCAGATTTCTTCTGTATTGGACCTAAAACCTGCTTGATACCGTCATACATTCTGTTGATGTTACCTGTGTCCGCTGCTATCTGTATCTGAGAGCAGAGCTGAAGCCAATAATCGTTGGAACATCTCCTGGCAGCCTGTTGGACTTTGCTACGAGCAGCTCGAAGAGCCTGCAAGTTGTACTCACTAGGACAGACTTTGTATGCTGCTAGAGCTCTCCTCTTATCCTCGATGGCTGGCATCAACTCCTCCAAATGGGCTTTGAACCAGTCTGCCATCTTTTTGGTCTTCTTGCCAAATGTGGACAAGGCGGTGTTATAAACAGCGTTCTTGAAATGTTCCCATCGTTCAGGTGCATTTGCATCAGTCGGGCCTGGAAGGGTTTCCTCAAGCGCTGGGGCAAATTCCTCCACTTTTCTTTGATCGCGAGTCTGGATGATGTCAATACGTGGTCTTCCTTCCTTTTTCGTGTGATACAATCTCTTTGTTTGCAGTTTTACTCTACTACACACCAGGGAGTGATCAGTATCGCAATCAGCACTCTGGTAACTGTGTGTGATCGTAATACTAGGAAGGCTAGAATGTCTAGTGAGGATCAAATCGAGCTGATGCCAATGCTTGGATCTTGGATGTCTCCAGGAAACTCTGTGTTGAAGCTTCGTATTAAAGAACGTGTTGCTGACACAAAGACCATAATAACAGCAAAACTCCAGCAAGCGTTGGCCATTTTCGTTCATCTTCCCAATGCCAAAACGGCCTAGACAAGTGGGCCAAGAATTGTGATCAGCACCAACTCTAGCGTTAAAGTCTCTGAGAATGAACAGTGGCTCTCTCTCAGGGACTTTTTTGATAGTAGCTGCCAGATCGTCGTAGAATTTGTCTTTGACTTCTGTTGTGGATGACAGTGTTGGTGCATATGCCCTAATGAGGGTGACCGGTCCCGCTGATGAGTGGAGCTGCAGAGACAGGATTCTTTCACTCCCCACAGTAGGTGGAACAATGGATCTCAGCAGAGTATTTCTGACCGCAAAGCCAACACCATATTGCCTGGTCTCATTCAATGGTTTTCCCTGCCAGAAGAATGAGAAGTTTTTTTCTTTAACAGATCCCATGTCTGGCAATCTCGTCTCTTGCAGGGCAACAATGTCCATCTGCAGTCTACTCAATTCCATGTCGATGACAGCTGTTTTGCGCACGTCGTCTATTTCCTGCAGGTCGTCAGAAAAGCCAGGGGTCATTGTCCGAACATTCCAGGTGCCCAACTTTAGGGCAGAGGTTTTCTTATGATTGTTGCATGGTGTAGGGTTATCAATCTGCTTGTCGGCTTTCACCCTAAACCCCACGCACCCCGTGAGGTTAACAGACCGTGGCGAGGTAGCACCTTACTGACTGGGGACTGCCCAGCTTAAGGCAGGCGGTAGCTACCTAGTGAGGTGCAATGACCTCTCCCACCACCGGAAGTAGCCCCTGGTGTCATGCTCTATGCTAATCGAGCAAAGACTTATAACCGGTAACTGCTACTTCCCGTGTCATTTCGACGCTGTATGCGAAGCTGGAGTGTCCTCTCCAGGGCACGAAGCCTGGGTAAAATAATATGGAGGATAGGCTGTTACCCAAGCAGCAAATCCCCCCTCTCCACATCGCTGAAATAGTCCAATGGAAAGGCAAGAGCCAATACAACTGGTTCCAGCGACGTCACAGGAGTTGCCAGAACGACACGAACTGCCTCCTGGACTCCGACTCTGGATTTTGCCTTGAGGTTAACTCCTGAAGCCTTTTCCATCAGTGGATATAGCCACAAGGCAGTGGAGGTTTGAAATCGGAGTTTTCCTTCTCCTAGATGGGCTGCCTTCCAAGGCTGACGAGCCCCACCTACCTGGCACCTACCCGGGTATAACTATAGAATAAACCACAGAATTCCTTGTAACTCAGATCCAGATCCCATATTCAGAAACCATATGTCCTGTAGTTTTCCCCAGACTGTTGGAAAACTATCTAATATTAACAATCTCTTTCATGTGGAAAGCTAACATATCAGGAAAAGGTAGACCAGAATATTTCTCCCTGACATACCTATTTTCCAAATGTAGGTCATTCATTATGTTAGGCAACCAGCAACTGCAAGATGAAGTGATACTGTCCCAGGAAGATTACAATGTGGTTTAAAAAAAACACCATTTGAACAGGCTTTCAAAGAAAGGCCTCACCTGCAGTTCTGAATTCCATTTTCTTGTTATCCTGTTTCTTCTCAAAAAGTTCACCAATAAGATTTTTAGCCTCATATCCTTCATGCAGAGATCACCAAGGGCCTATAAAACTTGCAATTAACTGCTGAAATAAATGGCTCAGTGTATTGAAATGTTAATACACCCGTAGTAATAGCACTAATGACATTACTGTTGAAATTCTGAAGGACAATCTGGCAAAATACCAACAGGCACCTCCACAGCTCATCTAGTTTGGGAATTACCATTGGCTGCTCAGGGTTTGAATGAGTGAGCTACTGTTATGCCTATTTAAGAGTGATTTCTTACTATTCCAGTGGTGACAAGTGGTTTTACAGCCCAGCTCTTTATACCAGGCTTATGCTTCAGGTTGCCTATCTGTATCTTCAAGTGGAAAGTTTCAGTGTAAATGTTTCTGAATAAATATAAATTCTGAGATTCCAAGGGATTTGCAGATAGTGTGGGTGCATTCCTGGAGTAGTGTTGATAGAAAGGTCTCAAGCATACTGTAATGAGTATTATTAACACCTCAAGAGTTTGTAGTTACCATCTTCTAGCTATGAACAACCATGAGTCTTCAGATTCTTCTAATTGTGGTTCTACTGCTGGTTCCTAGCTAGAGGGTGAATTCAGCTCTGTCTTGTATTAATAAGCTTGGAAGACTGCATGCTGTAACACATAAGCAGTGTATTTTGACTAGTGGGATGTCATGGGCAGCCCTTCAGTCTTCCTCCTTGCTGTCACTTTGTTTCCATGGAGGCCTGAGCTGACAAGCTTGCCCCTACCATTAGGCAGAATGAGGCAGCTGTCCCAAGTGGTGGATGTAGGGCACAGAATGAGTAGTGCTCTGCTAGTACCAAAATATAATTCAACAACTTGTCTAACCAGCTTCTGTACATTGAATGGGGGATGCTACCTGGGCATTAGAGGAAAAGATTATGGAGATTAATAAAAATGCAACTAACAAACTCAACACAAATAGAAACAACATTTCTAGTATCTTTTAAGATTTCACTCTTAGCTTCCTGAATTCTTTAGACACATCATGTTGACTGAGAATGCTGTCTTGGAAAACTGTACTAGCATCAAGAGCAGAACATGAACAAGTCATGTTTTTGGACTACAACTCCCATAGTCCCAGCTTACATGGCCATGAGAACTGTAGCTCAAAATCATGCTTTTTTTCAAGCTTTGATTAAGAGGTATGTATTCTGACTGTAAACTATCAGTGAAAAATCAAGCCAGTGAAGGCTTACAGATCAAATGGTTGTATTGCACAATGTATATACCATGGCAATAATAATGTTGTTTGTGAAGTTGAGTTAACTCCCGTGGGAAGGCTTCTGAGGCACACGCTGAACCTTCTCTGCAACTATGAAAAGCGCAAACACTTACGTAGGAAAAGAGGCCTGGAACGCAGGCAGCTTCATTATTTGTCATATGCAATTTGTGTTTACAGAACAGAGTTAAAATTAGAGCTCTAGTGCCTTGCCTTTTGGAACAGTTTCCATCAAGAGAACTAAAGAATAACACTCAGTTGAGACAGGCAACTGGAAACAATCATCAGACTTGCAACCCACATGGGTGGCAGCAGTAAAGCACAGCCTTTGCTCTTGACAATTTTAGCTGGCCTACGTAGCATTCTAAACTTGTCCAAAAAGCAGCAACATTGCCACAGACACACTTAATATACTCTGCTATTGTTGTTTGAGTCTCCTTACATTCTTTAGGGAGCTTTTAAATATTGTGTAGCGGACTCATTAAATTTACACCAGGACTAACATTTCAGAACAGAATGTACCTTTCAGGAGGAAAATAAGAAGAGTTAATTTCTAACTTTAAGACTGCATTTCCTAGTTACATTTTTGCTGTCAAGAATAAGGACAATCATGCCCTGCCAGTCAGTCCTACCATTAGGCAGAGTGAGATGATGATTACTGCAGATAGCAGATTCTGGGTGTCATTTTTAAAAGGAAGGAAATTACTAATTATTTACCTGGTTATTCCATTTTTACTGCCAGGAATGGTATGACTTGTTTGTGGGATTTTAAAGATTTTTATTTGTTTACCTCATGCATGGGACTAACTTGGGTGTTATGCACCGTTATTTCAGTGGGAGGTGCATTTATTACTTTATTTTAGGCATCAAAACTTTTGGGCTGCCCCTAGAGATAATATTTCCCAAGAGAGGAAGAGGGGGCGGAAATCATATGAATAATAAAAAAAGATATATTTTTATGTGCTCATGTTCTAGTGGATATATATAGCATAGTAAAAGAAAGAAAGAAAAAAAGTTTCACATGTATTACCAGGATGGGCCATTAAAGGGTGCCAGAGACCATGCTATGTATTTGTCACTAAGAAGTATTCATAGCACAGTCTTCAGCTCCCTCTGCTTGCTTGTTCTGGTAATATATGTGAAAATAGTTTTTTTCTGGATTTTTTTTCTTTTAATATTTTTAATATTTTCAGACTATAGATAAGTGAATCAATGAATACTGTTCCCGTGGATAAGGAGTCCTACTGTACAGAGATACATCCCTGAATGTTAATAATCAAGCAAATGGGACTATCTGCATTCACTATGCATCTTCAGACATTCAGAAAAAATTAAATTAACATATGAATATTGACCAAACTGCGGACACTAACTGTAACATCAATAATCTCACATGCAATATCATATGCTTTGCCCAGTGCATAAGAAATTACTGGAAAAGAAAAGAGGTTCCCCTGAAAAGGCCTAGGAAAGCCAAATGCTTGTTGGATTTCAGTGAGATGGAAAACCGCTGAAAAGCTTTGATCGAACCTACTATGAGTGGATGGCAGGGAAAGAATTAAGAATCATCTTGGCTGAATCAGATGGTAGACAACTTATTGACATTTTTCGAAAACTTTGGATGCTCGACTACAAATCCATTGAAAATGGCAAGAATAGGTTTCAAGACATACTAAATCACACAGGTGATTTTTAAAGTCATAGCCTGGCTGCCTAGAGTACAAGAAAGGTAGAATTTGGTTATCTTTTTGCTCCTCCTCTTTTTCTTTCCCCCCTTACTTGATCTGCCCAAATAGCCCAATGGTTCTGTGTGTAGTATTCACATTAAAAGATAATGGGAAAATGAAACTAAGCAGAAACTTAACAACAGATCACAGAAGATTGGGATGGATTTGAAAAGATCCAGTATTTTACCAAGATGCAAGTACTTGGAATGGATGCTAAGATCTAATACTAAAGTACTATCTATAGCTTGCCCTGACATCTTTTATGAAGGATATCAATTTGGAATGAAAATGTTGTGCTTTCATGCCATGTGGAAGGGATGAGACACCTCTGGTCCACCAGCTGAAAGTTCCTCATCTGGCCTACTGAGGCTGTTCTCCCCTCCCTGGTGCCCCTCTCCCAGGGAAAAAGAGGGTGAAGCCAGGCCTGTCAAGAGATACCTGCATAAGACACCTGAAGTGCCTTGAAACAGCGGGGGGGGGGGGGAGAGGAATGAAGAAACATCCGCCTTTTCACTGCTGCTTTAACTTTTTAAACTTTAATGTCATAAAAGAGCCGAACAGTGAATTGATGGTGACTTGCCTTGACCAATGTCTCTGATATTATGTGATTTTATCTAAATAATGTATTTTTATCTTCCTGCTCATTGACCATAATAAATTATTCTTATTCTTATTCTTATTATTCACTGCTGCTTAAGAAGCAGCTGACTAGGAAATGGGTTAGCTGTACAGAATTGGCTTTAAGTTACTGCTACTGCTGGTGAACATTGTGGTGAACATTGGATTGTTTGTTGAACCCGAACCCATGTACATCATAAAGCAGCCTATATGCAATCATTGTTTTGAAGTAGACAATAATTGTCCAAGTAATTCATCTCATTGAAGTCAACCTTGCAGATTAGAGTCTAGACACACAGTCCTATAGACTTGTTGGTCTAGAACAGTGGTTCCCAACCTTGGGTCCCCAGATGTTCTTGGACTGTAACTCCCAGAAAACCTGGCCATGGCAGAAAGTGGTGAAGGTTTCTGGGAGTCCAAGAATATCTGGGAACCCAAGGATGGGAACCACTGGTCTATAATCTGCCTTGTGCCAATGGCCAGCCTTCTAACACAATTTGTTGTGCTGTTTATTTCATACAGGGTTTGATTGCCTGCTCCATCTAAAGGTGAAGTGCACATAATTAAAAGCAGATTTTAAAACTTCCATTAGAATATTCTCTTAAAACAGAAAAAGATTCATTCTGACTGAATTTTGTAATCCCAGCCATGAACAGAATTTAGGAAAAAATACTTTTTACTACAGCTATCAGAATTTCCCAGGCAGCTCTGCATTACAAAGGATCCTTTAGAAAGGCAGGTAGAAGCTACACCTAAGTAAGCTATAACTCTTTAGAAAAGAACCTTTCGAATATGTTAACTGGGAGTGGTTTTTATCATGCAATTGCCCTGCCTCATTCTGGTTTTTTATGAGAGGTTCCAGACACAGCTTGGAAGAAGTTATGTTTTTGGATTTCATCTCCAATATTATTACCAGTCAAGTGGGACTTCTGGTCCAAAAAATAGAGTAACTTTTCCAACCTTTGGACCAGAGAGTATTTGTAATTCTCCTTTTTCCTGTTTTCTATTTTCCTTTCTCCAAAGCACTCAAATGAAATTTGGAAGGAAATTATCTTTAGATTGGTAACACTGGGAAATGTTTGTATGGAAGCAATCTACACTTGAATTGATCTTATGGATCTTTTATCTGTGTCAGCCCTAGCATACTGCTAATTCAAAGCCATATGCTGGATGCTGTGTGCATTGCATAAGGAAAATAGCTATATTGTACCTCCACCATTGGTTTCAGTACAAGCACCACCAGATGGCAGCTGCACACTTTATGTCATCAGCTTTCTCGGCAGTACATACGGCTCTGGAGAAATTTACTCCAGCTTTTCTATCTTCTCCATGCATTTCACTACCAAACATACAGAGGGCACTAAAGCAACATGTAGTAAAACAATAGTATTGATATGTGTGGCTAGAATGAACTTCTCCAGGAGATTCTGCTTTTGGCAATCCCTGCAGACTAGGGCGGCTTTGTTTCCATAATAATGAGATGTTTGCTGTGACCAGGTCTCTACTGGGAACTTGTGAAGGATAACAACCTCTTTACTGACTGCAAACACTGCATTACCAACAGGTTTCTTAAAAGTTACATACATTTAACAAAGAATAGAGCAAAGATATTCCACTAGATGGTTTCTTGACCCTGAAGACAGGAGAGATGGTTTTAGTTTCTAGGTCAGCTACAGTTTTACTAAAGAGAAATCATTATTTCTTGCTATGAGTGGCTACCAAAGTGATGCTGATATGATGTGATTTGGATTCTGGGACAACAGGCTATGCTTCCTGGAAGATGGACTGCTGGTAAGGGGTTGGGTTGCACCTCACAAGGACTGGGAAGAATGTTTTCATCCACAACATGAAGAACTTCATCAGTAGGGCTTGAACTGGAAAGGGAGGGAGACTCAAATTCAGAGATAAACACAGGCTTATGCACAATAAGAAAAACAGAGAAAGCAGTTCTAATGATGCCCAGTAATAGTCTTCACAAAAATGTAGGAAGGAAACCAGGTCACAAATCACACAATCTCCTGTGTCTATATATGAATGCCAGGGGTATGGGAAACAAACAAGAACTGGAAATCTTAGTTCAGACATCTTAGTTTTGGAGGGAAATATATTTTGATAAGGACAACTGGAACTTGGTGGGATAGCTCCCGTGACTGGAATACAACACCTTAAGTATATGAATGGCTCAAAAATAACAAAAAGAATGAGGTGGAGTCATACGATGTGTCAAAAATACATATTTCTGCACTGAAATAGAGGAGAATGAGCTTGGTTGTTGAATCGAGAGCATCTGGATTAAAATAATTAGGTTGAAAAATAAAAGGAACATGGTAGTTAAAATCTACTGTCAATCACCCAATCAAGGAGAAGATGTGGGTGAAACTTTGAAAAACAAATTGCAGGAATTTCTAAGAGAAACAATGAAGCAGTAATGGGAGTTTTCAATTACCCTGATATCTGTTAACCAATAAGGAAGACTTAGTGGATAAAGTGGCAGTAAGGGGAACTGTGGGTATGTTATATTTGAGTTCTTGATTTCAAAGGACGCAAAAACCGAGTGTAGCCACACATATGCTGAATTTGAGGAAAGTCAATTTTAATACACTCAGAACAATAATAAGTAAGGTCCCATGGCAAGAGGTCCTGACTGGGAAAGGAGTCCAAGACAGATGGGAGTATCTTAAAAAGGACATTCTAAAACAACTACAAACAATTCCAACAAGAAGGAAAAGCAGAAGACAGCAAAAAAGACCAATGTGGCTTCACAAAAAGCTTGGAGAGGACCTGAAAACAAAAAAAGGACACACACAGGAGTGGAAGGAAGGCCAGGCTACAAAGGAGGCATAGAGACAAGTAGCAAAGAACTGCAAGGATGGCATTAGAAAGGTAAAAGTTGAGAATGAGCTGAGGTTAGCAAGAGATGCTAAAAGCAACAAAACAGCAGTTTTCAGGTAAGTGCATAGTGTCACATTCCCAGGGGTTTCAACAACAAAGTCCAATAAGCCAGTCCAATATCAGAAGTTCAGAGGATGCAGAGCCGATACCAAAATGCCAAAGCCAAATCACAAACCATAATCCGAGGTCAGGGTCCAAAGCCAAATCACACAACGTAGTCCGGGGTCAGAGTCCAAAGCCAAGGGTCCAGAGAGCAAGGTTCAAGGTAGTCAGGAGCGTGGATGCGAGCCAGAGTATTGACTTGTTGCTTCCACGAGCTTCCCAGCCATCTGGGAGCTGATTATATAGCAAAACAGTCATTGAACTCCTGGAAGCCTTTCATCCTGTTAAAACTCAGGACTAGCTGACCTGATGTTTCTGCGGGCAGCATTCAGGCGATCCTCTGACCTTTGCGTCATAAGTCTTTGCCGAAGTCTAGCCCTCACCCTGGCTACTGGGGGAGGAGAATCTGGTGGCGATTCAGCTGTCTGTGCTTCTAATCACTCAGCATTCTCCTCAGCTGTAGTTAACCCCTCAGGTTCCGGATCTTCGGCTGAACTCATGACACATAGCAAAAGACAGAAAAAAGAAACAGTGGCTCTGTTACTACATGTGGATGAAAAAATGATAACAGATGACAAAGAAAAGGTTAGCAAGAGACACTAAAAGCAACAGGAAGATTTACTTAAAATGTTATGGGAATGTGATCTGGGATAAAAAACAAGTTAGAGTGCTTGCAAAATATGTGGACTATTAGAATATTGAGATCCATGTCAATAAGGATAAAAGAGAATTATTACAAGTTTGTGTGGAGATGGTACTTAACTGCAGTGAAACTTAATCAAATAGATGATAATTATTTTAAGATACGCTGGAGAGGGTGCCAGAAAATAGGCACATATAATAGGAATGTGAATATTTATATACGTTTTGGCAATTGGTTTTTAAAGAAATAAATTAAATAAACAATTTAAATCTAGCTGTATATCTGTCAATAGTGCTTCTATAAAATAAATACAATAAATAAATAAATATCAATATGTGAAAAGAAGATAAATAATTGGATGATGAGAGAACTAGTTTCTAATCTGTTAACAGTGTCAAGATTGACAATATACTGTTTAGTGACTGGTATAGAGATGTGTGGGATATAGAATTAATGATAAACCTACATGCAATTTAACAGTTAAGAAGGGGATAATTAATAAAGATACATTTGCTGATATATGGGATATATTATTGATTTTTGTATTGATAAAGGGGAAGAGACAAAGATTAATTCACGAGTCAATACAATTTTGGAAGGGAAAGGAGAGGGTCCAGTAGGGTAAATTGTTTAAGTGGCTACTCCCTAATGGTCCTGATAGTGAGATGCCCTATGTATATAGTTTGGGATTTTTTTTAAAAAGTACTGGTCTTAATTAATCTCAGACTGAAGCTTTCCCCAGATCTGATGTACACCCCCAATTTCAATATTTATGATGCCATCATCCAGTCCCAGACAGCATTGTTCTGGGATCATGAATCCAGATGCCACACAACCAGTGGCCCATGGCTGCTGTAAAAGGCCCTCTTCTTTGCTCACAAATTTAGGATCTCATATATTTAGGTTTAAAATTGTCTACAGATGTGAGCTCTTTCTTTATTGATACTACAATCCCTTTATACAGCCCTATTGTGTGTGGTTCCTCTCAGTACAAATACAGCTTCTTTGGGATTTGGTCACATCTTCGAGCTGCATGTTAATGGACTAGTAGTGTATGACAAGGATTTCTGAAACGGAAGGGACATGAATGTGCCCTGCACCCTATAAACAATGGAAACTCCCTTTGGCCTGCAACTGATACATTTCTTGTCATTGGAAACATTCTTCCATGACAGCGTAATCACTCCACTTTAGAGCATATAAACAGCATTTATCTAACACAGCTGGTGACTTCCCATCATTTCAGCAAAGCTGTGTATCCTTTGAAAAACTGACCTAAGACTTTTTGAGAAACTTGGCTTTAGCACATAGATATGACCTCAGTACAAACAATATATTCTCCCTTATTTATGCAACAGCTTATGCCCTGCCTTTTAGGATATGACAGGAAAGTTTACATCAGGTTTTAAAATACAATTAACAACAACAAAGAGCCCTGTGGTGCAGCAGTTAAACTGTAGTACTGCAGTCAAGCCTCTGCTCGTGACGTGAAACTGATCCTGACTGATTCAGGTAGCTGGCTCAAGGTTGACTCAGCCTTTCAGCCTTCCAAGGTCGATAAATGAATACCCAGCTCACAGGGAGGGGGGCCCTATGTTCTTTGCATAATTATTGGGGTACACTGCCCAGATAATGCTTCAGCACTATGAGATGGTACACAAGTCAACAACAACAACAACAATTTCACCATTAACTATGAAGCTATTAATTTTAAATCAGCAATAGTTTTTGAGGCTCTGTGCATTAGTCAATCAAATGGAGAGTGTAGCCAAGAAATCAGGAGACAACGACCTGGAGGGGCAGTAACGAAGGAATTAGAAAAGATCATCAAGTGTAAGAATGTGTTACCAGAGACCGAGACCAGGATCATCCACACTTTTGTATTCCCAGTCACTATGTACGGGTGTGAAAGTTGGACAGGAAAAAAAAAAGCTGAAAATAATGATTGATTTGGAATATGCTATATATGGTATGCTATCTGGCTGTAGAGATATTGTTTTGATAAATAAGGAAGATGTGTGTGAGAGAAAACAGATGACGTAGAGATGGGGGTATTTGTGTACGAATACCCCCGCATAGGTGGACATAACAAGGGTTCAGCTCCCTGGGGCCGGACCGTCCACTCACCTTCCACTGCTGCTGCAGGCTCCGTGCTCCGTTCCTATCACTCCAGAGCTCGCGGTCAACGAGCCACTCCTGGCAGGAGGCAGGATGATGAGCCTTGCTGCCAGGTTGAAGAGTGGCTGGCCGACCGGGTGCTCTGGAGTGATAGGAAGGGAGCCTGGAGCCTGTGGCAGCAGCAGAAGGTGAGTGGACAGTTATGTCCACCTGTGCGGGGGTATTCCTATACGAATGCCCCCATCTCTACAGATGAGTATTAGTTCAGTTGTAGAAAGTTTAGAGAGTTAGTTGACAGTAGTTAAGTAAGTTTGTAGAAGAAATTGCTAAGTCAGAGTCTAAGAGAGGAAGCTGTGAGGTAGGTTGCTGAGAGCTCTGCTATTAGAAACAGATGATGTGTCTGTATTTGTGAAGAAGTTTCAACACTTAATGTATGTTCTTGTTGGAATCTGTGTAAAAACAAACATACATACAGTTATATATAAAAGGGACTAAACTGGTTTTAAAAAAGAAGTAGAGTAAAAAGATGAAAAAATATTGTCCGATCAAAAAGGTGACAGATTGCAATTCTGAAACTATTATTTCTGAATGCTTTTTAAAAATAAAGCTACTGTACTTTTGGTCTATGTAATGTTATCATAAGATACCCAGTGTGGTTTTAAAATGAGGTCCTTTATTTGCCCCAGTGGGTGAAAGGTGTAACCAGAGATGATCTGAGGCTATTCACGGGTTCAAATAATTTGAAGGTTTATTTAAATCACCACAGATAAATAGGGAATGGATTTCCAATGTGGTGTAGTGGACTGAGTGATGGACTAGGACTCTGGAGAGTAGGGTTTGAAGCCTCATTCAGCCATGGAAACTGACTGTGGGAATGGAACTGGTAAAACCTCTCCTTAAGAATCTTACCTACCTTGAAAGCTCTATTAGGGTCACAATAAGTTTGTTCCCACTTGATGACACAGAACACAAATAGGAAATAAGATCTACAAAATGAAGGCACAATATAAAACAAATAAAAGGACAATCAATCAATTTCTAACACAGTGCAATCTAATGGTGAAGGGAAAGTACAAAGCAGAACAACCTGTAGTAAAGTATCAGCTGAAATTATGATTATGCCACAGTTATAAAATACTATTTGCCCCTCATCTTCCACCAGCCCTCTAGTTGAAGCTCACTATGTTCTAAAGTTCTTAATCTTTGGCGTAAAGATTGAGGACAAAAGACACTGTGACCATTATGGTTTATGCTTGCTCACAGTTTTGTCAATGTCTTCATTTAGGCCAAAGTTTGAATACCCCTGCTTCAAAGTCTGAGCAAAACCAGTGCAGTTGTTTTTTTGAATCAGGTGAGCGGTGTCAGGGAATAATTGATTTAAGGAATGCTATTTATATATATACTGTAAGAACTCCAAAGTCACATCCTTCTTGGCTCATCAGTGAAAGATTATTGAAAACTGGAGGGATGGTGAAATATCATTTTGGTAACAAGGAAAGAACAAGACAAAGGCTGTGCCGTCCCCAAGATTACACAAAGGTAAGAGTGGATGATATATTTTATTGAACCACTAAACTATCAAAGGAATTGCAAGCTTTTGTGAAGAAAATTCCACTTCTTCAGGTATAGCACAACCCTTTCATGGATAGTGCAGAAAAATTGTAGACAAGAGTTCAAAAATTGATTGTACATGTCTATGAAAGTTAACATCTGTCCTCTTGAGGCTGAGGTCTCGAACATCTTTGCAGCATGGTTTGGAATTTTATATCCCTCTCTTAGGATCCAAAGATTGAGATTGCCAGTTACTCTGTGATTACCCCCCCCCCCCCCGCTCACATTGCCTGCCTCGAAATGGAAGGTTTTGTTTGGCAGTTTATGAGTGCCCACCACGTTTGCCTTATGAAGATTTTCAGTCTTTTTTTTTTTTAACTAATGCCTATTCAGGTCCAAGATGCCAGGTGGGAGTGTCCATGTTGCCCGCTCTCTTTCCCTTAATTGCTCTTGAGAATGTCCTGGAAGAAGATGCTATCTTTCATTATCAGTAGGTTGCTCTCCAGGGGCTTTGTAAAGAAGCTATTCCACCTTGTTGTCTCTTCTGGTAATTAGTTGTTGCTTTGGTACATTGATCAGAAGCAGAGGTCCTGCAATCGCTCAGAAACCAGCTGGCTGCAGTGTGCTCACACTCCTTCTGTCTTTCTCCACTCCCATCATTTCTCTACCTGTTTTTGGGGTCTCCATCTGACTCCTCCTCCATTTATTTCCCCAGGAAAGATAGCCCAGCTTTATCTCAGCTGGCACCACCCAACCTTCTTAGATTTAGCTGGCAGGCAGGTAGCAACCCCTTCCAGAGTAGCTATCTTGTGCTGCTGCCAGCTGTAGCTTCATGAACAGATATTAGTTGTCACTCTTCCTTTCTTTGTCAATTGGTGAGCTTTCCAGTGGATCATGCCCTTCCATTTATGTTGATGTAGAGAATGCAAGATGCACTATTATAAAAACATTAAGCAAATAAAAATACAGCAAATAAAAGCAGTAGTGCAGTTTATTGTTACGGTCCTTAGACCAATCACACAGCGAAAAAAACATAGACAGTAGAAAATAGCCTAAAATAAAAATCTAAAATATGCATCTCCATCAGCATTATTAAAAGTTTATTTCAGTGGGATGCAGATGAGCAGATTAGCATGAATGTAGCATATAAACAACAGCAAAAAAGAACAAAAAAGGACACAGATCTGCATAAATTTTGCATATGATAATTGATATTAGCAACTTAATTTCTATTTTCAAGGTTCCCCAGGTCAGAGACGCCCAAACTAATCATTTAGCCAAACTACCCTGATTGAGGAGCAAATGTGCTGATGGCTGGGGAAATCTTCCTGCCCAGTATGCTTCTAACATCTTAATCCAACCTGACTAAGCAGTGCTTTGGGGGAGTTTCCAAAAGATCTACAAGGGTAAGTGCTTTGACTCCTACACCAATCCTGTAAGGCAGGAATACCAATGCAACCACACAACACACAAGCTCTCAGAAGATGGTCAAGTTAAGGCCTGATTTTGAGTACCACCAACCCTCTTAATCCAAAATAATCCAACACTTTAATATTTTATTAGAGGTGGTGAAAAAAAGTCAACAAGAACAAAAATGGTTCCAACAGTTACAGAATAGTCAAAAGGGTGGGGAGAAAATAATAATAATCAAGAAGTTAAGATAAGAGCAATTACAGAACAAAACAGACAAGAAAATAAGAAAGCTTGCTACTTTATGCTAATACTTACATCCTGACCTAGATTTAACATAGCCTCAGAACATACACAGAGTGCAAGTGTTATAGCAGAGCAGCAGATGAGCATAGCATACTCCCAAGAGATAAATGAGCTAACTAAAGTAACTTTTATCTCCATTTTTTACCCAAAGTTCCAGCTTCCAGAATCTTCCAGATCTACCAATCAGGCATTGAGTTTCCCCAAACTTTCATGAAGAAGAGAGTAACTTCTTCCCCCTCCCCTCACTCAACTGAAACCCTATTTCTAATTAGCTCAGTACAAGGAGTGAGCTCAGCTTGGCCTTGAAGTTTTCTCGCACAGAGATAAACTGCAGTTGTTACTGCCTTCCAATTACCAGTGGGTATCCCCCGCTTCTCTTGATCTGCTTGACCCAGGCACTGACTGCAAAACCTGATTTTCCAGAAGAAAACATAGCAACATAGTCCATGATCCCTCATTTTCCCACTCTTTTGATACCTATGATTTAAACATAGGGAGAGACTGTGACCAAGTGACTAACATGCTTCTTCACTCTGCTGGGAATGGGATACTTCAAGACCCCTCCCTCCCTCCCTCCCTTTTCTTGATGTGTATAAACCAGCGATGGCGAACCTATGGCACGCATGCCACAGCTGTCATGTGGAGCCCTTTCTGCTGGCACGGGAGCCATAAGTCGCCGAATCGCTACTCCCCCACTCCCCCCCCCCGCAGCCAAACCTGAGCAGGCGGCTGCAGCCGCGGTGCTGGTGCCTGAACAGGCGGCGGGTCAGGATCCGGAGCAGCTGGTGCTGGTGGCGGGTCCGGAGTGGGATCTCGAGGCACCTCCGTGCCCGGGATTCCCCCTTCCGCCGCCACTTCCGGTTCCGCGGCGGCGGCACACCGCCCCCTGTTGTTGTTGTTTTTTTCCAGTTTGGGCACGTGAGGCCAGAAAGGTTCACCACCACTGGTATAAACCAAACTTTATATGGACAGCCTTTCAAATAGAGGATGCACTGAAATAGAGGAAGTTCCCTATTAAGTGTCTAGATTTGGGGTTGCTTGCCTACCATTTAACTAATTCCTTAATTATGTGATTACGTATCAATATTTACAGATTGTAAAAGAGAGAATACTACTCTGCCTAAATACCCAAGATCATCCTGTTTCTTACATGTGACAGAATGGGAGTGGGCTCTCACATTCCTTTATGATCTAGGCATCTCTGCTCACAGAATTTTGCCTGTTCATCTTCACATGACAAGAGCATGCCTTGGCAACTTCGAACCCCACTTATATCAGAGAAGTCACCAGTTTTCAATTAATGCATGACTATAGCATAATTTGATTTTCTGTGAACAGAACAAAAGGATAGCTGAGCCTCTGATGTTAAATCAGAGAGTATTCTCAAACTTTGTGTGTTTAAGAAGTCTATTTCTTAAGTGAATAATAGGAGCATAGTAAGGGAAAACAATATACTGCACTACTGGCCTGTTGAACTGGAAATATACATGATACATGAATATTTATACTTCTGCAAATCCTCAAAAACAGAGCTCCATACACTATTTATATATTTAAAATGTAATATGTTGTTATTTTCTTTTGGACATCTGGTTGCCACTGGATAAAACACTATTGTATTTTATCTGCATATGAGTCTATATTATTATGCAGCAGAGCAAATAAAATCTAAAATGGGGACAGCCCAAACAAAAATTTATAACTTTGAAACTGGACTCCAGCCCCATATTTGGCAGAAATGTAGGAGACCATCTGCACTTGCTCTATGCCATATTTGGGAAGTTGGGCAAAGAGTTTTCAAGTTATGGTTTTTTAAAGTAAAACTGTTTTAGTCCTCCCATACAGAAATAGGCAACCCTAAATATCCCCAGATTTAAAATAGCTCATATAAATTGAAAAGACCAATCTTACTTATATTGAAAGAGAATGGTTGGTCCCTTCTTCTTCTTCTTCTACTTGGAAAGAATTCAGGCTGTAGGGGCTTAAATACTGATCCTCAAAAGAGACATTTCAAATGGGAAAAATAGTGTTACAAAATGTGGGTACAGGATTGCCAGGCAGATGATATAATGTACCAAATGGGTGAGGAAGAATGACGGATCAACAAAGTTCATAGCAATTATGGAAGAAGTAAAAAAAAGGGTAGTTGCGTTAAAGAAAGTAATGAAATGACAGTATTCCAGAAAGGAACAATTTGCCATGAATCTCTGAGGAATTAGTATACAACTTGGTAAGGCATATTCAAAGTATTTTTGCATTACAAAAGCACAGTGTTTGTCCTATCCCCAAGTGCTTTCAGCAAAAATTCCCTTAGGATTTCTGATTGAAGGCCAGGTCTGGGGCAATCTGAACTTTTGAACTTCTCAATCAGGACCCAATTGAATTTTTAACTCCTTCCTGTCCAAACAAATTTTGGTGCCGAGAAAGGGATTCTGTGTCTGGTTGTAAAAACATATTTAAAATATTTTTAAAAGAATAGAGAACAAATATTCAGAACCTCACTCGCTTAAGCTGTGAAATTACTGTTTTTTCATTTTTTGTTTTTGCTTTGTGGCTGGAGCTGTTCTTACATGATATTAGCAGAGCTTTTAAAAAGGGAGGGTTCAGCATTAGCAAAGATTGTCACTGGAAACCAAGGTCAAAATCATCCATATTATGTAAAAGAAAGATAGTGAAGATAGTGAAGACAGGGAAAAATTCAGCTCATATGAAATATGGTGTTGGAGAAGAACCTTGCAGATACTACAGACAGCCAGAAAGGCAGAAGGGTAGGTACTCAATCAAGTCAAGTCTGAACTCTCACTAGAGCAAAGGTGAGTGAACTGAGGCTATCATACCATTCACGTATAATGAAAATACAAAACTCACCAGAAAAGATAATGTTTCTGGGAAAAGTGTTGAGGGTTGGTGGAGGAGAGGAAGACCTAACATGAGACAGATTATCTCAATAAAGGAAGCCATAGCTGTTAGTTTTCAACACTTGAGCAGAATGTACTGGAAAAGACAATTATGCTAGGATGGGGGGGCAGTAGGAAGAGTGAGCAACGTAATGTGAGATGCTGTTGGTTTGCAAGATCTGAGCAGAGCTCTTAATGATAGGACATTTCAGAGGTCATTAACTCATATTGTCACCACACATCAGAAGTGACTTGGTGGAACATAACATCTTTGGAGTTTTTTTTCTTAATAACCAAGCAATTGTATATGACAAGACAGATGGAATGGTTGAGACTATGACAGGATATAGGCACCAAATGATAGCAGTCAAGATCGTCTGCAGGATATCCTCTTCTGTTTATTACCATTCACAGTTGTCAAAAAATAACCCACACAATTATTTTGTGTTGGGTGAGAAGTGGATAACTAATGGAAAAAAAGAGTCAGCTTCTTTGATTTTCCCCTGCTTGGTGTCTCTTTGTGAATGGTAGTGGGCAGAAGAGAGTATCTTGTAGACCATCTTGCCTGTGACCATTGGTGTTGTCAAAATTCAGTCTACCCTTTGCTATGTAAAGTTTGGCAATGTTTTTCCTGCTGGCAATGTGGGCATGATATTGTGCAGCAACACTGGGCCATTTCATGGCATTTTGAATCTTGGGTACAGAAGCACAATATCCTACATTTATAATTGGGAGGGTGTTTTTTTTTTTTTTAAAGAATTGAATTTACTGTAACTGGGCAGATCTGCTTTGTAATCACATCTTAATGAATTCACTCAAGTGCCTTGAACAAATAATTTCTTCATTGACTGCCCCATTAATGGGTTCCTTAAAAGAAACTGTGAAGTTCGTTTTGTTCTGTTTCTGCGCTAAGTTTTTTTTACTGTGCATTTGTTTTATAAAGAGGTTATTCAAAGCTCTCCTTCAGTCTTAATTAACTGCAGACCCTTTGGAAAGCCTACTCTGTTGGTCTGGCAAGTTTTCAGTCTGGTTTCCATTTAGTCTTGGGGGGATGAAGCTTAGCATGTTGTAAAACTCTGCCGACATATAATGGCACAACTTCAACCATTTTGTAGACACTCTCAACCGAATTAAAACTAATAGTAAGAAGTTAATTTAAAATGCATTGTTATCTACTGCCAGCTATGAATTACAGGGCATTTTTCCTGCCACCCTCTTATTTGTGATTTGATTGCTAGAGACAAGTTGGCACAGTTTACCTCAAACGTGTACATATAAAGTGGGGAAAATGTCTGTGCAACCTTTTTAGAAACAGAATTTTCCATTTGCTACATTTGCAAAGCAGTCATGGGCATTTATCCTCCAATGTAAGCCAACAGTAAAGTTGCAATTAGAGTAGGCCTATTTAATCAGTGTAACTTATGGAGGAGTTAACTCACCAAATCAATGGGCCTACTCTAGTTGCAGCTTACTACTAGATTTCACCCGATAAAAATTGTTGGAGTTTTATTTGCAACCTCTCATGCTGTCTGTAGTTTGTTTGACTGGGAGTGACTTTTCTGAGCTGGGATGATTATCTATCTAGCACTGACAAATTGTTCCTCCCAGCCTTTGAATTCAGAGAGAGCCCTACCTTTCGGCTGAGTGTTCTTTCCCTCTCTTTTCTTGATTGGAAGCAGTCAGTTGTTTGCCTGCTGTTGATCTATTCAGTTGGTTGCTAAGTATGTGTGCAGTAAAAAAACCCAGTATATACAAGTCTGTAATTTCAAGCGAATGTAAATAAAGAACTTTTTAATATTCTTTTTCCTATAGATGTCTAAGAGTGAGTCACTGAGACTTTAAGTTAATGAGAAAGGAGTGGATTCTGGGGAACTCGTAGCTATTCCCCTTTGTGAATCTGTACGTCTACTGTGTAGTAAAAAAATAATTTTACCAGAAATTCAAAATGTTGGAACAAAAGATGCTCCCAGAAGGTTGAATAGATATGTAACGCATCCCTTTTGGTGCAGCTTTTCAGGGTGCCTATGGGATAACAGCCTATACCCCTTTGGCTGATCAGGGCTGAGGGCACTTTTGAAGAATCAGTTTCACTTTCAAAAACTTTTTTTAGTACTTCAAGAGAAATGTGCATACATAAAGGTTTTATATAGAAATGCATATCACATCATAATCACATTTGATCTTGTTTGATTTTGGAAGATAATCAAGGTTGGTCTTGGTAAGTATTTGGATGGGAGGCCAGAAGAGAGTGCCAGGAATCCCCAGGTAAAGTGGGGAAGAATCTTGCCCGAAATTCTGGAGTGCTGCTGCCAGTCAGAGCCAATAATACCAGCCTATTTGGCTCAATTGTTTGTCTCCCTATAACACAGTTTCCTATGTTAGTAATGAGAACCATAGCACACATTTTCCCTTGACAGCAATATTGATGAGTTTAAGAACATCTTGACACCATGTCTAGTCAATTTAGCATTTCTATGATTTGTGCTTGAAAAGAAAATATGTCTAAAATTAGGAAATATGAGTCCCCTCCCACGTTTGAGACTTTTACTCTGCTTGTACAGACATTTGTTATGTCTCAGTTCCTTCTAAACATTGTACTGGTAAGATCTGTATGTGTAAAAAAACCACCATGTTTATTGGTTAACACGTTTAAGGTTTCCAGCTAACCCTCTTTATATTTCCTTAATCTTTATATTAAAATGTATATGACTGGCAGCGAATACTCTGCCTGCATTGGCAAATGTGACCAGTTTGTTAAGACTGAAAAACAGAAGAATCATCTAACCACAGGAATGGTGAATTACAAATATACACTCTTCAGTAAAAACAGATCCTTCAGCGTATTATACTGTATAATAAAATTCTGAGATGGAAGGAACCCATGCAGTCATGTCACCTGAGCAGGAGCCCTCGTTTATAATACTCTCAAATAAAACTTGCAAATTAACTTGAAAAGAGAACCACTTAATGTAAATGTGTCTCCTACAAACATCTGGGACAGAAAGAAGGATTGTTCGGGCAAAATAAAATCCCTTTGGCTAGTTCTATAAAATGGCTCTCTGTCATTCAATAGCCTTTCCTCTCCCATGCCACAACACCCCCCTTGTTCTCAGTGATAGTTTGATATATGTAAGATAGCAGAGGGCAAGACAGCCTTGGAATGAAGGGCTAGCACAGAAACTGTGTCCCCAAAAGTGTTTGTACTAGTGCTAACTGGTAAATGAGAAAAAGAAATGAAGTAGACATAAATAAGCTGTGTGTTTTTCATGAAATGGGAAGACTGAGGTGATGAGCAGAAGATAATTTTATGAAGTGAGTTGCATGTTCTTAGGCCCTGCAGCACTCCTGCCACTGAGAGTATCAACAAGCAGTCAAATGAAATGGATGGGGACATGATTTCTGTGTTTTAGGAAAACTTTCCTCTCTATGATGGGCTGATGGGGGTTGAGTACATATTCCAAGAAGGAAGGAACACTCCATTCTTTGTGTGGCAGAGTGCTGCTGTGGGAAAAAGGGGCTCAAAAACATCCAGTACTGTGATGGAAGAACTATTCAAACCATGGATGGGACATGTGTGGTCCTCCAGGTGTTGCTGGATAACAACTCCCATCATCCAGTACCATTGGCTGTGCTGTTTGTTTTTGTGTAACTCCAAGAAATCATTACCTTTTCTGAATTGTAATGTTACATTAGGATAGTAATGATTTTTAAAAAGAAAAACATTTTAAAATAGCTTAATAATACTCTCTTATGTGAAAAAGATGGATGCCTATTAAAAGTTACAGCATAAAAATATGCCATGGGGTGGCTTTAACCATGTAGTTAAACCATCTGTTAGCACCGTAGCTAACAGATACATAATGAGCCACGTCTCACCACTGCTAATTCTCTCCAACAGTAGATGGAAAATTATCACCTTCCATGCTTCTCCTTTAACACTTAGTGTCAGTGGGGAGCACACTTGGTACCTGCTACTAACATAGACCTTTTCTTTCCATGCCTCAGAGTCATTAAGATCGCACCACCCCTTCCTTCCTTTGCTTCCATTCTTAGCCATCTGACTCTCTCCTCCATTTTCCAGCCCCTGATGAAGACAGATCAGTGGAGATGTAGCTCCACACTATATATAAAAGAACAAACCCATGTACTATAAGTAACAGTTTTTTGTTTCCTTCAACCAGACTGGTCATTTTCCCTTTTCCAAAAGATGGGGTGAGACAGAGCAGATCTCACCACGCTTTCCTGTGCACTGAAAAGAATAAAACCAAATTCCAAATCTCTACGAAAAGTAGCTGAATACATCAGCACTTTTCTTATGGTCACCAGGAGCACAGGAAATGTAGGTATGGGGAAGAACAGGACTATTGTGGCAAATGCTGTTCTTGGCTTATTTATGCTATTGACTAATTGCCCTAGCAAACCAGGCATCCATAGGAGCTATACCAGAAATCAAGGAAGTTGTTTATTTAAACTATTGCTCCCAGAATCCCCAGGGCAGAAGAGAGAGTTGTAGTCCAAAAGATGAGGTTTTCCACATTTCTCTACAATAAACATAGGCACCAAGCTTTTTGTGGGTCTTCCAACTGCTTGTTGGACTGTCTGTTGCTGTTTCTATACACAAAGAACTGTCCATAGGTCCTAGTGTGCCTTGACTCCACCATTCCATTCGCCCCGTGTGTGTGTGTTAACTGAATGTGCAAAAATCTGAAATCAATGAGATAATTTGACATTAAACAATTCATATCTTTGGGAAAGTGCCACTTCATAAACTTGGGCCAAAATCACCATGTTTTGCAAAGGATTGGGTCTCTTTGTACATTGGATCAATTGCAATGACTATCAAATGAAAAACCCTTGAGCCTCTAACTTTCCAAGAGTTTTCAGCCTTTCTTCAGCAGGGATGTCAAAGTTTTGAAGTGATTGTTTTCACACCAGTTGTCCTGCCAGATCCTGTGGAACAGCCTTCAGCACCTTGTGTCCTGAACATGCTTTGACCTATAGTTAGCACTTGGAATGGTAAAGCTTAGAATTTATTGACATTCCCTTAATGTTAAGGAGTTGTAACTTAAAGTCTGGTGCTAGATACTTGGTTAGTGGGTACCAAAGGCATATGATTGTTCTTGTACAAGAAGATCTTGCAGAATAAAGTTGTCTTTGGTCTAATCTTTATGCCTCCAGTCCTGTTCATCTTCCCCGGCCCATTGGCTGTGCTTTCTGGGAGCTGAGGAGCACAAGGTTTGGGAAAGTGGTGAAAAGGGGCACATCAAGGGATACAATGGTTATATTACCATGTAACTATGACCCAAGTTTATGAGGCATGAAGTCTGAAAGGGTGGAGGACTACACATCTGGTTGTTACATGGAAAGGCACACAGTCCCCACCCCTCTGCCCTCCAGGAAATAAGGTAGATGTTTTTGTCTTCACTGCTAACTTCTGCACAAGCACTTCTAATTGTGTTCCTCTGAACATGCTCACAGTGCTTCAATGATCAGGAGCCCTCATAAGATATTATTACCTTCTATGGTTTTAGGTTTAACACCTGAATTGGGTTATGATGACATATAAAAGTCTAAGCCCTAAGATCTTGTTGAAAACTGATTTGGAACAACTGGAAACAAAGGCCTTCTTCTCAAAAACTAGAGCAGCACTGATATACTTATGTCTGGATCTTATCACTTCAGTATGTTTGTGTGTGTGTGTGTGGAGTCACGCAACTGAATGTCTGTCCCTTCCCAAATGTCAAGAAAAAAGAGTAAGTGCTGCACTATATCATTCTTCTTCTTCCAAAAGGAGAAAACAAAATGGAAAGGGAAACATTTGAACCCCTATATCACCAATTCTGATGGTTTCCAGAAGCCATGGAGGGTTAGCCCTGTTCAAGACCTGGATCAAAAACTATCAGGGAATACCAGGGATCTCCAGATAGGCAAGGGAAACAATCCTGCCTGAAACAATGGACAGCTCCTGCCTGTCAGCATTGTTGCTACTGGTCTAGATGGACAATGTTAGGCAGCTTCCTATACTCCATTTCCTAACCTTGCAATTGTCTCAAGCTATGTCTTGGCTGTGCTTCAGGACTAATCTACATTTGTGGGCCAACTCCTGCCAACTGAAGAAGCCATCCTGTCCCTCTAAGAATGTCACTAGGAACAACATTTCAGTGTGATAGAGTGTTCTACCCAAGGGTGTTCTTGCCCAGGAATGTGGACAGGCTGCAGAGAGCAATCAAACCATGACTTGGAGTAACAGAAAGATTGAGGGGAAGGGGGGGGGGGGGAGAGACAGGGAAAGACTAAAAATAAAAAATAAAAAAAATTGGGAAGCTCATTGGTAAAAGCAAGACCTGTCACATTTCCCAAACATTTCCTCCTCTTCAGTAGAGTAAGAAAAAAAAATGCTGTGCATAGGTCTGAATATACAGCTCAAAGAAGCCATCTGCTCTTGACTTGCTGGTCTTCTCTGTGGAGGAAGGCTTTTTCTGGTGGGGAAGCAGCCCATCTGATTGATTTTCTCCCACAGTCAAAAGCGGTCAAGTCCAAACCCAGGGCTGCTGCCAGTCATCTGCCTTTTTTTTCTTTTTCTTTTGGTAAGAATTAAGTCACAGTATGCAAAATTAGGTATAATACCAAAGGTTTGGGTCTATGGAATATTTGTCTGAATAAATAAGAACACAAGAAGTCCTGTAGCACTCTAGATTGTGGTTTCCATAAAGTGGCAGTGGTGCTCCATGTTTTCAGACAAAGACATTTCCCACACCTACTTGAAGACGCCTGAAAAATGCTGGGAATTGAACTTGAGATTTTCTGCATGCAAAGCAAGTGGTCTATCAATGAGCAATTTACCTTCTATTCCTGTACATTTTTATTCTAAAATACATAATTTGTTTTCTCACTAAGATTACAGCCTTACTTGTTACCAGACACAAAGGATGGTATCTCTTGTGTGATAGAACCACACAGTATGCTACAGCAGTCTGCGGTCAGAAGGAATCCTTTGAGCGCTAACAAGGGGGGGGGGCAGGAAAGCCAGGCTGCTGCCTCTGAGTGGGCACCACAGACCTCTGACTAAAAGGTACCCACGACTCCAGAAAATCAACTTTTAAACTTTGGCTTTACTGGATTATTTCGTATCCCACCACTGGACACCAATTGTGGCGTTCGCCCTTGTGGCCCCTGCTTGTCTTTCCCTCACAAAGGCTCACATCGCGTTTTCCTCTCGCTGCCACCAGTGGATTACCTCAATCCACAATATAAATGACGTTTGTCTGAACACTTGACTTTTGAACAGAAACAGAACTTATTTATTGAAGTGAAGCAGATTGAATAATAACAGAAGTTTCCCAGATAAACATTCTACACAAGCAAATCATCAACAGTTCTCTCAGTACATACTTATTTTCTCTTGCTATATCATTACCATCTTCTCTACCTATTTTTCTAACCAGCTCTCTATCTCTCAGTATCTGTTCCCTCTCTCTCTGACTAACCAGCCCTATCTGACTCCTCCTTCTCCTGCCAAACCTCATGTAGCTGCTGACTCTGCCTCTCCAGTCCTCTCATAGGCTCATGCAAATCAGCTCGTGACTATGAATGGCATGAGTGACATGGGTGATCGTCACAATTGGTTTCCAACAATAATATGTAGGATGTGTTTCTTTAAGAGACAGATATAAGTTCCCTTTCCTCTGTGTGGTTTCTTTATAGACCTACCTATATTTTACAGGGACAATTAATTGTTTGTGATGTCCATCTCCACTCCTATGAGGTGTTGATAAAACCTCTCTATATACCAGGTTTTTATCAGCTATAAACCTCTCTGGGTGTTCAGGTGTCAGTGGAATGGGATTCTCATTAGGTGTTCTAATACAATAATTTAAAGTACTATCTCCCTTCTGCTCATCAATACAGGAAGTATTATTAGGATTCTCCAATATGACCACCTCAGCCATTTCTGCTATCTCAGGGTTTTCCTCTAAACTGGGACATCGTTCAGGATTTTCAGGGGTCAGTGGAATTTCCTTAGCTTGCGCAAAGAATTCATTTAAGGTAAGGTCTTCCTTTTGTTCTTTGATGAAAGATAGATTCTTAGGGTTTCTCAGAATAACCAGATCAGCTGTCTCTCTCACTTCTCTTATTTCAGGAAGATTTCCATCATTTCCCTCAGTGGCTTCAAATTGCCTTCCCTGAGAGCGAGTTGTCACAAAAACACTCTGCACATGCTCAGTTAAATCCAGACCTATTAAACACGGGGCAGGAATCTGATCAGATATGGCCACCTTCCAAATTCCTGACCATCCCCTATATCTCATTGGTATTTTTGCCATGGGCAACACCACTATTTCAGAACCAATCCCTTTAATAGAAATATTTTCATGGTCTAACATATTTTCCTTAGGGACTATATCAGGGTGACATACTGTAACTTGTGAGCAAGAATCTTTGAGCGCTAGATACTTATTATTATTCACATAGATAACATCACTGGAGCTATGTAGAAGATTCGAATTACATTCTATCAGAAAGCACTGGACAACCCTGGCCTCCAGAAGATCTTGGCTCTCTGACCCTTCTGTTACTTGTGTTGCTATGGCAACAGCTCCACGGCTAGCTTCAACTGCTGCATTAGTTGTTTTATTATGCTGTACACAAAACACCTTCTTAGGGGGACTAGAATCTCCACCTTTATGCTGATTACAATCCCTAGTCTTTTGAGTCTCACACTGAGCCAAAAAATGACCTTTCTCCCCACATGTATAACACCGTTTACTGGCCTTGGGTTCAAAACAAAGGGCCTTATTAACTTTTCCCTCAGGACTATTAGGTTTCAGATGACTGTGCTCTGGAGATGAGGGTCTGTCTCCAAAATGGATTCCAGTAGCTTGGGAACTTCTGAGGTAATCTCTACCAAGTGGATGTCCTCTCCTCCTGTCGTCCCACACTTTTCTACCAATTTTAACCTCAGAAAATCGGGGATCTCTAATTTCACTAATGGAATCAGCAAATTCAGATGCCTGTAATACGTTTTTCGGATTTTTGTCCTTGACCAAATAACGCAATTCCCCTGGCAACACTGAATAAAATTGTTCTAAACCAATTACATTTTTCATTTGGTCTAGAGAAGTGACTTTCTCAGGTTCCATCCATTTGTCCAAACATTGAATCAATTTAGCCCCTAATTGGGCATAAGATTGTTCAGGCTTTTTGGTAAGGGAACGAAATTTTCTTCTAAGGTGTTCTGCATTTATGCCAAATCTAGATTATACCATTTTTCTATATGCCTGAAAATCTCTAGCCTGCTCCAGAGGCATCTGAGAATAAAGCTCAGCCAAATCTCCATTTATTTGTGATCTCAACACTATCATCCTTTCATCATCCTTAATCTCAAAGTCCCAGCATGCTCTCTCAAATGAAATGAGGAAAGATTCAGGGCAATCTCCTTTCCTATATTGGGGAAATTTCTTTAGGTCGATTTTTGAGAGATTTCCCTCACTAGAGTTGTTGTTATTGTTATTTTGAGAAGCTAATTCTAATTTTTTCATCTGTATTTGAAATTCCATTTCCCTTTGTCTATTTTCTTGCTCAAATGCCATTTGTCTGGCCTCAGCCCTCTCCTTTTCTCTGGCCCTTTCTTTCTCCATTTCAAAATCTATTTCCTTTTGTCTGGCCTCTTGCTCAACTTTGAGCTGTAGTTCCTGAGCTTTCTCCTTAATCTGCAATTCTTTTTCTCTGAGTCTATACTCCTGTTCTAGTTTCCATTTCTCCAGATCTAGGGAGCTTTGAATAATTTCCCTTGAGGGTTCCTCAGGTTCCTCAGGTATTTGAGGGTCTCCATTTCCATTCCCATTCCCCTCAACCTCTTGAGGATCAATTTCCTCCATTACTGGCTTTTTAGTTCTTTTGGGTGGCATAAGTATGTACTTTCTTAATAAAAGGAACTGATTTCTATTGTTGAGTTAGTCAGGCCTCTTTTTAAAACACTTTTACTGCTGTTTTCTTTTTCCCAGTATTTTTCTGGGGTACTATGTAGCTCTCGCTCAGCAGCTAAAGATGGCTACACTTTCTCTGGCCTCACACACAAGCCACGATGTTTCTTTGGTCTGAGACAACCTTTTTGCCTCCAGACACCAAACAAATTCTATTTTCAAGCCTCTGCTTTTTATTTTCCTATCACCTCAGATCTGCTCTGACCCTGGCTTCCACTTTTTATCCACCAGCGCTCCCTTATCTCTCAGAGCCTTGGATTTCAAGCTAGCCACTGGGTCTCTCAAATCCTGAGGTAACAAAAAAAGACTTTTCCCTTTAGAGTCGGTTCCCTATCTTTAGTTCCCCCAGATCTGCATTCAGAAGCCCCGCCACTAAGCTTTTCCACAAAAGCTCTAGCAGGTCACCCACTTCTTCACCACAGACCTCTGACTAAAAGGTACCCACGACTCCAGAAAATCAACTTTTAAACTTTGGCTTTACTGGATTATTTCGTATCCCACCACTGGACACCAATTGTGGCATTCGCCCTTGTGGCCCCTGCTTGTCTTTCCCTCACAAAGGCTCACATCGCGTTTTCCTCTCGCTGCCACCAGTGGATTACCTCAATCCACAATATAAATGACGTTTGTCTGAACACTTGACTTGTGAACAGAAACAGAACTTATTTATTGAAGTGAAGCAGATTGAATAATAACAGAAGTTTCTCAGATAAACATTCTACACAAGCAAATCATCAACAGTTCTCTCAGTACATACTTATTTTCTCTTGCTATATCATTACCATCTTCTCTACCTATTTTTCTAACCAGCTCTCTATCTCTCAGTATCTGTTCCCTCTCTCTCTGACTAACCAGCCCTATCTGACTCCTCCTTCTCCCGCCAAACCTCATGTAGCTGCTGACTCTGCCTCTCCAGTCCTCTCATAGGCTCATGCAAATCAGCTCGTGACTATGAATGGCATGAGTGACATGGGTGATCGTCACAATTGGTTTCCAACAATAATATGTAGGATGTGTTTCTTTAAGAGACAGATATAAGTTCCCTTTCCTCTGTGTGGTTTCTTTATAGACCTAGACAGAATTGGCTTTGGCGATGCTGATTTGAATCTTAGTTTTAACTTGACTCTTTGCTTTGTTTTTTATACAGTGATTGGGAAAAAGTCCCTCTTACCTTAAGATGTTCAGTAAAGACAGACTTTCCTTTCCAGCATTGATGTTTGTGTGTTTCTGCATTTCAAAAGTAGGTAAATTCTCCAAGGGAGAAACCCATTGATTTAAATCCAAATCAGTTGAAACGATGAGTCTCTGACTAAAGTCAGATCACAAACCTTACTCAAAACATGATGCCTCCCTTTTGTAACTTTACTTTCACCCCAAGTAAACACAAGATGTGAGCTCCATTGTTTTGTTCTCTAAAGAGAATAAAGCTCTGCTTACCTAGGACTAAGCTAAATAAACATGGTGAGATGTCTCTCAATTATGGATCAGTGGGGCTTGATTAATAAAGCATATCCAAATTCACTGTTTCAGTTCTGCTCTTCCACACTGTTAATGGTGGCTTTTGTAGGGAAAAAAGTGGCTAGTGGGATTATGCTACAGTGTTTACCTGGGTGGAAGTTAAGGAACAAAAAGGGTTACATCAGTATGCCCATATTTTGGATAAGACCGTTTGACCTGTGGTCTGAATTTCATTGCTTTGTGGGGGAAGGGAGTGTAGTTTCAACCATAATTTCTTGCTTTAAACTGTTTTTGCTTCTCTCATTTGGAGAGTTCTCTTTTGGGGAAAGTGTATGTGTGTGTGAGAGAGAGAATTTTAAGAGCAAAACAAATCTTCTCCCAGTATATAAAGTTATGTCAGACTTTGGGGAAAGAGTTTAGTGCCTCCTGAATTTTCCATTTCTTTTCCTCTTTTAAAAAAATACTCAGGCCCTCCCCTTTGTTTGTTACATGCTTCTTTATTTTAGTTTTCCATCTAGAATGCAGTCTCTGAGATTAGTTTATTGTAAGGATGGGTGAAGTGAAGCTGAAGCCAAGAGATCCTCCCTATCAAAGAAAGTCTTACTGTCTTCAGGGAGGGAATTTTCTCCAAAAGCAAATGACTCATTGAAGAGGAGCTGCAGCTGCTGTACGTCAGAAAGAAAGGCACTTTCATGCAGCCCAATCTTACGTGCAAACTTCTCCTTGCATTAGTTTTCCAGTCACTGCTGATTTGTTAGTAAGCTATCTGTAAACACTAGCTTGGTGTTTTTTTAACAGCCCCTTTGCTTCTCCCTGATATTTCGTCAATGTTACAGCTGCTTTTATGATGATAAATCCTAATGTCACATGTAAACATGAGGCTGTACAACATTACCAAACTAAGTACACAGAAAGACAGCTTAAAAAAGGGCAAGGAGGAGGACATGAGCAAAACTGATACAAGAGGGTAGTCAGTATTTAATGTGGAGTTTCTCCCTGCAGTAAACTCCATTATAATATTGACAAGAGTATAATAAGGATATCATAGTTCCATGGATGGCTGACCTGCAGATGGTGGTGTGTCATGATGGCTATACAGAACCTCAAGGTTCAGATGCAGCATATTTTATATATATAATAGCAGGAGTGGGTTCTTGTCTTCAATTCCTAGTCACATGTAAAATCTTGTTTGAAAATATCTGAGTTAAACTGACTGTGACCTTGTCACAGTAACCCTTCTGCTGCTGAGCTCCTTCTAAAGAACTGCAGTTAAGACACTGAACTAGACTGTAATGTAAGTTAGTCAGGAAGTGTCAAACCTCTAATTCATTATATGTTGCTGCTTAAAATAACAATTTGTTATTTCCTTAACAAGTAGAAACATGATATTGGGTAGGGAAAATTCATGGTTTGGAGACTTGCCTAATTTTTACTGGAACCACAAGGGCAACCATTCAGAGCCCAAGTGCAAGGGAGGTATTGGCAAGCAGATATACATTAAGTCTCAGCTGATGGAAGTTGCAGCTGTTTTATGTAGTGCAGTGGTTCCCAACCTTGGGTCTCCAGATGTCTTTGGACTATAACTCCCAGAAATCCTGGCCAGCACAGCTTCAACTTGGTGACATCACAAGGACCCTGTGACAACTCTGTGACATCACAAGGTTCTGGCTTTGAAATCTCAGGGAAGGAGATGCCACTGACCTGACAATCTCACCTCTCTCTTAGCACTAAAACCAAAAGAATTGAGTCAGCTAATTTGAATCTGTGGTCCTTCAGAGGCTGTTGGAGCACAACGTCTATAATCCCTGACCACTAGCCCTGCTGGTTGAGGCTGCCAGTATAGGATCACTTCCTATATACTCCTCCTATGTAAGTATCTTCAGGATAACAACTTCAGTTACAATGTAGAGCAGGTGTGGACATATACATGTCCTGAAGTGGCTGGACTACAACTCTCATCTTCCATCACCATTAGCTTGTACTTGCCTATGGCTGGTAGGAACTTCAGTTCACCAGCACCGCGAGAGGCATTTGTTCTCACCATAATGCAGAGACATGATGCTGTACTATTGTCAAGCACTAACCAAAGAATCTAAACAAAGCCCCAACAAAGCGTTTAAGAAGTTTCTGTTGGAGTTTTTGCAACCTTGCATGCTGCCTTTAGTAGATTTGGTGGTAGGGGCCTTTCTGGGCTGGGGTGATGGCAGTCTATCCAGCATTAACCAGTTGTTCCTTTTCTGCCTCTTAATTCAAACAGAGCCTTGCCTCTCTGTTCAGTGCTTTTTTCTAGTCTGTTGAAGTATGTTGCTGAAAGCAGTCATGTTTGTCAGTTTGCTGTTTGATCTGTTCAATTGGAAATAGTGAAACTTTTAATTTTTTCTCTTACTGCTGTCAGAGTGAGTTACTGAGACCTTAATGCCAATTAATGAGAAAAAGAGGTGGGCTACTCTGGGGAAACTGAAGCTATTCTGCTCTGTGGATCCCTGCACTTCTGCTGTGCAGCTAAAGGAATTTACTTAAAAATTCGAAACCGTGTAACAGTTTCTAGGAATTGTAAAGAGGGCACTCTGCTAATCATCTTGGAAACATCCAAGCCTTGTGTTCTTTACTGAACCTGGCATGTGCTAGAATGATTACAGATATTATCTACATTTTTAAAAAAAAAAACCTCTGGTAGAAGCAGAATGAATGGAAAATCAAGAAAAGTCCCATCAAAGGAAGACCTCAACACACATGGGACAGCATCCTGTTTGTTCCTTTCACTTCCACAACAATCTGTTGTATGAGTGGTTGTATGAGTGGTTGGACAGTTTCTGAACTTCTGGACTGTAACTGGGCACCTCTTTGCACAAGCTCCAAAATGGTTCCAGCCCCTCAGCATTACAAAATACCTTCTCCTGTTGGAGAGTAAGACTGCTAGAATATGGATCAACACAGTTCCCTGAATTTCTGGGTTCTTCTTGGCCATGTAGTTGTAGGGTGTGCCATGATGAGCTGGAGATGTAAATCTTGAGTAGGTTATTCCTCACATGGTTCATGAAGAAAATGGAATATTTCTCCTTCCATGGTGACAAATCAAGAGTTGCCCATTTTCCATATCAAAAATAATTTGTGCATTTCATGGTGGGAGTTCCATATTTAGTCCAATATGTAGTGTTGAGACATGACCAACTCAGTTTCCCCAGCCTCTCAGTTTCATGCCCAGAATTGACGGAGTTGGCAAATGTTTGTGGCTCTGTTTGTCATGCTGAGACAGCTAGATTTGGCCATGTTGAAGAAAAATCTTGGAAACTGTGAGATTCCTTCACATTCTTGTCACAAGTGCTTCAAAATCTGCCACTACAACACAGCTGTTATTTCCCACTGCTCTGTCATGGGGCAGGGAAAACATAAAGTTTTGCCTGGGGCATCCAGAGCCATCCCAGCTGAATGGTATATTTCTCAATTGTGTATGTAAATTTTACAATAAGCTGTTTTAACTGGAAGCTCCAAAATATGTGTATTATACTATACAATCACTGTACAGTAAATCCACACCTTGTCATTGCCGGTAAGGTGATGAGCAAAACTCATTTCCCCAAATAATGGCTTGTCCTCTACAAGGAGTGAATTGAGGGATCCATGCTTTCTGATTGTGAAATTTCAGATTCTGAGTGTATTCCTGAATGTGTAGCAACTTGCTTGGGATTTTCTTTTGGCTTTGAGCACATGTGGGGTTTTGTTTTACTTCCCCCCCCCCCCCTTGTTGCTTAATAGGAAAGAGAAAAAGGCAGGGAGGGGGAGGACATGGTTATTACGTGCTCAGCTTAAGGCAGGGGAAAACCAACAGCATTTGGATTTGAATTCCACATAAGTTGTTTGAATTGAGAATGAGTATGTAATGCCAGCAGCAAGTCAAATGTCCCAAAAAGATAAAAGGTATCAGCCTATCAAATCCCTTCTCCCCAGAGTCAAAGGCCTTTCTGTGGCTCCTACAGAAGATTTGCATTTGAGCCGCAAGGCCAAAGGGCATAGCTGACATGCTTTTGGTGTGTTCTTTTATGTGTGTGAAGCTGGGACAAGATTGCACAATCTCAGGGTAGAAGTTAACTGGAAATGGAAACTTGGTTGGGTGCCAGCACGATTAGGAGATGCTTAAAGAGACAGAGGGCTTCCTCATTCCACCCCCGCCTTGTGCAACTAAACAATGTACTACCCGGTCCTTTTTTAGCCATTTGAAATAAGTTTACTTCTGAGTGCCTGATGGTAAATCAGCATTTATTTGAGTGAAATTACTGGAGACAATGAGAGGAATGCAAAACAGATATTGGGCGGTGGGGGGGCAGGGATGAATAGGTGGATCTTTGTCACATCATATGCTTTTCTAGGCTTGAGTTTCCATCTTTGGATGACTGACGTGTGATTAATTAATTGCACTGTCAAACCAACCACTAATCAAATGTTTTTCTGGGTAGTGCACAATCTGTTAAAAATATAAAATACAGTGACAATACAGAGAAGCAATGACTGGAGAAGCGGAATATGAAGGCAAGATGAAATCTGCAGCAAAGAACAAAATGTTTAAGCATTTATAACCAAATTCAAAACAGTAGCAGGATAAGATTGCACGAGTATAAAAAGTGCTGAAGTACCTCTGAAAATGCCAGGGAGAATGCTATCCTAAGTTGCAGGTAGAGGGGAAGGACTGGTCATGGTAAGGTTGGAGGGAAATGAAATGCAGAAAGAACCATTAGAATGTATGAATAGTGTCCACACATCACAGTAGTTAACTGATGATCCAACACCAATTCTTATTAATTTAACACTCATAGCATTTGAAAAAACCTCTGGTCTAGGACTGGACAACACCTAGCCTTTGGGCTACATGTGCCGTGCCCCCCCCCCCCCCCAAATTGGCTCCCGGTAGTCCTGCTCACCCAGTATCCGATGCCCAAATTAAATATTTTTGAAATTTTAAAAAAGTTGTTTGGGCAAAAAATGGGTCAGAAAGTACTTTTGTGCACTCTGTATAGAACTCTTTCTAACATGTTCTATAGTCTCATTTGCTAACAATGCTCCTTTGTGATAGAAGCAAAACAGCTTACTGTCTCCACACAGTTCCAGGAATGAGGAAATTTTATTCTTCCAAATATTGGCAGGCTTCAACCCTTGCAATCCCTCACCACTGGGTCTGCTGGTCAAGGGTGATGTCCAGCAACTAACTAGCTAGAAGGTTTTTTGCCTAGTCTAGATGGGGTTACACTCCCCCTGAAAGACCAGGTATGCAGTTTTGGTGTGATCCTGGATCCAGCCCTATCAATAGAGGCTCAGGTTTCATCTGTGACCAGGAGCACCCTTTATCAATTTCAGTTGATTGCTGTGGACTTATCTGGACAGAAAGTATCTTAAAACAGTAGTGCCTACTTGGGTCATCTCAAAAACAGATTACTGTAATGCTATCTATGTATGCCCTTGAAGACTGCACAGAAGCTTCAGCAGGTCCAGAATGCAGCGGCCAGACTTATTTCAGGTATTAATAGATTTGATCATAATACTCCAGTTCTGGCTTGCTTGCACTGGCTCCCTGTCTGCTTCTGTGCTCAATTCAAGTCAATGGTTTTTGACCTTTAAAGCCCGAAATGACTTTGGACCTTGATATCTAATGGAACGTCTTTCCTTGAAGCAATCTGCCCACACCCACCCACTTCTCAGAACAAATGGTATTGAAAGTGCCAATGCCAAGGGAGGTCAGAAAATGCACAACTAGAAATTGGACATTTTCTGTCCCGGCCCCCTTATTGTGGAACAAGCTACCATGGGTGGTTCACCAAACACCATTTCTTTTTACCTTTACAAAGATGTTAAACAAAATAACCTTTGAACTGCAGAGCTGGAAGGGACTCTATGGATCATTGAGTCGAGCTCCTCTCAAAGAGGCATAGTGGGGAATTGAACTCCCAACCTCTGGCTCCACAGTCAGAGACCTAAGCCACCAAGCTATCTGAACTCTTTAGGACAGATTTTAATGGTCTGAAAACCTGAAAACCCATGAACATTTGTCATAGTGTTCACTATATTATTTTAGGTTTAGTTGGTTAGGATATTTGAATGGGGTCAATTTTAATTTCATTGTCTTTGTTGAGCAGAATATATTATGCCACTTGCTTTTATTTATTATGCTGTTATTTGTTGATTATTAATATGTTTAAACTGCTGTTTGTCATTGTTGTAATATGATATTCTGGCTATTTGTACACTGCCCAGAGAGTGCCTGTTCACTATGGAGCAGTATTAAAATATTACGTACAAACAAACAATATCCAGAGGGCCATAAACTGCCCACCCCCTCCCTCATCTACACTAAACAAAATGAACCTGAACCAGTAGGAGAATGGTTCAATGTTTTCTGCTGCTGACCTGGAAGTCACCTTTCTTCAACAGCAGAGCTTCAAAGGCAGTGTGAAATTGCTAAACTCACATTTATCAGCAAGATTGATTCTGTTTGTTTATGACTCATCAGAGACCAGAGATTTCTCTCACACTATTTGTGTTGAACCAGCACAGCAAAAATTGCTGTACTGCTGTGTTCCTGTCTTCCATTCCCATATCTTCACCAGCTATGCCTCAATGCTCATGTGAGCGTTGGCCATAGAAAGTCTGTTGTTAGTCTGTGAGGTGTTGTATTAAGATATTCTGCTATGATTAAAATCACAAACTTGGAACAGTAGCTGATCTAAGACTGATCTAACTTGTGTTTAAAACCAGGGACTGAATAGGCTTCAGCTGTCAGCTATTCAAAGTGAAGATAACACAGGCTGATAAATGTGTGTATGCAGGGAAGCCCGGCCTCTGTCTCTAAAAATGATGGTGGTGGAGGACAAAGAGGAGGCAGCGTCAGGACCAGGTTCCTCTCCCCCATGCATGATCCAGGAAAAAAAATGAAGCACAAACTGGTTCATTTTTTCCGGGATTTGTGGGTGGTTCTTGGTTTGTGCTCATCTCTAATCCTAATCCCTGTAATTTACTGAGATGCCCAGAGGCAATATATACAAGTAAATTGAGGATATGTAGCATTTTGGAGTCTATGTGCACACAGTTTGTACCTGCATAGGTTCTGTACACACAAAACTAATCTAAACCTGGAGCTCAGTGCAAAAACAGTGGACACAATTCAACTCTCTCTACCTTTTAGTGTAGTAAATCACACTGTCCCATAGGCCTATTGAATCAATGGAGGCTTTGTCAACTCCTCCATATGTTCCAATGGTTGAAATAGGTCTACTCTAACTGACTTACTTTAGCATAGTAAATCATAGTCAGAGTAGGCCCATTTGAATTTATGGAGGAGTTGACTTACCAAATCAATGGGCCTACTCTAGTGTGATTTACTGTGCTAAGCAACTGGATTTTTACTATTGGGCATCTGGACATTGTAACCCCTTGAAAAGTGCTGGAGCACTGATGAGGAACTTGTGGTCCTCCAGATGTTCTTGGGACTGTACCTCCATCATCTCTCACTTATAGTGACATGCTGGGTAGGAATGATGGAGGGTACCACCAAGTCAAATTGGGAGGACCATATGTACCCTACCCTTAGGTTGGAGTTATCAAACACTTATAGCCAGATTTCTATGTAGCCTCATGGAACTGCAGTCTATCTTATACATGGTTCTGATACATAAGTCTCATTTATTATGCATCCTGTTTAGTATTCATTCTGATTTGACAGCAAACCTGAATAAATGTAGCTTATTTTCAAATATACATGCAGTAGATTGGTGCATCTTTGGATGGATTTTCCATGTGTTTATTTTTCAGACCGAAGGGATTGCAGGTATGTACTAGTTCTGCTTGTCACCTTCATCATGTTCTTGACACCACCATAACCACTGAGCATAGAAAAGCCATTCATGAGAAGTAATTGTTTAAATGAACTTGTCCCATGTGTGATCAGTGAAACTATTAGTGGAAATATGTATGCAGATTTTTCAGTTTCCTGTTACTGGAAAGAAACAAGAACTAGCAAACTCTTTCTCCCCGCCCCCACGCCGGCTTTCCTTTTTTAATTATACTGAAATAAATCCACACAACTCAAAATATATATCTTTGAAAAATGAGTATAAACAGATGTTAGTCAATGGGAAAAATGTGTTTGAAAATGTAACAATTAAGGAAAAATGTGTTTAAAAGCACGTTTTTCAGGAAAAGTGTGTGCCAGACTTTCCAAGCAAAACACCACACACATAAAATTTTACAACCCACACAAAACAAGGATGCAAGAAACCACATTTGGGCTGCAGATAAATGCAATAACATCAAGGCAAAGAGATTCCCACATCTCCCCACCATGCTTTTAGGGACAAAAATCTACAGTGAGAGCTTGCTGTGTTTGTGTAGGCTCTCTGCCTGATTTAGAACCTTGCAAGATCACAGAGTCTCTACACTCACTCAAGTCCCACTTAAGTCCAACACACACCTTAATCTAACTGTAGAAGAAAGTATTCTGTTGAGGTGGGGACAGATTCAGTATTTCTCTTTGGCCTTCTAAGTGGGACTTGAGAACAGACAAAAGAAAATATTTCTTTACCCAGCATGTTGTTAGTCTGTGGAACTCCTTGCCACAGGATGTAGTGATGGCATCCGGCCTAGATGCCTTTAAAAGGGGATTGGACAGATTTCTGGAGGAAAAGTCCATCACAGGTTACAAGCCACGATGGGGATGTATAATCTCCAGGCTTAAAAGAAAGGGACCTCCAAATGCCAGATGCAGGGAAGGGGTATCAGGAGACAGGTATCTAGTTGTCTCATGTGCTCCCAGAGGCATCTGTTGGGGCACTGTGAGATACAGGGAGCTGGACTAGAAGGTGTCGCGTTTTGACCCTTTTTGGATCCCACACCTCTGGAACCTATGTGGCGTTGGACCCACTCGTGCCTTGGTCTGTCCACCTAGACTCAGACCTCAGAGCACACCAGGGCAAAACTAAACTCTTTCCTTTCTTCCACTGCTGCCACCAGGAGATCCCTAGATCCCCATAACTCCTTTAGAAAGAATCAGGTCCACTCTTTAATGAAATAGAAAGATCTTTAGTTTATTTGCTTATTTGTTTCAGTATTTTAATATTCAGTTCTATTCCTTCTCCCTTCCAGTCACTGGTCAATCACTTCTCAGATCTCCTACTATATTTTCATCAGTCTAATCACAATCACATAAATCTCTGAACTCTGCTAATCAAACTCCTTCCAAAACTCTGATCTCCCTTCTCCCCCTCAGGCTCTGCCTCTTATACTCTGCTTCTTGGCTCCGCCTCTCAGCAACATAAATATGCATGACTCACTCTAACTAAACCTGAGCCATGACCACATTTAAAGGAGAACGCTACAGAAGGGCCCTTGGCCTGATCCAGCAGGACTCTTCTTAGGTTCTTATGTTCACTGAATGCACAAATTCACTGATCACACAGTAAAGATTTGGGGACCATATCATTGGATTAACATGTTTTTCACCACTTGTCTTACCCTCAGATTCCTACTCTAGCTTGTGATCATCTCCATTCTGAGGAAGTGTTGTGTGCTGGCAGTCTGAGTTTCTACCAGACGTCCAGGCAGGGGAGCTTGTTCTTGTCTAAAGATGATGAGAGGGAGTGTCAATGATTGTAGAGGAAGTACCAGATTGCTTTACAAAAGAGTGGGATGATCTCACAGAACCATAGAGACAGATGGTTGGGTTCTGTTTACCGCAGAGGAAAGGAAGACGATACTAGGACTCCAGTCCCTAAGGAGAACTAAAGCAATGAAGAAGTGATTTGCACACCATGCTGTGAAAATTAAGCATACAGGAAGGCTTCTGGCCCTCCCAGGCCCCAGGGTAGCACTGTAGTGGAGACAGAGCTTGCAGGGATGATGCACTGGCACTTTTGGGATAACACACCTGACAATGTCATCTACTATCCTCTTCAAGCTCCCTTATTTCCTCTGAGCTTATTTGCATTTCTCATAGTACTAGGGTGAGGGCAACAGGGATCGATATTTCTAGCAACAATATGTTGCTAATTTGTATTCTTGTTATCAAACACGATGTATTTTGGGCCCATGCAAATGCACATATGCATGAAGGCAGCTGTGTGCATTTCTGGACTCTGCCCAGGGGCAGGAGCATGGGACTTCTCATAATGAGCATCAGCACATCAAAATTTACCACCATGCCACTGCCTTTTTTTAGGGATGCCACTCACACATTGCCAGAAATGGAGGACATTGGTAGAGACTGGTTTGCATAACATTGCATATATTGATTTATAGGTAAAAATGCAACATAAGAAATAGTATTATTAGTTGATGCAAAGTTAGAGTGCATCTCTTTCAGGTGGACAATATAGTGTCCAGGTGACTTGTATGCTTTCCAATCTACTGTCCATGTGTTCACTTGGGTTGGCACCTTCAGGGCCCCTCACCTCCCTCCAGATGGTTCTTAATCTTTAAATCAGAGTTGGACAGATACCCCATCTATTGGAAGCTGTCTTCAAAAGGAATATCATCCTCAGCCAATCTTTCAAATAGAAGACTGTCTTCCTTAAAGGAGGCATGAAGCCACCCTACCTCTACAACTCAATATAGGTGCCTTCACAGCCTTAAAATCTGGGGACAACTCTAACTCTAGTGAAACACAATGGGGGACAGAAACCAGTTCAAGACTTTTCCAGACAATAGGCATGGTTCAGCCAAAATTAGGCACATTGATGGTCTGTGGATTCCAGATGGATTGTTTTAAAGAAGCGCAACAGGAAGTCCCTGTTTCATGAAGTACTTTCTATGGCACAGGAGAAATGCTGTAACACAGAAGAAGCCACATTACCCAGAATTTTAGACATCTCCCTTGTAGGAAACACAGCTCATTTGTTCTGTCTCAAAGTTACAACACTTTTCTGAGTTGAGGGGGAAGCTCAAGAGCCAATTTATTTTAAAAAGTGGGAAGAAAGGCAAATGTATTATATTATTTCATACTATGTAGCAGGCAAACAAAGAAAGCAACCAAAGATTAATTTCAGCACTTGACTCATCAGAGAACTTCAATGTGATTGCACAACTAATAATTTTGCTTCTTTGGCAAGTAGGTCTGCAAAAGAATTTACAAAATTATGCAATATGTGTATGGAAAAAGCAATGACGGCCTCAGAAAACAAACTGTGGAGAATTTATTCCTAGTGTTAAATTTGCATAAAGGACAAAAGGAAGGTATCTGTAATTTTCAGTTGCATTTTTGTGTTTCAGAATTAACTTATAAGCATGTCTCTCAATAATTGTTGCTGAAACTGCATCACAGCCTTTTCAACCAACATATGAACAACACTTTAGTATCATCATAAATACTCTATTTTTTAATTAAAAAAAGGTCACAGTATCACTACAGAACATAATTCTGTTGCATGACATGGCAGATGGATATCTTTAGGTTTATACCTTGTTCATGAAGTATATTATCAAGGAAGCTTACAGTAAAATATTAAGAATACCGTAAAATAACTAATATTTTAAAATAATCTAGAAACTGAAAACTGCATACAAATAAAAGCAGATTAACAGGCCTTACATAAATAAATAAATAAATTTTAAAAAATATTTGGGAAATAAAATATGTCTTTGTGTGGAACCATACCACCCTAAACATACCTGATAGTGTCCGATTTTGGAAGCTCATCGAGGTTAGGTCTTGCGAGTACATTTATAGAAGACCATCAGAGAATACCCATCTGATTGAACCCTAGTGAGCTGTGATCAACAATCTGACTTGATCTAATCCAGCTGCCAGTCTTCCTGTGGTACCAGAATGGTGCTAGACAAACAAAGGGCATTATAAAACTGGGGGCAGGGGCGCCATGGAAAAGTCCCTGCAACCAGTACCAAACTACCTGACTTTAGTCTCTAGTTACAAAGTCTTCTCTTGTGACAATATGTCCTTAATACATTCTCTAGGTTTTTAAAACAAGGCCAGATTTCTCTGTTACCTACAGATGCCCAAAGGAATGCCATTCCTTATGACCAGATGTATCAGCCCTTCAGGTTATTCTGCCACCATGTAGCCTTGTTGCAAAGGGACCGCTTGTTCCAACAGAGGAGAAGGAAAGACTTGCGCAAGTGTTGCTGCATATTTTAATTACAAAGGACAATCCCAAGTACATAGGCTAACAAAGGAAATAAAATCATGCCATTAGGAGAGTGAAAGGGACAAAGGGAGGCAGTAACCCCAGGTTAATGGGACTGGAATAAAACTGTCTAGGAAGTTTGAACACAGGGATATTTTCTGTGTGAGGGGGAGGGTGTGCTGTTTTTTTGTTTTTTTATTACTACTCTTTTTTTCTTTTGCAATCCTGTGCCCCTAAGAATGTTTGCGGCTGGGGCCACTGCTCCTGTGACCGCCCCACATTATGCCCCTGGGAGGCACTTTCGGGCAATTTCCTTTTCTAACAAGAAGTTAAGACAGAGCTCAGCCTATCCTAGGCTGTGAAACCTTCCAGCTCAGCTTTTCTCCGATTTAGGTATGGGTTGGACAAGTGAAACTCCTAGAATGCAGAATTCTGGGATTTGGAGGAAAAACAACAACCCTCAAATGGCACATTCTTATATGGACAGTCTGAAAAAGCAACATCTGGACAATGGACTCACCTCAACTGATAAATCTTTAAAAATACTTTTCTGGAACTGTTGGATAGCTCAGTTTAGGCATCTGGCTGCAAAGACAGAGGTTGGGACCACTGTGCCTCCATGACAGGGGCTGGACTTGATGATCCATAGGGTTCCTTCCAGCTCTGCAGCTCTAAGGTTATTGCACCTAACCGATTTCTTTATGCTACAGTATGAAGCTGCCCACATGAAAAAATGCAGTTTAGGGAAGCTCAAAGTGAAACTGAAAGATGTGGTTCAAGACCCAGTATATCTAAAAACTCAGGGCCGAACTGTATGTTACGGATAACATGTGATTTTAGTTGAAATTGTGTTCCTGAGATATATCCAGCATGCCTGCATGTCTGAGAAATCTGACTTGCAAGTGAGGGCTGTGATTATGCCCCGAAGTCCAATCACAAATCCAAAGCAAACTAATTTGCAAACTACAGGAGGGGTGAAAAGCTGTGACACTTAGACACTTTCAGCACTTCAGGAATTCCTTCTTCTAATAACCTGCTTAACAGTTCAATCATGTGGCCTCACCTATAAAATTATCTATGAGGTTATAGAATCATGGAAGACTGAATGTACTTTACCAATTCAGACATCAGGGGTGGTTTACATTTTGCAGAAAATGAGCTGGGCTACATATGAAAGAATGGGAAAGCTTGTTAAAACAGATAATCACTAATGCATGAATTAAAAAATGGAAAATTAATTACGAAGAGTAGTATATCAAGACTAGACATGTTTAACCTGAAGCATCAAGCACTGCTTCAAATGTCTTGGAACAGCCAGGAAATGTTGGCAGGAGATTCAGAGAAATTTGCTCAGGTGAAGTTTTGTCAATACTTATTAACGGGGGAAGGGGGAATATCATACTCTGTCACATGTATTTCCAGCTCTTGAAAACGGTGACCATTGCTGTGACACCAAAAAAGGAGAATGTTTTTACATTAAATTTGCATGTGTTAATACAAGCTAGTGTGCACGGATAGTCATAATTATTGTGATTTAAGTACAAATACAATGTAACTCTTGACAGTGCAGAAGAATGGGATCAGATGGTTGCCTTATGTCTATTGAACAATAGAAAGAAATGAGCTAAAATGGAGGGCAAGTCAGCCAAAGGGTGGACCAATGACCACACTGTTTATAGACTACTCACAAATAGTAAAGTGATTTTTCAGCTCCATGTGCAAATATTTTCTGATATGGAGATCGATCATTATTATATGAGAAAAACACTGTATAAAATTACAATGCTCCCAAGCTTGTTGAATTCAGCATATGTTAAGTGCATAACTGTATTATGCAAGAACTTCTTACCCTGCAGGAGGAGTGAAAGAAGACAGAAGAGCCTGAGGTTCATGAAACAAACTCATCCTTTTGCTCTTGATATCTAGCTGTAATGATCCCTTGCTTCCTCAGCTGCAACTGCAGCTGTGGCTCTCTTAGAGATGAGGGTATTTGTATTTGTATACGAATACCCCCACACAGGTGGACATTTGTATACAAATACCCCCGCACAGGTGAGGTATACGAATACCCCCGCACAGGTGGACATAACAGGTAGAATACCCCCGCACAGGTGGACTCACCTTCTGCTGTTGTCGTGGGCTCTGCGCTCCCTTCCTATCACTCTGGAGCTCGCGGTCTGCAAGCCACTCTTGGCAGGAGGCGGGAGGACAAGCCTGGCTGCAAGGTCGAAGAGTGGCTCGCAGATCGCAAGCTCCTGAGCGATGGGAAGGGAGTGCGGAGCCTGCGGCAAGAGCGGAAGGTGAGTGGACAGTCCGGCCCCAGAGGGCTGGACCCTCGTTATGTCCACCTGTGTGGGGGTATTTGTATACAAATACGAATACCTCCATCTCTACTTTCAGTCTGTTTTGCTCTGAGGGGAAAAAATGATAATCTGGTTTTCAAAAAAAGGGTTTCTCCCAATTCTTTTTTTGTCTTAGCATGTTTGTAAAGCTGCTTTAACACAAAAACATAGAAATAGCCGTACTGGCTCAGATCAAAGGCTTACCCACTTCAATGTTCTGGCCACACAGGGGCCAATTAGCCCTATGGGGCACCCTCTTTTCTCCTGTTCTTCAACAACTGATATACAGCATATTACCTCTGAAACTGGAGGTGACACTGTGGAGTTCCTGTGAGAAGCGGTATCTCTAAAAGTAAGACTTACTCTGATAAGAAGATACACGAGTTCACCAGCAAATATACACTTTCCTGCCAGTGAATCTCACTGTACGGTTCTGCATATCTCTCATCAAGAGCAACTCCCATGGAGCCATGGGGGGCAGTGGTTAAACAGCAGTACTACAGTGAAGACTCTGCTCATGACCTGAGTTTTTTTAAAAAACATCAGTTTATAAATATGTATTTCAACACAAAAACCTAACATATGTGCCCCACTTAAAATGTTGCTTCCACCATGAATGCAGTCTACAAACAGAATTTTTTTAGTGCTGCTTGAGGAGGAGAGGAAACTGCCTTAGGGACTGTCCAGACTGGCCATTTTGGGTGTGGAGTGAATTGAACTGCAAAGAGTCTATTGAAGTCAGGGGAAGAGCAGTGCGGCATTTGGTGTGCTCCTCCCATCCAAACAGTAAATGACCCCTTGCAGCCTGATTGATGTTCAATTAAGCACTTCCCCTGATTGTCTTAGAGGGTCAGGGGAAGTGAAATTAATTGTTTTTACATCACTCCTCTCTCCCTCTGTCAGTGCCATTCTCTTTTCTCTCTCTCGTCCAGCTTCCTTTCCTTTCTGAGGAAAATTTAATCTGGGACCTTCTGCATAAAAACATATTTTGTGCTTGTGAGATACGATACACTCTCAGAACTGTAACTTTGTTACAGGAGAGAACCTTTGAATGGACTTCCTTGATTGTGTGGCATTGTTTACATTTAGGAGCCATCTAATAAATCCTTGAAGAAATTCACGTAAAGATTCACATGCATTTTACAAAAAGACTGATTCTATTTAAAATACATATAATTTATTTATTTATTTATTTATTTATTTATTTATTTATTTATTTATTTATTTATTTATTTAACTTATATTCCGCCCACTCTACCCAAAGGTCTCTGGGCGGCTTACAACAATTAAAATACAATAACAATACAATAAAAAAATAAAACAATTAAAATACAGTTAAAATAGATACTCTAAAAATTGCCATCAGGACCCACAGTTGATATTATTTCAATTAAAAGCCTTCTGGAACAGGAAGGTTTTGACCTGGCGCCGAAATGTCATCAGCGTCGGCGCCAGACGAATCTCAGTCGGGAGGGCATTCCATAGTCTGGGGGCAGCTGCCGAAAAGGCCCTTTGTCTACAAGCCATCCCTCTTACCTCCTTGATTATGTAATATGTAATTATGTCAGAAGTTCATTAAAGGCAGCATAAAACACACACAAAAAAAACCCTACTCAGGTTCTATATATGAATAGGAGATTGGCAATTCATAATCATAGGATATCAGATAAGAGAGAAGCATAAATATCCTTATAAAACCACAACATCATCAGTCCTAAAACCATTGGTTCAAAGATGTTAATCTTTTTTCTTTGTTGGGTTTACCATGTATTCCTGACAATGATAATTTCTGCATTCAGAAGTTGGATTCAGGAGATCCAATATACAGTACCATCTACCAGCACAGAAATGGAAAACATGTGACTCTCTTGATGATTCTCAACTGTAATTCCCATCAGCTGCCCAAGGCTGATGGCAGTTGTAGTCCAACAATATATCAAGGAACACACATTGCTGCCTGCAGCTGGAAGGCATATCTTAAAGGAAATGTTTTTCCAAAACATTATTTCCCCTTCTACAGGCATACATGTTGCTGAAACAAGCTTATGTAAGACGGATGGGGTTATTGTACACAAAGTTCCAGAAAATCCACCTAAGAACATCATCTGTGGCTTTGTATAGGAGAAAACCCCAAAATGACGGCATTTTAAGAAGTCTTGTTTCCAAAGCATTTGTCCTGTGTTTGTCCTGGATGAGTGGGTGGCTTTGGAAAAGTATTTGCATGTGAGGCCTGAATATTGGGAGGCATTGTGGAACAGAGCAATCATTCTTCAGTCTAAAAACTACAAAATCATGTTGAGGAATTGCCCACACTCCTAAGATGGCCGCCATAATGTATGAATGTACTATTCATTATTTGAGATGCTCTCCCAAGTGTTCATTCCAAGAGTAAATAAAAATCCTTTTAAAAAGTGAGGCCCTAAGGTGAACATCTGGAGGATGAGAGGTAGGTAGAGTAAATAAAGGCCCCCACTTTTATTTTCTACTAGCTCAAAAGGGAGTTGCAGATGAAGAGAGCCAAGAGAGCTATCTAAAGTAGACAATTTATTAGATCAATTTGACTCCCTCTTTCATTGAAAAGCAAATGATAATTTTTGCCAATATGCACTGACATTAGTTAAAGAATGCTTTAATTAGAACATTTGGAGGCAGAGGGAGTGTGTGGACTAATGAGGGCTGCATTGGCTTATCCCACTTTTTTTCCTGTCCAGATGGCTGCAACTTCTGTAAGTATTTGTGCTTCTATAACCAGTGTGGATTTCTCTTGGGGAGATGTGAGCCTGCTTTGATCTTTGCAGTCAAAGCTGTTGATGTAGTGGCCGAATTCTAGCCCAGAGCTTGGGAGACTCTTTTTGAAATGTAATTAATTTCTTGTCGGTTTTTGGAAGTAAATAATCAACAGCATTCATAACTCGTTATTTCAAAAACAAATATATGTTCCAAACATTTAATTACTTTTAATTTTTAGATGTATTTTAAAAATTATATCAACCTAAATGACGTCGCCTAGGACTCCGGAGAACTGGTTTCAAATCCCTACTCAGCCATGGAAGCTCAAGGACAATGGAACTGGTAAAACTTCTCAAATATCTCACTTATTTTGAAAGCCCTATTAGGGCCGCTATAATTCTGTTCCAACTTGATGGCACATAACACACACACAACTGACTTAGCATCTCCTAGAATAAGCCCCCAAAAGCAACACCATAGAAATAATGTGTAAATAGTACTCATTAGATTAAAAAAAAAGTTACTATGTTACACATTGGGGTGTGTGTGTGTGTTTGGTAAAAAGGAATAGCATTGTTTATTCCTTCATTATACCCAAAGCAACACGTTATAGATAACATTATTTGTATTGGTCCATTAAATATGAAAAACAGATGAGCTTTTGAGTCCTGAGGGATTCTTTATCAGTCTGGGCATTTGCAGACTCTATCATTGAGTTTTAGTCTAACTGTGTGTGTGGTGTGTGTGCTCTGTGCCATCAAATCAGAACTCTGAAGAAGAAATGCATTTGCTGTTGAGAGGTCCAATAAAAGTGCTTTAAAAAAAATTTCACCCTATGCCCCCTCCCCCTTAATTGTTACATATTATTTCCATCAGAAAAGCCTTCTCCCTAAAGGAAAGAAACACATTTTAAACATCTGCCATTTTTGTGTCATGGTGATTTAAATGCTAATATTTGTAGATGTGGATGTTTATTTGGATACATTAATATATTTGATATTTGCAAATATGTATGGGGAACATCAATGTGCCTGTGTACATTCTGAGGGAAATGGGTCACAAATAATATGACAGTAATTGTGTGGGTGTTTCTTGTCTGAATGTCAATATGTCTGCCGCTTTAATTTAACTCTCTTGGCAATGTACTATACCAGAGGTGGGTGTGGAGGCAGACGTCTTATGTAAGTAGGTAGAACATAGTGAACTAACTTGTACTGTACATGCATTTGAAACCTTGAATTAGATGCCTTGCATACTGCAGTTACTTGAGGCTAAATTATCAGCCAGCTTTTCATTGTGCTTCCTTCTTTGTGCTCACAATATGAGGAATTCATATAATTGCAGGTGAAATTAATGGCACTTGGATGCCCTTACTGGAGCACTAGGGCAGAGTCTAATCTTTCATAGTCTAGAAGGACTGCATCCATAAACAATTGTGGGTGGAAAATCTAGGTCATAGTTGTTTATGTATCATGTAAACTTAAGGGTCAAGATGCAGTTGGAATGTGCTGAATGGAAAATAGGAAAAAGAAGGCAGTTTTGGATGGAGGAAAAGGTCATATTTGTGTGAGGTAGGAAGATTACTCAAGGGGGTGTGTGTCCCTGATTCCTGCTTTTGGATTTTCCTGTCACATCAAAGTTTGGATAAAGCTGCCAAATTACATTACTACCAACATGATAACATCCTAGCAAGAAAGAATAACTTAACTGTTCCATTTAAAGTAATAACACCCAAGCTTTGGGCATATCATAAACATCATCATCATCATCATCATCGCAGAAGTGCGGAGCTGGAAGGGACCCCATGGATCATCGAGTCCAGCTCCTGTCAAGGAGGCAAAGTGGGGAATCGAACTCCCAAGTCCCTGGCTCTGCAGCCAGAGACCTAAACCACTGAGCTATCCAGCAGTGTTGTTTATTGTTTAATATTTATACCATAAAAATAAGATTGTCAAGTTAAAACATCTATGACTGGTCAAGGGCTTATAGAAGCCTCTTCATATTAGGCATTAATAGGTACAAATAGTTTGTTTCATTCAGCAATGGGCCTCCAGTGGATTTCTAGATGGTTGTTAGAGTACAACAACATCTAGCCCAAGCTAGTTTAACCAATAGTGAGGATGATGGGAATTACAGTCCAGCACAATCTGGGGGGGGGGGGCACAGATTGCCCACCCTGATCTATATAGAGACAACAAAGTGGCTTGTTTCAATGGGATCTCTGTGTGCATGACTTTTGTTTGTCCCATACCACTTAACTCTGGAGATTTGCTGTGCAGCTGGAGCACTCATGCATTCATGAAGCTTGCTAGTCATGTTTGCTCAGCTGACTAGGAGGTCCAAGAGCTGTGATCCACAATAATCTTTCCCAGTTCTAAATTTTTCCTATGTGTGGCTTAAAGTACAGCTGCAGCCAGTGGTGTGGGCCTTGTAGCAATGTGCCAGTTCACAAAGACAGGTGCTGGTATCCCACATAAATCAATGTGACTCCTGCCCAGTGTAATCAAGTGCTTGATTGTCATTTGGTTTTCTTGATTTTCTGTAAAACTTGGAGAAAGAAAGGGCCTAGGCAGCTGGCTGCCTTGTTGCAGGAGAGAATAAGATTTCAATAATGCCATAGAGTAGATGAAACACAAATAATTATTTGCTTTAGCCAGTCCTCCTTTGTAAATAGCCTTCCAAACCACACTGCCATGTAATCATTGGCTCTCTGTTAATCAAGCTTTGGGTCTTCATCACAACTTTGGGGGAAAATTTAAATACAATATGTGAAATACATGCATACACATGGACTTTGCCCCAAGCTCAGCCACCTCCTTATTGTCTCATCACCTTGACTACATCTGATCTTGAAAGCAAAGATGGGCCCGGTTAACTGTCAGAATCAAGGCTTATAGGAAATACCAGGGATGTCCAAGTGAGGCCAGAAAAGAATATTGTCTGAAAGCTGCTGCCAGTCATCTGATAACACAAGACTAATTTAGTATAAAGTCAGCTGCCCATGTCCCTGTGCTCCTACAAGTTCCCTACATCCTCATAACTTTAAGAAAGCCATCATTTGCCACAAGCCTTCTGTGGTAATCTCAAGAAACAGGCACAGTTGTTGTTCAGTGTGGCGGAAAATTTCATGGACTAGAATAAATCAGTTTGTCTTGAAGGTGTAGCAAAACACTTTGTTGCTTTTGCTGCTACACAGAAACACCATTACACCCTGTGGAAGTATTTTTGTTATTATTTTGGCTAAGAAAGGAAAAGGAGATACTGCTGCTCCTTTTAAATTTGCTTTTCTAGTGGGAAGGGAGATCAGAAGCTGAGACTGGGGGGCACATTTTCTAGTTGAAAGAGAAGGCAACACAAACACACAGACACAGAAAGAATTTGTCCCAAGTTCAGCAATCTTCTTATCTCTCTTCTGCTTCTGGCTTCCTGCAATAACTATAGCTTCTAGGATACTGTCAAAACTCTGTTAAGTGTTTAGAAACGTCAGATCAAACTCTGGGCGTCACTTCATTTTCTGAGCTGGCTAAAAATAAGTTTGTGAGGGTTTTGTTTTTCACTTTTTTGTTTTTGTACATCAAACCGTGCACAGGGAGATAAGAGCTCAGAGGAAGGAGAAAATAAATTTGAGGAGGAAATCTTTAAAGAAATATCTCTGTGATTATACTTACGCTGAAAAACTGAATGGTCTTTGATGAATTCCTATAAAACCCATATATGGGTTTCATAAGCAGTGCATCAGGAGCTGAATTTATTTCACTGGTCATGGCAAGAAAAAGACAAGAAGAATCCAACTCTATCTGTCCTTCTTCCTTCTCCTCCTCCTCCTCCTCCTCCTCCTCCTCCTCCTGCTATTGATTGAAAGGATTTATATCCTACTCTTTAACATTTTCCTAGAAGTCTATTGCTAAGCATGACAAAACTATTGTATTTGCCATATAAGGTTGGAACCAGCTTTGGTAATTTGGTAAACAGGGCAACTAAGGAGCACTTCCTGTTTTCACACTTCTGTGCAAAGTCCAATGTGTCCATGCAGTTTTCATGTGGGGAGAGGTGCGTTCTTTCCTGTTTCTAGAGATCATGCTTTCCCCTGCAGGAGATAACACAGCTAAAACACAACAAATGGGAAAGATTCATTCAGTGATATCTCTCTGTTCTTTCACTTGTTCAATGTCCGGAGTAATATTTTCCAACAGTAGTGATCCAGTTGTATTGTTCTTTCTAGCCAAACAGGTATGTCCAAATGATATGCTGCAGGATAAGGCATACATTTCATGTATGCCATCAAATGGGTGATAGAATAGGGAAAACTGTACCCTGTTCCATTTCTATGCATGGGGTATCATGGAACTTGGGACGATTGTATGGATACCTGTAAAAATCTGTTGTCTAATTCATTTGAAGGACAATATCTCCTGGCTATGATATAAGTGGTTCCTTAGTATCTAATGCTTTTGCAAAAGACAAGCGATCCTAAATCACACCCAAAAGCGGGGGGAGGGGAGGATGCAGCCACATTCCAGAAGACTCATCAGGCTTTTATCGAACTCAGAAGAGGGCTTACAGCTGATGTGTTTTTCTAGGGCATGTTTGATATCATTGATTTTCAAGATTTGTTTCACATGTGACAATTACAGTGCTTTTAAGTTACTGGTATTTACATGTGAATGACAGGAACAGCTTTAATGAGTTTCTCAAATGAATCATTGAAGGTAGATTTACAGTCATGTGAGCACCATACTGTTCCATCTGAAGCAAAATTATGCTTTTCCATCTACCATTTTCCCCATCAATCTGGAGTTTGGAAAAGTTGTTATTTTGCCTTATAGCTCCTAAAATCTGTGATTAACATGGCCACCATGTTAGGGAAGGGAATTCTGGGAGCTGTAGTCCAAGAAAACAACTTTTCCAAGTTGTGCAAGAGCTACATACATCTGAGCACACACTTCACACACTGTCTTTCTGTTTCTTTGTAGCTTAGTCACAGTTGGCTAGCTCCCATACCTGATTTCTCCTTGTGTTCCATGACCATGGATATCTGCTGCTTATCTGTTGCTTTTATGCTCTGAACCACAGTGAGTCTTCCACCACTGGAAGTAGAGGCAGGAGACAGGACAGTGACAATGACCTCTTCAGCCATTCCTCTGGAATCTCTCTGGCCTGTCCTCTTTGCTGGAGGCCAAAGAGTCCATGACCTGCCCTCCATGCCTTAAGACAGCCAGTGGTCCTCAAGTGGAGTAGAGCAGTGGTCGCCAACCTTGGGCCTCCAGATGTTCTTGGACTTCAATTCCCAGAAATCCTGGCCAGCAGAGGTGGTGGTGAAGGCTTCTGGGAGTTGTAGTCCAAGAACATCTGGAGGCCCAAGGTTGGGGACCACTGGAGTAGAGGATGCTGTCTTATTCCCCATGTGGAGGCATCAGTCTATTCAGCTTCTGTAAGTGGAATGATTCTGGGAGTCTGATCTTCCCCTTTGTTTACGGCAGGAAAATGTCTTGGGAGAGGCTAGCTTGGATTTAGGAGAAGTAGACACGATGGAAATGGAGGGGAAACAGTCAATGTTCCTGAAGCCACCACAGCTCAGGAAGATTGTGGGTTTGGACTACAACCTCCAGAATCTCCAGCCAGTCTTCTCAATTCTAAAGGTTGTATTCTGAGCATGTAACTTTTCCAAGCTTTGGATATTCCCTATCCTTCAGCATGGGTGAAACTGGCAGGATATTTTCCATCCTTGTAAGTTTCTTCAAAAACCAGAGAGGGGAGCATGAAAGAAAGAATGGAGCATGAGGTCGACACATTATCAAGCTGTCACCAATTTGTAATACCATCACCAGCTCCGTGATGGAATTGTGTCCAAGTCTGGTGAAAAGGCTGTGTGGACTGCTAACCAAGCTAGGTAATGTCTGATTTCATATTGTTTGGAGAGGGGATAGAGGTATTCAAAGAAACAGCTTGGTGTATTAGCAGAAGCTAAAGTAGCATGTATTAACAGGAGAAAGATAAGATTCCTGGCTAAAGGACTGGGGCATCCTTTACAGCACCTTCCTCAGCATCCTTTCTTAGATCTAAGCTCTATCAACATCAACAGCAGTTGCTTGCAAATTAATATAGATTGGAATGAAGTATTAATATTCATCTGTTCCTCATTTTTATACTTTGCACTATTGTGTATAATTAATCCCTCCCTTGAGGTGTTTCAGTCTTAGCGTAGCATTCCATTAACCAAGCAAGAGATTAAGGAAGTAACAAATAACTTAATTCAAAGACGGGCCCTTTACAAAAGCAGTATTCACTTTTTAAAGTCTTTTGAATTATAATCTTTTAATGTAAAAAGTTGGACAATCCAATACTAGACAAGGCTTGTACATTGCTTGAAGTGAGGCAAGGGGCTGTTTTCTCCTAAGCACAGGCTGAGGGCTCTTGATGTTCTGGATCAAGTAAGGAGAGGAGTTGACCCAGCTGACAGTCAGTCCCCTTGTTTTGTCTGTTGCCCTATGTGAACTGCAGTGTAAATCACATCCTAGTGCTGGCAGTAAACAAGTGTAAAACCAGATTGTGTTTTGAGGGAATGCATGGCCTTTAGCTCTCATTATTGACATCAAGGTGGAAGGTGTTGGAATGTGGCAACTGCTTGTTACAACATATTTAGAGATTTAAACATTCACATTTAGTTCTTGAAAAAATTCAGAGTTCTCCCCTATAGTAAGATTATGAAAGTTTTTGTTCATTTTTCACATTTTAGTCCTCTTTGAATGTAACATTTGCAAAAGTGGCTTTTGCACAAGAACAATTGTACATGAAGCAAGGCGTGCTGCTTATATACCACACCATAGTGCTTAAAACACTCTCTGGGTGGTTTACAATTTAATTATGCAGGCTACACATTGCAAGCTGGGTGAAGGATGGAAGGCTGAATTAACCTCAAGCTGGCTACCTAGGATAGAACCCAGGTCATGAGCAGAATTTTTGGCTGAAGTACTGCAGTTTAACCACTTGCCATGAGTCTACTAAAACAAATGATACAAAACAGCCACTTTTGCTAAAATTACTTCTGAGGAAAAAGGCACTACTGTATTTCACTCTCATCCAGGAGGAAACAAAATCACAGCAGCAGACAATTTTTTTAACACAATATCTCTGTGTGAAGACACCCTTTTTCATCCATAGTAGGTGAATCTGATTGTTATTTGTTACTGTATTAAACATGCTAATGTGGTGCTTCTAAGGAATATTTTGGTCCACCATAAAGTTATATATGTGTGTGATTTTAATAACATGTCATGAAGGTTCTCAAACGTAATCCTGGGCTATTCTGACCTAGATTTAGACTCCCTCCACAGTACCAATAAAATACACGAGGCTCCACTGTGTCTGAATTATATCTTAATTAAATTATTTGGCTGGACATTGGGTGTCCCCTGGGCAATGGCATGCAGCCAGCCAATCCTTCACTTCTAGAAGCGTTGCACTGGAACACGCTGAACCCCCCCCCCCCACTTCATGGATACCATCCCCCTGGATGACAGTTGAAGTTGAGGAAAACTTTCTGCACCCATCTCAGGCTCTGACCGCTTCTGGTCAAAAATAATCTGATTGTCTTGACATTTTAATTGGTTTTTGATTTTGCCTATATATCATTGTGCCCATGATTTTGAATTGTGCAATGTTCTGATATGAAGAAAGAAAGAAGAATTTAGGAATAGAGTGTTTGGATGCTTTAATTCAGAGGTGGGAAGCATGTAAACACCCCATGGGCCCCAGTGTGCCTTTCAAAGACACTTTAGCCTCCCAATCACACCTCTGAAAGGGTATAGACTTCCCTTTTTCAAAAAAGGTTCCTAAAGGCTTGAAACAGGATGGGGGTGGATTATGTCTATATGGCAGATTATGCTTTATAGACATAATTTGCCTTGGTAGGGTGTCAGCGGTGGGGGGTGTTGGAGGTCAGGAAGAAGCAGGGGTGGAAGTTGCCCATTCTAGATTTGGCATTAAAGCGGTCACATCTGTAACGTCAAAAAGGAGGAATGACTATAATAGTAAAAGGAAACAAGAGGACAGATTTCTGCCTAAAATGTGCAGATGCTAATATATATGCATTGGATGTAAATTTAAAATAATTAAAGCAAAGTGTGCTGCTTGTATATTGCTCATAGTGCTTAAAGCACTCTCCAGGCAGTTTACATCTTAATTATGCAGACTACACATCCCCCCCGCCCCGCATGAGCTGGGTGCTCAATTTACCAACCTCAGAAGGATGAAAGGCTGAGTCAACCTTGAGCCATCTACCTGGGATTGAACTCAGGTTGTGATCAGGGTCTTGACTGCAGTACTGCAGTTTATGAGATTTAAAAGGAATTAATTTTCCTTTCACCAGAGAGGGATGAAATGGGGCGAGGGAGTGACACTAGGATGCCCAGCTACACTGTTAAGAAGTCTGTTGGGATACTCTTGGCTATCGCTTATATATTTCCTTGGCTGCTACAAGTTCTGTTTAGTAGCTTCTGTTTCCTGTTAAATGTCTGCAATCTGAGAATCAAGATCTGCAGGTTTTCACAGAGCTTCAGACAGTACTGTTCATTTCAGAAGACTTGCAAACACTCTCAGTCATATATCTCTAGAAAACATTTGAGTCATTCCTTGCCTGTGGGATTTAAATACAAAATCCTAAGAATTGTATTATTAATTGCGTTGTAATGGCTTTCAGATCCCAGTGTGTGCATTGCTCTCCTCTGTGCCATCTCTGGCACGTGCCAGTGGCTAATGATAGGTGCTTGGGTCCAGCTGAAAATGGGTGGGTGTATCTCATAAACAAAAATAATAGCCTTCTGAGTCAGAATAATATTCTCCTTTCTGTTTGGAAGTGCTTGTTAATCTGGAATTCTGAACTGGAAAAGCAAGCTGACTAGATACTTACTTTATCCCTTGGATAAAGAGATAATTGGCAGTGTTCATTGGCATGTGGTAGATGTCAGCCAATGGAGCAACTGGCTATGGTTGTTTATGGGTCAGACTATACAATATGCTAAGCATGACATTAAGAAGTGAAGCCATCTCAAGAGGCAAAAGACATTTGCTTATCCCAGCACAGGCTTTTCCTCAGCTCCACAAGTTGCAGATTAGCTTGTTTCTGTTCTATGATTGGTCATCAGAAGAATGTAAACACAGACTTACTTCCATATCTGATTATGCTGGCACGGAAGCTTTGAAGGAATGTGCCTCTGGAGGAGTAACATTTTATTACCTTACAGTTGTGAAGTTCATTTTGTATATTTTGACTCTTTGTGCTTTGGCAGTGGAATTTGTAAGCCTGCACTGCAACGTCTCCCAGGTATCTTACAAGTTTGAAAGAAATTGTCAATGAGCATATTAAAACCGTTTCATGGAGAAACTGTAGTGTGATCCAAACATACATTTTAACTGGAGTAACATGGACACCACTGGGTGGTTTTGACAGTTTTTATACTGACACCCACAATTTAGGGAGTCCAAGTGATGAACTTAGATAAATGGCAAGGTTTGAAAGGTGAAAATATTTCAGTAAGGGTAAAGGATCACTCCATGGGTTCCTCAGTAAAATCTGTTGCTCGGTGTCTGTGATTTAATATCATTCTGTTTTAGTAAAACAAAATTACTTTTAATTAAGGATTAATCTCTGCCTCAGTTTTGTTGCAGTTCACTGAATCCTACTTACATTTTCTTCTAATCACTATTTCATTTCCAGGTTGTGAGATTTTATGTGAGTTTTCACATGGATATTCATGCATGTCTTTGGTAAAATTTCTATAATAATTAATAATTATGTGCCATCAAGTCAATTCTGACTTATGGCAATCCTTTCCAAGGTTTTCTACATATAGAGTGTTCAGAAGCAACCTATACCTAGTAGAACTGCATACCATTCCCTTCTTCTGGGAGTGCCTTGGGATTGTGCAGCTTGCCCAAGATTACACAGACTGGCTTTTCCCACAGGAGACACAGTGGGCATTCAAACTCCTAACCTCTGGTACCGCAGCCAGATACCCAGCTCACTGAGCTATTCAGCCAGCACAATATGTCTATACATTTTAAACAATGCCCACGTTTAGAAATTTGAACTGGTAAAAAAGAAAAAGGCATGGAGTTGAAAAAACAAAGGACAAATACTCTCTGGGGAGAAATGTGCAAATCAAGTAAAATTTATCTATGTACTTTATTTAATGGTTGTTGTAGTTTTTTCAGGCTGTTTGGCCGTGTTCCCAAGGTTTTTCTTCCTAACGTTGCGCCAGTCTCTATGGCTGACATCTTCAGAGGACAGGAGTTAGAACTCTGTCTGTGTTCTGGTGTAGTGTGTGGGATAGTTGAGTATTTGTAGCTGTGGGATCAGCTTTTTGTCCTTTTCAGGAGATTGGGGGATTATGGTGATCAGGGTGTTTTTTGTTATGGGTGTATTGTTGTGATATGGGTGGAGATGGTCTGTCACTGTGATTGATGGGTGTCGTTAGCTAGTCTTTCGTGTGTTTCCCTGTTCACACAAAGTCCAAATGAAGCCTTAAATTTAGGAATCACAGTGCTGGAGCAAGGGCTTGAACATTATACCAGATATTTTGTATATGAAACAACAGCTTTTATAGTGATTGTCGTGTCAAACAAAAATGTTTGAGGGCAGAATTCAAAATGCTGTCATTTTGTCCCCATTTTCCATTTCAAAGTTGTAGCATTTAACATTTAAAATTGGTCAAAATGTGGATTTTTAATCTGTCCAAATATATTGAACTCTTGGTTTTCTAACTGATGGTACATCTAAAACTGGAAATGATGGATTGATGCTTGAAGAGAATATTGGCTCCTTCCTGAAAAGCCCATCATCTTGCTTTTTTGGCAGCCTTTTAGAGATGGGCACGAAGTCTACTTAGAAGTCTGAGAGAGAGGTGGGCAACTGCAGCCCTCCAGATTATTTTTGCACTGGAGCTCTCATAATCCCTCTGTGTTGCTGGCTACACCTGATAGGAGCTGCAGGTAAGGAACATTTGGAGGGCTACATTTAATTATCTGAGAATAAGAATGGGGGCTCATGGGCAGAAACAGCAATCATGGAGAAAATTTGCTATAAACTGCAGGCATTCTTATTTTGTAGTGTAACACCCATGGTATTTAGGTGCAATGTTTAGCTCTTCCCTCCCAACTACTGGTAGGTAAAACACTGGCTCATCCATGCACCTCCTCAGTTATAATGGCTGCCAAATCAGTATTGTAATACATGGAGTTAATCACATTAGGATATTATCACTGGTGTGGCAACAACTGTCAGGGCTTGTGTGTATAAGTAAGTCCTCTGGCTCATCTCTCAGCCATTATCCAGGGTTAGAGACATATGATAATAAATGGCTCAAATCCAATTTGATGCCAGAATCCACCACCTAACTCCTGGAGTGTTGAGCAGGTGCTGCATTTGTGTTGCCCACATCTGGTTAACTGCATTCCCTGGCTGTATTCACTCTAAGCTTGACATATCTCCACCCTCTTCCTAATTCAGTTATGGCCAAAACATCTTGCTTGGGGTTGCTTCAGTTCAGGGACCTCTGAAAGAAGCCAGTCTAGGTTGACTAGAAGGTTGAGGAACCACACCCAGAATATGATTGCCCCCATGCTTTGCTTTCTTTGTATTTGTTTCTGGACAAGCAGATATAGGAAGAGCCAAAGAAGCTTGGTGCCTATTTCTGGAGGCACAATTTGTCCCAGTGATAGCATGAGAGGATCCTCTTAAGTCTTACATTTATGTCAAACTGAGAACTGCTTCTGTGTATCATCATTATTAAAAAAATATTCAGGGGCATTATGATTGTTCATGCATAGCCCACTGTGAAATTCTTATATAGTCTGTGCTACTGCAATGGGAGAAGTAAAAGGCAAATGGGAAGGCTAAGCTATTGGACAGTCTCTTGTAGGATTTACTAGCACATAATTCTTCTTATTATTACATTTTTATCCTGCCCTTAATCTAATGAACCCAGGTCAGCTTACATACTATCCTCAGAACAAGCTAGTGACTGGATCACTCACTGAGCTCCATAGCGAAATGAAGATTTGAACAGTGGCCTCATCTGGCACAGCTGAGGGATGGGGAATCTTTGGCTTTTGGACTTCAGCTCCCTAAGTCCTGGCCAACATGGTCAATAGTAAGGGATTATGGGAGCTGTAGTTCAAAACGTCTAGAGAGCTAAAATTCCCCCCCCGGCCTGACCACTACATCACAAATCAGCTGTGTTTGCACAAGAGGCTTCTGCTCACACCAAACCCATTATAGTTTGTGTGTCATTGAGCTTGGATTACATCCAGAGTGGAACCAAAAATGTAAGAGATTGGGAAAAGATGGGGCCAATATTGTGTTTCATTTCTGGAGTTTTCTATTAACACGCCTGCCTTCCTCATCTCCTACTTTTTGTCTTTTTGCCTCTCTAGCCTTCTGAAGCATTCTGGAGATCTGAAAAGCTTTCACACTTTTATGGAATTTTGTTTTTACTGCTCTAAGCAGTTAGAGATTTTATTTTAAAACCCTTTATCTACCTATCTTCCACCTATCAGATGTGGAACGAAGCAATTCATATTCCATCCAAAAATCCTGCAAAACCATGCAAACAACAACAATAAAATTGCAAAGAGAAAAAAAGAGAAATCAAGTTCAGAATACTCAAAGAGCTGTGTGGTCTTTTGCTCTCTAGGAATGCATGTGGTACTGTGGTGATGGCATGTTTACAAGCTACATTGGCACATTTCTTTAACAGTCAGAGTACCTCTCATCCCAGAAAATGTTTGACATTGTATTTCTGGAAGGATGCTAGGCAGTCCAGTAGGGAATTATTGTCACTTCCTGAGAGGCACCATTTTCAAAGTATGCTGTGACTGCAAATCTAATTAATATTTATAGCATAGATTAATAATAAAATAAAGGTTGACAGTAAGAGGCATAGGCATTGGAACACGCCCAGCACAGCCCACAGTGCTAAGGATCGCATTTCTCTTAAGTGCAGGAAGGTAAAAACCCAGAACATAGATTAAATTTCCTCTCTCTCCTTTTTAAATTTTAAGCCTTCAATTTATTTACAGAGCAATTGTGTTTCCTGGGATGAAGGGAGATCTGTCACAGAGTATCTACCACATTCAGAATCCAGCCACCTTGTGGGAAATGTGGGCATGGTTTTGCTGGGGTTTAAGCCATCAGGTTTTGTTTTTTTTAAAAAACCACCACATGTCTCTTCCGTTGAAACAAATGGGAAAGAATCATGTATATCATCTCCAGACGGGCATGCTTGCAAGGCCTTTTTGGGTTGTGGGTAGCGGAGGTGTGTCTGGGAAATGAGAGCTCTTAGGATAGCACAGGTTCCTACTGTGTCTCTTGGGGTACACCTGGAATGCTCTGGTCTAGTCTCCACCACCTATGCAACAACCTTGATTTAGGTTAGCCATAATGACAACATGTTCTGCCACGGTGCCAAGGTGGCCCCATGGAAAAGAACTTCCATAACACTCTACAGCCCCTCCACCCTCCCACCTCCCCTTCCTTGGAGTTTAGGACTAGTTCTTTCCTTGCTCATTTTGAACAAAACATTCATGTTTGAAGTGTTGTACAGTGGTGCCTCGCGATGTTAATCTAGCGAAGCACGTTTCCCCATTGGAATGCATTGAAATCTCTTCAATGCGTTCCAAGGGAAAAGTCGTCGTCTTGCGAAGATCGTCCATAGGGAAACCTCGTCTAGCGAGCGCGGGTCCCCGTTGGAATGCACTGACAGTTACTGACTGCTAGTCAATGCATTCCAATGGGGAAAAGTCGTCGTCTAGCGAAAATCGCTCATACGGAAACATCGTTTTGCGAAGCGCATTAGCGATCAGAAAAAGCCATCGTCTAGCGGATTCCTCGTCCTGCGAGGCAATCGTCTAGCAAGGCACCACTGTACTTCTCATTTGGTGTAGATTGCCTTTCAGTTTTCTGCCTTTAAAAGCAAGATACATAAAATAAATACTCACACATATAGGTGTCACATCTTAATATAGGCATGCTTTACTTACAGACTGGATCTGTAATTATTATTTTTTAAAGGAAAGGCTGACATCCCAGTTTTTAACATATTTGCCAGCACAGCTGCCTGGTATAAGACAGGCCGTATGGCATCTTTTGGTATAATATATTAGTGCAGCAATCAGCCCTGAGATGTATCTCGGCAGAAACAGACAAGATACCACCTTCATAATTAGACCTTCCTTAACATCTTTTTCTTCCTGCCACGAAGGTTCAGCAGGTCAGCAAATTGCAAATTAACTTACTATTGTTCAGTGATTGATTGTTGGGAAATAAACACTGGATTCATTGACAAATAGGCAGTGCAGACATGAAAATTTTGAAGCAATGTGTATTTGGAGGGGTTATTGTTCTTGTTGTTATGTGCCATCAAGTCACTTCCAACTTATGGTGGCTTTATGGTCTTTGGGATATGAGAGAGATACCAGTGCCACTTCCCAGTGAGTTTTCCTGGCCAAGTGGGAATTTGAACCAAGGTCTCCTGGGTCTTACTCCAGCACTCTATCTACTAAACCTCTATCTACTTGCACCATCTAAATGTGAAGCTGGCATTTAATTTGTTTCTACCCTCTCTTGAAGGTTGTCTGTCCTCTCCATAAAATAATAACTTTTGCCTCTTGGCAATGTGTTAAGTTGCTTAACCATTAGCAGCCCTGCTCCCAGGGATCCCAATGAAAACTATTTCTCTCTTACCTTTAACTAGTTTTAACCATGTTAACCTATGGCAGGCTAACTGTTTTGCATTTAGCACAAAAGGACATATCTAGATGTGTGATTCAGATAATTCAGATGAGGAACTAACCTTTAACAATGAGACTGAGGTGAGGATGAGATCTCTGTGATGGGAAGTCGCAAGGCAGAACTAGTGTTTCTGGTTCTTGCCATGACATGGCCCACAATGATCTGCCTGGCTCAGCAACTGGGCTTCAAAGGCCAAAGAGCAGGAGACTGTTCGGGCATACCTAACATACACAAGGACTCAAATAACAGAGCTCACTGCCCTGCCACCACTTGTGCAGAAAATGGATACTGTAGATTAATTATCACCCAATCTGTTGGCATATTATAATATTCTATTCACAGACCTGCAGAGTACAGTGATCCTTGGAGCTAGGAGATCTGAATCCTTCTTCCTTGGAAACATTCTCTAGTAACATTGAATAGGACATAAATCAGATTGCTAGGAGTGTACGTGAGTGGTGAATCAGGCCTTGAGGTAGCAGTGAATGAAGAAAACTGAGTCAATAGAGGGGAAGGTGCTTATTTTAGACAGTCATCAAGAACAGGGCAGGATTTTAAAAAAAAGTATGACAAGGCTGGTGGTACATATGCTTAGCTGTCATGCTCTCTGTCACATATCCCATTTTTCTAGCATATCCAGCTTGCCAGCCTCATTCAATCAGTGTAAAATATTCTTCTTTTTAGAAAATGGAAGCTACAATAGATCCCCACCCCCTTTTTGTCTACTTTGGAGATGGACAACTTGTATGAGAGAAGGAATGTCTGCTTTTGACTCTGGCTGTGCCAATACTTGCTGTAGACCTGCCCACTGCCAGTGTATGGCCCCAGGCAGCTTATCTGCATAGGAGTATGACCTTCAGTGGAAAAAAGATTCCTCACTCAAGTCTATATGATCCAGGAAGGAACAGAGACCTATTGTATGGGAATGAAATACCTTCTGATCCCTGATTCTGATCCCTTACTTCTATTACACATGAAATAAGAAATTATGCACAGGTGTCCATGAATGCTGAATATGCACACCTAGAATTTCTTAAGAATGTTTTGAGGAATGAGCTAGATTTATTCACTCCCTTCTCAGGATGAACACTGTCACTCAAATTTCATACATAAGAAAAAGTGGACCGCAGCCCACAAATGCCAAATGAAACTTGTCAGTCTTTAACATGCAACAAGAATGTCTGATGCTTTTATTGCAACAGTCTATATACTAACATGGCTATCCCTCTGGAAATTTCTACAATAAAGCACAGCATTTTTTTTTACCACATCTATTGATCACTTAGAGCTGAGGATACATTTATGCTCAGGCGTGAAAGTAATCCCTTATGACTTGCTTCCCCAATTTTGAGTCCTCTAGATATGTGGGACTACAGCCCCCATAATTCCAGCTACCATTCCCAGGGTGGCATAAGTCCCACATGTCCAGAGGGCACTATGAACTTTGGGAATGCTGTCATATTGAATAGTGATATTGTTTTGTCTACTGTGTATCTCTCTTTGTAGACAGCAAAAATTCAAAAAATGAGCCCCAATCATTGGGCTCTAACCTATTTTTCTCCTATGACTGATTGTCAGGTGATTCTTTCCCAGCAAATGTTTCTCAGCTGCCTAGCAGCTATGGCTTAATTGTCTAAGATGCCTTTGCACTTGCTCGTAGAACAGGTGTTGGCTAAGAGAATGTTCCCTGTACAAACATCTGCCTTGGGCTTGCCAGTCATGAGACTTGTTCCACTTGCACAATTGTGCAGTAAACCCCTTCAGTATCTGGTTGGTTGAATTAAAATTACTGCCAAATATGTGAAGAAAGAGAGCTCCACATAACTGCTTATGTGCACACACACACACACACACACAGAGAGAGTGATAAAAGACAGATTTGACACAGTTGCATGAAGCCTGGATTAACAATGCAACCCTATGCGTATTTATACAGAAATTGTTCCCACTGTGCTCAGTGGGGCTTAGCAACTAAGAGCACATAGGATTGCAAACCTAAGGTCTTGTCTTTCTTTCTTTCTTTCTTTCTTTCTTTCTTTCTTTCTTTCTTTTCCACCTTGAATTGTAAATAGTTGGTACGGGCATTAAGTCCCAACATAATATTGCCACATGTCTTCAATGCTTGCTTTATTTAGCTGCACCTTCTTCTGAAGCACAGAATTATTGTCATGGATGTTGCTTCAGTAGCAAACCCAGTGACCCATGCTGGCTGTACTCCAACTCCGCATTTCCACCCTGTTACTCAGCAGTAGGTGCAACCAGTTAATGACGTCAACATTGCAGCCCGAGGCCCTTTTTTTCCTCTGAACCCATAATAATTTGCAGATGTTGGCAGCTCAACTGGGGCCTGAGCTGAAGCTTTGTCTGAGTGCCAAACCGCAAAGCACATATCATTTTTACAATCTACAGTTCCTGGAACGGAACGATGCCTTGTAACAGTCAATGTGTAAAGATGAATGCATACCATTCCCTCTCAGCAGCTTGCCCACCACCATCACTGTTGCCACAGTCTTAAACCAAGCCACTGATGCAATGATTTCTTACTACACGTTGCACAGAGAAAGATCCCTGTTCTTTCATCTCATTGATGGGTGTGTGATTTGTATAACCTGAATGGGAATGTTTAATCTTGCCACAGGTTTATAAACAGTTGATGCAAATGTGTCCAGCACTCAGAAGAAGTGAAAATGTTGTGTCTGTTTCCCCCACCCCTTCCTGCAAAGCACCATATTGAGGCCTCCTCAGTGAAGGGGGCTTTATTTCAGAGAATGTTGAGGCATGATCCAGTCACAGTGAAGCCCCATTAATCCCAATTGAAACTGACCCAGCAGCTAGACATTTTTAACCCATGGGACTGGTGGGATTTTGAAGTACATCACTTTGACTGGGCCATGTACATTGTGTTTAGAGAACATTTGTTCAAATTCGTACTACAGATAGGATTTCTGGGTTCACCCAAATGGGTAAAAATATGAAAGATGCTCTTTCTTTCAGTGTCAGAGTCTTTCATGACATTATGACAGAGGTTCTCTGAAATATAAATTATTTGGAATTCTGAAAGAGAGGTTAATGAAAAGTATTGATTTCATTCATATTTTGTGGTTTTTGTGGGGGGGAGGGGTTTGCCTTTTATTTTATTTATGTTTGGAGGGATTTATCCCTATTTTCTTTATTGTTGAGTGGAGTACCTGGCTGCCTGTCCTTCACCTAGTGGACTTCTGCCTGCACTGCAGGACTGAGGTTATCCAAGTAGTAGAAAGGGGAGTTGTCTCCCCAATCCCCTATATTTTGAGGGGTTGGGCTGGGAGGAGTTTGATAATATTGTCCTTAGTGTGTGTGCATTTTATTTTAATAATGAACATGATTATGGTTTCTCTTTCTTCCCTATACTGTTTCCTGCTGATGAATTGAGGCTGGTGAGGATGGTGATGTGATGATAAATGTGAAATTTAAAATACTGTTAATGCCTGCATAGGTCTGTGGATGGCTGATTTTTCTTTCTCGTGTATTATTGTGTTTGTTGTTGCCCACTTGTGAAGTGGATGATTGTTTGTTGCTTTGTCCCTACTTTTTTTGGGGGGGGTAATTTTTAGGGTTCTGTGGGGCTTAATTGCACTGAGCACCAGAATCAGAAGGGGAAATCTGAAATAAAGAACCTGAAAGAGTTGGGTACATTCAGGTTTACTGAAAGGACCTGTACCCCAAAAAACCTGAAACTGAAAGAGGAGCCTGTTGAAAGACCCTGAAACAAAAGAACTACTAAAGTTTTCCTCATGTGCACCCCTAATTATTACACAGATAGCTGTCTTGTTTCTGACTCACCAACTCAAGGCAGTTCATATTTCTTTACTGAATCCATCAAGAAGTTCACTGCAGGTTAGTTACATGAAGTTTACAGTGGATATTTTCCTACAAGTAATAATAATATTAGTTAAATAGAACAACCAAATCCCAAGAGTTTAATCTGGATTTATATGAGCAACTACTTGAAAGGTTATGCCAGGTTGAGTCCTCTGTATGTGGTACGTTGTAACGCTGTCCTGAGCACAGTAGCTGCTTACACATTACTGAAAAGAAGGACCTTTAATACTAAAATGGGGAACAAAAGAGGACACTGATTTGCACGAAGTTGGACATACTAATTTATATGTTCAGATGCAAAATGAGAAATGTTCTTTTTTAATTAAACAAATTTCCAGTGCATCTTACTCAAGTGGGGAAGACTGACCAGTTGTCTTTGAGTGTCTGCTGAATCAGCTGTTTAAGTGCTCTTAACCATAGGTGTGTGCCTTCTGGGTCCTTAATCTCCTGCCATGATTCTCAGCCCTTAAATCAGACCTAGACCGCATAGCCCTAGACTATCATGTGCGCCAAGTCAATTCCGGTTTATGGTGACTCTTTTCAGGGTTTTCTACATAGAAAGTACTCAGAAGTGGCTTACCATTCCCTTCTTCTGGGGGTGCCCTAGGACTGTGCAGCTTGCCTAAGGTCACACAGGTTGGCTTTACTCATAGGAGGCACAGTGGGGAATCAAACTCTCAACCCCAGGCTCTGCAGCCAGTTACCTAAACCACTGAGCTATCCAGCTTGAGGATAGTTTTCTCTAAAAGAGGACATATGACAACCCAAAAGCCCCCTGTACCACCTCAAATGCCTTGTTGCCCTCAAAGATGGTAGAGGAACCACTTAGTTTCTGTACATGGAATAGTACCATATTACCGCATACCTTAGTCAGCAAAATGTCTGGGTCTAACTCTGGTGTGGGTACAATACTAGATATGCTGTAATTTATTTCTTTGATTTATATCCTACATTTCTCTCGAAACAGAGACTCAGTGTAGCTTGCAACAAGTTTTTTTTTAAACCATACAAACTAAAACACAAAAGTTATGGTATGAAAACACAGTTAAACAAATTATAATGGCAAAACATAATTCACTTAAAAGCCTTTTAAAAGCATATCACTAAAAAAGTACAGCACCAATCCATTAAAAGCTCCTTCCTGTCAGTTGTCCAAAGCACACCTGAATAAAGAGGTCTTTGCCTGGCGGTGGAAGGACAACAAAGAGGAAAAGCAGCCAAGGCCCTTGTGCCCCTTTGTGACAGCAGGAGATACGTGAGGAGGATCAGGCCATGAAAAATGATGAGCTTAGTAGCAAACCACCCTTCAAAGTATCTCTCAATGGGAAGACAGTTACAGTGGAACCTCTACTTACGAACGTCCCTACCTACGAACATTTCAACTTACGAACAGCTCCGTCCGCAAAATTTTGCTTCTACTTGCGAACGGAGCTTCAACTTACGAACCGAAAAAAAGGTGTTCTGTTTAAAAGGTGTTCCCTCCCTCCCTCCCTCCTTTCCTGCCTTTTTTTAAAACCTAAGTCATCTTAGGTTAAAATTAAAAAAAATTCTCCCCCTAGTGGTAGAGGACGGATTAACCGGCTTTGCATTAGTTCCTAATAACGTAAGAACGGCGCCTCTACATAAGAACCAAAAACAGCCGGAACGGATTAATCGGTTTTCAATGCATTCCTATGGGAAATTTTGCTTCAACTTACGAACGTTTCAACTTAAGAACATCTTCTGGGATGGATTAAGTTCGTAAGTAGAGGTTCCACTGTACATGCCTGCAATGACTATGCAACAAATGCACACACAAAATAGTTTTTCTCTTCATTCCCTCTCTGTTCTGTCCAATTCTAGTGGTATAACTTGTTTCTCCACTTCCTGTTCCAGATCTTTATAGTGCTGGCTGAAGTCTCAGGGCAAGCTGCACTGCAGGAGGAGAAAGTGTTATTTGTATGTGTGATAAGGCTTTAAAGCTTGGGTGGCCATCTCCACCCATTTCCAGCTGATTCCAGCCTGGGCTCACCAGCTGACCACAAAAGTATTTGCATGTGTGTTGTGCTTACACAACATCCGCACACTGAACAGCCAGGAATAATGAAAAAACACTTGGTGCCTGTATTTGGACTCATCATGTTGTTTGGAGAAAGGTGAGGAATGGTGTGTCAGTATTGGTATAGACCTGGGAAAAGATCCCCATGGGCTGATGGGGAGCCTTTCACAAGGTTCAACAGCAGTGTATGTCCCGGCAAAACTCTCCAAATATCTGTGTGCTCTAGTCAGGGTTTCATTGCACGCAAACTCTAGCAGGAATGGCCACAACCACTGTACCTGCTGACAAGCTTCCTCGCCTGTCTAGATACAAAATAAAGGCTTCTTGTGTTCTCGAAGGCTTTTTCTTTTAAAAAAATCCTCCTTACTCTAAACTGCCAGATTATCTAGTTAGCTGGGTTTCCCCAGTGTGGCGTTCGCCCTTGTGGCCCCTGCTTGTCTTTCCCTCACAAAGGCTCCTGTCGCGTTTTCCTCTCACTGCCACCAGTGGATTACCTCAATCCACAATATAAATGACGTTTGTCTGAACACTTGACTTGTGAACAGAAACAGAACTTATTTATTGAAGTGAAGCAGATTGAATAATAACAGAAATTTCTCAGATAAACATACACAAGCAAATCATCAACAGCTCTCTCAGTACATACAGTGGTGCCTCGCAAGACGATGTTAATCCGTTCCAGACAAATCGCTGTCATGCGAAAACATCGTCTTGCGAAACCAAATTTCCCATAGGAATGCATTGGAATTTAATTAATGCGTTCCGATGGGAAAGAAAAGCACAGAAACTTAAAAAAAAAATAAAAGAAAGTCACTTACCAGGTACTGTAGACTGAGCCCGGCTTCTCATGGTAGCAGCGAAACATCCAGAAAAGAGCACCAAACAGCTAAAAGCCGGCAGGCAGCAGGCAGCCGGCAGCCATTTTGTGCTCTTCTCCGCTCCTTCCCCCTCCCCTCTCCCGACCAACAGCTGATAGGAGCAGGGTTTCTGAGGCTTCTGCGGGCTTTCCCAGCAGGGAAACAGGCAGTGGAAAAGCACCCCAGAGACTTCTGGAAGCGGGGCTTTGCCAAGGGGTGAGTGGGTGGGGGTGGGGGTGGGGGTGGGGTGGCAGGGGCAGGCCTGCCACCCCCCCACACCACCCCCACTGCAAAGCGCTGCTTTCAGAGGCTTGCCGGGTGCATTTCCACTGCATGTTTACCTGCTGAAGAAGCCCCGGCAGCCATTTTGTCCTCTTCTCCGCTCCTTCCCCCTCCCCTCTCCCGACGAACAGCTGATGGGCGGGCTAAAAAGAGGCTTTCTCTGCCCTGAAAATTCAGGGGGAAAAGCTGGAAATAAAAAAATTCCGCTTTTCCCCTGCGCCCCGGGAGGCTTCTGAAAGGGGTGGGGTGGGGGTCACGGGAGAGGCCCCCAAACATCATCCAGCGAAAAGCGCCCATAGGAAATCGTTTTGCGAAGCACAATAGCGATCGCAAAACCTCATCGTCTAGTGGATTTGTCGTTTAACGAGGCAATCGTCTAGCGAGGCACCACTGTACTTCTTTTCTCTTGCTATATCATTACCACCTTCTCTGCCTATTTTCCTAACCGGCTCTATCTCTCAGTATTTTTCCCCCTCTCTCTGACTAACCAGCCCCTATCTGACTCCTCCTTCTCCCTCCAAACCTCATGTAGCTGCTGACTCCGCCTCTCCAGTCCTCTCATAGGTTCATGCAAATCAGCTCATGACTATGAATGGCATGAGTGACGTGGGGCAATCGTCACATTCCTCCCCCCTAAGAAAAAGTTTGTTTCATGAGGGAAAACCTTACAGTTTACCCTTATGAACAATGGAACATACAGGGAACATTTCATACAAAACACCATCATAATAATATGCTTACCAGTTATGTCCTAAATCATATACCATATCTCAACATATAACACATCATATTTACCATATACGTATACATACCTTATACTAGTTTTTCTCTCTATTACTATGTTTACTAGATCAAACTTATTACTTTAAACATTTAAAACAATCAATGCAATTATAAACATTTGCATTACTCACATTAAGACAGATTACATTACCCCTACTCACCATTATTATTTCCCATCACTATACACCTCTCAGTTCATCAGCATTCAATGAGACATTTCATTTTAATTGCATTTCATAACTAGTGCACAAACAGAACATTTAATACTACATTACACTCTTTTATCCATCCATTAGTCATTTGGCCTTCGAGACAACGCATCAGCCACCACGTTCTGGGTCCCTTTCACGTTGCGAATTTCAAAATCAAAGTCCTGTAAGAGTAGGGCCCACCTCATCAGTTTGTTGTTGTTGGACTGAATAGTCCTTAGCCACAAAAGTGGGGAATGGTTGGTGCATAACACAAAATGTCTCCCCCAAATATAAGGTTTCAGTTTTTGCAATGCCCAGACTATGGCTAGGCACTCCCTCTCAATTGTGGATAAATGCTTCTCGCCCACCTGCAGTTTTCTTGCTGATGAAGGTCACCGGATGATGGTTTCTGTTGTCATCAGCTTGGCTCAGCATGGCTCCCAGCCCGACGTTGGACGCATCCGTGAAGATTACGAATTCATGTTGGAAGTCTGGTGCTCTCAGGACCGGACCAGTAGTCAATGCTGTCTTTAATTTGTTAAAGGCTTCCTCACAGTCGGCCGTCCAATGGATTTTCTCAGTTTGTCTTTTGTGGGTTAGATTAGACAGAGGGGAGGCTATCTCGCTGAAGTTATGCACAAAACATCGATAGTAACCCTAGAAAAGCTCATATTTTTTTCTTGGATGTTGGCGTGGGCCAATTGTTAATAGCCTCTATTTTTGATTCAAGGGGTTTGATTACGCCTCCACCTACTACATGGCCTAAATATTTTGACTCTGAACTCCCAAGTTGGCATTTACTTGCTTTAACCGTTAAACCTGCCTCATGCAATCTCTGTAGCACAGTTTCTAAGTGGATCTTGTGCTCTTCCCAGGTCTGGCTATAAATCCCGATATCGTCCATGTACGCTACTGTGAACTCTCTAAGCCCCTGTAAGGTTTTGTCCACTAGCCTTTGAAAGGTCGCTGGGGCATTTTTCAATCCGAAGCTCATGACCCGGAATTCGAACAGGCCTAGGGGGCTACAGAAGGCTGTTTTTTCTTGATCTTTGGGGTCTAGGGGCACCTGCCAGAACCCCTTAGTTAGGTCAAAGCTTGAAATATACTGACATTTTTCTATGGTCTCTATAAGGTCATCTAAATGAGGCATTGGGTAAGCATCTGTTTTAGTGAGGTGATTTAATTTTCTGTAGTCTATGCAGAAGCGGATGCTTCCATCTGTCTTATCCACCAACACTATTGGGGCTGCCCAAGGGCTAGAGGAAGGAATGATAATATTTACCTTCAACATTTCATCTAGCTCCCCACGAACCTTGGCAACATATGGCCCCGTTACCTGATAAGGAGTGACAGCTATGGGGTGTGCATCCCTGGTATCTATTTTATGCACCACACCCTTGGCCACACCAGGCTTATTAGAAAAGACTTTTTTGTATTTTAGAAGTAAGGCTCTGACTTCTTCTTGTTGCCCTTGTGATAGAGTAAGGCTAATGATAGCTTCCTCAGGGTTATACTGGGGTTCACCCCTTCCTTCCCAATACTGCAATTCAGGTTTGTCATTGGGAGTCTCTCTGATGGCATATAAAACAAAATTTTCCTTTCTATAATATGGCTTGATCATATTCATGTGTACAACACTTCTGCTTTCTTCTCCCTCCTCCTGAAGTACATAATTCATGTCACTCATTTTAGATATTACTTTATATGGACCTGACCAAGCTAATTGTAATTTATTTCCTTTAATGGGGCTCAGCATTAATACTTCTTCTCTGGGATTAAATATTCTTTCCCTGGCCTTCCTGTCGTACCAGTGTTTTTGCTTTACCTGAGTGCTCTTTAAGTTCTCTGCTGCTGTTTCCAGAGACTGTTGTAAGGAGTTCATCAGCTCATCAATGTATTTGATAACTGACTCAGGGCCATCCTCTCTATATTCTTCCCAGTTTTGATGGAGTAAATCCAGGGGTCCTCTAACTTTCCGTCCAAATAATAACTCAAAAGGGCTGAATCCTGTACTTTCATGGGGTATAGATCTATAAGCATATAACAATGGCTGCAATTTATTGTCCCAGTCATTTGGATTTTCAGCTGTATACGCCCGAATCATCCTCATTAGGGTACCATTAAATTTCTCAACTAAACCATTGGTCTGGGGATGATAAGGGGATGACGTGATGTGGGTAATGCCGCAGACTTGCCACAATCTCTTCATTAATTTGGAAGTGAACAAAGTCCCCAAATTTGTAATTATCTCGGAAGCGAAACCCATAAGACACATATAATTAATTAGGGCATCTGCCACTGTCTCAGTTTCAATATTCCACAAAGGTACAGCTTCAGGATACCTTGTGGCATAATCGATAATTGATAAAATAAATCTATTCCCACGCTTGGTAACTTTGGGTAGGGGTCCCACTATATCTAGGCCTATTCGTTGAAAAGGGGTCGAGATGACTGGCAATGGGCGCAGCTTAGCCTTTGTTTTGTCATTCCCAGTACCCTGTCTTTGGCAGGTGTCACAGCTCTGGCAATATAGCTTAACATGCTTCCCCATTCCGGGCCAATAGAAGTTCTGAGCAATCCTTTGCTTAGTACGTGAGATCCCAAATGGACTGAAAACATATCTTTATGTGCCTTTTCTAAGATTTTCTCTCTATATTTAAAAGGTACTACCAGCTGTCTGTGTATGCTTTCCCCTCCCCTCATAGGATTCACTAGAACCTCTCTATATAATAGGCCTTCTTTTACAAGATATCTTTCAGGGTTTTCAGGAATCAGTGGAACTTCCTTAGCCTGTCTAAAGCATTCACTTAAGGTAGGGTCTTCCTTTTGTTCTTGTATGAAAGATGGATTATTAGGGTTTGTCATAGTAACCAGATCAGCTGTTTCTCTCTGTTCTCTTATTTCAGGAAGATTTCCATCGTTTCCCTCAGTGGCTTCAAATTGCCTTCCCTGAGAGCAAGTTGTCACAAAAACACTCTGCACATGCTCAGCTAAATCAAGACCTATTAAACACGGGGCAGGAATTTGATCAGATATAGCCAACTTCCAAATTCCTGACCATCCCTTATATCTCATTGGTATTTTTGCCATGGGCAGCACCACTATTTCAGAACCAATCCCTTTAATAGAAATATTTTCATGGTCTAACATATTTTCCTTAGGTACTATATCAGGGTGACATATTGTAACTTGTGAACAAGAATCTTTGAGCGCTAGATACTTGTTATTATTCACATAGATAACATCACCGGAGCTATGTAGAAGATTCGGGTTACATTCTATCAGAAAGCACTGGACAACCCTGACCACAGGGGGATCTTGGCTCTCTGACCCTTCTGTTACTTGTGTTGCTATGGCAACAGCTCCACGGCTAGCTTCAACTGCAGTATTAGCTGTTCAATTATGCTGTACACAAAACACCTTTTTAGCCTGACTGGAATTTCCACCTTTATGCTGGCTAACATCCCTAGTCTTTTGAGTCTCACACTGTGCCCAAAAATGACCTTTCTCCCCACACGCATAACATTGTTTACTTGCCCTGGGTTCAAAATAAAGGGCCTTGTTAACCTTTTCCTCAGAGCTATTATGTTTCAGGTGACTCTGCTCTGTGGATGAGGGCTTGTCTCCAAAATGGCTTCCAGTAGTTTGGGCACTTCTGAGGTAATCTCTACCAAGTGGGTGTCCTCTCCTCCTGTCGTCCCACACTTTTCTACCAATTTTTTACCTCAGAAAATCGAGGATCTCTAATTTCACTAATGGAATCAGCGTATTCAGATGCCTGTAATACATTTTTAGGATTTTTGTCCTTGACCAAATAACGCAATTCCCCTGGCAACACTGAATAAAATTGTTCTAAACCAATTACATTTTTCATTTGGTCTAGAGAAGTGACTTACTCAGGTTCCATCCATTTGTCCAAACATTGAATCAATTTAGCCCCTAATTGGGCATAAGATTCTTCAGGTTTTTTTGGTAAGGGGACGAAATTTTCTTCTAAGGTGTTTTGCATTTATGCCAAACCTAGAATATGCCATTTTTCTATATGCCTCAAAATCTCTAGCTTTCTCCAGAGGCATCTGAGAATAAAGCTCAGCTAAATCTCCACTTATTTGTGATCTCAACACTATCATCCTTTCATCATCCTCAATCTCAAAGTCCCAGCATGCTCTCTCAAATGAAATCAGGAAAGATTCAGGGCAATCTCCTTTCCTATATTGGGGAAATTTCTTTAGATCAATCCTCGAGAGATTTCCCTCAATAGCATTGTTGTTATTGTTATTTTGAGAAGCTAATTCTAATTTTTTCATCTGTATTTGAAATCCCATTTCCCTTTGTCTGTTTTCTTGCTCCAATTCTCTTTGTCTTGATTCCATTTGTCTGGCCTCAGCCTTTTCTCTGACCTTTTCTTTCTCCATTTCAAAATCTATTTCCTTTTGTCTGGCCTCAGCTCACAAGGAACTACCTCCTTGAGCTCTAGTTCCCTAGCTCTATCTTCAGCCCTCGCTTTCTCCAATTCTAATTGGTTTTTCATAGCTAGCTCCTCTAATTGGGTTTTCATAGCTAGCTCCTTCAATTTAAATTCTTGTTCTAGTTTCCATTTTTCAAAATCTGGGGAGCTTAGAACACTTTCTCTCTCTGAGGCACCCTCATCACTCTCCTCCCGTTCCACTGGAGCTAGAGGGTCTCCATTTCCCTCCACTTCCTGAGGTAAACTTTGTGCCTCTTGAGGATCAATTTCCTCCATTACTGGCTTTTTAGTTCTTTTGGGTGGCATAAGTATGTACTTTCTTAATAAAAGGAACTGATTTCTATTGCTGAGTTAGTCAGGCCTCTTTTTAAAACACTTTTACTGCTGTTTTCTTTTCCCAGTATTTTCTGGGGTACTATGTAGCTCTCACTCGGCAGCTAAAGATGGCTACACTTTCTCTGGCGTCACACACAAGCCACGATGTTTCTTTGGTCTGAGACAACCTTCTTGCCTCCAGACACCAAACAAATTCTATTTTCAAGTCTCTGCTTTTTATTTTCCTATCACCTCAGATCCGCTCTGACCCTGGCTTCCACTTTTTATCCACCAGCGCTCCCTTATCTCTCAGAGCCTTGGATTTCAAGCTAGCCACTGGGTCTCTCAAATCCTGAGGTAACAAAAAAAGAATTTTTCCTTTAGAGTCGGTTCCCTATCTTTAGTTCCCCCAGATCTGCGTTCAGAAGCCCCGCCACTAAGCTTTTCCACAAAAGCTCTAGCAGGTCACCCACTTCTTCACCACAGACCTCTGACTAAAAGTTACCGACGACTCCAGAAAATTCACTTTAAACATTGGCTTTACTGGATCATTTCGTATCCTGCCACTGGACACCAATTGTGGCATTCGCCCTTGTGGCCCCTGCTTGTCTTTCCCTCACAAAGGCTCACGTCGCGTTTTCCTCTCGCTGCCACCAGTGGATTACCTCAATCCACAATATAAATGACGTTTGTCTGAACACTTGACTTGTGAACAGAAACAGAACTTATTTATTGAAGTGAAGCAGATTGAATAATAACAGAAGTTTCTCAGATAAACATTCTACACAAGCAAATCATCAACAGTTCTCTCAGTACATACTTCTTTTCTCTTGCTATATCATTGCCATCTTCTCTACCTATTTTCCTAACCAGCTCTATCTCTCAGTATTTTTCCCCTCTCTGTCTGACTAACCAGTCCCTATCTGACTCCTCCTTCTCCCTCCAAACCTCATGTAGCTGCTGACTCCGCCTCTCCAGTCCTCTCATAGGTTCATGCAAATCAGCTCATGAATATGAATGGCATGAGTGACGTGGGCGATCGTCACACCCAGATTCTGGACTGTGTCTTAAATTTGCATTGTGTCTTTTCCCAGAGGAAACAACTTCAGCTTTCTTCCCAACTCTTGCCTGTCCCACTTCTGTGGCATCACAAGGAACTACCTCCAAGTCTCAGATTTGGACTGAAATCTCAGGGAATAGCATGCTGATGACCTAGCAATCCTATTTTCTCTTTCCCTCATTTTAATCGTTTTCTACCAATTACAGATGCTGGAAAATTCCACAATACAATGGAAGCACATGGCTTTTGTATGCCAATGTGTGTGTGTGGGAAGTAAACTATCAGTCTTTTCCTGGGGTCTTATGACCTGTTTACTAAAAAGTAAGTCTGATTGGATCTGGTGGGGGCTTTCCTCTAAGTAAACATGCTTAGAACTGGCCTAGTATATGAGTCAGGAGACTTCAATCATTTGATTCCCTGAAATACTAAAAATGGCATGTTTTATTGGCTGACCTCAAGAGGCCCATATCCCTGTCTGCACTTATGTGAGCCAAGTAGTATATATATTTGACTGAAAAGGCAATAAAATGTGTCTGGTTAAATATTTCATAAATTATTTTGAAAATCTTCAATGAGGACATTGTTTAACAGTGGGAGGGAGAAAGTGAAAAGAATCCCAAGGACACAGTAGAGTTGTCACATGAACAGCAGCTGTCAAACAGTTTGCCGCTTCACCTCCCTTCTTGTGGGACAGCAACAGAGCCTGGGGGATATCCTGCCACCCTAAGCCTAATTTCAAAAGACCTCATTTCTTCAAGCAGTCTGCCATTCAATGGTAACTCTATGCATTATGAGACAGATGGGGTGCAGGGAATGGTGGGTGACAGAAAGAGGTATTCCCCCCCCGCCCCCCCACCCCATTTTAGCTCTAGCCTCCCCTGCACACTAGTAGGAGGTAGTCAGGAACAAATCCTTTCCCTTGGAAATGCAGTGCTAGTGAGAGCTTGCTGAAGTTAGTATTTTGGACTGTGTGTGATATGCCATCAAGTCACATCTGGTTTCTGAGGCATGTGAAGTATTTAACAGGTGCCATCTCCCCAATGAGTTTCTATGACTGAGCAGGGATTTAAACCCAGGTTGCCTGAGTTGTAGGCCTAGTCCATCACTCTGTCCACTACACCATGCTGGATCTTTTTCGAATACACTCCCTGAACCCCCTGCCAGCTTGGCCAAGCTCTAACCCCAGAGTAGGGGGTGTCCAATGTGAGTCATGCAGGAGATATGCTGATTTTGATCCCTTCACTGGTGATTTTTAAAAAAATCATTAAAAACCTTATTATGTAGGCAGGCATTCCAAAACATTATCCCTGTGGATTCAGCTGAGCCTAGTTAGCTTACTTGATCAAGTCAGCCATTTTAAACATTTTAAATGTTTTTTACCCAAATGTATTATAATGTTTGATTGTATTGTTTATTTGGATTTTATTTGTATCTGTTGTAAACCACCAAGAGTGACCTTCGACCAGGTGGGCAGTATAAAAATGAAACAAACAAACAAATAAATACATTCTGCTCACTTTTTGAGCATGCTGTCAGTCGCTTTACTGTCAGTCTGCCAAGACATCATCTAATTTCTGAATCCAATTCAATTTTGTTCCTAACTTCATCTATTGTGTCTATACCCTTCTCTCTGCAAAGAGACCAAGTTAGCTTACAAAATTTTTTGAAAGACACATATTAAAACTAATTTCAAAAACACTATAAATCACAGTGTTAAAACCTATTAACTATATTAATTATTAAAAATATTAAATAAAGCCCTCAAAACAATTGAAAAATACATTTAAAAGATAGAAAATACAAAGGATGGAATATTGTGGATGAAATAGTTCTCATCATACTGATTGTTTTTTGGGAGACATACAAGCCCTATGCAGATGTTCATCTGCTCAAAAATAAGATTACATGTGTGATGGAAATCTGGGTATGTGAGTAAGCCCTACCTGAACCTCTCCATCACTCAGAGGTATGCCAGACCTTTTCTGTGTTCAACACAAAATCTGTGAGAGTGTTTGGTTGAACACACTTACAGAGCTACTCTGATCAGGAACCCTTGCACAGGCCATACAGGTTGGCTCTTTTCCATAGTATCAAATCAAATTCCCAACCTCTGGCTCTGCAGCCAGAAACCTAAGCCACTGAGCTATCCAGCCAGCTAAGCATTGTACAAGCAACTGATCAATTTTTGAAGTTCCCTCAAGCTTGATTCATTTATAAAAGAATCAGTAGTAAGCAATTCCTTACAACTGTAGAATATCTTAATGCACCCTCTCTGTTGGTCTATTACAAAATGGTTACCTTCAAGAAAACTATAAATGTTTTGGGAAATAATTGATGTAAACAGCTTGTAAAATACAATTGAACAGGTGATAGGTTTGTAATTTTTAAGATACAAACAATCACTAGATTTACAAAGAAGATGTGTTATTAATTTATAAAGGAGATGGGTTATTCTTTGTGTGAAGAATTCTGGAATAAGGTTAGGGTTTCCAAGAGCTTTCTTTAAAAATTGTCAAATGAGCTGACATCAATTTTTTCCACAAAAAGTTGTGGGTTCTGTCCACTCTGGTGGCTTTCCAGTTTTGTGTCATTTATTCCATACAGGACAAAAAGTGGTAGGGAGCTGTAAACTTCACATTCATATGGGAGGCAGGTGGTGTTTAAGTTGTGTCTAGTGGCAGAAGACCACAGATTTGCTCAGTACTTCTCAAAACCCTCCTGAGGTGGCACAGTGCCTTTAGACTCCTCTTCTGCCTGGGACACATTGCAGTCTAACTGCTTCTGGTTCATTTGGGATATCTGGTTCTGCAGCTTCCTTTTGGGGGTCTTCACCTACCTAGACAACTGGACTGCTTTTGTCTTAAGCTTCTGTTTCAATGAGTCAAGACAGTCAGCCAGTTTAGAAGCTTTTGTGCTTTATTCAGCTGTGGTGTTTCAAACTTAATATTAGCTTCTTTGTCTTTCCTAAGATAGCTCCCCCTTCCACCAGGGAGAAACACAGTAGTTTTTTCTTGTAGGGCATCACAGATTTTTTAACATTTTGCTCTGATCTTAATTGCCAGACAAGTTTGTCACAGGTTTTTCAGTTCTTCCTTCAATTTGGGAATGCTGGCGGCTGAGCAGTAAACTGCTACATGAATTAATATTATGCCTTTTCTAGAGAAATATTATTATTACTATTGTTGCTGCTGCTGTTGTTATTCTTATTGGGGTTTTTTTTTTACAAACCAGATGGATGGTTGATTACCATATGCTAATTATAAAAGGCATAAATGATAGATTTAAAAATGTAAATTGGGACACTCCCCTTGCCTTCCTCCCTTGCACCAATTTTCAATAGTATTATATGGTATTTTCTTCTTAATGGCATTCACTGCCCCATGTGATCAGTGGAAGCTATCTAGGTGACTCAGATGATGATACAATTCTTAAGTTGTGATTATTGCTGTTTCAGAAAGCCACTTTTGATTTATTAAACCTTTCCTAATGTGTCATCTGACTTGTCAACTCTAATCTAATAGGATATACTCTGTTAGGGCTGGACTCAGCTCAGTCCTCTTAACAGGTGAGTAAGAAGGTGCCACCTACAAAAGATGGCCAATAATAATATTTAATAAGGTGACTTCATCTTGATTGCTCTCAATTACCAGGAAACAGGCTATCAATCAAATTTCTTAGCAGTGAATGAATGGTGGCATGTTTATAACAATGAACAAATAATTGCTCTTACCCATTGAGGATTGAGTTAAGGAAAGAAGCGTGGTATAACAGACTTTATGTTCTGAGGAGTGGCAAGAGGGTAGCACTGAAAGAAAGCTCTGGGCTCAATTTGGTCTCAAATCAGAAGATACTAGCTTTTGTCAGAATGACTTGAAAACCTGAAAAAGGAAACAGAGAAGCTACAAGGAGGTTCTTTGTTCTAGACCAGTGATTCCTTGGGTCCCCAGATGTTCTTGGACTAAAACTCCCAGAAGCCTTCAGTACTACCTGTGCTGGTCAGGATTTCTAGGAGTTGTGGTTTAAGAGTATCTGTGGACCCTAAGCTGGGAACCACTGTTCTCAACCATCTTGCTGGACTGACAAGATGGTCCAAACTGCAAATCAAGCTGACCGAATATATTCGGAGCTTTGACTAGAGGTCTCAGAAACACCCAATCAGCTAGGTCACTGCCCCTGCTGGCTGAAGGATTCTGGGAGGTACAGTTGTTATTTTAAAGGTAACATTTCCAAATCCTGGTTAAATTGGATGTCATGGATCAAATATCTGTTGTGATGTGATCAAAAGGCAACTGAATACCAGTTTGCCCTCAAATCTAGTTCATACATTCCTCCAGGTTCTATACTGAAATGGTTAAGATTGAGATGGACTGTAAGGCCCTCTCCAGTGTGAATCATTTCCTCATCCTTGTCCACCCAGAGGCAAAATAAAGGTGCCTGACAAAGAACAGGGTTATGTGCCTTCAATAGTTGTGTGGAACTGGTGAAATTCAACAGGTGTGGATTGACATACAAAGTCACATTTCATCTTCAATATGACTATTAAAGATACAGGGCTACCATCTTTCTTTCATCAGTCCACTATAGGCCTGGTTCACTCTAAAGATTCTGAGGATGCTAAAATGGGATCAGACACTGCTCCTTCACCAGCACTATAGTCGGTTCATCATCAACTGATTGGTTATGGCCAGGCAGAATGCAGGGGAGATAATCATATCAACCTGTGAGGGTGTTATAGTAATTGGTCCTAGAGTTTCAGGATAAGGGGTAATCCTAAAACATAGGTAGAATGCAGAAAGACAGGAAGGACTAGGAAAACTCAAAAGAACATGGTGATGGTGAAAAGAGATGACCTTTTGGCACCACCTAGACCCATCCATCAAGGTATTGTTGTGTTTGTGAGTCAGCAGGCTGGAATCATCAATCACCTCCAAGCTTGGGCTACAGTTGGACTCTGTGTGGTTATGCATCTTTCCCAGGTTAAAAAAACCCTATTTATAATAGAAAGAAAAATAATGCATAATATCTCAATCAGCTGACTGGAGGGAGAAAACGAGCAATCGGAAACTCTGGCCCTATATAAACCATCCAGCATACAAATTAACTCTTATTTATAGGCTGTGATCATAAAGCAGCAATGGCTCTAAGATCCACTAGAATGGTAGACACAAAGCTGTGCCACATGCAAATGCTGAAATGTCTCGAAAGGAAGCCTTTATGAGATTGTATCATTTCAGAGTGCAGCTGCAGGCATATATTCCATATTCTACAATTGAATATTCCTCTGCACAGTTAGTATATCTAGGAGAAAACATCCCTGACTTCATTTAGGCCACTTGAAGCTAAAACCTTTGGGGAGGAATGTAGAAAAATGGGAGGGGAGCACTGGGTATGGCCCTCTGAGGTCCTGTGTGTTAGCTTTCCTCAGAATGTTGTCCATTGCTATCCTATGATATTAATAGATAAGCTTGTAGTAAATTTACTTGTACACCAAAATACACGTCAGTCATCTCAGTGCCCCACAGGTAACCTTTGGTGCTAACTCTCTGATATCATACTGCTGGTGATGACTCAGGAGCACCTTGGTCTTTCTCGAAAGTTTCTCACTTGATGGCCAGCCAGGTCTGTTCCTGCTTAGCAGTGACTCAGGAACTCAGGCAAATATTTCAGTTTTTCAAAAACTCTTTTTTTTTATGAGCAACAGTTTATGAATCTAGAAGTTCTTCATTGGGGAATGTACTTTCTCTGTCTTTTTAAAAAAAGGAAGAGATACAAGTGAAGTTTTCCCTGCTATTTAGAGTAAGTAATATTATTTAAGGCTTATGACTTTAAACTTAATTGTGTGTGTGTTTGTGGGGGGGGGGAGAATCTGCTTTCCAATTCAGTAATGAAAACTATTACAAGTATTTCCCCTGTAAATACTCTCCATTTTATATTTAACTTTTGAAAGTAATGTATTTGGGATAGAAATACTTGAGATCAGAAAAATAAGAGAGTTACAGCCAAATGAGATGATACAATTACCATGGTATTAGAAGGAAATCTCTCTTGATAGGAGAAAATTGTATGTTTGTTCTAACACAATATTATGTCATTCCATATTTGACAAATTAGACTGCTCTTTTTTTAAAATTGGTTAGCTGGCAAAGAATATGGTTTCAATTACATTTCTGATGTTTCAGGCATGTAGTACTGAAAGACTTGTGTGTTTAGAGGGATAGTATTGTAACAGATGGACAGATACATTTGTCTTAACATCTGATCTGACCCTAAGATAGTGATTATGGAGTTAGATATTCTTTTAAACCATAAACACTTTTCAAATTTTTTTTAATGATATGTACAGTATATCTTCCCAAATACAATTTTTATAGTTAGTCCATAAGATCCCTATACAACATGTCTGATAACACTGGCTTACAGCCAAAATGCTTCCGAAATAAATGTAGTCGGACTTTACTAATTCTGGGTCACCGAGAAGGAAAATGATGCTTAAAATTATTGATTGGCTCTAGTTTTCAAGATATGCTATTGGGTCAGTATATATGACCCTTGACTTGGGAATGGCGGAGATTAAGTGAGTTATAAAGGGAAGTGATCTCAATTTGAACCAGAAATGACTAAAATACATATTTGAAGGGATCTATGAATAAAGTATGACTGAGTTTGGATGGTACTTGCTTTTTTGGCAGAACAATTTTAGGCTTCAACATCGGTGGTGTGATGGCAGCCCCTCAACATTGTTCATGAGTCAGATAAGTGGAGACTGCTCATTGATTCATTGAAAAAGAATCTTAAAGCTATTTTGCTGCATAATGGCAATGTTTTGCCATCAATTCAAGTTGGTCACACAGTTCATATGAAGGAAATATATGACAAAAGCCAACTTTTGAGGTGCATAAAGTATGATGGATATCAGTGGTGGCTTTGTGGTAATATGAAGGTTGTTGCTCTCTTGCTTAGTCTGCAGACTGGATACACAAAGTACTGCTGTTTTCTTTGCAAATGGGATAGTTGTGCAAGAGATTCCCACTACATCAAGACAGACTGGCCACTCTCACAGTCAATGGAGCCTGGGAGGAAAAGTCTTGAGCATCCACCGCTTGTTGAATTAAGGAAAATTTTGTTACCACTCTTACACATCAAACTGGGTCTGATGAAGAACTTTGTCAAGGCCATGGACAAAACACAAGCAGCTCTCAAGTAACTCCATGGAAATTTTCCAAGGTTAAGTCAAGCTAAGATAAAGGAAGATGTCTATGTCTGTCCTCAGATTCATGAACCTCTTCAAGATGATTCATTTGACCATACATTGCATGGCAAGAAAAAGACTGCATGGAAAACCTTCCAGTTAGTGGTAATAATTTTTCTCAGAAACAACAAGGCAGAAAACTACAGGTTGTTGGTGGGAAACCTTCCCAAGGCATACAAAAACCCTTGGTTGCAACATGTCACTAAAGATATATATTTTGCACTCTCATCTAGATTTTTCTCTACCGAGCAGTGAGTGATGAGCATGGTGAGCAATTTCACCAGGACATTGCAACAATGGAGAAACGTTATCAGGGCAAATGGAACCTGCCTATGAATGCTTGTAGACTATTGCTGGACAGTGACAAGAGATGCTCTATTTAATGAATACAAGAGACAAGCCAAGAAGCACCGAGTAGACACTGAATAGGACTAAACTATGTACATAATAGTTTTTTGCCTTTTGTTTCATAATACATTTTATTTATACAATCCTTTTGCTGATTTTTAAAGTGTTACATAAACAGGAGAGGTGAAATATTATCATGTGAAGCAACCATAAACACCTGAAAAGACCTAGGTATTCAATTTATGTTAAAAACTCTACTATCTACACAATATACATAGTTGTAAAAAATGTAAAGGTGTAAAAACTTAAATATTTTGGGAACAGTAGCTAATCAGTTGTTTTAATTGTTTTAATTCTACTATCTATATACTATAAATAAATGGAAAAATGGAAAAACTTACATATCTTGAAAACAGTTGCCAATCAGTTGTTTTGATTGTCGTATTTGAATTCAGCATATCAAAATACATAATAAATAGCACATTTTATCTCTGAAGCAGATGACTTCTAAAAAATTGTACACCAGTGTGTTATTGAGCCTGCTGAGATTTACTTCTGATTTCACATACTAAGATATATAGTATGTCTATGGTATATGCATTCAGACAGAACTATAGTGCTTTTGTTACCATATGCCCATTAAGAACTTCAACTGCATTACTCTTAAGGAAATTATTCTTCCAGATATATGACTGTTCAGACTCTGTTATCAAAGATCTACATCTACAGTCAAGAGTTTCTCCCATAGGATGAAGAATTATCTAGCAGAAGTATTAACACTAAAGAGGCAAAATGGAAAAGAATTAGGGAACCAATTTGAGCTACCATAATCAAATTGGTAGAATTCATTTATCTTTTCTGCCCATAGGATGCATTGCAGTGCACCGCAACATATCCGTGCTTCTACATCTGAGATATGTTTGGTCCGGTTTTGCTAACAAGAGAAGGCAATTGTGAAGAACTTTGAGAGGGGACCCATGAAGTTGCCATTTTTAGCTGCTACTAAGAGAAATAGTAGGCAAAGAGTGTCAACGATTTTGGCAAGTCTTTGGGTCCAAGTCTGGTTTTTGGTACCAGTTCCCAAGTCCTAAGCCCCAAGTCTGAGTCCCTATTAAAAACAAGCAATTTTTCCCCACAAAAAAGAGAGGGTGGGTGGGTTCCTAGTCACAAGTCGAATCCTAGATGAGTTGCTGGCGCAACTTCAGTCCAACTTGACAGCGAGTCCCATGACTTGAGTCCCCTTCCCTGAAGGGTATCCAGATGAATGGGTGCCATGGGTGGAAGGGTGCACATAAAAGAAGGTGTGGCACCTTGCACACTATGGAGAATGAAGAATTCATTATAACCAGAACGAGAGAGGACACAATAATCCTTTCTAAACATTCCAGTATCTTTCTTATAAGGTACAAGATCTAGATGGAGAGAAGGGAGGAAAGTAATCAGACTCTCATTTAATTCAGTAGGACAACAGCATGGTTTTTAATGGTGCCAGCTTCTTTGCAGAAACTAGAAGGCAAAGAGTAGCTGATCTTGGAGTGCAGTGCTGATCTGAAAAACTGCCAGCCATGGGCTACCTTAAAAGTGACCCAGTTCTCCAGCGTTTTATACTAATATTTTAGTAAGTTTTAGTACAAGACCAATAAAACCATGAACCAAAACAGAGTCTTCGCCTCAGGTATTTTCATTATAATCTGGCATTTGCATCTCATAAAAAATCTTCTAGTTAGCTGTGTAGACATGAACGGACAAGTTATTTCTAGGAAATACAGAAGTGCAATTGTGGTCACCCACAGACCATTTGACTGTGTACTTCATAGCAGCCCTTGTTTCTCCTTCTGTTTTTTTCTTATAATGCTTACAATAACTTAGCGGTTCTTGATATTAACACATCAGCTTTCATTGAAAGTAAATGCTTTCCACTGTAAAGGCAGGGTCCTCTTGGAATTTGTTGATGGCGATATATTTTTATCTCTGTGCGAGTTTATAAATGAGTTCTACAAAATGACTGGGTTCATTTTATATAATTTTACACTGGTTTCCCAGGGTCTTTGTTTCAGCCTCAAAACGTGTTCTCAATAGCTATCTACAGTGTCAGCTGGACTTACAGCAATAGCATGGATGGGGACATGTTTCTTTTCACACATTACAGCCCAACATGGAAGCCACTCAGAATTGTTTCTGCGTGGCCATTTTTGTGGTGAAAGGTGTGGTGGTTGTAATTCTGTACCCCAACATCATCAGCTGTAATGAATATGTGAGGGTTCCTTGTTTGAAGATGCCCATCCCTTCCAGAAGGCACATACAGTTAAAGGCATAAAAACAACAGGAAATATTGAGATACACCAACATGCAGAAATTGTATTCAGAATGCCCCAATTGAGGTCTCCAAGATATCAGTTGGTCGATGAGATGGTAAAGCTATGGACCAGTTCTATCTTTAATATTATTTATTGTATATTTGTTTTATCGCATCTTAGGGGAGACCCAGCAAGAATCAATGGAAGGCAGAGGACAAAGTGAAAGAGAAGACAGACTGAAGGTGTCTGTGAATGTGGAAGAAAATTATTTACAAAGTATGCTCTGAGATTCAGCTGAATTTCCTTCTTATGGAGAGACAAACTGGCAAACACAAAATTATGCTTTGTTTAAAAAGCAGTTCAGAAATAATAAAACTTATTTTGAGGTTGGAGTTTCAGAGTGGTTGAGCATAAATTCCACACCTATAGAAAGAGATGGACAGTGTCTTCAAAAACTGAAATCTCTAGTGGAGAAAGTGGGCAAATATACGTTCTTCTCCCATTGTAACAACGGTACAGCTTAAGAGTCATTCAGTGAAATTGACTGGCTTAAAAAAGATTGCCCTGTAACTGGTGTTACTTAGCTCCAGCATGCCAGCAGGGAAGCACCTCACACTGCTGTTCCCCTCCATCTCTCTCTACTGCAGGGGCATTCCTGCTTGCACACAGGCCCTACATGGAAGCAAGAACCTCTCAAAATTGTGGTTCTTGCTTGTATGGACAGCTAACACATGAGCAGGGAAGGCAGGAACCTTTCTTCTGTGCACATTCATCTCTCCATGTGGAGATAGCAATGATGGAAAAGAGAGAAGTTAGATACGTTCCTGCTGATGTGTTGCAGAACACCTGTTAATAATGTCTGGATATGGCTTCACTCACTCTTCTGTTTTAAACTAATATTTATTGCCAAGCAAATCTGAAGTTATTCAATTTTATATTTTACTAATTTTTTTAGTACACATATACTGTTCATAACCCAGTTTTTGCTACTATGTACCGTCAACTCAAATTTTTGGACAAACAAAATATGTAAAAGAAATCAGTCTAATTTTTCAAACCTGGAAAATTGCTGGCACTGCATTTAGAAAGGAATTAATATTCTTGGATACACTTTAAAGGCAATTTTACCAATCTGTACAAATAAAACTTCCTGGTAATATATTGTAACTGGGCAACTGTTCCAGGCTATGAAAATCCATTGCTCATACTAAACTGTGGCAAAATGACTACTTAGGTGATGAATATGCTCTAGTATTTTCATATGTTTCTTCAGTGAATGATAAAAGCTGCAGTTAAATGTTTAGTAGGATATGTTTACAAAGACATTTTAAACTAATGCCAAAACATACAATCTGCAACCTTTATTTTAATATACCCTAAGGTGGAGTCCATGTTATTTTTATGGTAAACATATGGAAACTTGCTTTCCTTATTATTTTCCCCCCAACTAACTATTTTTCTCATTAAACTATGGCTTTTTTGTTAATCTGTTCGTACTGTTACAAGGAGGGGAAAAGATGAATATTAAATGACTAAATTTCTCTTCTCTTTGATGCAAATATAAAGGAATTGGAATGCTTCTATGCCTCTGTGTTGCTTAGGCAGAACTATGAGTTACCAAGAAGAAAATAAATCTAGATATTTGGCCAATCAATGATATGGCTTCAATTCTTATAAAAAAACAAATCATTGTTTGGGAACTCTTGAACCTAATGTGGTTCAAGAGTTCTGAAGAACCTAATGTCTGAAGAATTATTTTTGTAAAGATACATTCCAAAACAACTAGAATAATAATAACAATAATCATGTGCCAATTCTGACGTATGGCAACCTGGTTTCCCAGGTAGAGAAGTGGTTGATCATTCCCTTCTTCTGGACATGCCCTGGGGTTATGCAGTTTACCCAAGGCCACATAGGCTGGCCCTACTCATAGGAGACACTGTGCAGAATCAAACTCCCAACCTCTGGTTCCACAGCCAGACACCTAGATCACTGAGATATCCAGCCAGTGCAATTAAAATCAAGGGGGCTGTCCTGGCATGAGTGGGTGAAGACTTGAAGATATGTGTTTCTAAAATTAAAACTCCTTCATTTTGACAAAGAAACTTTTGGAAAAGACAATGCCATGTGCCTCAAGAACTGGTTGTAAAATATTTGTCAGATGTTATCATAGAATCACAGAGTTGGAAGAGACCACAGGGGCCATCGAGTCCAACCCCCTGCCATGCAGGAACTCCATCAAAGCACTCCCGACAGATGGCCATCGAGCCTCTGCTTAAATCCATGACAAGCAACACAAATTAGAAGCAAAAGGAGGCTTTAACCATCCTTTTGCATTCTGGTGTGTTCCTATTGATAAGTGTACTTTGGTTTCTCTCCTTTTTCCTATCTCTTGGCTTGCCCTTTGGTCCAGCCCACTGACGGTCCCACTGCCCTCGCTGCCAGAACCTGACCCACTTCAGTTTGCTGCTCATACCTCAGTTCTGACAGAACTGACCCATCTCCCCTCAGGACTACACGGCCACCTAGGCAACCATCGGAATGTCCCAGAATTTTATTGGTTCAGGTTGGGGAAATTGTTTGAAGGAATTTGAGCTTGGGGTGAGAATAACAAAACAACCACCTCTGAAGCAGGCAGCGAACTTTTAATTTGTGCCTCCTCTAATTGGGGCTTGCTTCCTGATGTCGTCACTTTGTATGTCTTACATGCTGTCAAATTGCTTCTGACTTAAGATTTTTGAGATACGTGAGATGTTCGAAGGGTGGTTTGCCAACCCTCCCCCAGTGAGTTTCCGCAGCTGAGTAGTGATTGAAATCCAGGTCTCCTGAATCCTACACTGACACACTATCCATGAAACCACCATTTTATGGTGATGAGTGCCCAGCCTTCCTTCTCCGTAAGCTGACTGTAAATGAGAACCTGCTTTGTGCTGGCCCAGGGAGTTCCTACAAGAGTGTTTGGAAGCCACAGAGTCTTTAACTCCAAGTGTAAGATTTGAGATGAAAGCTTGAATAATAAAAGAATTAGATTGCAGAATGCAAATAAAACTGAAGTAAAGGGGCTGCCCCATTTTTTTTCCTGTCAGGAGGCTTCTCTGCCTTTAACATGTGCTTGGCAAGCAGAAATCCAAGGGGTGCAACTTTTTGTGGGGTTGTAGTGGTAAGGATGTTTTGTGGGAAAGTAATATCTATTGCATTTGTGCTTGTCATACACCTATTTGACAAGGTGGCTCCTATAATGCCAGTGTTTGTTTATATCCTGCCTGCAGGACTAGCCACTTATTTTATTACATTTTTGTACAAACATCATTATGAGAGTTGCCAGATGGATACAATTAAGTCTATGAATAAGTCTTGAGAAGCACGTGAAGAAGAATCCAAAGTGGATGATCTCATAGTGAAGAGCTACCGCCCCTAAGAATGATGACATCATTTGAATGGGATTGTTTGTTAACGTAGCTTCCCACTGATTATAGGACAGAATGTTATGTTAAGAAAATCTTGGTTATAGGCATGGTCTTCACCATGAGTATAATCTTCTATTCAAAGGAAACATATTGGCCCAAATCTTGTTGCTTAGCATAGTAAATTGTACTAGAGTAGTCCCAAGCGGCTTGTTTTATGCACTGTCAATGAGGATTGAATCATCAGGGTAAAAATTAAGCTTATGAGACTGCTCTTTTTCCATTGTTTTGTCTGTGAGAAGAAATAAAGAAGAACTCTCATTCTCTCTCTCTCTCTCTCTCTCTCTCACACACACACACACACAAACAGTGACTAAATGCTGAGTCATAGCTTAGCCTAGCTTTTGCAACTAAGTTCATTTATCTGAAGATAACACTTACCAGCAGCAGGCTCCACCTTTCATTTCTAAGTGCTTGCCTTCATGAAGCAAAATAACTAGCTTGACCAGGAAGGTCTGAGAGGCCCAAACCTAAAAAACCAGAAATAGCTGACATGCTAACTCTTTCCCCTCCTTGTCAAGTGCACAAACTCTTAGCCAAAGGCATCTCAGATAGCAAAGCCGTCAATGAGCACAGAAACCTGCTTTCAACAGGAGTAGAACTGGGCAAGCTCAATCAATATTTTGATATACACTCGTTTTTCTCTCCCCACAACCTCCAGTATCATTTCAAAACTTATTTCCTTTACATTGTAAGCCATCTTGGCAAAGACAGATACCCATCATTTATTTTCTTGTATAATACCTTCTGTACAATATAAGGGAGGAAAAGAAGTTAGGGTGTGATTAGATGGACATTTGTCCCACAGTTTGATTTGGGTTGGAGATGAGCTGGTTCTCTTCTTTTTCTGGTGACCACATGATGTACATGCCATTGCAAACCAGTCCACCATTGATCAAAGCTTACCTGCATCTTTTGGGGTCCTTGTCAGGGTCTACTGCTTTGATTGCTCCATTTTAGTTCAGTTCTAGTGTGTGTGACCACTTGGATTGATCCAAAGTGACTGCCTGACTATCTCTTTGCTGAAGCTGCTTAATGATCTTGATAAATGGGAAGCTTCCCAGCTGCTTGCCTGCAGAGGGGAAGGCAAAGGAAGGTTTCAATTTCTTTTCAGTTTTGCTAATGCATCAGCAATGCCTTTAAAAGGCTTTAAAAAAACACTTTTAGAAAAAGGACACTGTGCCAGTTAGCAACAATTAGAAAGGAACCTTCCCATTTCTCAAGACTGTTAAGAAGCTTAGGCAAAGCACAGAAGAGGAGATGGGATGGGGATGGTTCCTTTCTGTTGCCTTTAAAGAGAATGAAGATTGGTCTAGATTGTGCTAACCAGGGTTTCTTGATGTAAGGATCACTTGATGCATGTAGACACAAGGATTGCCCCCCCATGACATACTGCACCTCAAAGTGACCCTGTTTAGCATGATCTAGATTGATCCAGGTGAGGATAATTGGGCCATCTAGTCACACCCTTAGATCTCCTATCATAACAAATTAAGAAATTCTCCCTAAAGAGATAATGATCTCGGGCGAGGAGTTGCTGTAGGCGCAATACTACCACTTTTAGTGCCTGGGTAGGTCCTTTACTCCCCAGAAGTGCGTAGTCCTTGCCCTATGGACAATCTCGACCTGATAGAAAACTCTTGCCTGCTTACAAGGCAGTAAATTATTGACTGTGTGTTTCTTTGCATCTGGCACCTCTGGTCGCTGGGGCTGCCACAGCTCCATCATCAGTAATGACAACCCTTTCCACAACATCCACCATCACCATCATCTGTCACATACATGAACAACCATATTTCTACATGTCTTAGACCTCCCTCTTTCTGACACTTTCCAAGTTGTCATCCAATTAGGATCAAGTGGGTGTGACACAGTCCACTCCCCTATTTCACATGAGATCTTCCAGGTGGCTTGTCTTATGCCAATTAAGAGGTATGTGTTGTTTCTGATTTCTCTGGTCTCCTCGTCCTTGCTTCTTATCTCTGTGCCAGGCAGAGCAAAATCTGAACAACAATCTCATGAGAACATTTCAGTGCTTTTAAATCCATCTTACACAGATCCTAACAGACTCCAGCTTTGTATGACTACAAGTCCCATTTTCCTTCTATTTCCTCACAATCAGGTACTCCTTGAGTTGCTTTATGTGATCCATGCTGCACTGAAACTTTTTTCTGTAGGGCATCTTAGCTGGATGCACTTAGAAATGAACAGACAGCTAATGTACTTAATGTACTACACAGAGTGCAAATAGCATGATTTCACAGAAGGGTGCTAGTAGCTCTCCAGATGTTGTTGGAGTGCAATTCCATTATGCCTCACCATTAGTTTGGTAGCCAGGATTGATCAAGTTGACGTCTAGCAATATGCACGACCACACGTTCCTTGCCCTGCTGTACTCCAACATGAACAGCAGGCTGCCAAATTCTTTATCAGGTGAGGCATCGAAAGAGAACCCCAGACCCAGTATTCTGTAGTAATTAGTCTTTGACATTAGTAGAACATGAATGAGTAGAACATGAATCTCTTGTTCTTCAAGCAGAGATGCAGTTAGTATATTGTCCAGAGTCAATTTATTAATTTTTTAAAAAAAGAAATGAAAGTTAGCTGCAGAGTTGATAGCAAGATGCAGAAGCAAAGCCAATTCACGGATCATTCCCTAGGTGTACAAACAATGAAGACTTAAGCAGGTTTTCTGTTTAAACTGGAATCCTGGGGACTGTAGTTCTGGTGAACTGAGAAAGAAGCCAGTCTTTATTGTATTTAGTCAAAGGCCATTACAACAGAATAGGTGGCGTAATAAAAACAATACATAAGAAGATAAAAATAGAAGAGAACACAGTCCACTTCTTAGCCATTTTGACATTGTAACAAATTGTCCACATGGCAGGTATACACAATCCTTTAACATTATTGCTTGAGAGTATTTATAAGAGTTCATAGAGGAAGTACAATAGTTATGTGACAGGAATTTCTGGCAGCAAAGTATAACTGGGAATGTGCAAATTCCCAGTTATACTTTCCCAGTTATACACTCTAGGCGGCTAGACCACTCTAGCCGCCTAGAGTGGTCATCTGACCAGATAGGCGGGGTAAAAATACAATAAATAAATAATAAATAAATAAATAAATAAATGTGCACAATCAAAGGTGGTGGAGTGATGGTGTAGGAGGCTTGGTGTTGGAGTTGGCCAGGACAGGTGAGGAGAAGAAGGGATAGGTGATTAGTAACTGCTCTCTAGTCTGGGCTTCCCTCCAATCAGTAGATTCCTGGAGAAAGTCTCGGCCTTGGTTGCCTCAGTACCTTGTTCCCATTGCTCAGTGCCAGAACAGTCCTTAACAAAAGCAACTATTGTTCAAGGCATAATCCTGGATGAGCTGTCATGCATTGCTGAAAACTAACTGCACGAAGCAGGAGCTCTTGCTCAGCCCCAGATGTTTCTAGAAACCAGCACTATAAATGTCTGAAACACAGGAGGTGAGTTCCTGTCACTCGTGGCTAAGGGGGGATTGCAAGAGAAGAGATTATATGGGGACTATCTCCTGCCAACCTAGCAGTTCGAAAGCACGTTAAAATGCGAGTAGATAAATAGGTACCACCTCGGTGGGAAGGTAACGCGTTCCGTGTCTAGTCGTGCTGGCCATGTGACCATGGAAACTTTCTTCGGACAAACGCTGGCTCTATGGCTTGGAAACGGGGATGAGCACTGCCCCCTAGAGTCGGACACGACTGGACTAAATGTCAAGGGGAAACTTTACTTTAACTTTAATCTCTCTTATTACTTCTTTCACTTTATCCAAAATCTTCTCCTACTTGCCCAATAGGAGGTCAATAAAACCAATATTAAAAACACAAGTAAAATACAGAATAAAATGCTCCCTTTAAAAAAATTCTATAAATCCTATAAAGGGTTTTATAGGTTAAAACCAGAATTTTGAATTGTGCTCAGAAACAGGTTGGCAGTCGGTGAAGTTGCTGTAACAGGGGGGTTATGTGTTCTCTATAACCAGCCCCAGTACAAAACATAGTGTCCTCCCAGGTGTTTCATTATCTGCTCAACATCTATATGCTAGACCAATGGAATAGCATGAGTCAAGAACTGAAGCATGTACGGTTTATCTCCCAGTGTTTACAATGTTATTCAAATAGGCAGAAACTCTTGAGTTGGCTTTGCCCCTCTTGTGCAGACTAATTTCAGATTTTTCCACACAACTGCTGTGCTGGCAGAGATCAGCTAGCAGAAGAGCCAAAGAAAGGATGGAGAAAGGGAGTACTGGGGAAAGATCTGAGTTACAACAGATGCAAACCTCTCATCACAGACTCACAACTACTATGAAAAGACAAAGTGAGGCCTGGGTCAGGATAGTTCTGAGTAATTTCCAACATCTGTAGCTGTTAGGGGTGTGGTTTCAGCACAGCCTCAGATGATCTACTGCCAATTTAGTCAGCCTTCGGCCATCTTGGATAGTTCAGATTGCACCCTTAGTGAGGCAACTCTCCCTTAATTATAAAAATAACTGTTAAGGTTACAGTTAAATCACAAGTTAAATTATTAAGTTAAACTGTAATGAAAAATATGTTCTTGTTATTGGAGAAAATAATTACAAGTAGTCAATCTGTTCTCGATCATCCCAGAGTGCAGGACGTGCAACAATGGGCTCAAGTTACAGGAAGCCAGATTTTGGTTGAATATCAGGAAAAACTTCCTAACTGTTAGAGCAGTACAATAGTGGAACTAAGTATCTTGAGAGATGGTGAGTGCTCTAACACTGGAGGCATTCAAGAGAAATTTAGACAACCACCTGGCAGATATTCTTTGATTTGTATTCCTGCATCGAGCAGGGGGTTGGACTTGATGGCCTTATATGCCCCTTCCAACTTCACTGTTGTATGATTCTGAGTTATTTGTAATGAGTTGGTTTCCCAGCAGATCTTGGCAAAATTATCTTTTTAACTATAACTTCTGGAATTCTCCAGCCAGCATGCTCCATACTTAATGCAGAATCTATTTTTGTTGGTACAATCCTGTGAGCCAGTATGGTGCAGTGGATAGAGTGTTGGATTAGGCCTCAGGAGACCTGGGTTCAAACCTCTGTTCTTCTGTGGAAACTCACTGAGGGTAATAATGATAAATCACCCTTTGAACAGCTCCTGTATCTTGGAAACCCTGTTAGGGTTGCCATAAGTCAGAAGTAATTTGATGGCATTTAATTCTAACAATATACAACTTTAGAAATAGATGGTGCTGTGGTTAGTTTGGACCTAAAATATTGACTTCATGCTACTAGTTAACGGACAAATTTCATCAAGTCAATTAGCTCAGCATCACTTCGTGTGATTAAGTCCAAGTTACAGCAAGTTCTTGGCTTTTGCAGCTCACACCTGAACTTGACCATTACCATAGGTTGCGGAGATGGAGAAGGATTTCGCCAGCTCTTGTCTTGGTTATTGGTTGATTTTTTTTCTCATACATGTTATTTTGTTTTGTTTTTAATCTTATAAGCAGCTTTGTGTGTGCATGGGAAAAAAGAAGAGTAGAAAAAATAAAACATATCAAGAAATTAGGAAGTGGAGAGAGAGGAAGGTCAATCCTCTTGCCCTTTGTTTCCTGTGTAAGAGACCAAAACATACATGACTCTTCTTTGAGTAGATGAAACCTATTACAGATCTCCACTATTATTAATGTGTTGACTAATGGATTAAGCAGAACAGGAGAAACCCCGGGCACGTGCAAAGCTCTCCCGATAAGGAAAGAGACCTACCTGTCTAGGGGAATTGCATTTTGCTTTCATGAATTACAGTGACAGCTTCATTTCCAAATGCCAAGGATGTATATGAGTAAGTCTCTTTTAAAATAAAGGGAAGGAAAGCATGCACTCCACCCTGTAAATGTGTGAGATCACTTACTCTTAAGGGAGAAAGAACAATTTGGATTGGTTGATTTTTACAAATATTATTCTGATCCTTCCAAACTAGGAGATGTATTGGTAAGTGTACATCATTTAGTCAAGTACAAAGAAATCTATAAATAGTGCTACAGTGGAATTATGTGCATATTTACTCAGAAGTAAGTGCCATTGTGTCTGACTAGACTTAATTCTTAGCTAATGACTTCAGAGCTGCAACCTTTATTTCCTTTGGAAGATAGAACACTATAATTCCCCAGTGTCTTCATCTCATTCTAGAAGTTGGAGTTCCTGACATGAGGAAACACCTGGCCTCTTTAGTTCAGCCCCAAATCATTGCATGTGTGCGTGCATGCATGCACACACAAACACATATATATGCAGCTCTGAAGTCCACAATGCCTCTCAAATGCTTTGAAGTGGAGCCCACCTGTCAACTTACACAGCCATTTGGGATCCATTTGTTAACCGCTTTCCTTTGCAACGCAAAACACAGGAATAGCAGATCAGTGGTCAACACTAAACAAGCTTCTGTTTTAACATTGGTTTTGGCCTCTTCACTTTCCAAGTCTGGCCCTCAGCATGGCTATGCTGACTCTGGGAGCAACAGTAATAAACAATGTTGCGTTCCATCCAAATTTGGTCCCAGCATTTTTCACCCAAGGCATTCTTCTCTTTTCTGCACTTCTTTTCCCATTTATTTGTATTTTGTTTGTTTGTTTCTTACATGGCCAAAGTTTATTTATTTATTTATTGTTTCTCATTACATGGCCAACATGCATTACATGTGCATTTTATGGTTTCTTGGTCTTTAGAACTGCTGGATAGCTCAGTGGTTTAGGTCTTTGGGCTGTGGAGCCAGAGCCTGGCAGTTCAATTTTCCCCTGTGCCTGTGATTTCACAGAAAGCCATGGTATCCTTAGAAAAGCCATCATCTTTTGGTATAGGATATATAGAAAGGAAAAGAGGGAGGTGAACCTGTGTCTCCTAAAGGGGACTGCACAGAAGTAAAAGTGTACTACAAAGACAGAAAAACAACAAAAACATCCTTTCGAAAAAAACTAAAGACCCATCTCTTCAGGCAGGCTTTTAACAATTATAACTGAATCCTCAACCCCATTTTAGCAGATACAGTGGAACCTCTACTTACGAACTTAATCCGTATTGGAATGCTGTTCTTAAGTTGAGACGTTCGTAAGTAGAAGCAAAATTTCCCATAGGAATGCATTGAAAACCATTTAATCTGTTCCGGCTGTTTTTCGTTCTTATCTAGAGGCGCCGTTCGCAAGTAGAGGCATTAGTTCCCATAGGAACTAATGCAAAGCCGGTTAATCCGTACTCTACCACTAGGGGGAGAATTTTTTTTTTTTAACCTAAGATGACCTAAGGTTAAAAACAAGGGCAGGAAAGGTTTTTTTTTCGGTTCGTAAGTTGGAGCTCCGTTCGCAAGTAGAGGCAAAATTTAGCGAACGGAGCTGTTCGTAAGTTGGATCGTTCGTAGCTAGGAACGTTCATAAGTAGAGGTTCCACTGTAATTTTAATCTTTTTTATGTTTTCATGTTTTAATCTTTTAATTGTATTTTAAATAATATATTGTTTAATTTATCTTTTACTATTTAACTTATTGTGTTTTTAAATTGTGTGAACTTTAATGTTGTGAGCCGCTTTGGGTCCCTTGTTGGGAGAGATGCAGCATATAAATAAAACTAACAACAACAACAACAACAACCACAACAAATGCGCAATTCTTCAAAAAATGGATTGAGCTCTTCTGAATCACGACCAACAGCTGAGAAATATGGAGGAGTCTATGAAAGAGAGAAATATCCAGTGTGGTGTAGTGAATAGAATGATACTAAGGATCAGGAGAAGACCTAGGTTCAAATCCGTGCTTGACCATGGAAACTCACTGAGAGGAGACAAACTGGTTAAGCCACTTCTTAAATATCTCACTTACCTTGGAAGTCCTGTTCAGGTCACTGTAAGTCAATTCCAACTTGATGGCATCTCTCTCTCTCTCTCTCTCTCTCTCTCTCTCTCACGCACACACACACACACACACACACACACACACACACACACACTTTGATAAAGAAGGGCATGCTAAATAGAATTTAAGACAATAGAAACCTCAACAGTTGGGTTGCTTTCATGCTTCTCTCTGTGTTTGTTTTAAATGTACATATTTTGAAAAGAGGAACTCTAGCCTAGCACTTGAGTTACTGGTGGGGAGGGAAGAGAAAAGGCTCCATCTCCTAACTATTATATAAGCCACCTTAGTGACTGTTTTTAGAAAGCGACAACAGGCATGATTTGGCAGAATGCCCAACAACGATATCCTTAGGCAATACACAATCTTTTTGTCTCAGATTCCTCTGTTAAACAGAGATAAAAATACTGGCCCTCATTGCTGAGTCTGTGCAAAGATTGTGGAAACACAGGTTTGGCAAGTAATTTGAGCATTTAAGAAATGCATTACTTTACTAGTTCTGGTTATGTAGCAGTAGCAATCCTATTTGTGGAATTTGCTCGAGTGTTCACTAGGTGGAGAATAAACCAAAATAAATGAGAGCCAACTGGCAAACTGATTAAAAGGAAGTGTAATGTCTCTGGATTCCCACAAACTGACTCATGTGGTGTTTACAAATTTTATTCAACATGTGTTCTGAATCTACATTAGCCCTAATTCTGCAATGAACATTATCACCCTCCCTGGTAGGGTAAAGAAATACATTCTTGGCTTCCTGTGTATCTTCACAGCTATTATCATTGAGTTTTTTCCCCTAAAACTCAGATTATGTGGACACTTTTCATTACTTTAGAGCTCTACAGACTGAAATCCAAACACTTTTCATTAGGAAACATCAGAGAAGAGAAACACAAAGGAAGTAAAGTCAGATGAAAAGGCTTCTGGAGCTTTAATAGCTGTATGAAGAATTTCAGCAGGTGTGGCTTGCCTCATAAGCTACACCTGCTGAAACATCATCCTAGTGTGATATCATGGATAAAGTGTTGGACTAGAATTTAGAACATTTGGGTTCAAATTTCCACATATCCATGGAAACTCTTTGGGTGTAGTATTGATAAACCACTCCTTAAATATCTCACATGACAAAGCTATAAGGATCTTAACCTTAACCCTATAACTCAGAAGTAGAGATGGGCACGAACCACCAGTTCAGTGGTTTGTCCTGGTTTGTTTACTTGCTGAAGAGGTGTTCAATGCTTCCAAGCCCTGCCTCCTCCAGGAGGCGTCCACTCAGAGGCAGCTCTCTGATTTATCTGCCCTGCCTCCTCCAGGCTCTGCCTCTGAGTGGATGCCCACTGGAGGAGGCAGGGCTTGAAGCACTGAACACCCGTTCAGCCAGTAAACTAACAAGAATGAACCACCAAAGTGGCAGTTTGTGCCCATCTCCTGTCAGAAGCAATTTGACAGCACATTGCAAATTGGACCCATATGCTGTTGGTGGATGTCTGAGATGTTGCATTTTATGAAAGGTGCTTCCAAGGGGGAAAGTTTTATTTTTGTGTAATGTGTGATGTGCGCTTCGGCAGGAATAGCAACAACTACTACAGCTGCTGGATGTATTTACCATCTGCCTGGTCACCAAAAATGGGGTTTCATCCTTGATACTGAGTGATCATATTATCTCCTTCCTGGGATTTACCTGGATTTTTTCATGGCCATTTTCAGAATCACCCGTTAGCATGACTGTCTCAGGTGTCTCTGGCTCTCCAGTGATACCTGGCACTAGTGTCTCCTCCTGAGTCAATGCCTCAGTTACTGCTGGTCTCATGGATTATGACAAAAACAACAAGTGGTCTTGTGATACCTTAAAGACTAACAAGCTCTGTTTGGCTTGTTTTTGTGCATCTGACAAGGTGGGCCCAATGTCCACCAAAACGTACGCCAATTAAAAGCAGTCTGTTTCTGAGGTGCAGCAAGACTCATGCTGTTATTTCTTCTGTGTGGAATTTGGTGTTTCAATGTGCCTCAAAAGAGCACATATCTTGTCCTCCCATTTTTTCTAGTTTACTTCAATGCAGCTTTTCTATTTTAGTTACTGTTTCAGAAATGGTATATTGTTCCTTTGAAGTCAATGGTACTACCTATATAGTAACTTGGAACAGTTACTTTTTTGGAATACAACTCCCAAAACTTTCTGAGCACAAGACGGCTGGAGTATTCTGTTAGTCCAAACAACAACAACATACCATCTCTTTTCCAGCCTCTTCATTCATTATCGTAGGAAGCTGCCTTTTGTCAAGACTCATCTAACTTGGTACTGCCTGCATTGGTTTAACAAGGTCTCCCCAGACCTTTACCCCACAATGCTGTTGAATGATGCTAGGGACTTATCATGCAGCCTTTGTATGCAATGCAAATGTGCTCCATGCAGCTTCCAACATCAGTTAAATTCAGTTGCAGATTACAAATTCTAGAAGGACTATTATGCAGTAACTACACTGCAGCATTCCTGTATGCAGTTATGAATGGAAAATCCACATTCATTTCAATGGGAAACTGCAGGAGTACAGCCTCAGATTCAAAAGAAGCTAGATGTTGACCTTTAATCCTGATTGTTATTTTAAAGTTGCTTCCTTTGTTTTAAACTGGAACAAACCAGACAGTTACCTGGTTTGTCTGGGACATGTATGCTGTTCTAAGATGTAATAGACCCAACTGGATGACTGTTTTGCCTTCAAGCATCAAAGAAATGTCCTAGGACCAAAGCCAATTTTATTATGAATGATGGATTTTTGCGGATTACCGCATGCTAACTTTAAAGGACAAATAAGTTAGCAGAGGGAGATCAAAAGCAAGAATACAAAAATGCTTCCAGCTCATGGAAATTATAGATAATATAGATTGTAACAAGACTAATAATAGTAATACTAGTAAGGATACTGCTACTACTACTAATACCAAAGTTGAACATGTAATTAACCTGCATCATGTATATTAAAAAAAACTGTAAGCTTCTCTATCCAGATCAAAGAACAGTTCACATTTATTTTTTCAGGTTTTCCTAAACTAGATTCATTTAGTCAAGCATTTTCAAAATTAAACTGATCATTGGGCACATAAGAAGAGACAATGTTCAATGATTAGCAGCACCGTCTTATGCACCTTTACTAGAATTAAATCCTAATAAGCTCAGTAATACCAAGGTTGGCCCTGCTATTAGGCAGAGTGGTACAGCCACCTCCGGCAACAGATTTAGGATGTCATGCAGACGCTGTTGCTAGGGAGTTTCTTTTTAAATGCTTACTGTTGTATTGTTGCTGGCAGAGAGGAAAAGTGCTTGATAGTTTTTCTGCCTCATGTGCCAAAATAACTTGTCTACCCTTGGGGGACTAAATCAGCTTGTTATGATTATGGTGGCAGTGGTGGATTTTTCTTTCTTTTTTAAATTTTATTTTATTTTATTTTATTTTAACTACAACATAAACATAAACATAAAATACATAAACCAAAATACAAATCGACTGTGTTCCCCACCACCCTAGTCGGGACCTCTTGCAGTAATCCTCTTCTTCCTCTATCTTTATTCTTCTTCTTCCTTTACTGTCTTCTTCTCCAGAACTGCATTGATTCTTGATTTGGAGCTTTCCCTTTTCCTCTTGTTAGCACATATTCCAAAAATCTGCCCCATATATCATAAAAATTATTCTTTTTCATCTCTCCTTTCTTAACCTTTAGGTTACAAGTTAGCTTATCATTTATAGCAATGTTCCATATTTCATTATACCATTCTTCCATTCGAAATTCAGACTTTGATTTCCAATTCCTAGCTGTTATTAATCTAGCTGCTGTTAATAAATTGGTAATCAATTCTTTAGTCATCTTATCATATTCCACATTTTCAAATATTGATTACAGAGCTATCTCAGGATTAAATTCTATATATTTTTCACATATGTCATTTAGTTCTTTAAAGATTAGTTTCCAGAATCTTTGTACTTTTTCGCATTCCCACCACATATGAAAGTATGTACCAATTTCCTTCTCACATTTCCAACAGACATTCAGATAACTAGCGTTAATTTTATTCAATTTTGTTGGTGTTAAATACCATCTTAAACCCAATTTGAAATTTTTTTCTCTTATTCTCACTGACATAAATCTTAAAACCCTCATTTTCCACATCTTCCTCCATTCTTCATCATTTATTCTTTTTCCTAAGTCTTGTTCCCACACTAACTTCAGTCCTTCTTTCTCAGTATCTTCTTCTTCTAGATCAAGCAGGAATCTATAAATTTTACTCACTGCACCCTTTACTGAATCAGTCATCTGAATATCTTCATATGATAATAGAAATTGTTCATACTTCGTATATTCTCTACCTTTATTATACTTCTTTACCCATTCATTAGTCCATCTTTCTAATAGCGGTGGATTTTTCTGTATTTGCCTTTTTAGAAATTTTCCTTTGTTACCTTTGATTGTTTTGGTTGTACTCTTGGGTTTGAAAAATTTAACATAGGGTAGGTGAGAACTTCATTTTTTTTGAAGAAGAAGAAATTACCAAAATGTGCTCTGTCAACATAATGAGATAAACCTCAGATTTAAAAACACTGAATATAGAAGAAAGCAGAATTACTTCATCTGGACAGCACATTTAATTTTTACAAATGAGAAAATAATCAAAGGACATATTTATATTTAGCTAGTAGTTGCTTGCATACTGATATAATCATTTAAATGCTAGACTAAGCCATAAGCAGGACAATGCTAAGGTAAAAGGTCCCTGAAGATTAAATATGGGATGTGCAGGCATAAGTATAATCAGTTTTGCCTCTAACCAGGAGTGAAGTAAAAAAGTATGATTCATTGTATAAGAATGACTTGTTATCAGTTTTGGTTAATTCAAAGCACTATGGCATGAGAGGAGGTGGGATTTAATAAAGCGTTAACAAAATCCTTTTAAAAATAAAAATTGCAATAATGTAACGTAGGATAGGTGAGAACTTCATTTAGTGTTTTTGAAAAAGAATTTACCAAAATTTGCTTCATCAGCAGGATGGAAAAACCTTCAGATTTTAGAACACTGAAGAAGATTCAGAGGTAAAATGATAGCCATCTTCAAATATCTGAAGGGCTATAAAAGGCAAGGTAGAACAAGCTTGTTTTCTGCTGCGCCAGAGGATAAGCCCCTCCCCCAAATGGACTCCAATTACAAAAAAGGAAATTCTGACTAAATATTAGGAAGAACTTCCTGATGGTAAGAGCTGTTTGACAACTGAATGACTTGAAATATAATAGGCAGGTTCTCCCTCACTAGGAACATTGGGACAGCCATCTGTCAGGGATGCTTTAGCTGTGGATTTCCTGTTTTGTGAGCGGATTGAACTCAAACTACTCTTGGGGTCCCTTACACCTTCTCAGCTCTTCTATGAATTCTTACATCTGAAAAGCTTGGGTCTAAATCCTTATGTACAATCAAATGTGTTTGTGGAGCTGAATTACTCTTGTTACTTTTTCCTCCCTGACAGACTCCTCATCTTTAACAGCTGCATAAAAATAAGCATAATGTAGGCCACTCCATGCTAGGATTAACTGTACCTATTGAATTTGGCTGAGGTGCAGCTCAATGTAAAAGTCATTGAAATTTTTTTTGGAACACAAATGTACAAAATTCACACATTCCTTCATATATGAGGAGAAATAATTTTTTCAAAATTCAAGAAAAAAATTGAATGTCAAAGAAAGAAAAACTGACAAATTTATCCATTTACTATATGATGTCCCTTTGTACCAATTCATGAACAGAGAAGCCTCAGCCGACTGCATGGTTTGTTTTGTAACAACTTCTTAAAACTTCCTGTAGCAATTAGATTTCTGTGAGTAAAACAGGAAATGAATAAGAACTGAATATAGATCTAACAAAACCACACATATAATGTCTGAACTTCAGCAAAAGCAGAATTCTGCAGGTTTGGTGGGTCATTCAGCTGACATGTTTATTTCCAGTTGCCCCAATGCAGTTGCTCGCATGAGAACGAATCTCTTCACTCAGTGACTGGGACCCATATGACCAATACTGTATGTTGTGAATGCCACAGAAAGTTGCAACATCGGTGTTACTCCTTTTCCTCCCCTTCTCTAAGTAGTGACCTACACAGCTTGTCATCAGTCCTGTACTTTTCCAAGGAGGTTCACCACATTCATTTTTACAATCCATACATGCCAACTGCATGATAATGACTCAGTGGATAGCGCTACATATATTTTCACTACCATCTGTATTCTTTATTTTCTACAGTGTTCTCCTTTTGGTGATTTTCTAAATCAGTGTAAAATCACTCGTCCATTTATTCAAGATTCATTGCCTTTTGTGATGTCATTACTTTTTATTTCTCTTCCCACTAGATCTGCTCTTCAGTTATCTACCATCCCCAGTTCTTATTCTTCCTTTCCTTTCTCTGTGCCTTTTAGCATGCTCTTCCCTCAAGGCCTAGAATGGTTTTCCACTTTCTGCCAATTGAGTCTTCCCTGCCTCTTTAGTAATAGAACCGCTTTATATGTATTTCCAAAATCATCCTTTTATAGAAGCAGCCATAGTCTTTCCTTTTGAGCAAGTCCACGCAATCTTTCTTATCCTCAATACTTTGAAAGTCATGTCCTTCCCTCCTCAGACATGTCCATGTCCGTCTTCATCAGTGGTGAGGAACACCTGGTTTCCCATACACTGTGGATTCAAACTCCCATGCTCCTACCCTGTTTCCCCTAAAATTAGACCTAACCTGAAAATAAGCCCTAGTATGATTTTTCAGGATGCTCGTAATATAAGCCCTACTCCAAAAACAAGCCCAAGTTAAATGAAACCCCGCCCTCCACCATTGTGCAGCAACCAGAAGAAGAAGACATGACTGCATTTGAATAAATGTAGATAGTTGTACATGACAAAAATAAAACATCCCCTGAAAATAAGCCCTAATGCGTTTTTTGGAGCAAAAATTAATATAAGTCCCTGTCTTATTTTCGGGGAAACAGGGTATGTTGCCTAGGATTGATAGGAATTGGAGTCCAAGAGCAACTGAAGGCCACATGTCCCTGATTTAGTTTATATGGAAAGGGCATATCAGAATTCTGAAGAAGGTCAGGATACCTTGCTTCGTCCCAGGTTCAGTCTGTGCCATCTCCATTTTGAAAGGTTTTAGGGGGTAGACCTGGGAAAGACTTCTGCTGACACATTAGAACAATCATAAAATAATCAAGTAATATAGTGGGAAGAGGCCTATAAGGCCATCAAGTCCCTGGGGGACATGTGCTACTATAAATGAACATTACTGGACTAGAGGGACCAACAGTTGGGCTTCTCACATAGCAGTTTTGTACAATGATGTTCTACTACTTGGTTTCTAAATACTCTCATGGAATTAAACTGTTTGAGATTATTAGGACTCCATAATTCTTTGGCTTTAATCAGAGACAGAATTCAAGTCACTGTCATGTTGGGAGGAAGTCTGCTGGGCACTGGTTTGGTCCCCCCACCCCACCCCACCCCACCCCATTAGCTCCAAAATAAATGAGGCTTATCTGCATTTGAATAGTCCGCTTGAAAAACTGAATAGTCCAGTTGTTAAAGCAGGCTTACAAGCTTACCCAGGAGGCTTGAAGATATAAAGAAGGAGGGTTTAGATGCTCCCTGTGGTCATTAGTAGTTTCATATGACCAAAACAGCAATCTTTGTAGTGTAACAGCACTCCATGTGATAGCCATAAAACAATACTTCACTGCCCCGTGCGAGCAGTGATATTCTCTGCATCTTGAAAGAGAAGCACAGGGTGAGCTGTTTCCTCTCTGCTGGAGGCCACTCTGCTAAAACCTCATAAGTGGCCTAAATCAGCTGTCTGGAAGGATGGCTCTGAGAATTTTAGTCCAAAAAAAGAAGATCCTTTCCCAAGCTCTGCTTGGCACCTAACCAGCATGAAACAGCAGCAGGGGCTGACTTTCATTTGTACCCTGTAACACCGCCTGTCTCTGGCAGAGTCACAGCCATGAAGATCTCCTTGCCTACCACGAACTGGCGGAAAAAGAAAAGAGCTTTATAATGTTCCAAGGTGTTTGGTTGCCAATAGCAGCCAACAGCCTTGAATGTGATAAACATCACTGACTTTGAAGATAAAATGGAACAGAGCCCCCCCTCCCCTCTGAGTTTCAAAGGGGTTGTCAGGCAAACACAGCACATTTCTGTCGGTTATACTAAAGCAAATCATTTGTAGGCTTAAAGGACAAAGTTCTCTATGTAGGTGATACGGCTCATCTGGCAGCCCTGAACTTTTGTTCAGAGAACAACACCTACGCTCCTGGGCTGGCTGCCAAGGCAGCTGCACCCACAGAAGGACTCAACCCTGCCAAGATGAAAGAAATTAGCCTTCTACCAGTGTGGTGGAGTGTCTCTCCTCGCCCCTCCCTCTACCGCTTTCTATTCTGATTTTAAATGGAACTCTTCAATTTTTATTGCCAATAAAGCTTTGTCATGTGCTATTAAATCTTCAAGATGTATCCCCCATTTGTTTGTTTATGATTTGCCCACCACCACCACTGGCCTTCGTCTTCCCAATAACTCTGTGAGATGCATTCGGCTGAAAGAAATGTCGGGCTCAACTTTTGTCCATTGGTGTCTCCTGACTCGGGCAGGAAGTCCCCCTCCCCCTTTTTTGGGGGGTGACACTTCCTAGCTCAGTCCACAAGTCCCCCTTATATACCTGGTTCTATAACAGACTGAAGATGCATGACCAAAATTTGATAACTGTTGAGTTGGGCAGAGTGCCTTTTCAGACCACAGCTCCTGAAATATCCCTCTTGGTGTAGCTACTGCCTCTATTGGCTGATGTATTTTGACAGCTGTAGAGTCACTTTGCCCATCTCCACATAATAGACCCCAACGTGACAAATGATGTTTCCTGACCAGTGAAATGTCCATTAATGCTCTGAAACCTGTGCTTCACTGGTACAATGAACTTAGGGTGTGCTCACACAGGAAAATAGATCACAATTTGGACCACTTGTTGTGTGGTCTGGTGCAATCCATTTCCCCACAATCACACAATGCACAAGGAAATGCACTCCAGCCCAACCCTGGTCCATGCCTAAGCTGGACCTTTTTGATCCACACATAGGTCTTCTACACAGGATGCCCAGTGTGGTGTAGTGGATAGAGGGATGGATAAGGACTCAGAAGACCTGGGTTTGAATCCCTACTTGGCCATGGAAACTCACTTGATGGGTGGAACTGGTTAAACCACTCCTTAAGTATCTCACATCTTGAAAAGCAGTGTTAGGGTCACTCTAAGTCAGTCCTGACTTGATGGCATATAACAACAATAGGGCTTCTACTTTTGGGGCCCCAACTGAAGCAATTCCTCAGCAAACACAACTGTATTATGGGAGATTGCTCCCATTTAAAGTGTCCCTTTCTGGTGCAATCAGACACTTGCCTTTGCAGTCATCTGATTGCCTGATTACACTCTTAGACCCTTTGCTTGGTGTTGCTAAAGGAGCCAGGCTGAGAAAGAAGTTGTGTCCTCAGCTTCTGGACAGACCTTTCATAGTGTTTCTTTGTAGAACAGGATTTATGAAATGTAAAAATAGACATAGGGGCCGGATTTGTCAAAATGTGGCACTCCTTGAGCCAGGCACTATGCATGCTAGACCTTGCTGCTATGATAATTGCTACCTTGTGGAATGTATTTAATGCCTGATGCTATTTGATGCATTCCTTGCCTTACATCACAGTCCCTGCCTCCACCTCCAGAACTTGCCCTACTGACAGGTACTCAGTGTGCCTTGCTTGCTGTATTATCTTTTTATTATCTTCTAGTCAGATCTCCACACAGGAGGCTCCACCCTCTTTCTGTTTGTATGTCTCCCAAACACATTGGAAGGCAAGCTGAGAGGAGTCTACCCAAGATGCAGCTGACTAGTTACAGTACATTGACTGAGCTAGAAGGTCAGGTTGAAGCAGATGATCTGGTCAATATGTGTGAAGCTGCTTTCACCTTTGTTTTATTTCCACCAAGTCTGAAAAATAAATTGATTTGTTACGGTATGTTCAAGGTGACTTTACCAAGACCACTGACCATTTAATGTCAGCTGCATCTTGCAGATTGGCTTGAGCTCTCTCTGCCACCAAAGTCTAAGGCAGAGTTTGGAAAAGTTACTTTATGAATCAACAGCTCCAAGCAGTCCCAACCAGCCTGGCCACTGACATCAATGCCTGGAGAATTCTGGACCTTATGACATTTCTGGGCTCGCTTTGACTTAGGTCTGTTGCTCTGTTTCAGTGGAATATTAAGCACAAATTTTCCTCTTTCTCTTGAAAGGTATCTTCTTTACCAAAGACCCAAGTGAAGGAGATCACATGTGACAAAACTTTTAACTGAACTTTGTGTTAGAGAATAGCATCTGAATCCAAGAAATAGTAGGAGGAAGGGGGTGGAGGAGGGCTTGAGCTGATTTCCTACTGTTGCTTCCTTTCCCTCATGTTCACCGATATAGGCATCCAGACAAGCAAACCCTCCTCTGAAAAATTGGAAAGGAGAATGAATGAAAGGGAGAAGAGGCAACTAACAAGTTATGGATGGAGAAAAAGTCCCGCAAGCACATACATTAAGGATTTGTGTGTGTGTGTGTTTAAATGAAAGGGAGGGGGGAGGAATCCGAAAGAAAGCCTCTTAAATACAAATGGTTCACATTAACTAAAAAGAGGAACATGAAGATTTTGTGGTGGTTTTTTTTTTTGTCTTTCCCTCTTTCACTTAAGCTTTCTTTTACCCTTTGTCTGTCAATTAGCCCAGGAAATTTTTCATCCAATTGCATTGCAAAGGCTGCTGCTAGTAGCTAATCAGAACAACCAGGGGGGAGCAGGAAACAAACATGAACATTGCTGCCATGCCCATCTCTAACACACATACTATCTCACATGCACACATCCATCTTCTCTAAGCCCTCCCCCTCCCACTGTAACATGACCATTGAAGTTTTGACAGGCTGCAGTGCTATGTTTACTCAGGCTGTCATATTCAAGGTCCAAAGAAAGGGGCTATATTAACTCCTGTAATAGAAACCAGTCTTGAATGGAGGTAATGTATATATAACCCTTCCTCCACTTCCCCCCACCCCCATCTTACCCAACCACACACACACACAGGGCTGTTATTAACCCATGGCCAGGCCCCTAGGCTTTCAGGTATTTGGGGCCTTCTCCAGCACTTCAGTCTTTCACCCCACCCCACCTCAGCAGCAGCAGCAACAACAACAACAAAAAGATGGGCTCCTAGATCCTGTGGGGCCCGTAGGCTTCAGCCTAGTGAGCCCTATGAATAATACAGCCTTGCACACACCTGGTGCTAAACAGCTTCAGACCACTAATCCAATCAGAGCAGTACAGCTACTAGATGCTCTGTGGAGTCTTATCCATTAATATTCTATGGGGGTGAAATTATGCTTTGAATTATCCTGAAGCTATTTTTTTTTTTTTTTTGCATTAGCAGGATACTACGTGGCAGAAACAAGCTCAGTTCTGCCTGGAAGTTCATATAGCCTTGAATATGCAACTTGTTCATAACTTGCTCGAAGCCACAAGGGCACCAAGAGCCAGAACAAGCCATTACAAGCTAAGCCCATTTTGAAATGTACATTTCAAGGGAAAGTGGCTCACTTTCCCTAAACTTTCCCTCCTCCCCAATCATTAAAATAGTCCAGAGCTATCAAATGTACTTGAGAAATGGAGAAACTTCACTGAATAATAGCTGTGTTTCAACATGAGCATGTGAAACATTGCCTCTCTCTCTCTCTCTCTCTCTCTCTCTCTCTCTCTCTGTCTATCTCTCCCCCCACACACACACACACACCTCCCCTATCCCTACACAACACTTTGGCCAATGTTTTCCAGATTGTTACATTCTGGTTAAAACATGTTAAAAGCTGCTCCAACTGTTCATCATACCTTCACTCTGCCAGAGGGGACATTAAAAGATGCTGTGTTAAAAATATCTATTACAGTAGAGACACTGTGATGTAATGACTAAAGTGTTGGAGGCAGATTTAGGAGATCTAGGTTCAGGTACCCACAGTCTCATGAAACTCACTGGCTGACCGTGGGTCAGTCACTCTCTTTCTGTCTGACCTGCTTCAGAGAGATGTTGTAAGGCTAAAGTGAGGGGAGGAAAGCTATGTACGGCCTTTTTTGCTCACTGGAGGAAAAGCAGCATGTACATGTAAACTAACGAGAAATCAATATAGCAGCTTTTTACAAATGAATACTGTGGCATTCATAAAAATCTGAGCCAGGTTTCAAGCAGCAGACCTCAAGTATTTTCTAAGACAAAAGATAGATGATGTGATAGGGAAAATCGGCAAGGTTATCAACTGGTTATGACAATTATGTCTGGGCCCTTTAAAATGCCTTGAATGAGGCATTTTATTGCCATTGCACAATAAAAGTCTCATCTGAAAGGATCTTCTGAGGAGATCCAGATTCCAGTCCCACCACTGAGCTGTGAAGCTTACTGGGTATGAGGTAGGTAAAACAGAGATAACAAAGAGGAGGGTGAGAACCATACCTTGAGCGCAGGGAGAAAAGGTTGTATATAATATAACTAATAAATTAATACATAGTCTGGACTGACAGATGATTCAGAACTTGTGATGAGACAGTGTCTTCTACCACACCTGAGGGAAGCAGGACTAACTTAAAGCACATAGAGAAGGTTGTCTGGAATACACAACTTTGTCCTTCAACAGAAGGAGAGAGCTGGCGGGGTCTGGTGCTATCACTGCACGCCACCCAGTACCTCTCACCTGTGGCGAGCCCCTCAGCTTTTGCCTACTGGCAATGCCAGCTCTTTGTTTGAATTCTAGAACAGAATGAGAGAGTGCCAGGCCTGCAAAGGTACAGTTTGTGGAAGGCAATGGTGTGGAGAGGCATGATTTGGCTAATATGGAGGAGAATCAGGAGAAGAAGGTGATGATTATCAGCAACAGATCCCTACCTTTTCTTCCTTCCTACAATTCAAGTGTTGTCCAGAATGCGGTGTGGCATACATACCTTCCTTACCCATATATTTGATATTCTATTTACTTCAGTAATAGCCAGTCTGAGAGCAACACTGTTCTGCTTTGTCACCATTCTCACTGTTTCATCTAACATCCACTGGTCTTGCATCAGCCTTGCTGTCGAGGACTCTCATCATCCTGCTCTTTCTTGGTGTTTTGCAAGCATGTTCTCGCCATGCACTCCCTGACTTCTTGTTAACAGAAGGAAGCATGAAGGAGATAGCTGATTTTATTTTCTACTCCACTGGCACGCATCCTCTGAGCAAGTTTCCCCACCCCAGGACCTCATCACACTTAAATTCACAAATTAGGGCAAAGGGTTTTTAAAGTAAGTGGGAACCAAGGACCTGAGTCACTGCTCCATCACAGAGGGGCTGATGTGACATCAGCACAACAGAAGAGTGAATCACGCTGGCTAGATTTGGCTAGTAAAATCAGACTGGATCCAGTTGAGCAGCTGACCAGAAAGCCAGAATGCTCTAGTTAGCATGACTATTTTCCCCACAATTAGTTTTAAAGCTTTATATTATCCACATTTTTTAGAGCGAGATGAGTTTCGTGAGAGAAACTGTAAAGTGCAAAATGTAATAAGTGTCAGCTACTACTTAGTGCAGTCTTATCATCAATGTAGTGAAGCTAGGAGTATGAAGGAGGGGAACCCCTGAGACTTTTTGATTAGCAAGTATCTGTCTTCTCCCTTCAAGCATCTGTGTTCCCTTTGAGTGCAGCTACAGCCCGCACAGTAGCTGAGGTGAGTAGGAAGAAGGCAGGGCTGGACTTCCCTATTAGCCACAATAAATTGCTGACAGGTATCCCTGTTCCAAGACAAGATATTAGGGCGTAGCTTGATATTGAATGTGTACTTCAGACTCATTGGCTTTACAAAAGACTTCCAGAAGATATATACCACACAGAGAGACAGATGAACAAAGAAGATGGAGTCACCTGCTTTTTTGAACTAGGGAAGAGTATCCACTACATCACTCTGGTTTTACATAAAGATTTAGCAAGGGGAAAAATCCCACAGCTTCAGGTAACACAATGGCTTCTTCCATGTAGAGAATGTGGATCACAAGTAAGTTGCTCAGTACAAGTACATCAATTTAGTCTAGTAGGGCTGTCAACAAGATTTTCTGGCCATGTGGGCATGTGCCAAAATCCGTGCTCATCTACAATCCCCCAGCTCCCAGCAGCTTGCCTGCCACATGTTTTCCTCTTCTTGGAGGCCTAGAATATTATCACCTGCCCAAGGATGATGAAGAAAAGAAGGCAGCACATATGTGAAACTGCATGCACATGCACATGCACAAACCAGATGCATCATCCCACTATTAACCTTCTAGTGCTTATGCCTTGGTTGTCAAAGATATTCACCACAGTTTTACTCTCCGTTGCCAACAGCTTTCTACTGAGGGCTGTGAATTAGGGCTCTGCACCATATTTGTCTGAATGGTGAAACACTAACCGAATCAGGGCTATTTGTGGGTTTCTGTGGCAACCACAAGGCAGAGCAAAGCAGTCAGGTGCATCCACATGGCAGAGCAGGACCCTGCCATGGATTCTCCAGGGTCAATTGGCCTTTTGTGGGGTTAAAAATACCAAAGCAAATAAATAAATAAAAAGGCACAAGGTGGGAAAGGTAAAGTTAAACTATCAAACCTTTATATAGAAGACGTTGATCTGGCACCAAAGAAGAAGGCAGTCGACAGGTTCATTCTCCAGTAAAGCCCTGGACCTCTCCTGCACACTCAAATCACTGAATTCTGAGGATAGATACTCGGAACAGCATTTTCTTTAGATGCAGTGCCACAATGTGAAACAAAGGACTTGCATTGGTGTAGCACCTTGGCCTTGCATTCTTAATGTTCTTTATTCTTCAATTTATTATCACTTACTCTACAGAGACTGAATGTGTGTACATCTGCATGAACAGCTGCATTCTGCTGGGGTTTTTGAATGGTTGGGTCAGAACGTAGAATGTTCTTTCTATCCCCCTACTTTGGTTTCTCTTTTCTTGTTGGTGTCATTGCATAAGTTCACAATAGTTGTCTCCTGCTCCTTTTTCTCTTTTGTTCTCATGTGGAAGGCAACAAGAATGATGACAGAGGATGGAGCTAAAGTGTGTTCATCTTCATTTGCATTCCTCATGTATCCATTGTTCCCTAAGTAGAACACCTGAATACTGTTGGACTATCATTCTTTCAAGCAGCATCCGTTTCCCCAAAAGCAAATAGCCAACAGCACCAAGCCAACTTCTTATTCACCGACTGCAAAGCTCAGACATGTCTTGGCAACCTGTTTACATTCCACCATCAGACAGTTTTTCCTCCACTGCCTGAGTCCCACCTACATACTTGGGTATGTTCAATAGCTAGCATGTACAGTAACCTAAAACCCACTGAACAAATAAATTGTTAAACAGTTTTAGTTGCTAGCTAATCAAGAAGCAACAGATAAGTTATTACTTAATTTGGTGGGTATGTTTGGGCCATTGAAATGCTTACAAATAGGACTTTTCTGGGTAGAAATGGGAATTCCCTGGTTTTACAGAAGTCATGTTACAAATGTTTGAAAGCTGTGTCTGCTTTACCTTTAGCCTAATTGTGTAATATCAGCTTCCAGCATGAATCCATGTAGTGATTTGTATCAGTGTCACTGATCAGGATGTACATATAGCCACCTGTGACAATGACAATTCCATTAATTAATTGAGACCAACAATTTCTACACTTTTTCATACTTTGGACCACTGTTTAAGTTGAGTTTTTCTCCATAGAGCATCATTTAAAAAAATTACAGCTGCTACATTAAAGGGTTCATGAACCGTGTCAAACTGAAGGTTGATACCTTCTACACTCAGTTGCAATTGTCCTGTTCTCACCATTCAATAGAATAAATGCAAAGGGTCCAAGGGAAGTGTTGCTGGGCACTGAGCAAGCTTTGTTAGGCTTGTCCAAGATCTGAGGCACTCTGTTCTCTCCATAAGAGATCAATGATCTATACCATGGGTAGCTGTCATACGTGGGAGCCATTACACAGTGGCAGCCAAGCAGCCCCTCTTATGGCCATCATAATGTAAAGACAGCAATGCTATCACTGATAAGTGCATGCCTAAGTGCCATGGATCTTACATACTTTTAACAATGTCTATGGACTACTGAGCAGTGTCCCTTCATGCCATTCATCCAATACAGCTGCAATGGAATTCAGAAAGATTCACATTTTAATTTGGCTTTGATCCTGTCACTCTGCTAAGATATCAGGAGTCACATGGAAATTCTACCAGAAATCAGTCATAGGAGTACAGCCACAGTTTAAGAATACGTGTATACTAAATTATAATTAATAATAATGAGATAGATAGATAGATAGATAGATAGATAGATAGATAGATAGATAGATAGATAGATAGATAGATAGATAGATAGATAGATATAGATATAGATATAGATATAGATATAGACATAAATGGCTCCATCCAGAAGGTTCAGAGGCATGTGTATATCTAAAACACACCACAGTGATTACTTCTTGTGCTGTTGATTATGTGTAACAATGCAGAGTCAGGGATGTGGGGCACTAATGTCAGTGCAGGCTACAATTGTTGTTGTTGACTGGGATACTATATTATAACAAGGAGTTATCACATGACATTATAAGGCAGAAGAGACAAAGTCCTGCTTCAGAATCTTGGGTGTAATTATCTATGACTGGAAAAAAGTAGTTGGAAGCAACAAAGCGAATGGCCTGTTCCTAAAAAAAGTTCAGGGACCAGAAAAAGTCACAGCACAGCAGCTTCTAAGAGGAATAATCAAAGCAAGTGGAGCTTTGTGCTATTCTGACCTTCTAAATCACTTTTTGATGACCAAGTGATGGAAATTTCCATGATTCAGAATCGCAAATGCTGTATTAGTTAAGACTGGTGGTTTTGGAGAAGGAGAGATGGTGTAAAGTCTGTTCAATGTGAAAGAGCAATGGCTCCTATATGTGTCTGACAGTACTTGTGTGTCAAGATGTTACACTTTTACCAAACTGTTTGGTCTTCAAATATGCCTTTATAAACTATCTGCCTCTTCATATAAACATAACCGAAAAGAGACTGGTAGCAATGCCAGTTCAGGGAGATATACAGTTAGTGGCTGTCTAGGTCTGAATTTTTGTGTTTGTGTACTAACAGAAACAAGAACTCCAGAAATACTTGAAATATTGCTGAACTGGAAACTTAAAAGGCCATGTGTTGCATTCAGGTTGATGTATGTATGTATACACACACCCTGACATGGGAGAGAGAGAGGGAGAGAGAGAGAGAGAGAAGCTATGCACTTGTGTGTAGTTTTGTAAAAGATACACTGCATAGACAAAAAACAAAGAGCAGAGAAGCAGCAGGCTACACCATTCGTGTTTGGCTCAGTTCTCCATGGCTTCCACTGAATTTTATTCAGCAAAGTAAAAAAGCTGTCATTAGAAAAGAACATGTCTTAGAGAGATGGGCCATTAGGTCCAGGTGTAGGTTTAGCACTCATCTAGGAGGCAGCTCCGCATTTATTTCTCTCATATAAGTGAATGCCTGCAATTCACCCCAATGAGGCAGCGATAACAGCTGTGTTCTTAAGGACACTGTAGGACAGGGAGGGGAAACAGTGCTCTTCCAGCTGTTTTGAAGCTCTAGTTGATCTCTTCACTCACTCTTGGCTTTGCTGGCTATGTCCAGTGGGAGTTGTAGGCTAAAAACGTCTGGAGGGCCACAGTTGCCCACCACTGCCATAGGGACAAGTTTCTGCCTGAAATCTGCCATGGGTTAGTAAGCCTCCATCAGCACAAAGCTGATAGATCACCGTGTCACATTGGTGCCTTCACCCTAACCATCCTTGCAGATATATATATATATATATACTTTCCTTCCACTAACATCCTGCCATCATAATAATGGGTATTTTACTTCATGTATCTATATCTAAAGATAAACTCTTGAGAGTCCCCTGGACTGCAAGGAGATCAAACCTATCCATTCTGAAGGAAATCAACCCTGAGTGCTCACTGGAAGGACAGATCCTGAAGCTGAGGCTCCAATACTTTGGCCATCTCATGAGAAGAGAAGACTCCCTGGAAAAGACCCTGATGTTGGGAAAGTGTGGAGGCAAGAGGAGAAGGGGACGTCAGAGGACGAGATGGTTGGACAGTGTCATCAAAGCTACCAACGTGAATTTGACCAAACTCCGGGAGGCAGTGAAAGACAGGAGGGCCTGGCGTGCTCTGGTCCATGGGGTCACGAAGAGTCGGACATGACTTAACGACTAAACAAACAAACAACAAAAGATAAACTAATATATGTGTACTGTTTGTTTCTCTCTTGCTATCTCTCTGTCAGTACTTACCCAGAATGAATACTTTGCCCTTCTCACTGAGTAATCTCAAGCAGCTCCACATTCCAGGAACTGTAAACAATCAAATCTTTAATGAAGGAATGAAGGTCCAAAAAATCTAAAGTCCCATTCCCATGACTGTCCTGGATTTGTACTGTATACTGGCTGTATGGAAGAGGATTCTGATGGCAGGCATGCCTTGCTCCCTGTCCTATGCATTCATCAACTTATAGATGTATTTTGCAGAAGTCAGAATGAATGCATAAAGATTAGGTAAAGTAAGGACCCAATGATCCAAACCCCTCTCAGCATATTCAGTACTCCTGGTTGAGTGAACAGGGCTAATCCTTTTCTTGGAAGGCACAGTAAACCCATTTTGCCTTTAATTATCATGGTAATGAAGAATTCTATTTTTTTTTAAAGATAAAATAAAATCTCTCTCTCTCTCTCTCTCTCTCTCTCTTGTTGTCATGTACTACATTTCTGTTGATGGAAAATGCCCAACAATACCTTTTGTTTGAAGGTCCTTCTAAGATCTGACTTCCTCCCTTCTTCTTTTGCAGTGAACAACTGAAGCAAATAAACACTCCTTCGAAGCTCTCCATAAGATACTCCTGGAGGAAGCAAGGAAAACAGTAGTGGCTCTTCTTCCGAAATCTTGGAGAGTTGTGTTGCTGACCAGTGTTGATGATACTGGGTTGGACAGATCCAGTGACTCTCTCTAACTCCATGTTAGACAGATTTCTGTGTTCCCTCTGGTGGATTTTCACATAGAACCCTGCTCTAAAGTCAGGATTTATTCCAGACCTTGAAAAGTTATTGTAAGTTACTATAGTTATAAAAAAATTATTAGTTATCATTCTAGGCCACTTTTAGTTATTTACCATTATAGTTACGAAATTTTAAAAGTAGTTATTTACTTTCCTGTTTCTCAGCAGTAACTGAAATAGTTACTTTTAATTTTTTTAAATGATCTTAATACAGCAGCATTGGATTACAAAATAACTTACTATTTGTAACTGTTGTTGTTATGTACTGTCAAGTCAGAACCAAATTACAGTGATCCTAGTAGGGTTTCAAGGTAAGCGAGATGTTTAAGGAGTGGTTTTACCAGTTTCACATCTCCAGTGAGTTTCCATGGCTGAGCAGGGGTTTGAATGCTGGTCTCCAGAGTCCTAGTCCATCATTCTATCCACTACACCACACTGGGCATCTCAGTGTGTAACTAGTGTAACTAGTGCCATCAGAACTCTATTTTAAATATATATTATAGCCATTGTAATCAAAACAACATCAGAAAAAAAGGATTCTCTTCAAGTCTTATTTAGTTATTCCATTTATAAACTGCTCTTCACTAACAATGGGGCATATGAAGGTGTATGTTGTAATAAGACAGGTACCATATAACAACATTACAAAGCAAAAGGCATGAAAATCACTTGACCCGTGAGCTAAGAAACTGTTTTTTAAAGGAACATTTAAAATGCTTGGATTAAAAAGACTGTTTTGATCCAACAGCACCAAGGGGGGGGGGGCAGGTTTGCTGTCAATCATGTTCCCTTCAGAAGGACACTCCAAAGTCAGGAAAGGGGGACACCAAGACCTCTTGCCAAGACCGTGGCAACTCTGTGTGGGTTGACTTTGTTGTATTGTGTCCAACAGTCTGAAATAGGTCTAATCCCATGATTATTCAATACTGAGCAGAAATCTCTTGGTGATGAAATAAATGTCAAACTGTCAGGCCCCAGTCTGCCCTAGTTAAAGTCCCAGGCTGCAATGCGTATGCCCAAGTGCATCACAAAATTCATCCACCCAATTCAGTGTGCCCCTGATGAACAACATCACGATGCACATGGGGAAGCACAACTTGTTGTGCACCTGCATCCACATTGTTTATGCAAGTAGAAGCTTGCTCCTGTCTTTCTGCATGTATTACCTATCAGGACTGGGCCACAGTGTTATACTACACAGAGTGTGGTGGTAATGGCTTTACTTTGCACAGCATGCACCCAACCATTAGGCAGAATGAGGTACTCACAGCAGGTGACATCCACTATCCAGACAGAGGGAAAACAGCAGGAACTGCTGCTGCTGCTGCTGCTACTCAACTACTGTCCCCTTCCTGTTCCTCTCTGTTGGAATTGGTTCCAGACAGTTTGTTTACGTGCCCTAAGCTAATCTTCTACCCCAGGTGAGAGAAAGCATGCTGTTCAATTACAGGGTCCAACTGTCAATCAAGTTGTCTTCTTCAAATGAAATTGGAGTGAGGGGATGGGACCATCTTTCACCTCAGGCATCAAAATGCCTTGGACTGGCCCGATCTCACATGTACACGTGTGGGTACATTCATTTTTCATCCTCCACAAGGACTGGTCATTATCCAAAACTTTCCTTTATGGTTTTCCACTGGTATTAGTTTAGTTGGGCTTAGAACGTTCTGGCTGCAATCACACATTTTAAAGTATGGTCCTAACCTCAGGCAGACATTCAGAATGTCTCCTCATGATTTGTCCCATGACAGATGAGATGTCACTGCCAAATTCTTTAGGCTTCGTTCTTCACCTTAAGAGAAGTACAGCTATCATCTCTAGCCAAAAATACTTCAAACCTCCCTGAAGAAAAAAAAGAGAGGCAAATCCACCTTCTGACATTTTTCTTCAAGACCAACCTTCTTTGGTCATTACCTGCCCAGTTATTATCAACATGTTTAGAGAAAAGTTCCTAGACCCTCTCCTCTCTGCTCTTGCTTCTTCCACACAGAGAACAACATGTCTGGAGATTAAACTGCTACTTGTTTGTAGTATATGCAAGCAGGAGTTTCTCCGCTTCAGATACATTGCCCCAATAGTGACAGAAGAAGGGGGAAGGGTGAGTTATAACAACCAGATAGGTAATGACTGACTATATAGGAATATTATGGGGTTGACATCCCTTCCACTTTCCCCTCTGGCAGACTAAGCAATGGTGTTTTGACAGAGCTCAGAAAAGAGCTCCACCAGTCAGCCACTGGCCAGGGTGTTCTGGGAGCTATAGTTACTGTTCCAAGCTCTGGCATTAGGATCGTGGAAGTACATGCTTCCTACAGAACTACATTTCAGACAGCATTCCCAATAGCCACTGAGGAATTGCCCTTTCCTTATTCCAAAATATTGGAGTTTGAAGAGTAGTTGGAAAATGTAATATCTGGGGAACAGATGTGCTTGCTAAAGATAAGTGGTTTAGACTCTGCAACAAATATACAACTGCCCATTTACTTGCCTGTGTAAACAGACTGTTTGGAAAGGCTTCTAGTATCATAGACAATGGGTAGAATCCATACTTAGGTACATACAACTGTGCTGGTGGAAGCAGATTTTCTTGCCCTTTCCTCCCTTTGGCAGCTCCTCCAGACACCTGGAAATGTGAGGGAAAGGGCCAGGGGACCCTACTGACTTGGTTAGTAATATGATTGGGAATGCCAGTCCATCTAATGTGGCTCTGATGTCACAGTCAACATCGTAACCCTGCTGTGTGCACTATTGATCCACCTGAACTTATGGACTATGCTCCAAACATCTGAAGTGACCTGTTGACCATGAAAACTAATGCTATAATAAACTTGTTGGGTTTTTTTATATAATTTTATTTTAACTATAACATAAACATAAACATAAAATACATAAACCAAAATACAAATTAACTGTGTTCCCCACCATCATAGACAGGACCTCTTGCAATAATCCTCTTCTTCCTCCATCTATATTCTTCTTCTTTTATCGTCCTCTTCTCCAGAAGTGCATTGATTCTTGATTTGGAGCTTTCCCTTTTCCTCTTGTTAACACATATTCCAAAAATCTGCCCCATATATCATAAAAATTATTCTTTTTTATCTCTCCTTTCTTAACCTTTAAATTACAAGTTAGCTTATCATTTATAGCTATATTCCATATTTCATTATACCATTCTTCCATTCGAAATTCAGATTTCGATTTCCATTGTCTAGCTATTATTAATCTAGCTGCTAATAAATTAGTAATCAATTCTTTAGTCATCTTATCATATTCCACATTCTTAAATATTGATAACAGAGCTATCTCAGGATTAAACTTGTTGGTTTTAATGGTGCCACGCGACACTTTAATCTTCTGTTCAGTGAGGTAAGCTGGGTTGAAGAGACGAGGTCCTTCAAAGCTAAGTGGAGGCATCTTCTGTGAGTACCTACCATTCATGGAAGACAGATCCTAGACCCAGCCCAATGCATCTGTTAATTTTTAAGCAGATAACTACTTTTTAAAGAAATCAATCAAACAAATGAAATTTGTGCAAAGTGCTGAAAGAATTAAAATATGGCCACTGTAGGATCTGAGAAACCAAAATCCAATTCTCTAAAACAAAGTAAAATGCTTGGCATCATCCACTGCCATTTGCTCCAGTAATGGCATGCCATCATGTTCTCATTCTTTTTGGAGACAAATTTGGAACTGTCACAAAGAATAGGGCTTTAAGGCAGAAGTTTGAGCAAGTTTTGTGATCAATAATGGATGTTTCAGAACTTAAGGACAGGACATGGCTTAATACAGGTCAAGGTCATCAGAGCATATGGGCTGCAAGGTTTGGTTATGGCTATTGTGGAAAACCCACTACATATTATGCAACTTTGCATTGCAGAAATGAGAAGTGTTGTTCTTAAGTTTGCTTTGAATTCCCACCACCATATATAGAAGTCTTTCCACCTAAATGCAGACTTGTGAGAACTGATTGTGGTCATTCAGTAATCAAGGAATGGCACTCTACACATTACTCATGGGGCCTCTGTCCTTCACAAATCCTCATGCTAAGCACTGCTACTAAAACCACTTCCAGAGCTGAACCCCGAGATTTAGTGTCAGCCTAAAAAAGAATAAGGAGGAATTTGATTAAGATTTTGGCTGAGGTCTGATGCCAGCCATACCCATTTTGGAGCCTTCCTCATGATTTGTACTACCAACTTCAAATTCCTAGCCAGCAAAAGCTATGGTCAGGGATGATGATGGGACTTTAAAATGTCTGGACGGTGCCAGGTTGCAGGAGGTTGCATCTTGTTCTGCAGAGCGCATGTGAACAGTTGATGCAGAAAAATAAAAGTCTACAGCTATTACACCACAGCAGGATTCCAATGCTGAGTAAGAGATTAAAAAAGAAGAAGTAGTAGAAGAAGAAGCTGGTTACTCTTTACAAGACTAGTAGAGGAATGAGAACATTTTTAGTGCTATGATGTAACATCTCTTCTGCTTTACCATAAACGATTACAGGGAATTGGACTCAATGCTTATCTTTCAATACAAAGAAAGTAATGTTTAGTACAGTGAATTTACAACACTCTTAGCTCATTCACTGTGCTATTCAGAACATGTTTCGTAACATAGTAGACATGCGTTTTCGCATAGTAACCACCTATGACTTAACTGATGGGTCACTTTTTAGTTCCTATATTTTCAGACAGTTCAATCTAGTGGAAAAGTTTGCTTCCTTGCTAGAGATCAGTGGCTACCTCACTTCTATGATTACAAAAGATTCATGCTAGGCTGTCATGGCAACAGTACTGGGGACCTCCTGTGATGTCACTGGTGACAAGTGATTATTTGTAAAGAGTAAGGATGTTCATAACTACTATGTTTCATGTAACCCTCTAGGGAGCAGGGGAAACAGACAACCTTTTCTAGACCAGAACATCTCATCAGTTTAATAATATTTTAAAGTTAATGTTTACAGAATATTTGTGCTTCTTCTGCTCTGCTCACTTTTGTCTTTTAAGAGTTTTCCTACACAAATAGCTCCTGAGATATTAGTCAGTTATGCTTAATTTGAGCTAGACACAACTGCTTTCATTATTTTCTGGTTTTTCAAAAATTCAAAAAAAAAAAAGTAGGCTAAAGTCCTATTGCATGTTTTACACTGGACAAACAGATTGGCACAAATCTGGGTGGTGAACTGCTGCAAGTTAAGGAATCAGTAAAAGCTTTTGTTGAATCACATGGCCAGAGTCCATTGAATTTGTACAGCTAACAGGATGACATGCTTGAAAGGGCTAACAATAGGAATGTGATACTGTTGCATTTGCTCACTTTTTGTCTACAGATAGCTAAATGTCAACAGTGTCTTCCCTTGAACAGAATAGTGCTTTTGCACTAATGGGGCGGTATATCAGGATGACCCCTTCCCTTTTATCCTTTAGAAAAAGCTAAAGACCCATCTCTTCAGGCAGGCTTTTAACAGTTATAACTGAATCCCTGAACCCCATTTTAGCAGATAATTTTAATCTTTTCGTGTTTTCATCTTTTAATTTTATTTTAATCCATATATTGTTTAATTTGTCTTTTAATATTTAACTTATTGTGTAAATTGTGTGAATTTTAATGTTGTGAGCTGCTTTGGGTCCCTTGTTGGGAGAAATGCAGCATATAAATAAATAAATAAATAAATAAATAAATAAATAAATAAATAAATAAATAACAGCAATATTGTGATCATGTTAGTAAGTTCAAGTTAAGGATTTTAGCTGAAATATATAACACTTTGTCCATTATCAACGAGCCATCCCGTACCACACAGAAAACTTAGGAATCCTATGGACTCAAGTAGACTAAAAGGCTATCCTTTGAACTGATTATGAACATGATTTGTATGTACTCCTCAGGTTCCAATATTCACAGAATATTACTGAAAGGCAATATTCACAAGACAAGAAGCACAGAAGTAAAGATGGAATCTTTAAAGGCAATTAAGATTCCATTTTACTTGCACATCCCCCATTGCCACAACAAAATATGTTATTAAAGATCTACTCTTTCAAAATTTGTTTTTGCAGGAAGCAAATTAGGCTTTGTTCTAGGCTTTGAGGCTGGGGTTTTACATCACACTTCACAATCTTGGTTAGCAGCATAGTAGAAGACACCTTCAAAAGAAGGAGCACATTGCATTGCATTATAATTTGTATTGCTTCAGTTTCTATGGATACACACAAATGTTTTTGTTGGTCACATGTCTGAGATATGAATTTTAAAAAAGATGTAGCATTTAAGAGGTAGTACTGTATGTTCACAGAAAGATAAATGTCTCCTACAGAAAAACAGAGGTGTCTTCAGGGCGTTTGAAAGGGGACAAGATTTTCTATAACACCCTGTTGTAAACTGCCAAAATTAGATGTCTTCTCTGAAAGATCCTATAAGAGGGAGTGTGAAGAAGTTTCTACAGGAAATTGAGATAGAAGATTAATGTCCTGTGAGAATTTTCACTTAAGGATAGAAGAGTTTACCACCCTTCCCCAAGCTATGTCTTTATTTACATTGACTATATCAAATGCCCTTTTTTCTTGTTCCAATTTATATGTTTGCAGCAAGATTTCACAAAACTTTAAATTCTTAATATGATAAGTTCCTGTAAGCTTTACAGAACACTTGCCTTCAAAATCCAGACTAAGACTATACTGATGGCAAGAACAAGTCTTACACAAGTTCTTGAGCTGGTGAGTAGACTGAATGAGAAATAATGTGGATTATATTCTGTTTTCATGGATGTCTACAATTGTTTTCTTTAGTAGTCTGGTGATTTTGCATTAAGATTTTTTAAAAAAGTTTTTTACTTGCTTGAATGGGACAGCTGAGAAATGTAAAAGAATGTCTGTGAATGGAACTGCAGTTGGTCAGTCTGGTCTGTATGGTTCCTGGCTGGAGTGATACTGGTGTGTGCAAGAGAGTTAAAACTGTGGATTAATTAGTACTGTCAGAATAAAACTGGTGCATTGGGTTAGAGTAAGAGCTAGCCAAGCTGTCAAAATCATGAGTCAAAAGTGTTGTAAATAAAAGTGTGGGCTTGCTAGTACTTGCATCAAAGCCTGTATCTATCTATATCCACAAAGAACTGAATATGTTTTAAGTTATGAAGAAGGCTTCTGATTTTATATTGAAAAATTGACACCTTGAACAGAGGCACTGTTTTTACATATTACTTTTAACTCTAAACTGAACCTTCTTCTTCATGGTCTCCGCGAATGCACACAAATGGGTTAACCTCTGTGCATGCACAAATATTCCTGTTTTTTTTTATTAAAAAAACCTCTTATTTACAAATGCTGCTTATTGTTTTATAGATAACAGTCACAAGATATTAAACCTATGTATACTGCTAGTCAGTGTGATGACACGTGGCTAGTGTGGTATCAACACAGTAAATAAACCTGTGTTTCACCAACAACATTCTTACTTTTTAAAAAAAGAGTGTGAAAACAGCCATTAGCTGAGTCAGAGTTAAAGCAGCAGTGTAACACGTGTGTTGATGACGGGGTAATCCAAGAGAAGTACCTGTTCACAAATTTAAACAGCAACCTCAATCTTAGTGCAAGGGTTTGGGTGTGGTTGTCATTTGGACGGTGGCACCCACAGATAGAGAAGGCATAGAAAGCAGGTATCTCAAGTAGCACATCTTTTTGATGTATATGTTTCCCCCCAATTCATTGTGATAGCAGCATTAGATCTACTCATGTACAGCTGGTCCTCCTTGCCTCCATCAAAGGGTGTCACTTCTGTAGTGTGTAGAGCTTCTTGGGTAGAAATGAACTTTTGTTTCCAAGAAATGAAATGACTGGATAGACATTCCAAGGTGTTTGTATGAAAGATTAGCACATCTTCTGATTTATCACAAACACTGAAATGAACTGCCAAGTTATGAAGTTTAAAGGGAACTGGAAAACTTTAAACAATTCTACACAGTTACAGATCCTTGTTGAAGAGGTTTTAATAAAATTTGATATTTTAAACCTCATACTGTACATTTAAATTTACATTAGTCTCAGATAAAAAATAGTTTTCTTACAAAGTACATTTTTTCCAGTGAGCTCTTTTTTTATTGCAGTAAAAATAGCTGCTACACATCTTTCTCCTAATTGCTGAAAAGGAGTCGGAATTATTTCCAAAAATAGAATTCATATTTTAATCAGAATAATTCACTTTGGATGGGGAAAAGGGATGGAGAAAAGGTCAGACCAAAGGAAAAAAAAATTAAGGTTATATATAAATTTTTAAGAGAACATGCACAGAAGAGGTATTCCATCAATAAATATATTTTAACCAATATTAACAATTTTAATTGAGAGAAGTCAGACTGAGTCTTCATGCTGGGAACTGCACTATCACACATCTGCTTAAAATGATCCATTTGGCAACCATGGATCATGCTGCCTTGCCCAGCAGAGGCACTTAGTATGTGCCCAGCTTAACCTATCAAATCCCTTTGTAGGTAAACATCTTCCAAAATGCCATGGACACTCCTTTTCCATAATAAAATATTTGTTTCCATCCTCTTTCAGATGCTTACATTAGCTTAAATTACAATATACAATATCTATTAAATAGGAGCATAAATTGCCAGAGAATTTTATGAACGTGCTTACACACACACATACACACAAGCATACACACATACACAAATATACAGACCCTTGAAATGGTATAAAATGTCCTTGTGAGGAATCTCTGCCATTGCTCCATCTTGGTCTGAAGCTATGCAACTTGTTTGTGTATAGTAACACACACACACACACTCTGAGAAAATGCCCAATGCAAAGTCCTTTCAGCACCGGTGTTAAAGGACAGCTAGCCTTTCTCTTATAATTACAGATGCCACAAAGTGTAATATCTGCAAATTTGCTCTTTTAGGTGGGTTTCTTTTGCGCTAGAAATTCCGATGGCTATCAGCCTTTGGTATAGGCAGTGCCCTCAGTTATATGGCAGTGTATGCAACCAAAAGACCAAAGCCTATTTATAATCTTCACGTTGCAGCTGAGAACTATGCTGATTTCACACAAAGCTGCTCAAAAGGGTAGAAAACATGAAGATCTGAAGATGAAGAGCCTGATAATAAGGCTACTTTGCTTTCCTTCAATTTCCCCTGACTCAAAAAAAACCAACCCTACTTCTTTAAGGTCACATTAACAGTGCACCATTCCAGTCAGAAGATAAAACCAATGGCTGATGCAGAAGGTCCTGATTCACAGTTCATGCATTTTTGCACTCTGTGTGAAAGCCACACAAGCTTGTTAGGCTCAGTCCTCTGTGTCCGGCTGCACGCCTAACATTGCATGAAGCTCCTCTGCTGTATATCCCAACAAGTTCTGGAGGTCACATACAAAGCGATATACGTAGCGTTTCCCTGAAGTCTTGTGAATGATATTCTTATCATAATAATAGCGCAGGCCACGGCTCAGCTTCTCATAGTTCATTTTGGGCTTGTTCTTCCTTCTGCCCCATCGCCGTGCAACCTTAAGCAAGAAGAGAAAAAGATTATTTCATTTAGTCAAGGGCTGTTAAAAATATGTTAACGTATTTGGCAATTCAGGCATTTAGCTTGTTTCAAATACTATGAACCTGAATCACCAGTAGCTGTATGAGTAAGGTTAACATGGAATGACTGGGAGAAAGAGCTATAATACAAACTTCAAATTATAACCAAATAAAATACTCTAAAAAAAGAAAAAAAGAAAAAAGCAAAGTAGCTGTAAGTAAAAATGAAATGCAGGGTTGAGAAATACTATTTATTATAACAATAATCATGTGCCGTCAAGACAATTCTGATTTATGGTGACCCTTTTCAGGGTTTTCCAGGTAGAGAATATTCAGAAGTGGTTTACCATTCCCTTCTTCTGAGGGTATCTTGGGACTGTGCAACTTGCCCAATGCCACACAGGTTGGCTCTACTCATAGGAGGCACAGAGAGGAATTGAATTCCCAACAACCTCTGGCTCCATAGGTAGACACCTAAACCACTGAGCTATCCAGCCAGGCACTATTTATTAGGACTGCCAAAAAAAGTTACAAAATGGCCCAAAGGTGGCAAAAGCTTTTTTATCTGATCTACTGATTATAATAAAAGAATCAGTAAATAAGCTTTTGGTTCCTCTAGAACTTTTTCTCAGACTAGAAACTTGTACCGAGTAAGGGACTCGTGAGCCTTGAAAAAGGAAATGGGCAGTTTCCTGAGCTTCAGCCAGCCAATCACTGTGCACTCCAACAAGCTGTAAACAGATACTTTAACACATCCACTGAGTCTGCCTTCCACAACTTGCAGCTAGAGAGACACAGAAACAGCTACCTGATGCTTAACAGATCTTCCAACTCTTTCAACAGCAGTGATCCTATTCTATTTCAGAGTTAGATCTTAAATTTAAAATATCTTCTGAATGGACCTTGCTTTAACAATTTATTAAGCACCATATTTTATTTAAAGTCAAGAGCTAACAAGTTCATTTGAATATGTATCAAATGCTTTTTACAGATCTAGTTAAATGTGGGTGGCAGGCACTGTCTACCTAAAATCTGAGCTAGAAAAAGTTACAGTTTTGGCCTACAGCTCCTCAGAGTACTTCAGTCTGATGGTTGTGCTGGCTAGGAAATTCTGGGAGCACTGGCCATAAAGGGTCACTTTTCCAAATTCTGGTAAATTCATGTTAAGATCTTTAGCATTCCTGCTTACTATAAGGTTAGAGTATAAGCTTCTGAACATGGTGATATGCAGGCTTCCACTTTCCTTCCTAGGAATCCCATAGAAGAAAATGCAACAACTATTTTTCATCCATGATAACTGAGCTACTAACCTCATCTGGGTCAGCAAGTTTAAATTCCCATCCATCTCCAGTCCAGCTAATGAATGACTGACAAGATTTGTCAGTTAGGAGCTCTAGAAGGAACTGCCACAGCTGTATAGGTCCACTACCTGTTATATAAAGATAAAGTTATTAAAAGTATTTTATACACTGAGAGAAAGAGTGAGAGAGAGAGCACAAAATGGACTACCTCTCAACAGGTGCTTATTTTAGGAAAAAAATTACATATTTATTTTAAGATCTTCAGGACTAAAAAATAAACCTGCTGTCAGAATCACTATCAGAAGATCTACATTAGGTAGCATTAAACTCGTTGCAGACCAGAATTTTTGTTTTTAAAATTCAGACCAGAGGTGTGAAGGAAGGTACCTTCTCTCCCTCCAAACTGTTGGATATAATTTCCAGTCCATTATAAAACACATTCCAGATGAATGGCATTTTTGAAAAGAATTAACTGGACAAGACACCAACTGGACATGTTACCAAGCTCCAGATTTATTTGGTGTTCATATGGCTGCCATATCTAAGGTTTAATTAATACTTGTTTTCACAGCAAATACAACATTAGGCATCAAACTAGTTGGCTGTGCTCCCATTATATCCAATAAGGACTTCTCTCTGCTGTACCCTTTACTCCAGCAGAAATGCACGTTCATGGGGGAATCAACAGCAAAAGAAAAGGACAGAGTCCCAAAGGCAAAAAGATTAGGAAAATAGTACACTTGCCTGTAAACCCTGCTAGAATTGCTGCAGGTATAACTGGTTTTCCTTGCTCTACAGGGTCACTCCTTTCTTGAATATAGTCTTTGAAAGACATTGTGGGTTTGTTTAGGCACAAGGATTGGTTGCAATCATCTTCAAAGCTCTCATAGCTCTCATAAGATGGCACACGCTGAACATCTACTAAGGAAGATTGGCTATTCCAGGACTGTAGCAATGAATCTGAGCTCTCATAACTTTCTGTGCCACTGTCACTTGAGTCATGCTCTCTAGGTTTACCTAAACAAGAAGCAGAAACCATTGTAAATATGGGTTTACCCCGAGATTTTGAAGGAGGGGTATTAATCCTATAATTAAAATGAATCGGCTCTTAATTTGTTGTTTAAACTGAGATTAGAACTGACGTGGCAGAGAATACAGACCCAGAACTCCACCTCTCTTTAATTTTTCAATGAAATTAGACTATAGTGATTTATTTACAATTACAGTTATCAAATACACATACTACTGCATCTCCAAGTCACCATTACTTAGAGATTTTTAAGTCCTTTAGAAGAAGCATTTTTGTCTAGTTGTGGTCAAACAAAACACCAGCTTAAAGGCAATATTTTCTACTTTATAAATATGACATTTACAGGGAAATCACTAAAATCTTAATTGGAAGTGTTTTGCTGTTGTTTTTGCAGGTTGAAGGGTACTTTACTGAAACTCATCAAAAAGCACAATGAGTTCTCCACAGTGAAAAAAATAATGGTTTGTGGGAGCAGCTGTTAGATGGAAGAGGGGGTACTGAACTCAGTGAAACCAAAAAAGCTGCAGAAACAGCTTGCGTATTTGGAAACATGAGCACACGATAGTAGTTTTGTTACATCAGATACATTTTGTCTCTAGCAGTTAAAAATAAACATTAAATAAGATTACATAGTAGTCATGGCACATACACTTACCAGAGTTATCCAACAGCAAGTTCAGATTGTTTCTTGTGACCTGATTCATGGAGCAGTAGACACTGACTGCTTCTAGCTGCGATTTAGGATACATCGGAAATTCTTGTTTTAAATTAACTAGATTTGGTCCAGCTGCTGTCTGACATATCTCACCCAAATGGCTAGGTTTGGGATAGTTTGGAGTTTTCTGGTAGCTGGATACGTGAGCACAGTAATGTGCTTGATCAATGTCAATACCTGAAAAAACAAACAACAAAAAATAGGCATTTCTTTTTCATAAGAGTCCCTGTCACACACTCTAGAACAGTAGAGCAATACATAAATGTTTCCGCAGAATCCTGTCACTCTCCCTGTCCAAAGGTTAACAATGATGATAGAAATAAATCCCACTGATATCAGTATTCCCACCTATCCCTATCCAAAGACATTGTTTTTGGCAATGGGCTGTTATTGTGTCCTTAAAACCTTTTTTAACAATCACTAAATTTCTTTCAAAAAGGAGGTCAGACAAAATACTGATGTCATCCAGGTACAATGTCTTTCTTTTATTTTTTTAAAAAGGCTTGCAGGTGAATATTTGGCCCTCCCAGCATGGCCAATGGTAGGGGTCTTGTGGGAGTTTTATCCTGTGGCCCCCTCAAAAAAACAAACCAATAAAATAAAATAAAAAACACACCACCATCTGGACCAAACCTCCACATTAGAATGTTGTGGCCTTATCTCTTTATGTTATTCCCACATGTTTCAAAACACCCACAGCTACTAGGGTACCTAATTTGGAATACCAAAACTGGATACATTCCGTTTTGTTCAACTGCACTTTTGATATCAGACACGGTCATCCCAACTTTGATAAGCAATGGACTGAAAAAATTATCTTAAAACTACAGAGCAAATTATGTCTTACATGACACAACACACCTGAATAAAAATGTGTTCAACTAAAAGAAGGGAATTACGTATACAGGACTCTGTAAATATATATTTGGCTTTTCCAATCTCAGATTTCCTTCTTTGGTTTTTGTCAGTCTATGTGGATCTGAAAAAATGTTTTGAACCCTATTAATAATTCCTCCTCCATTCAATTACTTTGCCACCAACTGTTGGGAAACTCTCCTACACCTATGTTATATACGTGTGTGTGTGTGTGTGTGTGTGTGTGTGTGTGTGTGTGTATAAACTGAATTGAAAGTAACAGGAACATAAGAGGACTTTTTGAAATTTGCTGAACCTGGATGCACAGACATACACAGCACTCACTCAGTTTTGTGTACAACTCAGGTATACAATGGGAGATCCACCTGCATCCGTGGGAAATGCAAATACCTAACAACAGTAGTTTGCCTAATTTAAAGACACTTACCTAATGTATTGTTGTTGACCCAGTGTGGGGATGAAGTGAGATGGGAATTTTCTATATACTGCTCCTGTGGCTTTTCTTCATTATCTAAAAGCAGAACAAGCATTTTCTGAATGAACAGTTGCAAAGAAGAATTTGTTCTGATTATGTTAAATACAATATGTTTCATACTGGCCACAGTCAGGTTTTTTTTCATTGATATCTCTCTAGCCTAATTTTGCCAGATCAGTATCATGATCTGAAACATAAATGAGCCCAACCTTAACACTGTTAGGCATATGTACGTCCCACTAATTTCCACTGAGTGGTGAGGAGAGTAAAATCTTAGTTTTCCTTTTTCAATCAGTGGAAATTAAGAACATTTAATGATGGTGAAACTGTGCTCAGACATGGGGCTAGGATTCCATCTTGGGAATACATTTATGCACCACAGATATTAAGCTTTCATTTTGGCTTCATACATTTACCTTTTATCATCTGGTCCAAGTGTTCCCACAGAATATCGCCCACATAATCAGGTGCAAGTTCCAAGAAGTGCTCCTTTCCCAGGTTGCATAACTCTTGGCCATTCATAGCAAACCTCTCGAAGTTCACATTTGCCAAACTGAATTCATTGGTAGCCCAGAGAAGCCACTGACACACCTGCTGCTGTGTCCATAGCCATGGATCTGGAAAGAGTAAGACAGGCTAATTAACAACTTCAGAGGAGAGACCTCTTCCAATATTCATTTTCAAACACAGCACATACTATCTGCAAATGAGACTGTGATGAACTATTGGGTACATTAGCAAAAGCATTCAATTGCTGATAGGTTGCCTGCCTGTCTGAGTGTCTTGTGTTGACTGCTGACTCTTTTACAGTCAACACAAGACACTTAGTAAATTAACTCAGACTATAGTCTGATATATAAAGATTTGGGCCCTAGTGAGATAAATGAAATTTACTTTCAAGTAACACATTTAGGATAAGAGCATCACCTAGCAAAAACTCCCAATGTTAACCAATTAGAATTATCTTGTGCATTAAAAAAAAGTTTGTGGGGGTGAAGTCACTTACTGCTTGGAATGCCCAGTCTGCGCTGTTCTTTTGCAAATCCACTGAATGTTGCTTTTAAAGCCTGACTCATCACAGCCTTGCTGCATGGAGTTAAGAGAGGCAATTCACAGCTGTTCGATTCTGAAGAGTAAGAATTCCAATGTTGTAAATGATGAAAGCCAAGGGAAGGGGAAAAAAACTTAATATTTTTCTATTTGCAGAAAGTGCATATGAGGAGAAAATATTTATGTTTCTTTTCTTTTTCTGAAGACTAGAAAAATACTGAGAAGTCTACAAGCTCATCGCATACATTTGGGTTGCCACCATTACATCTTATGGTTTCAGTCTAGAACTGTACATGAACTGTAGATATGGCAGTTCTGTTTTAAAACCACATTAGTTTGGCCAGAATCCTACTGCTGATTTATGCTTGCATAAGGGAAATCATGTAAGTGTTGATGGCAAATTGCCACTCATTAATGAGATGCTGGTTGCATTCCTGACTGTGTGCCCAATTGGAACATACTCAGTAATTCAACCCAGCCCATGGTTAATTAGTGACAATTTGTCACCAAAACTTATATGATTTCCCTTACATAAGCTTAAACTAGCAATAAGATTCTGGCCTTTGCTTTTAAATGTATTCTTTTACTACAGATCCCAAGTACAGGACTCTCACGACAAGAGCAATCTATCTGCAAATGAGACTGTGATGAACTATTGGGTAGAGTTAACTGACATATTACATACAGAAGTCCCTTGTTATGAGTAGAACTAGATGAGTCTTGCATCCTGATCTATTTCAAGTGTGGGAATAAAAATTAATTTATCCTGTTCCTTTGTTTGGAATGGCTTCTATTTAATTTTCAACAGAACAAATCAAATCAATCAGTGGGCAATATCTCTGTATGGTGGAATAATAAGAAACCACAATTACACTTAACAGCTGATGCCCATATGATCATGTTAATATATGTGTTAGGGATAACAATGTAATGTCTATGAACAGTATTTCTGTACATATGAGACCAAGACATTTCTCATCTAAATGTACAATTAGAAATTGTAGATGATCAATGGCTTTGAGCATCCTGCAGATTGTCATTTCTAATTCCTTAGACAGGCAGTTAGAAGTTCCAGCCTGTTAAGAGTATCCACCTGTTCACTAATGTAACAGAACTGCAATATTTATAAAATCATCATTTACCGTAAGAAATAGAATCAAGGCCTGTAGGCACTTCTTGGAGAGTCTGATCTTCATTTAATGAGGGGACATATCCCATAAACAAAGAATTTGCAGCTTCAAAGCTATCAAAGGCAGGTTGCCGCTGAAAAATAAAAATAAAAGTGAATGTAAGTATTTTCTTGCATTTACAATAACATGCTCATCTTACAATGGAACAAAATGTGACTCTCCAACTGAAAACACAACACCAAATTAGGATAGCAGTGTCTCTTTTCCTGTTCTACAGAATCAGTGCAACACATTCATATAAATCACTTTCCAGGAATTTTAATCTTGTACTGATTTAACACAGTCTCTTTTATATTGAGCAATCGATTCTAGGTAATATTCTCTTTTCTCTGATGTCAACTAAGAATTAGTGGCTCTTGTAGACTTCTTGGTTTACTTAAGCAGTAGTTCAAGTACAAATCCGGGAAGTTCCCCATACAAATCATTAAGACTTGGAGCATGTCAAAGTAACATTTTACCAATTAAGACTGCAAGATTTCCCTCTCTGACTTATAAATAAACCTCTTAAACTTAGTGGAACTCACTTCCATGCAAAGATTTGTACTGTAATGTAATATTTTGCATTACTTCACTTCTTTACTTTTGTATTTCTTATATGCAAAACTGTCTACATTTGAATGATCGTCCCTCATTATGAAACTCAGAGGAGGAGCCATCTACTTCATGATCTTTATTATTTTCTTTTAGAAATCAAGTTTGAAAAAGATCTTTCTCAGACTACAGTATGTTGGCTGTTTCTTTCTACTGTTATGAGACAACAAACATTTGGAAAATTAACAGAGCTAGGAAGGAATACAACGGGATCATGCTTACTTGAGCTTTTCCTGTTTTTAATTTAAGAGATAAATAGACACACATAATGTTTAAAAAATGACCACTGACCACTTCTGCATTGTTTAGATAACAATGGAATGCATATTGGGTGTTCTATTTTTAACAAGTATTCATTCATGTGCAATGCTATCCTATGCATGCTTAGCTAGAAATTAGTTCCACAATGTTCAAGTGGGATATATTTCCTATGCCAGTAACCAATGCAATGGTTCTACCAATCCAAGCAGGAGAGGGCTACCCTTCCCTTCCCTTTTTCAGCCCCTACTCCACTGTCCATCCTAAAAGTCTGCTCCAGTGAGCTTAGAATCCCTCTAAAGCAAGTTTTCAGAGAGCCACCTGGAGGGGAGGGCAACAAAGAAAGTCAGAACAGGATGTAACCCTCAATAAGTATATTCAATATAGCAGTGTCTGATGTGCATCTTGACTAACTTCTGTCGAAAATGAACATGTGATGTAAGGATGCTCTAAGAGACCACAGACATTTTGACCTTATACATGTCAATTTAGAAGCAAGCCCCATCAAGTTCAAAGGGGCTTACTTGCAGGTAGGGGTATGTAAGACTCCAGTGTATTGCTCATACTGTAGTTCGGATGAACTCATTTTAAGAATTTCAAATTGTCAGAGCAACAGCATTCAAAAAAGGTTTTGTTTCAGTTCAGGATGAATCTTCTACTGACTGCAGTCTTTATTTCAACAAAACATGTCAGAAACTGGAGACCCTTATGCAATCTACATTATTTCTCAGACACGTGAGTGTAATTGTTGGTTTTAGCACCAGAAGATCAAAGTGCTATTTCGTCAAAGTGGTTTTGACCCGAACAAAGGAACTGTTCATATATACAAACTAAGAGTAAGAGAATTCAACATCAGGAACCCATTTGATAAATTTGCTGTATAAATGAAATGATTAATAATAAGCCAGCTGTCTAGCCTTCTAACAACAGAGATTCTTTCAGTGTTATTAGATAAAAAATCTGACTCATTCCCAGTACTGAGGGGAAAGGCCAAGCACTTGCAACATAATCTGGAAACTCCTGTGTTTTGTGTAAATAAGTGACCCTTATTCTGAGTCACTGGGGGGAAAAAAAGTAACCTTATAAGAATGAGTAAAAGGCATGCTATACTTTAAACATTATTCTGCATTTTTAAGACATGAATCTAAACAGTACAGTGAACATGTTTACAGCCTAGATGGATTAAAGCCTACTAGGCACATGAGCAATAAAATTTTATTTTCAGTGCCAGAGTTCCTAAAGAATAGTGGAAAATAACACTCATTCACAAATCCTGAAGGACTGGGAACAGCCGTACAGTGGTGGAAATGTGCCCTGAAGGCTGATATGAGTCAACCATTATACAGCTAATATGCTTTGTCACATAGCCAGGCCTACCAGCAGAGAACACAGCCCAGGTTAATAAGCATCTACCACAAGGCTTACATCTTGTATTATTATTTGACTTGTTTAACTAAGTGGGAACACAAGCCCTTCACAGTTTATTACCAAATTAAGACATAAGTAGCTTAACTTCAGTTAGATATTCTATCCATGATTCTCTGAAAATGTTGAATTTCAGATAGCATTAACAAGAAAAGATTTAAAAACACTGCAATTACACACAATTTATAGTAGCCTTTTAAAAGAAAGATTGCATCAAGATTATCAAATCACACTAAAACATAAATACAGAAGTAAGATTCAATGTAAAGCTGGTAGGGAAGCCTGTAGCTCTCTGGAGAGTATTGGACTACAATGTCCTCCTTCATGGCCACTGGCTGTGCTGGCACTGAAAGTCTAGTAATATCACAGGTTTCACATTTATGGTGCAAATAAAGAAGCTGCATGTAATAATGCTACTTGAACACCCGCATATTAAACTTATTTTAACTGTATCAGTATAGCTTTGACTTTATGCATTTTTTTCAATTCAGTTGATGAGCCAGGATTTGGCTTTTCAATTTGCAAAGTTAAAAAACATATTTTTAACTGTACTCAATTTATTATTAGTCTAGACCCAATGATTAAATCAAGAGACTTCATTTTACTGTATTACTGAAAAAGTTTCACTATGGTTGAAACAGATTTTCAAAGTACATACTCTCTGTACAAAGTACAAATAGAGTTTTATACTAATACATGGAAAATATATGCCTTGTGCAAACTGCCTGTTACTGAGCACACCATTTAAAAAAAAAACTCACCTTGAGCAGCCCTCTATACGCATTGCATACAGGTGCAACCTGATCCATGTTCTTGATTCCAAAGTCACTCATCTAAAAACGGAAAGAGAATTCTGTTTGTTGACAGAAACAACAAAAACAGCTCCCAGTTTATTTCTAAACAAGGTATCTATTATAATATACAGGAAGAACATTCATAAATGCCCCAGGCTTTCATCATTCTTGGGAGGCAACACTGGTGAGGCAAATCTAAATCTGTAGTTTGCAGAAAATTATAACCATGCTACCATTAAAATAAGAAGGGTGGATTTGGTTTAAATCACTACCCAGAAATACCTGATTTAATTTGGTTTAAATCACTACCCAGAAATACCTGATTTAATCACGTGATCTCTCCAAATGTGTACTCTTGCTGGTTATAATCTTAGTATATATATTCTGCAATTTCTTTACAGTCTTCTTGCCCAGATTAACTCCACTTTCAAACAATCTTCTATTCATTGCACTGTTTTCAGACACTGTATGTGTGTCAATGAATTGGGGATTATTGAAAGTGGAGTCAATCTGGACAAGGAGACCGTAAAAAGTAGGCATTGAGAAAAATAATTATTAGGTTCATTGTAAGCAGCATAGCACTTTGGGGGAAGATTAAATCCAAATTCATTCTGCTCCCTGCCAAAACATGCACTTTCAGAGAAAGAGAGAGAAAGACAAGGAGCTGACACTGTCTGCAATAAGTTACAATGGAACAAAAGCTAAAATTGCTACTCTTAAAGACTCAGCATAATTCAAAGAAACTAGGGAAAACAATTATGGATTTTTAGTAGGATTCTAAGAATTTCTAACATTATATCATATTGACATTTAAAAAAACAATGAGACATTTTAACAATGAAAAAAGAAATGACAGATTTAAATTTAAACTTCAATTTATATTTTTAAACATCAATTTTTCAAAAATTTCTACTGGGCCCATGTCTTGCACACACTGTAAAGCAATTGTTTGGATCCCAGGGAAGGTTTGGAGGCATCTTTCTATTGGGGCCTTCACGTCAGGGGGTAAGGCCTATTTCATTTGCAATATATACTTACTCTTCTAAGAAGTAGTAGGAAACATATTTTAAGGTACATTATCTTAAAAACTATAATTGTGCATATCCAACACAGTGGAAAGATATGGCATATTTTTGACAAACACTAATGATGGTGGTGTCCCAACTGGTATTATATTAGGGCTAGATTATCCTAAATTATCCAGTTCATTATTTAATAATAATAATAAGCATGTGACGTCAAGTCAATTTTGACTTATGAAAACCCTTTTCAGGATTTTATTTGGTAGACCTCAGAAGTGGTTTGCTATTCCCTTCTCCTGGGGACACCCTGATACTGTGGAGCTCATCCAAGGCCACACAGGCTGGCTCTACTCACAAGAGGCACAGTGGAGAATCCAAGTCTCAGCCTAAACCACTGAGCTAGCCAGCCAGCAAGTTATTATTTAGTTGGGATTAAAATAAAAACAACAGAGATCCTTTTTTAAAAAAAAAGTAATTAGTACTGAGTATGGCTTGAGTAAATCCACGCTCAAAATCTCATATAGAAGGTAAACATACTGAGTGGCCTTGGGTACATCAACAGCATCTCTACCTAACACGTCTGCCAGGACTGTCATCATGTTAATCATCTTTCTCCTTTTTTCCCTTTCCCACTTATTGTCCAAGTCTTTATCTGTTTATGTAAAAATGAGTCTCTCTCACTTCCGTCAGTGGGTTCTTTAAAATACAAGATTTCAGCCTAAAAGTAACTAATGGCATTGTGAGTTAAAGATGAGACTATTCATTGCTCTGCCATTATGTACAGTTGGATACAGGTAGTGTCTTCCGGGGAGTTCCTCTTAAGATAAAGTGCAAACTCCAAGTAGTCTACATTGAGACCAAACAGAAAAACTATATGTAAATGTTATTAGCTTTGCTCAGTCCTTGCTCTATTTTTTGTTTAAACAGTCCCCATTGTGCACATTATGATAAATGTAATTCTAACAAGTCATCAAAAAACTATAAAACAGTTTCAAGCACAAATGACAAAATTATAAACTAGCATCTCATCCTAAAGACCCTCATGGTTAATAAATCCTCCTGTTATGTTGTATAGATATTTGTAGCTATACTCAACACAGCTGAGGATCAATATTCTTTGTCTCAAAACAATGTGTGTTAGGGCAGAAATACGGATATCAAATCACGTTCCATATTTTTGTGACTCTCAAGAGACACTCTGGGGTTGCCCACCTTCACAACCTTTTTCAGGGCCATGCATGTCAGGTCCACACACAAGCCACAGGGCGGGGCTGAAGGGATCAACAACTACAGCACAGAGTCACAGGCCCAAGTCATTTTCATTAGCCTGTAACAATTTTTATTCAGGGCAGGGAAAATCAGCCATTGTGGCCCACCTTTTAGCATCTGGCAGAACCAACAATTAATATTTTTGGCCCAATCTTAAAATCGTTTGTCAATGTTTTTCCCTTCTGTGGCCCCTGGCTATTTCCTTCAGTTCCTCACACACCTAGCACTAAGGCAACTTTTCAGACTGAAGAGATGTTTTACTACCGTTTCAGCCCCTTGTTGAATAGTGTACAGTGAACCGTATTTAAGAACATTTAGGCAGGATAAAGGATAATGTTTTAAAATACAGGAACAGACCTCATCACAGTAGTGGGAAGTGACTTTGAACTATATATAATGGTACCAGGAACAGCATAATGTGAGGTTTTCTGACTAATTCTCTTAAAACTGTAGCTGATGGTATTATGATAAGACTTGAGTACATTTACTCAATATGCAAGGCTCAAAGAGAAGGCTATAAAAGGAGACTTATGGGGCATTCAGTTTGTTGCAATGATGGAATCACAATGAACACAAAAGGCTTTGGCACAGAGTTGATTTAACCGTTCTCCTTTTGGTATCAGTTTTCTGAGCATAGGAAGAAATGTGTATCTGTTTGATGGCATTAATCATTTAAAAAACCTTTGCTAACAGCTATCCAACAAGCCTAATTGTTGTTTATTTTACAGTAGTTTTTCACAAAAGCCACCAGTTAGTATATAAAGATAACGAGATAACCTACTTTCTTTTCTCCCAGGCCTATCTCTGGCTAATTCTTTAAAATCTCTGATAGTAAAGAAGTGACAAACCATTGTAACTGTCACTGTTAAATCTATGAATGAAAATGTAGAACTGCATTAAAATGAGGAATAAATGAAGCCAGATTTATATACTGTACTCCCAAATGTGGAAGATGCAGCAAATTAAGTGTGGAATGCTTTACATACTAAATGAAAAAAAAACATCTGGTTCAAGAATGTTTTCATCTGGCAGTCTCTCGTTCCTACAGTACCACTGCTAGTTTTCTTTTAAACCAACTGTACTGACTACATTCCTTTTATACATGCAAATTTCAACAGGTAATATTTTAATTATTTGGCTTCCAAAATTTAAGATAAGGTGTTTGATCTTTAGCAGCTGGTCTTCACTTTAATTTACACTAAAACTGGGGTTTAATAACCTGTATTTCAAAGCTCAATAGATTCAGATAATCTCTGAAGATATATTTGCCACAGAACCACAAAGAGCCCTCCATGGGATAATTAGCTGAAATTTCTACTGGTAAGATTTAAATATGATGTAGTGATTAATGTCTAAGCAGTCATCCCTCCTACTTAAAATTAATCTGCACATTTTGGCAGTACTGTTGCCAAGACAGTGTAATGAGACTCAGGAAGGCCATCTGTAATCCACTGTACTAGATTTCTGCAGAAGTTCCTGGAAATCTTCTAGATATAGGACTATTTGCTAGTTGTATAAAAACAAAGTTTTGAGGCCTGGGGCAATGCGTAGCTTTTCACTTCCCTTATGCTGGCAATTCCTACTGACAAGCAGCATTATAGGAATCATATGGGAAGCATACCTTGTTTGGGGAAAAATAATAAAAACACTCAGATTAAACAGAATTACTCCCCATTAGAAAGGTAAGTGCTCCCCACAGAACTGGCAGAAACAGCCATTTTAAATTCTCATAAATAACTCTGTAAGAACAAATTAAAAACAAAGGGAGTAATGCCACCTTAAGGACCAACAGGTTTATTACGACATAGGATTCCATCAGGCCTCAGGCCTCCAAGTATGAATTAGAAACTGCCACTTGCTTTATTGCAACTGATCAAGCTAGTACAGCATCTCCTTAAAACTCAGTCCATCCATACTTAAAAGCTCAGTTACATCTTTGGGATCCCAAGCAGGATTTTGTATTCATTGACAAATCTCATAACATCTGGTAACATTCCTTACAGTCATAAAAACACGTTAGTGCTGGCAATAAGTTAGTATGAATTTCTTTTTTTTAAAAAAAGATAATTAGAAAGGCCAAAAGCAAATTACACACTAGACATCTTAACTATTGGATCCCTAGGAATATGATCATCTTCTAGAATCTAGTCCCTTCCAGTGCAGAACTGCAAATACTTCTTTTTTTACATGTTTAAAAGCTAGTAAGTAATGACACAATGTGAATGTGCAACACAGCACTTTGCAAGCAAATAAGTTGTTCACCCACACAAAATGTTTACAAGGTATGCAGCTCTTGATTTAAGCAAACATACCTTACATGGTTACTCAACAGTTGCTTCTTTCCTCCCTTTACCTCATCACATCCGAATAAATGTGCAACAGAGTTATTACCACTTTCATAAACAGCACTGAGATATGTTTACTCAAGAGAGGCTTAGTGCCCTGAAAGCCTTCCACATATGACACTTTTACCAAAAAAAGAGAGCAAATCCTGCAAACTGAGATAAACAGCAATGAGAAAATTCCCAAAAAGTCAGATAGCCCAAATGTGCATGGAGGAGATTCATTTGACTGACAGAAAGAAAACACGGGAAACATGGAAACATCCATCTTCTTGTAACCTCTAATTCTTTAAGAACAAAATGATACAAATGGGAACTAATACTTCCCTCCAGGACTCTCATTCAAAGATCTAAAGAAGAACCCAACAATCGCAGCATTTTTAGAAGAGTATCTCCAATACAACAAGGGGAGGAGGACCAGAAATAATTGACTGAAGAACAAACAGGGTGGATCCCGATGTCATTCTTTCGCTCCCACCCGCCCGCCAACCTGAGTTTTGCAGGCAGCATCGTGGGCTGGAACCAGTCCCGAAGGCCCCTAAGTCATCCTCGGAAAGCAGTCCAAAATCGCTTCCGGAGAAGCCGAGGGACCTGTTACTGGCCAGGCAAGCCCGCGACTCTCTTCTCGCTAAACCAGGGCGCAGCCTCTAGGTAACATTCACACGACCGTGGCCAGCGTTTCAAGAAACACCACAGACAAGGAGGAACAGCTCTCCGCTTGGGAGAGGGATCAGGGCCTCCACCTCTGGGTTCGCTAGAGGTTGCGAAGCCGGCAAACCGAGAGTAAAGAGCCTCTGGCCCTCTCGATGAGCCGGCGTTGTGATTTCGGAAGGTGGCAAATCTGGATCTGGCCCGAGCGCCCGGATAAAACCGAAAGGAACGAAGGTGCCGGGAGAGGGGCCACCAGGCTGCTGCGCCCATGGCTGCTGCCCAACCCCACCAGCCCAGAAGGTCTCTCGAAGCGAAAGAGCCCGTCGGCCCTCAACCGCAGGTCGTCGGCCGCCCTGCCCCACGACCGCTCCCCCTCCCCGCTTCGCTCCTTCCCGCCCCCGCGGCAGCCTCATCCGCTCCCGGCTCGCCCCCGCCGCCCGCCGCAGCCCCGGAGGCCTCCCCGGCGCCCTCGCCCTCGCCCTCGCTCTCACCTGGGTGCCGTCGAGCCGAAGCCCCAAGAGGTGCGCCCCTCCGGTCCCCCGCCGCCGTCCGAAAACCGTCGCCGTCGTCCTGTCGGGAGGGAGGGAAGGAGGGAGGGGTCCCAAAATATCCGTGCGCCTCAGTCGAAGGCGCAAACAAACAAGCACAGCCCTCCACGCAAACGACAGCGACGTTATCCCAAGGCGGCTCCTCCGACCACGACCCGACTAGCCGGTGAGGGAGACGGGGGTGGAAAAAAAGGCGAAGAGCTCGCGCGGATCCCCGGAGCGCGAGTGACCGAGTTTGTGCCGGAGCCTGCCGTGCCTTCCCGCCGCTTCTGCGGGCGGCCCTGAGCGAATGCCTTGCGATAGCCCGCGTTGGGCACGCCTGGTTCTTGACGGGACGAGGAGGGAGGAGAGAGAAGAGGCGGAGCTTGCCTTTCTCGCCCAGCCCAGCCCAGCCCCGCCCAGCCCCGGCGCGGCCTCGCCTCCTGCCCACCCGCCGCTCTCCCCGCGCCGAGAGCAGGAAGAGCCGCCCCTCGAAGCAGCTGCCGTTGTTGCCTTGGTGCCTTCAGCCGGCGAGGGAAGGAGCCACGGGAGGGGAGGGGAGGGGCGGTGTGTCTCGCCGCGCCGCGCCGGCTGCCTCAGGGAAACCTCCGACCTTCACAACGCGAGGCAGGAGGAAGGGGTTACTACCTGAGCCCTTCCGCGGTGCCCTCTTTCTCTTGCCTGAGGAGACGACTGCTTTCAGCACCTCTGAAGCTCCGGAGCCAGTGCTGAATACCGGCAGAGCAGCCGTGCCGGAGCCGAAGGAAGGCCTACTTATTTTAGCATCACCCCGTGGCTGCTAAGATTACTCTGGCCGTTGTCGTCAGGAGGTCGATCGGAACCTGCTCTGTGTGATTTGTTGCCGATTAGTGAGGGGTTCCGCTCCTCCCTGGTTCTGCAGTGACGCCAGCAACACAATAGACACCCATTCTCCCTACCTAAATGCTGAAACTGACAGGTGGAGGCAGAACAGATAGATGTAGGCGAAGGTTAATGCATAAGCACCACTTCTAATACTGAACTTCAGTTCCCGAGGTGAACCTGCTTACCAAGACACTGTTCATCATAATAATATAACCATGTGCCACCAAGTCAATTCTGACTTGTTGTGACCCTTTTCCGAGGTAGAGAATACTCAAAAGTGGTTGACCATTGCCTTCTTCTGGGGGCAACCTGGGACTGTGCAGCTTGCCTGAGGCCACACAGGCTGGCTCTTCTTCTCAGGAGGCACCCTGGGGAACTGAACTCCCAACCTCTGGATCCTCAGCCAGATTTCTAAACCACTGAGCTATCCAGCCAGCTGTTTGTCTTACTAAGGTACAGTGGACCCTCGACTTACGGAATTAATCCGTATTGGAACGGTGGCGGCAGGTCAAAAAGTCTGTAGGTCGAGGCTCCATTGACCTACAATGCATTGAAAACCAATTAATCCGTAACCGGCCGTTTTTGGTCCATTTTGTTTGATTTTCCGGTCTGTAGGTCGATTCTCCGGCCGCAAGTCGAACCTAAATTTTGCGGCCAGAGAAGTCTGTAACTCGAAAAGTCTGCAGGTCGAGCCGTCTGTAAGTCGAGGGTCCACTGTACTCTTTTGTGTCTGGCTTCAGCTGCTGGACCTCAAGGTTCTAATCCAAAATTTTAAAAAAGGTTTTGCAGGTTTTGACGTCTAGCTATCTCTGACCTTCAGGGGTGTTGCAATAACTCTTTGCCTCTCTTGTTCCTTGGTGACTGTATTCAGGGGCTTGTTGCTTCTCATCTTAGATGCAGCAGGACCAGTCCTCCTGTTAGGTGGAATGATATGCCTGCCTCAAGGGGACAGAGCACAATGAACAACAATTATGTATGCACACTGCTGAGAGAGGTACATCACCCAGCGCATGCAGGTTCTCCTTCATGTTACTGGCCATGCTCTGGTTGTGAGATTGGATGCACATGGAAAGAACAACTATCTGGAGAGATAAAATCACTGCACAAGTTCTTTATAGGTCTTTGGCTTATGTTCCTAGATTTTTATTACTGTTCATTTTAATTTAATGCTGAATTGCTTCTGACTTCCAGGTTGTATGAATGCTTGTGTAAGATTACTCCTAATTTCATTCATAATCAAGAAATATTCCCACAGTGAAGATTTTAAACTCCTCTTAGGGATACAGAGGAAACTAAAATAAGATGTGTAGTTAAACAGTTATAAATATGGTGATACAGTTAATGAGTAGGAGTATTGCAGCCATCCTGTTGCAATAAAAATCCCACCAGTTCTTTCTCAAGGGCCAAAGGGTTTATTTCAATTTGACTTCCTCCTTAATATACCAAATGGTTCCCAGACGAATATCAACTCTCATTATATTATCACAAGTCTTATTTTTATAGGTGTTGTGCTAACCCCACCCAGCTGCTGGCAACATAAAACATTTAATGGTCTTTTTTAAAAATTAAGCTTTGCCCTTTATGACAAAAGAGGAGCTGATAATATGACTATAGAGGATGTAATATACTGCAAATGCAGAGGACAGTAATCTTAAACATTCTCTTGCTTTTTAGTTAAATATTTGGTAGCTGTTACTGAAGGGGATCCTGCTGTTACAATAAAAAAGGGGAGGTGGGAGGTAAAGCAAACAAGGAAGAAGCAGAAACAGAAGAACATTAAAAGAGCCATGGATTTATTTTGGTTTTCACTTCCACCTTCTGCACACAGAGAGAAATATTTTGTTGGTGTCAATGTGTAATGTTCAGATAATTCATGCTTTGAAAGTTGAAGTACTTGTTATGGTGTTCATTAACTGGGCATGGCCTCTTCAATATTGGCATGACAACTGAAAAGCTAAAGTAGACTAAAATATGTCCTGTTACAATGAAATGCCTGGGTTCTCACATTGATAGATCAGTGTGTGAGCCAGCAGTTTGGAAGGGAGATACAATGGAAAAAGTAAGGGGATATATAGGATCCCAAGCAGTTAGGTAAAGGATGTGTGTGTAAGATCTAAATGGTTAAGTCAAAGGTTTTCCATCTTCCTTGGCATTTTTACATGTTCTATAATTAATTAATTGAATATTATCCCACAGGTTGTATTGTAACATATGTATAAACCTTTAATTTTGTCAAAATGTTCAATTGTATTGGTGTGGGGAACCCATACTGATAGTCCCGGGCACAGAATGCTGATAATAAACTTGAGTGAGTGAGTGAGTGAATGAATGAATGAATGAGCTTTATTACGGTCACTGACCAGCAGATATATCCAGATGTGACTATAATACAAAAATACAATGAAAAGTAGCATAAGGTAGCAATATAATATCACATGTACACAATTTGTTACAATGTAACTAAATTAGATGGAACCTCCTTAGTTTCACTGGACTGAGGAGTTCAGTAAATAAACTCAGTAAACTCTGTACCACTTGAGTGATTGCAAACAATATTAGAATCTTCCTGTAGCTTCTGTAGTTTGTCTGGGGAATGGTTGCACAAGGGTGACAGAATCTATTGGATCACGTTCATGACATTGCAGATGATAAGTGAGACAACGTCCTTCCACACTTTGTCACCAGGGCACAGCACGTGAAGAGGGGGCTTGCGCAACATGAAGCTCACTGGCCCTGGCTTTAGGCAAAGGCTGCTTCCAAACAGAGGGCTCCTCAAACTATCATTGTTTGGGTGTGCTTCAGGCACTCTTGTGTTTTTTGTTTGTTTGGTTGGTTGTATATGAATCTTCGTACGTTCTATACATACAGTGAACATGACATAGCTGAGCGGCTAGTGTTTCCACCTGTCCTATTCTCATCCCCATGGTTGCCATTTCTCCATATTCTTCCCAATCTCATTTATTGAGCACCTGTACTTTTAAGAGTGCCTCTAGTCTGTTGCATGCATACATTTATCATGCCTGTAGCACAGCTCAATTGGATCAAAACATTAGTTTCTATCTCCTTTTACAACTCAGCTAGGGAATTTGTCTGCATGATTTTTTCCAGTCAATTTCTTCACTAGAGATATTTTATACACATTTCAGAGTTCCTGAAGCAGGAAAAGAGCCTTTGTCAAGTTCTCGGCTGGAGATAAGGAATCTCACAGGATTTAAAATTTCTCCTTGAGGTGTCCCATCTTGTAGAGACAGTCAAAGTTGATGAGAATGAGGAAGTTAGCTGAGATTCTTGCCATTCCTAATGGGAACCATTTTTGGTAACAGGCTGAATTGTCCCCAGACTGGAATATCAAGGGCCATATGCTGAATAGTGTGTGGAGAAATTGATGATATGCCCTCTCCCACAGTTCCACTCAACTTCCTACTCCAGCCCCCATGCACACAGTTCTCTGCCTCTCTCTCTGCCTCTCTCTATCTCTCTCTCTCTCTGACACACCCACACTCATACACACACTGATGTTCTAGATGTTATCTTTAGATTTTATTTGTATTCAAGGGTGAGGCTAAAGTTATGGGTATTTCTTTCTCTATTCATTTTAGAGTGTTGCACAATTTAAAATTATGAGTGTATATGAAATATAGGCAAAATTAAAAACAAATTAAAATGTTAATATGATTAGACTTTTTTGACCAGAAGCAGGCTACTTCAATAGTGTTATCACAGCCATTTACTATATCTTCTTTAGTACACATTGTGGAGCATAAAATGCATGGACATAAATGCTGCATTGATTTTCTCCAGTCTCAGAATATTTGCCCTGTATCCAAGTAGCCCCATTTTACTTGATTATTCTTTGATTTTCCTACTTTGCTTCAAAGTCTATCAAGTGACTTCCAGATGGTTCAGCTAGAGTCTTGTCCTGGTGAGAGACACTCTTCTGTATTCATCTATTCAGTAAGATATGTTGTTTTTGTTCTCCATAGGTTTAGCCTAGCTTCTTCTGGTTTAATATTTAGAGCTTGAGCTGCATGCAGAAAATATTTCCTCAGTTTTAGCTGCTGTCTAGAGGGTTGGTGCCCATGAAGTGGGTGGGTTTGGTGGTATAATACTTTATTTTGTTCATTATTTGCTAGCACTTCTTGGTTTACTTCTGGAGGGGCAATGCCAGCCAAATAATAGACTTTCCCAGTAGAGGTAGGTTTCAGGCACCCAGTAATAATCCTGCATGATTCATTAAGAGCTACATCAACTTGTTTGGCATGTGCTGATTTGTACCATGTGGTACTAGCATATCTTGCTGTGAAGTAGCACAGGGACAATGCTGTTATTCTTATTGTTTGTAGGTGTGCACCCCAGTCTGACCCAGCTAGTTTCCCAAGTATGTTATTTCTGGCGGCAACTTTCTGTTTGTGGTTTAGACAATGTGTTTTTGTAGGTCAGGATTATACTGAGACACTTTAAAAAAAAACCAGTCAGTTTTCACTCCAGGGCACATTTTTCTTCCAAAAGTCTGGATGCAAGGAGGCTATTGCCCCTGCTTTCTATCTCTCCCAAGTGCATGTGGGCTGAATGTTATGGTATTGCTTTTGAATGAGGATTTGAAGGACTATGCACAAGGAAAAGATACACTAAAAAGGTAGATATCCTCTTTGAACTTACAGTATGGGTAAGACCCTTGAGACCTGATATCTGATTCCAGTTCTCTAGTGTGTACAATCAAGAAGATTATGACAACAAACATTAACGCTGGCACACAAAAGTACTGATTAGGATGATAGCACTTTTTAATGCAGTGGAGTCTTGATCTAATAAGGCAACATCTGTTAAATTCATAAGGGAAGCCTTTGCAAATTGTATGTCAGCTGGATAGTGATTTTAATTATAAGACTGATGAGAACAATTATACCGCCCTTTATATTGAGGAAGCAGCTGTCAGAAAAAGGATAAGATGGCAAAATGGGAGTTCTTTGTTCTTTGCCAATTATTTCTCTCTGTTTCTCTCTCTCCCTCTTTTTTTCTCTCTTTTTTTCTCTTTTCTTTCTCTCTCTTATGTGGTGTTCTTGGAAAAAATGTTTAAACATACCCACCCATTCTCTCCCCCGCCCACCCCTGAAATGATGATTTGATAATGCTTCAGTTTTTTCCAGGAAGTATTTATGGAGTTGTAAGTTGGGTCAATTACATTCACATACAGGTATTGATTTTGTGAATCAACATACCCAGGAACCATAGTTCCCAGTGCTTGCTTCACTATAATTTTAAGGAAGCAGGAATTTTTTTAAAAAAAAGAAATGGAGTTAGTTGTTTATATATTCTTGCCATGTTTGAATGCCATGGTCTGGCTTTGTTGTTCCATGGTCAAAAGAACTTTTTCCATTTGTGTATTTTAGCTTGTATTTTTGCACTATTGTATACTGCTGAAATGCACTGGGTATGCCACTGAATAACAGTAACTCCATAAATATTGTTGTAAAATCAATTGAGAATTACACTACTGGGAAATCCCAGGAAATTCTTTAAAAAAAATAAACAAACTGTATTACAGAATCATTTCGAAAGTGTTACTAAATGTTTAGAGAAAAATCTATGCGTATTTAGCAACACTGAAGATGATTCTGTAATGAGGAAAGAAAGAAAGAAAGAAAGAAAGAAAGAAAGAAAGAAAGAAAGAAAGAAAGAAAGAAAGAAAGAATTTAAAATAGTAGAATTCTCAATGGGTGCTAGTAGAGGAGAGGTTAACCTAGTGTTGTTGCATCATCGTTTACTGTAATCATAAGTGCAGTGAGAATTGACCACCCATTCATTCACAGAGTAGAATTCCATTGTAAAGTGGTTTTGTGGCATATTATAAAAGACTGCAGTATTTTATATCAAAAATTACTTGGGTTATTCATTCTGGGAGAAGAGAAGTTCCAGCAGTGTACTGCTTGGTCTGCTTATTTTCCTTTGGAAAGAGGTCACTGCAGACACATTGGCATTTTGTGTCTTTTTAATTTATTTATAAATATGTAGGCTGGGATAAATAGAAATATAACTTCAGCTCGTTTCTTAACATACAGCCAAAGTCTACTGCCAGCACTCTAAGATGTCTAAAAAGCTTAACATTTTCTTTCTTTATTCCTTTCTCTGTGTCAAATTGTCTTCCCTCCTCACATATGGGCATCTCAGTATCCTTGGCAGGGAAGGAACGAGAAGTGTCTTCCCTTTTTAGTATTATCTTGGCCTTTCAGGAGTCTAGCACTTAGCAATATGTCAGTACTACTGAGGTGGTTTCCTGGATTGTTTAACCTGGATCTTATTGAAGTACTTTGAGTAGGATATTCTTAGAATGAAAGGTACTGTGCTTGAATCTGTGGTTCTCTGTAAGCATGCCCCTCAACATCATGCTTACAAATAAACATTTGGAGTATGTATTTCTGTTGATTTCCAGTATAATGTCTTTTTGTGGCATATTATAAAAAATATGTATTTAGAATCCTATTGGTTAGTTACGTCAGCATAAGTACAGTGGCATAAATTGCCTTGGCAACTTGCCAGTAGTTAACAAGTCATCATGTGCTAGTCATGTGAATTGATGTGTGACAAGTGGGATACAAGCAGCAACTTATTTACTGGAAGCAAGTGCTTTGAAAGTGTATTGCTATATGTGCAATGAGAAGCAGCATAAATCAAAATCACTTGCTCCAGCATATTCAATTAGAATAAAATGGGTGTTCCCAAGGGTTTTGCTAAGGCAACTGAACATTGGTTTTGCTTTAAATGTATTCACATTTCAATTCAATTCAATTTATTTCTTACTGCCAGTTTATACCAAGCATTCAGTGCTAACTGTTCTGCTTTTACTGACCTGTTAACAATGCAACGTCTTATTGCACTGGGCGAGGACTTCTTTCAATTTAAAAAATATATATTTATTAAGTTTTTAAATATCTTATCACTTGAAAAATAAATCCATCCTTCCCCAGCCCTCCCATCCCAGCAGAGCTAATAATACAACAATTAAGAATGGAGTGGAACTAAATTCTTACAACCTCCCTACCATTTAAAGAATATCTTGAATATACCGATTAGTAATTCGTGTTCATTAACTCAGCCATTCTAGTCTATAATTTTCTAGATTCAGAGTATTTCTACTTTTATCATTAATGTATTATATAAATAGATGCCAGCTTAAATAAAATGTATCTCATTTGAGTTTCCCTCTTTCCACTGAAATACTATAAGACAGTTTGTCCACAACAGTTATAAACCAGTTTTGTTTTGTTTGTTTTTACCAGATAGAAAATGAGTGATAATGACTATTTTTTCAACCGTGGGCCATTATAAGATAAGCTGCTATAACACAGAATCTAAGAAAGTATTTCTATAAAAAGAAATCTATCTTAAAAAGGGTTAATAAATATAGGCTACCACCTTTTACTATTGGCTTTTTAAAAATATTAGAGAACTTGAATTCTTAGGTTCCAAAATAAATTGAATTAGGGAATCCCACCAAATAAGTCAATTTATGCCCTAAATCTACAGTCCTTCGATAAAAACTTGATCCTGAATCAATAATCATAGAAATCTGAAGTAGAGTTCTATGCCACATGTGTAGTAATTTCAATGAATTTCCCCAAATTTGAGCTGATAGATCAGCAATGTTTTGACGTCCTGATTTTGATCCAAACCTTAAAGGGCTTCCGGTGTCTTATTCTCAGGTTGTTTTAATTCCTTTAATATTGGTTATTGCTATGTTAAGAAAGAGATTATACAATCTAGATAGGAATTCCTTGGGATTTTCAGCCATATACAAAGGCAATCAATCCAGATTTGTCAATGTTTTAACAGCCGTCTGTTTTATTTGTACTTGTCTACAAAAATTTGATTTGAAAATATGTGAATCAGTTTACTTGAACTGGATACAAGCATTGATGTATCTGCTCAAGGGAGAGAGGCTTCACTGATGCCCCTCCCAGTGAGTCTCTGCAAGTTACATTTTTGTCATATTGTTCAATCCATTTTTCCAAATTACTTCAAAAATGATGCATAACATATTATGGGTATCAAAGCTACTGTATTGTACACTGTCTTCTTCAGATCTCTAATATACCTCTAAGAAAAAGACTTGATATAGATTCTGCAGATTTTTATATATATATCCTGGAGAAGACCAACTACATCAACTCAGTTTTCTGCCCATAAGGCCTACCTGACCCCATGATCTTCTGTCCTCTTCCAATGTAAGTATCAAAAAGTGCTTCAACTGAACAGTGTCAAAATAGACCCATAGATTTGGAACACCACACCTGCCATGTTGCAGGTTAATGTATATTACACTCATCTGCAACTCAGATCACTGTTTATATTTTACAACTCTATCTAATAATGTCTCCCAGCATTTAGGATCATAACAGGAGTGGTGTTACCTCAAGCAGGTACTTCTTTCAACTATTTTGACATCACCTGTAATGTTCAAAATAGTTTGCCTATAGGATTCTGTTAGTTACATGTTACGGCACCACTAATAAATAAAAGTGCCCTCAGGAATGTTGAGTGAATTGGTCTATATGTTTAAACATTTCCTTTAAAACAAGAGTGGGTGTAGTGTAGTCGGGCTTCAACAATCTGTTAGGTTTCAACCTCAGTGTTCCTTTTTAGAGTGAACATAATATGTTTGCCAGGCTTTTCCCTTTCTAACTAACTGCCATGTTTTGAGATTTAAAAAGCAAACAAAAGAAGTCGGGATATTATAGTTTGGACAAAAATTCCGTCTTCACCTATCAGCTGTTTTTAGCCAAAGAAAAGGATTTTGAGAGATATAATCATCTCTAGTTTGAGGCACATCATGTCTAGTCTAGCTGGCTGGAAGGCTCAGTGGATTAGGTATCTGGTTGTGGAGCCAGAGAATGGGAGTTTGATTCCCCACTGTGCCTCTTGTGAATAGAGCCAGTCTTGGGCCAGCTGCACAGTCCCAGGATGCTCCCAGAAAAAGGGAATGGTAAACCACTTCTGAATATTCTCTAACTGGAAAACCCTGAAAAGGGTCACCAAAAGTCAGAATTCAATTAGTGCATGATGATGATGATGATGTCTGTTTTGGTCATCAGAATCTCATCTTCTGCATTGTTTTAAATTAAATTACTAGCTCTTATCGTCTGAAAGAAAACATTGAAGATGTGAAAGCAAATATATGTGGACTTCAGTACTAGACTGAGAGATTAGCTGAAGATGCCACACTGATGCACAGATCTAAATGAGATCCTCAGGGGAAAAAAGGCAGGGGGGATTGGATTGCATTCTGCAGTCGGAAGGGGTCTGTGTATTGGTCTAAGAACTGGATGTGCAGTTCCAACAAATGGATGCAGGGATTTCTGCACTAAAGTAGTATCTTGTGAGAGACCATGTAAACTTTTGGAAACCTGTTGTTAAACTAAGTTTACCCTTTGCAGGATTGGGAAAGGCACATGTCGAAATGTTTTTAGGGAAGTTTGAAAAAAGATCACTGTGTACTCTGACAGCACTGAGTAAAGTTGGTAAGTTAAAAGGAAAGCTAACATTTTTAAAAAGTGGTATGCATTTACTATGGTTTATGATTTTGCAATGATTTCCCTTGCAAAATTGCACAGCACTTGTGCTGGGAAAGAAGGGGGAAATTTAATATTCTTATCACATGGTGTACAATTTGCAAAGCTCCGTTCTCTGAATTAAACTGGGTAACACTTACGCCATCATTATAGTTCCTATGTAAGGGACTGCTCTCTCGACTTTCTTCGATATATAGCCTTCCAGAGTCATTATACTGCTGCTCCCAATTGTGTGTGCCTATGTTCATGTGTGCATGCATATCTATATGTGTGCAGAGCTTTGAAAAGTTACATTTAGACTACAGCTCCCTGAATCCCACAGTCACTGGCCATAGTTTAAAAAAAAAAGAGTAGAAAAGAAGAAACTTCCCCAAGCTGTATACGTATGTGCATGCATGCATGCCCATGTGCGCGCGCGCACACACACACACACATCCTTGTGTAATCACTGACCTGTGAAATGCTGAAAAGGTGGAGAGTGAAGAGATAGTATATCCCTCGAACAGATACACATCTGTGACTAATGAAACCCAATCCTCTTGCCTGCATCCATTAGGGTATGATTCATCTTGGACTGGATTTTCCTTGCTGCATGCATATCTGTGCCTGCGTAAGTGGGGAACATGCATGAACAGTAATGCTCATGTCATCTGCAGATCTTTGAAGGACAGAGACCTCTATATGCTGTTTACCATATTTTCACACACCTACCACCCTATTTTTCTTGTCTCCTCCAACTTATGATCAGCATGACCAGGTGAGACAGCACTCTTTGGATGGTCCAGTTGTGAACATGGCGTGATGGTCCATTTCAGATGAGATTTTTTAGCTCAACCTCTGCACATTCAGAAGAACAGATGTGAAGCCCTCTAGGGGCTAAATCAATGCAGGCGTGATTGTTTCTTTCTTTCTTTTTTCATGATTTAAATTGACAACTGTTTCAATAAAACACTGTTTTGCTTATATGTCTTCTGCCATTATTTTCATATGCCTCGAAGCAGCCTGAAAGCAGCTCTCCCCAGTCCAAAACAGACTATCCTACTGGTACCCCCCATATGTATTGCGTATAGCTTCTGTCATCCTCTGTCACCATGCTTGGCTGGGAAGAATGAGAGATGTACTTCAATTCATCTGAGGAGGGGGCAGGTGAGGGAAGACTGCCTTAAAGAAAGGATTGAATGAAAAACTTTAAAAAGCAAGCATTAATTAACACATCCTGCTCAGTCTTGTGCACTGCCAAATCCAATCAGTGGTTGTTCTCCCCCCACTCTCTGGACCTTTGAGAAGGACAGGTGTGTCAACAATTACCTTCTAACAGAGGTTTCAAACATACTGTGAGTAAATTGCATTGTCTAGGTGTAATATATTGTTTTAGTCATCACAATGACTTAGGTTTTGGCAAGACATAACAATGCAAGGTGAGTCACTAGCCTCCAATAAACTATGTGTATGCACAAAGAACCATGGAAAAGGAAACAGGTTTTATATTATTGATCACGTAGTAGTACAGGACATATCACGGTCCCACAAAAATAGGTGCAGTACTTAGGAAATATCGCTCAGTTTTCAGAAATGTTTACTGTATAAAAAGTTTGCATACCAATCCTACTCAGAGCTTAGGAAATACATTTTATCAACTATAACAGTTACAACTGTCCAACTAGCAGGGCCTCTGCCCATGGTGCCTGTGGTATTCTGGGACTTACAGTCCACAAAAAGCAACTCTTCCAAGCATTGTTCCCTCTGCAATCCCTCCCCTGTGTTCAACACTCTTAGAATTCCTCAGGCATCAAATGTCCCAAAGTACTTTTCATGGAAACCATCAATAACGGGCACATGATGATATAGCATAGGTGACATCCCAGGTATCTTAGGGGTCCCCTCCCTCTGCCTCTCTGTAGTAAATCAGGACTAGAGAAGGCAGTGGGAATGGAAGAGAAATGGCAAGCAGCTGAAGAGATACTGAACTCTCATTGGCTGTGTCCTCTTCCAGCTGCTCAGAGTCAACCCTCACCCCCATAATTTCCCCCAAAACTGGATTTCTAGATCTATGGTGACATCATTGTTCATATCATCAGCTTTTTTGTTGATTATCACAGAATAGACGGTCATCCCTTTGCTGTCTATGCAGCTGATGAAGGTGAATAGAATTTTTTTTAAAGGCTGAGGTGAAAAGAATTTATTTAAGATCATCAAAACAAGTGAGTTTCTGAAGATTCATCGTCCTTTTACTAGGAACTTTGTTTGCCAGTTTGGCTGTCCTTCATCATCTGCTTTTGCCAGTATGTTGTATTGCCATACAGGTAACTCAGATACTTTACTCATTTTCATTTCTTACCATATGAACCAGACATACATTGTCTAAATAACACACACTGGGCAAAAACATATTTTAAAAAACAATATCTAGCCTGAATCTCAAAAATATTCATAAAGCCATTTGTTTTATTAGTAGCAACTGAAACATCTCAAAGTAATTAGAATGCCTTTGAGTCCTTCAGAATCATTTTTGGTTTAGGTGTTCAGATCAAAGAAATAGCATGAAGAGAGTCATTTCATGGTATGATGGGAAAGCCTCAAAACCTGTAGTTTGCAGTAGTCCTGAGACAGAGTTAAGGAAATATTATGGGTTATCTGGAGAATGGAAATAAATCTTAGGGTGTGCTCTAAGTGAGCATTCCATAAGTACGCAGTTGGCCACTGTTTGTGGGTTAGTATATTTAGGCCAACCTCTTAATCTGGAACAAGCATACTGACCGTACTGTTCTAGAACAAAGTAATTAAACCTCATGGCCACAAGGAATTTTAAACAAATTTTCCTATTCAACTTTGCTTTACAAATGTGCCATAACAACTCTTCCTTGTGTTTGAATGATTAATGTCACTTATATAAAATGCCTCTATGAGAATCACATGATATGGAATACACATTGCACACACAGAGAAGAGCCTATTGCATCTGTACATCTCATTCCTTTTCCAGTAGACATGCAAAACACACACAAAAGAGAGAGACACCATGAAGGAGAGAGTTCCTGACCTTTTCATGGTGATACAGAAGAAGGAACTTCAGCAGCTGTAGCAGTGTAACTTCTATGTCCTTTGTTAAATATGCAGAACCCTGCTCCCTTTTTTTACCTGGTCACTCTATTGGTAGTTATAGTAGGAAAAACATGGGTACCACACTACCAAGAAATGTTCTACCTCATCTGAAGTGCTTTAGTTGCCAATAGAAATTGAAAAGAATTTTGTTGGCTTCTCAAGTCTTGGCAAAAGTTGTGTTTTTGTCCCTTCTGAGACTCAGTGAGAGAAGAAATGCATCTTGCCTCAAGAATGTGCATGTTAATGACACTTGCTAGGTATTCTGGAGGAATAACACAGACAAAACTATTGTTGTTGTTTAGTCGTTTAGTCATGTCCGACTCTTCGTGACCCCATGGACCAGAGCACGCCAGGCCCTCCTGTCTTCCACTGCCTTCCAGAGTTTGGTCAAATTCATGTTGGTAGCTTCGATGACACTGTCCAACCATCTCATCCTCTGTCGTCCCCTTCTCCTCTTGCCTTCACATTTTCCCAACATCAGGGTCTTTTCCAGGGAGTCTTCTCTTCTCATGAGATGGCCAAAGTATTGGAGCCTCAGCTTCAGGATCTGTCCTTCCAGTGAGCACTCAAGGTTTATTTCCTTCAGAATGGATAGGTTTTTTCTCTTTGCAGTCCAGGGAACTCTCAAGAGTTTCCTCCAGCACCACAATTCAAAAGCATCAATTCTTCGGTGGTCAGCCTTCTTTATGGTCTAGCTCTCACTTCCATACATTGCTACTGGAAAAACCATAGCTTTGACTATGCGGACCTTTGTCAGCAAGGTGATGTCTCTGCTTTTTAAGATGTTGTCTAGGTTTGTCATCGCTTTTCTCCCAAGAAGCAGGCGTCTTTTAATTTCGTGGCTGCTGTCACCATCTGCAGTGATCATGGAGCCCAGGAAAGTAAAACCTGTCACTACCTCCATATCTTCCCCTTCTATTTGCCAGGAGGTGATGGGACCAGTGGCCATGATCTTCGTTTTTTTGATGTTGAGCTTCAGACCATTTTTGGCGCTCTCCTCTTTCACTCTCATTAAGAGGTTCTTTAATTCCTCCTCACTTTCTGCCATCAGAGTGGTATCGTCTGCATATCGGAGGTTGTTGATATTTCTTCCGGCAATCTTAATTGTGGCTTGGGATTCATCCAGTCCTGCCTTTCGCATGATGTATTCTGCATATAAGTTAAAGAAGCAGGGAGACAATATACAGCCTTGTCGTACTCCTTTCCCAATTTTGAACCAATCAGTTGTTCCATATCCAGTTCTAACTGTTGCTTCCTGTCCCACATATAGATTTCTCAGGAGATAGATAAGGTGGTCAGGCACTCCCATTTCTTTAAGGACTTGCCATAGTTTGCTGTGGTCCACACAGTCAAAGGCTTTTGCGTAGTCAATGAAGCAGAAGTAGATGTTTTTCTGGAACTCTCTGGCTTTCTCCATAATCCAGCGCATGTTAGCAATTTGGTCTCTAGTTCCTCTGCCCCTTCGAAATCCAGCTTGTACTTCTGGGAGTTCTCGATCCACATACTGCTGAAGCCTGCCTTGTAGGATTTTGAGCATAACCTTGCTAGTGTGTGAAATGAGTGCAAAACTATACATGTATTTTAAAATGTGAATGACTAAAATGTGGGTAACTGAAAAATACATATAAATGCAATGTAGTCAGTAGGGAAAATGGGAATAAAGGTAGCATGCATAAAAATATATATTGATAAGGAAATGTGCAAATAATTGTGCACAGCAGGGAAAATGTGCAAAATATGTGCAAATTTCAATGCAGCAAGGAAAGAAATAATGTCTTCCAACCCAGTAAGAATGGAAAGAAAAAGGTAGGTGGCATTTGGATGAACGAAACAGAGATTTTCACCTCATTGGCTGCCAGTAGTCAAGATGGTGAGATGTGATGAAAGAGATTAGGGGAGAAAGCTACATTACCTAACAAAAATGGGGTTCTGCAGCAGCTGAAGGTCTGTTCAGAGCTATGTGTTGAGAGAAGATGGAAACACTCAGCTGAGACTTAATTGTATTTTATGTTCGTATTCAAACTGCTTCAGGAGTCCTTCTGGGATGAAAGGCTGCGTAGAGGTACAATAAATATTACCTATGAACAAAGAACGATCTTTTTTTCATTATATGGTTAAAAAACAAAGAGAGGTCTGTGAAAAATCTGTAACACAGAAATAATAACTGATCATACTATTTTACTTTATTTTATATTTTAGCTGTTATGTGTGAAATGTCCCATATAGGCTCATGCAAGAGACTGTGTTTTAGGATGTAGGAGCCAAATTTTGCCAAATTTTGGCAGAGTAGTCCAAAAGATTAGTATATGGGTGGCTTAAAAATACACCCCTGTGATTGCAAAAAATGCTACCAGGAATAGCAAGTTCTAGCAATAGTTGTCTCTGTCAGTCCTGCTGAAGAGATCAGAAGGAGATCTGTCACTGTGGGGAAAAGTATCCCACATTATGGACTGGTAAAAAAATAAAAGGCAACTATCTACTGGAGGTTGTAAAAAGGAAGAGGCTGTTTTCTTAAGTATACAGTAGCTGGTCTATATTTAAGAAAGAGCCAAGAAAATACAGTGTGGAGTGCTCTGAATGTACGGGCAGTCATAAGTGAATGTGTGAAAAACAAATAGTCTTGCCAGAGATTGCTAATCCCCAAAACTGTCAGTAATATCTGACTCATGGCAATACTAAATTGGTTTTTCGAGGCAAAGTTCTTATATACGGCAAGTATTAAAACAACCATAGAGACTATGTAACATGCTGTAGAGTTTGGTTTCATGTGTATTTCTTTTTCCAGTGAAGGACTGTATCTTCCCACATAATCCTCCCTGGCATTTGAGATCTTCAATGAGAGGTCACCACCCTCACCAGGCAGGTTTAGCGAGGACACAAGAGAGGGGATTTTCAGTGGCTGTTCCCAGGCATTTGAACTCTTTGCCAAGGAAGGTGAAGTTAGCCTCCTCCCTACGGTCCTTCAGCTGGCAGGCAAAAACCTTCATTTTTAAGCAGGCCTTTGGAGACCCTTGTGAGAATTGAGGTTTAGTAGGGAGTAGAGTATATCTTTATGGTTTTGTTGTGATCTTAACCAGCTTTGAACTGTTTTTAATAAGTGGATTTTTACAAAATATTGATATGTTTAGTTTTATTGTAATTGTTTTTGTTTTCTAGTCATTTGTAAGATGCTGAGCCTCTGGGAGAAAAATAGACAGACAGACAGACAGACAGACAGACAGACAGACAGACAGACAGACAGACAGATAGATAGATAGATAGATAGATAGATAGATAGATAGATAGATAGATAGATAGATAGATAGATAGATAGATAGATAGATAGATACCGTGTTTTCCCGAAAATAAGACAGGGTCTTATATTAAATTTTTTTTTTTTGCTCCAAAAAACGCATTAGGGCTTATTTTCAGGGGATGTTTTATTTTACAGTCATGTCATCTTCTTCTGGTTGCTGCACAAGCGTGGAGGGTGGGGTTTCACTTAACTAGGGCTTATTTTTGGGGTAGGGCTTATATTACGAGCACCCTGAAAAACCATACTAGGGCTTATTTTCAGGTTAGGTCTTATTTTCGGGGAAACAGGGTAGGTAGGTAGGTAGGTAGGTAGGTAGGTAGGTAGGTAGGTAGGTAGGTCGGTCGGTCGGTCGGTCGGGTCGGTCGGTCGGTCGGTCGGTCGGTCGGTCGGTCGGTCGGTCTTTATTTGTGTTGGAGTGTTGCACAATTTAAAATTATAGACATATATGAAATATAAAGTTCAAACAAATTTAAAATGTTAAAATGATTAGACTGTTTTTGACCAGAAGCAGGCTACTTCAATAGTGTTATTCATCCATTTGGCATGTGTTGTTTTTGCTCACCATAGATTTAGCCTAGCCTCTTCTAGTTATATATTCAGGAGCTAGAGATATGTGGAGAAAACTTTTCCTCAACTTTAGCTATCATCTAGGGGGATGGTGTCCATGAAGTTGATGAGTTTGGTGCTGTATTACTTTATTTCATTATTTGCTAGCACCTCTTGATGTTCTTCCAGATAGATTTTCCTGTTACAGAAATATAAAGGGCGAGTAGTAATTTTTATCTGTCTTAATCACCTAATTCCCAAATATTTGCTGCCCTTATCATTACATTTACTTGTGGAATGGGATGCTGTCTTGCCATTTTTGCCTCAGCCAACCAGTATTGCTGAGCAAGCTAGATGAAGGAACACTATGAATGATCAACACATTCTTGTGCTCATGTAGATTTATCCAATTTAGCTCCAATCTTCACTCCCTTTGGGCAGGCTGGAGACCTCAACACTAGAGGAGACCTAATACCAAGTTGCTAACTCACTATCGGGTTGGTTAATAGTTGAAGCTGAACTTACTCTACAATTTACACTTGGTGGCATATGTTTTTGCATATTGTTTACAGAACTCTCAAAAGATGGAATATTCAATAAATGAACCCAAGATACCCTTGGCTTTGTATAGTGATCCTCTTTCCATTTTACCATTTGTTTAGATAACAATACTGCTGTAAGAAATATATCCTCAAGAGTCAATCAAGGACACAACCCACCTTTTAAAAAATCCTGAAATGACACTCAATTCTAATTTCAGTTATGATGGTAATGGAAAATGTCCCAGTTGTTTGTATTCCACATGTTTGGCAAAGTAGACCAAAGCTTCTTGATGAATAGGTCATCCAAGATGTCAGTCCCAAACACCAGTCTTAAGCATAGCAAACAATGTTAGAGTCACCCGTAATTACTGGGATTTAACTACCAGTCATCAGCTCCTCCTCTTCACTGTGCTATTATTTATAGAAATGATTGCTGTGTTCTACTTAAAATTAAGATACACACTTTATTTAATTCAGATTTCAATCTGAATTTGTCTATAGTGATCTAAATTCCTTACCTTAGTCATCCAAGCTCTAGCTATCATTCACACAGATTATACATTTCTAGGTAATGTGTACATAATTAAGATCAATTAAAGCCACCTAACTTTAGCATGCTGAAAGACAAGCAGTTAGCAGAGGAGTCAATTAAACCAATTATCATGAGCTGGTTATTGCAATAACTTCTCAAAAACAGTGATGTATGAAATCTGAAAGTTACAAATGGACCTAGAATGATTTTTGTTTACTCTGAAATTCATAAAATTTATCTGGTACATTGTTAGTAGTAGATAACATTTACTTTTGGTACTATCTGGCTTGTGTTGTTAAATTTACCAACCTCATTGTATGTTGTATTTATCTGTTTGTCTGTCTGCTTGTAATAAGATGAGGTGTTTTGCTCCTGAAAATTGTCTTGCTTGCAATTTCAACTGAGAATAGAGATGGGCTCTTCCAGTTTTATGCCAGTTGTGGATGTGTTCATCCATACATTTGCTGCATTTCTGCTTGTTTCTGCACTAATCAATCCACAGAAAAATAGTATGTAAATACATGTCGTAGAATGCTTCGGGGGGGGGGGGGGACACATAAAATTTGCAATGCTCAATGCAGCAGTTCTTAACCCGTGGTCTGTAGCCCACTAGGGGTCAATAGAGGTACTGCTGGTGGACCACAGGGGATGACAATAATTGATCAGTGGAGCCATAATTTACCTGTGGGAGTGAAAGAAATGAAGCAGCTGCAGGGACAAAGCAGGAAAAAGTCACAATAATAACCCCTCAGTTTGTTTCACACACATTAGTTCAGTGACTGCTTCCAGGCTTTGGAATGTGCTTCTCCATGAAACTAGGTGGGCTCCCTCCCTTTTGGTCTTCCATAATCAAACAAAGACCTTCCTTTTCAGGCAAACTTTTACTCAATAAGTGGGCGTTTCAGGAATAATATTTTTATTGAATCTAAAAATTTTAATTTTAAAAAAATATTTTAAACTTGTTTTTAATTGTTTGCAATTAAAAATACTGATAAATAATAGTTTTTTATTATACATTTTTGACAGCATGTTAAGATCTGTGGTTAATGTATAGTTTTAATTGTTTTGCGCTGCCTTGAATCCCCTATGGGGAGAAAGGTGGTTTATAAATAACGCAAGCAAGCAAGCAAGCAAACATGTTTGTGAGTGATCATAATAAATTATTAGAAATGAATGCATTTTTAATACCCCTGAGAGAGAGAGAGAGAGAGAGGTGGGCTCTGTCAAAAATGTTTTAAATGACCTGTTTATGTAATTGCCAACAAAAGCTCTCAGTGACAAGTTAGTGGTCCATGTGAAGGAAGAAATTAGGAATCACTGGCTTTACGCATTTTCTCTCATAACTGACATTTCCAAATGTTCTGACACACATATATGTCCAGAAGCTGAAGATCAGATCATTACGTCCTGCGATTCAGAAAGAACAAATTATTCAAGCATGTCTAACTGAGAATCTGTTGAACTGATACATTTATTTTGTGTTGGCATGGTCTACATTTCTCAGTCTCCCCTCTGCACACAATTTTTTGCCTTACTGAGAGCCCAAACCACTATTGAAATAGATTTTTGCTGTATAATTCACAAGGGAGAGGATCCACCCCACTGTCCCAAACTGATTGCCTATGCATGATTTTACTCCAGGGAATACCCCCCACTGAGTGCTCAATTTATCAATCTTGGAAGGATGGAAGCCTGGCTTAACCTTGAGCCAGCTACCTTAACGTGTCAGGATTGAACTCAGATTGCAAGCAGAGGCTTGACTGAAGTAGTGCAGTATAACCACTGTGCCATGAGGTTCCTTACAAAACAAAACAACAAAACCATGAAGTCTTGTAGTTAGCATGCAACTTTCCCATGTTTTAACAAAATGTATGTGGCAAAGCAGAAATGACACACTCTGGTTGTTAGCTGACAGGCTCAATGGGACAAGGATATTGGCATTCTCAAGAAGTGCAGTTATAGTTGTCTTCTCTATAGCAACAGCTTCCCCCACTCCCCCAATTTCATCTCCCCAAACAGTTACAATAATGGATCCCCCTTGTAACAGAGGCAGAAGTTCTGTCAGTGACATCACTGGTGATGCTAGAACTGTGGTTACCATCAAAGAAGGGCCATGTTTATAAACATTTTAGTCAGTCAGTCAGTCAGTCGGTTTATATACCACCCATGAGTGCAAGCATTACACTGGGTGGTTTAAATATGGGTGCATGATGCCAACAGCCAATCACAAGGCAAAATGTCATGGTGTGTGATACAGGGAGAAGGAAAAAGAGCACTCTATCGCTGATCAACTGATCTGTAGTGTTCTACACCAGCCCCTCAGTTTTCAAGTTGCCTTACAAAAAAGGGATTTTAAATACAGAAATCTTGAAAATGTATTTTAAAAAGAAAGCATTTCCAGATTATATCTCAAGTGGTAGTCCAACTGCAATTTTAGCCAAAAGAAGGGAAGATGGAAGGGCTGACCACATCCAGCTATAAATAAATCAAATTTATTTATTTGTTTGGTTGGTTCATTAGGAAAGAGTAATCACAGAAGCAACAGCAAGTTAGCTCATCAGAGAAACTTTAATAATGTATGAAACAGAATGGTATGTACCAACATGAACAATCTTCCAAATGTATTGGAAAAGTCCCAAGGCTTTTGCCTCCACATTTTAAATTTATCTGTGGCTAATCCTTCTCCTCCTCCTCTTCTTCCAGAGAACTGAAAGAACTGAGAACTGAGAACTTGAGCCACTTCGTAGTCATGACTATCATGTTGTCAGTTAGCTTTTGGCTTTCATTCATCAGTTTATGAACATGATACAACGTGGCAAGCCCGCTTATGTTCTTTATTCCTCCCTGTAGGCTTAACTCACTCCCTATTTATCACCAATAATAAAACTTGCAGGCAAGATGTGAGGAAGTTTTACACCCACTCCCTGGAAACTCATCACTCTGTCATCCACATTGACAGTGATTAGAGTTGTAACAGAAAACAGGAATATGGTCTCAGCTATTTACTGTACAAGCATACTGAAAATATAATCCTTGATGCCAACAACAATTGGTGAATTTTGAATTTGCTTCACTGCTCTTGATTCTACTGTTTCCACCAGAAAGAAGTATACACTAAGGTTTGAGGAATACATATGAATTCTAGGTTTTGGATTTAAAAAGAGGTGTGTATATTTCTTCTTCTTCATCATCATCATCATCCCTTCCATGGGCACAGGCCTTGTTGAGGCGGAGGGGCTTGCGTGCTTCAATGAGCTTGAGAGCTGTGCTAAAGGGTCTCCGAAGCCAGACAGGTCTCAGCTGAGAAGGTAGACCAGCTGTGTCCACCAACCATCAATTATGATGAGAGGAAATTAACCCCAGGTCAACAAGACCACATCAGATGCTATAGCCCCTGGGCATCTGGTGACAAATGGGTTACAGGGCTCAGCAGACCCTATTGAGGAACCAGGACAGGCTGCTGCAAAGCTACTGGAACAACGTAAATGCAAAACTTGGACTCTCGCCAAAAATCAAGATTTTATTATATGTTATTATGAGGCCCGTGGTTTTCAAAAAAGAATGATGGAAATTTGGAAAAGGAAACACTCAAACAGTGACATAACTGAACAACAATTAATGGACCAGAGAAGGTTTATCATCTGGAGTAAAGTGTTTTCAGAACTGGAATTGCAAGAACTGGAAAACGTGGCAAAAGAAAAATCAACACAGAACAATGACCATAGTATGGAAGACAAATGGAGGTTAGTGGTACACACAGTAGTGGAAGAAAATGTATCAGTAGAGGAACAACTTATGGAACAGCCGAGAAATCATGAGTTGACAGAACAGCAAACATCACTGATGGAAAAAATAGTAAACCATATTAGCCAGAACACAGAAAGACAAAGGCTCCCCAATTTGCTCCAGTTACAAAGTAAACCAGTAAAAGATCTACTGAGTGATGCAAATGTAGTCATCAGAACAATCCCAACCAACATGCTAAAGGAAACAAATCAGTTCATGTATAGCACAGTTACCATAATAACCATGGAACGTGGTTTCAAGCTGCAAAAAACCCAGAAAATGCCTGGCACTCCAAAATGGAAAATTCATCTGGAAAGAAAAATAAACAAATTATGTGCAGACATTAGCAACTTAAAACATTTGAAAGATTCAAAACTTAAAAATGAAAAGGTATAAGCCAGACTATGTAAAATACATGATCTAGAAAGGAAAGCAATAGTTGAAAGTATGGAAGAATTAAAACAGTGTGTAACAGCTATAGCAAAGAAAATAGAAAGATATGATGGATGCTTGAAACAATATAGAGAAAACACACAATTTTGAAATAACCAACTATTGTTCTATACATCACTAAGAGAAAATGCAGAGCAAAAGATATTAGGCCCATGTAAAGATGATGCTCTAAAATTTTGGAAAGAAATGTAGAAAAGCCCAACTGGACATAACAAAGAAGTCTCATGGATTAAAGACATTTGTAAAAAACTCAAGGAAAACAAATGGATGATATTGTAATAACAACTGAAATGATTAAGAGGCAAGTAAAGGCTATTAAAAATTGGAGTGCACCTGGTCCAGATGAGCTGCACAGATTTTGGTTAAAGCATTTAACAAGACTCCGTCAACGTATAGCAGTGCAATTTAATCACTTACTCCAAAATTCTACAACTGAAAACTGGATGACAACGGGCTTTACAGTTCTGATAATAAAAGGTCATCAAAATGGCAATGAACCCAGTAATTATCAACCAATTACATGCCTTCCAACAATGTTCAAGCTCCTCACAGGAGTACTGGCAAGATCAATATATGATTACTTAACTGAAAACTCTCAATACCCAACTGAACAGAAAGGGAACTTTAAAAAGTCAAGAGGCACGAAAGATCAGCTGCTTATGGATAAAATGATACTGAAGAATGCAAAAAGACAAAAAAACACCACCTTAACATGGCGTGGATAGACTATAAAAAGGCATTTGACTCATTGCCACACAGCTGGATTGACACCTGTCTAAAAATGTTTGGCATTAGTAAAAACATTCAGAAGTTCCTCAAGAAAAACATGGAAAAATGGAAAACTGTCTAAATGGCCCATAGTGAAGAAGTTGAGGAAGTTAGTATCAAAAGAGGAATATTTCAGGGGGATTCTTTGTCACCACTGCTGTTTAACATCTCACTAATCCCCGTGTCAATAATTTTAAATAAAATTGGATTGGGCTACCATACAGTGGAACCTCTACTTATGAACATCCCCAGCTACGAACGATCCAACTTATGACCAGCTCTGGCCGCAATATTTTGCCTCTACTTGCGGCCGGAGCTTCAAGGTACGAACGGAAAAAGGCAGGGGAAAAGGGCAGGAAATTTAAATTTGCTAACCGTTGGTGGCGAAAGAGGCTGCTTCTTTTGCCCCAACGGTTAGGAAAAGGGAGGTAGCTCCCTTCGCCCCAACGGTTAGGAAAAGGGAGGCTCAGCCTCCCGGGCTTCCAGCGCCACTGCGATCGCCGTCTTTGGAGGTCTCCCAGGGGGTCCCCCGCCACCATCGGCTTGCCCTGGGAGACCTCCGAAGGCGCCAATCGCGGCGGCGGGGGACCCCCGGGAGGCCTCCGATGGCGGCGGGGACCCCCTGGGAGACCTCCGAAGGCACCGATCGTGGCGGCGGGGGACCCCCGGGAGTTCTCCCAGGGCTTCCCCGCCGCCATTGGAGACCTCCCGGGGGTCCCCTGCTGCTGCGATCGGCGCCTTTGGAGGTCTCCCAGGGCTTCCTCCGATGGCGGGGGTGGGGGGCTGCGGGGGTGACCCAGAGCCAGGAGGCTTGAGCCTCCTGGGTGCTCTGGTGGCGGGGGGCGGCGGAGGCAGCGGTTGCCCAGCGCCGGGAGGCTTGAGCTGGCCGGGTTTCTTCGGCCGCTTGCCTCCCAGCTTGCCTCCCGCTCGCTCCTCGCCGCCCTCCGCCATTTGAATTTGCCGCCATGGGCCCACGGAGGGTGGCACGAAGCAAGTGGGAGGCGAGCCGGGAGGCAATCGGCCAAAACCTGGCCAGCTCAAGTCTCCCGGCACTGGGCAACCGCTGCCTCCACCGCGGCCGGGGGCAAGTGGCCGAAGCACGCCGGCCAGGCTCAAGCCTCCCGGTGGCGCCGGTCATGGCGGCGGCGATCGCAGCAGCGGGGGACCCCCGGGAGGCTTCGGACCGGTAAGGTGCTGCTTTTTTTCTTTTAATTTTTTTTTCTGTGTGGGTTTTGGAGGGTAGGTTTGGGCTGGGGGGGTATGTTTCTGTGTTGTTTTGTTTTTTGGTGATTTTTTTTTTTTTTTTTTTTTTTTTGCAGTCCCAGCGTGGGACTTGCTCCAATGTTTATTTTTGGATGTGTTTGTTTTTTGTTTTTTTGCAGTCCCAGCATGGGACTTGCAGTGTTTTATTTTTTTAATATATATTTTTGGTATTTTTTTCTTCGGCCGGAACAGATTAATCGGTTTTCAATGCATTCCTATGGGAAATGGTGCCTCTACTTACGAACGTTTCAACTTACGGCCACCGTTCCAATACGGATTAAGTTCGTAATTAGAGGTTCCACTGTATTTCAGAACAAGCAGAAAGATCAATCATCTGTTATACATGGATGACCTAAAACCATATGCAAAAAGTTCCATGGAGATGGAATCACTGCTAAACACAGTGCAAATATTTAGTGAAGATATCCAAAGGAAATTTGGAATTGACAGATGTGCAGCGCTGTCTATACACCGTGGCAAGATCCAAAAACTAGATGGAATAGAGTTAAAAAATGGCAATATTATAAAATCACTATCAAGTGATGAAAATTATAAATACCTTGGAATAGTAGAAGCAGATAACACTGTGCACACAAAAGTTAAAGAACTGACAGGAAGGGAATATATCAAAAGACTACGAAAAATCTTAAAATCAAAATTAAATGGGGGAAATACAATAAAAGCCATAAACACATGGACCGTTCCAGTAATTAGATACGCAGCTGGAATAATAGATTGGACTCAAAATGAATTAGAAGAATTGGATCGAAAAACACGGAAACTAATGAACAGGCATCATGCACTACATCCAAAAAGTGCTGTGAACAGATTATATTTACCATGAAAAATCAGAGTCCATGGATTACTGCAAATACAGCAGGTAGTAGAGGAGGAAAAAAGAAGCCTAAATGATTATATCAGTACAAGCAGAGAAAAATTACTTAAGGCAAAGGCTCAATATGAGAAACAACAATTTGAAAATAAATTAAACAGCTGGAAAAATAAACCACTATGTAGACAACACCTAAGAAATATTGATGGAAAGCATGTTCATAATTCAACATGGGCATGGCTAAAACTGGGGACTCTTAAGAAAGAAACCGAAGGCTTGATCTTTGCTGCACAAGAACAAGCACTCCAAACCAACGTGATGAAAGCTAAGATCCAAGGAATTAGTGTTAACAGCAAATGTCGACTTTGCCAAGAAAAAGATGAAACTGTGTCACACCTCATCTGTGAATGTTCAAAGATTGCACAAACAGATTACAAAGTTAGACATGATAGAGTGTCAAAGTTAGTGCACTGGTCATTAATTATGCAAAAAATATAACTTACCAGCCTCCAAGAACCCATGGGAACATCACGTAGAGAAAGTGTCAAAAATGAGGAAGTCAAGATTTTGTGGGATTTCCAGATACAAACTGATAGACACCTTGAACATAACACACCAGACATAGTAGTAATAGAACGAAGAAATGTCTGGACATACAAAAACCGGCAATATTAGCAACAGCATATACACTGCACTGATATTTAACAGATACTTAGGTTTTTGGTTAAAACTTGTATCTGTTATATAATACCAGTCAATGTTTTTATAATGTTGACTGTGCCTGGTGTTTCATAATAATGATGATGATGATGATGATGTGCCATCAAGTCAATTCTGAGTAATGGAGATCCTTTTCAGGATTTTCGAGATAGAGAATATTCGGAAGTGGTTTACCATTTCCTTCTTCTGGGGGCACCGTGGGACTGATCAGCTTGCCCAAGGCCACACAGGCTGGCTCTACTCACAGCAGGCACAGATGGGAAATCGAACTCTTAACCCTTTGGTTCTGCAGTCAGATACCTAACTCACTGAGCTATCCACTTCTTTAAAATACTGGTCAGAATTCTGTTAGTTATGCAAGTGTAAGTGCAATGGTGTAAAATGCAATGGTGAATTGCCTCTGATTAAGAAATTGCCACTTGTACCCCACACTGTGCTCCAATTGGATGAATTCATGCACAGCAAGGGATGCCACAGCAACTTGTTAACCAGTGGCAATTCTCTGCTGCGACTTCCCTATTGCACATATGCTGGTATAATGAAACAATAGGAGTTACTTGGGGCCATTGCTTTGGTGAGAGAATGCTGAAATATAAATAAATCCAAGGTTTAATCCAAAAGGTGGTGCTAGGGAACAAATCAAAATGAATTAGCATGTATTATTTTTAAAGAATAACCCAGTCTTCTCCAAGGTAGTGCCCTCCAGATATGTGGGATACTTCTACCAGTTTACCCATTGTCTGTGTTGGTGGGATGGAATGATGGGGGTTCTCATCCAGTAGATCTGGAAAGTGACTGGCCAGGGGAAACCTGGCAGACTAATTAATTAATTCTGAGTTAATTAATCATTTGCTTTTCTGCTGAGTGAATTTTTTTCACTCTCAGCCTCACTGGGTAAAACTGGCCCACACTAATGAATCTATTAAAATATTAATTAATTATTCTACTAATTGAACTTTAAAAAACTTGAAATCTTGCTGTGCATCTATAGCACTGGAGGCATTCAAAAGAACATTAGACAATCATCTGTCAAATGTACTTTGATTTGGATTCCTGCACTGAGCAGGAGATTGGACTCGATAGCCTTATAGGCCCCTTACAACTTTATGATTCTATAATTATGCTTAGTCCACAGTTTTATATATTTCATTTCCAAGAAAATTTTACACAATAGTTTTACTTTTTTCTGTTGGACTATAAGCATATTAGTAATGGTCATTAATATATACTGGTTCTAATCAGGGACAGTTCATGGACCAAGTTGGAGAAATGTCTCTCTTGAAAATTTCAGGGGCAGGGAGCATAAGCCACCCATATTTCTACTGATATTTGATCAGTTCACTTGCAATATAGAGCCATATTCATCAGTAGCTGTTTATAGCCACCTGAGAATGTGTCTTGCAGTTTAGTCCAAGTTATTTTACAGAAATCAAGCTGAACTCTTCCAAAAAGAGGAAATGAAATCTTGAGGAAAGAAGGAAAAAAAACCTCACTCAATATCTCAAGTTACTAAATTTTTAGATGTTGGCAACTTGTACCTTAAGAGGAACAAATTGTTTAACTTCCTTCCTATGTGGTCATTTTATTGCTTACAAAGATGGCCATTACTGGTAAGCTTCCCGTTTGAGGTCCCAGTTGGAACACTGGAACATAAACCTGAAGTATGAACTGTGTGAAGCAACCAGATCTAGCAGAACTTTGGCAGAAGGAAGGAGGTTTCTCCAAGTTATCTGTGATACAGCTGTAGTGATCTTAAAATGTAGCCAGCAGTACAGTATGTGTCCATGAGGGGAAGAAATCCAAACAGAAACATAATGCTTGTTTACTTGCTTGCTTGCTTGACAGATTGGATTTAATTTATATGTGGCCTTTCTCCCCACAGGGGACTGGATCCAATCAAAACTCACAAAGCAGTGTGCTTGTTTTCTAGTTTCATGGAACTCTTTCTTAGACTAAATGCTAAATAAAAAAGAAAATAGGGAGTGGAGGGAGGGAGGGGGTCAGGGAGAAAACCTCACGTGTGGCTAATGGAGAGCAAGGTAGAAGCTCAGCTGCCATTGTTGCAATCTTTAGTGATTCTGTTCAAAAATATAGCATTATTGGTCTGTTTCAGCGTGTGAAATAAAAACAATAACAGCATTGTAACACTTTAAAAACTAACAGATTTATTTCAATGAGAGCTTTTGTGAATTACAATTCACTTCCTTATAAATTGAATTGCAATACACAAAAACTAACACTGAAATAATCCTGTTTGTCCTTAAGGTGCCACAACTCTTCCTTTTATTGTTGTTATACATTTCGATAGTGAGGTGTTTCAGAAAGCACTTGTAGGTGGACTTTCATCTTGCTTGAAATCAAGCTTTGTCTAAGTATGCTTTTGTGTAACCTCGGTCCCTATGAGCCACCCCAATTAGTTCTGCAAACCCAAGGATAACATTAGGCACAATCTCAAGATGTTGTTACATTGTTGTCACCAAATTCCTGTACTCAGGGACAAAATTCCTGCACTCAGAGGCAAAAGAAGGGTAGGAGAACTAGAACCTACCCCACATGCCACGTGTAGATGGTGCAGTGTCTGGCAAGCTGATGTTGCCTGGAATCATTCCAACAATGAAGCAACTTTTACCCAGATGAACTGTAATATGATGGACATGATTATCTGCTTCACATTGGAATTATCCCTTTCAGAGATCAATGTCAGCTGTGATGGACCACCACAGATTCAAGATACCAAGGAGTGTTATAAAGTTTATAATGTGCTATGGCCATTGTTTGAGTGTTATATTTTTTTTATTAATTATATACATTCACATATACATTTTTATATTTTATGCTCTTCTTCCCTCCCATTCCCATTCCCATTCCCATTCCCATGGCAAAGTCATATTAAAATTCTTATAAATCTTTTCAGGGAAAAATATAAATATCTTCCAAGTATATTACAATGACCAATAATTTCTGTATACATCAGGGTGTCCCTTATTATCCATTCTATTCATATAAACAATAAAAGGGTGCCAGTCAGTTGCAAAAGAGTCAAAGTGTGTTATCGCTTTAACTATATGCAATTTGGTGGTTAATTTTTCTTGCAGTGCTACCTGCCATACTCTTGAGTACCATGCTGCAATTGATACTCCCTGCATGTTTTTCCACCCTTTCGCTATAGTCTGTCTTGCTGCAGTCAAAAGATGGCCTATTAAGGTTTTGTATGAAATGGATTCATTTTCCCCCAGAAAAAGAGTAAGAAATGCTAATTATGGAGATTTATTAATCGACTGGTTTGTAATTTTATTTATTTCATTAAACACTTATTTCCAAAATAGGTCTACCTTTTTGCAATACCACCAAAGGTGTTGAAAATATCCTGTGTTATATATATATATATTTTCACCTTGATAGAAAAAACAGTTGTGCTGCTGTGTTGCTGCTGCCCAAAGAGAAGATCATAGCTCTGTGGCACAGCTTTTCATGACCACAGGGACAGCGTACAAGCCCCTGCCATGAAGAGAGGAAGACCACCCCCACTGTTTGGGGGTTGCCTACTTCCCCAATCCCCTCAAAGACTCACCTAGAGGAGAAAGAACAGGCAGGCAATGGTGCCTTCAAAATACACACACAAAGACTTACAATAGCAGCCATGGCAGAGCTCGTGGCATCCACCACCTGCTGTGGAAGAAGAGACAGAGCATCAATTCACTATCCCTGGAAGGCCTTACAGTTCCAAAATGCCCCTCTAGCTTGGCCACTTTCTGGCTAGCTATTAAAACAAAATGCCTGGCTCTGATGAGTATCCTTCAGGCTAACACTGTGGGAGGGTTGCTGTTGTCTTTTTTTTTTTTTTTTACCGTTACCACAATGCCTTGCCCCGAGGATACCACAAGAGGCAGGCAATTTTGAAGCAGCTGGTCAGGCATGGCACATGCTTCTGAGGGTATGTTTTCATTTCCCTCCCTCTACAACCTTTGACATTTCCTTACCTTGATTGCCACTCAGGGCTCTGTCACAGTCCTGATTTGCATTGATTTCAGCACCAATGTATTTTAAATTGATTTGCAGTCACGTGGTTTTTGTATTGTTGTATGTGTTCACTTTGAAAATTATTATTATTCTGATATAAAGTAGGGGCTTAAAACTGCTTTGGTAAACTACACATGAGATTTTAAATCATTTCATTAACCAGCATATTTGCAGACATGTTTTCAATGTTGCAATCCATGCAGAATTGTTGCATTTGAGGCCTTGTACTGGGCTGGCCTGCCCTCATGCTGGCTGCCTCGCACAGCCACTTGCTGTTTCTGCTGTGGGCTTTTAAAATGTATTTTTAATTTTATTTCCAAGGGGGATAGAAATAGTCTGACATGATAGTGGAAATTTCCAAGCCAGCGAAGAGAGAAAGGGGGAAAGCGTTCCTTCCTCTTTCACAAGCCTAGAAGCCCTCAATATTGTAAGTTTCTCTGGTCAGTTTTACTTTGCAAAGGAGAAGGGACTGCTTTCCCCAATTCCCACAGTTATGTCAGACTACTGCTCTCTCCCTTGGGGAGGGGGGAAAATTAAAAACAAGCCCACAGCAGAAGCAACAAGTGGCTGTGCGAGGCAGTCAGTGTAAGGCAACAAATACAATTTATACACCAAACCAATGAAAAATAAATTGATTTTACAACTGCATTAACATACATGACCATCTGCCAGCCCAGGAAAATACCTCGCTTCCAATAAAAAAAGACAATTTTGGCACCAAAAAATCTGTGCTTCTGTGTGTGTCATGTAGCCAGAATTTTTAAAAATGACTGTATTTAAGCAAAACCCAATTCAACAGCAGTTCTTATTCGCAATGTGACCAAACCCTCAGACTGGCTTATTGTTCATCTTTTTACTTCTTGAATTCAGTTCTCCACCTTTCCACAGACACCCCTTACAACTGCTGCTCCCTTATGTCTGCCTCTGCTCCCATGCTTTCAACAATGTCCTGATATTGCTAAATGTGGGCGAGGTATTTATCACAGTTCCTTGTATCAGGAGAAGCTTCAGTTGCAGCCTTTGCCACCACGTGCTTGCAAGTTGCTCACTCACCCAGTAGAATTGAAGGTGTGCTTCATGCTGCTTGCCTTGAGCACCAAAACTGCTAGCAATGCCTCAGTTTCCATTGAAGTGGTAAGAATTTGTCACATGAGGCACTTTGCCCAATTCATTGATACCACTGTTTACAGTTTCCCCCAACTAAGCTCAAGTCTTGCTTGCTTGCTTGTTTACTTTTTTGGTTTCTGCTGATGAACTGAAGATAATGCTTCGTGCATCTACAAAAATCTAAAAAGGTTTATGCCATAATGTGCACTGTTGGTTTTCAAGTGTTCAAAAAGTTGTCATCTTCTCCTCCCTCATATTTTTTTAGGATGGCAACACTGGCAATTTTCAAGTCTTAAAGGCTTCCCCACCCCACCCAATCCCAAGGTTCTCAAAGGCTTTTCCAGGGTGAAAGGGAGTCTCAGAACCTGAATGGGAAAGAAAGGAAGTTTTTCATTAGTTTAAATATTTCCTGCATTTGATCCAGGCCATGCTGGCACAAATTTATGCAACAGGATTTTGCCCATTCTGTCGTTGGGAGATGTTGCACTTCAGGAGACAACCTGAGATATAAAAACTAAATGTTTTGAATCTTATATAGAATCAGGCTCACCCATAGAATTTATCTGTCCTGTGTAATGCAGGAGTTGCACACATAGGTAAAGTGCCAGTGCGGATACCAGGATAGTTTGCAACTTTCTCTCTACGGGTGATGCATCCCCATTACGGACATTGAACTATGGCAGGTTGCTCCCTTGGGTATTACGTTGGGAGAAAAACATCCTCAGGAAACGCATATCAACCTCACTTCCATCCCTTTGGGCACGCTCCTTCAATGGCACTCTGACAAAGGCACACTCAGTTAAACTCTACAGCCTGATTTCTAAGCAAGCCAGTAAAGAGTTATCATTATTTGATTCTTGCCTTTGTTTCTGCAGGAAGGCTTCTGCTCTGTTGTCATACTGCTTCCATGTAGAACTATAACTTTTATTATATAGGATCTGAAGCCTTTTATGATTGAATGCGTCAATGTGCTTATCGATAAGACACTAACAGTTAAGTAGATTATATAGCATATAAAGTCTGGAGACAGTTGGGGAGAAGACAGAACAGCATGTCAGGGTAAGATTGCTTTACAAGGAGAGTATTATATGGTTGGACAGCTCTGACACAATAATAATTTATCATAATAGCAGGACTTGTATTGCACAACAGCTAACAGGCCCAGCTATTGAACCTGACTCAGCAATAAAGGGAGCCAAAGAAATGCCTTTGAAAGGCAAGAATGCCCATTCATTTCCCCTCATCAACACAGCCATACAGGTGTGGGGAACAGATGTGGTCATCCAGATGTTGGCATCTCCCATAATCCCCCTCCAGTTGGCAATGCGGCTCGGGCTGATGGAAGCAATTATCTGGAAAAGTCACCATAGTCCACTTCTGTGGTAGTAAAGGGAATGTTGATAATAGATTTGCTGCTTTGCGGTATGGGTTCACAAGGACAGTGGGAGGCCAGCAAAGAAGAGGTTTCCTGCATGTAGAAATCATATATTTTCAGCAAACCTATATCAGTTTAGCCATCATGGCTTCTTCCAAAAAGAGACAGGAATATGTGAGGCTGTGTTATACTGAGTTCCAGTTTGGTAAAGTTACTAAGGTAGTGATAATTCTCTGTTAGCCTGGGTTTCTCTCTGCTCTCAGAAGTATAACTCACTGCAGGATTTCTTAGGAGGGGAAAGATTTGGCTTTTCCCTGTGCCATTAAAGTCTGTTGTATGTAGTATGTAAGTGGTGTGTAGCCCATAGATTGTCACAGCTGAGTGTGTGGGCTTCAAGTATGTACAGGCAGAATGCAATGTAGCAGAACAATTCAAAGGAAGCACATTTTCCTTCACACTGTTCCTTTTCCTGTCACTCTTCTTTTCATCTAAACATTTTACATTTTACGTGGACGCCTGTAGAAAAGATTTCTCTCCCATTTCCAGGACACATTCTTCTATCTGATGTAGTCTTGATCTTGCACATAAAGATAAATTGAGTATCCGTTCCCCACCTTGTACCATCTGTAGTTCTAGGTAGACATTTTGCTATAAATAAGCAAATAAAGACATAATACAAACAAGCACAGATTAAGTTATTCTGAAATGCCATGTACACACAAAATAATTTTGAGGAGACGTATGTACGAGCTCCAAGCCATATTATAATGCAGACAATATGCAGCAACATATACAAGTGTTTTTTCAGTTTGTGCTTCCTCTTCCTTCAGAAGGGGCACCACTTAAGATTCAATTGCATGTACCAGTATTTAGCATTGTTTATGCTGGACTGAAGAGCAGGCATATAACAAGTTTTACGTCTCAAATCATAGTTGTACAGATGCTAGATGATTTCCGCTCAGCTGTGGTCACAGTTCATCTCTAATGAAAGTGTGGCTTACATTCAAACTACTGGGGAATTCTGATAGAAAAGGGGGTTTCTGGGAATTTAGTTGTTCCTTTAAGTTAGTAGAGGGTAAGGCAGGAAAAATGCAGAAACAAGAAGAGGTCAGCCCAGTCTTTCCAAACACTCTCCCTGGTTTGCACACAAAACTAGCACTATGTATGAGAAAAATCACTCTGAAAGCATTTAAAGTAGAAAAAGGGTATTTTTAACTTACAAGAACCATATGTAGTTACAGTCAGAGGGAAAAGAGGGGAAAATGGAATCTTCAGCATACAGAAGCCCCTGCATGTTTGTGCTTGGAGGATGTTCAGAGGATGAAAAGAGAGCTGTCAACAAAAGTATGGGAGCAAAACCAAAGAGGAAGATGGGGGTGGGGTTGCATCAAATGCCAGACATGGAGGGAAAAACTTTACCAATCAAGTTTGTAGTAAAGAACAATCACATTAGGCTGTAAATCCCCTTCCCATTGATACCCAGTTAGTGCATTCCAGACTGCTATTATCCCAAAACAAATAACCCAGGAAAAAGTAATGTCTTTGAAAATTTTCTCTCCTCAGAAAATCTTTGAAATTCTAGGAGGAGATCTTTGTAAATCCACTTCCTTGCTGGAGCTTTGTCTTTAGAGGGTTTTTAAAAACTAATTAAATGAGTTAATTAAAATCTTCCATACAAGGATCTCTGGTGCAGAAATGAACTTTCTATTGGAAGGGCCCTAGAACTAAGCCCCACCCCACAGAACAAACCCAGAGCTGTTGGAGATTTTGCAGCCTTCCATGCTGCTGCCTCTAGGAGGTGTGGCTGGAAGGGACTTTTCTGAGCTGAGGTGAAAGTCAATCTATCCAGCACTAACCAATTGATGCCTCCTGCCTCCTGCCTCTGTTTCCAAAGAAAGTTCTACCTCTCTGCAGAGAACTTTCCCTGCTCTCTAGAGACTGTTGAAAGCAGTTAGTCTGTTGCTGAAAGCAATCATGTTTGTCAATTTGCATAGTGAAGCATTCTGACCAATCATAATCTGTCTGGCATCAACCAGACAGATATATAAAGCAAATGGCAGTTAGCAGTAAATTAGATTAGGTCAAATATGTGATAGGTGTTAGATATGTGGTAGATGATAGTGGCAAATATGTGATAGGATATAGATGTGTCAGATAGGGTCAAATGTGTGATAGTGTTAGGATGGGGCTGATAGGTTTAGCTCTCAAATGAGTTAGTTGTCTATTAGAGTAACTATGTCTGCCAAGTTTAAGGATGATATTTTAACATAACTAAGTCAAGTGCACGTTTATGTGTAAAGCACCAAATGTCAGTGCACTGTGAGTTTATTTTATTCTACATCTGTTTGAAACAGTAAAAGTTGTTTAATGTTTTTATTGAAGACCAAGTGATCATTTTATTTACTTTCAACTGCTGGTGTGCACGCGCTAGTGTGTGTGTGTGTGCGCGCGCACACACACACACACACACACACACACCACAAAACACAAACAAACATAGATGAATTTAACCAAAAATTCAAAACTCTGCAACAAGAATAAAGTAAACCACACCTTAAGAAAAAAAAACAAAAAAAGCATTGAAAGGCAGCAGAAAAGAAAGTGAACATGAATCCTTGCATTGTCTAAAAGGCAGGAAAAATATCAAAACTTACAGTGCAAAACCCAGTCCTTTTATAGGAACATTTGCCTTGTCTAGAAAAGCTCTTGGTGGCCTTGCAACCTAATTTTTTTAATGTGTTTTTTTAATATCTGATGTAATTTTACATCTGATGTGAGTGGATGTGTTACATACTGGTTTATCAACAAAACATAAGGGAAATGGTGCAAGCATCTCTTCTTTCTTTCCTCCACATTTCCTTTTAAAAAATGGCCTATCAAAAAGTATTTCTTCTAGCATTTGACGATTTGATGCAGAACTTGAAAATCTAAGCATCAGACAATAAAATAGCAATTGAACTGAGGATGCTATCATAAATATCACACCGTTCCTGTTTGTATTAGAAACCTATTAAATAAGCAGGATTCTGTGCCAAAATGTCTAGCTACGCAATAAAAAACCAAGTATGGCCTATGCTTCAGGATTATTTCCATACTCCATTAGTAGGCTATGGCGGGCTTTTAAAATAAATAGTGTGGCATGCCAACATATGTTTGGTGGGGGGAGGAAGAAGGAAAAAGGGTGCATAAAGTAAGGTAAAGGTAAAGGTTCCCCTTGGCATTTAGTCCAGTCGTGTCCGACTCTAGGGCGCGGTGCTCATCCCCGTCTCCCCGCATAAAGTAAACACTTCCCTAAATAACTTTTATTATTATCCATCCCATCTGAACTTCTGGCACCATTTATATGGAAGTAAATCTAATTATTGGGATACCCATGTGGTGTAGTGGATAGAGTAACAAATTAGGATTTGAACCTTTGCTCAGCCGTGGAAGCTCACTAAGGATGTGAAACTGGTTAAAAAACATTTCACTTCTCTCAAAAGCCCTATTAGGGTTATTATAAGTCAATTTTGACTTGATGGCACATAACATAAATCTAATTAGCTAAGATATCAGTTAGATTTCAGCAACTGAACATGTATATAAGTCCCACTGGCCAATCGATTTACTCTAGTTGGGGCTAACAATTGGACTCAGCCCATAATACATACATATGTCTCCACACATACATCCATTTAAATGGAGGACTAGATGTGTACAGTTCAAAGTATAGATTGTGTAAAACGCATCCCCATCCACTGAAGCTGTTTCTCAGAAAAGACACTATCAGAAAGAGACTTGCCAGCTAGGGCAGCCAAAGGATATATTGTAGTATGTGCATTGGAAAGTACATGACAGGATCCCCTGTGATAGCACTGAAGATCCTATGGCTTGCAGCTCCATACTGAAGCCTCTGTGTTTCCCAACCTGGGGTCCCAAGTGTTTTCTGGGGTGTCTCTGGTTGCCTTATATGTGTTTTAGCCCTTGTTAAATAATTTCTTTCTCAGCCTTTCGGATCCAGATATTAAACGTAATGTGTATATATGAGAAACAGACCCTCTGGAGGAGAAAAAAGCCTCTACATTCTGAGAAGGGATTACTTTATCCTGTAAAAAATGCCTTTTTATGCAAACATAGTGGGGGTGGGGGTGTAGGTTACTTGGCTATTATAAAAGGGGGTTGCAAGGAGTTAGGTCGAAGTATGTGTTACATGTTATTTAGAAGAGAAAATTTCTCAAATGCTGACAGCATCTACTTGTCAGAGCAAGAGTTTTTCACACTTCTAGCAGTTTGCAAATTAATTTACTTGAGGAAAACATGGGCTTAGCTTGCAAGTAAGCATGTGAACTTTTTTTGGACAAATGTGTAATAGTGGACAAAAGGGGGCGTAATTCTGTAGCGACTACCACACAGAGCAAGCACTGCTTTTCACACCCTGGGTGGAGCAACACCATAATGGATCCTTTGATCCCATTTTACTTTCATAGAGTTAAAAAGATGGCCAGCTATTGTAATTGAGGAAAGGCAAAATTGAAAGTGATACAATAGCTGTTGATACCAAAGAAGAAAGGGAACAACAGCGCAATCCCTCAATAATGCCTAAGATCTCTCATGGACATTTGGACCATTGATGCATTAGGGATTGTTCCAACTGAGGTCACCATATAATGTGTATCACTGCCACTCTGTCACCCATCTTCCATAGTGGTAGTGGGAAAAGAAAGACTTGCATTGCTGTTTGGATAGTCATTTTGCATCCTAGAATATTCTTCTTTTTCTTCATTTTCCTTTTAGTATGTTTTGCTAAACTTTACCAAAAAGTACTGTTACATGATTATGACTGAGTATGTGTGATTGTGGAAGCATGAGTGTTGTGTGGCCTTTGAGTGGATAGATTACACAGTTTTGGTAGCCCCCCCCCCTCCCCAAGTCATAGCCATTTATATTTCCCCCATTCATAGTATATTTTAAATTGATTGATTGGTAATGGAGAACTGGAAATGCACAAATAATTTCACAGACCTGTAGACAGAGAGGATCAGGATATCTTGTAAAGGGAATGGGGTGGGTTGGCCCCGATCTGCTTGACCTTTATTGGGTACAGAGCTTTTCAGGGGTGTTCCACATACTCCTACCTGCAGGTATGATTACTCAGTCATGAAGGACTGCCAAAGTCACATTTCTGGAACACTAAGCGGGCAGCTGGTTGGAAGATTGCACCATGTAAAACCTACCTCTCATCTGATAGCCGATTGTCCGAACCTGACAAAGAGATGGTAAAAATTTTGTCACCATATGTCAATCCTGAACTCACCCAAGCTTTTTTATCACACTCCCCGCAGCTGTGACCGGAAGGAACTTAACTAACCATTATTTACCATGACTTTTATAACCACACCCTATGGGTAAGAATGGGATGGGCGAAAATGCACCCACAACCAACTGCCAATTAGGATGCAGGCCAAAAATTCCCATCCAGCTCCAAAGGCAACCAGCTAATCTCACTCGCTAATCTCACTCTTAATCCAAGGGTGGGTGGGAGGAATTGCTGGAAAGGCAGCAAAAGAGGCTGCCATAGAGGGACCCAGCCTTTTTGAAGGCTCCGTTCCTCCTCCCTCCTAAAGTTGCGTCACACCGTGACGCTTGTCTCCGAACAGGCGGGCAAAGCCTCCCCGAAATGGCTACCCGGCGCCATTTCAGAGTGGTCAGTGGTGGCAGATTCTGGCAGGGTTACCTGGCAGCAATGACTGTCAGCTGCAGAGGAGGGGGGGGGGGGGAGAGAGGGTGAATGAGTCTCTTTGTGTGTGTGATTTATTTATTTATTTATTTAACTTATATGCCGCCCACTCTACCCAAAGGTCTCTGGGTGGCTTACAACAATTAAAATACAATTAAAAAAATAAAGCAATTAAAATACAATTAAAATATATACTCTAAAAATTGCCATCAGGACCCACAGTTGATATTATTTCAATTAAAAGCCTTCTGGAACAGGAAGGTTTTGACCTGGTGCCAAAATGTCATCAGCGTCGGTGCCAGACGAATCTCAATTGGGATGGCGTTCCACAGTCTGGGGGCAGCTGCCGAAAAGGCCCTCAACTTCTCATAGTATTGTCATAGAATGATGCTTCTTCCTGCACATTGTGAGAAATTCCAATGAGTCAGTCCCTGCTACTTAGTAGCCATCGGTCCAGAAAAACATACCGAGTGAAATCCAGAACAAATGCCAGCTATGGGCTTTGTTGGGCTCCAGGCAGCTGCCCAGCAATGCAAGATCCATGATGCCAGCTTTTTTTAAAGCATGTCGATGTTTTTATTACATTTACAGCCTACCTTTCCTCCCCTGAGATTCATGTATGCCTAGCGGCATATATGAATCTCTTCCTCCCCACTTTATCTTCACAACAAGCCTGTGAGGTAGAGTCGGTCAAGAGACAATGACCGATCAAGGTCACCCAGGCATGTTCATTTTAGTGTGGGGCCTTCAACTTGGATTCAAAATACCCATCCGAAACACTATCAAGTACTCCACACTGGTCTCTACTTGGACTTATTGTTTATGTTATGTGCTGTCAAGTTGATTCTGACTTATGGTGATCCCAATAGGGTTTTTGAGGTATGTGAGATATTTAAGGAATGAGTTTACCATTGCTATCCCCAAATGAGTTTCCATGTCCACGTAGGGATTTGAACTCAAGTCTCTTGCATCCTAACCCAACATACTAGTCACCATACCACCATAGTTTAACCTCCTGCTATTATTTTTAGTCTTTCTTTTGAACAAGTGGTTTTAGAATGAAGTGTGTCCAAACATTCTATTCTCTTGTGTTTCCGGTTTTTCCACTTTGAGTTGGAAAAGGGCTGTAGAAATACAAATCTATATCAAATTCTTTCCCAGACTAATGCTATGTATGCCAAAGATTGTATCAAAGAAAATGTAATCAGCCTCGATCTCACTTACAGTTTATTTTGGAACCTGTTCCATGTTGCTGATTTCAAATAAAAGTCAACAGACAGCACAAACAAACCCAGAAACATTCTAATATTCCAAATATTTAGTTGACAGTGAATGCAATTGACCTAGGGTGACACTGTCTTGATTTCTTTTGTCAGTGAATGTAGGTAATCAAGATTGGATGCTCTCCCGCTGGTTAAGGCACAGTAATATGTGTGAGTGATAACTTAGTCATCTTAGAGAGAGGTAAATGTCCTTGTGGGTGAGGATGTAATCCAATTCTGTATCATTCTGAGCCCTCCCTCAGCAAACATTTATCCCGGGTGGTGATCCTTTAGTATTCCCTTAGGACAGTCCACTGCAACCTGGTGCCCTCCAAATGTGTTGGGCTACCACCCCCAACATTCCTAGCTGGCATGTTGTCGAAAACTGTAGTCTAACACATCTGGAGGGCCAACAGTTGCAGAAGGCTGGTCTAGGGGCATGGATAGACTAGAAAACTGAAATCAGATCCACACACTATACAATTAGTCATCATGAGCAGGGCTGTAATGATTGCAGCTGCACCTTTTATTGGTTGCTATTTGAGTCACTTGAAGATTATGTTGAACTATTCAGTGGGCTGCAAACTGATACTGGCCTATGGATGCATGAAGCTGCCTTATAATGAGGCAGGACACTGGTTCATCTCACCTGGTCTTGTCTTCTTTAAATGGCAGTGGCTCTCTGAGATCTCAGATCAGGGCCACCTTGTCATGAGGCAGAATTAAGTAACTTCTGGAAGAGTAGCACTGGCAACTTCCCAGCCATTCTCTTGGAGTTCCCTGGCCATTCCTTTTCCCTCAAGGATCAAGCTATCCATTCTGTGCAACCTGCCCTGGAGTGTATCTGCATAACACAGTTATAAGACCGTGCCATTCTTGTAACCATCATGGCCCCATCCTCAGGAATCCTAGTTTGATAAAGTACTGAGGATTTTCTGCTAGAGATATCTAGTGCATTCTTCTGAATTGTAGTAGAAAACCCTATATACTCATCACATTTCAAATTCCAGGATTCTGTAAAACGCAATCAGGGCAGCTGGAGAGCTATTAAATTGTGTAGTGTAGACATGCGCAAAGTGCGGCCCGCGGGCCACATACGGCCCGCGAGCCGCTCCTGTCCAGCCCGCCGCCAGTTGCTTATCTTTAACATACCGCAAAAAACCTCTTTAGTATTTGTGAAGATTAACAAGTTTAAAATAAAAACAATCATAACATCACTGTTTAATTTTATTTTTAAGTAAAGTTGGTTCGGCCCCCGAACACAGTTCAGATTTTTCATGTGGCCCCCTATAGAAATTAATTGCCCACCCCTGTCCTAAACCCACAAAAATAGTAAGCCATTTTCAGGTATGGTGGAGGACCCTATCCCATCACCAGTGTTGGCGTCAGGCCAATCAATTCTTTTCATAGAATGGGTAGCAGAATCTCGTGGGGCCGGACCTGTGTCAAGCCAAGATGCTTCCCAATTCTGTTTTATCAGCCTATATAGAGACCTTTCTGGTATGTGCTTTTAGGTAGAGACACCAAGCATGAATGTCTTGTCCATGCAAAGCTACATATTCCAGAGCTGCAGCCTCTCCCCTTGTTAAATTTCCACTCCATTTGATATGATACTGTACAAGATAAACCTCATTATGCTGCTCATGATTATAGCCATTGTGTGAATGCCTCTTCTGGTTGTTGTTTAGGTGGCTGTGCTGGCTAGGGGAATCTTAAAGTTATAATCCTAAAAAGCAACTTTTTTCATCTAGATAAATTGATCTAAACCAGTGTTTTTCTAATTCTAAACAGGATTTTTAGAATTAAATTCTAAACAGAATTCTAAACAGGAAATGCAATAAAGGAAAATAATGTCCCTCCCTCCCTCCCTCCCTCCCTCTCTTTCTGTATTGTCACACAAAAATCCCTGTAAAATTGCAATGCTTGAAACTGAGTGCAATGCTTGAAACTGAGAAAAATGCCAGCTTTCATTGCATAAATTAAGATGACATCTACACCCTCTCTGGAGCTACTGATTCATAATCTATACTTCTAACCAGATGCTGAAATCCCTTAGTGGTCCTGGATGTGCTTAGAAGTGATTGCACAGGGACTACAAATTGCATGTGTGTAACTCTGGGTGGTAGTATTATTAGGCATCCTTCAGTCTCGAAAGACTATGGTAACGTGCTCTGTATGGAGGACTTGGAACAGCGTCTAGTGTGGCTGAGAAGGCCAATTCGAGAGTGACAATCCCTTCCACACTGAAGACAAATACAATCTGTCCCCTGTCCAGCTCCCTGATTTTGCTGCTTCCGTGACTGCCTCTTTGCCTCAGTCTGCTGGACAAGGGTCTCTTCAAATTGGGAGAGGCCGTGATGCAACGCCTGCCTCCAGGCTGAATGCTCAGATGTCAGGGTTTCCCATCTGTTGAGGTCCATTCCTAAGGCCTTCAGATCCCACTTGCAGATGTCCTTGTATCGCAGCTGTGGTCTCCCTCTGGGGCGATTTCCCTCCACTAATTCTCCATACAGGAGATCTTTTGGAATCCGACCATCAGCCATTCATACGACATGCCCAAGCCAATGTAGACGTCACTGTTTCAGTAATGTATACATGCTAAAAATTCCAGCTCGTTCTAGGACTACTCTATTTGGAACGTTGTCCTGCCAGGTGATACCAAAAATGCGTCGGAGGCAACGCATATGGAAGGTGTTCAGCTTCCTCTCCTGCCATGCACAAAGGGTCCAGGACTCACTGCAGTACAGGAGTGTGCTCAGGACACAGGCTCTATAGACCTGGATCTTGGTATATGTCGTCAGCTTCTTATTGAGCCATACTCTCTTTGTGAGTCTAGAGAACATGGTAGCTGCTTTGCCAATGCGTTTATCCAGCTCGACATCTAGAGAGAGAGTGTCAGAGATCGTTGAGCCAAGGTACACAAAGTCATGAACAACCTCCAATTCTTGTGTGGAGATGGTAATAGAGGGAGGTGAGTCCACGCCCTGGCCCATGACTTGTGTTTTCTTCAGGCTGATTGTTAGTCCAAAGTCTTGGCAGGCCTTGCTAAAACGATTCATGAGTTGTTGGAGGTCTTGAGCAGAGTGGGCAACAATGGCTGCATCATCGGCGAAGAGGAAGTCCTGCATGCATTTCAGCTGGACTTTGGTCCTCGCTCTCAATCTAGAGAGATTAAAGAGCTTTCCGTCTGATCTAGTCCGGAGATAGACACCTTCTGTTGCAGTTCCAAAGGCGTGCTTCAGCATGACAGCAAAAAAGATCCCAAAAAGGGTTGGTGCGAGGACACAGCCCTGTTTCACTCCGCTTCGGATGTCAAAGGGATCTGATGTTGAACCATCAAAAACTACAGTGCCTTTCATTCCCTCATGGAAGGACCTGATGATGTTAAGGAGTCGAGGTGGACATCCAATCTTGGGAAGTATTTTAAAAAGGCCATCCCTGCTAACCAAATCAAAGGCCTTTGTGAGATCTATGAAGGCCACAAAGAGTGGCTGTTGTTGTTCCCTGCATTTCTCCTGCAACTGTCTGAGGGAGAATACCATGTCAGTGGTGGATCTATTAGCTCGAAATCCACACTGTGATTCTGGATAGACTCTGTCTGCGAGCACCTGGAGCCTCTTCAGCACAACACGGGCAAGCAGCTTCCCTACAACACTGAGAAGAGAGATGCCACGGTAGTTATTGCAGTCGCCCCTGTCTCCTTTGTTCTTGTAAAATGTGACGATGTTTGCATCCTTCATGTCCTGTGGTACTCCACCTTCCCTCCAGCAAAGACGAAAGACTTCATACAGTTCGGTGGTGATGATCTCTTTACAGCACTTCAGCACTTCAACAGGGATGTTATCCTTTCCAGGTGCCTTGCCAGAGGTGAGGGAATCCAAGGCCGCTTTTATTTCTGCTAAGGTTGGTTCGCTGTCCAACTCTTCCAAGACAGGCAGGCACTCAATGTTATTTAATGCTTCTTCGGTTACTACATTCTCTCTGGAATATAGCTCAGAGTAGTGCTGCACCCAGCGGTCCATCTGCTGTGCTCGGTCCTGGATGATCACGCCTGTAGCAGACTTCAAAGGAGCAGATTTCTTCTGTATTGGACCTAAAGCCTGCTTGATACCGTCATACATTCCTTTGATGTTACCTGTGTCCGCTGCTATCTGTATCTGAGAGCAGAGCTGAAGCCAATAATCGTTGGAACATCTCCTGGCAGCCTGTTGGACTTGGCTATGAGCAGCTCGAAGAGCTTGCAAGTTGTACTCGCTAGGACAGGCTTTGTATGCTGCTAGAGCTCTCCTCTTATCCTCGATGGCTGGCATCAACTCCTCCGAATGGGCTTCGAACCAGTCGGCCGTCTTTTTGGTCTTCTTGCCAAATGTGGACAAGGCGGTGTTATACACAGCGTTCTTGAAATGTTCCCATCGTTCAGGTGCATTTGCATCAGCCGGGCCTGGAAGGGTTTCCTCAAGCACTTGGGCAAATTCCTCCACTTTTCTTTGATCGCGAGTCTTGCTGATGTCAATACGTGGTCTTCCTTCCTTTTTCGTGTGATATAATCTCTTTGTTCGCAGTTTTACTCTACTACACACCAGGGAGTGATCAGTATCGCAATCAGCACTCTGGTAGCTGCGTGTGATCGTAATACTAGGAAGGCTAGAACGTCTAGTGAGGATCAAATCGAGCTGATGCCAATGCTTGGATCTTGGGTGTCTCCAGGAAACTCTGTGTTGAAGCTTCATATTAAAGAACGTGTTGCTGACGCAAAGACCATAATAACAGCAAAACTCCAGCAAGCGTTGGCCATTTTCGTTCATCTTCCCAATGCCAAAACGGCCTAGACAGGTGGGCCAAGAATTGTGATCAGCACCAACTCTAGCGTTAAAGTCTCCGAGAATGAACAGTGCCTCTCTTTCAGGGACTTTTTTGATAGTGGCTGCCAGATTGTCGTAGAATTTGTCTTTCACTTCTGTAGTGGATGACAGTGTTGGTGCATATGCACTAATGAGGGTGACCGGTCCTGCTGATGAGTGGAGCTGCAGAGACAGGATTCTTTCACTCCTCACAGTAGGTGGAACAATGGATCTCAGAAGAGTATTTCTGACTGCAAAGCCAACACCATATTCCCTGGTCTCATTCAATGGTTTTCCCTGCCAGAAGAATGAAGTTTTTTTCTTTGACAGATCCCGAGTCTGGCAATCTCGTCTCTTGCAGGGCAACAATGTCCATCTGCAGTCTACTCAGTTCCATGTCGATGACAGCTGTCTTGCGCACATCGTCTATTTCCTGCAGGTCGTCAGAAAAGCCGTGGTCAGAAAAGCCAGGGGTCATTGTCCGTACATTCCAGGTGCCCAGCTTTAGGGCAGAAGTTTTCTTACGATTGTTGCATGGTGCAGGGTTTATCGATCTGCTTGTCGGCTTTCACCCTAAACCCCACGCACCCCGTGAGGTTAACAGACCGTGGCGAGGTAGCACCTTACTGGCTGGGGGCTGCCCAGCTTAAGGTGGGCGGTATCTACCTAGTGACGTGCAATGACCTCTCCCACCATCAGAAGTAGCCCCTGGCGTCATGCTCTACGCCAATCGAGCAAAGACTTATAACCGGTAACTGCTACTTCCCATGTTGTTTCGACGCTGTATGCGAAGCTGGAGTGTCCTCTCCAGAGCACGAAGCCTGGGTAAAATAATATGGAGGATAGGCTGTTACCCAAGCAGCAAATCCCCCCTCTCCACATCGCTGAGATAGTCCAGTGGAAAGGCAAGTGCCAATACAACTGGTTCCAGCGACGTCGCAGGAGTTGCCAGAACGACACGAACTGCCTCCGGGACTCCGGCTCCGGGTTTTGCCTCGAGGTTAACTCCTGAAGCCTTTTCCATCAGTGGATATAGCCACAAGGCAGTGGAGGTTTGAGATCGGAGTTTTCCTTCTCCTAGATGGGCTGCCTTCCAGGGCTGATGAGCCCCACCTACCCGGCATTTTCTGCTAGAGATCTGGGAGTTAATAGATCACAAAATGGCCTTGTGTAGCTTGCCTTTTCTGCTGCTGAGTTCTGAACTTTTGGTTATTTTTTGGTTAATTCTGGCAGAAGTATAAGGATTTACAGAGCAGGATGCTTCCACAGAGTAGCCCATCTCTTTTTCTTATCAACTGGCACTTACTGTCTCAATAACTCACTCTGCGACATTAGTAATAGAAAGAATAAAACTTGTTTCTTTACTTACAATTGAACAGATCAAATAGCAAACTGACAAACATGACTGCTTTGAGCAATAGGCCTCAACACACTCACTGTTTGCTTCCAACAGACTACTGAGAAGGAAAAAGCTCTTAGCAGAGAGCGGAGAAGGAACAATTGGTTAGTACTGAGTAGATTGACAGTCATGCAGCCCAGAAAGGTCCCTCCCAGCCACACCTACTAGAGGCAGCATGCAAGAATGCAAAAAACTAAAAGAATTCCTTCTATTTCCAAGGAAATGATTTAGTGTTATGTAGATTGACCCTGATGTTGGAAAAGTGTGAAGGCAAGAGGAGAAGGGGACGACAGAGGACGAGATGGTTGGACAGTGTCATCGAAGCTACCAACATGAATTTGACCGAACTCCGGGAGGCAGTGGAAGACAGGAGAGCCTGGCGTGCTCTGGTCCATGGGGTCACGAAGAGTCGGACACGACTTAACGACTAAACAACAACAGATTGGTTTACTTCTTCCTTCTTCTTGGAAGGCAGTTTCTGCTGTTTCCCTTTATATGCGGTAGATAGTCAGATATAGGCTCCCCTCCTTAATGGCTATCAGTTTATTCCTATGACCAAAAGCCAGTTCTAGGGGTTTTTGTAACCAACTTTAAGAGGCTTTTAAAAAAAATATTTGAATGGATTTGTATTAATCATTAAACAGATTTTCAATTTTTACATAAATACAAGTTTCCAGAGTAGTTGCTCCTATTTATAAGCTATATGTTCAGTGCTAGCATTGTAACACACAAATATTTATTTACAGTATTAAAATATTTTTACCCCGCCTTTCTTCTTCAAAAATAACTGAAGGTGGTTTACATCTGTAGACAACAATATTTAAAAACTAAAAACAGTAAGTATACAAATATTTTGAAAAAATCAAACAAATATGACACTAAAAATGGTAAACAAAACAGACACAACACTCAGCCTCCTTGAAGGGAAAGTTCTTTGTCTGCTTGTGGAAGGGCAGCAAAGAGGAGGCCAGCCTGACCTCAAGTGGGAGGGCTGCAGAGTTTTGGACCCACTGAAGTTTCAGAACACTTTTCAGAGGCAGCCCCGCATAGAAATACCAAATGTTCTCTCCGAAAATAAACCACCCCCCTGTACAGTGGGGAGACTGAGAATTGTTCGTTCCTGATAGATAAAGCTGTGCTTCTGTAGAATATTAATATTTTTCTGAGCATGAGAGCTGCTTTGTTTTACAAACTCACAAAAGCAGTATCACTTCATCTTTTTCCATAGTTAATGCATGTGTAGAATTATAATGCAAAGCAGTCTCTCTTTTTTTTCTCCCAAAAACTTTTCTAGCATATCAATGTCTTGCTTTCTAAAATCACAGACTCAAGATATTATTAAAAATATGTAAATAATGTTACAATTTCCTCTCAGCTACTGACTGCCTCCTGCTCAATATGTTTTGAGCTGCCAGTTTTTCTCTGGAGTATGGATGAGTTGAGTTTTCTAATTTGATTTTATGAAGGAAATGAAGTCTTCTCTTTCCTTATAGGCACACACCGTTTTAAGGCACTCAGGAGATATTCCAATATTTGTGTAGGTGTTTTTAATATGTTATTTCCCTTAATTGTATTTCCTGTTCACAAAATTAGAAAAGCCCTGATTTAGAGGGATTCATCTTTTGGGTCTTTTCACCTTGTGTTTTAATTGTGCTAATCTTCACAGAAATATCATTTAATTATGCATTAGCAGTCTTCCTGTAATGGGGGACTGCACATATTAGGGATGAATGCAAATGCAGCAACCAGCCATTTATCTCAAATGCTTATATTCAGATTCTTTTCTTCTACGTATACCAAGAATAATGTCCCTATTAGGGGGATCTCAGAACCGTCACACCTGTAATGTAGGTTGGTGAATCATTTTTATTCATTATGTTTTGCCAAATATAATTCATGTAACTGAGATTTGTTGTTATGTGCCATCAAGTTGCCTCTGACTTATGGTGATTCTATGAATGAGAGCGCTCCAAAATGTCCTGCCCTCAACAGCCCTGCTCAGCTCTTGCCAGCTCAAGCCTGTGGCTTCCTTTAGGGAGTCAATCCATCTCTATTTGGTCTTCCTGTTTTCCTGCTGCCCTGAACCCTTCTCAGCATTATCCTCTTTTCAAGATGTGCCCAAAGTACAACAGCTTCAGTTTCCTCATTTTTGCCTCCAGAGAAAATCCAGGCTTGATTTGATCCACTAATTACATCAGCATTTCCTCTTATCTGTTCCCCTCACCCCCTGACAAGTACCAAGATTATGGAAATTCTGTGGTTCTTTACCTACATTTGCACTTTGGCAAGGACCAAAACTATACTCAGTGTAAGACTGGCTCATGTTGATATACCCTGTTTTAGGCAGAATGTTTGTTCTCAAACAAAAAGGCTACCCTCCCCATCTTAGGTGCTCTATTTTGACAAAGACAGTCCCTCCATCTATTGCTGTGTCTGTCTATCAATGTCTTCCTTCCCCAACTTGGTGCCCTCCAAACATTTTGGATTGCAATTCCTATTATCACTGCTCTCTGTGGCTTTTTTGGAATAATAATTTCAAACATCTGGAAGGCTGGGGAAGACTTATCTCTCTTAATCAACTATTGCCCAGTCTTCAGTGGAAGCTCTAGGAATGGATTACAATGATAACAAAATGCAGTACATACTGAACAACCAGGCCTGACATCCTCCTGGGGGTCCTTCCACTCACCACCTACCTCATAATGCTGAAGGAGGAGTTTGGTACACAGTTACTCACATCCCAATGCAGGAGGAGACAACCATTGGGTTCTGTCCTTTCCTCTAACATGCAGCCTTTATAATAGATGGTGGTAGGAAAGAAGAGAACATTTTGGCTTGTATTACTGTGGCTCTCCTCAACATCACAGCATACGTAGACTTCCCAAGCTTCCCTGCAGCTTTGCAGCTCAGCATTAACCCTTCAAGATATTAAAATACTATGCACTTGTTTTCTGCCACTCCTATAAGTTCACTCAGGGTAAAATGGGACCAGATGTTAATTGTGTCTTTGCATTTAAACATGCAGAATATTAAATATGTCTCTGCATATAAATGTTCCAAGTTGTTTAAAGTGCGAATAGTATCATAATTACTGGAATCACAGGTATCTAAAAGGAATTTTACCCCTTCTTCTCCTACTGTAGTAGTGATGAAAAGAAAGGTACTCTACAATCCCTCCTACTAATGACATGGAACACCAGCATGATCTCTAATGCCTGAGCCTCTCTTTCTGCATTTCACTATCTATAAGTAGTAGGCTACCTACCTTTGAATGGAAAAACCTAGAAGAGAACAACCCCTGCACTGTGAGACTACTGTGTCATGTTCTGGAAGAATCTATTTACCATCATGCCCCCTCCCTCCCAGGTGACAAATCCTTGTGAGAGGATGACCTGGTGATTCTGGAGCTCAAAAGCATGAGATACCAACTTATGCCATGGGAACCTGAAACTGATACAGGCGGTTCTGGCAGCCTACCATGGGGAGAGGTTAGAATACTGATGGCACCAAACTCCAAAACTCTGGACAGCTTCTCCCAGTGGAGAGGTTACACTTCTACCCCCCTTTTCCACTACCAGGTAGTGCTCAAGGTAACTTATAACTGTTATAAAATGCAACAAAAACAACAGATAAAAACAACCATAAGACTAGAAAAATAAAACCAGATAATCCATTAAAAACATTTAGAGTTTTTAAAAATCAGAAAAAGACTAAACAATATCATTAGTCAATTGAAAAGTGTCTTCACACTGTTCCTAAAGACAATGAGAGTGACAGCAACTCTGAGTGGAGCACCCAGTCTGGGAGCCAGGCAGCGGAAAGCCCTCTCCTTTGCTCCTTGTTTCTGCTCTGTATCATTGGCTGGCAATTTATGCGTAAATGTCAGCAAGTCTTGTCTACTACAGAGGGATGATTCATTCTTAAAGCTATCTTTGTGCAGCAACAAAATTCTCTGATCTTGTGCTGCCCCCGTATTTGTGCTGCAGAAATTGATATCACTCAAATCATGGTATTCACCTTCTGTGTGTTCTGTGCTGTCAAGTAGGAACCGACTTATAGCAACTCTAATAGGGTTTTCAAGGTACATGAGATATTTAAGGAATGGTTTTACCAGTTCCACTCCTCCCAGTGAGTTTCCATGGCTGTTTGGAGATTCAAACACTGTTCTCCAGAGTCCTAGTCCATCACTGTATCCACGACACCACAATGGGAATCCTTATTCACCTTCTCTCTCTCTCTCTCTCTCTCTCTCTCTCTCTCTCTCTCTCTCTCTCTCTCTCTCTCTCTCTCTCTCTCTTATAATATACATACACTACACAATCCAAACTTAAAGAAAAAATTAAAAATTTTTTTGTTGACCACTGGAAATCAACAACTCTTTTTCCTTCAAGAATTCCCCTTCCCCTTCCAAAATTGTAATGTTTCTTACAATGGTGCACTTCCCTTTCGCTTCATTAATAAATGATCAATAAAATCTCCCCAAATTTCTGCAAAAGGATGTCTTTTAAGCAATCATTTCTTTACTTTAATATTACACATTAATTTATCGTTGATAGCTACATTCCATATTTCTTTATACCATTCATTTAATTGAAAATTGTGTTTTATTTTCAAATACTTAGGTATCATTAATCTGGCTGCTCTTAATAAATCAGAAATTAGTTCTCTAGTTGCCCAATTATATTCCTCCTTATCAAATATTAATAAAAGTGTTATTTTAGGACATACATTTTTCATTTTGCTTGGTTATTTCTTTTATTTCCATAAATAGCATTTGCCAAAATTTCATCACACTCTCACATTCCCACCGTGTTTAAAAGTTTCACTTTTCAATTCCAAGTGCACATGGACAAGCTTTCCAACTAACCCAACCACCCCAAATCCTTGTATGTCATTCCTCCACAGGGCACACACAAATACTTAATGCTTGCAAAGGTGAAAAACCAAATTCACAAATGTTTGCAGTATCCATACATAAGCCCTGGATTCAAAGAATTTACAATTTAGGGCTCGATCAGACCAGCATTGTGGGTTGTGGGGGCATATTTGTTTGCTCTTTTTTCTGGTGACCACAAGATGTAATCACTAAAGCAAACCAATTTGCCCCCATGGCATCTCAACCCACACCTTTTTGAGCCCCTGTCCAGGACTTCTACTTTATTCTACTTTTACTTCTACTTCTACCCTCTCGTTTAGTCCATTTCTAGTGCATGCAATCACTGGGAATGAACTAAAACTGAGCCTTACAGTTGTCAAAGCTGCCAAGGTTCCTTCTAGTTTGAATTTTCGGTAATATCAAGTGGCTTAATAAATGAGCTGCTTCAGGATATCTGCAAACTGAAGACTTCCCCTGCTCCTCCATAATTTGTGTGTGTCTTCTAGACTCTTACTGATGCACTGAACCATTTAGATTACATTTTAAAAATATTATTTGCCTTCGTGTGAAGTGCCAATTGAAACCATGGCTGTGGACTGTTTCTTGATTAGCACTACACATAAGGCAAAGATTTTTTTTAAAATTAATCTAAGTGATTCAGTGCATCAATGATGGCCTAGATGAGGCAAAATAACATTTTCACTTCTCCTGCCCTTCCACAGAAGGAGCAGGGGAAGTGTTCAATTGACATTGGAAGGAGCTAGAGGGTCACTTGAGTTGAAATGCCATTTGGAGGTGAGGAGCACATCAAACAGCATATTGCTCCTCCCCTCTACTTCAAGTGACCCTATTTAGACTGCACAAGCCCTTACCAAAGGGGCTAGTGTAGACATGCCCTCAGAGAGAAGATGATATTGAGCACATGAACAAAGTACAGTGGTGCCTCAACTTACGAACGTTCCGACTTACGACCATTTTGAGTTACGACCAGTTCCGGCTGCAAAATTTTGCTTCGACTTGCAGCCGGAGCTTCCAGTTACAAACAGAAAAAGGCAGGGAAAAAAGGCGGGAAATTCAAATTACTAACCGTTGGTAAGCGAAGAGGTTGCTTCTTTGTAGCTCTTTCGCTCCAGCAATTAGAGTGAGTACGATCGGAGGAGGCTTTGGACTGCCTGGTAAGGTAAGGTGCTGCTTTCTGCTTTTAAAAAAACTGTTCTGGGTGGGTTTTGCAGCATGGCTTTGGGCTGGGGGGGGTTATGTTTCTGTGCTGTGATGGGTCTTGGGGGGTTTGTTTGTTTTTTGGGTTTTTTTCTTCCTATTTCCAATAGGTCTTGGGGGGTTTGATTGCTTTTTGGTCCCCCCCCAATTTCCGATGGGTCTTGCGTGGTTTGGTTGCTTTTGGGGTTCCCCCCCATTTCCGATGGGTCTTGTGGGGTTTGGTGGCTTTTTGTTTTTGTTTGTTTTTGTTTGTTTGTTTGTTTTTTCCCCATTTCCGATGGGTCTTGCAGGGTTTGGTTGCTTTTTGGTTCCCCCCCCCCCAATTTCCGATGGGTCTTGCGTGGTTCGGTTGCTTTTTGGTTGTTTTTTCCCCCATTTCCAATGGGTCTTGCACGCTCCGCTTGCTTTTTGCTTTGCTTTCTTTGCATTTCCGATGGGTCTTGCACGCTCCGCTTGCTTTTTGCTTTGCTTTCTTTGCATTTCCGATGGGTCTTGCACGCTCCGCTTGCTTTTTGCTTTGCTTTCTTTGCATTTCCGATGGGTCTTGCACGCTCCACTTGCTTTTCTCCCCCCCCCCCCTCTTCGGCCGGAAGGGATTAATCGCGTTTCCGATGGGTCTTGCAGTGATTTTTTTTTTGGTGATTTTTTTCTTCGGCCGGAACGTATTAATTGCATTTCAATGCATTCCTATGGGAAATGGTGCTTCGACTTACGACCATTTCGAGTTACGACCGGAGTTCCGGAACCAATTAAGTTCATAAATCGAGGCACCACTGTAGATGTGAATCAGTCAGATGCAACTGTTGTGAAAGGAAGTAAATTAAAATGGTATGATAAAAGAGACAGAATGAATCCATTCCTTTGGAGGAGGAGGAGGAGGAGGAGGAAGAAGAAATAATATGTTATACATGGATGACCTAAAACCATATGCTAAAAGTTTCACGGAGATAGAATCACTGCTAAACACAGTGCAAATATTTATTGAATATATTCAAATGACATTAGGTAAAGGTAAAGGTTCCCCTTGACATTTAGTCCAGTCGTGTCCGACTCTAGGGTGCGGTGCTTATCCCCGTTTCCAAGCCATAGAGCCAGCGTTTGTCCGAAGACAGTTTCTGTGGTCATGTGGCCAGCGCGACTAGACACAGAACGCCGTTACCTTCCCACCGAGGTGGTACCTATTTATCTACTCACATTTTTACATGCTTTCGAACTGCTAGGTTGGCAAGAGCTGGGACAAGCGACGGGAGCTCACTCCGTCGCATGGATTCGATCTTACGACTGCTGGTCTTCTGACCTTGCAGCACAGAGGCTTCTGCGGTTTAACCTGCAGTGCCACCACATCCCTCAAATGACATTAGGAATTGACAAATGTGAAGCTCTGTCTATACACTGTGGCAAGATCCAAAAACTAGGTGGAATAGAGTTTAAAAATGGCAATATAAAATTACTATCAAGTGATGAAAAATACCTTGGAATACTAGAAGCAATAACATCCTGCACACAAAAGTGAAAGATCTAACAAAAAGGGAATACATCAAAAGACTGCAGAAAATCATAAAATAAAAACTGAATGGTGGAAATACAATCAAAGCCATAAATAAATGGGCAGCTCCAGTAAGTAGATACCCAGCTGGAATAATAGATTGGACCAAAAATGCATTAGAAGAATTGGATTGAAAAACACAGAAACTAAAGAACATGCATCATGCACTACATCCAAAAAGTGATGTGAACATATTATATTTACCATGAAAAATTGGAGACCATGGATTACTACAAATATAGCAGGTAGCAGAGGAGGAAAAAAGAAGCCTAAATGATTATGTTAGTACAAGTAGAGAAAAATTACTGAAGGCGAATATTTTGAAAACAACAGAAACAAAGACTCAAAGAATTGGAAAAATTAACAAAATATAGAGATCTGGCAATTGAAACATCTCACTTGTGGATGAAACATACCTCTGTGGTTTGGGGTTAAAACTTGTATCTATTATGTAATACTAGTCAATGTTTTTATACAGACAGAATTCTAGCTCCTGTCCTCTGAAGATGCCGGCCACAGAGACTGGCGAAACGTTAGGAAGAAAAACCTCCATAACATGGCCAAACAGCCCAAAAAAACCACAACAACCAATGTTTTTATAATTTTGATTGACTGTGCCTGGTATAATAATAATAATAATAATAATAATAATAATAATAATAATAATAATAATAATAATAATAATAATAATAATAATAATAATAATAATAATAATAATAATAATAATAATAATAATACCAGCCATTTCTGCTTTGATTGTATTGCAGATTTCCAGTGAATGAAATATTACTCAAGATGCCCAGTTTAGATAACATTTATTACCCTTTGCTGATGTTAAAAATTAACATAGTAGTGGTTTTGAACACATGGTGAACCATTTACACCCACATGGATAAATACCAGTTCTTCTGATTGAAAGAAGAAAGAACAAACACTGGTGGTATAGGGTGAAATAAAAGGATCTTGATATTGTGTGTTTGTTTTTTATAGTGCTGTAAAACCCATTATAGTATTCCATCTAAGGACAGGGTAGGGCAAAGGAAATCTTAACAGAACACATTTTACAGGGCAATAAATACACTGACGTCTAACTTAATATCCGCCTTTTGGCTATTCTGAAAAACAAATAGACTTCTGCAGCTCTCTGGGTGATTCTCATCTCTTGCATGGATCCAGTTCCAGGAACATATTTTATTATTTATGTATCACTTGTGATTAACTGGCAGCTTGTCTCTTTGAAGAATTCATGCTTTTACAATATTGTTCTGTTCTTGTGATTTAAACAGTAAAACCAGCTACTGTACCTAACCTCTCACTAGAGCTGAAAGGATGTTAATGTCGGTGAGACATGATTCAGGGAGACTTTTGTGTTTGAGTCAAAGGAATCATGTGATCAGGACCTAAAGGCTGATCACAAAAGAGAACAGGATGATTATTAAATTATATGAAACGAGAAAAGCTGTGATGCTCAGATCAGATGTTTTCAGCAGTTAAGGAATTTCCTGTTCTAATGATGGATTATCTGCAATGTCTGTTAATGCCCTTACTAAATACACTACTGGACTTTGCTTCTCAGGTATTGATTGTGGGCGCTTTGACACAAGGCTTTTATTGTGAAATCACCATAAAGTGTGCTGCATATATACTGCCCCATAGCACTTAAAGCACTCTCCGGACGTTTTGCAATTTAATTATGCAGGGGCCACATTGTCTCAGAATTTTGCAGATACCATTGTCTTCAGTATGTAGCCCTCCAATATTTTCTCACTGTTTCCCCTTTTACTTTTATTTTTACAAAATAAAATAAATCAATGAGAGAAAAATTAAGTGGCTTTGTCAGGATAGTGTGGCCCATAAAGGAGAATTTAATCTTTGTACATGAACCAGAGTGCATGAACCAAAGTGTTCTATTAGGCATCCATTTTATAACAGGTGTGCAGCCACAAGGTCAGCACATGTGGCTGATGCAATCCTTGAAATGTGTATTGGGCATGATGTAATGTCTAGGAGAAGACATCAGGTGATGTGCCAGTGATTGGTTGTTCACACTATATAAGTGCTGCACACTATAGTGGAATTAGGAGCTTTGTATGCAGAGTTGCTGCACAAAGTGCTGTCCATTTATTTTACTGATAAGTGTACTGTTTACTCTGCTGACTAATGTACATAGTTCTGCTGTACATATTTTATAAATACAGTGCTGATGAAGGAATCTACCATCTCTGTGAGTCTCTTTGCTCTTGACGTGGAATTTTTTTTATTTTTTTAATTCCATTTTTACCCCACCCATCTAGATTCAGGAATCTACTCTGGGCGGCTTACAAAAGATAAAGATAAAAACAGCATTTAAATAACTTTGATGATAAAAGCAGAAAAATCAATAAAGAAAACAGGATCCAAGATGGGATAAAGAAGCTATGTAATGGGAGGGGGGAAGGCCTGCTATTCTGAACACAGCATGTGGTTTAGTTATTTGTTCTCCCTGAAGTTATCTCTGCTTTTGATCTAACCACTCCTTCTCCTTCTTTCCCATTTCTATCACAGTAATGCTTGTGTTTTGCATTAATTTTGAAGTAAAGTTCATACTTAAACCCAAAATGAACTCAGTCTGAAATTCTAATTTACTTTTGGTGTTTACTAAGACATTGGTCACTCTTTTGGATTCTATTTTACTGTCCACTTCTCTGTTTGAATCTGACTAGAGATGGGGGTATTTGTATATGAATATACAAATTGGGGCCGGACCGTCCCTTGGGGCCGGACCGTCCACTCACATGTCTGCCACCGCTGCCGGCTCGCTCTCCCTTCCAATTGCTCCAGAGCTCCCAGTCGGCTATCCATTCATCAGCCTGGCAGGGAGACTCGTCTTCCCTCCTTCTGCCAGGAGTGGATAGCCAACCGGGAGCTCCAGAGCGATTGGAAGGAAGAGCGGAGCCGCCGCTGGAGACAGACGCATGAGTGGACGGTCCAGCCCCAGAGGGCCGGACCCTCGTTACATCCAGCTGTGTGTGGGTATACAAATGCCCCCATCTCTAAATCTGACTGTGAAGTGGTGCTTTTATATCTACGAGTGGTGTTTTGTAGTGATCCTTTCCATCAGCATTCTTCATTAACATTTCTCCTTTATCTGTTTTCTCTATCGCATCACCATCAATTACATGTTTATTACTGATTTCTTTACATTCTACTTTCCTTGATTTGCAACCTTTACTGCTCTGTTCATGCGTGTAGGCAACTGTTTTCCTTTGTAACACTCCTTGCTCTTTATCACATTTTTTTCCTTTTCTGTGCATTAGATTCACCACTACTGTCTATTGATTTGGTTGTCTCTCAGATTTATTATTCACCACTTCCACAGACTTCTTAAATATCTCAGAAGCATAGCTTTTCTCTTTTAATTTATTTCTATTTTTGTTAATATCTAACCTTTCCCGTGTTTGTCCAGATTTAAAACATTTATTTTTATCTAATACTTATGAACACACCAGGTTTTCAACATATAAGTCCTTTTACTAAAGCAGAAACTCTCTCTTAACTTATTTTGGGTTATGTCATTTTTATAGCTGTCTTTTATGAAGTAATTAGCTTTAATTTCCTCTGGCCTCAGTTGGGGCTACTATCTGTTGATGTTTTCCTCCCTGTCCATTAAGAGGTTGCTTAAGAGTCTCCCTATATATCTTATTCTGCACTAAGACAAACCTTTCTGGGTTTTCTGATGTCAATTCTACAGTTAGGTTCTTCACTAGATCAAATAAAGGCTGTAAACTGTCATCAGTCTGCTGCTCTTTTGCCTGTACTGTAGCATTTTGTTCTTTAAAAACATATAGATTATGTTTTATGAACTTTTCAGGGATTATATGTAGATCTGGAAGAGAATCAGTTTCCTCCAGTTGTTTTCTCACCCCCTCCCCTGCATCTAGTGTCACAAGTTTATTTGTGTCCTGAATGTGAGTTACAGCACACAGATTTTTTATACATTCAGTTAGATCATTCCCAATAAGACATGATGATGGAATATCATCTGTAGCTGCAACTGTCCAAAGGACCTGACCAATTCTTATAGTGAATATTCACTTGGGCAAGGGGCACACTAAATGGTGGAGATCCTAATCTTTCAGTAAAATTGTTTCATTAGATAACATGTTTTCTTTTGAGATCCCATCAGGGTGACACACACGAATTTATGAGCATGTATCTCTTAATCCCCACACCACTTTATCTTGAATATGAATTCTTTCTCCATATTCTTCCAATAAATCAGAATTTATAGAAATAAATAAACGAAGTTTCAATTCTGAACCCTGCCTGGAGTCTGTCCTCTCTGGCAGTTCGGTTTCCATAGCAACGTGCCTGCTAGCATCGCCATTTTGTATCTGGCCAGTCTCAGAGCTCAGTTTGGACACATAATATACAGACTTTTCAGGAATAACTTTTTCCCCTCAAAGTTTCTCTACACATTGGGACTTACAATGCCCTTTCTTACCATATCCGTAGCAAATATTACTTCCTGTTTTGCTCTAGCCACCCCCTCATTCTGTGGAGGATATCTTACTTTCTTTCTGTATTTGCTGTGTTTCCCCTCCTTTATATGTTTTATTTTTGTCAACCGACCACTTATTCTCAATTTTTCTCTCATTATTCTGAAGGTGTTTAACTTCCCTCAGAGTCTGTCATTTCACCAGCTTTGGATACAATTTTTGGCTGTTTGTCTTGAATTAGACATCTCATCTCTGACTCAAACTGACTGAACTGACTCTCATCTGACTCACCCCTCCCTTCTGGTTTCTCTGGCTCTGCCTCCCAACAGCTCTCATTGGTGTATGCAAATAATCTCATACCTGAGCCAAAGCAGGGTGATCGCCACAGGGACAAAGTGCCAAAATGGCACTTTGTCTTGGTTCATGGGTCATCAAACTTGATGACTCATGAACCACGGATTGCCCCCCAGTGTCTCAACAAACCACAAATCAATTTGTTGGGGCAAAGGCAGTGGGGCTGGGGAATGGCTTTGGTCGGGCTTTCCCCCTCTTTCTATCCCCAGCGGCATAGGAAGAGGGGGAAAGGGATCAAAGCAATCACCTGGCTCAAAGCGATGCCGCAAAGGCCGCGAAGCTGCTTTGATCCCTTTCCCCCTCTTCTTATGCCGCTGGGGACAGAAAGAGGGGGGAAAGCCCGATCCAAGCCATCCCCCAGCCCCAGGGGTGGGTTTCCCTTCTGGCAGGCTTTAGCAAGCCACCAAAGGGAAAATCCCTCTCTGCTTATGCCTCTGAGGAACAGCTGATCCACGGGGCATAAGCAGATAGGGAACGAAGGGACAAATATAAAAGGGTTATATTCGTTGTTTCATATTCGTTGGGGTCTCTGGACTCCAAGAATATGAAGCGACAAATATCTGACGAATCAGGGATAGTTGTTGAATATCCTGATTCATTTTTATATTCGTCCCCATGTCTACTCCTGAACCCTCAATCCAATTATTCAGCAAATAGTCTAACCTACTATGCAATTGTGTGTACATTTCATCATGCTTTTTCCCCAAATTTCTCAACTCCCTTCTATGGTGTTCTGTGGTCAAACCAAATCTTTGTTTTACTCTGTGCTTAAACAATTCATAATATTGGGCTTCTTCCACTCCCATTTCTCCATAAATCTCAGCTAAGACACCACATATATGACACCTCAAATAATCCATTTTATCTTCATTTTGAATTCTCATATCTGCATAAACTCTTTCAAAGTTTGTGAGGAAAGAGTCAACATTATCCCTTCATAATATCTGGGAAATCTCTTCATATCTATCTGAAGAGAATTATTGGTACTGTTGCTATTATTTGAGTAATTGGCTACCAATTCTAATTCCCTCATTCTTAACTGAAATTCTATTTCTTTCTCCCTTAATCTCATCTCCTTTTCCTTTTCTGCTTCTCTTAATCCCAGTTCCTTTAATCTCATTTCCTTTTCCTTTTCTATTTCTAATTCCTTTAATCTCGTTTCCTTTCCCTTTTCTATTTCCAATTCCTTTAATTTCCTTTCCTTTTCTAATTCTAAATCCCTTAATTTAATTTGTTGCTTCCCCCCCCCCCCCAGTTTTCCATACTTCCAAATTTTGTGAACTCTCAACAAGAATAGGGTTTGTGAGAGTAACTTCCACAAAACTTTCAACAGTCTGGTTTTCTTCACTAATCTGGGTTTCCATTTCTGACTTTTTAGTCTTTTTGGGAGGCATGTACAGTATATCACAGAAGTGAGTACACCCCCTCACATTTCATAAATATTTTAGTATATCTTTTCATGTGACAACACTGAAGAAATGACACTTGGCTACAATGTAAAGCAGTGAGAATACAGCTTGTATAACAGTGTAAATGTGCTGTCCCCTCAAAATAACGCAACACACAGCCATTAATGTCTAAACCGCTGGCAACAAAAGTGAGTACACCCCTAAGTGTAGACTATATGTATTTTCTTATAATAACCTTGAAACATTTACCTCAGAAAATACTTTAAAACTGATCCTGTCCCTTCTTTCAGTGATCAGGCTGTGTTTCCTCAGTGCCTTCTTACATTACCCAAAAACTTTTACCTCAGAAGAACACCACACTATCCATCTGTCCGTCCGTCCGTCCATCCATCTATTTTATTCAGCTTTCCTAGCAATTCTCCTACTAATTTACCTCAGACTTTTACCTCGGAGAATGCTTTGCTGAATTTAATTCTTCCAGTGTCTCCCTACATTACCACAAACATTTTACCTCAGGAGACTACTGTAAAATTACCTTGGTCTTTCCCCAGCTTTCCACCAATTCTACCATTTACCTTAAACAGTTACCTCAGAGAATAATGTTAACTGACAGGGCAACTGACCTTTTCAAATATTTCTTAACTCTCTCTGAGTTAGAATTTCTAGCCATCAGGTCTATAAATCCACCTAGGATTTGCCCGAGACCACTTCAGGAGCTGCAAAATCTTCCCCAGAACTTGGATCCTGCTCCTCTACCCAGTCTTCAAATTGTCTACTTTGGATTTTCCTCAGACCTCTCCTGGCTTTTCTTAAAAAATCCCAAAAAACACTCTCTGCTGGATTGTTCACATCCCACCACTACTGCCACCAATTATGTGACCAGGTCACAATTATGTGACTGTGACGATCACCCCACATCACTCATGCCATTCATAGTCATGAGCTAATTTGCATGAGCCTATGAGAGGACTGGAGAGGCAGAGTCAGCAGCTACATGAGGTTTAGCGGGAGAAGGAGGAGTCAGATAGGGACTGGTTAGTCAGAGAGAGAGGGAACAGATACAGAGAGCTGGTTAAGAAAATAGGTAGAGAAGGTGGTAATAATATTGCAAGAGAAAAGTATGTACTGAGAGAACTGTTAATGATTTGCTTGTGTATAATGTTTATCTGAAGGACTTCTGTTATTATTCAATCTGCTTCACTTCAATAAATAAGTTCTGTTTGTGTTCACAAGACAAGTGTCCTGACAAACGTAATTTATATTGTGGATTGAGGTAATCCACTGGTGGCAGCGAGAGGAAAACACGACGTGAGCCTTTGTGAGGGCAAAACACGCAGGTGCCACAAGGGCGAACACCACAGTGACTTACCTGGCTAATCACCTCTTGACCTGCCTTGTCTTTTCTCCTGGGCTATCCTTAAGCCCAAATAATAAGAGCCAAGCAGTTTTAGAGTGAAACATAAAATAAAATTCTTTATTTAGTAAGCATAACGATTACAAGGAACTCTCATAAGCTTGAAGTTTCAGGTGTTAAAAGAATCTGCTTTCCATGCTTGAATAAGTTCTATCATATACAAAGTAACTATAATAAATAGCTCCCTGGAAACCCACACTCCCGTCTTGAGATACAGTCTAACTCAGTGGTCCTCAACCTTTTCCGAACCGTGGACTGGTTTAGCGGGGAGGCGAGTGGAAGGCATCCATGCGTGGGTGGGTGGGGCACCTGTGCATGCATGCATGGGTGGGCAGGGGGCACCCGTGTGTGCATGGGTGGGCAGGCAGGTGGGGCATCCGTGCATGCATTGGGGGGCATGCGTGGGGGGGAGATCTGTCTCCACGGCCTGGTCCTGCCAAGGCCATGGCCCGGTACTGGGCCACAGACTGGGGGTTGGGGACCCCGACTCTAACTGCTTCTCCTTAACTCTTTGTTAACTGTTAACTAACATAACCTTTCTTCTCTTGTTTTAAATATCTCTTCTTGTCTTCTCTGGATTGGTTCTCCTTTCAGCCAATCATGTTCTTCTTGATGCTTCTGGGTAGAATAGGTGAGGGTTCTGTCACAGGGATGCCATCACAAAGTATCAAAAGGATAGACTCCTTGTGCTGGTGGATCCCAAGTAACAGAGAACATATGTTATATGTTCATTTGCTATACTCCTATGTTCTGAACCTAGGGAAAAATTCAGATTAATCATGGGACATATTTGATATTTGATTATCAATCTAGAATTATTTATTTGTAGTCTGATCTTGACAAATTTGTGAGATTTGCACTATCTGTTCAAAACCTGAGAAAAAATTTTCTGAGGCTTGTTTGGCAAGTAGTAATGGTCTAATTTAATAAATAAATTTGCCATATTTTTAAACAAAGATATATGTGGTGCCTTTGTATTTCTGTTTTCTACCATCTAACCTATTTTACTCCAGCCCTTTGTACTCTGTAATGATTTATTTTAAAATAAAGATGTATTTTGGTGGACCTCTTAGCAAAAACATGAGCATTTTTTATGGAGATCTTGTATGTGTGTGTGTGTAGAGTTTGTATGCATGCTTATATTTGTAGCTCATGCAACCATGATGGTTGAAACAACAATTATGGTTCTCATTTTAATTCAGTTGATTTTTCTGTCACTGAAAAGGGCAAAACCAGAGCTTGTGAGTCAGGCTGGGAATGGGTGAGTCTTATGGGTCTTAATATATCAATAAAAGTAGTCACAGTCTTCATTTTGCAGAAGTTGCTGCAGAAGCAATTTATTGTAGGAGTGGATCTTGCCCTCAGCATTAAAAAATACAATTTATCTTCTCCAAGTGCCTAATGCCATTTAGAATTGCAGAACTCAATAACTGTGCTGGGTGGATTTGCATCACAGTTATTCTTGTGAGCAGGCATCATATCATTTTTCTGTTGAGGTTTTATTATCTCTGAGCTAGGATTCTTTGGAGGACCACAAGAATGTCATATTCTTATTATGCCTCCCTCCCCCTTTCCTGAGGGTAAGTTACCGCATTCATTGAATAAACCACTGGCCACAGTTTTATGTAGCCAGGATCCAAACATTGGATATAGTGCTACAAGAGAAATCCCAGGAGGACAAAAGGCTGTGGCAAGACAGTCATCTATATTGAAGGCATCCTCTTTTTGCCCAGCCCATGTTTAGTGTGAAGAGGGAAGAAAAACTGTGAAGAAGGGACAGTAGAGGCTCTGAAACTGCCTGCTAAAAAGTAGCATCTGAACAGTAGACTCAGCAGGCATACAGGTCACTCAATCACACTTCTTCCCACTATTGTTAGTCAATGGATGAAACTTAGTAGTAATTTGCAACTAGAGCAGGCTCATTGTATCAGGAGGGACTTAGTGAGTCAACTACTCTGTAAGTTCTGTTGATTCAATGGGCCTATTTTAGTTGCAAATTGCTACTGGATTTCAGCCAATTACTTGTATCTCTATTTAAATCACAGTCTTTTCCAGAAATAAGAATTGTTATGGTTTTGCACTATAGTTCCCAAAGACTTCCCAGCTAGCATGAGCATTGGCCACGCTACTGGGCGTATTCTAGAAACTAGTTCAAAACAGTGACTCTTCCATCACTGGAAATTTCTGAATGTGCATCTGTAGATACAAACTAGTATTTACGAATGTCAATCTTTTCTTCCTTTTGTCCTTTTTTGTGCTGCCTTCATAGCCATCATACTAGTGACCTTGGCCATGATGGCTGGGGTGTTCTGCAAGTTGTTGCCCGATAAAGTAACAGTTTTCATTTCTGGTTTAAGTACCCCCTGTATCTTGCTAATGTCCCTCTTACTTCTGGAAAGCAACATACATTGGGGAGCCCTGTGTTTGCCCTGCAATGTGAAATTGTACTATAAGGCCTCAGTGAGTAATCCAAACATATAGCATTACAAGTATTTATATGGTATAGTGAAGCACACAATGGTATAATAGAACTAGGGCTCACAGTGATTAACAGACTCCACTCTCATCAACAATTGACCTGACTTGACAATACTCATCTATGCCTTAGTTCCATGACCCCAAATGCAACACATTTTACATGGGGTTGTCTTTGAAGAGTGTTGGGGATCTTCAGTTGATACGATATGGGGCAGCTAGGCTGCTATCAAGCCCATATGACCTTGAGAAATTTGCATTGATGTTGCTTAACAGGACCCAAAGCAAGTTGCTATTTTAACTTTCAAAGCCCAACATGGCTTGGGACCTGGCTATCTAAGGCAGTAGTCCCCAACCTATTTGACACCAGGGACCAGTTTAGTTGAAGACCATTCTCTGAACGGCCGGGGGGGGGGGAGGTACTTGTTATGCAGTAGGTTGTTGGAGGATAGCTTTGAATTGAGCTCATAAAGGAAATGGCGAGCAGGAGCAGGAGGTGAGCTGAAATTGAAGCTCTGCCTCCTGTTAGATCAGCAGTGGTTTAGAACCTAATAGGAGCACAGGCTTCTATGAGATTCTAATGCCATGGGCACAGCTGATCTAGCAGCAGGAGGAGGGGAGCGGGGAGTGAAGCTCCGCCTCCTGTCAGGTCAGCAGCAGCATTAGAACCTAATAGGAGCATGCTGACAGGAGGCGGAGCTTTGCTTGCCACTCACCTCCTGCTTGCCGTTCATCTGTCCTGGCGGCCCGGTCCCTCCAAGGCCATGGACTGGTACCAGTCCACAGACCAGGGTTTGGGGACCCCTGGTCTAAGGGACTACCTGTATCCTTATGAAACTCTTTGGATGTTAGTATTCCCAGGAGACATTCTCCTGAGAATACCAACAGCTGTAGAAGTATGCTTCACAAGCATGCAGGAGAGGGCTTTATCCTGCATGGCTTCCAGGCTGAGGAATATACTTCCCCCAGAGCGGCAATACTTTTCACTACTGTGGGGAAGGATGTGAAGAAACACATCTTAAAATGGGCTTATGATATAGCACGCGGGATTGCTTAGTAGTTTAGATGTCTGGCTGTGGAGCCACTATGCCACCTGGGAGTTGAGCCAGCCTATGTGGTCCTGTGCAAGCTTCACAGTTTCAGAAGAAGGGCATGATTGAACCACTTCTGAGTATTCTCTACCTGGAAAACTCTGAAAAGGGTTATCGTAAGTCATAGTTTACCTGACAGGAAATTGTTCTTGTTGTTGTTGTATGATATGGTTTAATGTATTTTATCTGCTTTACCTGTTTGTAGACTTAAATTATGTCATCACTTTTATTTTAGAAATATGGCTATTTTTTGTTTTATTTGATCTTACTGGTCCTATGGTTGAATTTGTTTTTACTTATTGTTTTTATTGCTTTATGATGATTGTAAGCTCTCTCAAACATGAATGGTATAATAATAGGTCACAAATATGTTAAACAATAGTAAGTATTCCTCAAGCTTCCCTGTCACTTCTTTATTAAGTTCCCATCTCATAACATCTGTATTTCCCACAAAAGAATGTCTTGTTACAAGCTATCCCTAATTCAAAGTACCTAGGAGTAATTCAGTCTAGAAGGGGCAATTAGGACACATTAACTTTACAAGAGACTTACTCCTGGTGGGGCTGAAAACTTTAGAAGTGGTTTATTGATATGAATCAACAAAGCTGCCTCCTTTTTTTTAATTGCCTCAAGGCACATGGTGATGGGGCTGGTTTTAATGAAAGCCACATTTTAAAAATTATTACTATAGCATTAAAAAAAACCGAGATACATGTCTTAGTTGCTAAATCATATATCTAATTTCTTAATTTTTTACCAGTTATTTTACATTTGAGTAACAGATATGAGGAATTCTCTTTCTTTCTTTCTTTCTTTCTTTCTTTCTTTCTTTCTTTCTTTCTTTCTTTCTTTCACTCAATTCTGGCAAATTACCAACAGTTCTATATTGGTTTAAGGCATAAACAATGGCAAATTCCCCTGAATTTGTACCAAATTAATCTGGTGAGTAATATCCTTTTATACAATATTTGTTGTTAGACTTTATAATTCCCAGTGATATTACTCAGTTGTGCTCATTAAGTACTCTAGAAAACACTCCTATTTATAAGGACAAGATGGGTGGTTGTGAAAGGATATTTGCAGTGAACACAACTGGCTTTTTGTAAGGAACTATTTGCTTTTAGCGCCACCCCCTGGCTGAAACAAGAATTAGTCACTTGCAATTGGCTCTGTATAAAGGGAATAATTAATAGCACAATTTATATGAGACTAGTAGCCAGTAGTTCAATGATTGGTACAGAACAGATTCACCCATTCAGTCTCAGGGAGGGATGGTCATCTGGAGTCCAAAGAGTTGAAGGAAGCGGCTCTCATCCTGTTGAATGCTCAACAGTGTTTGATGTGATAACACAGACTACATTAATCCCAACTCATCCTGTTGCTTTTTAATGAGAGGGGTACAAGGGTCAGCTGCCCTGTGTATCATCTAAAGGCGACACACAGATGGAGGGGGGCACCTTAACATTAGCACACCTGTATTGTAGTAAACACTTTCCTTTCCAAATTGCACTGAACTCCATAAATTTAATGCGGGGTGAGGGGGGGGCAGAATAACAATACAAACTCTGTGGGTGGTGTATTTGTCCCTTGCTCAGTTTGTCCTGAGCAGTGTGGTAGCCACAGGCAGTCCAAATAGTAGTCAAGTAGTCTCTGCACAAACATAGCCAGATGATGGTGGTAGTGGTGGTGATGATTTTTTCCTTTTTCCCTCTAAGGAAAAAATTATAGTACTTTTGAAAGGGGTGCAGAAGCTCTACTGAGAGCTTATGTGTATTATCTGCAAATGATTCACATATCAGTAGTATCTTACACATATGCCTATAATGTCCTTCTCAGAAGTAAGTTCCACAGAATTAAGTCAAACTCACTCCTAGGATCATGTCTAGAATCCCCACTAAACTGGGATTAAAAAAGACAGCCCAATGGAATGGCCACGGGCAAGAGAAAGCAAATGATGTGCTCTTGAAATTAGGTGTTAGTTTTATACAGTACGCATACAAACTCTGCTTGCCTGTTTCACTGAATCCATTCTAACAAGATGGTTATGGTAAACTTAAATGTCTTCTCTGTTAGGCAGAGTTCATTGGCAGAAGCCAGAAGTTAGGCAGAAGCCAGCCCACTGTTTCTGAGGATGGCAGCAGCAGCTGCAAGACCATATAGGAAGGTGATGGGGCAGTGGGAAGGGGGTGGGCAGGCAGATGGTTGGGCAGGTGGTCCCCCCGGCATGAACCTGAAAAACGAACCAAGAACTGGTTCATTTTTCAGGGGGTTCATGACGGTTCATGGTTTGTGGGTAACCACAAACCATCATGAACCACTGGTTTTCTGGTTCATGCCCATCTCTAGTGAGCACCACTGAGTTCAGTGAAGCTGAAATCAACTAACATTAACATGTGGGATGTTTTGCTACACACTGCTAGTCTTTGTAGAGTGGGATATGGGATCCCAGTAGGCATTAGAGATGGGCACGAAGCACTTCTTGCCCCTTCATCCTAAGTCATCTGTGTGGCAACACAGCTGCTGTGTGTCCCCTTCTCCCCTTCCCCTCGCCAGCACCTTCACTCACCAGCTAGCATGTGTTGCTCCTTCTCTCCCCATCACATGATCTTCCAGTCTGGGCAGAAGCCCAGACTTCCTTTCTCCACCTCCTCCAGCAGCTGGCCGCTCAGACGATGAGGTGGGGCAGGGATTCCTGCAGTGCTGCCTATGATGGGAAGGGAAGGAGCAGTGTGTGCTGGTAGGTTAGTGGGTGAGCCAGTGGGGGAAGGGGGGAAGGGGAAGGGGAAGGTGCAGACAACTTAGGATGAAGGCATATTATGCACCCTAATGATGACCTCCTTCACCCTTGCACACCTGACCATTGCTCCATTTTGGAAAAAGGCAATAATGAGCCATGGAGACGTAAAATGCATGTATATAATGAAGGACCCATTGTTAAGAATGTAGCTGAAGAACAGCTGTTTAACCATATGCCTAGGTCAAAGGTGGGGGAGACACTGGCTTTTGGGATGACAATACCCACAATTCCCCTACTTACTTGGTAGGGCTGATGGGAGTTGCAGGCTAAAACATTTGGAGGGGCAAATACCTTTGGCCTAGGTAAATTTTTGTGAAACCCATTTGTTTACCTTATCTTCAATCACGCTATATATTAAAAAAGTTGAACGTATTGGCTTTCATTTTTCTTGTTGAGCTGAGGAACGCTTCATCTCATGATATCCTGCTACCATCTGGGCCCTTCTAAAACTGCATGTGTTTCATGCCAAGACTCCTTTGCATGTATGCTGCTGGGTTGGATGGATTGACTATATTACCACATGGCTTTTCTCCGCAATCTTTTTTTCCTGATTTGGTGGCTTGCAGTCGTTTTAGAAACAACACGGAAAAGGTTGGGTGAGTGGAAGGTTGTCTGAGTGGAAAAAAAAACTTTGCACATTTCATGTGGATGGTACTTAGAGGCCTCTGACAAATGATATGTGGATGCCAGATCAGAACATTTTGATTTGGGGGAACTCCTGCCTGTTCCCATTTCAACTGTGCATTGCAGGGGCCTGTTGAGCTCACTGTTATATGAGGTTTTATGGAAACAGAAAAGCACACTGGTATCATTGTATTCTCCCATTCAAAGCTGAATTACCTCATGACAGAATATTTAACTCGGCTGGACTCCCTTTGTACTCATATTTCAACACAGCACATGAAAGAAATGAAGAATAGTTTTAAACTCCCCTTCAACTGTTTGAGAGTTATGGGCCATTTTGCCTTTCATTCAGGCAGTTATTCCAGCAGCAACCCTCTGGTTCTGGGAAACCAATATAGGCTGAGAGGAGAAATAGTTTAAGGGGAGGTATTTCCCTTGCGAGGTCAGATGGTTGACATATTTGCTTCACATAAAAGACAATGTTTTGCTTTGGCTTGCTGCAAACAAAGTGGAAATTTCTTCTGCACTATCCCACTTGTCTGTGCAAACATTAATTTGTATAAATATAGTCTATGCCATTTTCTTTGAGAAGAAAATATGCAGTGACCTTCTGTGAGTTTTACAAAAATCTTCACATTGTTAAATGTCAGTCAGGTAGGGATGTGTGTATGTGAGTGTGTGTGTTTGTTTTAACTGAATTAATATTTTTCCAAGACTAGAAGAATGCCCTCTGATGCCTGAGCAGGAGAAATGCTTCCTGTTTTGAGCAATATGGTTTGGATTATTCTGTAACTGTGTCCAGGAAAGAAGAACCAGCCGGGAGCTGACAGTTTAGTGGTGGGACAAGGTGGGAGCAGCAGATGAGGATCACAGGTAATATTCAAGCAAGAGCACACCAACAAAATTATGTTTGAATGAATGCTTTCTAAAATGGCAGGAGCCCAAGGGTAACCTCCTCAGGATTTTTCAAACTTCTAGATGAACATCTAGAATATGTGTCTAGACGCATGCTACAAAGAAGGGCAAGGATAGAATCTTTGAAAAGACATTTATGTTATTTCATGCAGGTTTTGTGATTGGAAATTTCTAAAAGAAATACAAAACCAAAAAATGGATATAATAAGAGAGGGAAAGTCAACAATTCATTATTAATCCTTTCTAGTAAGACTGGACACAGTTCTTCCAGTGATGGTCTGTATGCAGCCAAAATGGCATAATCAAAACACAAGCGGGAGGTTATCAGTCAGCTTCAGGATGCTGAAAAGTTTATAGAGGTATGGAAATAATTTTTAGAAGGAACAACTTTCAAGGGCTCTCAGTCTAGCTGTGCTGCTTCAAATAATTTATTGTGGAGGCTCCAGAGACTGAACTAACACCTTATGTACTCACAGTATGCAAACACTAGCCATTAGGGTGGCCACATATCTTACCTTAAAGAGAACAGTTTTCTGTGTAAGGATGATAAAAAAGCATAATAAGGAAAAGCAAGATCTTTGAAGTTGCCCATCCATATGTAGCACGTGGACAGCAGATTAAACAACCACACAGGTCACTTGGTCATCATGTTCCTTGCTGTGGTGAATTTATATTTAAGTTATGCAAATGATGCAAATTGTCTCTAATTATGTGAGTGCTGATATCATTTAGAATATACAATTTTCCTGCAAATCTGCATCCTCTCTTTTGTTGATGCCTTTCCTCTTCTTTTGTGTGTTGTGTGAGTGGGCACCCTATTTACAACTGAGCTCTGGCTATAGTAGTATTAGAGTTCTGGGCTGTGTTTTGTATATAATACATACTACTTGTTAGAAACAAACTTTCCTGAGATTTAAAAGTGCATGTTTTTTTTTCTTTTGGCTTGCATCTTTGGACTTTACTTTCTTTTGGAACATGAAGCAATAAATCTTTTTCAGGGAGCAGGATTTCATTCTTACGTCCGTGCTCTTTACATTTGGGTTAAGGTGGAAGAGTCAGCTAACAAAACATGGATGCCCTTTGAGGTTTGGCTTTGCAACTCATTAGTCTTTGAGCTGAAGGAACATTGTTCGGATTTTCCCTGCATATTCATTTTCATCACTAAATAGATTCATTTTGGCTACACTTGTATCCCTTTTCATGTTCCCTTTCTTTGAACATTTTGTGTTATTGAGTTTCACTGGCACCAATTCATGGAAAGTGAATTTCAAAGCTGAATACACGAGCATGATTATTATTGTTTCCACTAGCTCCCACATGGCCTCAGCTTCTTGCAAACATGAAGGATTTTATTGTGTCTACCAGAAGACACAATTCACAGAAGCTTTATTAATTCATTTGTTTATCAATTAAGGGTAGATTCACCCAGTTCTGTGTTTCACCTCATCATGGAGAAGGGGAACATGATTAGTTACCATTACTTGGCTCATTGCTTCAAGCACAAGTACACACCACTGACAGGTATTAGTCATAGTAGAAATAAATTGCATCCAATAATCAGCTTTGCTCTCTTTACAGCTGAGATGGATGGTGCAGTAACATTTGCAGTGTTACGCAGATGTCAATCTTGCTGGGTTCAGTGGGAACTCTAGGATATAAGATTGTAGACAAAGAGTGCAGTTCTAACTAGCTGAGAGTCAACTGAGCCGACAGTAGGCCAGCTGAAGCTAGGCTGAATACAAACTCTTCCCAGCCTAGACAAATTGGGAAGTGCTCAGGACTGCCTTCACCCTAGCCTAAATTTGTGTCAGTATTGTCAACAGGCAGAGGTTTGGACTTGGAATAATATTGTTTCTCCTTCACTCTGTCCCTTTACCACCTCTTTTTAGGCTGTTCTGCCAACAGATGTTAGTGAGCAATAAAGTTCTGCTGACAGATCCATTTGTTGGCAGATCTCTGAGACTACAGTAGCTGGCAAAATGGGGATCTGCGGGCACAAGGAAATCTTGGCCAGCATAAGGCAATTCCTGCTGGCAGAAGAGGCTTTTCTCTATTCCAAATCCTGTATGGCTGGTGCAACTTTGAGTTAAGCTTTTATCTATCTATCTATCTATCTATCTATCTATCTATCTATCTATCTATCTATCTATCTATCTATCTATCTATCTATCTATCTATCTATCTATCTATCTATCTATCTATCTATCTATCTATCTATCTCTTTAAAAGGACCCAAGGCAGCTTACATCATTAAAATGTGATTAATTAATTAAACCTCTTCACATTGCAGGATTTCATTGAAATATTAAAGTTTGTACATTCCTTTTGCCATAGATGCTGGTCCAAGAAATGAGATGATCTCTTTCTACTTGACCAGTATCTCTTCCACTGCTGTTCACTGCTGTTCCCTGTTGGATTTTAAACTTTTGGGTTATATGCTCCAGTACGGCAAAAGAGGCTCATGGGCAACACTGCGCCACTGGTCAGTGTACAAAGTGTTTTCTAATTGTTATTTTAATGAATGCATTTACTGTAATTCACAGCTGTGATTAATGATGGCTTCCAGGCTTTGGAACCCCCTTTTAAAAGACATCACCTCCGCCCCCAGATATCCTTCCACCCAGCAGTTAAAGACCTTCTCTTCAGGTGAGCATTTAGCAACTAACTGGTTATTGAGGAAGGGGTTTAATGAGGGAAGACTTTACCTTTTTTATTTTTACTGATGTGCTTTTAAAGTGCTCTTAATTCAGTTGTGTTCTAATATAATTTGTTTCATTGTGTTTTCATAACATTTTGTTTGTTCAATGTATTCTCGAAGGCTTTCACAGCCGGGATCCGATGGTTGTTGTTGGTTTTTCGGGCTGTCTGGCCGTGTTCTGGAGGTTTTTCTTCCTAACGTTTCGCCAGTCTCTGTGGCTGGCATCTTCAGAGGATAGGAGTCAGAACTCTGTGCTCTGGTACAGTTTGTGGGATAGTTGAGTATTTACAGCTGTGGGATCAGCTTTTTGTCCTTTACAGGAGATTGGGTGATTATGGTGATCAGCGTGTTTTTTGTTGTGGGTGTATTGTTGTGATAAGGGGGAGAGATGATCTGTCACTGTGATTGATGGGTGTCGTTAGCTGGTCTTTTATGTGCAGTGATCACCGGTCCTTGTGGCTGGGTAGAGTTCGTTAACCTTTTGCAAGCTGTGTTTTTCAGTGCTGGGAGCAAGGCTTTGTTGAAACTTGAGTTGGCCAATACCAGCTGTGGGGGAAGGAAACAAGTGGGGTGATGTTTTAATCCAGGAGTTGTATTTATTTGTCTTATTAGTTACATTAACATTCTATCCTTCTTCCAATGAGCCCAGAGTACCAAGCATTGCTCTCATCCGCCCATAATTTATTCTTACATAACCCAGTGAGGTAGGTTAAGTTGACTGGACCAATATCAATGTGTGAATTTCACGGCTGACTGAGGAGTAGAACGTGGACCTCCAAAGCCACAGTCCAGCATTTTAACCATCATGCCACACTGGTTCTCTCTTGCAGGTGGTTATAAAGAGGAATTGTTGTCCATTAGTTGCACATATAGCTGGCTGGATAGCTCAGTGGTTTAGGTATCTGGCTGCAGAGCCAGAGGTTGGGAGCTTGATTCCCATCTGTGAATAAAACCAGCCTGCATGGCCTTGGGCAAGCTGTTCAGTCCCAGGATGCCCCCAGAGGTGGCAAACTACTTCTGAGTACTCTACCTGGAAAACCCTGAAAGGGTCTCCATAAAGTCAGAATTGACTTGACAGCACAAGATTAGAATTAGGCGTGCACATATGTATTCATCTGAATTCTGCTTCTGTTTATTATTATTATTATTCACTCTGTAAGAACTATTGGGATAAAATAACTGTGTGTACATCATAGCAAGTGATGCATCTTCCAAACTACTATCAACCGCCTTAGAAAACTATTGTCCACTTTCCGCCAAACATGTGGTGATTAGTTTTTATAATTGATCACACCTAGACCACCAGGGGATGATGGTGTTTGTAGGCCAACATATCCCAGAGAGCACCAGGTTGGGTAAAAGGCCTGAGTCCCACCCTTGTCTAAAATAAAACGTGGCCCTTGATAGAGAAAATGTTCTCTTGTGTTCCTGCTTCCCTCCAGTTTTGCCTCTTCTCCAGCACTTCCACGAAAAAAGAAGGAACATTGAAATGAGAGAGCTCCAGAGGAATTATTTACTTGCAAAAATTACATCAGTGTAACCTCTGTGGTACGCTCTTTATGTTGTTTTTATTCTTAAAATCAATAAACACTTTAGGGAAGAGACGATGAAGAAAGAAACCATACAGTAGTACACACAGTGTGTGGTGCTGGCACTTTAAGCAAAGAGCAAGGGAACCTGCAAAAAGCCCCATGAAACAAGTGAGTTATTTGTGTGGCCATGTGATCCAAAATGGAAGACATGTGTCACACTACAGATCTGTGTGACTTGGCAGCCATGCACTAGACAGGAGCTGTGGGGCCTCCTGGGTTTTCCACCACCACCCTTCATATTCTTGGCTGTCATCCTAATCCTCTTTAAAATCCACCCTTTCCAGTGATTTGATTCTCACATCTTTTCTTCTTTCCATTTTTTTTCATCTTTCAGAACAGCCAGAAAGAGCTGCATCTTGTGCAGCTGAAAGCCATCCAGAACTGCAGCAAGAAAGACGCTCGAGAGGGAGAAGGATTGGACGTTGTTCACCCACACCAGTGGCCAAGAATGTGTCCCATGTGGATCGTCTTTTCTAGCCCACACAGCAAGCCTCCATGATGGATCTCCTCTTGAAATAGGATGTTGACATGTTCCTCTCTGCTGGTATGTAATTACAATGAAAAAGTGCCATACACTTTCTGTATATTGGCCTGAAGCTCTATCCTATAGTAAGCATTTCTATAGATGATTAACTGTGCAAGCATGAGTGCATGCACTGTGGCTTTCTTTTCAAAACACATCTTGACAAAGTCTTATTTTACTCCTTTGGCAGGCCTTCCTATTCTAACAGGCCGCCTCTGCTGTTTGTCATATTTACTATCACCAGGGACTCAGCTGCTTCCCTCTTTCATGAAGTGAGAAGCCCTCACTAACCTGATAGACTTCAGATTGTGTTCTGGAGAATATTATATGTTCTTGAAGTGAATGAGAAATTCACAGTGATGGCAGGCAATAGCCTGTGAAGGACAGCCTGGCCACAATTATCAATTTTCCACTAGAATATACAGCCATGAAGAAGTGTGGAGTACACTTTTGGCTGTGTGCTTCATGAATGCGGGATGACAGTGAAGTCCAACAGGCCTGGAAAGGCTCGTTGCACGATTAACTGAAAGTGTATGCTAAAGCCACAGCTTCAAATCTGATGGTTTCCCTGGACATCCACACTGCCATCCACAGTTCCTCAGCATCAGTTTGGCACTCCCACCAATAGATTTATGGTGGCAATGGACAGCACCCGGGATATATTCAGCCTGGTTGAGGAGAGAAGCACTTGGTGTAGAAGTTGCAATGACTACCATCTTTATTTCTGAAGAATGCCTCTAGGCCAATGATTCCCAGACTTTGGGGCATCATGCTCCTTTTTGGCTTACAAAACCCACACTCCTCCTGACCTCTCCTTTACTATCATCCACCTCTTGTTAAAAACAAATTAATAACTTGTAATTTAACATTAATAAATAAAACACAAAACATTAATTAGAAGTCATTTTAAGTTAAAAATAAGCACAAATGGTTGATTTAAAATGTTAATAAAAATGCAATTTATCTGAAGAAACAACAAAGTGAATATAATATGAAAGTTTAACTTCTTTATGTCCCCCTAGAGACCCCCACTGCAATCTGGGAACCAGTGTTCTAGGTCTTGTGATTCAAAACTGATTAATGTAAATGTGCAAGGAAGGCAAGCAAGATCATGAGATTTCCCCCCCCCCCCCTTCGGTTCCACTCTCTCTTTCATCAGTTGAGGATCTCTCCAAACTGGGAGAATGGGTGGCAAAATGGCAAATGCATTTCAATATAAGAAAATGTCAAGTAATGCAAATTGGGGCAAAAAAATCAAAACTTTATCAGCTGATAGTTCTGAGCTGTCTGTTTTGGATCAGGAAAGAGATCTTGGTGTGCTGGTGGACAGCTCGATGAAAGTTTCAACCCAGTGTTCAGCAGCAGTGAAGAAGGCCAATTCCATGCTAGGTATCATTAAGAAGGAGATTGAAAATAAAGCAGCCAATATTATAATGCCATTGTACAAAACACTGGTAAGGCCACACCTGGAGTATTACATACAGTTCTGGCCGCCACACCTCAAAGAAGACATTGTGGAACTGGAAAAGGTGCAGAAGACAGCGACTAAAATGATTCCAGGGCTGGGGCACCTCCCTTATGAGGAAAGGCTACAGTGTTTGGGGCTCTTTAGTCTAGAGAAAAGGCGCCTGAGTGGGGACATGATTGAGACATATAAAATTATGCAGGGGATGGATAAAGTGGATAGAGGGAAGCTCTTTTCCCTCTCACACAATACCAGAACCAGGGGACACCCACTCAAACTGAGTGTTGAGAGAGTGAGAACAGACCAAAGAAAATATTTCTTTACCCAGCATGTTGTTAGTCCGTGGAACTCCTTGTCACAGGATGTGGTGATGGCATCTGGCCTAGATGCCTTTAAAAGGGGATTGGACAGATTTCTGGAGGAAAAGTCCATCGCAGGTTACAAGCCATGATGGGGATGTATAATCTCCAGGCTTAAAAGGAAGGTACTTCAAAATGTCAGATGCAGGGGAGGGGTATCAAGAGACAGGTACATATCTAGTTGTCTCGTGTGCTCCCAGAGGCATCTGGTGGGTCCACTGTGAGATACAGGAAGATAGACTAGATGTGCCCTTGGCCTGATCCAGCAGGGCTCTTCTTATGTTCTTACATTCTTATGTCTTTTAATTGTTGTAAAATGCCTTGGTTCTTTTTAAGGAGAAATATTTTAAATAATAAAGAAATAAATCATTGGCCAGAACATAGACATTATTTCAAACAAAACATCAAGGTCTGAGAGTGAAACCCTCTGAATGTTCACAACATTTTATCCAAGCTGGTAAAACTTTCTCAGATGATCAGCCCCACCACCTAATATGGCATCACTACAGTTAACATCACCCCTCAGTGCTGTTTGGTGCAAGGTAGCCATCCACACAAGCTAAACAAAGGGCTATTTTGGATCATGCTGAATTGTGCCAAAAAGAATGCATGCCCTAGCCCTGTGTCAGAAGGGTATGGGACAACTCTTAAAGGGGAAGGATGAATTGTTCTGAGTAGAAACACAAGTGGACAAAGACTTTTTTCCCCATGCCAAACAATGTCATCAGTGATCCATATATCATAATTATATGCCAGTGTGGACATGCTCATATATTAATCTAGTTATGGAGCCTTTTCTGTGTCTTAACAGTAGAAACTGCCTCTTTTCTAATTTCTGGTTATAATTTCTCTTTAGGACTCATGTCACCATGCTTCTGATGTTAAATCTAACTCCTGGTGACATGTGTCTTAACACAGCTAATGTGTCAGGTACAGAGACGGGGATTATAACACAGTACTCTAGAACGAGCTTGAAAAACAGAATAAAGACCTAGCCAAAATCAATGAATTATGTATTCATGTTTTGTAGCTGAGGAACACTGACACTCAGAAACAGTTAATTTGTACAACGCTGGCCTTCCCCCATCTCCTTGAAAGCTGATGTGCTTTTCTTAAAGTAATAGGAGGCACAAACACTTGGAGATCTATTGCAGATCATCCTGAGTCCTACCAGTGGTTCCACATCTATCTTCTGCCTGCTCCAGCTTTACGTAACTTGAACCCAGACAGTTTAGCATTTTAAAAGTTTAAGATCAGCACTTTGAATTTTGCCTGGAAACATGCTATGGCCAACACTGGTGTCAAAAGGGTAATGATTTCTCTGCGTCTCACTCCTGTAATTATGCCTGTGGGCATAAGCCTTAGTAATTTAAGCTTCTTTTCCAGGCAGCCCTCAGAAGGAAGCCCTATGTAAGACAAGTTACTGTAATCTAGTCTGTGGCTAACTGCCTACTATTAGCTGGTACAGAAAACCATTAAGAAACACATAAAATATCCCATATGGCTAATGGCCAGTTTGGTGAGCAAGCCAAGTGTATGGAGGTTGGCGGCAAATACATTTCTAGACTTTGTGGCTAAATAGATTGTGCTTTGCAGTGTCCTGGCTGTAATTCACTAGGAGAAGCTGTAGGTGGCGAACTGACTTAAGATGATAACAAAACAAAACAAATCAGAACAGAAAAGATCTGAGCACTGTTTGTCCTGGAAAATAGCCTTTGACACTTGTGTTCACAGGGATTCATCCACTGTCCCTGCTGTTTCATTGTTCAAAACTTTCTGGGATACCGAAAAAGCTGCATAAACTGTAGCACACAGAGGAGTTGCACTGGACACAGAAGATGGAAAAGTTACCTTTTGGAGGGACCAGGAGACCCCAAAGTCCTGAGCCAGCATAGCCAGTAGGACACAGGGATTCTGGGAGCTAAATTCCACATATTTGACATTTCCAAGCTCTGACTGGACTATTATGTCAGCTCCTCAAGTCAGCTACTCCTCAAATTGAGTAGGGTTTTTTTTCCTAGTGAAGCTTTGGAAACTAACACAGTCGAGTCATTATGGAAATCTATTGGATCCATCACCTTTGGAGACAGATGAGCTGAGCTGAGCCACCATCCAGAAGGAATCAATTATCACAATGACTCCAAAATCTGTGTTTTGATTATGCCTTTATGAGACTAACAAAAAGTGCACAAGCATGTCTGTAAGCTAAAAGTTTTTCTTTGGTGCTTAAATGCTTTCTAGAGACTCTTGAGGCAGAATGACACCATGTTGTGTAGGAAGTGTAATAATTTTGTGTTGGAAGGATCTGGGACCTTCTTATTCCATTTTTGGTGCAGAGAAAAGTGTGGAGCAAGCTGCCCGTTCTCACCTCATCTTTTGGAAAAGGAAAAATGATCAGTCTGGATGTTACTTTTCATTTAAAGAAAATGAAAAATGTTTCTTACAGTTGTGTGCTTGTGTTTTTTCCTTTTATATAGTGTGGACTTACAGTCCCATGTGTCTATCTACAGAGAGCTGAAAGTGAAGGAGAAAAAAAGATGGCTAACAAAAGCAAGAACAGGAAGGAAGGTGCTGGTCCCAAAGACTCTGAGGTGTGGGTAAAAAAAAGTCATACTTTAGTTAGTACCAAATATACAGCACACTCACCACTGATGCCCAGAGTTAAAGGAGAAGCATGCAAAATTGTAATTTTCCATCAGTTTCTTCTGGAAAAAATGGCCATGAAACGTCTGAGAAATTCCATGAAAACTTTTCGCAGAGAAATCTTACTATTTCTTGCTGAGAGCAAGATGCCATGAGATTCACATCACTAAACAAAAAAAAGCCTCCTGAAACCAGGTATATTGCATTATAATTCCTACCATCCCCTTCCAGCAGGAATGGTTCTGGGGATTATGGGAATCACAGTCCTGTACATCTGGACGATGAAATCTTGCTGGCTGAAAATATCGCAACACATGATCCTTAGGAAGGACATTGCATAGTCTTGTGGCTCTTGTATGGCTGTATCAGCTGTGGTACCAATGGGGCAGGGCTTTTCCTTTCCCCTTTTCAACTACTGAGAGAGATTAGGAAAACTAATAGCTGGAGGAGAATGTTTGAACCTCCCCTACCAATATGGTAATCCTAATATAGATCAGGACTCTGCCTACATACATCCATATTAAGAAAAAGGAAAGAGAGGGACCAGGTGCTAATGTACTATACAGTGTACCTTTTTACCTTTTTTATTTTTAAATTTAAATTTACCTTTTTAAAAATTGCAGCTCCCAGAATCCACCAGCCAAAAAACAGCCAGTAGTGTACTTTCCCAAGCTCTGAGTTAGCTCTTAGTGAACACCATATGCAAGACCAAAGCAGAAATGCACATATTGCTAAAGATGCTTCTAAAGCTTTTACTGCATGCAGCAGAAGAGGCAGGTTGTATTTCCATTCAAAGCCTACTTGACTCTTCAGCCAGGTGATCCGCTGTAGTAAAAACTTTAAAGTCATATCCAGATATATGCCTGCATTCCTTTTGCCCACACACATGGCTGGCCTTGGATTGCCGCTCCTGGACTGCAGATTTAGTGTCTGGATATTATTCTGATTTTCTGTTTCATACCTAAAATTGATACTAAATATGTTGACTTCAAATGATTGATAAATAGCCAAACTGAGTACAGGATTTCAATCTCAAGCAGAAGTCTCTTTTCAATTTTATACATGACATTTAAATTCTTGAGTTTAGAAATGCTTAAATTCACATGTGCTTCAAGCATATCTGTTATTAAAAACTGATTTTGAAAGATTCTGAATATTTATTGGATTCTTTTCTCTCTCTCTCTTGTGAGTCAGTTTTAATGGCAGCAAAGGAAGCTGTTCCAGTGTATAAGTCCATAATGGTCTTTCTTTCTTTTTCTTTCTTTTTCTTTCTTTCTTTCTCTCTCTCTCTCTCTTTCTCTCTTTCTTTCTTTCTTTCTCTCTCTCTCTTTCTTTCTTTCTTTCTTTCTTTCTTTCTTTCTTTCTTTCTTTCTTTCTTTCTTTCTCTCTCGCTAAAGGCTGAGCAGGGAAATCCCCATCACAGTTCTGCCCTCTGAGACAAATTAATCCAAACTCAACTCTGCAAGATTTGTAACACTATGATCTGCCAGATTTGTAGTGTAGTTTAGAAGCACATTTTATAAAAGTGTGAACTGGTGTTTCATGAAGCCCTTGGGATGTTTCATTTTTATATATGCCTTGTTTGGAGTAATGCTGGACTAGCCTTTTGAGTTGGCAGTCTGCTGTTGAAAGGCTTTTTCTAACCCTCATAATAGTGTCTTTATGTGGGTGTATTGGCAAAATATTCTTGAAAGCCACACTGTGCTAAAAAATTTAAAATCCAAAGAAGTATAGCTAGAATATTGGAAGGTTGAATAATGTAGTTTAGAAACTATCTCTGATGTGATTTCTAAAGAGGAGAGAAAGCAACACAAAAACATACAATGGGGCAGATTTTCAAGATCTTGCTTTTGGCTGAAATCTCACCTTGCACCATATATGACATGAAAGCTGAGAGATAGGAAGAAAAAAAATTTTTTTTCCCAGTTATAGACACCTAGTTTCCCAGTTATAGACATGGCCACCAGCCTTGTTGGCTGGTGTGTTCACAGTTGTCCCAAAAAATAACATTTCAGTCTCTGGAAAAGCTCATATTACTAGTTGCAAATGCCAAATAATCAGGTGAATTGCTCTGAAAAATATTGGGTGTATTTTAAAAAGGGCTAACATCCTGTTGCCTAGTTAGTAAGTTGCACTAGAGAAGGCCCACTGAATCAGTGGAAATTTGGTAACTCAACTCTTCCAAGAATTCAATTGATTCAAATAGACCTACTCTATTTGTGACTTACTTTAGCATAGTGAGTTGCAAATAGAATAGGCCCATTTAAATCAACAAGACATGTGGAGAAGGACATGTGACTCACCAAATCCCCACTGATTTAATAGGCCTACTCTAATGCAACCTACTATGCTAAACAACAGAATTTCAGCCAGTGAGAGGCAAAAAGATTGAGTTTCATCCATTGCAACACCAAAGAGACTTTTTGTGTATGTGTCCCATTCCAATTTTTGAAAATTCGTTCAAATTTTACTTTCTTGCCAAGTTGGGGCTCTCAAATCTTGAATGCTATGGAATCGATCTTCTGAGAATCTAAGATGGGAAAACATACTTTTGGGGGCCTGCAGCTTCTAAAATGTGTCAGTCACCATGACTAATTTTCCCCCAATGTCAGTTTAGAAACTGTATTAGAGACATGGTTTTATTTATATTTTTATTTATTTCAAATAGTTCTACCCCACCTTTCTCCTTAAAAAAGATCCAAGGCAGCTTACATAATTTAAAGATGATATTTAAAGATAAAATAAGAGAAAGATATTTGCCTGCTTGTGGAAGAACAACAAAGATGGGGGCAGCCTGGCCTCCTGTGGGAGGGAATGCCAGAATCTGGGAGCAACCCTCTCCTGTGTCCTCACCAAACACACCTCGGAAGGCTGTGGAACTGAGAGAAAGGCCTCTCCTAATGATCTTAACACCCAGCCAGGCTCATACAGGGAGACAGGGTCCTTGAGATAGCTTGGGCCCAAGCCATTTAGGGCTTTATAGGTTAAAACCAGCCCTTTGAATTGTGCCTGGAAACGGATCAGCAGCCAGTGGAGCTGCTGTAACAGGAGGTTATGAGATCCTTGTGACCAGCCCCAGTTAGCAATCTGGCTGTTGCATTTTGGACCTGCTGAAGTTTCGGAAAAGCTCAGGTGAAAATGTGAGTCAGGAAGGGATTTCACACTGAAAGCATATTGCCTGAAGATCTTACCCAACAAAGATCAGATAACATGGCATGCATTTTTATGCCTTTTCAGGTTTAAATTTTATTTTATTTTTTTATTTTTTAATAAAATAAAATAAAATAAAATTTAAACCTTAAAATTAAAGTTTAAAGAAGATACTGCTGCAAAACAGGTTTGAAAAACAATGCATCAATGAACTATCACTCCAGATTCCTGGACAGGTTTTCCCGGGGATTCAGTATAGATGCCATACAACATGGGAAAGTAAGAGCTCCACAAAAACCCAGTGCACAAGGACTGTGACACAGAATACCAGTCAGGAAGCACCATTTTCTGGAATCTACTTGCTACCACACATCCCAGACAGGGAAGCTTTTGTGCCTCTCCCTCAATGCCAAATCGGCAAATGGAAATACATACAGTAAATGTTCTGCATAGTATCTTCACTTTGACTCTTCTGATATCTCTCCCAATCAAGGGCAAAAGAAGTACCTCTATGGAACCATATCCTAGATCAAAGACTGTCAACTCCACAACTTCTGCCTATGCATATGCTACATTTGTTCATTTTATGTAAACTGTTCTATACTGTCGAATCACATAATCAGGATTACTGGTAGTAAAAAGAAGCAAAAAAATTAGCAAGGTATTTTTCACGACTGAGATGTCTAGATTTTTTTTTTCTGTCTTGAAGCAATGGACTTCAAGTGTCTGTTTGTTTTTCTGCCAAAGATAAAATGGCCATAAGAAGAGGTCCAGAAGGCCATTTCTATTGCATTAGATTTGTTTTTTTTTCTCTCCCCCACTTTTTTTTTTCTGTAGGAGAAAATTGGTGCTTTGGATAGTGGTTTTATTTTTGTTTTGCCTTATTTATTTCTAGTTCTGGGATACATATGCCCAGAAGACAAGATAGTGAAATTAATAAGATTTGTTAAAAATAACTTAGCCATGGGCAAAGATATTATTACAGGAAGTGGTATATTTCCTGTGGTGGCTCCATCGTCTATGCTACTGGCTTTAGAGAAAATCAGCTGAAGAGGAAATGACTGAAAATGATTTAAAGTAAATCATAAGGAACTCATTAATAGAATCATCTGCATCACTGTGGTAATATTCCCTTCATCATATGGCTCACATGCACAGTATCCCAACACCCCTCCCCACTTTTACTTATAAGGTATGCAAACATTTAGCTCACATATGTATTGATTTTAATTTAGAAAGCAAACCTGACGATTAGGGTGAGTAGAATTATAGAATGCAAGACCCTAAAACCAGAGTGGGAGGAGGGACTTTCACCATGGCTTACCTATGTTTTTTCTTTCCCTAAGACAAGGAAATGTGTCATGGCAGGGCAAAGGGGAAGGTAATTAGGAAATAGCTATGTATACTGTAAGAAGAAATAACATGTAGTAAAAGACCTAACCAGTGATACAGACCCAATCTCAGGAGAGTATCTGCTCCGATAGAGGCCACGAAAATTTATTGTGTTAATTTTGGTATAACTATTGAAAAAAGCAGGTATTTGTCACTGAAAGTTACTCCCATTCATATCATACACATAAGCAGTGGTAGGATTCAAGCCTTGAGGTTATCCTTGTTCATCCAGAAGGAAGAATTACCGTATTTTTCGCTCCATAAGATGCACCTGACCATAAGATGCACCTTGCATTCGAAGCGCCATCGGGGGTGAAGGGGTGTGCGCGTGGAGGGGCGGGGAAAGTCAGGTGGCGGCGTGATTTCCCCTCCTTTTCCGGCACTCTAAATACCTTTTCTTCCCCTGGATCACTTTCCTCCCATACGTCTTTCCTTAACACCACTCTTTCCGTTTCTTTCAACTGTCCTCCCTCCTCTCTCGTGAGAAAAATGTTTATCCCCCTCTTCTCCCCCTCTCGTGACTCCTCCTTCTCTTTTCCTACTTCCCCCTCCTCTATCCATTCCTCTGTCTCGTGACGCTCCATCTCTCCTTCTTCTTCTGTCACTTTAAACTTTTTTTTACAGTATTCGCTCCATAAGACGCACACACTTTCCCCCCCACTTTTTTTTGGGGGGGAAGTGCGTCTTATGGAGTGAAAAATACAGTATATAGTTTAGAGACTAGAAGACCAGTGTAATCCAAGAACTGAAAATCTCTTTTTAGTGTAAAAGCTGTTAGTTAATTCAATCTAGTGTGCTGCCTTCAATAAATTTGGTTGGGAGGGACCTTTCTGAGCGATGTAACTGTCAATCAATCCAGCAGTAACCAACTGTTGCTTCAGTTGGTTTTGAAGAGAGTCCACGCCTCTCAGTTTAAGTGTCTTTCCCCCTCTCTTTTAGTCTGCTGGCAGTTAGTAGTGCATACAGTTAGCCGTACAAGCTGGATTTCGAAGGGGCAGAGGAACTAGAGACCAAATTGCTAACATGCGCTGGATTATGGAGAAAGCCAGAGAGTTCCAGAAAAACATCTACTTCTGCTTCATTGACTACGCAAAAGCCTTTGACTGTGTGGACCACAGCAAACTATGGCAAGTTCTTAAAGAAATGGGAGTGCCTGACCACCTTATCCATTTCCTGAGAAATCTCTATGTGGGACAGGAAGCAACACTTAGAACTGGATATGGAACAACTGATTGGTTCAAAATTGGGAAAGGAGTACGACAAGGCTGTACATTGTCTCCCTGCTTATTTAACTTATATGCAGAACACATCATGCGAAAGGCTGGACTGGATGAATCCCAAACTGGAATTAAGATTGCCGGAAGAAATATCAACAACCTCAGATATGATGATACCACTCTGATGGCAGAAAGTGAGGAGGAATTAAAGAACCTCGTAATGAGGGTGAAAGAGGAGAGCGCAAAAAATGGTCTGAAGCTCAACATCAAAAAAATGAAGATCATGGCCACTGGTCCCATCACCTCCTGGCAAATAGAAGGGGGAAGATATGGAGGCAGTGACAGAGTTTACCTTATTGGGCTCCATGATCACTGCAGATGGTGACAGCAGCCACGAAATTAAAAGACGCCTGCTTCTTGGGAGGAAAGCGATGACAAACCTAGACAGCATGTTAAAAAGCAGAGACATCACCTTGCCGACAAAGGTCCACATAGTAAAAGCTATGGTTTTTCCAGTAGTGATGTATGGAAGTGAGAGCTGGATCATAAAGAAGGCTGACCGCCGAAGAATTGATGCTTTTGAATTGTGGTGCTGGAGGAGGCTCTTGAGAGTCCCCTGGACTGCAAAGAGAACAAACCTATCCATTTTGAAGGAAATCAACTCTGAGTGCTCACTGGAAGGACAGATCCTGAAGCTGAGGCTCCAATACTTTGGCCATCTCATGAGAAGAGAAGACTCCCTGGAAAAGACCCTGATGTTGGGAAAGTGTGAAGGCAAGAGGAGAAGGGGACGACAGAGGATGAGATGGTTGGACAGTGTCATCGAAGCTACCAACATGAATTTGACCAAACTCTGGAAGGCAGTGGAAGACAGGAGGGCCTGGCGTGCTCTGGTCCATGGGGTCACGAAGAGTCGGACATGACTAAACGACTAAACAACAACAGTTAGCCGTGCAGTTAGAACATAGTCTGCAGGAGCCTGCTGGTAACAGGCAGTGTGAATCTGTTGACAACTGTTGCTGAAAGTCTGTAAGCAGTCATTTTGGTACAGTATGCTGTTTTTGATCTGTTCAGAACTGTGAGTGAATGAATTTTTCTATTCTTTCTCTTACCAACATCTCAGAGTGACTTATAGAGACTATAAGTACCAGTTGATGAGACAATAAAGAGTGGCCTACTCTGGGGAAACTTAAAGTTAATTCTGCTCTATTAAGTCCCTGCACTTCTGCTGTGTAGCTAGAGGAGTTTAGCCAAAATTCAAAACTCTGCAGAAATTGAAGCAAGATTCAGAACTGCATTTCCACTGATAGAACAGTAAAATACAGCAGAAGCAGGAGGTAGAAATCCCCCCTTCCCACTACAGTCCCCTGTGCACACCAAAAATCAAATCCAGAGGCTTAAAACTTCTCCAGAGTTGATTTCAGTGCAGCTCCAATGGCTAGAGGGGAAGGGAAAGAAAAGAGGACTTGGCTATGCTGGCAATCTACTATCAGCAGCACACTGAATGTAGACCTTTGTTTTCTGACATGTTGTTGTTGTTGTTTTCCTCTTTGTTTTCCTGGGCTATCATGTAACAGGTTTAGAGCCACAGTTTGATAAATCAAAGCCCTCAGCTATCTGGAGTTTTGAAAATGACTTGTGTACTTGAGTCCTGTTCGGGCATTATTTGACCCAGGGCCATGAACCGGTAGAGCAGGGGTCTCCAACCCCTGGGCCGCAAACCAGTACCGGTCCGTGGCCTTGACAGGACTGGACCGTGGAGACAGATCTCCTGTCCCCCGCATGCACAGACATACGCAGTCCTCCCATGCATGCATGGATGCATGCACGCATGCCCACGCACGCACGCCACCTGCATGCACGCTCGGACGCCCCCCATGCACACACCCCATGCACACACAGACATACTCCCACACACATACACAGACGCACCCCACACACACCCGCACGCACGGTAAACCGGTCCGTGGTGTCAAAAAGGTTGGGGACCACTGCACTAGAGGGCAATGCCTAGCTCTGTCCCCTCTGTTGTGGTGTTCTTCACGTTGAGAGCATTGGATCTGGACAGACGTTCCTGCTTGTGCAGAGGTTCCACATATGAGAAAAACCTGGGTTCTTGCTTGTGTGCATACTTACAAGTACGCTCTGACCTGGTGCTGTGACCATGAAGAGTGTGACAATGGAGGGGGTGAGCTTAGATGCTACCCTCTAAGCATTATTCAGCACCATCTTGAATAATGCCTGAATCTGGATCTGGGCTTTGAAATGTTTCTACCTGTGTTCCATTGCAATTGTTGGACTTGGGAAGTTATTTTGTAAAGTAATTAGTTACAGTTATATTTCGAAGTTCCCCTGGAGTACTTCATTGCCATAAGAGTTAACAATTTTTCAAAATCAGAAGAAACAGCTTTGTTAATAAGACTGTTACTTCTGTTTTTCACTACGCTTTGACAAGGACGGAGGCAATTCTGAATTTACTGTGGGGCTTTTATGTTTTCAAAATGGACAAGCAAACACCTTTGCTTTTCATGCTCCCACCAAGCCTAGGAGCTGCTCCATCCATGGAGACCCAGCTGAGATGCTTCAGGCACTGTGTTTTCCTTTATATCCCTGAAGAACATGCAGACTACATAACTTCAAGATAATGTCATCCTGCCATTTCCCTCCTTTTAGTGACAATCTTACCTGATGAAGAGATGGAGAGATCTTGAAAGCTTGCACATATTTTTCTGATTGGCTTAAGAACGATACCATCATGAAATGGATTTGTCGATTTGTTGCATAGCTCCCTTGACTACTTCTGTAATTTGCGACACACAGAAAAATGCTGCCCTTAGTATGAATATTGTTTTGGATCATGCCCATCTTAGCTGTGAAAGGAGCTGAAAAAAAATATGACAGCTTGCTAATTGTCCAGCTGGATACTTTAAAATGATTGGAGACACTCACCCCCTTTAGTTCTAGTATTGATGCCCAAGTTATATTACACCACCGGAGACCTTGAGGTAGTAATGTGTATGTTGTTGTTGTTGTTGTTTAGTCGTTAAGTTGTGTCCGACTCTTCGTGACCCCATGGACCAGAGCACGCCAGGCCCTCCTGTCTTCCACTGCCTCCCGGAGTTGGGTCAAATTCATGTTGGTCGTAATGTGTATAGTGTTTTAAACACTATAATGTGTATAGTGTTTTTAAATATATATATTTTGTGTATTTAAAATGTTCAGGTGTTTTAATCATCAACAACTACAGATAGACTTGTTTACATAACTTTTGCATATACATATGGCATGTTTTTATGAAGACCTTTTATTGTTTATCCCTGTGGTTTATGTTTCTGGATAGAAATCAAGAGATGAGTGTATTGTTTGTATTTTGCTTTCTCTAGTTTTTGTGGATCCCGGTTTTCATATTCTTGTACTCAGGGTTTGGCTGGGACTTCATTTCTACATTGCATTTGTCATTTTGCTCCTGCCCTATGCCATTTTCCTTTCTTTTCCCAGAAGTACACTTAATGCAAGGGAAAAAACAATGGGCCAAGTGAGCAAACAATAAAACACCAAAGGTCGGTTCAAGCATTATGTATTCCTGTACACTTCCAGTGCCTAAAGCGGTACACTCTAGTCCCACTCCCCTTCATCATCACTTTCATTATCCTCCTACTCGTGGAGGGCAACAATTGTCTGTGGGGCCTCCCTGGCTGGATCTACACCAACCATATTCCTTATTTTGTATATTTTAGCCATAAATATGTTTTATGAACTGGTCACCTGATTGTAATAAATAAATTCATTCATTCATTCAACAATATTCCTCGCTACAGACTGGCATCTGACTTCTGAGAGTCACAAGACACATGAGGAAAAGCTGTAGTGAAGCCCCTTTTGCGTCGGCTTTTCCTGCTGTAAGTAAACTATGGGTTAGCTTCAGTTTTTTATATACCCCATGCTGGGAATGCTTTATGGGTATTGTGTGCACCAATAATATATGCCTGCTCCATGGAGGGAGGATTCTCATTTTTCCTATTTCCCTTCCTGGATGGTTTTTCCTTCTTGTCTTGTGCTTGGCATCATCATGCTCCCTTCTTGGCATGTCCTTCTTCTTCCTAAACCCTCCAAGAACACTGATAACACCTGGGCCATTTCACGTTGTGAGGCCTCCTCATTGTTTGGACTGTAGATGAGAATCATAGTATATGGGAAAAGTTCCAAATTGGGTTCAAGTTGAGAAACACAGACAAAGGGTTAAAGTGAGGCCTGGGCTAAATAGTTTTCCTGCCCTAACCCCTGGCCAGGGCCTGCCTCTTCCTCTTCCTCTCCTGTTTTAATTTATTGCTCCACTGTTTGCTTGCATTCTCCTCATCCCTTGTCCACTTCCCACTTCCATAATTGTACTTTAAAAAAAAATAAAGTGGACAAGCATCTTCAGATTTGTGCATTTACTCAATTAAAAACAAACAAAACCAAGTTGGAATTTTCATGTGGGTGAAAACCCTGGAGTACCCAGTGATGTTTGCTGAGACATTACTAGATGATGCTTGATGTTTGACACGCAAGCTATACCCTTGAAGTACAATTTCCAATGCCAGAACAATGCCTGCGTGTGTTCTGAAAATCCTCAGTGATGGGCATGGACATTGCTTGGTAGGAGTGCTATACAGGTGTCAATGGAACACAAGGAAACTCAGGATCTGGGACAGATTTTGAGGAGGTGTAGATCCACCCCACCCATCTGAGTTGGGATGCTGGATAATCAGAACAGGAAGGGAACTGTTCGTCTTCAGAGTTGTCAGGCTTGACTTTTAGAAAGGTGACCACAATGTGGATGGAGGAGGTGAGGCTGGAGTATTCATGTATGTGATGAGAATACACAGACGAATTACATCTGAATGGACCTGGTCATCACTTAGTTGAATACTCCATGCTATGGGTATGTTGCTGCATGAGTACTAAGGTAAATGTCATTGGTGAACAAGACACAATGTTTAAAGATGTAGCTGTTCTAATGTAACGGGAGAAAAAGAGTGTTTTGTAATACCTTGAAGCCTAACAGATTTATTTTAGCCAGAGCTTTTCTCATTAATTGTCTGCTTCTTCAGATTGTAATCCATCAAGGCAAATGCAAAAACAGATTTGTTAACCTTAAAGATGCCACAAGACTCTTATTCTCTTCTAAGATTCATTGTGTAACAGACCCATGAAGCATTCAACACTAGCTGACTTCCAGCTTCTGTTAAGTTTAATTTTGTACGTTTTCCATCATAGGGCAAATAGTAGTTGGAGGATTTTTTAGATCAGGAAAATGACATGGAAGAATGGGTTAAATATTTCTAGCATTGCTCCCCTAATCTGATTCCCCTCTACACACACACAAATACTCTCTCTCTCTCTCACTCACTCACTCACACTCACACTCTCTCACACACACACACACAGAGAGAGAGAGAGAGAGAGAGAGAGAGACCCATGACTGCTTTGAATAAAACCAAAACAGTCTGAGCATGATCTCCCAGCTTCTCAACTACTTTGGCCTCGAGACCTTTTCATTTAGCCAGAAATTCAGTTGCTGATGATAAACAGGCATTATATTCATTGTAACGTTATGTTTTTAATTTTATTAATGTCTCTTTGACATTGTCTCATAAATATTTTTGCCTGGGCTGGTTTAAATGGGAAAAGGTTGGGATTTCAATTTAACTCATACTATATTCCCTTCAAATAGGTCAAGACAACAATGTGCCATATTTAAAATAGTTTTTTTTTAAAGGAATTGACTTTATGAACATACTGGTGGGAGAGATGCATTGTAAAAGACAAAAAGGAAAGGGGGGGGGAGGAGAAAGCCCTGGATTTTTGAAGTGTTGCTGTGACGTGCAAACTGCCCATGTAACTGCACTTCACTATTGCCATCTAAACATCTATTTTTCCAAGCATTTAAAAGGAGTGATGTGTACATTTTTCATGTGTAATTAGGCAGTGTAATGTGATCCCTTTCTGCAGTCAAGCTGCCATGTGCTGTAGCCTCACTGAATAGCTTCCAGATTTCAACCCAATCTCTTCTGTCTAGACTCTACGTTGCTGGTCTCCCCCTCGCCCGCCCGCCTTCTGAGCTTAAAACAGGCTCCAATACAAAATGCCAAAACCAGAAGTTTTTTGTCCCTCTTTCTCATAAAGATTTGGGACAGATCTCCCAGGCCCAGTCAAGAGCTGGATCCCAGACTTCTTAAGACACGTGTCATCTGAAACTGACATTAAAGACTCTGTGAGCTTTTCAGCAGGTCATGCACACACAAACAATGGCTTCAAAAATATGGCTTTCATTAAAAAGTGAGTATTTTTAGAGAGGTGTGGTTCAGTTTAGAGAAAAAAGGGGGTGGGAGAATGAAAACAACGCACTCGAGAGAAAGAGAGAGAAGAACCAAACTGCAGCATTATTTACCTGGTGTATGCAGAATCTTTTCATGAGGAACTGGAGCAAAATGAAATATAGATACCATTCCGAAACCAGGTGCATCGCGGGTGGAGAATGTTTATAACTAGAGCTGAAGTATGGGAGGTTTAAACAGTGGTCTCCACCGAGATCCTTCCACCTTTATTATACTACCAAATGTCCATCATACATACATAAATAGTAAGCTTTATCCCTTCAGATGATAAAAAGAAGATTTTTTAAAATGTTTTCACAGATTTAGGGGGCAGTAATGTTAGAAAATGTGACAACATTTTAAATGAAATATTTCTTGCTCACCTTCAGGTTTTCCAGAGTTTGTTTTATTCCAATGCTGTCATTTGTTTCTTCTAAGAAATCCCACTGCATGCTACGTAAGCAAAAGGTTTATTTATCTGAAATTTGATACCTCCCTTTATCCACCTAGGTGTAAGGTGGCTTGCAAACACCAGAACAATAAAATGCAATAAATACTTATAAATACAGTTCTTTCTCTAAAGTATACTTTTTGTATTTATCCCCCAAACTCTCTATGGGTTTGAAATGATGCAATTACCATGCTTTCCAAAACCACAGTCATATGATGCTGCTCATTTTGTTTTTGTTTTGTTTTGGGAAACGGAACTGTCCAACAGTTATCATTTTCTTTTTACCTCTTTTTGGGGTGGGGCCTTTATTCCCTTCTAACATAATTTTGCAATGCTTCAGATTGTGGCTTTGGGCAACCTGCAGTTTGTTTAAATTCAAAACTAGTCAGCTTCCATGTTTTATATATGATTGCATAAATACAGCATGGGATTATTCTGCTGAGGTTCTATACCTCTTTTTTCTCTCTGCTTGTACAGTATAAGGAACATCTCCACAGTGGCAATCTGACATTCTTTTCTGACAGCCCACTCTATGCCTCCTTACTCAGAGGTAAGTCACAAATATGAGAAGTATCTTTACGACTGCAGCCAAAGTGGTCTGACACCTGGAAAATGGTACAGACTGAAAATTAGGGCATTTTTTCCCTCATGCTGCTCAGTACTAGAAGTATTTCTCTGCAACCTTCTTGGCTCTTGTGGCATGCCTTGCCCTCTTCAACGTCTACTTAAAACAATAAACCCAAAATTCCTGGTAGTTGGTTGCATCCAGGGTATCTGTAGGAGGTTTGAGAATACAAACACAACTCATTTCTTTTTCCTCTTGCTCCATTTTCTTTGGCTGATGGCTGTTTCTTGTCTATGGAGCACTTTGTGGTGTTACAGTGTGTAAAGTGGATTTACAGCATGTAAAATGTTTAGTCAAGTCTGACTGAAGACATTTTGCTGCCTGAGGCAAAGCATCAAATAGCATCTCCCCCTACATTTGCCCAATGCAGAATGCCCAAAGTCAGCCACCTTGTCTGGTCACATAAGGTAGAAAATTTCAGAAGCCTGTTGTCTATTTTAGATGCCCAATACCTTTGAGGGGTTATCCACCATAAGTTTGAGACTGATCCAAATTTCACTGGATTCAGAAAGAATTAATCCATCCACATCCATTAAGTTTCTTTGAAATTAATTCAGCAATATGCACAAGCATGAACAACATTAGACTTAATTCAGGAATAAATGCCTCAGTTCAATACTCTCCACCCATGTAAGAATCTATATCATTACAAACAACTATGATGAATTATGGATTCTTTCTGTTTCTGGCACTCAGTGTTTGAATAACATCCATGTGAAATCAGGTTTGGCAAAGGAAAAGTCACTGGGTGCTTTTAAATCTCTATTTTAAAAAGCCAATTTTTCATCCACCATTTTCCTGCATTATTGTTTCCGTGTCATCTGTTTTATTGGTTATTTGTTAATGGGTTTTAGTAGCTTTATTTTATTTCTGTTCTATGCTGTTTTTATTGTAAACCATCCAGAATAGCACCTTGGTACTAATGGGAGCATTATACAAATCAAATCAAATCAAATCAAATCAAATAAATAAATAAATAAATAAATAAATAAATAAATAAATAAATAAATAAATAAATAAATAAATATTTGTTTATTTATTTATTTATTCATTTATTTATTTATCAAATAATGATTTACAATTAGACATGAACATATTTACAGGTTGCAATGGTATTTACGTAATGTGAATGAAGGGTCCAGAATGTTTTTTCCTTTCTCACGTGTTCTTTAAGTAGTGTGCCCACCAAAGAAGTTGTTCCTGTCTTGCGTTTCTCTGTTAAATAAATTTCTCCTGCTCATAACTCAAGCAGATGTCCCACTGAACTGAAAAAGTCTTGTGTAACTGATAATGATATTTTACTAATTCCTACCCAAGTGTGGCCAGATGCAAAATAGGACAAAGTTCAGACAGCTGTTACATTTGTGCAAAAGTGGGTATTTGGGCACAATTACAAAAAGTGCAGGAGCCCAGTCATATCTTACAGTGGCAACACTATTCCATGTACAGTATAATGTCCTTTTATAAACAGTACAGCTCTGCACATAAGTCGGATTAACTTCATGTTTCATAGCCTTGCAGCATAACTGCACAACTGAGATCATGTTGGCTGAGAACATAAAGCTTTTCTTCATCACAAAAAAATTAATTTCAACAGTATATCTAGCTGCTAGACTAATCTGCCATTGGAGACAAAAAGTGTATACTGTCTCCAGTTGGGTATTCAAGGTCTGGCACTTAGTACTAACGGACAAATTTACTACCCATATTAGACATAGGAATACAGTCCTGTGCCACTTGACATTTCTTCCAGGAAAATAAAAATGATGGTCTCAAAACCTCCAAAAATCATGCAAGATTTCTGAGGGAAAAAAGAGTCTGGCACAAAGAAATCTTGCTGCAAGGAGAAAAGGCAGAAAAGGATCGCATTATTCTTGACTTCTCTTCAAGGATGATAATCTGCAAATTTCACATCCTCATTTCGAGGTAAGCATTCATAAGGCTGCAATAGGAATACCTTTTCGTGGGGAGGATTTGACAGGATCAGCAACAGTGATCTCTTTGCACTTCCTGAAACTTGTTGACATAAGAAATTCACCTTGCCTGGAAACTTCATATATTTGTCAGGCTTCTGGCCCATTTTGGAGACTTGCAGAAACCTTGTACAGACTTTAAAATGTGCCAAAATATTTTGACCCTATGTATTTTTTGTTAGGAGTAGGTTCCATTCGTTTTTCTGCCTCAGGAGAAAGTCTTGAGACCAAGGTTGCCAGCTCTCAGAGTGCAAGAATGACCTTACCAGAAACAGCAATATTTGGTAATTAAAGACCTCCTCCTGTCTGTGGCTTCCACCATTTCCCAATGATGAAAGGAATTACATGGGAGTTTAGGAGCAGAATTAGGAAATGTCTAATTTCTGAAAAATTGATGATACCATCAGCCTTACGCAGGCATAAGTTACAAAACAGGATTTCAGACAGGGTATTGCTACACTTCCCAGACAGGAGATCTGGAAGAGAAGACAATTTAATTTCATGATATTTATGAATACACAGAATGACAAAATAGAAGCTGTCCCACTCTGTTCTCAGATTGAAATTTTCTGTGCCTTCCCATGTAGAGAATGTATCTGTATAAATCTTTCCAATTATCATGGCTTCAGCTCTCTACTGAGATAATATTTCTGCATTACTATGGGGAATATATATTGTCTCCCTGCTTATTTAACTTATATGCAGAATACATCATGCGAAAGGCAGGACTGGATGAATCCCAAGCCGGAATTAAGATTGCCGGAAGAAATATCAACAACCTCAGATATGCAGATGATACCACTCTGATGGCAGAAAGTGAGGAGGAATTAAAGAACCTCGTAATGAGGGTGAAAGAGGAGAGTGCAAAAAATGGTCTGAAGCTCAACATCAAAAAAACTAAGATCATGGCCACTGGTCCCATCACCTCCTGGCAAATAGAAGGGGAAGATATGGAGGCAGTGAGAGATTTTACTTTCTTGGGCTCCATGATCACTGCAGATGGTGATAGCAGCCACGAAATTAAAAGACGCCTGCTTCTTGGGAGGAAAGCGATGACAAACCTAGACAACATGTTAAAAAGCAGAGACATCACCTTGCCGACAAAGGTCCGCATAGTCAAAGCTATGGTTTTTCCAGTAGCGATGTATGGAAGTGAGAGCTGGACCATAAAGAAGGCTGACCGCCGAAGAATTGATGCTTTTGAAGTGTGGTGCTGGAGGAGACTCTTGAGAGTCCCCTGGACTGCAAGAAGAACAAACCTATCCATTCTGAAGGAAATCAACCCTGAGTGCTCACTGGAAGGACAGATCCTGAAGCTGAGGCTCCAATACTTTGGCCATCTCATGAGAAGAGAAAACTCCCTGGAAAAGACCCTGATGTTGGGAAAGTGTGAAGGCAAGAGGAGAAGGGGACGACAGAGGACGAGATGGTTGGACAGTGTCATCGAAGCTACCAACATGAATTTGACCAAACTCCGGGAGGCAGTAGAAGACAGGAGGGCCTGGTGTGCTCTGGTCCATGGGGTCACAAAGAGTTGGACACAACTTAACGACTAAACAACAAAAATGGGGAATGAGCTACAGACAATAAGACTCTTTTAGAGCTTACCTCTTCACCTAAAGGGCCCATGTGAAGACATATTTTCTGATTCCAGTTCTCCTATCATGCTTTGCACCCTTCCACCTGTGACTGTTTCTGGACAACATTAATGTAGTAGAATCTCCTGAATCTTGTCCATGTTAAGCGATCTTGTGAGCATGGCCCTGAACAGCCAATCGCATGGAGTCATACTAGACTTCTGTCTTTGTGAATATGTACTTTGAGTTCATAGGAAATGTTAATTTATTTAATTGTTTTATTTCTCACTGTACCCTAACAGTTCTAGCATATCACATTTATCTGAAAATGACTGCCTAAAAGAAAGTTCATGTTAAGCAAATAGGACACTCCAGGCACTGAAAAATTTGGAGCAGTTGCATTCAAGATGGTGGTAGCGACAGCAAAAGCAGCATAGGCTACCCTAACATTTTTCTCTTTTGTAGTAGTTTGCTGACACTTTTTGGTGTTATTGAAGGTCTGGGTATATAAGAATGGTCTTGGGGTTGCATGAGGCCCATGGGTTATGTGTTGCCTACTCTGAACTGTCCTCCAGGTGTCCCTTATATGAAAAGCAAACCACTTGCAACACCCATTCTTTTCAGCATCATAATGACAATCAGATCCAACCAAATTAGCTGTTAACATTGATAAGAACTTATGCAGACGACAGCATGTGGAGTTATGCACTTGATTCAGTCATGTAGGGAGACAATTATTTTGGTACTTTCTTCCATGACCAGCCTCAGTTCATTTGACCTCAACGTGCTCACTTCCAAGTCTGAGAACTGACTTAGAATCTTGGAACAAAACAGAGGCTGAAATCCAGCAACATAACTTATGCCATGTAAGGCTGATGAAATCATTAGCCACTGTAGTTTTGCAGAAATTAAAAATTTCCCATCCCTCCCTGAAGTTCTCAGGGATCTTTTAGGATTCCTTTCATCATAGAGAAGCCACCAGCAGTAAAGTCATCCCAATGGCAGCACTTTTGGAAATTAAGGACTGCCCCCACATTCCACAGCCCCAACATCTTCCTCACAATGAAAGGAAGCCCAAGGGAGTTTAGGTAATTCTTAATTTCCAAAAAACCTCCACAGCTGCTGACATCATCAGCCGTACACAGCACAAGTTACACTGCTGGATTACAGCCCCCGTGTGCATACATAACAATAGCAGCGCCTAACTGTGGCATTTGGTGCTGCTCCCTTTAGACTAAGGCTATGCCTCTGCTCCACTACACATACTCAGATGCAAGGGATTGCTAGTCAGAAGAAAGATCAAAATCAGCCAGCCACATAATGGGTGAAAATGAGTGGTATATGTTTCTTTGCTGCCTTCTGTTGCACAGATACATTGAAGAGTCTCACTGTCTGATTTTCCTCCACAGTCACAAAAGCTAGAAGTTTTTTAAAAAGGAAAACAATATGATTTTAAAGCACCATTGATTTATTTGGATCTTACATCCTTTTCTTCCAATATGAAATGGTCACTAAACATCCAAAATAGAAAGAAAAAGGTGAAACAATTAACAAAGTCATTCTATACTGACTTAGTTTTGTCACCCTAATGAAGGAGATCTCAGTGGGCAGGATCCAGTGGTGGTCTTCAGCTGTCAGAATAGTAGAATCCAGAAGAACTGCAAGGGGGCAATCCTCTTCCTCTTATCAGCCCCATGTGTCCCCCAAAACCAGCTTGGGAGGATCAGCAAACCCTCTGCACCAGCTGCTATGAAGAGGTGATAAGGTTGGCAAGGGGAAGACCAAGGAAGACAGTTCAGAAAACACTGGTTGTTGCCATCGAGTTCACAATTGGAATTCTGGAAAGAAACATTTACATAATCTCTTTTTTATTTCTTTTGTTCTCACTCGTGTGACATGTTCATATGCCTGTTAGAAAGAATTGGGCAACCTCTCTCCCTAAAGCTCTACTCAGAAGGTAACATCTGTAATCAACTTCATTTGTTTCCATTTAATAATTGACTCATCTCTTCCTCTTTCAATAATAGTGATACTCTTTTAAGACAGGAAAAAAACCAGCCATTAGACTTAAAGGAAGAAAATCATTTGTTCATCTCTTCCATCTTTTTCACTTTTCTGAAGCTACCTTGGCAATTTCATGTCAATAAAATTATATTCTATTTTATAAAGGTCCTTCAATTTGTATATATTTAAACCTTTATCTTTTAAAGGTAAAAAGATAACATGAAATTCTGATTCTATTAGAATTTAAGGGGAATATTTATATATATACTTGATCACCAAGTAGAATTGAGTGTGTGTGTGTGTGTGTTTGTGTTTGTGTGTTTCATCTAAAGGATTATTATCATCAAATGTTTGTGTGTGTGTGTGTTTTCAAAAGAAGGGAATGGAAAAGGTCTCTCCAGAAGATGTTTTATATTAATTTAAGTATTTGTTGCTGGATAATGTCAGGCTCTCTCTCAATGAAATGTCCTGCGTGGGCTGCCACACCTGCTAAATATAACCCCCTCTTTCTTTTGAAATTCTATAAAGAGGGCTTTAAAGGTTTACATCCTCCAATCTGGAGGTTTAATTGCTTCGTTTATAGTTTTTTTTAAAGGCCTTGTAAATTTCAGAATTTTTGGATATTTCAAAGATGAAGGGGCTGTTCAGTGAGGATATGAGGGCTGAAATTTGAAACAATTCACTGTGTTAAATAGAGCAGTGATTCATGATATAATGAAGGGGATGGGGGACGGCACCTCCTGCTTTATATTCTGCAAGTTATTTGGGTAGCTTTTTGTTGTACTGATTTTATAGCTCACAGCAAGTTCAGTATGAAAATAAGCAGCACTGGTTCACTATGGTAAGTGTACACTGGGGAGGAAGTGATAGATTCTGTTTTATATAAAGTGATGGAGAGTGATTACTCACACTAATATACTTAAATCTACAGAACACATAAATCTAATATGAAGACGATAGCCCCAAATCAGTTTTAACTGCAGAAAATATAGAAATACCAAAAGATAAGTGGTAATCTTCTGCTTGCCTTAAATTCTTTATTAGAAAAGGCTATCATTAGCTTATATTGATTAGTATGAATAATAATAATAATAATAATAATAATAATAATAATAATAATAATAATAATAATAAGAAGAAGAAGAAGAAGAAGAAGAAGAAGAAGAAGATATTCATAAACAACAACTGTTATCCTTCTATTTCTGGCAGAAGAAAACTAGCAATGAGAATGCTGAATTGTACAATATGTTGTCATTTAAAAACTTGTGGCATGGTGGTAAAAGTGGTTTAATTTCTCCTAGTGTAATCATGAAATTCATTAAGGGTGTACACATTGGGCTCCCAGCCCATTCTGTGGCTAAGCAAGTCTCCTTTTGGAGGCCCTCCAGCCTGATCGTTATTGTGCATTCTCTGGGAAATGCACATGGCAAGGCCAGGTTATATTCTGCAGGCATCTGGCTAAGCAGTGGCTATCTATACAGTTGAATGCTCTGCTTCTCCCCTTTCCTCCAGCTGCCAAGAGAAAGCCCCCATTGGCTTCCTAAGACAGCCACTGTGAAGGAACTGAGTGAGGGACTTTAAAAGGACAATGGGCATGGTCTTTTGACTCCTTCTTAGAAGATTAATGCAAGGAGCCTGTACTTCTCTACAGTTCCTGTCTTTTCCCTTACTGTTCCTTGGATCCGAAATTAATGTTGCTGTGACTACTATACAGATGCTGATTATTTAATCAATGACTTGGCAGCAGGAAAGGCAAGGAAGCTTTGTTTCTAATGTAAAAAGCAAGCTCTCTTTCTCCTTGTATGTAGAGTTACATGTGAGCAGAAAGTTTCTCCTCCTCAGATATATCAGCCTTCAGGCAAAGGAAGCAGTGATGGAGAGAGGGGTTGCTGTTTGCATTTCTCTAACCATGCTGATGAAAACCACATGGGTAATGACTAGACAGGGCTGAAAGAAGAGTCAAAACTGGTTTTTTTTATGGGGACTTGTGGCTCTCCAGATATTATGTCCCATCATTTCTGCCTATTGGCCACAGTGTCTGGAGTGATGGGAACTGAATCCTAGAACATATGAAGTCTAACTGCTGATGTACTAGAACGTTTTAACTGAGCATTTTGTTTCTTAAAATACTTATGATCAAGTTTCTTTTTTAAAAAAAATCTTATACTACTAGTGTAAGGTAGTATAAGAGGAGGCAATTCAATTAATCTGTGATGGAAGACCATGTATCTATGATCCATCTTACTGACATGCCTCTGCTAAGCAATGCAATCCAGGATATGGCCACCACTAGCTAAGAACATTTGCATCACAAAATGGTCTGTGGAGACCAAACAGCTCTTGGTGGTCAGCAAATCAGCCAAGCATGCAATGCGGAGAAACCTATGGACAATAGTAATGTAATTTTGCCCAGAGACTGGTCTTGTCTAAAGGTATATATCATTCAGTCAAGCCTCATAATGTTCTAGTAAAGCTTTCTTTCAGACCTTCAAAATAAAAGTCAGCCCTACTTTTTTTAAATGAGTGGTATCTTCTATGCTCATATTTTACACCATATACAGAAAGCTGTAAAAGGTCTGTTTTGTCACCAGTTGTTTCAGTCAATGGAAATTATCTAGGCTAAGCTTGAAATATAAGCTTTTTTTCTTTTCAGTGCTTATATCATACCCATATTTAAGTCTTTTTGTGTTCCTGAATTAGGTTTGTCTTTAAGCAACACCATCATGAGTAACATACTAGAAGATTCCAGTTACTGATGGCAAAGCTTCTGCACTTTCCATATTGGGTGCAAGTCTGAGCTCACCTGATTAATTCATGCAACTGTATTTAGTATTAGGCATCCTTCAGTCTCGAAAGACTATGGTAATGTGCTCTGTATGGAGGACTTGGAACAGCGTCTAGTGTGGCTGAGAAGGCCAATTCGAGAGTGACAATCCCTTCCACACTGAAGACAAATACAATCTGTCCCCTGTCCAGCTCCCTGATTTTGCTGCTTCCGTGACTGCCTCTTTGCCTCGGTCTGCTGGACAAGGGTCTCTTCAAATTGGGAGAGGCCGTGATGCAACGCCTGCCTCCAGGCTGAACGCTCCGATGTCAGGGTTTCCCATCTGTTGAGGTCCATTCCTAAGGCCTTCAGATCCCGCTTGCAGATATCCTTGTATCGCAGCTGTGGTCTCCCTCTGGGGCGATTTCCCTCCACTAATTCTCCATACAGGAGATCTTTTGGAATGCAACTGTAGTAATATGAGAATATAGGAAGTCCAGTGTTTTGAAATGGTAATGTGTACAGAATACTACAAGGATACAAGAGGCTCTCCCACTGGAACTACAATAATTAGTTCACACCATTGTGTTCCCTATAACTACATATGGCTGTGAAAGTTGGGTGATGAAGAAGATGGACAGAAGGAAAATTGATTCTTTTGAGCTATGGTGTTGGAGGAGGCTCTTGCACATTCCATGGACTGCAAAGATAATGAATAAAGAAGTGCTGAAGCACATACAACCGGACATGTCACTGGAAAGCAAAATAACAAAATTTAGACTTATTTCGGCCATGTCATGCGATCAACATCATTGGAGAAAGACATGCTTGGAATAGTCAGTGATAAGAGACGATGAGGCTGCCAAAGAATGTGTTGGTTGGATGTAATCAAAGCAGACACTGGCCAAATATATGTAAAGCACCTGAAGAAACTGTTCAAGATTGGAAATCATGGAGAGAGCTGGCTCATGAAATCGCCAAGGGCTGGTTGTGTTGAATGGATAATTCGATTCAATTCGAAGTTTATAGGCAAAACTAACTGTTTTTCAGATCCAGGCATGTTTCATCACTGCATTGTGTTGATTACCCAAGTATATCTAATACAAGCTGTACAATTCAGAAGCTTGTTACAGGTGCCTGAGATCAGTTCTAATGCATAGCAAATGGCTACTGCACACAAGAGAACTATACTGGGACAAAATGGATTAGATTCATATGGGACAGGGTTGTTGGCAGAAGGCCAATTTCTATACAGCTATATCTTGAGTTAAAGGTCCTCAAGAATTAGATCTGATCTAGGAAGTATCTAAAATCACTGCTAGTAGACCCACTTTATCCCCCACCCACCCCTCAGAAACAGGAAATGGAGCTCTGAAGGCTTTTGAACTGGAGAAAGCAGGGAGGGGGAATATAGCCCTCCTTCTGACCCAGACCTGGGGGTCTCTGTGTATGCATGCTTTAAAAAAAATCTTCTTTTTTTCTGCTACTTTGGCAGACTTTTTGGAATGTCTGGGAGCTAAGGGCTTTGCTTCATGGAGCAGAATTCTGAAGCAAGAAAAAGAGAAAGTTATAGACTAAACCACAGTAATGTAAACATGTCTGCAGCTAAAATAACTCCACTTTCATTGAAAACACTCTTCACTCACAATCAGACTTCTGTGCGCTATGCTCAATAAAAGTGCGTTAATAGCAACCAATTAATACATTATGTAACTCTCCTTTAAAACACACACACACCACCACTACCACCATCAAGACACTTTTAGTCGCTAGTGTTTTAATTAGAGGAGTACTCGAGTTTCTCCTTTGCCTGTTCGCCCTCCCGTCTGTTTCACTGTCAGTTGGGATTCGTAGGCGAGATTCAGAGCAAGGGGGAAAAGGTGGGTTTCAGAACTGCTGCCCAGCCGAGGAGGACGGAGAGCAGCAATACATGAATGGCGCTTGTTGAACCAAACTGTTCTGCGAAGGAAAACACAATGGCATGGCGCAGGGGAGCAGAGGTACCACGGTAAGACACATCCCGCCCCCACTCCACCCCACCCCACCCCACCCCACGACACAGGTTCTCATTATGATCGTTCTTGGAGAGGCTGCGGCGGTTAAAATCTGTCACATTTCAGAAGTATTGGCGAGCTTGGTTGTTTACCAGTCGAACTTTGTCTACGCGTTGCTGTGAATGTATCTGGCTGTAAAAATCCTAAAATTAGGGAGCAAACTCAGTGTATCCCTACATGTCATCTGGTTGCGGACAACTATATTGATAAGATGCGATCGGCAGTATTGACTTTTCTTCAACGCTATTCCTAGCCTGTTTACTGAGAGGTAGACCGCCCACCCCCACCCCGGATTCCCACAGGGCTCCTTCCCTCCTTCTAAGAGCGCATCACTGTAACACCCTGCAGTCCCCAGATCGGAGCCTTTAAAAAACAACAACAGTTCTCCTCATCAGATCTGTAGCAAGAACCGGTCGGTGACTAGACTTGCAAACATCCAGGAAACTTCGCTTTTCTTCCAAGCTACTGTAAAGTTGGGTCTTCTTTCCCTCTTCTCCCTCTCCGTTTGAAGTGTTGTTTTTGAGTCGCATCCGTTCCTTCCATCCATAGGGTTTTTTGTTTTAAAAAAATATATATATATTCTTAGATAAATTGGGGGATTATCTTTTTTTTTAAAAGAAAATCTCGTAGGTTGTTTCTTAAAGTGACACTCCTGGAAATAACTCATTTAAATTGATTAATTTTTTCTTTAAAAAAAAAGAAAGATAGATAGATAGAAAAGGAAACAAGAAAAGAAAACTTCGCGACCAAAGTTGAGCCTTCCACGTATGACGAGTCAAGAACCCGCTCCAGGGAGCCCCTTCCTCTCTAGCCACAGGAATGATGGGGACTGAGGAGAGCCCATCAGCTTTTGGGTGCGCAAGCCACCTCCCACTGAAGCCAATGGCCAAACGCCCGTGAATTTGAATGGAGCCGGCTCGCACCCACACGCAGCCCACGCTGAGCAAATACAGGCGGCGGCGGCGGCGGCGCCTCCTCCTCCTCCTCCTCGCGTGTCTGGCGTGCCTCCTTTCTCTGGTCCTTTGGTTGCCTCTGGAGGCCTGACGGGCCACCCCGACAGGGGAACGGGACCTCGGCGCTCAAGGCGGGGAGGCGGGGTTCTCGCTCGAAGGGACGACGAGTTTCGCTGGCCGAGCCATGCCTGGAGGCGGAAAGCGGCCGCGGGAGGCCGGAGCCGCTGCTCGGGGCTGAGCTCTGACGTGAAAAAGGCAGCGCGGCCGGGCGGCGGCGGGGCGAGGGGGGGGGGGAGAGAGAGAGAGAGGGAAGAAGAGGACGGGGCGGCCACAACTCGGACGGCAGCCTTGCCCCTCCTTCCAGTCCGTTGCCACGCGCTGGCCGCAGCCCCGCGCTTCCTCCGCTTCGGGGAGGTAAGTCTTCCACCTTGAGGGCCTTAGCGGGTGCGGTGGGGGACAGCTTGCCGCGCTCGGTCGGTAGGGCGGTCGGCAGGTGGGTGTGGGTGGAAAGGTAGGTGGGAGCCCGCGAGGGGCTCTGGGTGGTGAGGCGACGTGTGGCAGGGCAGAGGGAGGGATTGCGGTGCTCGGCGGGCGACTTGTGGGTGCGCTTTCGCGGCGCGGCGGAGACGCCTGCCTGGCCACGGCCCTCTCCCGCCAATTCTCAAACGGGCAGGAGTTTAGGGACTTGAAGGAAAGGAGACGCTGCTCCTGGACGCTGCTGACAGGCAGGCACCGCACTGGTCAGGCTTCCCCAAACCTTGGGTTTGTTGCACGGTCGCTGGCTGCCTCGGCTGCTTGTGGGACACTTCAGTTGTGCTCCAGGTGTGTTGCAAAACAGAAAGCATCCGGCTGACTTTTTTGTTTCAACCTCTGAAGACGAATAGGAAGACTTGGACCTGTGAGGAAGGTGGGGAAAGGTGGGCAGGTGGGGAAAGGCGTTCTGCATAAGCTCAGAGGCATTCTTTACTGTATTACTTCATATGCAACAAGCTGCGAACTAGAAGCCTAAAAAGGATAAGCTCTGGAACCGAAGTCCTGGAGCTAAACCTGCTTTCTCTTTAGGACGCTGTCCAGGGAATGCAGAGTGCCTGTGTGCTCACGCAGAAGGAGAGAGTTTTATCCCAGCTATTGGGAAGCTGGTAAACAAACAGTTGGTGTACTGGAGAGGAAGAGCAAGACTGTAGTTCCTGTGATATCTCAAAATGTGTGGTGGTCTAACACATCAAGAGGCATAAAAACAAAACTGAATGTTTTATTTTGTATTGGAGTACTTCATCTTAAAAACTCAGGTTACCTTGTACATTGGTCTTATACTCTTCTGTAAGAGAACGGATAAATGAAAGTGCTTTTGATCACACACACCCTCCCTTTTCCTTGGTAATGCCACTTGCTAAAGTGCTTCCTAAAAGTTGCCAGCAACAGACATGCTTTTCTTTTCCAGAATTCATCTTAATGTAAGTTATGAGTAAAAGGCACAGTACACATTTGGATGATGTCCAAGACAGCTGTGAAAAACACACAGTTTACACATTCATTTTGCCACATGTAAAGTGGTAAAGAACACCCGGCACTTTTGAAGTTACTACCCAGTTTTTCTCATTAATTCCTCCTGTGCTCCCACCTCCTTTCCCTCAGACATACATTTTGGCTTGCCCATATCTTTTTTTTTTTTAAATAGATTCTTTAAAAGTTTGTTTATTTATTTATTTAGTTGATTTCTGTACCGCCCCATTAGTGCGAACACTCTCTGGGCAATTTACAAACCACCTGATGACATAATTACAGATCACACAAAACAACAATGATGCTCATTCTAAAAACATTGTAGGATTTTATGGCTGTTTACATTCACTTGTTACAGTTCTTACTGTTTTATCAGCCCCAGCTCATTTTCACACTTCTCTTATTTTTGGAGTGGCTGTTGCATTTTATTTGAAATATTCAGCTGTGTACTTTAAATTTCATTAATTCAGTCCTACCAACTAAATTCACTCATTTCATCGATTTATGTTTAATCACCCCTCATCCATTCTTATTCTGGTATCTACTGGAATATGTATTATTTTCTACAGTTGCGCTCTTTAAATCAGCAAAGTCCCTTGTCGAAGTAAAATGTCGTCCAGCTTTTAAGTATTTAAAGCAGTGCAATGAATAAAACTCAGATTTGGTTTCAGTAGGTATGCAAATGGCTCACTCACATGCAGAAGATTGATTTCTCTGATCAGGTGATTGTCAAGTAAACATAAATAATCATTTTATCAGATGCTCTCAGTATGTGGTCAGATAAGAAAAGGCTTATTCATGTAATTCTTAGTAAGCACCAATAGTATAAGAACCAATCGTACAGTAATTATTACTTTTAAAATAAAATAAAATAATTCTGGTTTGTACCATTCCATGGGGTTAACAGAACCTTCAAGTGTCCAAATAGTAGTTTGTGTGCTGCATTGCTTTCTTGTAATCTGGAGCCCCACCAGGGAAAGTGGAACAGTTAGGTCTATAGACTGCACATGGAGAACTGTCACATTCCTTCATTTTAACCCTGTAAGCACACGTCTATGGTTTGTTTGAAGCAAATGGAGCAGACAAAGAGTGCTTTGAGTTCAGATAAAGAACCAACTAAAATTCCATTAAGATGTTTTTACCTATTATGTGAATATATTGTTATTAACCCAGGTTAGAATAATGAAATGAGCACATTTATTTCTGCCTTTTTTTAAAAAAATCCATCTTGATGTGAATTTATGACATGCCACAAAGACATTTTGGGACATTTTTGTCTCATGAAGTAACAATTCAAAGAAAGAAAGACAGAAGTTTTATAAATACTTTACAAGGTAGAAGTTTTCTTCTTTGTTGTAATAGGTAACCAGTGTCCAGCAAGTTAGCATTGTTTGGGCCATATCATACAGGACAAATTTAAACTGTGAGTAGAAAAAAAAAGTAATGAATCAAGGATTCTTTGATCGGGGAACAGCTCAAAGAACACTTGAGAGGTTGATGCTTTGAATAACTCCTACTCCCTCCTTTTTCAAATCTGTTTCTCCAAGCCAAACACATTCTGTAGTACTGGATAGAATTACATGTTGCAAGGATTGTATTAATAATATATTGTTGTTAGTTTTATAAGTAATCAGTTTTTTATCTGACTGTTCTGCCATTTTTATGATGCTTGATTTTCTTGCTTGTCTTTATTCAACCAATTTGGACCTTAATATATTGTCTAACATGCAAGTAAAATTTCAGTTCCACCATTTCTACACCAAAATACTTTAGATGGGTTTGCATTTCATCTGTATAATGATTAAATGTGCAGCTCAGCAGACCTTTATTGTAAAAGCTAAATACAGATAGTCAGAAGTTCATAATTAATATTGCTGATGGAAATTTGTGATTTTATATCACAGGCTGAAAAAAAATTATCAGCATAATCAATTAATTCACTAAATCTGCAGGTTCAAGTTTGCTTTTTTGGCGTGGTTTAATCAGAGCAATCTCCTATGATAGTAATTATGAGATTATTCAGTGCAATCAATGTGTATCCCTTGTTTTAAGAAGCAGATTTCAGATTGTTATCTACACCATACATTTATAAGCCTCTGTTGTTTATTCAAAGGAAACTACTATCTTTGTCACAAATTATTACTTTTATTATGAATACTGTGTTTTAATTAATTTAAAGTAATACAGTTCATTCACAAAAGCCCTCAAATTGTAAGTAGTCTGAATGTATAATAAAAATAAAAATGCAGTATATTATTGTTAACTGAAATGGCTGAGAATATTCTTCCTGCAGGATTACTTTGATATAACCTGTTCTTTCAATATGTGTAGTTAAAATTAGTGAATACCGTGTTTCCCCGAAAATAAGACAGGGTCTTATATTAATTTTTGCTCCAAAAATGCATTAAGGCTTATTTTCAGGGGATGTTTTATTTTTTTCATTTGCAACCATCTATGTTTATTCAAATACAGTCATGTCATCTTCTTCTGGTTGCTGCACAATGGTGGAGGGCGGAGTTTCACTTAACTAGGGCTTATTTTTGGGGTAGGGCTTATATAACGAGCATCCTGAAAAATCATACTAGGGCTTATTTTCAGGGAAACGGTAGAAAAATCTGAAAAATTTAGTCAATGTCATTCTCCAACAACTGTAATTCAACAACGTTTTGGTCAAGTGACTGGTTGAATATTATTAAATAATGGTCCGGTATGTTGTGAGGGAGATAACAAAGAAGATAGTCATCAACAGATTTGATAATTATGTTAATTAAAAACAGCAAATTATATAGCTATTCCTGGGAAGCATTGATATTAACATAAAAACGAAACAATTCATGTATTTTTAACTTTTTATTCTATTGTTTCTGCAAGGAGCTCAGAGTAGCACATAACATGCTACACAATGACCAATGAAATTGATTAGGCTAGCCAGTATTAGTGGGCTACTGTCTGTTAATGAGTTTCATGTCTGAGTGAAATTTTGAATCTTAGGCCAGAAACAGACGTTAGACATAGCCTAAGACTAGAAGAAAGAAATGCTATTGAAAATGCCTGAGTTTTATAGCATGAATTTTTCTGTCTGCCAGGATTAGGCTTTGTTTGGTGATTGGTCTTCAGAATTTAGATTTCTTTCAAAACTCATTTCTCAAAACCAGAAAGCCAGCCTCAATCACTTGTCTGCAACATTAATGTGTTTTTTAGCTCCAGTTAAGGGCAATCTCTGATGTCTGTTTCTAGTTTGAGTCATGTGGTCTCTAGTGGGAAACTCTGTATGGCCTTTCTGGCCAGTGTATGCTTTTGCCATTGAAGATGTCTTGTGGTCTTGTCAGGTGATGCTTGCAGTTTTAGCCAGGAGGAATAACTTTACTGTTTGCCCTGACTGCTGCACAACTTGCAGACAAACTGTCCTCGTTCCTTCTTTTGCAAGCAGGTAACATCATCATGCAGTTTTTAAAAAGCTGTTGTACCGCAACATTTTTGTGATATTGTACAGTATTTGACTGGAGTCATATGATGAGCAGTCAGCTGGCTGCTGAATTGACACTATACCAGCCAGTGGCTTAGTGTGGCAAATCTAAGATGAGTCAAAAATAGTTCATCCTAAAAGTAAATTATCCTTAAAGTAATATACAAACTGAAACTTAATTGTCTCTGAGTCCTTTAACTGTGCAGTAGAGTCCTCCGATTAAAAAAGCATGCACATGAGTATTCATGAGGGGAAAATGTATATATTCATGAAAGAAATCATAAAATTAATCCGATTGGGAAAATTGCTTGCAAGAATGTGTATAATTTGACAATATTGTGTATATAAATATTATGCATTTGGGGAAAGTACACAAAGTGTGTATGAATTTTCCAGTGGAATTAAACTTTTTTTTTTCAAAGTTCAGGATGACATAAACTTGATACTTGGAAAACAAGACATGGAAAGAAGCCAAAAGACATGTTGGCAGTCCTGGCCAACTCCACTTAAATTTTATTTATTTATTTATTTAAAATATTTTTATCCTGCCTCTCTCCTTAAAAAGGACCCAGTGTGACTTACATAATTAAAAAAGACACTATTTAAAAACTAAAAACAGTATGTATACAAATATTTAGAAAGAATTAAACAAGTATTATATTAAAAATGGTAAATAAAGTCAGTACTAAAACACATTTAAAACAACAGAGCACAACAATCCATTAAAGATCCCCTCTCAGACCACCAGGCATTAAGGGAAACCCTGTCTGAAGGGAAAGGTCATTGCCTGCTTGCGGAAGGACAGCAACGAGGGGGCCAGCCTAGCTTCCCGTGGGAGGGAGTTCCAGAGTCTGGGAGCAGCAACAGAGAAGACCCTCTCCCATGTCCCCACAAAGCGAACCTGTGAGGGTGGTGGGACTGAGAGAAAGGCAGAGTAGCATTGACCCTCCTTATTTTTACCCTAGTTAAGGGTGGCAAAAGGGAGATATTTCAAAGGCTTTTCAGGGCTACAATGTATGGTGAAGTAGGGGCTTACTGGCAGCAGAAAGTTAGTGGCTACTAAGCTTCCATTTTGTCAGAGAGAAAATGGAAGCCACCAGCCAGCAGTAGCTTTGAAGAATGCCACAAAATTGACAGCAACAATGAAATCAGGAAAGAAATCAGAGTGAGTTCAGTTCCCCATTTGCCCTCTTGAAATTCAAGCTGAAAGTTTTCATCTGAGAAATTTATTTTCAGTATAACTTAAAATGATTTTCAGTGTTTTTAGTGAATCATATTTTAGTATCTTTGATTATAAAGATGTGAAATTAAAAGGTGCTATCCATGGAGTCCTGGAGGTTATCATGTAGAGCTACTTAATTCAAAGCAAATGTGAACCCCTCAGATCTGAAAAACCCTAGATCATCTAGCCCCATACACTCCTGACAATGGTAAAAAATGATGGAGATCATCTGGAAGGCTGCAGGTTAAAACCTATAGTAAAGGTAAAGGAAAAGGTTCCCCTTGACAATTGTCCAGTCGTGTCCGACTCTAGGGGGCGGTGCTCATCTCTGTTTCCAAGCCGTAGAGCCAGCGTTTGTCCGTAGACAGTTTCCGTGGTCGCGTGGCCAGCGCGACTAGACACGGAACGCCGTTACCTTCCCACTGTGGTGGTACCTATTTATCTACTCGCATTTTTACATGCTTTTGAACTGCTAGGTTGGCAGGAGCTGGGACAAGCAACAGGAGCTCACTCCGTTGCGTGGATTCGAACTGCTGATCTTTCGACCTTGCAGCCCAGAGGCTCTGCGGTTTAACCCGCAGTGCCACCACATCCCTAAAACCTATAGTACACAGATTTAATTCAACTATACCTTAAGCTCATTGCATCAGATTGTGAACCTGAAAGCACTGATGTCAGAACAGCACCTCCCAACCTCCTGAGCCTGTGTAGTTGTTCTAGAATAAGCAAGTTAAGGACCATGCAAATATCTGAAAGTTTATGAGTCTCTCTCCATATAGATTTTCATTTGTGACATATCTGCAAGATTGGAAATCATGAATCATATCTACTTTCTGCTGAAATGCTTCATTGACTTCAGTTATCTAATGCTACAGCACAGATTTTACTGCATACAGTTATAGTCTGAAGTCCAATGATAAGTTGCAACTTGAGTAGGCCCATTAAATCAATGGAAGTTACAGAGGATGTGACTCACCAAATCCTCACTAATTCAGTGGACCTACTCTAGCTGCAACTTACTGTTGGATTTCAGCCATAGAATTTCACACCTGTGAATTGCAAGAGATTTTGACTTTTGTTAAAAAAACCATTACTCGCTTATTTCCAACATATAACATAAATATATTTTTCCATAGTGGTGGATTCAATCAGTGATACTTTAGCCTGTGAAATACATTTATATCAGGGAACAAAGCTACGTAGAGAGCCACATTGCTGATTCTGACCCTAATTCTGTACTCCCAATAAAGACACAATAGTTGTGGTACATATTATATCTCAGCAGACGTTCTTTTTGAATACTCCCTATGAACTCACATTTAGTTTGACATTTTGTAAAAATGCATAGTAGGAAAGGTGGGGGGAGCTTAGTGGTGGCATAATAAGACTATTGTAAGTACAGAGTTGGCAGCCTGAAATTACTTGGCTTAATATATATATATATATCTTATTTAAAGAGTAAACAAGGAAGAATTAAAACATATATGCCGAGATGATGTTGTTGATTTGCTTGTTGCAAGCAGCATTTGTTGTTTTCTATTTATAAATGTATAGTAGTGTATATGTGTAATCTGGAAAACCTGATTGAATACAAGAAGTAGCAATTTAATTTAATAGTGAAGGAGAAAAGTTATTTTCATGTGTGGACTAGGTTTGTGCAGAGAGCCAGTTGTCATGAATGTGTGCTTATAGTGAAAACTAAAATAAAATATCCCCTTGATTATGGCATTTTTCATGCTAACTAAAGAACTAAAAGGATATTTGATCAAGAATAAACTAGAGAGGATTTGTCAAAGGATTGGACTCCATACCATATTTGAATGAAGGCAAAAACTCTGAATAATTTTAGTGGAATTTTTCCTGTGTGAGATTGTGACCTAAAAGGCTCCCTATCCTCCAGTTACATTGCTGCCTCATTTTCTATTCCAGCATTTTGGTTTTTAAAAAAGGTATATATTTATTACTGAAAACATTTTTGTTTTTGAACTCTGCTTTATTTAGAACACTTTCATAGCATAGTTTGCTTCTAATATGAGAAATTTGCTATGAAATTTGTCAGGACTATGGCCCTGATCTAAAGGGCCATGAAGCAAGCTCTTCATCCTGCAAGAGGGCTTTGATTTTGCTCTTTCTGACAGAATATCTCTCTCCTACAGTGTCATGTCCTGCAAACTGATGGGGACTTAGAAGTACCCTCTGACATAAACAAGTAATTGCTCTTCTGGGGGGCGCAGGTGGAGGTGACAAAAGCCAGTGCACTTTTTAAAAGCACTTTCTGGCACAGTAGCCCCACCAGTTGTGCTGGAGAAAAATTTATATGAAACCCATATTTCTACAGATATATTACATACTGTTCATGGAAGAATATTATTTTAATAATCACTTGTAAATTACTGTACATGGTGATCTTTGACACAGCCTACATAGTTAGAGTAAGCCCAACTGACCAAAACATACTTTTTAAAAAGAAAGCCCTTATAATTGCAGCAGAAAGCAAACAATGGTACGAATGATAAATTCCCAGTTATTTCTGTAACAGTTGCAGCTGAATTATTCAGAATAGGTATTTTAATTAATTAATTAATTTTAATTAATTAAGCACACAACAACCAAACTTATATCTTTTAGTGATAGGGAAACTGATTGTATCATAAATCATAATTTGCTCATTTAGTTATGAATCCAGCATCACAAATTTAATCAAAAGTTTTCTTTTATTACAGGTTTTTAAATTATCTTTGAGTTCTTGCTCATATATGCCTTTGAAGTGCCCCATGGGAATGTGGTGTGTGACTGGTTTTTCTAGCTGGTACATTATAGCATAATGAGTCACAATGATCTTTTTCTGACAGGTTTTATTACATGTGCCTTGTTAGTAGTAGTAGGCAAATAGATTGAAATGAAACCCAAGACAGACATGACTGGATCAAACTGCTTCATTTTTCAAAGAAATGTCTTAACACTGGAGGAGAATTCAACATGTTGCTGATGCTAAAGCTGTCAAGGAGAAGAAAAGATTAAAGTAAGACCATTCTGCACACCTGTACATTTCGTATGGGACTTCTACATTAGGCAGTTGACATCTGAGCATCTGCAGAGATGACTACATTTAGAGGCTTTGCTGTGGAGAATATGCAGAAAATGTACTCCAACAAATTTGGTTTGAATTATGAGAATATTAAACACTGGAAGGAATTCGGACTCATTATATATTCTACAATTGTAAACATTTGATGAAGAAATTAGCTATTTTTTCAGTTTTGGGGGTTTCAGCTGCAAAACACTTCTAGATAGTCTGCTTTTCAAAATGTCTGGCCAGTAGAAAAAGTTGTTTGCATTTATGTAGAATGTATCTGGAATGATGACAAAGTTATTCTTTGGCAGCCCTATTTCTTAATTTGGGTTGCCCTCCTCACCAGATAGAGATGCCAGAATTTACTTTTTTTAAATACTAGAGATTAGTTGGCACAGGAGGCAGAACAAAGTTATAGCCTGGTCATCATGACTCAATAACAATTTTGATGGATGACGTTAGCTCTGAAATGTACTGGTTTTTGAGCCCCAGTATCTGATTTAGCAGGTCTTTTCTGTAAGTAAGAATACTTCTGATTTCTCTTTTCCTCTGCCCTCCATGCATATACTTAAGTCCTATCATCTCTAGATCCATACCCCAACTTGGGCCCTTTTTAAGGAAAAAGGCGGGGTAAAAATATTTTAAATAAAAATAAATAAACTGTAGCAAATTCTCACTTTAGCAACGGTGAGCACTAAGATGTGGGAATCAATAATTTTATACTGAAGTATCATCTCAGAGTTTCTGTAAGAGACTCGGCTCTGTTTTGTCCATTAAATGACACACATCTGGTGTCCTTCAGAAGCTCAACCAATACTTTCTTAAGTCAGGGTTGAAGGAGGCATAGCTTAGTGCTCTGATTCACAGGGTCGTTGAAGGTATACCTGCTGGACGTTCATTCCTAAAACTGTTTCTTTAGTCCAAACACCAGAAGGCAGCTTACTCCATATGTACTTTATACTCAGTTTAAATATTTAAACATTGTATAAAGGAAGAAAAAAAAACTAAACATAACTTCCCTGGTCAAAATATTTTCTTTCTAGAAAACAACCTATAGTGTCAGAAATATGTAATTAAATATGCAGTTTCTAAAGAACTTAAGCATGCACTGAAAAATAAAATAGAATGCTCTTCGGAAGAGTCCCACCTTAGCCTTGAACAACAATAAAGAGGCACAGCTTTCTTGATGCTCCTGATTCCTGAGAATTCCCCACCAGGCTATGTTCTCTGGGGAGTGGGGGGGGCACATCCTCAGAGAAAAAGGTTAAAAATTGGTCAGGTGACTGCAGCTGCTGCCATACTAGTTCCCCCAGAAGCCCTCTGGCCCGTAATACAGGGCCTAATGATATTCTGGTGCAATTAACATGGACCCAGGTGCTGGGGCCACTTGGCTTGGTGCTTCCCTTTTTAGCACAAGGATGCTCATTACCACATGTCTGTGCTACTGCCCACCCTGCTATCTCTTGATGAACTCTTTGGGAGGAGGACATCAGGGCAGTGGTGAGCAGGATCCAACAGGCTATACTAAATTGGGGAGGTGGGGTCCAGAAGATAAAGAAGGGGATACAGCATGGTTTTCAAATCTGGTTTTATGTCTGCTGGACCCAGATCAATCCAGGTTCTTAACATTTCAACAGGCACATTTAATCATCATGATCATCATCATCAACGGACAGGAAGTAGTTGTTTCAGAACTGATAGAAGAGACTTCTGTGGCCCATTTTTATCAGCAACTTTGTGGTTGCACTGTGAACCTGTTGATGCCTCCAGGAATCCTTCAAAGACAACCAAATGTACAAAGTGTTTCAATAATCCCTCCTAGATGTGACAGGGCTTGAATCACTGTGACTTAGATCAAACCTGTATAAGAGGATTTAATTGACAATTTATCCAAAACTAGTAAAAAGCACTGCTGGCCAGAGCCATCCTCTCATTCAGGAGCAGCAAAACTATAGTCCTAAAAGAAGAAAAATGTAGCTCTTAAATTGTATGTGTGTGTTTGTGTGTGGGAGGGATGGGGAAGGAGGGAGAAAACAGGAATAGTTTCTGACTATTTTTATCTTAAATTTTCCTCTGCTGTAATAATGGATGCACTTGCCTAGGACTGAGGATTCAACTAGACGAGATGATGAGTGATGTGTATTTGAATCTCTCTATTTTAAACGATAAAATAAAATAAAATACAGGCATGAAGTGATAATTCAGTCTGGGGGACAGTTGGCAAATAACAGCTATAGATGGAGAACAGCACTGGGAAGTGGTTAAACTCCCTTTTTCCAGTGCTGTTGTCCTGTTCTGAGTTGTTGACCTCTGCAGAGATGCATGTGCCATTGAAATAAATTATGGTGTAGTCTGGGTTCCCCCAATATCTAGTACACACTGTGATTAAGGATGATTTAATGTACTTACTGTGCCCGTCTTTTAAAAAATTGCTAGATGTATTTCTGTGACGTCTGAGATGTTGATTCATTCGTTTATTTGATTTAGCTAGTTGTTGTGGTCTTCCTTACGTATCTGTGTATAAGGCAATGTTGTTAAATGCCCAAAGAGTAGTAAACATTGATTTCAAATTTTATTTATGTAGTAGGCAATTATCTGTAGAAAACTAAGTGGTCTGAAATTTTAAGGTTCTATACATATAAGGCATGTACCACAGTGTACTATGGTACAATGTGTATACCATATTCAGAACCTTAAATAATGATATTCCTTCAAAAGGCTTTCTTATTTCTTCTGGCTACAGGATGTTGTTATTCTTATTTTTATGTTTTCTCGTGGCTGGTTCAAGAACTAATTTTTGGTTTAAAATCAGTTAAAGAAAAGAAAAGAAAAGCTTTATATACAGTATGAAGGTTGCTGGCTTGTTCTATTTCTGCCAAAAAAAGAGAGACCAAAGTAGTAGCATCTTGCAAGTATGGATTCTCTTATTGGATTGTGAAAATGAATGCTGGCTGGATTTAGATGTACATTTGGATACACATCTTCAGTGTGATTTGCATCTGAGTGCAATACATCCTTTTACTTAGTCTGTTTGCACTGTATAATATGCATACTGGTACACCTCCCCAAATGTCAAGTCATGCTGTGTGCATGTTGTGCACAGGTGGATCAAGACAGTTGATTTAATTGAATTTACATCTTGTATACATAAGATTTTTGGTTAAGTGTATTATTATCTTAAAACTTCTCTTACACATTGTGCCTGAAAAGTAAATGTCTGCAGAAATCTCTAGCAGGAACATAAGGGGAAAAGTTGTCTTACAGCATCATGCTAATTGTCTTGAATAAAGCCATAGCTAGCAAATGTATTTAGATATACATTTAAATCCTTGTTTGCAAAACATTAATATGCACACTTAGGTGTAAATATGGGTCTTCTGCTGAACCTAATCAAAGGCTGATTTGCATACTTAATGTTAAATTAATGCCTAAATAATTCCAGAAATAATATTTATTTATTATTTATTTATTTATTTATTATTAGATTATTTTTTTATTAATAGTAACATTCAGTATACTGTAATAAAAGTGAACAGTCTTTAGTTTTGAGTTACAGTACCTAATGTTCTGTTTAATGATAGTATTTTGTTTATAGGTAACACAGTATGTCTTTTTCTGTCCTTTAAATAATATACACCTGTTTACTCTCATCTATTTTTTAAAAGGGCAGAATAAGACATACTGTAAGAACATAAAAAATTGCCTTATACTGAGTCAGATCACTAGTCCATCTGACTCAGTGTGTGATTACCCAGCGAGGGAAATGTGCATTCACTTGCTGTGAAGTCGCACCAGGAAATTTAGGTCAGTTCGAATTAAATGGCCACACTTAAATCAAACTGTTTGCAGTTCTACTTACATCCCTGACGGTGGCATTGACCAAAGAATTGTATTAATAGACAATGAGACAGGCTTTCCTCTGATTTGATTAACAGCTTCCAGTGCTGAGCTTTGCCTTGTTAAGCTGTTAATAATAATAATAATAAAGCTTGATCTTTGCTGCACAAGAACAAGCACTCTAAACCAATCTGATGAAAGCTAAAATTCAAGAAATTAGTGCTAACAGCAAATGTCGACTCTGCCAAGAAAAAGATGAAACTGTCACACCTCATCTGTGAATGTCCAAAGATTGCATAAACAGATTACAAAATCAGACATGATAGAGTGGCAAAATTAGTACACTGGTCATTATGCAAAAAATATATATAACTTGCCAGCCTCCAAAAACCCATGGGAACATCAAGTAGAGAAGGTGTCAAAAAATGACGAAGTCAAGATCTTGTTGGATTTTTTGGATCCAAACTGATAGACACCTTGAACATAACACACGAGACATAGTAGCAATAGAATGAAGAAATGTCCGGATCAGTGACATTGCAATTCCAAGGGATGCCACAGCTGAAGATAAAGAATTGGAAAAACTAACAAAATATAGAGATCTGGCAATCAAAACATCTCGCTTGTGGATTAAACACACTTTAGTGGTCTCCATCGTTCCTGGGGCTTTGGGAAGAATATCAAGAAATTTCATGCAGTATTATATGCAGTTGCAGATCTCAGAAATAACATCATCAGAGCTCAAAAAAATTTGGCAATATTAGTAACAGCATACATACTGCACCAATATTTAACAGATGCTTAGATTTTTGGTTAAAACTTGTGTCTGTTAGGTAATACCAGTCAATGTTTTTATAATTTTGATTGATTGTGCCTGGCATTTTTGAAAATAAATAAGTAAATAAATAAATAAATAAATAAATAAATAAATAAATAAATAAGAAAGAATAATAAAAAGACAGGAGTGTTGACCAGAAAAAATTTAAAGAAAGAAAGAAAGAGTCTTGGGACAGAGGCTTTGCTGGGCAGAATGTGTGTTGGTGCTGCCTGTGTTTGTTTGTGTGTGTGTGCTTGGACCTTAATGAGGTAAGAGGTATGTTGAGAAGGTGCTTTGGGTGTGTGTGTGCATGCACACCTTATCCTTCGTCTCTGTATCAGTTCAAGCAATTAAATGCTTCAACCGATGTGAAAGGATTCAACATTTTTAAAAGTAGAAGGTTCCCAGGTGAATAGGAACAGTTATAGATTGGAGAGGGGGACTCCAGACTGATTCACATTTTTGTTGCATCATCTGTTGAATGGAAAAAATTGTGAATAAGCCCACCCCAAACCTGTAGTATTTTCCACAGTTTTTAGGAATGTGGTTGCCCTTTCAGTATTATTTGCACTGGTAAAACCTCACCAGGCTTTCAGACACGCATTTTCAGAGCTTTGTTTGCCTTGTGGTCTTTCACAATCTTAAGAAAGTGCCAGAACTGCTGGAAATTGTAAGATGTTAGCATGCACTACCCTTATAACTTAAGGCTTAACAGTAGCCCCGTGTTGTATATTCTTGAGCATGGTTATTGATCCTTCCTTCCCACTCCTAAACATCTCCATTCTACTCACCACATGGAAATGCACATAAAAATTGGGATCTTAGTTGAAATTGTTCCACTGAAGGAATAAAGATGTGAATTTATAGACACATGTGCTGGGGATTCAATTGCCATTTTGAGCCTAAGACAGAGGTTCCCCAGCTTGTTGGCCTCAAAGATCCTCTTTTGATTTTTAAGAAACCCTTATGCCTTCCAACCTCACCACTTTTATCCAACTCCCTTTTAACCCCCAACCCAAAAATGATATAAATTGCATTGTCTTCTATATATCGTTTGGCTTCTTCACCAACTGATGGGCTTGGTTTTATGTGTTGAAAGACAAATTCCATGGTATGACGTTTGAAAATTAAAAAATATGTATCCTGATGAAAATATATTTTTTGTTATGGAAATCCCAAAAGAAACCCCTTCTTGGAATTTCATCATGCCCTCTCTTCCAAAGTGGCCTAATACAACATGTTAGTAGACTTCTGGTCCCAGTTCCCAATACCACATTGTGATGATAACTTTATTAGGCTTACTGAAAAATGCACAAAAATGTATGCAAGCTTTTGAGATGTCTCGACCTCTTTATTAGACAAGATGTTACTAAAAAGCAGCTACCATGTTCTCTAGACTCACAAAGAGAGTATCACTTAATAAGAAGCTGACGGCATACACCAAGATCCAGGTCTATAGAACCTGTGTCCTGAGTACACTCCTATACTGCAGTGAGTCCTGGACCCTTTGTACACGGCAGGAGAGGAAGTTGAACACATTCCATATGCGTTGTCTCCTACGCATTCTTGGTATCACCTGGCAGGACAAAGTTCCAAATAGAGTAGTCCTAGAACGAGCTGGAATTTTTAGCATGTATACATTACTGAAACAGCGACGTCTACGTTGGCTCGGGCATGTCATGAAAATGGCTGACGGTTGGATTCCAAAAGATCTCCTGTATGGAGAATTAGTGGAGGGAAATCGCCCCAGAGGGAGACCACAGCTGCGATACAAGGATATCTGCAAGCGGGATCTGAAGGCCTTAGGAATGGACCTCAACAGATGGGAAACTTTGACATCTGAGCGTTCAGCCTGGAGGCAGGCGGTGCATCATGGCCTCTCCCAATTTGAAGAGACCCTTGTCCAGCAGGCTGAGGCAAAGAGGCAGTCCCGAAACCAGCCAAATCAGGGAGCTGGACAGGAGACAGATTGTATTTGTCTTCAGTGTGGAAGGGATTGTCACTCTCGAATTGGCCTTCTCAGCCACACTAGATGCTGTTCCAAGACCTCTATTCAAAGCATGTTACCATAGTCTCTCGAGACTGAAGGATGCCTACACAACTAAAAATAGGCAAGGGGACGGAAAGGAGAAGATGATTTGATTTTAGAATCATGTATTTTTAAGTATCTAAACCATATATCTAAAAATCATAATGATGCAGTAAAGAGGAAGAGTCTGGAGACTCTTAGTAGGTCATGTGGTGATGTTAGAGTAGTGGAAAAAGAAAGACTTCAGGGTTTTTTTCTTTCTATTATGTTTAGAGTTCCTTGTTGGGAACTATTACTATTGCTATTTTCTTCTCTCCTTTGTTCTCTAAGAGATTCAATTAGGCAGTGTACTTATGTGTATCTTCTGAGTGTGCACTCAGCAGATGCCAGTTCACTTTCTCTGAGTGACATGTACCTTGATAAGGCTGAAAAGGCTAGAGGGCCTTATCGCTTGCATTAAGCTGTGTGAGGGACATTTCCTATAGAGGACATTCTTTAGAAAAATGTGGAAAAAAAGATAATCAGTGTACCCCACTAAAATACTTTTGTATTGTACAAAAGTTGGATTTTGTAGGCCAAAACAGTGGTTGTTGTGTAAAAAGTGCTTATTGTACTCGATGGTCATTTTGTTCCACTGATTAATTGTTCCAATATTAATTAGGTATGTTTCTTTCAGTTTTAAACTACTGAGAAGTTTAACAGTTTGTCTGGTGCAAGAACAGGTGGTCTAGGAATTGTGTTTCAACCATTCAGATTTTTGTGCAGTCAAATTTGTTAAATTTTACAGTGGCTGAAGTGGCAGTAGGGGAGTGCTATAATCTTGCTCTATATATGTAAGAGTATTACGTATCTACTATTCTGTGAGTGTCAAAGTATGCAAAACCAATTGCTTAAGCACTGGCAATAGAGTTTTATTTATGGAGCTACTGACATAATGGACTGAGTACAAATTTGAGAAAAACAATATGTTTAATAAAAAGATAAAGATAGCTGTAATTATGAGTAGGCACAAGGGATATTGACAAATCTTCGGGCCCGAGTCCCAAGCCTTGGTCTTTGGGCCTGAGTTTCAAGTCCAAGTCTGAGTTTTGGGGCTCAAGTCCCAAGTCCAAGTCTCAAGTCAAGTGGGGCAACCTGGAATAGAAAATAAGCAAATCACATGCTTCCCTTTTCGGAGCTGGCCCTGTGCATGTGGTGGAGAGTCAGCAGCCAGCTCTGATGAGGCAGCAGCCAGCTCTGAGAAGAGAAGCCGGTCTGCTGTCTCTGCACATGTGCAGAGATAGTGGGCTGACTTCCCTTCCCGGAGCTGGCACCTGTGTATCAGCTGGGCAGTGGATGCATGGGCAGAGGCAGCAGCCAGATCCTGGAAGGGAAGCCAGGCCTGCTGCCTCTGAAGACTCACCAAATCATCACTGATTCAATGGGCCTACTCTGGTTGTAGCTTACTACTGGATTTCAGGCTCTGTGTCCTTTATTCAAACTTTTTGTCTTACTGTTGCATATACTGTGACTGCATTGTTTTATTCTGGTTTCACGTGTTTTGCTTTCCTATTGATTTTATGCCCTCTTACAGAGTGTTTTAGATGGTACAATGGGGTATATTAAATACTGCAATGACATAAAGAAACATTACCATGGGTATGGATACGTAAATAAATTGAGGAGCAGTGGAGGGAAGAAAACAAATTAATAAGGTGAAACCTAAAAGATAACAGAAATGCAAAGAATATATCCTGTTTGCTGAGGTGTGAGATATAGAGTAGGTGTCTCTCAGTGATTTCCCTGTAATAAAATCTTTGTCCAGCTCTCTCTCTCTCTCTTTCATATAAAAGAGTGATTTATTTAGTTAGCTGCTCTGCATATGCAAACTGGGAATCAGATTCTGTGCTGTGTGCTTTTTGGCTTCTACAACATCACCAGGAGCAAAGATTTGCAACAGAAATTTTTCTAACAAGTCTCTTGATGATGCATGAGACTGAATGGAGTCCATCTAGGTTTTTCACTTGTATTTTGCTTCCACAAAGCTAAAAAGGAATGAAAAGTAATAAAAACCTATTTTGAGCACTAAAATAAGCAGACATGACTCAGAATACTTGCAATGAATAGAGTGGTGAAGTAAAAAGGTGCCATTTTTACACAGTCATTTTTCTGACCATAATGGCCTTTTAAACTCTTGCTAAAATAGCATATTTGCTTAGGCCTTTTTCTTGGAAAACTGAATAAAAAGGAGGGGAGAAGAACTCACAGGATTTGAGGATCTTATTTTCAGAGTAGTCCTAACTTGTGGAAGGGTCTTCTTTATGATCATTTTGAGAACCCCATAAGAGTAATTTTGACATTTAGACAAAATTAATATTTTTATTGTACCTGTGGACTTCACCTGTATTCCATGGCTTCTATAGAACAGAGTATGCAGTAGCTATGATATGAAAGTAAAAATGTGTGTAGAGACACTGGATACTGGTGATTAAAAATAGATTTTTAGTCCAAACACCTACAAGCCAGTATAAAAACAAAGTGTGAAACAAAAACTGTAAATGTAGCAAAATCTATCATATTGTGGAGTAGGAGAGGACCTGTGTTTGAGATAACTTATTACTTAGTAACTTCATGTCTCAGGGGAAACCTGGCCTAGGGACTTTACAGTGCATGCTCTTATTCACCCCATTGAAGTACAAATGTTTCAGAATGGTTTTTAGAAATGAGTAATTAAATTCAGAAAATGGTTGTTGAAAATATTACTGTATTGAGTCGCTTACTGCTCTTTCTGAAAAAAGTAACTGTAGATAATAATAATGAGTTTTATGTCAGACCATTGCATTGCCAAATTTGCAGTATTGTTGTTTAGTCGTTAAGTCGTGTCTGACTCTTCGTGACCCCATGGACCAGAGCACACCAGGCCCTCCTGTCTTCCACTGCCTCCCAGAGTTTGGTCAAATTCATGTTGGTTGCTTCGATGACACTGTCCAACCATCTCGTCCTCTGTCGTCCCCTTCTCCTCTTGCCTTCACATTTTCCCAACATCAGGGGCTTTTCCAGGGAGTCTTCTCTTCTCATGAGATGGCCAAAGTATTGGAGCCTCAGCTTCAGGATCTGTCCTTCCAGTGAGCACTCAGGGTTGATTTCCTTCAAAACGGATAGGTGTGTTCTCCTTGCAGTCCAGGGAACTCTCAAGAGTCTCCTCTAGCACCACACTTCAAAAGCATCAATTCTTCGGCGGTCAGCCTTCTTTATGGTCCAGCTCTCACTTCCATACATCGCTACTGGAAAAACCATAGCTTTGACTATGCGGACCTTTGTCGGCAAGGTGATGTCTCTGCTTTTTAACATGCTGTCTAGGTTTGTCATCGCTTTCCTCCCAAGAAGCAGGAGTCTTTTAATTTCGTGGCTGCTGTCACCATCTGCAGTGATCATGGAGCCCAGCAAAGTAAAATCTGTCACTACCTCCATATCTTCCCCTTCTATTTGCCAGGAGGTGATGGGACCAGTGGCCATGATCTTAGTTTTTTTGATGTTGAGCTTCAGACCATTTTTGGCGCTCTCCTCTTTCACCCTCATTGCGAGGTTCTTTAATTCCTCCTCACTTTCTGCCACCAGAGTGGTATCATCTGCATATCTGAGGTTGTTGATATTTCTTCCGGCAATCTTAATTCCGGCTTGGGATTCATCCAGTCCAGCCTTTCACATGATGTATTCTGCATATAAGTTAAATAAACAGGGATATGGTATAATTTGCAGTATACCATATGGTAAAAAATAGAGAAAAAATATTTACAAATCCTGATGATGGGAAGTCCCAACCCTTTCCCTGTATAAATGAGATATCATGAGAATACCAGACTTCAGCATACTCTAAGCCATCAGAAACATAAAGGCTAAAACGTACTGACTCGGCCAGTGCAGCTTGTTTCTTCCATATCATGCTCCAAATTCAAGTTGTCAAAATGTACATTTGAACAAAGATCTTTAGTTTTTAAAAGTTACATTAAGCAACTGAATGATTTGTTCAGTTACTGAACAAGTATAACTGTACATTTCAGGAGATCAAGAAGGACCAACAAGGCATAGTTCACAGTGTCAGGCACAAGCAGCTAATGACCAAATACGCACAGTTGCAGTCATCAGGCAGTGCATTCTACTGACAAACAGAGAGCATCTTATTTATATAATCAGATATTTTATGCAAGTTAGATATTTTACTTGGAGTTAGCAAAACTGGGAAGCACAGTAGCACTTCTGTTTTACCTCTATGTTTGTTACTGACATCTCTCTTGCATCTTATTCATATCTCTTGTTCTGTTAAGGAGAAGGAACAAACAAATGAAATTTTGCATGTGTATACTATCCCTGTGCGATGAGGCATGATAGTTGAAGAAGGTCACCTAGGAAGTATCAATAAGCACTATAACATTTTAGTGACAATGTGTATGTTAAGTGGAAATGGTGGAAAGCTGCATGGATGCCTACCCTGCTTTCCACGTGTGATATGTGAAAAAAGAGTACTGGATGTCAATTTTCCCAAAGTATTGCCTCACCTTTTCAATAACCTTAGTCTTTATGTTTTGTTTATATTTACTTTGAAGGATTTCTCCTTTGTAGGGCAAACTTGCATACCTTGATAAAGATGTATAAATTATCTCTAAATGTTTTAAGCTTTTGCAAGTAGCAGTTAAGGTGAGGTTGCAGCTTGGTTCAGAATCAGAGGAGGATGGGACAAATCTTTTATCCTCACAGTGCTTTACCAATGAAAATTATCTCCTCCGCAAAAATTACTGTGTGCCCTGTTGTTGGGGGGAACACAATATGAATAACATAACTTGCTATGATGAGCCTTTCAGGGAGAAGACAACTCCACTTGATAGTTCTAGATTTCATCTTCATTTACTGCTTTTAGCAAATAAGTAGATTTAATTAGTGAGAGCTGGACCATAAAGAAGGCTGACCGCTGAAGAATTGATGCTTTTGAATTGTGGTGCTGGAGGAGACTCTTGAGAGTCCCCTGGACTGCAAAGAGAACAAACCTATCCATTTTGAAGGAAATCAACCCTGAGTGCTCACTGGAAGGACAGATCCTGAAGCTGAGGCTCCAATACTTTGGCCATCTCATGAGAAGAGAAAACTCCCTGGAAAAGACCCTGATGTTGGGAAAGTGTGAAGGCAAGAGGAGAAGGGGACGACAGAGGACGAGATGGTTGGACAGTGTCATTGAAGCGACCAACATGAATTTGACCAAACTCCGGGAGGCAGTGGAAGACAGGAGGGCCTGGTGTGCTCTGGTCCATGGGGTCACGAAGAGTCGGACACGACTTAACGACTAAACAACAACAACAACAGATTTAATTAATGCTAGAAAAGTTTGCTTCAGAATCTTTTTGGAAGATATTCCTTTATTACGATTGCTTAGAGTTGGATTAGTATGTTTAGTCTGAGAGGGAATTATACTCAGTTTAGCTGATATTCCTGTATTATTTTATTCCATTCATATTTTTTACAAAGAAACATATTCTTTGCTGTGATACTGCCAGTATGACACATTTCTTGCTCTTCTTGTGGCATACTAGATGATCACCACTAGATAGGAGGACGAATATAAAAACAAATCGGGATATTCAGTGAATATCCCTGTACCATCAGATATTCATTGTTTCATATTCTTGGGGTCCAGAGACCCCGACAAATACAAAGCAATGAATATAACCCTTTTATATTTGTCCTTTCATCTATCCCTATCTGATTATGCCCCCGCGGATCAGCTGTTCCTCGGGGGCACAAGCAGAGAGGGATTTTCCCCTTGGGTGGTTTGCTAAAGCCTGCCCAAAGGGAATCCCACTCCCAGGCTGGGGGATGGCTTGGGTCCCCCTTTCCTTCTCTTCCTATGCTGTGTGGCATAGGAAGAGGAGGGAAGGATCAAAGCAATCCCCCAGCCCCGCTGGCTTTGCAAAGGCAGTGGGGCTGGGGGATGCTTTGGGTCCCCCTTCCCTCCTCTTCCTATGCCGTGTGGCATCGGAAGGCTGTGGGGGCTGGGGCTTTTTTTAAATTTTTTTTATTATTATTTATTTTTAGATAGCCCCACAGGCTGTCTAAAAAAAAATTACCCAAAGAACCGATGAATTGATTTGTGGTTCATCGGGTCACTGGGGGACAATTCGTGGTTCGTCAAGTGTGATGACCCATGAACCAAGACGAAGCCCCATTTTGGTGCTTCATCCCCATCTCTAATCATCACTTATCCATAGATCTATAGTGCAGTGGTTGAAGGAGATTACCTTTGGTTCTATTTTAACCATGCAAGACAATGCATTTTAATAGAAGTTGCATTCCATTAGTACAGCTGTATTTCTAGTTGCCACTGAAATTCTGTCCTTCATGCTGAGAAGCTGAGAAAAGAGTCTTTTCTTAGCCGCCCAGAGTGGTCAGCGGACCAATTGGGCGGGATATAAATACAATAAATAATAATAATAATAATAATAATAATAATAATAATAATAATAATAATAATAATAATAATAATAATAATAATAATAATAATAATAAAATATTTCTAGCATTAGAATGAGAGTAGTATCAGTAAAGTCGGTGCTCAGATTAAATGTGGATTGTGCTTTATATGTAGCTGCAGGTTTTGCTGGCTACAGAAGGTGTTGGTTTAATATCTACCAATTTATGTATTTTAGATTTAAAATAGCGGCTAAAGTCTGTACAGCCCAAGAGCATAGGGTTTATACACCTAGGTTAAACCAATATAAAGATACAGATAAAAGATAAAATTGGGAAATTATTTGAATTAATCAGATGGACTGTGTAGGAATGATGGTAAAGTTCAAAAGTGACTTGGACAGTTACTTCAGAATAACATATTCTGTTCTTAAAATATTTATTTCATAATATCAGAAGGAAAGTGAAGGAAAGTATGCTAGTGTGTTTCTTAGACTATGATACGATGTGATACATTGTATATATTTTCTCTATTATATAAAAACAGACACCTCCTCCTGTTAGTGTTGTGCCTTTTGGTAGATGATGAGAGAGACAGAAGCATGCATGCATGTTTACTGCTCCCTGAATAATACTTCTGTCATATGGAAACATTGGTGTACAAAGATAGAGTCTACTGCATGAAGCTCAGCTTGTAGATCTACATCAGAAATATGGTAGTCCTAGGACAGGGTCAAGTGTTTATACTGCCACTGGACTTTTTCTGTTTCTGTCAGTGGAAATGGGAGCTCATTCACCTCAAGAAATATGTGAACAAAGAAAGAACACCCACTGGATTCCAGCCAGTCCAGGCTGTTCTACAGCATCAGTATTTCCACTTCTCCCAGATATTCTGATTGGCTTCTGACAGCAGCCCTTACAACACTATTGGATGAAAAATTTCCCAGGCAATTTCAGAAACAAACAGTGAAAGAAAGGTTAAACAAAAGAAACATGTTTTGTTAATATGAAACATTTGTGTTTAAGAGCCTCTCTTTTGAGAATCAACAGAAGAACATGAAAATGAAATAAAGAGCCTTTTTCATTATGCAACAGTATTTCAGCCAGTGTATTTTTCTATATGTTTGTTTTGTAGAATTGAGCTTTTATGGACGGTGGTAATGAAAACTTGTTTGTCTGATAAAATTAACCATAGATCACTTATTTTAGGGTTCTTATGGGGTCTGACCTTTATCACGTTTACAAGTGACATATTTTGAGTACTTCACTGCTGTTTGTTTCTTCTTGCTTTCAGTGCTACATACAATATGCCATTAATAATAGGATTATGGTCAGTAAGATGTTGAGTGCTTTTGAAAATAATTGTAGAAACATTAATTGATGGTAGAACTATCAGACCCAAAAAGCTACAGGCCAGTCTCCCTGCTATGCCACCTATACAAAGTGTTTGAGAGAATAATATTAAACATCTAGCCCCTAAAATTGAACCTCCTTTAATTCCAGAGCAGGCAGGCATTAAACCTGACAAGAACTGTACAAGTCACATCTTAAATATAGACAATGTTTTGAAACAACTGGAGCAGCACTTCTGACCTTACAGCGGCATGTGATACTGTCTGCCAACAATTGCTGATCAAAAAGCTCAATCTTGGGAGATGAAGTTAGTTAGTTATGGCCTAACTAGAAATGGTTTCAGTTCTACTTCAAAACTGAAGATTTTTTTTTGTTGAATTTCAAGAGAGAGACAGTCTCTAAAGAAATCAAAGGAACAGTCTCCCACAGGGTACCGTCTTGTCATCATTACTTTTTTAACGTTTATACAAGGATCAACCAACATTCCCATACTCCAGAAGTTTCATCTATGCTGATGATCTTGCCTTGACAGTCCAGGGGGAAATCTTTGAGGCCATCAAGCACTAGCTAACCTCTACATTAGAGGATCTTTCCTTATATTATAAAAACAACCAGCTAAAACCAAACCCTTCAAAAACAGAGGTTTGTGCCTTCCACTTAAAAAAGCTCTGAGTTAGCTGGGAAGGCAAGATTTTGGAACAGTGCCCCACCCCAAAGTATCTGGTTGTCACTCTGGATCAGACCCTGACCTACAAAAACACATTGTCTAAACACCAACAAGAAAGTTGCTGCCAGAAATAACATACTTAGCAAACTGGCTGACTCAGACTGGGGTGCACACCCACAAACAATAAGAACACCAGCTTTGTCCCTGTTCTTACTCTACATCAGGATAGGCTGGTGTCATATGGTATAAATCAGCACATGCTAAAGAGATGGATGTAGCTCGCAAGGAATTGTGCAGGATTATTACTGGCTGCTTGAAACCTACCCCCCCCCCCATTGAAAAAGTCTATCCCCATTGAAAAAGCTGACATTGCCCCTCCATAAGTCTGTCAAGAGGTGCTAGCAAATAATGAACAAAATAAGGTAATACTGTATAGCACCAACCCATCCACTTCATGGACACCAATCCCCTAGATCGGGGATCTCCAAACTATGGCCCGTGGGCCACATCTGGCCTGCCTTGCCTTTTTATCTTGCCCAGTGTGTTTGCATGAATGTGGGCATGCGGGAGTGGTCATCCACACATGTGTATACACGCATGTGTGCGTCTTCCTTCGGTCCTCAAAATTGTGGAGCATCTATGATGTGGCCCTCACACTGAAAAGTTTGGCGACCCCTGCCCTAGATGATGGATAAAATCAAGGAAAAATTTTCTGCACGCATCTCACGCTCTAAATATTAAACCAGAAGAGGCTAGGCTAAGAAGAGTGTCCCCCAGCAGTAGATGATTCTGACTGGACCATCAGAAAGGCTCATAATAAACTTTGAAGTGAAGTAGGAAGATCAGACAATAATCAAGTAAAATGGGGCTACTTGGATAAAGGTCAAATTTTCTGAGACTGGAGAAATTCAATGAATGCAGCACTTATGTACATGCAATTTATGCCCCACCACGTGTACAAAAGAAGATCTGGCAAATGTCTGTGATAATGCTATTGAAGTAGCCTGCTTTTGGTTTAAAATAGTCTAATTATCTTCACATTTTAATTTGTTCTTAATTTTACATATATTTCATATACAGTGATGCCTCGACTTATGAACTCGATCCGTTCCGGAAGATGGGCGTAAGTCGAAATGGTTGTAAGTCGAAGCACCATTTCCCATTGAAATGCATTGAAATATAATCGATCCGTTCTGGCCGAAGAAAAAAATCACCCCCCCCCCCCCAAAAAAAATCACTGCAAGACCCATCGGAAACATGATTAATCCCTTCCGGCCGAAGTGGGGGGGGGGGAAGAAAAGCAAGCAGAGCATGCAAGACAGATCGGAAATGGGGAAAAAGCAATGAAAAAAGCAAACGAAGCATGCAAGACAGATCGGAAATGGGGAAAAAGCAATGCAAAAAGCAAGCGAAGCATGCAAGACAGATCGGAAATGGGGACAGAGCAGTGCAAAAAGCAAGCGAAGCATGCAAGACAGATTGGAAATGGGGAAAGAGCAATGCAAAAAGCAAGCGAAAGATTGCAAGACAGATCGGAAATGGGGAAAGAACAATGCAAAAAGCAAGCGAAGCATGCAAGACAGATCAGAAATGGGGGAAAAGCAAAGCACCAACAAACAAACAAAGCCCCAAGACCCATCGGAAATGGGGGGGGACTCCAAAAAGCAACCAAACCCCCCAAGACCCATCGGAAATGGGGGGGAAACTCCAAAAAGCAACCAAACCCCCCAAGACCCATCGGAAATGGGTGGGGGGAAAAAACCAAAAAACAAACAAACCCCCCAAGACCCATCACAGCACAGAAACATAACCCTCCCCAGCCCAAAACCACGCTGCAAAAACACCCAGAACAGTTTTTAAAAAGCAGAAAACAGCACCTTACCTTACCAGACAGCCTCCTCCGATCCCACACTCTCTAACTGCTGGGGCGAAAGAGCTACAAAGAAGCAGCCTCGTCGCCACCTACAGTTAGCAATTTGAATTTCCCACCTTTTCCCCCTGCCTTTTTCTGTTCATAACTCGAAGCTCTGGTTGCAAGTAGAAGCAAAATTTTTCGGCCGGAGCTGGTCGTAACTCGAAATGGTCATAAGTAGGGACGTTCGAGGCACCACTGTATGTTCATAATTTTAAATTGCACAACACTCATACAAATAAAGAAAGAAAAAACATTGCAGTAGCAATGTTTATTTGTAGCAATATCAGTGAAAATACAAGGCCCATTACAGGGTGGCAAAGAAAAAGGTTGATCCCTTCCCTGAGTTTATAATCTGTAATAATTAATGTAGAATCCGTCTATGCAGCATATAAGTGATGATTAGAGATGGGCACAAACTGCCGATCCAGGGCAGAGAAGTTGGGGAACTGCAATGTACCCTCTAATTTTCAGCCCCACTGGGCAGAGCTCCACCTCTCTGTCTTGCTGCTTCCCCCCTACGTGTGTGATCGACGCCGCCCCCCTGCACGCTGGGTTCCATTGTGACCGGAACCTAACGTGATCACTGCATGGAGGAGGAAGACAGCTGCATGGAGGGAAGTGGAGTCGTGCGCGTGTGCGTGGCCAGCTTAGGGGGAACCTTGGGCACTGCCTCTGAGTGAGCACCAGCCAGCTGGGAAGCACAGAACACCTGTTCTGCTGAAGGATGAACTGGCATGAACTGCTGGTTCAGCCATTCATGCCCATCTCTAGTGATGATCAGTAGTAGAGAAATAATGTAGTCTCTCAACTTCTGAGCTACTGAAGCACATTGAGAAATGTGCTGCTGATGAAAAAAAACTCAAGATGGCGGACCGGTGACGGGTCGGCAGCGTTTCTCTCCGCCGCACCGGTCTGATTTCTTTTCTCTTTTCTCCTTTTCCCTTTTTTCTTTGTTTATTTTGTCTGTTTATTTTGTCGATTCCTGCCCTGACCCGTCCTGTTCTTTTTGCTGGCTGGCTGTGCTGTGGAGGTTGAGAAAAGGGGCTGTTTTCATGGCTGGAGCTGGGGTCGGAACTGCGGGACAAGGCGGGAGATCGGAGCCGGCGCTGGAGCTCTGATTGCGGGTACTTGTTTGAGGCTGTCTGCGGAGCTCCGAAGAACAGCGTGCTGGTGACCGAGAGCCAGGGAGCCTTTGTTGGGAATCTTTGCTTGCCCTGCAAGTCCTTTGCGGTTCCTGCCTGGAGGTGAACCGGGGGCTCGATGGGGAAACCTGCAGGGTCCAGCCTGAAGAGTTTGGGAGGACGCCGGGAGTCTTGGAGGCTCGAAGGAGTTTCCCAACTTGCTGGAGAGCTGGTGGTTTCACCGGGGAGTTCGGAGTGGGGGAGCCGGCGCTGGGGTCCCATTTGTTCCATCTGCCGTGAGATCCAGCTAGCTGCCCCCTTGCTTGTTGCCATGCCTCCGATCCCTTCAGGAAATATCCCCTCTGCCCTCTCTCTTGACGACATCAGATGCAGTGTGGACGTGTCGGCTGCCCTCTTGGTTCGGAGAACGGCAACAGTAGCGCCATTTTACTTACCAACTCTTTGCTACTGTTGTCTCTCCCTGCTCAGCACTGAAACATACCCCAATCTCAATTTGAAAAGCTGCCTCTTAAGCGTTCTAATAACATCTGGAACTATAAGAACTACTGACAGAAGAAGACGGAACAGGACTGTGAGTGGGGGGAGGAAATCTTGGGTTTAATTTTATTTTTGCTTTAAGGGTATTGGGTGAGGGGGGGAATTTAAAGCTTAATTTCTGGTTCCTTTTATATATTGTTTACTTGTATTGTTTACTTTATTTTATTTTTATTTTTAGTCTTAAGGTTATTTTACTTCATTCTATGTTATTTTGTTTTGCTGTATTTACTTTATCCTGTTCATTTCATTGTTAATTGGCTTATGCACTTTTTATCAATTTTATGCACTTTAATTGTTTATTTTGATTATTGTTAAGTATTTAGTTTAATACTTTTTGTTATATATGTCTGGTTCATTTCATTATATGTCTTATTACATTATTGTTTAATTGTATTAATCTGGTGTTTTTTGGGGTTTTTCTTTTTTCTTTTTCTTCTTTTTTCCTTTCTTTTGCTGCCTGCTATGGAGTGGAAGGCCTGCCTTCCCAGCGAGGGGCCATTGAACATCCGGGTGATTACGGGTAGAGGGAGATATGGCGCTGGCAGAGTCCCTACTCGTGTTAGAAGAACGGTGAACAGATGTTTGAAAGCTGTACACCGTTCTGGGACTTTGACCAACTGCCAGCATCGAGGTAGCCAGAACTGTCAACCCTCCACTCTAAAATTGGTGCTGTTGAATGCCAGGTCTGTATCCAATAAATTCCAGATTATTTATGATCTTATTCTGGAAGAGGATGCAGACTTGGCATGCATAACCGAAACGTGGATTAGTGGGGAAGGGGGTCCACCCCTGGCCCTTGTTTGTCCTCCCGGTTATGCTGTCCAGCACCAAGGTAGACTGGAGGGATGGGGGGGGGGGGAAGTAGCCATTGTATATAAAAACACTCTTGAGGTTACTAGGCGCTCTGTGGTGGTGAAGCCAGGTTTGGAGGCCCTCCATGTGTCGATAGGAGCCAGGGATGGTATTGGGATTTTGCTGGGTTACCGTGCTCCCCGCGACCCAGCCATCTCCTTACCAGAGCTGGTGGACTTTGTCTCCGCGGCTCTGTTGGAATCCCCGAGGATTCTGGTCTTGGGGGATTTCAACGTTCATGCGGAGGCTGAGACCTCTGGTCCAGCTCTAGAGTTCTTGGAAACCATGGCTTCCTTGAACATGTCCCAACATGTTAACGGCCCCACCCACGTGGGAGGCCATACGCTAGACCTGGTTTTCTCCACCAATTGGAGTGAGCGTGGTCTGATGGTGACTGACCTTGTGTCAGTTCCCTTGTCATGGGCGGATCACCACCTAATAAAATGTAACCTCTCAGTGGCCCTCCCACCTCGCAGGGAGCAAGGATCTATTTTAATGGTCCGCCCTTGAAGGCTACTGGATCCTATAGGATTCCAGGATACCATGAGAGGGATTCCGGCAGATCTGTCTGGCGCTCCTGTCGAGGCTCTGGTTGACGGCTGGTTTACAGCCGCCACTAGGGCTGTTGACACGATCGCTCCTAAACGCCCTCTCCAATGCAGAGCTCGGCCTGCGTCCTGGTTTAACCAGGAACTACGAGCGATGAAGCAAACTAGGAGAAGGCTAGAGTGCAAGTGGAGAAGGAAACCGACGGATTATAATAGGGAAGCTGTCAGGGTTGCGACTAACCTTTACCTTGCCAAGACAAGGGCTGCTAGTCGAGCTCACCTCGCTGACCGGATAAGCGAGGCCTCAAATCAGCAGGCGGAACTTTTCCATATAGTTCGCAACCTATCCGGAATTGGTCTAAGTGATGGGCCTCCTCCTAGTATTTCACCCGACCAATTTGCAGCATTTAAAAAATCTAAAGTGGAGGCCATCCGCCGGGAGCTTTCTCCTTTTTTGGATACAGTGGATCGAGCAGAGATGTCCAGCGCTCCGCCTTGCCCGGTGACTTTCGATCTCTTTCAGCCTGTGACGCCTGATATTGTGGACAAAGCGCTAGACCGCTGTCGGGCCACCACCTCTTCTCTTGACCCTTGCCCGGCCTGGCTAATCAAAGCAGCCAGGCCTATAACAACTGAATGGGCCACAGCGATAATTAATGGGTCTTTCCTTGAGGGCAGGGTTCCTCGTGCCCTCAAGGAGACACTCATTAGGCCCATTCGAAAGAAACTTAATTTGGCGGCGGACGATATTGGCAATTATAGGCCCGTCGCCAATGTTTCTTTCATTAGCAAAGTAGTTGAGAGGGTGGTGGCCGATCAGCTTCAGGCGCATTTGGATGAAACAAACGCCCTGGATCCGTTCCAGTCGGGCTTCAGGCCGCGCCATGGTACAGAAACGGCATTGGTCGCCCTGTTAGATGACCTATTGAGGGAGGCCGACAGAGAGAAAATGTCCCTGTTGGTCCTCCTCGATATCTCAGCTGCCTTTGATACCGTCGACCACGGTATCCTCCTGAGGAGGCTCTCCGAGTTGGGAATTGGTGGCCTGGCGTTTGCCTGGCTCCGTTCCTTCTTGGAGGACCGTCCTCAGAGAGTACAGCTTGGGGAGGGGGACTCGGCCCCGTGGTGCCTCAATTGTGGAGTTCCGCAGGGCTCGACCCTCTCCCCAATGCTGTTTAATATCTATATGAGGCCGCTGGGTGGGGTCATCAGGGGGTGTGGAGCATCGTGCCATCAGTATGCTGATGACACCCAGCTCTACATCTCCTTTTTTCCAACTGCAGGTGATGCCGTTCTGTCCCTTTGGCGCTGCTTGGAGTCTGTACTGCAATGGATGCAGGAAAATGGGCTGAGCTGAACCCGGACAAGATGGAGGTCCTGAGGGTGGGTGGACCCTCCATCAGCAGTTTGGGAAACTCCCTCTCTTTTGGGGGGGGTGACTCTCACTGCGAAGAGTGAGGTTCGCAGCTTGGGGATACACCTGGACCCGGCGCTTACCATGGAAACTCAGGTGGCGTCAGTGTTCCGTTCCGCATATTTCCATCTTTGGCAGATTGCCCAGCTGCATCCCTATCTTGATGTTGGGGCGCTCACCACTCTGGTCCACGCGCTCGTAATCTCAAGATTAGACCACTGCAATGCGCTCTACGTGGGGCTACCTCTGAGATTGATGTGGAAGCTCCAAATGGTGCAGAATGCGGCGGCCAGACTTCTTACTGGAGTGAGGAAATACCAACACATCACTCCCACCCTGGCCGCCCTGCATTGGTTGCCCGTACACTTCCGCGTTGATTTCAAAGTTTTAATGATTACATACAAGGCCCTAAATGGTTTAGTACCTCGATACTTGGCGGAGCGCCTCCTCCCACCTAGATCTACCCGTACCACCCGATCTAGCCAGGAGGTGCGATTGAGGAGCCTAACGCCGAGGGAGGGCCGGAAAGAAAAAACATGACACCGAGCCTTCTCGGCAGTGGCTCCTTCTCTCTGGAACAAACTCCCCTCCGAGATTCGCTTGGCCCCCTCACTGGGTATTTTCAGAAACCAACTTAAGACCTGGTTATTCAGACAGGCCTTCCCTCCAGGCACTACTTAACTTCTCTTTTCATCTCATCTTGAACTATTGTTGTTCTGTATATTGTTGAAAAACTGTTAATATATATTTTGAATTGTTTTTATCTTGTATGTTGTGAGCCGCCCAGAGTAGACTATGTCTAGATGGGCGGCATATAAGTGCAATAAATAAATAAAATAAAATAAATAAATTACTCTTTTGGTTTGATGGAGCTTTTGTTTGATCCATATAGCATTTAGATTCTCATTTTTTTTTCATCCCCCAATTGTGCGTTAAAGACATTTTAACAGCATATCCATGGAGTTTCTTATTTTGACTGTTGTGGTAGGGTGGGACTGTTTCCCCATCTCTGCAAACAAAACACACACTACTACGAGTAATAGAATGGGCAATAACTAAAAGTTTTTAAGGGCTCGATCACACCTGCGAAAAGAACCCCAGTTGTACTGATTTGGCCGTTTTTTAGATTGTTTCATAATTTTCCATTCGCATGGCATACGACCAACATTGATTCTTTTGCCCCAGCAAGTGGTTTATTTCCTCTTCTCTAGGAAGGTCATTTTAAATTGTACCAATGATGAATCACTTTATTCTTATCATTTCAGTGTGTGTGAACATTGCTGTCAATTTATTTCCTTTGGAAAGAGGTCCTATTCCTGATTCCTATTTCTGGATGCTGTGGCCACCTCATGGCCACTGCACTTGTACTCTTTCCCCCCAATTTTTTTTAAAAAAGGATATGGCTAAATTGCTAGTAGCAGCCGCTGGCACCACCACCACCACTGCTACTGCCACAAAAAAAAAAAACATGAATACATTGCTGAGAAGAAAACAGCCTTCCTGCCTCCCTTGCAGATGAAAGATGGCTTGAGAGTTCCTGCTTTGAATTGTAATGAAAGGAGTGTTGCATTTGTTTTTTAACCCTGCTCTTCACAATACTTTGCAAGTCTTTCAAAACCCACTTCCTCCTCCCAATGCTGTTCGAAAGGGAAATGAAAGCCAGGGAGAGATATGCAGGGAAAGTGAGTAAAGGAGGGAAGGGAAAAAGGGAAGTTAAGAGAAGGCACTGCTCCATTGATATATTACCTTTGGTAATTTTTTAAAAAAAGGACAAGGGTGGGTGGGCTGATTGCCCCAAGAAACAGTAGAGAAAATGAATTGACACAAAATTAAAGAACAGTGTAGCCTGCTATAACAGTTCAAATAGAAAGAAATGAATCGATACAGTTAAAAAACAATGTAAACACTCCTGCTGGTATATATACCACGTGACCGCTAAAAAAAAATGTGTTTGTACAACTGAAGTATGAAAAGAATAGGTATAATTGTGGTTTTTTTTCTCACGTGTGATCGAGTCCTGCTTTTTCTCGTGGACTCCTGAAACGAAACAAGGAAATATTTCTTATTAAGATGTAGGGACGCTATAAAGGCCCACTCTGTTTAGTGGCTAGTATTCTGTCCTAGCTACACAATCTCTTAATTCAGATACAGGGGGTGACCACAAGAAGCAAGGTAATGTTCATGCTGTTCAAATGTCCTTCATATGTAAAAGAAATGGAGAAACATTTTCTGCCTGGAAGCCAAATTCCAATTTGAGAAGGATATAGGAGATTGCATTCTTGTTGTGGGCATGGCTAAAGGTAGACTAGGTGGCACCAGAACAAATTAGCCCAGATGCAGTTCTTGCTTATTTGGACATTTTCCCATTGAGTGTACAAAGCTTGTGCTGATCCATCTAATATGTCAGTTCTGTGCACGTCTGCTAAGGAGTAAGTTCCAATGCAACAGATTCCCTTGGTGCAACCCATTTTTCTTGTAACTGTTTTCTTGTTAAAGAAAGAAAGAAACTGTGGTTTTGCCTGCAAAGTATAGCTCAGTTTTACGTAAAGTATTTATAAAATTTAAGTATCTGTAAATATCGCCTTATCTCCAGTCAGTATTTGCAACTGAAAGCAGAAGTAGTTTCAAGGTGGATTTTGAACTCCTCCATACCAGATTCATGACTTCTGAAGTCTTGAGTTTGTGGGAGATTGATCTGGTGGAAATGTTTTAAAAAATCCTAATGAGCTGACACTTTTGGCTGGTATTGTCTTCTTTTTCTTTTTTGTTCCTGATTTTATTATTATTGGGTTGAATCCAGATTTATGCATGTGTAACTAGGCTGACTGTAGTAGAGTTCCTCAACACATACTCCCCACAACTTTACCCTCCAGCATCTCCAAATACTAGAGAGTATTGGGAGACTTTTATGAATATGGTACTCTGCAGTGTGGCAGGGGGAGGTCCCTGAAAATCAACTGAAGGCAACGTCTGTGAAGGCAGATCTTGAATCATTGTTCTTCTATTATACCGCTTTGATATTGTTACAGTTATTTATATCCATAGTTTTAGTCACTGTGAGTTTCGTAAGAGAAAAGTGCAATAGAAAATTATAAAATAAAAATAGAATTGATAGGCCAAGCGAAAACAAATAACATCCATGTCCTTTAGAAGTTGGCTTCACAGAAATTACAGATATTGCTGCAGCCTTAAGAAAAGGACTGTTGTGTCAGCTGTCAAGGATATTCCATGGAGATAGAGTAATGGTATTTGCAGCAGAATCCTCATGATGACTGAGAAAATAGATGGATTTGCTTGAAGACTACAAGTTTCTTTTAATAAAAGTAATGCAATATATCCCAGAAAAAGAAAAAAAGGGTCTTCATAACTCTTTTGTTGTTGCTGATATTCTTAAAACATGAATGAGAATAAAGCTTTGTACAGATTATATTGGCTGAAATCCAATAGCAAATTGTAACTAGAGTTGTCACATTGAATAAGTGGGGATTTAGTAAGTGAACTCCTCCATAAGTTCCATTGATTCAATAGGCCTACTCTACTTGTGATTTACAACTGGGTTTTAACCATTGTAATGCCTTTTAAAAGGACTTACTGGAAGTAAAAGACAACACTATTTGCTCTTAAGAGAACAAATGCATGACTGAATTCAATTTACTCTTGTTTCAAAACTGCCGAGTTAGTGCTTCCATGGTTTATGATGTCAGGAAAGCACTGGGCTGAATTACAACTTTCTGTTTACTTGAGAGCTAATTGTAATACCATGTGTTAAAGATATCATTTGCAACAAGAAACAATTTATATAATCTGTTTGCTAAAGAGAAAAGGAGAGAAATTATTTTGGCCTCAACTCTTATTTCGTACCCCTCAGCATTTAAAGGGGATATTCTACATCTTTAAAATGATCCCTAAGAACTTTCTTTTTTTTTTTTTTTTCAGTGTAATGCAAGAAAGGTTGACAGAGTACACTGAGAAATTGTTCCCCCCTCCTGCTCTGGGTTTCTGTCCCAAGACTGCCAATTAAATTATCCCATAAATCCTCCATTATAGGTAGTAAAACCTAATTTTAGATTTCCTGCCCTCTACAGTGTCTTGCCTGATTGCTACCAGTTGGCTAGAAGTGCAACCTGTTAAGCAGACAATTGCAGAGAATTGCCTGTTTCTTTCTTTGCCACATGTGGAGGGCTATTAATACTAGGGATTTGTTTATTCATTTCACTAGTAAATTTATACCAATGAACCTCTAGATTAGCTTGTAACTCCTGAGCATGGACTTTTCTAGCCCTTGTTTTAATCAGTAGAAAAATATTTGCGAAATAACGTTTTTAAAAGTTAGGTTGGAGCATGCTTCAAAAGTCACCACTATAATAATATTTTCCCTGATATAATCTTCATAAATAGCTACAGTAAGTACATTTAAATCTGTTACTAATTTGATAGCTGGAAATCTAGAGCACATGCTTGCTCTCTAAATTCTCCACTTTTTCTTACACATTGGTCCCAGATTTGCAATTCTACTTTATCAATCCCCCCAACCTCCCCTTTGGTCCTTTTATTCATATGCAAAGGTGTGCCTTCATGCAATAGCATGTGAAGGGCATATAATATCTTATAGATTACATTTTAAAAAATCATTCGGTGTTAGCCACTAATAGTACTGGGTTGGACCCAGGTTTAGGTGCACTGAACACATCTGGTGGGATATCCTTCTTTTCTCATTCCCATGGCAGCCCTTCTAGCCTCCCGAAAATTGTGTAAAATGGGTCAGAGAACCATGCAGGATTGTTGAGCTATCCTTTGGGTGTGAGTGAGGGAGAGGGGTTGCTGAAAGTCAGGTAGAGGCATATACTCGATCCAACACACAGTCTTCAGAGTCATTGGGCAATAGACATCTTAGTTCATAGCTGAATAGCAGCGTTGTTCCTGGTGACCAGGGCCTTGTTACATATTTGCCCACAAGGGCAAGGTATTAGAGTGGGTGGTAGCTTCTCAACTTCAGGGATTCCTGGATGAGACTGATTATCTCGATCCATTTCTGTCAGGCTTCAGGCCTGGTTATGAGATGGAGACACTTTGATGGGTGATCTACCTCTGAAACTAGACGAGGTGGTTCTGCTGGACCCCCTCAGCAGCTGTCAATACCAGCTCTGGGACAGGACTTAGAGGCATTGTTTGCCAGTGATTCTACTCCTTCCTGGAAGTTTGTGCATTCAGGTGATCCTCAGAAATTTTGGCTCCTAACCTGTTCTATTAGCTATATGCTTTCCTGCAGAATCACTCTTTGCTACAGCTTTGCTTGTACAGAATCAAAACATCCAATGAAAATTTCTAATGTATTATGAGAGCACTTTCTTGGTACGTATGATTAATTGGCACTGATTTTCTGTCATAGTGTGCCCTCCTTTTCTTTTGGAAGTGCGTGTCCTATAGAATGATATAGGTGAGCAAAAGAAGTGCCTGTCCCATAGAATGATATAGGTAAGCAAAAGAGTAGGAAAGTAATGTATTTCTTCTGTTTGAGGAAGCAGAAACAGCCATGATGGCAATATTAATGCAAGTTGGGGCTTTTAAGAATCTACATTGTCTAGCCTTTTCCTGCCCTTGCCTGCTTTGTGCAACAGAATGGGTTATGTAAGAATAACGAGGAAGGCAAGGCAGTTCTGTTCGTTCCTTAAGCTGTATGTAGCAAAGTAGAAGAGAGATTGATCTCTCTCCACCCTCAGCTTGCCACACTGTGGCAACGGCATTAGTGTTGACACCAAAAGAAAACCTAGAGTAGCATGAACCTACTAATGGACTAGACCAGTGATCCCCAGCCTTTTTCGGTCTGCAGACCGGCTGGGGAAGGCGGGGCACCCCCTGCGCTCGCGTGCATGCGCGAACAAGTGCTCTCTCTCTCTCGCACGAGCAGCGCAGCGCTCGTGCGCATGCACAAACGGCAGTGTGGTGCTTCTCGGCGCGCGCGCTCGTACGCATGCGCAAACAGCGGCGTGGTGCTTCTCTGGGGCGCGCGCTCATGCACATGTGCAAATGGTGGCGCGGCACTCGCATGGGCGTGCTGGAGCGCGCGCACGGCTGTGCGGGGGTTAGTGCATGCGGGGGGTGGGGCGGGAGGTCTGTCTCCGCGGCCCGGTCTGGCTCAGGCCACGGACCGGCACTGGGCTGCGGACCGGGAGTTGGGGACCTCTGGACTAGACAGAGTGTCAACACAGTTTTCTCTTCCTGATGCAGCCCATCACCAGTTAACCTTACTTAAAAAAAAAAAAATTGGAAACACGAACTTCATCTGTACCTGTGGAAGGACCATGATCCACTGATTTTTTAAGGAAATTTATTTTAACCCTTTCCTGCCTTTGGCTGCTCCATGTTATACATATAATATAATAGTAATCTTAGAACTGCCGAGCAGGAAGGGACCCTATGGATCATCAACTCCAGGAAATAAGCACTCCCAAGCCCTGGGCATGGATAGATGAATCTGTCAGTTTCACTTTGTCCCACAGTCAAATTTTATGTGCTTTTTAAAACCCTGAAAATTTATTTCCATCCTGAATATGAAGATATTCACAAATTTTTGTAAATTCCTATTGAAAGACAGCATTCAGAAAAATTCTCTGTCATCCCTGTTCATTCTCTGTTCACAAAGCATTTAACAATTTTAAGTAAGATCATCTTAAAAAGAGATGGTTGCATGGTGTTTTCCTTCTCTACTACTATGTTAAATCCCCAAATGACTTTAAAGAAAATTACTGAGTCATTCAGAGCTCTGTAGGGACAACTTCTGAACAGGAAAGGTTGCAAAAAGTAAGGGCTGGAACATGATCCTTTCGGATTACAGATGTCCTTTTATTTGGCTTATGGGTTTTTGATATATGAATGTGCATAACTGTTCTGCAGGAAGAGTAAGAAGGTGGTTAATCTGTTCTTTTGTAGAGTCTGCAGTTACTTGTTATCTACTACAAACCACTTGGATTCTTGCTTATTCAAAAAAACCTTTCTTACTTACTTTATGCATGCATGAAACATTCATCACTACCACCTCTTGTGGTACTAGTTGTTACAGACTGTTGAAATGACCCAAGAACTGCTGACAGCTTGGATCAATATTTTGGAAGCTGTGAATTCTTAAGAGCACAATCCTGGCTGCCAGTTTCCTTGGTCTGGTTCTTACAGCTGCTGTTTCAAGAGAGACAAACAGCAGACATGTATTACTAGGAGCTTTGGGGAATGTTATTATTATTTTTTTAAAAAAGATAGGGAAATAAGCATGCATTTGAACATCCCAATTTAATCTTATTACCATTTCTCTTGAGACTTTTCAAAGAGGCAAGTGATCCATAGAAGTGGTATTGAGATTTAATGGCTGTAATAGAGGTATCTGCCTTGGCAGAGCAGGGTATTGACCTGGCATGGAGAATATGTGCTCTTTCAGTTGATGTTGGATGGTAGATTCCATGACTTAGTCACCTTTGCCTGTGCTGACTAGCGTTGAAGAGTCAAAGCCATTTTTCACTACCCTGATGCAATAACTTTTCATATCGCAGGTGTAGGTGGATCTGAACAAGGATCAGACACTCTTGCCCCAGAAAAGGTATGAGATGATAAGAGATATTGATATTGATGTAGATTTTTCCCTCTGTATTAATCTCTTTTAAGAGATGGTATGTAGTAAGGGCAACTTGTGATTCAAGCAGAGGGATACCTTACTCCAACATTTCAAGATTATATGCCCCCTATTAGCATACCTTCTTGAAACATTATGGGAAGGTATCTCCCTGTTTGAGTTACAAGATGCTCCTGCTGCCTACTATCTCTTAAATATGATTTAGAGACTAGAGTGCCTCCTGTGGACGGTGGCATCACACACTTTCTTACTATTTCAGGGAGAAATTAAATGGAACTACAGAGAGTTCATCCATACCCAGATCACCAATATACTGCTCAGCACAGAAGACTAGGTCCAGAGGGTGCCCTGCAGTGGGAGTGGAATCAAATACTACTTGCTACAGATCTATGATCATCATGGAGGACATGAAGTCCTGAGCTGCTCCTAATAAGGCAGCCTCAGGATAAAGTTCCCCAGTAGTACAAGCTTAGAAGATTCCAGCATCACCTCTGAGATCAGCTCAGCCAGCTCAGGAAAGGAGACTGTTCAGTAGCAGGGTATGTGGTACACCAACATAATCCATATTCTGTCCCAGGCACCCACTTTTTGGTGTACACACTCAAACCCAGTTACCTGGAGGAATGTGTACCTGGTGAGGGGGATTGAATCATTATAGACTACAGCAGTTCCACCTTCCTATGCCCAAGGGAGGCCTGTTGCTGCACAGAGAACCCAGCACAGAGGTGCTCTTGGGCAATTGGAAGGCAAATGATGGGATAGGGATGTAACCTCTGCTGGATGGGGTTACACTCCACCTAAAAACTCACATGTGCAGCTTGGGTGTAGTCCTGGATTCATCCCTGAACCTGGATGACCATTTTTGGCAGCAGCCAGGAGTGCATTTGCACACTTAAAGCTGTGCCCATTCCTTGAGATGTCTGATTTGGTTAAAGTAACCCATGCCTTAGTTATATTCTACTTGGATTACTGTAGTGTGCTCTATGCAAGTTGCTTTTGAAATGGTTTGGAAACTTCAACTGGTTCAAAATGCCACTGCCATATTGCTGACTGGGGTCAGTTATAGGGAGCCTATAATGCCCTGCTACAACTGCACAGGCTACCAGTTCATTTTTTTGGGCCCAATTCAAAGTGTTGGTTGTTATGCATAAAGTCCTATACAGTTTGCGTCCAGGCTATCTGAAGGACCATATATCCCAATAGGTGCCCACTCAGCTGTTCAGACCTTCAGAGGATACTCACCTCTTAGTCCCATTGCCATTGCAGGGATGTTTGATGGGGACATGAGAGAGAGGGCCCCTTCTCTGTGGCTGCTTCCAGTTTCTGGAATACTCACCCTTGGAAGCTGAGGTTACCCCTTCCCTTTTATCCTTCAGTGTACAGTTAAAGACCCACCTCTTCCAGCAGGCTTTTGATAACCATCATTGAGTCCTTGAATGATAGTTTGTAGTTAAATATGTTTGCTTTTAAAGTTGTAAATGTTTTAGATCACTTAATGTATTTTTTATTATTATTATAATTTGATTGCTTTTCAATATGTAATTTATTTATTTTTTAATTTTACCTGTTTTATTGTTGTGAGCCACTTTGGGCCCCTCATTGGGATAAAGGTGGCCAATAAATGAAAAAATAAATAAATAGGCTTACTTTAACTGGTATTATACTAAAGTAAATTGCAGTTAAGGTAGGCCTATTTGAATAAATTGAACACACAAAATCCCCACTGATTAAGTGGGCCTACTGGAGTGTGATTTACTGAATTTTGACTATTGTTAAGCCTGGAAGGGTTAAAATGAGTTTAGTGCTAGACTGTTAATATAGTAGCATCTATTCTGCAATCGCTTCCTGATCTCTTATGCATGTTTAAGAGAATTGAAGTGTTAAAAGTGTACCAATGGTGGGGCACAAATAATAGGAAATTTTGAGGTTCAGCATGAGGACTCTAGCATAAGAAGCCAGGAGAAAAGAGATTGTGGGAAGGGATTTTGTTCCATATATATCTTTATTAAAATAATGAATCTGTGGAAAGAATGTAATTGTGAGGTGCTGGAGAGAACTACTGATCTTTTTGGTATCAGTTAGAGAGTACTTCTGAAATGAAATTAATATCCGAGTAAGAAAACAAAACAAAACAAAAAAACCTGAGTAGAAACATGAGGTATTTCCCCCCTTCTCCTACAGATACTTATTAAGATTTGAAACGTTAGGTATTTAAATATACACACACATTCATGGGTAAAGTAAGAAATTTAGGTAAAAATGCAGTGAAATTTAAAAATAAGATTAAACCATTTTATACCAATTCTGTCATAGTCATATAGTTCTTAGGAACCTTGCTGCTAGAAATTTAAGGCCCCCTCTGTGTTGCATTAGCTTAAATGTGATTCAGGCATACATATTATAGTGTATTGTAATTGAATTTGCAATTGTTGCATAAAAATGGTCCCTAAGGTATTATAAAAAGTGAAAGAGCTTACATGTTTTAGTATTGCTGGCTCTTTCTTATTAATAGATTAGTGGGGCTTCCCTCCAAAGGCTCTTATTTATCACAGGAACTAATATTACTAAGTGTTGCATTTTTACAATGGTATATTTGGTATACTTGGGTTTTGTTTTGTTTTTTTTAATTCCTGGACAATGTGCACATGGATGAATAAAGGTGATTTTCAGAGGCTCATATCTTATTCCTACAAGACTAAATTCAGAACACCTTTTAAAAAAAGAGTTAGAAAGTGGTGAAAATTGGAGTATGCACTGTTTATTTAAAAGGGCTACATATTTAGAACCAAAGTAAACAATTAGCAATAAATTTTCCAAATCATCAGAGAGTATCATTGTAGCAACAATGATGAATTTAATGTCCACATAAAGAACAAATTTGCATTATTACATTCAACTGACTGTGAACCAGAAGAACTGTGGTTTGAAATCAAAGATATTATTAAGGAAGAATGCAAAAAGACAATTCCTGTAGTAAAAAGAAAAGAAAACCCTATCTGGATGATGGAAGAAACACTTAAAATGATTAAGGGCAGGTGAGAAGCAAAAGTGAAAGATGACAAAAGTATAGTCAAAATCCTGAATGCAGCTTTTCAGCTACTGTCATGTAGAGAAAAAAATGGACTATTATAATGGACAATGTAAAGATATAGAAGGGAAGAACAAAAGAGGAGAAACAGGAGATCTCTTCCAGAAGATACAAGAAATCAGAGGGAAATTTCAGCCTAGATTAGGAATACTGAAACAGGGAAGTACACTATCTGACGAGGGTAAAATAAAGAGAAGGTGGAAATAGTATACTAAAGACCTTCCTCCTTCTAAGGAGTACTGGATACCTCTGCAGTGGTTTACTTCAACTTGGTACAGTGGTGCCTCGCTAGACGATTGCCTCGCAGGACGAGGAAATCGCTAGACGATGCCTTTTTGCGATCGCTACTGCGCTTCGCAAAACGATGTTTCCCTATGGCGATTTTCGCTAGACGATGAGGTTTCCCCATAGGAATGCGCCGACTAGTGGTGAAAAGCTGTCAGTGCAGCTGTCAGTGCATTCCGATGGGGACCCGCACTCGCTAGACGATGTTTCCCTATGGGAGATTTTCGCTAGACGACTGCGTTTTCCCTTGGAACGCATTGAAGAGATTTCAATGCATTCCAATGGGAAAACGTGCTTCGCTAGACGATGTTTTCGCTAGACAGCGATCTTTGCGGAACGGATTAACATAGTCTAGCGAGGCACCACTGTATTAGGCTTCATCCAAAATAGAAGCACATCTCTAAAAGTCAGTGTAGTCTGAATAGTAAATTGTTTGACTTGGAAGAAATATTAGAGGAGGAAGAATAATTTTTTAAATGAAAATTTGTCAGTTTTGGCTGAGTGTATCTGGGGATAAAAGCACCTTGTAAGGGGATCTTTTCTTAAAATGATATTTAGAAGCAATTAAGATAGGCTGAAATCGGAGGACGATGACGAAGAATACGTAGTAAGATGATGAAAAATACCAATATATTCACCCAAATGTGCAGTTACTTTTGAGGCAAAGATCAACACTTTGAAGTCAAACAGGTCTGGAAATACAACCTGTTCAAATTATTGTAATGCTTTTGAGTTTTAGTTTGTTCATAGAATCATAGAAAATTGAAGTTGGAAGGGGCCTACAAGGCCATCAAGTCCAACCTCCTGCTCAATGCAGGAATACAATCAAAGCATATCTGCCAGATGATTATCTAAGTTTTTCTTGAATGCCTCCCATGTTGGAGTACTCACCAACTCCCGAGGTAACTGGTTCAGGAACCAGTAAGTTTGGTTTAGTTTAATTTATAAGAATCCCATACCCTTATGTAAATTAAATAAATAATAGATTTAAAATAAGCACAAAAGAAACAGAAAGCAGCAATGAAAGAGCTATTTATTCAACATAGTTTTTCAGGTCATGGGAATGACTGCTGAGATCAATTGGAAACAATGGCTGAAATCAATAGTAAGTCATAACTAGAGTAAGCTCATTGAATCAATGGAACTTACATAGGTGTTGACTTACAAATACCCAGTGAATTAATAGTTTTAATCTAATTGCAGCTTGCTGCTTGATTATAGCCTCTATGTGCATTCAGGCTATTAATTATACATTTGCACATGTGCAAGCATTGCATACTGTGCCTTTGAATATCAGAGTTAGAGGTGGGGGTATTCGTATACGAATATGAATATCCCCACACAGCTGGACTTAATGAGGGTCTGGCCCCTGGGGCCGGACTGTTCACTCACACATCCAGCAGCAGCAGCAGCCTCGCTCATCCTTCCAATCACTTCCGGAGCCCCACTCTCTTCTCACTTGTCTAGCCACTTGGCAACCATGCAGGGAGACTTGTCCTCCCTCCCCCTGCCTGGAGTGGCTCACCGAGCGGGAATAAAGCAGTGCTCCAGGAGTGACTGGAAGGATGAGCGAAGCCGCTGCTGGACGCGTGAGTGGACAGGCTGGCCCCAGGGGCTGGACCCTTGTTAAGTCCAGCTGCGTGGGGATATTCGTATTCGTATACAAATACCCCAATCTCTGATCAGAGTATATAAAATAGAGCCAAATAGTATCATGGGCTCAAGGGTTTTTAATCATTTGATAATAAGAAAATACGTATGGATTAAAATAAACATTTCTCAGAGCTTAAAGAAAAAGAGTATGCAAGTTCATTTTAAGCGAGGACCTACAAGAAATTGTTTGAAGTATTTAGTTGCTGCTGCCGAAAACCAAAGAGATGGGCTATTGGTCAGCAGCATGGTTTCGAAGATGGGGAGAGAAGCACTGACCACTTCTAAAGACTGTTTCATGAGCTCAGTTTACTGAGCCTGGGATGCTGAACTGTATAATGAACTGTATAATGTGATGGCCTTCGTAACAAATGTGTATGAGCTCGATGCAATTAACACTGGTGTTAGTGCAGTATTAGTCCCCAATAGAGTAAACCAGTGGTTCCTAACCTTGGTAACCCAGGTGTTCTTGGACTGCAATTCCCAGAAGTCTTCACCACTAGTTGTGCTGGCCGGAGTTTCTAAGTGTTGCAACCCAAAATTGGGAACCACTGCAGTAAACCCATGGCATAAATGAAACTTCTATAAGTGGTGGCTTTCCATGTTCCTGCTACTGATTTAATGTTTGTTTTGTGGGGACTGCCAGTTGGATTTAAGTCTGAATTGCAATTACATGACATTAGTCCAGAACATTTGAAGCTGCCTTATACAGTACTGGTATTCAGACTGCTAGTTCAGTAGCATTATTTTGACTAGTAGTTTCCTCAAGCATACTTTCAAGGGCCAAGGTACAGCTGAATTAAAGCAGTGGTTAACTTAATTGATTAATTGATTAATTAATTATCATCAAGTCAATTTCAACTTATGGCAAGCCTTCTCATGGTTTTCGATGTGTAATGTACACAGAAGTAGTTTACCATTCTCTTCCTATGGAGACACTGTGGGACCATGTAGCTTTCCTGAGGCCACACACGTTGTTTCTCCCAGGAGGCACTGTAAGGAATTTAACTTCAAACCTCTTTCTCTGCAGCCAGGTATCCAACTCAGTGAACTATCTAGCCAGGTTGAGCTTAATATCGTACTAGATTTTGAAGAATTCCTCTGTCGTAAGGATGTCTTTGAACTCACAATGTTTACATATTTTCTGGGGAGTTGCAGTGTGTATTGTAGACTTTAATATACATCTGTTAGAATTGCTATGCCTCAGAGTGTGGGCTGAAGTCTCAGGGCATTGCTATGGTTCTCCAAGTCTCCAGGCAGGAGATAAATCTCTAGGTTCATAGGACCTAGAGAAGGAGAAAGTTTGCTGTTTGTTTGTGAGGTGGCTCTAAGACCTGCACAGCTACAGTATTTAAAGTATTTCTGACTGTTCTCAGATGGTATCAGGGTTCACTGACTTATCATAAAGATGTTTCTGTGCCAGTTGCACTAGCTGTATGTTGGTATGCCAGAAATCCAGGAAAGAACCAGGAGTACATGCACCTGAACCCATTGTGCCTGTTGGAGCAAAAATGGGGAGTGCAGCACCAATGCTGTGTCTTGTGAACCTTTTTGTAGCACAAACTCTTGCAGTAGTGGTTCAGGACCTTAAAAAATACTCTACATGGGCTAGTGGTGAGCCTTCTAGAAGTTCCCAGGAGCCTGGAAAATCTCCCCACATGTTATGAGTGCTGTAGAAGGCCATGTGAAGCCCTGGCTCTTGTGGTAATGAGAGAAAACACTGGAGCTGATGGGTGCATTTTGCTTCCTGCCCAACTACCAAAAATGGCTTTTCCTCCCAAACCCTTGGCTGCCATTTTAGCTAGTTTGCCACATTTTACTCAAACTGTGGGGCAATTTACTTAGCTTCCCTTTCTACCCATTTTTACAATGAACTGGCTCAGAAACAGTTCTAGATCAATTTCCAAACTTGCCCTGTTGTGGTAACAAAAGGACCAACTTCTGTGACATCACAAGGGTACATCCCCTGTTACATTGCAAGGACATGAACCCTGGTCTCAGAGTTTTGCCATAAAATCTCAAAGAATGGAGTGCTGGTGATCTGGCAATCCTATTCTACATAATTAGAAGATGTATTTGTACTGGCAAAGATGATTGCCTTCAAAGCTCATGGTTTGCATATGAAACTATTGAAGTTTTCAGATCCTGGTAAAAGGGAGCTTGAAAGAGCCCAAAATATGCTTTCAGTCACTACAAGCTATTTACAGAAACTATGAAATAACACTAAAATAACACAGTGATGTCCAGAATTCAAAGGATTTATTAGAGATGACACTTTTTGGGGGGCAAAAGACACGGTTTAGACTAGGACATGTAACTTTGTTTTGATTCCTATATGAGATTTTAGGTAACTACAACTGCAGTACGAGGTACACAATCTAATTTGCACCATATTTTGCTGGGTCTTTGTTTAGTGTATCTATATTCTATATAGAACTAAATAGAGTTCCACATTCATTTCAGTTTATTATGACTATCAATAAACTGTGCATACTTACTGTGGGAGTGGTAAACAATTTAAAAGTTCAGTTATTTAGGAGAAGGTGGAAGAAAATTCATTAATACTCTAAGGAAGTTCATTAGCCTTATGTTCTATAAGTACTATGCATACATGGAAGAAAATATATTGATTTTCTTGAGACTGATTTTCAAATAAATGAGCCAGGCTTAGAAAAGGTACACAGTAGAGCTAAAACAGAAATGTAATACACACTAGGTAGAACTGTGTTTTGTCCTAGGATGTGTGTGAGTGTGTGTGTTTACATATATATACATCATGTGGCGTTGTGGTTTGTATAGGAATTTCCAAAATTATTCTCTCATTTTATATCACATTCATTTGTGTATAAGTATCTATAACAGGATAAGCATCAGAGACTAATCACTAACCAACACATTAGCACAGAATTAGGATAGGCTATGAAACCCTGAAAAGTAGAAAGTGGTAATTGCAGTTAAATGTGTCAGATGTGACTCAACAGTCTCCTTTCCATTTTGCTTCCTCTAATTTAATTTTAAACACATTTATAAGTGGTCAGGATAGAGAAAATGCTTCTGGGGAATTCCAAGTTTCTTAATGCAATTCTGGAAGATCCAGAAATAGCAGCACTGCATTCCACATTTATGCATAATCCAAGTTATATCCAAGTTATATAGCTCTGAATAAGGATGTGGTATTTCTTGTCGGGGGCTAGATAAAAAGGTCTAATAATAACCTTTTGCAGGTTGCTGCCTAAGTTCCTACTGTAGAAGAATTGACTTAATATCATTTCCTCCCTTAAGATGTGAGGGTTAGAATTTATGTAAGGCACTAGATTTATCAGACATCTAGTATGGAAATGTGACTTCCCTGCATACATTCATATTCTAAACAGGTATTTGCTGAGCATCTGCTACACAGATGTAGTTGGTCAGTGAACCTCTAGGAATAAGGCAAAGATGGAAAAAGTTATTCAACACACAAATGGACCATGCAGTAACAATTCTTAGTCATTAACCAAAAGAGAGCGTTTCACATTTCTGAAAAAGTAGTACAGGTACCATCTTGCTCGAATATTTTAATGCACTTTCCACAAATACTTCTGTATTTATTTCACTATTTCTGTAGAGAGCTCTAAATGGGTTAGTGTAATTGGAATACTGAATGAATAAATTGTGGTGATTTCTCCCTGGAAATGTGCAGAACATGCAAGAGTCGATTCAAATTCCCCTTTTTCTTTTTGGTTTTTCTTAAAGGTTGGGTTGAGAACCTGCTCACAGCCAGATCCACTGCTGGTGCTGCTCACTGTGGTTCATTTCTAGGAAACACATGCACTCAAATCAAAATGCAGTGATCCTACTTGCACCAAAAAAGTAGAAACCCCTGACAGAGATCCAGAAAGATGCAGGTAGGAACACTCTGGGGATGGGCTGGTTTGTTCCAGCAACTATGTCTTGTGATTGCCAGAAAAAAGAGTGAACCAACCCATCCCTGCAGTGGACCAAACAATGGAATAGCTGCCCATTTGATTGCTCCCTGACTCTGAAAATGTGCAATGCTAGAGTAACAAGAACTTGCACAACTATAGAAAGATTTACTAAAATCCATCATCGTATGACTCAGCAATGCATAGATGCTGGGACTTAAGAGGTAGTGGAATATGGTCTAGTGATAAGGTTAAAGGTAAGCTATGTTTTATCAGCCAAATTAACTTTTTACAATTAGTTCACAGGTGTGTTGATACAGAAGTAACATTGTACATAAAAGTATGTACATACATATACGTATGTATCATAGGAAGTGTGTACGTATGTCTTTCAAATTCACAAAAGAGTTTTTCCAGATGAGAGTATTCGCTCCCCTTCCTCCTGGTTTATTAATGTTTCTGCCAAAGGAGTATAGGCTTATGGCGAATCAAACTCTTTGTCTGGTGAAAATTTTTTAAATTATTTTAAAAATATGTTTAAGAAGCAATCCCCAGTTAGTGCAGTTCTTCTGGAGCTAACTGAGTGTAGGTGTGTGTATGGTTCCTGTACCAATTGATTGCTTCCAGTCAGGAAGGAGTAAGAGTCAAAATAAGGGAAGCATCATAGTGTTAAACTCTGCTCGTAGAACAAACTGAAACAAAAATTAACCATGCTTTTAGGAGGAGACAAAAAACTTGCACAGTTAGAGATTTTGTCATTGAAAATACTGACAATACTTATATCATTTGGGTGGCGGAAAAAATATCAATATAATCCGTAACAAACCAGATACTTTACAGCAGGGGTCCCCAACCTTTTTAACACTGCGGACCGGTTGGGGAAGGCGGGACACCGCCCGCACTTGCGCGCATGTGCAAAGGGGAGCGTGTGCGCTTGTGCGCACGTGCGAAGGAGCAGAGGGAGCGGTCGGGGGCACTTGCGCGAAGGGGTGGGGGCGCTCGTAGTCGTGCGCATGCCCGAAGGGGCTGTGCTGGGGGGAGTGCGTGCGTGCATGCGGGTGGGAGATCTGTCTCTGCAGCCCGGTCCGGCCCAGGCCACAGACCGGCACCAGGCTGTGGACCAGGGGTTGGGGACCCCTGCTTTACAGAAGACAAACACTACATCTGAAAGAGCCCAAATATAACACTCTTGTTGAGAGATTATTTCTATTTATTTATTTAAATTGTCTTGAAACTCCTTTCATGCTACATTAGGCAGCTGCTGAAATCTGATAATATAATTATAATTTAACACCCCTCCCTTCAGTCATTTGTATTTTCACTGTCAATAATTGAGACAGGATGAAAATACAGTAGAACCCCTGTATCTTTGTGGGATCCTTTCCACAATCTACTGTGAATGCCTGAAACTGTGGATAGCAGCAAATGTACAAAATACAAGAAGGCAGGACAAAGGCCACAAGGCACTCCCCCTTGTATGTTGCATATAGGGCTGCAGTAAACCATGGGTAACTGAAACCACAGATACTGATCCTGCAGATATATGGGTCATACTGTACACCCTGTTGATTTCTGTACTATGGTATTCGTGCAGATGAGTCAAACAACATTGTGCAACTTTTAAACAAAATATGCCATGGTAGTAGAAGGAAGTCTTGTGTTGCTCTGTGCCAAATTCAGGAATGTTTGCTTAAAATAGTTGTGATTGAAAAAATATATTTGCCCTCTCACTCTTCCCACATTAAGCATTACAGGGAAGCAGAGAGCAATTTCCTAAAATAAATTTAAAATAGGGATGTACATTCAGAATCAGAAATATTTGGAATTCACCAACTAATGCTATCTTCGGATAGTTCCAAATATATCCAAATCTGAATTTGATAGTTCCGAATATTTGTCATAGTAACGCCCAATATTCAGAGTCCTATAGATTAGAAAAGAAAAGGATAGGTTTCTGCTTGCTAGAGGAAGAAGTGAAAGAGAAATATATTTTTCAGGCATCCTGGAGTGATTTTTTGAGAAATGAAACTTAAAGACACTCTAGCACGGAGGGTAGCAGCTCCATCAGGTGGTCAAGGGCCAGTTGCACAGATGGCCAGAAGAGATGAGCTCTGACCACTCAATGGCCCAGTGTGAAGATTTTGCATGACACTCTGCAGAGAAAGTTGCTCAGATTCCTGAAGAATTCCCCTTACTATAAGTAGACCAGCAAAAAGAAAATTCAGTCAGACAATAAAAAGAAGAAACAATGTTTACTTACAAAATGATATGTTTAAAAACATAACAGGAAGACATGGGATCGCAAGTATTAAATAGAAGAATTATTTAGTCTGTTAAAATCATGACTGAGGAGAGACCTCTACATAACCTCTATTAAACTGGTACTAACTGAGAAGCAGCAGAGAAACTAACAGAGAGGAAAAAGGTCAAGCCCCTTAGTGGCAGAAAAGAAAGAGAGCTGTTCCTTGGTCAATTAAGAACAAGGAAACAAACAGATTACGTTTTTATATGTAATATGTTGGGTTGCTACATATTTCAACACAATCTTGGTAGCTGAAGAAGCTCCCTAAGCGTAAGGCCTGAAGAATTGCAGTATTTATGTGTCAAGAATAGAGGGATATTAGAAGTCTTTAGAGCCTCCCAATAAATACAGGCAGTAACAGTCTCCCAGTTTGTGCAGAATACAGAGGCAACTGAATTGACCATTAAAGGTCCAAAAACCAGAAACCTATGCCAGGTTAATATCTCTCTTCACCTACTCCAAAATGAATGAATGAGTGAATGAATGAATGAATGAATGAATGAATGAATGAATGAATATTTAAAAGCTTAAAAAAGTAGAAGGAGAGGAAAAATTCTAGCCTGGCATTAAAGGCCTCTTCTTTAACACTAAAGCGTTGGGAACATCATGTATGTTGTTTCTCAGTGAAACTTTTACTTAAAGTAAAACGTGGAGCTTCGTTCTTCTTCGTGGTCTCTGTGAATGCACACTAATGAGTTTAATCTGCGCTTGTGCAGAGGTCTCCGGAATATTCTAGAGCTTTATGATACGTTCGTCAAGGACCGCCCCCCTAGCCCACATGGTCCGCCCGTCCTGGTAATTATCTCAGTTCCTTTTTGCCGCCGCTGAGGTCTCTCCTCTCGTCGAGCTCCGTTTGTCTTCATTTGATATCTGAAAAGAATTATAAACTTTCGATTGATTCTACAATCTTCTATATATTTAATCAAGGAAATTTTAAGAGACTTTTTCAACAATTCCCCATACCGCCCCCCCTTCCCCCTTCCCCACCATTTATGGCCCCCCTTCCCCCGTTTAAAAGGTGCACCTCGTGCTCCAACAAGGTCCCTCTTTCAGACGGCCACAATCTCTGCCTTGTTTTTCTGGGAGAATCTCACCAATCTTCCACTTGTCAGTTCTGCAAGAACTTCACTAAACAAGCCCTTAAACTCCGGCAACAGTGTCTTCGGTCATTCCTCTGGGAACGTTCCTTATGACCAGCTCAAACCATGGAACCGTCACAAACATCTCAGCCCCCGAAAGAATTTCCAGGTGCAACTACCACTTCTCCAACAGCTAAATCGATCTCTAAGACTAAACTGAAATCTAAGCCCAAACCTCCCAGTTCAACAAAGTCCATCCCAGTACAGAAATCTCCTTCGGTATTGGAACACTCCAAATCGAAGAAACAAAATAAGTCTTCCACCGACTCTCATCCTTCCAGACAGAGACTGATACTGGACCTAGTATCATTACACGACCAGCCTACAATCCGCCTTGACTCGCCGGAAAAGACCCTTCTTCCTCCGTCTGGTCAACCTCCATCTCCACTACTCGCATGATCTCCATCTTCTGTGCTCGCTCTCGCTGAGGTTACCATCCTGCCTAGATCGGCACAATCGAGCCCCATGTCTTTGGGTTGCTCCGTTTCTATGGGCGATTCCGAGTCGGTGTACCCAGTACCCGACATTTCACCTCCGTGCAAGAGGTTAAGGAAGACCCATCACACGTCCCAGACGTGCCATTCCGATGCCGATCCCGTACGACCCATAACTCCAACTGGGTCTCTGGCATCTCGAGAGCCTTCGACTCGGTATCGCCACTCCAAACAGGTCACGCTCTATGAGCCTCCGCAGTATTATGACCCTACATTCAAATGCTCTCGACATCGAGTGTATCGGTATTACCAACCCGAGCTCGACTTCTATACCAACCGTCGGCACCCTCGACACCGATACTATTACCAATCCGACTTCTCTGAGTCTTCCCCTTCCCCTCGATACCGATCACGGTATCATGGTTTCTACTGTTCCTCGTCGGATGATGACTCCGTACCACCCGCTCCCGTACCGAAGTCCCACAGACCTCACAAGAGACCCCATCCCGAGTCTCTCCAGGATCAACCTACGGTACCGAAACAACATCGGACCTCCGTCCCGACAGTGCCACACGTCGCACAACCCTCCGTTCCTCCTCAACCACGGCCTCCCTCGGTACAAGCGACCACCACTTATGCTGGACCTCCGCCTCTACCTTCCGGTACCATGCATTCTCATCATAAGAAACACTCTAAACATCAATCTGTTTCCGTACCGGCCCAACAGACTCCTTCTAGATCTCATCATGATCTTCCAGAACCTCTTCCCACCTCCATCCCATGGTACCGTCCTACCTCTCCAACCTCATCTTCTCAATCCTACTATTCGGAGGCTTCTAACTCCGTACCAGAACAGGAATCCCCTCCTAATCTACCTATACCAGACTTGGATGTCACTCAGGCTAATCCTCCATCACCATCTGATGACTTCTCCTCCTATTCTCAGTTGGGCCTTCGAATTGCCAAGGCTATGGAATTAGATGTGCAGCAACCTGTTCAACCCCAATCAGATAAAGTATTTGAAGACATTAATGAGGAACAAACTCCACCTCTAAGTATGAGCTTTATCCCCTCATTATTAGAGCTCACTAAACAAACTTGGTCTAAACCATCCTCTGTCCCACAAATGTCTCGCAAAGTCGAAAATCTTTACAAGACACATGGAGAGAATACTGCCTTCCTCTCCAAACATCCACCTCCAAATTCGGTCATCGTTGATGCCACCCAAAACAGAGCACGAAACCGCTCCAGCACCACACCAAGTAACAAGGAAGGCAGGAAATTAGACATTTACCCTCCGCGCTGCCAATTATCTCGCAGCTATGGGAGCTTATCATTATCTTTGGAACAAGGCTCTCCCATCACTGCAATCAGCTTCAGGCGAATACAAACCTCGTGGCCTCACTTTCCACCAAGAGGCCATGGCCCTCGCTCGTCAGGAGCGTATCACAGCCAGACATATTATCGAAGCATCATCTAGACACATGGCTATTGCTATAGCCCTCCGTAGACATGCCTGGCTATGATCCGCCCACATCTCAGATAATGCTCGCATGAGAATTGAAGACTTACCATTCGATGGTACCGGTCTATTCAACGAAAAGACCGATGACGTATTGGACAACCTGCAAAAATTGAAAAAGACAGCACGATCATATAACACCCAACCATACTACAAACTACAACGATATCAGTGGCGCCGCCCTTACTCTTACCAACAATCCAGATCATTTCCTGACAAGAATAGGTATCCTTCACAGCCTGCTCCTTCCTTCCAACCTAGACACGCAGTGCAACGTCACCGCCCCAAACAGTATTTCCGTCGCCATGATAAGAAACAAAAACAGAATCTTTGACTTCTTCATCCCCCAGATCCGCTCAACCTACCTTTCTCCTTCCACCGCCACTCGTCTTTCAGCCCGTCTTCCATCTTGGGCATCTATTACCACCGACTCCTGGGTCCTCACCATTGTCACTACAGGTTACGCCATAGAATTCGTTTATCTACCTCCACCAAGGATCGTTCTAACCTCACCGTCCGTTGCTCTCAAACAGGATAAGCAAAGCTCACAACCAGCAGGTGGAACTTTTCCGTATAGTACACGATCTATCCAGAGTTGGCCGCAGTGATAGGCCTCCCTCTAGTATCTCCTGTGACCAATTTGTGGCATTTTTAAAATCTAAAGTGGAGGCCATCCACCGGGACCCTGATCCCTTTTTGTAGACAGTAGATCGAGCTGAGATGTCCAGTGCATCGTCTTGCCCGGTGAGGTTAACTTGCTTTCAACCTGTGACGTCCAATGAGGTGGACAGGGTGCTTGTGTGCTGTCGTGCCACCACCTCCTCTTTAGACCCTTGCCCGGCCTGGCTCATCAAAGCAGCCAAGCCGGTAACAACAGAATGGGCCACAGCAATAATTAATGGGTCTCTCCAGGAGGTCATGGTTCCCCCTGCCCTCAAGGAGACACTCATTAGGCCCATTAGAAAGAAACCTAATTTGGCGGCGGACGAAATTGGGAATTATAGGCCCGTCGCCAATGTTTCTTTCATGAGTAAAGTGGTCGAGAGGGTGGTGGCCGATCAGCTCCAGGCCCTCCTGGAGGAAACTGATGCCCTTGATCCATTCCAGTCAGGCTTCAGGTCGCGGCATGGTACGGAAACAGCATTGGTCGCCCTGCAGGATGACCTCCTGAGAGAGACCGACAGGGGCAATATGTCCTTGTTGGTCCTCCTCGATATCTCAGCGGCCTTTGATACCGTCAACCACGGTATCCTCCTGGGGCGGCTCTCCGAGTTGGGAATCGGTGGTCTCGCCTTGGCATGGCTCCGTTCCTTCCTGGAGGACCGTCCCCAGAGAGTTCAGCTTGGTGAGATGACTTCCACCCCGATTGGGTGGAATGGAAGGTGAAATGAAAATGGACATAGTAAATGAGTATATTTATACCACTAAAATAATCAGAAAAGGAGAACAAATACAGAATCCATTCATTTCTGAAACATTAAGGATATGGTGAAAACATAGCAAAACTTTGGCTCCGCCAATATCCCCTTTATGTCCCCTTTTGGATCACCCAGATTTTAAGTCTCAAGAGAAATATGCACAATTTAAGGACTGGAAACAAATTGGAATATATAGAATTACTGACTTATTCGATTCAGGGGAACCAATCACTATTAGGCAAATAGAAGAGAAAACAAAGCAAATAAAAACCAATTGGCTACAAATAAAACAAATAAGAAGTTTCGCTATTCATTTACAACAAAAACCTGGCTCTCTAAGAACATTAACTGAATTTGAACAATATTGTATTCAAAAAGATAAAAATAAAAAGAGAGGACTGACCTCACTAATATATAAAAGTATTATTGAGAAAGAATATGGAAAAGGTGGAGGATCTAAAACAGTGTGGGAAACAAATTTAAATATTAATATACCTGAGGAAATCTGGACAAGAATATGGAATAAATACCCATATAAATCTATATCAGCAAATGTGAAAGAAATGGTTCTGAAGGTAGTGCATCGGTGGCATCTATATCCTACAAAGTTACATAGAATTAATAAAGATATATCGGATAAACGTTGGAGGAACTGTGGACAAAAAGGAACTGTGGAACATATGTGGATTTCTTGCCCCAAAATACAGTGGTGCCTCGCAAGACGAAATTAATCCGTTCCACGGTTAATGCCGTCTAGCGAAAATTTTGTCTTGCAAAGCGCGTTTTCCCATAGGAATGCATTGAAATTTAATTAATGCGTTCCTATGGGGGAAAAAAAAAAGTCAGAAACCAAAAAAAAGTCACCAAAAAGTCACTTACCAGGTAGAGTAGACTGAGTCCAGCTCCTCACAGTGCGTTTGTAGCCCAGAACAGCCGGAAAAAGAGTGCCAAACAGCGGAGAGTCAGCAACCAGCAGGGAGCCGGCAGCCATTTAGTGGTCGTCTCCGCTCCTTCCCCCCCTCTCAGCTGATGGGCGCTGGGTCTGAGAGGCTTTTTCCCTGCTAGGCAAGCCTCAGGAAGCCTGTTAGACCCAGCGCCGATCAGCTGCCCCTCCTCTCCCCCGCCTCTCAGCTGATCGGCGCTGGGTCTAACAGGCTTCCCGAGGCTTGCCTAGCAGGGAAAAAGCCTCTCAGACCCAGCGCGGATCAGCTGAGAGGCGGGGAGAGGGGGGGCAGGAGCGGAGACGACCACAAAATGGCTGCCGGCTCCCTGCTGGTTGCTGACTCTCCGCTGTTTGGCACTCTTTTTCCGGCTGTTCTGGGCTACAAACGCACTGTGAGGAGCTGGACTCAGTCTACTCTACCTGGTAAGTGACTTTTTGGTGACTTTTTTTTGGTTTCTGACTTTTTTTTTTCCCCATAGGAACGCATTAATTAAATTTCAATGCATTCCTATGGGAAACGCGCCTCGCAAGACGAAAAATATCGCAAGACGACCCTTTCGTCTTGTGAGTTTTTTGTCCTGCGAGGCATTCGTCTTGCGAGGCACCACTGTCTGGCACGAGGTAATTAGATGGATAGAGATGCTGACTAATCAAAAAATAGATATGAATGAAACATTATTGTTATTTTCATTATTTACAGGGGGAAATGAGAAACTTGAAAATAAAGAATTAGTTGCAAATCTTATAGGCACCGCAAGATCTGAGATCGCTAGAAATTGGAAAAACGCTCAAGATCTCACATTACAAGTATTTATGAATAAGATATGGCATACACTGTTGATGGAAAAATGACTAATAAAGTTAGATTATATAGAGGAGAAATAAGACACAGTCAATTCACTGAAAATTGGAAGCCTTTATTAAAATATGCCAATAAAATAAATTTTGAGACACGTGGTTTGGAAAACAATTTGGAGCATTTAGATTGTTGGTCGATATTTCTTTAAGATGTGAAGGGGAATGGTGTAAATGTGATTTGGAGAATTGGGAATAGCAATTGGTTAACAGTTAAATTAGATAACAATGTAAGATGACAGTTTACTATGTTAAGCTTTGTTTTTATTATTTGTAATATGATAGATTGTCTTTTCTTTATAAATAAAAAAAATAGACTGCAAAAAAAAAAGATGACTTCCACCCCGTGGATCCTCAATTGTGGGGTTCTGCAGGGGTCAATCATCTCACCAATGCTATTTAATATCTATATGAGGCGTTGGGTGAGGTCATCCGGAGTTGTGGAGCTCGGTGGCATCAGTACACTGATGAAACCCAGCTCTACCTCTCCTTTTCTCCAACTGCAGTAGATGTTGTTCCGTCCCTTGAACGCTGCTTGGGGACCGTTCTGGGGTGGATGAGGGCAAATGGACTGAGGTTGAATCTGGACAAGACAGAAATCTTGCACGTGGGCAGCCCTGGTGTCAGTGGGTTGGGAAACTCCCTCTCCTTTGGGGGGGTGACTCTTCCCACAAAGAGTGAGTTTCACAGCTTGGGCATCTGCCTGGACCCGGATCTCACCATGGAAACCCAGGTGGCATCTGTGGTCCGGGCAGCCCATTTCCATCTTCGGAAGATTGCCCTATCTAGATATGGGGGCACTCACGACGCTGATTCATGCCCTCGTAAGCTCAAGAATAGACTACTGCAGTGCTCTCTACGTGGGGCTACCCTTGAGGCTGATGCGGAGACTTCAACTGGTCCAGAATTCAGCGGCCAGATTAATAACTGGGGTGAAGAAATTCCAGCACATCTCCCCCACTCTGGCCGCCCTTCATTGGTTACTGGTTTGTTTCAGCATCAACTTCAAGGTTATGATGATAACATTCAAAGCCCTAAACGGTCTAGGACCTAGGTACCTATCAGAACGCCTGCTCCTGGCCAGATCTGTCCGTAATACCCATTCTTCACAGGCAGGGCGGTTGAGGGCCTTGACCCCAAAGGAGGCCTGGAGGGAAAGAACAAGAAACCGGGCCTTCTCAGTGGTTGCCCACCGCCTATGGAACGACCTGCCTACTGAGATCTGCCTGGCACCCTCGCTGGATGGATTTAAAAGAGCATTGAAGACCTGGCTCTTCCGCCAGGCTTTCCCGGAGCACTAGGATCTTGCCCTCCCTTTTTACCATTCTTTTTGCCATCCTCTCCATCACCCTTTTTACCACCTTACTGCCATCTGTTTTAATTTCCCTGTTCGTTATTTACTAATTTATTTGTATTGTGTTTTTAATTTTTTCCTTATATTGTTGTTAGCCGCCCAGAGTGGCCTGGTTGGCAGATGGTGCGGGATATAAATTCTAATTTTAATAATAATAATAATAATAATAATAATAATAATAATAATAATAATAATAATAATAATAATAATAATAATAATAATAGTTGTTGTTGTTGTTGTTGTTGTTGTTGTTGTTTATTCGTTAAGTCGTGTCCGACTCTTTGTGACCCCATGGACCAGAGCACGCCAGGCCCTCCTGTCTTCCACTACCTCCCAGAGTTTGGTCAAAAATAATAATAATAGTATCTTCCAATTGTAATCTTCTGTCTTTTCTCCTTCCCATAAAAAATGTTTGGAATAATTAAGGAAGGAAGGATGAAATAGGTGCACAATGTATTTTGATTAATTCGATCATGTGGTCAGTCCTCTGTCTGGAAGCACGGCCTGAAAGAATGCTAAAGAAATTCTGCTCTTGTCCAGAGAAATACATTTGTTCTTTTCCACTCTTCAAAAGGGATAATACAAATTATGCCAAGGAACAGGAGGAACAGATGGCTGTCACCTCCTGAAGAACAGAGTAGGCAGTTCAGTTTACAGACAAGGAGTTCTTCGGAGGTATTGATCCCCAACTAAAAATGGTTCCAGATGTTATCTTGCTGATTCAGTGTAAGACACATTGCATCAGAGAGCAGGCCTATTTAGTCCAGTGCTCTCTTCCTACAGCGGTCAGCCATATTTCTAAAGGAAGCTTGCAACCAGGGCATGAGTGCAGCAGCATTTTCCTCATTTTCCCTGGCAACTGATATACAGAAGCATATTGCCCCTAAAAGTATATTTGTATCTATTAATAAATATATCTGTGTATGTAGCCATCATCATGATTGGTGGCCACTGATAGCTTTATCCTATGTATTTGTCTAAACCTATTTTAAAGCCATCCCAGTTTGTGACTTCATCTTGTGGTAGCAAGTTCCCTAATTTAACTGTTCTGCTGAAGTTTCCAGTAATTTCCTTTTCCCTCCCATGCAGGCTCTTGGAGAAAAAGAAGGAAAGGGAGACTTTCAGAAGGCTGTAGTGCCAAGTCTTTGTGTTACATGGCAGTGCCAACTGTCACTTCCAGTACCCAGTGTATTGATTTTCTTTTAGTTGGCCTGGCCCTCAGTTTTCCTTAGTTTCCACAGCAGTCACTGTTACCCAGCCAGCTGCCTCCCTCTCATAGTGGTGAGCATATTCATTAGTTTCTGAAGCTCAGTGTTGATGTCATAGTACTGGCAAGTCTGATTTTTTTCAGCATATTTTCCTCCTAGAGTAGGCGTTTAGTTCCAGGGGCTTGCTGCCTGAGGCAAAGGACAGTGCCTCATCTGTGATTCCATCTACAAAAGCTAAACATAGCAGCAGTTGGATTTTACTTGGACACAAGTGATGGAGCTGTGTCCTTCACAACCCCTGAGAGGACACTAGGGTTGCCTGGGTGTAGGACTGGATGTCCACAAGACCACTCTGTTTCTAGCAAGGAGAAACAACCGGTGTGTAGTTGCTGCTGCTGCTCCATACCACCTGGCATCTGCTGCCTGAGGCAAGTGACTCATTCCATCTGATGATAGGTCCAGCCCGCTTCTGCCACAGTTTGCTTTTTGGACTCCTCATTATGAGGGAAAGCTGTAAATTTGGAAGAATAGATTACAGTGAGGAAAAGTCTGAAAGGAAAGGATAAAACATCCCCTTGCCCAAGCACCATTATTCCTATTTCACTCAGGCTCTGTTGTGACATTTTTTTCAATCAGAAGATAAAGGGACAAATTTCTTGTGTACTGTAGTTCTTGGCCCTGTACATGGAACAACTCACCATCCAGGTTGTTATATTGTATCATCACATGATTATGATTTTAAAGCTTAGCTTCCATGCTATGGAGTGCTTTAACATCCAGACTTCAGGAAGACCAGCAACTTTCATTAGGCAATAATCATTTTGTGAGGGCATATTGATTGATTGATTGATTGATTGATTGATTGATTGATTGATTGATTGATTGATTGATTTATACATACTGCCCATCTGGCCGAGGCCACTCTCGGTGGTTTACAACTAGAAATGGGGGTATTCATATACGAATACCCCCGCACAGGTGGACATAACGAGGGTCCAGCCCCCTGGGGTCGGACTGTCCACTCACCTTCTGCTGTTGCTGTGGGCTCTGCGCTCCCTTTCTATCGCTCCCGAGGTCACGGTCTGCGAGCCACTCTTGGCAGGAGGCGGGAGGACGAGCCTCGCTGCAAGGTCGAAGAGTGGCTCGCAGACCGTGAGCTCCGGAGTGATAGAAAGGGAGTGCGGAGCCCGCAGCAACAGCAGAAGGTGAGTGGACGGTCCGGCCCCAGGGGGCTGGACCCTCGTTATGTCCACCTGTGCGGGGGTATTCTTATACGAATACCCCCATCTCTATTTACAACATAGAAATATACCAAGTCCCATTTAGCATAACAAAAAATAGAAATAATAAAATACAAATAAACAATAACCTGAAAGCATAAAAATACATCAAAATAAGACATTTTAAAACATTTAAAGCATTTAAAACATTTAAGATGGTGGACATTGGACAGATAGGCTAATTAGACTCCGCTGCACTTACAGGTAAGATGTTTTCGAATGCCTGTCTAAATAGCCTGGTATTTAGTGACTTTTTAAATATCACCAGCGAAGGGGCCAAATGAAATTGCAAGGGGAAGTTCATTCCACAGCCGAGGAGCAACTGCTGAGAAGGCCTGGTTTCTCGTCTTCTCCCTCTGGGCCTCTCTCAGGGTTAACATCCTCAGCCAGTCTGCTTGGGATGTTCTTTTAGGACAGGCAGATCTTGTTGGAAATAGGCATTCTGCCAGGTAGTGAGGTCCCAAACCATTTAGGGCTTTATAGGTTAAAACCATCACCTTGAAGCTGGCAAGGACAGGTAACCAGTGTAAGGCGGACAGAATTGGAGTCATATGTTGATATTTATTCACTCAGTGGTCTGGCCGCCATGTTCTGGACCTGTTGAAGTTTTTGTGACAGCCTCATAGGTAGCCCCACTTAGAGAGCGTTGCAGTAGTCTAATCTAGATTACCAGTGTGTGGACCAGCATGGTAAGGGACCCAATGTCAAGGTAGGTAATTATTTATAATTTGCCGATACATCATTGTTTGCCATAAATTCAGCTGTGATGACTTGTCCTAAAAAGAAAAAATATGAAGAACTTTGGAAAAGAAACTATATACTTAAAAATTAGTATGTGTTATTCATGTATGACAACATTGACACATTTCATAATAACAAAAGTAAGCAAGTGTGCATCAATATGGGGTTTTTTTGGTCACATTTTCACATTTTTTTCCAGTGGCTGCAAAAATGTTCCATACAACTGTGAAATAATATTTTTTTAAAAAAAACCACAAAAGAAAGTTTCTGCTCCTCTTTCAGACAGTTTTCTGACATCCCCAGTCAAATTTGACATTTTCCAGTTAATCAGCTCTAATAATTTATTATGTGACATTTAAGGGACTAAAATAAACATTCTGCAAAATTCAGTGGATGATGTTGTTTAAATCCTGAAGGGATTGTGCTGTGAGAAGATAAGTTTGACTAATATAAGAAGCAGTCAAACATGAAAAAAAACAAGTTTATACTTATTTTTGTACCACAGCATGTGAAATCTGCTGTACTAAGAAAATACATCAGTGGATTCTAAGTACATAACTTTCCTGCATAATAGAATGAGGAAATTTGAGGTTTCCTTTTTCTCCCATTGACATTTTTTAAAATTCATGATTTTTCCCCCATCATAAACATTTGGTTAACTACTTGAAAAAGAAATTGAAATTAAATTTCTACTATTTGCACCAGCTAAATCTGGCAGATACAGTTCTCAGCATGGTGAGGACAAAAGTTCTACATACCTGATGTTAAAAAATTAGTCTCTTTGGGGAAAAAAGGTGGCAAATATAGTCTAGCACTAGCATATGTGCATACACAGGAATTCAAATTTAGACTTTTCAGAGCTATACCTTCAGTGCCGTGGGCCTGAATGGACAAAAGGCAGCTTTGTTTTCTCATGAAAAATGAACTGCATCCAAGTTCTTGTCCATCCCTACAGCATAGGGTTTTTAGGTCTAGGTCTTACATTAAGTTATTCATTTACATTCATATAGATTTGGTGTTTCTAGTCTCTTAAGTACCAGAAAACCCAGAAATAACCAAAAACCTTCATATCAGCCTCCAAAGTAGCCACATTCCACCACAAGTCATTTATTAATATTAATAACTCAGGGCACAATTAATTGGGAAGTTGTTATGTAAAAGCAACTTCAAAGTAAATGGGAGTTGGAGTGAGGTATACTTCATATTTGGCAGTTCTGTAGATAACCAGCTCCATAGAAAGAATTGTGTTGAAGCAGACTTCATATACTTTTTCAGGTGATTGGAAAGAGAAGTTCAGTGGATTGAGAACAAAAGAAAAGGATGCTGGTTTTGTGCATGGCTTAGGAAAGCTTCAACATTGCCAGGATGCATCTACCCTACCATAAAGCTGTTTGGGTCTTACTTGTCACATTAATTTTATACTACCCATGAATTAACTTTCTCTCCAACAGTTTAATTTTTTTTTCCTTTCAAGAAACTAGAAGCCTTGAATATCATCTTCATTTCACCTTCCATTTATCAGTTCAGGCAGCTCAGTTGTATAAGGTTTTTTTTCAAAGTAGAGCTTCAGCATTTTTTGAAAGCATTGTGTCCGTAATTTTTAAAAATTGTCTTGCGTATTTTATAGGAACTTGCAGATTTTATTTGAGTTATTGAAAGTTTTAGGTTTATTTTGTTGTTAAAAGCTTAGAATACTGGAAATCTTTGTAAGCGATTGTGAATGGAAACAAACATTGTAGGTGATATAAAGTACTGAAACAGCACCTAGAAGAGAGAGAAGAGATCTGATTGCCATTGATCTGACCTCACCTATATGTTTCTCTGATTAAAAGAAACACATGTTACTCCAATTTATTCAGTGTTATTTGCCATGGAGTAAGAAACTCTGAATATGTAACATTATTTCTCACTAAAAAAGGTGAAAAAGGGATATATCTATATATCTGTATATCTATAGATCTAGATAGGCAGAAGCCCTTTATTACAATTCTTTGATTTTTACAATATTTCAGATGATTCTGAAGAACATGTCTCCACTCTTGATTTCATTAAAAACTGTGCCAAGCTGCCATGAGTATGGCTAGGGGGCTTGGTATTGATTCTATGGAAGAAGACAACTTTTTAAAAAAACTTATTCATTGCCTTGCACAGATTAGGTGCTTTGTAAATTAACAGTCATCATATAGAGCTTAAATGCGGACATAGATTAAAACAGGGCTGATCAATATAATGCAAAATACATTTCTCCATGTGTTTTTATCTCCAAGTACCTCCACTAAAACGACTAAACTGAGACTATTGTACTTTCGACATATGAGATGAAAAGACTAGAAAGAGTTGATGGCAGTAAGAAGAGAGGAAGACCATACATAAAATGGATTGACTCTATAAAGGAATCCAGAGCCCTTAATTAGTGAGACAAGAGCAAGGCTGTTAATAACAAGACCTTCAGGAGGCCATTATTTCACAGATTCACCAAAAGTCAGGAGCACTATGACAGCATCTAGCATCAACTCACCTTCACACAATAGTAACACAGAGAGAAGCCAAATCTCATTAACTGGCAAGGCATGAATAATTCTCTAAAAGGTATTTCAATGTAGTTGACATAATTAATATGGATTTTTCATAGGTTTATATTGATCAGTTGTATCTGCATGGAGCAGGGGGTTGGGCTTGATGGCCATATCCATTATTCTATGATTCTATGAAAAATGTTAATTCTTTACAAGATATGTTTTACAAATCCGTGTAGATTTGTGATTCTGTTTCTTTGCATCTATAGTTGCCTGCAATTCTGACCTTTTGGTACACATGGTGGCTGTTAAAGGACATGATTCAAACTGTCCCGGATCCAGCAGCTCATATCAAGGTAAATTTAGTATTTTCTTAAAATGTTTACTGATAGCCAGTGATTTTCCTATATGCTCATTCAAAGTGCTTTAAGAAAAAACCTTTGTGAGAAGAGATCAGAGAAGGTGGTGGTGGGGAGATATCTGTAGTACTACTTTTCATTGTTTAGAACTCCTTGTGTGTCTAGCACGTTCAGAGAGTGAGTTTGACTGATGTCATCAACTTCAAAGCATAGAATTTGTGTTGGTTGTTTTGCATCAGAGACACAGCAAAGAAAATAGATGGTTCTGTGTCTTTCCTCTTGGATCAGCAATACTGGTTTTGTCATGTCTGAGATCTAGTGCAAGTGGGGAAATGGAATAAGGTGACAAGCCAGGGGGCCTATGGATCATCAAGTCCAGCCCCTGTCAAGGAGACATAGTGGGGAATTGAACTCCCAGCCAGATATCTAAACCACTGAACCATCCAGCAGTTCTGAAACTCACTTTCCCTGAGATACTACTCAAGATGCCTAAACAGTATTACATGGCTTCAGTTACAGGCTATCTGGAACCATGAACAGGAGCATTCTTACAGAGTGGGACTGTACTGCGGCATTTAGTTGGAAGTCCTGCTTATATTTCTGAGTGGAACTTGATCTTGTTGTCAACTGGCTGCACATTGCTGTGTGTAATTTTTGTCTGCATACTGATTTGTAAAGTAATATAATGCCGCAGAAAGTAAATATGATAATGTAATGTATTCATACTTCAGAAGAAGTGCAGCTGATTGGCAAAGATTGACTTGAATTTCCTTTCACTTCTTTCAAAATAATTTTGATATTATATTGCTGTATGCTAGAAGTTCATAATTTTTGTAGGGCTGAACAGCTCCATGCAAGTATATCCTATAAAGGAGATGTCATGTTGAACCTAATGCTTTTATATAGCATGCATTAAACACAAGTATTTACATGTTTTTTTTTTATAAACTGAGAGCCAGCCCATGTCTTATTTGCTTCTTTGAAGCTTACATTGTTATTATGTATGATCAAGTTGCTTCCAACTTATGGTGATCCTATGAATTAATGACCTCTAAAAGGTTCTGTCATTAATAGCTCTGCTCAGGTTTTGTAATGTAAAGGCTTCCTTTACTGAGAAACATGCACTTTCTTTACAGTGAAGTGCACATTTCTCAGAGGACATACTTCATTTGGACATACAGATCTAAGAATTTCCTGGCTTTATATTCTAGAGATTTCTAGCTTCTTGACTATATTAATGCTGGCTGATACAGCATTTCTTGAACATTATTTGATTGTGTGATAATTTGCAAATTAACAATATATTTGCCTTTGTATGGAGTTCCTATTTGTCTACCACTATAAATATAACTCGAAGCAGTTCATTTAAAAGAAAAAGCCACAGGGCTTAAGTTTTAATTACAATAAAGATGGATAGCTTAGCACACCAGCATCAACATCTTTTTTATCTTGGCCTGGGTCTCTTCTTCATGCAACAATTTATCAAACAAAAGATACGAGAGGCAAAAGTAGTGCTTCTCTTAGCTAGGGTAGGCTGATGCTTGAAAATACTGAGAACGAGGCATGGATGTACCATGGCTGAAACTTTCAGTAATGCTAAGTGAAGTCTGTCAAATGAGACTGTAGAAGTAACATTATTACTTGTGAAAATAAGAAATATGGGAAAGGATCTACTTTGCTTTTAAATCTGGAGAAATATGGTTTTTCAATTAATCTTTACATGAGAAGTTAAAAACTTCATTTATACAGTATGTCTTATGTGTATCTCTTGAATTGATTATACAGTACTTTGATGGAATTTTTAGGGGAATTTCAAATAAGAATTCTGTAGTATCATACTGTTCTCTCTCTCTCTCTCTCTATCTCTCTCTCTCTCTCTCTCTCTCTCTCTGATGAAACAAAACAAAACTCCTTGGTTTAAAAAAAGAAGTTGGAAAGAATGGTTTCTTTGTTTTATAACTCTTAGGATTTCTGAGCAAATCCAAAAATCATTGCCAACAGCCAGATGGGGAACTGTGCTAATGATGTGTTCAAAGGGCAACATGTTACTTTAATCTTCTCCCTGAATTTGATATGAGTCCGTTTATAGATTTTAATGATTTCTGTTAAGTATTCAGGGCTGCTAAACATCCCTTATGTCCCTTTGCCTGGCCTCCTACTACTATTGATTTGATAAAGCAATGGAGAGGAGCTGCTCTGCCCATACTATGTTGCATCCTAAATAACTGCTGATAAATTTTTTTGTCTTTGCAAGTGGCATAGTAAGTGAACATAGTACTACAAACGTTCCAGCATCTGAATTCAGACAATCTTCTGTGTTGTCTTTGATGTATCTATCATTCACCTTAACATTTTTCTGTCTGTATCTTTGTAGATTATGGGTGGACAATTTGTGACCCTCCAGATGTGGTTGCACTGCAACTCTACACCAGACCTAGCTATTAGAGCAAGTAGTCAGTAAAGATGAGAGTTGGAGTCCATTATTCTATATGTAGAAAACCCTAGAAAGCGTCACTGTAAGTCAGAATCAACTTGACAGCACATGACTGTTATTACTGTAGCAACTCTGCTTTATAACTATAAGAGATAACTCAGTGACTTGTACAATTAAGTGTCCATTACTGCTGCAGAACTGCCCCTGAAGAACAATATTACTGATACGTGTTGGTCCTGTACTAAATAATTCCTTTTTTCTTAGCATCTAAAATGTCCTTCACTATTTTCTCTATTTGTGGCTATCTCATTCTAGTTGGCATGATTTCCCAGCGTTGCAACTTATAATTTAATAGAACAAGATCATTTCTAGAATATATTACTAAGTTAAAGGTAACAAAAGACCTTGTACGTGCAAATAAAATAGCAAATAAATATATGCAGACATTAATGAAACTGTGTATATTAAACCTACCATGATTGACAATTAAGTCACTAGAAAGTTTTTTTGAAAAATGAAACAAAAGTCCATGAGTATTAATAATGATACCTCTGTGCCATCAAGTCAATTCTGACTTACAGTGACTCTTTTAAATGTTTTCTAGATAAAGAGTACTCAGAAATGGTTTACTACTCCCTTCTTTGGTGGCATCTTGGCACTGTGCAGCTTGCCTAGGGCAACACAGGTTGGCTCTACACACAGGAGGTCCAGTGGGGAATTTAAGTCCCAACCTCTGGCTCTGCAGCCATACCTAATTCGTTGAGTTGTCCAGTCAACCCTGGACTTTAATCTGTCATACAAAGAAAGCATGGGTATAATTGTCAAAATAAAAAGAATTGTATGAAGGTTTACAAGATTACAGATTTTTGACAGGTCTTTGAGATTGTTTACTTGAGCCTGTCATCTAGCTTCACAGTCTTCTGGAAAGGAGAAAAGGTTTTTTAAATTATTTTTCTGTTGCTTTGAGAATCATTTGAATGCTTTAAGAAGTTACTTTAACTTTCAGTATAGCCAGCTGCCATGTTCCTCATAAGTAGACAAGCAGTCTGTCACATGTTGCATCTGTGGAGGACCATCTTCTACCTAATCTCACTACCTCGACGAGTATTAAATATTACAATCTTACTGTAATTTTCCAAATGTAAACCATAGAGTTCAATTCACTAGCACCATTTGCTGCTGAATGCATTCCCATTCAGAAAATGGTTTGTTTTCTTGCTGTTTCTGTATCATGATTATGGGTATTGAGATCAGCGCTGTGTGTATCACTCATAGTTGTGATACAGGAACAGCAGGAAAACCATTTTCTGAACGGGAATGCATTCAGCAGCACTATTACCCAGAAATGTAACAATCTCCTCCTCCAATGCCCTGGAAAGATCTCATAGATCAAATACTCCAAATGGTGCTAGTGAATTGAACTCTATGGTTTACCTTTGGAAAATTACGTATTGGCAGCCTATCAAAATCTCCAATGCTGTTGCAGTCAAACAGGAGTTGGATCATTTGAGAATGGATTTCTTCACTACTGGTCAGGTCTGCTTCTATATGTGTTTCTTCATATTTCTCTTCTCAATGCATTATTGCAAAAGCTATGGGACAACAATGCAGATTACATCCTCATTACATATGAAAGTTAAACATGAGATAAACTGTTGACATGGCACATTATATAGTCTCATATGGAAATAACCAAGTGCATTGGTTAGTTGTCGTTTGGGTTGGATGTAGCCATTTAGTAGTTTATGTGTTAGACATTTTGCAGAGGGGGCCTTCCTCTCTATCCCATTACCTTCACAGGTGTGTTTTTGGTGGGGACATGGGAGTGGGCCTTCGCTATTGCTGCTCCCAGACTTTGGAACTCCCTCCCACAGGAGGCCAGGCTGGCTCCATCTTTGCTATCCTTCCACAGACAGGCAAAGGCCTTTCTCTTCAGACAAGCTTTCCCTCAGCAACAGGCTGCCTGAGTGGGGTTTTTAAACAGATTGTTCTTCCGCGCTGCTTTGAATGTGCTTTGGATGTTGCTTTTATCATTTTTTAGTGTGATATTTGCTTGATCCTTTTTAGTATTTGTATACTTACTGTTTTTAGCTTTTTAAATACTGTCTTTTAGTGATGTAAGTGACCTTAGGTACTTTTTACGAAGGAAGGTGAGGTAAAAATATTACCAATCAATCAATCAATCCTACAATCTATCACAGTCTGGTCCCATTCATAGCAGAAAGCAAGAAACACATGTATAATCTTAGCGGGGAGAGGGCAATAGAAAGAAAGAGAGAGGACATAGACAGGCAGAAATGCAGACAGCATGTCTTTCCCTAGGACCAGCAAAGTAGTAAGCATATTTTCTTCCATATGTGCATTAATTTGTCTGGAATTTGTTAGCCAGATGTTGGGATTCTATACTTGGAACTGAGAAGCCAAAGTCCTTGTAAAATCATTGTAACATTAAAATTTTTATAAAGTCAAAGGTTATCAAGCAAGATTTAAAAAAAAACTTCTAATAGAATTATGTGTGCTTTTGTTTTCTTATTAATTCTCACATGCGTATTTATTTCCAATATCAGTCTGCATCTATTTCTTTCTAGGAAAACAAAAATGATTTCTTAAGCTTTAATTTTCACTCTTAATACCCTGTTTCCCCGAAAATAAGACCTAACCTGAAAATAAGCCCTAGTGTGATTTTTTAGGATGCTTGTAATATAAGCCCTACCCCCAAAATAAGCCCTAGTTAAGTGAAACCGCACTCTCCACCATTGTGCAGCAACCAGAAGAAGATGACATGACTGTATTTGAATAAACGTAGATTGTTGTACATGAAAAAAATAAAACATCCTCTTAAAATAAGCCCTAATGCGTTTCTTGGAGCAAACATTAATATAAGACCCTGTCTTATTTTCGGGGAAACACGGTATTTATAATAAAATGCTTTAGTATAACCATGACATACAGTCATGGCCAAAAATATTGGCACCCTTGCAATTCTGTCAGAAAATGCAACCCTTCTCTCAGAAAATTGTTGCAGTTGCAAATGTTTTGGTACTCACATGTTCATTTCTTTGGTTTGCGTTGGAACAACACAAAAAAACAGAGAAGAAAAGTCAAATCTGATACAATCCCACACAGAAACCCAAAAATGCACTGGCCAAAATTATTGGCACCCTGTCTAAATTGTAAGAAATAATTGCTTTTCAAGCATGTGATGCTCCTTTAATTTGTATTTAGACACACCTGTCAGAAGTAAGAGGTGTGGGCAATATAGTAATCACACTTGCAACCAGTTAAGATGGAGAAAAGTTGACTCAACCTTTGTGTTGTGTGTGACACTGAGCATGGAGAAAAGAATGAAGTGTAAAGAATTGTCTGTGGATTTGAGAGAAAACATTGTGGAAAAACATCAACAATATCAAGGCTATAAGTCCATCTTCAGAGATCTTAATGTTCCTGTGTCCACTGTGCGCAATATCATCAAGAGGTTTACAGCCCATGGCACTGTAGCTAACGTCCCTGGATGTGGATGGAAGAGCAAAATTACTGAAAAATTACAACGAAGGGTTGTTCGAATGGTGGATACAGAACCCAGATTAACTTCCCAACAAATTGAAGCTGATCTGCAGACACAGGGTACAACAGTGTCAGCTCACACTATCTGTCGTCATCTGAATGAAAAGGGACGCTATGGTAGGACACCACTGCTGACACAAAGGCATAAAAAGCAAGACTGGAGTATGCCAAAACTTATGTGACAAAGCCACAATCCTTCTGGGAGAATGTACTGTGGACAGATGAGACAAAAGTAGAGCTTTTTGGTCAAGGACATCATGGCACTGTTTACAGAAAAAGAAATGAGGCATTCAAAGAAAAAGAACACAGTCCCTACAGTCAAACATGGTGGAGGTTCAAAGATGTTTTGGGGTTGCTATGCTGCTTCTGGCACTGGATGCCTTGGCTGTGTGAACGGTATCATGAAATCTGATGATTACCCAAGAATTTTAGGGCGCAACGTAGTGGCCAGTGTCAGAAAGCTGCATCTCCACCAGAGGTCATGGGTCTTCCAGCAGGACAATGACCCAAAACACACTTCAAAAAGCACTCGGAAATGGTTACAAACAAAGCGCTGGAGAGTTCTGAAATGGCCAACAATGAGTCCAGATCTGAATCCCATAGAACACCTGTGGAGAGATCGCAAAACAGCAGTTGGGAGAAGGCATCCTTCAAATCTGAAGGCCCTGGAGCAGTTTGCAAAAGAAGAGTGGTCCAAAATTCCAGTAGAGAGGTGTAAGAAACTCATTCATGGTTACAGGAATCAATTGATTTCAGTTATTTTTTCCAAAGGGGGTGCTACAAGATATTAAGTTAAGGGTGCCAATAATTTTAGCCAGTGCATTTTTGGGTTTCTGTGTGGGATTGTATCAGATTTGACTTTTCTTCTCTGTTTTTTGTGTTGTTCCAACACAAACCAAAGAAATGAACATGTGAGTACCAAAACATTTGCAACTGCAACAATTATCTGAGAGAAGGGTTGCATTTTCTGACAGAATTGCAAGGGTGCCAATATTTTTGGCCATGACTGTACATTTCTACAACATGAATTTTAAAATAATATCTAATAGATTGATGTGTAAGCATTTAAATGAATGCATTAAAAAACCAAAATGAAAAGATGTGTGATTTAGATCTGGATTAGATACTGTGCTGTAGCAACAGTAATTACAAAATTACATTGGTTAGATATTGTGGCTGTTAGTGAAAAATGGCTGTTTGAAGTGATGATCAAAGTAAGTCAGCATCTTAGTTTTGCTATTTAAAGAAGCTAAAGCTGATGGTGTGAAATGATTTGATTTTTTTTAAGGGCATGTCTAATATATTTGTTGTTTAAAACCAACATTCGGCATCATCAGTTGTGCATATATCATACATGTCTGAAAATGCAAATATCATAGAAAGCAAATAATATTGGTTACATGATTCCCTCCCCCCCAAAGTCTGGCTATCTTAAATATTGTGACAAAGTAGAGCCCTACGTTTATGGCTGCATTCATTTCTGCTTTGTGAGAATCTTATATAGTTAGCATTTTGTCTTATGTGCCATCAAATCATCTCCAACTTATAGCAACCCTAACAGGGTTGTCAGGTTAAGTGAGATATTTAAGGAATGGTTTCACCAGTTCCATACACCCACTGTGAGTTTCCATGCCTGAGTGGTGATTCAAAACCAGGTGTCCAGAATCCTAGTCCTTCATTCTATCCACTGCACCACACAGGATACCTCATAGCATTATCATGAATGAAATCCTACTGATTAAGTCTAGGCCTGTACAACTACTTCAGCTGAGTACAGAATTTGGATAAAATCCATGTGGACTCAGATCAGTCCAAATCAGCTCTGAATTGGGCCTGAATCAACTTAAATCATTTTCGGAATCCAGGCAGTCAGACAAAGCCAGTGAATCCAGAATGTTACGAGATAGCACTATGCAAGAAAAATGCAAGAGTGGGGAGAGGGGGATGGGTAGGTGGAGAGACAGGAGGGGCAGTTGGACTTTCCTCATTGATAGCTCTTCCAACCAGCATGGAGCGAAAATCTCAGCAACATTATATAAGTGAAGCAAAACAAAGCAAAGCAAAGTGTGCTGCTTATATACCACCCTATAGTGGTTAAAGCTCTCTCTGGGCATTTACAATTTAATTATGCAGGTTTCCCATTCCCTCCCCTTCAGTGAGCTGGGTATTCATTTTAGTGATCTTGGAAGGATGGAGGGTTGAGTTAATTTTGAGCCAGCTACCTGTGTTTCTATGAATTTGTGTATTGGTCTCAGTATTATTTTTGGAGGCTTCCATATCCCTTTATCCTTCACCACTTTTGGTCTTGGTTTGGTAATGTCAGATTTGTTAAGTGTCTTTACCCCCACCTCTTTTCTTTTTTAACCTTTTTCTTGTGTATCTGTAACTGTATTCTGTGTGTATATCTTAGTTAGATGCACAGAGTAAATAAACAAGTGGCACAAATGCATTATAGAAGTTACCAGGTTTACATACATTTCAAAATGTTAAACATATTAACATATTAAGATAAAACGGTAGCAAACACAAAACACCAGGATAGTCAGTCTGGTGTAGTGGATAGAGTGATGAAGTAGGGCTTGGGAGACCTGGATTTGAATTTGTGGTCAGCCATGGAAACTCACCTGGAGTTCAACAATGTACCTGTTGCTGGCAGAAACCAAACATGTATTTGTGGTTCTAGCAGGCACTAGTGCTTACTTAATCTAAAGGGAAGTCTGGAAGGCAAAACAAGATACATAGAGAACTGGCCAATGTTGTGTTTATTGAGATGGTCAAATGGGTTTTAATTTGTGTATTTTTATTTAGAAGTTATTAACTTTACATACATTTCAAAACATTAAACATATTAAGATAAAAAAGTAAGAAGCACAAAACACCAGGATAGCCAGTCTGGTGTAGTGCATAGGGTGATGAAGTAGGACTCGGGAGAACTGGATTCAAATTTGTGGTCAGCCTTGGATACTCTCCTGGGGGCAGTTACGTGGAACTGGTGAGACCACTCGTTGAATATCTCACTTACCTTGAAAACTTCATTAGGATTCTCATTAGTCAGTTCCGACTCAATGGTGCATAACACATGCACATCACAAAACCCTGGGGCTATCTTACACAATTTGTTTGGGTTAATCCACTCTGAGCGGGGCTATTGTGTCTCCAAATTCTGTGAAGGGCTTCTTTAAAAACTGAAAATGAAAAGAAAACTGAGTCAGCAGGTCAAGTAGCCCTTAATTTCGTATCTCATAACTGAACTTAAGGAAAACAAGTATTTTATATTCATCCATTTGTGTCACTCTAGTTTTAACTAGTGGCAGTTAACCCTCCCCTCCACACAGCAGCCACTCCGATGGAGACCTTCCCCAGTGCAGCAGGCAGTGAAGATGGCAGGAAACAAATTTTTCTGAAAATCTACCTTGCTTTAGAGCTCTGTTCATAGAAAATGAATTTGCTGGATTTTTTAGGATGCCTCACTTCTCTCTGCACCACAGGCTATACCAGCCAGTGGGATCCCATACTCCTATTTTAGATAGAGAGAGGGATTACCTTGAGGAGGAAAGGGTTTCAGCATCTTCTTTTGGCTCAGTTGCCCGTGCCTAAATCAGAATCCACACCACAGTGTATATGAACATATGCATATACAGTGCACAAGCAAACACATACATGTATATACTTCTTTGGTGGAGCCTCTGGCTTCAAACTCTGTCCATAACCCCATTTTACCCATGTAGTTGGATTTAAACCAATTTAGTGAATAATACTAAATCAGCTTAAATTCAAGAACTTTGGCTTAATTGTGTTCTGGATCAAGCCATATAACAGCAGGACTGTTGATTTTAGTACTTTTGGCTTAAAAAATACAGGAAAATTGTTCAGTAGCCAAAAGTGTGACTGACTTGGCTGGGCGAAGAGTTTCCTCTGCCTTTTTTGGAAAAAAAAATTCTTTTTAATGCAGCATGTGGTTATAGTTTGAGATCATCGTTAGCTCAGAGGCAAAAAGCCTCCCTTGAAAGACTAGAATACTTTCATGGTAAGGATACTTGCTAATGATATTTACACATTCTATCTATCAAATTTGAACTGTGTACAATATGACATGTGAAGACTATGAAAGCAGGATGGGGGATCTCCTTTCAGAAATACCCCTTTCAGAAAAACCCATGTTGTGTTCACAGAATAATTAATTACATTCTATGAAGCCAATTTTAACCAATAACAACCTTTTCTAGGCTTTTCTAGCTATAGGTAAGAAGTGGTTTACCATTCTCTTCTTCTCAGGGTTCTTTGGGACCATATAAATTTCTCAAGACCACACTGGCTGTTCTCTTACAGGTCACTTTGGGGAATCAAATTCCTAATCCCTGATTCCACATCCAGTTGCTCAGTCTCACTGATCTATTATTGTGCTCACAGAATATAAAAATACTACCTGTCAATTTCATTGGAATATCTAACACGTTCTTTCCAAATCTAGTGTCTTCCAGATATGTTGGTCTACAATTCTTATAATCCTGCTATTGGAAACTGACTGTAGAATTATGGCAGTCACATTTCAATCGCAGAAGTAGCCTGGCCAGCACTTACCCACTTCTCTGCACAGCTGACCACTGAGGAGGCTGGATGAAGAGTCTCCCCTCTCAGCTGTAGAGCGGTTGGCTGTGCGGGAAGGCGGGGAAGCGCCAACCAAGCTACTTCCATGATTATAGTCTATAAAGCAGTCAATGTTGATGACAACAGATGTGTGTGCCGTGCAGCAACCACTGAGTGGACCAGCCAGTTCTGGAGGGAGGGAACGGATCTCCATGGCACCTCTGGTGCCATGCTTTGTATTCATATCCCCAGGGACGAATACGAAGTGCCCATGTTTAATCACTTCCCAGTCCATTACAGTATTACTCCTTTTTGTGAGAGGGAAATGAACTTCTTGGTGGAGATGGACTGGGAAGAGGACACTACTTTGAGTAAAAAACAAACATGTGGCAATGTATAGAAAAAGATGGACATTTTCATAATGCCCACTATCTCAACAATATCTCAATAGGCTGAAATAAGGTTAGTTGTTGATTTGAGCAAACTAGCAATATTGGGAGCGGTAGCTTGTTTAAAATGGCCCTTCTTCCCCCCCAGGAGGCTGTGGGAGGAAGATCTAACTTTACACTAGATTTTGATTAGCTATTGTGAAATTAAGGCTCCTTTAAGAGATGGGCTGAAAAGAATATTGAGAAATATATTCAAAATGACAGGCCATGGGTCAATAGCTGAGAGGAAGTGGAAGAGTAATTAAGATATGAAGCTCTGAGACCGAAACAAAATAAAGTGTTTACTGTTGTATACTGTATAACCGTTTCTATCACTACTTCATAATAGGTGGAACAACACAAATGTCTGAAGCAGGGTCCATGTCACAATTGTCTGACAACCTGAACATTACATTCGTAACTGTGATTACTGTGAGTTCATACTGGGTGAGAATCTCCACTCAGTTTTGAAGGTTAATTCCATCAAAGTGGGAATCGTTTTTGAGTACTTTGGGGAAGTCTTAAGGATTGTTGTGTGCAAAGGAGGTCTCACTATTAAAAGTGTTAATGGGTTTTGATGTTCTCTCCTTCCTCCTTTACAGAGCACTGCTGCCCCTTCAAACAGTAGCAGATCTCGAGTGAGCAATCTGTCTTCGTTCTTTAATTCATTATTTAAAAATGCTCCGATGGGAACAATACTGTGTCATGATATTGCTCCATTTTGATGGTGGGTGGGATGGTTTGCCTCCATCTGTTTATTATTCTCCTTAAATAATTGAATTAAGGACTGCCATTTAAAATAATAGCTGAGAAATTCATTTTTAACATATGTTATACGTGATGTTCACTGTTTCTAATATACAGATTGAAATAATTTCAGGTTCAGTAGTGTAGGCTGTTTCTTGATAAAACTGCTAATTTGTACTGACATACTGAAATTCGTACTTCTGAAGGTTACCATCTTTTCCTCTGCAACTTTTGAGAGCACTTGAAAAACACACATCAGAAACTGATAATTGCAAATTGGTATTTTTTCAGCGATGACAAACCTAGACAGCATCTTAAAAAGCAGAGACATCACCTTGCCGACAAAGGTCCGCATAGTCAAAGCTATGGTCTTTCCAGTAGCGATGTATGGAAGTGAGAGCTGGACCATAAAGAAGGCTGACCGCTGAAGAATTGATGCTTTTGAATTGTGGTGCTGGAGGAGACTCTTGAGAGTCCCCTGGACTGCAAGGAGAACAAACCTATCCATTTTGAAGGAAATCAACCCTGAGTGCTCACTGGAAGGACAGATCCTGAAGCTGAGGCTCCAGTACTTTGGCCATCTCATGAGAAGAGAAGACTCCCTGGAAAAGACCCTGATGTTGGGAAAGTGTGAAGGCAAGAGGAGAAGGGGACGACAGAGGACGAGATGGTTGGACAGTGTCACTGAAGCTACCAACAAGAATTTGACCCAACTCCGGGAGGCAGTGGAAGACAGGAGGGCCTGGCGTGCTCTGGTCCATGGGGTCACGAAGAGTCGGACACGGCTTAACGAGTAAACAACATAATTTTTTCACTGCACTGTAGTAGCTAGAAGGTTGCCCTAGGCCTCAGAAGACCTGGGCTCAAATCCACACTCTGCCATGGAAACTGGGGATGCGTGGAACTGGTAAAATCACTCCTTAAATTTCTCACATACCTTGCAAACCCTATTGGGATCGCCATAAATCAGAGGCAACTTGATGGCACATAAGAACAATTCCTTCACAATGTACTTGCAAAAAAAAAAAAAAAAAAAAAAGACTTGCTAATACTTATGAAATTCATTTCATTAAATTGAAATATCAGAGAGGATATTCCCAAGAAAGGAGATGCTACTTGAAGTGATTAGAGATTTTGTATACCTTGGTTCAATCACCAATCCAAATGGAGACTGAAGCCAAGAAATCAGAAGACTAAAACTTGGACGGGGAGCAATGAAGGAACTAGAAAAGATCATCAAGTTGAAGGATATGTCACTGAAAACAAAAGCCAAGATCGTTTACATTATTGTATTACTGATTACTATCTATGGATATGAAAACTGGACAGAAAATAAAGCTGAGAGGAAAAAAACCTGATTCATTTGGAATGTGGTGCTGGAGAAGAGTTTTATGGATACTCTAGACCAGCAATGGCGAACCTATGGCACGCATGCCACAGGTGTCACGCGAGCCATAAGTCACCGGATTGCTACCCCTGGCAGCCAAACCTGAGGAGGTGGCTGCAGCCGTGGTGCTAGTGCCCCGACAGGCGGCGGGCCAGGATCCGGAGCAGCTGCTGCTGGCGGCGGTGGGCTGGCTGAGCTATAGGCAGTGGCGGGGTTGGGCACGACTGGAGGCGGATCCGGAGTGGGGTCTGGAGGCACCTCCATGACCAGGATTCCCCCTTCCGCCACTGCTGCCGCTTCCTCTGCTTCCGCCGCCACCCACTGGGTTTTTTTCTTTTCCTCAGTTTGGGCACTGGGGCTCAAAAAGGTTAGCCATCACTTCTCTAGACTGACAGAAAGACAAACAAGTGGGTCCTAAATCAAATGAAGCCTGAACTCTCTCTGGAGGCAAAAATAATGAAACTGAGGATGTCCTACTTTTTGCACATCATGAGAAGACAGGATTCTCTGGAAGAGTCAATAATGCTGGGAAAAATTGGAGGAAGTAGGAAAAGAGGAAGACCAAATGGGAGATGGATTGATTCCCTAAAGGAAGCCACAGGCTTGAGTTCTCAAGAGCTGAGCAGGGCTACTGGGGACAAGATATTTTGGAGATTGTTCATTCATGGGGTTGCCGTAAGTCAGGGGTTACTTGATGGCACATAATAACAAATCAGAGAATGACATGTGGTGTCACTTAACTTTAAGTCAAGTTAAAATCTGTTTTACTGTTATGCTGGATGTGCCCTTGTTCATACGTCAGCGCTCTTCTTTTGTGTAAAGGAGAGGACTTGTATAGTTTTAATATGAAACAAAATGTAAAAATTATATATATTACATGCTATATCATGTTTGGAAGAGCTGTTCAGACAAATGTGGTAAAATATGTACAAGGTATAGAAATGTGAAGAGTGTTTAATCTTGATTGATTAAAACATTCCTCCTCAGTGCTTGCCCTCTTCGAGTTTCCTCATCAGTGGGATGGATTTTCCCCTTTAACGAATTTTGAGTAGTGAGTGCTGATGAGAGTGAGTCCATTGAAGATAAGGAGGGAAGATTACCATTCTTGGGGGAGCACTGATGTTTGCCAAATCCCACCAAAATCTTAACAGAAGGACCCCCAGGTAAAAACTGCTCTCTTGGGACTGAGCATGGTCTGCAGAGACATGTTTATTGTGTTCTGTAAAATAAACATAGAAAATTCCAAGGAGCCCTGTTCGAACTTTATAGCTTCCAGTATCCTATGATGAGGTATGATTGTCTGGCAGGAACCCTGAATAGGAGTGTTTCTACAAGGAGGTGAGGATACGCTGCAACATTTTGTTGTAGGTCTCATTTGTATTTTCTTATTTACAATCTTTGTTGTTTTCTTTCCTTAACCTATGTTGGTCAGTGTATAGAAATCTAGTGCATTTCAAATATTGTCCACAAACTAATTGCTGCTTGATATTCTTCTTGGAAACAATGTGATCTTCAAAGCTGGCAAACATACTTTTTGTCCTGATGCACATCTTTTTGTTTTGCATAAGTGTTTCTTTTAATGAGCCAATGCAGTGCAGCTCATTGAAATCAAAAACACATGATATGCCTTAGGCGAAAGAAAGGCAATAACTGCACAGATTTTTGAAGCAGACTCGTCATACCACAAGCTACCATTATAAGAGAAAAATAACAAGAATTCTAATATAGTTGTCTGCCCAAATATATTAATTTAAATTGAATGGATTTCTTGATATTATAGCTGTGAGGCAAAATGTCCAACTGGAATACATCTTCAAAACCCGTTTTTAGAAGACTCCTTTCAGATACCAGACTTGAACCAGATCTTCCTGGCATGTATAATTTGTCATCCCCATTCTCCTGGTAAATAGATCCAATCAGTTTGGAGATTAAACCTGCAGATGAGTATAGTGCAAAGTAACTGGATAATGTTAAGCAACTAGATTTAGGTTTATTTTGAAAATTGCTTATTTTAATCATACTATGTGTGTTAGATTATCCATGATATTTTTCCTCCAAAATGTTGCCCATAAGAGTCTCTTCTTCAAGAAAGTATCCCCTGAATCATCATGGTCTTTCCTTGTGCCCAAGTTCTGGTGCAGAGCATTGTTTTCTTTGAGAAAGCATCTTCTGCATGACCAGACCCTCACTTTAATACGTTACTACTGTTCCTTTTCTTTTCCACAATTTACATAAGCTGTGCAATTGTGAGTGGGTTGCCTTTGTTGCCCCTGGTAAGATGTCTGCTCTCACCCTATGCCCCTGTTGAAAACTCCTTCTGCTGGACCTTGGGTGGGCACTGAGGTCAGTTGGCACCCATTTTTGTGGAGGATGAGAAGATTAATTACATAAGTATGTTGGGCAACTTTCTGTCCCGTGTCAACTGATGGAAATAGGAATGGTTACCCACACAGAAGACCTTAGTGAGGAAGATTCAGTGTTGCTTCTGAAAGCAGTTTTACTTTTTTCCTGACTTATTGTAAATGGCCCTGGAAAGTTGTAATTGAAGTGTACTGTAAAATATCTTCAGTAAATTTAAAAAATGGAATCAACCCTCACTAAGATTAGTTGCAAATAAGGCTTTTAACAAGGTATCACCCTGTTCGTCCACTAAGTTTTATGGGGCCTTCAGATACTGTCCTCCTGCCCTGTTTTTTCTATTGCTTCTTATGTCTTTTCTCATGCCCTACAAAATCTTAAGAATATCTGCAAATTATTTAAATTGCACAAATTGTGTAAATTGTGCAAAGCAGCACTAGCTGCTGCCTTATTGCTTGGACTTGTAAAAATCAAAAGCATGAGATACGTTGGTTGTGTCTTTTATTCCATCAACCAGTTCTTCCGTGCAATCTGTATGGGTGTGTTTAGCTTTGCAAAGAGAAAGGAATTCATTTTGTTAAAAAATGTTTTGTGCAAAGGTAGACTAGTTCCACAGTGCCTTTTAATTGCTAATGGAGGCCTCTATCTGGACATAATCTGGCTTTTCAAAAAAGTTTGAGCAGTTTAAAACGTGCAGATAAAAGGATATTAAGTAATTAATGATTTTTTAAAAATTAAATGGACAATATAGTAAACATCCATAGCTAGACTATCCAGAAATGTGTGAAGTCCCTCATCAAAGAAAATGATGAGATGGGAAATGAGAATGGACCCTCTATGCGGCTAGTCACTTTTTGAAGAAAGGGACAGGAAGAGGAATAGATTTTTTTTTTCAAAAGAAATCAATTTTTATATGATTGTTATGATATATGCATTATGCTTTCTGACTTTTAAAGTTTTATATCTTTATTTTGTTTGACATGCATATTATTTCTTTGGGGGAGAATCACAATAAAATAAAATAAAGATATAATTAGAAATTAAGCATAGGAAGCAAAGGGTAGAAAGTAGAGAGTTGTTTTAATGGGGTCCCCAAGAATGTATATGGAAATTAAGGCTGCATTATGCATTCATAAATGCTCTGGAGCCAGGAATGACCACTGACGTAGCAGTGAAGTAGCTAAATTTGCAGATGACCCCAATTATTCAGGTAAGTGAAAACATAACAGAATGACAAAAGAGTTTAAGAGAAAACCAGTGTAATGTGGTGGACACTTGTGTAAAATACCCTGACTTAACATAATTCATTAAGGTGATCCGAACTGTCTATGGCTGTCTAAGAAACAACCCATGGTGGACATAGTCAGTATGTAGTAGGTGAGAAGACATCCAATATCACAATGCCTTTATATGGTCAAATTATAGTACTATGTTCTGGTTGCTTTGTCCAATAGTGAAGTCTTGGGAACAGTACTGAAATACGCAACCAAAATACAGAAGTTAGAGCACCAGCTCTGTGAGGAAAGACTCAAGTGTTTGGGTCTTTTTAATTTAGAAGGAGAAAGACTTGCAGGGCCATGATGGAGATCTATAAAATGAGGCATGGTGTACACAAATTGTATAGTCAAGCATGTTTTTCCTAATAATACTAAAACTCACCCAATTAAATGGATGGACAATAGGTTCAGGGTAGATGAAAGAAAGTATGTCCAACTATGTTGCATAATTAAGGTTGGATTTGCTACCAAAAGGCATGATGAGGTCTGGAAAGGAGATTTAACAAATTCATTGAGATTAGGTATGTCAAAATTTATTAGCCATAATAGCTAAATGCTCAGAGGTAGGCTATCTTTGATGGGTATTGGAAGGGGCAGGGAAAGAAAATATTTTGTTTTCAAGCTCTGTTTGTGGACTTTCGTGACATATTTGGTTGGCTTTGTTTGGAAGCAGAATGCCAGCCTAGTTGGGTCCTTTCGAGGAGAAAGGCGGGGTGAAAATATTTAAAATAAAATAAATAAACAAATAGTTGGACCTTTGGTCTGAACTGGCAGTGCACTTATTTTGTTTTTCACTAGAAAGTCATGACACTCACCCAAGAAGTTATTACTAGTAAACTACTGCCTTTCTGTCTGTGCTTTTTCAGTGCTGCCTTAATCTGCCTTGCTTCTTGCATGTGCACCTAAATTAGTTTTGTTACACCTCCTTTTGTTCATCCTGCCTTAGAGTGATTAGGTCTTTGGAATCCTCCTTGAAGGGGAAACTTGGGTCCACTTCCAAAACTATAGTTAGTGAGAGAGCATTCCTTCATTATGCTGTCTTTTTTCCACTGTAGGGATACAAGATGGTTTACAAAATATTTAAAAAACAGATGCAAAGAGCAAACATTTAGAATATAAAAATGTAGTTAAACATATTGTCATATTGAGACAACCAATAAATAAAAACAATTGAAAAGCGCATTATAAAAAAGAGTTAAAAATACAGCATCCCAACACTGTTAAAATTGTTTCCTCAGGAGCCAGTCAGCTGCCAGAAGCTTGCCTAATCAGAAATGTATTTGCCTGCCATTGGACACAAACCTGTCTCCTTCAAAAAGAATACCCACAGCTTTGGATGGAACACTTAAAAAGGCTGTCTCTCTTGTCCTCACTAAATGTGACTGTGAAGGTGGTGGTGGACTGAGAGAAGAGCCTCTCTGAGCATCTTAAAATATAAGGTGGCTCATATGCTTAAAATATAAGCAGTGGGCCCACCAAGCTGAAGCATATGTTGCGTAGAGAAGGCCAGATAGATTCCTGGCATCTCTAACTCATGGAGTAGGTGGGGAATGGATGAGAAATGTAGTTCCTCATTGGTCTAAGGACCGTAATCATAAACTGACTGACTGACATTCCTTTCTCAGAACAATTTTTTTATTTATGAATTTTGCAAATCACTGTATATATTTCATGGAAAGAATATCTGTTTTTTTAAAAAATGAAATGTGGAAGAAAGCAAACAGACTTTCTACATCAATGATCTATATTGGTACAAGGCAGGTTCCTTTAATTTAAGCTTTACAGTGTTTACTGAAGTAAGTGGGCCAGAAGTCAGACTTCATAGATGGCAGATAAATGGCAAATTCATAGGTTCATATGCAGTCATTCAATACTTCCTTAAGCGAAGTCCTTTCATTGTCCTGGTTCTCTCTTTCTTTTATCTTACATCTGTCCTAAGACATTCCATGAATATTGTATGTAACTACCTTTTTATCCTGTGTTCAATCTTTCGAGATTTCCTTCCAGGCAACGGTCCTGCTCAGGGACATCCAGGTTTCAAATTAATGCTAAGCACTTTTATTGACAGTCGATAGACTTATTGACATCCATTTATTATCAATCCATTTGGCTTACAAAATGAATCAGAAGCTGTTTGCATTAAATATTAAGACGATATCAGAGATGTGCGTCTACTTTAGATGAAGTACAAATTCCAAAACTGAAGCAAGTTATTTGAAGACATTTCAGAGGAGTCAGCTTAAAATTTAATAGTTTTCTCCTAACCCACAAAGAAAAATACCACAAGGTAGAAGGGTGATAGAGGAGGGGTGTAGTTTTCTGACTAGTATAATAATAGTTTGCATTCTGACTTATGGAAAACCTTTCCAGAGTTTTCTAGGTAGAGAGTACTTAAAAGTGTTTTACCATTCCCTGCTTCTGGGAGTGCCCTGGGACTGCAACCTGCCCAAGGCTACATAGGCTGGCCCTTCTCTCAGGAGGCTCAGTGGAGAATCTACCTGCGAACCCCTGGTTCCTCAGCCAGATACCTAACTCACGGAGCTATCCAGCCAGCTTTCTGACTAATACCAGAGAATTTTATCGGCCTCTCCCCTTTATATTCCATCATAATACTTTTTCAGGGAAACAGTACAGAAGGAAATTGCCTAACATCAGTTGAGGTAGCATAAGCGTTTCCCTTCCATCTAAAATTTTAAGGACTCTGTAACTCCCTTGGTACAAAAACATCTGCACCTATCCTTCTGAAATGGTTTAAGTTGTTTACTCTGGGACATCTCTATGATATATGCCTGAAATTTTATGCAAATTTCTCCCAAAACCGCTAGAGGGAAGCAAATCTTTCCTCTCTAAATTTTAAACATGCCGCATAGAACAAACTGCTACACTTGTTTTTCTGATATATTGCAGGCTTCCCTCCTTCATAATGGTCTACTGTATCTCTAACATTCATCCAGTTATTCCAATAAATGATGATAATAATCTGTAATAATAGCTTTAGAACTGCAGAGTTGGAAGGTGCCCTGTGGATCATCGAGTCCAGCCCCTGTCAAGGAAGCACAGTGGGGAATCAGATTCCCAACCATCTGGCTCCGCAGCCAGAGGTATAAACCACTGAGCTATCAGGTGTCCTTTTAAAAAGAAAATATCCTCAAACTGTTAAGATGCCTAGTAGAGAAATCTTGCACAATTCCCCTTCATCCACTCAAAGGGGGTTAGCAGGCCTACAAACATCATCCACTCAAATCTTGCACAACCCCCTTCATCCACTCAAAGGGGGTTAGCAGGCCTACAAACATCATCCATGTCTGTCCAAAAGTAGACAAATTATAACTGTGTGTTCAGTTCCTCAAGTTAGTCAGTATGAAGGCTTAGGAAGCCTTTGTTTTTCCTTTCTTCCTTAGAAGCTCGCTTTGTGCTAAAGCAGAGTGGGTCGTGCTTAAAGTTATTTGAGGTAAAGCAACCTGTTTGCTAAAGTTGAATGTGAAGCAATTTTTTTCAAAAGGTTTAATGCCACATTATTGAAATGTGTTTTAATAAAGGTAAGATTTTTCAAATCAACAGATTTTAAAGAAAATTATCGACATCTTTCTCTCTCTCTTGAGTTCTCATTCCATCTTCTCCACTCTTGCATTGCTGATCACTAGAACTATTAGGTTAGAGGACTGGGTATGTACAGTTTCTCCTAATGTGAATCTGCTGCTCTATGCAGTATTGGAGACTACTCAAGCTTGGTTTGAATCTGGATGTTTTCCAGCACAATGTTCTTGTTTATAAGGCCTGTTCGGCTTTTATAAAGCAGTAGCTTCTTTTTCTGTTATTGAGGCTTCAAGTTAAAACTCTCAGTGGGCTACATCCCAAATAATTTTGAGGACTTCCAGCAGCCAGTGGTTTGAATGAAATCAGTAGAACATGTATGTATATTACACAGCACAGCATAGTCTTTCTATCTTTAGAACGGGTGTTCACAGCATCACAGCACTTGCTTGAAGATGCAGGAACCACAAATCCTAACCCCTGGCAATTGATTAAAAACATTTAGCAAATTTTAATGCAATTATGTGGGCTTAAGTCAAATACTACATTCCATGTTTTGCCCTCCTGGAGAGGTTTGGAGAGCCAGCAGTCTTTGCTTTGGCTAGATAGATTAACATTTCTAATACTGAGAGAAACATGTTTGCTTAATAAAACACCAACTTTAACCTAGCCCGCAAAAACATAGCACTTCCCATTCAGCCCTGACTGGTTGCCCTGACATGGTAAGTCACAGTGGAGGGTATAAAGGTAGCAGTACCAGCAGGACACTGCTTCTCTCTTCATTATTGCACTGGACCTCAACCCCTGCTGTATCTGCACTGCGTTAGTTGTCGTAAATTAAGCTGTGTTGATGTTTGCCCCTTGTGCCTGTCCATGTGGGTAGCCCAGGATTGCTGTACTAGTAGATCCATGTTACTCTTACTCTGCCATGAGTGACTGCCTAGTTCAGTCACCTGCAACAATGCTGCTGTGTGTGTATGTATGTATGTATGTATGTATGTATGTATGTATGTATGTATGTATGTATGTATGTATGTATGTAATAGTGCTGCTGCTGTGCAGATTTGTTTAAATAGAAAATTCATCCAAGTAGTGACAACAGTCTTTTAAAGTATGCATTTTAATTAATTTTTTTTTTCAAATTGTATGCATTCTTTGCACACATCCAACCATTGGCAGAATGAGGAAAGGAAAACTGATGTGCAGTATAGAGATGGGACCCGAATTAATTTGGGATCCTTTAAACGAATATCTGCTGTGCAGAACCGCATCCCACCCACCTTGGCTGGCTGGCCCATTCACCATTCCTTGCATGTCACCAAGGTCCTTCTACTCGGGCAGTACACCAATCCAGGCAGAAGCCCAGGCTGCCCGTTCCCACCTTCCCTGGCAGCCAGCCATTCCAACGAGGAGATGAGACGGGTATTCTCCCCACGCAGCCAACAAGTGGTCAGTAGCCGGGGAGGCAGGGACGGGCAGCCCAGGTTCCTGCCCAGATTGGCACGGATCCAAATTAATTTGAGTTCCAACTCTAGTGCAGACCCCTAAATATAACTGTATCAGATTTGACTTTTCTTCTCTGTTTTTTTTTTGTGTGTGTTGTTCCAACGCAAACCAAAGAAATGAACATGTGAGTACCAAAACATTTACAACTGCAACAATTTTCTGAGAGAAGGGTTGCATTTTCTGACAGAATTGCAAGGGTGCCAATATTTTTGGCCATGACTGTACATTAAAAACAAACTTTAAACTAATTAAAATGCAGTGAATAATCAAAACAGGAGAACTTTAAAATATACATTTCACTTGCTGTAATAGTGTTGTGCAAGGTTCTTGGAAGTCCATGACACTTGTGCGTTATTTTAAAGACCTGAATGTGGGTTTTTTCCTGCTTTGAAGGAGACCAAATCAATTCATAAGATGTCACTTTTCTGCACTATATATCCCAGGATACCCCAACCACCATGGCTACAACAAATCGGGGGGGGGGGGGGGGGAAGATGAGTAAAGCACTTTACTTCTGACTTTGAACAAGAAGTAAGGACTTCGTGTTAGGAGTGGGGGTGTAAGATTCTTCTAATGTTAGCCTCAGGCCTGTGAGTGGTTGTTGCAAAGGGCTGTCATACTGTGGCTGTCAGGCTAGAGAACAGCTTATACTCCCTTGGCTTTTCACCTTCCAAAGCTGCCAATGAGAACCAGCTGCAAAAGCCCATTGCTAGACTGAAGCTATTGTGTGTAATAATTAGGATGCGGTTAAATGTGGCTCTTTAAGATAGAGTTTCACATTACTGTGAAGTAATTGTTTTCTAAAGCTAGTTTTTTATGTCAATCCAGCTTGGGTGGATTGTGCACTGTGTAAAATGTGTTACTTGAACTATGTTCTTTTGCAATAGTAGCTGCATAAACAACTAGTCTCACTGTTTGTTATAAGGGTCACTTTATGATGGAGCAGACAGAAACCCTCAGTGTCAGAATCTGATGTGAAATCACTGGGAATGCTGCTATACTCATGGTAGTGTAATTCACTTCATTATGAATACTGATTGTTTGTGAGCCAGTGTTGAGTGGCATGCTGCAAATCATGTAATGAATTGGACATTATAAAATTAGTCTTGGACCAAAAAGCTTAGTTTATCAGAGTCAAATAAATAGATTGTGCTATGACTTCATTTCCCAGCAAGATTACTAGGTGTCAATGCTATAAGATTTAAGGCCAATTTAGGGTCTTCTGTTCAAATGAGCCCAAATTGAAGTTGGTCTTGTCACTTTACAGTCAGACAGATACTTGTGATAGAAAATATTTTTCCTATTAGCGCTTGAAAAGAGCTCTGTTAGGCATGTGATGGGGGAACCCTAAATCTCTGTGTGTGTTGTGTGAGATCCATGGCATGCATACAGGAGAAAGATGTCTTGGTGGCCAAAAGGTGACAGCTTTGAATGATTAAGCATTATCTGGATTAGTCCCAGTCTTTCTGGTTCACTGGGATCTATATTCAAATATTTCACATCTGTTTTATATTTGAATTCACTAAAAAGCACAAACATTTATACTCTTCCAGTATTAGATATCTGCCTCTTCCTATAAGGAGCTTAATTTGTGTCTAAATAAATGTAGTTATCCTTGCTCACCAAATCTGCAAAGTCAGTTTAATGTATGTATAGGACCCAATCTATAACCAAATGTTATAGCAAATGTGAGAAAGGCAAGAAACAGTTACAAATAATGTAATATACTTTGCACGTTGGAAAAAACATTGGTCCATTTTTTAACTGTATGTTAAACATGCTTCTTTAAGTTTATGCCCAAGATGTATGTAAGCCAGAAAATCTACAGTAAAGGATTCCAATTTTAAGCAGATCCTGGAGCATTTTTATCAATGTTTGATCCAATATACTAATTGCCTTTTAAATCAAGGGAAATTTTGTTGTCAACAGAAGTTTTGCTCATTGTTGGGAATAAATTTTCCAGTGTCCATTACTTGGAATATGTTTTGTGTGCATTTATTACATTCAAAGAGTAAGGCTATTCTCATTGTGTTCCCTATGTGCTCAGATGGCAGGCTGTGACATGTTTCTTTCCCAGCATCCATGGATTGAAAAGCAATCTGCATTGACATGCAACCATAGACATATAACCAGTGTTCCACAAAGTGAAAAATCCTGCTTTTTCAGGATTCTGTCTTGTGGAACTTTGCCACAATATGGATTCTTATACCAATTGATGTGCATTACATGTCTTCTAGTCCTTTGGGATGAAGCCATAGTAAATGCATAGGAAAGAGCCCTAACTTCTAAAGGTGGTTGCTAGTAAAGGTTGTTTTGCATATCCTATCCCCTTCCTATGACATTATAAAGTACTTAATTTCATATCTTAGAGTGACTTAAAGCAACAGTGCCATAAATGTGTGCGATTGGTAAATGAGAGTTTAAATATGGAGTGGAACAGAGAGATGAGTGTGCTAGGTAGGATGTGTGTGTTAGGTAGGAAATAATCATCACATCTAGCAGCAAGAACAACGAATGTCAACATTCTTCCCTTTGTAGGCAAGGATGATTAAGAGTTTCCTGGGATGTTTGATAGAGTCATCACAATGGTGAAAATTTTTTTTTGCACAAAAACAACCTTTTTGCAGCCAAGAAATCAGACTGTGAAGGAAGCAAAGAGGATCCTCAAATGTAAAAATGTGTCACTGGAAACCAAGGCCAAGATCATCCACAACATTATTTACTTCTAATAACTATGTATGGATGTGAAAGCTGGAGAGATATATGGATATCCTGGAATTCCAGTAAGACAAATGAGTGGATAGTAAATGGAATCAAACCTGTGCTCTCCAAATATTAAAAGTGAATAAACTGAAGCAATCATACTTTGGTCACATCATGAGAGGACAAGAGTCACTGGAAAAGACAGTAATGCTAGGAAAAGTTGAAGGCAACAGGAAAAGAGGAAGACCAAATAGGAGGTGGCTTGATTCCATAAAGGAAACCACAGCCTTGAGTTTTCAAGAGCTGAGCAGGGCTATTAATGATAGGACCTGTTGAACACCACTTATTTGTAGAGTTGCCATAAATCGTAAATTAGATGCAATTTGACGGTACATAATAAACCTTTTTGTTCAAAACGGTGCACAAATTGTTGTGCAAATTACCCCAAATTAGGATGATTGCTGCTTTATTTAAGAATCTGAAACATTGGGTGCATTGTTGGAAACTATTTTAATAATCAGCCAATTTGTATGTGCATGCTTGGCTTCTCAAAGTGTGTGTGGAGGTAGGCGGGGGGATGAACTCCTTGTTTTACTCTCAACTGGGAATGAGGAATCTTGCAGAGCTTTAAAATTCTTTTTAAAAGTGCCTTAGCTTCCCAGGACAGCCTGCATTGACAAGAAGGAGGGATTTAGGAAGCATTCTTTCCAAGCCTACTGCTTAGATCCAAAGACAGGAGAGGGGCCGCTGCCCCTGAAATTGTTGCGAAGAGGTCCAAGAACACAGAGAGCAGACTGCAGTTCAGTGATAGAGAATGTGCTTTGCATGCAGAAGCATGCACCTGGCATCAACAGGTATGTCTGGCAAAGACCCTTGTCTGAAACCCTTGAATGACCCTGCTGAACTAGAGGGATTCATGCTTTGATTTTTATATAAGACAGCACCCCTTGCTTTGAAAATGCTGTCACAACAATTCACTGATGAGGGTTTGAACGGAGGAACATTCATGCAGTGCAAGTGGGTTGTTTGCAGACAATATTAATGATAACACATAAAGCTTATGGCTAGAAGTGGAATCAATTGCTGCAGAGAGATGAGGAAAAAATTATATCCTCTGTACTCTCAAATAGCCTAATCACATCTTTCATTTTAGAGGAACACTGAGCACCACCTAGTGACTAAAGTTCATGTTAACATTTGTGTTTGCTGAGTTCAAACTGATCCATTGAATTTAGAGCAATTTTGATTTTTCTCTCTCTATCATCCATTTTATAACCTACAGGATGTGGCATTTATAAGTAAGCACAGTGAAAACTGTTTACTTTTATGCAAAAACAGTTGAATTCCACACCAGTGCTTTTCTTTCAAATATTGAAATTTGCAACTAAACTAGGTATCTAGTTACGGGAAAAGATCATTAATGCTGTCAAAGTAATCTTAGAGTTGTACTAGTAAAGATGTTATTTTAATATTGTTCACGGAATCATTTTCTGTTTAATATAATTGCTGATAATAAAGCCTGATACATTTAAATAACTTTGAAAAAAAAGTTGCTTTTCTGTGCAAAATGTGTAGGTGTGAAACATAAAATGAAATAATTATTATTTTTAAATCCTGAAAGACAGAAAAGACATAACTGAGAAAATGTGCGAACATGTTTGTTATTTTGACATATTTGTGTGTCATTTTAATGTGTAATCAACCCACTTATTTTTAGAAAGCTAGTGATATTAAACTGCCTTTAATTTGCATAAATGGGTTCATTGAGTTGTGGATAAGGCTCCTTTCCAATAATTCCTGATTGACCCTGTTGTCTTTGGCTTAATTCTTCATAATTGCGCAGTACAAATATTTGTGATGTTCATCATTTGACTATAATTAATCCCCCAACCTGTTTACTTCTCTCTCTCTCTCTTTTCTCTTTTTTAAAAATGACATTTTCTTTATTTCCCATATTGTTACATTTATTGCCATATGAGGTTTTCGAGATTTCTGAGTTTTAGCTTGTAAACTGCTCAGAGTAGCACATGTGCTAATGAGGCAGTATATAAATAAATAAATAAATAAATAAATAAATAAATAAATAAATAAGGAAGTATTTGCAGATAATATTGAGTCATTAAGGAAGGTGCATATCTCATTGAAGTGCATGGCAGAATGTCTTTCTGTTTGATTAGATCAAAAATGAAGAGTTCAGGGTCATAGGTTAGGGATCCATCTGTGAGAACACTTAATATCACTTTTCCGGTCTGCTACTGACAAAAGTGTTCATTTGCAAGCAATTTCATGTGTTCCTTTTTAAAAATAAATTTCTCTTTTTCTTCCATTCATCTCTGCTATTTAGACTGCCAACTCTTATAAGGCAACTATGTTATATTATTCATCTGTGCCTCATACCATGCAGTCTTCACTTAGAGCACATGAAAGCCAAGAGAAAAATGTGTTACTTCATTGTTTTGGGTCTGTGAAGCGGTGACTCCATAGTATGGGTCAAAACTTCACCTCTTGACCTGCAAAGTACAAAACGTCACCACCAGATTAGAGTTACCACATGAGCAACATGCATTCCTCAAAGTGGCTTGGCATGGAGATATGCAATAGGATTTGTCTAGTGAGTGTTGCAAGCCACTTCACATATTATAGCTTCATAGCGTCATTTGTGGAAGTGTTGCTCAGTGGCTTCCACATGGCTGAGGCATTCATGCTGACCCTTATTGAGCCATAAATTCTAAAACATACATGCATCAAAAGGTTGGTACTGTTTTACAGTGGCTACCATAACAGTAGCAGATCGGTGGGATGGCACTCAGGCAAGTCTGCCTACGGATTATGATTAGAAAAGGATGGTGCTCCCTATTGTTAGAACTTCATTTTATTGCCGACTCAGAGTGTGATAAGTGTTTTGTGCTTCAGAGAGCCTGTCCAGATGGGCATATAGATAAGTATATGGATCACTGTTCGTAGGGTTTGGTTTGAATCAAATGACGATGTCTACAAGTGTTTCTACAAGCCATCCTGCCCCTTTTAGAGTTGTTGCACACTTTTCTGGCATAGGGCTAGGGCATGTATTCTTTTTGGTATGATTCAATGCAATCCTAATTAGCTTGTTGTATAGCCTGTGTGGATGGTTAGCTCACACCCAAAAGGAGCTGTGGGCAGTGCTATCTGAGGTGACAACACTGTGACATAATAGGTGGGTTGTGGCAGTAAAAGGGAGGATGAAGACATCCCCTTCTTTATTTTCATCTTTTAAAAATATTTGCCTAACTGACACAGCACAATTTTAATTCCATGCTAGATTGATGCATTATTTTTTTCCATTGGGGGGCAAGAAAACCACAGCAGCCAGCTGAATGATGGCTGTGAAAAAAAAGGTGGAGAAGAGGGATATGTTGACTCCATGGGTTTCACCCTCACAAGGCAGCACAGCCCCAGCTGAGGAGAAATGCCGTCTTCCCAACCTTCACTCCAATGTTTTCCCCTCCTGCCAGTACCACCGCCGTGAGCTTGCATGCCATAATTGATCTGTGCTGCTGCTTCCTTTCTTGCTAGTAAACAGGTAAATTTACTCATGAGTAAAGCTTACTCATGCATTAACTGGCTGTCCAAAGACATCTCCAGTGTAAAGAGAAGGATCACTCAAATGAGAGATAAAATATATTCCACTGAAAAAAACCTTTTAAATGAGAACCAGACCGCTCCAAATTGTCCTGTCTGGACAGGCCCTGAATCAATCAAAAAAGTAGTAGTCTTGTAGAAGTGTTTGGAGAAAGCTTGATAAACACATAATTAATCCCCAGGCTCAGACACAATTTGACAGAAATATGTAAAAGGCCCAGTAGAACTTCCAATATTTACACTACTTTAATTTCAGAGTGTTATAAAAACAGGAGAGAAACTAAGTAAATGAGCTTGTAACCTGACAAAGTATTAGAAACATGTGGTTTTGTTTGCCTCCAAACTGAAATTTTCCACAGCATTCAAATTTTATTTACAAATCAGACATTAAAGAAAAAGAGGAAGAAGGAACTGAATGGTCCGTAGATGTCTCAGTGCCCCCTGAAAATCATGACTCTTAACATGGCTCTCCCTATTTGCAATCTGTCCTTGATTGTTTAAAGACATTTACAAGCAGCAACTTGATTTTGAAAATTATTATGAAATTTTGAAAATTATTATGTTGGTGTAAATGCAATAACATGCTCAGGTGCTAGTGCAATTGAATCATCTTATCCTCCTGTATCCCATGAAACCCTAAAAGGTTTCCCAGCTCTCCAGAACAGATTTTTGCACAGGGATCCATAGTGGGAAAGAAAGGTTGCCCACTCTCAATTCTGCTTACAGAATTAGTCAGACCAAAAGAACTCCTAGATAGCTCAGTGGTTTAGGTCTCTGGCTGTGGAGTCAGAGGCTGGGAGTTCAATTTCTTACTGTGCCTCCTTGACAGGGGTTGGACTTGATGATCCATAGGGTCCCTTCCAGCTCTGCAGTTCTGGTGATTAATCAAATTCGGTGAATCTACTCTAACTGTGACAAACTTTGGATTTAAAACTTTCTTTCAAATTTAATAGCCAGATCTTCTTGCTTAGTTTAGTAAATCACATTAGAGTAGTCCCATTGAATCAACTCCTGCTTAAGTTCCTTTGATTCAGATAGGCTTACTTTAGCACAGTCAGTTGCAGAAAAGTAGCCTATTTGAATCAATGGAACATATGGAGGAATTGATTCACTAAATCCCTGTTGATTCACTGGGTTTACTCTAGTGCAGTTTACTATGCTAAGCCACAGGATTTTGGCCAATACATAACTTCTGCACTATGCACATTTAATTCCTGAAATAAAATTGTACAGAAATAAAGGTGAACTGTTGTGACTCTCTCTCTCTCCCTCTCCACTAGGATAGGGATTCAAGATAACTCACAACAAAATGGGCAAAAATATAAATTAAAACAGCTAAAGGTGGGTCCAGATGTAAACATAGTGATCATGCTAGGACAGAATAAAGCAGTTACAGTATTAAAACACAATTTACAGTGCAATCTTGACTCAGATTAAAAAATCATTGAGAATGGCTACTTTAGAGAATCTTTCGTCGTACATTAGGTGGGTGATTACTTTAGACTGTATGGATACCTAGAAGAAAGTGCTTTAATTTCAGAGTCATTCCATTGCCATTGAAATGTGTTGCATTGATTTGGCAATTTTTTCCAGTTAAATTGCAACATAAGAGCATCTCACAAGACCTAGCAATGCTTTATGAGATAGTCTTATTTTGTTGATTTAAAAAAGGACAATGCTGTTTGTTTTAAGGGAGGAAGGAATCGAAATTCAGGCTTAGGCACCCCTGAGTAATATAGGACTTATTCACTAATAAATGTGCTTTAAAAATGGCATAATTAGGAAATGAAACTCTTTGTGTGTGAGAGAGAGAGAGAACGAGAGAATGAGAGAAAGAATAATGTCACGTCCTGGAGAAGCTCTGCTTTTCCTTTCACAGGTGCTCCAGGCAGAAGAAGGGTTGTCCTCCTTACATTTCCACCAATAGAATAGCTTCTTTGCATCCAGGGCATTGTATCTACATACCTCCGTGATATTCTAAAGTGAAAACAGCTTTATTGTTAATAAGCACCTTAAAACATATCATAAAGGATATAAACCAGTAATAATAATAATAGCTGTGTGCTGTCAAGTCAATTTAGACATGCAGTGAGTGACTCCTGGCTTTCTAGGTATAAAACACTTAGAAGTGGTTTACCACCACTCCTTTCCTCAGGGGGAGAGTGTATTTTGCACAACACCACAGAAGCTGTCTCTTCTCCCAGGAGGCATAGCGGGGATGTGAACTTCCAACTTCTAGTACTCCAACTTGGGGTGCAAATACACAATGGGGAAAGTACATTTCAAACCACTATGATTTGTACATGTTGAGATTGGATTTTTCCAGGTGAGATGACTGTAGCCACCCTGATGACAATTTGCATGAGTCAGCTGGGATAGAGGCAGAGAGCTCAAGTATTAACCAGTACTAACTGGTAATTTCCTCCTCATTCTCTCTCTCTTTTTAAAAATTGTTCTCCTGTGTGCCCTAGCAAAAGTGTGTTCCAACACTGAGTTGAAAGCTTTAAGAAGAAATAGAAAATGAAGAAAAGAAATGGTTTTAAGACTAGGGGTGTTTGATGGAGTGGAACGGATACCCTTGCAAATGCTCTTTTACATTGGATCAGGCAATCATACTGGCAGAAAGTGGACAAGAACAATATCAGACCGATCACAACAAATTTAAACCACCTCTACTGGCTAAACAAAAACAAATTCCTTGCTCATAAGAGACAATTCCACAACACACTTCCCCACATTGAGCTTTAAATTGTGTTGTCACCAGGTTTTAATTCAAATCCAGCAGTGTCCAGTCAAATGTAAATTACGGGGTAAATGGTCAGTGTAGTCTCCCTTTCATTGAGCTACCCAGGTAGCACTTAAACAGGTAGCAGACATTAATTAAACACTGCAACACCACAGTAGCCAAAGTGAGCCTGTTCATGGGAAGCACACATGGTGAAACAAGGTGTGGAGAACTACAAAGTGGAACATTATTTGATCCTGGCTCAGATCTTCTTACATGCTTTCCCCCTGTTCAGGGAAGGACTCAAACTCAGTGGGAGACCCAGATCTCAGAAATATTACTTGTTAGTAGTGTAGCTCCTTGAATCTCCAGCCAGCATGGCCGATGGCCATGTTAGCTGGGGAATTCTTGGAATTTTAAGCCAAAAAAGAGAGTAACATTTCCAAGTTCTAGGTACAGCTTTGATGGTCTTGGCCTGAAATTCTGGGCAGTTAGAGTAAATGGTACTGGACTAGATGGATAAGTAGTTTAATCTGTTGCAAGGCTTCTTAACATTCACACATAATGGGAAAGGTTCATTCTTGAAGGTGTGTTGTTCTCCACTTTTGTCAGTGGATTGCAACAATTTGCCCCAAAACTAAATTTGGCCCAAAATCTTTAATTCTCTAGGGATCTCCCTATCAAATTTTGGCCCAGTTCATGCAACATCTGCATCCTGCTTCAGTGTGGCAGACCGTATTTACTGCACATCATATCACACCTGCCAACACTGTCATGGCCAATTGATTTTTTAAAAAAAGATTTTGTAGCTGCATATCGTCAAGAAAAACAACATTGTTTTAGGACCTCTTATCTCTTAGCTCCCAAATATCCTGTTTCTTCAAACTGCAGTAGCCAGGACCAATAGAAGCCTCTTCCTGCCACTGGCTGACTTCATTTCCCAGAGTTAGCACAATCTCATCCGCTCTAAATAACTTCATCAAAACTTCTTTCTGGTCAGAGTGAAGCAATAATTATTATTGACTATTATTAGTGATCAATAAGCTAGATCACATTATGGCGAGCACAATTAAGGTAAGAGAGGGAATGTATATTTTATTAGACATTTTTCAGAATGCTGGTTTTCTCTTTTATTTCCTTTCTAAGCAGTAGTAAGGTAAAATTGGGCAACACCCCCACAGCCACAATAGAGGACAAGAAGATTTCCTCTGTACTGCCTAGTAAATTTCCTTTTTCCTACTCCCTGTCCACAAGGCTTAAAAACTTGAAACTCAGAAAAACGTCAGTGTTTTTTCTAAAATTCACTGTTCAGAGCTGTGGACTGTACTTTCAAAGGCCTTTTGAGTGAAGACCTGAATTTTCTTATTGCCAGCGTTTTAAAACAAATTTGGATATATATCTGAATTAAACTCTGGACTGCCGTAAGGGGGAAATAGTAAATTACTGGGAATTTAAATAATACATTTTGGCTCATTTGGAGATACTTTTGAACATCTCCCTTATTTATAATTATACAAACATATTTTAATAGATATTTAAATATTGCTATTATTTGAATATTGTTGATTTATTTTTAATAGTTTATCTGATATTCAAGGTTGTTTACTAACTATTAATTACTTTGGTAATTTTATTGTTACTTTATGATTTTTCTGTTTTGAGTTTTAGTTTAAATGTAATAAAAATCTAGTTGACTCCAGTTTCTGATCATTATTCTGAGCAACGTTTTAAAATAACTGCAAAGCAAATTGTTGCCACAGCATGGGTTATTTTGTTGCTTAGATAAATACTAAATTGAGTATGCCTGGGTAGTCTGTGTATCAGTAGCTCATCATTTAATCACTGTAGTTTATGGTGATATAATGTTGTTAATTGTTGAAGAAACAGGCCCTGTGTGATTTAAAAGTGATGAAAATAAACTGGAGTTTATAACAAGGGAGCCTCCATCAGAATTTCCATATGGAGGTTTACTATTTCATTTATGTTATTAACATCATTTTTGTTTTATAAAACTAGACAATTATATCTAACAAGAGGAACAAAATTAGGTTACTGATACTGTCAGTGTTTATTGAGAAGCAGGCTCCACTTCCCAGTAAATGCATTTAAATGTAGCCTAAATCTTTATGTTGGGATATGAAATCATAAAAGCAACTGCTTTACTTCATTTTGTAAGGTCATTGATACTCATCATTAAAACCTTTGTATTCCCAAATACTGAAAATCACAATCTGGGATTATCTGAATTTTAAGGTTTTGGAACATCATTGCTTTTTTCTTATATAGATTGGAGATCAAAATCTGTGTTTGCTTTGCAATGAAGACAGAGAATTGAGTGTGTTGATTTTACACAGTAAAAATAATTTCAGTCTGCTGACTTTGCTCTCAGTGTAAAGATGTTCAGTATGTTATAACAAACTTGAAATGAAAGTCTTAGGACAAGATTTGCAGGTACAGAGTTTGGTTATATATTTTGTGAAATGGAAGAGGGAAAACTAGCTAGAGGTGGGTTCTTTGGGCGGATTGATTTAGCAGAATAGTTCAGGCTGTATTCTTGTATATGCTTAGATGGAAGACATTCTCATTTAATTGAGTGGAATGTACTTCAGAGTAGAACATGCACAGGATCCTGCTTTAAAATCCAGTCAAAACTGGTTGGGACCTAATCATAGAAACTAATGTGTATTTCTTTTTTAAAAACAGCAAAAGAAATGATTGTATGTTACACCTTAATTTGATGATACACCTATATGTGCTTTAGCCTCTTGTTGTTGATGGTATTTAGTTAATCCATTTCTATGATTACTGCTTACTGTAACTTGTGAAATCTTAGAAGTTAGTCTGTGCTACCATGTCTTGCAAAAAAAGAAAGAAAAAGAAGAAGAAGAAGACAAAAACATTGGGGCACCTAAAACGAAGACAAAAATGTTGTGGCATGTGAAATCTTGACGCCATTATCAGCAGAAATAAATTTTTGGAAAACATATTAAAATACAGGCATTCCATTAAACAATTAATTGAAAATAAGACATTTCAAGTTAGAGGCTCAAAATGAAATTCTCAGACTGGGTACTCCAGCCAGTTTGGAAAGATCTGGTGAATAGGGCGATCTCTAACAGAAGCCTAAAGCACTTCTTCCAGGCGCATATTAGTATATAGGAAAATGTTAGCAATTACTATAAAAATATGATTTTTTGTATTTATAGTCCGAGTGTACAGCTCAGCTACCTTTTGGCCAATAAACTGTAGTTTAACAGCTGTCAGCAGAAGCATTGTTAATTATTCAGATAAAATGTCCTTTATAGTAGAACTTGTATTTAAATTATTGGTTAAGTTATAGTCATACTTTAAGTATATATCCATTGAAATAGTGGTGTAGTCTACTCAAACTGTGGATACAACCCAGTTATTTACATTCATATCTGTATCTGTATATCTGTTGCTGTGAATTGTGGGCTTTTTATTCCAGTATGAGTTTTTTCTTGGTCTCCCCCTTTTTTATATAGTATGTTAATCAGATATGTTATTTGCATAATGGGTTGATCCGTAATATTTTAAAATGTGTGTCAAGTTCTTTTCATCACATTAATACCATATGGACTAACCCAACTGAAATCACAGTGCTTACTGTTGCTCAATTGGCAGTTGAACTGAGGTGGGGGCATGGCCCACATTTCTGTTGGTTGAAAACTGCTTTGTGAGAACTGTGACTGGCCATGTTCTCTGTTTAAAGGGTTTAGCCTGATATTATTATTATTATTATTATTAGTAGTAGTAGTAGTAGTAGTAGTAGTAGTAGTAGTAGTAGTAGTAGTAGTAGTAGTAGTGCAAGTTTATATTTTAATCGCTTTTTCCAAGGAAACACTAAGAGTCTAGCCAATACACATTGATCCGCAATTTAATATATATAAGAGGCATACTTATATTGCTTAATGTAGATGTCCATTTGTCTCCTGTTCACATTAATGACGGGCTTTAACCTTTAAAATAAAACAGGTTACCAAAGTGTTAATGTGTAGCAATTGTTCTTACATGGTGTCAACACATCTCCGCCCAATGGCAACCCTATCAATGAATGATCTCCAAAATATCATATCATTAACACCCCTAATTCAGCTCTTGTAAACTCAAGGCTGTGGCTTCCTTTCTTGAATCAGTTATTGGGTAAGGGTTTTACAAAATCTAAAGCTTAGTACTCAACACCATGAGGTCCTGGGTACTGCTGTATAGATGGTGGAGAGAAATAATAAACATTGCTTTTGTCTGTCAGTATTGACAATTATTTATATACACATGTCAGCACATGCATAATTGTTTATTATATGTATATTTTATAAAATGGATTTTAAAAACCATCTCCCAGGTCTCATTGCCCTCACAAGGTAGTATTCAAACAATAAAATCAAGGAGGATTAAAACAGAGAAGATACCATGCACATAAATCAATGAATGGAACAAATTGCATGGAAATACATCATTTAATTGCATGGAAATACATACATTTAAAAGCCAGCAGCTGTTGCCAACACGCCTTGTAAGTAGAGCACATTGAAACCATGCATTAAATATGTAAGGCATTAATACCGTACATTAAATATGTTCACTAGAGAGTATTAAAACATATTCTTCACTAAGTAAAAATCTTGAAATTATTTTGTTGGTTTCCGTTAGACTTCAGTGGACTGAATTCTTAAGTGTTCTACAAATGGGAACCTTGGTGGTATACAACAAACACAGCCGAAAAGAATAGAGAAGGTGGGACAGGATCATTTGGGTTTTTTTGTGTGTCTCTGAAGAATAGTAAGCACCTGTTTCTTCTGAATATGGTGGAAATGATCTCCTTCCAGGAATGATAAAGTAGAAGTTGCTACAGAAAAATAAATAATACTTCTAGGTTATCGTCAGTGGCATATATGGATGGCACTCATTACATACTTATCATATTAAGTATCATCTAGTTCCATTGATAGTTCTCATTGTCACATGCATACCATTTCTGCAACCATCCTAGTAGTAATGGAACTTTTGTCTAAAGATCTGTTGTGAAGCCTTTTACTTCTCAAACGCTAATTGCAAGCAGGAGATAACAGACTCACTACAGAGTATATACAAGTGCAGTGGCAGTGCGCATCTTATAATCTGAAAAATGAGAAAGAAACAACAGAAATATATTTTTTTTCATTTTAAAGGGGAATTTAAAAAATAAATCTTGCTACCTGGTTAGAATAAGAATAATCTTGATGTCTGTGTGTACTTGTCATCCAGAAATTGACAAGGGAAGGGAAGAGCCAAACACAAATAACTTTGAATTGGAAATTTTATTGTACTCCCCTAGTTTATCTTCCTTGAGTGTGAGTACAAGTACAGGGTTGTTGTTGGGTTGTTGTTGTTTTGTTTGTTTGTTTGTTTGTAACAAAAGGCTGTTTTAGTTTGTTTTGCATATAGAGAAATAGCATTCTAGCCACAATTGTGGATAATTGGCTCAGACTAAAGGTCTGCCTCAGCATGGTCTGTTTTTAATTGCTGGTTTCCTTTCTTGTGGTCGGTTGGGATTCTTCATTATCTGAGTGAAAATGTCTATATATTTAGAAATTTGAGGTTTCAGTGGTAGCTGGAGTTATATACTGTAATTGATTTTTTTGCATCAGATACTCAGTGTGGCGTAGTGGATAGAGCAATGAAATGGGCTACGACTCAGGAGGCTTGGGTTCGAATATCCACCCAGCCATGGATGTTCACTGAGGGTGTGAAACTGGTAAAACCACTCCTTAAATATCTCACTTAACTTGAAAGCTTATAGCGTCACTATATGTTCCAACTTGATGGCACAGAACATAACATTAATTCAGTATCAAGTGCAACTGTTACTAACATTTACCATGTTCTTATATAGAAAATGTGTATTATTATTGTTGGTAATAAGAAAATGACCCATCCTCTCTTTCTCAAGCTAATTAAAATCAGCATATTCACAATTGAAACAGCTTCCATGCACGATTAGAATAGTGACTATTACAAGACTGTATATAGAATTAAGCTGCATGCAATTCTCGGGTATGTTTACTTTAGTTTTGAGGTTTTATTTTAGATATTTGCATGGAAACCAAAGTTAAAGTATTATCACTTATTTTCTTAACTTTTGTGGGTTCAGCAAAATCCCTGCACACAATTAATAGCATGCAGGAATATTTTCCTAATCTCCACATTACATTGTTTATTAGATTTTGACCATCCCAGTATCCGTAAACCTTTACTATGCAAGTGGTAATATTAATTACTTTGTTTCACTCAAATTAGGCATTTGATTTTATGAAAATTTATGTGATGACCTTGATTTCCCTTTAAAGTAAGAATCAAGGTTATAAGCTTTTCTAGTTTATGGACCATGAACATAAATATTCAGTACTACATTTGGTGTATGTAGCAGAAACAGTTTGTCTTTATAACATAGATACTAAATCCAATCCCTGTTTACTTCTGGTTACATCAGATGATGAAATAGACCCAGATACTTGACTTTCAGATTAATGGGATTCTCCAAGCAGAGAGCAAAGGATAAGAAATGTCTAGTGCTTCATTCATCTTAAAATAAACAGCTTTAGCTTTACATACAGTGTTCAAGAGGGCCAAGAGATTTCAACACACTTTGGTAAGCACTCCACGGGATTTGATTTTTGAAGCAGACAAAATTGGGTCTAAATAATAAAACATAGGGGCTCTGAAAACTTGAGGAATATAAGTACAGTTTTCGAAATACTAACATATTTTACCTCAGGTTGTGTCATTAAAACAATGCATATATACTATTACTCTTTATCTGTGATCCTAGTGATCTTTGTTGACAGAAAACTATGTAATTAGAATGGAAATAGCAAAGGAACAAGAATCTCAACATTATCTCTCATTCAGAACTCACTAAAATAAGAGCTTTAGTTTCCTCATCCTTATTTCTTTTGGCAACGAATAATCAGATAGAGCCATTCTATGGTCCATTTAAGAGATTGTCTACTACAGAAGAACGAATAGCAGTGTACCCAGTTCGTGTATTGTGCTCTTTAGTCAGCAACATCAACACTAAGAGTCTGACTACATGATCAAATATTGCAGAATTTGCTCTGCTTATAAAAAAGATGAATTCAGAAGTTTTGTTGTTGTTTTTTTACTGACCACATGATGCGGAGGCTGGTTTCAACTGGTCCAGACTTTTTTGTCCCCAAGCACCTTTTCTCCCATCTGCTGCTGGGACTTCTACTTTTTTGAGACAGAACAATTCAAACAGGCTTTTTTCCTTTGTGGGTTAGTTGTGATACGTTCTTGTAAAGACAGGTCTAGGTGGTGTTTCCATGATGTAGGCAGTTGGGGTATGATGTTCATGCCCAGGGGGACATGGAAAAGCACAGCACTGATATGTTAATGTGGGCAATCAGGTGCTAGTTCTGGATCTTGTCAAACATAGTGAACTTCAGATCATATGGGAAGTCTCTTTTGTTGTGAAGCAAAAGCTTAGTGCTTTTAATTACCTAATTGATAGGTCTGATAGTGGTCCTGCCTCTGCTGATCCTTTTATGCTTTGCTGTGAAGCTGCTTTCTAATTTAAAGCTTCGGATGACTACATTTCTCAAAAACTTTTCTATAGGAAAATAACATGGAAAGGTACTTCACAGTCTGTCCAGAGGCTGGAATCATGTTGCACAAGTTACTCTGTACAGTTCTGAGTAGAAATCAAGAAAGAGGAATGTAAGGCCCAACTTTAGTAGATATCTGGCTGGCAACAGTAATTAAAGATGGAGGCAGTGAAGATGGAATCTACCCTTTCCACTGTACCAAGGAACATCTTAACTAGTAACCACACAGCCACAGAAATAGAATGGTGAGAAGTCTCTGGGACTTACACCTCCCACTCCAATTATAGCACTGCATTATTTTGGACAGATATGATTGTGTCTTCCATGGGGGGTGGCACAGAGTGGGGCCTTTTTTGTTCTTTCCACCCCTTTCCCTTTAAAGAGAGGAATGGGCTAAATAGGGTCGCTTGAGGTGCAGTGTGGTTTCCTGTCTTGAAACTATTCAATCTTTGTGCATAGATGCAAGGATTACCCCAGATAGCATACCATATCTCAAAGCAACGCCATTTAGTCTGATCCAGCCCAGGACATTCTTGGATGCACACATTAATGTGGTGAAGAGATTGAGTCTGTCAGTGAAGCTGAGATTAGGGCCACCAGGAGACTGGACTCCATTATAAACTCGGATTCCTTGCAAAGTCAGCTAAGTTGGAATTGTCACAGCCGAGACACCAGACTTAGATGCATGCACCCTCTTCAAAAGTAAATGCCACATCAGCCAAATAAAATGGATAGTTCCAATTGTGATGGTGGTGGAAACTACTGGGCAGCAGCAGTAGCTGAAGCTGACACTGGTGGAGGCAACAGCAGTGACACTCAAGCTAACCTTTGTTAGTACTGCACAGAAGTAGCAATGGTAAACTACTGCTGAACTTTTCTTACCTTGAAAACCCTATGGAGAGGCAGTCCATACTGAAACAAGAGATAGTGCTGGAAGGTAAGACCCCAGGTCAGAAGCATTAAATCAGAGCAAGGGACAAGTATAAATAGCACTATTGCTATTTAGCACTACAACTAGATTAAAGATGAAAGGATGTCTAGTGGCTGATCTGGACAGAAATGAAAGGAGAGTCCAATGCTGCACAACATTCAAGTCTATGCTCCAACTACAGATGCTGAAGAAAATGAAATTGAAAGCTTTTATGGAAGCATCCAGGAGGAAATTGATCACACAAAAACAAGATATGCTTATAAACATAGGTGACTGGAATAAAAAGTAGAAAACAAAGCAAAACCAGATGTTTTGGAAATTTTGGTCTAGGGGAGAAAAATGAAGCTGAAAAATAACTCATAGAGTTCTGTGAAGCCAACAATCTGTTTATTGCAAATACATGCTTCAAACAACCAGAAGACTGTACACATGGACATAATCAAATGGTTAGTATAGAAATCAGATAGACTACATAATTGGAAGTAGGAGATGGAAAAAGCTGTATCTTCTCTGCCAAAGCAAGACCAGGAACAGATTGTGGTACTCATGAACTGTTAATGAATTGTATTCAATTGTAGTAAACCTACATGGAAGTAAACCCCATTGAATTTGGGATTTGTGTGACTTACTCCTTCAATGGTCTGTGATAGTATTAATTGTACCTTTTTAAAACTACCCACACTTGAGAACTGGATGTTTATGTGTTAACAATTGAGGACAATCCTTTTGTGATGCGTTTTGGAAGACAATTCAGGAGATGAATATGAGGGAGATAAAAGTAGAGATGGAAGAGGAGACAAAGAGGCAGTGCAAAATTCTAAAGGATCATTCCACTTCATCCTAATAAATGTTCTTGTGATCTTGCAAATGGCAATAATTTACATAGGCAGGCAAGAGTTCTGCTTCATATGAGAAGCCATAATGGACTCCATCTTCCCATCCCTTTGAGAGGCTGTCCACACATCTTATTTGCTTGTGGTAAAGAGAAGGATCCATCATTTATTGATCTGGATAAGTTTAACAGATCCACATGACATTAGTGGAATCTCAAACCCATCCCTTCTATTTCCTTTCCGTTTCAGGATTGGTTTTCCTCACTTGAGAACTTTTTTCGATTTTGGCAGCCCACATTCTTCCAAATCTATTATCCTTGTCTGTTCCTTTGCCTTGAACAAACATAGGTCCTATTGGAGCATGTGCAAATAGAGTTCCCTTTGATTTCAGCTGTGCTGTCAATGTGGCAGAGTTTTCCAAAGTATGGAGCAGGGCTGCCTTTGGCTGCCTTTCTAAACGGGATGATAGGAGTGGGAGTGGGGTTTTCTCCCCAGCATAGCTGCCTTTCACCTTCTGCTTCATGCCTGACAGGATCAGTGTAATATGCAGTTTTACCCACCCACCCCCCCACCCCCCAAAACCAGCTAATGGCTTTAAACTCTCCTTCAAACTCTGCAGACTTTTCTCCATATTATGATGAAACCAACACTCCCTTTTTCGCAAAACTGAAACTACCACTACCAAATCAGGTATCATAAAGAGAGGGAAACAGGAAAGAGGTAGAGCCAGGGCAGAGAATGGGAAGAACATGAGAGGTGGGAAAAGGAAGGGAGAGAAAGGGAGAGGACATGTGGTGTAGAAACTCAATCTGTATTACACTGAAGAAAAACTGATTACAGGTATGGAAGTTTGGAGTGAGTTAGTCTGGGTCATTGGGGGAAAGAGACCACAGTTCCTACCCACATCGATCGGAATCGCACAATTTGTCTGGATGGGCCCTTACCCTCAGTTTCTCCTTGGTTCAGTTGACCTCTTTGGCTGTCCTGTCTGATTTTCACTCACTGCATAATACATCATCCACAAGTAAAGGCCAGCAAGGAAGCAGCATAAAATTAGCCATCCTTGTGATTCTTACTTCTCCTACTGATCAGGCCATACAAGCCCACCAATAATAAGTAAACAGGCAGATACCCTGTTTTTGCTCCACTTAAGTAGTGAATTAATAGCCATGGCTATTACAGGGGAAATAATTTCATTCCAGCTCTTTTCTGCAAAATGTATTTTCTAACTTTTTATACAAATGAGATACGTCTAAGCTCTGGATGGTAGTTATATCAGATAGCGGTCTGTAATACAGATAAAAAATGCAAACCAGCCAGTAGTATACATTTCTAAGTACAGCAACATATTTCCATGAAAGAGGCATCAGGCTCTGCTGTTTCAGTAGCAGAGCCTAAAAGCACTTATGTTTGGCCAGATTAGTTGTTTTCTCTAAGCTACTCTGTTGTGTTGTATGAAAGGCCAATGATTAGCAACACATGGTGGTGGAACACTCTGCCTCAGCATAACTGCTGCTAATTCCTTAGCTATTTCATTTCATAAACTTCATTTCATTAAAGTATATGACTATTTCATAGCAGCGGTGCTTTTAGAATGGTCTTCCCCTGTCTTTCTCCCTTCCCCAGATCCTTTCCTAAAACTAATAGATGCTGTTAAAATAAACATCTATCCACTTGAAGAAACGCTGCTAAAGAAACATGACCCATTGAGCTCAACTTTAGGAAAAGTGCATCTTCACTGAGTTTTCAAATGTAAACATATGTGAAAAATGGAATTTGAAAATTATCCCCTGAGGGGAATGTAATCGCTTTAATGGGTCAAATTTGTTTCTGAAAAATTGCATAGATAGGTTAGGAAAAAGGCCAAAACATCCTACTCTTGTAATAAAGACCAGCTGTGAATCTGGGTCTAGTTAAATAAGCACTACAGCTATATATCTCAATGGCACCTCTGGCATTAGGAGATAGACCTGTGAGAGAAGAAATACAATTAGAAAAAGATAATGAATTGAGTCCCCTAATTCAGCTCAGGAACTACTAGATCAATGATTTCAGTTTGGACTAATCCAGACTTGATCCAAATAATACTCAGACCTGAATCTGAATCAGAATTTGGAAACCCAAGTCTTTACACGTCCCATTGGTCTGCACTAGAAATTAAAACAGCTGAAACTTTTTTTTTGTCCCCTTAGAGAGAACATCTTCTGTCAGATTTCAGACAAAATAGTTTGGAACATTTATGCTATCCATTTTTAAAGTTTTCCTCTAAAAGTGCCTTTTTGTTTTTTCACAGAAGTATCTGAAATTTGGCAATACTGTCCCCCCCGCCCCCGATCTGATACTTACTGAGACATCTTATTTAGGTGTTTTATGCTTTCAACCTTTACAATTCACTTTCATTTGCTTAACATTTATAATATATGTGCTCCTTGTCTATGCTACCGTAGGGTCTATCATTTATGTGTGGAGCTTGTGCATTTGCTCCATAAAGACAGAAGAAACACTGAGCAGCACAGATTGAAGCCAAAATTAGACACAACCTAGAAAACTAGGTCAAATGTTGTGAGCAGAGTATACAAGGATAAGGGAAGTGTCACTGCTTAATGAAGTTCTTCTAAAATGACAGTGAGAACAACACAGAGAATCCATTTTTAACCAATTCAATGCTTCAGACTTGATCCACATTGGTCCACATTGGCCTGATAGTGTTTGGGATTTGGCTGAATTGTTTGTACAGGTCTCCTCAGTACTAATGATAGCTGCAAAGAATGCTCACGATTGGATGCACCTAGTCTGCAACCTGTGCAGTGACACAAAGTGACGTTATATGGGCATCACAGGGGCAGCTCTGCAGCATCATTAGGAGATGCTACCTGCATGCATCATCATCATACTCTTCTCTGTACTCATTATCATTGGCTGAAATCCATTACTAAGTTGCAACTGGGGTAGGCCTATTGGGGATTTGGTGAGTCAACACCTGTGTAACTTTTACTGATTCAATGGACCTATTCTAGTTGTGACTTACTACTGGGTTTCAGCCATTGTGCTGTAGTTGTTACTTTTGCTGTTATAATTATGCTTGGGACAAACTTTTAATTCTGGCCACTATTCCAGAAAACCTTGAGTGGTTGTAGATTGCAGATTGTCCACCCCAGGCTTTGTGTGTGCACTGCTTTTCAACAGATGTACAAGAAGTCCCCTTATCAGGACAATGGTGGCCTATAACATTTAAAATAAAATAAAAACAGACTGAAGCAAGGGTATTTCTGTATTTCCTGCATGACAATGAGGTGAGCAAAGAGTTTTGTGTTGCCTACAGGCCAGAGGAATACCCCAGCCAAGGTAGAAGATGAATATTCTCTTTCCCTAGAAATGAACCTTCCATGCATTTTCAGCTGCAAAGGCATTCATTAAATTAGCAAAGTCTTCTGGCCACAACACTACTGGTTTCAAGAAGAAGAAGAGTGGGGAGAGAAAGGTCTCAGAATTGGTTATTTCTAGAAAATGGGCTACAACATCCACAGGCCCTCTCCTTGTCTAAATTGTACCTATTTATTTTGTCATAAGCTTTTGTGGATTTCTTAGCAAGTGTTGTTTGTCTGTTGCACCAAACAGATTAATTCAGGTACCGCTCTAGAAGCTGTATATGTTTAGACTCTTCCTGTGTGGTTGGTGCTCCTGTTCAGAGTCATAATTAGGGTGGTACAACTGGGATGCAGAAATTTGGAGACTGCAGAAATTTGCTGCTGGAAAAACACGAACCCGCCCATTGGTATTTGCTGCTGGAAGGGCACAAATCTCCTGCCCCAAGTTCTTATTTTTTAATTCATTCATTCAATTTGTATCTCGCTCCCATTAGTGTCGAGGCACTGCTCTGGACGGTTACAACACATACAATAGAAAACAAAAATAAAGATAAAAACATTAAAAGCAACAACCATAACCCTAATATGTATATGCCACTTTTAGCCTCTTTTCAGGGACTAAGAGGAACAAAGCTGATGAGTCCAGCATGGAACTAATGTGGCTGCCACAAGCTCAAACCCATGCATTCCTCCCTACTCTTCCATCCTCTCCCCATGTATGCCAATCTCACATGACTCCAGTTCAGCCCATATGGTAGTGAAACCACGGGTGTCAAAATTGCTAATTTCTTCTCTGCTCCTATTTTCCCCTACTTTTATAAAAGAATAACTATACCGAGGCTACATGCACACAAGTTGTATGTTATTGTTGTGGTTTTGACTTATATACCACCCCATAGTGATAGAGTACTCTCTGGGCGGTTTACAGCATAATTATGTAAACAACACTTTGTCCCTTTTGTACCTGAATCCGTCAGGATTGAACTTAGGCCGTGTAGGTCCTTTTTATAGCTTCAGATGAATGCATGGAACTATGGATGTAGCCAGTAAGCCCAGTGCCACTCTCCACCCCTTCCTCCAAACCCATGAATGAGTGTATGAGCAGGACACTAATGAGAAAAGCAATAAGAAGTTCTGCTTCCCTGTTGTTTTTACATTTTCCACCATTAGGTTGTTTTTCCTATTCCTATCTATCTATCTATCTATCTATCTATCTATCTATCTATCTATCTATCTATCTATCTATCTATCTATCTATCTATCTATCTATCTATCTATCTATCTATCTATCTATCTATCTATCTATCATTTTTCTTTTTTCTTTTCCCCTGCCTTTCTCTGTGGGAAAGCATCATTACTACATTTGGATACGTTTCATGTGGGCAGTGAAAGTTTATTAAAGTGTAATGTCGATCCATCTTCTAAGGAAGAGGCACAACAGTTACATTCAGTGTTTTAGAGTAGTTCAGAAAAACAGCATGAAAATTCAACATCAATAACATGCCTCATTTGTAGGAGGGAAAGAGGAAGGATAGAAAAGAGGACAATGAGATATCTCACTCCTCTGTTGCTGAAAAAATGTCCGAAGTGCATATACCACTTCTGTCTGAAAACAGATCTGCATTTTTATTAAGGGACTGACAGCTAGCAGTGCTATAAAATTTGAACGCGTGTAAAGGTTATTAGTAAATAAAGTAAAGCTTCACTTTACTGAAATATATTTTTTTAATTCTTGAGAGGTAAAAAAGTATTTTTAAACACATGTTAATTGCTTTGGTAAATAGTAAATACGATACCACGGTAAATGTGGTAATGATAAGAAGCCCATAGACAGATACTTCCTGCCTCAGTTTCCTATTCTGATACCTCACCAGATCACAGACTACAATACAGGAAGTATTTTCAATTGGAACTTCTCTCTCTATTAATATATAATTCATGAAAAAGAAGACACCTATTACGGCTCATTGAAGATTTTCAGCAGAAACTTGACACTTTTTTAGATTACAATTCCAAAAATGTGGAACCTTTTGTTGATTTATAGAGACTGCACAATTAATGACTGCTCTTCTACTAACAGATAACAATGAATGACTTCTTTTCCTTTGATGTGGTTATGCTATGTTAATAAAATGTGATTTGCTCCTTTAAGTTCAATGTTAGTACAATTAGGAATTTCTTTATGATTTCCTGAAGAAGTTGGTATATGCTTTTCACTTAGGAATAAATTAAGTAGTGTTTTATATTATTAAATTTTCTTATAGATATGCAAGTCCAACAAGCACCACAGAGCAAGAAATTAAGATAGACTGTGTCTAAAGGTCTAATTTTTGTCTAGCTTGGGGAAAGAAACAATAATGGAACATAAGAAACTGTTTTGTGTCAGACCATTAATCCCAGTACTCCCAGTGTTGTCCATTCTGACCACCACCAGCTCTACAGTGTTTCAGATAGGGTTCTTTCGTTACCCTATCTGCAGATCCCTAATAATCCCTAGTGATCTTTTTTTTAAAAAAAATCCAAGTGCTAACAAGGTCTGTCCCTGGATCGTTTCCCAAGTCAGTTAAAATTGGGATGCTCAGCATGGTATGATGACAAACTGACACATTACACACACATATTGTGATCTGATTAATTAATTTAAAAATAATAATAAAGTTGGAAATAAGATGGGGAGAAATCATCTAACCATCATCCCACGCAGGTGCAGCTCATGGCTGGGGCAGAAGGGTGCCTTTCCACTAAAATCTGGGGATGAGGTGCTCTCCAGTCCGTGAGCTACCCCAAGCGCATGATTTCAATCAAATTATGAGGTTCTTTTAGGCACTATAAAAAACAGAGATCAGAGTCCTGTCAAAAGCTGTGTTGACTTGTTAGGAATCTGCTTGGGGAAATTAATAGATTTGGAGTGCAATGTACTCTCTCCTCCGGACATAACAGTTTCCACTTGCCCTCCACACATGGAAACTGACCTTTTAAAGAGAGGTTTTGTTATCAGTGAACTCTCTCTACACAATCAAGAATGTTGATTTTCCAGTGTTCCCAATTATGTAGAGAGTGTTCATGGATAATTAAGCTTCTTGTCTTCAAAAGGTTGCCCTCCACATGTTGAGGGCAACCGGTAATTGCAATAGTGAGGGGTCAGGCTAGATTACTGTCCCTTCTGATGTGTTTATCCACCCATGTTTCTTAATATTATATAGGGCTAGTGTGGCCATAATTTTAGTACATTCTAAGGTCTACCATTCTAAGGTAGACAAAGATAACCAGACCTTCTATGTACTTCAGCTAGGTGGTGAGCTTTTTTAAATCACCAAAATACACTAAACTATATTAGATTATTCACTGGAAAAAGTTGGTGATACAATGTGGAGAACACGCACAGCATCTTTTCCCTGAAACCTGCCATTAGTAACCTGTTATACGATAACAGTCATGGTATTCAGATATGTCTGTGTTGTCTGCACAGAAGCAGAGATGGTCTTTAGTGTTGTTTGTAACTGTTGGATAGAACTTGCCAGGTGAAGGTTAATTGTGCTCCAGTTAAAGCAGTTCTCTGCACAGATGGGTTATCTGGGCTGAACACTCATTACAAGATTAATCTTGTTTCCGACAAGACTTCCTTTTCCTTCAACTGATTTTGCTCAGGCATTAGATCTGTCATCAGCCGTTAAAAGAAGGGTGGATTACCTCTGGGATATTTAATGCTTGTGTGCCATGAAACAATACAAAATGTGTGTCATATCGGCAAAGAACATCTTTAGGAGACAGCACATTTTCATACCATTATGAAGGTCGAGATTCATAAACAACTGAAACAATTGCAAGACTCTGAGTCAACTCTCTTAATGAACACAGAACTTAAGCAGATTCGTCTTGTGCCCTCCTTTCAGATGACAGTACTGTTTGAAAAGGAAGGTGGATTTATTTCTTATAACTTTAAAAGGGTATTTATGAAACTTACACACACATTTTGCTGTGGAATCTCTAAAAGCATGTCAAATTATGTTCAGATATATTTTTTCCAGAAGTAATTTTATAAGGTATGGATATTAAAGAATGCCCAAGTTCAGTCCTTGTGCATTCACAATTAAAAGGATTGTGGTTTGTGGAGAAGCAACAGTGTGGGAAATATAATGCCAAATTAAATAACAAAAAGCACTTCTGCATTAGTTAGCATGTCTGCTTCTGGAACTTGATTTTTCAGCTTGGGTAGGCTGCTCTCTCCATGCAAAGTACCAAAAATGATTATCACACACAAGAATGTCCACTCTTTTCACATTCAAACGATCAAGTCCTTTATGGTGTACCATAGTGGCTACAAGACTGAATTACTGATAAGGAAGCCCTTAGTTTGAATCTTTTCTTTACCATGTAACATCAAGTACAACAAATCCTACAAATGCCTTTTCTTGCTACTCAAAATGCAACACAATACCAAAGCATTATAAAATACAATGCAAATTAAATAACAACTTGCTGCTCTATCATGGGAACCCACACCAGCTGCCTGAGAGGAGCACCTCACTCTGCCCAACAGTACTGCTCTTTTCTTCACAATCTTGTTGTTGCTTTTTGCCATCAAGCCATCTCCAATTTATGGTGACACTATGAATGAGTGATCTCAAAAATGTCTTGTCCTCAACAACCCCTGCTTAGCTCTTGCAAGCCCAAGGCTGTGGTATCCTTGATGGAGTAAGTCCATCTCATATTTGGTCTTCCTCTTTCCTGCTGCCTTCAACTTTTCCCAGCATTATTGTCTTTCTGGGGCGTCTTGCCTTCTCATGATATGCCCAATGTATGACAGACCCAGTTTCATCATTTTTGCCTCCAGAGGAAGTTTAGGCTTGATTTGATCTAGGACCCTCTTGTTTGTTTTTCTGGGAGTCCATGATATATTCAAAGCTCTCCTCCAGCACTATGTACCAAACAAATCAATTTTTTCCCTGTTAACTTTCTTTACTGCCCAGCTTTCACACCCATACATAGTAATCGGGAATACAGTAGTGTGAATAATCTTGGACTTGGTCTCCAGTGACATTCTTCCACTTGATTATCTTTTCTAATTCCTTCATTGCTGGCCATTTCATTCTTCTTCTGATTTCTTGGCTGCAGTTCTATTTGGATTGATGATTGAACCAAGGTATTCAGAAGTTACACGGTAGTCATAAGAATTGCAACTAGACAATATTCGAAGGTATCTGAACATTTGAAAGCACTGTGTAAAGGCTAATGATGGAGATGATGATTTCCTGCTGAACAGTGCAAGTAGTTCTGCAATGCAGAAATGGGCTCAGAAAGAAGATGTGTATTTATGGACGATGTCTTGAATTTTATTATAGAAGCATATTTTTCTGGTATTATATGTGTTTTAACTCGGACACATTTTCATAAAATGTTAGAAACAGGTTTAATTTAACTATTAACTCTACCCCTAATTGGTTTTTTTCCTTAGATTTCAGTCTGTGTGGCATACTGTATGTGAGAATCTGCCCAGATCCAAAACAAAATTCCAGCAGCTTCACTATAAAGAAACAAAGTTGTGGACCATTGTTTTACACCCCTGACCTAGACATTTTGTATATAGTTATGCCAATGTAATTTCCTATATTTTTCATCATGCTTGGATTGTTTAGGTTCAAGGTGCTAGTCTCCCTATTATATGTGGCTCTCTGATCTTGAAAACAGTCATTTATGTTGATAGCTACAAATTCTTCACCTGTGCAGTTTTCCTGTAATCAAAAGATTCAAGTGAATCATGCCAGTTACGGTAACATAATCCTGCAGGAACATTGTCCTGTCATTTTGTGCTGTTGGGTGATTTCTTAAGTATGATGTGTGAGAATGGTCAGTGGATCACCTATCTATCTGAAAAGTGGCAGAAAACATTTTAGGCAAGAGTTAATTTGTTTTAGTTGTAGCAACTGAAATCAAAGGAGACACTTATTTAAACACAAACACTTTTGTGAAATAGCTTTATTTTAGAAGTTTTGATTTAACCAAAATAATATAGCTTGGCAAAGATCCCGGTTGCTGTGCTCCTTTCATGCAACTTCAGTAAATTCCAAAACAGAAAACAAAATATTAACATTAACAGTCAACAGGCTAGCTCTTATGTTTCCACAGGACTTCCTGTTCTGACCTCTGGTCAGCCAGTGTACAGTGCTTGCTTCTATAATGAAGCCTTTCCATGGACTTTAAAAGGTTTTGGATTTCATGATGACAAATGGTCAGAGAAGAAGAGAAATAAAATCATTGCTCCTGGCCAAGTCCATGGCAGCAACCATTCAGAAATTACTATGGGCATAAGAAAAGCAAAAATTCCAGACCGCAGTACTCAATTGAAAACATATTATGACTCAGATATGCATTTCTTCTGCCAGCAGGAGAATTACTGAGGTGGAGTTCTTGACCCCAGTTTAGAGCCCCCTCCTTTGGAATTGGCTTTCTATTCCAGGACAGATGGGATGGAGTCCAGACATTCATCATAATTCTATTTCAGATTAAGATCTGGGTGGTTATCCCAATTACTATGTACTACTCATTCTTGTGAAACCATGAGGCACCTAACCTCTGTACTACTAGAACCACCTCTTCATTGCACACCAGTTGCATGCTGTGGACCTGAGCAAGCAAAGCAAATTCTGAACATAAATTTGGAGGGCTGCAGTCTAAATATTTTGAGGAAGTTAATGCCATAAAACAAAATCTTTTATGCACTGCTAAGTAGCATTTAGAAGTAAAGGACCAACTGCTTCCACATTAGGAATATGTTTCCTTGCTACTCTTGATCTTGCAAGCAAGGACAAGGAATTGCAAACAAACAAATGCTTCTTCCCTTGTAATTGGGTGAGATAATTTGAAGTCTTATTGATGTAGTAATTCTTGTGCAAATGATGTTTCTTGCACATTACTCAAAACTACTGTTTCTGCTACTGTTAGGAACCAGAAGCAGCGAATGAGTTGAGCCTTTTTAAAACTATTAGCCAGTTCTGCTGCTCTTGCTGTCTCTCTCTGTCTGTCAATATGACCCATTTCATGTTAAGTTAAATGGGTCTCACACCTCAGTAAATGTGCAGAGGGAATCAATATAGTTATACCAATTAGGAAGCAGAGATGGATAATGTTAGTTTCTTCAACTACAACCCTCAGAATCCCCCAGCCAGCATGATCAGTGACTATTCTGTCTCAAGGATTCTGGACAGTGTAGTGCAAAAAAAGTAAATTTTCCAACCTCTACTATGAATCACTTTTCCTACTTAATTGAAGTCCACACCAATGAAATAAACACTACTAGTAGGATCGGGTTAGGAAGCATTTATATTGAAGAGAAGTAAAATATCCCCTTCACGGATTACTGCCTTGTCGTGGCGAAGGGGTTTGAGTAATTCAGAGAAGCTATGGGCTATTGCATGCAGGGACACCCAAGACAGACAGGTCATAGTGCAGAGTTCTGACTAAACGTGATCCACCTGGAGCAGGAACTGGCAAGCCACTGCAGTATATTTGCAAAAAGATTTTTTGGCCAGAGGATTGGAAAAGATCAGTCTACATCCCAATCCCAAAGAAGGGCAGTGCCAAGGAATGCTCCAACTACCGTACAATTGCACTCATTTCACACGCTAGCAAGGTTATGCTCAAAATCCTCCAAGGTAGGCTTCAGCAGTATGTGGACCGAGAACTCCCAGAAGTACAAGCTGGATTTCGAAGGGGCAGAGGAACTAGAGACCAAATTGCTAACATGCGCTGGATTATGGAGAAAGCCAGAGAGTTCCAGAAAAACATCTACTTCTGCTTCATTGACTACACAAAAGCCTTTGACTGTGTGGACCACAGCAAACTATGGCAAGTTCTTAAAGAAATGGGAGTGCCTGACCACCTTATCTATCTCCTGAGAAATCTATATGTGGGACAAGAAGCAACAGTTAGAACTGGATATGGAACAAGTGATTGGTTCAAAATTGGGAAAGGAGTATGACAATGCTGTATATTGTCTCCCTGCTTATTTAACTTATATGCAGAATACATCATGCGAAAGGCAGGACTGGATGAATCCCAAGACGGAATTAAGATTGTCGGAAGAAATATCAACAACCTCAGATATGCAGATGATACCACTCAGATGGCAGAAAGTGAGGAGGAATTAAATAACCTCTTAATGAGGGTGAAAGAGAAGAGCGCAAAAAATGGTCTGAAGCTCAACATTAAAAAAACTAAGATCATGGCCACTGGTCCCATCACCTCCTGGCAAATAGAAGGGGAAGATATGGAGGCAGTGACAGAGTTTACTTTCTTGGGCTCCATGATCACTGCAGATGGTGACAGCAGCCACGAAATTAAAAGACGCCTGCTTCTTGGGAGGAAAGCAATGACAAACCTAGACAGTATCTTTAAAAGCAGAGACAGCACCTTGCCGAGAAAGGTCCGCATAGTCAAAGCTATGGTTTTTCCTGTAGCGATGTATGGAAGTGAGAGCTGGACCATAAAGAAGGCTGACCGCCAAAGAATTGATGCTTTTGAATTGTGGTGTTGGAGGAGACTCTTGAGAGTCCCCTGGACTGCAAAGAGAACAAACCTATCTATTTTGAAGGAAATCAACCCTGAGTGCTCACTGGAAGGACAGATCCTGAAGCTGAGGCTCCAGTACTTTGGCCATCTCATGAGAAGAGAAGACTCCCTGGAAAAGACCCTGATGTTGGGAAAGTGTGAAGGCAAGAGGAGAAGGGGACGACAGAGGACGAGATGGTTGGACAGTGTCATCGAAGCGACCAACATGAATTTGACCAAACTCCGGGAGGCAGTGAAAGACAGGAGGGCCTGGCGTGCTCTGGTCCATGGGGTCACGAAGAGTCAGACACGACTTAATGACTAAACAACAAGTAGGATCGGAGGGTTAGGAAGCATTTATATTGAAGAGAAGTAAAATATGGGAAGTACCACACTGGATTTGCATTTGGCTTTATATATAAATTGATAAAATTACTGATTCCAAAAAATGACCCCAAAACAGCTAGTGTATTGAGGAAAAGTGAAAACAAAATATGGAAGGTGCCACATTGAATTTACATTTGCTTGTCTACACCTGTGACTATATGTTCTGTATGTCTGTGCCTGCATTGACAGAAAGAATGGTGAGAGCTGAATATGGTAAACAATGATAGACTAGGATATTTTCTAATAAAATATTCAATCTGTATCTTTGGAGGAAAGTCCCCCCCCCCTTAATTTCTACAGTTTGCTCTTGCTTTCCCCTGCATTTTGCCCCACATATCAGATGTCACTGTGTCATTCATGGGGAATCCTGTGATATTGTCATAAATCTATGGGGCAGAGTTACCTTCAAGAAAAACTGATAGCAACAAAATATAAGAAGATTATTGCCTGAAATCCTGCTGCATTATAAAAATGTCATCATTTCATTATTTGTATGCACCAGCAATGTACATGGCTGCTTAACATGACTCCCATTCCCCATTTTATCCTATACTACGGTGGGAGCTGGTGACTCCAAATGTGAAGATTTTATGAATCCACTCCAGATTTTAGTTTGCACTTAACAGAAGCTATCCAAAGTATTGAACCCTGTCCCCATAAAATAACATAAGATATCTTATGTTCACTTTCCCCTCTTTTCCTACTGCTTTCCACTTTTCCTAATATTATTGCCTGTTCTAGCGACTCTCTGCTGAAAGTCATGACAGCCCCAGTTTAGTTATTTTCACTTCTAGAGAGAGTTGAGGATTGGTTTGATGTTGCACTCACTTATTTGTCTTTCCATTATATATTTAAAGCTCAAACCCAGTACCACATTTCAAAAGATTCTACACAGTCTAAAACTTTATTGTAGTCTATGAAACACAGACTGATTTTTCTCCTACTGTTGTTGGTATGCTCAACATATATTTGCATTATGATGTCCAGTGCACCTTCCTTTCTAAATCCAGCTTTACTATTTGGCATTTCTCACTCCATATATGGAAAAATCTTTGTAGCAAAATCTTGAGCATCACTTCCCTTGCATAAGAAAGACATTTTTTAAACTGTGGAAACCTGTATCATACAAACATGGAAAACCTACCAAGGATCAAGGAATTGTAATATCTTCCCTTTGAAGAAAGCTTTAAGCATTTGGGGCTCCTTTTTTTTAGTTTTGGGCAGGAAGGATATTAATGATCGACATGATCCTGGTTTATAAAACTATGAATGGTGTCAAAAGAGTGGATACAGCTACCTAAGAAATCTGATGCATAGTAATTTCAGGACTTTCAAATGTAGTACTTTTGCTAGTCTTAATTAAAGCCAGATAAAGCAATGGTAACTACAGGCAAGAAATCAGAAAGAGACTTGGGCTCAGAAGTATAGCTGTGAAGGAACCAGAAAAGATCATCAAGAGTAAGGACATAATGAAGGGGACATCTTCCCATTTAAAGCTCAAAATCAAGGATCAAAGCATAGGCATAATCTTTATTGTGAGCTCTTTAAAACAATTAGTCTCTCCACAGCTCCCTACCAACAAAGTCATTGGAAGGAGAATAAGCTAAACTCCATCATATTATTCAGGTTCACACACCATAAGTCTTCCTTCTCTAATGTCTTTTGCTACCTTGTGTAACTTTTGGTACTGTAACCCCAGGCATAACTGCTGTTGTTGGGTTAAGATCATCTCATCCTATTTGATCTGATCTCCTTTCTTCAACGCTTCCCATGTGGGTCTACGTTTGGCCCTTGAGTCCTGGGGTTTCTCTCACTCCTCCAAACTGAGGTAATTGGGGGTGTAGTCCACCAGATGAGGGTCATGCTTGGCCTCCAAAAAAGCAGCATGGATTGTAGGGTCTTTCTGAGTCCATTCAGGGGCATCCACTCATTCCTCAATCGACTGGGCCCAACTCTTCCTCCAGTTGTAGGAACCTTCCTTGGTGGGATTAGTCTTCCCACCCTTCTGGGTTCCTCCATCTTTTGAGCTCCATGGATGTATTGAACCCTGGGTAGTACCTGGGAGAAAGAATCCATTATTGTGCCTGCCATGTAACTTTGTCAGGGACCCATGGAGGGCCAGTGGGGTACAAAGGTAAGACTCCTCATGAGCACCCCAGCTCACCTGCTCTCATTATGTTACTGGAAACTAAGGCCAAGATCATGCACACAATTGTATTCTGAATTACTATCTATGGATGTGAAAGATGGATAGTGCAGAAAAATAACAGGGGAAAAAATCAATTCATTTGAAATACAGTACGAGAGGAGAGCTTTGTGGATACCCCGAACCACCAGAAAGACCAACTAATGCGTCCTAGATCATATTAAACTCGAACACTCTCTGCAAGCAAATATGATAAAACTGAAGCTGTCATAGTTTGGGCACATAATGAGAAAACAAGACGTGCTGGAAAAGCCAATGCTGGAAAAAGTAGAAGGTAGTAAGGAAAACAGGAGGATCAAGTATGAAATAGATTGACTGCATAAAAGAAGCCACAGTCTTGAGTTTGCAAGAGCTAAGCAGAACTTTTAATGACAGGACATTTTGGAGGGCACTAATTCACAGAGTCACCATGAGTTGAAGACAACTTGATGGCACTTAACATCAACAGCAATAAATTTAGATTAAACAAGCAACGTGGCAGATAGAATCATTAGTAGCTGTTACTCATGATAGCCGATTTTTATTAGAATTAGGAAAAGTTTCTTTCTTGACTTCAACTCTTAGGATCCTCTAGCCACTAAGGCTGTTGGCTGTGCTGGCTAGTGGATTCTGGGAGTTGTAGTCAAAAAAAGAGTTTGTACAAGTTCTTTTAACCTCTACCTTATGCCTCTAAATTGTATCTGCTAGAAGATAAATAGGGTAACAGAATGAAATTCAACAGGGATAACTGCAAAGTACTGCACCTCGGGGGAAAACAGCAACTGCAGTTACAAGATCGGGGATACCTAGCTCAACAAAACTACAAGCGAGAAGGATCTTAGAATTGTCATAGATCACAAGCTGAATATGAGCCAACAGTGTAATGTGGCTACAAAAAAGGCAAATGCTATTTTAGGCTGCATTAACAGAAGTATAGTTTCCAAATCCCGTGAAGTGCAGTCCCCCTCTATTCAGCACTGGTTAGGCCTCACCTTGAGTATTGTGTCCAGTTCTGGACACCACACTTCAAGAAGGATGCTAACAAATTGGAATAAGTTCAGAGGAGGGCAACAAGGATGATCAGAGGGCTGGAAACCAAGCCTTATGAGGAAAGACTGAAAGAATTGGGCATGTTTAGCCTTGAGAACAAGTTCAGAGGAGCAAGGTTATGCTCAAAATCCTACAAGGCAGGCTTCAGCAGTATGTGGACCGAGAACTCCCAGAAGTACAAGCTGGAATTCGAAGGGGCAGAGGAACTAGAGACCAAATTCCTAACATGCGCTGGATTATGGAGAAAGCCAGAGAGTTCCAGAAAAACATCTGCTTCTGCTTCATTGACTACGCAAAAGCCTTTGACTGTGTGGACCACAGCAAACTATGGCAAATTCTTAAAGAAATGGGAGTGCCTGACCACCTTATCCATCTCCTGAGAAATCTCTATGTGGGACAGGAAGCAACAGTTAGAACTGGATATAGAACAAGTGATTGGTTCAAAATTGGGAAAGGAGTACGACAAGGCTGTATATTGTCTCCCTGCTTATTTAACTTATATGCAGAATACATCATGCGAAAGGCAGGACTGGAGGAATCCCAAGGCAGAATTAAGATTGCCGGAAGAAATATCGACAACCTCAGATATGCAGATGATACCACTCTGATGGCAGAAAGTGAGGAGGAATTAAAGAACCTCTTAATGAGAGTGAAAGAGGAGAGCGCAAAAAATGGTCTGAAGCTCAACATCAAAAAAAACTAAGATCATGGCCACTGGACCCATCACCTCCTGGCAAATAGAAGGGGAAGATATGGAGGCAGTGACAGAGTTTACCTTCTTGGGCTCCATGATCACTGCAGATGGTGACAGCAGCCACGAAATTAAAAGACGCCTGCTTCTTGGGAGGAAAGCAATGACAAACCTAGACAGCATCTTAAAAAGCAGAGACATCACCTTGCCGACAAAAGTCCGCATAGTCAAAGCTATGGTTTTTCCTGTAGCGATGTATGGAAGTGAGAGCTGGACCATAAAGAAGGCTGACCGCCAAAGAATTGATGCTTTTGAATTGTGGTGTTGGAGGAGACTCTTGAGAGTCCCCTGGACTGCAAAGAGAACAAACCTATCTATTTTGAAGGAAATCAACCCTGAGTGCTCACTGGAAGGACAGATCCTGAAGCTGAGGCTCCAGTACTTTGGCCATCTCATGAGAAGAGAAGACTCCCTGGAAAAGACCCTGATGTTGGGAAAGAGTGAAGGCAAGAGGAGAAGGGGACGACAGAGGACGAGATGGTTGGACAGTGTCATCGAAGCTACCAACATGAATTTGACCCAACTCCGGGAGGCAGTGGAAGACAGGAGGGCCTGGCGTGCTCTGGTCATGGGGTCACAAAGAGTCGGACACGACTAAACGACTAAACAACAACAAGCCTTGAGAAAAGAAGACTGAGGGGTGATATGATAGCACTTTTCAAATATTTGAAAGGCTGTCATACAGAGGAGGGGCAAGATCTGTTCTCGATCATCCCAGAGTGCAGGACACGCAACAATGGGCTCAAGTTAAAGGAAGCCAGATTTCGGTTGAATATCAGGAAAAACATCCTAACCGTTAGAGGAGTACGACAGTGGAATCAGTTACCTCGGGAGTTGGTGAGTGCTCCAACACTGGAGGCATTCAAGAAAAACTTAGATAATCACCTGTCAGATATGCTTTGATTGTATTCCTGCATTGAGCAGGGGGTTGGACTTGATGGCCTTGTAGGCCCCTTCCAACTTCACTTTTCTATGATTGCTGCCCTCATGTTTTTGTACTTTCCAAATGTACAGAAACCGGATGCTAGACTAGATGGACTCTTAGTGAGATCTAGCACAGCTCCTTTTATGTCCCTGTTTTGGAGGTTTAGAGCATCAGTGTCAGGCATGCAAGACTCAATATTATTTCTAAGCAAACATCTGAACGGAAGCAAATCTGGCACATATTCAGCTTATTGTGTAAACGTATGTGCTGTGTAGCAGGGAATAAATGCTTCAGATGTTTTCCTTGGCTTAGTGTGTATTTTATGTTTTCAAAGGCACAGGTTAAATATATATTTTGAACATTGTTAGTGAGATTTACTTTGTAGAGATATATAATCATTTTCTCATCTTTCCAATTTAAAAAAAAAAAAACCTCCTAAGTACTTTTTTAAAGTTTAGTTTTCAGCATGACTTAACTTTCTTTGGTGTTATTATTGGTGACATTCTAGTAGATTATGGTTATGTTGTAGTAGTTTACTATCTGATTGATAGCTCAGTGAGTTAGGTCTGGAGCCAGAGGTTGAGAGTTTGATTCCCCACTGTGTCTCCTTGACATGGGCTGAACTTGATGATCCCTAGGGTCCCTTCCAGCTCTGTAACTCTAAGATAATCAGATTTTATTGAAATGCACAAAACTCTACTTTATTTTTCAATTTGAGGTTTTCTGAATACATGAAGTCTTCTGAAACAGGAGTTGTTTCTGTAAGAGCATGAATTGAACCTCACATTGGGCTACAGTTCCTAGAATTTCCCCAGCCTGTAAGATCATGTAGGGTTGTAGTCCAAAAAAAATAACTTCTCCAATGTCCAGCTTCCACACTATACTGCTTTCTTAGGCCCTTGATCATTATTAAATAATTCTGTTAATTTACTAAGCCCTCACTGTGGCACAGCCAAGTTTCCTGTCACATCCTTTTCCCCGTCATTGCTTTTCTGAACATTTAGTTCCTGTCTCCCACCCCCACTCCTGCAGTTATCCTTTCTGTGTGTGGATCTTTGTGCACACAGTATGTTCTGGTTCTTTCTTTTATCTTTCATCCCCAGATGTTGTATTGATCCCAGTCCTGTTTTTCCCCTTTCTAACCATGTTGAATCCTGCAATTTATTTAATTTGAAGACAGAGAAAGGTATGCAGGTGCTCCAACAAATGCTGTGTTTTTATAGTAGGGTCTGTAGAATTTCTTCCATCAGGTTCTCTCTTTTCTTGGCTCATGTAGAATGCCTCCAGTGCAGCAAATCCCCTTTCTTGAATATCTTAATTGGCACATATAGGTCCCTGATCTTCTACTTCATTTTCAAAACAGTTTCCCATTGATCTGTTCACTTAAAGGATTTATATTCTGTTTTTTCATGGTTAAGTACCAAGTGAACAAACTGAAACATTTGTTTAAAAATACATTCAATGTTAAAATAAAAGTAGCAGCAGTAAAACTCAATTTAAAAAAGAGCATCAGTACAACTAAAGTTAATCTCAAAGAGGAATAAATTACCAGAAATAAATTTACTATTTTGATCTATCACCAAAGGAGGAAAGAAGGGGAGTCAGCTATTTCTTTCTAGGTGTAGAGATTTTTAAAAAATGCTGTACCACATCAGAGGAAGCCCTAACTCTAGTTGCTGTTGCCTTATTTCATAGGGTAACAGGGCCTCTGATAATAACAGCAGTCTGAAGGAAGATTCATTTTTCTGTTACTTTAACACCAAGTAAATATTAAGGTATGGTTCCTCCTTTCACATACACATACGTTCCTCTGTAGACCTAGTCCTACTGAGGAGGGTCTCATAATGTTCTCTCAGTTATTTGACATCACTTGGTTGCCAGTTGAAAACACATTTATTTGCTCATGCTCTTGAAGACAGGTAATTTGTCTGGTTCTTGACAATGGATTTCTTGTATGTTATTATGTATGTTCTGTGCTGTCAAGTCAGAACTGACATAGGGCCACTATAAGTGAGTAAGTGAGATATTAAGGAGTGATTTTACCAGTTCCATTCCCCCAGTGAGTTTCCTTGGCCAAGGAGGAATTGGAACCCTGTTCTCTAGAGTCCTAGTCCATCATTTTATTCACTGCACCACACTGGGAATCTGTATGTTATTACATATCTGTAACTATTATTGTAATGATCTTTTGTGTTGCATTGTGATTTAGACATGTTGTTTGATACCTATATGTTTCTATATAAGTTTTTGCTAAAGGTTAGTATAAATATGTCCATCCACACATACATATACATATGATATTAATTCATATTAGAGATACTGTTTGGGCACAATCTATAGAAACACTGGTTTAAGCAACATGAACTTGGAGAGAAAACAGTTGAGGGATTTCACTCCTAGGTGAGTCTGCAACTGAGCTGGTTTGGATTTTCACAGATTAATTCATTAAAGTATATTTAGTTAAAGAGCATGGCTTGGCCCCATAACTAACAAGTTCTGTTGGTTTCAACTGGTCTGCTCTACGTATGGAGTAGTCTTCTTTAAATTTGCAATCAGTAAGCCTCATCCTAATATACTTAATGTTTGTATACGAATAATTGCATGAAGTTATGTCAGATGTGTAACATAAATTTGCACATATTACAGTTATGTTATTTAATAGTATCTCAACTCTGTTGCAACATTAAGCACAAGTTCTGAATATATATATATACAAAAAAGTATATATATAAAAGTATATATATATATATTTCAAATGTTCTGTGTGTATATATATAATATATTACACACACACACACTTTTTTGTGTGCTGAGGTGTTCCTGGACACTCAGAGACCTTAGTTTGGTTCAGTTGGATTTCTGGGTGATTTTGAAACTTCAGAACATTTGAAATCATTGAGAATATGCCTGATGCATACTTACAGCTACATAGGTCTTCCCATTTTTATTTTTAATGTTCTTTGGTGTTTTTTTTCCATTTTCAAGTCTCTTGGCAAAATCAGAACAGCAGGTTCTTTCTTCTCAGTTCATTGTTCTGTGGAAGTGGGTTGCTTGGAGTTCACACTTTGTTTTCCTGCTGTTTTTGTGGGAAGTTGGCTGTGGTGCAAAAGATATGGGAATAATTTGTAGGAAGTGGGTTTGTTTAGGGAAGCAATTAAAAAGCAACTGCTTGCACATCTCCTAAATGTATGCTTTAATTCACAGCACTGCTAAATGTAGTAGCGAGCAGAAAAATTCTTAGTTCTCTAACCTTAGTCATTTCATTAAAACAAAACAAACCTTTGACTTCTCTTTCTTACTTTTTCTGTATTATTTTTAAGAACAGTAAATACACATAGTGGAGCATTTCCCTTTAAGCAACATTTTAAAAAATGTACAAAATAGCTTTTTATGTATAAAAATGATTAGCCATGCTTTTTTTCCTATGTTATATATGTACTTTTAGTTGTAAGAGGAACTGTGTATAAAGTCATTTATTCTGATAAACAGATGAAAAATCTGTAAACATCGTCCCATCAGAAACAGCTGCAGATCTATGATTTGGTCTACATACTCAGAAAAAGTGCAATGTATATTTCATGACTGTACCATTTCCAAATGTCATAGAGGGGAGTCACATGTTTGAAATTCTCCCACATTAAAAAGAAGAAGAAACTTTCCACATGCAGGAAGGGATTTTAGTTGATCCAGTCAAATATATGATGGGAAATATGGACTACCAGAGTCCAAGAGGGGTATTCCACATGTTTTTTGTCAAGATGTAGATGGACAGCTTTTGAATTTTACATTGATTTGGAAAATCACAGTAAGCCCCTGAGGCAATAAAGCATAGCACAGAATTGTTAATTAATTTTGAGGGTGTACACCAAAAACAATATCTGGATCAGATTCTAATTTGGTATTTCAGAAGGAAGTTTTTTTTGGACAAGACATTCAGAAGACATCCATTTCAGTTCTGAATCAGAACTCATTTTGGAGACTTCAGACCTTTGTGATAAACCCTATGAACCTATTAGTCATACATGTGAAGTTATGTGAAACTGTATGTGACTATATTCCCTTGTGTATATTGTAATGCCATGCACCTGATGCTTAGTCTAATATAGCGTTGTTGTACAATCCTATCTTTAAAATATTTGTTTTTCTTATTTATATAGCCATTCAGATAGCAAAACCTAAGCTCATGGTAGGGTTGTTGTTTTTTGCAAGTTGTAGAATAATCATGAACTTCATAAGAATTCATGCAAATTGGGAGAAATTGACATTTGCTGAAATACGAAGAATCACAGAAAGGATGGGTGGTTGATCGCTACTGACACATATCAACATAATGCCTTTGTTTGTCTGTTCATTTAAAAAAATACTTTGCTTTTATTGACAGTGAAACTGAAAGTGGCTATCAATTTATATTTATTTATTTAAAATAGTTTTACCCCACCTTTCTCCTTAAAAGGACCCAAGGAAATAACTGAGAAGAATAATCGCAATAATGCAAAAGAACAAGAGAAACAAATGAAAATATAATAAAATGGGATAGAGTGCTCAGTATCTGCTGAGGGAATACTAGAATCCTGTGGAAAAAGAAGGAGGTGATCTTCTTTTCACACTATAGCCTCCCCTGCATCATGAAAACTTGTTAGGCTGGGAAGCCTTCTCACAGCTCATTTCTGAGAAGCTTTAAGGGGCTATAGGACGGAAAGGAAGGGAAGGGCATTATCTTGCATTGCCCTATAGCACTGGCAGCATGCTGAATTTAGGGGATAGAAACTGGAGATGTGTGAAGTCCCCCGACTTCCAAAAGGAAGGGAGTTCTTGGCTGTTTGGGGGATGTGGATTCCCCCCCCCCCCCCAGAAAAGGTATGGTAGGATTGGCTTGCTTTAGTTTTGAACTAGGGGGCGGAAGGCTATCCCTCCTCTTTTTTTATGCTTAAAAAAGAACACAATCTGCCTGAGCATTATGCAACTGGAAATGCAGATAAGGAGGCTACCATGCCACTCCTAAAATATATATACTTAAAGTTATAGCTATTTAAAAAAAATTGTCATTGCATATGAAGTATCACTACAGCCTAGCTCTAGCTCAGGTGCAAAGTGTGCAAAGAAAGAAGGTAATAGGAAGGCATATTTTATAACGTTTTCTATGAAACTCTTCATTCATGGATGTGCTTTGCAAGCAGCTTCCCCCAGTAAAACTAAGAGTTAGTATTGTACAAGGGGAAGCTCTAGGTGCAGAGCAGAGCACATACAGAACACTGAGGTGGTGGTGCATAGGTTTCTGGGATTTCTGGCTGTCCTTTGAAGACCATTTCTGCCTGGCAAATATGTATATACTGAATGGGGTGACTTGTGGCCTTCAGATTCCCAGATTTTGAAGTCTGTCGTAGACCGCAAAGCCAGCTAGCTATTCATTCACAGGAGTTGTGAGTATCTTCCACGCAGTTCACAGTTTACTTGGGCTGTGGCCACTTTACAAGCTTGAAACTTGTTTTGCTGAATGATTTGTTTCTGGAAAGGATGCTGATAAACAGGTGTATAAATTTCTTTTGAAAAATGGAGGCAAGGATGAATGAAAAAGACGTGGCGGTTCCAGACACTTTCTTGCTGGCGAAACTGACTTGTATTTAAAAATCTTGCAGTAGGAATGTTGTTATATTGATGTGACCATATCTATCAGTAATTTTAAGGGGGTCCATGTTGGTCTGTTGCACAGCTGCTGTTGATCAGCTGCTCCTTGGGGCATAAGCAGACAGGTGTTTTCCCTTCGGGTAGCTTGCTAAAGCCTGCCTGAAGGGAATCCCACCCCCGGGGCTGGGGGATGGCTTGGTTCCCCTTTCCTCCTCTTCTTATGCCCGCCTGCGGCTGCGGGATGGCTTTGATCCCTGCTTTCCCTCCTCTTGCTATGCCCCGCGGGGCTTAGCAAGAGGAGGGGGAAAGGGATCAAAGCTTTGCGGAATTGATTAGTTGTTCATCAGGTCACTGGGGGGCAATTCGTGGTTCAACTTGACGACCCACGGACCAAGATGAAGTGCCAAAATGTCCCCATCTCTAGTCTGTGATCAGATCCTTGCAAACAATTATGAATGGCTACCTTTAGGGCTCCAGGGATACCCAATTTGTACGATAACCTGCCCAATTATTTAGGCACAAAAGTAGCATTCAGACAACATTTTCTGTTTCTAACCTTTTGATTATATTTTTTGTGCTAAGCAAACAAATATTTGAAAATATTTTATTTATTTAAAATATATATTTACCCCACCTTTCTCCTCAAAGAGGAACCAAGTTGGCCTACATCATTAAAAGACAGTATTTAAAAGCTAACAACAGTGAGTATACAATTACTAAAAAGGATCAAATGAATACCATATTAAAAAGCATAAGCAGCACCAAAACACATTAAAAGCAGTAAGGTACAGCAATCCATTTAAAAAACCCACTTAGACACCCAGTCACTAAGGGAAAGGCCTCTCCTGATTATCTTAACACTTGAGCAGGCTCATAAAAGGAGATGTGGTCTTTTAAGATAGCCAGGGCCCAAGCTGTTTAAACCAGCACTTTGAATTCTGCCCAGAAGTGGACCGTCAACCAGTGGAGCTGCTGTAAGAGCGGGGATAAAGTGATCCCTGTGACCAGCCCCAATTATCAATCTGGCTGCTGTGTTTTGGACCCACTGAAGTTTCCTGACACTTTCCATAGGCAGTCCCCCATAGAGTGTGTTACAAGGTAAGCCTTCACATATCTGCAGACTGCAGATCATGAAGGCTTTTTATACCCAATAAAAGGTTTTAAAGATGCTGCAAACTATTTCTTCTTTGGTTGTTGTAGGTTTTTCGGGCTGTCTGGCCGTGTTCTTGAGGTTTTTCTTCCTAACGTTTTGCCAGTCTCTGTGGCCAGCACCTTCAGAGGACAGGAGTCATAACTCTGTGCTCTGGTGCAGTTTGTGGGATAGTTGAGTATTTATAGCTGTGGGATCAGCTTTTTGTCCTTTTCAGGAGATTGGGTGATTATGGTGATCAGCGTGTTTTTTGTTGTGGGTGTATTGTGATAAGGGGGAGAGATGATTTGTCACTGTGATTGATGGGTGTCGTTAGCTGGTCTTTTGTGTGCAGTGATCACTGGTCCTTGTGGCTGGGTAGAGTTCGTTGACCTTTTGCAGGCTGTGTTTTTCAGTGCTGGGACCAGGCTTTGTTTAGTTTTAGACTTTCTTCTTTTTTGTTGAAGCTCTGCTGGTGTTTGTGGATTTCAATGGCTTCACCACGAATCCATAAATACTCAACTATCCCACAAACTGCACCAGAGCACAGACAGAGTTCTGACTCCTGTCCTCTGAAGATGCTGGCCACAGAGACTGGTGAAACATTAGGAAGAAAAATCTCAAGAACACGGCCAGACAGCCCAAAAAACCTACAACAATCATCGGATCACGGCCGTAAAAGCCTTTGAGAATACATATTTCTTCTTTATCTGTCAATAAGAGTATATGAAGTGTACAACCATAGAATGGTTTGTGCTTATTTCCTCCCATTTCTATATGTTTTTTTTTCTCAGAAGGTCACAAGAGAGCCTGCATATATACAAATGTATGTGCCTAGACTCTAGAGCAGCCATGGCGAACCTATGGCACGCGTGCCACAGCTAGCATGCAGAGCCATCTCTGCGGGCATGCAAGCCATAAGTCGCCGGATCGCTACTCCCCGCCCCCCCCAGCCAAACCTGAGGAGGCGGCTGCAGCCACGGTGCTGGCACCCCGATAGGCAGCGGGCCAGGATCCGGAGCAGTTGGAGCTGGCAGCAGATCTGGAGTGGGGTCTCGAGGCACCTCCATGCCCAGGATTCCCCCTTCCGCCACCACTTCCGGTTCCGCTGCCGCCACCGCCTGCCACCTGCTAGGTTGTTGTTTTTTTCCAGTTTGGGCACTCAGGCCCAAAAAAGGTTCGCCGTCACTGCTCTAGAGCAGTGGTGGTGAACCTTTTTGGGCTCCCATGCCCAAACTGAAAAAAGAAAAGAAAAAAACAACCAGTGGGCGGCGTGCCGCTGCCGCGGCAGAACCAGAAGGAGCGGCGGAAGGGGGAATCTCGGGCACAGAGGTGCCTTGAGACCCCACTCCAGATCTGCTGCCAGCGCCAGCTGCTCCAAATCTGCCTGCCGAAGCACCAGCACCGCGGCTGCAGCTGCCTTCTCAGGTTTGGCTGTGCGGGGGGGAGTAGCGATCTGGCGACGTATTGCTCGCGTGCCTGCAGAAAGGGTTCTGCGTGCCAGCTGTGGCATGCGTGCCATAGGTTCACCATTGCTCCTCTAGAGTCTTTTCATGTGATTGGAGATTTTAGAAGTTGCAGAATTCTTGACATAGATTTATACAAAGTGGAATCTGGAGTAAGATGTATATATGTGCAGCAGTGCACATGTGCACACACATGTGCATGCACACATACATACATGGATATATGCTCACAAATATAGTTTGCCTGCACTCTCAATCTGAGGGATGTTATGAATTCCATGCTAAGTTTTATGGAACTGGCTGGAAGATTATAAATTCACTAAATAAGAAAATATGTTCCTTTATTCTTCCAAATTAAATGTGTCTTGTCAGTGTCATGACTGAACTAAGCAGTTATTTTTAAGTGATGAATTCAAGTAGGTGAGTTATAATTTCCAAACCATTGATAAAATACTTGTATAGGAAGGCGATGACAAGATCATTCTTTCTTGCTTTTCATTCCAAAAAAATTCTTGTTCCTCTGCTGTGTCATGAACACAGTACGTGGCACATTGTGTGATTTGATGAATCAGTTTCATAGAGGTATAATATGTTCCAGATGTGTAAAGCAACTCTTGACACAGGTGACTGCACTTGAAGCCATGCCATCTGCATCTGTACTGGCCATTTTCACAAGTGATTCTCAAAGTGTATAATGTTTCCCTCATCTGCAATACATTTTTAAACAACACTGGGTAGAATGTGCTGTATACAGAAATGCTATCTCCCTCTTTTTGTCTTGCCTGAACAATATTCCCAAATTCCATAGTATTGCAGATTTATCATGTAGTTGCTATTTTATAGTCAATGGAAAAATAGAGGAAGGACCCTATTATACTATATTTAATAATCTCAAAAAGCAGTAGTAAATTGATAATTACTTCCACAGTCTTCATTCTGGTGAAGTCTAACCGATGGAAAATTATATAGCATGTTTCTGTGTAAATATGTATGGTCATCTAGTTGTAAATAAATATACAGTGTCAGTATTTATTCTAAAATCCTTCAGCTTGGATGTTTTTGTCATTTAAATAATCATCCATATAGGCACTCTGAGCAATGGCGAAACTTCACATTCTTCAAGTTGCTCGAGGTCTAACATTACACACCAGGGAAGGGTTTTCAAAAGTTCTGGACTGGGTTTGGGCTTCAAAAACATATGTGAAAAGCAGTAAAAAGAGCAAACAAGACAACTTTACTGCTCCACAGGGGTGGGGGACTGAAGTGATACATTTTTTAAACTGGAGAGGCACATCTCTAGCATCTGCTGCTATTTAAATACTTCTTTTCAGTCAAAGGATTTGGATTTTTGACTAAGTACATTTAAAAGTCTGACAGAAGGGGACCCAGTGTCTCAAATTAGATTCTATAATTCAGAATAATATATAGCAAACCTTTTAAATCTCCAGTGTTACTTTAATGGTTTTTAATGGGAATGTTTTAATTATTAGAAAACATCTGTAAGATTGTTTTTGTTTTTAGGTTGACCAGAAAATTTTGAAAGCCCAGTGAGCTGGAAATGTGTGCTTAATTAAAACTGTCATTCCTCAAATAACTAGATTCCAACTCAGCCCAGACAATGATGCAACGTTGAGATATCCCTTTTTAGCCTGAGAGATCCCTTTTTAACTCAGAGAAGCAGTGAAAATAGGTGAAATTCTCTTGCTTTGTTATGCATGCAGAAAGCAAAAGGCATTGCATCCTGTCATTCCTAGCCAGCAATTAACAAGTAATCTTTGGGATTCTCAGGGCCACTAGCTCTTGAGAACCTCACCAGAGACTCATTAATTGCCAACTAGGAACAGTGAATGCTATGCCATTTGTGTAACAAATCAACAAGATTTCAGCCAATATGATTTTGTTCAGCTGTGTGAGCTGTTGTCATAGGTGGCCCACAGTACTAGGAGGCACCTCTCCACCAAATTTAGAACAAGTTTTCCTCAGTGCTTAGATCACAGGCTAGAGCTCACAAAGAGAGTATGGCTTAATAAGAAGCTGACGGCATACACCAAGATCCAGGTCTATAGAGCCTGTGTCCTGAGCACACTCCTGTACTGCAGTGAGTCCTGGACCCTTTGTGCATGGCAGGAGAGGAAGTTGAACATGTTCCATATGTGTTGTCTCCGACGCATTTTTGGTATCACCTGGCAGGACAAAGTTCCAAATAGAGTAGTCCTAGAACAAACTGGAATTTTTAGCATGTATACATTACTGAAACAGCGACGTCTACATTGGCTTGGGCATGTCGTGAGAATGGCTGATGGTCGGATTCCAAAAGATCTCCTGTATGGAGAATTAGTCCAGAGGGAGACCATAGCTGTGATACAAGGATATCTGCAAGCGGGATCTGAAGGCCTTAGGAATGGACCTCAACAGATGGGAAACCTTGACATCTGAGTGTTCAGCCTGGAGGCAGGCGGTGCAGCATGGCCTCTCCCAATTTGAAGAGACACTTGTTCAGCAGGCCGAGGCAAAGAGGCAGTCCCGAAACCAGCCAAATCAGGGAGCTGGACAGGGGACAGATTGTATTTGTCTTCAGTGTGGAAGGGATTGTCACTCTCGAACTGGCCTTCTCAGCCACACTAGACGCTGTTCCAAGACCTCCATACTGAGCACGTTACCATAGTCTCTCGAGAGTGAAGGATGCCTACTACAGATCACAGGCTGTCTATGGCATTTGCACAAGTCCTCTTGTTCAAGATTTGGAATGAACTGAAGGAAATTGTAAAGTGAATATTAGAGATTCCAGCAAAGGTTATTAATCCAGAGCCCAAATTTGTCTTTTTGCAGTGGGACTATACCTGCGTAAATAGAAACCAAAGAGAAAAGAAGCTGCAGACCTCTCATATCCTAGTTGATTCTTCATTGCAGCATCTGCAAAATCTTTACGAGGGTGGGGGAAGCCCACCTCTTCAACAAGATATTCAAAGGGTCCTCTGATATGATTTGAGGAGCTTTCCCATCGTGCAGCAGCTTTCGTAGGTGTACCCTTGTAAACTATGCAATCAAATGGAACCCCATTACGATATTAGATTGAGTAAGATGATATAAGAGGTTGCATGTGCAAGAATCACTTGGAGAGCAACCTCTCCGTAAAAGAGCCTCTTGCTTCAAGAGTTCCTGTGGGATATGGGTTTCTGCCTCAGTGTTTTTTACCGTTGTAATTTCTCTATCTCAGAAGTTTCACATGGCCAAGAAAGATTTTTCCATGCTGCCAGAAGTTGTCTTTTCAATACTAGGAATCTGAGAGGGTTCTAGACAATTCCTGGCTGTCAGAATTGTGAACTGAATAGGGAACACGGGGTCAAAATTGGAATAGCTCAGAAATGAGCTAAGCGGTTTCCTGGTGGTAAGATGGTGGCTTGCTATCCTTTATGAAACAGTCTGAGAGAAACCCTACTGTTTTGCCCATCTGTGTCACACAGTTCTCTGTCCCATTTCTCAGCAGAAACTTCTGTTTGCTCCATGACACTGACAGATGTAAACAAGATTAGTCTCCCCAGAAATTCAACTCCAGTTAAATTAATTTGTGGATCAGGCTACGCATTATTCTCAGTTTCTGTCTTCACATGACTTCACATGAACACGTAGAACAGAAGTATTGATAAAATAAAGATCATTCACAAGAATGGCAGGATCTTGTACAGTACTAAAAGCAGTTTTCAAAAGGACCAATAAGCTAGTTTTACTTTTCCTGAAAGACATGATTTAAGAGCAGTAACAACAGAATCCAGTTTATAGCTATGAATACTTGCATTTCACATGTATTTTTAAAAATAGTAATATCCTTGAAGAATGAGCTCTAAATGCTTTAGATCTCTTCATTTTTTTACTGTGTTGTCCAGGAAAGGATATATGACTGGGCAGAAAGGAAGGTCCACTTCCTAGGACTCAATCAGTATAAGTTTTCAATGATATTTCAGGGATGAATAAGAAATTCTTCATCTCTAAGGCATCCTTATAACAAAGTGTTACACACATATGAAGGAGAGCCACGCAACAACAAGAGTTTCAGCTGATATTGCTTACTGCTAAATAAACAAGCCTCTGTTCAAAAACATTTATTCTTCTTCCAAGTGTACATACTTTCACATCTATAGATCAAAGCCTCAGTGAAATCTATATTATCCACTATTTGTATGATTTTACTCTCAAGACAATTTTGTTGTATTATCTTCTCAGGAAGCACTATCAGTTGTGAGTGAAGATCAGTCTTTATTTGAGTGTGCCTACGGAACTCCCCACCTTGCTAAAACAGAGATGACAGCCTCCTCTTCTAGTGAATATGGGCAAACATCAAAGATGAGTCCACGTGTTCCCCAGCAGGACTGGTTATCACAGCCTCCAACCAGAGTCACAATAAAGATGGAGTGCAATCCAAATCAAGTTAATGGCTCAAGGTAAGAAAGAGAGATTTAATGAATGGAAAGCCACCTCGGGTTGTTTTTAAGGAGAAAGGTGGGATAAAAATATTTTAAATAAATTCTGTTTGGTCCGAACTCTCCACAAACAAGGATTCTGCTATGTGTGAATTAGGGGCAGGCCTCGGTTTACATAGCCTTTTTCAGACTTTGGAAGAGTTAGTTTTTTAGACTACTACAGCCAGAGTTGGGACTCATTTACATGCCTGTTTTGGAACAGGCTGAAGTGGGCTAAGAGGTTCAGTATGGTGTTTGGTGCAATCCTCATATCAAGATTGCATACAGACTTCAAGGAATCCTATCTGGCTCGCTGTCAATTTGCCAAATTTGTGAAGTGTAAGCCATTTTTTGGTGTGGGTAGGATCACTCTGTTTTGGTTCATTTAAGCACATCTGATCACTGGAAACAAACCAAAAGTGAGAACTCCTGTCAATTGCTGATATCGTGAAGTAGCTTAAGAAGAGGGATACTTCAGGGTATTGGCAAACTAAACACTTCCTTGGCTCTATGGAGGATCCTGGCAAGGACGTTTTAAAAATATATTCTCAGTAGTGAGAAGAGACTGTGATGCAGCAACAGGGATTTTTCTTTGCTTTTCTCTTCCAGTTGAGAGTCAGTCGAGAAAAGTGGCCAAAAAAAAACCAAACCTCATTGACCCTTGCTGTCCTCTCCTGCTTCCAGGATGAACTTTTCCATTTGGTTTTTATTTCTTTTAAACTGACACAGCACATATGCCCTGCCCCAAAACACATTTTTTTTTTAAAAATCACTTTCTCAGCTGCTCCAGAGAGGCATGAAAGTGTTTAATTTGCCAATATCTTGATGTGGCTCCCTTCTTAAGCAACTTCACTATATCAGCAATTGATGGGTCTCTCTTTTGGTCTCACTTTTGGTTCATTTCCAGTGATCAGATGTGCTTAAATGAACCAAAATAGAGTGACCCTACCGACACCAAAAAAGTAGAAGCCACTGACAGGGGCCAGAAACGTGTGGATAGGACTGCTCTTGGGTTGGGCAGGTTCACTACAGCAAAGAGGTAGTCTGATTGCTATCGTTAGGAATGAACAAACCCATCTCTGCAGCAACGCAAACAGCAGGGTAAACACCTGGGTAGTCAGCCTCTTGTTGTCCAAAAAGATAACTTTTCTGAGCTCTGGTCCTACACTAATCCCCTTGCCAAGAGAACGCATGAAGGACACTAAACTGTGAGATCCCATAGTTATTCATATGCAAATTCTCTCCTAATTTTATAATATTAAACACACTGTAAAGAGGGCCAGAGAAGGGGATAATACCTTGAGTGAGTTCTGTATCTTGGCAGTGTGGAAGTTTAGGCTAAAAAACCTTCTAGCTACACGGGTAAAAGGTTCAGGGACCTACAGAGCAAAATTAGCTTCAAGTATCTTGAATATCACCCCTTATTTTCTTGTTTTCCTCAACTGGCATTTACAGTCTCAGTAACTCACTCTGGGGCACTGGTAAGAGAAAAAAAAATAAAAGGTCAATTTACACACAGTTCTGAAGAGATCAAAACAGCATATTATAGAAAATAATGACAGGTTACATGAACAGAGCTTAAATGGACTAACCAGCTTCATGACTGACTACACGACTGCATACTGGCTAACTACGTGACTGACTCACTACATGGCTGACTGAATAACTCTAACTGACCACTAACTGAAAAAGAGTGGGAAAAGAGTTCTTAAGTAGAGAGGTATAGTTTTCTTTAAAATCTGAGGCACAGAGGGAACAATTGGTTGCTGCCCGATCGATTGACAGCCACCCCAGCCCAGAAAGACCTCTTCCTGCCAAAACCTTTCAAAGGCAATAATTCCAAAACTGAAAAGGTGAGCATGTGCAGGGTCATATGGCCATAATGTCTGGATGAAATATGTCAAGTCTAACAATTAATCTGTAAAGGGACTGAAAGAAAAAATGATGAAAGGTGGCAATCACTATAACTAGGAATGCCCTTTTAAAAGCTTTTCTTAATTGCTCCAGATTTTGTGTGGAGTCATACGTGGCTAATTTCTCATGCAGCTTCATTTTCACAACTCGTTGCTGGAAAGGGTTGCATCAGCAGACCCCTTTCAACATTATGTTACAATACAGTACTTTAGATTTATTGTTGCTCCATGTTTAGGCTAAAGGATCTGCAGACAAACCTCTATTTCAAGTAATTACTATTTTGCCTTCTCAATGCAGAAAGATGCATGTAAAAATATGTCTTCTGCTTAGTTTACATACTAATGCAAGTGGAATAATTGTCATCCAGATAGCTGGTAAGGGCATATGTCTCTGGAGCCAGGGAGCAGAAGTTCAAATCTCCACTGTGCCTGTCAGGAGAGTGGCCAACAGAGATCATTGAGCTTGTGTGAAACTGATGGGGTTACATGCCCCTCCATCTTTGGAGCCTTGAGCAAGCTGCACAGTCACAGAGCACCACCACAGAGGGAGACTAGAAAGTCAATTCTGAGTATTTTATATCTAGAAAACACTGGGAGATTTGTTGCAAGTCAGAATCAATTTAATGTCACATAATTATTATTATATAATGTGCCTGGCTCCATCGGATTAGAAACCCATTAGTTCAAACCTTCACTCCAGTGCTTTTTCTCTACTTCCACCCCCAAAACCAACTTTTTTTTAACACTAGTCTTTTTTCTTCCTCCATCCTTATACTCAGCCCAGCATTTCACTTTTATTCATGTGGAAAGAAGTCTGGAGATATCAATTTCACCTTTACATCTAATTATTACTACTAAAAAACAGTATTTTCTGCCTATATTATATGTTTGCCTGTTAGTCTGTCATAATTTAAACTCATTTTTTTTACAAATTGATTACCATGCACATTACTGTGTGACACAATAAAAAAGAGCATTCATAGAAGCCTTGTGGACAATAGATGAACTGCTAAATTCATAGCTAGAAGGAAGGATTCTTACAGTTGCTGTTTAAATTATATGCTTCTCAGAAGATTCCAGCAATTATCAAGTGCTACTAAAAACTAACTATTTTTAGGCCCACTTGGGATTCTGAAGAAGCACTTTCAAGATAGAACCTTTCCAAGTATTTAAGATGGGAAATCCAGGGGATTCTGCACAAATATATGTATTTCCAGCTGTTGCCATTTTAAAGATATTTCAGAACAAATGGATCATCAGATATATTCGTAACTATTTGCCACATCAGAATCTTGAATGAAGCATAATTCATACAACCCTTCCATGATTAATTAACTAGCAGTGCCTGATCAGAGACGTTTGCTGGACTCTGTAAAGCATGGTGAATAAACTTCAAGAAGGTTGAAATTTGTTCACCATGCTTTACAGAGTCCAGCAAACGTCTCTGATCAGGCACTGCTAGTTAATTAATCATGGAAGGGTTGTATGAATTCTGCTTCATTCAAGATTCTGATGTGACAAGACCAGCTTGTTTGATCTTGTTTGGGATGGGGAGGGACTCATATAATGCTGTTTATCCAAGCAGTGATTACTACCCTTGAACCTATTACAAAAAGCTTGTTTAAATGAAGATGTGCTCCAATTTGTGTACAAATCTAATGGTAAAATGTTCATGCCAGCAAACTCTTAGTAAAAAAAATCTTAATGATAATGTTGTTTAGGTAGTATTTTTCTTTTCATTCATATTTCCAGCCAGCACAAATAATGGTAATCAATGAAATTTACCAGAATATCTCAGAATGGATGCAGTCATTATTTACAGAAAAGAATTCATTTTTGCTTACATCCATCATGCTTCATTTTGTCCGTCTCAAACAGCATAAAAATTCCTTTTCACAGAAGCAGCTGTATCTTCTCTTGTATTCTTTATTTTATGGCACCACAAGCACAACATGCTTAATAAGTTCTCAAAATGCAGTACAATTTGGGAAATGTAATTCATTGCCGTGAGAATAGAATTTCTATTGAATAATAGAAGTGAAACAAGAAATGGTGGTTTGGGGAAGTTGTAGGCCAAAAGTTAGTGTGGTTTTGTCTCGGTACCGGTACATCCAGTTTCAGAATTTGCCCAGCACCAATCTAATCGAAAATGAACACCATTTCATAACTGGCAGTTAACACTTCCACTCTCTTAGCCTTTTCTTCACTTTAACCTCACACAAGAAATATTGAAGTGTCTGCTCTAATGGAGAAAAGATCATGTGTAGCAAAACTTAAACCAGCTGTTTCCCTGCACCGCCAAAACAAAGAGCAGCACTGGTAATATTTATAGCCTGTTTGGCCTCTAGTGAGCCAGACGTTGACTGCCTTAATTTGCTGCAGTAGCCTCAAGCCTCAAAGCAGCTGGAATGTACAAGGGAACCAATGAAAGAAGAATGAGTGAATTACTTTCACACAACTTTTATTGTATTATGGAACACATAGCATTAAGCACGTGGGTCTTATAGCTAGTTGATTTGTCTCTGGCCAAAATCCTGTTGCTTAGTGTAGAAAATTGCACTAGAGTAGGCCCACTGAATCAATGGGAATTTAGTGAGTCAACTCCTCCATAGGTTCCGCTCATTCAAATGGGCCTATTTTAACTGACTTACTATGTCGAAGCATGTCACCCTTTGAATGAGTGGAACCCATGGAGGAGTTGATTCACCAGATCTGAATTGATTCAGTAGGCCTACTTTAGTGCAATTTACTACACTAACCAATAGAATTTTTACCATTGTTATCATTCTGTAGCACTTAGTTATCACTTTGTAATAGGAAATTATCCAAATCATCAGTACATTTTTTTAAATCAAAGATCAGTATACCAGTGACAATAGATTCCAAGATACTCAGCTGGCCGTATGTATTTTGGTGGCCTAGATAACAGCTGAAATCAAGTAGTGTGTTGCAATTAGAATAGTCTATTGAATCCATAGTACTTATGGAAGAATTGATTCATTTCCTTCTGGACAGGAATTCCTTTGCTTTTCCACTATTCAGTTCATTCGTTCTAGTATTAGTGTTGGATAGTGTTGCATATTCATATATGCTAAGTAGGGTATTACTGTATTTGAAATTCCTATACAGCTTACAGAAATCTGAACTGCATGTTGAAAATATATACTGACTTTTGTTCCTTCTATATTTTGTGTTTCACAAGGGATGGAAAATGTGAAAGATGCAATAAATACTTTTCTTGATGTTAAGAATGAGTCACAGTAGAGAGAAGTTTTACAATGTAATTCTGTACATATGTATTCAAAAAGAATAGATATGTACAGTAAATCCTACCAAGTTTGGTTGCTCTTGCTCCTAAAGAAATAGACATGTGATTGCACTGCTTGCATCAAGAACATAAAATAATTAATACTTTAAAAAATCATTTATTTTCATTAGCTTCTGTATTTGTAGCAATTCTCTGGTTGCTACAAATTAGTGAAGATTAGTGAAGAGCAGTGGCCAGAATCCTGCTGCTTATGTCCACTGTATTAACTCCAGTTGTGTGAATTTCAGTGGCAAATTGCTGCCAGTTTAGGAGTTGGCACTTGCTTTTCTTGTCTCATAGCAGTCGTATGATTGGCACATGGCAAGAAAAATAAGCACCAGCTTCTTAGCTGGTGGCAACTTGCCACTGAAATTTATACTCTTGGAGTTATGCTAGTACAAATATGTAATATGATTCTGGCCATTAAATACAGAAACTTGAAAAAATGAGCTCAAATAATAATAAGTGTTCCTTATTATTTTGTTATTTTTAAGTCCTTGCAAAACTGCAGTGAAGCCTCAATGTATTCTAAATTGCATATTATCAGGTCAACAATTTGACTTCATATTAATAAAATGCATTATCAAATGCATTTATGTTATGATGGAGTGGAAGGGGAGAAGTATGCTTATTTGAGAAATATAGCCTGTATTTGTGTAAATATTTCTGCATTCCATGTTCAAAATGGTTCTCCATTGTGTATTTCTTCATTCAAATACATTTTCATGGAATATATTGCATATTTTATTCAAAAGAGAAAGATATTCCCATCCTTTTTTTGCAGCCAGATTGATTATCCTGTAATGGGCAGGCTCCAAAACTGGACTTCTGATGACAGGACAGCAAGTTTCAGCAAGAGGGGAGGATTTTTACATCCCACTTTTGGCCCCTCCACTTCAAAAACTAGTTCTGGAAAGAATCCTAACAGTTTCATGGGGTGGAGAAGGTGAAGACCTTTCTTTCCACTGGCACAGTAGTGCCAATGTCACGCTGAATTTAGATCACTTTGTTTAAGTTACTTTTGGTTAGGATGAATGGATAGACAGGTAGACTAGACTGAAATAGATTAGATTTGATAGTTTAGACGGATGGATGGATGCCCTTAGGTAATACATGCATACACAAATATATAGGCCTAATAACCGTATTTTTTTTAAAAAAAAAACATAAACATAAATACAGATCTATGTTTCACAGCTTTTCTTTTTCATTACTGCAGTGATGGGACAGCTATATCTGCTAGGTCATCATGGTTGTGTGGTCTTAAAGAGAACACTATGTTGTTTCTTTTGGAATACAGTTGCCACTAGGTAGGTTTTAAAACTTAGGAGACTCTGGTTAGGGTTGGGTGAGAGTTTTGTTTAAACAACTGTCTTAACAGAACTAGAAATCTCATGAAAAGGACAAGATAATTAAAAAGAAGAAGAAATGTAGGAGAAAGAAAAGTGGATATATTTATTGATCAGAGAGAGTTGACTGCATTTGTCTGAGTCCCTCTGTATTCACAATCGACCTTTAGGGTGCTTAGTTAAAATTGCCACCTCTTTTTTTCTGACAGACATCTCATCTATAGGGCAATCAGGTAGAGCAATAAGGTCCTCTCCATTCTGAGAATGGTTATATCTAGTAAATATGACCAGTGCAGCTGGGGAAGTAAATTTGTTCAGTTTGTTTTTCACGAAGAATTTAAGAGCATTTGAGGATTTCTTGTAAAAGGACTGGCAGTTTTAAAGAGTTGAAATGAAGTAAATCTAATAATGCAACCAGCACTACTTTTGTCTCTGTGTGTGTGTGAGAGAGAGAGAGAGAGAGAGAGTGAGTGAGTGAGAGGGAGGGGGAAAACAGTTCTTGTGTACTAGTCAGGTGTGACAAAGTATCTTTACAGTTGCAGAGGACTCAGACAACATGCCACTATGAAGGAGGATGTCTCAGGTTACAGTTCAGACCAGGAATTCTAAATGAATCACAGCCAGGCTGCACTCTTTGTACTGGACATACTTTTCTCTAGGGTGTTTTTCTGTTATTGTCTTCTGCCCTTCAACTATTCAAAAATAGAGCAGGTTGTCCTTAAACGAGCTTTCACCTTCTAGGCAGCCTCTTTGCTGATGTTCTGTAAGACATGGCTGTCTGCTTATGGGTTATGCTTTGATCTCCCTATTGTGGTTGTCAGTTATTCCTAATCTGATTCAGCAAAGAATTTATAGCATGATACAGATATTCAGAGCCTCTGGAGATGCAGATCCTCAACCTTATGTTCCTCCCTTCTACCATCTTTACTGGCTATGCTGACTGGGATGATGGGAGTTGTAGTCTAATGGATTTGTAGGGTATCGGGGCTGGGCAAGTCTACTCTAGAGTTAGAGCTGATTCACTTTGAAGGGGCAAAAATAGTACGTGGTTTCAAACAGGAGGATACACACTACTAAATATTCAGTACTGAAAGGCAGAACTAGATATAAATACCAAGATTTCCCTTTTGGAAACATGGAAGTATGATTCAAATTTTCCCCAGTAACTTTGTCTATATTTATTTCATGAAAATGGTATTATTAGACAAGTATGAATAATATGAACTGGCTCTAATGAAGCCAGTACTGCATGGTTTGGAGTTAAATAACTAAAAGTTATGCTGACTGCTATCCAAAGAACTTTTCTAGTGTACAAAGAGGTCTCTGCACAGGCAAAATAGTGTGTTCCTAAAATTTTGGGTCCGCACCTGCCTGCTTCTTTACTTCAGATACAGATTCTTGGTAGTTTCCGTTTCAGTTTGGTAGCACAGATTTGAGAGAGGGTTGACAGGTACTGCTTTGCATATATGGAACTCATCTTGTGGCCTTTTTAAGCAGGATATGGTAACGTGAGTCATTTTTTCCCTAATGATTACAAAGGTAAAAGTCTTAAGCACATATTTCAGGATATGAGTGAGAAATGCTAAATTTGCCTTTTCTCTCCTTTATCCTTGTTTATATATATCTTTAATATTCCCCACAGTTTAGAGACCCACCCTAGCAGCTCAAAGTCTCCCAGATGATCCTTGCTATCCCTTGATCTTTTAAAGAATACACTGAAAAGGGGGTGTGGGGTTGGTTTGTTGGTTTCTTCGGTACTTTGAATGCACAGTTATTCATGGCAATCTAAAAGAGTGTACTTCTCTGTTGCAACAAGAGGTTTCCATCCTTTACATCTCACAGCCTTCCATAAATTTCATTTATTTAAAAAAAACCACCACAGTTTTAAAACTACTTCATCAGTTTATGTCTCATCAATATTATGAAGCTCTGAGTTCATTGGACTAATTATTTTATTTATTTAAAATATTTTACCCCGCCTTTCTCCTTGAAAAGGACCCAAGGTGTCTTACAACAATGAAAGGCGATAGTTAAAGTTGAAAACAATGAGTATATAACGGTGGTTACCATAATTAAAAAGTGATGTTTAAAATTTATGAACAATGAATAAGGAGGCAACTTACATCAATTAACAGGCAATATTAAGGCAAAGATCAATAAGTATATAATTTTTTTTAAATGTCACTCTGAAAGGAAAACACAAGTAGTACTAACAATCCAGTCAAAGCAGTAATGCATAACACTCTATAAAAAAATCACACACAGATAGTGGATTATTGAGGGAAGGTTTGCCTGAAGATAAAGGTCTCTGCCTGCTTGCTGAAGGACAGCCTGCCCCCCTGTTGGAGGGAGTTCCAAAGTCTGGGAGCAGCAACAGAGAAGGCTGTTTCCTGTGTCCCCATCAGATGCACCTGTGAAGGTGGTGGGACCAAGAGAAAACCTTCTCCTGGTGATCTTAACACCCAAACCAGCTCATAATGGGAGATATGGTCTTTGAGATAGCTTGGACCCAAGCCATTTAGGGCTTTATAGGTTAAAAACAGCACTTTAAATTGTGCCCAGTAACTGATTCTCAGCCAGTGGAACTGCTGTAACGGGTGTTCTTTGATTCCATGGTCAAATTCATGTTGGTAGCTTCGATGACACTGTCCAACCATCTCGTCCTCTGTCGTCCCCTTCTCCTCCTGCCTTCACACTTCCCAACATCAGGGTCTTTTCCAGGGAGTCTTCTCTTCTCATGAGATGGCCAAAGTATTGGAGCCTCAGCTTCAGGATCTGTCCTTCCAGTGAGCACTCAGGGTTGATTTCCTTCAGAATGGATAGGTTTGATCTCCTTGCAGTCCAGGGAACTCTCAAGAGTCTCCTCCAGCACCACAATTCAAAAGCATCAATTCTTCGGCGGTCAGCCTTCTTTATGGTCCAGCTCTCACTTCCATACATCGCTACAGGAAAAACCATAGCTTTGACTATGCGGACCTTTGTCGGCAAGGTGATGTCTCTGCTTTTTAAGATGCTGTCTAGGTTTGTCATCGCTTTCCTCCCAAGAAGCGGGCGTCTTTTAATTTCATGGCTGCTGTCACCATCTGCAGTGATCATGGAGCCCAAGAAGGTAAAATCTGTCACTGCCTCCATATCTTCCCCTTCTATTTGCCAGGAGGTGATGGGACCAGTGGCCATGATCTTAGTTTTTTTGATGTTGAGCTTCAGACCATTTTTTACGCTCTCCTCTTTCACCCTCATTAAGAGGTTCTTTAATTCCTCTTCACTTTCTGCCATCAGAGTGGTATCATCTGCATATCTGAGGTTGTTAATATTTCTTCCGGCAATCTTAATTCCGTTTTGGGATTCATCCAGTCCAGCCTTTCGCATGATGTATTCTGCATATAAGTTAAATAAGCAGGGAGACAATATACAGCCTTGCCGTACTCCTTTCCCAGTTTTGAACCAATCACTTGTTCCATATCCAGTTCTAACTGTTGCTTCCTGTCCCACATAGAGATTTCTCAGGAGATAGATAAGGTGGTCAGGAACTCCCACTTCTTTAAGAACTTTCCATAGTTTGCTGTGGTCCACACAGTCAAAGGCTTTTGCGTAGTCAATGAAGCAGAAGTAGATGTTTTTCTGGAACTCTCTGGCTTTCTCCATAATCCAGCGCATGTTAGCAATTTGGTATCTCGTTCCTCTGCCCCTTCAAAATCCATCTTGTACTTCTGGGAGTTTTCGGTCCACATACTGCTGAAGCCTACCTTGTAGGATTTTGAGCATAACCTTGCTAGTGTGTGAAATGAGTGTTCTTACTTACAAATCTCTAAATAACTTGGATCCAGTATATTTCTGGCAAGGCTCTGTCTTGAACTATATTTCCCCTGAATTAATATATTCCAACTATCTCTGCCTATAGGCCTACATATGTGGAAGAATAAATCCTCCTCTACAGAGTGGAGGAAGTATTCAGTTTTCCAATATTCTGAAGTGGCTAACGTCTCTTCTTAAGCCACTTCATGATATTAGCAAATTCGCAGCAGAAGGCAATTGGAAAGTTGCAAGCTTGCTTTGGCTCATTCTAGTAATTACACACAGTGGAAATGAAGCAAAATAGAGCAATCCTACCCGCAGCAAAAAAAAAAAAGTAGAAACTCTTGACAGGAGCCCAGAAAGGTGTGGGAAGGAATGCTTTGGAGATGGACCGGTTCACTCCAGCAATTATGTCTTGTGATTGCTGGAAAAAGGAGTGAACCAGCCTGTCCCTGCAGCAGACCAAACAGCAGGACAATTGTCCATCTGATTATATCCTAACTGATTCTTCAGTATAAACTTTCATGCATTACAAGAACATGGATTGTAATCAGTAGGAGCTTGTGCTGAAATAAATCTATTAATCTTAAAGGTACCACGATGCGTTTGTTTTTGTTTTTCCTTTTATTATATAGACTCAGATCCTTTAATGTGTCAGTATTTTATGTGTCAGGATACTGTGCCCAGCAGCTAAGGTCCTGATCTCCATTTTTAGACATAGGAAAAGAACCAGAAATAGGATTTATAATACATACTGAGCTTTTGAGAGAAACTGAGATTTTTGAGCTCCATCTTATGCAAAAAATCTTCCTGAGGCATCTCTTCCTCTTGTGAATATTGCTTACTGAAAAATATATTTACTCTCCCTATCTCCCAATTGTTTTCCTAGGAATTCCCCTGACAATTGCAGTGTGTCAAAAGGAGGAAAGATAGCGAGCAACTCAGAGAATGTTGGCATGTCTTACGGAACCTATATGGAAGAAAAGCATATCCCACCACCAAATATGACCACCAATGAACGGAGAGTTATTGTTCCAGCAGGTGAGAAAATCAATGTTTAAACAACCCTTCTAAGCAGGATATGCCACATCCTGGTTAGGCTGTTTTAACTCTTAACATTGTTTTCAGGTGACTTAAGCACATGCTTAACTCCTCATTGAAAACAATGATACTTAAAGTATTTATTTTTGCTGGCATCATAATTGTTTTTCAAATTAATTGATTCATATGTTCAACAGCCATTTTTTCAGGTATATAGGAATCTAGTTGTGTATTGGAATGCCTGGGCCAGTCCTTTGACAAATACTATATTACGTACTATTATGGGAGAAGGATGGAGGCAGGAACATTTCATATGAAAGGATCTGCAGAGGGAGCAGAAGGAGAGCTGTGTCTTGGAGGCCATCCTCAACTGGCTGTGTTTTTTTTTAAGGTTTCTGTGAGTAAGTTTGTTTCTGATCGTGTGCGCTCAGTGCTTGGCAAACAGGCAAGGCAAACAGGGGTGCTTACACCAGAGGTCCCCAACCCCCGGTCCGCGGCCCGGTGCCAGTCCGTGGCCTGAGCCGGACCGGGCCGCGAAGACAGACCTCCCACCCCCCCCCCGCACGCACTCACCCCCGCACAGCCTGTTTGCACCTGCGCACGCGCTCCAGCGTGCCCGTGCGAGCGCCGTGCCGCCGTTTGTGCATGCGCACGAGCGCGTGCGCCTGCACAAGCACATCACTGCCGTTTGCACGTGCACACGAGCACGCACACCCCTGCACGAGCGCCGCACTGACATTTGCGCATGCACATGAGCACGCGCACCCCGCACGAGCGCCACACCGCCATTTGCGCATGCGCACGAGAGAGCGCTCATTTGTGTGAGAGAGAGCGTGCGCTTGTTCGCGCATGCGCACGAGCGCGGGGGGTGCCCCGCCTTCCCCAGCCGGTCTGCAGGGTGAAAAAGGTTGGGGACCCCTGGCTTACACGGTGTTTAGCAGGGGAGTTTTATGGAGAGGATCACACTTCCTTTCTTCTCTTTTTTTAAATTGACTGACCTAATTGTTCAATATGGAGAGTGACGGAGTTGCTCCAGTCACCTGCAACAGCTGTGGCATGTTTGTATTCTTGCGAAAGGATGTGCCTGGCTACACATGCACCAAGTGCAAGTTGGTGGCCCACTTGGAAGATAAGGTCCGGCAGCTGGAGGCCCATGTTTCTAATCTTCGGATTACTAGGGAGCATGAGGATTTATTGGATGGGGCAGTGAAGACCATCTTCAATACAGAACACATGGAAAACATCATTGAGGAGGAATGCAGTTCACAAATACAGGAGGCAGACACGTGGAGGAATGTCACACACAGAAGTAGAAGGCCCAGGAACCTTACAGAGAGTTTGGAGCTACAGAATAGATTCCAACCTCTCTTCCTTATTAATCAGGAAATGGAACAGCAGCAAGAGCAGCAGTGTCAGTCTGCAGAGAATATCCAGAGGACCCAGGAACAATCTGTACATCAAGTGTCCCCTACCAAGTTTCAGAGGAGATGAGTTGTGGTGGTTGGGGACTCCTTGGTCAGAGGAACAGAAGCCACAATCTGCAAGCCTGACAAGATGAATTGTGAGGTGTGCTGTCTCCCTGGAGCCAAAATTCGTGATGTAACAGAGAGACTGACAAGACTCATTAAGCCCACTGACTCTTACCCCTTCCTTTTGGTTCATGTAACCAATGACACTGCGAGGCATAGCTTCCAGGACATCACAAAGGATTATGAGGATATGGGTAGGAAGCTGACGGACCTGGGTGCGCAGGTTGTAATCTCATCTCTCCTCCCTGTTGAAGGACATGGCCCACGAAGGGAGAGAAGAATAATGGAGGTGAACAACTGGCTCCACAGATGGTGCCGCAAGGAATGTTTTGGCTTCTTGGACCACGGTCTGCTATTTCACAAAGATCGTCTTTTAGCAGGGGATGGGGTGCACCTCACAGCTGTTGGCAGTAATGTTTTTGCTAAGAGGCTCACAAATCTGATCAGGAGAGCTTTAAACTGAGTTCTGGGGGGGAGGGGACAATAGTTTTCAGGGCAGAAATTCAGCAAGTGCTGACGAGAAAAGCCCAGCAGGGCAAGTAGTACTAGAGAACAACAAGGGGAAGAAAACATACATGGTCCTAAATGTCTCTACACTAATGCACAGAACATGGGAAATAAACAAGATGAACTGGAACTCTTAATACAGCAAAATAAATATGATATAATAGGTATCACTGAAACCTGGTGGGATGAAACTCATGATTGGAATGTAGTTATTAGGGGGAATAAACTATTTCGGAGAGATAGACTTAGCAAGAAAGGAGGAGGAGTAGCTTTATATGTCAAGGATGTTTATACTTGTGAAGAGATCCAGGACTTAAATCCAGGAAGCCAGGTTGAGAGCATCTGGGTAAGAATTAAGGGGGAGAGAAACAAGAGGGATGCCATTGTGGGGGTATACTACAGACCCCCAAGCCAGCCCGAGGAGTTGGATGATGCCTTCCTGGAGCAGATGGCCACACATTCAAAAGGGAGAGATGCAGTAGTAATGGGAGATTTCAACTATCCCGATATATGTTGGCAGTCAAACTCTGCCAAGAACATAAGGTCCAGCAAATTCCTCACTTGCCTTGCAGACAATTTCATGGTCCAGAAGGTGGAAGAGGCAACAAGAGGATCAGCTATTTTAGATCTGATCTTAACCAACAGGGATGACCTTGTTAATGGGGTCGAAGTGGTGGGATCCTTAGGTGGAAGTGACCACGCTCTCTTGGAATTTGTTATACAGTGGGAAGGGGAAGCCAAGTGTAGCCAGACACGCATTCAAGACTTTAAGAAGGCCAATTTCAGTAAATTTAGGGAATTACTGGCTGTAATTCCATGGACAAAGATACTGAAAGAGAAGGGAGTTCAGGATGGATGGGAATTTCTTAAAAGGGAGATACTAAAGGCACAATCTAAAACTGTTCCAATAAGAAGGAAAAATGGGAGATGTCTAAAGAAACCAGAATGGTTTACTAAAGAACTTTCAACTGAACTAAGTGTTAAAAAAAATGTACAAGAAATGAAAAAATGGGGAAAACACCAAAGAGGAATACAAGCAAATAGCCAGTATATGTAGGGGGAAGGTAAGAAAAGCAAAAGTGCAGAATGAACTCAGACTTGCCAGACAGATTAAAAACAATAAAAAGGGCTTTTTTAGTTATGCCCGCAGCAAAAGGAAAAACAAGGAAATGATAGGGTCGCTGCGTGGAGAAGATAGCCAACTACTAACAGAGGACAGGGAAAAGGCTGAACTTCTCAACACCTTCTTTGCCTCAGTTTCCTCCAAAAAGGAAAATAGTGCTCAACCTGAGGGGCGAAGAGCAGGTGATGTAGTGGGGGAAATGCAGCACAGAATAGGTAGAGAAGTAGTACAGGAATACCTGACTACTCTAAATGAATTCAAGTCTCCAGGGCCAGACGAATTACATCCAAGGATATTAAAAGAACTGGCAGAAGTAATTTCAGAACCATTGGCAATAATATTTGAGAATTCTTGGAGAACAGAAGTCCCCACAGACTGGAGGAGAGCAAATGTTGTCTCTATCTTCAAAAAGGGAAAAAAAGAAGACCCAAATAATTATTGCCCAGTCAGCTTGACATCAATTCCCGGAAAAATTCTAGAGCAATTCATTAAACAGACAGTTTCTTATTACTTAGAAAGCAATGCTGTCATCACTAGAAGTCAACACGGGTTTCTCAAAAACAAGTCATGCCAGACTAATCTGATCTCTTTTTTTGATAGAGTTACAGACTTGATAGATGAAGGGAACACTGTGGATGTAGCATATCTTGATTTCAGTAAGGCCTTTGACAAAGTTCCCCATGATATTCTTGCAAGGAACCTAGTAAAATGTGGGCTAGACAGTGCTACTGTTCGGTGGATTTGTAATTGGTTGACTGACTGAACCCAAAGGGTGCTCACCAATGGCTTCTCTTCATCCTGGAGAGAGGTAACTAGTGGGGTGCCTTAGGGTTCTGTTCTGGGCCCTGTGCTATTCAACATCTTTATCAATGACTTGGATGAAGGAATAGAGAGTATGCTGATTAAATTTGCAAATGATACCAAATTGGGAGGGGTTGCTAATTCCTCAGAGGACAGGATTAAAATTCAAAATGACCTTGACAGATTAGAGTCCTCGGCCAGAACTAACAAAATGAATTTCAACAGGGAGAAATGTAAGGTCCTATACCTAGGCAGAAAAAATGAACTGCACAGATATAGGATAGAAGACACCTGGCTAGACAACAGTACCTGTGAAAGGGATCTAGGAGTCTTGGTAGACCCCAAACTGAACATGAGTCAGCAGTGTGATGCGGCTGCCAAGAAAGCCAATGCAATTCTTGGTTGCATCAATAGGAGTATAGTGTCTAGATCAAGGGAAGTGATAGTACCACTCTATTCTGCTTTGGTCAGACCTCACCTGGAGTATTGTGTCCAGTTCTGGGCACCTCAATTCAGGAAGGATGTTGACAACCTGGAACGTGTCCAGAGGAGGGCGACCAAAATGGTCAAAGGTCTGGAAGCCGTGTCTTACGAGGAGCGGCTTAGGGAGCTGGGAATGTTTAGCCCTACAAAAAGAAGGTTAAGATGGGATGTGATAGCCATGTTTAAATATTAGAAGGGATGTCAGGTTTGTTTTCCACGGCTCCAGACACTAGGACAAGGAGCAATGGTTTCAAACTACAGGAAAAGAGATTCCACCTAAATCTCAGGAAGAACTTCCTGACAGTCAGAGCTGGTTGGCAGTGGAATATGCTGCCTTGGAGTGTGGTGGAGTCTCCTTCTTTGGAGGTTTTTAAGCAGAGGCTGGATGGCCATCTGTCGAGAGTGCTTTGATGGAGTTCCTGCATGGCAGAGGGTTGGACTCGATGGCCCCTGTGGTCTCTTCCAACTCTGTGATTCCATGATTCTATGATCTTCTATCCATGATATTGTTAAAGATGATAATACTCCATCCCAGCATATATCCCTGTATTCAGAATGTCCAAGCGAATATATTTTTTAATACAAACTATACAGAGAAAACCAAGCTCCCTAGCAGGGGCTAATGTCTTAAACAGACATGTGGGTGGTTTCTAGTGCAAATCAATATTATATATCATTATATATATAATGAAAAAGTATTTAGGCCGGTGGATATTGATCCTCAAAAGCTCACACTCAAATAAAATTGTTGGTTTTTAAAGTGGTACAGTATTTTTTTCTCTCTCTTTTCTTTTGCCAACATGCTTAGATATAGTAACATTGCTACTTCTTTATATTTTATTTAAAATAATGATTTTAAATTAGAGGTGGGCAAAGGGTGGCTCACAAACTACATTTGGCTCCTAAGTTCTTTATTGTGGACTCCAGTGTGTCCCCCAGGATTCTCAAGATGCACACAAAATGGTTTTAACACAGGAACAATATTGTGCAGCAATATGGGTTTAATGCCTGGCATTTTGAATTGTGCATACAGAAGCATGATATCCACCTCCATAAACTAGAGATTTTTTTAAGTATTGGATTTCCTGGCTTTTTAAAACAGAAGTTTCAGTATACATACATTACACATGAATTCTAGTAGAAACGTCCCTCATGTAGACTTACCCAGTGCTAGGGGATCCCAGAAGATGAGCACATGATGAGTACTGTGGTTGCTAGGAGAGGACAGAAACAAGAATGGCTGAGATATGGCTGCAGTCCCTCTGTGCCCAAATACTGTGAAGTGGACTGAATGAAATGGTGAAGCAAAGGTGTGAGTAAGTGCAACACATACAATAGAGAAACATACATATCCTTGAACCTCTCACGTAAAACTTATGCTGTGATGCCCACTCTGCAAAATGCAGACTAGAAAGCTATGTTCCATTTTCCAAACCCTTTCCTTGGGATAGGCAACCTGAGGGGGAAAAGTTGTATTGGACCAAAAGCTCTATGAACGTGTTGCATGTATGTTTTCCAAAAGATGCACCCTCATTGTTTGAAATAATTTTTTAAAAGGGGGGAGCTGGGACATAGCAAAGGTTGTCACCATAGTCAAAATCATCCATACTATGTGAACGAAAGACAGTGAAAAAAAGACAAGAACAAAAATCAACTAGTTTGAAATGTGCAAAAATGAGTCAACTGAGGCTATCCCACCATGCATATAGAATGAAAATACAGAACTGATCAGAAAAGACAATATTGCTGGGGAAAATACTAGAAGCATTAACCTTGCTTCTGCTCATTACAGATTTAATAATTTCTCTGATGTACATACTTTTAAAAAATTATATTCACATTAGTAAAAAAATAATACATAATATTCCTTTATCATTAGTAGCATAAACCTACGGGGCTACTTTTAGAAAAGAAATACTGGCCTTTCCTCACAGTTTGAAAACATTAATTTATGTAAACATTTCTGTTTCTGCTGTATTGCTTAATATTCTTACAGTTATATAGTGGCAAGAATTTTCAAAAAACATTAGCTGTGGGTAAAAATGCAAGCTGTAATTCTGTCAGTTATTTGTCAAGCTGCACACCCGTTGCATAATCATCCAAACACATGCAGATTACGTTTTGCATTTCTGAACAGCAGCAAACTAATCTAGTGAATAATAATATGTTCAGAAATAGGGCATGAAACCATGTTTTCCCTTTGGCTGTTGATATATTTCCCAGTCTTTGAACTCTAAGTGAGCATAAATAGCTTTCTCCCGCTCACATCTGTCTTGAAATGTAGTTTTGGAAATGGGTGCATATGTTTTTGAAGGAGCAAGGGGTCTGTATGCATAAGCAGCAGTTTGTACAAAGCATATCTGACCTCTGACTGCCAGATGTTTTCATATATGCACAGCCATTTCATACTGCAGGATGATGTGGCAAAACAAAAGCAAACACGTACACACTCAAACCACAACTGTGAATTATTAATCTCTCTAGCCCACTGAATAGAACTTGGTGTCCTATAGAAATACTATTTATTAAATATTGGCTGAAATCCAGCAGCCTAACTGATGCAATGTAAAACTGATGATGTCATCAGCCCCTGCTGTTTTTCATAATTTCAAAAATTCCAATAGGCAACCATTGGGGTCCACAGGACAGGAGAAGGAATTCTTTAATTTTCAAAAGTTGCTGTAGATATGCATTTAGCAATAGAAAACTATATTAAATAGACCACAGAGTCATTTTTATTGTAGTGCTTTTTCATAATAACACTATTCAAGGTGCTTGACAATTAGCATGAATGCTCAGGCATGCTTCTAAATATGAAAGGTAGACTGCACCTATCACTCTGCTTCAGACAGATAGAATAAAGGCTCCTGGGATTGATTCACTGAGCCAGAATAACTAAAATCACTCAGTATTACTACAGCACATTTACTATGGAAACAAGTTCAACCAATTTAATAGTAATCTTACTAATTATCTGTAACATCGCACAATGAGCTTTTCTGCCTTTCGTAACAGATCCCACACTATGGAGCACAGATCATGTACGCCAGTGGTTGGAATGGGCTGTCAAAGAATATGGCCTTCCAGATGTGGACATCTTGTTGTTTCAGAATATTGATGGGAAGGAGCTGTGTAAGATGACCAAAGATGACTTCCAGAGGCTCACACCAAGCTATAATGCTGACATTCTTCTCTCACACCTACACTACCTCAGAGAGAGTAAGAATTTTTCATGTATTTTTTCCCCAAAGGTTATGTATGTCCAGTCTTATTTCAGAGCTTATTGCAGTTTTCTACTTGAAATAAGATGCTCATATATTTAAGGAAATGTCAAATCAAGGAAATATTACCAGTTGCAAGGATTACAGGGACCAAAAATCAGGCTGAACATCATATATGTAAGATTTTGAAGTAATGTTTTTTCTGGTCACAGATCCACCACCACCACCTCTTTCCATTATTGAAGTGATAATTCTAAATGAGATCATATACATATTGATTTATAAAGAGATTCCAGGCATGATTAAAAAATATGAGTACTGCACAAAAGAGCGCTTTTTGAGACTCTCATTAAAATGGAAGTTAACAAGCTTTAAGGGTAAATTAAAAAGAGCCTCCTAAATATAAATAGAACAAATCTCCTAGGGATCATGGAAAGATAGGAGAAGAAAGGAGTGAACTGATTACTTGAGGGATATGGAAACATATTGCAGATCTGAATAATGAAATGTTTTTTGGGGGGGTTAATCATGCAGTGCAACACCAACACGACATTGTCATTTTCATAGACTTTCTAGTCACCCAGATATTTCCCTGTAATATGTTGAGTGAAATTAAGTGCCTGCTTCCAGCAATGCATAAACCCAAACCTGCAAATATCAGAATGGTGGGCTTATGCTAGACTCACCAAGAAACAATCCTATCATGATAAAAGCAAATGGTTATTAAGATACTTCTGAATATCTTTTTTAAAAATTTTGGTGTTGCTTTTTGTTTTGTAGCTCCTCTTCCACATTTGACTTCAGATGATGTTGATAAGGCCTTACAAAACTCTCCACGGTTAATGCATGCTAGAAATACAGGTAATGCTGTCACTGCTCCCCTTCCTATAGGCCATATATTTAAGGTTCCTATTTAACCACTGCATGTTAACTGTAAAATTAAGAAAGATGGCAAGGCTTAAGGGTATAATATGCTTTCTAGTACTGAGGGGGATTTCTCTCACAGACATATAAATGAGTGCATGATCACACATGCATACACACATGTAGTCCACAAATACATGAAATATTTAGGACTTGATGCTCTGATTAAGTCCATGTGGACAGTGCATATTGCCCTACGCAAGTTCCCATATTTGCCCTGGCAAAGAAGATGTTCATGCACTTACATCTTTTTCCATATATGCATGCATACAAACACTTACAGAGACACACTGAATACACAAACCATGCCTTTCTCTAGGCTTTTGAATGAAATAAGCAAGGTATACTATTTTTGCTTGGATGTAGCATTACAGGTACAGAATTCTATATTGGAATGGTTTCCTGGAATGGTATATATATACACACACACAAATATATATGAGTGGAAAGGGTTCTAGCCTATCCTACCCACTAATGATCTATTATTTTGTGTTCAAGAATGTTTGTTAAAATCTCATAAGGGAAGCTGGCCCTAGGATAGGAGCGGAATGGGTGTTCTAAAGAGGCCGAGACATATCAGAAATGTCCAGCTATCTATCAAGCTTAGCCTTTTGTCCAAGCAGAACATTATGCAAATATAGACCTATTTTGCATGTCTTTGATTGTTGTAGGTCTGTTGATTTACCTTTGCAAGCAGAGGATTAAATGTAATTAATTATGTTTTACTCATGTTAAGTTTGATTTTACTGATTTAAGATTAATTATTCTGTTTTTAGCTATTAGTCATGTTACATTGATAGCATCGCTGTTGAATATGCAGATTATCAGTATAAAAATTAATGTTCTTCAGAAGAAATGCAAAACTACTGAGTTTTGGCAGTCAGTCCCAGTCAAATATTTTTACATCCAAAAAGATGTCATGAAGGAAGACAGTAGAGACTCCTGACTGTTGCCCTGTCTTCATTCCCAGTTCCATACCATATATAGTTTGTACAACTGAAAGATAGCTATGTACTGTTCAATAGTTAGATGATAGAGGCAGGGTACAAGCAGCTGTAATGAGCTTCTGCTGCATTCACATGAGAAAGAGAAACACCAAGAGAAAGCCGCATAAGTAACTGATGGTTCCTCAGTTCATGCTTCCTTGCCCCATTTGAAACATGAAAAGTGCATATGTCCCTTTCAGGAAGATGTATTTTATGCCCACAGCAGAGAAATGCACCTGTTACCTTAGGAGATGTACACAAGTGTTTGTTTAAAAGATGTGGAAGGAGGAAAGAGGACTCCTTCATACTTCTTTTCCCTGGTCCTTCCCATGCCTCATGCAGAGCCATGGTGTGTCATTTTGGGGCTTTGAGTTAAGTACAATCGCGGTATGAGCTAAATCCAATTGTTAATACAAATTAGAGGAGTTTTTTTGAATGAATGGAACTTGTTAGTGTAGTACTACTATAAGTCCCATTGATTCTTATCAGTTTTAATTGGGACTTATAATTATTTAGACCTTTCTAGGCAGATTCTTGCCCCATGCAACAACTCATTAGAATAGGTCATAAAGCAATAGAAAGAAGATAAAAAGAAACATTGTATTGGTTCTCTGACTTTAGAATTAAATTTGGTTCATACTTGGCCCATAGGTAAGGAAACTAAAACAAAGCTCTTCTCGAAACTGTGCATCAAAAGGCAACACAGATATGGTGTTTTTTTTTAAAAAAAAATTGATCTAATGAAATAAATATTTGGGCTGTCTCATTATCATTATCATGCCTGAGGGTTTTAATGACTGAGAGTGACCAGAAATAACAGCTCTATAAGAAACTGAAACATTATTCTTGGCTCCTTGTGTCTTTTTAGAACTCAAGTACATTTTCAATGACATTTCAGTGCTATGTTTTTTAACTATTAGTTATACATTATGATTAGTAATTTCCTGATTTCTATCCATAACTCAAGTGAGTATGCATAGGATTCACATATCCTATATATGTTTTGTACAGGGTTAAATAACTTGAATTGCAATTTCCCTAACTTGTACACAGTTGTCCTTTAGAAACAGACAAACAAGGTGGCATCTTTTTCATTATGTTTTCACTCAGCCATGTAGCCATGACAAGAATCCTATAAGTTTTGCAAAACTTGCAGCAGGTCACTCTAGCTCAAGTGCTTTCTTGCAGGCTTTCCAAAAAGCCTGGAAGGCCCAAGTATTCTTACTGGCTTCTTCTTTTAACTGTGTGTTTTCAAATAGCAGATTATGTGCCAGGGCACATCTCAGTTATGTAGTCAAACACATGACCAAAGTCATTTCCTGTCACTTTATCAATTAGCCACAGCAAGTTACACAAATTTTGTATGAACATCAATAGGATTCTGGCCCATAGCTTGTTTGATTTTTTTTTTAGTAAGAATGGAAACAAGCTCTGGCCTAGATCTAGAGCGCCTGTGGATGATATTCACTTTATGTTTCAAGGAAATGGATTTGACAATCTTTGTTCATTTTCTTTAATTATTTAATTTCTTCCTTCATAGAACCCAAGCAAATATGCATAATCTTCCACTAGCATTATCCTCGTAACAAATCTGATAAAGTAGGTGAGAGAGAGAATGAGAATATAACTAATCCAGGGTCACCTTCATTGCTCGTAACAATTTGAACCTGTTTCTCCCAGTTTCAATCAGATACTGTAACTACTTCAGAACATGTATGGTAAAGCAATAATTAGTAGAATACATGTTCTACTTACTCTGTTTTTACAAATTACAGAGCTAATGCTCATTTCCACAAACGGTTGAGATCAGAAGATAATCAGGTTTTATAAAAATGACGAGCTTGACCATAGTAAGAAAAGCTGTGCGCATTAGGTATTAGGTAGATATAAGGCCTGAATCCATATAACAGCAGAGTTCACCACATTGCAGGAACTTGGATTTATACAAGTTGGGTCAAATTACTGTTATGCCAGGTAAATCTAATACTGCCTGCATCTGTGTTACTCGAGTGACTTCCTTAAAGACAGGGTAAAATGAATTATACTTCAAAGAAAATGTGGACTCTCTTGACCTGTTGGTGCAGATTATTTTAATTGAAAAATAAAGATACATTCTTCTTTTTTCTTGGTTGCTTTTTTTCCTATTGTATAATCCTGGAATTGAACAAATTTCACCGGAACGCCTGATGGGGATCAGATGCATTCTCATCATTCAGCTTCAATTCATACGTTCATAAGTTGTGTTCCAGTAAATAGAGTAAAAGCAAAATTATCCTGATTTCTGTTGTCTTTTTGTCTTCAGGGGGAGCAGCTTTTATTTTCCCAAATACGTCAGTATATCCTGAAGCAACACAAAGAATTACTACTAGGCCAGGTATGCTGGATTCACACTGTCAGTTTTGTTTTGCTTTTAATGTGCTACTGTCTAGCTTACTGATCTTTTCATCCTCCACTCTCTTTTAGCACAGAATAGTAGTACTAAATATATGATGTACAATTACACAAAACCTGTTCAAACTATGTTCAACTATGTTAACAATTCTTTTGTTGTTTAGTCGTTAAGTTGTGTCCGACTCTTCGTGACCCCATAGACCAGAGCACGCCAGGCCCATATTGCTAAGATTTTGTTAGGCACCTTGGCCATTAAAACAAAAGCAAACTCAGCATTCCATTGGTGGAATTTTAGGAACTTTTCTCACCTTCTTCTTTTTGCTGCCCCAAATATGGCTCCAGAAAGTTTATCAACACTCCAGAACAAGTATTGGAGGCTGCAGACTGTAGGGATAACTCAGTACAATTCTATTGAATGTTAACATTTTTTCAGCAGAAGTTCACTGATGGATCCTTCCCCAAGTATGAAAATATTTGTCAATGAAAAAATCTCCAAAATATTTATGGATTTTTTCCAGGAATTTTTTTAAAAAAGGTTCTTCACCTCTATTTCTGTATCTAAAAACACAGACACATCTTTTGCTACTTCACAATATTTGTAACACAAACCTATCTGAAAAGATACTTCATAAAACCTTTAGATTTTTATTACATTCTCTCCATTGCTTTTCATTGCCTACCAAGTTGGTCTGGGAAGAAATAAGATTATACAATCGTATGATGAATTATTTCTGAGGTATTCAGTTTAGAGGCTTTTGTACAGATAATCTATGACAGAAAAATATACCTCTTATCACAATAGTCCTTGTGGATGCATCTCAATAATTGACAATAAATTATTCTAGTGCTTCTGGGCTTTTATTAAAGTCGGAGAAATCTGGCTTTTCTTAATAAGAAAATACATCTTGCCTCTATAGTTATGGAGAGATATTGAGTTCTTGTTTACAGATTTATTGTAGACTGTTTATCTGTAAGAGAAAGAAACATATTTGCATTTGTAGTATTGAAATGTTATATTGTTGGGCAAGTAGCCATGTGATATCGGCAAAGCCAGCAGTACTAGATCGCTAACACTTCCATGCATAAATCTTACTTGTGAGGATAAGAGATAAAGAGGGATTTTGTTGTCTTTAGTCATATGTAAGCCATTGGTGGTTGTCGTTTTGTGGTGTCTTTTGTTTATTCATGACATCGCTTGATTAGCTTCCATAAATACTTTTTTTTAAAAAAAATGTTTTGATATTTTTATACTCTTTCAAAGCAACTCCACAATTTAAACCGAGGGGTTAAATTAAGTACATAAAATAATAAATTACTTCAGAGGGAAGGAACATAACAGAGAATCAGCTGGTTCATAGACCTACCAAATTGCAAAGCAGTAACATGGAAATGAGAGAGGGAAGAAGATAGACTTTCATAAATCTAAACTGACTCTTGACATATCGGTCTGTCACAAATTTTAATGTGGGAAAAGGGTGAAGGCTCACAATTTTCTGTTTAACATCAGTTGCATGTCTCCATCTGTGACTGTGTGCAAGATATGTATGGACCTGAAGAGTCTGGACATTCACTCCTGTGTGAAAATGAAGATAAGAATTTGATTTAGGTGAATGGAACTCAGTAGCCAGCAAACAAACATCATATATTTATAGGAGCAGGTTATTTTTAATAATAGCAGTTGGGTGAACTATTGAAGGAATTAATTAGAATTTAGACTCACCACAATGCAGCTATCAACTATAGGGAGTATTTTACTCTCTATTAGGATCACTACACAGAAACCATCACACATGGAGAGATTTTTCCTTATTTCTTCGCTACGTACTTGAAACAATTTCTTATTCACACAGATATACCTTATGAACCAGCCAGAAGATCAGCATGGACAAGCCACAGTCATCCTTCTCCCCAGTCAAAACGTAAGCTAGCGTTTTATTATTATTATTTCATGGCAGGTGAAAAACTTAATATCCCAGTCTCTAATATCCCATTCTTGGGCAAGGTGTTGGAGTGGGTTGTGGCTTCTCAGCTGCAGGGATTCCTGGATGAGACGGATTATCTGGATTCATTTCAATCTGGCTTCAGGCCTGGTTATGGGACAGAGACAGCTTTCGTTGCCTTGGTCAATGGCCTACACTAGGAACTGGACTGGGAGAATCTGTCCCTGTTGGTTCTGCTGGACCGGGGCTTTTGATACCATCAACCATGGTATCCCTCTGGGCCGTCTCTCTGGGATGGGACTAGGAAGCACTGTCTTACAGTGGCTCCAGTCCTTCCTGGAGGGGAGAACTCAGAGGGTGGCACTGGGGGACTCTTGTTCGACACCCTGGCCATTGGCCGGTGGAGTCCCTCAGGGTTATGTTTTGTTCCCTATGCTATTTAATATCTACATGAAACCACTGGGAGAGGTTCAGTGTCACCAGTACACTGATGACATCCAACTCTATCTCTCCTTTCCATCTGAATCCAAGGAAGCTATCTCGGTTCTAAATCAATGTCTGGTTTCAGTAACGGACTGGATGAGGGCGAATAAGCTGAAACCTAACCCGGACAAGACAGAGGTGCTCCTGGTCAGTTGAAAGCTGATCGAGGAATAGGGTTGCAGCCTGTGCTGGATGGGGTTACACTCCCTCTGAAAACACAGGCAAGCAACTTGGGGATGTTCCTGGATTCCTGGCTGAGCCTGAATGCCCAGGTTTCAGTGATGGCCAGGAGTGCCTTAGCACAGTTAAAACTACTGTGCCAGCTGCACCCAGTTCTTCAGAGGGCTGATCTGGCCACGGTGACATGTGCCCTCGTTACATCTCGGCTGGATTACTGTAATGTGTGCTATGTGGTGCTGCCTTTGGAAAGTGTTCAGAAACTTCAAAGGGTCCCAAATGCCACAGCCAGATTGTTAACTGGGGCTGGTTACAGGGCACATATAACTCCCCTGATACACCAGCTCTACTGGCTGCTGATCTGTTTCCGGGCACAATTCAAAGTGCTGTTTTATCCTACAGAGCTCTAAACAGCTTGGGTCCAAGGTATTTAAAAGACCACATCTCCATCTATGAGCCTGCCCTGGCATTAAGATAATCAGGAGAGGCCTTTGTCTCAGTCTCATCACTCTCAGAGATGTACTTGGTGGGGACATGGGAGAGGGCCTTCTCTTTTGCTGCTCCCAGACTCTGGAAGTCTCTCCCATGGGAAGCTAGGCTGGCCCCATCATTGCTGTCCTTCTGCAGGCAGGTAAAGACTTTTCTCTTTAGGCAGGCTGTTCCTTAATGCCCGGTGGTCTGAGAGGGTTTTAAATGGATTTTTGTGCTCTGTTGTTTTAAATATGTTTTAATATTTATCTTAGTTACCATTTTAATATAATACTTCTTTAATTCTTTTTAAATATTTGTATACTTTCTGTTTTCAGCTTTTAAATACTGTTTTAATGATGTAAGCCACCTTGGATCCTTTTGGGGAGAAAGGTGGAATATAAATAAATAAATAAATAAATAAATAAATAAATAAATAAATAAATAAAACAAGCCTGTGGAAAACAAAATGTTTAAGAAGAAATTGGCTCTACCAATTAAGACCCTACATTAAAGATTTTAAACTGTAACTCAGGTATATTCTTTCTTGGTTTTAGCCTAATCAGAGAGTGACAGCTGCATGTAAGTCATATCTTACCTCCAAGAAAAACTTGGAGGATGGTAACAAGGGAAGTGGACCTTCTGGTTGTAGTTGTCTATATATGGAATGCTTTCATTTGGGAAGCCTGCCTGGACCCAACATTATGATTTTTTGGTGCCAAGTTAAGACATTTATTTCTGTGTCTTAACTTAACTATGGACACTAAGTGTCCATAGGCCAACTAATCATCCATATAATTTGTCCTGTGGAGCAAGGTGTTTTTCATTATCAATTGATTTTATCATTTTTAATATTGTATCTTTATGATGCAGCTCTTTTTAAGAACAAAGCATCTAAGAAATGGGATTGCCGTATTAATAGCAGTAACCACAAATGCAGTATTCACTGGGGAGTCCAGACTATACTGTGTATCTCTGATCAACATCCTGTTGTAGATGCCTCTTTTTTTTATTAAACAGATTACCAGATAAATAGGTTTTAAGCTCTATATCCAAATTCAGGAACCATACTCCTTCTTAGGTGGGAGGTGACTATGTTCCTTCCTAATAACAATGTTACTAGTCAAATATGAAAAACAAGTGGGTAAAATATGAAAAACAAGTGGGTCAAATATGAAAAACAAGTGCACGTATTGATTTTTTTTCCCCTAGCTTCCCAAGGATCATCTTCAACTGTGCCCAAAACAGAAGACCAACGTCCTCAATTAGGTATGGATAAAGCTAATGCAATTATTTTCTGCACGAAGGGTTACTGAAGCCACCCATAGTAGGGACTATCTTCTCTGCATGTGCAGAGATGAAGAAGCTGAAAAACAACCCCTCATTTGTAAAAGATTAAGATTTTTGCTGGTGCTATTGATAAGATTTCCTGAACTGGCAAGAACATTTGTTTTTGCACAAATTGTGTAACTTGAAAGAATTTGCACAAAATGCACAATGGTTTCCCCAATCTGCTGGTTCATGTGCACTTCATCTACCAACCCATTCTAGTCCCTCCACCCTCAATTTGTTTTGGAGACCAGAATGGAAATACAGTTGGTAGTTCTGGCAGCACTAAAGAGTGACAAAGACCTGATGGAGCCCTCCTCCTTCATGTCTCTTCTGCACTGCAAAAGACTGCCAGTGTAGTGATGCTCCAGCATCTTGTTCTGTCCGGGATCACAAGATTGAATTACACATCCTGCCAAGTAACTCAATGAGAAAGGTGCTGAGACATGCCAAGTAGCTGCATGAGAAAGAATTTTGTTGCAACCCTGTCTTTGTCCAACCAGTGTAACTCAGTGTTAATATTGGTTTGTAACTGTCAATTAAGATAGTGTTCTTGTTTTGTATTTATTCCTTCTAACTAATCTAAATGACAGATTATGGCAGACAATTGATGTGCCAAAACTGATTTACCAGATTCTGATCAGAAGCACTAGTATCACATGTGTTTTAAAATTTTTTCTCAGTGTTGAAATATCAGTCTGATTTATGTATTTTTTAAAAAATCTAGATCCCTATCAAATTCTTGGCCCAACCAGCAGCCGTCTTGCAAATCCAGGTACAAAGAAATATTACTGGTTTATGATTTTTATCTATGAAATAGAAATGTATTAGCTAGGATCCTGTTGGATCTTTATGCTGACAAAAGAAGCCTGTCAGGAAACCTTGGAAGTGTGTGCCCTCAGTATCTGCTCCAGAGGGCTGGGAAGCCCTTCAGAACAGAGTTTCAAGTGCCATGCAGAGCTGGAGAGGAAGGGAGAGAAGATGGTCATCACACTGTGGGTGGATGGGAGGGCTTAATAAAGAGGGAGAATATAGCTTCCTCCAAGATCCATACATCTTCTTCTTCTTCTGTCAGTGCAAGGTCCCAGAGGTTCCTAGCCATAAAATGGTTGTGTCTTGTTGTGTTAAGAAAGTCTGAATTGGCAAGAATGGGGAATTTAGCAAGTATGCATTCCATCCTTAGTTCATATTTAAAATAAATGATGTCTTATCTTCTCAAGTGGGAAAAATAATACTGTATATCATGGCCTATAGAGCCTAGCTCTGAGCAGTCTACTTTGATAGGTCTTAGCCAAGAATGGGCTACCTTCTGCTCACTGAGAGCTGTTATATGGTAATAGCAGGCTGGGGCAGCATACTAAAGTGACCAGGGCTGGGGTTTTGTTGAGTTTAGCATTGTTACCTTTTCTGTCTTTCTGTCTCATGCAAACACATGGAAGCAAGCATGTGAACACACACCCAAAGGAAGACATGTGATGTGGTGTATGCAATGCCATCATGCCCTTCCTCTCTTTTGTGCTGCACTTTCCCCAATATTAATCCTCTGGGTAGGGGGAAGCAAATAAATTTGAGCTCAGACCAGGAGACCCATGGGTTGTATGGAAGTTGGTTGAGTGCTGCATGTACCCAAGGGGCTGTAGGTTTCCTGTATGTAGGCTAGACTAACAGCCCAGTATCTCTGATCAGAGATGTGTTGAAAATGTATACCTAAACGTTTTTAGCCATTGCTTTTCTCATTTTCCCATCCCACTTTCTGTCTGCAGGGAGTGGGCAGATACAGCTGTGGCAGTTCCTGCTGGAGCTCCTGTCGGATAGCAGCAATTCTAATTGTATCACCTGGGAGGGCACCAATGGAGAGTTCAAAATGACTGACCCTGATGAAGTAGCCCGGCGCTGGGGGGAAAGGAAGAGCAAACCTAACATGAACTATGACAAGCTCAGTCGTGCACTCCGTTACTACTATGACAAAAATATAATGACTAAAGTGCATGGTAAGCGTTATGCCTACAAGTTTGACTTCCATGGGATTGCTCAAGCTCTCCAGCCACATCCTCCAGAATCATCCATGTATAAATATCCATCAGACCTGCCCTACATGAGTTCTTACCATGCACATCCCCAGAAAATGAACTTTGTTGCTCCTCATGCTCCTGCTTTGCCAGTCACTTCCTCTAACTTTTTTGCCGGACCCACACCATATTGGAATTCTCCATCTGGAAGTATTTATCCTAACACTAGACTTCCAGCCACCCATATGCCTTCTCATCTCGGCACTTATTACTAAAAGAAGAGAAATAATTTTAAGGCGCATTCCTCCGTGGAGTAGAATGAATACTAATTAATTTTAATGGAGAACATGAAAAAAAGTGCCTAAAAGACATGAAAAGGTTGACCAGGACTAAAAGAGGTCATACAAATATGCTTTTTGATACGGATTACAGGAGATGCTACTATGTAAAGTGCATTGATATCAAATCTACAGATCAAACAATGAAATGTCATTCTTGGTAAAACTAGGCAATGATACGATAAACTTTAAAACAGGGGTTGGAAAGGTTTATAAGCTTTTATGTCATTTTTGATATCACGCTAATGCAGTCTGTGACTCTACTACAGCAATATAAGAAAATTCTATTATTAATTAGGATAAAGTACATGAATATATGAATGCAAAAAAAAAAACCCTACCTGTATTTTTTTAAGTGAACATAAGGTCACTTAGCAGTGCCATAAAGATGTATCTAGAGCAAGACCTGATTTTGAGCGCAATGGTTTTAGTTGAGATGAACTTCAGTGCATTCTGTTTTCAAGAGGGAGGGATCAGCTACTTCAAACTGTGAAGACTATGCAAGCTAAGATTTCCTGACAGTGTTAAAGAGCTCTGAGCCAAATATTGGGACTGAGAATGTGCTAAAAGGCAAGAGTATGATGACAGACTAAGGGCACAGCACATCAGGAAGTCCTCCTCTGCAAGCCCATTGAAAAGAATGGGAGTTGCACAGAAGTACTCCTGTAACCCTGTGTCTGATCTATGAAGTGGAAAGGGATAGGAGAAGGAGAGATTGATCAGGAGTAAAGGAGAAGACAGAGAGATGTTGAAACTGAAACTGGACAGTATTTGAACTATGAAAAATTACTCGTTTGGACTTGCGAAATACTATGTTGAGTGTTGTGCCATTTCCAGTATTATGAAAGAAAAGACTTGAAGTCCAAAAAGGGAAAGTAGTCGTATCAGAGAACGCATCTCTATACCTAAAATGTAAAACTGGAATTGTCTGATATTTAAAAGTAACGCTTAGGACCTCATTTTTTTAAAGGGAATTTGTTTTCTACTAGTTGATGGTAAGAGACAATCCCCAGTTGCCAAAGTCTGGAATCATATAGATATTTTTCTTAGGCAGCGCCAGTTTTTCTTTTCTGAGTCGCGAACGCTGTGCGTTTGTCAGAATGAAATATACAAGTCAACATTATTTTTTCCTTTTTATATGATAATTATATAACTTATGCATTTATACACTACGAGTTGATCTCGGTCAACCAAAGACACATAAAGGGACAATCCAAAATATTGTGGCCTTGAATTTTAACTCTGTATGCTTCATGTTTACATTATGAACTTAATTAGTACTTAGAAAGCAGAATGTATGTAATAAAATAAGCTTGGCCTCGCATGGCAATTCAGATTGACATTTTAGTCTGTACCTTCATCTTGTGACTTTGATGCCAACTATGTTTTGTTCCAGCTATATATTTTTTTAAATGGACTTCAGAAAGTTTTGTTAACTTATATATGTGGGTAATCTTCAAAAGCTGAACATAATAGCACACATAATAGCACATACAAGAGGGCAAGGCAGATAAAATTCACATTAATTGTTCATTCATTTCTGCACAATTCAATACTGGTAGTCAATGCAATTTGGCAGACCATTTGAGAATGACTACCAAGCCAAAGGGCTAGATCATGGGTGCTATGGGGTGTCGAATCTACTCTTGTTACTAAATTTAAGCCTAAGAATACACCTAGTCCTAGAATATGTGTTCATATCTAGATTTAAGATAATGCTGTAAGCCTTCTAAAGAAAAGCTTCTGCTAGTTATATCAGAAGAAGAAAAACAGGACTAATGATTTCAGTGAAATGTGTGGTAAACTTTAAAAATGGACAGAGCACTAATTAATGTGGGTGCATTCCTGGAAGCCACTAAAGATTTTCTATGTGTGAAACTAAATGATACAGAAACATATGGCTGCCAATAAACGCAGCAGACTTACCATCTCCTCCTCCTCCTTCTTTAGTAACATCTTGTAAAGAAACATATGTAGTGTGATGTCATTGTTCTCCAGGTTTTCCCCACTCAATCTCATTCAGTGCTGCTTGCTGGAGCAGCAAAATTTTCAGTGATGTCATACACTGTGATGTCATATAGTGATGTCATACACTAAAATCAGTTGTTACTAGGGGAATGCAGAACAAGAGACTTAAGTTCTTCTTGAGAGCCACCAGGCATGTCTTATTCATTTGTCCCATTTCTGCCCTAACATCTACAATTAAAGTCATTTTGAATTACAACAATGCTCTCCATGGAAAACGTCTGTTGTGTCTCTCTGCTTTACTAAGCTATCTTCTCACCAGCATCAGACAGCAAATAGCTTCTCTTCCCTTATACCCCATTTGGGGAGTGGGGGGAATGAACATCAGATGATTCCTGCTGTCCGTAAAGATGACCAACCATTTATGTTTTAAAACTCAGTGAGCAGCAATCTTTTATCAATGGCTTTCACAGAATTCTTCTGGTGTGTGGGATTTGCACCTGATACTTACAAATTATAGAAGCGAGGAGGGATCATATGACCACCAGCTTTGTTCTACTATGCATAACATTTATTAATATTAACATTATTTCAGATTTTAATGTGAATGTGTTCCTATATGCATTTTATGTTCTTCTTAGAGAGTATCCCTCACAGATGTGCCATAGAATAAATCCTATACATTTACTACAATTGACTTCCAAACTTATGAAACACATTCATTCAAATCATGTTTTGGCAGGAAAAAAACCACAAAAATTATTTTGGTGACCTAAAGAAAGAATCCTTGTCAAGAGAAATGTTGCTACATCAAATAGATAGTTCAAATTTAATAGTATTCTATTGTAATTGCTACTGTTCAAAAGAGGTACAAACCATGCAAGCTGTGCAAGAAAGTACACCAGTTGGCCCAAGTCATTTTGTTGCCTGAAGGAGAGTCAGTTGCCCTCTTCTGGGTGTTTCCTGAAGTGAGTTGTGTTAGCCCTGAGCTTTGATCTTCATCTGACCACTTTGACAACTGGTTGAAGTGAACACAGTAGAGTTAAAAACTAGCCAGAAGATTACAGCTGGAAGCAGGATAAAGAAATAGGGTAGAGTGTATATACATCTAAGTAAGAGTTAACTGTGTGTATATAGTATCACATCAGGAAAGTAGTAGGCATCCTTCAATCTCAAGAGACTATGGTAACGTGCTCTGAATAGAGGTCTTGGAACAGCATCTAGTGTGTGGCTGAGAAGGACAATTCAAGGGTGACAATCCCTTCCACACTGAAGACAAATACAATCTGTCCCCTGTCCAGCCCCCTGATTTGGCTGGTTTCGGGACTGCCTCTTTGCCTCGGCCTGCTGAACAAGTGTCTCTTCAAATTGGGAGAGGCCATGCTGCACTACCTGCCTCCAGGCTGAACGCTCAGATGTCAAAGTTTCCCATCTCTTGAGGTCCATTCCTAAGGCCTTCAGATCCCGCTTGCAGATATCCTTGTATCGCAGCTGTGGTCTCCCTCTGGGGTGCTTTCCCTGCACTAATTCTCCATACAGGAGAGCTTTTGGAAACCGACCATCAGCCATTCTCACGACATGCCCGAGCCAATGTAGACGTTGCTGTTTCAGTAATGTATACATGCTAACAATTCCAGCTTGTTCTAGGACTACACTATTTGGAACTTTGTTCTGCCAGGTGATGCCAAAAATGCATCGGAGACAACGCATATGGAACATGTTCAGCTTCCTCTCCTGCCGTGCATGAAGGGTCTAGGACCCACTGCAGTACAGGAGAGTACTCAGGACACAGGCTCTATAGACCTGGATCGTGGTATATACCGTCAGCTACTTATTAAGCCATACTCTCTTTGTGAGTCTAGAGAACATGGTAGCTGCTTTGCAAGTGCGTTTATCCAGCTCGACATCTAGAGAGAGAGTGTCAGTGATCGTTGAGCCAAGGTACATGAAATCATGAACAACCTCCAATTCTTGTGTAGAGATGGTAATAGAGGGAGGTAAGTCCACGCCCAGGGCCATGCCTTGTGTTTTCTTCAGGCTGATTGTTAATCCAAAATCTTGGCAGGCCTTACTAAAACAATTCATAAGTTGTTGGAGGTCTTCAGCAGAATGGGCAACAACAGCTGTATCATCGGCGAAGAGGAAGTCCCGCATGCATTTCAGCTGGACTTTGGTCTTCGCTCTCAATCTAGAGAGATTAAAGAGCTTTCCATCTGATCTAGTCCGGAAAGAGACACCTTCTGTTGCAGTTCCAAAAGCGTGCTTCAGCATGACAGCAAAAAAGATCCCAAACAGAGTCGGCGTGAGGACACAGCCCTGTTTCACTCCGCTTTGGATATCAAAGGGATCTGATTTAGAGTCATCAAAAACTACAGTGCCCTTCATTTCCTCATGAAAGGACCTGATGATGTTAAGGAGTCGAGGTGGACATCCAATCTTGGGAAGTATTTTAAAAAGGCCGTCCCTGCTAACCAAATCAAAGGCCTTTGTAAGATCTATGAAGGCCACAAAGAGTGGCTGTCGTTGTTCCCTACATTTCTCCTGCAACTGTCTGAGGGAAAATACCATGTCAGTGGTGGATCTATTAGCTCGAAATCCACACTGTGGAAAGTATTTATGCAAATTATTCTCAGTGAATTAGCTGTGACATCGATTCTGTTAGCATTGCGTATCAGATATACTGTAAAATTATTTTCCATGTATTCCATGGGGTGATTATGACAGTGACCGCAGTTGGCTGCTACTGGTCCATTAGCTGGGGAACTAATTTACTGTGGCAAATTGTTCAAATATCATCTTGAATGTGGTTTTGAAATTATCTTCAAAATGATCTTACCTGACTTTATCTTTCCCAAGTCATTTAATAAATAATTGCCACATAACATTTCAACTATCTAATTTCCCACCAAATTGTCAGAACCTCTGTATCCAACAGAGATGAGCAACTTACAATCCATTGACCATGAGTGAGTCCTAAAACATTTTTGCATACTGGGTAGGATTTTATTCAAATATTTACAATTCTATTTCAAAGAAAGAGGGGAAGAAGAAAAGTCACATCAAGTGTACGATTATACATTTTATTTCTTAAAATAAGTGTGTACATACTTGTGGGGAATGTACACAGTGAGAGCAGAGGGAAATACAATGCAACAGTACGATAGTCACATTCACTAAACCACTGTTGATAACATGAACATCCTGGGATTAGATAAGCAAATTAGCACATGCTGTGTGATTTGTTTAAAGAGACCTTTATCTTGTTCAAACCACAGAAGAGATAAACCTCTTGATGAATGAAAACAACAAATCTTGTGACATCTTTAAGACCGAAAGTTTTATTTGCATCAGCATTCATGCACGTAGGCCATGTCTTAGAAGTGCCACATGCCTCCTTGTGGTTTTTGCTTCAATAGACTAACCTGGCTACTTCCCTGGAAAAAATATTCTTGATGAATTGTAACTCAACAGTCTCTCCCTGAACTTTCTATACTCAAGAAAGGTCACTTTTCAGTCAGTAGCAGCATGTCCTGGACACGGACTGAAGTGTTATCTCATTGGTATAGGAATATTGCCCTTTCTGTTGTCATATTTGTGTCAGTTCTCTTGTGTTGAGACCAGTTAGTTTGGCCTGTTTGGATTGCAATAGGACATTGCTGGCAGAAGAGACTATCTCATATCAGTAAAAAGTGAACAAACCCTTAATATGGGGGCAGGGGGGAGTAGTCACTTCATCGGATGTTATAGGAGCATTGCCAGAGTAAATCTGGGGAGGGAACTGGCATCTAGATTTGTTGAAGGGCCTTGTACTGGTGTTTGCATCCTGGTGGCCTGTTACTGCCAGTGACTAGTTGCATTAGGCAAGTAATATATGCTGGCTAGGTCCTTCAGGAAATTGTAGCCCAGAACAGTATCCTTTCCAAACACTAGTTTTAGATTAGATGGCTATCTCTAAGTAAAGTCTGTGAGGAGGGGATATTATTATCCAAAATGGCCTGTGTTTCAATGTGTGATTGTTTTTCATGGAACTGTAGACAACAACAGGTTGTGTCCTGTCATCTGGAAATGATGAAGAATACTGAAAGAATATTCTGTAAAAAGGCGACTTTACACAAGGGAAAGAAAAACTGCTGTTTGGTGTGTTAGAAATTTTTCTTCAAAGAAATGGGGACTGGATATGACTTTGGCCTCTAGCTGTGGTCCTCTATGTTAGTATGTTGACAAAAGCCATCCAGATTCCAGTGCACATATCCTAAACCAATTTACACACACACACACAGCTCCAGAGCTTGGAAAATAAGTTGTTCAAGCTCTGTGACACTTCCGGTGCCCCTATGGATTATCCCATTCACTTTGACTTCAAGGGAAAGTCCATGTTTTCCATTGTTCATCATTGAAGAGAATGATGCACCATGAGAATGTCATGGATTTGCAAAGTTTCAGCAAATCCATGACATGTCTCAATAATAGCAGCATTTAAAAATTGGTATGTGGTGTACTCAGGACTGGTGTGTGTCATGTGTGGCATGATGAAGGCTAAACTGGCAAAGAAACAAGTTTACAGGTTGAATGCGCAGAACCTTTCACTGCAATTAAATGTGATTCTCAGGTTGTGTACAAAGAACCCCCTCAACATTATTAAATGTGATTTGTGAAGCCAAGTGAACTGATGAGATTGCAGGGTTGTTGTTGTTGTTGTTGTTGTTGTTTAAAAAAAGCTATACCACATTTCTTTTTCTCATCAAACTTCAAAATATTTTCATCACACATTTTATTATCACTTCCATCAACATTTCACGCCATAATTTGTGTTACAAATCCGGTAGCAAGAAGGAGAGCTGTAAAATAGACTTGCCAGTGGGAAGGTAGTTTGCAAATGAAGTAATCATTTACAACCAAACATGAATGCAATCAAAAAGGCTTTTGGGCAACATTATTTTGTATCTCAGAGAAACTCAGCAATTATTATTGCAATTCCTTAAGTGCAGGCAGGCTGTTGCTGCTATTGTGAAACATCTTAGTTATTCTCATTTCACTTTTTGATCACTCAATATACAAATAAGCCATTATTATTTTCAATCTTCCCTGATAATAAGAGAGTTTACATCCACATCTGGCTGCCATGATCTACAGCAGCTTAAATACCCTTTAACTAAATCTCAAAACTATAGTGCTCAACACATTTTCCCTGTGTGTTGAGGGGACATTTATGGGGCTCCTTACATGTGGTAAGTCCCTCCTTAGGGATGTGGTGGCGCTGCGGGTTAAACCGCAGAAGCCTCTGTGCTGTAAGGTCTATAGATCTGCAGCTGTAAGATCGAATCCACGCGACGGAGTGAGCACCCGTCGCTTGTCCCAGCTCCCGCCAACCTAGCGGTTCGAAAGCATGCAAATGCGAGTAGATAAATAGGGACCACCTCGGTGGGAAGGTAACAGCGTTCCGTGTCTAAGTCGCACTGGCCATGTGACCACGGAAGATTGTCTCCGGACAAACGCTGGCTCTATGGCTTGGAAACGGGGATGAGCACCGCCCCCTAGAGTCGAACACGACTGGACAAATTGTCAAGGGGAACCTTTACCTTTACCTTACATGTGGTAGCTATGTTGAGAAGTTTCAGAGTGCTTCCAGGATTCACCTACCTGATGAGGTTGCATTCAGGGAAGATTTGAATAATGGTTGCTGGTTGTCTTGCTACAGTGCTTTTGCCACCTGCTGCTCTAAGGAGAGGACAGGGTACTTACAGGTGTGTGTATGTGGACACCTTTCTACAGGCAGGAATAGATTCGGGTTCCCAGAATGCCAATGCTACCAGGAAATATGGGTTCCATGGCAATAAACAGGCATACTCAGGCTTCACTGACTTACACATGCCACCTGGACTTAGACTATCTGGAAGCCTTGTACCTTTCTAGCTTCGAATAGTTCAGTTGTCAAGGTTGTTCTTGTAAATATGGATGATCATGACAGACATGGAGAGTTGTCCTTGTATTGATTTGATCTTTTTGACAGTGATGTTTATATTCTTGTGGAGAAAGTCCAAATAATTCAGTGGCATTACGACTTGCTTTACATGCAGATGCCTCCAGCTGGGGCATGACGTGGAATGTTCACCGCCGCTGTCCGAGGAAGAAATAATGACTGATCTCTTCAGTTTTTCCCCCTTGGTTCTTATGCAATGCTCTCCATGCAAACTTTCCCTCAAAAGCAGGTTAGTTTGCCCTAAGGAATAATCAGTTAAAAAGAAATAGACAAACAAATCTTCCTTAAGTCATCTGCTCAATATCTTCTTATGAGTCATTAACAATAATTGTATGGTGTCAAGTCAGTTCTGACTTATGGTGATCCTTTTTCAGGATTTTCTAGGTAAGAGTATTCAGAAGTGGCTTATCACTCCCTTCTTCTGAGGGTACTATTTGACTGTGCGGCTTGCCCAAGGCCACACAGGCTGGCTTTTCTTGGATGCACCATAGGGAATTGAACTCCCAACCTCTGGCTCCACAGGCAGTTTCCTAACTCATTGAACTATTATATACAGCCTAATCAATAGTAATTGTACTTTTTGCTTTCTCTGTTAATTTACCCCTTTCTGACAACAGGTGGCACTACAACTCAGTGGGAAAAAAGCTGATATTTGTATTATCTGAAGATGTTACATGTGGAACAGATTTATTGCTTCAGCTTCCTCCCCCTTTTCTCATTTTAGTGCCTGTAAACCAGAAAACTTAATAGTTCCTTCCAGTTCTATTTATTTAGTGAAAACCACTGGTAGTTTCAAACTGTTGTCAGGTGAGGAAATATCCTAGAACATGCCTCACAATAACTAATTTGGGCATCCTTCATCCCAATTCTTTAAAACTGCCTACAATGTTATAATAAGGTCTTAACAATACAGGGTGCATAAAAGAAGAGGAGACTGTATGTAATATAAACAATATGATATTAGAATCAATTGTTTGCGGGATAAGCTAGGAGAATTCTTAACCCAAATGTGCAAAGTTTTCAAAATCAATGTGAGCAATTAAAAAAAAAACCTCTTCAAAGGGAGTGTTAAGAAACACTCCATCCAGTGAATATGACTATAATGGCCCAATGCAGCTAAAGTTGGTTTTGAGTGGTAAGTCCCACTGAAACAAAGTATTCAGGAAATCTCAATGCTTTCAACTCTCTCCATGCTTTTGCAGAAGTATGCTCCAGTGAGTTCACTGGGACAGTCAGTCAAGTTCGTTCAGGAATACAGTGGCACTCATAAAGACGTATCTGCTGAAGCAGGGTTATATATTTTTAAATTTATTTATAAGTTTTAGTTCCCACAGGTCATCATAGAATGATTCCAGGGTGGGTTGCAACATACAGTGTGCCATTATAAAGGATTAAAATAAGTAAAAATGTTCAACAATCTATCAAAAATGTCTGTATACCACCTCTCAACATAGAGACAACTAATCAAAAAGCCCGTGGAAAAAGGACTGCTTTCACCTGATGCTGAAAGCAAACCTTTGCAGGAAGGGGAGAGTGTTCCACAGTGGGGATACCAACATTAATGAGGCCTTATTATGGGTTGCAGAAACCAGGATTTTGTTAGGTATTGGGAGAACCAAAAGTTCCAATGCAAAACCCCCCACAAACCTTCAAGGTGCCTCGCAGAACTGGCACAACAGTCTTCTGTGGGCTTGAAGATCACGTGTACTTGAGAATCTGACCAGCTCCCAAACCAAATGGAACAGCTTCCCTGGACAGCTACTTCACGATGCAATGGTGGTGGAGAAGTAAGCCGCCTTTGTGATCATCACATGATGGCCTTGATTGTGCTCTCTTACCCATGCTCAGCTATATTTGTTCTGGTACTTGCGCCACTTGTACTCTAGTCATTGTGGCAGCATCAGTGGGACATACTTCTGAGTAGACATGTAGAGGTTTTTGTTGTTAGTGTCTGTTTAAAACACGCAGCCATTCAGAGGCAGCACCCAGAGAACGCAGGACAGGGAAGCCAGGGTACGTACTGCCTCTGACTCTTGTCTGTTGCAACCTTAATATTTAAAAGTCTTGCTATAAATCTTCCTTTAAAACTTATGGGCCATTCTTTATGAAAAAAGTAAAAGACTTGTAATGTTCCACTTTCTGTCCATGGAGTTTTCTTGGCAAAGATACTGGAGTGCCTTGCCAGTTCCTGCTCTAGGTGGATCACGTTTAGTCAGAACTCTCCACTATGACCTGTCCGTCTTGGGTGTCCCTGCACGGCATAGCCCATAGCTTCTCTGAATTACTCAAGCCCCTTTGCCACGACAAGGCAGCAATCCGTGAAGGAGTCGAAGCTACCAACATGAATTTGACCAAACTCCGGGAGGCAGTGGAAGACAGGAGGGCCTGGCGTTCTCTGGTCCATGGGGTCATGAAGAGTCGGACAAGACTTAACGACTAAACAACAACAACAGTGTTCCACTTTATTCAGATCCCACTTAAATGTCGTACGTGAATCTCTGATAATATGAAAATCTGATGTTTAAATAGCCAAAGAGTGGATAGGCCCCTTTATTGTGAGGCTGGTATTTCTGAAAGTGGAGGAAATACAACAGAAAAACACATGGGTTTTTCTTTTTCATTGATGGGGAAGTGATGGAGTGTGACTCAGGACAGTCAAATGTTTGCTTTTGAGGATTCAAAGGAAGGAGTGATCTTAATTCATCAAAGGAAACAAAAGCTGCTGGCACTTAACACTTAGCATCAGAAACAGCATGAGTTAATTGGAGATTAGGTCTGCATTTCTTTCATCCTGTTTCTTTTTACTACACAGGAACTGGTGGTCACATTCTGATACGGGGCAAGAATAGCTTTTACAATGTTCACAAGTAAATCATGTTCCAAAGGCCCATCCTGTTTCTACTACCCATTTATGTCTGAAAACCCATGTGCTGAAACTCAATATGCTAAGCATCCAAAAATGCCAGATCTGTTCATTTTAAATGTACAAATTTCTCCTTGGCAATAAGCAGTCTGATACTGGACTGGGTGCATTGTGGCCTTCCAAACGGTGTGGAATAGCAACTTCAATCATCCATAACCAGTGTCATTTGGTAATAGGACTTCTAGTCCAAAAGTTGTTCTGCCCTAATCATAGTTTTATCAAATATATAGTTGGAAGGGACCCCAAGGATCATCTAGTCTAGCTCCCTGCCAATACAGGAAACTACTGTCAAAATATCCCTCACAGATGACTACCCAACTTCTGCTTAAAAACTTCCAGTGAAAGAGGGTCCACCGCTTTCCAAGGTAGACTGATCCACTGTCCAACAGCTCTTACTATCAGTTGAAATCTTTCTTTTAACCAGGATTATTTGGTGTGGATCCTACTCTATAGAACAGCAAAAAACCAAGTTTGCTCCAACCTCCATATGACAGCCTTTTAGATATCTGAAGATAGCTATCGCTTCTCAAATTTCTATACTAAGTCTCATACTTAGTGAACAGGGCTAGCCCTGCTGCTGTTAACATGGCTAGCCCTGCTGTTGGGCAACATGAGGTATTCATCTCAAGTGGCAGATGTCCAAGAAAAGTGAATTCACTGCTTCTTCTACCATTCCAAAGAGCTGCCACTGTTTTTCAAAACTCTCAAAAGTTAACTGTTCTCAGAACCAAGCATTCTTGGTGGGCTGCCCAGGGAAACTGGCTATGCTATGTGAGGGAAATCACCTGTGCTATGGACAGCCCACAAACCATGTCTAGCTCTGAGAGGTCCTCAGAACCTGTCCACTTGAAAATAAGTCATTCTGTGGAGAGCAGTATGCTCCATACTATTCTGTATGCAGTCCTTCAGCTTCTATGCCAGGTGAGACAGGAAGAAAAATGATGTGGGATGGGGAGAGATGGGGGGATGCAGTGGTGATGTGTGTGAAGCAGATGGGAAGAGGCTTTAAGGGAAGAAAGAGGAGGGCAAAAATGAGATACACTAGTGGGTGAAATGGAAAAGGAGAAAGGAGAGAAGATGACAGTGGTGGCAGGGAAAGCATATAAGACACAGTAGCAATGCAGTGGGACAGTGATTATCTTCTGGCCTCAAAAGCAGGCATGCTTGGGCCACTCCTGGTTGTGAAGATACAATGTAAAAGGCCAGACGTGCTATCCTGACTGGTATAACATCAATGGAACAACATATCCACTCTGCGCTTCCTCCTCACAAAGTATTTCCAAGAGGTTTGGGTTGTTTTTTTTTAAAGACATGCAAGGGATTCAAAAGCAGTCCATTTCTACAGACAACTCTATGAGTCAAAAATGGCTCCTTGAGCTTCAAATATAATCTCCTTTCATGGGACATTTGTATGCACTTCACATGGAAACTAGCACTTGGAAGCTGCTAATCTCTGTCTGACACAGCAACACAAACAATTTCATTCATCATCTTTAGACAAAGAAAGCAAAAGAAGGGGCCCTTTGGTTCATTGCCTCAATGTCACTACAGCCATGTTCAAAAGGATGTGGTCATGTGGAGACAAACCATCTGTTCTACGCACCATGCCTATGTTTGCAGAATATCTGTCTTGGAGTCTCTAGATAGCTGCAGGTAGGGGTAGGGGATGGGACTTCACTGACAGACTTCAAGCCAGATTCAACAGTCAACCTCCATGCATATAATTGTTAGGGAGTACATTGTTATGAGGGAATTGATATGAGGTACACGGTATGAGGGAATTTCTCTAGAACTTTACTGAGGCAGACATCACTTTTTTAGAAGATAACAAACTTCAGCTTAAGTCAGAGATGGCCTGGAACCTCTAGCTATAACCACAAATCATCTTGTTCTTCAAAGAAGGCAGCAAAATGTCTTGGGTCTGCCCTGATGCTAGAAAGTCTTGTTTTAGATTCTATCTCAATTTGGAAAGATTCAAGTACATGTGATACTGTCTATACAAGAGAGAGGCTAGAACCCAGAAGAACCCAGTTTGTCACTTCCCCAGAACAATAGAATACTAGGAGTTTTGTCCACTGACGGCACCAACTATCGAAGATTGGTGAATGTGTATTGTAATATATTCCCTACTTCAGAATAGCCATGGGAGATAATGTCTGACCAGCAAAGACCTATTTATTTACCCAGGACTTTGGCAGTTTACGCTGAAATAACTTTATGTTTCATTGACATGACTAGCATACGGGTCATGATTGTTAGTTACCTTAAGCTTTTTTTCTTGGGAGAAAGATGGAGTACTAACCTAACAAACAGATAGACAAATAAATGTTAACTAAGCTTATCTGTGAAGATTCTCAGTCATTCAGGTGAGGTTATCTGGAAGTTGAGTCATGGCAACTGGATTTCTTTCTTACTAGGTTGAAACTTGAAACGTTTCGCTACTCATCCAAGTAGCTTCTTCAGTCTGAAGAGTAGCAAAATGTTTCAACCTAGTAAGAGAGAAATCCAGTTGCCATGACTCAACTTCCAGTTAACTAAGCTTGTTGTTTCAACCATCATGGTCATATCAACTACAACTACAAACATATATCAGATCAAAACAGCTTCACTTGCAATTTATCTGTTATTTTTAGGAGCCCTCTCTAAAGGAAATTAGTTGCTCACACAGTAGTCTTTAAAGAGCAGCTCCAGATAATTGCTTCTGCCGAGGGTTGCCATATTACCCAGTTGGCCATGTCTTGTCCATATTTTGCCTGCTCTGTGTTTAGCTCATCAGCTTGCCCAAATTCTAAGCTTTCTTTAAAAAGAGAAGAGAAGAAAAGTAAGTCTCCAGTCATTATTGTGTGAGCCAATTCTGTTGTGAGAAGAGATGAGGCTTTCCATGTGATTAACCAATGAGTGAAGCCATCCATAATTTAACAGTAATTCAGAGATTTGTACATCAGATACTAGTGGGTAAATGTTACAATTGTGGGAATGCTTGGTCCTTGCAGAAACGCCTGCAAACAGTGCTTAGAAAGCAGTTAACCTATAGCAGTGGATGCTGACTGCAGAATTACAGGAGCTGCCTCCCACAAAAAAGGAACTTTTCCAAACCTTGAAATCATGCCTCTTGCTGCATTTTCTTGCTGCAAGGGGGCTTGTTTTCCATCATTCCATGAGTCTGTGATTCTATGACCTTCATTTCAAGCTTCTGGGACCTTAGCTGGAAGTTTAGGTAAGTGTCCCAGGAATATGACATGGCTTTTTGAACTCTCTCTCTCTCGGTGTGTGTGATTTCCCTGATTTCTACAGTTTGCCTTCACTTTCCCCTTGCATTGTTTCCTGTAAATCAAATGACAGTGTGTCACTCATGAGAGATCTCTATAGGTTTCTTGTGGATTTGTAGGGGCTTTCCAGCCAAAATAAAAACTAATGGCAAAACCAAAAGCCCCCTTACAAGAATATCACCAGAGTGGCCTCTTTATTTGAATGGGTGTTCCTTATGAATGGCTGCAGGAATGTATGAGACTGTGACCAGCCACCCCATGTTTTGCCACAGGAAATAGCAAGAGCAATGATATAACCAACAGTTCCAAAAGTTTCAGTCTTTTTCAAATCCTGATCCCAAAATCTTTCTACAGATAACCCTTCTTTCCAAATAGCCATAAAGATATACTGGAGTTAGTTGTTGCACCTCCACTCCAGTATATAACATAGCCAAACATAGGAAACCCCACAATGATGACTTCAGTGTTTATAGGCCTCACAGGCCATTAGGATGTAATCACCTATCCATCTCAATTGACCACAGTAACTCTTTGAGTATGCTGGGATGTGCCACAGTTGACAAAGGATGGGTCAAAACCCCAGTAGTTCTCCACTGGGGGAGAGTTCATTCAAGCTACTATTGCCCTATAATGGATGGGTCTATAGATATCAACCATCTGTAAAGATCAACAGTTTTTGGAGAATGGCTGCTGTTACGTGTTATAGTGGTTTAAGGGAGAGATGAATAAATGTTATCTTTCAATGGTCTATTGGATTGTGATGAGTAAGAATAAAACATTAGCCACAATGGCACACAGCTACTCTTGTTAATTTATTGTTTTAACAAAAATTAAAATAGAAATAGAAATAGAAAGATTGCATGGATGAACAGAGCATGACTTTATATTGACAGCCTTTGACTGCTATTATTTTCATTAAGCAGTGTCAAGTAACAGTGCTGCTGATAGATTTATTTATTTTTATTTATTTCATATGTTTCTATACTGTCCAGCTTAGTGACATGCACTACTCTGGGCAGTTTACAACACCGTAAAGCCAGTACTTCCCTACAATCCAAATATAACTCATAACAACAAACACAACTTAAAATTAAATAATGAAATCCAAAAAACTACCACCACCACCCCAAAAAACACTGAAACACTAAAGATGATGGTAAGGATGAACAAAATCAGGTCCCGGACACACCTCAGGGAAGGATGTTATTAAATGCTTCCTTATAATGCTCTGTCTTTAACATCATTTAAAACAAAGTCAGTGAAGGGCCTTAACAGATCTCAGGAGGAAGCCTATTCCACAATGATAAAACAGTGCCTTTTGAGGATATTGGAGTGGGAAAGGGGTCCACATTTTGGCCCAAGGACCCAACTGATCCGTGGTTAGGTTGAGGTGTGGGGTGTGTTGCATAACAACACTCCACGGGTCACTCCTCAAAGTGAGTGGAGGTGTTGCTTACATGAGCCCTCCCTCTGGATATATTATCCAGAGACCATTCACACAGACACTAATACCCAGAGAGAACGCTGCTGGAGTTCGAAGACAAAAAATATTTCCTGCTCCATCACGGACAGAAGGAGCCACCATTGGGACAGGAAAAGAGCTTATCTTTGGTAGGCAGAGGAGTGGAGATAAGAGCTGTCCCCAGCCCCAGAACTGAGAGAAGGAGGAAAAGGGCTATCTCTGATTTGCTGCATATTGGAGATAAGCTCTTTCGTCACTCTGGGTGCTAGGGCAGGGAAAGTGAACCGAGCCTGGACATAGGATCCTATGGACTGTATTAAGATCATGGGCCAGAGGTTCTACACACCTGCATTATATTAGGAGGCACAGTGTATGCAGGAACACTTACTGTTGTTGTTCATGCTAAGTGCATGTCCCACTCTCTGCCTCCTAATCAGTGGGTGCTTTCAAAGGAAGCACTGATACAAAGTTTTCAATCTCACTTTATGTCAGTTGCTTTACTTACAAATATAAGATGCATAGCACAGGAAACACAAAATCAGAGACGGAGAGCGTTACTTTTTTTGGACTACAAGGCCCAGTGGGTGGGCTGTTCTGGGAGCTGTAGTCTTCTTTCCTATCTCTGAACAAAATCCTAGAAAGTAGTAAGTACAGTTCCCACAAGTCTTCAGCTCCAGTTCCAGCTAGAAATTCTAACCACTTTTACCAGCTCAGACTGCTTTTTGCTGTCTTTCAGTTTCTTCTCCTTGGCTGGAGTCATGTCAACCTTCCATCCTCTATCACAATCTATGTCCAACTACAGTGGTGCATTGACTTATGAACTTAATCCGTTCCAGAAGATGGTCGTAACTCGAATTGGTCATAAGTCGAAGCACCATTTCCCATAGGAATGCATTGAAACCCCATTAATACGTTCCGGCCAGAAAAAAAAATCACCAAAAAAACCCACAAAAAAAACCACTGAAAGCCCCATCGGAACGTGCTGGGGCCAAAAAAAAAACAAAAAAAAAATCACAAAAAACCACAACACCACAGCAAGCCCCATCGGAAAGCGCTGGGGCCGGGGGGGGGGGGGGGAATAGCCAAAAAACAAACAAACCCAGAAAAAGCCCCATCGGAACACGCTGGGGCTGAAAAAAAGATCACCAAAAAACAAAACAACACAGCAAGCCCCATCGGAATGTGCTGGGGCCGGAAAAAAAATCGCCAAAAAAAACCGCACAAACAAACAGAACAAGCCCCATCGGAACGCGCTGGGGCTGGAAAAAAAATCACCAAAAAACAAAACAACACAGCAAGCCCCATTGGAACGTGCTGGGGCTGAAAAAAAACACACACCAAAACAACAAAACAACACAGCAAGCCCCATCGGAATGCTCTGGGGCCGGAAAAAAAATCACAAAAAACCACACAACACCACAGCAAGCCCCATCGGAAAGCATTGGGGCCAAAACAAAAAAAAACCCACGCCCCCCCAAAAAAACCAGAGCAAGCCCCATCGGAATGTGCTGGGGCTGAAAAAAAAATCACCAAAAAACAAAACAACACAGCAAGCCCCATCAGAATGTGCTGGGGCCGGAAAAAAACACACACCAAAAAACAAAAAAACATTTCAGCACAGAAACATAACCCCCCCCCCCAGCCCAAACCCACCCTGCAAAACCCTGTACTCACTCAGAACAGGCATTTTAAAAAGCAGAAAGCAGCACAAGGCAGTCCGAAGCCTCCTCTGACGCACGCTCTCTAACCGTTGGGGCGAAAGAGCTACAAAGAAGCAGCCTCTTCGCCGACCAACAGTTAGTAATTTAAATTCCCCGCCTTTTCCCCCACCTTTTTTTTTAATCGTAACTCAAAGCTCCGGTCACAAGTCGAAGCAAAATTTTGCGGCTGGAGCTGGTCGTAACTCAAATTGGTCATAAGTCAGGACGTTCGTAAGTTGAGGCACCACTGTATTTAAAAGGCTACTGTCGTTATTGCTGTCATGTGGTAACAGTCATCTACAAGTTATGACGACCCTATGAATGAGTGATCTCCAAAATATTCTATCATCAATATCCCTGCTTAGTTCTTGAAAGTTCAAGCTCATGGCTTCCTTTATGAAGTCAATCCATCACATATTTGACGTTCAACTTTTCCTGTTACCTTCAAATTTTCCAAGTATTGTTGTCTTTTCCACTGAGTTTTGTCTTTTCACGATATGCCCGTAGTTCAGGAGACTTCAGTTTTGTTAGTTTTGACTCTTGCTAGAGTTCAGGCTTGATTTGATCTGTGACCCACTTGTTTGTCTATCATTAGCTTCAATTAATCAAATACCACCTGATCCTCCTGGACTGTTAACCAGCCTAGGACTGGTCTTATTGTTAGGCAGGGTAAGGAGGCTGCCTGAGGTGGCAAGACTCAAGGAGGGAGATGCACAAACTGTATAGCTCTCCCTAGCAGATGTTTTTCCTCTTCCCTCTCTCCATTTCTTCCCTCAGTCTCACTTTGTCATCTTCCCCTCTGTCCCTGTTTTCACCTTTCCACTGATGAAGCTCCTCCTTGCTTTCTGCTGCAGCAATCTTCCCTCTTTATGTTAAAGAAGTGACAAGCAGCCAGGGTCACTTCACCTGGAACTAGCAGGATGAAGCTGGTGAGAAGACAGAGGCAATAACCAAAGGTTATGATACTAGTAGTAGGATGTGAGATGAGGTGAGGCGAGGCAAGCAGACATGCTGTGAGTGAGAGGTGCATGCAGGACATAGAGGAGGTGCTTGTTTTCTCCCACCTCATGAGGTAGAAAATGAGGGACTGCCACTGAGCCAAAATATTAGACTAACAAAATGGATGGTCAGTCCATAGACGCCCAGTTAACTTTACTCAGCCGTAAACAATTTGGAGACTGCTACACACTATAATTGGAGGAACATAATCTTTGTTTAGAAATCACGGTTGTGGTAAGGCAGGTCCTTCAACCTTTTGCATAATGAGGCCTTCTGGCTTCTTGATGTAAGAGGGGCTGTGGGCTGTCAGCATTTCTCAGAATTCCTCAGGACATTGCTAGAAAGATATGTGCAGATCAGGCCTGAATAAATTGTCCTTTCTAATCACCTTGTGATTCACAGTCATCCCTTCAGAGCCTAAGATCCTAGCTAAAGTCATATCTAAGAATGAATGAAAGAATCCTCAGAACTAGGCAATAAAGATTTCTGAGGAATCACTTTTCATTTCTTACTTAAGAGCCATCAGGTGCACAATGCTACAGAGAACAAAAGAAATGCTCACCCTGTCAAATATGAAAAACCTGTGTCTGTAAGAACTGGATGCATCTTTCTGAAACACTCAGAAGCAGTGGGCCACCATTTTTGCCTGTGGATAGACCCAGAAGTTGGAAACGTTAGTTTTTCAAACTACAGAGCTCCCAGAAGTCAGCACAGCCAGGGACATATAAAATGCTATTTGGGCTTCTGGAAGTGAGCCTTTTTTGCCAGGACACTGGCTCTGGACCTTAATTATCGATTCCAAGGGTTCACAAGGAAGAGTGGAGAGGGAGTTTAAGCAAACAAAAAGGTTCTGGGAAACACCTCGTAGCTGGCAATCCAACAGTAAGTCTTTGGTTGTTTCTGTTGCCAAGGTGTCATGAGGGGCTTACAAAGGTCAAAGGAAAGTATATTTACTGAGATCATTACTCACACAAGATGAAAGCACTACGTCAGTCAAAGTGCTTAAATTACTCTGTTGTCTGGGCAGGACCAACCATCTACAGCATCCAGCTTAAGCCTTCCTGTTAAACAATGGGGCATTTTTGCATCCTACTCTGGCTTCACCTGAATGACTCACACTTCAGTATCTCCCAAGTAAGTATTTACTACATTTCATCCCCTATGCACACATACCTCAATTTCAAAATGCTGGAGCAAGGCAAAACCTGATGTTTTTTCAGCAGGGTAAAAAAGGGTGGCCTCTTAATGTTTTACAAGAGAATAAAACAGAACACAGATTTGCGTACTTTATGAACAGGGCTTTTGAAATACAATACAACAGGGAAACTGCAACCGGTTGACCTCTATGACAATCTGTTCTCCAAGTGCTGTTAGTGGGTAATATCATGGTCTCTGATCTATGAATGTATAAAAAAATTACTCTCATAAGTTTTTTAATTTCTTTCTCTTTTTAAAATAACCAGTCTCCACATCCTGGAGCCAACAGAAACTGAAGCGATTTGCTTTTTAAAAATCCATGCACATCTGGACTTGAGGAGTGGTGTGCAAAATGGGGGGAAAGCAGCTACAGTTCCAACATGTGTATGTTTGAAAATTGCACAAATCCCACAGTGTCCATTTCTAAAATGAATATAGATTTTAGTCCATGGGGGCCTGCATTCATAAAAATATACTCAAAATCATTTTGCACTTTCAAAAAAGTAGCCATCATTTTCTTTTTTAAAAGGACTCTGTCCATGGGGCAAGTCTGGAGGTAGAAGAAGCACAAAGTCAATAGAAGCAAGCTTGACTGACAAACCATCAAGTGATTTCTGCTCTCTTCTCTGGGTTCATAAAAGTGAGCCCACCCACCCCCAAAATCTTTTAAAAATTAAACGTGGTCTTGCTTGGGATAATTGTAAAACTTTGTTTTGTATGTAATATTCCAAGTAAGCAACATAATCCTGGAAAGGGGTGGAACAAGGAGCTGCTGTTCATCCCTACAGAAAAGCCCATAGATCTTCCATATCCTATTCAGTATTTGTAGAGGTAAAAATGTGGTCAGTGGTGTGAACTGAGAGAAGGAGAAAACAAAAGTAATACAGTACACAAAGCTGCTGGCACCAAAGGAGAAGGGGAGTGACTGACAACAGAACTCTCTCACACACCCCAAAATCCAAGATCTCCCCTGGACAATTCAACCACACACATGCCAGGGAAGGCTCAGACTGAGGTCACTATGGTGTATATATATCCCCTTGATGCTGCTCCATCAGTTTTTGTTTGTTTGGGTTTTTGGTTTTTTTTGGCAGAATGGTAAGGCAAAGAGAAAGACTTGTAGCACGATTTAGATAACCTTTCTGTGTTCTGAAATATTCTTCATTTTCTTTGTTCTCTCAGCTTAGTTTATGAACCTTAACTGAAATACCATTACACTGTTAGCATTGATTGTGTGTACAGCAGGGGAAGGTTGATGGTTGGATGGGCTTTGAATGGATGGGTTACACAATTAGAATGCTATGTAGCTCCCCACTCCAGATAACTGCTATTTGCGTTTCTCCAAATTAATTAGACAATAGAACATGCACAAAAAGAAAACAAAATATAGAGTAGCTTTAATTCTTTACTAAGAACAGGAATTATAGACCGTGAGGGTTTTTTTTTCTGTGAGTTTGGGAACATTTTCATAAATGATTGGCATATTTAATGTTCATTAGGATCCTCTGCAAAAGCCTTATCTGCGTACTAGTTGCTATGGCTAATGACAAAAGCACAGTTATTTCAGTGACAAAATACAGTGAATCTAGTTTATGTCCATATGTTGCTGATTCTAAGTTTTGAATAAACACAAAGGAAGCTGTGTGATCAATACACCATACAAATGTAGAAGAATGCAACAACTTTATTAGACCTCTAAAAAAAAAAATCAAACAATTAATGTGAGCTTTCATTAATTAAAAATCACTTCTTCACGCATGCACCAGTAACTTGTGGGTATTGCAGAAAAATGAATGTCCCAAAAATTCATGGCAAAAGTTTGCCATGCATCTTCTTAATATGTTGCATCAAATCAGCAACATATGGACATAAGGGAGATTAAAGCTGGTAACAGCTAGGCTTTGGTAGCATGATTTAATGCTTTGTCCTTGGTTTTAAATGTTGATTTAACACACCATTCTTGTTAACTTCCTACGTTTTGCCATTTCCTTGTAGAGATGCCAACAGGTAGTAAATACAGTAACATCCTGCTTGCTGGCCTCTGAACACAATTCTTTAAGACTCAATTGTCATTGATAAGAGGCTATTATTCTCTTCAAACTGTTGTGCATAGGTGAGTCCATGTGATTCTATCTTGTTTGAGTCATAAGTTCACCATAAACATTCCTGATGTAAATTCCTAGGGGCAAATTGAGCTTCAGGCAAAAGATTCACTACACAAACTGGGCTGAAAAAATTAAAAGCCAGCCAGAGAGAACGTGAAAAAGTGTGTTCATCTGCAGTTGTATGAAGTTGAAATGATAAGCTTCAAGAATTGTTCCAACCAGTGCTTGGAAATGTGTTTTTTTGAGACTCCAACTCCCAGATCTCCCAGCTATTGTGGCCAATGCTTTTGCTGCCAGAGGTGGGTGGGATTCTGGATACTGTAGTCTAAAAATGTCAGTTTTCCAAATGCTGGGTCCAATCTAGGAAACAAAGATGTTTCTAGAATCCATGTTGTGTGCATTTGGGGTTTTTTGGTACACTTGTCAAAAGCAAGAATAACTTATCATTAATGAGAAGCTCGCTGGGCAGCTCAGTTAGTTGGAGTACCTGACTGCAGAGTCAGAGGTCAGGAGTTCAGCTCTTTACTGTGAAGAGTCAGCCTGCCTAGCCTAGGGCAAGCAGCACAATCCTAGAATGGCTCCAGAAGAAAGGCATGGTAAACTGCTTCTGAGTACTTTGCACCTAGAAAATCCTGGAAAGGTCATCCTAAATTGGAATTGACTTGATGGCATGTAATCATTTTCAATGAGAAACAGACACCAAATGGACCTGTTTCACTCCTGAGGTGCTTTCAGAATTCACCGAATGGGTAGGTTGGAAGAAAAACAATAGTAGAACCATAGAATAATTGAGTTGGAACAGGCCTAGAAGGCTATCCAACTCCGTGCTCAGTGCAGGAATCCAAATCAAGGCTGATCTGACAGATGTTTGTCCAAACAGTTCTTTATTTATAAATAATGGAATTCCACTAGAATTTCTGGGTCCCGTGCACTGAATTTGCTTCACTTATTGGGTGTAGTGGACATCCAAAATATCTCTGACTTAGGAGTTCATTGCTAGGTCTCATCAGAGATAAGGGTTGTTCTGAAAAAAATTAGAAGAGGTGCATGGGGAAGTATCACTGGAAATCCAAACTTAAAGGAACCTCTCCTTTAAAGACTATGGGTCTCTGTGTAAAGAGACAATTGCAGAACAAGGCTGGCCTGGTTCCTTTCCTCAGACTTTTGGTTAACCTTATTGAGAACACCTGGATGGGGTTTACATGTTATATTAACAACAGAGCACCCTTTCAAGTTTTATTTGCTGTAAAGCAAGCACATGGCACACCAGTTCAGATTTGGACCAGCATACAAAGGAGGGAAAGATTTCATCATCCCATACTCTGCTGCTTACATCATTAACTAATTCAGTGCATAGCATGGCAGTTCAAGCACAGATGTGACGTCTGAGGGGGCTTTTAATCTTAAGAGCTGATGTGGTGTTGCCTCTATCCATCTGGGGGTTGGGAGTGATGTCGTCCAAATGTTTTGACCCACAACTCCCTTCAACCCCAGAAAGTGCAACCAATGGTCAGAGATATGAGGAAGAAAACCCCCTGAATGTTGATGGATACCATATTGGGGTGGATTGATATAGCAGTTGGATATTCAGGACCAGATCCCCATTTAACCACAAAGTCCACTTGGTGACCTTTGGCCAATTACTATTTTTCAAACTATGCAGAATTGTTATAATAATAAAATGGGTGTATGTGTGCATGTGATGGGAAAGGACTATGTATACTGCCTTGAGTTCATTAGGGAGCAGGCCATCGGATACATTTATTTTATTTTATTTATTTAAAATACTTTTACCTCACCTTTCTCCTTAAAAAAGACGCAAGGCATCTTACATCATTAAAAGCCAGTATTTAAAAGCTAAAAAGACTAAGTATACAAATATTTTAAAAGAATTAAATATTACTGTATTTTTCCACGTATAAAATGACACTTTTTCCTTAAATAATTAGACAAAAAATTGAGGGTAGTTTTATACATGGAAGGCAGCCACTTTCCCTGCCTTTTGCAAAGCCATGGGGTTTAGCAAAAAGGAAGGGAAGGCTCCCTTCGGGTAAAGCAGCCGTGAAAGGGCTGCACGATTACAGCCCTTTGATCTTGAAGCCCTTTCATGGCTGCTTCAGGATTGTGCAGCCTTTACCTGAAGGGATCCTTCCCTTCCTTTTTGCTAAGCCCCGTGGCTTCACAAAAGGCAAGGAAAAGTGGCAGTCAAAGGAAGCCCTTTGATCCCTGCTTTTCCCTTCCTTTTGCTAAGATCTGTGGCTTAGCAAAAGGAAGGGAAAAGCAGGGATCAAATTTTCTAATTTGGGGTTAGAAAAGGGGGGGTCGTCTTATACATTGGGTCGTCTTATAAATGGAAAATATGGTACATTAAAAATGGTAAATGAAATCAATACAAAAAACACATTCAGAGCAAAAAGCGACAACAATCTAGTTAACAGCCCATCTCAGAGCATGGTTACATTATGAATATGAATTGAAAGTTGGATTGCGGGTTTTGACATTGGATTAAAGTCACTTGATAGTCACATGGTATTTGGGTTGGCGTGTGCATCCTCTTGGGCAAACGTAATCCATTTGTAAGCTGTATTGTACATCAGTTGAGCGGGCTACATAGGCTTTTAAAATTGTTGCAATTGAGGCTTTGTCTTGCACCTGCTTATCCTCATGCTGGCCAGTTGCTGCTGCTGCTGTGGTGTTATTTTTAATACGTATTTTTTAAAATTATGTATTTCAAACTGGCATATTGCTATGGCTTCTTGCAACACACACATACACACACATGGGGAGTGAGGGAATGTCAGCCAGCACTGTCAAGACGGAAGGCAAGAGAAATTAATATAGATGGGGGTATTTGTATTCATATACGAATACGAATATCCCTGCACAGGTGGCGATAACGAGGGTCCAGCCCATGGGGCTGGACGGTTCACTCACCAATCCTCCGCTGCCATGGACACCATTTATTTTATTTATTTATTTATTGTATTTTTACCCTGCCTATCTGGTCAGACGACCACTCTAGGCGGCTTCCAACACACAACATACATAACAAAATATATAAAAATATAAAATATAACATCAATAAACAAATAATTCAAGATGGAGAAGGGAAAAGGAAAAGAGAAATAAAAAGAAAAAGAAATCAAGTGTTCACTGGAGGGAAGGCCTACGTAAACATCCAAGTTTTTAATTGGTTTTTAAAGGTGCCCAGCGAAGGGGCCGCACAAATCGCCGGAGGAAGGAACCATGATTCTTCCAATGGCTCTGCAGATCACAATCTGCAAGCCACTCTTCAACCTTGCAGCGAGGCTTGTCCTCCTGCCTCCTGCCAATTGTTATCTGTGGAGCCATTGGAAGAATTGCAGCGTCTGCAGCAGCGGTGGATTGGTGAGTGGACCGTCCGGCCCCATCGGGCTGGACCCTCATTATCACCACCTGTGCGGGGATATTTGTATTTGTATACAAATACGAATACCCCCATCTCTAGAAATTAACCAGAGCCCCACAGCTTTCACAGGCCTACTGGCTGCTTCTGTTCCTTTAAGAATGCTCCAGCTGTTCTCTGAGAGGCAGAGAGATGCCACAGAGGCTTTCACATATGTCAGAATGATTCAGACTAAATCGATTTCACAAGCAAGTTAAAATAAATAACCCTCTTGCTACCCAGGGAACTACTTTGCTTTAGGGCCAATAAACATGCTTCACAGTAGGAACAAATCTGTGCTTCCATGTGCATTGTGTAGTCATTTTTAAAAAAATCATTTTAAAACATGCTAAACCTGATTCCTCCTTCACGGATTGCTGCCTTGTCGTGGCGAAGGGGCTTGAGTAATTCAGAGAAGCTATGGGCTATGCCGTGCAGGGACACCCAAGACGGACAGGTCATAGTGGAGAGTTCTGACTAAACGCGATCCACCTGGAGCAGGAACTGGCAAGCCACTCCAGTATCTTTGCCAAGAAAACCCCATGAACAGAAACAAAAGGCTAAAAGATATGACGCTGGAAGATGGGCCCCTCAGGTCGGAAGGCGTCCAACATGCTACTGAGGAAGAGCGGAGGACAAGTACAAGTAGCTCCAGAGCTAATGAAGTGGTTGGGCCAAAGCCGAAAGGACGCTTAGCTGTGGATGCGCCTGGAAGTGAAAGGAAAGTCCGATGCTGCAAAGAAGAATACTGCATAGGAACCTGGAATGTGAGATCTATGAACCTTGGTAAGTTGGATGTGGTCAAACAGGAGATGGCAAGAATAAACATTGACATCCTGGGTGTCAGTGAACTAAAATGGACGGGAATGGGCGAATTCAATTCAGACGATTACCATATCTACTATTGTGGGCAAGAATCCCGTAGAAGAAATGGAGTAGCCCTCATAGTCAACAAAAGAGTGGGGAAAGCTGTACTGGGATACAATCTCAAAAATGATAGAATGTTTTCAATACGAATCCAAGGCAGACCTTTCAACATCACAGTAATCCAAGTTTATGCACCAACCGCCGATGCTGAAGAGGCTGAAATTGACCAATTCTATGAAGACCTACAACACCTTCTAGAACTGACACCAAAGAAAGATGTTCTTCTCATTATAGGGGACTGGAATGCTAAAGTAGGGAGTCAAGAGATAAAAGGAACAACAGGTAAGTTTGGCCTTGGAGTTCAGAACGAAGCAGGGCAAAGGCTAATAGAGTTTTGTCAAGAGAACAAGCTGGTCATCACAAACACTCTTTGCCAACAACACAAGAGGCGACTCTACACATGGACATCACCAAATGGGCAATACCGAAATCAGATTGATTATATTCTCTGCAGCCAAAGATGCAGAAGCTCTATACAGTCAGCAAAAACAAGACCTGGAGCTGATTGTGGCTCTGATCATCAGCTTCTTATAGCAAAATTCAAGCTTAAACTGAAGAAAGTAGGAAAAACCACTGGGCTAGTCAGGTATAATCTAAACCAAATCCCTTATGAGTACACAGTGGAAGTGAAGAACAGATTTAAGGAACTCGATTTGGTGGACAGAGTGCCTGAAGAATTATGGATGGAGGCTCGTAACATTGTACAGGAGGCAGCAACAAAAACCATCCCAAAGAAAAGGAAATGCAAGAAAGCAAAGTGGCTGTCCAACGAGGCCTTACAAATAGCAGAGAAGAGAAGGGAAACAAAATGCAAAGGAGATAGGGAAAGTTACAGAAAATTGAGTGGATTCCAAAGAATAGCAAGGAGACAAGAGGGCCTTCTTAAATGAACAATGCAAAGATATAGAGGAAAACAATAGAAAGGGAAAAACCAGAGATCTGTTCAAGAAAATTGGAGCCATTAAAGGAACATTTGGTGCAAAGATGGACATCATAAAGGCCAAAAATGGTAGGGACCTTACAGAAGCAGAAGACATCAAGAAGAGGTGGCAAGAATACACAGAGGAATTATACCAGAAAGATCTGGATGTCCCGGACAACCCAGATAGTGTGGTTGCTGACCTTGAGCCAGACATCCTGGAGAGTGAAGTCAAGTGGGCCTTAGAAAGCATGTCTAACAACAAGGCCAGTGGAGGTAAAGGCATTCCAGTGGAACTATTTAAAATCTTAAAAGATGACGCTGTTAAGGTGCTACACTCAATATGCCAGCAAGTTTGGAAAACTCAACAGTGGCCAGAGGATTGGAAAAGATCAGTCTACATCCCAATCCCAAAAAACGGCAGTGCCAAAGAATGCTCCAACTACCGTACAATTGCCTGACCACCTTATCCAGCTCCAGAGAAATCTATATGTGGGACAGGAAGCAACAGTTAGAACTGGATATGGAACAACTGATTGGTTCAAAATTGGGAAAGGAGTACGACAAGGCTGTATATTGTCCCCCTGCTTATTTAACTTATATGCAGAATACATCATGCGAAAGGCTGGACTGGATGAATCCCAAGCCGGAATTAAGATTGCCGGAAGAAATATCAACAACCTCAGATATGCAGATGATACCACTCTGATGGCAGAAAGTGAGGAGGAATTAAAGAACCTCTTAATGAGAGTGAAAGAGGAGAGCGCAAAAAATGGTCTGAAGCTCAACATCAAAAAAACTAAGATCATGGCCACTGGTCCCATCACCTCCTGGCAAATAGAAGGGGAAGATATGGAGGCAGTGACAGATTTTACCTTCTTGGGCTCCATGATCACTGCAGATGGTGATAGCAGCCACGAAATTAAAAGATGCCCGCTTCTTGGGAGGAAAGCAATGACAAACCTAGACAGCATCTTAAAAAGCAGAGAATCACCTTGCCGACAAAGGTCCGCATAGTCAAAGCTATGGTTTTTCCTGTAGTGATGTATGGAAGTGAGAGCTGGACCATAAAGAAGGCTGACCGCCGAAGAATTGATGCTTTTGAATTGTGGTGCTGGAGGAGACTCTTGAGAGTCCCCTGGACTGCAAGGAGAACAAACCTATCCATTCTGAAGGAAATCAACCCTGAGTGTTCACTGGAAGGACAGATCCTGAAGCTGAGGCTCCAATACTTTGGCCATCTGATGAAAAGAGAAGACTCCCTGGAAAAGACCCTGATGTTGGGAAAGTGTGAAGGCAAGAGGAGAAGGGGACGACAGAGGACGAGATGGTTGGACAGTGTCATCGAAGCTACCAACATGGGTTTGACCCAGCTTCGGGGGGCAGTGGAGGACAGAAGGGCCTGGTGTGCCATGGGGTCACGAAGAGTCGGACACGACTGAACGACTAAACAACAACAACAACAAAACCTGATTCAAATATGTGTTTTTTCCCCTAGTTTAACCATGCTCTGAGACAGCCAGCCACTAAGAAAAAAGTTTTCTGAAGAGAAAGGTCTTCATTTGCTTCCAGAAGTACAGCAAAGATGGGGCCAGCCTGGCCTTCCCTGGGAGGGAGTTCCAGAGTCTGGGAGCAGTGACAGAGAAGGCCCTCTTCTATGTCCTCACCAATATAAATAAAGGAAATAAGTCAGAACTCAAAATAGTTTCCAAACACCTCACAAGGAAAGAACAGTTCCTGAAGTACTAGAAGGAATAATATTCCTGGAGTTTTACCCAGGCCTTCCCAAACACCACCCTTTTGTAAAATTATGCTGGTCTGTTGTCTGCCATCCTATGTCCCAGACTGCTGATTTTATGGGGGGAGGGTAGGTTTTTGTTTGTTTTCTTTTAATATGTTTTATATGGTTTTAATATTTTTAGCTGTATGTTTTATAATATTTTGTAAGCCGCCCAGAATAGTGGCATGCTCACTAAATGGGTGGGGGTATGAATTTTAAATAAATAAATAAATAAATGTGTTGGTAATTTGAATTTGTTATAAGTATAGTGGGTAGAGACTGTGGGAAGAGTATCACAGAGCTTTGAAAGTTGTGTTTTAAATGAAGTGCCCAAATTCCCCTGATGGTAGGCTAAACATTTCTGGAAGTTAAAAACAAAAAAAGAGTAGTTTTTCAGCACTCTGCACAAACATTTTATTCCTCTACTCTGCACCAAATACATTTGAAAATCTAGATGTACACAGTCTATGTGGAGAAAGCAGATGGCTAGAGAGAGAGGGAGAGAGAGAGAAGCTATGCCTTCAACAGCCATTTTGTTTGAAGGAAACATTTCAAAAATGTAATTACCAGATCAAGGGTTCTATGTCTTTTTGGGCTGTGCCAGACCCTTGTAAACATCATGTTTCCAAAAGGGCTTTTTCTAAAAGAGAGAGAGAGAGCAGCTAGGCATTTCCAGCTGTCCATGAGCCCAGCTGCTCTCGGTGGTAGTACCATTCATTTGTGTCCAACTGTGCATTGTTGCTCTTTTGAGCACGAGCCAGGCTGTTGAAGTGATGCGGTGAAAGAAGAAGGTCAAGAGACATGGAGCCAATTGGTTCCCAGTCTTTTACATGCTTAATAGCTTCCTAGAGAAGGAAACTATGTCCCCACCCTTCCTCCATGTGCTGTCAAGTTTTTATTCCAAGTTGCTGCACAAATAGACTGTGGTGTCTGTAGGAGTCCTTGAAAATCTGAACTATTTTAATAACTTTTTCCCCTCCAGGAACATGATTAAACACTCACTTTGAGATGGGCTTCTAATACTTCTAGGATGTGTGGGCTGTTGCTAAATGAGGTTAAGTGAAATTAAGGGAAAGAAGATGATTCTGAAGGTAGAAACATAGATTGCTGTTGTGGAGCACTTATATCTTGTGCTTTGGTCTTCATTTTTATAAAAAGTAATTATTATGCAAGATCATAGATGAGCAAAATAACTGGCGAAATATACCTCAAACAGCAAGCAGTGCCAAAAAATGCAGTCTAAAAAAGTAATGGTTGTTGTACGTTGTTCGGGCTGTTTGTCTGTGTTCCGAAGGTTTTTCTTACTAACGTTTCACCAGTCTCTGTAGCTGGCATCTTCAGAGGACAGGAGTTAGAACTCTGTCTGTGTTCTGGTGTAGGATAGTTGAGTATTTGTAGCTGTGGGATCAGCTTTTTGTCTTTTTCAGGAGATTGGGTATTCTAAACCATCTCAATAGCATCCACCCAAATATGCAATTCACCATCGAAAAAGAAATAGAGGGACAACTCCCCATCTTAGATGTCATGGTCATACGCAAACCTGACCTCTTATTGGGACACAAGGTCTACAGAAAACCCACCCACACAGATTGTTACCTACACAAAAACTCCAACCACCACCCACGACAAAAAAAGAGGCATAATCAAAACACTGGTAGACCGTGCGAATCGGAACTGTGAAGCTCAATTTCTCAGCACCAAACTCAACCATCTGAATTGGGCCCTACAGGCAAATGGCTATTCCAAGAATTAAATCACAAGAGCCATCAAACTGAGAAAACAACACCAAACTGAAGAAGAAAAATAGCCACCCACAAATAAAGGATTTCAGCTATACATCAAAGGGGTCACGGACCGCATGGGAAAACTTTTGAAAAAACACAACCTACAAACAGTATTCAGGCCCACCACAAAAATACAACAAATATTATGGTCAGCAAAGGACAAAAGGGACCCCCTCACCACTGCAGGATTATACTGGATAACTTGCAGTTGTGGCCAGGTATATATTGGGACCACAAAACGCAGCATCCACACCAGAATCAAAGAACATGAAAGACACTGCAGACTAAAACAACTGGAAAAATCGGCAGTAGCTGAACATGCCCTGAAACAAGCTGGACATGAAATTCTATTTCAAAAAACAGAAGTACTGGACAACACCAGCAATCATTATGTTAGACTACACAGGGAAGCCATTGAAATTCACAAACACCAGCAGAGCTTCAACAAAAAAGAAGAAAGTCTAAAACTCAACAAAGCCTGGCTCCCAGCACTGAAAAATACAGCCTGCAAAAGGTCAACGAACTCTACCCAGCCACAAGGACCAGTGATCACTGCACACAAAAGACTAGCTAACGACACCCATCAACCACAGTGACAGACCATCTCCCCCCCTTATCACAACAATACACTCATAACAAAAAACACCCTGATCAGCATAATCACCCAATCTCCTGAAAAGGACCCACAGCTACAAATACTCAACTATCCTACACCAGAACACAGACAGTGAGGTTCTAGTCCCCCTCCATTCAGCACTGGTTAGGCCTCATCTTGGGTACTGTGTCCAGTTCTGGACACCACACTTCAAGAAGGATGCTAACAAATTGGAACAAGTTCAAAGGAGGGCAACAAGGATGATCAAGGGGCTGGAAACCAAGCCTTATGAGGAAAGACTGAAAGAACTGGGCATGTTTAGCCTTAAGAAAAGAAGACTGAGGGGAGATATGATAGCACTTTTCAATTACTTGAAAGGTTGTCATACAGAGGAGGGGCAGGATCGCTTCTCAATCATCCCAGAGTGCAGGACACGCAATAATGAACTCAAGTTACAGGAAGCCAGATTTCGATTGAGTATCAGGAAAAACTTCCTAACTGTTAGAGCAGTAAGAGGGTGGAACCAATTACCTTGAGAGGTGGTGAGTACTCCAACACTGGAGGCATTCAAGAGAAACTTAGACAACCACCTGGCAGATATCCTTTGGTTTGTATTCCTGCATCGAGCAGGGTGTTGGACCTCATGGTCTTATAGGCCCCTTCCAAATTCACTATTCTATGATTCTATGATTCTATGAAATATGTCCTTAATCAGGGATAGGGACTCGAGTTGCGGGTCTGGCTGTCAAGTCAGACTTAAATCGCACTGATGACTCGACTTGGGTTTTTCTTCAATGTCTCAGACTTGACTTGCAATTCAGAACCCACCCACCCCCTCCCTTTTCTTGGGAGGGCAGCTTGTTTTCAATAAGGACTTGGACTTGGGACTTGGGACTTGGTACCAAAGACTCAGACTCAGGCTTGGAACTCAGACCCAAAGACTTGCCAACCTCATGGAGAAATTACAGATATTTATTTGCAGCCTGTTAATCTGTGCCCCTTCCATATCCATCTCCCCTCCTCCTTTTTTAGAAAACCAGTTCTGCCTGGCCTTGATTTAATTTTCTTTAAGTTTCAGCTTGTGCTTTAGTTTTTCCATTGTCAATTCTTCCCAGATGCGTTCAAATGTATTCTTTAAATGATGGTGAACAGCACAAGTTACTTTCTATGCAACCTCTCTTCTGACTGTAGTTAATAACAATGGGGTTATATTTTCCCAAAGAAAATCATCCACATGATTTTGATATGCTTCTCAGCTTATATCTTCTTCAAAATCCTAATGGGTTTATGCTGAAATTTAAATAGGTGTATACATATCTCTTTTAAATTATATCAGATGAGCTTACATGAAAGATACCAGTGGATCAGCAGTTTTGAGATAGAAGGCTTTTGCTTTTCAAGGGAAAAAGTATCCATTTGAGGATGATGACTTCATTTTGATTTGACAGAACACATACAATATCTATATTATTCAAATAAATAATCAGGGTGCTGTGTGCTTTCCCTACATGATTCATCCTATATACGTATTACTACCACCAGCAGGAAGTGGAAGGATAAGGCAGCCTTTAAAGACATTAAGATAAATTCATGGGGATTTTTAAAATAAACTTTGTAAAGAATAATAGTCTGTGGATCACAGAGCAGGCAGTGAAAACATTTGTTCCTTGCGCCTTGTCATTTGTGTTAGAGTACGTGCAAAAATGTTGTATTTAGAGTGATGGGATGGGGGAGGAATAGATGGATAGATAGCCAGCTGGGAGTTGGTATCTTGACCTTACTCAGTTTTCTGTAAATGGCCACTTGCTGATTACTGTTTATAGGTCACTTCCTCCTACAGCACTTATTATTTCAAGGAAATAATTTAACTTGGATCCGTTCCTTCTGCAATGGAAGACTGGCTGTAAGAGTGCCTCCATGTTGGCCTTCAGCACATCTGGCCTTCAGCCAGAAGCTTCTGTATTCATGTCCAGGTCTATCCTGAATGGATTTCTTGGAATAATGATAGTTTCCCCCCCCTTCCTAATCATGAACATCCTGAGCAATTACTCTTAATTTATCGTCATAAACTCATCTTACTAGCATGCTACACTTTGCTGATATAATTACAGTCAACCCTCGACTTACGAACGGCCCTAGTTACGTACATTTCGACTTACGAACCGCTCTGATAGAAAAATATAGCCTCGACTTGCGAACTTTGCTTCGAGTTACGAACCGAAAAAGTCATCTTAGGTTAAAAGGAAAAAAAAGAAAAAAATTCTGCCCCTAGTGGTAGGAACGGATTAACCGGCTTTGCATTAGTTCCTATGGGAACTAATGCTTCGACTTACAAACCGCCCCTCGACCTAAGAACCAAAACCAGCCGGAACGGATTAATTGGTTTTCAATGCATTCCTATGGGAAATGCTGATTCGACTTACGAACTTTTCGACTTAAGAACGTCCTTCCGGAACGGAGTAAGTTCGTAAGTCGAGGGTTGACTGTATCACAAACTCCTACAACATGGAATCCAGTCCTTAACCTTCCATTGCTACAGTATTTTTTTACATACTAGCTTATTTTAATACTCTCGTACCTCACAGTTTCTAATAACTTGAATCATCAATGAAAAATAACAATTTTCTTCAATTTGGTGCACTCTTCTTCCACAGTCATCAAAGAGGTTTCTATTTACCTGGATTGTTTCAATAATGCAACTCTGTGCAGCAAAAAGCTTCTAAAGCTCATAAAGCTTCATTCTGCCAATGTCCACACAAATGCTGTTTGCATATGTTAGAACTTTTGACTCAACTATATTTGTCAGTAATGAATTTGTGTTGCAAAATTTGGTTAAGCTTTGTCTACGGCATGAAACAGAAAACTGGATACTATGGTGAAATTGTTCTGATGGTGGACCACTGTCAAGGCTTATAGTATGCCCATTGGTGGCTGAAGCATCAAATGGCCTTTTGCCTTAGAGATTTATTGCCCCCAATGTGCTGCTTGTAAAATGTTGATTTCTTCTAACATTCAGACCTGCAGTTTTCTTCCCAGATCCTAAATTGATGCCGTCCAGGAGCAGTGTCATCCCATGGCAAACTCTGCTTAAATTTTACGTAATTTACGTAAGTTTGGGGAAGTTTTGTGGTGTGTCAAATAGACTCTGTAGTTTCTCGCTAGCCCTTCATACTTACGTTATGCAGTTGCATCTGGTATAAACTGGGGGTTATGTAACTTCCAAGCAGCATTCCTTTGTTCTTTCCCTTCATGTGGCACCTAAAGAGTATTACACATTGGGAGCCTCAACCTAACTGGAATTGCTGACTCCTCCGCCTGAAACACTGGCATGCTGGACCAGCATGGCACTTGTCCAGACCACAAACACCCAATAGGTTAACTTTGAGCATATAGGCTTGATCACCACAGTGACACACAATGCCAAACCAGTGGGATTCTGTGCATATTTGGTTGGTTGTTAATCCCCATGCATTCTACATGCAAGCTGGACCTCAAATTAATATGTCAACTGGATTCTGACATCTGCTTCACATGCACATATGACTGTGGACTTGCCAGTGTCAATGTCTTTGTTCTCTTTTTCAATTGCCTGTATTTGTCTATTTTTTATGGTTAAGGGACATTTCATGAAGCCAATCAATTACTGGTACTATTGTCTAACCATGTTCTATTAATAGGATGTCTGAACATTAACAAGCCACACAGCACAAATGAATGTCTGACAGTAAAGTTATGAGACATTTTTATTTCGACATAACATAGCAAGCAAGTTTTTAAAATATGCCATTGTAATGCTCTACATAGTCAATAAAAGCAAAAGTGTTGTGAATGAGGGAGCAGGGAGAGGAAGAGGGAGGAAGTATGAGAGGGAAAGACAGGGAAAGAAACAGATAGATTAAATTTATAGACTAATTATCTGCATTTCTGGGTAAGTCTGATTGCTAGACTTGCACAGCACATGATGATAAAGAAACAATGACACCAATTTCCTACAGCATTTTGTTCTGTTTTGCCTCTTGCTTCCCAAGGAGCTGGGAAGCAAGAGGCAGACATTTGCTTCAAGCCATTCTGTGCCAGCCTCTGCTTCTGACTGCGCCGCTTGACTTACGCTGCTGAACTGTTTCTCTGAAAGGATCCAAGGCAATGCTAGATACCCCTTGGTTCTCCCCCCCCCCCCCGCCTTTCTGGTGTGTTCCTTTAATCTTTGGCCATCACATAGAAATTTACATTGGTCAAAGGGAGATATCTTCAGTCTAGGGATTAGCGTGGAAAATCTTTGTGTGGTCCTAAGGATCATGGTTTTTGGAAGACTGGGTTAGGGGGCATTCAGCATTGTCATAAAGGAGGATGTTGTGCAACCACAGAGTCCAAATTGCCACTGCACTGGGACAGGCATAAAGTATTTATTGTCCAAATACTTTTCTCCCAATGTTTATGTATACATACATATATATATAGACATCAGGTTCCTAACTACAGCGGCCAAAATCCTGTTTGGTTAATGTAGTAAATCACACTCAAGTAGGCTCATTAAATCAATAGGGATTTAGTGAGTCAATATCTCCATAAGTTCCCTTGGTTGAAATAGGCCTACTCTAACTGCAACTGCTTTAACTGCAACTTACTAAATCCCCATTGATTCAATAGGCCTACTGTAGTGCAATTTACTACACTAGGCAACTGGATTTTAACAAGCATTTTTCTATATAAACCAAACAACAAACCAAATTTTCAGGAAAAAGCCTTGGGAAAGAAATGGATACCATACATAAGAATATATAATATTTCACAACCAACTGAATCCTGCTTATAGTACTAAACTACATCAAATAAATATCTGGAGAATTTATGCAGTATATTGGACTGCATGCAACATCTGAAAATCAGCATTGTCTGCTACAAAAGTTGCTATAGGAAGGAGCATTTAAAGACAAGAAGCAGCTGTAGTTCCATAGCAGAGCATGCACTTTGTATGCCGACTGGCCCAGGTTCAGTCCCTGGCAGTCAGTTCCAGGTGGAGCTGAGGAGAAAATGCTACTCAGTTATGGCCTCTCACATATGAAAATATCTGTACAATTGAAAAAGAACACTGGATTAATGGTGCATTCTGGTAAAAGAGGAGTCGTGGACCTGCAGCTTGTGGGTCACACAGGGTCCTCAGACTTGTATTTGCATCTCTACTGCTGTCATTTCCTCTTACCTTAGAGGAGGGAAGTAGACACTCTGCCCTGAAGACTGGTAGTTCTCTGCAGCAAGGGAGGATGTTCTGACACTCATCTGTACCACAGAGAGCAACCACAGCTGACACTGGCACCCACAGAGGTGCCAGTACCACCCCTGGTGAGGTTTTGGAAGGGTCAAACGCAAGCCCCCACTTAAAGTAGTCACCAGCCCCGGTTATAAAGGGATGGATACCCTTCCACAGTGCAGCTGTTTAGATAAGACTGTGATGCTTTTCCATTTTCAGGAAAAAGAATCCAGGCAGGACGACGTATAAACATTTGTTATAATTTGTGATGGATAAGAGGTCAAACGTTGCTTTGCTGTAAAAACATTGTTCTGCGTTCTCGCTGTCTCTGGTCTTCCTTTCGATATTGCTCTTCGAGTTTTTGCTTTTCAGAGTCTATACTGTAAAAGGTACAATCTGCACTTCTTCTAATCAGCTCAAATTGACTAAAATCTGCAACATATTTCCCATTTGGTGAGAGGGAAATCACCGGCATAAACTCAAAGCCCCAGAAGATCTCCTCCGGAATATATGAAGTCCGGCTCTGGCAAACAGCACTTGTCGATTCTACTGTGGCGTTCAAGAGGACAACAAGCTCAAAATCTTTTTCCTTTATGCTCTGGGGTGTAAGACCCCTTAAAGGACTATTCTCATCCAATATGTGGTAAAATGTCAGAGGCAAAATCAAAAAAGGGCTTTCTGATGAGGAGTCGACATGGAATTTGACACTGGCTTGGTTAAGTAGAATCCTCTCTCCCTCTTTAGTTTCGTAGGTCTCCAGAAGTTTTCCGGTCAGCTGGCACTGAATCAGAAGGCTCTTTCTCATATTTGCCACCCGAATTTCAAGGCAAAGATGTTCATTGTGTTTCGTTATGACAGCACAATGACTGAACTTTATGGTCTCAGCTCTCTTTTTAGGCCTCGCGATTTTGGCCAGGAAGGTCCCTGTGATGAAGATCTCAATCAAGGTTGTTACAACCAACTGAATCACTAAGAGGACAATAGCATGAGGGCACTCCTCAGTAATAAACCGGAAGCCATAACCAATTGTCGTCTGGGACTCCAAAGAAAAGAGAAACGCCCCAGTGAGTGAGTCGACATTCATAACACAGGGAACATGTTTCTGGGGGAACTTGTTCCCTTCCAGATCTCCATGAAGAAATGCAATGGCATAGTAAATAACTCCAAAAATGAACCAAGTCATTACAAAAGTAGCCGCAAATAAAGTAAGTTTATATCTCCACTTCATGTCAATGACAGTGGTCCATAGATCCTGAAGATAGAGAAGGTAAATGCCATCTACTTTATCGATCCTCACATTGCTGTGACCACTTTTGGACATCACCCGAGGTTTGCTTCTCTTGAGCTTGGCACTAATGCTGCCGTTCACTAGAGGGGCTTGTGACATATTGATGTGTGTTGCTTCCATTGTCAACACCTCAGACCTAAAAGGAGAGCAAGAAGTTGTTTAAAAACAATAACACTGCAACAATAGCATAAACTCTATAGCCAAATCACTAGATTATATATTTGCATTGCTTCCTGTGTCAGTAGAAAGCTGCTTCACTTGTAAGGTGGCAAAAGCAATATACCATGGTACATCAAACTGACTTCAGGAGCAGAAAGGAATTGCATTATTTCCCTGATCTCCACATCAATGTTATCCACTCATCTCAGAGCTTGGAGAATAATGTTATCAAACAACATTGTCAAATCAATCCTACCTGGCATTAAAATATTTCTCATGCTTATTTTGTAAAGAAAGAAGGTGAGTCTGTTTTTAACTAATGAACTGAATCGGGTCCAATTGCTCAGGAGGCCAATATTTTATTAATGCTAGATCAATTGAACATTGACCCTCCAAATCAATCCTGTTTCTCCCCTGAAAATGCTAGCAGAAAATATCATTAAAAGATTACTGGGATTTTTGCAAGAGAAAACCTGACTGAGCAGAAGTTAGAGAAGGAAAGGAAACCAAGCAGTCATGTGAGTGTGTAAAAAGCAGTTTGTGGTATGGGGAAAAAAAATCTTTGCACCTGAAAACTCAGCAAGGCTGTTTACATCTGGGTGCCTCCAGTTTCAAACAGTCAGTAGAAAAAAAACCACAACTCATTCACAAATTCAGTTTTCTAGCGCTGCAGCCCGGCTGTTTGCAAACAACAGAAGGTCTGAGCCACACACCTCTTGCTGTTTGTTTACTGTGCATCCCAGCTTAGTCCAAATGGAGACCGAGAGCGTGTGCCTACGTCCAAAACTGAGCACAGAACAAAGAGACGGGAAGGAAGCTGTCTCTGCCAGCAAAATGGGCAAAAAAGAGAGTATATCCAGGACCAGATAGTGGTAGTTACGTAGTGCGAGGACAGAGCCCGTTGACAAGCATTTCCAATAAGCAAACTTCCTGTTTTTAACCTCCCTCCACCACTGAAAAATAAAACTGTGCATCCTTTGTATTTTGGCAGTTTGTGCAGCTAATATTGCTTTGTTCCATTGTTGGGCTTCAAGAGAGAGAGCTTTAATTAGTGGTTGGTTTTTATGAACCACAGGGAAAAAAAAACTTCTCTCTTGTAACTGCTTAAAAGAACATTTCTGGAAACCAAAGACGTATTTGTAGTAGACATCTGTGCCAGGTCAGAATAGCAGTGCAATTATTCACTAATGCAACTTTCCTGTTTTGTCAGTAGAAGAAAATTTGTGTTTACTTCCATAACTAATGGTTGGCAGGCTAGCAGTAAATTAATATTTATTTTTATTTCCTCAAGGAACTCAGAGTTGAAACTCAGCATAAGGAAAGGAAGTATATGGAAGATCTATGTAAAAGAACTTCTGAGCAACTGTAAAATCAATGTGTATTTACACTAGTATAGACACACCCTTCCCCCACAACACGCAATATAACATACAGGGATGGGAATTTGAAAAACATATTTATTGTGGCTACAAACAATGAAATGGGGGGCATCACCAATACTGTTTAGATAAATGAGGAATTCAGTCATAGAAACAAGGAAATGCAGTTCAGGTAAAATATACAAAGTCCAGTGTGAAGAAAATAATTAGAAAGAGAATGCATGCCACAGTGAATCAAAAGGGTTTTCTCTTTGTATCAGGTTTTGTTTAAAATACTCTATAATAATAATTGCACTTTTATGTTTTAAAAACTGATGTTTTAAAATGTTTTAAAATCAATTTCAAGCATGCTAAACCTGAATCAAATCTAGGAGTTTTTTGACATGTAACCCCACCCTCAGTTGAAATTGCCACCATTTTATTCTGACAGGCCTTTCATCTTTAACAGCTACATAGCAGGCAGATACAATACATTCGCCTCCATATCCAAAATAGTAGTATCTGTCAATTTCTACAGGGCAGTTAGTTGGAAAAAAATCATTTATTCCATTCTTGATTAGAACTGAACAACACTTGCAGTTTTTCTTTTTAAAAAATAAATATGATGGAAATAATTTGGACTATAAAAAGAGTGAATGTGTAGAAAACCTAAGCTGACAAATTAATCTGTTTCTACCTAGGTGAAGGTAAAAGATTCCTCTGCAGGTGTTGAAAGGTATTGAGTCACTTATTAGCATTTTCTTGCAGGGGAATTAGGAAAGCACCTTCTATCAACAATGAAACATCTAAACCCACTAAGAATTGCTGGCCCAGGCTGCCTAGATTCACACCCAAGCAGGAGCTGTTTTGCCAACAGTCAAATTAGACATGAATCTTTAACAGCTGAGAGGTGTGCTCATTTCCAACAATCAATCTATTTCCCTTCCCACTGTGAGATTTCCTCAGATTGTCTCAGCAATAAGACTCACAATTTCAGTCCATATTGACTTTCCAATGGCCAACCACAAAGCAAAACATGCCAATTGCAAGATGAGGACATTTACATGACACAACAAAAATCTATCCATTATGTACCCATTGGTAAAATATCTCTGCAAAACAATGGAAAATATAAGGCCTTTTGACCAAATGTAAATGCTTCTGTCCCCCCTTTTTAAAAAGCATAAGAATTGCTACAGAGCTTGGTAAAGTTACTGTCTTCAACTACAGCTCCCAGAACCCCTAATCAATATGGCAGTGGTCATGCTGCCTGGGGTGTCCTAGGACTTGTTCAAACCAGTATTTTCCCTCCTCCTGTTGTAAGCAGCCTTTGTTACTTACTCCCAAGAGGAATAAATTTTTGACTGAGTGCTCCAGGTTGCTTCTTAGCATTCAGATCGTTCTCCCTGAGTGGATCTGTGCAAAGTGCAATGTTTTGGTCCCATCAGTTTCTCTCAAAAGACATGTGACAGTGCAAACATAGCTGAAGAGATCCTTCTCCACCTAGAAGCCTCTCTGTGCTCCAAGCACCTTCTAGCAGCAGTGACCCACCCTCTACCATCCCACAAACCAGGATAGAATTTTCTGAAGGAGAGCTCGAAATGAGGAAAGCTACCGGCAGGGATAGTATTTCTTTATTTCGCCCTTTCCCCAAGACTCTCCAGGTATGTCAGTTATGCTGCTGCCTTTCTCCCAACCTTGGAAATGGAGGAAGACAGAAATGGTCATGCAGTGTCCAAGATGAACCCTCTAAAACACCAGGTTTGGAAGACTGATTGGCTGGCTGTCCTGCACCTTCATGAGAGGACGGTGCCTCACTCACCATTTTGAGTATGATGAACTCAATTGTTAAAACATCTGTCTGTGGTTGTGAATGCTCCTGGGAACTGTAGCTACAGTATGGGGAAAACATTGCGATGAGCTCTTGCACTTCACAATTTGTCTCTGCACTTGTGTTTGGCATTCCCAACTTTTGTTTGCACCTGAATCTCATGAAACAAGTGAAGAACAACACAGAGATATACACTCAAAGAGAAGAAACCCCTTTCCACCTCCTATCTTTAAATATTTAAACAGCCTTTCACTGCCTTAGGAAGATAATGTATACCTGGAGAGCAGCGACCAAGAATGCCTTTCAGGGTTGCACATAATGTTTGAGCGTTGGTCCCAAATCTCATCAGATACTCTTAAAACATTTAGCTCAGACAAAAAGGGGATTTGCAGGGCCCAGCCCCTTTAGGCCTTTAACAAGCAAATTCACCTACATTACCCTCTGACCTATTTAATGAAGGTCTGTAAATTCCGGAGACAAGACAAAGTATTTTCCCTGCTTGGCTTCTTAGGTGGTGTAGCCTGAGTCTTTCTCTTACCATGAGCAAACCATCAAGCCCCACCAGTCTATCCCTATATGACCTATAAGAGATTCACTCTTTGTCATTCTTCCAGCCCTTTCTCACTTCTAGCAAGTTTCATTTTCTCTCTCTGTTTCAAACCAGTGTCTCCTCTACTAGAAGAACTGCTATAGAGCTCTGCTTTTCAAGATCCTAATCTGTTAAACAAGTATTTAGAATAGTATCTCACCAGTTTTTGTTGTCTTCCTCTCTCCATTCTTGTCTCTTTATTAGGTAACATTCATGTATCAGTTTAGTCACTTCCTTTCATATCCTGGAAGGGATCCCATCTGACCCTGGCTTTCCCCAGCCCCTTTCTGACTTCCTGCATTCTGTTTCTTTCATCATCTCTCTTCTCGTGTGATTCTGAATTCCTGTTGTTTATATCTTTAAAGCCCACAGAAATTTCTGTAGGATTCTTTTGTCTGAAGCAGTAATTTTCCTCTTTCCTCCACTAAACTTCTCAAATTAGGGTTGTCTAGACTGCCATGCTTCACAAGGCCACTGGATATCCAGTTGTATCATCATGATTATGGTAGCTCAGAATTGCGATAGCAGAGAAAAAGATCTGAAGCAAAAAAATAGACTTGCTTTCAGTGGCAATCCTTATCCATACCTCCTCCCTCCCAGTTTGACTGGCTTCTGCCTGGAAACATGAAAGATTGCATTCTTTCCAAACCTCGCCTTTGTTTATTCCAAGGTTCTCTGTTGTAACATTGGATATCCCAGTTTCTCCTATAAATGTGCAGTCCATTTTCTTAGCCTTGTCAATGTCACTAATGTGTTGGTGGGCCAATAAGTTCTCCAGCCTGATTGCAGAGCTGAGTTGGAAAAAATCTCCTTTTGCCAGGTTTGTCTCAGAGAAACCCAATACTTCTCCGTTCTTTGTGCTAAGACAACTGAAGGAAAGGAAGCTATAGATCTGCCTGTATCAGTCCTCTGTGATGCACATGATATGAATGAATAGTATATCTGCGGCAAACACTGCAGAAAAATTGTGGAATTGATAGCGTTCGAATGAAGTAGACACACTGTATATATCTGTAGCACTTGAAAGGAAGGCTGGAGATTGGCAGACATGGCCTCAGGAAGAGTGAGACTGGGAGATGGTGGGAGGGACCTATATGCTGTAAAGTGTGCCAGGGTACATCTCTACATATGTGTCTTTTATACCATTTTTAACTGAAACTTGTGAGTTTCTCTTTTTTTGGACTATGACTCCCAGAATCCTCCAGCCAGCATGATCATTGTCCTACCATGTTTCCCCAAAAATAAGACAGGGTCTTATATTAATTTTTGCTCCAAAAAACACATTAGGGCTTATTTTCAGGGGATGTTTTATTTTACAGTCATGTCATCTTCTGGTTGCTGCACAAGGGTGGAGGCACGGGGTTTCACTTAACTAGGGCTTATTTTGGGGGTAGGGCTTATATTACGAGCATCCTGAAAAATCATACTAGGGCTTATTTTCAGGTTAGGTCTTATTTTCGGGGAAAGAGGGTAATGGTGAATTCTGGAATTCCAGAAAGTAACTTTTCAGACTTGCAGTTTTAACCACCACTACCCCAACCCCCCAAACAAACAAAAAACAAATCCCGTGAATTATAAAGTCAAATCCTGTTCTGAAAATTACACTGCTTAATGCTGATGAGGAGGAGGGTCTTTAATTTCAAAATTCCAGCGGTCTCAGAAAATATATATGCCCCCACATCTGATGGCCCTCAGTAGCTTACCCATAACCAAAGAGATTCCATGAAAGCCTCAGCACCTTTGGTGGGTGGGAATTGGAGCTTATGACATCATCTGCCTTAAGCAATGCAGCTGCATGAACAGGATTTAAGCCATAGTTTCATAAGACTTCCAAATACTCTCCCTCAACCCTGCACAACAATGACCACTCATAAAGAAGAAGAAAATATCCAGGTGGAAATTTATGAACCAGTTCAAGGCTGAAGTGTCAGTAGTTATATCCTGAGCTCTTTGTGTTACTTGGGGCTAGTCTTTGTGAGTCGTCTTGTTCCAGATCTTCATGCCATGGATGTCCTGCTAGCAAACTTTCTCCAGCTGTTTCTAGCAGGTAAGTAATCCTATTTATCCTACCTTTCTGCCAAAAATGTGCTCAACAGCAATAAAGCAAAGGTTAAAAACAAAACTGTGATAGAGAGAAATGTAAAACATGATTTAAAAACCACAGCAATAAAAGATACAGCCAGGGCCCAGTCAAACACAGTCCCTTCAACACTAAATCAGCCTTTGTTCCAAATGCCTGCCTGAATAAAAAGATGTTTATCAAGAGACTAATCGTATTCATAAATACTAAATATATTTCTCATTAAAAATGTCTGTGCTTCCTTGCAACAATATAAATAAATGTCTTGCAACAATTCCTTCAGAACAGCCAATCCTTAAGGATTGGGGAATCAAGAAATTAGTTATGCTAAGGTACTTCTGTTTAGTAGGTAGCCAGCCCAAGCTGATATATAAAGCAACATCATTTACCTACATTGTGATTTTAGACTTAAAGTCAACCCAATAGTTTTATGGCATTATCATAAACCATTCCTTTTATGGGATAATTTCACTGATTTGAGTGAGATCTACAAGCTAGCGAAGCTTCTAGGATTATAGCCATAAGCTATGCAACTTGAATGGTTTGCATTTGGCAGGTTTTATTGAGTGACCAAACAGTCAACTTTATTATATTTGATGCTTGAAGGCTTGTGTTTTTCCTCCTCAAATTCAATTTAAAATAAAAATTGTAGTGACTTTTAAATTGACTATTTATTTTGGTAACAGTTCTAACAATGTCCTTAGGACAATTTAGGCAAAGAATCCCCCACATTTTACTGTGTCCAGCTTTTTCCCTTTTTACATAAATGCATGAATGATTTTTTCAGAGTTACAAAATACTCAGGACATTTGCATCTTTCTAGGCAGGATATGGTTTCCACCTTGGTTGAATTGAAACAGCCTCTGAGCAGATCGTCATTAACAGTTACATATCCAAAGCCCAAATGGATTATTTTCCACTTCTGGCTCTCACCCTTGCCCATTTCACACTGTGTGACTATTATGTGCCCTTCCATCCTTCCTTCCATCCTTCCTTCCTTCCTTCCTTTTTAAAGGTCCAAGTTTCAGAAAAGGTTGGCTCTCCACAAGGCTAAATTTTCCACTCCATTAAATCAGCTCCACGTGCCAGCCTTAGGCTGCAGGTTACAAAGAGATCTTATCAGCACATGTGCTTCCAAAAACAATACCCCCAGAGTATTGTGCTATGTCTTCAAAGTGCTAAGCAAACATTAATTAATCCTAACCACAGTCCTACAGAGAAGGCAAGGATTGATATCCCCATTTTACTTACAGAGAAGGAAGCCAGCCTAGTGTGATCAGTGTGTCTCCTGCAGATCCCTGTAATGATGATTGGGTAGCAGAGCCAAGATACAACAGAAAGAAACACAGGCATTCCCCACCCCACCCCCACCCCCTGAATCAGCCTCTATCCCTTTTCACTACTCTGGCTTCCAGTCTTCCAGTTCCCCTTGATTTTCGATGGGCCCCCTGGCATCCTCTTTTTCCATGCTCTGGTCTCTCTTTTCTTTTCAGTGTGTGCCGCACACAGTCTTCTTCCACTTGTTAATTAAGAGCTTCAGAGAAACAAGTGCCTTGTCCTGCTGCTACCCTCTAGTCCATTGGTCTGTTAAACTCAGCATATTCCTTCTCTCTTCAATTAAAACTACATATCAAGAAGGATGAATAGTTGGTTTTGTCTACAGTAAGAGCTGTTTCCACTCTACATCACAATGTGCAGATTCACAAGTCACGTCAATTCGATTTCTGCATCGATTGGTCATTTTTTGTTTGTCCCCCGAAAATCTGCACTGAAAGTCATATCTATATTTAAAGAAATATTTCTGCAACATAATTTCTCACAACATTACTAATTTCAAGCAGGATAATCCTAGCCCCTCTCTTTGGGAGCCTGGGGTTCAGAGAAGTTCCATTTTGGACTACAAATCCCAAAAGCCTCAGTCAGCTGGGTTACAGGCTAAGATAGCCAGAGGATTACAGAAGTAGGAGGAGAAAAGTAATGTTTCCAAGGTCTGGGAGACACAATCAAGGCCCTGCCAGGTTCATACCAGCACCGTATAAGTGAGAAAGGAACAACATTTTAACTCCCACCCCATAGCCAGAGTTTTTCCTTTTTAAAAAGCAATTTTCTCTTGTTAATATCAGTGGGAAGGAATTAATCTGTACCAACTCTAGAAGTGAGATAATTACCATCTGATTTGGAAGCATGGCTGAAGGCAAGCAACAATTTGTCCATAAGAACCATGACCATGATGTATTTGTGTGTGTGTGTACACATATATATGCCTCTTATTCTTTCTAGTGCCCTATATTTTATAATATCTAAATTAGAAGGAGAGTTCTGGAAGATGCTGAAAGCTCACTTTGCTTGTATCTTGTGACTCACAAACTAACCCACATTTTTCTTCTACTCAAAGATCACACATTTACTTTAACACCCCCCGCACACACACACTATATATCCTTCAGAGCTACAGCCTCCCCTGTACCCCTTCTCTCAAGATGCACACTGGGAAATCTCCTTCTCTTAGTCTCTGGGTCCTGGAGGGAGAAAGACTGCAGGTATTTCTGATGGCCGAGGTGAGGAATCTGGGGTTGGATCCCTTATTCCAGCGTTCAACATTTTTCCCTCCCTCAGATGGAAATCCAATATACACTGGTGGCCCTGAGATGCCAACAAATGCACTGGATTTCAAAATATGCATTTCTAAAGATTTTAATAAACGTTATATATAGCCTTTGAGGTGAGACCTACGTTAAAAGATCCAGAAAAGTATAATCTAAAAAGTAATTGCAAGTGGATATGTGGGGGGGGGGGGGGATAATAATCTTACATGCTTCAGCTTTAAAACTGGGTGTCTGTGTGGAGCATGCTCTGTATCTGTCACTAAGCACAGGGTCTTTTTTTATATAGAGAATCCTTCAGACGCCCCCCCCCCCTTCTTCCTGTTGCTTCCTTTGCAAGCCACATTTCCTCTCTTCTGAATATCATCTCCTGAGCCTGTTCTTTCTTAGCCCCTTGACTATCCCCTGTCTTGGGAGGAAAAAAATGTGTGTGCCACATAGCCAGTCCTGAACACACACCCCTACCCTGGCCTGCTTTCCTCTGATGTGGTAAAGAACCCTATTCCATTGTCCATGCTGAACATGGAAAAAAGAGAAGCTGCTAAATATTATGCAAGTTTATTATACATTCCCACAATCTGCTACAGATCATGATAATTTGCTGCTCTGAAGCCACTCTTAAAAAGAAATTGCTATTATATATGAGACTATACTGTAAATTTTTAGAGTGCTGGGATGTAGTGATTAAACTGCAGTATTGTAGTCAATACTTACAACCTGCTTACAACCTGAGTTTGAGCCTGATGGGCTCAGGTAGCCAGCTCCAGGTTGACCCATCCTTCTGTCCTTCTGAGATCAATAAACTGAGTACCCAGGTTGCTGGTGTGTGTGGGTGTGCAATGTGTAGCCTGCATAATTAAATTGTAAACTGCCCAGTGAGTGCTTTAAGCACTATGAGGTAGTCTATAAGCAGCACACTTTGCTTCTTTTTTCTTTTTCTTTTGCTTTATCATGACAGTCTCTACATCTAACATGTGGTGAAATGAAGCCGTCTTCACAGTTCACACAGGTTTGGGAGGGCAGGGAACCAAACCTCTTTTGGAATGTATTTCCAGATCCTTAGGGCCACTGCCCCAAAGGCTGCATCCTGAGAGAAACCTTTGGCCAATCATGAGATGCAGAATAGTGTTTTATATGAGGAGTGCAGTGGGCTGGCAGACTTTTTTGGACAGTCTTTCAAATATCCTGATCACAGACCATTTGGGGCATCAGAGGTCATAATCACTACTGTGAATTGAGTGTTAGAAACCAGCTGGAACCCAGTGCAGAAAAGGCTGATGACAGTTTTGATGGATTGCTACATTTTTCATACATATTTGTAAGATGATACTAACACCTTGCCTCTCTTTAATCAACACTGCTGCAGCATTTGAGAAGGAAATAAACCAACAGAATCTCAAGGAAATGTTGAAAGGTTAGAGAACACCAGGGGGTTTAAAAAAAAAAAAACCCTTCGCCAAGTGTTTGCCAATATTCTAGTTAAAGTTCACTGGATTTGCTTTGTGATTTTTTTTAACAAAGCTTGAACTATATACAGTGAAGTCTTTTGATAACAAATTCTGATAACAGGTTTATTGTTACTTCTGAACTGTAACATATGTCAAATAAAAGCTAATAAAATTTGTGCACAGCAAATTCATTGCAGTGCAAAGAAATGAAGTAAAATGATATCTTACAGAAGCCATGAAACAAATTCATCTGTACTTCTTGTTTAACTGAGACTGATGTAATAATGCTGAGTGACCAAAAACTGATCAACATGTTTAGGCAGACAAGATAAAACACAACACTACAGCTGCACCCTCCATCCTATCGCCATTCCTAATCTTAAAATTACAGGATGTCTACGATGCTTACATTTCACATCTAACCTAATTTTCCCGGGTTAAGGGCAGACTTTGCACTTGACTTATTACAACAACACTCGGGGCTAACCGAAAGGGCATATATTTCATACTTCATTGCCTGGCAGCTGTGACTACATTCTAAATGCTTACTAGGGTATTGGTAGGTGACTACAGCAACCTTCACCAGCTGGTGCCCTCTAAGCTGCTTGGGTTACAGCTCTCATAACTCCCAGCAACGTGGCTATGGCTGTCCTAGATGGGAATTACAATACAACCCATCTGAAGAGCAGCAGGTTGGGAAAAAATTGATGTTTCTATGGGGCAACACCAGTGCAACTGGAACTGGTGTTCAAAAGTCCATTAAGATGGGTGTACAATCAGCCTCTGGTCTTGCTGATCTCATATGTTCTCCCTTCATTCTTTGCAATTAGTTATCAGTGTGTACTGTTCCTTTCCATAGCCTGGTTGTGGCTCTTGGCATATTCCTGGCACAACATCCGGACTCAGCTTATGAAAGTGGTCCAATGCCTCTCGGTATGTTTTTGCTATAACCTCATAATGCTTCATATACACGATCTTGGCAATTATTGCAAACATCCCTGAAGGTTGTCTTGGATTCTTTTCCCCTGGTAACACATGGGGAGTGGGATGTGGAGGCACAAATGGGACCAAGTTCCATAGTTTGCAGCTGAGGTGAGAATTGAGCTGGCAACTTCAATGAGACAGCTTGTTCTCTTACAGCACAAATCTATGCAGATTTTTACTCCAAAGTAAATCCCACTATGTGCCGCTAAGGGAGTAAACCTTGATCACTTTGCTGTAATAAGTGGCTGGAGTCTGGTGGTTCAGTGCACATCTGTCCTTCCTTGAGCTCATGTCTTCATCATCCAGTTCTTTTCTGTTCTCTCTACTCCATATTCTGCTCTGGTGAGTATGAAACTCAGGATGTTTGTTTCTACTGCACATGTCTGTATTTAACATTCTGTATTCATACCTTTCCTGATAATCTCAAATCTGCCACATCCACTGCTTCACACAGCCAGTCATACCCCAACAACCTTAATCACACAACACTTTCTCCTGTCTCCAGACTCAGCTGCCCACCCTTGTTACAAACTCAGGGGGAAGGACCTCTCCATTCCAGGTGTTTTCATCTCAGATTGAACAGGGCATTGAGAGCATGGTGAGGGGATTTCCCCTTCACAGACATTTCAGTCCATTTATTTTTAATGTATTTAAGAAAGGGATGAACTGTAAGGGGCGAGGAAGCAAGGAGGACTGGAACAAGTTACTATAAAGGTTTAAGTCAGGCAAGCTTTTGGGCCCTCTAAGACTCTTTTACAGGGTGGAGACTGCATGGTTTGCAGGGGTAAGGGGACAAAGACAATTGAGTCTATGTGCTTTCAGGTGAGATCTGGCACCAAAGGCTCATTCTACAAATTTGCAATCCACACCATAGGATTTTACTTTGCAAATTCTTAAGTGTCAGCTTTTACGCATGATGATTTTTGGACTTCTCTGCCCCTTCTTCTCCCTAACGCCACCTGGCAAGCTGTGCAAGGCTCAGCCTGCAGGAGCTGAAAGCTCACCTGCTTTTGATATTTAAGTTGTCTAGTAAACATGCTATCCATCCTGCTTTCTGGATTTTGTATAAAGACCACATGATTTTTCTTCTCCTTTGCTGAAAATGTTCTGCCATATTAACATAACTATTTGCTCACAGGAGTTTGCAATGAGAGACATAGCACTTACTTTTTAAAAGCAACTTCTCAAGCTCTGGCTTGCAAGGATATAAGCCCCAGAAAGTATCCAGTGATGCCCAGTGACCCACTCCTAACATTGGCCCTCATGTTGTTTAGCAGTGTTGTTTAGCAACACTGCTAAATATCATGGGAAATCTGTGTTTCCCTTTTCTTGCCTCCAGTTTCCATTTAAGTAGCATAGCATTAATTGCACCAATAGTGTCTTGCCTCCCAGTTCTGTGATGTGTTGAGCGGATGTCATGCTGGCCTATTCTTTGGACCAGGGCTTGACAGACTCACAGAGAGGCTAAAAAGCATTTATGTTGCAGATTCCCTGATATAATCAGTTCCTTTTCAGCATGGAATGGCTGTAAGTTTTCTGTCTTCACTTTCTGAACATTTTGCCACATAAGGACCACATATATATGACTTTGCAACAAAACACAAGGACCATGTGACTTTTTGTTGAAAGAGAGATAGGCATTCTTGTTTTTTAAAAGCCAGTTCCAATCTTCAAAGGCTAAACTGTTTATAAACACACCTGTGCTAACTGCATCTTTTGGTGTTCAATCAAAATTATAAATATATATGTGTGTATTTACATTTAACACATATACTAATCACAAAAGAAAATCATAGCCTCTGAGGCCTTCAGTGAAATATTCCTTATGTACATACAGGATGGTGAATGATTAACGTGGAACTGAAATAATAAACTCTGCGGTAGAATCAAAGACCTGTGCAAAAAAGTACCGTGGAATCCCACAAAATCTGTAGCTAGTTCTCTTGTCTTTAATGGCCACAGCTCACTGTTGCACAAAGTTTGGATGGCCTATTGGGCAAGGCAAAGTCAAGGCTTCCCCCTGTTTTACTATGGGCTTGCCACCTCTTCCACCCTTATAATAATAATTGCATGACATCAAGTCAATTTTGACTTATTGTGACCCTTTCCAGGGTTTCCTACTGTAGGGAGAGAGTACTCAGAAGTGGTTTACCATTCTCTTCTTTTGGGGGTGCCCTGGGACTGTGCAGCTTGCCCATTGGTACACAAGCTTGTTGTTCCCCTAGGAGGCACAGTGGGGAATCAAACTGCCAACCTCTGGCTTCACCTAAACCACTCAGCTATCCAGCCAGTTCCCACCTTTGCTACCATTCAAAAGCAGATGCAGCCACATGGGCCATAAAATGACATCCCAAATTCATCGTGGACTGAGGTGATACGTTTGTTAAGCCAGGTAATAAGGTAGAAAACAAGTTTTTTGTCAGGTAAGATATTGGGGAGGAGAAGGGGAGGGCTTTCTCCCCCTTGATTCAGAAGAAGCACAGGCTTTACCAGCATTTCTGTCCAAACTTTGCTTTAAAATGCCACTTTTTTGATAACAATTTGGCTCTAGGAAATCTTAGAAATCCTCTAAAATGATTTAGAAATCCACTTTGTTGTTGGAGCTTTGTTTGTTTGAGAGCCAATTAACTCTAATTTAAACAGTTATTTCCCTTGCATCTTGTGGGTTGAAAATTATTTAAGAACAGGTGGGGCTTGGGTCCTTAGTTACCTATTTACCTGCTTTTGCGTTTCTCAGGTGTTTGGCTACAGTGCTCAATTTGTGACCATACTCACAGTCCAAGAATTTCTTAGCATCTTGTGATAAATCCAGATTTATCAAATGCTTCTATTAGCAAGAATTCTGATAGCAGCGCACTGGTATGTTGCAATTCACTCTGGCACCAGCATCTTTACTCTTCTACTGTCAGAATCTAAGATATGTTGTTCTTGTGCTTTGGCTCACAGAATGGAATTAAGTGGAAGAGGGAGGATGTACTGAAACTAAATTTAATGCTGACTTTTAAACAAGGCCATAAGAGAGACGAGTGAGTAACTGTGACAAGTGCATTTTTTTTGCAGCCCACAGTAACTAAAACATGACTGTTGAAATGTTGAATGTGATGTCATATGGTGGTGGCACATGGTTAGTTTCATATGTGTCTCTCACATTTGGTCCCACTTATAGTCATATACTATGCTGGAAGGACACTCTGCTGTTTGAACTGAGCTTATCACAATTTCCCAGACTAAAGTTGAGTTCCCAAAGCATGCATTCAGAGAAATTTGTTCCAAAAAGGAGTGTTCCTTCAAGTGGCAAAAAAGGTGTAAATGTAAAAATGTATTCAAATGACAGGCATGTGTAGGTCATCTGGACTACATCTGGAATTTAAACAGTTACTTCCCTTGCATCTTGTGGGTTGAAAATGATTTAAGAACAGGTGGGGCTTGGGTCCATAGTTACCTATTTACCTGCTTTTGCGTTTCTCAGATGTTTGGCTACAGTGCTCAATTTGAAAGGTAAATAACTCAAAATGTGTTTCAAATTGTGTATTTTGAGAAAAAAAAATATTTAGAAATGCCTTTTTTGTTTTAAGAGGGAAAATGGGTTTAAAAATACATCTTTAGAAGTGCATTTTTATGTGGACTCTTTAAAAACTGCAAATTAATTTGGAATGGAACAACGAGTGAGTCCTGACTGAAAACAGACAGATGGGTTCAACCCAATTTCTGACCATTTTGCTGTTATTATTCACGTTTTCAGCTCTCTGCAGCCACAACTTTTTAAATGATCTGGTAAATTATTTTGGACCTAGTAACAAAACTCAGCTATTAAAATACCAGTGTTTTCCTAGGAGGAAGCTTGTTCTTGTTTTCTGTCCTGTCTGCTAGCAATAGTTCATGATCCATTTCTGGATGGTGATGATTTTTTTTCTCACCAATCTATGTATGTGGTCAATTTATGGTTTTAAATGCTTTTTCACACACACACCCATATATGTTTTCCACTGAAGTCTGTGCTTTTTCCGAGACCCACCCAAATTCCAGTACATGGCGGGCAAGAGTGCCAAGTTTTCTGGCTGTCTGTGAAATGAATGGAAAAATGCCCCTTCTTTTCTCTCTCTCTCCCCCCCCCCCCCCCATTTCTGAACATTCCTAGAGAAAGGAAGGAAAGGTCTCTGGAGGAATATATAATATACCTGTTGCCTCAAATTGGAAACATGAAAGGCTTTTGTAGTAAGTGTGGATATTACCGAGCTACCAGTCAATTTATTGCAAAGAAGAAGCCAATACTATTTGAAAGTCTGCTGTAAAAGAAACCAGTTCTATTTGAAACTGAGTATGGCATCCAGAAATAAACAAGAGGGAGAAAGTGACTGTGATCTTGAAATGGTGATAATAGGAAGAGTGTGAAATGCTATAAGATTTCTTGTTTCATTTCAATAATATGTCAATAATACCCTTGAATTCACTGATGTTTTGTGAAGGAGGTGAAAACATCAAAGTCAAACAGAGAGAAATTATAGAGCATTTTATAATGAAATGATGACTTTCAGCTGCAACTCCACTTCCTTTCTTTAATGAAACACAAGTTCACAGATTTCAGTGCTCTGGGAAAAGCAGAGTGTTCTGCCCCTCTTCCCAGCTCAGAGACTAAGAGACCAAAGGATAAAGGTGTGAAACCTGAGTTGAAGGAGCCCATACACGCTGACACTATTTTCGGATGATCACCTCATTTCCCTCTGCCAGGCTCCTGCCCTGGTTTGTTAACCCTCTGAGCAGCTTCTACTTTTTCAAAGTAGCATATCTGAACTTCAACTCAACCAGTTCCTCTAACACTGATGTTCCAGGTAGGAGCATCCAACATTCCCTCATCCTACACTCTTGTTTGACTTCCTGAGAGTGCTCATGAGCCAAATGTCTATCACTTCTCCCCAAGCTGGACAATAGCATCAGGACTCAGGGATAAATGTCCCTCTCCCTTTTTTTACATGGACGTTATAAGAAGTTGGATTTAAGCTTGAATGATATGTCTGTGAGCTTACTTATTTCTCTGTTTCATCTGGAAGATAATAATAAGCAAGCTGAAGGCAAACATAGATACAGAGATAATAAGGTAAACATATATATGGAGAGCTTGCAACACTGCTGTAACCCATGGTTTCCCTGACTTAACATTTAACAATTGATGCAAACGTCATACAATGTCACATAATCTGGAAACATACCACAGACAGGGCATGTTTCCACAACAAGCCAGGGATTCATTTATTTGCTGATAAATGAGCAACATGCTGATACCCAGCACTTGAACACTCCCATTTGCTAAAAGAGTACCAAAGCAAACCATGGATGTTTCCTCTGCAGGTGGTGGATTGCAGCCCCACCTCCCACCCCAGATGTCTATAGACATGCACATTATTTATTTATTTTTCCGGCTTTTACCCCACCCATCTAGATTCAATTAATCTACTCTGGGTGGCTTACATTCCAAATATAAAACAAAATTTAAAACAAACAATATCAGACAACATAGAGATAAGCAAAGACCAAGATGGTAGGACTTAGGAAATTAAGAAATGGAAGGGAGGAAGGCCTGCCTGAAGAACCAAGTCTTCAGCTTGTTCTTAAAAACTCCCAGCAAGGGTGCCAGGCGAATCTCCAGGGGCAAGGTGTTCCAGAGGCGAGGGGCCACCGCCGAGAAGGCCCGGTTTCTAGTTCTCTCCTTCCGGGCCTCTCTCGGGGTCAAGCTCCTCAGCCACCCAACCTGGTTAGATCGAGTGACATGAGTAGAGCTAGGTGGGAGCAGGCGCTCTGCCAGGTATCGAGGTCCTAAACCATTTAGGACTTTATATGTAAGCATTAACACCTTGAAGTCAATGTGGAAACGAATGGGCAACCAGTGTAAGGCCACCAGAGTGGGGGAAATGTGATGGTATTTTTTCACCCCAGTTAATAATCTGGCAGCTGTATTCTGGACCATTTGTAGTTTCCGCATCAATCTCAAGGGCAGCCCCACATAGAGCGCATTACAGTAGTCTAATCTTGAGATTACGAGCACATGGACCAGAGCGGTGAGTGCCCCAACATCAAGATAGGAGCACAGCTGGGCAATCCACCGAAGATGTAGGTAGGCAGTGCGGACGCTACCTGGGACTCCATGGTAAGCTCTGGGTCAAGATGAACCCCCAAGCTGCGGACCACACTCTTGGTGGTGAGAGTCACCCCCTCAAAAGAGAGGGAGCTTCCCAAACCACTGATAGGAGGGGCGCCCACCCTCAAAACCTCCATCTTGTCTGGGTCCAGCCTCAGTCCATTCTCCTGCATCCATCACAGTACAGCCCCCAGGCAGCACTCAAGAGACACAACAGCATCCACTGCTGTTGGAAAAAAGGAGATGTAGAGCTGCATGTCATCACCATACTGATGACACAAAGCCCCACACCTCCGGATGACCCCACCCAGCGACCTCATATAGATATTAAACAGTATTGGAGAGATGATTGAGCCCTGCGGCACCCTGCAATTGAGGAGCCATGGGGCCGATACACTCTCTCCAAGCTGAACTCTCTGGGAACGGTCCTCCAAGAAGGACTGGAGCCAGGCAAGAGCCAGGCCACCAATCCCCAACTCAGAAAGCCATCCCAGGAGAATACCGTGGTCAACGGTATCAAAGGTGGCTGAGATATCAAGGAGAACCAACAAGGACATTTTGCCCCTATCGGCTTCCCTCAATAGGTCATCAAGCAGGGCGACCAATGCCATTTCCATACCATGCCGTGGCCTGAAGCCTGACTGGAATGGATCCAGGGCATTGGTTTCATCCAAGAGAGCCTGAAGCTAATCGGCCACCACCCTCTCTACAACATTGCTAAGGAAAGAAACATTGATGATGGGCCTGTAATTGCCAATATTGTTCGCCACCAAGCTCGGTTTCTTCCTAATGATGAGTGTCTCCTTGAGGGCAAGGGGAACCCTGCCCTCCTGGAGAGACCCATTAATTATTGCCATGGCCCATTCGGTTGTCACAGGCCTGGCTCCTTTGATTAGCCAGGCCGGGCAACGGTCAAAGAAGGAGGTGGTGGCACGACAGCGATTAAGTGCCTTGTCAACCTCAAGAGACGTCACCGGCTGAAAGTGAGTAATTCTCATTAGGCAAGACAGTGCGCTGGATGTCTCAGCTCGATCTACTGGTTTCAAATAGGAGGTTAGGTCCTGGCGGATGGCCTCCACTTTAGCTTTAAAAAATGCTGCAAATTGGTCAGGTGAGATACTAGGGGGAGGCCAATCACTATGACCAATTCCGGATAGATAGCGTACTATGCGGAATAATTCCGCCTGCTGGTTGGAAGCTTTGCTTATCCGGACAGTGAAGTAAGCTTTCTTTGCAGCCTTTATCTTAGAAAGGTAAAGGTTAGATGCGATCCTAACAGCTTTTAAGTTATTTTCCGTTGGGAGGGCCTCCAGACCAGGTGTCGCCACAGCAGAGAGCCTAACAACCTCCAGAGTGTTTCTATAAACAATGGCTACAACACCCCCCAGTCCCCCCGGTCTACCCTGGTGTTGAACAGCATAACCGGGAGGACAGGCAAAGGACAGAGGAATAACCCCGTCACTGCCCATCCAAGTTTTAGTTATGCATGCCAGATCTGCATCCTCCTCCAGAATAAGATTGTAAATCAGCTGGGACTTATTGGATACAGATCTGGCATTCAGCAACACCAGTTTTAGAGTGGAGGGCCGACTGAGCCGGCTACCTCGAGCTTGACAGGCGGTCACAGAGCCAGAACAGTGGACAGCCTTCAAACATCTGTCCACCGTTCTTCTGGAACGAGTGGCTACTGTGCCAGCGCCATATCTCCCTTTACCCGTAATCACCCGAATATTTAGAGGACCCCCACTGGGGGGGGCAAGCCTTCCGCTCCAGTCCAAAAGAAAAGAAAAGAAAGAAGGGGGAAGCAAAAGAAACCTAATGAGTAATGAATGAACAAAATTAACAAAAAATAAACAATACAATAATAACAAAGTTAAAATAGTTAATCAAAAAGCATTAATAAACGATAAACAAGAAACAAGTTAACTTAGCAATTAAACAATTAGACAATTTAAATTGATATACAATATAAGATTAATAAAAATAAATTAAAAAGCATTAATAAATGATAAACAAAAAACAAACAATAAAAAAGCTAAATTAGCAATTAAACAATTTAAATTGGTATACAATATAAGATTAATAAAATAAATTAGAGGAAAAATAAAAAACAAAAAGAATGAAAAGAAACAGAGTCTTGGCTGGAAAATAAGTCCAGCCTTATTTTCAAACTGGAAATTATTGGAAAGTTATTTCAGTCTTTGAAAACTTATACTAATTGTGGCTGCTCAAAAAGCATGGGCCCCCAGAAATAACCTTACAATGAACAAAGACCCTTTCCCCCAGAGCAATCTAAGGCCATAATTGTCTGAGGGGGAAAAGGCAGGCTTTTCCCCTGAAGATGGAGGCTCACAGGGTCCCACTAAGGGGCCTTGGCAGCCGGTCAGTGGCCCGTAAGCTAGGCAATCTCCATCCCTAGTTTATTGTGTCATTTGGCAGTGGGAAGCATTTCTTCCATGGTTCCCCCCCCCCCCCCAAACTAACAGATCAGAGTTTATTTGGGACTTCTTCGTCTGGTTTGTTGGGAGGAACAAATCAGAGAAGGGAAGCCACCCACTGCTAGAAAACACAATAAACCAACTACAGCATGAGGTTAAGTGGTCTGCTGAGCTACTCTGGCTGCAAACAGCAGCAAGTGATCAGTGTGCACTGGCTGTTCATTTATGAAAAGTCAGATTTTCCACAGATCCTTGTGTAACCTTATGACAGGAGCACAGCTATATTTTCTGCTTGGCTGAGCAACCAAATACCCTTGTAGCTCTCCTGCAACTGTCACTTCACAGCAGCCATTTCATCAGGCTATTTAAAGTATTTCCATGCTAGGTGATTGCTATAAAAACTGTATGTTTAAGGATCGGTGCCTGGTTTGATTCTCATTTCTCCCTATCTCATTCCCTACTCCCCATTCCTGCCCCCAATTCTTTTTAAATTGTAAGCCAAAGGAGAGAAGCTCTTGTTGTTATGTGCCATAAAGTGACCTATAGCGACCCTATGAATGAGCAATCTCCAAAATGTCCTGTCCTCAACAGCCCTGCTCAGCTCTTGTAAACTGCTATGATTCCTTGATACAATCAATCCATCTCATATTTGGTCTTCCTCTTTTCCTGCTGTCCTCAACTGTTCCCAGCATTATCATTTTCCCCCCCAGAGAATCTTGCCTTCTCATGATGTGCCTAAAGCATGACAGCCTCAGTTTCATCATTTTTACTCCCAGAGAAAGTTCAGGCTTCATTTGATGTAGGGCCCACTTGTTTGTCTTTCTGGCAGTCCAGGGTATCAGCAAAGCAATCCTCCAGCACCACATTTCAAAACAATCATCCCCCGTCATCCCTCTTTATTGTCCATATTTTACATGGTGAATGGAAATTCAAGAGTGTGGGTAATCTTGGTTTTGATTTCCAGTGACACATCCTTGCACTTGATAATCTTTTCTATTTCCTTCATTGCTGCCCTTCCAAGTCTCAAGATTCTTCTGATTTCTTGGCTGCACTTTTCCATTTGGATCGATGATTGAACCAAGGTATACAACATATTTTAACAATTTCAGTTTCTTCATTGTCTAGATTAAAGTTGCGTAGTACAGTGGAACCTCTACTTACGAACGTCCCTAGCTACGAACGATCCAACTTACGAACAGTTCCGTTCACTAAATTTTGCCTCTACTTGCGAACGGAGCTCCAACTTACGAACCGAAAAAAAAATTTCCTGCCCTTTTTTTAACCTTAGGTCATCTTAGGTTAAAAAAAAAAATTCTCCCCCTAGTGGTAGAGTACAGATTAACCGGCTTTGCATTAGTTCCTATGGGAACTAATGCCTCTACTTGCGAACGGCGCCTCTAGATAAGAACGAAAAACAGCCGGAACGGATTAAATGGTTTTCAATGCATTCCTATGGGAAATTTTGCCTCTACTTACGAACGTTTCAACTTAAGAACAGCATTCCAATACGGAATAAGTTCATAAGTAGAGGTTCCACTGTACTTCTGTAGTCATGATTTGGGACTTGTTCAGCTGCAGTTCTTCTTTGGCACTTTCTTCTTTCGATAAAAGTCATTTCAAATCATTGCTGCTTTCTGGCAGGAAGATGGTGTAATCTGCATATCTTAAATCACTGATGTTTCTTCCACCAATTTTCATCTGAACCTAGTCTGGTTTTCCATATTATTTGTTTGGTGTACAGATTAAACAGATAAGGGAATAAAATGCACTCTTGTCTGACACCCTTGCCTATAGGAAACCATTCTGTCTCTCCATATTCTGTCGTAACAGTAGCTTCTTGTCCAAAGTCATGCCTTAGGACTATCAAATGCTGAGGGACACCCATTTCTCCCAGAACAACCCATAGTTTCTCATGATCCACACAGTCAAAGGCTCTGCTATAGGCTATAAAACACAGACTTATCTTCTGAAATTATTTGGTGTGCTCCAGTAGCCAGCAGATACTTGCAATATGATCTCAACTGCTTTTTCCTTTTCAGAATCCAGCTTGAACACCAGCCATTTCTCGCTCCATATGAGGTAAAAGGCTTTGTTGCAACATCTTTTTTAATTATTATTAACATTTTATTAGTTTTTCAGTCTATCTACATTCAGTTTGTGCTTGTTAAACATCGTGTTACATGGGTTGCTTATAATTATTTGTTTTTGCATCTTGGTGTCTTCTTAGTTGTCCCTTCAAAATCTTTACATTTTTTAAACATTGAACCAATCATGTATGTATTTTAGTGTACAATACTGGCTACTATAATAATATTGCTCTCATAGTATACAATGTTCTCAAAATCCTCTAATAAAGTACCTACCCTGTTTCCCCTAAAATAAGACCTAACCTGAAAATAAGCCCTAGTATGATTTTTCAGGATGCTCGTAATATAAGGCCTTCCCCAGAAATAAGCCCCAGTTAAGTGAAACCCCGCTCTCCACCACTGTGCAGCAACCAGAATATGATGACATGACTGTATTTGAATAAACGTAGTTTGTTGTACATGAAAAAAAATAAAACATCCCCTGAAAATAAGCCCTAATGCATTTTTTGGAGCAAAAATTAATATAAGACCCTGTCTTATTTTCGGGGAAACAGGGTAATACAAGCAATTCTGGTTTCAAATCTATATAATTTTGAGGCAATTTAACCAACCAACTTTGTATTTTATACCAATAATAACTAAATAGGTTTCTAACACATAATAAATGTTATCTAAAGCATTTTATATAGATTTTCTTTATATAATTGTTTAGCTATTTTTATCTCCACATTTTCTGTCATATCTATATCAATCATATCTAATATATGTTAATTAAGTACTATTTGTTTTACCTCTTTCTTATGTCTCGCTTCAATTTATCTTAAGAACCACCTTGTTATGCCTTAACCCTGATTAATGATCCCTTATTTCAGTTTGATTCCCTTTTCTAATATATAAGATATGTCCCCTTACAATTCCAGAAGTTAGGTGTATACATGTTTCAACGTTGAAGGGCACCTTAATGTTTTTTACCTTTGCATCTTTCTAAGTAACGCCTTCTCTTATTTGTCTTTCCCCAATTCTTATTCCTATCTCTCTAAAAATTCTGCTGTCCCTTGTACCATCTGTGATCATTTTTTGCATTTGATCTATCTCCAATAGATCTTCCAGGCTATTTTTAATTAAATCTGCTATTCTCTCCCCTTATCTTCCCTTAGCACACCTAAGATTCTCCTTGGCTCCAGGGCTGGAATTAGATCTCCTAAATTTTCTCCTCTGATTCCCTCCAGCCCCTCCTTTGATTGGCATACATCATCCACCACCCTCTCATTTCCTTGTTTATTATTCCCTATCTCCTGTTGACTATAGTCCTTCTTTAACTGCTCATTGAATAATTTTGCCTCTTCATTATGGGATCTCACTATTTCTAAAATTGCTTGAAGGGTAGATTTTGTTTCATCCCCAAAATTTTTTTGTTGTAGCATTATGTCCCAAATATCAAATGATTGTATTACAAGTGAAGGTTGTCTAGTTGCTTAGTAGTAATCAGTCCAATTCCATAGGTCCATTTTAATAGATTGGTCATCTTTAAACTTGAATCCAGTCTCAGACATGTAGGGTTACCCCTGCTTGAAGGCTGAAGGACACTTGCTCATCAAATAGTTCCCTCAATGGTTGTATTCATGGCCTAATGTCTTTTGTAATCCAGCCCCAGAAGCAGTCCATTCCCATATTAATTCTATCCTGGCTTGTGTTCCAGTCAAGTTCAGAACTCAGGATACAGTTTAAGAAAAATTCCACTTTTGCAGAATTAGACTTTCGAGGGTTAATTTGTCTATATTTCAGTCAGTCCTCAGAGAAAAAAAAGAAGTCAGAATCTCCATAGAGTCTTCAAGGTCAATGTTCTGGGCTTTTGGACAACGCTGTAGATAGCTATAAATAGCTGTAGCCATAACATAACCAGTTTAACTCCAGAGAATAATAATTTTAGGAGAAAGATTTCTTAAGTTTCTAATGCCCGAGTAGTATCAAACGTCCTTCCTTGAAGTATAATTAAATGTCTAATTAGCGTCCAATTTATTTTCTTTGCGTCTCTTTGCGTCTCTTCCTCTCTCCAGATTCACCGCTGCTCTTTAAGTGGTGAGGTTAAGAGACACTATTTCTGTTAAAGGGATTGTCTTGTCCAGGGATAGTCATAAAACAGTACAGTTATAAATATTTCTCACCCAATGATAATGGTGTTAATTAGCTGGTGTATCGCTTCTCAATTGCCGGCTGCCAACGACTTGCGAGCAAGCTTTTCAGCTGCTTGTTTCCACCCGCTGGTTGATTGGGGAGTTTCCCGGATCAAACAGGGGTAACCGCCGCCACCCCCCATGATCAACAGGTGTCTCCCCCATTTCACCACCTCTTCAGGGTGGTTTTAACCCCCTGGGGGGTCCCAAACAGGTCAGAATTCAGCCCAGGGGACGGAGCTCCGTCCTCCTGCTGCTGTCTCGTCACAGCATCAAGCTGGAAGTCCTTTGTTACAACATATTGAGCATCATTTTGCTTGCATGGGAAATTAAAGCAAGTGATTTTCAGTTATTGCACACCTTGGTATCTCCTTTATTGGGGATTGTAACATATATTGAACATTTTCAATCTGTGGGCCATTGTTTTGTTTTCTATATTTGTTGGAATATTCTTGTTAGAATTTTGACAGATATAGTGTGGCTTGAAACAGTTCTATCATTATCCCATCTACCCCTGATAATTTCTTTCTTTCCAATACTTTTTGAGCAGCTTTCACTTCACTTTCTAGCATTATGTTCTTCATCATAGGATTCGTCTTCAAAGGAGCCTGTCATTTTTTATCTCTTCTGCATAGGTCTTCATTATACTGTTTCTAATCTAGGCTTAAATTTCCTTTTGATTTAATCATCATAATTGTTGTTGTTGTCATTTTCATCACCACCATCTTAAAATGGCAGGGTTGAAAAGGACCCTATGGATCATCCAGTCCAGGCCCTGTCAAGGAGACACAGTGGGGAACTGAAAATCTCTAGCTCTGCAGCCAAATACCTAAACCACTGAACTTCTAGAAGAGATCTCTTGTTTTTCTTCTTTTGATATTATAATAGTTCTCTTTGTCTCTGCTAACAGTCACTGAAAACCTGCATTCAAGATTCTGACCCTATTTCTTTCATCTTTTACTTTTGCTTCTTGCCTGTCCTTAGCAATTATAAGTGCTTCTTCTATCACCCATATAGGTTTTTCTTCCTTTTTACTAAAGGAATTATCTGTTTGCATTTTTCTCATATAATAATCTGGTTTCAGTCCACAGTTCTTCTGGTTCATGGTCAATTGAGTGTAGTAATGCAAATCTGTTCTTTATGTGGAGTTTAAATTCATCAAAGATGTTGTTTAAATTATATTTTGGCACTAGAATTTGTTGAGTGCTCTTCTTCAGGTTTACTCTAATGTTGGATATTAACAGTTCATGATCTGTACCACAATCTGCTCCTGTTCTTATAACCACTAACTGCCTGTGCTACATCTTGCCTCAGTATTAGAACTACTCCATTTCTTTTGAGTTTGTAATTTCAGAGTAGAACACTTTGTAGTTGTTTAACTAAAAATGACCCATTTCACTTCACTTTAGTTTACTGGCACCAAGCACTGCAATGTTTAAATGTCCAATGTCTTGCTTTACAATTTACAATTTATCTTGATTCATATTCTGGCATTCTGTGTTCCAATTATGTGCATTGTGCAGCATCAGACTTTTCTTTCCTGTGTTCATGTCAGCCACTAGACATCCTTTTGGCTTTAGTCTAGTTGCATCATTAGAAGTAATGCTATTGGTAGTTGTCCTTTGTTCTCCCCCAATAGTTGATTGAGTGCTCTCTGATCTGGGAGTCTCCTCTTCCAGCACTATCTCTTGTTTCATTTTGGGGAGGGGGGAGCAAGGAGTGAGGTGTTTGCTTGCCATGTAAGAATGAAAAAGTATGACTCAGGGATGTACACTTCCGAGAAAGAGTGAATAAGTAAAAGGCTTATGCGTGTGGCTTGAGTGGGCATGGATTTACATTTCTTGGATTTGTCATTTCTGGCCACAGCCAAGGAGCCAGTTGAACATTAGCAAATGTGCCTGTCTCCATGGCAAAAAAAAGTGTTCTTTTCTTGAAGATTAACAACCAGTGGTATGGGTAAGAGAGACAAACAGGGTCAAAGTGATCACCCTTTGTCAACTGTCTGAAGTTACAAGGGCTCTGTCCTTACCCTAAGGAAGCATTATCAATCCTGCAGAAAGCTGCATGTTGTTCTTATGTGCCATCAAATTGCTTCTGACTTAACAGTGATGCTTTAGATTAATGATCTCCAAAAGGTGCTGTCATGAACAGAAAGATTCCTTGACTACTGGCATCAGAGGATAAATGAGGTATGTTTGCAAAATCAGAACTATGGATAGAGGCAAGCTAGAATCAGAGGCGGAAACATGAAGCAAGATGGACACAAGGCAGGGATCCAGTAGGATTGGGGGCAAAATTTCAGCAGAGGTAACATGATCTAGGGTGGGTACCTTCGCAACCAGTGGGGTGCCTCCCTCTCACTCCCCAGGAAGATATCCAGATTTCAGACTATGCATATGTACTTTTTTTTTTGGTCAAACCAATTTTACAATTCAAAACAATAACTGGAAAATGAGGGAGGTAACAATTTGCTTATTTCTGTCATAGTATGCAACTCAGTGTATCATCCCATGACATGCAATAGTGAATATGGTATTGTATACTCATTGTTACTAAATTAAATGCAGTCTTTTAATTGTTGTAAGACATCTTGGGTCCTTTTAAAGGAGAAAGACGGGTTGAAAATATTTTAAATAACAACAACATATATTCTAAATTTACTAATGACTTTTTTATTGAAGTGTTTCAGATTACAGTTAAAATTATTGGGGGAGGCACAGTTGAATGGGAATCTTTTGGTGTGTTTTGGATGAATATGTTTTTTAAAAAGTCAGAAGAAACTCTGAGGATAAAGAGCAAGAAGACGGGACTGGGAGAGGGACCTACCTATGGAAGTTCCTGGAGTTCCCACGAGAAGCATGAGGACCTCTTTGAGGCTCCCACTCAGTGTGCAGATGGAGGTAGTTTACCTACCATTCACAGCAATTTGAAAGGTTGTGAGCCCATACTCTGATAACAACTGGATAGTGCTGTTGAAAAACAAGGCAATCCTGCATTTTGTTCAGCTTCCCTTGAGGCCCTTCATTGTCACCAATATCAGATTTGACTCTTTTGCACCTTTGACTTCTAGAGCCACAGGCAAGGAAGCATGAACTAAGGAAGCTAGGCTTTTGGTTTGTTTGGTTTTCGCCTTAGTAACAGTGAACTAGTTCTTCAACTTAGTTAAATGAGTTCAACTGACCTTACGCCATATGGATGCTCACGATTGCATCCACAGCCCAGAATGGACAAGGATGTGAGATAAACCAAGATCATCCCACCTTTATAAAGTAAACTGGGAAGGGCAAGGGTCATATTTCTATTTCTTCCTCAGCAGTGTATCTGTGGGTGAATCAACCCTTGCCAGCCCCCCATCTGGTTGGGGAACTCTCTCCCCAGCTTGCCACTGCTCTCGTAAACCACAGGACTTCATATAGAGGCTCCTTGTGTACCTCAGAGGAGCTCCTTCCCCCATCCCTGGATCCCACAGCCCTAGAGAATCCTCTTTCACAGTAAAGGTTCTCAAGGCATTGATCAATGAGTCTTGTTGACCCGACCCTTGCCTTATGCTTGGTCATCCTAGTTAAAATGATTGCAGCCAGCCCAAGCTATCTACGAGGGGTAATCTTCCCAGTAACACGTGACACAGAGCCAGTCAAGCCCACTGGGACTATAGAGAAAGGAACCTTATTCAGCCCTGGAGCAAGCAATGTGGTTTATACTACATCCTATTGGATAGGAAGATGGGCACTCTGCAGCCGAAGAAGAAGGGGTTGAAAAGCAGAACAACTTTACACTGAGCAAAGGTAGTATAGTGGTTGGATTACTGGATGAGATTAAATCTTCATTGAACAAAATTCAAATCCCCCATAAGGGTTTGGCTCTGGACTTATTAGCATTGTATATCTATCTGCTAACAATTTGGTAGTACAATTATCCTGAGTATTTCTAGTCAGATACTGGAAAAGTCAAATACATATTTAACTTGAGATATTTGATCAGTGCCTGAAACTGGAGAAAATGATGATTCACTTAATAAGACACTACACTGAACTAAATTCAATGAAGAAAGAAAATCCCTTCCATGGAATTTGTTTCAAAGAACATTGAGAGTACTTTTGGAGACATAATTTTGGTATCCAGGCCTGAGCATTTTTATTTTTTTTTAGCTGTGGAAAGTTTCGCAACACCCTATTTCAATAGAAGACAAATGAAAACCCTTGGTTTATCAAGTGTATCAAAGTGAGCTGGTGTGGTGCTTGTTTATTTGCATTCCATGTTATCTTATCTTTATTACTGTTCTCTTACAGGCCTGTCTCTGCTCAAAAGTTCAACAGTCTTGGGAATATCAAACTTTGAGACTTGAAATCATCACCCTCTGTAATGCAGCACTGTTCACTATTGAACACATTTCTCTTTTAATCAGAACTAAGCAAACTGTAATGAGATTGTTTCAATACTTAATTCACCCGATTCACTGGTTTTTCAAGATCTAAGGAAGCTAGGAAGTTACTATGGTGTTTTTTAAGCCACCTGTTGCAGTGGTGGGCGTTTCCAAATTGTGTAAGTATTGCTGCATGAGAGTATGATAATGATCTTGTGTTGGCAGAGCAAATCAACATTCTATAAGGCAATTCTAAAAATGGGGGCAGCCCAAACAAAAAAAATTATAACTTTTAAAAAGGGCATCAGGTCAGCACAAATCTGGCACAGTTATAGCAGACAGTCTGCTCTTGCTCTGTGCCATCTGTGGAACAGTTTTGATAACGTGAAACTGTAGACCATCTTGACTACTGACACAGGTGTTGTCAACATTCAGGCTGCCCTTTGCTATGTAAAGTTTGGCATCCCTTTTCCTGCTGGCAATGCGGGTGTGATATGCTGCAATATCAGGCTATTTCCTGGTGTTTTGAATTGTGGATACAGAAGCAAAATACCCCACATTCAAAAACAAGAGATTTTTTTTTTGAAAAATTGAATTTTGTAATGGGTTATGTAATGGATTGATGTTTGCTATCAGAACAGGAAAGAAAGAGTAGAACCTAAGTGTGAATAATGATATGGTAGTGCAGCTGTGTTGCCTGAACATTCCTAATGAAATATGCAATTAGTCGATCCAGATTCAAGGTATAACTTACAATGAACTTGATAACTAATTTGACTTCCCCTCCATATCTTATTAGTGGTCCTTAACTGGATAACACTGGGCCAAGTGGAGCTAGTTGGTTATCGGTCTGCCCACTCCTCACCCACTCCCCAATACCTTGGATATCTAATATTCTAATACTTTTGCCTCTGCTGTCTTTGGAAACCTAATACTTCATTTCGCTCTTGGTAAATATGAAACGGTGTGCTGCAGTTTTCATCAACTTCAGGGTTGATTTTATTTTAACTGTGTCAGTCTTCCAGAGGACATAAGGGAAATAAGAAGCAACAACATATCTTTTCCTCACACACCCTCACTCACTTCTGACTGTCTTAGGGAGAAAAATGAGGATACGTTCATAGGGCTCACCTCCTCTGTCCCATTCACAACAGCCAACCCCTCTAGTCTTCCATGTCTTCAGGCTGAATGACTTAGGAAGTGGCTGTCTGTGACACTCATGTATGTTCTCCATGTAGTCAGAGTTTGGGAAGTTTACTTTTTCACACTACAGCTGTCCAAGCCGGCCAGCTACCCTGTCCACTGCCCAGCTTTTCTGGGGGATACTGGGATATATAGTCCACAAAAAATAAAATTCCCAGGCTCTGCAGGTCATTTGGAACCCTGAATAGCAGGGAATTTACACATGCATAGCCACATTATCATTTCAGATCTTTGCCCTCCAGGGTATAGAGATGTCCAGCATTTTTCCCCCTGTAATTGCATGAGGGAATGTACTGTCCTGTTAGGGCTTATTATATATGAAAATAGTATGTATTAAGCAGTTGTTGCTTTCCTTCCTTCTGCAGCAGAAGCCAAAGTGGTCTAAAATCCCCAGTGGTGTGGCAACCTTCTTCTTTGCACCTTGTCACCCTGTTCCAGACATGGGGCATCATCCAGACAATGGCTTCATCTTGCAAGCTGAGTACAGGTGTGTGTTAGGGTTCATATTGAGCAATAGCACCAAATGGCATCAGCAGGTCAGCAAAAACAAAGCTCCCCCTCCCCACAAACTCAAGCATGGCCACCATCACTCAGGTTATTAGCTAGCTTGACTTTTCCACCAGCTAATGGAAAATTCCTCCCTGACCTAAAATATGGCAATCCATCATGATCACAGCATAACCCATCTATTAAGTGTTTGAGAAGGAAAGTTTACTAGGCCACTAAAAGGCCTCTAGCCATGAAAGACCTTGAAGCCCTGTAATGAAAGTAAGAAACTATTTAAACTCAGGAGATTCCTCATCCATTTTAATAGGAAAATAAAAATTTTCCCTATTGCAAGGATGAGCAACTAGGGTGGCCCAGGACCACCTTTCTGCCCATGAGACCCTTCAGGGACCAGAAAGGCTACTAAAAATCCTAAAAATGCCTAAAACATAAAACAAGAAAGTGGCAATAGCTAAAAGTCCACTTCTAGTTTTAAAAAATGTGTATTGCCACTCCTTGAGACTTTCAGGAACATAAATTCACATTTTTGCCAGATGGAAGAGTGGTCGGGAGAGGACTTGGGCCTACAAAAAACAGCCTGAGAGACACTTTTTCCTCAGAGCCACCCTTTGCCCACTCCTGCTCTGCTGGAAGGGGGGAAATCCATTTGCCTGGATTCTGCCCATACGTTATACTTGCACCCATGCCACTGAGTCTGATTCAAAGCAGACAAAGGTGTGGGATGGCTGGCCAATTTTAACTGAGCCTTGTTTTATGACATATCAAGAATTACTGAATATGTGTAACGGGGCATCCAGAGTATATTTGAATGAATGTATGGAACATGTATCAAACACACATAATTATTGAGAACCTCCCAGACTCCTGAAACTAATATGGTTATTTTGGTGCAAGTGTTTGAGGAGCTGTAGTTCAAAAAAGTAACTTTACCAAAAAAAATGGCAGTTACTGTACACATAAGCGTTCTTTCTGCATTTGGTGGTCATCAACCGCCAAACCACCGACTTGTGCCGGTTTGTCCTTTGGACGAACGGTTGTTTGGCAGTTCCCCACCCCACCTCCTCCAGCACTCAGAGGCAGTGCCCAGAGAAGGTGGGGCATGGAAGCCAGGGTGCTGCCTCTGAGTGGCTGCTTGCTGCAGGAGGTGAGGCTGGGAACTGCTGAATACCTGTTTGTCCAAAGGATGAAATGGCACAAACCACCAGCTTGGTGGTTTGTGTCTATCTCTAGATAGCGTACTGTTATTTTGTGCTTTCTCAATGAATGTAGAGAATCTGACATAGAGATGGGTTTTTCCACTTCCTTCCCTACATGCTTAACTACATATGCGAGTAGATTCTGTGCTTGCAGGCTATTATAGCTTGCTCCCTCTTCTGTTTGCATTCACTCACCCTGTATTTGACATAAGAAAAGTACAAAGGTAGAAAACCAGCTTACACAGTACCTGGCCCAGCCTCCATCCAATGCCCACAATATTAATAGCTCTGTTACACACTATCACACACTAATTGCACTGGCACTAGCACCTCTCATTGGTCTTTTAGGGGCCTCTTTCATTACATAGAACAATTTTTCAACAGTCTTTGTAGATTATTTTCCTTCATATGAAGTAGGATGTCTTCATATGTATCACAGAGCAGCCAAAATGGAATAATCCTAAACACGGGGAATGTCCTGTCTACCTGTTAAACACTCCAGGCAAGCAGAAAAGTATGGAGGACAAGAAAAAAGACAAGACCAAAACTGAGAAGACTAAAGGATATACACCTACCATGATCCCAGAGGTTGGAAACAACTTGCTATAACAGTTACCTTTTAACTACCTCCTTTTTTTCAATAAATAATGCATAACTCAGTTATATTAGAATTGTAACAAACACGAATAGAGAATATAGCATATGTTAGGGATTTTAGTATTGTAACACAGCTGTGGAGCCAAGATTATATTAGATATTGTATTACTGTAAACACTTCCCTGTGCCTTTGTTCTGTTGTGTTTTGTTTTCTTTCCTCCCCCCCATGTATTTGTTTCCCTTTGATTGTTGTTTGATTGTTTGTTATATAATAAAAAATAAATTTAAAAAATATTAGAATTGTAACATAATGAAGAGTAAGTTCATTCCTTTTGCTGTGCAACTATAGCAATGTTGGTTTTGTTGTTGCTCTTATCATTACTGGGAGGAGTGTTCTCACAACTTAGGTATGCTTTGTACTGCAAATCAGAGGCTTGTAACATTCAAAAGCCGGCGCTAAAGACTAAAACGAGCCTTTCCACTTATTTTTCAATTATGAGACAGAAAAGATTTACTTTTAAAAAACTGAAATGTTAACTGTAACAGACTACATTTTGGGGGCACTGAACCCTAACTCTAACTTAATTCTAGCTACTTACGTTTAAAAGACAATATCCCAAGAGCTGCATGGATTTCAGGCAGCATGAGGAGAAGACAGAGATGGAAGTCCTCAATGAGCTGGATTAGCCTTTTAGCTAAAAGGTGCCAAGAAGCCCACTTGCCCATTATTCAGCCATGAGCCTAAGGAAAACTGGGGTCAGGCAAGCAAAGCCCTGCCTCTTGCTCCACGACTTTAAAGACTTAGGATGTCTGCCACCTTCACAACACGATCAGTCAGTTAATCATTGGAACTGAAGGTGAGAACATTTTATTCAGTTCAAATAAATCAGGACTGGGGTGGGGGGGAGCTGGGAGGAGGATGTATGGTCCTTCCAAATTTGTTGCACTATTATCCCTTACCATCAGTTATGCTGGCTGGGGCTAATGCGAGTTGTAGTCCACCAACAGTCACAAGCACATTCTCCACCCCAAGAAAACCATTATAGTGTTATAATGGATAAAGTGTTAGTATATGACTCTGAAGACCTGGGTTCAAATCCTTGCTGGGCCTTGGAAGTTTACTGAAGGGTGCCAATGAACTACTAGATAGCTCAGTGGTTTTGGAATCTCACTGTGGAGCCAGAGATCGTGAGTTCGATTCCCCACTGTGCCTCCTTGTTAGGGGCTGGACTTGATGATCCACAGGGTACCTTTCAGCTCTGCAGTTCTAAGCTTATAGATTATATTATAATGGCACACCACTCCTTAAACATCTCTCATAGTTTGAAAACTCTGATAGATTGCCATAAATGGGAAAAGAGTTGATGGCACATTGCAATAACAATAACTCTATCATCTGCAGGGGGAACAAAGATTTAAATAATGTGAAATAACCCACACAGAGGGGAGAAGCAATTCAGTTTGGGGATGCCAAAACATCTCCCTCTTTATTTTGTACACTCAGGTTTATAGCTGAGTAAGTAGATGGATTCTTCAAATCTGAGCATTTTCACTATACAGTATAGCATCATTGTGCTGGGCAAGACTGAGTAGTATATGAAGATGCAAGTGAGAATTAACTGTTCCCCTAAATAATATAGGAGTATTTGGGGTGAAACTGTGACTGGGGCCGAGGAGGCATCCTCCTAAATTTGGGGTTGACCCTCCACCCCAATCCATGAGCCATCACAGGGTGGGGAGCTGGTTGCGTTTGCAGCCCAGAGCCCAATTCATAGAGATATGCCCTCCCGGGAATGGGTGCGTGTGTGTGTTAAAGTAAGAGTCAGTGTGTCTCACCCCAATCTCCCTGCTCTGGATTACTTTAAATTTTCACTAGTTTGCTCCTTTGAAAGTTTAAATGTTAAGTTTTAAAAGGTCATCTGTGAATGGTTAATTGGGATTGGAGAGGAAAGCACTTTCTCTAGTACCAGTCCAGGACTGTTTCAGGAATGAAACAGAGCCTCCAATCATTTAAAGCATTCTAGAGGAAGAAGTGGCTGGAACTGGCCAACGTGCTCCCAGTGATGTATGAAGCCAGGATTCACAGATCAAAAGCCCTGAGACTTTCTGATCAGTGGGGGCTGTGACATAATCCGCCATGCTGCTCAGACTTCTTTGTTCCCTCTGAGTTTAACTTCTGTCCTCACTGTAGCTAGGAGAGAAGTGAATCTTCCCAGGAAAAATATATTTTTGCAGGCTGTCCCTGTTAGGATGCAAAGGGAGACTGGTCTTGGTCCTGAATGGGCAATTAGGAACTATTAGCTTTACAAAAGACCTGCTCCTCATTTGTTGATATAGACTAATCCAGCTGCCTGCATTTTTGGCCTCTCAGAAGGGAAAGACTGGCTATGGGCACTGTCACAATGAGTGCCTGTACTTCCAGATTTACCACAATATTGCCATGTACACGCAGTCTCAGTTTCCCACAAAATACCCCTCTATCATTCAGGGGGGGAGTTAATTCCCACTCACATGTGCTATATTGAAAGTTTAAGGAGACCAACCCAGGACCCCAGGGCAGCATTCACGAAGCCCCTTGCCGAATTTTGAAAGTCCTCTCAAGTAATCGGATCAGTCCTCTGGCAAGAGTGATCTGGCTTTCCCCAGTGGCTGCTGGACAGAGAGAGGGAGAAAGAGGGGCGTGGAGAGGAGAGGGAGAAAGAAATAATGCGGCCAGAACAAAACAAACAAAAAACAAAACAAAAAATCAGGAAAGGAGGAAACAAACAGAAAAGGAGTGATGCCATTCACCTTTTGCTCTGCCTCATCCTTTGATTCCACCCATGATCCCCAAGGCAGTAGTTTGCAACCTTAGGTAAGCCTGGTGTTCTTGGACTGCAACTCCCAGAAAACCTGGCCAGCTCAGTTAGTGGTGAAGGCTTCTGGGAGTTGCAGTCCAAGAACAAGTGGGTTACTCAAGGTTGCAAACCACTGCCGCAAGGGATAGCTCCCGGGAGAATGTGCCTCTTGACAAAAAAATGAATTCCCCATCTCTGGTTTAAGGCAGGCCTAGACAACTGCAGCCCCCTATATGTCGTTGGACTGCAATTCCCTAGCCACCATAGCCAAGGATAACAGGATTTGGAGTCCAGTAACAAAGTGGTCCACCTCTAGTTTCAGAGCCAGTTGCCACAGCCTGACCCTGAATGCTCTTGCACCAACATGCTAACAGATCAGCTAGAGCAATTTACGCATCACATGTTCTCAACTTGTCTCCCAAAATGTTAATGCTCTGCTTGACTTTGTAGTAACTCATTCATGAGAGTTCTTTCTTTCTTTCTTTCTTTCTGGAAGGGTAGAAACAGGACAGCAGGAGAGCAGCCTTCAAGCACTTGACATTTAATGGAGTCTGTGTGATGCCAAAGTTTGATGTTAACTCTGTACTGAAGAAGTTAGTATTTACTATAACATTAGTATAACCTACAGATACATATTTTTTATTTGTGTACAAGAGAAATAGAGGGTGGGAAATAACATTATAGCAGTCCTAAGACTTCTTAAAATCTATCTGGACTTCTTTTCTTTTGTAAAAAACCACACTTATTTTAAAAAAGCACAAGCAGGGTCACTTAGGAGTACATTACTTAAGTGCCTGTTGGTTTTGGCTGAGCACCACAGCACAGTCTGGTACTTCGAGGTTCAGCTCTCTAAGAGTTACCAGAGGGTACCGACTGTTTGTGTTAGCTAAAGATCTCTCTGGCAATAAAATTGAAGAAACTGTGCTTATCTGTAAAGTCAAGGCAAACAACACAAAAAAAAGTTTGGTGTACTCTGAGCTGAAGATTGTCACATTGACTTGTTTCTGCACTTGAATGAACAAGTTTAAGAGATCTGTTTTAACCTGTTTTAACCAGAATAGGATGGGAAGCCGAATCCTTGGACACACCTGGCTGTATCCTAGCCAAGTCTGAAAACATGCACAGTCTGTGGACATCTGTTTGAACACTTGCTAGAAACAAATTGTGGTACACTTGTCTCAATTGTTCTGTCACAGTTCTGCTTTTTGCTTGGATTTTGGTCAACAAGAACCATTTTACATACTATTAAAGAAATGACAACAGTATTCGGGAGCTGCCACACAGTGGTCCTCAACCTTGCGTCCTCAGATGACAAAGAATTAAACTTGTGGCATCCTTCATTATTGCTTATGCTTGCTCATACTACAGGAGCTGCAGTCCAGAATGATCTGGGGATGAAAAGCTAAGGGGCCCTGAAGAGCCATGGCAGATTTTCTTAAAGTGTGTGTAAAGTATGTTTTATGCTGCCTCAGAGACCACTTGATTAAAACATGGAGTAATTGTCGAATAAATAGATAATGGGTGTGTAGACCGAGGTAGCAAACGATAGATAGAACCTTGAGCAGTACCACTTCAAAATGGCATAGTGGTAGTTCTCAGTACAATCAGAATTCTACGGCCCAGCTTCCACCTTTTTCTCTGTGATACATAAGATGGTTTTTATACATGTTGCCCAGATACATTGGGATGCACCTGGAATGTGTGGGATTAGCACTTCATGCACACAAATGTCTACATACCTTTATATCTCAGATCATGTAAAATACATGCCTTTAAAAAGCTAGGAGTTATGGAGGTTGCAGTCCAAGAACATCTGAAAGGCCACGCATTCCCCATCCCAAATAAGCATATCAGAAACCAAAGTATAGTAATGGCAGTAACATTAAGAAGAGGTTTAGAAACTTTAAAAGCAATACATTTAAATGGAAATCATATCACTATGTGCTTAATTCTGCTATGAAAAGAAATGGGGTTTAAAAGTAGACAATAAATCACCATGTTATCTAAATACATAATATACTCAGAACTTGCTTAAACGATAACAGAATGCAAAAAGACACAATATCACTGAAACAGGGGAAAGGCAATCTATTTAAATTAAATTTTGCATATTCATATTTCCCATTAAACATACACATATTTTACTTTTTGGAACTAGCACAATATGGGAAATACTAATTTGATGAAAAATCTCTTTTAAGCCACATATTTGATAGAGGAATAAATAGCAGTAAGAATGTTAAATTGACTTGGAGTAAATATATCATGACATTCACAACTCAGATTGCATCTATCATACGCTTGAGTGTATAATAATTATGTTCTCCAAACAAGGGGTGTTTACTTATAGTTCATACAATATCTGTTGCAGAGTATTTTCTTCTGCTCATAGGTAACAGAGCCTGTATAAGAAATACAGGCATTAAGTTGATTTTAAAAACAACTTTAAAATTTTGTTGTTGCTTAAAAAAAAAAGCAATAGCAAAAAGAAAATCAATACCAGGAGAAGAAGTATCTGAGGTGAAAAGAAAGAGAAAAAACTAAACTAGCACCCCAAGAAAAGCAAATTCCCAGGATTCACCAGCACCACCACTGCTGCCCAGAAACAAGTCAAAAGACCAGTTGCACCTCACATTAGTAGAATAAACATTGTCTTGTTTGTTTTCTCTTCAAGAACTACATACCTTTGCTTTTCTTCTTCACGCCAAATCTCATCAGCTGTCAGTGGGCTTTCCCTCTCAGGGATTCTGAGTAACCTTAAAAGGATTTTGTAAAAACATTATTTGTTAAGACAAGTCTTAATTTGTCCAGTTTGCATTTCTACACATAGTTTCCCCTACGATCCTTAAGGAACTATGCATTCTTCTTCACAATTTCCTCTTACCTGTGAAGAAACAAGGCTCAGATTTCTTTCTTGAAATTACTCTTATGACAAGCTGGTTGGATTCTTCACTGAGGGTGAGCGTATCCTTCGGGTAATGTATATATGTATGCTTCCAAAAAGCCCTCCTTCTTTTTCACTCCCACCTGAAGTCTCTCTTGTGTACTAACGTGTACTTGCTGTCAATCAAAAACAAGTTAGAGTCTGAGTTGGAATTACCTGAATGAGGAAACCAGAGGGAGGAAGAAATCTGAGAGGAGACTTTGTGATGTCAGCAGTATGTTTTGAGGAAACCTACAGCGAAGACCAGGAAACTGTATAACTCTGTTAGAATTCAACACCCTGCTATGAGCTAAGCACATGCCTGCTTAAAAAGAAACTCATGTACATCTAGAAGATGCCAGTTAATCTTTGAAGAAACTTGATCAAAGTCCTTTCAAGACATTATTTTGCCCAAATAAACACGGTAACAATGCTTTGAATAAATAATCTTGACTGTTTCTTTAGAGAGAGAAGATTGTCACATATTCCCTTAATAGAATAGCAGGTTGTTTCTGAAACAAATACACAACAGGTCTGGCTGATCCTAGGCAGAGCTGCTAGCCCAGAATATCAGTGCTTCTCAGCTGATTGCTGGCACCATGGTTTCTTTCTGAGCTCTTATGTATGGCATTTCCTTTGTTATTTATAAGACATCGAATTTAAACACTGGAACACCCTGAGTGAGTGTAGTGAGAAAGAGCTGTATTTCTCCACTCTCAATGGTTCCAGTATGCCTTAGGCATTTTTGATAGGATTTCCAGAAATAAATCAGTAAAACACAGAGTGAAAAGGAAAGACATTCACCTCTAAGAAGCCTCTCTCCTGGCTATGAAATGTTATTCACAGATTCACATATTTCCATATATTAATTCAATGTTTGCTCATTTGCTTCAACTTGAATGCTGCTTTAAAATAAGGTCGATATAGTGGAAAACACAATGAAAGCCAATTAAAATTCAGAACTGAGGATAACATAAAGCATTAAAATACTCACCAAGGAGAGAATCTGGTGAATACAGGCTGAAAGTCAGACTTTTTTAAAAAAGGTGATAAAAAACCATCTGAATACATTTCAGTTTTCCAGACATATGTCAATAGTAAAGTCATAAACAGACTACGAGGTTTTTGGAAAAGCCAAGTAAGGATGCAGTCAGGCAGTTGCAAAGGCACTCACCTGATCACACCAGATAGGATTGCTTTGATGAGAGTGAGCTCCCACAAAGCAACCCTTCCATCTACTGGGGAATCACTCCAGCCTAGCCCCCAAAAAAGAGTAGAAGCCCTACAGCTGGACAAAAAATATCCCTCTGGCAGATGAATTGGGTTCAGGCTGGAGTGCATTCCCTCATGTGTTTTGTGATCATACTGGAACACACCATGAGCAGTCAAGATTGCGGTCTATTTCCCTGTGTGACCACATCTTAATGCAAGTATAATCATAATTTTCATAGTACTGGTTATTCAGAGAGGTTTTGAGAACAATACAATTCTCATGTATGTGAGAATAAGTTTAACTAAATTCAATAGTACTTACTTCTGAGTAAGCATATATCAGCTTGTGTTGTTAAATACGTGGAGTAGATAGGAGTCTTTTCAAAGAAAAAAAGGAGGACATGCCAGCAAAGCACTACTTCAGAACTACATCAGCAAGCAGCAGACATAAATAATGTCATCAATATGTAGCTATAAGAACCTGGAGGTCTGGAATGCTGCTGATCTTATGGTTAACTAGGGAACCCATGCCAAAACAACCAGCTGCCTTAAATTTAAATGGATATAAGTAAACTGTGATTTTTTTTCCTTGTCAGAGTCAAAAGTATTGACAACACTCACATATGTTCCTCATCCGTGCCTTACACAGCTTTGAGGATCTCATCTGGCTTTGGTGCTGGCTGTAAGAGCAAGAGGACCACAAGGCAATCCCAGCTTCATAAAGATGTATGCATGGAAGCCTTCTTCTCTTGTTCCTATTTCAGGATTTCATAGTGCTTCCAATACACCATCTGTGAAAAATCAGTTCCCATCAATGATGAAGAATGTTCTAACTATTCTATATTCATTATTGGAGAAAGAAAAATGTTATTTGGGGAAAAAGAAACACAAATTAGATATAATTATATCTGGGAGGAGGAGATTCAAAACAGAGCATCCCTTTTGGCTGGGGAATCACATTTTTCCTGTAGGATTTATGGCTTCTCTTATGTTCCTGGATTTTATAGATAAGAAGCTTAATAGGACAGAGGGGATGCTGGGATCACTTTGGCATTTAAGATACTGGAGTGAGAGGGCAGTCTGTGGAGATGGAGAAAGAAATTAGGACTGACTGGGCACCTGAACAAGCATATATATGAATATAATATCCTTTCATAGCAATGAAGAACACTCAGCAGTAGAGAGGTTGGTTTCCTTTATAGATGCTGAATGAAGCTTTCCTGTAATAGGCTTGGGCAGAATCTACATGGACTCATTAAAGCCTACCATGAAACCAAGGTAACTTTACAAACCACCACATTGTAATTTGGTTCTGGTTTGGATCCAAAGTGTAAAAGACACCACACATTTTAAAAAAGCTCTCTCACAAGAAGCACTCTCCAAGACCAGATGAATCAATTTGTGTCCGATCACTAAAACTGTGCCTCAGTTAGACACAATATCACACTCCCTCTGCCAAACAAATAAGTTGAGTGAAGGGGCAGATATGCACACACATAAGGGCAACTGTCCTTGGTGACAGTGGAAAGAGGACAAACTAAGTAAAGATTATTAAAGAAAACATGTTTATTCCTGTGGTGTCACCATTCTCTCAATAGTCAAGGGACAAGGCAAACGGAGGTTGAATATTGGTGTCAGACAGAAGGGGTGTGACAGTCCTTCCAGGATTCTCCAGAGGGGCATTGCCTTAGCCCTTTGTCCCTCTCTCATGCCAGAGACACAGACATATGAGAAAATGAGAGACTGAATGACCAGTAAGTCTGGCTGGAACTGCTTGCAGCAAGAACTCTAGTCTCCGAATTCTGTCCTCTGTACCTGTTCCATGTTGTTGCTAAACCTTAGGTAATTCTCCTCAGGTACTTTTGAGTCATTGGGATTGTGTTTTGGGCAGAGAGCCCAAAGGTGAGGAAGATCACAGAACTTCATATATTGTGAATCATAGATGCAAGATCTGTCAGTAAATATTTAAATGCTTAGCATGTGTAGAATTTTTCAGAGTGACATACGTGACCTGATCACCTTTGTGAGAACTCCACCCAAGCATCTTGTTTGGATTAAACACTTTCAACAGGGAGAAGAGACTATACAATTTTAGGTTAATTTTGTCCCACCAGATTGGAGCAGATTCTCACAATCAGTTGCTCTTAATTATAGAGAGCTAGCTGAGTTCTATGAGGACATCATTTGAAGATAAAAGGAATCTCAAGGCAAAAGTAGATGGATATGTAAATGACTTGCAGAAATGTGTATCTTGCATAAAGCTACAATAAATGTTGTTGTACTTGGCACTTTGGATACTCTAAATATGGCTCTGCAAGATGGTAACCTACCCTTCCATCAAGCAGAGCAACTTTCTTCATTCTACTAAGGAAAATATAAAGAAATGCATAACAAATGCAAGTGTTTCAGGTTGAAGACCACCATGACAGTAAAAGACTTATTCCTGTTATTCTAATGCACAGACAATGTCCACAGATACTGGATCTGAGCCTCACCCATTTGGATGTTGTAAAGAGCTCTTCATGAAAATTGTTCATGAGATCATTGATACTGTCAGCTGCAGAGTATTTTTCCTCAGATGTATGCCAACATATGAAAACACTTGAAAAGTTTACCATAGGAAATGATGACAGCACATACAGTGCAGCTTTTTACTAAAGTACTTATATGCTTTTTGAGCACAGCTTCATATTGATCTGGTGTTAGATATTGCATGGGAGTGGAAACTTTCAGATCAGGTTTTCAAGATGTAGCTGATCTTCTATATGGAGAACAAGGAAAACATCTGTGATGCCAACTTCAAGAAATGACCAAACATCAAAATCATTCTTACTTTACCTGTTTCGTCCTGTACATCAGAAAAGTCATTCTTGCATATTCATGGAACAAAGACATTTTTTTACAGTCAAGAGTGGGACAAATCAGGCTTATTCATGTAACCCTTTTATATGGACATAAACAGATGTCTTAGGAGAGGGATCTTAGCACTAAAGCTTATGACTTCATGCAAAGAACATCATTTAGAAAACTACATTCAGTGTATAAAGATTCTTGTAAGGCATGCCATATAATTTTGCATATATTAATAGTTTTTATATACTGATGAGTTTGTTAACCAATTCTTTTGTTTGTTTGTTTGTTTTTGTTTTTCATATTGAACCTTGGACTTTGTTCCTCTGTTTTACAGCTGTAAGAGTAATCCACCACACATAGAGGAGGGATGCATGTTGTGCTTGCTGTCATCTTAAAGCTCCACTCTTAACCAGCGACAAAACAAGAATGGGAGGGAAAAATTCACAGTGACAGTGGTCCATATCCCTTTTTTTCTACATGAATACAGTATTTTTGTTCTTTTATAGCAGACATCTGGGCAAAACCATCAGCCTTGATTAAAAACTGCTAGCCAGTTATGGGGCAAATAAACATTGCCTTTGGTGAATGTGCATTAGAGTCTAGAAGTAACTTTTACTTTTTAAAAAAAGTTTTGTCGTCCCTCCTCTTCTGGAAGCTTGCCCTTTCCCACCCCTACAAAACAGAGAAACATACGCTCTTGTTTAGTGGCATCCTCTCTATAATGAACTGAATATAGGAGTTTGCTGCTCATTAAAGCTTTTCAAAACTGGTTGATAGTCCTGGACCCAACTGATCTATTTTGAAAAGCTTTATTTCAAAATGGAATTTAAAAATTGGGATTTGAATTTTCTCCTTCAAAATTTGAATATAAGAATTGCACAATATTTTGATTTAGACTGTTGGTTTTAATTTCTTCCAAGAACTTATGGTGTACATAGATTAATTTATTTTATTCTTACTATAAATCTGCAATTAAGTCTGTGAGTCTAAGAGACAATGACTGATCCAAACAGTCATCCAGACAGCTAAGCAGGATGGAAATAAGCATGGAAAGGGGGCATATTAAATTCTTTTTCACTCAGTAACACCTTGATTAGCTTAATCTTTATACTATGCACCCCTGTCCACAGCAGCAAGGAAAGGAAAATACACAGAGTGAAGGCATCGGAACATACATGACACTGGTTTCTCCGCTATCCCATCCCCGTTTCTTGCCCCATGAAGTTTTGTGGGAGGGCCATGCACATATGTAAGCAGATACAAAGATAAATGCATCATCATATTATCAATTTCAGTTATCCAAATCCCTTTACTCTGGATTACTAGGCTGAACAATACCCTGTTATCTTGAAACAGTTTCTATAGGCCAATAAAATGGTCTCTAATCTTGTCTCTATTTTCATCAGAATGTTAAATAGGGAGAGGGAAATAGGGCCATGCAGCATGACTGGAATGGGGAGCATCATTTGTTCTACTAGTGAACTCAGATTGTTCGGAGCCTATACCTTGGAAGTAAAATGGGGTTGCCCAAAATACATTTCTCCCTCATTATAATAGACAAGAATTTCTACAGCTGGGGGCTGAGTAGATATTCTGATTTAAAAAGGGTATAAATTAAAACAAAAACAACCTCAACAAGTAGCTGTGAAGTCCTAGGACTTAACAGCATGTTAATGAGAGTTGATATTTCCTGTGTTTAGACATCACTTCCCATCAGCCCCATTCAGCATGGCCAATGATGGGAGCTATGGCCCAGAACATCTGAAAGAGCAAAGCAGTAAAAATTCATACCTTTTTTGCAAGTGGTGGACAAAAGAAGGTATTTATTCCTGCTTGCTTCATCAACCTTGTGCTGCCAGACTGGATCCCTCTCAAATGCTTGTTTCTTTTTCCCGTTTCATGATAAACTTTGATAGCTCCTACAAAGGTTTCTGCACTGTCATGAATTTCTACGCCCCTATATCTCCCTGATGCATATGTTTAATATTTTCCCCATTTTTTCCCAACTGCACATCTATCAGTTTTTCAACTGCCCATTTTTTTCTCCAGCTGTACATAGTATATCCAAATAAATGCTTTTTTAAAATGTGGGGGAATGTGTTATTTCTTATTACTGTTTGTTAGCCTTCTGATCAGGACAGCTCTTGGGCCAGAGGAGATTCTAGCAGAAAACAAACAGCAGGGTATGCTGATATGTGGAGAAGGGAAGTTGTAGAAGGCAGGATGCATGATCCTAAATTCAAAAGAAAGGTTTACACTTGGGTGGTGAGCAAGAGGTAGAGAATTGTAGGTTTCCACTATTCTAAACTCTCAACTCTTCTATACTTTATAGGGACAATAGACCATGAAATTCACTGGGTAATTTTATGTCAAGTCCCTCTCTTAGTCGAGCCTACCTTACACTTATTACACTTATTATGTGGATAAAACAGGCACTTCAGAAGACAAGATAATCAAACAATAACCAATATTGTACTATAGCTACATTCACAGATGCTTAATCTTCAGACAAATCTCCCTGCCCAAAAGAATAGTCACAAATCTGACATCAGAAATGTAAGAATGGCAATATTCAGAAGTTAAGCGAGAGAACATTTCATCATCCCAGGACATTCTTCCACTACTTTTAAACTAGGCACTGTGTAGCAGGGAAATATAAACAGAAATTCAAATGAGAGACAACTGAGCTAAAATTAATGAAGAATTCCCAGTCTGTCACCAGACTTTCTTTCTTTCTTTCTTTAAAATATTTATAGCCTGCCTTATATCAGAAGATTTCAGGGCACTTTACAGAACTGTATAAACAATTTTAAAACATAAGATACTTATTTAAAATCATCCAGTTTGAAAGACAAAATTAAAACATTCAGATGTTAAAACTAAAAACCTGCACAGGCCACAATTAACCCCTGGAGGCTCTTAAAAATATGTATGTTTTGACTTAGCACCAAAATGATTTGCCAATGGTGGCACCAATCGAGCTGCCAACAACAGGGCATTTCTTAATTGTATTTCTATGGCAGAAAGAGCCCTCCCCCATATCATATTATTTGGTTAGAAGCAGGATAACAGATTATTATAATACAATATGTGTTAACTGGCATACCTACCACCAGGATGTTTCTGGTGACAGCAGCTGTTTTGTAAATTGCCATTGTCAATTATACACTTGTTAGTTTCAGAACTTTCTACATTTAATTTCTCTCTGACGTCACCATCTATGATCCATATCCTGCAGGCCATGTGTTCTATATGTGTCTGAAATTTTGGGTAATGCTTCTTGCACAAATTGTCCACAAAAATGCCAAGCTGCCATAAATTTGTTAGATTTTAAGACAGAATGACTACTACTTCTTTTTCTTGCAACAGACCAGCCCTTTGACACCCTTTCAAACAATTCCACTGTTTGTAGGAGATGTAGCTCTCCTCCTGGTGGTTCTAGAAAAAAAACCCACCACATCATTCTCTGAAGGGCTGTCACCTTTGAGTCTCCAATATTAAATATAAAGTTTGTTGAAGAATTAGGGCTGAAAAACAGCAGGGACATCCAGGAAAACAACTGAGCCTACAAAATTCAATTGAAAGTCCAAATAAACAAGTACCACAGCTACAGTAAAAGGTGACCAGTCACCTAAGGCCTGGTAGGAACAGGTGTTCTGAACACCACTTACAGAGTCGATAGTGTGGTGCTGCTGGCTGGTTGCATCTTATTTATTATTATACTCAACATACTGCGTCTTTGCTGAGGAGATGTTGAAATATATGGCTGACACACTATAATCCTTACAATCTTTCTCCATTCAGAAGCCCTCAAGCTATATAATCTTGTACAGTAATGACTCTTTGTTCCTGCATCCTCACTTACTTGCTTTAGGCCTCAGCAGTATGATGGCTGAGGAAACGGGAGCATGGGGGACACTTGTGTGGGTGTGCCTGTGTAAATACCCTGATATACTGACCCATGTAACAATGAAATGAAAAAAAATGATTTTGCATAATTTTATCCAGATTTTAAATATCTGAAATAATCAGATAAGGAAAAATACGTTCATGGTTTTAACATCCCAAATATGATCAAAGTGTGATCAGAGAGAAAGAAAGGGCATCCTTGTGATCCAGGTGAGGCAAAAGGACCACTAGAGTAGAGTTTTGGAATAAAGACACACAGAGGTTGCCAAATTGTTTCCATTATAACTCCCTGTTTTTACATATTTCCAGACACTGGAAAATTTTGACCTTCGTAGTTATCATTTTTCCATGTTTCCCAGCTAAAGTCAAGATACACAATATTTGATCAAAAACGTTTCAGAGACAGAAGCTTCTGGTTCAGGTTATTGCCAGATTTGTTGGTTTTGGGTTTTTAAAATGTCTTGAACATTTCCCACCAATCCTAAAAGGCAAATGTTCAATATAAATGAATGAATAATTAAATGAATGAGGGTTTTAATAATGAACCTAATAAAATAATTAAATGGAACAGAGTTATTTTACACACACACCCCAGTCCAAATGACGGTGATTTGTGCTATTCTGCAGATAATACTACTAAGTCAACACATAATGTAGGATATGTTATCTCAATCATCTCAGAGAATTCAAAAATATGGTCATAATAATGTTATAGACTCACCTGCAATGGAATGCAGGGAAACCCTTCAAAGAAAAGCTAAATGATATAAAAATATGCTTTGCAGCATAACTTTGGAAAGCAAGAAAAAAGAAAAGAAAATAGGCAGAAGAGTAAGTTAATGAATAACAACTTCAACAATCTATCCTGATAGTCAGTCAAATTCATATACAATAAAAAGTGTGTTTATGTTCCTTTCCTGATTCCTTTATGATGAAACATATAAATGTTTAGACATTTCTCTGAAAATAAAAAGTAAAGAAAATGTCTGACAATATATAATGCAATAAAGAAACCAAAACAACAATAACAGCAAACGTATTTCCTGACAAAATTCTGGAAAGATTCGTGCCTTGCAAGTGAAATATTCTGCAACACTTATGTTGAAGCCTTAGGAAGTTCAAGGTAAGTGACGCCTCAAGAAACATCAGCACAGTTCAACTATGAGAAGGCATGCCTTTTGTTGAGTTAATCAGTTATGTGGTTGAGTTATTGTTCTAAAATCTACAGTTAATCAGTTATATGGATGGATTATTGCAATGTATTGTAAAAAGGATGGCTCATAACACTTGGTGGGAAGCACAGATAGCCTTCCGATTAAGCAAAGTCAGGCTGTTCCCTCACATTGCTGATTTGGGATATCATTAAAGAACAAAAATTGTTAGTTATTGCAATGTACTGTTGTCAGAGGATGGGAGGAGGTGTTTAAGATCTTTTAAGGGGTTGCCAGCCTCCAGTGCCAAAATAATTTAGCAGTGTGCTTTAGCTTTTTTTAATGGAGGCAGTAGGGTACTATTTTTTTAATCTGCATCAGAGTGCAATGTCTTTGCCTTACCAGTTATGGAACAATAGTACATGCTCATGGAGTATACATCACTTTGGTCTGGATTAAGGATCTTGCAAAAGTGAATCTTTTAAGAAGACAGAACCTCTTAATTTAGGGATGGCAAAGCCATGTTCCTTCAGAGTTCTTGGGCTCTTGTCAGTGAACAGCAATATACATGTTGAGGAATGATAGGAACTATCAGTACTGTTGTTGTAATCTAACATCATCTGGACAGCCACTAGTCGCCTACCTCTTACTTTAAAAATTAGGGGTGTGCAATGCAACAGGAAGAAAGACAAAATGATGACGCCGCTGCGGGAGCAGGACTCCAGCAGCCCAGGCGTGCCTTTGCCCCGCTTTCCCGGAGGGTACGCGAGACCACGAGGCTGTCTCGTGAAAGCGGCTGGAGAGGAGGGGCGAGCAGAGGGCTTATAAAGTCGCTAGTCCCAATGCTGTGGCAGGTAGTGCGGATTAAACAGGTATTGGAACAGGAGTTTTAATGGTAAGGGTAGGTAATTAGAGCTCATCTGAACTCCCAGCACTGCGGATCGGGCGATTACAGTGCTTGGAGGAAAGATGCGCGGGGGACACACCCGGACCCTCCGTCGGCACAGAGAGAATGGCATAGGGTCCGGGGTGAAAAAATGGGGGCCGGTAGTTCTCCCACTGCCGTCAAGAAGGGGAGAACTGAGGCCAGGGGTTAGCCCATTGGCTGTTGGAAGGGTCAATTTTGAACCCAAGATGGAAACCTGAATCCGCACTACAGCAGGACCCCCCTTTGCCAAGGATCGGAGATAATGATGATAATTGAATAAAGTCGAATAAAGTGTGGCCCGTGTTTTAACCCACATGCTTGGTCTTGCGTGATTATTCCGGGGTAGGGGGGCAAAGGCTATAGTCCATAACACCAAAAGGCTATCTAAACAGTGATGCAAGGAGCTCTCTTTAACCTGGAGCTCCTTGGAATGGCTTGCAGAACAGCTACAAGGGGTTATATATACCATCCACTGAGCTCCCTAGGACCTCAGTGGTTGGCTTGCCCCGGAGAGAGTCTCGGGTTTATTTATCAGTCATCATGTACCTTCTCACCTTTGGCTCCAGCCGCTCAATTACATAAACATTCAATAAGGCAATTATAAAAATGGGGACAGCCCCCCCCCCCCAAATTATAAATTTCACACTTGTTGAAAAACAGCCCTGAAAATTGCTTTGGGTGAGAAGTGGTTAACTGATGAAAAAAGGAGTCAGCTTCTGGAATTTTCTGATGCTTGGTGTCTCTTTGTGAATGGTAGTGAGCACAAGAGGGTACCCTGTAGACCATCTTGACTGCTGCCATTGGAGTTGTCAACATTTAGGCTGCCCCTTGTTATGTAAAATTTGGTGTCCTTTTTCCTGCTGGTGACACAGGCATGATATTGCGCAGCAATAGCAGACCATTTCCTAGCATTTTGAATTGTGATATGGAAGAACAATATCCCACATTCATAAACCAGAGGGTTTTTTGAAGAATTGAATATACTGTTACTCCATTTGCACTTTTTTCAGTACAAAACGCTGACTATTGAATGCTGAAAGGGATACAACATTTCCAATATGGTATAGCTGTGCTTCAGAGGTGAAAGGTACTCCTTGCTTCATCTCAGCATCACTCTGGAAGTTCATAAGTACTCCAGTTCAAACCATTTTTGTACATTTGTCCAATGCCAGTGCAAATACCTATTAAAATATTGTTGACACTGTAAGCAATCTTCCAGAAAGAATAAAACAGTGAATATGTCTAGTTTGAGGTGCAAAAATTGTTTAGAAGGGAAACAGGTGAATTTACTTGAATTATGAATGGGCCATTGGAGAATACTTTGCACAGGCATCCCTTGAGAACCACTTGCTGTTACAAACACACTGCTCAAACATAATGCTTTATTGATGTTGCAGTGAAAATGATAAAATGATTGCTCAACCATTTTTCAAAATATCACAGGCCTGGGTTCTGAAGTCATATGGGAGCATAATGAGAAACCAGACTAGCATTCCATGGGATTTTCAACAATTTTGACAGTTGACCCATTGTTGTTTTTTTAACAACTGAAAAGACCAACACATTTCTCTGCCTGAAATGAAGAACAAGTCTGTCTGGCCACCGTTCTACTTTTGGAACCCAGATTATCTCCTGAAACTAATTTTTTGGTGGGTTCCTGCCCTCTGCCACACTTGAGGAGGCTGGCCAGTTAAGAGGCCTCAGGACTAGTACTTGGGAAAGTTACTTTTTTATATATAACAAACCCCTGCATCCTCCAGATGGCAAAATGGATAGCAATACTGGCAAGAGAACTGTGGGAGTTGCCTTTTAAGAAAAATATAAATTAAGCAAGTGCTGTCTTTCAACTGAACAGTTGGGAGTTTGGGAAGAACCACAAGGAAGTTGTTGCCACTCTCCGCTCAGAATCTGCCATGCTTCCTGAGGCAATCTCCTCACTCTTCCTAATGGTACTGAAAATCCTGAACATTTATATCCTTCCCTTCAGCATACTCAATTCCAGATCATAACAAAAACAAAATAATGTTTGTGGCTCATTTCAGACTAACAGTTTATTTCAGTGTCAGTTTGGGTGGATTACAATCTGTTTCAAACACATGGAGTACTATATGGAGTCCATAGGTTTATATATACAGTGTCCATTCTTACAGGAGTGGGGAACAAATGAAATGGGAGCAGAAATTTCAGGTCAGTTTTCTATTCCTGAACACTCCAGATAATGCACTTTATGGGGCTGCTCGACCTCAACAAGAGAAACAACATTGAAATATTGTGTGGCCTAGTTTCAAGAGTAACTTCAGACCAAGCACTTGAACAAAATATTTTTTTAATGGTTTACCTGGCTCATAGATGGAATGCCTGAAATGGAGAGTTACACCTGCACAGTCAGTTGCACAATCTATGGGTAGGAACAATTAATAGGGTTCAGGACTGGGTCTCTGATAATTAAGGCCATTACTACTACATGTTCATTTACTTCAATGAAGCTTGCACAGAACTGTACTACTTTGAACTCTGTGCAAGCTTCATTGAAGTAAATGAACATGGAAGAACAACTAGACTTCAGAGATGACTCTGTGTGACATCTGTTTAGTCAAGATGTAACTCCTGATTATTGGTCCAGACAGGATTTTTGTCGAAATGAATTTTGATTGCATAACATTTCAAAAAGCATTTGTAAATATATCTGTATTATCATGCTGTGTGGCGAAATCCATGTTTACCTAACAAACTGCAGTGATTCTAAAAGAGCTCCTGCAAAATATCCGGTAAATAATATTTCTTGTCATTAGCAGCAAGTATGCCAAAAATAATGAACTGCACTCTGTTAGGAGACTATTGTGAGGATTAAAAATAAAGCCTCAAAGTGTGTATCTCATTTATTGGTATCAACACTCATTTCTGCTAAAAGGTGTTGGAGGATGAAGGAAAAGTGAGATTATATTCAAAGGTTGTTTTTGATTATCAACCACATCACTTTTGAATGCCCTGTCAAAATATTACTGCAAATATTGTTTCTGAGATCTGTTATTTATCTTGAACTGCTCCTAAAACTGGCAACAAGTGCTTCATTTTAAGACCAGAGAAACATCATCTGGTCTTTCCCTGCTTTGCATTTCTTCCTGAAGGATTCTGAAATCCATTTTAAAAAGTTTCCACTTCTTCAGACATACTCTGCCCTGGTGTACTTTGTTGAGAGCAATACATTTATGGGGTCAGTACAACACATAGATTAGGGCAAGTGGGGTGTTTCCTCACTTCAGGCTCATGCTTTCCCTTGCTATCCCACTTGAACCTGTTTTCTTACAGAAGCAGTGGTCCTCTCTCTCTCCCTCTATAGCAGTGGTTCCCAGCCTTGGGTCCCCAGATGTTTTTGGACTAAAACTCCCAGAAGCCTTCACCACTAGATTTGCTGGACAGAATTTCTGGGAGTTGTAGTCTAAGAACATCTAGGGACCCAAGTTTGGGAACCACTGCTCTATAGGAATGCCTGCCTCTGTGCACATTTGTATGAGAATGCCTGTGTATGAGGTGGGGTGCAGGGGGTCTCCTCATCCAGCATTGACAGGAAAAAATTACCCCTGTTCAGCTTCCAGGCCCTCAGAGAACTTTACCAAGTCAGATTGATAATTATTCCAATCTTAACAAAACCATAGATTATATACATAATGGTCAAAATTCTGTTGCTTAGTAGAGTAAATCACACTAGAGCAGGTCCATTGAATCAATTGGGATTTGGTGAGTCACCTCCTCTGTAAGCTCCATTGATTCAAATGGGCCTGCTCTAAGTGCAGCTTATTGTAGCATAGTAAATCACAACTAGAATTCACTCCTTTGAATCAATGGAACTTATGGATCAATGGAATCAATGTAACTAAATACTTATTGATTCAATGGACCTCTTCTAGTGCAATTTACTATGCTAAGGAACAGGAATTTGGCCATTACATAAGATTACATGATCACAGGATCTAAAGCAAAGGGCACGCCATTATCTTTTTTTCCCCTATCCTGTTCTAGAGCTTCCTAAACTGTCTGGATGGCCACTATTAAAAACAGAATGGTCCATTCCATTAGGGACTTTTTAATGTGACTGGCAGTCAAGGATTGGCCCAAGACAGGTTACTGCATGAGGCAGAGAACAGAATGGTACTACTCCATCATCACATGTACAGATAATAAAAGCTCAGCCTAACTTTATCATGGGTGGTCAGACAGCAATTGCATTGCATGTGAGAGCAAAAGAGGATGCTTGAGGGGCTGTTTTAACTTTTCTAATGGTAGGACTGGTTCCCTGTAGCAATCATTGGCCTGCCTTCAATTGCATCTGTTGTCTTTAACGGAGGAGGAATAGGTGAAATTACACTGAAGAACAGGACCCTAAGGTTGCCTCAAAGGAGAAGTGGCCAGCAAGTGAACCTCCAAGTGTTGTTTTGACTCCGGCTCTCACCAGCTCCATGTTACATGGGCAAAATTCAGAGATTATGGAAGCTGTAGTGACAATACAGTGCACCAACATCAGGAAAGCTGAGGTTTGCTCAAATGCTCCAACAGCTCCTTCCAGTTTGAGATCTAACACTTCCATGCATGATTGCTGAACTGTCCCCATGCAGGCTCAGTGCAAAAAGGAAAGTATTTCATGCTTGTTTCTGTCCAACAAAATTCTGAGATGGACATTGTAGGGGGGAAATTATGGGAACCAATTTTCCACAACCACTCCAGTGTTGTGCAATCACTTCACTCTATGCACATGTGAACATCACACAAGACTTCAGAAGAAACTATTGAAAAACAAGCACAGGGACGTACCATCTCTGAAGTGATGGAACATGCACTTTTGCTATTCTCTAATTTCAAAAGGAATGCATTTTTAAAAATAGTAATTAAAAGTTTTCTTAAAGGCAGTTTTTTGTTGCTGATTAAAGGTGCCTTTCTGCAGTTTAATCCTGCTCCCTGATAAGTCAATTTTAATTCTGAAAAGCTGCTTTTAATTCTTACAAAGTTTCTGTATTGGGGCTTTAAAAGTACAATGCTGATCCACTATTAAGTTCATTATTATCTAATTTGAGCTAATTAGCCAACGTAAAACCTCTATATGGACATGCCCTTTATCTTGCTCACAAGACTGGTTACATAAACTCCAACCTTCAGATGGCATTTAAAACTTCATAGCTACTATTTTGGCTGATAGCCATTTCAAATTCATGTATTTCTTTGCGGAAAATTAGTTTGCTATACTGGGGCAGATGCATAAGAATGCACGCAAGTTGTCATATATGACAATCACAGGTATCTATTTATAGATACGTGTACTTGTAAATTGTAACTGTTTGAGGCTTTCCCATGTATGTGTTCACCTACACAGATTGCACGCTTGCCCTTTTCCTGCATGGAAGTGTTTTTTCCTATAAGAAACTAGACAAAGAAGATGATTCTAATACTGTGAAGATCATCATTATTATTTTAGCATAGCATTTCTCCACTAGAACTCATTTCTCCATATGAAACATTCAAATTAGTTTGAACCTCACAAGGTCTGATTCATATAGTGCTGAATTAGAACATTGAAATTCTGGCTTAGTTTAAGGAAAAAACCTTAATTTGGTTTGAAAATTGTAAGAGTGGATTTTCATGCTTATTTCTCTGCCCACAGAACAGCAGTCCCTTTATAATGGACTTCCATGTCCATCTGGGTAATAGAGAGGTCTACAAACTGGAAGCACCTTTTATAAACAAAAATTAAGAATGAATATGAAAATCTGGAACAATAAAGCAGTATAAAACAAGAACAAAATTAACAGATGACAAAAAATCCATGCAACTGTACTAAGAGAGTCTTGATCTAGTATTTCCTTTCCTCACAGCAGTTATATAGACCACATTTGTTTGATTTCATTTTGTATTATGTTGCTTTTAAATAAACTGCTACAATTTATCTTGGTTTTAAATTACCAGAGATTTCAGTTTAAAGTTTTTCCCTTCTTTGCCTTTACCTCATTGTATTTATTTCCCCCATTTTTTAAATTTCCCATTGACATGAAGTTCAGGGAAGTTTTTTGAAACCTAGTTCTTCACAGAGACCAAAGGAGCATTGTGAGATCACTGTGAAAAATCTGCAATTTTGTGCTGTTTGGCAGGCGCAACCCTGAGGCCAAACAAGTCTTGGCTTGCAGTATGTTGGAGTGAAGAGTCATGTGTGCGACATAAAGTCTGTCATGTGCTCCCATAAGCTAGGCCATTGCCTCAAATTTGATTGAAATGGAGATTGGAAAGTTACTTCAAAAATAATTAGTTACAGTTACAATTCCATCTAAGCCATAATAATTGAAAGCAACTCTTCATCTACCTGTTTCTCAAAACTGAGAATAATTACTCATTCTTAATGTTTCAAAAAGTCCTACATTTTTCAGTCTACTAGTCTTTGATCCAAAACACAATCTTCTTGTGAAGGAGATATAGAGAGAAAGGGGAAAGTTGAGAGTGAGCCATCCCCTCAACAAAAGACACCCGCACGAGATGAAGTTGTAAGAGTGAGAGAGATATTAGAAAACAAGGGGTTGAATGTAGAGGAAGAGACAAGGAGGGAACTGAAGGAAAAAGAGGAAAAGATTGAGATTTGCTTGGTGGAGGAGAAAAAGAGAGAAGGAGAGGAGGAGTTAATTTTACCCGTGTGGGAGGAAGAGATAAAAGATCAGAGTGGGAGGAGACAATTTAGAATACCGGGAACGACAGAGAGGAGAGAGGAAAAAAGGGAAAGAGAAAGGGAAAAAGAATCAGAATATAATAGAATGAGAGGATTGTTTGAAGATTTTCCCAATCTGAAGACAGGAGGGTTGTTGCCTAATCTGGATACCTCCAAAGAAAGAGAGACACAAGTAGATTCCCTAGAATGGACAGTAGTGGTATATCTGCGAGGACAAGGTCGCTGGAAGAAGGTGATCTGGCCAGACTCTTCTTTCAACAACCCACCACCGGAGGGAGACTGGGCCAGACATCCCTGTTGTGGGACCATCTGCGCGGTCCGGAGTACACCCATGAGGAAGCCCACCGATCGCGAACGGTTTGGACCAGCCCCTCAATAAATCCTGCTAATTCAAAGATAGAATTCTTGTCCCCTCAGTATGGATAGTTACCTGATATTGGTCTGTTTGAACCAGTAGAAGTGATTGTTGATTCTCCAAATGTTAAAACCAATAAATCTGTTAATGTTCAAAAAGAGACTCCATTGTTATTTCCCGCCAAAAAGGAGGAACTGCTTCGGATATATGATGAACCCGATCACACTTCTCCTATCCATTTCATCATCACTTTACTTCCCACTACATGGCAGAAGGAAGAAGCACAAAACGCAGCACAAGCCAGCATTTGAATCATGTGATTTTTCACCTTCACAAATTAGCAAGTCCACAACATAACTCTAAGAGAAACTAAAAAGATGCAATTACACTGCAAAAGGAATGAAGTTATTCTAAGTTACAAATATAATGCATTATACTTATAAGTAATAGAAAAGTAATTAAACACATGTAAGTAATTAATTGAAATTAGTTACTTCTACATTAAAGATGCAGAATACTGTCTTGCCACCAGTGGTGAACTCAGAGTCAGCAGCCAGTCTGGTGAGCTTCAGGAGATGAAATGGAAGTGGGGCACCACCTTATCCTTTGTCTTAGGCAACATAATGTCTTGGGCCAGCCCTGTTATTTGGCATATGGAGGTCACTATCTTCCTCAGCTAGAAGAAGGAAAAGGAGGATAATTTACTCTGGTGTCCCATTGAATGCTGATGGAACAGAATGCCTTGCCAGGCTCGTAGTGCTGGATTTCCCTTCTTGTGAATGCATAAATGGGAGTTGCTGCTATGACTAGAGATGGGCCCTTCATGTTTTAATGAAAAGGGAAAAACACGAAAGAGGCTCTTTTTTTGTTATCCAACAGCATCACATTAAGAATGTCTGTGGGGCCTGGATCCATCAGAACCCAGCATGAGTGCTCTTTCTCTATTTCAGCCATTCCTTGTGGTTGTGGAAATTCCTGGCACACTCTATCTTGTGTTGCCTGCCTCCCCACCTCTGTGTTTCTGTGCTGATCTTTTTCTTTTTTGCTTTATCCTCTTGATTTTTGGGGAGGAGGGGTATTTTCCTTTTTTTTTTTTTTTAATCTTATATAGCTGCCAGGCATCCTGCTTGCACCAGCACGCCTGCGTGGAATTATTATTATTTTTAAATCCACCTCTGTGACTTCTTTGGGGACCCTCTTTCCCTTTGGTCTATTCCTTTCTGAAAATCTAAAATTTATTTATTACGGTCGGGTGACCAGCCCATATAACATATTTATGGTTAAAATATACAAAATGCAGTTTAAAAATGTACAACCAATTCATAAAACATATTATGTGGCTAAAATATACAAAATGCAGTTTAAAAATGTACAATCAGTTCATAAAACATATTATGTGGTTAAAATACACAAAATGCAATTTAAAAAGGTGTACAGCCAGTTCATAAAACATATTATATGGTTAAAATATAAATATTTCCTCCCTTCGGTTTTGGGGCCACAACATTTCTCTACGCTTGACAGTAAACCACCCTCATGTTAAAATCAGTCGACCTGTGAACTCAGGAGACTATAAGGGAGCGCTGTGCCATTGCTGCTGCACAAAATTTTGCTGCAGAGCATGTAATAAGGGAGTCTTGATCTGAAAGAAGTAGCTTGATGTAAAATTCATCAGGTCTCCCTGGATATCTGAGAATGATTGGGCTCAAGAGGTTAGTGCGTAGATCTCTATAGAAAAGACAGTACAGTAAGACATGACCTACAGTTTCCACTTGGCCATCATTACATGGACACAGGCAATCCGAAGTAGGTATATGTTGAAATCTTCCTTCCATGAGTTTAGAGGGTAAAACATTAAGTCTCGCTAATGTGAAGGCTCTTCTGGTCTTTGTTGACATTGTGCTCGTCAGATATGAAGATATTGTAAAGGCATTATTTGTAACAACACTGTATTTGCCCGACTGGCTCATATGCTCTTGAAGTTCTATGTCCCAGGTTCTTTGTTTGAGTGCTGCTTTAGCACCAACATGCCCCATCGCTAAAAGAACATTGGTGGAAAAGCCCATTTGCCTTATTTCTTTTGTAAGTTGTAATTTCCATTCTGATTGAAAGGAGTCAAAAAGTGACATCTGTGCCAAGCCTTCTGAAGAGAAGAGAAGCTTTAGCTTTAGCTTTTTTTTTTTTTCCTTTCTTCAATTATTTTTGCTGCTGCCTTCCTTGTCTGCCTGTTGGACTCAAGGAAGAGAGAAGAAGGCATCAGGTGCTGGGGGGAACTGATATCACTCCATAGTCTCTGTAGTTTTGGCTGAAGAGAAGGATTTGATTGTATTTTTTTTCTTTTACCTGCTTTTGTGTTTTTTGAGAGAAGGTGGTGTGTGTGTGTTTTTGTTTTTGTTTTCCTGTCAAAGGTGTATATTTTAGTGGGGCTTTTGGGGGGAATGTTTTGTTTAGTGGCAGTGATTGTTGGTTGTACTGTTAGCTGCTTTTGGAGTAAATTGATCCTCTGTTGCCTTGCCTCTGCTTTTTGGAGTTGTTTTTATGGGTTCTTTAAGCCTGGCTGGATAGACCAGTGGATTAGGTGCCTGGCTGCAGAACCAGAGGTTGGAAGTTGAATTTTCTGCTATGCATCCAAGAAGAGAGAGCTTGTGTGACTTTGGGCAAGCTGTACAATCTCATGGTGCCCCCAGAAGAAGGGAATGGTAAACTACTTCTGAGTACTCTCTATCTAGAAAACCCTGAAAAATCAGAATTTATCTGACAGCACACAGGTATTATTATTTACAGGTTCTTTAGGGCTTCTTTAGGGTTCTTTAGACTACTAGTGCAAGAAATCATGGATGGAGGGAAAATTAAATGAAATAACCCCAAAGAGGCAGACTTTTCATGTTAAATGAAAGGCCCAGTGCACAAAGAACATGAAAACAAAACCTGCAATCCCAGAAAGAACCTAAAACAAAAAAATACAGAATTTTTCATCATGCACATGCCTAGCTGTGCCAGCTGAACTTCTGCTTGTGCAGGGTAATACTGGATACTTCCTTGTGTACCTGAGGAAAAGGCAAACCACTCATGCTGCCGCTTGCACAATGGACCATAGCCTGAACCAAATCCTCATTCTATTGTTTACTAATACTCAGTATCCTTTGTATTATCACGCCCAAAAATTTCCATTCACTACTATGCTTAATTCATTTTACCTGAAGCCATTGTTTCAAATCTTCTTCACTTCCAATCAGTCCAAATCTTTCATTCTTTTGCCTCATTCAAGGGCACATTGGAATATCACACACACACACCCCCAGAAACTATCTGAATATTCAGCCCTAGGGGTGAAAAAGCTTCCCCACCCTTGATGTATGGCCCAATTTCAATCCAACATGCCAGTCCAGAAAATATATAAATCTATATATGTATACTTCATGAAATATAAAGTAAACTTTCATGGTGAACAAACCAAATATTTTTACTTTATTGTAAAAATGGAAAAGGAGCAAAGAGGCCTGTTATATTCTTTCTCTCTGTGTGTGTGTGTGTATGTGTGTGTGTCTTTGTTCAGAGGTCACAAGTTTATGTAATTTATGAAATCCTAGCCCAAGCAATGTACTTGTCCAAGGGAGAGGATATAAAACCTCATCCCACAGTGGATGTTGCATGCTGTTCCATGGAATTTCATAATGTTTGTTTATTCATAATCTCCATGTTTAAAGAAGACTGTGGTGTATCAATGACTGTCACAGGATGTTCCTGTCTTGAATATTCACAGAGTGTTTTATGGAAAGCAATACTTTTGATCACATCACGCCATCCCCTCATGGTCCCATGACAGGCGTATGTTCAGGAATTCTGAGAAGCATAAAGCCCCCTACCAAGAGAAAAATGGAAAACCTACTGCATGGAGTTATTACTACAATTGCTGCCATTTGGAGCAATAGCTATTTTTCAGCAGAGTCTATTTTTCAGAACCAGTATCCATAACATACCCCATAAATATAAGCTGATTTATATTTTCACTATTTCACCAGGATGAAATAGACATGGCATCAATACAGGTTTCTTGGCATTAGAACAAATCTCAGCAGCTTCTTCTAGAGATACTAGACAAAGGTAAATGCTAAATTCCTTTTATGATTATTTTACCTCATAAAACCCAGCATAGCCTCCCAACTAAATGAAGTGAACAGGAAGCAAAACAGACACTGATAGGATTGGGATCATGTAATTTTTTTAAAAAATCAGTTATTCAGTACCGGATTGAATAATTGTTAATCTTCTCAAGCTCTGTAATGAAAGAACTTTGTTACCGTATTTAGAAGCCTTATTGAATTATGTCTTATTTCTGAGCATAAAAATTTCTCAAAGAAAGAAAGAAAGACATTTCATCCTCAAGTGTTAACAGTGCTTGTTCTGCTAGCATGTTCCGAACTTGATGGGTAGAACTCGATTTGTGATTTATACAGGGCATATGCATAATTGCATAAATCATTGTGGCATTTGCTATTAATTATAAAGTTGCTGCTCACATTCCTAGTCATGAAGCAAGTCATGCGCCTGGCAAAAAATCAGAAATGTGGAACTCATTAATTAGTGGCAATTTTCATCAGTGTTTTATTCTATTACACATGCTGCCATAAATCTGCCTTAGGATTCTTACTGAAATGTGAGTAGCAAAGTAAAAAACAAGCACTATGTAGACAAGATTTATTTGTTGTTTCTCTGTTGCTGTACCTGCACTATGTGTGCGTCTCTGTGCGCTTCTATTCAGCAGCTTTACATTTCTGCATTAGATTTGCACTCTAGATTTGTGCTGGGGCTTGAGATTGGGAAAGGTCTCCTTCTTTTCCTCTCCTACATCCTATACCTCAAGGCTGCTTGTGGAGGAAAGGGTAGTTAGCTGTGGAGGAGAAGGGTGCCTTTGCCAATAAGTATGAATGGATCTGAGCAGGCAGGAGCAAAGGAAAGCTAATTCTTAAATACCGAACCTCATTCTTCTGCCACCTTATACCTGCCCAACTCAGACGCAAGTCCCACTTGTGGGTAGAGCTTATGCCTAGAAAAGAACATATAGGGAACAATAGCTTCCCAGATAAATAAAACTTACATTTTCCCCTATCTATCTCTTCCCTCAACTCCTTTCTCTTTTGGGAGGGGAAAACTTTTTTTTAATGTTTTTATTTCTGCTGCTGATCCTGGGCAGGAGAAGGAATCCCTCTCTTAATAATCCAAATTATGGGCACACTCTTTTAATGAGTATAGAGTGGGAGAAAGGATCTAGGAGTAAGGAGCACCAAGGGGGTGGCTAGGAATCGAAAGCAATTGTGGTGATGGTTGGGGCAGAATAGGAGCCAAGGAGAAATAAGAGGGGTAGCTGGGATCTGAGGATAGAAAACTGCAACAGAGAACAAAAATAAATTGATAAGGTCAGTCTCACATTCTCTGTGAACCAAAGAATATTGTGGGAGGGGAGAGAAAATGAGAGAACGAGTGCTATTGAATAAGCCAACAGCCCACCTTTGAAACCAGGCATAGAAGGAACCAGCAGCAATAGGACTGATTTCTGATTTTGCGATGTGTGCCTTTCCTAGACCCATGTTCTGGATTCTGATTTGGGCTTGCCTTTGCTAGGCTTCCCTGCTCTTTGGCTAGATCCTGCATGCTGGTTGTACCTCAGGTGGCCTTCATGTCAGGATCTCCTTATTTGCCTTTAGAATTTGTCTGGCTCAAAACAGGACAGTCAGAGAAGAAATATGATGGAACTCCCAGACACACACTTTTGAGAATCCCCAACCCACTCTTATCTTAGATCAGAGGTACCTGACCTTGGGTCCTCAGAGGTTCTTGGACTATAGCTCCCAGAAACCCTGGCCAGTACAGCTAGTGGTGGAGACATCTTGGAGTTTTAGTCCAAGATCCTCCGGGGACTCAGAAAAATGAAAAGCAAATGTCAAATAAATGTAGTGTGTTTATGAGGTAGATTTTTTTTTAAAAAAAAAAATCTGTAACAACTAAAAAGATCATAAATAGGGAGAAAGCATGCCTGCAGATTCCATAGAAGTGGCGTGCAAGGTCTCCATACAGGTTACTGCATTGTCTCTGAGCAATTACATAATACAAAATGAATGTGTCACTTTGCATTGCTCAGATGTAGCAGGATTCCATGAGATAGCTGGTACTGATGTGGAAAATCTCCTTACTTGTCTGGAGGGGCAGTTCGAACAGCTCTTTGATCTGTGAATAGTCTTATTGAGTTCAAGAAAAGGTGACGGAGAGGAACCGGTTGGGTTACAGGCAGCCAGAATTAAGGATGGTTGCCTGCAACCAGTCTGTCCATTTTGCTCTTTCCTACATGTCCTTTTTTTTTACTCAGTTTTTCCCACCCCATTTATGGGAGGAAAAATGAATTTTAGTTCTTATCAAGGAGAGACCAACTCAAATTTCAGAAATGTAGGAAGTTATTTTTCTGGACTACAATTCCCAAAATAGTTAATATGATCATTGGCCATACTAAAGCCTGTCCAGACAGGGAGATTTGGAGTACAGTAGTTTAGTTCACATTTAAAAGGTTCTGATGTTCAGTGCAATCCATTTTATATTTCACTTGAGCGATCCATCCATTCACACTGGAGATGTTTATTCCCTGTGAGAAAGGTCTTCACACAGGTCTTTGGGTTGATCATTTACTTGTGTGTAAGTGTACCTGGCTGACTTGTGAGTACATTCACCCAGTTTATTCATGAGTAAGTTTATTCACATGTAAGGAGGTAGCAATGGAGAACAGTGGCAGTGGGGGAAACTCACAACAGAGGCACTGGCAGGGTGAAGGTTGGGGAGATGGAAAGAAGGTAACCTCTTTTTCCCGCCTTTCTCCTCAAGTCAGTCTCTCCTGGAGCTGTGCTGCCTTGTGGGAGTGGAGTGCATGGAGTCAACATAGCCCCCTACCCTGTCTTTTCTCTTGGCTGTCATTGAAGAGTCTGAGGTGACTTTTGTTTTGTTGTTGTTGTTGTTGTTGTTAAATAAAGTAAGTGGCATATCAAAATGGCAATGTATCAGCCTAGTGTGGTACTAGGATTTTGTTGCATTGGTTAGGGATTTTTATTTTAAGGAAGATGCAAATAAAGGAGGTTATTTTCCAGTCCTCCCTTTTTATATCACAACCCACCTGATGTGTCACAAGCTTGTCTCCTTGTGAGTTAATGCTACCCTCAGTTCCACGGGTGCAAACTAGCCATCCACAGAGGCTACACAAGAGGATAATTAGGAGCATGCCAAACCATGCCAAAACAAAAAGAAGCCTCTAGCTCTGTACTAGAAAGAAGGGGGAAAGATCTTAAAGGGGCAGAATGGATCAATCTAAGTAGAAACACATGTGGACAACACCATTTGGTTCGAACCAAACCATACCAACAACAATACAATGCCAATCTACATGCCCATATGGACAAGCCCCTAGATGGGGTATTCTGGAAGCTGTAGTCAAAACCTAACTTTTTCCATCTGTGCAAAATACTACCCCATCTGTACTTTCCAAAGACAATGCAGACAGCAGCTATTCCAGGCATGCTGAAGACTGTGTTGTTGTTGCTTGCCATCTTGACTTTCCAAAGTTTATAAAGTTCAGTCATTTAATCCTTTCATTATCCAGCAGTCCATTAAAAAGTGATTATTAATTTCTTCAAACAACCAAGTCTCCTTTGTCTTGTTGATAAACTAGGTAGAAGAAACCTTATGTAGCCTCAAGGACAATGGGGTACTAATCTTTGTTGAGTCCTTTAGGTGCTATTGTGAGATCAGTGCTAATAATTAATAGGAAAAGTTGCAGCTTAGATTAAAATGAAATGTACCGACTGTTGCAAGGAAAAATAAACAGAAGATTTAACCCTTTTCTCACGAGTCTGCTTGTTGGAAAAACTGGCTACACTGAAAATCCTTGATATTACAGTTGCCTGCCCTCCATTAAGGGCAGATGCTACTCTTCTGTGGAAGGAAGAGAGGGAGAGATAGTTTTTACCAATTCTCTGTCCTCCTGCATCCTCAGGCACTATGTCAACCGTGCTCCTGGTTTCCCCCAAAACTCTGTCTGAAATCTAGTAGTAAGATTAGGCCCATTGAATCAATGGAACCTATGGAGGAGTTGACTCACCAAACTCCCATTGATTCAATGGGTCTATTCTAGTTGCAATTTCCTCAGAGACAGATTTTGCAGGTCTATAGAGGATGAGAAAATGGCAAACATTTTCTCTCCTCATCCTTTCTGGAACATCCCATGGGTAAAAGGATACCACTAAGTATTTTCACACACACAGAATATGATATTCTAAAGCAATACTTGTCTTATAAATAATGAAAGTGAACAATCTCAGTCTTTTATACCTGTTAAAAGGAACTTATCATTGAGGGGAAATAGATATAAATTAAGTTACTGTGCTATTCATTTCCTGGCCACATCAAGACCATGCTCTTCTTTTACATTATAATAACACACAGGCTAGTTTTAATTCAATAGCTTTACTTATACAATGCCAGTTACATCACTGGCTCAGCTTGTGTCACAAGCCCACCACCTCCTCAGGGCAAAACACCCTGCTTGATGAATTGAAAGGTATTTGTTGCCTCCCAGGGAAAACATTTGAAGTGATGTAAACCTTTCTGTGGTATCTCTTGTTTGTCTCCATGTAGATTTATCAAAAATAGGATCTCTTACAAGTCATCACCCTCATCCCAGATTTTACCATGGCTAAGGAGGAGATGTCATCAACACAGTTGATTTCTCAACAACCAGACTAGTGAGAGAAGGGTTAAATCTTGCTGGGGTTTATGAAGGGAATTATGCTTTTGGGGAAAGGTATTTCGTGCCAACAACACTTCTCAAAGACTTCCCTAAACCTGTTTTTTTCCCCTCTGTCCGAATTCCCTGTTCACCATACCTCTAGGTCTAGGAAATCAGACAACATGGACCTCTACCAGAAGTGGAATCTGTGGTTGGGAATGTTTAGACAAGCTTCAAATGGTGGTGTAGTAACTGTACCCTCTCCTTGACAAATGTTTACTTTACAGTTTACTTCACAATTGTTATTCATGGCTTTCCAGACTTGATTCCAGAGTATTTTCTAGAATAGATTATTGTGACATGTTTCAAATGGTGAAATTGTAGCGGGTCTAGAACAACTGTGAGATTTTTGTTGAGTGTCTGCCACATGGAACACCTGCATTTAAATGACTACATAGGATCCAGCTGGGTTTTGGACTCATCTCAAGTACTGGTTCTGATATTTAAAGCACATAAACCCAAGAACAATTCATTTACTCACCACTCTGTGGTCTCAGGGTAGAGGTCTCTCCCAGTGTTTTTGTCTAAGTTATATGTTCTAGTGCTTTTTCTTCCCCTTACCTCTCACATGAGCATCTTGTTTCCATGAGAAATGTGATATACAAGCTGAAGACATGGGGGGGGGGGGGGTTGGAATTGCATTTTCTGACCAAGAAAGTACTTCTTTTTAAAAGTTCCTCATCTCAAGCAAGTTTTTGTGTTTGTCTTCTGGTTTACATATTGCACTTCCCGTAAAAGTACCCTATCCTTTGTGTGTGGGAATGGTAAACATGCATCTAAGTGGAACATATACTGTAATTTCGGCTGAAATGCTTGTGAGAGATAATGGAGTACTACTTTGAGGGAATAAAAGGTCCACCAAAAAGAGAAGAGTCAGCATGTTTGAATGAGGGTTTCACCATGGTGCCTACACTTAGAAGGGCCTGTTTCTTATCCCTACGAGTCTGAGTGTAACTAGTGATGGGCCACAGACCAGGGTCACCTATGGTGATCTTAGGGCTAAAACAGTTTCATGTTCAAGCAAGAGAACTACAGATTGAATGAATGAAGAAGAGAATGTTAAGGCAGAGGAGGGGGGAAGAGAAGGAGGAGGAGGAAGGATAGACAAAAAGAGAGAGACCATTCCAGGCTGCCCAGGAAAAGAGAGACAGAAAAGCAGCCAAAAGGAGAGAGAACGTGTAGCTGTGCTCAGATTACATCATACAAAGAAATACTGGTAGAATAGACTAAAGATCTCTAAGCCAAGAGTGAGGTCACTCCAATATCTCCCAACATATCTGAATACATGCACTGAATACAAGCCCAATGTTACCTGAAACCAGAAGTCTATACTCTTATCTGACTGTCTCTCTAACAAAACATGGGTACAATAAGCTATTGTTCCATGTATGGGTGACAAAAACACAACTACAATAAAACAAAACCAGGACCAAAAGTATTTAATACTAAGTTTTATTGCAGTGTGGCTTTCATGAATTACAATCCACTTCCCCAAACACATGGAATACAATATTTGGGCCATAATGTTCCTGATTTGGGGGAGAGGACCATGTGAAATAGATGTCATTTGCATCATCAGCACTCTTAACAGACTTTCTAAGGGACAATGTTATTTTAACAGAAGTGATGAACATTCAGATATTGATTACATAAGCATCTTGACAATAAATGAAGTAATTAATAGGGATACACCCTCTTTTCAGAGAAAAGTTGGAAAACAGACTGAATATGGAGTATTGGTACCCATTTGGGGCAAGACACCTCTACTCACCCCTAAGATGGGCCAATGTCATCCCCTCAGCTCCAGAAGGATAGTGGCTATTGTGTGCTAAAAAGCTGTGGTCTTTATGCAGCCTCTGTATGCAGGATGGGCAAAGTGTGGACCTCAAAGCCCTTTTTGCAAACCCCAAGACCCTTCAGAATTTTCTTTTTTTAAAAGTGGCATCAGAGAATCACTGGTGCAAACTGTAGCTCCTCTATTGCTTATAGATCTCCACAGCAGCATCCAGTCAGTTTTGTGGGTCCCCCCCCCCCCGCTTCTGTTAATGTTAGTTAAAGTTATTTAGTCCTAAAAGAGAACTTGCCCTTTGTATTTTTGTGTAAAATGCCTGTTCTTGGTCTTAATAATCTTAAATAAACAAGGAAATGTTACTTCCTGAAATGAGGCTTCCAGAAATAACCATCAGTCCAATTGATGTCAGAGTAATGCACAGATTGAAGATGAACTCAGACATTTTCAGATTACAGTACATAAAAAACTGGACATAAAGAATCTTCAAGGCTGCAGTTTGCTGAAATGACACATAGTATAGATACAGGTTTTTAAATTGCCAGGAACACAACTTTTCATAGCCATTTTTCTTCTTGACACACTGAAAGATAGTGTGTGTGCATCTGTGAAATAAATGTACAGGTTTTCTGAATTTCTCTGTAGAATCATGCAACAAGTTACATCTCTGCTAGTTTAGCCAAGAGAGCAAAACCTTTGAGCTACAACATTGTTTTCAAGAAATATGCAGGGGCATCATTAATCAAATTTCCAGTAATCTTTTTACTTACATGAAATTAAGGTTAAGTTTTATTATACGGTCATAGACCCGAAAATTCAAAGGCAAAAACATAATACAAGATATACAGATTAAGTAAGTTGTTATAATATAGCGACAGTATAAAACTTGAGTCAGGTGGTTCTCTTAATATAACATTTTACGAATTCTTAAAACTGAAAATAAAAACTTAGCCACCGACTGTGTTATTAATTGGTTCTCTCCCGACAGCAGAAACTTCAGGTAGTCTGTGGGAGATATACTAGTACATTTACACATTATTGGGTAGAGATAGCGGATACATTTGAACCTATATAAGCTGCATTCTAGAATGGTGTGTGCCAGGGACTCAACCGTTTCTTCCTCACAGGGGCATATCCTTTCTCCATAGGGAATGTTATTAAAGCACCCTTTTAACAAGGCTGAGGGAAAGCAATTAAACCTAGCCCTTGAGAAGACAAAACAATACCTTGGTACAGTACTGTGATTTGGTATAAGTAATTTGCTGACCTGGGAAAGTTAAAATTTAAACCAAAGTACATTGGTGAACAGGTCCTGTCTGCACATGCTAGTGAATACTGGAGGTCTATATCTTTAATACATTGTACGAGCATTGACTTCGTACTGTCATAAGGCTGACTCAGAAAGAAGTCCATAGAGAAGCCTAAAATATGTAATTTGTCTGTAAATCCCTTATGCCATGAGCTGGTAAAGACATCTTTTTGTAGATAGTGTAAATACCCACTAGTTGTGGGAGCATATACCACTTTCAACCAGAATTGGAATGCATACAGCCAATTTTGACATTCCACCGATTGGAGGCCAGCCTCTAAACGCAAGGCAGCTGAAGAGACGCATCTTGGCATAGTGAATAGGCGTCACAGCGAATTTGATAGAACACTTTCAACTGAGGGATTGAAACCATTTATCCAAATCGCAATACCATACAGGAGCTGCACAAGAATTTTATACTTAACTATCTGTAGAGCAGCAGGGATGAACTGCCCACCCTGGACATAGTGGTATCGTCTAAGAACTTTGCTTGTATTATTAGCCACCTGCACTGCTGCTTGTCTATGGTGAGACCAGGAGAGGGTACGTGAGAAGACAATTCCCAAGTGTTTAAATGTTTTAACTTGCTCTATACACTGGCCCTCAATAACCCATTCTTTAACTTTACTATGCCTAGAGAAAACCATTATTTTGGTTTTCTTGAAATTAATTGTTAATAGGTTGTTCCTGCAGTAACTCATAAATGCACGTAGAATTCATTTAAGACCAACTTCCGATAGTGACATTGAATTTTCAATTGAGGAGTATTGATTTCAAGTATCTGCTTCCATTTTTAAAAGGGATTCTGAAGCTCATTTTCAGACCATTCACTTACATCAGTGCTTTTTTGTTTGTTTGTTTGTTTTTTCTGTGCAATTCTCATCAGTCCTAGCAAGTAAAGGGATAGTAGACATCCAAAAACATATGGAGGACTACAGTGACTGATGTCTGATCTCCATGCTTCTAGGTAGTTACAGATGACAATTTATTCTATAGTCGCCTGTTTAAAAATGTGTACTCTATATGGGTCATATGGGAATTTGATTGTCCATAACACTCATATGGATGATGAGAAGAGTTGTACTACATGTGCCTCTGTGGTAAAAGATAAATGTGTGCCACAACTTACCCTATGACATGGTTTGATGATACATAGTCACCTCACATAGTCTCCTGAATATTGGGATACAACTAATTGATAAACAAAGTCCAACTTCAAAGAAAGCAATACACTAGAGTGAAACACAATGCCACAAAATGAGTAACCTTTTGCATTCCCCAGGACTCTTCATCAGGCTAAACATTCAACCAAACAGTGGGTAAAATGGAGAAAGAAGCAAACAGAAAGATGTCTAGCTTAATGATGGTGAAGCCACAAAATCTATGTCTATGCAGCAATCCTGTACCTACATATCTTTGAATAAGGTCCAAATAATTGAAAAGGATTTCCTTCTGGATAGATCTGTTTATATCTATTTCATTGTCAGTCATTGTGGATATCAGAAAAGAAACAAAAGAAAACAAAAAAATAAAATTAAAAAAGACAAAAACATTGGAGCACCTTAAAGATTAACTGTTATACTTTAATGTTAGTATTCATGGATCAAGTCCATTTCCTCAGATACAAGAGTGAGACTATATGACAACCACTTATACATGGCCTCATGATACTAAAGGACAAAGTGACAGTGGATAGTAAACACAAGTTGCAAACTGTGTGAGTCCATGTTGCATTTCCTACTTGGTAATGATTTAAGACCCCGTTTGATATTCATTTCTTTTCCTTTGAAGATTTGTTCTATATAAAGTGACAATGGTTTGTTGAGAAAAGAATTAGAAACAGTCATGTGGTTCTTACACAATGCAAATGCAAGGGCAGATGATACTTTTATTAGATCATTTAAAAAGACAAAAAACCAGTTAGCATTCAATGTTAATCTCTCTTCCTCAGGTGGTGCACCAAAATTTTGTGGGTAGTGAAGAAATGTGTGTATGTATATATATATGAATTATTGGGACTCATATATGTCATGAATTATTGGGACTTATATATATTGAGACTCATATATATATTGGAGTCCCAGTATATATATGAGTCCTAATAATTCATGATTGTGCAAGGCCTGCTTCGTAAGCAAAATTCAAACACAAGCCCAGCAATGGTTTGTTGGTAAAGGAACCTCAGACTATGGATAACAACAGTAGATAACGACAATCGTTGTAGTATTTCACATGTGATAATGACTTAAGAAGCCTTGACTGATATTTAACCCTTTGAGATATGTAGCCAGCATATATATATATTATCCCTGCTGTCTCTCTTTGAATTATTGTTCTGTAATGTTTCTTTTCCAGTTTTGCAACTTTCACATGTCTTGAAGAGAGCTGCTGAGAAGTTATAGCAGATGTAGCAGTATTAGGCTCTGCTTGGTTCTTTGTTTTTCAGTTTCAGTTGCTTTTTGGATTGCTGGAACAAAGAAGTCTTCCCCCCCACCCCGAAACTTAAAATCCTGTCATTATTTAGACCTTTCTCTAGCCTTCATGGCAACAAGCTGGTTTCTTCTGAGGTAGAACAATAAAACAAAGAGAATGGTGGCCATTTTTTATATTAACAAGGCTGGAGGTTAATTTTAAGCATGATGCTAGTTTAGAAAAAGAACAGTAGATGGTAAATTGGATATAATACCAAAAAGTTGGAAGGTACATAAACCACACACACACACAAAAAGAATTCCTACCCTCAGGTGCTAGAAGATAGTCTTCCTGATGCTTCTGAACAGATTCCATGCCTTTCTCTTTCAATGGGGACATGATGCTTACTTCCACTAGATGGCATCTCAGTTCTTCAAACACACACACACAGAGACATCTTACTTCTTCAACTGTTTTCCAGCTATATTTGCATAAACTGAAAGCAATGTGTCTCCATTCATCAATAAAACAGTCAAATGCTTTCAGTACCCTGTTTGTCCTATACATGGATACCACAAAGAACTTGATTAATGGCTTTATGATTACATTTTTTCCCTATGAACAGAAAGACTGGCATTGCTGAAACTATCTCCCCCATTAACCAGAAAATATGATACATAATTCACATTCAACTCATACTAAATTCACTTGTTCATTAGCTGCTTACAAGATGCAGTATGTCATCCTTGTAAGACAAATGAGATACTTCTCCTTACATTAAATTATGTGGATTTGCTGACAATTGGGTTCAGCTGATTATAGTGAAGATACTGGGAACCCAGTATACATGTCTAAGATGTCCCTTTCAAAAGTCTCCTTTCAAACCAGGAAAACCATTGCATCTGTAGCATTGTCTAAAACTTGAGAAGGGCAATCCACTTACAGGGAAGGAGAAATGGCAAAACTCAAAGCCTTGCCAGCTGCCGCCAGAAATGCAGTATTGAATTTTGAAGTTTAAAAGTCCATTACATTCATGCCCCAAAGGAAAGCCCCCAAATGCAGGCAATTTTGTTGCTCCATTATATTCAAGAGAGCAGTAAAGCACAGCATAAAACTCATTTTATGAGAAACAGTCGTCATAGAACAATGAACTGCCAAAGAGTAGTGTAATGATTAGCATGTTGGACTTGGGCTGGGGCAAATGGGGTTCACATCTTTGAATATCACTGAGTAACTTTGGACCAGTTGCTCTCTGAACCTAGCCTGCATAATATTTATTTTTAAAAAATGTTTTGTATTTTTTATATACCCTACTAGTCCCATGAACCCCTTCATGGATCACTGCCTTGTCGTGGCAAAGGGACCTGAGTAATTCAGAGAAGCTATGGGCTATGCTGTGCAGGGCCACCCAAGATGGACATGTCATAGTGGAGAGTTCTGACTAAACGCGATCCACCTGGAGCAGGAACTGGCAAGCCACTCCAGTATCCCTGCCAAGAAAACTCCATGAATAGAAACAAAAGGCTAAAAGATATGACGCTGGAAGATGAGCCCCTCAGGTCAGAAGGCATCCAACATGCTACTGAGAAAGAGTGGAGGACAAGTACAAGTAGCTCCAGAGCTAATGAAGCGGATGGGCCAAAGCCAAAAGGACCCTCAGCTATGGGCGTGCGTAGAAGTGAAAGGAAAGTCCGATGCTGCAAAGAAAAATACTGCATAGGAACCTGGAATGTAAAATCTATGAACTTTGGTAAGCTGGATGTGGTCAAACATGAGATGGCAAAAATAAACATTGACATCCTGGGCATCAGTGAACTGAAATGGACGGGAATGGGTGAAATGAATTCAGACAATTATCATATCTACTACTGTGGGCAAGAATCCTGTAGAAGAAATGGAGTAGCTCTCATAGTCAACAAAAGAGTGGGAAAAGCTGTACTGGGATACAATCTCAAAAACGACAGAATGATTTCAATACGAATCCAAGGCAGACCTTTCAACATCACAGTAATCCAAGTTTATGCACCAACCACCGATGCTGAAGAGGCTGAAATTGACGAATTCTATGAAGACTTACAACACCTTTTAGAACTGACACCAAAGAAAGATGTTCTTCTCATTATAGGGGACTGGAATGCTAAAGTAGGGAGTCAAGAGACAAAAGGAAGAACAGGTACGTTTGGCCTTGGAGTTCAAAATGAAGCAGGGCAAAGGCTAATAGAGTTTTGTCAAGAGAACAAGCTGGTCATCACAAACACTCTTTTCCAACAACACAAGAGGCGACTCTACACATGGACATCACCAAATGGGCAATACCGAAATCAGATTCTCTGCAGCCAAAGATGGAGAAGCTCTATACAGTCAGCAAAAACAAGACCTGGAGCTGATTGTGGCTCTGATCATCAGCTTCTTATAGCAAAATTCAAGCTTAAACTGAAGAAAGTAGGAAAAACCACTGGGCTAGTCAGGTATAATCTAAACCAAATCCCTTATGAGTACACAGTGGAAGTGAAGAACAGATTTAAGGAACTAGATTTGGTGGACAGAGTGCCTGAAGAACTATGGATGGAGGCTCGTAACATTGTACAGGAGGCAGCAACAAAAACCATCCCAAAGAAAAGGAAATGCAAGAAAGCAAAGTGGCTGTCCAACGAGGCCTTACAAATAGCAGAGAAGAGAAGGAAAACAAAATGCAAGGGAGACAGGGGAAAGTTACAGAAAATTGAATGCTGACTTCCAAAGAATAGCAAGGAGAGACAAGAGGGCCTTCTTAAATGAACAGTGCAAAGAAATAGAGGAAAATAATAGAAAGGGAAAAACCAGAGATCTGTTCAAGAAAATTGGAGGTATCAAAGGAACATTTTGTGCAAAGATGGACATGATAAAGGACAAAAATGGTAGGGACCTAACAGAAGCAGAAGACATCAAGAAGAGGTGGCAAGAATACACAGAAGAATTATACCAGAAAGATCTGGATGTCCCGGACAACCCAGATAGTGTGGTTGCTGACCTTGAGCCAGACATCCTGGAGAATGAAGTCAAGTGGGCCTTAGAAAGCATGGCTAACAACAAGGCCAGTGGAAGTGATGGCATTCCAGTTGAACTATTTAAAATCTTAAAAGATGACACTGTTAAGGTACTACACTCAATATGCCAGCAAGTTTGGAAAACTCAGCAGTGGCCAGAGGATTGGAAAAGATCAGTCTACATCCCAATCCCAAAGAAGGGCAGTGCCAAAGAATGCTCCAACTACCGTACAATTGCACTCATCTCACACGCTAGCAAGGTTATGCTCAAAATCCTCCAAGGCAGGCTTCAGCAGTATGTGGACCGAGAACTCCCAGAAGTACAAGCTGGATTTCGAAGGGGCAGAGGAACTAGAGACCAAATTGCTAACATGCACTGGATTATGGAGAAAGCCAGAGAGTTCCAGAAAAACATCTACTTCTGCTTCATTGACTACGCAAAAGCCTTTGACTGTGTGGACCACAGCAAACTATGGCAAGTTCTTAAAGAAATGGGAGTGCCTGACCACCTTATCTATCTCCGGAGAAATCTATATGTGGGACAAGAAGCAACAGTTAGAACTGGATATGGAACAACTGATTGGTTCAAAATTGGGAAAAGAGTACGAGAAGGCTGTATATTGTCTCCCTGCTTATTTAACTTATATGCAGAATACATCATGCGAAAGGCTGGACTGGATGAATCCCAAACCGGAATTAAGATTGCCGGAAGAAATATCAACAACCTCAGATATGCAGATGATACCACTCTGAGGGCAGAAAGTGAGGAGGAATTAAAGAACCTCTTAATGAGGGTGAAAGAGGAGAGTGCAAAAAATGGTCTGAAGCTCAACATCAAAAAAACTAAGATCATGGCCACTGGCCCCATCACCTCCTGGCAAATAGAAGGGGGAAGATATGGAGGCAGTGACAGAGTTTACCTTCTTGGGCTCCATGATCACTGCAGCCACGAAATTAAAAGACTCCTGCTTCTTGGGAGGAAAGCAATGACAAACCTAGACAGCATCTTAAAAAGCAGAGACATCACCTTGCCGACAATGGTCTGCATATCAAAGCTATGGTTTTTCCTGTAGCGATGTATGGAAGTGAGAGCTGGACCATAAAGAAAGCTGACCGCCGAAGAATCGATACCTTTGAATTGTGGTGCTGGAGGAGGCTCTTGAGAGTCCCCTGGACTGCAAGGAGATCAAACCTATCTATTCTGAAAGAAATCAACCCTGAGTGCTCACTGGAAGGACAGATCCTGAAGCTGAGGCTTCAATACTTTGGCCATCTCATGAGAAGAGAAATCTTCCTGGAAAAGACCCTGATGTTGGGAAAGTGTGAAGGCAAGAGGAGAAGGGGACGACAGAGGACGAGATGTTTGGACAGTGTCATCGAAGCTACCAACAGGAATTTAACCAAACTCCAGGAGGCAGTGGAAGACAGGAGGGCCTGGCGTGCTCTGGTTCATGGGGTCACGAAGAGTCGGACACGACTTAATGACAAAACAACAACAGCAACAGTCCCATGAAAGGAACTCAAGACTGCATACAACAGCTAAAAAATACATGTCTAAAAGCATAGTAAATTAATATATTAATATTAAAATAGGATTAAGCCTAAAAGGTGTTAAAAACCTCATTAGTTAAACAAAATAAAAGAAGGGGATCATGTGTGACAGGAGACCTATAGTAGCATGTCTTATGAGGGTATGATCAAACTGATACAGAATTGAGTGGGTGGGATTAGTTGCTAGGGAGACTGGAGAAAATGCAATGGAGTGATGGAATTTGGTCAGTCAAGGTTAGGAGCCCTCTTCACTCCTTACAAAAGCCAGTGTTATAAAAATGCTTGGAAGACAGGCCTAGACCCACACCCACCCCATAATCATTCTCTACATGGAAGTGGCAATGAGCATGAAGATGGTTGTAATGAAGTAGGAGTCTCCTCTTTGTGCTGTGGAGAAAGTGAATGTGGAGGGAAATGATGACACTCTCCTCTAACCATATTCGCAAAGCTGGATTTTATAACGATTGAATACAGCTTTGGAGAGTGGGGGGCAGGAAGAAGGAGTTGTGAGAAAACTAGCAGAAGACTTTAGTTCACTTTAGCCATTTGCAGTGCTCAAGTACTTGATTGTTCATAAATCTTTTGTTGACTGTAGTGCTATTCAATTGTTTAAAGGCATGTAGTATGGACATGCAAGGAGGAAAGAGCCCCTAGCCCCACCCCTCTGTTCTCACTTCCAGGATACTCATACAAATGGCAAACAATTCATCTGAAGTGAAAAGTCTCCAACATCCAGGGAGGCTCTTCACATGAAAAATTATGTTCCAACTAGCACGGGGAACCTCCACAAATGGCAAAGTTCTCAGCTTCAGACTGCCAGTCTCCACATGTTGTAGGAAAGTGTTAGAACTGGCAATGAAGGGACAAGGCTAGCATCCTCTTCCTTCTCATGTATTGATAAAACACACCATTAAATTACAATGAGGCTCACAAATACTCCTATTTTGTTAACTGGCCCCTCCTGTTTTTGGAAGCAATTCAAGAGAGTGCTGTTGTTGTTTCCCGCAACAAACATAACCCAAGTGAATATGCTTTGACACCCTGTACACATAAATATTTCAATTTTACACAATCCTCTACCACCATTTTAAGAAGCTATGTCATCACTCCTGCTTTGAAAATAGTATCAGCCCAGTATTTCATATGCACTTCCTAGCCACTGTTGTCAAATTTGTTTGGGGAATTATTATACATTTAGCAATGCTATAATCAGTGATAAATTCTACTTCGATGTTTCACAGAGGCTGGCACAGTGTGTAACTGAAATGAAACTTGAACAATTTCTGCTTTTACAACTATTATTTTCCTTGTGCACAAAACTTTATTATAAGGGTAGTATTAAAATAATATAGTCTTAGAACTGCAGAGCTGGAAGGGACCCTATGGATCATTGAGTTTAGCCCCTGTTAAGGAGGTACAGTGGGGAATCGAACTCCCAACCTCTGGTTCCGCAGCCAGGTGCCTAAACCACTGAGCTATTCACAAATGGAGGGAGGAATTGTCATTCCTCTTTTTTCCTGGAGTAAAACATCCACTCCAGATCCAAAGGTTATTCTCTTTTGTCATCAGGATCTGCATTTGAAAGATTCTGTAATTAGTTTGACTTTTCAAGTTAAATTCTCGAAAAAAATAAAAATTAGAAAAGGGAAGATAATGAGGGAAAATGTCACCATCTGGTCTCAATTTGACTTGGAAAAAAATATGGATGTTATTCCTTGGTGTGATTTATCATACTGAGCAAGAGCTAAAACAGAGTTTGATAGTTAAAAGTGAATGTATTAATTAATAACTTTTTGAAAAGTAGATACTGTTCAGAAAATCTGGGTACAGGAATATATACATGAATGTGGTAGATGGAATAAGGGAGAAAAACCTCATCACTTCCTGTCACTCCCTAACCTTCTATCAAAGTTTTATTGTGATCTATCTTGGTGGAATTGAATTCAGAATCTCCCTTTTGTGGGGAGAACTCAAGAAGCTCCCTCTGCCAGAGTCTCAAAATTTCCCCCCTTTCCCCAGGAATGCAGAGCACCCATTCAGTGGGAGTCTTTGATAAAATAGGGTGGGGGCTGGAAAGGCTGGCACGGGGAAGAGGTAGCAGATCTCATTCATTCTTTCTGTCAGCTGTGACAGCAAAAATGTGCTTAGGCCAGTAACCCATTGAGTGTCCACTGATTAGAACGTTATAGTGATGCAGTATCACACTATTTGTGCAAGTTTTGTTGTTACACAAGCAGGGCACAGATTTTCTTCATGGGAATACCATGAGTGCAACACCAAGCAGTGTGATTCTGCATCACTACGTGGGCAGGACTTTCCATTCAGCAGAAGCTCTATCCGATATTCATCTGTTTTACTGTAGCCAGTGTCTTGTTCAGTATTTATACCTATGGAACTCCGACTGCAGAAACTGCTATTAGAATCTGAAGAGGTGCTCATTGTGTGCCTGATTAGCAGGGATGTTGGCAAGTCTTTGGGTCTGAGTCCCAAGTCTGAGTCTTTGGTTTCAAGTCCCGAGTCCCAAGACCCAAGTCCAAATCCCTATGAAAAACAAGCTTTTCTTCCCCAGAAAAAAGAGAAGGGTGGATGGATTCTGAGTCATGAGTCCAAGTCATTGACAGAAGTCAAGTCCAAGTTGAATCACTGGTGCAACTGAAGTCTGACTTGACAGCAAGCCCATGACTCAAGTCCCCCTTGCTGATTAGGTGCAACCAGCTTCTTATCAGCTGTTGTGGCAGCTTCCCCAGTTGGAATTCTGAATGTTTGCAAACAACAAACATGATGCTAGCCTATGCTTCTGTGCTGTCATCACCAAAATATCCTGTTTGGTGAAAGAATATAGGACCAGATTGCATTTAAGTCTCTAAGAATATGCTTAAAGTGTACCTTAGTTCTATTAGTTTCAGCTGTGCACTCTTAATTCTTTCTAGATTATGACCCCATGTCTGGCCCCATCACAGACCTGAGAGAACTGAACAGCTCTGATGCATAGGCAGAGCTTCTCACCTGCAGGACCGTGTATTAAAATATAACTTGTTGCTAAGAGAAGGGAGCCTTTATGTACTCCAGTTCTGCTACTCACAAAAAGAACCACCGCTCTGCTCTCCTTACAGACAAAAGGCTCTTGTTACAAGTAACTTTCTTCCCTGCTATGACCAATTCCCATCCTGTGGCATTTTGTTATCTTTTTTTTTAACCAACAACTGCATCATGGAATTGAGGCGGGGGAGGGAATCCAAAGGAGTTTTGTTTTGCACATTCAGTTGGCAAGTATAGATCAGGTCGATTGGCTTTGAAATGTGCTACAAATAAAACCCACAAACATCTAGTTGTTGCTGTTGGATAATATGGGACAAAGCACACTAGCTATGAAGTCCAAGGTCTGTCATTGGACAGATATTTTTGGACCTTCATGGTTCCTAGACTCCCACCCTTAAAGCCACATGACTGGTTGTTTTAGAACTGAGATGGTCTTAGGGCCTTAAGAGTCAAATCACCTATTCCATATCGAGAAGCAGTGCACCCTTAAGAGAAAAAGGCTGTCTATTTATTCTAACATGAGTTTGCCTCAATTTATTTTTGGTAAATTAACCTGATCTGCTGAAAAATGTCCATGTCAAGAGTGGTAAAGCTGTAAGAGGAGGGGGGAAATATTTGCTCTAACGTGTAATTTGACCCTTAGCTGTGAACCTGGGTGGTCATGAGGGACATCTGTTTACCAGAGATGTTGACAAGTCTTTGGGTCCAAGTTCCATGTCTGAGTTCAAGTCTTTGGAACCAAGTCCTGAATCCCAAGCCCCAGGTCCAAGTCCTTATTAAAAATAAGTTTTTCTCCCCAGGAAAAAAGGAGGGAGTGGATGGGTTCTGAGTTCTGAGTTAAGTCTGAGTCATTGGAAAAAGAAACCCCCAAGTCACATCTGAATCAAGTAACTGGTGTGACTTAAGTCTGACTTGACAGTGAGTCCCGTGACTTGAGTCCCCATCTCTGCTGTTTATCTACAGTGAAAGGAGAATGTTGAGAGGTAGTACAAAGACTTAAATAGTTTCAACACACTGGTAGACCAGAGAGGGCAAAAAATAGTGTTTTGAAGTTTAGCTCCCAGAACATCTAACTATCATGGTCAGTGGCTGTAGTCCAAAAAATGACATCTATAACTGGAGAGGACAAGATAAGAAATCAGTGGAATGTGTATGCTACAAAACTGAGCAATGCATCTAACAACTGTTTGTTCTCTTTTTGTAAAGTTGTTGAAGTTCTTCTTTAGGACAAGGACCAAAAGGTCAGATAAGGAACTGATGATGCTAGGAAGAATGTTCATCCAAAGATCAGACAAGTTGCTCTTGTCTACATTCATTTTCCTCCAAGAGTTCATTCACGCTCTTGAGATTGAAATCTTGAGAGCTCCTTCTATCTTTAGCTGAATGCTGTGCTTCTGGCTGCAAGCTGGCCTGGCGCATGAAATTCCAAAGTGTAAAAAAATAGCTGAAGGCAAAAATAAAGCTTTAAAAATGCCAGGAAGCCATTGGATATTTCATTTTTAAAGACTAGACATGCAAAGGGGAAAATATGGACTTGCAACTAGTTGACTGTAGAGAAACATGAACAGAAGTCAGCTTGTAGAGGACAACCCTCCCATTCTCTCCTTGTGCCCTGTAGTCCCCGACCTCTGCTTCCAAAATATGTTTTCTCTTGGTGAGGGAGTTGGAGCTCAGCACAGGTTGTGGGCTGACCACTTAACACACGACCAAAGAGGAGGACAAAGAGGATCCCAACGGCATTGTATATGCTAATTTGTATGTACAGGTTCCAAATGAGATTTTAAATAATAATAATAATAATAATTTAACCAGAATTATGATCACTCTTATTTGACAGAGGAAGATAGTGACCAGGTGACCTCGGTGCCTACCGAGTCTGCTCTCCAGGTGCTTGCAGTGGTTGGGCAACTTCAAGGGCCCTGATCCCCATCATGTATCTTTAGATCAGACTTGGATAGCACAGCCTTTCAAATGGAGGACTGTTCTTCCTAAAAGAGGATTTGTGGATACCTTATAGGCCATAGTGTAAGGTTTGCATGGGAAGAGGGCAGTGAATGGCCGAAGAAGCCACATTGGTCAGATGGAGGTTTATTTAGCCAAGTACTGACTTAGGAAGAGTATTTCTTCCTACTTACCTGAGACTGTAGTAGCTGCAGCAGAATGAGAGTAGTGGCAAAGTCCTTTAAAAAAAAAAAAAAAAGTGTATCTTACTATTTATGGTATTCAGAATCCTACCCTCTACAATTTTAATGTCAGATGCTTAACTAGGGACTTTCATTGGTAGCTCTTAGATGCTTTTGTCTTATTTTTGTCCAAGCAATTTCAAAACATTGGCAGCAAAGGCCAGCTCACCTCTGCCCTTCCCTATTCCCCTTGCCAGTTTCTCACAAAGGAACAGTTTCTCACAGAGCTACTCCTATAATTATCTCATTTGCCAATTTGTTTTCTTAGAAAATTGAAATGATAACAACAATCAATGTGGGATCCTGGCTTTGACTAAACTCCGGCCTCCTTTTACTATACATTATTATTTCAAAAGTGCAGAGAATATGCAATAATACAAAAGATTAGGTAGGCCTCTGCGCCCTTCCTCATTACACATTGCTAGAGGTGATTTCCACAAACAGAAGGTCAGAGGTTTGGAGATTACTGGACAATTTAGGACTAATTAGCAAGAGGAAATAAGGACTTTGGCTTTCTCTCTTTCCAACTGCATGTTATATATCCTTTATAATACAGTATGCAGTTATTTATTAGGCCACAAAATTTATTAGAAGAGGCACAAAATTGTGTGCAAGCTTTTAGAGTCACTTCATCAGGCAAATGGTTATAAAAGGCTAGACAGCAAAGTAGAAGAAGCAAAAAAGGACAAACTAGCTAGATCTTAAAGTCTTTTATGTCCCCATCCCCAATATCTTTTAAGTCTTTCATCTCCATTTTGGCAGAAGGGAGAGAAAAAACAGATACTCAAATGTGACCCTCTCAGGTGATGAATCCTGGTGTTGGTTGCAGCAAGAAGCAGAATGTTGACTGAGAACAAATAAGGAAGGTTTTCATCCTTCATTGTTGTAAATAGAAAGCCCAGCTGTGAATTCAAACTTGTCTCTGTCCTGACTGAAGGTCACAACTCCTTGTTACACAGAGAGTGTGCACTGAAGAAGCAGACTTCGTATTAATGCATCTGGACATAGTTTCACTAAGTAGCAATGGTCAACTGTGGCCAAATAAGGTAGTATTACTTGGTACTACCTGAAATTTTAGCTCTGAGCAGCCTCTGGTCCTCCTTGTTGACCAACTGTAAGCAAGTATAGCTAATAAAACAGGCATGTAGTGTAATAGCAAGTCTGTATTTCCTAGTATTAATGATATTTATCAAATGAAATGTGAGATATTTACATCACACAAAATTTTCAGAGATAGTCAGCAAGAAAGAAAAAGCATCCACTGGCTGAAGAAGGGGGTTGTAATTCCTGAAAGCTCATACTGAAATAAATTTGCTGAATGTGCCACCGTATTTTTGTGTTGTTCTTGTTTTGTTACATCACGCACACACACATGCACCCCTTTTATCTGTGTATTCCGCTTGAGTTTATGTTATTACTCCTCTACTGAGTGATGAACTAGATTTGCCCAAATATGTGTTGCACAAAAACTTCTGCTATATTCCGAAGATCTTCTTGACCCAGCAATAATTCTTGTTGCATCAGCACTCTGGGTTTATGTACATAATGTTCCTGTAAACAGCAGCTACAATAGAGGGGATCTACAAAACAGAAAAAATGAATTATAATTTTAAATGAGTTATAACTAAAATGAATTTAGTACTTTGGGTACTAAAATGTTCTATATATTATTTAACGTATGTTCCTTTTTTCATATTTCCCCCTTTTTTCTTAATGTCAGAAAGTGTAGAAAAGTAATATAAGCCAAAATAACTGCCTCATTGAAAGGCTCCACTGACAGATTTTTATTTCCATGCTCAAAGTCCTATGGATTCTCCTATTTTGGTGAAGGAATAAAATATTTTCTTGAGGTCAGATAGACTGGTGAGTCTGCCAATTGTGTGAAACCAATTAAGGGCCAAACTAGACATAATGCCAAAAACATGTGAACACATCCCATTGATAGAGCCATCCATCCATCCACTCTCTCTGTTTCCCTTACTCTCTGTCTCATGTGTGTGTGCGCACACTGTAGAAAATAGCCAGGGAAGGGAGGTGAGCAGCAAAATTCTATGGCCCCCTGTCCCCATTTCACAGATGTTTCTTGATGCGTTGAGTGGGAAGGGAGAGACTGTGGGAACCAGCTGTAGTTGGAAAAAATACTTTCCAATCTTTGTTTCTGATGAGCATGAGGGATCTTACTGTTGGAGTTTTGTTTGCAATCTCATATGCTGTCTGTGATTTATGTAAAGGTGAGGTGATTTTCTGGGCTGAGGTGATTATCTATCTATCCAGCACTAACCAATCATTCCTTCTAGCTTTAGAAATTCAAAGAGAGTGTTGACTCTCTGCGGAGTGTTCTTTTCCTGTCTCTCATCTGTTGGAGGCAATTGTTCATTTGCTGTTGATCTGTTCAGTTGGTTGCTAAGTATCTGTGCAGTAAGGAAAACAGCATGCACAAGTCTGTGATTTCAAGCAACCATAATTTGAAAAAAATTAATTCTTTCTGCTGCAAATGTCTCAGAGTGAGTTATTGAGTCTTTAAGTGCCTGTTAGTGACAAAGGAGTGGACTCTGGGGAACCAGTAACTATTCTCTTCTGTGGATCTCCGTACTTCTATTGCATGGCAAAATTGAATTTTACCAGAAATTCAAAACTCACAAGTCCTTGTGGCTAAATGGAATAGGGAGTGTTCTGTTGGTTTGACATCCCTGGAGGGTGTAGACATAATGGTCATTTTTCAGGCTGTGTGATAGGAGCCCCAATGAAGTAATTTTACATATTTAGCCAAAGTTACCTTTTAGCACAGACCACAAACATTTAAAAATGCAAGAAAAAGAAAAAAAGACTCCTGCATGTCGAAATATTTTTTTATTATGCACCTTGTTTCTGTAAATGAGCTAGTGATTCTTCAATGGATGTCATATTAGGGGCTGTTCAATTAAATCTGATGCAGTACTACCTGTTTTACCAGCTTTCTAATTAATTGCTTTTCCCTCCTGCTTGTCACAGACACTGGTTCTTTTCAGTATGATAAATTAACCAAACAGTTCTCTTGTTTTTAGAGTTTTAACCAAAATGCTTGCAGAACTCAGCTCTCCAAAAAGTGACTTTCTGCACTGTCATGCTACAGTTCCTGAGCATTATTTTAAAAATACTTGTATAATTTATTACAATTTACAAAAGCACAGTAAAATCCTCAGGATATTTTATTTTATTCCAGAAAACATGCTACATTTTTAAATGTTTCCTATTTATTGCAGAATTTTAACTCAGTAATAAGCATAATAAGAATATGTATAGGAAAAGAAAACAATGAAATAAACACTGAATTATTTAACAGCAGCAAGTTTTTTTAAAAATGAAATGGGGAAAGTAAAGAGAAACCAAATGGATGAAAGTCTAGTATATGATATTGTAATGCCAATTCAAAATAATTTCTGATTAAAAGAGTATCTCTGAATTGAGAGATCATGAGCTAGACCAGAAATGAGATCAACATCTCTTCTTTGATGCTTGATCACATACCCTATTATATTAGAGGTGTGCACAGACCACAAAATTCAGTTCTGATATGTTCATACAATTCATTCAACACTGCAGAAAATGGTTCAGTTTGTTATGCCTCCCACTGGCTATCACTGTGGATCCAAAAATGTCTTTAACCTTTTTTTGTTAAAGATGCAAAATGTGGGCATAATAGCTTCATAGTAGGAAATTAACACTTGACATATTGCCCCCCCCCAAAAAAAGTTAGCAATTGTCCTGTGCACATTTTCATCTATCTATCTATCTATCTATCTATCTATCTATCTATCTATCTATCTATCTATCTAGACCTGAAAATACTTTTTTTATTGAATTGGGAGAAATCTGTAAGCATGGTTAGTGCTTCTTCAGGAATGTAATATGCCAAGTTGCAGATGAAGACAAGCAAGGCTGTTTGTGCAAGAGCAGCCTTTCCATTTGGAAAGAAGAAAGGAAAGGAAAGGTACACTTATCCCCCTTGGCCCCTTGCAGACCATTGTTCACATAGAAGTAATTTTAAGCTAGATACTTGTGCCAATGAAGAAGAAAAGGGGCTGCAATTCCTCTGGAAGAGGACTCTTTGCCTTTTGGTATAGGAGAGTGATTTGTCCCTCCTCACGGTGTTTTGAGAACAGTTAGTATGAAAATAGCATATATTGCAGAGCTCTTCCAATGTGATGGAGGAGGAGGCTGGCAGACAGAGCGAAAGAGAGGCAGATGGGCTAAAATTAAAAATTCACATTCATGAAGGCTGCATCCGTACTGACTTAGCATGCTTTAAAACAGCAGATATACTATCATATCCAGTACAAGTGTATGACTTTTAACACATAAAATGCATGTTTGTACTCCACTGTCTCAGGGAACTAAGGGATTAGGAGGGGCTTTGTTTGTTGTATGATTTTACACAGTGCAACTGTACCAATCAAGTCCAAATGCTGTTGTTATTACTGTAATCATCTTGTCAATTACCTCTATCACTATTACACTGTCTTCTCTTGCAATCACAGGTACTAATTTATAGGAGGCCCTGATTGCATTTGACAGGCAAGAGACGTGTTAATTTAAGAGGGAAGGGTTGTTCAACTATATATCTGTGTACACACAGAGAGAGAGAGAGAGAGAGAGAGAGAGAGAGCCCTTTGAATGCTGACAATCAGTGACAATATTTATAGCACTATATCGTAAGTAATGCAGCTGCTTCCCTCCTGTGTTAATACAAAGTGCATCTATCAAACAGCTAATATACACAAAGCTGTCATTGTAACCCTGGCATTATACAAGTTGGGCTTTCCTAGCAAAGGCACATGTTTTTAATGCCAGGAAAATATGCAAATAAAATTTACTTTCATGGACTAGAAGTCTCAGGAACCGCTAGCTAGCATAGATTTTGACTGTGCAGGTTCAATCATTTTGGGAGTTGTAGTCTAAAAAGGATTTTTTCCTCAAGCTCTGGAAATCGATCCTAAAAGAAAACAGCTTTGACCTGTTCTGCCACCCTTGTAGGCACAAGAGTCCTTTTCATAATGGGTGGCAAGAACAGCACAAACCTCCCAGTCTTGTCAAATATGCACGGAGAATACGGAGGAAAGGGGTTGCTGTTTGAACAGAGTTCTGAAAAGTTGGGGATTTTTCAGACTGAAACTCTTGGCATCTCACAGCAAACATGGCCACTGAGGAATTCTGGAAATTGCAGCCTCAAAAATTAATATTTTCAAGCTCGGAATTTGAAATTGTATTTATACATAATTCCCTGGCCAAAATCGTGTTGTGCAACTCTACCTGCACAACAAGAATGATGTCATTGTCAACAGCAAATTGTTGCTGATTAATGACTCCTTTATGATTATTATTTTGGGTCACATAACTTCAGTGCAATGAGACAAAGCCATGCGCATCCCAAAATGGGAAAATGAAGTCTTTAATCAATGGCAATTTGCTGCTATGAAACCATTCCCATTGAGGAGGTAAAACACACAAACCCAAACAGGATTTCAGCTATTCTGAGGTTTCACCAGCACTCTTTTTTTCAAGAAGAAGCCTTTTTAAATGAGATCTCCCTCTTCCCCATCCACAAAACCAAGTCAAACTAGGAACCAGTGAAGAATAAATAAAAGAATCCTCCTGACTGATAGTACCCCTAAGGCCTTATAAAGTTCTGGAGGGAGGGGGTACAGAAAACCTTAAGCTGCTTGGAGGAAGGGTAGGATTACCATTTTAATAATTTTATATAGATATTATTAAAAATGTTAATCCTAGCCTTCGTCCAAGAAACGTACGGTTCTCTATGCCCCTCTCCAGAAAGTTATCCAATTGTGTGAGGTAAGTTAGACTGAAAGATCATGACTAGCCCAAGGTCGCTCAATAAGCTTCATAGTAGAGAGAGGGAGGGAATAATTCAGTCATATAATACATCATAGAATTTACCATCATATACAAGGGTGAACTCTTGAAACTTTACAGTCATTTGAGAAACGAATAGGGAATGGAGCATTGCCCTTTCCTTTGTATTACATGAACATCATTTGCCTACTCAGCTCTCTGTTAGGAAGAATAAATATGGGATGGGAACTGTGTAGTTTTCAGGCTACCTGTGACCCTCCATATCTCCTGAAACCTACAATATCCTCAGCCTCCCCTGTGCCAAAATGTGGTGTTAAAATGGCCAGCTGAACCTCCAGGAGCCCAAATTGACCACGTAAATCTATTTCATCTCAACCATGGCCTGTCCCAGGCCCAGCATAGCCTATAGGTTTGAAAAATGGGTAGGTGTGGTCCACCAAGATCCAGGGAAGGGTAAAAATGGCCCCAGGACACTCAAAAATCTCCCTCCCCCAACAAAATGTCCCAGGAAAGCCACCCTCTGGCTCAGACATTTGTACAAATGAGACACTTGTGTCAAGAAGGGCCATAATAACTTGACAATGAACTTCCAGTCATCCTCTTCAGAGATATACAAACCTACTGCCCAGTACCATATTTCTGAGCCATAACTGGGAACAGAGCATGTTAGCTTTGGCCCCTAAAAGCATCACACCTTATAGTTTAAAAGCATACAAACACATGAAATTCTTAGCATCCTACAGTGGGTGAGGGTGACATATGCCTTTTCTTTCACTCTGTCTCCACTGCTAGACTACACTATAGGAGGCTGCCATTTATCCAACTTCTCTAAAGCTCATCTTTGTAGCATACAAAGTGGTCTGTGCCATCGTCCTCTTTGCACAGTCTACAATCTCACTTATTCTCATTTGATTAATAGAATGCATGGCAGTAAGGAAAACAATATGTGAATAGCCCTTTCCTCTGTTTTCTTAAGTATCACTAGGGGAGATAACACAGGCTGAAGGAACAGCTTAAAGATACAGTGGAGTGCACAAGCCCATCCCTTCGCTGGTGCAGTGCATTGCCAGAAGACAAGGCAAAATGATGCGGACTTTGCTGAGGTGCTGCAGCAGACTGCAGCAAACACTGAGGAGAGAACCATTTCCCCCCCTCCCCAAACCCAAGTATGAGAAAGGCATTTCCAGATTGCATCACATGAACATACAAAGGCAGCAGTGGGCATGGGGCTGAGAATTATATCAGGGAAAACTAGGACAGAAGCTTTCCTAGTAGCATGGATAAGAAGGAAATGCCTGCTAACATACATCTACCCTTCCCTCATACAAACCCATTTCCCTACCTGCAAGCCACTTGGCACTTTTGCAGGTGTGCCACAGCATGCAAGCAAAGTTCATTTCATATAGCTAAATCTGCAGGTTGAAATGGAATATCTATAGGGTGGGAGCAACAGGGAAAAACAGGAGCAGCACTTCGGAACCGCACTGTTTTATACTGCAACTCCTAGAAAATCCAAACCAGCATGGAAGTCTCAGTTGCAACCAACCTACCATTGCAGAATCCACCATTGCCTTTCCATCACTGCAGGTATTGCTCGGTGTAATCATTTGTACAGCAACTTATAAAGTTTGCCTTCTTTGTCATGCAGATCTCATTATAGATGGGCACAAGCCACCGGTTCAGTAGTTTGTGCCAGTTCGTTTTTGTTTTGTTTTTTGTTGTTGTCCAAACAGGTTTTCAATGCTTCCCAGCCCTGCCTTCTCAGGAGGGCTCGCACTCAGAGGCAGCGCCCACTTGGGAACTGCTAGTTTGGCAGTTCATGCCCATCTCTATATCTCATGGCTCAGTCTTCTAGCCAAAGTAGTAGACTTCCTTCAAAGCTGGCACACTACAGTGAAGGGACTTATACAAATATTGCAGATTTGAGTTTCACTTTCCAGGCTGTGAGCTGGGGTAGCCCACATGGTCATGCAAAATCCCCCATGGGAGTTCTTTTGGTACCAGGGCAGGATAGTCATTATGACCCTCCCTTTTGCTTAGGGAGACAGGGAGTTTTGGTCTCCAAATGGCTTGTTGCCATAGCTGAGGGCTGAAGATGGAATTCAGGGGAAAAAGTAATATTATTTCTTCCAAACACTCCCTTCTCCATCCACGACCAAGACATATTCACAGATTTATCCAACAATTGACAACCAAACCATTACTAAATTTCCCACTGCAGGGTTTGCACTGTAGTCAGGGGGGCTCTTTTTGTTTTCACGAGAGTGCAACATAGAGATAGAACTATGGAAATGAACAGATTGCAGGTACGGTTAAAAAAGCTAATCCTTCTGAAAAGACTCCAGTACTGCAAAAGTCAGCTGCTATATTGTTCTACAAAATCTGATCAAGGATGCTCAGAATGTTTGCATCAGCCACACTGATTTGTGTTCAATACAAACCTGTTAGTTTCCTTCCATGGCCAAGAGATGATGATTGCCTGAAAGCATCTTTACTAATGAAGATAAATTAAGTGTTCTGGAACAGCACAGCTGGTGGAAAGGGAAAGTATTGGAAATTCACCTTTGCAAAGTGAGCAAGCCTGCTGTTTGGATACCCTTTAACTGCAAGAAACTCTGGAGTTTATTTTATGATTTTTTTCCTTGCAACTCTGTCCTCTTTAAATAAGACACAACATTGCAGACAGCATGAAACACAATATGACCATACTGTGAGAAAAACGTAACACCATAGGAAGACTTCATAGTGCTGTGGAGAAAAGGCAAGATTACAAGGTTTGCAGTGGCAATATTTGAATGCAACAATTCTTTATTTTACATATTTAAAGCCCCATATGACAAAGAGAGTTGTCAATGCTTTTCTATACCTCTTTTTCATAAAACAAGGGGTTTTCTATTCCAGAAATCCACCCACCCCCCACAAGATGGCCATATCAGTAAGCATGGACTGTTGTCACTCTACAACAAGGTGATGGCAGTCTGTCAACTTCATTTTTATTGTATTTCTTAGCATTCTTTTATTGTTTGATTTATCCCCGTATTTCACTACAGGTTGCAAGACTCTTTCCTCTGCTTTCAGCACCCATATTTGTGAATATTTTGATCTCCCTAATAGAGTAGATTGGGGCAGTTCCTGGATATTTGAGGTAACTTTCAAGTACCACAGTTTCCCCCACTAAAAACTGAGCACCAACACATTAACAAGTGATCTGAACTTGAGGTGGGGATGGTCAGATAACCAGATGGTCCTCGTTGTTTCCCACTCTTGTTTCTTCTAGACCTATGTGTAGACTGCTACTCTCAGGTTCACATCCTTCATCCTTATTCTGATGTCACTCCCTGTTTGTTCATTTCCTTGTTAGAAAGAGAAGCACATAGCTTTCCCTTGGTGGCTGCCAGCAGACTTCGCAAGCATGGACAGCAGCTACAAAATACCCCTATAACATCTATACAGATATCATATCTGATATATAAAATGTATATAGACATCAGGCAGAAGGTGTCAGATCACAAATAAACATCCTGAATATAGGTACAACATATTGATGTGGGAATCACTTTCATCTTGCTTTTTTTATGTCCACCAGATGCCCTGTAGCTTAGGAGGGCATTCAAACCCAATGGTTTGTTTTCTTTTTAAACAAAATATACCAAAATATGCCTGCAGGAAGCCAGGTAGACCCCACTGATGTTTGGTACTTTTCTGCCTTTTGGCAAAGCAGGGGCATCAAGAAAGTTTAGCCACATGTGAGTGGCCATAAGCAAGTCAAGAGGCATACATGACTTGCACAGTTGGACAAGGGAATGCAGTCATTTTAACAGACCATCCCCAAAATTTTAGCAAGAGAGGCACAAGGTTGCTATATTATTCATTCTGGGCCTGCTTGCCATATCAATCTCAGCCTGAAGCTTCTGCCTCTTACTTGTGAAGGCCTCCTGCTACAACAGTGTTGAATCGCCATCAGGCTTCTTTTTGATCTGAATTCGTAAAAGTCACTGAAGCCTTCCTTACTGGGATCACTCTCACAGTCCCTGTCCCCTCACAATCCAGGATTCAGTTAAAGAATCCTGTCAGCTTATATTTCTCTCTTGAATTCCTGGTTTTGTCCCTTAAGTTTTGTTAACCTGTTGTCTCTTGCATTGCTCCAACTGGAGTTAGAACACTTCTCAGCTTCTCTTCAAACCAGTCTAATGAGACTAAGGACAGGCAATCTCTGCTACTCTTAAATCTACTTTCAGAGAGTCTTTCCCTTGTATAGTAGAGGCAGTTTCACTGTTCTATCTGTCCCCACCCCACCCCTTTGTGTGTGTATGTTTGTGTGTCTTAACAGAAGATCCTGTCTTTCATCCTTCTCACCCTCATAGCAATCCCTGGACCCCAAATTCCTTCACCCCCAATCCTTCTTGTTTTACCCAGATCTTGCAATAGCAAACTCGATCTTAGAACCCATTCAGCCTTCTGAGTTTCCTACCTTTGATTTAATATTTCCCCCAGATATTTCTGAGACAAATGCATTGCAATATTGAGTCACTTGTTTTACTTATTGCTTGCCATTTATACAGCTCTACTGTATTCTTTGCTATCCATCAGCGTAATCATTATGCATACTTTAATGCTTGCATGTCCAATAAAATTTCCCTGCTGAATAGCTGTGTGTAAGTGTGATTTAGGATGTAACTACATGATCAAATATCACAGGATATGCTCTGCTTATAAAATGGGTTAGTTCAAATTATTTTTTACAACGTGGAGGCCAATTCAAATCAATCTGGCCCTTTTTGCTTCCATTACAGTTTCTTTTTCCACTGCTGCTGCTGGCTTCTACTTTTTTGAAACCAGAAAAATTTTAATGAGCTTTTTCCAGTGTGATCAGCTGATTATAATCATAATTGTCATCATCCTAAAACTGCAAAGCTGGAAGGGACCCTATAGATCATTGAGTTCCACCCCCGTCAAGGAGCTATAGTGGGGAATCAAACTCCCAACCTCTTGCTCCACAGCCATTTACCTAAGACACAGAGCTATATATTCTTTCTTGTACAGATGGGGGCATGTCTGTAGGTGGTATTTTAGTGTTTTGGTATGTTCTTTGTCCTTCAATCATACTCTGAATTTGTGTTTATTATTTTACCTATTTGAGATTAGGGCTAAATCACCTTACAACCTTATCACTGGTAGTGATATACTAGTTTCACACTCGGTCACCTCTGGATGGGAAAAAATATTAAAATTATGAACTAAACAGAAGCAACCCAAAATAAAAGATATTATCATGGTATGGTGCATTTCTGTACAAATATAACATACGACGGAAACATCTTTTGTTTTGTTCATAATTTTAATTTTTAAGAACTTCGGAATGTTGCCACAAACCATAAAAGGATAAGCAGATGTGAGACCAGATGAAGGAAGGAAAAGTGGGGAAATGTGGGCTGAAATGTGAATCACACCACATCAAGTATAGACACTAAATTTGGAATCAGTCCACAGCCTCTGTGTGATCACTGACTGCCAATTCAGCCATAATACAGTGTCTGAATCAAATCGCAACAAAGCCACAGGGTGTGTATTTTAGAACATGTACAAGTGTGCACATGTTCTACAATACACAAATTATTGCTTTGTTGCAATTTGTCTACATGTTCTCCAAAAGCATGGGGGAAAGAAAAAAGGTTTATGGTAAAGTATGCAAATACATGCACAGAGCCTGCCTTTTCTCTCCTGTGAAACACTCCTGTTTTACTTCCATTATTATGGGCAACAGCTGCCTAGGCTACCACACCCATCTTGTTTACTGAATTGTATAGCTGTGTGTTTAACTATCTTTTAAAGCAGAGTGAAATAAAATGTGAGGTTGAGGTGCACCATGTGAGCAGAGCATCATGATAGATCTTGTAACAAAGGGCATTAAAATAAAACCAGTATTTTTATTTTGGCTCGTCTGAGATGCTTGTTGCAGTTTTATTTCTCCAGATAGTCAATAAAACTTTTATTACACTAGAGCAGTGTTTTTGTTGTTATTAGCTACATCACTTCATACTTGCTATTCAGAATCTCTTGGCTGACAGCTAAAATTCCTTTGTGTGGGAATGAGTATGAGACGTTGCACATGAAATATATAATAACCCTGTCTACCAGGAGATACAATTAGCATGTTCACAATGGGAGTGCAAGAATGTTTTGAAAAGGAATACTTGAAAAGTCTGGGGGTAGTGATGAGGTTAATATTGGATGCCTGTGGGCTGATTTCAATGCCTTCGTGCACAAATTCCGAGATTCAAAGGTCTTAAGTGCCGGCTGCAAGCCCAGTTGCATAATGGGCCAACCAAAGGCCAGGGGGCTCCACTGAACAGGGAGATGAAATGATCAGAAGCCTGCACAGATTCCTGAGCTTCTGCCAAGAGGCAGGTGGACACAAGTGAGTTAAATGCCAGCGGTCAGATATACTGAGTATATTGAATCATTATTATGGGTCCTGAAGCAAAGTGCGTTCACAACGCAGAAAGACTGTCTGAACAGCAAAAAAGGTAGGCTGAGAATGTAAGAAAGAAAGCAGGACTAAAGCATTAGCTGGATGCTGCATAGCAGACATTACTTATATCAACCTTACCAAACTCTGTCCCCAGTGACCTTAACTGTGTTAGGATAATAGCAATCTTGCATGCACTAACACTGGGTCTCGGGGGGGGGGGGGTCCTTTACAGCCTAATGTGATTGTCTTTTGCCACTAAGCTATCTCAAGAATGGTGTCTCCCTTTATGAGCCTGTCCAGGTGTTAAGAACATCAGGGGAGGCCTTTATCTCTGTCCCACCACCTTCATAGGCATGTTTGGTGGGAACATGGGAGAGGGCCTTCTCTGTTGCTGCTTCCAGACATTGGAACTCCCTCCCACAGGAGGTCAGGGTGGCCCTATCTTTGGTGTTCTTGCACAGGCAGACAAAGACTTTTCTCTTCATACAGGCTTTCCCTTAGTGACTATCTGTCTGAGTGGGGTTTTTTAAATAGATTTCTGTGCCTTGTTGCTTTTGTGTTGATTTTATTTACCATTTTAATATAATAGTTGTTTCATTCTTTTTAAATATTTGCATACTTACTGTTTTTAGCTTTTAAATATTGTTGTTTAATTATGTAAGTTGCCTTGAGTATTTTTTAAGGTGAAAAGCAGTGTAAGCATATTTTAAATATATAAATAAACTTGATTGTAAAGTTCCTTCACCTGTCTCTGACATTTGGGGCAAGCTTCTGCTCCTCTTCATGTTTGTTTTTTGTTTACATTGTTTTGTTGATAGCCTCTTTTACTTCCAAGCAGCAAGTATGCAGAGTCTCCTGTATCCTTGAGACTCCATTCCCCTTCCCCTTTTACTTTTGACTATAACTGCAGATGGTAACTGTAAGTAGATACCTTTTTCTACTTTAAATGCTTCTAGAATTATTTCACTATGCAAAGCGCTAGTCTGTGTGCAAAACCAGGGAGTGTGTTGATGCAACTTGTCTGATCGCTCCATATTTCTATGTTGTTGTTTCCTTTGTTTTTTTCTGCCTTATACTATGCTAACTAAAGGAATATCCAAATTCCTAGAAACCCCCCCCCCTTTTTTTTTTTTTTTACCAAATTCTCCAATAAACTGGTGGGGATAATGGATGCTGTAGTTCAACTCATCTGGTAAGCTAAAGATTTTGGAAGGCTGGGTTGAACTTACACTATAGTTCCAGGTTAAACTAAAAACTGTTCTCTTAAATAGTGAAACTGCTTCAAAAATGCTTTTAAACAATAAAGTACTGCTCGCCAGGGAGGTGATACTAAAAGCAGCTCTATTGATTGATGAATGTGTCTTGATCCAATCCATAATATCGACTAAAGTATACATTATTAATGTATAAGGAATGGCTAAAATCCAAGTGAATATTTATGCCTTCTTAAGTGCATTGCCATAACTCAGAGTGGCAAACAACCACTAACTGACAGGTCTCCATTGGCATTTCTAGTTGTGTGCTGAGTCATGCCACTGGTACACTACTGGGAATTCAATCGAGCACTTGTTACTTAGCGGCTGTTTACCACTCTGAGTTATGCCAATACACTTACGCAGACATATCTATTCATTTGGATTCTGGTAAACATTTGACTTCTTTATGCTAAAAATCACTCATGTTGCCCATTGCATCTTGAGCTGGGCCTCAGAGAGTGTGCATAGTCCTCCGGATTTATCCAAGGAGAACTTACTAAGAAAGAGTGATTTCTACTTTTGTAGTTTCCAGCCCACCTATACTGGCACTCACAGTTCCACACAAACAAAGCAGGAAACATGTGATGGGTTGCCTACAACTCAAACACCCACATATGCTCCGTTTCCTTAGTAGATGGAGTGGGGCGGAAAGGAGAGGAATGGTGTCGCAGGAGTTGTAGGAACAATCAGATCCTTTCTACTACCTCAGGTTAGGGATAGATATCTTAGCTCAAAGGGGGAACCTGACCTTGGGCCATCCCTCCCTGTCCCCATAGCCTTCACCTCTCCAATGTCAAAGCAAATATTAGGGTAGAATAACGAAAAAAGGAACACTATGGAGACCACAGCCATTACAAGTTTGATATAGTGAACATGGGTGAGTTTGCATGCTCAATATGTAAATTCCAAAAAGAGGAGCCATGTTAGGATGTTGCGTTAGAGAGGAAAACATTCAGGATTCTGATATTTAACAGTGCTTTGGCTGTTTTTGAGTGGAGAGAAATTCAGGGGGACTGAAGAGGATGGCATAGCATTTCAAGCCTTCGAAATATCAGAGGCAAGCAAGCTACAAGGAGTTGACACTAATGGACATAAGATGTTAGTCTTTTGTATCAGTTGTTGTGTGTCTGATCATGTACATTCAAGGATTTCTGTTTTGCAAATTTGTATTCTAAGAGATTACTATTAAACTATTTCATGTTGTCATTATAGCTAACCACATCTTGGTTTAAAATAATATTTACAAGTAGTACTTTTGCCAAGGCTTTCAAAGCACTGAGAAGAATTAAATACCAGAAACGAATGAACAATGTCTTATGCTATTTACATAAATCAACCACATTAACTGTGCTAACAAGCTTATTAAAACTGAGAGAAGAAGTTCTTTGGCCACATTTCCCAACTATAAAATGGAAAAAAAACAAAAACTTGGCAAAGTTCACTTTTCTAATCCAAACTCTACAGATAAAAGAAAATGTGTGAAAATATTCAGCACTCTCTTATAAGCACACTTCTGAATTATGCATTTCTGAATTATTAGAAATGAACAGGCATTGTTTAATGGCTGTGGAATCTAGACATCAAGGAGCCTGGAGGATTTTGGAGATCTCACATTTTCCTTTGAAGGAAAATAAATGTAATACACTGTTCCCGACAAATGCAATTCTTGTCAGACAGCACAAATCAGAATGGCACCATAATCTGAAGAATGTGCAGAGGTAAGGACTATGTTGAAGTTAGCACTGGATTCCTTCCCCCATGCACATACAACTTTCTGTGGGCCAATGACATAAACAGGTCCTCAGACAAAGCATTCCCCTCACTTCCCCATGCAGGGCAGACAGCCCAGGAGAGAAGCATTCACAGTTCGCAGGTACCAACTCAGCCCCGAGGACACATTTAGGAACCTATACATGTTATGAGTGACAGAGTGTGTGTGTGGGTTCCAGAAAGACCAGCACCCCAGGCTCGAAAAGAAGATGGAGAATCGCAAGGAGAGATGGGATAGTGTGCCTGATACAAATCTGCAAAGAGTTGCAAGAGTTCAAGTTTCTATATCAGCAAGGAGCTGCATGTGGAAGAGGAAGTGCTAAATTTGGACTTGTTTCCAGACAAGAAAAGGGGAATCAGGTTGGCTGAAGTCAAGTCTGTGGCAGATGGAGCAAACTGTACACGTGAAAAGAAGCATTTCTGCATGGCAACAGATTGTATCTACCCAGGAAATCAGAGTCTGACCCCTGCTTGCCCACAAGGGAATTTTATGCCTATAAAACGGATGACGAGGAAATAGGCTGTGGGCTTCTATTAGCGCTGCAACATTGCTCCCATTGGTTTTACTGAGAGACTGATAATCTATCAGGGAAGAGTCTTGGTATGTATGAGTGTCTGTGTGAATGGAAAAAGTGAAGGAGGCCTCTTGATACCTTTGTCTTTTGTTGTCTTATGAATGAAAGCAACAAATGTTACATGAATAGTGTTATAAACCTAAAAGCTTTTCTTCTTTTCAGTAGTCTGGTCAGAGTCTCTCTCCTTTCCTGGTCCCTCTCCCCAGGATAAAAAGAACAGTACAGTGGTAAGCCTCGACTTACGGAATTAATCCGTATTGGAACGGCGGCCGTAGGTCGAAATTTCGGTAAGTCGAAGCACCATTTCCCATAGGAATGCATTGAAAACGGATTAATCCGTTCCGGCCGAAGAAAAAAAAAAGCCCCCCAAAAAATAAAAATAAAAATAAAACACTGCAAGCCCCTGGGCCTGCAAAAAAAACAAAACAAATCTAAAAATAAACCTAAGCATAACCCCACCAGCCCAATCCCACCCTGCAAAAGCCACCCAAAACAGTAAAAAGTTAAAAGCAGCACCTTACCTCCACTGCTTCTTCCCAGCCCTGGCTCCACCACCACCGCAGCCGCCGCCGCCCGGAGGCTTGAGCCTGGCCGGGGTGCTTCGGCTGCTCGCCCCCGGCCGTGGCAGAGGCAGTGGTCACCCAGCGCCCGGAGGCTTGAGCTGGCCGGGGTGCTTCGGCTGCTTGCCTCCCGGCTCGCCTCCCGCTTGCTCCGCGCCACCCTCCGTGGGCCCATGGCGGGAAATTCAAATGGCGGAGGGCAGCAAGGAGCGAGTGGGAGGCGAGTCGGGAGGCAAGCGGCCAAAGCACCCCAGCCAGCTCAAGCCTCCCGGCGCTCCGCTGCCTCCGCCACGGCCGGGGGCGAGCGGCCGAAGCACCCCGGCCAGCTCAAGCCTCCTGGCGCTGGGTGACCACTGCCTCCGCCGCCCCCGCTGCTGCCGCCAGAGCACCCAGGAGGCTCAAGCCTCCCGGCTCTGGGTCACCCCCACCACATCCCTTTCCCTAACTGCTGGGGCGAAAGAGCTACGAAGAAGCAGCCTCTTCGCCACCAACAGTTAGTAAATTTAAATTTCTCGCCCTTTCCCCCTGCCTTTTTCCTTTCGTAAGTGGAAGCTCCGGCCGCAACTTGAACCAAAATTTTGCGGCCGGAGCTTTCCGTAACTCGAAATTTTCATAAGTACAGACGTCTGTAAGTTGAGGCACCACTGTAATCCATCGGGGTAACACACATAAGGAAAGAAAATCTGTAGAGTCTGGAATTTAACATTGCTAACACAGAGCCAGTGGAGTGGAGTGCACAGAGTGCCAGAGTGGGTCTCAGAAGAGCTTGGTTCAAATTTCTGCCTGGCCATGGAAACTCAGTAGGGGATGATAGTAGTAAAACTATCTCTGCATCTTAAGTCCATAGTAGTGGCCTTTCCCCAAGGTGGGCAGTATATATATTACATAAATAAATTAAAGAAATAAAGTCCAACTCCCATAACATAGTCAGAAAAGTCAGATACATCGTGCCCTTCCTAATCTAATGCTGTGATGTTTTACTTTTACTTGCTCCTAGGAAATTCCCAGATGTACCAAAATACTCTTGTCATTATGTTTAATTGTCACATAGTGTAGGATGTGCACCCTCTTTGCACCCCACTAGAGCAAAGGGAGGGAATGTAGTAAGAGGGGAATTAGAATGGGTAAATATGGGAGAAGGAAACGGTATTTAGTGGTTTGCTTTTTTCTTTACAAATCTTTGGCCAGTAACCTGTTCAGTATTTGCATGCATGTGGAAAAGCAAGTGAAGAAGCTGCCACAGTGATCTGAAGAAGTGCCAGTTGCGTGTGACCAGGCATACAACCAGCACTTCAGCACTTATCCAACAGAACATTGGCCTTTGTCTTGTCTTCCAAATCAAAATGTCAGGGCAGCTTACATTCCATAGTAGTCAATTAAAACCACACCATAACAATCCTATAATGGTCTCCCAGCTGTGCCTGACCTCCTCCCTCCCAGACTTTAAGAGGATGCTTAAAACCAGATTGTTCAAAGAAGCATTTAAGGGCATCCTCTTTTAAAGTCATATTTATGCTGCCATCCTGCCACTGTTTGGGTCTGTTTAGCCTGTTTAGGTTTGATTCAGTGTTTTTTTTCCTTTTCTTTTATTGTTTAATTTGATTATTTGTTTTTTCATGATTTTTCTGTTTGTTTTGTTATATCATGTTTACTCTGTTTGTATTCTTTCAATGTAAACCGCCCAGAGTAGTGCCTATGCACTAATTGGGTGGTATATAAGCTTTTTGAGAGAAATAAATAATAATAAAACCATGCATACATCACTAATGGAGCATTTCTGTGCAGGGTGGTATGTGATTGTAGTATATATGTAGTGCTACAACACGCACATGTATTTGCCTTTTGTGTGTATGCAGGCTTTGTCACTTAGACTTCCATTCTATGACATTTAAAAAGCCTCCACAGAGTCATATTTTTAAATAAGATGTCACAGGGACCATGAAGTCCTCCATATAGCAGCTACCAAGAACATCTGCACTGAAATCTTGTATTTCTGTTTGTTGTCATTTTGATAGGTTAGCCATAACTTTCTCCTGAGAATCACTTCTCACCAGGCTTTTTTTTTCTTCAGAGAGCAGGCATATTTATCATTGCTGTGACTTTATTCCTTGGTTCAAAAACAATGTACGGTGGGAGCAAAGTAATTTCCCATCAAACAAATGGATAGAATCATTCCTGTATATTTTGCACTGTGATTCTGCAAAGACTAACAGCTTGTCCACACTGTCATATAGTTATGATATACTGTATGGTTCCCTGATACCACTGTTTGGCATAATTAAAAAAAAAAGATCTCATCCACTTGTGTTTCTACTGAAAACTGTTTCCTTTAAGAACTGGCCTTTATCTTTTTGGCACAGGGCTAGGACATGCAATCTTTTGGGGACAATTCATTGAGATGCAAAATAGCTCTTTGTTCTGCCTTCAGAGATGGGTACCAAGAGTTAAAATAGATTGCACGGAAGATAAGGACCTTTTAAGCGCCAACCAGATCACATCAAATTTCACAGTGTGGACAGTCCTTCAACCTGTTTGCTTAAAACAAAACTCTCCTCCTGCTGCTTCCGTTCCTTTGTATAAAACAAAAGGTAGTCCCATCAATCACATGAAACAGGATGTAGAATCCATAGTGTAATACCATTATTAGGTTAACCAAAAGAGCACAAACTGTGTGCAAGCTTCTGAGACCTTTCAGGTAAGGTGTTGCCAAAACAAGCAAGCAAGCAAAAAAGCAACCCCAGGGTGTAGAGGTTCTAACTTGATTTTGAAGACTATATGCATCTGCGTGTTGTCCTGAAGCAGAATGCAGGAGAGGCCAATAGAGGTTCAAATGAGGATGTGGCATGTGATTATTTCAAGCAGAGATGGGCACTTACCAGGTTTTGGCATTTCATCACAGTTTGGTTGGTCAGGCCTGCAGGTGTTGTGCCCCAGATTCCATGCCCCATCTCCCCCTGTGGGCATCCACTCAGAGGTGGAGGCGGGGCAGGAAAGCCTGTGGTACTGTTTCTGATGAGGCACCTGTGGGAGAAGGCAAGGCAGAGAATCCAGGGCACCAGAGCAACACCTGTGGTCCCAATCCACCAAACCATGTCAAAGCACCAAACCACGGTAAGTGCCCATCTCTAGTTTCAGGTTTTAACTGGAATAACCATGATAAAATCTGAAACTAAAGGGTTGATATTTGATCCTGCCATACAGCTAGAATTTATGTTTTCAGAAGAAGGTACCTTACTTGAAAATTCCTAGATTTTTAAGGTTTCAGTTGTTTTTTATAGGTTCTGAATGCACCACATGAAAAAAAGTGCTGAAAGACAACATTTTTAAAACTGTGCCTTTTTAGTGCCAAGGAAGCTCGTGCCCACAGTGTTTCATAGAATAAATAATCAAAGATCCTCAAGATTAGATTTTAGTTGAAGAATGAGAATGTTTACAAGTAGCCATAGACTGACTGGAGAAGAAGCTGGAGGGCCCTTCAGCCTCCCCATATAGTATGTGTATTGTTTTGTAGTGCCACCTGGTGTCAAAAAGCAGACCAGAAACTGCTGCTTACCTCTGACAGGCACTGAACCCCACACTGGTCCCTGGTCATGAATTTTTCTTTCTGAAGTAAATAAGTAGGGCAGGAATAATGGGACTAACTGCTGCATTACACTTTCATATGACAACAAAACAGGACTTCAACTTCTCATCTTAGTTAATTAGTTACACACTGTCAAATCAGCTTATAGTGACCCTAATAGGGTTTTCAAGGTAAGTGGGATATTTAGGGAATGGTTTACCAGTTCCACTCCCCCAGTGAGTTTCCATGGCCAAGTGGGGATTTGAACCCTGGTCTCCAGGGCCCTAGTTCATCACTCTATCCACTACGCCACACTGGGTACTGCTCCTTTTATATATCATGCATAATGACTGAATTCAACTTCCATATTAAAATCTGACCCTACAACCCAGTCCTGTGGATTGCTGTATACAGGAAGTGATTTGCAGAGTCAGATATTCAGTTTTCAGCAGCAATGTTCAAATCCAGGATCCTGCAGACAAAAAATACACTTGCTTCATCTCTATCATTAGAACTCCACCCCAAACATTGGCTAATTGTCTTAACAAACCATCATCTAGCCAAGCCTGTGTGTGACTCCATTGGGAATGGGGAAATGAGTTAGTTTTGCTTTTTCCTCCATATGAAAATTTTATATCTCAAGTTCCTCCTATCGCAAATATGAAAACATTTGTTCATTTTTGCTAAATTATTAAAAATTGATTGAAATGAAATTCTCCCCTGTTTGAATTGGTGGAGTTCAATAGATACAGCTTTTCCCAGCCTAGAGAGGACCATGTTGCGCTTGGCAGCCATCTAGATGCTAAGGAAGGAAAGGAGACCCAGTCCGTATTCAGCACTAATGTTATTAAGCAAACAAAAACATGAGCTCTTGATTTCTGTCAGTTAAGCAGTCAAAGTCCTGGACCTGAATGGTCAAAATGTATAGTTCCAGTTTTTCCCACAATGGAAATGTTTTCAGCTCAAGGCATTGGCCCAGCAGGTCATGTGACCAGCAGCACAGCCAGTCTTGTGAACAGTGCAAGACTGGGCATGTGAAGAGGAGCCTGCAAGAATGGAGAAAATGCCTATGCAATTCCCCTTCGGAAATTGCATTCTGCAGTGGAATACTATCCAAAGACATATGGATTATGGTGATTTTTAAATAATAAAAATGAATGGAAATAAAATTATTGCCAATCAACAAAAAAAATGCCACGTGCCATGCAAGGAAAACAAAAAACAGAGATTGGAAAAGTTTCCCTTACAGCTCGTACAGTTACCCCTCAACAACAAGCAGGTATGCTCGGAGATTCTGGGAGTTCAGTCCAAAAAAGTTATTTTCCAAAACTTCTACTCTATGTAATATATTGGAGCAGAAACAGGCACATGTAGGTTAACTCATCAAAAGAGTTGAGAAAATGTTGGTGTTATTGTTGGAGAGACAGAATTTCAGCATGTTTAAGGAAGGAAATTTCCAAGGAATTTTGTACTGAAGACATGAAAGATCATCACAAAGTATGCAAATTAATTTACAGACTGTGGAGGGTGAGGAAGTTCCTACTATGCGTCTTCATCGGTTCCTCTACTGGTGTGCTTAACCATGGCATCCATGTCTCTGCCCACAGAGCAATCTATGTCTCCCAGGTGAAGCTGCTCCCTCTGTCCTCCTTCCCCCTTTTCCCTATTTGGACCACAGCAATTGAAACTCATCAACAGAATTCTTGCCCACGTATTTTAAAGAAGTGTCTGTCACCAGTCTAACAGCTCCACATTTTCAAGTTCATAATCTGCCTGCCAGGTTATTGGCCCAAGAAGCAGACATGAATCATTGCTGAGCAAATGTCCTCAGGTGGCCTTTTGGTCTGTCATCATCTGCAAAAATTCCAACGTGCTTTGCTTTTGTGGGTGCCTTTTGTAGTTTCTACAATTACACGACATTTGCTTTCTGGAAATGGTGTTCCCTTCTGCACAGTGTTCTTTTACCTATCAATTACCCATTTACCCACACAATATATGTTCATTAGCAGACAAGTAAACATTATCATGCTGTCATTTTCCCAGTTCCCTCTTTATACGCCTTATATACTTAACAGTTGCATTGTTCATCAGATAAAAGCTGTCATGGATCATGAAACTGAACAGACAGTTAAACTGATCTTTTAATTCTAGCATTTAAGACAAACCATTTCTAATTTGATTTAGGGCCTTTCAATGTGCATAAATTCTCCATTCCAGAACAAACCAGGCCAAAAGAAGACTCTTTCTTTTAACTCGATGAAACTCCAGTAAGTACAATATGCTATAAATATAAACTCCATGGATATCAGAGGTATACATTTACTCACCTAGTATTTGTGTGTATAGTAAAGTAAAATAACTTTTCTAGGTTCTGTACTTAATAAAAGTTGCTTTTGTTGAGAATAGAATGGCCCATTTCTGCGGGACATGCACGTGGACATCAAATTATACGTGTGCTCTGAACAGAGGTGAAGATGTTTTCAATGCAGAATAAAAATACTTTCATAAAATGTAGAGCTTTTAACATTCAGGGAATCAGCATGGGCACCTTGTGATGAGAGGAAAGGGAGTGGTCCTCCAAATAAATTTGGGATGAGGAACTTCTGCTAAGCCCACAAATAGTCACACGGGGAAGGAAAAAGGTAAGTGGGAGAAGCAGATAAGGAAACGTGGCTGTAGGAGGAAAGTGGTCATTGGTGATGACATCATGTCAGACTTCGGTTGTGTGCAAATGATACAGAAAGAGGCCCATTTTCTTCAGGAGCTGTCTGAATGTTTTACCACAAATATTGGTTGGATGCAGCAGTGTGGGATCTGCCCCAAGAAAGGAAGAAACTTAAGACCTAAATCCTCTGCTAGACCCAGCTAAAGTTAGGCCACCAAATCAGTTGCTTAATTGTAAGCCAACTTTTTGGCAAATTGCATTGGAATTGGATTTGGATTTTGAAATTATATCACTGCAGATTCAGAATTCGGAATTTTAAAAATTCAGAATTTCCAGTCAATAGGAATACAATATAGTCATCATTTTCCCTTTTAAAATAATGCTAGCACGTAATGCCATCAGCCAAAATCCTACTGTGGATTTACACCAGCATAACTGCAATTGTGTGAACTGCAGTGGAAAATTGCCACTAATTAACAAGTTGCTCTTTGCATTCCTGGTCACATGCCAGTCATGCAAATTCATGCACAACCAGGACAACTTGTCACTGCAATTTACACAATTACAGCATCAATCCCTGGTGGGTTTCTCTCCAAACGATTCTTAAAATAGATCTTCCCACAAGCATATAATGAAAGGGTACGAAGATCTAGGAGCTGGGGGATTGAATGTCTTATGATCTATTTTGGCAGGAGTTTCCTGTGTTCTCAGTCTGGTAGCTTTGCAAAAAAACTGAAATATGGGGAAATAGAAGGTGCATTATGGCCCAGAGCAGCATGTTCTGACATTTCTGTAAGAATTCCACTGCTCGTGCAGAAACTACTTTCTTTGATATTTGCCAGCAATTAGAGAATGATGCTCTGTGGTTCACATATGCTTTGAGGCATGCACTGAGTGATCAGATCCAACATTTACTCTCGCGAATAAGAATGCTCTCTGTGTAGAGGTTCATTGAGAACATCTGAATCAGCATAGGAGTGGGCCATTTTCACTGATTCCTCTGCAGTTCCTAGGCCCATCCACTGTGGTGGGGTTTGCCATCTCCTATATGCTGTCAATTGAAATGCTTTGCTGGACCAGAATAACTTCGGTGAATGGAAGGAGCCTTTTTGATCTTCAGAACGCAGGTCCAAGATGCAACTCAGCATGTATCTCTGGATCATTGAAGCACCCTATAGCAAATGTAAGATAATAGTGTCCTGGTTGTAAGCCAGCTATCCCCCTTCCCCACCCTGATACCTTTCACTTTGCCGGTGTCTTAGGAAACAACACAGTAGCAACCTCTCTTGTCTAGCTCCTCAGTCCTCTATCACTTCAAGCTCTTAAGAAGCATTATATCACCAGGTTGAAATCTTTCAGTTTTCACATTATTTGGCTACAAACAATTTACAGAGCTTGGAAAAGTTACTTCGTTTTAACTACAGTCTCAGAATCCCCCAGCCACCATGACTACAGTCTCAGAATCCCCCAGCCACCATTAACTACAGTCTCAGAATCCCCCAGCCACCATTACACAACATTCTCGAAGTTGTACTAAAAGATTTAACTTTTTCAAGCTGTGCTGAACTGCAGAAGAACAGATATACTAATTTTTGTTCTTTAGAGACAACTGGCTCCAGTACCCTGCGTTGGTTAACAATTAGATTAAGACAGCAAGGCCCTAACTTCAAGCTACATGTCATTAGGCCATGAACAGGAAATTAGAGCAATCCAATTTTGAGCTATTCCTTCATTATTGTAAATTAATATATATGAATATCAGATATCTAATGGAGCATCATTTTCAGAGTTTTATCTTAAGCAATTGAATTTAAAAGTGCCTATGTTCAAAACAGCCATTTCTCTCTGGTGCACTCCTTTCTTCTTTTACGTTTACTTGCACAATTTTGTTATCTTGCCAAGTTAATTAAGTTTTACAAGTTTACAAGATATGCAATTAGGATGTTTCTTCTTTTTTAAAAAATCTAGCAGTTTGATCTTTGCCAGGAAAATTTAGGTGTGTGTGAACTTAAAGAGAAACTTGCATAATCACAAGCAAATTTCAAAAAAGACAATTTATACATTTTTGAAATAATGTTCAATAAGCACATTAGAAGGATGGGAACATTGTGTTATGTTTGTACAGGAGGGACACTGGAAGGTTACATCTATGTAGCAATATTATATATTTGTATCTGAAGTTGTGTTTTATTTTAGGGTTTTAAAGATTGTGACTCTGGAGCTGTCCCCCTCTGCGCTGCGGATTTTCTGTCTTTGGTGGTGAAGATATCTGGGGCTCTGTTCCTGATCCATTTTGCTTGAAATGGGCAATTACGCAACTTCATTTTTCCCTGCAAGCATGTCATGCTCCAGCATAATGTTGGTGAATGGAACTCAAGGGCATATATGGTGTAGCCTCCAGGTTGGGCTGTGCCGTGTAGTCCCACAGAACCCAGAGAGTGGTACAAAATTGGTGCCCAGCAGAAAATGAAGCAATGTTATTGAAATAGAAACATGCTAATTTCAGGTAATACACATTTCCCTTAATTCCTCTATTGATTCTTGGTTCCAATCATTAGTCTTAGCTTCCTCTATTTCTACACTTCTGACTCTTAACAAAGGAAGGAAGACTCAGTTCCATTGTTGATTTTCTGTGCATTTTTTCTTTCATTATTTACTCATTTGCTTTTTGTTCATTTTTATAACCTGAGCAAAGAAAAATGTCTTTGTATTTTCCCATTCATTACAGTTGGTATCCTGTCACTTTTCACTTTTAAGTTTTCTATCCAAGTAGTATATATTTTTCAAATACAGTAACCCAAATGCTGTTGCACAGCATAGTAAATTGCACTATCCTAGGGCCACTGAATCAATGGGGATTTGGTGAGTCAGCTCCTCCATAGGTTCCATTAATTTAAAGGGGACTACTCTAGCTGTGACTTACATTAGCATAGGAAGTTGCAACTAGAGTAGACCCATTTGAAACAGTGGAATCTACAGAGGAATTGACTCACTAAATCCCCATTGATTCAATTGGCCTATTCTAGTGCAATTTACTATGCTAAGCAACAGGATTTTGGCCAATGTTATTATTCCCCTTGGTATGAGACCTGCAAAATTTCATACAGATAAGGAAGGACACAAGTCACATTTTATAAGCAGTTAAAAAGGATTGCTTCATATAATCTTCCCACTGATTTCCATGGAAGAGCCAGCTACATGTTTCCTGCTTTTCCATTAAATTGGCATTATGTTGCCAAGCCTTGACCTGGGCAGCCCCCTGTGAAGATTCAGAGTAGGATCCCCCTTGTCCAGCCCACAGGCTACCTCTGGACATTCTACCTGCTCTCAGACTTTAAATAGGAGAAAGAATGTCCTTTTCAATGTTAATGCACACCTACTAACACAGAGACAAACACACACACTGCAACCTTGCTGTAATCTTTCTGCTTCTTCTGTAGTCTGTTGCAATTTTTTTCATCCCAGCAGAAGCTAAGAGAAATAAATCACATGAATGCACAACAAGCAGCTTTGTTCATTCAGAATTCATCTGCTTGTATCCCCATTCATTTTTATAACTAAGATGAATGAAATGAATGAAACTTGTTTCATTTTTCATCAGTTATTACAACACACATTTCTGCACACACACACAAACACTGCAATTTTATCTTCCTTACAGAAGCAATTCCACCAAATTCATTTTTCCTTTTCTTATTCAATTTTTCTCTCATGCAAGCCAAATCTTGAACCTTTGATTGAACTAAGTCCTTTCTAGCTCCTTGGATAGTAACGACACCCTTATAATTCAATACTAAAGCCCCTTGTCTCTCTGAGAAGAGAGTATTGTTGCCTTTTTAATACTGGTGTGGATTCCATTTCCATTTTATATTGATCTTTGGTAGCTTGCATCTTTCTTTTATAGTCTTCTCCGTTTCATTCCGGCCTAGCATGTGTCTTCAGCACAGCTGTAGCTTCTGCTTGTGTTTCCTCATTTCTTCCAAACCATCAAACCTATTATAGTTGGTTTAAAAAAGAAAAGGCCCAACCATGTTTAATTTCTCTTCCACACTTTAGGTTTGAAAAACCAAGAAATTGGTTATGCCGTAAGACTTCAGTGGAGAGAGATAGGAATGATAAATTCTCAAAGCTGGCCAACAATGCAGCTTTTGTGAAGGAAGTGGGTCAGTCTGATTTGAAAACTAATTTTGGGAAAGACTATGTGATATAGACAGGGACAGGGGAAAGAAATTTTGGTGTGGGAAATTAAAGAGGCTTGGGGCAGAGCATCAAGAAAACTGAGGAAAAAATGAGATGATCCTTCCTCCCTTTTTTGTAGAGGTGTTCTTCTGGAATTTGTATATCTGTTTGTCATTGTGAGTGATTTTGCTCATCTATGCCTCCAGATACAGTATTTGCATGCTTTACTGTGTGATCAGTCATTGGAAGGTAAATACAAGCCTAAATTACAAGTATGATGGTTGAGGCACATCTCTCTGAGGAGATCCTGTTGTGGGGAGGAAATGGGTTAACTGTTTGGCACTTGCAATCCCTCTAAAATTTAGTTTGACCTCTAGAAGACAGGAGGATCTAATCTGAGGGAATAGGCTGCTCAAAGAATGACTAAAGAAAATCTTTTTATTTATTGTTTATTTATTTACCTTATTTCTATCCTGTCTTTCTCCTAAGAAAGGGGCACAAAGCAGCAAACAACAATTATATATATACACACATATATACATATATACACACATTTAAAATCACAATGCATTAAGATATTAACATTAAAATATGATTACAACAAAAGTGTGAAAAACATCATCAGTTAAAATAAGTTACAACAAAACCATGCTGCCCAAAATATGCTGCATCCCCCTGCTTAAAAAAAAATACAGTTCTGCAAGGGCATTTAGAGGTCTAAAGCTAACTCATGAAGGACTGACTGTAAAGAAGGACTGTAAAAAGGGAGGCCAACCTAGGCTTGTGTGATAAGGAATTCCGTAGACTGGCAGCAGCTACTGAAAATGCCCTCTCTCAGGTCCTCACCAAACATGGCTGCAATGGTAATGAGACTGAGGACTTGGAGGGATTCTATGACGAGCCGCAGCCCTTTACACAGTCTGGCCCTGGACCCAAGCCATGTTTATTATTTTTATTTATTTATTTACTTAAAATGTTTATCTCTCTCCTTTTTCCTAAGAGATCCAAGGCATCTTATAGTATTAAAAAAACAATGTTAAAAGCTAAATAATAAAATGTTTTGGTAGTAGCCCAATCTGTCTTGCCCAGATTAAGAATCAATTTGTTCTCACTCATCCACCTCATTACAGATCTCAAATCACTGTTTTAGAACCAAGACAGCTTCATTGGAATTAGATGGCAAGGAGAGACAGAGTTTGGTTCCCCAAACTCCAGGCAACGTCTTTCAACAGTTTCATGTCAACGTACTTCCTTGCTCAGTCCATGAGTTGACCCTTCTCCCATGAGTAGACCTCACGGAACTCTGTGGGACTTTGTTGTGAGTAAACATTTATGGGATTCCATTCTTAATGAAATTGTTGTAGATGTTCTAGTGTCTTGGAGGCAATATGTGATGGAATCTCCCCTGGTATTAAGGTATATGTGCCATTCTGAAAGAAAGTCTTATTTCTGAAAAAAAAAAAAGAGCTGAGGTAAATACCATATGCCACATATAATCAAACACAAGCAATAAATTAATAGCATGCAAACATATATATATATGTACACCGGGGAGAGGGAGAAAGAGTCTAGAAAATTGCAATCTGTTCATACATATTCATTGATTGAGACAGAAGTGTTTTGCAAAAAATAGTCTACAAGTTCAGGTAGTAACTGTTACATCAACGTGTTACACAGCAGGAGAGTGAATTATTTATAGTAGTAGAATTCTGGAGTATTTGATTCTATGTGCCTAATAATCTTTCACTGAGACAAAAGTGTTTTTACTGTTTCTTAAAACTTTGCTGGTGGGGAAAATATGAGTGACCCAAAATGAAAGATTTTGCCTTACTAGCTGAAATCAAGATGTGAAACATAACAATCCTATCATCTGATGTATTTATTAATTGTACTATGGTGCCCAAAATCTTCTCGCCCAGCTTCTCTTCTGCAATGGGAATGATGTAATGGGCAGTGGCAGATTGCTCCTGACTAAAGGCTTCATATGCAAGCCAATGGTATTGTGTGCACCATGAAATAGCCAAAAGAAAGCCTTTCATCAGAGGCAAACTGCTACTGCCTGTATCATCCCATTGTGCAGGAGGTTTACACCCAACAGGATCTCAGCCCAACGTCCATTCAACCTTCTGATCACACCCTATTATGTTATATTGATAGGTTTTCTCCACTTCTTTCAGTGACGAGAAGTCCATGTCTAATCCTACATTGCTTGATTTTTTTGGATCCCAATGAGAACTCTTGGAGACATGTTTATTTATTTATTTAAATTATTTGTATGCCACCTTTCTCCCCAAAGGGGACACAAGGCAACTCACAACAGATGAAACAACAGATTTAAAAAACACTACCATGTTTTCCCAAAAATAAGACAGAGTCTTATATTAATTTTTGCTCCAAGAAAACGCATTAGGGATTATTTTCGGGGGATGTTTTATTTTAAAGTCATGTCATCTTCTTCTAGTTGCTGCACAATGCTGCACAATGGTGGAGGGCAGGGTTTCACTTAACTGGGGCTTATTTTTGGGGTAGGGCTTATATTACGAGCATCCTGAAAAATCATACTAGGGCTTATTTTCAGGTTAGGTCTTATTTTCGGGGAAACAGGGTATATAGATATCAGATTTAAAAAACAATTAAACATATATTATGACTACAAAATCAAGTTTAAAAAAATTCAAAAACATTTAAAAACCTATAAGTTAAAACCGGTGTTCCTGAGATAATTTACTGTGTGCCTGAAGTCGAAGGTCTTTGCCTGATGATGGAAGGACAAGAGGGAGGGGGGCAACCTGGCTTCTCAGGGCAGTGCATTCCAAAAACTGAGAGCAGCCACTGAGAAGGCCCTCTTTCGTGTCCTCACCAAACAAACTTGGGAAGGTAGTGGAAATGAGAGAACAGCCTCTCCAGAAGATCTTAAAAGCTGAGAAGGCTCATATGGAGTGATATGATATTTCAAATAGCCTCGACACAAGTCTTACAGGGCTTTATAGGTAATAACCAGCACCCTGAACTGGGCCTGGAAACAGACTGGCAGCCAGTGAAGCTGTTGAAATAAGGGGGTTACATTCTCCCTATAACCAGTACCGGTCAGCAGTCTGGCTGCAGCCAGTTGAAGTTTCTGAACTCTTGTCAAATGCAGCCCATGTACAGTGTGTTGCAATAATTCAAACAGTGTGTAACTAATGCATGTGTCACCATGGCCAGATTGGACATCTCAAGGAATGGATGCAACTGGTGCACCAGCTTTAACTGTGTAAATGCACTCTTGGCCACCATGGAAAGTTGTGCATCCAAGCTCAGAGTTGAGTATAGAGTTGAGTCCAGAATCCAAGCTGGGGACCTGACTTTTTAGGGGGAGTCTAACCCCATCTAGTACAAGCTGAATCTCTATTCTGTGATTTGCCTTGTGACTGACCAGAAGCACCTCTGTCTTGTCCGGATTATGTTCCAGTTTGTTTGCCTTCATCCAGTCCATCACTGACAACAGACACTGGTCTAAGCACAGAAAAGCTTCCTTGGAATCAGATAGGAAGGAGAAATAGAGTTGGGTGTTATCAACATAGTAATGGCATCAAACTCCAAAACTCCAGACAAACTCTCCCAACACTTTCACAGAGATGTTGAATAACATGGGAGACAGGACTAAACTCTGAGGGACACCACAGACCAATGGCCAAGGTGTCAAACAGGATTCTCCCAACACCACCTTTTGAGTTCAGTCATCCAGCAAGGATCAAAACAGTACGTCTAAGACCCATCCCAGAAAACTGCCCCAGGAGGATTACATGGTTGTTGTTGTTTAGTCGTTTCCGACTCTTTGTGACCCCATGGACCAGAGCACGCCAGGCCCTCTTGTCTTCCACTGCCTCCCGGAGTTGGGTCAAATTCATGTTGGTAGCTTCGATGACACTGTCCAACCATCTCATCCTCTGTCGTCCCCTTCTCCTCTTGCCCTCACACTTTCCCAACATCAGGGTCTTTTCTAGGGAGTCTTCTCTTCTCATGAGATGGCCAAAGTATTGGAGCCTCAGCTTCAGGATCTGTCCTTCCAGTGAGCACTCAGGGTTGATTTCCTTCAGAATGGATAGGTTTGTTCTCCTTGCAGTCCAGGGGACTCTCAAGAGCCTCCTCCAGCACCACAATTCAAAAGCATCGATTCTTCGGCGGTCAGCTTTCTTTATGGTCCAGCTCTCGCTTCCATACATCACTACAGGAAAAACCATAGCTTTGACTATGCAGACTTTTGTCGGCAAGGTGATGTCTCTGCTTTTTATGATGCTGTCGAGCTTTGTCATCGCTTTCCTCCCAAGAAGCAGGCGTCTTTTAATTTCGTGGCTGCTGTCACCATCTGCAGTGATCATGGAGCCCAAGAAAGTAAAATCTGTCACTGCCTCCATATCTTCCCATTCTATTTGCCAGGAGGTGATGGGGCCAGTGGCCATGATCTTAGTTTTTTTGATGTTGAGCTTCAGACCATTTTTTGCGCTCTCCTCTTTCACCCTCATTAAGAGGTTCTTTAATTCCTCCTCACTTTCTGCCATCAGAGTGGTATCATCTGCATATCTGAGGTTGTTGATATTTCTTCCGGCAATCTTAATTCCGGTTTGGGATTCCTCCAGTCCGGCCTTTCGCATGATGTATTCTGCATATAAGTTAAATAAGCCGGGGGACAATATACAGCCTTGTCGTACTCCTTTCCCAATTTTGAACCGATCAGTTGTTCCATATCCAGTTCTAACTGTTGCTTCCTGTCCCACGTATAGATTTCTCAGGATTTCTCATGGTTGATGGTATTGAAAGCCATTCAGATATTTGCCATATTTTTAAAGCAAATAGCACAATCAAATAGAATCAAAGGGCATCATATAGACTCCCATGCAGCAGGCAGCAAACCTGCATCCAATTAATATTTTTTTAAAAACCAGCCCTTGTAGTCTGTATGGCTTTGTCTTCACACATTCAAATGTTCTCTCTGATTGTGTCTCTTTTTGCAAATTCAGATTACCAAACAAAGGGCTCCAAAATTTCTCACTAGGTGGAAGATGACACCTTCCCAAAACCTAATTACCCTACATAGATGAAAAGAAAAATCCTTAAGACCAGCCCTATTCTTAGCCAAAGGGAAGGGGAGCTGTCATAGGCAGTGGAGGTTTGGGAGGCAGGGGGCAGGGACATGATGTTGGAGGACAGCTCCATGGCCCACTCTATAGCCCCAAACCAATTTAAGCTCTCTAAGACTGGAAGGAAAGTACCAAGGAAGAGGAGGAAACCAGCAAACCTGAAGTATTCTTCGAATTACTGCCTCCACAGTGCAGCCAACTCTTGGCTGGATATTTTAGAAGTGCCTGGCTCTGCAGGTCCTTGGGGCCAAGGTACGTATTTTAGGAGGGGTTTGCCAAACAGAGGGAAGGGAAATGGCCAGTAAGCAGCCATGGTATGGAGACTCAGACGGAGGTGGCACAGGTGACAGAGTGTGGGTGGCAGCGGCTTCTCCAGCACCTTCCCCAGAGCAATGCCGCTTGAAGTGACGGCCTCATCCCAGCAGATGGCCAGGCTGACTCTACCCTGTAAAGTAGCCTGCTGACCCCAAGTGCAATGGAAAACACTGTCCTGCTGACAGTGTTGAAGTCCCGTTAGCTGTGCTGAACTCCCATTCCCATCAGTTTTTGTATATGGAATGAGAAGGGGAAACTCTCTTGTTCTGTCCCTTAGGTAGCAATATATCTTGCAATACTAAAGCGCTACTAAAGTTCTTATGTTAAATACCCAACTCTTCACCAGCTAAAGTGTCTGGAAAAACTGCAATACTAGGCACACTCACTAGGACAGTTAAAGTCTGATTTCATTAATGCCAAGGAGAAAAGGTCTCAATAGCTCGCTCCCAATCCATTTCTGGGCACAATTCAAAGTGCTGGTTCTAACCCATAAAGTCCTAAACTTTATAGGTTGGGTCCAAGGTATCTCAAACTCTGTGTCTTCCATTATGAGCCTGCTCAAGTGTTAAGATCATCAGGAGAGGCCTTTCCCTCAGTCCCATCACCTTCTCAGATGTGTTTGGCAGGGACACAGGAGAGGGCCTTCTCTGTTGCTGTTCCCAAACTTTGGAACTCCCTTCCACAGGAGGCCAGACTGACCCTGTGTTTGCTGTCCTTCCACAAGCAGGCAAAGACCTTTCTCTTCAGGTAACCTTTCCCTCAGTGATTGGCTGCCTGAGTGGGATTTCTAAATGGATTTTTGTGCCTTACTTATTTGAATGTGTTTTTAGGATTGCTTTTGTTTGCCATTTCTCAAAGTGGTATTTGTTTCTTTTTAATATTTGTATGCTTACTGTTTTTAGTGTTAAATATTGTCTTTTAATCATGCAAGCTGCCTTGGGTCCTTTTTAAGGAGAAAGGTGGGGTAAAAATATTTTAAATAAATAAATTAATTAATTAAATAAGTGTTGTTGGCTGCCCCACTTCTCTCTCCATCTGTTTCCCCACAAAAATACATATCAACTCAAAATGGGTTGTTATCTCAGACACGGTTTGAAAAACAATGGTTATAAATAACTCATGATGGGCTTCTTTTTTGAAGAATAAAAAAATAGTTACTTGATATTGCAATGGCAACACAAAAAAAGAATAACATCACTTCTTTCAAGGTGTATAACCATAATGTTTTTCTATAATTTCATAGTGGTGTGATGTGTCCTCACACGTATGGTAGAGAAGGCTATCACATAGTTCAGTTGTTGGCTTGTGTTCTATTATGAGTGCTGGGGTAACTACACGGTGGATGGAAAGAGGAGTATTTTGTACCATAGACCAGCACTTTGTCACTTTCAGATATTTTAAAAGGAATTAAAAGCAATCATTTCAAAAGTAAATATTTCAAGATTACTCTTTAAAAACTGCAAATGTAATGGAAAATATGTATTTTTTAGCTATAACTATACTTTTCAAAAGAAACTTTCAAACTATTTCAGATTCTCTGACATTCATGAAACAGTAAACATGATTTCATATCTTATAGACACTTTCACTAAAAGCGATAAAGGTTCTGGTAAAAGGTCATGAAAGTAAAAGGGAAATGTGGGAATTAATGTTTATGATTTTTTCAGCCAAGTGATTCATTAAAACGGAGGTATTTGGGCACTTTCTGATCAGGCATTAAAAGCTGATGTTCACCACATTTAAGTCTTTTGGAAGCAACAACAACAACACTGGCTCAACGAAGCTAAGCTAGTACACAAATTGGCTTATAAAAAACATCATTAGGCATTCCTTCAGCCCAAACAACATCTAATAGAAAACAAAGTGAAGAAAAGAACCAACTGTTCTGTGACAAGAATTAACACCTGTGCCAAGAATACTGGTAGAAAACATAAAGCTGTCTGAACTGGAAAATATATTGTTGCATTGTGAGTGAGACAACCATTAACCATTCTCATGAATGGAAAACTAGAGGCAAGTGAAAATTATATTCCAGTTCATTTTTTGATAAGAATTTACTACAACTCAAAATCTACAGATGTCTTCAAATTCTTGATGGAAGAACATGAGGTGTAAATACTCTGAACTTAGAAGAAAACAAAGCTAATAGACTTTCTCGTCTCTACACAGGACCAAAAAAGCCACAAATGTATTGAACAATAAAGCAACATATACCATATTTTTCCATGTATAAGATAATACTTTTGTCTAAAATCTTTAGACTAAAAATTGAGGGTCATCTTATACACATAAGTAAGCCAAGGAGAGAACCGCACGATTGCAAAACAGCCCATACCTTGCCTCTGCAAACAGGCTTCCTTCAATCACAAAGCTTAGCTGCCTCCAATCATGAGGCTTAGCTTCCTACAGTCAAGAGACTTAGCTTCCTCCAATCACAAGCCTTATGTAACTGACATCAGCTGATGCTGAACAAACCAATTGGAGTTGGAGATGGAGCATGTAGGCAGTGCTCAGATTCAACAGGGACTTATTATGTCCTAGCGTTTTGAGCACAGAGGCTGAATAAAGTGATATACTCAAAGCTAAGTGTGATGCATAATATGATAGTACTGGTATGTAAATGTTACCTAATTACTAAATAAAAATGTTTTATGTTTAAAATATTGATTTCTTAATTTGGGGTTAGAAAAGTGGGGGGGTCTTATACATGGGTGCATCTTATACACGGAAAAATACTTAAACAAATTACAGTGCTCAGGGAATATATTCTGGCAATATGTAATACACCATTTAAGGCAGGAGTGGGAGAGGTCTGGCCCTCCAGATTGTTTTTGCCAGTCATAAGTGATTACGGGAGCTGTAGCCCAACACATGTGAAAGACCAAAGATTTACCACTCCTGATGTAAACCACAGAAGCAGAGAGGAAAGGGAATGGTGCTACTGTTTAGAGTTCAAGCCAGAACTTAGATATGACACCTTATTTTCCTTCCCCTCAACTTTTACCCGCTGAACATGTTCAGCTTAAAAATTGACATTAAATGAATTCTCGTGGGACTTATTCTGCATAACTGACTGGTTAACAGCACCCCCTTGCTAGGTGGAATGAGATTTCATGAGCATTTCTGAATGACCACCTCAGGAGGCCCTGAGCATAGTCTCCAACACTGGACCAAGAAGACAATAGATACAGTACCAAAGAGAAGGGAAAGGCTGGTGTTTTGAGATTGCATAATGCCACTTACCTGAATAAAAGGGAACTGGTCACATGTCTCTGTCCCCTTATGGTTGGAAATTAACCTGATAGCACTGATAGACTGCTGGATGGGGACACATTTGTAGTGTCTTAGCTGGTAAAATCTGTGGGGCTTCTGCAGAATAGGAAGTCCTACTGGCAGAGTAACGTGGAATACATCACTTGTGGAAATGTTGCTGTTGCACAAGCAGAGGGTAGGTTTTCTTCATGGAAGTTACTGCTTGTGCAACGCTTATACAAGCAGTGTCACCTCATGTTACTATGCTGGAGAGACTTTCCACTCAGAAGAAGCTCAGTAGGATACTGACTATCTTTCAGAAGAAGAAGGAGAAAATATGCTTTCTTGCTTCTCTTTTTCTAACATGATGCTTAAAGCCATGTTGTTCATGATGGTTAATATTTCATTAGAAACCCCATCTGTCATGCATGCCATGGTCCATGCATGTCATGATCCATCTGCATGTCAAGTTGAAATCACTTAAGAGGATGTCATTAGATTGGGGGCGAGAGGCCAGATCTTCAGTTCTCTACAACCTTGAAGGCTAGAAGTCTGAAGTGTTTCATTTGAATGTTGATGTTTTTTAAGATTATGTGTCTTTGTTCAGAACCTATTGATTGCACAATAAATAGGATGCTCTCAATTTGGCTTGTTTCAAAATGGAATTCAGTGGCTTGTCAGTATGTGGTCCTGCATGCAAACATTACATGCACATGCCCTCATTCTGATAAGAAAAGGAGTCAATAAGCCATGAGCCTAGGCAGATTTTCCCTTCATGACTGGCTGTCTGAGATGGGTTTTTTAAATGAGATTATTGTCCCGTGTTGCTTTTAAATGTGCTTTTAGTATTGATTTTAGTATTCGTTTTCAATATATTTGTTTAATTCTTTTAAAAAATTGTAATAATTTATTGTTTTTTAGCTTTTAATATTGTCTTTTTTCAATGATGTAAGCAGCCTTCAGTTCTTTTTAGAAGAAAGGTGGCATATAAATATGTTAAATAAAATAAACAAAGAAATCTGCTTCCCCAGCAGGTAATTTTCATGACAATCTCAGTATTGGGGGGGGGTGTGTGTGTGTAACATTTCCTTGTTTCCAGTAAATAAAACTTCATTCTTCTCATAAAAATCCTGCCACCTTCCCCAAATATGGCTAAGAGGTGCCAGCTTTCTTTCTAATCCTCATAGCCACATTTGGGGGATGGGGGTGATTTCTGGAATTGCAGCTGGTGAAGAAAGGGTAACACCTCCTCATTTTGCCAGTGGACATATAATTAACTTCAAAAGACAGATTAGTTCCTGATGATGCATAAAATGTGACATGCAATGTGTATAGTGTTTTTGAACTGCTGCAAATGGCTCTTTTAGTTCTTTTTCCACCTCACCACCACTACCTGTCACCTTTATGAAAGCTTGGAAATACTATTCTTTTAGACTGCATTTCCTAAATCCCATACAGCAACTATGTTGACTGGGGAAATTCTGGGACTTACAGTTCCCGCAGTAACTTTTCCAGGTCCTGCGTTGACAAAGTAACTGTAGCCTACTACAGTTTTTCCCCAAATTCCAATCACTACAACATAGCATCGTTTTCCAAAATTAAAATGGAAGGTACATACACCTTTCCCACAGTGCTCACACTGAAGATGTTGCCAGGCTGTAGAAATGTGCCTGTTTTTATAGGAGGACATCCACTGCTGGCAATTCTGGAGCATCTCTCCATTATCTATAATTGGTTCATTTAATCATTTATGGTGGTGCAAAGACACAGGAGACCAGTTGGAAGGAAACATGCCTGGTGCTTCCTGGGGTCCTTTAAAATTATTTAATTAATCTCTTTCAGAATACTAGCAGTTATTTCAAGTCATGTTAGCGTGCCCTGGTACAGAGACATTTAGAAATGACCATCCTGTCCTGTTTCAAGGCACTCCAACCTTCAGAGTCCAGTGTTGCTGTTTTTTCAGAAAGGTATTTTTATTTGCCTTTTCCTGAAAACACATATGCTACCCTTCAATTTGCTAAACTCTTCAGGCAACTAAGAAATGAAAAAGGAAACCATTACAGAAGGAAATCACAGTGCATAGATTTCAATCCAGAAATTGATAGAAACTGATTTCTTGGGTAGGTGACGTGCTTTTAGACCTGGGAAAAAATTGCTTGGTCAGAAGGTTCAAAGTCAGAGGATCTGGCCTGAGGATTCTGTGGAGGGCACTTAAGATGAATAACTAAATAAAATTTGAAGAGTAGGTAAACAATATACTGTATACAAACAGTGCAAATTTTTCACTCACATCAGGGAGATAAAGTTCCAGCAGCAAGAATAAATAAGCCATTTCTTTATACAAATAGAGGCTTTCCTCCTTTTTAATCGAGACTTTCAAAGTAGTATTCAACAGCATGCAATTAAAGACAGCAATGGAAAAAAATACACACCTTACTAATCAAAATCAACAGCACAAAAAAGAAGTATAAAACAGCTACTTGAAAATATTTTTATCATTTAAAAACGTGGGCAAACATGGCTGACTGGCCCCTGGAACTTATCGAGCTCAATATCATAACAACAATCCTGGAGAGAGCTTAGCCTGAACCAGCAGCTGTGCTCCCGTCTGGGGAAAGCTGTTCTTAACACAGTTATCCCCCTTCTATTTATATCCAAGCTGGACTACTGCAACACACTTTACATGAAATGATCTGCCTCTGGACATGATCTGGAAGCTTCAGACGGTATAGAATGCCATCAGAAGAATATCAGTTGCCAATGCACTTCTGGGCTCAATTCAAAATTCTAGTTAGCGGAAGTTAGTTGAAACACTGCCTCCACCTACACAGAGCCTTCTGGCCCTGCCGCTCAAGTTCCATCAGGGGAGCTGACACAAGAGACAGGACCTCCTCAGGAGTGGACCATCCCTATAGAACTGCCTTCCACAGGAAATGTGTTTAGTCGACTCACTGTGTATTTTTAAATAGGGTTTAAATATCAAATTGCTCACTTTTGCTTTTAACTAATTAACTTGAAGTTGGCACAGGGGTTTAAATAGATATATTTTGAAGTTGCTGCTTTTTATTATTTTATTGTTGAGTTTAGATTGTTGAGTACTAATTTATTTGTTATGCCTTTGAAGTCGTTTTTACAATGGCTTTTTGTATAGATTGCCTGAGGCAATAAGCATATAGCTCTTAAAGGTATATACACATTTTAATAAATATTTTAATGAACAGGTAAAACATTGTAAAGCATAAACATATCCTTTGAAAGACATTCACTGAAAAGTCAAAACTAATTAGGTATAACTAAGACAAGAGATTAGAAATGTTTCTAGAAGTCCTTAAGTCACCTTTCAGCACAGGGAATGCATAAGGACACCGTCTCGCTGAACAGGGCACCAGTTGCTTTTTGGTGACTGACCTCCACTTAACCTTGCCTCCTGGCTGCATCTGCCTTGCTGTTTGCCAGCTTCCCATCTCCCCTTAAAGGGAGTCACCTGGTTGCCATCTGCCTAATTTTTGACAGCATAGGCCGCAAGAGAAGCACTCTGGATGGTGACTTTCACAGACACGTCACTGCAGAAGGCACCCACATTCCAGTCCTTGGGACAATTTAGAAGTGTACAAAAAAAAAATTATGAAGCTGGTGAAGCTGTTTGAAAAGCAGTTCCCAATCAGCATCCTTGCTGCTGCATTTTGCAAAAACTGCCATTTTTGAATAGGCTTCAACAGCAGTCTTCAAAGACAGCTATCTTCAAAAAAGACCTCACATGTAATGCATTGCAGAAATGTAATCTGGAAGCTGTCAGCATGTGGTCTGCAGCAATGAAGCTGCCATTGAAGAGAGAGTGAGAAAGGGACAATAAGACAGGCGGTGGTCTTTGATATATGCCAAGCAATTGTATTTTGACTTCAAGCAGAATTTTAATTTCCAGATACGTTTTTTTAGAAATGTTGCTTTTTTCCCTTCTTAGAACAGTAACCATTGTCAGATGTGCTGCCCTAAGGAGAAGCATCACTTCTCCAGTGCATCTTATACTTGGTGACAACCACAGAAAGAATGATTTGCTGAGAAGGATGCTGAGTCACTGACTAAGAACCAGTCAGCTGAATGAATTAAACAGAAGTTGCCTTGTAGAGCACAGCAGATGCCCTGGCTGTCACCATGGAATGACTCATTTTCATGGGCAGTGAGATGCTGATGTTCATACATGAGAGGTGAACTGGGTCCTCTATTAAGTGATTTGTGGATCCCATGGGCTGCTGAAATAGAAGGATCACCAGATACTCCATAGTAGAGCCATATCCTTGCAAACATCATAAATTCTTTCTTGAATTTGAGGCTGCAGTTAATCCATCAGAAAACTGTCTTGCTCACATACCAACCACTGGACAGAGTCTTCTAAATAAACATATTTCAACATCACATGTACTTGAGATGTTCTAAAAATAGAGAGATTCTAATTCATAAGCTATGGTTCAGTCCAGTAAAACTCCCTTTTTTGCAGGAAGTAATGAAACTTACAGGTATTGAATATGATATAACATCAGACTTCATGCTTCTAATTTATGATTGAGATATTTACGTATTTGTGAACTAGGACATTAGAAAGCAACACAGCCTCCGGATTCTAGAGTCACCAATGGTGGCCAGGTGTTCTGTTTTACAGAGCTAGAAGCCCCCATCATGCCACACATTGAATGTTAGACAGAGGATCACTTTGCTTTAGCCAGAAAAGACCAAGTAGCATTCAACTGGAAAGAGGCAAACAAAACATTCATGAGTACTTGGCTCATATTCTTGGAACGGTTTGATAAATAATGTAGCCCTAGGAATGAATACAAAAGCTATTCTTTAGAAGTTGCCTTCCCTGTTACCTCCTCTCCCCTTCTATTATCCCTTCCCCTCAATACATCTTTTGCCTTCTGTATACTTGAATTGTAAGTTGTTGTGTATCAGTATGTGTGGTTGAATTATAGGTTGTAAGGTCAGCCCCAGTCACTGTTAACCTATTTGGTTACTACTGAAGGTAGGGAGAGGGATAGTGTAAGGGGAGTGTTGGTGAATGTGATATAATAGGTTATGTTAATTACATTGAAACTGATAAAACTTTAGCTAGAAAGAAAGAATTTAGCAAATCTCAGTATCCGTTTGATTACGAGTTGAGAAAGCTGAGGAGAAATATATTGGGATGTGACAGTATAAGTCCTCTGAATTGTACAAATTTGATCCATTTTATATTGATCCATCCCTTTTAAGGGAAGTAAATTGAGAAGTTTCACCTCCTGGCTCCCATGCATCCCTCTTCTGAAATCATTCCAGTTGAGTTCATTGGAATCATACTGTGTTTAGTCTTTGTCTTACTTGACTAAAATGATGCAGAATAGCCCATTCAAAATCAGTCTTGAGTCCATTCATTTACATCCAATTTCATTACAATAGGCTAATCTGTTGCTCTCTATGATATCCTTCAATATCAAAGAGATATTGCTATTTGGATCCAGATAGTGACAGAATCAACAAAACCAAGGGCAATTTGGCCTGTGTGGAAAGAGGCTGTATGCCATCTGAGCTGACTTGCCAGCTACTACTCTCAGGCATCAGATACCCAAAGAATTGGCAAGCTGAAGACATCAGTACAAAATATAAGCAGAGTTAGCTATGCTCATTTTCATCAAACTGATGTATTCTTTTGATTTACTGCTGATACACTGTAATCTCAAAACTCATTTGGCTTACAGCACCCTCTAACTCATTTATTGTGTGTTATATTCTCTGTTTTCCCTCTGCTTTTGCTTGCCATTTCCTTCCATTGTTTTACTCTTTCATAATTCTACACACTAGGTTTGCATGCATCTTCAGTTCCCAGCAAGCTGGACGTAGGCGTTTCATTAAAACAGTCTTACTTTTCCCCAAGCATATCCAGACAAAAAGAAAAAGAAAAAACAAAGGCATTATGGCACCTTAAAGACTAGCTCTTATATTCCAGTGTGAGCTTTCATGGATATATCCACTTTCCTTCAGTCATGTCCTTCAAGACATGGTGTCTGAATAAGAGGATGTGTCCATGAAATCTCATATTGAATTATAATAGTTCATCTTTAAGGTGCTACAACATTTTTGATTGATTGATTGATTGACTGAGCTGGCTGGCTGGCTGGCTGGCTGGCTGGCTGGCTGGTTGGGTCTGGATATGCTTGCACAGGCTGACATGGTTACTTCCTTTAAATCTTTTCCCCCGTTAACTAGCCTTGAAGGGGGAAAAGAACAAGTAAAGGAACAAAACCTTGTACATTTTATTCTTGATTTGTGAACACCACTTCTCCTCTCAATAAAAAGGTTTTACAGTTCTGTTAAACTGATGAATACCATTTTCATGTATGGTGAAAGTGGTGTGGACTGTTTTATCACCCTCTTTGCAAAGGGATGCCATGACTCCACAATCTCAGTTCCTCCAGCCAAGGTTCCCACCTTTCTTATAAGAAGCTGTTTGCCATCAACAACTGCACAGCGAGTGGAAAATCAAAAGGTGGAGTTTTTTCCAGTCATTACCTGCTGAGGAAAAATTCAGACCTGTTTCTGCCTGTTGTGGATTGATTGAAATATCTATGAAAATGGTGGCAGCATTAACACAGGCACAACTGACCAGTAACTGAAAATTTCAGCCTGCTTCTCAATGCCGTTACAAGATGAGGTTGTAGTCTTACAACTTATTTCAGCATTGTCATTTTACATTAAAGAAACTGTTCTTTGTCATAATCAACTAATTATTGTCAATTGTTGTTTTGTTAGTAATCTGTTGTTCTATTGTCAAAAATACCGCACACACCATGGTATCAAATAATTTTCCACCATTGTGGTGTAGCTACAATACCTCCACGCACAGCACAGAGATGTCAGGTTTTGGAGGAACCTCAAGGAATACAGGAGCGCACACACACATCTAGAAAAGGACATGGAATACTGTCTACAGAAGTGTGGGTGAGTGGGAAAGAAATTGTGAAAGGAGGATAAATGAGATGGAGGGGATAGCTGGAATTCTTTGCCCTCCCAACCCCGGAATAAAGACGCGAGACAAATAATATGGGTTAAAACACGGGCCACACTTTATTGATTGTAATTCAAATTTGCCATCCTTTGGTAAAGGGGGCCCTGCTGTAGTGCAAAAAAAGGTAAATCGCAGAGGTATCCAAATACCCCTTAATCAACAGATGGGCGAGTCCCTGGCCCCAGGTTCTCGTGGTCTTAAGGACAGCAGGAACCCGGCCGGCCACTAATAAACACCCCCAGACCTCGAGCCATCTTTACTTGATGACTGTTGGTGCGGTAGTGGTCCAGCACATCTTTCCCCCCAAGCACTGTAATCGCACGGTCCGCAGCGCTGGGAGGTCCGATGGGCCGTTAGCTTACCTGATCTTACAGTGGGACTCACCGGAAAATACCTGTCTTTTCCGCACTACCCGCCACAGCATAGGGACTAGCATAACTAAGTCCCATGCCCGCCATCGAGCCGCTCAAGCTCAACAAGCAGGCCCCCCCTTGATGTCTTCCAAGAAGACATCCAAACCCAAATCGGACAGATGGACTCCATCGTTCCAAAAAACTCAGGCCTATCCAATCGGATCCTCTGGTGACCAATCACCGATCCAAGGCCGCTGCAGACCGCTCTGCAGACCTCACGGTTAACACCCCTGCATGCCGTGTTAACGTTGAGGAAAAACTCAGACCTATCCACGGATCCTCTGGTGACCAATCACCGATCCAAGGCCGCTGCAGACCGCTCTGCAGCCCTCACGGTTAACACCCCTGTGTGCCGTGTTACCGTTGAGGAAAAACACAGGCCTATCCAATTGGATCCTCTGGTGACCAATCACTGATCCAAGGCCACTGCAGACCGCTCTGCAGCCCTCATGGTCAACACCCTGTGTGCCGTGCTAACGTCGAGGAAAAATCCTGGCGTCTCTCCATGCCAATCAAGGTACGATCGTGGACCACACGATACATATGGCTGGGTGCTTGGCCTTCAACCATTTCAGGTAGTGTATGACGTCAGCATCAGCGCCTTTCCAGGATGCCTGGCCAAATCCTTGTCACCAAGGTGTACCACCCACATCTCTGGTGGAAACTGGCCAAAGGCCTCCACCCTGCGAAGCTGGCACCACAGCATGACGAGCAGCCCTATCCAATGTGACGTGTGCTCTGGCTCCGAGACCCAGGTCGCTCCCCCATGGGGATGCAGCCACGTAACGCTCTGCCCAGTATACATAGCTGGCTGCTAATCACAATGTGCCTCCGTCTCACCGACCCTATGGGACCTGTGAAGACATAACAAGACCAGGCCCCTGCCTATACGTTAGGTAGTGTTCTTATATATCTGCAGTAACTGGATGATGACCACCGGCCTAAACGCATGATCTCTTCCAAGCTATAGCCCTGGGCTGCCGCAGTGGAGGCTGGACCACTTCTGAATGAATGTGTCTAATGCTAAGTCGGTTAATTTCCAGAACTGATATTTCATCAAAGGTGACTTATCAGTATGTTGAAGGAAATAACCGGTCCTGTCCTCTAACCTTTAATATGCCTGTGAGGCTTTCACAGGGCAGATGCTACTATGCTACACTGCCCTAAGGTGATTTGTGTACCCTTGCCTAGCTGATCGGCCTTGGATCGCCGAATAAGAATTTGAACCTTCCCTTATTCAACCTTAATGTCCTGCTGTTGCAGGGTTAGCTTAGATTTATCATTTGTCCCAGATGCAACCACCTCGCTAATTCTAAGGGCCCCAAAGAACGTCGTTAATGACGCTGCTTCGAATAAGGCCCTTTTGTATTCGTCCCTACATAAGAGCACCCATTGTGTGTAAATGCACTCTAATAACGGAGGTGATATAGGAGCCCTGGTATCTTGTACTCTACCCCTTTCTTTGGACCATCCTTCTATCATTTTCCTTATACGGTAATCCCCTGAGTGATCTATAGCCATTAATTTTATGTAAAAGGCCAGTGTTGACAGCCTTCCATGAATAGTTCCAGGTGCCAGACCCTTTCTATTTGAATGTACAATAAATTATTGTAAATGTTCGACCAGTGCCGGCAAAGCCAGCTCCAAATCGACCATTTTCTTAAATTCCTGGAACTCTATACTCACGGCCAAATAACCCTTCCTTGTCCTCAGTGCCAGGGCCAAACCTATCACTCTTGATGCATCTTCACGCCAATTTGCCAGACCTCCGGGGGCAGAACTTCCGGGAAGTCCTTGGCTCCGGGGTCTAGCTCCCTAAACCGCTCGATCTGTTGGTGCAACAATGCATCAGCTATCCTATTTTCTAGACCCGGTACATGCCGGGCATGCACTAGTATGGTAAACTGCGGTGCCCGTAATGTAAACGCTCTGACCAATGTCAAAACCCGTTCTGACTGTGACGTTAGGTTGTTTATAATGTAAACAACCACTTGATTGTCACACCTAAATCGTAATACCGGATTTGACCGCTCTTCGGCCCATATCCAAAGTGCACCCACTATTGGGAAAAAAATTTAGGAATGTCAAATCTCTGGTAATGCCGTTCTGATGCCCCTCATCAGGCCAAGTGTCAGCACACTACCTTCCTCTGAAGTAAATTCCAAATCCTAAGAATCCTGCTGCATCTGAAAGAACCTGGAAATCTGCTTTCAGCCCAATTTCACCTCTCCAGAAGGAGATCCCATTAAATTCTGCTAAAAACTGACTTCATACTAATAGATCTTCTTTCCTTCCGTGTGTGACCCTAATCGTATGCAGCGGTCGATGTAGACCCTTCATAGTATTGCACAGTCGCCGCAGAAATGGGCGCCCAGGTGCCACCACTCTACAGGCGAAGTTCAGGTGCCCTACTATCTCCTGGAGCTCCCTTAGCGACACCTTTCGCCTCTGCAATAGTGTCGCTATCCTGGTCCTAAGATCCGCTAGTTTATTGTCTGGCAGCCATGATGTTTTCTGCATCGTGTCCAGCTCTATCCCTAGGAAAGTGAGGGATGTGGTTGGTCCCTCTGTTTTCTCTTCAGCTAGGGGTGGTCCCAGCTCTTCTGATAATGCCTGGGAGCTATTCAGGATGAGTTCCTGAGTTCAACCTTCCTGAGTTCCCTTCCCCACAGAAAAGGTAGTCATCGAGATAATGGGCAGTAGATTTACAGCCCACCTTAAACCTGAGCTTCCATTCAATAACTGAGCTGAATCATTCGAATGCAGCGCATAACACTGAACAGCCCCTAAATAAAGCCCTGTCTATGTAAAAGGATCCCTGGAAATGGAATCCTAACAATACAAAGTCCAGGGGGTGAACTGGCGAAATTCAAAACGCTGATTTTATATCGTATTTCGCCAGTTCGGCCCCTGCACCACACTTCCTAACCATACGCACTGCCTCATCAAAAGAGGTGTATCTCACAGTACATAATTCTGGAGGGATAGTGTCGCTGACTGACGTTCCCTCCGGAAAGGACAAGTGATGGATTAGTTGAAACTCGCCCTGGGCCTTCTTAGGCACAATACCTAATGGAGAGACCCTCAGGTTCTCCAGAGGTGACATTGAAAAGGAGGCGAGGACCCTTCCTTCCTTTACTTCCTTGTCTATCGTACTCTGGACAATACTTTCCATACCGTGCACGGATCGGAGGTTCTGCGCAAAAAATGCTCTGCGCTCGCCCGCTGCTGGGATCCTAAACCATTTTTTAAAGTCTTCTAAAAGATACTTAGCGCCCTGTCTACGGGGGTAGGAATTTAACCAAGCTTCCCAAACCTTACCTTAATTGGGCTGGGTCCCTTTTCCAGGAGTACCCCCGCCGCTGTTGGGCTTTTTACCGCCTCCTGTACCCTTGTTCTGGTGCTGGGCGTCGGCTGTAAATATGATGAATTTGGGTGCTGACCTCCACAGGTGGTACACTCATGCCTGAAGCAGCATGGTCTCTTTGTACAAGTGCCCTTGGAGTTGTACTCACAACAGACCCGGCAGGGTTGACCGCCTGCCTCACTCCAAGGTGGGGATTCTGACCAAGGGCGACCTCGCTATTCAGCTGACTGCTATCAAATCTGTCTCCAAAATTTGGCCTAGCAGGGGTCATGTGCTGCAGCCACGGACGGGTAAGGCCAAACCCCTATGCTACCAGTGTTGTTAGGTTGGGCTGGCAATGTGAAAGGAGGGTATGGCGTGCCCCAGCCACTGAATTGTGGACTGGAACATGGCAATGCAGTGCTGGGAAGCCCTGCGCTCTGTGAATTGTATTGTGCTTAAAGTGCGTGATTGAATTGACTGCCGCCGGCCCAAGGCCATGCGGGAATCGGTGTGTACGTGCCCGGTGCAGTGGCTGGCCCACCTGATGAAGTCGTTGCCATACTTGGTCCATCCCCAGTGTATGGTCTGTCAGGGCCGACTTCATCTGCTTCCTCTTGCACCTCCTGGCACACAGTCGCTGTTTTGGCCGTTACGGGAGTTGACGATCTTCTACCCTTCTCCGCGCGCCGTGACCTTGGTGTCGAAGAAGCTCCATCTGCATCGCATCTGGCGGTCGCTTCAAGTCACTGCTCTGCCTCAAGAACAGCAAATCTAGCCATTAGATCATGCGCTATTGCCTTGAGCTTAGCCCTACGGTGGCTCTTGGCATCCCTGGCTGATCTGTGTGGCTGAACCTCGCTTGGCTGTGGAGCTTGTCTCTCCAGCCGTTCAGTCTCTAATGCAGAGATTTTTCCTTGAAGTTCTTGCCATACTGGCCAGGATTCCTCATCAGAAGAGGATTGGGAAGGTGACACCTGGGGAGCTGGCCTTTTTTTTTTTTTTTTTTTTTTTTTGGCCGGCTGTTTCCCCTGTCTTGTTGCCCTGGCCTTTCCTCAATGCTATTATGAACCAAGGTTTCCTATTGGGTAAGTAATACCTTTGCCAATCTAGTTGAGAATTCTTCTCATTACATGATAAGAGCCTAGGTTCCTAACTTAGTGCCCCTTAGGTGTGTAGCAATTACTTGCACCAGTAGTAAAGAGGGTCCTGGCTATATATTATTATTATTATTATTATTATTATTATTATTATTATTATTATTATTATTATTATTATTATTATTATTATTATTATTATTATTATTATTATTATTATTTTGGACCAAAATTATTAATTCTTAATGATACTTAATTGGTTAAATGTCCAAATCAACCACACCTTTAAAATTAATTATTAGTTTAAAAATTAATCAAACTGCTTTGTTATTTTATTAGCTAAATTAATTAATTATTCACTACTATTCATAATTGTTAACCACTTAATTAATTTTTAAATCAAATTAGTTTACTATAGGTATATGGTATTAATAAATTAAATTATTTAATATATTATTTATTAATTTATTTAATATTATATATACAGATATACACATGTGTGTGTGTATGTATAAATACGCCAAAAGCTATCCGAAAAGGGGGAAGGTTTGTCTGGGCCGAGACTCGTTTAATAGAGCCAGTAACCGATGCCACGACCCCAAGCCTGTAGTCTCACCCCTCTATATTTAATTAATTTCTATGAAAGAGTAGATTAAACGTTTTTTAAAAAAAGAACACCGTTTGTGCCCGCACGTGGCCAGCGCGAGCCGCTCCGCTGCTGCCGCTCCCTTCTCCCTTCGCAATCTACCAAAGCCGCAAACTTAGTATAAATAAGAAAGCAGTCCAATTTTAAAAAAAAAATTAAATAAATAACAGCACCCTGGGAGGGAGCCGATGCTACCCTCCCTTCCTTCAAAAACACCGATCTTCTTGATGACGCAGCAATAAATTGCAGACCTCGGCGGAGCTCTCTTTCTCTCTCAGTGCCCGAAAAGAAGAGGACGGCTAGAGGGGGGAATGCCCCTTAAATAACCTGGCGTTCCCCCCTTGCTCTCAGAACTCTCGAGAGACCAATAAGGTCTCGCGCTATCCGAGGGTGGGAGGCAAAGAGCGAGCCACACTGCCCGAAGCCTCAGCTCGCCAGCATTATCCTGTTTTGGTCAGACCTCGCTTATTCTGCTTTGATCAGAACTTGCCTGGAGTACATTATCAATTCTGGTTGCACTGTTTATCTATCACAGAAGGACATTGACAAGCTGGCATGTATCCACAGAAGGGTGACAGAGGTAGTAAGGTGTCTGGAAGCCAAACTGTAGGAGGAATGTTTGGAGGGACTGGGTAGGTTTGACCTGGAAAAGAGAATACTGATATGATAGCCATCTTCAAATACCTCACATGTTGTTTTCTTCAGCTCTAGAGGGTAAGAACAAATGTATTCAAATTACAAGAAAGGAGATCTTTTTATTAAATGTTAAGAACTTCCTCATGACAATCTCTTGACAGAACCTCCAGGCAAATAGTGGAACAGATTGTGTTGGAGAGTGATGGCTTCTTCTTCTTTAGAGATTTTCAAACAGTTGTTGGATCTGTCAGGAATGCACTAGCTGTGGACTTCCTCAATTACCCAGGATGGATCTTGGGGTCCCTTCCAAGTTGTAATAATTGTGGAAACTGGCCAAAATGTAAATTTCCCACCCCTTCATTCATTGGTTATTTGGGCTTTTATAAATTACTGCTGGACAGTTTCTCAGTTTGGCTTTGAGTTAAAGATGCTTATCTGTAACTGGGCATCTTTCCCAGCATGCTGATAAGAAGCTGCCTATCTGGAGAACAGGCTGTTCCTGGTTGGGAGGCGGGTGCCTCCTCCTGCTAGCTGCCCCTGCTAATACACTTCTCATATCTTCAGGAATGTAGACAGACAGAGTGTATAAAAGCATTCTTAGCCGGTTGGGTCATATTGAGACAAGGACACACAATGGGTTTGAACAACTGCTATGTCCCAGCAAATGATGTTTGCTGGATTTGGAGGGGAACTCATCCAGATTGATGAGACCTGCCAGATTTCTCTAATACAGTCATCTGATGTGTCACTAGAACCACCACAGTTTACAAGAAATTCAAAAGAACACAAGTGGCAGTGATTTTTCTTAAACATCCTTCTACTTGTTCACCTTGGGGCTCTGAGCTTGCATCTCAATTAAGACACAAGCCTTCAGTTCTGTAATTCTATTACCCCACCCAGCAGCATAATCTTCTATCCAAGTGTGAATATGCAGCTGCCAAGTGCTGGAGCAGTGGACAAGACTTCTTCAACCATGGTTTCCATAAAAGTGAGACTCATTGAACTACTCAAACTTTATTTTATTGGGGTAGAGACAAGAAAAAGCAACAGTCCCCTCTCAACCCCTCTCAACCCGACAGTCCTTTGGGTGGCTGAATTATCATCACTAGCTCCTCGAGCTACTCAATCCTTACTTGTTCCCCAGTTGCCATCACTGGGGTTGGAGTCTCAAAAGTCTGATGACATTGGAGCTTCAGCAAACACCCCTCTAAAGGTGGCTTAAAGTGCTGATACCCTGTCATTGTCCAAGAGTCCCTGACTCCTTCCAGAGGCTTAGCTGCTGCTTCACCCTTTCCATGACCCTTAGCCTGAAGTAGCTGTATCTAGACCAGGAATTTGATCCAAGGGTCTTCTATGTAGGCATAGTCTACAACCCCCTTGGCACAGAAAATGGGATCCAGTTCTTCAGTGGCATCATGCCACATCACCACCCCCTCCAACCTGGCCTGGTCTCCAGATTCTCAGACTCTGTCTTGGTCTCTAATTCCTGTTCCACTTTGATCTGACCCCCTTCTCCTCAAACTCTCTCCCATTATCCCCAATGGCTGTCCACTTGATCCAGCCTTCACCATCTTATCTGCCATCTCCTACTCCCTGCCCTGGGCCGTCATTCTGTGCTTGCCCCTCCCCTCAAGGCCTGGTCATTGCTAAATCCAACAGGACCTCCAGGAGACATGGGGTGAGGGCAGATGGCCTGCTTGAGGCACCAGTAGCAACCCCCTCACACACTTTATCCAAAAGAGGCCTCTAAAATGATTTGCCAATTAAAACTTTTAAATGAAATTGTTTATATTACTTACTCCCTTTCTATTGTCTAAAACCTTTTAGGAAATAATAGCAATGCTTTGAAGATGTCTTTGAAGGTTTTTTAGGGTCAAAATCCAAAAATCGCATGCACCAAGGTACACCTGAGCTGACAAAATCCCACAAGTACCAATTTTATGCCAGTTTGAAATAAATGCAACAAAACTAATGTAAACTGTATTTGTCTAGCCTAAACGTCTGTTTTCAGTTATTTTATATTTAATTTTTGCATGTAAATTTATAGACTTTTCTGCCACAAGGCACACAAAGCAACTGACAGCCAATAATTAAAACATATGAGAGTACCCTTTATAGTTCTCCAATCAATACACTCTATAAAAATACCCTGCAGTAACCATTTTTTCACAAAATGAACTGTAGACATATAAAGCACCAACATCCAATAAATAAAATATAGATGAAGAGCTGTCTGGTTCCATGAAAGAGTTGTCTGGTTCCAAATAAAAAGAGAAAAGGAAAGGAAAAGGAAAAGGAAGAGGAAAAGGAAGAGTGAGGATGCTGATTGGGTGCAACTCTGAGCAACCTGCCTTGCTTGTAATGCACCATTGCTGCATGTCACTTACCTGTTTTGTACATCAGTTTGCTAAAGAATCCGTAACAGTTCTAGTCTGCTCTTTGTGTGGAATTGCAAAAAGTCACAGGATGTGGTGTACAATGTGAGTTTACAGTATGAGTACGTGTCTATAAGACACAGCTGGTGGCTTCTACTGCATTTGTGAGTCATGAGTTGTGCAGGCTTCCTTTGTATAATTTTACCGTCTTCCAAAAAGACTGATGAGCACGTGATTTCCCTGTTGGGTTGTGCAACCACATGTACAAATGGTAGCTGCACATATAACAGTGAGAGGCAGCCGAGAAGTTGCAGAGAGACATGGAAGGGCCACAGCTATATGTGGCATCTGCTTTCCTGTGCCCCTCCCCAAACACACACACACACACACACAAGCTCTCTGGCTGCTCTCACAAGTAATAGAAGATACTGTCTTGACACCAGTGTTGAAATCAGATTCAGCTGCCAGTCTGGTCACTTGTATGTGGAATGAAGAACGATTCATTTTGTTCTTACCCCAAACTGCAAAATTTGGGGAATAGTCTTGCTTTCTACTGTACCTCAACATAGAAAACATGGGCTTGGATGTCTACCTTCCATTGCTGGATGCCAATACAGCAGTGAACAGATGCTGGTGCTGGACAGTGTCAACTTACGGTTCATAAGTAGTGGGGAAGGATGACCTCAACTCCTTCCTTCTTCTTCTATCGTTAAGATGCCATCAGTAGTGGCAGAGAGAACAACTCCAGTTTTCTTACCAACGTCAGATGCAGTCCACCAATGCTTTTGGAAGAATATATTTCATGGCCTTCCTCCAATGATTAGATTCTAATGCATGAAGTACAGTAATCAGCTAGCAAGGTTGTTCTATACTATACAAAACTGATTCTGACCATTGTGCAAACTGAAAACTGAAATGGAACATTTAAGAGGAAAATACTATTTTCAGTACAGAAGAGTGGAAGATTGATATAGAAGTAGCATTTTGTTATGTTTCATAACCTACTCCTGCAGATACTTTAAATACAGGCCCTTGGGCAGAAAAAGAATCTACCCTTCTAAAATTTGTCATGTTTTCCTTGCATAGCAGTATTTTCAGCTGTATGGCAGATAATAATTACAACACATTTAGTCCTGATTATGTCTAAAGATATTCTGTCACAAATGTGGCTTAGAAATGTTTATAGCTATCCAGTTATGCATTAGTAGTTAGTCAATGTCCAGTGAAATTAATACAAGGATCAGGGTTTTCTAATGAACAAAGTCTATGTTCACAAATATTCACAGTACAGAAGTGTCCACTGAATTGTTTATTCCCAAATAAACAGCGATTACATGTTCTTTATAAAGTTGTTCTTCTCAGTGCTTATGGAGGTGGGGACGAGTTAGAATAAGTGGACACTGCAACCACTAAGGCAATTCAGAGATCACAAATGTCACTTCAAATGGCAGTGAGAACTATACAACAGTGTTCTTGCAGTCCCGTTGCTGTTCCAGCATGAAACAATTACCAAACACAGCACTATTCATTCTGCTCAGGCATGCCTTTGGAAAGCATTTTCTCCTCCTTTCCTAATCGTTTCACCTTTTTTCTCTCCATGTCCTCCCTATTAGGTTCAAAAGCCTTGTCCTGTATCTGAGCCCTGGTCTGTGTCGATGACACACTCCTCATGGAGTATTTGTTGTCTCTTGCTGTTTGCTGGATGGTTGGGCTGGTTGACTCTCAGCCAGTCAATTAAACAGAAACTTAAAGTTATGTGGCAACATAATTTTCCCTTCTCTCTTGTCTGTTTACAGAGAGATCTGCCACCAAGGGCAGGGCAGCACTGTAAATCTATAGCAGATTGTAAACTGTCAGCTCCTTTATGAGAATCCTCTCCAGGCAACCCTCAGGCTTCAGAGATAATCAGTAAATCATCATTCACAGCAGTCCTGGGTACCTGCTGGTTCACCTAACACTTCCTTGTTTTGCTTTCTGTTATTAATCCCAAAGTGTGCTCTATGAGTTTGGTGTGCTCATCTTCCCAAAGAGGAGGCCAGACGGGCTGCTCAAAAAAGGATCTCTGCTCTTCTGCACCTTTGGTGTCCAACACATGTATGTCCCCATATGCCAAATTAATCAAAATCACAGCCTGAGATGCCACATATGCTTTGCTCCATTCTGCTGAAGTTTTTCCTCCAAACCATTTTTTAAAAAAGATGTTTGTTTGTTTGTTTGTTTGTAGGTCCCTGAAAATTGCTTGCAAACTTCAGCTGATTCCAAACATTGCTACTGTGTTGGCATCTTGTGGTCCCTTGAAAGATGAAAAATGGTTGATTATGTGTCTGCATAAAGCCACTACCAAGCTTTTTCAGTCCTGAGACCTCAAGTAGAAGCATTCCCCAAAGGCAGCTCTCTGCTCACGGGATGCTCTCATTGACAAAAGAGGTAAATGCCCATAAAAACTCTTGAAGCAACTCGCAGAACATTTTTTAGACTTTCCTTAGTAACAAAGACTTTACTCATGGACCTTCCATGAAGAATGTTATGATAAGCACATGTACTTCCAAATTCACGCCTACACTACATACTGCTCAATCCTCATTCGACTGATCCTTCCCCTTAATCATCCTTTTAAAAAAAAGTTGTTCCATAATTCTGCAAACTTTATGGTTCCCCAAAACTGTTGATATCTCCCTCTGTTTTCCCCATTTTGTTCACAACCGTGAAGAGGGTAGGTAGTCCTACTCCTTTTACCCTTATCTGAATGGTCAGGTCACCTTTTATCCATTCATCTTATATGCAGATCAATTATTGTCGTTGATCAAATCAAGCTAGCAGTCTAGCACTAATCTCCCATTTCCAAACTCAACACATTGAGGAGGAGTGGTTCCCTATCTTTCTGAGTTTCGTAGTGATGGTTAATTAGAGGGGGGAACTGATGAGGTCAAAGCCAGTCACTTACTAACCCTGCTCCAGCACTATTCTTAAAGATTTAGCTACATGCATCCCTATCACTTCATTTTTGTTATTACATCATTCCTGTATTCAGTGTCACATCCTCTAAGAAAGCAGTCTATTTTTTTTTTAGAACCCGCTGCACATCATTGAGATGGAACTGGCTCTTTGGGATCCATTTTTGGTTAGCCAGACAACATTGCCCTGCTGCCTGACCCTGGGACATTCATAGGCTGAATAAGCCTATAAGCCCATTTCCTAACATATTATTATTTTTCTTCCCAAAGAAATAATATTTTTAAAAAACAAAGTTAGTTTCTTGTATGATTTTCTCAGCTCAGCTGTTTAGAAGAAAGGGTTCCATGAAAGCATCTTTCAAAAAGATAAAGACAAATGAAACTATGTTCAAAGGAAAGTTTACAAATTTGAGGTTCCCTAGGGTTAGGGCAACACCACTCAGTGTGGTGTAGTGGACAGGGGGATAGACTAGGGCTCTGGTGAATAGGGTTCAAATCCCCGCTCAGCTATGGAAACTGACTGGGGGAGTGGAACTGGTAAAATCACTCCTTAAATATCTTACCTTGTAAGTAGAGATGGGCACAAATCAGAAAAATGATGAATCCAGCTGGTTCATGGTTCATGGCTAACCATGAAACATGAACCACCCCAAACTTGCAGAAAAACAAACCAGTTCACAGCTCATTTTTCCAATTCATGCCTGGAGGGAGGGGAGCCTTTGGTGCTTCATTTTGTTTCAGCAAAACAGACTGCAAAAACAAAACCATGAACCAGCCTGGTTCATGGTTTTATTTTCCAGTTCATAGTTTGGTTTGTGGCCATCTCTACTTGAAAGCCCTATTAGGGTCTCTATAAGTCAGTTCCAGCTGGATGGCACAGAACACATACAGGTTAATTTACACCTCTTGGGGGATGAAATGATTTAACACAATGTGTTGCATGGTGGGGTGCAAAACATGATACATGCATAAAAGTCAGTGACCAAATGTATGATCCAGTCCTGAAAGGGAAAGTACAGTTGGAATCAAGAGGCAATCTCTCTTACATGAACCATGAGTACATAATCTTGCACAGGTTCTATGAGTGACTTTGGCTCTTGCTAAGCAGGATTATACCTTCTGCAAGAGATGAACAAATTGTTGCATGCTATAGATGAATAATCTATGTTCTCTTCTGTTGTTAAAAAGGAGTAGCCTTGTATCAACCACAGAAAAGGAGGGGCGGATAAATTATTGTTTTCATGAAGGAAGTGGCTGGAAAGTAAATTAACCGCTGTTACTTCCAAGCAATTTTCCAGGCAAGATGTGTGTGTTTTTAAATAGCATTTCGCAACTTTGGTCCCTTCTCAAGCTTCTCCATTTCAAACATGGGCAGATGAATTTTCCTTTTAAAAAAAACTGTCTGTGCACTCATGTGTATATCAATGCTTTCCAATGCTATTCTTTTTCAAGCCTTTAGAATTATGCAGAATAAAGTTGCTTAAGGTTTTTTCCGGGCCAAACAGCCTGAAAAACCTACAACAACCATCGGATCCCGGCCGTGAAAGCCTTCGAGAATACAAAGTTGCTTCACTCAGGATTTTCTGCTCCCAACTTCACTCTCGAGCTTTATTTTTCACTGAAAATGAAAAAAAAAAGAAGAATGTTCTCTTTAGCCATTGTCAGGCATGTTGTGTTCCACGAGATGTCTATTTCAGAAAGAGAACAAAGGAATTGAACCAAACAGCAGGCTCTAAAATGTAGTACTATTGGCATAATGCAGCTTTTGTTCAAGTAACTACAAATAACTACAATCTCAGAGGAGAAACTAGCTGGAAAATTCCTAATAAGCCAACCTACTCCTGGACATGTGGGTGGAAGAAAGGTAAAGAGAAGTGAATGTCTTTAAAAGGAAAAAAAAAATAGCGCAAGTTATATTGTTTTTGGTCATTTGTACAGGTGATGCCTTTGTTTCCAGAGTTGATATGGAGAAGTGGAGATGGACCAGCAGAAAAACACCAATAAAAAACCCTAAGCAAATGATACTCACCCACAAAGTGTGCAGATCAACACTGAACAATGCCTTACTAGGCTCTGTACAAGCAGATCCTGCACTGGAGCAAACTGGAGCAAAGGAGAGAAAAAATGCACCTCCAGACAGTGGGGTGTTTAAAAAGAAACCCCAAAACAAGGTTTTCAAATCCTGCTTTGATTCTCTGTTGGCACTAATTTCAGCCTTGCTTTGTTTTGGACACCAGGGTGAAATACTGGTATCATGGGAACAAATGTGGATGAAAGACTGGATTTAGCTACATACTCTGCCACTGAGCTACGAGTCTTCCTCTCTATTGGTTAATTAAAATGCATATAACTGATCTGGATATCAAAAATAGAGGAAAACAACCAGAATACAGCAGTGTGGCTGCAAAGGCACATGGAATCTGTCTGTCCGTTTACAATGGTTGTATCTCACCCAACTCAAATGTCGTCAGAATCATCAATAATTATAAAAATAAAAAGAAATAACACAACTACAAATTTTGCTATAGAAACCAATCAGCCAAAACAGTGTCAAGACTTGAGTCCAGTTCCTGTCAAGGAGGCACAGAGGGGAAATTGAACTCCTAACCTCTAGCTTAAGAAATGAACACACATGAGTTTCAGCAGAGAAGAATCTTAGCCTGGCATATTGAATGCTGCCTATGAAGATGCCACTTCCAAAAAGACTATATGCTTTTACTTACACAGGATTCTATCCAATCTTACACAAACCTGTCATTTACACACTCTCACTCTCAGAAAGAACACAATGTTTCCTATTTAGTAAAGAGAATACACCTCACCCTGTTTTGGGACCCAGTCTCTATGGTAGCCACTGTCTTTTCATTGCCTTTTGAGGGAGATGCAGGAGAAACATTCTGCTAATCTTCCTGACACAATGTCCATGATGCTGAGAGGGCTTGAGTTTCAACTTTTCAAAAATACATATGACTAGACCTCTTCATGCACATTGGTGGATCAAACCAGGTACAAATCTTGCCTCTTCTGGCAGTTCAGTACAGGTAATATAATCCCCCAAGGGAGACATGTCTGCCTCATATTTGAGAATGAGAAGGAATCAGGAAATGTTTACTGGGTAGAAATATTTTGAGAAAAATAAAAAGCAAAGCATTGCAGTTTGTCCTAGGCTGCACTTGTGGTTATGTAAAGTGATGGAACAGTTTGGCTCAAATTTCAAAAGAGAGCTGCAGTGCTAAATTGTACGGGAGCCAAACGAAACAGCTTGGATTCTTGTGGCAAATTATTGCGGGTCCCTGGCATCAGGCAGAAGTAAATGTGTCACATTTTGAGAGGGAGTGAGTTAGTTAAGGAACTCTCTTTCAGGTACACACACACATGCACAACATAGTTGTGGTTTTACTTACCTGCCATACACATACAGGAACAAAAACATGAAACAACAGATGTGAATAAAATAAAAGAGGCTAGCTTCACTGAATGTAAATCAAAATAAATGTCTACAACCAGATTTGGTCATATTTAGCTCCTTTGAAATCAACCAAGGCCATTGCTTTCCAACATGTTAATAAAACGACCTGGCATTAAGGTTGAGTAGTACTGGCCTGATCTTCTGATAACTGCAAATTATTTAGAGTGATTAGGGGAGAAATGTAAATAAGCTCAAAAGGATCTTTCCAAACTAGGTAAACAGACATTAGAATGGCAAATGACAATCATGTGAACAAGTGTGAAGTGATGGATATTATGGCAAAAAACCCAAACTTCACATTTACAACTGATAAAATTGGATCTGGCAGCAGCTGAGCAAGAAAGGGAATCAGATAGCTAGATGGAAATGTTGACCCATGAGCATTCATTGTTAAAAAAAATAAATCCAAGTTGGACATAACTAGAAAAGGAATCATAAATCCAACTGTCTCTATCATATCGCTTTACAAATCATGCAGCCACACAGGCAATATTATGTGCGGTTCTGAGGTTGAGCTATATGATGCAGTTAAGATCACATTGAAAGCAGACTCTCATAAGAGACAAAAGATTTTTCTTTATTCTAACACAAGGAGTCTCCAGCTCTGCATGCTGCAAATTAGCTTGCTTTTGTTTTGTGAATGGTGTTCAGAAGTAAATAAAGGTTTCATCTGCAAGACTGATTGCACAGGCATAGAAAGAATCTGGATCTGTTTCGGGTGGGATTGCACTCCTTCTTAAGACCAGGTTCACAGCTCAGAAGTTCTCTTGGACCCACTTTTGTTATTGGAACACCATGTAGCTAAAGTGGGCAGGAGTACCTTTATCCAGCTGTGGTGCTTGCATCAACTGTGCCCCTTCCCAGGATAAATGGATTTGGCCACAGTGATTCGTGCCAGCATCATCTGTACCTTCCATTACCTTTTTTAGGGGGAGAGAGATTTACATTGGACTGGGGGAAGAGATAACAGCTGTTTAAATGCTCCTATGGGCCAGAGAAAAAACTGCCACTATCAATGACCTGTGCCAGTCCGCATTCTTGCATGGCAAGATTTTTTTGAACAAAGGGAGACTCATACCTTTTCTCTTTGGAGGATGGAAAGAAAAAAATGATATATATTCTATCTGTTTACCCAGAACTTTCCCCTTGCTTCTGCTGACCTACTGGATGGACCAATGTCTGGATTGACAGCACCCGCTTTTAGTTCAGCTCTCAAAATTTGGATGCCAAAAGGAGGGCGGGGAGAGAGAGAGGATACATAGTGCTTTGTGGTTGGCTACATACGTAAGGATCCAGAATTTATATGAAGCCATGAGACTCAACATCATTCCTATTCAGGTAAACAAACTGCATCCATGGTGGGTACAGCCACACATTTTCCCTACTGCTTCTATCCCTGGCTCCTCAAAAGAAAAATGTTACAAAGCATGGAAAGTTTACTCATAGAGACTAAGGGTGTGATCAAATGGACATGTCACTCCTTGATTGGTCCACTATGAGGATGAGTTGGTTCACTCCTTTTTCCAGCAATCATGCAATGTAACCACTGGAGCAACCACTGGCCTGTCCCCAGAGCATTCCCACCCCCACCTTTCTGGGTCTCTGTCAGGGGCTTCTACTCTTTTTATGCAGGAAGGATCTCTCTGTTTTGGTTCGTTTCCAGCACATGTGATAGTTGGAAATGAAATGAAGTCAACTTTTGCTGTCAAGTCTCCTTCTGCTGTTAATTTGCTATATTGTGAGAAGACGGCTACTTGGGATATTGGCAAATTAAACTCTTCTGCTGCTCTTCTACGGAGGGGCAGAGGAAGTTTTTTTTTAAAAGACTCTATTAGGACAGCACAAATGCACTGCATCACTCATTTAAAAAAAATTAAAACTGAAAATTTCCTCCCAGAAGCAGGAGGGGACAGGAGAGGGCAGTGAGGTGTGTGTGTTTTTCCCTTTTCTTCCACTTCTTAAAGGATGGTTCAATAATCTGTCCGTAGCCGAATCCATCACCAGCTGGTACTCACTGACGGATTCAACCATGGGCAGGGGTCTCAACCAGATGCTTAGGACAAGTGAAAGAAAAGGGGGGGGAAATGCCCCCTTGTTGCCCCCTTCTGTCTCCTCCTGCTTCCAGGAGGAAATTTTCTTTTAAAAAAAATGATAAGTGATGTGGCACATCTGTGCTGCCCTAATAGAACCTTACATTTCTTTTTAATTCCTCAGCTTCTGAAAAGAAGCAGTGTTTAATTTCCCAATATCCTGAATTGTCTCTCTTCTTAAGCCACTTAACCTGCCCCAGCCTGCCCCAAAAGAGCCCAAGTACACAAGCCCTAAAGCTCTGAGAATTCCCCAGGCAACATGGTCAGTGGCCACGCTGGCGAGGGGATTCTGGGTGTGGCTGTGCAAGAAAAGGCAATGTTTTGCAAACTGTGAGTTAGTTTTAGTGACCACAGTTGGTCTGTGATAAAGCCAAATCCAGCCAATCACAGTTTGGCATTTACCCAGTAATGGAGAGGGGAATTTTAATGCTTATACTAGACTCCTGAAGACTGAAAGGAGTATTTCATACTATTTCATAATGTAACATAGAAAAATCGTAAAGTGCACTTGTCAAAGGGGGGTTGTATGGACAGAACAATGGATTTAGCATCACAGAGGGAAACAGTGAAATTATAGGTTTCTGAGGAGAAAGTGTGCTGCCAATGTTTTATTGAAGAACTTGAAGAGGCACACTTGTAAAATTGGTGAGTTTTAGAAAAACACGATAACTGTAAAGTCAAAGGTGTTCAGTCTTTTATCTTCTCTTCAGAATTCAGCATTGCAGAATAGTCAGGTCTGAGAAATCTCTACCTAATATGCATGTGTAGCTTAAAAACTGAAAGACTGCGTAAGAGCTTATTGCTATTAGAATTTCTTCCAGGCTAATACTTTAGCATTAATTCACTCTCCCCGGTCCTTTCAACCAACCAAATAAAGCTCATGAGAGCTTCTATGCTTTAAAAAATTCTTGAGAGGACTTTTATTTATTTAGAACATTTATTCTACATCTTTCTCCCATCATGGAAACAGATTTTGGAACATTGTTTTAAAAAGTAAAACATTAGTGTGAATTATAAGTAAACAACATTTTGGAGTTATAAATAAATGTTGATTATTAGACAGAAAACTTACGGTGATACAAATCATTGTGTAAAATCATGCAAATAGTATCATTGTGCTGGCATTATCCCCAAAAAGCAATAGGTATTTTTCATGCATTATTTCCAAGCTTGGCATGGAACTCAGGATGGTATGCCCCATAGTACAAGACTGTGTACAAATCTAGCTTAGTAAGGTGGAAGTTATGTTTGTGGACTGCAACTGCTGCACTGCATCCTCAGAGCACATCCAGTTTCCAAAAAAGCAGTCGTCCACATCCATGAGTTATGCCAAACAGTCCGGTGCAAATAATTCATCATTTTAAATCATAGGGGCAGACAGAAACAGGTCACCAGACAGTTCAGGTTGTAAATCTTTCCAAGGAGTCCAGGCAAAGCAAATATATGGGTGAATGGTTATTGAGTTGTCTCCCACAAACTAATTTATGGTGCTCATGGATTTTATAGCTATTAGCATGCCTGTCTTAGGTTGTTTCCAATCAGTTGTCAAGAGATTTTGAGACTCTGATGTTGCTTTTCCTTGGATTTTCTGAGCTTTCACCTTTCTCTTGAGCAATGGGTCTCACATCTGCCAAGCTCTTCTCATCATCTGATGTCTCACCAGTAGAATTGTCCTCAGCCCTTCTCCTCAAGGCTTCCCTGAGAGTGCTGTTGGCTAGACCAACAGCACTCTCACAGCTTCCAACCTTGGGTCCCCAGATGTTCTTGAACTAAAACTCCCAGAAACCTTCACCACTATCTGTGCTGGCCAGGATTTCTGTGAGTTGCAGTCCAAGAACATCTAGGGATCTAGGGTTGGGAACCACTGGGCTAGACCACTAAGTTCCTCCTGTTCACTGACCTCTTCTAGCTGCAAGCTATCCTCTTCCCCTTCCAAATATGAATGATCAAGGTGAGGCATGATGGTAGTTGTATCATATGCCCTCCAAAGAACATTGCAAGAAATCCCTTTTTTCATATAAACATGGAACTTGTAATCCAGGATTATGTGGCAAAATACAACGTCAATGTGTCTGAAAAATAGCAATGACAGAAACTCAGATGAGCGCACCTGCCTGGAAGCCATACTCAGGAACAACTGCGTCCAATCTTCTGCCCTTCAGATATTTTAGAATTCAACTTCTATCACCTGATGAATGGCCTTTCATACTGTATAGACAAGTCCGAAGATATTTGGGGCTTGTCTATACAAGCATTTTATTTAATGCTAAAATAAAAAGCATTTTATTAAAGGAGTGAAGCTTTATCACATTAAAAAGGAGGAGGAGGAGGAGAACACATCCTTCATTATTTAATAACATAATTTTTCATTATTATTAAAGGATAATACAAAGATGGAATGATAAGACAAGTGTGGATTTTTATCCTTATACAGAAATGGGACATGCAACAAGTGAGTAGGAATGGGCACTCCTTCTGGAGCAGCTGATGTTGAATATGGACACAAAGAGATTAAATGGACCCAGAATCCAGGTGAAATCTGGCTAACCAGGAAACACAGCAATCATGAACTGGGGTGTGTGGGGGGAAATGTGGTCAGCAGTTGTAGTAGTTGTTGCAGCTCCGACTAGGACTCAGAGCCCAAATGCTCTTATTTTCAGCACACGTGACGCAGGACATTTTTCAAGATCCTGTGTGTGAGGTGCTTTCAAGTCACCCCCACACACAAAAAAACCAAACTTCTCCTCCTTCATCGCCACTTGCTTTGAAGACCTGGAGGAGCACATCAGTTCCCCAAGACTTCGGAGAGACTTGGCAACTCTCAGGACCTTGGATTGCGTCCTAAACTTTAAGCTGTTTTCCTCTGACAAGAGAAAAATGAAACCTCTAAGATAAGACTTATCAACAGATCCTACCCCTTATTTAGAATTCTACCGGAAGGAACTGCTGTACAAATACCACTAGCTCCACATCATGTTAACAAGAAAAATGAGTATCACAGAAGTCTGATAACTGGGCTGTATAAATAAATAATACATGTAAAAGACTGTTGCAATATACCAAGTTTATCTATAGACCTCAGAAATAAGCTTTGCATTCCAAGCACTCCTAAAAGACCTAATTCATCCCCATCCTCATCAATGGAATCACACTGTTCTATTCAGAAGCATAATTTCACATCTCTGGTTTTGTCAGCTAGTTCCATAAAATATTTCCTTCCTTTTCTATAATTCATAAGAACATTTGGAGTCTAACATTATAAATGAGCTCGGGCTTGCATTCATTCACTGTGTGGAAGTGATGGAAATTACTCTTTATGCTGCTTTAATCGGAAAATCCTATCCTAACAGCAGTTTTCATGCAACATTAACTTTGCCTGTGTGTTCAGTAATTCTGTCTCTATAGAAAATGTACATCCATTGCACAGGAAAGCCTTCATCAGTGCTATGTTAAATCCTGCAAGCTGATGTTTTTCTAACTTCCTGGATTTCTCATGCTTGGCATTTTTTTCCTATCCCCTCCCCTGCTTCTTTTTTCTTGGCTCAGCAGACACACCATTCAGGCTACAAAGCACAGCATTTTATCCAGGACTCCCAATTCCAAAAGTAGAACTGCGGAGTTTAAACTAGATGTGCTGCATCAAGGATGCCGTAGACAGGAATGCCTCAGTTTTTTCCTTGCTTCCTACCAAGAATCAAATCAGATTCTTCCTTTGCTCATATCAGAGCATTGCACCATTTCAAATTATGGACTTATATGACAAATAAAGTTCAAACATGTTAAAATGATTAGACTATTTTGGACCAGGAGTGGGTTACTTCAATAGTGTTATATTGGCCGTTTACTAGATCTTCTTTAGTCCACATGGTAGGTCATAAATTGTATGCACATAAATGCTGCATTGGTTGAATTGCTTCACATTTACAGAAAATTTTCCTGTATCCAAGTGACCCCATTTTACTTGATTAGTCTTTGATTTTCCTATTTTGCTTCCAGATGGTCCAGCTAGAATCTTATCCTGGTGGGAGACACTATTTGGTATTCATCCATTCAGCAAGTTGTGTTGTTTTTGTTCTCCATAGCACAGGGACAAAGTTATCATTCTTATTTTTGTGGATGTGCACCCTAGTCTGACCCAACTAGTTTCCTAAGTATGTTGTTTCTGGCAGCAAATTTATGTTTGGTGTTTAGACAATGTTTTTTGTAGGTCAAGGTTCAATTCAGAGTGACACCCAAATACTTGGAGGAAGAGCAATGCTCCAAAATCTTGCCTTCCCTAACTTGGAGTTTCCTCTCTGCTTCTCTGTTCTTTAAGTTGAAGGCACAAACCTATGTTTTTCAGGGGGATGTTTTCATCTGGTTGTTTTTATAATATAAGGAAAGATCTTCTAATGCAGAGGTTAGCTGGTGCTTGATGGACTCAAAGGTTTTCCCTTGGTCTGTCAAGGCAAGATCATCAGCATAGATGAAACTCCTGGCATAAGGGAATATTGGTTAACCATTTGTGTAAATGTTAAAAAGTAATGGTGCCAGGATGCTACCCTGTAAAAGACCATTCCTTTGATTTCTCTAGTGACTGTGCCTCCCTTGAAATTCAACAAAAAATTCAACAAAAAAAATTTTGTTTTGAAATAGAACAGTGACGATTCCTGTTAGTTCTCAATCTTTGGTAAGGAGGTAGAGCTTTTTAAGCAGCAATTATTATCTTAATCTTATATCTTATCATATGCTGCTGTAAGGTCAACAAATGCCACTCCAGTTATTTCATGTGCTTCAAAACCATCTTCTGTATCCTGGGTTAGATTTAAGATTTGAGCCATACTGCTCTTGCCAGCTCTAAAGCCTACCTGTTATGGAAGTAAAACAGGTTCAATTTTAGAGGTTAGACAATTTAATATCACTCATTCAAATACTTTGTATAAGTGGCATAATAGGGAGCTTGGTCTATAGCTTTTGGGATCTGATGGTTCTTTGCCTGGTTTCAGTACAGTGAATAATTTCGTCTTCCGCCATATTTTTGGAATTTGCTTTCTCATCCAGTAGTTATTAAAGAGTCAAAGGAGCCATTCCTTCATGTTTTGCCCAAATACTGGTTGGGGTTTTGCCCAAATATTGCTTGGTTTCCCTGCCAGGAGCAATTGGTGTGCTATTTTGTTGGGGGAGGGGAGTTATATTTGCATGCAGTGTCCTTTTATTTTGATCATTGTTCACTCTTTTCAGTAGTGTCCAAGATTTCTGGATGCTTCTTGCCATGTCAAGTTCTGATTTAGTGTCTACCCAGCAAGTTCTTTTAATTTCTTCAAGAGTCAAGATCAAATTTCTCCCGGCTTTTATTGCATGTTTACTAAATGAATTTTCTTTGAAGTGTGAAATATAATATGAAAAAAAGGTGTGACCACTTATAGTTTGCTGAGCACTTGGGTTGTACACGGATTTCAGATGAATGTGTAAATGCAATCTGATCAGATTATATTATCAGATCTGACTGCATTTATACATTCATCTGAAGACCATGTATAACCCAAGTGCCCAGCAAACTATAAGTCGCCACACTTTTTTTCTTTTGTCTGTTTTTGTATTATTATGGTGCTAAATACAAGATTGTGTTCAGAAAATGGGAAAGGGATTGGCAACAAAAGAAATGGACACTTAATTTACAGACATGCTCCAATTACAGTAAAACCCATTTACAGAAACATCAGAGAAACAATTATGGGTTTAATTTCATGGGAATAGGTGGTTGTACATGTAAAAGAAGATGCGGAGCCAAAATGAAGATAATTTTCTGACTAAATTAAATTGCAAAGATCATGTTGTAAAACTATATATGGATGATCCATGGAAAGGTAACAATTTTCTGAAACCATTGTCCTAGTGAAAATATATTCCCTATCCACAAATTATGCCTTTCAAGTTGTTCAAATTAATGTATTGTTCTGAACTTTCCACAGACATGTAATATTGTTGTTTGGGAACAATCATATCAGCCTTGAGACTTTCATATAATCCTTTAATACCATGGACAAATTCTCATTATTATTAACTTGTTAAATAATTTGAGAACAATTTTAAAGTGTGTCATTTTAACTGTTAAATAAAGAAATAGATTTGTAAGTAATATTCAATATTTCATGTTATTTTAAAGTCATTACTTTTCGAGATTGTAGGACATTTTTATCTATTTTTAGTCAATTTAAATGATTTTTTAGAAAGATTTTAACAGGGTGACTAGCAAATTTATTACACAATCACCAAATTAAGTCTGTGGGATGTGGCGTGGGAAGGGAGGAATCATCTCATTAATAGTGACAACAGGGTCCTTCCTCAACAATCTCACCTTAATGTATTAAGCAGAATTCCCTAAGTTTTGTGCTTACACCACTGCCTCTGGACAAGACATGCAGAAAACGAGAAGAATAAATGGTACCAGGTCAGACTTTAAATGGGGTGCCCCACATTTGAATGATGTCTACAGAAACAACAACACAACCATTGTGATGAAATTCTCTTAGAGTAAGAAAACTAGTACATTTGAGAGAAGAGTTCCAGGTGATGCTCCATGTGCTTGTTTTCTATTGACAGGGAGTTTTAAACACAGAGGTACCATTTTCATTAAAAAAAATCCCCATATACAGTCCATTCTACCTCCTCATTCTGCTACCTGAGTAGACTGGGATTTTATTTCAGTGTCAAAATGAAAAACAAACAACTTGTAAATTATAGAAATGTGAATAAAAATAATTGTGGTTTAGGTAGCTGGCTGCAGAGCGAGAAGTTGAAAGTTCGATTCCCCACTGTGCCTCCTTGACAGGGGCTGAACCCGATAATCCATAAGGTCCCTTCCAGCTCTGCAGTTCTAAGATGATCACAATATTATTCATACCACATAAATTCCATACAAATTGCTTCATATTTTTCCCTTTTGTTGTTTCTTGCTTTACATTTCCAATTTAGTCCTGTCTTTCAAATGGGTTGAAGTTGGACGCTAACGTAGCCTCCTGAGATAAGCAGAATGGATCGGGGTGGGCAACGTGCAGCCCCAAGGTGTTGACCTGTTCCCACTATACCACAGCCAAAACTGCCAAAACTGTACCATTACCTTGAAAACCACGCCTCCAGCTCTAAGAATGCAACCACTACCGTACTCTTACTCTTCCCACGCCCACCAGCAAATTCTCATTCCTTTGGTTTCCTCCCCCCTTGTATTTCTTCTCCATTCAGAGCCCAAGTTGACTTCTTTATTGAGAGCCCAGAGTTGCCACAGTTGCTGCTGAATCTCATCACTTTGTCAATAGCTTGAGCAGAAGTTGCAGATGAAGAATTCTGCCACTCCAACTCCAAGGTGCTCAACCCTACTCTTGGTACAACAGTTCCCAGAAGCCTCTCTGTAAGAGGTACATAAAGCAAAAAGAGTTACAAAGGGAGTTAAGAATAAATAGGAGAAAAAGATTTCCTCTTAGATAGCCTTCAAAAGGCACAGCGCAGGAAGCTAGGGAAAGCTAGAAATGTTATTTTTTCAAATTCAGCCCACTGGATTCCTCCTCCCCTTTGCTTGCTGGGGAATTCTGGTAGCTGTTGTAAAAAAGAAAAACCTTTCCCAATCTCTGGAGCAAACTGGAAAAGCAACAGAAGAGTAGCAGCCCTGGGGTATATTGGAAGCACTAAAACCTCCGGTGGTAGCTGCAGCACTGCAGATCTTGAGGACATCTGGTGCGCACTCTTTGATGTTCTGGGCAATATTGTCACAGGGAGAAGGAGATGAGTTTCTAGACAATTCTGCACCAGCATCCTTGCTTTTCGTTCCATCTTAATCAAGCAAAGCAAGGGCAAGTGATGAAATATTCTAGCATAGCTCATCCATTTTTTCAAGTGTAGTTTGTAATAGAACCCTAATGCATTAAAAAGTCTTAGCTTTGATTTATAACACACAAAGCAACATAATTAAGAACTAATTTTGTACTTGGATGCATATTCTGAAAATTATTGTGGATAAATTGTCTCTTTACAGAATATAAATCTCTTTTCTGGGCCTTATTAATTACTGGAATGGAACATCAGTGCTCTTTTTCCGGCTTCTCTGTAGAAAAACATTCAGAGCAAGACAACGTTCTCAGCATGGTTGGCCTGGGTGTCCCTCAAAACAACTAGATATCCAAATATTCAGACCCAAGGAGTATGTGGTTTTCATAGAATCACATCGATATGTAATTCCATCAGGATGCTAAGAGGGAGAGCATGGAAGTAAGACTGCTCCAGGACCAGATGCCTTTCACTCAGCCTCATTTGTGTGACAGCCATTCTATCCAACTATTTTAATGGCTTCCACCCCAGCTGGCTATATATATTATAACCATTTGTAACTTGGTGAACTGGTACCGATTTTTGCTTTTCCCCTCCCTGTCTCTTTTCCCTTTAATGTTGTTTCAATTGTAAGCTTGAGACAAGGAGCATCATGTGGTGTTTCTTAAATAGATCTCAAAGTTGTTCTAGGAGCCTTTTCTGCTGAGGAGTAAAATAAAAATGCTTTAAAAGAGAGAAATAATAAATAATATGGGAATGCACAATAAACCTCCTGTGCCCGTTGAATAACAAGTTTCAGTTAATGAGGTGCTAAATATCATTGGTTGTTCTGCACTATTTTGAACTGTTTTGTGCCTTTCCATGTATTGGTGAAATTCAGAAAGCAGTTAAATGTCGGAAAGCGGTCTGTGTTGTAAGAGAAACATGGTGTGCTTCTCTTATGTCTATATAGAAAGTTTTAAAATAGGGATCTTTTAACACAGGGACTTAAGCTACATACTGAGAGTCTCTGTGGGATATCATCACAGGAGGCATAGTGCACATTTTATACAACAAAGTAGCATCCCTGCTATTTCTTGTTTGTACAGTAAAAGGAGGGGGGCTGAACAAGGGCATAGCCTCTGATCACTGACCTGGGCACATTTCCAAGGGGAGTAGTGCCCCTGTTATTGGTTGCAACAAAAGCATCAAAGAGTCTTGCAACAACTTAAAGTTTGTGTTAATACAGGGGTTTCCATAAGGTGGTGAAATGGAAGCAACTTCACACTGCTCTTAATGGATATCTGTTCATTTGCACTTTGGGCAGAATGTGAGTTGAAAGAAAGGCATTGGCTACATCAAGAAGGGCAACCTTACCAAACAACGTGGGGCAATCACTAGCCTAGATGAAACCACAGCTAAGCAATACAAATCAAACAGAAGGGGAGTCAGTGACCTGTGTTGACTGGTTCATTCCAACTAAAGTAGAACCATGGAATTGGTAGGATATATGTAAATGTTGACATGCCAAGTTCCCTTTGATTCAGTGTCTAAAAACTTGTTGCACAGCTCTGTGTGTGCATTGGGAAGGATGTGACAATTGCCACTGATTAAAGGCTTCACTTGGCAATTCAGGTGTGCATACAACTTGTACACAATGTTACAAAGTTACGTGCCCTCTGAAATCACCAAAGGAAGCATTTAATTAGTGGCAACTTTGTCGTTGTAGCTGGTTCCATTCCCATTGTGCACACAGGATTTCAACCAATATGTCTACTCTGGATAAGACTAGCAATTGGAGTTAGACCAGATGCTAGAATGTCAACATATGATTTATATCTTATTGTGTTCTCAGACACTTGGCATGGCCAGTGTAGCGATCACCCCTGGTATGAATATTCAGCAGTGTATTTGCATGTACCAATGAGAGCTGTCAGGAGGTGGAGCCAGAGAAACTAGAAGGGAGGGGTGAGTCAGAGTCTAGGGAGTTCAGTCAGAGAGACAGAGAAGAAAGAAAGAGTTTAGGAATTTGAGGCAGAGAGAGTGTTTGGGGAGTGATTGTTCAGAGTGTGACCTGTATTAATTAAGATAGAAAAGGTTAAGGGAAACTACTGAAGCTTTGTGTGACTTTCAGAATGTGCTTAAGAATTATTCCAGAAACAACTTGTAATCAATAAACCTGTTCTTATTTCAAAGTTAAGTACTGAATGGACCTCAGTCTTTCACAGGAAACAGAGTTGGTAAGGAGATCAACTGGTGGCAGCGAGGTAAAGGACTTGTTGAGATACCTTCGTGAGCTCTGTGTTTGGTGAAACAAGCAGGGGCCACATAGGTAAACATCACAATTGGTGTTCAGCGGCGGGATACAAAATAATCCAGTAAAGCTAAAGTTTAAAAGTGAATTTTGTGGAGTCGTGGGTACCTTTTAGTCAGAGGTCTGTGGTAAAGAAGTGGGTGACCTGCTAGAGCTTTTGTGGAAAAGCTTAGTGGCGGGGCTTCTGAACCCAGATCTGGGGGAACTAAAGATAGGGAACCGACTCTAAAGGAAAAATTCTTTTTTGTTTACCTCAGGATTTGAGAGACCCAGTGGGCTAGCTTGAAATCCAAGGCTCTGAGAGATAAGGGAGCAGTGTTGGATAAGAGTGGAAGCCCGGGTCAGAGCAGATCTGAGGTGATAGGAAAATAAAAGCAGAGGCTTGAAAATAAAATTATTTTGGGTGTCTGAGAGCAAGAATAGCTCAGACAGAGAGACACAGTAACTAAAAGGTTGTGAGCTGGAGAGCAGAAGGGAGAACTGCTGATTGAAGCACAACAACATAGTTACTGGAATTAACAGCAGAAAGACAGGTCCTTTTTAAAAGCAGTACAGACATTAAAGACTAATTCACTCAGACTTAAACATGCCACCCAAACGGAGCCAAAAAGGGAGTCAGGAGGCAGAAAGTTTACCTCAGGAAGTGAAGGGAAATGCAGACCCTCTAGCTCCAATGGAACAGGAGGAAACTGATGAAAATGCCTCAGAAAGACAAGGTGTCCTAAGCTCCCAAGATTTTGAAAAATGGAGGTTAGAACAGGAATTCAGGCTTAAAGAATTGGAGATCAGAGAAAAAGCTAAAGCTGAGCAAGAGGCCAGACAAATGGAATTAAGAGAAAGGGAGCTGGAATTAAGGCAAAGAGAAAAGGAAAGGGAATTTGAGCAAGAAAATAGACAAAGGGAAATGGAATTTAAAATACAGATGAAAAAATTAGGATTAGCTGCTCAAAATAACAACAACAACAACAACAACAACAACAACAACAACAACAACAACAAACAACAACTCGAGTGAGGGAAATCTCTCAAAGATCAATCTAAAGAAATTTCCCCAATATAGGAAAGGAGATTGCCCTGAATCTTTCCTGATATAATTTGAGAGAGTGTGCTGGGACTTTGAGATTAAGGATGATGAAAGGATGATAGTTTTGAGATCACAAATAAGTGGAGATTTAGCTGAGCTTTATTCTCAGATGCCTCTGGAGCAAGCTAGAGATTTTTGAGGCATATAGAAAAATTGTATATTCTAGATTTGGCATAAATGCAGAACACCTTAGAAGAAAATTTCATTCCCTTACAAAAAAGCCTGAAGAATCTTATGCCCAAGTGGGGGCTAAATTGATTAAATGTTCGGACAAATGGATGGAACGTGAAAATGTCACTTCTCTAGACCAAATGAAAAATGTGGTTGGTTTAGAACAATTTTATTCCATTTTGCCAGGGGAATTGCGTTATTTAGTCAAAGACAAAAATCCTAAAAATGTATTATAGGCATCTGAATATGCTGATTCCATTAGTGAGATTAGGGATCCTAAATTTTCTGAGGTAAAATTTTACAGGCAGAACTGGGACAACAGTAAGAAACCCTTTAATAAAAATTACAACAGTAAAATGTCAGGGAAAGATGGCCAGCTTAGTACCTCACCTAAGTTGCCAGGGCCTAGTCCGCAGAAGCCAATGAACCCTGAGGAAAAATTTGACAGATCTCCTCAGTATGATCGAAGGACTTATAAACAGTGTTATAACTGTGGCGAGTTTGGGCATATTCAATCAAATTGTATGAAGAACAATAAAAATAAAAATGGGAAAGATGATAGTCAGACCAAAAAGGTTTACTGTATAAAACCAGTGGAAGCCACTGAAGGAGGTTGTAACAATGGTTCTGTCTCCATGGCAACTAGCACGACAGAAAATTCTCATCTGCCACAAGCCAGAGTCGTTCAGTGCTTTCTTATAAAGGCAGATAATATTTTACTACAGAACTCTGGAGAGAAAATTAGTATTAATGAGATATCTTATGTTGGAATTGTAGATACTTGTTCCCATTTAATCCTATGTCATCCTGATGTGGTTCCTAAAGAACAAATACTTCCAAACCAAACTGTTACCATCAAGGGAATAAGTTCTATGCCAGTGATTTTACCTATGGCTAAAGTAAAGATAAACTATAGAGACTGGGTTGGAATTTGGGATGTAGCAATTTCTGATCAAATACCCGCACCTTGTTTGATCGGATTAGATCTCACTAAGCATGTGCAGAGTGCTTTTGTAGTAACACGTTCCCAGGGAGAGTAGTTAACAATCCCTGAGGGAAAAATAGAATCCCTAACTTCTGAAAGTAACCTGGAAGGCCCCAGTTTAAAGGAAAACTCTGACGTGGATAAAATGGCAGAAGTTATATTTCTGAAAAACCCTAATAATTCATCATTTGATAAGGAACAGAAGGAGGATACCACCCTTACGCAGAGCTTTGAGAAAGCTAAGGGAACTCCCTCTTCATTAACACCTGAATGCCCAGAGAGATATATAATAGATTACAATCTGTTATATAGGGAAGTTTTGTTCGCACCTCAGAGGGTTGGAGATGGAAACCTTAAACAACTGATTGTGCCTGAAAAATATAGAGACAAGATCTTGAGCAAGGCGCATAGTGATGCTTTTGGAGCTCACATGGGAATATCGTGTACCAAACGAAGGGTTGCAAGGAACTTTTACTGGCCAGGAATGGGTCAGCAAGTTAAGCAGTTTTGTCCAGTTTGAGATACGTGCCAGAGAAGGGGTATGGGAAGTGACAAAACTAGGGCTGAACTGTGCCCTTTACCTACTGTTTCAAACCCATTCCAATGGTTGGGTCTGGACATGGTGGGACCCTTGCCCAGGGTGACTAGACGTGGAGATGATTTCATCCAGTCTAGTATAGATTGTGCCGCTGGATGCCCTGAGGTAGTGCCCCTAAGAAAAATGGTAACAAAGCTTCTAGTAAAGCTGGATGCATGGGTAAATGCCATGGATCTGTGGCAATTCACTCCTTTGCATGAAGCTGATGCTAAGAATAGAGGGGAAGTATATTCTCTCTGGAGAACAAATCTATCCATTCTGAAGTAAATCAACCCTGAGTGCTCACTGGAAGGACAGATCCTGAAGCTGAGGCTCCAATACTTTGGCCATCTCATGAGAAGAGAAATCTCCCTGGAAAAGACCCTGATGTTGGGAAAGTGTGAAGGCAAGAGGAGAAGGGGACGACAGAGGACGAGATGGTTGCACAGTGTCATCGAAGCTACCAACATGAATTTGACCCAACTCCGGGAGGCAGTGGAAGACAGGAGGGCCTGGCGTGCTCTGGTCCATGGGGTCACGAAGAGTTGGACACGACTTAACAACTAAAGAACAACAAATATTCTCTCTTGCCAAGTTATGGTACTGACCCTATACTGTTGCATTACCACAATAAAAGTACAATTGATTGGGCTCCAACACCTCAGTTAAAAGAGCGATGGGCATATAAATTTAAAGGTCACTCAGTGCTACAGGCTGCTAAGGAGCTGGATGTTGCTCCTGTGAAAAAACACCTTTCTCTTGAGATGGTGAACTTCAAACCTCTCCAAACTCATGAGACTGCTTTGAATTGTGCTGCTGCATATCCATATCCCAAAAGAAAGCTAGTCTGTGAGCTGATTCTAAAAAAAGAAGCCCACATTAATGAAAAGACAAAATATTTCCTAACACCACTTCACTTTGCTGCAGGTTGCAGTAGTGTGTCTGTGGTTAAGTGCCTTCAGCAGCATGGGGCTGATGGTCATGCCGAGGATGGGGGAAACCTTGTTCCTTTGCATGATGCTTGTTCTTATGGACTCTGTGAGATGGCTGAGCTACTTGTTGGACGTGGTGCAGTTATCGATGGGGCTGATTTGTGGAAGTTTACCCCTTTACCTAAAGCTGCTCTCTTAACAAGCTTAAAGAGGGTTCAACAAGCAGCTGCAAAAGCACTTAAAATCCTGCTAGGCAAACCCTTGCCCGAGAAACCAGATGATGGAAGTCTCAACAGCTCTGAAATAAGCCAAGTGTTTGAGATTTCACCTAAAAGAAATTTGTCGGTGAATCTTAAGGTGACCCGTGATAGTGTTTCCTCACTTAGTGCGACTAAAGTTCCTGTGAGCGAGTTTATGGGTGAGAGTGAAAGCCAGAGCAATAAGATCTCAAAGAAGGACGCAGCCATAGAAGTTCTGGAGGAGGAGGAGAAACTGCCTACCCTTTCCCCAGCTGAGAAAGTGAAGCCATGAGCCAGAAAGAAAGCAGGCTTCGCCTGGAAAAGGCGAGCGGAGGAAATCCAGTGGACGTCAAAGTGCCAGGTGACTGTCGATCGTTGGAAGAGAGCGCGGACTTCAAAACCAGTCTTAGTTGCACCGAACTCAAATCGGGAATTCCTCAGCTGTGTGGGTGCATTGAGCATCGGACTTGGAGCTGGACTGTGCCAAGTGGATGACAGTGAGAGTCTACGCCCAGTGACTTTTACCAGCAGAAGACTTCAACCTCGTGAGAGACATTTGTCTGCCATCGAGAGGGCATATCTGTCTATCGTATGGACCTGGAAGAAACATAAGCCATACAGATGGAGAAGAAAGTTTACCCTGTGCACTGACCACTCACCTTTGAAATGGTTGAGAACTTTGCAAACGAACAGTAGCAAACTGACCAGGTGGTCCTTGATTCTCCAAGATTATGACTTTGAAATTAAAAACATCAAAGGATCTTTAAATGTGGTAGCGGATGCTTTGTCCAGATGACCCAAGGATTAAGTGTAAATGTAAATGTTTATGTTTTTATCTGTAATGCGTGATTTAATCTAGAGAAAATGTTTATGAATGTATGGTTTTCAGGACGATATAATGTGGTAAGTTTAAATAGTAAATGTATTACTTGATAGAAGCCCATATGGCAAGTATGTATAAGTATTGGTAAGTTGTTGTTATAGGTGCATGTACTTAGCTGTTTGTTTATGAGGGCATAGACCTCAGTCTTTCACAGGAAACAGAGTTGGTAAGGAGATCAACTGGTGGCAGCGAGGTAAATGACTTGTTGAGATACCTTCGTGAGCTCTGTGTTTGGTGAAACAAGCAGGGGCCACGTGGGTAAACGTCACAGCCAGTAAGATCAGGGGAGGGGCAGCACCAGCCAAGAGTGACCAGCAGAAAATTAAGCACTTCCCTAACTTAGTTACTTTTCCAGTCTCTGCCCTAATTAGCATGAAGGAGTAAATAGACAGGTGTTTGTCCCACAGTTTGGGTCATGTTTTTTACTGTTCCTCAATATTTATTCTGTCGACTACATGACATTAGCACTAATCATGAATAGATCCAATCTTTTGGCATGAATATGTGGTATATTTTGTTCAGGCAGCAGGGCTTGTTGTGGGTTTTGTAGCATTATTTTGTCATGCTTTTGGCTTGTGTGATTGTCTATATCAGTCCTTTGGGGCATTTCCTAGGCATGTCCGGAAGATGCACAGATAGGGGTGTGCGGAATGAGTAAACTCTACTCCCTTTATCTACCTTCTGGTCACACTTGTGAGGGTTACAACTGCAAGACAAATTGTAAATGGCATTTTTAAAAAATATTTTGTTTCCAGTTTAGTGCTATCATGCAAAATGGATGCAGCACCAATTCAAATGCTTACCATCTCTTGTCATTTTAGTACTATATTACTTGCTATGTGCTTAAAAGATAAAGAATAAGGGATTTGAAGGCCAGCAAAAGGAGTGGGTAAGAAGGTGGTGATAATGACAGAAAAGAGTGAGGGGAATGGGGGCCATGTGATGTTTGGACATTTCAAACATGTTTTTCTGGTGTTTCTGTGTGAACTGTGACAGCGGTTTCAGTATGAAAGTGTGGTGTAGAGAATTAACTTGGGACAAAATTCTGTGTGGTCACATCCTGACTTGTATTCCCTCCCTCAATATGTTACTCTAGCATTGGGAAGTCTTGGGCTTGTCCTGTTTACCAGGAGCTGCCTAAGCATTCACTAGGGTCAATAGTAACAAAACTGTAGTTTCCTCCTCTCCTTGGTCTTCTCGCAAACTGTGATACTCTTTCTCTACTACCTACAAGCATTACTGATGTAGACATAACCACTAGAACTGTTGAACTCTTTTAATTATTTGTAGTTTGTAGTAAGTGATAGAAAAGGATTGAGGACATTTTCAAAACCCAAAACCAAGGTTTAATTTTATCAAAAGGCAACATATACTGCAGATGTCAGCATGTATGCTCTAGAAGTGATAGTTCTGGAAAATATACTGCAGGGCTCAAAATATACAGGTTGGAATATGACTCATGTTTATAATGATCACTTTTCATTTTCCACTGCTCTCTAATATGAGTGTCAGGTATCCTATCCAGAATAATAATTGTAGTCTTGTGGGAAGACATAAAGGAACACAATACAGGGTTGGTGTCTGTGTATCCAAACAGAACTGTTTAGTCAGCATTTACAAATCTCCTTGTATGCAATGCAAACTATTAAAGTGTATGCTACTGTCTAACTTTCTTTTAATTAGTTCTTAAAGAAGGTTGGCTTTAAAAATTGGCTCTTAAATATTGTCTTCAATCTGATTTTAAAATAAGGTTTTAATCTATTTTATTATATGTGGCTTTGGAAGCCCTGGTGTCCAGAAAAGGAGAAAAATACTACTACTACTACTACTACTACCATCGTCGTCGTCGTCATCATCAACAACAACAGCAGCAGCAGCAGCAGCAGCAGCAGCAGCAGCAGCAGCTGAGTTGAAGTAGAAAAGAATGCCAAGATACTTTATGGACTATCCCATTGCCAGACTAAACCTATGCATATTTACTCATATTTATTCATGTGTTACTTGTCTGGAAACAGTCACACAGAGAACAAAGAGCAAGACCATGTTGCCTTCCCCACTGCCATGATATTGTGGGCAGACTAGCCCAACCTCTTGACATCTGCACGTTCCTCCTGGACATCTGACAAAGACCTCTGTGTGAAAACATATTTCTCTTCCAACTTTCACAGTCAGTGTCCAAAATCCTGTTGCTTAGCATAGTAAATTGCAATAGAGTAGGCCGACTAACTCTGTGGGGATTTGGTGAGTCAACTCGTCCATATGTTCAATTGGTTCAAATTGTCCTACTCAAACTGTGACTTACTTTAGCATAGGCTTATGGAGGAGCTGACTCATTAAATCTCTATTGATTCAGTGGGAATGTTGTTTTTTTTTGCCCTTCCTTAGTGACAGCCCTGCTCTCTGGGATTGTGTCCCAAGACTGAACAAGCTGGCTGTGCTGCTTGACACCTCACCAACAGAAAAAGGACATCCCCTAGCAGCTCTGCCCTGTGTTACTTGGAAGCAGCATGTCAGGGCTAGCATAAACTAAACACCATCCTTAGACACAGGGAGGGTTGCTTTGCAAGGGCCTCCTCTTTCACCGATGACACGAAGCTGTAAAACTAGGGCAAGATCACAGATAGCCAGAACAAGGTTTTTCTTGCTGTCCCCTTAGCTCAGGATTAGCTCAGGATTACTGCCTCTCACTTGGAAGGAACTGTTTTTAACAGTGGTTCAACACACATCAACCTGTCAAGTATGGATCACCTTCGCAATTGTCCATGGTTGTTTCGCTTCTTTTGATCAACGGAGTCAGCAGGATCTATTCTCAATGGGGATTCAATACCTAAAATTTGGTTTCCTTCTCCAATAGCTGTAAGATTTTGCACCTCTAAAGGCAGACAGAATGTCAGAGATCTCCTGGGAGGTGTACACCTTACAGAATAAAGAGCCTTTTCTCTTTGTTTGCCTCTGCCTCCCACCGTGCCCTGCTCTGCTGCTGTATCTGCTGCTCCCATCTGTTCCGTTTGGCTTGTACGCAGCTCCTGCCAGGCAATCCCATTTGGTCACATTGTTTCTTGCCACTTGCCGCAAAGGAGTTCTGGTCAATGGCAGAGGCTGGTCGGTGCTCTTTTAATACAATATAATGGCCAGGAAACGACATACTGCATAAATAGCAAACGGTTTCAAGGAAAGGAAATGAATACATAGCACTGAATGCTGAGCCTTGGCCAGGTAGCAGCTATAGCTTAGCATTTATTATTATTTATTTAAAATGTTCATTGGTCACTCTGACAAAACAGTGTACAAAAATAATAAAATAACTCTTTCTGCAATATAAATAAATAAATAAACAAAACGTATTATAAACACAAACCAAATATACAGTAAGTGTAGACTAATCCCATACGATTAGCCAGAAGGAAATGCCACCCAAAGTAAAGATGTTAAGGTTGCAAACTGGACAGAGACATTAAAAAGATGTAATCCACCTTCTTGTCAAATCTCATTTGGGCAGAGGACAGGAAACAGACTGCTATAGATTACTTTAATGTATTCAATATGGATCTGTACTTGAAAATTGTTTGGAAGCTACAGCTAGCAGAACATGCGATTGCTAGATTGTTGTCCGGTGTGAAATTTAGAGAACATTTATGGTGTATCTTGGTCCAAATGTACTAGCTTCTAATTTGATTCCATGCTTGGTCCAAAATGATGGTCTTGATCTCCATCCACCAGACCCTTTAGAATAAGCACAGCCCTGTCATGAACAGCTGGGCTTCTCTATCTAGATAAACAAGCTTGAAAATATATAGGTTTCCATCATATGAGTATAAGGGTGCAATCAGATCACTGAAAATATGTGTGCCTGATCACACCAGAAAGGGTCATATTGCAGGGAGCAATCTCCCTTAAAGTGACCCATCCATCAGTGAGAGAATCACTCCAGCCCAGCCAAAAAGTAGAAGCCCTACAGCTGGACCAAAAGTGTCCACATTAGGCACCGATCAGGGTCAGGTTGGGTTGTGTGATCACAATGGAAATAGATCACACTAGTCTGCTCCATAAGTGATCCAAATTACAATCTATATGCCATGGGATCAGACCTTAAACCTGCAATTGTTTGCCCTCACCCACCCACAAGCCACATCCACTCAGCTGTTCAGAATTTCTGTCATCCCGTAGGTATCAGATGAAGGAAAGGGGTAATAGTATTGCTTGTCATCCGAACACTGATGGCACCACAGTCCAAACCTCAGGTTGATGAGTACCATTCACTTCTCACTGTTTGAAAAATACAAGCCAAGGGTGAAATCAGGCAAACAACAAATACCTCAGAACCTCAGTAATCCCTGCTAATGGCTGAAAGCTGAATTGCAAATGACTGCATTTCTCAAATTACTTTATGCCCTGTCAAGGAATAAGCAAGTGTAATGCAGCACATAATGTACTTTGTCCTTTTTTTTGTGACAGGCATCCTTTAGCATTTTTATTTATATCACTTATCCAGAAGACTAGTCTAAGAAGCCTAGCACATCAGCTTTTTTAAAAAAGAACATGAAACATGAAACTTCATTTTGCTGTTAGGCATTTTGCTGAGAGGTGTCGGTTCCAGGAGAAAGCAGAAGCCCTGGAGGTCTCCTTCAATGGCACCACAGGGGATGGCAGCGCCATGTGTGTGCCCTCCAGACAAGTACTGCCAGCATCCTCCCTCCTGTAGACACCTGAATTGACTTGAAAAGAGAGTTTCCAAATGCTAGTCATAATTGAATCCGAAACTAGAGATTAAAATAGGACTGCAATCAGAAGCATGTGTCCTTAAAAGTTAACTCTGTGGAAATGAAATAATGCTTATTTCTTTGAGGCAAATGAGGCTTACTTCTGGGCAAGTGGTTCTATTAGGGCTGCAGCCTTACCACAAGAATAAGTGTAACTGAACTTTCTTGGACTTCCCTTCAAGTATGCTAGCAGGCAGGATCACTGCTGGGGCATATTATCCAGAAGCAATGACAGAAGTGCCAGAAATACTCACACTGCAATCTTGTGTGAGCCTATGCAAATGGAAGCCCTACTAAATCCAATGTCTCTTATTTCCAGGTATATGTGGTACTGTATCCTAGACCTTCAAATTATTTATTCTGTAGTAAATCTGAGTGTGTAGTGAGATGCTAAACTCGTGTTTTAAAAAGTCAGGAAATTGAATCCTTCAAAAATCTCTGGTTTATGAAGATGGGATACTGCTTCTGCATCCACAATTCAAATTTCCAGGAAATCACCTGACATTGCCTTGCAGTGTCGTGCTCATCTTGCCAGCTGGAAAAGGACACCAAACACTGTATAGCACTAGAGGAGATACTGCAGACTACCTTGACTGCTGACATTGTTATTATCAACATGCAGGTTGGCCTTTGCTATGTAAAGCTTGGCATCTTTTTTTTCTAGCTGGCAATGTGGACACAACATTGCCAGGAATGTTAGACCATTTCCTGGTGTTTCAAATTGTGGATACAGAAGCAATATCCCACATTCATAAACTGGATTTTTTTTTAAGGATTGAATATTTATAGAGAATTATACCTTCTGACACAATTACCAGTGGAAATAAGGTCTATAGCTTTTCAGATATGACATCTGATCCTATACAGTGAATGTTTTCATGAGTTAAAAGCTTCCCCTTTCTTCATCTGTTAGGTAAAAGAAGACAATCTCTTTTAGCCCCAAGGGCTAAATTTGGTTACAAAAATATTCTTCAGGGAATTTTTCCAGTGATGGGAAGGGGAAAGGGTAGAATCAAAAATGTCAGTATATTTTAGATTAAAGCTTTTACCACCAGGCACTAAGTCATCAAAGAAGTTTTTCCAACTTCTAGAACTGGCGCAGGAAATTGTACAAAAACTGGGAGTCGTCCCAAACAGGATGGTTTTGGAGATTCTTTCTTTGGAACTTCTTGCATGGCTTTCTGGGGAACCCTAGTGGGCCAAACTGAGTCCCATGCTAGGCTTTCCCCACTATTATTAAAACTCAGTTTCTTTCCGTGGTGATACATTTAAAACTCAAGGCTGGCATCTGCCAAAGGCTGTCTCCAACACAGTGTCCCTCACTGCACCATACCAGCTCTAATTCCACAGCGTTCAATGGAAATCACATCGAGGTAAGGACTGCATAAGATAGCAGTCTTTACCAGGTCTAACTTTAAGTGGGTTGGGGTTATCCAGTTCACTAGCTCTGAAAAGTTTCAGAGCCAAATAAGTGCTTTCTGCAGTTAATCTTGTACTTAACATCACAGCAATAAACTCAGAGGTAGTTAACACTATTTCAATCATTTACGAGACAGCTTTCATTGCCACACTTCATGTTCAAAGTGTTACAAATTGCTGTAATATTCTGTACCTCCCACACAGCACACTGAGACATTATGATGACTTTATTTATTTTCTTGTTCCCACAGCCACATGTTGACCTCAATAATTTAACAAAGCAGTATTAAAAGTTGACAAATCACCACTGGCAATCCAACTATTTTCAGATTGCAGATGAGGTGTGCTTGGCCCTGTATGAATCTGCCTGACTACTTAGATTGACACTTGAGGCCTCACTCTGTGTGCCACTGCCATCTGAGATCAGCTGGGTTGCTAACAGCCTTGCTCAATCACGATATGTGCTGTAGTATACATTCGCACTGCAAGTGGGGGTGCAGCAGAACAGAACAGAACAAAACAAAATATTGAAAGTATTTCCAAAGCAATAGTTGTATTAGCCCACTTTGTTCCTGCAAAAACAACAAAGGGTCTTGTGACAACTGAAAAACTAACAAGTTTTGATTTTGCACGGATGCATTTCAAGAAGTGAGTTGTACTCTATGAAGACTTATGCCACGTAAAACTTATTACCCTCAGTTGCCACACTAGTGTTGTCCTTGTTGCAAAAATCAGGCTGCAGACATTTGATATTTGACAGGATAAATGCACCGCCTGCAAGTACAAAGGTTCAGAAGAGCAAGAACAGGCACCCAGCCTGAACTTATTATGAAAATTTATGTACGCTTATTGTGCAAAAACAGACAAGTGCATTCCTCCCTATCCTTCAGTACACTGGAATCCTGGTCTACATCATAGATGTCCTAGAGTCCAAGGAGAAGAGTGCAGCACCACCTGCTAGGATCCAAAGGCATCACAGTCTGTAACAAGAGAGAGGTTCTTCTCCCTTCCTTCATGTTGAACTGCCCTGACCCTTCAAGACCAATTACCTCTTAAGACACATACTTAACACAATGGGGGAAAGAGGCAAGTTGTGAGCCTCCTTGGTTGAAGCAGGCAACCTGTCTCTGCACATTTTCGAGCCTCTATCTTCTGATCTGCCATCTCTGTCACCATGGCACCAGTAACATCTCTTTTGCTCCTCATGTTTCTGCTGGCTCTCAGATCCCATCCATGCATACGCTGTGACACTGAAAGATGAAGCAGATAGAAGTTTAAAAGTCTGGAGAAATGTAGAGGGGGAGGAGATCAGAATTACCATAAAAACATTTCACAGTGAAAGCAGGGAAAGTTATGTTTAATCTAGTTTTAACCTTGTTTTCTGATATTAACAAACAGCAAAAAGGAAAATAAACACTGAACAATGAGTCAGACAGCTGGAAGCAGCCAGTTTCTGCAGCTGCTGTTTTCTCTGTCTTGGTGCCTACACAAAGATCTGAATTTTAGACATGTGAAACTTTTTCACTACAATAGTCCAAATAAATAACAATTCCTTGTAGCCAAGAAACTATAACAAGTTTTGTGAAGGGAAAAAAACCTGTTTGTGACACAGGTTTTGCTATTCCCAATTCTGAACATTGATCATTTTTGTTCAAGATTCAGATTTTTGTTCCTACTAGTTGATAGAAATATAACAGTGGCAATGACTTCTTTTGCTAAAATCTTCAGAAGTGCTTAGCAGAAAACACGTGATAGTGTTAGTGCCACTCTGTGCTCTGCAGGAGCTGGATGGAGAGTACATTTCCAAAGTAATGGATATTGGCTTTTGTTACAAGTTATATGACGTTATTTCTCTCTTCCAAAGATTTGGCATGGTGTTGTTTACTGCAATGTGAACATCTCCATCACATTCATAAAATGACAGATGTTCAGTAACTTTGTCAAAGGTATATGACATGAACTGAAAAAGTGTTACAGATGTCATTTTATACACGGGTGAAACCAATACTTCTGCATTATGTTGTCATGGTTTTTAAGCTTTAAACCTTTCCTCTAGGACAACCTTCCCCATGTTAGTGCCTTTTGGATTATTAAACTACAATTACCAGCATATCCAACCAGTATAGCCAATGGCAGGGGTTATGGGAATTGTAGCCAAGGCTGTATTATTCGTAAGGCTGTCTAAGCTGAAGCCTAGGGGCCTCACAGGGACTTTTTATTATTTTTTGCTGAGGAGCCCTAGGGTTCCAATGAAGACTAAAGTGCCAGAGGGGGGGCCAAAATACCTGAAAGCCTAGGGGCCCAGGCATGGGTTAGTATGGCCCTGATTGTAGCCCAATACATCCAGATAGTATTAGGTTGGGAATGTGGACTGTAGCATTTGCTGGTTTCATCCTCCATTTCCTAGAATGCAAATATGATGGGATGTCATTATAGGAAAAATGGAAGGTGGTAGCTGATAGTTTTTCACATGTTTTTTTTTATCTTGCATTCCATTTCTAACATGAGCACATCTAGACCAACCACCCTTTACAGTGAAACCTCACTTTGATTGATGCCACCCTCCTACACAATGTCTTTTGGCAGAATTCTTGCTTTGAAATTTGGGTTTTCTCTTTGAAAATTTCTCTTTGCAGTGATGGAAGATGCACTGACAAGAATGATGAATAATTTGGTTAGAGGTTAGAGAAGTTACCCTTTAGGAGTAGAACTCCTAGGATCCCTCAGCCAGCATGGTCACTAAAATTCTGAAAGCTCTTGAATTGATGATATTGTGATTTCCTCTCAGTATCACAACTTAAACAGCAGATGTACACACTAGACGCTCATGCCTGCCTCAGCTGCTTGTCTTAAACAACTGTGTATTGGTCGTACAGGTTGTCTTACTGAAAAACAAATACAAAACAAAACACATAAGCACTCATACATTGATCCATTCGGGATCCAAAAGAGAAACCTTTTAAAAGTATACACTGCTCTGGGAATGGAAGCAAGTGATGTCTGATGTCAGTAAGACGTGTTGGAGATGTTACTAGGACTAGCCAATCAGCACTGTGCATAGCCAACTTCTACATGAAACCTGAACTGTCTGTTGTTGCACAGTTGAAAGCACCTTTTCTCTTTAGTGTGGCAGAAGATATGTGTAGCAGGTCAGTTGTCTTGGCAGCCTATGAAACAGGAAAGGCTTTCTACATGTTGCAAGAGAATGGAGACTGAGGAAGATTTGCTTCTTGCCTGCTGCCTCAGTACTTACTTGAAAAGCCGTTCTTTTTTTATCTTATTAACTCTTTATCCTATTGAGGCCTGTTTCTGATATGTTGAAAATATAGAGTCCTAACTAGAAAAGGGAATCTTTGAAATCCTAGTTGAATAAAGAATGCTGCGTGTACAGGATTCTGCTATCTGTCTTCAAGCTTTTCCTTGCAAAGAGGAAGAGAAAACAGAATTTCAAGAATGGAATTTCAAGTAGCCTTCAAGATTTCACATGACATGTCTAAAGTCAAAAAGAAAATTATGTTACTGAAGTGATCCATAAAGATTTTTGAAAGAAATGGAGCTGATAAAAATTCTGTTTCTATGTAAATGTACCATATGTGTTGTTTCTTCTGTCAATAACGCAGCACACTTTTGGCACAAGAGGAGAGCAAGGGAATGCCATAAATCTTTGTGTGAATAGTAAGAGGAATAAAGGATTAATACATGGCAGGGGGAACAGCCTAATAGCATTGTGTAATTTAATTGCTAGAGCTCTATTTACATGAAACACAGACCTGCAAGCAATCAGATTTAATCACGCCAAATCATGAGTGGCTCTCATTTCATATGCCAAAGGTAATTAACAGGGAAAATGATGTATAGATTCATGCTTTCAGGGAATTCAGAATGTTCAAATATCAAGTTCAGCATTTAGCGGTTTAAATAGTTTCTCTAATCTTCTATTTCAGAGCAGCTAATCACATTTTTTTTTTAGCCTGATGGCATTGGAAACTCATACTTACGCAATGAAGCCTGGAGTAGTCAAGGATCAAGGACTGCCATGTATTTGGGGAACATATTTAAGCTGCATATAAACATACACATTTGCTCTTCGCATTGGGTCTTTCACAATATGGTGGTATTTTTAAATGTTCCATATTATTCCAGTCTGATCGTATATATAGTCACTGTCTTTTAAAAGACAGTTAAAAAACAAAACAATCTAAAAAATAGTCTTCTTGCTGTCTTGTTCCAGTTTGGTAGTCCAATTAGCATTAACCTTAACAACAGCAAACCAGCTCAGAAACAAATTCAAAGCTTCTATAGAGAGTGTTAGCGAAAAATCTGGCATTAACTAACAATGGGCCACAAAACTTCCAAATTTATTTTCTCTCCAACAGGGTGTAAAATGGCTCATACATTAATATCATAAAATAAAGATGTTGACAAAGTGACAATTTGTGTATAATAGGCCACCTTGTTTGGGGTCACTGAAATTGGCAGGAAAATCCCTTTGGTACATGCTGGAAGACAACATAAATCATGACTACAAAAGAACTACATGACTTTAATGTTGAGAATGGAGAAATTGAACTAGTGAAAGATTTTGTATACCTTGGTTTAAACATCAGTCAAAACGAAGACCGCAGCCAAGAAATAAGAAGATTGAGACTAGGAAAAGCAGCAATAAAGGAACTAGAATAGGTCGTCAAGTGTACGGGTGTATCACTGGAGTCCAAGACCAAGATCATCCACATTCTTGTATTCCCAATTACTATTTATTATTTATATATATTTTCAACTTCTATCCCACCCCATTAGTGTGAACACTCTGTGGGTGATCCACAACCCATCAAGGCATAAATACAAATCATATAATGCAAAAACCACAATATACAATAAATGCAATAAAACCCCTGTCACTAGTGGAAATTCGAGAGGGAAGGGGCCACAACTGAGAAAGCACGGTTCCTGGTGTTCGCTCTTTTGCCCTCCTTGGGTGTCACAATTTTTTGCATCAAGGACTGTAAGGAGTTGGTGGGATGAGCAGCTATTTTGTGGGAGCTATCCTTTACTTTTATGGGTTTGAAAGCCAGACAGTGAAGAAGGCTAACAGGGGGGAAAAGAGATTTTTTTTTAAATCTGGTGGTGGGAGAGAGCTTTGCACATACCCTGGACTGACAGAAGGATGAACAAATAGATCCTAAAGCAAATCCAGCCTGAATGATCTCTGGAGGCAAAATAATGAAACTGATGTCAAACTTTGGACACATCAAGAAAAGGCAAGTTTCTCTGGAAAAGACAATAATGTTGGAAAAGGTTGAAAGCAGTAGGAAAAGAGAAAAAACAAATACTTGATAGACTGACTCCCTAAAGGAAGCCACAGAATTGAGTTCACAAGAGGTAAGCGGGGCAGTTGAGGACAAGACATTTTGGAGATTGCTCATTCATAAGGTCGCCCTAAGTGAGAGGCGACTTGAAAACATTTAACAATATACCCAGTGAATGAAAGAAGAAATAATCCAGTTTTCATTGACTGTGTACTTAAAATAGTAAATCCATAATAACTGCATTTTAACATTTATTTCCAAAGCACTGTTTGGGAAAATGGAACAACAACAACAACAACAACAAAATGAACACATGGGAGGAAAAAATTCAATTTGTAGTAATATTATGGTATCTATTAACTCACAATCTTATATCTTGTATTTTAATAAAAACCCACAGCAACAAAGATGGAGAATTATTATTATTATTATTATTTTGCAATGGTGTGCAGTTTTAAATTAAATGTTTAATAAGATTCAGAACTATGCAGACTTTATCAAGCGCACTGTTGATATCAAGTGATCTTAGCAATGTTGCACTATGTGGTTACTTCGGGCTTGCAGCCAAAGACTTTGCTGCTTCTTTCTAGCTTGATACATGGATTTCTGTCTGTGGCTGGCAAATCCTCTGTCACAACTTACATTTTTCCCTATTCAGAGTGAGACCAGGTAATTGTTTTGCTCATTTTAAAAGTAACACTTTTCTTCTCAATATCTTTTAAGTTTCTCGCTCTATGTAGACAAAATGAATGCTCAGAAAAGTTATATACAGTATTTCCTCTCTTTATTGAACAAACACATCTAGTGAGCATTCAAAAATGAAGTATGAAAACTTAATACATTTCAAAATAAAGTATGAGAAACTTAATAAAGTTTTAAATTATTATAGCAATGAAGCCTTTAAGAAAATAAATGAACCCACTTCATTTTAGTTTCTTAATTTCTAGGGCATTAGCAGGTTACATTATCACTTCATATTCATGTTCTATAAAAACTATGTGTTCTTACCCTTGGCAGAGCATATGCTACCCACTGGCAAAACACAACCTGACTACCCAAATACACTCTCATAACACTTGTCCCACTGCCTACTCCTTTCTTAGGTTCTCTGCTTCCTTGCCTTCTGGTTTCCTGGGTTCCTCAGTCCACTCAACTTCTGGCATCATCAAAGCATTTCAGCCTATGACAGCCAGAGTTGTCTTGCAGCTGCTGTTACACAACAATGCCCAATACTGTTCCCATTTCTTCATGCTGAGCAGATAGGTGCCAGTCCATATGCTATGAATAGAAGAAGAAGAAGAAGAAGAAGAAGAAGAAGAAGAAGAACAACAACAACAACAACAACAACAACAACAACAACAACAACAACAACAACAACAACAATGGTTGTTGTAGGTTTTTCGGGCTGTTTGGCCATGTTCTGAAGGTTTTTCTTCCTAACATTTCTCCAGTCTCTGTGGCTGGCATCTTCAGAGGACAGGAGTTAGAACTCTCTGTTCTGGTGTAGTGTGTGGGATAGTTGAGTATTTGTAGCTGTGGGATCAGCTTTTTGTCCTTTTTAGGAGATTGGGTGATTATGGTGAGCAGGGTGTTTTTTGTTATGGGTGTATTGTTGTGATAAGGGGGGGAGATGATCTGTCACTGTGGTTGATGGGTGTTGTTAGCTAGTCTTTTGTGTGCAGTGATCACCGGTCCTTGTGGATGTTCATTGACCTTTTGCAGGCTGTATTTTTCAGTGCTGGGAGCCAGGCTTTGTTGAGTTTTAGACTTTTTTCTTTTTTGTTGAAGCTCTGCTGATGTTTGTGGATTTCAATAGCTTCCCTGTGTAGTCTAACATAATGATTGCTGGTGTTGTCCAGTACATCTGTGTTTTGAAATAGGATTTCATGTCCAGCTTGTTTCAGGGCATGTTCAGCTACTGCCGATTTTTCCAGTTGTTTTAGTCTGCAGTGTCTTTCATGTTCTTTGATTCGTTTTGTGGTCCCAATATATACCTGGCCACAACTGCAAGTTATCCGGTATACTCCTGCAGTGGTGAGGGGGTCCCTTTTGTCCTTTGCTGACCGTAATATTTGTTGTATTTTTGTGGTGGGCCTGAATACTGTTTGTAGGTTGTCTTTTTCCAAAAAAATCCGATGCGGTCTGTGATCCCTTTGATGTATGGCAGAAATACTTTATTTGTGGGTGGCTGTTTTTCTTCTTCAGTTTGGTGTTGTTTTCTCGGTTTGATGGCTCTTGTGATTTCATTCTTGGAATAGCCATTTGCCTGTAGGGCCCAATTCAGATGGTTGAGTTCGGTGCTGAGAAATTGAGCTTCACAGTTCTGATTCGCACGGTCTACCAGTGTTTTGATTATGCCTCTTTTTTGTTGTAGGTGGTGGTTGGAGTTTTTGTGTAGGTACCAGTCTGTGTGGGTGGGTTTTCTGTAGACCTTGTGTCCCAATAGGAGGTCAGGTTTGCGTATGACCATGACATCTAAGAAAGGGAGTTGTCCTTCTATTTCTTTTTCCATGGTGAATTGTATATTTGGGTGAATGCTATTGAGATGGTTTAGAAATTCTTCCAGTTTTTCTTCACCGTGGTTCCAAATTGTGAAGGTGTCATTCACATGTCGGAACTAGACTGTGGGTGCGAAGAGTGCCAAAGCCAGGGCCTGTTTTTCGAAATTTTCCATGTAGAAGTTCACTATAACCGGGCTGAGGGGGCTCCCCATGGCCACTCCATCTGTCTGTTAATAGAAATCATTATCCCACTGAAAGCAGCTGGTCGTTAGTGTTGGAAAAGGGCCTTGATGTCTTCTGGAAAGATCTGCTGGATGAGTGTCAGAGTGTCCTTTATCGGTACCTTGGTGAATAGGGATACTACGTCAAAGCTGATCAGTCCATCCCTGGGGTTGAGTTTTAGGGTGCTGATCTTGTTTATGAAGTGTCCAGAGTTTTTGATGTAGGATGAGGTTTGTCCAACGTGGGTCTGTAGGAGAGTGGCTAGGTATTTTGCTAATTCATATGTTGGGGAGCCAATGGCACTTACAATGGGCCTGAGTGGGACTGAGTCTTTGTGGATTTTGGGGAGTCGATATAGTCTTGGTGGGAGAGCTTCTGTCTTGCAGATTCGTTGAAGGACGTTGGGGTGCAGGGAGGAACTCCTCATCAGCATGTTTGTTTGTTTTGTGATTTTGTTTATTGGGTCCCATTTCAGTTTTCTGTAAGTGGTGGAGTCTAGAAGTTCCCTGATTCTTCGAGAATACATAATAAAAAACCTTCAGGTTTCAGAAGAGCAGTGTTTTAATGAGTATGAGTACATACAACCAGCAATAGGCCAGAGTTACAGTAAGGGAACATTTAGCATATTTTATTTATTAGTTCAATTCATCTGGTATGCCTAAGAGTCCCATTAAATAATCAAAGATTCTGTTCATGTATAGTGATATACCCAGACGGTACAGCAATAATTTAATTAATTTTGTCTTGTCTTGTACCACCCTAAACATACCAATCTCATCTGAAAGCTTAATGGTTTGGTTAGTATTTGGATGGGAGACCACCTGGGAATGCCAGTCATTTCTAGGCATGGCTACAAAAGAATCCTGCCTCTAACCTAGAGAGATGGTGCCAGCCAGAGTTGATAATACTAGGCTAGATGAATGAATGGTCCCTCTGTATTAGGCAGCTTCCTATTTTCCTATGGCCAAAATCCTCTTGTGTACCTATGCAAATGGTTTAACATTTGAGGGCATATTGTCCCAAGTTAAGAAATCACAGTAGACACAATCTGTTAGTCACTGAGTCATATAATTCAGTATGCAACTCATAATATCTATGGTGGTTGTAGAGCAATTTGCCTCCAAAGTTATGGCATTTTTGCTATGCCAGAATAGTTAGGGAAGAAGATTTGGGCTTATGAGTAGATCTTTCCCCTGTGCCGTATCGGTGAAAGCCAACAGTAATTTTCACTCAAACTGTCAAAAATATTTCCTAGTTTCCTCCCAGTTTTAGCACCTAAATGAAACAAGCTGTTTTGACTGGAAAATGAACTTTGACTACCTTGTGTCCAAATATATCTCATCTCTTTCCAAGAGAAAATTTAAATGTAAAATTCTGAATATCTTTATACAAGTCCATCTTTGTATTAGTGCATAGGTTAACCTGTGGTCTGCAGACTTCTGGGGGGCTGTGATGTCCTCACAGGGGGTCCATGAAGGCTTGAAGAAATGTTATGATCTCTTGCAGTTAAACAGTTAAAATAGAAAGAAAGAAAGAAAGAAAGAAAGAAAGAAAGAAAGAAAGAAAGAAAGAAAGAAAGAAAGAAAGAAAGAAAGAAGAGTAACTGCAGAACAAAATCTTAATTTCCTTTGCTTGTTTGTGTAAAACGTGGCTTTTCTAATCTACCACCTCCATTAAAAATAAACAAAAGTAAAAATCGGTCATGAAAATAACTGTTTGATAGCAAATAATTGTTTGATATTTCTGCACATGGTGAGAACATGCAAGTGAATGACGCTGAGTGGTTCAGAGGAAGTAAGTGACATTGCTTGCTACTGTGCAGACAGTCAAAAGCCATGGGAAGAGAGAGTCGGAGTCAGTCAGTGTCAGTGTGAGTGAGTGTTTGGATGGACTTTGTGATCACGTTTCTTCTTCGATTTCTGCTAATAAAACCATTTGTTTATTGTCAGGTAAAGTGACTGTTTGATATTATCACAGTGAATTTCATAACAATATATTTTGGCTGAGCCTCAGAATGGATTGGTGGCTGAATTTGAAATGTAAAAAAACTGATGATGTTGATGAGGGTGCATCCTGTTCAAAGCAAAATGAAGCTTCTTCCAGTCATCTTAAATAGTGTCACTGTTAAAGTGAGGAATATCTATCGATGAGACCAATCATGAGAAACTTTAAATATTTGATTCACTTTAAGGTTTTAAATATTAAGTTAAATCGTGGTGGTCTGAGCCAACAAAAGATATTTAAAGGTTAGGAACCACTGTACTAGTGCATCTAGGGCATAAAATAAGATTCAGAAAATAGAACTATTTGGGGAGGACTATGAGCACTGCAGTTACAATGTTAAGGATTTCACTATATGCTTTTTGTTTATCCAAAACACTAGAGAGGCAAAATCAGTCACAGTCACACTATCAATGATGGAAGAGCAATTCTTGCCAGATGTTCTGTGACATTTGGTCCCAGAACAAATATACCTCATAAAAATGTTAGTAATTCCTATATTTACCATAGATAATGCAGAACAATTCAAAAAGGGTAAACATTTGCCTAGGGAGTGTTTAATTATACTCATTACTGTTGTAGACTTAATATTTCTGAGACACTACAATGCTGTGTTGCCATATTCAACACTTTCATTTCCATTAAAGCTATTAGTGGTTCCATTTTCTACATGGAAGAATAGAAATACATCCGAACCATTACTTCTTTAATGGAATCTGCTGAATGAATTGTTTGAACATTGGTATCTGGGCTGAAATAATGTGTGGATGCAGTTCAGAAGAAACTTCATTCAGAGGTGAAGCCCCTGTCCTATGTGGAGGAAGAATTGTATTTGAAGTTTGGGAAGGAAGCAGGAGTGACTGCTGGAAAAGACAATCGCTTGTCTAGAGGAGGCAACTGAAAACTAAAGGAAAGTCTAGGAAACAAGTGAGCATTGACAGGAAAGAGCTAAACAGAGCACACAGAGAGAGGGGGAGGGAGAGAGAACACCCACCTAATGCTGAGAGCTGCTTTGTGTGTGAAAGAGGCACCAGTGAATTCTTAAGAAGAGTTTATAATCTCTGCCTGAAAATCATAACAACCTCACGCTGGATCTGTTCAAGTTCTGCCTTGTTTCATCTGTGAGATAAACCTCCAAGACTAAACAGAAATGGTTCAAATGGCGTCCACCATTGTGTTTATGGGCAGAGAAATTGGAGGGGCTATTTTGCCATATTTCTCTAGTGGTTCAGGCTGCAGAGGAATATCCCAACAGGTCTCAGGAGAGAGGCTTATTATTAGCACACCCAAATCCTTTCCTCCTAGGCTTCACTTCTATTCTCTTCCCTTCTCTTGTACTAGCAACTGCCTTGGTAGCTTCACTATCATTTTGCACCCACCAGAATGCCTTGGCATTCCAGGCTGTCAGCACAGTCATGGCCACCCCAAACCCCAAATTAGGGAGTTTATTTTCAAAGTGGTCTTCTTTTTCTAATGTGATGAGTGGGAAAATAAGAATTTTAGAGAATTTAACAGAAATAACATCTTCTGAGATTTTCAGTTTGGGTCTAGAATTATCTCAAGACTTCACAAGCCTCCTCTAAAAAGATCAGGGGGGATATTATTATATTGTTGCATAGTTATCATGAATCTTTTAAACTTTGATGCTAAGTGGTCATAGGCACATGTTACTTTCCCATTAATTTCAGTGAGGGGAGGATTGCATTGCATATCTTTTCGTGCAATTAATTTCTTCATTGAAAAGAACTAGGAAATCCTTCTACACAAGAGAAAGGACTCTGTATTGTATGTAAATTTGTAAATCACAGATACATAATTTTTAAAGACATCAACACAATAGGAAGAATCTCTTTTTATTTCCTCCTTTAATGTTTCAAGGCCTTTGCTCTTGAAAAAAATGCCTACCCTCCAAAAAAAATTGCAAACAAGAAAGCAGCCAAACATAACTACATACATCCTTCCAAGTGGAATCATGTGGCTTTTAAAAAAATCCGTGTTCTGGTTATCTTGGAGGTCTTCCTCTTGATGTCTTGGAGGGCCACTTGTGGGCTTTTTGCAGCCCATCACAAATGAATCAAGCAAACAGAGAGCACAAAGCTCACAAAGCTAAAAAAGTTGAAAGCGAGCAAATGGATTTCAAGAGAGAGATTACATTCACCAGCAGCCTGTAGCAGGCACACTGCTGCAGTGTGTGGGCGGTTGGCTGGCTCGCTGCCTGCCTGCCTGCCTCTTTGCTTTCCTGCCATCCTTCACACACAGGCTGTACAACACAAACCCCATCATATAAGGCACTTATGCTGAATGACAGCGATTGCTACAGACATCAAGGAATCCACAGAGCTTGATGGGGCTAGTAGACAGTTTGTGTGTCTGCACTGATTCAGTCTGCCTTCTCTGTAATCTTATTGATGAGCCTTCTGCTTTTTAAAGTGGGGGCGGGGAGTGAGCTTTGCTCAAAGAAAGTGAACGTGCTGCTTTATTTTCATTTCCAGGAACAAAGCCAACCCTGTAAGAAGGCAAAATATGTTTGCAACTATTATTTTTGGGGATCAAAGATAGACATTTTCCTAATAGGCTTTTGCAGTATTTCTGCAATCCACCCTCCTGAATTTCCACATTTTGATACCCGAAGACCCATATAAAGGGTTAAATGCAAACATTGAGAGCATGAGAACCATCTAACTGGATCAGATCAAGGTCCGCTTAGTTTACTATTCTGCCTCCCACAGCAGTTTTGGATACCTTGTGCAAGATGTAAACAAACAGGACTGTCACCTCTTGTTTTATGTCCCCCAACAGTGGTGCCATGGGGCCAGGGTCCATAAAATCGGAGCACTCTGATGAGTTTCTGATGAGCTGGGATACCATCAGTGACCCTCTTAGGCTTCCTGGTTCTCACTAAGCACGGCTGAGTGAGAAGGACGTGAGCTATCTTGCTTGTACTGCAACATGTTTGGGGGGGTCTTGTTCTTGAATGGGCAATTAAGTTCCATTAGCATCAGAAAAGATCCTTGTCTGCCAGGACTAGTGTGTTGATATGGATCAACACAGCTGCCAGCATTTGGGGATTCACCTTGGGGACATGGGGAATCCAACACTATTCTGATGAACAAAAGCACTTCAGCATTTAACACTGCACCACAGATCCACAGCATCCCTTGTTCAACAGGTCTCTCTTCAAATGGAGGTTGTATGAACACTCTAAGAGGAGGAAGGTGGGAAAGCCTTCAGCTTTCTGAATGCTGATGGCTAATCTCAACTGTGAATGCTTCTAGGGCTGAATTCCTTTCACTGTATTCAGGACACATGGAGGGAAAATATGAAAATGAAGTTCTGGCAAATTGCAGGAAGACAGGTGATGTGAAGGTCCAGAGTTAATGCGACCAGCAGCACACAGCTATGTCACTTGCCTTGTGAATGGCATGAAATAAGGAGCTCCTCTTCCATTAAACAGTATTTCTTTCTTTTCTTTTCTTTTTTTAAGCCTAAATGTGATTCAGGTTTTATGTGGGCTATTTGCTTTAATTGAAATGCTCACATAAAACTCAAATACAGCTACTGCAGGTCTGTCAAGGATTCTTCATTCTATGCATGCTGTGCCTGTTGAGCTAGATAGTCTGGGTTTTCACAGAGAGAAGCTGTGGCAGTTGTTGCCCACGGAGCAGGAGGGGAGAGGAAGGCGCATCAGCCAAGGGTGGCTGGAGCCAGGAGTGACAAGCAGAAAAAGGTTTTCATACACTCAGCTACACATCCACACCAACATATACATGAAAACATTCACACACACACACACATACACACACACACAAAGGCAGCAGGCAGACGTTCACCTCAATACTGCCTCACGCCCCACCCCATTCATTTTTGCCACTCTTCAACTGAGGAGCAGAGGAATCAGACTTGCTCTTAAATTAGAAATATTCCCAGCTGCTGCTTTTCCTTTCCTCTTTGTTCAATAACAAAGCTGTTGACTTATTCACTCAGTCTAATTCTCCCATTTTCTTTCTCTCTCTCTTTCTTTCTCCCTCTGCCTCCCATACGTACAGATTCTCAGACAGAGTGTGATGAGAGTGGAGTTTCAGCAGAAGAGGAAGGTCGCAGGGGCCTGACCTTCTGCTTCTCGTACAGAGGCAGGCAGGAGGGGGATGTCTAGGGGGAGCATGAGTCAAAAATGGGGCAGGTCCCTATTTGTACTAATAGATCAGCTGCCACTGGAGAGAAATACAAACTGTTTTCATAACGTCTATTGTTATATTCAGCCATGACTTTTGTTAAAATAACCTGAGCACCACACCAGTATTAACATCATCCACTGCACCATTTATTCTGAGTTTTGGGGTCACCCACACTCATCTAGGACCTTAAAGGACCACAACCACTTCCATGCCCCCCAAAAATCTTAGAAAATGCATATTTTTACTAGAAAAGACATCTTTTAGCCTCATTGCCCCACACTATTTTTAATTTTAAAAAATGGAGATGTCAGAGAGAACCCACAGATGCTGAGGGCCCTCAGAACATGGCAAATTTGCCCTCCCCCCATATCCCTTGAAGGGCACAAATAGATGTCTGAGCATTTTTCCCCAGAAATAATTCAAAAGTCACCAAAAGTTTCCCATAATGCCATACTCTTCTTTGCTTCTCTGAAGAGGATTGTTGGCATGGGTAGTTGTCAGCCCCTCTCACATTATCTTCAGTCAAAGCTGATCCATGGACTGCCATCTGAGGTGAAGTGGGAACTAGTCCATGAGGCAAAGCAGTAAAGACTGACAAGGAAGTCAGGGACAATGGACCGACTAGGGGGTTAACTAACAAGTATAAAGGAGCTCGCCACAGCTGCTTGACTAAGGTTAACTGGAAGAGGAAGCCTCTTATGTTACTTGCTGTCCAGGAGGATCCAGGCTGCAGACAGAACAGTACTAATACAGTTACTAAAGCAGTCATACCAAACCCATACAGATCACACTGTTATCATTGCATTGAACATGGAGACATGATTGAAGAAAAGGGTGCTCTATTTGGGATAAGATAATAATTTCCCTCTACATGATGTCTCTATCTCTCTGTCTGCTTTTGTTGATGTACATGACATGTAGATCTAAAAGATGTACTCCCTTTCAAACTTCTTTTTTCTAAAATGAAACTTTTTTTCTTACCTCATGCACTATTATACTGGGAGTCATACCAAGGAAATAATAATAATTTCCCAATATTTATGTTGTACCAGTTTAATAGAAAGGTAAAAGGTATCTCCTTGAAAGCACAGTTACTTATTTTGCTGGTTTCTATTTTTTTTTAATAGGCACTGTTTCTAATTCCTTTTAAGATTTATTTCAAACCTCCTGATTGTTAGCAAAAAGGCTCTTTTGATAATGTGTATAATCAGTTTGTGGATTAGCACCCCTAAAAGTCTGGTGGTTCATAAAACACCAGGCCTTATTTGGAAGGATGCCCCACTGAGTTTGCCAGAGATGACAATCAAGGAAGTACAAACTCCATTACCATGACATCAGACCTACCAGACTGCTACCTTGAGGGCCAAAACCATGCAACAAATAAATCGATACAGTGCTTGTAGGGTTTTTTTTTCCTTCTCAAGATTAGCCTTGGGATTTAAGATTCTAAGCTCAATGCCAATGTCAGTGCAAGGTGGAGCACAAGAGTTGTTCATAGGGCTTGCCTGCATATGATCTAGGGATCAGGGCACCTTGGATATCAAATGAGTACCTGCCCTCTGGCAAAGTGGAGGAAAGGTAGAGGTGGAGACAAGTTAGGATGGCAAAGTTGGCTGCCTCCGATGGAACGGCAGCTGACTCTTTTAATAAAATCTTGCCCCTTCATCCTCAAAGTCAAAAGAAGAGAGAACAAGCCATATTGAGTAGGCAGGAAATAAGGGTCAAGGGGAATAATACATTTTTTAATAGGAAAGAGAATTTATGTTTTGAAGTAAATTAACTTGGTGATTGGACTTTGAGAGGGAAATCAGCTTTTTGGTATGCCCAAATGGGGAACATGGAAGGGGCATCCCCAAAGAATTTGAGGGCTGTGAACACATTTAGGCATCCCCTGGGCAGTGACCACACCCTCGTGGTTGATCCTTCCATTCTGGAGGCAGCACTGGATTGCTTCTGACATAAACGAAGAAGCAGAATGTGTATGCATGAGACCTTAATATCTGGGCATAAATTCACTTAAAGGAAATAGATATGGCAAAGTCTGAACTGGTAGTATTTGTTTTACGGACATGAGTGGGATTTGAATGTTGTATGGGTTAAACTAATTGAAGGAAGATAGAAATGTCTCCAGCAAGGAAGTGGGAGGCTGTCCTGGCTCTGTCCATCAGTCAGCAAAGGACTACCTGCAGAAAGCTTGCTTCATGCTTCACTGAGAGTACCAGAAGTAACACCGAAAGGAATTGTACAACTAAAGACCAAATTAGGTGTTAATGTGAATTCCTTAGAATTAACCTTTCTTCTACAGTGCCATTCCTTAGAAATATGTGCCTCAGCAATCAGGCTTGCATATTAAACTCATGCTTGCCTTCCAATGAACAGTCAGATTGCAGGACTGAAAAATACACTCTGGGGTGCTTCGTATTGTGATAGGCCATTGAAAGGTAAACATGGGCTTACTTTGTAAGTCTGTTTGATAAGGAATTTCTAGCTGAGGAAATCCTGTTGTGGGAAAGGATACAGGTTTATATTAGAGAATATGCTTTCCCCTGAACAGCTCATTTGACTCTTTGGGGTCAAACGAGCTTTTAAATGATGTACTATTTTCCACCTTGGTAATGTATGGCTCTTTATATTTTATTGTACTTCATCTCCCATCATCCCTTGCCATTAGCTGTACAGAACGCTTCCCCAACTCTATCTTACTGTATCATGTACATAATAATCCATATTTTTAGCATAATACATATAGTAAAACACATTGCTTTAAGAGCTGCAGATCCTGATTGAGTAGGTTTTTTTTTACTTTTCTATCCCCCATATAAATTAAGAAAGTTATATACTAAGGAGAACAGGAAGAGTCCTGTAATCTGATTATCAAAGATCACAAGGCACTTGCATGGTACATTAAATCAAAGTAGCAACATTTACAGCTGCCTTTCATGGGAGAAAGTGGGACGTGGTGGCACTGCAGGTTAAACCGCAGAAGCCTCTGTGCTGCAAGGTCAGATGACCAGCAGTCGTAAGATTGAATCCACGCGACGGAGTGAGCTCCCGTCGTTTGTCTCAGCTCCTGCCAACCTAGCAGTTCGAAAGCATGTAAATGCGAGTAGATAAATAGGTACCACCACGGTGGGAAGGTAACGGCGTTCCATGTCTGGTTGCGCTGGCCACGTGACCACGGAAATTGTCTACGGACAAATGCTGGCTCTACGGCTTGGAGACGGGGATGAGCACTGCACCCTAGAGTCGGACACGACTGGACTAAATGTCAAGGGGAACCTTTACCTTCATGGGAGAAATGAACCAAGCCTCCAGATAGTGGTGGACGGATAGAGATGGAGGCATTAAAATCAAGGCAACTTGGCATTTTCTGTAATATGATAGACAGGTGCCAACCACTGAATGCTACAGCCTGCTACAATCTCTTAATGAAGACTAAGAGATTAAAATTCATAATTGAATACAGATTCTAAGCCAAACACCTGTTGTTTAGAATGAGACAGCATCTAGTCAGGAAGAAAAATAAAAGAAGTTAAAATGAAAATTGTGTTTGATACTGAAATGTTTGCATATTCAAATTACTTCTTGGAGTTTACCTTAAAAAAAAAAAACAACCTAAAGGCATGAAAGAAGTATATCCTTGTTTTTTAAAAAAGAAGATTTTCAAAATAACCAGGTCGATTTTTGCAACAGAATTATAGCAGTAATGTTACAACTTCCTTATATTAGGAAGAAGCTTTTGTTAACCAGTGGTGGTTTGCCCAGTAATCTCATATCTAAATTCAGCAACCATATGGGGAGATCTTGCTAGCCATGGAGGGGAAATGAGGATTTGTGATCATTACATTTCTTAATTAATGTCTGGAAGAATAACAGCTAGAATGCAATTTTTTGTTTGCTACCTAAACCATTCTGAGCAGCATCTCGATGGGATTTCTGATTTAAAACTTCTCCGCCTCAGAATTTGAGCTGCCAAACACCAGAGTCACTGGAAAAAAAATACTGAAGAAAGGGCAAGGGGAATTTCCCTGTGGTATGACTCAAATAACAAAGCTTATTTAGTTTGTTTCCACCCACTGCTGTCTTTGTTCCCCTCCCATTCTTAGTGTACAGCTTGCTCTGAAAATTTTCCAAACAGATGGTATCATCTCCATAAGACACCAGCATTGCCTCAACCACACAATAGCAGAAAATATATATATATCACCCCTTTAATTCCCTGTCAGTGCTGAAATGAAACTAAAAATGGCATTACTAGAGGTTACTAGATGAGGTGGAACAAATAGTTTGTGAAATCATGTCACCAATGATGTTAGTAATGTCAAGGACCAGCCCTGTCATTAGGCAGAGCAAGGCAACTGCCTCAGGCAGAAAATGTTAGAGACACAAGTAAATCGCGCCCCCCCCCCCTCCAGTCCATTTTCCTCTGCTAAAGGAAAAACGTGTGTGTATACAGTCTTCTTCTATACTTTAAACAGGGTTGCTGCCCTCCAGGATAGTATAAGATACTGTCCCCTTTCCAGTGTTGAAGGAAAATTCAGCTTCCAGCCCATTTTGCCTCTATACATAAAAAGATTTTATCTTTCCCTCACTCTGACAGCAAAACATCTTGGTCCAGGCCAGATGTTCCCTTTAATATGGGTAGAGAGTAGACTATGAACATTTGGAGTAATTTGAGAGGGATCTTTTTCATGCTTTTTGTCTCAGTGGTTGTGAAAATCTTGAGAGTAAAATCCCAATCATGCGTAAAGCATATTATTAAGTAATTAAGAAAGAGATTACTCTTAGCTGACCATGAAAAGAGTGATTCCACATGTTTTTCAGAATGTCACCGAATCTTGAGATGTATGGGTGAAGCATTGTTCTTTCTATTCAGATTTATGGTGGGGGGGGGGGAATCTAGTATCTCCATGAGCAAAGCACACAGAGGTTGTCCATTCAAACATGGTGTCCTATCACTCAGTGTTCTGTGTGAATGTGGAGCTGTGGAGATGTACAGAGGTCAGGGCAGAGTGAAAGAAAAGAAAACCTGTTGTACAGGGTTGGAGCCTATTTTTGGTATCTCCGCTAAACGCACAGCTGTATAATACAGGGGCTTGTCAAAAATAAATGGGAGGGATCACTTGCTGGTTCCTGTTGAGAAAACAATTTGCCTGGAGCACTTATCCGATCCTCAATAATAACTGCCTTGCTGAATGAGATCAAAGAACTCAGACTGGCCCTGTCATTAGGAAAAGTGAAATGGCTGAATGCTGAGGGGTAAGAAGAAGCAAAATGGTACTAGACGACAAAGCAACATTTGCCATGCCTCCAGCCTTCTGCCATCAGGTTGATTGGAAGATTCTTCTCAAGTGAAATAAGATCCAGTCCAGAAGACTTCTGTACAGGGAAATGACAAAGGACACCATTTTGTCCTTCATCTCAGGCCATAGAATGTCTTGGACCATCTCTGGGTCCAACAGTGTATCTTCAATCATGATCAGACAGTATCCCCCAGAACAACAGATTATCAGAGATACAAATGGCCACTGAACACAACAATTGTTCTCTTATCTGAACTGCAGGAGCTAGAAATGCTGAATCATTGCACCCAATTCCACATGATACAATCACATAGATGTATGGAACAAGAAGAGGAGAGAGTCAGCAATGGTTGAGATTTGACACCCTTTCCCATTTTTAAAACATGCACGCTTCACAGTACAAACCCTTGTTGGTGTCATTTCTCATCTGGTTTAGAAGCACAAACCTTATTGTCTAGCATGGGTGTTCTCAAACAATGCTGCAAAAAAAAAAAAACAACTGACCACAATATGCGCGTCCAGTTTGCTTTGACAGTGCTCCTTCCTGTCTTTTTCTACATTCTTTTCTGGCAGGTTGCTATTTTTCCTGGCTATGTAGGATACGTTGTACTCAAACTTTTAAGCAACAATGAGTCCCAAACACTACAAGTGCATATCAGTATTGCAGTAAATTTGAAGGAGCAGGTGCTCGCCATGGCAGTCCCTTTAGCCATCCAACCCTATAAAGGAGGTCCAAAAAGGCAGGTTGCTGGATTGATCGATATGAACCAATGTGTTCTAGCAATGCTTCTTTTGACTAGGAGCAAGCAACCCTAATAAACACCCCCTGAAGACCCCTCTCAAACACTTTGCATCACCACAAGGAAATGCATTTCTTTCCCAGCTCTCTAAAGACTGCAACTAAGCACAGAGAAGTCTGAGCCGAGCAGCAACTGTCACATAGACCCTGCTAACTAGAAAGTCCCAGGACTCCTAGTATGTTGTGAGCATGGGCTCCAATACCCCAGTTTTGCCTTAAAGAAAAAACTGCGCCCAAGCAACGAAGCCGATTGGTTACACAGACAGGAAAAGTTTCTATGTGGCCTATTAGAAGCTGGAAAAGAAACAAGCTTCTCCTCCCCCCCAAGCCAACCCCCAAACAAAAACTTCCCCGTCTTGCATTTCAGCCGCGCGCCCCTAGATGGGGCTATGCGAGGTTTTATCCCCTCGCGTCTTGTTTTGCTACAGCCCTTGCCTCAGAGAAGCAGGCAGCCACTCGCCTGAAACTGAGTAGAATTCACTGAAACTGCGGGCTTCCGTGACGTGTCCCTGAGCGGTCCATCACTTTTCTGGCTGCCAGCGTTCAACGATTCCCCCCCCCCCGCCCGCCCGCCTCCTCCCGTTCTCCACCCTCCTTACGCTCGCGCTGATCTTTTCTTTTCTTGGCGGTGCCTGATGTCTTTTACATCCCGTTGAACTCTGCCGAGGCAGAGTCGAGCACCAGTTCAACTCGAACGGAGAGCCAGGAGGGCAGGAGGGCGGGCAGGAGGGCGGGCAGGCTGTGCTTCTGGTCCGGAAAAAGAAGAAGAAGAACCACCAGACTAGAGGTAGGTGAACCGCGTGGAACATGGAAGGTCCAGAGAAGAGCGCCGGATCGATGTGAAAGCGGAGCAGCTTTTCTCCAAAACAACAACAAAGCCAAAAACCAGCCAAAAGAAAAAAGCCCAGCCATACAACTGTTTATCTGAACTCTCCATCCGTGAGTAAACGACCCTCCATCAGAATCGTGCTCCCTTCCGAAGGCGGGAAATCATGATCGAGTGAACGAAACCGTGCGGCGAACAGGTATGTCACTGCAGTTTCTTACGGTCGTGTGTATGCTCGCAAATTTCTTATCCTCCCCCCGCCTCCTTCCCTTACACACCGGAGTGGCTCTCATCACAAAGTTGTTACGTGTGTGTTCGTGAGAAGAAGAAAAAGATCGCAGTTACGTAACTAAAGAGGCGATCGATTTCAGACCCTCTTCGTTAGCGAGCGAAAACGAGAAACGATGGGACCTGGGGTTGTTTTTGGGGGGGGCGGGGGGGGGGCAGTTTCGGAATGACGGGAAGGAATTCAGCCGACTGTTATTTCTACGATGTTTCTCCCTATTGTTTGGAAACCTCAACGCGTCGGCTGTAAAAGCTGCGGGGAAGGTTCCCTCTGTGTGTGAGCGAGAGTTTCTTCTTTTGTTATTCGAGAAATCAAGTGCTGTGGTCGTGAAACCCTCAGTACTGGAGCTTCTGTTTACCAGAACGAGAGAGGGAAGGGTTTTCCTTGCGGATTTCTGCCCCCACAGCCAGATGTGCGTAGGGAGGGCAAGAGAGGAGGAAGGAATAACTGGACAGTAAAGGGCATGTCGTCTTGAGCTCCTCGAAAGTTGTGATTCTTTCTCCTCTGACAAAACCTCTGGGCTAAAATCAGACTCGTGTGTCACTGAAGTTAGACGGCTGTTGTTTACATTTTGAAGAACAGATTTGCACCTTTTCTCCCCTTCTTTTCCTTCTTTTCTCCCCTTCCTTTTGAACGTCCCTTCCATGATTAATGGATTGGAGATCTTAATTCCACATGTAAAGCATTTTGAGAAAACAAAGCAATGCGCCCGAAGAGGCTTTGTCGGGCAGTGTCCATTGGATAGGAGGGAATATTCATGTGATGCTTGGACTGGAAAAGACAGGGCTGGTAACCCCATTCTCATCCCAGCTGAAGCTGGTGGCAAAATTCTGCCTAATTTCCATGGCCTTGGATCTCATGCAGCATTAGGAACATGGCTGAGCAATGGCCACACTGCTTGGTGGTGGTAGTTGGTGGTGGGGAACATAAAAGGAACTAAAGATGTGTGGCACTGTGACGCAATGTCACACAATCATGCAGACCTTTCTTGAATCTTTCGAGGAGGAACAGTTCTCTGATGGCAGAGCAGCTAGCTAGAGAAGTCTTCCGGCTAATGAGGTGATGCCTAATTTGTCATGCTCTAAGGAACAGAGCTCACTATCACCATGGCGACCCAGGGAATATTCACTTCAATTCCATAGAACATGCAGGGAAGGGAGATCTATCCCAACAGCAAGTTTTTTTGGGGGTGGTGGTATTGAAAGATATGCCATTGATGGTTTAGCAGACAAAGTTCTGGGCCTTGGGATTCTTTGCTATCAAAGCTGTCATAACACGCCCTTCACAGAACAGAGTGAAGTACTAGTGGAAAGCCACACATCAGCACCATGGACAACGCCAAAGAAGCTAGTATTGCATGACAAGCATTGAGGTGCTTCTTTCTGAAACTTTCTTTTTGGTTACTGTGTTACTTTGAAAATTAGCATTCACAAGAAACATGTTGGGGGTGTATGATATTATGCTGCTCCAGTACATTTTAAAAATAACACATAGCTTCACACACAGCTGTAGAATAACACCAACATATGTACTTGAAATAAAGACAACAAAAGTCAAACGGCACAATATATACAACCTATTTATTATAACATGAGCTTTTGCTATTCCACAGTCCACAAAATCTCATGCTATCATGAAATGGTTAATCTTTAAATTGCCACAGGGCTCTGTGTTGGTTTTGCAACAATAGCTGAACACAGCTTTTTCTTTGGAGATGGAAATATAGACCAGCCTCACTCACTAGCAAATGAAAAGTGTAGATTGGGTGAATAGTGGAAAGAAGGGAATTGGAGCCATTTACAAAGTAGCCCTTCATTTACTCCTAGCTAGCTGATCACTTGAACTTTTCAGGATAATAGCTAACTGTGTAGGCAGAGTGCAGCCTGCATAAAAAGAACAGTTCTGCCCCAGTCAAGAAGATTAAAGGAGTGGTGTAGATAATGCTCAGCTAACTCCATGTCCCCATAAACTAATAAAATTTGCTTATTTGCCTTTATTTTTCCTGCGTGGTTACACAGCAATGCCAGTAATTTGATTATTTTAGAGTTAGAGAACAACAGACCAGGGTGGGGAAAAGCAGAAAGTAGATTTGGATCTGCCAGCAGATTTCTGGGTAACCTGAGGCAGAATGCCAAGGATTCGTGACTCACAATAATTTAACAGAAGCAGTAACAAAGTGACAGAGGCACACACCCCAGCATGCATATCAAATTATACAGCTAAAACATGGAAGGTTACTTTGCAGTAACCAGGCATGTATTTTTGTGTGGAAGGACTGTAAGCATCATTCAATTTCTGTCCCTCAAAACAAATTCTTGAGTTCAGAACTCTTTAATGCTACATATACTTGTTTTGCATCAGGCTCCAGCTGATGGATCTCAAGGATCTAATAAAATCAAGCCCACAAGCTTGAAGTTTGCACACATTTGTGGCAGGGCTAGGATGGACCTTAATTCACTGCCTCAACAGATTCGTATACCCAACCTCTGTCACAGAGGAGTCCCTACCATTTGTATTACAAATAGGTTAGAGATCTTGAACAAAGAAAATGTGTGTTATGGATGAGGTTCTTATAAAACAAGGATAGCAAATGAAACCCCAAATCATTGAAATGAAAATGCCCTGCCACACACTGTGAAGAAGGATTCTGCTTTCAAAAACAGCAACAGTAAACCTTGTTAACTGCTAATTCAAGCTTATAGAAAAGTCTGAGTATGACTTAAGAACATAAAAAGTGAATAGGAAATTGTGTATTTGTATAAAGGGTCTTGCTTTATCCTTAAGCATTTCAGTAAATTTTCTGAGCAGTGAAGCGATGGACTTCAAAAGCAGTGGACATCTTCTCATCCCTGATGTTTATTCCCAAGATCTATAGCCAACCACAGACACAATTACTGCATTGACAGTACAATCCTATACTCTAGTTACATGAGAACTAGTTGAATGCCACTGCTAAACTGGAGGAATGGCAGAAGGAGCCAGTTAATGCTAGGGAAATACTATGGAAACCATAGTAGATTTTTTTTTTAAAAAAGGATTAAAGTCAACAACTTAGTTTAGCATTCCTGGAAATACCACTTTTACCCACCAGTGAGACTATGCTGGCCATGAAGATAAAATATCTCTGATGCATGGAGCGTGTCAATCATTTCTGATCACTTTTGCCTTGGCCAAGTGGGTAACAAAAGGCAAAGGAGACAGGTGCAGCAGGTATACATTGCAACTTGTTTCCTCCTTACCTCGTTTGACTGTGTGGATGCAGTTGTTGGAGTGGAGTTTGGTGTTCAGTATTTCTGTGAACTCTGCAAGTGAAGTACCTCTGATGTTTCTAGGGTGAGTCAACTCATGTCATCAGAACAGGTCATTTTGTGCAAAATGCCCCACTGGCAACCCCAGTGCCCTTTGTCTATAGATCCCCATTACCAACATCCCCCCTTGTGAGATTCAAAGATATACAGGATGGGTCCAGAAAGATACAGCTGAGCGATATATGTCATGACACCTCAGCTATAGTCAACGTGTATGAGGTTGAGATACTGGTGGTGTGTGCTGTGATTGAGCGCTTTTGGGGGAAAATTTTTTTTTAATACAGTTCCCAGAATAACCCAGTTTACATGGCCAATGGCCCTACTAGCTTTGATATTCTGGGAGTTATAGTCCAAGAAAATAACCTTGCCCATCTATAGTGGTGAGTTACATCATATCCTAATGTTGTGGCAAAATGAGTGGGGTAGCTATCAATTTATTTTTGAGTGCAATTGCCCTACTCATTGAAATCAATGAGGGAAATTATATATGAGGTCTGATATAACGGCTAGCATAACAGCTCAGTTTGGGTATTACTGAATCCGGCAGTGTGAACACTCTTCAAGGGGTACCTAACCCCACCTCACCTTCCATCATCACTTTCTTCATGCTTTCAGCACCATCTGAAAAAAAAGAGGTTCCTGCTCCTGCATACAGTAAGTTCTCTATCTGAGCATGAATGCACATTTTCCAGAATTATTGTTTGTGTGTGGATCTTACACACAAGCAGAAACCTCTCCTCTTCAAACTAAGTGCTGAACGTGTCTGAGGAGCTGAGTTTAGGTACTTCCCTCAAAACATATTCAAAACACCAGATTTAGTAATGCCTGAATAGGGTTAATGCATTATCAGTGGGGCCATGGATTGAAGAAGTAGAAAGTACTGCACAAACATGCTTCTCACTGGTGCCATCCATCTCCCACCCACAACTCTGCCCTGTTCCAGTCATTCCATGTGTATTTTCCATAGCATGAGCATCCCTTCCACTTCCCTAGCATCACAGGGCTTCTTCCAAATCTTAAAACCTCTCAGTTGACACATCAGCAATATAAGATTATATCTTGAATGTACTTAAAGTGAAACCATCACCATTTCAATAGAACTTGAATCAAATGGGTGGCTTAACAGCAATGCTTGGTGAAGATTGGGGAAATTAGAAGCCAGTATACCTGCCCACTAGGTAGGTAGGCAGGTAGGTAGATAAGATAAGATTAGATTAGATTAGATTATTAGCCAATGGCCATCAGACTCAAAATAATAACACAACTATGACAATTCATCAACAAGATTACAGAACAATAACTTCCAACATTTGAAATTAAAAGTATTTAAAATTATTTAAAAGATACACTACAGTAGCATTTTATATAATACATTTTATATTTAAATAAAATTAGACTTCTTATTTACAGAGCTACCAACCTGTACAAGCCTTTGGTTTTATTTACTATTCATCTTTATCAGATTGGGTTATCCTGCCCACGCATAAATTTATGACAGTGGTCATCAACCACATAAGTTCCATGCATGGAATTTACTTGTGGTCATCAACCAAGTAAATTATATATGGACCTATGGCCTTTGTTCATAGGTTTTTGCTCCTCTATTTAATAAATATAAGTCTAGCAATATTTTATCCAGAGCTTGAAAACATTCTTATTTTGGACTGGCCATGTTGTTTTACTCAAAAAGAGAGTAACATTTCTGAACTCTGACTTTCTTTACCTAGTTCTCATAACTTTTTGACAGTGGTCATCAACCACATAAATTCCATGCATGGAATTTACTTGTGGTCATCAACCAAGTAAATATATAAAATATATAGTCATGCGCATAAGTATTGTTGCACATTGACTTTGCCAGTTCTTCATTTCTATTTCTTTCCATTGTTGTTTCTAGCTATTGTTAGAAATAAAGACATTCAAGAACTGAAAAGAAAACAAGAAAATAATAGTGTTCATTTAGGAAAGATATCTTCAGATGAGTCATTTTGATGCTGTTCCCTGTATCAATGTGTTCTCTTAATTTCCTCCCTCTGATTTTTCCAAATTTAGTTTCTTGTAGTGGTTTCTGTGGTCTCACCCGACAGTTTCATACAGAGAGACAAACATTTGAAAATATGCATTTGTAATCAATGTCAAATGTTTATGATTCACTGGTTTATATTATCTCATCATACACATATCTTAATGCAAATAATCCGAATTGAAAGAAAGATCTACACTAGACCAATACTAATTTCTAAGTGTCTGTGAAACTTCTAGGAATAAATGCATTTTAGAAATATTGCAAGTAAAAATTCAAGACTGAGAATATACTCCTGTATTAGCTACATATTGTTCTGGCTACAGAATTTATTTTCTTGGATAATGGAGAAAATGGCAAAAACAAACTAAAAAAAACAAAACAAAACAAAACAAAAACCTCAGCCTGTCCCAATCTAACACTCCCCAGATGGGGTGAGCTTAAATTTTATCATCCTTAGTCAATTGCCATACTGGTTGGGGATGATGAGAGTTGTATTCCAGCACAGCTAGAGGGTGCCAGACTGGGGAAAGCTGGATTCAGGTGATGATCTGACATTTCAAAAAGCATTCAGCCAACAGAATGTTATAAGGAAGAATTCTTATGTCCTCTCACATTGTGGTGAATGCTTGACGTTAAATGGCTGCTAAGTAGCTTCTTCATAATTTCTGTATATAGTTTACATTTAGTGACAGCTGATGTAATATCAGAAGGGTGGAACCCAAAGGAATGTTGTTTAGTCTCTTGTCATATCTTCATCTCACACTGCATGGGGAACAAGAAATGTGAGTCAGAAATGTTGGTTCTACTGAAATCAATGGCACATAGAAGACTGCTTTTCGCCTGAAGCAGCTGTGTACATGCTGCATTGCCCAGATGTGTACATTCAGGAATTGATCCCACACCGCAGGATCAACTTCTGCACTTGCCCAATGTGTACAGTAGTGATTTTCAACCAGTGAAGCAACAGGGAATATAAGGATTTTAGAGAGGCACAGATTTTACTGATTTATTGATGTGTTCAGTTTATATCCCACCTTTCCTCATGAGAGCCCAGAGCAGCTAAAAATCCACATTAAACCCCAGATAAAATCACAAGCTACAAATATTTATTATCACAAAAGCAACCTCACAAATTCCAGACATTTAAAAATCCCCAGTATCTAAAATCACATATTAAAATGTCTGCTAAAAACACAATACTGTAAAAACAAAACAAACAGGCAGCAATCAAAAGCAAGTCATATATTTCCTTTTTCATAAAATCATTGTTCGAACAAATACATTTCCAGCTGGTCCCTGGTAGATACATTTTAAAAAAAAAAACATACATATTCAGTCACTGTTATGTATAATTTTTAATTACTGGAGGAACTGAAGGAACAGTGTTACCTACCCTGTTTTCCCGAAAATAAGACCTAACCTGAAAATAAGCCCTAGTATGATTTTTCAGGATGCTTGTAATATAAGCCCTACCCCAAAAATAAGCCCCGGTGAATTGAAACCCCGCCCTCCACCATTGTGCAGCAACCAGAAGATGACATGACTGTATTTGAATAAATGTAGATTGTTGTACATGAAAAAAATAAAACATCCCCTGAAAATAAGCCCTAAAAATGTGTTTTTTGGAGCAAAAATTAATATAAGACCCTGTCCCATTTTCGGGGAAACACTTTTCGGGAAATTACTTTTTCACTACCCAGAAAATTATCATCATCTTCTGAAATGAGTTACCTGTTAGCTGTGTTGCATTTACAAAACATGCTGTTTTAGTCATGATTGTCAGATTTCAAATAAAATTAATGGAGAAAGCAGGTTTGGAAGGGGACATGAGATTTTTATGTTTATCAAAAGGGAGTGTGGGGTTAAAAAATGAGCAATACTTGTGCACAGTAAAGGAAGAAGCAGAAGTCAACACAGGATCTCAGAAAACTAGATCCATCTGGCTAGTTTTCTCCTTCAATGCATTACATATCATTTGGACAGAAGTAGGGACTTGTCTTCCTGCCAACCTCGCAGTTCGAAAGCATGTAAATGAGAGTAGATAAATAGGTACCACCATGGTGGGAAGGTAACAGCGTTCCATGTCTAGTCGCACTGGCCACGTGACCACGGAAACTGTCTATGGACAAACGCTGGCTCTACAGCTTGGAGACGGGGATGAGCACCGCGCCCTAGAGTCGGACACGACTGGACTAAATGTCAAGGGGAACCTTTACCTTTACTTGTCTTGTACCACAGTTGTAGTTAGTAAATCTCTGCTTTCCCTCCACAAACCATGTGTTTTGTTCAAAAATAATGAACCAAAACAAAACACCACGATGGCCAAAAAATCTAGGCCAGTTGCCACCCACTCACCCACCCCCCACATTCTAGTCCACCAGATATTCCTACAGGAACCAGGATTGGGTTGCCCGAGATTTGAAACAGACATTGCTAGGACATTATTAATTCTTTTATAACAAGCTAACAGCTTGATCCTATAAGATACTGAAGACATGCAGCTCCTGCTATAAGCCTCACATTTACGAATGTGTATTGAACAGCATGAGTTCTCGAGTGTGAAGAATTAAAAAAGGAAGAGTTGCAGTGGAGTATGTAAAAATATTGGGCTAGTTTACAATTCCTGTATTCTGCTTCTACAGAGAACTTTGAAAACTGATTAATATGGCAATCCTAATTATAGCTATTGAGAAGTGAATCCCATTGAGTTCAATAGGGCTTACTTTAGATAAATGGGGAAAGGAGCACTGCCTAAAAAATTATGACTGTTGATAATGACATTACTGCACATATAAGGGTTTTTTATTATTACATAAGCCAATATAATCAGCCTTCTAACAAAATTGCTCAAGTATAATTTAAATTCTGTTGCAATAGGTTTAGGAGGGAAGGGAGAGAAAAAGAGAAAAAGTGAAAGAAAGATTGCTAGATTTATCCTGGCTCCCTACTAGATTATAGATAGAATTCACTGCTGTTTTTCCAACTTCATGTGTCATGATAGGAATTGTTTTTCTCCCTACAAACATTTAAATCTCTTGTCAAATGCACTCTTGTTACATTATTCATTTGGTGGGAATTTCATATTCATTTGTAGAGACAAATCATTCCAAAGACAAAATAATTAAAATTGCTGTAACAGAAGTTGGCTCCCTCTCGTCTTATAAGACCATGCCTTCACATCTGAAGATTGGCTGGATGAGAACTGGATGAATACGATATGTTATTATTTGCTTCAGCTAAATATATTAATATGTCTGTGGGAGGCTTGTGTAGAGGTCAAATGGCACACAGTATGCCATTAAAATAGCACAGTTATCTCTGTATTATCTTGCTATTTTGGTTGTTAAGCATATCAGATGAAAAGTAAATGCTACATGTCTTCTCAGTAAAAGTGAAAAACAATAGCAGTAAACTCTGCTTTAAAGAAAAAAATATTTCCCAGCTTTTGAAATATGACACTTCAATTCTGCCTTATCACTTCCTATTGTTTTGCCACTTCTATTGATTTTATAATTTTACTGTTATTTAGTATGTTTTTCTTTTTCTTTTAGTTTTTATGTATCACCTTGAACAATGAGAGGGAAAATAAGGCAAAAACAGGAAAAGAAGTAAGATATATAAAGGAAATAATCAATTTGCTTACCTTTTACGATGCGTGATCAAAGATTATGGGAAATTACATGAGAGAAACAGGTATATGTAGCACTGTTTCAAAGGTTTCAGCAGAATTTATGTGTTCTTCCTTCCACGTGCCATCTACAAAATGTCTCTGAAAAATGTTGACCAAAGCTACATAAGCTCATGTGACATCATAAAACACCCATGTTACTGTTGCTATAGCCTGAAAGATTTTGTATGTTTTGGTGTCATCACATGGGCACAATGGTTCCTGAGGGAGCAAATTCCACCTTGTTGGGTGAGGGGAGGTGTTCTTGCAACAGAGGTTGTTTCCAGAGTTTTCAGTAAATGTTCCTGTGCAGTATACTGGCAATGGTTTATCATTTGGGCCTTCTTTTCAACACACATTTTGTTTTCACTATAAATGTTCATACAAGGTTTGTGGGAAGTGATATGTAATTTGGGGGCTTGTTTTCAACGCAGATTTGCTTCTACTTTTTAAAAATAGATTCTGATGACACTCTTGCAGAGTGTGAGGGGTGAAATGTTTGGAACTGAGAACATGCGAGGATTGAGTATTCTAAATTCTAATGATAGCTCACTTGCTAAGAACAAATTGGTAAACTAGAATCTTTGAGGCTGGCTGAATAGCTTCATGAGTTGCAGTAGCAGGGGGCCAGGAGGTTGATTCCCCATTGTGTTCTGTAGGACAAGAGCCAGCCTGTGTAATCTTGGGCAAGCTGCACAGTCCCAGAGCACACACAGAAGAAGGAATTGGTACATCACCTCTAAGTACTCTCTATATAAAAAGCTCTGGAAAGAGCCATGGTAAATCAGAATTGACCTGATGGCATATAATTATTATCACTGATTAGAGTCTTTGAGACTCTTAAGACATTTAACTTAAAACATGGGAGATTTATAGACCAAGTGTCTATAACTTGATCAGCCATTCAGTCACCCATTCAGGGGGATCCTCATCTCTCCGTTACAAACCATGTTGGCTCAGAATGTAATTTTAATGTTGCCTATTTATTCCATTTATATCCCAGTCTTCTCCCTATAGCAGAACTGTGAGGTAAATTAAACAAGGAGATATGAGCTATCTCAAGATCACAAGGTGAGGTGACTGGCTGGCTGATGAAGCTAGCTGGGAGACTATGACCGCTGTAGACCAACATACCTGGAGGGCACCAGGTTGCAGAGTTCTGACCTCTCTGTGTAAAACTGAGTGTTAGACAAAAACACCAAATTCTTATAGGAACCTTCATTTCTCCATAGCACAGCTGAACCTGTATACCACTGAATGTCATGCTCTGAGAGCCTTTCCATGGAAAAAAGATAGCTATCATCCCTCTTTAACCTTTAGACTTGGAAATTATATTGATGATTCTAGACAATTACATAATTTGCCTACAAGCAAGATTAGCCCTACTGAGGCTTCCCCCTCAGGCAGCAGATCTGGGGCAAAAAGCAGCAAATTGTTAGCTGCTGACTCATTATTATTGTGTATTTACCGCAAAGAGGTAGAGATGACACATGGATTTTGTGCCTGGAATTCCAGGTTAAAATGGCTGACCTTTCATACTATGCACCTTGATTTTGAGTATGGACAGTGCCGTTTGCTGCTTTACCTCTAGTAGCAAGGTGTGTGGGGCCATCTTGGGTGGTACATTAGAAATATGATGGAAGAAGGTTTAGAAAAACACCAGTGGCAGCTTATTCTAGCACAACAGATTAGGGTAGGAGATGAATGGGGATATTCATTGTGGGAGGGGTCTAGGTGAAAAACAGTTTGTAGATGCTAAACATGGTGGACAAATGCTAACTCCTTCCAACCTCCCCAGAACACTAGCATTTCTGCTGAATTTTCCATGCATCTGAAGGAAACAATGATGTACACAGTGAAAAATAAGATCCAGTAAGCTGGAAGCAGAACAAAATGAGAAAAGAACAAGCTGTTAATTCAATGGCACCATCAACATAGCTCTGCAGTATTTAATCAGAGGATCCTTCCATTCATTTATCCATCTCAGACTGGTGCTGCAGCACTGCAAGACACCTTTGGCTGTTCCTTCCCTCTTTCTCCATAAGGAGAATTATTTTTTCAGTTGCAGAACAAAAAGGGGAAGTGGGACACATCACACATTACCACAAAGGAAAACCTGGGTTTACCACTGCAGGCACACTACACTGACAGCTGCATTCTCTTCTGGCTGCCTTGTAATACTTATATGATAGACACATTGGCATGCCCGTGTTCACCTTATTCACACAGTACATTTTTAAATACACTCTAACGCTTCTTATGAAAGTGTGTGATACAATTTTCTGCATACCATAGTTTTAATTAGGAGTATGCAAGTAGCTCCCAACTTGATGTGTATCCAAATATTTGTCCTGCAGATTGAGACTGATCCAATTTGAGTTGTTTTGGAAGTGACCTGAACTGATTTGTAACATGCAAATTTGGAAAACAAAGGGTTATGACTTACAGAGAGTTACAACCTGGGATGGAGGCGTTATGCAGGGCCATCAATTTAGGGAATGTGGTGGACCTTAAAACAGAGGTTTCAGTATGCTTCCATTTCAGACAGTCATGTACTTCTTCAGGTGTTGGGAAGACCTGCCCCTAAATTAGCAGTTTCCACTAGGAAAGGTATAATCTGCTACACCACTCTAAATGCTAAAGTGGCAAGCAGTGCTTGGCAGGGAATCCAGAGAAGGACATGCTGTGTAGGCAACTCTCCCAGTTGGTAACCCAGCTTCCAGAAACATGCTCAGGCAAGACATCAACGATTTTGGTCTGATTGACTACAAAATGCACTAAACATGAACAGAAAGGCTGATTTGACATGAGAATTACTTACTTCTGCCAACAGACTGCAAGAGCAGCAGGCATTGGCATTTTTGGTGGTGAACCAAGGGGGAGGGGAGAAGGAATTAAGCCAAAAAGGGGGAGATAGTCCCTAACATGATTGTGTCCTATCTAATTAGAGCACGCACGAAAAAGAACACGCTTATCCATCTGTGTTCTGACACATATGCCAACCTGCTAGTATAATGGAAAGGCACAAGGTGATTAACTTTTTTTTTCCAGAAAAGAGGCAAATTCCAGAAAGTAACAGCTATTCTAAAAGCAAGGCAATAGCTTCCCCTCAACCCAACCCTTCCTAAATGCAAAATGGCTGCCTGACCAGCAGCATATAGACTCTGGTGAGCTAACTCGGAGGCATCCTGACAATATCAGTGGTTGGATTACTCTGGGGCTTCATTGGTGGATCAGCTGTTATTTATTTATTTATTTATTAAATTTATACCCCGCCCATCTAGTCAACTGACTACTCTGGGCGGCTGACAACATATAATATAAACATATATAATATAAAATATTATATATTTTATATATAATTCTCCTGTTATTCTCCTTCTCCTATGGTGCTTCTTCCTTGTGCTCCTGTTTTAACCGAAATACGGTTGGAGCAAACTTCTATGATTTGTTGGGGCGGTTGGACCACTTCAGGGACAACTGAGTGTGTCATGCTACATCTTGTCATTTGGTCAAAAAATGTAGAAATACTCCAGATTTGTTCCATTTTGCAACTTTTGTCCAAAGTCACTGTACATATCTAGTTTTAATCTATTAAGAGTGATTCTATCTAGCTAAAGGTTAAAGGCCATAATAGCAATGCCTGAGAAAAGAAGGGGTGAAGATCTTCTGTGTGTTCCCAAAGAAAACAGATTTCCTGCTTTAATGATCAGGGAAAAGGTGCTTCGGGTGAGAAGAAGACATTGAAGCCTTGCTTCCAGTGCCATATCAAGGACTAGAATAATGCTATTAGAAAGGTCAACAATTTTGGACAGTTATGGAGAAGATAGTGAGGAACAGTTATGTCTCCCTATCTCCTAATGCTAAAATATTGGCTCATTCACTGCTGCTGTATAGTGGACGATTCAGATAGATAACGGGAAACATGTCTTCGTATAGCATATAGTTACACTTGGAATTCACTGCCATGGACTGTAGTTGTGGCTGTCAACTTGGATAGTTTTAAAGGGGGGTTACATAAATTCAAAGAGACTAGGGCAATCTCTGGCCACTAGGCAGGATAGCTATGTATCTTCACTGGTATCAAAGGCAGATATGCCTCTTTGTATGAGTTGCCAGGGAAGATGAGGTGGGGATGCATTTGTGAAGAGAATGTTAGACCAGATAGGCTTCTGGTTTAATTCATAAGAACCACTCTTATGTTTAATTCATAAGAACTCTTCTTATGTTCTTACAGTCGAACAGGACCTCCACTCTCCTCTTCCACCACTACCCCATCTTCACAGGTATTTATAAATTTCTCTTCCTCACTGTGGAGCTAAAATCAGCTGTTCTGGAAATTCACAGAGGATCCTTTTCTTCAGCCTGCAGATTGTCTTTTATCTGACCAAGCTGTTGGGCAAGGGGCAGGTTTCATTCTATGGTGTGATTACCATAGCAGAGGGCAGCTTGGCCGGAGAAGTATCATTTTCAGTGAGAAATTACAGGCTGCCCTGAAAGTCTGTTGGAAACTAAGAGACCTCTGAGGCAACATTACATTTTCCAAAACGTATGGTACTACATAGTGCTCCAAATCCAGTGTGGGAACACTAGAAGGCTAGAGGAGAAAGAGGCTGAAGGCTCAGTTGGCCTCCATTGGTCTCCTGGCAGGGCGCCAGTTTAGCAGAAACAGTTGAAACTGGGAGAATGATGCAAAGGTATTCCTCTACTCATAAAGGAAACTTTCTGTGTGAGTGGAAGACTGTCAATGGAAGATTACTCTGTAGTTTCATCTTCATTCATAATTTCATCTGCAGTAATGAGATCTGACTCTCAAGATATTTGGGAAAGACAACACATATCTCAGCTTCTTTCTAGCACTACTCCTTTGTGAAAGATAGTAATACTTCCAGAAGAACCAGGTGGGGGAAACAGTAGTCTATGGAAACCATCATTTCCCTTCTAATCTTGCTGTATTTCATCATTTGTATATATAAATTATTGGGCACCATGGGGTACACTGCCATTGGACAGAAGCTTGTCAAATAAAGGGTTTTGGTTCATTAGTGTTTGTGTTGTTGTTGTTTTGTTTTGGAATATGTTTTACAGGAAGTTCTCCCATTTCTGAGCATTTCGGTGAGAGAGGCAAAATATAAACTGGATTAACAAATTTTACTGTCTTTTTTAAAAGGGAAGCTGTTTTTAAAGTTTCATTTCCTTTGTATGGCAGTGTAATAGCAATCAAGATGCAAGGTACCTTATTCAGCTTTTACCAAACAGGACAAATGAATTGTTACACAAATGGTCCCTTAATAAAGGGATGGGATCCCCCCTTGAGTTTAGTATTGCAGTGTCATCGCCTAATGATTTTCTAAAGAACAGAAATCCTTTGCATCAACTCTAATCCAGTGTGGTTTTACTATCATGATACAAAGCTTGTTGCTGATTTATAATGACACTATAATAGCTCTGCAAGGAAAATACCCAATTATTATGTCCAGTCTAATATTCAAGAGGGAACAAGCATATCTCTTAAAAAATCAGCCATTTCAGCACCTCTACAGTAGTCACCTTTATTTCTTGTATAGTGTCTCCATTTCTTTGTCAGAGTAGTCTGACAAAGAAATGGAGTCTGTCAAGAGCGCTATAAAGAAAATACTAAGGACAACTTCATGCTTGCTTATGTTTGTCTTCATGAAATCCCTCCTGGATATCCTGAGATGGAAAACTGCATGGATCAATATTGTGCAAAACCCAGCAGTAAACCATTGCTATAACATATGCATGATAGCAGCTCTAGAAATTATTATAGTAGGAAGCATCCATATAGTGAAAGTACATTTCTTCACAGTGATCAATCTTAAACTCCTCCAGAGTGATCTCAGGAAGCATCACATACAGTCTAATAGGAGTGGCTAGCTTGTACATCTGAGCAAAAGGTTCTGCATTACGGCTTCCACCTGAAGTCAAATCATGAATGCCATGAGAATTTTTCCATTTGTCTAGCCAAATGCTAATTTGGGGGTTGTATTGTCTGTTGCTTTAATTATATTCCCATGATCCTCAATCAAAGATCTTTCTCAGCCTTGCCACCTGTGATTCTTCTTAGCTGAGGAAACCAAGAAGACTGTAAAAACTAGATGATTCTGTATGCAATGCATACACTCAATTACTTATGAACATGTTTTCAAACTCCTGCTCCTCCTTGGCCAGGAGAATTACTGGAGTAGCTGTTGAGGTGTGTGTGTGAGAGAGAGCATTACATACTGACAGGTGTGGCTTTCTTTATTGAGTAAATCCCTCTCATGTTCCATCTCATCTTTCTCTTTCTTATTACCTTTAACTTCTCCTAATGTTACTGTCTTTTCCAGTGAGTCTTGTCTTCTCATAATATGCCAAAAGTACAGCCTTAATTAGAATTAAAGTTTCATGTGATCTAAAACACACTAATTTGTCATTTTGGCCATCCATATCTGTAAAACTCCTCCAGCACCATCTTTCAAAAGAATAATTCTGTTTTTCTATCAGCTTTCTTCTTTGTCCAACGTTTGTATTCAATAATCGGGAACAGGGATGTGTAGTAATCAGGAACACTATACTTCAAATTACCTTGACTCTGAGCTCCAGAAACACATCTTTACTCTTAAGGATCTTTTCTAGTTGCTTCAAAACTGCTTTCCCAAGTTTTAATCTCTTTATGTTTTCTTGGTTACAGTCCCCATTTCAGTTAAAGATTAAAACTAGGTATAGGAATCTTTAACAATTTCTGCTTATTCATTGTCCACACATAAGTTATGTAAATCTTCTCTAGTTGATATTTTTGTCTTTTTAACAGCCTGTTTTATGCTTTATTTTTTAACCTGCAACAATAATCACTCTAACTCATTGCTATTTTCTTCCAGTAATGTGGTATCCCCTGAATAACATTATTTATGATTCCTCAAATTGTCACTCTTCATCTGAATTTAATCTAACTTCCTGCATTATATGTTCTCCCTAAACACTGAACAGAATACATATCTGTCTGATATTTTTGCTAATGTGAGACATTTTTCTGTTTCTTCATAATCTGTCCTAATTTGTATAGAGTAAAAATTACGCATCAGATGTTCTGGCATATTCATTTCTTTTAAAACAATTTGCAACTTTTCCTGATCAACAGTTGAGGGCTTAGAGCTTTATTGTAACAAACTAGTTTGTTTTGTACCACCCAGAGTGGCCTTGATAGCCAGATGGGTGGGTGGGTAGGTAGGTAAATAAATAAATAAATAAATAAATAAATAAATAAATAAATAAATAAATAAATAAATAAATAAATAAATATTTATACAATATTATACATCGAAGAGTACCTATTCCTTTTCTAAATCCAGCTTCAACAACTGGCATTTTTTGCTCAATGTATGTTAAAAATGGTTTTAAAAAATTCTCCATATATTCTTCAAATCTCTCTTTCAAAGCCATCTAACAGTGACCAATACCACCAAAAATCCCATTGTTTATATGGTTTTGTTATCCCTAAATCTATTGCCCATCAATTTCCTCATGTAATTCAGAGTTCTGGTGTTGAGGAAATACTTAAGATTTTATCAACATCTATCATTTATCTCATTTTCTCCCCCTCAAAAAACTAGAGAGCCCCAAATGCTTTAGCTGAAGGACAGGGAACATATAATCCTCCAGAGGAATATTAGACTGCAGCTTCCAGCATCCTTTACCATATACTGGATAGGGCTGATGGTAGCTGCAGCCCAACAACATCTGGAGTACAACACATTCTAGGCCTTTGTCAATTCTACAATATCAGCTGAAAACCTGTTGGTATTTGTGTAAGCTTTGCATAATATAGTGTGGCTAATTGTTGAGGTCTCAGGGTGCATCTCAGTTATGCAAGCAAGCATGTGACCAGGCCTGTGAGCAATACACAACTCTACTCCTTGTCAATTAGCCACAATTATCTGGGGCACGTTACACAAACCTTTGATGAACACCAGTGGGATTCTGCCCATTCTTTCTGAGATAACGCAATCCAGACTGTATGCCATATTCCAACCTAGGGGTGCACTATTCAGAAGTTTGGTTTTGCTTTCTGGAATCTAAATCCCAGAATTTTCCAGTAACTTCCTGAATTCTGCCTGGGGAATTCTTGGAGAATCTGGGACTTGGAGGGGGGGAAATAATGGTACACTATTTTTCCAAATGGAACTGCATGATAGATTTGTATAAAAGCATTATGATACATTTTATTTTCAGCTTCTTTCCTAATGGCCCCTGGCACAGGATTTGGTCTTCTCAAATGTACCACACGCTGAGTTGATATTTTATGGAGATATCTGCCATGACCACAAAATGGCTTTTCTGATTAATCATAAGCCTAACGTGCCATCTGGTTGCCTGTTCCCCCACTTTGGAGAAATTATTTCAGAGCTCTCCTGGTCTGCTTGGATTTTTAACCATTCTGAACTGTTTGTCTTCATCTATACACTTGGTATCACACTGTCCTCACCTGACTCCAGATATGAATAAATTAAATATCATTATTACTGCGGGTTTGCTTAGTACATCATACATAATCTGAATGCAAGTTTTCCCTCAGCACACCAGAGAAGGGATTCAAGATGTTGTTTTCAGTTTCCTGTCTTTATTGTTGTTATTGTTTATTTGGGGGTGCTGAATTGTTTTTATTATTTTTCTTTTTTAGGACAAGACATTAAGGAAAAATCCGCATATTTTTAGCCACTCCTATTCTGAGTTGAATGATCCAGTAGGGGACTCCTCATAACCAATAAACCAGAATACTGAGGACCACTGGCTTGTTGTGCCATCCAAATTAGACCAGTGTTTTGTGGGATGGCTGCCCAGCCTCTGCTTAAGGACTTCCCACAAGGAAGAAGTCACCAGTGCAATAAGTAACTGAGTCATTTGTTGAACTGCTCTTAGCCTTTAGTAGCATCTCCTAACCTTCAACCAAAATGAACTCTTCGTCAACATGAGCCCTTTAGAGCTAGACTTGTCCTCTGGGGTAGTAGGGAACGTGCCTTTGCCCTCTACACAGCAAAGGTAATTCTAGGCACAGGACACTTCCCTTCCAGTCACCATGCTCCCAAGCTGAAATGTGCTTTTCATGAAATGGTGTGATCTGCTTTGGTTCCGCTGCTACCTTCCTCCTCATTCTTTCCTCTACATGCTGTGCTGCTGCTCTGTTATATAACTATCCAGCCATGTGTAGAAGCTGCATGCATAGGCTGAAGAGCCAAGATGAACTTGCTAGTTTAGTGCAATCCAATACAAAGCAGGAAGGTTTCTTTAAATTATAAGAAAAGCAAGCCACCCACTGACCTCCACTCATTGTAAAGTAATGGTGCTGGTATTCTGTAGGACTGATATCCTGCTGTCAGACTATTATGTGCCAGTTTTTGTTAAAACAAAACAAAAAAAAAACCCAAATCTCAGCACAGAAGAGGAATAAGGCCATGTGCTGAGATCATCTGCCTGATTTTGATGGACCTACACAAGTATGAGTGGTCTGTGAGTCACTCACAGGGATAAATTAATGTTCTGATCAATGGGGATTTTCTTCTTGATTAATTTTCTATGGGCTTTTAAACAAGCATATAAACATATTGGAGACTGATATTTTCTACACAGAAAGACCTTTAAAAGAGAAGACTAGTGATTCTAAGCATGAAAACAACAAGCCAAATCCGTAGCGTTTAAGTGAAAGTATATATCATTTACCTGGCATATAGACAGTGATTCCATAATAAAGAACTTTACTCATATTTAATAAATACTAACTTATGCCCTTTCAAATGTACAAAAGAACATTTCTGTGATCAGCCTCCTTCTGACAAGAATATATACACAGTACATAGTTAAAAGTAAGGCAGTGTGAAACAATCTAGAACAGGCTAAAAAAAACCTGACAATTTAGAGCAGCATACACCTTGTACACTAAAACAGGAATCCACCTCCTGTCAAGCTATGATCACTGCAGCCTCAAAGCCTGGTTAAAGAGCCAAGTTTTAACTTGGTGCTGAAATGACACCAACATCAATGCCAATCAGATCTCCAAGGTGCGCCACATCAGAGAAGGCACTCTCTCCAGTCTCTACATAGTGTAGTTGTCCCACAAACCGGACACAGAGAAGAGCTTCTTCAACACAACATTGTGCTTGAGCAGGTATATCTTTACTTCCTTGCCTCTCTACATAAAATGCCTTCCAAAGGAGCAAATTATGCTGGGGTTGTATTCAAAAGCAACTAAGATGTGGAAAGAGATGATTAACATACTGTATTTATCAAGTTAAGTCAGAGACAGAGGAGGACTTCAGACATTCAGATAGTAAAGCTGGTTTAGGGTTAAGAAGCTGCCTGACTGAGTGATCTAGACCTGTAAATATCCGATGTTATGATATGCCTTCTGATTATTCCTATAGCATGGAAGAAGTTTAGAATTCAGAAGTCACAATCTTATTTTCTGCATACTGAGCCATGGAATTTGCTGGCTCAAGCAAGGAACTTTGCCCTCTGGGCTACATTAAAACTAATTTTGAAGGCTAAACCATGTCTGCAGGGAATCAAGGCTGACAAGCAGAGTCATCCACTATTTCCCACCCTTTCTCCTTGTATAACAGCATCAGTAATAAGAAATACAGAGGCACCCTCAAGTGTTAGCAGCTCTATATTGGGGGGATAACATCTACATTCTGCTAGGAGGCATTTTATAGTCCAGAGTGGAGGAGATGATACAGCTTTTGGGATGGGTCTCTGGATTAGGCTAAGAAACTCTTGCCTAAAACCCTCGAGAGCTCTTATCAGTTGGAGTTGACAATACTGGGCTGATGAACCAGTTGTCTACAACATTCTCCTCCTCCAGCACAGCTTGTCTTGAGATTTGTCTTCCCCCTAAAAATCTGGGAAAGCATAGCGATGCCTTGAGATTTCAGCCAGCACCCTGACTCCGCCAGTCCTAAGCATAGATGTACATGGAATACATACAGAGCAAGGATGGATTTAGAAGGTCATTATTTTTCCAGATCTATTTAAGCTGACAAGACTATCCATTATGAACTTGTTGGCTTAAATCGATCTGGAAAATGATGACCTCATAAATTCTTCATTGTTTTAGAAGGCAACGCTGAAGTTAAGTAATCATCACCTCTACGTTTTGTTGTATTATATTATTATTGCTTTAACATCGGTTTGCAGAGTCATACAGAGACAGCAGGAAGCTTCTTCAAGGCTGCTAACCATGTGACTATTTCTCCCTTGATCTGGAAGTTGAACTTAAAGCAACAGTAAGACATACAACTGTTATTAGAGACTAGAACAAGGAAGAAGAGGGAGTGATTCACCAGAACCTTGGCGTTGGAAAGATGCAAATACAGGTCCTAAAGCATTCAGCAGTTACGTTTTGACATGTCTTATTGTATTGTCCATTACTATGCTCAAGTAATTTGCTGTTAGAGTAGGTCCATCTGAATTAATGGAATTTATGAAGGAATTGACTCACCATTGATTCAATGGACCTTCTCTAGTGTGATTTAGTATGCCATACTTACTGTCATGTACACCTATTGTGCTATTACTGGGATTTGACATGTCCAGATTCAACTCTTCACTCAGTTATGAGTGGCTTTGAACCAGTCACACACACTCTTTCTCAGCCTGACCTGCCTCACAGAGTAGTTTTGAGGTGGTTGTGGGAAGGAAGGAAAGCTGTGTGTGCTGAGTTGTATATATCTGTATTTACTGAAAACAAACATAGGAGTTTAGTAAGCTGCCCTCCATTGAGTGAAGCCATTGGTCCTTCCAGGCCAGTTCATCTGTATTTTCTGCCAGCTGTTTTCTGAGGCTTCAGATAGGGGTTTTCCCCAGCCCATCAGGAGCCACCAGGAACTGAGCCTGGGATCTTCCACACACACAGGAGGTGCTCTGCCTCTGGCCTACAACCTCTTGGGGTAGGCAGCCACCCTGCATGGCTTTTTAACTGTTGTTTGGTTAATGGGGACTCGCTTAGAAGCTTCAGAAGTGGAAGTCAGTGAACTATCCAGTTTCTTTGTAAAGGTGAAACCGGTTTCCAGTGATCACCTTGCCACTGCATTTTACTTCTTCCCATACACACTTTTTCAAGCACATGATTCCAACCAAGGACTCGGCATTGGTCTGTGAGAACATGTTGTCCTTTAGATAGGAATGCCAGCCCTCCTCGCATAAAAATCTAATTTTTTATGGTGTTCTTTTCCATCTTCCTCATCCGCTTCCTCCTCTGTCAGCACAATTGCTACACATGTATTTATGAGTGAGTACAATGCAGGATTTAAGAATGCATCACAAGTCGTTTGTGGCAAAGCAGCAAAGCAAATAGAAATGTAATGTATTTGGATTAGAACTAAAAGAGTGATTGACAAGTTACAGTAGCATGTGGTGTTATCTGCGTCAACAAGCAATATAAAATCAGCAGCCAGTGCAATTCCTTGATTGCAATTGAAGTTTGCAATGCCTCGTTGCTGTCACTGGTAATTGCTAGATCCTTATATTGACCCTCAAGGCAAATGGAAAACCAGAAAATTGTAATTGGATTCAACGGGGCCACAGCTTTCTTTGCACAGAATCAGAACTGTCTAAAGCAGTTTTCCCCCCAAAATCATACCTTCCAAATATGTAGGACTACAGTTCCCACCATCCCTGGCCTGGTGATGTTGGGTTTTATAATCCAATGCATTTGGAGACTAGCATATTGAGAATGCCTTGTCTCAAGCACCCACGTAAAGTTGGACAATACTCTCTATCTAAACGAAGATTTACCTACCAATGACTCTGAACATGCATAATGTATGAATGACTTTTAATACATGAAACTCTATCCCCTTCACTTTCATTTTGTTTCACAGAATCCCAGGCCCATATAAGACTGCAAGAAATGTTTTCTGCCTGCCCAGAAACTTGCATAATATGTTTAAAAAAAACAAAACACATTTTGGTACACAAAATGTATACATTTCCCAGTTGATTGAAGTTCATCTGTGCACATTAAATATCGTGCACCCTGAGGTGCCTTTTTGAAACATACACTGTTTGTGTATGCATTTTCTTTGTAGAAATGCATCACAAATCCTGGGAATGTTTGAATTTCTGAGGCAAAATATGCTTTGCTCCATTGGCAGACTCCAGAATGCAAAAGAAAGGTGTTTACAGACAAATACAGTGTCCCTTAAAATTAATTTCCACCCCTAGTCTTTCCCTCAGCATTTTTCATCTATTAGCTTTAAAAAACCCATAAAATTTATGCAAGTCTTATGAATGTCTCCAAGTATAATATGTTCCTAGCTTCTTTGCAAGATACTTTTTTTTTAATTAGTAGCTCTTCAACTGTACAATGACAATTCTCAGATAATTTTTAATAGGTTTTCATGAACACAAAAGCCATAAACATGTTTCTCAAGAATCTGTCACAAACTCACCTTGTTAGGGTAGCTGCCAATGAAACTGTGAATTTGGTTACGTTCCAGAATCAGGTAAGAATGTGCATCTCCTGAGAATATTTAGAACAGGAGAGGAGAGATTCCTGAGTGATCATTATAAAATAAAATCCACTTTACAGAAGCTTGACGCAAGTATAGTGCAACTTGTTTTGGTAATGGGAACATTCAAAAGACAGAAGTGTCAGACACATAATGCCCACTGGGTGGATTTTAAGGGCCTCCACTTCTAGAAACCCATGCTGAGCAATAATGAAGGTACAGCTACTTAAGGGCCTTATCAAGAGCTTGTTGAAATCAATGGGGAAATCTCCTATGGATTTCAGTGAGCTACATATCTTTAAAATGTTTTGCACATAGAAGGTAAGCTGCATTTGTGCATCAAGCACCATTAGGAAATAAAGGATGACAGCCCAGAATTTAAAAAAGAAACTGCCAAACTGGAAAGAAATAAGAAAAGAACAGGCTTCTATAACATAGATTGGGCACTTGTGAGTAAGAGGTAGGAATTAGAAATATCAGACATCTGTGCCCAGTACCCTACTGGTAGACTCATTGCCTCAGTAGACTATATTCAGCAAATTGATTCGATGCACCTACCCCCTAGTAGAGATTAGCAATAGTTATGCTGGCAATAAAATTAAGTAAAGTGTTGTTCCTACTTTGGCCAACAAAGTATATGAACACAGGAAACACAATAAGCTACTAGCTAAGGCTGCAAAATGAAACATTGATAAAGAAAAATAATAGCTTCAAACAGTTATTCTTAGAAGAGTGCCACTGAAATAAATGGAACAGGTTAGTCATGATTTACAGTTTATCTACACTACTACACTGGTTTAAAGCAGTTAGATGCCACTTTAGATTAGTTGGGTGAGGTCCTTAGAAATCCCTGCTAGAGAGCTCCAGTTCTTGCCTACAGAAAATTCACCAAACTACAAATTGGATGTAGCCATGGCAAAAATGATATAAAACATTCTGATGAAAGTTCCATTCTTTTAGTGGCACTGCTTCAGGACAATGAAGTCTTGATCAAACCCAGTGATACCACACGTGGACAGAATGTTTACACAATCCAGAAATCAATGGCTAATATCCTGTCGCTTAGCGCAGTAAATCACACTAGAGTAGGCCCTTTGAGGATTTAGTCTATGCTAAAGTAAGTTGTAGTTACAGCAGGCCCATTTTAATCAATTGAATTATGGAGGAGTTGACTCATCAAGTCTCCATTGGTTCAAAGGGCCTACTCTAACAGGATTTACTACACTAAGAAATGGGATTTTGGCTGATGCTTAACTTGCAGAGTTCTACTCCAGCTGTATACTTTGAATGTCTCTGGTGATGAGAGTATTTGAGATTTGACAAGAGTGCAGCCTTTACAACTTTTTCTGAAATAACTGCCCTTTAATTCAGACACAGACATTGGAAGCATTTGCAAATTTATACATCACACACTGTGGATTTTATTTTAAAAATTAGAGCTGTGAGTATTTTATTTAATGAATGGAAGATGGGTAAATCTTTCAAATCTAGTGTGCTTTTAAAAATTCATTTTCTATATTGTTTAAATCATAAAAGAAGAAGGAAAAAATTAAGCATACAAAAAAAAACCTAGTTAGAAATTACCCAGGTTTCTAATGGAGGGCAGGAGTAGAAGAACAGTAATAACAGTTTCATTTAAAAACAGAAAGGAAAAACCACCAGTGTCCAAAAAATAATCTATGTGTAAACTATGATGAAAGAAAACAAAATATCCAGATAAGAAGCCCTGTGCATTTGTCATCTATATGCCACATGTTCAACCATTGAAAGACTTGTAAGATCTTCAGTCCATTGACTGGCAGAGAGTGGGCATTTGTCTTCCTGTGGTTCAGTATCAATTGCTTAATCTCTATGGAACACAAAGAATCCATTTCCATTGACACTTGGTTAATTTCCGTGAGACAGGCAGATAGTTAAACAAAATATGTACATCTTCAAAATTTAAAGATTGTTCCAATGCAACATTAATATACAAAACAACATCTCCCCACAAAGAGACTATGACTGGCTATGTTCAGAATATGTTTAAGACATGTGCCAGGTGTGTTGCATAACCAACAATGTAGTGAGATCTAGAAGATGTGAAGGCCTACAGGCCAATAGCTGTGCTCCATCAGAACAGTGTTTTGTTTTATCATCCTTGCAGTTAACCTCAAATTATATGTAAGCTGAATGCACGGGCTTTATACTAGGTAAATTGATGGTAGAGCATCATTACTAGTGGGATGTTGAATGTGGTGTATGCCAATAAACCAAATATCAGCAAAATGTGGCCCTCCAGATGTTAATGGACTGTGACTCTTAGTGTTCTTCACCGCTGACTATGCTGTTCAAAGATACTTGGGAACTGGATCTAGCTGGAGGGTCACACGTTGCTCATCCTGCCCCAAATGTATACTCATATATGGGCTACACTGAGATTTAGTGGACACAACTATACTGACAGAAAGGACATATTTGCCCCCTCTCCATCAGCTCAGTCTCTCCAGCCCCTTGAAAATGATACAGAAAGGATCAGGGTACTTGGTAAATGGAGTGAGCTATGATTAAGGAAGCAGGATTCCTGGAAACTAAACAGAGACATCTCTGTGAGTGAATGTTTTTAATCTACAGAAGGTATATCCTAGATGCAACCTTGTGGTTTTATCTTGAGATGCCCACAAATCATTTTATGGCTTGAAATGTCATTTTTCAATTAACAATGCAATGTGGAAATCAGCTGGGAGTGTGTATTAGTTAGAGGCATTTAACGCATGGGTTGTCCAAGTACAAAATTCATATGTCTACAGCTAGGGATGTGCTTTGGGCTCAGAAATTATTTGGAGTCAGAATCAAAGCAGAGGTATTTGTCAGCTATTAAAGTTATACAAAATGAATACCTTTCTTTTCTTTTCTTTTTTGATAATGTACACACAGCTGGCAACTTATGATCTTCATGGAAAGATACTATGGGAGGGTTTTGATTTATTCTCCTAGAAGTTCTCCTAAACCTGTTGTCTCCATAGAATATATTCCTTTTTGCCATTGGGGAATGTTTTTGAAAAAAATTTCATAACTAAAAATTATGCAAATTAGGACATTTAAGTTTGCAAGAGCTGAGCAGAGCTGTTGAGGACAGGACATTTTGGAGATCACTCATTCATAGAGTCGCCATAAGTCAGAGTTGACTTGACAGCACATAACAACAACAACAGATATTTTTATCCTCATGCTTAATTTCTTCTGGTGGTCATGTGGTAGCAGGTCAGCCAAAATCATGTGGCTGACTGGAGGATATGCTCTCCCATTCAAGTCACAGTACTCAAGTTGTTTTGGTTGTGTTATTTCCCCAACCCTGACTATTAAAATACAAAAGGGAATAACCAGCTATTAGCAAAAATACAGTAAGGAAAACAAAAAAGCAAATAACCAACATGTTGCTTCTCTTTTAGGACACTTTATGAGATTTTAGTTGGCCACTTCAGTCTGCCTCATAGAAGAACTCGTTCTGTAAGGCGCCATGCACCGCACCTTCTCAGACTAACAGAAATCCCAAACACTCCCCTCATAGCCCAGTACCCCCATTCACACGATCTACTCCTGAGCGGGTTTGAATCAGTCTTTCACTCTGAGGGACCTCTTTCTTATAATGCAGCCCCACCCGGAGGAGAGAAAAAAAGCAGCCTGAAAAACTTTTAAGAAGGATGAAGTGGATTGTTCTGATTCCGTCAATATCCCCCAACAGCACCCCACACTACACTTTAAATTACACATGCCACTACTTCATAGTGAGTCAGTGGCACACCTAGTTCTGCTACCATCACATCTCTAATTTGGATTTTGTTTGGCCAGAGCAAGGCAGTTTGAAATCTCTTCTCAGGAAGAAATTTATTGCTTGACACTGACCAACTCAGTCAGCTTGGGCTCCCTATCTCTAAAATGGAAGTTAGATTTAGCCTGCCTCAGCCTACCTTTGGCAAAGTCTAAATAGAAGTTAGGGTGTTGTGTTGTTTGTTAGTTAGTTTTTTGGGGGGGAAATACTTGCCTCATTAAATGCATGTTCTGGGGACTATGAATGCTGGTTCCACATCAAGAAGAGGTAGCCTAGCAAATTATTTAGCATTGACAGAATGTTTCATTCATCATTACCTGCTATATCACAAACCACAATCAACATGCCTATACACTAAAGCAGAAGTGAGCAATGTGCATCTTGGAGGGTCATTTCTGTACACACTCCAGACAGTTCTCAGGCACCTGATACCCTCTCCCGCACAGTGGTTTTTAGTCCCACCAAATGATGGTCAATTTCTGCTGCTGGAAACTTCTGAGCATGGCACTTGTGCATTAAAACCAGAAATACGCTCCCCTCCTTAACAAAACAAAACTGAAAGTGTTTTGATTTTTCTTCTTTTCTTAGTCATTTTCATGGCCAGTGCAGTCCATGGGAAGCAAAACTATGCATCAGACTCCCTGAATTCTCCTTCCATCACAGCAACCTGCTACCTGGTGTGTAGGAGCAATAGGTGGTGTGGATCAGCATACCTGGAGGACTAGGTTCAGGAAAGCTATACTATGGTTACTATTTCATGTGAAATAGATCAAGTGAAGTCTGTTGCACAAAGCTGATGTTAGAATAAACAGTTTTTATGGCACAGTGAAAATTTGTTGGTCTTTCTGCGATAGACTATAACAGGTCTTCCTCTTTGGATTTACTGCTTTCCTGTTTCTTTTCATGTGAACAGCAATTTTTCATTGTCTTTCCCTTATTGGGTTGCTTTTTTCATCTCCTTATCTCTCCTCAAAACATCCTGGCAATTGCAAACTCACTGCAGCATTCTGGCAGGTAAATGAACTTTCTTCTTCCCACCCAGGCACAGTGTGGCATTCTGAAAACTGAGACAAAAACAATGGCAAATGTACCAAGCATTCCAAATAAGGAAGCATAAGTACTTTAGCAAATAACAGGCAGTATCTTTTCTAGTCATTATTAAAGTAGCCGTCTCTAGGAATCAGGCTTTCGACAGCAAGACAGGCAAAAGAAAAGCATAGAAATCAAATCAAATGCATAGATTCCTGTGTTCTTCGCAAGAGGAAAACAACGGTTCAGTTGAGCAAGCATCAAAAAAGCGAAGGTGTTGTGCAGCTTACTTGAATAGCTCTGCCTGCAGTGCTTGTCATATTTGGATTCAATATAGGCTTATTGTGAATATACATCTGCTATAAGCAAAACAAATGTGAGCAAGTGTGGGCTGGCTCCTCCTCATTCCCAAACATGGAAGCGGGTGTTTATTTATGACAGTGCATGGAAGGAAAATCAAAAAGAACTCCCTCCTTTAAATCCATCCAGTTATTATCACCAAAAAAGGAAAGAATAGGAGACAACGCTTTCATATATAGGTATAGCTGGGGAGAGGAAGCATTTATTTCATCTTTGTTTAGCCACTGACTTCTAATCTTAACATGCCCATCTATATTTAGGCATAAACGAACACATAGTGGCATTGACTGAAAAGCTCAATTGATTGATTTGTGCGCTCGCCAATTTAGAGGCAAGGAACAGAGCCAGAGGAGGTTGGGAGAGTTACCAAATACAGAATCAAAGTCTTTAGTACAAGGCCCTGTGTAGTTTTTCCATGATTATTTATTGTTTAAAAATTATTATGAAATCTAGGCACAGCACTATATGTCAATAATATGCATAGCTGCTTGCTTGCAAGCTCACATTTGCAAAAAGATTGAAATAATTTTTCCCCCCTGTGGGAAAGCATTGTTGGCTTTGTAATACCTCCACTATCTTTTGCCATATAGATTACAAGAATAGAAATATTTTGTTGGACAGTGTAACCAAAGTTATGCAGGGTCCGGTTGTTTTGGAATGGGCAGAAGCCTCTTGTGCCAGCCCAAGTCTTCTGTCTGATTTCAGAACCTCTGGCACAACTGGATCTGCCATCAGGACTGCTGGGCAGTAGAGCCAAGAAAGAGGCTGGTGGAGGGAAGGAGCAGGAGAGGAAATAAGTTATACCAGTTCCAGCCCCCCCACACACACACACACAAACACACACTGAAAGCCACCATGCCAAAACAAATGTATACTATGGTCAGCGTAGTCCAGCCAACGTCACTAGGCTGGAAGGATTTGGATTCAGCATAGCCTTAGCTGGCTTAGTATCAGCTCAACCAGCCCTCAGCCATCTCAGCTAGTTACTGTAAGATTGCATCCTAAATCTATGGGTTGGCTCAGCTGATATGCTTTCTGCTTGTTCCACAGACCACCTTATTTGTATGATTTTTTAAAAATGAATTAATTGGTATCTTCTTTTTCTAACTAAATGGTATTTATGCCTTTTATTCTGTAACTTAGCACTTGTATTTTGTATTTTTATGCTCACAATCCTGAAATCTTGTGTGGATGAAATGTGGTTTATACATTTTAAAAGTAAAGGAATAAATTAGAAGCCAACAGATACTCAGAAAGTTCTGTAAACTGCATTTTGCTAAGTAAAATCACTTTTGATATAGCTTCAGACACCTTTCGGTGATCTGAGGCAGTGCTAGTGCTACGGAGGACCATTTGTGGTGCTGGAAACCACAAAATTACAACTTCTCTTTCAACAGGAGTTTGAGCTAACCAGCTTCCCACAAAGCCTTATAATAAAGATTAGATTTTTTTTTTTTATCAGTAATGTAAGAAGGTGTAGAACCTTCTTAGTAATCCTTAACTTGAAAACAAATATATCAATTTGGACCAAGCTTGGAGTCTATATTTGGCTGTATATGGAACAAACCCTCACTTAGGAGTCCTAGGACAAAGGCAGTATTTTCAGCTTTCTTAAAATGTCACTTGGTTCTGTGTGTCATTATGCACTGAATGATTTAGGATTCATTTTCTAAGACAGTATCCAGAATCGTGTATTCTGTCTAGTGGTTCATGACATTTACAGTACTTCCGCTGGACATATGCAGACTAGAAAAGAGCTCCTTTTGGAAATGAAAGTTGCAGAAGAGACACCAGCAGATTCCACAGAGGAGAAGCTGTTGAAAGCTAACATCTTCATGAACTAGTGGAGAGTCAGTGACCTCGACCCACAACACTGTTAAGGTGATATATTTTAATTAAAGACAATTTGATTTCATGTAAAACTGACACTACCATTTCCACAAACTGTAGGTAAACAGTTTTGTAAAACCTTCATTTGATTGTCAAATCGTATACCTACAACTGAAACTATTCATTGCTTGTGCTCTGACTCAATCTGGGTTGGAAGCTGGCAAGCTTCCGCCATGCCATCTTCCAGCTATATCAGCCAATGAAAAAGAAATCATGTGAAATTAAGCTTTTGGCACAAAAGCCATGTTTAGAGGTGCCTTAAATTTGTTGGAAGCCAAATCCTGCATGCACTGGCAGAAAATGCACATGATCACATCAACAGCTTAGGCCAAAATGAGCATCAGTAGCTCTTTTCTTATATTTTAATAAACAGGTCTCCTGTCAAAGGAACAAAACAGGCTTAAGCCCAAGTGTTCAGCCAAACGCTACAAGAGGAAATTTATATATTTCTATATTGCCAGGATTTAAACCCACAACATATTCTTTTTTTAAAAAAATATTTATTTTTTTAACAACTAAGAATAGGGTAGGGAATACAAAAGGTAAAAGGGAGTAGGAGGAAAGGAAAAGGGTTAGGGGGATAGGAGAACACAAAGTATGCAATCATCCAATCTATTCATATTACAATAACAAATCAACTTTCTGCTTTTTTACAATTTGATTACCCTCCAGCTATCAACTTACAGTTATGTTTTAGTTTAAATCTATGTTACTCCAACACTGTCTGAGAACTGAAGCCATTTGTATAATAAATCCCATCGTTCAATTTCCTTTTGAATTGGACAGTCATTCAGCACGTCTGAAAGAATATCCATTTCTGCCGCTTCCCATATTTTCTCAATAAGTTCCTCTTGTTTCCGTAACTTTGCTTTCTTCCAATTTTTGGAAGAGAAGGGTGAATCCAGGACTACAGTCCAATTTTTAACATAACATTTTCTGACTGTGGTAGCTAAATAGATCACTGGGTAACTCTTTATCCCATCTATGTTACCTGATATCATACTCAATAAAAGCAGTTCTGGAGTTAGTACAGCTTCATTTAACTGTTGTTTAACATCTGATGACCTCTCTTTCATCTGATCTTCTATCTGGCTAAGACATTCATTTACTTGCTGAAATCCTGCTGTTATTATCTTTTGCATGGTAGTCTGCCATTCTTTGTCTGATTTTTGTGCCACTATTCCCAAATTTTGAGGTTGGGCAGACAAAGTCTCCAACATTTGATGTTTTAATTTTTTGGAGGCCATTTCGATCTTTCCAATGAGTAATCAACAAACCAAACCCACAATCATAAACCTCCCCTAGGTTCTTCCTCCCGTCCTTACACAGATATTATAATATATAAATCAACTTTTAGCCCAACAATTTAAAGTACAACCGTGGCAAAAATATCCCTTTTTCTCCAGAAACCTAACAAAGTTCTATTATCAGAGTCCCACACAATCCAGCCAAAAAGTCCAGATTAAACAGCAATCGCAGGGTTTCAGTCTCTCCAATAGATATCCTTATAATCCGTCTAATGTTCTTTCCATTAATCCAAATATTCAATAAAAAAAAAACATATTCTGAATTTAAAACACATTGTTATCCCGTACATACAAATATATCCGTTTTGGCATTTTAATGGGGACATTTGTATCAGCTGTCCCCAATCTGTAACCTTTTTGCAAATCTGTTATTTTGCTATTCTGAATTATTCTGGTTTGTAGTTTGATCTTCTCAGGAACACTTCTTGCCTGAATGATGTTTGGTACAATTGGCTATGACAACACAGACCACCAGTTGGGAAATCATCCGGCTCTCTCACCTAAAATCCACACAGGACTGGAATGGAGGACGGGGGTGGGGAGTACCTCCCTTCCGCCTCTCAAATAGGGGCCCTCTTCTCTTGGCCTCTGTCTTTCTATTTCTTAATTGTGTGCTGTTTGTTTATCACCTTTGTTAATTGCCATATTTGATTTCACAAAATATGTTCCCCAAATATAAATAAATGCAGAATAACCCCCATTATACAAGAAGTGAATGTCCACACAACTAGGTGAGTAGCTGGAAAGATATCACTCCTTGTTCTCCATCTCTTCATACAATACAAATGAATCATTTACCACACATCAAGGTTGTATGAATTCTTCACACTAAGAAAACCATGTGACTTTGTGCATGGCCTCAGAGTCTCCCATTCAGGTACCAGTGGTGTCATCTGTTTTCTATGCTAGCAGTCAACCTCAGGACAGATGACATAAGAATAGGAAAATTGCCTCTAAGCAGCATTTAAATGGGGGTCTGACAAAACCCAAGTACGTTTCTTCATTATTATTATTATTTATTTATTTATTTATTTATTTATTTATTTATTTATTTATTTATTTATTTAACTTATATGCCGCCCACACTACCCAAAGGTCTCTGGGCGGCTTACAGCAATTTAACTACAGTAAAAAAGATAAAACAATTAAAATGCAATTAAAATATATACTCTAAAAGTTGCCATCAGAACCCACAGTTGATAATATTTCAATTAAAAGCCTTCTGGAACAGGAAGGTTTTGACCTGGCACCAAAATGTCATCAGCGTCGGCACCAGACGAATCTCAGTTGGGATGGCTTTCCATAGTCTGGGGGCAGCTGCCGAAAAGGCCCTTTGTCTACAAGCCGTCCCTCTTACCTCCTTGAGGGATGGCTCTTTCAAAAGGGCCCCCTGGCTAGATCTTAACTGCCGGGTAGGTTCATATGGAAGGAGGCAGTCCTTCAGGTATCCAGGGCCCAAGCCGTTTAGGGCTTTATATGTCAAAACAAGCACTTTGAATTGGGCCCGGGCAGCAACTGGTAACCAATGTAATTTAATCAGAATCGGCTTGATGTGTCCCCTAACGGCCCCACCACTCACCAGCCACACAGCTCGATTCTGGACCACTTGCAGTCACCGGACCATCTTCAAAGGCAGCCCCACATAGAGTGCATTGCAGTAATCTATACGAGATGTTACCAGTGCATGTGTAACTGTCATGAGACTCCGCTCGTCCAGGTAGGGCAGTAGCTGGTATAATTTCCGCAGCTGAAGGAAGGCGCCCCTGGCCACTGAGCCCACCTGGGCTTCCAGAGTTAGACTGGGGTCCAGGAGCACCTCCATGCTGCGGACCCTGTCCCTTAGGGGGAGCGCAACCCCATTCAGGGCAGGGAAATGGCCCTCCAGCCTTTCGGGCGAAGCACCCACTAACAGCACTTCCATCTTGTCTGGATTGAGTTTCAATGTATTAACCCTCATCCAGTCCATTATCAGGTCCAGACACGAGTTCAGCACAGAAACCGCCTCACCTGGATTGGTGGAAAACGAGAGGTAGAGCTGAGTGTTGTCAGCATATTGCTGACTCCTCAGCCCAAACCTCCTGATGACCTCTCCCAGCAGTTCCATGTAGATGTTAAACAGCATGGGGGACAGTATCGAGCCCTGAGGAACTCCATGACATAAATGCCATAGGACAGAGCAGCTGTCCCCCAGCACCAGCCTCTGGACATGGTCACCCAGGAAGGAGCGGAACCACCGTAAAGCAGTGCCCCCAACTCCCAACCCAGCCAGCCTATCCAAAAGAACACCATGGTCAATGGTGTCGAAAGCCGCTGAGAGGTCCAGGAGTATCAACAGGGTCACACTCCCCCTGTCTCTCTCCCGGCAAAGGTCATCATACAGGGCGACCAAGGCAGTCTCCGTACCAAAACCTGGCCTGAAACCCGATTGAAATGGATCCAGAAAATCCGTTTCATCCAGCAGCGCCTGGAGTTGCCCGGCCACAACCCGCTCCAACACCTTGCCCAAATAAGGGAGGTTTGCCACTGGTCGGTAGTTAACCACCACCCTTGGGTCCAGGTTAGGCTTTTTTAGGAGTGGCCGAATTACTGCCTCTTTCAAGGTGGTAGGGACCACTCCCTCTCTCAAAGAGGCATTCACGGCCTCCTGGACCCAGGTGCGAACCCCCCTAGCAGATCTTCCAATTAGCCAAGATGGGCAAGGGTTGAGCGGAGTGGTGGTAGAACGGACAGATCCAAGCACCCTGTGCACATCCTCAGGTCTCAACAATTGAAACTCATCCATTAATACTTGACCTAAGCACGGCACACTGGACACATCCTCTGATTCTGCAGTAATGGTGGAGTCCAACCCACTGCGAATCTGAGCGATTTTCCCCTCAAAATGAATGGCAAACTCATCACAGCGAGCTGATGAGCAGTCCGGGACCTCCACCGGATTTCCCGGTTGAAGAAGATCCCGGACCACCCGAAACAGCCGTTCCCTCAGATCCACTGTGGGTCTCTACGTATGTAACCTGATGGCAACTGATAATCACAATAAAAAACCCCTTCTAAAACCCCTTCTGAAGCCCCTTCTAAACCCCCCCCCCAGCCAGGTGGCTGATGTTGAGGAGGGAGTGGGGCAGCCAGAGGCAAGGAGGGCCCAGTCCTGCAAGGCCGAGGGAGTCCAAGCCAAACTCCCCCAGGAATGCTGGCAACCAGCAGCAGCACAGCCACACTGTCTCTCACTCAGTGCCTGAGGGATGGCAGATGATGAAGACTCCCCCGAAGGCAGGAATGCTGGTCTATTATGTACTTATGGCATCTGGTACCAGGAGATAGGGCAAAATCTGCTGAAATAGACAGTTTGGGGCTGGGGGGATTCAACACAGTGGTAGCGAAATAAGAAACAGAGCAAGTCCTATCATTAGGCAGAGTGATATGACCATTTCAAGCAGCATATTTGGAGTGTCAGATTAAATTTATTGCTGCTATATTTTTACTTCTGGGGCAAGGATGCATGTCAGTTTCTCTCTCTCAAGTAAGAAAGTGCCCTGACTAGTCTTGGGTATTAAACATGTTGATGTGGTAATGGTGGTGTGCCATTTTCATGCTGTGCCAGAAGAACAACATGTCTCAGGGTGGACCTGATAAGAAAGAGTTTTACTTGCATTCTGTTCCCATGCTGGTCAGCCAGAAGCTCTTGTATTCTTAGGCTGTATTTCTTCAGTACCTATAATCAAAACAGAATTATAGTGAGCCCATCATCAGAAGCAGAATTCCCTGGAGAGATTAAATGTGTTTGTTTATCCCAGGTTGAGGTTTCTTAGACCTCAAATTGCAAATTAGCTTGCTTTTGTTTGGTAATTGGGCATCAGAAGATAGGTACAGGCTCCACTTGCAAACTGATTGTGTAGACATGGCAATAAGAACTGTATATTTTGAGGGCAAACATTTTATCACCTTCTAATTTCAAATATAGTTTCTCATCTAATCATCCTTGAAGAACCAAAACAATCTATCCCAATCTCAGTAATGAGGCAAAAGGACTTGTGGATGAAACACACATTGCTTTCTTTAGAAAGATGAGCCCTAGCGTACTTTTCTAGAAATTACGCATTGCATATGTTCCATAAATCAATGCCACGTTTATTCAAGAGACACTCAAGGGCATTATATTTTTAAGGATATTAATATGCTGTATGGACTGAAGAGAACACATTAACACTTTCTCTAAAGTGGTACTTCAGCATGATAGCTCCATTAGTTTGTAACCATACTAATTGTGGATTCTATCAAGTTGAAGTGATTTTGAGAGCCAATTTAATAATAACTTCACCTTTTATGCATCATAAGCAATTTTAGAAGTCATTTCTACCTTGGGAATAAAGTGAAATAAAGCTATAATTTTTTTTTTAACAGTCGCTCAGTGGACAAAGAATTAAAAACAGTTATAAGGTGCTGGGTGTCACAAAGAATTGGCCATGAAATAAAAAAGCAGTTTTATAGGATCTGGCCATCTGGCTCAAAAGCAATTATAGTCAAAGAGTTTATTTAATGAATTGGTAGTTTCAAAAAGGCAGGTGTCAGCATTAGGAAAACTGTCAGTCCAACACTAATTTTTACTCTCACTGGCAATCTCAGCAAAGGGAGATATGAGTCCATGAATGCAGAAACCAGTACACCAGCAGTGGTGCTAACTTCATGCACAATTCTTTTAATGCACAGATTTGATTTTCTATTAGAGTCTCTGACAGTGGGTAGATAATATGACTTGTCTGTTTAAATAAGCATAGATCAAATCCCTGGTGAATGAAAGCATGCTGATGACTTAGGGTATCTTTATAAAATTCAGTCTATAATACGCTGAACAAGAATGGCATGGCTGGCACATGAAAAAAACAGAGGGAAACATAATGTGTACAGAGACCTGTTACTTTAGATTGCCTTTGTTGTTGTTGTTTTGTCGTTAAGTCGTGTCCGACTCTTCGTGACCCCATGGACCAGAGCACGCCAGGCCCTCCTGTCTTCCACTGCCTCCCGGAGTTGGGTCAAATTCATGTTAGTCGCATCGATCACACTGTCCATCCATCTTGTCCTCTGTCGTCCCCTTCTCCTCTTGCCTTCACACTTTCCCAACATCAGGGTCTTTTCCAGGGAGTCTTCTCTTCTCATGAGATGGCCAAAGTATTGGAGCCTCAGCTTCAGGATCTGTCCTTCCAGTGAGCATTATCCCAATCATTGACTTGATATAAGGCAAATATAGATTGCCTTATATCAAGTCAATTGCATCAGTATTGTATATTCTGACTGGTAGCAGCTCTGCAGAGCCTAAAGCAGAGGGTCTTTCACATCATATGCTACCTGGCCCCTTTGATTTATGATGCCAGTGAGTCAAAGGGGTCCCAGGAGTTAGCTCCTTGCTACTGGGCTAGGATCTCCTGCAAAGATATAATGGGCATCATTATCAGCCTGGCCAAACATACCAGGTGTGAGAAGGTGTGGCTGCCACTTAAAGCTCAAGTGTCCCGTCTGAGCACATGGCAGATACATCTCATGGGCCTGTAAGTGGGTGGAAAGGCCTTTCCTATTTTGTACACCCCAGCCTCTCTTGACCTCTTTTCTTGCATCTCCCATAGCTCCATCTCTCAAGGAGACAGATACACTACAGGCAGCATCTGCCAGACTGATGGCACCTGGCTTAGGGATAGAAGTGATTGTTGGGCCATCAGCTGCCAAACATTATCCAGACTTATTATCCTGAGTAGAAATAACTTGTCACATTTTTCTTGAAGTGTGTCTTCATGCTCTATCAAAACAAAACTGCAGTCCTGTCTTAAAGTAGTCCAAACAACCCTCCAAATGACTAAGTAAATAAGCAGTGTAGGTTTCACATAAAAGTGAGATGATTCAAACTGATAATAATGGCTCCATAATTCAATCATTAGATGATAAATTATGATTTCAGGTAAAAGCCTCGCATGATGCTTAGCATCTGCATCATTAACATTCAGTAGGTATGAAACACCCAATAGAAATAGTTGTCTGTATTGAGCTGGCAAACCACACTAAGAAGCAAAAGAAGAGACCACCTTAGAGCACAAACTCACATAGAGTGTGTTACAGTAATCCAGCCAGGATGTAACTAAACCATGTGTCTCCATGGCCAGATCAGACGTCTCAAGAAACACAGCTGGCACACTAGTTTTAACTGTGCAAAGGCACTCCTGGCCACTGCCAAAATTATTCAATTTTAAAAGAATTAAATATACATTATATTAATAAAAGCATTATTAAAACAGATTAAAACAACAAAATTCTACTCATTGTGATTTCAAAACCCTACTTAGACAGACAGCCATTGAGGGAAAGCCTACCTGAAGAGAAAGGCCTTCGCCTGCTTGCGGAAGGACAGCAAAGGTGGGGCCAGGCTGGCCTCCTATGGGAGGGAGTTCCAAACTCTGGGCACAACAACAGAGAAGGCCCTCTCCAGTGTCCCCACTCAATGCACCTGTGAGAGTGTCGGGACTGAATGAGAGGGCTCCCCTGATGGTCTTAACACCTGGGGAAGGCTCACAAAGGGAGATATGGTCTTTAAGATAGCTTGGACCCAAGCCATTTAGAGATTTATAGGTTAAAACCAGCACTTTGAATTGCACCCCAAAATGGATTGGCAGCCAGTGGGGCTGCTGTAACAGGGGGGTTATGTGATCCCTGTAACCAACCCCAGTTAACAATCTGGCTGCCACATTTTAGACCTGCTAACGTTTCTGAACACTTTTCAAAAACAGCCCCGTGTAGAGCACATTACAATAGTCCAGCCGAGATGTAACCAAGGCATGTGTTACCATGTCCAGATCATACCTCTCAAGAAATGCAGCTGGCACACCAGTTTTAACTGTTCAAAGGCACTCCTAGACACTGCCGAAATCTGGGCACCCAGGCTCAGAGATGAATCCAGGAGCACATCCAAGCTGCACACCTGTGTTCTCAGGGGGAGTGCAACCCCATCCAGCACAGGCTGAATCCTTATTTTTTGATCTGTCTTTCAAGTGATTAGCAGCACCTCAGTCTTGTCTGGATTAAGTTGCAGTTTATTCACCCTCATCCAGTCAATTACTGATGCCAGACACTGATCTAGAACTGAAACTGAATAACTGAAACTTATTCTTCAGAGTACTTAAACCAAGCAAGCAAGAAAGTTGATATTGGATGGGAGGCAGAATTCACGTTTGAATTAGTTGCAGAGTTTGGGCAGACCTGCCTGTCACCCTGCCATGCATTTACCAATGCATGCATCTTTAAACCGGTCTTGAGTGGCCATTCTGATGCAGAGTTGTTGAGCATGTTGGTTACATTTGATGAGCTGGGAATGGAATAAAACACTTGATTTTCTGTTCAACTAAAGCAGAAGCTGCACGAATAAATAACTGTCAATATTTTACTGCTTTGGCACTTAATTGGATTACAAGTGACAGAAGACATTGGCTTTATGTACTGACCATTCACCTATGACCACTGCTTATAGTATTTCAGATACTGAGTCAGCCTCATCAATCTAATTAACTTGAAGGATGCTACACTGCATACTGCAGACATCTTTGGCCTTTTGCATCAGAATATGGGCTGGAATCCTCAGAAGAGAATGGAACACTTAGGCTGCAATTCTACTCACTTACTTAGGAGTAAGCCCGATTAAACTCAAAGAGGCAACTTTTGAATAGACGAGACGCTATACAGTTTGCATTGTTGATCTGTAGCAAAAGCACCATGCTAATCTTCTATTGTGAATCATGCTGATTTCCATTCTCCTTTGAAATTCCACTCTGTAAATGCCATAAGTCTCCATATACATCATAACCCATTTATTACCACCAAACATAATGGTTTTATCATGCCATAAAATGTCAATTTCTTGTGTTGAAACAGAAACTATAAATCCATAGCCAGCATTACACACTTCAGACTATGCATTTTGTTTTGTTTTGCTTTGCTTTGTTTTGCTTTGCTTTTTGTTTGTCAAAGAGTATCCTGTATTTGTTGTCAAGTTGTCAGGAATATATATGATATCCAACAAGCTGTTACATTGACAGTGGGAATCTTTGAAGAAAGTCCAAGATTTATATGGATTCCCTAAACCCTAGTTATACAAACTCAGCTTGGTATTAAGTATGGGGAAGAAATCCATATAATTTGTGTTTTAATGCAAATTTACCTAATCCCATGCTTTCAAAAGAACATACAAACTGAAACTCATTCCCTTTGCAATTCTAAGAATTCTGCAGTGGTGTTTTCCAATCAAAAAGTGCCCTTTTTAAGGGAGAGGTACACACCAGCACATGCATATATGTGAAAATAATGCTCAGGGGAAAAATGATCATATTTTTAAGAGCGTGCGAGAGGCCTGTGTATGATGCAGAACTGGGTACATAAATGCATTTATGTGTGCAAAAATGCAAAAGAATTTTCAAGCAATCTTTAAAAAAGAAAGCTCCGGATGAATTCAAATTGGAAAAATGACAAAACTGAGCCAAACTGTATTTAATAGACACAAGCATCCTACTCTAGACAAATTAGAGGTGATGTCCAGGCATTACTCTATGCCAGGGGAATTCTTCCCATCATCGCTGGGATAATAATCACTGAGGTAGGGAAACAAGGATGGAAAGAGCGATAAGAACTGCACAGTTATCCATAGCCTCAGTGAAGATGTTAAAAAAATTGCTACATCAAGTTCCTTCTATCTTTCAAATTTAATTACAACAAAAAATAGCAAACTTTTAAGACAGAGTTTTAAAATTTCAACAATTTTAAAAATGCAGCAGTGATAGAAGCACCAAACACCAAATATTAGAAGAGTTAAAATACCTAGGAAAATCAAGACATCTTGGTCTGATACCAGCACTGGCATCAGCATAAGTCCAGGCAAAATTGTTATATTGGAGTGGTGGAAGGCACAAGAGTGGAAAGTTGTGGTGTGTGTGTTGTAAGGAATCACTGTTCGAACATAATCATTTTCTCTGCTTTCACAATTCAGTTGGGAGTGTTTTACAGCCCACACAGCTTTGATTTCATAAATGCACATGAGGATTTACCCTCTGGTGTTGCAAATTTGGTAGCAGGAAATGAATATATTTGAAAACACATAGCAATGAAAGAGAACCTATATAATTATCCAAGAACCTGTGGCAGTTTGAACACAATCACTCTGAGGCAGGAAGGCAGCAAGTGACTGTCAAAAAATATTATTATTATTATTTTGCTGCAGTTTGTAGCTTCCTGTTATAACACAGTTGATTCCATACATCAATTTTTTAAAAAGAGAAATAAAGTAAGAGTTTTGGCTCAGCCCATACTTGAGATTACCAACAACATGAAGATATTCTACTGTTTAAATAAATAACAGTGGATGTGGCCATAAATACAAGATAGGGTTACTGCCTCTTATTCCCTTTTCAAACAGTCTTATGAGGTTTTTCTTCTGGTAGCAGCAGATAAATTCAAATAATCTTATAGAAGAAATCCCACAGCAGGCAAAAGTTTGGCAGAGAGTTAAATAAAATAAATCAAGTATATTTAAAAACTTGGACCTCGATCTAATTGATAGTCCTAATGACCACAGGTCAACTGAATCAGTTGATCATTGAGCAGTTATGAGTAATCAGGTGAGTCAACAGTTACATAATTGAATCCCATGGATTCAGTGGACCTGCTCTGCGTAGGACTACCAACTGAATTCATGCCACTAAAAATATTAATTAAAACAAAAGATAAATTTGAAAGCAGTAATTGCCTACACATGGAAGGGCTCCCCCACCTTCCTTTGGTACAGAAACGTGGTTTCTTTAACTCCAGCCACACTGTAGCACAGGCTGCCTCCTCCCCAATTCCAGAATAGCAGAATCATAATTTAATTAGCTTAAGGGGTTTATGACAGTGTTGCTGTAGTTCTGTGCCATCAATAATTTCTGACTCATGGTGGCCTTATGAATTAATGACTTCCAAATAATCCAATCATTAACAGCCCCGCTTTGGTCTTGCAAAGAAAAGGCTGTGGTTCCTTCATAGAATCTATCCATCTCAGGTCTTCCTCTTTTCCCGTTGCCTTTCCTAATATTACTGTCTTTTCCAGTGAGTTTTGGCTTCTCAAGATGTGTCCAAAGTACAATAACTTTAGTTTAATGATTTTAGCTTCTAGTGAGAATTCAGGCTTAATTTGATCTAGCACCCACCTATATTTCTTGCTGGTGGTCCCTGGTATCTGTAAAGTTTTCCTTCAGCACCACATTTCATTTTTTTTCCCTGTCAGCCATCTTCATCATCCAGCTTTAATATCCATACATTATAACTAGAAACACAATTCTATTTATAATCTTGGCCTTGGTATCCAGTGATTTTTTTTCTTGTTCCTTTACAGCAGCCCTGTCTCAGTCTTCTTCTGATTTCTGGGCTGCAGTCTTCATTTGGATTGATGATTGAACTGAGGTGTACAAAATCTTTCACAATCCTTATTGGACTATTGTGACAACTGGGAAGCATTTTTCCCCATGTCTTCTGTCCTAATAGTATGCTTTTGTCCAGTGTACAGATTATGAATCAAGACAATCTGATTTTGGGGCACCCTCATTTCTTTTAGAATGATACATGTTTTTCATGATCCACACAATCAAAGGCTTTACTGTAATCTATAAAGCACAAACTGATTTGTCCTGTAATACTTCAGTATGCTCCAGTAGGCAATATACATTTGCAACATGATCACTATAGTGCCACTTCTTTTTCTGAAATAGCTGGTATTTCACACTAATATATAATAGAAGTCTTTATTGTAAAACCTTGAGCATCACTTTGCTTAATTCAATAGTCCATAGTTAATGTACTCTTTTCTTTCTCCTTTCTTGGGGATTGGAATGTACACTTAATGTTTCCAGTCTGTGGGCCATTGTTCTGTTTTCCATATTTGTTGGTGTATTCTTGTTAGGATTTTGGTAGACTGAGTCTCTGTAACTGGAAACAGATGTTAGTATCCTGTATACTCCTAGTGATTTATATTTTGCATTGCTTTGAGATAACCTTTCACTTCATTTTCTAAAATCCCTGGCTTTTCATTAATATTCACTGTTATTAGCTTTAATATTGTCTTTTAATGATGTAAGTCACCTTGGGTCCTTTTGGGAAGAAAAGTGGGGTAGAAATATTTGAAATTAATTAATTAAAATATTTTTCTTAAGAAAAATATCATCCTTGCATTTATTTTGCATGATTCTTTCATAGATTGCTTCTATCTTCCATCTGATTGCATAACGTATTCCTTGTGTAATTTCAGCATCCCTAATCTAGGTTTGAAGTTTCCTTTATTTCTTGGATTTTATGGAAGGCACATTGTACATGGTGTTAAAATGTTTTAAAGTGTTTGCCTTGTTTAAAGTTGTTTTAAGCTATTTAAAGTTGTTTGAAATGGTTCATTGTTAAAAACAAATGGTTTTATTGCCTGTAACTTCCCTGAGATTTTTTGATATAGGGCAGGAGATATATAGCCATGGAAGCAGGACTACAGGTTGTAGACCAGTGCCTCCCTCACCATAATGACAAAGCAGGGCCCCTCGGAGCTTGCTGTACAGTGGACCCTCGACTTACAGACGGCTCGACCTGCAGACTTTTCGAGTTACAGACTTCTCTGGCCGCAAAATTTAGGTTCGACTTGCGGCCGGAGAATCGACCTACAGACTGGAAAATCAAACAAAATGGACCAAAAACGGCTGGTTACGGATTAATCGGTTTTCAATGCATTGTAGGTCAATGAACCCTCGACCTACAGACTTTTCAACCTGCAGCCACCGTTCCAATACGGATTAATTCCGTAAGTCGAGGGTCCACTGTATTTTGAAGAAAGTAAAGTCATTAACATCTAAAAAGGGTGTCTCTCTAGACCATTAAATCCAGAGGCTAAAATGATCTATGTGGATGGCTGATATTAGCCTAGTAAAAATCTTCTGCTTTGTATAGTGTTGCAGCTGTGCGTAACCATTGTTGACTAGAACATAATGACAAATGTTGAAGTTCCTACACACCATCAACGAACAACCTCTATCCAATTTGTTATAGTAAAGTACTTAAAGATACCATGAGGATGAAAGGCACAATATAAAGTGAAACTCTGTTATTCTCCCCTGACAGCCTATCAAGCATAACATCATTTCCACACAGTTTGCAAAAGCAATTTAAGAATCCCAAGACTGTGTCATATGAGCTAACATTTCAGAGAATGTTTTCTTCATGCTGCACCATATCAAATGTGCAGTTAGTGGCTGAATTCTTACTTCCAGAAGAGAACATCAAGGAAATTACGAGGCAAACTTCTTCAAGTCACTTAAAAAAAAAATAACTACAGGAGCTGATTGGAGTAGCAGTTATTGAAAGTGCATCCTTCACCACACATGAGGCAGAGGTCTAATTTACAGGGCAAGATTGTTCTGTAATCCCCTAAATAGTATTATTTGTTCACCCACTGTGTATTTGCCCTTCATCATAGGAGTTCAGGATAGCTAGTAATATATAAAACATATATGGTTAAAAACATAAATTATTACCTATTACAAAAATTTTAAAATTACACATATCTCAAATGAGTTGTACTGACAATCAGAAAGTACAAGCATATGTTAAAATGTAATAAAAGCCAGACAAACAAGCATCAGCAAAATAAAAATAAAACACTTGCCTCAAGTGCCTCAAGAGCTCTTGCAAACACAAAGATTTTTAACTGGTGACACACAGTCATATCTCTGATCGAGGGAAGTTCCATAACCATGTGCCACCACCAAGAAAGCCTTGCTATGTGTGATTCTAGAATTCTGGGCATCACAAGTCTGTCCTCCTATAGCTGACCTTTAATCTTGAGTAGGACCGAAATGGAGGCAATATACTCAAGTCTTTCTAATCCTGCCCATGCTCAGGGAGTGATGCCTTGCAACAGCTTCAGCCTCTGGACCAAGAAAAGCCCCAAAGCATGGGGTGCTCTGGCCAAATTATCTAGTCCAGGAACAGATGTAGTTGGCGTATCAACCTTAGTTGGCCATAAGACCACTTTACCACTGATGCTACTGCCTTCATAAGATATTTTGAATGAAGGAGTACTTCCAGACTATATGTGTGTTTTGTCAATAGAAGGAAACTTCTGGTGAGCTCAATCCAGAGATTGCCAGCAGCACTGCCTCCCAGTACCTACCACCTAAGGCACTTTGCTCAATGGTAGGGAAAGCAGCAAGCCCGGCTTAATGCCATGGGCATACTAGAAAACCTGCAGCTGTTTCCATGCATCCCAAAATGCTGAAAAACTATTGTCATTTCAGAGGTATTATTTTATACTATCTATTCAAAGGTAAGCTGCTGTTCCCCACCCAACTTGTCCTGCACAGCAGGAGATCTCACTGACAGACTGAAGGGTGAACCAAAGACAAAATATCCTAAACTGCTTGCTATGAAGTCAGAAGAAAACTTTTGTTCTTGCAAATTATTGTTTATTTCACATAATGCTTTATATTATGATCATGATGGTGAAGAGGGTTTATGTCGTTGTTGTTTAGTCGTTAAGTCGTGTCCGACTCTTTGTGACCCCATGGACCAGAGCACGCCAGGCCCTCCTGTCTTCCACTGCCTCCCAGAGTTTGGTTGTCCCCTTCTCCTCTTGCCTTCACTCTTTCCGAACATCAGGGTCTTTTCCAAGGAGTCTTCTCTTCTCATGAGATGGCCAAAGTATTGGAGCCTCAGCTTCAGGATCTGTCCTTCCAGTGAGCACTCAGGGTTGATTTCCAGGGTTTATGTAGTCTTCGCAAATATAAATGGTGGAGGAGTGAGTAGGGGTTAAAAATGATTTTATCTCTAAATGGGACTGGGAAAATTTGTTGCTATATCATCGTCGTTGTCATCATAATCATCATTGGAGGCTGTGGATTACTGCAAATACAGCAGGTAGTAGAGGAGGAAAAAAGAAGCCTAAATAATTATATCAGTACAAGCAGAGAAAAATTACTTAAGGCAGTGAAAATGGAGAATATTTTGAAAACAACAGAAACAAAGGCTCAGTATAAGAAATAACAATTTGAAAAGAAATTAAACAGATGGAAAAAATAAACCACTACATAGAAAACACTTGAGAAATATTGATGGAAAGCATGATCATATAATTCAACATGGGCATGGCTAAAACTGGGGACCCTTAAGAAAGAAACGGAAGGCTTGATTTTTCCTGCACAAGAACAAGCACTCCAAACCAACGTGATAAAAGCCAAGATCCAAGGAATTAGTTTTAACAGCAAATGTCGACTCTGCCAAGAAAAAGGTGAAACTGTATCACACCCCATCTGTGAATGTCCAAAGATTGTACAAACAGATTACAAAGTTAGACATGATAGAGTGGCAACATTAGTGCACTGGTCATTATGCAAAAAATATAACTTGCCAGCCTCAAAAACCCATGGGAACATCAGGTAGAGAAGGTGTCATAAAATGAGGAAGTCAAGATCTTGTGGGATTTCTGGATCCAAACTCATAGACAACTTGAACATAACACGCCAGACGTAGTAGTAATAGAACGAAGAAAGGTCTGGATCATTGACATTGCAATTCAAGGGGATGCCAGAGTTTATAATTTTGATTGACTGTGCCTGGTGTTTTTTAATAATAATAATAATAATAATAATAATAATAATAATAATAATAATAATAATAATAATAATAATAATAATAATAATAATAATAGTTGTTGTTATTATTATTATTATTATTATTATTATTATTATTATTATTATTATTATTATTATTATTATTATTATTATTGGACATACATTTTGAAGAATGGTGGACTGTGAAACGGAAAAAAGCTTTAAGTTTAAAACGTTAGAGTGTAAAGAAAGACTTGCATGGAGAGAATGAAAGAGCTTGGTATTTTTCAGAAATACTGTTAAGTGAATGTATTGGATTATGTAGCAGAATGGGAAGGGCAGAATCTAGATTGGGATCTACTAGTAAATCTGGGTGATTTTAACTACATGGAGCACCAAAGTCTAAAGATTGTCTTTTGCACCTTGTGGACCTTGGGACTGAGGGCAGGGGGATCAGATCCAGCAAACTTGAAGTCTGCTCTAGAACACAAGGAGATGCCTGATACATGATCATCTGAGTTCATCTAGGTCAGCATTATCTACACTGACTGGCAGCCATTTTCCAGGGTTTCAGATCTTTCTTAGAAATGCAAAGCATATACTCTGCCAGTGAGCTGTGAGAAGAAACATGAAGGCCTACGTTCAATTGTTAGTCCCAGCTACTATATCCCTGCTCTTGTTGTTTCTCTTCTATCAGAGATTGCCCATCATCATAATTATCATGACTTTGGCCCCAGCACTTCTAAACAGTGACATGGTCTTACACTCAAGCCAGTCTCCAAGACTCCTCAGCCATTCGGTCTTCCTCCTTCCTGCATTTCTTTTCCCTTTTATTTTATCCTGAATGATATATACTTTTTGTTTCTCATTACATTACCAACACATTTTAGCTTTCTGCATTTTATGTGCTTTATAATGGTTTTATCTGTATCCAATTGCTTTATCATTTCTATAGTGATCACCCTTTCAATCCAGGAATTTCTTAGCATCCTGTGAGAAATCCACATTTCACATGTTTCTCTTTTGTTTGGATTAAAGGACATGATTCCACACCATACAGTAGTCAGTACAAGCCATGTTCTGTAATCACTACCAACTCTGCTATTTTTATTTTCTGGTAATGTAATAAATGTCAGTCTCAGCCAAATTTCAGAAATGATTCCTGTTCTGTAGATTCAATTGAAAAGATGCACTACTAATCATTATCTTCTGTTAGCTTTTCTACAAAAACCATCACTGAAACCAAGAGCATTGCCACTTTTTAAGAGACGTATTGCTTTTCAAATTTGAGATTTCTCTATTTCCAGTCCAGTGTCAACATCTGGTACAATAAATTATATTAATCTTTTATTTTCAAACAGCCCTTTAATAAATCCACTCCATGATGTGATTTTATCCTTGACATCAAGTATCAGAGTATTACTATACTATCCAGTGGTAGGGGGCATTGATTTTTTTTTTAAGAATATGCTTCCTAACATCTTTATATTTTCCTATACATTGAATGAATTGTGGGTATTTTCAAGCTTTTCGGTTTCTGTACTTTGTTTAAACCACCATTTTTCTTTCACTTCCATAATTCTGCCTTCTCTTTTCAGAAGTTCTGTGTATCTGATGTCATCTTTGTTTTTCATCTGCTATAATAATGTTTTCATCCACTTTCTTTTCTTTAATTTAGATTTCAAATTTTGAAACTGTTATTGGTCACATCTACTAATATCCCTGTCAGTTTAGAGTAAGCATGTATATATGCTTCATCTCATGTTCATAGTCTATATTTTCCAACAAAATCTCTGCAGATTGTTTTCCCAGTCTGAGCATTAAAATCTCAAATTGTGACATTTGAGTGGTACTTCTTTGTATTTTTAAAAGAGGTCTGAGTTCTTCATAGAATTTTTACACATCTTTCTCAGCCAATTGGAAATGTTCTTGTATGCTGTCAAAGTGAGTAAGATTTGTGTTCAGGTGGATAAACATTACTCAAATCTTGTTAAAGGCTGCACTTATATCTTTTATTATTGTTGTTGTAACTCTGTAGTACTGTGGTGTATGGCCCAAATAAAACACAGTAGGCCCAGTATCTATCTGTACCAGGACAGCTTGTGGTCAGAAAAACTTCACGTACTCCAATGGTCCGAATGTTCATCCTCTTATTTTATTTTCCTTTATTGTTAAATTTTCCTACCACGTATGTACTCTGTGCATTCCCAGTTCCTAATCTAACTTTCAGGCAAGAAATTCTTACTACCCTTGAGCCATCAAAGGCCTGCCAGGGAATGAGAACCTTTTAACATTTCTGTATAGCCATGACAATTGCATTTCAAATATATAATGTGGTGACATTCTGTTGCCTTTTGCGCCTCACATTGCTCACTGCAATGACTACCATCATGCTGCAGTTCTCCACCTTGTATTCTGACCAACATCTTTTGTCTTTGGCCAATTATGCAATATGAGAGGTGAAATGGATCAATCATTCAGCATCACTGCTTCCTTTTCAGGCTTCAAATGAGGACAGATGACATTTGAGTATGTCATCAACTAATGTCTAACTACATATTACCATGAAATACCCATTGGAAAGTAAAGAAGTTGACTTGATGTCAAGAAATGATTATAACAAATCCAGCAAGGTTTGGCACCTTTTTTCAAATAAACATTTATCATCATGTTAGCTAGGCTCTTAACACTTGCAGAAGAGTTAAATTGTATTATAATGATTGAAACAATGATAGATACTTCACAAATGGAAGATTGCATTAACCCATGTTAATCTGGACGTTAGACCTGGGCCTACAGGCAGTCACATTTATGTAAGTCTAATTCTATGATCATTTATGTTCAGACTGCTCATCAGTTTGAGTAGTGAGAACAATACAAATACTGTAGATTCTATCAGGAGCCTAATTAATAACTCTCTTTCTAAAAGATCTTGCCACACTTATAGATTGTGATGGATAGAACTAGAACTGGAAATTTTAACAGACAAATCAATGTCTTGTCTTCCATTGTGAACTAATGATGAAATCAAGACACATAACTAAGTACTATAAGTCACCTGCATTCAAGTTCTAGAGAATAAGTTGCCTGAATAACTAATCAACAACAAATTGTAGCTGTTGTTTTAAGGGTATGGTTTTAAATAAGTATATAGTCCATAGATGGGCAACCATGGTCTTCAATACATTGTTGGAGCACAATTCCCATTCACCACTAGCCAGCATGATCCTTTGATAATGAAGGATCATGGGAACTGCAGTCAGCATCTGCAGGGTCACAGACCCACAACCTAGCCTGAGTTCAGTACAAAACACATATATCTACCATAAAATAATGTACTTGGAAACAATGGGTACTTGCACAGCAGACATATAAAGGGAATAAAAGATGTGAAGAAAATAAATCTTGCCATGCTTGTACACCTTAACTATTGTGATGGATAGCAGTAAAGGTCTGGTGGGTTTAACTTAGAAAAATGTGACTTAAGAACGAAAGAGCCTGTTGTCAATTGTTGAAGGTTTATAAGACTGTCAGGAAAGAAGAGAACAGTTGTTTGCTGCCCTTTGGCAAAGTGGTCAAAGAACAGTGTGTTTGAATTGTGTGAGCACACATTGCCTGACTTCCTCCACAGCCTATCTGATTGTTTTCGTTGCCTGTGTAGGTTTTCTCCAAATGTTCCAGATTTCCTTTCCTTAATATGTAGGTCAGTTTTATTATCTTTATCTCTTCCTCAAATACAACTGTTAAGAAAAGCTGAAATTCTGAGCAGATTCTTGGTTTCTCAGATTAAATTTGTTTCTCATCTATCAGCCCCTTCAACCTGTAATGCACCTCAACGGGTGCTCATTCAAGCTGCCTTATGGTGGCCTCCCTTCCCCTTATGTGTTCCTCAAGACCACATACATATTCGGAGAGATAGTTTTTGAGAAAGAAAAGGATGCAGGCCTGGAGCTGCCATCTTAACTGTTGACCCAAAGAAACCCCATGTAGGGTTGTTTATGCCTGAGTGGGAGACAATGTCAGCCAAGACATCTTGCTGCTCATGGCAAAGATAGTGTCTGCTTCCCATTCCACATACTGTGTATCCAGACAGGGAGCTGAACCTTACGTCAACACAGCCAAAGGAATAACATCCTCCATCATACCTGAGGGCAGGAAGACAGCTTAGAGGGCAGATGCTGGCCCTGACAGCACATGCCATTTTGTTCCCCAGTAGAAGAAAATGCTCAGAGAGGAGGGATGCCTGTGAAGTGGTTGCTGCTTCCTCTCACCCTCAATGTCTGCTGCCTAAGACAGCTGCCTCATTTTGCTTAATGGTAGGGTCGGCCTTGGTGGGAGATCCAGGATGCAAATGGAGCTTCCAATACATCATAGCATCCCCATTTAGTTCATTCAGGGAGACAACAGCCCCAGCATTTCATTCAGTTGGAAGGCTATGCTCACTGCAAGCTTTCCATCTGTGCTGGTCCCATCCCGACACTGAAATATTTTTTTTTCAAGCAAAAGCTGGCCCATAGCCATTTCCATATTATTTTTACTAGAACAGATGAGTGGCTAAAAATGAAAATATTGAGTATCTGGGAGTCAGCGGCTGCATAAAGGACTATGCAGTTGAAATTTCAGCAATTAAACAGAATGAAAGACCTGATATCCAATCAACTTTTATATGCCATTCACTCAACATTATGGAAAGTTTAATCAATGCTGTATTCAAAGACGTACAAAGTAAATCATGGTTATTGCCTATAAATGTGAGAAACAAATTGGCCATTAAGAGGTTATTCAGGTGCATTGAAATTTTGCACAGTTTTCTCCAAGTCCAAGGGTGACATCCACGGTGCGTAACTCCCAGAATGTGAGAAAGTTACTTTCTGGACAACATCTCCCAGAATTCCTCAGAGGTCATGCTGGATGGGGAATTCTAGAAGTAGTTGTCCAAAAAATAATTTGTTGGGCTCTGGTAATTCTTCATATAAGCAAATCTTTGTTGCGGCAAAACACATGTAACATTATGTAATCATGTAAACAGCTCATGTCTGCATGTGATCAGGGGTCAAACACTGAGCTCAGCAGTGCCACTGGGCAGTTGGAAATGGGCTGAACATCCAGAAAGGCCCACTGGGAACCAGGCTACCAAACCCAAATGCTAGTTCTAGGCACGCAGGCCCATCACTTCTTTTGGCACTGAACTAAGGCAGAGCAGTAACTGCCTCATAAAGCAGCAAACAAGAAGGGCAGATAGATTTACATCAAGGTGTCCATCTTTGTTTTGTAGTATTCATAACATGTTTTATTAATTATGTTGTGTCAATTACGTAAATTTGTGGTCATCAGAATTTTGACATAGACTATTTATTCAGGCTTTATTTTGGCTTTATGGCAAATAATAAAGAAGAAAGTTAACTGTTCTACCAAGAACAGTTTTTTTTTCTTTTTACTTAGTCTTTTGTTTATATTTATCCATCTTGATTAATACTAATTTAAATCGTTGTTTTAACTGTTTTATGAATAATTTTATTGTGAGCCGCCCTGAGTAGACATTGTCTAGAAGGGCGGGATAAAAATCTAAGAAAGAAAGAAATAAAAAGAAAGAAAGAAAGAAAGAACTGGTTTTGTGCTTTGTTCTTTCTTTCTCTCGGTCATCCTTCGTCTGAAATTGGCCCACAAGGCTGATTTCCTCAGCCTGACTTTACCAGTGTAATTCACACTATTACTAAAGAGTCACCTGTTTTAAGGTCAATATATGAGCTTCAAACTTACTCATAATTCTGAATTGATTAAAAAAAACAGCATATTGTAGAAAAACAGATCTTTACTGACTTATAACTATGTGACTGCATTGTAGACTAATGGCCAACAGACAGAAAAAGGAAGGGAAAATTCTCTTGAGTAGAGACATGTGGCTCTCTTCAAAATCAGAGGCAGAGAGGCAACAATTGGTTACTGTTGGACTGATTGACAGTCACCCCGGCCCAGAACGGTCCCTCTTAAAGGCAACATATAAAGTTGAAAAAATAATTCCAACATATTCACCATATTTGGATCTATTCTTGTGACTGATGGAAATAAAAGAACCCTTGAAAACAGGAAAGGTCAGAGTCAATATTGGAATAACTGACTCCAAGCCAGCCAGTTTGGGTTCAATCCATTTTTTGCACACCATCTAACAATGGGTGTGTAGAAAAAACCCTTACATACATTCCAGTCACCCTTGCAAGAAGCTGATGGGATAGAGGGAGAAATTGCTCAGACGAAGTCTGCTTTTGTACAAATGATTTTCCGTCCCTCAACCCAGAGGTTCACTTCTGTCTAGTAAATGATATGCTTAGCATGTTTTTAGAAAAGGCACTGATGCAAGTGGTGAAAGATATCTGTAACTTTTCTCACCTAAGTATCTTGCAATGAACATCCTTTGTTTTATGACTGATTGGTCACTGAGCAGTAAACATGAATTTAATTTGCAAGTCTGGATGCTGAGGCACTTATCTCGCAGGAAATTCCATTGTGGAAAGAAAAGGGGTTAATTACAGATTATTCATTTCAGGCTTTGACAAGGATCACATCTAATAAATATCCATGAAATTCCATACGAATAAAAACACTATTCCAGAAGCAAAAGGTATATTTCATGCATTTTCAGATGATGTCTGTGTGTATTACAACAGACATCATTGTAGAAGTACTTGTTCCCTTGTGCTAGAGAAGAAAGGACTCCTTTAACATTTTATTGCAAAGTATTTGTAAATCCTTAGAAATGCATACTTTTGTAAAAAATAAATAAAGATACATAGTTAAATAGATACTGAAGCATGACCTATTTAAATACAAATTGAAGCAGAAACAGGATATGACATAGGAATGAACACATGTCAAACTGACACAGACAGGAAATAGACTATAGAGAAGAGAATGTATGTTCATCCTTGGGCCAGAGAATGTTAACGACACCTTAGATCTGGATTTCCTGGATTGAGTGGGGGACTGGATTTGGCAGAATAACCACCTCTTCAACTCTGTAACTAAATAATGACCATAGGAAACTGATGGGGCCAAATTATCTTGTGATGACTTTATCATTTCAAACTACAGTACGGGTTAGAAGTAAAAGTAATCATGAAAAAAGCAAAGATTCATCTATGTATTTATTTTAAAAAAGATACAGGCTTGTCATAAAGTGTATTCAAACAGATAAAGGTAATTTAAAGGCAAAGAGGCAGTCCTGAAACCAGCAAAATCAGGGAGCTGGACAGGGGACAGATTGTATTTGTCTTCAGTGTGGAAGGGATTGTCACTCTCGAATTGGGCTTCTCAGTCACACTAGACGTTGTTCCAAGACCTCTATTCAGAGCACATTACCATAGTCTCTCGAGACTGAAGGATGCCTACATGAAAAGGTAATTGCAACTCCTTGCCTAGTGCACCTGTCAGATGCAGATGTTCGCAACATGTTTGTTATATTCACAAGTTTGTGTACATAATGGCTGGAATCCTGTGGCTTAGTGTAAGAAAATTTGTAACTTTCAGTCCGTTCAAACCAGAAAATTAAAAGGCCCCACTGCAGTTTTCGGGGACATGTGTGAAGCCAGCATGTGCCCTCCTGTCCCCTGAGAATCTCTGGACAGATTATATCTGCTGGCTAGGAACAGACTGAAAGTTATGGATTTTCTTACACTTAGCAACATAGTTTCAGCAATGAGTTTTACATTTAAATGACTCTTCTGGTCCACTCACCTTCAAATTCGCATGGATACCACTGGACATAATAGTACTGTCTTGTGAAAGCCAAAAAATGTAGAGGGCTGTTCTTGTGAAATATACTGCTCTCTGTCTCGGGGGAAGAATCCCCATTTCAGCAACCTTTGGGGGTCATGGGAACAGAAAGGGGATGTTGATCCCCTTTAAAGTGAGAACTGCTCTTCTGAAGGTATAAAACTACCACAGCACACCATACCGAGCATGATCCCACCATTTCTTGGTAAGTACTTCATGAAGAGAGAGAGAAAACCCCTACCCTCTTCTAGTGTGAGAGGTATCCTCCTCCCACCACTGGAGTGCTGCATCATTGGATAAAACATTGGGCATCTGACCAAACGCCACCTTTTACAGACAAAAGGAACAGACAATTGTATCTCCTTCCATCCTCTCTTAATAACCTGCCATTGAATAATTTCTCCATCAGTGTAGGAAATGTAGACAGTAGTTATGGACTAATATGTTGAGTTTGGCAGTGATGGTGGGGAGCCTATGTCCTTGCAGGCTGGGCACATTCCATGTCAGAAACACAAGGAGCAAATGGCATCCAGAGCTCCTGCCCCCAACAGGGATCCATATGAGAACAATGAAACATGGGGGCCAGGGGTGGTGGTCAGATTCTGTGTGTACATAGCTGTTGTTTCCCCCCAGATGAACTATATTTCAAAGCAGAAAGCAAAGAAACAGGCAAACAAAAGAAACTGAGAAAAAGAGAAGAAAGGTTAACTGCGTATGTGCACTATTGTGTGCCCTAGGTTTGTTTGTTTTTCAAATATGTTTCTTGATTGGTTCCCTTCAGTACTTTAGTTATATTTTCAGATAATAACCCACCCACTCAAGCAGCCATATTAATTGAATTGCCCTTGTAAACAAAGCACTGTCGTGGGGAGTATGTTTCAAAAGGAAAAAGCCTTCCTCCCCCACCTCTATGTTTGACAGCACAGTACAATTACTGCTGCTATACTAATATCCAATCTACTTTAACGATAATAAACAGCCAGAAGTAAAAAAATAAGATCATAGAAGGAGGGTTGCTTCACAGAGAAGAACATTCTAGATACTTCTAGAGCTTCTAGGGTATAGGTGTAACAAATAAATGCAAATAGGTAGAAGGCAAAGGAAGAGACATGTTCTTATAGGGCCACTCCTTGTGTCAAATGTGGCTTAAGGAATGGGCCAAAGTTAAGGAACAGAGCCCACATTTTGCATCATACCATGCAAAAGGTTCCAGGTTCAACGTCTGACATGCGCAGGGCTGAGCAGGAGTTCTGTCTGGAGAGTTGCTGCCAGTCAATGTCAGTGATGCTGAGCAAGATGAACCAATAGACAAACTCAGTATAGGCAGTCATTTGGGGTACATATATTTGGGGTTTTTATTACTTTGTTTCTTCCTCTAGGAGAAGCTTGAGAGAGAAAGAGGGAGAGATGGCCAAATTGACAGAATCAATGAGTGAGTACTAACAGGAAAAGCAATTTCTCATTTTTTCCTACAGTCTTCTTTAGAAAAGAGTACCAGCTATGGATATTTGCCACCCAAGTCCTGTATCACTCTCACTTCCATTACAAGAATAATGCCCTCTCTCACACACACACACCCAAAAAAGGCTGACAGCATGGTCATATATACATCCACACAGTACCTGGTTACTTTAAAAAAAATGTTGAAAGGTACAAAATTCTCCTAATAGAATATTAATGCTGACAGGAGTCAGTGTGCCTGACCTAGCCACTCAGCACTCTCTGAATGATTGTGACTACAAGTATAGTCACCAAAACTGGGGTTGGCTAATTGGGGGGGGGTGAGATTAGGGTGGACTCTTGTAATATCCCATAGGCAAGGCATGCGAAACTAGGGAGAAGAATTCTTCCCACACTATGTACCAGAACTTATGCAACAAGAAGGCTCACCAGTTGAGATGCTGGTGCTCCCCCTGCCTTACATGGTATGGCATAGCATGATGGGCCAATGCCAGAAAGGTAAAGGTAAAGGGAGGGGACTGGATAATGAGGCAATGGGCACACATACTTAAGCCTATAATGCCATTTAGAACAACATATATATAAGCCCCTTCACACTGAGAAAGTGAGCATTGACACCTATTGGAGTAGAGATATGTACCTCAATTTTAAAGCTACATTACATGTCCAAATAAAACTTTCTTCTCCTCCATCACTTTATCCTGAAATTTGTCTCTCAATCTGAAGACCTGGCAAAGCATAACAATTTCCTGAGACTTCAGCCAGCATCCTTACATGTGGCAACTCTGAACAGGGCCCGTTTAGTGAATAGGGGGCCAACCATCGTTGGAGCCTCAAACTTGACCCTATTTTTGTTAAAAAGAATAGCTTTTGCCCTCGATTCTTTCATACTGAATACAGTAATTCTGAAACTTCCAGAGAACTGTACAGTGATGGTTCCTAGACTACTGGCCAGGCTGTGCTTTAAAGATAACAACAAATAAGAAAGTAGAGAAGCAAATCCCCAGAGTAGATTTAGGTAGTGTGTGTGTGTGTGTGTTTCTGTGCAAGACAAGAACAGTCCTAAAACTGCTTAAGCCAGTGAAGCTGCACACTGCTAATGCAGCTCCACTGATGCAAGCAAACTCAAAACCACTATCTAAACTGTGGTATTTAGGTGATAATTCTGTTGAAATATTGGCTTCTGCTCTTGCTTTTGCTTTCAGCACGTTATGTTTAAGCTTTTCACCTCTCTTTATAACAGCACTACAGTATGATGGTATGTTTTACACATATTTTTCCAATGTACAAAAAGCGCTACCAATCTGAAGATTTGTAGAAGAGCTGCAAACAAATCATTCTCATCACAGGTGCTTATCTCAATGCCCCTTCAAAGTAAAAGCTAAGTGTTGCTCATATCCATTTGTTCATCAGGATGTAAATCCTTGCAATCCATACTAGCAAGGATGTTGGGGAATTTCCTCTCACTTCCAAAAAATAATGCTATTTTATGCAAAAATGTTAGATTTTACTCAAAATTCTGCAATTTGAACTATTCAGGCCATGGAAGAATTCATCATTACTCAAAATTTATGGATGGATGGATGGATGGATGGATGGATGGATGGATGGATGGATGGATGGATGGATGGATGGATGGATGGATGGATGGATGGATGGATACAGCACCTTTCCCCCCATAGGGGATTGTGATAATTGCTTTGGCATTTAAGAGTTTGAAGCAGATGGTTTGCTTGCCTCTTTCTTAACAATCATCCAATTATTCCATGCTTGCTGCATGCATGTTTTGGTTCTCAAAGGGAAAGGACACTGGAAACAAATTACACAAATTATAGAGACCATGAGGTAGAAAAAAGAGCTCTTTGTCTTGATCTTGAACTGAAATCAAGAAATCTCAAAGGACTTTAAAATCCTTCATCATGCTGACTAGTCATGTCAAGCCAGCCTAAAATTTAAGAGCAAGGAACTTAGTGTTCTTTATATCCCAGCTTCCCACCAGAAGGGGAAATTAAGATGGCTAGCAATAACAAAATGTACATTACAAACAAAATGTTAATTACAACAAATAAATTAAAAGTTGCAACAACTGAAGACATAGGATTGAATCCAATATTGTACTGGCAATGCAAGAGAACTTTATTCCCCAGGTCTCCTACCTCCAGTCAAAGTTTGCTGGTCTTTTCAGGCTGATATGCTACCATTCTAGGTTTCTTTGTTTGTTTTCAAATATCGTTGTCATTTTGCTGGCAATGTGGTGTTAGCCAACCATGCCTCTCTTTGCCATTTTGATGATATCGTGCCATATTGTCAAATTTATTTGAATTCAGAGTGAGGCTAATGTTGCCCACCCTTTCTCTGAATGAGATTACATCATGTGGCCAATCAGATAAATAGGTGATAAAACTGCAAGGTCAGTTTTGTGAGCACTGTTACAGAAACACATTGAATGTGAAGGATGTGGATGTGAATGAGAGGGATGTGTTTCATGTGTAGTGTGCTATGTTTTCATGTTATGGATGCTATGTTCTTGTGTGTTTTATTATTATGTGTACTGGAGATGGCATTTAATTTCGTTGTACGGAAGTACAATGACAATAAAGTAAATTCTATTCTATTCTAAACACACACAAATAATCAGTGACCCCTCCCCCCAGAATATACTCTTGTTCCAGCTTTTTTTTTCTTTTTCTTTGTCTATTGCCTTGGCATCAGGGAAGACAAAACAGAGCTAGATTCCTGCATCTACTATTTCCATCCTAAGGCCACACCTGTCTGCATCGGTGCTTATCTGATCTGATGAGAAAGGAGGAAGAACAGAAAGATTACAGTCCTTGTCTTCCCTTTACACTTTCATCATTTATGCCCCTAACAATGTGCACCAGCTTATCTTATAACAATAAACTGTCAGACAAAGCCACGCTCAGGACACATTTGTAAACTATATTCTTCCTCAAAGAGATGTGTTTTTCTTTCTGTGGTTCATGATCCTAGAAAGAGGAGTTGAAATACACAGACTCTGTTTTCCAAAGTGCGTAATCTGGGTGTGCAGGTTGCTTTTGTCTTTGCTGATCAAAACTCGTATGGAATTCCTTTTCACATGAATTACACTTGCCCTCCTCAGTTCAGGGTTTCAAACAGGCCTTTAAAAAAACAGCATCTTCAATTCTGTTCTCTTCAAACAATGTGACAGCTTTCAAATACTTCAGACTGCTCATTTGGTTCGACTGATGTGTCAATGTTTACCATTTCCTGCTATATATGCCCCTAGTGGCCTAAAAACATGTAACTAACTAATTAAGGGGCAGACAGGATTTTTGTTTGTGAATCAAACAATTTTCTTAAAAGCCAACCACACCATTGGCAACTCAAAGCAATATATAGAATTATTTTAAAACAAATGAAACATTTTGAACACATTTTTATGGAACCTTTATGTAAAGTCCTGTTCCATGGGCAAACTGTGGTGTGGAGATGACCCTGGATTCTCAAAGGAAACACAAGAGGGCATAAACTCTGGCAGGATCAGGCAAGTAAGGTTATGGGTACAGTTTCAGAAGCAGATTGTGTGTCTCTTGTCCCCGGACCAACATAGCTAGCAACGAACACAGAGGGTCATCATCAGAAATATGTCAAAGAGGTGACAAATTGGCCACAGCAATGATGCATGGAATACCTGGGAACAGCACTGGAGAAAATCTTACTCATGAAGGTGAAATTCACAAGACTTCAAGGCATTTGTGGAATGCAGTAGTGGTTCTAAGATTAAAAAGGAAGAGAGAAACACCCACCCACATCGCCATTTATGGGGAGGGCAAACCAATCTAAAGCTATAAAAGGGACCATAAATCTAAGGACAAAAATGGATTTTAGAGCTTGCCTGTAACTAATGATAGCATTTGAGTATCTCAACATCATTCTCTCACCTCCAAGAGTATGCCAATTAGCTGATTTTGTTTGGTGGTGGGTCTTCAGGACATAAGCTTGGGATCCCTTTGAGTCTGATTTTCTGCAAACATGGAAAATACTGCCTCAATCACCTCTTTGTACCATTAACATGCTTTCCGCTCTAATTAACGGGCTATCATTAACATCTGATTCTGGCTTAATACCAACTGACACCCAGGGAGGGCCAATGGGTAGGGAAGAGCAACCAGAGTCTGAATAGTTTGGAGAACTAGTGTATACTCTAGTAGAATTGATTTATTTATTTGTGATCTTATAGCTGTGAATGAAAAAGTCTGTGTATAATAAAGATAAAGGAAACAAGCTCACCTGAGTCTTTGCTGACATTTACCCTCTTTGAGTAAGCAGATCTAAAACAACAGTAATAGTATCACAAATCAAAATCCACCTAATCCCAAATAAGTATTTGTCTTTACATAAAATCCACTGGTTTCCAAAATACTTTTTATCTACTTTGGACTTAACGTTTCAGAAATATGAGTTCACAAGGTCCAATAAATACTCATCTGAGACAATAAAATAGGGCAAGTTTAGAAAATAATCCCAATTAGGATATTGATTTAAATGGATCAATTGCTTGCAGAATGAAACACTAAGAGTAGTAAAATGGCTGAATAATTATTTGATATTTTGACCAGGTTTTAAAAAGTGTGGCTTGCACAGTCTTTATTGCAGTGTCCAAAACAGTGAATTTTGGTCCCAGAAGATAAATATGGCAAGACAAATTATATAGATTTTTGGACCATTTTTCAGGGAAGAATTATTTTGAAATGAATGTGTTACAGATGCAAGTAATAGTTGTTCACTGTGCATTAGTCCACAAGTACAATCATCTTGCAGATTCTTACTTGGAGATAAAATGAGCTGAGAGACTCTTGAATCAATGGCAGCAAAATCTTTCTCATAAAAATCAATGACTGAAAAGCAATTCTCCCAATGAATGGGGGAAAGGGTTTGTCTGTTCTGCATGATTTAGTACTTCTTGGCAAGAAAAAATGGACATCACTTATAGTCACCCCTGTAATATCTTACAGATGCTATAAAAATGTCAAACCATGCTCACTTCAATAATCTGAGTTAGAATTATGTGTCCTTCCATTACAAACGCCTGCCTGGATAGCTAAGCTGCTTCTCTTCTGTCAGTTCAAGCAAGCAAAACTGAGTGAAGTGTGAGAACTCTGCTCAACCAAGGCTAGTGCCTTGGAAGACTGTTAAGATCATGGATGTGTATATTTTAATACTTTTTGCATGATATAAATAATATTTTCATGACCAAGAGGAATGTCAATGACACATGTTCTTCTTGGGAACCCAGACAGAGCAGAAAGATTTTTTAATACCAGTGCAAAGCGGTGGGGGCATCAAGACTCAGACTAGGGTTAGACAGAGTTTCAGGCTTCATCTTATTCCTCCACCATTTACTCTAGGGTGAAACCATTCCTCAAGAACTCTTCTGGTGGCAACTGGGAGAGGGAGGCATCCCCATTCGTAGCTGATAGTGGCAGCTCCTCACTCTATTTATGCTTCCCTCCCATCTCCTAAAGGTCAAGATAAGTATTCAGAAAAGGTGGAATATAAATGAAGGGGGGGTGGAAACAGATTTGAAAAATAGCATGTAAAAAATAAATTCTGAACCATCAGGTATCTTTTGATCAATGTGCGAAGGGCTTGACCGCAAATCTGGATGTAGGGCACCCTCCTCTTTCAGTCAGAAGCCACCTCTGCTAGGAGATGTATCATTGGAAGTTTCATATGCTTGCAACTCTTAGTGTTTTGCCTTCATATTTCAGTTCTGCAAGTCGAAATACATTTCTCTGAATGTCACTGACATGTTACTTTCAAAATGTGGGGTCAAATTTATGCTGAAAACTAGCCCCAAACTGCACACTACTTTCAGCTAATTTCATGCATGCCTTTATAGTGAACTATGGGATCACTCTCTTTTTTAGTTAACTCTATGGCACATCTTCATTAAAAAACAGGACAAAACACCCACTCTGCTTTGCCAGGAGCTACAGGGATTCTTGTCGTAACCTAGGCTGTTCTATGTAAAGGCAAGTGTAGGGAAGTGTCTCCACAAAAGGTCACTTTTGTGGAGACACAAAAGTGAGAGCAGTATGCCCTCTACCAATAGACACAATTCATGCCTGTTGACTGTCTCAGAAACTGCTTGGCTCCTTATGATGATGTCACTTTTGGATGCAAATTCATTTGGGCCACAGCAACAGTAACATAGGTGCTCTGTGCTGTCATAAATGTTCACTTAGCTTTGGCCAATGCTCACAGTTTCTCAGAAATATTTTGTGGAGAGTAGGATGAGATGGCATAAATCACATGTAAATTCACCATAAACTTTCAAAGTGTTGCTACATGTTCTTGTTCCTCTGATGTGGTGCCCAGCAACCTTACATCACTCGCTATAAATGGTAAGCAACTGGACTACGTATTTATTTTAGTCCTCTTATCTTTTGTTATTTTTGCTTTAACATGCAACTTAAAAGTTGGCACACAACCAACAAGTTTTTAAAAATTAAACATATCGCAAAACAACAAAACCATAGCCAATATGAAAACCAAAGTAACAGCAATGGTTGATCACAGCAGCATTAAGGGTGGAATTTTGATTCTGCATCAGAAGCTCGGGAGAATAAAATAAATGCACCAGTGTCTAAAACCTAATGGGAAAAGCAGGAACTAGATATATTTGGGAAGGTCATTCACTGAGAAGGTCCTATTAGTGGTTATTATCTAACTTCTGGAAATGGGAGTAGATCTGCTGCTGAATATCTTAAAGAACTAACAATTTTATATACAAACAAACAAGTCTTCATATGTTGACATGCCATAGAAACTGAGACCACTTCTTTGGGGATGCAGGAAATTGTGAGTGATATGTTAGAATTAAAGAATCAAGAGTATGTGTAATTTCTGGGAAGTGGTAGGATGTGCAATGAAATAGAGTGTTGTTGGGCTCTAAGACTCAGGTAATCCAGTTCCCTTACCTTCAATATTCTGGGTTAAATCCAACAATAGTTTTACTTTTAAATGCTGTTGAAATGAATGATTGGTTGCAACTATTTATTTTATTTATTTATTTGGCTTTTATACCGCCCACCTAGATAAATCTACTCTGGACGGTTTTACAGTCCAAAAAGCAATAGAATTAAAAACATCAATTAAAAAAAACTAAAACAAGCAAACATAATCCAAGATGGAAAAACGAGGGGAAGAAATTAAGTAATGTCAGGAGGGAAGGCCTGCCTGAAGAGCCAGGTCTTCAGTTTATTCTTAAAAATTCCCAGCGAGGGAGCTTGTTCCACTGATTTAATTATTGTTGCATGAGAGTGCAGCAATAATCTTGTGCTGGCAGAGCAAATCTACATTCTATAGGGTAATTTTAAAAAAAATCATTTTGAAACTGGCTTTCAGATCAGCATCAGATTTGGTAAACTTGTAGCAAACAATCTGCTCTTGTTCTATGTCAAATTGTGGGATGTTTGGGCAAAAATTGAGTTAGGACTTTTAGAAAGTAAAACTGTTTTAAACTCACACACCCAACACGCATACCCATTCAGAAATAAACAACCTAAACATCCCCAGATTTAAAATAGCTCATATAAATTAAAAAGACCAAACTTGCTTATCTTGAAAGAGAATGGTTGGTCCCACCTACTTTTTCTAAATTGGAAAGTATCAAGGCTGTAGGGGTGAAATATTGATCTTTTAAAATGGCCTTTTAAATGCAAGATATTGTGGTTTCTTATCACATGGAGCATGTGTGGAGCAGGCTTACCTGCAAGAACTTTGCAAAGTAGGTACATTGTTGCAGCTTTGTGAGTGGGGAAGAGAGATGTTTGGAGGGCAATGAAAGGTCACAGAAATAGAGTCAAACAGTCAATATGGTCTTCAGGATACCCTTGTGCTCACTACCATTCACACTTGTTGGGGGGAAAAGCCCTGACAATTGCTTTGTGTTTGTGTGAGAAGTGGTTAACTAATGGAAAAAGGAGTCTGCTTCTTGGGTTTTTCCTTGCTTGGTGTCTCTTTGTGAATGGTAGTGAACAAAATAGGGTATCCTGTAGACCATCTACACTGCTACCATTGGTGTTGTCAATGTTCAGGCTGCCCTTTGCTATGTAAAGCTTGGCATCCTTTTTCCTGCTGTCAAATGGGCACAATATTGTGCAGCAATATCACACTATTTTCTGCCTTTTTGAATCATGGATACAGAACCCCAATATTCCACATTCATGAACCAATTTTTTTTTTTGAAGAATTGAATTACCTCTAATCCAGATAGATTTAAAATTAGATTTAATTTGCTCTATACTGAATGATCTCTTCTACATGCTTATTCTCAAATTCCTTGAAAACCTATTAAGAAACCGATTCTTCAGTTGCAATATCAACTGAAATAGGGCACACAATACACATTCTTCCCATATCCTGTGACCAACCAATTACAGTATATTGTCTTCAAAATATTAGATTGGGACTTGGGAAAGAGCAGTCGAGCCTTGAATAAACTTGAACGGACATTGTCTAACAGAAAATGAACCAGGATATTAGAGATGGGATATTCATATTCATCTCCCGGGAGAGACAAATACCGATACTGACACCACAGGTGGCCAGGCCAATTGAACACTCTCCCCAGAATTGGTCTGTCCACTTACCGTTCATGGTGTGGCACATGTGGCTGCCATTGTTTGTGCTGCGCCAATCGCAGAAGTAGCCCACCTGGTGTTTCCCCACCTCCCTGCACTGCTAATCAATCCAGAGAGAAGATGATGAGTCTCTCCACTCAGCTGCTGAGCGCAGGGAGGTGGGAAAGCCCTGGCCAGGCTACTTCTGTGATTGGCGCAGCATGAACCACGACGGCCGTGCGTGCCACAAGTAGTAAGTGGGCGGCCCAGTTCTGGGGGGAGGGTCCAATCAGCCCAGACACCTGTGGTGGCAATATTCACATTCTTCTCCCCCGGGAGAAGAATATGAATATCTCATCTCTACAGGATATCTCAAAGGCCCTGAGGCATATAGATGCTATAATTATAGAATCTATTGATTCTCTTTTGTCAACCAAAAATGTTTAAATGCTGTTCTTTAACTCATGCACCAGAACAGGACTTTTTTTTTTGTCCTCCAGAGCACCATTTTGTTGTAGAATTCATATAGAACAAGACTTATGAAATAGGTATTTTGCAGCATTGTCCCATAATCCTGGATAGTTATTGTGACGATCGCCCATGTCACTCAGGCCATTCATATTCATGAGCTGTTTTGAATGGACCTATGAGAGGACTGGAGAGGCGGAGTCATCAGCCACATGAGGTTTGGCGGGAGAAGGAGGAGTCAGATAGAGATTGGGATGAGATCCAGAGAGAGATAGGGACTGGTTAGTCAGAGAGAGAGGGAACAGATACAGAGAGATAGAGAGCTGGTTACGAAAATAGGTAGAGAAGGTGGTAATGATATTGCAAGAGAAAAGTATGTACTGAGAGAACTGTTAATGATTTGCTTGTGTACCATGTTTATCTGAAGAACTTCTGTTATTATTAAATCTGCTTCACTTCAATAAATAAGTCTGTTTGTATTCACAAGACAAGTGTTCTGACAAACGTCATTTATATTGTGGATTGATGTAATCCACTGGTGGCAGCAAGAGGAAAACGCGATGTGAGCCTTTGTGAGTGCAAAACACGCAGGTGCCACAAGGGTGAACGCCACAGTTATCAACAATGTCCCCAAGTTTCAGCTTCTTACCATGTACAGTTTTTGTTTTTAAAAGCAGGCAAAAACATGTCTGGGTCTTGGACAAAACTTGCTCAGATTTTAAATTTGGATGAGATATTTTAAAAAGTATTTTAAATGAACTGAAGTAATAGGAGCTCCTACTATACTAATCAGCTTAGGTTCAGGAGAGTCAGCCCATCCCCTGATGATGTCAAGCACTTTTGAGATTTAATTTCATTTAAAATGTGTTTATTTAGAAGAATGAACCAAAGGAAAAATGATACGGAGCAGATAGACTTGAGTGTTTGCCACACACCAAGATATTATAGGTGTTTATCTCACATTGTCAGCAGTAGGTCTCCTGAAATCAACTCTGATGTGTCAAAAGTCCCAGAAATGATCTCAGGTGTTTCAGAAACCACATGCCTTATTTCGAAAACAGTTATTTTTAACATGCTGTAGCCCGACTCCAGAGTTTTTGACTGTGTCGTGCTAAATAATTATGCAATAATCTAAATAACAGTTGGTTTCTGGTTCAGTGTATGCAGGCCCATGTTGGGAAAAGCAGTGCTTCCTATTATGGTTCCTTGTTTTTCTATAAATTCAAGGGGTTCAAGCTGATTATTTGCTAAAGATGTCACACTATTCTGAAACTCAGCTGATAGCAATTCTCCCTTCTTCCAGCATCTGTTCCTTGTTTGCAACTGTTTGTCTACACAGAAGACTGTGACTTACTCCATCTAGCTCTTTCTTCTCCATCTTTATTTCCCCCTTTAGTGCCCAGGCAGCCATGCTTAGGACTCACTAGGAAAGTTGAAAGGGAAACTTAATGGCAGCAGTTAGCAACCATCTTGGCAAAAATATATGAGTGTCTTCTTTAGGCCTTTCCCCCATAGTATATAAGGTTAATTAATTTTCTAATTAGGGTATGTTTTTTAAAAATGATCCATTAACTTACTACATGTTGCATTTTGCCACTGAATTTTTTATTATTATTATTATTATTTTGTCCCTGACTCTGTAATGTGTTGGAACAAAAAAAAATGCCCCGTGCTTGTTTTCAGTGGTCCATGATGCCAAGAAGCAAAAGAAGTTTACTCTGGTTGTCAGTAAATTATCCCAAGGCAGGTGAGCCTGGAATTTTCAGTGAGTTCAGCAAATACAAGGCTTGTATCTTAAATCTTCCCCCTTACTCTAACCAGAACCCTAATACTATTGCTAGTCCTTAAAATATTGGAATTTTCATGGGGTCAGAAAATACCTCACAATTAGTGTAAGTTTCTTTATCCGGTTGGGTGAACATTAAAATTAATTTTCAGGCTTTTGAATTCTTTGGATAGTCTCATGTGCACGGAGATGTGTCGTTTCCTGCAAATGCCAAACATGTGATCAAGTATCCAACCTCTTTTGGAGAATATGCTTTCAGATTCTACATCAGTAGAAAACATGAACTAAGGCGTTTTGGGGGACAGCTTGAATATGCCACTTCAGTCACAGTGCGAGGGGGTCTTACATTTAATCACTGCTTCTAAACACCTGCTTCTTTTGTATTGCCTTCTTACGAGTTCACAGGGAGCACATAAAAACTACATGATGTCATAGCTGATTCAATATAATACAGGAAATTAAGTGTGGACATGTTATGGCAATTCTTGTTTATCACTGCTGTGTTGAATTAGTCATCTATATGAAGGTGACATTTTTGTTCCATATAATGGAATTATGTCATATATCAGACAGGACTTAGTAATTTTGCTATGCATCAAATGGACAGTACATACTATAATTAATTTTTCTTAAAATGAATAAGCTCTTACTTAATTCAGGAAGCTTAATGAGAAGACAGTGCTCTTTAGGTTATTGTTGAATCAAGTCTCTGTTATTGAGACTATTGGAGGATTCATTTAAGTGGTTGACTTAAGTAGCCTGAAAAGTATAATATTCATGTCTGTAATTTGCTATTAGACAATATTTATTTTTTTAGAATGAAATGGAGGAAAGCAACTGCCCTGTTCCTCTCATGAATATACTTTTTCCTTAGTGTTACTCTCAGATATTTTTCAGTATTATCCTTTTGCTAAAATCATAGAAGAGTATTCAGCATCATATAAGACCCAAAGAAAGCCAATTTTCACATTTATCTGTGAGGGGGGAGTGGATAGCAATTTTTTTAAAAAAATATTCCTGAGAACAACATTATGTCCTGGATAGCACCTTTCCCACTGGACCATTCTTTGGGACATGATAAAAGGACAGGGTGGATAGTTCAGTGAGCTGTGGAGCCAAAGGATCAGAATTCAAACCCCCAATGTGTCTCATAAGAGCCAGTCTGTGTAGTCTTGGGCAAGCTGCATCATCCCAGCATGCTCCCAAAAGAAAGGAATGGCAAATCACTTCTGAATTCTCTACACCTAGAAAACCCTGGAAATCCTTGCACTCACTGAACCAATATAACCAGAAACTATTGTGCTTGGTTTTATTGATAAACATGGCTTGTGTCCTTCAGTAGCTGAGGATGCTTTGAACCAATGAGTGCAATTCAGGTACATTACATCAGTTTGCTATTTTGATGGACACTGTTCAAGGATCAGTCCAAGGTCACTACTTTCCATTTCATGGCTCTTTGACTTCAAGCTGGGCTTCAGCTGGAAAGCACTTCAGATAGATGCCAACTACAACCCACCACGTCACCCTAAATAAACCTGACTGCATGGGGGTTTGGAAGCCAACCAACTCTGCTTAGCGCTTGAATGGAGTACCAGTAAAGAATACCAGGGATCTCCATGGAGAGCCAAGAAAGCATCCTACTTAAGATCCTCAAGATGTGCTGCCAGACGGAGTTGCCAATACTGGGCTAAGTGGACTAAGGATCCGACTCAGCATGTTCCTATGTCCTTAGATAGCTGTCCTCTGGCCACCCTTCAAACAGAGAAGCAGCTTCTCTAAAGGAATATGCATCCATGGTCGCCTGATGTTCTCTCAGTGCAAGGGACCAAGTGTGAAAGTCACTTGTATAACCCTGCCTCTGGCATACATGGAAGGAGTAACTTATGGCAAGATGCCCTCAGCTACTGAACGACAGAAGCCATGTTTATCAATAGAACCAAGCAAAATAGTTGCCGAAAAGCAATTTCATTTTTCAAGACTTTTATATGAATTTTATATTAAGCATATTCAGACACGACCAAAAAAACCTGGTTGTAATATGCATAAGTTAATTATCTCTTTCTCTCCACTGTTATTAGAAAGTGCCACAAATACATACAATTAAATTTTGAAATCCCCTTAAACTTTCCATAATTAGAACTGGTGTTGCACACCATCAAAATCTTGAGTGACTGCTTCAAATTTGCTGTCTTCCGATTATGAAAACTAAGAGTGATTATATATTAATTTAAAGAATGCCTCTGTCACCAGGTGATATATGCAGAATTTATTCAGTTCAGATATCAGACACAAAGGAAGTAGCTTTTAACATAACTGAGGTGATGAAAGCAAAGACTTACTGTTAAATCCATTTTTTAAAAAAAGGAAGAAGAACTTGACTTAAATTACTATAATATTTACTGGATTTTTGGAACATCTGCATGCTGCTGTAACAGGGCAGAGTTTAACACCATGGTGAAATCATCTCTTTTTTATAAGTCACATTTTGATAGATAAAAATCTTCATTTGTATGTAAAGATTACAATTTTAAATTAAGCCAGTATCCTGTGTTACTATAGAAACCCCCATTTGTGACATGTTTGCAGGCAAAAAGTCATATGATGCATTTTAATGAGGGATCGAGAGAATATTAGCTTCTCTGGAGATTTTTCTTTAAAATACAGTATTTCTTAATGGTCTGGGAATGGCAAGCTAATTAAGAGTCCTGCAAAATGGACATTAAATCCGGAAATGACATATGTCATGTTAATTTTAAACAGTAGTCTCCACCTTACAGATTATGTATTAGGTACTGCAGGACACTGATAAATGGAGAAGCATGTTTCCATGGAGATTATATGCTGCTTTGCTGGTATTCCCTACAGAAAGTAAAGGGTTTCTTTGCCCTCTTCTCAGTTAGACACATTAGCTATATATAGCAAGAAATGTTAGAAAACTGAAAACAGCAGTCTGGTGGGGGAGGCTGAGTGAAAGACTAGCATTTATGAGTTGAAAGAAGCACCTCGGAAGAGAGTCGCTCGCAAGGATGAAGAAGGGAAAGCAGTGTCTATCATTTATGTATGAGTATTTCTCCTGTACTGGAATGAAGGGCAGCAGTGGAGAAAAGGCAGCTATGCCTAAGAGGGGGTTACACCTACTGTTGGTTTATTCTGGTTGAACTGGCTTATAGCTGGAAGCAAAGCTAACAGCTAAGAAGCTTTCAAGTGGCTAAAAGAACAATAGAAACGCCTGTGAATCAAACTGTCCATGAAAAGCACTGTTGGAGTTCCCCCTACACACTGCAGCTTTTGCAATGAGCAAAAGGAGTTTGAGCCAGGCTACGGGGGCAGCCACTCTTAACTATGAGTAATTAATTCCCTTCGTTAATTTTATTTATCCTGTATCCGAACTTTTTCTCAGAACTTTCAAAGTCATTGAGAAGTACTGAGTGACCTCAAGTCCTCATTCCAGGACACCTGCTAGCTTAGAAATGTAGGAGGAAAGTGGCCTAACATCAAGTCAGACTCTTGTTTCATCAGGATCAGTATTGTGAACAGTGGTGGACAGTGACTCTCTAATGCCTTAGTAAAGAGTCTTTCCCAGTACTAACTGGAGATGCCAGAGGATGAACCTGGAGCCTTCTGCATGCAAAGCATGGGCTGTGCCATAGAGCTCATATCCTTTCCAAGAGAGGAAGCATAACAGTAACTTTTTCAGACCTGTTTTACATGTTAAGGGCCAAAATCCAATTGTGTACATATATTGGCAGAAAATTGCTGCTCAATAATGAGGTTCTGGTTGCATTCCTGTGCATGCCCCTCATTGTGTAATAGGAATGCAATCAGCATCCCTTTAATGAACAGAAATTTGCTGCCAAGACTTCGCCAATTTCCGTATGCAACCATAAATAGGCAATAGTCTTCTATCCCATCAGACTTTTCTTGGGAATAAAGTCACTAAATTCAGTGGTACCTACTTATGAGTAGACACAAATGGAATTGCTATGCGAGTTACTTTTTCAAACGGTATCTCCCAGAATCCCCCCAGCCACCATGCCCCTTGTGGTCCCTGTATTGGGTCCATGGGGAGCACATAGCTCTTCCCACCTGCCAAAGTTGCCCATCCTTACATTTGGTTGTTTTCAAAAAGGTGGACCAAAGTGTGTGCCAAAAGTTCATAGTGAGGAGAAAAGCCTTGGTCTAGATAAAAATAGTCACACTTTGCATAAAGTGACATGCTGGCATCTTCTTGGCACCAACTGTAAGTGTTTTCGAGGCAAAGAAGTACCAGCATTCTTCCCAGGTTGTTACAAAAATGGGAATTATCTGCTGCGTTGGTGGAATAAATATTTGATCAAGGTAGAAGGATAGGCATGTGCCCTACTTTAGAGGAAACAGTCTGCTATTTGAAAGGCTGTCAGGAGAACCCTCTGTGTGAAGGCATTTGACAAACTGTTCTGTCCAAGATGAAGAACCATAAGGAAAGAGTGTTGCATGTTTGCACATTATTGATTTTATTAGAATGCACTGTGGTATTGCACTGAGCAGTTGTTGTTGTTGTTGTTGTTCTTGTTATCCAGAAACAACAGGCAAAGTCAACATTATAAAGACTGGTATTATATAACAGATACAAGTTTTAACCAAAAACCTAAGTATCTGTTAAATATCGGCGCAGTATGTATGCTGTTCCTAATATTGCCATTTTCGTAGCTCTGATGGTGTGATTTCTGAGATCTGCAACTGCTTATAGTACTGTGTGAAATTTCTTGATATTGTTCCCAAAGCCCTAATGACTACTGGGACCACTGAAGTTTGTTTCTTCTAGAGGTAAGATGTTTTGATTGCCAGGTCTCTGTACTTTGTTAGTTTTTCCAATTCTTTATTTTCAACTCTGGCATCCCCTGGAATTGCAATGTCAATGATCCAGACCTTTCTTCGTTCTATTACTACTATTATGTTCAAGGTGTCTATCAGTTTGGATCTGGAAATCCCACAAGATCTTGACTTCCTCATTTTATGACACCTTCTCTACCTGATGTTCCCGTGGGTTTTGGGAGGCTGGCAAGTTATATTTTTTGCATAATGACCAGTGCACTAATGTTGCCACTCTATCATGTCTAACTTTGTAATCTGTTTGTGCAATCTTTGGATATTCACATATGAGGTGTGACACAGTTTCACCTTTTTCTTGGCAGAGTCGACATTTGCTGTTAAAACTAATTCCTTGGATCTTGGCTTTCATCATGTTGGTTTGGAGTGCTTGTTCTTGTGCAGGAAAAATCAAGCCTTCCGTTTCTTTCTTAAGGGTCCCCAGTTTTAGCCATGCCCATGTTGAATTATATGATCATGCTTTCCATCAATATTTCTCAGGTGTTTTCCATGTAGTGGTTTATTTTTCCAGCTGTTTAATTTCTTTTCAAATTGTTGTTTCTTATATTGAGCCTTTGTTTCTGTTGTTTTCAAAATGTTCTCCATTTTCACTGCCTTAAGTAATTTTTCTCTGCTTGTACTGATATAATCATTTAGGCTTCTTTTTTCCTCTTCTACTACCTGCTGTGTGCAGTAATCCATTGCCTTTGATTTTTCGTGGTAAATATAATCTGCCTGCATCACTTTTTGGATGCAGTGTGTGATGCTTGTTCATTAGTTTCCGTGTTTTTCAATCCAACTCTTCTAATTCATTTTGAATAATAAGAACATAAGAAGAGCCCTGCTGGATCAGGCCAAGGGCCCATCTAGTCCAGCTTCCTGTATTTCACAGTGGCCTCACCAGATGCCGCTGGGAGTACACAAGACAACTAGATACCTGTCTCCTGATACCCCTCCCTGCATCTGGCATTTTGAGGTACCTTCCTTTTAAGCCTGGAGATTATACATCCCCATCATGGTTTGTAACCTGTGATGGACTTTTCCTTCAGAAATCTGTCCAATCCCCTTTTAAAGGCATCTAGGCCAGATGCCATCACCACATCCTCTGGCAAGGAGTTCCACAGACTAACAACACACTGGGTAAAGAAATATTTTCCAGTCTATTATTCCAGCTGGGTATCTAATCACTGGAACTGCCCATGTGTTTATGGCTTTGATTGTACTTCCCCCATTTAATTTTGATTTTAACATTTTCTGCAGTCTTTTGATATATTCCCTTTCTGTCAGTTCATTAACTTTTGTGTGCACAATGTTTTCTGCTTCTAGTATTCCAAGGTATTTATAATTTTCATCACTTGTAATTTTATAATATTGCCATTTTTTAACTCTATTTAATCTAGTTTTTTGATCTTGCCATGGTGTATAGACGAAGCTGCACATTCGTCAATTCCAAATTTCATTTGGATATCTTTACTAAATATTTGCACTGTGTTTAGCAGTGATTCTATCTCTGTGGAACTTTTTGCATACAGTTTTAGGTCATCCATGTATAAGAGATGATTGATTTTTCTTGCTTGTTCTGAAATATGGCTGCCCAATCCAGTTTTCTTTAAGATTATTGACATGGGAATTTGTGAGATGTTAAACAGCAGTGGTGACAAAGAATCCCCCTGAAATATTCCTCTTTTGATGCTAACTTCCCCAATTTCTTCACCATGAGCCATTAAGACAGTTTTCCATTTTTCCATGTATTTCTTGAGGAACTTCTGAATGTTTTTACAAATCCCAAACATTTTTAGGCAGGTGTTAATCCAGCTGTGCGGCAATGAGTCAAATGCCTTTTTGTAGTCTATCCAGACCATGTTAAGGTTTGTTTTCCGTCTTTTTGCCTTCTTCAGTATCATTTTATCAATAAGCAGCTGATCTTTTGTGTCTCTTGACTTTTTAAAATTCCTTTTCTGTTCAGTTGGTTAAAGGGAGTTTTCAGTTAACTAATTATATATTGATCTTGTAAGTACTCCTGTGAGGAGCTTGAACATTGTTGGAAGGCATGTAATTGGTCAATAATTAATAGCTTCATTGACCTTTCGATGATCTTTTATTATCAGAAATGTGCGACCTGTTGTCATCCAGTCTTCAGTTGTAGAATTTTGAAATAAGTGGTTATATTACACTGCTATATGTTGAGGGAATCTTGTTAGATGCTTTAACCAAAATCCGTGCAGCTCATCTGGACAAGGTGCACTCCAGTTTTTCACAACCTTTACTTGCCTCTTAATCATTTCAGTTGTTATTACAATATCATCCATTTGTTTTCCTTGAGTTTCTTTACAAATGTCTTTAATCCATGAGGCATTTTTGTTATGTCCGGTTGGACTTTCCCACATTTCTTTCCAAAATTTTAGAGCATCATCTTTACATGGACCTAATTCCTTTTGCTCTGCATTTTCTCCTAGTGACGTATAGAATAATTGTTGGTTATTTCAAAATTGCGTGTTTTCTCTATATTGTTTCAAGCGTCCATCATATATTTCAATTTTATTTGCTGTAGCTGTTACCTGCTGTATTAATTCTTCCATAGTTTCAACAATTGTTTTCCTTTCTAAGTCATATATTTTTCATAGTCTGGCTTTTACTTTTCCATTTTTAAATTTTGAGTCTTTCAAGCGTTTTAATTTGCTAATGTCTGCATGTAATTTGTCTATTTTTCTTACCAGCTGAATTCTTGTTGTTGTAAAACACCAGGCACAGTCAATCAAGATTATAAAAACATTGACTGGTATCATGTTGTTGTTGTTGTTAGGCAACATTTAGAGCAGAGGGTGGGAGATCTCAGGAGGCTTGAGATCCAAATTTTTGCCTTTTGCTCCCACCATGGGCCACCCTGGACCCAAAAATATCCAGTTTTGGCCACTTAAAAAAATATAAATTGCAAGTGAAAATTGAGCGTGGCAACCTTAGAGGTTACCCCCAAGACCATTGATTTTAAAAAGCTGGTGCTCCTGGAGACTTCCAGCAGTAGAAATAAGGAATGTTTAATGCGCAAATCTCTTCAACACTTTATTATACAAGGCACTAGGATGCCCTAGAGGGTGCAAATATGGCCTTGGGAGCCCCATGTTGCCTACTTCTGTTCCAGAGCTCCAGGCACCACATAAACATATCCTAGATCCTACTCTCATGCCTGTCTTTTTCAGTGATCCCTTTCCTCTCTTTCGGCTACTTGTAAGAGGCCACCCTAGAAGGAAGTCATAGGTTACTTGACTAGAAACCATTTCAGAGGAATAGTTTTACTGGGAGACAGAGAAATAAGACAGAGACCTGGAGGCTGAACTGATGGTTTTTGGTGTTTTGTTTTGTTTTTTTCCTTTTTTCAAAATATTGTCATATTTAAATCTGCCATGAACATGACTTGGTCTCAGCACTTGATAAGTCATGCCAGCACTCTGTACTGCAAATCACCACTGAGCAAAGCACAGTGTGCCAATCGCCAACATAAGCTCTTAGCCATTCCAGTGTGATATGCAATTTCCCTCTCTATTCAAATTGTATTTGGACCACCCATGATAGGTGTCCTCCATAATCAATGGGAATTGGAGGCGGGAGCTACACCATGGGACTGTGGAGTTGAGACAGCTTTTGCTGGGACTTGTGTCTTTGACCTGGGACACCGTCAGCATCCTAAAGAAACAGAGATACATTGAGGACAACAGGTTTTCTGAGGAGGAGGAAGGGAACTTGTGCAGGCATAGGGGTGGAATGGAATAGCCATATTAACAGAGAGGTACAGGAACAGTTGGTACAGAAATTAACTAGGAAATCTTTGAAGAGGACAGACTAATGAATTGTTGAAGCTTGCAGGCTGACTATTGAGCCAGTAAATGCACAAAGGTGAACAGTTTTCTCCTCACCCAGCTCCTGTGTGCCATCTTTCTTGTGTACTTCCACATTAGGTAATCTGTTATTTGTTTGTCTGCATCTACAGAGTTTGGAAATGTTATGGATTAAAACTGCACAAATCTCCCAGCCATCAAGGCCACTAGCTGAGTTGTTTTTCCAGGCCCTATGTGTCAATAGGTTGCTAGAATCCACTCAGGTTAATGCAGACATTGGTTGTTAATGCTGGAGTGCCTTCAGCACTTGCCTCCAGTCCTTTACAGAAGAATCACTACGGCTTTATAAACACCTTGCGTCACATTTTTCCTTCCTTTTCAAGAGTTCTAAAGTAGCTAATTATGTTTTGATCCCTACATATTCTTGTGATGCTGCCTGGGAACAGTTGCATTGGGGTGGGTGAGTGGGTAGTAGGACATTGTCTAAACATCTGTGCAACCCTTGTGGTTGCTGTATGTCATGAATCCCAGCAGCCTAGTCCACAGTGGTCTGCTGAGATGTAGAGGAAAAGGTTTTGGCAGCTTCAACAGCAGTGTCTGCTATAGCAATTTCACCCTGCAGGTATTGGGTGGCTGCCTGCCTCTGCATCACAAGAGAGGGCACCTATTCCAGCAATGTGCATGTGCCACTCATTATTAATAACAAAATGAGAGTTTCATGGACAGGATGCCTAACACAACATAAGAATGATTATATCAAGGAAGAGGATATATTATGAGCTTGCAACATTCTAACATTATCTCTAATGAACTCCTGAATCTTATAGTAATCGTCTTATGTTTGCTGATTCCTAACAGAGCACAGCAGAGGAATGAAACTGAGACAGGCCCCAAGGAGCAACTGATTACAACAAGCCAACAGGGAGAGTTAATAGGGGTTTGACAGGGGAGTTCAACAGGGGAGGTTGAACTAACAAAAATTTTGACTTCTCGATATAGTTATATATTAATGGACTTTCCCAGCATCCTTCAAGGCAGACAAGACAAAGGAAAAGGCACGCATAGACAAAAAGAAAAAGTAAAAAGGTAACAGGGATTATGGAGAGAAGAGACACTTACAGTGGTTGTGACCTTTAAAGTGTGTGCAGTGTTTGTCTTCATGCCTGAGAACAACACTGCGTACACATGCAGCAAGTCAAAACCAATAGCACTGTTGGAAGAAAAAGTAAAAGAACCGGAGCAGTGAATGGCCTGACTTATGGCTATAAAAGAAGATGAAAAGTACATAGAACTTTCAAGCAGCAGGGGGGGCACTGGAGATGGAAGAACAGCAAGACAGAGCAGAGGAGGACAATGCTGAGAAGAGAACAAATATAGTTGAGGAAGCACAGTGCAAAAGAGTCACAGTTAGGAGGAAAAGAAGAAGACTCTCTTCACCAGTGGCAGTCCAAAACCTCTTTCAGATTCTTGAAAAGGAGTCTGGCAGACAGCATGCAGAGGAGGATATAGAGGAGACCCCATAGAAAGACAGGAGAGAGGCTGAAGTTCAGCCAAGCAGAACCCCTGAACCCACGCCCTACATAAAGAAGATAAAAGTAGTTGTAGTAGGAGACTCCCTATTCTGTGGGATTGAAGCTGAAATATGCCAGGAAGATCCATGGACCCACCAGGTATGCAGTCTCCCTGGAAGACATATTAAGGATGTGATGGAAGGATCGCCAACACTCATAAAACCCATGTATGAAAATCCCGTTCTTTTCATCCATGCGGGAACAAGTGGCACAGCCAAGAGGAACTACAAAGAAATCACATCAGACTTTGAAGCTCTGGGAAGGAAACTCAAGGACTTGGGGGCCCAGATAATATTCTCATCCATCCTACCAGTACTCAGAAGAGGAATAGAAAAGTAAAGAAAAATATCCCGGGTGAACAACTGGCTACAAAGGTGCTGACATGAAGCATTTGGATTTTGGGACCATGGACAATGCTTCCTGAAAGATGCACTGCTGGCAAATGATGGCTTGCACCTCACAAGGACTGGGAAGAATGTGTTTGGCTACAGCATGAAGAACTTCATCAGGAGGACTTCAGACCATATTGGAAGGAGAGGGAGATGCATGCTCAGAGGTAAAGACAGATGAAGGCTTATGTACAAAAAGTGGAAGAGACCGAGCACCTCTAATAGGGCCAAATAATCTCCATAAAAATGTATGAAGGAAAGCAGGCCACAAATCACACAATCTCTGGTGTCTATATATGAATGTCAGGAGTATGAGAAACAAACAAGAAAAGGTGGAAATCTTAGTTCAGGAGAGTAAATATGACTTGGTAGAGAAAACTGAAACTTGGTGGGATGATTCCCATGACTGGAACACAGCAACTGAAGGAAATAAATTGTTCAAAGAGCACAGAAAGAATAGAAAGGGAGGTGGAGTCACAGTATGCATCAAAAATACATATTCCTGCAAAGAAATACAGGAGGTTGAGTTTGCTTGGGGCAAAAAACAAAAGGAATATGGTAGTTGGAGTCTACTACCGACTGCCAGTTCAAGGAGAAAATGCAGATGAAACCTTTCAAAAACAAATGAATAAGTTTAAATCTCCAGAGCCAGATGAATTTCATCCAAGGCCTCATCTTGAGTACTGTGTCCAGTTCTGGACACCAGACTTTTAGAAGGATGCCAACAAACTGGAAAAGTTCAGACGAGGTCAACAAAGGATGATCAGGCGACTGGGGGGGGGGGGAACCCTATGAGGAAAAACTGGAAGAACTGGGCATGTTAAGCCTTGAGAATAGAAGGCTGAGGGGGAGATATGGCACTTTTCAAATACTTGAAATATTGTCATACAGAGAAGGGACAAGACCTGTCCTCGATCAACCCAGTTTGCAGGACACATAATAATGGGCTCAAGTTACCGGAAGCCAGATTTTGGTTGAATATCAGAAAAAACATCCTAAGAGCAGTACAGCAATGGAACCAATTATCTCAGGAGGTGGTGAGTGCTCCATCACTGGAGGCATTCAAAAGGAAATTAGAAAACAATATGTCAGATATACTTTGATTTGAATTCCTGCATTGAACAGGGGGTTGGACATGATGGCCTTATAGTCCTCTTCCAACTTCATTTTTCTATGATTCTATGATATTACAAGTTCCACCATGTAGAAATGGAATAATGAATATCATACCATAGGTAGGTTCCCCCACACACACATTACACAAGCCCAGGGAAAGCAATTAGAAAGGGATGACCTTTATTGAACTCTGTTACTTTGGAATCAATTTAGAGTTCTTGTCAATTTGGGAACATTATAATTTGCAATCTGTCATGTAAATTGTTCTTTGGTCGTGAAGTATTGACTAGCTAGATGAATAGAACAGATACAAACGTGGGTAGTTCCAATCTTTTTCCCAGTTGTAAAACCATTTTCCCCATAACTTCATGACTTCATTTATTTTCCTTCTGTTATTCAAGAAGTTCATATTTAGCAGAGCTATTCAAGATGAGCAAAATATTTCTATGCCATCCATAGAATGGATCTGAAAGCAAACATAATGTGGCAAAGTGATTAGAGGTTTGGAAGATCCAGGTTCTGGTACCCAGAAAACCACAAAACTGACTGGATGGTCTTAAGGCCGTCATTGCCTCTCAGCCTGATTTACCTCATAGGATTATTATACAGATAAAGTAAAGCTATTATAAGGATAAAGTAGAGGAAGATAACCATGTATGCCACCTTGAGATCATTGCAAGGGGGTGAAATGGGATATAAATAAAATTAGAGAACATTAAATGCACTTGGTATCTTTTTATGACTGATATAGATGTTCGGCTGGATCTGGATTTACACATATCCAACTAGGGTTGCTGGAAGTGACTCTGTTGAAAGTAGTAAGTGGCACTGGTGGTTGCGGAGTACTGATGGAGAAGAGACAAGGAAGCCTCAGCCCACATTGGGCAAACGTTCCTTCTGTGATAGTGATGGATGGGACTCCTTGTGGAGGAGTTCTCTAATGTTTTAAGTTATTTTTCAAGAGTGCAAGTTACAAAATCTGAGAAGAAATCATATTCAAGGAACTCATTTCACTCCCCAAAATTTTGATGGAAAGTGGCAGCATAAGTGTGAGATCTTTGGGGGCTAGCATGGGCATTTATGTAAAACCTGTGCTGGACTTTAATAAGAGGATGCAACCCTGCCACCCTTAGCTCTCAGCTACTGTACCAGTATTTCAAAATAGCACGCGTTTGCTCTCTTGAGACTGGTGATTTTTCCTTTATTAGGAACATGGCTTAACACCCTGGAAACATCAGAGAACTCTAATGTTGTTACCTTAGTAGCAATGGACTGTTAAGATGCAGCTTCTGGTTCCCTAAAGACTTATCCTGAGTGCTAGCCATCCAAGCTTAGAGGACTGATAAAGGAGGTGTGAGTGGGCATGTGTGTGTGTGTGAAGAAGAAACAGCAGAAAGGCTATTTTAGGGACAAAGCAGGGGATGGAGGAGAGAAATAGAAACAGAATGAGAACCAGCTAAAAGAGTGTGTCTTCATAGAATCATAGAATTGGAAGGGAACCAAGATGCTATCCAGCCCAACCCATTACCAATGCAGGAAATCAACAGCTAAAACATCCCTGGCAGATGATCGTCCAACTTCAATAAAAAAAACAGCCAGAAAAGGAGAACCCACCACTGTTGGAAGTAATCCATTCAATTGTCACTCTTAACATCAGGAAATTCCTCCAAACGTTTAGTTAGTATTTTCTTTCTTGCAAATATCCTTTGGTTTGTGCCTTCCCTTTGGAACAGCAGAAAACAAACTGGCTTCATCTTCCAGGTGACTACCCTTCAAATATTTGAAAATGGATGTCAGTCTCCTCTTTTCCAGGCTAAACATACCCAGTCTCCTCAACCATTCTTCATAGGGATTGGTTTCCAGTCTCATTATCATCTTTGTCACCCTCCTTTGGACACATTCCAGCTGGCCGATATCTGTCCTAAACTGTGGTGTCCAAAACTGGATATAGTGATCCAGGTCCAGTGTGACCACAGCAGAAAAGGTATTTTTATTTCTCTTGGTCTGGTCTCTATACTTCTGTGGATGCAGCCTAGATAAGTGTCTGAGCCAAAGTATAAAAGGGTGTATATTGTCATGTCTGATCTGACCTCACATACAGTATGTTCCAACTGTATATTTGTAAACGAAACAACTATTTCAGTAGATGTTGTAATTCACCAGAGTCTTCTCAAAGTAGCAGGTAGCTCCCTTATCCAGATTATTAAATGTTTTATTCCAGATACCCTTCTCTTTTGTAGCATATTTTAATGTATATATCATATAATCTTCATAACTTCATTGTTCATGATATTGTGCTATACCACCTTAGAATTGTGTTTATACTTCAAGGAGGGAGATGAGGCAGATAAAACAAAAAGAACTCAAAAGAGGCCCAGAAGGCCCATTTCTGTGTGAAGGTTAAAAGATCAAGTAAGTGTATGATTGATAGTGGATTGTGGAGGTTTGCAGTCAGGAGCTGAAGATCAAGACATTTTATTGACCAAGGAGACTGGCAGCTGTGCTGACAATGAGAAGCTGGAGAGAAACATTGAAAAGTGGCTGAGAGGTGCGAAAAGAAAGCTGTGAGAGATGAAGCTAGAGAAAGTGTAACTCGTGGTGGATGTGCTAAGGACCATGGAGAGAGACAAGCTGCTGGCCTCCCAAGTGTATCCCTAAATAGACCTGCTACCAATTATAATTTCTACTCCAAACTTTTCATTTTAGAATGCTGTTTATGACAGAATTGAAATAGATTTCTTGAACATCCTAAGTTGGATCTCCAGCCAGGGAATCCTGTATTATTAGTGTGTTCAGTCCTTCTCTTGTCCTTATATCAGTAACAGATTTGGGGGAGGGGGAAAGATTACATTTTTGGACTTCAACTCCCAGAATCTCACACCTGTGTTAACTGCTGAATTCTGGGAGCTGTAGCCCAAAATAGCAATTTCTCAGATCTCTGGCATCTATTCCTTAAGTTGTAAGCGCAGCTTACATTCTCTCTGTGTCCTGCACACAATTCATATTTTCTATACTGTTCTATGTTCTTGTTTTGTTTCTGATGTTGATGAAATTGGATTATGTTGTGGATGAACATAGCATTTTTCAGAGTAGTAATGATGGCTTACTTCCTACAGTATATGAATCATTTGCATCTATTGTACTTTTGTCACTGAACTGGGCTTTGCTAAACAAATTTTCATGTTTGCCACAGCCTTCAAGCTGGAACCGGAAAGGTCCCATTCTTCTGCTAAAAAGTAGTGTGTGTCAATTCCTCAGATACATGAACAGTTGTTCTATATGCCTGTTAGCCAACACACCTGTGAAATAATTGAAGTCAAACAACACACACACACACACACACACACTCCCACCTAATCTACAGGACGTTTGTACTGTTTTTTAATATTTTTGAAGAAAGGAAGGAAGGAAGGACCTAGAAAGTTGCCAAGAGTAAGAAATGTTTTGAGTATTTGCCACATCCTTACAAAGAAGCAAGGACTTGCCATTAAGTATGCAAAGGATTGCAGCTCAGGTGATGTAAGTGCATGTGAAAATTGGCTTAAAGTCAATGTGAACCATGTAGAGAGACATATATATTAAGCACACCTACAGCACATGCTGTATTCCGTGACTGGAAACTCCTGAGGAATGCATCCACATGTGAAATTCCTTACAAGTCGTGGCAAGTGCTGCTGTATTTTTTAGGAAGCTAATGTCACTGATTTAGGAACAAGTTTCCAAGACAGTATATAATCACATCACAGTATATGACTACAGCATTTTTCCTTACTGCATTTGTTTTGTTTGTTGTCGTTTCCCATTTGTTCATCCTGTGTTGCTCTTTGTTCTAGTATTGCTTATGGTATGACCTGCAAAAACTAGACATGAGGACAAATAAAAAAACAAATTGCGATATTTGTTTTTAAAAATTGCTGATTCGTTATATATTCATCCCTTCGTATTCGTGAGTTCCAGAGACCCCAATGAATACGAAGGGATGAATATTTGTCCATTTTTATTCATTCCCCCATATGAAGAGAGGGAAGGCTAGCCTTCCCTCTCTTCCTATGGCCTTCCCATTCTGCCTATGGGTCCTCCGATCAGCTGATTGGCAGGCCGATAGGCAGCCAGGCAGCCCCACAGCCACCCACCCTCACAGCCTATCCCTCACCCCTTCCCCTCCCTACCTTAGCCGCTGCCACCATCCTCCACAGCCTGGCACCACCGTCATGCATTGCTGCCCACTGCCTCTGCCATCCATCGCCGCCCACTGCGGTGGCCTCCGCAGCCACAGCCTGCCGTAAGGGACACTGGCTGCCCTTTGCAAAGATGGCGGCTGCAGCTTCTTTTAGGGCAAGGAAGCTGCAGCTGCCATCTTTGCAAAGAGCAGCCGGGAGGTCATAGGCAGGTCATAGCGGTGGAAGCCATCACAGCGAGCGGCAGTGGATAGAGACTGCAGAGACTGCTGTGGCGCAGGCTGCCATGGATGGTGGTGGTGGCGGCACTGGCAGCCAAGGTAGGGAGGCAATAGGGGAAGGGGGAAGGGGGCAGGCTGTGAGGGTGGGGGGGTCAGCCTTTTTTGTGCTTCATCAGTTCATGGGGAGGAGCTTCATGCTTCATCAACTTTGACGGATCATGAAGCAGGATGAATTGCCAAAATCTAGCAAAAACCCTTGTGAAAATTATTAAGAGACAAAAGGAGACCCTGGAATTTTTTGGAAGTGCACTCAAAATGTCATTTGCAAATCTTGAAATGGCCGTTACATGTAACTAGAAAAACTAACTAAGGAAATGTTACATGTTATCAAGAAAAAGAAAACAATTATGTCATTGTTTCCACCCTAACTTGGTGCATATTTCTCCTAATATGCACAGTTTTGTATGCATTTTGCCTCCTATCCATGTTATTTGGAATCAACTTCACTTATCATGAAATATTTTTACATATTGTTTAATCTGATATTGGCTTTTGTGTGTGTACTCTCCTTTTATATAAATTTTCTTGCATGCATATTTTTCAATCGGAGAAATATACTGCAACATTGAGAAAAGTGCCAGTACCAAAAGTTAACCACACTTTGGTTTATGTTGATTCAGAAAGTACCACTGAGGTTGGTTCTACTTACCAGTCACAAATGTTGCCCACACCCCTGTTCCTGGGAAACTTTGCATAGGATCGGACCCCTAATTACATGTCTTTCAACTTCAGCATGAGTCTTCCTCTGGTGACTTACCTGTAGATTTCTTAACACAGTCTTTGACTGGTCTAATAAGACGAAATAATAATAAGCAGTTCAGAGGGAATACAATGTTACTGATCATCAAAGGTAAGACACTTTTGCCTGCAAGGGCATACCATCCACATAACTTTCCATGTACACGTTTTAAAAGGAAATCGAATTATGTTACAGTTTTTATTGTGCCTGCCTTAGTCTGTTGTTAGCCATTGTTTTGGCTGCTTACATTCAAAGAAATATTTTATCACAGAATTTTCATGGCTCCAGTCACTCTAGATAAAGGAATGCAACATGACAATCCTTGCCTAACAGTTATTACACCAAGACATAGCTGTCACAGCCCAGAGAAGGGAGACAGAGTGCAGAATTTTAATAAACACAGGTTATAGAGCAAGCTGAAAAGGAGATTACACTTTGGGAGGGGAAGAGATGCATGACTTTGAGAGCAGCAACCCTACTCAAGCAAAAAACCATCCATTCCGACAGGCTGTATTTTGCAAGCAGATAGATTCATCTTACATGCACTGAACCTTCCAACTCTGCAATCTGGAAGGGAAAAAAAGGGGGTTGCTGGAAAGCCATTTTGCTTAAGTCTACGAGGGAACAGGGGGTGGGATGTTTTAATAAGGTCAAAGATGAGAGAAAGTTAACATTCTGGCAGTGTGAGCACATGAACTTAATGTGGACGCCATGTGAGGAGCTGCCTTCCTTTTGGCTGTACAACTGCCTGAGAACATTAAAGGTTGTTGCAACTGATGTCCCTGCCTGCAGGAGTGTTGGTTTAATTAGCCAAGAGAGTGAGAAGAGCCAGAGAGACTGAGGCTGTTCTCTAAGATAGCTTACCTGCTGGGTTTTGATATTTAGCATTGATTTTTCTCATTTAATGAAAAGTTAAGCACTTTGCGAGAGGGAGGAGAAACAGAGTGCTCTGATTCCACTGCAGGCTGTCAGTGGGTAAAATGCTTATTCCTATGCTAAGATGGAGTTCATCTTTTTCAGAGGCAGCCTCTTTCCACTAGCATCCAGTTGTATGATTTGAACATAGACGTTTGCTGTAGTGTTTTACAAGCTTTAACAGCAACACATTGCTGATAGTGGCCTGGAATAGAACATAAAGTAGGCCACTTGAAGATGCAAAATTATTTGAGAGTATAAGCCCTGTTCACATGTTTCCAAATCCAGAGTTTCAAATACATTTAGAAGGGAGTGCCTAGCCCTGCCCCTTCCATCAGCAGTTTCTCCATGTGGAGCACAATATGTTCATACAAGAGAGATTCCTGATCACATCTAGGTTTCCCAGGGTTTCTGCTGTCATGGAAAGCTCACACACAAATAGCAATGCAAATAGAACCTCTTGCGTTCAGATTCAGCAGTCAAAGCATGAAGAATGGAAGGGCTGCAGGGGAAGAGTCAGGTATTCTCCTTTGAGTGTGTTCAGAAAGCAGATTTAGTAAAGCCTGAATAGGACTAATATATGTATGGAGGAAAGAGAAGACTCCAGGCATAAGTGCTTCTGAATTACTTTGTTTAGAAGAAACATGCAAAACTCAGAACCGGCATTCAACACATCCTGCAGTGTTGTTTATTGCACATGGCACTTGTTGGCTGAAACCCAATAGTAAGTCACTAGTAGAGCAGGCCCATTGAAGCCATGGAGTTTACATAAGTGTTGACTCAGCAAATCCCAGCTGATTCAGTGGGCCTACTTTAGTTGTGACTTACTACTGGATTTCAGCCATTGTATGTTCAGTTGCTCTGTATTCTGTAAGAATTTTAAATTATCTGTGAAGAAACAAGCGGAATTTTGAGAAACATGTGGTCACGCACACCTGTAGAACTCTGATCATATGAAATTAATCATGATAATAAATATGCAGTTTATTTACTAATCTGGCACTAATCAAATTATATGTGAATAAAAGTAATAAATATGCAGTTTGCATGCATATACAGAATTGTAAAACCTCTGTACAAATATCTGCTGTTTTGCTTTACAGTTTATTTTCAACAAATAATAAGGCAATTTGATTGTTGGAACATTGGTGGAGAAATAAATTTCAGTGGGCTTCTTTCAGTTACATTAGGGTTATCATCTTAATGAGAAACAGAGATGCTTTTAAATATCAGCTCTAACAAGCTTATACTTCTGTGAAAGAAGTACTTTTATCAGCTACAAAAGAAAAGGCCTTCTCGGTCTAAGTATCAAGAGGAATGCCTTCCAAGCATGCTACTTACAGTGCCAGCTTAAAACCTTTTTATTTCCCCAGACATTTTAAATTTCTATTTCTATATTTTTCGCTGCTTGAAATTGTTTTTATGTCTATCAGTGTTACTGTGTGGATCTGCAGATTTGATATTGTTTTGTTTACACATTTTTAATAATCAATAAATTCCACAAATAACAAATCAGACACATTTAGCTCACATTGGTGACACCTAAGCAAATAAAGCAAGCAAATGGAAGCTCATGAAGCAGACACAGACCTAATGAAGGTTGTGTTTGCCCTTCTTTTCTCTCAGCCACATACTGGGGTTGAAGTGCCCTTTGAACAAGGACAGCAAAGTGCAGCCTTCCAGAAGTCATTGGACTGCAACTCCCAGAATTCTTTCCATTGGCAATGGTAGAATGAGTTAATGGGAGCTGCAGTCTGAGAGCAGCCAAAGGAATCTATTTGGCTTCCCCCAACTTGGAAGGAGAAAGAAGGGGAGAAAGGATACAAGAGAATGTGTTGCAGGCAATTGTTCCATGGAAATGGGGGACAGATTGCAGTTTCAAGGAGCGGCAGGGGTTTTTGGGGGGGCTAGTAGGAAAACTAAGCAGGAAGACAATGAAAACATGAAGATATAAAGGAATCTCTTGTTAAAAACAAGAGCAACAACTGAATACGCCCAAATTACCTCCCACCCCCATGAAGACTGAATCAAAAGACCTCTGAAGGAACCCACTGTAACTAGGGAAAACATATTATTAACTGTCCATTATATTATTAATGAACAAAGAGTAGAGCAGGTATTGCTGGAGTGTACGATAGATCGAAACTACAATAAGCTCATTATACACAAGCTCCAACTAGCAAAATGTGAAATCAGACTTCTTAAAAAAATCATATTTCACAGGCACTTGTATGGGGGGGCAGGGGAGATTTGGGGGAATGGAAACAATAAACCAAAGGTTTAGAATAAAACTAAAGAGCTTCTTGTGACGGATGCCCCACGTCACGCCTGTCACTCATAGCTGGAGATCATTTGCATGAGCCTATGAGAGGACTGGAGAGGCGGAGTTAGAGAGTCAGTTAAGGCAGTTAGTTAGAGAGGGAGTGAGTGAAGAGGAGGAGAGAGGGTTGCAGAGAGAGGTAGATAGTCAGAGAAAGAGTGAGAACTGAAACTAATAAAGATAAGCTGGTTAAAGTGAATATATAAAACAGGAGGTGATTGAATGTGTGGCAGAATATATGATATCTCAATGATTTTGATTCTATGAAATGAATAAAGAACATATGTGATCCTGAATTACCCTAATACCCTTTAATAAACAAGTTCTGTTGTTGGCAGCCAGTGTCATACTAAAGTCTTTTACAGTGTGGATAAAGAAATCCACTGGTGGCAGCGAAGGAAAGAGAGAACGTCACCAGCGTGAGCCCTTTAGTTGAGGAAAAACAAGCAGGGGCACGGGGGGTGAACATCACACTTCTTAAAACATCTAATTGGAAATTATGAACAATATGCCTGCTTGGTTGCAAGTGGGTAGGAAGTCAAAACTAAGGCTGTCTTTAAAAGAAAATAATCACTGGCAGATATTCTCCAGAGAGCAACAAAGACAGAAATGAAGAAAAAGGGGAGGGTATTTTTTTTTTTTTTGCACCACCACCACCTGCTTCTTTCCATGTGAGAGACCTCCCTGAGCAAACTCCATTCTACTGCTATATTCAGGTAGTACCCGCCTGAATGAAAGGAAAACAGATGTTGTGCTGGGCCATGAATGAGGTAGCAAAAGCTATCCCAGCCTTTATTAAAACATTTAAGAGCTCTTAACCTGTTGGGAGTCGAAAGTAAGGATTTTAGAGATGTCTATTGGGTGCTGGAATCAAACAAGAAGCAACATGAAAAATGTATTTTCCTTTAACATACAGACTTTTAATATATATAAAGTGCAAATAGCAACTGCTGGGGAGTTGGTAGATAAATAATGGGTCTCTAGGAGGTGGGGAAGAAGATTTCAATCCTTTCCAGGCTTACTGCAGTTCTGATGCAAAATTTTCCTCTGAAGCTGTGTGTTGTATTGGAAGAATATCCACCATTGCTAGAATTTCTGCTGCTGTAATCCCAATAATTAGCAGCCACCACTTGCTGGCTGCTATTTGCATTTTTTAAAAATCCAAATGTTAAAGGAAAAGGCATACTTAATCCTACATCCAGTTTCATCTTTACACTCCAGACTGGGGTGCTCAGGAATGAAAACAACTCCACTGACTTTCATAATCACATAGTAACTTTACTTTTCAGATTTTCAGAAGGAGGAAAAATAATTACCAGTATAGTTGACATCATGATCAATGCATATGTGTGCATGAAAAGTCTACGTGACTCCAAAATGAAGCTATCAGCTAAGATTTCTAATAACTGAGATTAAGTTCTAAATAGCCATCATGTGAAGAATTCTGTGTGATTTTGTGGTATCAGAATCTTGTTTGTGCATTCAGTTGGGTAAATGATGATACATGGAGTGTCAAAAGACAAATTGTTCCATTTGTTTGCAATACTGGACCCTCTTCTAGAATTTCACATCTTTCCACCATCTAGAGTATGACAGCCTTTCTTTCTGAAACTCCATCTCTGACAGGTGGACAAAGTGTGGCCTCCAGATGTTCTTGGACTGCAACTCCGAGCATTCTTCATAACGGGCTTTGTTTGTTAGGGCTCCTAAGACTTGCAGTCCAATAATATCTGGGATACCACATTCCCCCCATGTCCATTCTAGCTCTTTAGAATTTTCTGAGGAATTTCTGGGCACTGAGAGCCTTCTCAGTGGCTGCTCACAGGCTTTGGAATGCACTGCCCAAAGGAACCAAGGTGGCTCCCTTCCTCTTGTCTTTTCATCATCAGGCAAATACCTTCTTTATCAGGCAGGCTTTTAAGCAATAAGTGGGGGTCTAGGGAATGCTGTGTGTATTAAATTGAGATTTTTTTAAAAAAATGTTCTCTTTCTAATTGGGTGACATGCCTTTTTTCCCATGTGATGCACTTACAGTCTGCAATGTTTTCTTCTGACAAAGTGTGTCCTTGGTGCACATTTATATAAGCTGTCTGTAGTTTTTGCCTCTGTTCCAGTCTTTCAAGGTCTTGACAGTCATTACTGAAAAGACTCACAACCTCCTTATTACCTTTTGTACATTTCTTGCACCTTGCTTTTTTCTTATGTATTCCTTGTCCTTGTTCTGGACTGGCCTTCTTTTGAGCTCCTGGCTCTGAAGGTGAACTGTGGCTTGGGTCTTGGTTCATCACAAGGTTCTGGCAGATGAGATTGCTCGCATCTGAGCTTGCCTGATGGCACTGGCCTTCATCAATAGCGCTACTGCATTCCTCCTAGCAACAGGTGTTTCACAGAGGAAAATGTACCTGACTTAAAACCCTTGTTAATTCAGGTGAGAGCCAAGTCAGTATAAAATTTCATTTGAGACACCACATTTCAGACTCACACTGTGTAAGCAGGTTGCTGTTTATTTGTTGTTGTTGTTGTTGTTTAGTCGTTAAGTTGTGTCCGACTCTTCGTGACCCCATGGACCAGAGCACGCCAGGCCCTCCTGTCTTCCACTGCCTGCCGGAGTTTGGTCAAATTCATGTTGGTAGCTTCGATGACACTGTCCAACCATCTCGTCCTCTGTCGTCCCCTTCTCCTCTTGCCCTCACACTTTCCCAACATCAGGGTCTTTTCCAGGGAGTCTTCTCTTCTCATGAGATGGCCAAAGTATTGGAGCCTCAGCTTCAGGATCTGTCCTTCCAGTGAGCACTCAGGGTTGATTTCCTTCAAAATGGATAGGTTTGTTCTCTTTGCAGTCCAGGGGACTCTCAAGAGTCTCCTCCAGCACCACAATTCAAATGCTGTTTATTACCTATAACTAAGTACTATGCTTGGCCATCCCTAACCAGGTGACAGAAACTGTTGGTAACCACTCAGTCCAGGTCCAATGCTGACAGTGATTTCTGTCAGGTATTCCTTCCCGTAGCTTCTGGGGGCCCTTCCTCTACCCAAAAAGCAGTGGGGTCAGCACTTAGGTGATGGCACTTTTTCCTTCCCATGTCATAGTGCTGTCATTGGGCCTTTTGATTATTTATTTATTTATTTATTTATTTATTTTCAGAACAAAAAACAAATACAAAAATACACATTTTTTAATTTTTAATGGGTACAGTCTCACCATGAACTACTCTCCCATAGCCTGCTAGTACTGCCACCTCAATTCATGACAGGTCAAGTTCTGTCTATCTGTAGGCCATGCTGCTATCCACCGCTTATGGACTCACCCAGGAGCTGAGGATTGCGCTAGGTATGATGATGCTGTTGTTGCCATTGCTGCTGCTGTTTTTAAGTTTACTGAGCTTATATTTGATTTCTGGAAAATTAATATTAGATATCTGGAAAAATGGATTCAAACAATGGTGAGAAAATGATTATGTCCTTTTTTGGAAGAACTAATTCTACTTCTCTCTTGTCTTGGCAATATGGCAAGGCCCTTCAAACAGCTTACACAAATATATGTCCTACTAAATTAAATGGGTCTTACAATTTACAGGAGACCGATATATTTGTATTTATTTATTTATTTATTCACCAATATATTTGTAGAAATCAGGGATTGAAACGTTAGTTTCTTGGACTATAGACACAGCCAATATGCTCTGTGACTATTCTAGATGAGGAATTGTGGATGGTTTAAACATGGTCTCCTGAGTTCTAGTCTAACATTCTGTCCATTACACAATGTTGGCTGTCCAGGCTATTTTGCCGTTATAAAATAATTAATCTGTTATCTCAGAAAGAAAGTGCACCTTGTTTTTTCCATGAAGTTTTTGCTGTTTGCCTTCACTTTTCTCCCATTATTCCCTACAAATCAGACAAGAATGTGTCCGTCTCATAGATCTGTATTCTCTTGCCATCAATAAAACAGTGGTGGTAAGAAACTACAGTAACCTAATGAGAATGCCACCTATGGTTTATGCCACTAATGTACATGACTAATGCATATGGCTCCCCATCTACATTAATTCCACAACAGCCCTATTATATGGGTTTCGCCATCTGCTGGTGACTGGCCAAAGGTCACCCAGTAGGTTTAGTGAGCTTTCATGAATTTGATCTTGGGTTTTCCTGTTTCACGGCCAGCTATCTAAACACGTTTCCACTGGTTCCCTTCCATCAGTGCTTACTGTATACATAGTGCTAAGGCTGTAACATAGGGATGGAAAAAACAATGCTATAATGAATAGATGTAATTTGCATAAAATACAAATTCAGATAATAAGCATATAGTGTGTGTATGAGGCTGTCCAGATTTGGGGAGCTGAAGGATCACAATCTTACCTGTCCTTGTCCTTCCTCTGTTGGACAGCAAGGTCTGAAGAGAAGTCCTCCTTGTTTCCTTGAATGTAAATACAACATAATGAGGAATCTGCTAAGGCTCCAGACCTGCTAGCTGTAGCATTCACCTTGCTCATTAATATTCATGTTGAGATTTGCATGCACCAATAGGAGTTGGTGAGGGGTGGAGTTAAGTGGGGTGAAAAAGAAGGAGGGAGAGAGAGAGAGAGAGAGAGTAGGCAGTTGAGAGTGAAGAAAGAAGGTTGTTTAGTTAAGAGTTAACTACATTGACTGAACTTTTATCACTTGTAACAATAAACAATTTCTACTTGCTTCTTAAATGATACGTTGCCCAGACCGCTGTCATTAATAGTGAATAAAGTTGATGTAATCAACTGGTGGCAGCTGAACAACACATAGCTTGTGCCTTTGCTTGATGAAACAACCAAGGGACAGGCGGGAACATGACACTAGCCATCTTCCCAGAGCACCTCAATCATATACGTAAGTAGCCTGCCCAATCCTTGCTGGTTCTTGCCCTGTTTCCTGCCATTTGCTGCAGTTCATCCCATTTCCTGCTGTTTCCTGCTATTCACCCCATGCCACCATCTGTGGCAGTCATTTGCTTTCCACCAGACTTCAGGGCCCCAGACTTAGGCTCCGAAGTATGGATCTAACAGCATCACTATTCATTGATGGCTTCTGATGATGAGGGGTGAGGTGGGCATAACTCACTCTTCCAGTTCAGGATGGAACAAACCATCCCTATCACTAATCTTTCTAGTTTTGCTGCTAGTCACTTCTTCCTGGGCTTCTCTTCTGTTGAAGGAGGGGTTGGTGGGGTGTTGTTACACCTCTTGGCTTGTGATATTGTACAGTAGAAAGAGAACCAGGAGTGACAACACAAAAGTATGTTGTTGGGCAGGAAATGAATTACTGTCCTTTTGTTAAAGGTTTAGATCTGTAAAGCCTTTAAAATTAAACATATCCATCATGCCATGTTAGTGGTTTTGAAGCACAAAGCATTAGCAGAATGTCTTTATTTGAATAAATTGCTACCCTCCTTCCTTCCTCACTCCCCTCATTATATTCCTCCCTGGGACCAATGACTGGCTAATTTCATTGGCCACGGATGATGGAGTAGTGCAGCAGATCTGGTTATTTTCTGAGCATAAGGATATTAGTGTTTGGTTTAAGTGTCAGAACTTCGTAGTGCTGCTGCTTCTGTGCAGCTCCGAATGCATAATAGATTGATAAATAAATCAAGTTTAGCTGCTTGATCGTAGTGTTAAATTATGCAAACATGCTTTGCAGAAGTCCACAGGGAAATAGATGCACAGGTTGGTAGGATGTCAAGGTTTCATTTTATTAATAGGGGCAGAGTGAACTATAACTGAGTGGGCAGACTCTGAGGTACTCTGTTCATTAGCAGAAGCCCCATATCAACCAACAAGAATTAGCTACAAAAGATGATGAATTTTAAGAACAGAATGTCTTTGAAGCAATTCTGAATGGAGGAATTTGTTTTCAGTCACAGAACTGAACTAAGGTGACCATTCCTTCACACAAAAGCTGACTCCATGTTACCACCAGCTTCCTTCATTTCAGCTGTGTAATTCAGCTGTGAAAATACTTCCTGTTAAAATCACCCAGAATTCTGCAAGGGGATCCTGTTCTGCCCAGCCCTGCCTTACAAGTTCAGACACAAGGGGAAGTCATCCAATTCCAACCTCAGACCTTACCTCAGTCACCCCATGAGGGGAAATGAATAGGCCAGCTGTGGAACACTTATTTCATTTTCCTAATTTGATAAGCTGTAGAAAATGATGCTTATGTTTTGTGCATGCATTTCAAATGTCTCCACCCTTTTATACCTTTGATATATACGTACATTATTATTCCAAATGCAGGGGCTCAAATGAATAATGAAATTGTAGCTCAGTGCATTGTAAGTTAAATTTTTCCTCTCTGAAAGCCATTGCATAGCCTATTACTTTATAAAGCAACAGAAGTAGCCTGAGGATATCATGTTATGTATTTATTTTGGCACCACAGAACATCTTATGAAAAGCAGGGTGGGTTGGACTGTGCTTTCACAGCTCAGGAGCCTTCTGGTGTTTTCAGTTTTTAGACTGAATATTCAGTACAATATCATTTCTCACACAATTTGATGATGGCTGTACTTCAGGTGTTAAAAAAGGAAGCATGACTGATTTAAATTTAAGGGTTTGATTTATCAGCATTTTGCTTGAGAGAGCTGACTTCCCCTCACTTAGCTGTTCTCTGTTTTCTGAGTTTATTCTTACAATTCTAGATTAGTTATTTTCTCCCTTCACACCCCCCCCTCTTCCCTGCTAATGTCAATGTACACTTGAAAAGTTTATTTCAGGCATCATTCTGCACTCCTTTAAATCAGTGAATATTTCCACAAAAATATAAAGCAGATGCATGAGATCAGCACTAGAACATCATTGTGCTACATGTATCTTGAGAACTAGCATCCCTGTGGCAAAATTTCCACTCTTCAGCCATAAAATATAGCGTGTAGCGTATCCGCCGTGTGGCTTTGGCCAACTGCATATCACATTTGCACATTGCAGCCAATATTAACAGCAGCCATTAGCAAGGGAAAAGAACTCCGTGACAAGCAGAATGCATGTGGTGAAACAGGATATCCAAAGGGAAGGAACTAGAAGGATGCCAGCCTCCCCAGCACATATCACATCTAGAGCTGGGGTCAGTGGCAGCTGCTACCAATTGTAGTTGCTAGAGTGGAAGTCACAATAAAGAATGGTAGGCAAAGCAGGGTATTTATATGCACACACACACGCGCGCACACACACACACACACGCACACACAGGCAAGCTTTCATATAGAACCCCCACAGGGATGCCCTGCACCTCTGGTGTGGAAACAGCCAGGACTAGGATATCTAATCTGAGCCCTAGGTGGGTCAGCCCCCACTTGGCTAATGGATAAGCTGCCATTGTGAGACTCTTGTTAACACCTCAGAAACTCTACAGAGCAGCTAAACATACACCCTCTAAGTAGTACAGGATCTTGTATAGGAAGCTTCATTATTAGACAGTGCGTACCTTTGCAGATTATTATAGTCATAAATAAGGCAGACTGTGCAGTGCAGAGGAAACAAAGAATTAAATTATATTTTGATGGTCACACTACTGAGCAGTAACTTAAAATAATGACAGGAAGGGTCAACACCAAAAGAAGAAAATCCAATGAAGCCTGTTTAATTTAGCACATTTCTTATCTTGATTAACAGTGTTACAGCTGACAAGCTACCCATACATTATTTTGCTAGAAGGCTAACAAATTTTTCATCTTTTCCTATAATGGTTTTATAACTACTGTTACCAGGATTAAGCTAGAGACACTTTGTCCCAGATACAGTGTAAATATGCATACAAAAATCTGACAGTTATTCATGTTTCTGAGTTGTACATATTCATTGGCTCTTAAATTAGGATTGACGGATCAGCAGCATCTTGTTGCCAGAAATTTCAGGGCCAATACCTTGAGATCAGGGTGAAACACATTATAATGTCATTGGTGTTGAACCCTATGATATTGCAGGGGCACTGAAGGCATGGGTTGGTGGGGGTAAGAACTGTTTTTTAGGCCACCTGATTGTGGAAATGAGCCCGGGGAGAATTTGGGTAAACTGGCTAATTTAAAAAAAACACAACTCAGTGGTTGTGGTGTCTGACTTCAGAGCCAGAAGTTGGGGGTTCCATTCCCCCCTCTGTCTCCCAGGAAAAGAGTCAACCTATGAAGCCTTAGGCAAGCTGCACAGTCCTAGAGGGTTCCTAGAAGTAAACCACTTATAAGTAATCAATACCTAGAAAACCCTGGAAAGGGTCACTAAAATTCAGAACTGACTTGACAACATGTTGTTGTTGTTGTTGTTAACAGGATAATATTGTAATCCAGAGCTGGGGAAGGTTACCCCCCGCCCCAGGTCTAGCACTGTAGCTGCCAGGACTTAAGCAATAAAAAGGTTTACAAGCAGAGCTGTGACTAGTAGTTTTGGGGGTGCTGGGGGTGGGGTGGGTGAGCTGCTGCCCTATTGGTCACATTAGGTCACATGAAATTGGCCTATGTGGGGAGAGGATAGTGGAACGGGGAGGAATGCCCAAGTGTGAGTGCACGATAGCCATATTGGCTCTACACCTAACTCTGCCTGGGAAAGAGTGGCTGAAGACAGTAGACGTATTCAGAGTTGGTGTGTTTGTGCCTTTCCATCAGCAGGTCTATGTCCTTCCAGCAGCAAATGTTTGAGCCCTTTAAATTTCACAGCCTAGATCAGAGCTCCAATCTGCCCAACCTATTTATGGCTCTGCTTACAAGTCATAGGACTTGTGCTCTCCACCCTATTCTGCTCCAAATAGTACATTGGGCCCAAGTATATGGACACACACAGAGACACACAGACAGACAGACAGACAGACACACACACACACACACACACACACACACGGGGGGGGGGGAGAGTCTCTTCCTATGCACTCCCCTCAATCCTATTTGCTATATCAATGTTGTGCATTCTCAAGACACATCCAAACACCTTTGTGCTATACCTGTGAACCCTGACACTACCTGGGGATGGGTAGCAATAGGCATCCAGGCTTTAAAGTCACAGCACATGTCATAGTGCTTTTCTGAGGACATATAATGCCATAAGAAAACAACATTTTACATTCATACATCACTGACATAAAGGCACGCTTGAAACAGAAGGCTTCAAAGCTGGATAAAGCTAAATTTACTAGCCAAATCAATCAACAAAATGTAGCTGATCTGCTTGAATAATTTGAAGTTGTTTCCTCTAGAAGAACACATATTCTGCTTTTATATAGTGGCACATGGCAATCTAGATTAAGCTGCTCTTTGAGAAATAATGAAGGAAGGTCCTGCCTGAGGTAGCAGGTTTTGCTTTGAAATTGTTCCCTAACTGTCCTGCAGACCTTATTTCCGTAATCCAAACAGCTGCAAAGTCTAACTCCAAGTTGGAGGATTTCTGCTCGTTTATCAGGAAGCTTACCTGATAGCCATGTGGTTACATGTTCAGCATCAGGCAAAAATCTTTCTGTTCACCCAGCCATACCACATTTTTATAATTATATTCTACATTTTTCAAGCCTTGTAAAAATTATATTTTCTTCTTTGTATTTTTGAAGTTGCTGATAATCTGTTTCAGTGTGTGAGCCAGCCATCCTGAGAAACCTTGCTGAATCAGCCACTGCTGTTATCACCCAAGAATCAGGCCATGAGATGAGGTAGGACAGGGAAGGGCAGCAACCCCAGAGGGCTGAGAATTGCATATACCCATCCCTGGATCCTGGAGAGCCACACCAGCTCTCTTACCATGCCTACCCACCCCCAACATATTTATTTTTTTAAAAAGATCTTTTTATTGGAGGGGGGGAGAACCATCATCCTTCTGGTAGCCATATTTTAAGTATATTTTTGGAGGTGTGGGGCAAGGATCTTAGGGGACCCAAACATGGCAGAATTATCTCTTGTAGAGGGCACAAGGCAACTTTTTGAACAACCACCACCACAAAAAGGAATTAGGGAGCTAGAGGGCAGGTTTGCTTTGCAGTTGCATTTGCTAGTCTTCCGATAAGATGTAGGTGGGACTTCGCACATCCCATGCAGGACCAGAAACATCTAGGAAAGGTGCCCTTGGTGAATGGGGCAGAGGATGGTTGAATAAATGCATCAACACTCTTTTTCAGGAGGGCAGGGTGATAAATAGTAGTGAATCTGAGGGAATCCTCCACCAATGAACACCACACCAACACTTTGGCTGCTCCAGGTCCCAAGAAACTAACATTGTTTCCACAAAACTTTTCACAAGCTAGTGGCTTTATAATGCCTGCCTGATTACCAGGTGGGACTGGGCATGTTTACCTCTCCTGGCTTTGTAGATTTCTAACCTTCAGTCATGACCCTCTTCTTCAAGGAAGGAAGCTGAGCTTTCTTCTCCTTATCCACAAAGGATAACCAGGCCATGAGGTGCTCTCTCCATGATAATCATCAGCATACTGACACACATGGGACTAAATTCCATCATTAGTCCCAACTGGAAGGCAAAAGGCAAAAATGTGATCTTATTGAATGCTCCACCTTAAAGCTCCACACCAACAGTTTTTCAGTTTCCTTTTCTTCCATCTTGAATTTTCAAATTTGTTGATTTAAGCATGTGATTGTTTTTATGATATATCTGATAGTTATAATGAAGATTTTATATTGTTACATTTTATGATGTTTTATAACTGATTGTAAGCCGCCCCGAGTAGACTTTGTCTAGAGGGGCGGGGTAAAAGTCAAATAATAAATAAAAAAATAAAATAAAAATAAACACTTGGGCTGCATTAGACCCCAAGTTAATTGAAGCTGTGGCCATCAAGCTTTTCACAGGCTAGTGGCTTTATAATACCTGTCTGATGACCAATGTGGTACTTTAATTGTACAGTCTTCAGTACAATTAATATAAATAATTTTATATTATATATGTTTATATTATATGTTGTCAGCCGCCCAGAGTAGTCAGTTGACTAGATGGGCGGGGTATAAATTTAATAAATAAATAAATAAATAAATTCAGAACAAAAGCATAAGAATGTAGGAAAAAATGTTTATGGGACTTAGAAATAATCCACATGTCCTATTTCCTCCTGTTTAAGAGGGGGTTTGGTTGGTCCTTGATATGTATATTTTACTGGAATCTCGAATCAATTCATTTTACTTCCCTGCCATTTCATCTTATTTTGCCTTACTGGGGAACTAGGTTTTTTATTGCAGCCCAGCTTTTTCCAGCTCTGTTATCTCTCTCTGTTCCTTCCTTTTTAAATAAGCCTGGGTCCTATGGTTGCCGTACAATTAGAACTCTACCTGACAGGAACGGTGATGTCAGCTGTGAGAGCGTTCTCCTCAGTACAGAGTCGGAATGCTTCTCTAAATGAAGGAGAGGAAAGGGGTAGGGGTTTTCCTCCCAGCACAGTTGCCTCTAGCCCTCTGCTTCATACGTGGCACAATCAATATAGCATGCTGCTTTCACAAAACAACAACAACAACAAATAAACAAATAATGGCCCTAAGTTCTCCTTCAAACTGCAGACTTTTCTCCATGTTAGGAAAAAAGCAGTTTAACCACTGTGCCTTGTGGCACAGTGGTTAAACTGCTGTACTGCAGCCAAAACTGTGCTCATGACCCGGGGTTCAATCCCAGGTAGCCGGCTCAAGGTTGACTCAGCCTTCTCTCCTTCCGAGGTCGGTAAAATGAGTCCCCAGCTCGCTGGGGGGGCAATGTGTAGCCTGGGTAATTAACTTGTAAACCGCCCAGAGAGTGCTTGAAGCACTATGGGGCGGTATATAAGCAGCACGCTTTGCTTTTCTCAAAATGAAAATTTCCACTATCAAATCAGGAAACATCAAGGGAGGAAAGCAGACAAGAGGTGGAGACAGAGTGGAGAATGGGGAGGGAAGACATATTATGGTGTCAAAACTCTTTATCTGAGTTCCCCACTGAATCAATGAGCCTACTCTAATGTCCCCTTATCGGGAGAAAGGCAGCCTATAAATAAGACAAATAAATAAATAGTGTGGCTTACTGTGCCAAACAACAGGATTTCAGTCAATATGTTAAAACTGATCTTGTATTCATTGAACAAACCAAAGCAGGAACATAATTTTAAAATATAAGACAATACATTCCAAAATCTTGTACCTTTGCCACTATATATGTTACATATCTACCAATTACAGTTGATATTACCAATTCTGTGGACAATAAAAGTATCTGAGATATCCGGCTAGGTGCAATCTTTGATGCAAGCAAATATGCTCGCTATATTTAGTCAGATTTTGATATGCTGGTAGTTTCATAGGAAAATCTGCCCAGAGGATTTTTGAACACTGTTTGGAAAAAATGCTTGGCTTTGTGTTCCGAATCACAATGCAGACATTTTTGTTCACTCTTAACTGTTCTGACAATCCAAAAGAACAAGCAGTTTGAGTTCTGGCTGAGAGTTGAGTTCTTTTCGAAATATGAAGCAGGTTAATCAGGGAGCTGGGGGTGGGGAACAGTTACACCCACACGGTTTTCGGAAATCATTTGCGAACCCTGAGTTTGTTTTGCACTACCTTGTGTGTATAAGTCATTGGGGATCCTTGTTCTGACTTTGAATAATTACTCCTTGCCTTACCTTCCTTCTCATAATATTATCTATCTTTAACATGGGGGGGGGGGGTTTCAGGCAAGGTTTTTATTGTACAATCACTCTGCGATATTCACAGAACTTTGAGGGGTGGGGTCCCTGTTTGTAATCCACCTTTGTTTTCCCAGTGCTTATTCCATCTTTTTTTTCTTGCCATAGAAAATCCATTGGAGAAAAAAGAGAATTAGCTGCAGAATGCTGAATCAGAATGAATGATTCTATGATTTCTATTTTCATTCTGGTTTAGCTGTGATTTCTACTATGGATACACATTTTAACAAGCTGGATGTCTACTAAATGTGTTTTTAAATGTATTGTGTTGTGGGTTATTATTTCTAGAAGGCTTCCTAGAAATTCTATAAATAAACCAATAAAGCAACACCAGCAAAAAGAACTGGAACTTGAGACACAGCCATCCTTCAAAAAGTGAAATTCCTCCTTATAAATTCCAGTTATAAACCTGTCCCCTCGAAACAGTGTCCTCTTTCTTGTTCATAAGACTGAGATAATACAAACCACTTGTTTTACAATCAGGAGTATGGATTTAACTATTATTTTTTAAATCGAGCCTTGATCCAGATTAATCTGCAAATTAGTCTGCATGAACCAGCCTGCCCAGAGGAATATTTCCATTTGCTCATTTTTGTAGTGTTGCATAGACTCACTCAGCATGTTAATTCAGTGAGAATATTCCCTCTGAGAGTTCAACAATATCATCAAATTTTAAATAGATTAAAAGAAATGTAAGTGGGCAGATCCCAGTGAAGGAACAAGGTTTTATTGCTTTCCCTCCTTCCCTTTTGTTCTCATTACATTTGCTCTTTGGCATAAACGGTAGTGCAGTCCCTTCAATATGTGCAATTTATAGGGAGGGTACTTAAAAAGCTCATCCACAAGAGATGTGTGTCGTCACTGATGTGAGTGGGAACTATGGTTCCTTTTCCCCATAGATCCGGAATCATTCACTCAAAGCTTCCATACCAGTTAGTCAGCTTTCCTTCAGTGTAATCTGGATTCTTTCCATTGTGATTTCCACACCATGTTCCTTCTCCCCCTCCTTCCTTCTTGTGCCCTTCCCATTCTCCACCCTGTCTCCACCCCTTGTTTCTTTCTCTCCCTTGATCTTGCCTTTCAAAGCATTTGTACAACTCCACTACCAAGTGGCTCTTCAGTCTTCTAAAGATCAAAACATCCCAGAAACTCTGGGCTACAACCCCCCCCCCCAAAAAAAACCCAGTTCCCAAGTGAGGGAAAATGATCCAGTAGTGGAAAGGATTGATTGGGGGGGTCTCCACTACTTGTCATGTAGATCCATTAAACTAATCTGAATCAATGAGCAACAGAACCACCTCTTAAACAGGAGTAAATAGGATGTGTGAATGAGCACTTCAAAGAAAAGACCTGGTGCTTTGTCTCTGACAGACAAGGGGACACTAGTAAATGTACTTGGCACCACCCAGATTAAAAGGCCATTAGCTCCACTCCCCCCCCCCCCAGTGTTCAGTCTCTCTGTTTCCCAATCAAACTCTGATCTTTTTTTCACTCCAACCCTGGGCTCATTCAGCCTGTATCATCTTCACCCGTGTTATGTACACTTTAATTCCATATCCCTCAGCGTTTTCTTTCCCTCAGCAATTTCTCTCCTTCCCCTGCCATTCTCCTTTTCCTTTCACTCTTCCTCACCCTAAAAATCACAGGGTTCTCTCTCTAGACTGCCATATATTAGTTCCCCAAATCCAGCTATATGTGCTTTGTATGCAAAATAAGACTTTGTTAAACTATTAAAACTTTAATAGGCTTTTCTTTTCTTTCTCTTAGCCTTGCCCAAAGCCAGGTGTAAAGATTTGAACAAATGCCCAAGGCATCTTGCTCCTGAGAAGTCTCTTACACTTTCTTAGGGCTTGTCTACACAGGAGCAAGCTGGATCAGCTAAATAGGATCGTTAGGGAGTCCAGCCCTTTGGAGGGGTCCTCACATCCAGCTTATGGGTCTCAGGCAACCTGTTTGGTCTGCAGCCTTTGCCAATATCATGAAGTGGCTTACGGTCACTTCAGAATATTGGCAAATTAACCATTTCCTCAACTCCATAGAGGGGCTGAGGAAGTGGAAAAAAATTGTCTACAGCTGAATCAGGCAGGCTCTCAACCAGACTTTTAAACAAAAAGCAAACAGAATTTTTCCATTTGACTTTTTTTAAAAAAATGATGCAGCAAATATTCACTGCCTTTTTAAACACTTTTTTTAAAATCACTTCCTCAGCTCCTCCACAGAGCTGAGGAAGTGATTAATTTGCCAATATCCTGAAGTATCTATCTTCTTAAACCACTTCATGATATTGCCAAATTAGAGGAAGACTCATTTTTGGTCCGCTTTCAAGGATCAGACATGCTGGAAACAGATCAAAACAGAGCAGTCCTACCCACACCCAAGAAGTAGAAGTCCCTGACAGGAACTTAGAAAAATGCAGATGGGGGGGGGGGGGTTGGGAGGAGGTCTGGTTTACTCCAGCAAGGATGTCTGATTGCCATTTTAGGACCAAACCAGCCCATTTCTGCAGTGGACCAAACAGTGGGCTAAACCCCCTGTTGTACTCAACATCTTACTCTTGACAAAGATCCTTTTTACTTCCAAGGAAGCAAGTGTCTGCCACCTAGTAATTCAACCAAAGCTACTGCAGGCTACAGACAATTTTTAATTAATTAAATCAATTAGTCCATTTAAAAAATAAAATAACATTCTCTGCCTCAGAGTCTCCTTAATATACATGCACGCCAGGTTTCAAATGTTTAGGTTTCACGGTCTTGGAATTGCAGCAGAGACACACACATTCTCATTTATTACTACAGACAGCTAGACTCCATTAGCCAGTCTACTGATCCTTTCTAACTATGCATTTTGAACAGAAAGATTTTGTTCTGTTTCTAAAAGTGGAGGGCATCTTAAGATAGTTTGAAAGATACCTGAAGGTCAAAACTTGAAAAAGTGGGCATTTCATATCAAGTCTTTTGTGAAGATTAGAATATAGATGCATTCATTTCATGACTGACAACATCTATAGCAAATTTAAACTTGCAAGGTTTTGGCCTGCTCTGTGAACTTTTCTTAGTATGCATAAGAAGATAAGAAGGCCAATCTGAACACCTTTCTAGTTCCAGCACACTCTCCTTGCAGTAACCGTTGGTCGCAGGCCACTGGCTAAACTCTTAGGGGAATGGTAGTCTTTCCCAGGTCTCCAGGCCAGGACAAGTGGTCCTAGAGGAGAAAGTTTGATTTTTATGTATGAGATATCCTTAAGAAGCCTCAGGGGACAAATCGTGGCTGGTGGTGGGGCTCATTCGTTCAGCCAGAACATTTCCCTCCCTCCTTCATGCCCCCTTTTTCTACCAGCAAAGTGGCCCGAAGAGCCTTACTTGAAAAACAAATATTAGAACAGTTGATAATACAATAAATTACAATATTAAGAAAAATAATTAAGAACTTAAAAACCAAGAAGGCTCATATGGGAAAATATGATCTTTCAGATAGCCTAGGGCTTTGTAGATAGCACTTTGTAAACTAGCACTTTGAACAATTGCCAGAAATGAATTGGTAGCCTGTGAAGCTGCAAGAACAATGAATTTCTATTCTCTCTGTAAACAGCTCTAGCCAGGAATCTAGTATCAATATCCTGGACGGCACACCATTTCTAAAGGCAGTCCCATAGACAACACGTTACAATAATCCAACTGGGATATAACAAAGGCATGTGTCCCCATCACCAAATCAGACCTCTCCAGGAATGGGAATAGCTGGCACACTAATTTGAATTGTGCTAATGCACCGGACACTGTCTGAGACCTGGGCATCCAGGTTCATGGATGAATCTATGAGCACGCCTAAACTGAAGCCCCGAGTTTTAAGGGGAAATGTAACCCCATATCCTGGTTCCCTTGTGCTTGCCTTCCTCTCAACTGCCTATATAACTGCTGTGACATCCAAAGGACTCACCCCAGGGACAACACAGGACCTGGTCTCCAATTTTGGCACTGAAACCTCAGGGAATGGGGTGCTGTTGCCCTGCAACCCTAATGGCTGACATGACTACAACAATATGCTGACACTTCGTTCGTTGCCTCAGGTAACCGGAGTTGGGAGGTCACTATCACAATTTAGTCACTAATAGCCATCATCTATGGGTTTAAACAATCCCCTTTTACACTGGTCTGAGGTGCTTCTAAGTTCTCTAGTTCTGGGGCATTTGTGGGACGCACCACTTTCCCTCCCCACCCGTTGGCATACCCCCTTCTTTCTCTCTTTCTAAAGTTTTCTCTGGCCTTGGAAGGCAGCTCACACCAACACCTGTGTGCTGGCTGGGCAAGGCGTAGAAGAGAGTACCTGAAATTGGAATCTCTTCTCCAAGATCAAAGCATCATCATCCCTAGGCCCATGGGGTAGCAGTCTAAAGAGTTTCTCTTTTCTTTGAGTGATATCGTGCCCATTACACCCCAATAGATCCTTACTAAACTAAAGGTTGGTACCTCCTGGATGTTTTCACTACAAATCCCATAGGTCCTGGCTGGTTTTGGCAAGGATCTTGGATGACAGCAGCAGTAGTCCAGTGTAACTAGAGGGAAGCAGGATGGTGAGAGAGAGCTGAATTAATCCATATTATCCAGTGGGAAAGAGAACTAATTATATTCTACTGTAGGTCAAGACAATATACCAATGGCGTATCCATGCTAAATATGCCGGCAGGCATGAAGTCAGGGAATCTAAACTGGAAAGGAATGGATGAGCTTCGCAAAGCTTGATGAAAAACACTGTCACAGAGCAAGTTAGACAGCTGTGACCTTTAACACCAAGGTCAGACTGATTACCTGGTTTCCTTCTGATTCTACCTTTTCATTCCCCTTTACTAGAAAACGGTTGCTTAAGTGGAAAATATGCCAGCAATCGAGTTCTTCCCAAGCTCTTCTGAGCTGTTTAACACAGAAATATAGTTGAATCCCCATACCTTAATACGTTTGTGGAGTGTTATATTATAATAATTTTTCTCTTGAAATAAGTCAGAATCTCATTTGGCTCCCCAGCAATGTTGTCAGCACCAGGTACTGTATTCATCTCTGTAAAATTAAAATCAAACATTTTCACCAAACTGTCCTTTCCGTTTATTATTCTAAATAGTTGTTTGCTTTATTAATGTACAACAAATCACAAGCAGTACAAGCAATAAAATCCTGCCATTTCCTTACTGGAGCAAAGCCATTTAGCAGCTCTCTGGTTTCTTCATAGAAAAGGCCCAGACTGAAAGCATGGCCAAAATCATATTAGCGATGCCCAGCAATTTCATGCATTTGTCATAAACCTCACTGGTGAATTTGGAAAGTTAAAAGAGGTCACATAAGCATTTCCTGTTGCAGGCCAGGTCATATGACCTAGTATGCAACATAAAATACCTATGCTAGCTTCTCAGATTTACCTATGAGTTTTATGCCAATTATGTTACCAGTGTAAAAAGGGAATAGAATTCTGGCCAATATAGTATGAATGTGTATTTTAAAAAATTAAAATTCATCAAATAGTACGGAGTGGCCAAAATGAAATATACATGATGAACAGAAAAGGACAGACATTACACAACAGAGGAAGGAGCATGTTTGTTCAATTAATATCAATAAAAATAAAACAAATTTTTAGTCGAAATGATGGATGCATGAGCAGACGTTCTACTGCTCTGCATTTTATACATCCTTGACTTCCACCTTGGTTGCCAGAATGCATTGTTAATTCCACTTGAAACTGATTAAGGAGAGCAAAATACACTGTGGTGCCCAAGGTCCCCCTAAGGGGAGCCTGGCACTTGATCAGAGAGTTCGACAGGCCGCTTACCTACCACCTTTGCACTGGGGCAAGTCCCAGGACCTCAGCAGTGCGTAGCGTAAACCCTTTGAACAAGTATGACCTTAAAAGAACACTTTACTTTTACTCAGTACTTTGCAAGTACAGACATATGGGCTTTGTGATTCCTTAGAACTCACAAAAGCTCAGTTAGGTAGGACTCTTAAAGATAGCTAGTTTGTGACCCTCCCCACCTCCTGGATTTAGCCAGACCCTGCTGTTCAAGAGACCAGTCCTTGTGTAGAATTTTTATAATTAATTTTTATTAGAAAAATAAAGTTTCATTAGAATCAGTTTATATTGCACAAGCTTTAGCATCAAGAACATATTCAAAGATCATTACAGTTAAATAAAAATAACTATTTCCCATTAAAATAATAAACACTACTAAGCTAGGCTAAGGTGGGCTATAGTGGGCTAGCCCCACCTCCTTCTTTCTCCTTTACTTACATCCTCTCTCAATCAAGTTCTTTTCTCTCCCATCATCATGGAACCGAAATCCAGAACAGAACAACATCACGAACCAACGAACAACTTTAACATAACTCATTGTCCTTTTTTCTACCTTCTCTAACTCCTCCCTTCTTCTTGACAATTCTGACTGCTAACCAATTAGCCTCAAGAGGCTGTACCACCTTCCTCCTCCCTTAATTCCCATGAGAGTCCAGGTGTTTTATCTCTTCTCCAATTAGCTCGGAATGTTGAGTCTTCCATGGGCCTCTCAGTTCGGCCTTCAGCACTATCTCGAACCAGGCTGTAACGGTCTTCAGGAAAACATTCTCAAAGCACTTAGAAAAACATATTCCAATGTCTCTCAAATCATCTTCACACAGAACCTGTCTGACTCCATCTTACATTTCTCTGACTACATATCCCATCATCATGACATACACAACCTTTATAGCTCCATCTCTATGACCTAGGAAGAACTGAAAGAGTGGAAGCAGATTTTAATTACAGCTGTATGATGCACATGGGAGCAGCTGAGAAGTAACACTTGAAAAATGCTATGAAGTGTGGAAATCCCCTGGAGACTTGGTAAGGTATTAAATTCTGATTTAATATCAGAGCTGCCAAGTCCTTGATGCACAGAAGTCACAAAGAATCTCTTTTGAACTGTGAATCGGAACGTTTGCAAAATAAAGTACTTAACAAAAACCACATAATTAGTAATTGAATCCTTCATGAATCTATGAGTAAGATATCCACAGTTACAACGTTGTTAACACCATAGGACCAGTCATGCACTATTTGTAGAAATGAACAAATTGTCCAAGGAGCAAAGAAGGACAGATAATATTGTTTAAGGAAGATCACTGTTTTCTTCATAATGTTCCATCTGCTGAGTCCCATTTTGAACAGGATCAGAGTATTGCAATAATAAATTCTACCATCTGGATATATCTCTCTCCATCTCTAATCTGTCTTTGAAGCATAATCAAAAGGCGTTGATGGTAAACATTTTTTTTATTGCAACTCTTACGGTTTTGAGAGTTGTAGTCCCAAAAGGCAACTCTTCTCAGCGACACGTGATCCTGGATCTGTTCTGATAGAGTCGAGTTCTTTGTTTCTCTATGAAATGTATAGACTTTTAGGGTTTGCCAATACACAGTCTTGCTTGGGCTTTACTCTGTGCCCCACCATTTTCCCAAATAGTGAAAGGTTTCAGGGCAAATACTATCTGAGCAGTAGAAACTATACTGGCTTGGGGATTCTGGGAGTTGTAGTCCAAAAAGTAACTTTTTCTTTACAAAACTAAGACTTTTTATAGTATCTGGTTAATTTTTAAAAAATATAAACAAAATATAATAGAGTGGCAACATATCACTCAAAAGGAAGGTGTATATCAACAAAAAGAAAGAAATTGATAAGGATAAAATGGCATGTGCTGGTCTTTATAAGCCGATGCATAATTAGAAATGGTTTTAATAATTTAAACATGATTGCACTACATTGTCATTCAAGTGAAGACTTCAGGGACCCAGTGCCCTCTGAGTCTTGCTGTCCAAGTATAAATTGTTTGCAGGCAACTTCAAGGTCTCTGATCTTGCTCTTTATGGTTCTTTATCTTTCAGTCAGAAATGGGTTGCACAGAACACCATTCAAACTGAGGGCACCTTCAATAAGATGATTGTCCTTTGACAGGCTTTCAGGTGGAAGGCTTTCCTCCCTTAAAGAGGACATGTGGCCACCCTAGCACACTCCTGCCTGACAGGCAAATCTGTCCCCGTCACATCCAGTTTTCAGAGAGAAACACCTTGCATGGTCAGATACTTCTAGCCTTCAGTTAAGTCTCAGCAGCACTTCTTCTCTCTGCGCCTGTAACTAAAGCTGCTTCACTTTTTGCGTTTCATATAGACAGTTTGCATCAACCCTCTCACTTAAGCAACAGAAGAAGGGTTAGGTTCAAGAATTTTTCCAAGGAATAACTTGCTGTCCCATCTAAACATCTACCAATCATTCTTAGCCAATAACAAGCAACAGCAGATGTCTTGAGTCCTTCATGCCATTCCCCTAGAAAGTACAACCAACATTTTAAGTTTCCCATAGTGTCTCAGGATAACCAGTGTGGTGTAGTGGATAGAGTGATGGACTAGGAGGACTCAGGAGGCCTGGGTTCAAATCTACATCAGTCTTGGAGATTCACTGGGGTTGTGGAACAGGTAAAACCACTGTGTAAATAGCTCTGTTAGGGTTATTCCAAGTCGGTTCCAACTTGAAGGCACATAACAACAACAAATAATGTCTTAGAGCATCTGACACAACATTGTTCTTGGAACATTATGGGGGACCATAGGTAGTCTCACGTAGGAACAGCAGGAGGGTGTAGCAAGCCAGCATTTTAATTTTGCACAGAACCACAGAGTGGAGCTACACTATGCACCACTTTGGCTTTCAGACACCACAAGAGACTTTCACAGGTACTAGGTCCAAGTGACAAATGTAACGTGATGACAGCTTTGACTCTAGATGTTCTGGGCTATATATCCCATCATCCTTGCCCACTGACCCTGCTGGGTGGGCTTGATTGGTCTGGAAGGCACCATATTGGGCATGGCTGCTTTATGGCAAGACATACCTGACAAAACTGAAATAGACTTTCATATTATGATGTGGTGGAAACTACCGTTGCTGTTATTGCTCATTGTTTCCTGCCAGCTGTTCTGTTCTCCCTGTGATTAACTGTGCACATAACCGAGACTGAAGATGTTTTGCTTATCTATTAAGGCACAAAGCTGAGTACCAAAGGTTGCTAGGTTATTTATTGTTTTTAAGCAGATAACAGCTTAACTCTTCAGAAGCAGAAAAGGTCCATCAGGGAACCGGCATGCCGAGACCAAATGGATTTGTTTTCTTTGTGTTAATATAGAGAGGCTTTCTGGAGCATGAAAACAGCACTCAGACAAATTAGGCACATTTCACTCACCAGGTGCCTTGGGAATGGACAGATGAGTCTGTCTTCCTTCTGCCCCATTCTCCCATTTCCCATTAAAGAAAGAAAAGTTACACTAACACCCATATTTTTTTTTAAACTGAGTATTTCACTGTTGTAAGATATGGAAGATCTGAAAGAATAACTACTTTGGGATCTCTGCATTAGTCCAGGAATTGCAGATTATGTCGGTTTCCTTGCTGGAGTGGAGCCAGAATTCACAGGACTGGCATGCTAAGACTTTCTGATTAGCAGGGACAAAGATGTCAGCTGCCACACCCCTCAGGCTTTCCTCTTCTCTCTGAATTTAGTTGCAACCCTTTTAGTAATTGGGAGGAAGGCAGGATTTTCAGACTAAAACAATATATTTTTGTGAGCTATTCTGTTGAAATGCGAAGCATCTGGGCGTGTCTTAGTACTAAATTGGCAATTAAGGCCTATTAGCTTTACCCAAAAAAAGAAAAGAAAAGAAACAGTTCCCAATTGTTAGTCCCAACTACAATGGCTCCATTGAATAAAAATAACTTTTTCAGTCAACAATTAGGTATAACCCATTGATGCACAAGGTCTAGTCTACTTGGGACTTATAACTGAATTCAGCCCTAAAATTGTTTGGTTGACTTTGAGATGAACTGAATCAATACACCATTCTGAATTTTTGGATTGTCTGCAGGCAAACAGTATTAGCTATGGATACTGTCAAGATGAGCACCTGCATTTCAATGTTTACCCTTTCTCCACTGGTCAGTTTACATCAGAGTTGACAAAGGCCTAATTCTTCAAGCATCCCTAGAAAAGAATGAAAGAGAGTCAGTCAATCATATGAATTTGTTCTCTTTTAATATCAAATATACTTTAAAGGGCAGTAAGAGGTACAAGCATAGTAGAGAAATGTTCCATCGGGTCCATAATTTAAAGGAAAGTTAAGTAGCCCAAGAGAACGTAGAAATTAATCACTCTTCTCTTCCCCATAAGATAGCCTTACTGGAAGCTGAAAGACTAATAAAGAAGCAATAACAAAGCTACTAAAGGGCATCTCTTCAGATTTCCTTGCATACTTCCTTCTGCTATGTATAAGCACATTATTATAGCCACGCATTTACAAAACATCACCTATACCTTTCCCCTCTGGATATACTTTAATTTATAATCCCACATTTCATTTTGCCTATTTGAAAGAGAGATAAAACATTGTGCATTCTGAGCACTCAAAAGAGACATTATTCACATTGTGGTTTGATGTTCATGCAGGAACAATGTGCAGTTTCTAATATTGGACTTCTGCTGACAGAGGAACTGAACAGAAACTAATGACAAGAAGAGGCTGATCTCCCATTTGCACTTCAGCTTCCAATGCACACACACCCTGCAAAAATACTGGAAAGCTGAAAAACCCTAAAAAGCTGGTTTAGGGGTGGCTCTGAGGGCTGCATGGGAGGGGGAAGGCAGAGTAGAATCTATTTGATAAGATTTTAATCCTGAAAAGCAGACTATGCACAAACAGGTAACAAATAGTGGTGTTTAACAAAATCCTCTAGTAGCATCTAGTTAGGCCATTTTTTAACTGAAATCCCCCCAGCAGCACCCAAATATGAAGCCGTTTGATCTCCATGTTTAACTTAATGAGCATACAATGACAATTCCACTACCGTTTTCAGTTTTTAGTGGTCAGTGGAACATGCCTTACATGTGGCTGTAAAAGCCAAATCACACATTATGTGCAGATAGTCTTTTTGTGCAGGTTGTTAGGGAAAGCAGCAACTGGAGGGATAGAAACAGGAGTTGTAGCTGCTTGACAGGGAGATGTAGGGCTCCCCATGGGGGCTGCTGTGGCTCCAGTGTCAGTGAGGTGGCTAACCTGCTCCAAGTTTTAGTCCAAACTTGGAAGGAGCTATCGAATGTGCTGGATCTATTTTGGAAGGTTGAGTTCAGTGCCTCTAGAAAAGTTCAGATTAAAACCCAGACTTTTAAACAGATGAGGAGGAGGCACAGCTCAGTAGCTGCACATGTGCCTTGCATGGATAAGTTCATAGGTTCTATCCCTGGCATCTCCAGATACATGGGATAGCTCCGTGGTTTAGGTCACTGGCTGCGGAGCCAGGGATTAGGAGTTCAGTTCCTCGCTTGGCCTCCTTGACCAGGGCTGGACTCAATGATCCATAGGATCCCTTCCAGCCCTGCAGTTTTAAGATGATAGCGACGGCAATGGCAATGGCAATGGTGAAGTGTGTGTGTGTGTGTGTGTGTGTGTTGTTTTTGTGTGAATTCACTTATTGTGACCCTAATAGGGCTTTCAAGGTAACTGGCATATTTAAGGAGTAGTTTTATCAATTCCACTCTCACCCCCAGTGACCTTCCATGGCCAAACCCAGGTCTCCTGGGTCCTAGTCCATCCCTGTATCCACTAGACCACAGTGAGTAGCCAGGTGCAAATGCAGCATGTGAAACCACAGGACCAGGGGTTCACGGGGGTTTCCTAGATGACCATACCCTCTTCATTATGATATTATTACTTGGTGGTTCTCCAGCTTTTGTATGTGTTTCCCTTGTTTTAGAACCTTAAAACGTTTTCTCCTCAGGTTTGATTATTGGCAGTAAGAGTGTTAAGCTAAATATGCTGATATTTTTCATCCTGCTTCCTTCATCTTTGGCCCTGTCGATCGCTGGAATGTGGGCCCACCAGAATTTCTCTGAAAGTAAATTCTGCTCTCAGTTTGAAAGAGGTCTCCTCACAACCTGGTAGTAGGTGATGGAACAGACCTTGGCCTGATGTGGTGAAGAGCCACTGCCAGCCAGAGACAACAACACTGGGCCAAAGGGACAAGTGTTCTGACCTTGTGTAAAGCAGCCTCCTATCTTTTTATGCACCCCTCCTGAGTCCATGCCAATCAAAGAATCAGCAGGTGGGCCTTTTCCCCTCAGGGAAGCAGGGTGGTGGAGAAACCCTCCACACATGACGACTATCAGAAAAAACAAACCAGCAACCCTGATTCCATGAATAAATAATCAAGGCAATGGGGGGGGGGGAGAGTGGGAAAAGCAAATAGAAAGTAGTCAAGTATAATGATATTGTTACAATGGATCACACAGATCAAAAGCAAAATGTGATTGCTTATTTTGTGGCAATGCTACTTCAACAGGAACGTGTCTGAAATTTCCATGTGTATGAGACTGAAAGTTTGATTGCTCAATATCAGGTGAACCATGTAATGCTAAAGTCAGTGGCAGCTAATAGAAATTTATCACAGTCAGCTATTATGTTAATGGATTGCCAGATGTTGATTGCTGAACCTGAAGATGGAGCTTTATATGTATTTGCAGCAGAAAACAAGGGTAAATATATGGAAGCAACCAAAGTGTGCCAAATGCCCTTTTGTTAAACACCATCTGCTCCATCTTCCTGGCCTCTTTCTCTATCTTTGGGAAGGCAGTGTCTGGTGGCAGATTGCATTTACTAGGTTTTTTAGCACCAGAAATTGCTGGAAAAGCCATTTCTTAGCATCAGCTTTCTGCAATAATGAGACAAAATTAAACATGGACTGGGCAACAAAAGTCCCCTATTAGCTAACAGAACTATTTCTCCTTTTATCTTCAAATTCACTTTTTATTTATGATTTTCCATCTTACTACAGTTCAACTCTGAAGTATACTGCAGGCTTCATCAAATATATGTTACTAAATACCACAGTATTCTAGCTATATTGCAGATAATTATCTCTGATCTTACTAGGGCAGCCAGGTTCAAAATAAGGAAGCATCTTTGGGATCTCAGTAAGTTTTGCACAAAATTTGACTTCAAAGACCCATATTCAAGTCCCCACTAAGCCATGAGACTCACTGGGTCACCATCATCCTTTCTCAACCTAATCTACCCGACCTGGTTGTTGGAAGGATAAAATGGGATGAGCCATGTATTCTGCCTTGAGACTCTTGGAGGAAAGGAGGCATACAAGTGTAATACATACATAGATAAACTCTCTCTCCTATGCAACAATTAAAGGTGTGGGAGCCCTGCCCCCTTTCTTTCAATGAACACCTCACTTAGGCTGATTTTCCTAACAATCTTCTACTTATGTCACACAAGCAGGTGGCACCATCTACACAACATTGCATCATCTGTCCATTGGTGTTTCTATTTGGCTTGTAGAATATAGGTGGAAAAATGTATTTGATTATCTCCCACATACAAAGAATGTTTTTTTCTTGCATAAAGATAGTTAGCATGTTAGGGAGAAAATCCTGCTCTAGGTCAAAGTGGGTTCCAATGCACCAAAATCTGCGGGAACTCTGAATCGGGACTCTGCATTCCACAAGGCAGCACTACACACTCTTTTTGACCATTCAGGTTGACTTTGTACAACCTTAGTACAAAGATGAGAAGAACAAGAACAAGCCAAATACGTTCCATCATCTGTACCTGACTGTCAAAAGCAGAGGAATTCTCTTTTTGTATGCTTTCAGTTCTAGACAGGAAACCAAACACATATTTTACCAAAGTAGAAAGATACTTTTTTTTAAAAAAGAACTCATCATTTTTTCCCCTCTCCCTCAGATTCATAAAGCTATAGAAGCTTTGAATTATTTGTGCTTCTGCTGAGCTGTACTGGATGTATTTTAAGATGTATAGGCAAGCCGGTTGAAAAGATCATGCATCAATATGAAATGAGGATGATTCTAAAATACACCAGCTCACCTAGGCCTCCTATAATTGTATATGTGAAAAGGTTAATTCATTCTGGGGAGAAGAAGGGCTGTTTTTAGAAAACCATCCCCACAAGCCATGCTCCATAGTTTTGACCTAACTACATGATACAGTCAAGGCATTGCTTGCTATGAGGTCAATCTTTTGTTTGACTGATTGGTTGGTTGGTGGGACTTAGTGTTAGTTCAATTGTTTTTAAATTGATACTAATTCCAGGAGGGCATGTTTTTCATGGGAGTCCAGCACATGGGAAAGAAAGCCACTGTGGTGTTGTGATTAGGGTTGCATTAGGACTTTGGAGAGTTCCATGGCAGACCCCCACTTTGCCAGAAGACTTACTGGGTATCTTTCGACCAGTTAGCCTCCATCTGACCTAATTTGCAGGGTAGTTGTTGAAGCTGAAAAGAAGAAACTCATGTTCCCTTTGGAATAAAGGCAGGAAAGAAATGTCACAAATAAATAAATAATCCCACTCCGGGCTCCCAATCAAAAAAAAAAACTGTGTTTTTGTGCTGCCAATGGTAAGAAGAAAAAAGCAAACACTGGTGCCAACAGGAGTTTTCCTTTTGTAGAGATATTTGCTATACAGGTTCCTTTTTTTTTAATGACGGTAGAGAGAAGTCTAGTCTTAAATTTTTTCTTCCCCATGCGCTGTAGTCCTGATGAACAATGTTCTCTTCCAGTAATAAAAACACTGGAGAGAGAAAGAGAGAGAGATTTTAGAGTGCTACAATTCCAACTCACGTTACTCCTGTTGTAATGGTCCAGATGACAAATGGCAGCAAATAATGCATTTCTTTACAACTGCCTTTTTCCACCTAAGCAGAATAATGGAAGTCTACTTACAGCACAAGTCTCTGCATGGTTCAAATATCTGCAGGAGAACATCTCCCTAAATCAGTCTGCCCATAACTTGAGATCATAAGGGAGGCTCTTCTCCAAGTACATGTTGAGATTTTGATGTGAATATGTATTAAATATAAATGTTGTATAGTTAAAGTAAAATGGCTGGTTTTACCTGAGTCATTGTATTGATTGTATTCAGGTGTAGTTACCAAAGTTTGAGACTTAATGTTGTACAGCTGTGGTACATGATGAAACTTTGTGTAACTGAAAATGAAGTAATGTATTTTCTGATTGGTCCCAGAACTGTACATAAGTCATGTGTAAAGGGGACATTTTATCTGCTGTAAGTCAGATCACTTTTTTCCTATGCTATGTGTTGTATCATGTCATGTTATGCTGCCAGATGAATGTCTATTCTCTATGTATATATGTAAATAGACTAAGTTGATATTTTACTCTCTCAGTGTCATAGTGTCTATGCAAACCAATATCTCTTTACTCTGCTAATGTTATGAGAATACACGTTATAACCAAAATTCTTAACAGTACATCCTTGGGTATGCTATGTATCAATGGCCTACATCTGTTGCTTAGTATAGTAAATCACACTAGAGTAGACTCATTGGGGAGTTAGTGAGTAAAGTCCTCTTTAAGTTCCATTGATTCAAATGGGCCTATTCCAACTGCAACATACTATACTAAAGTAAATCACAGTTCAGGTAAGCTGTGATTTGAAACATTGGAACTTACAATGGAATTGACTAACCAAGTCTCCATTGATTCAGTGGACCTCCTTTAGTGCAGTTTACTATGCTAGGCAAAGATTTCGGCCATTAAGGATGAGTGCCTTCTTTGGTGTACCACCGCAGTTATCGAAGTTGTAGCCACGTTAGTCTGGGCAAGCATATCAAAAAGAAACACAAAAAAAAATAAAGCAGTAAAATACATTGTGGCACCTTAAAGACTAACTGCTATATTTAAATGTAATCTTTCATGGAACAAGCCCACTTCCTCAGATATAAGAGTGAGAATTATAGAACACCTTCCCCATAGAAATGTGATTGGCACCAGAATAATTTTTTTTGTTTGCCAAGACATTTCAGTTGCCCGATTCGGTCTGTTTTATTGTTTCTTGATGTTCATCTTAGTTTTGAAATTATTTTAAAAAAATTTCTATTTCAATTGTTTGTTACTTTTTAAATATATTTCTGCACCACCTTGGTATGTGCAAGGATGAAGGGCAGTTTTTAAATGCTTAATTAATTAAAATGGCTACTAAGAAGTATGTCCTAACAAGTTCAATCTATTCCTACATATGTGCTTATACTACCGGTATCTGGAGTGCAACAAGTTGCTTGCCACATATTGAGCACTGAAAATAGTGTTGCTGTATTACCCAGCTGGCCAGGTTTTACCTGGATTATCTAGACGCCACCGATTTTCTGGATGGGATATCTTCTTTTTCCTCCTTTGTTATTGTCAGCTATTTGTTTGCACTGGCCATAACAGTTCCTTTTATCTCTGTGATACTTGCTGAAAAGGTCATTAAGGACTCTTACTTCTTTCCTGTCCTTAGCAATTCTAAGTATTTCTCGTGTCAACCGTGTAGTTTCCTTTTCTTTCTACTACAGGAATTGTCTTTTTACATTCTTACTTAATACTATCTGTAGTTCAAAATCAGTTGAGTTTAGTAACACAAACCTGTTCTTTATGTGGACTTTAAATTCATCAACAATGTTTATTAAATTATATTTTGGCATTAGAATTCTTTTAGTGCTCTTCTTCAGCTTTACTCTAATGCTTGATATTAGCAGTTCATTATGAGCACCACAATCTGTTCCCGGTCTTGTTTTGGCAGAGAAAATACAGCTTCTCCATCTCCTGATTCCAATTACATAGTCTGTTTGATTTCTTTATTGACCATCCAATGATGTCCATGTGTACAGTCATCTGTTCAGTTGCTCGAAGCATGTATTTGCGATAAACAAATTGTTGGTTTCACAGAACTCTGTGACTCATTCTCCTGTTTTGTTTCTGACCTCAGCTAAGTAAGTTGAAGTAACTTAAGGCAATTTACATGTGAATGAAGACTATTCTTAATTTTCAAACAAGAACAAAAAAACAGCCAGGTGGGATCAGAGTGAAGGCATGCTGTTTCCTACAGTGTTTAGCCAGATGCCTATGGGAAGTCCAGATTTAGGAAAGGAGTGTGCCAGCCCTCTCTGGCTCTTGTTGTCAATGATAGATATTCAAAGACAGGTTAATCATGCATGAATTTGTCTAATCCCCTTGTCAAGCTGTCTATGTTATGCAATCATCACCATATCTTGTGATAGTGAATTTCTGTCATTTAACCAGTGCTTGAAAAAGTTCTGCTTTGAAACTACACAACTCTCTGAATTCCTCAGAAAGCTTATTAACAAGAGCCAGCTGAGGTCAATGAGCATTTCCTTGTACTCTTGGGAATGAAATTCATTTGTCAACACCATGTGGATTTTCTGCACAGGCTTTGTCTGCAAAAATTCCACGACCAGATTGCAGAAGATTCTCAGTGAGGGTGGAGTGGCAGACTTTCCACTGGTACTGAAACAAATGGGAACTTTCTTACCCTATACAAATTGCAAGCACAAAGTAACTCAATCCAGATCAAGGCCTGGCTTTGACCCCCTGGATTGGGGGTCAAAGGGTTAAAGCCCGCTGCATCCCACTTTAGGATCATGTTCTGGAATGCGTCTCCCACACTTACTTTTGAATGGGGAAAAAGGAACTGTCATGCTGTATATGAAAAGGTAACATGTAGTTTGGTTAACATAACTACTAAAAAAAACCTGGGGTTACCCTATAATGTCAACTGGATGTGATGATGGCCATAATACCAAAAGTCCTTTTTTTTAAAAAAAAAAGTAATAGACAAATTCATTGATGGCAAATCAATGAAATTAGACCACAAGCCAAGATAGCCAAGTAGAACCTCCATTATTAGAAATATATATTTTTCAATTGTTTTTATATTTGAATGTTTTAATCTTAATGTATATTTAATTGTTTTTTAAATGTGATATTTCTGTAGTGTTTTTACATTTCTCATTTTATCTGCTGTGAGCCACCTTGGGTCCCCTATGGAGAAAAGGGGGGCATATAAATAATTTAAATTTGAATGAATGAATGAATGAGTCAATCAATCAGTCAGTCAGTCAGTCAATCAATCTACTGAGTACCAAATGCTAAGAACCATCATCAGGCCTTCCTTCTGAGTTTCGTGAGGATATTGGATTGGTCACGATGGAGGCAGAATGCCTGACGACAGAATTCTTTCATTTGATCCAAAAGGTAACATTTTCACAGGAATCAAGGTTCCTTTTAACACAGCACTAAACAAAATTCCCATTTATTAAGAATAGTCTGGATATGGTTTTTCATTAAGATGGGAGTAATGCTCAGTTAATGCTATTGCTTATTTATTTAATGCTATCCATTGGAAATAAATGCATTGCTTTGTCTTGCATTGCGACTAGGGTGGTAGGGAACACGATTTGTATTTTGGTTTATGTATTTTATGTTGTAATTTATAATTTTAAAAAAAAGAAAAAAACAGTTTGGGGTTGAGGTGTACTTTGATTTGTTACTCATGAAATGAACCAAACACGGTAGAAAATAATTGCAGGTTAAATATTTTAGCATTGTAATTATACCCCACCCACCCCCCAAAAAATTGAGTAAAACAGCTTTTGCATGAAATGTATAGTTGAAATTATGAAATGCACTACATGAACAAAAGCTACCTAGTACCAGAACTTGACAAGGAAAGTAATTGTACTACAACTCCCAGTATCCTCAACCAACATGGCTACAAGTAACTTTTTCAAGACCTGCTCATACTGTATCAAGCTATCTCTGTTATATAAACTGACTAATGCATTTCCGATAAAAATGTATTGTATTATTGTATTAGGCATCCTTCAGTCTCGAGAGACTATGGTAATGTACTCTGAATAGAGGTCTTGGAACAGCGTCTAGTGTGGCTGAGAAGGCCAATTCGAGAGTGACAATTCCTTCCACACTGAAGACAAATACAATCTGTCCCCTGTCCAGCTCCCTGATTTGGCTGGTTTCGGGACTGCCTCTTCGCCTCGGCCTGCTGGACAAGTGTCTCTTCAAAATGGGGAGGCCATGATGCACCGCCTGCCTCCAGGCTGAACACTCAGATGTCAAAGTTTCCCATCTGTTGAGGTCCATTCCTAAGGTCTTCAGATCCCACTGTATGTACTGTAACTAGATCAGTGCTGGTGTGCTGCTAGTCCTAGGCCATTAATATATGGAAGAAGCCATTGTCTGCCCAGCTTTGCTGACTTTGGCTAAATTGGATCCTGCTGGTAGAGTGGGATAGACTGTCTGTTCACTTATTATTAACATTTTGCTTTGGAAATGGTGGATAAATAAATCTACAGCCAGACTTTTACCTCAAGCTTCCTTCTTATTGATTATATTCGACCCTGGTTGATGTGACTGGTGGTATAGTGGAGCCCAGGCTCACTGGGTCCACGTTGCGAGGTCTGTGACATCATCCACCACTCTCTCAGACTTCTCTTTGATTTCAGCAGCAACAGAAACTGGGGAAGAAGTGTATTTTCTAGGAACAGTATATTGTTGCAAGCTATCACCACTGTAACAGAAAATGTTTGAGGGTCACCTGGTATTGAATGATGTATCAAGAGCCATTAGCTTAAAAAAAAAAAACACCATATTCATTTGTTGGTATGGACTATTCCAGCTACCTGCATTTTTGTACTCTCTCTTCGGGAGGGCCTGACAATGGAGTCTGTTATGATAAGCACCTGCACTTACAAATTTAACACTGTGCCACTAGGTATGGATCTTTCCCCTGCAGCAGATGACTTTGAACTTTGCTCAGCTTATCTGGAATCTTTTGCTGCATGTATGCACCTGCCTCTACCTGTAATATATTAGAGTAATGACAGAGCTGAGAAGTTGCTTTTTTGGATGTTTTTTGAGATGGGAGGGATATCTCTGCTTTGCAGAAAAAGGAGAATTTTTGTTCCAGCCCTAATTTCTCATATTCATTGAAGTAGAACCCCTTATCCATGAGATCAGTATCCACTGATTCACTTATCAACGGTCTGAAAATATTTTAATTTTTTTTAAAAATCCAAAGAGTATGTATTTTCAGCAATGAAGTTACCAGAACTGACCACTATAGGGAGTCAGAGACCATGTTATGTATAGCATTCGCTATAATCTGCATTTTTCAGCATCCACGACAGGCCTTGGAACTGATTCCCCACGGATACGGGAGTCCGACTGTATTTTTTACCCTTGCTGAACCTGTTGCAGGGCCACTAAATATTTTGGGATTTATAACCCCAAATATGGCTGACTTAGCGGTTTAGGTATTTGGCTGCTGAGTCAGAGGTTGGGAGTTCAATTCCCCATTGTACCTCCTGCGAGAAGAGCCAGCCTATGTAGCCTTGGTCAAGCTGCACAGTTGCAAGACACCCCCCAGAAGAAGGGAATGGTAAACCTGAGTACTTTCTGTGATGAAACCAGCAGAAATGGGCTTAATCATCCTCTCTATTTCTTGTAAAATCTTAAAACTGCTTGAGCTGAATTAAGAATGTACATTTGGGTAATTGGGTCAGGATATCCTAAACACCTGTGAAACCTTTTCTATGGCCTTGGAATATTTTCTGAGAAGAAGCCCACGCCTGACTTCTCATGACATGTGGATGGTTTACACCTGTGGAGAACCTGGGAGTGCTCATGCAGCAGAAACCAATTAATTGATTCACCTGATTGGTGGGAAGCTTCACCCGGCTCATGAGGGGATGAGGGGATAAAAGGTCAGATGGAACAGTGAGTGAGCAGAGTAGTAGCTAACTTGTCACAATGTGCTTCTTCATGATTGCTTCAATATGTAACCACCATCATGATGAACTTTGCTTATGTCTTGGAACTACATTACACTGTAAGTATGGCTCAGAATTAAATAGCTTTATTCTTTTCTGTGGGAATTAGGCCTAATTGCCTGAAACTCTGAAATTGCTTTTATTTTTCTGTAACATGAAACAGTTTCATGTTATATTGATTTTGCTTGAGTCATTAAGCCTTTTGTTGAACCTTTATGTTTTCCTAAAATTTCTTCAATAAAATTATAATTTTTTTACAGCTGTGTTGTTATTTAGACAGCTGGAGGGGGTTGAATGTCTCATGCACTCTAAGGTTTTTGAGTATTTCTGTGGGTTTTCAAGTTTCTACCTTGCAGGGTTGGTTTGTAACCAGGAGCAACAACCTGACTGTTTTGTTCTCCGTGAAACACCAAGAAGCAACTGCAGCAGAGGGTGTTGGGATAAGAGGCTCACAGAAAGCTTTCTCAATCACTAGGGCATTGACCCACCTGGCAAGAATCCACACCAAGTGTCAAAAGGATAGTGTAACTGAGTGGCAAGTGGATCCTCTCTGTGGTGACCTGGAGTCCATGATACTCTCTACCTAGAAAAACCCTGTAAAGGGTTGTCATAAATCGGAATCAACTTGACAAGCATGCATTTAATTATTAACCCAAAATGTAATTTTTTTTCAGAGCTGGAAAAAAGCATATAATTTATCTCTTCTCTCTTTGTTCCTATACTGCTGCCAGAATTAATATTTGACATCCCCAAATTTAAATCCTCCCTGCTAATGCAGCAAATTACCTGTAAAATTGCCAGTTATAATACAAACATTACACCTCACAAACTATCCTTTCCTAAATTTATTTCTGGAGAGTTCAGATCAGACTGAAATATAATTTGAAAGCAACATGTCCTCGTGCCATTGTCCATACTTTGGCCCACTGAATTATTTGGTTCATTTATAGTCAGTCTCAAGCAAATTAGGAAGTGACAGAGCTTTCTTTAAATAACTGTCCTGAATGTCATAAATTGACAGAGATAATTTTAATTCTGCACAGAATGTCTCCTTTCATCAGGGCTGGAGAACTTCAGTGGGGCTGAGCACCATTTTTGCAGATTGACCCACACTCCAGGGGCCAAATTCCCAAATGGGTGGGGCTGAAGTGGGAAGGCTGTGTCAAAGCCAACTTACATAAGGCTTGCATAATACCAAGTTACTACTGAGGGCTCCGCCCTGCTTTTTCCAATTCATTAGTTTTTTTATCAAGAAGAAGCAAGGGGTTTGTCAGGCTTCATCTCTTCCCTGTCCTGGGCTATTGTGTGTGCACATGCACACATACACATGTCTCCCAAGCAACCTGCTGCTGCTGCTTCCACCTCACCACAGACAGCAAGCAAGCACAAGACCTCAGGTTGTCCCATCTCCACACACTGACAGCTGAGGTGGTTGCGGCAGCAACAGCAGGACCAGCTTCTTCAGCCAGCCCTCATACCTTGTCAGGCACACTATCCCCAGCAACTAGAGTCAAGCAGCACTCTGCATCAGCTTAGAGCATTGGAGAAGGAAGGAAGGACGGAAGGAAGGAAGTGCAGATGAGGGAGCAAAAGGGGAGGAAGAAAGGAAAAAGCCCTCACACTGTGCTAAACTCAGCCTATCCCCTCAAAAAAAAAAAAAAAAAAAAAAACTAGAGCAAATCAAAACAACAACCATCTCCCCATACCTTCAGCAGGGCAGAAAAACAGTTCACAAAGTCACAGGTTTTGTCACTGTATGAACCAAGACAAGCTTTGCACCATGTGAATGGTTGGCATTGATAGTATCAGTGACTGACAGACAAGGTCCATTTGGATAAACTAATGCTGTGTCTGGAAGAGCCCTGAGTAGACCATGAAAAACAAATGTAAGGTATTTTTTCATAAATGATCAACTTAGACAAAAACCTCTGATTACAAACGTTAGGGCTGGAGCTTTCAAAGGCCACACATTTCAAAAGACGGCTATGTCTGTGAATAAGCAAATCTGTGATTCAGATCTTTAGCTACTAAAATTGGCATGATTTAATTTTTTCCTGGTTGTGTACCACTTACCAACCAACCTGAATAATGTGTATGCACCACAGTAACCTCAACAAAGGAGCTGAGATATTGAAAACCATACAAAGGAATTTGCCATGAAAAGAACAGGAAAATGCTGGAAGGCATGTTTATAGTTAAATTTGGGCTGAGACAAAGATAGCAGGAGCAGAGTTTTGAGTTTGCAGAAAATGAAGCCATTTTGGAGTGCAATTGGTCTCTAAACATCTCATGTTGAATTAGAAGTGTTCTAGTTTGTTTTAGGAGTTTGTTCCTCATGTACTTGACTTATGTATTTGTCAGTGAATAGATGTTACAAAAGATACATACTCCTGTAGTCCTCAGTTTATTCTCTCATCAAAAGGAATCTAAACTCTGAACAGTTGACCATTGAACCCCTCCACACCTGAAGAAGTTGGAACTTTATAATATAAATTGCAAAATATTCAGTTTCCTTCTCCCTACCAAAGAGAGAGAGAGAGAGAAACTGTTCATATCTGCTTTTCGATTGGAAGGGGAAGTTTGTGAATTTCATTGACCTGCTGTGATGGTTCTACTAGTCATTTTTGTCGATATTTATTAAGAATCCAGTACTTATTCTGATAACTTTCAGAAAAGTCTGGAGATAAACAGTGTAGTTGAACATTTAATGAAGAAAATCTATGGGAGAAGATGGTGCAAGTCATGGTACAATGAACTGGCCTGATGGTTCATAGCCATCACCATTTCAAATTTTAATCCTTCCCTCTGCTATGTTATTATCCTTTGTGTGTGCAGGAGGCACTGACTTTATTATAATACTTCATTATGTAAAAATGGTAAATTTATCCAGCACTCAGCTGCTTGATATGTGTCCACTGTAAAAGCTGCTGCTGCTCCAGTTGTAACAGTATGAGATACTTGTTAAATGCTATATATCTTGACTGAGGGGCCGAAACACAGAAATTTGACTGCATACTGAAGTTTTCTTCCTTGCTTTGAAATAAATGACTGACATGAGGGGTATGCCTGACACCTGGAAAAGATCTGAGGAAGTAAAACAATAGAGCATGCCCTTCTGAAAGGCATTTGCCTATGCACAGAAATTCTGGCAAATCTAATTGAAACAATACAACACCAAAACAAGGTTACAAAAGAAATATAAAATTCCAGCATCTGTCCGCTTAGGAAATATCAATGCTCTGTTCTCTACAACAGTTTGCCATGGAATAGAGGTCCGAGTTTTCTTCTTTCTTAAAGCTACCCATTACATGATGCATTGGCAGTTATCTGCACACACAAACAGAGACTAAGAGGTTGCAGTAGAGACGGAGGAAGGCCAGTCTGTTTATTGATGTAAAAACTGTATGATTTACTTACAGGTGTGCAAACAGATCAGAAAATACAGAGAAGGGAGGAAACTAGAATGTTTTATGTCTGAATTGCCTAATCTTCAAAGTCAAGTCAGCTGCTTATCACCATGACAAGGCTTCCATTCAACATTTCATTCTGTTTCCATATGTTCAATGAAGTGGACGAGTCCACAAAAGCTCACATTAAAATATAATAGTTAGTCTTTAAAGTATAACTGTTTTTGTCTTGTCTTGTTTTGTTTCTTTGGATTTTGCCTGAAGCTGAGTGCCCAGTTAACCAAAACCTGGCCATTAGCTCACTTCACATTGGCCCAATCTCTGACGGTCACTAATTTTATGCCCTTCCCATTCCACCTACACTAAACCACAAAAGCATGATTTTTAATATACAGAATTTTCAAAAAACCTTGTGCAACAAGAATGAATGATAATGAAGGCAGAGGAAAAAGCTATTCTAGTATTTTTACAGAGAAACAAAGGGTCAGATCACACATTGAGGAAAAAACATATTTCTTCCTCTTGCAATGTTGTTCTCCCAGGCATGCAAACTTTTCAGTACTCTTGCCTAAGAAATCAGATTTGGAAACAAAGCCCTGATTTTTCCCAACTGGTCAACTGCAAAACCATGCTCAGGGTTTAACACTATATAGTGTTAACTGAGGCAGGCTAGCGTTAGAATGAAGACAGTCCTTTCCTCTTAACTGCTTGCTGCTTCTAGATGCAGAACCAGGATGCCATTTAGTAAGACCTACGGTTTCAAAATAAAAACCAACATTCCAGCATCTGTCTACTTAGCATCCAACACAGGAACTGTTAATGTTCTTTTCTCTACAATACTTTGCTGCAGGACCACACACTGTTTAGGTGTCTTCTTTCTTTAAAGCCATCTGTCATATCATATAATAGCAGTCATCTGCAGAAAAAGGGAGACCAGGAAAACTGCTGCTAAAGTCTGAAGTCTCCAAGGCTTTGATAGGGCCAGCCCTACCGTGAGTTTGATTGAGCAGATTTGGAGCGTCATTAGTTTATGTTTACTGACTAGAAAGGGAAAAGGGGCTTGTGGGATTTTCTGACTCAAGTGCCAAAACAACTTGGCTGTGAAAACTCTGTACCTTGACTGGTGAAGAGGATACTGTTCTTTGCAGATGTGCTTCTGTCAGCAGAATGCTTTCCATTGGCCTTCATCCTATACTCTTGGCTTGGTGGGTATGATGGAGATGGTGTATAATGGCAGAAGAGACTTGGCTATATCATGAAAGGTTACCTGGCCTTGAAAATGACTTCCATGAGGTCATCACACCCACTTTCTTCTTTGGCTATTTTGCCAAGCAATGCATTACAGAGGGATTAGGAAGGGAAAAGGAGAGTGTTTGCTAGGCAAACTGCTCAGAGGGATATTTATTTATTTAAAATATTTTTACCCTGCCTTTCTCCTTTAAAAGGACCCAATGCAACTTAAACCATTAAAACAGATAGATAAAAACAATAAATCATTCAAATATTTTAAAAGAATTAAATATACATTATATTAATAAAAGCATTATTAAAACAGATTAAAACAACAAAATTCTACACATTTTGATTTCAAAACCCTACTTAGACAGACAGCCATTGAGGGAAAGCCTACCTAAAGAGAAAGGCCTTTGCCTGCTTGCAGAAGGACAGCAAAGGTGGGGCCAGGCTGGCCTCCTGTGGGAGGGAGTTCCAAATTCTGGGCGCAACAACAGAGAAGGCCCTCTCCAGTGTCCCCACTCAATGCACCTGTGAGAGTGTCGGGACTGAATGAGAGGGCTCCCCTGATGGTCTTAACACCTGGGGAAGGCTCACAAAGGGAGATATGGTCTTTAAGATAGCTTGGACCCAAGCCATTTAGAGATTTATAGGTTAAAACCAGCACTTTGAATTGCACCCCAAAATGGATTGGGGTTATGTGATCCCTGTAACCAACCCCAGTTAACAATCTGGCTGCCACATTTTGAACCTGTTAACATTTCTGAACACTTTCCAAAAACAGTCCCATGTAGAGCACATTACAATAGTCCAGCCGAGATGTAGCCAAGGCATGTGTTACCATGTCCAGATCATACCTCTCAAGAAATGCAGCTGGCACACCAGTTTTAACTGTTCAAAGGCACTCCTAGACACTGCTGAAACCTGGGCATCCAGGCTCAGAGATTAATCCAGGAGCACATCCACGCTGCACACCTGTGTTCTCAGGGGGAGTGCAACCCCATCCAGCACAGGCTGCAACCCTATTCCTTGATCTGCCTTACAACTGACCAGGAGCACCTCTGTCTTGTCTGGATTAAGATTCAATTTATTAATCCTCATTCAGTCCATTACTGATACCAGACACCAATCTGAAACAACTTCCTCAGATTTAGATACAAATGAGAGATAGAGTTGGGTGTCATCTGCATATTGGTGACACCAAATCTGGAAACTCTGGACAACCTTTCCCAGCATTTTCATGTAGATGTTAAATAGCACAGGGGACAAAACAGAACTCTGATGGATACCATGGCCAGAGTGTCAAACAGGAGTTCACCACCACCACCTTCTGAGTCCTCTCCTCCAGGAAGGACCGGAGCCACCATAAAACAAGTCCCATTCCAGAGAGACAGCCCAGAAGGATACCACAATTGATGGTACTGAAATCTGCTAGAAAGTCCAACAGAACCAACAGAAACACACTCCTCCTGTCCAGTTCTGAATGTAGGTCATCCACCAAGGTGACCAAAGCAGTCTCCATCCCATAACCAGGTCTAAAGCCAGATTGAAATGGAACTAGATAATCCATCTCATCCAGAAACCCCTGGATAAACAAAGATTTATCATCTGCTCCATTCCAACACTATGGTGCCTGTCTGTGTAAATGGCAGACACAAAAGGGGAGAAATCAGCAGCTCTCACAAATAGAAGAAAGATGGACTGAAGTCTAGTGATGTACTGATAGGATGAATGACTCAATGGGTTTCAAGGATGAAAGCCTTCTCTTCAGGACCTGATTCTCTGCAACCAAAACCAATAAAGTTATCCATACCTTAAGAGAATAAATGTAGTGTAATGGCAAAGATAAGTCAAATCTGTTTGCGGTTGGTTGCAGATTTTCACCTACAGTCTGAAGCAACACATTTCATAAACAAGTTTGCCTTCTCATCTGCAGTTTATGAGAACTCACTTTTCTTCTCCCTCCATTATGGCATTATTAAAACATGCAGAGTAACATGTGTTTGCTCTACACACTTTAATAATGGCTGACTATAGAGTATGTGTGTATGTGCATGTGTGCACATGCCTGCATGTACAAATGCTTGTGGGCTGGATACACATATAAAGGAACTGACATTGTGTATGCCTGTGTATGGACAACAAATTGAGGAAATAAGAGAAATAAATTATTCCTATGTATATAGATGAAAAGAATATAGTTATTCCTATACACCTAGAGCAGGGGTCTCTACACTTTTCAGTATGAGGGTCACATCATATATTTTGCACATTTTTGAGGGCCAAAGGAGAGAAGGGGGACCCAAGCGATCCCCCGCTGTCTTTGCAAAGACAGCGGGGGTGGGGGATCACTTAGATCAGGCTTCACTGTTCTTCCTATTCCCACCCAGGCATAGGAAGAGAAGGGAAGAGGGACCCAAGCGACCCCCTCCCCGCTGTCTTTGCAAAGATAAACAGCAGGCAAGTGGGGCAAGGGAGCCTGCCCAATGGCTGATTGGCAGGCAGGTGGGAAGCTCATTGAACAGCTTCCCACCTCCTCTTCCTATGCCTGAGCCAGATAAAAAGGCAAGATGGGCTGGATGTGGCCCGCGGGCCGTAGTTTGGAGACCCCTGATCTAGAGAAAATCAAGCCTGAATTCTCATTAGAAGCTTTTGGGATGTCTTTAATTCATATTAAATAATAATTATGTGTCATTATGATGACCTTTCCCATTGATTATTAGGTGTAGAATACACTACCCTATAGTGGTTCTAGAGTACTCAGAAGTCTTTACCATTCCTTCCTCCTGAGGGTGCTATGGGACTGTGCAACTGTTCCAAGGCTGCATAGGATAGCTCTTCTTATGGAAGGCACAGTGAAAGGTCAGACTCTGGCTCTGGAGCAAGATAGCTAACACACTGCTGATGCACTGAGCTATCCAATCAGCTTCATTAATTTGTAAGGTCACCATCAGTCAGAAATGACTTGACAGCATACAACAAGTGTAGATAAGCATGCTTCTATGTCTACAAATAAGTGATCACTGTTAGTTCACTGTGTTCCTCTGTGGATTTATTCTGCTCCCAACTCTAAAAGAGAAGAATTAGCCACAAAAGTTTAAACCATCACATTATGTTTTTAAATTGAAAATTAATACCGTGAATCAGCAATACTACTGGTCTTTGTTTCTGCTGTGTTGAAAGCCCTGGACTCCAAATATTATCTTTTTTCTCTCATTTCCTCAGCTGCCATTTCCCAAGAGACCAGTGTGAGATCATGATCAAGGCGTTGGACTTGGCAAAAGAAGGACAAAACATGGCTCTCCAGATATTGTTGGGCTGCATTTCCCATCATCTGTTGCCAGTATAGCTGGTAGTGGAAAATGCTGGGAGTTGTAGTCTCAAAACATCTGTGGACTCCATGTTGCCTATCCTCAGATTAAATCCTTACTTAAATCCACACATAAAACTTCATAGGCGGCCTTGGGTATGTCAACATCTGTCAACCTAGCTTACAAGACTGTTGTAAAATATGGAGCCAGGAATTACATGTACTGTATCTCCCTGAGCTTTCTGCAGGAAGAGTGAGATAAAATTGTGATAAAGTAATTGCAATAAATGACAGTAACATATATCATTCTTTAAAATTTGAACTTTATCAGTAACATCCTATAAACTATTACTATTCCTACAGCCAATTCCTGGATCTTTTATTGTTCCTCTCATTGTCATTAATGCTTTATTAGCACTGTGAAAAACTCCAGTTGTGTCTTGTAGCCAGTAGGGTGAATTATTAAGAGTCTAATGAATCAATTTTTTGTATGCACTATCAGTAATTATGTTCCTTTGTTCTTTAATAACAGCTAATGTGCTGGAAGGAAACTCAATGGAGCAGGACGTGGAGAGCCCTGTTACAATACTTCCACCAAAGTTGCCCAAACAAGCCAGAGAAGATCTGCCAAAGCACTTAAGCAAAGAATGTACTAAGAGAAGAATCCAGAGGTATGTTAGGAAGGATGGAAAGTGCAACGTCCATCATGGAAATGTGAGAGAGACTTATCGTTACCTGACTGACATCTTCACTACCTTGGTTGACCTCAAATGGAGATTCAACCTGTTGATATTTGTCATGGTTTATACTGTGACTTGGCTGTTCTTTGGATTCATATGGTGGCTAATTGCTTATATCCGAGGAGATATGGAGCACATAGGGGATAAGAAATGGACCCCCTGCGTCAATAACCTCAATGGGTTTGTCTCAGCCTTTTTATTCTCCATAGAGACAGAAACCACCATTGGGTATGGCTATCGGGTCATCACAGACAAATGTCCTGAAGGAATTATCCTGCTTTTAATTCAGTCGGTTTTAGGATCTATCGTTAATGCTTTCATGGTTGGCTGCATGTTTGTAAAAATATCCCAGCCTAAGAAGAGAGCAGAAACCTTGGTGTTTTCTACAAATGCTGTAATTTCCATGCGAGACGGAAAGTTGTGTCTGATGTTCCGAGTTGGGGACCTTAGGAATTCACACATTGTGGAAGCATCAATAAGAGCTAAGTTGATCAAGTCTAAACAGACAAAAGAGGGAGAATTTATTCCACTCAACCAGACAGATATCAATGTGGGATATTATACTGGGGATGATCGCCTCTTTTTGGTTTCACCACTGATCATCAGCCATGAAATAAACCAACAGAGTCCCTTCTGGGAGATTTCCAAAGCCCAGTTGCCCAAAGAGGAATTAGAAATAGTTGTAATCCTAGAAGGAATGGTGGAAGCGACAGGTAATGTTTCTCATTCTTGTGTTTTTGGTAATGTAAAGTATTATAACTTTTCACACAAGGCAGTGCATTGTTTAAAAAAAATGTAAAAGATAATTAGAGCAAAATGCAAGAGGGGCCAAATCACACTCAGGGGAAATATATATTTCTTGCTCTTACAATATTTTCCCTCCAGGCACTCGAATCCTCAGTTATTTTCCTGAGAATTCTTATGTGCAAACGAAGACTGTGTTTCCCTCCCATCAATTACAAAAATAAAATCGAATATGTTTTACATTGTACAAAATGTGGACAGAGGCAAGCCTGCGTTAGAATAAACAGGCCTCTTTTGTGTGTGTGTTTGTGTGTATGAAAGGGAGACAGAGAGAGAGAGTGTATGTATGTATGTATGTATGTATGTATGTATGTATGTATGTATGTATGTATGTATATATATATATATATATATATATATTCTCTCTTTCACACACACACACACACTTAAAAGTATGTATGTATGTATGTATGTATGTATTCTTGCTATGACCTTCTCTCACCTTCTCTCTGCAGTAGCCAGTGTGAGCTCCTTCCCTCAGCAGTGCACAGAGCAGCTGTTCAGTGGCTCTGCCCACCCGCCTGCTTCCAGCCAGCCACAGTGCACTGATTAGCTGTTCAATGAGCTTCCCACCTGCCTGCCAATCAGCCATTGGGCAGGCTCCCTTAACCCACTTGCCTGCTGTTTATCTTTGCATTGTTATAGCGCTATGTCACTTTGAAATATTAAACCAAATAAGTGAAGATCCACAGATGTCTTGGAAATGCAACAATTTAAATAAACATGACATAAATTGTGAGTGTAGTACCCAACATTGGTACAGCTCTTTAAAAAACACTGGATTAAACATTGCCCCAAGGGAACGCACACATCAGTTCAAATACCATATGACTGCCGCATGACTTTACTTCAATTCCAATAATACTGCCACATAATCAGGAGTATTCCACTAATGTAACCACACTCTTAAATGTACTTAACTACATTTTTTCAACTGTCACAGGAATCAGGTGGGCTGTTGCAGACCTAAGCACTTGATTTGATTAGGTCTAGAATCTAAAACCACTTGTCTTAAATCATCAGCTCAAGTCAATTCAATAGTTACTTTTGGTTTACCTTCTTTTATAAAACGATATATGTTCTGAAATTTCCATATTTATTAAGATGTCAGATCTGTTTTTATTTTGTTTCTCCTCCACCCCCAGTGAAAGATTTAAACAATAGATGCTGGATTCAATCTATGTTGTGTCAAAAGTGAAGTCTAGGCTAGAGATGGGGGTACAGTGGACCCTCGACTTATGAAGGTCCCTACTTACAAAAATTTCGAGGTACGAAAAGCTCCGGCCGCAAAATTTTGGTTCGACTTGCGGCCGGAGCTTCGAACTACGAAAGGCACGGGGAAAGGGCGGGAAATTCAAAGCCGCCCCCACTGCCCTCTGCCTCCCATCCCCGCTGCCCTCTGCCTCCCGTCCCCACGGGGACAGGATGCAGAGGGCAGCGGGGACAGGAGGCAGAGGGCAGTGGGGGCAGCTTTGGAAGCCCGGCAAGCCAAAAGCCGCCCCAACCTCCGCGCCCGCTGCCGGCTTTCGGCTTGCCGGGCTTCAAAAGCTGCACCCGCTGCCCTCTTGTCTCCTGTCCCCGGTGCCCTCTGCCTCCTGTCCCCGTGGATTCCAATACGGATTAATTCCGTAAGTCGAGGGTCCACTGTATTCGTATACGAATACAAATACCCCCGCACAGGTGGACATAATGAGGGTCCAGCCCCATGGGGTTGGATGGTCCACTCACATTCTTCCGCTGCCACGACCTCCGTGGAGCCTCCCAATGGCTCCAGAGATCGCATTCGGCTCGCCACTCCTGGCAGGAAGTGGGACGACAAGCCTCTCTGCTAGGTCAAAGAGTGGCTCATCGAACGCGATCTCCGGAGCCATTGGAAGGCTCCGCAGAGGTCGCAGCAGTGGCAGAACGGTGAGTGGACCCTCATTATGTCCACTTGTGTGGGGGTATTCATATTCGTATACGAATACCTCCATCTCTAGTCTAGGTTTCAGAAAGATATTTTCTTATGGTATTAGCAGCTTCTGCCAGTCAGAGCACATGGTACTGTGATGAATCATGGAGCAGCATTGTGACATAGGAGAAGCCAGAGTTCCACATTTGGCATTGCTCTTTGTGATATTCTACCATGCAAATGGTTTCCAGTTGTGGCATACTATTTTTCAAAAGGGGTATTGTTCACTGTGAGACTGTTACCGGCCAAATTTGGGTTCTAAGATTCTCTGGCAAGGAATCAGGCATAGACGCAACAGCTGAACCATAGGCCCAATTTTATTTGAATAGCAGCAAAGAAAAGGTCAGCTGGGACTTCTCTTAAAAGCAGAGAAGACCCCGAAAATACAGTGTACATATGTTTTATAATGATACAGACAAAGCGTCATAAAAGTACAATTCTATTGGTCATTTGTACCCCAAGTTTGGATCCAGTCCCTCATTGGGTAATGATGCCAACTATGCTGATCTATTGGCTACCTATAGATATGCAGATTGTGTGCTCATGTGTCCTTTGCTTATGCTCAGGAAGCGTCTAAATGTCTGGGGAAAGAATCTTATCTTTTGGTATGTTTATGTGTTTCTTTCCTGGGCCCTGATATATGGCCTTCACTCTCTGGCTCTCCTGCTGGTGATGTTCCGACTATTATCGCCTGGTTCCTCCTTGGCCACATTCCTTAGCTAGCCATCTGCTAGATCAAAGGTGAAGGGGTGCAGGGAAGAGTAACTAAAGGAAGATCCTATACTATCTGTGAATGTTCCTGGGCCTAGTTGCTGTGAGGCCTGTGTTTTCTCTGCTAAGGGTTATAATAAAATCTAGTTTGATTCTGCTTAAGACCAACAGGTAGAAAGGCCTGTTCCATCTGCTGGCCCCATTCCAAATACACAGATAGGCATAGATCAGTGGTTGCCAACCTTTGGTCCACCAGAAGGTAAGGTGGACTTCAGAGCCTAGAAGCCCCACGGCACTAACATCATATAGTGAAATACAGTGATTGTGGGATCATCACAGTTGTTCCTTTGAAGAATAAGAGAGTCAACTCCATTCAATGAAGCTAAGTTTGATTGGTAACTTCCTAATTATGTCATAGAAATAAAGAAGTTACTTACCTGTAACTCTGGTTCTTCGAGTGGTCCTCTGTGAATTCACACTAATGGGTTAATCTGCGCTCGAGCAGAGCAGCTTCGGAAACTTTCACAGCTTTAAGCACTTGGTGCTGGCACCTCCCCTACACCAGCTATATAACTCCGCCCCCGGCACCCAGCCCTCAGTTCTAAGGAACCGACCGCCGCTGCCCAGCATGCCATGGCACACATGACGGACAGCGGGGATGAGGGCGGGACGTGTGAATTCACAGAGGACCACTCGAAGAACCAGAGTTACAGGTAAGTAACTTTTTTTCTCCTTCGTGGCCTCTGTGAATACACACTAATGGGTGACTGGCAAGCTGACTCACCAGGAGGAGGGACATCACGAAAGTGCAGACGCCAGGACAGCTCGACCTACCGCAGCCTGAGCCTTTGGACAGACATCCAGGCTGTAGTGCGAGATGAAGGTGGACAGAGTGGCACGTGTGGCAGCACGGCAGACATCCGCGATGTCCACTCCATGGAGAAAGGCTGTTGAGGATGCTACAACTCTAGTAGAGTGAGCTCTCACTGACTTTGGAAGAGGAGTCTCTGCCAAATCATAGGGAAGATGGATGGTCTTGACTATCCATCTAGAGATGGTCTGAGAGGAAGCCGGTGCTCCGAAGGAGGAGCCAGCATTGGTGACAAAGAGACGTTGTGAGGCACGAAAAGAGGCCGTGCGATGCACATAATATGACAGAGCACGCTTCACGTCTAGAGCGTGCAGAGCTGTCTCAAGCGGTGAAGATGGTGTGGGAAAGAAAACAGGAAGGACAGCTGGCTGGTTCAAATGGAAGGCAGAAAAATACCTTAGGCAAGAAGGTAAGGTCTGGCCGTAAGGTTACTTTGCAGAAAAGAGGATCTGCTCTTAGTGTAGCCAGTCCTCCAGCCCTGCAAGCTAAGGATATCGCCAGGAGAGAGGCAGTCTTGAGGGTTGGCAAGCGGAGCGATGCTGACACCAAGGGCTTGAAGGGAGGCCTCATAAGCCGCCGAAGGATTAATTGGAGAGACCACTGCGGTGTTAGTGGTCTATAGGCAGGGCGCATATTCTCCAGGCCTCGGAGAAATAGCTTGCAGGTAGAACGGGCCAGTCCCAGGTGAAACAGGTGAAGGAGAAACTGAAGGAATGCGTCCAGAGACATTGGCCTAGTAGGCAAATGTCGTCTTGATGCAAAGTGACAGAACGCCTACCCATTAAAGGAGTAGGTCAAGGTGGTAGAAGGTTTGCGAGCATGATTGAGCACGTCTGTTACTGACGGGGAAGACTCCAAGCCGACAGGCGGAGGGACCTGAGGTCTGGATGAAACATCCGACCCCTGTCAGTAGATGAGGGACCAGCTGCAGTGTGATGTATTCCGCAGCTCACGGGAGCAGGATCAAGAACCATGGCTAGCGAGGCGACCAAGCATGACATTTGCACACTCATGTTGGACTCGAACGACAGTCCTTTGAAGAAGGGGGAAAGGTGGAAACATGTAGAGGAGGCCCCGTGACCAATTCGTCAGGAAGGCGTCCCCTAGGGAGTTGCAGCCGATGACGGCTCGGAGCCGAACATGGCACACTTCTTGTTCGTCTGAGATGCAAAAGCGTCTATGTCTGGAGTCCCCCATCAATGACAGAGGCAACGAAAGATGGTATCGTCAAGAGCCCGCTCGTGAGAGCAGGACTATAGTCTGCTGAGATGGACTGTCATGGAATTGTTCTTGCCTGCCAATGTACAGCCACCGGATAAAAGTGGCGAGCATAACACCATTCCGAAAGGTCGATGGTGTGAAAAAGAAGGCGTAACGAGTGAGTGCCGCCCTGCTTGTGTATAATAAACTGCAGTGGTATTGTCTGATGCGACCTGGACCACCCGACCCCGGAGTAGGGGCTCAAAGGCCCGAAAGGCCTTGGTGATTGCCAGGAGCTCCAGCACAATGATATGCAGGTCGGCTACTATCATGGACCAGCGGCCAAGGGCAACGTGGTGGCGTAGACAAGCCCCTGCAGCCTGGCGGGCTGGAATCCACCACTGACTGAACCAACCGGGTCAAGAGACCAAAGGGTCTCCCTATCTGTAGGTTGGGGGGGATCTCCACCAGTCCAGTTGTGCAGCGAGTTCCGGAGTCACCTGGAACAACGTGGATGGGTGGTCGCAAGAAATCTGAAAGAGTGAGAGAAACCAGGCTTGAAGGGACTGCATCCTCAGTCGAGCATGCTGTCCCACAGCTGTGGTAGATGCCATCAGCCCCAGGAGTCGCTGGACCTGTAGGACAGGGAACCAAACGCCTGAAGAGAAGGAGCATAACAAATTATGCATTTTCACAGACTTGTTGTCAGGGGGAAAAAAGCCTGCTTCAAGAAAGCATCCAAAGTCGCATTAATACAATTTACACATTGCGTAGGTTGCAAAATCAGCTTCTCTATGTTGACCTTTAGTCCTGACGCTGACAAAAGAGACAGTGTCAAGGACATGTGTTTACAAGCTTGTGACTTAAGCGGCCAGGAGCCAGTTATCCAAATATGGGTAAACAGTGATTCCCCCAACTGAAACCCTGAGAAGCGTTGATAGTCTGACCGGATGCCAGCATGAAAATGAGCATGTTACGGTAAACCAACTCCCTGGACGTAGCATGTGAATAACAGAGTCCAAGGAAGCCATACGGAATCTACGTAGAGTAATAAAAGAATTCAGGCCTCCAAAATCAAGGAAGGGCCAGAGGCCTCCATCCTTTTTGTGGGGGGGTTGTTGGGGTGGCCTTAACGTGGCCTGTGACAGGAGGTACATCGAATTCAATGGCATAGCTGGTAGCTATGATAGAGAGTACCGAAGTGTTAGATGTGAAGGAACACCAATTGGAAGATGAGGGGCCAAACGGACTGATTGGTCAACGACAGAAAAGTCAAGTGCAGTAAAGAGACCGCTCGGTTTTGCGGTCCTGCCTGCGGTTTTGTTGGTCAGGGCGCTGCCTGCTCACATGTCTAGGGGGTGGTGGCTGGTAACTTTGGGGTTGAGGCCTTTGACGTTCCTGGGATGCCCTAGGCTGGTAGGAACATCACCAGGTACTTGCAGTTGTTACTCCGCAAATGACTATGCCACCTTCCAGAGCTTGAGCAGGTTATCAAAAATAACATTAGTTTTCCGACCAAAAAGCCCTACACCAACAAACGGCAGGTCCTCAACCCGCCAGTTGTTTGGATGCTGGTTTAAGGCATGTCGAGCAGCAATGCGCTCGTGACACGCCTGCCCCATTGCCTCCTAGTGATATGGGGTGCCTTAACTGTAAAGGTGCACAGGAGCTACCCGCAGAATGGGCAATGCCAAATTCCATAAGTGGTGATGATAAGCACCCATGGCAGAGGAGTAGTTGGCTACACGGCGGCCAGAAAATAAAAACACCGACCAAAGAACTCCTTATCTGTAAATGGTAAAGGAGGGTGACTAACTACGGCAACTGATATGGGCGTAGGAAGATTGGTTGGAAATCTTCCTCCCCTTCTGAATCTTGTGAGTCCCAGGCTGAATAAGGTAAGTCCTTCTGACGATTAGGGGAGAAGTCTTTCCTAGCATGAGCCTGACCAAGCCCAGTCTCAATACAGTTGCCGGGACGGAGAAGGCTGAAAGGGTTAACAGCGGGTTAGGTCGAACCCGCGGACACTTTGCTGCCGGAGCTGAGTTCGAGGCAGCACTACACCTTTCAGGCGTAGGTGGAGGCACAAAGCACTCCTTAGCCCATGGCTCAGAACAGTGCCAGGTGGAGTGGGGCGGCGGTGGTGGCAGAAAAGGTGGCGGAAAAGACTCATAGCTCCTGTACCGGACAAAAGGGACTGGTCCTGCACGAACTTGTCGGCGTGATAGGACCCTCCTGAGGAAAATTACTCGGGTCTGACAGTAGCCGGGTTCTAGGGTTGACTCCTATGAGTCCCTTCCCTATGAGCCTATGCTGGTGCCGGCGGCTGAGGTGAGACTGCAGGCTACTGTGTGAACGAGCCCATTGATAAAAGAGGGCTATTTCATGCCAAATAATGAGCCACCAAACAGGTGCTTACCCCAGACAGGAATAACACTGACTAGCGGGGCTAGCAGTGGGAGCTGCAGGGCCCCCCCCCTTTTACAGGCAAAGCCAGGGCTGCCAAATGTTGCCAGAAAGCTCTTGCTTTGGCACCTATCTGATTTTGGGAATAGCAACTGTGTGAACTAAATGAGGGCTGTTTTATGCCAAACTACCCGCCAACCTAGCGGTTCGAAAGCATGCAAAATGCAAAAATGCGAGTAGATAAATAGGTACCACCTCGGTGGGAAGGTAAACGGCGTTCCATGTCTAGTCACGCTGGCCACGTGACCACGGAGGATTGTCTGCGGACAAACGCTAGCTCTATGGGTTGGAAACGGAGATGAGCACCGCGTAAGATCGAATCCATGCGACGGAGTGAGCCTCCCGCCAACCTAGCGGTTCAAAAGCATGCAAAATGCAAAAATGCAAGTAGATAAATAGGTACCACCTCAGTGGGAAGGTAAACGGCGTTCCGTGTCTAGTCACGCTGGCCACGTGACCACGGAGGATTGTCTGCGGACAAACACTAGCTCTATGGGTTGGAAACGGAGATGAACACCGCCACCTAGAGTCGGACACGACTGGACAAATTGTCAAGGGGAACCTTTACCTTTACCTTTTACCAAAAGGTGTTACCCCAGTCAGGCATATCACTGATAGGTGGGGCTGGCAGTGGGAGCTGCAGGGGGGCCTTTCTTTCCCCAAAGGCAAAGCCAAGGCTTACTGTATGTTGCCAGAACATCTTCAGCCTCGGCACCCAGCTCTCTCCGGAATTAGCAGCTGTATGAACAAGCCCATGATGCAAGAGGGCTGTTCCATGCCAGCCTCTCAGAGAGGCTTTTAGCCCATGTCAGGAGAATCACTGACAGGCGGGGATGGCAACCGGAGCTGCAGGAGGCCCTTTCTTCTTCCAAGGGCAGGGCATCAGACGCCCAACTCACTGCAGGTTAAACAGCTGTATGAACAAGCCCCTTGATGCAAGAGGGCTGTTCCGTGCCAACCTCTGCCGGGAGGTTTTACCCCATGTCAGGAGAATCACTGACAGGTGGGGATGGTGACAGGAGCTGCAGGGGGCCCTCTCTTCTTCCAAGGGCAACCCTAGGGCTACAGGTGCCCAGTTTACTGCAGGCTTGACAGCTGTATGAACGAGCCCCTTGATGCAAGAGGGCTGTTCCGCACCAACCTCACACAGAGGCTTTACCCCATGTCAGGAGAATCACTGACAGGCGGGAATGGTGGCCGGAGCTGTAGGAGGCCCTTTCTTCCTCCAAGGGCAAAGCTGAGATGCTGTCCTCTTCTTTTTGACACGAAGAGGAGGATTTCAAACAGGTGGAAAGCTGTTGCTCTTGAGCCTGGGGGTAACCTTGCTAAGAAGGTAAGAGAGACCTTATTTCTTTAAGAGAAAAAGCCCTTAGGGCTCTAAAGCCGGCTTTGTAAAGGCTTTGTAAAGCTTTTACAAAGAACACCTAACGCCGGCTTGTGCATTTCCCCCCAGGCAGAAGAAACAACTTGTGAAGAAAGGAAAGGAATAGAATTTTTTTTTTTACTTGCGAAGTTCCTAACGAAGCTGCTGCTACAGCGGCTGTCGAAAAAAGAACTGAGGGCTGGGTGCCGGGGGCGGAGTTATATAGCCGGTGTAGGGGAGGTGCCGGCACCAAGTGCTTAAAGCTGTGAAAGTTTCCGAAACTGCTCTGCTCGAGCGCAGATTAACCCATTAGTGTGTATTCACAGAGGCCACGAAGGAGAATCAGACATTACAAAAAGTAACATAACACAAAATGACCAGAACAAATTTAGGCAAAGGCCAGTCCAGACCTATAGGTGGATCTGACATTGCATAAGAGAAGGTGTATAAAGGGCCACTTCAAACTGCTTTTTCCAAATTAAAACATGTATCTCAAAGCACAATTCATCAAAAATTCATAAAGGCAAAGCAGAGGGCGACAATGGCATAAACCAGGTGTGTTCATAGGAAGAAGAATGGCAGACGCAAAAACTTGTGAAAATGTCCAAAGCAAGACCCGATATTTGTGGCCAATAAAGACAGCTCTGTGGCAAGACATGATCCTTTGAAGGGGCTGGCAAGAAATAAAACAAGTAAAATCCTGTAAAAAAAACCGCTATAGTTCAGATATAGTGATTATTATGATGCACTATCATGATGATTTCAAAAGCAAGAGGAGCAACTAACTGGTTTACTGCAATGAGCAGACATGAATACAAAATCAAGTTTACAGCAAGATGCTTTATGAGCCATTTAAATCATACATATTTAAAGGAGACTGAAAAAACCGACAGCCCAGCCTCAGTACTAAGATGTCATGTGAAATGGGATGTAAATGTTTTTTTAGCCAAAGTAGGGCAATCTCAAAGTACCTGCTGGAGCTACTTACAAATAATTCCATTCTGCTAAGAATAGAAACAGAGTTTCTGTTTATCATCTAGACTGAAACCCACGCAAAGAGGTAACAAGTGTCCAGTAGAATAGGACTGGATGTGACTTAACTACCTGTTCCAATAGAAGTGACTTCCTAGGAAGTGTCCCTGGGATTCCAGCTTATTTTGCCTGCACAGTTTACATTATTATATTAAGGATCAACCTATACTTTATAGATAACCCTTCATTAAAAGACAGAATTCCTTAAGTGCTGAAAATGTCTGCTGGTTATCATAGGATCTTATTCATACCTCCTGTAGTTTGCAAATCAGATTGCTGTGTTTTTTGGTTGGCCATCAGGAGACAATAAGAAGCTTCATTTGGAAGTATGACTGCTCAGTCACAAATGTATGCCTAAATCCCTAGATATTAATGGATAATGTATAGTTTACACCAGAGTAATGGTTCACAACTGGGGGGCATGCTGGACTGTATGGCTGGCTTCAGAAAATATCAAGAATGAGTAGTCCTTCAAGTATATCTTCAGGAGGGGGTGCAGCCAAACCTTGTTCCTAGCAGAGTCAATTTGTCTGCATAACAAGGGACTGTATTTACAGACATAGAAATCAAAACATCATGTGTAATGTGGCCCAGTTTCTTACTTCTTGTTGGATTTGTTTACACAATTCACTATTCTGATATACTTTATACATTGAAGACGTTTTTCAGAAATATAAAGGCTGAAAATAACCTCTGTGAAACAAGGAATCTAGGATCACTTCTGTTTAACCACAGCCTTTTCTTCAGACCAGTAAAATCACTTGTTCAGAGCTGCTTGTAACTTTTGCAAACTCTGCATAAGATAAATATTTTTGTTGAATAAAAATAAAATATTTACATGTGAGGTTAAGAAAAAAGAAACCCCAGATTCACTGTAAAGATAGATTGACCTCTTTCTATCTAATCATTTATATCTGTGTGCAGTTTCATTTATGTTTCTGATGAAGAAGCAGCTCCCAAGTAATGTTTGCAGAATGGTTTATGGTTACATAAAAAGCATGCTCACCAGCTGTGGAAAATGTGTTTGAAAAGCAGTAAACTGTGTACACAGAATGTTATTTAGATACTAAATGAGGCAATCAAATAGATTACCACTTTATGATGCTAGCCTGACCCCTCACTATTACCATGTTGACGGATTGATTATTGACTCTTGGTCACTGTTCTGATAAATGGCCACATCTATTCTTCATCCTCAGAGCTGTGTATATCTGGTGTTTTTAAAAAGCCATCATCTTCTATATCAGGTAGCTAAATAATCCAGACCATATGGATTATGCAAGTTAAGCACAATTTTAATGGACACAATTTATTGTGCTTTTGTTATGCAAAGGAGCAAGAAGTCATAAAGCATGCTCCTATAGCATAGGATACCGTATTTTTCCATGTATACGACCGCCCAATGTATAAGATGACCCCCAATTTTGACCCTTGCTGGAGGCGGAGGAGCAGTCAATGGGCAACCGCGAGAGGCGGAGGCAGCTGCGCTTGGCCTCCTCTTGCGGCTGTCCATTGACTGCTGCCTCCACCTCCAGATCACCTCATCCAGCACCACCCAAGATAACACGCCCAAGGAGGAACTACAGGCAGAAGCTCAACAGGTCACCATTCAACAATTCCCTCCCACCCTGCCGGAGGAACGCAAACACTAGAAGAGTTTGTAAAAATACATGCCCCCACCCCCGCCAGCTAGATGGGCTGCAACCAAGCCCAAAACTCTCTCTCTCCCCCACCAGCATGCGACCCCCACACCACAAAGAGCCCCCAATCTCCTGACTTTCTTCCTTGAGCGTCCTTCTCCAGGGCCATTTTTAAATGGATCTCCTCCCCTCCCGCTCTTAAAGAGGCCCCACCCTGCTTCCGTTGGTGAGAAAACAAGCGAGGCGCTTGCGTGGTCAGCAAAAAGTGTCCCCCTTGCCGAGGCTGGCAGAGTGTGGGTGCCCTTTTGCCTGGGCATTGCGGAAATTGCCGCATCTTGACTTGCAAGAACATGGAGTGAGACGGGGAGGGAGAAAAAATGACCTCCGAATATTACAAAAAGTGCATTTCGCCTCTGTCCACATAAGTTCACTGTGACTCTGTGGCGGCGGCAGCAGTCAATGGGCAGCCACGAGAGGCGGCTGAGTGAGGCTGCCTCTGCCTCTCGCTGCTGCCGCCGCCGCCGCCACCGGATCGCCTCCTCCAACACCACTCGCAGGCTCCCTTCGGGCAGGGGATAAGGCGGTACTGTGAGCTGGAGGTGAGCCCCAGCACTGGCTCCTTTGCCTCCACCTCTTTCCGTGTATAAAATGACCCTCAATTTTTCCTCTAATGATTTTAGGGAAAAGTGTCATTTTATACACGGAAAAATACGGTATATAGCACAGAGTGTGTAACTAAAAAAGTGAATGGATGAATATTGCACAGTTCAACTGCTAGCATGTGCTGTGCCTTATGCTGTTTCATCACATGCTTTCAAAGAACTAGAAAGTAACCATCCTAGTTTCTTTTAAGAAAGAAGAATGCAGAGAATTACTTTTAGATATAACTTAAAAGTAACTAAATGCTTTCTGAGTAGAGATGGGCACGAACTAAAAAACGAACCAGGAAGTTAGTTAACAATCGCTGGTTCGTTGGTTTGGGTTTGTCAAAACCGACAAACCTGAACCGACCCAAACCACAAACTTTCTTTAATGAACTTCCTGGTTTGTCTCCCCTGCCCCCACAGCCTGCTGCCCCACTCCCTTTCCACTACCCCCATCACCTCCCTACCTAGTCCTGTTGCCTCCTCCTCTTCAACCTCTGCCTCCACCACCATCCTGAGAGAGAGCATTTTTATGGTTCGTGCCCATCTCTACTTCTAAGTCTTGGAATCATACCTGTAAGTAACTAATTATCAAAGTAACTTTTCTGAGTTCTGTCAATATCTCACAAAATTACAAAATTAGCTTTTGAATTCACCAAATTGTTTCCTCGGGTGGATGTTAAACAACAGGGGATGGGCTGGAGGGGAGGAAGCTGGGCCTGATGCTTTTGCCTCCAAGTTTGCAGTCCCAAAAGGAATGCAGAAGGAATTTTCCAAACATAACTGAACTTAGTATTCCTAAATTCAAAACAGATGATGTGTGCAAATGTTGAATGGACTCTGTACGCTTTGTGTGTGCAAATTCTGAGATTACTTTTAAGTGATAATACCCTATGTACAGGGTCGATAGTTGCTAGAGCAAATGTAACCAGTACTAACAACAAATTACATCCCATCTCCTTGTGATGGCAAATCATTTTCCTTCCGTGTCAAAATCCTGTTCCTGAGTAGGTAAATGCAGTATTCTCCAAAACACTCAAAAACAGAAATTACCCACATCCATTTTTTCAAAGAATAGTGAAATGGGAAGTTACAATATGGCACAACCATCCACCGAGCTCATTAAATCATGCTGGGATTTTGTTCTAACTCACCATCTGGAAGATTTTTTTCCCTTCACAAAAACAAAGTTGTGTTCTCTTTTTTTCCAAACACATCTCAAAGGTGAGCAAAACCTATTTTGCTTGGCAAAGTCTTTCAAGCAGCTTCATCTCCACATAAAAAACAACTAAGGTGTGTAAGAGACTGAAAAACACAGATTGTGATTAACTGTGAGATCAGCTTAACTCTGAATTTTCCCTAATATGTGATGAAGGGGATTGAGTTGAAGTTTGTACAAATGGAAAGAAAATGTCCATTTCCAAAAGACTGATCTATTTATTTAGCTTCACCTTGTTAAAATCCCTTTCCCTTTTTTTCTGTAGTCCATTTACACCCCATGAACCTCATGAATTTGACATTTAAAGCTAGACTAGAAATTAAATCTTCCATTTCAATCAAGGGTGATTTTGGTGGGCACTGCATAAACACTAACCAGTCTTTTTAGATAGCTGTTTGCTGCTACATTGATATTTTGATTTTATCACTTTGGAAAAAATGTGATTTCTTAAAGCATGATTTCATAAATTTCCCATTGTCACTTAATAATAACCATGTGCCATCAAGTCATTTCTGAATTCTGGTGATCCTTTTCAGGGTTTTCCAGGTAGAGAGTAATCAGAAGTGGTTTACCATGTACAATATCAATGGTATCAATATCTGCTGATCCAAACATAGTCTCAAAGAGATCAGGAGAAATTGTGGGTGAGATTCGCCTAAGTACCTAAGTATTTTTAAAAGTAGGCCAGCGTTGCTCATTACCATCTCAGTATTTATTCTTTTATTTCCTTTAGCTTAATGAGAAATGCTAATCATTACCTATAAAGCCCTCTGCAGCTTGGGTCCAGGATACCTAAAGGATTGTATCTCCCCATATGAGCCTCCCCTTAAGATCATCAGAGGAGGCCCTCCTCTTGGTCCCATTGCCAGCTCAGGCATGGTTGATGGGGATACAAAAGAGGGCCTTCTCTGTGGCTGCTCCCAAGTTATGGAATGTTCTCCCTTAGCCCCTCCCTTTTATCCTTCTGCTGACAACTGAAGACCCACCTTTTCAGGTAGGCTTTTAAAAATCATGACTGAGTCCCTGGATGCAATTTCTTAGTTAAGGTAGTTTTTAATGTTTTACATGTTTTAGTCATTCAATGGATTTTAATCAGTTTTATAGTTTGTTTTTTAATATGTAACTTACTGTGTTTTGAATTCTATTCTTTTTAATACTGAGAGCCACCTTGAGTCCTCTTATCAGGAGAAAGGCAGCCTATAAATAGGAAAAATAAAAAATAAGAAAATAATAGAAAATAGAAATATTAAGAAAATTAAATGTTGGTTGTGTATTCCATCTGAAAAATGTGAAAATATTTCTGCCCTTCAAAGCAGTGGAAAAATTACCAGCTTTACAAATTTTAACTATTTGATAATATGACACATACATTCTTGTCATGTATTTTGTGCTTTATATATTTGTACTTATAGCTATAAAAGATAATGTCCAGTGTCCTATTGCTACTTCCAACTAGATTAGAGACCCATTAAAACAAATGGTAATTCAACACATATGTAATCCCATTAAGTCAATGGGTTTACTCTAGTTGGAGAAGGAGTAAGATACTGGCCAATGTGTGTGGCTGTTTCCCAGTTCCATAGTTTACATGAAACTTTACAATCATAGTAAGGGAACACAAGAGTGTGCAGTTGTGGTTATTTATGTTCCTGAACACACTAATTAATTTTAATTAATTATGCCTTTACTATTGAAAGCTGCAATAGCATCTTCAGTCACTAGGTGACCAACACTCAACAGCACATAGCTTTGCAGTCAGTACAGACTGAAAATAATAATCTCTGCCTATCATTAGAATGTAAGCTTTAGCAATATCTAGATGTAAGAAGCAATACCTATTTTTACATCATCCAGCTTGCAAAAAAAAAATCCCCATTGCTTTTCAGACTCTCCACAAATTTGCACTTTTGTAAAATGGGTGCCAATTAAGTAAGTGAAATGCCTTCTATCTGATTTGTTAGCTTCCAAACACTATTTTTATTTCCAGTAACTGTAACTATGCTCCCACTGTAGTGTGACAATGAATTAAGTCCTAGAATTATTATTGGCTATGCCTTTGTAATAAGAAACCAAGCCTTTTTAGAAGAAAATCATAAATGTGCTAGAAACAGAATCCTTTAATTTTAAAAAAATAGTATTCTTTTTTCTTCTACATCACATCCACCTTAATCGTCTTACACCCACGCGACTGGCTCGACTTCAATGACACTGTCTCCTCTAACAGCTTAAGAAACTGTTACATATTTCCATGATAACTGAAAATGAACAAATTTCAAACCAAGTTGTTAAATTCCATATACTTTGGAACAGTGTGTGGGTGTTGCACAGATTGGCACAAAGGAATGAAGACATTCCTCTGCCTTTATGCACACATGTGCGCGCACGCACACACACACACATATAGAAGTATGCCTACACTTCTGGAAATTTGCATAAATGCTTTTACTACATAGTAGGCATAGTTAAGGAAGCTGTATGTGACACCAACGCATTGTGATTGATAGTGCAAAGGCTCAATTGAATCATTTTTAGCCTTTGAAACTATCAATCACAATGTCACATAAATAATAAATTCCGTATCTGGCTATTTTACTGTCCTGGATCCTTCCTGAGTTGCCCATCTGTAAGTAGAATACAACCCACTCTGATTGGTGGGTACCGGTGAAAATGTGGGAGGCAATTTTCTTTGACTCCTCCTTCCCCTGCAGCCACCATTGGCCCATCAATAGGTAGAGTTAGACAGCCATCTCCAATGTCACGCTACCAAAAGTATCAAATTGGGCCTTCCCCAATGGGGAGGATTCCACAACTGCTGCCTATTCTCTCTTCACAAATGCCACCTCACCTTGAGGCCATGCTGTCTACTCCACCCTCCCTTTCTCCTTCCTCCCTTGCTTGGACATGATAATATGACCACCACTGGAGCCACTTTCTTCTCACTGCTTGACTTGTTTGCCAGACTTCCACTCTCCCCCACTAGGTAAATGTCAACAAGACATGGCAAAAGGAGGGGTGGGGCAGGGAAGGAACCTGGAAGTGGTGGACAGGCATGGTATTTCTCCTTCTGCCTCAGGCAGCAGGTGAGCTTGCGCTGCCACCGCCACCACTACTGCTGCCTGCAAAACCATGGCTGCTGCTCAAGTGGGGCTCCAAGCTTCCGGAGGAGATTTGCCTCCCACTAGAGGCAGCATCTCATGAACAGAGTTCTGCTCCTAGAAACTGAGGATTAAGGCTGTTGTCTTTCTGTTTCCTGTTGCTGCTGTTACGGTGGTTGCTTTTTGATGCTGTTTTATGCTATTGATGTCTGCTTTGAAACTGTCATTAAAAAGGAGATAAGATATTTTTAAATTTAAAAAATCATCATCCCCCTAAAAACACTCTAATTATTCAAAATTAGAACAGGGATGAGAGAGCATGTGCCCCTTGAACTGCTGCTCCCCCTAACCTGGCTACTGGTCAGGAATGGTGGGAAATGTAGTCCAGTAACCTCTAAAGGGCTACAGAATCCACACCTATAATTGTGTACTTTTCACCAGAAAAATTGGGTGTTGCTTTCTCTCCCTCCAGCAGTCCTCTCTGGTACCAAAAAACTGCCAAGGGTTTCTCAAGTGACTGGAGAAAAATGTTAGGGTACATGGGATGGGGTGCAGGAAGGAGAGGGATCACAACTTGTCAATTTCACTAGTGAAATCAGTGGAATCTGATAGAAATTCAGTTGGATTCTGGCACAAGTGTTCACAGGATGGGCTATATTTAATTGTATCCTTTTGTTTCTCAGCTTAAAGAGAAGCTGACTCCATTATCAATGTCAAATTAAATAGGTACCCCAATGACTTCCTTAGCCTCAGAACTTCTGACACAACATGCCAGAGCTTTGTGCAGTATGGGGTAGTTCAACAACATGCTGTCGTTTACCTTGGTGTCTGCTTTAGCCACTGATCTGTTGTATAGCTGGCTATGCCACTAAAAGAGGTTATTACACAAGAAGATATGTTATTTATTTATTTGTTTGTTTGTTTAATTTACATTTCTATCCTGCCCAACTAGTAGCTAGGCTGCTACTCTGGGAAGCTAACAGAAGGACAAGGCAGTCATAAACAATAATAATAAAAACAAGAAAACAGCAGTGAAAAAGAGGGGTTCTAAATGTAACCATAGGAACCACATAAGGAAAAAAAGTAAAATTAATAGTAGGCTGGTAGTAGAAGGGATACATAAAATTACTTTATTAGGGACAAACTACTGAAAGGCTTGGGAAAATAACCAGGTCTTCAGTTCACAAGCAGTTGGCAATAAATAATGACCACTTGTGTCAGATTTGTCTTACTTACTTACTTATTGGTTTAATTATTGGTTTAATTATTTAATTATAAATAATAATTGTGTGCCATCATGTCAATTTTCACTTGCCCAAGGCCACATAGGCAGGCTCTCCAGGAGACACAGTGAGGAATTGAACTCCCAGCCTCTGGCTCCACAGCCAGACACTGAGCTATTCAGGCAGCTATAGTCAACCAATAAAATTAATTGGAATATCTTAGAAATGCTCTCTATCAGCCTAACAATCATGTCTTCCAAGGCTGATCCAACACTCTGTTCATCTAATCTTAGCATAGTCACTTGAGCACCTCACAGCAATTTGTTGTTTAGTTTCACCATATGCTTATTATAACCCAATCTATCCATCATTTCCCACTTATTGTCTTGCAACAATGTGTTATCTGTCCCATTGCCTCTCAAAAGTCTGCTAATTATCTTCTCACTACTGGCAGTTACATTTACTTCCCTTAGATGTCAAAGGTAATTTTCATGCTATGATAATTCAACCTGTTTCATTAAGTGTGGGAATAAACCAAATACCTGGTTGATCCCAAATTGGAGAACCCCCCCCCCAAAAAAAATAATCATTCTGTCTCTTGCTGGCTACTGAGGGAATCTTGGCATCTTGCAAGCACAGTGCCCACAAAATTCAGTGAAATGAAATTATATGAGGCACATTTGGATCCACAGAAAAACTTCTGTCACCTAGCTATAAGCAGCCTTCAATTATTCTGGTATTTTAAAATGTTCTTAATTATTCTAACAGCTAAGAAGAAAACTGTCAACAATCAAACATTCACAGAAATTACCAAAACAATAAATTTGGGATTAACCTATAAAAATTATTATTGGTTTCCCCCCTCATAATGTACAAAACTGCCTTTTAAAGTCATAGTAAGGAATTTTTAGTCAAAGAGAAATGCGTGAATCAATTAATCACACCAATCAATTTATTAAATCTTGCAGCCCTATTATTTTCATCTAGTGGTGACAGGATAATGTCAGGATAATGAAACATCGACAAGTTCAGCCAGGGATTGAATATGTCAATCCATGTATCAACACATCCCAAATTAGCATTGCTTTGGCAACTGTGAGAAAAGCACCAAGAAAGAAACTGTGTCATTCCTTGCCTTGTGTTGGCATTAAGAACAATGCTATCTGGAGCTTGGTGGTGAAGTGCACAGAAGACGAAGAAAAAGCAAAGCAGCTACAAAAACACCACTCAGAATGAACACAGCAAGGTTTTCTTTTTTTTTCATAGAGCCAAAGTAAAGGAAGTGGGGAAGTGAAGAGCTATGTCTGACCTCACTGGAGGAAAGGTGGGATCTAAACATAATCAATACATGAATAGATCATATGTTAAGGGAAGTGCTTGTTTCCTGCTATTATATTTCTCCTCCACATCCAGGAATTATTCCAGAGCTCCATGCCTGAGCAATTAGACTTGCAAATGAAATCTATGTTTACCTCCTGATGACCAATCACAAAACAAAAGCAAATAACAGACTTTATTGTAACAAATAAAAATAACCTTTTAAGTTGGACAAGAAAAGGGAAATCCAGAACCTCTATCTATAGCCCCCATCTCAGAAGCAAAAATGCAACTAAAACCACAACCATAATTATTGTACAAAACAAATTCAAATACAAAAAGCAGAGATTCTTCTCTCCATACTGGCTCTGGAAGGCTGGTGGCTCCTCCAAGATCTTTAGTCTGGCCACAGCGTTTTACCACAGTTGTGTCACTGGAGATAATGCAGGGCCTACAAAATGAAAGTATTGCAGTGGCTTAGTATACACATAGGAGTAATTTCCATTCCAAGGAAGAGACAGGTACCCTAATAATTAGGGTGGCCATTTACATATCACTGAATATGAAGACAAAATAGGAGGCCAATTTGCATGACATTTCACATGCCAATATATCTGAACAAATGCAAAATTAGAAAAGATTTTTATAATTTAAATAGAAGTGCATTACATCTCACCTGAGTGAAAAATAGTGATTGGGTGACCTGTCTGCCCACTTTAATCTGCTGTGAGTCTGCTGTAGGGGGTCCTCGCTATTCACCTTCTTTGTTCATATCAGGAGCAATCCAGTGGTACTTCCAGAGTGGAAGGATCAGCCAACGGGGTCTGTCATTGACAGAGGGTGCCCATGTGTGGTCACAGTACTCACATTCTTCAGGGAGGCTCCTTCCTTCCATGTCCTGTTCCTCACTGTTAATAGACAGCATCAAGATCCTGGTCTCTCTCCTTAGTGTTCTTTATAATTTTAATTGATCTGATCTTCCAAAAAAAAAAAGGGGGGGGCTGTCCTTTGTCAGCCACTCCTTCAAATAGAAGACTGTCCTCTATAAAAGAATGCAGGACAACCAAAAATACTAGATAGTACTACTCAGGCAAGAAGAACCTAATTGCTTGATTCTCTGTTTGCTTTAAACCACCCATTTTACTCTATTATTATCTATAACTCCCATAAAAGAAAGGTGACAACAGTGGCAACAGACTTACATTTCCCAGGAATCTTCTGAAGAGACTGGCCCATGTTGTGGTTGCTGCTTCTCAAGGTCTCTTGTCCTTCTTGTTCTGAAAAGATACATTATAAAGACAGAGAGGAACAGGAGGCCTGAGTCTGAGTTGAAAAGAGATATTGTTATAGCCTACCAGATTGCTGGTGAGAAGCTGAAACTTACTTAAAACCAGAGAGATTATAAAAAGCCATCCTAGATCGAAAAGAGGGAAGATGGAGAGGGTAGACAGGATCCAAGAGGGACCATCAATTTAAAATTCACTAGGATTTGAAGGAATTACAGCTCTCTTTCCAATTGCTTTCACAAGCATATACATACAGAAGCTGGAGAACTTGTGTGTCCACCTTCTTTTGTGATGATACATGATGTTGTCATCAAAGGAAATCTCCCACTAGAAACACTAGGAAAAAAAGAATGAGAGGGAGAAACATATTTTCTCAAGAGTAAGTCCTATACATTTTTATAGAATTCACCTTCAAACAGACATGCTTAGGATTTTAACCTTTAGGATGAAAATTCTATTTTAAGATTAATTTATAAACCATATGTGCAACATACCTGTCTTCTCAAGCAACCACAATTGGGCAATTAGGAGTGTGTTTATGTCTGGAGGGCTGCTTTTCTCCACCTGTTCCCAACCCCTATTCTTTCCTCTCGCATCACCTGTTAAGTCAATTGGGAACCAAAACTAGCACTTGTTTAATTTGAATGTCCTTAATACGTAACCAAACGGCAGTTGAATAAAATATAGTGCTGCTGATATTTAGTTAACTCAATTGCAATTTGAATGAAGATTCCACGGTTCTGCATTCCCTTGCTTTTCTCCAATATTTTCTCTAAAAACCAGTGGTCCTCCAGATGTTAATGAATTCCAGTTCCCATCAGACCCAAACAGCATGGCTATGATAATGGGAGCTGTCATTTAACAAGATCTTGAGGATTAGATCTCCCTTCCCCACTCTAACACAATCTCACTTTTTGTAAAAGTAAAATCCCACCCAATAGTACTCCCAATGGGAATATAAAAGGGAAACTCCCAGCAATTGTATGAACAATGGTCATGGAAGGTTGCTTATGGCACACACACAACTGGGCAACCCTCTAGAAATATATAAAGTAGCCAATCAGATGTCAGCAGGTGTGAAAGTCTTTATGCTGTCATAATCAAAGTTGTAGGCATGCTATGCTTTTGTTATTTTGCTCTGACATCATCAGGGAGAGTTTCAGGTTGGAGGGATCTCAACAAAGTATCCTAGTCCTGGAAGCCATAGCCTTGCTGGGTAGGCCTAGCAGTGGGGATGAGGTGACTGGAAGGCATCATTATAATTTCTCGTATTGTCCTCAAAATAAAGTCACTCTAGGAATGACAGGGAATCAGAACACCAAGGACGTGTTGAAGAGTTGGGGCTCCTGCTGCTCGATCCATTCTGCCTCAGCACATTGTGTGCTGACTTTGTGCTGGCACACCACCCACAGAATATTTGATACTAGATGCAGACTGCAATATCTTTCGGACTTTCTTTTTTCTCTCATTTAAAGATGCAAAAGCAAGTTTCTAGACTGTAAGATTCTGAAGACAGAGTCGGAAGTGTGTGGGCAATTCATGATAAAGTATCAAAAGACTGAAGGAAGAGAGGAAGGAGCACCAGTTCTTTCAGAAACACTTCTCCTCTCATCACCAGGACCTGCTACTCATTGTGGCGAGGGGGGGGGAACTTGTATGGACCTAGAAGGTTATCAGCAAACAACTGCCCTCTCCCATTCTGTGTGTGTGGCAGTAGGAAGATTTAGGGGGACATGTTTTTTAAAGTATTTGATGTGATGGTCAGGTTTACCAGTAAGTCATGTGCTCCAAACAAGTCAAGCCTGAATTCTCACGAAAGGAAAAATGAGTCAACTAAGCCTATCCTACCATGCACATATAATGGAAATACTTAAGTGACCAGAATAGACTATATTGCTGGGGAAAGGGAGGTGAAGCAGTAGGAAAAGAGAAAGATCTAACATGAGATGGGTTTACTCACTAGAGGAAGCCACAGCTGTTAGTTTGCAAGATCTGAGCATAACTTATTGGAAAAGACAATATTGCTGGGAGGGGGGCAGTAGGAAAAGAAAACAACCTAACATGAGATGCTGTTAGTTTGGAAGATCTGAGCAGAGCTGTTAATTACAGGACATTTTGGAAGTCAATAACTCATATAGAGCCTGTCCATACTGGCATATAGTTATGGTATAGGGAAAGCTGATGGTACTCTTTGGCACAAAAAAAGGAAGACCTTGTCTGCTTGTGTTTCTACTTAGAATGATCCATTCATCACCTTTAAGAGCTGTCCCACACCAAACTGGCATAGGGCTGGGGTATGCAATCTATTTGGCATGATTAATCGGGATGCAAAATAGTTCTTTGTTTATCCTCCACAGATTGCTACTTTCAGTAAAATGACACTGGGGGTGGCGTTAACTGAGGAGACAACCTTGTGATGTATTAGTTGGGTTGTGGCATTGAAAGGAAGGGTGGAGAAACCCCCTCCTATATTTTCATCTTTTGTTTTTTTAATATTTCCCTAACAAAGGCAATGAAATTCTACAACCATGCCAGATTGATGCATTGCCATTTCAATATGCCACTTACTTTTTAAACAAACAAACAAAAAGGAAAGTCACCCCAGCCACCTGAATAAGGTCTGGAAGAAAAGGCAGGAAAAGAAACTATGTTGACTGTTGACTCTGTTGTCCCACACAAGGTAGCACAAGCCCAACAGAGCCGTGGCTGAGAAAGGCAGGGAAAAGGGGGGGGGGAGGGTTACCTCCCTTCTGTCTTCATAACCTTCACCCCAATGTTCTCCCCTCACATTGCAGCTGTCTCCTTACTTGCAACTAAACTGGTAAGCCTTGATTTTAATCAATCTGTAGCATGTGAGAAGAGAACCTGCTTTCCATGTCCCTCAATAGAAGATCAGAGAAAGTGTGTAATTGATAGCTGATTGGGCTACAAGGGGTTGTTTGCTGTGGGGACAGGAAAGATGTGCCAAATGGGGCATCATTCTTCCCCCCCCCCCCAACAGATCCTTTGTAGCCTGACCCACCCGACACCCAAAACAGCTAGTCTGGACTGGCCCATAGTCAATATACACCAGAAGTGACTTGATGGCAGATAGCATCTTTGAATTTTTTTCAAAGTTACCAAAGAATTGTAGAACACAAACATTACTTTCACAGCTTAAATGAGTGAGCTTCAGAATATTAATACTCTATTTTTTAAGTATCTTTTAAAATATTGTTATACCAGAAATAGAAACACTTTTTAGTGTCTATTTGGCCGGGAAGGAATTTAAAAGTCTCCTGATTTGGTTCTGACTGGCAGGGTCAAAAGTTCAACTCTCCCTCCCCCCACCCAAACTTGCAAGAATTTTACCTTTAATTCATGCTGATAAGAAAACCAGACTCAGAGGTTTTTTTGTCTCTCAAATGGCTTTTTTCAAAATTAGTATTACCCCCCTCCTATCTAAAGCATAGATTCCTCCCCCCCTCCAAAAAAAAGCAGTCGGAACTAATCATTCTCTTTCAAGAAGAGCAAGTTGGATCTTTTCTATGTATTTGATCTGTTTTAAATCTGCGGGAAAAAAGGTCAAGGATGTCTGCAGGGGGGTAAAATAGTTTTATTTTTTAAAAATTATAACTCAAAAACTGTTTCCCCAAACATCACCAAATTTGGCACAGATCAAGAGCAGACTGTCTGCTACGTTTGTGCCAAATTTATAACTCTCTGTTTGGGGCATCCCTATTTTTTGAGTTAGCTTATGGAATGCTGAATTGGGCTGTCACACAATAATTTAGGATAGCTTCAGATCTGGAGTTACCAATAATGCCCCTAGAAATTTGTATTTTATTTTAATTTTTGACCTCCAAAAAGTGACAAAGCTAGCACAAACTTTACTCATTATATTTTCAGTGGTTGCTTTCCTTTTAAAAAAATTGTTATTATACCCTTGTTATCCCAAACACCAACATTCTCATGCTAGCACTAGGGGATTCCAGGAGTAGCTTTCCCAAATTTCTGTTTTTTAAAAAATATTGAGGACATTATTGTATATAACATATAGCAAATAATTTCTTTTCAGATGTCTTATTTGATAAACTTTGAGACAGAAGAAACAAACCAATAACATGCAAGCTTGATTAAGTTGATGGTGAAGGTGCTACAAGACTCTGTCCTTAAACAACAGGAGTACTGAACAAAGAGATAATATTGTTCGAATTGAACAAAAATGCAGTTAGCAAAGAACTCTGTTACCATTACACAATAAAAGTATGGGTATGGTCATGTTAGTCTGCTAAATAATATATTCACTCAGCATTTTCACAACTGATATTTCTTCCATATAGCAAACATTTACTTGCTTAAGAAGGACAAGGGTATTCAACTACATGTCCTTCCTAGGTGTACATTTGGCCGCTGCTGGGAACTCTTGATACTTCTAATTTCACTTTTTTTTTCTTCCCAGGGATGACATGTCAAGCTCGAAGTTCTTATGTTACCAGTGAGATTCTTTGGGGTTATCGATTTACACCTGTCCTCACCTTAGAGGATGGATTTTATGAAGTTGATTACAATAATTTCCATGAAACATATGAGACCAACACTCCATCTTATAGTGCCAAAGAACTAGCAGAAATGGCCAGCAGAGCCGAATTGCCCCTCACGTGGTCTGTATCCAGTCAATTAGACCAGCATGCTGAAATGGATCCTGAGGAGGAAGAGGAGAAGGCGGAGGAGGAGGCCGTCAAAATCCATGAAGAACAAACTGAAAGGAATGGTGATGTGGCCAACCTAGAGAATGAGTCCAAAGTGTAGACCTTGACAATGAGATGGAAACCCACCAAGCTTCCTTTTAAAGGGGAGGAAAGAAGGGGATACATATAAGGTGTGGAAAACTGCCTGCCTGCCCATAAAATGAGCAAAGATTTGGGTTAAAGCTGCAATATCCCTTATTTTACAATGTTACCATTGTTCAGTTTTTAACCAGAAAAAAACAAGTGGTATTCCGGTATGCAACTATATGGTTCAGGATTGGTTTTCACTTTTACAATAAAGGGCATATGTGTATTAACCTGGGCCAAAAACAATGGCGTGACTGTAAGTGATGTTCATGTCCTGAGCTTTAACTCCAGCTTTTTATATATTCTCCCAGATAGACTTGAGTGAGATACCTGCATTGCAGCTTTAAGACCCAAGAAGAGCAGAAAGATCTGCAATTCAGTTACATACTGTACATATGCCTTATGTAATTTCTTCTTTCTCTTTAAGTTCAGTAATAAACCCAGCATGTACAAAAGTACTGTAGTAAAGGACTTCTAAATAATGTATATATGTGTGTAATTAATGTAGGTTTAGATCTATAATTTAGAAAATAATAGGATGCAAAAAAACACACACACAAACAAAAAAACCCAAAACCCACTATGGAAACAGCATTTCTGTTCTAATACCAGTTTATTTGGCACCGTGATATACCTGGTCTGTTTAATGCATGCCGTTTTTCTCATTCTACCAGACTGGCAGCTGTTTAGAGTACCTCACTGTTTTCTCAAGCGACAATTTAGCTAACTCTAAAAAGCCATAGGTCTGGGGGTGAGGGTAGAGAAATTAACAACATGATTCCTGTTATACTGTGAAACTGTTTACAACATGATCTTGTTATTTGTAATGTTACATAGTAAAACCATTTATGGTTATTTGGGCAGTGCAGCTATAGTTACAGTTATGGCTGATTCATGTCAAAGGTGAGAATGTTTCTGTATGGCATTTGTCTATATGAGACGTATGTGTGTTGAGCTACTACCCTTTAAGTGCAATACTTTGGAAAAGTTGGTTTTCAAAACCATTGAGTTAGAAAAAAAACTAGACAGATAGACAGATAACCTATATAAGCCATGGAAATTTTTGAATGTTATACATCATCCTGCAGAGACTGTCTTCATCTGAAATTCTGTCTGAAAAAAAAAGTTGAATTTCTGCTGAATTTCATTATCATAATAGGTACTTCATAATGTCTTGAGTATTCCCCCAAAGATTTGCACCCCGGGGCAATCCTTAGAAAAGCATCTGTTAAGAGATACCAGCTTGTTGGTCTCACACTCATGTAGTTCTTGTGATGTTAGCGAGCACACTTTGTAGGCCTCATTCTGCCATCTTTACTTATAATGAGTAGTGCCTTAAGTGATTTTCAGTGTCATATTTTCACAGTGGTTGACAACTGCCAACGAGAAGACACAATCCTGTCTATAGGCAATCCTGCCCACCCTGCGACCAGTGCATACACTGTTACTGGACCATCTGTCCCAGTCCCTGAACTTGTAAAGGCAGGGGTGGAGAACACACAGCCATCCACGTTGTAAGACTACAGCTTCTCTTATCTCTCACCACTAGCTGTGCTGGCTAGGGGTGATGGGATGGGAGTTGCAGGCTAACAACCTCTGGAAGGCCACATATTCTCCATTCTTGCTGTAAGTCACAACATGCCAAGTTAAATATTGACTTCATCGTCGTGGCCTGGATCAGCAATTTCTCATAGGACTTTGCCCTGTTTCTTCAATATGGTACTATTCCAGGATCATGCATACTTGCAAATATGTTTCTGTTAGACTTTTTCAGCCCCAATGAAGACATTTATCATGGACTAATGCATGAATAGTATCCACTTAGCCTCTCCTACTGATTAAATGAAGTCCATCTGTGCAGCCGGGAAAGGGCTGAGACAGCTTTTCTCTTCCATGTGCTCCAATGAGTCTCTCAACCCTCAAGGACAGAAATAAGGTCCATGAAGGGCTCCATGGGGAGGAGGGATGGAGAAAGTCCTCTTGTGTGGTGTTTGATCTCACCTAATAGAACGAAAACAGCAACAAAATGGCAACTCGCCCAAGCCTTCATGGATAAGAGGACACCCTTCTGTGATGACCCACCAATATAGTCTCAGACTTAAAGGTCCTTTCTACATAAACATGTATGCTAATTAAATAATTAGACATTCCCAAGATCTATTATTATTGATCTCCCACTAAGAAAGAAAAACTACTTTGGCATCTCAACCTCAAATAAACATGCAGTAGCAAGTGTGTTATGCCCCAGCGTTAGCATCCACCAGGCTTCTTTCAATGTAATATTTGTGGCTTACTTTTTGAAGTCATCCCCCAAATGCAAATACATGAGAGAAGAATTATCCTGAACTGGGTATTGGCATACTCTTTCTGGGTTCAAATTTGTCAACAGCATCAGACAAGAAGATCCCTATTACAGAATTTGTCTAGCGTTCTATAGATGTACGTTCAGGAGATTACTTCAAATGTTGTTTGTTGACTCTGGTGCAACAGAATCAGTCGACATCTCTGGCACGTGGAATTAGTTCTCCTTAGTTATGCAAGAGATAGGAAAATTGTTGGATTACAGTTCACTTCAGTTCTCTCCAGCACCATCAATGGGGAGAGTTGATAGGGGTCAGAGTCCAACAACATCTGGTGCTCCCCATTCCCTAGCTCTATATTATGCCATGCATTAGTATTCACTCCATTCAGACCACTATACCTTGTCTTTACCACAAAAAGAGTTTGAGCCTTCTCCTCATCAATGCTGTGCTGCTGAACATTTCTGCACGGTAATGTACGGATGTGCCTGTGAACAGCCATGTTGGGTGACAGCATACTGATGCATAGCCCAAACTTGTCACAAAATACTGGATCTGAGAAATGCCATGTAACGTGACATGGTACTGGCATAGAAAATCTATAATCCCAAAGGCAAGAATTTCCTCCTAGGGTAAAGTAAAAAGGAGAAGAGACTTTTGCTAAGGACAGCAACAGGTCCTTAGGCTATTTGTGGTTGTGGAAATCTCTCTACATAGAAACAAAGCAGCCCAACTCAAAAACATTCATCCTGAAGTTGCCCCACTGAATTTCGTAGCATTCAGTGTCCAAAGAAAATACTACTCAGTCAGAGTAAGGTTGGCAGAAGAAAAGACAATAGTATAAACAGAAGGCACTTGTTGTGACTCCATAGCGCAAATGCCCATATCTATAAAATGAGACATTGCCCTCAAACAGGAAAACAAATTAGTATAGCCTTAATTTTTGCGCTTATGTCTTTGTAATCTGGACAAAAAAGTATATTGGGAAGAATCTCAAGTATCTTTTGTACAAAATTGTATAAAATCATGTTTTAAAATATGTAACTCAGGAGAACCTAGAAGGCAGGCAGAAATTTTGCACTGTGATAGGTCTTTCATATTAATCTCATGTTCGTGTTGCTGATTTTTGATCAGTGCAATTCCAGTTATTTAATTTTTATCAAGTGACTATGTATGTAATTTGCAAACCCTAGAAGCTGTGCTCACTTCTAGACTAAAAAGCTCAACCACTGAACTGGACTGAGAAAACCTGCTACACCTACACTTGTAAAACTGGTCACTTTTCTGGTCACTTCACAAAGAAGTGAACTCTGTTCAGATTTTGGGAAAGTTACCTTTTTTGATTACAGCTCCCAGAATCTCCCAGCCAGCATGGCCAGTGACATCTGGGAACTGTCATCCCTGAAAGTTACTTTTTCAAACTCTGCCCCTATATGGCTTTTGCCATCTTGACAGTTCCCCAAGAAGAGGTTGTGTGTCTTTATATATCAGTTTGACAAGTTTCATCAGGAAGGTATAGACCTTGCTTATTTCTTTCATGTCTGTTTTTGAAATAAAACTTGTTTCATTGTAGATGCTGTTAATGTGATTGAATGCCCTTTGTACGTTGTCATGGTGTCAAAATATGCTAATTATTTATGTTTATATAGCACACCCTGACCCCTAGTAGCACTTTGTTATGTGCATCTAGTAGCCTGAGATGGAGGTTCATACTCTCATTTTCCATGACATCTAACTTCTGTATTGGATTCTGTGGGGACTGGACGGTGGCCCCAATCACATCTACATCAGTTGTGCATGTAGATGTCTCAAAGGCTGTGCTTGGGGCCACAAGGGGTGCTGAAACAAAGACTTGGGTTGCAGAGATTTACAGAAAAGGAGCTGTGATAGCCACCACAGTGGTTCATATTTAAAGGAGAGCAGGGCACAAAACACAAAGAGATGAATATACAACGCATGTCTCAAACATTTCAGAGAGTAGTGGCTGGGGAGTAAAATGTCCCAGCTTGGAGCAAAATGCTTTGGTCCAGAGCTTAGAAGTTGCATGTTGAAAGTAACGATGTTAGTCCCAATGCATTTCTTTTTTGTAACAACGGCCCATATCGTTACTTTTTAATGTTTTAACAATAATGGTGTAAATGTTACAGTTTCAAACGAAGAAAGAATTGTTTTGCAAAACGTTGTTTTGGGAGGGCCTTTGGAGCTTTTTACCATTTTAGTGATACTTTTGTTATATATATTTTAAATAACATCAACAGTAACATGTTAATGTCATGTCATGTAATCTTACTTATTCCTTGTAAGGCATAGGTTTATGAGCAACACATTACCAAAAAAGAAAGAAAGAAAGAAAGAAAGAAAGAATGAGTAACACCTTACGTTTGGGAATAATGTTTCCAAACTCTGTTTTCTCCCCTTACCTCCAGGCACGACTTAAACAGATTGAGAATGAAGTGTCTTCCTAAAATTACAGGGCAGGGCATTAGCATATATTTGCCTTTTTAATGAAAGCCTTTGGGGAAGGGCAGGATAGAAAGCAGAAGAGGAAAACTGTTGTTAAGAATTTCAGCATGGCTGTTGACAGTTTGCTCTATTCTTGAGAACCCATGAGGAAATGAAAGGAGGAAATAATTACAAAAAGAAGTGATCTTTGGGATAACCAGCTTTTTGCTCTTCTAATTTTGGGAGTGGTTTCTCTATCATTGATCTGGGTAAGATCGCTATGATTTTTTTCGGGGGGGGGGGAATTAAAAGCGTGCTGTGAAAAATGGATCTGAAAGCCCTCTTAAGCTTCCTTTGTGTCCTTTAGCACAGAAAAATAAACTCCATCTTCTGGCACATGCATGTGTAAGCTGTAATGTTGCAAGTGAGGCACAAAGCTTAATGTGTCTCTCAAACTGTCTTTGTTATTATCAATGATGCATCCAATGTAAAGTTTATGGAATCTCACTTTTTGTAATATAAGCTTAAAAAATAACCTGACGTTTCCAATGCTTTCAGTGGGGAAGCTTCGTCAACATTTTGTACTAAGAATGTCCCACACACTTCTATTTTTCTACAAATGACTGATTAAGGAGTTTAACAATGTATTTTGTGCCGATTATTTCCACTGAAATGTTGAAAAACAGAAAAGAATGGAATGCTGTTAATCAACAATGGATTTTCAAAGCTGATCACAATGAGTAGTGTTTTTCATTCTTCAGTATATATGCACCGACTTGACAATGTGATAACTTTTTTGTTGTTATTGTTATTTATGAAAAGACTTATATCCCACTTTCATATGGCTCAATTATGGTTCATAATTGGAACTGCATAATTTATAATCCACTAGAACATTTTGTAAAAACCTAAAAAACAGAAGCCTGACATTAAAAAAACACAGAACTGAGACAGGAATAAGCAAAATCAAAGTGGCAAATGACATGATTTAGAATTTAGAAAAGTTACTTTTTTGAACAACTAGCAAAATTTCCAGCCAACATGCCCACTAACATATCCAAGTGCTGAAAAAGAGACTTTCTGAGCAGCTGGGAAGTCCTGTTTTAATGGCAATCACATCAGAGTAAATGGTCTGTATATTATTTGCACTGCAATATGCACATCTGGGAATCAATGTTGGTCAAGTCTAGCTTCTGAGCAGACATGCATATGTTTTGTACTGTATGTGACCGAAATTTTACAAACACAAAACATGTGCTTCATGCAATTGCTCAGTTTAGGAATCAAGATAGTACTTAAAACTGATGTGTGTGCATTTCTTCAAAATGTATTTTGTTTCTGTTTTGGACACTGTGACTTGCAATCAGCTTGTGCAGTTTTTAAAAGCAAAAGGACAATCAATACACACAAGGACCAATCCATCTAGTAGGACTGGTGTACATCTTTCCTGTCAATGTTGCCTTGTACACACCTTCTTCAGAGAAACTCGGTACTTCTGTCATTGAATGCTCAAGGTTTCTGATATGTGTGCAGAGTTTCCTCTTTTTGTCACTCCAGGTGAAAGGAAAACTAATCCAGGGGCTGTTTATTATTGATTTAAATGGAACCAGAATTGAACTGCCATGTCCAAGTACATTCATTATGGATTTCAGATATGTTAATTTTTCCATTAGAATAAAGCTACTCGCACCACTTGAATTATATAAGGTTCAGGATTCTTCTGATATGGAAAATGTGGAAGGTTCATTGATGACCTCTGCAAACAAAAATCAGTACTACAAGAGATAGCAAAGTCTGACTTTGATATAGACTAACCTGAAGCTTATCAAACTTCTTACTTGAAAATTATGTTTCAAGATGCAGCTATTTATTTATTTTATTTATTTATTTATTCAATTTGTATCCCGCTCCCATTAGTGTCACAGCACTACTCTGGGTGGGTAACAGCTCGTCAAACAGAAAACAGAAATAAAAATAGAACAATTAAAAAACAATTGCAATAACTCTTAAAAAATGCCTATTTGGGTTGTCATTTGAAATGACAGAATCTTCATTGCATCAACATGCAAGAAAATAGAGCAGGGGAGTTAGAACCTAAATGTGTTCTGAGGGACTCTCATTTCCACTGGAATTGTTGGTGTCACCTTGTTTTTTAAAGAAGCTTTGGTAACAGTGCATCTGGAAATTCACCTGGTTGTCTTGAATAGTTCCCATGCATTTCCATAGACCTTGCATAGGAACACACAGCCCTCCATTTGTGGTAGACAATTGACAACAGTCCCAGCTATCACAGAAAGTGGCCTGGCATTATGGGCACCATAGTTCAAATAATAATAATAATAATAATAATAATAATAATAATAATAATAATAATAATAATAATAATAATAATAATAATAATAATAATATTTTTTTTAAAAAAATCAGAGGTTCTCACATTCCGAATCTGTTCCATAAATCATATGTTGAAGATTGCCTTCATGGACTGCATACTTCATTTTCATTCATTTTTAAGCAATATTCAATTTTGGAAAGGATTCTATTTCCGGCAATTGCTATAACTATGATCTAACCAGTGTAGGTGCCTGATGTTGCCGTTTCATATGTAAAATATTCAGACTGGTAAACGAACCAATATGCTAAAGAATGAATGGTAAATGTTCAGTTTAAATCATTCTCTTCATACACCCTGGAACAGCACCTAAAGTCTTTATTAAGATGATATTTTAAGCTGCCTTTATTTGAAGGTCTAATTCCATTCTTAAGTTACAAGCATGAATACAAGCCCAACAGGATCCTGCACAAAGGAATCCCTGTGCACTTTCGTTTATGTTGACAATTCATCACAACCCATGGCAATATTCAGCTTGCAATGTTCTGGTAACACAACAATTAACTAATCAAGGCCAGGTAGGGGTTAGGCTTAGAGTTCATTTCTTACATTAAAAAAATTAATATCTTCTTCTTTGTGCGAACTCTGCTGTGCAAGAAAAGTGCAGAACAAAAAATATTCCAAGAGTATAAAAAGTTATTGTTATTTTGAAGATAAGACTAAATATTTCACCCACATATTTATAGTCAGAGTATATTTATCCTTTTCTGAACTATAAGCTTAGTTTCAAATATATTAAAAGTTGTATAAAAATTTCAGACGCACCATACAATAGTATTATTATAATATAAAATATATTTCTCTTATCAATTTATAGCTATTAAATAACCATAGAGTGAGTAAAAGAATATTTTTTATGAATGTTGCTCATGGTGTCATTTCTTCTTCTGAATCTCATCTAAATTTGCCATATTCAATCATACAAAATGGTCATGCTGTGACACATCCTTATTCTTACCAATCTTTTCTAGTCTTTTCTTAGTTGCCCATCTGATTTCTTGGTTGTAGTCTCCATTTGATGACTGAATCAAAGTATAGAAAATCTTTAATTATTAGATCTCTCCATTGACAACATTAAAACTGTATCATTCTCCTGTAATCATTTTTGTTTTCTTAATGTTTCACTGTAATCTTGCCTTGGACTTTAACCTTCCTAAGTAGTTGTTTCATGTCATTTCAGATTTATGTATTATGAAGTTATCAGCATATTTTGAGTTACTGATGGTTCTGTCACTAGTTTTCACTCTTTCTTCATCTGAGGGAGAATTTCTAGCTCTTCTAAATGACTGTCCTAGAACAAGGGCCATGAGAACAAGCCTACCTACAGAATGCTTGCAAAAATATGGGCATTTTCAACATGCTCCTAAAAATATAAATTGCTGAAGGAAGTCAAATGTCTGTAGGAAGAGTACCATCAAATTGAATGCCCTGCTTCAAACAACTGCAGAGTAGGGCTAAGGAGCATGTTGCACTACCAGGAATATCATTCCAGATGTTCTCAAGGAGTGAATGGATTTATAGAGCAGAGAGCAGACTCTCAGATAACTGGGGTCCAAGCATACACATTACCCACCCTTTGAAGTCCAGCCTCAACATGTAGATCGAAGGACTGGGCCTAATAACCCAGGTCTACTCCACCTTTAATCACATGGATGTTTCACATGGCTTACTCACCAAGGACGGCTTGAGTTAGTCCATGTCCTTGTTTACAATGCTTTCCTAATGCAGCATCTTTCCTCAGAACTAAGATCTTCTAAAGCCTTGTTCAGGCATCATTGGCTGCTTCCATCCTACACATAGGCAGAGAAGCATGTGCTTTTTGTTTTGTCCACAGCAACACTGACACATCTGCCATGGAGTGGTTTCTGCTTGCATATTGTTTTTTTGCATGAGCGAGAGCCCACATGCTCTAGGTTCCTTATTTATCTGGACAGTGTATACATGAGTAGAAACGTCTGTGTAAATGTGTTGTTTTCCACATGGAGAAAACAATGACAGAGACAGGAGGGGCAAAATCCTTCCTTACCTACATATTGGATAGAAGCAAGGTACGTAATGCCTGCCACAGAGCTTTAGTTTGTGGGACTTCAGACTTATTCCCTAGCAAGAAAGCTTTGTGTGTGTGGCCCCAATGCTTTCTGATTACCACTGAAATGTAGGAAGATCTTGGAAAGGTTATTGTTTCGACTACAGCTTCCAGTCAGAATAGGCACTAAGGTACTTATGGTAGCATATGGGAACTGTAGGGCAAAAAAGTAATTGTCTCTAAGTTCCAGCCAGATCACTGATCTAACTAGGTTGATGTTGTCAACACTGACTAGTGGCAGCTCCCCGGGGTTTCAGGCAGAAGTTCTTTCCAACCCCACCTGCAATGCCTGCACACAGAGCAGATGTTGTAACACTGAACTACAACCTCTCCCTTAGCATGCTGCTCTTAGATCATTTCTGCTTTTCAGAATTGTGCCTGCAGCTCCTAGCAACAAATGCAACATTATTGCTCCCGTTGGTGAATGAACCTGTCAGATTCCAACTTCTTGATGCTAATGACTCAGAGGCACTAGTAGTTAAATGAGCAACTACATTAAATAATTAACAAAAGCCCTATTCAAGTGCAATAAATGGTGGTGCTGTGAACATACTTAGAGGGGGTGCCTACCCCCACCCCATCCATCATCACATTCTTCATGGCTACAGTTGCTGGATCTTGTGCGTAAGCACACATGCATGAACCCTAGGAAATCTGAATTCTTGCTTATACGTAAGGACTTCACATGAGCAGGACTCTTCTCTTCAGACCTGGTGCTGTATCTGTGAATAATTCGATAACAGAGGGGGAGCACAGCTAGGCATTCTTTTCTAAGTTCCTGGTTCAATAATGCCTGGATAGGGGTCATCTGGATTATTCTCCTCTTGAGGCTTGCCACTGAAACCTTGAATAATACAGGATACTTCCCTGTAAGTGTGTTCACAGCACTGGCATTTACATTGCCTGAATAGGGCTAAAGTTAATTTGGGCTGAAAGGCAATTGTAGAAGGAGGGTCAAACACAATTTATTATCCCCAGTGAGTTTGTTATGTGCTGTCAAGTCAGAATGGAATTATAGCAAGTCTAATAGGGCTTTCAAGGTAAGTGAGGTTTTTAGAGAGTGGTTTCACCTCTGCCCTCCCCCTCCCCCAGTAAATTTCTATGACGGTGCTTGGATTTCAACTCAGGTCCCCTGAGTCCTAGTTCATCATCTATTATATCACACGGAGTATTTAATACCTTATTAGAGACCTCAAACCCTACCCGTCCCTTTTATTACATACAAAATTTGCTAACTTGGTAATAAAGCACGTGTATCTAAAAACTAGCTGACTATATAGTTCAGTGAGTTAAGTATCTGGCTGTGGAGCCAGAGATTGGGATTTCAGTTCCTGGGCAAAAAGCCAGCCTGTGGCAACCAGCACAGTCCCAAAGTGCCCCCAGAAGAAGAGAATGGTCAACCACCTCTGAGTTCTCACTACCTAGAAATCCCTGGAAAGGATCACCCTTTTGGAATTCACTTCTTCCTCTTCCTCTTCCTCTTCATCATCATCATCAATCAGTTTCTGCATTAATTTAATATGGAAATAAAAGCAAAGGTACGATTATTATATTAGTGAATCAATTCTCTTCAGGCAACAGAAATTGAATATATTTTGACACATACTCATAATGCTGTCAGTAACTTTTCTATCATCCTTCTTTTTCATCAAAGGGAGAGCTAGATACATACATTTATCCTAGTAGTTATTAGTAGAAGTCTATCATTCTACCTGCCATCGTGATCGGCACTCACTGTAAGCTATACACGTAGGCTGGGATGCTGATGTGCCCCATGGAAGGGGCTCTGATCTGGCAAAGGCTTCCACCAGCTGAAAGTGGGGAGGCAGTTTTTGTTTCTTTCTCCTCCCCACAGAAGTACCCAGTGCTACCTCCTATGCTGCTCCAGAGACTCCCTCCTCTGGTCAGGGCAGATTTGGAGTGGAGTGAGTGATGAATCAGGGAAATCAGCGCCAAAAGTTTCCTTCTTCCCTTGTGCTCATGGGAGCTTTGAGCAGAGGTTGGAATTATTATTATTATTAGGATTATTATTATTATTATTAGGATTATTAGGATTACAGCTCTCTAAATCCTGCAGTTGCCTCTCCTCTTCGGATTCCAATAAGTTATTTTTGCCAGCCTCTGGCTTCCATTGGATCCATGTCACTTAGAAGAAGTAAAAAAAGCCCTTCAGCTCATGGAAGGGCAACTCTTGGGTTCTAGCCTCCTCTTCAGTATCTGGTGATCATACTGATCACTGCAGTACTGCAGTTTAACCGCTGCACCACAAGGCTCTGGATGTTGTTGAGTTACAACCCAAACATTCCCTATTGTTGGCTATACCAGCGAGCACTGATGTGCAGTGGCAGTACGACAAGACCATGGAGAGGGAAGGAGGCCTCTGGGCACAGATAACCCCAGAAATGTGTTCCTGAAAAGGACAAAAGCTGATCCCACAGCTATAAATACTCAACTACCCAAACAAACTGCACCAGAGCACAGACAGAGTTCTGACTCCTGTCCTCTGAAGATGCCGGCCACAGAGACTGGCGAAACGTTAGGAAGAACAACCATCAGAACACGGCCAAAGAGCCCGAAAAACCCACAACAACCATCAGATCCCGGCCGTGAAAGCCTTCGAGAATACATTGTTCCTGTTTCATCTGGAGTGTCTGTGGCCGCACAGGTGTAAGAACAGTTTGCCCCAGTTGTCCTGTGAGAAGGATTTTGGTGTGTTTTTATATTTTGTTATTATAGTGGATTATTGTATTTTGATTTTACATATAATTCACCTGGGAAGAATCCATATCCTTAAAAGCAGGGTATAAATGAGTGTCATAAATACCTAAGGGATGAGAATGGTAAAACATAGACATAAGTAAGAGTAATGAAACTGGGTAATTAACTTTCAGCTAGCTTGCTTCCTTCCATCCCTCCAAATCCCTTTTTTGCAGGTTTTCTCACATATGCTGAAGAAGAAATAGGAAAGCTTTGGATATTTGGGTATTGGACTATAATTGCTATTACGTTTACTCATCAACTATCCTGATAGATGAAAATTGAAGTCTGAAAGGCACAGGTTGTATTGCTCTGCCCCAAAGAGTAACACAATGGCTAAAATCCTGTTGCTTAGCATAATAAGTCAGATGAGAGCACGGGTTCCCAACCTTGGGTCCCTATATGTTCTTGGACTAAAACTCCCAGAAATCCTGGCCAGCACAGCTAGTGGTGAAGGCTTCTGGGAGTTTTATTTTATTTATTGATTTATTTTAAATATTTCTACCCCGCCTTTCTCCTTAAAAAGGACACAAGGTGGTTCACATCATTACAAGACGATATTTGAAGCTAAACAGTAAGAATACAAATACTAAAAAGGATCAAACAAATACCACTTTAAGAAACAGTAAGCAAAAGCAGTACCAAAAATACATTCAAAGCAGTAAGGCGCACAATCTGTTTAAAAACCCTATTCAGGCAGCCAGTCACTGAAGAGAAAGCTCTTTGCCTGCTTGTAGAAGGACAGCAAAGATTGGGGCCAGCCTGACCTCCTGTGGGAGAAAATTTCAGAGTCTGGGGGCAGCAACAGAGAAGGCCCTGTCTTGTGTCCCCACCATACAGACCTGCGTAGGTGGTGGAACCAAGAGAAAGACCTCTCCTGATGATCTTAACACCTGAGCTGGCTCATAAAGGGAGATTCAGTCCTTGAGATAGTGTAGTCCAAGAACATCTGGGGACCCAAGGTCAGGAACCACTGCACTAGAGTAATCCTATTGAATCATAGGATTTGTTGAGTCCAATCTTCTGTGAGTTCCACTGATTCAATTGGCCTACTGTAGTTGCAATTTATTACACTAAGCAACAGGATTTCAGCCAATGAATACTTCATTAAAAGTAGATTGAATTCATAAGGGATTAACAGGAATAGAATAGGGATAGGCATTGTTTTATTTTCCCAAATAATTATCCCAAACGATTTGTTACAAATCAGACCAACTCACCTTTCTGTGCTTCACAGATAATTTACTCTGCCATCTAGAAATATTTAAGATAATCTTGTAATATCAAATAATATCATCATAGTACCTAATGTGCCTCATATTTTAGAATTGATCTGGCAGCTGGGAGCAACACACCAGAAGAGCAATAGCTGGTTGGTTTATTTGGAAGGGGTAGATGTCAAGAAGGATCCAAATTAGCCTCATTTGGAAAATCTTCCTCTGAAATGCATTTTCCATTTTAAGAGCAAAAGACAGCTCTTTCCAAGTCATCCTTACAACATTTCAGTAACTAGGTCATAGAAACAGCTGCTGAATAGACAGGAAACTGAGGCTTAGTTGGCAATCCTATGCACACTTGAGAGGCAGGTAGCAGTTTGTGTTAAAGTCTGAGTGAATGTGTATAAAGTTACACTTCATATATAGCTGAGCAGGAATCAAAGTACAAGATCTATAACAAGCCCACCCCAGTCATGCCGAAACACTTGAAGGAAACAATTAAGATCTCAGCAAGAGAGCTGAGTATATTTTTAAGTAGACAGAAGGCTAAGCTGGTGGTTTTTTTTTTAAAAAAAGCAATGGTGACAACAACAAAACTTTTATTTTTACAATTATTCCAACAGGATTGAAGCTCAACTCACTAGTTTTAGCCCTTTAAATCTGACAATGGATGCTTATTGTTGTTATGTACCTTCAAGTCAGAACCAAGTTATAGCGACCCTAATAAGGCTTTCAAGGTTAAGTGAAATATTCAAGGAGTGGTTTTACCAGTTCCACCTTCCCAGTGAGTTTTCATGGCTGGGCAGGGATTTGAACCTAGGCCTCCTGAGTCCCAACCTGTTACTCTATCCACTACACCACTCTGGGCATCAATGGATGCCATCTTAAGGGTGGCCAAATTAAATCTAGATTTCTTGTCAGATTCCCTCTCCTTTCCCCACTAATCAAATTTTATTGCTCAAATCATAGGCTGTGGTAGAAAATATGATTCCATTAAATTCAAGAAAGATTACTAAAAACATTGTCAGCAAAATTAATCTAATTCTTAATCATTTCAGACACTGAATGTCTGATAGAGTTAACTGTAACTGTAAAGAGTAAACATCATCCAGCAAACAGAAAAGAGTAAACGGAATCCAGCAACTTTACTTAATCAAAGCACCAATGAGGTATTCAATAGCAATGTTCTGTTTAGGGAAGGCTCATAATGCTTTTTCTTACAAGACTTGTCAGGCTTCCACACAGACAAGGAGAGACAGAAGCGCCACACTAAAGTCCCTCCTGTAAATGGCCAGGGTCCTGCAGGTTCTGATGACGGCAATCCCAACTGTCAGAGTTGTCACCACTCTAGAAAAGTAGTTTTAATGCTACATACATACCAACTCAGCAGGTCTCCAATTCATGGTTGACACCCAAATCACCAGCATCAACTCAGCAGAAGGAGGCCCACTTCTTATGCACTTCAATACCAAAGCACCAAGTGGGCAAGTCTAAATGGACTGAGTCATCAAGCCTACCAAAGAAGAAGAAAAAGGAATAGAAGAAGAAAGTGGGGATGATTAGATACTCCAGCCCTCCTGGATTGGTCACAGAGGAGGTTCAGGTATTTTCCTCTAAGCTGCCTAATGCAGTGCTTGAAACAATCTCCTCCAGTTGCGGTCAATGGACCTCTTGTAATATGCTGTCTTATTACGAGAGGGCAATGGACCTCTCATAACAGGACAAAATCTAAGAAGAGAGTCACACAGTGATAGTGATCCAGCAATACGTGCCTGGTTGTGCTGGCAGTTCAGTTCCAGCAACACTATCAGTAAAGAACACGAGTCATATCTATCCTTGATCCAGAACACCATTGTCATACTGCTCATCCCAGGGCGAGGTGGAGAAAGATGCATGCAAACGTCCACAGTACAACACCTAATGCTAGAAAAACAGTTTTTGTGGAGGTCAGTTAGGGAAATCTTCCCTCAACACTCCCCACAATATTTAAAAAACACCACAGAGCCCATAAACCCAGAGGGGAACTTGACAAACTGTTTACTTTTTGTTCTCAACACTTAAAACTCTCCAGTAACTACCTACTAAGAAAACCAAATAAATGAACAAAGCAGCAACAACCTCCTTGAATTTTCACAGACTTTCAGAGATCTACAAGGATGTGGCTGCTGTGATGGGCAAAATAAAACAGAGGGGAAGGTGTGCTGGAGCATGCACTGTGGGTGTGCATGTGCATAGTCAATGCTTTAGTCTGGAAAGTTTCAAAAGGGGTGGTTCTGTGCAGGTGCAGACTCCTTAAGTGCAGACCCATGGAGACTATGACTAAGAACATGATGCTTGCTTGAGGCTACATGAGTGGCAAGGCAGGTAACTGCATCAGCCGCATGTGCTCTGGATGATCTCGGCTAGTCCCTCTGGGGAGGTAAAACAAGAATGTAAATGCCTATATCTGTTCTGCAGCTAGGTGCTTCAACCCTCTGAGCCGCTATAATGCATATATAATTGTAAATCAGCTCTAATAATTCACTGCATTTAGAGTAGGCATCCTTCAGTCTCGAGAGACTTTGGTAACGTGCTCTGAATAGAGGTGTTGGAACAGCGTCTAGTGTTGGCTGAGAAGGCCAATTCGAGAGTGACCATCCCTTCCACACTGAAGACAAATACAATCTGTCCCCTGTCCAGCTCCCTGATTTTGCTGGTTTCGGGACTGCCTCTTTGCCTCGGCCTGCTGGACAAGTGTCTCTTCAAAATGGGAGAGGCCATGCTGCACCGCCTGCCTACAAGATGAATGCTCAGATGTCAAGGCTTCCCATCTGTTGAGGTCCATTCCTAAGGCCTTCAGATCCCACTTGCAGATATCCTTGTATCGCAGCTGCGGTCTCCCTCTGGGGCGCTTTCCCTGCACTAATTCTCTGCTGCACTGGTAAGCTAATTTTTTGGCGCTTGATATTCATAGTTCGTAGTTAAAAAGTGAGAACTGCTCTGGCCTTTATTTTGGATTTTTCTTACAACACATCACTACAGGCAAGCAGAACCCCTAAAAAAAACATTGCCAGGGCACATTATTTGCTATATGAGGTGTAAAATTCTAGCTTCATTGCCCTGTAGCAAATTCTTCAGCAGGATTTTCACACCTATGTAACAACATAAATTACAGTATGACCAACAGTCCCTCTGAGTCTAAATGCAGTATTGAATGTTGAAAACATAGATCAAGAAGAGCTGTAGGCTCTGAAACGTTTCTACGATTTATTGAAGATTTAGTAATAATTTAATTTCCATAATACTTACCAAGAATGTGTACAGATGACAGCTTTGCAGATTTCAAGCCAAGAGGGGGAGACTTGTTACTACCAAAGATGTATTTATTTTTGAGCGAGTGGCTACCATCATAAATGTTCAGCTTTGCTAATTTTAGAATGCCTTGAGCTGTACCACAGAAAAACCAAAACCAGCTAAAAAAGTGAAACCATTGTGGCTATATTAAATATGTATACCTTTTAATGTGACCATTGCCAAGTGTTTGAGAGACAGACAGACAGAATGAATATATGAAGTTGCTTTATATGGAATCAAGCCATTGGTTCATCTAGCCCACTGAGGTCAACTCTTACTGGGAGCAGCTCTCCAAAGTTTCAGGAAGAATTCTTTCCTAGCCCTACCTGTAGATCCCTGGTAGTCTCTCAATGAAATACTAACCATGCCTGACCCTGCTTAATCCCCAAAACAGCTAAGGTAAGTGTGTTCAGGCTGGTACAGTGGCACACAGGAGGCATGTTTGGTATGTAACACACACCCAGTTCACAACTGATATGTAGGCAAATAACAAAAAGATAGGTTACCTACCTGTAACCATGATTCTTCTAGTGGACCTCTGTGAATTCACACAAATGGGTTTCATCTGCGCCTGCGCAGGACGATTCGGAAGTTTCTAGAGCTTAGAAAAAACTAACAATTAGGATACCCCCCTAGGGAGCAAGCTTCACCTCCTCAGCCTTCCCCTCAGTTCCTGCAAAGCCCGCCGTTGTCAAGTAAAATAGAGTTAATAATAGACAACGTGACGGACAGAGGGGAGGAAGGGAGGGATGTGTGAATTCACAGAGGTCCACTAGAAGAACCATGGTTACAGGTAGGTAACCTATCTTTCTTCGTAGTGGCCTCTGTGAATGCACACAAATGGGTGACTGACAAGCTCACTTACCGGTAGGAGGGCCGTCACGGAAGTAGAGATGTCAAAATCATGCTGCCGAATGCAGCATCATTTTTCGCCCTGACGTCGAGGCGGTAATGCTTTGTGAACGTCAATGGATTGGACCATGTGGCTGCTCGGCAGATGTTCTGTACTTCTATTCCACAGTGTAGTGCGGTCGATGTCGAGACCGCTCTAGTGGAATGAGCCTTCAGACGATCGGGTATAGACTTGCCAGAAAGTTCATAGGCTAGTTGTATAGCTTGAACTATCCACCTGGATACTGTCTGGGCCGAAGCCGGGGCACCTCTATTGGGTCCGTGGTAGCAGATGAACAGTCTCGGAGACCTTCGAAAATGTCTCGTTCTGTCGATATAGAAGGCCAAGACCCGTTTGACATCTAGCGTATGGAGCTTGCGTTCAATTGGAGTGGACAGAGAAGGAAACAGCGTTGGTAGTATTATCGGTTGCTTCATATGAAATTCGGATACCACCTTGGGTAGAAAGGAGACATCGAAGTATAGAGTCACCTTGTCCGGATGGAATTGTAAGTATGGAGAGTCGGATCTCAGAGCCGCTAATTCGCTTGCTCTTTTAGCTGATGTAATTGCGACCAAGAATATTGTCTTTAACGATAATAATTTCTCGTTACATGTAGTCATCGGTACGAATGGAGGCTTGGTTAGTGATTCCAGAACCAATTGTAATTACCATTGAGGGACGATCTGTTGCGCCGGGGGTCTGATGTTTAAAAGACCCTTCATGAATTTCTTTAGGGTAGAGTGGGAAAAGAGTCGGGCAGATCGAGAATGAGGTGGTTGATGTGCCACTATTGCTGAAATATATACTTTGATAGTAGAATGAGTTAAACCGATGTCGAACAGATGGAGGACGAAGGTAAGTATCGTCTTGAGCGAAACTGGGATTGGTGTTAAGTTCTTGGATTCCGAGAATTTTAAGAATGATTTCCATTTATTCTCGTAGAGTTTCTTCGTGGAAGGTTTTCTGGCCCTTTCCAGGATCTTGAGGAATTCGGGGTTATCCTCCACACTGTCAGTCTCAACGATTGTACATCTGGGTGGAGAATGGAGCCCTTGCTCTGGGACAAGAGGTTCGGTATCAATGGTAAGTGAATTATGTCTACCGCCATCATGTTGAGGTGGGTAAACCATGGCTGGCGGGGCCACCACGGTGCGATCACGATAGCATCTGCTTGGCATTGGATGATTCTGACAATTGACTTCTGAATCATTGGGATCGGTGGGAAAATGTAAAGGAGTTCCCCTGTCCAATCTGTCATAAAGGCATCTCCCAGTGACTCTGCATCGATGCCCGCTCTCGAGCAGTATCTGGGGCACTTGGTGTTGTGACGAGTCGCGAAAAGGTCCAGTGTCGGGGATCCCCATTTGTGGCAGATTTCTTGAAAAATGGAATCATCTAGTGTCTATTCGTGCGTACGTGTGGGTAACCTGCTCAGACAGTCTGCTAGGTAGTTGTTTTCCGTTGAAATGTGGATAGCTTGTGGGAAGACGTGATGGAGACAGCACCATTCCCATAAATCCATGGTGAGGCGTAGAAGGGGCGTGGAGTGTGTGCCCCCTTGTTTGTTTATGTAATGCATTGTCATGGTGTTGTCTGTGACCAGTTGGACCGCCTTTCCTTCGATGCGAGGTAGAAAGGCTCAAAACGCTTTTATGACGGCTAGCATTTCCAATTGATTTATATGTAACAATTTTTCTCTTTTTGTCCACAGGCCATGTATCCTTAGTTCCTGACAATGCGCTCCCCATCCCGAGGGGCTCGCATCTGTGGTCACCTGTATTGAGAGGTGTAGCGGCTTGAATGGTCTGCCTACAGTCAGATTCTGGATGGATGTCCACCAGGTAAGTTGGTCTACCAATTCTGGAGTCACTAGTAGATGTTTCGATTGATGATGTACTGCAGGATCGAATAGGGATAGAAACCATGCCTGGAGTGGTCTCATTCTGAGCCTTGCGTGGACGAGGATTGCGGTCATAGCAGCCATAAGACCTAGCAGATGTTGTGCCTTGTGGGCCGACACTGTGGTGAACGGTTGAAATAGGCAAACTGTATTTTGTATTTTTATGATCCTTTGTAGAGGGAGGAATGCCTGTGCCTCTATCGAGTTCAGATCCGCTCCTATATAGCTGATTGTCTGCGAGGGTTCTAGTTGAGACTTGTCGAAGTTTATTCGCAGACCCAGTCTTTGCAGTGTATGTATAGTAATACTTGTGGCTTCGATGGCGTTGTGGTAGGATCGAGCTACTATAAGCCAATCGTCGATGTAAGGGAAGACTGTAATCCCTTTGAGTCGGAGGTGTGCTACAATAGGAGCCATGCACTTTGTAAACGTCGTGGGGGCTGTGGACAGCCCGAACGGTAGGACACAAAATTGGTAGGTTGTGTTCTGGAACCGAAACCTGAGAAATTTTTGATGGGCAGGGTGTATTGACATGTGGAAGTAGGCGTCCTTCAAGTCGATGGCCACGAACCAATTTCCCTGTGATAGAAGGGGAATAATGGTATCGAGAGTTAACATACGGAATTTTCTAGGATGTATAAACTTAAGACGTCTCAGATCCAGGATGGGCCAGAGACCTCCATCCTTTTTAGGGACTGTGAAATAACGGGCGTAAAAAACCCCATTCACTTCAGAGGATGGGACTCTGATTATAGCACATTTTTGGAGGAGTGATGATATTTCCTCCTGCAAGGTTGGCGAGAACCTGGTGCCTCTGACCGAATTTACTGGTGGGATTTTGCAGAATTCAATGAGGTAGCCCTTCTCAATAATTGACAGGACCCATCTGTCAGATGTTATTTCTTGCCATTCTGGTAAGAATGTATATAGCCTCGTAGTACCAGTAGGATGGCAGTAATTAAGAGTACTGTTTACGAAAGGGCTGCCTGACGTTCTGGGGTTGCGGCTGTCTGAATTGTGAAGCAGTGGTAGACGTGGACTGGTAAGGTCTCTCTTGATGTTGCTGCTTGTAAGGGCGAAAGGGTTGATATTGATACTGCTGCTGTTGACAATATGGCTTCCTGTAGGAAGGTTTCTGGTATTGATAGGGTTGCTGTGGTATGTAGGACTTTGCTGTCTTAGTTTATGGATGTTTTCCATCATATCGTCTGTCTTAGCGTTGAACAGACCCGTGGCATCGAATGGGAGGTCCTCTATCTTGGCCTTGGTGTCATCAATGATGTTAGATGATCTCAGCCAGGCATGCCTCCTGATGGCTATCGAAGTAGCCATGGTCTTGGAAGCGGTGTCCGCGGTGTGCCTCACGGCTACCCTCTGTTGTTTGGCTAAAGTCGTAGCTTCTGTATACGTGTTCAGCAGATCTGGTCTTATCGCTTCGGATGCTGCTTGCAGCGTCGGGAGTATTTTATCCCATAAGTGCCTTTGATAGGCGCCCATGGCTGCCTGGTAGTTGGAGATCCTAATCATCAGCGAAACGAGGGAATAAAGCTTTCTCCCCAGGGAATCCATTTTGCGACCCTCTCTGTTTATCGGGGTCATTGATGACCTGCTGCGTGATTTATATTGGGTTGACTCAACTACTGTTGTGAGAATGGCTGATGGTCGGATTCCAAAAGATCTCCTGTATGGAGAATTAGTGGAGGGAAATGGCCCCAGAGGGAGACCACAGCTGCAATACAAGGACATCTGCAAGCGGGATCTGAAGGCCTTAGGAATGGACCTCAACAGATGGGAAACCCTGACATCTGAGCGTTCAGCCTGGAGGCAGGCGTTGCATCACGGCCTCTCCCAATTTGAAGAGACCCTTGTCCAGCAGACCGAGGCAAAGAGGCAGTCACGGAAGCAGCAAAATCAGGGAGCTGGACAGGGGACAGATTATATTTGTCTTCAGTGTGGAAGGGATTGTCACTCTCGAATTGGCCTTCTCAGCCACACTAGGCGCTGTTCCAAGTCCCCCATACAGAGCACGTTACCATAGTCTTTCGAGACTGAAGGATGCCTAATAATAATACTGACTCAACTACTATTGAGTTGGGTGCAGGATGTTTTAGTAGGAAAGTGGTGTCTGGGCCATGTGTCTTGTAGTGGTGTTCGACTCGACGTGGAGTCTGTAACGTCGAGGGTGGCTTGTCCCAGGATTCCTTGACAAGCTGTAGTAGTGCCGGTATGAGGCTCAAGCTAGGAGGAGGAGTCTTGTCTTGTTCCAGGTCATGGAAGATGAGGTCCTTCTCTTGCTGAGAGGGTAGCTGAATATCTAACTGTAAGGTCTTGGCCATCCTCAGGATGAGCTGAGCATACAACGTGTAATCCTCCGAAGGTGAAGGGGGATGGTTGTCGAGCGCGTCCGAATGAGGAGCGGGATGCTGTATCGTGGAGACATCCGATGAAGATGAGCCTTCATCGTGGGAAGAGGTAGAAGACATCAAGGGGGAACAGTCTGGTCCTTCTATGTGGGCCCTCGGTATGAAGGCATCGTCTGATGGGGTGGGCATCAAGAGTGGCTCGGTATCGTGTCTATGGGGTCCAGAGTATATGGTCGTCGTAGCCACAGTGGATTGTCTCTTGGCCGGCTTGGACCGTTTCGCTGGGGCACCGGTTTCTAGTGGCGCCGTTCTTCTTCGTGACGGTCTTTCTTGGTATGGTAGGAAATCGTCTCGATGTCGAGGGTGGTTTGGGGAAGGTGATCTCATAGGAGAGTACCATGTTGGAGGAGGATATCTAGGTCCTCTACAGTCGTCATGGTATCCATACTCATGGTACCGATATGGGTGGTACGGTTCCGAGTAATGGTGTCCGTAGTATGGATGATGATCGGTATGGCAGCAATGTTCTCCATGTCGATGGGGTTGATATGGAGAGGTATGACGACGCTTCTCCGTTCTCTTTCTCGGAGAGTGTGCAGGAGACTCAGATTCAGACTCTGCATCGATGTTTGCCCGCCCTGATGTTCAAGGGCTATAAGGGGCTATGGCCGGGCTGGAGGGTACATCAGCCTCAGATTGGTCTGAGCTCGGAGACAGGCTAAGAATAACATGAGATGCCTGTGCCGAAGAGATAGCACGTTCCTCTCTGTCCGAGAGCGTAGGTGCTTCTCTCAATGATTCTTCTATCGTAAGCGGAGGTATTGGAGCCGGCTGAGCGGCTGCGGTAGTCAACTTGGCAGTTTTCTTTTGTTTCTTAGTCTTATCCTTCTCCTTCTTTTTTGTAGGGCCATCCGACTTTAACTGATTTTTAGAAGAAACTGGGGCTGATTTAGAAGACTTTTGCGAGTCCTTGGATTTGGTAAGTATTGAAGTCGTGCTCGTCATAGATTGGGTGGTCGGGCTAGGTGTAGCTTTAGCCGCCTCTCGTGGTGGGTTCAATGAAGGAGGGGTCCCCACGTCCATGGCTGGATTTAGAGTCTTCTCGTATAAATACGATCTAAGACGCTGCAGCCTCAGTTTAATGGCTGGTTTAGAGAGGCTTTTGCACGCGGTACATTACTGAGTTTGGTGGGATTCTCCCAAGCAAAACAAGCATTTGTCGTGTCCGTCGGTCAAGGGGATCTTACGGAGGCAAACGGAGCACCTCTTGAATCCCCGAGGGGCCATAAAACAGGGGAGAGTGATAGGAAAAAGGGATCCCAGGGTGTGTGTGTGGGGGGGGGGGGAAAGGCGGGAAAGCAAAAAAACGTCGTATATGAAAGAAAAAACTCTAATCACTAGGGGAAATAACCAATAATGATTTAAGTAAGACAATTATTAAAGGAAATAACTAATCAAATAGAGAAAAAATCTTTTCTTTCACTTTCCTGAACGGAGCTCTATTGTTCTTACATCCTGACCAAACGGTGGAAAAAAAAGAACTGAGGGGAAGGCTGAGGAGGTGGAGCTTGCTCCCTAGGGGGGTATCCTAATTGTTAGTTTTTTCTAAGCTCTAGAAACTTCCGAATCGTCCTGCGCAGGCGCAGATGAAACCCATTTGTGTGCATTCACAGAGGCCACTACGAAGAACAGAAGTCAATTTTCGGTCAGAATTCACATTTTGCCAAGTATTGTGATGGAATTCAGCTATGAAAAACGATTGTATGTTTTGGGAAAGCACACAAAAATGTGCATTATTAAAGAAAATAGTGTATTAACACTAATTATATACAATTATATTATAAATGTATACACATAAATTATATTGGGATAATTGCTTGAAGAAATACATGCTAGAAAAAGATTGCATATACAACTCTGTATATTAATAGAAATTTTCTGTGGAATTAAACTAGTAGCTGGATGTGGAAACAGGATGAAAAAAAATACTGGAGGAAAGAAGGAGAAATCAAGAAAGCTAGAAACAGAGATTTGATCACCTCTTGCTTAGTGTAACAACCCAAACAAGGAATGGTGTTTCAAAAGTACCTATTAAGTGACATGGACAAATAAGTAACTGTCAATAGTTTACTGTAATGAATTTTATGCGGGAATGCCTTTAAAGACACTTTGGAGGCTCCAGCTGCCCAATTGCTTACAGGAGCTAGGTAGTTATATACATAATAATACCAATCCTTTACAACCTTCAGTAGTTACAAGTGCACTTCTCTGTTCAATTTTAAAGTACTGTCACTGTAAAGACCCTAAATGGCTTGACGTCAGCTTATTCAAAAGGGCTGTCTGCAGATACACAAATGTACCCAGGCTCCAAATATGCCAGAAAGGCTTAACCCACCTGATCAGTGTTATTGCTGCATGAGAGCACAGCAATACATACTGTGCAAAAGAGCAAATCAGCATTCCATAAGGCAATTCTAAAAATGGAGGCAACTCAAACAAAAAAAATTATAACTTTGAAACTGGACCTCACATCAGCACCAAAATTGGCACAGATGTAACAGACAGTTGGGTCTTGCTCTGTGCCAAACAGTTTAGTCAAACAGTTTTGGGGTTATGATTTTTGAAAAGTAAAACAGTTTTATCTCCATGTAGACTCTGGCAATCTTTTTTTTTTTTTTTTTTTTGGTCTGCCAATTTACAACAGATCAAATACATAGAAAAGATCAAACTTGCTCCTCTTGAAAGAGAATGGTTAGTCCCAGCCGACTATTTGGAAGGAATCCAGGCTTCAGGGGATGTAATAATGACTCTGATAAAACCCCTTTCAAAGGTGGAAAAACCTCTTGTAATTATGTATTATCAGAGCCAAAGTTCTAAACAAACATTGATGGCATCAGATGGAGAGTTGGGGAGGGAGATCTGAAATTTTGACCCTGCCAGTCAGAACCAAATGAAATAACTCTCAGGAGGAGAACTTTTTAACTCACTTCAGAACAAACAGACATTAAAAACAGATTCTGTTTCTGTTGTAAAATATTTTTAAAATATATTTAACAAAATAGAGAACAAGTATTCAGGAGCTCAATCATTAAGCTGTGAAATTACCATTTTTTGCTTTGTGGCTGGGGATAGTCTTACAGAGCTTTGGTGCCTATTGCACCAATCTTGTCACTATATAAATGTTTGGAAATTAAGAAAAAAAACTCCAAAGGTACTATTTGCCATCAAGTCATTTCTAATGTGGGGCAAAGAACCACACATTGTTGAAAAACAGCCCTGACAATTGCTTTGTGTTTGGGTGAGAAGTGGTTTACTGATGAAAAAATAAGTTGGCTTCCAGATTTTCCCTTACATGATGTCACTTTGTGAATGATAGTGAGCAGAAGTGGGTATCCTGTAGACCGTCTTGACTGCTGCCACTGGTGTTGTCAACATTCAGATTGTGCTTTGCTTTGTAAAACTTGAAGTCCTTTTTCCGGCTGGCAATGCAGGCCAAGGCAAAGAGGCAGTCCCGAAACCAGCAAAATCAGGGAGCTGGACAGGGGACAGACTGTATTTGTCTTCAGTGTGGAAGGGATGGTCACTCTCGAATTGGCCTTCTCAGCCACACTAGACGCTGTTCCAAGTCCTCCATTCAGAGCACGTTACCAAAGTCTCTCGAGACTGAAGGATGCCTATGCTGAATGCAGTAACAATATTGTGCAGCAATATCCACTGCCTGGCTTTTTGAATTATGGGCATAGAAGTATAATATTCCACGTTCATAAACTTGAGGGTTTTTTGAAGAGCTGAATTAAGATCTATTAGGTGACAAACACAAGAAGCGAGTCTTACATTTTGGTGTCCCAAAGACCTCTCTGTGTGTGGCGTCCACCATTTCAGGGGCTACTTCTACTTTTAAAAAAAAGTTAGCTATTTTGTGGTTACTTTTAATATTTTTTAACTGCATCTTTCTTTTCTGGTTTAATTCTGTAAACCACTTGGGCACAAGGGGCGTTTTTTGAGCCAATGAACAGACAGGTAGACAGTTAGAATGGGGAGGAATTGCTTGGCCGACAGGACACACTTTGCCCCTCCTTCTAATATATTACTGTAGCAATAAAGGGTGGGCAACCCTGTTAAAAGTTAAATTAAGGGGAATGGCCTGTTATCTCTTTTAATTTTACCCTGTATAGTATATCCTTGGGTAAATTCCAGATTAGAAACATCAACTGTCTCAGATGTAACTACTGCACTGACTGGTAAACTGGCTAAAAAGAAAGCATGTTATCTGTGCTCAGACAACATCACTGGCTTCTAATTATGCTTCTAGCCATGCTTTAACATGCTACTTTAATCAAAAGATTGTGAAACACAATCCTTTAATTAGCATTGTATTTCTACCTAAATGCACACATAAAAATAATGCAAACAAGCTTTCTTGTACCTTGCCAATAGTGCAATGTCAAGCAACTGCTCAAATTCCTAGAGAAGCCAAGATTTTGAAAGGAAAGATTATCTGCCTTGTCTTAGGTAAGGAACAGTGCAGAACTGTAACAATCCTGAGATGGAATGAACTGGTGAAAGGGGAAGAAAATTGAACTTTGAGGAGCTTTTTAAAAAGCTAGCTAAGTGAACAACTGAGAAAAGGGTAAGAAGACAGAGAGCTCTCCACCAAACGTAAGTCAGTGTTGGTCCTTGAATAAAGGCCTCAACAGGTTCTACTCAAAGTGGGAAAACAACTGTAGGGAAAACAAGGGCGAAATTAATACAAGAGATCACCTATAGATGTTAGATGGGGGAAGGTTTCACATTGTTTAAGACTGTCAGTGGACAAAGAATGTATGTAGGGATTAATATTCAACACATGAATAGACATTTTCTATTGAGAGTCTCATCTTCCAGAGCCTAAACCAGGTTCATGTCTGTCAACAAAACCCCAAATAGCGTAATGCAGGCAATACAGTGAATGTATAAGGGTTAGGTTTGGGGACAAGGCTATCCTTTACGGCCTAATCTCACCATTCACCAACCTTTCTGAAAGGAATTTGACTCCTATGGGGGAAAGTGATAACTTATGAATACAATCCTTTTTGAGACTTCACAGCATTGAGTATTAAGGCCACTCCATACCAAGAAGTAAAAGGGTAGATGCACATAAGAGATATTGAAGGGGGTCCAACAAGCATACTTGTCTCCACATATAGCACTCACATGTTATTCAGAATGCTTATATGTAGCCAGTACTAATGCTGTAATGACTAGGTTTAATTCTTCTGTTATCCCTACTTCCTATTGGAGGTAATGTTGTAATACAATTTTTTTACATTAGTAGCATCATCAGTGATGCTCCATACTTCCTCATTCCTTATAGTTTCTTCTATCTTCCCCAGTGAATCCCAAGCCTGTGAGCATGGTCTCCTAATTCTTACCAAAGCATATCTTAATGTCATCTTTTGCCTACATCTAATACCTAGTAACCAAAGGAAGATGCTACAGTGAATGAGACAAACTGTTATCCAGCAGCTGCTTATTTTGACCTCATTCTGGATGTGACACAAAAACAGAATAGCTGGCTTGCTATGCCCAAACTCCACCTAATAGGTAGAAGGCAATATGTATATATAATTAGGGTGAAATTAACCTGCCAACAGGCCTGAGTTTGTGCAGATGCAGCCAATTACTGCACAGGCTTGCTTGAAGACCTAACAAATGTGGTTTATAATTTAAGAAGTGTTTTAAAATTACTATTTCAGAACTTATTTACCAAAACCCAGACCAAATCATGCTTCTGTTATATTTCTTAACTGAAAGTGGAAAAATATGTTACTGTATTTGAATAGCTTAGAACAAAGGGAAATCAGATAATGAAATGTTTGTGGTGGATTTCATATCACTGTTATAAGACGCTAAGATGTGATCCACTCCTGTTTGGGCATAGATGCATGAAAAGACTGGCAACAGGCTCAACACAATGTTCCACCCGCCTTTGCTGGCTGACACACACACACAACTCTATGGGAATTGTGTAAGTACTATCAATATCCCCATCCTTTATTATGTTAACAGCAGCTAGACTGATATTTGCAAGGAACTGGAAAAATAATAATAAATTGATGTTGGAAGAATGGTATAATGAGATGTGGAATCTAGCTATTAATGATAAATTAACTTGTGAATGGAAAGTTAGAAAAGGATTATTGACGGAAAATAGTTTTGATGGGATTTGGAACCCTTGTATAGAATATGTATTTACAAAACTTTAAAATTACAGTATACCCCAACACAAGAATCATTATATTTTTGGAAAGAGACTGGGCACACTATATAAATTAAGATGAAATGTATTGATGAGAATATATATATACAATTATATTCCTGATGGTGGCGGGTTACACTGTATATTTGAGTTGTGATTTTATTTGTCATTTATGTTTTTGTTATACTAATTAAAAAATAAATAAAAATAAATAATTTTTTTAAAAAATCAGTATCCCCATCCAGCCCACCAGGGTTAAGAGGAAAAGCTTGCTGGGAATACATGAAATTCATGTATTCTTCCTGCTTGCCAGGAATCGTGTCAGCATAGCATGGAGCAGGGTGAGAGAACTATCAAGCTTTTGCCAGTCTTGTTATACAGAGATAAATTGTGCATTTAAAATAGCTTAGCCCCAATGCTGAGACATAGAGCACTGAACACATGTATGGTTTCCTTTAAGAACTAGACAAGAAAAAACAAGACAGAAGATTATGATGCAGAACAGTCCCTACCATGTCATGCACAAGGTTGAAGAAGCATACATCTTTTCTCATTTTCGTTAATATCTTATCACAGCCACCAACAGTACAGGAGTGGTGAGAGGAAAGCCAAACTGAAAATTGATGTATATTGTAAGAGACGACAAATAAAAATGCTGTTGTTATGAAAATATGGAGTAAGTTATTTAAATGAAATAAAATGTAAGTAACATGAAGGCAAAGTGTACTGCTGTAATTCTGGGTTTCTTACTTAATATGGGCATGAGTCTTTTTATATAGCCTGTGTAGCTACCAGGGTTGCTTCTATTCATTTAATACCTAAAAATATCAATAAATGTCTGAAAAGAAATGGATGTGGAAATATATACAAAGCTATCTTTCCATTAGTTTTAAGCAGAGAATTAACTGTGGGTTTTCATAAATAGCTCACTATTTCAATTAAAAACTCAAGATATGTGTTATGTCTCTAGCTTTTACTTCCATAATATTTTAAAATCTGTGTTAAATTTATCTAATATTTACATGTTGATTATAATCATACCTAGCACACCAGGCCTAGGAGTAGGTTAATTGCATAGGAAAATTTTACTATGTGTACATTTTTCTCTTAAATTATTTTTTTAAAGCACAGTAAAGAGTCTGAGGACAAATTATTCAACTGTTTATCATACATAAGACTGCATGACTATAATACAAAGGGCTTGTCTTTTCATTTAACGTTACAATATACACAGCAAGTCCGGACTAGATCTTACAATCTGAACACAGGTATTTAACCTTTTCCATGCTGTTTATGTTTACAATGCACAGAAGTCCTGTAACCAAACTGTGTAGTAAAGCACACAAAACTGGACTGTAACATAACACAGTATGCAGAAGCATTGGAGTTTATGACTTTTCATTATGTAGGTTTAAAAACAGTATTTATTTTTGGTGCTTGCAAAGGTGTGGCAACCAGCACAGGAAAAAAAAAGTTACCCACATTTGTTACCCTTATATTCCTAGCAGTAAGTACTGGATTCCTTTTTGTATTGCTAAGCTCACTGTTCCATTTCTAAGATGACAGCCTTTCACTCACCAAACTTTTCCGAACTAAAAAAGTTCAAAAATACTTTAATGTACAGGCTTGACATTTTAGTATAAAAGAAATATGGATCCCTTGATCAAAAAAAAATTGATTTACAAAAACAGTTAATTCCCAAAGCATTCTTTCACATTTGCACTGTATTCAGTCTCTCTGCTGCCATTTGGAGGGTTGCTTACAAAAAATAAAAAAGAACACTTTTTTGTCCAGAAGAACTGACCTAGTTGGCCACATGGAACTGACCAGTATGAAGGACATGGTTTTCTGCTAAATGACCTTTCTAACTGGTTTACTGGCAGAGGTAGATTACTGCTTCTGTTCGTGTAAAGGGCAAACAGTGTTAACCTGGGAAAGATAATCACTTCTTTAACCCACTTCCTCAATTTAATTGTGTTCTATCCATAATTTAAAAATCTTTGTATGGGTCCAGAAATGTAGCCACTGCCAAAGGGACTGTGTTATATTAAGGCAGCAGAACCCCAAAATTAGGCACCTGTTAAGTACAGCCTGCTAACCTCAGGTCTCACATGAGCTTTTTGCTTTACTTTTGGACCTGTTCATGCATTCAAGGCCTTGCCTTCAAGTTTACATTTATGCTAATATGGAATACAAGAATCAATTGCTGGTTTCATAGCTTCTGGATCTAGTGTCCCTTTTACTTTCAGAAGCCTGAACACATTTATAATGTAACAGATGTTATTATAGTCTTGAATTAGATGTCAAATCTATCATGTTCAGTACACAGATTGCTGTAAATGTATTGGCTATGAATTCAACAACAGTTCCAGTTTTGTTTAAGCAATAGTACAGCCATAATTTTTAACTGACATTTAAAAATGGTCTAGGTACACCTTGTGTCAAAGTGCAGAACTGCTACATTATTGGTTACAGACATCTATGTGCTATAAAAACAGCTTTGGTACAATAAATTATCAAAAAAGAAAATAAATTTTTGTAAAATTCACAGCATAATTGTGAGGCAAAAAAGCAGTCACATAAAATTCTGCATTTTTAAAAATGTTCAGGATGAACAGAAGACATCTTTGTGCAGAAGTAATGGTGGAGAAACCACGTGCCCGGAAAAAGGAGGGGAAGGAAGGAAGGGAGGAAGGAAAGGAAAGGAAAGGAAAGGAAGGGAAGAAAGAAAGAAAGAAAGAAAGAAAGAAAGAAAGAAAGAAAGAAAGAAAGAAAGAAAGAAAGAAAGAAAGAAAGAAAGAAAGAAAGAAAGAAAGAAAGAAAGAAAGAAAGAAAGAAAGAAAGAAAAGGGAAGAAAGTAAAAAGCAGGGAGGGACACAGTTGTAGCTATTTCCATCAAAAGCAAACTACTACTCCTGTGACCTTCAACCAATAAGGAAGTCAACTTTATGACACACGCAAAGTGACCTTGCAATAGCTTACAATAAGTGGGTCACAAAAGTCTATTTTAAAAGAAAGGCCTCTTGAATTACCCATTCTCTGTGTTTTCAGCATTAAGGACTGTCTGCAAAAGCATGTCCAAAAGTGATTGCATCTGAAATGGTAGGCTCTTCTAACTTAGAGTCCAAATCCATAAGGCCAAAGGTTATCCCCAAAGACCACCGCTTAAGACTTCCCCTGGACTGGCCAAGACCAACCTGTTGATTGCTTCTCAGTGCACCTTAGTTACAAGACCAGTCATACTCCAACACTAGCTGATTGTGGTCTCAAATATGAGAGACACAACATCCCATTATAATTGCTGCTTTGATTCTCAGTAGGTTCAGATAAGGAGAGTCCTGATTACCGCCACTTAGCATGCTTAATGTGCCTCATGAACACCACTACAACCGTCCCTTTTTACAACTGAACATTATACTTTGTAATCTGAAGGTCCCTCTTCCTTACAGTACTGACTTTTCGTGCTTATGTATGTTTGGGAAATTAAAACTCTTATTACTCTCCCCACCCTCTCCTATTTAAAAAAAGCTTCTTCAAAAAGCCCATCTATATGGTCCTGGGCAGTGCCTTTAAAACTCTGTTTGCAACTAAGACCAACATTTGAACATTTACCCCTGTTGAATAAGGGGGGAAATTATGACTTGGTTGTTGTTACTAAAATAAGGGCAACAAGGTGAGACATCACCTCGAAGCTATCTAGGATAGGTATGGACATGGCTCTAAAAACTTCACTGTCCCTTTGCAATCTGTTCAAGTTTAAAAAAATAGTCAGCTTTGCCCTCCTGCAGCGGTTCAGTAAGTCTATCTCCTTCTGATTCAAGCAGCTTTGCACTTTTTTCTTTTTCTTTTTTTTCTTTTTTTTCTTTTTTGGAAAAACACCACTTCTATAAAAACACACAAGAAACAAATTTGTTTCAGTTTAGTCACGAGCTAGCTACAGGACTTTGCTGAACACAAACTCCTGTCATGGGAGATTCTTCCCTATCAATTCCCTGCCTCATTGCAAGGTGTCCTTCAGTCATGTAATGAGCAGGACCTGTATTAGCAGAAAACTGGTATGTAGGATGTCCTGCTATGCCAGTTTCTTGGCGTGGATTAGAGTAGACCGTTAAATTGACGTCCATAGCTCCATTTTGTCCAAAGTCCAATGTAGTAGCAGCCACTGGGCGGTTCTGATAGGCTTGATTGCCTTGATTACCAGTTGAGGAGGAAGATGTAGAAGAAGACGTAGTTGAGGAAGACAGGGATGTCATGGAGTGGTGACTATGACCCACCTCCATAGAATCCTGGGTGGAGGAGCTATTTGTTGGAGAATTGTAGACTCTTGGCCTGGTCCGGCTACCCATGGCCTGCTGTCCATGAAGATGGTGGTGGTGATGATGGTGATGATGGTGGTGGGAGGTGTTTCCATGATGATGATGTAATGCATTCTGTTGCTGAGGGGTTACGTGGAAGGAGGTTTCTTGAACTGGATGGGTTTCAACAGTGACTTGTGTAGGAGCTTCAGTGCCTGTCCAACCAAGTGGAGGAGGAAACTGCTGTCGAACCTATCACAAAAAAGGGACTAGCAGTTATTTTGTGTTATATTCATCAAGCTGAACACTGCAAGACAAATATTTTAAACAGAATGTAAAAATAAATAAATAAATAGAAGTTTATCTTTCCATTAAAAAAATTAAATAAAATATGAAAATAAACTTTGTCATGAACATTTAAAAATTATACACACATTGCACAGTTCAGTAATGCCTTCCACTCTACAAAAGCTCTAACTCAGCTTAGCACACAAGCTTTCAGAAATCTAGCAGGGCACTGTTCACACGTTTCCTACAGTGTATGGTTTAACAGGCTTTTGATTAGTAGTTTCACTGGCTTTTTAGTTTAGACAGACCTACGTTTCAAATCAGATAATTCTGCCACATGATAAGCTGCAGAAGTGATACAGTAATTTCATACTGTGACATTTGAACTGGGCCTTTTGGTCACTGCACTTCTTAACAAAGACTTCCTTTCAAAAATTTCACCTGTGGACTGTGTGTTTCGCAATCCATAGCTTGCACAGCAGCAGTGAAGTGTCCACCACTATGTCGGTGCTGATGCGTAGGATCTGACCGTGCCCTTCCACTGTTGCTTGTCCCAGAAGAGCCACCTTTTAAATATAAGCAAACAAATATATGGAAAACTATATAAACATAGTATTCCAAAGCTTTCAAATTAAGACAAAAAAGCAAAGGTACATCTAAAAATGTTTCTGAACTTGTTCTTCACTAGAAAAGGAATACCAGGAAGCTGTCTGAAAGCTTTGGAAGGGGAAGAAGGCAGGTTAAAAGTTTCAGAAATACATTTTTATCCCATCAATAAATATGCTTATAAACATTTAGCTAAAGTTTAAAATGCTAAAGAAACAATCAGAAATTACCTGAGCTTGAAGACGTACTAGAAGTGGTTCCCGAAGACTGTGACTGCTCCATAGCAGGACTAGTTGATACACTGTTACTTGTGTTTGTACCTTCATCTGCTGTTTTCTTAAAGAAACTGTGCTGCAGGGCATAATAAGGTTGAATTCGAGTTTTCGGATCATAGTCAAGCATCCTTAAGATGAGGTCTTTAAACTTCAAGTAGTCAGCTACAGTATGACCCGATTCCCCAGCACGACGCCCCCCTGGTCCTCCTGTTTCAACTCCAAGTATATTATGAAGTTTACGGGTTCCAGGTGGTTTGTACTCCTGTTGAGAGATAAGGAATTTCTTATGTTTAATCAAAATTCTGTAATTAGTGGGGAATGGGAGAGTTCTTAGCATACACTGATCTGGCTATAAGCTATGACTATTACTAGCTCTCAAAATATTATTGACAATTTTCTATTTTTACTGTTGAATTTAAAAGGTTTATATCTAAAACAATTACAAGTACAGATTTTGTATTTATGACAGTACAAAATTCTACTTAGATTTAAGTCACACTGAATTCAACAGGACTTACTCCAAGTACATAGCTGAAGGAATGCATCTTTAGAAACAGTTCTCATTTAAATCCATGTGAACTATAAAAAATGAGTTAATTTGATATTCAGAATGCTTATTTACCCTTTTCCCATCTTTGGTCTTCTTTAAGTTCCAAGTGCCATCAGGCAACTTCTCAAAGAACTTTCTTGCTTTGGGTGCTTGGTCAAGAATGTGAGCAGGTGCTATACCCAAAACTTCTACAATTTTATTCATTTGATCCACCTGTTCAAAAGCAAGGGAGGAATCGCTTATAAGGGAGGAATCTACAAAAGTGAAATACTATGTAATGCAACATAAACATGTGTTGAGATAAATTTACTGTTACTCTTTACTCTCAGTTAAGATAAGCAAATATAGAAAAGAAAAGTTGTTTTCATCATTTATACTGTCAATTCCACATCTCCTTACTTCATCAAAGAAGTCAATAAAACTGTCATTATCTTTTCTGGAATTACATACCTCATTTGCTCCACTGAAGAGGGGTTCTCCAGTGTGCATTTCTACTAAGATACAACCAAGGGACCACATGTCAATTGCAAGATCATAAGGCATTCCCAATAGCACCTCTGGTGAGCGATAAAAGCGACTCTGGATATACTGGTATATCTGAATTTCAAAAACAAAGATACTATATAATGCAAAAGGTCAATTTTAAGTTTACATATCCAAAATTAATTCACTACTCTTTTTAGGGGGGAAACTATGTATTAACATATTAGCCACTATGCAAAAGAGAGTTCAGCAAGACTTCACTGTATATCAGACTAGAGGCACTAATTTTATTAAGATATTATAAGTCTCAAGCTAAATGAATGTGTGTGTTACTTTTCTATGTTTTAGTAGGGAAAACACAAATAAACATTAGCAGAACTGTTATAAACAGCAGAAACACAAATAAACATAAGCAGAACTGCAGAACAGATCTGCAGAACAGAACTGGTTATATTTTTCTGTGCAAGTTCTAAAGACACAAATTAGTCTTATTTGTTGAGCTATAACTGATTACTATAATCAACATGAAACAATTTACTGAAAACAGCCTGAAGTTGATATTGCTTTCCAAGTAGCCCTAGTTCAATGTTAATATTTAATTAATACGCACCCTCTGTCCAAGTTGGCAAGAACTGCCAAAATCAACTATCTTGATAGCGCTTCGTTTGGGGTTACAGAGCAAGATATTCTCAGGTTTTAGGTCACAGTGAATGATGCTAAGTTCAGGAGTTGCAAGAAAAAGCAGTGCAGTGCACATCTGTTGTGCAAACTTTCGTGTTAAGTTCAGTGACACCCCTCTGAAGTTTGTGTTCCGCAAAAGGTCATACAGGTTGTAGGAGAGCATTTCAAAAACTAAACAGAGATGATTTCGGAACATAAAATGACGCTTCAAATGCACTAAAAGAAAAAAGAGCAGCTAAATTACAGTTTTATTCTCAAAAGTGGAAAAATTCCAATAGCATTTAACCCCATTCAGATAAGGAATTTCAGTATTAAACTGTCCGTTTCAAAAGCAATTTACTGACAGAAATTTCTATTACTGAAAACATTTCTTGGTTATTCTACAACTTCCAGTACTTGTTGAGTGCGTATTATTCAGTGATAATGCTGAGAACAAAATGAATGACAAGTCAGCTGACTGCCAAGCATTTTACTGCCAAGAGTAAAAATGCAGCAGTATGTGCAAGACAATGATCTGTTTTAGGCATAAAGCTCATCTCTCTTATTCAAGCTTTGTCTGTATAGTACTTATGAATTTGGCCAGAGCACTGTATTTTATATCTACTGTCAAAGAAAACTGTGAACTGATTGGAGAAGAAGTATACCATGTACAAGACGTTTTGGAATTTTAAGTGAAGACAGGTTCTAAATAATAGTGTGCTCAAATAAATAGTGTGTGTTCCTCAAATAAATCATCGTGAGCATACTGAACATGTACACTGGAGAGAAAGAACTTTGAAAATGAAGAAAATTGCTTGGAACTTCCCAAAGGAAATTATAGTTCTTATTTTATTTAAAAAATAGCAATTTCAAAACTATACAACATGACAACAGTTCCATTTAAAAGCTACTTGCAAATTAGGCTCAATGTCAGAACTGAATGAAGTAATTAGAATGAGAGCCATATTGCTGCCATTCCTAGAGAGTAGTTGTTTTTATTTTGATCTCAAAATAATCTTGGGGTCACATAAGGGAAAGTTTCAGAAACCTGAATACAACTTTGGAACTGGCCAATGTATAATTAATTGGTTCTGCAATTTGGATTTGCATGATAAAGTAACAGTAGTTCCAAAGTATAATAAAAACCCAAAAGAAGAAAATATCACAACATACTAAACCTTTCCAGTAACAGTGGGTAGCTTTAGAGCAGGGTGAGCAACATGTAGCCTATGTGCCATATGTGGGCTCCCAGAAGCCCAAAAACAGCTCCCCAACATATCTAGGCCCCTAGCATCCCCAAACTCATTTTTTTCAATTAAACAGTAAATAAATATTTGTTTGCTTTTAATCTAGCCATATCATAATTAATAGGACAAAATATGTATTTACTGATACAGCTTGCTCTCTGGACAGTACTTTTAGATACAACTGAGACTTTTAAACATGCTCTGCTCTAAAACAATAACAAAATATAAATTAGGAATGTCTTCTTTAAGAAGGCTAGTGAGTGGTGTACTAACCAAAACTACTGTAAAGGGTATTTTGTACTGCAGATGGCACCTGTTTGTTTACTTAAGAGCAAAATCAGTATGATCACAAAATAAGGACAGGATTCTCAGGAGGAAACACAACCTTCTCTAAAACAGGCCAAACCCCACACCTTCCTATCAATCAAGAATAACACTTGACAAATTTGGTTGTTATTCATGTGAAGGGGCAAGAGAAATATGTGGGGGCTATAGTCACGCCTTTAAGACCACAGTTGTACCATTTTCCAGTTTTCTGTGTGTCGATGAGAAACATTATGTGTACATGGGGAAGGGGAAATTTACTGCATTCTGTACTAAGCTTGCTGTTCTTTCCATCACCCTTACCTTCTGCTCCACTGCTCCCATTTAGGACATGAATTGCTAAGAAAACTTATAAACACAGTGGGAGCTGTTCCCAACTGAAGCACAAACTTCACCCCTTTGAGCGCCAGCCAATGAGAAGCTTCAAGTGACAACAAGTTCAGTTAGCAAAGTAACAAATTTGGAAAAAGGCAAACTTTGGCAGCTATCATTAAAAGCGGTTTTCAAAAGATATGGTCTATTGCGACAGGCGCGACAACTGCCAAAAAAGCTGGATATCAGGCAGCCATCAAGCTCTCAATTTTCCATTTTTGCAGCAAGAGTATCAGTGGGGAATACCGCTTAACAACCTTCAATACTTTCAACAAAGTGATATTCTGAATAAGGCTGCTAAAATCATATAAAAAACACCATTCTTGAATGCCACTTATTATTGGCAATTAGATATTTTGCAGTTTAGAATTTATTTCTCCTTATGTAGCAAATACAGATCCAGGCCTGACACGTAAGGTAACAAGAGCCCCAGAAATTTAAAGAAAACCTATGTAACAGATCCTTAAACAGCCTTTTCCAAATCAGCCATAAAATTAACATTTGCAAAGATCAACTGATCTACTTCTATTAAAGAATGTAAACTAACTAGTGTAAAAGGGGGGAAAAAGCAAAGGCTTATCAATGTGATGATGAGGCAACATGAAATCATAAGGCTCTCAGGTTTTCAGAAGTGATGGGGAAAAATAATTGTTTTAATACCTATGTAATATTTCATTTCTGTATCATGTTTGTTCATTAGCTCAAGAAGTCGCACTTCAATCTGGGCTTGATTTAGGAAAGCCTTCTTGTTCTTTATAATTTTAATAGCCACCCACTCTTGTTCTACACGGTCATATGCCTTTACAACCTGTAAAATAAAAAGGCACACTAAATATACAATATTTCATATTTATTTTTTTAAACAAAATATTGCTTCACAGTAACAAGGCTTCAACAATGTACAAGAACCAAATGACACTCCCTCTTCCATTCTCTGAATAGCTATAGAGTCATTTCACAGAATAATTATGATAAAAGACCTTCCTTTCACTGACAAATGAATGAAATGGTAATATGGCTTTCAGGTTTTATGTAATATTATCTCTTCACCAATAAAGTGGACCTTCCTGATGAAACATCTTCCCGTCCACCCAAAAACCCCAATAAGGACTGGGGAACACTCTGGAACAGATTTCAGATATGCATGGACTGCAATGGTAATACTTTAGTTCAAAAGGCAACACTTTTTCATTTTTGTTTTGTTTTCTGATTAATCACTAAAGATTGCACCCACGGGCTACACTCTGCCCATCACTGACCTACATAAAGCTTCTTGATTAAATGCTATTGGCCTACTTACTAACAAACCCCACCAAGGTAAATGAGGCTTACTCTCAGGCAAGTACATATAAGACTAAGTTGCATAATTTTCTCAATTTCACCAGACAATATTTTTCTCTATAAGTGCATATAATACTGTTGCACTATTAAAGCTGGGACGAGACTCCACAGCCAGATTGTAAAAACCAATTGTTAGCTATCAAGCCCAGCAATAATTTGTAGACCCTGGCTGACAGGTTTACATGCACAGTAAGTAACTGCAGATCAATCAATAGCTAGCCTAATAAGATTTTTTTTTAATCCCCCAATTAGTTCATCTAGATCAGTGGTTCTCAAACTTGGGTCCCCAGATGTTCTTGGACTGCAACTCACAGAAATCCTGGCCAGCACAGCAAGTGGTGAAGGCTTCTGGGAATTGCAGTCCAAGAACATCCGGGGACCTCAGTTTGAGAACCACTGATCTAGAATACATATAAAGGGCAAAACAGCTTGTGCTGTGGCTAGAACTTGCCATGACTAAAATAACTTGTGCAGATTCCCTCTTCATATGGTCTATACCTCAAATTATTTTTTTTCAAGCTAATATGCATTACCTGTCCAAATGAACCCTTGCCAATTAAAGAATCAATTTCATAACGATCCATCCACTTTTCCCCATTTTTCACAATGTAGTCATAGTTATCATCATCATATCCATCATTGTAAACCTTCCGCTCCTTTTTGTGACTAGAATCGTCTCCCTGGCCTTGCTGATGCCGCCGCTTCTTTTTTGCATAGTAAACCTGTGGTTAGAAAACATAATTATAATGTGAAGCCAATCTGAATAATGCATATTACAGAGTAGACAGATGTTGCATTGTTTAGCTTGCCATCAATGTTTTGTGGTTGTTTTAAAATACTACATTACACAGCCATAAAAGGATCCACACATAGAAGAAAGGGGAAATGGCTTCAATGATATTCTTTTAAACATTCTGGAGACAAAAGAGGGCCAGTGAGTGAAATCCTAGCTAGATGAAATCACAGAGCAGCAAAAGTCCCACTTTGCTCCATTACTCCATTGTTCTCTCCTGGAAACCAGACAATTTCAGTTTCCAGCATCAGCTCTAGCTCTTGCTGTAATAACCCATGTAGTATGTAGAAAGACTGGAGAGGAATCATAGTGCTGTCCAGGTTGTCTCTGAGTTGAATAAGACAATATGCTTAACGTGTAATGAGAAGTAGTAATTCCTCAAAGAGTGATTAACAGCCATTTGTCATAGCATGTGCTTTTCCTCAGCTTCATATCACACAGTCAGCAATGTGACTAGCCACTGGAAGGTAAATGTGAAATTATTTCTAAAGGCTGAATGCTGAGGCACATACATCTGAAGACATCCCATTGCTGGAAGGAATACACATTAATTCAATGGAATACACATTCTAATGTTCAGTTTGATTCTCAGGAAGAACACTGATCTTACATAACCAGAAGGTAAGCAGATAGAGACATTACAGTCAAAGAGGAAGGATACCACATAAGTGTTTACCAGTGGCTTGGTGACTCTTTGAGCTTGGTCACCAGCAAGAGAGATTTTTCTGCTCTCAAGACATGGGGAAAAATATGGCAATCTCCCTCATTATACACAGGCTCCAAGAACCCTGCAAGGCAGGGCATTTGCTGGTGTATCTGTCTGAAGAGAGGGAGGATTTTGCATTGTCCTTCTGTTCAGGGAACAAGCCAATAAAGATACCCAACAATGCCCAACATTCTGTTGTAGATGCCTCTTGTACAATTTAAACATTGAAGCTATATTTTTTATCTTATTTCAGATATAGCAATCTTTAAATTTCACTCATTAACTGTAACATTAGCTTTGCAAGAATGTTACCTCTGAAACATGAGAGTCAAATGATCTACAGTGAAATTGTATATACCACTGAAAATATAACATTTAGGTTTGTTTCAATAAATACCTTTCTTTGGTGGCTGTTTACACTTTTCAATAGCAGATATGGTTTCCAAGAACAGAGGGTAAGCCTACTCAGTAGTCTGTAGCAACATGTTTTCCTCTTTGCTAGTCATTTTTAATACTAGCAGAACTGTACTATTTTAGTGGATTAAGACTGCACAAGTCAATAAGTATCTTACTATGACTAAATGCATCATGCTGAGAAAAGACAAAACATTTTCTATTGCTACTCAATATAAAAATAATTGTATGAGACAAAATAAAACTCAGATGAATGAATTGTATAATCTTACCTCATTAATATGTTTGTATGTTTTGATCAAATCTACAGACAATTTCCTCAGAGGAGCAGTTGCTGGGTCACGAAAAGTCTGGGGCATCCGCCTCTGTAAAATGACAAGATCAGACATTATCATATGCACATGGGGAGAAACTAGCACTTCATCTAAAAAAAAGATGCCAGAATTCCAGTGACCTGTGCAATCATTTAAGGGAAATCACACAAGCAATGAGAGCTTCTTTCTGGGACATTCATCACGTTCTAATCACCTCTTGTGATTGTGTGAACTGACTGTGTGACCAGTCTAACAAAAGGTAGCTCCATTCTCCAAAACCCACTTGTGCAACTGGATGAATTTTTTTCTGCAGCAGGATTTTGGCCAATGTCTAATCCTAAAGCAACATTAGAAACACATTATTTAATTTAACCATGAAACTATCAAATTCATTTTAATCATTAGTGTACATCCCAGAAAGATTTGTTCATTTTTTGTATATAGATACAAAATACTGTTCTTCTTATATTTTGCCTTAATTCAGTAAAGAGTTTTTGAAAATCAAATCAATGCTGGGGTTCTTTCTTTAACAACATCACACAAGTTTTGTTGAACTAAAATATTCTGAAAATACGGGACACTTTAGGTGACTGTATCACTTGAGTGTCACACAAAATATATTACGTAAAATACTCCTTCTTTGGCCCAACTGAACAAACATTAAAAATCTAAATGTTCTTATGTCAAGAGCCCAATTCAGGTGTTATGCCTAAATGGGTAGTGGGGGCATGAGGATGCATGTGAGCTCTACTCCATGTCACAATTCAACCACGAAGTCATTCAGACTTTTGTGCACAAAGATCTGCAAAAGACATGAAAGCATGTTCAACTGAATGCACTTACACTTGCGATCACGAGGCTCTGCATTACATGGATTTCTGATTACGTGAGCGCTGTAGGTGTATTTAATTCAATGCACTTACAGATTCCTTTTGCAGACCTTTGTGTTAAAATGTGCAAAAACATGAAGGACTTCCTGGTGGGAGTGTAGGGCTTCTATTCCTACCCCGTTTCTCACCACCCATTTAGCCATACATGGATATTGGCATAATGACTGAATAGGGCTAGGGAGTAAGGTTCAACCAAACCTTCTTGACATGATATTTTCTATGTGTATGGAATGGTGACAGCATAGAGTGAAGAAAGGTTTCCAACATGTTGGAATGAAACTGCATATCTAAGTTTAAATAAAAATGAATTCTCCAAAATACATCTTAACTATTTAGCACCTCACACTGTGGATATCATGGCAAAGAAACAGAACTATTTGTTATGCTAGGCACTTAAGAAAATTCAACACTCATTTTTCATTTCTAATCCAAAACAATTTATACAACTTTTCTCATACTTAACTTTGGGAAGTATCATATAGAAGACATATATTTCTGCACCTCTAAGAAGTGTTAATAAGATTGAGAGTTTACTGTTTTGCTTTGTTGTTTAGAGATTTATGACCATGGATTAGTCATGTACAGTATTTGAAGGAATGTTGAACTACTGAAGGACTCGATATATATATAATAAAGTTATTTATTGTACCATCTGCTCAATAAAAGAACCTCATGCAGTATAATTATGTATTTCATCTGTTCACAATGCATTTTATCTAAAAGTTGGTGTAATTATTATGCTTATTGTGTCTATGAAAACAATAAATAAAACAGAATAACAAAATAGTGATCTGCTTTGGCTTTTTAAAAATATGATAAATGTTTCTTTTTCATTATCTTTTGGAGATGACAAGCTAAAAGGCAGAGAGGACGAGAAAGGTAGAAAAGTCTGCAATAGATGGAAAAGTAGCAGACAACAAGCTAAAAGACAGCCATCTGCCTGAAACATTGACTTGTCTTTCATTAAGTTAGAGGATGCAAGGGAGACAAATTCGTTTCGCAAGGGCTGATGACAGGAACTCTCGGATTTTACTACTGTATATATAGATGATACAGTATACTATTATGTTTTCATACATACATTAGCTTGTGTAGCCTGCTCACAGATTTGACTTTTACAGTTGCAATCAGCTGACAAACAATTATGACAAAACTGAGGTATTAGCCTTGGATGCTACCCCTATAGGCACATTTGGCAGTGGAAGTCTATCCATCCAATGATCTGGAGGTCCCTCCCCCATTTCTGCTCTGGAAGCAGGCCTTCTCATGTGAGAGAAAGCTGTATCTTCAAGTTCTGTACGAGATACAGATACTGTGATATGGATCCTACAAGAAAACAATTTGGACACTTCTAAAATAAAGGCATACCCCTCAAAAAACTCAAGAAGCCCTTTGGAGAAAATGATCAGTATCTTGCTCTTTGGATGCAAGGTTCTTCTGCCAAAAATTTCTCTTTCTGCCTGTATTTCTTTTCCAATTTATTTTATCTTGGATGATCTGCAAAAACAATCTGTACTTTTGTTCCTCATCACATGACCAAAGCATTCTAGTTTTCGGCATTTTATGAGTTTTATGATTTCTTGGTCTTTATTCATTCGTCTTAGTACTACTTCACTGATCTCTTCATCCAAGAAATTTGTAACATCTTGCAACAAATTCATATTTCAAATGTTTCAATTTTTCCATAACAACCTATGCTAAAATCAACAATTCGATGCCATATAACAGAACTAATATTACACAGCACCATACAATCTGCATTCTCAAAATCAATTGTAACATTCTGTTACATATTAATTCTTAAGGAAGTTGTTCCAGGCCATCTCTGGTTTTTTCCACTTTTAGGTGATCAGGATGCAGAGGCTAAATTACACATACATAATTTTAATATTCTTGATATCTGCAAATATGCCAAAAATATATTTAATAGAGCACATAAGGTTTACTAGTCTACATTACGTTGGACTCCATATATGTTTTGGTGCTACAGAAGAAATTAGAATAAGTTAGATATCTGGCTGTGGAGCTAGAGGTTGTGCATAAAGATGAGGATATTCATATTCGTATATGAATATTCCTGTTGCAGCTGGCCCTAATGAGGGTCTGGCCCCCGGGACCAGACCGTCCGCTCACGTGTCCTGCCACAGTGATAGTCCCGCTCATCCTGCCAATGGCGCCTGGAGCTCCGCTCTCTTCCTTCTTGGCTGGCCATTTAGAAGCCGTGCAGGGAGACTTGTCCTCTCGCCCCCTGCCTGGAGTGGCCAGCTGAGAAGTAAGAGAGTGGAGCTCCAGGTGTCATTGGCAGGATGAGCGGGACCATCACTGCAGCAGGATCCGTGAATGGATGGTACAATCTCGGGGGCCGGACCCTCATTAAGGCCAGCTGCAACGGGGATATTTGAATACAAATACCACCATCTCTAGTTATGAGTTTAGTCCCTCTGTGTGCATCCCAGAAGAGCCAGCATGCTGCACAGTCCCAGGATGCCCCTAGAAGAAGGGAATGGTAAACTACATGAGAGCACATCATCATTATTATATTGTCTTAAATATGCTCATTCAAATCAGTTAATTAATTAATTTTTACCCCATCTTTCTCCTTAAAAAGGACCCAAGGTGTCTTACATCCTTGAAAAATAATATTTAAATCTGAAAACAATGATTGTACAATGATGGTTTACATCATTAAAAAATAATATTTAAAGCTAAGAACAATGAATATAAATAGGGAGCTTACATCGTGAAAAGACATCAAACCTAAAACAATGAATAAACAAATACTAAAAAGGAACAAACAAATGCCACTCTGAGAGATGGTAAAGACCCAGGCAGAGCAGTAATTCATAACAATCCATCTAAAAGTCACTCGTGTAGCCAGCCATGTAGCCAGTCACTGAAAGAAAGCTTGCCTGAAGAGAAAGGTTCTTGCCTGCTTTTGGAAGGAAAGCAAAGATGGGGCCAGCCTCCTGTAGGAGGGAGTTCCAAAGTCTGGGAGCAACAGCAGAGAAGGCACACCTGTGAAGGTGGGGGGACCAAGAGAAAGGATTCACCTGATGATCTTAACACCTGAGCGGGCTCATAGTGGGAGTGTGACGTTTACCCCGTGGCCCCTGCTTGTTTCACCAAACACAGAGCTCACACGAGTATCCCTACACGCCCTTTAACACGCTGCCACCAGTTGATCTCTTTATCAACCTATATTTCCTATGAAAGACTGAGGTCCATTCAGTACTGAACTTTTAAACAGAAACAGGTTTATTGATTACAAGTTGTTTTAGGAATAGTTCTTAAGCACATTCTTAAAGTTACACAAAGCTTCAGTATTTTACTTTAACCTCTTCTATCTTAATTAATACAGGTCACACTCTGACTAATCATTCCTTAAACACTCTCTCTGCCTCAAACCCCAAAACTCTCTCTTCTCTGTCTCTGACTGAACTTCCTAGCCTCTGACTCACCCCTCCCTTCTGGTTTCTCCGGCTCTGCCTTCCAACAGCTCCCATTGGTGCAGGCCAATACCATTATATATATAGGAAGACAGGGTGTTCGCTACAGGGAGATAAGGTCTTTGAGATAGCCTGGAAACAGTCCATTTAGGGCTTTATAGGTTAAAACCAGCACTTTATAGGTAAAAACCAAAATTGTCCCCGGAAACTCATCGGCAGCCAGTGGAGCTGCTGTAACGGGGGGGGGGGGGTATGTGATCCCTGTAACTAGCCCCAGTTAGTAATCTGGCTGCTACATTTTGGACCCGCTGAATTTTCCTGACACTTTCCACTGGCAGCCCCACATAGAGCAAATTACAGTAATCCCGACAGGAAGTAACTAGGGTGTGTATGACAGTGGCCAGATCAGATCTCTCCAGAAATGGATGTAGCTGGCGAACTAATTGCTACCCTGACTTTAGTTTGGTAAGAAAAACTGGTCAAACCTCCAAAGATTTTTCTCAGCCAATTAAAGCCAATAAGTCAGCAAGTTATACCTTAACATTAGCCTTGCACTGTTTTTATAGAATGCCATTTTACTGGCATGACCACTATAATCCAAATCAAAATAATAATATGCAAACTTTATATAGGATCAAGAGGCAGGAAATACTGTTTTGCCAAGAAGAAAATAGATAGGCATTGGTGCTGAGGGATTGTGAATAAGACTCTTAATATCAGTATTTACTTGCCTTATCTACCAAATCTTTAGCTATAGATCACTAACTGATCAATGTCTGAAAACACTGAGCAGTACCACTCAATCTCATCTTTTCTCAAGTCAAATACTACAGACTGCACATATTTGTAAATTTTAAGCTTGATGAGCTTAATGTCTCAAATTGCTCAAGGTACAAGCAATCAAAATTTTATTGCAGAAAGATTTTACTTGGATTGAGATAAAAGCTACTGAAAATCTTACCTCTCTCTAGGCTTTTAAAAAATAATCTATTTGTCAGGTAACAGAAATCTGATGGTCCTAAACAAATTTCTAAAGTCAGGTTTATATCCATCTATCAGAGCAAAATAAGTATGTTGTTGTTGTTTAGTCGTTAAGTCGTGTCCGACTCTTCGTGACCCCATGGCCCAGAGCACGCCAGGCCCTCCTGTCTTCCACTGCCTCCCGGAGTTGGGTCAAATTCATGTTGGTAGCTTCGATGACACTGTCCAACCATCTCATCCTCTGTCGTCCCCTTCTCCTCTTGCCTTCACATTTTCCCAACATCAGGGTCTTTTCCAGGGAGTCTTCTCTTCTCATGAGATGGCCAAAGTATTGGAGCCTCAGCTTCAGGATCTGTCCTTCCAGAGAGCACTCAGGGTTGATTTCCTTCAGAATGGGTAAGTTTGATCTCCTTGCAGTCCAGGAGACTCTCAAGAGTCTCCTCCACCACCACAATTCAAAAGCATCAATTCTTCGGTGGTCAGCCTTCTCTATGGTCCAGCTCTCACTTCCATACATCGCTACTGCTTTTTAAGATGCTGTCTAGGTTTGTCATCGCTTTCCTCCCAAGAAGCAGGCGTCTTTTAATTTCGTGGCTGCTGTCACCATCTGCAGTGATCATGGAGCCCAAGAAAGTCAAATCTGTCACTGCCTCCATATCTTCCCCTTCGATTTGCCAGGAGGTGATGGGACCACTGGCCATGATCTTAGTTTTTTTGATGTTGAGCTTCAGACCATTTTTTGCGCTCTCCTCTTTCGCCCTCATTAAGAGGTTCTTTAATTCCTCCTCACTTTCTGCCATCAGCGTGGTATCATCTGCATATCTGAGGTTGTTGATATTTCTTCCGACAATCTTAATTCCAGCTTGGGATTCATCCAGTCCAGCCTTTCGCATGATGTATTCTACATATAAGTTAAATAGGCAGGGAGACAATATACAGCCTTGTCGTACTCCTTTCCCAATTTTGAACCAATCAGTTGTTCCATATCCAGTTCTAACTGTTGCTTCCTGTCCCACATACAGATTTCTCAGGAGATAGATAAGGTGATCAGGCACTCCCATTTCTTTAAGAACTTGCCATAGTTTGCTGTGGGCCACACAGTCAAAGGCTTTTGCGTAGTCAATGAAGCAGAAGTAGATGTTTTTCTGGAACTCCCTGGCTTTCTCCATAATCCAGTGCATGTTAGCAATTTGGTCTCTAGTTCCTCTGCCCCTTCGAAATCCAGCTTGTACTTCTGAGAGTTCTCGGTCCACATACTGCTGAAGCCTGCCTTGGAGGATTTTGAGCATAACCTTGCTAGTGTATGAAATGAGTGCAATTGTACGGTAGTTGGAGCATTCTTTGGCACTGCCCTTCTTTGGGATTGAGATGTAGACTGATCTTTTCCAATCCTCTGGCCACTGCTGAGTTTTCCATACTTGCTAGCATATTGAGTGTAGCACCTTAACAGCGTCATCTTTTAAGATTTTAAATAGTTGAACTGGAATGCCATCACCTCCACTGGCCTTGTTGTTAGCCATGCTTTCTAAGGCCCACTTGACTTCACTCTCCAGGATGTCTGGCTCAAGGTCAGCAACCATATTATCTGGGTTGTCCGGGACATCCAGATCTTTCTGGTATAAATCCTCCATGTATTCTTGCCACCTCTTCTTGATGTCTTCTGCTTCTCTTAGGTCCCTACCATTTTTGTCCTTTATCATGTCCATCTTTTCACAAAATGTTCCTTTAACATCTCCAATTTTCTTGAACAGATCTCTGGTTTTTCCCTTTCTATTCTTTTCCTCTATTTCTTTGCACTGTTCATTTAAGAAGGCCCTCTTGTCTCTCCTTGCTATTCTTTGGAAATCTGCATTCAATTTTCTGTAACTTTCCCTATCTCCCTTGCATTTTGTTTCCCTTCTCTTCTCTGCTATTTGTAAGGCCTCGTTGGACAGCCACTTTGCTTTCTTGCATTTCCTTTTCTTTGGGATGGTTTTTGTTGCTGCTTCCTGTACAATGTTACGAGCCTCCATCCATAGTTCTTCAGGCACTCTGTCCACCAAATCTAGTTCCTTAAATGTCTTCTTCACTTCCACTGTGTATTCATAAGAGATTTGGTTTAGATTATACCTGACTAGCCCCGTGGTTTTTCCTACTTTCTTCAGTTTAAGGTTGAGTTTTGCTATAAGAAGCTGATGATCAGAGCCACAATCAGCTCCAGGTCTTGTTTTTGCTGACTGTATAGAGCTTCTCCATCTTTGGCTGCTGGGAACATAATCAATCTGATTTCGGTATTGCCCCTTCACGGATTGCTGCCTTGTCGTGGGCAAAGGGGCTGGAGTAATTCAGAGAAGCTATGGGCTATGCCGTGCAGGGACACCCAAGACGGACAGGTCATAGTGGAGAGTTCTGACTAAATGCGATCCACCTGGAGCAGGAACTGGCAAGCCACTCCAGTATCTTTGCCAAGAAAACTCCATGGACAGAAAATAAGTATAACTGTTGTAATAAATACAATCTCTATGTAGTAATATGAGCAAATTTTATCTGACCAGCAGATGGAGCCAATAGACTGTAAAACAAGTTATCTAATGGCTTTAACTATACTCATTCACAGTATCACTCTCTATGACCAAGACCAGTGATAAGGTTTGATAAGCTTGCTCACTAAACCACCTTAAAAACAAACAACTCCTGAATAATTATTCTAACAGTTTTTCTAGTTACAGTAATATTGGCAGCATCTTCATCCAGATGACATAGCAGAATAGTGCAATTTTTGTTTAAAAACACAATGTAGCACTACAGATGCACTGTAGTTAATAGTCTAGTGCCCAGTGGTGACATGTGCCACAACAGCCAAATGTTGCCCCATCAGTTTTGTGGATCCCTCCTCCCGCACCTCTTGTTGATGGAAGAACTGTGCCAATGAAATTCACAGTAAATAAAAAATATCAAAAAAGTCATTTAGGCCTTAGAAAAGAGAAGTTCTACTCTGTCAGTTTGCAGGGCTATACAGAATTAAGGGATGCTTTGTAACTGGGGCTGTCAAACTGAGTGTATGGCACTGCATATATCAGCTGAGGGGACTCAAATATGCCCAGTGAAAGTTGCTCACTCCAGTTCAGGGAATACTGAATCATTGAATGACAATAAAGTACTGTAAACTGTAGTATGTTGTGATAATTTGTTCCCTGTTTTCATATTAGAAGACACTGGAAAAACATGTAAATATGAATGGGGCTTCCCTCCTTCAGAATATTAGAATGTTTATGTCACACTAAAGGGAAAAGATATGAAGTTCCGGAGTAACTCCCCCTGTGATAGTTTTGTTGACTTGTTATATTTAAATAATTTCATTTAGCTGTCGCCTTTGGGGATCTCTTTGTTGAATTAGTTGTTTCCTTTGGTCATGGTACATAAGAGTATAAGAGCCCTGCTGGATCAGGCCAAGGGCCCATCTAGTCCAGCTTCCTGTGTCTCACAGTGGCACCACCAGATGCCTCTGGGAGCACACGAGACAACTAGATACCTGTCTCCTGGTAGATGGGAATGGAGTTTTTAATTGTTGTAAACTGCCCAGATTAGTGGCTTGTCACTAGATGGGCAGTATATATAACACTCTCAATTATAAATGGCTGCATAAATGGCAGTATAACACTCTCAATTATAAATGACTGAAAAATCAAAATGAGCAGTGAAACTGTACTTCCCCCATCACCCTTCCTGAAACAGAACTACTATCATCAGCCTCACCCATGAGTGTGGTAGCATTTACTGTTGGTAGCAATTACCCTTAGAGTAAGACTGTGCTTAACCAGGATCTGAAACAATATTGCAAGAGAGCTAAGCAATCAGGAAAATCATATGTGCAAGCATTAATGTCTGAGATTAAATTCCAACTCATATTAGCCTTGTTCAGGCATTATATCTGTGATATTTAGATGGGAGAGCAAGGGTGTACATGCTGTCCTGCTCACTTCATAACACCTCTGCTACCTACCAAGCTTTGGAGGATAGGCAGCCAGGTGTGACAGAGGGAGCAAATCAAGTTTCCTCATTTCTGCTCTCCTGACATGGGATTCTGACTCTGTGAGATCTGGAATGTTTACAAAAACTATGTGTACCTAGAATTGTATGTTACCATGGAACTTACTGTCCCAAACACTCAGAATCAGAAGAATCTTATTTGAACCGAAAGATCTGGAACTGAGGCTGGCATAACCTAATGTAAGTAAGCACAAATATTTATTTCCAAAATGTTACATACCTGGTTGGTGAGAGGCTGTTGAATCTGGTCAGCATATGATAAGGCAGAAACCTGTTGGTCATTTATGTTCTGCTGCCGACGATCACTGTACTGCTGATGTGAATGGGACATCTGTCCAGCCATCTGAAGGCCAGCAGCATGGAATGAAAATGACGGTGCAAGCCGAACAGATGAAGGTTTGCATGCTGAAGTCTCTCCTCCTGAAAGTGACAGCACAGGAGTTTAGAACAGCCTTCTAACTTTCAGCTGAGTTCCATCTTCATATCAAACAATCTGTTGAAGAGTGAGTGGGACAAGAAATTTCTGTTCTAAGACGTTTTTTTTAAAGTGGACAAAATTGATCAAAGGATTGTCACCTCAGACTAAACTGCAAGTTTCTAATTTATAAACATTGCCCCAAACTTAAGGGTACTACCACATACTCAAGTATATGTATGCATATCTAATGAGCTAAAACTAAAATTTGCATATATGCACGCATGTACTGAATGGCTGCTTTTATAGATAGCTGGATAGGATATAATGTAAACATACATTTATTCTTTTTTTCTTACATATTGTGTTTATTATAAATTCCCCCGCCCCCCAAACTTGCCTATCCATTGCATTGGACGAGGAGTGTTCAGAGCTCTACATTGGAGAAGCCAAACAACCACTAAACAGGAGAATGGCCAAGCACAGGAGGCGCAACAGCTCAGGACCACAATCAGCAGTGTTCTTTCATTTGAAGGACAAGGGACACTCATTTGATGACCAAGATGTACTCATTTTGGACCAAGAAGAGAGGGGTCAGGGAGACCATACATGTGCATATAGAAAATCCCTCACTCAACAGGGGTGGAGGCCTTAGATACAATCTATCTCCCATTTATCCGTCTCCAAAAAGATCAGGACCACACCCACCAGAAAGACCATTGTTAACGACCCATGACAATGGGTGGAGAAGGACTGCAGAAGTGGGATTTTCACTCACCCACCCCGTCCTTTGTCCATCTAACCAGCCTATTCAGACCAGAAGAAACTGAAATCAACATGGAGGATATATCAGGGGTCTCCTACCAACTCTCCTCAGACTGAAGAAGCTACTTGGATAAGTAGCGAAACGTTTCAACCTAGTAAGAAAGATGTCCAGTTGCCATGACTCAACTTCCAGATAACCTCACCTGGATGACTGAGAATCTTCACAGATATACAGCTTTAAGAAATGTATGTGTCAAATAGGACTGCATTTGATTAAAGAAATAGTAAAGCAATCATATGAATTTTAATTGATACGGTAATTAAAGAAATTGCATAGGTTTGCTCAGCTCTCATACTCTCTAGACTGGCTCAGCTATAACAACCCCAATTCTTTCCAAGCCAAGGAACATGACATTTGGCTGCATGCTTCCACGTCATCCTATGCTTCTCTGCTGTCTCTGCACATCCATCTTAAACATACCTATCTTAACTTCTTGGACCACAGTTTCCTGGTTCAACAGTTACGGTTTAAGAAACTATAGTTTACAAGAGCAGAATATTTGTGTGAGAGTAGGGATTCTCTCTGTGTTTTAAGATGAATCTAGTCCATGATGTATCAAGTAAGACTCAGAAATAGCATTCCCTCTTGTGTGAGAAACAGGAAACCTTTGTTCTAAATAGTTTCTACTACTTGAACTTTCAATAAATACAAAAATAAAACTTTTTAAAAAATCTGTTCACTTAAACTGAGGGCAGTATGTGAACTGACCAAACTATTTCAAGGTAAATTCACTCCAGTTTTTTGGGATCTCACCACCTCTTAATTCCCCTCCACCTGCAACAAAATGTGTTCCTAAAAATGGCAAATACTGCCTCCCACAAGACTTTGAGAACACATTGTGCAATCTTCATGTAATTTCAGCAGGCATGGAGGTGCTTTAGGTCAGAAGAGACCTTTTCCTGGCACAGGAAGTGACTGGTCAAGGCCTTGAGCCTAACACTTTTCCAGATGTTGAGTGACATGACGTGTTCTGGGGTATTTATAAAGCACATTTTTAAATATCTACTTGGCTACGTTTATCAGGGATTCATAGTGAAGTGTCACTAGCACTGTGCTTTATTTCTCTATGTCATCTGAATCAGATGAGGCTGCGCAGATACTGAACCAGTGTCTAAATTTGATAACTGGATAGATGAAGGCCTGTGAATAGAAGGTGAAGCCTGACAAGACAGAAACATGTGCAAGTAGTTCTAATGTTCTGTAACACAGCTTGTTCCAGACAAGTTTGCACTCCCACCGAAAGAGTAAGTTTGTAGCTAGGGTTTCTCCTTGATCCAACTTTATCTCCTGAGATGCACATAGTCTCAGTGGCTGAGTGTCTTTTGCTACTTCTGTACAGTTTACTTGTTCTAACTGTTCCTGGGCAGGGATAGCTTGGCCATAGGAATTCATGCTCTGACAACCTCCTAACTAGTTTATTGAAATGTGCTGTGTGGCCTCACCCTTGAAGATGACACAGAAGCTTCAGCTAGTAAAAAATACAGCAGTCAATCTGTATACACTACAGCCACATATTCTAAAAATATTGTGCTGACTATCTTTTCAATTTTCACTTCATTCCAAGGTACAGACGCTTACCTTTAAAGCTCTAAAAAACTTGACACCCAGTAACTGTACCAGCTTACCCGAGTCTTAAAGATTCCCTAGGGGAGGTCGAGATTATGTGACAAAACAGGCAGCCTTCTCTGATGTGGAACACTCTTCCTAGGAGGTGGAGGTAAGTCTGGAATATACCGTGTTTTCCCGAAAATAAGACAGAGTCTTGTATTGATTTTTGCTCCCAAAAAATGCATTAGGGCTTATTTTTCAGGGGATGTTTTATTTTTTTTCATGTACAACAATCTACGTTTATTCAAATATAGTCATGTCATTTTCTTCTGGTTGCTGCACAATAGTGGAGGGCGGGCTTTCACTTAACTAGGGCTTATTTTGGGGGTAGGGCTTATATTACAAGCATCCTGAAAAATCATACTAGGGCTTATTTTCAGGTTAGGTCTTATTTTCAGGGAAACAGGGTATTACATGCTTTTTGGCACTAGATGAAATCCTAGTTGCTTGACCAGATATTTTAAAGTGGTTTATGAAGCTGATCAGTGTAATCAGACTCATTTACATACTTTCTGCCTTTTATTACATTTTGTATACAGTGGTGCCTTGACTTACGAACTTAATCCGTCCCAGAAGATGTTCGTAAGTCAAAACGTTCGTAAGTCAAATCAGCATTTCCCATAGGAATGCATTGAAAACTGATTAATCCATTCCGGCTGTTTTTTGTTCTTATGTCGAGGCGCCGTTTGTAAGTCAAAGCATTAGTTCCCATAGGAACTAATGCAAAACCAGTTAATCCGTCCTCCAGCACTAGGGGGAGAATTTTTTTTTTAACCTAAGATGACTTAGGTTTAAAAAAGGGCAGGAAAGGAGGGAGGGAGGGAACGAATACCTTTTAAACAGAACACCTTTAAAACCAAGCAGCTTTAAACCAAACCAAGCACCTTTTAAACCAATTTTTACATTTTAAAATTACAGTACCAGGCAGTCTAAAGTCCGTTTCCTGCTTTCCCCGTGGTTTTTCTTGTTCGCAAGTAAAAGCAAAATTTTGCAAACGGAGCTGTTCGTAAGTCGAAATGTTCGTACGTCGGGGCGTTCGCAAGTCAAGGCACCACTGTACTCTCTTTGTATTGTAAGACAAATTAAATACTGATATTTTAAATATATAAATAACTGTTCACCTCCAACCCTATGAACTTATAAGCAACCTATTTAAGATATTTTTTAAAATATATAAAATTTTGCACAATGTGGTAAGAACATGAATAAAATCCAGCAGAACAGACCAATCAGAACCACATGAAGAGTAAGCATAATACCAGCTATGATCCCGTAACTAAATCATGTAAATAATGAGCACAATTTCACAGAACATAAAACCTTTCTACCCTCTAACCTAAAAAGCAATGGCTGGAATATTACTAGCAACATTTTAGCTCATGTTAAAATAACATTAAATATTTTTTTCCCATTACCAGAAAGACGAACTTGGGCATGTAATAAGTCTGCCTCAACTGGGCAGAGAGATGCCCTAGCAAAAAGATCCTTTTCCTTGTTGCAAAATGCAGTTTACATAGATAACATGTATAAAGATAATCTGGTCACAGCAGTCTACGCATTGATAATTTCCCTTTTACCCTGCTAGAAAATGCACTCTACATGGAGCTGGCCTTGAAGAAGATACAGAGACTGCTAGCGTAATATGCGGTAGAGTGACTGCTAACAAGAACATTTATGACACTGTAAAAAAACTGCACTTGCAACCTGAGCTAAATTCAAGGTGCTGGTGATGAGGGCCCTAAATGTCTTGGGGCCGCAATACTTGAATTAATATCTTTCTATATATTTAACAATAATTACAGTATACCAGTCCATGGGTTGAGATTTTCTGGGGAGGCTCTATACTGTATCCAACTGCTAGAAGCAATACACTGTACGGGGGTATGAGAGGGGCCTTCCCTGATGTGATACTTTAGCTGTGAAATGCCCTCTCCTTGGACTGACCGGCAGTGTCACTACCATCATTTTGGTGTGTGTCAAAGTCTGCCTGTTCACCAAACAGATCTAGTGATCACAGCTTGACTGGGTTTAATGTAGTTAACACACACAGTTTCAAATGGTCTTAAACTGTTTTAATGGTTCTAAATTGTCATTTCACATTGTTTAGACTGTTTGGTATTTTATTAATTTATTGTGCTCTCCCTGAGATCCTTAGGTACAGGGCAGTGTATACATATATTTTAAGAAATAATAAGGTAAATAACAAATAACACTGTTATTACAACACTTGCATTATTGATCCTATGCCTAACAACTAAAACAAATGCTTCCAGTATCTCATTAGTCAGAAGCATTAAAATGCTTGTGTTCTCTCCATCTTTATCTTCTGAATATTCCAATGCATAGCTAACAAAGCTAAATTGTTCAAAAAAGAGAGAAATAGATTAACTTCACTGTTTAGATGCCCACATGTAAATAAGATGGCCAATTTAAGGAACTTGCACTGAAAACAATTTTATAAATAATGATCATTCTAATCATTCTATATTATTTCAGAGATCATTCCAAAACTATATGAAACTTTAAACATTAAAATAAAGGCTTTAAAAATGAGAGAGAATGTGCATCAGCACTCCAGATCACTAAGCACCGTACAGGTCAATAAGCAGAGAGCAAAACGTAAATTATTAAATTGATTACTATTATTTAAAGGTAGAAATGTTAAAATTCTGTCCTGCTCAGTTATGAATTAATGGATGCCTCCAGATTGTAGCTTAACCCCCAGTGGTACATTTTAGTGTAATGCAATGCAGTTGAACTAAAGATAACAGATGTGCAAGACTGTACTTGCTACGATACCACAACATTGTTTGATACACTGTCCAAAATTCTGTTGGCGTAAAGGTATGGTGTGGAAGCCAGATGATAAGAGAAGAAGCCTTTACTAGTAAAAAATTGTCACCAGAATACCACCAGCAGTGGTTCTAATCCCAAGGCTCCCAAAGGCCTTTCTAGGGAGGCAAAGGGAGCCCTAGGGAACCTAAGAACCTGAAACAGGAAATGGGAAGCTTTCAATTCATTTAAATTAAATATTCCCTTTGCTGACAACATCACCTGCCTTCAACCTTACATGAACAGGATCTTGCCATTCAATACAATGATGACAAACCACACAATCTGGCAGCTCCTAAAATTGAAGTTCACTCACCAATATAACCATACCAGCACATGCTGTTGAAATAAACTCCTGGATAAAGCAGAACTGCAAAATGATGGAGTTTGAAGATAGGCTGCATTACTCAGTGAATTGGAGTAGCTAGAACCAGAGATTAGGAATTGGAATTTGAACTGTGTCTCTTGAGAGAAGAGTCAGCCCATGCAGCCTATGGCAAGTTGTGCAGTCCCAGAGTACCCCAGAAAAAGTGACTCCTGATTACTTTATACCTAAGAAACCTTAGTAAGGGTTGCCATAAGTTAGAATCACAATTATATTTTTCCGTGTATAGAACGACACTTTTCCCTAAAATGATTAGAGGAAAAATTGAGGGTCGTTTTATACATGGAAGGAGGCAGTCGCACATGCGCTTGGGCGCCTCTTGCTGCCACCGGCGCCGCTGCCCAATTGCCTCTTCCAGAGCTCATGGCTTGTCCCCTCCGGTGGCCGATGCAGCAGCAGCAGCAGGAGGCGGAGACGGAGGCGAAGGAGCATTCACACGTGCTCGGGCACCTCTTGCTGCTGCCTCCCCCACCCGCCCGATCACCACCTCCAGTGGGACTGACGGGCTCAGCGCACGTCGCCGCCTTGTCCCCTCCGGTGGCGGAGGCAGCAGGAGGCAGAGGCAAACAAGCACTCGCGCACGCTTGGGCACCTCTTCCTGCTGCCGCCGCTGCCAGATCACCTCCTCCAGCGATCGTCTCCTTCGGGTAGGGGACAAGGCGGCGACGTGAGCTGGAGGTGAGCCCCGGCAGTCGCACTGGAGGAGGTGATCGGGCGGGCAGCGAAGACAGCAGCAGCAGGAGATGGAGGTGGAGGAGCAGTTGCCCATTAACTGCTCTTCCGCCTCCATCAAGGGTCAAAATTAGGGGGTCATTTTATACATTGGGGGTTGTATACATGGAAAAATACGGTAACTGTAACTTGGATGTAACTGGACTCCTCTTGTGTACGCCCTCCATCCTAATTCACACATCCACAAAACCTAACAAGATGAATTGATATATCTGCCAAACTAATTCAGATATGACAGATGGTATTCTCAATATTCTCAATCAGTTGGAACAACTGATTGGTTCAAAATTGGGAAAGGAGTACAACAAGGCTGTATATTGTCTCCCTGCTTATTTAACTTATATGCAGAACACATCATGCGAAAGGCTGGACTGGATGAATCTCAAGCCGGAATTAAGATTGCCGGAAGAAATATCAACAACCTCAGATATGCAGATGATACCTGAGACGTTTACCCTCGTGGCCACAGCTTGTTTCACCTAACAAAGAGCTCACCTGAGTATCCCAACACGCCCTTTAACACGCTGTCACCAGTTGATCTCTTTATCAACCTATATTTCCTATGAAAGACTGAGGTCCATTCAGTACTGAACTTTTAAACAGAAACAGGTTTATTGATTACAAGTTCTTTTAGGACTAGTTCTTAAGCACATTCTCAAAGTTACAAAAAGCTTCAGTATTTTATTTTAACCTCTTCTATCTTAATTAATACAGGTCACACTCTGACTAATCACTCCTTAAACACTCTCTCTCTGCCTCAAACCCCCAAACTCTTTTTCCTTCAAAACTCTGTCTCTGACTGAACTCCCTAGACTCTGACTCACCCCTCCCTTCTAGTTTCTCTGGCTCCACCTCCCAACAGCTCTCATTGGTACATGCAAATAATCTTCTACCTGAGCCAAAGCAGGGTAATCACCACAATACCACTCTGATGGCAGAAAGTGAGGAGGAATTAAAGAACCTCTTAATGAGGGTGAAAGAGGAGAGCGCAAAAAATGATCTGAAGCTCAACATCAAAAAACTAAGATCATGGCCACTGGTCCCATCACCTCCTGGCAAATCGAAGGGGAAGATATGGAGGCAGTGACAGATTTTACTTTCTTGGGCTCCATGATCACTGCAGATGGTGACAGCAGCCACGAAATTAAAAGACACCTGCTTCTTGGAAGGAAAGCGATGACAAACCTAGACAGCATCTTAAAAAGCAGAGACATCACCTTGCCGACAAAGGTCAGCATAGTCAAAGCTATGGTTTTTCCAGTAGTGATGTATGGAAGTGAGAGCTAGACCATAAAGAAGGCTGACCGCCGAAGAATTGATGCTTTTGAATTGTGGTGCTGTTGGAGACTCTTGAGAGTCCCCTGGACTGCAAGGAGATCAAACCTATCCATTCTGAAGGAAATCAACCCTGAGTGCTCACTGAAAGGACAGATCCTGAAGCTGAGGCTCCAATACTTTGGCCATCTCATGAGAAGAGAAGACTCCCTGGAAAAGACCCTGATGTTGGGAAAGAATGAAGGCAAGAGGAGAAGGGGACGACAGAGGACAAGATGGTTGGACAGTGTCATCAAAGCTACCAACATGAATTTGACCAAACTCCGGGAGGCAGTGGAAGACAGGAGGGCCTGGCGTGCTCTGGTCCATGGGGTCATGAAGAGTCGGACACGACTTAGCGACTAAACAACAACAACAACATTCTCAAAATAAACAACTGCAAGTGAACATTTGCTGATCTCAGTTCTGCCTGCATGATGTTCTGATCTAGCAGATATCAGTGTGTGTTAAAATCATCTAAGGAATTCATTGAAGGCACTACCTATATGAAGAGCTTTTAAAGATGGCAATAACTGTGGATCAGACTCACAATCATGCCTGAACTTTCCATCTACCTAATCCTTTTCAGTTTCAACTAAGTGGCACTCTAACATGGAAAACTAGAATCTCTCATTTTTAGTATCTTATATTGGCTTCTGATTGTTTTAACCAAATCCTACACAGGATTACCAAAGAAACCTTTGGGACACTACCACAGTCTGCAATTCCAGGAAAGCAGTTATGTATCAAAATTCAGTTGTTTAGGATAATAAATCAGAGTGGGCCCACTGAATAAGTGGCAATGAGTCAAGTCCACTGATTCAAATGGGTCTACTTTAACTGTGACTTACTCTTGTATAATATGTTGCAGTTAGAGTACACCCATTTAAATCAATAGGACTTTGGCTACTATCTCATGTTTATTGGAAGCAGGATGGATAAAAATCAATGATCTGTAAAAATCAATTTGATTTAAATCATGATTTAAATTCTAAAAATGATTTTTTATTTAAAGTGTAAAAAAATCAAATTGTTTCATTTAAATTGTGATTTAAATCAATTTTATTTAAATCAAATCTACCCTGATTGGAAATAGAGTACAGTAGAAATTATTTGAGACCAGTGTTCTCGAATACAAACATCTTGATTCAATTTTCAAACAAGTAACTAACTGTGTTAGTCTATGCAAGCTTATCAGACACAAGCGGTGGGGGGGATTAAAGAAAAAGTTGTGTCATCTTCAGCATTAATATTGTATTTTCATGTGAACTTTTGCGGATCAAGTTCACTTCTTCGGTGTCTCAGCCAGTCTCTAAGGTGCCACTATCTTTCTGTTTTCAAATTTGTGGGTTTTTTTTCCTGATATCTTTATTCAGCACACCTGTACAGTCAACCCTCGACTTACGAACGGCCCTAGTTACGAACATTTCGACTTACGAACCGCCCTGATAGAAAAATATTGACTCGACTTGCGAACTTAGATTCGAGTTACGAACCGGAAAAAAACTTTTTTTAAAACCTAAGTCCTCTAAGGTTAAAAGGGGGGGAAAAGGAAAAAAATTCTGCCCCTAGTGGTAGGAACGGATTAACCGGCTTTGCATTAGTTCCTATGGGAACTAATGATTCGAGTTACAAACCGCCCCTCGACCTAAGAACCAAAAACAGCCGGAACGGATTAATTGGTTTTCAATGCATTCCTATGGGAAATGCTGATTTGATTTACGAACTTTTCGACTTACAAACTTCCTTCCGGAACGGATTAAGTTTGTAAGTCAAGGGTTGACTGTACTAAACTTGTGTTTCAGTTATAATATTACCAAATTGTAAGAACTCGTAATTAAGAATAGTAACTTTTTCTAATTTTTCCTTCCATAGCAGATATACACTCAAATTTACAAAACTCTGAAACCATCAACTCTAGAAAGCTTTGTGAAATTGGATCTGAAACTGCTGGGATGGACATGAATGCTGAAGTGAAATCTAGCTATGTCCATTAAGTGACAAACTGGCAATCACCAGAAGAGTAAATTTTCTCTCCCTCTGGCATTCCCCTGAGCTGCTCTAGGAGTGCCCTACTGGCAAGTTTTGGCATTCCAGATGTTTTGGACTACAACTCCCACGTTGACAATGTTTCCTGGGGATTCTGGGAACTCTAGTCCAAAACACCTGGAGCGCCAATGGTTCACCATCCCTGATATAGAGAGGAACCAGAATACACTACAAGTCGAGGAAGAGGGCTACAGAGGAAAGTAGAGGTTGAATAAATCCCTTTACATAAGATTATGCTCATAGGGTTAGAGATAGCCTTCACTAGCCTCTTCCCCACTTGTTGTCCAATAATATAAATTATTAGATTGCTTTATGTACTGTTATTTTAAAATAAATTGAAAAATGAAAATCAGTTATTTAAGCAAAATATTTCTAATATTGAAATTGCTTAATTTAGCTAAATCACTAGTTTATAACTTTTAAAATTGGTCTGGTTTAAACTGGAATCAAAAGTATAACATGAATAATTTTTTAAAAAACTTAATTTATCTCTTTTTTAAAAAATTAAGAACCTTCTCCACCTCACAAAGAAACCCAAACACTATGATACCGCACATCTATGCACGTTTATTCCGAAATAAGTCCAACTTAATTCAATAAGGCTTACTAACAAATTAAGCAGCAGACTGAATGAGAACTGTAGTATGTGAAAGACTCCTCTGCCATAAAAGAAAAGAAGCATCTGATCTTTAGGGTAAGACATTATAACTATGTGAAACTAAATCATGCACTGGTTTTATAATGATGAACTTGGTAAAGGGGTTTAGGAACTAAGACAATGCTGCCAACAATGGAATCCAGACTCAACTCTGAGAAGATCATCTATGGAGTGTAACTAGTGACTCTGTGCTCCAATTTTATGCCCAATAAGCATATGAGTTTGGGACTGTTTGTTTGTTTGTTTTATATACAGGTCGCCTTTCTCCCAATTAAGGGGACCTAAGACAGCTCATAATATTAAAAAAAGTAAAAACTTAATAAGTTAAACATTAAAAAACAATTAACCATACACTAATTAAAATACAACTGAATAATTAAAAGCAAGTAAACATTAAAAACTATCTTAACTTTAAAAATGCATTCAAGGACTCAATCATGATTGTTAAAAATCTGCCTGAAAAGATGGATCTTCAGCTGTTAGGAGAAGGTTAAAAGGGAGGGGGCCAGCCTGATCTCCTGAGGGAGAGCATTCCATAACCTGGGAGTCACCACAGAGAAGACCCTCTCTCGTGTCCCCATCAGCCATGCCTGCACTGGCAATGGGACTGAGGGGAGGGCCTCTTCTGATGATCTTAAATGCTGAGAAAGCTCATATGAGATACAGTCTTTCGGTAGCCTGGACCCCAGCTGTATATGTTTATAGGTAATGACCAGCATTTTGAATTGGGCCTGGAAATGGACTGTCTTCAAAGGCAGTCCCACACAGAACGTGTTACAATAATCCAAACGGGATGTAACTAAGGCATGTGTCACTGTAGCCAAATCAGACAACTAAAAGAATGGATGCAGCTGGCACACCAGTTTTAATTGTGAAAAGCACTCTTGGCCACTGCTGAAACCTGGGCATCCAGTTTCAGGGATGAACCCAGGAGTATACCCAAGCTGCAAACCTGAGTTTTCAGGGAGAATGTAAACACCATCCAGCACAGATTGTATCCCTATTCCCTCATGTGCCTTCGGACTGACCAGGTCTATTCTGTTTTCAACTTATGAATATTTGTGATTCTGTCTACCAACCAAATTGTTTTATCTCATGGCCCAGAAACAATCAGCTCTTGCTTCTGAAAAATTATGAGCGAAAATATACAGAGGCCTTGCTCAGTTCTTGCACACACAAAGAAACCCATGTTTCCAAATAGAATTCTACCTTGTGTTTGAGTGCAATTAACTTCTAATTATTAATCCAGTTTAACAAAAGTCATACAAAGAGTAATTCAAGGATGAATTACAACAGAATCCTTGATTTTTTCCCATGTGAACCTCAGGTGAGCATGTGTCAGCCATTAAATACAAACAAATATAAAAACTTTGCTTAAACAAATGTCCAGCACAGTGCGGTGTACACTCAGACAAGAGACATGTAGAGAGGAAAGGAAAAAGGATTTATTTAGATATGTGTGGATCTACACTTGCACTTTTTTACTCCCTGGTCCTGGCTCGCCTGCTCTGGCTACCTGTGACACTCTGAGTCAGGTTCAAGGTTTTGGTTCAAACCAACATTCCATCTAAGTTTCTGCACAGAAGCCTCACTCCCTATGTACGGGGGTGGGTGGGGCTTCATTCAAAATGGGAAGTAAAGAAACCGGCTGCCCGTGCACAACCCCAATGGAGCTCTGGGCAACCACGCATGCGCACAGCTTAGAGGGAACACTGGTTCTTACCTATAAAGCCCTGCTTTCGGGTCTTGTAATCTGTTGGAATGCGTTTGCTGAAGAACATCTACCCGCACCACCAGATCCTTGTAGGCCATACACGTACAGGTTACCACACTGAGGGAGGGTAGAAATACTTCAACTGGAAATAGAGCCTTCTTGGTTGTAACACCAGCCCTTTGGAATGGGCTTCTGCTAGAGCTGCTCCTGGCCCCCTTCCTTTCAACTTTTAAGCGACTGCTAAAATGATGCTTTTCAAATAGGCTTTGGATGGCATCTTTTAATGATTGTCAAATTCGTGCTGTTCATCTTACTTTTAATGCTCTTGGTGTGCTGGCCTCTTGTTGATGGATCCTTGTTTTTATTCAGCTTACTGTTTATTTTATTATTATATATTTGTTCAATATGTGTTAACTGCCCAGAGAAGTAACTGCCTTGCACTAATCCAGTGGTATAAAAGATGAATGAATGAATGAATATCAATAGCTTCCAAAATTTTGAAGTCAAGATGTTTTTTGCTCCGGTTTCCAGAAAATCTAGTCAGCATAGTCAATGATCAGGTATTCTGAAAATTCTAGTCCCACAGCAGCTGAGAACCCAAAGTTGAGAACGGCTGTTCTAAATCATCTTTTGGACAAGAATCATAGATGGCTCCTATAAATAGTATAAATGCTGTGTATTACTCAGGGATTTTTTTAAATAACTCTTGCCATTTTTAGATGAAAATTAAGGTTGTCTTGGGTAAGCTGATTTGACAAAGTCTGGAAATTGGAAATATAGGGTGATGCCTAAACCAAAGAGTCCTGAGATTAATAATTATTTTGTGTAATGCCACAAATGCTTTCCTATAAATTACCTCCAAGTATTCCCACTTTTCCTAGGATGTTAGTACCCTAATCCATATAAGGAGGACAGAGTGGATATGACCCTGTCCCTAAAGCCATGGTTCCCAACCTAGGGTCTCCAGATGTTCCTGGACTACAACTCCCAGAAAGCCTGGCCAGCACAGGTAGTGGGTGAAGGCTTCTCGGAATGCTAGTCCAAGAACATCTGGGGACACAAAATGGGAACCATTGCCCTAAAGCATCTGAGCCTTACCATATTGCTAAAGGAGTGCTTACAGTGCTTTGTATACAGATCCTGGATTTCTGCATTTCAATATCCTTTTGCCCATCAAAAGTCATTCTTTCACCTAGAAAAACATACGATGTATCATATCCCTTGCACTGCTTTGAAATTCAAGCTGTTTCATTAACAAAGAATTAAATTTTGTAATACAAGAAGACAGTCCATCTTTTTTAATTCAAGCATTTACCCATAAAAGTTCTGTTGCTACTCTACATATATACAAGTCCTACTGTGTTCAACAGTTCTCATATAAGATTTCCCTGTTTGGAAAAAAAATTAGATGTACCTAAATGAAAATAGCCTACCTATATAGTTATTTTTTTCTTTCGAAAAAAATCTTCCTAACAAGCACCACTATAGAATTTTGATAATTTAACAGCAATACTAATGGAAACAAAAAATATTTACTGACAAGAACATATAGTTAATAAAGAGAGGTAAAGTAAGAAGTACTAAGAGTAATCCAAATGACAATGGTCAAAATCCCCCAATATTCAACAGAAATACATGAATGATCAGCCTCAAAAGTGGATTAAAAATGCAAATGTATCAGATTTCAAAACGTTTTAATTTGCTAGATTTGTGGCAATTTTTATTGTTTTAGTGTGAAAATTGCTGCACCTGTAGATCTCTTTAACTAGATCACAGACGTTCCTCGTTTCAACTTAATTTTCAGGCTCATCATGGAATCCTCTTCCTCCTCTTTGAAACCCATCTTAATTAAAGGGGCACTATTTTTAAAATCATAAAGACAATAATGAAACGTATTATTTTATATACAGTACGTATATACTGAAAGACGTATATCCCTTCCTCTCCACAGTTTCCTAGGATGATTGTAACAAAAGGTAATATTAAGATTCTTTCTGGCAGAAAATCAACAACTTTAATGTTCAGGAAACAATGTTGATAATCATACACCAAAACAAAAAGAACAATATAAACAACTGACTTAAAGTTTCCTGCCAGCATTAAAAATATTTGTTTTTGTTAACCTTTTTGGTTAGCATGCACTGATTTCTCCAAGTTTTCACCAGAAAAAAACTCCCTGGCACTACATTTTTAAAAAGCTTCCTTATTTCTACAACAGGAGCTTAATATCATGCTGCAATGTGCTACATGTATGCTATGTTAAGAACCACCAAATGAACTGGCTGCAATGGTTTACCCAACAAAATTCATGCAGTAAACAATGTGTGATGTTTTGAACAGAACAATCCAAGTGGGAAAGGACAACTGTTGAATTTTTTATACTTAACTGCAGGTTGTTGCTTTCATGTGTCTTGAAAAATACTTCCTGTATCAAATACACTTTGTAATTTCATTTTCCTAAAAGCCCAGTTCTACTTTTAATAACAAACTTTGATTTATCATAGCTCCAATTTTTTGGCCTATAAAACAGGATAAAAATTCTATATATACTAGAAACACTGACTAATGCTATGGTGGCAGAGAAATGTGGTATCATAGGGTATTTTAGAGTAGTATTGCCAAGGTCAAAATTCAAGCTGTTTTAGAAAAACTTGATACACTATGTAATAAAATAATTCTTTTGATAATTTCTCTTTCATAATATGGAAGGAAGTTCCACTTCGTAAGCTTTGGTCATTTTATATTCCACTATCTTGTTATCTAATCAGTGAAAGACAGCTACCCCAATCCTGAAGTGTCTTGAAACCTTATTTACTTTCAATGTCAAGAAAATGCCACCTACGCATACATCTCTGTGTGAATGGAATGCAAGAAACATATACATATATATTTTTATTGTGGATTGTCTCATTACAGGATTTTCAAGGTAAGAAATACTCAGGTTTGCAATTGCCTTCTTTTGCACTGTACTGACAAAACTTAGCTTGTGTGTCACAACAAATACCCTCACCACATATGGAACAAGAAAATCCCAATTTCCAAGCTAGATTCAGAAAAGAATGAGGCCCAAGAGAGCATACTGCAAACAAGTGTTGGCTAAAAGAGTACACCAAAAAATTTCAGAGGAAAATCACTCTTCTGTTTCACAGATCACAGCAAAGCCTTTGACTGTGTGGAACATTAAAATAAACAGGTGTGCTTGATTGTCTTGATGTTTAATCTTTACTCTGGACCAAGCACTACTCTCAGAACAGAATATGAAGAAACAAAAGTTTCCCAAAGGCAAAGTTGTCAGACAAGGATGTATTTTTATCTTATCTGTTCAATCTGAATGCAGAATACATCGTACAGAAAGACAAATGAGATTCAAATGAAGGAGTGAAAACTGGTGAAGAAATATTAATACAGTACTCTAAGATATGTAGATGAGACAATATGACGGGCAAAAGGCAGTAATGATGTGAATGACTCCTGATGAAACTGAAAGAAAGTGGAAAAATAGCAATGTAGTTGAATATTGCATAATTGCAATGTGGACAATGAAGATATTGCCATTGTTTAAAGTTTTCTATGTCTTGGTTCAATCTTCAATCCAGATGGAGACTGCATCCAAGAAATCAGAAGAATGAGACTTGGAAGGGCAGCTATGAAGGAACTAGAAAAGATCCTCAAATGTAAGGATGTGTCATGGGAAGACCATCTACACTCCAACATTCCCAATTACTATATAATGTTTTGAAAGCTGGACAATGAAAAAACGACCGAAATCATCTGAAATGTGATGTTTTGCAGATACCATGGACCACCAGGAAAGACAAATAAGTTGCTGTTCAATCAAATCAAGCTTGGACTCTCTCTAGAGTTCAAGTTTGATTTGAATAAATTGATTTGACTAAAAATGACTAAATTGAAAATATCACATTTTGGGTGCATCATGAGAAAAAAAGACTTACTGAAAAAGACAATAATGCTGGGAAAAGCTGAAGGGAACAGGAAAAGAGGAAGATCAAACAACTGATGAATTAACTCAGGCAAGGAAGCCATTGCCTGGAGTTTGCAAAAACTGCTGATAACAGGACAATTTGGAGGTCACTAATTCATACGGCTGCCACAAATTGTAAGTAATCTAACAGCAACATGTTACCACCAAAAGCTTCTTACATGAAGCACAGGAGTACCCACTGGATTTCAAGTAAGATTAGATTAGTGGAATTCAAATGAACTTACAAATGTCTCAGTCTGAGTCTGTTTATAGCACACTTGCCCACACACATCTGTCAGTCATTTGTGGCATATTTGACAGCTTAAAACTTTTCTAACTGACAAAAGCTTTCTGACATGGCTACTAGGAAGCAATTCTTACTAATCACACAATAACCACATGGCCTTTAATACCAATTATGTGCTATCAAGCTGATTCCAACTGGGAACAATCCTCCCAAGTATTCAGAAGTAGATTACCAGCCCCTCCTTTTGGTAGCACTCTGGGACCATGCAACTCACCCAATGCTGCGCAGATGGCAGGGCATGTAGCCCCATCAGGCATGCACATACTGAGTAATCTTTGCTGGTCCTATTCCCAGGAGGCACAGTGGTGATTCAAACTTCTAGTCTTTGGCTCTACAGGAAGGAATTCCAACCTACTGAGCTACAGCTGCTCAAGGAGATCTTACAAGCCTGGCTTATAATATGAAGTGTGCATTTGCTAGTGTCAGTGCTCAACTGTTAGAGCTGGAATTTTCTTGAACAAAAAAAGAGCACTTTTGGGGAGTCATCTAACACTTAGCACCATATTTTACCAATACACAGGAAACGTATGGTTGCATTTCCATGGTAAAACACAAACATTAATTCTTTTCTTTCTAGTAAGGTACCATGAGAATTTTGTGATAAAGCCCCAAATTGAGGGACCTGACAACCTTAAAAAGAGCAGATGTGCTGGCAAATATTACTTACTGGGGCAATCTGCATAGTCACAATTTTCTTCTTACACTAATGCAGCTTCAATTATGCAAAGGTAAAATAAATACTCATTTTGGACTTTACTGTCCCATTTAATCAAACCGCTTTGCACATTTGTTACAAGAAGTAATAATAGTTAGCATTCTATACATTAAGAATCTGTTGCACATATGTTTAATAATACCAGAAATATTAGCACAAGACAAGAATGATGACAGTTGTGAATCTGCAGATGTAAATCAAAGGCAAGACAAGTAAGAATGTGGTATGTGCTTGCTGGAACATATGAAGTGGTAGTTGGAGGTGTCAGAAGAACAAAATTTAGAGAAACTTCTATAGCGCTAGAAAACAATCATATACCCTGTTTCCCTGAAAATAAGACCTACCCTGAAAATAAGCCCTAGTATGATTTTTCAGGATGCTCGTAATATAAGCCCTACCCCAAAAATAAGCCCCAGTTAAGTGAAACCCCGCCCGCCACCATTGTACCGCATTGTGCAGCAACCAGAAGAAGACGACATGACTGTAAAATAAAACATCCCCTGAAAATAAGCATTCCAAATAATTGGAGCAAAAATTAATATAAGACCCTGTCTTATTTTCGGGGAAACACGATAGTTCTCCTACTACATCGGAGAACTCAATATGTTATCAATATACATGAAATTATGTATTTAAAAAGGAATTAATAATTTTCCAACCATAACTGTGTCCAAAAATACAAAAATAACATCTACTTTACATGGATGTATGCTGACTGCTATCCTTTAAATATCACAGGTTTTAATGTTACATTAAGATTTTCAGATACAATAAGCCATTTTCTTTATCTGACATATGGAAATACTAATAACGATAAGAGCTTAAGAATCTTCTTGCTAGAAAGCCTATGCACAAAATCCTGTAAAATACATTTAAGAGTAAACATTTTATGCACAAAAATCCCAGTGTGAAGATTTAAAATATCTATATTTTCAATGTAAATAGAAAAGAGAAATTAAATCCTTGTTTCTACTTCTAAAATCTGTGTCTGCCTGCAGTGAGTGGGAACTGCTGCAGATCATTAAATACTCATTTATCAATGTCTCTCACCAGGCAACACAATGCAGCAGAACAGCACACAGAAACCAGCCTGAACCCCAGCAACAGCAGCTAATTAGCATAGCCTACCACTAAAATGACACCACATGATTGGAAGAGTTAGTCAGAGAGCTGGCCAATCAAAGAAGGTTATGCAAATAGCAAGCTTTAGTTGCCAGGGTAGAGCTGCTTCCCATTGTCCAATAGGAAAACAAGCAATAAACAAGAAATGAAATTGCGCTTTGTCACATTTTCAAGTTGTTGTTAACACTTTCAAGTTTAAAGCAAAATTAGCTGCAACTGCACTGGATTAGAATAATATCCAACTTTCACCCCTTAAAAAAAGGCAGGGTAATGCAATAATACTACACAAGAATTTAAGTTAAGTACAGCATTAGGAATTACATTTCTCTATTAACAATACAGCTGTACTTCTTCAGGTTTGCTTAAAAATCCTGCTGGATATTTTGGACCATTTAATTACTCTCAAAGGTATAAAAATGTTCCCTAATAATTACTAAGATGAATGACACCCTTAAGCTTTAGCAGAGAAAAGAAGAAATACAGATCAGCAGCTTGTTTTGTGGAGAGATAGAGTAATTAAAATATCAGGAAGTATACATACTCCTTGCAATATGCTACTTTAAGACATCTCTCTTCTCCCCTCCTCCATGCAATCCAGAATTATTGAGACAACATACATATGAAGCAACACCAGAAACTCTTCAATCATTTCATACAATATGTTCTGATTAAAGTCTTATCATTCAGCATTATTAGGTTTTCAGCATCCCTTTTTTATACAGTGGCCAAAAAAAAACACCCAACCCTGATGTAAAAAGATAGCAAAAAATCACTGCACTTGAAAGTAAAACTATAGTGTATATAGGAAAAACTTAAATCAGTCTACAAACATAGGTGTATTTCTATAAAGATGCACACCAGTACATGACTTTTAAAAATATGGTTATCTACGAGTTGTTCTGACTCTGGCGTGAACCATGAAAAATTGATATATTTTCCCCCTGAGAGTGTTCCCAAAAGTCATATTACAAGATACAAATAGAAACTTCTTTTTAAGTGAGATTTGTCACAAGAACAAGTATAATGCAGCTGCAGAGCTCCACATCATGCTGAAAACTCAAAATATCTTCAGGTTACTTTAATAAATATGTTACAGCATGGGAAGCAGTCAAGATACTACTCAATCACTGGCCCGGGTCAGAAGCAGTATTAGGTGTGTGCATATATGCTACCCAACTGATTATGTTTCCAGCTGAAATGGCCTCTAAAAACCATGGTTTCACATGCAAAGAGAGAACTCTGGCTTCTCTCTTCTGTAGGCCAAGTTAGAGCCATCAGCCAACAAGAAACAAGGGCTTATCGCAGGCTTATTAGGACAGAGAGAAACTGGAGTCCTGGGTTGCACATAATAATAAACTATTGATGGAAGGACTATAGATTCTTCAGCTCTTTCCAATTACAGAAGCAAGCTGAAAGAGGAACAGATTGAGCAGTATACAGTTCTCACAACAGACTAGCATTCTCTCAATACTTACCGTACACCAGTTTTTATAGTGACATGTGATACAGCTCACCTTCTTTCATGTACTGTATGTTTTTGCCTAATGACCCCCCCAATATATGTAAAAATCAAGAAAGAAAATGAGTATAAGCAAATGCTGCATACATGTGAACAAAAGTTACAAATACCTTAAACTTCTTGCTTAAATAATGGCTGAAATTAAGCCTTTCCACCTCCCAGCCCCTGGCCCCCATGGGTCGCAAGTAATCTCTTTCATTGTCAACAATCTGTAGGGGGCTACAGGACAGGAGGAGGAAGTCTTTAATTACTGAAAATTGCCCCCCCCCCCCAATTGTCTTTGCTGCTGTCATCACCCTTATGCCCCAAATGTGCACAAACAGAATTTCAGCCATTCTTTGTTATCTCAGGTGTTCACACATGCCTTCATAAACATAGCAATGTTTCATTCAATAAGAGTTACCATTAGAGATGGGGTATTCGTATACGAATATCCCCGCACAGCTAGAGTTAACATCTGTTCACACATCCGCTGGCGGCGGCCCCTCTCTTCCTTCCAATCGCTCCGGAGCGCTGCTCGGCCAGTCACTCGGCAGCCTTGCAGGGAGACTCGTCCTCCCTCTGCCAGGAGTGGCTAGATGACCGGGAAGAGAACGGCACTCAGGAGTGATTGGAAGAATGAGGTGGACGTGTGAGTGGACGGTCCAGCCCCAAGAGTCAGACCCTCGTTAACTCCAGCTGTGTGGGGATAGTCGTATACGAATACCCCCATCTCTAGTTACAATCTGTATTTGTTACAACACCAAAACTTGTCACATTCTTTATACACATATACACACAAAGACCTCACTAATTTTAACAGCAACTAATGACTGACATGGAATCCAAAGATGTTTAGCTCTAGCTTTATGTCTGATTTCTAGTCCTAAAATCAGATGGCTTTTTTGAACCCATACAGAAAGCTTCCCCAAATGATCTAGGGAGAGTATCAAGCACTTCTGTGCCTTATGTGCATAATTCTATGGAACATTCTGTTATTCCAAAAGCAGCAATTAGCTTCTGAGCCTCTGAAGGAATGAGTTTCTATTTCAACACCTACTCCATCCCATTTTCCCCACCAACTGAAATAAATACAAGGGAGCAATAAAGCAAGAGCACCTGCATAGTCACAGCCCTACCCCATTTCTCCCATATGCAGTCTAGACTCTAAAAACTATAGACCAGCGTTTCCCAACCTTTTTTGAGCTGCAACCAAGTAACCTGCCCCCCTGCCATATTTGTATGAAAAGGAATTTGTAATAGGGTAAAGAAAACACATTAAAAATAGATTTTTCAGAATATAATTCTAACCTAATATTTAATGCAACGGTAGTACTTGCATCTGGGCAACCAGCTTCAAAATTTGTGGCTGAGTGTTTGTTCAAGCCACTCACAGAAGTGGAGATAACAAAGGTGGATTGAAATTGGGTTTTACTGGGGGAGGTAGAGTTTTCCCTCAGGAAGGGAACTGTTGCCCTTTTCGTCTTCACTTCAAGCAGTGGGATCTGCTGCAGCTGCCTCCTCAACTATCCCCCCTAAGATGGCAGTAGCAGCACATGGCTGAAGCAAGCAGGGGGTGAAATCGCTTCAACGGTGGCGGTGGCAGCAGTGGCAGGCTTTACCTCCTCCACCATCGTTTCTCCCCCTTCCCCTTGCTTGTGTCTGCCTCCTCGCCTCTCAAGCCCCGCTGTGCCTAGCCTGACTTACAGTGGCTGCAACTGGGTCCTGCCTCTCATCCTTCTTTTCCTGGTCCCCTGCCCAAGCCAGACAGCCACCAGAGCCAAGGAGAAGTTGCTGCCACCACCACTAGAGAAGGACAGCACATAGCCAAAGTGCCCCAGGTAGGGAATGAAGAGAGCTTGGCCTGCCGGGGGGGGGGGGGGGTTTACAAGTTGAGGGTGACATGTTCCCCTCCTCCAAGAACCATAGTAACCCCTAGAAAACACTTTGTGACCCACCTGGGGTCAGGATCCATTGGTTGGGAATCCATGCTATAGACCAGGGGTCTCCACACTACGGCCCACTTTGCCGTTTTATCCGGCCCGTTCCCTTCAGCCCGTGCGCACGAGGGAGCATGCAGGCAGGCGGACATTCATGCGTGTGGGTATCCGTGTGTGCGGGGGGTGCGGCCGCTGGCGCGTGGGCACATTCCTTTGGCCCTCAAAAATGTGGAAAATATACGATGTGGCCCTCACGCTCAAAAGTTTGGAGACCCCTGCTATAGACCATCAAAAAGGATGAGAAAACAGAATGCAGCGGTGATGAAAACATAGGTGGGTACTAGGGTGGAGGGCAGACAGAATGAAACTAGAATATAGTGACCTGCACCCTGGTCTGCTTCTTCTATCTACTCTGGCTATACTGTTTAACTCTACACAAATCCCACATACCAGCAACGAAAAGCCAAAACAACATACAGAAAGAAGCACAGGTTGAAAGAAAGAACTAAACTAGTAGTCTTCTTTCTAACCGGCTCAGGAGAAAACCATTTCCAGTACTGCTTGATGACAATTCCTATCACCCAGCTTCCTCAATAAAGGTGAACATCAGACCACTTTGCTTCTACAGAAACTGGATGTGCTTTACCATCCTGCAACTTGCCTACTTATCAGTGAATGCTCCAACAAGATTCATGGGACTTCAAAACCTCTCATTCAGACAGGACCGCGTCCTGATTCTTGCACTTGCACTTTCCAGGAGAAACCTCCTGCCACTAACACTACTTCACCCTGGCTTCCTCTAACTAGAGCATAGAAGGTCTGTTTTCTTCACAGTGGACATTCTGGGGTGTCTGGAAATGAATGAGTGAGTTCAATCCCAATTGTGAGAGAGACAGCAGGAGGGAAGTTACATTCTGCAACGATTTGTAACTTAGAAAAGATGGCCAATCTGTATTTTGCATTTTTATCACCAAGAGCCTGTTGGTCTAACAGATATGGGCACTACGATGGGGGAGAATGGGGAGATATGGAGAGAAGGAAAGAGAAGTCATTGTAATAATTGTGGGTAGATGGAGAGGCAACCAGATCATTACAAGAGGAAGCAAGAACAAAAGAGTACTGGCTGCTTCTGAACTGTCTCTCACTTTAGAAAGTCTTAAGTGACCTTGTTACAGTTCCCAGAATGGAAGGTACTTCTGCTAATTGCCAGGATGGTGAATGAAAATGCAATAGCCATCAATCTCATAAAGATCTGGCAGGACACGTTTGAAGGATATCTCCCATCTCCTTGACCAGATCCTTCATTCCACAGTCATTTGCTTTTGAGCATGTGTACCTGAAGGGGAGTGTTAAAAGACTGAACAGAGATTCTGCCAGCGCACTGTCCCTGCCTTGACTAAAACTTTCCCTTTCAGAGGTATTTTGGGAGTTCCTCCACCTGATACTTGTGCTGGAAATCTTCATCAGTCACGTTGAAGCCATCCTGCCATGGTTGGTTTAGGTGTTCACTGCTTCCATGGCAACCATAAGTTTGTCCCAACTGGTCTCTGCTCTCACCCATTTAGCAGAGTACACTCTGGATCTGAACTTCTATCTTTAGAGGGAATGTGGTGATCTGGGTGTGGATATATGGTCACAAACAACCCATAGTTCAGTTTTCATGAGCAGATTACTACTAAATGTGTGATTTTCAGACACTCTGAGGCCATGGAAAAAAAACCCCACAAGTTTTCCTATCCATAATAAAAACATAAATATATGCCATACCTAGTCTCATAATGTACTGGAATACAAAACCAATTAAGACCTCCTTATATATTACTCTCATGAAGATGGCAGTATCTATCAAGGGCAGAAATGCAGCCTGAATTTGAGTGTTGTGTATATCTACAATACACACTGGGATGATTGTTCTATAATTCTGTATGTCTTATATAAATATTCACACTATGCTGCTCCTGGCATTTTGACTGGAGCATTTTGAATAAAAATATTTTCTTAAAAAGCATTTCATTCATTCCCAAAGAGAAAAAAATTTTCAAGGTGCTTTCTAGGTTCTCCAATATTTCAATTCTTTCCTCTTTAAAAATTGTCCTTTGAAAAAACTTCTCCCTGTCCCCAGTTCTTCCAGGTATTCACATACCAATTGCTATTTAATGGAGTTTACATTTAACACGATTAAGGTGACTCTGTTGGGGTGGGGTAATAAATATGGTTGTCTTCCATAAAAGATGACAAATCCTAATGATTTTATGACTGCTCCAGGAGATTTCCCTGTCACACTGGCAGAAATTTTACCAAAGCTCTACTTGACCTGTGGCACAGGAAATACCCCAGGTTGTTGACATGATAATTTCTGAGCACCTATTCCCACTAAATAGATGCAAAATACTTTCTGCTTTTCAAGGAACAATGATGAGAGTGGAAAGGATGGCTACAGTTAGACTGATGGAGGCAAAAAACACAGAATGTGTTATGAGCAAACACGAACTAGGACTTATATGGAGGCTGACTACATGACAGTGAAGTTAGCAAGTATATTTTACAATGATGAAATTCCACCATGCCTAAGAGAGATGGAGCCCAGCATGCCTAACGAAGATTGCATAATGACTTTTACAAAAAAACCCACCAAGAACCCCACTGTATTGGATAGATCTAATCACTCTCCAATATTCAATTCTTAAGCAAAGTGTTGAAACATAACAACAACTCAACTACACGTGTTTCTGAATGATGAAAAACTCAAGAGATCTTGAGGATAAAAACAGTTGTGACTGTCATGGTGGACGATCTATGCGGAGAATCAGACAGGAAATACACCCCTTTTGCTTATGCCAGACATCTTATAATTTTTCGGTATCACCAAACATTCCAAGATATCCTGCTTAGATTGGACTTTGAAGAATGGTTTCACAGTAGATTTCACAACTCCTAGAGGGTGATTCCAGACATTAATACTACAACAGAGGGAATGACTCCTGTTTGACACCAGAGCCACTGACCTATATATAGTATACCTTTTTAAAAGGCCAGGCAGCCCTCTTTAACAGCCCTACTATGCTACTGAAATTTCTAGAACAGTGCCTGGAGAGACCTCTTTGAGTAATCTCCAGGCTCTCTACCTCTCATATTATTCTCTCTTTTTTGAAAATTGGAAGGCTGCTGGTGCCCCACATATGCCTCAGGGGCATTTTTAGAAAATAAAAATGCTGGGTAGCTGGAATCCAATATTTTATTTTGAAATGTGCAAAGGAATCAAGAAAGAAGGGAAAGGTGACAGAAGGTGACAGAAAGCATCCTGCAAGGCTGGGGTGGAAGCAGCAACCTCAAAAGCTAGCGTGAATACACGGAGGTATGCATTTTTCCTATTTGGGTGTGGTATGGTGTGTGTTAACTGGCTTATTTCCTTGCTTTGGTATAAAACTATGTATCATACCTCAGATGGCAGGGCACCCAGAAAAGAACCTCTGCTTAAAGTCTTGCTGGACAGACAAGCATGTGTATAGCCAGGCAGTCCTTCAGGTACACTAGTTCCAAGGCATAAATGACTTTAAAACATCAAGATAAGCATTATGAACTGAAATCAAGAGTTGATGAAGCAACAGCATGGCGTGATAAAGTCCATTTTCCTCTCCCATTCCTGTGCCGCTTTGGCATTTTCTTTCTGACTCACATTACATCAGAGTTCTGCATACATTATTACCTTGGCTTGTTAATTGCCATACATCACCTTCCGCCAGACTGGCGGAGAAACTTTAATTTTCATGAGGGTGGGGAAATACCAGAAACATGCATGAAACCCAACACTTATCCCAAGCCATAACTCTAAATACACTGGAATTCTCACTGGGATTAAAAAGTATTGTGAAAATTATTGAATGCAACTTTTAAAGATCCTAATGCATGAGAACTAACAGTGAACTCATGCAAACTATACACCAATACACTATGGTGGCACATGAGAGGAACATGAGAGTGGGCAAATTCACTTCTGGTGCTAATTCCAAGCTTCATAAATCACTGTGTATGAAACCTGGAAGGATAGTTCAACCTGGGCCACTGTGGACAAATCTGACAGGCAGGGTGTAAACAACGTACATTATAAATGCTGCAAGAACCTACTATAGTAAAATTCTTTAACTCTTCTCTAAATTTTAAATTTTAACTTAAATACCACTCACTGCAAACAAAAGACAGTGACTGAAATTCTGTTACATAATGTGAACAAAGTTGTAAGATTGTTTGTGGGAGGGTCCCAAATGGGTTCAGTGTTGGGCTGACCCCTTGCCTTCCACAACAATTCTTGAGTGATCTCCCCAGGGCCACCTTACCCACAGCAGATGGTGATGCAACAGACAATGGCACTGAGACACACAGACCGGAGTTGCTCATGGAGGTGGAGGACTGGAGGGCCTTGGAAGGAACCTGCCCTGAGAATCCAAAGGACAAAGAACTTTCAGGAAACATCAAGGCTCAAAAGGCCCAGGGCAGGGTGCAGGGGTCAGAAGAGTCTAGAAAAGAAGAGGCATAAAGAGATGGGGAGAGATCAGATAGGGGGGTAATTAGTAGCAAAAGATAGTTGGGATGGAGGCTGAGGAAGGAGGAGGAGGAAGAGAAGGAGAGAAAGAGAAGGAGGAGAAGAAGAAAGGAGGAGAAGGGGAAATCTGGGTTGAGGCTCAAAAAGGTTCTCAGCTAGAACCAGCCAAAGAGGCTCTTCAAACCTCTTGCATAAGCTGGCTGAGGGATGTCATAGCACAAGGGACTTGAGAGCATGCACACTGTCCCTAATAGGTAAACAGAGACATCCCACTGAACCCTCCAAAACTGCAATGGGGGTTCTTTATTTACAGGAAAGGAACAAGAACAAAACTTAAGATTTTGCTTGAATTACTCAACAGGATTTTGGCCAATGTCTTTCATATTATATATGACATTACAATAGTGTTGAACTTCCCTAAACTAAGATCACAAGGAAAATTACACTTTTTATGCTATAAATGTCAACTTTTTTAAAAAAAACTTAAAAATTACTTGAAACCACTTATCACTTGTAAGTGCATACATCAAGTGCCAGTAGTAGACAGAGCGACAGACTAGGACTCAGGAAGTATTATTTCAAATCCGTGCTCAGGCATGGAAACTCACATGGTAAGAAGCAAGAGTAAAACCACTCCTCAAATATCTCATATACCTTGAAAATCCATGAGGGTGATTTTAAGTAGAATCTGACTTGACAACACATAACACACAATAAATACTGACACAAGATACCTCTGAACATAAAAAAACAACAGAAATCATCTATATTATCAATGTACAAGCACGCTTGCCAAATCATGCACTCTCCATCCCCTATCTTATCTGGCATGGGTGTGAGGAGTTCAGAAGGTTTTGTTTACTTTTCCAATGAACTGTAATATCTCATTAGAATTTGAACAATCTTGATTAGTACTAACTACAGTTTATTTAAATAAGGCAACTTCAAACTGTGATTAAGGATCCTGGTAAGATTATATAAACCATAGTTAGCGCTATCCTGAGTTGGTTCAGACACACTGTAAGTTACTTATTCATTTATTTATTTTATTTTACTTATTTTTTTAAAATATTTTACCCTGCCTATCTCCTTTAAAAAGATCCAATGTAGCTTACATCATTAAAAGACAGTATTTAAAGCTAAAACAATAAGCAAGTTATAGTTAACTGAAGTCAAATGAAATAAGTAAGTAAGTAAGCAAGCAAGTTATAGTTAATTGAAAATGTAAATGGAATGTTCCAATCTCTTCTTGTAGTTGTCCCAGAGAAAATGGGAGGGGGAACCACATAAGCCAGAGGTCTGTATAACTAATCCTCAAGTTAGGTTTAACAGCGTGAACTAGGTCACTTACTTTCTATATAAAATTCAGATCCTGAAGATATGGCTTGCCTCTTTTTTATCATATTACAAAGATTTATTTTACAGTAATAAAATCATTTGAAACTATTAATATTATGGAGTACAGTGTTCGTTTCTCAAGACTATATATTTTTCAATTCTTTTCCACATTGAAAATTCCAATTAACAGCCATTAATAAATGCTATGGAATCCTGTTCAATACTGGCAAAGCAATCTGCGAAAATATTGCCCTAAAGCAATCACAGTTCCCCATTACAAATAGCTAACTTGCATTTGTACAAAATGGTTCTGAATACCTCCCTGTGTGAGCTACACAAGAATCAAATTGTTTGCACTATGATCACTGCCCAACAACTCTGACTCTGATTTTGTATGGGTACTTGCCTTATACACAGTTTGAAACGTTATGGTTTGCCAAAGGAAATAACATGCTGTACAAAATGGTACTAATCAAAGAGTAAAGATTTTTGTAACAGATCTAACAGAAATGTCTTTCCACACTGAAGAGACCATTTAATGGGGATTTTTGTTAACTATTTGTTTCCCACTTTTTAAGGTAGTTAACTATTTGTTTCCCACTTTTCTCTTGTGGTTTGTCGCGGCGCCATAAAGTATTCTTCAGTAGATATCACACAACACTACACTAGAATAATATAATTCTATCCATACAAAAAGTACACATTAGATAAGTGCCAGAAAGTGACAAGACACACCACAAGACAATAATGTAAATCTGGCGTAATAGTTTTTTATTTATTCTGAATAAAGAAAAGGTCTAAAGGAAACTCTCAACTTGATAACTTTGTTTTAATTTGCATAAATATGATTAACCAAAAAAAATTAGTCATTGAATCCTTTGAAGTGTGGTAGTGGTTCTAGGTTATTGATGTCATCATCAGAGTTATCATCAGGAGCTGTGGAGGGCTTGGGTAAGGGAGATGATGGCGACGAGATGCCAGTACTTCTAGGGTGGATGTAGCTTTCAAGAAGAATCTTGTTATTGTGATCTGCTTTGTAAATTTCTTTTGTTCTTCATAAATTTCATGAAAGCATCGTAGAAGTTCATTCGCTGTTCCACTTTTGTGAACTGTTCAACATTCAGATCCATACCCTCTAGTTCTAAGAGAGCTGCATTCACTTTCAAGAACACACCAGCTAATCCTTTACATTGAACTTCTTTTGTACTTCTTCCATTCTTTCCTCTTCTTCTTCTAAGTGCTGTTGCACTTCCAACTCTGTTCAATCTTCATTAGTTAGCTTTCCCTCAACACATTTCACTAATTCTTCAATATCTTCCACTTCAACATCTAAATTAAGCATATCCACAGTTGTTTTATGTATGACATCAATATTCTTGTCTTTGTCAAACACTTTGAAATTATTACCAAAATGTTCTAGGTATTTTTTCCATATGCCTTGCATACACTTTTCTGTTACTTCTTTTCAAGCCGATTCAATATTGTTTATGCAGTGTAAAATGTATGATTTCCAAAAATCACGAATGGTTACTTCATCACTTTCTGTTGCTGCTACAGCTTTGGAAAAAGTTGTGCGCGAATAGTACGCTTTGAATGTAGATATAGCCCCCTGGTCCATAGGCTGTAGGACAACAGTTGTGTTTTTAGGCAAATATATTACATTTACATTTGGGTGTAGATCATTAAGATGCTGGGGGTGGCCTGAAGCATTATTGAGCAGGAGGATAATTTTAAAGGGAATGTCCTTTTCCAGACAACAATGCTTGACCGAGGGTATGAAGCAGTTGATGAACCAATCCTCAAATAAAGCTTGTGTCATCCATGCCTTGTTATTTGAACAATAGTAAATGGGCAGGGTGTCCTTATTAACCTGCTTCAATGCACGTGGTTTCCCAGACTGAAAAATGAGATTTAACTTGAACCCAACAATATTTCGTCCCATCAACATGACCCTGTTCTTAAAAGCCTTGAAACAGGGCACTGTTTCAGCTTCTTTGTGTATGTAGGACCTTTCAGGCATTTTATTCCAAAAAAGCCCAGTTTCATCCACATTGAAGATCTGTTCTGGGCAGTAGCCATCTTTCTCAATTATTTTATCCAATTGGTCAACAGTTTTTTCCACTGCTTCTACATCCGCGTTTGCCGCCTTACCGCTGATATTCCAATTACGCAGGCTGAATCTTTGACGAAACCATTGAAACCATTCATTGCTTGCCATAAATGTTTCCATCAATTCTTCCCCTTCACGCACCTTCAATGTTTCAGAGATACTGCATGCCTTGGCTTGAATTATTAAAAGACTCATCCGCATTCTTTTTTGTATCTGGTAGTCAAACCAAATCGCCAGTAATTTTTCCATTTCATGGATGAGGCCTTTTCACTGCCTAGTTATTATAGATTTAAATCCTACTGATGCTTTTACTGCATTTTTAACTCTATATTTATCTTTCAAGATTGTCGAAATGGTTGAATATGTCAGCTCCAAATCACATACTATCTCTTTAACTTTTTTACCAGCTTCATATTTGTTTACGATCTTCATTTTCATCCTTCCTTTGAATCTTGGTGCCTCCTCCAGGTGAAATCATGTTCTTCCTTTTCGCTATCATCTTGTACTACGGGTGCAAAATAAAGTACAAATTTATAAAGAAAATATGTAGTCTCACATGACTGTGAATTAGGCCATTGCATGTAGGTATGGGGGAAAATATTTTTAAAACTTATATGATGCACCCTTCCTATGTTGTTTCTACCGGCAAAATATGAATGTACACCAAATTTCAGGTCATTTGGTTATGTTTAGACCCCCGCCCAAGATGATTAACTGATTTAGTTCATAAATCATTGTTTTCCTACACTAAAATCATGCCATAAATATTTGTAATATAAGACAGTTTATTATATAGAGAAGACAAACTACTTACGTAGTAACTAACAAGTTTGGTAATAGTGTACACACAATCATATCAAATCACTTTACTAGATTTAAGGTTTTGTGGAGGAGAATGTTAATTTCTTTAATGTCTTTTTTTGAAGGTTGGGAATTTGTTTGCGGTGATATTCGACCACTTGCAATAAAAACGTGTGTTGTTGTTTTTTTGTTTCATCATTGGTAACACTAGTTGAGAAGTCTTGGATTAGTTTCACAGCCCATTCCGACAGATCATTCACTACTTTGACATGCTGCACATACGTCTCAGCTTCTTGGTAATTGGGATCATTATGCCATTCACTAACAGGTTTTCCTAGCCAGTCGGTGCCAATTCCCGTGCTGTGAAACAAGAACCAGGATTTAGGCCCAATAAGGGATGATAGTTTTGTACTGTGGCTCAGAATAGGAAAAGTTGGATGGCCCCTTTCAAACTCTTTTGGTCCAGGAATTCGGAGCAATGTTCGAGCAATCTGCTGCCGTTCTGAAGAGGAAAGTCTGTTTGAAAATAGAGAGAACACAGCACATTCTTCGGTTAAGTACCAGAAGTGCCTTTCCATGGTTTTTATGGCTGCATTTCCAATTTGTGGATCATACTTGCAATACTTGTTCAAGTCATGCCATAGCTTGAGATCATTATAAGCTGCATTGGCCCCAATGGATGAAGAGAGCCAGTTTTCAACGTAGAATACTGCATTAAATTTGCATAGTGCTTCCAGTTTACTGATCATGGCTTTGTCATATCCTGCTTGAGCACTGAAACCCAACATATTTGCAGGATACAAAATGGATGGCATCCATCGAGCATGATGCGCTGTTCCTATTTTCAGCCAGTGTATTCCTCTTTCAGGTGTCTCACCCAGAAGTATCAACATCAATTCAGCACACTCCCGATAGTCAGCGCGAGGTAGCAAGTTCATTCTATTTGGAGTAGAAAGTATTCTCTTCTGTGATTGTATAGAATTTTCCTTAGTGAGTTTCAAATACCTGTCCTTGATTTCTAAGGTCTTAAAATCAGCTTCTGTGTTAATAGTTGACCAAATAAAGTCCCTGAATTGAATGAAATTGGTGTTTTCAGGACCTGATGTTGCACCAAACAATTATTTGTGAACCGAACTCAGGATTCTTTCAAATATGTGATGCCGACAAGCCAGCATAAACAACTTCTTGTCAAAGTGGTTTTCCAGCCGAACACAAGCTCCAATTTTCCATCATGAGTTTGAAGCTGTAGTGTCAAAAACAAGGGATCTCACATTATCTGAAATCTCCCACTCGTTTGCGAGGGCAAACGTAGCTCTTGCTTGTTCTTCTCCTGTTATGTTTGTAATTACTGGGATACCAAGAACTTTGCCTTCTTCAAAGTCTGGCATACTAGATACCAGAATCCCTAGTCTTTCTTTGTTTTCTTTTTTGAAGTCTGGAACCAGTTTACCATCCCAATGTAGTGTTGAGTGCTTCGGTGCTATGAATGTAGTTTTAATTGCTTGCGCTGATGATTTCCTAACTTCTTTACCTGCTGTCCATGTGCTTTTAATTGAAAGAGTTGCTTTTTCCAGTGGAACTCCACCTTCTGTAAGAATGGCTCCCATGAACGCTATTCGTTGACCAGCTGATAGATTAAGCCTGTCTCCCATGGTTGATATGGTTCTGCTTGTAAATGGATTTCTGGGTCGTGTTAAAGCAATTGATGAACTTTTTCTATGAAGTGTTGTATCTGTACCTGTTGCATCACTGCTAGTTGAAGGAAATACAAACTCTGGATCTTCAATTGAATCAGGTTGAGCATCCAAGCCATCCGAATCACTTGAATCAAGGTAACCAACTAAACCAAATTTATCAAGTTCTAGGCTATTACTTGTGTTTATCTTGGTTGAAGCTTCTTCTTGGCGATGCTTCTCCCTCACAGCACGCTCAATTTCTTTTTCATTATGAGATAATGTCCTCATAACTTTTGCAAAGTGTGTCTTATCAAGACCACCTAACTCCATTTTTTGACATGATCTTTGATCTTCTAAGAATCGCACATCTTCCAGAATCATTTCTATAGTCCTACATCTGTCATGTTCTATAATAGCAATGGCACTGTCATGTGCTATGTCAAAGAGTAGAAGAAGAGATTTGAGAAAGCTTTCACTCTCAGCTGGGAAGTTCTTCCTTGTTTTTTGTTTCTGAAGATTTTCGTATTGCACAATTAATTTATTGAGTTTTGCTTTGGAATGTCCCGCTCTGATAGGTGTCACAGGAATGCCAGATTGCTCCCAAAACTGTTCTGCCTTCAGGATAACAAATTTTATAACATCATCCCTTTTATGGGTCCACGATTGAGAAAAACAAAGTAGTGAAGCACATTCCCATTGGTGGGCAGTTGAGATCCTTTTTTCGGGGTCAAATCTTGCAGTAAATTACCTATGAGCCATGCTTCAGACACTTCTCTATCATCCTTTCTAAGTACCGGGCAGTTTGGTGTGGATGAAATTGGAGGAACTACTTCCTGAGGTGGTTCTTTTTCCATATTTTCACTCATTGTTACCTTGGTTACAACGTATAAAAGATAAAGCAAAAAGTTTACAACTTGTTACCATGTTGTCAATGTCCGTTTTGAACAGAAAACTATTTTTGAGGTGGGCGGGGGTCAAAACATGGCATACAGACCTGAAAATTTGCAGGCGATTATGTTTCAGTAATGGTAACAAAATGGCAGGGGTGCACAAGGAACATTTGAAAAAAAATTTTTTTGCAATGGCCTATTGTGAATGCTTCGTGTAGTGAATACTAAACGACTGTGGGAATGAGACAAAGACTGAGAAAGGGTATTCCCAAGACTCATACAGACTGAGAAGTGGATTCACCACACTACAAAACTGGTCATAAGTCCCAGTGGTTATTGAGCAGGTACGTTGTTAAGTGAGAAGTGCCTGTGGAAATCAGAGGAAGAGGCTACTGATCAACAATTCCTTAGGAGGCTCCAGTCTATCATCAGGGATCTGAATAAGCACAGTTATTTCTTACCACCCTGCAAATGAAATCCTGCTACACAGTTTATACCTATAGAAAACTGATGATGCTACCAGTAGTAAGTGATTTTTGGTAATTAAGACCTTCCTCATTCTTTCCTGCACCTTGTCTAACATGTGAGTTAGAAAATCTTTAATTATGACAAGTGATCAACACCAGCTGATGTCATCATCATTCTGCAGATGTAACTTAAACAACAGGATTTTAGCCTGCATCCTGGTTTAGCTACTGTCAGGGTATCTGTGTTACAAACACAACTATCTGGTGAATGGAGCTAATGCTAATAATGTAATTAAAAGCCTAGGTTTTTTTTAATACACAGCCTATTTCTAGAAGTTTTATGTATCTAGTAAAAATTAACTACTAATGCAATCTACAGGTTAGGTGAAAATATTATTAATAAAGACTTTGGGACATAAACATTCTATTCCTATAAAAGGGCTAGGGTGACATAGGCAAAAGTCTAAGGAGCAAGCCAAGAAGAATGAAGCAGGCTGAGGATACGAGAGCACACAGACAACACAAAGAGATCATGGATTTCCTTCCATATATTTAAACTGGCAAATGGCTGGCTTGTGTAAGGCTCTTGAACCTTAAAAATCACATTTCAAATGATCAAAAATATCAAAAGGAGCTGGATGCAACAGGTTCCCTTGAAAATATTTCTAGAAAAACTTTGACAAAAAGGAAATGTCTCTATTTCATTGACATGAAAATGTCCTGAAAGTTCTGGAAGTTGTTAGGATTCCAAGTTCAATGTAGAACGGTTGTTCAGTGTCACTTTACTGATTTACTTATGTGGAATGTGGAAGCTTGGCAGATATAGGAAAGCTAGTGTTGCTTGGAATCATATTAACAATGGTTTAAAGTACTTATACTTGATACCCAAATGCATGTTGATATGTTTGACATGGTTATCTGATTTCAAACTTGAATTAGCCCTTTAAGGGATAAATGTCAGCAGTGATGCACTCAAACTATCAAAGGAGTGTTATACGCTTACAGTGCTCTTAGGACTTTTTCAAGTGTCATGCATTTGACCTTGACACTCCAAGCACTGCGATGTTATTTGGATTAAACTTCTAACTGCTGACCTTTACCCAGGTCGTCAGTAGCTCCTACTTCCAGTTCATTACTTTGTTGCTTTTGTTATGAGCCATCAAGTTGCCTATGCCCTATGGCAGTGGTGGCAAACCTTTTTGGGCTCACGTGCCCAAACTGAAAACAAAACAAACAAACAAAAACACCAGTGGGCGGCGGGCCACCGCGGCAGAACCAGAAATGGCAGTGGAAGGAGGAATCCCAGGCACGGAGGTGCCTTGAGACCCCACTCCGGATCCACTGCCAGCATCAGCTGCTCCGGATCCTGACCTGCCACCTGTCGGGGCGCTAGCACCGCAGCTGCCGCCACCTCCTCAGGTTTGGCTGCGGGGGGGGGAGGAGTGATCTGGAGACTTATGGCTCATGTGCCTGCAGACAGGGCTCTGTGTGCCATAGGTTCGCCATCACTGCCCTATGGCAACTGTATGAATGAGTGACCTCCAAAATCATTCACAGGTCTACTCAGCTTTTGGAAACCCAAAGCTGCTTCTTTCATGAAGTCAATCCACTTCATATTTGGTCTTCCTCTTTTCCTGCTACCTTCAACTTTTCTTAGCTTCATTGTCTTTTCCAGCAGGTTTGGTCTTTTCATGCCCAAAGTAGGACAGCCTCAGATTTGTCATTCTTGCATTTAGACAAAGTTCAAGCTTGATTTGATCTAAGACTTATTTATTTGTCTTTCTGAAAGTCCAGGGTATCTGCAAAGTCTCCCTCCAACATTACAATTTGAATGAATCAATCTTTTTCCTGTTGCCTTCCGTCACTTTTCAGCTTTCACATCTGTAAATAGTAACTGGCAATATAATATTTTTATTATCTTGGACTGTCCCTAGTAACATACTTTTACACTTGATTATTTTATCTAGTTCTTTCGTAAGATTCAGTCTCCGTAACTTGGAATAGTGCTATCCGTATCCCATCTATTCCTGACGATTTATTTCTCCCAGGTGCTTTGAGATCAGCCTTCACTTCATTTTCTAAAGCTGCAGGTTCTTCATCACGGGATTACTTTCCAAAGAAATATGCCACCCTTGAATCTTTTCTGTACAGTGTATTGTTTCTGCCTTCTCTTTATTTTACTCTGGTCAGATAGTATGTTTCCACTTGATCTTCCAGCATCCCTAATCTAGGTCTAAATTACCCTTTAATTTCTTGGATCTTGTGGAGGAGATATCTTGTTTTTCCTTTTCTGTTGTTCTATTTTTCTGCACTGATTGTTCCAATAATTCCACTTCATCTTGTGGCAGTCTTGAAAGCTGGATTCAGGATTCATACCATATTTCTGTCACCTTCACTTTTGTGTCTCATCTGTCCTTAACCATTTAAATTGTTCCTTCTGTCATCCATCTAGGCTTTTCTTTTTTTCTAATAGAATATTTTTTTTGGTGGGGGCATTATAGTCCCTGATAATATTTCTGGTTTCAATCTATAATTCTTCTGGTTCATGGTCAACTGAGTTTAGTAATGCAAATATTATTTTAACTATTTCAATTACATTTTGGAGTCCAGTATATGCAATGCTGCATATTCAATACTTCACTTGAATTCAGAACGAAGGAGAAGGCACTAGTATGTCTGGGTTGCATCTTCAACCCCCATGTGCAAAGTGTGATTTTCTGTGATAGAGCACATCTGCTGTCTATCACATAAAGAGACTAAGAAGAGATATCTAGGTTACTCAGTCATCTATCCATTCAGAGAAAGGTAAATGCAAACATAATAAAATAAAAACTGTTAAGAAGTTACAAATATGCATTACTTACTACAATTATCTCTTAAATATACTTTGATACAATTACTCTTGTGATTATTTTTACTTTCATAAACAGTTTTAAAATAATTGCAGATAGCAGATTCCATTCTAGGTATCATTAAAAAGGGGACTGAAAATAAAATAGCCAACATTATAATGCCATTGTACAAAACGATGGTAAGGCCACACCTGGAGTCCTGCATACAGTTCTGGTCGACGCACCTCAAAAACGACATAGTGGAACTGGAAAAGGTGCAGAAGACAGCGACTAAAATGATGACTGGGCTGGGGCACCTCACTTATGAGGAAAGGCTACAGCGTTTGGAACTCCTTAGTCTAGAGAAAAGGTGCCTGAGGGGGGACACAATTGATAAAATTATGCAGGGGGTGGATAAAGTAGATAGAGGGAAGTTCTTTTCCCTCTCATGCAATACCAGAACCAGGGGACATCCACTCAAACTGAGTGTTGGGGGAGTGAGAACAGACCAAAGAAAATATTTCTTTACCCAGCGTGTTGTTAGTCTGTGGAACTCCTTGCCATAGGATGTGGTGATGGCATCTGGCCTAGATGCCTTTAAAAGGGGGTTGGACAGATTTCTGGAGGAAAAGTCCATCGCAGGTTACAAGTCATGATGGGGATGTACAATCTCCAGGCTTTAAAGGAAGGTACTTCAAAATGCCAGATGCGGGGGAGTGGTATCAGGAGACATGTATCTAGTTGTCTCGTGTGCTCCCGGAGGCATCTGGCGGGGCCACTATGAGATACAGGAAGCTGGACTAGATGGGCCCTTGGCCTGATCTAGCAGGGTTCTTATGTTCATAACCACAAATGACTCAACAGAGAAATTATAATGACAAATCCATTCCTTTTAAATTCAATGAAACTTCAGTGAAATTTGATGAAATTTCCAGGGAATTTTTAGATTCAAATATAAATTCTGCTGGAAATGAGTCATATAAAAATACATGTAACAGTGTGCATTGACCATTTGTATATTAAAGCTTCTCAGAAATCTTGAAGGTCTGGTGTACGAGCAGGGTAGGGCAATGGGAACTAAGTGTCTCATGATTCCACATTACCCACACTCATTACAAAAATGAAGTTATCATTTGTAGTTTATGATAAAGTCAATGTCCAGCAAACACTGCCTAACACCTGTGACCTCCCACATTACTTTGTAGGATGCAACATACAATCAAAAGGCTGGAGTAAGGCTGCTAAGATCCTGGAAATTTCACCCAGAACCAAAACTACATATGACGTTATTTCAGTAATTTTTTTCTTCTGCTATTCTATTTTTTCACATGTTCTACCAAGATAAAATATGTTTCCGGCAGAGTTATGTGATACTTTTTTTCATTGCTTACATTCCTCATTACAACAGACTGCACTTTACAACACCATGTTTACTAATCTAATGAAAAACTGCATAGTAAACTCGATCAAGAAACAACTCAAGAAGCAATTGCAGCTCAAATCAAGACAAAGTACCTGGCAGTTGTTGATGGGAAGCAGGGCTAACTGTATTAGTATGTTGCTGCAAAGTCAAGAAGTACTGATGCATCTTCAAGGCTACTAAATTTTACCTGGAAGAAGCTTTCATGGAGAGCAGCTCCTTTCATCTGATTATCTGCATCCAAAGAAGTAGGCTACAATCTATGAAAATCTGCATCAAATAAAGCTTGCTGTTTTTGAAGTAACATGAGACTCACTGTTTTTGGTAGTTCTTGGTTCTTTCACTTTAGCAATGCCTTCTAGTGACGACTAACAGTTTACAATTAATCTATGTAACTCAGTATCCTATTCAATAACTATGCACCCAACTTCAAACTGCAGAAGCTGCTGTGGTCACATGCAACTGGCACCTTGTTAGATTGCTGCAGCAGTTTCTGAACAAGATGCAAGCCATACAGACTAATAAAGGCAGGAAAAAAACAGATTTAGTGCACAGCAGCCAGAAACATCAGAATTTCCACACATCAGGCACTAAATATAAAGTAATGTCTTCTGCTACCTATCAATGTAGTCCACCCTCACCTGTGTATTCACTGCTGTCAATTGTAACAGATGAAAGATTGAAATTAAGTCAAGACACAAGAAAGTCATTATGAAAACTTATGAGCACACAGTTGGAAACATATTTCAAACTACTATGCACTATGAGTTTTGAAGAATCTGAGGTGAGAGGGCTTCTCAAGGAATTTACAGAAAATAGAGAACGAAGTTGGTCCTAAGAACAAAACCACAAACACAATCAATCCATGTACACTATCATTTTCAAGTACAACCAACATGCCTCAGAACAATGTCTGAAGAACTGTATAAAACACTTTCCATTGCTGGAATTTCAAGCAGTTGGTTGAACACGTATCTTGTTTCTAGTTGGCATTTAACTAACAGAGACAAGGAGGTTGGTCAAGCAGGGTACCAGGAACACAGAAGCAGAGAACCAGAAAGATCTATAATCCACAGTTCTGCTATTAAAGAAAGATGGGTTTCTGATTTCCCAGGAGGCTTGCTGAATAATCCACTGGCCAATTAGACAAGCAATAGACAAAATGCAACTCTAGAACAATAACACAATTTGGAAATGGCTGGTCAATCAATCCTGACACTTGTTAATCAGGAATATATCATGAGGAAAGTGAGCCACATGCCTGTCATTTATTGCTATTGATCTGCAAAACAGTCAGTCATACTCACTTAGTTTCTGCTATACTCTGCACAGCTGCTTTTCCATCTACCATCCAGTTCTGTCCTTCTCGTATACAGCTATCATACTTCTCTGGACAACTTGCTCTTTCCCTTCCAAACACTCTTCTCTTTCATACTAACTATGCACTTTTTAAAAGCTACACAACTACACCCTCGTGAGTTTTACAGCATTATTCTTTCCTTTCAAACCCTCTTCAGGTTATACTCTCTGTTTAACAGGATTGTGACAAAACTCATGTACATTTTTGTTAGCAGACCCATTCATGCTGGTGTCCATTTCAAGCAAGACAGAGAAACAAGGAGCAGCTCATCACAGGCACTGTGGACAGGGGACACTGTGCTCTTGGATTTATTCAACAATGAACCCTTGTTATTTTTTCTGCAACCTATATTTGAAGGTATAAGTAAGTTTAAACACATTTATGAGTAATCTGGTAGGATTACATTGTTTTTATTTTGCCTGGAAAGTCATATTTTGACCTTTTTAAAAATGTTATGTCAAATTTCTGCTTAATTTTGTAATGAATGTTATATTTTGGTAATATTTTGGTTGTTGACAACCCTCCTGATGAGCCAGCAAATGACGAGAAGGAGATGGGTAGTCATGAGGTTGCCTGGCTCACCTAATTGACTGCAGTGCTGAGGGAAAGGTGTGCAGTTTCAATACTTGAAACAAGTGATGTAAACGGAAGATACGTATTTAATGTGATTACTGGCACTCTGAAATGTGACAGGCCTGGTGAAGTATTTCTTCTAACATGTGAAACTCTACAAAAAGTAAACAATTTCACTACTGCTATGCTCTTCGCCGATTCTATGAAACTACTCTGGCCGGATAGTGTAAAAAGGGGAACCATCCTCCTCTTTGTAACGGATGCCACTCCATACATAACTAAGGTGGCCAATGGACTTAAACCTCTATATCCAAAAATTATTATATCACACGGCTTGCACATGGTTTACAAAGAGGGGCCGAAAAGATTCAAAGCAACTATCCCGATGGAGATATGGTGATTTCAAATGGGGGAAATTGTTCATTAAAGCTCCACTTCAAGTACAAAAGTTCAAAGAAATTGCACCTACTTTAGCTCTCCCTCCCCAACCTGTTGTGATGTGTTGGGGGATTTGGCTGGATGCGGCTATGTATTATACAAGGCTGAATTCTACATTTGGGGGATAAAAAAGTACAGGAAATGTTTAAATGCTACATTCAAAGAAAATAAAACTTTAAAACTCTCCAATTTAATTGGCACTGTATTACCTCATATTATGCTTTGGCTGCAACAGAGGTTCCCAGCATCTCTCTCTTTCTCTTTCTCGCACACAACCATACATATATTTCACTACATGAGTAAACTTTATGAAATACAGCACTGAACGTTTTTCACAGAAAAAAACCTCCACAGTGAACAATTTTCACTATTGCCTCTAGAGATTACTCCAATATAAATCAGCTACACAGCCACGATGGTGTGCCATCAAGTCAATTCTGACTTACAGAGAGTCTTTTCAGGGGGCATCCTGGGACTGTGCAGCTTGCCCAAGGCCAAACAAGAATATCCAGCTAGCTATAAATCAGCTATACCAAATGCAAAAATAACATTAAACAAGGTGTGCATCATGGATGACATCTAAAAAGATACAAGATGACTAAATAAGCTGATCTATCTCTACACTTAGAAAGGGAAGCTCAAACTTTTGCTACTACCTAATCTTCACCCTGCAAATGTAAGCCTCAGCATATGCCCATATGTAGATAAAATGTGCACCAAACGCCATGTGGATAAATTTAAATAATAAATTTATGCGGGCTGCACCATATCCTTTTTTAATGTTTTTTTAAACAAAACTTTATTGATACATCAATAAATAAATGCTGATGCATCTTTCTTTTTCCCTTCAAACAATCCCAAGCAGGAAATGTGCCTTTCTCTGCTCAAGCCCTCTTTCTTCACCCGCAAGGTGGGGGGGGGGGGAAGCTGTCTCCTGAGTAATGTATTCCTGTTGTTTTTGTGGCTGCTGCTCCTGCTACAAGTGACTGACCAATATGCCTTTAAAAAATATTAAAAGGTACAAGCACAGAGGCCATGAAGTGGCTGCAGTGCCCAAAAACGTGACGCCTTCACGAAGTAAATAAATCAACAGGAACATTCATACGTGCAGAATTGAAATGAACTGAATCAATACATGATTGTTAAATTTTAAAACAACCCCACCAGCAAGAAGGAAATACAGTGGTGCCTCGCTAGACGATGTTAATCCGTTCCACGAAGATCGCTGTCTAGCGAAAACATTGTCTAGCGAAGCACGTTTTCCCATTGGAATGCATTGAAATCTCTTCAATGCGTTCCAAAGGGAAAACTCGTCGTCTTGCGAAATCTCCCATAGGGAAACATCGTCTAGCGAGTGAGGGTCCCCGTCGGAATGCACTGACAGCTGCACTGACAGCTTTTCACCACTAGTCGGCGCATTCCTATGGGGAAACCTCATCGTCTAGCGAAAATTCCCCATAGAGAGACATCGTTTTGCGAAGCGCAGTAGCGATCGCAAAAAGGCATCGTCTAGCGATTTCCTCGTCCTGCGAGGCAATCGTCTAGCGAGGCACCACTGTAAGACCAATTGCTGGGGCAAATGAATCAATGTTAGCCATGAATTGTGTGAATGGAACATTTTGAAACAATCTATATAACGGCAAAATTGATATAACTGGGGTTCTTTTGGCACGGGTGATAGCGCCTTGTGGAAGACTATTTAAAAACAAAGTTACTCACGGTATGTAAGTAACAAAAGAGGAAATCTCCCTGGTGTCAATCTCACTAAGACATCTGTCTACTTGGAGTAGAAGAAGTGTGTATATGTATGGAAGGAATGATGAAATAGCTTCATCATTCCATGACAACATTTTAAATTTGGATACACTTAATAAATGATTCTGCAGAAGTCAGCATACCTCTTTTTAAAGTGATCCTGTATACCATTAAACAGCTCACATGGTTGTGACTCAACTTTATTCATTTCAAAAAATGAACTATAATTACTGAAGGAACATAATTATTAATATCTGAACTATATAAGTATCTTTTTCAGACTTCTATTGTAGAAAGTCAACAATGCAATATGAAATGTTTTGATTTTCTCAGCAATTGTCTAACTTGTTTACAGCACATAACTGACAAAGTCCTAGCACATCACTCCATCACTAGTTGGCTACAAAAACAGGACATGAAAAACAAATATTTAGCAGTAATTTAGAACCATGGATATAAAAGGGTAAATCAGTTGTTATAAAGAAAGAATTTGGTGAGAAGTGACAGGTCAAACTATGACTGCACTATCTATCAAGTTGTTGGTATAGCTTGCTATGAGCATTAACATATACTTTTAACATCTACCTAATGAAGAACTGGATAAATATACATACTTATGGTCCGTTTCAAAAAAGGGTTTTCTTTTAAAGGTTGCTGCAGTGCTATGCAGCCAAGTAGGATAGGAAAGGTTTAACAACATAAAAATGGTCAGGGAATGGATCTGTTGCTGGGCAAAGTGATGAGAGTTATGTGTGAAACAAGGTGTATGTGATAATTACATGTGAAAGGAGTATGCGCTAATTACATGCTGCACTTCCCTCATGTTTTTGCAGAGGACAGGCAGCAGGAGTGAAGCAATACACCAAACTAGGATTAAGCTAGGAAACACATAGATTTGGTGTTTTTGGCCTGAACGACAGCTAGTAAGTCTGCCTATTAAAGTGTTTGTTTTTTTTAAAAAAAGATGTAAGCAAAACAAACCCCGGTAGCTTTACAGACACAAAAGTGGCTAGTGAAGACCACTTTCATGCAAACGATATTACAGAAAACAGATCACACCAATAAAAGGCATTTTACTAGGTGAACATGGGAAAAATACATATTGTACATTCTATTACAATATTTCCTCCTGCTGGCCACCATACCTTGATCAATGTCAAAATAACCAGCTATTATTAAGCTGTCTGAGTTTCAAAATAGAAGCTTAAAAGTCATACAGCTGCTCCAAAATGTCCAATTCTCAGCATTCCGGACACTCATCATTCCACACAGTGTGCCATCATTAGCTATAATCTAAACACTGTTACACACCCTGAATAAAATCTTATATACAAGAGACTCAGATACTATGATTGCTAGGTTAGTACAGATAAAAAGACTCCAACCCTTAAAGCACCCTAATGAAAACTAATATCACTTCAGTCTCATGCATGTCAAAAGAACTTCCCTATTCTCTCATATGTTTTCCAGAGCCTTTTTTTCACTTTCAAAAGAAACACAATTACGTATGAGACCTAAACCTTGACTCTCAAAATCCAAAAAAAGATCCACAGTGCTCTGAAGACCTGTTTTCGACAGAAACCCACCTTGGATTGCCTCAATATTCAGGACTTCTTAAGAACACTTACTGAAAACAAAAGGAGGGGACTGCTCTAATCTGCCCCCCCCCCCAAGTTATTTATTTGCACATGTGAAAAACCATGGGTCTGAAGAGAGATCATTTTTCTCATGGAGGTTCTCCACACAATCCAAAATTTTAATTTTCCTGCATCCTAGCTCACATGAAACCTCCAGCAATATAAGAGGTTTTCTCTTCAGAATTGTTTTCATGCGAGGAAAGCAACAACTGAGAGGGGAGAGTTAGCGCATTCATCTCCTTGCATATTGAAAAAACAGACTTACGAATGCCTGAATAGGGTGATTTTATTAATTAATCAGACAAAACTCACCTGAACATATGCAGAGTACCAAATCCCTCAATTAAATTAAATGTAGCCTCCCAACTGATACCATGCATTAATTAATCACCGTGCAATATCTTCCTAAATACTGCAGATATAACAGATAATTTAATAGTAAGAACCATCATCTAACTATTCCAAGCTCTTGAAAATAGTTTTCATTAATTTCCTGAACATAAGAACCAAATGAGCATAATAACAAAACCCTAAAAAATAAAGTCAACTAAAAATGTGGAGCAGATTTTTTTTCCCCAAAACATACGTCATGACAAGTTTCTGTACTAGGAGATAGGCAGTAAACAAAACAGAATGGAAAAAACAATATTTACCAGAAATTCTCCAGAGCTTATAAAAAAAAACCTGCTTCATAAAATCATTAGTTACAAAGAATGCATGCCAATGTAACATTAGGCAAGTGGTTCTACAGTGAAGTGAAACTAGAGGTGCCCCATTGAAATTGGAGGAACAAAGTTAAACTGTTTGAAATTACATACCATGTTATTTTTCAGGTGAGCAGAATTACCCTGTTTCCCCGAAAATAAGCCCTAACCTGAAAATAAGCCCTAGTATGATTTTTCAGGATGCTCGTAATATAAGCCCTACCCCAAAAATAAGCCCTAGTTAAGTGAAACCCCGCCCTCCGCCATTGTGTAGCAACCAGAAGGTGACATGAAATAAAACATCCCCTGAAAATAAGCCCTAATGCGTTTTTTGGAGCAAAAATTAATACAGTGGTGCCTCGACTTACGAACTTAATTGGTTCAGGAAGATGGGCGTAAGTCGAAATGGCCGTAAGTTGAAGCACCATTTCCCATTGAAATGCAATTAATCCGTTCCAGCCGAAGAAAAAAATCACCCCCCCAAAAAATCACTGCAAAACTCATTAGAAACGCGATTAATCCCTTCCACCCGAAGGGGGGGGGGGAAGCAATCAAGCGTGCAAGACCCATCGGAAATGCACAGAAAACAAAGGGACCAGGTCGGAAATGCACAGAGAACAAAAGAGACCAGGTCCAAAATGCACAGAAAACAAAGGGACCAGGTCGGAAATGCACAGAAAACAAAAGGGACCAGGTCCGAAATGCACAGAAAACAAAGGGACCAGGTCCGAAATACACAGAAAACAAAGGGACCAGGTCTGAAATGCACAGAGAACAAAGGGACGAGGTCTGAAATGCACAGAAAACAAAGGGACCAGGTCGGAAATGCACAGAGAACAAAGGATGCAGTTCGGAAATGCACAGAAAACAAAGGGACCAGGTCCAAAATGCAAAGAGAACAAAGGAAAAAGCAAGGGAAGCATGCAAGACCCATCGGAAATGGGGAAAAAAAACCCCAAAAAGCAACCAAACCCCCCAAGACCCATCGGAAATGGGAAAAAACACTCCAAAAAGCAACCAAACCCCCCAAGACCCATCGGAAATGGGGGGGGGGGGAACCAAAAAACAAACAAACCCCCCAAGACCCATCGGAAATGGGGAAAAAACAACAACAAACAAACAACCCCCCAAGACCCATCACAGCACAGAAACATACCCCCCCCCAGCCCAAAATCACGCTGCAAAACCCACCCAGAACAGTTTTTAAAAAGCAGAAAGCAGCACCTTACCTTACCAGGCAGCCTCCTCCGATCGCACACTCTAACTGCTGGGGCGAAAGAGCTACAAAGAAGCAGCCTCGTCGCCACCTACAGTTAGAAATTTGAATTTCCCGCCTTTTTTCCCTGCCTTTTGCTGTTCGTAAGTGGAAGCTCCGGTCGCAAGTAGAAGCAAAATTTTGCGGCCGGAGCTGGTTGTAACTCGAAATGGTCGTAAGTAGGGACGTTCATAAGTCGAGGCACCACTGTATAAGTCCCTGTCTTATTTTCGGGGAAACACGGTACTCATTAGTATTTTTATTACCCTTTCCCCTTAAATTTAACAACATACATATGTGTTGAAAATCTTAAATGAGAAGCATAAAAAAATTAATCTTCACATAAAGCTTTTCAGGGAGGCGTTCTACACCAGCCCTCTAGTCCCGCTGTTTTATTGAGAATTTTGCTGTTGATGCCATTTGTTTTTATTTGCTTAATGTTTTAACTTTTTAGTATGTGTTAGTATTTTATAGTATGTGTTATTTATTACTGCTGTAAACTGACCAGAATAGCATACCTGGACTAACAGGGCAGTATATAAACAAACAAATAGTTATTGATTTTGCATTGTTGACTACTTTGGTGAATAACTCTGGTTGCTTCCTTGTCTTTGTTCTATTGTGTTGCCAAGGCCCCAAGAATATCTCTTGTGCTGGGTGAGTGGCCTGCTTTTAGAGTACTGTAGACTGATTCTCTATTGCCTTGCCTCCGAGTATTGTTTATTGGTTTGTGGGGTTTTGTGTTTTTTTGTTTGTTTTTTGTTTTTTAGTAGTTTAAGTGTTCTTTAGGACCAGTACTTAAAAAATGAAAAATGCATCCTCTCCCAATAGAAGTATATAATTGTTTGCCATGCACATCCCTAGCCATCAGCACTGGAGATTGCTCTGCATCAGAAGTTTCCTATTGCAATTTCAGGGTGCATGCGACTTTGATGCACTATGTATGAGCTGTGTAAACACAAAAATTGCAAAAGGAAGCCTTTAATCAGCGGCAGTCTGCCACTGCTGATGCCATTCCTGGCACTGCATATATTCAGGATATCTGAACTGATATCTAGAAACAGGGTGACATTGTTAAAACAATGCTTGCTCTTAGTAATCACCAGCTTGGCCTTTCTAACTGGTAAAATCTGGAATAGACTATTAACTTTAAAGCTGAAATAGTATGTACAATTAGCCCTGGCTTCATAGTATGTTCACAAACATTATGGCTTCTGAAAAGTGTCATAATGCACATGAACGCACAGATTTTTCCAGCCTTCGCAGTGAGCACAAAATCTGTAATGTCAGGTCATCTTTACCTGACATAATACTTAACAGCACCAAAAAAAAATGTTCCAAACCACAATCCGAAGTAATAAACCACCTCGTCCCCATTACAAACTTAGATCAGCTCTGGAAAATACATGTGCCTAAATTGTGTCCTATTCCTCCTCTTTTTCCAACACCCCTCAGAGCTAAACTGAGCTAAGTGAAAATGCAGATATTCCTCTATTCTCCACGTAGGTTTAGAAATGGCAAGGAAAAAACTGTTGTTGCTTCCCCTTCTGTTCCATCGAATCATTTCCATGACAGCCACCTGTTCCCTTAAGATCAGCAACAAGATTCTCCCTCCCTCTCTGATATATCTCGATTTTTAGGAATTACTCAGCACTTAAACTGTCACTCCTATCCATTCTTGCACATGCACAAGAATCCTATCACCGATTTTGGATCAGATTAGCCTGAAAAGGGCACAGATACACTAGTAAAGGTGGCTGATAGTTCCACCTCCAAGCATTCCTTAGAAATGTGAAGTGTAGATATAAGGAGGTGGCAGCTCCTATGTTCAATACTGGCTGGTGATGAGAAAAATAGTAGAGAATTATGCAAAATAGATGGGTGATGACTTGTGCTTTGTCAGAAGAGAAAGCAGGTTTCACTGTATCCAGAAACCAGATTTGTTGACTCCTGGTTCAGAAGTGCCTATTCATTCATTCTTTCTCTCTCTCTCTCTCATGTGCACGTTTTATTTTGGTGTTTTTTTAAAATAGTACTTGCACAGAGGCTATACTACCTGGACCATCCTTCACAGCATGCACTTAACCAAAAAAGGTAACTTGACCAGCTGGAGAATCTGTCACATATAACAAGGATTTATATTATTTGATAGTAGAGATGGGCACAAACCAAACCGTGAACCAGAAAAACCAATGAATTCGGCTGGTTCATGGCTAGGTTCACAAACCAGTTCGGGGATCCCATTTTGCCAAAACAAAATGAAGCAATGAATTTTTTTGCCCTTGCTGATTTGTTTTGTGTTGGCAAAACGAATGCCCACTCATCTCCTTCCCACTGTCCCCATCGCCTCCCTACTTGGTCCTGCCACCACCTCTTCCGCCATTCTTAGGCAGGCACAGGTGCAGAAGCAGCAGCCAGCTGTTAAGGGAAGCCAGGCCTGCTACCTCTGCACATGCGCCTGACTAAGCTGGGCAGCAGGTGCATGTGCAGAGGCAGTGGAAGGGAACTGGGCTCCTAGAAGGGAAACTGGGCTCGCTGTCTCTGAAGATGGTGGTGGTGGAGGAGGCAGCAGCGGCAAGGCCAGATAGGGAGGCAACAGGGCAGTAGAAAAGGGGCAGGTGGGCAGCAGAGAAGGTGGATGGCAGGAGCAAGTAGGTGTCCCTGCAGGCATGAACCGGAAAAACAAACTACTAACAGGTTCATTTTTCCAAGGATTCCATATGGGGGGAATTTTTCTGCCTCTTGGCAATTATATGGTAATATATCACAAGTACAATCTTTTCCCAGTTGCTTGTTAACATCTACATCTAGCTACTGGAGTGATCATTACAGGAACTATGGAAAGGTGTCATCAATATGTGGATAACACTCAGCTCAATTTCTTTATTATATCTAAGGTGTGGCTGTGTATAGCTTGAAATATTGCCTGCACACAGTGGCAGGCTAGATGAGGGCTGGTAAAATGAAGCTGTGTCCCAGAAAGACAAAAGTTCTTTGAATAGGTAGAAGTTAGATAATGTTCCTGTTCTTCATAGCACTCCCCTTACACATACAGGTGTAATCTGAGGGTGTGTCTGCAATCATCTTTATCACTATAGGCTTGTGTGGGTTCAGCAGGAAAAGTAATAACTACCTGCTTCGGCAGCTATGACCATTTCTGGACAGAGACAGCCTGGTGACAGTGACTGATGCATTAATAACTTCAATACGGAACTGTTGTAATGTGCTTCATGTGAAACTAACCTTAGGCTGCTTCAGAGACTTTACCTAGTAAAGCTGCTTCCTAGAGATTCTTCATATGTGCATTTAATCCTAGAGTAAAAGCCCTGGATAGGCTGCCAATTCACTACCAAGCCACATTCAAGAAGGTGAACCTGATTTATAAGGTCCTAAAGTGCTTGGGACAGGGCTATCTGAAAGACTTCGTTCTGTACAAACTGTCCCTGTCTCTATGCCCTGGGTGTGTGGGGGTTGGTCTAGGTAGACAATAACTTCTGTCACTGATCAGGTACTTTGCATCTCACTAGGGATGGGATGTTCAGAATTTGAGGACTTCTAATCCCATAATTCAACCAGAAACCTTCCAGACAGAATTATGGGATTGAAATCTGCCAAACAGGAGGAATTTGATTAAGCTGAGGGGCCTAATGCCAAGAGAGATCCGGTGGGAAAAAACTAAAAATCGGGCCTTCTCGGCAGTGGCCCCTCACCTATGGAACAACTTACCTGTAGAGATCCACCTGGCTCCCTCACTGAGGGCCTTCAAGTCTAACTTGAAGACATGGCTATACAGACAGGCCTTTCCTACAGCTATTACCTAGCCTATCTCCCCTTTTCTTTTTTTCTCTCTCTCTTTCTTTCTTTTCTTCTTCTCTTCCTTTCCCCATCTTGGACTCTGTGATTAACTTGGATTTTATCTAAGTTTATTTTTATGTTATATGTAAACCGCCCAGAGTAGACACGTTCTAGATGGGTGGTATATAAATCTAATAAATAAATAAATAAATAAATAAATAAATAAATATACTGACCCATTCGTGCAAGAACTACTCTGGGTAGTTTACAAATTTAAAACCCAAACATATTCCATTTGACAATGCCTTCAATAATATGGCTATTCGTTGATATAGATCTAAAATTCACACAAAACGATAAAGAAAAGAAAAAAATTAAAAGTTAGTATTAGTTATTGAAGGCAGCTTTGTAGAATTCTGTTTTCATCAGTTTCTCAAACATCAGGAGGGAAGGAACATAGTGTATCTCAGTTGGTATCTTATTTCACATACTGGGGGCTACCACCAAAAAGGCCCAATTCCTTGTTGTTGCCTTTTTGGCCTCCACCGATATGGCTATTTTTAGCAACATGGATTAAGAGGAGTGGGTGAAACAGAGAGGTTACTTACCTGTAACTCTGGTTCTTCGAGTGGTCATCTGTGAATTCACACTAATGGGTTAAGCTTGCGCAGAGGTTTTCAGAATATTCTAGAGCTTTATCACGCGTTCGCCAGGACCGCCCCCCTAGTACACGTAGTCCGCCCGTCCTGGCGATTGCCTCAGTTCCTAAGAACAGCCCGCCACTGTGCAAATGAGACAGATGTGATGGACAGAGGGGAGGACAGGGGGAAGTGTGAATTCACAGATGACCACTCGAAGAAACAGAGTTACAGGTAAGTAACCTTTCTTTCTTCTTCGTGGTCTCTGTGAATGCACACTATAGGGTAATTAACAAGCTTGCTTACCAGAGGAGGGACGTCACGAAAGGATCGATGAAAGTACAGCTCTGCAGAAAGCCGCATCCGTCTTGGCTCTGACATCAAGCCGGTAGCGCGAAGCAAATGTGGACGGAGTTGACCAGGTGGCAGCTTTGCAGATGTCAGGAATGGGTACACCTCTGAGAAAGGCTGTGGAGATAGCGACAGCCCTGGAGGAGTGTGCAGTGAGGTGTGACAGTAAAGGCTTGTGAGCGAGTTGGTAAGCAAGACGTATTGTTGTAACAATGCAACGAGAAATGGTTTGAGATGAGACATGTAATCCCTTGTTAGGTAGATGTGGAGTAATAAAAAGCCTTTTAGATTTGCAGAAAAAAGAAGTTCTGTCTATGTAGAATGCCAGGGCCCGTCGAACGTCTAGCGAGTGTAGGGATTGCTCAATGTCACTAGACGGTGACGGGAAGAAAGTGGGCAAGATGATAGGTTGTTTTAGGTGGAAATCAGAGACAACCTTTGGTAGAAAGGAGACATCTGGGTACAATGTGACCTTCTCCGGGTGGAATTGGAGTCTACTCGGTCTACTCGGAGAGCAGAGAGCTCGCTTGCCCTGCGGGCGGAGGTAATAGCAACAAGAAATAAGGTTTTAAAGGAGAGTAGGCACACAGATGTAGTCGCTAGTGGTTCGAAAGGAGGTAAAGTAAGACGGTATGGAGTAAACACTGCGGAGGTCGGGGAGGACCTGACAGGCGCATGTTGGAAATTCCTCTGAGAAATTGTTTAAGAGTGGGGTGCTGGAAAAGCAAGGCAGCGTCAGAGTCTCGTGGTTGATGTACAATGATGGCAGAGATGTAAACCTTGAGGGTAGACAATGAAAGGTTATGATGGAAGAAGTGCAAAAGAAATGTCAAAAGTGCATCAAGAGTCGTTGGAGATATAGGTAGGCTATGATGCCCTGCAAATTTTTGAAAGGCAGACAACTTGTAGGCATAGAGACGAGTTGTAGAAGGTTTTTGAGCATTAGCAAGGATAGTAGCTACCGAGGGTGGATTCTCCATGCCATGAGGTGGAGAGTATGAAGATCAGGATGGAAGGTCTTCCCCTGATGTTGAGTGAGGAGGTGTGGGAGGAGGGGAAGACGGAGGAAGTCGCTGGAGATTAATCAGAGCATGGTGAACCATGGCTGTCTGGGCCACCAAGGGGCTATGAGGATGGTGCTCGAGTAGTCCTGACGGAGTTTGACTATGGTACGTAGAAGTAGAGGAATGGGAGGAAAGAGGTAGAGTAGCTCTGGGGACCACGGTATCATGAAGGCATCCCAGAGGGAGTCGGGCCCGACTCCCACTCTGGAGCTGTAGAGGGTGTACTTTGCATTGCGGGAGGTGGCAAAAACTGAAGCGGGTTCCATTGAAGGTGGTAACTGTCGAAGGGAGCGTTCCCAGAGGAAAGATCTGAGGCACTCTTGACTGAGCTTGAGGGCATGTTTGGTGAGATTTCTACAGGCCTGACAGGAAGAAGGTTGGTGCAATTCTCCCAGACAAAAGAGACATGAATCGTGTCTGTCAGAAAGGGGGATCTTGTTAGGGCACGAGGTGCACCATCTGAACGGCCCTGTGGGGGCCATAAAATGGTGGGAAGGGGAAGGGGAGGGGAAGGGAAGGCGGTCAGGAGAGGGAGAAACAGTTTGAAAGTCTCTTACTATTTTCCCTCTGTAATTTTTTGTTTTTACTAAGAATCGAAAGCAAGGCGAACTGAGAGCTCGTCGAGAGATGAAGCCTCAGCGGCAGCAAAAAGGAACTGAGGCAATCGCCAGGACGGGCAGACCACGTGTACTAGGGGGGCGTTCCTGGTGAACGTGTGATAAAGCTCTATAATATTCTGGAAACCTCTGTGCAAGTGCAGATTAACCCATTAGTGTGTATTCATAGAGACCATGAAGAAGAAAGGTAGCTGATTTCTGAAAGAGGCATTCTAACTAGTATCACGGTCTTAAACCATTAAGTGCTTTTTAGGTCATAACTAACACCTTGAATTAAACACAAAACCTGACAAGAAGCAAATGAAGGTGCATCAAGGCTGGGGATATATGATCAACATTGTTAGTTCCAGAAATCAGTCCGGTCACTACATTTTGGACCTGCTGAAGTTTCTGTACTGTTTTCAAGGGCAGTCCTACATAGAGTCCATTACAGCAGCATATTGTTGAGATTACCAATGTGTGAACCACTGTTACCCTGTTTCCCCCAAAAATAAGACAGGGTCTTATATTAATTTTTGCTCCAAAAAACGCATCAGGGCTTATTTTCAGGGGATGTTTTATTTTTTTTCATGTACAACAATCTACGTTTATTGAAATACAGTCATGTCATCTTATTCTGGTTGCTGCACAGAGGTGGAAGGTGGGGTTTCACTTAACTAGGGCTTATTTTTGGGGTAGGGCTTATATTACTAGCATCTTTAAAAATCATACTAGGGCTTATTTTCAGGTTAGGTCTTATTTTCAGGGAAACAGGGTACAGTGGTGCCTCGACTTACGAACGTCCCGACATACGACCATTTCGAGTTGCGACCAGCTCCGGCCACAAAATTTTGATTCAACTTGCGGCCGGAGCTTCGAGTTGCGACCGGAAAAAGGCGGGGAATTCAAATTTGCTAACCGTTGGTAGGCGAAGAGGCTGCTTCTTTGTAGCTCTTTCACCCCAACGGTTAGAGTGTGTGCGTCGGAGGAGGCTTGGGACTGCCTGGAGCTGCTTTCTGCTCCTGAGTAAGTACATTTACTTTGTTTTGCAGGGTGGGTTTGGGTTTGGGGGGGGGTTATGTTTCTGTGCTGTGATGTTTTTTGTGTTTTGGTGTGTGTTTTTCCCCAGCCCCATTGCATTCCGATGGGGCTGGCTGAGTGTGTGTGTGGGGTTGTTTATGTGTTGTTTTTCCCAGCCCCATCGCGTTCCAATGGCACTGGCTGTGTTTTTTTGGTTTTGGTAAAAAAAAAAATTTCAGCCCCAACGCGTTCCGACAGGCTTGCATTGTTGTTGTTGTTTTTTGTTTTGTTTTTTGGTAATTTTTTTTTTCTGGCCCCGACGCGTTCCTATGGGGCTTGCAGTGTTTTTGTGTGTGTGTTTTGGTGTGTTTGTTTTTTGGCCCCAGCGCATTCCTATGGGGCTTGCAGTGTTTTTTGTTTTTTTTCTGGAATGGATTAATCGCGTTCCAATGCATTCCTATGGGAAATGGTGCTTCAACTTACAACCATTTTGAGTTACGCCCATCTTCTGGAACGGATTATGGTCGTAAGTCGAGGCACCACTGTATTAGGCTTTTCTTATCCAGGTCAGGGCCCAACTAAGCAATCAACCAGAGTTGATAAAAGGCATTCCTGGCCACAGCCAACATTTGAGCCTCCATAGAAAGTGCCATGTCCAGGAGTACCCCAAGCTGTGGCCCTGATCCTTTGAGGGGAATGTAACCCCATCAAGACAAGGGAAATTCCTCTCTAACCAATCTGACAATCTTCCTACCAATAGGATCTCTGCCTTATCTGGATTCACTGTCCATTCACTGCCCTTGTTCAGTCCACTATCAACAGTAGGCAGCACTCAAAGACCTGTACAGCATCACCTGCAGATGAAGCACAGGAGAGATAGAGCTGCATATAATCAACATACTAGTGACAGTGAACCCCTTGCAGCTTCATGTAGATGTTAAAAAGCATTGGCAAAGTCATCAATCTCTGTGAGACCCCCATAGCAGATGTCCCAATGGGCGGAGACACCATCCCCTAGCTGTACTGTCTGGGATTGGGAAGGACCAGAATCAGTGGAGAACATTGCCCCCAACCCCAAAACTGGATAGTCTTCCCAGAATGATACCATGGTCAACAGTACACCAAAGGTTGCAGAAAGATACAAGAGGGCCATCAGGGTTACACTCCCCATATGCCCCCCTCATGAGACTGTCTTGCAGGGTGACCAATGCTGCTTCAGTACCATGCTGTGGCCTAAACCCTGACTGAAATGGTTCACACCTATCAGTTTCCTCCATAAACACCTGCACGGAGGTAGAATTCTCTACTTTCATGCTGTTTCTACACCATTTATTATTTGAACAGTAAAAAAAGTGCTCCAATTGTCACCAGTATGCTGATGGCATGCAGTTCCATCTCTTCGCTTCATCTGCAGGTGATGCTATACAGGTCCTGTGGGTGTCCCAATGGTCCCTGTGACTTGCAAAGGCCCAACAGACTGGTAGTTCAGTTGGAGGCTGCCTCTATACAGTATAATGGCTGTCAAGACTTGTCCTCCTGTAGACCTTTATAAGACACTCTCCTCAAATTTCTGAAGTTGTATCCCTTACTTCTCACATTCATGCACTGCTGTTACAAGTATGCCACCTCCAGAGACAAAAATCCAATCTGAGAACTGCAACACTTTCTGATGGTTATTTCCTAGTAACTGGGGAAGCAGAAGAATTAACTATCTATGGAAGCCTGTGAATCCTCATAATATTGAGACTGTATCCATGAACCACTGAAACTTAGTGACAAAACTCTTTTCAAAAGACTGTATAAATATATGGTCTCATAATAAAGAATTAGAATTTATAATCCTTATTACATAATGAAATCTTTGAACTATAGCATTTCACATCAAAACTATCATCACACAAGGGTTTTTTTAAACAAAAATACCTTACCAATAACTATTACAAATCGCATTTAAATTTAATTTTTTTAATAGAAGACTTTCATCATTATCTATGCTGACTGCAATGTTTCAGCTGCCTAAGGATTTGCAATTGATTCAGCAGTCAATCCAAGGAATATTATCCACACACACACAAAAGAGTAAAGCAGAAAGCACTAATATGTAATAAAACAGTTGAAATTATTAGTCTATAATAAATTATATATCTTTAGATTTATTGGTGGGAATGAAACACAAGATTCGGGACTAAAGTAAAAGAGCTGTGCAGGCTTGCTTCTCCCTGCAGTAGTGCAGGTATTGTTTTGCATAAAGGGTGGGTAAAAATGTTTCCTAAAAAAATAATAAACAAATTCACCCCTGAATTTTGCATAAGGTATGGAAAGTGCTTCTTCTGGAAGTTTAAAATAATATGTGCATTTAACACACCAGCTCCCGGTGGAGCTATGCCTGACCCCCTCCCTATTAACGTTCAGAAGGCAACTTAAAACACTGCTTTTCAGGGAGACCTTCCACACTGACCCTGATTGATTTTACACCTCTAGTATGTATTACACTAACTGTCATCAAAGCTACCAACATGAATTTGTCCAAACTCCGGGAGGCAGTGGAAGACAGGAGGGCCTGGCGTGCTCTGGTCCATGGGGTCACGAAGAGTCGGACACGACTTAACGACTAAACAACAACAACAAATTATACTAACTGCAAACCACCTAGAAGAGTGCATTGCACTAATGGGGAGGTATTTAATTAATTAATTAATTGTTACTACAAAACAAATTAATTAAAGCTTACACTACAATCTTAACATTGAATCCATGAACATCTTATTCAACTAATATGGTTAAAAATTAATTTTCAATGTAGGAGAAAGAACAAACTAGGTGGCAAAATTTCTGACTTTTGAGAATAAGCAATATAAATAAAACACAATGAAGAGGTGTGTTGGCATTCATTTTTGTTTTCTAGTAGACCCCAATCAAAATATTTTAAACAATTCCATCATATACCTTATTGAGTTTATTTCACTAGTGCCTCTGGCAAAATGTTACACCTTCCATGGGCATACCCACCATCTGAATACTGAAATACATACAGTTCTAATATTACAAAAATGTATAACCATCAACCAAAGAAAAAACCAAACTACTGTCTGTCTCATGAATCCCAAATGGTATCTTGCTCATACATGAAGTCAAAACTGTTTGGCCACATCCCCCCCCCCCCCCAACATTCTGCTGATTGCCCTCTTCTTATTGCATCTGCTTGCACTTTTCCCATTCATTCATTCATTCATTCATTCATTTATTCATTCATTCATTCCTCACCTTGCTCCTTGAAAAGAACCCAAGGCGGCTTACTAACAATGGAAGACAATATTTAAAGTTGAAAACAATGAGTATACAACGGTGGTTAACATAATTGAAAGAGAGTAAAACTATGAACAATTAATAAAGAGGCATCTTACAACAATAACAGGCAATATTAAGGCAAAGATCAGTAAATATACAAAAAAGTCACTCTGAGAAATGGAAAACACAAAAATGGAAAACACAAAGAGTACTAAATATCCAGTCAAAGCAATAATGTACAACAATCTATCTAAAAATCACACAGCTAGCTGGTTTACTGAGTGAAGGCTTGCCTGAAGAGAAAGGTCTTTGCCTGCTTGTGGAAGAATAGAAAAGATGGGGCCAGGCTGTCCTCCAGTGGGAGGGAGTTCCAAAGTCTGGGAGCAGCAACAGAGAAGGCTCTCTCCTGTGTCCCCATCAGATGCACCTGTGAAGATGGCGGTACCAAGAGAAAGGCCTCTCCCAATGATCTTAACTGTGTAACTGTTAACTTTGTAACTGTACATATACTAAAGCGATTCCTCCACCCATTCTTTCCATTAAGATATTGAAAATACTATTTTCCCCTTAATGTAGTTTTATTGCCTACACAACGGGGATGGTGGTAAGGAATACCACCCACACCTAATTCTGAATAAATATCCTCTTTTTGATCAACAATGATGTGAAAGAATTTCACATTACAGAAGATCGTATTAATTATCTTAAATACAGTAAGAATGAAAATAATACTATATAGCTGTTGGGCAGTTAATGCCTGCGCAAGAAGGAATGACATCATCATCACAATGCCGCTAATTGAAGACTTCCTTTTTCATTTTTGGGGTCTATGTAACTTTGATTCATTGAGTGTGAGCTGTGCACACACAAAAATAAAAAAAGGAAGTATTTAATCAGTGACAATCTTCCCCTGACATTATTCCCATTGTGTAGGCAGAACTGTGCAACATGATTGGGAGCAGCAATTAGATCGTTCTGTTGTCATGTTACAAGCGCCACCATATGAGTAATAAATACTGTACATCAGATAATATTCGCCCAGTTACGGACAACACCAAATGCATCTGGAGCAGCTAACTTCAAATATTCCATGTTACATGCTGAGGGGCACAGATTACACTTGCATAGGTGCAAACTGCCTGTTCTTCTCTACACTCACAAAGGTCTGCGTTGATGCAAAAAACCCATTTTCTTAGGTTCACCTTGGTTCTGCCAACTCCACTCTGCAATATATTGTGTGATTTCCACGTACCAAGTTCTCCATGTGACCAGGGTCTAGACTTTCCTTGGGTTCCCTCCATTTTAAGAGGTGGACAGTTCTTTCTTTCCATACCATAGTCATGGCATTCTCTGCTGTTCCTTCAAGATTTACTGATGTTCTTAAAAAACTTTTTTTAAATTTTAATCGCAGGATAATAGTCAAAAGTGAATATGCATTTGATGTTGATGCTTTGAGTCTTTCACTACTAGTTGCTACCTCTCTCTATATGTCATTGTGTGCAATGCTTCTAGGTGGCTGATTTTAACAATAGGAGTTGGCTTCATATATCCAGTAATGATTCTAAAGCTTTCATTGAGTGCTACATCTACCTGTTTTGCATGAGCTGAACTATACCACACAGGGCTGGTGTACGCACCTGCAGTAGTAATACAGGGCTGTAGTTCCCCATGTTGTGGTTATGTGACCCAACTACCTCCTAAGAGCTTTAGAATACTATTGTTCCTTGCAGAGACCTTTTGTTTTGTATTTTGGCAGTGTTTCTTGTAGGTCAGTGTACAATCCAAAGTATCACCTAGATATCCGAGGACAAAACAATTACCTAGTTGGATACTCTTCGAGGTAACCTGAAGTTCTTGAGATGCCTGCTCATTTCTCAGATGAAATGTACATATTTGAGTCTTAGTAGGATTGTGTTTAAATTGATTTCTATCATTATATGCTCCTAATGTTTCTGTTAGAAAATGTTCCATCATCTGAAAGCTGTCCAACTGAGCAACAAGTGCAAGATAGTAATCATAAATACAACTCTTAGTGCCTTGAGGAAGTGGTTGATCTTTGGTATAGATGCCAAACAAAACAGGAGCCAGTAAACTGCCCTGAGGTAGACCATTCTTTTGGCTCCCCCATTGACTCAATGTCCTTGAAAGTTAGCAAAAAGATAAAACAAAACAAATCTGTGATTTTGCAAAAAGAGTTGCTTTTATTTCAGTTAGCTTTTAATTTTTGGTTAGATTACTGCATTTTTGCAGTGGTACTTGATAAGAATCAGTGTCATAGATGGCCATGAGGAGGCCTTCTGATCTTCTTAGTTTCAAAGCTGTCTGCAATGTGTTGCAATTAAAAGCAGGATTTGTGCCCTACAATTCTTTTCAAATCTAACGTCAGCCTGTTGTGAGATGAAAAGTGGTTCCACTAGTTCATTAGACAATTAAGAATCATTCTTTCCAGGACTTTATAAAGATGACAAAATAATTAGATCAGTCTGAAGTTTTTTTGCGTCTATGGGTTCTTTACCAGATTTCAAAATAGTAATCCCTTGTGACTTTCTCCAAATTGCTGGAATCCTAAGAGTCAAGACAATTATTAAAGAAATGAAGGAGCCACTTCCTCGTTACTATGTCAAAATGTTTACTCTCTTCTACCAGGATGTCATCCAGGCCTTCTGCCTTGCCATTTTCACAGCCACAAATAGCATTTTTCCAATTCACCTAAGCTGAATGATCTTCTAAAGTCACTGGTTTCCAGTTGCTTGTTTCTCTCTAGTTTAAGTTCTAGTTTCCTATGGCAATGTTCAGATGAGAAGTTGATGGGCCATCTGATTTGCTGAAATGTTTGCAAGAGTATGGCCTTTAGCTGTATATTTGGAAGAGGGGTACCAACTGACTTTACGTACTGTGGGCTACAAACCCATTAGCAAATATCAAGTTCAGGTTATAGTCATGCTGCCATTTTCCACTACTGAAAAAATGGGGAAATTATAGATAAGGGCTAGTCGGATGGTTTCTGCCCATTTAGAATCACTTCTTTATTGTTATAATCAAATACATATCCCCAGACACTGAGGCAACTGAAGTCTATGATTATGAAATTTATATGTTGCTTATGGAAACTATTGAAGGGGACGTGGTGGCGCTGCGGGTTAAACCGCAGAAGCCTCTGTGCTGCAAGGTCGGAAGACCAGCAGTCATAAGATCGAAACCACGCGACGGAGTGAGCTCCCGTAGCTTGTCCCAGATCCTGCCAACCTAGCAGTTCAAAAGCATGAAAATGCAAGTAGATAAATAGGTACCACCACAGTGGGAAGGTAACAGCATTCCATGTCTAAGTCACACTGGCCATGTGACCACGGAAACTGTCTACAGACAAACGCTGCCTCTACGGCTTGGAAACGGGGATGAGCATCGCCCCCTAGAGTCAGACACGACTGGACTAAATGTCAAGGGGAACCTTTACCTTTACCTATGGAAACTGTTGAAGGTTTTAAAGGTAAAAGTTGAATTAAGTGGTTTATAAACAGAAGATACCATGCAGTTACTTAGCTCCACTGTTATTATCTCTGTAACATCCTGTTCTGACAAGAGTAGATAATACCTGGAGGTCCGGATTGACTAACACAGCACCTCCATACTGTCTAAGGGGTCCCACAGCTACAAGTCCCACACCAGATATTTCGGGTAACAGCAGCAAATGTAACTGAAATAGCAGTAAAAGCAAATGTACCTAACTGCTATTAACAGGCATTGCATAATGCCCCAAAGACAGTAATAAAGGGGGGCAAGCAAATAGCTATGGAGCATGTTCCTCAACTGAAGCATCAACAAAGAAGTGGTGTTTATCAGCAGTCCCCTTCTTTACCTCCAAAGCTTGGGCCACAAAAAAAAATCCTTTTCAGATTATCTAAATTGCACACGTTATATTAAGTTAAACACTCCTAAACAGAACATAAGAACAACAGGAACTGAGCTATGATATTACAACCTAATGTGCTACCTTTTGATTTGCAGAGAGTTGAATCCATAGGAAGCTTTCAACACTGGTACAGTGGTGCCTCAACTTACGAACGTCCCAACATACGACCATTTCGAGTTACGACCAGATCCGGCCACAAAATTTTGCTTCTACTTGCGACCGGAACTTCCAGTTACAACCAGAAAAAGGCAGGGAAAAAAGGTGGGGAATTCAAATTGCTAGCCTTTGGTGGCGAAGAGGCTGCTTCTTCGTAGCTCTTTCGCCCCAGCAGTTAGAGTGTGCGCGTTCGGAGGCGGCTTCGGACTGCCTGGTAAGGTGCTGCTTTCTACTTTTTAAAAACTGTTCTGGGTGGGTTTTGCAGCATGGTTTTGGGCTGGGTAGTAGGTTTATGTTTCTATGCTGTGATGTGTCTTGCAGGTTTTGTTTGGTTTTTGGTTTTTTTCCCCCATTTCCGATGGGTTTTGCAGGGTTTGTTTGCTTTTTGGGTCCCCCCCCCCCATTTCTGATGGGTCTTGGGGGGTTTGTTTGTTTTTTGGGGGTTTTTTCCCTTCCCATTTGCGATGGGTCTTGCACAGTTTGTTTGCCTTCTGCTTTGCTTTTTTTTTTTTTTTTCCATTTCTGAAGGGTCTTGCCCGGTTTGTTTGCTTTCTGCTTTGCTTTTTTTTCATTTCCGAAGGGTCTTGCAGGGTTTGTTTGCTTTCTGCTTTGCTTTCTTTGCATTTCCGAAGGGTCTTGCACAGTTTGTTTCCTTTTTTTGCATTTCCGAAGGGTCTTGCACGGTTTGTTTGCTTTCTGCTTTGCTTTTTTTGCATTTCCGAAGGGTCTTGCAGGGTTTGTTTGCTTTCTGCTTTGCTTTTTTTGAATTTCCGAAGGGTCTTTCACGGTTTGTTTGCTTTTCTCCCCCCCCCCCCCCCCTTCGGCCGGAATGGATTAATCACGTTTCTGATGGGTCTTGCAGTCTTTTTGTTTGTTTGTTTGTTTTTGGGTGATTTTTTTTTCTTTGGCCGGAACGTATTAATTGCATTTCAATGCATTCCTATGGGAAATGGTGCTTCGACTTACGACCATTTCGAGTTACGACCAGAGTTCTGGAACCAATTAAGTTCGTAAGTCGAGGCACCACTCTATCCTTAACCTGTAGTGAGGTGTTTGAGAAGGGAGAAGCATTTGTCTCAGTCCTCAGGGTTGAGGATTTTGACTGCAATTCCATGTCAAAGTTTTGCAAGGGTGCAGTGGATATCCACTGCATGTGCAGTGGATAGCAAGTGGGTCACCACCCCAAGAGGCTAGTCTGTCTACTCCTAAAGCAAATCTACCATCTCATTTTGCTGCATAACACCACTGAATTATAGAAATATAAAATAAAATGAAAAAGATAAAAGTCAAAAAGAAACAGGAAAAATATCTATGATTTTGGACATAACACAATGAAAAATCTATGATCAACAATAGCTTCTTTACCTAGCCACCTGGTGTCTTAGTTCCACCCAATTAAAAAAAGATAAGAGGTTATAAGGTGGACTTAAACAAAATACCCTGTTTCCCTGAAAATAAGACCTAACCTAGTATGATTTTTCAGGATGCTCGTAATATAAGCCCTACCCCCCCCCCCAAAAGCCCTAGTTAAGTGAAACCCCGCCCTCCACCATTGTGCAGCAACCAGAAGAAGAAGACATGATTGTATTTGAATAAATGTAGATTGTTGTACATGAAAAAAATAAAACATCCCCTGAAAATAAGCCCTAATGCGTTTTTTGGAGCGAAACTTAATATAAGACCTTGTCTTATTTTCGGGGAAACACTGTAAATACATAGCAAATAAATAAATTCAACGAAGAGCATCCATTTCCAAAAAGTTTCTATGAGTGCTTAGAAACATACCTGTATGCATCGTCTTCTTTCAAATTTCATACCATCCTGTGGGGTGGGGGGAGGGGAGAGGCCAGCAGCAAACACTGTGAACATAAAGTGACACCAGTTAGACTATGTCCAAGTCATGGCTATAGATTAATAGAAACACAGAAAACACATCTTGTATCCAATCTGACCTTTCAATCTCAAGAAAAAGTTATTTATATTGTCTCGGATCACATTCTTACAGGGCCCGCAGGGTTCAAACATCCACATCTCCCATGTGGACATCCTGTCCACTTGCTACATGAAGCAACAAGAGGAAATCAGAAGACACCAAGAGTTGGGTAGGAACACATCTGCAGCCTTTTAAAGGGTCTGCAAAATTATCTAGAGCTACAAGTGAGTGATAGGGAATGGTACGGTCCGATTGTCTCTATAGTGGAAATGTAACTCTGCTTACAATCCAAGATGTCTGATGAAAAGTCAATGCAGATCAGGATCTGAGTGGCACAGGGGATTCTCACCCCAAAGTAGCAGGATGTGATTCCTCACTGCATTCAAAATATGGAATGCTGGCAATCTGAAGGCAGAGAACATTTGCAAGACTGCACAAGTTTCCTCATCTATACTGCAAGTAACAAAAAGCAAAAGAGAAGAAACTTGAGACATTTTCTCTGCCATTGGGAGACTAGGTTGAATGGGAATTCAACAAACTGAGAGTGCACTAATCCTGTCTGCTTCATTTCTGAGGCCAGTTAAAGAAATTAGGAAAACCAGAAGGGGAGAGAAGAAAGAAGCTGTGATTCTTCCTTTCTGACATGAATGGGGTAGCTCTAGGATGTTACACACATCAACTGCTACCTGACCGTTTTTTCACTGGAAATGGATGGGAATGACCTTCTGGCTACAAAATGTGAGCTGAACTATGGTCCTACATTGGACTAGCACAATGAAAAAGAATGTGTGTGTTACTGTCAGAATGTCCAGCTTGATTAGCCTCAGATGGAGCTGATTTGATGAAAATACATTACATGACATAGCCAGCACAAAGATATAATTGGAATAAAACTCTCACTACATGGACTGTTAAATCACATGAACAGCTTCAATGTCAGCAGTACACATTCTTTTCCACATATAGGGGCAAAAGACATAGTGAATGGCTTTCAGAAGTCATGACCATATGGAGCTACTGTTATATGGAAGTACCTAAGCTATTTCCATAATATTCCAGTTGCTCCAGTGTGATTTCTGAAGCAATCATTCTCAACATCCATAACTTCACGTATCAATCTGTATACCTTCATCCACACATTCAAAAGGGTCATTTATGTTTCTCTGCTTAGTATAACTCAACTTATTATTTAAAGCTCTTCTTCACAGTCTACTCCTTATATCTGCTCCCTGTACCTATCACACTGCTTTGAGAATATATTCTTCCTTAGAATGAAATCTTGATTGAACTTCATATTGATCACCTTAACTTGATCATAGCTCAGTTAATAAAATCACCAGCTCACTGACATACAGGATAGACAAATATATAAGAGCTGTAATAATTGTGAAAATATTTCTTCATTAGAAATAAACTAACAAATCTATTATTTATTACACCCATCTCCTTTGCATACCATTTCTAACACATGGAAAAGACATACGTTTACTTCTAGTATATACAGCACCAACTGAAACAAGGCTCTCATCTGATTTGCAGGATCCATCAAAGCTATCTCTGAAGGCTTCTTTAATCGTTTCTTTTACTGGCCATAACCTTTTCTAGGACAGCTGTACTTGATCAAATATACTGAATATTAAATACTATGATAGGGGAAAATATGTGTTATGCCTACTTTTCCTGTAAGTGACAACATACTGTCTAAAACTATCACTTCTTTGAAGAGGATGTAAGGGATAACTCTCGTCTCACTCCTACATCAACAGTATTGTTGTTTTTCTTCAGACAGTCTACAACTTCAGACACTCTTCAGTCACTTTGAAAGTTTCCAGTAAATAGGCATACTGCCATATACAGTGGTGCCTCGACTTACGAACTTAATCCGTTCCAGAAGATGGTCGTAACTCGAAATGGTCGTAAGTCAAAGCACCATTTCCCATAGGAATGCATTGAAACGTGATTAATCCGTTCAGGCCAGGGGGAAAAATCATCAAAAAAACAACAACAAAACACTGCAAGACCCATCGGAAACGCAATTAATCCGTTCCAGCCGAAGGAAAAAAAAAACCAAAAAGCAAACAAACCCTGCAAGACCCATCGGAAATGCAAAAAAAGAAAACCAAAAAGCAAACAAACCCTGCAAGACCCATCGGAAATGCAAAAAAAGAAAAGCAAAAAGCAAACAAACCCTGCAAGAACCATCGGAAATGGGGGGGGGGGGGGACCCAAAAAGCAAACAAAAAAGCAAACAAACCCTGCAAGACCCATCGAAAATGGGGGGAAAAAACCCAAAAAGCAAACAAACCCTTCAAGACCCATCAGAAATGCAAAAAAAGAAAACCAAAAAGCAAACAAACCTTGCAAGACCCATCGGAAATGGGGGGGAAAAAAACCAAAAAGCAAACCCTGCATGGCCCATCGGAAATGCAAAAAAGGAAAAGCAAAAAGCAAACAAACTGTGCAAGACCCATCGGAAATGCAAAAAAAGAAAACCAAAAAGCAAACAAACCCTGCAAAACCCATCGGAAATGCAAAAAAAGAAAACCAAAAAACAAACAAAGACTGCAAGACCCATCACAGCACAGAAACATAACCCCCCCAGCCCAAAACCATGCTGCAAAACCCACCCAGAACGGGCAGTTTTTAAAAAGTAGAAATCAGCACCTTACCAGGCAGTCCGAAGCCTCCTCCGAACGCACACTCTCTAACTGCTGGGGTGAAAGAGCTACAAAGAAGCAGCCTCTTCGCCACCAATGGTTAGCAGTTTGAATTCCCCGCCTTTTTCCCTGCCTTTTTCCCGATCGTAACTCGAAGCTCCGGTCGCAAGTCAAAGCAAAATTTTGCAGCCGGAGCTGGTCGTAACTCGAATTGGTCGTAAGTCGGGACGTTTGTAAGTCGAGGCACCACTGTATTTAATAAGGGTAACAAGGACATTTATTTCCAATTAAGTCCATATATACTTTAAATATGTGTAGACGTATCCCAATATAATCTAAATCAGTTCATGTAACATTCCAGATATCATACATGGTATAAAGTTTACTTCGCTTTAGATTAGAATGAAAGGTTTGTCAAATTTCCCTGAATATGTAATAGAAGCATCTTATCCTCTAGCTCTGAAGTCTTAATTTAGAACAAAACACCTAAAGTATAGGTATCAGATCTGTTTGGCTTTTTATTTTGTTTTTTGCTCTTCAAAACTAAGGAGCAGAAAATAATATTTAGAAATGTTATTTGGAGAGTGTTTTATAGCCTATTAATATACAAGTGATTATTTAAAGTAAATAATGGATATTAACAATTTTTCTGTTCAAATTTTAACCATTAAGTAGTACCAGCACTCTGATGGAGACTTAAAAAAATAGGAAGAACATTTTTTAAATGACCATAGCTAATCAAATAGGGACGGTACAGAGAATACAGAATTAAATTCCTGTGGTGCAAAAAGCAATTACAGGCTTACAGGCACTTTTTGCAGGATGTATTTTTCAGTGCTGGAAGCCAGGCTTTGTTGATTTTTAGACTTTCTTCTTTTTTGTTGAAGCTGTGCTGGTGTTTGTGGATTTCAAGGTCAATGAACTCTATCCAACCACAAGGACCGGTGATCACTGCACACCAAAGACTAGCTAATGACACCCATCAATCACAGTGACAGATCATCCCCCCCCCCTTGTCACAACAATACACTCATAACATAAAACACCCTGATCACAATAATCACCCAATCTCCTGAAAAGAACAAAAACCTGATCCCACAGCTACAAATACTCAACAATCCCACACACTACACCAGAACACAGACAGAGTTCTAGCTCCTGTCCTCTGAAGATGCCGGCCACAGAGACTGGCAAAACATTAAGAAAAACCTCCAGAACATGGCCAAACAGCCCGAAAAACCTACAACAACCATTTATCTAGTTTGCTTCTATGTTCCTATGTGGACAAAAACACTTCCAAGCTATTAAAAACATGTAACTTTTTGACAAGTTACAGTACATTTCAGTTACACAAATCAGTCTTACAGCTATCAAAAGCTGTAGATGCAAATACTTAAACAGAAATCCATTCTTGCAACTTGTGAAAAGATGCAGGTTATTGTCATCCAAAATTCTTGCAACTATGTGAAGTTGCAAATAAAAAATAATCGAAAAGCAAAACATAAATTTTTGGCAAATACCTAAGTCATATCACAAGCCAAAAATTTAGTTTACAGCCTTAAAAGGTGCAAAAAGCAAAGAGTATGTCTCTAAAAACATTAATGAAAGGTAGAAAAGCACAACAGCTTTGAGAAATCTTAACCTTTAAGCATATTACTGGACACATATGAAAAATATTTTAAGTGCTCACCCATCCAGTTTGACTCTATGGAAGAAAATCCATGATTTCTTTTCCTGCTGCTGCTGTTTTTGCTGTTATCTAATGCTTTACACTCCTTGGTATCTGGTGTGTGTTTCTTGCCTCCCTATATTTATATTTCTCTCGGTTGTTTATATTTCCCCTCAACTATTAACAACTGAATTTTGCTGATGTAGTAAATTGCTGATCTCTACAAACAGTAAAAAAAAATTAATGAAAGTTTCTATTGCTTTTACTAGAGTGGCAAAGTATGACTTTCATAAATTACAAGGCTGGCAAGTTCCCCTATGGCAGACAGTTGTCTTCTATCTAGACTAACTAGGTCTGTACACCTGCAAGAATAGTTAACTGGTCCCACAGTAATTTACCAGGTAGGCTAAATGCCATGAGCATAAAGTGCTGGTGAACTAATTTGGTCAGGTACCAATTTGCTCTATCCACATTTTACAACTCTAGGAGTCCCCCCCCCCCCAATTGTTTTGTATTTCCTTATGATTTGTTTATTTTCATGTTCACGTGTTAGGTATGAAATAGGTTATTTTACAAGGAATATTATTTTATATTGATCTTGCCTTCACACTTGGCTGGAGAACTGATTGTTTTGCAGTAGCTTTTAATATACCACTGTTCAAACCTCATTTTTAAAGTGCAATGTATATTTTGGGGTTGCTTTTTTACACATATACTCCTTAATTATTTTAACACTCTATACATACAAAAAATTCAAACCCTGACACTGAGAGCTGGCTAAGCCAACACTAGACTAGCAGAGGCTGTGAAACCAAACTCCACCCACTCGACAAATGCTGGAAATTACTTTGAACTACTTTACCCTAACCTAACTTTGCATCAGCACAGGGGATGCAACTACAGTACAATTCCTGTCTCTGGAGGATTGATTCCAAGCTCCCCCCTCTGCAGATGCTAAAAAAACGCAGATTATAACGAATGCTATTTTAATTTTAATAGTGAATGCTTGACATAGTATGGCCTGTGACTCCCTCTGGGGCCAGTTCTGGTAACTTCATCTTTAGAAATATATATTTCTAGGATTTTTCTTTCAATATTTTCAGACTGTGGATAAGTGAATCAGCGGATACTGATTCCACGGATACAGGTGCCCTACTGTACAGGCTGAAAGCAGTTTGGATCTCGTATAACTCAGCTCCTTCTTCATTCCCCCATCCTTTTTTTCAGTTCTTCTGCTGGCCAATATTACCCAGTACAGGGGTTGTGCCAGCAGTTCCAGTTGTATCAGCACAAGAAGCCTCTGTCCACTCCAAATCCATTAGAGCTATTTGTATCTTTGAGTTTATATGGCACTTTTAGTCTGCTGCAGCAACAAGAAAAAAAGTATGGCTTCAAGTGCCACAAGAATCATATCCGGCTCACATCTGGACTACTTACCTTAACCCCCAATTTTGTGTCATCTTTGTCTGATCCTCAGTCCTGAAAAACTAAAAAGGTCATCTTGTAACTCTTTAGTAGTCCAATGAAGGTGTTACCAAAGCCAGATCTGTTTTTATGGGTGCACCACACAAGTACTTTTTTTCCTATTTGTAATAAATTTATTTTTAAAAGTGCTATAATACTTTTGTTTCTGTTTTTCCCAAAAGCCAAATCTGCTCTTTAAAGGCAGCACAATACCCTCTAAAATACAAGAATGATCCACAACAGTGGTTCCCAAGCTTGGGTCCCTAGACATTTTTGGACTGCAACTCCCAGAAGCCTCCACCACTAGCTGTGCTGGCAAGGGCTTCTGGAAGTCGCCGTCTGGGGACTCAAGCTTGGGAACCACTAATCTACTTCATTTTGTCATGGTTCAGTTTACTAACACTCCAAATTGCCCTTCATCAAGTAACAAGTACAATTTATAAGCAGCTTCGACATTTTGCAAGCAAAAGGGAACTGTGATTTGTTCCAAAATTCAAAAGAAAGTTTTATGCATCCCTACACACACACTCATTTCACACACTAGCAAGGTTATGCTCAAAATCCTACAAGGTAGGCTTCAGCAGTATGTGGACCGAGAACTCCCAGAAGTACAAGGTGGATTTCGAAGGGGCACAAGAACTAGAGATCAAATTGCTAACATGCGCTGGATTATGGAGAAAGCCAGAGAGTTCCAGAAAAACATCTACTACTGCTTCATTGACTACGCAAAAGCCTTTGACTGTGTGGACCACAGCAAACTATGGCAAGTTCTTAAAGAAATGGGAGTGCCTGACCACCTTATCTATCTCCTGAGAAATCTATATGTGGGACAGGAAGCAACAGTTAGAACTGGATATGGAACAACTGATTGGTTCAAAATTGGGAAAGGAGTACGACAAGGCTGTATATTGTCTCCCTGTTTATTTAACTTATATGCAGAATACATCATGCGAAAGGCTGGACTGGATGAATCCCAAGCCGGAATTAAGATTGCCGGAAGAAGTATCAACAACCTCAGATATGCAGATGATACCACTCTGATGGCAGAAAGTGAGGAGGAATTAAAGAACCTCTTAATGAGGGTGAAAGAGGAGAGCGCCAAAAATGGTCTGAAGCTCAACATCAAAAAACTAAGATCATGGCCACTAGTCCCATCACCTCCTGGCAAATAGAAGGGGAAGATATGGAGGCAGTGACAGATTTTACCTTCTTGGGCTCCATGATCACTGCAGATGGTGACAGCAGCCACGAAATTAAAAGACGCCTGCTTCTTGGGAGGAAAGCGATGAGAAACCTAGACAGCATCTTAAAAAGCAGAGACATCACCTTGCCGACAAAGGTCCGCATAGTCAAAGCTATGGTTTTTTCCAGTAGTGATGTATGGAAGTGAGAGCTGGACCATAAAGAAGGCTGACCGCTGAAGAATTGATGCTTTTGAATTGTGGTGCTGGAGGAGGCTCTTGAGAGTCCCCTTAACTGCAAGGAGAACAAACCTATCAATTCTGAAGGAAATCAACCCTGAGTGCTCACTGGAAGGACAGATCCTGAAGCTGAGGCTCCAATACTTTGGCCATCTCATGAGAAGAGAAGACTCCCTGGAAAAGACCCTGATGTTAGGAAAGTGTAAAGGCAAGAGGAGAAGGGGACGACAGAGGATGAGATGGATGGACAGTGTCATTGAAGCTACCAACATGAATTTGACCAAACTCCGGCAGGCAGTGGAAGACAGGAGGGCCTGGCATGCTCTGGTCCATGGGGTCACGAAGAGTCGGACACGACTTAACGACTAAACAACAACAACACACACACACACTGAAAATGAGGAGGACAGGGGAGGATGATAGGCCAAGGTAAACTGGGTGTTTTAAATTAGTCTGCAAAATGTCTGATCCATCAACCAAATGCATCCTAACCAAATACACAAAAGAATTATTTTAACAAAAATCCATGTATTCTATTACATCTGAATTGATCAATATGATATAAAACCTACATATTCACAAAAATGAAGAACGTTAACAGTGGCCAGAATCCTGCTGGTGACTGAGGCATGTGTGAGCTAAACTGTGCAACTCGCTGCTGAAAACTGCCACTAACTAGATATGGCTTTATTTAGACATGTGACTGTTGTGCATGTTCACTTGTGAAACTGATTTGAGGAGCAATGAATGATAATGCTTCACAAAAACAAGTCTCAGGCTGCAAATTTTCAGTAACGAATTATCACTCATTCTACTACTAACACATTCATATTACTCCTCTGTATGAACTAACATATGCAACACAAAAAAACCACTACATTTTAAAATTACATTCCACGTATCTGTGTGATACAAGTTTCCAGAAAAATCTGAACTGAATTTTTTTCTCTTTGGAAAGTTTTCCAGTGTCATGTTTATTTGAATTACATTCACTAAATAAAATGTTGTCTTCATCTGTACACGTTTAAATAACTGAACTGAAATATGAGATTATTGGAGAGGAAATACAGCACACAACATGGTTTAAACATTATATTCAAACAAATACAACAATTGTGGAAGTTATGTGGAGATTTCTACACAAAAATATCCTAGCCTCACATGTTTTGGATACAAATTTAAAGGGAAATGGCACTCTTCAATCTTGTCATATTGTTAGAAAACTCCTGCTATCAACATTTACATCTGCAAAGATTTTCCTTCCTTCACTTGTTTCATTTGTAATTATCTTACACTTTCAACCTCCCAAGTTCAGGAAAGAGACATTATTTTCCATTTTTGCTGAAAGTGAAACAAACTTTCAACGAACTAAATTTTTAGTTTTGCTTTGATTTAAGCTACAGAGCTAAAAAGTGAATTAATAACTTGATAGTGCTTTTGATTGTTACATGATTTGTGGTTTTATCCCCACTCTCATTTACAAATCAGTATTTAAAAATATACTGTGACACACAGACTTCCTAAAGAAACACTTGAAAACCATGTTTGCCTAACACTGTCAGCGATTAACTTTGTGAAATAACACATTTTCTCTGGAATATGCAAGCACTGGGATTTAAAACTTAAGCACTCCAGATTCCCTTTGTCTACCTTTCCTGTCAAATAACGTTTCTTAAAACCACCAGAAGCAGCACTCTTTGAAACCTCAAGGAAAGATAAATGTGGTATCTACTGGAGAAAGTGCAGTCTCACCCTAGCATTTTCACCAAACAGGGAAAAGGAACTTTCACCAAGCCTCACACTGAGCAGGCTGGCTGGGGCTAATGGAAGGCTCAGTCCAACATCTATACAGACACATTGCTTCCAATCCCTGGCAGAATGAACTACCACTACTTTCCCCTGTTAGTTGGGTGGGTGGGAATCAGTAGTCTTCTGACATCAGTTGCAATGACCACCAATTCCAACCACAATGAAGTGAACACAAGTACCCCTGTATCAACATCTCTGTACGCCTGCCACCCAATGCAATTCATATATTAAGGAAAATGATAATGACTACCATGCCTACTAGTCCTGATGACTAAGAATCATATTTACAAAAATAAAGGAGATGAAACATCAGCTTTCTCCCATCAACTCATCTACAGCATTTTTATGACCACACAGCACATACATTCCAATATATGACGCTCACTTGATTAGTATGTGGCTATAACCAACTTTGGGGTTTTTTTGGGGGGGGGGGGGGGGACAGAGCATTGCCCAGAGCATAACACTGCCTCTGTCAGCCTGCCTTCTTCCCATAGTGCATCCTTCTGTCATCTCTTCCCCAGGTAAATGACATACACGAACCTGGTCATCCACCTGATCCAAAAGAAAATGTGATTCATAAGACAAGGCAACCTTCCTTCACTGATCCATGGTCCAGTTCTGATGCTCATATTCCCCTTGTATGTGCTTTCGGTGGTGTACAGGGGTCATCATGGGCACGCTGACCAGTCTGTGGCTACACAACCCCATACGCAGCAAACTGCGATGCACTGAGTGTTTTAACACCTTTCTATCATGGCCATCATTAAGTTTTTCAGCACTCTGAGCTACAGTACATCTTCTGTGTGATCAGACCAGATAGGCTAGCCATCGCTCCCCACGTGCATTAATGAGCCTTGGGCACCCGCAATCCTGATACTGGTTCACCAGTTGCCCTTTCTTGCACCACTTTTGGTAGGTACTAACCACTGCATACAGAGAACACCCCACAAGACTTGCCGTTTTGGAGATGCTCTCACCCAGTTGTCTAGCCATCACAATTTGACCCTCATCAAAGTCACTCAGATCTTTCCACTTGCCCATATTTCCTGCTTCCAACACATTAAATTCCCATCCCTTGAAAGGTGCCACTGCAACGATATAATCAATGCTATTCACCTCACTGTTAGTATGGAGGTTGTTGGAGCTTGGAACACTTACACATTTTTCCCTAATCTAATTATTTCCAAAACAAATTGAAGCTGATGGTCACTAAAACTTTTGCTGATGTCTTAAAGATTAATTACACAATTTATAAAGACGTATTTGTTGCCTCACAGGTAGTTAGTGGAAGAAAAAAATATACATGCCACCTTGAGCTGAAAGGCAGGCAATCAATCAATGAATCAACCAATCAATCAATCAATCAATCTTTTATGACCTCTATCATGTTTTTTCCAGGTCATATGCCTCTATGTATGTCTGACACCTAGTTGAATGACCCTGAATATTAACTGAAAGGGTTTTTTAATTGAGTTCATAAGCCAGTTCAATGGTATTGACGCCCATTTTGAGAGACGCTGGGAAAATATTAGGGAGTTGGCAGCAAATTTTCCAGTATACATAATAAGACAATGCCGTTGTGACATCTAAGCAGTGTAAAGTTTTTCCAAATCAGTTTGGGGTATTTTAGCACCACACTCTAGACATGGGATATTCATATTCATATCCCTGGGGATACAAATATCAGCACTACAGGTGCCTGGGATGTCCAGTCCCTTCCCCCCCCCCCCCGAGCCAGCAAGCCCAATTACTGGTCACTGCGTGGTGCACACATTCAGCATCATTCCCATCACACCAATCACAGAAGCACCCTGGCCAGCGCTTCCCCACCTCCCAACACAGCCAAACAACTCAACAGGTGAGTGGGAGACTCATCATCACACCTCCTTGGTGGGGAGGCAGGGAAGCGCCAGCTGGGCTTCTCCCGTGATTGGCACGACAGGAATGATGCTGGCTGTGTGTGCTGCGAGGCAACCAATAATTGGACCTGCCAGATAAGGGGGGAAGGGGCTGGATGTCCCAGGCACTTATTGTGCCAATATTCATATTTGCATCACCAGGGATACAAATACGGATATTCCATGTCTACCACCGACACCACACTTTTTCATTAAGACCACAGAGGACATAAATTGCCAAAAATAACAGATGGTTAAGAAAGGGGGGAAGTGGGAGAAGATTTTTTTTTAACTAGGTAAAACAAAACTCTGATCGTAGTCCGAGTATATTGTCACCACAGCAGACAAAAAATACTGAGAATGGGTGGATCATGAACAAGAGACGCCTAGGGAGACATCCTTCTAAGAAGCTCTGGATGTTTCCAAAATAGTGTTCATGCAGGCGCACAACCTGTTTGTGTGAATACATAGAGACCACGATGAAGAACATAAAGCCAGAGCTTTTCCAAAGAAATGGGATTTCATGGATAAAAATAAAAGGCAAATTAGAAGGTGAATGACTGAAGGCTTATTCCAAAAGAGAGGGAGAGAGATATAAGGATACAGAGATAAAGAGGGAGGGAGGGAGGGAGGGAGGAAGAATCAAGTGGTATTGCAATCTTATACTTAGCCTAAGCTGGGGGAAACAGACACGGTTTAAGAAAAAGGAGCACAGTAACTGCTTTACTTATAAACTCCAGAGAACAACAAAGAGAGCTATGGACAACAAGGAAGCCTACAGGAACTCTACTATGAGAAGAACAATGAAGGAGACAAAGGAGCTCAGTATTCCAACTGTACTTTTGCATTTATTAACCCTGAATCTAACCTGACACTCTCATGACCATTCATCCAAGTAGAGAAACCTTTCTGCAGTCTTTTGCAGTCTGTTCTGGAGTCCTTCAACAATCTGCCAAAGCACCAAATATGGCCAACTCTGTACTCAGTCAAGATAGTGATTATTTTTAAAGTGCTGTTCCAAGTGTTCTACTTCTTTTCCAAAACAAAAACTGAATGTGTTTTGCTTCCTACTTTATTGTTGCCAAACTTCCTCCAAAACCCTGTAGTACACAAAACTGGTAAACATGACTTCCACGTGCAGAAGACTTGTTGACTATCCTCATATAATGAACATCTACACTGAACCTTAGACATTGTAAAAAGAGAACAGTATACTTCTAATGAGTACCGTGTTTCCCCGAAAATAAGACAGGGTCTTATATTAATTTTTGCTCCAAAAAAACGCATCAGGGCTTATTTTCAGGGGATGTTTTATTTTTTGCATGTACAACAATCTACATTTATTCAGATACAGTCATGTCATCTTCTGGTTGCTGCACAATAGTGGAGGGCGGGGTTTCACTTAACTGGGGCTTATTTTTGGGGTAGGGGTTATATTACGAGCATCTTGAAAAATCATACTAGGGCTTATTTTCAGGTTAGGTCTTATTTTCGGGGAAACAGGGTAACTAAATCTACAATACACTCTAAAATTTTACTCAATCGTCTACTTGAGTCTTGTTGCAAATTTCTATCTCTGTGCTCTTTCCCTTTTATATATATATATATATTGAACGCAGTCAGGGATCCACAAACTCTATTCCCATGGCTAGTAAGTCGGAAAAAAATTAGGTGCAGTGCTAAACTATAGTCCCCTTCCTCATTTGTAAATTATTCATTATTCTTCTTTACCCTTTCCCAATTTAAAATTTAATTATTCTTGTTAAGTGGCTGAATTTCCACACAACCACACATCTCTCCAACTAATTCAATAGGCAGCAGCATTTTCAAGCCTTCATTTAACTTTTACATCTTTACCTTAATCTGTTAATTTTTTGCATCACAGCTTTCTTCCCTAGTCCATAGCCCACTCTGTTTCCTGGAAAGGTGAGAATAGCTGATATTATCCACATCTTATGTTTTAAACTTTGAAATAATGTGCCTCTTGAATTAAATCAGGGCATCACACCAACATGACATGATCTAAACACTGCTATTGTTTGGCAAGGGCCAGTTTCACCACATTCAGTGTCATAGTAGGCTATTAAATTTAACAGAAAACTGTGCAAATGGATCAACTAATTAACATCATATATTTCCTGACATCTGCTAACTCAGAGACACTTCAGCCTTCACAGAGGCCGCTATACAGCGAAAAGTACATACATCTGCCATGCAAAAGTAATTAATTAACAACTGCAATACAACTGACAGACAGGCACCAGAAGATGCACTTCTCCTACTTCTTCATTAGTGATGCTGAGTAGGCAAATCCATTCAACAAAGTAATCCCAATTTTTATACTATTTTTGTTGAAAAGTTTTCCACAATTAAAGAAACAACATTTTTTATGCAATCATTTTTTTAATATAATGACTGCAGTACAAATCAAGCTAGGCAAGCACTACACAAATCTAAGTTGGAATTAATATTCTGAGTTGACTATTTCCAGCAAATGCATGTTTAGATGCACAGCTTTTCAGGCACAGTAACAGTCGCTTACTAAAAGTTTTCAGCAAATTTCACTCCATGCTCCTTCACATCAAATAGTGTAAAGAACATATATGTTACCAAATTGTCATGTCTTAGTATTCCAATAAAAACTATTCCAAAGTAAAGGTTGAACCTGTTAGATACAAAAGTTTCAGCAAAAGCAAAAGTGCTGTGGCACTTTTAAGATTAACAAGCTTATTTCAGTATTAGTTTTCATAGAACAAACTTCATCTATGAAAACTCAAACAGGAATAAAGCTGTTAAGTCTTAAAGGTGCCACAGTATTTGTGGGGAGGGTAGCTGGGACAGATAAATACAGCTACCTTTCTGAAAAATGAGGAAGTCACATTGAATGCACTTCATTCCTTCCACGCATAAAATCCAGAATCAAGTTAATCCATTCTCAATTGCTTTCAGAAATTGGCAAGAAATCTTTTCACATATTTGTACTGCATAAAAAATTACCATGTGTTTTTAATTCTGTTTAATAAGTGTAACTGAAACTTGCTAAATCAACCAGAACACCTTTACAATAAGTTTTCCAGAAAATTCATCCTATTGTTCCTTGCAAAGGATTCTGAAGCAACTATACCAGTAGAAACTTCTTTTATGAAAATACTTCCAGAGGTATGCATAACTTGGAAATAACAAAATGTACAATTTTAGATACCACTTGCTTCCCAAATATATAACCTTGAGAAACAGTTATTTTAGCTGTAAAGATCTGGAAATGTATGGTTCAAAATTAGCTTACTTGCTTCTAAGCACACAGTCTACATAAAATGCCTCAGAAATAATCTATGACACAAAGGCCTTATGATGCCCATCCTTCCAGAAAACACAAACACCCTATCTGATTTAACATATTCATGCGTACTGCAAGGTTAAAAATCCTTTGAGTACTACAGTTCTGTTGAAGGTATAAAATCAAAAGTGAGCTGTCAAAAGATCTGTATATGCTCTCACCATGTCTGGCAGGCTGCCTTCAGATCTCAGGGAGGACCACATGATGGCCGCAAGAACAGAGCTGGCAGGGGCGAGAGCTGGGAAAAGAAATGCCTGGGAAAAGATGAGGGTGGAAGTAAGTCGAGAAAAATAGATACTACATAAGAGGAGGCAGACAGAAAGCAGTGAGGGGAGACGAGTCAGAGACATGGTCAGAGGCCTAAGAGGAGTTACTATCTGTGTTCTGTGCCTCAACGGAAGTGACACTGAGCATCCTACAGGATCCATGGACTGGAGAATCATCATTCTGGTACAGGTTGATCTTAGTTTCATATGTCTAAAGAATGCTGTTCCAGAACTGGAGTGGCTTTCAAAGATATTTTTTGGCAAAGTCTAATCTGGCCTTCCTATTCTTGAGGCTTATGAATGGTTTGCACCTTGTGGTGAACCCTCTGTATTCGCTCTCATGAAGTCTTCTCTTTATGGTAGACATGGATAATGATATGCCTACCTTCTGGAGAGTTGTTCACTTGGCTGGATGTTGTGAAGGGTTTTTCTCTTTACCATGGAAAAGAGATGTCCAGGCCTTTTTGAGCTGCACAGTTCACCAGTGTGTTCTTTTTTTCTCAGAATGTACCAAACCGTTGATTTGGCCACTCCTAATGTTCCTGCTAACATGCGCTGGATTATGGAGAAAGCCAGAGTTTTCCAGAAAAACATCTACTTCTGCTTCATTGACTACGCAAAAGCCTTTGACTGTGTGGACCACAACAAACTATGGCAAGTTCTTAAAGAAATGGGAGTGCCTGACCACCTTATCTATCTCCTGAGAAATCTATACGTGGGACAGGAAGCAACAGTTAGAACTGGATATGGAACAACGGATTGGTTCAAAATTGGGAAAGGAGTATGACAAGGCTGTATATTGCCTCCCTGCTTATTTAATTTATATGCAGAATACATCATGCGAAAGGCTGGACTGGAAGAATCCCAAACTGGAATTAAGATTGCCGGAAGAAATGTCAACAACCTCAGATATACAGATGATACCACTCTGATGACAGAAAGTGAGGAGGAATTAAAGAACCTCTTAATGAGGGTGAAAGAGGAGAGCGCCAAAAATGGTCTGAAGCTCAACATCAAAAAACTAAGATCATGGCCACTGGTCCCATCGCCTCCTGGCAAATAGAAGGGGAAGATATGGAGGCAGTGACAGATTTTACCTTCTTGGGCTCCATGATCACTGCAGATGGTGACAGCAGCCACGAAATTAAAAGACGCCTTCTTCTTGGGAGGAAAGCGATGAGAAACCTAGACAGCATCTTAAAAAGCAGAGACATCACCTTGCCGACAAAGGTCCGCATAGTCAAAGCTATGGTTTTTCCAGTAGCGATGTATGGAAGTGAGAGCTGGACCATAAAGAAGGCTGACCACCGAAGAATTGATGCTTTGGAAGTGTGGTGCTGGAGGAGACTCTTGAGAGTCCCCTGGACTGCAAGGAGATCAAACCTATCCATTTTGAAGGAAATCAACCCTGAGTGCTCACTGGAAGGACAGATCCTGAAGCTGAGGCTCCAATACTTTGGCCATCTGATGAGAAGAGAAGACTCCCTGGAAAAGACCCTGATGTTGGGAAAGTGTGAGGGCAAGAGGAGAAGGGGACGACAGAGGACGAGATGGTTGGACAGTGTCATCCAAGCGACCAACATGAATTTGACCAAACTCCGGGAGGCAGTGGAAGACAGGAGGGCCTGGCGTGCTCTGGTCCATGGGGTCACACCTGGAACTCCAGACCTTTTAGCTGCTTATTGTTGATGAAATAACAAAGGAATCACCCACACCTGTCCATGAAACAGCTTTTGAGTCAATTGTCCAATTACTTTTGGTCCCTTGAAAAAGAGGAATGTTTGTGAGGAGGAACCACTTCCGAACAGAAAAGAGGAGTGTGAGCCGTCCCCTCCAGTGCCCACAACAGAGGGATACGAGACAGCATATACACTGATACCAGCAGTGGCCCAACTGAGAGTAGAGGAGAAAAGGAGTGGGAAAGAAGAGCGAGAGGAGGGTGAGAAAGGGAAGGAGCCAATAGTAGAGGGATATCTGGTGGCAAGGGCTGAGGAGAAGAAAGAAGGGAAAAGAGAGCTAGACTGGGAGACTGAGGTAGAAAAGGAGGAGGAGAAAAATAAATGAAAGGAGGTAAAGGAAGAAGACATTTCTCTAGGATGGGGTTGGTTAGAAATGGAAGACCCCTGGACAGGAGAGCATGTTAAAATGAAACTGCCCTAGAGGAAATAGAAAGGAGACAGCAATATCGCAACGTGAGACCTGAGGGGAGTAAGATAGGAAAAGAGGGAGAAGAGCTGAAAAGGCAAAGAAAGGAAGGATTGGCAGTGCAGCTGGGGGAAGCAGAACCAGTGAAAGGGACGGTATATGTCTATCCCAAGAAGGAAGATCAATGGAAGAAGGGGGCCAAACCGGTGGTGATGTCGCATCCAGAAACGCCCACGGAGGGAGAGTGGGCTCGGCACCCCTGTTGCGGTACCACATGTTCCAGTCTGAGGAAGCCCACGAGAAAACCCACAGATCGCGAACAGTTTGGAGTGAACCCCCAATGGTGAACTCTCTTGCAACGCCCGAGTTAAGGGACTGTTATGTTGAATGCAGGGAAACTGAGGGAACCATTGGTCCAACTGAAGTTGTTGTTCATGGTTCTCCGGTGCTTGAAAATAAAAGAAACGTTTATGAAGAAGGCCTGTCTCCACTTTTTGGGGGGGGGGAAGGGAATGGGGTTTTCCCAAAGTTGAACCCACTCACAATGTTAAAGAGCTGAAATTCCTAAACCCTTCCTCCAGTCTGGATGTGAATACCCTCAAATTAAAGCACAGAGACTGCATTTGAAGCCCACATTCATTATTTAACTGTAACCTGAATTTGTTCTGGTAAACATCCAAAATAACAAAACTTGTTTCAGTCTCCAATTATTTGCAGACCTAACTGTACTATAAAGCCATACCTTGGAAGGATTCTTATACTAGAAAACGTCAATGTTAATAATGACAGGTGCTTGTCTTATAATTACACCAGACAGTAATACAGAATGACTCATACCATCTCCCAAATGTAACTGTGAAACAAATATCTGGCACTTTCCCATGACTGCTTCCAATATCACTAAACTAGTAAAATCAGTTGAGTGTATATTTCTTATTAGTTGTGCAAGGTGATTCTAGCTTAGATTCAATGCAAAAGAACTATAAAATGTCCGAAGAAATGGATGTATCCATGAAAACCCACATTGAGATGTGACAGTCTTTTAAGGTGCCATAATATTTTTTGTTTTTATCTGAACTACAAAATGTATACCTTCAAACTATCACTCCCTTAGGCATTAAAGAGTTTTAATCTTCTAAGCCTATTTTCCTTGAGAATATTTTCCATATTCCTAAATATTTTACTGCCCTTCTACATACTTTAAGCCACATTCTTCAAAGAGATATACTTAATTTTTAGACCAGCATTACTTTTTCCACAGTGTCTCTAGTAAAAACAAGGGATCTTCAGTTTAACTTTGTACAATATATCTGCCATAGTGTATCCCAGGAGCTGTCCACAACATTTCCTTTCTTCTCAAACAAGCTGAACCACAGGAGTTAGACCATTATTCCATCTAGTTCAAAACTGTCTAAAGCTGGTGGCAGCAGACTTCCATGATTTCAGTCAGGTACTTTTTCCGAGGATCTTGGGGACTGAACCTCAGATTTGCATGCAAAGCCTGCACTCTGTTACTGAGACAAAATTTTCCAAACCTTCAAGATATTACCAAAAATATGCAATCTAGTTCTCTCCCTCCCATCTTAGATCTTTTAATTTTCTTGTAAAATACCACACAAGGTTGATGCACCATAAGCAACCAGCATTATTGAGACATAGCTTTATTACTTTTAGAGGCATGAAATGTCCATGAATGTGGAAATCATGTGGGGGAAAAAGAAGTTACTTACCTGTAACTCTGGTTCTTCGAGTGGTCATCTGTGAATTCACACTAATGGGTGATTAGCAAGCTGACTTACGAGGTGGAGGGACGTCACGAAAGAACGGATGCCAGGACAGCACGGCCAACAGCAACCTCTGCTTTGGCCCGAACATCCAGGCGATAGTGGGCCGCGAAAGTGGATGGTGTGTCCCACGTCGCAGTCTTGCAGATGTCTGCCAAATCGACCCCTCTCAGGAAGGCTGTGGAGGAAGCAACAGGCCTAGCGGAATGGGCCCTTACAGTGCGTGGCAAAGGTGCATTGGCCAGCTCATATGCTAGGTGGATTGTGGCAACTATCCAGCGGGAAATCGTTTGTGACGTTACCGGGCAACCCTTCGACTGGCCTTGGAAGGAGACGAGCAGACAGTGAGAGGAGCAGAAGGATGCAGAACAGGAGACATAATACGAGAGGGCTCTTTTCACATCCAGAGCCCTTTCTAGATTTGATGTAGGATTCGGAAAAAGGTAGGTAGTACTATAGGCTGATTTAGGTGGAAACCTGTAGCAACTTTGGGTACAAAGGAAAGATCTGGGAAGAGTCACCTTATCAGCGTGAAATTGGAGGAAGGGCGGGTCAACCCGAAGGGCTGCCAATTCACCAGCTCATCGTGCTGAGGTAATGGCGAGGAGGAAGGCAGTCTTCAGAGTAAGTAGTTTGAGTGACGCCGTGGCTAATGGTTCAAATGGTGTGCCCATGAGCTTGTTAAGCACTAACTGAAGAGACCACTGGGGTGTGGGAAGTTTGTAGGCTGGGCATAAGTTCTTCAGGCCTTTCAAGAACTGCTTAAAAGTAGGATGGCGGAAAAGGCTCCCAGCTGAAGAGGAAGGTGGTTGATGAGCAACTATCACGGCCACGTACACCTTGAGGGTAAAGTGTGAAAGGCCTCGGCGAAAGAGGAGAAGAAGGAATTGCAGGACTGCATCTGAGGAGGTAGGTCTTGCGGGAAAGTGATGTGCGGTGGCAAATGCAGACAACACCTTCCACTTGTAAGCATATGTGATGATTGTGGAACGCCTACGTGCGTGGCCCAAAACATCCACTACCGTGGGAGCAGTCTCCAGGCCGTCAGATGCAGGGATTCCAAGTCTGGGTGGAATGTCCTGCCTCTGTGAAGGGAGAGAAGGTGAGGCAGCAACGGAAGCCGAACGTGGTCTACTGAGTCCTGGTAAAGGGTGGAGAACCGCGTCTGGCAAGGCCACCGTGGGGCGATGAAGATGACATTTGCTGCCTCCTGACGGGCCTTGATGATGGCCTTCTGCACCAAAGGAATGGGTGGGAACATGTAGAGGAGCCCCTTGGCCCACAAGGTCATGAAGGCGTCGCCCACGGAGTGACGGCCAATTCCTGCCCTTGAACAATAGTGGTCGCATTTCTTGTTGGTCAAGGAGGTGAAAATGTCCATTTGAGGTGTACCCAACGTTGGCAAAGTGAAAGCAACACCTCCTTGTCCAATGACCACTCATGACTGCAAACCTGGAGCCTGCTCAACTGATCCTCCAAAACATTGTCCTCCATTGCCATGTGCACTGATACAGGATAAATGTGGCGGGAGTAACACCACTCCCATAGCTGAACCATCAGGTACAGCAGGTGAAGGGAGTGCATGCCACCTTGTTTGTTCAGGTAAAACGCAGTCGTGGTGTTGTCTGATGCTACCTGAACTACGCGGCCAAGAAGTAGACACTCAAAAGCTCGAAAGGCTTTGTAGATGGCTAGGAGTTCCAGGAGGTTGATGTGCATGAGCTTCTCCTCCTCTGACCAGAGGCCGTGCACGGTCAGTTCCTCTACGTGTGCTCCCCATCCTGTCGGGTTTGCATCCGTAGTCACCTGTACCTCTGGAGTCAGAGGGCCAAACGACCTTCCCACCAGCAGGTTTGGTCAGAAGGCCCACCAAGTCAACTGTGCAGCCAGTTCTGTCGTAACTACTAGTAGTTTGGAAGGCGGGTCCAGCAATGGGTCATATAACGATAGGTACCAGGCCTGCAAGGATCTCATTTTTAGCCTGGCGTGCTGGACCACAGCCGTGGTGGAAGCCATCAAGCCCAACAGCCGCTGTACTTGAAGAGCCTGTACCGCAGCCCCCGGGGTAAAATATGTCAGCAATGATTGGATCTTTAAGATTCTGCCTTCTGGAAGGAACGCCCGGGCTAAAGAGGCATCCAGAAGAGCCCCAATATACGACACCCTCTGAGTTGGATGCAGAGTGGATTTCTCTTGATTTACCTGGAGCCCAAGAGCAGATAAAAGGGATAGGGTAAATGAAATGTCCTTGATTAACTGAGTACGAGATGGCGCCACCAGCAACCAGTTATCCAAATATGGGAATACTGTAATACCGTGCAGGCGAAGATAAGCTGCCACTGGGGCCAAACACTTCGTGAACACCCGTGGAGCAGTGGATAATCCAAAAGGGAGAGCCTTGAATTCGTAGATCACCCCCTTGAGCGAGAACCTCAAATAATGACGATGCTCAGGCCGAATGCTGACATGGAAATAGGCATCCTTGAGGTCTATAACTGAAAACCAGTCCCCGTGTCTCAACATCTGGATAGTGGTGTCCAGGGAGACCATCCGAAAGCGTCAGGGTGTGATATAGCAATTCAATGGACAGAGGTCCAGAATTGGGCGAAGGCCTCCATCCTTTTTTGGGATAATAAAATAACGGGAGAAAAAGCTACGTGCAAGATCCAGGTCATAAACTTGGGTAATAGCATCTTTCTGAAGTAAGGTAGCCAACTTCCCTTTCCAACAGGGGGGAGGGAGTGGTGTCTCTGAACAATCCCATGTGAGGCAGAGAATTAAACTCAATATCATAACCAGTGGCCATTGCCAGGCATGAAGGTAAGGTGCCAAACGAATTGTGGTATGGAATGTTGTTGGTGGGCCAATGAAATTAAAGGCCCTGCTTAGGCTTCTGGTCGGAGCGGCGAGCCTGCTGGCGGGGGCCTCTGCCTTGCAGACTGCTGACGATACGGACCGGAAGAGAATCCAAAATTTTGTGGCCTCTGACGGTCGGGGTACCGGTAGGTATAGGGACGGCGCCAGGTGTTTCTCAGGCGACTCTGTTGGTTAATGTAGGACTTGGCTGTCTTGTGTAAATTGAGGAGATTATCAAGGATTTTGTCGGTCTTTTCATCAAATAAGCCTACTCCGTCAAAAGGCAGATCTTCAATTCTGGATCTCGCATCATCTGAGATTCCAGCTGAGCGCAGCCAAGCATGCCGACGCAAAGTCACTGCCATTGTAACCTGTTTGGATGCCACATCCACAACATGCCTGGCGGCTATCCTTTCCTGTCTAGCCAGGGTCATGGCCTCTTGATGACACGTGAGGCTTGAAGCCCTGAGGTCCTCTGGTGCGGTCTGTAAAGCCGGCAAGATGGTGTTCCGGAGGTGGCGATGATAGGTGCCCATTGCTGCCAGATAATTTGTCACCCTAAGGACAAAAGATGCTGGAAATAGACTCTACACCCCAAAATGTCCAGTTTCCGTCCTTCTTTGTTGTTAGTGTGGATGCTGATCGGTTCCTTGCCCTATTTTGTGTAGCATCCACCACAAATGAGTTGGGCAGAGGATGTTTAGATAAGAACTCAGTGTTAGAACCGTGCGTTTTATACAGGTTCTCCACCCTCCTTGGAATTTGATAGGAAGTAGATGGCTTATTCCAGGGCTCTTTAACTAACTTAAATGAAAGCGAGGTGGAGAGGAGGGGTCTGGTCTTGGGTGATGTCTTCATAGACCTTATCCACCTCCTCAACCGCCAGTTGTTCCACTGTCAAGTCCATCACCTTTGCAATCCAACGGATGAGGTGCGAGTAGGTGGAGTAGTCTTCCGAAGGGGAAGGAGGGTGGCTCTCTGCCACTTCAGAATCAGGAGTAGGTAAGTTAGGTGGGGAGTCTTTGTCAACCCCCACAACCGAGGCTTCAGAGTCAGTCTCAAAGTCATCCTCCTGGTCCGGAGACAGCGACAGGACATGTTCATCCCGATCCCGACGATATAGGTCGGGGTGGACGCCAGGCTCCCCCCTCCCCCGTCTCTATTCTCTGCCCGGGCAAAGCTGGAGGCGGGACAGGAACCGAGCCGGATCAAAGAGCTGGCGTCGGTGTCAAGTGAGCCTTCTTTGAAGGGGGCGGCATCAAGAACTCTTCTGGGGCTGCCCGCTTCGGCATTCTACAAGGGGGGTCCAGCCCATACTCTCCCTCAGGCAGTCGGTATGCTCCAGGGTACCTACGGTACCGAGGAGGCGACAGTGGGAAATGCTAATAATACTGGGGCCACTGCTGGTGTCGATAATAGAAATCCGGATCATAAGGCGCTGGGTAACGATGCGGGTCAGGCCCGAAGACGTTGGGCTTGTAGTATTGACAATATTCTTCCCAGCGAGGCCTGGGATAATCCCTGCCCTGGGAGTAGTCCTCCGGAAACAGCTGTCAGTGTCAGAATGCTTCGGGCTCAGTTGCAGGTTCCAAATGTTTGGTTTTTTGTCTCCTTTTCCTCAGTGGCTCAGCCGCTGTAGACGCCGGTGGGGACGGAGACGCCCATCTCGATGCCAAGCCCAGCAAAGAAGTCGGGCTGGCTTGCAGCACCAACTGCACCTCAGCTGAGGTGTCCGCCCAGTCCAGGGAGAGGCTTAAGCGCGGGGAAAGCGCAGTCATCAGCCTTGAAGGAGGACCATCTTCATCCCGATGGTATGCTAAGACATACTGACTCTCGCCGAAGCTGAGCTTGAGGCGATGGCAATGGGGGAGTCTCTGTCGATAGCGTGGACGGCTTTTGCGATGTCTTTTTCTTTTTCTTCAGCACCGAGGCCGAAGATGGCTTCGACATCGAGGCCGAGACGGACAACCTCGGCCCGAGGACGACGCTTTTGCCAGCTTTTTTGCCTGCTTCGACGAGAGGCCTCCAACAGACAGAGTCTCGGCCTGAGAAACATGCGATGGCTCCATATTAGAATACCCACTGGGGCAGAGCGACTTCTCCCACAAGAAGGAGCGCAGGCGTTGGAGCCTCTGCTTCAGTGCCGGTTTAGTAAAACTTTTACAAACAGCACACAAGGCTGGTTGATGCTCTTCTCCCAGTCAGAATAAACACTGAGAGTGGCCGTCCAAAAGGGGGATCTTATTCTGGCAGGTGGAACAGTGTTTGAAAGGGCCCGAAGCGGCCATAATCAAGTCCGTCTAACACGGTAACAAGAAAAAACACAGTTTTTTGCTTTTTGTTAAACTCACAATCCGAAGGAACGTACGACAGTCAAAGGTCAAAATACCGGGAGGTCCAAGAATGAATAAGGTAGAAGGAAGAAACGCAAACGTGAAGCTCCAAACCGAGATGCTGCAATAGCGGTGGCAAGAACGGAACTGAGGCACTCGGTGCCGGGGCGAGGTTATAGCCAACAGGTAGGAGGTCCCGGCACCATGTGCTTGAGCTCTAGAAAATTCCGAAGCTGCTCTGCGCAGGCGCAGATCAACCTATTAGTGTGCATTCACAGAGGCCACAAAGAAGAACCATTTTTCAACTGCATAGAAATTTGAGAAGTGACACATTTTAAATCAATACAATTTTATCTGGCAAAAGCATTTTGTTCATTCCAAATGTGAAAATATTTCATACACATGTTATTCAGTGGTCTCAAAAATTTTCAGTATTCCATGTTTGATCTGGAGGTGGTGATGGAAAAAAGGAGAAAAGAGAAACAATATTTTCTCAAAGCTTTTGCATCTTCAATGTAAACTTCCTTGAATTACATAAATCAATTTTAGTTTAGAATCAATTTCTCTCATCTGAAAATTCAGACATACAGTATCTACACCTTTTACTAGGTCATTCACTGGTTAATAAAAAAAAATAAAGTCTTACTACAGACCGTGGGCTGTATCCAATTCTGAGGTTACAGAAAATCTAAAAGAAGTGAGCACTAGCAGAACAGTTAGTGCAAGCATCACCCAGCATAAAGCAAACACAATGCACTGTGAAAACATCTGTGAAACGGATTGACTAATGATCTGTGCAAGTCAAATCAAAATACTCAGCATGATCCTTATAGAAAATAGAAACTGTGTTCCAGAAAAGATACAGTATTTTCCAGTGACAGGATGACACTCATGGCAGATCTTTATTTACTGCCTTTCAGTAACAACTAGCTTTTTATGTCTACTCACTATTTCTTTGGTTAATATCTCGTTTTATGGAAGAATCACTATGAAGATGAGATACCTTATCAGTCTTATACAACACAATCATTATTCCTTTTACATAATAATTTTCTCCACAGTAGACTATCATCAGGACAAAGAATAGGAAATGTAAGATCTGATCTGTAAGTAGCTAGTTTGCTAGTTGCCAAATCCCACTCAAATTATCCTTCAATCAGCTGGTAGTCCTCAAGATAATCTTTATTTGGGCAATGACTTCTTTGCTTATTGGTACAAGAATGGCTGAAATCCTGTTGCTCAGCATAGTAAGTTACAACTAGAGTAGGCCCACTGAATCAACAGAACCTATGGAGGCACTGACTCACCAAATCTCCACTGATTCAATGGTCCCACTCTAGTTGCAAATTACTATGCTAAGCAGCAGGATTTCAGTCAATGGATGGGAAGATGTTCAACAAGTTGAAATGTACCATCCAAATTATTTCTCAGATTACTATTTTACTATATTTCTATCCCATTTTCCTCTAAAAACAGCACTCAAGAAGGTTCACAAAGACCATTAAAAAGGAAATGACAAATAGCACATCAAAAAGAGAAAAACATAGTATCCATACAACTACCGTGTTTCCCCCCCCCCCAAAAAAAACACAGGGTCTTATATTAATTTTCACTCCAAAAAACGCATTAGGGCTTATTTTCAGGGGATGTTTTATTTTTTTCATGTACAACAATCTACATTTATTCAAATACAGTCATGTCATCTTCTTCTGGTTGCTGCACAATGCTGCACAATGGTGGAGGGCGGGGTTTCACTTAAATGGGGCTTATTTTGGGGGTAGGGCTTACATTATGAGCATCCTGAAAAATCATACTAGGGCTTATTTTCAGGGAAACAGGATACTAACCAGTCATCTTCAAAGGGATAACAGAAAAGATACTAACAGATAATTAAACAGCTGGTCCATGAGCACTTAGAAAAGAATGTGGAACCATGAAGAATCGGCATCAGTTTTCAAAAAAAAATATCATGCCAGATTAATTTCTCCTCTCTAATTACAATCTTGGTAGAGCAGAAGAATGATGTGGACTCAGTGTCGCTTGATCTCAATGAGTTTTTTGACAAGGTATGACATGATATCCTTGTGACCAGCTGGAAAATATGGTTAGAAAATGCTACCAGTACATGGAACATGTACCTGGTCGATGAACCCTACCCAAAGAGTGCTCACCAGTGACTCAGCATCCCAGAGAAAAATGATCAGTTGCAGGGTTCTGATCTGAAGCTGGTGTTGTTCTAAGTGACTTGGGGTAAGGAATAAAGTTCTCATCAAGTTTGCAGACAATACCAAACTATGAAGGATGCCTAATACTTCAGAAAATCAGGATTCAAGATCAGGCAGATTGCAGAACTGGGTAAAACAAGTTAGAATCATAGAATAATTGAGCTGGAAGGGGACTATAAGGCCACTGAGTCCCAATGCAGTTTCAATGCAGGAATTTAAAAAAAGCAGATCTGACAGATGGTTGGCCAATTTTCTCTTGAATGCCTCCAGTTTTGTAGCACTCACCACTTCCTGTGGTAACTGGTTTCACTGTCGTACTGCTCTACCAGTTGGGATGATCTAGAACAGATCCTGCCCCTCCTCTGTATGACTACCTTTCAAGTACTTGAAAAATGCTACCGTATCTCCCCTCAGTCTTCTTTTCTCAAGGCTGAAAATTCCCCAGTTCTTTTAGTTCTTTTTTCCTCATAGGGCTTGGTTTCCAGTCCCCTGATCATCCTTGTTGCCCTCCTCTGAACTTGGTCCAGTTTGCTGGCATCCTTCTTCAAGTGTGGTGTCCAGAACTAGACACATTACCCTAGACGAGGCCTAACCAGTGCTGAAAAGAGGGGGACAAGTACCTCACAGGATTTGAAGACTATACTTCTGTTAATGCAGCCTAAAATAGCATGTGTCTTTTTTGCAGCCACATAACTGTTGGCTGATATTCAGCTTCTGATATACAACAATTTGAAGATCCTTCTCACTCATAGTATTACTGAGCCAAGTATCCTCCATCTTGTAACTATGCATCTGGTTTTTTTCCTTAAGTGGAGAACTTCGCACTTATCCCTGTTAAATTTCATTCAGTTGTTTTCAGCCCAGTGCTCAAGGCTATCAAGATCTTTTTGAAATTTGTTCCTGTCTTCCAAAGTATTAGCATTCCACCCAGTTTTGTGTCATCTGCAAATTTGGTAAGTATTCCCTGCACTCCCTCTTCCAAGTCATTAATAAAAATGTTGAAGTGCACCAGGCCCAGGATTGATCCCTGTAGTACCCCACTTTTTACCTCCTCCCAGTTTGAGGAGGAGTCATTGGTAAGCACTCTCGGAGTACGATTCTGTAACCAACTGTGTATCCACCTGATAGCTGTTCTAGCCAGTCCTCACCTAGTTAGCTTGCTGATCAGAATATTATGGGGCACTTTGTCAAAGGCTTTGCTGAAGTCAAAATATATTACATCTACAGCATTCCCACCATCTACCAGAGAGGTTACCTGATCAAAAACTGAGACAAGATTAGTCTGACAGGATTTGTTCTAATTATTACTGTATTGTTTTCAAGCTGCTTGGAGAGGCTGCTTTACAATCTGCTACAGAATTTGCCCTGGGTTTGATGTCAGGCTGATTGGTCTGTAGTTCCCTGGTTCCTCCTTTTTGCCCTTTCTGAAGATAGGGATGTTAGCTCTCCTCCAATCATCCAGCACTTCTCCCGTCCTCTACGATTTCAAGAAAATAATAAGACAGTGGTGGTTCCGCAATCTCTTCAGCCAGTTCCTTCAATATTCTTGGATGCAGTTCATCTGGCCCCAAGCATTTGAACTCATTTAAAGTAGTAAGATGCTCCTTGACTATTTGTTTATCAATCTCAAGCTGCAATCCCCTTCCCTCCCTTTGTACTTTACATTTGCCAGGAGGAGCATAGACTGTGTTTTGGGAGAATAACAAGCTGACATAAAAATTGAGTACTTCTGCCTTTTCTTTGTCATCTGTTATCATTTTCCCATCCTCGCTGAGTAGCTGAGCCACTGTTCCTTTTCTCTGTCTTTTGTTACAAACATATCTGAATATAGTATTATTATCATTTTGCTTTTAACATCTCCTGCTAACCTCAGCTCATGCTCAGCTTTTCGCTTCCTAACACCATACCTGCAATTCTTTGCTACTTGTCTGTAGTCTTCCTTTGCTGCCTGGCCTTCCTTTCACTTCCTATACATGTCCTTTTTTGGGGGGGGGGGGGGGTTCAGGTCCTCTCTGAGCCACACTGGTATTTTTTTGCTGTCTCCCACTATTTTTGTTGTTGTTGCAATTCTTTGTAGTTGTGCCTTTAGAATTTACTTTTTTAGAAACTCCCACCCATCTTGGACTCCTTTTCCTGTTAGAACTTCCTGCCATGGGACCTTACCTATCATTGTTCTGAGTTCATTAAAATTGGCTTTTCTAAATTCCAGCATATACATGCAGCTACACTCGGCTTTTACTTCTTTTGAAATCAAGAACTTAACTAGAACATGGACACTTTCCCCCAGAGTTCCTTCTGCTGCCACTTCTTCTACCAAGTCATTTCTATTGGTTAGGATCAAGTCTAGGATAGCTAATCTTCTAGTTTCTTCCTCCACTTTTTGTAGGAGAAAATTATCGTCACAAGTTAGGAATTTCTTGGAAGGTAAATATTTGGCAGAATTTGTCTCCCAACAGCTATCAGGATAACTGAAGTCTCCCATACTACTACCCTGTTTCCCCGAAAATAAGACCTAACCTGAAAATAAGACCTAGTATGATTTTTCAGGATGCTCGTAGTATAAGCCCTACCCCAAAAATAATCCCCAGTTAAGTGAAATCCCACCCTCCACCATTGTGCAGCATTGTGCAGCAACCAGAAGAAGATGACATGACTGTAAAATAAAACATCCCCTGAAAATAAGCCCTAATGCGTTTTTTGGAGCAAAAATTAATATAAGACCCTGTCTTAGTTTCGGGGAAACACGGTACATTGTTTCTCTTTGAAATTCTTGTAATTTGTTTTTCAAAAGTTTCATCTGCAGCTTCCTCTTAATTGGGTGGTAAGTAGTAGACTCCAACTGTCATGTTCCTTTTGTTTTTTGTCCCCAATAACATTAATCTAGATGCTCTCGATGGTGCCATTAAGCTCATCAAGTATTTCTAAGTAGGAATATGTATACTCCACCTCCCTTTCTGTTGTTGTTTTTTTTAACAATTTATATCCTTCAATAGCTGTATTCCAGTCATAGGAATCATCCTACCCAGCTTGTTATCCCTATCAAATTACATTTACCCTCCTGAACTAAGATATCCAGTTCTTGTTTGTTTCCCATACATTCGTATATAGACATCGAAGATTGTGTGATTTGCAGCCTGCTTTATTTCCTACTTTAGTTTTTTATTTTATTTTTTACTGGGCCCCATTAGAGGTATTAGGCCTGTTCCTCATTTTGTACATCTATCTTTATCTTTGAGCTGGTATCTTCCTCCCACTTCTAATTCAGTTTAAATCTCTCCTAATGAAGTTCTTCATGCTGTGGTCAAACAATTCTTCCCAGTTCTTATGAGGTGTAAACCATCACTTGCCAGCAATACATCTTCCAGAAAGTTTAGCCTGTGGTCCCAAAATCCAAATCCCTCATGTCGGCACCACCTTTGTAGCCGGTCATTTCCCCAAAGTATTTCCCTTTTCCTTTCTATTCATCTTCTGAGTACTCGTAGGATGGGCGAGAAGACTATCTGGGTCCCAAAGTACTCGAGTTTCCTTCCCAGAGTTTCAAAGTCTGACATAACTTCTTCATAGCTTCTCTTGGCTATGTCATTTGTTCCCATGTTGATGAAAAGAAACAGATATGCATCTGTGGGTTTTATGAGTGATGGCAGTCTTTCTGTACATCCCTCATCTGTCCTTCAGGAAGACAGCATACCTGGCAGGTCCCTGGTTCTTCTTGGCATATTTCAATTTCAATCCCATGCTGCAGTAAGTTCCTGCTACAACTATTCTACTCTTCTTTTTATGGGGTGAGGGTTCAGTGACTGTGTTTTGCTGAGCTTCAGCCTTTCTCATGTCCTCCAGTGGGGTCTCCTGTATGTCTTCCTCTGCATGCTGTCTGGCAGACTCCTCTTCAAGAATCTGAAAGCAGTTTTGCAGTTCCACTGGGAAAGTGTCTTTTTTTTTAATCCTAAATGTCACACTTTTCCATGGTGCTTCCTGCACTGAGTTTGTTTTCTCCTGAGCATTCTCCTCCACTGCTTTGTCTTGCTGTTCTTCCACCTTCAGTGCTCCTCCCTGACTGCTGCTTCTGAGGAGTTCTGCCTACGTACTCTTCATTTTCTCTTATAATCTTAAACCCGGCCACTCCCTCCCTCCAGTTCTTTAACTTTTTCTTCCAAATGTGCTACCAGTTTGCACTTGCTGCATGCGTATGCTCTGTTGGTGTTCTCTGGCACAAAGACAACATTGCACACACCTTGCAGGTCACCACCACTGAAGTGTCTCTTCCTCCAGAACCCATGATACCATTTGGCTTTTTTCTGTTTGTCTATGAGTGTCCTTTCCTTTGTCTTGTTTGTTTTAAAGGCTTCTGGGAAAGTCCACTAATATATTATTATATACAAAAACCAATTTAAAAAATATTAGAAAAGAAATTATTAGGGGCTTCCCCTGTCAAATTCCTGTTTCCTCTCCCTGTTCACTCACTCATGTTCTCTTGCTTCCTGGGGTCTGTCTTTGTTTATCCCTCTACTGTGCTCTGTTAGGAGTCAGAAAACAGAAAGGACTACCCAGTACTCCCAGTTGCTACTGTCTCAGCAGTTATCAGGCCATTCCCCTTTCCCTTAAACTGAGCACAGGGTGCTTCTGAATGGGGAATTACAAGGGGTTACTCCAAGTCACTTGCTGCCATTAATCTAAATCCCTCCCCTCACTGCTCTGATCTCCCCTTTTCTTTTGTCTCTTTTTCCAGTAGACACTTTCCTTACTACCTCCCCCCCCCCCCCGTCAAACTCCTCTTTGCTCTCCCTATTCTTGTTCATGTTCGTTTGCTCCCTGGTGTCTGTCTCAGTTTTATCCTCCTGCTGTGTTCTGTTATGAGTCAGCAAACAGAAAAGACTGCTAAAGCAGCCTAGAAATATAAGAATGAGTCCCAATAATAAAAAAAATGCAAAGACCTGCATTTTGGCAGGAAAAATACAATGCACAAAAATAGAATAGGTGATACCTGGTTCAGCAATACTATGTGTTAAAAGGTTATAGGGATATTACTATACCTTATAGCGAACCTAAAGCAGTTATAGGCTGCTTTAGCAGACGTAAAGGCCAAAATCCTTTTAGTTATGCTCACAAATGTAACACAAACAACATAACTTTAGAGGCAACTGGCTTCTAGTTAAGAAATCAGTGTAGATATTAGTGCAGATATTGCCTGTTATACACTAACCACACAATGTATAACGTCTGTTCTTAATTTGAAACAATCTACTTGCAAAAGTTAGGCCATCTGTGTTACACCACAGTAAAATCCCGACAGAAATTTAATCATGGTGTTCAAAGGATGCAATAATACCACTCTATTCTGGATTTATCAGACCTTGTTTGCAATACTGTGTGCAGTTTAAGAACAAAATCTACAAGCTGGAATGTGTCCAGAAGAAGGCAACCAACCTAAGTTAAAGGCCTTTAAACCAAGCCCTTAAGAAATGGATGAGAGAGATGTATTTTTACCTTAAAGAAGAGATCATATGATAGCAATTTTCAAATACTTGAAGCAAAAACAAAATGTGCTGCTTACATAGCACTCCATAGTGCTTAAAGTAGACTCTGGATGGTTTACAATTTATTTATGCAGACTACACATTGCACACACACCTCAGCAAGCTGGGTTCTCAATTTACTGACTTTGGAAGGATGCAAGGCTGAGTCAACCTTGAGTCTGCTACCTGAAACTGTATAAATCAAACTCAGGTTGTGAGTCTTGCCTGCAGTACTGCAGTTTAACCATGGTGCCACAAAGCTCCTTTAAATATGTGAAGGGTTGTTTGGTGGAAAATGAAGTAAGGTTACTTTCTCTGATTTCGAAGAACTGGATCCAAACTAATAAATTTAAACTACTAGAAAAGAGATTTCAACTAAATATTAGGATGAAATTCCTGACAGTTAAGAACTATGTGCTAATGGAACAGATATCTTGGAAAGTGATAGACTATACTTCATTGGAGCTTTTTAAATAGAGATTTGATAGCCATTTGTCTGGAATAGTTCAGTTCTAAATTTCCTGCAGTTTCTCTTGAGGTACAGGGATGAAGTGTCACAAAGACAGTGTCAGACTGTACCCCAGTATGAATAGGCCAAGAAGGGAAATTATGTTTCTGCCCGCCCCCCTGGTCCCTTTTCCTTATGAGGCGCAGGAGTGTACTGTGGAGCAGGCAGCAGCACAGAGTGGCCTTTTAGGCACAACAAAACTTAGAGACAGCAGAGTCTTCCCTGTATGTTAACTGGCTCTAGTAGCTTCTCATATCTAGCTCTGTTACAATGTCTCAGGAAGCCATTAACACATTTTCTCTGTATTCTGCTCCCTCTTCTCTTCCTTTCTCTATTTTACAGTAACAGCTGAAGGCATTCTGCTCTTTTCCAGATGACCTATTATCTTTGATATCTGCATCTATTTTTTTTTGACAATTCTTCACTCAGTTAGAGTGAAGAATTGTCAAATAGATATAAGGTATGTTGCATATAAATTCTTACCCTTCTAAACAGTGTGCAATTTCTTATTATGATACTCCCTTTTTCCTTTTCACATTTTGTTTCTCATTGTCTTTTGTAAGTTTGCCTGATCAGAGTGCTGTGGGCCATCTCCTTCCCTAAATGTAATCATATACAGTTATTCTATAGTTTTACGTATCAGGACATAATAAAAATCATCTGGTCCTTAGCAGGTCTGAAAATTAGGTTAAATACAGCCTCAGATGGACAACAACACTTGACATAGTACACCGCATCATGATTTATTTAACAAAAATAAAGCCAAAATGGAGAAGCCATGTGTGAAAAACTAAGTACACTCTCTTACTGCTTCCATAGGAATTAAGAAGCTAAGTAGCAGCCAGGTGCTGCTAACCAAATGCCCTGGAATAAACTGATCATCAGAAAGTGTGACCACCTTTATAAAAGCTGACGTTTTAGCAGTTTGCTGGTCTGGAGCATTCAGGTATGTGTTAACACAATGCCAAAGAGAAAACACATCAGCAATGATTGCAGAGAAGCAATTGTTGCTGACCATAAATATTGAAAGGGTTATAAAACCATTTCCAAACAATTTAAAGTCCATCTTTCTACAGTGAGGAAGATTATTCACAAGTGGAAAACATTCAAGACAGTTGCCAATCTTCCCAGGAATGGACGTCCAAGCAAACTGAGCCAAAGGTCAGACTGTGCAATGCTCAGAGAAACTGCAAAAACCCCAAGAGCTACATCTCGGACTCTACAGATCTCATTGAGCATGTGAAATGTTAACATTCATGACAGTACAATTAGAAAAAGACTGAACAAGTATGGTTTGTTTGGAAAGGTTGCCAGGAGAAAGCCTCTTGTCTCTAAACAGAACATGGCAGCATGGCTTACGTTTGCAAAGTTACATCTGGACAAACCACAAGACTTCTGGAACTATGTCCTTTGGACAGACAAGATCAAAATGGGGATGTCTGGCCATAACGCACAGCACCACGTTTGGCAAAAACCAAACACAGTATATCAAAACAAACATCTTGTACCAACTGTCAAGCATGGTGGTGGAGAGGTGATGATTTGGGCTTGTTTTGCAGCCACAGGACCTGGGCACCTTGAAAGCATTGAGTCGACCATGAACTCCTCTGCATACCAAAGTATTCTAGAGTCAAATGTCCGACAGCCAAACCCAGCCGAAATTGGGTCATGCAACATGACAATGATCACAAGCACACTAACAAATCTACAACAGAATGGCCAAAAAAGGTGTTGCAATGGCTCAGTCAAAGTCCAGACCTCAACCCAACTGAAATGCTGTGGCGTGACTTTAAGAGATGTGCATAAACAAACGCCCACAAATCTCAATTAACTGAAATAATGTTAAAAAGATGTTTAGTGGGCCAAAATTTCTCCACAACCATGTCAGAGACTGATACTATTACTTCAAGTTATTGCTGCTAAATTTGGTTCTACAAGCTACTGAATCATAAGGCATACTTAGTTTTTCACACACGGCTTCTCCATTTTGGCTTTATTTTTGTAAAATAAATCATGACACAGTGTACTATGTCATGTGTTGTTGTTCATCTGAGGTTGTATTTTCAGACCTGCTAAGGACCAGAATATTTTTATTATGTTCTGATACGTAAAATCATAGAATTAGACAGCTTAGTTTCTTTTTCACATGACTGTACAATATGTTATGAACCATCCAATCAGAATCAAGTTATAGTGACCCTAATAGGGCTTTCATGATAAGGAAGATATTTAAGGAGTGGTTTTACCACTTCTACACACATATACATATAGTGAGTTTCCACAGCTGAGTAATGATTTGAACCTAAGTCTTCTAAATCCTAGTCTATCTGCTACATCACACTGGGTTTCCATATTCGCTCAAATTCCAAAGTGCTGGGCAGCTGCAACTGCTTAGAATCATGTCCCCAACAAATGTATAATTTAGCTGGTAAGGTGTAGTATACCATACTGTAGCTTGTGGTGTAGTGCTGGAGGATACTCTTGAGAGTCCCCTGGACTGCAAGGAGATCAAACCTATCCATTTTGAAGGAAATCAACCCTGAGTGCTCACTGGAAGGACAGATCCTGAAGCTGAGGCTTCAATACTTTGGCCATCTCATGAGAAGAGAAATCTCCTTGGAAAAGACCCTGATGTTGGGAAAGAGTGAAGGCAAGAGGAGAAGGGGACGACAGAGGACGAGATGGTTGGACAGTGTCATCGAAGCTACCAACATGAATTTGACCAAACTCCGGGAGGCAGTGGAAGACAGGAGAGCCTGGCGTGCTCTGGTCCATGGGGTCACGAAGAGTCGGACACGACTTAACGACTAAACAACAAGCTTGCCACTGTTGAAATATTAGCTGTGAATACATCCCCATGCATCATAATTTTTAAATGATGTAGAGCACACACAATTTCTGAAGCCATGGTAGGTCACATGACATCACCATACCCTAGTGGAATATGAACTGAAGTATTAAAATTTGCAGAAGTATTTGATGTTGTCTCTTTTAGCAAAACAGTATTACATCCCAGCAGGCAAGGAACTCCAGGTGCATCCAACATTCTATTTCTCATCCCTTTCCCTTTTCCTAGTACTTCCTGAGGGGACACTTTATCTCAAAATAGCTGCTACTCAGTTGTCCAAGTGAGCTTTGGTACCTGAGAGGAGTAATGCCTTTATCAATACCTTGATTAATGACAAAAATTAAGCAATACCTTAATGTACTTCTATTATGTTCTGCATTTCTTTTAGTTATGGCCAAAGTGATTCCTAAAAAGATTGCTGAGTATTTTTAAAATGTATAGAAAGAAACAAAGCATTTCAAACTGTGCTATCTCAGAAAATTTTTAAATTGTAGTTCTCATGATCTCATAAAGAACAGCAAGCTTGAAACTTCTCGAATGAACATTGTTTTTCACTAGAATCCCAAAAGCCATCAACCAGAGTTGGCTGGAAAAGGCAGATACTTAGACTAAAGATCAGGATACCTCTGTGCATTCTCAGCCTTGGTATTTGTGAGGAGTTTTTGAACTAAGCTGACAGTCGCACAGAAGTTAACTTCCGATTACTCCAAGCTTTCTTCTTTTCACCATAATGGGGGTGGGAGACATAGTTTTTCATGGCTATTATTAAATATCTGAGAATCTTACTGATAAACTGGATCTACTGGATCATGATCTACCTTCTGACCAAACATGTTATAAACTTGTAACCAACATTTTAGAAAACTGAAATGCAGAAATGTTCTCATAATTAGGATCTGAAAGCTCTACCAAAAACTTCTAACCATAGTTCCAAGTTGTTACGTAACACATCCTATTGTTTAACTTTTGAAATTCAACATAGATTTTTGAAGTTGCTGATCAGACATTTCTGTTATGAACTAAGTTTATTTTTTTCAACCTGCTTTTGACACACTACATTTTCAAGTTTCCCATAAACCCCTACTGAAGCATGCATGAACCCACTCACAAATTTTATCAGAGGTTCATATTCCTTGCTCTGTACATGGCAGAGGACTTCGTGGTTGGAGCATTATCAGTTGCTGATGAGGACAAAGAGAAAATAGCTGTTAGGTCAAACCAATACTGGTAGGCTGTTGACACTGCTATTAAGAGATGAAAACCATAATATTAGGCCAAACTCCAGTTATACCTCTATCATGACTAAATGTGAGCTGTCAGGTGGTAAACTGTTATGTGTGGTGAGGGAAGGATGGGAAGAGCATTGCTTTTGCTTTTACAACTGTTGCAGCCATGTCTACTTTACTGGAATGACTGAAAAAGCTAAAGAATAATGTACCCAAGGTGCTATAAGGTCAAAATGATCCCACAAACTGTTATTTATATTTATATTTAAATATGTTTACCCAGAATTCATTATTTTCATTGCTTTAGGCAGAGTAAAAAACTTCTGTTTGATTTCATAACAGAAACATCATTTAGTTTCCTTAATATCATTACAAGCAGTAACCAGAATCCTGCTGGTTATTTACTCTTACACAGAAGAAATCATATAAATCATGGAGGCAAACTGCAGCTGATTAACAAGGTGCCGGTTCATTTCCTGATTATATAACTAAGAATCCAACCAGCCCTCATTAATGAACCACAATCTGCTGCATTCAGTTATGTGTTTTTCCTTTACACAAGCAAAAGTCTCCATCAGGATTCTCGCCACCATGTTACTTCCATTGTTAATGCTATGGAAAGTAAATCATAACAAAAATGTGCTTTGTGTAACAGTTTTGTCTGTCCAACTCATACAGTTGTAAAATGTGGTACTGTATACAAACTACTTGTTATGACTGCAAGTTCTGTAAGATTTGCTGCTGTAATGAGCAATTCACAACTGGTTACTAAATCATTATATTTCACATACAGTCATGGCCAAAAATATTGGCACCCTTGCAATTCTGTCAGAAAATGTAACCCTTCTCTCAGAAAATTGCTGCAGTTGCAAATGTTTTGGTACTCACATGTTCATTTATTTGGTTTGCGTTGGAGCAACACAAAAAAACAGAGAGGAAAAGTCAAATCTGATACAATCCCACACAGAAACCCAAAAATGCACTGGCCAAAATTATTGGCACCCTTAACTTAATATCTTGTAGCACCCCCTTTGGAAAAAATAACTGAAATCAATCGATTCCTGTAACCATGAATGAATTTCTTACACTTCTCTACTGGAATTTTGGACCACTCTTCTTTTGCAAACTGCTCCAGGGCCTTCAGATTTGAAGGATGTCTTCTCCCAACTGCTGTTTTGACATCTCTCCACAGGTGTTCTATGGGATTCAGATCTGGACTCATTGCTGGCCATTTCAGATCTCACCAGCGCTTTGTTTGCAACCATTTCTGAGTGCTTTTTGAAGTGTGTTTCGGGTCATTGTCCTGCTGGAAGACCCATGACCTCTGGTGGAGACACAGCTTTCTGACACTGGCCACTACGTTGCACCCCCAAATTCTTGGGTAATCATCAGATTTCATGATACCGTTCACACAGTCAAGGCATCCAGTGCCAGAAGCAGCAAAGCAACCCCGAAACATCTTTGAACCTCCACCATGTTTGACTGTAGGGACTGTGTTCTTTTCTTTGAATGCCTCATTTCTTTTTCTGTAAACAGTGCCATGATGTCCTTTACCAAAAAGCTCTACTTTTGTCTCATCTGTCCACAGTACGTTCTCCCAGAAGGATTGTGGTTTTGTCACATAAGTTTTGGCATACTCCAGTCTTGCTTTTTTTATGCCTTTGTGTCAGCAGTGGTGTCCTCCTTAGTCTCCTACCATAGTGTCCCTTTTCATTCAGATGGCGACGGATAGTGCGAGCTGACACTGTTGGACCCTTTGTCTGCAGATCAGCTTGAATTTGTTGGGAAGTTAATCTGGGTTCTGTATCCACCATTCGAACAACCCTTCGTTGTAATTTTTCAGTAATTTTGCTCTTCTGTCCATGTCCAGGGAAGTTAGCTATAGTGCCATGGGCTGTAAACCTCTTGATGATATTGCGCACAGTGGACACAGGAACATTAAGATCTCTGGAGATGGACTTGTAGCCTTGAGATTGTCAATGTTTTTCCACATTTTTTTCTCTCAAATCCACAGACAACTCTTTACACTTCATTCTTTTCTCCATGCTCAGTGTCACACACAACATAAAGGTTGAGTCAACTTTTCTCCATCCTAACTGGTTGCAAGTGTGATTACTATATTGCCCACACCTCTTACTTGCGACAGGTGTGTCTAAATACAAATTAAAGGAGCATCACATGCTTGAAAAGCAATTATTTCTTACAATTTAGACAGGGTGCCAATAATTCTGGCCAGTGCATTTTGGGGTTTCTGTGTGGGATTGTATCAGATTTGACTTTTCCTCTCTGGTTTTTTTGTGTGTGTTGTTCCAACACAAACGAAAGAAATGAGCATGTGAGTACCAAAACATTTGCAACTGCAACAATTTTCTGAGAGAAGGGTTGCATTTTCTGACAGAATTGCAAGGGTGCCAATATTTTTGGCCATGACTGTATATGTGAGTAAAGTAGACAGCATATTTCTATCTAAAATAACTGACTGGCAGTACCACAAAATATAGATCACTCTTCCCAAGTTAAGTGAAAGAGCTTCTTCATTCTAAACAGTGAAAAAAGAGCAAACATGATTTCATACACTGGGATAAAGACAAAGAAATTGTCTTCCACTGTTATTAATTCTGTGTTGTTTTTCAAACATAGTATGGATAGCATACAATGCAGCTGGTATCTTTAAAGGTGAAGAGGTGTGCTCTAGAAAAAAAAGAACTATATACCTCCTTCCTTCCTCTCAAAAGTAGTAACTTAGCATGAATGCCAAAGTTGCTTCACAAAGCTACATCAATGTTCTACAATGCTGTTCTATGTACAGTAGTGATGTCTCTAACATTTAACAACCTCAAGTACTGTACGTGTGTGTTCTGTGCTGTCAAATCAAAACCAACTTATACTGACCCTAATAGGGCTTTCAACGTAGGCGAGATATTTAATGAGTGGTTTTACCAGTTTTTCTCCACTAGTGAATTTAATTGGGGATTCGAACCCTGTTCTCCAGTGTCTTAATTTGCCACTCTATCCACTACACCAGGGGTCCCCAACCTTTTTCACCCCGCGGACCGGCTGGGGAAGGCGGGGCACCACCCGCGCTCGTGCGCGAACAAGCACACATGCGCAAACGGCGGTGTGGCACTTGTGCGGGCGCTCATGCGCAAACTGCGGCGTGGTGCTCATGCAGGCACGCTGAAGTGCACGCACATGCGCAAATCAGCTGTGCAGGGGTGAGTGCGTGCAGGAGGGCAGGAGTTCTGTCTCTGTGGCCCGGTCCGGCTCAGGCCATGGACCAGCACCGGGCCGCGGACCGGGGATTGGGGACCTCTGCACTACACCACACAGGGAATCCCATCCAGTACTGTACAGCCATTGGGATATTAATAATAGAATTATGAGTATTATTAGCATTAAAGGATAATTCTCTAATCTTCATCCTAACATTTATATTGTTACCAACAACATGATGTTGGTAATAATATAAAACATGTAATTCCTCACAATATTCTTGCAAGGAAAGCAATATTCAGAAAATTATGCAATGAAACATAACAAGCTACATTAAATAAAATATGACTACTGCTATCACTCTGTAAACTGAACACAGTTTTCAGGTCCTCTTTTTCTAAAGGAAGAAATCAGGCAGATTCTGTTAACACTAAAAAAAAAAACAGTATTTGCCATAACTTTATACTATTTAGATACAGTACTTTGTTTTATGTGTGATGAACGGAGCAGGTTTCAAAATTCAACAATCTATTCTCTGTTCTTTACATCAACCTAACTAGCCTCCAGTGAAACAGATTCTAGAATTGGTGAGCCGCCACTAAGAATACTTCTTTGGTACACACTACTATAATACTAGTTTGGTGCATATTTTGCATATGCTGAAAATGGTGCAAATTGATTATACAAATTCTTGTACAATATAAAAAAACAGAGGCTCAGAAAGAGGACTTCACATATTTGAGGCTTTAAAAGTCATAAATAGAAACTTCAATTGGGCCCAGCGAATAAACATGATTGTGCACTATGCCACAGAAGCAAGCCCATGTACACTTTGTGAAAATGACTGAACATGGACAAGCACAGGCTCTTCACAGTCTGTGTTCAGTCCAACATGTGGCAGACAGTATCTGGTATTCTATACTGAACAAAATGGTGATAAAGGTCTAAGACAGTCCTTACTGATTCTATGGCTGTACTTGACAAGCACCTGATTAAGATTAGATTTGTAGCTTCATATAACCTTCATGGGTACAGAAGAACCATCAGGATAGCTTATCTTGAACTATAACAGATCCAGATAAATTTAAACTGATGTTAGTGGAGTATTACAGCAACTCAAAAGCTCCTAGGAGCCCATTCTCTCTTGCTAGAGCTCAAGTCTCTTTAGTCTGCTAGACAACAAGGCATGAACATCAATGGTCAGAACACAAGTGCTGAAAAACTTTTAAAGACTGTGAAAAAAAAATGGCCTAGAAGCTACCTGAAGACTTAATTCAGAATAGCAGAAAACAATTTCTTCACAAACATTACATCTACAATTTCATTCAATAGAGCTTTTCCAAGCAAAGAGATGATTGCTTTGGAAATTTCCATCCATATATAGTATTTGAACACTAAGTAGATAACTGTTGTTTTTCTAGATTACTTTGCAAATTAAAAGTTATTCTGAATTCATATCTACTTTGGAAACAGAACCTGGAAAAGGAGTATATAGATCTTCCTCCTCTTCAACACTGCTGAGTGTAAGAGTGCAGCCAGTGTTTGATTCCTTTTTGCTCTTCTACATGTCTGTTGAATGCTGTAAGTCTCATACTGTTAAAAAAGACCAGTACATTCTAAATTGCTAATTATGAATGCTTCTTTGTGTGAAGTATGAACACCATCAGTCCTTAAAATAAATTACTGTAAACTCTCTATTAAATGAGCCATGTGTAAATTATACAATATTAAGAAATTGTAAGCCTGTGTCAACTTTTTCATTCTCAGTTCAGGTATTTGTGCAGGCATCAGCTCCAGGTGCTTGTTTGATGAAACAGAATGCTCAGATCCATTCCAATTTGTCTTCTAGCTGAGTTTCAAGACAGAAACTACCCCAGAAGATGACATACAGCAAGAGAAAGGGAGAACATGACAGTGTTCAGTCTGCTAGGTCTATCATCAATTTTAAGCACCAACCACAGCATCTTGAGTGGACTGGGACTTGGAGATGTCTAGATATTTTAAAAGTGGTGCTAGGAAATTATTGCTCTTGTCTGCAGAAATCACTGGGTTTCATCTCATCTCTCTCTCTCTCTCTCTTTCCTTTACATCTCTATAACACCACTGTGTAATGATACCTAGCTTTATTTCTCTTTTGCTTCAGTGTCTGGTGAGGCAGTGTTCTCCAAGAATGACAGTCAGAAGTCAATAATGGATTCTTAAAAACAGAATTTAATCCAGGTCAAAAAAAGAAGTGAACGGTGGGTAGGCCATTCAGGGTATGCTTGTTCTCAGTGAGATCACATTCCCTCCCTGCAAACATTGAGATAGGGACCATTTCTGAATCCCGAGTTATTTTAAACCTATTTGTTCTACCTCTGGTAGATCTGCAGAATACAGCCTTTTCTTGAAGCAGAGTTGTAACCTACCTTACATACTCTGAAAATGTATTAGTTTGTCTGTGGTAATACACTGGTAGGAACACTTCCCTTAAAGACAGTTCAGAAACCAATACAGAATGTTCACTACTAACATATCACAGGATACAGGAATGATATTATATGGTGTACAGCAACTCAAGTTTGTTTCCAAGCAGATTTAACCAAGGTGGATAAAAATTAATGATTATTGAAAATCAATTTAAATCACACTTTCTTTCTTTTTTTTTAATTAAATTTAAATTGTCAAAAAGTTCCAATATTTTAAATTGTTATTTAAATCAATTTGATTTAAATCAAATCCACCCTAGAACTAACACATGTTGCTGTTGAACTTTGAAAGCCCTAGGTAACCTACTGTAATCTCCAAACTGTATGGCCTTACTCTTCCCTCACAGTGTTCCCCAACCTTTTCCGGTCCGCGGACCGGCTGGGGAAGGCGGGGCACCCCCCCTGCGCACGCACGCACGAACAAGCAAGCGCGCGCCCTTACATGGGCACGTGCACCCTCACGAGCGAGCACCACCATTTTGCGCATGGCCGCTCGTGCGCATGCGCAAACGGCAGCGCGCGCTTGTGCGGGCCCGCATGCATGTGCAAATGGCGGCGCGGCGCTCGTGCGGGCATTCCAGAGAGCGCGCGCAGGCGCAAACGGGCTGCGCGGGGGTGAGTGCACACGGGGAGGTCTCTCTCGCCGGCCCGGTCTGGCCCAGGCCAGGGACCGGCACCGGGCCGGGGGTTGGGGATCGCTGCTCTACCACATCCTGCTGCATTAAGACTACAGTGGTGCCTTGACTAACGAACTTAATCCATCCCAGAAGATGTTCGTAAGTCAAAACGTTCGTAAGTCAAATCAGCCTTTCCCATAGGAATGCATTGAAAACCGATTAATCCGTTCCGGCTGTTTTTTGTTCTTATGTCGAGGCGCCGTTTGTAAGTCAAAGTAAGTTGACTTACAAAGTAAGTTTGTAAGTTAACCGGTTTTGCATTAGTTCCTATGGGAACTAATGCAAAACCGGTTAATCCGTCCTCTACCACTAGGGGGAGAAATTTTTTTTTTAACCTAAGATGACTTAGGTTAAAAAAAAGGGCAGGAAAGGAGGGAGGGAGGGAACGAACACCTTTTAAACAGAACACCTTTAAAACCAAGCAGCTTTAAACCAAACCAAGCACCTCTTAAACCAATTTTTACATTTTAAAACTACAGTACCAGGCAGTCCCAGGCAGTCCAAAGTCCATTTCCCGCTTTCCCCGCAGTTTTTTTTTGTTTGTAAGTCAAAGCTCTGTTCGCAAGTCAAAGCAAAATTTTGCGAACGGAGTTGTTTGTAAGTCGAAATGTTCGTACGTCAGGGCATTCGTAAGTCAAGGCACCACTGTACCAGGAAGCCCAGCATCAGTAACACTACTCGCAGATGCTACCCTTCTCAGTAGTGATACCAGTGTTAGAACCCTCTCAAAACAGAAAATTCAGAAAAGGCAGAGGAAAATACCTCTTCAGCTGTGCTACCTGCTACAAGACATAAAACTGGGCTGCTCTAAAATAGGTTCTCCAAATCAACATAAGATAGGGTTACCAATGGTACTAGACACAACATCTATATTGCATTTGTGTCTTCCCAAATGCAGCAGCAGGATGGGCATTCTAGAAGAGAATACTAGAGAGATAAGCCTCTGGTCTGATCCAGTGAGGCTCTTCTTATATCTTTATTTGCTAGGCTAAATCAACTGGAATTTTTTGGAATTACACGTAAAACTACTTTCTGTCAAGCATTCTTTAGAATTTGCCTTACAATATTATCTGCTCTACAACATATATTTCTTTTTCTTTTCTACATACCAAAACAATTTGATTTATATTACCATAAAACAGAGATGTACAGTTATTTATCTCTATTTGGCCTATGAAACTATGCTGCAGTATACAACAACTATAGCAATTTGCTAACATACATAGGTTTCTACTCCTGCAGTTACACAGACATGATAATATCACATTTTCCTTTTAGGTTACATTGAAATCCTGCTAGAAGAAACTAAAACTTTTTCTATAGACCAGCACCCTGGCAAATATACTTGGTGAACTGCTCTACTTTCTTGCACAGTCTAATCAAGAATAAAAATTAAACTGGGACATTTCATAGGGCACAGGATCTGAAGATTCTACTTTATACTACTGCATTTCAATGGCCAACAGGGTAACTTCTAAAAATGAAGCCACCCACACTGTATAAAATTCAGTGCATATAAACAATTCAGATAAAAACAACACTGTATCCAGATGTCAACACTCAATATCACACTCAATATCACAATGGTGGGAGGCAGGGTTAGCTCAGTTATACAAAATCACTGGCACAACCACACATTTCTAGTTACAACTGACATGTTCACTTCACAATCACACAGCTCACATATAAACTACAGAATCTGTTCCCACAAGGGCAATGGTTGCCAACTTGATAATTTTACCAAGAAACTGGACAAAATCATGGCAGATAAGACTGCCAATAGGCACCAATCAGTGACAGATTATCTTTGGTGGCAGAGGATATATGCCTCTGTATAGCAGCAGGTAATCATGAGAAAAAGTGCCATTGCACTCATGTCCTGCTTTCTGGCTTCCCATTGATAACAAGAAATCAGCTGGCCACTGTACAAACCGAATATGAGACGATAGTCCTTTTATCTGAGCCAAAAGAAATCTTCTACCTTTCAGAAAGTCAGAACATCATTCTACCATACACTTAACTGAAAAATGTTTAGGCCACTTCCACTTAAGACTTCCATTTACAATGCAAGTAAGAGTTTAAGGCAACTATTAAAAAAAGATAATGAAGCTCAAAGCTCTGGTTAATGAAGTTCATGGCCTGAATATATTAACCACAATGTTGCTTTTTGTATGATTAAGATAAGACAGAAGTGCATCTCCACTGACTGAAAGGAATTCCACCACCAGCAGGCAACTACCACCAAAACCCTGCTGTGAGTGATAGGATGCAAAATAGGCTCCTCCGAGCCCCTAGGAGGAAGGCTGGAAGCAATCAGCACTGGATTGAAAGCAGCTCTGTTATCCCAACATAAGTCTGATAAGCACCATTAGCTATACCATTTGGTAGCTGGCACAGCTAGTTCCCCTATCCACTGGTTACAATGGTGGGGAATTTAAAGTTCTAGTGGTGAAGACTTCTGAGAGTTGCAGTCCAGGAACACCTGGGTTACCCAAGGTTGGTAACCACTGCTCTACAACAAAATGCAGGTGCTCCATAAGTAAGCAATGGCCAGCATCTTGTTGCATAGCTCTTCTATGGCACCACCACCACCAGCAGACTGATGCTAATTAAAGAGTTCCTTTTTCGATTTTGGGGTGTGTACAACTCACATGCAATGATACAAGTTTGCATACACTCTGAAATCAAAAAGGAACTCCAGTTAGTAAACATCTGCTGTAGGCAAAGACATCATTTCTGCTACATGAGCAGAACTATACAAAAGGACACTGGCCAGTATACGGACCATTTAATATTAATACTGTGACCTCTTTTGAACTCACAGTTGATGATTACAATGGGAACATCATTCAAAAAAACTTTAATTCACTTTCCTAAACTACCTAGAAGTTCAACTTCATTTTCTGTAAGCAGCATACTACACCTTCTAGTTTCAGTGGTATAGTGCCTGACTTTCAGACCACTGAAAGGACTATTTGTTTACAAACAGATTCAAGTAAAAACATGTCTCCTGAAGTCATCATTGATGATACTACAGACTTTATAAACTAAGGCTGCAGTTTTATACTAAGATACATAAAAGACTATCAACTTCATTCACTATAATTTAGTTAAATGCAACTCACTTGGGAGTATCCGCCCACAACATTTCACTATAAATTGAGTTCTACCATCAGAATTCTGCACTCTGTCATAACTGTCAATGATATAATATGGATTCTCCCATATACAGTAATTAAGAAATGTATTCATTTCCAGGATATTTTTTTAAAATAAAACAGTAATGCAAAATAAAATATTTTTAAAATCTTATACAAAACTAAAAGTATCTGCAAAATTAACCAATTTCTTGTGCTATCACATGGGGTAGTAAGTGATTTTACAAAAATAAACAACATGCAAAATACCCATGTTTTTGTAGAAATAATTACACATTTTATGCTAACTTTCCTCAGTCACAAATTCAAAATGACACAGATATATACTTTATATATGTACAGAAAAGGGCACAGGACAGATAATTTTCACTCATTTTCAAAGACATAACAAGCCTGTACCAATCAGGATGGCAAGACCTCTTTTGAAAGGAAGCTAACACAAGAGTCTTGGCCATTTATAAACATTTACTTGCCCAGTATGTTTCTTTAGAAGAATATTTATGCTGCAAATTGAACATGGTTATTAGAGAATGCTTCTCTGATCACAGTGGTACACTTCTAAGTAAACATATGCAAGACAGAGTAGTTACTCTTCATCCTAAATAGATCTGAAAGCCTACACATACCTAGGCAGGAATAAGCCCATTTAAACTCAGTGAAACTTACATCTGAATAAACTTGTGTAGGACTGTGTAGCAAATATAACTTCTCATAATTCCACTTAATACTAATTTCTAATAATTTGAACTCCCAAATTAAAAAAAAAACTTAAAGCTTCAGTCTTCCTTGCACACAGATGGAAATGAGAAAACTTTGCATTTTACTCTATAACTGCAAACCTAAGCACTCTTACAAAGTAAACTGCAGGACTGCATAATAAACAGTATTTTTCAGATGGCAGTCTAAGTTATGGCACCACAATGCCAGTCTATTTCTAAACTTTGTTATTGTCCTGTTCTGTGTAAAGGACCACTGACTATGAAAACATAATCTGCTGTTATAAGAACTGAGTTATTTATGTACTAAATCTACAACAAGGAACAAAAATCCAGTCATTTGTTACACCAATCCAATTGCTCATTTTTTTGCTTCAGATCATTCATTACAAATTAAACACAAGAGTTAAACAAGTTTCAGCTTTGGTTTAGTAGTGTCACCTAACACACAGCTGAGCTATTTCATACACTGCATCATGGCATGACTTACTTCTGTACTTCTTGGAACAATGGTGAAGCAATATTATCTGATAAAACAGAATGATATGCTAATAAGATTCCAAAAGTTCACCCAAATTTTATAAACTGAGGTTGTAATCTTGTAATTCCTGGGAGTAAGATCAGTATACCTGATGGGAGATACTTATGAGAAAACATGTGTAAGCTCTATGTTGTAACTTGCCATTTTTAGAAGGCAGTATTAAAATTTAACATATCTCATGCTTTTGCAAAAATATGCAAAATATGAAAATGGAAATAAAGGAATTCAGCTCCCTTTGAAAACTATACAGGCTAAAACTGCATGGGTTAACAATAAACTATATATGAACAACATATTTCTCACTTTATATGATATTTCAGGTGGTGCAGGGTGAAGCATTATCCAAGCGAACAGCACAGATACAGAACTTAAGTTTGTAATTTTCTATATAGTTTGCCACTGGCACATCTCTTTCAATAGTAGAATAGTAACAGTACACAATTAACTAACACAACATTCAAGTTCAAAATTCTGCAACTCACAGTACCTTCTACTGTAACTCCTCCATTTAAGTACAATGAACCCATCATTATATTATCATAAGAGTTCAGTTACTTTCTTGTCTATAAACACCACCTCTCAGACTTCTTTTCTGAGTTAGCAAAGCAGACATAGTACACCCCAATTCAAAACACTATTTGCCAGCAAACACAGTTTAAAGATGAGGCAAACTGCTGTATGAGGACAGTATCTTTCATGACAGTAGGTCAACTCTGCAAGCAGACACACTAGCACAAGGTTTTAAGATTGAAGTACCAACTTTCCTGATATGACACAGGTCAGTTCTCCATCACATGGAACTTGAGTTAGAATATGAAGAATGTGAAGTTAAACAAGGAATCAGGTTGACATTTAATTCATTTTCTGCAATAAAGTAATTATAATGACAACAGTTTGAACTCAACTACCATATCCTGTATTTGTCCACTTGAACTGAATGAGACCTTATTTTCCACAATAATCATGTATAGAACTGCATCTTAAAAGTTATTTCTACTAATGAGAAAATCGGATTGACATTCATACAGTATACTACCTCTACATGTTCACTGAAAACAAGTTACTTTAAATTATTATCAAGTGAATAACAATTGATATATAGAATACTATTGCAAAGTCTTGCTTATTTGCTGAGGAGGAAGTTTAAACATATATATTTACTAATCAAATAAATACACTGTCTTCTGATGGTCCAAGAGTAATGGAATAGTCTTGAAGGAAAAATATTTTGCCCAAATCCTGGTAGTATGTGCAGTACATTTTTTTTGGAAAAAAGTATTCTGGAAACCAAAACTACTATTTACAAGTAAGAAGAGTTCGGATTAAGATAAAATGCAACTAAAAATGGAAGCCAACTCATTGAAGATGTATTTTATTTTGGATCGTTTTGCCTATTTTTTTGGATCCACACTACTTGACCAAAAAAGCCAACGATGAATTCAGATGAATTATTTTTGTTTCTAGTTCCTTAAGAATCACAATGAAACTCACCCCGAGTGACAGAGGGAAAAGGTACATGGCGCAATGACCCCAAACTGACAGAAACACGACAGGAGCTCCCGTGACTACCCTGGACCTCCACACTGGCCATACCAAATCCCCTCCGTGCTTAAGGGACGAGCGCCTCAAACCACCCCTATCCCTACAACAGGTGCTCCATGAACACGGCCGACTTTCTGCCCACCTGCCCAAGGAGGCTTGCACAGCTCGCAGAACTTCTTCTTCCTCCTCCTCCTCCTCGCCCGCCGCAGCCAACCTGGCCCAGGTATCGACAACGCCGAACGACCAGGGCCAATCCTTCAGCCAGGTGGGAAAGGGCTCCCAGGCCTCAGCCGTCACCTTCACTATTCAGAAGAGAGCCTCTCTTCCCCACGCCATCCCCGAACGGCCGCCGCGGGGGGGAAAGCCGGCGCCTGCCTTTTCCTCCGCCGGGTCGGCCTTCGCCTCACCGCCGGGTCGGCCCAGGCTCCCTCTTCAAGATGGCAGCGGCCCCTCTTTCCCCGTGCCGTCGAGCCGGCGGCCCCGGTGCCAAAAGGCCCTGCCACTTACCCGTAACTTGGGCGGTGGCCGCCTCTGGTTCCTGTCGAGGGGGGGGGGGGGGAGGCTGCAGTGGTCCTAATCCTGACCGAGGTCTTCTTTCGCGGGCTGTGGGGAAGTGGCAGTGGCGGGTGGGTTCAGTTCATTCCCCGCCTCAGCTAGCGGCCCGGCCCAGTTCAGGCAACGTCTCCGCAATCGTCTTAGCCGGCTTGATTCACTTCGTCCGCCACACTCGGGCCCGGGGAGAAAGTAAGGCCTTGGCCCCCGAATCGGAGCTTACCAGCACACCTCCCTCTTGCGGGAGGAGGGCAGGCCGGCCCGGCGGGCGGATCCGCGGCGTTTCCTAGCCGGGCAGCTTTTCTATCGCTCACAAAATGGCGCGCGTTCCAAACCTGCGCAGCGATCGGCAGCTGGGCCCGGACGGAGCGCGGCGGCGGCGGCTCGGCTTCGACTGCTGCTTGAGCCCAGGCCAGGCAGAGCGGAGAGAGCAAGAGCGGCGCGAGCGAGAGGGGAAACGCAGCGCTGAACCGAGCCCCCGGGAACTCCTCGCTCGCTCGCTCGCGCCCCCTCCCTCCTTGCCTCCCTCCCTCCCTCCTTGCAAGTCAGCCCCCCCCTCCCTTGCGCCGCCGCGGATGCCGCCGAGCCGGCTTCTCGAGAACTGCACTCCGAATCACTTCAGCTTGGAGACACTCTCGCGCGCGCCCTGCGGCAGCTTCCTTCCGCTGGCCAGAGTAGAATAAATCCTTTTCCCCGCAAAACAAAAACAAAAAAACCGTGAGGGACAAAAAGCCCACGTAAAGTTATAATTCGGGCGGGAAGGAAAATTAATGCATTTTTTTTAAAAGCCCAACTGACAAAATGGCGACCAGAAGAGCCTGTTACTATGGCAACTGTCAATCACGCCGCCGGAGCCCCGCCCATACCAGGCGGGAATCCGGGCTGAGGGGGAGGAGAGGAGAGGAATGGCCGAAGGCGGGGCTTGGTCGCCTTGGCGACTGCTGCTTCATTCCCTCTCCAGTCCGGTGATATTACAAATTCCGAAGCACGCGCAGCTATCGCTGTCATTAGCGCCTGCTTGCAGAGGGTTTTGCTGGGTATGGTCTCTGTTGCGGAATTTCTGTCGGGAAAGAAGCTGAGGAAGAGCCCATCCTGATGCTCAGCCGCGGAGGCTGCAAGGTTAGGCGGAGGCCTGGAAGCCGCTCCTTCGCAAAATTCGTACACCGTAAGGACCCGATAGTGTTTGCGTTGTTTTGCGCCTGGACCGGGTCCAAATCGCTTCGGGCCAGATTTTCCTTCAATTGATACAGAAACCATCGATCGGGCTAGAGGAGCGTGCCGCGTATGGATGGACGCAAATACTGGCGACGCAAAGTGAGGATACTGAATTTCTTCCCAATTTCAAGCTGCAAATGAAATGCCCAGTTTCTGTTCTGGGTATGCCATGAACACGGTCGCTCAGCTGCAAGGACTCCCTGCATTTCTTTACTCGGCTGAATAAATTTATAATCTACGGTTTAGTTGAGCTTTCTTTCTCAGATCCGGTTGTGTGAATACCTGGCGCAAGACTTTGGAATGGCCGACCCATCGGTTGGCAAAGCACGAACTGCTTTCAGCGATGCCGATTTTCACATACACCCCCCACAAATATCAGACATTAGAAGAAACTGGAAATAGCAAACACTCCTTTAATTTCACCTGAGGCTTCTTCTCCCAAATGTGCAAAGGAGATCCCTCTAATTTTTAATTTTCCCACGTTGCATTAATAGTGTGGCTTTAGTTACTGATTTCTTCTGGTAACCCAAACTTGCATAGACTTGGATTATAATTTCTTCTTCTACATAAATGCATTTTATGCATTTTTTTAAAGTTTGCAATCAGTTTTGGAGTTTGTGTTTTTATATACTTTTTAAAAAATCTTTTAAGCACATTTTTAGTAAGTCTTTCATGTGTGTCATGGCTATAGCTACCTAATTCCTAATAGGACAGCCAATACATTCCTTAAAATTATTGCCTTGAAGCGCAGAAATCCATTGTACTCGTCACTAGCCATAGATAAAGCATGACTACGTTAAGTTCAAAGGACAACTAAGAAATTTAATTTGAACTCAAAGAGGAGCTTTGCAACTGTAGCTGCAGTGGACCACTGCAACAGGTTGTTTACAGGTTCCTATAGGATCTACACTGGTAGTAACCTTGGCTGATTACTTTTAGATATATTGGTTACCTGAGAATCAACTGACTGAATGTTGGAGCTTGACCTATAGCTATATATCCCATTATCCATAAACAGAAATGCCTAGTGATACATGGGCCTGATTGAAACGTGGATTTTGGGATATAATCCATATTTTGGGCAGGGTTTGGAATAGATGAGATATGGGTTTTAGTTTAGTTCATGACTATTTGTCCTGTTAATTTTTCACATATAATCATAGAATACTGCCATATGAACTATGATAATATCCACTACAAAGAGTGAGGAGTACAGTTCAACATTTTAAATCATCTTATATGACAATAATGATTCTCATTCTCTGAGTACCATCTTTATGCTGCCAAAATGGCACCAACCACCAAGGAATTATCAGGCTTTGTGGATTAAAAAAAATAACAGCTCTAAGGACAAGAAACTGAGAAAATAGTCCAATGGAAACAAGGTGTATTGAGTGGTCAATGATTGTTGTCCGACTGTTGGGGAAGGGTTGGAATAAAGAACAAGGCATCAACCAGTCTGCCATGAACAGGAATACTTTGCTGCATCATCTTGCAGTTGGTCCCATTTGTAATATGCATGTAATCAGTCTGCTATTCCACTCCAGGAACCACATGCCCATATATGTGCTGCTTCTGCTTCTTGTTCCTCTTTTACCAGAGGCTGGATATCATCATAAATAGCAATTGTATGATACTGTGGTGTAGCTGATAGTGCTGGATTAGGACACAGGAGTCCCAGGTTCAAATCTTTGCTCAGCCATGGAAACTCAGTACTGGGTGGCAATGATAACATCACACAGTCCTCGGAAACCTCTTGGGCTCACCATGTCAGAAACAGCTAGGTAGCATTTTTAGAAGAGGTAGCCTTGTTAGTCTGTGCTAGAAGAAATAGCCATGTTAGTCTGTGCTAGCATATCAGGCAAACACAGAACAAAAATAATAAAAGCATTGTGGCACTTTAAAGACTAACTGCTTTATTTTAATGTGAGCTTTGATGGACAAGTCCACTTCCTCAGATATAAGAGTAGCTAGATAGTGTAAAACCACAATGTCTTGGGATGCAGCAGATCCCAATGATGCTTTGTTGCATCTGTCAATCTCTCAGTTTCTTTAACCAATAAGTTCTCTTTCTGGCACTTCTTTTCATATTTATTTTAACTTGAATGATTAGTTGTAAGAACTTGTACTTCGTATTTCTTGCTCATTGACAAAAGTATCTTAGTGTTCTGCAGATTATATGCTTTCTGATATCTTGGTCTTTATTTGTTCATCTTCTTATCTCTTCATTGGTTAGCCTCTTGACCCAGGAATTTCTCAGTACCAGCAATAAAGCCATATTTATTTTTTACAGTAACTTGTGTTAAAATCCATGTCATTTGTAGAACCAGGAATATATAGCACCATACAATATATTTTCTCAAAGCCAATTTTAAGTTTCTTTCGCATATTATATTCTTCATCATATGGAAAAGGGCTCTAGGCCATCTCTGTTCTGGCTTTTTTTTTAAACATGGCTAGATTCATCTAAATTCGAAGGGACTTATATTTGACAGCACACTCCACATTTTCATTTTGGATTTTCAGCTTCATTTCTTTGATGGCTTGCTTTATACTGATTACTTTATACTGATTACTATTAACTTGTGTTTTTTTTAACATTAATTTTCAGTTTATGTTTGTTATGTCACTCACCTTTAATAGTCTTTGCAGACCCTATAAACTGCTAGTAACACGTCTTCATATTAGATGTTATCGATAATTTCTCCTTTGACAGTGGTGTGGTCAGTTGAATCACAGAGTGCTTCTCTAAAGATGTTTTTGGAATACAAATTGAAAAACAATTATGTGAGTATATATCCTTATTATACTCCTGTTTGTAACTTAATGTCCTCTGTCATTTAATCTTCAACTTTCACTGTAGTTTTTTGTTTATTAATTCACTCATTTATTTATTTACTTTATATACTATCGTTCTTCCAATAAAGGAACACAAGATGGTATACATCAATTAAAATATTTGTATAAAATAATAATAAATTAAGAGATTATCATTAAAAAAGAATTAAACCAGGAATTGTTAATCTTTCTGTTTTCATCTCTAATCCACTAATGCTAATACTTCTTTATCATTCCATTTTTTGTTTGTTTTCTACTTTTGAGGTTGCTTCTTATCACACCTACTAATACCTTGGTCAATTTAAAGCCAGTAGCATTTGTTTATGAGCTATCTGACTATGTGAGCTTTTTCATATCTTCATGAATCCTTTCCTTAACAACAGTAGATGCAGCTGGATCACTTAACTATTTAATTTGTATGATTTTTGTTTTTACATCTTGTATTTTCTTTCAGATAAACTACAGCAATACAGGCTTATGATCTCACTTTACATTAGTTCCATGATAAGCTTTCACTGATTTAATTATTTTCAATACCTCTGATTGACTGGGATATGATCTATTTAGTTCTTTACAATAGTGGTGTTAGTACTGTCTTGGAGGAATTTCCATGCATACATTCTGCTTGTGGCAATTTGAATATGGTGTTGGTGGGTACAACCATATCATCTGTTCTCCATATCCATTTTGTTTTCCTGGTCCACATTTTCTAACAAAATTCCTGCAATTTACTTTTCTTATCTTAGCATTAAAATCCACAATGAAATTCAAATATTGTTTTTTCATGTTTCTAATAAGCGCCCTGAGTTCTTCATATAATTTTTCTACACTTTCTTCATCTTTGTCAACACTCAGGGGCATGTACTTGTATAATGTTTATGTCTGTATTGTTTGCCTTTGATTGCATAGGCATGACCCAGTCTGAGTACGAAACAAAAATTGTAATGACTGCATTTACATTTTATGTTATTATGATTGCAAATTCATAACATTATTTCCAGAATAAAATACAGTATCTGCACTTGATCAGATCTTGACCAACAAATATTCATCTTTTTCATTTCTTTTACTATGATGTGGCTTTCTCCTACCTCATATCTACTTTGTACATTACAATTTCCTAATCTAACATTTATCTGAGAGATTCTTAGCACTGCCACTCATCTAAAGCCTGATGGGGACCATTTCCTGTTAGGATTTCTATCTAGCTATCACAAGTGTGCTTGGAAGGTTCAATGTGGTAGGTTTTATATTATTTTCCATTTCTCTCTGTTGCAGCCAGATATGGGTGTGACTGGACATGGTAGCTGTTGCAGGTTAGATCAGCTTCGAACGGTTCGCTTGTCTCATTGTGATCTGTCTTCTGTGGCATTTGAATTGATTGTTCCATGCACATACTAACTTGTGTTTATCGCAATACAGTTAACCACACTACACCAGAGATTGTTGCAATTCTTACTGGGATCACTGTTTTGCTCACCCTCCTGTCTGTCTTTAACATGGTCCTCTGCCGTGCCCCTTTCCTTGCCCTAATACCTTTTTTAAAAATGAAAGAGCACTGAGTTGGAAAAACTCCATTTAAGAAACACAAAAAGAGTTCTGATAGTATTCATGTCAGAATGAGGGAATGGAGCAAAGGGAAGACTAATTACCAGAGGAACAAGATCTCTTTTTATGGTGGTTGGTTTTTTGTTTTTTGTTTTTTGTAAGTAACACAACACCAATCTGGTATAACAGTGCAGCTATTTTTAATTTTTGGGAAGTGACATATTGCTGCATTGAAAAACAACAACAACAACAACAAAGAGTTTGGAATAGACACAACTGAAGAAGAGGGGGTGTTCCTGCTGTACACCAATCAAGTTTTTCTCTGAGTTCCCACATTCATTTTCCCCTCCCTTCATTTCCTTCCTCCCTCCCTCTTTCCCTCTGCTTCTGCCGCTGAGGCAATGGCACATGTGGTTTGAATTGAGCTTTTCTTTGCCATGGAAAAGGATGTGCGGTTTTGATAGCTTTCTAGCTTCAGCTGCTCAGAAGTTCTTTGGGAAAGCCAGGTGCAAGAGTCCACTATGGTTTGGGTGGTAGCTGCAGTGGCAGTAGAATTGCCCCCTAACCTTAGCAGGCCACGCAGCCAGCCATTAAGTCCTGAAGAGATGTGTTACAAGGAGGGTTCCTCTAGCCCTTGAGAATGATCCTTTTCTTTCTGTCTGTTTGTGGAGCAGGCTGCCTTCTGGCCTCTTCCCTTTTGCTTACAACCCACCCCAGGAAAAGAAGGAACAGCGGGGCTAGAAAATAAGAGTATATTTCTGACACTTTTAAGTATTGCCAGAGCAAAGAGGGGCTGCCTCTGAGACACTCTCCCTTCCTAAGGATCCAGCAGCTTTACACTGCCAAGTCACACTCTCACCTAAGAGGTCACCATCAAGTCAGCACAGGTCATACACCCCACTGGTATTCTGGAGTGATATTGACAATGGCAAATGCCAGACACTGAAATTAAACGCCCTGATCCCAATTGTTCCAGAAAAGGAAAAGCCCCCCCGAGTGTCATCCCAAAAGGTCTGATTAGGCATGGAAAAAGGATGAGCTGGTTCACAATTAGCTGTAACTTGTGTAGTCACCGCAAAAGAGATCACATTTCACCATCCCAACAGCAGGACAAAAAGGGGGAAGAAATCATAATGTAGTTACCCCTCGATAACTACCATCATGCCTATAGTTATCTGTACTAAATCCCAACTAATTTTCTTTGCCTTTTGTCTCCAGGTGGTATTTGCATTTTTTTTCTCCCAAGGTCAAGTGGGATTTAGAGGTTTCTCAAAGCTTCACAGGCCTCCTAGTCAAGCGCCTCTGCTTGTAGCTGTTGGCTTTTCCAGAGATCAGGTTAATTAACCACCCATTGATAGTGTGGTTGAGGCTTGTAGCAGTGCTACAAGTTAGTCCAGATGCTGAACGTTTTGCAGTGAGTGTCCTTCAGCAATTGTCCTTCTAAGTGAATGCATACACATGTTTGTACTCAGTTAGTCATAGGGAACTGTAAACATTCTGAACTAAAAACTATCTCTGTACATTTTTAAACTATATAATACCATAGGCTGGTAGGAATAAATAATAAGAACATGGCTTTTTAAGAAGTTGATGAGACATCAAGTGCCATCAACAGGGCAATACAAATCTTCATGTATTTCTCTATCCAGTTAGTGTACAAAAAAACCCGCTTGTTACATAAAACAAACTGTACAGATCTTTCCAGAAGCTCCAGTACCTCTACCACGTTGATGATACTTAAATATGAAACTTACCTCCACAGTTTTCTTCAGAAAAACTGGGGAAAGGGGACAATGACATCTTCTCTTTGTAACTGTCCCATGTCTTTCCACCACTGTTTATCTTTTTCCTTACTCTAAAAGCTCTGTTACAGAGAGATACATGGAATAACTAGATAGTGCCTTCTTCTGTGTAACATGACTAGAAGTAATTTGTCTGGAAGCCTCTCAATACTTTGAACTGAAATAATTAATGCCTTCTTATCACAAGCCAGTTGCTATAGGTAAAAGAACTTTATATATGCTCACTTTGGTTATGTAATGTTGAGTAAACAAATTAGTTTAGGGCAAAGAACTGAACAGAGCACTAGAACTGGGCAATGCAATGAAGAAGACAATATTGACAGCTGTGGAACAAAAGTATTGCAGAAGTCTCTTTGCTATACACTTCTGAAGGTAATGAATTGTCTGCTGATGAAGTCTTCTGCATCCTTACTTCAGAGCAAGTCACATGGAATGTAATTGTAAAAAAAACTCTTCAGTTTTAGGTGCAATTCTTGTACTAGTCTAAAGGTCCAATCTAAAGTAGTTCAGCACCATCAAATAAGTACTTACAATTGACCATACAACAAACTGTTAGGTTACCTGGGATGCATGTGATTTCTGTTCTGACACTGTTTCCAAAGATGTTTGTACTCAGATTTCAATGTGCATCTCCTATGCTATTCAGGAGTAAGCTTAACTGAGTTAAATCTTCAAAGCTTAATTCTTAATAATTTTTTTTCTGAAATACTAATAATAATTATTTTGTGCCGTCAATTCAGACTTATGGTGAACCTTTTCAGGTTTTCTAGGTAGAAAGAACTCAGAAGTAGTTGACCATTCCCTTCTTCTGGGGGCATCCTGGGACTGTGCAGGTTGCCCAAGGCTGCACACGCTGGCTCTTCTGCAATGCACAAGGGAGAACTAAACTCCCAAATTCTGTCTTTGCAGCCAGATACCTAACTCACTGAACTATACAGCCAGCTCTGAAGTCCTATACTCAACAGAATGTATATCCCAGTTAGTTTGCATAAATTAACAGACAAAAACAAAAGAAATATAAAAAATTAAGAAGACAAAAACAATGTGGCACCTTAAACACTAAGTGCTATATTTTAATATGAGCTTTCATGGAAAGTCCTCAGACAATTTGCATAGTTTGTGATTTACCCCATAAACTGAGATTCATAGTATTACAGCCACACATTTAAGTGGGAGTAAAGTTGAATAAGATTTGCTCCTAACAAGTAAGTGTGCACAGGATTGTAGCCTTAGAAAGTTAAGAGAGTCAGGCTGTAATCCTATGAACATTTGAATGTGAGACTCAATTAATGTCACAGTACTTCTAAATAAGGATTTACAGATTTGGACTGTTAATTATAACAGTTCAGCAACTGGTTTTAAATAGGGTACACAGCACACAATGTCTTAAAATTCGGGATTTTTTGTGTGTGGACTAAATATCTCACAATCCTCAGCCAGTGTCACTCCTGACTATTGTCTACCTAAAAAAACGCTTGAAAGGGTTGCCATAAATCAGAATTGACTTCATGTCAAACAATTATTATTATTACAGGGAACTATGGCTATAATAATATTTTTAAAACATCTGAGAAGCAGTAGTGTTGCACATGTATGTTAAAGTCATATTAAAGATAAAAGAGGTGCAGTCTACACTGCCCTGAGTTATTTAGCAGCAAGATTGGATACAAATATAGTAAATATGTAATAAAAAAGCTCTAGACAGATGTAAAGAAAGATCGGCAAACTGACTTGAATGTCATAATGATCAAACTACAATTAACTTTAAGTTTATTTTAAAGCTACTATATTAACCAACCACATTGTTCTGCTTACAAAAAGCAACTGCAATAGAGGATTAATATGGATTGTGTCATGGAATGTGAACTGTTCTCACACCACTCTTTTCCAACTGAATATAGCCCCTTCACTATCACTTGCTCCAGATTTAAATGCAAATCTAATATATGAAAAATATAGTTAAAATAATGAAAGGTAGACTGTCAGCAGTAGCTATTAATGATTTGAAAAAGTATTTTTAAAGTTTTAATTTTTGTTTAAAAGTGGGGTAAGTAAAACTCCCTAGAAAAACGTAAGACAATTATTTCAGAGCTGGATTATATTGTAGAAGAAATGGAAAGCCCCTAGTTTTGGGGCTGAAGAATGTGATGCTTTGATGTAAATCCAAAAAACAACCCCTTAACTATTAAAATGTTAGTGCTGTAACATCTTATCTGGAAACAAGACCCTCAGCTAAGTAGGGCATATTTCTTTACTAGGTATGTGAAGGATTGCACTGTAAACACATAAATCAATGGAATAATCATATTACAAAATAACAAAAACTGTATCTTGATTCAAATTAAAGTTAGTTATGCTTACAATGAATCAAATTGGGATCACTACTCTTGCATGTAGCAACCTAATGGAATCAAGAAGCCTTTTATTTCTTTTGACTGTTACAACTATACAGATGCTAGGAACCCATCTTGAAGACTTAAATATCAGTCAAGGGTTCTTTAGTAATTACCAAATATGAAAAGCTACAATAATTGTGTTATTATCTGCTGTTATCCGTAGCTTGAGGTTTCTTTTTGTTGTTATGTGCTGTCAAGTCACCACAGAATCATGATGACCCTATGAATGAGCAATCTCCAAAATGTCCCGTTCCTAACAACTTGCTCAGCTCTTGTAAACTCAAGGATGTGGTTTCTTTAGGGAGTCAATCTATCACATATTTGGTTTTTCTCTTTTCCTGCTGCCTTCAACCTTTACCAGCAAACCACTATAACTTTTTACAGAACAACACTTCAAAGGAAAATAACTGAATGTCAGTAGGGGTCTTAAGTCATTACCAAGTGTGAAATGCCACACTGACTCACACAATTTGCAATTTGTGCCTATTGTACTAACTGTTGTCCTTCTATATCCCCAGCATGCTATGGGGCTATGTGTAAATGATTGCCATACAGTCTCACTCATGTCTGAGGAAGTGGACTTGATCCATGAAAGCTCACATTAAAATATAGTAGTTAGTATTTAAGGTGCCACAATGTTTTTGTCTTTTATTTTTTTTAATTTGCTTTTGTTTTGTTTATTGTCTGATATGCTTGCACAGACATAACACAGCTACCACTTTGAAAAGTAAAGACAGAACATTGAACAACAAGGCACTATAGCTCCAACAAATTTCCTTTGTGAAAACCCAACATATGGACAGACTTCCTTCCTGCACAGTGTAACTTCTATCCAACTTTTATTTTGGAAAGGTATTTATTTACCTTGACACACTGACAAAGTATTCTGGATTTTTGTATGATTTATGAGAACAACTGAAATAACTGCTATGTACCTCACCTTCCTGCTCCTCTACCTCAGCTGTTTAGAGTCCACAAATGGTCCATCTGTAAGCAAATACAAAGAGCCACTTCTCAACCTTCCTGATCGAAATGCAATCTGTTAAATGATACTGTATATTAACCCTGAGATCACTGTGGAATTGTAGGTTTCCTACAGATGTTTCTGTGAGCTGCTCTCCAGGCTTTCAAGATGCCTTCACAAACGTATTCGTTTGCTGAGTAATGTCATAATCATCTTTAGTAATAATTCATGTTTCTTCTCAGACGTTTAGAAATTCGGGAAGCTTGAACGGTTCAAAGCTACTCATCAGAAGTAGCAGCCTCTTACAAAGGAAGCTAAAAAATATATATATGCACAGTTGTCTCTCAAAGTATTAGTGGAAACAAGCGAGGTTTTTCTGCATTTTAAAAAATATATATATCCCATTTTTATTGTTATTTTCTCAACATCTAAAGTGGCTGACAACATGACACTTAAGACAATAGTTTATGTATAATTAAAAACTAAACTATTTAATAAAGGCATAAACAGCAATTAATAAAAAAAATGAAAGAATCCAGTGAGGTAGATGATCTCTCCACCACAAACAGGATCTCAAACCACATTTTAAAAATATCTGCTTCCCCTACCCAACCTTTTTTTGTTCTCTGTGGGGAACATGATAGTATAATTAGAACATATTTTAGAACCTGGATATTACTATTGATTAATTATTGAATTACTGAAACCAATTGTACATAACTCACACAATTCTGTACCTACTCTGCTTTTGAAAATTATTTAGAACTTTTGTCATTAAAATTAAATTATAGATTTTTTATTATTCTTATATTGCTTTCTGTTTTTCTTAAATTCTAAATGTGAATGTTATCTAAATTCATAGTAAAAAGATACTTAAAATAAAGTAGTAGCAAAATATATTTATATCATACTCTTTCTTGCCATCATTTAGGCATCATGCTAGTAAGAGATTATGGTATAAATTTTATTGCAAGTTACCAGGATCCATTAAAATAAGAGAAAAATTAATCACCATTATACTAGTAACCAGAACAAATGCTGCTATTGTGTTAGTAAGAATTTAACTTCAGAACTTGAACATAGGTTTTAACATCTTATTTTGAAATTTATTTTATTCTTTGGCTAGAGAGATACAACTGTATCAAGTAAAAATATATATCATAAATATGTGAGATAACAATATAAAATATTCTCAGAAAACATATTTTGAAAATTATTGTACCATAAATAGAAAAGTTTCATCATTAAATATAACTGAAATTATTTAGAAACAAATTAATATTAAGAAGACAACACCATTGTTTGAACTTCTGCACATTTCTGAGACATCACTAACTGGGTATTGCTTAGCATCTATGTGAATCCAAATAGTTTTGCAGTGTGCTAAACATATTTCTGGTACATGATCCCTAAACATTTTACTTAAAAATAATTCATATGAAAAAACTTTTGTTGTCTCTAAACAAATCTACATTGAATTAGGTTGCCATATAGGTTTTTAGTACTATTAATAATACTGTTGGTTTCATCTATTTCTGAACACAATACAAATAATTTATTTGTCACAATAGTACTAGATATGATACAGTTATGCCTGTCTGAACCCTGTGGTTGCATTTATACGTCAGGCCAAACCATGCTTTTTGTCAACTATATTTATTGCTTAATCTATAAACTGACCCATAATCAAGCCAATTACATTTTGGTTATCCTAATGCTGATCTGTTTCTCTACCACCTATTTTGTTTCAAGATGAGCAACTTTTAAATAAGCCATGGACAAACCATGATTCCAGATTCAGAACAAGGCATGTATTAAGAAGCCAGAGTCTATAAGCCTAAAACACATCACAACTTGAATTGTCATTTGTAACTGCCACACAGATAACTGATGGTTTGTAGCAGCGGGTTCAAATATAACAGCATACAATCAACAACCCACAGCCTGTTTTACATATTCAGTATACATGTCCTTCCCTTCCTCCCATAACACCAGAGCTCAGAGTAACCCTGAACATCTATGCAATTATAAAGTAGATGCAGTGGTAGGAAACAGATGCATTTTCTTTACACAGTACATACCTAACTTACAAAATTCACAAACACAAACATCATTATAAGTTGGCAATGTATGTGTGAACCTGACAAGGACAGAGATTGCAGCACCGCAGACACAGGCTATCCAGGACCTCCTGATTTTTTTAAACCTGAAAAGGAGCTGCTATCTAAAATGGAACCAATAAGGGGGTACCCTTTTAGGGGGAAGCAAGGGATGAGGCATTTAGGACAGCAGGTGTAGCAAATTGGATAGAGAAGAGCAGGTTTTCCTTAGATTTTCCTCCTACTCTTTATTAGCTGCTACACTGCCATGTGTTTTGCTGATGGTCTCATGTATGCATGGGGAATTTGGGGGTTAAGCTGGTGAGGATTGGAGTGACCCCTGTTAAAGTGGTCAGCCGGTGGTATAGTGTCAAGAGGTTAATGGGTTTGGGCTGTTACAGAATAACAGCAATTAGACATCTTACACCTGTTCACCCTTGAACGGTTGTTGATTACTTTACCAGCTTGCCCTTTTGTCTGTCAGTGTTCATGATAAGTTGCACATTGCTCTAATCTGTGATTTAACTCTGAATGAGGGAGCTAGCTTAGACTATACAGTATTATTAAGTTAAGACCTATCTTGTTGTTTGTTGTTTAGTCGTGTCCGACTCTTCGTGACCCCATGGACCAGAGCACGCCAGGCCCTCCTGTCTTCCACTGCCTCCCGAAGTTGGGTCAAATTCATGTTGGTTGCTTCGATGACACTGTCCAACCATCTCATCCTCTGTCGTCCCCTTCTCCTCTAAGACCTATCTAGGAGACATGAAAGAATTAGTCTCTCTTTACCTGTGTATCACTGCATAATAGCAACTGTATCAACTATACGTATAGGAAGGGAGGTGGTGCAGTTATAGTTGATAGGGGTTTCATCTCCCTATCTCAATGTCTTGTCCTTTCAATTGTCAATCTTAAGTGTACTTTCTATCAGGTAATCACGGCATAGTGTGGACTCTGCTGAGATATAGCTTTGCTTGCTTTGCAACAAGCTAGAGGAAAAGGACTCCAATTTAGTCCTAACAATTTAAAAGACAATTATTATTTGGGACCACATATTTACAGTGTCATCTTTTCTGGGTGGCAAGGAGCCTACTCTGATCTGGCCCAGAGAGGATAAGTTGTTGTACTCTCTGTGGTACAGTCTGAAGTTTGCAAGATATTTTGAAAATAAAGTTGCTTCCATTTGCTACAATTTAGACTCCATTAAACTAGGGCAGTTCTGGTACTGAAGGTGTCCGCAGCATCTTCTGAAATAGGCAGCTCAGAAGGAGATATAATCCCCCAAAGGTTTGGGGCAAGGTACCCCTCTGCTCAGTCCACTAAGATCTGTTGAAGATCTAGTTGCGTATAATTAATTTCAGTTGCTGGTGCCTGAAGGTGCAGATGTGCTTTGCCACATTCAGCCAAAGAATTTTACGCTCAATTCTCGATTTCCTTGTCTTATTACATCTAATAGAGAGGGGATGTCCTGCTGTCTACAGGAGGCTGAGAGTTCCTCTCTTAGAGAGAAGGTGATGCTAAGGGCCATTTGCAAAGAACCCTAAGTTGCATTCAGAAGGTGATAATGAGTGGTCATCACCTATTTTGGATACTCTTGAATTAAATTGGTTGTAAATTTCAATCTGTTTTCAGGCTAGTTTGGGAATAGAAACAACTTTAGCTGCAGTAGGATGGTCTGTATTGGGAGTTAGATGGGGAATTGCAACCCTACTGGTTATTTCTTCTCTGTACCACTGACCATGGCATTATTCTAGACATACTCCCTGAGGGGTGCAAACATCACAGTGCAGGGGATTCATTTCTGTTTGGATGGTTGATTCCAGAAGGTTGTACATGGATATTATTTTTCTGCCTTGTGGCATTTGTGCTACAGAGTTGATCAGAGATATATATGTTTCCTGCCTCATACATTTCATTATCTAAATAATGAACAGATGTAAACAGAGATGTCACCAGTAAGCAAATGGCACACCTAGCTTTACCTCTCTTTTTTATCTACTACACATTGAGGGCAATGGACGTTCTGAAATAGTTCTTCTTGGACAGGGTCATAGATTGGTTCATGGTCAATAAACTAGGTCTCAATCCAGGCAAAATTTATATACTGGCTGAAATCCAGTAGTAAGTTGCAACTAGAGTAGGCCCATTTAATAAATGGAATTTATGAAGGAATTGACTCACCAAATCTGCACTGATTCAATGGTCCTATACTACTTGTGACTTACTACTGGGTTTCAACCACTGTTTGTGCGTAGGTTGTCTGCTTAAGCAGTGCTCACCTCCTCCAAAAGACAATGTTCTAGATTAGGTGTATTCTTGGATCTACAATTTGTTACTAGATCTACAGGTGACCTTAGTTACTCAGAGTGACTTCTGTTTAGTTTCTTGGAAACATCTGTCTGGTCACAACTGGAAGTGGCATGCTGAACTTCATAAACCCAGGTATAATTCAGCAGATATTTCTTTTATTTCTCACCCTAATTTATTGTCATCCTTACGCCAAATTTCAGCTTAATATTGTGCCTGTGGCTGTCCCTTCATCTCTGCAATATTTTTGATATGGCAATTTCTTTATCTGCGTATTTATAACTAGAGATGGGATATTCATATTTGTCTCCTCAGGGAGATGAATACAAGTATTGCCTCCACAGGTGGCCAGGCCAATTGTACCCTCGCCCCAGAACTGGACCATCCATGGCCATCGTCATTCACCACGCCAGTCATGGAAGTAGCCTGGCTGGGGGTTTCCCTGCCTCCCTGCACTGCTGACCATTCCATTGAGGAGGCGGGATGATGAGTATTCCTGCTCAGCTGCTGAGTGGTCTGAAGTGCAGGGAGGTGGGGGAGCCCCAGCCGGGCTACTTCCACGATTGGTGCAGCACAAATAACGATGGGCTGTGCAGCCGCAAGTAGTAAGTGGACAGCCCAGTTCTGGGGGGAGGGTCCAATTGGCCTGGCCACTTGTGGTGGCAATATTCATATTCAGGTTCCTCGGGAGACAAATAGGAATATCCCATTTCTATTCATAGCCTATCTTTCAATCAAAGAATCTCCTAGTCATGTGGAGAGAAACCAAATAAGTAATGAGTCAAGAGGAGCTATTCAGTTGAAAGGGATCTCTCTCAAATTCAAAAGAAGGAAAAAGATAAAATTACTTTGTCAGTTTTCTTCATGGGCCAGTACCCAACAGTGTTATTCCACTAGTGCAAATAATGCTTGTAAACCTCTAGGCCTGAATCCAATTGGTAGTCCCAATCAGGGTAGACCTATTGAAATAAGAGGATTTACATAAGTGCTGGTTCCATTTAACAATTGATTCAATAGGTCTACTCTGTATGGAAGCAGGAGCTGCATTTAGGCCCTAATTCCAGATTATTTCAAATTAGATAGAACTTGGTTTGTCTTAAATATTCTGATGCAACAAAAAAGTGACTATGTAGTATATGTTACTGAAATAGCTCTAAAATTTACACCTTCACACTTGAGAGTGAAAATATTCATTTTGATGCAACTGGATAAATCAAGAATAATCTCAGTAACATCCCTAGCTCCATTTTTAAAATATAGCCATTCTAATCCTAAAATATTTGAGTTATTAAAATCTGTACTTATCACTGCATCTTTTCCTGGTGGCATCTTTCCCTGGTGATAGGTTACCTACCTTCTACCATATTTGGGTAATAATTGGAGTTAGAAAGTTATTTGAAGGGATCAAGTTGTTTAGTTTTATTTTTGTCTATCACCAAGGACTCTAAAAAAGTTGTGGCTGCTATTACTTCAATGTCTATAGCCAGCCAATCAGAAGAGAAAGACCATAAATAACTGGTCAGTCACATACTTTGGATTACAGGGCCATTTATACATCTGCAAACATAGCAGAAGGGCACAACTGTGAATATAATTTTAAAATTGCAAAAACAATGATGAAAGATTAATAATTCTTCACTCTCACCTCATTTTGTTACTCAACTCCTTATACACTTTGTTTTATTTTCTGCTATCTTATTTGAAATTCTGCTGATGCAGTCTGAAAATCTTGCTATTTACAAGCAATTGGTCTGACACCAAATTTATTGAATAATCACTGAAGAAGTTCTAATTAATTTATCCAGATGTTGTTACATGTCATCAAGTTGCCTTTGACTCATGGCAATCCAATTAATGATCTCCAAAATGTCCTGTTGTCAATAGCCCTACTCAATTCCTGCAGACTCAAAGCTGTGGCTTCCTTAAAGGAGCCAATTTATCTTATGTCTGGTCTTCCTCTTTTCCTGCTACCTTCACCTTTTCCCAGCATTATTGTTTTCCCCAATGAATCTTGCCTTCTCATGATGTGCCCAAGGTATGAAGGTCTCAGATTCATCATTTTTGCCTCCAGAGAAAGTTCAGGCTTGTTGATCTAAGACCCACTTGTTTGTATTTCTGGTAGTCCAGGATATCAGCAAAGCACTCCTCCAGTGCTGTATTTCAAACAAATAAAATTTCTTTGTCAGATTTCTTCACTGTCCAGCTTTCACACTCATACATAGTAGTCAAGAATCCAATAGTGTAATTGACCTTGGCCTTGGTTTCCAATGACACATCCTTACACTTGATTATCTTTTCTAATTCCTTCATTGCTGTCATTCCAAGCCTCAGTCTTCCGATTTCTTGGCTGCAGTCTCCATTTGGATTGATGATTGAACCAAGATCAATCAAAATCTTTAACCATTTAAATTTCTTTATTGTCAACATTAAAGTTCTACAATTCTTCAGTACTCATCCAGATACCTGATACAATATTCCATACTATTTTGATATTCTGTATGTCCAGGCTTCTGACTAGGATAAATTACTGGCAAGTGGCAATGCATAGCGTAATTTCTGAAGGAATTGCATTGACTGTCTATTGCTACTGGGCTAGGTTTAAGATTTCATTATTATCTCTATACACCTTATAGAGATAACACCTTTGGCATTGGTAACATGGGAGACCACCTTCTCCTTTACCGACCCATTCAGTCCTTAAGGCCCTCAGAACAGACCTTAATTGTAATGTTGTGCGCTTTCAGTTCTGCTTTACAGTTCTCCGGAGTGGTGCCTTCATGTTCTACCCACTATATAGAATGCCCTGTACTCACAAATTCAACATGCTCCTATCATTTTCAGTTTTAGACACATGTTGAAAACACACCTGTTTGTGCTGTCTTTCTCTGCATAGTCCATACAAAGGATAAATACTGTAAGTTAATGTCTACATTATATATATCTGTGTTGTGCATTCTGTATTACCTATGGTATATGGCATATACAATGTGCTTTATCATTTTATAGATCACTTTTAATTGTTTGAATCTAAGTAGTTTGTACTTTTAACTAAATAAATATTTGCAGAATGTCTGTGTAACTACCCTAGATTTATAAAGCAGAAGTTGTGGATCAAATAAAAAAAAAATCCAATTCTACTACATAGCATACAAATCGCAGAAAAGAAATTAATATTTAACTACACTCTGAGTCATCCAAAGTTTTTAAACAATCATTATTAATTTTTCACCACAGTATACTTTTCTGAAAGATTGGCCAAAATCTTCCAGAGTAGTTATATCAGCTTACCGCTAACAATGTAACTTCTGGAGGAAAATTGCTTGAAGTTAAGATATCATTACAGAGACCTGTTTTGCACTGAGCTAAGTATACAACAGATAATGTCTATGGTGAGTTCTTAATATGGAGCAACTTGTCTCCAGTAATTACATCATTGACATAAAGCTGATGTAACTATTGAGAAGGATTTGGGCCATTAATTTATACATCTAAGAGCTGTATACATTTTCAAGTAGAAAATAAATCTTCTAAAGTTTATCAAGGTCTTGTTGTTGTTTACTCATTAAGTCGTGTCCGACTCTTCGTGACCCCATCGACCAGAGCACGCCAGGCCCTCCTGTCCTCCACTGCCTCCTGAAGTTGGGTCAAATTCATGTTGGTAGCTTCAATGACACTATCCAACCATCTCATCCTCTGTCGTCCCCTTCTCCTCTTGCCTTCACACTTTCCCAACATCAGGGTCTTTTCCAGGGAGTCTTCTCTTCTCATGAGATGGCCAAAGTATTGGAGCCTCAGCTTCAGGATCTGTCCTTCCAGTGAGCACTCAGGGTTGGTTTCCTTCAGAATGGATTGTTCTCCTTGCAGTCCAGGGGACTCTCAAAAGTCTTCTCCAGCACCACAATTCAAAAGCATCAATTCTTCGGCGGTCAGCCTTCTTTATGGTCCAGCTCTCACTTCCATACATCACTACTGGAAAAACCATAGCTTTGACTATGCGGACCTTTGTCGGCAAGGTAATGTCTCTGCTTTTTAAGATGCTGTCTAGGTTTCTCATCGCTTTCCTCCCAAGAAGCAGGTGTCTTTTAATTTTGTGGCTGCTGTCACCATCTGCAGTGATCATGGAGCCCAAGAAGGTAAAATCTGTCACTGCCTCCATATCTTCCCCTTCTATTTCCCAGGAGGTGATGGGGCCAGTGGCCATGATCTTAGTTTTTTTGATGTTGAGCTTCAGACCATTTTTTGCGCTCTCCTCTTTCACCCTCATTAAGAGGTTCTTTAATTCCTCCTCACTTTCTGTCATCAGAGTGGTATCATCTGTATATCTGAGGTTGTTGATACTTCTTCCGGCAATCTTAATTCTGGCTTGGGATTCCTCCAGTCCAGCCTTTCGCATGATGTATTCTGCATATAAGTTAAATAAGCAGGGAGATAATATACAGCCTTGTCATACTCCTTTCCCAATTTTGAACCAATCAGTTGTTCCATTTCCAGTTCTAACTGTTGCTTCCTGTCCCACATATAGATTTCTCAGGAGATAGATAAGGTGGTCAGGCACTCCCATTTCTTTAAGAACTTGCCATAGTTTGCTGTGGTCTACACCGTCAAAGGCTTTTGCGCAGTCAATGAAGCAGAAGTAGATGTTTTTCTGGAACTCTCTGGCTTTCTCCATAATCCAGAGAATGTTAGCAATTTGGTCTCTAGTTCCTCTGCCTCTTCGAAATCCAGTTTGTACTTCTGGGAGTTCTCGGTCCACATACTGCTGAAGCCTGCCTTGTAGGATTTTGAGCATAACCTTGCTAGTGTGTGAAATGAGTTCAATTGTACAGTAGTTGTACAATTAACCAATGCCCTGGATCCATTCCAGTCGGGCTTCAGGCCGCGTCATGGCACGGAAACGGCACTGGTCGCACTGTTGGATGACCCGTTGAGGGAGGCTGACCGGGGCAAAATGTCCTTGTTGGTCCTCCTCGATATCTCAGCCGCCTTTGATACCGTCGACCACGGTATCCTCCTGGGGAGGCTCTCCGAGCTGGGAATCGGTGGCCTGGCGCTTGCCTGGCTCCGATCCCTCTTGGAGGACCGTCCCCAGAGAGTACAGCTTGGGGAGAGTGTTTCGGCCCCGTGGAGTCTCAATTGTGGGGTTCCGCAGGGGTCGATCCTCTCCCCAATGCTGTTTAACATCTATATGAGGCCGCTGGGAGGAGTCATCAGGGGGTGTGGGGCTTCGTGCCATCAGTATGCTGATGACACCCAGCTCTACATCTCCTTTTCACCTACCTCAGTGGATGTCGTTTCGTCCCTTGAGCGCTGTCTGGAGGCCGTGCTGCAATGGATGCAGCTGAATGGGTTGAGGTTGAACCCGGACAAGACGGAGGTCTTGAGGGTGGGTGGCCCCTCAGTTGGCGGTTTGGGAAACTCCCTCTCTTTTGGGGGGGTGACTCTCACCGCAAAGAGTGAAGTGCGCAGCTTGGGGATACATCTGGACCCGGCGCTTACCATGGAAACCCAGGTGGCATCCGTGGCCCGCTCCGCCTATTTCCACCTATGGCGGATTGCCCAGCTGCGACCCTATCTTGATGGTGGGGCCCTCACCACTCTTGTCCATGCGCTTGTAATCTCGAGATTAGATCACTGTAATGCGCTCTACGCGGGGCTACCTTTGAGATTTTTGCGGAAGCTTCAAATGGTGCAGAATGCGGCGGCCAGACTCCTTAGTGGGGTGAGAAAATACCAACATATATCTCCCACTCTGGCTGCCTTGCATTGGCTGCCCATTCGCTTCCGCATTGATTTCAAAGTGTTGATGATGACGTATAAAGCCCTAAACGGTTTAGGACCTCGATACCTGGCAGATCGCCTTCTCCCACCTAGTTCTACCCGAATCACCCATCATAGCCAGGAGGGACGGCTGAGGGGCCTAACACCGAGAGAGGCCCGGAAAGAAAGAACAAGAAACCGGGCCTTCTCGGCAGTGGCCCCTCGGCTTTGGAATAACCTTCCATCAGAGATCCGCCTGGCTCCCTCGCTGGGTGTTTTTAAGAGCCAATTAAAAACTTGGCTCTTCAGGCAGGCCTTCCCTCCTGTCAATATTTGATTTTATTTTATTATAATTTTGTTTTTTCTCCATCTTGAGTATTATTAATATTAATATTATTGTTTTGAACTGTTTTATTTTAATTTTAATTGTTCTAGTGTTTTTATATTTAATGTTTATGGAACCCGCCCTGAGTAGACTTTGTCTAAAAAGGCGGGACAAAAATCGAATAAATAAATAAATAAATAAATAAATAAATAAATAAATAAATAGTTGGAGCATTCTCTGGCACTGCCCTTCTTTGGGACTGGGATGTAGACTGATCTTTTCCAATCCTCTGGCCTCTGCTGCGTTTTCCAAACTTGCTGGCATATTGAGTGTAGCACCTTAACAGCGTCATCTTTTAAGATTTTAAATAGTTGAACTGGAATGCCATCACCTCCACTGGCCTTGTTGTTAGTCATGCTTTCTAAGGCCCACTTGACTTCACTCTCCAGGATGTCTGGCTCAAGGTCAGCAACCATATTATCTGGGTTGTCCGGGACATCCAGATCTTTCTGGTATAATTCCTCTGTGTATTCTTGCCACCTTTTCTTGATGTCTTCTGCTTCTGTGAGGTCCCTACCATTTTTGTCCTTTATCATGTCCATCTTTGCATGAAGATTAGGCATCCTTCAGTCTCGAGAGAGTATGGTAACGTGCTCTGTATGGAGGACTTGGAACAGCGTCTAGTGTGGCTGAGAAGGCCAATTCAAGAGTGACAATCCCTTCCACACTGAAGACAAATACAATCTGTCCCCTGTCCAGCTCCCTGATTTTGCTGCTTTCGGGACTGCCTCTTTGCCTCGGCCTGCTGGACAAGGGTCTCTTCAAATTGGGAGAGGCCGTGATGCAACGCCTGCCTCCAGGCTGAATGCTCAGATGTCAGGGTTTCCCATCTGTTGAGGTCCATTCCTAAGGCCTTCAGATCCCGCTTGCAGATATCCTTGTATCGCAGCTGCGGTCTCCCTCTGGGGTGATTTCCCTGCACTAATTCTCCATACAGGAGATCTTTTGGAATCCGACCATCAGCCATTCTCACGTCATGCCCAAGCCAACGTAGACGTCGCTGTTTCAGTAATGTATACATGCTAAAAATTCCAGCTTGTTCTAGGACTACTCTATTTGGAACTTTGTCCTGCCGTGCACAAAGGGTCTAGGACTCACTGCAGTACAGGAGTGTGCTCAGGACACAGGCTCTATAGACCTGGATCTTGGTATATGCCATCAGCTTCTTATTAAGCCATACTCTCTTTGTGAGCCTAGAGAACATGGTAGCTGCTTTGTCAATGCGTTTATCCAGCTTTACATCTAGGGAGAGAATGTCAGAGATCGTTGAGCAAGGTACACAAAGCCATGAACAACCTCCAATTCTTGCGTAGAGATGGTAATAGAGGGAGGTGAGTCCACGCCCTGGCCCATGACTTGTGTTTTCTTCAGGCTGATTGTTAATCCAAAATCTTGGCAGGCCTTGCTAAAACGATTCATGAGTTGTTGGAGGTCTTCAGCAGAATGGGCAACAACAGCTGCATCATCGGCGAAGAGGAAATCTCACATGCATTTCAGATGGACTTTGGTCTTCGCTCTCAATCTAGAGAGATTAAAGAGCTTTCCATCTGATTTAGTCTGGAGACAGACACCTTCTGTTGCAGTTCCAAAGGCGTGCTTCAGCATGACAGCAAAAAAGATCCCAAACAGGGTCGGCGCGAGGACACAGCCCTGTTTCACTCCGCTTCGGATGTCAAAGGGATCTGATGTTGAGCCATCAAAAACTACAGTGCCCTTCATTTCCTCATGAAAGGACCTGATGATGTTAAGGAGTTGAGGTGGACATCCAATCTTGGGAAGGATTTTAAAAAGGCCGTCCCTGCTAACCAAATCAAAGGCCTTTGTGAGATCTATGAAGGCCACAAAGAGTGGCTGTTGTTGTTCCCTACATTTCTCCTGCAACTGTCTGAGGGAGAATACCATGTCAGTGGTGGATCTATTAGCTCGAAATCCACAGTGTGATTCTGGATAGATTCTGTCTGCAAGCACCTGGAGTCTCTTCAGCACAACACGGGCAAGCAGCTTCCCTACAACGCTGAGAAGAGAGATGCCACAGTAGTTATTGCAGTCGCCCCTGTCTCCTTTGTTCTTATACAATGTGACGATGTTTGCATCCTTCATGTCCTGTGGTACTCCACCTTCCCGCACGAAGCCTGGGTAAAATAATATGGAGGATAGGCTGTTACCCAAGCAGCAAATCCCCCCTCTCCATGTTGCTGAAATAGTCCAATGGAAAGGCAAGAGCCAATACAACTGGTTCCAGCGACGTTGCAGGAGTTGCCAGAATGACACAAACTGCCTCCGGGACTCCAGCTCCGGATTTTGCCTCGAGGCTAACTCCTGAAGCCTTTTCCATCAGTGGATATAGCCACAAGGCAGTGGAGGTTTGAAATCAGAGTTTTCCTTCTCCTAGATGGACTGCCTTCCAAGGCTGACAAGCCCCACCTACCCAGCCTGCTCCCTAATAGTGCGGAGATTAGAACACAGGCCTCCAGCTGCTGGACCTTGTCTTCTAAAAGGACCACCAACTAACACTTAGAGCATTTTTACCCAGGCACCTCATTGGCAAGAAAATAGACATGCCACAGGTGTTACAAATGCAACAGATCCTGCACTCTCCATCTCGACTGATTGCTCAGTGAATTGAAAAAGAGAGAGGAAGTCTGATCCTACCCCTAAAACTTTCCTGCACCCAGGTGTATGCAATGCTATTTGGCTTTCCTATTTACCAGATTAGAGTCAAAAATATAATCAGAGAAATGTCCTCCCAAACACAACTCACCTCCTGCCTCAGCTTCCTCTTCAGGAAAAGAGCTTAGAGCTTCTGCTCGCACTCATTTAAAGCCAAAACCCCACGAAATGTTCCTTTAATATCTCCAATTTTCTTGAACAGATCTCTGGTTTTCCCCTTTCTATTATTTTCCTCTATTTCTTTGCACTGTTCATTTAAGAAGGCCCTCTTGTCTCTCCTTGCTATTCTTTGGAAGTCTGCATTCAATTTTATGTAACTTTCCCTATCTCCCTTGCATTTTGTTTCCCTTCTCTTCTCTGCTATTTGTAAGGCCTCGTTGGACAGCCACTTTGCTTTCTTGCATTTCCTTTTCTTTGGGATGGTTTTTGTTGCTGCCTCCTGTACAATGTTACGAGCCTCCATCCATAGTTCTTCAGGCACTCTGTCCACCCAATCTAGTTCCTTAAATCTGTTCTTCACTTCCACTGTGTATTCATAAGGGATTTGGTTTAGATTATACCCAGTGGTTTTTCCTACTTTCTACAGTTTAAGCTTGAATTTTGCTATAAGAAGCTAATGATCAGAGCCACAATCAGCTCCAGGTCTTGGTTTTGCTGACTGTATAGAACTTCTCCATCTTTGGCTGCAGAGAACATAATCAATCTGATTTCGGGATTGCCCATCTGGTGATGTCCATGTGTAGAGTTGCCTCTTGTGTTGTTGGAAAAGAGTGTTTGTGATGACCAGCTTGTTCTCTTGACAAAACTCTATTAGCCTTTGCCCTGCTTCGTTTTGAACTCCAAGGCCAAACTTACCTGTTGTTCTTTTTATCTCTTGACGCCCTACTTTAGCATTTCAGTCCCCTATAATGACAAGAACATCTTTCTTTGGTGTCAGTTCTAGAAGGTGTTGTAAGTCTTCATAGAATTGGTCAATTTCGGCCTCTTCAGCATCGGTGGTTGGTGCATAAACTTGGATTACTGTGATGTTGAAAGGTCTTCCTTGGATTCGTATTGAAATCATTCTATCATTTTTGAGATTGTATCCCAGTACAGCTTTTCCCACTCTTTTGTTGACTATGAGGGCTACTCCATTTTTTCTACAGGATTCTTGCCCACAGTAGTAGATATGATAGTTGTCTGAATTGAATTCACCCATTCCCATCCATTTTAGTTCACTGACACCCAGGATGTCAATGTTTATTCTTGCCATCTCTTGTTTGACCACATCCAGCTTACCAAGGTTCATAGATCTTACATTCCAGGTTCATATGCAGTATTTTTCTTTGCAGCATCGGACTTTCCTTTCACTTCGAGGCACATCCGCAGATGAGCGTCCTTTCGGCTTTGGCCCAACCACTTCATTAGCTCTGGAGCTACTTGTCCTTGTCCTCCGCTCTTCCTCAGTAGCATGTTGGACGCCTTCCGACCTGAGGGGCTCATCTTCCAGCATCATATCTTTTAGCCTTTTGTTTCTGTCCATGGAGTTTTCTTGGCAAAGATACTGGAGTGGCTTGCCAGTTCCTGCGCCAGGTGGATCGCGTTTAGTCAGAACTCTCCACTATGACCTGTCTGTCTTGGGTGTCCCTGCACGGCATAGCCCATAGCTTCTCTGAATTACTCAAGCCCCTTCGCCATGACAAGGCAGCAATCCATGAAGGGGATCAAGGTCTTAGTGCCATGTATATACTATACTATTCAGTACAGATCAGATGCTCCCATCTTCAAGACAAAGAGATAGCTCAAGTCCTTGGGCCAAATCCAAATTTAGTGCCAACTAGAATAGACTAGTTACTGTAGGTGATTAGTAAGTCCCCATTAATTTAAAAGAGTCTGCTCTAACTGAAATTTATATTGGATTTAGCCTCTTGTTCTTGAGTAAGAACTTGTCTCATGTTAAAGATAGCAGTGAGGTTGCCAACAGTACTGTACACCACACAATATGTATTGGTGTATCCAGATCCTGCTGTCCCAGTTAAAATACTGATTGATCTGATGGAGAAATTTTAGATTAGATGTAGAATTACTTTTGATTGATTGATTGAATATACCATCCCACTAATGGAATGCACTATTCTGGGTGGTTTACAGCAAGTAAAAACACATAGTCAAATTAAATGTAAAACACATAAATAATAAACAACTAAGAAGACATAATTTTACAGCTTATTATCAGAACGTGAGACATAAAAAAGAAAATCAGGCTGGGTATCCAATGAAGGCCTCTCTGAAAAGGAGAGTTTTCAGGTGCCTTTTAAATGTTGCGAGGGAGGGAGCCAGGTGCAGTTCCACTGGGAGTTGATTCCAGAGTTTTTGTGCCACCACAAAGAAGGCTCTAGTTCTAATAGATGGTTTTCTGGCCTCTTCTGGAGTGGCCACCCGGAGAAGCATCTGGAAAGACCTAGTGATGGGGGTAGGTTACATTGGGGAAAGACACTCCAACAAATAACATGGCCACAAACCGTGTAGGGCTTTGTAGGTCATCATCAAAACATTGAATTTAACCCAGATTTCAATGATGAATAAAAGAATAATTATGAATAATATCATTTTGCCCACTAAAGCATATAACCCAACAGAGGATACACTTTCAAAGATGTTGACAGTCAGTGTGATGAGAATCCAGTGCTGAACTTTGATTGCAAAATGCCTAAATTTTCTAAGAAAGTATTAGGCAAATCCAAATATAACTTTCAGTATTACCTTGGAATGAAAATCCTGGTAGAGGACAAAGGATGGGAAGAGTGTAGCCTAAGCTTTTCTATACAAATCATCTTCTCCAGCATTAACTGACTCATGTTATGCAGAAAAAACCTAGGTGATACTTTGCATAAATGATTGCATTCCTGTTTCTCCCAAATCCCATCTCACTTGTAGCTATTAAAGCTTCTCTCACAACTGTAGCAATATCCACTCCACGCCTTCCCTGTTTCTTCTCCCTAGTGACTTGAACTGTAGTGGGAAACAAATTTATTTCAGTGTGCTCATTTGCAGATTACAGTCTATTTTCCTCAGACATTTGGAGTACAATATGCAGTATTTTAACTAATGTGCAATGCTTGAAGTATTTACATAGTATACATGATCATGCAAGTGGAGATCAAGTGCAATGGGAAACAGATTTCTGTTCTTAGTGCTACATGCACATAGGCATCCTTCAGTCTCGAGAGACTATGGTAACATGCTCTGTATGGAGGACTTGGAACAGCGTCTAGTGTTTCGACGCCGTATGCGAAGCTGGAGTGTCCTCTCCAGAGCATGAAGCCTGGGTAAAATAATATGGAGGATAGGCTGTTACCCAAGCAGCAAATCCCCCCTCTCCACGTCGCTGAAATAGTCAAATGGAGAGGCAAGAGCCAATACAACTGGTTCCAGTGACGTCGCAGGAGTTGCCAGAACGACACGAACTGCCTCCGGGACTCCGGCTCCGGATTTTGCCTCGAGGTTAACTCCTGAAGCCTTTTCCATCAGTGGATATAGCCACAAGGCAGTGGAGGTTTGAAATCGGAGTTTTCCTTCTCCTAGACGGACTGCCTCCCAAGGCTGACGAGCCCCACCTACCCGGCCTGCTCCCTCATGGCATGGACGACGATGGCGGCGCCTCAGTGGTGGTTTGAAGTCGGAGTTTTCCTTCTCCTAGATGGGCTGCCTCCCAAGGCTGACAAATGTGTGGCCTAAATATTATGCTTCATGTATCTGAAATAGATTTTGATTTACAAAAGCTCAGTGAAATATGTTAGTCTTGAAAGTGCTACCAAGTTTTGTTTTTGTTACACATGTTGAAAAAAACCCCAATCCTAGCTAACTTTTGAAACTTCCACTGAATTCTGTGAAACATACTCCCAGATAAATCCATGTAGGATTACTGCTGTAATCTCTTAACAGTGTACTCCTCTCCAGATTACTCAAAGGTAAATTCCCCTCTACCAGTGACCCTTACCCCCAAGCAGCCTCTCTCTAAGGTGCCATAGGACTGGACGTTGCTCGAGCTACTCTTGGGATCCCCAAACTTATTTCCCCTAACAACTGATCCTATAGTGTTTACTCAGAGGCTAATGCCATGGTTTCCAATGGAAGTTTTCAAAACAGCAGCAGTGTTGCTAATCCGTGCAAACACGTCCAGACAAAAATAAAAACAGCTAACAAATAAAAAGCAAACATGCAGCAAGTAGAAACTTATTGTTACATTTCAAGGTGAGATTTCGTGGACACAGACAACTTGCCTGAAAAAAGTGGATGCAGCCACAAAAGCTCGCCTTGAAATGCAACGGTCTTAAAGGTGTCATAACATTTTTGTTTTTTACCTGTTTTTATTTGGATATGCCTACAAGAGAGCTTTCTCCCAGGTCCAGAGGACCAGGACTGGAGCCCTTATTTTTAAAAAACGCACACATAAAGCCACAGTTCTCGGCATGCAGCAAGTCAACACAGGCGCCGTTAACTCGTTTCTACAATTGGCGTAATTTGACAGCGTTTTTCATCGCCTCCTGACGGCAGGCTGGGAAACATAGTACTTTATGAAGCGCGTGGGGCGGGAAAGAGCGAGCCCAGCGCTCCATCCGTCGCCCTGTTCCCTCTCCGCTCTCCTCGCGCCAAAAGCCATCGCTCGGAGTGACAAAGGAAAGTCACGGTACCCCCTCTCTCGCCGTTGCTAAGCGACCCCGGAGAAGGCGCATTGGGCAGCCAAGAGTGCGGGGGGAGCGACCGTAGGTATCACGTATGAGACTCATCTCCTCCTCCCCCCCCACTTTGTTTGCTTGTTTTTTAATCAACGGCACCTCGAAGTGTAACGTTGCTGACCCGGATGTGACGGAGCGTGGGCGCCCCTTTTGAACAGGGCGGGATCAGAAGTGGGCGAGGGAAGCCTCGCGAGCGGATCGGGGATTCGCCGCCCTTTCCCGCCCAGAAAGAACGGAAGCGGCTCACGTGATCCGCGAGAAACCCCGTGATCGGAGCGGGACGAGGAGAGGCCGCTATGGCTACCGCGCTGGATATCAAGATCAAAAGGGCCAACAAAGTGTATCATTGCGGGGTGAGTCTTCCGGGGGCGCCTTGGTATTAGGAAGAGCTTGGGGGGGGGGTGTCGGATGAAAACGAAGTATTGTCCGCTTGCTTTTTTCGGGCAAAGGCTGCTATGCTAGAACCCCCTCCATTGGCCCTACAGGGAGGGAGGCAGGCAGGCTTAGGAGTCTCCTTCTCCTGGGTTCAGGGAGCGGACCTCGTTCCCTCCAAGTAGCAGCCGCGGCGGTAGAGCGGTTTCAACTGCAGGACTGCGGCCGATGGCTGGGGGGTTGAAATGCTTCCGGGGTGGAGGAGGGAGAGGGCTCGTTCCTCTGGCTTACAGAACTAGCGTTGCAAGGAAAGAGAAACTCTAAAATCTTAATATATGGAGGTCAGGGAGAAGTTATGTAGGCCTTTTTGCAGTGGAAGGGGATATGGCCATTTATTTGTTTTAAATGTTTGCACCCTTTCTTTTTAAAGAGGTTCATTTCCTCATGTGATTTCTCCGCTTATTGTGCCGTCAGGCAGATAGTTACTACGTCATCTGGCATTTTGCCTGATATAGGATTCGCATTATAGCAAAAACATAGTTTGTATGCCAGCTGCACACTAGCATTAGAAGCTGAGAGTAGTTTCTTCCTGAATGTTATTAATAATACAGACTTCTATAGCAATTCATAAGAAGCAAAAGGGAATGTTTGATTTTATAACAAATATCGCCTTTTGCTCATTAAACTTATATGTACATTCTAAACCACTGAGCTATCCAGTCAGTTAAGCCTTTCATTTATGGTGACACACTCGATTGATTGTAATTTTACCTTGCCTTTTCCATTAAAAATGCCCCAAGGTTGCTTACATCATTAAAATATAATGTCATAGGCATCCTTCAGTCTCGAGAGACTATGGTAACGTGCTCTGTATGGAGGACTTGGAACAGCGTCTAGTGTGGCTGAGAAGGCCAATTCGAGAGTGACAATCCCTTCCACACTGAAGACAAATACAATCTGTCCCCTGTCCAGCTCCCTGATTTTGCTGGTTTCGGGACTGCCTCTTTGTCTCGGCCTGCTGGACAAGGGTCTCTTCAAATTGGGAGAGGCCGTGATGCAATGCCTGCCTCCAGGCTGAACGCTCAGATGTCAGGGTTTCCCATCTGTTGAGGTCCATTCCTAAGGCCTTCAGATCCCGCTTGCAGATATCCTTGTATCGCAGCTGCGGTCTCCCTCTGGGGCAATTTCCCTGCACTAATTCTCCATACAGGAGATCTTTTGGAATCCGACCGTCAGCCATTCTTACAACATGCTTGAGCCAACGTAGATGTCGCTGTTTTAGTAATGTATACATGCTAAAAATTCCAGCTCGTTCTAGGACTACTCTATTTGTAACTTTGTCCTGCCAGGTGATACCAAAAATGCGTTGGAGACAGCGCGTATGGAACGTGTTCAGCTTCCTCTCCTGCCGTGCACAAAGGGTCCAGGACTCACTGCAGTACAGGAGTGTGCTCAGGACACAGGCTCTATAGACCTGGATCTTGGTATATGCCATCAGCTTCTTATTTAGCCATACTCTCTTTGTGAGTCTAGATAAAATATAATACTTAAAGCCAAAAACAAGTATACAAATATTAAAAAGGATCAAGCAAATACCAGTTGAAGAAATGGTAAACAAAAGCAATACTAAAAACATTCAAAGCAGTAAGCCACAGCAATCCATTTTAAAAATACCACTCTGTCAGCCAGTCGCTGAGGGAAGGCTTGCCTGAAGAGAAAGGTCTTTGCCTGCTTGCAGAAGAACTGCAAAGATGGGGCCAGCCTGGCCTCCTGTAGGAGGGAGTTCCAAAGTCTGGGAGCAGCAACACACAAAAATACCCATTTTGATAGCAACAAGTAGGCTTGAAAACAGTTTGATATGTCTCACCCAGTACTTTTATGTGCCCCAACAAAATTGTTTCAGGATCCAGTGATATCTAACTACCTATGCTCAAACAGTTTGTCAAAAGAAATGTATTTTCAACGAAAAGAAAACACAAGATTGCATATTTTATGTTGTAAATTACATCCAATAGTGTTTTGTATGAACAATTGATATTTTATGAGGTTTAAAGTAGCACTGAGTATTGTATGAACATTCAGACTCATTGAAATTAATTTTGAATTGATATTCCCCCAAATTTGCTTCTATTCTATGAAGCTTATATTCAAATACAAGTCCTTTTTTTGTTTTGTCTTATAATATAAGAGAGCTGATTTGTTGTTTCCTTTCAAATTTCTGCTTGTTATGTCTGAATCTGGTACTGCAGCTTATGTAATACATGGTTTGTTTCCCTAGCTGCCCCACTCTGAAAGCAGGAGCTGACAAAATTGGAGGTTGATGAACAGACAATTCATGGCAAAAGCAACAAGCAATGACTACAGTAAACCATGCTTGATATCATTTATGAAGCTAGCCATTCTCATACCTCCTACACTGGATGGAGTGGGAAGAATCTGTCATAATAGGCCCCTGTGTGCTTACTGAAGTCTTCTGCAAATTGCCAGTTCAGACTGTGTCAAGAACCATCAGTCCCCCCTGCAGAACTCTGCAGGGAGAGGATCCAACAAGGGAGTGTTAAAAGAGAGCAAGAGCTCTGGCTTCACCTATTACCATGTCAACAGTACGCCATCATGCTACCTGTGCAAGATCACTCCCTGCCAAGTCTAGATTTCCATAGAAAAACTGAATCCACTCATGTTTTTGTAAGCCTCTTTCCTCAGAACCTAAACAAAACCTTTCTCCCAAGCTGGCCGTGCTTTAATGTCTGAGTGTGTCTCAGGGTAGATTATCTTTCTTTGTGAAGGTTGGAGATGTATTCCAAAGCATTCTCCATCTTCTCATACAGGCCGGTGATTTTGAGAAATAGTCTGGGATGTGAAACAGTTCTTGGATTGTTACTCATAGCATTGTTTCAGGACCATTTTTAGTCAAACGATTTAGGCATACAATGATCTAGGCATCAAATGTCAAAAGAATTGTTTGGTTTACTTAGTGCCACTCTCAGAATGCATTTTTTTTTCATGAAGTTTCTAGGTACAGTAAAGGAATTTTCCAATATATCTCATTAATAATGAACCACAATCTCTCTGATACACAGTCTTGTTCTACTTAGGAAGTCATCTGTCACTATTGTGACACAAATGAATGTTGATAAAAGTTTCATTTATACCATTTTTTATTCTGCAGAGTTCTAAATCATGCTATTGTAAGGTGAAAAAGCAGGAAGAGCCCGATGAACAAAATAGATCTGCAGTTTGCACTGGGTGTTACTACAGTATTTAGCAATGCTGCATAATAGGGGAGATGGGACAGATGAATGCCAGACAAATTATATACCCTGTACTGTTCGCTATGCTGTCCTTTCCCCCGTTGGTGGATGTTGCTTTTGAGAAGCTTTGTGACCTCTGGTTGCCACTGAACCTAGAGAAACAGATGGATTTCATGTTCTTTTTTATTTTTCTCCACTTAGGAAGTGCTCACTGGAGTGGTGGTCATAACAAGTAAAGATGCCATCCAGCACCAGGGAATTTCATTAACAATGGAAGGGACTGTAAACCTACAGCTGAGTGCCAAAAGTGTTGGAGTGTTTGAAGCCTTCTACAATTCAGTAAAGGTACACATAGTTTAAAAAAATATCTTGAAAAACTTTCCAAAGCCTGTTAGTTATATGTGTAACATCAAAGCATCACATGAAGGTTTAATTGATTTCAGCTGTTTGTTTGGTGCTGCTAAGGTTTAATTTGCCTAAACAAACAAAAGTACTTTATAAAACATGATCCCAGATACACTTACTGTCTTAGCCAGAGAGTGCATTTGGGTGACCATATCTCAGTTTATGGCAATACATATAAAACTATTTCATTTCTAATTACATAAGTAGGAACAGAAGTAGTTTTTCATTTCAACATTGAGAAATAGAAAGAATGCACTCCTAGGCAATATTAAACATCATGCATTGCTGTTTGATTAGAGAAATACAAATTATCTGACATCCTGCATCATCTGTTTTTTATACAAGCCTGTGCACTTCCTGGAATTGCTGTTCAGCTTTCTAAGTGCTCGCCATTTAAACTTTTACTACAAGAAACTACAAAAAGATGCTAATCTTGGGACCAGTTGCGTGGAAGAGGGTGGAATCCCGATCAGTGGGGTGTCCAGTCACTCCCTGGGACCCACCAAGTTCCCTGGGACCCACTCTCTGGGACCCACCAACATCTAGCTCCCCAGTAGACCTAGGAGAAACTATGGTGGACTGTGTAAGCCAGGAATCGGAAGAGAGCTTGAGAGATGATAGAAGTCTCAAAAAGGAAGACAGAGAGGGAAAGGTGGAACAGTCAGGGGGAGCGGGAAAAGACTCATAGGAAATGAGGGATCTAAAGGAGGAATTGGTGGGAATAGGGAGGAGGAAGATAAGGGATGTGCTGGAGGGAGCAAATGGAGGCTTTGGAGCTAACAACTCAAAAAAAGAGAGAAACTTGGAGCCTGCTGAGGAAAAGGAGGAGGTAAAAGCGGAGGAAGAGAGCACCTGAGAAGTCACTGCAGAAACCCGTGGTGAGGTTTTCCTCTTGGAAGCAGAGTCAAAGGAAACCTCTGATATGCTCAGGAGTGAGCTTGAGTTAAGGAAGACTGGGGAAATTGGTACGGCTGAGGTGTAGATGAAGCAGAGAGTCAGCATAAAGCCTAACCGCCCTGCAAATCATCTTATTGGTGAGAGAGGGATTGGAGGGAGAAGAGATGCCAGGCCCTAGAAGCTAAAAAGAGGGGAGAATATAGAGATACTAACAAATTCTGGAGAGGTCCAAAAGAGAAGGTTTGTCAGACCCCTAAATCATGACATCACCAGGAAAGCTACCAAGGGAGCCTTTGAGTGTGTATTTATTGTGGGCATATAGACCATCACTGTTACAACCCTACCCTTGCCTAACCTTCTTGGGAAGGATACATGTAAGACAAAGTGACCTTGATACTTGTGATATTTGCTGTAAGACTGAAACCAGAATCCTCCCAAGAGAGAACTTGGGGAAGAAGTTGTTCGAGAGATACTATGTTAATATCTGTTTCAAGAAATCTCAAGTTGCTGGTATTGACAATGTACCTGTTCAGTTGATAAATCTAGTTCATTTGCATGAACCCAGGTCTCTTCTTGTGGACGAATAATGGATGAAAGCAGTCTTCGTAGGCCCCTTGGATTGATTTCATTTCATTTCTATACCACGCCATCTAGTGGCAGACCACTATCTGGGCGGTTTTCAATATTGAATAAACAAAAGACAACTGTCCCCCATTCAAGAGAATTGGGAGGAATTGGACTGATATATTTCAATAAAGTCAAGAGCTTATTCTTCTTGTTCCCACATTGCTGTGCCTTTCTATAAGCCACATGCTGTGTGAGTTTCTTAATGGTCAGATGCTTAATATTAATGAAGAAACTTGGGCCTAGGAGGGCTCATTGGTGGACATCTTACTGCCAGCAATAGATATTGAGAGGTGCTGAGGGCAAAGCCTCAACATTAAATGAAAGGTCCTTCTCACTGGTTCTAGACTAGTCCCTGCAGTCCAAAACAAGCAGGAACATGTATTCTTCTATTTGATGCTGTGTTGCAATAGTCAGCTGGTTTCTCCTAGCCCATTTTATTGTCATTTTCTCAACTATTTGAACATTGCTTTACAGAAATTAAGTGAGTAAAAATTTATTAACTGACAATTGTTCAAAGTAGTTTTATAATAACACTGGGAAATTTAAAGTTTGTTTGTTTGTTCCATCAAAAGTCTTTAAAGATCACATAAGAAGTTGAACTAAGGAGGATGATTCCATGAGTTAAGGGCTGTTCAGATCTGGATGTCAAGATGTGTTCAGTACTGTGTGCACTGAGGGTTCTTCATATGACTGAGCAGTGCAATGATAATATAAATGCCGCTAAATAGCAGCAAAGTTGCAAATGTAAACAGGCCATTTTTCTATCGTTTGGTGGGGTTTTTTGGCTTTTTAATAGTTGACAAATACACATGTATGCATGTGTTAGAAATGTAATGCTAAACATGTTTACTGAGTATAGTAAGCCCCATAGAGTTTATTTGTGCATAATGCATTGTGAGTATAGGATTGCAACCTCAGAACCTTTAAAGTGAATAAGCGAGATTGCTGCTCTGTCTCTTACATGCCTATGGTAAGTATGCATTTTCAAATATTCAGCTGATTTGTTGCTTATGTTTGATGTTGCTGTAATTCTCTTAAATGTCTGTGTTTTCTTCTTCTTTTAATAGCCTATACAGCTTATTAATAATACTGTGGAAATGGTAAAACCTGGAAAACTTCCCAGTGGTAAAACAGAAATTCCTTTCGAGTTTCCACTGCAAGTGAAGGGAAACAAAATCCTCTATGAAACTTACCATGGAGTTTTTGTCAATATACAAGTAAGAGATGGATAAATCGGTGTTGTTAGCAAAGTATTTTTTATATCAGTACCGTTATCAAAGCATAGGCTGGGAACTTATGGCCTGATGTCTCAATTTGCCTGCAAAGACTTCTCGGGTGGTTCTGCTCCTGCCTCTTTGCAGAAGGAAGAGGGGCAGCAGAGGGGACTCCTGACTGAGCCACGGTCTCAAGGACTGCTCTGCAAGGCTGCAGCTCAGTGCCACTCCACCTTGTCCTTGTCCTTTAAGTAATCTTTAAGATTCACTGGATGAGAAGTGTATGTGTGTGAACATACATACGTGTATGCATGCTAGGAAAATATTTATATATATACTAAGAGACATGTACATGATCTGTGCCAAGACTAGATAAAAGGAACCTCATTAAAGAGACAGCTGGCATAAGGAGTGACATCTGAAAACCTTATACAGATGCTTCAATTAGTTACCTGTGTTCCATAAAAGGCACTTGTAACCTGAAATTGAAAGAGTAATATATATTCTTGCTGTCTGTATGTTTATCTCCAAAGAACATCTCTTGGTCTGTAGGATTTTTCTTCCCCTTACCTGCTATTTCCGATATCTTTTTCTTCCCATTTTCAGGTAACAAACATACTAGGAATATATATATTAGCAATTTCATAATGTAAATTTCAGTAATAGGTTCTTTATTATAATATATTTTCGGAAAAGCCCCTTATTTGGTTATTAATATGCATTGGACCCCTCTCATTTACTGTAAGCCCATTATTTCAATATGCAGTTCAAATTTCTATTTTGCTTTTATCTTCTCTTGTTCCCTCAGAAATTCCAAATAATCCAATGAAGAATTTATATTGTAAGGTGCAATGTAGATTGATAGAATGTGTGTTAGACTTGTTATGCTGCTTCTTCTTTCTTTTTGTTGTTGTTGAGAATTTTGTACTAATTAACACTATTTGAAAAACCTGGAATCATTTATACATCAGTAATTAACTGTATTTCAGCTAGACTTTAGAGGATTCATTGTATTGGCAATATGAATCTGCTACCAGGGCCCCCTGGTTAAAATATGTATTCATACTGCTATATAGCCCTGACCTTGAATGAATGTATTTGTTTCACGCTCCCTGTGAATCCAGAAAGCTAACAAATTAGCCTGACTATGTTTATTTTACATGCCAATAAAGGTTTATTATTATTATTATTATTATTATTATTACTGCTGTATTAATCTGGTCACATTGTTCCTCACATCTTATACTCACTATAAATGCCCAGTCAGAAAATAAAGTGTTAGTAATGGACAATCTTATTTTATGGTGCAAAAATGTAAATTTCCCTCCTCCCTTTTCAACAGTATATCCTTCGATGTGACATGCGGCGCTCTCTCCTTGCCAAGGATTTGACTAAGACTTGTGAATTTATTGTCCACTCACCAGTAAGTTTTTCTTCTGTGTTTAGTTACCTGAGACTTGGGTATTTCCATGTTCATTTAGTAGTATATTCATTGTATTGAAATCACTCAAAGGATCATTCTTAAGATCATCCAAGATCATCCAAGCAAAGCTAATGAATACATTTAATCAGATTTTTTTGAGTAACCAAATATATCTAATTGATACCCTGTAATACAAGAAATTCCTAATATAAGATTTATTCTTTTTCAAATTTATATTACCAAATATATTTGCTATGAGCTATGAAATTCTGCAAAGTTGCCATGTAAGAATAAATACTGTAAAATTAGTGTAATGTGCATTTGCATTAAAGGGCCATGGTACTGCCACTTTAGTTAAGGCAGGTTGTCAACAACAAAGCTTACTGACAAACCTCAAAATTCCATTTTTGGAACCAAAGACAACTATTGAGTTAATAGCTTGAAAAAGTAACATCCATGATCTTCTTCATAAGGCTTGCATCTGCACCAGATTTCAAGCAGATGCGACGAGTTGTTACAATACAAGTAGAAGTGCTTCAATTAGTTACCTGTGTTCCATTTTTAACTCCAGTTTCAGCCAGACATCTCATATTTTGATTACATTTTAAAGAAGGGTACTGATTCACTTTATTCAGGCTTTTTGAGGAAGGCAGTTTTTATTGGCTGAAATCTTGTTGCTTAGCGTAAATTGCACTAGAGCAGGCCCATTGAATCAGGGAGGATTTGGTGAGTCAAGTCCATTATAAATTCCATTAATTCAAATGGGTCTACTCTGTTTGCAGCTTTAGAATAATAAGTTGCAACTAGAGTGGACCCATTTGAGTCGGTATGGTGGAAACCAGGAGAATTTCAGCCATGGGTTTGGTGAAGTTCTGAACAACAGCTCAAATGTTGCTGGGTTGCTTTGTCATTTTGCCCCATTTAACCTTGTAATAGCAATTGTTGCCAAAATTATCTTATGCTTGCTCTGTTTCATTATGATGCTAGAATGCTTCCAGTGTTTTGGGAAGGATTCCAACTTCCAAAGGAAGTGTTGAATTCTGTGTGCAAAGCTTATTATTTTGGTTTCATAATGTGACCTCACAATCATGCTACACATTACTCCATGGATTAAACCTTAATGTGGGGAAATGGGGTCTATAACCCTAGTTTGAAAGAGGGCCAGGGAAACTATAGCCGTCCAGAATTTCTGGGACTGAATGTGCCATCATCTCCAGCATTGGTTTTGCCGGTTGGGGCATTGTAGCACACTAGCATCTCAAGGGGCTTAAAGTTCTTGTGGCCTACTCTGGTACTATGGAAGATTTTCTCTGGAAGTTATATGCTCAGTAACATGTGCTTATTGGGGCTGAAGAGGAGGCCTGTTAATGCATTCAGAGTAGTGTGTGCCATTGAGTCCAGCCATTACATCAGTTTGTAAGAAGGTAATAGAAAGTTACATTGGAAAGAAAATAGATCTGAAAGTGGGAGGGGAATGACAAAAGAGAAGTCATGTAACTTCTATGGGGCTCCAATAAAACAGGAGTGCAGTCTCTTAAAGGATAGTTATGTATTTTTTTAACATTCTGTGCTAAAACTAGAATTTAAAACAACAACACTACAACACACAATACCTATTGTGCTGTAGTGGCTAGAGTGATGGACTAGGACGCTGGAGACCAAGGTTCAAATCCTTGCTCAGCCATGGAAACTCGCTAAGGGGAGTGGAACTGGTAAAACCACTCCTTCAATATCTCACTTACCTTGAGAGCCCTGTTTGGGTTGCTATAAGTCGGTTCCAACTTGACAGCACAGAACAACAACAATGCTAAAACGGTTGATTGTTGCTGCTGTGCATAAGGGGAGTGCCGTCCTAGGCGATTCCTTTGCTGTAGTCTTGAATATAAGCTTCTTAATAATTAAATATCATGGAAGGTTTCTCTTGTAGAGGTTTCCTTTTAGACTGGTGAGAGCATGTGTCAGTGCTACTGCCATATAGAAAGCCACATAGATGGCTGATAGCTGCCTCCTGTCAAAGCCATCTTCTGGCAAGAGCTACAGTTCCTGTAGAGACCCATTCTGTTTCTTCTAACACATGAAAATACATAACTTTTCAACCTGCTTAAGTGGAATACTAAAATTAGAATTCTAGCCCTCCTTTTCTCTTCTGTTGCAGCCTCAGAAAAGTAAACCAACTCCAAGCCCAGTGGATTTTACGATTACTCCTGAAACTCTACAGAATGTGAAAGAGGTAAGAGCCATGATGTTGAAAGCAGCATGATTTCTCCTTCTGTACCTTGACAAAAAATGAGTTGGTTTAGATATAGCACCAAGCCATGGATTGGCTCTGTGCTGCCATTGCCTTCACCCTTCTCACCCTCACCCACATGCTCCAATTTCTTTTCTTTCTTCTGATTTATTGGCATGCCACGGCTTTTCCTTACCTCTGGACAAATCCAGTCATTAGTCCCAAATAGAGAAGACATACTGAATTCACGGGAATGTCAATACTGATGTAAGTTCCATTGTTTCAAGTGTGGCTTGCAAGTAGATGAAATTTATGCAAATCATAGTTTACTCAGTTCTGATTTAAATAAAATTACTAAGTCAAAGAGCAAAAAAAATTGGACATTTTTGTGGGGGGATAAAGAATATAAGCATGGAGCTTATTAAGGTTTGGTGCTACATAGGAACCAACCATTGTGGAGAATGGTAAACAGAGATCACTTTGCTATGTTCTTCTTGGTTTTATTCCTGCCAATTCAACCAGTACAATAGCATACTTTTTTTAAAAAAAGTTCTATCTCCTGATAACGTTTTGTTCTGTGTGTGTGTGTGTGTGTCTGTCTGTCTGAGGGAGTTGTATTGCCCTTCCTAAGGGAAATCCTCAATAATACTATTCAGATTTGATATCGGGAAAGATTTTACTGTATAGATAGAATCTTGATTCCCAGGTCTGCCAGTCTGTCTTTATCTGTCCCTTGTGCCCTGTCCATCTTCGCTACCATGGACAGAGAGGTAACATGGTAGTTGTCTCTTTCTGAGAGAGAAGGAAAAATAATGCTGTTTGTCAAACCTAAACTGATGCTATTTGTGAAACCTAAAATCTTCCACCCATAGGGAAATGTTGCTGTTACGGAGGCATCAATGACTATGCAACATTTTCCACATGTACCATCTTATTTACTTGGCTAGTAACCAACAGAATTCAGAAGAAAGAGTAAAAGCTAGACATGTTTAACAGATCTAGGACAAAGGGTCAGGGGTTAAATAGATTGTATAGAATAAATACTTACAGCCCAGAAACACAACCAAGTTGACACTGCAAAGAGAAAACAATTCCCTTTGTTTGGGGCAAGCAAAAGTCTCTGCTCATTAGGCAAAACTTTTTCCTGTCTGTAAGCCATGTGAGAGTCCCACAAACATAACGTCTGGGGTGGGCGTCAGTATAGCAAGATGGAATGCAAGAGGTGAAGGGAGGAATCTCAGAGGTGGTTCCACAGGTCCTTGTTCTAGCGCTGGCTGTAGTTTTAGATTATTGCAAATATAGTTTGTGAAGGTGTTGGGTTTTAATAATCAGTTGGCAAGATCAGTAATAAAAATCTTTATATTCAGACTAAAAATGATACAGATCTATTTAGATAAGGTTACCTTCATTTATGTAAGACTTAAGAGCTCTTTCTCAATTTATTTTACATAAATAGTTATTGATAAAATGCCCAGTTTTCTCGGGATTGTATAGAAAAACAGGCATCTTGCAGGCATGCTACAAAATAAAGAGATAGGGACAGAACAGAAAAACTCTCAGCCTCGGGTGCTAAGTCTTTGGAACACTGTTGTCACGTCCCCTCTTATTTCTTTTTGTTTCCAGAGGGCATTGCTCCCCAAATTTCTCATCAGAGGTCACCTTAATTCAACAAACTGCATCATAACACAGCCTTTAACAGGGGAGCTGGTGGTGGTGAGCTCGGATGCTGCAGTTAAGAGCATTGAGCTCCAGTTGGTACGCGTGGAAACTTGTGGTAGGTTATTCTATGTGTGTGTGTATAGATCTAAAGTGTAGAACATGGACTATTTTAAAAGCAAAAGAAATTGCTACAATATTTTCATCGTATATACTTAAAATTTTACTGGAACAGTTTAATATTTCTATATTGCATCTTGCTTACAGAAGAGCTATGGCAAGTTCCTTTAAGCTGCTAGAATCTTGCAGAGGTAACACATATAGTTCTTAAAGAGCTAGGTTTGTGTGCTCATAATATGCAATTGTGTGGAGTCTAATTTGTGTGCATTTAACATCATTGTGTACTAAATCTACTAGTTTGAAACAGATGTCCTGTTTGGAAGCTTTCCCTGTATAGGGGTTTTCGGACATTGACTATATTCCTTCAAAAGGTTAACTTACTTTTGAATGCTACATTCATCCCACTTTTGCAAAGGCTGTGCTGAAGGATATGCAAGAGATGCCACTGAGATTCAGAATATTCAAATTGCTGATGGAGATGTCTGCAGAAATCTACCCATTCCAATCTACATGGTATTCCCCAGGCTATTTACTTGCCCTACGCTGGAAACTACAAACTTCAAAGTTGGTAAGGAGATATGCATTTTGAATTACTATTACTTTTCACTGAAATAAAAGAGAACCATGTGGTCAGTACAAAATACAAATGACCACTAAGCAAATCATACAGTATGCGAGCTTTTGTGGATCAGGACCACTTTGTTAAGCTTGTACCAATGTGAGGAACTTAAAAGTCCAAAAGTTCATGGCAAGATGGATGTTGCTGGGCACGCATTTTGTTCTTGTAAGTCAGGAAAAATGCAGGCAGCCGTAGAGTTGTTATTTTAAAGTTACAGCTGAGGCAGCTGTGGATTGGACGTCACACCCAATTCTTCGAACAAAAAGGCACAGGTTGTTTTGAAATAGTGAAATACTAAGGAAACTAAGCAATATTACACTGGTTGCTGATGAATTAAAAGTGTTTTGACAATTGGGGAATTACATCTGGCAAGACCTCTTTCTGCCAGCAGACCTTTCCCTTGGTAAAGCGGAAGCAGTTACTGAACTGGACTTTTGATGCTGGCTGTCCGGAACAGCCTTGAAGCAGCATTCCATTTAGGACTCCACTGGTATAAACAACTTAATAAAATGAAGGAATTCTGTAAATTTAATTGCCCTGGTTTGGGCCACATTGCCCGACTTTATTCAGAATACGTTTGCCTGAGCATCCAGTGTTTCTAGCTGAGTCTCTTAAACCTATAACCCATACATATATTTTAATATGACAGGGCCTATGCCACTGTGCTGGTAATTTATTATGTGATTTCTACTAATATCAGGCTTGTCTTGGGTTTTCTTCTTCTAGAATTTGAAGTTAATGTTGTTGTCCTGTTGCATGATGATCACCTCATCACAGAGAACTTTCCCCTGAAGCTTGGCAGGCTGTGAATTATCACAGTTGTTTCAGAATGTTCAGTGGGGCCAGGTGCTTCCTTGACGGCTTCGGACATCATGCAAGAATCCAGTGGATTGGCACTGCAGGATCCAAGCCATGGAATCATTCTATATTCTAATTGGGTGGCAGCAATAATTAGATGTTTTGAATGATGGGGGCACAGTCGTATGTTTGCTGCAACTATAAAAGTGCTCTCAGAAGGCTAGTATGCAGTGAGAAAGAGATGGGATCTCTTAGTGGTACAAGGTAACAAGTATTAATAAGAGGTTGAAGAAGTGGCACTGCTTCTGGCGAAATGCTGCATTGCATTCCAGGGAGTCCTCTTTCTTTCTAAGCTGTATTTTGGTATTTGCTTATCTCTTTGTATCAGTTTTGATAATAAGGGGTCCTAACAGTTAAAGGAAGACTATTCTGTTCTGGGGATGTACTGTTCTCATCTAAACTATTTCCCGTCTAGGTCATGGGATTTGCTTGGACCATGCTTATTTTTGAAATAGTTACAGGTGCTAAAAGCAAGGCCTCCCTGTTCTGAATATTTGTGCAGTGGTTAGAACTGCAGTTACTCAAGCAGTTTACTGCAAACTAAGAAACTATATTTTCCAAAAAAGTAGCTTTCAGATTTTCTTGTAATCTAGACCATCATTTTACATATAATGTTCTATGAATGTTCATATTCAACTTCCTTGGGATACTTAGGCTAAAGCATAGGACTTAAACTTTGACCAACTTTATCAGAGGATCTGCTGCAACGAGTCAATCTGATTTACATGCACAACCCTGCCACTAGAATTAGATGAAATTCCTCTGAGACAAAATGAGGGCAAGGCTGGCTTTTGGTAGATAGAGGAGAGGATAGAATAATTACTGTGTTATTCACTTGCCTTTTGGAAGGCATCAGCCTGTAAGCCCAGTAAATCCTGGTGTGGAATCAGCTGGCGATGGTACAAAAGTTAAACTGGGTAGCGCACCTGTGGCATAATCCTAAAGCCTGCTTCTCTACCTGTCACTGATAGTTATTTTGAATCAGTCATTCATGAGATTCTAGATCTGCGTCAGATAAATAGAGCCTGCTGAGTAGTTGCTCATCTTTTTGAAGTAGTTGGGAGCATGGCTCATTTTCCCAAGAATGCTATCTCACAGAAGATATTTATGATTGCTAAAGTGGTTGACTGACATGCATGGCAAAAGGGGTGGAAGGCAAACTAAATGTGTAGTTTGCCAGTTGCCTCTTTGCCTGAGTAAAAATGTTCTGTCTTCAAAAGTGTTTTTTGTAATTTTTCCAGTTGCTTAAGAAAGTTGAACAGGATATGCCAGGCTTGGCCATCATAATTTTAACCTAAATTATTTGAAGGGTGTTACTTTAGATCTTACCAGAATAGGGAGTGCAGGACTGCTCCTGTATACTTACACAACAGCAGAGGGATGATTCTATCCACTGCTAAAACCTCCTCGTGCAGGAGTTTGCATGACTATTAATATTATAACCCCAAAGTAATATCAATGTATCTGCCTAGCTCAGTACCTCCCCTGTCCCAGTTAAGATAAAGGAGGGGGTCACTTGGCAGAAAGCTACACCGATTCTCTGCTCAGCTCTCCCCATGGAAAAAAGGTGGGTGGGGAGGCAAGGTAGCAGGTGTACAGTAGATTGGTTTGTGAGAGAGCTAAGGATGGTTGGGGAACTCATTTAGTTAGCTTTTCAGTATGGACTGACCTGCTATGCACTTCCTGAAGTCATACATGTATGAGAACATTGACCCTTCAATGTTCTCATACATGTATGACTTGAGTCTTAGTGCTTTTAATTTTGCAATGCAGTTAGTCCAAAAGAAGAAAAAAGAGGGCAAAATACTGTACAAAAAGGTTGAACTTAGGGAGAAGCATTTGAAAAAAAAAGTGTATGGAGGGAAATAGGAAACATGGATAGGTGTTTGTGCAGGCTTTTTAATGTTGCAGACAAAGTGGATACCGCAAATCTATGGTTGAAAGATGCAAAAGTGAAAAGATGGGTTTGTCTGTCCCTACAGAAAGCCATTGCATAATAGAGAATTTTAAGAACCTTCCAGTATAAAGCATTCCCAGCCAGTCCTTCAGCGACCCCTCAAGTTTCTCTCCATTCCAACTGACACAACCTACCAGTGAGACAAAGGCCATCTAGTAGCAGTAGAAAAAGGAACATTGGTACAGTGTGAGTCCAGATTATCCAGAAGAGACGTAACATTGTCTGCACATGGCCCATAGGTGTAAGCTGCACAAAAAAAAGTACAGCTAGGTTTGAAGGTCGGTTTCCTTTTCAGTAACTTGCTGCTCTATCTACAAACTTGCACTAAGAGGGTGATTGCAAGACTTCTGAAATGGAATCTTACAACTAACTACCATCTCCATAACTCCATCACTGTCCGTCAGTCAACATGCATTTCATATAGTTCATGTTTTTATATCAGATTTTTTAAGGATATCTAGTCTTTTCAATATTTAACACAAATAGTTTTTAAAATGCAGAAGGAATCTCAAATTTGGATAGCAGTCAATTTATTAATCTTCAACTGTTAATCAAACCATTAAATGTACCATTTTGAATCATAACAATGAAAAGGATACAAAAGAATATGATATGACATAGCTTGCAATTAGGCCTGGCTACAAAACAGCTATTTTGCTAAAATTAAAGAGCAGTTTTAGGGACCAGTTTAATTAAAATTAAAGTATTTTGGCAAATACAGATTTCTGTGGTTTAGAGAGTGTATATCAAAGTATCCATTTATTAAGAAAAATAATCCAAAGACTTTCCTATGAGTTTATGTCCTTTATCAGCTCCTTTTTTTTTTTTTTTTGGCAAGTGTAATGCTTATTAATCAAGAGGGGATGGCTTAAGTTATGGTTGTATTTTGAAACGTAGAAACTTCGTTTCAAAAATGTGAAATGATGCAGTTATGTCTGTAACTTAAATTTAAAAAAAATGGTGAAAAATGCTCACCAAAATCCAATTGCTTATTTATGCTTGTGTAACTTGCAGTGGCAGATCACTGCTAATTAATATGGTGCAGGGTTGCCATTACTGATGCTAGAGCAATACAGACAAAAAAGCCCACACTAAATCTAAAGATACCAATGTACCTGTAAAAGCAAGATAGTGTATAAACACAACTTCTTTCTTACAGCATGACAATTCTTACACAAGCATTTGTTCCCTTAATGTGACACATTGGCTGAAATCTGCTGTATAGCTATGTCGGCAGAACCTGGGTGTTAAACCGAAGGTAGTTGCAGTCAGGTGACAAAGTGGAAGTGCTGTCCATGAAACACTTCTGCTGGAGGACTGTGCAATCTATGTTGCTTGGACATCATGTTCGGCAAAATTATGCCTGCACAATTTTATGGATGTTGGCTCCAGTACGTATTTTAATTTTATGTTTGAAACTGCACAGTAATGGGAGTGATCTCTGAAGTATACAGCACTAACCTTGCAAAAAGTGAAACCTAACTGAAAAAGGAGATTATTGAAAATGCATGGGTGCCTTGAGCTTACTTCTGCAGTCTTCAGATTGTTTCACCACATTTGGAGCTGTATCTAAAGATGAGATTACCTGTGATAAACAATGGACACTAGTTCTCAATTTTCTGAGTAACAGTTGCCCACTCAAAATCAATCTACAATACTGAATTCGCTAATTACAATAGCTGTGTCTAGATATACTAGAAACAGATATGCATTTTATTATTTAAAATTTTAATACATTTATTTAAGGGGACGTTTGTTACACAAATTTTGAAAACTGTTTTCCATTTGTTTTATTCTACAATGAACATACTAATTTCTATAGATCATATATCACTACTGTAAAGAGAAGAGAAATAATCTGAAATTCTCTAGGTGGCACTGACCCAACTGAACAATGTAGGGCACAAGTCATTAGACTTGCTGTCATAAAATGGCAGTATCTTAATTTATTAGCTTACCCTCTTTTCTAATCAAAACTTTTCAAAGGGCAAGGTACTGTTTTCTAACATGCAATACTCTGTAACAGAAGGAGCAGACTACATCTTCATTACCATGATTTTAAATAATCCGAATTGCACATTTTTGGTAACACAGATATTGCAACATCTAAGTGATTTTGTTCCGCCGAGGAAGTTCAGGATAATCTTCAGGTAGAAGAATGTGATGCCGACATGTTGGACAAGTATTGTGCTCCTTGATCCATGGCCCAATGCACTTAATAAAAGCATAAGAAGATCTGTGAGGTAGCACTTTGTCAAATTACACTTCCAAAAGCACTCTTAAAATAGTTAACCCTCAAACATTCTGCCATCTAGCAGTATTTCAGCATAATTCTAAATAAATTAGGCTGTGAAGTGAAATAATTTCAAATTAATCATTTGAATTTGAAAATAATTTACGTTAGTCTTTTTGCAATTTAACTTTCACAGAAATCAAGCTTACAGCAGCTATTAGGGAGTATTTGAGACCTTAAAAACTGCCACTGCACACCTGAGTCATACAATATTTTCATTCAGATTACAAGGCGTAGTCATGATCAATACCCACACAGCCAAACAATGTAAGGGTTGGGTGAGCGTACTCTGGTAGCATATTAAAAGCCTAAATTGCTTTATTTGGCATGAACTGTAGCCCACATTATCAGATGACATGGAGTACAGCATCAGTTGCCAGGTATTTATCTTGGCAAGGAGTGGAGGGTGGTGTAAGGAGGTGAAAAAATGAAGTAACTGACTGTTTAATAGCCACTGAGGTAACAAAGACATCAAGCATATCAACACATTTATTGTGATGAATAATCTTTGTCCACAGTATAATCAATACATAGAGTTTAACCCTCACCAGAGCTGCTAGGAAGAGAAATAGAAATACTACAGGCAAAGAAAACTACCTAAATAGTGGGCATATAGAAATAATAGTGGGGTGGTCATACAAACAAGCCTGCCCAGATGAACTGGATAACATACAGACCAAATCAGTTCTGACTCCTGTCCTCTGAAGACGCCGGCCACAGAGACTGGCAAAACGTTAGGAAGAAAAACCTTAAGAACATGGCCAAACAGCCTGGAAAACCCACAACAACCATCAAATCAGTTGTGCTTGCCACTATAATGCAATTAGCATAAATTTCAGCAGTAAATTGCCACAAGAAGTAAGAATAGGCATTTGTTGTTGCATGCCGTCTACACCAAATTTCTTGTGGCAATTCTTGCTCAAAGCTGCTTCTCTCTAAGCATATACAACTGAGTATTCCACTTACCAGTTTGTGAAATCTGTGTCCACAATCCAGCACATGCAACCTTTCTGAATTTAGTTCCTCATGACATATTACACAGGGATCATTATCCTATAGGAACAAATGCACATACAATAATTTAAAACTTTCAGATTCATAAGACATGTACAGATGTGAAATAAGCTGCATTGTGGATAATTTTTTATTGCCCACTAGGAGAGTATAAAGTTCCCAAGATCCCCTGTCAAATGTGACAGGGTTTAGGAAAAAACCTGCAAGATGGCAGAAGAAATGCTGCCAGAGAACAGAAAATAATAGGATAAAACAGGGGAATTGTTTCAGTCAACATAAGAGAGCTTCCTAATTAAATTAAATTAAATTCATTTAGGAGCATCCAAAATGTTGCAACTACTACCAAAATATTATAGTCATTCTGAACTTTAAGGCTTGCACTAAGAAGAAAGCCTATATTCAGTTTAATTTTAGAAAACTACCATACTTTTCCGAGTATACAACCCCCCAATGTATAAGATGACTCCCAATTTTGACCCTTGCCGGAGGCGGAGGAGCAGTCAATGGGCTGCCGCGAGGAGACTGTATGGTTAAAGTTACTTAGGTTACATATAATATATATAAGGTTTGTAGATAAAACAGTTTTAAGTGCAATATATAAGTGATTCATCCCAGCTACCACCCATCCAATTATCTATGTATAAATACATCAGAATTATTCTCACAGATCATTGCACTAACACAAAAGACCTACAGTGGAATCACTTGATTTCTTCCACTTGGACTTTGATGTTCCTCCGACAGTTTTCCAAGGAATCTGAACCAACAGAGGTGGGAGAGTTTTCTTTGTATTTTCATTAGCAAGCTTAGATTTTGGCAGATTGGGCATTTTTTGTTCTGACATTTTCAGTGCTGGTTGAGTCTGACTTCCATTCTGTCTTGAAGCAGTAGGGGCTGGATTGTCTATATTCCCTGAAGAGAAACCCTTAAACAAGAAATGAGAAGGGCAGGTAATGGTTTCTTAATTTACAACCATATTCTTCCTGCTGTTCAGTGCTAACAAATAAAGATTAGAACAATATCTGAAGAAGCCATTCCAAATCACTACCTAACATGAAAGGCAGAACACACATACAAAAACAAACTAGAATATATATTATATGACAGGATCAAACAATTCTACCTTTTTCTTTTTTGGGTGATCCAGAATAAATTCTGTTACTCGGCAGAGAAGATCATCTCCACTCAGTTTATTTTTACTCTTCACTTTAACTTCTTTTATAAAGTTCTCAAGATCTGTCCTGCCGAACAGAAGAGGAAGAAAAAAGCAGTTATGCTTAACAAAAGTCTAAAAGAACATTTATTTCCCCAAGCTGCTTCAAAAGAGTTTATGCAAGTTTTAGGTAGTGCATAATTGCATAATCTATATCCACACAAAACATTCAATTTAGATAATAATCTGGAAACTAGAAAATATTTGGAAGCAGGAATAAATGCGAGGAGTAGGCTCACTGACATTCGAGATCTAAAAACCGAATCTTGAAATAAGACTGTTTAACTTTCCCCAACCCAGTATAAATTGCTCTCTGTCACATTTTCACAAAAAGAATGGCCAAAATCCAGCAGTAAGTTGGAACTAGAGTAGGCTCACTGAATCAATGAAACTTACATAGGTGTTGACTCTCCAAATTCCCACTGATTTAGTGGGCCTACTCTAATTGCAACTTGCTTCTGGATTTCAGTTAAAGCAGTGTGTTGCTTATATACTGCCCCCATAAGCACTGTTTAGGAGGTTTACAACATAATTATACAAACAACATTTTGCCCCCCCTCCCCTAGCAAGCTAGGTACTCATTTGACCAACCTCAGGATGGAAGACTGAGTAAACCTTAAGCCAGTTACCTGAATCCTTTGGGACTGAACTCAGGTCATGAGCAAAGTCTTAACTGCAGTTTAACCACTCTGCCACAAGTTCCTACTGTGACGTTTCATAAGATTTGAAATGGGGGGGGGGGGCATCTTAACTAGTCAAAACAATAACATAATAGGTGGCCTTCAACTAGACTGCCTGCAATCAGCTTCCAAAATTTCCCCACATTGAGAAATACCTTGTGTGGTGTGGAAATATAGTTCTAAGTTGATCAATGATGTTTTCAGATGTTTTTGGAAGCCGTGGCTTACTTATACTTTTGATATGGTCCAATACTGCTGGTGGCGGCGGCTCCTCTTGAGAGCTGTCTTGCAGCTCAGTAGCTTGGTACCTTTTACAGTTCTTTGGTGACTGGGGTAGACATACATGATCAGAAAGTGACATTCCTCTGCATTCAGAGGACGCCTCTTCCAAATCTTTGTTTGGCAGAAGGGGCCTAGAACTATTATTTCCAGTATACAAGTTAACAGCAGAGAGCAGAGAACTGTCATCATTAGTGGTTGAAAATATAGGGAGCGGTGCTCCAGCTGAATACATGAGAACGGCTGGATCGCTAATCAGAGGTCTCTCATGTGCAACCTAGGGAAAAATAATGCCTTAGTAAGCTAAGAAATATTCAACCTAGTACCATTTTGAAGCAGAGTAAAACTTTTTGCCATTTCAAAGTCTGTTTTCATAAGGAACATCTTAATGACAAAACTGGGTGTTAAAACTTAAGACAAAAAAGGCTTTATTTCATCTCCATTTACTTTACCCATATGCTAGTTTTCTGTCAAAATATTTTTGCATCGTTGTCTTTCATGCTGCTGGAAAACTCATGAATCGTTGAGTCATCATATCCCTCTTCCCACTCCCTACACTTTTCAACGAGGTTGCAATTCCACTACAGTCACTCAGTTGCAGAGATGGTTGGAGAAATGGAGAAGAAAAAGAGCTCTTCACTCACCCTACCACCTGTCCCAGTCATAGTTCCAAGATAGCAGGTTCAGAAGTGGCTGAGAAAGAACCACACCACTTGCATGACACGGGACTTATTGAATAAAACGATGATGAATGGATGTAGTAGATCATATGGAGAAAGCTCCACACGACCACAGCAAAGGGTGGCCAGAATGGCTCTCAGGGTTCCAACTGAAGCATGTGTTCTTTGAAGGTCTGGCCATGCTTGTGCACACCTGACTCCAGGCAGAGAGAAAGTGCTCCATAGGTAGTAATTGCTTCTCTTTTAGGGGCATATTCATTCCAAAACTTACTAAGAATTTGGAGCAGATGGAGAGGCAAGCCCTCTCTCCTCCCTTCATGCTAGAAGCTAGGAGAAGCTAAGTGAGGGAGCAGCAAACTGAGCAAGAAGTCCCCTCCTTTCCAGATATCATGTAGCTTCTCAGGAGAAGCTACAAGTACCTTCTTACCAACATTTTCAGGGGAAGTAGCCCAGATTACATCAGTAGAGTCTCACACAAATATGAATTAATGAAAAAAATCAAGTTAAAGAAAATAACAGATTTTAACTGCTAAAAAGCAGGGAATACAACCCAAAATGCCCACTGACATGAAGGATGGGGAAAGTCACACTTCTGGCTAATTTTCACAATTACAACACTCCACAGCTCTTCAAAGCAACAGGATAATGGTTCCAGAAACTAGCTCCCTGGGACTGAGCTTCATCACAGTGAAAGGCAACACTAGGGGGCCCATTCAAAGAGCACAGTGATTCAAGTTAGACAGAAAAAGTGCCTAACTCTTCTGATATCTCTTATCTGTAATAATGATATATGTATGGCCAATTAACTTTTGATGCAAAACAATTACAGAGTACTTACTGATGACAGACTATCAGGAGGTTGCAGTTCTGCAATTTCCACAGCAGAGATACTGTTTAGAAGGGCACCATTTTTCACCATACAAATTCTTTTGTCAAATTCATTCTACAAAAAGGTAAGAAGGATGTTCAATACAGTAAGATTTCAAATCTCCAGAAAGAGCTAACTGTGTAACATTACTAAGCCGAGAGTCAGAAATTCAAATCTGGCAATACAATCTATATACCTGTATACCTGATCTCTAGGTGAACATCACCGGTGGAACTATCCTTAGCCTCATAGAGATCTTACTAGCTTGAAGCAGGATTCTAAAAATCAAGTCCTAGTTTCAGTGTTCTCCTATTACCACAGCTTTAGGACACATGCAATGCTCAAGGATAAAAATGGTGTGGATGTCCATGAATACAAATGCACAATCAAATCTTGATTTAATAAACTGAAGAGTTGGAAACAATATATCTTAGTTGCCATCCTTTGCCAGCAAGGGGGAGATTACTGACAGAAAACAGCTGGGACAAATATTAATCCCAACTGATACTTTGCGCTAGGATATTTTCTTCCCCAAACCCAATGTACCACACTAAAATAAAAAGTCCTAGTTTTTGGTGCACCACAACACCAAGAAGCAGTAGTTCCATCCAAAGGAGGACATTGCAATTCTCCTTGGGTTCAGGAGGTTCAAGGCATGTACATTAAACCTTAAACCTACTGCTTGCACTCAATACATTGGAATTCTCTTGGGGTCAGCAAATTCACCACAACTCTTTCAGTGCAACTTTTTATTATTATTATTATTATGGCTGAAAATTAGTACTCTGGGATTGTCAGGAAGCTGTATTTAACTGCAGCTTCTCTAACTTGCACAAAGAGAGAAGGAAACTGCTATCTGCAGATGAATGGAGAATGCTGGCACCTCAGCTGATCTAACCGTAAGCATTATCAATACAGAGTAATCAACAAAAATAATCAACATCTACTAAGAGAAACAAAGAATCTTTGTCTTAGAAGATCTAATATAGTAGACATACCTCAATTTTTCTAATTTCTTCCTTGATATTAGAAATAAAGGTCTCCCAAGAATCAATTTGTAGTTTTGATTGTGGCATTGCCGACTGACTGAAAAAGAAATCCACACGTTTTTAGTGCCATGATCATCTGACATTAGAAGCAACTTCAAGAAAAAAGAAATGCTACCCAGAAATGACAGTCAAATGATTTTATCCATCAAAAATACCTGATTTCTACTGGTCAGCCTAAGAAAACTAGTTCAACACAACTCATAGTCAAGATTCCAAATACTGTATACTTTCTCTGCCCCTGGAATAACACAGGCATGGCTAAAATACTAGAGTATCTAACATCTTAGAGCCCATTCCTTGTAGTTAATTCCATGTTCGCTAAACAGAAGACTACGTAGTTTGTGAAGATGAAACTGGACCTGCTACTTAAAGAGGCATCCAACAATGGACTGACCCCTCTTATTATCTGAAATTCAGAAATCACATTTGACTCTGTAAAGTTGTTTGTACATTCTCTTGCTGTGTTTGTATCAACCACTGAGGAGTAACTGAGCATAACTGAACCAGGAAAGGATTTCAGTGTACAACATCAAGAAGCTTAACACATAAATAAGGTCTATAACATCCAGTGTTCTCCTCTATAAATGATATCTGACTAGCTGTTGGAGCTTCCTAACCTTCTCTGAGGGGAACAACCTGAGACCATGAGCACTATTTATCATGGAATTTAGATGTGAAACATGTTATGATGGCTACAAGGGACTTCTGAGATAAATCTCTAAGAAGCCATGCTATTCCAGACAAATGAACATCACCTCCAAGTCCTGAAGGGCTCCTGGAAATGAGATTGTTGAGATAATGTATCCTCTGCAAATGGAGCTGTGTCACAGAGATAGACATCAGCTTTGGGAAGATTCATAAGGCTAAGACTAAATGGGATAGCCTTTACTGGAAGTGGTGAACTTTGTGGACAAATTACACAAACTGCAATACTTCGATAGGACGGGAATGTGAAGATAAGCTTTGGTGAAAGTGACTGAGGTGAAATCATATATCACATTCTCCTCGCTTTGAACTGGAAACTGTTCAGGGGTGGTGATGATTGTTAAAATAAAGAGCAAGGAGTTAAGGCAGATTGCAAGAACATTAAAGATATATTTAGGCTAGAGCTGAAAGGCTAAACAGAGGTCTAAGCTAAGCATAAAAAGGAGAAGCTATTTCATTAATTCAGGATGGAAACAAAATGAGATATATGTACCTAGAAGGGAGAGGACAAGGCAAAAAACAAAAGTCACACCAGAGTGGATTTGATTTAAGTTTAAAAAATCGTTTAAATCATGATTTATATCAATTTGATTTTTATCCACCCTGAGTCACACTGTTCTTGCCTCCTCAGCAACAGGACAAGATAATGCCCTGCTGGGCGTTCCCTATACCAAAGAAGAGAAAATTTCTCCAGACAATTCTACCATCACAGCTAGGAATGGGCTGAATAAAAAGATATTCACCCCACAATAATTGCTGTTAACTGTGAAGGCACTGTTACATAGCTCTAACTGTCAGTTATTACTCGAGCAAACATATACTGTAGATAAATAGTTCAGCCATTCCTTTATGTGATTCTGTACACAGCAATACCTATCTGCATGAACAAATAAAAATATACTTGTCTGTATAACTCAGTCAAATTAAATATTACATAACTCACAAAAGAAACTTTACAAGTAAATATGAAAAATTCTAATGTAAATAAAAATCTGAATCTAAACCCAGGACCAATGATGAAACAAAGTCAATCATGCTACTGCCATACAACCTGACTAATCAGTTGTTTAATATGCCTTACTTCTTTATACAGTATCAGCGCCAGTCTGAGCAAAGATAAATAAAATACTGGTGGACAGTTGTATACTGGTGGTATTGGTTACAGTATACTCATGTATTCAAAGCCATACCTGGTCATGAACTTTAGATATTTAAGATTAGCTTCTGCTTGTGTAGCTCTTCTATGTAATTTATATAATTCAGATTCTTTCCAGTTTTCAAGCACTGACACCTAAAACAAAATAGACTTAGTTTAAATCAAAACATCTGACCGAACTACATAATGAATCACTCTTAACCCTATACAGTATAACCAATCTTAAACATTTCCATTAATTTATCTGCCCTATAACAGTGTTAGATTTAATGATCTTTCAGTGCAGGGTTGCCACTGAAATTTTATTTTTCATTTCCCTGACTTTCCCTGACCATCATTCAAATATAACCACAAGTTAAAAAATGAACAGGTTGTGTTGCATTAATGGAAGTCTTAATGAAATGTCCCACTCTACAACTACACAAGTCTGAACTGCAAAAATATTTGTCAAACTAAGACATTTAATATCAGCTTCTTTCAACATTAACTGCAGCAACATCTGTTTTGCAATTGCACCAAAGATTACACCAAGATACAAACTTCAATTCAAGTAAACTCTGAATGCTAACAAATGACATAACATTTTTGTTATTATTTTAAAGGTACACTAAAAAAGATATAAACGTTCTATCTAAAATGATTTCTCTGAAGCCACACTACAAAACTTATAATTTTGAAATTGCAGTAATAATTAAGTTAGAAATTAGAATACAAGTAATCTGTTTTTAAAGAATAAAGATTTAAAGATATAAAACAATCACTTCTACAGTTTTCTCTTTTTATTTTGTAACTCTTTTAGTTTCTCATCAATTGTTTCCTCTTCCATTTTGGCTTCTTCTCTCAGTCTTTTTTTTAGCATTTTCAAGATGTTTAATTTGTCCCTCAAGTTTCTTCTTTTCTTCTGAATTTCTTTTTGTTGCTTATGGTGTTTAGCCTCCAAGTGCTCTGTGTAGCATGCATGAGCATGCCTGACTGACTGCAACAGATTCACATCAATGACAACAGATGCAAGTCCCCCACAGTTCAAGACAGCATTGTAAATCTGACGTTGACAGACAACAATTTCTTCATGCAAGTTCTCAATTAACATTGACTTATTAACTGAAAATCCACTTTCAACGGAAGCATTACCATGAGACAGGATAAGGCACATTTCGACAACAGTCCACAGGTCTGAGAAACTTTTGTTGGACACCAAAATACCACTGTAAAACGTATCCAGTCCCACCTTGATCATTTTGTTTTGCAACATATGCTTGAAATTGAGCTTTAAGCTCATTGTGGGCAGCTGTGGTTAAAGTAGTGTACTATTGCTTTGATCTTTCCGCTACTGTGTCATTGATCTGATTTGCTGCATGTAGAGCTTCAAGAACAGCCCATATTCTGGTGATTCCAAGATTTGGCTTGTATAAAATGATAGCAGGATCTAATGCTGATAGGCCACACACCATCTTGAACTTCAAAGGACTTATCTCAATCAACTTTTCAACAACTATGTTTTGACACTCTAGGCAAAACTCGGCCACTTAACGTTCACTCAGTTTAGTTTCTTTCAACAGCTTCTTTGCTGCAAAGCCAATGTCAACCTTGCTTCTGTCAAGCAAGGTCTCAGACAATTTCATGTCAATTGTTAACAACTGGGAACCAGAAGACACATTTTGCAGCTTCTCAGATTTTATGCAACGCCTCATTAGCTTCTTGATTAGCTTACAAAGTTCTTCATACAAAAAAGGTGCCAATGGTTTTTGGTTTTGAAACCTTTGTAGAAATGGCTCGCAATCTCCAGCAATCATTTTCCTGAAAGTCATTTTGTACTTCATGAGTGGATCTTGCATTGCAGCTTTTATACAAATTGCAGGTTTACTATGGGGGAGTTTTGCTTCTTCCACATACTTCTTGATGTTGTCAAAAACAGCCATAGCTCTATCAAGGCACTTAACATTCTCCAATCACCTAGTGGACCAAAACTTCAGGGGAAATAGTGTGCTTCCAGTCATAGCAGTGTATGATGCCCTCCTAGCTGGGAGATCTTTGAACAGATAATACATGTTGCACAAGACTGAATTCAGGTCCCATTTCACTGCTTGCAATCCTGTTTTAAAAGACGCACATACAACATGAAGAGTACAAGTTCCAAAGTCAATCACTTCTCTTCCTTCTCCTTTACAGTCAAGGTTGGTTTTATTTCTTCTTTTAGTTTTCTCAGAAAAAGGTGATTTACATTTGGCCCATCCATAGATACTTGTAATAATTTTGCAACTGATAAAGAAGACGTGCCTTCAGCAGTAGCAGTTTGAAGAAAAACACTGGCTAGATACCATGTAGAAACTTTATGACAGTAATCTTCCCAAAAACAAACTACTAAATCCCTCTGTCCCTTTTGAACCATCAAAGCTTCATCCAAACAGGTAACAAATGTTTAGCATTGTTTCAGCTGTTTCAGTAAAAGATCAGAGAAATATGGTGCCCAGCCAAAACCAACAACATACATTGCTTTTGTTTTTCCAAGATGAAACTGTTGAGCTATCTGGCTATATGAGAACATTCACTTGAATAACTCACTGATGTTGTTACAAGAGTTAAATGACATCTTCTTCATCACCAGTTGCAAAGCTCACAGGCACTCTGCTGTCCTAACACAGTCCTTGATTACATAGGCAGCCATACTAGTTTGTGTGGTGGGTAATTCTTTGCCATTTTCATCACTCTGATCATGTTTTCCAGTTTTCACAGGGGCTGTCTCTTCACCCTCTCTTGTTTTACTATCTGAACTTGTACTTGGCTTTGAACCTAAACATATTGCGATGGACTGTTGACTTGATTTAATTTTCAGGTTCTTCTGATGTAATGGTCCTTGTGCATGAGACTCCACAGCTCTAATTCCCATATTACTTAGTTCAAAGGTTTTGTAGCACACTCTACAATAACCTTTGCATTTGTCTCCAGTAACTGGTGATAGCCATGGAACAAAGTCAGGATGAAGTTTGAAACCCAGCCACTGCATATTAAAAACTGTCCTCTTAGAAGCCATCTTCAAAATGTGGTTTCAGGTACAACCATATACAGAACCACCTGTCTGACACCTGTCTGACACCAAGATGTTAGCAGATTCATTTTCTGGCAAGTAGGAAATTTCCAAAGCTGGGAAAGTTTTGCAGAAACCAGAAAGTGTAATGAGCAGATCTGCAGCAAGAAATGAGGTTGAGTTTAAATGCTTGCAGATCATTTCTGCAACCTAGAGAAGCAGACAACCCTCATTTGCAACCTTTATGCATGTGAGAAGTCAGGGAAAAGGATGAGGGAGCTGGTACTCTGTAAACTACAGCAGGAACAAGCAATCACATTTGAAAAATTTACTTTGCATGGTGCAGAGTAGAAAGTGCTAACTGACTGTGAAATCCAACAGCAGCAAAACTCGTTTGCAACTCTGTGCTGGATTTAGGCAGGAGACAAATGTCCATTCCATACACAAGCATGACCCAAAAACATGTTTATCTTTATATGTAAGTTAAATGTAGTGCTATCAGGTAGGGATGAAAACAGATGTTTAAAGTTTGTATCATGCTAAACATTTAAACTAGCCTTGCTTTGCAAATGCTACAGGCAGACCTTGGAAATCATGCAGGGACAGAGCTCAACAAACACATTAGGCTGGTTGCTGGGGGTGGAGCTGAGAAAAAGGTGGAGCTGAGAAAGGGCATCATTAAGTTTTACTTGTATTCTGCTACTTCTTTTTCCCATTGCCACAAGAACAGGTCATGCTCTTGCAGCAGGTCAAAAATCCACTGCTTGGATATATTTTAATCACAATTTCCCTGGCTTTCCCTGACTTCAGACCAATTTCCCTGACTTTCCCTGAGCAATTTCCATTTCCCTGACTTTCCAGAAAGTGGCAATCCTGCGAATGCAACTTTCTCCTGGTGTAGGGACCCAAGACAGCTTACAATAATTAAAAACTGATTTAAGTAATTACAAGCATTAATGTTGTTTACTATTAAATAACACTAAAAAGAATAAACATATTACACTATTAAAAATGTACCAATCCATAAACAATTTTTAAAACACTTGAAAAAACAACACACAAAACCAGTAAAAACATACAGCTCCCTCCAGTTGTTAAACGCTGATCTACAAAGGCAATGTTGAGATCCTAACAACAGTCTTTAATTATGAAACTAAGGGATGTGGGGAATGGAATTTTGGAACTTAACATGAAAATGGTTTTCAGTCTGGCATCTGAAAGAATGGTTTAGTTCTCCCACTACCCAATATGGCACAGGCCACATGACAATGCTTGCCTTTGGATTAGTACTAGTGACCCTAGGATCCAGGTTTATGATAAAAAATGTGAAGAGCCCCTTGAATAATAAGTTATTCCTCAAACTGAGGGAAATTAAAATAGGCCACTGGAAAATTTCTATGCCACTGGAAGGCAGGCGGACCAGTATGTAAATACTAAGATTCACTTGTATAATATTTGTCCAATTCAGCTAATCATTTCTATGATGTGGAACTGGGAAGATTTCATAGTGAATATCAATTATCCTTACAACCATCTGGTCCCTGTCTGTTGGGAAGGATGAATCCTAAAGATGGGATGCTTCTAACATAGTTAATTCAGTAGAGTTGGCCAACTGTGTGGCTTAACTTTGTGTCTGAAGGGCCAGTCACTAGAGGGGCTTTGCCACCACAGAAGCAAAGGTATCTGTACTATAATGTCATATTAATCTATTTATTTATTTTATTTATTTATTACATTTTTAGCCCGCCCATCTAGTCATATAGACTACTCTGGGCGGGTAACAACATAACATATAACAATTTACAATTTAAAATAGCAATATATTACTAAAAACACAATAATCCAAGATGGAAAGAACACAAGAAACAAAAATTCAGACAGTGGGTGGAGGGAAGGCTTGCTTGAACAACCAGGTTTTCAACTGGCATTTAAAAATGCCCAGGGAAGGGGCCATGCGAATCTCAGGAGGGAGATTGTTCCAGAGACGAGGAGCCACTGCCGAGAAGGCCCGGTTTCTTGTTTTTTTCCTTCCGGGCCTCCCTCGGCGTTAGGCTCCTCAGTCTCACCTCCTGGCTAGATCGGGTGATGCGGGTAGATCTAGGTGGGAGAAGGCGTTCCGTCAGGTAACGAGGCCCTAAACCGTTTAGGGCTTTATACGTAAGCATTAAGACTTTGAAATCTACGCGGAACCGGACAGGCAGCCAATGCAAGGTGGCCAGAGTGGGGGTAATATGTTGATATTTTCTTACCCCAGTAAGACGTCTGGCCGCCGCATTCTGCACCATCTGGAGTTTCCGCATAGATCTCAAAGGCAGCCCCACGTAAAGAGCATTGCAGTGGTCTAATCTCGAGATTACGAGCGCATGGACCAAAGTGGTGAGCGACCCAACATCTAGATAGGGGCGCAGCTGGGCTATCCGCCAAAGATGGAAGTAGGCGGGTGCAGACCACTGACGCTACCTGGGATTCCATGGCAAGCGCCTGGTCCAGATAGACCCCCAAGCTGTGCACCTCACTCTTCGCGGTAAGAGTCACCCCCCAAAAAAGAGAGGGAGTTTCCCAAACCGCTGATGGTAGGCCCACCCACCCTCAGGACCTCCGTCTTGTCCGGGTTCAGCCTCAGCCCATTTTCCTGCATCCACTGCAATACAGACCCCAGGCAGCGCTGCAGGGACAGAACGGCATCCACTGTAGTTGGCAAAAAGGAGATGTAGAGCTGTGTGTCATCAGCATATTGATGGCACGATGCTCCACACCCCCTGATGACCTCACCCAGCGGCCTCATGTAGATGTTAAACAGCATTGGGGAGATGATCGAACCCTGCGGAACCCCACAATTGAGGCTCCACAGGGCCGACTCATACTCCCCAAGCTGAACTCTCTGAGGACGATCCCCGAGGAAGGACCGGAGCCAAGCCAACGCCTGACCACCAATTCCCAACTCGGAGAACCTCCTCAGGAGGATACCGTGGTCGACGGTATCAAAGGCGGCTGAGATGTCGAGGAGGACCAGCAGAGAAGTTTTTCCCCTGTCGGCCTCCCTCAATAGGTCATCTAACAGGGCGACCAATGCCATTTCTGTACCATGGTGCAGCCTGAAGCCCGACTGAAATGGATCCAGGGCGTTTGTTTCATCCAAGTGCGCCTGTAGCTGATCGGCCACCACCCTCTCGACCACTTTACTCATGAAAGAAACACTGGCGACGGGCCTATAATTGCCAATATCGTCCGCCGCAAAGTTAAGTTTCTTTCGAATGGGCCTAATGAGTGTCTCCTTGAGGGCAGGGGGAAACCTGCCCTCCTGGAGAGACCCATTAATTATCGCTGTAGCCCATTCGGTTGTTATAGGCTGAGACTCTATTGGCTCAGCCTATTGGCTCAGAATCTATTGGCTGAGACTCATGTGGTAGTCTTCCAGATTTCAGTTTGGAAGCTTTAGTGCTGCCCAAATTGTTACGGTCTTAGTTCCCATATGAGCAGACTATGACCTGAGAAGTTGGTGAAGTTCATGAGTCATAAAGATGCAAGTCTATAAGCACTTGGCTGCTGCAGAGAGACTTGGAGGCTTTCTATCCATTGTAATGGGATGGAATGAAAATATAAAGGGCCATGAAATGAGAAGTGCTGCCCCACAATTCTAGCAAGCCTCATCTTCTCTCCCTTCTCCTTTTTTTTAGTGGCTGAAGAGTGATTGTTCTCATTGTCAGTACTGTGAGACAGCAGAGAATAGAGAGGAAAGAAACAAACAAGAAAAGACTGAAAGAGAAATTAAGAAAAAATATTCACAGAAAGGAAAATAAGGAGACAATGAGTAAAAAACTAAGTAGAGGGGAGAAGGATCTGCTGAGTGGAGAAGACTTGCTTAAACATGGAAGAAGTAGAGAAGATTAAGGTCATGAAAATTACACCAAAATATCTGCCACCCCTGCTCTCCTGAGCAGCAGGAAATCTTAAAGCTCACTCTCCTCCTTTCCACTGGTCAGGTTCTTCATTATAAACTCCATTATTATAATGACTTTTAATATAAAATAGGTTCTAAGGATGGCTTAGAGATAATCCAAACAAAAACGAAGGCAATGTGGGATGTTTAAAATGTAATACAAGAACAAAAAAATTTATCACGACAACAGTATGTATAGATCATGATCCAAAAGGATGGTTTGAACCAAATTCTGAAAACCTTGAAGTTCCACCTGAAGTAGACAAGACTTGTTAAGTTCACACTTATGTAAGTCCCACTGATTCATTGGATTTATCCTAGGTGAGACCAAGACATCAATTTAGTCCAAAATACTTGGAGATAATTTTATACTTTTAAATAATTTTTAAGGCCCAACATTTTTATCAATTTTTAAAATGAGGCAAACTAAAGACAAGGAGCACGGATTAAAATCCTATCATATGGAATATTCTGAGACACACAGAGTATTAGCAAATCCCACATTGCTGATTAGAACACAGTATTACTTCACATATGAAACTTTGAAGAAAGGATGATTCAAGGCTATGGTGGTAATGAAAAATGGGAAGATTGTGAGATGTATGGAAGGTCTACCAAAGCATATTTTACCTCTGCTGCAACTGCTCGCTTAACACATTCCTCATGGTCATCATGGCTCTTCTGTGTAAGTGTCTCCATTTTCACTTTTTCATTTTCAAACTTATTACTGCAGGGTAAATTCAAAGACTATTAACATAGATTGATACGTGTTCCTGAATGTCCTTCAGAACTCAGTTACACATCAAAAACAGTCCAGCATACTGTTAACTACTTGTACATGCAAGAGGTAAGAGATTATGAAGTTTGATTAGGACTTCTCAAACCTGCTTGCTGAATCTGCTTTACAAGTTGGCCACCATCCCTTTTAAAATTTAACAGGAATTTAACAGGAAAACAGTCTGGTTCAGGATCTTCTCACTATGCCTTCCTTGGATAAATCCTGAGCATTCAAGGGGAGTTGTAAATTGCCCAGACCCCAACAGGAATTGTGAGAGCTTGTAATGTCCAGCTGAAGACTACTTAATAAAGAAAGTGTAAGCTCACCTGCTCTCAAGGAATTCATCCAAATACAGTTTGTACTGCTTGTCCTTTTCATCAACATTTCTCACATATCTGTTTTGTTATACAGAGATATTTTAGAAAATGAAGACTAATGCCAGAAAATACACATTTCTAATCAATGTCAATTAACAATAAAACTCAAAACTCAACCAGCCATTTCTCCCAAAGCTCAGATTTTTTTAAACGTAAGTTCTTTGCATCAAGAGGTGTTACAAGAACCAAATAATTCAGCAAAAGACCTAACAGACCAGAACTCAATCCAAACAGAATGGATATAGGTCTAGATCAAGACAAGTCAGTAGTTTTATTTTTAAAAAGGGGGAGAGAGAATATTTAGACTGATGGACAAATCATATTATCAAATGACAACTGGAATCTGCCTCTGCAATCCATTGTAATGAATTCAGATGGATTAATAACCAACTAATCAGATCAGACTCCAGTGGGAGCTAGATAAGAAACAAGCCATAAGACCAGATTAATAGGCAGTCATGGATCAATATCAGCCATTACTAGAAAGAGTATAGGTACAGGAAACTGAAGAAAGCAGGAGCTTCACAAAACTACTCATTTAAACTTAGAGCTAGGCAACTGTGAGTTACCAGAGGTGGTCAAGCTCCAACTGCCATCATCTATCAGCACTGCCTGTGCTCATTGGGACTGATGAGAGCTACAGTCGAACAATATTGCTAAGGCTACAAGTTACCCATCCTAATAATCCTATATAAGATAGTGAATTTCAACAGCTTATTTTCCTGTCCCCCTACATCAAAGATGGGGTTAAAGCACTTCAATAATAAATAACTAAGGAGCAGGTGGACAGTTCAGATTTTTTTTTAGAAAAGCAAATCTGTCTAAACTTGGGTGCATGTTTATTGAAGACTGCTCATCTGTGGAACTGCAAAAGGGAATACAGTTCTTTACGGTTCTTTATATCAACGCTTGGATTTGGTAGCAGGAATAGGTATCACACCAAAGAACAAAATCATCAACTGCACTAAAGGGGATGGTTGACAGTTTTACCATAGAAACATCTGTTCAGGTACAAGTTGAAACCCATAAGAATGAGCAGACTTACATTCCCACTCTGTCTATCTCCCAACCCATTACATTTTCAATTTAAGAATAAACTTACATTTCATTGGTTTCTGTTAACTTCTTTACTTTATTTCTTCCTGCTTTTAATTCTTCTTGATGTTCTTTTTTCTCCTGTTGCCATTTTTTAATTTCCATTTCTACATTTTGATGAAACCAATCTAGTTCTCTCTTACTAAGCTAGAAAGCAGAGAGAGAGAGAGAGAGAGAAACTATTTTTTTGAAAGAGTAAGACATTCGAGTACTGTGAGGCTGAAGTTACAAAATAAATATTTCAGAATTATTTTAAGACATATTTCTAATTTTGTTTTCAACAATAATGATTAAAAATGAGTAAATGTAGTCAAAAGCCAACGAAAAAGAAAAATACAGAAAGGAGCAAGGCTTCTGATCTTGTTTTCTTAATACCACATTGAACACTTGTACAGTCATTCCATTTCAACCAGAACCTATCCTATAATGGAGAGAGAATGCTATAAATGTGCTTCCAGATGAGACTCTAGATCCAAAAAGTAGAGACTGGATCAAAAAACATGTGAGTGGAAGAAAATTTGCCAGTAACACTGTTTTGCAAATGTATAAAGCCCTTTTCAGGTATTAGAAACAAAAAGAGGGCTGTAACTGCAGTGGGGAGTAATATATATATATATATGCTAGTCTTGCTCCCAACATTTAATCACCCAAATGTAAACCAGATCTTTATATGTTCTTTACAAGGGTCACAATTACCTCAATGTGCTCACAACATTTCTGTGATAAGACCCTGATAAGACAGCTCTGCAAGCATGTTCAACCAAATACACAAGGGCTTCTTCAGACTTCTGCACTGAATGCACAAAGCTCTGAGGGATATCTGCATAGGAGTTCTTGGAGTGGGACTCAAATATGTGTTCTCATTCTCAACAGTTACAGCCCCACCAGCTTTCAGGCTATAACGTCTGAACAAGGCTTACATCTCCACATAATGCTACAATATACTGATTTCATTAAAATTCTTGTGCTTGTGGACAATGTGGCAGAAGCAGGTTATCACCTGAAGATTAAGCATCAGTTCTCTCATATAATGCTGTAGACAGGAGAAAAACACCTATGTCAGCAGAAGGTATCCTTCGAATCTAACACAACTTTAATTTTTTTGAGTTTTCCTACACTTTAGTGCATTTAGGAGTATTACCTTGTTTCCTTCAACAAGAAGTAACAACTTTTCTTCTAAATCGCTGGTTTCCTTAGAACTTCGACACTTAAGTTGTTCACATTTTTCACTTGCTTCTTTAAGTTGTTCTTGTAGCACCTGGTGTTCTTTTTCCATACGTAACATATCTCCCTGAAAAAGCATAATGTTTGTAATGCTGTAATACTTAAGCTACAGCCTATGTAACTACAAGAAATGAGAATCACTGATACAGGACTCTAGACCTGCTGCTCTCGATAAATAACTAAACACATGCTTGTCTATGAAGTTATTTCCTTTTTTAAAATATTTGATCTTTCATGTACCATGTTAAGGGAATACTGATTTTCAAGACAGCTATCGAAAAAGCTGGATTTTTTTTTCTGCTGAGAGACCACAACTGTGTAATAATCACTTAACTAAGTACAACACTGTAGGCAAGCTCAGATCTCCATGCCCCAGAAATTATAGTTTTTAAGTATGAATTTCTAACTCAGAATTAATACTGGAAATTAGAAAACAGACTAAAACAAACAACATACTATTTTTTAAAGGGATGATATTGCCATTAGCCTGGGCACCTTGAAATGTCAGAAACAAAATTTTAGAGCAGAAACATGTTCTTTACCATTAAAACAGCTTTTATTGCTTTATATGTTTTTACTCCCTCATCTTCACTAAGCCAGCTTGGGAACATCCATCTGTTCACTTACCGGCTGAGTTTCATATGGATGAAGAGGCAATGTATTAACTCCCTTGTCTGTTAGTTCTTGATTCGCCTAGAATGCAAAGAAGAGAGGTCAGTTATATCCTTCCATTTGACGGCCAGTGTTTTTACCATCTCTGAGCTCTGTTACAGAACATATTCAGAGCCACATTGATAAGGTAGTGTTCAGAAGCAAAGAAGACGAACAATAAGTATAAAAGAGTCGGAAGTTGGAAACATTACTTTTTTAGGACTACGGCTCCCAAAATCCCCCTGGAGAGCACAAGAGTGAGGCAAGATACTGGCTGGGGGAAAGTCCTATTAAAGAGCACAGCTTTATCTGATGTAGGAAGTACTAGGTGTAACCTTATACACTTCCCTAGAAGTAGCACCTGAGAAAGAATAGAGCCTATATCCTAGAAAAAGATTAGTTCCATTAAGTTTGGGGGAAGGAGAAAGGCAACCATGTACAGTCAACCCTCGACTTACAAACTTAATCCGTTCCGGAAGGACGTTCTTAAGTCGAAAAGTTCGTAAGTCGAATCAGCATTTCCCATAGGAATGCATTGAAAACCAATTAATCCGTTCCGGCTGTTTTTGGTTCTTAGGTCGAGGGGTGGTTTGTAAGTCGAAGCATTAGTTCCCATAGGAACTAATGCAAAGCCGGTTAATCCGTTCCTACCACTAGGGGCAGAATTTTTTCTTTTTCCCCCCTTTTAATCTAAGATGACTTAGGTTTAAAAAAAAGGAAAGAAAAGAGGGAGGGAAGGAGGGAACAGACACCTTTAACTGAAAATTCAAATTTCGTGCTTTCCCCGCCTCCCGCACGTTTTTTTTCCGGTTCGTAACTTGAAGCAAAGTTCGCAAGTCGAGGCAATATTTTTCTATCAGAGCGGTTCGTAAGTCGAAACGTTCGTAACTAGGGCCGTTCGTAAGTCGAGGGTTGACTGTAGTCTGAATAGTACCCTAAGTTGTTGGTTCTTCTGCCTGGCTACTGTTACTACTTTTAAATATGTACATAATTGTGCTGTTTTCTGTACTGAGAGAATCTATCTCATAAATTGGGTTGATTTGTAATTTTTGGTTGATTGGGAATCTGGTGTAAAAAAAAAAAAAAAAAGAAAAGACCCACAACTATAAACAGCAGTAGCCATGGTAAAAAGATAAGGAAGAATTAGTTAACGCGAGCTAGAATTTCACGCTCCCTGAACAAAAGCAAAAATGCTAAGAGATCCTTAAGAGAAATGCCTATAGAGCAACATTCCCTCTAAGCTGCATGTGCTTGCACACTTGCTCAGAGCTCCATCAGAGCTGTGCATGGGCAATATAGACCAGGTCTTTTTTTTATAGCCCTGGAGCAAAACAGCAGAGGGAAGCTTTTTCTCTAGTTTATCCTGGCCACTCACAAGGGTCACATTCCCCCAGAGGACATCTGATGGCAACAAGTAAAATCACAGCCACTCTCTGCTACCCCCTTTCTCTTTCCTTCCACACATCTGAACCAACAGTTTGCAGGTTGTCCATTCCTATTATACAGAAAACCGTTTCTTGAGTTACACTTGGTTCTTCAGCAACAGGAGCCCAACCTTGCCAAATAACAAATGGAACACACAAATTTAATTCTAAGTGCAACTTTTTCTACTTCTTACATTCTAATCCTAAAACATTATTGAATTTCAATGAAAGTGGTCTGCCTTTGAGCCACTTTACAAAATAGGTTTATAATGCAGACAGGAACAAGAGCTTATTGTCACATGTTACTGTTACTTTTCAGTTTTCACTCCACACACTGCAGCTCACAATAAAAGAAGGTGCATCTGGTGAAATACTACTGTTGTTTTGGACTACTAAACTGCTTTTGACTTATGGTGACTCTTTGAGAATTAATGAATGCCAGGATGGAAAAAAATCAATGACTTTTAAAAAATCTATTTGATTTAAATGACAATTTAAAATATAATTTAAATTAAAAATTCATTTTTTAAATTTAAATTATCAAAAAAATCCTGATTTTTTAAAATTTAAATTGTGATTCAAATCAATCTGATTTAAATCAAATTCACCCTGATGACTGCCAAAAGGTCTTATCATTTATACCTGCCTAAATAATCATGTGTAACATCTTCACAATACACTATGCACAATGCATCTTCACCTGTATGACAAAATATAACTGCACAAAAGAAACATGTAAGCAGTACTTAATTCTACCCAAAGCACTTGGATCTACAAGCAATAACTGAGAGACAAGTTCTCACTGAAGTCTAATACAAGAAACAAATTCTCTGTTTATTGGAATGAACCTGACAGCATCTAAAAAATTAGCCAGCCAAGAGATCTGAGAAAATGCAACCCTGTATCAACCAGCACAGCTTCCTACACAGTGCTTACACACTGACCTAGCTCACATGTCACAGTGAAATAAATTTCTTTGTTCTTGGATTAGGACTCGGACTTGTTATAAGAGCAACGAGCCAGAGCTCCAGGTATGGATGTCATGTTGCACAAGCCATGCACTCTGGGCTTCTTTAGCTGGTTCTGCTAGCAGGAGGAGCTGAACGGAAGTGTCAAAGCCAACTAAAACCTCTGCGATACTGTACAATACCTCATTTATATATACATACATATCAGAAAAACAAAAAGACGACTTTCAGCTCCTTGAGGAGTTTAATGTCCATAAATGTATTTTTCCTTACCTGAACAGCAATCATCCTGGAACGGGGATTGCTTCTTCCTACCAACTTATTTTCAGTTTTTATTTCAATATCTGAACCACATCCAGTTTCATTAGTATGATTTTCAACTACATCAGGAATATTTTCAGAAGGTTGGTTATCAAAATTCACTGGTATATCTTGAGGGCTCTGGAACATCTTCATTTCATCACTTGCCACAAGATTGCCTGTGTTGCCCAAGACTGCTTGATCAGTATGATCAGTATGAAGATAAGCATTATAACTTGTGCATTTATAATTAGATTGCTCTGAGATATCTGGTACAAGTGGTATTTCAGGAATCATTGGAAGCGTCCTCTCATCCTGATACTCGGAAGAAACTGTATTCAGAAATATTGAATTGTTTTCAGGTGTCACTGAAGGCAAAGGTACTTTTGGCACAGTGAATGATGTTACTATTGTGTCACTTGTCTGACTTGAAAGAGAGTATGTGGAAACAAAAGGACTAAGAGAGAAATGGTTGGTAGTCATACATTCTTCAACATTGCTGGGAACTGTATCAGAAGACACCGGCACATAAGGTTCATAAATATAAGAGGTGGGCTTGAATTCCTTTGCAGCCGGGTTTAAACGGGGTTTGCTTTCAGAACTGTTTTCTTGACTGTGTAGGCAAGCTGAGTTATCTTCCTCATTTTCATTTTCTGTGACCACTGCATGTTTAATCGAGCCAATAAAATCACCTGATGTAACAAAATGTAGAGATTCCAACATTTCTTCCATAGGGATCTCACAAGTATCTGCAGGAAAGTGTTCATATTCTCCAACTAAGAATGGATAATCAATTTCCAAAGGATCATGTTCTTCCAAGATTTGAGAAAAATAGCTGTGAGAGATCAAAACAATATACAATTTCAAAAGTTACTGGTTACTGCCCAAATACATCAGCCTCCTGTGAAAAAAAAGGAACTCTGTTGCAAAAGTTGCTAAAATTAAACTGTCCAAGAAATGCTACTCACATTGCATACATGTTGCACTTCTCTGTTTAGCAGCCACTTCCACTTATTCTACAGTTGAAGGGAAAATTCAGTGGCTGAAATGCTATTCCTTAATAACTGCTCACAGAAGGGTGATGATGTCAGCACTAAGGGCAATTCTCACTAATTAAAGTCTTCCTACTTCTGTCCCTCAGGTTTTCTAACTCCTGTGCAATACCTTTAATCTCATGGAAGCTATGGGAGCTGAGGGATGGAAGGAGGAAGTCTTTGATTACTGAAAATCTCTGTTGGTAAAACATGGCTTCTTCCTTCCACACAATGAAAGAGATTACACAGCAGCTGGAGAAGTCATAGGACAGAAGAGGAAGTACTTAATTACAGAAAATCACGCTTTGGTAACATCACCATCTTTCTGTAGGAATAAATTATGCAACATGGGTTTATTCCTCAGAAGTAACAACTTTGAGGTATTCCACACACCCCACTACTTAGTGCCTCCTAAGATACAGAAAAAAATGGGAATAGTTTCAGTGAACAATTACAATATTTCTAACAGCTTGAAACTAAATGTTACTTTCACATCCACTAACTAATTAGCATTTTACATTTTTATTTAAAGAATCTAAAATCTAATTGTGACCCAACCTACTTATGTCTCTCTGGGGATGGAAGGCTGTTTGAATCAGTAGAAGTTTTTGTAGCGGCTTACAACAAGAAATTGTTGTAAGCCGCCCAGAGACCTTTGGGTAGTGTGGGCGGCATATAAGTTAAATAAATAAAAATAAATAAATAAAGTTTTTATCAGCAGAATGAGGCAGCAGCCAACTTTTTGTGACTTTTTCTCTTACTGCTCTGCCACCTCTTATCTTGTTCCAAAAATATCCCAAGTCCTCCTGAGCACATGGCACGAGGCTACAAAGGACTGCAGGAGAGGACAAAACACAAAAATAATGTCCTATTTGTTCCAGTGTATCTGAAATGGCAGTGTACATTTCAAATGTCTCAACAGAATGTCACCAGCTTTTGCACAACCTCACCACCACCACCACCAAATGACTAAGAGGATTTATATGTGCTTAATTTGAGTTAGACTGCCTGCGCATGTTCATGCTAGAACTTACGGAGTAGTTTCTTCTGAAAATATACTGTCTTCTTCACAAGCTCTTGTACTAACGCCACCAGACACAACTAAAATAGGCTTAAATCAAGAAAAACAGAAAACATGAGATGTATTATCTAATGACAGATATGCAAATAAATATTTAAAACCAATCAATCAATTCAGCAGACTCACATTTAAATAAGGCTACTCGCCCATATTTTTTCAGATGCCCTGTGATACATGAGCTGTTGCAAAGTAATTATATGGAACTAGAATAAATATCCTCAGAAAAAGACAAAATGATTTAGTCTTCAAAGTGAAGGAACACACAAGGGAAAACTACTCAGTTCAAGATTGCCATTATAACTGTCTTTTCAATTTTAAAAAGTGCAACCTACATCACACAAACTTATAATAAAAAGTGAATGTTAACAAACAAGCTGAAAAGAATGAGGAAGAATAAAACTCAAGAGGTAAGAGCACGTGGGTTTCAAAGCTTAAAAAATATGGATACATCAGTTATTCTTTTAATAGCATTATGGCTGAAATCCTGTTTTTTACTGCCCAATTTGAAGAGACACTTGTTCAGCAGGCCGAGGCAAAGAGGCAGTCCCGAAACCAGCAAAATCAGGGAGCTGGACTGGGGACAGATTGTATTTGTCTTCAGTGTGGAAGGGATTGTCACTCTCGAATTGGCCTTCTCAGCCACACTAGACGCTGTTCCAACACCTCTATTCAGAGTATGTTACCATAGTCTCTCGAGACTGAAGGATACCTACAGTGAAGCTGCAATTAGAGTAGGCCCACTGAATCAGTGAACTTAAGAGTTGACTCACCAAATACCCACTGATTCAATGTGTTACTCTAGCTGTGACTGACTATGCTAAACACTAGGATTTCAGCTTATACGTGCTGTTCCCTTAATTTTACAAACAATAAGAAACATGAATATTTCTGTTGCATACAACTTGCTAGTACAAAACATTGAATGCAGTTAAAAAAAAATCTGCAACACTATTCCTTAAATTCTTGGGGGAGGAGAGGGGGATTATTTAACCTCCAAACCCAAAAGCTATCTAGCTTGCCAACCCCATTTAAAGAAATGTCTAAAAGTAATTAAAATGACCCAAACCAGCATTCTCTCATAATATTACTTATGGTGCTGAACCAGCTATGGTGGCCCCTTATTGGTGAATTTTAAGCAGCACTGTGAGTAAGACTGTTGATGTCAGCATATTACTTACAAACTCTGACAGATGTTTATTACTCGTTACCACTGTAACAGTTTAACCATGTGGACTCATTCTAAAAATAAAAACATACCTTTGATTTCTTTGTCTTTTTTCTGATTCTGTTCTTAACTCTGATAGCATTATTCTAGATGGGAAAAAGAAATTAAATTAGCATCAATTACTGCCACCAACTCCTGGGGTAAAATATATATTTTAGAATGCAGCTTCATTTTACTTGGACTGATTCTATTCCCATTTGGCACCTTAAACAGCAAAGAAATAAAGTCTGCATCTGTTTGCTTATTTCTGTTCTTCATTTCTCTATGGAACAATATGTGGCTGTACAGAACAATTTCAACAAAAGCCAGTGCTAATGTGATAAATAGGAGAGAAGGAGAGGGGAAGAGAGACTGAGAGAGAGAGAGAATATGGCACATCCCTGGTAATCATGTAGGATTCACTAGCTGAGTGGTGGGTGATAAATCAGAATTTAGCAGGGTGAAACTGGCTTACAGGGAAATACAAACCATCCCAATATGCATCTAGTAGTGCAACAATGCATATCTGAAACAGTCTAATCATAATGAGAAAAATCATGAACCTCCTTTTTACATTCTAAGTATTGCTTAGCTATAAATCATTGAAAAAAGGATAATTACAACATGCACGTAGCTTTGAAATTTACTGTTACTGAGTTCACGTATGAACTCTATATGTAACTGTATAATAAATGTATGTTGCTATAGTGACAGGATTTGAATGTCTGATGAACAGGGAAGGATTATTGTCCATTTCTCTAAAGACTGTTCAAAAGGACTCTTACTTAAATTTTAGTTTGGGTAATGCCTTTACTGGCTCACTAAAAACTTAAAAACAAGACTAGTGTTTAAGTTCTACCAGAAAGCTTAAACTGTTGTAATTTTTAAAGTGGTCTAATGAAACAATTACCTGAACTAGAACTTTGAACAGATAGACCACATAGCTTCATTTCCCTCTTACTGCAATCTATTCATGTTTCAGCTTCAACAGAGATCAACAAAAATCAAGCAAACAAAAAACAACCCAGACAAAATCCAAACCAAAACTTACTGAAGTAGCTTCAGTCTCCTCCTTCTTTATTATAGTAAAAGGATGATCTATTTTAAAAATAAATTGTAAGAAAATATTAAGATAAAAAACCAGAAATTGTTCCTAAGCTACTTTAAAGCCTTTTGACTTTATTTTAAAAACAAATTCTCTCATAGTATATATACACACACTTTAAATTATTCTATACAATTTAAAACCCTGTTGCTCAGATAGTTAAAAATACTTTGCCATTTAATTAGGACATTTCTTCAGACAGAGGTATTAACAAAGCTTTTTTTTTCTGTTTTGGGAGTTTATTTTGGGAGATCTGTATTAGAAAAGATTTTAAATAGGTGACAAACATGTACACATATTAGTGTATGGTGATTTAGTCTGAAAGTAAAAGCCTTTTCTCACCCTATTATACTTACCCCAGTTATCAAAATAGTCATCTAAATATTGATGGAAAAATGGGAAATTCCCTCTGTTTTCTTCTACTAGCCATAGCAAACAACGAACTTCCATTGCTGATAGCTCATAAAGGTAATTTAGTATTTCAAACATATCTTCTGATGTGCAGGTGAACATTTTGCCTAATTTAATACCATACTTCTCATTCCAGAGAACTGTTATTAAATTGAAGTCAACTGGTATCAAGTTAATTCCATATTCAGTAAAAAATACATTTGTTGCTTTTAAACCTAGAAGAAGAAATAAGTCACCTAAAAATGATTTTCACCTATAGGATAAACACATATAATATTTAACCTAATTAGCTGTCAAGGAGCATGCAGACATATCCACGTTTGTAACTTCCTTTTGGTAGATTTCCAACAAAGTTATGGAATATTATAATCATAATACCTTTCAACAAAACAACCAAAGCAGGGTGAGCAATTTCCAGAGGACTGGAGAGTGCACTCCATCCTGTAGACCTGGGTGGATTGTTCCCCTGCACCCCAAAGTATGTTCCACCAGAGGGAAACAAAATGGACAATTATGTTCTCTAGGGCAGAGGTTGTCAACCCCCGGTCCACAGCCCGGTGCCAGTCCATGGCCTGAGCCGGACCGGGGAGACAGACCTTCCACCCACCCCGCACACACTCCCCTCCCCACAGCTGCTTTATGCACGCACACGCGTGCCAGTGCCGGCATGAGCGCTCCCCCACCCCTTCACGCATGCGCCCGAGCGCCCGCGTGAAGGGGTGGGCAGGCGTGCAGGTGCTCCTGCGCATGCATGAAGGGGTGGGGGAGCGCTCACGCTGGCGCGCGTGCACAATCCCCCACTGTTTTGTGCACGCGGAGGGGGTGCCCCGCCTTCCTCAGAGGCTCAGCTGGTCCGCGGTCCCAAAAAGGTTGGGGACCGCTGGTCTGGTAGTTCTATTACAAGCTCCCCTCCCCAGCCTGCTCAGAACAGTAGAGGCCTTCCTTCAAATCAAATAGGCTTAAATCAAGAAAAACAGAAATCATAAGATGTCTTACCGAATGACAGATATATAAAGATTTAAAACCAGTCAATCATTAGAATTCAGCAGACTCTCATTTAAATAAGGCTTCTATCCCATATTTTTTCAGATGCCCTGTGACACATAAGCTATGGCAAAGTAAGATCTGAAAGGATCTGGCCCAGCAGTCTTGCTGAAAAGCCCACCTCGATTTTCTCAGTGTTTCAGTAAGAAACCACTAAACAATCTTAAGTTCCAATACTGAAGAAAGGCAACACATAAAGGCACCCAGTCACTATTTGCTCATATCATATACAAACCCATTCAAGGACTGGTAGGATCACAAAACTTTTGAAGGAGGAGTCTGTTCAGAGAAATAACTGACAGGGAGGAACAAAAAACTACTGCTGTAGGCTGCAGCTCTGCAACATGAGCATTTTGGGGAGCTACAGAGTTCTCTGCTGCTCACTGTTGAGAAACTATGGCTATGAGCAAATGATGAGAGTTAACACCCTGCAATGGAACTAAACTATTCAATTTAATCATACAGCCATAGAAAGCATAGTGTTACCTTTATTGTTGAGACGTTTCACCCAATCATGTAGTTTAGGATCCACTTCTTCAAACTCACTTAAAACATGAATAAAAATTCTTGTCTTTACTCTGTCATTTTTAACAATTAAGAAGTTTATGATCTGGTCCATTACTTCAGTTGATGATCCAGAACTTGAAGAAAACAATGCACAGTCCTCTTCGCTCAGAACCCACCATGAAAGGAGTTCATTAAGAAGTTTGAAAGCATCACGTACACCTGTTAATATGTTTGAAGTATGCTGTACTATAAGCTGCAAAACTGGGTCTGAGGGAAAACAATTTTGAACTCTTCCTAAGATAGAGCAAATACAGTGACAGTCAGGATCTATAAACACAGTAAAATGCATACAAAGAAATTCAAGGACATTCATAAATGTTCATATTCACAAATATTCATACCTTTATGAATATCATCTTTTGCTGGACAGTATTCTCTGTGATATGCTTCTCCAAGTTCTGCTAACTTAACCAAGACCTCTTGCTTCATAAATCTCTTTAATTTCCTTTCTTGTTTTCTTTCTAGTTTCCTGAAACTGATTCAAACAACCAGCAATGAATCTTTCCGAGAAACTTTCAAATAAGTGCAGCAGGTTATACATCATCCCACTTGAACTTAAAAGATAAAGGACACACGTACTGATCCATCATGAAGATTTAATTCAGTGACAATGTGATGTACCCCTGCAACGTTCAACCAGAGGGCCATCCAATTTGGTTGTCAAGTATATTAAAAAAAAAATCTTCAGTTTTTCATTAATGGATACCAAAGGACTTGAACTTCAAGTGTGCAAAGAAACATGCTGCTTTGGAGACCAAGGCAGAGTTCTGTTTGATTTCTCAATTGCACAAATAGTAGTACATGTATCATATTGGGCTACTAAACAAGACAATCTGCATCAGTTCTTTGCATAACTTTCATTGTTAATATGCATTTGTTATCAAGAAAAAGAAACAGACACTGCCTTAAGACTGTGCAGCAAGTGAAGAGTGCTAGATTTCTCCTCTTGCACAGTCTGGAGCTAGGCTTGCACTCACACTACAGACCTCATAACATGGTACTGATGGATACTGGACCATATATTTAACCTTTTACACTATCAAGTCAATTGATCATGCAATGAGATGTATAAGATTTAGATCAAATTTTAAATAGATCAAGAAATGGGATCATCGTAAGTATTAACATCAAACTTTACAATACATACTCTACATGAAGCAAGCATGAATATGTTATTCTTATAAAGAATTGCTTTGACTATATTCAACAGAATTTTTGCTTGCTGAGCCTTTTATGTGATTAGCTTGCAGTATTTGGAAATCATTTATAAGAGCTATAATTTATGCATAAACATTAATTTATACTGATTTCAATTTATAATCATCATCGTCACCTTAGAACTGCAAAGCTGGAAGGGACCCTATGTATCATCAAGTCCAGCCTCTGTCAAGGAAGTACACTGGGGAATTGAACTCCCAGCCTCTACCTAAACCACTGAGTTATCCAGGAGTTCTAGCTAGGAGACCAACTCTTAAGTGAAAGATATGTGTGTGTGTTCTGTGCAATCACGTCAGAACTACAGTGACCCTAATAGGGCTTCCAAGGTAAGTGAGTTATTTAAAGAGTGGTTTTACCAGTTCCACTTCCCCAGTGAGTTTTAGTCTGTCATTCTGTCCACTATACCACACTGAGAATCCTTTGTGAGAGACATACATAGGCCAAAATCCTATTGAGTTTTTATAGTGGCAAAGTGCAGTTGGCATAAATCTTGCTGTTGAACTGCTGCTAGAATTTAGCATTGTTAGTTGCTCTTGCCTGCTAAATCATGCAACTCAGCATGAAACAACAAATGGCTACACAGCTTCTTAACTTGCAGCAATTTGCCAATGAGATGTATATCAACTGCATTATGCTGGTAGGCATACATAAACAGCCAAGCAAAATTCTCATTAAACCTTACAAATGTTATTTATCCATCAACATAATGCTGGGAAGAGGTACTGCTTTGCTGACTACTACTTCAAATGGGAGAGGCAGTGGTTCTGTTTCCTTTGCACATGTCACTGAAACCTGGATGGCACATACTCTGGAGAACAAAGCCAGGTCACTTGACGAACAGCACCCACAGGCCTCCCATTCTAGAAAATTGCAGAGTGAGAACATTTTTGTATACTATTATAATTCTACTACCAGGAAAACTAATAGCTTGTATTACTTGAAGAGGTAGAAAACTTACCTTGAACATTTTTGTTTAACAATAGGCTTTGGAAGATTCTTTGTTTTTATTTTATGCTCAAACTAGAAAGGGGAAAAGGAAAGCAGTAGCTTCAAATATGTACTTTATTTAATAGCATTTGTTTAGTATTATAAAACATGAGACAAAGTTTTGCCATTAGATCAGTGCACACTAGAATTGATACTTTATCAGAACATACAGAAAATGTCTCCAATCTAACAAAACACAGAAAAGCTTTATCATTTAATCTACAAAGAGGATGTGTTTTTCCCCTTCCGAATCTATGCTTAAAGCTAGAGTGTTCCGCCCCCCTTCATTATCATATGCTAATATATTTCAAACATTTTCTGAGAAACTCCTCTTGCCAATTTGCTCCGCTGGGTTACAAAACAGAAACTTTTCAGCAGCAGCCTGTTTTATTAACTCCCTTCTCCCAAGGAAAAGCTGCTCTAGGATTCAGTGCCAGAGGTTGATGCAGATTAAACTTTTGAGGCTCTCCTAATTGTTGTTAAAAAATGTGAAGATTCAGGATCTTGAATTCCCTCCCATCAACTGCTTAGCTCTTTGAAATTGATGCCACCTCTGTCTTAATGTCTGCTTAAAACTGTTACACTGGCACCAAAATTTAATTGCGATTCTGAGAGAAAGAATTTACCAGAAAGAAGCTGGGAGTAGGAGTGTGCAACTTTCCTTACTCTTCACTGCTTGCTTTGACTGATACTACATTTGCAATAACTGCACTTCAAAAAGCTTTAAACTATTGGCAGTATCTTGTTTGATCTACTGTGCGTGGAACAGTAACTGCACAAAACAATGTTACCAACTTACCTGAGTATTAATTGCATGATTGATCATGCAACTGTTACATGACCATGTACACTGTATACACAACCAAAATGGAGAAACCTACTTGTGTGATCACCATTTTGCACACTGTAAATCAAACAGAATGCTAGTCTATGCCTGAAATGTGAGCAGAACCTTATGTGTACAAGTGAAATCTGTTTATTTTCAGAAGAGACAAAACAGGACATGGGAGTGCATTCTACTGAATTTAATGAGATTTAATTGTGGGTTGACAGGTGCAAGTTGGCACTGCCAGTGACTATGTACTGCAAATTTTCTGTTTTGTTTTGTTTTATGCTATGAAACAGACATTACGGTTCCATATGAATATAAACTGCCTCTCTTTTAAGAAGATTAACAACATTTAAATGCATTGATACACCGGACAGATTTCTCACTCAATGGCTGGCATTCCATTGGGCTTCCACTACACAGAAAGTCCCTTCAGCGTAGTAGCACAGGATGGTGAACACATGCAAGTAGTGATCTCGATGAGGAAAACAAATCCCCCACTCACACAATGACAATGCTTGCACAAGTGGTGTGATACCCCATTACTAGACTGGCAGGGTTTTCTGCTCAGGAGATACTTAATTGGATAAACAAATGGAAAAATCTTAAATAACAGGATCTAGCTGAAAATTATCAATGTGAAATGCTTACCTCACATTTCACTAAACCAGAAGAGCTGAAGACAACAATTTTAGAAATAAGACCTTTACAATCTGGAGTGAAACACAGTTCTCGAAGAATATCCTGCAGATATCAGAAGAAAATGAGCCTGGGGGTAGGAGCACACTGCACAAACTGCAGAACACATTTATTATTTAAAAAAACTGAATTTAAGCATTATATAAATGGTGATACAACACATACATATTATCTTTTGAATGCTTTCCCTTGCAGGACCTAAGGCAGCCTACAATATATTTAAATACAGATACAACTAAAAAAAGAACCAGTGTTAAAATGCTATTAGGTCAATTACCACATTAAAAACAAACACTAAATCAAAATGAAATAAAGGCCATTTAAAAATAAAATATTTTCCTTTAAAGTTTTCATTACTGTGTTTACTACAGCTATAATCTAAAACTGCATCAGTGATGTATAATAACTAGATTGGTTTCAGATTAAGTTAATAGAACTTAGGTCCAACTGAAATTAGTAGGACAACTGATAAGTCAGTCTTATATATGTCAACCTAGATGTAAGTCCAACCAAGTTCAACTGGACTTACTCTGAAGTAAATGTACATACGACTGTGGCTTTCATTTCCACTGAAATCAATGGCATATATTTTCAACTAACTCCAATCCATTATTTTTACTTTATTAAGGTAAATATAACAATCTTTTCCCCTCTTCATTTCTGGGCTGGAAATTAAAAACGTCTTTATCTTTCTCATAAAAACCGGTAATCATGCTGAACTTATTTTATGCTAATAATAATGTGGACAGAAATATACATTGGGAACAGTTGTCTACTAGAATATCTTTAGAAATGACTGAAGAACAAAAAAAGTAGGCAGTGGTCATGCTTGAATTTCATGTTAATCCATCAACCTGGACTTAACAAACCAGTCAGGATTTGTAAGCCAATCCTTAAAGTTGGTTTAGGAAAACTGGTTAGCATGGGTTTATATAACCGTAATACCTGGTTCAGATAAAACACAAAATCATGCCATTTTATTTTGTTTACTGACACAAAGTGAAAAACAAAGGCTTAACAGGAATCCCAACATAGCCACCATCTCCTCTAGAGTCTGACAGAATGCAGAAACTGAGAGATGAATTAAGTATTTATTTGTTTACTCAATTATGAAGTGCAGGATTTTAATGGTATTACTTCCACAGTCACAAATAACTACTTGTGATTACTCAGTGCATCATTTAAATGCAAAGACTTGTTGACCTTAAATTTCAATATCAAAGTGCTAGAGAAAATACACATCTTTAGAACAACCAACTTGAGCAAGTAAATTTAGGACAGCCAATATTCATTAATTTCAGACTGAATATACAAAACACCAAAATCTTGCAGCCACCAGGTCAGGAAAGAACAACAAATTGCTCCCCTGAAGTCAAATGAAAATTGGTAATTTGGCTTCCTGTTACATTCTTTGAATTGCTCTTCCAATACTAGATGAAAACTGTGCTGGTAGTTTGGATTCCTGTCACAGTCTTTGAGTAGATGTGGCCTGTGTGAATCAGAATTATTATTAGTTTTATTTATATGCCACATTTCTCCCAACAAGGGACAAAGCGGCTCTGTGGTGCTAGCACAGTAAGAAAAAAGACATTCAAGAGTAATCCCAGATATCTCTTTTTATGAGGCACCCTCAGTCCCAGTTTTGGGACAATAAGAATAAATCATATAAATCATGTAAGATAACATAGTGCAACCCAGTCACAGCAACACACTACTCAAAGGTGTTTCATTCTTTCACACTCTTCACTACAAGGCTGTGAAATGCCATTCAGTGCAACCGTTATACAGAAATGAAGCTCTAGCCATTGGGCATTACCTTGTCATTTTTATCACTGTATCTTATTGCTTTCAGCTTCTTCCAACAACTCACATGAAACTCCACTATACACTGTTCACAGCAGGCAATTCTTATAAAACCCTGAAATTTGGAAGACCACAATTTTGAACACTTTGACAACAACAATGAAGCACTGTAATATTCAAGGATGTTTTGCACAAGGTTTTATGAATAAATTCTGTATGTATTTTTTAAAACCATGTTTTCTAACACTATTCAACATCCATCAATACTTACCTTGAAATCTGGGTCATTAAAATATATATTGATTTTTGGTGCTTGACACTGTTGGTAACGACAAACTGCATCTGGATTTGGAGGAAACTTGCATTGTTCAATACAATCTTCCAGTACAATCTGTAAACAAGAAGAGTCAGCATTAGATATGGTTACTTCTTCACTGGGCTTTTAATGAGGTTCCCCTCCACTTTCTAACTGGAAAGAACAAGTACTAGACTAAAGGGGGGGAACCTCTTGAGTTTTGGGGTATGTTCTGGCTGATGAAATTCCGATGAATTGAGAGTTAGCAGTAGGCTTAGAGCTAAAGTTTGAATTAAATTGGCATGTCTTTGATTTCCTGAAAACATTAATAATTCCTATTCCCATCCCATCCCCTAAATGGAGCCAAGCTGTTTACAAGATTATGTCACTTCTGCTTCTCCAGGAAGGAAAACCCAGTGGCAAAACAGAACAGATTCATCAGGGCAATGTCTGTTCTAACCGTTTTCTGTCTGTTAAAAAAAAGCACAGAAGCGTACATAAATTTGGAGACACTGTTTATAACTTTCTAGATATCTGAGTACATATGCCTTCAATGACCAAGAATGCAACATCCTCCAGTTTCCTGATTTTGTCCTTGATAGAGTCATGATGAAGCAAATGTTTATTATGGTCAGATGCCATCAAAGGGGACCTATGATCTTCTTAAAAATTATTAATTGCAGGACTGTATTCTTTCTTACTTGTAACTTCTCTGTCCTTGTCTCTTCAATAACAATTGAGGTTGTAGGCCATGTCAACACACCAGGCACAATCTTATGACTGACCATGATTTTTGACTTCATGAACTGATCCAGAGCATCTGAAAACCTACAATGTACAGAAAACTGAAGTCACATTTTGCATTCTGTTTCTTCAAATGTCTCTACTGCATTTTATATTTTGGAATACAAAACAAAAACATGTCATTCCTACTTTCCTCACCATCCTCACAAAGAAGACAACATGAAAAGTGAAAGCATGACCTTCTGGCAGGAAGAAAATGAAGTCTAGTCTAGGCTTCCTTTCAAAGCAAGGAGTTACCAGAGTCTACTTACTCCCTCCTCACTCTGCACTGTGTACTAACAACAAGAACTTCCAACTACTGTTGCTCTCATTTTTTCATCCTGTTTCATCAGCATATCCTCCTTCCTATATCACTGTTGGTGGTAGATAGTATCCCTTGGGGTCTAGTGGGCAGACTATGCCAGGCAGTTGCTACAGGTCCGCAGAAGAAGGAGAGCACACTCATTCATATGCACGAAAAGTACCTACTAAAAGCAAGTAGGAAACAGAAAGGTCCAGTGCAGTAAGCTGAAGGCACTGATGGGATAGGAGAGTGGGTTAAGGTAAGGGAAAATAACATCCCCTGCTGCTTGAATCGCGTGCCATGAACTCAACTCTTCTTGCAAGAGCTAATACATACAGAAGGCAGCTTTGTACCAAATGTTCCATCATTAAGAGTACAATATGCGAATCAGCCTCAAGTCAGCAGAAATTACATTAGCTAGCCAATCTCCTTCCAGATTAAGTAGAGGTCACTGATACGTTTCTAAATTTCTTACTGAGCAGCTTATTATTTCATCCCAATTATACATATGTGAATTTACAAAACGACAAAAATAAACACCCTAGCGTAAAGCGATGATGGACAATCAACCAGAGAAATGAGCTTTTTGCATTTCATCCTGTGAGTTCAGACACATGAAAATGGTTTATCTTCCCTCAAACCTATTTCACACTGGCCTGCCAAAACTTTTTCCCCCCCTCTAATGCTGTCACAATAAACATGAGACACCACAGAAATTCAGCATACACAAAGTGAATGATTAAACAGGATATTTAAGAGATCAATTTCTTAAAAGAAAATTTACTGGCCAGAGAAATGAAAATTGTTCTCAAAGGAAATATATTACTCACCAATTCTGTCTCAGATATACTTTTCCAATTCCATAGTGTGCTAAGCAATCAAATCTCACTTCCTGATACTGCTCAATTATATTGTTAAAATGGTCTTTGGCTTTGGTTAGTTCCTTTGGGTGGGTGGGGGGGGGAAGAAAAACATTTGAAAATCACTACAAACAAATGCACAACATGCACACACACCCATCAAAAGGTAAACTGTTTAGGATAAATATTAGAGATGGGGGTATTTGTAGACGAATACGAATATCTCCCTGCAGGTGGAAATAACGAGGGTCCGGCCCCATGGAGCCGGACTGTCCACTCACCGTTTGGCTGCTGCCGCGGGCGCAGTGGCGTCTTCCTATCATGCTGTGCTCCGTAATGGATTAGCCACTCTTGGCTGGAGGCAGGATGACAAGCCTCTCTGCCAGGTCGTACAGTGGCTAATCCATTGTGGAGCACAGTACAAAAGGAATCGCCACTGCGCCCGCGGCAGCGGCTGAACAGTGAGTGGACGGTCCGGCTCCATGGGACCGGACCCTCGTTATTTCCACCTGCGGGGAGATATTCGTATTCATCTACGAATACCCTCATCTCTAATAAATATATGTTCATAGTGACTGATGCATAAATCTCAATGAAGGAATTGCAGCACATGAGAGAGACCTCAAAGATGGGGGAGGAGGGCAGCTATTAGATTTCCCCCCCTGCTTTTGACCCAGCTGCTCCTGTTCAAGAGACAAGCTGCTGCTTAACTTCAAAAACAGCTTGTTAAAATACAGTGTGGCAAAAACAGTACAGTTTTAATGATGAGAGCTGTTCTGTTGCATGCACAAACTCCTTGTTCAGCTCTTCTTGTATGATAACTGGCCATGGTCTAGAGCAGTGATGGCAAACCTTTTTGAGTCCGAGTGCCCAAACTACAATACAAAAACAACTTATTTATTTCAAAGTGCCAACAGTGCAATAAAACCTGAGTACTGAGGCACTATCACTATCTTTTAGGCAAAAATGATGAAACTGAGGTTGTCCTTTCATTTGCCACATCCTGAAAAGACAGGATTCTCTGGAAAAGACATTAATGCTCGGAAAGGTGGAAGGCAGCAGGGAAAGAGAAAGACCAGATATGAAATGGACCAACTCCCTAAAGAAATACACAGGCTTGAGTTTACAAGAACTGAGCAGGGCAGTTGAGGACAGGTCATTTTGGAGATCGCTTATTCATAGGGTCACCATAAGTCAGAGGCAACCTGGGGTCGAAAAGGGTGGGCTTCAGAACTCAAGCCCCCCCCCCCTCCTTCCTTCCTTTCTCTGTAGTAGGGTACCCCCCTTCTGGTCAGACAGAGGGATCGATCCCAGAGGAGGAGGAAGCACCGGCGACCCCTCCCCCCTTCTCTCTGCCTCTTTCCTCTCCCCGGGGAGAAGGACGGTTACGAGTGCTTGGTCTTCGGAGAGGTTAGAACTCTCCTCGGAACTGGAGACGCGATGCCTCAAGCTCTTCTGGAGCGGCTCCGTCTCATGTCTGCCATGAAGGAAAACGGGAAGGGGTGCGTAGAGCAAAGAAACGGCTCCTCAAATCAGAGCGAGGTGGCCTCCTGACCCCATGAGCTGGCTCAATAGCCAGGAAGGGCTGTGGAGTCTCTAGCCGAAGCCGGGAATGTGTACTCCCCTCCTGGCTGCGAAGCTAATGTAGTGGGTGTATCATGAAGATTTCAGCTTGTCTCAGGTCTGGCTGGCCAGGGGCTTTCAGTTGCTAGAAATCCGTCACTGTTTTCCACCTCCCAGGCTCTGCCCGCCCAGCTCGGTCCCTCTTGGAGCCTTTCTCCCCTTAGTCGCTCACACATAAACAAAACAGTGGCTGTTGTTTCTTCACTCTCCCGATTCGTCAGAGGGAAGCAAGCAACTGAGGCTGGAAATGAGCCAAGAGAAAAAGGCCCGTGGCTGAAAGGGAAAGGCGGGGACTCATGCAACTCACACACACAATGGAATGCAGAGGATCCAGGGGTGGGGGAGAAACCAAGTCAGGGTTGGTGCTGCCATGAGACTAGATTAGCCACTAGCCTTACGGCTCGCATGCCCACAGAGAGGGTCATGAGTGCCAGCTGTGGCACGCATGCCATAGGTTCGCCATTGCTGGTCTAGAGCATGGGGGCCATATGGCCCCTTGGGAGGCCCTGGCACCTTTGAAGGAGGCCACAGACTGGAAACAATTTTTCACATACCGCCTTATAAGGTTTATTTTGCGACTTATATAGTTCTGATTCAGCTTATATTTCTTTCATAATAGTTGTCATTATGTGCCATCAACTTGGAACTAAATTATAGAAACTCTAATAGGGTTTTCAACGTAAGTGATATATTTAAGGAGTGGCTTTACCAGTTCTACATCCCCAGTGAGTTTCCATGGTTGAGTGGGAATTTAACCCAGGCCTTCTGAGTCCTAGCCTGTCACTACATCACACTGGGCATAATCTATGACAATAACACGGTTTAAATTGCTAACATGCTGTAGGTTTCTCATTCTCATTACCTTCTTTACTAAACATATAGATACAAACTAGTCACAATAGTCCCCTGCAGATTCCTGGAGCAATTTCTTCATAATTGTTTAAGATTATAAATTAAAAAATAAACTTATAAATTAGAAATGCAAAATATCAGCATTTTATATTTGTTGAAGGATCAGGGCATTTCCCCCCCTCAAGCATGAAAAGGGTTGTGGAATACATATAAATTGTTGCTTCCAGGCTGGACTACAATTACATCATTCCCATGCATAATGATCAATAGGGTAAATTATTTTGAAGTAACCAATACTATAGTCTCAGGACTCCAAGAGCCTGCAGACAAAGAAACTTAGAAAAATCACTGTTTCTCTTCCAGTGCGTGTAGCAACAGAAATAAACTTGCAGTTGGAATAATTGCTCACATCAAAAAAACATGAAAAAGACAGACAGTACAATATATTAGCATGTGGGCTGTGGAATTTCAACTTTATGATTTTTGTATCTTAAAACTGTTACAGATTAAATAGAACAAAAAGCTGAAATCAAGCACGGAGTCTCTGCATTCTACGGCTTAGCAGGCAAAAAGTTATCATCACCTACAGTAGGAACTATCTGAGCCATACAGAATCTGCTACCTTGACTAACATCTGAATAGACTGTCAAATATGAAATGGGGTGAAGTCTTACCGCAGGCTGTCCTATGCCAGCAAGAGCAATGGCATATCCATAGGTGATTACAACATAATCAATGGTAGCAAGATTCACTTGCTGCAACAAATTTGAAAAACATTAAAAACATTTGTTTGTCCTTGAACAATATATGTTCAAGCAGATAACATAACACACCATAACATAACAGCTGGAACAATATTAGTTATTACAACTCATATTTAATTACTGCTGCATTGCCTTTGTGGGTTAAATCAGCACTCACAAGATGGCTTATAAACCTTTTAAAAAATAAAATATAAGATAAAACAGAAAGTCATAGTCTCAGCATAAAACAATTGTCAAAAAGTCAAGATAAAATAACAGCAGCAGATTAAAATCATAAAAATACAGGGAAACGTCAATCAATTAGCTAAAGGTGGAGATAAACAACCAGGGCTTTAAACCTCATGTAAAAACAAGAAGGAAGCGAGGCACACCTGCCACACAAGGGAGTTCCAAAAGGATTGGGCCACCACTGAGAAGGCCCCACCTCTTGTGCCTGCCAGCTGATGGACTCTTCTGACAAGGACATGATTAGGGCCTTCTATAGACGTGGACAGTGTCATCAAAGCTACCAACATGAATTTGATCAAACTCCGGGAGGCAGTGGAAGACAGGAGGGTCTGGCGTGCTCTGGTCCATGGGGTCATGAAGAGTCGGACACGACTTAACGACTAAAGTTAACAACAACAAATAGACATAGAACTGGAACCAACATGGTTCCAAGCCATTTAGGACTTTGATGGCAATAACTACCGTGTTTCCCCCGAAAATAAGACAGGGTCTTATATTAATTTTTGCTCCAAAAAATGCATTAGGGCTTATTTTCAGGGGATGTCTTATTTTACAGTCATGTCATCTTCTGGTTGCTGCACAATGGTGGAGGGCAGGGTTTCACTTAACTGGGGCTTATTTTTGGGGTAGGGCTTATATTACGAGCATCCTGAAAAATCATACTAGGTCTTATTTTCAGGTTAGGTCTTATTTTCGGGGAAACAGGGTAGGAATCCAGACTGGGAGCACAATGGCAAAGCAGTTCAGACAGTATGAATTGGAGTAACATGTTTTTTTTGCATGGTCCCGCAAGAAACTAAATGGCAGTATTCTGGACCATTTGAAATTTCTGAATCATTTTCAAAGGTAGTAGTTTAATCTGGAGATAAAAAGGGAAGAGGGCCTGCTTTCTCCAGAAAAGAATTATGTAGCAAATCAGCCAAACCTGAGACAGCGGCAGACACTATCTGCACCTTCACTGGTAAGTCCTGAGGACAGCAGAACTCTTTATGTTGAACATCTCGCTCTTGAGGGAAAAGTGACCCTGTACAGCAACAGTCCCATCTTTTTATTCAGATCAACAGATTTCTGCACCCACAGTACCTCCACATTTATCTGGACTAAGTTGCTGTTTGTCCTTAATAATTTCCAAACTCTATTCTGTTTAAGAGTTCTGCAGCCTCCCTAAGGCTAGCAGGTAAAAAGTGTCATCTACGTACTCATGGCACTTCAGTCTTAACTTCCAGATGACTTCTCCCTAAAGTTTCATCTGAATGTTGGAAATTTAGGAAGAAGAATGGCCATAGGACTGCTGAAACAAGCCATAGGATGCAGACGTCCTTCAGTGTCACTTTCTGGGTTCACCAATACAGAAAAGACCAGAGAAACCTGAATGCTATACCCTCTAGTTCCACTATTTTATTTTATTTTTATTTTATTTTATTTTATTAGATTTATACCCCGCCCATCTAGACCTATGGTCTACTCTGGGCAGCAACTATGGCAACTTAGAAGGGCAGGATGGTTAATAGTAACAACAGTCACTGAGATATCCAGAAAAATTAACATGGTTGAGTCAATTCTCCATCAAAAGACATCCACCAGGAAGACTAAAGTTGTTTCTATCCCAAAACTTTACATTACATCTGCTCACACGTATCTGATTTAAATATTGTATTTTTAATGATGTAAGCCACCTTGGGTCCTTTTAAGGAGAAAGGTGCGATAAAAATATTCTAAATAAATAAATAACCCAAGGTTATTTTGTTAACTGATCGATTATCCCAAGTCTTTAAAAGGTCTAAATGTTTTATTTTAACTTTACTGTAATGCTAGCAATAAAAAAATGTTTTCTTACATATATAAAACAGACTCAGTCTGGAACAACATCCTAGAGACTTCATCCACTGAAGCACCATACTACTAATGCACTGTAATGCTTTCTAGCTCTCTCAGTTATCAATTACCTGTAGCTGGGATGGATCTAAAATGTTCAATAAAAATGCAAAGGATTTTTCAGCACTGTGAAAACGTTGATCTGTCAAAGATGTGCATCCACTTTTTATATGAGTCTTCAATATTTCCAGTGAAGGCACCACATCTACCTGAAAACCAAGAGGTAACAAAACAAGTGTTATCTTCAATATACAGGTGCCCTATGGGAAGAAAGGTGGCATATAAATAAAATATGTATTTACACCACTGGAAGCAACCTGGTGTCCTCCAGGGGTTTCAGACTACAACTGCTATCACACCCAGCCAGGGCAACCAATGTCAGGGATTATGGCAGAGAGCACTAGGTTACCCACCTTTGCTTTACAGACTCATGAAAACACAAATACATACTGCTTGAATTTAATGGCAAAATTCCTGTTGCCTATAACCAAGCCGGTGAAAGCACTTTCATGGTAGAGAAACACAGCATTTCAACTCAGTATTCTCCAAGTCCTATTAAAATAGCCCTGCCTTTTTCTTTACACAATCTAGAGCCTAGGCAGAAAAAACAAGCAAAATTGATTGGCACTTTCATAGTTATGTTTTCACAACTTGGACTGCAGACTGGGCTAAGCACTACTAGGAACTTCTATTCCTGCCACACCCACCAGGACTTGAAAAGAGACTTTCTAAGATACTGTCTGAGTGTTGCTATTCAACAGAGGCTGTTGCTTCAGGTGCTCTGCATATCTTTAATCAACTGTATCTGTAAGCTCTCCGAGGACCTTCAACACACTCAATATATTCAGATGTTTGCTTCAGCAGACTCTATATTCACAGGTTTGCAGATTTTTGTTACTTAAACAATGAAAAAGCCGCCCAGAGTAGTCAATTGACTAGATGAGCGGGGTATAAATGCAATAAAATAAATAAATAAATAAATAAAAATAAAAAAGATTACTACCGCAGATTCCATTACCTGTTGCATAGTACCACAAGGATTATTTTGTTCCTCTAGACCTTTCTGAGAATCATTTTTGAAATACAACTGGTCTCTGCAATTAAAAATAACATGGTGACTTTTTTCACAAACAGACTGGATATGCACATATCTCATACCCTAAAAATACTTGGAAATATACATCCATGCACAATTTGCTGTGCTTTTGAGCATGTATTTTATCATGACATTCCTCAAGTCGTTCCTGACCTTTTAAACCACCAAGCAGTTGGATAGGTTTTTCTCACCACAACAAATGTAGTATTGCCATGTAGCAAGCTCTAACCTGCTTCTAAGAGCTGCAAAAGTGGACAAAAACAGCCTTCACATTGGGGTGGAAATCCCAACCCTTCCCCAGCTTCAAGCTTTGGCACGGCTGGCCACTGTGTTTCCAGAACACTGAGTACCTCAGCAGCACAGCACCAGAGACAACTACACTTTCAAATAAGCTGTTGTTAGGGAAGAAAACAAAAATTGTCTTTGGCCCCGCATGTCTACCATACATCAGTGTCCTGTCAAACCTAATGTTTAGCTAAGTAACTCAGCCAGTCAATAAGAGCGGTCCCTTTCGACTGAGAGTTAAACAACTTGATCCCACCCAGCAGCAAAGGAATGTAGAAGCATCCTCACTCCTCAGATCTAAAACACACACACAAACACACACATGTACTTGTGTAACATTAGCCAGAACATTTAGCCTTTATGCAATGTGCTTGGACTATTTATAGTTGAAGAACTCCTACTTGAAAGCTTGATTTCATTAAAAAAAACTGGTCCAACAACAAGGTCAAAATGAAATTCTGTCATACTTTAATGAAAAAGTTTTGAATCCTTTACACAACCACAGGCAATTCAAAGAAGTTTACCTTGTTTTTTCAGAATCATCCACTCTGCTCCTTGGTTTCCTTGGATTTTCATTCAGCCCTGACATGAGGAAAAATTACTGTGAACCTTATTTATCTAAAAAAAGAAACTACCCCCCTGGAGTTCTGTTTTGTATTTATACATTTCAGGAAAAAAGCTAAGACACTGTACAGAAAGGTATTCATATGTTGAAAATATGATAGGTCTGCCAAATACCATCAAGTCACAAAGATAACTATAAATTTCTATTAAATACTTAAGTACTTGATCATTTCTCCAAGACTTCAGAGTTAACTCTTCAGCATTTGGTGATAGCACCCTGAATTACATCACAATGTTTCAACACTGATCAAAGAAACTGCAACTGTGTTGTTTCACAATGTCAGCATAGTTCCTATTTGACTGAGAAGTAATAACAGCATTGAATTTCAGATTTAAGCTACTTTGGTACTACTATCAAAACAAACAAAAATAATTAAACATCTAAAGTCTGCATTCTCCTGATTAATAAAAAGAACACTTAGTAAAAAGCTTTTTTGCAATAGCTACTGTGAATCCTCCATTTCTCTACAAACTAATTTGTTCACCAAGGAGCATTATTTGTTCATCATAGAAGCACATCACAACTCACAATACTTAATTCACAATACACAAAATAAATTGTCGTTGACTGTCATATAATTTAGAGCTCTAAATTAGCACCTTTCTAGATCTCTTCACTGAAACATTAGAGAACCCTAATTCATTACTACCTTTTCCGTTTGACCATCATTATATTTAATGACACTCTAACTTTTCTAAGCAGTCTTTTATTATGCCCCCCTAAGAATTACTTCAGAAAACTTTAAGGCATTATATTTTTGTTTCTACTATGATGACTCAAACAAATAAACAAACAAAAAAAATCCAACAAGGGTAGCACTGTTAACTGCATTTTTCACAGTTTGATACTGGTTATCATTTTTGCAAATGTGCATATGGCTTGGAAATTACCTGGCAATTGCCTTTTGAAAGGCTGTCCTCTAATTTGTCTTTATGTAAATACTATGTAGTGAAAAACTGTCATTTCATGAATGTGTTCATAAAAGAGAACAAAAAGTCAGGACAAGCTTTTGGAAAAGCCCTTCTAGCGTTATTTTTTTTAAAAAATTATTTGAATATCTCATGTGAAATAATGGAAACCACATTAGTAGACACACAACATCAGCTATTGTTTTTTTTAATATCCTCAGACCAATGCCACATGCTAGCTTATCTTAATAGCACAAGATCAGTCTAATACACAGTGTCTTTATAATACTTTGAATTGCTCTCAGTATAACAACACAGGGCCCAGCTGTTTTATTAACTTACCTAGGAGAGAATCCAAAGGCCGATCTTTCTTTTCTTTGGTTCCTGTATTACCAGTCACCTGTTAAAAGATCAAATGTGAACTTCTCTGCCACTGTGACAGAAATCTACTACACATAAACAGAAGAACATATTATCCAAACATTATAAGCATTAAAGTTAAACTACCCCGTTTCCCCGAAAATAAGACCTAACCTGAAAATAAGCCCTAGTATGATTTTTCAGAATGCTTGTAATATAAGCCCTACCCCCAAAATAAGCCCCAGTTAAGTGAAACCCCGCCCTCCACCATTGTCCAGCACTGTGCAGCAACCAGAAGAAGATGACATGACTATATTTGAATAAATGTAGATGGTTGTACATGAAAAAAATAAAACATCCCCTGAAAATAAGCCCTAATGCATTTTCTGGAGCAAAAATTAATATAAGACCCTGTCTTACTTTCAGGGAAACACAGTATCTAGTTTGTTAAATCCTGTTACCACTCTAGCTACTTTAGCTAAACTAAGTGTACAATTTAACGAAAAACAAATCCTGCACGCAAACATCTTTAATTCTATCCTCATTTCTACATTTATTACAAGGATCTATGCAATAATTTGTATATATTATTTGCATGATAGTCCATCCAATTAACAAGTCTCTCAATCAGCCAATTCTATACACAGCACATTAGCGAACAAAGAAAGTTTCCAAGCTATTCTTAGATTGATATCCAGCCAGCATGGACAACGCCAGCTACCTGAAACCTAACTTAATTATTTAATACCTGTTTCTTATTGTGCTTGCAGAACATTCCTCTCATTGAAATAGAAAGCTGCTATTATTTCACTTTGCTCACACTCGCTCTGCTTTCAGCTGAAATGCTCCTTTCTAGCTTCATGTTTCTCTGTATGATTCACTCTTTTCTCAACCCTACCCTGCTTAGGGAAGGGAGGAGCATTAACAGTTGATCTCTGCTTGCCTTTGTGAAACATTCTGGGTTTTGTTTACTTTCTGTTTCATTTCTTATAGATGAGTGTCCTTGATTGTTGGCACACCTATTTCTTTTTGTGTTTTGATTTCCAAGAACAGATAGTCACTGAGAGACAATTTACACCTGGTTTAAACTGTTTGTTCATACTTACTTTACCGTATAGAACATTACTGTACAGAACATTAAAGGACTGGAGAACTTCCAATGAAACAGATTCTTGCTCAATTAAAAGAGATTAGAAACTGAGGTTGCTTTTTGGATGAGATTTAGTTTATGAGAATCTCATGAAGATAAACTTAGTAATAAATGGATTAGTTGGCTTATATAACTGCCAACTGTTGACAAAATAAAGTTTTTGCCACTCTTCTTTTAAAATATCACTTAATTTTCCAGGGTTGAGTTTGTACCACTAGACATCTATTTTGGCACATATAGTCACCACCACTGTACTACAAATACATATTCCAGTAGGAGAGACCTGGTTAAGCATCAAACAGGACAGCATTCCTCAAACTGGTGAAGAATCTACAACACACTTCTCTTTACATCATGGGGTTAATCCATCTCACAGCTCCATATTCTGAATTATCAGAACTAAGTAACATAGTTTCAAATAAAGAAGACACATTAGCAGGCAAGCAGTGATGAGCAATGCTAGGCAAGGATGCTACATGGGCTTGCACATACATTAAGCCCTAGGTCAGAGGCCCCACTCTGCATGCTGGCCATAGTATGGTGACAAAATCAGACCAGGCTTTTTCATTTTGATGCCTCCTGCTTAGGGAAATCTCTTTCTAGGGATGCTCTGCTGTAGCCAGCTCTACTGTCGCCCCACCCCCTTCAGTGACAAATGAAGACATTCCTTTTCTCCCTGGCCTTTTCAGAAAGATGCTTTTATCTCAACTGCTCCTATGTTCACTGCTGCACTACCTACTGCCATATTATTACACTTTTTTTAAAAAAATCTATTTTTTCTTTGTGAGTTGTTTAGAAACGTATGAAAGGCAACCTAAAATAACGTATACAATAGGAAATACTTAGTGAAAACAGAACAAAGTGTCTCATCACACAAATAACAAATTATGACTTTACTAAATCCAAGCACACAAAATCTTAATAACGTTCCAACTTAAATAGGTATTTCAGCAAACTTCACCTCAGTTCTTTCACACTCAACAAAAAGATCTGAACAAATCAGCAGCACAAACCATTAAGAAAAATATAGTTTGCTTATTACTGTGGGCTTCTTCCTGGCCTTAAGAGCTACACAATTTATTACAAATGCTATAATCAGGGCTTGAAAAATGCACTCGTCCACTCGTCTGTGACGAGTGAAAAATGCTGCTCAATGAATCACAACTCCCTCTCTGCCTGCCTCCTTCCCCTCCGCCTGTCTCTCTCTCTCTCTCTCTAATCCTGCAGTCCTCCCCTCTCCCCTCCCATTGCAAAAGGAAAACTGCCCTCTTCTCGCAAGAAGAGAGTCCTAGCGGCACATAGAGATCTAGCTCTGCAAGAGAATGTAGAGTAGTCCCATGCTGGAGAATATGGAGATTCCCTACTCTCAATTTCAACTGAACAAGGACACATCCTGGGGTGGGAAGGAACCGTGGCTCCTTAAGAGGCTGGGGGCTTTTGCTTTCAGTTTTATTTTTGCTGGAGACATTCAAAAGAAAGGCATTCAAAATACAAGCTTCATGACCCCACAGATTAGATTAGATTAGGCATCCTTCAGTCTTGAGAGACTATGGTAACGTGCTCTGTATGGAGGACTTGGAACAGTGTCTAGTGTGGCTGAGAAGGCCAATTCGAGAGTGACCATCCCTTCCACACTGAAGACAAATACAATCTGTCTCCTGTCCAGCTCCCTGATTTTGCTGGTTTCGGGACTGCCTCTTTGCCTCGGCCTGCTGGACAAGTGTCTCTTCAAAATGGGAGAGGCCATGATGCACCGCCTGCCTCCAGGCTGAACGCTCAGATGTCAAGGGTTCCCATCTGTTGAGGTCCATTCCTAAGGCCTTCAGATCCCGCTTGCAGATATCCTTATATTGCAGCTGCGGTCTCCCTCTGGGGCGATTTCCCTGCACTAATTCTCCATACAGGAGATCTTTTGGAATCCGACCATCAGCCATGCTCATGTCAGGCCCAAGCCAACGTAGACGTCGCTGTTTCAGTAATGTATACATGCTAAAAATTCCAGCTCGTTCTAGGACTACTCTATTTGGAACCTTGTCCCAGGTGATACCGAAAATGCATCGGAGACAACACATATGGAACGTGTTCAGCTTCCTCTCCTGCCGTGCACAAAGGGTCCAGGACTCACTGCAGTACAGGAGTGTGCTCAGGACACAGGCTTTATAGACCTGGATCTTGGTATATGCCGTCAGCTTCTTATTAAGCCATACTCTCTTTGTGAGTCTAGAGAACATAGTAGCTGCTTTGCCAATGCGTTTATCCAGCTCGACATCTAGGGAGAGAGTGTCAGAGATCATGGAGCCAAGGTACACAAAGTCATGAACAACCTCCAATTCTTGTGTGGAGATGGTAATAGAGGGAGGTGAGTCCATGCCCTGGCCCATGACTTGTGTTTTCTTCAGGCTGATTGTTAATCCAAAGTCTTGGCAGGCCTTGCTAAAGCGACTCATGAGTTGTTGGAGGTCTTCAGCAGAGTGGGCAACAACAGCTGCATCATCAACGAAGAGGAAGTCCCACATGATTTCAGCTGGACTTTGGTCTTCGCTCTCAATCTAGAGAGATTAAAGAGCTTTCCATCTGATCTAGTCCAGAGATAGACACCTTCTGTTGCAGTTCCAAAGGCGTGCTTCAGCATGACAGCAAAAAAGATCCCAAACAGGGTCGGCGCAAGGACACAGCCCTGTTTCACTCCATTTTGGATGTCAAAGGGATCTGATGTTGAGCCATCAAAAACTACAGTGCCTTTCATTTCCTCATGAAAGGACCTGATGATGTTAAGGAGTCGAGGTGGACATCCAATCTTGGGAAGGATTTTAAAAAGGCCGTCCCTGCTAACCAAATCAAAGGCCTTTGTGAGATCTATGAAGGCCACAAAGAGTGGCTGTTGTTGTTCCCTACATTTCTCCTGCAACTGTCGAAGGGAGAATACCATGTCAGTGGTGGATCTATTAGCTTGAAATCCACACTGTGATTCTGGATAGACCCCACAGGCACACAGGTAATAAAGCAACCCAAGTCTGAGGGTATAAATCAGCGATTCCCAATCTTGGGTCATCCAGGTGTCCTTAGACTGGTTCTTGTGCTAGCCAACTGCTGGTGAAGACTTCTGGGAACTGCAGTCCAAGAACAAGTGCCTAGTTTAAATTTGTTAACATAAATTGCAAGGCTACAGTCTGGTCATGCTGACTGGTGAAATTTTTGACTGACTGGTGAGACATTCTAAAGTTTTTCAAGCCCTGGCTATAATCCATCTCATCTGTCTGTTTCTCCCTCTCACCTACTAAGTTCTTATATATGGAAACTTGTACAGTAGGATCACCATATCCGTGGGATCAGTACCCACAGTTTCACTTATCCACTGCATGAAAATATTAAATAAAAGACCCAGAAATACACGTTTTGAAGATATAGTACCAGAAGTGGCCATTAGAGGGAACTAGAGACTATGCAATACATAAGGTTGGCGATATCAGTGATTTCTAGAATCTGCCGGCAGGGGCCTTGGAAGCCCTTGAGGATATTGTGCTCCTACTGTACTCTTTATTTCTGTCCTCCAAGTGGCTCACCTCTGAAGAGTTCAAAGTTTTCAAATCTTGATAATTTATGGCTCTACTAATTGCTCATCATGAACATTTACTTCCCATTGCATAGAGAAACCTTATTTTACACAGTGTCAGAACTTAATATTTACACCTGCATAACTGGAATGGCATAACTCAGAGCAGCAAACAGCTCTTAATTGACAAATCTCTGATTATACTTCCAGTCACGTACTGATTTGCAAACTGGCACACAACTAGGAATTCAATCAAGGGCTTTTTGGAGCAGCTAACTTGCTGCTCCAGATTATACCACTGCAGTCATACTAGTGTAAATTGTATTCCATCCCGTAACTACCATTCTTACGTTTAGGTACTCTTTATAGCTCAATCCTACATCTTCTTCGCTCAGTATAACTATCTCCATATTTGTCATAGGGCTGAAATCTCACACACCTTATCTTTACAGCAACTACCATAACTCCAAAATTAATTCATATTAATTATTCTAACTGAAGAAATTAGGCTTATTATTACTTCCTCAGTAACATATTCAAAGACCTTTTTGTAACAAGCATAGCAGTCAGGTCCCTAACATTCAGATAAATTTAAACTTAAAATATGAGAATGGAAAATAAACCTATATCACTGCAGCAGAAGGCTAAGGCAACAGCAGTACAGTGGGTGGAGAAAAGGAGGATTAAAACATTTAAGAAACTACATTCCATGTCAAAGGGGAAAAAATCTGACAACACAGTCATCTAATATAAACTAACAGTAAAGTAACTTTAACCGCAACCACACTTACCTTTGTTTGCTTTTGCTGATAAAGATGGTAGGGTAAATCAGGTAGTTTTTTCTTTTCATGTTCAATTTTTTTTGATTCTTGTGTATTGCTTGAAGTGGATTCTGAAAAACTAAACAAAACTCTCAAGTCAGACTACTATTTTCACTGTCCATAACAGCTGCATTTGAACAAACATATCTACAATATCTACACACATTTTGATACTAATTGCAATTTCTAAAGTTCACAACCGCATTTCCTTCTTTAAAAACAGGAACAAGGGTCACAGGGTTGCCATGGTAGTACAGAGCAGTTTCCCCGCTCCTGGGGGCAGTTGGCAAGAACATATTTGGTTGGAACTGAAAGAACCTCAACAATTGCTGGTCTGTTTATGAATCCAACTCATGGAACTGATGCTCAATTTTAAAGCTCTACATGGCTTATGGCCTATCCTCCTAAGAGAAAACCTACTCCTAAATTGACTGTGTACTAAAAGTTATCTCTGGATAGTCTCCTCCAGGCATCCTCGCCATCCTAAATTAGGTTGGCAGAGGTTTAAGAGTGCCCCTCTTTCTGTAATTCTCTCCTCACTTAGGGTGCTTGGCGCCAATGCTGTATGAAATTCATCCAGTGTCTTTTTGCAAAGGAAAGGTTTTTGCCACAGGAACAAGAACTTGGATGATTCTGCTCTTCACCTATCTATGCTGGATCCTGCAGAGCAGATAGTAGATTAATTCTTTACTTACTTTAAATATCCTGCTACTAACGCACGAAGCAAGTATGAGAACAGTTAAACACTGCCTTTTTCTAAAGTGCAATTAAAACGTCTAATGTAGATTCAGTGTTTGTGAGACTGAATCAGAAGACAGTAGTTTTGACCCACCGTCTTAAATTCAAAACAAATAATCTTGTATATATACCCTGTCCTAAGGCCTACAGAAATGCAACACATATGTACATACCAGAGCATTCAAGCTAAACACAAGCAGCATTTGTCATAATCTGCAATGGAACAAGACCTGTACTGGCAGAATATTAACTAAACATTAATTCATTTTAATTTAATGACATAATCTGGAACTAAACTTACTTTTTCTGGATAACTGGTTTCTTGATCCTGTGTTTATTTTGCTTGACACCTAAATCAATTTATAAAAAGACACTCAGGTCACTGACTAAATACTATCATAGAAGATTCTTTACTATATTTTGAGACTATCTTAAAGTGCACATATTACTTTTAATTTCTTCCATCTGTTTTTTCAGTTTCTCGTGTTGCTGAATAAGATCCTTAATTCCTTCAGGACTATCTTTGCACAGCTCTTGACCTTTCTCATTGGCTTGAAGAGCTTTTATATGTTGCCCCAGAAGTGAAAGAGCATCACAAAATCGATAGTGTCCCTACAAAACAGAATGGAAAAAAACACTTTTCCCCTTACTCATAAATATCAGTTTATGAATGATACAATTTCAATTTACTCTAAGCAGTACATTTATTTTTCTTGTATTTAATAGGCTGATATAATATATCTTTATATACACTGTATTTAAAATACTTTATGCACATATAAATGTGCACAGAATGGCAGTCTAACTGCAACAGAATCCCATTCATCCCACAAATATTAAGGGCATACAAGCATTAATCTAAACCAGGAGTTGGGACTAAAAAAATGTAGTTTTCACAGTTATGTCAAGAACAGTTAACAGCTATGTTAACAAAACTCAGATTAAAAGGAGTATATGACAGCTGACCCTTTCAGTGTAAATACTATTTATCCTTCATTGCATTTTTATATTGGAATACTGTATCATTCACTGTTCAAAACACAGAAATTCCACTTATGGCCATTTTGCTTCTCTCACAATCTATCCCCTTAAATATCCTACAGTAGGACCACAATATTCCTCAGGGGATTTCCCCTGGTAGTTTCCAGAAATCATTGATATAGCAAACCCTCTCACTTCTCTCATAATCTATCCCCTGCAAATATTATACAGACTGGATTCTCATCTGTCCTGCATGAATAAAAGAAGAGACAAATGTCCACCTTTTTTTCTATTTGTCATGTAGGAATCAATTTGACAATTCTAGTCAGACCACAACAGAATACTGGAAGCCCAGAGCCCATTCATGAAATATTCCTTCATACCTCCTCGTATGGCTTCTCTAATAGACAATCCTTGGTCAAATTATTTCAACCCACTAAAAGAAACTAAATAGTAGATTTAACAAGAGAGTTTACAGCATACAACACTTAAATCAAAGCAGATGATCACTAGGGGATCCTCCAAGACAGTAGGAACCCTGTGTAACATGATGACACATTCTTATATACCCCTTTGCCTCAGAACATATAGTACCAAATTTGTTTACCTCAAAAATCCCAGCTTATCAGTGATTAGTCCCTACCCCACCCCAGTATTCATCCCACCTTCATTTCAGTTTCACATTTTTCCACGAAGAAATCTCCTCTTTTGTGCACATACTTTTACACTTTGTATTCTCAAGGTCTGGTTTATGATACATGTTCTAAGCTGCTCATTTGCACCTTAAATATAAAGATAATGGACCTTAACATATAGATTTTACATTCCTATGGCAATCTTCCTCCCATGCACTTGCAAAGAATCCACCAACCCCTACCCAGAAGTGGGATTACTGAAAATATCTGCCCCCACCCCACCCCAGTCCATAAAGAAACACTGATACTGTTATTTTTATGAGCAGAAAGCACTCACAGGTACTTGGAATTCAACCCTATGTCCAGGTATTTTAAACAATTAATAACTAGGTGACCTCAAGTGGTATCCAACTTCTGGTGACCCTCCCAGGGTCTTCTGGGCATAAAGTCCTTAGAAGTAACTTAACAGTCCGTCCTTCAGGTGACACTCTGGGACCATGTACCTTCCCTAGTCTATCACAGATGGCAGACACACAACCACATCAGCTACCCACGCACTGTGATCTTAGGTGGCATCTCTCTCAGAAGCCACAGTACAGATTTGATCTCCTAGCCTCTGGGGCAACATGGCCAGGCACTCCAACCCACTGAGCTATACCAGTACTATTTTAAACAGTGCATTACTTTTAAATGTTAGCAACTGTGTGATATGAATTAACACGTAAACTCTAAAATTGTAAGAAGCCAAAGAGATAATGTTCTAAAAACAAGACAAACAACCTTTTAATCAAGAAAGTTAAGTAAAAAGCAAAGTAAACATTCCTAATGACTCACAACTATGATATATAAACATCTACCCCACTATCACATGTTTGTCAGTGATTTGTAAGGACCAAGAGTGTCTCAAGAGTGGAAATTCATCAGCTTCCTGTTTACATGCTGGTTACATTTTTGCAAAGTCGATTGTTTTCAGACTTGTCACAGCTACAAAATAAATGCAACTAACCTTTGGCCAGTTTGGCTTCAAAATGACAGATCTTTTTGCATCACACAGGGCTTTCCTAAAAAGCAAAAGCATAACTTCATGTTTAAAATTATTGAATAAAAAACTGTCATTCTGACTGGCTGGATTTTCAAACTGCAGTATAAAACCTGCATGACTAAGTAAATCATACCTCTAAAATGGGAAATCCTGATTTACCATGAATTATCATTCTTGATAACAGGCAGTCTTCATGGTTGAGATAATATATCCTCCTGGTAAAAGCCAGATTTAAAATCTGACTGCATCAGGAGGAAAGGCATCTTTGTCTACACAGATCTAGCCTGGTAGGTTCAAATTCCCTCTCCCCATTCTGTCCAACATTATCCATTTCACTAGTGAAAAAAAAAAAAGGTAATTTTTAGGCTAGATCCCTTCTACCCAACTTGGTAGTATTCCTTCTGGACGATCTTAGTGGTAAACAGGGGCTCTTTTACCTATAGTTTATGTCAGTCCTCCACTCTACCGTGCAGAACAAAAGAGGGGTAGGACAAAACAAACTCCTTCATTATGTAAAATAATGAATTTATTTTTGGCCTAATGAAGAATCAGAGCTCTGTACAATCATACCCTGTTTCCCCGAAAATAAGACCTAACCTGAAAATAAGCCCTAGTAGGATTTTTCAGGATGCTCGTAATATAAGTCCTACCCCCAAAATAAGCCCTAGTTAAGTAAAACCCCGCCCTCCACCATTGTGCAGCATTGTGCAGCAACCAGAAGATGACATGACTGTATTTGAATAAATGTAGATTGTTGTACATGAAAAAAATAAAACCTCCCCTCAAATAAGCCCTAATGTGTTTTTTGGAGCAAAAATTAATATAAGACCCTGTCTTATTTTCGGGGAAACACGGTATATTTATGGAATATGTAGAGTTCTTTGCTGGCAGATGATGTTCCCTGGACTAAAGAGGCCTATGTGAGCCATATGTTTTGAGACTTGGCCAACTCAATCTAAGCAATTCTGATTTCTAAGCCCCAATTCCAAACTATTTCAAGCTGTCTGTTGGAATGAGGATATGTTTACTTTGTTTCATGTGAATTACGTCACACATAATAAGAAACAAGACATAAATTTTGTAACCTGCATTCATGTTCTCCTTAATTTATGGTCAATCATTATGTGCCACACCAAACAAACTCGCCCCTACAGTAAAAGAGCAGAAATGAGGAATGTACGTCCCTCTTGATTTGTTGGATAACAGCCCCCACAAATCAGAATTCCAAAGAAGGTTTGTAAAGTAGAGGAACATACTTTGAAAAGGCATACACAAAACTTTCTAATCTACTCCACATTTTCAGAAGTTATTCCTTCCAATCCACTGAAAACAATAGCTTTTCCTCCTGCATCTGTTCCTGCATGATCTAAAAATGATGCAACTTATACTCTTATGGCTTTAAGTTTATTCTTTCCTCTGTTGTAAAAAGTGGGTGAAGAGTATGCTGAACAATTTTGAATTTTTTAATTGCAAATGTGCAGAATACATATTTCATAGTTGATTAAAGTCTCTCACAATAAATGGGTTGAAAAAGCACTGTATTTCAATTCCATATAAGTGAACAACACTTTGAACTCCACCGGGGGGGGAGGGGGGAGACTTACTTATATTGTCCAGTTCGGAGAAAGCAGAGGGCTCGGTTGCCATATAGGAGATGGTTTTCAGGCCTAAAAAAATTAGATTGAACTATGCTTCTAAAGCAGAAAGCTATACATTTAAACATCCCTAAAAGTTTAGCCACAGATTTATTCCAAACTAAGTTTTGATATCATTAATGTTTATATATAAATATCCAGGTTACCTTGTACACCCTGATTTGGATTTGAGATCACAGTAATCCCAATCCACATTTAAAACTGTAATTTGAAACAACAATTTATTTGATTATCGTCTACTGCCTGGTCTCTTTGGAGTGAGAAAATTCAGAAAACAATAGAGTTGCAGACCCACAATGTCAGTCTGGTTACAGCTGTAGCCAGACTTCTACCAGACGACATAAGCAGAACATGTTGTCATCAGTAACTACTGTCTATTAGGAAAGGAACCTTAGGGGGGAAAAAGACCCCAAGACCCATAATTTGGCACAAACCCTCAAGCCAAATTATGGGACTGGTAGCCATTAGACTGCAGGGGTCAGAGCACCCCTCATCTCCATGCCATTCCCATGCTGTTTCTTCACACAACTGAAAGATGCCCTGCAGCACCTCTGCAAGTCACAAAGAAATGGCATGGGGACTATGTGAAGATAAGATGGCTGCGCTATATCATGTCATTTGATGGATACCACTCCCATAATACAACCTGGGGGGACCTGCCAAATTATGGGTCTGGAGGTTCTTCCTCTGCCCAAAAAGCCTCATCCCTATAGTCTATAGCAACTTCTAAGTAGTGGGGAATCACCCTGGCACTCCAAAAATTCACAAGAAGTTGCAACACCACTCAAAATCAACAGCAATCACCAAGACACCCAATGCTGCAGCAGCAGTAATGGCAGCAGCTGTCCACATTGCAGAAGGATATCAGAAAGGCATCCCACCCGACAGGTACCTTCCCTAGAGCACCTTGTTCTATAGCAGAAGGCAAGAAGAAAAGTGGCTTTTACAGTGGCATCAAAATGTGGCAGCTTGCTATTAGCAGAAGCTGCACGCAGAGAGAACAGTGGAAGCCACATATGGCCTACAAGCAAAATGTTTCCTAGTAATGGGACTTCTGGAATTTTAGAAATCAAAAGACTAGTGCCATTATCTATTTCATTCCATGTGTTTCAGCTGGGAAGAACAAGGGCACAGCCCCTCAATTCCACTACTTCCTGGGAGTCACCAAAGTGCTTCATCGGAAAGGTTGTCTTCCTACCCATTAGATTCTATAGGGGGAGACTCTCACTTAACTGCCTTTTCCATGGAGCACCAGGGCAACTCCCAGGAAGCAGTGGGGCTCAGAGATCATTCCTTTGGTCTTCCAAGCCAAAGCACAAGGAATGAAGTAGGCAGTAGTGGTAGAAAGATATCTCTTTTGCCTTCTGGTTTATGCTCTCTGAGTCTCAAATGTTTGCTTGGATGATTCGAGGTGACTTCTGAGACAGGACGTTCAAGAATTCCAAAATCCCATCCCTAATGGTGCCCACCCTTGACCTGCAGATTTTTAAGCAGTTTCAGTTTAAAAAAACTTATCAATTATGCTCGAAAGTCACTTTCCCTCATCAATGAAGAGCTACATTCTCTCATCTAAGCTCACTACCCAGGCAGCTGGTTGCGAAAACTGCAAGATGGAATGTGGGCAAACTTGCTGTGTACTCCCCACCTGACTGGCACAAGGAAGTGTGAGAAGTGCATCTGAATAATTCTCACCGAGCTCCAAAGCAGTTAAATAAGGTGCAATAGGATTTCAGTGACCCTCTTATGTGCCTCTCCAAACTCCCCAGATGACTGGCAATCTAGCATAATTGATATACCAACATTAGAACTGTACTATTCTTTCCACTTCTTTGCAATATTTTTCTCTTCACACAAGAAATATTAAACCTTGGATACATGCATATTTCTATTATTATATTCATTTGTGTTATTTATCTCTTACCACAACTCTATAGCTGTAGTATAGAAAGTGACTGCAATATCAAACTTCTCTTTGGCAAATGCTTCATTCCCCTCCTTTTTCATACCCTCACTCTTCTGCAACAAAGCATAAGAAATTAAGATTAAGACTGACTGTAAAATGGATTAAGGGGCCACACAGAAGATTCAGGGCACAAAATTCACCTTGCACAATGAACCTCTATTTGAATTATTTTTTAAAAACCCATGTGTTAAAAGAACTGCTAGCCTTAAGGTGTAAGTAAACAAAATGAGGCAACCAGAATCACTGATGTTAAAATAACAGTGTTTCCAATCTGTATCATCTAGATTACAGACTGATTAATACAGGTCAATGTATTTTGCTCTTTGATTGATTATTTGCCCGTAGAGCCACAGATCAGGAGTTTGATTCTCCACCATGCCTCCTGGGAGAAAAACCAGCCTGTGTAGCTTTTGGCAAGTTGCATAGTTCCAGAGCAGTGCCTAAAAGAAGGGAATGGTAAACCACTTCTGAGAACTTTATTCATAAGAAACCCTATGTATGTATAATCAACTTGATAGCAGGGTGGATAAAAATAATTTTTAAAAAATAAAATAGGTTTAAATCACATTTTAAATCATGCTTTAAATATTTTTTAATGTTTAAAAATTAAATCAAAAATTCATTTTTTAATTTAAATCACAGTTCCACCCTGCTTGATAGCACATAATAATTACTACAGAAAGAGAGCAATATTTTAACATTACTCATAGTTTCTACAATACTTATAAATGTAACATTAATGCTTAAATCTAACCTTTATACAGCTTTCACAGTATTGAGATTCAAATGCTTCTATTATATTGTAGTCATCCAACGCAACTTTACTGATATAACACTTGTCTGGCAAGGAGAAAGAAAAGATAATAAAGGAAACAGGTCCAATTGTTTATTGCTACCAGCTACAGTACTGATGAGTGTTGGAGGTTTACTTCTAGTGAATGGGCTAGAGCAGTGGTTGCGAACCTTTTTGGGCTCGCGTGCCCAAACTGGAAAACAAAACAAAACAAAAAACCAGCGTGCGGCGGCGGAACCAGAAGTGGCAGCGGAAGGGGGAATCCCGGCATGGAGGTGCCTCGAGACCCCACTCCGGATCCGCTGCCAGCACCAGCTGCTCCGGATCCACCTGCTGAAGCGCCAGCAGCGCAGCTGCAGCCACCTTCTCAGGTTTGGCTGTGCAGGGGGGGGGGGAGTAGCGATCTGGCGACTTATGGCTCGCATGCCGGCAGAAAGGGCTCCGCGTGCCAGCTGTGGCACACGTGCCATAGGTTCGCCATCGCTGGGCTAGAGGCAAGCAGAGATCAGAATGAAATGATGACAAGTACACAGGTGGGCAACATACTGGACCATGTGTGGATGAGATTCAAAACAGGCTTCCAAAATCAAGGAAAACATTATGTTTAGGTACCATTCTCCATACACATAGCCAGCTAGCCCACATGCCACCCAAAAAGCCACTCCTGAAGAACTGGGAACTCTTCAGTATGGCACAGAATTCATTAGGTAGATGTTGACCTGGCAAGTCTGTGTTTATGAACATGAGCACCTTCCAGAGTGTAGAGCACATTCAAAATTAGGCCATACATTTATGTGCCACCTATAAAGTGCAAAACTGTCACCTTCCTTCCTTCGTATCAGAGTGTTGCACAATTTAAAATTATGGATGTACATGAAATATAGGTAAAATTAAAAACAAATTAAAATGTTAAGATAATTATACTATTTGTGACCAGAAGAGGGGTACTTCAATAGCATTATCTTAGCCATTTGTTAAATCTTCTTTTGAAAATGTGGTGGGGCATAAATTTCATGCACATACGTTCTCCACAGTCACAGAAAATTTGTCCTGTATCCAAGTATCCCCATTTTATTTGATTATTATTTGATACTCCTACTTTGCTTCAAAGTCTATTAAGTGACTTCCAGATGGTCTAGCTCAGTGGCAGCGAACCTTTTTGGGCCCGAGTGCCCAAACTGGGGGGGACCCAGCGGGCGGCATGCCGCCACGGCGGAACCGAAAGTGGCGGTGGCAGAACCGGAAGTGGTAGCAGAAGAAGGGGGAATCCCGGGCATGGAGGTGCCTCGAGACCCCACTCCGGATCCGCCACCAGCACCAGCTGCTCCGGATCCTGGCCCACCGCCTGTCGAAGTGCCAGCACTGTGGCTGCAGCCGCCTCCTGAGGTTTGGCTGCGGGGGGGGGGGGGGGGGGGGACACCGATCCGGCGATTTATGGCTCGCGTGCCCGCAGAAAGGCCTCTGCATGCCAGCTGTGGCACGTGTGCCATAGGTTCGCTATCGCTGGTCTAGCTAGAGTCCATACTAATTTTTTGACAATGACTTCCTATACAGAAGCACAACCGGTATGCCCCCATTTCAATTTGATTTAATGAAAAGAGGAGCAATGTTCCTCTAACAGTAGACAGGTAATGAGTCAATATGGGGAGCCTCTGTCTGCAAAGAGTTTAATCCAGACATCTGCATACAGAAAGTTATATTCCTTGCAGCGACTTGCATTAAACCTGGAGGTGGATGTCCTATCTCACAAAGTGAGGGCTTTGGAGTAGGGAAGTGAACAAGAAGGGGCATCTCTGGCTGGTTTTTCACTAACCCACCCAATACCATTATGGGGAGCTCTGGTGGAGACAGGAGGATGATTGTCAGGGGCAAAAGGGGATAAGAAGCTGGCTTTCACCCATCTTCTTCCATGAGCAGATCTCTGTATCCAAGCCATGAAATTAACAAGCAGAATACATCACATAAATTCAACTAATGAACACTTTTGCCTGAAAACAAATTATACAGGCTTGATCAAAATCACTTTCAATTAAGTCCCAAGCAATGAAATAAGAGCCTCTGAGGAACTAAGATCAGAGAGAAGAACATGTACACACTATATCTCCCATTAGCAGCTCAAACATTGTGTATACTTACATTCAGCAAAGAAAATTTCTAGGAAAGGCCAACAATAATCTCCAAGTTTTTCTAATTTCTGTAAAACACCAATGTCATCTGCAAATTTCACCCAGTCAAGAGCTTCACCAATACTGTAGATTCGCTATTTAAAATGAAAAAAAGATCAGTTATTATTCAAGATATCATCATACAAAGTACTGAAACTGAAATAGATACTTGAGTATTCAGTTTATAATATATCCAGATGTTCCCTTGTGCATCTGTTGACACTTAATGACTCTAAACTGCTCTGCATTCCTCTACAAAACTAATACTTTTATCTGTTTTATAAATTCAATGTTTGATATGTAGTAAGATGTTTACAAATAGTACCGTGTTTCCCTGAAAATAAGACAGGGTCTTATATTAATTTTTGCTCCAAAAAATGCATTAGGGCTTATTTTCAGGGGATGTTTTATTTTACAGTCATGTCATCTTCTGGTTGCTGCACAATGGTGGAGGGCGGGGTTTCACTTAACTAGGGCTTATTTTTGGGGTAGGGCTTATATTTCGAGCATCCTGAAAAATCATACTAGGGCTTATTTTCAGGTTAGGTCTTATTTTCGGGGAAACAGGGTAGCAATTAGTCATTGACTCTTTCAATGATCATTCCTATCATGAGTAAGACAATAAAATAGCTACCCCAATGTTTTTAAATACTACAATTGTATATCCTACCAAAAAGTCACCTATAGTGGCTATCACACTTGGCACTCATGAGCAAAGTAAATTAACATGCTAGCATTTAATGCTCTGGATACTGTTAGTCTCTATCTTTGCAAAGGACAGCCCGGATTCCCTTAAGGCAGGCTAAGGGAATCCAGGCTGCCCTTTGCAAAGATGGTGGCTGCAGCTTCCCTGCCCTAAAAGAAGCTGCAGCCACCATCTTTGCAAAGGGCAGCCAGTGTCACTTATAGCAGGTTGTGGCTGCAGAGGCCACCACAGCGGGCGGCGATGGATGGTGGCAGATGACGGCAGTAACTAAGGTAGGAAGGGGAAGGGGGCAGGGGACAAGCTTTGGAGGAGGCTAGCTGTGGGTCTGGTTGGCTGCCTATGGTCCCGCCGATCTGCTGATCGGCGGGTTCACAGGCAGAGTGGGAAAGCCCTATGGGGATGAATAAAAATGGGGCAATATTCGTCCTTTCGTATTCGTCAGGGGCTCTGGAACTCACGAATATGAAGGGACAAATATTTAATGAATCAGCAATTTTAATGAATGTCACGATTCGTTTTTTTATTCATCCCCATGTCTAGTATAGACTGATTGACTGACTTGATTTATATTTCTATATAAAGATACCAACAAATTAAAGGCATATCAACAAATCTCTATTAGTGGTTATGTTATATACTTGACACTGAACTCCCAAATTTCCAATTCCTTCGTAAAATAATATCACTAGTCTCAGAAGAACTGTTGTTATGAGCTATCACGTTGTTTATAACTTGTGTTGATCTTAAAACAATTTTCAAGCTATACAAAATGTACAAGTGTACCACTGCTATGCTCCTAGTAAGTTTCCATGGCTGAGTAGGGGTGTGAATCCAGGTCTCCTGAATCCACAGCCAGCACTCCATCCACTATACCCTACTGTCTCTCTATAGTAGAATTATAGTCAAACAGCATTCACTTTACACACTAAATTTCTCTTCCTTGTTAAAATATTGGCTCACACAAGATTTCTCCATATACACATCACATTACCATTCACCACCCCGTATACTGGATCACAGGGAATTCTACAGAACCCCTCAAAAGTTGTAATTCTTACTAGAATACTTTTTAAAAAAATCAAAATTTTTGAATATAGAGTTGAAAATACACTTACATTGTCTATTTCAGTTCCAATTTTCAAGATGCCATTAATGAAAACTGGATCATCCTAACAGGAGAAAAATGAGGCATATCAACAAATCAACTTGCTGTTAAACTGCCCTGCTTACAAGTTATACAACAGAAGAAAATTCCCAAATCTAATTTCAGATAGAATGTTAATAATTTTAGTGATGTTTATTGGGTTACCAAAGGGACTGAAATATCAAGAACACTAAATACATTGGTTTCTTCTGTTATATCTTCAAACTCATTGTTAATAGACAGTGTTGGATTACACCAGACAATGTGGGATACCTTGGTGTAGAAGTAGAAAATGTGGAGCCTTCCAGGTGCAGTGGGACTTCAATTCCCATTCAATCTAGCCAGTTACAGCCAAAGGAGAGGGATAGTAGGAATTTTACACATCTCTCTCTTAGAATTTTACTCTACAGAATAGTGCAATCCTAACACAACAATGTGCTCGTTAAAGATGGTTACAGATGTACAGGGCAAAAGTTTAGAATAAACATAATATATTTAATTTATTAGGTAACTTTAAATTTTTGCTCCAGCAAGTGTCAAACAGAATTATAATGATTAACATAGATCCTAATTAATATTAAATTTACCAAGAACTTTAACAGGCTTAAGTGTTTTAGTTAATGGTAGCCAGGATAAGGAGATGCAACTACTGTATCCCCACTCAACAACTGAATTGTGGGACAGATAGTCCAAGGTATCTGGAAAATGCCAGGTTGGGGAAGCCAACTTAAACAATAAAAATAGCAGATTTGAAGGAATAAAGAATAAAATTCCACTAGGGAAACAGTACAACCATAGAAACATATGTATATTTTTCCTAGGGGTTTCTTTAAAAATAATAATTTCATATTTAACTTAACTTTTAATGTGATTAACCTGAAAACACACACAGAGAGGGGGGGGAAGAGAGAGAATAATTTAGAGAGACAGAGAGAGAGAATAACTAATCTATCAGAAATACTCTAGCAGGTTAAAAAAAAAAGTTGAATAAGGGATATGGCAAGAAAGGAGCCAAGTCACACCAGATCCAAACCTTCTCCAACCTAGAAACACAGCCACTATGCTCATACAAAATCAGGCCGGGGAAGAGTAATTCTAAGTACCGTATTTTTCCATTTATAAGACGACCCAATGTATAACGACCCCCCCTTTTCTAACTCCAAATTAGAAAATTTGATCCCTGCTTTTCCCTTCCTTTTGCTAAGCCACGAAGCTTAGCAAAAGGAAGGGAAAAGCAGGGATCAAAGGGCTCCCTTTGACCACCGCTTTTCCTTGCCTTTTGCGAAGCCATGGGGCTTAGCAAAAAAGAAGGGAAGGCTCCCTTCGGGTAAAGGCTGCACGGTCGCAGCCCTTTGATCCTGAAGCCCTTTCATGGCTGCTTCAGGATCAAAGGGCTGCGATCGTGCAGCCCTTTCACGGCTGCTTTACCTGAAGGGAGCTTTCCCTTCCTTTTTGCTAAGCCCCGTGGCTTCGCAAAAGGTAGGGAAAGCGGCTGCCTTCCGTGTATAAAACGACCCTCAATTTTTTGTCTAATTATTTAAGGAAAAGGTGTCGTTTTATACACGGAAAAATACGGTAATTTCCAACAGCCCTAGGCTGGGAGGGATTTGGATTCAGCACAGCTTTAAATTGTGTATAATTGGCTCAGCCAGGCCTTCACCATCCTGACCAGTTAGGATTATGCTCTAAGTCAGAAATACAAAGTGATTTTCTTTCTGTCCTTTAAAAAATTTCCATATAATATTTATGTTTTCTTTCAAGTACTAATGTACCACTAATTTTTCAGATGACATAAAACAGAATTCAAAAAAGACAATACAATGACTTACCGCAAATTTTTTTGCTATATCTGTAACATCTTCTAAGGTCTCAATTTGATAGAGCCTCTCCAAATTCAATTCACCAAACTGACAATCACTTAAATATAAACAGAGCCATGTTATATGCCATTCTATGCTAGTATTCATTAAAGACCCCAAATAAGCCAAAACTTGCAAACAGTAAACTACAGCAAATATTTTTAGTATCAGTTGAACACCTGTTATATATGCCACTACAGTACTATTTAATATATTAATAGATTTAATATATAAATATATTAATATATTTAATATATAAATATTAATATATTAATATTTATCTATAATCTAGTGCTGGTCCAATCAACTCAGTCAGCAGCAGGCCCAGCTGAGTTCTTAGGGATTTACCCCATTGCACATTTTATTTCAGAACTGCAGCCCTAAATCCTTCCAGTCCATCTCCTCCAACAATCTTCCCCATCAATGTATCTTTCAGCTATGTTGGACCACAGCTCCTATCATCTCTTGTCAACATGGCCAACGGCTGTGTTGGTAGGATATGATAGGAATTGCACTGTACCAGAAAGTGACTACTAGGTTTGGGGCTTTTAACATTTTTTGTTTTATTTGAAAAATTTGTCCTATTTCTTTTACTATTATTTTCCCCATTATTTAATACACTTAATATTTTTATCACTTCTCTATATAGATATTGCAAGACAAAGAAGTTGTCTATAGCTAAGCTATCAAACAAGAATGCAAAGGATACATTTAATGAATGCACAAAAATATTTGTTTACCTGGGATCATGACATTTGTTTGTGTGGTTACACTGAGGCATAAACAGAAGTGGTCTAAAGGTACATATTTTAATCACATCACAATATCTGCGCAACTCATCAACTGGCTTACTGCACCATATTTTACAGATATCACCTGCAGAACATGAAAAGGATGGGAGGGAGAAAAAGAGAAAGATCCAAAACAAAGGAGTGTTACTACTTTGAATATGCATACCATTGTTTAGGCATTAGCATTATATATTACACTGCCCTGACTTTGTATACCCAATCAAAGCACAAACTGAGCCATTTAACACAATATAAAAAAGATTCCACAGTCAGGCAATCTTTTTATTGGGACCAATCTGAATGCTACAAAACTTGTGCAAGCTTTCTAATCTCCATCAAGTTCGGTCAGTGGTTCCCAAACCTTGGATAACCTAGGTGTTCTTGGACTTCAATTCCTAGAAGCCTTCATCACCAGCTGTGCTTCTTTTGTGATGAAATGAGATCAAGGTTGGGAATCACTGAGTTAGGTGATACAAGAGGAAAATGGTGGGACCAAAATAGAAAAGTTCGAAACATTAAGAGATTGAACAAATTGGTTACTGACAGACACTGAAAATTATCAGATTACACGTAGCATTATAGGATTCATTATGATGAATCCATGGCTGACTGCCATTTTTGAAAACACAAAGGTAAGGCATATTGTCAATCTGTCTCTTATCCTGACATCAATAAGCGAACTCTAGAATACAGAAATGTTCTTATTAACTTATATTGTCAGTTTATGTACCTGAATTATATGTCTTTGAAGAACACTTCACAAATTGTCCACGAGCCTACAAAACAGATATTTATCATTATTGCTCTGAAGTCAATTCATATGAAGTAAATGTTTAGAACACCACATTTAGTGAACAGGGTGTCATATGAGACAATAACATTTTGAATGCACAATATGTCAACAAGGTGTCAAGTATCAGAATGTGCTCTCTTGCTAAAGTCTCTCCTACCAACAAGTTTCTCAAAGCAGGGTGAGAGAAGGGTCTGCATTCTGAAAAGCCTCATGTTACATGTTAACATAAGCAAGTTGAGCCTACTTTCAATGTTGATACAGAAGAACCTTATCTGCCACAGCATAAAGACAAAAAAGCTGTAGAAAGATGAATTAACTCTTGTTACAGAATTACATAAAACAACCTATGAAATACCAATTTAAAAGTACTAGTACATAAAAGAATTTCTGGAATAATGAACAGAGATGGAGTGTACAGTGTACACAAACTGCTTAATAGTTCATGATAATGCCTTTTCCTTCCTTCCTCCTTTTGTAATGAAATGATATCAAACTACCAAAAGGACCATTATCAATGCCTCTCTTATACATTATGATCCCACAAGGTCCAAAATTACACACATATCTATTGAAATATTCCAGGATGCACCTTTTACGTCAGATGCCAAATATGTTGTTTCTTCTACAATATCTTTGACATATAAATATCTTTGTTCTACAAATAAAATATATGAGCATCTGAAATGGGTTAAATACTAGTGGTCTTCGCTGCTCTATCTCTGTGCACTACAAGTAAAAAGTGTTAACAAGAAAATCTGTATTATTGAGCCACTTACCAATTCGCAACATGGTCTGATGTAAGTACTATAAAATGTGATGCGATTAAAATCTTCAAATGTAGAATTTTCCATATTACATGATCCTGAAGCAAAATGATGAGAAAATATTTCAGGAAAACACCTGATTTATCATAAACAGTGAAGGAGGAGGAGGAGGACCCTTGAATATTTTAATACAAGGTTAAAATAGAAAAAGCCACCTTTTCTGGAAACAGCAAAAAGCAAATAATTAAAAAGTAGTGAAATGTCCAGTTCATAACTTGGACAAGAGACACAACCAGTTCCAAATATAGTATCAGTCTACAGATCACAAAAGCATTTTAAAAATATAACAAAATCTCTTTACCCGACACAGTACATTATCTAATAGCACAGTATATCATGCAGAATACTTTGCTTGCTGCAATCCTGTGTGCAGTTAGCTGGGAGACAACTAAACTCAACAAATGTTTCCATTCTGAGTAAATATATATCCCATTAGTCTGTAAATTTCAAAGATCTGCCAACTAGGACAATTCTTTATGCTTACTAGATTACAAATAATGCTTTTTATTCAATTAAGACAGTAAATACATTTAAGTTTTCTAAGGAGGTAAGAAGTATAAAAATTGTTCTGATTTTTCCTTTGCACAATAGGGTTCCCCCCCCTCTTTTTTGTTTATTATGAATCATTTTAAGTATACTATTTAAGAAATCATAGTATGCAAGTACTGTAAAGCGATTGAAATAATTCAACTCCCTGGATCCTTCCTGGTTCTCTCCCTCACAGTAAAAACTAGAGAAGGGAAAGGAAGGAAGGAAGCCTCCCCAGCACCCTGTTTGCTCCAAAATTGGTGGAAGTTTTAGATCCTTCATAACAGTGCTTCTCATTCAATAACAGCTGCAGAGGAGGATCACAAATTAACTACATTAATCTTCTACTGAAAAAGCATAGCAAGGGATTAACCAGTTCTATGTTCCACTGAAACATTTGCTTCGAGATCTAATTACCATTTTAATCTATGCTCCAACTATAGATGCTAAAAGAGGAGAATTTCAAAACTTGTATGCAAATATCTAAGAGGAAATTGATCAGAAACCAAAATAGGATGAGGCAATAATCATGAAATGCAAAAGCAGGAAATAAAGCAGAACAAAGTGTTGTTGAAGGACATGTTCTGTATATGAGTCAGAAAAGAAGCAGGAGAAGCACAGTGAAGCCAATTTGTTTCCTGCAAAAACATGTTTCAACCAAACCAACAGATGAGTATGTACATGGATGTCACTAGATAATCAACACAGAAACCAAACAGATTGTTTAACTGGAACCAGAAGATGAAGAAACTCTATCGTCTCTGCAAAAACAAGACCAAGAGCACACTGCAGTACATACCATGAACTACATATATCGAAAAGCTGGGTAAGGCTGACAAAGAACAGTAAAACAATCATAAAGTCAACATACTGCCAATTTATACATTTGCATTACTATACTCAACTGACCATTAACCAGAAGAACTATGAATGGAGATATTATCAAGGATGAAAGTAAAAAACCCAAAAAAGCCATCCCTGAAGCCAGTCAAGAAGTAAAACCTTAGTGGATGACTAATGAAGTTCAAAATTGTTAATGGCAGAAAAGAAGCAAAAGTAAAAGGTGACAGAAATAGTCTCAGAATTCTGAACACAGCTTTTCAGCAACTGTCAGAGTCAAAGAAAACTATCACAATAGTCATTTCAAAGAAATAAAAGAAAACAAAAAGCGGGGAAAGCGATATTTTCCAGAAGATTCAAGAAATCAAAGGAAACTTAAAAACAAATTAAACCTATTCCAGGTTTTTGCTCAAAATTCAATAGAGAAATATGTTATTGGATTAGGATAAAGTCAAGAGAAGATAGAAACAATATATTCAAAAACAATATAGAAGATATGTAAAGATGACACTGTCCTTCACAAAAGGATTCTTTGATGAATACCATGCAATTCTAGAAAGTGAGGGGAAGAAATAAACAATTGGAAGAAATAAATGACTGGGAATAGATGCAAAACTGACTTTATCAAAATCCTAATATGAATATGCCAACAACAAAAAAGGAAGAGTGTAGTAGGTATTAGACAACTGCATTCAACTGCATTCATTCCTCATGCAAGCAGTGATACTCAAAACTTCCCAACGAAGACTTTTTACCGTATAGAATGAGAAATGCCTGACATTCAAGTTGGATTCAGAAAAGGAAGTAGCACTTGAGATAACACTGCACATATACATTGCCTACTGGATCATGCCACTGAATTTCAGAGGAAAACCAGCCTATGCTTCATAGACTTCAATAAAGCCTTTAATTTTTGTGGATTGTGAAAAGCTATGGATTTTTCTAAAAGAAATGGGTGTGCCACAACATCTGATTGTCTTGAACAAGACAATTTAATATATATTCTGCACAAGAACCTACTGTTAAGACAGAACATGGAAGAACAGACTGATTTCAAATTTGCAGAGGTACCAGATGCAGGTACATTTTATTTCCCTATCTGTTTAATTTCTGCATAGAACAGTGGTTCCCAACCTTTTTCAAGTTGGGACCCCCCTTTTATAATAGCCAAGTTACTATGAGCCCCCCATTTGCACAAAAATGCATTTTAATAGGGTAAAATAATTCCTTCTCTGAAAGTAGAAGTTTCTTTTCCCCCTTAAAGGGCCTGTTTCTCTTACATACACATACACAGTAACTTTAATATCTCATTCCAAAAAGGCCAAGGAAGAAATTATTTAACAAGGGTTACAACACATAAGGTGACATGTGACACCCCCCCCCAAGAAAACACTTTGCAACCCCCTTGGGGGGGTCATGACCCCCAGGTTGGGAAACACTGGTGTAGAATAATTCATATGGAAAGCTTTATTAGGTTCAAGAGAAAGAGTGGTGGAAGACATCAATAATTTAAGATATGCAAATGATGCCATATTTTTGGCAGAAAACAGCAATGACTTGAAATATCTTCTGATGAAGTTGAAAGAAGTGTAAAAGAAGGATTACAATTGAACATTAAGGCAACAAAGTCATGACCACAGAAGAACATCTTCAATCTTGACAATGAAAAAGCTGAAATTGTTAAGATTTTTTATACCTCAGTTCAATCATTAGCTCAAATAGAGACTGCCCCCAACAAATCAGAAGACTGAGACTTGGAAGTATAAATGTCAAGGAAAGGTCCTTAACTGTTAAGGATGAGTTGCTGGAGATCAAAGTCAAGATTATCCAGTCTACTGTATTCCCAATTACTGCACATGCATGCGAAGATGGACAATCAAGAGCAAAAATAAATTAAAAAATCAGTACACACAGGGAAAATGCAAATGGGTCCACTGTAGAGTTGCACTTGGGAAGTCTGGTTTCCCAGATTAGTTCAGTTCAGCCAATCACATAGGAGTCAGAGGAGAGAGAGGAGAAAACCAGCCTTATTTGCAGCTTTTCAACTGTTTGAATCCTCTCTTCCTTGCACCTAGTGCCTGTGTCTGCTTGGTTCCCTCTTCCCTTCCCATTTCATTTCATTCTCTTTATTCTTTTACCTAACGCTACATCAGTTAGGTGACCAAAGGAGGGAAAAGCAAAGAATCAGAAAAGACAGATGTTTTCACTGCACCCTTGGTTCTAGCTTCTTAAGATAGCTCTGCTCTGCCTGTCTAGATTTGCCAAAGGTACAGTTACAGCAGAGTTGCCAAAGGTATGAACATAACAGAGGTATGCTGTTATGTGACATCAAGTCACTCCTGACCCACAGTGATTTTACAAATTAGCAGCCTCCAAAGTTCCTATCATTAAGAGCCATACTCAGGTCTTGCAAACTAAAAGATAGGGATAAAGTTCTTTAAAAAAACAAATACAAATATCAATTGCTTTACCTAACTGGGAAATTAGTGCTGCTACGAAGCAACGCTAACTCCACAGTTTTGCTGGCAGATCCAGCAGATCTGAGATCACCCAGTAAAAGGAGGTAGCAATGGTATAAGAGAGTTCTAAGTCTGATGTCACAGATTTAGCATTTCTAAGGCCACGAAAGTACAAGAAATTCAAAGACCATCCTTCATTTTAAACAGATCTTACCAACTAGATCACCTCAGGATTTAAAACAACAACACTGTAATATTTCCTATTAAGGCTCAAAAACACAGATTTCATGGTTAATATAAAAAACTGATGTTTTAAAACCTGGATTCCTTCACAAGTCCACAATTAAGTCACAGAACATACTAATATCTGAAGAAAGTGTGAATCTGACATTCTTAGCAATGCCATATTGGAAGAACACAGATAAAAGGCACAAATCTTCACAGACAAAATCATGGCTCCAACTTTTCCTGGTTCTGCTATGCAAAATAATATGGACTCCTCTGGAATGTATATGGACATTTTTACATACCTAAAACTGCAATAACTCACATGCTTGATTAGACTACGCAATAAAAAAATTACACATTGAACACATCATGGCCACAATTGTGCAGCAATATAGATTTGAGGTAAGGAAGTTCATAGACCCTTGTAACTATTACAGAAAATATTCCAAATCAATTATATAAAGTCCAGAAATGCTCCATTCATCGTTGGCATACAGATTTAACAAGGATGGGAGTCACTTACACCCACTCTGGGAGATTTCCTTGCACCAATTATGGCATAGAGATTTACAAGGATTCCCATACTGATTCTATCTTTGTGTGTAAAACTAACAGGACTGGACCCGAGATTTTATTTGTTGGATGATTTGACAGTAACCCCTAGTAAAAACCATTCAAATGCACATGGACTTGTTTGGACCATAATTGTTTCAACTTTTACCAAGACTTATCTTTCATAGTCCCATGACTGGCACAAAATCAAAGCTTTAAGGTCCCCCCCCCCCCCCGCCGCCTCACCACACCAGCCTGCTTCACTTCTGCCAGCGAGGCAGCTGTTAAAAACATGCAACTTCCGCCAGCAAAGAGGGGTGGAGTGGAAGCCGCTCCGTTTAAGAGATCTGGCCGGAGCTGAGTTTTAATGGGATCGCTAGCGGAAGCGGCCCAGAACCATGCCAAGAAACCTAGAAATATGACCCAAGAGAAAGGTGGCCACTTCCCGAGGAGACCGTGCAGAAGCCTAGCGGCCTCGCCTCGGCCGGTGGGACGGGCCTATCGGGAAGATAACGCTTAGGCGGGTACGGAAGCAAAGCAGAGGTTCCCTCCCGACGTTCAGGTCTACACGTTTCCTACTCTCCCTCGTTCTTGTACCCAGAGCAACAACGGCGGCTCACAGGCCTCCCCGGGCACGGTTGCGTGCCGAGGGCGGCTCCAGGCTTGCTTGTGGGAGGTGAGCCACCTCCAGCTCGTGGGCCCGGAGGACCACCAGCAAGGAGCCTCGGCCGCTCGAAACGTTTCTCTACAGCCCCAACCACACTCACTGGCGGGCAGACTTTCTCCTCTCAGCCGGCCAGGAGGCGAGCCTTTGTGTCGCTTCCCCTCTTCGGCGCCTCCCCGCGCTTTCGCTTCTTCTCCGAACGGGCACCGTCACCACCAGGCAGCCCGCCTCTGACTCACGCGGCTTCCTCACTGGCTGCTCGCGGCGGTGACGTCACGCTTTAAAAAAATTACACTCAACCTACCCACCAACCACCGCCCCCCCTTCCTTCCTTCCTCTCGCGCTTCGGCCTTGGAGCGGAACCAGCGGCGGAGAGCCTTTCGCCCTCTTAAATGCTTCCGGACTACAACTCCCACAATTCCTTACCATTAGCTGTGCCGGGCGGAGCGGATAGGAGCCATAGGCCGAAGAATAAGTCCCCACCCTTGTGATAAATCCAGATCATTTGTCCGATAAGGGGATTGTAATGGAGGAAAGCACAAATTTAAATAACTGTGTTCATTTTAAAAGTGCCACAGTAGTTTGGTGTTGCAGTACATGAACCAGAAAATAATATTCTGTCCAATGTATTCTCGAAGGCTTTCACGGCGGGATCCGATCGTTGTAGGTTTTTCGGGCTGTCTGGCCGTGTTCTGGAGGTTTTTCTTCCTAACGTTTGGCCAGTCTCTGTGACCGGCATCTTCAGAGGACAGGAGTCAGAACTCTGTGTTCTGTCCGTTTATATTTGTAACACATTTATTATGGCGCACATTTTGTGGGCCGGGTTGCTTTTATTGCAACGAACAAGCATTTACTGCTACGCTTCTGGATGGGTCTTCTCTGCTGCTCCAAACTTTCCAAAACTCCCATCATGCCTTACTGTCGTTCGTGCTAGTCAGGAATGAAGGGAGTTGTAGTAAAAGAAAATTAAAGGGCACGACAGTGGGGAAGGCTGCCTAGGAAGGGAAAATTAAAGAGACCCCAAACTCGGAAAGGTCTCGTTCCTTTCCTCTCTTTGGTGCTTACTTCCCCGTCCTCTTTCCCAATGACGGACGGGGAGATCTGTGGATACAAGAAAATGAAAGATGCCAGGCTTTTTGCCTCTTTGTGATTAGAAAAAACATAACCATCCGAACGAAAATATCTGGTAAGAGGTTGCATTTCTTTCTGATTCATATACAGTTTTGCATGCAACGTGAGATTACGTTTTTATTTAACTTTTAAATAATAGAAAATCTCCTTGCCAGTGGTTCCCACAATTCCTGGTGTAAAGGGAGAGAAACCGCGTCCGCCAAAGTCAATTTGGGTTTCCGTCTTATAAAGTCGTTTGAGAGTAAGCCTCGTTGAAGTTGATAGTATTTACGTTCAAGCAAACGTATAGTTTGTGCGTAAATATGTTGGACCTTAAGAAAAATTCCAGTATCCTAAAAGGGAAAAATGGAAGTGCAAAGTTCGGAGTTCTCAGAATATAGAGATACTCTGTGAGAGATAGCAAACTTCCGGTTGGTTATTACGGTGATTCTTGTGGTACCGTAAAACAACACCAGTTTTATGTGGCACGAACTTCCGTGGGCTGTTAAACGTTGAACTGTAGCTCTGATTCCCTGGGGGCTAGTCTGCCCCCGAGTATGGCTGTGGAAAATCACCTTCTCCCGTTTGCGTGGGAAAGTGGAACGCCTTCAAAAACCGGACCGGAAGTTTCGAACCAGTTAAAGTTCAAGCATCTCGAATAATCTGGATCGTTGAAAGCGCACCTCTGGCCCGGATCCAAGTTGGAAGTTTTTATGAGATGCAGCTAAAAGCAGCCGGCGTGGGTACCGGAAAATCCAGAGGGGCTTGAAGGTGCGTGCGCTCGACCTGGGAGGTGGCAGGGATGTGGCTCGTAGAGCTAGTTGAAGGAGATGGCGGCGTATATATTTGTATTTGAGATGGGAGAATAATCCAAAGCTGCCACTAAGAGTGGCTCATTGGCAGTACTTCTTCTGGAAACCTGAGGCCTCCGCTGTGAATGAGTTGGGGGGTGGGAAATCGCACAACTTGCCATTTCTCTGGAGAGGACACAAAGGTTAGTGGCCCCAAATGAAGGGGCGGGTAGCAAATTGCAACTGGAGGTGAGCTGGATATTTGTGTTGGGTGCCAAGTCTGGCTTAATGATGGCCTGAGCTAAGAAAGTTGGGAGGCGAGAAACAGGAAGTATCTTTGATCCATTTTTAATTTAGAGGGCTGTGGCCTGATTGGGCAGTAATCATAAAGATGGCTTTCCCTCAATTAGATTTTATTTATTCTTGATGACAATAAGGAGAATGGTGCTTTACTTTAACAACGTCTGTAAATGCTAAACTATGTAAGTTCTGTGTATGATGTGTAAAAGGTACCCATTGATAGGGTGCACTGAACCCATTGATAGGGTGAACTATCTGCAGTTCTATGTAAACTTCTGCAGTTCTATGTAACAAAGCAAAGCAAAGCTCAGAATTGTGACACCTTAAAAAATATCATACTTATTTCTGTGTGAGCTTTCTTGGATGATGACCAACTTCCTCAGACACATGGAATAAAATAGTTAACTACAGGTTAATATGCAAGGATACATTGTAGCAGAGCCAGTATGGTATAGTGAAATAAGTGTGTTGGACGAAAACTCAGGAGACCATTCAAATTTCTGCTTGACCCTGGAAACTCACTGGAAAGGGGGTTGGCCCGACTACTCTTTGAGCACTTTTCATACCTTGAAAACTGAAACTGAGTGTTATCATATGTTTGAAGCAACATAATAACATATAATTGGGTGTGGGGACCCAGTGAAGATGCAAAAAGGTACAGAACATGAAATGTCAAAGTAATAACTGGTGTTATTAATACAAGTAATGAGTTCAGAGAATGCTGGTTACACAAACATACTAGGCACTGCTAAGAGTGATTGCATGTCTGCAAGGTAAGCAAAGTCTGGTCTTTCAAGCACAAAGATACTGAACCAGTCAAAATCTCCTTCAAACATAGGCAGCAACTGCTTTTCTGTCAATAGGATGGGATGTAGGATAATGATTTCATCTGCTCTGTATTTGGGTTGTGGGAGTGCTAATAAGTGTTGATTTTAAACATGAATCCCAAACAAGAAAAAATACATCTACAAAATAAAAAAGTCAGAAGAGCATAATTTCAATGAAGACATTTTTCTGTACAAATGAAATAACAAGTGGCTGTCCTGCCCTACTGAAGGGCGTATCATATATATCATACTGCATATAAATCCAGCCAAGTTATTTTGACTCAGAAAGAATAAAATCTCATAAGTTCCTCTACCCCACCCTGCCACTAAAATATTTACCTTCTGCCATAACAAGTTAACTACCAGTTCGCCTCCCTTTCGTGATACCCAGTATCTTCTGCCTGAGGTGGACATCTCACTCTTCTCAATGGAATCACTGACTCTGGAACTCGGACTTGCCACATGGCTCAGTTCCAGACTATGTTTTAGCACTTAGTGGGAAGAATCACTTCCTGCTTGCATACCCAGTTCCTTTAAGTAATGGGTTTTGTTATGTGGAATTAAAGAAAAAGACCTTGCATGTCAGAGGTTGACTAACCTAGTTTTGAACCCTTGTATGTCAAAATTAAGGACACTCCATTAGAATTACCCTTGTGGAAGTATGATAACTGTTGCACAGACCATTGTTGGCTGTCATTGAGTCTAATTATATTGTATGTAGAGAAAAAATATGTATGTTGTTGACCAACAAGGTTTCTTCCAGAAGTACTTCATATTTGGCGTTTGCAAAAAATTACCTAAGCAGCCATTACTCATGGCATGCCTATTACATATTTAAGCCACACGAACATACAAAGCCCTTCCAGTTATGGCCATAGGAAAGAGTCCTCAAGATTAGTTCAGAAAGTTGTTTGTTGTTTTAACAGAAAGTCCAATCAGTTCATAAGGAATGTTGTTGTGTACTATCAAGTTGCTTCTGAGTTATGGAAATGCTAACAGAGTTTTTTTTAGATATGGGAGATGATCAAGGTGAGGCTTACCATTGCCACCCTCCAGTGAGTTTCCATGGCTGAGTACAAATTAGAACTCAAGTCTCCTGAATCCCCAGGTCTGAGGCTCTATCCACTACAATACAATGACTGAAATCCTGTTGTGCAGTTCCATGTGTGCAATGGTGATGACAGCAGCAGCAGTAACCAATCATGTTGTTGTATTGTGTATGAAGCATGTGTACCCCAAAATTGCCTTCAGTCGGTGGTGAATTGGTGGTGCTGCTGACATTATCTCCACTGTACATGTAGAGATGACCAACAGGATTTTAGCCCTGGTTCAAGAATTAAATGGTTTAATGATCACCAAATGGTCAATGAATTCTGTCTTTAAAAACGCTAAATCATTTGCAATTGAACACTACTGTCTGAAATGAGTAAACTACTTGAATTTGTTACCAGTGCTGTGTTGAATGAAGCTAGGAACAAGCTAATTTTCCATATGTCTGATGAAATGTTCTTCTGTAACATGAAATCCTTGCATGAAACAAAAATAGACCAAATATTGGTCTGTTGAAAGTGGGGGGAGGTACATAGCCTAATTTGTTCTTCTTCAATATTCATTTATAGATTTTTCTCTGTATAACATGGTTTCCCTTCCTTAATTTTGGGGAAGATTTAATTGAAAATAGTGCCTTGTAAATCTTGTTGGTGTCTTAGAAACCTAAGGCAATGTAAAATAAATATTTTTCTCTTTATCTTCCAAGATAAATTGAAGGGATCAACATGGTTGAAAATTCACCAGCCCCATTGCCTGAAAGAGCCATATATGGCTTTGTTCTATACTTAGGTTCCCAGTTTCTTTTCAGTGAGTATTTCCATTTAATACTGGTTATGCAATTTCTGTGATGTATACCACATGCAAACTTTGGAGGGCTACTTTTTAAAATGAATTAACAATCATTACAGTTCCAGTGCCACAGGAAAGGTTGTAAGTTATAATATAGTTCCATCTTTTAACAAGTAACTCTTAACTTTGCCACAATTCAAAAGTAACTAAACAGAGTATTTTTTGTTTTTCAAAATAAATCAGAATGCTACAAGCTGCTGGCCTGTGGTATGAAACACATAGGTAACAAACAGGTCACACACACACTGTTAAGTATAAAAATAACTAAAACAGTGACAGTTACATTGCAAAACGTGTTATTATGTGTGCAAGATAGTTTGTGCTGCTTCAATTTTCATTTTATTGAGGCTTCTGATCAATATTACTCCATTCTATAATTAAGCACTAACAACTTTTCAAAGTTAGAAGATTTACACGAAGTAAGGGGTGGGAGGAAGATGCCAGTTATTGAAACCATGTGGATAGGCCAACTAGGTTTCTTGGGCCATGATCTGCAAGGGCTGCTATATCTCTTTCAGGGCACTTTTAGACACATGCATTCCAAAGACAGTTCCACTGATTTCAGTGGAGTGTACTCTCAGTTTAATATGGATAAATTTGCATGGAAATAAATCCCACCTCAGAAAGATTTGTTCCATGGCAAATATACATAAAACCTACATATGCAGTTTGCACACAGCCTGAATGCAGGGAAGACCTGCCCCTTGAATCTTTTTTTGTGCTGCACTTTGCCCTCATTTCAAAGCATTCAACCAGGTTGCGGCACTTGTTAGAAAGGGAAATCCTCCAGGCTCGTGTTGCATTTTATTTATTTGACTTCTAGCAGTGAAGATATAAACTCATAGGAGATATGACAGACTTTCCCCTTCTGTCTACAAGAATCTGATCCTGTTCTCTTTACTTGGAAATAAATCCCACTGAGTTTCAATATATTTGCTTTATGGAGGATGAAGTCATCGTCATCATCTCAGAACTGCAGAGCTGGATGGGACCCTATGGATATAAATTATAGTCTAAAAGTTAGGGGGAAGTTAAAGTTAGCTGCCTTCTAGCTTGGCAGCTCAATGTCCATCACATAGTGGACAGTGTTGTTCCTGTTTGGATATGTGGGGAAGGAAATAGTTATGCATAATGATAGCTACATGGGGAAAATGCACAAATTTAATTATTTCAGGACATATAGGATAACCTTTGAATACCAGATTTTTCTGGAACATATTGAAATAATCTAGCTTTTTGGGTGGTTATGTTAAAATCATGGTTTCCTATTGTCTACTTCAAATATCATTGGCTATTATTGCATTATCTTTTAAATTGCCCCTTCATAACAGGAATCTAAATTCAGTTATTAGCACCAACTAGAATAGACACATCAAATCATTTTCTAAAATGGTGAGTCAACATTTATGCAGATCCCACTGATTCAATGAGTCTACTTGAACTGAGACTGCCAGTTGGCTTAAGACAAAGATGATGCTTGGTGATGTCTACCTTTAAGAAAGTCTGAAAAACATTTTCTTAAATGGATTATTCTTAAATTATCTGCTGAGTTCAACGTATGAAAAATAGTGGTGATTTTTGAACAGGGTCAGATTTCCTGAGTACAGTATGGGTTCAGCACTACAGCTTTCCAGATAGTCTTCCATCCAACTATTATACAGGCCCAGCTTCACATACCTTTCAGACTGGACATACAACTTCATCTATTGATAGGAGGAATAACCCTCATAATGCCAACCAGAAAAAAAAATCAATGCCAACCAGAAAAAAAAAATCAAGCCTGGTCCTTTTCATTTAAAATTTATCCTATTTGCCATTGTACTTAACATTTCTTCTTTCTTGTTTTTATATATATGCAGTCCTGTACCTTGTGTGGGCCTATATACCAGAATCCTGGCTATTTTCACTGGGGTTGACATACTGGCCTCAAAAGTAGGTTTGGACTATTCTTCCATTAAATGTATTTTATGTTGCTAAAACTAACCAATTGTGCAGAGCATCAGCATGCAAATTTTACATTATTGCCTTACTTAGAAAGAACCCTGGTGGCTCAGACTTAAGGATCCCAGGGACATAACAGCACATGCCTGAATCTGGTCATCTGTAACAGTATAGCAAAGAAACAGAGGTTCCATTTAGCAATTATTATGCTTATTAGCTGCTGATGCACTTGTCCTCCATATGTCTTTCAAGATTCTAATTCAAGGTAGACAAGTCATGGTTCTCCAGATATTTCTTAGACTGCAACTCATCAACCCTAGTCAACATAGTCCAACATTTGGAATACCTTCAGTTACCCTCCCTGAATTCAACCCTTTTTCAAAGCCTTCTGAGCAGGTGGCCATCACCCAGTCCTATTACAGTGAACTCCTCTGTCTAAAACAGTACTTCCTTTGGTCCATTCTGAATCTAGAATGCCAATTTAATTGTTAATTAAATTTTAATTTAATAAAATTTTAGTTTTATGAGAAAAAGGGAGAAGAAATGTCTGTTTTCACTCTTGCTAATCTGTTCTTGGTTTATACATTTCTTTCATGTCCCCTGACACCTTTAATGTGTTTCCTAAATTAAATGGTCTCAAACATTTTAGTCTTCCATCATAAAGATGGATTATTCTGCTTGTTGCCTTCTTTATCTTCTTCTGGTCCTGTGATATTTTTTCCTGAGATGGGAATTTTCCTTGAAATAATATTTGCTATGTATTTCCATGTGTATACAACTCCACTTACAGTATTTCTTATTTCACTTCACAGATTCTGGGCTGTTGCTTTGCCTGTGTATCTTTTAGTAAGTATAGGAATAGGCTATGTGCTTCTCTTCGGTATTAACATGATCAGTACTGCTCCATTAAATTCTACACAAACCATTACAGGTAAGGATGTTGACTCAGGTTTGCAAACAATATACCCGCAATATGATTTTTACCTGCTTGTAATACTTGGCCAGACTCATAACTGGGAGTGTAGTCATTTATGAGTGTTACATTGATTTCCTATATTTGTACAGTTCATCAAATTTTTCTTCTGTAATTAACAAAAGAATGACCCAGCACCTTTCCATCATGTGAAATCCTGGGAAATATTATAACACCCAAGTGAGGAGCATGTTCCTGTGCCATGGAAATGAGTAACCTCTATTAAAGCAAATCCAGATATCTGGGAGACACACAAGGCCATTTGTGCATTAGTCCCAGAGTATTTGGAAACAAATTCAGACCCAAGCAACAACGAATCATAGATGTTTATAAAGACATATCTATGAGTATATTTTTTAGCCTCTAGGGTCCAGTGTGGGTTTAGTCAGATTCATGTTATATTTGTATAACATGAATCTGTTTAGTGCTAATTGGATCTTGCTTGTCAGGCCACACATCCTAGCTGGTAGGAGATGAGTGAAAGTACAGTTTGTTGCTGGTGGACTTCGATGAGCATTGTGTGGTTGCACAGGAATGTGATGTTTTCTTCCAACCCCACCACTGCATGCTGTAGTGGCAGCATGTGGGTACTAAGTAATACTAAGGAATTGGAATCTTAGCAGGGAAAGGAGAGACATTTTTAGATGGTCGTATGGTTGGTTCACTGTGGTTGTGAAGCAGACGGTAGGATTGTGCTTTCTGGTTCTGAGCTGGTATTCCTACTAGTTTAATTGACTCTAAGGGTAAGAACATATAGAGAAGCATCCAGAATTAGGCATGTTTAACTGAGCCAGCAGAAGCAAGCTTCCCTGTCCTTTCTTCCCCACAACAGCCCCTCACACTTGACCCCCCCCAAACAATACTACAAGGAAGTTTGGAGACCCTGCTGAACAGTCTGGGTTGGAGTGTAGGGTGAACAGAGATCCCCAGAAATTTTGCAGAAGCACTTGTTATCAACAGGGCTTCCACCCAGACTCAGGGGATCCCCATCCTCCATTCAGGCCCCCAACCACCTAGGTTCTATTTTTTGTGAAACTGTGGGAGTTGCTCAGCTGACAAAGGCAGGAAGACCACTTCCATCAGTTGCACACATGTAAACCTAGATACAAACAACATAAGGTATACATAATAATGCCAAGGTTCACTTTCCTTGGGCATAGAGTTTGTTTGCAGTACTGAAATTAATATAATGAGGCAAGTTATAGTCCCATATATAGCTGCCTTATCTTCCGCTTCTTTTAACTTCTCCATCGCGGCTTATATCTTTACCATTAAAATATGTTTCTTTATTGGTTCAGTTTATACAGCACGTACTGCCATGTAGGGTAATCCTTGTTATCAGTATGGTTCTAGTTATCTGCGTTTGTCATAAACTACATCCACTAACAAATACATGTTGCTCAGAATCGGTAGGGACATGCTTTCCACTATATTAAGAGCGTCTATATTCCACCAACAGACTTTTTTCCAAAGTTGTGCATCTTATATAGAATGAAGAAAATGGCATGTTCTTAGGCCTATCCTACTTGCTTAAAGTGGGAGGTTTTTTTAATGCATTAACAATTTTATAACCTGCCTTCCCTCAATTTTTCAAAGTAGTTCAGAATATGAATTTAAAGCAGCTTCATACATACAAGTCACTTAAAAACAAATACAAAAAATATGGCCATTCAAACCTAAAATGTCAAGGCCAAGGTAGTATTTCATTTGTTTTAACGTGTATGGCCCCTAAATTCAGTAGATCTTCCAGAGTGGCTTAGAAAACAAGATGGAATGCATAAATACAATTTTAAAAGAAAGAAACTTAAAAGATGAACACATTAAACTACATTTTGAAGCCTTGAGAATAAAAACATCTGTGCCTGACAGCTAAAGGAGAACAAGCCTATACCAGGGAGATGACCCTGGGTAGAGAATTATACAACTGGGGTGCAGCGAGAGACTTTCTCCCTAGTTGGCATGCTTCTCTCCTACCTTTGAAAATATCATTCCATGTAGAAGTGATCATGTCAGAATGGCAAGTATCTAGAACATAGTAGTCCTAGTCTTTTTTTTCTTTGAAATGGTATTGACCCTATTCAGGTATTCAAAAAAGGCTTTAGTGGAAAGTGTGAGCAGGGAGAGTTCTAGCCCCACTCCCTGCCTTTCACTATTTCTGTGTGAAGGAGGACAATTTGAAGATGGATCCCTGTAGCAGAAGCTTCCTCTTAAGATACACCCTCTGACTATAGATACAGACAAGATGACAGGATCCCATGCTTTGGAATGCCTGAATAGATCTTGCAAAAGTCACAAAAAGATTCAATCTCTTGCTTTTTCTGAATTTATGGATAAGACCTTATCTTTTGAGAATTGCATGATCAATCTGTTTTAATTTTAATAGGTGAGACATAAGTGGTAGAGAGTGGTAGAATATACCAGATGGGCGGGATATAAATCAAATAAATAATAATAATAATAATAATAATAATAATAATAATAATAATAATAATAATAATAATAATAATAATAATATTTGGCTTTAACATGTAAGGAATTCAGAATTTATATGCTGATTTATTAAAAGAGCTATGTTTATATCTCTTGATATAAAACTAGATTCTCATGGAAAAAGTTGCCTTAAGTAACCTACAGAGTGTATGTTGTCTTACTGCTTTTCCCTTCCATTTTCAACAGACCACTATGCAAAAAATCAGAAACAGAAGAAACCAGAGGAAGAGGCTGTTCCTGCATTGAGAGACATTCCTATCAGTGAAGTAAACAAAATGTTTTTCCTGAATAGCACACAGGATTATCATAGAAACTGATGGAAGAAAACACATATCTCTAAAATACATTAATATATGGGACAGGGCTCTATATTCTTGAATTTGAAACTGTCACAATAAAGTGCTAAAACGCTTGACTTCAGTCAGATTACTATGACTAATCATGATATTTGTTAGTGCCACCCTATCTGTTGGATTCCAAATGGTTCATACCTATATATCTATATATTGGGGGTAATATTCTGCCATAGGGAGTCTGCTGTACTTCTATAGTTCTCCTGTGTGATTATGAATCCTGACAATGAGATGAAATAACCAATTAGGGCTTTTTTTTTTTTATACATGGAGGCAGGATGTGCAGAATAAACTGAGGATGAATGGTATCTAGTCAGATGCACTATCCAATCTTTGAAAGATGTGGTAAATCACTTCAAATAAAACCATTGGAATGACAACATGGACAGGTTTTAATTTGTTCATTCCTAAACTTATATGTGTACTTTGTCATTATATGCTGTCAAGTTGCTTCCAATTTATGACAACCCTGTTAGGACTTTGAGGTATTTGAGATGATCAGGGAGTAGTTTATTGCTTCCATCCCCCGATTAGTCTCCACATCTAAGTGGGGATTTGAACTCAGATCTCCCAAATATTTATTTTTATTTATTTATTTATTTATTTACAGTGGTGCCTCGCAAGACGAAATTAATCCGTTCCACGGTTAATGCCGTCTAGCGAAAATTTCGTCTTGCGAAGCGCGTTTTCCCATAGGAATGCATTGAAATTTAATTAATGCGTTCCTATGGGGAAAAAAAAGTCAGAACCCCCCAAAAAAGTCAGCAAAAAGTCACTTACCAGGTAGAGTAGACTGAGTCCAGCTCCTCACAGTGCCTTTGTAGCCCCAGAACAGCCGGAAAAAGAGTGCCAAACAGCGGAGATTCAGCAACCAGCAGGGAGCTGGCAGCCATTTTGTGTTAGTCTCCCTCCTGGCCCCCCTCTCCCCCGCCTCTCAGCTGATCGGCGCTGGGTCTGAGAGGCTTTTTCCCTGCTAGGCAAGCCTCAGGAAGCCTGTTAGACCCAGCGCCGATCAGCTACCCCCCCCTCTCCCCGCCTCTCAGCTGATCGGCGCTGGGTCTAACAGGCTTCCTGAGGCTTGCCTAGCAGGGAAAAAGCCTCTCAGACCCAGCGCCTTCAGGCGGGGAGAGGGGGGCCAGGAGGGAGACTAACACAAAATGGCTGCCGGCTCCCTGCTGGTTGCTCGCTGTTTGGCACTCTTTTTCCGGCTGTTCTGGGGCTACAAAGGCACTGTGAGGAGCTGGACTCAGTCTACTCTACCTGGTAAGTGACTTTTTGCTGACTTTTTTGGGGGGGTTCTGACTTTTTTTTCCCCATAGGAACGCATTAATTAAATTTCAATGCATTCCTATGGGAAACGCGCCTCGCAAGACGAAAAATATCGCAAGACGGCCCGTCTTGCGAGGCACCAAAAATCTCTCAAGACCCTTTCGTCTTGTGAGTTTTTTGTCTTGCGAGGCATTCGTCTTGCGAGGCACCACTGTAATTCGTATCCTGCTCCCATTAGTGTCACAGCACTACTGTGGGCAGGTTACAATCTCATAAAATAGAAAACACAAATGAAAATAGAAATATTAGAACTGATAACAAAAACCATAAAAAGAAAGAAAGAAAACCAGATGGCACAGACTAATTTCAGAGTAGATGGAGGAAAAGAGGGGAGGGAAGAGGAGGAGGGAAGGGGGGAAGAGAGGGGAGGAAGGTGGTCAGCTGGGGTTGGTGTGGAGAGCCTCCCTGAAAAGCAATGTCTTTAATTGCTTCTTAAAAGTCCACAGGGAGGGGGCTAGGTGGAGCTCCTCCAGAAGCTGGTTCCATAAGGTTGGAGCCACTGCAAATAAGGCCCTACCTCTTGTAGATGATTTATGAGCCTTCCTCGGGATGGCACCCGGAGGAGCCTCGACTGGGATGACTTTGTGGGTCAGGCAGATCACATAATGGAGAGACGCTCCGACAAGTAACATGGGCCCAAACCGTGGAGGGCTTTGTATGTGAGTATCAGAACCTTGAACCTGATCCGGGATGCCACGGGCAACCAGTGGAGGCGAGCCAGAACTGGAGTGATGTGGTCAAATTTACTTGCACCAACCGCCAGTCTGGCTGCTGCATTCTGGACCCGCTGAAGTCTCCGGATCAGGTTCAAGGGAAGCCCCATGTAGAGAACATTGCAGTAGTTGATCCGGGAGATGACCAGGGCCTGCACCAAAGAGTTGTGTGTCATCAGCATACTGATGACACCTTACTCCAAAACTCCTGATGACTTCCCCCAACAGCTTAACATAGATATTAAACAGCATTGGGGATAGTGCCAATCATTGAGGAACCCCACACCAAAGGGTCCAAGGTGCCGACACCTCCTCCCCAGCTGAACTCTGGACACAGTCCTCGAGGAAGGATCTGAGTGAGCTCAATGCTAAGCCCCCAATCCCAACCTCAAAGAGCCTGTCCAGGAGGATACTGTGGTCAATGGTATCAAAACCCACTGAGAGATCTAGTAGTACCAACAGGGTGCATCTGCCCATCAGCTTCCCTTTAAAAGGTCATCCTGCAGCACTACCAATGTCGTCTCAGTACCCCATCACGGCCTGAATCCAGACTGGAAACGCTCAAGGCAATCCTGCTCGTCCAGGTATGACTGCAGCTGATTGGCTACCACCCTTTCGATCACCTTGCCCAGGAATGTTATGTTAGCAATCGGATGGAAATTGTTAAGACTGTCCGACGCTAACTGGCAGAGTTTGATGATGGGTCAGACGATGGTTTCTTTTAAGCAGGAGGGAAGCATTTCCTCCCTCAGTGATGAATTAATCATGTTCACAAACCAATCAATGATAGCCCCCTTCGTGGCTCTGATCAGCCACACTGGGCAAGGATCCAGTGAGGAGGCGGTGGGCTCACCCTGGAGGCTTCATCCTTTACTCCATGGTCAAACCGAACCAACAGGGCAATAGGAGATGGGGCAGCAATGGTGACCCCCGGAACAGCTAAACTGCTGGTGGAGTCAAGGTCAGCACAAATGGCCTTGATTTTAGTTTTTAAAAAAAGCTGCAAACTGATTGCTGGTGAACTCAAAATGAGGACTTGAATGGCCAGAACTGGTAAGGTTTCAGACCACCCAGAACAATTCTGCTTGTCAGTTCGCAGCCTCACCAATCCTCTGGATGTTAAAAGTCTTTCTTGCCTGTTTAAGGGTATTGACATATTTATTGGCCATAGTTTTTACTGAAGCCCTATTTTGTGCTGACTGATCTCTTCTCCACCTGCTCTCTAGCCATCTCCTTGATAACTTCATAGCCCACAGCCCCTCATTATACCAAAGAGCAGTGTGAGCTCTGGAGTGGAGAGGGCATTTGGGGGCGATCATGTCAGCCACCCGGGTCTCCAGATACCATTTCTCAACCTGGGTTTTGACAGGGTCGTCTATCAGGTCAGCCAGAAGCTCTTCGAGAGCTTCTTGGAACCATTCCGGGTCAAGAAGCCTGCGAAGGTGGACCATTTTCACAGGTCCGTTCTCCCCATGGGGTGTGTGTGTGTGTCACGATAGACAGGGTGAATCTCAGTAGGAAGTGACCTGTCCATGACAGAGGGTGGGAGTTCACAGTGCCTACCCTCAGATCACTAACTACCTTTGCAGTCAAGAACACCAGGTCCAGAGTGTGGCCAGCTGAATGTGGCAGATGACATGTTGGGATAGGTTCATGGCTGTCATGGCACTCATGAATTCCAGGGCTGGGCCGGATAGTTCTAGTTCAGCATGGATGTTGATCCACGAAATGAACTCGGCCAACGCTGGCAGGGATACTGCTGGGTCACGGGGAGAACAGTACACCAGCACCATTCCAAATCTATCCCTGTGCCCCACAGTCAGGTGCAAACACTCTAGGCCCGGGCTCGAAAGCAAGGTGGTCCTACTGGCATGTATAGAGTCTCTAGACCATTGCTACCCCTCCCCTCCAATCTGCCCTGATGCTGCACGATATAACCTGGGGGGCAGGTCTGATCCTAGTCTGATGCACTATCCATTACACCATATTGGCTCTGTGTGTATCCAAGACTGGCTGAAATGAGACTAATGTAATTCAATCCTACCTAAAATCTCTTATTTTTACCTCTTAACCAGCAGCATTGAGATTAGGGATAAATTTCCTTGTTTTTGAATTTTGAATGCTGTAAGATACCAAACACAACTATAACTTCTGTTTTATTGTTATTGCATAAAATGCTCAGAAGACATGAACTTTTTGCTGGAATATCAGTTACTCTCTAAAGCAGAACTGTGCATATTTCGTGCTCTTGAGGATTCCAGCATCCATCAGCTACAGCCTTACAGAAGACATTTGTATTATATTAAAAAAAATTGAGCCCAAAAGTTTGACTTCAGTTCCACAGTTGTGTAGAGCTTATAGTCCTTCCACTTAAAAATTATGTTCTTGATTTCACTAAGCTTTCTTCTTTTCTGGAGAATAATTTTGGGGAAAGAGAGGGAATTGCTTTCTTGCTGCTACTGATAAATAACTGAAACAGAAATTTGTGCAAATTATCCACTGGTGTACCAGTAGATCCAGATCAATATCCTGCCCACCCTTGATATAAAATTAGGGTCAAAAGGGTATTTAACTTTTGCTCCAACAGACAGATTGTTGTGTAGTCTATAAACATATCAGACTGAAGCCCAGGTTCAAATTTCCTCTTGGCTCTAAAACTGAATGGAACAGCTGGGGTGATCACTATATCTCACCCTAACCTACCTCTGTTTCATGGGAAACAAGTACATAAAGGAAAAAGTTTATCTTTTCAAGACATTACTCTTTGCAGAACCAACACTGCATAATCATTACAGCTGAAACAAGATCCTAATCCTGATCTGGCTTAGTTACTGAAATTTATAACCATGCTTATGCATGCTCTCCCACATCAGTCTTATTTCAATAAATCTTATAATTTAGTATTAAGTACTTCTAAGTGATTATTAATATCAGTACATTTATCACTTATTAGTCACCTTTTATATGCTTTCTTTCACTATTAATATTTTATTTTTAAACTACTAGGAATAGGGTAGGGAATACAAAAGGTAAAAGGAAGTGGAAGGGATGGAAAAAGGGGTTTTAAGGATAGGAGAACACAGAATATACAATCATCCAATCTATTCATATTAAGTATACAAGCATCCAATCTATTCATTTTTCAATGAAAAATCAACTTTCTACTTTTTTTTAACTGTTTGATTACCCTCTAGCTGTCAACTTACAATTTTGTTTTAGTTTAAATCTAAGTTACTCCAACACTATCAGGAAACCGAGACCAATTGTAAAATACATCCCCTCTTTCAATTTCCTTCTGTCTTGGACATACATTCAGCACGCCTGAGAAAGTATCCATTTCAATCACTTCCCAAATTTTCTCATTACGTTTCTTTTGTTTCCATGACTCTGTTTTCTTCCAGTTTTTGGAAGAGAAGGATGAATCCAGGACAGTACTCCAATTTTTAACATCACATTTTCTAATTGTAGTTAAATAGCTCCCTGGGTAACTCTCAATCCCATCTATGTTACCTGGCATCGCACTCAATAAAAACAGTTCTGGAGTTAGTAGAGTTTCCTTTAACTGTTGTTTAACATTTGATGATTTCTCTTTCATCAAATCTTCCATCTGGTTAAGACGCTAATTTACCTGCTGAAAACCTGTTATTATTATCATTTGCATGGTAACCTGCCATTCTTTATCTGGCAAAGTCCCCAACAGTTGATATTTAAATTTTTCGGGGCTCATTTCCATCTTTCCAATGAGTATGGTCTGTATAAATACTAAATACTTCCTCCCCTCCTTACCCAGATATTATAGTATATAAATCAACTTTTAGTCCAACAATTTAAATTACAACCGTGGCAGTATTATCAGAGTCCCACACAGTCCAGCCAAAAAAAAAGTCCAGACTAAACAGCAGATACAGGAAGTCAATCTCTCCAATAGATATCGTTATAATCCGTCAAACTCCAGTCCTGGTTTTCCTACCTCCTCAGTCTATTTGATTGCATTCGTCCACAGTCCGTTTTCTTGCTTCCAAAAGTTTATTCCTCCTTCTAAAGCCCAGCAAGGTTCTGTTATTCCTAGCTCCTCAATCCAGCCAATTGCGTTGGTGATTCACAGTCTGTTTTCTTCCTTCCAAAAGCTTATTCCTTCTTCTCCAAAAAAACCCAGCAAAATTTCGTTATCAGGATCCCACACAGTCTAGGGAGAAAGATCCAGGCTAAACAGCATTCACAAAATTTCAGTCCGTTAAAGCCTGTCCAGTGGTATTTTCTCTGGGATTTTTTTCCAGAAACACAAGATTTTTCCGTCTCACTGTCTCTCTGTTCGACCTTGAGCCAGCCTGCTGTTTGAGAGTCAGGAGCAGGCTGGCAAGCAAGACTCGCCGCTCCTTATCTTCTTTCGGTCAGGTATTTTCACTCTAATTTCTTTTCCTTCTTAATGAGGTTATTCATAAATCAAAGGCTTCAACTTACTTTGTTATTGTATATTTTCAGTCGTATTTCTTGTTCTCCTCTCCTCGGAGGGTGGGGGTGGAGTTACTCACAGCTATTCTGCCCAAAAAGGCTCCCGTCTCCGATCTGTGCTCGGGTGAATTTTCAGAGGGAAGAAAAATCAGGTTGCTAACCAAACTTCTTCCTTCTGGGGCTCACCAACTGCTTCGGAGAGACCTCTCCTGATCTCCCCTTCGATCCCTCATTTCTAGAGGGACCCCAGACCAGGCGGTTCCAGCTTTTCCCGGGAGCTGTTCCTGGTGGCTGCTGGCTGCACCGCGACAAAACGCCGCCTCACCTTTTATATGCTTTCTGATTTTATACTCAGAAACTTTCCAAAACCTGGGTTCAATTATGATCTGTAATTTATACCTAACTATGGCATGCTGCAATGACTGAATATGTGTGCACTTCCAGTGGAAAAACATTTGGGGCATTACATGAGGGCTCCACTGCTATTTATCATAATTATGGGCAGTTTCTGGCCTGGAAGGGGAGGATGCACCATGGCCCACCATTTTGGTAGACAGTGCCATTGCCTTTCCCCAACTTGGATCATGGGTTATGCTGTATTGTTATTTGAAAGTTGCTTTACAGCACAATCCTCTTCAGGTTCACTTAGAAATGTCACATCTAATTCAGTAAGCTTTGCTCCCTGGTAACTGGATATAGGATGGCAGCCTTAAAATCATATTAGCCAATATCATGGCCAATGGAAGTGGCATCACCAGCTGCAGCAGACTGCTTCTAATTAATTGCCCCTTTCTCTTAATCTTTTCCCCCTGCTATTTTCCCCCATTAAAAATCTGGGGGAAAATACAATGTTTTATATACTCCAAAATCAAAAAAGGAACTCTTATTTAGTGGCAATATGCTGAGGCCAGCAGTGTAACTCTCATTAAACAGGCAGACCTACACAATAGAATCTGGACCATTTTAATTTATCTAATGGCGTTGAGGGAGAGAATGAGCAATGATGTCCTGCCCAGACTCTATTAAGTATTTAAAATAAGATGACATCAAGTATTCATTTGCAAAAGGTGACTTGGCTGAAAGTAGATCTATTTTTCCTTCTGAGCAGCTGAGTCATAAGAATGTGCATTAACAGACTTTGATTAAAAATGGTTTTTGCTTCTAAAGTTACCTGATGTTTTCTACATCAGGAAACCAGCTTGGTGCACTCGAATTACAGCCTTTGATAACTGAAAAATCAGCAAAAGCTTGGGAGGGAGGTTCATCTACATAATGGATTTAAGAAACAAAAATAGTGAAACAAACTCATATGTGTCCATTTGGAGTCTACCTTATAACTTACCACTTCATTACATTACTTCAACAGTTCTTAACCACAGTACACAGAGCTATATTTTTCATGGGGAAAAACAGCAAGGGGAAAGGATTAACCCTCCTTCTCCAGCACTACAGTCACAAACATTTCCTTTGCTATTAATTGGTTGGGAGTTCCTATTCTGATTGTAGCTTTTCAAAATATAAATATAATTAATTGAACTCTCAGGAGTTCAAAAAGTAAGATGTAATGCTTCTCCTTGCCCAGTTTTTCCGATCAACTGACTGTTCCTCTCAATTTCAAGTTATAGCTAACCCAAATTGGCAACTTACAGTTCATGAGAGGCTCAGAGTAGAATTTATTGGCCAATTTCTGTCACAAAATCATTCCAAAATTGTTTCATTGTAAGCAAGGACATACTGATTAAAGTACATAAATACTGCTGATAGCACCGTAATACTACCAGGGATTATAGACAGGCTATTTCCAAGCAAATCCACCTTGCTCTCAACACTAACATCCCACACAGAGACAGAAGACAAACTGTCAGGAACACCATTCAAAACAAGGATGAAGGCCACATTGTCACCACTCTTTCTACTTCTTGCTTGCACACAGCTATTTCACCTTTGACAATGAAACTTACCTCCAGATCAACGGAACTGCCATGGGCACTTGCGTAGCTCTACAATATGTGAATATTCATGGCTGACCTAGAACAACTCTTTCTTAACTTTTGTACCCCAAACTGACTCCTCTATTTGAGTTACACTGATGACATTTTTTTAATCTGAACTCATGGAAAGAGTCTGAGAGAAATTCCACCAGGACTTCCTTTCATCCAAACATCAACCTCAGCCTCCGCCAGTTTACACAGTTTACAGGTGTATTTTCTAGACACCATTGTGAAGCTACAATGTGGACATCTTAGCACCTTTCTGTATTGAAACGCCACTGATCAATATACCTACTTGCATGCCTCCAACTTCAATTCTGAACACATGATAAAATCTATCATTTAGAGTCAAGCCTTCAGGTATAATCATATCTGCTCTGACCAACAAGATAAAGGCACCAAACTCAAGTATCTAAAAAACCATCCAAATATGGTTAAGGAGCAAATGAATCTAGCAAAATTAATACCCAGAAGCAACCTAATGCAAGACACACTCAGAAAACAACTGAAACTCACTAGCTGTCACTTTCAGCCAACAACTGAGACCACTCTCACAGATCATAAATCATCTCCAACTCATCCTTGACAAGAATACTTCACTCTCCCAAGCCCTCGATGGCAGGCTTACAGATAACCCTCCCAATCTCAACCAACTATTGACACCCAACAGACTACGCGATAGTGATACAAAGGTGCACTCAACCCTGCTACAAACTCAGATGCCACCTCTGTCCCCACATTTACTCTAGCAACATGATTACAGGACCCAACAATGTCACACACAGCATCAAGGGCACTTTTGCTGCTCTGCCAATGTGATCTATGCCATCTTTTGCCAACAATGCCCCTCTGCACGCTACATAGGACAAACAGGACGATCTCTGCACAAAAGAATTAATGGACATGAATTGGACATCAGGAATGGCAGTACACTGAAATCTGTTTCAAATCATTTCAATCTACCTGGAAATTTTTCATGGGATTTGAAAGTTGGCATTCTGGAGAAGAAAAATCACAGCATAAGGATACAGAGAGACACAGCTGAGACAATATATATATATACATGTGCTTAACACAATCTCAATGAATTAAATATTAGTGAAGATTTCTTAAGCCATTACCAAATGTAAGCTTCTACAATGATTATGTTGTTACCTGCTGTTATTTTCCATACACCAGTTTTCTTCCCAACTTAACCACAACCACCTTTACAGAACAAGCTTCAAAGGTAAAGTCAGGGATTCTTAACTCATTAGGGGGAGGATTTCTATGACATTTCACATTTTCTCTGCAACCTACATTTGAACCCATAAGCAAATTCAAACATGTTTATGAGTAATCTGACCTTTCTCACCAGATTACTCATATGTTCCAACCCACCCAAAGGTTGTAGAAAAACATAGGCTGTAGAAAACATAGGTTGTAGAAAAAAATACGACACGTCATGGAAATCCTCCCCCTACTTATTACCATATATTGTTTCTGCTGTTGTTATCTATAGCCTGGGGTTTTGAACAACGCTTCAAAGGAAAAGAACTGAATACCAAACATGGGTCTTAAGTCATTACTAGCTGTGAAATACATTGACTCACACAATTTGCAACTTGTGTCTACTAACCATCTACTCTTTATTTTGGGGGCATGTATAAATCTTTGCCATGTCTCACTCTTATGACTGAGGAAGTGGACTTATTCCATAAAAGCTCACATTAACATATAGCAGTTAGTCTTTAAGGTGCCACAAATGTTTTTATCTTTTTTGTTTTTGCTTTGCTTTGCTTCTTGTCTGCTATGCTTGCACAGACTGACAGAGCTGCCATTTCAAAAACTTGCTTACTAATTTGCTTTACTGGGGCTCTTGTCTAAAAGCTTCTGAAAGTCAAAAGGCTGTACCTGACATAAAGCCTCACAGTTTCAGTTTGCCTTTCTCACAATACTGTGATTTCCAGTAAATGATGGGCAGCAGATGCATATGAGTCAGGCATGTGAGCCCAGATCCTCCCCTTGTTCTAATAAGATGAAGAAAAATTTCTGGCAGCTTCCCTGTCCAATCTGTGCACAGAAGAACGTAAGCCAAGAAACTTCTCCTCTCCGAGAATACAAGAGCTACTTTCCTTAGATGAAAGGTAAGCACTCTAGAAATTCAGGAGCACGTGCTATATGGGATAAATAACTTTGCTATTTGCCACCAGTATTTGATGTTCAGAAGTGCCCTGCCTTCCTCAGAATATGGAAGTTCAGTTTAGTTCGTATTGGGAGAAAGGAAAGAAACCCTTCTTAATGAGTGGGTGTACTTTTGAGAGCAATGTACTGCATGAACTGCAGGTTAGCTCAGTGGTTTAAATATCTGGCTGCGGGACCAGTGGTTGGGAGTTGGATTCCCCACTGTGCCTGGGGAATGATGATTCATAGGGTCCCTTCCTGATCTGCAATTCTATGATTATGATTATGTGTCCACCTCATTTTCTCTATTATCCAGTAGCTCTCTTTTGCAGTAAAAATAGCTCCTCCTCCTTGTATTGATAGTAATAAGGCTGAAACAAAAGTGCCTTGTGCAATAATAACATTTTCATATGACAAGATTATGGGCTCTGACATATTGTTCTTGAGTCCCTCTTATGCACTGTTCTGTATTCCTGTCTGCTCCAGGTGGATTTGGGGCATCAGGAGAATTAATAGAATCTTTGAAGTTCTGCAGTTCTGAAATACTGTTCACAAGTGCATCCAATACAAACCAGTGTTTACTGCATTGGTGGGGAGTTGTCACCTTCCATTAGTAATTTTTTTATTATACATTGCCTGCTTTGTTCTGTTCCAGTCTCTTCAAGAAGCTCACCTCTACCCTTGTTCTAGATGCTTTGTTCTGATTTGCTGTCTAGACAAGTTCCATGAATAGGCAGCTGCTCCTACTGACTCAGAAATAGTAACACTCCAATGTCAAAAATGGAGAAACAAGACTTAGTGGTATCATAATAATGAAGTCATCCAACATTACTGAGTGGTAGGTCTGAGGGTGGAAGTTGGCTCTAGTGGCCTTTAAGCAACAAGAAAGATGCTCTACATCTGTATATTATGTTGCAGAATTTTGGAACTGTGAAGAAGTGCAGGGATTCACAGAGCAGAATAGATTTAAGTTCCCCAGTTTAGTCCACTCCTTTTTCTCATCAACTAGCACTTACAGTCTCAATAACTCAGAGACAATTGCAAGAAGAAAAAATGGTTTTATTTACTTACATTGAACAGATAAGCTAAAAACATGACTGCTTTGAACAACAGGCCTCAACTGACTCATTGACTTCAATAGACTAACAGAGAGAGAAAAGGTCTGAGTAGACCTTTGAAATCAGACTCAGGAGATAATGACTGGTTACTGTTGGGTAGATCGACAGTCATCCCAGCCCAGAAAGGTCCCTCTCAGCCACACCTACAGGAGGCAGCATGTGAGGCTGCAAACACGGTCGGGCAGAATGAGTGTTTGGCTCCTCTAAGGGGCGATACCTTTTATTTCAATCGGACTTTCGTCCTCGATCCATGTACTCACGTTCAGTTTTCTTACACTGTTCCGGTTCAAGCAGGTCTTGCTGTTTTTGTTAATATATGGAGGTGTTAAAACACGAAGCATCTCCTACAGCTCGAGGCCGGCTCCCGAGCCAGCTGCAGCAGGGCTCGTCTTACAAGTAGGCTGTTCTATCCCAGCGATCCATGAGGATAACTAAGTGGCTAACTTTGGGGCATTTACTCTCTTAGTCTAACCTACCTCATAGGGTTGTGGTAAAGACAGCGTGGGAAGAAGGCCAGAACGAGCTCTCTACTAAACACAGAATATCAGTCTAATAAAGGAACACAACTACGTCAGCCGAACAGGCTTTGCACAGGAGGCGCCTCTTGAAACGTAAGCCAGCGCTGCGGACCCTGCTTCTTTATGCGTCCAAAAAAAAAGAAGAAACTAATTACGCAGATTTATTATTATTATTATTTATTTGATTTATATTCCGCCCATCTGGTATATTCTACGACTCTGGGCAGCTTCCAACAAACATATATACATTACATTTAGGAACCAGAAACGCAGAATGAAGACATGGAAGGGTTTCTTTTTTCCTCTCATGAGGAATTCCACCCGCCCGCCCGACCAACTGTACGAGACGAAGGCTTTTGCCACTAAAAACTTGGCTGACTCAACAGACCGAGTAAACACAGACGCAACTCCCCTCCCCTCCGCTTCTCTCTCAACGTGGTGAACGCACGCGCACACACACACGACGTTTTCGGCATCTTTGCGCCTCCCCTGGTTGGGACCGAGAGGGAGGCGGAGAATTTGGCCAATCATCATCCGCTTTGCCTTCGCGCGAGGCGGGGCGGAGCAGCCAATGGGAAGTCGGCGGGGATGACTCCGCCGCCGCGCTTGCCGCCTCTGAGCGGTCGCTGATGCTGCGAGCGGGGTGGGTTGGGGGTGGAGGTGGCCGTCGGAGCCTCCGCCTGCTTCCCCGCCCCGGTGCGTCGCTCGCTTGCGCGCCATGCTGATCACGCTCTGCTACTTGTACCTGTGGGCGCGCTGGGGGGCCTCTTCGGCCGGCCTCATTCGCCGCACTGTGCGCCGGCTGTACCGCTCGCGTTGCTCCTTCACCTTCTTCTGCTGCTGCTCCTTCTGCTCATCCACCACCACCTCCTCCTCTTCCTCCTCCTCCTCCACCAGCCGTGGGTGCACTTGCCAAACGCTGCTCCACACACCCTCCCACCGTCCACTACGCAAGCAGGGGCCTCCCCGCCTCTCAGAAGAGAAAGTCTGCCTCCGGGTGGGGGACAAGGTGTTCTGCACTGACGAGACCCAGGTGTGGGGGTGCGCAAGGGGACGGGGAGAGGCTGGGCGCGCGTAAGGAAGCGTCGCGGGGCCAGCATGTGTGAAAATAAGTGTCAAAAGGGCACGTGAGAGTGAAAGTTCACTCCTCCGACAAGACTGGTATTTGTTTTGGGAGTTTGTTCACAGGCCTTTTTACCCTGTGAGAAAGTGGCTCTTCCTCTGACAGCTGTGTGATAAGCGGAAGGAAACAGATGTGAATTCTTTTTGTTGTTGAAACGGAGAGGAAGTGGTTTTTTTTTAAATTAATGGCTTACCTGTTCAAAATCTTCACAGCTTGCATTTCCACCAGAAACGCTCCCAAGCTAGCCTGCAGATGGATATATTACAGTAATAACGGGAGTACCGTAGCCATTAAAATACAAAACTGTTAACTAACCAACCTGATCCCTTGCAGCATTAACGTTTGTAATGTTAGGGTATTTTAGGCTTCAACTCCCAGAACCCTCAAGCAGCATGTCCTTTAGCTATGAGATGCAGAAGTAATGAGGTATCTACTTTTGTTCTTCAGGAACATAACTTTGTAATTGCATCGGACTTTGCGGATCTCAAGTTCACTCTGAACCGTTAAACTCACTGGGATGACTTTATCCCAATCACTTACTCTCTTGTCTGACCTACCTACAGGGTTGTTGTGAGGATTAAGTGGAGAAGAGAATAGCCATATATGCTGCCTTGAGCTTGTTGGAAGACAAGCATGATTAACCCATAAACAGATCATCATAACAGATAATACACCATTATTATTCTGACACGGTGATCAGACCTGGAATGCAGGAGGACAGGGCTACATGTGCATCTGTACAAAGATGGGTAATTTGTGAGCATCAAAGAAATTTCTTTTTGAATTTCTCTTTAATTTTACACCTGTGACTCCTGCACAGAATGGGTTATGCTGATATAATTCTAGCGGCATCATTTTCTTTTTATAAGCTGCAGTCTCCTTATCAATGCTTAGGAATAGGGTTTTGCAGGCATGGGTGGCTGTACAACACTAAGATACCTTTCAAATGCTGCACATGAGTTGTTGTCTCTCCTGATTTGTCTAATCTTGTACCAACCAAGAGCTTAAGAAGTTCCCCTATACTGCTGTATGGACATAATGCAAAGGGCATCATGGTAGCATTGGTGACTCATTTGGAACTGCAATCATTGTGCCCTCTTCTAAATGCTAGTACAGTGGCTGATAGAATTATGCAACCAATTGCTTAAATATATGTCAGCTGCTGTCGATATTCTTCAGAGATGTAAGATAATGAAATATTAGTTCAAGATGAAATCTGGTGCAATAAATTATGTAGGTTTTATTAGTTAAAATCAAGTGAGCAGAATTATTGCATATATAAAAGCCATTTTCAGTATATGTGCAATGCAAGCCAATGGCTGAAATCCTGTTGCAGTAGTTTACACCACTTCAGACTGATGATGTAATCAGCTTTACACAGCATTAATTACAGCAGCAATATTTCAGCTTATATATGTTTAGTCAATTCTTTTCAGTGTGGCTTGCTCCCAGGTAGTGCAGCTGTATGTAAGCAAGAGCTGTGCCTTAAATAGATTGCTACCAATTTAACCTTGTTTACGGGCTTGTGTTATTAATCTGTAACATTCTGTACTTTTGTTGATGTTAGTTCTTGACTGAAATCGTAGAATTTTTAGATGGATGGTAACCAAACAAGAGGTCAAGTGTGAATGGTACATTAGTTTTTAAATATCTTTCCTTTCTTCCATGAACCTCAGGACAGATTTGTGGATCTCTTTCTGATCATGTTATTATTTTACAGGTGCTTTTCTACTCTTTTCACATTGTTTCTTTTATGGAAATTCTAGGAAGATAATGAGATATGCTATGCATAAAATAAGGGGGTACGTGATACATTGCACATGAAGTCCTGTGCATGTTTACCCCAAAATAAGAGGGTAAACATGTGTTCATAATGAAAGGTGCTTTAGAGCCGGATTATATATTATATACTCAAGCCTCAAGGCGGCTCACAACAGCGGAAACTATATAGCAATCAACAGTTTTAAAATACCATAGAAATACTGTATAAATTGGAGATCGTGCAGCTTTCCACTTGTCAAACTGCATCTTCCATGGGTCAGTCATTGAGGGCTATGTTAGCTAGCATTTATGGGAGGTCCAGTCCAATGACATCTGGAGAGACATATATTCCTCACCTGTGTTTTAAACATGTGGTATAAAGGAATTGGGAGCGGGGAGGAATATAACTAGAAATGGCTGATTTTCCAATAGAATAGCTGATGAAGAGATAAATATATTTCTAGTTGGATTTTAGTTTTGTGGCATGTTAAAGAACCACACACACACCCAGGGACTATTAATTTTTTTATCCATAGATAAGGGAGCACTGTCTGTATACATCTTTACTGGCACTACTAGTACAAAATGAAAATGTTCGCTCTCTTACAGTATATGCAGTGTAATGCTTAGAGAGATTTACCACAAATGGTTGAAAATAGACCAATGTTGCTAGAGAGTCCTGTGAAGTTTACTTAAATTCTGAAAGTGCCAACTAGGATTAACGTTTCCCCCTTTTTCTCTCATGTAGTCTTCTTGATGAAAACTAGTGGGAAAAGTTGTTTTTTCAGAGCTTCAACATATTACCTTTTAAAAATATACTTCTCAGAATCCACAGACCATGCTGCCTGGGAGTTCTGCAGGCTTAGTTCAAAGAAGTAACTTTTCCAAGCTTTTCCTTTTCCAAACTTTTCCTTTCTACATGTCAGTACACAAGGTGCTATAAAAGATGAAAACACTTTATGTAATAGAGTGGGTGATCTGGAAGTTACATGGTATGGTACATCAAAAATAGGAAATTGTCTTCTTTAGGTGAGTATAGGTAAAGGAAACTGTGCTGCAGTTTGTCTTAATTCTTGAGGTCTTCTAAAGATATATATTAGAGTAAATATTACGAAAAGAAAATAAACTTCTCAATGTTTTAAATATATATTTTTCCCTTCTAGTCTCTTGATGATTTAAACAAATGGACATTGCTTATCGTGTCACCTTTCAATTATTTGGACAAACTATTTGAAGTGGAGCATATAGCATTTGTGACAGAAAGCATTTCCACTCAAGCAGGTAGTTTACAGCCTCTAACTTGCTCAACAGAAAAGGTAAGTAGGTTGTTGTCATTTTTGTTTTACCAAAAAGTCTCTGTAATCTGTTATTGTAGTAATAAATTTGTTTTTTAGTACAATGTGCTTTAGAGGACACAAAACATATTTTATAATCTGGCTACAACTGTTTGATTGCATTTATATTTTAGGATAAGATAAAAGCAGTAACCTAGCTTTTGTCTCTTGAATGTTCTTCTGTCCAAGCCCATTGAACCAAATATGAGCTATACAAGTTGTTGATGATACCTAACTCCTATTTTCACTGGGGCTTACACAAAAATATTGTTATGTTACATTGTATGTTTAACATTGTATGTTAAATCCTTGGCACTTCATTGTATTTTCAGTTCTCATTGTCATTTAGTGGTCAAAATCCCATTGCTTAGCACAGTAAATTGCACTAGAGGAGTGCCACTGAATCAGTGGAGTTTGGTGAGTCAATTCCTTTTTAAATTTTGTTGATTCAGATGGGCCTACTCTGACTGCAATATATTTTAGCATACTAAAGTACAGTTAGAGTAGACAACAGGAGTTTGACCAGTTTTGTCAGGCGTACGTAAAATACATTAGTAGAAATAAAGTAAATATAATTTCTACTGCATTGTGTATCTTTTTTTTATTCCTGCATAAAATTTCTTAGCTCTGAAAGATACATGTAATCTATCAATTAGAATGTACAAACTATGAATTTAAATATATAAAGGTAGGAATGTTAGCACAATTTTGCAAATGTGCCTTGTATATTGTGGTAGTATGTATAAAATACATTTGGGAAATATATTATGTTTTCTTCTCAGGTAGTGAAGTGGTCAGATTATTGTTTACCTTTGGCCTTTAAAGCAGGCGAACCTTACGTATTATTTGCTGAAGCCAGCATAGATAATTTCAGCCACCTTGGGATAGCTTTCATGGAAGATAGACTCCAAATGGATAATGGAATGGTTCCTCAAAAAATTACATGTAAGCATCTTTACAGTTAAGTGTATCATTGTTCTCTTTAGACACCCCAGAAACGTTTGCAGTGACACCAATATAGCGTCAGCATTTTGTGCAAGGAAGTGCAGAACATCCTACAGTGCTGCTATCATTTATAATTACAGTTCCATTGTTGCTACTGAATATCAGTTGTATGTGTTTCTGAATTTAATGTACAGTCTTACCTGTTGCTAACTCAAGAGTATTTGTGTCACCTTTAATGCAGTACTAATGCCCGTGTCCTTAATATCATTTCTGAAAGGGTACCATTGAATTCTTCATGACTTGCATCTCTTTGATAACAGTCACTTAACTCCACTGTGTAGAAGGAGTGTCAAAAATAGCTGAGGCAGTAGACATTTGCAAACACATCTGGACAGCAATGGAAGGCGTGGACATAGATAGAATAGATACTTATGTACACCACCCTGTTATATGGTTTCCAGCACTGTGGTGATATCGGTGCCCTGGCATAGTAGAGACAAGTCTTCTTCAAGACATGAGATGTGTGCATGTAGTAGTAATACTGTTTGTAATTGCATCGTTTCATATTTTGGATTCCTGCACACTTGTGAAAATGTTAGCCAACTCAGGTAACTGGTAAAATAGCATAATTATATGCCCATCTATTTAAAAGTAAGTTCTGTTGCATTCAGTGGGGCTTCTAATTATGTGAACATAGAATCGCAGCCTAAATTACTTAATGAACTCTTGCTTTGTTATACATGTAGAAGGGAAACAGCATAACTATCAGTGTCTTCCAGCAGCAATTGACAAGTTGCCCTTGGGATACTTGAGGCTTCACATGCAGTGAGAATCCCAACAGAAATTCATTACTTGCTAGAAGGTACTGAAAATTACACAGCAATTTGGCTTCCAACAAAGCAGCAGGATTTCAGATATTTTTATGGATTTTGTATTAAAACTTGCAACTTGATTGGAGCTCTTCCTTGTGAAATAATGTTGATGCCATTCCTATGAACACATTATCTTACCTAAAGTGTGCATTGTTGATGAGAATTGTATTCTTAATATGTTTATCTGAATCCAGCTCTGTGGAGAACATTGGATATAAGTTTCTAAGTTCGGGAGGTAAAAATGCATCTCCAAGCATTGAACATAAGCAACTGAGTACTATACATGCACAACAAATGGATGCATGTAAATTGGAGCAGTTGACTTTTAAAAGTTTATTTATTTATTACATTTATTACATTTATACATTTATATATACATTTATATATAAAAGTTCATTCCTTCTGAAAACAGCCACTGAAATTTCTCTAGCTGGCTACAGAAATCTCAGATGCTCAAATAAATGCATACGTTTTTAAGTTTTGTCACTTGATTTGGACTTGCTTAATAGTCATAAAATGCTACTTTTTGCTCTATTAGCTAGACATTTCTTTTGTATATGGGTACAGTAGCTTATTTGTGTTGGATTTAAGTAATAGAAGCATTTTGTTGCTAGTGTGAGTGATATGCTTTGTCATCAGAATCCTGATTCAAAGACTTCCTTTGTCCATTTAGGATCTGGACTAGGGTTCAGATAGTACCATTGAAGTACCATTATAACAATGCTAAATCCCACAGCAAACATACTGGTGATAAAATGCAAATGTTTTGTTCATTAGAATTAAGCTGCCAGTGTTAGTTTCTACTATATTATTTACACAGTATTATTTAGATGCCATATTAAAGTGTTTTGTAACTGCTATATTAAAATGTTTTAAAATATTTTAGCTGTGCACCTGCAGAAGTCAACACTGGAAGAGTTAGAACTGTCAGCAGGTACCAAAAACGAAGGAAGTCCTAATCAGCATCTTGCTGAACTGACTCAGGATTTTTCATCTGAGATTGCTGCAAAGCCAGATGCGGAAGGTACAGATTATGTAGGAAGGAATGATCAAGAAGTACAGAGAAAGAAATGTGAACAACACCAAGTAAAGGAACAACATGAACAACTTGAACAAATACCTGAAAAGGAAATAGATGTTGGTGAACATCATCACTTGCATCTTTCCAGTTGCCATGAATGCTTAGAATTGGAGAACAGCACAATTGAGTCAGTTAAATTTGCTTCTGCAGAGAACATTCCCGATCTTCCTGATGATTACAGTGGCAGTTTGGAAGATGTTAATTGTGATTATTTAACAAAACATTTGAAAAGAGTAAATGTTACAGGGAAGCCACCTAATATTTTAGTTTATGTTGGTTCTGACCCCCAAAAAGTGAAATTTGAAGAAATAAAGTCAATAATCATGGAATGCATTGATTTTAACACCTACACTGTTTACCAGTTGTTAGAGAAACAAGTTCTCACTGTTCCTTGGCTTGATAATGCATTGCTGCTGATCATTGCTACATCAGAGCCCATTTCAGATGCAGTATCCAAACAGTTTTTAACTTTCATGTCAAAAGGTGGGAAGATTTTGGGACTTTCTGCCTCTTTCACTTTTGGTGGTATACAGGTGAAGAATAAAAATGAACTGATGGGCACAATTCAAGGCTTTGTGTTTTCAGATGAGAAGAACAATGAGATTAGACTAAATGTTCTAGCTAGTGGGAAATTTTTTGAAAGTGAGATTACAGAAGAACTCAGATCAATGAAGCCGCTAGGTTTCTTGGACAATCAAGACAAAGACATGGTAGTTGTCCATCTGCCATATGAAGATAATGGAGGAGAAGCCATTCTTTGTCAGGTATTGTGGACTATGTTTCATTTCTTTATTGTTTTTCCAGTGGATCCTAAGTTATATTATTTGCAGGACTTTGGTAGACTTTGAATGCATTGATTTTAACAAAGTCATGTATGTAACTTAGCAATTTATAACATGTCTTAAATATTTATCTTAGAAAATATTTTCACTGTGCATATTTTGGCTCCAGTGTGACCTTTTGTGGGAGCAGAAGACACTTTTGGGGAGTATTACTGTCTCTCCAGCAACTGTAGGAATGGTAAAGCTGTATTCACATGATCTGTGATTCGAAACTCATAAGTTGTCTCAACATCAGTTGGGATACAAAATTCCCACTGATTGTTTTATTAGAATAACATTTCATACCACAGTTTTTTTCAGTTGATATAGAAGACAAAGTACCCAATTTTTAATTTTAGATTACGTGAAATAATATTTAATTTAACATTTTAAATAAATTCCAGTCCATTAGAGCAAAAGTTATTTGGGCTGTGTTTATACAGGTTTGACCATTGTTAAAGTGTCATCAAATCACCTCTGACTTATGTTAACCCTATGAATAAGTCATATCTTATCATTAACAGCCCTGCTGAGCTCTTGCAAACTTAAGGCTGTGGTTTCCTTTTGTTGAGTCATTCCAGAAAAACTATAGAATATTAATGCTGGGAGTGGAGAAATTGAAATTGTTAAAAATTTTGTATACCTCAGTTCAATTATCTATTGCAGAATACTTGGAAGAGCAGGTATGAAGCAACTAGGAAGGACAACATACCTTCTAATTTTTAGGCTTGTGTGTGCGTGCAAGCGACTCCACCCCAGGGTTCCATTGTGACCAGAACCTAACGCGTTTGCTGCATGGAGGAGGAAGACAGCTGCACGCAGGGAGGCAGGATGTGCGTGTGCATGCATCCAGCTTAGAGGGAACCTTGAGGAAGGATTGTCAAATATAAAGATGTGTCATTGGAGACCAAAGTGAAAATAATCCTCACCATGGTATTTCTGATTATTGTGTAAGAATATGGAAGCTAGACACTAAAAAAAGCTGAGAGCCCAGGGAAGAATTAAGGACAATAGGAAAAGAAGACCAAATAAGAGATGATTCAGTAAAGGAAGCCACAACCTTGAGTTTGCAATAGCAGAGCAGGGCTGTTAATGACAGGACATTTTGGAGGTTACTCATTTATAGTGTTGATATGAGTTGGAATTGACTTGGTGGCACATAAGTACAACAAATTACCAGTGTAGGTAAGCAAGTGGTATAAGACAAATTGGACAATGTCTGCGGCTCCAGAGATCATTTTTGCTCTCCCCCAGACCTTTTTATGATGCCACTATATGCTGAGAAAAAAATGGCCAAAAAAGGGCAAATTGCACTCCCGGAATCCTTGAAAGGCACTCACTGTACCATTTGAAGACTATTTCAGGGTCTCTTACTCCCTGAATTCACCTTTAAAGTGGGAAGTAGCCTTTAGAGTGACTTCTAGTTTTTTTCTTTTTTAAAAAAGAAGGCGTTTTCTGGCCTGAAACAGATTTTAAAAGGAAAATTGTGCCCCTGAAAACTTCTGGGAATGCTCTGTAATTAATTATGTGGCAAACCTTTTCTTTTCAGCGTTGGCCAGCTTGGAAGGGAGACTTGAGGAATGGTCACATTGGTGACCTGTGGGGTTGTTTTGGCCATCCTAGTAAAAACAATAAAAATGTGTACTGTTGCACTATAATACAATATCTAGTTACATTGTCAGCTTTTATAAAGTGTTTTAATATCCTTTGCTTTACATTTACAGGCACATTTAGAAGTGAATGTCAAAAGTTTGTCAGGTCGATCAAGTGATGATTTCAATTTGCTCAAAATAAGTAATGCCAAGAGGTACAATGTTCTTACCAAAATCCTGTCCCAGCTTGGCTTGAGTTGTGAATTGAGTGAGGTTCCACAGTTAACTCCTATTCACCTGCTCTCATCTGATAAGGTGAGCATATATTTGATTTAAAAAGAACTTTTGAAAACATTATTTTGCTTGGTGTATTTTCTTAAATATGTTGATTGTTAGACAACAATGTGTTATTTGTTCATAGCTTTCCTTTGATTAGTCTAATTTAGAATGGTTCTAGGCCCAGTGAATTGTGTAGTCACATTATGGCAAAATACTGTTTGCATAATTAAATATACTTAGTGAGCCTTTCAAATATGAACATCCACAGCATCTACCACTCCATTGATGTTTCACTCATTGGCCACTTACTCTGTGAACTTAAGGCATATCTGAACTGGGGTAAAGAACACATAAAAGTTGTGCTTGTGGGGAGTTTCACTTAATTTATTTTGAGAGTCATTTTTAGTAACAAAAGAAGATTTAGAAACAGACTTAAGTGTAAATTGAACATTTCCTGAAATGTTCATCCAGATTTTCTGTAAGGAGATAGATGATGTTATGAGACATCAGAAGAGGAAGAAAAGTGTGAAAAAAGGTATAAGGATAAATCAAGATGTATATGAACATAAATGCAATACTGGCCACACAGAGATTTAAGACTGGAGTTAGAAACACACTGTTTTACAAATAAATATTCCATAGAATGATGTTATAATCTGCTTACTGTGCTAAACCTCTGAGACTTTTGCATGGATCTATTCTTGATGTTTGAGTAAAACCTCCATCACTCCAATTTAACTCCTAAAATGAACAAAACCGTAGGTTAGGGAGGGTGCTTTAAAATTTTGTGCAGTGTAAATAAATATTGTATATAAGCTTTGATTTGCAGCCTTTAAATGTATACTTTGTTTCAGGGCAGCCTGTGCAGTTCAGCATCAAGGATCACATTGAATTCCAGTATAAATACAAATGTTTCTTTGCTAGATAATTTGGTGCCAGTCTCTTTAGTAGAGGTATTGATCAGATTGCTCCTGATCAACCTGATCAGGGGCACTGTCAGATCAAGCTTTTATCATGCTGACAGTTAGAAGGCATTTTGCAGCTATTCCATCTTTTCTTCTTAATGGATTTTATGGAGAAAAAAATGGAAGAAGGCAGTGGAAAAAGAATGGAGGATCGTGAGTGGAAACCATACAAGATTCAGTGAATGAGTCAGGGTACTGCATTATAAAAACCTCTTCTGAAACTGATTCTTCTCCCAGAAGAGGAAAACAACTGTGGATTGGTTGCCAATTTCCCATTGCTGGGCAAGGTCCTCGAGTCAGTCGTTGCTGATCAAGTCCAGGTATTCTTTATGGATCCGTCTCCATGTGGTTTTAGGCCTGGTTTGGAACAGAAACTGCCATGGTCTCCCGTGAGATGAACAGTGAAGAGAGAGGAACAGGGAGAATGTGGTCCTGCTAGTTCTCTTTTATCTCTTCGCTTTTGACATAATATCACTTTGGACACCACATTCTTCTGGGTGAGCTGTCTCCATTAGGATGTGAGGGTACAGTGGTGCCTCGCAAGACGAATGTAATTCGTTCCGCGAGTAGCGCTGTCTTGCGAAAAAATCGTCTTGCGAAAAGCAGTTTCCCATAGGAATGCATTGCAATGCATTCCTATGGGAACCTCACAAGACGAATGAAATTATTTCGTCTTGCGAGGCATCGGTCTTGGAAAAAAAAAACGTCTTGCGAAGCATGGCCATAGAAGAAGCCGTCTTGCGAGGCACCATAGCGATCGCAAAAACCATTCGTCTTGCGGGTTTTTCGTCCCGCAAGGCGTTCGTCTTGCGAGGCACCACTGTATTGTGTTGCAGCGGTTCCATTCCTGCTTGCGTGTCTGATACTAGATGTTAATGCTAGGGATTGTAGCTTTGTCACATGACTATGCATTCTACTGTGCATTTCCTCAGGACTTGTTTAAACCCCATATATTTCAACCTCTGGGTGAAACTACAGGAAGAGATTCTTCAGGAAAGTAGGCTGAGATGTCACTAATATGCAGATAATACCCAATTTTACCTGTTATTTTTATCTAAAGGCATGCTGGCTGGTATTCTCAACTAATGCTTAGGCAAGGTAAAGGAATGCATGAGTATTAATAGTAAACAAAGACTTGATTTGTATGAGGTATAAACTTTCTTTCGTGGGCAATTCATCCATCTGATTAAGTGGCATTCATCATGTTCTGTAGGGAATTGCACCACTTTATTTTGGGGGTGCCAGTATCTGTACAACATAATAACTTCACTGTCACGCAGATGACTTCAGTGGCATGACAGGCCTTTTATCAAATAAGGATAATATACAAGCTACAACTGTACGTGGACACAATCAGTCTTTGGACAATTATTCTGGTAGCCACTAATTTGAATTATTGCAGTGCATTATGTAGTCTAAGAAAAACAAGTTAGTCTAAAATAGTTCTGCTAAACTGCTAACTGGGAATGGGCAGGATTGTCATACTATACCAACTATGATGTGTGAACTGATTACTAGTCTATTCTGAGCCAAATTCAGAGTACTGGTTTTAATCTTTGACATCTAAAATGGCTTGAACTATAGTTACCTGAAACAACACCTTCTCTCCTGTCTCCTCCCATATTTGCCTGTCTGAGGCCCTCCTCTGGGTACCGTCACAAATGTAAAGTGTTCAGGTAGGTACAAGAGCAAGTTGTCTTAGTGGTGATGCCCTGTTTCTTGTCTTCTTAGTGCCAGATCACATATTTTTATTCTCTTAGATTGGTAAAAAAGTGCTTTTAGTTCTGTGGATTTTTCTTCTTTTTGCTGATGGATTTACTGTGTTTCTTATTGTGTGCTCTAGTGTGGTATTTTATCATGCACTATTTCCTGTTTTGTATTTTTAAAAATACACTTGTAAACTACACAGAGAACTTTGGTTACAAGCCACAAGGACCGGTGATCACTGCACACAAAGGACCAGCTAACGACACCCATCAATCACAGTACAGATAATCTCTCCCCCTTATCACAACAATACACCCACAACAAAAAACACACTGATCACCATAATCACCCAATCTCCTGAACAGGACAAAAGCTGATCCCACAGTTATAAATACTCAACTATCCAAGCAAACTGCACCAGAGTACAGAATTCTGACTCCTGTCCTCTGAAGATGCCAGCCACAGAGACTGGCGAAACGTTAGGAAGAAAAACTTTACTTTACTTTATTAGATTTTTACCCCGCCCCCCTAGACAAAGTCTACTCGGGGCGGCTTACAAATATCATAAAAACATCATTATAGATTAATACCAAGATGGGAGTGATTATAAAACAAAGAATAGATATCAATTATTGACTGAAGGGAAGGCCTGCCTAAAGAGCCAAGTTTTTAAATGGCTTTTAAAAACACCCAGCGAGGGTGCCAGTCGGATCTCAGTTGGGAGACTATTCCATAGCCGAGGGGCCACTGCCGAGAAGGCCCGGTTTCTTGTTCTTTCTTTCCGGGCCTCTCTCGGCGTTAGGCCCCTCAGCCGTCCCTCCTGGCTATGCCGAGTGATTTGGGTAGATCTAGGTGGGAGAAGACGATCTGCCAAGTATCGAGGTCCCAAACCGTTTAGGGCTTTGTACGTCATCATTAACACTTTGAAGTCAACGCGGAAACGAATGGGCAGCCAATGCAAGGCAGCCAGAGTGGGAGAGATATGTTGATATTTTCTTACCCCACTAAGAAGTCTGGCCGCCGCATTCTGCACCATTTGAAGTTTCCGCGTCAATCTCAAAGGTAGCCCCACGTAGAGCGCATTACAGTGGTCTGATCTCGAGATTACGAGCGCATGGACAAGAGTAGTGAGGGGCCCCCCATCAAGATAGGGTCGCAGCTGGGCAATCCGCCATAGATGGAAATAGGCGGAGCGGGCCACGGACGCCACCTGGGTTTCCATGGTAAGTGCCGGGTCCAGATGTATCCCCAAGCTGCGAACCCCACTCTTTGCGGTGAGAGTCGTCCCCCCAAAAGAAAGGGAGTCACCCAATCCACTGATGGAGGGACCACCCACCCTCAGGACCTCCGTCTTGTCCGGGTTCAGCCTCAACCCATTCAGCTGCATCCATTGCAGTACAGCCTCCAGGCAGCGCTGAAGGGACAGAACGGCATCCACTGAAGTAGGTGAAAAGGAGATGTAGAGCTGCGTGTCATCAGCATACTGGTGGCACGATGCCCCACACCCCCTGATGACCTCACCCAGCGGCCTCATATAGATATTAAACAGCGTTGGGGAAATGATCGACCCCTGCGGAACCCCACAATTGAGACTCCACGGGGCCGAAACACTCTCCCCAAGCTGTACTCTCTGAGGGTGGTCCTCCAAGAAGGATCGGAGCCAGGCAAGTGCCAGGCCACTGATTCCCAACTCGGAGAGCCTCCCCAGGAGGATACCGTGGTTGACGGTATCAAAGGCGGCTGAGATATCGAGGAGGACCAACAAGGACATATTGCCCCTGTCTGCCTCCCTCAACAGGTCATCCAACAGTGCGACCAGTGCTGTTTCTGTGCCGTAACGCGGCCTGAAGCCCGACTGAAATGGGTCCAGGGCGTTGGTTTCGTCCAAAAGTGTCTGAAGCTGGTCTGCCACCACCCTCTCCACCACTTTGCTAAGGAAAGAAACATTGGCGACGGGCCTATAATTTCCAATATCATCCGCCGCCAAATTTGGTTTCTTCCTAATGGGCCTAATGAGTGTCTCCTTGAGGGCAAGAGGAACCTTGCCCTCCTGGAGAGACCCATTAATTATTGCTGTGGCCCATTCCGTTGTTACTGGTCTGGCTACTTTGATAGGCCGGGCAAGGGTCAAGGGAGGAGGTGGTGGCCCGACAGCGATCAAACCTTAAGAACATGGCCAAACAACCCGGAAAACCCACAACAACCATTGGTATCTTGCTTGGTGTCTGTATTAGCCATAGTGCATTCCTTTCAGCTTCTTTTTTCTGCACATATACATTCAAGTTCAATACTTTTCTTTTTCAATATTGATATTTTGTTTTGATTGTTAGCATTTCATATTGGTTTTAGACTACAGTATTCTCTTATTACATCATTTTCCCCCAGAATGTCAGTAAGCATGACTACCAATTGGAAATAAGCCACAAGATGGCACTTCTGAGCTTCCTTGGGCCTTACATTTTGCGTAGTATATGAGTTCCTAATATTGCTTCTAATATTAGAAGTAATATTACTTCTACTGTACTATTATTTTTACAATTGAAAATGTGATTTATCTCATAATGATTGTCAGAAGTCTGAAGAGTATTTAGTGTTTGCTTTTAAAAACAATCTTGCAGTTCAGGAACTTCAGAAGATGTGTTGTAGCAAATTAAACAGAAAAGTTTATGCTACAAAATTTTAATCTGAGCCCAATAAAAACCCTCAGAATATCTTTTTGCACATTATTAACATGATGCATTTTGTGCTAGGTTCTTTTCATTAACATTTGAGTTTTTTAAGTTATTAATCTTTTAATTTAACAAAATATTTTTTATTCAAGGTTGGTACTTGGATTGTGAACTGATCCCTCTATTCTTAAAATTTTTAGCAATTCCTATTGGATTTCTGTTTTGACAGGGAGAGTTTCATTTTGGTTGCTGCACTAACAGTTGAATTGGAGAGCCAATTTGATTTTTGGCAAATAAAACTGATGAATGGGCAGTCTAATAAAATAAAAAGCCATTGTTACCCCTGAATAAGAGACACATTCACAAGAGGTGTGGGGCAATAGGGATTTCCAAAGCAGAGATAGGAGACACAGAGGCTCTTAGATTTCATCAGATTACTTTAAAAACTCAGAATGTCAGTATGATGATGTCAATTTGATGTTTTGTATAAATCTCTCTTTTGAAGACTATTCTTTACTTCAGTTATTGTATGGTCATTTTCAGAGATTTCATAATATTTTTTTCTTTTAAACCCATTACAACAAATTTGACCACTATTGCCATGAAGAGAAAGCAGATGTGGCACTTGGGTACAAATGTACTCCTGATCTGGACTGAGACCTTCCATTAGTTTTCTCCTGAAAAACACTCCCTCCCTCCTGCTTGTCTCTTCTCCTGTTTCCAGTGGGGGTGGGAGTGGGGGGATGTTGCAGTGAAAGGGAAAACAAAATTTCTCTGCTCAGTTATGGCCTCTTTCCATTTTCTCACTGTAACCCCTTGAAGCATAGCTTGCTTAGAAGGTCTGTGACTGTCTGGAGGATATTTGGGTAGATGGAATAAAAGGAGGAAGAGCAACAACATTGGTTTCATTAGTTTGCCTCCTGGTCATGCAGCCATTGGATGCAACGTTATATAACTTCCCTTAAGTGGCTTTTGCCTCTTTCAGGTTCCAGTTTTTGAGTTCTAGTACAAACAGTAGACTTGCAAAACTCAGATTTGTGTTATTTTTCCCTACATTTTTATTACATCTTTCTTTTTTCTTTAACACAACGTGTCAAATTGAACATGATATATTTTAAACTTTCAAATGTTTAAAAAGGTTTGCATCAAGAAAATAACATAAATAGAAGTCAATAAGTAATGTCAAAGTTCTTTTGTTTTTAAAACATAGTAATTCCACTTGCCAGTTTTCCTGAGTACTCTTTAATATTGTTTGTTACACAATTTTACTTACTCTGTTAACTTTTCAGATTGCTAGCAGCTTCTTTCCCACAGAATTTCTATTTAAGTTTCCGACAGATTTTTTCTCTTTATTGAAGTTCCTACTATTTATTATATTTTCTTCTAACTTCTGCAACTTATCTATAATTGTCTAATTGTGCCATTGCTTTGTTCTCTCTTCTCCCTCCCCTTTCCTTAGACATTCAGTGCAGTTTCTTCTACAACTTTGCTCCATCTGTCCATGGCTCCTACCCACCCAATTTTTCATTCATGTATTACTGTGCTGCATTTTCCTCAATCTCAGTTACATGTCTCTGGTGCAGTTTGCAACTGGTATTTCTTTCAAAGACATTATAGCAGTTATAAATACTGTGGCTTTTCAAATATGTATGACTTTCAAACCAGATGCCAATTTTTCAACATTCCGATATATCTGGTATGGTTTTTTGTTCTGTGCCTGTCTTCATATTTCTTTTCCAAGTCTCCATAATTCACAGAAATGGGTTGTCTGGTACCTCCACAACTTGGAACCTTCTGAAGCATTGGTACTTAACCAGTGGTACATGTACCACTGTTGGAACATGGGATTTTCACAATAAAAATTCACTCTTTGTCAGTCCTCATATCCTCCTGCAGATTTATTTATTTATTGAAAATATTTTTATCCCACTTTTCTCCTTAAGAATATGACATGCCTTCTTCTAGAGAAGTACATGATGTGAATTACTAATCGGTGACTTTTTGTCATAATAGTAAAAGTGAATTTGGATACTCCTAATTCTCTTTTGTCTGTTCTCCCTGCATGCCAGCTTAGTGTAAGTGGTAATGTTTGTAGACATAAATATCCTTCTTAGAAAAAGTAGAATTTTTGTTTCTGTCATGTACTCAGTCTAGTACTTTGGTAAATTGGTTAGTGAGAAGCAGTTATCCCACAAGTTAAGTATCTTAGCATCCTTTGCTGGATTTCTCTTCTCTTTACAAGTTCTTTAGGTAATAATAAGTTGCATCCAACATTAGAAGAGATCTGTTCAAGCACTGACACTTTGCAGCCCGCCTTCCCTCCTTTGGCACAGCCTTTTAGATTTCATAAAAAGTCATTCCTGAAATGTTTTTTTATGTGACACAGAATATTGCAGTGCTGAAGGAAAGTAAGAAGGTCCTGTGATATATGCAGCCCTTTGCTCATATAATGTTGGATGCAATCCACTATCAAATGAAAACCTGATTTATGTAACAAAAAAATTGTGACATCTTTAGGACCTTCAGGTGCTTGAGATGGAGTGCATTGTAATCCATGAAAGCTCATACTAAAATATTGATAGAATAAATCTGTTAATTTTAATGCCCTCTCAAGACTCTTTTCTTTTTTGTTATACTGAAACAAAGTGACACAGCTACATGTGAAAAAATACTGTGTTATGTAATTTTGTCATCCTTCCTTTCCACACAGTTCCCTTCTATACTGCAGCTGAACAGAAATGCAAGTTAGTTGTAATGCCTGCAATTGGCTGTGTTCCTTCCACTCACAATTTATATAAAGCCCTCAGGCTGTTTTGCCTGCCCTTAGAACATTCTAATTAGTCGTGTGCAGCCCAAGAATTTTTGTGATAATACCGTGCTGTGCACTATGAGGCAGCATACAAGCTAAACAAACAAATAAATGATTTGTCGCAAATAAACTCTTGCTTTCACCCTATGCTCATGATGGCAGCTGCTGTACACATGCAGGGCGTTCACTTTATTGGCAACAAAAGAATAACGTCTGAGTTTATTCATTTAAAAGATAGACACTCATATTTCTAAAACTTTGATAGGTTGCAAAACTGCATTAAGGACATTCAGAAAGTGACTAATAGAAGTATGTTTGTGTGGAGCAATTATGTGGGAAGGTCAGGACAGATTAAGGGAAGTGCTTCTTTCACAAGCCTTAGTTAAACTATGGAATTTGCTATGGCAAGATATAATGATGTATATCAAATAAAATCCTTTAAAAGGGAATTAGGATAGAGTACGGGCTGTGAATGATTGCTAGATGAGCTGGTAGCTGGTATATAGAGGGCCAGAGGCTGCTGAAGAAAAATTGTGGGGTAATGCTTTTGCCCTTGTGTCTGCTTGAGGACTTTGCATAGATACTTGGTTTGCTGTTGTGGAAAACATTATGGTGGAATATCTAACCTCTGAGTAATAATATATGAAATGTTATAGTGTTTCACATACTTGATCTTTATCCAAGCACCCTGTAAAACATGAGTGCAGGTGGAAACTCATGGCAAAAAGGCATGGTTGAAATTTTCTATACATGATGTGTTTTCTGTAGATGGTGCAGTTCACTTTTAGTCCCTTTACAACAGTGGTTCCTAACCCTGGTTAACCCAGGTGTTCTTGGACTGCAATTCCCAGAAGCCTTCGCCACCACCTGTGATGGCCAGGGTTTATGGGAGTTGGAGTCCAAGAACATATAGGTTACCCAAGGTTGGGAAGCACTGCTCTGCAGGAGGAAAGGCAGGGTAGAAATTAAATAAATACATTTGTAGACATCAATTTTTTTTTACATTGCAAGGTTGATCCAGGTCAGTCTCTTTTGCCATATTTGAGGCAGGCCTCCATGTACTGCTGCAATCTCTTAATCCATGTATATGGCACATGATCAGCACCCCTGTGTGTATCTAATCAGACAGGTCGTAGAATTTTTTAATTGTACGTCTTTACAGTGCATGCTGTGGCAACATCATCTGCAGTAATGCAAGATTAAGGAGGGAGTTTCTGTCTGTTTTTCAGAGTATTTGTTTTGAAGTATATTTGTTGGGGACCACTGTCCTTTCGGACGTGGTGGCACTGCGGGTTAAACCGCAGAAGCCTCTGTGCTGCAAGGTCAGAAGACCAGCAGTCGTAAGATTGAATCCACGCGACGGAGTGAGCTCCCGTCGCTTGTCCCAGCTCCTGCCAACCTAGCAGTTCGAAAGCATGTAAATGCGAGTAGATAAATAGGTACCACCTCGGTGGGAAGGTAACGGCGTTCCGTGTCTAGTCGCGCTGGCCACGTGACCACGGAAATTGTCTACGGACAAACGCTGGCTCTACGGCTTGGAGACGGGGATGAGCACCGCGCCCTAGAGTCGGACACGACTGGACTAAATGTCAAGGGGAACCTTTACCTTTACCTTACTGTCCTTTCACTCGGTTCTGCTCATGTGGGAGATTGAATTCCCTAACAGGACTCCTATCTTTGTTTAAAAGAAAGAAAAAGTGTTGGGAAGTCTACTGTACAATTTTAATATCAACACATTTGCCTGGCAGTAAACCTTACTGATTCGGTTTGAGTTAAATCACAGCTAAATGGAATCATTTTGGCCTTGCCTTTCATGTGAAAGATCATAGTTTAACTTATTCCTATATTTTTGAAACTGAATATACTCAAATAGCATTTGAAGCATGACAACAGTACAGTTGTTGTATGTAATGCCTGAACCATCTGTACTTGAAATAATCAAAGAGAATGAATGTTGAGGATCAGTTTAAAGAAATACACTTTTGAGAGCTGTAAAGGATTACTGTGAAACAGGTGGGTGGTTTTAAATGCACACACATTGTGCCTTATAAAGAATGCTGTGGAGAATCTTTCCAGTTTGGCAATAGTTTACTTAAGTGTAACACCAGCAGTAAAGATCTAGCAAGAATGGAGCATATCTAAGCCTTCAGTACAGTCTCCAGCTCTGAATTGTGAACTCCTCTGTGTCCTCAAAATCTGCCCCAGAACTTTTGAGAGCTCTGCAGATCAGATTTGAAGATGTGCAGGAAGAGGGAGATACATGCAGGAGGAACCCTTGTTCAATGAGCTGTCTTTTACTTATGCAGTGCTAGATTGTACTTGAATATGTAATTTAACTGCAAAGAAATGTCAGGTTTAAATTCCTAATTATTTTAAAATATTCATTATTATCATTATTATTGCATCTTGAACTGTTTGGCATGGCATTATATATTTTACAAAAATATTCTATAATGCATTTAAATCCAAATCTTACTGTGGAAATGCTGCTTAATGCACAATTCTAACAATACATTGCCGAAATGTTGTAAGACAATCTACTATATATGATGTCATTATAGTTGCTGTACTAAAGGATTCAACATTCATGGTTTTTGTCAATGAATGATAGCTTTTTCAGTACTGTGAAATGCCGTTATACTTTGTAGAAATAGCTGTGGCAAACTTAATCCTATATGGCGGCAAGTCTGCATCCTTTGTGGCTGACAGAAATACCACCGACAGCCTGCTAAAATGTTTTAATCTCCGAAAATCAAGGTCTGCTTTAAAGCATAAAATGCAGGTTATATGCTATTCTGTTGTGGAAATGTGGTAAAAAAAAATTATGCATAACATGGTGAAAGGAAACTAGCCATTGCTTTCATATTAAACTACCACTGATATTAATACAGGTGAATTTATTTCATGAACTTTGGCTATTTCTGAAATCAGCATGGTTTTCTTTTTATATGAGATACTATTTTTTGTGTATGACCATTTTTTTTTTTAATAATATATGTTTTCAGCTTAAGATGATGTTTAGCCTTTGACCTAGCCACTTTCTTACAATAAACAGTTTGTTGATGAGAGCAGCTGCTAGGAAGATTGCTTCCAGACTGTTCTCACAGCACTGAGTGAAAGAAAGTAAACCAGAGTGCACCTTACAAAAGCCGGGTATCATGCAGAATTATCTCTATTATGGTTCCATTATATTATGTTAACATCTCCATGTTTATATCTTCAAATACGCTGTAATACGGTATAGAAAAGAATAGTCTTGTATCTTCAGAAATAACTCACTGAAGATATTTTCAAAAAAACAGAAGCGAAATTTGTATGCAGTATCTGCTTAGCTCCCAAAGGATCTTCAGCTGAAATTTTCTCTTAAAGGATGAAATTAGCCTTAGTAAGTTAAAGTACAGTTAGAGAGGGCCAGGAATGCTCACTTGCCTGAGAGAGTTTGCTGAAGACTTAAACAGTCCTCTTGCTCCTACACTTATTTCTGTTCCATGTTCATCTCTCTTGCCATTTTGAGGTAGTAATGTAACATATATGCTGTTGTAAAGGTAAAGATACTTTGTTTATGAAGAGTGTATGCTTTAATTGGGCATAGCTTCTTACCTGCAAATCCTTCGAAGCTAATATGATACATATTCTGCACATTTTAACTATTAAGAGAAATTAACATTGGTATTTCCTGTATTTGTTTTTGCTTCAGCATAAATATGCCTGTCAGCATTCTTCTAAATATGGTTTTATAAAATATTGCCCAGTTCCTAAAATTTATCTAGCTTTGTTCTTTCCTTCCAAGGGAAAAAATTGAACATATGTGCTGGTTTTATATAAGCTATTAAATTTGGATTTGTGCAAACTTTAAAGAGCTGTTGTTTATCATTTAGTCTGAACTGAAACAGCTAAGAGGCAATCCTCTGACATCTAGAAGTATACTTTAAAAAAAAAGATGGCTAGAATCCTGTTGGTGATTTTTGCATGTGTAAATAATTTGTGTAACTCATGGCAACGAATTGGTCCTAACTATAACAAGGCACCCATCACATTACTAGGTACTTACCCATGTGTAAATCACCAGTAGAATTCTGACCATTTTTTCAAAGGGCTAATTGTCTAGCCAATGAATCTTGTTTTCCATGAAACTAAACTTTTTAAAAAAACTTTTCTGATTGCCTGAATCATATCCAGATGTCACTCCTTTTTCTCTGCAGAACCTTTTTTTCCCATTTACAGTTTCAAGTATTACCTTGGTGTTAGAGTTACCTCCGTTCTCTCCCCCTCCTCCTAACCTTTGGCCCATGTGAAACATGTATTGCTACTATTTTAGAAAGTAGTTTGTTTCTTTTGGATTGGTAGGATGATATAGAAGGCCTCCAAAGGATATTTGACAGTTTCACTTTTATATGCCTGAGTTTAATATGTCAAGTAAAGTATATACAGCATTTTACTTTCATCATGGTGCTCAGTTCAGATTCAAAATGTAGCACCTTGTTTTTAATAAAAGGCCTTATTGATAAACTTCTACTTCTACTTGAACCAAACTTTTAAAATGTGAAAATAAGGTACAATAATAAGAGTTTAGCTATATGAAAGTGTGATGTCTATAAATTATCCATATGAATAATGAACTGGTCATATTTTATGACCAGTTCATAGACTACTACTACTGTCTTTTTGTATAGTCTTCTTCTCGCAGCAAATTTTAATAAACTTATGGACTTAAAACAATTATATAAAGCTCAAGCGATATGTTACTAAATTTTATAGATTCTTGTCAGTGTAAGTCAGCAGTGATGTACTGTAGAAAAATTTTAAAATATTTATATGCGGCTTACACTTTTCCTGTACATGAGTATTTACCAGTTTTTTGAAAATTATTCTCCTTTTTAAGGAATAAAAAAGAATTTAATTCAATTTTAGACTCTTTCTTGTGTGTTCATTATATGCATGCCACAATTTTGATGATGCTCATACTTTGAAAATCATACATTAATGTTAACATGTTCAAAGTTGGCCCTTCATACTCCCAGCTGATAGTTGTGTGATGTACATGTGTGCTTAATTCAAGATGTGTAAACCAATCAGGATTGAGTCCCCAAGGCTGCTAAGGAAAACCTAATTTATAGAGAAGACTTTGTGATTGGCCAACCTAAAATCACTACATAACAGTTGAAAAATCATAAATTTTCAGGTTTTCAGGGAGAGAGAAAATCTCAGTTTAATATCATCCTGCTCATACTGGCCAAAATCCTGTTCATAGCATAAGCCAAGCTGTAATTTTCTGTCCATTCCTCCCTGGTAAACAAAGTGTCCCTGTTACGATTTTTGGGGGGTGGGCATGGACATGCACCAAACCAGCATGTACCCAATCCCAAGAGATTTGTGACAAGGACACCTTGTTTTCCAGGGAAGAATGGATAGAAAGTTATAATTTGGTTTATACTATGAACAAGATTTCAGCCATTGAGGAAATATTGACTGATATTCTATCAGTTTGAGGTTACACTGTAAAAGCTGTAGTATTTACACTAATAATAGTGGAAGTTTTAATGAGATATTTGAAAAGTACCATCATCCAAGCAATGAAATAAACACAGAGACTGTTACAGAAAGTCCAAGCAAATAAATTCATCTTCAATTAATCCCTTATGGCTTAATTATAGCACCTATTGATCCATGTTTTTGATTCTTTCCTATAAGCTGATTTTGGTTCCTGTAATCATTGCCAGGGATTTTAAACCAGTACCACAGCTTCAGTCACACAGATCTGTGCGGTTTGTAGTATTCTCACAAGGTCTCCAGAAAATGTAAGGTCAGATATTTGAACATTAGTAGCAACACCTTTCACTTAAGTGGCCATTAGAAGCTACCACAGAACAGTACACACACCTTGGTCTTTAGCTTATAAATAGCTTTAACTTCATCTTGGAATCAAAGTGGTTAACTGTAGGACTGAGTTCAGATTGTTCTGCTTCACAGGTTTGAAAGTTTATAGAGATGCATGAATGTCTTTCATTTCTATTAATAATTATAGTGCTTCTCTATATAAATTACATATTTATATTAATTGTCAGTATTCCTGACCAGTTTAGTAAGTACGTATGATAAACCATGGAAATACAGTAATGCATTGATAAAATGCACAAACCCTTCCTCTTTATTTAAAATATAATAATGAGACTGACATTTAGATGATTAAAATAACAGGGAGGGCCAGCAAAGTATGGGAAAGTAACTAATGGATTGTGCTGCATATGATTAGGTTCAATATTACCTTTAAAAATACTGCCTTGTTGGGATACTGTCAAATGTTTAATGCATTCTGTGAAACAACCATTTTTAACTTAATTCAGATTTAGTAATTGAATAAAGAGTGATTGAAATCCTACTGTGCAGTTACACAAATGGTGCAGTTTTTGGAAGTGAATTGCTGCAAGTTAAGAAATCTCCCCAGATTGTATCTGTTGCATACTGAGTTGCACAACTCAGTGTTCAACAGATAAAGCCTATGAAGATTTCTTAACAATAATTTATATCTGAAAATGCACCTGAAAGTTATGCTGTTCGAGTAACTGCACAACAGGATTTCAGCCATAATTTTTTTGCTCAATGGACTGAAAGGAGTTAATCTAAAATAAAAGGATTGACTGTGTAAATTTAAATTTAAGCATTGAATAAATCTTTATAAAGGTGCAATCTTTATATATTTTCCCAAGCTGCCACCTGTTGTAAGTGCAGCTGTAGTAAGACATTTATGCAGATGAGTATGAAGAGTGTCTTAATAAAACAAAGTGGTAAAAGAAGAATTTTGTATGAGGCATATAATGTTTAGTGTCTCAAATTGAAAGGCATAAAGTGTTTCAAATTGACTTTAAAACTAGAAGCGCTGATAAGAAACATAGACAAAGGCACTGAAATTGGCCCTTTTCCAAAAATATGCAATCTAAGCTGAAGAAGAAGAGGCTTGTATGGGTTTTATAGTGATCTAATTTTGTTTCATGTTCAACAGGAAATCCATCGTTCTCTTTTGGATTGGATTGGAATAAATGCAGATAAAACAGGATTAATCACATCCAGCAAAGTGTCCCTTAAGTTTGTATCATTAGATGGCTCACAGATGGAGGTAACACCTTTGCTCATGCCAGTAGTTACTGAGATGGACACTTTCTCATCTGAACATTTCAGCTTTGAGAAGTATAAGCAAAATCTACATACAAAGAAACTTGGGAAAGTGGTCCTGTTTGCTGAAGTTACATCAACCACAATGGATCTTCTTGATGGGTAAGATATCTTGCTAGTGATTAATTTCATGTCGTATACATATGCATATTTACATGTACATAGGCAAAAACGAAAAGGAATATTTTGTTGGAATTCTCATTCTTCTGGATTACTGAAAATAGGTCTAACATAAGTGGATATGAACCCTAGCAACTGATTGAAACGGCTGCTGAAAGAGCTTGTTTATTTATTTTATTTGTCTCGTTTGTAGGCCACGTTTCTCCCAATGAGGGGACTCAAAGTGGCTGACAATGTAAAACAAAACAAAACAAAATAAATTATACATTAAAAACAATTAAACTATAATAGTAATTAGAATACGTTAGATAATTAAAAAGGTTTAATACTTTAAAAACAACTCCCTCAACTAAAAAGCAGCATTCAGGAACACAGTTGTGATTATAAAAAGCCTTCCTGAAGAGATGGATCCTCAATTGTCAACAGAAAGACAAAAGGGAGCAGGCCAACCTAACTACCCACAGTTAGCCAAATGATTACTTATTTAGAAATAGTGCTATAAAATCACATTGTTTTGTACTTAGCAAACTACAATAATAAAAAGAACACACATAGTTTACTATAGGAAACTTTATCTGTATTTTGGATGTATCATCCCAGAGTGTACAGATGTCACAGTGCAAGCCTTCCTTCTTGGAACAACAGGAAAAAGACATGTTTTCATATTACAGGATACTGGATAGTGGCTATTGTTTCCCCAAATAAAGTTTCAAAAGTGGTAGAAATGATGGGACCACTTCTTTTCGTTTTGATGCACCTTGATTAAAGGTAGTTCTCCCTTTAATCTGTCTTATGAAGTTTACATTCATATATCTTTTAAAGCATGGGTGGACAACATGCAGCTCACAAGGCACATGCCCCACTGTTGTTTTTTGTCCATGGCTTCTGAATCCCTGCTCCTATGGGTTGGGAGGATTGTATTTGGGGTTTTACTGCTCAAAAAAGATATGTGCTGTTCCTAGAAGTTCCTAGGAGACAAAATGGGTCCATGGATCCACCATCTCTTGTTTCCCCCAACTCTGGACATAGTAGTTCTGACTGCATGGACCAGGTATTGCCTCCCAGTGTTTGGAATAGATTCACAAATATCTTGTTTTCTGCTACTGTGGGATACCATATTTGTAGGTTGGATTGAATGTGTTTCACATCTAGATCTGAACAACTAGAACTACAGGATTAAAACTATGTATGTTGCTCCAGTGTAACTCCGTACCCAAATGGAGCTTGTGAACTACCTTAAAACTTCTTTCATGTGTCACTGTTTCTCTCTCCTTATTGTATGTCCTGGTCTTCCCCTTGGCTGCATGGCAGAGGAGCCTTTCCTTCCTTTTCACAAAAAGTTTGTTCTCTGTTCAGGCCTCCTGCTCAGAGAGTTATGTGAATGCTCTGTCATGTAAATTCTTTTTTCCTCACTTTGTGCATTGTATTGCAAGACAGTGGTTATGAGGCATATAAAGGAATTTGAAGCCATTCTGGAAGCAGTGTTTGATACATCTAGCATTTTTAGGTACCTTCCTTTTAAGCCTGGAGATTATACATCCCAGTCATAGCGTGTAACCTGTGATGGACTTTTTCTCCAAGAATCTGTCCAATCCCCTTTTAAAGGCATCAAGGCTAGATGCCATCACCACATCCTGTGGCAAGGAGTTCCACAGACTAACACACTGGGTAAAGAAATATTTTCTTTTGTCTGTTCTCACTCTGGCAACACTCAATTTGAGTGGATGTCCCCTGGTTCTAGTATTGCGTGATAGGGAAAAGAGCTTCTCTCTATCCACTTTATCCATCCCCTGCATAATTTTATACGTCTCAATCATGTCCCCCCTCAGGCACCTTTTCTCTAGACTAAAGAGCCCCAAACGCTGTAGCCTTTCCCCTCATAAGGGAGGTGCCGCAGCCCAGTCATCATTTTAGTCACTCTCTTCTGCACCCTTTCCAGTTCCACTATGTCTTTTTTGAGGTGCGTTGACCAGAACTGTGCGCAATACTCCAGGTGTGGCCTTACCAACGTTTTGTACAATGGCATTATAATGTTGGCTGTTTTATTTTCAATCCCCCTTGGTGCCACCTTGCATTGTATATGTGTTATGATGCATGTAGGCTGAGCATTCAAGTTTGTCCCCATTATTATGAGTTCTTTTGCTCCCTCCATCTATAGATGGTATATGTGTCGGTAGCTCAGTCCCTGATTGTTACGTATTTAGGGATACTGTTTTTGTATTTTCTTGTGGTGTATTTTTCCCCTTTTTGGCTGAACACCCATTCAAAATGGTGACTGCTTTGCCCCAGCATAGTGGCAAAGTAGGTATTTTCTGTTTAGTGTAATGTGTGCATAGAATTGCCAAAGAGGTGCATGTTTTTGTCATAATGATGGAATAAATTAAAACTAAATAACTACCATGAATATTTATGTTGAACTTAGACTAAACGTCTGTTGTGGATAATATATTAGTTTCAAATGCCACATCATTGATCAAGTGAGCTAGATACTTATGTGAGCTAGATACTTGCTTTATATATACAGAGCAGTTTTTGGTTAAATTCTGTGATACTTGAATATAGTTATTTATAATTGTTTAATGATCCCTAATATGGAATTTCTGTTTTTTTGCTTATCGGTTGAGGTAGAATATGAGTGGCTCCTGCGCTCCCTTCCATGATGACACTGAGAGTAGCTGCAGAAACAGACTCCTTTATTGAGCAACAGAACTTTTCAAGTGCCAACAGGGCCATTAACCAAAACAAACAACTGTGGGTGCCAGAGAGTTAACCTCATTCCCTCCTTGGGGTGCTGCCCCTGCATAGTCTTTACTGAGGGGTGCAGAGCCCTGCCTCCTCTACCAGGTTGAGGACCCCTCGCAGGTAGGCCAGGCACGAGGCCCCGCAGGAAGGGTATTGGATGCACGCCGTCAGGCGTCCCTGGAGACAAGTAGCAAAGACTCCCTCCCCCACTACTCTCCCTTGATCCCTGCTGGTGGCCCATAATGGGGCCACCAGCATGGTGCAGCTCACCTGGGCAGCTCACCTGAACTCCATACGGACTTGACTGCTGTTTCTTGCATAGTAGGGCAGAGGACTGGGAGGAGCAGGACACCAAACCTCTTGGGGCTCAGAGGGAGGATGGCTGTGGGGCTTCTCTGACAGGGCTGCTTGCCCCTGGTGCTTTTTCTGCTGGCAGTGGGCCTGCTGCTGGTTCTAAAGCCTTTGAGCCTCTTGCTGCCTTCCCTGGTCCTGATGGACCTGATCAGCTTCCTCTGGCAGCATCAGCAGCTCCACTGAATTGCCGATTTCGGGATCATGCCAGAGGACCATCTTCCAGCTGGCCGTCAACTTCAGTAGCAGCGGCAGCACCTCCTGAGCCTCATGTGCCTCCCAAGCCACTGCATTGGTCCAGCAGTCGTCTCCTCATGTCTCTCGCTCGTCCTTAAGTCCAAGTGCCATCATGACCACACCTATGGCTTCAAGGGTGCTGTCTGCCTCCACCCCACCCAACAGCCCACTCCACAGGTGAGCTGCGGGTAGGGAATCCAGCCGACACTGTCTAAGAGGTGGAGACCCCCTCTCGTGGTGGGGATCCTCACCAGTCTCACACAGGGTCATTTTAGATTGTCTACTGTTATTTAATTTGAGATAGTATTGAAACATACAATAGAAAACCAGGTTATTTACTGTGGAAACATCAGATGTCTTCTAGGGTGAGTTGTCTAGCTTTCCTTGCTTAATTCATATATTCTTAATATACATAAAGTTTTTTATTTTGTGGATTGCCATGAGTCTTATGAAAACTGACAACTTGTTATTAATACTGATCCCTGGTAATTACAAAAATATTTAAAATAACTTTATAGAAGTATATGTGTTTATGATCTATTAATCAAATCTGTAAAAAATTAGAGAGAGAGAAAGAAAGAGAGAGAGAGTCATTATACCTAAGGTTATGTGTGGCTATTTAGGATCCTGGTTTTATGAGTCATGTCGTAGACAATGTTTTGTTCTGTAGAACATGTTGTTAGTGATATTGGTAAAGCTAAGCAGATGTCTGCATGGCCACAGGCTGGGTAGATTATTTGTGAGAATATTTCTGAAAGGAAGAGTAAAGATGTATAATAAATATATAAACCTATGGGTAGTCCCCTCTTTGTGCAAAAGACAGGAAATGAGAAGAGCAGGGGGTGGGTTGTAAGTATTGACCAGTCCTGCCATATTTCTCACTTCTGCTCACTTTTTTCTTTCTTTTCCTCAACTCTTTTGTCATATCACCTGACAGTTCAATGCTTCCATGACCAAAAATCACAGTTTTTCTGTCATTAATACCAATACATGGGAGCCGGTATTAGTCATAGGAAAAAGTGTACTTACAAAGTGCCATAGTTGAGCAATATAAGAGAAGAGGACAATACATAACTTCTAGAGCACATCAAAAAGATTAAATATTGACCAGGGATTCTTAGCTCACTGTATATATTAGTCCACAATTATCTCCCTCCCCATCTTGTACAGTGGTGCCTCGCTAGACGATTGCCTCGCAGGACGAGGAAATCGCTAGACGATGCCTTTTTGCGATCGCTACTGCGCTTCGCAAAACGATGTTTCCCTATGGCGATTTTCGCTAGAGGATGAGGTTTCCCCATAGGAGTGCGCTGACTAGTGGTGAAAAGCTGTCAGTGCAGCTGTCAGTGCATTCCTATGGGGACCCGCACTCGCTAGACGAGGTTTCCCTATGGGAAATTTTCGCTAGACGACTGCATTTTCCCTTGGAACGCATTGAAGCGATTTCAATGCATTCCAATGGGAAAACGTGCTTCGCTAGACGATGTTTTCGCTAGACAGCGATCCTCGTGGAACGGATTAACATCGTCTAGCGAGGCACCACTGTATATGGACTTGACTCTGGGAACTGATCAACTGCTGCTTGATTATGCAGGGAAACACACTGTCTAAGTGTTGACTCTTGATTGGGGCTTCTGCCACTTTGCATCTCATAGGAGGCATGGAATTATCCACTGAAACTGACATTCGTACCGTTAATTATTAGGGACAGTAGTGCTATTGTTACCTTGTTAAGCCATCTCCTGTACCTAGTCTTTATATAAGCTGTGGTTTTGCTTCACTCTACTATGTCTGAAGAAGTGGACATATCCACAAAAGTTCATGCTGAAATATAACTGTGTGTCTTTAAGGTGCCACAACTTTTTCCTTTTCCTTTTCTTTTAATTAATTTTTGTCTGGATTGCTTGCTTAGACTAACATAGCTACTTCTTTGAAAACTCCAAGTAATCCAGTGACCAGGAGGCTAGACTTTTTTGGGGGTTCCATCCATTTTAAGAGATGGATAGTTCTTTCTTCCCATGCTATAGCCCTGGCATTTTCTGCTGCTTTTCAAGATTCATAGAAAAACTTTTCCTTGAATTTAATCTGGGAGGGGTGGGATGGTAGCCAAAGAGTGGATGTGCATTTGATGTAGATGCTTTGAATGTTTCACTATTAGCTGCTACTTCTGTGCTACAACTGTTAGCTGCTACCTGCTAAGTAATTGATTTCATGAATAGGAGTTGATTTCAGGCATCCCGTAGTGTATTTCTACAAATTTGTAAAGTGATACAGTACATCTACCTCTGTTTGCATGGGCTCAACTATACCACATTGGACTGCCACACTCACGTGCAGTGGTTGGTGACCACCGCTATAGTTCTTAAGAGTTTATGGTTGTGTGGGCCAGCTGGTTCTTGATAGCTTTAGAAGAATATTGTTCTTTTTCAAAACCTTTTGCTTAGGTTTTGGCAGTGTTTCTTATACGTCAGCATATAGTCCAAAGTAACACCTAGGTATTTGGGGACAAAACAATTATCTACAGTAGGACCCTCATATCTGTAGGGGATAGGTTCCAAGCCCCCCCCCCCCCGCAGATGCATGAAACTGCAGATGGTAGTGAACATCAGCAGTGACCTCAGACAGTGAGAGTTGGGGGGAGGGGCAAGAGGAGGAGGAAAGTGCATTGTAGTGTGCGCGTGGGCACTGCAGGCTGGGTTGCAGCACTGGCAACTATAGACAGAACTGTGAGAAGGGCAAGAGGAGGAAGTAAGTATATGTGTTCACTATAGGCTGGGTTGCAGCAGCGGCAAATATGGACAAGTGAAATCTCAGATACTGGTTCAACAGATATGGGGATCCTACTTTAGTTGGACCTAGTTGGAAGTTTCCAAGGTGCCTGGATTTTTCTAAGATGAAAGACACATATTTGAAAGACACCTGTCTGAATCCCTGAAGAACCACTGCCTGTCAAAAGTTAACAATACTGGTCTAGAGGAACTGGTAATCTGACTCATCATAAAGAAGCTTTCTTTGTTCTTATGCTGCTTTCGTTCAATATGTCTCTTAACATTAAGAACATGGCTTTGAAAGACATATGAATTATATTTTTGAGAGAGAGAAATACATAGACTTCTTAAGGTTGTAGAGTAGTTATGCATTTTGAACTTTGGCAACAACTATAATATTCATAAAATCCATGAAGGTCTAAGGCTATAGCCTAAGTACATTTTTAAAGATTACAAATTTTTAAAGGTTACAGATTTTATGAGCTTTTTTAATATGTTAAAGAAACCAGCCAATACTGGCCATTAGCTTGAACCTACCCACATCTTTCCAGTATTATGCCTCCTGTTCTCAGCAATTGCACTATGTTAAACACATTTGTTTAAAACATGGTTTGCCATCTATCTGTAGAAGTGATTCCCCAGGGGTTTGCAAGGTTTAGAAAGAAATTATCTTTAAGAAATAAATGTAATAAAAACACAGTCATGTAACTATAGGGTTTTCATGTTATAAGGTTTTCCAGTGATTAGAAGTCTATTAATAAATTTGAAAAATGAATTGAATCAGGAGATGAAATTGTGAAATTTCAGTTGAGAATGCCTTTGGTACTTAATAAATTGCACCACAGATATATAAAGTTTATATTTAGTAGACCTCCAGTTTTTTTTTAACAAGCTGAGTTTCAGATAGTCTGTATCAATCCCCCAAATCCACATACCCTCCAAAAAAAGTTAAGGCATGGGAGAAAGTGGGCTGGAACTAATTTAATGGCTGAGTGACCTCACAGTAGAGAAACAGCCAGAGTCTAATAGGGGTCTTTGTCTACATTTCCACCCTAGCTGGTAACTTGCCAGTCAAAAGTCAAGCAAGAGAAACAGGTGGAAACTATTAGACCTGTCATAAAGTTTGAAAAATTGATTCTGGAGTCTAAATGAATAGATTGAACTTGACAGTGTTGTCCTAAAGATTCTAAGAAAAATTCTATAGTTTAATTTGGAGTCCCTTGATTATTCATTAGTTCTCCAGATGGCCAGTATTGATGTACTACGGATTATAATACAAACTCTATTATAGCTGGCATGTATTTACATGGATATCTAGCAAGCCAACTGTGAATATCTCTATTAGTATCTTTAAATTAAGAAGTATTAGTCAAATTGTAAGATAAAGGTTTGTTTAAATACTAAATCACTTTGAATGATCAGCTATACCTCATAATTTTTACATCAGAATCATTTAAATCCCTTGAGGTTATTATTTTGGAGGTATTCCTTCAAAATGATCATTGTCAGAGTTGTTGTGGAGGCTGAAAGTAAAATTTCTCATTTTATGGTGTGTCAGTGAAACATATAACCATTAATTAGAGTAATTTAATATTCTCAGATTACTTTTATAACCTTCATATTTTTTTGTTTATTATCTTTAAGGGCACAGCTAGAATATTACAAGTTTTTTGTAATAAAATTGTACACAAATAGGTCATATATGAAGGCAGACTGATTTAAACAGTATCAGTTTAAAACAGGATTTTAAATTATAATTAAAATCCATAGATAAATGGCTAAATTTCAATTAATGGTATAAATCAAATGTTCCATTTGGTACATTCATTTGTTTCCTAAACAAGCAGGGTGGAACAATCAAAACATATTGGCCAGAATCCTGTTGAATTTCAGTTTACAGTGTGTAGAACAGTAATTTATTATTTATTTAGTTATTTATTTATTTGATTTTTATACCGCCTATCTGGCTACCAAGGCCAGTCCGGGTGGTTAATGCAGATAAGCTCCCTCCTCTCAATTTTCTGGTGTATCCATCAGGCACCAGTCATTCTGTGCTTGGGAAACTGATCACATGGCCGGATGTTTGATAGACATCCCAGAAAATGAATTAGGGAACTTCTTAGATTGCCGTCCCACACTTAGTGAATTGAATGGGTTTTGTCCATTGATTTGGAACTAAACAGTTTTTCTGTTGTCTGGGAGAAAATTCCAAAAACTTTAGTGTAGTTTGTGTTCCTTTACAGACTGGACATAATCCAAGGAGTTGCCTATGCTCATGCATGGAGCTTGCTCTAGTCCATTTCAGTTCTTTTTTCTGAATATTAAGCACCCTTCCTTATCATGATATTTTTGAAACTTGGGTGTACAAAAACAGTTTGCCATCCAACATGTGGGAGAATAGTGTCTTTTTTTTCTTTTTCTTTTCTTTTTTAAAGAAAAGCACACCTAAAGTATCTTGGATGTGTGGTTGTAATTTGACCAATATCTGCTTGAATGCAATGGGAAAATAGAAATCTGGTTTTGCTTGACACATTCTGTTATAAAGTGATTAGGTCCCAAAATTGTACAAGTGGGGAGCTGTTCATGTAAAGCTTTTCTGTCCTTACCTCTACACTATGCCTTTTAAAGAGCTTCTCAGGAAGTCAGAGAATCTTCTGATGAGGTAGGGAAAAGTACTGTACTTTGTGATGCAAGTGGAGCACCACTTATGCAAGCTGCCTTGACCCAGTTCTGGAAGATTTCCCTCTTCCACTGTAGTCACCCATAGCAGTACAGCTCAAAATGTTTAGGAAAATTTCCAATCCTTCTGGAGATACCTCTTGGAGTATGCTGAGGAAGGAAGTGTCAGGGTAGACTTGTTGTGCAAAGTTTCCACTTGTCATAGATTAAGCCCAAAGACACTGAATAAATTTGTGCTGTTGGTCTTTGCCTCTTTTGGGATCTTGTCCTGATTGCCAACAATTTCTGACAGCAAGGACTGACAGATCTGTGGTTATTCATGTCACAGAAAGGTGGCAGAGTCATAGATATTATGAATTTGTCCAGTGATAGAATACTTTTCATTGTGGTTGACCTAGCTGAATGTTTTCTACTGGCTTTAACTCAATAGATTGTATTCAGTATTCAACTAGGAGGAAAATAAAATACAATTAGCTGTATTGTTCTGCCAGCTGTTCTGAAAGCATTACCCAAATATGGAGCATAAATACTCCTGGTCTAATGGAGTTGCAACTAGTTGTGAAACAGCTTGTGTAACTTCTTGTATGAATGGAAACAAAGCATTGAATTTGACACTTGTGTTGGGTATCTGATTGCCAAACCAAAGATCAGGAGTTTGATTCCCCCACTGTACTACCCAGGAAAAGAGCCAGCCTATGTAGCTGTGGACAAGCTGCACCCTTCCAGAGTACCCCAAGAAGAAAGGAATGGTAAACTACCCTATTTCCCCGAAAATAAGACCTAACCTGAAAATAAGCCCTAGTATGATTTTTCAGGATGCTTGTAATATAAGCCGTACCCCAAAAATAAGCTCCAGTTAAGTGAAACCCCACCCTCCACCACTGTGCAGCAACCATAAGAAGATGACGTAACTGCATTTGAATAAATGCAGATTGTTGTACATGAAAAAAATAAAACATCCCCTGAAAATAAGCCCTAATGCGTTTTTTTGGAGCAAAAATTAATATAAGACCCTGTCTTATTTTCAGGGAAACACGGTACTTCTGAGTACTCTGTAGGTTAGAATTTACTTGTCACACATAATTATGAAATGTTGGCAAGGTTCAGAAACAAACTGGCCACCAGAGAGAAGCACAGAGTTGTTGTTGTTTAGTTGTTAAGTCCTGTCCGACTCTTCGTGACCCTATGGACCAGAGCACGCCAGGCCCTCCTGTCTTCCACTGCCCCCTGGAATTTGGTCAAATTCATGTTGGTAGCTTCGATGACACTGTCCAACCATCTCATCTTCTGTCGTCCCCTTCTCCTCTTGCCTTCACACTTTCTCAACATCAGGGTCTTTTCCAGGGAGTCTTCTCTTCTCATGAGATGGCCAAAGTATTGGAGCCTCAGCTTCAGGATCTGTCCTTCCAGTGAGCACTCAGGGTTGATTTCCTTCAGAATGGATAGGTTTGTTCTCCTTGCAGTCCAGGGGACTCTCAAGAGTCTCCTCCAGCACCACAATTCAAAGCATCAATTCTTCGGCAGTCAGCCTTCTTTATGGTCCAGCTCTCACTTCCATACAACACTGCTGGAAAAACCATAGCTTTGACTATGCGGACCTTTGTCGGCAAGGTGATGTCTCTGCTTTTTAAGATGCTGTCTAGGTTTGTCATCGCTTTCCAAGAAGCAGGCATCTTTTAATTTCGTGGCTGCTGTCACCATCTGCAGTGATCATGGAGCCCAAGAAAGTAAAATCTGTCACTGCCTCCATATCTTCCCCTTCTATTTGCCAGGAGGCGATGGGACCAGTGGCCATGATCTTAGTTTTTTTGATGTTGCGCTTCAGACCATTTTTTGCGCTCTCCTCTTTCACTCTCATTAAGAGGTTCTTTAATTCCTCCTCACTTTCTGCCATCAGAGTGGTATCATCTGCATATCTGAGACATTTAAACATAACCAGGCACCATAGACCCCATTGACCATTGTATTACTGTATATGCTGATGTTTTACCACCCTTTGGCAGAATAAGATTAGCCAGCTGTGCAAGGTTAGAAGAATACATGGACTGGTTCGATACGAGATGAACTGAACATTATTGTCAAGGGGGCCTCGTGATTTCAGGAAACCATTCAAGAAAAGGGCATAAAATTGCCCTTTTTTTTTCATTCCAGTGTGGGCTACATCCTGTTTTCATCTCTGCGTGAAACTGCCTAGCTCATACTCCTGGAAGCCCACTGATAAAGCATTACCATTTCCTTTCAAGCCAACTTCAGTAAAGGCCTGAAGTACCCCAAAGATCAGCCCTCAAAATCCAAGATTTAGCCAGATAATCTGTTAGCCTACATATGTTTCTCTGCTAAACTCCTGTGTCTGACATAGAAACTTTTTTAGCCTGTCCTTTTGGGATCTCTGTCCAAGATCATTTAAATATAGGATTATTAGTCTTTTGTGCTACATACACTAGCACTCATACATCACCCCTTCCATGATTAGTAGGATCTGCATGTTTAAATTGTATAACTCAACATTATAGGGCATTGGATAACAGTTTCTGACTTGGACAGTGACACGGTATGCTTAATGGGAAGAAGAAGAAGATGAAAAGAAGACGAAAAGAATAAAATTGATTATTTTAGCATACCTCTTACCAACCATTAGTTTGTGCCTGACTTCCTGGTCATTATATTGGTGATGTCTAGCAGGCCATTAAGCAGTAGTTCAGTGATGAATTTTGAGTGCTGTTGTTGCTCACAAAATAAGATGCAGGCAGCTGAGTTGATCCATATGAGCAAACCAGGAATTTTCGTTTTGCCCTGGAGCTATGTGTAAAACTAACAGGTCTTAACTGACCAGTCAAGATCAAGCCATTCCAAAACCCTAGGGGCAGGTCACCACAATAAATGGCTTCTAGGAAAAATCAGTTTTCTTCCCCGCGGAGGACAGTAGCTAAGCTCAGAGGCAACAAGGAAGCCTGAGGGGACTCGCAGCCAGGAGGCGATGGGACCAGTGGCCATGATCTTAGTTTTTTTGATGTTGCGCTTCAGACCATTTTTTGCGCTCTCCTCTTTCACCCTCATTAAGAGGTTCTTTAATTCCTCCTCACTTTCTGCCATCAGAGTGGTATCATCTGCATATCGGAGGTTGTTGATATTTCTTCCAGAAATCTTAATTCCGGCTTGGGATTCATCCAGTCCTGCCTTTCGCATGATGTATTCTGCATATAAGTTAAATAAGCAGGGAGACAATATACAGCCTTGTCGTACTCCTTTCCCAATTTTGAACCAATCAGTTGTTCCATATCCAGTTCTAACTGTTGCTTCCTGTCCCACATATAGATTTCTCAGGAGATAGATAAGGTGGTCAGGCACTCCCATTTCTTTAAGAACTTGCCATATTTTGTTGTGGTCGACACAGTCAAAGGCTTTTGCGTAGTCAATGAAGCAGAAGTAGATGTTTTTCTGGAACTCTCTGGCTTTCTCCATAATCCAGCGCATGTTAGCAATTTGGTCTCTAGTTCCTCTGCCCCTTCGAAATCCAGCTTGTACTTCTGGGAGTTCTCGGTCCACATACTGCTGAAGCCTACCTTGTAGGATTTTGAGCATAACCTTGCTAGCGTGTGAAATGAGGGCAATTGTACGGTAGTTGGAGCATTCTTTGGCACTGCCCTTCTTTGGGATTGGGATGTAGACTGATCTTTTCCAATCTTCTGGCCACTGCTGAGTTTTCCAAACTTGCTGGCATATTGAGTGTAGCACCTTAACAGCGTCATCTTTTAAGATTTTAAATAGTTGAACTGGAATGCCATCACCTCCACTGGCCTTGTTGTTAGCCATGCTTTCTAAGGCCCACTTGACTTTGCTCTCCAGGACGTCTGGCTCAAGGTCAGCAACCACACTATCTGGGTTGTCCCGGACATCCAGATCTTTCTGGTATAATTCCTCTGTGTATTCTTGCCACCTCTTCTTGATGTCTTCTCCTTCTGTTAGGTCCCTACCATTTTTGTCCTTTATCATGTCCATCTTTGCACAAAATGTTCCTTTAATATCTCCAATTTTCTTGAACAGATATCTGGTTTTTCCCTTTCTACTATTTTCCTCTATTTCTTTGCACTTTTCATTTAAGAAGACCCTCTTGTCTCTCCTTGCTATTCTTTGGAAGTCAGCATTCAATCTTCTGTAACTTTCCCTATCTCCCTTGCATTTTGTTTCCCTTCTCTTCTCTGCTATTTGTAAGGCCTCGTTGGACAGCCACTTTGCTTTCTTGCATTTCCTTTTCTTTGGGATGGTTTTTGTTGCTGCCTCCTGTACAATGTTACGAGCCTCCATCCATAGTTCTTCAGGCACTCTGTCCACCAAATCTAGTTCCTTAAATCTGTTCTTCACTTCCACTGTGTATTCATAAGGGATTTGGTTTAGATTGTACCTGACTAGCCCAGTGGTTTTTCCTACTTTCTTCAGTTTAAGCTTGATATATTTAAGCTTGATATAATATATATATATTTAGTTTAAGCTTGATATATTTTTCACACCCTTCCAGTAATGACAACATAACACATTCCTAAGATGTAACACAGTGAATTGCATTTTTAATCAGAGTAATTCTAACAATCCTGTTGGTACTAATGAATAGTACAATTAATTTCTTTTAAAAAAATGTTCCAAGGTCTGACCATGACTTTTATTGATCAAGAGCCACTGGTTTGGCTCCACTGGCTTACTCTTTCTGTCAGCAAAAATTGGGGGAGGGGGGGCTCTTCTCATTTAATTCTCCCCAAACCCGTTCCAGAAGTCTGGGAAATCCCTGTTCTTGTGTAACATGGAGGGCTACAAGGGGCAGGTTAAGAATTCTGCTAATCCAAAATTAAATGTCAGTTACTGACTGCTTAAAAAAGTTTATAAAGATTGTCACCAACTGCTTTAAAATATCATAAAAGCAGAATGGAGATTGACTTGTAATTTTTTTGAAAATGTATTCTACCATTTTGAACAACAACTTACATTAATTATACGTAAATCAAAATATACACAGGAAAGCAACACTAGAACATAAACTGTCATAATCAAACTGAATTTGGCATGACAAACCAAAACGTTCATCAAGATTAAGAACAACATTTCATAAAGCCGCAGTAAAAATGTTTTAAAGGGTAACAGTACATCTGAGAGGCTATAAGAATACAAAAAACTGATCTCAGCATAGCTTAGTCTTTTGACAATAACAGCCAATTTCCAACAGCAGACAACTTGCAAGTAGAGTTTTAGCACATTTTTCATTTATGCAAGTCTATATAATATCTTTCAGAACATCAGTGGTTTAGGCGTCTGACTGTGGAACCAAAGGTTGGGAGTTCAGTTCCTCAGCGTGCCTCCCTGACAGGGGCTGGACTTAATAATCCAAAGGGTCCCTTCCAGCTCTGCAGTTCTGAGCTTGTCTCATTTTACTTCCTGAGTTTCTATGTTGACCTTCATTGAATGTTACTTACAGGAGGTGCATACTGAGATATTAAGAATCATTATGTGGGTTCATATCAGAGGGTTATCTAGTCTGGCATTTTTTCCTCTGCAGTGGTGGATCACAAACCTGCAGACATGACCCTGAGAGTTCTCCTCAGAAACTGGTACTAAGAAGCACATTGTCTCTCGTGTTGGTGGTAGTGTATAACGGTTGGGACTCACAGATGTTGATAGCTTTGTCCTCCATCTTCCTTTCTAGGAAGCTACTCATTAGGACCCATAGCTTATTTTGCCTCTCTTCATCAATAAATCATATGAAGAAGGACCTGAAAAACTCATTCATTGACTGAAATCCTGTTGCTTAGCATGGTCAGTTGCACTCCTCCATAGGGTCCATTGATTTAAATGGGTCCTCCCTAACTGTGGCTTACTACAGTAAAGCAGGTCACAACTAGATTAGGTCTATTTGAATTAACGGAACTTATGGAGGAGTTGAATCACCAAATCTCTACTGATTCAGTGAGGCTACTCTAGTGTGACTTACTATGCTAGGCAACAGGATTTCAGTCAACGTTTGTTCCCAGAGGGTTGAAGTCATACATGGTTTAGAATGGATTCTGCGAGAGATATCCTGGGGTAGTGTACAGGCTCAGATGCATCCTATAGTTCTCACACATTTTTTCTACCTGTGTGTGCTGCTGCCCAAATGGCAATCATTCTCAATTTGCTACATGAAGTTCGGGGTTGCTGTTTAAAATTGTGAACAGGGACGCTATCTCTTGGACTGGCCTTATCACCAACCAAGGCAAACAGCCACTGTTCCCTTTTACACTGCTGCAGTAGCTCTGTCAAGCTCAAGGCTTGCTTCACACTAGCCACTTTAAAAGTAAGAATGTTGTTGGTAAAACTTTGATTACTACACAAACCATGTGTCATGGCACTTTACTAGTGGCATATGTGAGTGTTATACCTTAGGACTGCTGTCTAGAACATAATGAGCATAAATGAAAACAAAACTTTATTTTAAAAAACCACTAAAGATAGAAAAGGTTCAGTGAAGGAACTGCCAGATGCCTCAGTGGTTTAGGTCTCTGGCTTCGGAGCCAAAGGTTGGGAGTTCGATTCCCCGCTGGGCCTGCTTGACAGGAGCTGGACTCGATGATCCATCAGGTCTCTTCCAACTTTGCAGTTCCAAGATTATTATTATTAAGAGGAAATAATACAAGAACAAGATTTTATCTTGTCAGTTTCTAAAGGATATACCCACAAGCCTGCATTTTAAAATTTGTAATTGAAACACTTTTTGTTCTAAACACACATATTTCTAACACAGGAACTAACGAAACACTTCTAGTTAGTCTCTCATAACACATGGCTTCCTCATACAAATAGATGACATTCAAATATAAAAACCTTACAAGCTGCCATTATTGCTCCTTCTCTCTGCCTCTTTCTAACTCTAATTCCCTAGCACACTCTGAAACTCCTTATATGCAACAGAATCTCTCTTGCCAGGAATCACACAAGCCAATCAGCTCCCAGTTCCATTCATAACATTCTTTCATACTTCTCAACTGCAATAACAGTCAGTCTTGGCATGCACTGCATATACAGCTGTCGTTCAAGTCAGATACTCATCATGCAAGCAAGAACAAACATATGTAATGCAGTATTGCCACACATCCTATTTTCCATATTTTTATTTTAATCGCTCTAGTATCAGGAGGCAATTTTGTCATGCTTTGATCTTTCCACAAATGCACCCAATAGTTAGTAATTTTTTAAAAAAATGTCAGCTACTATGGAGCATGAGGGTATTTTTCAGTTTTTTTTAAAAAAAATATTTTAAAAGAAAAAATATTTTGGAATGGGCAAGATTCAGAAGTGGGTGTGGGCCTCCCAGGTCTATGGACAGGAGTGCCTCTCCCTCAGAGTTGTAGAAATAGTTCACTGCTGGTTCAGGATATTAGGACTCAGAATTTGTGATAATACTTCCTTGAAATCCCAAATTAACCTCTCAGTCAACAAGAAGAATGCCAATCTACTCTTCTCTCAGTTCTGAGCATGTGATGCAGGAGTATCACAGCCTTCTCATTTGGTTGATTTTGAGAGGAGGTCCATATAACAATGCTTTCCTAAAGGTCTCTTCCAAGCCTTGTGAAAATATTCCCTGTCTTGTTGGATTTGCTTCCTCTTTTGCTTGGAGCCTAGACAGTTAAACTGAATAAAAGGGCCATCAGTCCAGAAGTTAGAAGACTGTGTAGGAATATTGTAACAATTTTTTAAAAATCATTCTTAGAAGCTTGAAAGAAAACAAGATTAACTTTTATAAGTTTTCTCATCCATTAAAGTTGAATGTGAAGAAAATATGAAACCATTTTTTGTCTCCTGAATTAAAAACCCCTTCCAATAATTGAGTGGTAATTCGTAAGTGGCAAAGTATTAAAATAGATAAGTGCTTCCCCACTGTGGTAAAAGTGTGTGCCAAAGTGTAAAGTGCTGAGGTGTTTATTTTAACACTGGGAAACGTATTATTGCAGGCATTCCTGGTTTATACTTAGTATCTGTTATGCCAGATGTGCCACGTACAAATTAGACATGGCTCATAAACGGTAACAATCCCAGGTTTCTGTAAGACATAATAAAAAGTTATTCTGTTTTATCACTAACAGTTTTTTCTACCTCCTGTATGAAGGACACACTGTTAAATGTAGTCTGCTAAATGTGTTAAGAGTACTATATAGAATTTCTAAATATTAAGTCTCCCATTCATCATAGAGAAGTAAATGTCATAGAAAGATAATAAAATGATCTCTGGATACACAATATTAAAATATTTTTGTATAATGATATAGTATATAGGAGTACATCAGAAAAAATCTTAGAGATTTGTTTGTGCAGTATTTAAGCAACAAATAGAAGTTCAAGGGAAAATATGTGATATTGAATGCTAAGTAATAATCCCAAACTAAGTAATAATTTCAAACTCTGAACATCTAATGTGAGTTTAGTCACATTCTTAATGGCTTTGTGCCTTTAAGAGAGGCAATATGTTAGGCAGGTGTTTTAAAGGAGGAGGGTGTTGAACTGGAGTGCAGGCAGGAATAATCAAGCAAAAAGTAATCATGAAAACTGATGAGGGATGGCAATCATTTGGGAGGTGGTGGCAGAACAGGCAGGTCTGGTCATGTAAGTATGTTATACTAATTAGTATTCTATTTGTGCTACACTTGACTTTCACTTAACTTCACTAACTGAAATGTTATCTGTGGTGTTAATTGATTGTCAGAGAGTTAAAATGTTTGAATACGTATTTCTCAAATTACTATATTTTAGAAATAACGTTTTGTTAGAAAGAGATAGCTGCTTATATAGAAAAAGATGATATTGCTCTGGAAGTTTATGTTATCACCTCTTGACCTGCCTTGTCTTTCCCTCTGAGCTATCCTTAAGCCCAAATCAAAAGAGCTGAGCAGTTTTACAGTGAAACATACAATATAATTCTTTATTTAGTAAGCATAACGGTTACAAGGCCCTCATAATCTTGTTAAAAAGAATCAACTTTCCATGCTAGAACAAATTCTATCATATACAAAGTGACTATAATAAATAGCTCCCTGGGAACCCACACTACTGTCCTGAGATACACTCTTAACTGCTTCTCCTTAATTCTCTGTTAACTGTTAACTGACAAAATTTCTCCTCTCTTGTTTTAAATATCTGTCTTTTCCAGATTGGTTCTCTTTTCAGCCAATCATGTTCTTCTTGATGTTGCTGGGTAGACCTCCAAGATATTAGCTATTCCACCCAGTTTTGTCTCATGTGCAATTTGATAAGTATTCCCTGCACTCCCTCTTCCAAGTCATTAATAAAAATGTTGAAGAGCACTGGGCCCAGGACTGAGCCTTGTTGTATCCTACTTGTTACCTCCTCCCAGTTTGAGAAGGAGCCATTGATAAGCACTCTCTGAGTACATTTTAAAGGTTTTTAATATTTTTTACAAATGTATTTTTATGTTTTGATTGCACTGCTCATTCGTATTTTTATTATTTTTATTTTCTGTTTTGTCAAATAGAAAATATTAATCATGTTGTTTGTGTATGTTGTAAACCTCCCAGAGAGACCTTTAGCTAGATGAGCAGTATAGAAATGAAATGGATGGATGGATGGATGGATGGATATGATTCTGTCGCCAATTGTGTATCCACCTGACAATTGGTCTATCCATCCCACAGCTAGTTATCTTGCTAATCAGAATATCATGGGGCACATTGTCAAAGACTTTGCTGAAGCCTATTATTTTTATACTGTACTATTTTAGGATTATAACATAATCCCTGCCCCCCTTTTCAATTTTTAGTAACATTGTATTCTCATGAGTATAAATTGCTGACAGAATAAATATGTAATATTTAAAATATATATGTAATACTTTTACTGGCTACCATCAGCCATCTAGCATCAAATAATCACCTCCTTGTTCTGCATACCTTTTCTTTTTGTAGGAACATTATTTGATCTCTAGTCTCAGCTTTATCCACTTGTTGAATAACATCCTCATGGCTACTTCTGTACATCACTGCTTTTGAGGGGGCTTTTAAAGCACGTACAGAAATCTATAGCAAGTTGCTTATTAATACTTGTTTCTGAAGTAGGCCTGTTAGAGTCAATTTGTTGTAATCAAATCCATTTAATTCTTACTGTTGTAGCTGCTTTTCATGTCATTTATGAGTAGGTTTTCACTCTGAGCCATGTAGCCCCACACAGACAGAAGCATTATTTCTCACTATAAAACTACTTTTGATTCATCAGTCAGGAACTCAGTCCTCAACTCTGAAAGGCAGGAAAAGACACACACCAAAAAAAAAAAAAAAAAAAAAAAGGCAGCAGAGTTGCTTTTTCCCCCAGATTATCACTACAAGTGATCTATCGACAGATCTGATGGTAGCAATCTAGCTACCTGTCCAAGTAATCAGAGGCAAGGGTTGGATATGAGAGACAAACAAGAGGCAAAAACAAGTGTCCCGAAAAAGAGAGCAAGAATTAGGAGGGCCAGCAGCAAACCTATAAAACCAGGTGGAATCAAGATCCAAGATAGTAATCTGAATAAAGAAAGCAGGAACTGGGCAGCATCCTTATGTCAGAAATTAGTTACTGTACATAGATTGAGTAGCAAGCTATGAGGCAAGCTCTCTGAGGGTGCGATCAGACAGGACTTTCTCCCATAGTTTGGTCCACTTTTGGGACAGACCAGTTCACTCCATTTTCCAGTGATTTTATGATGTATGGGTAATTGCAACTATCCATTATCCATGCCTATTTATTTATTTAGTTATTTATTTGATTTGTATACTGCTCATTTGGCTACCAAGATGACTTTGGGCAGTTCACAACAGAAAATAAAACAGTAGTCAAAAACAATAAATTAAAATAAAGTATCATCAAAATTATATAAAAGAATAAACATACACTAAATATTATGAATTAGAAACATTATAAATTTAAAAATTACAGCACAAAAATAACATTTAATAAAAGTCAAGATGGCGGAATCTCTGACTTGGGGTACTCTGTGTTCTGTTGGTATGACATTCTCAAAGGCCTGTCTAAATGCTTGCACCTTTTTGGGTCCCTGTCAGGGGCTACCTTTCTTAGTGCAGGTAGGATTGCTCAATTTTATTTCAGTTTTAACATGTGTGATCATAGGGCCGGCGGGCTGTCACTTTGCTTAAGCCACTTCATCATCTAACTACCATGTTCCTCCAAAAATAAGACAGGGTCTTATATTAATTTTTGCTCCAAAAAACGCATTAGGGCTTAATTTCAGGGGATGTTTTATTTTTTTCATGTACAACAATCTGCATTTATTCAAATACAGTCATGTCTTCTTCTTCTGGTTGCTGCACAATGGTGGAGGGTGGGGGTTTCACTTAACTGGGGCTTATTTTTGGGGTAGGGCTTATATTACGAGCATCCTGAAAAATCCTACTAGGGCTTATTTTCAGGTTAGGTCTTATTTTCGGGGAAACAAGGTAGTAATCAGGAAATTAAAAACTACCTCCCACTGCCCCACAGACAGGGAAACAGAAATTGGATATGAAGGTTTTGTTTCAGTTCCTTGTATTGAGCAATGGAGTATTTGGTCATCAAGTCAATTTAGCACTATGCCACTTAGAAATATATACTGTTTCCCCAAAAATAAGACCTAACCTGAAAATAAGCCCTAGTGTGATTTTTCAGGATGCTTGTAATATAAGCCCTACCCCAAAAATAAGCCCCAGTTGAATGAAACCCCACCCTCCACCATTGTGCAGCAACCAGAAGAAGGTGACATGACTGTATTAATAAATGTAGATGGTGGTACATGAAAAAAATAAAACATCCCCTGAAAATAAGCCCTAATGTGTTTTTTGGAGCAAAAATTAATATAAAACCCTGTCTTATTTTCGGGGAAACATGGTTTTTTTTTTAATTACAGCTTGTGGTCCTCCACAGAAGTAGAGACAGGAAGAGCAAGGAAGGGGATTTGTTTTGTTTTGTTTTGTTGCTCTTTAAAGTGAGGAACAGGCCAAATAGGGTTGCTTGAGGTGTAGTGTGGTTTTCTGTCCCGAAACAACCCAATCCTTGCATCTGGATGGAAGGGGCACCCGAAATGACATACTGTACCTCAAATCGACCCTGCTTGGCTCCATCCAACTCAATCCAGCTTGGCTATCTACTCATACCCTTAGTTTGGTGAGATCGTCGAGGTCAGTGACAGTGCTCAGGCAGATTTTAAGGCTGCCCTTAGATCTTCCTTTCTCTTGAAAAAACATAATGTGACATATATTCTCAAAATATTGCTGATAGCTAAAGCCTTTCCTACATTTGCATTTTCCCCCTCTGGATGGCAGACCTTCAAGGGAACATGATCATGCATGTCACTTCTGATCTTTCAAACCAGCTTGTTTAGGTGTACTTGGAGATGTTTCTGCCTTCTGCCTGATAATGTTCTAATACCAGATAAGAAGCCTTACTGTTCTTCTAGGTTTGTGATGCAATCAGTAATTAATTTTCATTTAATTTTTTTCTTAAATTTTTGACTCTCTCCAAGTACAATTCAGTATGTTTGGTTCAACCTGCAAAACCCTAAACTGCTTGTGGCCAGAATATGTGAAATACTGCCTCTGAGTCTCGTATGAGCCTTCTTAGGATTTGTGATCTATCTAACAGAACTTTTCTAAGTGATGAATAAATTATTGAAACCAGATTTTAGTGAGGACATGGCAAAATTCATAGAGGTCTGCTGTGACAAACATGCTAGGCACTTTGAGGACACTGAACTTGATGTTGCAGTATAATTCTAGTGAAGATGTCCAGGGTGTTGTCCAGTTTGATTGTGTGCAATTGATTTTGTGGAGCTAGAGGTTGGGAGTTTGATTCCTCACTGTGCCTCCTTGACAGGAGCTGGACTCGATGAGCCGTAGGGTCCTTTCCAGCTCTCCTTAAGATTATTGTTATAAATTATTATTGCACCAATTGTCCCCTCACCAGTTAATTTCTTGCTTTCTCTTTTTGTTAAACAGAGAAGGTATGAGATAGAAACCAAATGCAAAGGAAACATATGTACTATTAAGAGCATTGAAGAAGAGAGAATATAGCCTGGTAAATCTTTTCTGATGGCTGCCTGCTGAACTAGATTTTTCCAAAATTACTTTTGTACATAAATTAAAATAGGGTCATTCTCTTTTGCATCTGGTTACCCTAGAGCAGTGGTTCCCAGCCTTTTTTTCACTTGCATACCTCTTGGCAGCGTATTTCCATAAATTGTACCCTTCATATTAGCAAAATGTTTATAATTAATATGGTTGCTATTATTTCAAATGTATATGTTGTAACTATAAATAAATAGCCCAATAATGGGATTAAAAAGCAATGGAATGATGAGACTAAGTAATATCTATACAAATATAAAAATAAGGGTAACTTTCAGCTGTCCCAACAAGCAAAACCCCAAATGTTGAGAATAGTATATTTATTTTTATTTTGAAACTGTGGATGAGCCAGACTTCAATAATAGTCCCCCTCTAGAGTACTGTGTCCTCCAGTTCAGGACACCACACTTTAAGTAGGATGCCAACAAACTGGAGCAAGTTCAGAGGAGGCAACAAGGATGATCAGGAGACTGGAAAGCAAGCCCTGTGAGGAAAGACCGAAAGAACTGGGCATGTTTAGCTTTGAAAAAATAAGACTGCAGGGAGATATGATAGCACTTTTCAAATATTCAAAGGTTAAAAATACAGAGGAGGGCAGGATCTGTTCTCAATCCTCCAGAGTGCAGAACATGTAATAATGGGCTCAAGCTACAAAAATCCAGATTTAGGCTGAATATCAGGAGAAACATCTTAACTGTTAGAGCAGTGTGACAGTGGAAGCAATTACCTTGGGAGGTGGTGAATGCTCCAGTGCTGGAGGCATTAAAGAGAATATTGGACAACCATCTGTCAGATCTGCTTTGATTTGGATTCCTGCTTGGGTAGGGTTGGACTTGATGGCCTTATAGGTCCCTTCCAACTCAATTATTCTATTATTCTATGATAAACTCTCAAGACACCATGCAGCTAACAGAATACAATTATAGGGAGGCTAGCTGTGAGCCCTGATAGCATTTTAAACTCCCAGTGCTTCTCTTCCAGTATTTTATTTATTTTATTTTATTTTACTTGTATGCCGCCCGCACCCTGCAAGGGTCTCCGGGCGGCTTCCAACATCAATTAAAACAGTTCAGTTGAAACAAACACACTAAAAACCAATACGGTTACATCTATACTCTACAAAAGCAAAAATAAAATATTGCATTCTCACCCACACTGCACATTGTCAGAAGCTACTGTTGTTCTTTTTGAGGCCCCTTGAACTGAAAACAGATACTGTAGTTTGTCCCCCATCAATTTTTCCCCACATACCCCTAAATGTCCTGGATTATACCCCTGGGAGTATGCCTACTCCAGGTTGTCAATCACTGCCCTAGAGAATGGAGATGACAGAAGTTTATCTTTAGCAAAATGATAATGATGGGCCTTTTTTACATATTGTGTGTTGATAGATGCTGAGTCTGATAAGGATAAAAACTGCTGGTAATAACTGAAATAAATACTGTAAAAATGTAAATCACATATTGTGAAACTGATTTTTTAAAAGAGCGGTCAGAATCCTATTGTGATTTTACTCTGGAGCGATTGAAATCACATAAATTGCTGTGGTGAATTGTAACTAATTAACAACATATCTTGGTAAGTCAAAATCTAGAGGCATGGCTATGTTGATATCTAAAAATTGTGAATTTAAGGTTACTCTTGTAATTGAAGATAAGAAAGCTAGATGAATAATGATACAAGGGCAACTTAAAGGAGATGAATGTACATTAGTTAATGTTTATGCACCGAACGAGAACCAAGAAGAATTTTTAACATAGTGTTTGATGAATTAGGTAAAGTAAGGGGAGGTTTTGTTATTATGGCAATAGATTGTAATATGATTATCGGTAAAATGCTGGACGAGACAGAATTACAAAAGACTGAGGCGAAAAGTAGATGATATTAAATAAATTAATAAATGATTTGAAAGATGTATGGAGGGAAATAAAAGGAAACCAAAGGATATATACTTATTATTTGGCAGGACATAAAATATTCTAGAATACATTATATATTTGTATCAAATCATTTATTATCAAGAGTAAATAGTACAGAAATGGATAATAAACAAGTATCTGACCATGCAAAAGTCAATATGGAATTTGATATCAAATGTAATTATAAAGAGGTAAAAATATGGAAAATGGGTACCAATATATTTGGATTTAAAAACATAATTGAAAATATGAAGAGGAATCTTGAAGAAATATGGAAAATTAATGAGAAGGGAGGATGACAACCAGGAATGATATGGGATGTAATGAAAATTGTGACCAGAGGATTGAGCATAAAAGAAACATATAATGTAAGGAAACAACGAGAAAAAAGGTCTAGTGATCTAGAAGAAAATATTAAAGACTTAGAATGACTTTTTATTGTATTTAGAGATTCCAAGGTAATGTTGGAATTACAAGCAAAAAAAGAATTACAAGGTATTTATCTAGAGAGAATATAAAGGAACTTAATATATTTTAAAAGATAATATTTTGAATTAAGTAAAAAGAATTCTAAATTGTTTGCAAGGCTTGCTCAGGCAAAAAATGTTGAATACAATAGGGGTAATTGAAAATGAAAAAGGTATAATAAAATGAGAGAGAAAATAGAGGCTTTTCAAGGTTTTTAAAAAAAGATTATATACTAGTAACAAAGTAGACATGTACAAAGTTGTCATACATAAAGAGAAATTTAACTAGGAAAATACAAAGAGAAAAGATGGAACAGTAAGTATATAACCGAGGAAGAGACAGAAGAGATTATAAAATTATAAAAATGTATGGTATATATCTCAACGAGAAGGAGGTTTGGGTATACCAAATGTTAAATTATACTGTATAGCAAATCATTTGAGGAACATTCCAGAGATTTTTGCAAATAGAAGCAAGGTGATTTGGAGTGATTTGGAGTTTTATAAATACGAAGAGAGTGTGGAGAATATTTTTTTAAGGAAAATATTAAAAAATATTAAAAAAAATAGATAATCCCTTTTTAAGTAATATGTTGTAATGTCGGGAGAAGTATAGGAAAATATTTCGTCTGAAGGTTTCTCCATTGAGTCAAGTGGTGGAATTAAGAAATTTTGCAGAAAACTTTAAGACAAAGTTAAATAAGGTTATGATAGAACAAGGAGTTATAAAAATAAAAAACTGGATAAAGATGTATAATAGAGAGCCAATAAAAGAAATTTTAGGACAAGAAAGACTCACATGGTTCAATGTAATGCAGTTAGAAAAATGGACTAAAGAACGGGGGAAAGGAAGGACAGTGTAGAGGGATGACTAAATTTGAAGAAATTATTGAAAAAAGGGAGAAGATGGAAGGTTATAAAAATAGAAAAGAGGTAATAAGTGTAATTTACAAGATGTTAATAGAGGATGAATATAAAATAACAACTCTTAAGGAAGTATGGAGCGGAGATGTAAATAAAGAAATTAGTGGCAATAAAAGGAAGATGTGGAATAAAATTATGAAGACTATGTCTGTAAGGGTTAAGGAAAATTGTTACAAGGTAATATGGAGATGGTATTTAACTCCAGTGAAACTGAATATAATGAACAAAGAAGTATCGCCTTCATGTTGGAGATGCAGGAAAGAAAAAGGTACATATTTGCATATGTGGTGGACTTGTAAAATGAGGCAGAAGGAATGGGCAAATATTTTCAAAGAGATAAGGGAAATTATAGGTATTGAAATACAAAGGTGTACAACAATAGCTCTGTTAAATATGATTGGAAATATTCAACTAGATTTGGAATGCTTTCTTAACACATGTATTAGTAAAAAAATAAAAAATAAAGGTTATACCCCAACACAAGAATCATTAGATTTCTGGAGAGAGAGAGCACATAATGCAAAATACAAAACAAAATAAGATAACGAAGGTGGTGGGAACACTGTCTGTTTGTATTTTAGTTTATGTCTTTGTTGTTAAGTTTTGTTCATTTTGTTAAAAAATTTTTTTTTAAATTAACATATCAATCATGTGCTTGATCATGTGCCCAAGGCATGTGACCAGCACTTTGTTAATTAGCTGTGATTCAGTACCATGACATGCATTTTTACTTACCCAGAGAAAAATCTGAATACAATTCTGGCCACCAAGTTTTAACATGTGATTATGTGATTAGTGTTTCCTCAGTGTAATAGAGTAGTCAGTAAATCTGGCACACTAAAATGAATTTGTTAGTATTTAAAGTGCCACAGTATTTTGTTTTCCTTTTGTTATACATGCAGTATGGACAAAACAGTCTAGAAACAGATGATGACATTGCAGATATCCTTTCTATTATGTTACAGGCAAGATGGATGTGGTGCTAAGATTTCAGAGCAAGTGACACTGGCCAAACTAAATAAAGACAACTTCTAATTGATGGAATATCTTGTGAGAGTTCTAATGTTTGCTTTTAGATTTATGTTTGGTCAAAGAGGCATTATATTCCCCATTCAAATGCTAGTGATTATAATTGTCAAGGTTACTAATTACTGTCAATTCTTGCTTCCTATATATTAAAAAGTTCCTTGATTATAAAGAATACACTGCTCTTAACAGAATCTGTTTGGTAATGGTATTTCACAAATAAATTATGTAAAAAAATGTTATTGCTATGATCTGAAACATATTTTGGGGAAATAAAGCTAGAAGTAGAGCACAATCTTATCTTGCAGTATTGTGGCTGACATAAATATATGGATGATTACATTTTTGAATAAAAGTTAAGTGAATGTTAGATAAAAGTAAGTTTTGTGTTGTGAAGTCATTGGAGAAACACTTTTTATCAATATGTCTAAAATGCACAAACTGTCATTGTGAGAGTTGAAATATGTTGTACATCGTTCTAGAGTCATTTACAAGAAAAACAGAAAACATGGACTAGTATCTGTGAGATTTACTAAACTGCAGTGAAGGATATGTGAAATGCATGCAGATCTATGTGATTTTGCCACCCTAGTCTGCTTTGCTTATATATTTTACCTGTATGCCTGATGTACATGGAGTCAAACATGCTCATGATATACCATCTACTCTTCCCACAAAAAGAGGGATGCTTCTGAAACACCAAGACCTTTCTCCCACAGGAGCAGACTTGAGGTGAACAAGTATGTTGTCTGATGTAGTCCGTTAGAGATCTAGCACTGGTATTAATACAGAGAGGCAGGCTGGTTGAAACAAGAGAAGGAACACAGGTGCACAAAGAAAATTTCCTACGATACTGATATGTGACATAATATGATAGAGTTGAATTCATATTATTTTGTCTTTATGTGTTTAGAAATTGTGACAAATTAATTATTTTAACCTAAATCTTTCAGCATATATTACTTTTGCCAAAAGCAAGTAGAATTACTCTTTCTGCCTAGGCTGCACTAAATCCATAATAATCCTCCAGCATTTTAATGGTGCCAGTTTAAAGGAAGAGTTTACACTTACAAAACATAAGTTGAAGCTCCACCAAATGTTTGATAGCTCCTTGTTTGTTATTTGTTGTTTCTTTTTCTTTTCTGTTTTCTTTTGTTTTTTACTTGCAGGGCAACATTAAGGGACCCTTCTTTATGTAAAAATGACATGGATACTTTTGGCACTTTTAAAAACTGATTTTATTTTGTATGAATCTTCATGGACTTTACTCTGCATCTTCATATACATCTGAAGAAGTGGGCTACATGAAAGTGCATACCAGTATAATACTTGTTAATCTTCAAGGTGCCACAAGAGTCCTTCTTAACATCTGTTGCAACAGGCTAACACAACTCTGTGGCGTTCTAGTCATTGCCACTGTGCTGAAAGGAACTGTAACATTCCTAATTCAGAACTGGGAAAGGAGGCAACTGTCATCCCATCTCCACTTTTTTGCCTCCAAGTTGTAGAATTGTTTTGAGACTGGTTGTTCAAATGATCAGAAACACTGCTGGTATAACTTTGACTCAGTTAAAGCCTGTCTGCACACTGCCCTTTTAAAAGTAAGAATGTTTTCAGCAAAACACAGCATTTTTTAATTTGGTGACACTACATAAACCATGAGCTGTAGCACTGACCTGCAGTATAAGTGGGTGTGACATCTTATGATAATAAGCAGGGTTTAGGAACCAAAAAGAGTTTTACTTTTAAAAAGCACAAAGGAATAAAAAGGTTCAGTGAACCATTAAAAACAAAATACGGTATACGTGCAATGTGTGAAGTATTTAAGTTTGTCTTTGTTTGTTCCATTTGTGTGCTACCTTTCTCCCAGAACTGGGACCTAGGACGGTTTACACTACAGGACAATTTGAAACCATAATATATTAAAATACAATAAAATGACAAACAAAATAGAATTAATTTGAGTTTTTTAAATTAAAATGCTTTAAAATCATTTAAAATTTGACTTAAAACTAACCCATCTGCAGGGGAGCTGGAGGCTCTTAATTGTCAAAGTTCTCTGTTGTTGTTGTTTTAAAATATTTACCTGCTGCCAGAAGGTTAACAGGGAGGGGGCAAATCTACCGGCTCTTGGTAAGAAGTTCCAGAATCTGGGCACAGCCACCAAGAAGGCCTTCTCTCAAGTCCCCACCAGATAGTCCTCTGAAGTTGATAGAACAGTGAGAAGGACAACCTGGGCTGCCTTTACTTTTCTTTTTTATAATTTAAACACTTCCTTTTCCATGTTTGTTGATATTTGCTTTAAGAAAACTAGTAACCAAACCACATTTTTATTCAAAACCACTTCTCAAAACAGATAACATTCATTCTAACTCTGAGACTCTAAACAACTCACAGTACTGACTGACTGATTTGATTAACTCTCTCTCTCACACACATGCATTTATATGCAAAACAGAATCTCTCTAGCCAGGAACCACACAGACCAATCAGCTCACAGTTGTGTTATTAAACATTAATTTACACTTTCAGCTGTTATAACTGTCATACAACTTTCAATCAATCCCAGCTGCTTATCAAGCAAGCAAATACAAAACTGTATATAAATATATAAATAGGTCAAAATTGCCACATTTGTCCTCTTCTAATATTTGAAAGACTGTCATGTGGAAGATGGAAGAATCTTGTTTTAAGTAGCTCCAGAGGGTGGGACCTGAAATAATTGGTTCAAAGTAGGGGAAAGGAGATTTCACCTAAACATTAGGAATAACGTTTTCATAGTAAGAGCTGTTTGACACCTCTAAGAGATGATGGTCTCTCCTTCATTGGAGAGTTTAAATGAAAGATTAGATGACCACTTGACAGGGATACTTTAGCTGTGGAATTTTTGTTTTGATAACCCTTGGTGTCCCTTCCAGCTGTACAGTTCTGTGATACTAATATTGGACTCTGCCTGCAGAGGTGCATTGGGTTCACATTTTGATTGTCATATAGTGGACTTTGGGACTAGAATTACTAATTTTCAGTTTTACTTACCTACACATTGTCTGAAATCCTATTGTTTCACATAGTGAGTCACAACTAGAGTAGGACTATTGAATCTGTGGGGATTTGTTGAGTCAACTTCTCTGTAAGCTCCATTAATCCAGTGGGCCCATTCTTGCTGCAACAGGATTTCAGCCACAGTTTGTTTGTGGAGTAAAACAGGATAATTCTATCCCAAGTATATCAACCAAACTTCTTTATAGGGAAGGGAAGGCACAGAAATACAGTCTTAAATATCCAAGTCTGTAAAATTAGCATCCTATCATTTCTTATGGTCATGCAGCTGTTATTTAAATACTCTTAAAATAATATGTTAGGAGTATTTCAAGCTATGCAAGACTAGTGTTTTAGCTTTATTAAATAACCTCTAAAAATTCTTTTGCAACATTTCTAATTTGGATTTTTAAAGCAAAATTAAGTGTACAATTAACTTACCTATGAACTTGTCCTTCCACTTTTTGCCGCATCTTACTGAACTTGGCAATATGCTGTTGGTACGGAGGAAGTAGAGGAAGGAAGACGGGTTATTCGCTGAAGCATAGGGCATGTGATCAGTGTTTGTTGTTATATGAAATCACAATCAAAATTGACAAAGTTGGTATTAAATACTATTTCCTGTGTTAAAAGATAGGCAGCATAAGCTGAAAAGAAACCTGCAGCAGTAGATTTGCGCACAGACCTTAATTGGTCCAATTGACCTTCGGCGCTGTATTTACAATTGCCTTCAAATTGTAAGCAGATGTTTTGAAAAACCTTCATTAATACGTTGGTAACATCTGTTTCACCCACAATATTGCCCACCAAAACAGTTGCAATTATATGAGTATTCCATGCATCTCTTCTTACTAGCTTTGGACATTTATGCACCTTTTCAGGATTTTGAAATACAGTCTTGCTAGCTATTTTTAAAATTTACATTTCACTTAATTTCTATCAGTACAGAGGAGTGGTGGTGGGTGATGAGTTCTACCATTTTTATTTTATAAACCTTAAAAAAGCTGCTGTTTTCTTCTAGTACCATCCTGGCATATGGCAGAATAAAGCAGACAAAGTAAATATAATTTCCATGTGGAAAGGAGATTATTCTTCAATTACAATGTTTCAGAATCTTTTTTTAAACTTCATTAAAGAAGACATTTTAGCCAAACTTTCAAGTAAAACATATTTAGGTCTGGATGTAACCTAAAATGTGTCTAAAATCCATCACTTCTTTAGTTGAATTGTGGTCTGGGCTGTAAGAACCTGCTCTTCACAATAGAAAAAGGTTGTCTTGTCCAATGCCCTGGTAAAGAAAGAAGGTAAGGCAACCGCGATAGATTGCCATCCAATTTATTTAAAAGTCTCCAGTAGATTTCACTGCCTTTTGATATATTCTTATATTTAGCCAAATTCTCCTTTTGTATTTAAACTCTTTAGCTCAGGACTTGGCCTCTGGAGCCACACAATGTAAGTTTGTCCCTTCCTCTACATGCCAGTCCTAACTCTTTTTGGTATTTCAACATAACTATCATATCAGGGACGTGGTGGCGCTGTGGGTTAAACCGCAGAAGCCTCTGTGCTGCAAGGTCGGAAGACCAGCAGTTGTAAGATCGAATCCACACGACGGAGTGAGCTCCCGTCGCTTGTCCCAGCTCCTGCCAACCTAGCAGCTCGAAAGCATGTAAATGCGAGTAGATAAATAGGTACCACCACGGTGGGAAGGTAACGGCGTTCCGTGTCCAGTCGCGCTAGCCACATGACCACGGAAACTGTCTACGGACAAACTCTGGCTCTACGGCTTGGAGACGGGGATGAGCACCGCCCCCTAGAGTCGGACACGACTGGACTAAATGTCAAGGGGAACCTTTACCTTTACCTTTATCATATCACTTCTCAGTCTTTTCAAGATGGAACATGCCCATGTCCTCAACTGTTCCTCATAGGATCTGATTTTCAAATCCTTTACCATCTAGATTACTCCCCTCTGAATGTGTCCCAGCTTGTCAATACCCTTCTTAAAAGGAAGTGGCTATAACTGGACAAAGCATTCCAGGTGAGTCTGACTAAAACAGAAAGAATTTTCTTTTACTGTTGTTGTTCTGGCCACTGTATTTCTGTTGACACAGCCTGGAATCATGTTGGTTATTTTTGCTGCCAAATCTCAGTGTTGAAAATCTCCTCCCACTTTTGTGTCAGCTTCTGAGAAGACATCTGTAAGATTATGCTGAATGTGTGAAAATCACATCAAAACCAATAGAATTCACCCACCTCAAATTAAAAAGCAACTGCAAACTATTGTTTAGGATCCCTACTGACAACTCAAGAGCTCAGCCTGGTCTGTGTCACAGACACCAACTCCATGGGCAATCCATTTATCCTCTAAAATAAAACCCTACTGTTAAATAAACTAATAGATATGCAACTAGTTTATTTTTAGCTGCTTTGCATTTTATGCAAAACTCAAAAAATGGATAATTGATGAGCAGAAAAACATAGGAAGCTGCCTTGTGCTAACCCAATATAGTCTCCACTGATTTGCAGTGACTCTCCTGATTTTCAGGTAGAATTCATTCATTCCTAGCTGGAAATGTCAGGAATTGAACCTGAGGGCTCCTGAGATCAAAGGGTGTGCTCTGCTGTTGAGTTTGGTTCTGATAGCAGATTTCCATACTTTTCCTTCCAAAGACACCTTCTCAGTTTTGGTGCTTATTTTTGCCATTGTTAGTTGGAGGTGACTTGACAGGACATAACAACAAAAGTGAGCTGGTTAAGTTAATGCTACAGATCAATGCAGCTTTACTTCATGGAAAGGAGTATGCAGAGATGGGTAAGAAAGAGAAAGTAGAACACTTCAATACTTTTTTTTTTATTTCAGTTTTTTCCCTAAAGGAAAACAGTGCTTAAACTGATGGAAAAAGAACAAATAATACAAAGAGGGTAGCTGCATCCTAAGTTAGATAAAGAGATGGTACAGAAACAGCCAGCTACCTTAATTAAATGCAGGTTTCCAGGACAGAGGAACTTCATTAAAGTGTACTAAAGGAACTTGCAGATGCAGTCCCAGAATTTCTGTGTACACTTGGAGAATCCCCACTCAGCCATGGAAATTCACGAGGGGTGTGTGATATTTTTCATACCTCAGAAATGCTCCTAGGGGCTCAATAAGTTGGAATCAACAGCACATACCATACACAGAATTCTTATAAGCTTCTCAGTTATTTTCTTTGTATATAATTAATAAATTATGAATTATAAACTAATACATAAAGGAGAGAAAAATATTTAGTTACTTCTACAGATCTTGATCTGTTACTTTGAATTGTAAATCAGAATGTCTATTCTTATTTTTTGAAATTATGCTCATGCTGTGCTGCTGTGAAAAGGATTACACAATTAATTAAATTTACAGATTAGCTCCTTATTGATCACACGTATGTTATGGTGAAGATCAATGGTAACACACTTTTAACCTTTAATTTTAATCCTTTTTTAAAAAGTAACATTGATTGATATAATCCTTACTAATACAGAATTTAATTCTTTTGGATTTTCAAAGTACTTTTCTGATCTTTCTTAATGCATTTGTAAAGCTGAACTGGACAGTCACATGATAATCGATTTTGAAAAACCGTGCTTAGTTCAGAAGAATCTATTATAATATACATGCAAGCCAAGTATAAGACAAATAATAGCGTTCAGCTATGATGAATGAAATAGTTGAAAGTCAGCTTTCTACAATGTAATGGTCAATGTTTGCTGTTGACTAACCTTAGGTATCCAAGTGTTTCTTTTGAGTGCCATGTCAATTCACAATAAGATCTTCATCATTCATGATTTGTTGAAGCATAGGGAAGTCCACCTGGTATGTATAACTGATATCTGGGGAGGCAGAGGGGTATTAGTCTCTCACAACTGTGTTCACTGAAGTGCTTGGTAGAGTGTCAAGGATGCTCAAAGGGTCAAAATTTGGCCACTGTGGCCGCTAGGAAGTCTATCTCTATCTCTCTGTCTTGACTTTCCTTTCACTCCACTACTAATCTATATTGTGTGAATCTTGTCTTATGCCAGCAGAACAGATCATGGATTCTTCTTTTATAATAATGAGCCTGCTTCTCAGCAGCTCTCCCTTCTTAAACTACCGGAACTAGACATGCTGGCACTGGTACTAGGGAATATTAACATTCATACTGAGGACCTTGTCTGGGATAGATCAAGACTTTCTGGCTGTTACAACTGCCATGGAGCTGCCCCAACATGTCAGAAATCTGACTTGTGTAGCAGGGTCCATTTTGGATTTGGTTTACTTGAACAGCTGATTGCTCCTTAATGTGCTATCTCACTTAGCAGATCTCAGAAAGTCCCTTTATATATCCTATACCTAACAACAAAGGAACAGGCTTGAAGAAGGTGGGGGCTGAAGTGAAGAATGGATTTAATCAAGTGTTATGAAGGTGTCCAAAGAAGGTTATGAAGGTGTCCATTGCCTTTTGTGACTTGAAATGTACTCTGAGTGGGAGGGAATCCGAGGGAAAAATCCATTGGGAATTGTATTCCATTGCTGTGGCTTGTTAACCAGATGGGATGTCCAGAGCACTGTGTAGGTCAAAGTGTTTGTTCAGGTTCATGTAATTATGTATCTATTGGATCTTTGCCCATTGTAGCTCATTAAGATTGTTGGCGTGGGGACAAGTTAGGTTTGAGAGATAATTAATGCCTCCTTACAAATGGGATGATATCAAGTAATGTTAAATAGACAGTGCTGAGATCATGCCTTATGAAACCTTTTGTTTTTCCACATGGAAAGTTTTAGACCAGTGCCAAATGATCCTTTCCCGGCCAGGGCTTTAAGCATGTGATTGTTGATCGGCACTCTAGGATGAAACTACGTTAGTCAGGGTCCAGGACTGATTGTGGTAAATCCAGAAGTGCAAATTCAGAAGTGCAGGATCCCTTCGTAATTGTCACATCATGCTCAATCACAGCCATATCCCATATAAGATTATACAACCTTGTAGGATGATGGTGAATAGGAACTTCCAGTCTCTACTTCATTTGTAGTTTTGTTCAGTGATAAATTAAGAATGAGTGTAAGCCATTTTGAGGTTCAACAAGAAGATGATAGCTTTGAGAAGATCTAGTTGATTATCCACAGTGCCAGAAACACATCTTGTTATATTCTCCAAAAGGAAGAAAGCAGCAACATTCTATCACTGTGTTGCAGCCTTTCACCAAGAGACACATGGGGTTAGTCATGCCATCCTAAATAGGGTTCCTATTTGTTAACTTGTCATATGTGCTAATTTAACATGTATTGGGAACCAAAAAAAGAGAGAGAGAGAGGACATAAACATCACATCTTTTGGAAAGTCCCAAATCATCCCAGTCATAATCATAATCATAAATTTGTAAATTCTCTAGGTAAATTTGTTATTTTTAAGTCTGAAGAAATAAATAGATAGATCCTCCCATATTCTACATGAGTATTTTTTTATTAAATAAAGATTTAACACATTTTTTTTCAGCAGAATTTGCTTACCATACTGGTGAAAATATCATTTCCATATTTTGGTTGACCACTAAAACAGTGAAATATTGTGCTTCAAATGAAATTTAGTAGTATTTATGTTGGCAAAACTAGACTTCTACATTTAATTACAAATTACTTTCAAAGGTTAACAATACGAATTCTAGCAGCCCTTCTCTTTTTTAGCCATAGCTTGAACTCAGTGTTGTCTGATATGCAAGGAAAGGCACTTCTACTAAGTGCAGGATTCATGACTTTGTTATCAAGTGATCATGGTTGAAGAACACCCCTGCAAAGTCTTGGTCTTTTTATGTATGGGCTATGTATTCCACTGAGGTGCTGGTTAAAACCAGAAACTCTTTGAAGGGGAGGCCATTGTGAATGGTACAGTCCCAGAACAGGAAGGAATTAGAAAAATAAGGCCTTGCTGGTGAGGTTGTTAGATAGGCCTCCAGGACATGTGAAGTGGTAGAAAATATAACTCTGAACAGTGCTATTCAATGGAATCTGTTTTCAGAGTGTAGCTAATGCAATCAGTGAAACATTAGGCATTAATATATCCCAGGCAAAGATCAAGGGCTCTATCAAACCTGCCAAAAGAACCCCTGTTATACCAATTTGACCATTTTTAGAAGTTTGTTTCATAATTTTCCATTCACGTGGGGCACAGCCACCACTGATTCATTTTCCCTGGCAAGCAGTTTATTTCCCCCTCACCGGGAGGGTTGTTTTAAATTGAACTGATTATGAATTGCTTCATTCCTTATCATTTCAGCATGTGTGAAGATTGCTGTCAATTTATTTCCTTTGCAAAGGGGTTGGGTTTAGACAGCCTTCCTCCCTCCCTTGCAGGTGAAAGAGGGCTAGAAAGAGAGACATTTCCTGCTTTGGATTGTAAAGAAAGGGGTGTAGCGTTCATGTCTACTCTCTCTCTCTCTTTTTAACCCTGCTCTTCACAATACACTCTCTCATCCTGACACTGTGTAAAACGGAAAAGAAAAATGAAAGGGAGAGATATGCAGGGAAATAAAGGAAAGGGGATGAGTGAGTAAAGGAGGGAAGGGAAAAGGGGAGGGGGAAAGAAGGCTTGTACTGTACTACTGCTCTACCGATATACCACTTTTGTTATTTTTTAAAAATGACAAGGGGGGCTGATTGCCCCAAGAAACAGTAGAGAAAATGAATCGATACAAAATTTAAAAGCAGTGTCGCCTGCTACAACGGTTCAGATAGAAAGAATTGAAATCAATGCACTTAAAAACAATGTGAATACTCCTGCCAATACATATACCACATGACCGCTGGAAAAAAATGTATCTGTACAACAGAGGTATGAAAAGAATTGGTATAACTGGGGTTATTTTCTTACATGTTGTTGAGCACCAAGTAATAGTAGAAAATCCTATTGAGAATTCATCACCTCCGTTGTGCCTTTATCGGCCCACAGTTTCTTTATTTATTTATTAGTTTTATTTATATGCCGCATTTCTCCCGACAAGGGACCCAAAAGCATTTTCTGATCTCTCTGAGACTGGACTCTGTCCTACCCATCTCTTACATACTGATGTCAAAACTCCCTTTGACTTATCACTTGACTGTTTAGGTAATCGTCTCTTTAAATAGCTATAGGAATAAATGTGTTTCAAAAAATAATCTTCTGTTATTTCTCCTCTTCCTCTTTTGCTGCATTTGCTTCTTCACTCTGGCCTTATAACACCCTCCACATAGAAAACCTCAAGTACTGAGCTCCACACCACTCAGCTTGAATTAAGTAATAGTAGCCAGAGGATGTTATTTATTCCTATGCTTTGCATCCATTCAGCACAGTAATTCACTCTATCACCTCTCTCCCCCTCAAACTCCCAGCTGTTCTGTTAGAAAGCACACACACTCTGATTCCTCAACTCTGTCCGTTCCAAAAGCTAACCAAATCTCCACTACCCTGGTTTCTCCAAGCCAGTCAGAACTATTTTTGCTAACATTCCATTCTCTTCCCTCCCTCCCTCCCCTCACATACTTACCTAACCCAATGCATTTCAAAACGTACGATTACCTTATAAACAATACATTTAAACATAACCAGGCACCATAGACCCCATTGACCATTGTATTACTGTATATGCTGATGTTTTACCACCCTTTGGCAGAATAAGATTAGCCAGCTGTGCAAGGTTAGAAGAATACATGGACTGGTTGGATACGAGATGAACTGAACATTATTGTCAAGGGGGCCTCGTGATTTCAGGAAACCATTCAAAGAAAAGGGCATAAAATTGCCCTTTTTTTTCATTCCAGTGTGGGCTACATCCTATTTTCATCTCTGCGTGAAACTGCCTAGCTCATACTCCTGGAAGCCCACTGATAAAGCATTACCATTTCCTTTCAAGCCAACTTCAGTAAAGGCCTGAAGTACCCCAAAGATCAGCCCTCAAAATCCAAGATTTAGCCAGATAATCTGTTAGCCTACATATGTTTCTCTGCTAAACTCCTGTGTCTGACATAGAAACTTTTTTAGCCTGTCCTTTTGGGATCTCTGTCCAAGATCTCCCTTATTGCGTTTCTCCATCTAGAGTTGCATGTAGTCTAAAGAAACTAAGGAGACATAGCTTCTGTCACCCCTAAATCAGTCTTCATGAGTATTTTCAACATACATTGGTGGCTATCTCCTTGCACTTCTTTTTTTCTTTGCATGTGTGGGCTAGGGAAAGATCTTTATTGCACACACACACACACACCAATTTGGGCACCTTTCTATTTCCCTCTCTTTCCCATTCTTGTAGCACCCTTCACACTCCAGATTGCTTAGCCCCAAACCTTTGCTAGTTTACCCAATTTATGTTAAAACACATTTATGTTCTTATAGTTCAAATATCCATTGCAGGTCTATCTCAGATATGTTTAAATTCATACATGTAGTGTTAGAGAATAGCAAGTAGCAATTTCTGCTGGCTCCCAAATTCATTTACAGGCCCATACTACACCCTGGTATCTATCAACTCTGAGGGCTGGTTCTTCTGGGAGCTTGTTGGAGGAGAAGGTGGTGGATACATGTTCTGCAAGCAGAATCTAGCTCTCAGTTGTTAGGATCTAAACCAATAACAAGAAGGATATCTAGGTAAGGTTTATAGTAACATTGTTGTTTTAAAAAATTACATAGTATGAAACAAGATGATTCACTCCGTTCATTAAAAAAATCATGCTCCAAATATTTGAAATTAATGTGTTATCAGAATATACTTCTGAATAACTATTAATATTGTGAGTAGCTTTGTAAACAATGAAAGTGTCTTATCAGCGTATATGAGCCATTTCATGCTTGTAATATATAACCATTTTTGTACATAAGGCAGTTCGATAGCACTTAACTTTATAGGTTATGATGACCCCTTTCTTAGCCATTCTGAATGTCATGTTATTCTCTAATTGGCTTACATTGGCAAACTGATAGTAAGAGATATTCTGCCATGGGAATGGAGTGCAAACTTTGCTACAGCTCAGGAGAATAGATTACCTCCAATCCTCTGTATGTGTTTGAGTGTGTTAATCTGAATACACTGATGCTTTTTCAGATTTGCTATCGATATTCTCCAAACTCTTAAGTCATAGCTTCTGGTCAAACTACCACTTCCTTTGGCAATTATTTAGCCTTCTGATTAACTACATTGTCACACGTCCTTATTGATGAACAACACCTCATCAATTGCCATGTTAAGTTACCACACTGCTTTTCTTAGAAAATTTCTTTTTCTGATACTACGTTATGAATACAATTACTTAATTATGAGGCCATGTAGAGGTGTTCTGAATTGTCATGATATTAGTTGTTTATTTTCATCTGGATCTGCATAACTACCATTTTATGATCAGGACCTGGATTAGAATCATCCACTGAAATTACTGGGCATTCCTGTACATGCAAGATATCTCTGTGCCCCTTTGCACAAACATGAATATGAACAGTTTGGATTATCTCAGAATTCACCAACCTTTTGCTGGCATTATTTTATAACATATTTTTCATTTTATCAGGGTTGATCCCCATGTGAAATTTTGTAACAATATCTTGACACTTTCCTGGGAGGGTCAGCTTATTTTCTAATGTGCCTTCATCTTGTTTTACATATTGTGCCCTATTCTTCATCAGATCTCACTTCAGAATAAAGAAGTGCTGAAATAGCCGTTCATGCAAGTCATATGTGTATAGCAGATTATCATAACAATTATCAAATACAAATCTACAATATGTCATTCCAGAGGAGGAAGGTGGGCAATCATCCACTACTGAACAGTGGTTTGTAAGGTTCTTTAAAACCAGTTTGCTGCTTTGAACATCTTGGGAAAGTGGGGTTTTAGGAAACATATATCCAGATGTATAAGAAGATAGTATTTGAATTTGTTCTTTCTCAAATTAATTTGTGAATCCAGAAAACTTCTTTTTGAATCAGCCCATCATTGGTTCATATACGTAAAAGTAAATGGGATCAGGATTAGACATCAAATCAAGAAATTAAACTATTGCTGCTTTATGTGTTATGCTTATGTATCTTGTTGTTAGGGCAAACATGCAACAGTATTGCAGTAAATAAAGACTACAGACATTGGGAAAAGCTCACAATTTATTAAAATTATTTGTGTTAGATAAGAAATGTGGATAACTGATCGTTTTGAAAGTTGTGTAGATAAACATAATGATATTGTAATGGATTTGATTACATTCATACATTTCTGTACAAACATACATATCTAACAGCATATTTTCTGTTGCTAGTGTTTTTATAATTATGTGTAAATTTATTTAATTGGTATTTTTCAAATTATAGTCTAATTAAAGTTTTCCATATGAAGTTTTTAGTACTTTTGAAAGTACAATTTTATATTCAATAGTATTCAGTATTTTCCTGTCAAATATATTTTCTTACTAAATATATGTTTTTAAATGGCCCTTTGAGGACTTTGCACTTTTTATGAACCATCTGATTCTCGGAATCCAATAGTGTGCCTTTTGGTGACGTTGTTTAGAATTTTAATGCATTTTAGTTCTCATTCAGCACGGCCTATGTGCTCCTCATGGGAGGGTCTTTAGAAATAAGATTAACTTCTACAGGAATGCATTAGCTATGCTGCAGAAGTAAGCAAAGCTCTAACTGGTTTGATAGATTGCTCCTTGCTTCAAATCCTCTCTCCCCCCCCCCCCGTTTTTATTGACAGCTTCTCATTGAGTGCCTAGAAGCATTAGTGCATTTAAGAGTTAGATGTTTTGTATGATCCTAGGCTGATCTCATATTCCCTTTCTGAAATTAATTCAACACTACTTTACATGTTAATCCGCAAAGGATTGATTTTGGGAAGGTCATAGTAGAGCAGTCCCAGAAAATGGAAGAAAAGCTCTACTTAAAACAGCTCATTTCAGTTCCCAGAATTACGTATAGCTGCCTTTTCATTGTGGCACTTAGTCAGCTGCAGGAGACTTGGTCTTCTTGCAGAAAATATCCAAAAGCATTGTTTGATGTGAGCTGCAGAAAGTTGAACTAATTAAGCTTAGCATCATTACCCAAATGCAGTTTGCAAATTGTACAACGATACTTGAAAGGTTGCAGGATAATAGAATATCCAGCCTTCTTTGTACCAAAAACCTTAGTAGTTGAATAGTACTTTAACGACAACATAAATAGAACTTTAAAAAAATTAAAACAACTTGTGCCTAGGTTTTTCTTTCGTGTGCTTTGGCCTTCTTTTCTTCTAATCGAATTGTATAGTTGCTAAAAAAGAAAGTAGACAGGGACACCAAGAAGTTCATAGCAGCATCCAGTTGATGTTGTTTCATTAGAGATAAAGAATTTATTTGGTCTAAAACAAGACTGATAACACAAAATAGGACCTGACTGATAACAGAATTGCTACAAAGTTGTACTAGTAGAGTGTATTAAAGGAAAACAAAGTAAGTACTGAAGCAATCCAATTTATTTCATAAATATACTTAATTTTTAGGGATTATTGCCATGATGGTACTGAGGGAATGTTTAGACAAATTGCCATCATGGCTCCTCTAATCCTGTTTTGAACATATGTGCTATAATACATATATAAATCCACAAATCATGTTTTTGCAACATAATTAACAAAGTTACATACCAATGTCAACTTTTAAAACTTGTAATGAAAATGCATCTAGCCTGTGGATTTCCCAGAGACATTTTCCTGGCACTGTTGTCTCTATTAAGAATAGTATAGAAAAGAGAATGATACACTGCATGGCTTATTGTAATTGTCAAAGAGGTAGCTGTGTTGTTTGTGTAAGCATTATAGGTAAAAACCAAATAAAAATAAATAAATAAAAGAACAAATAAAAAAGATAAAGACATGTTAGCACCTTAAAGACTGTCATATTTTAATGTGAGCTTTTTTGACAAGTCCACTTCCTCAGACAGAGAGATATAACATGGCAGATATTCATACATGGCATCAAAAAAAGAGGTCATGGTTGGTGGGTGGGTGGGTGGGTCAGTTGATTGATCAGTTGGTAAGAAAGTCTTACCAACCAACCACGATCTCGGTATTTTAATGCCATGTATAAAAATTTCCCATGTTATATCTCTCCTGTATGAGGAAGTGAGGAAGTCCACAAAAGCTCACATTAAAATATAACAGTTAATATTTAAGGTGTCACCACATCTTTGCCTTTTTTATTTTATTTTATTTTATTTTACCTATATATGATGTAGCAGAGACATAGAATAGTTATTGAAAGTAGTGACTATAGGTAGAATGAGAAAGTTACAAAAATTGGATTTTTAAAACCCATAATAGTACAGAATTTTACTTAACAGGTTCTGATGCAAGATAAACATTATTCCTGTCATTTTGTCTCAAAAGATTCAGTGTGAATGCTATAAACTTTGCTGTTTAATTAAGAAAATGTCAGATTGAGGAAGTGATTTTTCTGAAAAGAAAAAGAGGCTTTGTATGTGAGATTCAGAAACAATATTAATGTCTCATTTCTGCTTAACCATCATTTGTAGGTTGGAATGCAGAAAAATATTCTTGCATATTTTTAATAAATACCTATCTTCTAGTTCCCCTGTATTCTTGGGATCCAAATCTAGCAGATCTTAGAACAAAAATTTAGATTTGTTAATGCTTCACTGGCTTTCACAAGCAGCAAACATTTCTTTTATTTATCATTTATTTAATCTATTTGTTAATTGCCTTTTATCTGCCAGTGTTTCCAAAAAGAACGTACAAAAAATAATAATAAAACCATTTGTCAAACTCCTGAACCATTTGGTCCTTCAGGATTTTACACTATGGAATCTACTCCATCTTTCTCTGTGTTCTTTGAAATTAGCTTTCCAGCAACGTGCCCTCTAAATTTCTGTCCCACTGCATGGGAGCCTCACTCCATGTGTGCAGGGGTGGGTGGGGCTTCATTCAAAATAGAAAGTAAACAAACCAGCTGCCCATGCACAACCCCAACAGAGCTCTGGATGAGTGTGCGAGCACGCAGCTTAGAGGGAACATTGCTTTCCAGACATCCAGAGAACACCCACAATTGCATATGAGGGTCCTTCTATCCACCTCACAGTGTGGATGACCTAGGCAATATAACCAGACTGCAGGAGTCTTCCACAAAACATACTTGTTCTTCACATTAATCCAAGCAGTCTTCACCAATAGCATCAAGATGCAGACATGCTGAAAGCAGACATGAGTTTTAAGCATCATTGTCTGATTGACAGCTCCATTGCCATGAATGTTATTTCAGCCACTGGGAGTGCTCAACAATATGACATCTCCCACCTTGATACTAAACTTCATTACCAAGTTTATTCAGCATCTTCAAGCTTGAAACACTATCACTATCAATCAGTGGGTCCTCATTGCAATACATGGGACTGTAGAATAAAGTTTGATCACCTTCCACCCACATACGTATTCCATCAGAGCCCCTCTCACAACAGATTGCTACTCTCCCAAGCAAAGGAGCCATAAAACTTTCTCTTACTATCTTAGTCACTTCAGTTACTACTCCTAGTATTTCACAACACTGAAGAGGAACAGAGCTCAAAGGCATATTCTAAACCTCCAAGGTGGCAACTCCTTCATTACTACAGTGTCTCTGAATCAGGACTTGCCCTCTCCCAGAGGAGATTACTGGTTCACAGCAATTGACATAAAAGACACTTATTTTCACATTTAATTATTATTTCATTTTTAAAAATATTTCTACCCCACCTTTCTCCTAAGCTGCCAACAGTATTAAAAACAAACAGTATTAAGAGCTAAAAACAATAAATTGTTATAGCATTTAAAAAGAATTACAATATTTAAAAACAATTAAACAAATATAAAATTGAAACTAGTAGGTAAACAGTTTTAAAAACAGTATTAAATACATATTAAAAACAAAAACCTGCTTCTTGGAAGGAAAGTGATGACAAACCTAGACAGCATCTTAAAAAGCAGAGACATCACCTTGCCGACAAAGATCCGCATAGTCAAAGCTATGGTTTTTCCAGTAGCGATGTATGGAAGTGAGAGCTGGACCATAAAGAAGACTGACCGCCGAAGAATTGACGCTTTTGAATTGTGGTGCTGGAGGAGACTCTTGAGAGTCCCCTGGACTGCAAAGAGAACAAACGTATCCATTCTGAAGGAAATCAACCCTGAGTGCTCACTGGAAGGACAGATCCTGAAGCTGAGGCTCCAATACTTTGGCCATCTCATGAGAAGAGAAGACTCCCTGGAAAAGACCCTGATGTTGGGAAAGTGTGAAGGCAAGAGGAGAAGGGGACGACAGAGGACGAGATGGTTGGACAGTGTCACTGAAGCTACCAACATGAATTTGACCCAACTCCGGGAGGCAGTGGAAGACAGGAGGGCCTGGCGTGCTCTGGTCCATGGGGTCACGAAGAGTCGGACACGACTTAATGACTAAACAACAACAAAAAACAAAAAGCCAACAGCCCCAGTTTAAGAAACCGCTCTTTAGGCAGCAAGTCATTAAGGAAAAAGCCCACTTGAAGAGAAAGGTCTTTTGCCTGCTCACAGAAAGACAGCAAAGACGGGGCCAGCCTGGCCTTCCATGGAGGAGAGTTCTGTAGTTTCGGAGCAGTGACAGGGTGGTGGAGCCAAGAGAAAGACACATTCCCAACATGCTCTACATGGGACTGCCTCTCAAAAGTATTTGGAAACTTCAGTGGGTCCAGAATGCAGCAGCCGGATTGCTAACTGGGGCTGGTTACAAGGATCACATGAACCTGCTGTTACAGCAGCTTCACTGGCTCACGATCTGTTTCCAGATTCCAAGTGCTGGTTCTCACCTAAAAAGCCCTAAACGTCTTGGGTCAAAACTATCAAAAGGACTTCATCTCCCTTTATGAGCCTACCTTGATGTTAAGAACATCAGGAGAAGCCTTTCCCTCAGTCCCACCACCTTCACAGGTGTGTCTGATAGGGGCACAGAAGAGGGCCTTTTCTGTTGCTGCTCTCAGACTTTGGAACTCCCTCCCACAGGAGGCCAGGCTGGCCTCATCTTTTCAGGTGAAGACCTTTCTCTTCAGGCAAGCTTTCTCTTAATAACTGGCTACCTGAGTTGGGTTCTAATTGGATGGTTGTGTCTTATTGCTTTGAATGTTTTTGGTATTGCTTTTGTTTATTGTTTGATCTTTTTTAGTTTTTGTATAATTACTTTTTTTAGCTTTAAATATATATGTTTTTAATGATGTATGCATCCTTGGGTCCTTTTTAAGGAGAAAGGTAGGGTAAAATATTTTAAAAGGTAGGGTAAAATATTTTAGATCCTAGATCTACCCGTATCACCCGATCTAGCCAGGAGGTGAGGCTGAGGAGCCTAACACCGAGGGAGGCCCGGAAGGAAAAAACAAGAAACCGGGCCTTCTCGGCAGTGGCTCCTCGTCTTTGGAACAGCCTCCCTCCTGAGATTCGCATGGCCCCGTCGCTGGGCATCTTTAAATGCCAACTGAAAACCTGGCTGTTTAAGCAAGCCTTCCCTCCACCCACCGTCTGAATTTTTGTTATTTTGTGTTTTCTCCCATCTTGGATCATTGTTTATTTAGTAATATATTGTTATGATTTTAAATTGTTAAATTGTTTCATCATATGTTGTTACCCGCCCAGAGTAGTCTATATGACTAGATGGGCGGGCTATAAATGTAATAAATAAATAAATAAATAAATAAATAAATAAATAAATAAATAAATAAATAAATAAATAAATGAAAACAATAAAATTCATGCAGGGAGATGCAGTCTTAGTGGTAGCTTGGATCTAAGCCATTTAGACCTTATAGGTCAAAACCAGCACTTTTAATTGTGCTTGGAAATGGACCGGCAGCCAGTGGAACTGCTGTAACGGGGGTCGGGGGAGGGTTGTATGATCCTTGTAACCACCCCTAATTAACATTCTGACGGCAGCATTTTGACCTGCTGAATTTTGCAAACAATTTTTAAAGGCAGCTCCATGTAGAGTGTGTTATAGTAATTCAACTGGAATGTAGCTAAAGTATGTGTCACCAAGGCCAGATCAGACATCTCCATGAATGGATGCAACTGGCACACTAATTTTAACTGTGCAAGTACATTCTGGCCACTGCTGAAACCAGGACATCCAGTCTTGTATAAGAATTCAGGAGCACACCCAGACTGTGCATCTGTGTTTTCAGGACTAGTGTAACCCCATCCAGCACAGGCTGGATCCCTATTCCCTGATTCAAATGACCAGGAGCATCTCAGTCTTATCTGGATTAAGTTTCAGTTCATTTACATCATCCACTCCATTACTGAAACCAAACACAGATTTAAAACCAAATAACTTCCTTGGATTTAGATGGAAAGGAGAGAGAGAGAGAGAGTTGGGTGTCAGCCGCATACTGGTGACATGAAATCCTGGAACTCTGGACAACTCCCAGTGGTTTCATGTATATGTTAAATAACACAGGGGAACAAAACAGAACCCTGACGGAAACTACAGGCCAGTGGCCAGGTCATCGAACAGGAATCCCCCAGCATCATCTTCTGAGTTCTCCCCTCCAGGAAACACCAGAGTCACTGTAAAACAGGGTCTCCAAATCCCATTGCAGAGAGATCAACTAGAAGGATACCATGGTTGATGATACTGAGAGGTCCAGCAGAACCAACAGGGGCACACTATCCCTGTCCAGGTCCTGACATAAATCATCCACAAAGGTGACTAAAGCAGTCTCAATTCCATAGCTAGGTCTAAAGTCAGATTGAAACTGATCTAGATAATCTATTTCATCCAGGAACTCCAAGATCAGAGAAGCCGCCACATAATCCAATACCTTTCACAAGAACAGAACATTAAATACTGGCTGGTAATTATCCAATGCCATGGAATTCAAGGAGGGTGTTTTCAGCAATGGTCTCACTTCTGCCTCCTTACGCATGCTGGGGTGTTACCATGCTGCATTCATCACTCCTTCTACCTATTCAGCCAGTCCCTGTCTGGCAACTTTTTGTAAACCAGAAAGGACACAGGTCCAAAAGACATGTGGTGTAGCTATCACCTCTCCAAGGTTCCTGTCCACATGTTCAGGCTGCAAGAGCCATAACTTACCTATTAACACAGGACAAGCAGGGGGCAAAGTTGCATTCATAGGACCTGTATCACAATGAGCACAGGAAATGAACTGTTAAACATTTCTGCTATTTACTATGCAGTTTTGCTATCTGATGTATTTTATGGAGTAGCTGTGTTCTATCCTGGAGCCCTGGGCAGTATTTTAAGATCATATGCTTAGCAGAATCATGACGTTCTGAATTCTTAAACAGTACGTAAACTTCTTTAATTTACTTTTGTATCTAAAGACCTGAACTGTGAAGCATGTTACTGTGTAACTCAATTTCCTAGTGAAAAGGAACTTAAAAGCTAGAGGTTGTGTGATCAATCATATTTTTCAAAATTTATGGGAATTTTCTGTTTTGGTAACTAGTTATTTGATATGTAAAATAAACCGGCAATCCTTGTTGTTAGAGACTATTTTCTAATTTGCTCTTTGTTTTGTTCATAGTAAAATCTGACAACCTTAAAGTATCTGCAAGTTAGATATTTTAAGTTAGGTATTTTCATGTAATGAAAATACAGTCCAAACATTGTGATTTTCATTTATTGAACGGGCTGGCAAGATGAAATCAAAAAGCCCAGACAACCCCTCTGTGGAGTTCAGACTGTGAAGCTTTTTACCCAGAGTTTGCTCCCATGTTATGGCAGCATCTATACAGAGGCTTAAGAAAAAGGAGATTTTCCTTTAGGATGTTTCCTCCTTTACTTCCCTTTAAAAAATCTTACTGTAAAGTATTTTGCAATAGAGCTGTCTGGAAAGGATTGTTTTTATTGAGTCCCTGTATCTAAGTGATAAAAGTGGAGTACATACAACCAAAGAAAAGGTAAAGGATGTGAAAGGTGAATATCTGTTCTGTCTTGCTGACACACTACTTGGGAAAGTCCATTCAAAAAATTCTTCCTTTTTACAAATGCTGAATAAGAATTTAGAATATAGAAAGAATGTTTTCATGTATGTGTTCCTTTGATTCTTATGCAATACATCTTATGAAGATGTTCATAAAATTCATTTAAAACTCTCCAATTTGCAAAAATCAGTATACAGTAACACTCAGAGATAGGTAAAACAAATATGATATAAAAACACAGAGAGAGGACTAACTTATAGTAGAAGTCTGACAATATTAAATAATCTTTGCAGCTTATCTCATGCTTAAAATAAGATAGCTATATACAGATGATATATGATGTTCACAATAAAACATACACACTTCTTTTGATTCAGACCTGTAATTATCAGTTTATCAGTTTTTAAATTCATCACCTTGATCCACAAAATGTTCATGAAAAAGTTTTTAAAATGTATTTTATTATCTTATTTATTTAAAATATTTTTATCCTGCCTTAAAACCCCCAAAACATCTCCTTAAAAAGAACCCAAGGACTACAATTGCATTTGTAGGACACTGTTCCACTTTACCACTATGTATGCTGCACTATCTAGCCAGAATTTCCTTTTTTTATTAACCTAATGCACTAACTAAAATTAACAGGTGGACAGACAGATTGATAGATAGTCATGTTTCTCTTTTTTCCTTCTTCCTGCCTAACCAGGAACTAATGTTTCACCCAAGACAAGAGACCAATCAAGGTTACATCTGTCTTGTATATTGTAAGAAATAGAAGCAGCCATTATTTACTTGTCCCAGAATCCTATGTATAATGTGATTATCTGCAGCACCTACCAGTGACTAATTCATTCAGTTTGTAACCTGCATTTTAAGATTAACTGTAAACTGCAGACTTCATGATCACATCTGGCCTAATTTGGTAGGCTGATTTGGCATACTTTTTCTCAGTAACTGGCTGCGTAAGAGGGGCTTCCCAAAAACAGGCTGCTACTTTTAAAAAGTATTGTTTGTTTTAATATTGTAAGCCACCTTGAATCCTCATGAAGAAAAAGACTGAGTATAAATACTTTAAATTAATAAGTTTCAGTGTTTTTTGTTTCAATATATTTGTTCAGTGTTTTTTACCTCTGTCTGATCAGGAGTTCTCAAAAACTTGAAAACTTACACATTGTTTTGTGTGGCATTTTGGTTGATCCTAATAAATATACTGCCCAACTGTTGAATGGATTCCCCCTTACCATAGTACTGTGTAGCTGTTTTCACTTTTTTATATCATTTTTAAATATTTTCTTCTACAGATTTTGTTAATATTCGGAACTTAAAATTGAGGTCTCTTCCAGAACAGAGTTATATGTGTATAAACCTATATGAAGTACTGAGTTATGTAATGACTGGATGAATGGTACCACAGCATAAATGGTGAACCACTAGAGGAGTTAATTATTGGTTAATATTGTCACTAAGCCAGTTCCATTGCTAAGATTTGCTTGGGTTTCAAAGGGATGTTGCTACTTAGTCCATACATTTTCTGCTTTCCTTAATAAGATCTATTTCATGTCGTCTACACCTTTTTTTAGAGGTGTAGATTCCTACTTTACCTATATATGCATCAAAAACAATGACAGAATTCTGAAGGGGTAACAGATATCTTGGAAATACTACACACTATGTTTTCCAAGAATGCTTGGGGTGTTGTATTGTATGAGTATTGTACTCTACTTACTGTGAATTTATATAAGATTGCTCATAAACATGTTCTCATTAAAATATTTAGCAATTCTGTTTTAAAAACACACACATATAAATGCTTCTTATAACATTTTCCATGAAATTTCTTTATTCATTTGTAGCATATATTTATTATGAAGAAAATAGTGCTTCAACTCTAATAATAAAGCCAAACGTTTGCAGCAAAATCACTGTGTCTTCTGCTCTTTTGACTTTGGGTTGTTGTTTTTTTGTGGGGGGGGGTGTTGTACAGTCCTAGCTACATTATCTAACCCCAGTGAAGAAAATTAAGTCAATGTGAAAGTATACTCTGTTTTTTTACAGAGAGGTCACGAATAGTCTTTCTTCCCTTGGTAGTCACCAGTGTTCTTATTACACTTCATTTATATAGTTGAAGGACTCAGGAGAACCAGCTGGGCTCCCTGTCTGCACTCATCAAGTGTTAATTTCTGAAAGAGGTACTGCTGTCATGAACAAGTGCCAAAGGTGCTCTGGTGGTCCTGCCAAACAACAAGAGCTCTTAATTAGCACCAATGTTCAATCAGGCTGCTTAACCTGCCACAGTGCTGAAGAGGTCATGTTCCTTCCTGCGGCAGTGCCAACAGAAAATACCCAAGAACAGCCCCCAATGATTTTTTTTTTTACTGTAAGAACAGTTGCCAAAGGAAACTGATTCTAGAGTAATGCAGTGTTTCTTTTACAGAGTTGTAAAGAGAAATGTGCATGTACTTTGAAAAATCAGTTCCTCTACTGGATGTAAATTTTCCAACGTTTTATGAAGGTTGTTTTATGTTTATATGCCTGTTGCAAATATGGAAGTTTATTTCTTAGTTGGAGCTTTTAAGATGTAGATGAGCATAAGCATTTTAGTTGTTGGGCATATGTGGTGTACTATGCCTGTTCTGCAAAGTCTTTCAGTATTTTCAGTTCAGTTAAGTGACATGCTTCATGAGCTGCCAGTATATTTAAATACCATCTCATGTAAATGACTATTCTTAAAGAAGCTCGTGATCAGCTGGTAAAATAATTTTTTACATAGTCTGTTCAAAGGTGTGAAACACCAAGATTACTAATTTTCAGGGTATTAAACCTGCTTTCCACAATTCTAAAAATGAAAAAATGTGTTTAACAAATTTAATTTTAAAGGATGGTTCAAATTTTATTTGAAGGAAAAATCTCATTTCAAGAGAAATTTTTACCAAAAGAGAATTATGTCCATTACTGTGCAGAAGAGACATTATACAGCATACTTGGCTGCTGTGTGTTAGGTACAATACAGTACAAACAAAAAGCTGATGTTCTGCCATGATATCACATAACTGACTTTAAGTCTGTCTTTCTATATAAGTATATACTAGTATAGTGGTTCCCAACCTTGGGTAACCCAGGTGTTCTTGGACTGCAACTGCTAAAAACCCCAGCCAGCACAGCTGGTGGTGAAGGCTTCTGGGAATTACATTCCAAGAACACTTGGGTTACCCAAGGTTGGGAGCCACTGTACCAGTTGATCCTAGTAATAGTATTGTGCAGTTGTTGGGTTTGGATTTTGATTCTATGGAACAACACAGCCACTGTGTTTTTATAACATTTTATGATATTTTTGCTCTTTTTATCTTGTTGTTCATAAGGAAATTTTCGGCAACATGCTGACCAATTGACACCAAAGAGTAGGAAATAGTAAATTTAGTAAGTAAGAAGAGTAATTTTAGAAAACAGGGCAGTTCAAGATGAATTTGAGCTGAAGATCAAGGAAATAAAAAAATTAGCTGAAGAAGCTGATTTTCTAGGATGGAAGAAGGATTGGATCAAGAACATGTATGCCCTTTTCACAGATATTTGATAGCATATTTCATCTTTGGATCAACTTCTGCTTTTCCTTTCAGTGTATAATATTTTATTCAACCATGTGGAAGGAAAGAATGTTGTGTTATTTGTTGCAGTTAAATAAAATAAATGAATTTGAATAAGAATGATGCCAACAGAAGTGGTCTTGTTTGTGTTGGAAGATTTGCTCTTTGGAGTAATTGCAATATAATATTCAAAAGCTATAAGCCAGAATAAGGTGTAGACCTTACTTCCCAAATTTTTCCGTAGGACTTAGACAGATGTAATGTTTTCTCTTTAAACATATGTAACAAACATACTACAAATCATGAGAAGCGTGTGTATAAAATGAATGATTATTTGTGCTTTAGTGGTTTTTGCTGGTGTTCTGCCATATAAAAAGTGAAAACCCCTGTGTATATCTGGAGACTAATAAACAGCTGCAAAGTTGTAAAAGATGGATGGCTGCTAAGACTGTTCTGTTGACACAGCCCCTGTGCATTATAAAAGGCTACCTTACCCTTTTCAGAGTGAAAATACATTGGAATGTTTTCTCATCTTATTGTGCAGTTGGAAGCATGAATTCTAATCCTTTTGTACATACATGCTTATTGTGGCAACCACATTGTTCTGATGATTTTGCACAAGGCTGAAAGAATTTGATGTATCTGTTAAGTTAGGATTTCAGGGAAGATTGCTGCCTCTATTACAAAAGTGAATCCTCATTATTTGCATAGTTTCCCTCATTGTCTTACTTCATTTTCAGCTGCTGCTTTACATAATAGTTTAATTTTGTGTAAACATAAAAGCAAAAAGAGCCTTTCTGAGTCTTATCTGAGTAATAGTAGAATTTTTATTGTATGCATAAATGTTTAGTTGAAGTATATTGTCTGTTCAGTGCATTAGGATCTGTATTACTTGGACTTAACCTCAAATGTGGAACGCGTTTGTGCAAATCATACACATAAAAATGTAACACTGGCTTGCATATGCATGATTTTAATTGCATTTTGCCTTCTTCACTTGAACTCCTCAGAAGAGGTAAATGTTACCTTAAAGTCTGCCTATATGAGTTCAAATAGCAAGGCGGAAGCATGGATACACTTCAGGTTCAGCACTTCATTCGGTATGAAGTTCTTTCTACTTAAGTTAAATGTCGTCCAGGAGGCAATACTGTAATTCAGAGGAAGTTGACCTCTCGCCCACCTGATGTTTTGGAATACAAATTCTATTATTCTTAACTATTGGATGTGCTGTCTTGGATTTATGAGAATTGTCATCCAAAACATCTGAAAGATGCCAGGCTGCCTATTTCTGTTGGGTAGCTACTTGCATTGTCATGGTTAGACTGATTGTTTAGATATGTGAGCAAAAGATACATAAAAAGTGTGTTGTGTTGTGTAGGTTTTCCCTACATCTTCAAACTTTGTCAGTTACATAGATTCAACATAACTGTGTAAATACTTCACATTCAGCAAAGCCAATACAGTAGTACCTCGGTTTACGAAATTAATGCGTTCTACGGGACATTATGTAAAGCAAAAAATTTGTAAAACGGAACGCGGATTGCCATAGGAACGGGGGGTGGCGCTATAAACCTCCAGGCACAATGCATTCTGGGGAAACTTTCTTTGTAAACAGAAACAAACAAACAAACAAAAAATGTAAACCGAGGCATTATTTTCAATGGATTTCCGTTTGTAAACCGAAAATTATGTTAACCGAGGCGTTTGTAAACCAAGGTACTACTGTAGTATGAATATTGTTTCTATGACAAAGTTTTACATTATTTTGCAGTACCAAGCTAGTGTTATGTAGCACCTCCAAAAACTTAACTGAGAACCCAGTTGATCTGTAAGATATAGAGTTTTGCATAGTACTGCAAAATGTGGGGTTTATGCTACAAGCCATTATAAAACCTTGGCATAGGTTTTTGAGTGAAATAAACTTTTGTTGATTGTTTGTCATTTACTAGAAACCACAGTTTTATCTGTCAGTTTTGAGTGGTACTGTAAAATACAGGATTTCTGCTGCAAAATGCTGCAAAGCTACTACAACATGTTTGCATAGCATTTTGGAAGATCCCTAATCTTTAGATATATAGTTAACAAAGCTGTGTGTTTGTGTTCACAAATGGAAGAGCTCCCACCCATATTTTCTGCACTGCAGCTCCAGTTATCAAACCCCCAAACCACCTAAACAAATCAAAAGTTTTTGTGGGGCAATGCCAGCATTACATGAGCAAACAGAAGGAAAGTTTATGTATGGTGTTTAATATCACTGTACAAAAATAACTTTTTTGTATTCCTGCAGAATAAACATCTTAGATTCTAGAAGTTAAATGAGACAAGCCTCAGTATCATTTTTAATCTGTTAAAGGGACTTTTGGTAACTTTCATGCTAAGCAGCAGAGATGAAATTTTCCTAATTCTAGGACTTCCAGTCCCAGAGGTAATCTAGAACCCCCCAGGCAGACATCTGGGACTGGGAGAGAAGAAACCAGAAGGCAGAAGACATATTATCACAGTTATCTGTTTCACTACCTATGGTTTAACTCGAAAGAAGGGAACATCTCATCAGTAGCATAGCTTTCTGAAAGTCACCCAAACTCTCCATGGGAAGGGAAGTCTCGTTACCCATTAGATTCTATAGATAAATACTCAACTATCCAAACTGCACCAGAGCACAGACAGAATTCTGACTCCTGTCCTCTGAAGATGCCAGCCACAGACACTGGCGAAACGTTAGGAAGAAAAACCTTAAGAACACGGCCAAACAGCCCAGAAAACCCACAACAACCATCGGATCCCGGCTGTGAAAGCCTTCGAGAATACAGATTCTATAGAGTTAGATTCTTGGTAACTTTTGGGACTAGAAGTCCTAGAATTATGAAAATCCCATTCCTACTAAGCATATACTTTCAAAATCGTATCTTTGCTTTTCTCCGTTCACTTGGGTTTCCTTTGATAAAACACACAGTTAGTGGTTGAAATTATTTTAATACAGTGGTGCCTCGACTTACGAACTTAATTGGTTCCGGAACTCCGGTTGTAACTCGAAATGGTCGTAAGTCGAAGCACCATTTCCCATAGGAATGCATTGAAATGCAATTAATCCGTTCCGGCCGAAGAAAAAAACCACCAAAAAAACACACTGCAAGACCCATCGGAAACGCGATTAATCCGTTCCGGCCGAAGGGGGGGGGGGGGGAAGAAAAGCAAACAAACTGTGCAAGACCCTTCGGAAATGCAAAAAAAGCAAAGCAAAAGCAAGCACACCGTGCAAGACCCATCAGAAATGCAAAAAAAGCAAAGCAGAAAGCAAGCAAACTGTGCAAGACCCATCGGAAATGCAAAAAAAGCAAAGCAGAAAGCAAGCAAACCGTGCAAGACCCATCGGAAATGCAAAAAAAAGCAAAGCAGAAAGCAAGCAAACCGTGCAAGACCCTTTGGAAATGCAAAAAAAGCAAAGCAGAAAGCAAGCAAACCGTGCAAGACCCATCGGAAATGCAAAAAAAGCAAAGCAGAAAGCAAGCAAACCGTGCAAGACCCATCGGAAATGCAAAAAAAGCAAAGCAAAAAGCAAACAAACCCCGCAAGACCCATCGGAAATGCAAAAAAAGCAAAGCAAAAAGCAAATAAACCCCGCAAGACCCATCGGAAATGGGGGGAAACCCCAAAAAGCAAACAAACCCCCCAAGACCCATCGGAAAATGGGGAAAAAAACCCACCAAAAACAAACACTGCAAGACCCATCACAGCATAGAAACATAATCCCACCACCCAGCCCAAAACCACGCTGCAAAACCCACCCAGAACAGTTTTTAAAAAACAGAAAGCAGCACCTTACCTTACCAGGCAGTCCAAAGCCTCCTCTGATCGCACTCACTTCAACCGTTGGGGCGAAATTGCTACAGAGAAGCAGCCTCTTCGCCTACCAACGGTTAGCAATTTGAATTTCCCGCCTTTTTTCCCTGCCTTTTTCTGTTCGTAACTGGAAGCTCCGGCCGCAAGTCGAAGCAAAATTTTGCGGCCGGAGCTGGTCGTAACTCGAAATGGTCGTATGTCGGGACGTTCGTAAGTTGAGGCACCACTGTATATGTGTTCCTCACAGAATTCGTGGAAACTGAGTCTTTATAGCCTTTATGTTACCTTCAGCATGCTTCGAAGTAGCTAAAGTGTTCACATCAGACACTTGAGGGAAAACGATTCAAGGGCTATAGAGCTTCTGTGGTAATAGAAACTTAATTCTGAAAAGCGGGCAGCCATGTGAACAGCTGAATTGCAGTGGAGCCTTGACAAAGTGTGTGGCAAATACTGGTCTCAGAGAAATGAAAGTTTTCATGTTAGGAAAACCTTAGAAATACATGATGTGCTTTTTCAGTCCCTTGTGAGCTTTTTCAGTGGTAATAAACTGTGGGTTGGATCTATGACAAGTTAGTCATGAATTCATTGAAAACAAATTACAACAATGTGAGAATGAGTTGGATCCAGCCTGTTTGGTGGAGTCAATAGAATGAGACCTATTGCCCCTCTAGGCAATACAGATCAAATACGTTCCTGTCTTTAAAATGTGTCAGGGACAAAATAGCTGTAAAAGTACTTTTCACATATAAATGTGCTATCAAAATCTAGTAAATAAAGTTTGTTTTATATAAAATGTTAAAGTTGCTATGGGAAGCACTTCCTGTCAGAGGGCTCATCTAAGTGTGTTGAAGAGAAAATCCTATATATTACTATCCTGTTTGATGTGTGACTTACTTTGCTATTTGCAGAATTGCTTGTCTCTCATAGGAATCTTATGCCCTGCCTGTTAGGTATGATGCTTAAAAATATTTCCCACCCCCTTTTTTAAACAGTGAGGAAGTCTTGGACTATATGTACTTTTGAAATAATATGAAGTACGCTTGTACTCCCAGAAGTACAAGCTGGATTTCGAAGGGGCAGAGGAACTAGATACCAAATTGCTAACATGCGCTGGATTATGGAGAAAGCCAGAGAGTTCCAGAAAAACATCTACTACTGCTTCATTGACTACGCAAAAGCCTTTGACTGTGTGGACCACCGCAAACTATGGCAAGTTCTTAAAGAAATGGGAGTGCTTGACCACCTTATCTATCTCCTGAGAAATCTATATGTGGGACAGGAAGCAACAGTTAGAACTGGATATGGAACAACTGATTGGTTCAAAATTGGGAAAGGAGTACGACAAGGCTGTATATTGTCTCCCTGCTTATTTAACTTATACTCAGAATACATCATGCGAAAAGCTGGGCTGGATGAATCCCAAGCCGGAATTAAGACTGCCGGAAGAAACATCAACAACCTCAGATACGCAGATGATACCACTCTGATGGCAGAAAGTGAGGAGGAATTAAAGAACCTCTTAATGAGGGTGAAAGAGGAGAGCGCAAACAATGGTCTGAAGCTCAACATCAAAAAAACGAAGATCATGGCCACTAGTCCCATCACCTCCTGGCAAATAGAAGGGGAAGATATGGAGGCAGTGACAGATTTTACTTTCTTGGGCTCCATGATCACTGCAGATGGTGACAGCAGCCACGAAATAAAAAGACGCCTGCTTCTTGGGAGGAAAGCCATAACAAACCTAGACAGCATCTTAAAAAGCAGAGACATCACCTTGCCGACAAAGGTCCGCATAGTCAAAGCTATGGTTTTTCCAGTAGCGATGTATGGAAGTGAGAGCTGGACCATAAAGAAGGCTGACCGCCGAAGAATTGATGCTTTTGAATTGGGGTGCTGGAGGAGACTCTTGAGAGTCCCCTGGACTGCAAAGAGAACAAACCTATGAATTCTGAAGGAAATCAACCCGGAGTGCTCACTGGAAGGACAGATCCTGAAGCTGAGGCTCCAATACTTTGGCCATCTCATGAGAAGAGAAGACTCCCTGGAAAAGACCCTGATGTTGGGAAAGTGTGAAGGCAAGAGGACAAGGGGACGACAGAGGACGAGATGGTTGGACAGTGTCATTGAAACTACCAACATGAATTTGACCCAACTCCGGGAGGCAGTGGAAGACAGGAGGGCCTGGCGTGCTCTGGTAGTCCATGGGGTCACGAAGAGTCAGACACGACTTAATGACTAAACAACAACAAACACTTTTTATTTCTGTGCACAGATAGATTTTCCTTTCTGCTAGTTGAAATCTGCAAACTTGATTAAAGTGTATAAAGAGAAAATAGAATTTCTGTCACCACATACTTTATTTGAGGTGAGGTTTGGCTTCACCTATGCAATAGTGCTCTATGACCTAATTTTTTATTATAAGATGTCAACAAGTAATAGACGTACAGTTCCAGGACTTTCCTTGAATTGTATATGTACCACATTCCTTCATCCTTGAAGGAATTTGTCATAGGAGGAGGCTTGGAGTGAAATCCAATATAGCTATTGTAAAAGACTCTTCTTTCATAGAAATGTGCATGTCCTATTTCAGATTTGGTGGGGTTTTTTAAATAACTTGACCGCATATATAGAGAGAGAAATGTCTGTTGGGGGGCTGCTACTAAAATGCTTTCAAATGTCATTTTATAGATTAGTTTGTAACCTTAACTTGTGAGTCACCGGTTTGGTGGACTGGCTACTCAGATTTTCGTATGTTTGCTTCTCCATATTGCAGTTAAAATGAAAGTAATCTTACTAGTCACCAAGGTCAAGAATACTCATCCTTTCATTTATTGCCCCCTCCTTTTAATTGTCTTAACTTTATGGCTTAATGTTGCATTTTTGCCATTCAGTGTGCTATCAGTATTACCCAAAGTACAGCACCTATAATCTTAGATTTGTTCTTTTAATGCTGTTTTTTCCCCTTCAAGTGTTACATTGTGTAATCCTTGTTCCAAAATTCAGAAGCAAGCAATGATGAACAGTCTAGTAATGATTTAAGAAAGGTATGCACTAAAGGGAGAATGGTCTTATATGTAAGCAAGGTTAAATTTCCTAAACCATGCTGTTCAACAGGATTCTAAGGCAATTTTTAAAATTACAAGTAATGTATTGGAAACATATGTTTTTGACCTATATCATTAGCATGAATCCAGCTCAGATTTGTATTAGTGAGAAATTGTTAGCAGATGAGATCTCTTGGTGGCCTATGTGAAAAGAACTGCCCATCTGATCTCCCTCCCAGTAGACAGATGTTTTCATCATAGAAAGAAGCACTATGGACATCTCTTCTTGCTAGTCTGAGCAAGGAAGTGAACAAAGATAAATTGATTAAGTTCAGTTTTATCTGTGATATTTCCTATTGTCAGAAAATAAGCTCTCTTTTGAAATATTGTTTTGCCAGGCTGTCTGAGGTACAACAATAAGAAACATTTAATATGCTTTCCACATATTATTCCGGTCTATAATTTTATATGGGTTCTTTGTAGAACATTTCTTTCTGTATAGCAGTGTTGTGTGTACTTAAAAGACACAATGTGGTTGTGTTCTGTGGACTTCCACATTTCACTGGTGTTTCCACACTCACAGTTTTCCATACTAATGCCCAGCTAGTGTTCTTTGCTTTTGGTATGCACATTGCTGCTGCCCAAAGTTGAATGGGAGGGTTAGAGATTCACTTCCTCAAGACTCCACAGGCTTCCTGGTTATGTTCCTCTGTCCAAGGCCACTGGCTTTTCCAAGGCTGCCTGATACTCAGTTGACAGAGATATATGGTAGCAGTACTCACTGAAGTGCATATATGCTGACCCCTGCGCTCTTCATAGCTGGACAGAAATGTAAAAAAGCCCCTCACCACATTTACACAATGTAAAAAAGTCCCTCTAGCATCTTAGTTCATAGGATGCTAAGAATTTCTACATTGAAAGGTAGATTGGTATCGTATTTTTCTGTGTATAAGACGCCCCCATGTATAAGACGCCCCCACTTTTCTAACCCAAAATTAAGAAATCAGTATTTTAAACATAAAACAGAATACATTTTTATCTAGTAATTAGGTAACATTTACATGCCAGTACTGTCATATTATGCGTCACACTTAGCTTTGAACGTATCACTTTATTCAGCCTCTGGGCTCAAAACACTCGGACATTATCAGTCCCAGTTGCATCTGTTTGCAGAGGCAAGGTATGGGCAGTTTTGTAATTGTGTGGTTCTCTCCTTGGCTTACTTCCATGTATAAGACGACTCTCAATTTTTAGTATAAAGATTTTAGACAAAAGTATCGTCGTATACACGGAAAAATATGGTAATTTGGAATGTATGAGGTATGGATGTTGCAGGAAAAATCTACAATAAAGTGGTGGGGGAAAGATGAACCTCGTATCCCTGGAGTAAGTGAAGTTTTGTGGCCAGAATCCAGCCAGGTATAGACAGCTGGTGTACATACTGTGTTTTATTCAGGCAGGAATGATGCACAATGCTCTTATGGAGTGCCATCATAGTAACAACTAATGCAAATATAGCTGTTCCAAACTCCATTCCTTACTCTATTATCCAACTAAACAGAAATTCCAAAGACATCAACATTGTATATATAGATGCCCCAACTTCTGAGAAAGATAAAATTATATTAAGAACTCAGAGCTATTATAAAATATTATAGAAAGCAATGTCCAAATTTCATAATGGAGGATTCTAAGAAAGGAAAGATACCCATGGAGATTTGGCTGGAAAATATCTATCTGGAACACAAAATGAATGTGGGGAACAGACAAACCAGTTCTGTGAAGAACAGTTTGTAGTCATCATTGCTGTGTTGGAATTACCACTAAGGAGACTGTACACATGGAAGTTCCAGCAAAATGGCACTACACGTAGCATTGTAAGAAATCAAACATATTATATCTTAGTTAATAAGAGGTGCAAAAGCACTTTTAAGTCAGTAGAAACATATCCCATAGCTGACACAAATGCAGCTTATAATTATATTGTCAATATAGTTTGAATCAAATTAAAGAAAATAAAGTATGTGAAACATAGATATTAAATAGTTTTATGATCCATTGCATGTACTATTATTAAGTGAAAGTTTGTGAAGACATCAAAAAGATGATATACTCAAATAGCTTAGATGTAACTGTAACTTATTCTAAACTGACAGAGATATTAGTAGATGTGACTATTAGTAGATGATGAACCTCAAAAATCTAAAGGTAGAAAAAAAGAAATAGGTGACAGAAGAAATATTAGAGTTCATGAAAGAGAGATGGAAATTGGGGGGGGGGGCAGTATCAAAGAATTAGAGAGCAACATTCAAAACAAGAGAAACAAAAGAAAAAATGGCCATCCAAGCAATATGAAGAAATGGAAAACCTAGAAAAGATCCATGAATGCTCTAATGTGCATAAAAAGATAAAGGAGGTAGCAGACATATTCAGAAAATGATGATGCCCACTATTAATTTGTAGGAATATTTATCTGATACATAACAGCAATTGTAAAATCACAGTGTGGAGTAAGTATGTTAAAGAACTGTTTGAAGATAGCAGACCAATAGAATATATTTTACCAAATGTAAATTCTGGGTTTACAGCTGCATCGGGTCCTTTCAAGGGTAAAAATATTTTTTGTAAAAAAATTAAAAATAAAATTAGAGATAAATTAAAATCTGAAATGCATTACAGTTGACAGAAAATGTCATCATCCCACTGATGATTTATTTTGCACAAGTAAGAGATGATAACATGTATTTTAGTGCATTTTAAAAGTCAAAAATGCAAAACAAGTATCATTCCTAAAATTTGGCTGATACCGACTTTCATTACATTTCCAGAAAAGAAAAAAATGCCAGAGCTTGTAGTTACTTCAGAATAATAAACTCAGTGAGCTATTTGTGTAAGATTTTCCTGAAGATTATACTAGCCAGAATGTATAAGAATTGCAAAGAAAGACCAGGAGACATGCAGTTTGGATTCATATGAGGTTTTAGAAACTGAAAACAGTATCCTGTCCCCGTGCCCTTAAGGAGAAATGCTGTGACATGAACATGGATATATATGCTTGCTTTGCTGTCTGCAAGAAAACCTATGACAAAGTCCAACATGGCAAGCTGTTGGAGTTATTGGTAAACAAAGGTCTATATTCAGTTTATATAATTGACAACCTGTACTTGCAATAACCTGCAGTAAAAGTTGAAGGTCAGATGACAGGAGTCATAGAGTTACGAAGACAAATATGGCAGCATTGCTTTTCAGTGTATACTCCAAAAATAGCTTTAGAGGACCACATGCTGATTCAAGTGACAGTGTTATTCTCAATAGAGACATTATCAGTGACATCCAATGTTCTTTCTTTCTTTCTTTCTTTCTTTCTTTCTTTCTTTCTTTCTTTCTTTCTATTCATATGCTGTTTTTTCTCCCTATACCAAGGCAGCTCACAGCAATTACAATTCTACAATAATAAGTACAAAAGACTATACAAAACTATATAAAAAAGCAATTGAACATCAATCAAGATTAAAACTAAGATTAAAAACAATTTTAAAAACATTTTAAGGTATCTACATTTCATAAATATAGCATTCTCTAGTCCCTCACTTGCTGCTTTAAAACCTGCCTGAAAAAGAAGGTATTTGCCTAATAATAGGAGGGCAATATATCTGTGAAGATTCTCAGTCATCCAGGTGAGGTTATCTGGAAGTTGAGTCATGGCAACTGGACTTCTTTCTTATTTGGTTGAAATGTTTCACTACTCATCCAGGTAGCTTCTTCAGTCTGAGGGGATCAGGGGGTCTCCTACCAAATCTCCTATTTATCATTCTGCCCTTTCAGCCACCCCCAGAGAGATCGGGACTGCACCACCAGAAAGACCACTGTTAATGACTTTTAATGACCCATGACAATGGGTGGAGAAGGACTGCAGAAGTGGGATTTTCACTCACCCCTGGTCCTTTGTCCATAGCCTGTTCAGACCAGGGGGAAGTGAAAGCAATGTGGAGGATATATCAGGGATCTCATAGCAAGAAAGAAGTCCAGTTGCCATGATAGAAGGACAAGTTGGGTAAGACCAACCTGACTTGTCAGGGCAGTGCATTCCAAAGCCTGGGAGCAACCACTGAGAAGGCCCTCTCCCATCACCTCAGCAAATGAGCTTGGGAAGGTGAAACCAAGAAAAGGGCCTCCTCGAAAGATCTTAAAAGCCAAGTAAGCTCATATGGGTGGTACCATTCAAGTAGCCTGGACTTACGCTGTATAGTGCACAACCAGAATGTTTGTTTGTTTGTTTATAATATTTTTTTACTATTCCTTTCTTCTTAAGAAGGACCCAAGACACCTTACATCATTAAGAGCAGTAAATATGCAAATACTGAAAACAAATTTAAAAACCACACTAAAAAATGGTAAACAGAAGTAACACCAAAAATACATTCAAAGCAGTAAGGCACAACAATCCATTTAACACCCCACTCACGCAGCCAGTCACTAAGGGAATCATAGAATAATTGAGTGGGAAGGGGCCTATAAGGCCATCAAGTCCAACCCCATGCTCAATGCAGGAATCCAGATCAAAGCAGATCTGACAGATGGTTGTCCAGTTGTCTCTTGAATGCCTCCAGCATAGGAGTGTTCACCACTTACCAGGGCAATTGGTTCCAATCTCATACTGTTCTACCAGTTAAGAATTTTTTTTTCCTGATATGCACCCTAATCTGGCTTCCTGTAAGCCTTGTGATACCCCACTGGTTACCTCCTCTCAGTTTGAGAAGGAGCCATTGATAAGCACTCTCTGAGTATGATTCGTTCACCAACTGTGTATCCACCTGACAGTTGTTCTATCCAACCCATACCTAGTTTGCTTGCTAATCAGAATATTGTGGGGCACTTTGACAAAGTCTTTGCTGAAGTCAAGATATATTACCTCCACAGAATTCCCTCCATCTATCAGGGAGGTCACTGATAAAAAAATGCAAGGTGTTTGCAGAATGATAGCTTTATAACCTGATCCAGAATTTTTCCTGGAATTGATGCCAGGTTGACTGGTCTGTTGTTCTCTGGTTCCTCTTCTTTGCCGTTCTTAAAGATAGGGACGTTAGCCCTCCTCCCATCATCCAGCACTTGCGGAAAGCTTACATGAAGAGAAAAATCCTTGTCTGCTTGTGGAAAGACAGCAAAGATGGGGCCAGCCTGGCCTTTTGTGCGAGGGAGTTCCAAAGTTTGATAGCAGCAACAGAGAAGGCCCTCTCCCGTATCTCTGTCAAAAGCACCTATGGGACCGAGATGAGGGACTCTCCTGATGATCTTAAAATTCAAGCAGGCTCATAAAGGGAGATATAATCATTGAAATAACTTTATATGTAATAACCCCTGTACAACCCAAGCTGTACAGGGCTTTATAGGTAATAACCAGCAGTTTGAATTGAGCCCAGAAAAAAACTGGCAGTCAATTAAGCTGTTGTAATAAGGGAGTAATGTGCTCCTTGTAACCAGTGCCAGTCAGTAGTTTGGCTGCAGCGTTTTGAACCAGCTGATGTTTCCAAACACTCTTCAAAGGCAGCCCCACTGATTGCAGTGAGAGAGTTAAATATATGCTGGAATAAGTATTATTTTGTTCTTCTGTGCACAGGTTTTTGGTAACCAAAGAAACATATACAAATCAATATGTTTCAATCTCTTACTACTTTTAAGTTTAGATTCCCAGTGTGGTGTACTGGATAAAGTGACGGACTAGGACTCTGGAGAACAGGGTTCGAATCCCCACTTGGCCAAGGAAACTCACTGGGGGAGTGGAATCACTCCTTAAATATCTCACTTACCTTGAAAGGCATATTAGGGTTGCTATAAGTTGGTTTCAGCTTGACAGCGCAGAACAGACACACACCTTTAAGTCTACATTTACTGTCTGGAAGACTTAAGCAAGTTTCTTAGAGAAGAAAAAAAACAACAACCCCAGCAACCCACTAATAAGAATAACCAATTATAACTGGGAAGTCTAAGCTAACCATCTGATTTTTTGGTCTAAAGAACAAGTATACCCAGGTTATCCAAGCATGTATTCAGTCCATTTATTTTGCTTTGAACACCTTATACCTGCTAAAAATATAATTTTAAAGACTGTTTAAAATATCTTAACAAAAGGGTCAGCTCGATCAACGTTTTCTTCTTCCACTTCCTATTCTATGTGACCAGAATGTGTTCCCCCCCAGCACCACCATTATCATTTAAGTTAAAGTGGTTCATGAGAAGACATGCTCGTCAGTACAAAAGCAGACTGGTTTTTAAACAATAATTTAAGATGACAACAATATAAAGTCCTTACCTTCTCTCACATGTACAGTATATTGCATACTCTCTCTTTTTATGTAACGTTGTAGCCTTGACAATGTTAACAGGGAAATAAATTTACTGAATAAAGCGATTCTTTAAGCTTGAGCGTTTTGGAATTTTTCCAGTGAGTGAATCAACCTTTCAGATTTCACTGGCATTTTGTTGGCAACTCACTCAGAGCTTGCTCCTGTGTGAATGCATTTCTTGGCCCCTTCACAGTATGTACTTCTCCTCAGAAGTAAGTCCTATTAAATTCAGTAGAATTACATGAGGGTAAACATATATAAGATTGCAGCCTAAGTTATCTAATACTGGTCTTTTTGTTTGGTTACTATAGTAATGCTTCTATAATTTCCCTATACTTAATTTCCCTAGACTTCTTACCCGCTAAATTGAAGAAGCACTATACTGAACTGTGGGAAGTAATCAGAAAAAAAAAGAATTTAAGAAATGAAATAAATAGCAACTGTTTGTTTTATGTCTGTTTTTAACAAGATAGTGCTGTTAGTAGGGTAGGTATTTCAGATGGGACATAATATAAACTAGCTGTTGCTGATTGTAGAGGGATTCATCATGGCCAGAATTCATCACTTTATTGTTAATTATAATAAAATATAATCTGTAATACATTTTAAAAGTATGCGTTCTCTTTTTTTGTATCTCATATGATTTATAGGAATACAATCAGCACAAGAAAAATAGGTGTTTTTTTAGAAGGTGAGGTAAAACTTTTGGACTAACTATAAAATTAGATTATATAGAGGAGAAATAAGGCATAGTCAATTCATCGAAAGCTGAAAGCCTTTATTAAAATATGCCAATAAAATAAATGTCGAGACACGTGGTTTAGAAAACAATTTGGAGCATTTAGATTGTTGGTCGATATTTCTTTAAGATGAAACGGGGAATGGTGTAAATATGACTTTGTGAAATGTGGGGAATAGCAGGTGGTCAACAGTTAAATTACATAATAAGTAAGATGATAGATTACTATGTTAAACCTTGTATTTATTACTTGTAACATGATGGATTGTCATGATTTAAAAATAAATAATTTTTTAAAAAACACTAAAGATAAACCTGTTGTTGATAATAATTATGTTTGTTCGTTCTGAGAGAGCCCCCCCCCCGTCCCTCCTCTAAGAGCACATACCCATATCTGTTCCTGTAGAAAATAAAAGTTTAAAATTAGGTCAATATAATTCTTCCACTCTACTGAAATATAAGTAACTATTTTTGAAGTATCATCTGAAATGTTCAGTAATAAACATAGTTTAGAATGAGCTAAAAAGAGAGTCCAACTGGCCATGTAAGAATTTTTTGTATGTGAAACAGAGAATTCTTACATAGTTTTATTCTATCTCTAGTTTGGCTGATTTGTTCTCTGGTACTGGGAAAGTGGGCAAGATATAAGTGTTGCTTTACATATAGCAGTACCAAGTAAATTACATTCTGCAAGAGAGATAATTCTTGGGTGACCTTGGGACCAGTTACAATCTTTTAGCCTGATCTATCTCAAATGGTTGTTGTGAAGATAAAATGGGGAGAAGGAAAGCCTTACTCTATACGATACACTGAGCTCCTTGGAGGAACGAAGGGATAGAAATTTCACACATAAATAGGAACTCTTCATCTGCTTAATGTCCGGTTTTAATCACAATTGAAGATACCCCAGGTTGTGTGTTAATTATGGTGTCTTGACTATATATCTAAATAATGAATCAGTTAATGAGCAAAGCCCAAGCATCAAATTAATTTCTCTGATCCATATTGTGGTCTTCTGTCTCCTGCCATTTCTTGGAATGAGTTGGGGAAACCTCTCTCCTTTCCTCATGCAATCCAGCATTGGAAATCTATTGCAACATAGGATGCATAAGAATTCAGACTTTATTTTCAACTACTGTACTGCTGTTTGTCAGATTGTGAACAAACCATCACCTTAGTACTGAGCTGCTGGCAATTTCAAACACCTGCCAAAGTAACAAGGCCTCTTCACATAAATAAGTAGAACTTTACCAGGGATTTCAATTTGAAATGGCCTGCCTTGCAGTACATTGAGTGTGCAATACTGTTAAAGAAGGAAGAAAGTATGTCCTGAACTGCAATGCTTGTGCAGTAGTTAAGCTACTTAGGTGACTTGAATAAATTTTAAATTTATATTTTAAAAATACTCAGTATTTCAAATGTTTTGAACCATTGTAGATGGAAGCAAAGATTTCCTTAAGTGAGGCATACATATGGAGAGAATAATTTCCAAACTGCCCAAAGTAAAAATGGTAAAAGTGACTTCTGATGCCCAGGTTTTTCAACATCTGGATTGTAATGTTGCTTTTTGTAATACCTCTGCAATACCATAACAGCAGGGTGCATTAATGAGAGTTTCAGTCTGAAAGCCACAACATCAGTGAAATTTATAGATGTCAGGTCATTAACATTAGTCAAACATTGTTTCTGTGGTTTTACTTCCAGTTTTAAGTAGGTATAATAAAAGTCATTTACTGGCTATAAGCCTGAGTGTCTTTAGACGATGAAATTTCAGTTAACTATTCTGTATTTAAACTAGTACGAGTTTTAATCTATGCTATAAGTATTTTTGTGAAAAATGCTTAGTAGGTTGGTTCAGGACCATTTAAAAAGTTATGTCTGGTTTAACTGTTTTTCCCTTCACATTAGAAATTTAAACTAACCTATAATGCTTAATAATTAAATGCTTTAACATTTTAAAGTGAAGCAGCAATTAGACATAAAGCAGAGACACCATTTGAGTTTAAAAAATCTCAATCTCAGATTTTTCAATTTATTATATTAAAATTTCTATACTTACTTCAGTAGAAATTCTCACTTAAAAGCTGGGAAAAATAATGCTTTCTTGACAGCTTATATTAATAAGCTTTCAAAAATGACATTTAATCTTGAACCAGAAACTGAAAATAACAGTTGAATGAAAGAAACAGAGTTATGTGAAAATATATTTAATATATATTAAATATACAGACCCTTTTCTTAGTTTTTCAGAAAATAATCCTATGGATCTGTTTTATTCTTGTGCTTAATAATTCGTATTATTTCTGTCATATGTGGAATTATACCCAGTGTGGGGTAGAGGAAAGAGTGCAGACCAGGCTTCTGGAAACTGGGGTTTGAATTCCCACTTAGCCATGAAAACTCACTGGGGAATGGAACTGGTAAAAGCACTCTTTAAATATCTCACTTACCTTATAAGCCCTGTTGGAGTTACTTTAAGTCAGTTCCAACTTGACAGAACATAACTAGCTATGGAACTATAAGTATTTCTGTAATTCATGTGTTGATCAATATTCAGCATTTCTAGGATGTGTTAAGGATACATTTAACATATCGTAGACATGAAATGATTGCAACACCTGCATTTTTAATGTGATAGGTTGTAACTAAGCTGTAGGTTGTTCTGCCTGTCATGTCTCCATTTCTGGATGAGTAAAAGTTCTGAAAGGCTCTAAACCTTACATTCTGTTTTTCCTGTTGAGGTCAGTTTAAAAAGATTGCTCTTTCCTTTCCTTGCTTCAGTACTCATAGTACACTAACACATAGAAAGAAAAAGTATTTACAATTGCTTCTTTGTAGTACAGAAATATAGAATTCACAAGCAATTTATTGTGGTCTTGGAAGTGTGTGGTAATGCCCTTGAGTTATCTCACATAGCATAAATAAATCTGTCTGTCTCCAGTCGGCTCAGTCTAGGTATTAGCAACTTCTCTATGTTGTGTCACTCCTTACCGAATTTCTTCTTGGCCTTTGGTAGCACAGGAGCTCAGTTTTATCATTAGTATGCTCTAGTAACTTCAGCCAAGCCACTTAGCAATTCTATACATATGTTTCCTTAATCACATCGTTGTTCTGCCATCCTGTGTTTGGTGTTAAAACTAACTTTTTTCCTTTCCTGATTTTTGTTCCTCAGACTTGCAATATATAACTTGTCTGTTATGTAGAGCCTAGAGAGAAGGTGAGGGGCTCCAGTTGCTTCAACTGTATTTATAAACTGTCCACAGTACCATTTCCACATTTAAATTAGCTTTCCTTTTTTTGTAACATGAATGTGTCATTGAAGCTGAAGCAGTATTGGACTCTAACCTGCAGCATTTCTAGAAGACAATATTAAACCTCAGTGGATACAAAGAACCTCTCTTTCAGTTCCCAGCACAACCAAAATGTACTTTAACAGCAGCAGTTGATGGTGGATGGTCTCAATAGGCAATTCATCGTGGCCAAGAGAAACAATTACCAAGCTCTATTTAATGTATAATGGATGTGGAACTGGCAAAGAGGTATTTTGGCCTTTGCTTAAAAAAACTACTCTCTCTGATATTTGCATTAAAGGGAGAAAACATTGTATTATGACTGCTGTAGTTCATGTATTTGTAGTTAATTGACAGGTCTTCTTGGCTCTTGTAATGAAAACTTGCTCTTTTTACGGCTACATGAACAACTCAGCTGCTATGCAAAGATATTCGAAAATACTGCTTAGCATTATTATTTTTTTGTTCTTTACCTAGCTGGAACTGTTGATGAAATATTATTATTCAGACCTAGGTAGGAATGAATTAGGAAGTAGCAAAGGAGGCACTTCTCTGCTGTTCCACACCATTTCACCAGCTTAATTCCAGAGGTCCTTGCATCTTGCAAAAATCAGGAAAAAAAATTGCTTTATATGTGAGTTATTCTTCCACAGTAAAAAGTACCTTCAGCCCTTTAATAATTTAAGCCTTGGCCAATGGATCTAACGACATGTTAACTTTTTCTGTTAAATAAGTTTAACCTAAAAATAAAATAATTTTTCACGCTATTAATGTGGCATTCTAAGGAATATTCTTACAGCAAGATTTAAGTTAACATTGACTCATTTGGTGGTGGTTTGAATATGCATTACTTTCTCCTTATCCCCAGAAGGAAAGCTGTATTCTTTTAAAAGAAAAAAATTTAAAAGTATAACACAAGCCTAAATAAACCAGTGTTCTCTAGAGCTCTCAGAAGGTGTAGATTTATTTACTGTAGTTAAATCATAATTAGTTCTCCAGGGATAGTGTCTTTTTAAAACTGCTTTATTGCCATCATACTGGCTTTCTAAATAATCAGAAACTGCTGTTGGTGTATTCAGGAGTACAGTTATGAATCTGCTGGGAGTAGAAACAAATGTTTGAAATTGTCAGTTGTCACTTAGAAAATATAGTGATATACTCTAGTTAGAACAAGCGCTTATGCAGCTAGTTGTAGGTATAATCACATATTAGTGATCTCTTTTCTGTCATAAAAGGTTTCATCTGCTAGTTTTCTATAAATTTTCCTTTTCAATTTTTCTGTGACCTGTTTGACCTGTACCTATAACAGTATGAAAGCCACATAGTGTTCTAATGGAAATATTCTTTTTAAAATATAATTACAGGTTGATATATAAGATACCACAAGAAATAGGTCTGATAGCAATAGCTGTTCAACAGACTCATGGGAGAGGTAAGTTATAATTCTGTTATTAGTGAGAAATGTTATTTGAAGAAATATAGAGGGTGACTACATGAGCATTTAGCCTGCTGTTTGATCTGCTGCTGGGACAAGCTGCTTCGCTCCTAAAGCCGGTGATCAGATAGCCTTTTTGCTAAAGTGAAACTGCCCCCAGAGCATTCCTGTGTGCCCTTTCTGAGTCCCTGGCAGGGGCTTCCATTTCTTAGGTACAGGTAGAATCACTCCGTTTTGGTTCATTTCCAGTGCATGCAATTGCTGGAAATGAACCAGTGTGAGCCCTCCACTGTCAATTTGCCTTCCTCTTTGAATTTCCCATATCATAAAGTGGCTTGAGAAGACAACCATTTCATGATATTGGGAAATTAAACACTTTCTCTGTGGAGGGGTAAAGGTAAAGGTTCCCCTTGACAATTTGTCCAGTCGTGTCCGACTCTAGGCGGCGGTGCTCATCTCCGTTTCCAACCCATAGAGCTAGCGTTTGTCCGCAGACAATCCTCCGTGGTCACGTGGCCAGCGTGACTAGACACGGAACGCCGTTTACCTTCCCACCGAGGTGGTACCTATTTATCTACTCGCATTTTTGCATTTTGCTTGCTTTCGAACCGCTAGGTTGGCGGGAGCTGGGACAAGCGAGGGGGGCTCACTCCGTCGCGTGTAACTGCTGTAACAGGGCAATTTTGTGATCCTTGTAACCAGCCCTGGTTGACAATCTGGCTGCAGCATTTAGGAACCAATGAAGTTTATGAATACTTCCCAAAGGCAGCTCCACATAGAGCATGAGATGTAACTAAGGCATGTGTCATCATGGCCAGATCAGGCCTTTCCAGGAACAGGCACAGCTGGCGCAGCAGTTTTAACTGTGCAAAGGCACTCCTGGCCACCGCCAAAACCTGGGCAGCCAAGCTCAGAGATGAATCCAGGAGCATCCCCCAAGCTGTGCACCTATATTCTCAGAGGGAGCATAACCCCATCCAGCACAGGCTATGTCCCCATTCCTTGCTGTACCTTGTCTGATTAAGTTTATGTTTATATACTGACCTTATTTAGCCAGATCAGCCTGCTCCAATTAGCCTGTGTAGACAAGCCCATAGTCAGCAGTGCAACTTCATAGGTTCTATCTAAATTTAGCCGTACATAGAGCAGACCATTGTAATAAATAGGACTTAAGATGGTCATGATTAACTGAAGTTCATTTGGTTGCATGAGTCTTCTTTAGATAAGGCTAAACCTGGATTCATGTCATGTTGTTCTGGACAATCATAGGCATGGGGACATTGTGGCTGTAGAATTGTAACTCCCATCAAGCCTGACTGTTGAGTGTGCTGGCTAAAATTAATGGGGACTGGTCCAACAACATCTGGATGTCCACAGATTTTCCATCTTTATCGTATGTTAATACTTAAGATTTTAGGAGCTAAAGGAGCTCTTGTAGTGTGAAACCATCTCAAATTGTCACTAAGCACTTTTCAGACTATTGTGTCTGCATGCAGTTGCCTTTTTATACTATTTTTTACAGTGAACCAATATGCATTCTCCCCCCCACTGCCCATCAGGTGTAAATGCTTCCATAACAGGCAATTACCACCAGCGGGATGCAGAAGTGACTCCGTTTTGGATTTGTGTTACTTCCCCATGCCTGAATTCACTGTCAGATTATTCCCAAAATATCTAGAATAACCTTCCTCAATCTGATGCCTTCCAGATGTTTCAGACTTCAACTCTCACCTTTTCTGACTAGTGGCCATGCTGGCTTGGATTAAGTAAAAAACATCTGGAAGGCACCCTATGTAGCTACTGATATTTTTTCTACATCTCTGCAAGGATCTTTTTATAGTCAGTGCGTAAAAGAAAAAAACAGATTATTTTTCTTAAAAACTAAATACTATATTTTAATGTGAGCTTTCAAGAATCAAATTCACTTCATCCTACATAAGGATGAGACTATATGACTGTTGTATCTATACACAGCCCCATGACCAGATGGGAATACAGATAATGGACAAAGTGACCATGGTTCATTAGTTAAAGGAATAAATTATCAAGCTGTAATTAATGTCAATTAGCAGTCTATGAGGTAACAACAGCACAGTTGATGCAAGTGGCACACTGTGTGAATCAGTGTAGTAGTTCACACTTGGTAATGATTTAAGAACCCTTGATTGATATTTAGTTCTTTTAAGTGAGTCTCTAGCAACTCTATATGTCTTAGTGGTTTCACTTTCAAGTCTTGTTTTGTAGTCCCCCCCCCCCCCCCGCCCCAGAGCAGTTGCTTTAAAATCATCCCAAGAGTGTTCAGGTAGATTGAAATGTTCTGAAACAGGAGTTTGTGTATTGCCATTGCAGATGTTAGATTTATTGTATGTCCATTTATTCTTTTGAACGCAGTTTGTCCTTTTTGTCCTATGTAGAGTGCAGAAGGGAGTTATTAGGAAAGGATGCATTGATCACATTAGCAGAGGAACAAGTAAATGTGCCCCTGATGTTGCATGCGACAACTTAATCTACAAAAGTGCACATTAAAATATAGCATTTACTCTTTAAGGCGCCACAATGTTTTGTCTCTGGTTGGTTGGTTGGTTTTGTGTTTTGTCTGGTATGCTTGCACAGGCTAATGGAGCTACTCCTTCTAAGATTATGTCTCTTGTGCTGCTAAAGCAGAAATCAAATAGTGACATTCTTTTAATGTGCATTCAGATTCATTTAACTGAATTTGCTTTTTCAAGCTGCACAGTGGCTTGGAAAGCTATAGGTAAGACAGGGTATATATACATGTGCTCCTGTTCAACATAAGGGAAATCAGAGAATATGGATTCTGTGTGGGCAGAATTACACTCCTACTGAAGGGTGAACTTTGCAGCTTAGGTGTGCTGCTGGATGCTGCCCTGAACCTGGACACTGGTTTGGTGGTGGCCATGAATGCTAGTGTGCCAGCTGTTCCTGGAAATGTCATACTACAATGATGCATGGATTACTTAAACTAACTGAGATTATTGTAACAAACTCTACGTATAGTCCCTTTGAAGACTATACACTTCAGCTAGTTCAAAATGCTGCTGCCAGTCAACTAGGACTGCTTGCAGAAATAATATAATTCCCTCTTATAGCAGCTCCACTGGCTACTAAACCATTTTGGGCCCACTTTGAAGTGTTGGTCATAAAGCACTATAAAGCCACATACAACTTGGGTCAGGGCTATCTGAAGGACCAGATCTACCCATATGAGACTTTTCAGTTTTTGAGGCCTTCAGGGGAGATATCTGTTTCAGTGTCCTGACATACATATTTGGTGAGGACATGACAGAGGGTTCTTTTCGTGTCTTCTCCAAGGCTGTGGAACTTCCTTTTAAGAAAGACTGCACTTTTGCCTTCCTTCTCATTCTTTCACTGGCAAATATTTAACTTTCAGTTGGCCTTTGACGAAATAGGCTACAAAGAAAGGAGATTTTAAGGGGTGTTGCAACATTTTTTTCTTTTACTCTGGTGTGTTTTATATTGTTTTAAGGCACGTTTAAAAATAGCATTAAACATTTAATTGTATTTTAATCTTAAAGCTAATTATGTTTTTAGTTGTATCAGCTTTTAAAATAATTTTATAAGCTACCTTGGGTCCCTGCATTAGTGGGAGAGGCTGGATAGAAGTAAAATAAAAATAAAATAAAGAGTAAGTAGAACAATCTGTGAAGCTGATAACTGATTTTTTCTCTAAAGACACAAAAAAGTGTCATAATTTTAAGTCATGGCATTTCTGAGAATTCCTTCATCAGGTTATCTGTGTGATCTGATGGAGCATTCTTTCCAAGTAATCAAATAAAACATGCACATAAAAAGATTTATGTTTCTTTATTATTATTTTTAAGGTCGTGGTGGAAATACCTGGCTTAGTCCTATTGGGGCTGCTTTATCAACTCTGCATATCACTATTCCTTTATCTTCCCACTTGGGTCAAAGGATTCCATTTATTCAGCATTTGGTTTCTCTAGCAGTTGTGGAGTCTGTTAGATCCATACCTGGATATCAGGTATTGCATTTTCATGTTTCTGTTCTACTGTTTTTGAATTTCAGCTTTTTTCACCTGAAATTGTTGGAATGGAGTAGTAATTTATGTATCTCCTTAGTGTCAGTCCACATTAGAAATTTCATTTGTTTTCCCCCCAGATTTATTTTTCTCATTGACAGGGTCTGTGTTTCTAAGTGAACGAAAATATTATTATGTAGAGGCTATTAGTCCAGCTTGATTTAAAGTACATTGTAATCCAGTTTTGTAATCACAGCCAATTTTCCTCTTGCTTTCACTTCTGGACTTATTTTATTTTAATTAGAAAACTGATGAAGAAAACTGGAAAGGAAAAAGTAATAAATTGATTATTGCTTCTAGTTTATTGTAGGAACAATTTCACTTACCATTTAATTTTTTCTTTTTCCATGTCTTGTTTAATGTTGAAAATGTTTGCCCCAAGCTCACAAGCAAGAAGGAAAATATATCCTCTCAGGAGGGAATCAAGTGTCTTGTCATCATTGCTCAAATTACAAACCAATCTTATTTAGCACCTCATCAATTTATTTTTAATGTTACCAATTCTTAATATTAGTGAACTGTAAAACATTGGCATTTTACAGGGCTAGTTAAGAAAAACATATGTTTCTTATATTGTACAAAATCAGTGGCTTACTCAAATTCGCACATGAAGTTAATTAGAGTGGTATCTAGTAGCCTTTCACATATGTTAAAGGTTGTCTTCTATTAACAGTTCCCAACATCAGGACTTCATAACTTGTAAATGCTTTATGGTGGAATTTAAAATAAAATCTAGTTCTCTGAGGCTTAAAGTATTAACTGTTTAAGTGTAGAAGTCTCCAAAAAGAGAAGTAATACTTTGTGATGATATTTGTGCCATATCCAACGCTACTGATAGCAGTTGTATGACATTCGTGTAAATGAACCCATTTTAAAGTCTCTTGTGTGTTCTGTTACCTACAGAAGCCTTGTGTGGCTAAGCTCACTTAAATCTAAAATATATTAACTTGCTGTCTTGTGGTCTCAGTTCCTTTCTGTATGATGGAAAAATTTGTTTTACTCATATCTGCTAGTTATGTTGATGAATGAATTTATCAATAACTTGGTTAATGTGTTTGTGGCAACAAAACTGCTTTTGATGTTGTTATTTACTTTAGGTAAAAGCAAACTAGAAATAAAAAGTAAAAGATAAAAACACGGTAACACCTTAAAGACTAACTTTTATATTTTTTTAATGTGAGCTTTCATGGACAAGTCCACTTCATCAGGCATAAGAGAAAAAATATTTTAATTACTTATTTATTTATTTAAAATATTTATACACTGACTTCCTCTTAAAGGATCCAAGGTAGCTTACGGTATTAAAAGAAACAAAGTTAAAAGCTAAATAATAACTTATTACAATATTTAAAAAGCATTAAACAGGTTATTAAAATTTATAAGAGCAACATTAAAAACACAAGTAAAACAGCAGAATAAAGTAATCCCTTTTTAAAAATCCCCTTGGTCAACCAGTCATTTAAAGGAAAGCCTTTCTGAAGAGAAAGATCTCGGTCTGCTTGTGAACAGCAAAGATGGGGCCAGCCTGGCTTCCCATGGGAGGGATTTTCCGAGTCTAGGAGTAGCGACAGAGAAGGCTCTGTTCCGGGGCCCAACCCAATGCACCTGTGATGGTGGTGGGACCACAAGAAAGGCCCCTCCCAATTATTTTAATACCCAGATAGGCTCATAAAAGGAGAAACGGTGTTTCAGAGTGCTTGGATTCAGCTTGTTTAGGACTTTATAGGTTAAAACCAGCACTTTAAATTGTGCCCAGAAATGGATCAGCAGCCAGTGGAGCTGCTGTAATAGAGGAGTTATATGTTCCTTGTAGCCAGCCCCAGTTAGCAATCTGGCTGTGGTATTTTGGACCCACTGAAGTTTCCAAACACTTTCCAAAGGCAGCTCCACGTAGAGCATGTTACAATAATCCAGCTGAGATGTAACTAAAGTAATGGTGGCAGAGAAAAATTATTTATTCACTGCCACCACTGCCATGGAATAGGCCTTCCAATGAGCCCTAGTCTGTGTTCAGTCAGATTCACTCCATGTATTCTGCCATCATCGCTGTAATCTCTGTCCCACTCATTTCATCACCACCAGCTCCCCAGTTTGACTCTACTTTGCAGGAAAGTCTGTTTAGGAGTTATGTCATTCCCAAGATCAACCAGGACATTCCAGAGATCAACCAGGACATCAGCAGAAACATCTGCAGAGGTGACAGGAAACTTCCCAAGAGCCAACAGGAAACCATTTGGATCCATCAGCCTCCTGGGGCAGACCATCTTAATTGGTCTCCCATCCCTGCAGGGGTTCTGATTTCCAGTGAGTCTAAATCCCACCAGATGATGGTCTGTCCATGACAGAGTTTCTCCACATCCAGATTACCAACATTTACCCCAGTATAGAAGACCAGGTCTAAAGGGTGCTCTGCAGCATGAGTGGGACATATATTATTTGGGATAGACTCGTGGTCATCATTGAGGACATGAAGTTCTGAGCCATTCCTGACAAAACTGCCTTGGCATGGATGTTAAAGTTCCCCAACACCACTCCAAGACCAGCTCAGCTAGCATAGGAAGGGAGACTGTAGAGCAGTGGGATGGGCAGTACATCAACTGAATCTCTGTTGTGTCCCAGTCTCCTATTTTCAGATACACGCATTCCAACCTGGAAAACTAGGGAATATGACATCTGGTAAGGGTAATAGTATCACGATAGGCCACTGCAACCTTATCTCCTTACCCCACCCCACCCCGATTGACAACCCAGCCTCATCCACCCAAGTCTCTGTAATTCAAGCCAGATCGGCATGCTCATGCAGGATTAAGTCCTGGGTGGCTGTTGTTTTCCCATTTAGCAACCTGGCATTTCACAGCAGCATTTTCAACCCAGGGGCCTGACACCAAGGCTATTTCAATTTGAGGACAGCTTAGGGGTAACCAGTACCCTTTTGCCTTTCTCTCACACATAATGCTGTAGCTACTGTCTCCTGCCATCTCTCCTCTGCCTTGAACAATTCCACAAGCAGACAGAGACCCAAGTTAGCAATTTCTCCCCAGGATTGGCAGTGACTGGCAACAATATCACAGTAAACTAGAATGGGAGGGGATGATTTGTGGAGGTTGATATATTAAATACAGGGGAGGAAGGAATACAAAAAAGAAGGTGCCTTTAAGTATATATTCATAGGATTGTGCTCAAATTATAGAAATTCTCCATGTAAAATTGGAAGTGTGTAGAACAGGATGTAGAATCCCTGGACAAACTGTAAAATGGAATTAGAAATATCCATCCTTTCCTAGTTACTAGAGATCTCCCTTGCAAGGGTAGAGGACATTTCACCCTCCAGATGTCACTGTTCCCTGACTCTGGAACTCTCTCCCACAGGAGGCCAGGCTGGCCCTATCTTTGCTGTCCTTCTGTAAATAAAAACATTTCCCTTCAGGCAGGCTTTTTCTGACTATCTTGGAGGCAATAAACAGGATGGTTTATATTTCATCCTCATCATCTTAGAATTGCAGAGCTGGAAGGGACCCTCTGTATCATCGAGTCCAGCCCTGTCAAGGAGGCATAGTGGGGAATCAAACTCCCAACCTCTGATTCTGTAGCCAGATGCCTAAACCACTGAGCTATCCAGCAATTCATGTTACTTCTAAATCTGTTTTTAGTAATGCCTATTAATTCTACTTTAATATTTAAATAACTTACTGTTTTTAGTTTTTAATATTGCATTTTTAATTATATAAGTCACCTTAGTTCCTTTTTTTAGGAGGAAGGTGAAGTAAAATATTTTAAATAAAAATAAATAAATAATTGTTCCTTCCCTTGCCCATACTGGGTAGAGTTGATAGGAATTGTATGTAGGCTGAAACATGGTGGTTCCAAATTCCTTCATCATTGCAATACTATTGAGAGTTAAAACTGAGGTAATAGTTCCATAATGAAGTCAAGGACATTTGTCCCAGAATTAGTATTGTTTTATAGACAAAAATGTTATAGCAAAGAAAAGGCAAATAACTGGAATCTCTTTTATCAGTTTTATCCAGTTTCCATGAACTGGAACTATTCATGAGGCTGGCCACATTCAGAATTTTACAGTGGGTCCAAATCCATAGTGATGGTGGTTGTTGTGGAGCATCTTTTTCTTCCCTTCCCTCTTGCAGCCCCAAAGATCACTTGAAAACTGATTCTGGAAGGTGTCCCAACCCTCCTTGGAGAGCTTAGGGGCTGTGGGGAACAGAGGAGATTTTCCCTTCCCCTACTTAATTCCACTGTTTCGATACTTGATATCTACCATTGGATATAGTCCTGAAAATAATAACAATAACAGTCTAGAAATAACAACCTTCTTTGTGACATAGGGCTACATTTTAAAAAGAAAAATTTCACTCAGTATAGCTTTTCTGTCACTAAACAGTGGAGTTACTTCTGTAGTTGCCATACTGCAGTTGAAACATTGTGCTATATAGTCAAAATATTTATACTCTACATGTGGGCCCACAAGGCAGATAACAAAACCAGTTATAACTGATTCATAAAATAAGCCAAAAATATTCGGAAGCACATTTGAACTCTGTTCCACTTACACAAATTAATGGTCTATTTTTATTTCTCATGACTAATTTAAAGAGAGAGAGAAATAATGAAGCTCTTCAGCTTTCACTACTGTTTATTCTGTGCCAGGAAACTTATATGGAGAACTGGATTTACTGCAGAAAGATTGAGATCTGTGCTGTAGGCTTCTAGAGTACAATCATGTAACGTTACCAAGATATATCTTTGTTTGTGTAGGATATTGATCTCCGGGTGAAATGGCCAAATGATATTTACTACAGTGACCTTATGAAGCTTGGTGGTGTTTTAGTGAATTCCACACTAACAGGAGATACATTCCATGTACTTATTGGTAAGAACATAAATACTATGTTTTTGTTCACTTAAAGCTAGGGGTGTGTATGTATTCATTCAATATATTCATTGTATAAATCAGGACCCAACTGCTCTGAAGCTATTTTGCAGAGGGTTTGAATTGATTTGTTTTGGGGGTTGAATGGGTATTTTTATGTTTACTGATCAACATTAGGAAGAAAAATGGAGAAAATGACCTGAGATGGGAGGTTAGTTTTGGGAGGACAAAATACACCAAAGGTTGAACATGAGCAGAAAATATGAATTGAATTGAGAAATACCTAGTTCCTATTTCCATCAACAGACTATGGAAGTAGCAGGCTTTGGCATTTCTTTGTGGTTCATCAACAAGGAGAAAAAAAGAAAAGAGTTCCTAACGCTACTGTGACTTACAGTATTCCATCAAAGCCTGTATAACAAAAAACAAACAAACAAAAAAAACCCATTCATCCACATTCCCACTCAAAACATAATTGGAATCCTATAATACAGAACTGCCAAAATATAATAAATAGCTGGACTAAAATGATGCAGCAACTTCCCTCCACCCTGCCTAAATGCAAAATGTGTGGCCCCCTGCAGCCAGACATTTTGCAGTTCTGTATTATAGGATTACAATTATGCTTTGAGTGGGAATGTGGATGAATGGGGTTTTTTGTTTTTTTGTTGTTCCCTACATTTCTCCTGCAACTGTCTGAGGGAAAATACCATGTCAATGGTGGATCTGTTAGCTCAAAATCCACACTGTGATTCTGGATAGACTCTGTCTGCAAGCACCTGGAGCCTCTTCAGCACAACACGAGCAAGCAGCTTCCCTACAACGCTGAGAAGAGAGATGCCACTGTAGTTATTGCAGTCGCCCCTGTCGCCTTTGTTCTTGTACAATGTGACGATGTTTGCATCCTTCATGTTCTGTGGTACTCCACCTTCCCTCCAGCAAAGACAAAAGATTTCATACAGTTCAGTGGTGATGGTCTCTTTACAGCACTTCAGCACTTCAACAGGGATGTTATCCTTCCCAGGTGCCTTGCCGGAGGCGAGGCACTCCAAGATCGCTTTTATTTCTGCTAAAGTTGGTTCGCTGTCCAACTGTTCCAAGACAGGCAGGCACTCAATGTTATTTAATGCCTCTTCGGTTAGTACATTCTCTCTAGAATATAGCTCAGAGTAGTGCTGCACCCAGCGTTCCATCTGCTGTGCTCGGTCCTGGATGATCACACCTGTAGCAGTCTTCAAAGGAGCAGTTTTCTTCTGTATTGGACCTAAAGCCTGCTTGATACCGTCATACATTCCCTTGATGTTGCCTGTGTCCGCTGCTATCTGTATTTGCGAGCAGAGCTGAAGCCAATAATCGTTAGAACATCTCCTGGCAGCCTGTTGGACTTTGCTACGAGCAACTTGAAGAGCCTGCAAGTTGTACTCACTAGGACAGGCTTTGTATGCTGCTAGAGCTCTCCTCTTTTCCTCGATGGCTGGCATCAACTCCTCCGAATGGGCTTCAAACCAGTCTGCCATCTTTTTGGTCTTCTTGCCAAAGTGGACAAGGCGGTGTTATAAACAGCATTCTTGAAATGTTCCCATCATTCAGGTGCATTTGCATCAGCCAGTAATTCCTCCACTTTTCTCTGATCGCAAGTCTTGCTGATGTCAATACGTGGTCTTCCTTCCTTTTTTGTGTGATACAATCTCTTTATTCGCAGTTTTACTCTGCTACACACCAGGGAGTGATCAGTATCGCAATCAGCACCCTGATAACTGCGTGTGATCGTAATACTAGGAAGGCTAGAGCGTCTAGTGAGGATCAAATTGAGCTGATGCCAGTGCTTTGATCTTGGATGTCTCCAAGAGACTCTGTGTCGAAGCTTCGTATTAAAGAACGTGTTGCTGACACAAAGCCCATAATAACAGCAAAACTCCACAAGTGTTGGCCATTTTCATTCATCTTCCCAATGCCAAAGCAGCCTAGACAAGTGGGCCAAGAATTGTGATCATTGGGGTATTAGGAATAAACTATTAATTAAAAAATGTTATTCAGAAGCAGTGCTTAACTATGAGTATACTTGGCAAGTCTGGGCCTAAAATCATGTGCACACGAAGTAGAAAACCTACATTGCTGGGGGGGGGGGGGGGGGAAGGGGAAATAGGTAGTGCAAGATTTGTATATATCTATTACAGAGCCATGTAAAAGAACTTGATCAATGAAGTCCTGAGAGCTGTTTTTAAACACAATGGCTTTCTGCCAATAATACTGTCCCCTGCTAGAGAGCTGGTAAGAAATGAGGCTTCAAAGAAAATATGGAAGAGACCTTAGAAATCTGAAAGCTGACAAGTGTGGAATCAACTAGGCTTTTATCAGAGAAGGCAGTTGCTGCTTTTGTTTTGAGCTAGGGAGAAAGCTTTAGATTTTAGAGTTGTGGAACATAGCAACTTTTCATGGCCACAACTTCATTTTTTAGATTAAAACTGTTTTCTGTGTATGCAGAGTCCAGTATGTATTCTGCTTTGATCAAACAGCTACTATATGCATGGAATGACTCATTCATTTCAGAATAAATAACATGTCTTCACATGCATACCAGTGAAGATATATATATGCACATCTACTTCCTCAGCTGAATTTTAACATGGGAGCTATACTGATGGGGAGAGTAATATATGAAGTTCAGAAGAACTGTACCAAGATTTAACTGGATTGAGATGGATGATGTGTCTGTTGTCTATGGATATAAATGTGTTCCCCAAGTAATAGCTAGCAGAATTTCTATTACTTAGGAAATTTTTACTATACAAAAATATCCTTTTGTAAATGAAGCTTTTTGTGAATTTTCACAGACGTAGCTATGTTAGTCCATGTAAAGCATATCAGACAAAATAAGTGCAGCAAGGGACAGTTTAAATACTAACTGCTATATTTTAATATGCAGTTTCATGGATCAAGTCCACTTCCTCAAACATAAGAGTGAGACTATATGACTATCATATTTATACATGGTCCCATGACCAGGTGGGAATACAGATAATGAGCAAAGTGACAGTGGTTCATTAATAATGGAATAGGCTATCAGTTGTGAGTAATTTCAGTTATTATACTGCAAGATAATAGCATAGTTGACACAAGTGGGAATCAGTATAGGATTTCACACATGGTAATGACTTAAGAACACTTGACTGATATTTAGTCCTTTAAAGTTTGTCTCCAGCATCTGTATATGCTTTTTTGTGAAAGTATTTGTCTGTACATGAAGTTGTATGGAACTGTTTGAACGGGCTTTTGATAAAGGGGGAAAACATGCTGTCATAAATGTGAGCCAAGGTGTTTCATGTTTAGCAAAGGAGAGGAGATAAATTTGTGTTTATATGAGCGTGTGTCATCTTTTACCACTATTAAAATCAAATGTTTTCTGAAAAATTGTAGGATTTTTACAACTATTTGGACAAATGAGTTTATAATATAGTAAGAAAGGAGACACTTGTGGAAAGAAACAATTTTTCCTATGCCTCTTTTCTGATTACTTTTTTCCTCCTCAGGCTGCGGATTTAATGTGAACAATAGCAACCCTACTATATGCATCAATGATCTCATTATGGAGCACAACAAGGCTAAGAATGCAAAATTAAAGCCCCTAAGTGCTGATTGTCTGATTGCAAGAAGTGTGACTGTGCTGGAAAATCTGATCAATACCTTTCAAGAGAAAGGACCTAATGGAGTTCTTCCCATGTATTATAAATACTGGGTGCACAGGTGAGTGTGGTTGTTGTTTTTATTGTTCTTGATTGTCATTGTCTTGGTTGGAAAATGAACTAACCTCCCCCCCCTTCAAATGGGTGTTACATACATATCTTAGTGCAGTGATAACTGACCAGGTTTAATTAATTTAAATTAATTATGAGAAGTTTTTCCTTCTGTGTTGCTTATGTGTAGGCACATTTAACTGAATCTTTTCATTCACAATGGGTACTTTTAAATAATCCAGTATTTACATTTGAGTTGGCTTGTGATTCTACCTAGTCACTTTAGTCAAAGCAGTAAAAACAAACAAATAATTAACCATATGTTTTTAAAATGAAACATCGGCCCCTTTCAGATGTAAGTTTTTTTTACCCAAAAACGATAAGTGTATGCATCAAAATTAAATTTCAAAATGTTGACAGAGTTCTAATCCAAAAGCAAGCCAACAGAAGACATTCCGAACTAATTTTGCAATTCCCACTCAGATCTTCATTCCAAATGTAAGCAACTTTCCTTCAATTAATTACCTTGTTTATCTTTCTTTCTTTCTTTCTTTCTTTCTTTCTTTCTTTCTTTCTTTCTTTCTTTCTTTCTTTCTTTCTTTCTTTCTTTCTTTCTTTCTTTCTTTCTTTCTTTTGTGTCATTTGTATGCTGCCTTTCTTCTGGTGAAGGGACCCAAGGTGGCTCACAATTTTAAAACAAATAATATTTAAAACACAATAAATTACAGATAAAAAGCAATTAAACCATAATAATAATTAAAATCCATTAAGTATATAAAAACATAATTGTTCCATATGTTACATATAAAATAAATGTATCATAGTTCTATTATGGGAAGGGGCTAAATTGCTAGACAGGTAGTGGGCAGGTATGTCAGTTTTGCAGTGTGATTCTCTGAGCAAAAAACAGAAAAATTCTTCTCACACAAGATTTTTTGGGGAAAAAATCTCATAGATTCCTTACAATTTACTTACACTTTTTTTCACAAAAAATGAAAGCATGCATAGAATTCAGGGCTTTGTTGTGTAAGATGCCAGTCCACCAACGTCTGCCCCTAAAGTGTCACTCAAGAATCATTTAATGATAGATGTAATAGAAATGTTATTGTTCTAGAGTTTTCTGCACAGAAAAAGAATTCTGTCCTATTCAGGTTACACATCCATCTTGCACCAGTTAGAAAACAGCGTAGTTGAGAACTCTGCTAAAATTGTTTTTTTCTTCTTCGTGGCCTCTGTGAATGCACACAATTGGGTTTAGACAGCACCTGCGCTGGTCTTCTCGGAATATTCTAGAGCTTTTGTAGAAAAGTAACAAAGTTTAGAGTTGCCCCTATAGCGCATGCTCCCGCCGCCTCAGCCTTCAGTTCCATTTTACCGCCTTAGGTGCTTGGAACTTCTCGGTTTTAGAGCTATCTTCGCTAACTATTTGGAAAGAAATTATTGGTTTTGAAATCGGATTCTGCTCGACTTTCCTTCTCTCTGTTGCCCCTCGACCACGGACTGTTTTTGGATTTCGCTTGTTCTGATCTTGCGGCTTGGTGACGGTTTGGATTTCCCGCGTTTTGCGGGCCTACTTATTTAGGAGCCCAAACCTCTCGGCGTTCAGGATCCGTCTCCGACCAGGACTTTGTTACGATCGTGAGTCCGTCTTTTGTATATCCTGTACTTTATGTCCCCTTCAGGACCTTTCAGTCGGTGCGCTTTGTGTTCCCGTAAACTGCCCTTTTCTGACGGTCACGACCGATGCCTTTTTTGTTTGGGGGACACTCATCAACCCCAAACCTGTAGACACTGTAAAAAATTCACTAAAGCCGCTCTTAAAGCCCGTCAACAGCGTCTAAAACTTTATCTGTGGGACAAGACCCTCTCGGCGTCGAAACCCAGCGAGATGGAAACAACTAATACTCCCTCGTCTACTCCACGCCGGGAAGCGTCAGTCGTCTCTCCTCCTCCTTTGTCGACGTCGAAACCTACAGATAAGATAACAAAGAAATCGTCTGCGTCGACAGCAAAGAAATCGTCGACATCGAAAACCTCTTCCGACGCCGTTTCCAAAGATCTTCTGAAGAAGAAGGTGTCGTTGAAGAGTAAAAAAGACAAATCTAAAGACCATCGGAAACTGATTCCACCGGTGTCGGCATCCCTGCCATCATCGATTCTTGAGGATTCATCTCGGGATCGAGATGATCTTTCTGAGGCTGCGACTTCTCTTCCACCTCGTCGGCTGGAACCGTCGCCTGTTCGACCTGACCGGTCTCCGAGCCCTAGCCAACTAGTAGACATTGTGGTCTCTAGTCCGGCTTCTGCCCATCATAGCCCTGTTTATACCGGGCGGGCATCTCCTGTACCTTTATCTTCGTCGAGGTCGAACTCTCCGCCTCGTAAACGGACGGCGAAAAGAAAACATCTTTCGCCGGAGCGACACCGAACTTCCCGACGGGAGGTTGTTGTCCTGCCTCGTTCTTATCGGCGCCGTAATAGATCGAAGTACGACGACCCCGTCTTTATCGAGGTCGAGCGCGGCCGTTCACATCATCGACGCCGCCATGACGATTCGGACATCGACTCATCTTCGAGCTCGGAGACTTACCGTAGAAAGAAAAAGCTACGGTATGTCTATGCTTCGGCTTCATCATCGTCCTCTTCGTCTCCACCTCGACGTCGACATCGGCGAGAGCTCGACGTCGACACCCGTCCAACCACTAAACGCCATGAGGTGCATAAGATCGCATCTCAACACACCATGACTCTTCAGTCGGCGTCAAAGCCTACCCAAGCTAAATCTCACTCATCAGCTGGTCTCGACAACAAAAAACAGAAATATAGGAAGTCTGTACACTTACCTTCACCTTCTGATCAAGGAGAGGCATTCTCATCTGAGGCAGACCAGGACGATGAGGTGTTCTCCGAAACCTCAGACGAATCTCCTGTAGAGGGAAGAACCCCTGAGTCGGATGCTGGAGACCCTCACCCTTCTTCACCTTCTGAGGACTTCTCTTCATACGTCCAAATGGTTTCCAGGATGGCCAAAACATTGAAACTTCAAACTGAACAACCTCCAGCCCCCAAAGAAGATCTTGTTTTTGGGGATATTAACCAGGAGAGATCCCCCCCCTTTGAGTCTGGCCTTCATCCCAGCTCTTATGGACCTTATTAAGGAATCATGGAATCTACCGTCACCATCTTCACAGGTACCCCGTAGGACTGAGAATCTATATCGTACACACGGAGACGATACCAATTTTCTGATTAAACATCCTGCATCTAACTCCATAATTGTTCAGTCGAATTCTTCTAAGTCTTCTGGAAAAGGCCTTGTCACTCCTACTAATAGGGAAGGACGCAAGTTAGATGTGTTGGGGCGAAAGATATATTCCTTTACCACCTTCTTACTCAGGGTGGCGAACTACCAAGCAGCCATGGGGGCATACCAAAGGCAGCTTTGGTCAAGAATTCTTCCAGCACTACAAGCAGCACCGGATGACGCAAGACAGGGCTTCTTGAATACCTACGAGGAAGCCCTTAATGTTGCTAAACATCAACGCCTGGCCTCGCGCCGTTCGGCAGATGTAGCCTCAAGGACACTAACATCAGCCATTACTTTGAGACGTCATGCATGGCTCAGGTCCTCGGGCATCATAGAGGACGTTAAGAATCGCATTGAGGAGCTCCCGTTTGACGCTAAGGGTCTCTTCAATGAGAAAACTGATGACTCATTGGAAAACCTACACAAAATTAAAAGAACAGCTAAGTCCTACACAATTCAGCAGCAGCCTAAGTACAATAGATATCAGTGGCGCAAGCAATACTCTCAACAACAGTACCAACAACCATCTTCTCAACCGTACCGGTCTTTCAGAAATCAGAACCAGAATAGATCCTCTCAGGCCACTGTACCTGTAGCGTTCTCCTTTAAATGTGGTCATGGCTCAGGTTTAGTTAGAGTGAGTCATGCATATTTATGTTGCTGAGAGGCGGAGCCAAGAGGCAGAGTATAAGAGGCAGAGCCTGAGGGGGAGAAGGGAGATCAGAGTTTTGGAAGGAGTTTGATTAGAGAGTTCAGAGATTTATGTGATTGTGATTAGACTGATGAAAATAGTAGGAGATCTGAGAAGTGATTGACCAGTGACTGGAAGGGAGAAGGAATAGAACTGAATATTAAAATACTGAAACAAATAAGCAAATAAACTAAAGATCTTTCTATTTCATTAAAGAGTGGACCTGATTCTTTCTAAAGGAGTTATGGGGATCTAGGGATCTCCTGGTGGCAGCAGTGGAAGAAAGGAAAGAGTTCAGTTTTGCCCTGGTGTGCTCTGAGGTCTGAGTCTAGGTGGACAGACCAAGGCACGAGTGGGTCCAACGCCACATAGGTTCCAGAGGTGTGGGATCCAAAAAGGGTCAAATCGCGACATTGGTGTCCAGCGGCGGGAAACGAAGTAATCCAGTGAAGCCTATTGAAATAATCCAGTGAAGCCTATTGAAATAATCCAGTGAAACCTATTGAAGTAATCCAGTGAAGCCTTTATAAAAGAGTTTCTTGAGTCAAGGGTACCTTTTAGACAGGATCTGTGGCAATGAGGTTTGGTTCCTGCTAGAGCTTTTGGGAAAAGCTTAGTAGCGGGGCCTCAGAACCCAGATCAGGGGGGTCTAAGATAGGGAACGACTCTGTGAGGAAATTTCTGAGTTTTACCTCAGGATCTGAGGATCAGAGGGCTTGCTGTGAAATCCCAGGCTCTGAGATAGGAGAGCGCTGTGGATAAGGCAGAAGCCAGGTCATAGCAGATCTGAGGGAGAGAACTAAAAGAAAAGGCTTGAAATAAATTTATATCAGTAACTGGAAGTAAAATAAGAAAAACAGGTCCTTTTAAAAATTAGTGAACGCTGCTCTAATCACCCCAGAAAGAAAAGATGCCTCACAAACGCGCCACAAGGGGGAGTCCTGAGTCTGAAGAGTTACCTCAGGAATTGGAGGGAAATAAGGAATTAAGCCCTCAAGAATTTGAGAAATGGAAACTGGAAAGGGAATTTAAATTTAAGGAACTACAGCTCAGAGCTGAGCAGGAGGCCAGACAATTTGAACAGGAAGAGAGAAAAAGGGAAATGGATTTTCAACTACAGATGAGACAGCTAGAGATTTCTGCTCTAAACAATAATCTTAATAATAACAACAGTGGGGGAGGTGGAATCCTGTCAAAGATAGATTTGAAGAAGTTTCCCCAGTACAAAAGAGGGGACTGTCCTGAATCCTTCCTCATTGCTTTTGAACGCACCTGCAATGACTTTGAAATCAGAAATGAGGATAGAATGATGGTTTTAAGAGCGCAGGTTAGCGGAGATCTGGCAGAAATATATGCCCAGATGAATCCCGAGAAGGCAAGAGATTTTGAGGCATATAAAAAGATGGTTTATTCAAGATTTTGTCTGAACTCTGAACACCTGAGGCGGAAATTTCGCTCTCTCTCTAAAAAGCAGGATGAATCGTACTCTCAGTTGGGAGCTAGATTGGCGCAGACTCTGGAAAAGTGGATTGAAAGAGAGGAGATCACTTCTTTAGAACAGTTGAAGGATTTAATTGGGCTAGAACAGTTTTACTCCCTATTACCTGGAGAACTACGGTATTTAGTAAGGGACAAGAATCCTAAAAATTTATGGGAAGCGGGAGAACAAACTGATTTGATTAATGCTTACAGGAACCCTAGATTTTCAGAGCTGAGAGTAAATAAACCAAACTGGGACAATAACTATAAAAAGCCTTTTAATAAAAATTACCTCAGCAGGAATCCTGAGAGAGAAGGTCAGGGCGGGACTTCCCCAAAGTTGCCAAGGGCTAGCCCGCCAAAAACATCCAACCCTGAGGCACGGTTCGCCAAAGTACCTCAGGATGACAAAAGGAATTTTAAATGTTTTAACTGTGGGCAACCAGGCCACTTACAATTCCAGTGTAGGCAACCATACCCCAACTTGCAGAGAAATGATTCTCTAACCAAAAAGGTGTATTGTGTCAAGCAAGTGGAATCAGGGGAGGAAAATAGTAGACAGAGACCTGATCCCATAACCACCACCACTTCTACTGACCACGAGGAGGAAGATATTCCTATAGCCCAAGTAGTCCATTGTTTCTATATCAGCAATGACCAGACCCTTCTCAGAAACGCAGGTGAAGAGACAGTTGTGAAAGGAAAGAAGTACATTGCAATAAGAGATACAGGATCTCAAATCTCCATTGTCCATTCCGATTTAGTAGCCCAGGATGACATTATTCCTGGCAAAGAAATGTCTTTAAAGGGAATTGGGAAGGAAACCGTGGTTTTAAAAGTGGCTGAGATACCAGTAGAATACCAGAATTGGTCTGGAAAGTGGCAAGTAGCTGTGTCAGATGAAATACCAGCAGCTTTTCTCCTTGGTTGGGATTTAATAGAGCATGTCAAGAGTGCGTTAGTGCTTACCCGCTCAAAGGGGGGGTCAAAACTCACCCTCTGCAGCTCAAACCGATACTGTAGCAGAGAGAGGCCTATGTGGAGCGGTTACCGTGGCAACCCAGCTTGATAGGGCTGAGGCAGAACTCATGCTACTACAGAATCCCAAAACAAATAACAATTTTGCCCAGGAGCAGAAGGAGGACATTAGCTTGGGAGTTTGCTTTGAAGCTGCCAGGACTCCCACTGTACTGTCTCCTGAGTGCCCTGAGAGCTTTAGCTTAACCAAAGACCTTCTGTACAGGGAAACGTTAGCTACTCCATACCGAGGAAAAGGGGAACCCCGAAAGCAATTAGTGGTCCCTAGTAAATACAGGGAGAAAATCATTAATCAAGCTCACAGCAGTTTATTTGGAGCTCACATGGGGATCACCAGAACCAAAAGACGGGTTGGCCAGAACTTCTTTTGGCCAGGTATGGGCAAACAGATTACTTGTTTCTGTAAAACGTGTGATGTCTGTCAGAGACGAGGGACTGGGCAGGACAGGACCAAAGCCAAATTATGTCCTCTGCCAGTCATCTCTACACCGTTCCAAAGGCTGGGAATCGATCTAGTGGGTCCCTTACCTAATGCCACCCGTAGGGGAAATAAATACATCTTGACCATAATGGATTTTGCCACTAGATATCCCGAGGCAATTCCTTTGCGCAACATGGAAACTGACACCGTGGCAGATGCCCTAATCAATTACATGAGCCGATTGGGATTTGCCAGCGAGATAGTCAGCGATTTGGGAATGAGTTTCACATCCAAACTGATCAAAAGGTTATGGAAGGCTTGTGGAATTACCCAAATCAATTCGACTCCATATCATCCAGAGACCAACGGGCTAGTTGAGAAATTCAATGGCTCTTTAGTGCGCATGATTAAGGCGTATGTAGCAGAGAACCCAAATGATTGGGACTGCAAAATACAACCCTTACTATATGCTTATAGGAGCATCCCTCAAGAGAGCACGGGATTTAGTCCTTTTGAGTTACTGCTAGGACAAGAGGCGCGCGGACCTTTAGATTTGCTCCGCATGAACTGGGAAAACCATAGAGAAAGTGACCCAGAGTCAGTGGTAGAATATATGCACAGGTTGCAAAACACCCTGCAAAGGTCTCTAGAGATAGCCGGAAAGAACTTAAGGGCTGCCCAGACTAAGCAGAAGACCTGGTATGACAAGAAAGCCCGTGAAAGAACTTTTGGGCCTGAAGATGAAGTTCTTTTGCTTAGGCCAGTCAAAGGTCACAAGCTACAATTAGCTTGGGAGGATCCCTATAAAGTAGGGACAAAATTGAACAATGTCAATTATGTGATACAGAAGGAGGAAGGCCCTGATGCCTTAAAGGGGGATGCATCTAAAGATGTTCAGGAGGAGAAGAGGGAACTGCCTACCCTTTCCCTAGCTGAGCAAGTGAAGCCCCGAGCCAGACTTAAAGATGACGTCACACTAAAACGACCAGCAGATGACATCCTGTGGACAACCGAGTGGCCGATGACCGTCAGTCGACGGAAAAGGGTGCGGAGGAAGGAGCCAGTGGTCAACAGAGGGACTCCTGAGTACCAGCAGAGGTGTGTCCAGCTGAAGGAGATGACCACAACCGGACCAGTCCATGGTGCGCCAGACTACGATGGAAAAGTGAGAGACTTGGACTTTGCAAATTTTGCCTTTGCAACAGAGACTCAGTTCTTGCCTCGAAAACCCACAACGTTGTCGCAGATGTGCTTTCCAGGAGGCTAGATGAATGATACCAGGACTTTTATTATAAACTGAAATGGACTATAATTCACAGTTAATTATTTATGTAAAAGTTCATGATCGTGATTTCTGTATGGTTGTAAATTCTGTAAGATGATAAGGTAAAGTATTGTATTGATTATTAAATGATAAGGTAATGTATATTATTGATTTGTAGATGAAAAGGTAAAGTATGGTATTGATTATTAAATGATGAGGTAAGGTATTTGGTTGATATTTAGTAAAAATGTGAAAGTTAAAATGTTATGAGAAAAAAAAAAGTTTAAGCTATTGCAGCTGTTTGTTCAGGAGGAAAAATGTGTTTCCCCTCCCAAACAAACCTAAGTAAGGGGGGAGGTCTGTAGCGTTCTCCTTTAAATGTGGTCATGGCTCAGGTTTAGTTAGAGTGAGTCATGCATATTTATGTTGCTGAGAGGCGGAGCCAAGAGGCAGAGTATAAGAGGCAGAGCCTGAGGGGGAGAAGGGAGATCAGAGTTTTGGAAGGAGTTTGATTAGAGAGTTCAGAGATTTATGTGATTGTGATTAGACTGATGAAAATAGTAGGAGATCTGAGAAGTGATTGACCAGTGACTGGAAGGGAGAAGGAATAGAACTGAATATTAAAATACTGAAACAAATAAGCAAATAAACTAAAGATCTTTCTATTTCATTAAAGAGTGGACCTGATTCTTTCTAAAGGAGTTATGGGGATCTAGGGATCTCCTGGTGGCAGCAGTGGAAGAAAGGAAAGAGTTCAGTTTTGCCCTGGTGTGCTCTGAGGTCTGAGTCTAGGTGGACAGACCAAGGCACGAGTGGGTCCAACGCCACATAGGTTCCAGAGGTGTGGGATCCAAAAAGGGTCAAATCGCGACAGTACCTACCTGCACCTTCAGACCGCAGGCATCTTCCCAACGACGCCAATCATACCGACCACCTGCCAAGAAGTCAAAGCAATATCTTTGACTCAATCACACGTCTTCCCAATCTTCCCCAAACCACTCGTTTAGCTCCGTTTTTCCAAAACTGGAACCGCATCACAAAAGATACTTGGGTACTAAATATCATTCAATTCGGCTACCGCCTCGAGTTTGTAGAATTTCCACCTCTAGGACAGGTCAGACATACATCCTTTGACCCTGTTCTAGAAGACGAGATTCTTATTCTTCTAAAAAAACATGCTATTCAACGAGTATCACCTCTAGACATACCCGACGGTTTCTACTCCCGTTACTTCGCTGTTCCCAAAAAGGACGGCGGGATCAGACCCATTCTGGACTTAAGAATTCTAAACACTTACCTACATCCACGACGCTTCCGAATGGTGACGCTGGAATCCATTGTGCACCTCCTAAAAGAAAAAGATTGGTTTGTCGTGATAGATCTGAAGGACGCATATTTTCATATTACAATACATCAAAATCACAGAAAGTACCTCCGTTTTGTCTTTCAAGACACCGTTTATCAATTTTGTGCCCTCCCCTTCGGCTTGTCCACAGCTCCTCGCACTTTCACAAAGTGCATGGCCCCGGTAGCGGCTTTTCTCCGTCTGCACGGCATACAAGTGTTTCCATACATAGACGACTGGCTGGTGGTATCCCCATCCAGACGACAGGCCGTCCAAGATACCAAGTTTGTCCTGCACACCTTAGAAGACCTAGGCCTCACAGTAAACGACAAAAAATCACATCTGGTTCCATCCCAAGTAGCCGATTACATAGGAGCGAGACTCGACTCCATCAGGGCACGCATATTTCTCCCACCCAACCGCATACTGAAACTGCGCAAGGCTATTCGCAAGTTTCATCCAAATTCTATGGTTTCAGCTCAGCATGCCCAGCACTTGCTCGGCCTCATGGCCTCTACAACATCTGCACTGACACACGCTCGCCTAAAGATGCGCTCCCTCCAAGCGTGGTTCCTGGCTCTCTTCGATCCTCTGGTAGACAGCCCTCGGAAACGACTGCTCGTTACCCCGGAGTTAGCAACCCAACTGAGGTGGTGGACATTTCTACCACATCTCCTCATCGGCCGTCCTTTTCGACCCTTGCACCTCTCAGTTCAAGTAACAACGGACGCCAGCCCCACGGGGTGGGGAGCCCACTGCGACTCCCACAAGATACATGCTCTCTGGTCTCGCCAAGACAGGAATCTGCACATCAATCAGCTGGAGATGCTGGCAGTCATAAAAGCTTTTCGTGCATTCCTCCCTATGATACAAGGTCGTGGTGTGCAAGTAATCACCGACAACACCACGACCATGTTTTACATCAACAAACAGGGAGGGACACGATCCATGTCTCTCCTCTACCTATCAATACACCTCTGGGAGTGGTGCTACCATCATCATGTCTTTCCGGTTGCCCTCCATATCTCAACGACCGACAACCAGTTGGCGGACACGTTGAGTCGACTAACGGTACAGTCCCACGAATGGGAATTGGACACAGACATCTTTCTACTGCTCTGCAACAGATGGGGTCTCCCCACAGTGGACATGTTTGCTACACAGAACAACAAAAAGTGCGAGAGGTACGCCTCTCGTGCGGTCAGGGGCATGAACTCACTTGGAGATGCCTTCATGATTCAATGGGAGTCGGGTCTTCTCTACCTCTTTCCTCCAATACCACTCATACAGAGGACCCTGGTCAAAGCTCAGCAATCAGAAACGGAGGCCATTCTCATCACACCATGGTGGCCTCGACAGCTGTGGTTTTCCGCTCTCAGAGCAATGGCGTCGGACGTCTTCAGGCTGCCTCTCCTTCCACATCTACTCACTCAGGACTCAGGCAACATTCTCCATCCAGACCTGCAGTCACTGCACTTGACAGCTTGGAGACTGACTCCCTGATCCAGGAGGTCTTGGACAGAGCAAAAAAGCCGTCCACCAAACTCCTTTACAAATATAAATGGAACAACTTTACAAAGTTTGCTCAATCAAGAGGTTTACAAGTTTTGCCTATTTCTCTTCATACTTTGCTCAAATATTTACGTTACTTGTTTGATTCCGGTCTAGCGTTGTCTACCCTTAAAGTGTACATTGCAGCAATTGTCTCCTTTCAGCCTCGTGACTCCGACTCCGCACGTCTCTTCTCGCATCCAATGCTTAAATCCTTCTTGAAAGGTTTGTCAAATATCCGACCACATGTCAAACCACCAATACCTCAATGGTCTCTGCAGCTTGTGTTACGCTCCCTTATGCGTCATCCCTTTGAGCCCATGGCCTCTTGTGACATTTGCCTTTTATCTTTCAAGACTTTGTTTCTTGTGGCTATTACTTCCGCTCGGCGTGCAAGTGAACTAGCAGCTCTTCGATCTGACTCTCCTTATCTTCAATTTTTTAAGGACAAAGTCATTCTTTATCCTGATATTTCATTCCTACCCAAGGTTGTCACGGACTTCCACCTCAATCAACCTTTGATATTGCCAACCTTGTTTCCACAACCTTCCTCGGACATTGAGCGCACGCTCCATTCACTAGACGTTCGCAGAGCTCTGGCTTACTACACCTCGCGAACTAAGGACTTCCGTGGCTCTCCAAGGTTATTCCTTTGTTTTCATGGATCACATAAAGGTTCGCCTGCTTCCTCCTCTACAGTCTCTAGATGGCTTGTCTCTACTATTAATCTGGCATATCAGCTACAGGGCAAGATTCCTCCTGACGGCCTGAAAGCACATTCCACCAGAGCTGTTGCTACATCTACAGCGTTGCTTCGTGGTGTGGATGTTCCGGATATTTGTAGAGCTGCTACATGGTCTAATGTGTCCACATTTGTGACACATTATAGACTGGACCTTCAGGCCAAAAAGGAAGCAAGTTTCGGGAGAGCAGTTTTGACTTCTGTTCTAGAGTGACGGCCCTCCTTCCGGTAAGTCAGCTTGCTAGTCACCCAATTGTGTGCATTCACAGAGGCCACGAAGAAGAAAGACAGGTTACTTACCTGTAACCATGGTTCTTCAAGTGGACCTCTGTGAATTCACACATCCCGCCCAGCCTCCCCGCTGTCCGTCACTACTATGTCTCTGCTAAGCACAGGCTTTGTGGCGGATAAATGGAACTGAAGGCTGAGGCGGCGGGAGCATGCGCTATAGGGGCAACTCTAAACTTTGTTACTTTTCTACAAAAGCTCTAGAATATTCCGAGAAGACCAGCGCAGGCGCTGTCTAAACCCAATTGTGTGAATTCACAGAGGTCCACTTGAAGAACCATGGTTACAGGTAAGTAACCTGTCTTTTTATACGAAATCCTTTCCTATTTCTATTAATCCTACAAAATTCAATCTCAAAGTGTCATTCAGTTGTCATTCACTAGTAGATGTAACAGACATGTTCTGTTGTTTTCTGCACAGAAAAAAGTTCTGTTTCATGCAATACACACTTCTATCTTGTGCAAGCTAAAATATATATATGCTGCATTCTACACAGAAAAGGAACTCTGTCTTGTAAAGGATACACTTTTATTTTTAATTTGAGTTTTCAAATTACAAAGTATAACATTAAATTTAACAGTAAATATAATAAAGAGAATATTTAAACATATAAAAACAAATCAATAGATATAATTAAACTCAGTTTAGTTTCAGATTTTCTAGTGTCTCCAATGCATTTATTATTGCTCTATAAAATGTCTTCCCAGATTGTTGGTATTGTATTTGTTATCCACACATCTTTTCTGAGGAAGTAATAAACAGGATACACTTTAATATTGTACAGGATGAAATCTGTCTGTCTCGTGATGTTGCTGGGAATTGTGGCTTTCCACCTCATTTATTACACACAGAGGGAGTCAAGCAAAGCAAAATAGGAAGCCTCACACTTTAGACTACCTCTCTATAGTCCACAGTGCAGGGCAGGAAAATACTCAACAGTGCAGAGGAACAAATCAAACAGAATCTAACACACTTTGTACCTGTAGAAGGACTTCCTGCCTAGATCATTTAATATTTTAGGAGGGTAAGAAACACATTTCTCCTTCTTTCTTCCTCACTCATCTCTCTTTCTTATTCTCATGTGTTTCCCCATGGTACAACTCTCTTTTATGGAGGAGAATTCCTCAGTTTCTCTTACAATTCAGCTTAGGGGAAAAAGCATCCAGTTATATGAAAGGAACCTTTTCCTAACAGGAGTTGCCATGTAGAGAAGATTTGAAATGGTCCTTGGATGAAAACCACTGGAAGGAATGAACTTTTTTTTCTTATTCCTAATTGTGATGTGGGGTAGCATTGGAATAGGATTTAACTCTTTCCTCTCTGGTGGCAATCCTTCTTGTAAATTAGGCTCCTGTATGGCAATTAAGCTGAAAGGAACACATTCCACTGGCATCAGTGGATACTTGTGGCTCTGGGGAAATAGATCTAGGGTCCTGAACAAACAAATACAGCTGTGAAAGATAACAGGTGGGTACCAGAAATTCTTACAAGTATAGTTCATTATGGTTACACTGAACGCTGTTAGGATTGTACACTGTTGTGTATAACTTGTGCAGAAACTGAACATTTTCCTGAAGAATTAACCTTCACACTGTCATTTACTTGAATTTCAGGAAAAGACATCTAAAGAACCATGACAATCAAGGCGTATGGTTTCCTTATGTGAATCTGTATTGGTACAATGCAATGATACTTGATTATATTTAAATGTTTTTATTGAACTGTGATCATATTGTTCCACAAAATATACCCAGATATAATCAGAATAATTGGATTTTTCTGGAAGGGATTAGTTTACACTTACTATAATATGGTTCTGTGAGCTTGATGCATTTTAGTTTATTATGCAAACGATTCTGTTTTTCTCTTTGCAGTGCTAAGCAAGTCCAGCTCGTAAATGATAAAGGGCCAATGGCTTGGATTGTTGGCGTCAATGATTCTGGATTCCTTCAAGTTCAGGAGGAAGGCAAAGATGTGGTGACTGTGCACCCAGATGGCAATTCTTTTGATATGCTGAGAAACCTTTTAGTTCCAAAGCAGCAGTAATTTCTCAGTCTGGTGAAACAGCTGCTCACTTAGAAGACCATTTTGTGTTTAGTACATAGATCTAGAGCTTGGCTTCAGGCAGTGTATCGAACTGAAATAATCTAAGGCTGAAGAATAGAAACAACATATACCAACCAATAGACTGAATTTTGCATTGTTTAATCCTAGTGAGTTCTCATGATTGGGCTGTTTGTGTATGTTTTTGCCTTCTTCTCAGTCTTTCCATAGATGTGAAAGAAACCTTATGATCCGTATGAAAGGGTCTTGCTTTTAATTTTTCACACAGGGGAACTTAACCGGAATTTGCCTCACTGATTATCTGTTACTACAGGTTCTTAAAACTTCGCTTTTGAACTAACAGTCATATTTCTTTATTTTATATACTATATTTGTAGCAAGGTATGCATTTTGCCACAGAGTAGCTGGAATCCTATTAATTAGATCTTTCAGATTAATTCAGTCTGAGTAAATCTCAGAAACAAATTGCCGCAATTTGGTAGATCAGGATGTTGCAAGCTGAGTAGTGCAACAGGCCATGCCGCACCAAATAATTACAGACTCAGCAGTTCACTGAGATTTGTACTGATTTTGTTATGCTAGTGTGAAAATGGAAGAGGATTCCAGCCAATATTTATGATATTATAGTGATAGAATGAAGTGATTGGGTTTAACAGTGGCCCAGTGAGGCATAGTGTTTTGTTGTTTTTTAAACATATTGTGTGCCCTGTTGTACTAATCATTTTAGCTAAACAAACAATTTTTAAAAAGGTCATAGCCATGAGAACATCTAACCTTCTTAGAACAAGAGGAAGAAATAGCATTCTATTATTGAATATTGCATTAGATAAGCAGTTTGTCAGAGTTGACCAGTCTGTTAACCCTGGAGTACACTAAAGCTCCCCAATCCAAATGGAACTCAAGTTGACTTTCCCTACACCACTTCTGTATACTTTTTCTGTGCAATGCCTCCTTTTATGTGTTTCTTTGTGGCTCTCCTATCGCCCTCCACTTCTTTGCTATGCAAACATGATGATCTTAACATTAAGTTGTCTCAGTTTGCCTTTTCTGTACATTGGGATGACGTGGAGCAGACAAATGTGGACTCGTAGCACAACTTCATGATGTTTTATGGTGACAGACATGCACCCCAGCTTTGTTTGAATTCAAGGTCTTAAGCCAAAATAGCACTTAGCATTTTATCTTTTGTGTGCAACATGTTGCTGTTGTAGCAGACAAATATGTGTATGAAGTAGTGGTCCTTTTGCATTGTTTCATAAGTGAAAGTCCCTCTCAATCTTCTACTTTGAACTAATGAGCTGAAATCATGTCGCACAGTTATACCAATAATGTAACTTATTAGATGTAAATTGCTGTAGGTTAAGAACTCTCAATAGGCATTACAGGTATTTGAGTCATGCAACTCAGTATGTAACAGCTAATGTTTATAGATATTTCTTAACTTACAACAGTTTGCTTCCAAAAGTTAAGCTATTTGCATAACTTCAAAACATGATATATAGTTGGCTTTGTATATTGTGACACTCCCCAAGCCTTGCCTATCATTAACATCTACTCCATCAGTTCAAATGGGTAGCAGCATTAAACTCAGAACTCTTTGGCACTGTATGATGGACAAAATCTCAATTTATTGGATACATAGATCTTTGATCATTGTTGATAATTTCATAGTGACATGCCACTTAAATTTGGACATGCAGTATGTTTCATCTGTTGCATTGCTTTACAAAGCTCCTACATGCATGAATGTGTTTTTTGACACAGCCACTTAGGGCAATAGAACTCATGCTTACCATCCTGTCACCCAATATGAAATGAATTCCTGCATATCAGAGATCTGTAAGCAATCTGACCGCCTAATAAAAACTGCTGCAAGTTCTAAGCAACTTCATGTTCAGTTAAGACATGTTTGAATAGTAGCCAAAAGCAGGGTTTTATAACCTACAAAGCTACTACATAAAGAATCAGAAAATGAGCAGATTGGTTCAAATATACATCCAAGAAGTTTTAACAAAAGTGAAGAAGTTGAGTTGTAATGGGGGATTAGGACAATTCCTGTCTATTGGAGACTGGGCAGTTTATAAATTATTGGAGATTAAGTTGTTTTATCACTGAATATGCAGATTTTTATTTCTGTTGCATGACATTTCTCACACTGCGGTGTCCATAAATGTTTATAGCAATAATATGTTTTTCCCTAACAGAAAGTAAAATAATTAAGTCAATTTAACAGTCTATTTAAAAGGCTAACTTAAATTGCGAGAAGTGATTTGCAAAACCCTTGGGGACTGAAATTTCAGAGTTCCTAGTTTCATTAATATGCATTATTATTGATTTATTAAATCAAGTGATCTTTATGCCTTAGGTAGTAAAGCAGAGTAGATCAAAACTCTAGCAATGTCTTTGGATTCATTTTGTAAAATTCCAGTGGAATGCTTATCTCCTGTTATCACATTTCAACTCTTGTAAATTCGCGATTCCTGCTATTATTTGTTATCTGCAGAAATAACAGAAGCAGGGCTATGTTGCTATTGCTTGAGTCTCTTCCATGGTTTCTTCTATATGTCCACTAAGAGGTTGCTGCTGAACAATGTCCACTATGCTTTAAGCTTTCACTTAATGTAAAGTCACTGCCATTCTACAAGAGGCAATTTCTATGATTAAATACCCCCTTATTATGCTTATGTAGTAGTAATGCTTACTTAGGTGGTGAGGTCCCACATGACTCTCCTGGTGGGAATTTGCATTCAGCAATAGCTCAGTAGGATACTAACTTACAGTTAGGGGCTCTATTTGGCCTGACATCCAGCCTTAAGTCAGAGTTGCTTTGACGGCACACAATTATTAATTATTATTCCACCTTTAAAAAGAAGCAGCATCTCTGTGGATTAGTTTATAAATTGTAATTATTTAGTAGATATATTGATCAATTACATTGCATATCTATAAACAATAGAAAATAACATTTTGTTTCTTTTGGAATGATTCACATGTGTTGCAGCAGGTACCTGTTGAGAGGCATTCTGTCCTGAGTGGAGGATCCTGCTTTTTTGCATCTTGCAACTTGCATGTATCTATGTGTACTGTATTAAAAATATGCTTTCATTAAAATCTGCTGTCCACTTGAATCAGAAGCACCTTTTCAGTTATCAGTTTATTTTAATCAATTAATTTAACCAGTTAATCAAATAAACTCTGCAGCATCAGTTTATTTTATTCCCTTCTGCACAGAGAGAGAAAGAGAGAGAGAGAAATTGCAGCAGAAATTGTTAATGCAGTGAACAAGCCAAATTAGGCTAGTATTAGGTATGATGGGAGTGGGGGTAAAATGGTCTTACATAAATCTGTGACATATCCAAGTATAGACTGCTGTGTTTTATTCTGGTTGTCTCTCAAAAAGAATATCATAAGAGCATGAAAAGATACAGAAAAAGTCTTATAAAATTATTGGAGTTGAGTCATTTTCCCTACAAAGAGGAGTTGTAGAGTTTTCTAGTCCTGAACTTGAGAACGAGGTGATCAAGGTGACTCATATTTCTTGTGATATATGGCTCTATACATGGCGAGGTTGGGGGAGAAACTTTGGATTTCATTATTCATAGGTTAAAATCAGTTCATTCTGGAGACATTTGTTTTCTGACTGAACAGAAAATCTTCCAATGTTTTTCTAACACTGATCTGTGTATGTCTCTCTGTGTGTGCTGTTACTCTTTTATATGGGTTTTAATAGGTTGTGGGCTACATCCAGTGCTGGCCTACCACTTATGATATAGTAGAATCACAAGGGGAAAGACCTCTCCTCTCTGGTGCAGCTGCTAAGTAATAAACCAAAGTGTGCTGCTTATATACCACCCAATAGCACTTAAACCATTCTCTAGGAAGTTTACAATACAAGCTACACACTGTATTCCAAAAATCTGCCCTGTAGAGGCTGGAAACCCCCTGTGGGACATGCTTTCAGTGCCAAAGAGAGGTACAAAGGGAAAGACTGAAATTCTAATGCTACTGACAGCATCACATTGGATTTAGGCCCATATATTTTATGCTAGTGTGGTGTTTCCTTGAAGATCTTAGATAGAAAATTAGGATAAAAATTATGTAAATAAATATAATTTTTTTAAAATTTGAATAATAAAGGATGCAAAGCTTGGAAAAGTTTAAAAAATCACAGTAGTGTTGTTTATTTTATTTAATGTTATACTGTGAACATTTTTGCACTGGAAATTTTTCATTTAATTTTCTTTTTACAAATGAACACTAATGAAGTGTGGAGATACTGAAGCAGGAGTAGATTTAAGTTGGAATAGTGCTTTCGCACTTACATTTTAACAGCCTGTTTCTTTATGTATAAAACAATATACTGTCTTAGAAAAAGAGAAAAAACAAAGCCAACATCAGTTCTGAGCCTCTATATATCTGATTTGAGTTGATTTTAGTGGCTCCAGATGCATCAAAGGAAAGTTCCTTTTTCCGACAGAGCAATTGAATAGTGTCTTTCTGTCTAACAGCTGTTGCAGGCAGGAATGCCTGTGGGCCCTTCTGTGGGATACTCAGTGGAGGTATCTTTAGAGAGTACAGCTGGTATTCTCATTGTTTTCTCCACCAGCTTGGCAACTACTCAACAGTTTCTGTATGAAAAAACAGTTTATAACAGTCCTTGTGATGGTTATAATGTAGCAAAATATGTCTGGATAAAGTCGGAAAAAGCCAGCCAGGCATACTGGAATTCAGAAGTAGTCCACTGAAAATGTGTAATGTTATTAAAATGTCCAGGTTAGTGAAACACCTTTTCCACTGTGTAGCTGGTGTTCCCTTTCAGACTGTTTGTTTGATGAAGTGGTTTCAAAAATATTTCATTATGGTACCTTTATTTTTTCCATTATGAGTTTTTCTTCTGGACTGAGTTATAAAATCTCTCATTATGTATTACGAGAATTGATATATAGATTATTTATTGACAGCAATATGTCTTAAGCAACTCTGGTGTGTTGTTGTGTCACTTTAATAGAATGAGGAACAGAATTGTATCCAGGCAGAATTTGATTACCTTTCCAGAATTATAGAATTTCAGCTAGTTGCTCACAAGGAAAAACAAGCATGTATTAGTAGTTTATAAGCCTCCATAGCATTTTGAAGTACATGCCAGAGGAAGTCAGTATATCTCAATTATCTAAAAGTAGCATGAAACGCTTACATACAGCAGTTCATATTTTTGTTTTAGAAGATTATTTCTTTTAAGTAACTGCAGGACTACAGAGTGCATTTCTCTATTTTTATTTCAGACACAAACACACACACACACAAATCTCCTGATGCTAATTGGTGGCAATAGAATTATGCACTGTATTACTTCCAGTAGAAATTTGTTTTCTGTGTGCAGTCTACTTGTGGATTCTGTGCCTATGCGCAGCAGGCACTAAAGCAATGACTTTCAGGCCTTTCACCAGAGGGGGCACAAGCAGATCTGGATGAAACTGTACCATGTAGGCTCAAAACCTGACAATACATCCATCATGTCATTAGAAGCAGAGCTCCTTAAAGTGGTAAAAGATGTGTGATTGTCCTTTGCAAATTGGTTTTTGTTTTATGATTAGTTATAAGAAAGTTAACATGGACTTCATTTGCAAGTCAGATTGTGCCTTTAAGATGCTTCATTCAGTGCAATAGAAAACACTCTTTGTCATGATTTCTCTGTGTTACACATATGAGATAGTCTTGCACATGTACAGTGTATCTCTGAATCTTCCACAGTTAGTATGGGAGCGTTTTGGTGGGAGCCCTGCCCACCCACTAGCAGGGATAACTAAATGAGGCTCCCACCTTTCCTTCCATTCCTTTTTGTTCAGTACATGATCCAGAGCACCTGCAGAACACTGCAAGCTATTATTTTCCTTCTGGTTTCATATCGCCCTCAACCATTCTTCCATTTTCTTTGGTTTTCAATGCTCTGGGCATTCCCCCCCCCCCCCCCAGTTTTGTTCCATGAGTCACCATGACTGCATTTCTAATTGACTCTTCAATACACCTCACTATTTGGTTACCAACCATATCACCTATATCTTCCAGAGCTTTTTTAAAGAACTGCACTCATTGCAGCAGCAAGATCCCCTAAACTGACAGCCACTCCAAGTATCTCTTCTGCCTTGGAGAGGGCCATATGGTATAGAAGTGCTTGCCATTGTCAGAACCTCTTGAAACAGGCTCTTTGTCAACTACATTTTTAGGCTTCCATCTGGAAGAAAGTTCTCAAAGCCAAACAGACCTGAGCTCCTCAGCCTCTCCTAAACTATCTCTTTTTGGCAATCAGATTGTCTTCCAATCAAACACTTCAGTGCCATTGGCCAGGATGGAACCAGTGCCATCCATACAACACATCTCGCAAGCACACATGTTCATGCTCTTCTTCTGATAAGAAGAAGGACAAAGAGGCCCCATTGAAAGTGATCTCATCTCCTCACCTCAGCAGACACCGGTCATGGCCTTTGCCCCCTTTTGATGTTGCAAGTATTAATGACTTTTTTGACCTCTTCATTTTTGGATTTCAGAAAGACATAGAGAGAGAGAGAGAGAGAGTATATGATTGAATAAATAAATAAATATTGTAGAAATAAGCAAAGATGGGTATGCACATTCAAGGTGCTGATAACATTAGCATTCTTGCAGTCCTTGTACTAGCTGGCTGGATAGCTCAGGAGTTAGGAACCTGGCTGCAAGTCAAATACTGGAAGTTTGATTCCCCACTGTGTGCCCCAGGGGAAGTGCTAGTCCGTATCACCTTGGGCAAGCTGCACAATCCCAGGGCATTCCCAGAAGAAGTGTACTTCGTACTCTTCTGAATACTCTGCAATTAGAAAACTCTGAAAAGGCTTGCCAAATACAATTTGACAGAATGTATTTATTAATTCTTGTAATAGACAGTGGTAAGTTATTCTTTGCCCTTCTGATTATTCCTGCCTAAAATGTCGATCTTTACGTGTTTTTTGTTGAAACTCGTTTTGGTTTTGATCCAGTTTTCCAGTTGTTAGGATCACTTTGAATGCTGGGTCTGTAAACCAATGAAATGTTTTAATGCAGAGGATGGAAGCACTAGTCATAGCTAACTCACACTTAGGTTTCTGTGTCTCTTTTAATATTCTATGATTTGGGGAAGAATGATCCATTGCCAAGAAATAGTTCACAACTTTTGGGTACAGGAACATTTCTCCAAATCCATTTGAAGACTGTAGCACCAGACTACCAAGTAGGTGAAAGCTGATTTGGAATCATCTCTATCTGACTTGAACACTTTACTTGCCCTAACAAAGACAGAAAAGGGAGAGACAGGACCTGTTATTTCTGTTGCTGAGGTGCGAAGTAACAGATTCCACTTCTTCAGCATTGAGTTTAATTTCTAATGCGCTGTCCGCTAGCTATAGCTTGCCTTTCCTAATATGTTTGTTAATTAACAGCAAGAGAACAAAACCATCTGGAAGTGAAGTTTTGTAATCTTTCCCATTAAATGTATGGAGTTCAGAGTAGAGCAATGGGCAGGGTTAACAATGCAGCAGTGCTTCACCAAAGTTGTTACATCTCTGTCCTTGTGTATGGCTTGCAGTAATTATTCCCCCATTGTTGTCCCCTTGAAAAGGGTATGACATTGATTCTGAACACTTTGTTTGGAAACAAGTCCTTTGATGTTAATGTAACTCTGTTCTCCATCAATGCACACAGGAGCATAGATTGAAGTGAAGTTGGGGGGGGGGTTTGCTCTATGTAGCAAGTCATAATATGCAATTAAAGCTGTGTGATGCTTACACATGGTATCAACAAAATTACATTCAGAACCTCCACGTTTTATTTCTGCCAAGACTCTATGTAGGGTGATGGAAAACAACAAAATTTTTCATTAACAGAATTCAAAATAAACTAATTTATAACATGAAAAAGTGGAATAAATCTTAAAATTGTAGGTGCATATTTTATTAATATGAATTATTATAACTTGTAAAACCAAGTAAATAAGAGAAATCCATTTATTTCTTTGGCTTAAAGTATTTTATTTGACATTTTTTCTTACACAATAAATAAGCAAAAGATGCTTTACAGTGTAAAGAAGTAAATACATAATTCCAGGCAATAATAAGTTGCATGTGTGTGTGTGTGCCTTCTTTCCCCATATATGTTTTAGCAAATAATTGATAACTGTATTTTATAAGAAAATAAAATAAAGTTTTCTGGTACAGAGAAATAAAGCTATTCAGTTTTTCTTGAAGAAATTAGCCACAAAATTGGATCTGTGATTCTAGATGAGATCCATTTATTCATATAATAGTGTCCATCATTTTATGAATGAGGCTATAATCCTCAGTAGACTTAACTGGTCAGTAAACCCCACTGAAAGCAGTGAGACTCAATCTATTTGCTCCTCAGCTAATGTGATCTATGCCATCTTTTGCCAACAGTGCCCTTCTGTACTCTACATAGGAAAACAGGACAGTCTTTACGGAAATGGGTCAGTGGTCACAAATCTGATATCAGAAACTACAACACACAGAAACCTGTCTCACTCTGTTTCAGTCTACCAGGACTCTCCATGGAAGATTTGAAAGTCACTATTTTAGAACAGAATCATTACAATTCAAGAATACAGAGGGAAACAGCTGAGATAAAATGTATACACATGATGGACACCCATATAAATGGATTGAATAGAAGCCTAGGTGTCGTTAAGTATTACCAAATGTAATACTTCTGCTATTATCTACTTCCACTGTTAATTTCTTCACAACTACCAAACCCATTTCTTATCACAAGGTTCAAAGGTAAAAACTACATTAACACACGTGATTCCTCTGCCATCTTCTTTCACCTTTATAATTAATATTCTCTTTTTCTCCCCATCTTCATTTTTATGTTAATCCCCAGTCTTCAACCCACCCCATCCCAACCCCTCTCTCTTCTCTCTCCCCTCTCATCTTTGCCCAGGCCTGGTGTCTGTTTTCTGTCTCCTGAGGAAGTTTTACAACAGAGCCCTAAAACAACAGAAACCATAAATTACTGCATGTAAATGTAACATACATCTGAGAGCCAATCAATATTTAGTATGAAACTGATACTCCATTCAACATAGTCTTTAATGCGTTACATGGTTATGTCTTATTTGTTTTGTTTTTTTCCTTTGGATTTTGCCTGATACGCTTGCACAGACTAACACAGCTACCTACTTCCAAGTAAACATGCATAGGATTTGTGCTATAGGCATTGTAAAATTATTAACAAGCTTGCTGACACAAGGATGAACTTAACTGATGTAGGTCATAGGGCAGAGAAATGTATAAAACAGCCTACTACAGTGTGAGATTCTTTCAGTATTATAGAAAACAAAAACATATACTTTTCTAGTCTACTTTCCCACTAATTTCTTGCCAAGTTAATTAGTTAGTGTGTGTGTGTGAGAGAGAGAGAAAAAACTGCAACATTCAATGGCAGGTACTTAATTGTTGATAGAGGAGTTTAGTAAATGGCAAAGCAGAAAGAAATGAAGCATTCAACTTTGTACTTCCTTTTTAATTCTGGATTTAACTGGGTGTACTAGTTTACAAATGTCGATGTTGGTAGATTCTATGTTATCAATTGTTTGAATTTTCATTTCTGCTTGGTATTCTTAGTTCAGGAAGAACGTGGTACATTAATATATGGAAATACTATATGTAATGGAGTTAAAACCAGATATATTATTAGAGAAGAATGCCGAAATACAATTCTTGCAGTAAAAATAAAAGAAAAACCTAGATGGATGATGAAAAAAGCACTTAAAATTGCAAAGAACAGGCAAGAAGCAAAAGTAAAAGGTGACAGAAATAGAGTCAGGACCTTGAATGCAGTGTTTTAATGAGTGTTGCATAGAGAAAAGAGAACTATTACAATAACCGCTGGGGGAAAAAACAGGAGAACAACAAAAGGGGAAAAACAAGGGATCACTTCCAGAAGATCCAATAAATCAAAGGAAAATGTAAGCCTAGATTAGGAGTGCTGAATAACCAACAGGGAAACACACTATCTGACCAGGAGAAAATAAACACCTATACCTATTCAGTATATTGAAGACCTATACAAGACAGATGAAAGGGTGATAGGCTCTTTTGAAGAGGAATCATATGATGAAGAACCTGCAATTCTAAGAAAGTGAAGTGAAAGGTGCTCTGAAAGCACTGGGAAGAAATAAATCACCAATGTAGATGAAATGCTGATAGAATTATTTCAAACCACAGAGACAAAATCTGTTAAAATGGTAATAAGAATATGACAACAAATATGGAAAACAAAACATGACCCACAGACTGGTAACATTCAATATACATTCCAATGCCCAAGAAAAGATGCCAAAGAGTGCAGTAACTATAGGACCATTGCTTTAATTTCCCATGCAAGCAAAGTGATGATCAATGTGTTGTAACAAAGTATTTTACCTTGTATGAAGTGGGGAATGACTTATGTTCAAGCTGGATTCCAAAAAGGAAGAGACACTTAAGATCAGATTGCAGATATCTGCTGGCTACTGGAACACACCAAAAAATTTCAGAAGATCAGCCTGTGCTTTCTAGATTGCAGCAAACCTTTGTGTAGATCACAAGAAGATTTTTCTGAAAGACATGAGTGTGCCTCAGCACTTGATTGTCCTGATGTGTAACCTTTATAGTGGGCAAGAAGTTATCATTAGGACAGAATATGGAGAGACAGAATGGTTTCCTATAGGCAAAGGTATGCAAAGAGTTATGCAGTTTATCCCCTTATCTGTTCAATCTGTATGCAGAACATATCATAAAGAAAGACAGACTAGATTGAGATGTAGGAGGAATGAAAATTGGTGGAAGAACATCAATAATTTAAGATATGGAGATGACACCATCTTACAGGCAGACAACAGCAATGACTTGAAACGGCCTTAAGTGAAAGTGAAAAAAGAAAGTGTCCGAACAAGACTGCAGTTGAATATTAAGACAAAAATCATGACTACAGAAAAAGTGCACGACTTTAATGTTGACAATTAAGAAATTGGAAAAGAGATTTTATATATCTTGGTTCAATCATCAATCTAAATGGAGACTGCGACCAAGAAATCAGCAGAATACTAAGACTTGGAAGGGCAGCAATGAAGGAACTAGAAAATATCACCAAGTTTAAGGATGTATCACTGAAGAACAATAACTATTTCTAGAGGCAAAAATGATGAAACTGATTTCTGTGAAGACTCTCAGTCATCCAGGGGAGGTTATCTGGAAGTTGAGTCATGGCAACTGGACTTCTTTCTTATTAGGTTGAAACGTTTCGCTACTCATCCAAGTAGCTTCTTCAGTCAGAGGAGAGTTGGTAGAGACTCCTGATATATCCTTCATCCAACCTCACCAGACAGGAAAGAAGTGCTCTGACATCCCTCAGCAGGGATGAGACCGTCACCATACTGCCTGTGGACAAAGGAAGATGCACTGTCGTCCTCAACACTACGAATTACTATAGAAAAGTAAGCTCACTTTTGGAAGACACATACAAGAAACTGCAGAGGGACCCCACCAACATTTACAGGAAGAAAGTGATAGAATACTTGAAACACTTGGAAAAGGACCACACCGGGTGACCTACCACCAGTTGTATCCTGGAGAGCCCCCACCACCACCCTTATGGACTTCCCAAGGTACACAAGGAAGGAGTCCCCCTCAGACCCAGCAGCAGCAGCATGAATTCGGTAACATAGAACATTACTAAATACCTGGCCACCATCTTAGCGCCATTGGTTGGACTCTCAGAACACCACATTCACAACTCAGAGGAGTTTGCATCCAGGGTCAGAGAACTGAAACTAAATACTGACAAAACCATGGTATCCTTTGATGTCACATCCCTTTTCACCAGCATTCCCACCCCCAATGCCCTAACAACTGTGAAAAGGAGACTGAAAGAAGACAACACCCTCTCCACTAGAAGCAGCCTCAACCTGTACCAGATATGCCTGCTCCTGGACCTGTGTCTGAGCACCACTTACTTCACCTACAGAGATGACTTTTACAGACAGAAACATGGTTGTGCCATGGGTTCCCCAGTGTCACCCTTGGTTGCCAACTTATACATGGAAGAAATGGAAAAAAGCACTAAACACCTTCCAGGGGACGACTCCAACCCATTGGTTCAGGCATGTGGACGACACCTGGGTGAAGATCAAGATTCAGGAAGTACAGGCCTTCACAGACCACATAAATGCAGTGGACCCAAATATCAAGTTCACCAGGGAAGACACCAAAGACAACCAGCTGGCTTTCCTGGACTGTGCAGTCATCATACGGCAGCTTAGGAGTAGAAATCTACAGAAAACCTACACACACTGATCAATACCTGTGGTTTGACTCTCATCACCCATTGCAACACAAACTAGGGGTCATCAGGACGCTAAACCACAGAGCAAGAAACATCCCCACCTCCACAGAAGCCAAGAAGAAGGAAGACATCTGAAGACAACCCATAAGGCCTGTGGATATCCAAAATGGGCCTTTAAGAAGGCAATGTCCCAACTCAGCAACACAATGGAACAGTCCAAAACCCAGAGCCGACAGAAGAACCTGGTTATTCTTTACATGGTGGGTGTGTCTATAGACACCACATACCTGTGTACTTCAAACCCACAAACACACTAAGGCAGAGACTCATCCACCCAAAAGACCGGACACCACAATACAACAGGAGCAATATAGTATATGCAGTCCAATGCAAAAAGGAGTGTTCGGAGCGCTACGTTGGAGAAACCAAACAGCCACTAAACAGGCGAATGGCTCAGCACAGGAGGGGCAACGGCTCAGGACCACAATCAGCAGTGTTCCTTCATTTGAAGGGCAAAGGACACTCATTTGATGACCAAGATGTACTCATTTTGGACCGAGAAGATAGGTGGTTTAGAGAGGGCTCAGGGACGCCATACATGTCCATATAGAAAATCCCTCGTTCAGTAGTGGTGGAGGCCTTAGATACAATCTGTCTCCTATTTATCGTGCTGCCCTTTCATCCATCCCGAGAAAGATCAGGACCACACCCATCAGAAAGACCACTGTTAACAACTGTTAATGACCCATGACAATGTGTGGAGAAGGACTGCAGAAGTGGGATTTTCACTCCCCCCCTCAGTCCTTTGTCCATCTAACCAGCCTATTCAGACCAGGGGGAAGTGAAACCAACATGGAGGATATATCAGGGGTCTCCTACCAACTCTCCTCAGACTGAAGAAGCTACTTGGATGAGTAGCGAAACGTTTCAACCTAATAAAAAAGAAGTCCAGTTGCCATGACGCAACTCCCAGATGAAACTGATTCTGGCATACTTTGGGCACATCATGAGAAGGCAAAATTCTCTGGAAAAGACAATAATGTTTGGAAAGGTTGAAGGCAGCAGGGAAATAGGAAGATGAAATACAAGATGGTTTTACTCCCTGAAGGAAACCACAGGCTTGGGTTTACAAGAGCTGAGCAGGTCTTTTGGAGATCTCTTCAACAGGACATTTTGGAGATCTCTCATTCATAGGCTCACTGTGGAGTTGGAGGCAATTTGAGGGCACATAACAATAGCATATTCATTTCTTAATTTACATTTCGCCAGGTCACATCTCCTATGTTGTAAACTATGCAGAAGAAACACAGATCATTAAAAATAACTTACCTTGATCAACAGTTAAATAGTGGTTAAACACAACTGGACAGTTTCCTTAAAAGAATTAACATGTGCAATTTCCTAAAAATTTTTTTTTCAAAGAGTGAGAGTACATAGAGAATGAAGAAAATCTATTGCTTACCATAATGGTTGTCTATCAGATTTCTTTTTATGATGCAGGTAATTGCCAGAATCTGATAAGTAGACACATTTTTATTTCAATGAAATGAATATATGGGTCTTGGCATAAATACACTCTTTGAGGGTCTCACCTAAATGAACTCAGAGTGGGCAATGGTCTGGCACACTGCAGACAAGCCTGCTTGTGATAACACATTCAAATAATTACCTTTAAATGATCCCCTCATGCTTAATTTAAGGGTGTTACTGCTGTCTTCAATAATACTAGCTGCTAAAAATAAAAATTCACAGTATTTTCCTTCCCGATGCTAGAGTTTTGAAAATAATTTCTTGCATTATGAAAATATGTTGTCTTTTGTCAGGATTAAGCACAATACATAAATATTAAAATGATTTCTAACAAATTTAAATTGTCTGAATGAATTGAACGTGTTCCTAACATTTAATGCATTGGCAGAGGATGATAGAATTGTGATTTTGGTGTAGAAACACGTGAACATATTACTCTGATATTGCAAGCAGATTCAGAGGTTCAGATCTTCAGGCTGTGATTCTCAGAGGTTTGCATGGTATTCTGGGAAGTAGTCTTTTTCTTGTGAGCATTGTTCACTTCCATGAACTTGACTAAACTTATAGAGTACGGTCTAGTGTTTTTAAGACACCTTTCAAGGGAGGGTTGGTTTTTTAAAAATCTGAATGGCTTCGCAAAGATTCAGGAAGCCTAGTTCTCAAAATATTGCAGGTGACAGCACACTGAACTAGTAATTTTGAGCCTAATTCCTGGCCTGCTGATATTAATATTAAACTGGTTTTGTCTGTTAGAGGTCAACTGAATTTAGGGTTGTCCACATGTGCCACTTGGAGTCTATGTCCTAGGGTATTGTGATTCCCTTTTGTAATACATATAGAAGACACTACAGCAATGGCAAACAGCCAACATAGGTCTGCTTTTTGTAGTAAACATCCAGATGTGATACCAGCTTTATGCTTGATTTTTACTGCCCCTTTCTCCATGGTGGTAAATATTAAATATATTTCAGGCCCAAAACAATGACCTAAAAATCCATTTGTTGAATGGTGACAACACTGCGGGAAATCCCATCATTTCAATGAGTCTACTGTTCTAGGGACTACCATTTAGAGTCAAGCCTACATGTGCAAAGCCTGTGTAAAAGAGCCTTCCTAACTTATGAGATACTACAGGTTTTTCCAAATGTAGCTAACACCAATTAATCTTGCTGTGAAGTACCTCACTTTGTTCTCACTTTGAAGTAAGATCACGCAAAACAGGGAAGGAACAAAGCCACGGAACACTTCAACATACACGCAAAAAGTGCAACAAAGCATAGTATGGTGCCTTGCAGCACAATTGGTGTTGTGTGGACTGTTAATTGGTAACCATGCGCTTCCCCTTCCTTAGTAATTTTGTGCCTCCAGAGAATCCTGTATTACACTTCGGAACATTCTGGCTTCAACTCAAGGCACTGTTTAGCTCCATTTGGTTTATTATGCACATGACTTTGGCAATACATTCCTGTACTTTTAACAGGATAATACTGAACACAACAAAACAAGCTTGTTTCCATAAAATAAATGTTAGGACAAGAGAAAAGGGAATGCCTTCTATTGCAGAAAATTCAGAAAATTGTTTAATTAAGAAAATGTGTATTATTACATTTCAAGTTATTTGACAATTGAAAAGGTGCAATCAATGACATTATTTTCTATATTGCACAAGAAAGGTACATTAGACAGGATTTCTCAAGGAAACAATCTTAAAATTGGTTCTGAATATATGCAAGTTTATGGCAGAACGGCTGTCGGCTGTCGAGTACAGGATTTCCTCCATACCTCTAATGGTACTTCACTTTGCTGGGAAAGTTTCAGCAATTGAAACAACAGTGAGAAAAGTCGCTGGTGAGAATAAATTGAAATTATACATCTGACTCCAACAATCACATTTTTAATGCCAGTATATATATCTTTACATGTGAGGCAGCCTTCTGTCAAGAGTTAAGAAATGTTACAGCAGAAGGACAAGCCCCCATTAGCTTTCCCTGCAAAAGAGTCCTTAGGCATCCACATGCATTTTATGTATACAAGTATTTCCCCTTCAGTATTACGACCAGCTGCACATGTGTAACTTACATGTGTACCTCAGCACCCACAAAGATATGGATCAGAGCAGTAGCAATACTGTAGCAATAAATCTTTGCAGGTATTGGGGTATCTTACCTGCCAAACTCAACCTGACAGGAAGAAAACATCAATATAATGGCTGAAATCCACTAGTAAGTCACAACTAGAGTATGCCTATTGAACCAATGGAGGAGCTAACTTGCCAAAGCCCCACTGATTCAGTGGGCCTACTCTAGTTGTGACTTACTACTACCTTCTAGCCACTGTGTGCTTGCTGAAATTTAAAAAGTGCCTGAGAGTTCTCATTTAATCATTAGTGCTTTTGATAAATGCATTTTATTGTATCTTTTATCATAACAGTGCTTCAACGTCAGGGGCTAAAACATAAATCTCTTAACCAGAAAATAGTAACAACTGAAATTGAAAAAGATTCATTCAGATCTTACCAGTAGAACAAACTGAGAACACATCTTCCATACTTTCTTGACTGTCTAAGAGGTTTGGATACAGTCTTCTGTCTTGATGATGTACTTGAAAGGGGGAAATCCCTTTTCTATTAATTTTGAATAAATGTATTTAAAGGAGTCTTGTCATTGTGAGAAGCCACCAGCTCTTTAGCAGATATTTCCAAGTTTACTGGGCTAATCGATTTTAATTGTTTGAAGATGCATAGTAGTGATGCTGTTGCCAATCGCTGACTGCCTTGGTAATATATTTCAGGAGGAGGAATCATTATTAATAGTTTGGTTTCAAGGATTTAAAACCAAAACTCATGTTCATATGGTAATACATTTCAAGTCATTATAACAGAGAGTACCCAAATAGTTGTGAGAATTACTGTCTCTTGCCAGACTATTCATTTTTCTTATGATCAAATACTGTATTCAAATACTCATTATATCCAGATACCAGAATTATGGAAATATATTGTTTAAGGAAAAAAGCCAATCTTTTTATCAGTATATGAATTCCTATAATTTAAGTTGTACACTAGAAAAATAACAAAAATACGATCGATTGCATGGCTTCTTACTGGCAGACTCAGCTGCAGAGATTAATTGGTAGCAATGAAGCACTGAAGTTAAATGCATGACTTCCAGACCATAATATTAGTTTCACATGGTTTACCAAGAATGCATGCACTTATGTGTCTAACCTGACCTTAAACCATGTGCGCCATGTGCAACCATGTACTCATGCTTTTTGGAAACCATTTGTTTGCTTTATTTCTTTAGTTAAAATACAGATTTCTGTTACTGTCACCTTCCATTGGTGATTATTACAGAAGTTCCAATATAATGGGGAAGTGCAGACTCCTTGTGAGTCTCAGGGGAAGAGGCTGATGAGGAACTTTGGTTTTTGTAAAACATGTTTACTTCTTCAGAACCATACCCATAATTTTCTGCTACATGTCCTGTGGCAGCACATGAAGAGGTTTGAAATGTGCCATGTTTGGCTAAAACCCGGTGGTAGTTCAGAAGTACAAATGGAACTTGCCCAGGATGCCTCATATCTACTGTGTGATCACTTTCAGAGTTATGGTCAAGTTTGACTGTCATTCTGTCATCTATTTCCAGCTCACCTAGATTTGTAGAATGAAGGGCAATGTGTTCATACTTAGGCTCTTTCATACAGATTCTTCTTGTCTGTTCATACACAGTTGAAACAGGGAGAAGGTGACTTAATTGTCCAATAGATTTAGTTTGGGAACCTTCTGATTTTGACAAAAAGGAGTTTGAAAAAGGCTTTTCACTAATGTTAATTTTTTCCTGTATATCTCTGTTGAAAATTAGTTTATTTTCTTCTTTAATGAAATGATGGTGTGCGGGATATATTCTGCTTTCCATTTTGTTATGTTTTATAATGCTGGAATCATAGATCTCTTCTTTATGTCTACTTGGTGTCAGAGTGGCACAGCTTGCAAAGCTGTCCGAGGTTCCTTCTTCCTGGCTGTATCTTCTAGCTGGCAGTGGCACTTAAGGAGAAGAAATAAATACTCAATAAGTAAAAAATAGAAGCTGTCACTTACATCTGCAAGCAAATAAAATGCATTAAAATAGATTCACTTACATCTGCATACAAATACACTAAAGGCTGCATAGCGTGCATACTTTTTTCATGCTTTTTATGAGTGGTAAATGCATCTGATGGTGCTCAACCTCCATACAAATTAGTGAATTGCCACATTCCAAGTGCAATTGTGAAGTGGAAAGCGAAGGGAAATCCTCCACTCCTGCTTCACACCGAATCATTTTTAAGTATTGTCTAAAAATTCCTGAAGAATTAAATTAGTCATCTGTTTGTCAGGCCGTTTGATTTTGAAATTCGTTGGAACTCTTACAAAATATAAAATGGCTCTGTGTACATGCCACCAATAAACTGAGACAAGACTCATGAAATGCAAGGGCTTTTCTTGTTTTGGCCAGAATCCAAAACCTAAGAGAGATGCCACCAGCAGGGGGAGATTGCTGGCAATTAAACAGGTCCCCCATTCATCTTGGGACTTGCCTCACTTGACTGCGATGAGACTGATTGTGGGCCAGTTGCAGGTGCATTGTGCAAGCCCAAAATTGAATAGGAAACTATTTACTTACCTGCAGTCCCCCCTGGTGATGACATCATTGTTCTTCATGGGCATAATTTACGCTACAGGATTTTGGCCAAAATAAGAAAAATCCTTGCATTTGATGGGTCTTGTGTTTTTCAATTTGTGGCAAAAATCCAAAACAGATATCCCAAATAAGTTATTATTGTGATCTAAAGTTGTGTACAGTGTTCATGCCTTTGTTCTTTGTAAGATTCTGACAGTGTATTAATATTCATAGGATACTGTAGTTCAACTATCTGCCCTGATAAAGCCCACAGAGACTGAAGTACTGGACCATACTATCCATTACAGACAGACCATAATTAGGAAAGGGAATTCCTTAAGCACTGGCCACATCTGATTATCAGCACACCTCCCCCAGTTTGGAAAATTAACTCAATTCGTTTTGTCATTGGTAATCATAGGATAAATTCAAGGTTCAGCTGTAAGTATGACTGCTCAGTCATGAAGATCTGCCTCAATCCCATCTATGGAACACTAATGGGTTTTGACTTCTTACAAGAGCCTATTGCTAATATTTTGATAAACTGCATGAATATCATTTTATCATTTAATGTTTTGACCAGCTTTAACTAAAGAAACATCTGTATTACAGCATTACAAAAAGACTTAAAATGCAAATGTTTCTCCTGAGTACTATATAGCTTCATATTTGTACATGTAATACACACCTTCATAGCCTTGTAAGAGATTATGGCGTACACTGTTGGCTGACTGATCAGAAGGACTTTTAGATGGTGATTGGCTGCCTGGTACAAGAGAATTGGCGTAGTGCCACTGGCACTCTCCGTTTGTCTGCAGTGTACTTAAGAAAAATCGAGCTACTTCGCAAGGTGTTCCTTGAGACTGCCCAAATTTAGAAGGCAACATTTGTTTTTTGCTACTGAATACATGAGGGTCTACAGGAAAGTGTCCATAATGGTAAGGGAAAGGTAAGCTGTATGACGGGGTATATAAAAGTTCGCTGTTTTCTGAATGGAAGGCTTGTTCTTGGATGGTGGTAGAATTTGCTGTCGAGTTGGATCTCCAGCTTCCAACATGGCCACATTCCAGTTTGTCTGTCTGGAAGGAGCCGTATTGCTGAAAAAGCAAATAAAAAGAAAGAAAAGTGTTTAATAGCTGACTCTGAAATCTGTCAGAATAACAGAGTGCACTGCAGCCAAGTACCACCTTGAACTGCAGTTCTACCAGTTCATATAAACTGAGAGGAGCTGGCAGTGCTCAATTTCTAAAGAAAGGAACTGAAGCTCAGACCTTTTGGGGGCACTGCCATTTGCTCTAGAAGCTCTGTTCCTTACTTTGTGGTTTCTCAATGGTTGTGGAGGTGCTCTGCACATGATCAGAGACACTGTCAACCATCCAGCTTAGTGCTGGTATTGGTAATACATTCTGGAGCTGATCATTAGCACAAACTGAAGATGTAAGAACATGTGAGGGGTCAAGAACAACTTGGAGACTAAGGGGTCTGTTGTTTTTACTACTTATGTATTCCTGTAGACTCAATGTTCAAAACTGCAACTCAGTTTACATTTTATCTTTAGCCAGAATGTACGTGTTGCACATCTAACCTAAAACATGTTGGCCAAAATCCAAAAGTATACTTGGTGTCCAAGGCCAGTGGAATTAAGACTTTTTTTCCTCTCTTCATTCCGTTTCAGCCTGGCACGCTGCCAGTAAACTTACTTGAGAGGCTTTCTCATCCCTTCCTAGCAGGTTTTTAGGGTATACAGGGGGCTGCTGCAGGAAGCAGAGAATGCTATTGATTCTCATGGAAACAGCAGGGTCCAGCAGAAGTAAACCTTTTGATTTTGGTTTCTGTTTAATGAGAAATTAACTGGTATTCCAAAGGGAAATGCTACAGCCAAGTATTCATTCTAGAAAGCTCAATTTGCTTCTGATTTATGATACAGATTTTAAAAGTACTAATTTAAATAAGGAACTGGCAGAGCAGCAGGAAGTAATAGATGGGGTTTTTAAGTACATCAAAGCCAAAGGAGACAACACTGATTCTGTCAACTTCATTCCTAAATATATATATATGTATGGCTCTGTATCAGAGACTGCTTCTCACCCATGCTGGCGGCAGGCCTTTTTTAGCTGATTTTGCCTTCCTAGTCCTTCATGTTTGTTTACTTCTGGAATTTGAAATATCACAGCCTTCATTGTAAAGCAATCTAAGATATTCACCGTAAACATTTCATCATTAAAATGCCAGTAAAAATGGACAACCGTTGGTCAATGTCAACTCCAATATAGATTGCACTTCAGCTATCTTTCTTTGTCATAGAAACCTAACTGTTGGTCAAAAGATCTGGCAAAAAATAGTTGTTCTCACCTGGTGCTAAAAACTGACCATGTTGGCACTTAGGTTAATCCCCAAGGGAAGATTATTCCATGCTGGGGTGTCACCACTAAGACCCTAATAAACAGGTCCAGAAAACCAGATTTCTTCTGGTGATGGTGTAACCAAAGAGATTCCACCACTAGATGTCAAATCATTCAGAAGATAAATTGTTAAAATATTTGCTTGCTCTTTAAAAATAGGTTTTCATTGCCTTTAAAAAAATACTTTGAGTATTGCTTAGAACAATGAGAAAGTTACTTAATAACTGGCATAAAAGTGGCCTATCTCTTGTACAAAACTGGCTTCTGCTACTGTTAAGAGAACAACAGGTTCCTGTGACCCCAATCCAGTGAAGATAACAAATTTAGAGAATTGTCTTGAGAATGCTTGTCACTAAAGTTATGGGCATCCTTGTGCACTCAAATACAATTAAGGAAAAATGCCTAAGATAAGGAAGAAATATCTGAACACACCCTATCAATCTACGGTCTCCCTCACTACTCCAGTTTAATGTGCATACTGTATATTATAAAGTCAGCTGAACTACCTATGCAGAGAGAAGCAGGCCCTTGGTTAACAACAACAACAAATGGCAGGGAACAGGACAGACCACTGCCCTAGTCTCTGTGTGTATACATATAAATTTCGTCATGTGTTTATTTGCTTGCTTGTTCCACTGTTTTACATATATTTCAGCTCACATCTCGTCAAACCCTCAAATCATCTTGCTCACCAGTTATTATTATTATTATTAGTTTTATTTATATGCCGCATTTCCCCCAACAAGGGACCCAAAGCAGCTCACAATATTAAAATTCACACAATTAAAAAACACAATAAGTTAAATATTAAAAGACAAATTAATCAATATATCATTTAAAATTAAATTAAAACATTAAAACATGGAAAGATTTAAATTATTTGCTGAAATGGGGTTCAGGGATTCAGTTGTAATTGTTAAAAGCCTGCCTGAAGAGATGAGTTTTTAGCTTTTTTCGGAAGGATAATAGGGAAAGGGCCATCCTGATCTCCCAAGGGAAAACGTTCCATAGCCTGGGAGCTGCCACAGAGAAGGCCCTCTCCCGTGTCCCCATCAGCTGTGCTTGTGCTGGCAATGGGACCAAGAGGAGGGTCTCCTCTGCTGATCTTAATCTCCGAGAAGGCACATATAGGGAGATATGGTCCTTCAGGTAGCCTGGACCCAAGCTGTATAGGGCTTTATAGGTAATGACCAGCACTTTGAATTGGGCACGGAAACAGACTGGTACGTAGCCAGTGAGTTTTACACCAGCTGGTTTCCAAATCGTCTTCAAAGGCAGCCCCACATAGAGTGCGTTACAGTAAACCAAATGGGATGTAACTAAGGCATGTGTCACTGTGGCCGGATCCGACATCTCAAGGAACGGGTGCAGCTGGCGCACCAGCTTTAGCTGTGCAAATGCACTCCTGGTCAGCGCCGAGACCTGGGCATCCAAGCTTAGGGATAAATCCAGGAGTACACCCAAGCTGCGGACCTGGTAGTATCCCTATTCCCTCATCTGCCTTCTGACTAACCAGGGGCACCTCTGTCTTGTCTGGATTAAGTTTCAGTTTGTTTGCCCTCATCCAGCCCATTACTGCACTGGTTTAGAGTCAAGACAGCTTCCATGGAATTAGGTGGAAAGGAGAGATAGAGTTGAGTGTCATCCGCATACTGGTGACACCGAACCCCAAAACTCCGGACAACCTCTCCCAGCGGTTTCATGTAGATGTTTAAAAGCATGGGTGACAAAGCAGAACCCTGAGGAATGCCACAGGCCAATGGCCAGGGCATTGAGCAGAAGTCACCCAGCACCACCTTCTGAGTTCTCCCCTCTAGGAAGGACTGGAGCCACTGTAAAACAGTGTCCCATCTGAGTCCCATCCCAGAGAGATGGCCCAGAAAGATACCATGGTCGATGGTATCGAAAGCCGCTGAGAGGTCCAGCAGAACCAACAGGGACACACTCCCCCTGTCCAGTTCCCGGTGTAGGTCATCCACCAAGGCGACCAAAGCTGTCTCTGTCCCATAGCCAGGCCTGAAACCAGATTGAAATGGGTCTAGATAATCCGCTTCCTCCAGGAATCCCTGGAGCTGAGAAACCACCACACGCTCCATCCAGTACCTTGCCCAGGAATTGGATGTTTGAGACTGGTAGTTATCCAATACACTGGGATCCAGGGAGGCCTTCTTCAGTAGCGGTCTTATTACTGCCTCCTTTAAGCAAGCAGGGATCCTACCCTGCTGCAAGGAGGCATTTACCACTCCCCATACCCAATCGGCCATTCCTCCTCTGGCTACTTTTATGATCCAGGAAGGGCAAGGGTCCAACACACATGTGGTGGCATTCACCTCTCCAAGAATCCTGTCCACATCATCAGGCTGCACCAACTGAAAAGTATCCATTAAAACAGGACAGGACAGGGCCAAAGTTACATCCACTGGGTCTGTATCGATTACAGCATCCAAGTCAGAGCGGATCCGAGCGACTTTATCTGCAAAGTGTCGTGCAAATTCCTCACAGTGGGTTGTGGAGTGGTCAATATTTTGTTCTTTTGGTGGGGCATGTACTAAGCCCCTGACCACTCGAAACAACTCAGCTGGACGACTTTGTGCAGATGCAATGGCAGCAGCAAAGAACCTTTTCTTTGCTGCAGCCACTGCCACGGAATAGGCCTTCAAATGGGCTCTAGCCCGTGTTCGGTCAGATTCACTCTGAGTTTTCCGCCATCATCGCTCTAGTCTCTGTCCCACTTGTTTCATCACTTCCAGATCCCTGGTGAACCAGGGGGCTTGCCTGGCTCTACTTCGTCGGAGGGGATGCTTAGGAGCAATTGTGTCCACCGCTCTGGCCATTTCCCCATTCCAGAGATCAGCCAGAGCTTCAACAGGATCACCTGCCGAGGCAACAGGAAACTCCCCAAGAGCCATCAGAAAACCACTTGGATCCGTCAGTCTCCTGGGGTGGACCATCCTAATAGGTCCTCCACCCCTGCAGAGATTAAGAGTTCCAGTAAGTCTAAACCTCACCAAGTAGTGATCTGTCGATGACAACGGAACTACAGAGAGCTCCTCCACACCCAGATCACCATCTTCCTGCCCAGCATGAAAAACAAGGTCCAGAGTGTGCCCTGCTATATGTGTGGGGCCAGAAACCAGTTAAGTTACTTTCCCTAGGATTCTATGCAAAACTATGTGATGGATTTGCAAACTGCTGCTAGAAGATAGTTACAAAGGAAGTTGTGCTACAAAATGCTGTTGCACCAGTACAATTCCCTAACTGCAGAAATGATGACACTGCATTCCTGCAACAATCTTTAATCTTGATCCAGAACACATAACAGACCCAATGCAGCAACTTGTATGTTTAGACTGTAAGGGCAATAGAATTTGATATTGAAAAGATTGTTCATGTAATACCAGCTGCATATAGGTCATTGCCACTCTAGCTCAGTATGAAATATTCTACTGAAGAAGGGATTACCTGCGGTGGATAGGGAGTTGTTCTAAGTTTTGTCTTCATTTTATTATTTCTAGGTTTTGTTGCTTTTCTTGCTTCTTGTGAGGTAGACACTGAATTTCTGCATGAAAACTGTGATTTGGAAATGGTGACCTGGTCCAGTGACAATGGAAGTTCCTTGTATTCTATATCGCTGCAAAACAACAATAATATTACAACAAAGGAATGGTTCTTAAAGTCATTTCTCTTACTCTGCTATGAGCCTCATCATCATAAATGTAGCATTAGAAATCTCAAACATAACACATAATAAAACTGAGACCTTTATGTCCAAAATAGAAGAACAGGTTGCTTTGAGATATTGCATATTATCAGAAAAAGTTAACCTTACAATCTCATTTAATTAAGACTGTTCAGAATGAATTGAACCTTTTATTCAGCTGCCAATATTAGATTGATCACCAGTGTTCTATGTATGCAGTGAATTGATACTGTATACAGCCCAGTACTGTATAGGGCATGCTGCATTTTCAAGAGTTCCCCAACTTACATTTGACTTCATATTATTTTGATGTGCCCTTAAAAATTCTGAATGTAGGAAGATGGCAGGAACAACTCTCCCGTTATGCAGAATGAACCAGGCACCTCATATGGCATAATGCGGAGAGGCAGACCTGCAACAGACCTCCTAAAGCCTACCTTCAAGTGTTCCCCTGTGTTCAAGAACAGAGTTGCATGTGCTGCATAGCTTGCTCTAGATCCCTAAGCCACTCAGGAGTAGTGAAACACACTATCCCCATCACTAGTTGAAGTAAGATTCAACTTCTCTACGTGGAATGGAGATATCTTGCCATTTGTCTCAAGGACATCCAAATGTATTGGGCTAGCTCTGGTGGAGGGTGTCTAAGAAGCATTTTTGCCAAGATTACAAGAACAAACTCTGTTAGCCCTACCAAAAGCAGATCCATTGGAATCAGTGGTATGTAGATTTGTTGTAATTAACACATCCCATTCATTTCAGTGGGTCTGCTCTAAGTGGGACTATGTTAGATTTAGTCCTTTGTTATGTCTCTACAACAGAGATCTTCAGAAATAGCAGTATGAGACCCATAAGTGAGTTGATCTTCAGATTACACAGGTCATACCAAAGATATTATGTTTCCCCCCTTGGGGCATCCCAAAGAAAAGGTGATGATCTTACCAAAGAGGGATATACTTGTGAAGAAAAACAACAGCAGCATATTTTTAATGTTCAATGTTTAAGCAACAAAATGGAAAAATAAGATGGAAATAACAGTTACAGTTATAAGACCCCAGGGAGCGAAACAAAAATGATAAACAAGGCAAGAAACATGGACTTACGTTAGTACATAATTCACACTCACTATGCAGTGAGGTCGTGATGATCGACTATTATGTACAATGGTGGCATAGCTCTGGACCCAAACCCAGCCACCATTCTTTGACAGCAATCGATAGTACTTGGTTGTGACTTGCCCTTTCACCAACACTATAAAAATAATATGAAAGGGATTTAAATAAATTTATATTCTCCCTTTCTGATGCAGAACTTCACATGGATGTAACTGCTTGACAGTCCAACAAACCCAGGATCATCTGATCTAACCCCAAGGCTTCTGTATCTTCTAGGCTCATATTGGGCTAGTTAGTTGACTGTGTGCCCATCAACATGCTACCACGCAACTTTAACCATTCCTTCTTTTTCTTTAAATGGAGAATATGATGGAGATGGTCATCTTCAAAAACAAAGGACAAACTATTATTCTCTCTTTCTGCTGCAAAACTACAGATGGCATGTACGAGATTCTGCGGTGAATCAGGCAAATCCCTTCAATAAGATTATACTCTATGATGTAATCTTGCTCTGAATAGAAAATCATTCTACTTTTATTTATTCTGTGTGTTTTCCTTAAAGATCTGAAAGACAGAGATGAGTAAAATTTGGCCCCCTATAATTAAATTTCCAAGGAAGAACTTGGTGCAAGAAACTTATAAAATATCGGTATTTGAATGACTAAAATTGAATACTCTTTTCATACATATTTCATCTCATTTCATTTTTATTATTTACACCCTGCCTTTATCCCCTGGAGGACCCAGGTCTTCTTTAACATAAAATCTGATAATAAATAAAACTCACTTGAATAGTACATAAATAGTACATGCATATAGTACAGGTTTGGGTGCTCAGAAGTCTCAAGAAGTGTGTGTACTTTAAAAACTCATTGGAACCTTCATTTGTGTTATATCCTGAACTCTTGGCATACATCCAGCCCTAGATGCCTTACACTATATTCTAAGAATCTACTCTGTTCCTCTGAAGCATAAAGCACAACCCAGACCAGAAAATATTCTGTATTGTAGCCTATTGCATATGCTAGCAGAGCAAGCAGGAAGTAAATAAACTTGTGATTTCAAACTCTGCAGAACAGAATGGCTAACAGAACACATTCCTGCTGCCCTCCCCCTGGAAAGAAATCACAACCAAACTTCTTCTTCTAGGAAAATAGGAAAGCTGCTCTTTATTACAGAAATACACTGAGTTAGTAAAGATTATAGTAATCCTAATTCTAGCTAAAGTGAAAATGCTTGGAGCCAGGATTGCCCTTGCATCTCCTGGGCAAAAAAGTCTCTTCTGTCCTCTCCCAGACAGAGTCAGGAAGGAAACATGAGAAGGAAAGAAGTGACATCAGCCATCTAAGAATATTAGTCTAAATTGAAAGTAGGTCTCAGCATATGCCAGAAGAGGTAAAGGGTAATCTCAGATTTCAGGATGCAAAGACATGCAGCAGCTCAGTGTAAACTGAGTTCCACCTAGGTATCTCCAGCACCCCTTCCCAATGAAGCATGCACTCAACTTCGGGTGTCAGATCTTGCACAATAGCCTGATCAATGCACCAACATCTCTTCAGTTGCACAGCACTTCCGTTCAAATCCTTGCTTTGCTTATCTCTTACAAAGTACTGCTTCTTATTACTGTGTTTTATATATGAACTCCTGTGTGGGTCATACTGTATGTACCCTCAACTGTCTTCAAGAATTTCGGTAGGTCCTGAATCAACTATGCCTAAATCTGTTAGTAATTGTATTCTCGAAGGCTTTCACGGCCAGGATCCGATGGTTGTTGTAGGTTTTTCGGGCTGTTTGGCCGTGTTCTGGAGTTTTTTCTTCCTAATGTTTCGCCAGTCTCTGTGGCCGGCATCTTCAGAGGACAGGAGTTAGAACTCTGTCTGTGTTCTGAGAACAGACAGAACACAGACAGAGTTCTAACTCCTGTCCTCTGAAGATGCCGGCCACAGAGACTGGCAAAACATTAGGAAGAAAAACCTCCAGAACACGGCCAAACAGCCCGAAAAACCTACAACAACCAGCTGTTAATAATTGTTACCATGTTTCACAGACTGATATATAATGCCACTGTTTCTTCCTTTTGACTTGTTCCACCGATAGGCACTTCTCTGAAAAGGATTCTGCTAGGTGACTGGTGATCAGTGATGTGGCCAGCAAGCAGGCAGAGATAGATCTTAAGTCCTTGTTCATATACAGTACTGTTACAGAAGCCATAGTGGCAAGTTTTTAAGGTGGAACTACATTCTTATTGAGACAAGTTTTATTGAGAGAGTCTTACAGATAAGTAACAACAGTGAACCACACACTTACCAACTAAGTCCGTCAAGGTTCATGTAATAAATAAGATTGCTGGTACTTACTGAAAGGAAAACATCCTAATGAGAGGACTGTCAACACTCACTTCACCATGCAGTAATTATTGACCAGTTAGATTGATCTAGGGTTTTGACTAACCAGTCTAATCTCCAACAGTTACAAGAATATCAGGCACAAGAAGAATAAAACAGACAAGAAAGAGGATACAACAACCAAAGTGCATGTCCCCATATAAATTGCAGCAGATCTTTTCCTTTCTCATCAGACAAGTACGTCCTCCTTCCACAACATAAAATCAACATCCCATGATGAGTACCAACATTCTTATTTCATGTAGTAAAGGAGGATGTCCTAACAAGAATGACTTACCAAAGCCATCAAGAAAACTGAGGAGGGAAAATAACAGACATCTACCCTAGGAGAAAGTAAATTACAGCCTGAAACTAGACAGGCAACACCCTCCTGCCAAAGAACACCTCTTCTGATCAAAAAGATCCATCCTGTACTGTTGTACATATGATGATTGTTACAAAGGTAGAGTGAAAAATGAGAAGGAAGAATATATGAGTTGGAGACAAGCTAAAAAACATCCTGTATGAAAGCAGGCAGGAAGTAAACTAATCACTCAAGGTGGTCTCATCCACTGGAGGAAACCTTGGATCAATCTGATTAGTCAAGAATTACTGCCTGGCAGAGCAAGTGGGAAGAACAACCCTCTTCTTAGGGTGACCTCATCCACTACATGAAAAGTTTCTTGTTTACCTGTCCCAAGGAACCACTCAATATAACTACAATGCAGAGATCTTAGGTGTCTGCCATATTATAGACCTTCAGGGGAGGTGTGCATCCAACACATAGGAAACTCCTAATGCGACCTGCATTCTCCCACCTTTCTTCACGTGACTCACTGGTTTTATGGGGAATTATGTTATCATAACTTTCTTTTTTCATATTAGGTATAATATGCTTTTCTCCCCTACTATGTCAACAGGGTGACATATTATCATTAGGCCATGTAGCATGCATTCAGACTCCCAATCTTTTAATATACATGCTAGCCAAGATATTTGCTGATGAATGCAGAGAAGCTGCTGTAGCAAAAGTCTACAAGCACAGTTGCTATATCTTTCATGTATGTTTTAAAGAATTCTTATGATAGGCTATCATTAATTTTGTCCTTTTCTGTTCATCTATTCAAGCTGTGAATCCTACTTTCTGTTTCATTCCCTGTTTCTTCTCACTGCTACATAACTGTACATAATAGTATTTGAAGTACTCATGAGTACTGCTTAAGTTCAGCAGCCTTCCAGACCAGCATTCCTTTTACTTGCCTACATCTGCCACTTGTGTATACATTTAAAGCTTCCTGACACTTAACTGGATGTAAGGATAATTTTGATCATCATATTTCATTCTCCATTGCTTAAAGCTAAACAAAGTTAATGCCTTTTGCAGCATTAGTGTTGCTTCAGCATTTCATCATATAGCATTTATTCATCATGAAAATACCAGCCCTGCTAACTTTCCTTCTGCTTTTGAAAAAGTGAGAAACAATAACACTATGTGCTCAATAATTTGGGTCTGTCAACACAGACTAAGTGTAGCTTTTCAACTCTCATAGACTCCCTCTCCTGATTTAATGCTGGATCAGCCATCCAACAAAACAAAAAAAGTAAAAAGGTAGCTGGTGTAATATGTAAGATTACAGTTTCCAGCTATGGGAGCAGAAGCATTTATCCCATGACTCAAGGAAGGCATAGGGTTATTTGATCTTCTGAGGCACCACATGCAGATACTGTAGTCTTAACCAGCTTCTGGTTGTTCTTAAACATGCCCTCTAACTTATTTTTTAAAACTCCAATGAACTTACCTTCGTTCTTGTACTCTTGTTTGTCTCTTCTTTGAAATTGAGGTGGGCAACTTTGACAGGGATAGGAAGCCAAATTCTTGCTCCCAAGATCTGCCAGGGCTGCACCTTGGCTAGAGATGGCCAACATAATTTGAGAGTGGGACCCCAAAACAGAAGCCCCCCCCCCCAATTCCCCTAGTATGGAAACTGCTGTTCCTGGAGGCCTCCCAAAGCAAAAGGAGCCATTTTATTATTAATATATATTTTAAAAAAACAGCTGGCTTTCAGGGACTCTGGGATTTCTTGTGGGGATAATGCCCCAAGGGAATGCATGCATCCAAACAAATTCATTTTGCCCATCCCTTGTTCATATTTGCTTTAATCTCTTCTAACACTTCTAAATCTTTTGATTAGACTTGCTCTCTTCTGAAATGTCTCACTGCTGATTCCATTTAGTTTTCTTACATGGTTTACTTCCTCAGCCACATGTTCTCCAAAAGCTGCAACTTCAAAACCTATTATTCATACACGTGTGTATTTCATACACGTGTGCACAGAAACACATACACACACACACAGAGGGAGAGAGAGGGAAAGAGAAACATACACATTCTCACAGAAGACAGATACTCAAATACTCTCATATCAAAACAACTGTGCTGTTAAGTTGCATCTGATTTAAGGTGACCCTAATTAAGGTTTTTCAGGATAACTGAGATACTTTATGAGTAGCTGCATTATTGATACACACGGAGAGATTGAGAGAGAGAGAGAGAGAGAGAGAGAGCTACTGATTCATGGCCAAGTAGCAATTTGAACCCAGGTTTCCTGATTTGTAGTTCATCACTCTACAGTGGTGCCTTGACTTACGAACTTAATCCGTCCCAGAAGATGTTCATAAATCAAAACGTTCATAAGTCAAATCAGCATTTCCCATAGGAATGCATTTTAGTTAATCCGTTCCAGCTGTTTTTTGTCCTTATGTTGAGGCACTGTTTGTAAGTCAAAGCATTAGTTCCCATAGGAACTAATGCAAAACTGGTTAATCCGTCCTCTACCACTAGGGGGAGTTTTTTTTTAACCTAAGATGACTTAGGTTAAAAAAAAGGGCAGGAAAGGAGGGAGGGAGGGAACGAACATCTTTTAAACAGAATACCTTTAAAACCAAGCAGCTTTAAACCAAACCAAGCAGCTTTTAAACCAATTTTTACATTTTAAAATTACAGTACCAGGCAGTACCAGGCAGTCCCAGGCAGTCCAAAGTCCATTTCCCGCTTCCCCCGTGTTTTCTTTTTGTTCGTAAGTCAAAGCTCCGTTCGCAAGTCAAAGCAAAATTTTGCGAACGGAGCTGTTCGTAAGTCGAAATGTTCGTATGTCAGGGCGTTCGTAAGTCAAGGCACCACTGTATTTATTACACCACACTGGCTGTAAAAAAAAAAACCCTCTTAGCTACAAAATAACAGAACCTGGATGACTCAGATTTCTCACTTTGGGTCCTTGCTCAAGATTTTAGAAGGAACGCATGAAAGAGACTGGTAGAGAGAAAAACAATAAAAGAGAACTTGCTATTATTCCTATAAGTGAATTGAAGTCTCAGTTGAGGAATATAGCTGAGTTGGAGTCACTTCGATCACCTACTACAGCCTGTTGAGTCAAAAACATCCCTGCCTTGTGCAACCTTTCCCAGCAGCAAAAACGGAAATGGAAAGGAAATTTGTATTTGTACGAGATGGAGGTGGGAGATTCAAGCAAGAATCTCCTCTGCTTCTTTCCAGGATAAAAGCAAGCAAGGAAAGTATATTGTCCTCTTGCCCCTAAGAATAATCTTACTGATGGGTTAAAAACTTAATTCTCAAAATCCTAATTAGTTGGTAATGTGAGATGAGTTCTGCTGACCTTTTTACTTTTCCTGTCCCATCTTCTTGTAGTATATACAAGAACACACAATATTATGCCTTTCCACTGTAAGTTACCCAACCTCACATGCTCTGTTGTTAGCCACTGAACACTACACAACACAACAACATCACATTATGCACTGTGTTCAGTTGCAGATTAAGAGGACAAAGTGGAAGGAACATACTGACAGCAGTGGAGAGTGTAACAGCTATTTCACATGTGAGATTTTTATAATGGCAGATGAACACTGGAAAGTTGTGTTCAGTCAGTTTCACAGCAAATACACATATAATGCAATGTGTGCTAATACATATTACTAGCAAATCGTTTTGTTTCCCTTCACTTACAGAGATGGTGAGCATATCTTAAATGAAATACGTCACACCCATGCACATGGTGGTACAGAGTTTTTTCTATCAGGTCCTGTGGCTCATATCCAGTTAACTCTGTCACTCTGAAAGAGAAAATAGCTAATATGCACTGGTCCTATGAATATTTAGCAGCATTAAACAAACATGTTTCCAGAAATCAAATAGTGGCAGTTATTCAGCATCCTACACATTGACAGAAAGAACTGTTAATATATTCTTAACTTTATTGGTGCAGAAGACAAAAGGACCTCATGCAGAAGACTCACATAAAACCTCATTAAGACAGGTTTCAAAAAAAATGTTCCACTTAAATGTGTTGAACATTACACAACAGCCATAGATTTTCTATAGGAGGATTTTATAAAAACATTTTGCATTTTTTTAGCAGAAGCAAATTTGTGGACATGCAAAGGACAGAACATGCATCATTGGTGTCTCTTCCAGTTGATACAATAATGGGCAAGTGTGATATAAGCTTTCTGTATAAATTGGGTTATGGAGCAGAGGAGGAATGTTTGTTCACACCCAGAATTAATCTAAGACACAGCTAGGAGGACTGTAAGATGGAATCCTTAACATGGACAGAAGGAACTGCTCAGACCGTGGTGAGGAACAATATTACCAGCTTAAATAGGTAGAGGGCATGAATGGGCATTATGGTCTTCTCTGGAGCACCTCAGAGTTTACCAATTAGAGTTCCACTGCTGGTTCAAATCAGATGGTCCTGCTTCATGATAATTAAAGTACATTGAATGTAGGCCTTCTTCCAGATGCATGAATGCTTCCCCCCACCCCGTCTGACTAGACGGGGAGAAACATCATATATGTATCCAACAGTGAGCAGTCAATAATATGACAGTAATTTTGTTCAAAGCTGCTCACATCTTACATACCCCCTTCCTCCCCCGCATACAAGGAGCTACTCTAATAAAATGTAAATACAGATCTTTTTTTTTTTGCTGCAGACAAATTTTAATTTACTTCTGTCAAGATACATTGCTGTAACAGGAGTGATCAGTCTATGAGGCCTATTATCAGATTATAATTTAATACTGTCTAGAAAAATGTTTATTAGATTCAATTAGGAGAGAGAATAGCAAATAATAGTGTCTCTAAAATGGATGAAAGAAAAATATTTAAGTTTAAATTAAGTTATATTAACTCAATATAAAATAAGAAGACAGTGAAAAACCCAGAACAAATAACTTGTTCTGCGTTTTTCACTGTCTTCTTATTTTATATTGACTTAACTTAATACAGTCTTACCAGCTCATGTATTAAGATACACTTCTGACTATAGACATTCTTTACTAAATTCAGTTTTAGTTCTTAGTAGAGTAAACCCACTGAAATGAATGTGACCAGTCAACATTACCATAAGTCTTATTTATTTCAATAGGTCTACTCTGGTTGTGACTAAAATTAGATTTAGTTCTGTTTGATCATATGACTGGATCAATAAAGCAACATTTTTAATCTTCATGGGCTTTTAAAGTTCACTTAGATGAATTATTCAAGCATCAGCACACTAAGCCTATTTACATCGTCCATCTTCTTTTCTACCTAACACTTTGACAAAGGTTCACTTATCAGCAAGAAATGTATTATTTTTACAGCAGTCATAATAATGGGCTATGATCCATCTTCCAATTATAGTGAGCCATGGAAAGATCCAGAAGCTCCTTTCCACCTCTGCATGATGCAAATTAAACCTCACCACAAAAATATCGCTCAAGTGATTCAGAAGTGGTGGGGAGGGGCAACAGGCCATTATATTGAAAAGCATAATATATAGTTATCTACAAAGGCATTGTACAGAACTAATTTCCTCTCCTTTGTAATGAGAAAGGAAGTCGATTAACGGAGAGACTAAAATCAAATACTGCTGGGAGTATTCGTTTTCTTCTATCAGTGCTCCCTAGGAATCAACTGATTAGTCCTGAAAGCACCTTCAATTTTCAGAAGGCTTTGAGAATAGGAGACAGGATTTGCACTGTCTTTTTTGTATCAAATAAAGAGTCAGATAGTACATTTTATCAGAGTTGCTGAAATGTTACCAAAGTGGCACAAACGTAGTAGTGCAAGCCATTTTTGTGGTCCTAATCAAAGATACTATCCAACACTGCATTTTATTTTAATTCAGCTCCTATTATGCTTTCTGAGGTTTGTTTGTTTGTTTGTTTGTTTTTTGCAGCTGCAAAGATATAATAAGAACTACAGAGACTGATTATGAGAGATGGGATACTCCTCTTTGGCTGGAATTTACAAAGACATGTTAGAAAGAAGGCCCTGCAGTACCAGCTCTTGAAAAACCCCAATTAAAATATTTAAAGGAAAGTATACTTTTAATATGCTTTGCTGTGAAATATAGACAATTTTGAAATGTTTCTCAAACAAGTGAGGATTGGAATAAAATATGGCCACAAAGAATAACGAAGAATACATCTTACAGCTTTTCTGATTCCCATATAATCCTTTTCATTTTATGGAAGGTGTGGGACAGAAGGAGGAAGTTTTTAATTACCAAAAATCTCTCTCTGTCAGTAAAATCAATAGCAGCAGTCATTTTTTTGTAATTAAAGACTTCTTTCTTCCATCTTACAGCTTCCATAAAGTGAAAGGGAGTACACGGGAATTGGAACATCTACGGGACAGAAATAGGAAGTTTTTAATTACTGAAAATTGTCTCCTGCTGTCATCACTCTTCAGTTTTAGGTTGCACAACAGGATTTCAACCTTTACATTTTAATATTTATTTTCCTCACAGAATAATATACAGTATGGTAATAGTGTTTCAGTGGGACATACTGTATAAATCAAAGACATCTAAGATGCTGATTACAGAAGGGTTTTTTCCCCAATTCATGTTGTCTATTCTATTTTCTTCTAAACCATGCCAAAAGATAAATGACTTAGCCAGTCCTAAATTCCATAAGGAGGTCTGTGTGATTGTACACATAATTCGTGTGGGATTAATTTGGCAATATTATTCTTCTGTTATTACAATTATTTTCAATGCAGTATTTTTCTTTTACAAACAATTATTACTTCTACCGTTTTGTGTTTTATTTCAATAAAATTTGTACTTCTTTATTTTGGGGGCATGGTCCTTCCTTAATGGGTACACCCTATTAGTTTGCTGGAGCAAAATATTGGGCATAAAGGAATTACATTACAAAAATGTGTTATCCTCTGAGCGTGGCTATTCTCATTAGGTCATCCTTGTGTTACATGGCATCCTAGTAAGGTGGTCTGCTTTCTCTGATGCACTAGTAAAAGGATGCCTGCTAGGTTCTCCTAAGGGAATCAGTTCCCTGCACACCTTCTTGCTTAGCTTCTTTTACATTGTAGAATGCACTGCGGTATAAAAGTATTGCGAGTCTGTTGGGCATTGACATTCTGCTAGACACTAGCAGCGTGCAATGTGCTTGTGCAGCTGTTGAAGAAACATCATTTCCCTTATGAAAACATGTCAGGGAATGACATTTGCTGGACCATGGGGGTTCAACTAGCTTGATGCACTTTCTCTGTAATGATAATTTGTGTTGTTTTAACAAATCTATTTACAATAAATTCTGTATCATGTGTTTTTTCCAACAGGATCAGACTTGTTTACTTTGGGGCCATGACATGGAGCCCACTGAACACAGCAGGTTTGAAGCCTCTATTCAATTGCTAGAGTTGGCAAGGAGTTAACTCGGAGTGTGCTGTTTTGTATTTTTGGACTGTAATCCCTAGAATTCTCCAAGAATCCCCCAGGTACAATTCTGGGAGTTTCAGTCCACAAACCCAAATCTGAAAATCTCTAGATTCCACCTCTCCCTACCCCTGGGAGAAGGGCTCACCTCTAATGCTACCATGTTCTAACCAAAAGATTCTTTGGCCTTTGCCTCCTGTCATCCTTGTTGTTGTTTTAAGAAAGCTGCTGTGGTGTTTCCTGGGATTCAGAAGATACCCTCTGTGAAGCTTAATGCACAGTGAGATTCAAACTCCTATGTCCTTTGTGTCCAGGAGGTACTGTCTCTGCTGGTCAGTTAAGTGGTGATGGGGGTGGCTGACACCAGACATTGTAGTCTCACTATCCATTATGTTCTAGAGAAGGTGCCTTCCAAAGAACTGCAACTCCCAAGAAGTATCACAGTGGCTCTTCCTTCCTTCCTTCCTTCCTTCCTTCCTTCCTTCCTTCCTTCCTTCCTTCCTTCCTTCCTTCCTTCCTTCCTTTCCAAAAGAACAACAAAAGGCAAAAGCAAGAGAGCCTATGATCTATGTGGATCTATGTTAGAGGAGAGGAGAGGGGATGAAGAAGGTTCCAGCAAGATAGGACTTTGTATTAACATGGGATACAAGCCGATGGTGAGGGTTGCTCTTTACAAATGGCTCTTTAAAGTAGCATTCCCATAATACATCATACTACCAAGAAGATCAGAACCCAGTCCTTTAACTTTAGGAACAAATGATGGAAAAAAGACTATTTTGCAATTAAAACAGAAAACTAGAACTTCAGAGAACAGAAAACTAGAACAGAAAACTAGAACTTCAGAGAACTAACATGCATATGAATCTTTGCCAAAGGGCTTCCTGTTTGAACTGGGTATTCAAACACCCTCTTGTTCATCAACTTTGCCATAAAATATTATGTACAAATAATTCTACTCTCAAAGTTACAAGAATACCTGTTTGAAAAACCAACTTAATATTACAGCAGTTAATTCATTATCAGTCCTGATTCCTAGATGATACAGATGAAATAGCTATATGGCAATATTAAAATTGCCTTGTGTTCATAGTGCTATTTATTGTCTGCCTTTATTCAGTGTTCAAGCTGCATGCATAATAGGTAACTCTCATCCCACAGTAAGGAATAATTGTGAGACATTTCTACAAATTCTTGTAATTTACACAATACCTTAGTATTGAGTATTCTACCATGAGCATTCTAGTATTGAGTATTCTACTATGAATATTCTAATAGTTTAAAAAAATCCCTGCAGTTTTGTATACATTGAATTGCTCTCATACTATTATTATTATTTGCAAACTATTGTATATGTTGAATTGCTCTTACATCATTTTTACTATTATTTATAAACCATTGTTTGCAAGCTACTATATGCACATGAAGAATTTGATCAAACTTCAAAATGAAATTTTACTTACCTGGAATCCAGGAATATTAGTTTTAAGTCCAGGCTTGCTCTGAACATAAACATATTACTGTGAAGTTTGATCTCAGTGGTTGCACTAGGAGGCAATGACTGACCTACAGCAACCAGACCTACAATCTGGTAACAGGTGTCATACAAAGACATATCCAACATGTACTGCCGTATCTTCAAATAACCACTGCAGTGGATCACCTAGTATGATGTGAGGAGACAAAGAAGAAGGGGGGAAAAAAGGAGAGTTGCAAAAGGAAGAGAGCCTTTAAGATTGTCTCTTGGCAGTGTTGTTCCCTCTGCCCACCAAAACAGAAACCCCTCCTTGTAACATTGATGAGGGCTTTTCCTTCATTTCCTTCTTTCTTTTGATTTTTACACTTGTTTGTTTGTTGTTGTTGTTTATCAAGTTAGTTAGTTAGTTAGTTAGTTAGTTAGTTAGTTATGTGCCATCTAGTCGGAACCAACTTATAGCTAGCCTAACAGGGTTTTCAAGGTATGTGAGATATTTAAGGAGTCATTTTACCAGTTCCGCTCCCCCAGTGAATTTCCATGGCCAAGTGAGGATACGAACCCTGGTCTCCAGAGTTCTAATCTATCATTCTATCCTACACCACACTGAGTACCGGCTAAGTAAAATGACTGGTTAATTTGTCAGCAGAGGTAGACATATGCCACGTATGATATGGCAATGCTGGAAAATTAATTTACTGTTAAACTATAAAGATATTGACCCTACATAATTACATTTAAAGTTTCATGCTGGCTCTCCCAATGCAAAAGTTTATTTTGTAAACATAGAATAAGATTAGCACTTCAACACATTATGTTCCCATAATATTTGAAAATTAAAATATTAAAAAGTGTACACATGCACATATTTAAGAAAACCACATTTTATTGAGATATTTTAACATATGCTGTGGAGGTAATGTTACATTGTCCCCAGGGATGTGACAATACGGAGAGAGATTACATGCATATGGCAGTAATAAGCTCTTTCGTAAATTTTGCTTAAATTATGAAGGGATGATCCCATTTCACCCTTCACACTCAAAAGATTAATAATGGGATTGGTGTGATTAGTACCAAAGCTGTAACAGTAGGAGGTGCAGGTACTAAAAGTCAAGATTGGTAGACTGGAAGAACTAACATAAATTGCAGTGCCATTATATATTTTTTTAAAAAGAGTAGGCAATGTTTCAGTACCAGATCAGGCAGAAGCAGATACTGGTGGACAAGAAACTACAGCAGTTGGTAGAGATCAATACTGATCACAATAATGAAACCTTACAGAAGAGGATATCTCATGACACTACCTTGATTTTGGCAATTAATTTAGATAATGAGGTGAAAAAGACCAAAGGTACTCCCAAAAATCTTCACAGGAGAAATGGACTGCAGGACAGTTATAGTACAATGTGGAGCAGTAGTTAGATGGAGATTTTCAATATGGAGGAAAATTACCGGAGGTAGGAGAATGGCAAGTGACATAAGAGGGTGATCTTGATTATCTTATCAAGTTTATGATGCCTGGGATCAAATGCAGCAAATCTTCAGAGTAATCAACATGTGTATTCATGGGGGTTTAATTCTCCCTCCCAACAACTCTATTTCAAAACCATTCTGGCTCATCTACCACCAGTTAGTTATCAGTAGCTGTATTTTTACCAAATACTTGCTTGACTTAAAGTGACCTTGTAAAATGAAAATATGTTATTCTAAAGAAGGCAAAAATCTGAGCATTTTACCTTATAGCCACTACATGTTAGTCCTGCATTTCGCTTGGCCAAGACACACTTCATTCGCAGGAAAAAAGATCTCTCTATTTCATACTCTGAAAACAAAAGATAAGTGTTTCAAGTCTCTTCTTACTATTCTTTTTGACATTTTGACAGTTTTCTAGTGTCACAGCCATGAGAATGAATTTTCATCATTTAGGAAAAGTCACCATTAAAGTTTTGCTTATTGTATTATTGTTTATGGAAGTTCCCAAGAGACACCTAGGCTGAAGCTTGGACTAATCCAAGTCATGAACCCTTTGAGTGCAGCCTTTCTTCAGGTGAGCACAATTTAGGTCTGGCAGGTGGAACACCCAGAATGAAGAATTCTGGGATCTGGAGTTAAAAAACGAAGCAGAAGGAAACAAAAGGCACTACTTCATGCGACAAAGGCAGTCCGTCCTTAAAGCACCCCAGAATGGAAGACAGATCTTTCAGTGAAAGTTCAGAACATCATCCAGACAATGATTTGAGCTGGGTGTCATAAACATACCGGTGTGTAATTCTGTAGTTTCATGCTGAAATTGAATTGCATGTGGAATGAGACGGAGCCTTGCAGACCATCATAGTGAAAGGGTGCAACTACATAGGGATTTATTCCACACAGTTTGGGCTACTCTGTGGATGGACTGATTCACCCCTTTTCCTGATGATCATGCAACTTACGTGCCAGCACAAACAGCCTCTCTCCAGAGCATTTCTACCTGCACCCTTTTCTCTCCCTGTCAGGGGCTACTCTTTTTCAGGTGCGGGTAGTATTGCTTCATTTCGGTTCAGTTCCTGCATGTGTGATCATTGGTATTGAACCAAAGCGGCTGTCTGGCTGTCCCTTGCTGAAGCCATTTCATGATCTTCAGAAATAGGAACCTTCCTTAACACTTGCTTTTGGTAGCCAAGGAGAGGAAGATTTTTATTTATTTTTAATTGTCATTAATGCATTAGCAATGCATTTTAAAAGTGCTCTCAAATTATCACTGATGTGCTGTGTCGGTTTGTAACAATTAAAAAAGAAATGCAAAACTTCCCCTCCCTTCCCCTCCAAAGGTGAGCAGCAATGGAGAATTACATATCTCAAGATTGTTAAATGGCTTCATCCTCCATGCTTTGGCTAAGCCACTTAACAATCTTGAAAAATGGAAAGCTTTCTCTTTGAAGGGAAAGAAGTCTTGATCTTGCTAAACAGGGTCACTTGAGCTGCAATGTGGTCAATCCTTGTATGTGAATTGTAAGGATCGCCCCAAATATTTCAAAGCCACCCTGTTTAGCACAATCTAGACTGATACAGGCTGGGATAATTTGATGGTCTAGTTGCATACTAAGAGCAAAATTCTCCATTCCCACAATCTGGAACTAGGAATTAAGTGTCCAGAGCTGGGCTTCCAGTTCCCACCCAGCAAGCCAGTTAAGAAGAACAGCATGACCAATATTAGTAGAGAATATCACCAAGAAAATCAAGTGGCTGGTCTTGCATGGTCACCATTCATTTGACCACTCTGCTCCAAAAGGTATATTAGTGATTGGCTGAAAGTTAGCACAGCTACCTGGGCCCAACATGGATTTCTTTAGGAGCAGCTGTAGAGGTGCCTCCTTTGAGGCACACTCATACGCAGCAGATTTTCTCTTTATTATCTTTGTTTGCCTTCAGAATACTTGGTGCTGGAAGCTCTAAAGTTAAAATATTAAATTGGGGTGTGGGATCCCTAAGGTTTTCTGTTACAATACCTTCTTTTGTTGCTTCTCTTTCTAGTTTTGGAAAGCTTTAGTGGAATATTATTTTCAGTGGAGATGCTTTTTAATGTTCAGCTATACTTGGTAGCTTTCCATACAAATAAGTAATATAAATTTCAATGCTTACTCCATGCACTAGAAAGTAGCACCATAGCTTTCATTACACCTTAATAAAAAAAGTGTAGTACCATCTTAAATAAAATAAATGTAATATGTTCTCTGAACCAAATTCCTTTGATTTGTATGGAACAATCTCATGTGTTTTCAACAAATTTAAGATACGAGCAGCCCCTTCTGTCACCAACTCCCATCAAACCATTCCTGTATGGAAAGCAGTAATTCTTCACAGCAAGTTGTCAACAAACATAAATAGTACAGAGATAAACAGAATATATATATACGTAACCCCATAAATGTCTTGCAGCCATCCGAGCCAGGGCATTGAAGGTATCAGCTGCTATTTTATGGAAGGCCCTTCTAGTCAAGATTTAGCATCAAGATTAGGCTTCATATTATTCCTTTAGTAAACAATTATTTCTTAATTTTGTTTGTTTTATTTAGCTTTTTTCCAGTCTTTGTTAAAGACTTGACTTTTCAGACAAGGATTCAACTCAATAAACGTTAGCCATAAGTTTATTAATGTAGTTTCTTCTAGCTTTTTATGTTAAATTATTTTGATTTATTTTATTACATTTATTTTAATTTTTTATACATGGCTTCAAAATTCTTGATACATAGTCATTTATTGATTCTACAAATATATTCTAAGGCAGAACTCCAGTAGTAAGCACAACTAGAGTAGGCCCACTGAATTAGTGGGGTTTGGTGAGTCAACTCCTCTGTAAGTTCCATTGATTCAACAGCCCTACTCTGGTTGCAATGCACAGGATTCCATGCTATACATTTATTTCCAGGGCTAAGGACATAATTTATTGGTTTTGCTAGAAATATAGGAAACCACATAATGTGTCTTTTCTTCTCTCAAATTCTCAAAATCTGTGAAATTATTTTCTCCGTGTCTCTCTTCATCTACTAATGCTAACCTCTTAATATTTGGGCACGATATATCTATGCACAAACTGTTTCTTCTTGCAGTTTGTAGCCCTTTTTAGTTTCTTGCAGAACCTTTGCCATACATCAGACCATGTTCTGAGGTTGCTACACAGTGACAATAAGGTGCCTGGTGAAACAGAAAGATTTCATCTTGGCAGCCTGATGTACTCTGCATTCCTGCCAAAGACAACTGTTCCATGCATCTCTCCTTGTACAGATATGGAGAAGGCTTGTAAACGTAACAGTGTGTGTGGTATTTGTCCCAGCCCCTTAAGGCCCCTTAAGAACTGGGTTCATACACTGTCAGAACTTTTCCCCAGTGACCTGATCCTTAACCAAATTCTGGGAATCTCTTTAAATGGATAATGTACCACATCGTTCATATACCAGATGTACTGTATAATAACCATGGGTTGGACCCAGATTGAGGTAAGTTCAACTGGACTGGTGGAAATAGACTGGCCACTTGATCTACTAATTCTTCTATTTATTTTATTTATTTATTTTTAGATTTCTACCCCGCCCCCCTAGACAACGTCTACTCGGGGCGGCTTACAAATGTCATCAAATATATAATACATTAAAAACATTAAACAATAAAACAATTGAAACAATAATATAAAGTATTCAAGATGGGAATAATAAAAAAATTAAAAACTAAAATTTAGGAATTGACAGAAGGGAAGGCCTGCCTAAATAGCCAAGTTTTTAAATGGCTCTTAAAAACACCCAGCGAGGGTGCCAGGTGGATCTCTGTTGGGAGGCTGTTCCATAGTCGAGGGGCCACTGCCGAGAAGGCCCGGTTTCTAGTTCTTTCTTTCCGGACCTCTCTCGGCGTTAGGCCCCTCAGCCGTCCCTCCTGGCTATGCCGAGTAATTCGGGTAGATCTAGGTGGGAGAAGGCGGTCCACCAAATACCGAGGTCCCAAACCGTTTAGGGCTTTGTAAGTCATCATCAACACTTTGAAGTCGATGTGGAAGTGAATGGGCAGCCAATGCAATGCGGCCAGAGTGGGAGAGATATGTTGGTATTTTCTCACCCCACTGAGCAGTCTGGCCGCTGCATTCTGCACCATTTGAAGCTTCCGCAACAATCTCAAAGGTAGCCCCACGTAGAGCGCATTACAGTGGTCTAATCTCGAGATTACGAGTGCATGGACGAGAGTGGTGAGGGCCCCCCATCAAGGTAGGGCCGCAGCTGGGCGATCCGCCACAGATGAAAATAGGCAGAACGGGCCACGGACGCCACCTGGTTTTCCATGGTAAGCGCCGGGTCCAGATGTATCCCCAAGCTGCGGACCTCACTCCGTGTGGTAAGAGTAACCCCCCCAAAAGAGAGGGAGTCTCCCAGACCGCCAATGGAAGGGCCACCCACCCTCAAGACCTCCGTCTTGTCCGGGTTCAGCCTCAATCCATTCAGCTGCATCCATTGCAGTACAGCCTCCAGACAGCGCCGAAGGGACAGAATGGCATCCACTGAAGTAGGTGAAAAGGAGATGTAGAGCTGGGTGTCATCAGCGTACTGATGGCACGAAGCCCCACACCCCCTGATGACCCCACCCAACGGCCTCATATAGATGTTAAACAGCATTGGGGAGATGATCGACCCCTGCGGAACCCCACAATTGAGACTCCACGGGGCCGAAACATTCTCCCCAATCTGTACTCTCTGGGGGCGGTCCTCCAAGAAGGATCGGAGCCAGGCAAGCGCCAGGCCACCGATTCCCAGCTCTGAGAGCCTCCCCAGGAGGATACCGTGGTCGACGGTATCAAAGGCGGCTGAGATATCGAGGAGGACCAACAAGGACATATTGCCCCTGTCAGCCTCCCTCAATAGGTCATCCAACAGTGCGACCAGTGCCGTCTCTGTGCCATGGCGCGGCCTGAAGCCCGACTGAAACGGATCCAGAGCATTGGTTTCATCCAAAAGGGCTTGAAGCTGATCAGCCACCACCCTCTCCACCACTTTGCTGAGGAAGGAAACATTGGCGACGGGCCTATAATTGCCAATATCGTCCGCCGCCAAATTTGGTTTCTTCCTGATGGGCCTAATGAGTGTCTCCTTGAGGGCAAGGGGAACCTTGCCCTCCTGGAGAGACCCATTACTTATTGCTGTGGCCCATTCCGTTGTTATGGGCCTGGCTGCTTTGATTAGCCAGGCCGGGCAAGGGTCAAGGGAGGAGGTGGTGGCCCGACAGCGATCAAGCGCTTTGTCCACTGAATCTGGCGTCACAGGCTGAAAGCATTCAAGCGCAACTGGGCAAGGCGGAGCGCTGGACATCTCTGCTCGATCCACTGTATTCAAAAAAGGAGAGAGATCCCGGCGGATGGCCTCCACTTTTGATTTTTAAAATGCTGCAAATTGGTCAGGTGAGATATTAGTGGGAGGCTCATCACCCAGACCAATTCCGGATAGATCGCGAACTATATGGAAAAGTTCCGCCTGCTGATTTGAAGCTTCGCTTATCCAGTCAGCGAAGTGTGATCGTCTGGCAGCCTTCACCTTAGCCAGGTAATGGTTAGTTGCGATCCTGACAGCTATCTTATTATAAACCGTCGGTTTATCTCTCCAAGTGCACTCTAGCCGTCTCCTATTTCGCTTCATAGCTCGTAGTTCCTGATTATACCAGGCCCCTGGCCGAGCTCTGCACCGGAGAGGGCGTTTAGGAGCGATCGTGTCTACAGCCCTAGTGGCGGCGGCAATCCAACCGTCAACCAGAGCTTCGACAGGGGCGCCAGACAGATCAGCTGGAATCCCTCTCATGGTATCCTGGAATCGCATTGGATCCAGTAACCTTCTAGGGCGGACCATTGAAATTGGTCCATGCTCCCTGCGGGGAGCATTCTAATTCTTCTATAAGTTGCTTTCTGATTTTATTAGCAAATCAGGCATCGAAATAAGAAACCACTCTAGTCCAAATCCTCTAACAAAATGCCTTGTCTCCTGAGGTTACTTAAAAGCTACCATCTTCCTTTATAAGACAGTAGTTTATATCTTCCACAAGCAGGTCTGCCTCTAGGATGGTTGACTATATTCCAAACATCCTCAGTACAATTTGGTAAACAAACATTTTGCATCTAACTCTAAATGGGCTGCTCTCCACTAAATTCTACTTTTTAAATGCCATCCAGGACGCAGTGGTATAAGATGTGGACCCATTTCAATTGGTCTTTCAGCCAGAATAAGACTAATTTTGCTTTGGCCAACTTGATCCACCTATCTAAGAAGCTATCTATCTGATTTTCAAAAGCTCTTCTAAGGATAAAGTGATTTACAAAACCCCACTTGGCAGACATGCATCAGAGGGCTTTCTCCTGTGCTGTTGTGCTGTTCCTGAATTGTGCAGTGTACTCTCTGGTCCAGTTTGAACTGAAATCCCAATTATGAAACATCACAGCAAGCTATTACATACAAATTGTTCACAGACCTGTTACCAATGCTATTTTAATTGATGATTCTTTTTTCATGTGTGTCTCTTAAATCATCCCTTTTCTCAGAAATTAAAAGACAACATGCCTGACTTCAAAAAAGATGTTAAAATAAAATGTTCTATGTACTTTTAAGTGGTTTTCTCTGTTATATGTTCCGGTTTTTTTAAATGAGGCATTTGTTGGTTTATGTAATGAATTTGGATTTGTTCACCCAGATTGCACATGACTATTAAGCAAGATTCTTTAGCCACTTCTGTGAAATTATATTTAGCTTTCATCAAACCCGGACACATCCCTGGGGTGATGGAATAAAATCAGCCTCCCTTGTCATCTCCCATCTTTCATGTGTTCTAAAGAAGAATCCCACAAAACTTCAGGATGTTTTATCTGTTGCTGGTAAACGAATACTCACAAAATGTTTGTACAGCTCTGTACTCTATAGACTACTGTTCTACAGACCAAAGACCTTCATCAAGTCATGCCTGTGGCCCATAAAGCAGAAATATAACATCAGAGTTGGGAAGACTGTGATCCACCAGTTGTTGGATTCCAGCTCCCATCAGCATCATCTACTATAGCCAACGGCAAGCAATGTCAGGGACTATAGCCCAGCAACATATGGGGTTCTGTAGATTCCAACCCCAGAACTAACAGCATGGAAAGCCAGACATAAAGTATGAATAGCAGTAACAGATAATACTGAGGGATGATATGAAAGATGCTACATCAGTACATCTGGGTAGGGCATTATTGACCAAGTACCAATTTTATGTTTGTAAATCTCAGGAGATGAACCACTCTAATGCACCAAAGGTAGCCCTACATCTCATCATCTTCTTAATCTGTGCATTGTCATGTCTTATGGAAGTACCTTGTAAGAGATGAGGATGAAGAGGCTGGTGAGCTGTTAGGACCGCAGTCATTTCATCATGGTCTGATGGATGGATATACTCATAAATGCTGTTGCCAGTGAGTTCCACCTGTGAAGAATATAGTTAAATTCAGGATGACAGATTTGTTTTTTCCTCCTACAGTATTACTCTTCGGAGCTATTGGTATGTTATATGTCTATGATTTTCACATATCACCTTGCATTTCTAACAGTCACATTATTTTCCTGGAGCAAAATGTGCTGTCAATATAATATTATAATCTGTAAGCTACTTGGTCTTGCCATAGACAACAACAGTTGAGCTGCAGTGTTTTTCCTGAAGACTGTGATCTGTATCTACTGCCATTTACAGTATTTTTTTAAACAGTCTACAGCCATTTCTCTTCTAAGGGTAAACTAATATATTATAGAGATGTTAACTATTCCTGTTACGAATTAAGATGGCCTTCCAGATGCTTTAGGATTGCAACTCCTATGACCCCTGCCCATTAGCTCTGATGGCTACAAGGGAATCACAATCTAACATCTTGAAGGATACAGCTGTTCATCCTTCACTTGGGAAATCAAGTCTGCATCATGATGATCTTCCCATCATAGTTCATGTGCCAGAAATGAGTTAAAGGCTTATGTGCTCCTTTCTCTCCCTACACCTTTTTCTCCTCCTGTTATACATGCGTGGCCTAATATGAAGAGACCTTAAACGAATAGGCTTGAACAGATCCTTCAAATCAGAATTACAAACCTCAGTTTAATCCTGATTTGTAATCTAGTAATCACTCAAACCCAGTGCAGATGTAAACAAATAGATTAAGGAGAAGGCAGAAGAGGACGGGAGAGGGTGAAAGGAGGCGATCCAATGGTAAGTGTCTCTGATTATCAAATGATGATTTGGAGGGTTACCTAACATGAGAATCTGAATATGTGGGACGCTAGCATCAGTCACCCTAGCAATGAATTAAAACAGATTTTTGCTTCTTTTGGCACCAGCAAAATATAGTGTTCCAGAAGTAGTAAATAAGGAGAGGGGCAGTGATCACAATAGATATTTAGTATTCAGTGGCAATGTTTAGTTTGGATAAAAGTGTGAACTTATATTAAGCTAACTCTCTACAATTACAGATTTTGAAATACCTGTCACTGCAAACAAATTGTCTCTATCTAAATAATTTAGTAGATATGTCTGCTTTTTAAAATACAGGTACGAAAAAAAATCCAGGTTCTGCATTAATTCTTTTGTAAATTTCTTTCCATAATCTGCACTCTTTCACTCCTGATCTGAATTCATGCTACCCTTGCAAAAAATGTCATATTATGTGTTCATTCAAGAATGATCCACATAATGAATATAATACCTTGAGTTCCACATTGATAGATGTGAACTACAAATGGGGGTACTCATATTTGTATATGAATACGAATACCTCCGCATAGCTGGATGTAATGAGGGTCCTGCCCCCTGGAGCTGGACCGTCCACTCATGCATTCGCTGCTGCCACCGGCTCCGCTCTCCCTTCCAATTGCTCCGGAGCTCGCAGTCAACTATCCACTCCTTGCAGAAGGAGGGAAGATGAATCTCCCTGCCAGGCTGACAAGTGGATAGCCGACCGCGAGCTCTGGAGTGATTGGAAGGGAGAGCGGAGCTGGCAGCGGCAGTGGACACATGAGTGGACGGTCTGGCCCCAGGGGGCCGGACCCTCGTTATGTCCAGCTGTGCGGAGATATTCATATACGAATACAAATACCCCCATCTCTAATGTGCACTATTTATCTGATGTATTGAAAACATATTGTAATTAATATAAGCCAAGAGGCAATGTTTTAAAACAATTTTTACAGTTGCTATCAATTTATTTAGTGTGCCTTTGCTTGTTTTGAGCTTCAATGATGAGACAAAATACTTTAGTCTAAGCTTCTGGGCAGTCCCACTGACACAGTATAGATTATTACCAAAATAATGTACATTCCCAGACAAACCCTAGGTTTTTTTTATTTTTTAGCATAATTCATGGAATTTCTGTACAAGCAAATTATTTCAAGCTTCCTACTTCCAGCTTTGTCTCCCTTCTCATCCAGCAACAGCCTGTATGCCTAACACACCCTCAGAAACATGCACATTTTAGGATCCTTGGTTACCATTAAACATCTCACATAATGACACATAGTGCAGTCTAATGGTACCGGGAATGGTGTCTCCAGGGGCCACAGGGAAGTTTGGATCTTCCCTTTGAGGTCAGATCTCCCCTCGCCAACTATGGAAATATTTGCAATCTCTGCCTTTTTAACCTCAGGAGACAGCAAAGGAGGGATTCAGGCCATTGGTGGACCAGTGAAGGCCTTGAATCTAAATTCCTCTCAATCCCTGACCACACCTAGACAAAGGGAGAACACTTAGATAAACCCTCAGGCTAATCTCCATTCCCACTACAAGCAATGGGAGGGAAGTAGTAAACTGGGGTTTGCACCATGCCACTCCCATGCACCCAAATGCAGTACGTAGGCCACATGCAGTCCCCTGGCATTCATATTCACCCCTCACAAATATGGAAGTCTTTTGGGGGAAAACCTTGCTCAGAAAGTCTCCTTTTGTCCTTGAGGGGGATTGTAGAGAATTTTTCCCCTAAGTTTTGAACACCCAGTACTCCCACATGAACACCGAAAATCTAATTAAAAAAAAATATTTTGGCCATTAGAAACTACACAGGGGCTTTTTCAGCTTCAAAACTCATGTCTATAAGAAAACTTGGGAGGACAATGGTTCTTCAAGATCCAGGGATAGGCATGTGTTGGCCCTGGACCACTGGAGATTGCTCGCCGCTTACAGGAACAAACTGTGGAGGATATAAGTGTACACACACTTTTCTTTTCCCTTGTCCTGCTGGCAAGTGCCAGGTAATCTAAGATGCATATGTTGGGAACTCAGCCTTACTCATAGGATTGTACCATTCTTTTGGATGTGTGATTCTTGACATAATTATTGAGAAATAAACTCCATTGGCTTCAACAGAGCTAACTTCCAGACAAGACCAAGCAGCAAGTCTTTCCTTAACTTACATGTATTAACTCTAGGATAGAAGCTGTAATCAAGATTATTCGTTAGCTCCCTCTGCACTTGGTTTTTAAGATAATGTCCATGTTGTTTGAGTATGCAAAATGCATGCCTTACATTAACTCAGTAACCCTTACAGCAATCAGTCCTAACCCCTGAATCAGGTCACTATAACTGGCACTTCTTTCACTTCAGAATACATTTGCAATTTGCCTTTTAACAAGACACCACATGTATAAACATTCTCTGCAACTATTAGCCTTGGATTTTTAAAAAAGTAAGGCTTCTTTTCTGGGGATACAAAAATAAACAACAGTTGTTTGAGACTGTTTCTGCAACCCACTTACCTCTTTGCGATGCCTGCACTTAAGGATCTGCTACTACCATCATAACATATCCAGTCACTAGCACCTCTGTTACTCTTTTTATTCCCATCCACACCCACACCCACACACACTATAAGAATTTATTCATTCTGCTGGTGTCAGCTTTCCTTTGAGAATTCCCAGAGAAAAAAAGATGTCGTGGGAGCAAACCAACTATTGTTAATTTAGAGAGACTACTGAAGAAAACTGCTACAAATTGTGGAAAGGGTCACACTAGATGTCGAGGGGAACAGGTACTCCTTGCCATTAACCTATATTCTCTCCCACAGCTTTATCTCTTCAGAAACATACCTCAGCAATCAGACTTGCAACTTAAGCCTGTGTTTACTTTCCAATGATCAGTCACAAAACAAAGCAAACTAAATGCAAGGTATGTAAATGAGGAAGACTATGTGCTGAGACAGAAAGACAGCTTTTGCTTCTTGAAGGAACAACTCTTCTAAAAACATCTAGTCTGGCCCTTTGCATTGTGTTGTTAGTGGATCCTGAAGCACAGATATAGGAATTTGTAAACATGGTCTGATGTCATGTGGCAGCTGCTAATGTAGAGATATAGTGCCAGCTTAGAAAGGGGGATCTTGAAAGGTCCAAAAGCCCTTCAGAAACTTTCTGAATGCCAGTTGCCCTGAGGAAATAACAAGTGCTGCTTCTCCCTTCAGTAGTAACAGAGCCTCAAATGATGCTTCTCATAACTCAGCTATTTCAGTCTCACATGTCTCCATCTGTGAGTGGGCAGACAGATTTAAGAGCAGGGTGTAACTTTAAAAAAATCTTCTGTAAGTCTCAGTAATAAATCTCAAAACAAAGCGTAAATTTTAACTCAACCCTGTGACAGGAAGCCAACAAAACAGAAGGTGAATATTGACCTAACACGTGCCTTCAGGCTGACTTGAGAGCATACTTCAAGAGCCAATCCATACATGAAAATGGACTTTGTTATTTACTAAATTAATAGATATACTTTCCATAAGTTTCAAAAATACATGTTTTGATAATGATGTGAACATTCACATCATTATCACATTAAACAGTAGCTGTTGTGACAACTACCATGGATTATGAATATAATTTTTAATTTTAACATAGTAGACTAAATCCAGTCATACTTATCCATTGTCTAAAGATCATATCTAAACATATATATTTGAAAGTAAAACCTATGTTTTTAAATAAATTTGCATCCAAGAAGTTGAGCTTAGGATCATAGCTAGAGCCAACTTTAAAAAGAAAAAATGTAGTAGTGGCCTAAAACCCGAAGCACTAACTCCAGAGCAGAACAGTAGTAAACCCAGTTTTATGAGTTCTACCATAAGCATATAAAACGCTTTACTGAAAAGGCCATGAGGCTGGCAAAACTCAGGAAAAATTACCCTGAATTCCATGTGAACACTCATAAATCTAACCACTTTTTATTTTTTCCTAAAGCACATTCACTATAAAACTCAGGTTTCCTCTATTTTCACAGCAGCTAACACTACCACAAACAATCTAAAACGCAGACTGGAAATCTCTACTTTTTTCCATAAATGGATACCATTACCATTACCGTTCTGGCCAAATGCAAAAGCATCCAGCTACGAATGGGCAGTGCTTGCTATATAACTGTACAGGGGGTGAAAGCAACAGAGCATTTTTGTGGATGGCAACCTTATATTCTAAACCTGTGTGAGTAACAAGGAAAAAACGAGACTGTTGCCGTACAATGACAAACTGTGTGAATTAAACATTTGACTCCCAAAAAACAAAAACAACCTAAAACCAATTTAAAGGGGAAACTTCGTATCACTGGCAATGTAATATCATCATCATATGTCACTCCAACACCAGTATTCAACAGAGGGACAGAAACGTGTTCCTACCTGCGATAAACCTAGATGAACAGAAGCTGTTTCTGAGATATACATTATTTTGCCATCAGATGCTACCACAAAAACAAACCCATCCAGAGTCTGTAAGAGAGAAAGAAATAGAATAAAATCTTACCACTTACAATTTATAGTCAAGTTCCTTGTGAGAAGTTTTTAATTTCCCCCTACAGAAGAACATACATTAAAAAAAAAAATTACCCATATTGGCCTGATGAAAACTATTATACACACACCATTAAAAAAAACCCAGTTAATTCTAACTCATTCTCCCCTTACATATGCTCATTTTACAGCAGCAACACTTGAGTTAACAATCTCATCTTGATAAAGGTTATTTTGGGATTTACCACACATTCTGAGTTATATGATTCTTAAGGGGAAAGCCAATCCCAATTTGTTGGAAGAAACAGTTTATCACTATTTACCTTTTCAAGAATACATTGAGCAATGTTTTAAATACTGCCAGCTTTTAAGCACAGTATTATCTGACAAATGGCTCTTTTAAAACTTGTAAGGGAAATTGAAATAATATAAAAAAGTGATTTTATAAGCTATGATAGGGAAAAGGGAAAAGGATTTTCTATCGCCACATGTAAAATTGCAAAATGCTAGTTGGATATGCTATATTATTAATGTTTGGGAACTAACACTGTATACACTCATCAGCAAGATAAAGCGGATATTCAGCAGAAATTAAATTTCCTCGCAATTTAAAAAAGACCAATCCTGAGCACATCTAAATAGGTCTCACTGAAACAAATGAGAACTGCTTCCAAACATGATGCCAGGGATTCAAATGTTGAGTCACAATGTTCTTCATAGTAAAAGTTTTCCATCTCAATCCTAGAAATATACACTCATAAACAAAACTCCACTGATTGCAGAGTGGCACCATACCCAGTGGCAGAGCATTTATTTTAATGCAGGAAAATCCTTGCATACCCATTGAAAAAATATAGGGTAGCAAGCCAGGTAAGGTTTTTTCACTTGAGACCTGGGAGAGGCACACTGTGAGTTGGAACAGAGCAGCAGTTCAAACGAAATGCCAAAGTTCAGTGGCAAAGAACCTAAGGTCCCAGGTTCAACCTCCAGGTAAAGGTCTAAGGCAGCCAGGACTGGAAGACCTGTGCCTAAGATACGAGATGTCACAGCTCATTAGAGAATAGATTACAAACAGTACAGTTCAGTACAAAAGTGAATATATTCCTTTCAGTCAAATCCATTTCTCTGAAAGTGTGATTTGACAAAATGGGAGCCGAAGTATTATTCTTGAGAAGGGAAAGAGAATTCTGTAAAAAAAGAAAAACGATTTCCTGAATGCCTAGATAAAACAATTGCTTTTTAGATTTACTAATTCATATTCCATGATGCTGGAACAGAAGGAAAGTAATAAAGGTTGTAACAGAGGGGCAAGTGCAGTATTACCGTAATAAAAAAAATATTCCAAACGATTCTCTAGCCTATCCTGCTTTTACAGCATGTAATTGGAACCAGATTACTCTTCGGTTTCCTTTTTCTTCCTTCTTCAGAACATAAACAAAACTTCATAGAGTATTAACTTGGGGAAGAAATCACTGCTTTCTTAAATAAAACACTGCTTTAAAACATTCCTCATAAAATAGCAATTTGTTTCCCAACGTTATACTTAAGCTATATCAGCACTTTCATTAGAAAACTTTACTTTTAGTGGCACGTTTAATATCAGAGGCAAAAATATACACAGCTCAGAAGATTAGCTGTGGGACTTAAAACAGCATTCATAATTCAGAAATAACTGATCTATTACATCATGTGTTTATATCATGCAAAATATGAAAATGGCAGTGAAGCAACTCACTATTACATAGATGAAGCTGATTTGATATATATTATTTATTGTTGTAAACCATCTGAAACAATGGAGGGGTGAAATTCAAAAGTTTTAAATAAACAGCAAATTAATACATACTATTAAGCTGTTTACTCAGTGTGTGACAAAAGATATTTTACAAAGGAGATAAAGAATAACTATCAAATCTGGTGGGTTTTTTTTTTAATTAATTCCTGTAAACAAACATGAGTCAGTATGCTATATCTCAACTAGAGAGTAGACCCTTCAAATTAACTGGTGAATGGTAAATCAACAATCACATGAAGCCCACTGAGTCAATGGGTCTATTCTAGTTAGGACTAGCAGTAGACTACTGGACTGTGTTTCAAACTGATGTTCTAAAACAAGTTTTTAGAAAACAGAAACTCTATATATTTTATGGGTGTTTATGCAAATTTATTAAGACAAAAGAAAAAAGGAGGTTGAAAAGACATAGATTTCTGATTTCATTAAATTGTTTCCTAATAATATATATTCTAGTGAAAATAAAGCATTTGAAGTAATCATGTATTTTACTTGCCACTAAAAGAAAACTAATGACTTATTTAATTACTTGTTTGTTGCAGTAATTCACATCTCATCTTTCTAAAATCACTGGTAAAAATAATTATTAAGAAATTGAAAGAACCCTTACTGTACAATGTCTGTTGTTTGTGTCAGTTACTGTGCAATTTCATATATGGCTACTCAGAAATGACTCCAAAGTATACAATAGAATTTATACCTACATAAGTGTTTATAGGAGTGCAACCTCATATAAGTGCTATAAGTTTCTCAAATAGCTATATACCTATCATGATAACAATTAAATGTGATTGAAAACCAGAGAAAACAAAGTAGAACAGAATTCCCAGTCCTAAGAGGTGACAGTAGTGAGTTTGAGATGGATAGCCAGATTTGTGAAAAATTGTTCAATTATAATTTTATTTTTCTGACTTCTGCTTAAAGTCATATTTCTCTTCTGGATTTTGTTTCTATCATCATGAAATTTAGAACAAAGAACCATACTTCTAGTCATCAAACATTTACAATGAAAAGAAAAACACTTCTTAATTATATTTTCAAAATAACGATAAGAGATGAAGGGGAGGTTTACTAAGTTAAAAACAAAAAACACTGGAAAAACTGGGGCAAATGGCAGCCTAAACCAGTCTCGATGCATCAGGACTGGCAAAATGGGGGCCAGCTAAATTCCAAAGTGGATCAACCCAATGTTGAACAACTGTATTTTCAGGTGCAAATATAAATGGAAGATCTAATCCAGATGTTCTTTTCCAACCATAGGAGCTATGTATTTTTAAAGGTTTTCCCTACTGAACCATGGAGAGAACTGAAATGTTCCATTTAAAATATGCACACCTGCATGTGTAAATACAGACAGAGATAGGCTGCTCTTAACCACAGGCTAAACAGCCTATATCCCACAAGTGTGACTATCTATTTCCATTCACTATTGCATGCTACTGAGTTTTCATCCCTATTAATGCCACTTGATTTACGGTCCTGGTGCACTGCAATACACAAGATGGTCACACTTTCATTCTTCATTAACCCTTTGTGCCCATCCTCCTGCATTCTCTGGTCCCAATCACATATGCAATGTAGAATTCCCTATTTGTCCTTAAAATGCACTGATGGGGGGAGGAGCAATACATATTGATGTATTTTATAACTTCCTTAGTCAACAACAGAAGCATCATGAGGAATCAAACCATATTCAATTATCTTTAATAAGGGCACTTTACAAGGGGAAGGCTCGAAACATTTCCTTTTGACCTTGGGAACAAAACCCAACTCCCTTTCGGGGAGGGGGGGGAGGGGTAGGCTTCAACAAGTATTAGCATAAACATAGAAAATGTATCCTGAAGAAAAATGATAAGCATGAAAGCAGCAGGATTTGTAGAGTCACTACCTGAAGCAAATGTGATCCCAGCTCCTTCGCAACATTATCCAAGGGGCCTAATCTGCTCGGCTGCCCCCAGGCATCTCCCAAACCTGGAAAGGAAATGAGAAACCTCAGTTAATGCGTACACAACAGTATTTAAAGTGGTGGCCAGAGCACTTTGCCTCGTTCCCTGAAAAAGGGTGGAAGGACAGAACGAGTGAGGGAAAGAAAGTGGGCCAGACGCAAGCTGGGCAAAACAACGGGGGCCACCCTGGCTGGGTTGTGCAGTTTTTTCAGCAAGTTAGGTGGCCTTTTCCTGAGGGAAATCAGATCCATAACATTTGGATTTAGGTTGAAAGCCCACCATGGGGGTGAAAGAGCCTGGTGGTCTAGCCTTTTCTTGGAGTTCAATAGCTATTTTAGAGGAAAATCCTACACCAAGTCATATAAGCTTCCCTGAAATTGGCTGACGGGGAATTCACCAAGTGGGCTTCCACTTTTGTTTTCCCCATCTTCTCAAGGGTTTCCAGGAGCCCACAAGTGAACTGCTGGATAGCTCAGTGGTTTAGGTACAGTACCTGGCTGCAGAGCTAGAGGTTGGGAGTTTGATTCCCTGCTGTGTCTCCTTGGCAGGGGCTGGGCTTGATGGTCCATAGGGTCCCTTCTAGCTCTGCAGTCTAAAATGATTATTATTCAAAGCCATTGTGAAGGGAAGTCAGAGAAGGCTTCAGGATGGATGAACCTAAAACAGTTGAGCATAAGTAAATATTTGCTCTTTTTACTAAAATTGTTGCTGTTTTAGCAGGTTCAAATCATTTTTGTTTCATAAATCATTCAAATTCAGGCCTTTCAATAATATAACTTCCAGATTTGGGGCATAAAAACTTATTTACAAAGTTTGATCTACAGGAGATATCAAGAAACCATTTTGGGGGCTTTCACACCTTTTCTGCCCAGAGTTTCTGGAACCAACCCAACTCCTGTAAAAAAATTTTACCCCATGATCTCTACAGGGATTTATTTATTTATTTATTTATTTATTTATTTATACCCCACCTTTCTCCTTAAAAAAGGACCCAAGGCAGCTTACATCATTAAAATACAATATTTAAAGCTAAAAATAGTAAGTATACAAATACTAACAAGGATCAAACAAATATCACAATAAAATGGTAAACAAAATTAACACCAAAAACACATTCAAAGCAATAAGGCATAACAATCCATTTAAAAACCCCACTCAGGAAGGCAGTCACTGAGGGAAAGCTTTCCTGAAGAGAAAGGTCTTTGCCTGCCTGCAGAAGGACAGCAAAGATGGGGCCAACCTGGCCTCCTACGGGAGGCCCTGCCCCCACCAAACTCACCTGTGAAGGTGGTGGGACTGAGTGGAAGGCCTCTCCTGAGACAGCTTGAACCAAAGCTATTTAGGAATTAACTATCAAGAGAGGCAGGGAATGATTCTGCCACACATCTTGTGTGCCTGGGACAATTCCTCTTTTACAAAACTCTAATGCCACCCAAATATGACAATCTTAATAAGTATGACCCACTGAAACCTCCAAAATTGCCTAAGTAACACCAAAGTAATAAGGGGTATCAGAGAAACACCAGCAATGTATATGTTTAAAAACAGGCCTTTTTACACCCAAGGTGACTAGTTGTTATTCAAATTGTGAAGAAAACCATGCAGCAACGGCTCTTGACACAGGCCTCACCTGTCTGTGGTCAAGCAAATGAGGAAGGCAACACAAGAGCAAACTTCTTATCCGGTCTCTTATTCCTTGTACTGTCTGCTGATCACTGATTCGCACAACTTGCTCTAAAAAGACGTTGATGTGTGGCTGTCATTGTGTTCTATGGAGGGGAATGCCGAACGTCTCTTACTTGAAAGAGAGGTTATACTGTCCTCCCTTATTATTACCAGTGTTCCCTTTCCACAACAAGTGGGGGCCTTCAGTTCAAAACATGGTACTTCCCTCGTTCTCTCCACATACAGAAAGCCCCTCCATATATATTGATATATTCATCTGGAAAATCTGTCTCGTTTAAACCAGAGTTGGTAATGAAAGCTATAGCCCTTTTGCAAGAGCTACTACTAAGGTCTGCAAAGTACAGTGTTTAGAACAAAATATAATTATGGTGCTTGTAGAATAATTCCTTCCTATTTCTATCTCTCTCCCTGTTTCTTTTTACACTCTCCACGTAAAAAGAAGCCAGAAGTCAGTCTCCCTGGAAGCCATCCGCCAGGTCAGGGCTTCATTTCTAAAATGAGATGAGCTGGTGCTCAGCCTGCCTAATAGGAGCAGCCTTTGACCCTAGAAGTTGGAACAGCTAAAATGGCAGCTGCAGCCCCTCAAATCTTGAACAAAGAAACATGTTTTGTACATGCTTAGGTGTCTTTGGCATTCAATGGTAGAAAATGTCTTTACTTTCCTGACCTAAATCCTTCCACCATGTTTTTGGCTTACGTATATATTGTTTTAGTGTGAGTTCAAAGTGTATTGGCATAGAGAAAAACTTAAAATTTGTTCATTGTACACACATTGCTTATATTTATTACTGTCTTCTCTGACACATACCCATTATTCCACCCAAATCTTTACTGAGAACATTTCTACATTTCTAACTGGAGAGACCTGCACCTTGATTTTTTAGTGCTTCAAATGACTGATCCATCTGGGCCTGAATTATAGCCAAGTTCACTTTGAGCAGCTTTGGATGAAGCTCAAACAAGGCTGGAAGTCTCAATAGCTCCCTTGATATGTGTTTTTTCAGTATGTCCCAACTTTCTGCTCATTACTAATCTGCCCAGTTAGTTGGCTACCCCATACCCACAGAACCTTTTACACAACTAGCATGAGATTGCCATTTGCCGGTCCTGATTCTACACAAAGAAACTTCATTTTGTATTTTAAGAATGAGATGTGATATAGCAGTAAACAATTAGACATGAGCATGTGTACTTGAGATACAGGAGTGAAGAGACTAAATAGCAGTTGACATTTAGGGAGGAAAACACATGGTGTCATTAGGCAATCAGATTTTATGCCTGATTCACTTAAATCTTAAGCATAAGGAGGGAACCATTTCTCTGTCCACAGTACTGTAAAGTGTAGCATTGGCAGTCTCTCTCTGGGAGCCAAACACTCAATAGCATTAGAGACTGACAATCCAATCTATGGAGCACAGCCCAAGAAAAAGGGGGAAAATGTTGCAACTCTAGGGGAAAGATGACAAGAAATGATAACTTCCTTCTTACTCCTTACTGGGAGTGAAAAGAATTTGCACAAAATTAATTGTCTTATTCTGAAATAGCTATCCTAGAGTAACTACTACTGTCTGGTTCTTTCCATGTTCATAAGACAGATAAATATAATGGTGTTGGCTCCAGACTTAGTCATAGCACTATATACCAAGTAAAATAAAAAAAACATGAGTAACAAATTCCAATTATTTCAGCGGGTCTATATTAAGTATGGTCAAGTCTGTATTCTGTGAACCTACACAGGACTCTGTTTAATTGTCTTTATCCCATTTAAATCTCTCTCTCCCCCTCCCCCCATATTACACAATGAGGGAACTGCCCTTTTTTTCACTATCTGATTAGAGGCATCTCTGCTCTATAGTCCTATTCCACAAGAAAAGCCTGCAGGCTGCAGTTTAACTATTTCAGATTATTTATGGAGGATGCTAAAGTTGATCATGCACTTGTGGCCAGACTATGTTAAGGTGGGTTGCCTGATTTAATCTGATAAGGTTTAATTGAGGTGACTGCCAGTAGGAATGGGGAAATTTATTTACTTACTTACTTACTTACTTACTACCCCATTATTGCAAAGCACTATTAGTGCAAAGCAGTAATTCTTTTACAATAATTGTAAAACATACAGTACTGAATAAAATTAAACAAAATTAAGGCGTTAATAAAATAAAATAAAAACGGCACCAAGAAAAAAAAGTCCATCGCAGGTTACAAGCCGTGATGGGGATGTATAATCTCCAGGCTGAGAAGGAAGGTACCTCAAAATGCCAGATGCAAGTGAGTGGTATCAGGAGACAGGTATCTAGTTGTCTCATGTGCTCCCAGAGGCGTCTGGTGGGGCCACAGTGAGATACAGGAAGCTGAACTAGATGGGCCCTTGGCCTGATCCAGCAGGGCTCTTCTTACGTTCTTAAAAGGCATTCATGTGGTGTTATTAACATTCCCGTTCACCAATCAAGACCTGAAAAGGTCCACCTTGCCTTAGACTCTCTAGTCAGTGGAAAGGAAACCCTTGCTTTGCTGTGCTGATTTTATCCAGGTCTGGTTCCCATGTGGCTCCCACAATGCAGAACAGGTAGTGGCTAAGACTCCTTCCACTCTCTCTCTCTCTCTCTCTCTCTCCTCCCCACATCTGTTGTTCACTGATTCTGCAGGGGGTCAGGATATCCCAAGAGTCTTATTCTTTCCTTCCCTTTCAAGAGCCGCAGGAGGCCTCGTCCTGACTTCAATCGAAGTGACTAGAAGACAAATGCGATCCATCCTGCAAGGTGACACCCTTTACTCATGGTCTGTGGGAAATGTTGCTCCCCAAGCTCATGAGAAAGGGTGCCTTTGCTGTCAGGCGTCCGGTGTTCTCGAGGTATTTCAAACGAAGCTGCCCGTGGGCGAAGAAGCTGGCCTGAAAACGAGTATCCTTGGCTATCAGTCATTTATGAACCGCACTCCCTGGGTAAAATCTGCGAGAAAATGCCAAACGTGTGAAGGATGACGCTCCACATCACAAGCAAGATGGTTACATTTACAAACCAAAACATGCCTCTCTGGCATCAAGGAGACTTCCATTTAGACTGCTGGAATACTTAAATCATTATAATGAACGGAGTTTCAAATTAAGTCTTCTAGAAATGTTTTTCGTTTTTTTTAGAAAAGCGTGAATCTTATACTTCAACGTGTTTGCAGATTGCAGGCTTCTCGCCATTTGAAAAAAGCGAGAGAGAAAGCAAGCCCTAATCCAGCCTCTCAGTGCGAGCTGTCCTTTATCATTGTTGAGCCAGCCATTGTTCCTGGGATTTTCAGTCCCTCCGCTGCACTCGCCCGTTGGCGGGTGGCTGGGTACCTCTCATTCTCTCTGAGGCTGGGGGGGGGGGGGGGGCTGCTAATGAAAGAAGCTGATGCCGTCGCATGAGCAGTTTGCCCTCCTTCCACTATTTTTGATCATAAGGAACTGCATGGAAAGAGGGGGGAGGGGACAGACAGGCAGCAAGATCCCCCTTTGAACACTGCACATCAGAGAATTCCTCCTACAAAAATATAGAAAGGAAAACAACCTCACGTTCCTTGTTGTTGGGTTTTGTTTTGTTTTGTTGAGTTTTGGGTTTTTTTAGGTGCTTTTTTTTTGGGGGGGGGGTAAAGTCAGAGACACTGCCATGAGAACAAGTTCTGATAGAAATGAGTCGGGCTCCTTCCACCGTCTCAACTCTTTGCTTTAGATCGGCTCCAGAGATCGATCCCAAATTAGGGGAAGGAGAAAAGAGGGGAAACAGGAATAGTGGTGAAATATCTGTTGGCAGACAAGAAGGCGTGTAGGTTGGGTTTCCTTGGCTTCATTCTCTCCATCGCGTTCTGGTATGAAGGTGCCCGGAGAAATCACTCTGGTCTGTCCAAAGCCATTTCTACCAGCACTTGCTTTGTAAATAAGATTATATCAGCTTTGGTAAAAGCTGTTTCAGAAACCTTCTGAACCGTAGGGGCAAATCTTTTCCCTTTTAAGAATCAAACAGAGCCCAGCTGTACGTTCATGAGACTATAAATCCATCGTTGCTTTTCCTAAGAAGTAGAATTCGGAGGGACAGGGGAGGGAATACCTCTGTTATTTGGTATTTCTCTGAAAGCCTCTTCCAGAGGCTTATGCATTCCATTCCCACATACACCCTGGACGTCTTTCTCGCCCTTCAGGCTGGAAAAAATATTTGGGAACACACAAAACCCATTGTTAATCTTCTCCCTAAGCATGGCATGCAATCAAAGCATCCGCAATTTGAATTCTGTGTTCCTATCGGCAACACTCATTTAACGCAATGAGCGGTCGGTTCAGATCTAGCAAATGAAATACGTTCAGGTTTAAAGATACTGTACACAACTGCTGATATAGGTTTGTGCCTACGTGCGTATTTTAAAGCTAATGTGTCTGCTGACGATCAGAAATACAAAGCATGACTGTTCTTTGAGCCAAGAGCCGTAAGAACCAGAATCCACCACGCTGGCTCCTTTTTATTATATCGTTTGGCCTTAGCTGCCGCAGTGCCCCGTCCATTTAAGGGCTGGGGGACTCCATTAAAGCAAAATGAAATATAAAACTGAAATCCTTCAACCACATTCTCTGGGGTAATCCCTTAGTAAAACCAAATGCTTGCAGGCTGAAAGAGCTTGATCCATGAAACGATGAAGCCCGGGAGTTTGGATTTAGGTCGTGAAGAAGGCTGCCCTTTAAGTTCCTTAGATTGCAACCGCGTGTGAGCGTTACCATAGTCTCTCGAGTCTGAAGGGTGCCTACACCTAGTGAGTCTACTCAGAAGCAAACCCTATTGAATTCCGTTAGGTTTACTTCCGGCTAAATGGAAGTAGATAGGATTTGCAACCTTCCTTTAGACATCTCTGTCACTGCAGGCATAGTAAGGAGGAGCAGGGCCGGTTCTAAACAAATTGTTTTAACACAGTTTGTTTTAACAAAACTGAGATGGAAGTTCAACTAAGTTCAACGGAAACTCGGTCCTTCTGCTGCTCCTCTTTCCTGTTTCAGAAGAAATGGATTTTCCCAAGTTAAAGATTTTTTATACATTTTAAATTTATTTTTAAGGCCTTCGTTTTAAAAATAAACAACAATCCCCCTCGGGCCCCCTCCTCTCCTGCTGGGGCCATCTAAATCGAGGATGAAGAAGGCGTCGCTCTCTAAAATGATGGCAGGGCAGCTCCTATCAGCCTTCGCCAACCGGGTCCAGGGTGTGTGTGGGGGGGGTCCAGCTGTATTTGGAGGGACCCATTCCTGACCGATGTGCTGCGTTTGTTGAGATCGCCGCTTTTAAGCTTCCTTGAGCCTCGAAGAGAAGATTATTCATAAACGCAAACTATCTATCAAATAAATAATAAGACCATGCATTAGAATCGATGAATAATATTGCAAGCGAGCATCAGGATCTTGGCGTAGCGATCTTCCAAGTAGGGTAACGTAGAGAACAGGTCGACCTCTCGAACTACTTTTCGCTCAAGACTGATCTCGGTAAAAGAGAAGTGAGAAAGCTGTATTGTTGGCCTTCAAATTCTCATTATCCCTCGCCAGCTTAGCCAAGGGTCAGGGGAGTTGCAGCTGGACGACAGCTAGGGGACAACAACTTCCCCACTCCTATATACATATTTTAAAAAACTCGGTGTCCCCTCCAAAAAAATCCCAATAACCCAAACCGCACTCTGAATACAAGCATTTCTTTGGAGTTGTTGCTAAACTACGGCTTATTATTTGCTGGGAGAGACCGTGACAATCCTCCAGCAGCTCCGATTCCTCACAGGTAAATGTGTATTTAGGCAGGAAATAGAGAGCTGCGCCTGTCCCTCAGGTAAACATCGCACGAAAGGCTTCTTTTATAACAGCTAATTTGGAACCGCTCCTTTTCCCGGAGTGGAGGGGCGGCGGGGTGAAGGGAAGGGGCCTCGAAAGAGGACAGCTGCCCCGGCTCTCAGGATTCCTTGATTCCGAGGAGGGCTAGCCGAAAGGCCCTTGCGAAGCCCATCCGAGGTCAGCGGACCCCAGCAGAATGGACTTAGCAAATACGAAAAAGGGAGACTCTTGAGAGTCCCCTGGACTGCAAGGAGATCAAACGTATCCATTCTGAAGGAAATCAACCCTGAGTGCTCACTGGAAGGACAGATCCTGAAGCTGAGGCTCCAATACTTTGGCCATCTCATGAGAAGAGAAGACTCCCTGGAAAAGACCCTGATGTTGGGAAAGTGTGAGGGCAAGAGGAGAAGGGGAGGACAGAGGACGAGATGGTTGGACAGTGTCATCGAAGCGACCAACATGAATTTGACCCAACTCCGGCAGGCAGTGGAAGACAGGAGGGCCTGGCGTGCTCTGGTCCATGGGGTCACGAAGACTCGGACACGACTTAACGACTACACAACAACTTCAGACGGCACATGGGACTCACGTGATGTCAAGCATGGCAGCGTGGAATGCCAAAGTAAAAGTCAGATCCCTGCAGATAAAGAAAGGGCATGCCAAGGAAAACGCTAGCCTAAGCTTCTTCTCCCTGACATCTAGCTTTCTATGCTCAGGGAGGTGGTTGTTGTTGGTTTTTTAATTTTGAAAAAGGAGCATTCCATTATAGACGTCCCCACTTGTAGTGTGGAGCGGTAACAGTTTTACCACACCAGTAACAAAGAGGCCCACAGATGCCACGTGGCATAATAAGATATCCTTCTTGGAGGAATAATTGGGGGCAGTAACTCTGGATTCCAATCTGGCCTTGTGAGGGCATACAAAGCACCTCACCAAAACTCGATGACACTCTCTCTCCCCTCCGCCCCAAGTTTTTATATTGGCTCGATATTTAATCATCATCATCATCCATCGTCAACGGCAGAGCTGGAAGGCACTTTATGGATCATCGAGTCCAGCCCCTGTCAAGGAGGCACTGTGGGGAGTCGAACTCTCAGCCTCTGAACTCTATCCTCTAACCGCGAGCAAGAAAGGTGTGGCATATGGACAATGGATGCGTGGAATGGTATGGAGGAGACCGAAGATAGGACTCGCCCTCTGATCCTGCGAGCGGATTGCCACCCACAGCACTCAAGGCTGGGCAGAATTCGTTTCCCTAAAATAGTTGTTGTCGCTTTTAAAACCTCATAGCCAATGTAGCCGAGCGGATGGGAAGTCTCATGGCGTTCACCCCGTCATGATCATCCAGGTTCTATAAATGTATTAATACCCAAAGCACTTTAAAATATCTTCATTGCGAGCCCCTTGTCAAGGACAAGGCGGGGCCAAACTTGGAATGTTTGCCTGCAACATTTGGTCAGCTAATTGGCCAGACTGTTTAAACGGCTTGCAGGTTATTCGGGCGACCCTTTCAAAAAATATAATATATTTTAATCCCAGCCGCACTTCCCAAACGGCGCTTGAGGTCAGCGCCATCTTGGAGGAGGCATCCTCGTTTTACGCGAGACATCCAGCCTCTTCTGCGGGGCTGTTTCTGCGATACGAGGGCTCCGGAGGCCGTCCCTACCCCTTGAGCCAAGTGGGGCGGCGGCCTCAGGAAGCGCAATTTATTTTTATACCAGGAAAGAGCAGGAAATGGTGAGTTGTTTATTACTCGTGCGGACGTGCGGCCAAGAAAAGTGTCTGCTTCGGGTACCAAAATACTGGCCTGGCCTTGCTTTGAGTTCTGTGTACTTTGGCGTACCTGGGCGTGCGCGTGGAGGGGTGCCCTCAGCCGCTGGGCTTCAGGCTGCGCGCCCCGGCTGCCGCCCTCCAACGCGCAGCAACCAGCGCCTCTTGGGTGGAAGTCCTGTTCGGACGACCGGTGAGAAGTAGCAGCAGCAGCAGCAAAAACAAAGCGTCGCTTTAAAGCAAATGGCCGGGTGGAGCAAGAAGGTCTCCCTTGGCAGACAAATAAACGTCTCCCTTCCTTTCGAGAGGCGCGCAGTAATTGCTCCGCACTCCGTGGTGCAGCGCAGGCCACCGACGGGGAGCCCGTCAGCGGAGGGACGGGGCCGGGAAAATAAATCAATCAGTTGACATCTCCCCATCGTGTGCTTTCATCTTGTGCCTTTTTTTTTTTTTTTTTTTTGGCTTGGAAGAGGGCAGCGGGGGTTGGGGGTGGGGGGCGGAGACCGCAGCTCAGCGGCGGGAAAGGCGGAACGCAGAGGAAGCTCAATCGGCCGACAGTCTGGCGGAAGGGAAGGTCCCCGGAAGCTCGGGCTGCTTGGCCCAGCACCCTAGCGGCTCCCCGTCCGGGCGGCAGCTGCCCCGCGCCTCTCGCGCTCCGCCGGGCGCTCCCAGGCTCCAAGCGCCGCGCGAGACCGAGGCGGCTGGGCAGGGGGGGGGGGGGAGAGAGATTGGGCGCGCCCGGAGCGGGCGGGGGCGAGAGCCTCGCCTGCCTCGCTGGAGAGCTCGCCCAGGGCGAGTCCGGCCGGGCAAAAGACGGCCGAGGCGAGCGCGAGCCCTTGACCGCAGCCCCGTTGAGTCACCAGACTCCGATTTCTCTGGAATACCTTTAGCAGCGACATGGAGTGATGTGTGTATAGGCGGGGGGGGGGGGGGGGGCGGGTTTAGGATCGTGGCAGTTTAAAGACTCGGGGGATTGTTTCAGGGTGAGCGACTTGCTCAGACACACGGAGCCTCCCAGGTTTATATACCCAGAAGGCGAGGGGTTACAGCTCTCTTGGCTTTCGGGTTTTTGGCTTTTCTTTTCTTTTTTGGCGATCTCGCGGGAAACTGCCAGAATGGAGGGGAGAGAAAGGCTTCGCCCCAGTTGCGCTTCGACTTGCTGTGGCTAAACATACTGTATTCATTTTGCTGGAAAGGCATCCTAACGGCATTCAAACGAGCAGAGAGAGTTTAGGATGGCAGACTTTGGACAGAACCCAGGAAAGCAACCTAAGGGCTCCAAACTTGTTTTTCTTCCCTTGTGTCCCGGTCAGTTTTCAAACCGTAAATAACTTTCCCAAGTTCTGTTGGATTAGAGCGACTTAACGCAGATTTGCTCGCTTTCTAAAAATGTCTTGCTTTCTTCTGGGGCTTAATAGCAAGAACGAAACAGGTGGCCTTTAGATAGCATAGGCTCTTTTTGACACTGGGGAAGGGCCTTTAAAAAAGAAAAATGCTTTACGGCCACCCCAAGCATTTTTCTACACACCAAATACACGGGAAGACCGCTTATTAATTTATACGTGTCTACTCGGAAATGCCCCCTATTTAATTCGGTGAGATTTAATTCAATGTAAAGGTGTAGAAGATCCTTAAAATGCCAACCGTGAACCGCACTCCTAAACACGTTTTCCCCGCAAGTAAATCCAACGGGATTTCAACTGGATTTATTCTCCAACACTGAACTGTAGATTTGCTGCTTTAATCTGCTCCATAAAATACGAACAAATAAAAGGAATGGTGTAATTAATCAGGCAGTGTTCTTACTAACAAATCTACAATTAAATACGTTAAAGTTACAGCGGCCGATTATTGATTCTGATTTTTGCGCAGATGAGTCGGTATTCTCTGGAACATCCCCAATCCCTCTCATCTGAGAATACAAAAATCAGCGCAGAAGAAAACAGAACATAACTCTCCTCGCCCCCGTTACAGATGCTGGCGACTGGTTTAGGTAATCGCTGTTCTACGGAAAGCCGGTGTTTTGTTCATGAGATTAAGGGGGAACATTAGATGTCTCAGATGTGGGGGTTCAGGCCTGTGTCGGCCTAACGTTTGCCTTTTCTGCGGGCTTGAGTCTGCCTCCCCATTTCGGAACCGCTGTACCAAGAGCTCTGGAAACGACTTCCTCTGGGCAACCCTTTTAGGGAGAAAGGAGGGACCTGTTTCGACCATTAAACTGACCAGTATGACCGACGCCAGTAACAGCTTTCTGGTGGCACTAGAATAACAGAAGGAACACCGCACAGTCCGCTACATGTCTACTCGGCAGTAAGTCCGACCGAGTTTAATGGAGCATAGGGGTATGTACAGGATCCCAGCACCACCGATATTTAGCTATATGTACAGTCATGGGCTGCAAGAGAGCTCCCGCGCTTCTGGAAACCCGGGGAGGTTTCCCTGGGGAGTGTCTACGCGTTCCTTCTGCCAACTCCGCCTTCCTCCCTGCCTTCCATTAAAGCAAGAGAAGCGTTGGGTGTTTTCATTTCAGGTCATTCATTAAGCAGCTCGCCTCTCTCTCTGGTTTAATCATTACGAAGCGGGTCGGTTTAAAAGTCCATTTTCAACACTAGGTGAGTCACAGTTTAACTGTCGTGTCGCAGCCTTCCGGGCAGGAGCAGCACGGTTTTAGAAGGCATTCCTTTTTCTCTCCTTTTCTGTTTATTCCCGTCGTTTGGGGGCGCGGGGTGGGGAGAAAAATCAACAGCCAAGGAGAGAAGAAAGGAAGCGGGGTGGGGAGCAGGTCTATATATTTTGTTCTACAACGAAGAACATCTAGGTTAAGCGGGGGAATGAAAACACGGCAGCGGATGATGTTACAGGGCTTGGCTCTGATGCAGATCGGTGCCTCCCGGCCGGAGTTTAATTCATGAATCATTAAGGTCACAAAGCAAGCCCAGGGGCAAGAACCAGGAGAGAAGCACACCGAAAGGATACGCTCAGGCGTGATCTTGTATCCCCGAGGATCAGGTCCTTGCAGCTTGAACGGAGGGCCCCCTTTGACTCTTCGGAGTCCAGCCGGGAATCCTCATTCCGAGCTGGGGATCCCCTTCGGGTCAGTGTCGAAACCTCGCCAACATCTGCTCGAAATTCCTCCGTCTGCCCCTCGACTCTGTACCAAGGAAGGGGCTACGATTTATGTGCGTTGGCACCCGAGGCCACGCAGCCAAAGGGGCCGCTCCTGAACCGGTTTGCTTGGGGCAAGCCAAGGCCCAGGCAGTGCGGCGGCACCGGCTTCTCTGTTCAACCGCCGCGGCCCGACTTCCCACCTGCTTCGCCTCGGATCGGGCTCCAAGGAAGGGCAGGCGAGCGTCGCTCCGAACACGGAGAAGTATGTCCTCGCACTAGCGGCGTTACCTTTTCCCCAACAGACACCTCTTCTTTCGCCTCCTCCTTCCGACCGAAAGAATCGGAAGAGGGGTTTCGCAGACGGTTTTGAAAACTCCCCGGCAGCAGTTAAAATCTTTTGAGGAGAAGGGGAGGGAAAGGGAGGCAGGGGGGAGAAGATGCAAACTGAAGTGTGTGTGCGCGCGTGTAGATTATTCATCTTAGTAATATGAATCTTCAACTAAGCCATATATATATGGCTTTATTTTCCGCACAGGGTGACAATTTACATTTCGAGAGTCTAAATCAGCATTCCAGATGTGCCCTGCTTTTGCAGTTCTCCCATCCAGAGAGCAAAGGGCGGCGTTTGGTATCCATTTCAGGCTGGAGACCCTTCGCAAATGAGATGTTCTTTTGCTTTCTCATTGGGGCCAAATCTTCCCTTTCGTTCTTATTGGACCGGAGGCAACACGGCGGCGGGTCGCATCGGCGGCCCTCAGGGATCAGCGATCTCAACGGGCGCCTGGAGAACGAACGCGCTTGCCCTCTTTACCACGCCCGACCTCCTAGAAAAAAGACCCGCGCTGAGAAATCCTGCAGCCCCCAGAGGGAGGGGGAGGGAAAAGTAGCCAGAGGCCTGAAGTGTGAGAAAAGAAAGGAAAAAGGCCTTCCAGGTTTTCGGGGTTTTTTTCCTGCCACATTTTGCCTTAAGCAGCCAAATTCAAGCTACATTTCCCCGCCCTCACCCTGGAGGACTAGAAGAAGATCTATCTATCTATCTATCTTTCCATCCCTATGCCGGGATAAGTAGTGACGAGTAGCTCCGGGTTTGCAAGTTGTTTCTGGAGAGGAGGAGTTCGCGGGACAGAAAGGCGCAAACCTATCCTTTTGCTCCGAACTGTCCCTGTTTTTCCCTCTACAGTCTAGTATGCCCATTTTTTTAAAAAACGAAGTACTGATAAAGCAAGTCAAAACATCGTCGCCCCGCTTGTAAAAGAACAACCCGGCAGCCCTAGAAATCATACAATTAGTAAACGTGATTACAGTGATTTATGGTTCCAAAGGGAATTTTTAACCCTCCGTTGAAGGGGCCTGCATACCTATTCACAAGCACAATCATAAATGGTTTATAACCCTAGGCTTTCAGCGTTCGAATTTACCGCGCCCCCCCCCCCCCCAGCCAGCCAAAGGCCGAGAATTCTGCAGAAAGTGGCGAAGTCTTCCCCCGCACCCAGAAACGTGAACAATATTTCTAATGCCCATTCCTACCTTAAAGCAGTTCTTCCCTATCATACAAGAAAGAAAGAAAGAAAGAAAGAAAGAAAGAAAGAAAGAAAGAAAAACTGTTGTCTATTTGTTCTCTCACTCACACACATGCACAGTTGCAACCCTCCTAAAAATAATAAATTTGGTTAATTTTAGGGGAAATGTCTCCAACAACTAAAACGTGTTGAAATTATTTCTTTGAAAGTATGCACATTTATGCCTTAAAATGTAAGGGAAATCCTTCCAAAATTTACACTCATCTTTTTTTCAGAATAATACAATTTACTCTCGAATTGCACAGATAAATATGGAATACTGCTTTTATTTAATTGAAAGAAACCACTGTGCAGCCTGGTGCTGTAGATGTTCACTGGGAAGCAAGTCCCACAATTAGTCCTCCTTTATAAGGTCAGCAGTTTTATTTTCTTTATTTGACCGATGTTCTGTCTACATATTTTCAAACTGTTTTCTTCAGCACACAATAATATACTAACACCTTGATTAAAATAAAATAAAATGCTGATGCTTCAGCCAGAGAACTTCATAAAATCCACACAGCCCAACTGACATCCAGTTTACAATCCTGAAGCCTCTTACCACAGAGCAGTCTGGAAGAACTGCGTAAAACAAGAAATAAGCAGTTGAAAAGTCGAATCCAGTGCATGACTACTCAGAAGTAGGCCCCTACAGTTTGGTGAGAGCTACTCTCGGGTAGGTGTGTATGGGAACTACAGTTTATGGTAACAGAAACTCACTTTCCTTGGAGTAAATCTGATTATATGTATAATGGATCATGTTATTTCACAGTAGGAATGTACAGGATAGCGCTGTAAATTGTCATAAAGCCTGCTTAGACTTAACAGCTCTGTGGATTGAACCACAATACGAAATTGTTAAGTTTTTATTTGCTTGTGATTTCTCCCTGTCATATTTTCCAATTAAGGAGCCAAACAAGATAACACAGAGTGGCAAGTGGGCCTTTTGCAATTACTTGGGTAATAGTTAATAAGCATTTAATTAATTTCTCCTTTTAAATGAGGTGCCACACTTTATTAGGAGGGCCCCATAGCTACAAATCAGGCTGCTACTTCCTCTACCATGAACAGCTCAAATGCACATTTTTCAGCAGGGAAGAATATACTTGTTCTCAAATCATCTAAAGTAACTGAATCTGCAATCCTGTGCACATTCCCAAAGGAGTGAGTCTCACAGAGCATCATGGAATGTACCTCCAAGTAGGCGCACACATTTCTTTTAGACTTTCTAGGGAGAAAATAATGGCTTGCATTGCCAGTAAATCCATTTGAACTCAGGAGGAATTCTTTTCTCTGACAAAGGTGTCTTAGGACTGTGTTTTCTGTAACGCTAAAAGAGACCAATCTACACAGTAATAGTAATAGAGCTGAAGACACCCCATAGAGTCAATGAGATAAGGTAAGAATTCAGAGGTAGCATCCCAATCAAGATGGGCCACCAGTGAAGCAAGGAAAGTTACTCATTTATGGTGCAATATGTCCACTCAGAAGCAGACCCAGTTATGTTTAGCAGGTCTTACTCCCAGCTGTGTACAGGAGTGCAGTCTTAATAGGATTACCTACTTCTTACATTCCCAGTGTGGTGTAGTGGATAGAGTGAGAAACTAGTTCTCTGGAGAACAGGGTTCAAATCCCCACTCAGCCATGGAAACTCACTGGGGGAGCAGAATTGGTAAAAACCACTCCTTAAATATCTCACTTACCTTGAAAGCCCTTTTAGGGTTGCTGTAAATCAGTTCTGACTTGACCACACACACACACACACACACACACACACACACACACACACACACAGAGCTATCTTGTCCTAGTTACAGTCAGAGTGATTAAAGAGCAAAACAAGCACCAGTTTTGAACACTTTTTTATACTCTTAGTGAAGAAAGGAATCCAACTAGCTGTGCAAGATGCTATTACTGGGATACAACTGGGATACAACTGGTTGTATTTACTTCAGATTTATTAATCTGAAACATGTGGCTGTGATTTTTGAGTACACCTGCTTAAAAATAAGTTCGACCCAGACCAGTGGGTCCGATGGCTTCTAAGACCATATGTGTGGGGGGGGGGGGGCTGAGACATTCTCTAGAGAGGATCCACTGGTCTCAAGTCCCATGAAAAGTAAGGTATCCTGGAAGAACCAAAGAAACGACTGCCCCCCCCCCCCCGCCAAAGGGATCCCAGCTTTCTCTCACCCTGGAAGAGACTAGATTACCTCACTAGTTATTAAGCAACCTCTCTAAGCATCTTTTGTTTGAGCATTAAGAACTTCTGTCAAGTAAGAACCTGAAACTTCAAGGTTAAAGCCAAGCCAAGGAATCGAAGGAGAGGCGTTTTATTGACGAGGAGAAATCCTGTTGTCCTAAATCAGCCAGCCAACTCCAGGGGAGCTCTTCTTAAACCTCGGCCGGGCGATCGTGGCCCTCCAGACGTGGTTGGACCGCAAGGCCCCTGATCCCTCACCATTGGCTACGCTGGCGGGCGTTGCCCTCCAGGACCATCTAGACTGGGTCCGCCCTTTGCCCACCTCTTCCTTACGATACGGACTTCCAAAGGCTGTAACCCTACAGACCCCATAGGCTGGGGCTTCGCCAGGGCACCCAAATGCAGAGAGCGCAGAAATCTAGAGGTTAATGTACTGCTGAATGTTAGGGGGGGGGGGGGGGCGGGCGGGCAGGAGAGAACCCAGCGACACTTCCCAGCTCCTTTCACATTCCTCTTTATTTCTTGAAAACACAAAGCCCTTTCTGTGGGGGAGGGGGCCCCACCACATTCTGTTCTTCCTTTCTCATGTAGGGTTGGCGCCCATGTCTCACCGGGGGAGTGGTTGAGGCACAGAGAGGGTCATTTGCCCCGGATGTCAAAAGGGTCAGTTACCTCTCTGACCTTCAGTAAGATGGTACCCTCCCTCTGAGGCGGGGGGGGGGGGGCTGGGGACATGGCTGCAAACCCTTAAACCCTTGTGAAAGCACTTGCAGCACCGAATCCTCCTGCAAGTGGGTGTCAGCTTTTAAAGCTTTAGGATATCACATAGTCAGGCGGCATCGTCAGCACTGTCTACCTGTTGCTGCTCTATTAGGAGGCGGTGCTCACGGACCAGACTCACAGCCAAGTCAACTTGGAAGCCACCCGCCTCCCCTCCGTTTTGGCGCGAGTCAGTATTTCAAGGGGGCTTCCCGACTTTAAAAAAGTGCGAGTCAAAATGTTTCCGAGAAAGCCCGTCCAAATCTAAGGCATATGCAAAATATCCACATCCGAGGTTCACAGGTGAGATGGGCAAAAACCAACTGAACAAAGAAGCCCTACTCTGTAAAAGAAGAGCCTTCCTTCCTTTCCAGCGTCGCCCCTGCCCTGATTGTAGAGGCAACGAACCGAAGAGGCCTAAAATGACTTTCTCGTTTCGGAGAAAGGGGTCGTATAAAAACGCACGAGACAGACGGCTGTAGCAAGTAAGCCAAGCCACAGGCGGCCGCTAAGCGGGCAAGAGCGGCCTTGGTGTCGAGGAGCCTAGCCGATGCAGGGCATGGCGCGGGGACCCTTTCCTGTGTCCTGGGTTGGGTGTCGGGGGGGGGGGGGGGAAGAGGCCGGCCGGATCGGAAAGCCGCCCTGATCTTTGGGTCTTTTTTTCAGTTTTAGACGCGGGAGACCCTCACCCCAGAATTTCGAGGGCAAAACCCGACTAAGACGCATTTTCGCTCACCCTGCTTCGAAAAGGGAAGGAGTGGGCCAAGTGCGACAGGGTAAAGAAGAGAGGAGGGCAAAAGGAGTGGGACTGGTCCGAGCAGAAAGTTGGGGAGGGGAGGGGAGGGCGTCTCTTGGTGTGGCGAAGTTCGTCCCCGAGCAGCCGTCTGCGGCGCCGGGTGGAACGAATTCTGTCGATCTGATCGATCACAATCAAGGTCTCTCTATCTTGCGGCCTTAGCAATCATCTCCGCTCAACCCCATCCTGGCCTGGCGCTGCTCCTGCGACAAACTGGGCTCCCTCCTGCTGACGGCGCAAAGAGTTCCTTCCTCGGGAGGCGGATGGGCTGGCGAGGACGTCGGCCGACAGCGCAACTCCAGACGGCGGTGCCCGAAAGCAAAACCCGCAAGGCGGGCAGAGAATCGACGGCGGTGGAAGGAAAGAAAGCTCGCTCAAATATATGCTTCGAGGCGATCGAGTCTCCCTGAAAGCAGTGAAATCCAGTTGATTTCTGAGCAGAATTGAAGCGTTTCGAGATCAAGCTGCCAAGACTTGCCAGCTACTTTCGCACGCGGAAAGTCCTCCCAGACGTCTGCGGCTGGAGAAGAACCCTGTCCGCCCCTTCCCAACCGCGACGCTCGCTCGAACTGCGACCCCCCGGGTCTAGCCTGGGAGGACTTCCTGTTCAGCTGAAGCTCTACGGGCTACCGACCAAACACACTTAGAAGTCCGGATCCCGCTTCTTTCAGGGGACACCTATTTTTCACCTACACAATCCTTCGGGACTGAGTTGCAGTCCTGCGAACAGGATTTACTTAAAAGTGGGCCAGATTGAAAGCAATCGAGTTCATACTATAATAAACGCGTTCAGGATCAGCATGTTTTAAGCAACAGATTTGGAAAGTCACCTCCGATTTCTTTGTGTAAAAGCCCCGACGTTACCAAAAGCCCACGATTTGAGCACTTTACACAAAAAGAAATTTCCATTCAAGTCAGTAGCTGCGATCTCGGCTTAATCGAATTTCTTGCAGAACCACTGAAATCATAGCACTTAAGGACCACATATCCCAATAGGTCTGCTTTAAAGGAGGACTGTCAGGATGCAATCCAGTGGATTTTTCTTTCAGATCAAGTAATCAAGGTTTCCGTCCTAACGACTCTTACCTGGGAGTAAGTGCCATTGAACTTAGCAGAACTTGCTTCTGGAAAGATCTAGCTAGACAGGAGAGCGAGCCTTGGTTTCGTTTAATGGTGCAAGAGAGACAACGGTGACTATACTCTGGGCCTTCTGCTGCAATCTCTTGCACACTGACTTCGGAGTAAGTTTCAATAAACAGTATCTTACTTCTGAGTAAACATGTAGACATCATGCTGTTCATTTCACCCTGCCCTACTCAGTTCCTCGAGTTCTGGCTAAACCCGGTCGATTTTCTCCTTGAGGATGACCTTGCATAGTACAGATGCCAGAGTAAATCTTTAGGAGGGAAGATGCATAGTAATTGCATTTTCGCCTTTCAAAAATGCATTTACTAGTCCCTTCTCTTCCCTACTTTCGGTACCCCTTCTTTAGGGGAATAGATGGGAATAAAGTCAACACCCCCCCCCCCCTTCGTTTTTCTTCTTTTCTTCTTGGCCTGCTTATTCTTCGGTATTGGAAAATTAAATCACTACTACAGTTTTGGACTGCAGAAATTTTACACATTTGTCTCCCTTTTGAATGCAGCCGATTCGTATGAAATCGCTTGCTACCTTTCCCCCCTCCTGTTTATGCACAACAGAGAACGCAGGGGACCGGAAATACATTTTGTTCGAAAAGTTTATATCAGTGCCTTTTCTGACGGGTTCTTTAGGAATTTACACAGCAAAGGGTTTTAATAAGTCTTATCACAAGGGTCTTGTCACCGCTTTAACCATACTCGTTACTTTCCCGGAAAGGTCATCATGATGGCATTATTTGTTTGGTATTACTGTGGGGAAATGTTTCCCGGCCCTGTTTTCAACAGCACTTATTGTCCTACAGGATCATTACCTTAAACTACTCTAAAGTTAAATAAGTCGCGGATGACAGCCAACGGCACACAGGCTCTCTGTTAGGTAACAAAAGACTCCCAGAAGCCCCTGAAAGAAATGCCGCTCACCTTATTTACACGAAAGCCCTCCTGGACATGTCCTGTTAAAATAAGTGGAATTACCCCGGCACAAAGGCACCGAAACCAGTGAGATTTCCCTTGAACTCCGGTGTCTGGAAAGAACACGCCATCCTAGGCCCCGCGCGGCAGCTCGTTCGGTGCCCTCGAGAGTCAAAACATTCGGAAGGCAGTCTGCCAGCATGGTTTCCCTAAGAGCTGAGGCTACATTTAAATCAATGGGACTTTGGGTGAGCGGGTCGTGGCTAGTTGGGGACCTTGATTTCGGTGGGTCGTACCCTGGATCGAACTGGTGGATTCCACTGTTGTTTCCTTTTAATCTCTCTCTCTTTCTGAGCGTGTTTAAACAACAGTGTGACCCCCTAGGTCATCCCCGCCAGGCTGGCTTGTTCACTGGCCCCCCAAGGCTCCCTTCCCCCGCTGGAACAGAGGAAAGGGTCGCCCGCCCGGCCTGCTCCTTCCTTCCCGAAAGCCAGCCTGCCGCGGCGGGAGCAGGCGAGACAGCTCAGCCCGAGCCGCCTTTTCCCTCCGACTCGGGAAGCCAAGGAGGCGAAGCCTCTGGCCCGCAGGCACACTCACCTTCTGGGAAGACGGCCCGCATTTTCAGGTAGCTGGTGGTGAGGCGGATGATGGACGCCTTGTCCAGCTGGGAGGTGATGGCCGAGGGCAGGGGCAGCAGCTTGGCCAGCTCGTAAAACTCTCCATTTTCCTTCTCCCTTCGCGTCTTGGCGGCGTTTTTGGACTTCTCCTTCATCGCGGCTCCGACCAGCTGTCACTCGCATAGTAGAGCCCGGGCCGGCGGCGTCCTTGTTTGGAGGGCTGCGCGCATGGACTTTGCCTCGGGGCGGCGGGAGGAGGAAGAGGCGGCTGAGGTTGGCTCAGCTCTGGCACTGCGCACGTCGCGGGGAGGAAAGCCGACCAACCCGCCCTACAGCGGGCAAGATTTCGGCCGTCTTTGACGGGAGCGTTGGGAGATCATCCGAGGGCCCTCCTGCTTCTCCCTCCCGCCAAGTCAAGGTCCACAGCAGGCTGCGGCTGAAACAAAGCGGCCCCGGCGCCTTCCTCTCACCGGCTCCCTGCCCACTCCGGATCAAGAGGGGCTGATCCCGAAGTCCACCCGGGCGGGGAATCGAAAGGAAGAGGCCGGAGCGAAATCGAATCTCCTTCCTCCGGATAGGATCCGATTTCCCCTCTCCTGCCTCGAAGCAAGGCGAACGCCTCGGAGCCGCCGCCTTCGCCCTCTGCCACCCCCTAAACACGTGCGTGCTTCCTCTGTGTTTATTTTAGACCCCTCTCGGGCCAAACTGGTCTGTCTGGTGCGCGTCACGCCAGCCCCTCTCTTATTGGCAGGAGCACTCCGGCTGGGCCAGGCACGCTGCGCGCGCGCCCCCGCTCTCTCAAATCAACGTGGGCGGCGTGTGAGTGGGGGGGGGGGAGGGAGGGGCGGCGGTCCGTTTTCTCTGAAGAGTAACCGAAGCCGGTTTCCAAAAGGCAGCGGCCCTCAGTCTTGGGCTCGGGTGCGAGGGATGACGCGCCCCGGACACCAAAGCGCGCCGGTTCCTTCCGCCAGAGAACGGAGCCAAGCGTCCACCTGGCCGCCCCCCCCGCCCCCCCCCCCCCGCGAAGGTTCACAAGGAAAGCCTTCCGTCACTCCGAATCAGACATCAGGGTGCCCTGCGCCCGGGCCGGGCCGCCCGATCCGCCTCCTTCGCCTCCCCAGCGGCGAGGCTGGAAGAGAAGCGGCGAAAGTGAGGGTCTCGCTGTGCGGTTCCTTTGCAGGCGAGGGCGGATAAGCCGAGGAGGAGGAGGAGGAGGAGGAAGAGGCGGAGGACGCGCCCAGTGACGTGCGGGGCTGCCAAGGGCGGCAGGAGCGCCACCAAACCACCCAAACAGAGAAAAGACCCAATTAGCCCTCGAACTCGAGGAGTGGAGAAGGGCGGGAGGCGGACGGAGGTGGCGCCCGGGTTCCCGCCCGGGTGGATCCCTCCTATTTCGCCCCCCGTGTCTTCCTACAGCTATGTCGAACGCCAAAGGGCCGTTTCCGAGGCTCCCGATCCACACCAGCCCCCTTAAGACTACCAGGCTCCTTCTCTTTTCCCCTTTTACTTCCCCCACTTCAAGGAATCGCCCCCCCCCCGCATTGCTTTCAAGTGCTCTTCCCGCACGCGCACGCGCGCTCTGGTTACACGGAGAAGGTCGGCAACTCTCTGAGACTCAATGGGGTTGCTTTCCATTAAAGCCGTGATAGGACTGGAAGGCGTTCCTCTCGAGGGACGCTCTGGCCCCCAAGCCTTGACACTGGCCGCCCTCCTAGCCAATGACATTTAATTTTAAGGGACGTGGTTTTTTTCTCCAAGTGAGCAGCAGCGTGGAGACTGTCCTTCCTACTGTTAGTTCCAGCTCCTGCATGAAAGTTTTGGAAGGAAAGTCACGAGATTCCATCGGTAATTTCATGGTCGCACAGTTCTCTTCTTTTAGAAGTTTTTGTGATTTCTAGAGAAATCATTATCTAGATAAAACGGCTAGGATCTGCGGGCCTCAACCGGGTGCACATTCCCTAGGAACAGACTGCCAGATCTGCGATCTTCTTTAAGTTGTTTGTCTTGAACAGCGCTTACATGAATTCAGTAGTAAACGTGATTATGACCTGGTGGTGCAGTCCTGGGGGCAACTCTCTATGTACTGAGATGGGAATAATACTTATCGAAATCAGCGGGTTTTACTTCTCCGTAGGATCGTGCTGTAAATCGAGATATTTCACGCTATGAAGCTCCTTTCTTTCCTCCGGGTAGCTCAGGTTGGGCTGTACGGTTCTGTTCCCTCCCATCTTCTTTCCACTTCATTGGTCTGTGACCTCACCTTTCCCCCCTATTTGAAAGAAACTGAAGATTTTGCGGCTTATGATTAACTGCACAGGTACTGTTAGATTGATCAGTGAAGTGGATCCACCCTAGGTTAGCAGGAATTGCACGAGAGGCGAAGATTTCTGGTTCTAAAGCTCCACCCACAAGATGATGCCTGTGCGGTTCAAAACCACGCAGATTTCCGCAGGAATCTCAGCTCATGGAGCTTGCCTCCGGAGAAGTGGGGTTTATTTCTGCGTAAGTAGGTATGGGATCGTGCTGCTGCGGATCAATACTATGGATGTTTTCTTAAACTGAAGCCCCACTGTGTTCAATAAGATTTCTGGGGAAGTGTGGACAACCTTGTAGTTAAGTCCTGCTGAACTTAGCGAGGTTTTGAGTAAACATCTTTAGAACTGCTCTCTTGGGTAACCAGACGAGTACAACTCTCTCTTATGTTTCTGTTTAGGCTGTTTAGAAAGTGAATGCCATCAAACCTGTAGAATTCCTTCCCGATAAGAGCATGTTTATGAAATGGGCTGGAATCGCCTCACCCTCCGTATCCATTGCATTGAAAGGGTGGGTCAAAAGTTCATTCAAAACCTCATTCTTTTTTCATCTTACCCTTCCTCCAGATCCAGGACTCCCACACCCCTCGTCTGGCTAAATGAGAACAGAGGGTTGTTGTTTTTTTAAAACCCTGGAAGAGGTAACACATTTTGACCGCCACCCTAACGGGTTTGGTGCAGAGCTAGGCGGATCTCTTCGGCCTGGCCGGGAAGCCGTAGAACAATCCATGTGCCGAGGTTTCAGGCTCTCCGCTGGGAGAGCAGGCCTCGGCTCCCCAGTGAGGGCCGCTTCCGTCGTCTAGGGCTTTCCCGTAGGCCACAGGCGGTGCGCCCCGAAGTGGGGCCGATCGCGTTCCGGAGGGCAAGGCCGCCCCGCTTCTGGCCGTAGACGCGAATGAATCTGACCTTTAGCCTCAAAGACCAAACGAAGCAAGGAGGCCCGGGTCTGGGCTGGGAGGACCCGTCGCGGACGATCAAGCACGCTTGAAGGGTGGGGTGGGGTGTGAAGGGTGGGGTGGGGTGGGGTGGGGTGCGGTTGTAAGGAACTGGAGGCGCCCCAGGGCTCAGGGCAGTTGACGTGACCGGCTTATTCGAAACTCCGGGTTCGAACCTTTCCCCTCCAGGGAGGTTTGGACTGGAATTCTTTCGGTTTCCTGAATCTGCTGAAATCTACCGAGAGGCACAGTTTTACCCACTGGTACAGTGGCCAATGAATGGAGCAGCCCCACCGGGCACTGTATAAGCGACGGTGGGAAGAAGGGGCCAGGTTTTCAAACAGCCCTTCCCTCAAGGTCGCTGGTGTAAAGCACGCCTAAGGGGCCCCAGCCTGTCCTTCCTTTGACCAGCGGTCCTAAAAATACAGACATAGGAAGTTCAACTGAAACGAACAAGGCGTGCACCCCCAGCCTATACATGTTAACTCAAGAGTAAGTGCAACTGAGTTAAATAGGAGTTACTCCCACCTACAGGTGGATGGAATGGCAACAGGAGATGACATGGAACGCGCTTATTAAAAGAGGTGCCTTGCAGTTTGAGAGCAATGAGCGTATGTGGATAGATCGTTTTGAAAACCTACATTCAAAGGCCCCCTATAACCCGGCCATTATCTGTGCGATCGAGTAACCAGCATTTCCACGCACAACCTGTTGAGTTGCAACTCACTACAGCTGCGCCGGCGGCGGCCAGCTCTGGATCCGGCGCCCCAGCTGCGGCTGCTCCGGCGTCGTCCTCCCCCCCCCCCCCCATCTCCGCTGACAATGACGGCCCTTTGTGAATTCATGCGCCCTGACTTTAGCGGGCGCTGCCGGCGTGCCCTCTGACGCCTGCAGAGGAAGCGCGGGGTGCGCCTGCAAACTTCTTCCTTTATCCTCCCGGGCCTAGGCATGTTCTTCTGGGAAGTCAATTCCACCCACTGCTTTCAGCAGGCTTGCAACTGCAGTGCTTCTCTGGAGCAGGAACCTGTGGGACCGTTACGAGGTTATTGTGGCCTAGGTTTCCGGGAACTTCAGCTCTCTACAACCAGGTGCATGTGTTGAATTCCACCAAAGCTTAAGCTTTCATAAATGCACTGTCCTGTGGAAGATGTCACAGGACTCTTCGCTGGTTTTGCCGCAACAAAACAACACGACTACCTTTTTTTTGAACAGCAGCCCCCTCTGGGTTGGACCTTGGGCCCACCCTCCAGGGTCCTAGGTAGCAGAAGCAGCAGCTGCCGGGGTCGCTGTGTGGGTTTGACCATATTTTCTAGTAAGCACCGCTCTTCTCCTACAAGACCATCGCAGGACAATCAGATTGTCTCTCTGATGGCATGGAACACCTCCCCCCCCCCCTCTTTTCTTTTCTTTTCTTTTACTTCGGAGCCACAGTGGGGGCAGCTCTGATAATCTGGTACCAGCAACGAGCAAGAACTCCTTAAGAATAACGTTGCCAAAGGACCTTTCGGGTACCCCGCCGCATGAATGACTCTTTCATAGCTGTGTGATTTCAAAAGCAGGTATTTGGAAATAGGTTCGGTAGAAATTGATCGGACTTAATTGCTCTGTAAATCTACCTCCGGCTTGGCAGCAATGGGGCTTAAGGTCGCTTCCAGCCGCTGGAAGGGGAGGATCCTTTCCCCATATGAAATCCTATACATAGTTACCGGGGAGAAAGCTTCCTTGAATACAGCAAGATTTACCTCTGCGCAAACCTACATTGGGCCCCCCTGTTAAACTCTTAAAGACAGATTCTTTCTTCCACATAAAGGACAATTTGCCAGTAGGATGTGGCACCCTCCAAGCCAGAGAGAGCTGTCGGGGCGTCTCTGTCTTAGAGAACTGCTGGATAGCTCAGTGGTTTAGGCATCTAGCTAGGGAGCCAGAGGCTGGGAGTTCGATTTCCCGCTGTGCCTTCTGGACAGGGGCTGGACTCGGGGATCCATAGGGTCCCTTCCAGCTCTGCAGTTCTGTTATTACAGAAGGTCCCAGCAGCCCCACTGGGGCATCTGCAACACCAGCAACCAAATACAGGGCTGGGAGTCACTTGTTTCACTGCGGCAAGCCTCTGGTGGTGTATACCTCGCCTTTAATAAGACTGAGCACGTTCAAATACGTGACTCGATCATAGGAAAAAAGCTGATCCCAGGCAAAACTACCACTTCCAGAGTCTCAGTGACGCGTGAGAGCCTGGATTGGAACTAAACTCGGCTAAGATCCGGCTATTTAGAGCAAACCGGAAGTACAAAGAACTGTTGTCTTGAAAGCAGATCCTAGCTGCTAATGGATCACTTGTTTATTTATATATTTAAAACATTTATAGCTCCCCTCATATTACAGAATCTCGGAGCGGATGACAGAACTGGACAGCAATTTAAAAACATAAGATCTTTAAAAGAATTTAAAATGAAATAGTTTAAAACATATTAAAACATTAAAAACACTGCTTTAAGACCTGAGCAAGCCATGATCCTTAACCCACAAATAATAAATAAGTGTGTTCTGACTTGGCCCCAAAATGATGCCGGTGTTGGCGCCAATCAAGCCTGCTAGGGGAGGGCATTCCACATTTGGGGTGCTACCGCGGAGAAAGCCCTCTCCTCTGTCTCTCCATAATGAACCGTTCTCAATTGTGGGACAGGAAGAAGGATTTCCCCAACAGATCCTAGCGATCGGGCAGGTTTGCACAGGGAGAGAATCTACAAAGCTTTCCAGTCATTAGAAAAGGGCGGCCTCCGTGAACGACCAGTGGATTGGGACCATAGGGTGGCAGTCAGTGTCAAAGGAAGAACGTTTATGATCTGGGAGGAAGAGGTAGATGCGGATGTCGATAACAAATGCACAGAGTGTTGGGAAGAAAAGAAGTAGGACGTTACTTAAGCTTTTTACTGAGCTGTTGGAAATAAGTTGCCTTGAAATCCATGGGACCCTCTCTATAAGTGAGGTGGGGACTCGGAGCAGAGTCAAACCCTCTTCTCCACAAACAGGGAATAGAAAAATAAGGTTCTAGTTCACGGTTAGTTCACTATTAACCGAGAACTACCTGGAAAGTATTGTTTCAAATTTCATGGGGAAAAAGTAGAGGAGCAGATTGGGGAATCTATTATAAAAATGGCAGTTTTGAGAGTTGAAACCTTCCCCCCCCCACACACACACACCAAAACTGCAGCCTCATGCCAGATCAATTCGGGTACAGATTCAAACCTTGGGACCCTTTTCTTCCTTCAAAACAAAAGTCCTTGTGATTCACATAAGGACGGGACCTTTCGGGTGCCGCCCGTAAGATTACCTGGTATTTCCTTCTATTGTCTATGCTTGCAATGGGGACCTTAAACGGTAATCGCCAACATGTTTACCTATTCGATCTGAAAACCTCTCTCTTCTGCTTAGAGACTCACAAAAAAAATAACGAGACCGAGGCGAGGGTTGGACCCAGGCTTAGTCATGGGCAGAGCAGAACCATGGGAGTCGAAAGGATTTAAGTTAGTCGTGATTTGTTCCATTGATTTCAGTAGGTCTCTTTCGATCCCACCCGGAGGCTCCGTTCCCAACTGGTGGGAAAAATGCAATGCTCGGAGGTGGAGAAGTCTGAACTCAAGTGGGATTTAGCGCCGTATTAGTGTTAACCTCGACAAAATTAGACATTCCTTCTCCGCACCAGATTTATTTCTTAAAAAGGTAAACAAAACAGACCTGTAAGGGGGGAAATTAACCGCCCAATAAAAGTATGGCCCAATATTTTGTCTTAAGACTCCCGTTCTCCCCACCCCATCCGGACCCCCTCAGACTCTACAGTCTCACTCTTTGGGGGTGGAAAGCATCCGTATTTTCAGGGAGACTCGAGGACGATTTCAAACACCTTTACTTGAAAATTCGTCTCCAGCTGGTACCGGAGGATCTCTCTTTTCCACGGAATCTCTACAGGGGGACCATTAAGAAGCAAACAGATGACCCAGTGGGAAAACGTGACTTTTTTCGGCCCTAAAGACAAAGGGCGCTGATAGGGTTCTGCTCTTCTGGCCAACTGAGCCCGAGCGCACCGGATGAACCCGACGTAGTGCCTTGGAAATAAAAAGGAAGCCATCGTTTTAAACAGGGCTTAACTGGGTGGTGGGTCGGACTGTGGCAAACCACGGGTTAAAGCGTGGACCGAAAGCAAGAAACAACCGCCGCCCCCCAGCTCTTCTTCATTAACATTGAATTGATCGTGTGAAAACAAGACCTGTTTTGATCCCGACGAGCCAATAAGATCTGAAATTACTATTACAGTTCAGTATTTTAATGTTTGAGACACAAAGTTTCTCGCCCTTTTTATCAGAGGTACCCTTTCCCATACTCGGGGAAAATATTCTAAGCCTCCACTTCAGTGTCCTGTTAACGGTTTGTGCCTTATAACACCTGGCAAACTATAGTTTGAGACAGACACAGACTGAGAGGGAGGGAGGGAGAGAGACCACCGGCTTCGGTTTCCGGGGCGAGTAGATATTTTCACTTCACAGTTGCTCGAAATGGTACCTCCATCCGTGGCGCTCGGGTGGGACTTCTTTTCATTCGTTTCTCTGCAGATTTGGCCATGAAGTGAATAGAAGCACTTATGGGGATTAAGTCAACTGGATCTTAGCCACCTTGTAATGTATAGACCTTTTAGTTCATCGGTCAATTATTAATATTAATCGTCCTGGTTGTAAGGTGGAGGGGGAACCATTAAATCATTAATGAATGAATTAAGACTGCCTTCCGAACGGCATAATTACCATGGCATTTTTGCTGCTTATCCTATACTCCTCGGCGGAGGCCCAGGGTGTATCACGCTCAGAAGTCAAAGGGGAATCGGGGCCATTAGAGCGATAGTTCTGTATGCCTCCTGAAGTACAACTTTGGGGAGAGCGGGGCGGCAGATCCCATCAACTCGAAAGTTGTTTTCAGTCCGTTTCCTCTGGAGGCTTGCTCAAAAGTAATATTCCTTCCCTTCACACTCTTCCCTTCCTCGCTCCCTCCTAAATGCTGGAAACCCCCCCCCCCCCATTTTGTCAACCCGAATAACTAACTCGTCATTAGTTATTAGACTAACTGCTGGCGCAAATAAACATTGATTTCCTGTGGGAAAACGGTATTTGCCTCATCTCCCTCGCTTGTGCGTTCCTATTGTAAGGAATCTACACCAGCGAGGTCTTCGAGCCAATTAAGCTGACATTTTGCGGGTGGACCTGTGCCTAGATGAATCGCGGCCCCGGCGACGGTTCTAGAGGAGACCTCGCCAGCCGATGGGCCAGGCTCTTTGCTTGATGGCCTCCCGCCCGCCCGCCCGCCCGCCCGCCCGCCGGTCGAGAGCTGTCCCCCAACTCCGGCCCCGAGGTAACAACAAAGCGGACGGATCCCTGTGCTACCTCCCCCTTTCCTGAGAGAGGAAGCGAACCCTCAGGTTTTTGCCTTAGTTCAAGGAGCTGGGAATAAGGAAACAGCTTCACCAGGTGGAAAGGAAGTCCTAGCGGAACGATGGGTTTCCCGGCCCTGTTCTGTTGTGGGCAAGCGCAGAACCCGTCCCAGAGTTTGGACAGAGTGTATAAATTCCATAAATTCATAGGCACATTTTCCTCACTGGAGAAAGTGGAAGAAAAAGAAAGCAAGAAGTAAGCGGGCGATGCAGAGAAATCTCAACGTTACAGCCCAGCCGGATCGTTCGGATTTATGTGCTGGTTGGTCTAGAAAACCCGCTTTTGAATTCCGAGGAAATTAGGAAAGATTCCTGGACAACCGCCGCCCGCTTCCCTGTCCGGAGTCATTAACACATCCTCTAATGAATAAGCGGGACTTGACCAGCATGGGGCGGGCGGGCGGGCGGGCGGGTGGGGAGGAGATTTGGGCAGGAGAGAAATCCCTTTGCCTTTGATACCTCTGGGCTACTTTTAAGCCCGGCCGAATCTTTCTAGATTTCACTGGTTTTCTCTTGGGACAACCAAGTGTCCACCTTTTCCTAAGGAAGGCGTCTTTTGTTTCCACTCTTCAGCCGTGTGTCTTGTTCCGAGAACAACATGCCCTGGACGGGTCAGTTGCAAGGGTTTTCTTCCCGCTGAGGGGCGCGGTCCCTTGATCCGGAGCAACTTCGGCGTAAATCAGCGGTGAACGAAGGGGAGACGCGCTAACGCTAACGGCTGCGTTCCTCCGAGGGGAAGGTGCCCAGGACCGCGTTGCTAAGTGTCGCGGCGGCCCTAATCTCACGGTGCTTGACGTACCCGAAGTGAAGCTGGCTGCTTTGCAGCGAGCCTTCAGGTTTTGCAGAAAAGGGATCAGACCTCACTTCTTTCTCCCAGAATGCATTGCTAGAGGCAATCAAACACGTGCGATACCTATCTGTGACTAATTATTTCAGTCTGCAAATCTCCATTTTAAGATTGGGTCTAAACTGCAGAGCTGCATGGCCACAACATCTGGTCTCATTTTTGCTTTTCTGCTAACTTTCTGAACCACCTACTCTGATGAAGGGCTCCAGCCGGCTCGAAAGTTTGCACACCTTTCTGGCGTTTCGTTGGTGTCAAGACAAGTTTCAGGTTTCCCCCTCATCTAGGAGGACTATCTGTGTTTTTAGGAGAGCCATTAACCTTTGAGAGGCTTACTTCTGAGTAAGCAAAGAATAGGGTGGGCAGGGTGCTTTTTTTTTTTTTTTTTAAGGGCACAAGAATGACCTAATCTTCTGTATTTGGCATCTTCCACCTTCCCTACGTAGCAGGGAAATATAACCCAATGATTAGGCCTATTGGCTTGTTATAGCCCCGGGAAAGTTTTTACTCTTTTCATAAGTAAGTCGAGAATTGGGTCCTTTAGGGTCTTCTCTGCCCTATGTGGTAAACAATGGGGCTGAGTTTGGGGAAGTTGGTCGGAGATTTTCGGCCTCCTCTCAAACTCAGAGTGGGTTGTCTATTTATTATCCATCCATCTGCTCCCCCCTACCCCACCCGCCCCATGCAACCATATCAAGAGGTGAAGAGGGGGGGAAGAAGCGTGAGCCCCAGATGCTTGTTGCGAGCTCTCCTGACCCGGGTAAGCTAAGAGATGACCTTCACATTAACACGTTAATAGAAAGGAAAAGCGAGCCAAAGAGTTATGCGCAGAAACGTGAAGACTTTAAAAGTCGGAGGCGCAGCCGCCTGTTTACTTTCCTTCCGACTCCTCGCTTCTCTTGCTTGGGAACCCATGTCTCAATGTAACAGAAACAATGTTTGTACAAAGACTGCACAAACAAGAAGCCGGGTTTACACGGCTTAAGCAACCGGCTTTTATGTTCCGTTTCATTCTGAAAACAGTCTTTTATGTTAGACCTCTTTCTCCCTCCCCAACCCCCACCCCACCTCGTCGCCCTTTCCTGGGTCTTTTGGCCCATCCGACCTCAGGCTATATTTGTTTCCTCACTTTTACTTCGTCGTCCTCTTCTTCTTTTTTAATGACCAGCTTTTCTGACATCTGCCCCAAGTAACGTAATCTAAATTAAACAGTAGTGAAGTTCTGAGCTGGGGTCGTTCAGGAACCCAAGTCGGCTGGATCACTGAACAGTTAGTTACAAGGCAGGAAATGTCGCCGCTTACGAAGACAGAAGGAACTTCAATAAGGCAAACGTGAATGAATAAAACGTACAACGGGGAACATATTCTCGGTGTTTCTGTGAACTCAAAAATGCGAGAAACTCGTATATGCCTCATGGATCCTATTTACAGCGACTCTATGACTGGGGTCACAAAAGAAGTGACTTCCAAAATGTTAACAGCCCTGCTGTTAAAAGCCCAAAATGCCCCTACTAAGCCCTGCAAACTACAGGCGGTGGCTTCCTTTTTTGAGTCAAAGCATCTGACATTCGGTCTTCCTCTTTTCCAGCACCTCTCCTCTTCTGGTGATGTGTCCGAAGTGCGCTAGCCTCAGTTTAGTGCCTTAGCTAACGTCCATTTATTTTAAATTTTAAAACGGTGGGAACCAAGATCCCATTATTGCTTTCCCACTGACTTGCGAGTAAGCCCAACTTATTTGCTTCCCGAGTCACCTTAGGGCTGCCTTAAAGGGCTGCGCCGCGTCGCGGATATTACTGGTTCTTTTGGCTCCGCAATCCATTCAGGTCGGTGCTTCTGGGCTTCAGGTGATTGTATTCTTCTCACCCTCACACACCCTCTGCTTTCGAAAAGGAAGGGCCTTCCGGACGCATCTCTTCAGCCCTAGACCCACTTGGAGGAAAACAAGGCCCGTTGCAATCGCCGGCTGAAGGCGGGGGGGGGGGGGACGACTTTACGCCCGGAGAGAGTACAGAGGATGGCCTTTTTCAGCCGCTCTTTCCCTCTCTCTGTCCACATTGCATTGCAAAGAGAGCTGGCGTCCATTTCGGGCCCCGGCGGGCGCGGTGCAGTTCAGGGTGAGCGATCCCGAGCCGTCCTCCTGGGTCGGAAGGGGCGGTAGGCTGGAGAAGGGGGCCGGCCCGGCAGGCTTCCGAAAAGCGCGAGCCGCCGGCGGGGCCGAAGAAGCCTGGAGGCGACGCCCGGGACGCTTCGGTCGGGATCGTGACGAGACGGCGGCGCTTTCTCGTTTGTCCCAATGGAAGTCACGACGTGTTTCGGACCGCAGGGAAAAACCCCTCAAGCGGCCGCTTCGCTGGAGACGGCCAGCGGCTAATAAAACAGCGGGGGAAATCCCGCGCTGCCCCGAGCTTTAAGCCTGGGATGGCGAGGGGTCTGTTTCGGAAAACGGGCTTCCCCTTCTCCGCTCCTCTTCGCTGCCCCGACCTGAACGGCTCCCGCGGGTTGGGAAGAGCGCCGTTCCGAGGGGCTGGCTTCGCAACGCTGCCGCCGCCGCCCGGGGCGCTCGCTTTCCTCGGCCTCCCTTTAGGACTTCTTGACTTGGAACCGCTTCCCACCCGCGGGCCTTTCGGCCTCCGGATCGCTCAGCTCAGCTGGCGCGGGGCGCCCGGCGTGGGACTGACTCCGAACTGGGCGCCTGCCGCGGAAAAGCGGGTCCGGCCAAAACCGACCACTTCTGGTGCCTCTCGATTTCGGCCGGGGCGGGTAGGAACCGAGGGAGAGCAGTCAGAGGCGCAGACTTCAAATTCTCCCACCGGCCCGGGTGGCATTTGACAAAGCTTAAGGAGACCGCGATTCCAAGCCCTTAGGATCGGGCTGCCTGCCTTGCCTGCGCTTAAGAGTGCAAAGTCGATCACTAGCCGCTTCCAATCTGAATTTATCTCTTATTTCAAACCACCTGGCTAGTTTGGACAAAGCGTTGCCGCTTGCGGTGTTCCCCTTCCAGATGCCAGCCCGTTAGGCCCTCCTCCATGGCCCTCGGTTCCGCTCACCTTTCTGTTTTCCACTCATCAGCAGCATCCCTGGCCATCCACTGGGCTGTTTTTGTTCGTTTTGTTTTGTTTTTAGTTTTGACAGGGGAATCCACCCCGGTGTAGTGCAGTGCAAAGGGTGTCAGACTAGGACGCACAAGGACTGAGAATCGCTTGGCCATGGTAAACTCACTGTGTGTTTGTGTGTGTGTGTGTGTGTCATTTCTAAAACCTCCTCCTTAAAGACCTCACATAGCTTGGAAACCCTACTAGGGTCACCATAACATGGAACCAACTTGCTGGCACTTTGTACACACCACTCCAAAAGTGTGTGTGTATGTTTCTGCAAAAAATCACATTGGGGCTCATGATGTAATCTTAACTTCGGAAAGACAGCCACTAGGAAAATACTTTTGCTAGGATTATATCCTTTTATCAAGGTGGAGGATGCCAAATGTTTTGGCCTACAACTCCCATTAGCCCCAGCTAGAGAAATTGTGAGAATTGTATTTCTAAAAGTTGGGAAGGCCAAAGACTTGCCACCTAATCTTGTGCATGATATAGGATGATATCAGTGGAATTCCTAGGTCATTGTGTTCAGTATTCAAATATTCCAGCAATTTAAAAAAATATATAATAATTTCTAGTTACAATGTTCTGAAAATGTTTTCTGATTTTTCCTTAACCTTTTTAGATGCCAGAGCAGATTTATTCAGAACTGCAGCTGCCATCTTCCTTCCAGCTGTTTTAATGCACGTCTTTGAACAATTGTTTAGGGAAGAATCTTCTTTTGAAAGACTGTCCCACCACCTCCGATCAATCAAAAATGTCCCGGCGGCATCAATGCATTTAGAAAGCCGCAAAGCCTGTTTGCAACTGTACACAATTCTGAATGTACACATAGCTAAGGAAGCTGTCGTTTAGGGCTTCAGATTATGAGGCACCTCTAAACACATAAATACAAAAGCAAAGCAAAGCAAAGCAAAAAGTAAACTCCCTAGATTTTGTTTTAGGTAATTGTTCCAATAATACACATCTTTGTATAATTTAATTTTAATTTTGCTTTGCTTTGTTTTGTTTTGGTAATGCTACAAAGCCTATTAAACTTGACATGGCATAGGGCCTTTGCATGTCTTAATCTGATCCTGACTGTATGTCATTTTGCATATAGCATCTTGAGAAAGTGAAGGGAAGTGAGGATAGAGGGTTTAAGTCTTTGCACGTGTCTCTGGAGAAATCCTTCACACATGTAACTGATTTGAAATCCATACTTCGTAGGGGAATGACAGTTCAAATTTGCCCACTTCTCCCCCACCCCCCAGAACACTCCTCCTTCGGCCAATGTTCGGCCAGGACCTCTGGGGATGAACCATCACATGCAACCTTAGTAACGTGCAGGAAATTGCCAGTCAGTTTTAGGTAAGCAAACTGTTCAGTGTGCCTCATGGGGCAACTGATCTCTGGAGAGAAATGTGGGTTGCAAGTGTAGAATTAATGGACTGCTCTTTTTGACAATTTCCTCCCCCCACCGCCCCCTCCAATGACTTTGGAATTGTAGAGAGCAGCATACAATTGTGCAATGCTAACTTAAGCTGGTTTACTTGAGGTGGATAATAACAACCCAGTCCTGGGTAGAACCATGTGTGCTACAGTCTGTTCATTTCTGCACACCTGAATCTGTAGCAAGAAGACCAAGTTGCAGCACTTCTCCAGACAGGCCGTGAAACTGACTAATGGCCAGTTTCCTTGTGACCACCATATAAGAGCAGCAGACAGTGAGTTCATATTTGGTCTGCCAGAAGCCACAATTGGGCTTCAGTGCCACCAGAACACCATTTCAGGGAGGAGAGCTTAGAATGATTTGTGAAATCACTTAAAAGGCTGGAATGAGAGGAATGGTTAGAACGGTTAGAATGAGTGGAACGGTTAGAATGATGCACTGGGAGATGAGAGATCAGGGCTCAAGTACTCCCTCAGCCATGGAGCTGACTGGATGCCCTTAGGCCAGTTACCTTCAAGCTTGGTCTGATCTACCTTCTGGGGCTGTTGTGAGGATAGGAGAAGGAGAGCCACATATCCTCTCCAAATGCACTGGAGAAAAACTGAGGTGAAAATGTAACTAACATCATAAAAAGCAAAAATTCAGTGTTGGCCAGAAGGCATAGCTTGAATATATTACAGGTTAAACAGCAAGAAAACTAGCACCTTTAAATATGTTTGTTGCTTTACTGTTGTTGTTGTTGTTGTTTTAAAAATCTGCATATAGGGTTAGTTTTCTCTCAGATTTCTGTGAATGAAGCTACTGACATAAACTCCCCTGGAACAATGTCTGGCTAGTGCTGGCTAAAAACAGGGCCTTCTGGCTCCGATACAGTGGAGCTTTCTTCCAAGAGAAGGTAAGCTGGTCCATCTCTGTTCTCCTTCTGCCAGCAAGCAACACTGTTTTCAGGGAAGCTTTGGGCAATTGTCTGGCAGCTGAGAAAGTGGGTCTTCAGAGGATGAATATTGTTTATCTACATGTTTTCATATTGCATTTAATTTAATTGTGGGACGGAAATGCAAATTATTCCCCAATATGTTCATATCATTTCCAGTAAGAGCACCAAAGAGAAAGAATATTAACTCACAACTTAAAGCATTTTCTATATTTGCTGTGTAAGGAAACAGCCAGAAAATACCTGCTGTTCAAGAAAGAGGACTTTTAATGAACTAATTCATTTATTTTCATTTCTATATGGAGTGTGATAGCTGTCTAGTTATGCTGCAAGACTTGTCAGCCATGATGCATAAATTCAAAAATATGGCTTACACACACGCGCGTGCGCACACACACACACTGTATATGCAGATAACATGTATATTCAATGTCACATTCTCAAACCAAAAATCATCAAATTATTCTAGTTTAATATTTAAGTGCTGAAATCAAAGTAATGCAATACTATTTTGCTTGAGCCAACTTGATTGTCTCAGTTAGTCTTGGTGCATGATAAATATTCTGAAAGAATTACAAAATGGGACATTAATATTAATTATCATGAACAAACATTAGCCCTGGCTCATTCAGTCTGCAAAGCAATATTTCCCCCCCTCCCCAGCAGGAGTAGATAGTTTAAAAGGTGAAGGCCTTCCTTGGGAGAAGGGGAGGCAATATATCAATCACAGGGAGGAAATTTCCATGCTAAAGAAGTAGGAAAAACCTACTTAGAAAAAGCACACACTAGAGTATTTTTGTTCCATTTATCTGAAAAGCTCTGAACACTTTGAAAGTCAATGTAAGTATTTTTCTAAGAGATGTTCAGTGACTTATGCAAAGGCTTTTTTTTAACCCTTAACTTGAATGTACACTATGACTAATCTAGTGGGAATGAGTAATAGTTCTCTAAGAAATATAGAAGTTTCAATACAAGCTTTCCCCCCTTTCAATTTATGACCGTCATGGGGGATTATACAATGGTTGTCATAGGAACTCTGGAAGTCGTTTATATAAAGATAACCTTGACAAAATTTTAAATTCATGATTTAGAAATGAGAAATTTAAACAGTTATTTATAGCTGATCACTGCTTGATTTGCCATGTTTTTAAAGGCATTAATAAAGAATTAAATATATTTGGACTTTGGAACACCCTGTTAGAGGTTGCTCATAATAGCTTGATTAAATATTTTCACACACATTCTTTTGTAAGACACCTTACAAAGACTTTTTTTTTTTAAAAAAGCACCATATTTTAAAAGAACACATCTTTCAGAAACATGGCAATTTCAAATCAAAGAATAGAGTGGTTGGAAGCTATGATAAAAACAAAAGCATCTACTGTTGCTGTGATCTCGTAACTGGATCAGTATTCCAAAAGTTCTTCTGTCACAGTAGTGGGCTTAGCAATATTTACACTGGTCATGGATCGCAGTTGTGCATGTTGATCAGGCTGCATGAACCTACCTGAATATGAGTTTTTTTGGTCCTGTGGATGTTTCCAAGGAATTGTCCTTGATGCTACAAATAGCTCATTTGCAATGGTTGTAACATGGCCAGCTCTCCCATTAGGCAAGTGAGAGAGTCCCCTTAGAAGGCAGATAGTGCAAATGAGAAGTAGTAGTAAGGTGATTGTGTCCCTATGGGACAACTGTGTGCCTCTTGAACTAGGCTGCTGCTGTTGAGTGCAATCTTTCTCTAAGGCTCTTGTTGAACTACCAGTTTCAACTCCTTGTCTGTCCCACTTCTGTTGTTGGAATGCATCAGGGGTACTGGTAGCTCATCATCTTTGCCTTAGGCAACGGGTTGTTTAGGCTGTCTGTGAAATTTAGATATTTTGTCCAGTATAGTCCTATGTGCTTATAAATGGTCTTCCAAAAACATAGTCAGATGGTAGTGCTTATGACAATCTAGAATGTTGTTGTTCCCAGATTTTTCCCTCTGTATAGATACAGCACAATACAGCATAGTATATGTCATGTGAAGACTGCTGTTACTTGGAGCAGTGTTGTTTTAAAAATTGTGTAGCTTAAAAAAAATATTGATTATGTAAGACAGAATATAATATCATATTAGCAACAACAGGCATAATTATTGAGCACTATTTGTGGAAATGAAGTAATTGCTTAGATAATTATTTATTTATTAAAAAAAATTTTATGCCGCCTTTCTCCTTAAAAAAACCCCAAGGCAGCTTACATCATTAAAAAGCCAATATTTAAAAGCTAAAAATGGTAGGTATACAAATATTTAAAAACAATTTAAAAAGTATTATATTAAAAATGGTAATAAAATCAATACTAAAACACCTTTAAAACAACAGGGAGCAGCAATAGAGAAGACCTTCTCACGTGTCTCCACCAAGCACACCTATGAGGATGGTAGGACCGAGAGAAAGGCCTCCCCTGATGATCTTAAAGCCCTTAATTAAACACTGTATGAGTTATAAAGCTATGTTTTTTGCCTAAGTTTGGGCAAGTTCTCTCCGGACTACAATTCCCAGAGTCCCTCAGCCTCTACGGAGAGAATAAAGGAAGAGTAGAGACAGGGTAGTGCAATGGATAGAATGTTGGACTAAGACTCAAACCTGAGTTCAAATCCTTGGTGAGCCATGAAAACTCACCAGAGGGTGGCAGTGGTAAAACTGCACCTTAGGTATCTCACACATACCTCAGGAAGCCTTCTAGGGTCACTGTGGAATCGACTTGACAGCACATAACACATGAAAACCATATGTGCTATCTCAAATCTTGGAGGAAGCATGAAGTGTGAAAAATAAAATGCTAAAACTCATGACCAGTACTCAAAAAGGAGTATTATGAAAGCATGTTTTATTCATAGTCATGGCTTTGTCTTAAGTCCACATTGTTATTTGTCTTAAGTCTACATTGTTATTGCTTGCTTTATGAAACCTTCTTTTTGTAATTTTATATATGATTGCCAATGGAGCTAATACACTTTTGCCCCAATACATTTTTGTGTAATTTGAAGCAATTCATTAGTAGGAGCAATATGATATAATGATCCTTCTGCTACAGCAACTGCTGCATTTTTTAATTCCTCCAGAATGTATGTTGAATATCGTAGAATGTGGAATGGCTAAGATCTGTTGATCATTTTGCTACCAAAACTGATGAGCAGCATCTCCAGAGCATTTTCTGGTATTTTTTATTTTACCCATCAAAGGGCACGGCAGGCTGAAAGACGAATGAATGAAAAGATTTTTTTTTAAACCACACATACATTTTAATTCTGGTTTATTCTATTTCATTAAAACTATACCAATAATTGTGAAACAATGCAAAAATGCAAGCAGTACATCCAGGTTCATTCATGACCTTGAGTACAAAGAATGCAAGTGAAAGCATGCAGAGATATCCTTTTATCCTATCCTGTGTAGTTCAAGATCTGCATTTTGGTAACACATGAGAGAGTAAGAAAATTGCATGGACTCCCATGCTGACTGTGTGGTAACCCTTTGCATGTTCTATATCCCCACATATGAAACCAAGTGCCATTACACCTTCAGCTGATTCTTTATTCCCGTCTCAATCTTGAGAGTTTCTTGCTTCAGATCCTATGGCCGGGATAATGTTTAGCCCTGTCTGTTCCTCCATGCAGCCCAAATTCTGAAATGCCCAGTCTGACGAAGAGATCTCCAGAATATGAAAGTTGCCTTTTTTGAGGGGTTTTATTTTGGTTGTCCAGCAAATGTATTACTCGGCCTTGACTTTTAATTCACAATGAAGCAGCTTCCTAAGTGAATGGCTTTTATTGGTTGATCCAGAACAGTCTAACATGTAAACAATGGTTCCTTGGTGTTTACTGTGTGCTATTATCTGTCTAAATACTAGGATTACTGTTTCCTTTTCTGTGGCAACGGGCTGGGGCTTCTCACTAATAGCCATTATTAGTAGCAGTGACACATTAATTGAACATTTCTGCTCCCATGTGTGTGGCACACTCCAAGGTCACATAGTGCACCCGAGTTTCATGTGTATTCAATTACTGTAGCATTATGAAGGAATGTAACCTGTCATATGTTTTAAAATATTACTTGCTACTCTTTATGAGATAGCTAGTAACCTAAACCAATCAACTTTGTTGTCTTGGAAACTAAGAGATGAAAAAAAGAGGAATTAAAAGCCAAATATTTGATTGCGAAGCTTTTATAAGCATGATGTGCTCTGTTCCATTCCACGTAGAAAAGTCACCAGTTTCTAAAAGATGGGTTCACCCTAAGCACATTATGTGGAAAGAAGGTCTGTGTGAGATGGGGCGGGAAACGTATGTCCCTCCCCAAATTATGCAGCACTGCACCTCCCACCAGCCTTACCCATTATAGTCACAAGTGAGGTATCCTGAGAGTTGTAGTTTAACAGAATGTAGTGGGCATATTTAAAACATATGACACTGTGTCATATGTGTGTATTATCTGTGCTTATTTTGCTTAATGGTTAATCCAGGGCTGTGCGGAGGTGATCTACTGCTAAACTAATGTAGCAATGCAGTGACAAGGCAATCTAGTTTTAGATACAATAGTTCATTAAAAAAAACCCAATCAAATGAAAAAACATTCAGGATGACTAGGGAGAAAGATTTCAGGTGTGGGTGTTCGCACTGTCCCAAAACATCACACCCCAACTTACTACATCACTAGAAAATTATTTAAAATCATGCCTTCTGATCCTTTTGTAGAATGACACAAACTATTGCACAGTCAAAGCACCATTCGAATAATTGTGGTTAGAAAAAAGTGAAAGCCCCCAGCAGCAGGGGGGGAAAAGTCCAGATGGTAAGGGAAAAAAAGACAGGCTGATTTTCTTTGACCTTTACATGGTGCAATCATTAAAAAATATTTCAAATTCAGTTGTGCCAATGCCAGAGCAAATGGCAAAGTATTTTTCAGTGTAGTCACACACTCTATCTCAGCATTGGGTGATGGTGTACTAACATTCTGTTGCTTGAAATGCATGATTCTTATCTGATAGAAACATTTCGGTTCAAAATTACTGATGATAGAGTCAACAATGTAGCGCTTTCTTACTGGGCTGCCTGACCCCACGTCAATTCTTATTTTGGCACATGACACAGAATATCACCCCAACACCATTCTCCATTCCCAGCAGCAGGACCGGCCCTAATAGAAATGGCAGCATGGACAGTGCAGCCCTTTAGTTTCTATAAAAGGGTGGGAATGAACAAATGCTGTTTCACTTGCACATGAGTGCAAATGAAACCCAAGGAGGGCAACTGGGGGTAATTTAATGTCCATTTTGTTTAAACCTTCAGAGTGATTTGTTCGCTTAAGATCTACATTTCTATGAAATTGTTCATCATCACACAAGGGAGTTTCAGGCAAGGCAATAATTCCCTTCTCTTCCATGCAGCTGTTGACTGTTAGATGTGGAGATATGGCCAATAGGCTATCAACGAAGTTCATTCAAGCCTTAAAAAAACATCTGGGTTAGTCTGTAGGTCCCCCCCCCCCCCCATGATGGCTTCCTAGGAATATGAATGTCCTCATTTCTTACTAGACTTCTGTCAGATGCAAGGTCCTTTTAATGTATATATATAATATTAGATCATCAATTTAAGTATACCACATATTATTTGGCAAAACTGGAGTAATTGCCTGTGTCTGAATGCTGTGTCGTCTCTGTCTGATTTCTTCAGCACTTTAAAAAAGAAGGTTCCAAATATGTACCATGACCTTATGAGAGATATATGCTAAATATACATACTATACGGTTTATTTTTACATTACATACACAAAGAAATACTGTTTTAATGGCCACTCAAAGCAGTGGGTTGAAAGATCCATTATGTTGACCCTGTGAAAAAGAATTAAGATAAATAATAAAGAAAATGGAGTTCAGTGTCAATAGGTTCTTTGACACAAGAGACTAAAGGCATTTTTTAAAAACTAGGGATATGCTGCATGCGCGCACACACACACAATCCAGTCTGTGCCTGAATAAGGGCACACAGATAAGGGCCTGACCCACCCTATTTCCCCTTTGGAGAAACTCCAACCTGATCCTTGCCTGGATTTGGGACAGTATATATGTGTTCCTCTGACCTTTGAGGGCAGAGGGAAAAAAACTGGAAATGAGGAAAGCAACCTGCCAGCTGGGCTGGGGCCACACAAGCGCCATCAGTTTCAGGGACATGGAAGACAGGAGGATTACACTTCTGCCCATAAGCAGTGTTCTAGCAGTTCTGCACACACCAGTAGGCTGTCGGATTTTCACCACCACAAAGAGAAAGAAGAAGGCAAGTGGTGAGAAGGGAGGAAAGACAGACCCAATAACACTATTTCTGCCCTAGTTATCGAACGCAAACATTCAGTCAGCCAGTATCTGTCTGTCTGTCTGTCTGTCTGTCTCTCTCTCTCTCTCTCTCTCACACACACACACACACACACACACACAAACTAGTAGTAAACTGTTTAGTAAACTAACTTGGTTAGATAGGAAAGAAAAAAGAAACTTACAGGAGTCAAATCACACTTTACAACAACTCAGGTCTTTCATTTAGCCCTATAGCCATGCAGAATGGTGGGTGGAATGGCTGCAAGGGGTATATCGCTTGCTGTGACCTTCATCTGAACCCTTCCTAGCACCTCAGCAGTTGGAGTGTCTGAGGGAAATCTTGGACTTTATTTGGGGGTATCAGATATAAATTATCTGCTTTCTCCCTTGGAACTAGAAACTCTGTCTTTTCAATTCTTATTGCCTGAACGTCTCTGATTTTTTTTAAAAAATTAACCCCACAAATGCCAGATGGAGTGTGAAAGAGCTATAGGAGTTTTGCTTTGCCCCACGGGTGACCAGCCGTTCTTTACTGCACCTTGAAATCACACAAACACTCTTGGTGAGGTCTGTTTTTGCACATTTGTCTGAAGGGCATTCACATCCCTAATTTTTGCATTTTAAATCCTGTTGTGAAACCCTGGGTGGCATAACAGAAATTGCATAGCTGGATTTTGTAGATTTCTGGCTGTCTGTTTGAGTGCAAGATCTGAATATGACTGAGTGTGTGTCAGACAACTGGAATAATCACAAACAACCAGTTATATAACTTTGAGTTTACACTGGAGAAACCTAATAGGATTCTGCCCGCCATGTTATATTGTTCTTAAGTAGTTAAGTATCACTAGAGAGCAGGAATGATTATATATGACAGAACTTAACAACTTGTGTGCCCCTCATTAGTTCTGCCGTTTAATCCTTAAAGCACAAGAGAGCTCTTGCTCTCTAAACATGTTGATATCTGCTAGGAGTCATCAGCCGAAGATGAACTTGAATAATAGAGAAGGTACACTGCTTTCTAGTAGGTTTCAGTCACTGCAGCCCTTTAAATAATTGTGGACCTTTAATCAGCAAAGAAGCTTTATAGACTGCCTTGCTTTGTCCCTTCTCTGCTCCCCGTGATTGATCTCTGTTTCATTACATAATTCTGTTTCCCATCTGCAAGGTTCATACAGACAATTTTATACAAGCAAGCATCTACACGTGTATCTTGCAGACTCTGAGTTCAGCCTGGACTTAGTCATGATAACAGTTGACTCACAAAAATCAATAGGTCTTAAGCTGGCCATCATGACAGATTTACCCCACTGATTCCTGATGAAGACTCCTGCAGGAGGTTGAAAGCTAACTTCTTTTTGTAAGATTTTAGTGGACTATTAAAGGTATCACACACCCTTGTCTTCTGATCCTGATTTTGGCTGCCAAGCAGGGGTGGATCTGGTTTGTACTTGGATGGGAGACCTTGAGGAAATACCAGGGACCTGTAGGTAGGGGTAGACAATAATCCTTTCTGAAACCCTGAAGAGCTAGTGCCAGGCAGAATTGATAATAGTAGATCAGTGGTCTGACTCGGCACAAGGTAGCTTGCTATGTTCCTAGATGTTGTCACTGAGGGTACAATTGTGTATTTGAAGTCTACCTTAGGGAGGGTATGGATGGGAAGTGGTATAGGAGGACCAAAGTTCACTTCACTAGTCAACTCAGTGGCTGAAATCTTTATAGTTAATGTTGTAAGTCACACTAGAGCAGGCTCATTGAATCAGAGGGGATTTGGTGAGTCAACTTCTCTCTCAGTTCCATTGATTAAAATGGGCCTAGTTTAGTTGTGACTTAATTAGTTGCAACCGGAGTTGGCCCACTTGAATCAATGGAATTTACAGAGGAGTTGACTCACCAAATTCCCACTGATTCAGTTGATCTACTCTAGTGTGACTTACTACACGAAGCTATAGGATTTCAGCCATGGTCAGTGTGCAGGACCTTTTTTGTTATAAATAACGAGCATGTGAACATTGAAACCATATCCTGCTTGAAGTTATGCAGTCCAGGAAATGCATTAATAACAGAGTCTGCTGCTGATTGTACAAAATGAGTCCTTAAGCTAATAATCACAGTTCTAAATTCTTTCTTGTTGGGAAGAATTGCTGCATTACAATGAATGCATTACATTAAGTGATGTGTTGTTGTTGTTCCAAATAGAGTAGTCCTAGAACGAGCTGGAATTTTTAGCATGTATACATTACTGAAACAGCGACGTCTACGTTGGCTCAGGCATGTAATGAGAATGGCTGACGGTCGGATTCCAAAAGATCTCCTGTATGGAGAATTAGTGCAGGGAAAGCACCCCAGAGGGAGACCACAGCTATGATACAAGGATATCTGCAAGCGGGATCTGAAGGCTTTAGGAATGGACCTCAACAGATGGGAAACCTTGACATCTGAACGTTCAGCCTGGAGGCAGGCGGTGCATCATGGCCTCTCCCATTTTGAAGAGACCCTTGTTCAGCAGGCCGAGGCAAAGAGGCAGTCCTGAAACCAGCAAAATCAGGGAGCTGGACAGGGGACAGATTGCTGTCACTCTCAAATTAGCCTTCTCAGCCACACTAGACGCTGTTTCAAGACCTCTATTCAGAGCATGTTACCATAGTCTCTCGAGACTGAAGGATGCCTACTATGTTGCTGTTGTTAAAGAATTCCAGACACTGGCAATCAAAATTATAAAAACATTGACTGGTAATATATAACAGATACAAGTTTTAACCAAAAACCTAAGTATCTGTTAAATATTGGCACAATATGCATCCTGTTCCTAATATTGCTGTGGTTGTTTTGTTTTTGTTTTTTTTGTTTTGTTTTTTTGTAGCTCTGATGCTGTTATTTCTGAGATCTACAACTGCTTATAATACTGTGAAATTTCTTGAGATTATTCCCAAAGCCCCAATGACTACAGGGACCACTGAAGTGTGTTTCATCCATTTGAAAGATGTTTTGATTGCCGCGTCTCTGTATTTTGTTAGTTTTTCCAATTCTTTATTTTCAACTCTGGCATCCCCTGGAAATGCAGTGTCAATGATCCAGACATTTCTTCATTCTATTACTACTATATCTGGTGTTTTATGTTCAAGGTGTCTATCAGTTTGGATCTGGAAATCCCACAAGATCTTCACTTCGTCATTTTCTGAAACCTTCTCTACCTGATGTTCCTAGAGGGTTTTGGAGGCTGGCAAGTTTGCATAATGACCAGTGCAGTAATTTTGCCACTCTATCATGTCTAATTTTGTAATCTATATGTGCAGTCTTTGGACATTCCCAGATGAGGTGTGACACAGTTTCATCTTTTTGTTGGCAGAGTCGACATTTGCTGTTAGCACTAATTCCTTGAATCTTTGCTTTAATCACATGGGTTTGTTCTTGTGCAGCAAAAATCAAGTCTTTGGTTTCTTTCTTAATGGTCCCCACTTTTAGCCTTGCCCATGTTAAATTATGATAATGATTTCCATCAATATTTCTCAGGTATTGTCCATGTATTAGTTTATTTTTCCAACTGTTTAATTTATTTTCAAATTGTTGTTTCTTATATTGAGCCTTTGTTTCTATTGTTTTCAGAATATTCTCCATTTTTACCACCTTAAGTAATTTTTCTCTACTTGTACTAATATAATCATTTAGGCTTCTTTTTTCCTCCTCTCATACCTGCTGTATTTGCAGTAATCCACAGCCTCCAATTTTTTGTGGTAAATACAATCTGTCCACATCAATTTTGGATGTAGTGCATGATGCATGTTCTTTAGTTTTTATGTTTTTCAATCCAATTCTTCTAATTCATTTTGGATCCAATCTATTGTTCCCACTGGGTATCTAATTACTGGGACTGTCTATGTGTCCTCTTGTATTTGATTGTATTTCCACCATTTAATTTTGATTTTAAGATTAGTGAGATGTTAAACAGCAGTGGTGACAAAGAATCCCCATGAAACATTCCTCTTTTGATGCTTACTTCACCAATTTCTTCACCATTGGCCATTAAGACAGTTTCCCATTTTTCCATGTTTTTCTTGAGGAAAATATTATTCCCCTTCATGGGCACAGGCCTTGATGAGGCAGAGAGGCTTGCATGCTTCAGTGATTTTGAGAGCTATGCTGGTGGTAGTGTTGCTACCAGAAGGGAAACCATGGGAACATCAGGTAGAGAAGGTGTCAGAAAATGAGGAAGTGAAGGTCTTGTGGGATTTCCAGATCCAAACTGATAGAATTGGAAAAACTAAAAAAGTACAGAGACCTGGCAATCAAAACATCTTACCTCTGGAAGAAACACACTTCAGTGGTCCCCATAGTCACTGGGGCTTTAGGAACAATATCAAGAAATTTTACACAGTATTATAAGCAGTTGCAGATCTCAGAAATCACACCACCATCAGAGCTACAAAAAATGACAATATTAGAACAGCATATATACTGCGTCGATATTTAACAGATACTTAGGTTTTTGGTTAAAACCTGTATCTGTTATATAATACCCATCAATGTTTTTATAATTTTGACTGTGCCTGGTGCTTTATAATAATAATAATAATAATAATAATAATAATAATAATAATAATAATAATAATAATGTTTTATGATTTCATGGTATTTTGTTGATTACTGCTGTGATGCCATACCTGAAGAAAGGTAAGATGTTTAAAATAAGAATAATAACAATACAAACCTTCAGGATCAAGGACAAGCAATTCTTTATTTAATGTATTCTTGAAGGCTTTCACAGCCGGGATCTGATGGTTGTTGTAGGTTTTTCGGGCTCTTTGGCCGTGTTCTGAAGGTTGTTCTTCCTAACGTTTCGCCAGTCTCTGTGGCCGGCATCTTCAGAGGACAGGAGTCAGAACTCTGTCTGTGCTCTGTTCTGACTCCTGTCCTCTGAAGATGCTGGCCACAGAGACTGGCGAAACGTTAGGAAGAACAACCTTCAGAACACGGCCAAAGAGCCCGAAAAACCCACAACAACCAATTCTTTATTTAGTTTCTTCTTTAGGTAGATGGGAAATTGTTGGCAAAACATGAAGCATCGCAGTGGCAAACATTCTCACCATTTCAATTTTTTATTTTTGCTTATATTGCTGGACTAATTGCTATTCTGCCAGCCCAAATTTATTCTGTTGCCTTTTGCTATCTCTTGTCATTACCCGCTATTGTTTCAGTGGGCAGGAGGATGATTCTTCTTGAAGACTCATCATTTGTTGTGTTCCAAAGATGAGGTTAAAAGAAATCAACAATATAATTATTTGAAGAGTGGCTGACATCAGGATCAATACATCCTGACAGAAGCCATTAACGCGTTAATGAGTTACCCTATAGTATGGCAGACCATGTCATGGCCTCTGTGATTTAAGGACAGAATTTCCAACTACTGTAAACAGATATTTTGAAGCTTTCTACTGGGAAGCTGTCAACCATCCATCCTGAAAAAGCATACAAGAACCATGAATAAAGAAGTCTGGAAAGTATTTGTCCCTCTGGCTATGCCATTTGCTGTATATATAGACGGACATATGAAGATTCAACTCGCTGGAAGAAATAAGAAGCAAAGCTATTAGTTAGGTACAAGTTTCGCATACATTAACATCTTTTTCATAGTTTGAGAAATATCCATTACATACATGACAAAGGAGAAAGATGGGTTTGTGTTTATATTATATTTTTGATTGGCTGGGGATAAATTGGACATCCTAGGACATCCCAGTTATTTGTAGGTCATGTGTCCCCAGTAGAAGGACCCCAGTAAGTAGGAAGGAAAGGGATTTTCCTAACAGCATATATGCTTGCAAGGTTAACCCTGTTGTAACACAAAGTAATTGAGGAGGGCTTGGTCTTGAGTGGGCAGTTAAGAGCTATTCACTTCATAAAAGACCTGCTCTTCATTTGTTGATATGGACTGGTTGCATTTTTAGATTCCCCTTATGAGGTGAGCTGGCTATGGGGGAACCTTCTGATGAGCACCTGCATTTTCAAATTTACCACTACATTTTTGGATAATAGAAGACTGAAGTTGGTGAGAGACCAGCTGTGGAGGTTTTCATAGGAAAGTGAGGAGAGTCTGAATTCTGTTCTTATTCTCTGATGACAGATCATTTCTATCTGCTCTCAGAGTGAGAGATCCTATCAATCTACAGGATGGTAGCCTAAGCTGACTTAATGAAACAGCATAGGGAAGCACCAGACATACTGCAGAAAATATATGATATAGAGTGGGGGGAAAAAGATTTAATGGCTCCACTCCTCAAATTTCCATTTAAATATCAGTTTCTAGCTGGATATCAGAACATTCAATTTCCTGTTAGTCTTATCTTATAGTGAAGTTTATATATATCTATTTTAAATTGTTTGTCTAGCCCATATGTCATTAGCTTCATGTAGATTAGATAAGAGATAGTTATATGATGGATTAAAAGGCATGACATTTATTTTGTGATTATTTTAGGAAAGTAATGAGAACTGATGCAGCAGAACTAGCTATGCCAAGCAGTGTTGAATAAGATACAGGATGCTATTGGAAAATAACAGTTCTTCTCAGACTGATGGTAGTTATATTGCTTTGTATTGTGTGATGGAAATACACTCTGTTGCTGAGTAATAAAGTTTAGGGCTTTAACAGTGAATTAGTACCCTCATACTGTTCTAGAGTCCCCATATATCTCTGTAAATATCAGACAACTGTGATTCCCCTTCCTTGTAATTCGGCCAATAACGTGGCCTGTTCTCATACAACCTCTCCATTGCCTCACAGTTGGCCACCTTTAATGTACTGTATATCCTAGTTTTTAGAAATGTACATTTTCTTGATCATTTCAACCCATCCAGAAAAAAAATACACATCCTGTTTGCTTAGACCCAGAATGATATATCTGTAGCGTTTCCAACTTGGAAAGCAACAGATGCTGGCTCCGCTTCAAGCAAAATTGAGGCAGAGGATGGCCAGCCTGCCATTGAAAGGCCTTTTATGCTGTTGCACGCTTTTTGAGGCAGGAGAAAATACAACTCATGCAAATCAGAAACCACATATATTCTTAATTTCTCTTGCAGCAGGAGCCTTCCACAATAGGAGCCAGTCTTTCACAGAATCTCAAAAAAACATAATGAAAAACTACACATGCCGGACAAATAACCTTCAGCTCAAAGCACAGTTGTCTTTTCTTTCTGGAGAAGGTGTGGGCAGCTGTGGACCTTAAGATATTTTTGGAAGGCAGGTCCCATCAGTCCTACTTATTCTAGCCAATGGTAAGGGAGCTGCTATTCAACAACATCTAGAGGGCCACCGTTGTCAACCCTTGTGCACCCTGGACTGAGGAAGGACTCTTAGCTAATGGAACAGGGCTGTCCATGAAGGCATGTGGGTGGTTTTGGGGGAAAAACTGGGTGCCATTTAAATTTTCTTGCTCTGAGAGAAGGCAGCCTTTGGGTACCACTCATTGTTTGCCCTCCCCCCTTTTTTTGGCACAGAAACAGGCACTTCTTATGTGATGAGAAGGGCTTTAGTGGCCCATAAAAACAGTCTTCGCCAGTCTCTGGTGACATATAGTTTTAAGCTAGTTTTAACTAGTTTATGCCACCAGAGATCAGTAATCCCTGCATGCATTGCTTGAAAGTAAGAGAAGGTAGTTAACTGATGAGTGAGAGGAAGAGGGTGATCCCAAATGAAATCATTCAGAATTATGAATCATGATTTTGTTGTTGTTGCAAAATCACCATTCTAACTTTGATGTTCTGTATTCTGAGATTATGAAGAACCTGTTCCACATTATCCTTCTATTTCTCTAGAAAGGCTTGGCAGAAATGTAGCAGTGTGTCGTTTGAATGGGGAAGATCCCCACAGAAGATACTTAGCTGAGAGCCAAGGAAGTTCTACCCGGCTTGTCTTCAAACAGCACTCTTTATGCTGTTTTCTTTTGTTGCATTTTTAAACTTTCTTCTTGTCCCCCCCCCCCCCCCGCCGCCCATAGTCGTAAACTGGCCTAGATTTAATGTTGCTGAAAGTTGACCCATAAACAAATAGACAGCACGTGACTTCCTCAGTGTTCATTAAGCTCAACGGATGTGATTTGCATGTACCACCACATCTGGCAGTATGCAGACAATGTTCTGTGGGCTACAGTGCTCTGTTCACCCTGGTGACATTCTCCTCAGCATGCCCTACTTGGCTGGGACTTGTTAGAGAATAATTTACAGCGCTGATGGGTTAGTGTGACTGTGCTTTTGGAGATGGCAGCATCAGCAGCAGTGAATTAGTATGTCATCAGGATAGGGAGTGAACTAGATGATCCAATACATTTCTGACACAGAAAACCTAGTCCTGGAGTGACGTACAAGCAAGGGACAGTACATTAGCCAGTTTTCACACTGCTGCCTAAATCCAGGTTGCGTGCTGCTATCATATTATTATCTATTTCTGTTTAAATGAGTAAACTAAACAGGAGTTAACTTTTCTATCTTAATGTAAAGAAGGTTCCAAGATTGTAACCTACTTTCCTAATGCAGTAAATAAGTATTATTTAGGTACCACTAGGGTGGCTCAGGGGCCTCTTTTACAAAGGACAGTCCTCTATTTAAAGAGTACCACAGAACTGATTTTTTTGGGGGGAAGGGGGAAGTATAATGTAAGGGCTACATATTCCTTGTCTAATGTAAAGACAAAGAATAGAGATGTGCACTCTCTTGGGGGGAAAACTGCAAAACAGACCGAAGCAGGAGCAATTGAACTTTTGGCTGATGGCAGGGCAGGGCAGACCAGCTGCTCCAAGAGATCATGGAAGTTCACTTTGGCAGTAAAGGGGTTAAAACAATAGCATAAGGAGGAAGTGCTTAGGAGAAAGATATTGAGAGCTCAACCATCTATGAAGCTGTGGTGGAGGTCTCCTGGAAAGTCCAACAGCTGAGTGCCTAGGAAGAGTTCAGAGTGAGGTCACCAGAGTATATATATATATATATATATACTCTGCAGCTGCTCAAGCAGCCATTTCACATATAAGCAGGGTGGAGGGAGGATGTTGCATTGCTTTTAGACTAGTAGCTGTGTTCTGGAATTGTCCTTTTCTAAAATATAATTGTCAGCTTACACTTCGAATAGATCTATCAGGATTGTGTTTTATCTTGTGTGGTTTGTGATTGGATAGGTCATAATATTATTAGGGATTATTTTACCCTTTTCTACTCCCTCCCCCTTCTTTCTTTTCTCCTTGTTGGTGCACTGCAAAGAAATGTCAATGCCTACTGCTCTTGTAGTCTGTTAGCAGATGGACAAAGTGCATATTTCTCAGTCTAAATCAGCCCTTTTGTTCATATTAGATTTTTGGTGCATTTTGTCATCATTAGGGAAAAAAAATACTTTTGGTGTCTTGCCTGGGCAGATTTCTAGATGCTGGGTTACCAGTTGTGAAAACCACCTACACAGAAGCTCTGGATTATCTGACAAACACTGCTGCTGGTTTAGCATTATTTAGAGCAATCTGACAGATAATTTCTCTCCTGGTGCAAAACACTGTTTTGGAGGCAATTCTTCACCATATATGAAAAAATGTGTGATTGTCTGAAATATAAGTACATGCAACCCTCTAAGGTCCACCACATTCCCAAAATTGATAATGGATAGCAATAGCATGTCCATCCTAGATCATAGCCCTGTGTTTTTGCACTTAAAAAAAAGTTTGCAGGTTTTTTAAAAAAACATATACCCACATGCACTTGAGAACAAATCAGTTCAGGCCATTTCCAAAACACACGTTTGTCCCAACCTATACACCAAATGTTTCAGATACAGATCCCATTGGGTGACTTGTGTGTGTATGTGTTGTGTGCTGTTAAGTTGGAACTGACTTACAGAAACCCTAAGAGGGCTTTCAAGGTAAGTGAGATATTTAAGGAGTGGCTTTACCAGTTTTGCTGCCCAGTGAGTTTCCATGGCCAAGTGGGAATGCCAACCTATTCTCCAGCATCTTAGTCTTTCACTCTATTTACTATACATACTGGGAATCAGTGGGATTCTTGGAAGACTTGCACACCCCTAATAAAGAACTATAAGGAAAGTGATCAGGGATCTTGAACCTGTGTATCCACAGTGAGCCGATGAATAGAACTCAACATACATCCTGATCATCCTCCCCAGTTGGGTGAAATATATAAATGTAAATTGTAAATCATTTCTGATCTTGCATTCATGCATATAAATTAGCACATGCAATTTTAGGGAAGTCAATGTCCTCCTTTGTCATCTTTTTTGATGATGTGTCTTCTCATTGTCACTGGTGTCTCTCCTAATTAGCACAGAGTCCCATGGGATTGAGACTTGACTGAGTTTTAGGCCACAGCATCTGAATCTCCCAGTCAAAATCTGTAACATGTTTTAAACAAGGAGGTGTTTTATTTGGAAAATCAGAATGTAGTACCAGAGAGTAAATGGGAGAAAAATAGTACACAAGCTTAGTTACAGTGTTACTCCTCAGATGTCAGGATCTTACAAACAAAACACAATTCTTATATAATGTATATCAGGCAAGTAGCATGAAATCTATTTCAGGCATGTAGCCTCAGCCTGATCACAAGCAAGCCTTTAACTGTCTCATGGCAGCAGGAGAAAGCAAACTTCCCCAAGGCAATCCAGCACTGGAAGTCCATGCCCTCTTTTTACAAGGGCCAAAGCCACGAGATGTAGGAGATCTGTAACAGATCACCTTAAAAAAATGAAAGAAGCAGCAGGCATGGCACAGTCCCATTTTGATTGGATCTCTAATCCCTGGGGAGAAGTGTGTAACCCTCCTCCTATATCATTCTGCATGAAACAATTCAAATTCCCATGCAAAGGTAGTTTCAGACTTAGAAGTAAGTATTTACAGGTACATATTACTGTTACTTTCTGGTATTTAGCAATATAAGTAATATGTTTGAGAAGAATTTTCCAGATTTTATACCATTCTTCTACATATCCCAAGCACTAGGGATAGTATTCTTTGATTTTGCCTTTTTTGCTTTTATAAATTTTTCCAAGGTGGAGTATAAGGATTGGCTCTTCAGGGATGTAGGGAATGACAACAGCATAGGTTAATAACACATTATGCAACAAATGACTAGCAGAATGATAATGAGAATGGTAACCTGGCTGCTGAGAAGTAATGATTAATGCAACAAATTCCTTTTAAAATGTGACATTTTGAGCTATGAGCTCGTCCTTCAATGGGTACATCAGCACAGTAGCTATTTTTCCTCCACAGAGAGTTAATAGGTGCTGAAGGGATGGTCAGTGTAGATGTGGAAAATCATTAGGTACGCAGGATTAAACTTTCCTCTTATGACACTGTTGCTCTGAACAAAAGTGGAACCCACAATGGTAGCTTCAGAACAGCAATAGTGTAATAGTAGTTGGGAAGATCTGCTTGCAGATCTCCTGGGTCACATACAGTTTGGTCCAAAAAGCAGATATTTAGTCCATGTGAAGCCAGTGACCCTATCTGTGTAAAGTACTTCACTTGCATTTCAAGACAGACAGAAGACTTAGTGCTGAATAATGAGGGAAAAGAGTGGGGAGGCTCCTTTGCCAGTCTTCAGTTTCCACTGGTAGTGGGAGAGAGTCCGCATGAAATGTGCGTTCTCCAACCAAGCACATGAGAATTCTGTGCAAAACAGATTTGAGTAACAGCAAAGTAGGCTTGTGTAGCAAACACCCTGTCTTCCTATATATATAATGGTATTGGCCTGCACCAATGGGAGCTGTTGGGAGGCAGAGCCAGAGAAACCAGGAGGGAGGGGTGAGTCAGAGAGAGAAAAGTCAGTCAGTTTAAGTCAGAGAGGAGAGTCTGACGTGAGAGGGGACAGAGAGTCAGAGATGAGAGTCTGAAGTAGAAGTTAGTCTGTGGTAGTTAGAGAGGGTAGCAGAGTTAGGAGTTAAGAGGGTGGAACTTATAGAGAGCTAAAAGAGTTAAGAGTGAAACAAGTTATTAATAATCAAATGAATATATTAAAGTCTGTAAAGAACCTGTTTAAGCGAACTGTAATAAATAAACCTGTGTTGTTCAGCTTTATACTCAGCTTGGACCTCAATCTTTCTAATTAAAGGGTGTTGACAGAGGTCAACTGGTGGCAGCGAGGTAAAGGACGTGTTGGGATACTCGTGTGAGCTCTGTGTTGGGGGAAACAAGCAGGGGCCACATGGGTAAACATCACAATTCGTGTCCAGTGGCGGGATACAAAATAATCCAGTAAAGCCAAAGTTTAAAAGTGAATTTTCTGGAGTCGTGGGTACCTTTTAGTCAGAGGTTTGTGGTGAAGAAGTTGGTGATCTGCTAGAGCTTTTGTGGAAAAGCTTAATGGCGGGGCTTCTGAACCCAGATCTGGGGGGACTAAAGATAGGGAACCGACTCTAAAGGAGAAATTCTTTTTTGTTTACCTCAGGATTTGAGAGACCCAGTGGGCTAGCTTGAAATCCAAGGCTCTGAGAGATAAGGGAGCAGTGGTGGATAAAAGTGGAAGCCAGAGTCAGAGCAGATCTGAGGTGATAGGTAAATAAAAAGCAGAGGCTTGAAAATAGAATTTGTTTTTTGTCTGGAGGCAAGAAGGTTGTCTCAGACCAAGAAAAATAGTGGCCTGTGTGATGCCAGAGAAAGTGTAGCCATCATTTGCTGCCGAGTGAGAGCTACATAGTACCCCAGAAAAATACTGGAAAAAGAAAACACAAGTAAAAGTGTTTTTAAAAGAGGCCTGACTAACTCAGCAATAGAAATCAGTCCCTCTTATCAAGAAAGTACATACTTATGCCACCCAAAAGAACTAAAAAACAAACAAACCAGTAATGGAGGAAATTAATCCTCAAGAGGTTGAGGGAAATGGAAACCCTCAAATTCAGAGTGAGGAAGAAACTGAGGGACCTGTATTGATTGCCTCAGAGGGAGAAAATATTCAAAGCTCCCAAGATTTTGAAAAATGGAAGTTGGAACAAGAATACAAACTCAGGGAACTAGAAATTAAAGAAAGAGCTAAGGAACTGGAAATTAGGGAGAAAGCCAAAACTGAAGAAAGAGCTAGGGAACTAGAGATTAAGGAGAGAGCTGAGGCCAGACAAATGGAATTTCAAATAGAGATGAAAAAACTGGAATTAGCTGCTCAAAATAATAATAATAATAACAACTCTAGTGAGGGAAATCTCTCAAAAATTGATCTAAAGAAATTTCCCCAATATAGGAAAGGCGATTGCCCTGAATCTTTCCTGATTTCATTTGAGAGAGCATGCTGGGACTTTGAGATTAAGGATGATGAAAGAATGATAGTTTTGAGATCACAAATAAGTGGAGATTTAGCTGAGCTTTATTCTCAGATGCCTCTGGAGCAGGCTAGAGATTTTGTGGCATATAGAAAAATGGTGTATTCTAGATTTGGCATAAATACAGAACACCTTAGAAGAAAATTTCGTTCCCTTACCAAAAAAACCTGAAGAATCTTATGCCCAATTGGGGGCTAAATTGATTCAATGTTTGGACAAATGGATGGAACGTGAAAATGTCACTTCTCTAGACCAAATGAAAAATGTAGTTGGTTTAGAACAATTTTATTCAGTGTTGCCAGGGGAATTACGTTATTTGGTCAAAGACAAAAATCCTAAAAATGTATTACAGGCGTCTGAATATGCTGATTCCATTAGTGAGATTAGAGATCCTCGATTCTCTAAGGTAAAAATTGGTAGAAAAGTGTGGGACGACAGGAGGAGAGGACCCCCATCCAGTAGAGATTACCTCAGAAGTACCCAAGCTACTGGAAGCCATTTTAGAGACAAGCCCTCACCCACAAAGCAGAGTCACCTGAAACCTAATAGCTCTGAGGGAAAAGTTAACAAGGCCCTTTATTTTGAACCCAAGGCCAGTAAACAATGTTATGCGTGTGGGGAGGAAGGTCATTTTTGGGCTCAATGTGAGACTCAAAAGACTAGGGATTTTAACCAGCATAAAGGTGGAAATTCCAGTTAGCCCAAGAAAGTGTTTTGTGTGCAGCATAATAAGGGACAGCAATCAGCAGTTGAAGCTGAAGCTTCTTCCTGCCACAGCACTGTTGCTAAGGAAACAGACTTGGCAGAGAGCCCAGACCTTCCTGTAGCGAGAGTTGTACAATGTTTCCTAGTCCAGTACAATCCTATTTTATTAGAAAACTCAGCTGAAAAGATTTGTATCAATGGCGTACAATATCTTAGCCTTAAAGATTCATGCTTTCAGATAACTATTTGCCACCCTGACTTAATCCCTAAGGAAGACATGTTAGAATGTGAGAAGGTTTCCGTTAAAGGGATAGGTTCTTTTTTTTAAAAAAATTTCTTTTTATTATTATTATTATTTATAAAATCCATCCATGCTTATTTAACATTGTGTCACCTGGGTTCAGCTTATAATCATTTGTTAATACAACTACAATACATATTAAGCTCTTAATCTATACAACGCGCTTCTAATCATTGATAAAACAAGTTCCATGTTTGATAATATTCTGCATCTTCCTTTCCTTTGATTTTCAGTGTCAGTCTATCCATTTCAGCGCAGTCCAATATCTTTTTAATTATTTCTTGATCTGTAGGTGTTTCTTCCTTTTTCCAGTATTGTGCGAATATAATCCTTGCGGCTGTTAAAATATGCAGTATTAAATATACATTTTGTTTATCAACACTTTCTGGTATTATACCTAATAGAAAGAGTTCTGGCTTAAAATCTACATGTTTTTTGATTATTTCAACAAGCCATATATGTATTTTTTTCCAAAAATTTTTTTGCTTTATCACAGGTCCACCAAAGGTGATAATAAGTTCCAGTTTTTTTATGACATTTCCAGCATTTACTTGACCTATTAGAGTACATTTTAGCTAATCTAACGGGTGGTAAATGCCATCTATAAAACATTTTATATAAATTCTCTTTATAAGATGTTGCCATTGTCATTTTATAGTTTCTAGACCACAGTTTTTGCCATTTTTCAAAGTCAATATTATATCCAAAATTTTTTGCCCATTGAACCATCGTTTCTTTGACCTGTTTGTCCTCCATTTTACAATTTAAAAGAAATGTATATATTTTCCTAATTAATTTATCATCTGATGTTAACATTATTTGGTCAAACGTTGTCTGTTCTTTATAAAAATCATACATTTTTGAATCCCTTTCATATCTAGATTGTATTTGCATTATGGGCCACCACGATGCATCTAATCCCTGGTCTATAAGGTCTTGTTTCAGTTTTAATCTCCTATCTATATCTAAGATATCTATATAAGTCAAAAAAAAATTCAAAATTCAGAAGATTAGGGTGAACAAATGCTTCTATAGGTGAAACCTATCCTGGTATTTTTGTGTACATTTTCATTTTTATTTTTTTCCCATATGATATACAAGGAGTTTCTAATATAGTGGTTTTGGAAATACCTGTGGGTTTTAGCTTTCTGATACCATAAAAAGGCATGCCAACCCAACTGTAAATCATGCCCCTCTAAATACAAAAGTCTTTTGTTTTTCAGACTAATCCATTCTTTCAGCCACATTAGGACAGATGATTGATAATATAAGGTCTAGTCCGGTAAACCAAAGCCTCCTTTTTCCTTGGATTCTTGCAGCATTTTCAATTTGATTCTGGCTTTCTTCCCTTGCCAAATAAATTTTAATATCGGCTTGTTTAGATCATCAAAGTATTTCTTCTCTATTTTCACTGGCACTGCTTGAAACAGAAAGAGTAGTTTTGGCAAGATGTTCATTTTGATTGTTGCAATTCTTCCTAATAGTGATAGTTGTAGATTTTTCCATTTTTCTAGGTCCATTTTTATTTGGTTAAGTAGTTTTATATAAGTATCTTCTTTTATAGTTACGCATCTGGCAGTTAGATATATTCCGAGGTATTTAACTTTTTTAACTATTTGTAGGTCTGACATCACTGAGAGTTGATTTTTTTGTTTGGCTGTTAAATTTTTCACTATAAGTTTAGTTTTTTCTTTATCTTCAATCCTGCTACTTCTCCGAATTCATCAATTTTCTCCAGTAGTCTCAATGTTGTTTCCAACGGATCTTCCAAAATAAACACCAAGTCGTCTGCAAATGCTTGTAATTTGTAATTCTCGTCCTTTATTTTGGTGCCTTTGATTTCTGGATCATTCCTCACATTCCTATTTAATACTTCCAAAGTTAATATGAATAACAATGGAGAGAGCGGACATCCCTGTCTAGTGCCTTTTTAATATTAATATTATCCGTCAATTCACCATTTACAATTACTTTAGCTATTTGTTCATTATAGATTGTCTCAATTACATTTATGAAGTTTTTGCCAAAATCCATAGCTTTTATTTGCTGTATCATAAATTGCCAATTCATATTATCAAATGCTTTTTGGGCATCCAGAAAGATTAATGCCATTTGTTTCTCTGTATGCACCTCATAATAGTCTAATATGTCTAAGATTATCCTTAGGTTATACCTTAGTTGTCTTTTTGGCAAAAACCCATTTTGGTCTGAATGGATGAACTCCATTAAAAATGTTTTCAATCTTTCCGCTATAATTACTGCAAAGATTTTATAGTCCACATTCAATAATGATATTGGTCTAAAAATTTTATATGTGTAGAGTCCGTATCTTCTTTTGGTATTAGGGTGATGTATGCCTCTAGCCATGTCTTGGGTATTTTAGCTTCTAACAGAACTTAGTTGCAGACCTCTTTTATTGGTAGGCTTAATATATCTTGGAAAGATTTATAAAATTCCGCTGGTAATCAGTCTGGTCCTGGGGTCTTATCATTTTTTTGTTTTTCAATGGCTTCTATTACTTCCATCATTGTTATTTTCTCATTTAGGAGACTTTTAATGTTTTCTGGTACTTTAGGGAGGTTTGCTTTTTCAATATATTGTATTGTTTTTTCCAGGGAAAATTCTTGGGTATCATACAGATTAGCATAATATGCTTTAGTTGTTTTTTTTATTTTCTCTTTTTGATATTGTAGGTCTCCATTTTCATCTTGTAGCTTCCTTATTAATCTTTTTTCTTTTTCTTTTTTCAATCTATAGGATAGCCATCTTCCAGGTTTGTTGGCATTCTCAAAGAAATTTTGTTTAGCCCTTTTAACTTGTTGAGCTAATTCTTCTGATTCTATTAAGTTTAATTTATGTTTCACTATCTCCATCTGGTTTTTACGAATTTTCCTCTTTTTTATTTTCTTTGAAGAAGAATTCCATTTCTTTTTAGTTCTTTCCACAAATTCTTTATCCTTCAATATTCCCTGGTTTAAGGTCCATCTTGTCTTTTCTTTTTTCTCTCCTTTCCACCGCATTTTCATTGGATTATGATCTGCCCAAATATTGGTTTCTATTTCTACTTCCTGTATTTCGTTTTTTAATTCTGAGGATAGCCAGATCATATCTATTCTCGACCAGGATTTATGCCTGTTTGAGTAGAAGGTAAATTGAGAGCTTTTAGTATTTGTTTCTCTCCATATATCTTGTAATTCTAGTTCTTCTGCCATCCGAAAGAAAATTTTTTGAAGTCTTTTCCTTCCCTTTTCCCCTTTTTTGGTAAAAGTTTCCCCTTGACATTTAGTCCAGTCGTGTCTGACTCTAGGGCATGGTGCTCATCCCCGTTTCCAAGCTGTAGAGCCAGCATTTGTCCGTAGACAGTTTCCGTGGTCACGTGGCCAGCGCGACTAGACATGGAACGCTGTTACCTTCCCACCGTAGTGGTACCTATTTATCTACTCGCATTTACATGCTTTCGAACTGCTAGGTTGGCAGGAGCTGGGACAAGCGACGGGAGCTCACTCCGTTGCGTGGATTCAATCTTACGACTGCTGGTCTTCTGACCTTGCAGCACAGAGGCTTCTGCGGTTTAACCCGCAGCGCCACCATGTCCCTATCCCTTTTTTACCAAGTGGTAAAAAAGGGATAGGTTCTGAGTTGGTGGTTTTACCTACAGCCAAAATCTATGTGAACTATAAAGGGTGGTCTGGTATATGGAAGGTAGCAGTGTCAGACCAAATTCCTGCTCCTTGTCTGATTGGGTTAGATCTATCCAAGCATGTGCAGAGTGTTTTAGTGGTAACTCGCTCCCAGGGCAAGCAAATTACACTCCCTGAGGAAAGATTGGGAGCCCTAACCTCTGAATCAAACCCGGGATGTCCCAGTCTAGAGGAAAACCCTGAAGTAGCAGAAATGGCTGAAGTGGTCATAATGAAGAATCCTAATAGTTCCTCCTTTATTAATGAGCAGAAGGAAGATATTACAGTGGTGCCTCGCTAGACGATTGCCTCGCAGGACGAGGAAATCGCTAGACGATGCCTTTTTGCGAGCGCTACTGCGCTTCGCAAAACGATGTTTCCCTATGGGGAATTTCGCTAGACGATGAGGTTTCCCCATAGGAGTGCGCCGACTAGTGGTCAAAAGCTGTCAGTGCAGCTGTCAGTGCATTCCTATGGGGACCCTCACTCGCTAGATGAGGTTTCCCTATGGGAAATTTCGCAAGACGACTGCGTTTTCCCTTGGAACGCATTGAAGCGATTTCAATGCATTCCAATGGGAAAACGTGCTTCGCTAGACGATGTTTTCGCTAGACAGCGATCCTCGTGGAACGGATTAACATCGTCTAGCGAGGCACCACTGTACTTTAAATGATTGCTTTGAGAAAGCTAAGGGAACTCCCTCTTCATTAACGCTTGAATGCCCAGAGAGATTTATACTAGAAAACAATTTTGTTATATGGGGAAGCGCCTCAGAGGGGTGGAGATGGAAACCTCAAACAACTTATTGTACCTGAAAAATATAGAGGCAAGATCTTAAGCAAGGCACATAGTGATGCTTTTGGAGCTCACATGGGGATATTGTGTACCAAAGAAAGGGTTGCAAGGAACTTTTACAGGCCAGGAATGGATCAGCAAGTTTTTTGAGCTAAACCAGGGTTGGGAACCTTTGGGCCGCCAGATGTTTTCGATTCCAGCTCACCGAATTCACAGCCAGCATGGCCTAGGGCAAAGGATTATGGGAGAAGTATTCTAAAACAGCTGGTAGGCCAAAAAATCCCCATGCTTGGGTAGAGTAATAGGCAGTATAGAAAAATTACAGTGAAAACAGAATTAGTCTGAGGAGAAGCAAACTAAGTATCTTTACGTACTTGAAGCATTATACTTTTGTATTCTGGCATAACTTTAAAAACACAATCTTCTCTCATGTGCCTTACACATGACAGAGGAGGTAGGAGTAACTTTACTGCTGAATCCCTACAACTGATGTAAAGGATTTGGGTCTTTTCTGTCCCAATTTTTTAATATTCAAATTTCCAAATTTCCACAGATTTCTTAACTTTCACTTTCAATCCATTTTATTAAATTTCAAAAGAATCTGAGGTACAAGCTAAGGCTAGTTGTTTGCAATAACTGGGGATTGCTACAGTGTGCTGTGATAATGCCTGCTCAGAAGTAAACCCAACTGACATGAATGATAGTTACTCTAGTAGTTTATATAAGACTACATTAATGCACATAATGTTTTTTAAAACCCTTTAAAGTTTCACAACACCTCTGTGAGACAGATCACCTGGTTTCCCCATTTCATGGGCAGTGAGCTAAGGCTGAGGCTATGGCTTGCTGAAGGCTACCCACTGAGCTAATTGCTGAACTGGTATTTTTTTCATCAAGGTGTTTTACAGCCGTGTCTAACAGAGTCATCCTCTATGCCAGGGGTCCCCAATCCCCGGTCCGCAGCCCAGTGCCGGTCCGTGGGCTTCCCAGGACTGGGCCATGGAGACAGATCTCGCCCCCCCCCACATGCACGCACGCACGGTGGCCGTGTCACGCTCGCGGGTGGGTGTGTCGTGCTCATGGGGGGGTGTCGCGCTCATGTCACACACCTCTGCGAGTGCAACATGCCCCCTGTGAGCTCAACCCCCCCACAAACGCAACACGCCCCCCGCAAGCGTGACACACCCACCCGCGAGCACAACATGCCCACCCGTGAGCGCGGGGGTGCCCCAGCCTCCCACACACACAGAGCCCGCCCCCCAACCGGTCCGTGGTTCCAAAAAGGTTGGGGACCGCTACTCTATGCCATTCTCATAAAATTAGTGTGCGTGTATGGATCTTATTATTCAAGATATTGTTGCCCCACATATAAAAGAGGTGGAAGCTGCTGACTTCCCAGGCATTGACTTCTGCAGTTCCTCACCACTGCTCACTAATGTCCAAATATTGGGAGAAACTGAGATTTGTCACCCCAGTATATAGGCCTGGGTCCAGGTTTCAACTTAGCTGTGTTTAAAGCAGACCATGGGACTTAAGGTAATCATGACTTAATACAGATACCCATAAGGCTCATGGTCTGAAGAGCAGGGAGAGCACCTCACACTGAAATTGTGGCATGAGGCACCGCTTGCTTCTTAGATCACAACCCATTCCTGTAACATAACATTGAGTTTGTGGGGAGGGAAATATCTATCCAGTAGTCAAAGCATTTATCCTGTTGATACATGTTTGTGCTGAACTGAATTATTTTCTTAGTAGACACACATACAGATTTATATATCTAAAGGGTGCTAGATACTTCTCTTTGCTTTCTTTGTTTTCCAACTGCCTTTTATTTCATCAAGTGCCCTGCTAAGTGCAGTTGAGGCTCAGAGAACACTCACAGCACATCAGGACACACATAGGGAGATCTGCAGCTGTTTATGCCCAGCAGTGTCGTCCTACTCGCTAGAAATCACAAATCAGAGCTTAACGCTAAAGACGATGGTGGTGTGGAGCATGGGGCTTGACAAAGGCTTCTTTTAACAGCCCTATCAATCCATTGTGCAATGTATTTCACTCACACATTATGAAATAAGACTGGAGAAAATGTTCATTTTAGGGAAGAAACCCTCAGAGAGGCATAGCAAAGCTTCCTAATCTTTTCATGCTGTTGTAAATGAGGCTTGACGCATTGGCCTTGAATAGCAAAACACTGGCACTTTTCTGAGTCATTTCCCCTGCATATGCTGAAATGAGAAAAGTTACTTTTTTGAACAATGATTCCCAGAAAACCCGGTCAACACAGCCACCTCAGTTTGCTTTTCTGGATGCAAACAGAGTGGGGGCATTTAATCCTTTATTTCAGGCAGCAAAATGTCTTGGGTCGGCTCTTCTGCCAGGTCCTGGGAACCTTAGTTTTAATTTTCTTCAAAGTATCTTTAAATAGCTATACAGTTCCAAGAAAACATTTATTTGGTAATTTAGCCGCCTGGAGCAGTCATTCTCAACAGGGGCCATATGGTCCTGGGGGCCCTGGCACATTTGAAGGAGGCCACAGACTGGAAACAATTCTTCACACACCACCTTATACGGTTCATTATGCGACTTATACAATCCCGATTGTATTTCCTTCATGTTGTGTTTATGGCCGTGGCCAAAAAAAAGTTGAGAATGGCTGGCTTATTTAAAGAAAGGCAGGGTATAACTCAAACTAACCAACCAATTAATTAATTAAGATTATTTAAAATATCAATTCCCAAAGGCATAGAAAAGTAAAAATATTGTTTGCATTTGGCATTTCACTTAAAGCAAGTAAATAAAAGAATGCTTAATGATTGAAATAAGTATATTTAATCAAATGAAACATAAAGGGGAAAGCATATTCCTTGCAATTAACTTGTTTTCCTTTCCTTTGAGATAAGACACCTTGGCAACCAGACTTGCAAATCAAGCCAGCATTTAACTTCGTATGACTAAACGCAAAACAAAGCATGCTATATGCATGGCAAATAGATGGGGAAAACTGCGTACAGTACTATGACAAACAGATGTCCTTCACCCTTTGAGAGAGCAACTCTTTGAAAAATGTTTAATCTATAATTGCATTGTACTGAATAAGGTGTTTCCAGACTCCTAAAGCAGGCCTGAATGCAAGGCTACTGTCACGATTCCACATGGCCCCTGTTTGTTTCACCAAACAAAGGAACTCACGCTACGTGCCCCTCAGCTGCCACCAGTTGATTTCATCAACAATACCTATTATTAATAATCGAGGTCCAGGCCATATGTCATTTTAAAGAACCAAATAGAAATTGTTTATTGATACAGGTGTTGACAGAACAAGCAATGTTGTTAACTCTTAAACAAAAATTCTCCTTTATCCACCCTCAACCACCACTCTCCTGTCCAAACTCCAAAACTCTCTCTCCATCTCTTCAACTAATCTCAAACTCCCTATCTCAAAACCCTATCTAAACTCCTACTCCTGCTGCTGCTGAGTCTCTTATATCTCGTGACTCCGCCCCTCCAGCACTCCCATTGGTCTAAGCAAATAGCATATGAATATTCATGACCTGGGCAGATGCCACAGCTACCATCTTCTGCTCCCTCAAACCCAGAAGGTCTCATCTGAATAGACAGCAGATTATTTGCTCATTATATAAACCATGTGCTGGACCACCACCATCCTAAGCTAATTCTCCACTCCTTTCAAAACTGTATACATACAAAACTGAAGGCGAGTTGTTTTTTTAATTGCGTGCAGTATGGGGGTGCACAACCTGTAGATGATGAGCCACATGCTTCTCCAACAAAGCTGCTTTGTGTAACCGCCACCAATATTTGACATTACCTCCTTTTTTACTACCCTTTCTCCTCACACGCTCCTGTTTTTAACAGCTGCAGGAAATGCAGATATTCAGCATGAACGGTTTTCTCAGAAATTCTACAACATTTGGGGCAAGCAGAGCATACAGAAAGTTCAACCAAAAAAAGAGTTGTAAGAACATTTTGAAGTGAGTGAAGCAACACAAAGAAGGATGCCTGAGACTCTCCTGCCACCAGAGGTGAGGAAAAAAACAGATTGCCCTCTCCATTATTGCCTTTCTTCACCTTGCATCTTCCCCCTACAACTCATCTTTTTACCTGTCTGCTTGACCTATTTAAAGTAGCATGAGCCAACCAGTCAGTGGCATTATTGTTACAATCTTACCTTCTGTCATAAAGCTAATGGAAGAAGGAGAGTCTCTTGCTGATACCTGCGACAGGAATGTTTGATGCATGTCACCCAAAGTCTCCTCAAACTTTGGAGAGGTGGAATACAAACTTAGAAACAGCAACTACTACTAGTTCTACTGCTACAGTATGTTGTGCTCTACACCATATACCAGTAACATAACTAAAAGGTACAAAACATGCAAACCCCCGACATTTAGCTATATGTACACACACACACACACACACACACACACACACACACACACACACACACACACACACACACACACACACACACACAAAACTCCTTGAAACGGGCAGCCATCCAAGAAGAGTTAATGAGGATTTCATTTTCTCATACATTTATTTATTAACTACCATGGCACTACACTGACTGAAATCCTCTTGCACAGGCATAACTTTTGGAAGCAAATTGATAAACATTAAGAAATCTCTATAGACATTATCTGTAGCATGCTGAGTTGTATGACTTAGTATGCAACAGATAATGTCTACAGAGCTTTCTTAACTTAAGGCAATTTGTTTCCAAAAGACATGCACCTTTTGCGTAACTGCACAGCTGGATTTCAGCCATCATTTAGAATTCTGATTCTAAGGCTTCATTCTCCAAATGTTAAGTAACATAGGAAGTCTATCCTGTAGCAAACTATTTTGGTACCCCTGAACACTTCCTGCATAAATGGTGTATGTTCCCAGAGCAATCCCAAAGCGTATGTCTGTGCAGTTTTCTCACCATCACACCTCACATTCCATTATACAGCATTTCCTTCGGGCCATACTTCAACTGAATTTAAGTGTACTGTTAGCCTTATCTAAAATCAGAATAACATTGGAAGGTAAGGGTGATTGAAAAGTGTGTGGTGCAAGCAGACATTTTCCTGGAAGTTTTTGAAACGTGTGTATATTTAATATCAAGGCAGAGAGATCAACAAGATGCACATTTTACATTCATAATGTACACAACCACAGGTACACACAGGCTACGTTTTCTTAGTAAACACTCTTGCTGGTTTCAGTAAAGATTTTGTTTGCCTTTCAAAACAGCTAACCCTCTGGATTTATTCATGCAGCAATTAGTATGCTGATCATGCCCAGGATGCTCAAATCTTTATTGGCTATATGTGCCGCTGAAAGTTTGTGTTTTATTAAGCCCGAGACTCCTGCATTTTGCTGTTTAGTGTGTGTTAGAAAACTAGGATCAGCTCTGAATGTAACATAATCCACATGTTGGCCTGTTTGCTTCACTGACTTACAGAAACTTTATCTCAGGTAGCAAGTATTTTCTTACAAGTCCTGTTATAAAAGGGACACACAATGTTTGCATTATAGGTTCCTTTTCCATTGGGAATGGGAAACACAAACTAAAATTGTACATTGGACATTGCTCTTAGCAGAACACAATATACAGGTTTAAAGCACATTTAAGGGCAAGTGACATCACACTGGATTTCTGCACATGAGGTTTTGCAGGGCAGTAAAGCAGCAGTAAGGGACGTGGTGGCGCTGCGGGTTAAACCACAGAAGCCTCTGTGCTGCAAGGTCAGAAGACCAGCTATCGTAAGATCGAATCCATGCAACGGAGTGAGCTCCCGTCGCTTGTCCCAGCTCCTGCCAACCTAGCAGTTCGAAAGCATGTAAAAATGCGAGTAGATAAATAGGTACCACCTCGGTGGGAAGGTAACGGCGTTCCGTGTCTAGTCGTGCTGGCCACGTGACTACGGAAACTGTCTTTGGACAAACGCTGGCTCTATGGCTTGGAAACGGGGATGAGCACCACGCCCTAGAGTCGGACACAACATGACTAAATGTCAAGGGGAACCTTTACCTAAAGCAGCAGTAAGTAGTTAGCAGCTTGATTCTTCTGACACACATAGTGAGACAGAATAATCCAGTAGGTAAAGTTTTACTTATGAATAGACATGTATGAAACAGCCCTTGCTGGATTTGTTGTTTGAAAATTGCAGCTGCAAATTCTACCTTCTGCCCCCTGGGTATTTATTTATTTTTGAAATATGTATCCCACAATTTCAGTGGTAATCCACTTTCCCAGGATGGCTTATGGGAAGAATGAAAATGCAGTATGATCAACATAGACTCACAAGAGTTTAAAGGGCCTTTAATGTCTGGGGCCAGGATCCTACTGAACTTCTGCTGAGAGGAAAGTCCCAACAGTGTGTGGATCATGCCACTTCTGCTGTTGTACAAAAAGACAGTGCCTTTAAAAAAATGGAGATCACTGCGAAAGGCAACACTTGCTTGCATCACTTGTGCAGGCAGTGAAGTCCTGTGTTCATGTGCTGGAGGGGTTTTCCACTCCGCAGAAGCTCACTAAAACATTGGTGTGGGACATAAGAGAGATACTGTACTTGCCTGGACTAACAACTGATTGGATCCCCCCTGAGCATCCCTAAGAAGGACATTCCAAAAGTTGGGTGCCACCAACAAGTCATCTTTCTCCTTTTATCTTAGGGGGCAGTAGTAGGTTACACCCAAGATCTTTTAATGCCTGGCAGAGAGCAGCAAATGGGAGCCTCCCATCAACCTATGTCAAGGTACCTAATAATCAAAACCAGCCAAGTTCTTTTGATGCATGAGGCAGAAACTTTGTTAGCATCTCTCCTCTTGCCTTGTTAAAAACAACAACAATTAGCAGTAGTTACACATTCTGTGCCCTTTCCTGCACAGAAAATCCACTGCCTCAGCAATCAGTCTATGCTGGCTATTGATTTTGTCAAGTTATATATTAAGAAGTAGAAGTCATGGAGGAACACCATCTTGTTCTTTGCCTCAGGCAGCAAAATTCAACCAGCCCTGAGGTACATTGCCTGAATATGATCTTGCCCGAATATTTTCAGCCTTTTCTCAGATTATAGCATATCTTACCCCACAGCAATGCACACTGACCACTCCAATCATGGAAGTCAGAGCTGAGAAGGACAGAACTAGAAAGGATTTTGAAGGGTTATCTTGATCAACTCCATCTCATCCTATAACACCAGAGCAGTTAGTTTCAACCTGTTCTATCATGGCATTTTTGCAATTTTTAAGCGGAATGTTACCTGTTTTGGTAGTAGCACCTAGAAACATTTTAAAAAGCAGCAAGTTAAGATATGTATTTATAGTTCATCTAGTACAGTAAATTTAGTCTGACAAAGTTGGTTGGTGTTGCAGTGCATTCCATCTGTTCAAACATTGTCAGAAGGGAAAAGCCAGCATTTAAAATGATAATTAAAGGACACAAGCATTATTAAACAGTAAGCCATGCTTGCTGAAGCAAGCAGAGCCATTGTTAGGGAATTTCCTTTAAACAAATAAAGGGTTTTGCTGTAGTGTGCCTGAATAGCTTGAGTCACATGCATCATGTTATCCCACTAATATACCTGTTTTTGTAATGCTCTCATACTAGCCAAAATCAGCCATGAATTTATGCATTTTGCTTTTTGTGGCTTTTGTCTAAAAAAACAATTCTCCACCCTTCTCAGTTAGCTTAGACATTTTAAACTGCTGTCTTCACTTATCTCTCATCAACCTTTTATTGTATACTTGTGTCCTAATCTTTGGATGGGGGTGTGCTCTGGATTTCAAAGAGATGGCTGTTGAATCAAAAAGCAGAGCCCCAGAATTCAATTCACTGTTGGCATTAAGTTTAAAACTTGCTCCTGTAGTGTTCTGCTTTCATGTATGATGCAAGTACCTTTCCTTTCCTTTCTGGGTAGCTGGGTTGCAGTTTCCCCTGATGAATAAGGAATGGCCAATATACCTCATCTCACTGTGCAGAACGACATGTCTGCACAGAGGGTTCCTGAGTGACCTCGCTTTATAGATTGGCCAAGGCCAGTCCAACCCATTTCGTTGCTCAGGCAGACCAGGAAATGGCACCCCCTTATTGAGGTGCACTGTAATACTCCCAAGTATAGCTTTACAGGAATACGGCCAAACAGCCCGAAAAACTTACAAAAACCATTGGATCCCGGCCGTGAAAGCCTTCGAGAATACATTTACAGGAATAGTTTCTTTTAGATTAGTCGACAGAAGAAATATAGCCATGCTGTAATGTTTCTTGCCTTATCTTCCCATAGGCCCAACTTTGTAGGTCCCTACACCCCCAAACAACTATAGATATTTCCATAAAACACAACATGGTCATACGGGTTTATTTACACCTCCTTGCCCCACCATTTGCTTCAGTTCCTTATGAAGACCAATCCTGTCCATGTTGTAGGTTCAGCGAGAGCAGCTGGGGTGTTTATACTGCCTTTCTACCCACTGCCAACATCTGCTGCCTCACTTTACCCAATGGTAGCACCAGTTTTGTGATGGGCTTTTCTGCCTCTGTGCATGTTGTACTCCAAAGTTTTGCAGGGCACAAGCCTCACAGAAAAAAGAGGCTTAGACTATATATAACTTCTATCAACAGAATGCAGAGAAAATAGATCTTGGAAAAATTACTTTTTTGGACTAAAGCTTCCAGAATACAGCTCTGCACATCCTGTACCCTGTATTGTTGTAGGATACTGGGTGCACAGGAAAAACCAAAACAGTATTTATGTTTGTAGCATATATGGGCAGAATTCACTCAGAAGTTATTCATGCTTAGCTACTGTCTAAAATCTTTACTCAATGAAGGTAGATGATTTGTACATAAATTTGGATTACTCTGTGGAGTTAGGGTTAAAGTCATTTGACACAATTCTACCATTTTCATGTGTTTGTTGTAATTGCCTAAAATAGACTCCATATTTCTGTATGGACTTGAAGCTTATACCATAAAAGTGAGAAGGTCAATATGGGCTGGGTCTGAAGACATAAGGTTGTACTTCAGGAAAGCACTTAAGCAGCTTGATTATCTCTGAACATTTCTGTAAATGAGTTGCTCCATAGAGGAGGCTGTAAGAAGGTGACAAAGCATTGTACTAGGTTCATAAATGTTTCAATTTTATTCACACAGTTTTCAAAGCCCAAAATATATGAAATAGGGCCAAAGATAGCCCTACTATCTGTGCACTTCTGTTAAAATACACATGTTTATAGATGTGGTACCTCGACCTACGAACTTAATCCGTTCCGGAACGGCGTTCGTAGGTCGAAAAGTTCGTAAGTCGAAGCACCATTTCCCATAGGAATGCATTGAAAACCATTTAATGCGTTCCGAGGGAAGAAAAAAGGCAAAAATGCAGGGGAAAAGGGCTGGAAATTCGAATTTCCTGCCCTTTTCCCCTGTCTTTTTGCCTTCAGAGGTCTCAAAGGGCTTCCTCTGATGTCGGAAAAAGCAGAACCTTATCTCCACTGCCGTGCCTTCGGCGGCGCTTACTCGCGAGTAGACCCGCCACCGTGATCGGAGTCGAGGTTTGACTGTAAGGTTTGTTGTTTAGGACCCTGAAACTTTTTCTTGATTCTGACATCAAATTGGATAGATCAAGAATTAAAATAATCAGGATTATTTTACTCTGATGAATTTGAGTCAATGTTGCCTTTGTTTGTTGAGTCGCTAAGTCGTGTCCGACTCTTCGTGACCCCATGGCCCAGAGCACGCCAGGCCCTTCTGTCTTCCACTGCCTCCCAGAGTTGGGTCAAATTCATGTTGGTAGCTTCGATGACACTGTCCAACCATCTCGTCCTCTGTCATCCCCTTCTCCTCTTGCCTTCACACTTTCCCAACATCAGGGTCTTTTCCAGGGAGATTTCTCTTCTCATGAGATGGCCAAAGTATTGAAGCCTCAGCTTCAGGATCTGTCCTTCCAGTGAGCACTCAGGGTTGTTGCCTTAGGGAAACTGAAACCACCTGTATGTTGTAATTCTGATGAAAACTGAGGCAACATTAAGTTAGAATTTGAAGAAAAATACTTGGGTAAGATATAAAAGTATTGGACTTTTCAGGTGGCTACAGTATACCGAGATCCAATATTTTTAATTTGCTTACCACATAAAGTAACCAGCCAATGTATAAAATATAAAATGTGCTATATACAACAGAAAACAAACAAAAATGCTTTTTTATTTAAAATGGAAAAACACCAGTTACGATCCATAAAAAGCAAAATCTATACCACACAGTAAACTACCCACCAAAGCACAGCACAAGAGACAAATTTTACCCTGCCTCTTACGCTTGATAATGACATTCTTCTGAAGCGAATTACATAGCAACGGCACCCCTTCTCCCCAAAAAAAGCATCCTGTGGCACCTTCATTACTAATATATATATGTTACTTTTGTGTGTGTGTGTGTGTGTGTGTGTGTGTGTGTGTGTGTGTGAGTAAGAGAGAGAGAGAGAGAGAGAGAGAGATAGCTAGAGAGAGAGAGAGAGAATTGTATATATTGGCATAAACTTTTGTTTCTGCAAAATGTCTCCTTGGAAATCAACCTGGAAGCCAGAAAAACATTTTTGTGCTAAATTTCCCTCACAGGTTGCACCCCAAGTTGTTTCTTTTTCCAGTGTTGGGTGTGAGGTTCTGGAATAATCATCCTATGGCATCATTGATAATTTGTTTTTGTGTGGAATACACACAAGTATAAAATTCAGTTGTGGTGTTATAAACGGCAAACATCACTGACTTTATTCTTATTTTTATTCTTATTTTTATAAATGTTAAATAGATTATTTACTTCCATGGAGTCAAAGGCAGACCAATCTTATGCACCTTCAAAGTCTCAGTAATAGTTCAGGACCAAGATTAGGCCTGCAGGTGTTTCAGATGATGATTTCCATCATTCCCATCTGCCAGGGTAGTTGGGGGTGATGGAACTTGTAAAGCAACACATCTGGAGAAAGCCAGGTTGCACTAAACCTCCAATGCTTCTTTTCATTTAGGAAAAGAGAATTTTTTTTTTTTTTTATGAAAGACTGAAACCTAGCGCTTGGTAATTTTCAGTAATTTTGGAGAATAGCCACATTTTCTGCCTCCCACCTCCCATTATATTCTATATAAGAACAAAAAGTACATGGATTCTTATCAGAACAGCATGTTTAAATCAGAATAGGATTCCCCCCCCCCCCCTCAGAATAGAATTTTGTTGTTGTTGCTCTTTTTGGCATGTGGAATATTATTTAGGCAACATAAATCCTGAAAACAACATCCTCCTTATTTTACAATGACAGCTGGTCTTCAAGTGTACGGGTGTTCCTGTATAATTCTTCACATAACTTTTTATTTACTCCAACAAAATTTAGCAAAAAAAAAAAAAGGTTTGTTCTCCCACAAACATATGTCTTTGCTGACTCCCATTAAGGATTTGGAACATATACCCTAGGTCTAGTTTGTGTGGAGGCCAGTATGTACATAACTAAATCCATGTAGGGCTCCCTTTCACAGACATTTGCATGGACACCTGGTGGGGGCTCCTCAGTGGTGTGACAATGGAGGAATGACCATGTGGTGCTGCATTTTCGCATGTTATGCTAGTCAATTAATGAATATGGAGGAGGCTATATGTAGATGACCAGAAGGAAACAAAGGCACTGAGATGGGCTGGAACAGGGGTGTCTGAGAAGCAAGGAAGGCAAATCATCAATTTACTCCCTTAGTCTAAAGGTCATACTAAATGTCAAGGAAAATGTGTGTTCTCTGTGGTTAACCTGTTTTAACTGCCACAATATGATTTCCATAGAGATAAATGCCTGTTTACCTTTCAATGGCCAAACCTACATACTCCAGAAGAATTGGGAGGAATTCTCAGCAGCTCCTGTCATTGCACATGATCTTTAAACCCTACTGCGGTTTAAAGATGGCACCCAATCTACACTTCTTAAAACTGCAGTAGGGCTTGTGTTCAGCTTTTACACCCCTTGAAAGGCTCCCCCATGTGAAAACTGTTCTTTTAGAAAGGTGGGTGGGGAGGAGAGGTGAAACAAAGTGCAAATATGAAAGGTACAGTTATGGATACAAGGTGAAGAACGGGAGGGGGAAGAAAAATGGGGTGGCAGCAGGGAGGGAGGCAGGCAGGCAGGCGAGGTAGCTGTGCCAATCCTGTTGACAAACTAAAACCTATTATTTATTTGCTTTTTAATGGTGCCAAGTGGCACTCCACCTAGCCATAAAAGCTGGCCTTTTGGTCCAACGCTCGATTCCCAATTGCTTTCATGTGTACTAATGTACATTAAAACAGGACAAGTGTTGCAAGTGAGTTCATGCCTGTTTGCAGCAATCCCACAGTAAATATCTTTGCTGCAGATTATTGCAAGTGTGTCATTCCAGCCAATGGCCCATCACAAAATGGTTTGCTGGAATGTAAGATGCAGAGGAAAAGGAAAGCACTTGCTATGACGTGCAGGCATATGCTTGAGGAATCTCGTCATCCTAACTGTGTGCCAATGTTATTATGTTGGTTGATCCTAACAATGGCAATTTTTCTATTACTTTTATCTAGTTTTTCCTTTGGGGTTGGCCTTACCTTTAGACCAAGTCAGGTGGGCGCCTCAGGCAGCTGATTTTGGGTATCATGAGAAAGCAGCAAATTGTTTGTTATTCATTATATTAATGTAGAATTTTTATTGCCAGGGTGGGTAGAGGTCCTTTTGAACTCAAGCACCCAGAGCTTGGCTTGCACTGAGCATTAGTTATATATGACTGCTGGTAGGGTATAACAGGAGTGTTATTCACTTTACCATTTTAAGTAGCAAAATATCTTGGGCCAGTCCTGCCAGATGTGATTCTCCTTGCAAATTATAGATGCAGAAGTATTGATCTTTTGTATCATATCATTGTTTGGCAATTGCTCTTAATGTCATTTACTTTATTGTGTATAAGGAAAGATCAGAGCTTGGAGGTTACTTTTAAAAGCAATTATTTACAGTTCTAAGATACCCATTATTGTTATAGTTGTTGTTATGTGCTGTCAAGTTATAGCAACTCTAATAGGGCTTTCAGGGTAAGTGAGATATTTAAGAACTGGTTTTACTAGTTCCACATCCCCAGTGAGTTTCCATGGCTTAGCAGGGATTCAAACCCTGTAGGGATTTGAGCAGGGATTCAAACTAACATGATTAGAAATTAAAGTAAAATTAGAATTGACAATACATTTAAATACTTAATGTATTTAAATGTATTGTCAATTCTAATTTTACTTTAATTTCTAATCATGTTAGTTATTGTGTGTTATTATTTTGTTATTCCTATTGTTGTAAACTGCTCAGAGTGGTCTTTGGTCAGATGGGCGGTATAGAAATTAATCACTCAATTGATCAAACAAACAAACCCAAGCCTCCTGAGTTATAGTCCATCAATTTATCCACCACACCACACTGGATATTCCACTATAGTTACACTTACACAAAGTAAAGCTTCCTTTTACGTTGTTCAAAAATTTATTTCAGTTATTTTTACATTCAGAACACTATAGATCTCTGCTAAAAAACACTTTATGATAGTAAAGTCACACACATCATAGGAAACAGTGAAAGTAACTAAAAACCTGTTACAATTACACTGTAAAGGGAGTGCAGTTATTCCTCTTTATCTAACAGTTGCAATGTAATTTATCATAGTCACCTGCCATGAAGTCACTGATAAGATCTTCGAAGTATGTGGGATGTTCAGGGGATGGTTTACTCCTCCGGTGACTGAGCAGGTCACCTGCATCCTGGTCTGGTGCTATCTAATGTCAGTTAACTATGCTTACTTATTGCAAAAGGGAATTAATTTCAAGTACTTCATTATTTGTAACTAGTTACCTCATAGAAGATATTAGCTGTCCTTAGAAATGTAATGCAGCAGAGACATACACGTATGTCACAGTGATGAGCTATCGTTCTTGCAAAGACTTTATTTTCTGCAGAAGCAAAATTGCAATCTTGGGTGTCCTGATCCTGTTGATTCTAATGGAGCTTGTGTATAATGAACTGTTTGCAGGATTGCAGCCAGTGGAAGATCAAATATTGAATATTGTGGCACCAACAGACTTATTCACTTATCCCTCATACCAGGGTAACAAGCCCATGCTATTTTAAATTCTCATTATTTAACTGTTGATTCTGTAGCCAGATGTATATTTGTAATGTCTGAGGGGGCAGGAAAGGTGATTTAAAAACCTGACAAGAGCAATAAAGATGGCGGGATTATTGAAACAATTCCTATAAAACTTGAAGTGGTCCTTCTTTATTTTCTCTTTCCAAAGTGAAATATACTACTCTGCCTCTTTTCTAGTGAGGAAGAGTAAGAAAGGAGAGGACACAGAGAAAAATAAAAATACAAAACCCCAGCTCTAACTAGATAGGAGGATTAGATGCTACATTCCCAGAGATCTGGCAGTTTAGTGGCTCTTATGGTAAAGGATGGGAAACTTTTAAATTCAAATCAAGAACCTTTTATTCAGAAAGCTAATTTCTTTTGTCTGTTATGCTTAGGAAGTCTTGCTGTCCCGAATTTTCACAGGATTCTCTGAAAGTTTCACTTTGGTCTTAAGGAAAATGTCACCTACAAGTGGCTCTTCTTTTCTGTTACATCCAAACAAGACTCTCCATTTTCTATGAAGATTAATTTAGATTTTCTGCCCAGGACGCACACATTCCTTGGTCACATGACCCTTATCCTATTGAAAACTAGGTAAAGTCTGCAAAGAGGCAGCTGTGCTCCAACCTCTTTGAACAGTGTCCCTTATATACGAGGAGAATGGCTAATCTGTCCTGCAAACACTAGACTTGTAATCAGCAGAGAAGGAGGCTGTGGTGGGAATGAATATATCAAATTACCTCAGGCAGAGTCCTCCAGAGATGGGATTCACTCTAGACTGCTCCCTGTTTACATTTGAACCATACCTAAAACAAAGCTACTTTCTTATCACAAGTTGCTTTACTGATTTTTGCTAACAAGACTTGCCTTTCTCACAAAAGCATGTGAAGGTATAATGCTGGAGTCATATTTTTATGTAACAGGAAATCAGTGGTGGGTTATCATGGTTGTGATAGCCTCCCACCCATGACAAAAAATATAAAATGGCCATTTCTAGAAATGAAATGGGTTACTTTGAGAGGTATTGGCAAGCATGCTGTAGGAGCACTAAGTTCACACAGGCACCTGTATTTCAGTGGTGGCAGGAAGGGCATGGGATACATTTAAAATGTGAAATTTGTATGCAGTCACCTGAAAGAATATGCGCATCTTCCTTCGTATTTGTTACATGTCAGTTTAAAACATCTTGTGATGTAAGAGAAACAAATCCAGTTTACTTGCCCATTACTGCTTGATGTTGGATAAGATAGCACTCTTCAAAGTGTTTTTTTGTGTGTGTAGGCACTTCATGCTAACAGTCTAATTAAGACCACTGTCATGTGGGCAGCCTGTGGTTTGAGCATGGGAAATTCTGTGGTGAGTACAATCCTGCTCAAATCATGAGCCATCCTTACAGCCTTGCTCAAATATTATGGTCAAAGTCCCATTATGTGATCGTGTAAGGGCAATCAGACAAATCATTCTGTTTAAGTCTTCCATTGAACTTCTAGTCATCTCTTGATTATGCAACTGATCACTCATCTGGTCACATGACAGAAGAGACAGAAAGGGAAGGCCCTCTTGTGTGACTTAGTAATTAAAAAAAATTAGCCCTGGCCCATCAGAGTTGCCCATGGCTTATAATAAAGCTTTGTTCTGGTGAGAGAAGACTCGATAGAAGCCATAAGAAATGACATCAGAGTCCAGGCACTTGACGATCCCCATGTCTGCGATCCTTTCAGCATAATTTAAAAATGTACAGAAATCTATGTGCAGCCACTTCAAAATTTGCTTCCCACACACTCAAAAGGAGGAGCACTTGTATGGTCTGGCATCCTCACATGTGTAGAAAATCTCCCTGTTGAAAAGGGTCTCTTACTCTTCTGCTGATCATTGGCGGCTGTATTTGGAAGTAAGGCCCATTGAATCATTCTCCTAAATAAAAATGTGTATATGAAACAGTGCCGGGCTTCACAGTTGCCTGGTGAAGACTAAGGGTGTGCACCAAAGCTTGGAAAATTTACTTTTTTGAAGTGGAATTTCTAGAATCCTCCAATGGATTCCTGGCTGTGGTGGTTAGGAGACTCTGGGAGTTGTAATCTAAAACAATAACATTTTTGTGCTCCAGTGTGTGCCCAGTACATCATCCAGTGTGGTATAGTGGATAGAATGAATGTCTATGACTCAAGAGACCTGGGTTCAAATTCCCACTCAGCCATGGAAACTCACTGGGGGAGTGGAACTGGTAAAACCACTTCTTAAATATCTCATTTATTTTCAAAGTCCTATTTTTTTCCAGGTGCCGTCGTCAATTCTCCCTTCTGGCAATTCTTTTCAGGGTTTTCCAGGAAGAGAATACTCAAAAGTGGACTACCATTCCCTTCTTCTGGAGGCACTATTAGGGCCACTATAAATCAGTTCTGACTTGGCAGCACATAATATACTGTGTGCATAGTATTTGTGGTACGCTGAGGAAGGCCAAGAAATTGTCACTTGGTGGAGGTTGTTTGCCGCTACTTGTGTTCTCGTTCAGGAAACCCTGACCACTTCTTTAAAATACAGAATGAAAACAAGTACATATTGTAAAGAAAGCAGGAAATTAAATATAGAAGAGAGATCTTGGCTTTGAATTACTATTTGGGCATCTCTTTTGGAAACTGAAACAGGGAATGGTCTCTACAGAAAAGAAGAAGGATTTCTACTTGTTCCTTGTCCCTCAAAATTAAGGTAAACTGCACACTTGATATTGTGGGCTTATTAACGGAAGATGGCTGAGGACAGCACATCAAGGAAGGAGCCAGTCCACTGGTAGGTTGGAGAACGAGAACAGTACATATTGACTTTCCTCCCGTTGTATGAAGGCGGGAAATCCATGGCAAAAATAAAGAACAAAAAACATGTCTGCTCAAAATACTTCTGGGAGGCAAGGATGTTTTGCCAGTATTTTATGTGCAGAAATTCATGTCACAATCCAGCAGTATGTTCACCTATGCAAACCCTATTCAGATGAAAGAGAGTTCCTCAAGAGCATGCATGAAGGAACATCCTGGTAAGGAATGTGTTTAGAGATGCTAGAGCTCCAATTCTACAAATTTGCATGCCTGTGCAAAAGCAAATACTCAACACAAATGTAATAATACATTCCATAGCCATTTCACCTCCCACATCTTATTTTTTTTCAGGATTAGGTCCAAGGAACTCTTTTGGCCCAGCATTTCAGGAAACATGGTATGTTCAGGTCTCCTGATGACTCACTTCAATCACAAATTCATGTTTCATTATAAGGAGTTTGAAATAAAAGTTATGTTTGAGAGCAAGGAGTAAAGCTTTCAGTGGCCCTGGAAGACTTGTCTGGAACAATGTAACATTCAAATATGAAAGAAGGTGAATTAGTGGTCTAAAATACTTGTATTGGTTTAGGGTGGGGGATTCTAAAAGGTTCAAATTCCAGCTGAGTTGAATTAGTACTTTATTCTTTCAAGGAAAGACTCAAATAAAATTTGCTGATGGAAGCCAAGTTCCCATCTGCTCTACCTGGACATTATGGATCTCCTGAGACATTCTATAAAATACTATGGAGTCTCTAATTATAACAAGCCCCTCCCCAAAGCTGGGCTGTGTTCCAACTGTTCACCTAACTGTTGCTGTCCACTGTGGGGGAAGTTTTGTTATGTATTATGAAGTTAAAACATGCCTGTAATGCAAAATTACAACTGCAGGAATAGACCAAAATTGGATGGCATGCTTCTGTATCTATTGCTGAAGAAATTAGGACTTTTTGCCCCCTGCCTTCCTGCAGTGATCTGTGGTGCAAAAAATTTGCACCAAAGAGCTTCTCAGCCCCCCCCCCCCCACTCAGTTTTAGAGGGCCTGGGACCTGCAAGAGGGAGAATCACTGATTCTTATAGAAGCAGCAGGAACTCATAGAAGTACATTATTCAATTGTGCCAAAATCTTATATAAGAAGAGCCCTGCTGGATCAGGCCAAGGGCCCATCTAGTCCAGCTTCCTGTATCTCACAGTGGCCCCACCAGACGCCTCTGGGAGCACATGAGACAACTAGATACCTGTCTCCTGATACCCCTCCCCTGCATCTCGCATTTTATAGTACCTTCCTTTTAAGCCTAGAGATTATACTTGTAACTCAGCAGCCTGTTGATACAAAATCGATGTTTATTCAAGCTACAAATTAATTCATTAATATACATTTTGAAGGGAAATTTGGGGAGAGGTTGGTGTGATTTTTGCCTACATTATCCGGGGGATTCTGAAAGGTGTAGCCCAAAAAAGTAATTTTCCCAACCTCTGCTCTCAGTTTGCCACTTGATTCAAGACAGAATTAGCTTTATGGATTAAATGCTTTTTCTGCCCTTAGTATTATTCAGCATAGTTTCTGTTCTGGAAGTACTTGAAGGGTATAACATAATGAAGTTGACGATCATTTCATTTAAGGGGAAAAATCTCCTTTAGTCAGGATGTAAAGCTCTACACAAATAAAGACCATGATGATACCAAGACAACCAATGACTTCAGATTCTCAGCAAAGCATGCTGAGAAGTCAGGAAACAAGAACGTATAACATTACCTAAAAAGCAAAGCAATGGCAGTGCATATCATGGAGAAGTTATTTGGCTTATATTGCTAAGCGAGAGAGTTTTGAGAAACTACTTTTTGAATTACAATGCCCAGAATCCCCCAGCTTGCCTATGCTGTCTGGGGGATTCTGGGAGCTTTCTAAGTACTGCAGAATAGTGACCAAAGAACATGAAGCATTGCCCTCATGTTACTGAAGGTGTGTGACTGGTAAAGGTAGGGGGCAGTTGGGTGCTGTACAGGGCTGTATGGTGTAGATACTCATAGGAAAATGGCAACTAGTACTCAGTGATGGTGACGATGTCATTACTTTGGTTCCTACATTGACAGGGGGGTGTCAGAAAGAGAGACAGAGAAAGAAAAGAGGGAGAAGGAAAAGAGAATAGGGGAGGGAAGGGACAGCCTGGCTTGCCCCACTTCCCACCAGCTTTGGCCCAGTCCAAATCTCTGTTTTGCTTTCCCTAAGTTTTGAATTTTTTTAAAGACCAGTTTTTTTCTGTTGAATTTATTTATTTTTAATGTTTATGTTCATATGTTCTTGCTCAGCCTTATGTTTCAGTAGGTACTCCTATCTTCAGTGCAGGAGTATGAGTAGATTGCATTGCCTGCTATGAAACTGTTAAGTATGAAGGGGTAGTCAGAAAAAAGAAGTGGCTACCCTGATTAAAATCCACAAGTGTGACTAAATGCACAGGGATTTAAAGTCAGACGTCTGAATGTTAAGGTTTCAAAATCCTCTGCCTGGGTAGACGAAGCATCAGTTTTGCTTTCCTCCATATGTTAATGTGTTTTTTAAATCTTAATTTGTTTCTTTTGGATTTCTTGAAAAATTTTGGAAAATGGTTATAAATGGCTTGTTTAGAACTAACAAACCCATTTTAGCGGTAGCTTTCTTGAATTACAACCCACTGAGACAGACTGACATAGCACCCCTCTGAACATTCCATATGGATGGAATTTAATTTTATTATTCCACACAGTAAATAGTAAGAATAAGAATACTAGCAAAGTACTGTCAAATTTATTCCGACCTATGGCTACCCTTTCCAGGGTTGTGCATGTATAGGATACTCAGAAGTGGTTTACAGTCCTCTGCGGTTACTTGGAATCATGCAGATTGCCCAAAGCCGCACAGCTGGCACAGTGGGGGAAAGTGCTCCCAACTCCTGGCGCTACAGCCAGGTCCTCCATGGTCCCAGAGCACCCTCAGAAGAAGGGACTGCTTAGTCCCATCTGCATACTTTATACCTAGAAGATTTGCCATAAGTAGGAATAAACTTGATGCTTTGCAATGATTATTATACAGTATATAAAACTGAAATCCACCCATTACTATCAGGAATTGGTAGATAATAGTAATAAATAGATCACTGATTTTTTTAAAACTGGCTTCCAGTTCTCTGGGGGATTAAAAAATGATAGAAATTCTGAAATTGCAGCAGCAACTGTCTATTTTGCCAGTGCCATTGTCTCATGATTTTTGCCCTGTAAAATCTGTGACATGCTGCTAAAAGTTGCTAGTGAATGCAGGTGGATCTTCTATCCTTGGGCAGCAGATTTTAGGTGTCATGAAACAGCAGCAAATTATGTTCAATTTAATTTGATAATGTTGGTAATACTATATTTGTAGCTTTTACTGCTAGAGATGGGGAGAATTGGTACAGAATTTTCTTGGAGGATCTAGAAAACATTTCCATGTATTTTTCAGTGGTGAAATGGTATGAATGCTAATGCTTTCATAATGAGCAATGTGACAAATTATTTTCTCAGGTTCCAGTAATGCTAACAAAAATTATCTGCCGCCCAAGCAAAGCAATGAATAATGCAATGGGTTCCTTCTTAAATGTAAGGTTTAAATCTGTTTGAAGCCCAGCAAAATTTTCAGGACTCTTAACTAAAATGTTTTGAAGGTTGAAATCTTTCCATTGTCATGAAATCACAAACTCATTGCTTAGAACTTGTTAGAGAATAATGTTAGCTATCAGCTTGATGAATTCAATATTCCTATGTCTTGTTTCTTCCAAATATGCTTATATCCAGCTGCATTCATAGGCAGGAATATTGGGAAGAAAATTAAATGAGGAAAACATACATCAGAATATTTGCAGTGCTAGGAGAATTTGTTTGATAATTCTTCTCCACTCAGCACAATGCAGAAACCCATACCAAAAAAAATAAAAAATATATAAATAAAAAATTAAAAAAAACCCACAAAAAAACCCACCTCCCAAGATTTATTACAGTTCTCCTCAGCTCCCAGCTGCATTTTTCTCTGAGACATCTATGCGGATGATCATTTCTTCTGCAGGACTTTAAATGGGTATTCCTCCAAGATAATCCTTCCAAAGGCATTCCCTCAAGGAAACCCTTAGAACTGAAGAGGGCCTTAAAAGCACATTTAGGTCATTTTTACATATTGGCTTTGTTTTAAATTGGCTGCTAATGTGAATGAAAAACCTGCAATGGATTAAGGTATGTTTCACTTTCCCCTGAGTTGTCTCTGGTGCTAACTATAGTCAGATGAACATAACACGGTTGGTTTTCTAGTTTTCTCCTCTTTTTGAACTCTGTGGGTGCAGTGATGGTATTATCTTGTCATCCAGGCCTGAAAAATACATTTCACCTCTGAGCTCTTTGCTCTAATGCTCTTGCTTCCAAGGTGTATCTATTTACCTACCTATTTACCTATTTATTCCTGACACTATCCAATTTGTAGGAAATGTGTATAGGATTGAATGAACCATGCCTGCAATGCACTTATGTAGTCCAGATCTGTCTTTTTCTTTTCTTGCAGCTAGGTCAATAACTACAAATCCTTCTGCTTTTTGGATGGCAATATCTAGTTTTCCTCCCTTCCTGGAGTACATTAATAATATAGTTAATACAACAAATACAGTAAGTGACCATTTCCTTTAGCATATTTTATGGGAGAGTAGGGAGTGTCACTCTACTACATGTGTGTGGGTGGGTTCGGATGCCTGAAATGGATACACATGCAGCTGTTTCCCTGACTTTCAGAGGCTGATTCTTTCTTAGTTGATCTCCTTGCTTAGAATTCAGTACAGCCTCCACATGGTTTCTGGGTCATTCAGATAAATTCCAGGTTAAACCCGGTTCAACGGCTTGTATCTTGAAACATGGCCTTTGTATAACAAGCCCTGCCTTGGGACTGTGGTTGCTCCATTGGTTGCTCTTAGTGGTGGACCAAAGAGAAAGGCATAAGGCACTTTGAAGATGCAGAGACTCTCTCTCTGTGTGTGTGATTTGGCAGCTTTGTGGCTTTACTGCATAAAATGATGAGGTGAAGATCCAGGCACATAGATGTTGGGTTCAAAGGTACAACACCAGAAACTGATTTTTTGAAGAAGAAGAAAAAAACACCAAGAATTAGGTCTCATTGTGTTTATTTGCAAAATGTAAAATTGCAGCTTCTTTTGTTTGCTGTATTACGCTGCACTAAAGAGATCTTATTCTGCATTCTGAGATCTTAGAAGTAATGAGCTATAAATAATGATGTCTGCAATGCATTACTTTTTGGGTTAATGAGGGCATAATGATGTCATGTCCCTCTCTCTCAATCTCTCTCTCTTTGTGTGATGTACTATCAAGTATCATCCAACATACACTGATGCTAACAAGGCTTTCAAGATAAGTGAGATATTTAAGGAGAGGTTTTACCAGTTCCATTCACAAGTTTCCATGGTTGAGTGGAGATTTGAACCCAGCTCTCCTGAGTCACTAGTCTGTCACTCTATCCACTACACCACACTGGGTAAACTTTTGTGTAACAGGCACCATCTGTTTGGAGGTGTTTTAGAGGATTTAAGACCATTTTTTGGTACAATTGCAGACATTTTTTAAAAGAGAAAGCAACACTGAGTAGCCCTGGGACAAAATGCTCCCTGGAGATTCTCCTCCTTCATCAGTGGGAATGACTGGATTTTACTGGCAGTGGTGTACAGCTGTGTTTAACATATCATTTAACATTCCCACAATGCCCTGAAACAAGGCTATTTCAGGGGAATGTTGGGAAATTTAAATGTCAGCTAAACCCAACTACTGCTCCAAGTACTGGAGAAGAATTTTTAGTTGAAGGTGAGGACATCCTAGTCAAAAGTTATGTTTCCTGTTGGGAAGCTCTGGGGCCCTGACAGCTATCAAGGATGACAGTTGCAGATGCAGGCCAGGGCAAAGAAAAAGAACATGGGCAGAGATAGGACAAAGAAGGCTGGCTGCCAAGCTGGAGGTGATATGCACTGAAACTAGTGTTTATAGAAAGACTTTGTCCTTTTGCCCTTTGTAGCATGTGGTGCTGGAGGAGGCTCTTGAGAGTCCCCTGGACTTCAAAGAGAACAAACCTATCAACTCTGAAGGAAATCAACCTTGAGTGCTCACTGGAAGGACAGATCCTGAAGCTGAGGCTCCAGTACTTTGGCCATCTCATGAGAAGAGAAGACTCCCTGGAAAAGACCCTGATCTTGGGAAAGTGTGAAGGCAAGAGGAGAAGGGGACGACAGAGGACGAGATGGTTGGACAGTGTCATCGAAGCTACCAACATGAATTTGACCCAACTCCAGGAGGCAGTGGAAGACAGGAGGGCCTGGCGTGCTCTGGGCCATGGGGTCACGAAGAGTCGGACACGACTTAACGACTAAACAACAACAAAGCATGGGAAGCTTGTCCACAAATTTTGAGACAGGAAGATCCTGCACAAACAATATTAGAAAAGTGACGTCCAATAAAGGATTTGATGCCTGTAATTCTAAATCATTGGCATTTAGATAATTTTCTGAGCTGGAAAAACTTCAACAAAATTTGATCTTAGAAAGTATACTTGGAAAAAAAAAGCATTCCTTTTTGTGTTCGTAATTTACTTCATGGTTTGTTTACTTGTATATTAATTCCTTCACATCATTTAAATCCTTCTTAGCTGCCAAAACAATATAATTTGTAAATGTGAAAGAGAAGCCTCATAACACAAACATCTTGACATTTTCTATTGGATCGCTCAGAAGTGTAAACATTTTAAGTAAATGGCAATATTTATCAAATTTCATGTGTACTGGATGAAGTGAACTTTAAACTAAAATGCATGAAACTGCCAGTAAAACCAAATGTTATAAGAAAGTTCTAGCCACAGCAGAGAAAAAGTGATCACTAAGGTATCAAAATATATATGATGGTTAATTCTTGTTAGCATTGCTTCTCTATATACAGAATTTTATTTCAGCTGTGTTTCAATAAAGTGGCAACACAATGAAGGAAGTTCTAAAAAGCAGACCTAAATCTGTGTGTAACCTTTCTGTGATTTAGGAGCTAACTTAAGTTACATGATTTGAAATACGTGACTACAGATAAATCATCATATACTGACCTTTCGAGGCATATTCTTCTCCTTCCATTAATCTGCTCATGGCTGCAGATGAACATCTACATTGTCCCAGAAGGGATTCCTTACACTGAAAATGTTTACCGAGAGAATTATGATTTTTTTTAAAAAACACTACTTTTCAAAACACTCTTTTAATACATTTCTTTCACAGCAACAGAATAATCTATCTATCTATCTATCTATCTATCTATCTATCTATCTATCTATCTATCTATCTATCTATCTATCTATCTATCTATCTATCTATCTATCTATCTATCTTTCTTTCTTAGTGGAGTGATTAGTTTAAATTGTCTGTGGTTTTGCTGAAGTACAGTTATTGGAGTTGATGATATCCAGGGCTAGGGTGCAGTTCACAATGGGAACAAGATATGCTCTGGAAAATATAGTTCCTGCATCTTTAATATTCTCTATTTCCTTTTGTCCTAACCTTCAAACTCTCAGGAGCTTAATAGCTCTTAGTCAGCTTGGTGATTCCGATATCCTCCTTCTTCCTGATGGCAGACATATGTCTTCCGACTTTTGGTGCCGATGAACATAAGACTCCCTCATTTATAATCTGCTCTGAAAGGTTGCTGAGGCCAGGCTAAACATGGCTTCTCAAATTAAGGCAGAAAGTTATACAAAGCACTTGCATAGCCTCATCTAGATTTCAAAGTCCTGGCTGCGTGAAAGTGAGAATATAACAACGCTTCAGCATGTTGCCAAACATTTGTGGTGCACATTTGGAAAAGATCAAGTTGGGGCTATCTAAATCATTCAATAAAACCAACTACATAAAATTGCTAATAAATTGTAATGGTAAGGGCTTGTGCAGAAAGGCTGAAATTCCAGCTATGCTCTGAAAATAAAAAGTTTGATCACTTGGCTGCTTTCTTTTCTCTGTGTGTGACTTTACTAGCCACTGGGGTGGAAGTGTCCTGTTTCACTGAAACACCACAAAACGTTTGGCACCAGTCTCAAAGGAGAAGTGATTTGCCATGCTTTAATTTTGCTTTATGTTGAAGGGGAACTTTGAATTAATCTCCCAAGTCTCAAGTCACTAAGAAGAGGGTAAAATAAAAAGAAGTGTTTTGGTGTAAACACTTTCTAAAAATGGCATAAAATTCATTAAGCTGAGAAAGGATCTTTGATGAAACATGGTACAAATGGTACAAGAAGGCAAAGCCCTTCAAAAGTGTAAAGAATTTCAACAGGACAGGTAAGCACATGTTGCTTTCTCTTCACTGAAATCAATGGGACTTAAATTGACTTTAGGCAGGCCTGTGCTTTGCATATATATGAAGTCTTGTCTGTTTGATGTCTATCTAATCTATCTATCTACAGTGAAAATCATTATTAGCTGCCTAACTGCAACGCTAATACAATGAATCTAGAAATTTGCGTACTCAGAAATAAATCCGACCGAGTTCAATGGTGCTTGTCTTCTGGTAATCAGGATAAAATTTATTACAAAAGAAGTGAGATCTTTAGAGATGAGTGGGACTTCAGAATAAACACACTCAGGATCAGACTGTGAATGCTTTATGTATACACCAAGATTAGTTGCCAATTTTCTATGCTACTGTAGTTTCATTAAGAAACAAATTCCATCTGGGACTATGCAAATAAGCCTGAGTAGGTTCTTGATGGATAAAATGACTAAGAAAAAGGGGGCAAGTTTATCCTCTGCAACGGCTTATGGCCCAGATTCAGCAGTTCCGATGCATGAGTGCAAGCCAGCATTTGCAGGTATTTCCCATTCTTTCCACATTGTGACTGGGAATGCCTTGCACATGCCCTGGTAAATTGCTGGGATTGTTTAAAACATTTCCCTTCATAGAAGGCAATGGAAATATCACCCATCTTCTCTAGTTGCATGCTTTCTTTGTATCTGGGGCCACTGTGGTATGGCTCCAGGTTCAACCCATGGCATCTCCAACTTGAAAAAAGGGATTGGGTATCAGTGAAGAATTGGAATGATCACTGTCTGAAGAGCTGGTGCTTTTTTGAATAATAGCTGATAATACTGTTAGATATGCAGACCGCCTGACTTGCAGAGTGGTCACACTAGGAGAAAACTCCATATTTGAATCGGGTTTAGCATGTTTTAAATTGATTTTTTTAAATGGTAATTGCAAAACACATGGAAGCTTGGTGTCCCGCCCCCCCCCCCCCCCCGGAAGTGTGGTTTTTTTGGTCAGAAGGTGAAGTATTTTACTTGGCAGCTAAGGGGGTTGTTTATTTTAAGTTGCTTGTGAAATTTATTTAGTTTGAATCATTTTGTAGTAGTGTTTAGCTAGGACTAGACTGTTGGGCAAGAGCCTAGAGGCTAACCTAGTGAGCCACTTTGGCATATATGAGGTGTGTTTGCTTCTCTGTTACCCTCTTTCTTTTGGTTTCTTTTGTTTTGAATGATTTTATAATACCTGGACAAAGTTAAACACAAAGGCTAAATGGGAACAGAGTACAGCAGCTCTGAACCAGTCATAAAAGGATGCAGAAAAGTATGCAAGGAAGCACATGATGTGGAAAAATGTCTACAAAGCTTGTATTTTTCTGGAATGAGATATAAAAATTATTATAGAGCAATCCCATATACGTTTCCACTCAGAGGTAAGCCTCCTGGAGTTCAATGAGACTTACTATGAGGCAAGTGTGCATATGATTCCAGGTGGGATGTACTCATATTTGAGGTACATCTACCAGTCAGTGGATGAAGTAGTTTGGTTGTTATGTGCCATCAAGTCACTCCTGACTTAACGGCAACCCTAATAGGATTTTTATGTATGTGAGATAAATCAAAAACTGTATTAGAGTTGCTCCCAGTGAGTTTCCATGGCCAAGAGGGAATTTCAACCCAGGTCTCTTGAGTCCTAGTCCAACGTCTATCTGGAAAACCATAGTGTCTCTCACAAAGTAGTTAAAGAGAACTAAATTTCAATAGTTTCTTTGGCTAAAGAAAGGCACACGGCTGCTTTGGTTCTGAATTTTTCACATGGAAGGTATTTTTGCATAGGAAATAATGTGAAATCCATCTGCAGATTGTGAGGTGTGCCAATATTACATGTGGTTTTCTTGCTGCGTGTGCACAGAGGCAACAAGAAACCTGTGCATAGTATCATCACACATTATAGTCTAATCATAGGTTTCCCACAATTTCCTCTGCAGAAATATGTTGCATCTGGAAAAGTCTCCAGGATGTATCAAGCAATATTGAGGGCACTTAGGAGGCTTGATCTTTGTGCAGATTTTCAAAGAAATTCATGTGTGAGACCACAGAATGAAGTGACAGGAGAGGAAAACAAGTACCCACTTGCTGCAAACAGTCTCCATGGCTTGATTCATAAATACAGGCTTGTCACATTTGTGTGATATGACATAAACACACATATATGCCATGTTTGACAGATTCACCATAAAAATGCAACATGTAAGCCATTAATGGTGAAATGAGTCCTCATTAAGACCTCTGAGTGCATCAGGAACTATATGATCTAGCACCAGGCAAACTGTCCCTGGGACTACCAGGAACCCAACTTGTATATACAGCCAGCAGCAGGTTACTGCAGCCCATCTTCCTGGCAGTGGCATGTGGCATTTCAGGGGGCTGGGCGACTGGCTTTGTCCTCCATGTGATTCTGTCTTCCTCTGCCAGCCAATCATAGGATGGCTTGGCTGCATGGGGAAGGAGGGCTTCTGGAGCAGCCCTGAGAAGGTGAGTTTCCTCTTAGCTCCACTCTGGGAACATAACCTGAAACACTTCCCCATCCATATCCCCTTTATGAAGGGGATAGCAAGGTGGGACACCTTTTGTGTGTGTAGGTTAAGGGGTGCCACAAATGTGCTACTAATTGGCCATAAAGCTATTCTGTGCTGGCATGTGGTCTTCTCCTTCCTCACAGCTTCTGGGGTGTGCAGTTTTGGGCATAGGTCCAGTAGTTTGGGGAATCCTTGTATAGGATCTAGGGGGATGGTTTCAATGGACCTCCCAGCTTGAGGACTATTGCTACTTGGCAAAGGAAATTACTCAGTGTCCATATGCCCAGTGGATCTCATTTTTCTGTTGTATCATAGTGTTCTTCAATAGGTCTGGGATAGGGGGTCATTGGCTCAATGAGAGCTCTCCCACTGCTTGTATCCACTGGTCATGCCCCACCACTGCTGTTCACTGCTGTAACCTATACAGTTATGACCACATTTTATTCCATCTGTCTGAAAAGTTATGCTGTATATATTTCAATGCTTGCTTGCTTGACACACCCAACTCACTACACATCTTGTTAGCTTTACAGTGGCAATTCCATCTTTGTAGGAAGAGAAGAGGAAAGACATTTGATTCTACATTGCCTGAAGTAAAGCCTGAAACTTCCAGCTGATTCAACAGATCTGCAGCCTCCATCTTGGGACGTTACTTTAATTCAGATCCTGACACTGCAACATCTGCTCAGGATGATTTTTGGATTTTTCTGTTCCTCTCACCCCAGCTCTGCAATACCAAACTTGAAAAAGGGTCCTGATGCACTTTCAAGCTTGGCTTGACTATTTTGCAGATTTTAGTTCTCCAGTAAGATATTATGCACCTTTGTGTTCAGACTCTGTGCACAGGCCTCTCCCCATCTTCTTTCTCAGCAAGAGCCAGAAAAACAACCCATTGCGGAAATACTGAAGAGTACTAGCAGAGCTTGAAAATGACTTGCTACAGTTTGGGTACATTCAGCTAGAGAAGCAGTGGCATTTATTCCAATACATGGCGGCATTATATGAATTTCTGAAGAGCTGTAGAGCTGTTAACGTAGAAGAGGGCAAAGACATGTGTTCTATCCCCCAAGAGCCAGGACTAGATTTTATGGGTTTTAGGAGGGTAGATTTTAGTTGATCATTAGGATAAATGTCTAACTCAGGCCCAGATGGCCATAGTCCTTCCCTATGATTGCACTGTTAGTGTTTCCCCCAATTTCTGTTTGTTCCCACTCCAACAATCAAAATGGCTCTCCTAAGGTTTTGTCATAGGAGCCTCATGGCACAGTGGTTAAACTGCTGTACTGCAGCCAAAACTCTGCTCACGACCTGGGTTCAATCTCAGCCTTCCATCCTACTGAGGTTGGTAAATTAAGTACCCAACTTGCCAGGGGGGGGGGGGGCAATCTGCAACCTGCATAATTAAATTATAAACTGCCCAGAGAGTGCTTTAAGTGCTATGGAGTGGTATATAAGCAGCACACTTTGATTTTTTTCTCTTTTTTCTTTATTGAAATTAAGAGCCAGAAGCTAAAGTGTGTCGGGATTTTGAGTTCACCCTTTTGCTTTTGATCCTACCCACCCCTGAAATGCGCCTCTGAGGACCTGTCTGGAGTTAAATTTAACTCTACTTTTCATTTTAAATAGTAAATAGTAAGAGAGATTTGATAAGGGAACTGTTAGCTAGGTTGGGACCAAGGCTGTTGGCAAGCATTTTTGAAAAGTAAGCAGCATAATGGTGTGTGTTAGCACAAGCTGCACACACTGCTCCTGTGGGGGGGGGGGACAAGCATCTCCTGGGCCTCCCCAACCCCAACAGACCCCTCTGGTGGGGTGCTCTTGCTTGTCGAACCTTTTCATGCAGGGGCTGGGTAGCCTTCTGTTAGAATGCTTTAGCTCTGGAGCTCCTGCATCAAGAGGGCTGTCAGATTAGATGGCCTGCAACGCTGAGATTCTCAGAACTCTGCTCATAGTATTTATTGCTTTCATTATTTTATGGTATGCTGCCCTGGATGTTACAAAATGAAGGGCAGTAGAATAATCTTTCATAGAAACCAGAAAAACCCTTGGGTGCTAAACCTTATTTTTTTATTCCTTCTCATTGGCCAGTTTTTCGGTTTCTGGCTTGCTGTTTTTATGATCAATAAAACAGGATAAATGTACAAAATAAATACATTTTAACAATAGTAGATAGTAAAACAGGAACTAGAACACACATAAGTGATTTCAACGCAATCTTAAAAATAATCTTGTGGTCTTCCTTGAATGCGCAAAGCTTGCACATATTACTTTTTTTGCCTGTGGTTCTCATTATCTCCCAGCTAGTCATTCTAGCTGGAGGAATCTGGGAATTGGAGTCCATAACAGTAATGTCTACAAGCTCTGTGGATACCTTATTAATGGTCAAAAACAAACTTACTACTATTGTCCATTCTTTTTCATTACATGGAGCTATACCTTTTTTAAAAAAAAAATTGAGCACATGCTTCAGAACTACCTTCTAGTTTTCTTCTCTTTGGCACAGAACATAAAGTCACTTACAGGGAGCCTCATGAGTCTGTGCCAACTCTGAAAAATATAATCAGTTGCAAATGTTTCGTGGTGGATGACTGATGAATGTAGTAACTTTATCACTTCTTCCATTTTTTACCATTAGCAAACATTCGAAATACCAAGGACGGCCTCATTCTTTGTTTTAGAAAAATATTTGAAAATTATTAAACCAGCTGCTAGTTGTCTGTTCCAGGTGATATATACAGTAGTGGCATTCAGTTTTCTTATAAACTGCCACAATTCATAATATTTGCAAAATGTCTGTTGTTCCCCAAAATCTATGGTGAAAGTACTTTCTCCTTTTCTGTGCTTATGTATTTTTCTTATGTCTTTAACAGAAACTCCCATATTGTTGTTAATTATGTGTTGCAGCAATAATACAGATCCATTGAAATATGCAATAGTAATTCTCCCCAGCCACTAATTATTTATAGAACAGTTTGTAGCACTATTTTGTTTTGCTTTATATCCTGCCCACAGCAGTGAATAGGGCTGTGATCTTCCTTTTACAATGAGATTGTGTTTCTCCGTTTCTGTGTCATCCACAACCTAACAGTATTAGTCTAATATGGGATATGGGGAAAGTTTTCTGCACACATCTCAGGCTCTCAAAATTAAACCAAAAGAGGCTAGGCTAAACCTATGGAGAACAAAAACAACACACCTTGCTGAATGGATGGATGCCAAAGAGTGTCTCCCACCAGGATAAGGCTCTCGCTGGACCATCTGGAAGTCACTTAAAGCAAAAGAGGAAGATCAAAGAATAATCCAGTAAAATGGGACTACTTGGATACAGGACAAATTTTCTGTTACTGTGGCGAAATTAAATCAATGCAGCACTTACGTGCATGCAACCTATGCCCCACCATGTGTACAAAAGATTTAGCAGATGGCCAAGCTAATGCTATTGAAGTAGCCCACTTCTGTTCAAAAACAGTCTAGTTACGTTAATATTTTAATTTGTTTTTAATTTTACCTATATTTCATGTATCTCCATAATTTTAAATTGTGCAATATTATTAAGGGAAAGCCTGTCTGAAGAGAAAGGTCTTTCCCTGCTTGCGGAAGGACAGCAATGATGGGGCCAGCCTTGATTCCCGTGGGAGGGAGTTCCAGAGTCTGGGAGCAGCAACTGTGTCCCCACCAAGTGCACCTGTGAGGGTGGCAAGACTGAGAGAAAGGCCTCCCCTGATGATCTTAAATTCTGGGCAGGCTCATAGATGGAGATGTGGTCTTTTAGATAGCTTGGACCCAAGCCATTTAGGGCTTTATAGGTTAAGACCAGCACTTTGAATTGTGCCCAGAAACATAGCAGCAGCCAGTGGAGCTGCTGAAATGGGGGGAGGGGTTTCACATGACCTCCATAACCAGCCCCAGTCAGGAATCCAGCTGCTCTATTTTGGACCCTCTGGAGTTTCCGAACACTTTCCAAAGGCAGCCCCACGTAGAGCGTGTTACAGTAATCCAGTCGAGATGTAACTAGGGCATGTGTCACCGTGGCCAGATCAGCCCTCTCAAGGAATGGGTGCAGCTGGCGCACTAGTTTTAACTGTGCAAAGGCACTCCTGGCCACTTCAAAAACCTGAGCATCCAGGCTCAGAAATGAATCAAGGAGCACCCCCAAGCTGCTCACCTGTGTTTTCCGAGGGAGTGTAACCTCATCCAGCACAGGCTGCAACCCTATTCCTTGATCTGCTTTCAACTTACCTGGAGCACCTCTGTCTTGTCTGGGTTAAGTTTCAGCTCATTCACCCTACTCCAGTCCATTACTGACACCAGACACTGATTTAGAACCGAAACAGCTTCCTTGGATTTAGATGGGAAGGAGAGATAGAGTTGGGTGTCATCAGCATACTGGTGACACCGAACCTCAAAACTCTGGACAACCTCTTCTAGCGGTTTCATGTAGATGTCAAATGGCATAGGAGACAAAACAGATCCCACAGGCCAAAGGAGTCCCCAAGCACCACCCTCTGAGTTCTCCCCTCCAGGAAGGACTGGGGCCACTGTAAAACAATGCCTCCAAGTCCCACCCCAGAGAGACAGCCCAGAAGGATACCACGGTCGATGGTATCGAAAGTCATATTTTACCTATTCCAATAAGAATTTACTTAATGGGAACATGACCTTAGATTCACACGATTTACATTTGACCAGGCGAGTAAAGAAAGTGACTTGATATACATCTAGAATCTGGGAATGTGCAAGGTTTTCTGTCTGGAGTTGTTTTACATTTGCCTTAAGTAGACAGACAGACATTGTTTCTGAACCAAGAAGCTGCATAACTTGAAAAACCTGGCAGGTGATTCTGTGGTAAGCATCTAGGATCTTCTGTCAACGGTGTCTAGGGTGTCTCACTTCAAAATAAGTGTTATTTTATCATGTGAATTTTCTCTCTACATGCCTGTCTGCCTGTATCTTCTTTCATAAAGTGGAAACCCTGGGAAGTTGGCTGTCAAGCCAGCCTGGAAACAAGTTCGCAGAATCCTAACTTTCCCTACTGACACATAACTGGATCTGTATTAACCCCTTCAGGTCTTCTTATTTCCTCATTTTGCTTTGCCCAGTTTGAATGTAACTGAAACACTTTGAAAGGTAAATGAAAATCAGTGATGAAGGCAATTGCGGTTTAACATATTAGCTTCTATTTTTTTTAAAAAAAATGGTGAACTACTGTGCAATACAGTAAATGAAAGTTATATTGAAACTCTATTTTGTTATGTATTTTAAAATGTAGCAACTTTATAACTTTGTTTTAAAAAATACAACCAAAGGTAGTAATAGACATTATTAAATATTTATTTTTTATTTGATTTATATACTGTACCACTGTATTAGTGCAAGTATTACTCTGGGTAGATTACAGGTTAAAGCTTAAGACCCCACATAGCAAAATACATTCAGCAGTATGGCAAATCACAAGTATAGGTCTGAAATTCATACAAAAAGAGGGGGGGGGAATTAAAATTAACAGCATCTGAGAGAATTAGTTGTTGAATAATTTTGTTTTCATGAATTTCCCGAAAATTAGGAGGGAAGAAGCTTGGTGTATCTCAGTTGGTAACTTATTCCAGAGACTGGGAGCCACCACCTAAAAGGCCTGATTCCTTCCTAAAAGGCCTTTTCAGCCTCCCTCAGTGTGGCTACTTTTAGCAACATGGACCAAGGGGAGTGGGTGAAATGAGTAACTGATTTCTGAAAGAGACATTTTGACAAGTATCGAGGTGCTAAACTGTTAAGGGCTTTATAGGACATAACCATCACCTTGAATTGAGCACAGAAACTATCAGGGAGCCAATAAAGGCATGCAAAGGCTGGGGATATATGTCTGCTGTATTTTAGACCTGCTGAAATTACTGTTTTAAGGGCAGCCCTGCACAGAGAGGATTATAGTAGTCTGTTTTTGAGATTACCAATGTATGAACCACTGTTGCTAGGCATTTCTTATCCAGGTAGGTGCACAACTGGGCAATCCCAGACTTGATAAACAGAACTTTTGGCCACGGCTGGTATTTGAGCCTCCATAGAGAGTGCCAAGTGTAGGAATACCTTCAGGCTGCAGACTGAATCCTTCAGGTGGAATGTAATGCCATCAAGGTCTGGAAAGTTTCCCTCCAACTGGTCCAATAATCCTCCTAACAGGAGGATCTCTATCTTACCTGAATTCAGTTTCAGTTGATTGGCCCTTGTCCAGTCCATTATAGACTCTAGGTGGTGCTCAAGGAACTGTACCCATGCTGTTTCAATATAATGCTGCAGCCAGAACCCCAATTGAAATTTACCCAGACTATCAGTTTCTTCCAAGAACACCTGCAACTGGTCAGCTATCACTCTCTCAGTTAACTTGCCCCAAAACTGAATATTTGAAATGGGTCTGTAGTTGTTCAAATCATGTTCCCAAATTTGTTTTCTTAAGAATTGGCTTTATTATAGTTTCTTTTAAACAGAAGGGCACATGGCCTTCCTGAAAAGAAACACTGATAATATGGATGGCTCATTCTAAACTTGTATCCTTGACAGATTTTCATAGCCAAGATAGGCAAGGATCTTTAAAAAGAGGTAGTTGCAGTAGATATTAGCAGAGGTAGCCAGCCTGACAAGAGTTAGAAATCCCATAGTGTCTGCACTCATCCTCTTGCTCTTTTCCTTTCCTTCTGCTCCTTCTGAACACTGTTGCCAAGAAATCAGAAGGACACAGAGATGCTTCAGGACATCTATGAAGGAATTAGGGGAAAACATCAAGCGTAAGAATATGTTGCTGGAGAACAAGGCCAAGATCATTCATATTTTGGCATTCCCAATTACTATGATGAATGTGAAATCTGACAGGAAAAATTGATTCCTTCAAAATACAGGAGACCGTTATGGATAACTATGAATTACTAGAAAGAAAAATTAATGGGATCTAGAACAAATCAAGAGTGAGTTCTCACTGGAAGCTAAAATGCCTAATCTAGGCATATCATGTGAAGACAAAATTCAGTGGAAAATATAATAATGCTACAGATATTTGAAGACCTCAGGAAGAGACAAAGACCAAATATGAGATGGATTGATTAAATAAGCAAATGATGGCCTTTTGATTGCAAAATCTGAGCAGGGATCTTAAATATGTGGCCTTTATTTATTTATTTGTTTATTTTGGAGGTTGGTAATTCTTAGAGCTGCCAGAAACCAGAAGTGACTTGATGGCACATAACAACAATTGCTCTTTTGCTTCTTGCTTAACCAGCTCCATGCCAGTCTGTCCCATTCCACCCCACCTAATTAATCAGTTTTAAAAAGAAAAATACACTGACAGGTACATCCTTAGCATCCATGTCAGGAGTTAGATGTCTCAGTTTCACAGTCTTGGTACTAACACAGAGATAAGAGATTGGCCAAGCAGGGTCCTGCAGGTACTGTTGGATTGCAACTTCCACCATTAGCTAGGCTGGTTAAAATTTGTGGGGGCTGTGTCTAACAACATCTAGAGGGCCACAGTTTGATCACCCAACACACACACACACACACATACACACATTAATACAACTAGCATACCTTTGAAATCATTAGTGTCTCAACGCTCAACCATGTGCTTCCTTTTCTTCTTTATTTGTTTGACTCACAGGCTTTTTTTCTTACTCACTGGTTGCTGTTTTGTTTTGTTTTTGTTTTTTTGCTCTTTCCCCCTCATACTAATTCAGCCTTTTCTTCACTTCACTTTACTTCCCTAACATATCCTGCTCTTTCTGAAGTGGCTGATAAATTGTGCTGCTTCTTACTGGGTCCTGCAAAGAGAAAGCAGCTATGAAGAAATGATTCTCCCAGCCCTGCGTCCAGCCTTGTCTCTAGGGAAGATCAGGAAAGCCCAGTGTCCAAAGATGGTTTTGTTGTTGTTTAGTCGTTAAGTCATGTCTGACTCTTCGTGACCCCATGGACCAGAGCACGCCAGGCCCTCCTGTCTTCCACTGCCTCCTGGAGTTGGGTCAAATTCATGTTGGTAGCTTTGATGACACTGTCCAACCATCTCATCCTCTGTCATCCCCTTCTCCTCTTGCCCTCACACTTTCCCAACATCAGGGTCTTTTCCAGGGAGTTTGCTATAACTGTGGAAATAGTTTCTGAACTACTGTATGTTGTAATTTTAATGCATGCTCCAAACAGCTAGACATGGTAGTGCAAAGTAAAACTAAGAGTTGGGCTGTACCAGTCCAATACCTAACACTTACTAACTAATTTTAACTCACAAAAATGAATCAATCTATTAAGAAAGACAAAATAAACCTGAGATGTGCATCTCAAGGATCGCCTTAGCATCCATTCCAAGTTTTAAGTTCCTAGGTTTCATGCTCCTGGGGCAATGCTGGAGGCACACACACAGCCACACACATTTTTTATTAGTACAGATTAGACAAGAGATTATGGCTGTAATCTTACACATCCTTAGAGGAATGCATTCCACTGGATTGGATTGGATTGGATTGGATTGGCCTTACTTCTGAGAAAACCTGCTCAGGAACAGACTGTATGGCTAGTTCAGTTGTCATGACTTAAATGTTTCTCAATGGATTGCTAGTTCTTTCATTATCAGTAGTAAAATAACTAAGAAAATAGAGAAGAAAGAAACCATTAAAAGCAGCCTGAGTCATTTATGAGAGAACTAGCTGTTATGTTATTTAAAGAAAATGTACATTTCTTTTGGTGGCGTTCAGGCTGGGCTTTCCTCATCATTCATACCCCAACACCATATACATCTTTCTCATTTTACAACCCTTTAAGCCCATGTTGCCAAGTTAGCTGAGCCGTATTTGGACAGTTACTCAATACAGAAATTTAAGTAGCTATGTTTTAAAACGTCTACTCTCCATTTCAACTGGCACTGGAGGAGTATACATAAATCTTGGACTCTGCAAGAAATACAGGGAAGGTTCCTTACGATCCAAATAGATTCCTGATACATCTTATCTAAAGATTATTACACTTATTAGGTATTGGACCAATAAATCTGACTCCTGGTTTTACTTTGTGCTACTGTGCACAGCTGTTTGTGTTATACACAGAAGATACTGTACAGGGTAGTTCAGAAGCTGCTTCAACACTTCACAGCAGATAGATTTCGAACAGAACATTTCAGAGGAGACCTACTTTACCTCAGCTCCAAAAAAGAACTTCACTTCAGAAACATGAGAATCTTTTTGACTGAACTATATGAAGCTTGCCAGCATGAGACCTCTTTATGCAATGGTGAAGGCTGACTACTTCTAGATGAAGAGGTAGAGATATTTTTATGCCACTAGCCTGCAAAGATTATGATTTTTAAAATTAGGCATCTGTACTTCGTCTATTTTTTGTAAGAACTGGGTGAAATTTGCAGGCACTGTAGTTTCGTATGAGGGAATGAAGCTTGCCAAATTTCAGAAGGATAAGTGCAGGGCTACACATGCAAGGGCAACCTTTATGGTTGGGAATATTAAAAAGATTCACTCTCTTCTTTGTTCTGTGGTCAATTTGTGGGAAAATAGCAAACATTACAGAGATTCCCACATGTAAGTAACTTGCAGAGTTTCACATTGGTGGAAAAAAATGGGGGAAGTATTCGTACAAAATTGAAAAGTAAAGCTCGGGAAGACTCTTATTGGACCACTTAAATATTCAAAACAGGTGAGTTCTCCCCCACTTCCTCAAGTTGTGCAATGCCTAGCCTGAAGAAGGGTCCTGCTAGCCTCTGAAGCTCACCTATTATTAATATTTTAGTGGCCCAAAGCATGTATTACCCATCCTTGTTTTCAGATAGATGCAGGAGTTAGGAAGGTAATCTCTGCTCATATTTAGCACCGAAAACAGTGGTGATACTTTATCCTTAATGAAAAGGAAAAGCAATGGTTTACTAAAAATATATACAGTATGACAGCTGTATGAAGTAGTGACCACTAAAAGTTATTAACAGTCGTTTTCAGGTCTTGCAAATTAAAGTCTGTGGTTTATTGAGTCAATCCACTGCTTATTTGGTCATCCTCTTTTCCTGCTGCCTTTAACATTCCCCTTCACTGTCAACATCAGCATTCAACTTATGTGCCAAGACCACATATTAAATTTAACGTAATAAAATTTTTGTCTTAATGTTCAACTGTAATCCTACTTTTGCACTTCTTTCACTTACATCACAAGTGATTTCAAGGGTCAGTGTTTCATGTTAGTGATACAGTATTTTCTGCTTACCTTAAGTTATTGTAAATTAGTATCTGTGTAATGTAAATATTTTTCAACTACACCAAAATGTGGTTTCTGTGTAAGATGTAACAGTATTCCACATTATATCAGTATAACGGGTTCCACACAATCCCATGGCATGCATTCAGCTATTCTGGGCAGACAGGATTATGCTGATAAAGTGAGAGGCTGCTAATTAGGGGCAAGATATTATCACAGATTATGACACTAAACATTTAATAAAATATTTATATCCTTCCTATATCTAGTGGAAACTCCATGCCAACAATACCAATAAAATAGCAGAAACAACAAAGAAGTAGATCATTATTCCCCAACCTCATGTCTTCCAGATGTGTTGAACCACAACACCAGGCATGCTGGCTGGGGGCACCATGTGTCAGAAGTTTATGTCAATGTTATCTACATCTACTTACTAAAGGCAAAGGGAAAAAGGCATCCATTGAGCTTCCCTTGTTTCTCATGTACAATAATATTCCCCAGACTTTATGTATGACATCATATTATTCCATAAAATCTGACACACTGCAGGAGTCATGCTTCCACCACCCCCATCAAGTACCAGCTAAATAGGTGGGATTGGCTGAAATGTTGCTAAAATGATCAGCAACCACCTAATGGGTGGGCTTTTCCTCATGGCTGGTGCTAATAAAAACTCTTTGACAGTGTAGACATACAAGGACATGTCAGATGTCCCGTTAGACTCAGTAGCACCTCTAATATTACACAGATACCAAAGTCCTTATGCAACACTTGCTACTAGGCCACCTTCAGAGGGCTTGAGTAGAGCTTTCTGACCTACTGGATATTAATGGCTCCGTGTACCTTTACATGGTGAGGCTCCATGCGGAGCTACATATTCACCACTGTGGAATAAACACCCCTTAATCTAATATGGATTAGTTAGCCTGTTTTTGTTTTTACTGACACAGAAGGAAAGAGAGTGAGAACTACTTGGGGCATTAGAGAAAGAAAATAAATGTGTATGTACCATATCGTAAAAACTCCTTTAATAACTAGGGCCTTGTTGAATGTTTTAGGGATTTATTAAAACAATTTACCAAATAAAATATACTCCTGCCCACATGATTAATGTGAGTTGCCAGTTCCTTCCTGCTCAGGTTATTTATATTTCATGCAAGAGAGGAGGCAAAAGTGTTTCCCTCTCCCCCCCCCCCACTTTTTTTTTTAAACCAAAGCAGTCTTTTATAAATGCAGTGAAGAAGCAGAAAAGATGATTTGGCTTTCAGTTGGAATACACCAAATTATGAGTGTAAGGTGGTGTATCTTGAGCACCAACAGTTCCCTACTTGTCCTATAGCTTCCAAAGTCACACTTTGGAGCTGCTTGTAGTTCAAGTCCGATCTGAACAATGGCCTAGGCCCCTTTCCCTACACTCTCTCTTCATTTCCAAGACCTAATTCCTCAAGATTCGGTCACGGGTAGACCAGAGGAAAAGTTAGACTATCACAGTTATTTATTTTGCTCATTCCTTGTTTTTCACTTGTTTGTTGATTATAATCTTTATTTATTATTCAAATAATTATTTCTTATTTTTAAAAAAAACATTAAAAAATCACCAAAAAGGACAAAAATCTCATAAAATGATCCATCAAAAGCAATGCTTTAGGAGTAATTAGAAAAATTCTAAAACTAACAGTGGTACTACTTGTTACAATACTTTGAAAAATAATATTATGCCCTTTTTACCAAAAAAAGTGATGCATTAGAAGTAACATAGTGATTTGCAGGGAATTACTTCCAGGCTTTGGGCTAGAAATAAAGTTTCTTGAAAAGCTATTTTATTTTTTCCAAAAGATTTCTGCCTTGCCTCTCCATAGCTAATGTCTAAGGTGGCTCAAAACAGTGGAAAAAACAAAGTCAATACAAATAGCAATAAGTAGCAAATATTAAAGTTTGAAACAGCAAAACAACTACAATAAAGTCATTTGTAGCTGAGAGGAATAACGATTATGCAATTGCTTCACAACAATATGATAAGATTATTCTGTGCTTAACATCAAAAGGATAACAATAGCTATACTGAACACACATATTTTGGAATAGCATTTTAGATTGCACCTAGACCATATTGGGAGCCAGTGGATACCAATGGTTATGCTACTTGAAGCAAAGTACAAAATGGCACCTCTTCCCGTGCTCTGGTATAGTTGTTGTCTGGAATCCTATTTTACCATGGGCAAGGGTATAATGTTGTTCACCATAGCTGAGGAAACAGGCTGATTTCAGGGGCTCAGGGCAGGTTGTGTTGCATATTCACTTACATTTTGCAACATTGGGAACAAATGGAGAGTTCAAGAAGAATACCTGTAAGCTGTCACCAGACTGCTACTGCTCTATTGCCAAAAGGTAGGACATTCTTTATGAAAAAGGATGGACTCTTGCATTAAATTTGTACGTGCTAATCTAAACTAATATAGCCAAATACCATAATTAGACATTATTACTGTTATGTAAGTGGAAATACACTAATGCTTTCCATATTGCACAGTATGCTTTCCATGCTGTAGTGTAAAGCATTCAGAACTGCTTGCTTTTTACAAGTAGCTTGACTTTCACCGGTATTCATAAACAAAAGCATGGAATGTCTTTGTCCTTGTGCTTTTGAGCAGAGATGTTGATAATTCTAGCCAGCTTCTGTGAGATAAGCAGCTTTAGAAGATCCTTTGAAAACCTGAAATGGTCTAGTAAATGCTTACAGAATGATATTATTGCAGGTATTGTAAGTACTCCAATTATTCTTTATTGCTGCCATCTGGTGGAATAAAAGCTAATGAATATTACTTTGCTTCAGAAGCAAAAGCTAAAAAAAGTCTGTGAAACTAATTTAGTTTATATTTTAAACTTAATTAATTTCATTGTCCTGTTCATTATCCTGCTTTAATAGCTAGATAGCACTAGCTATTTAGACTCATTGATATCATGGTATAGCAGGATTACAATTCATGTTGCCCTAAAGCCCCATAAATAGGATTGGAAAATGTGTTGTTGCTTTATGCGTTACATGCAGAATAACGATGGAACTATGTTTTCAGTTAATGCTTTGGAACACAATATGAACAAAATATGCTTTGATTGTATTCCTGCATTGAGCAGGGGGTTGGACTTGATGGCCTTGTAGGCCCCTTCCAACTTCACTTTTCTATGATTCTATGATTCTATGAAAAGTATGGGGTTGACACATGAGAATTAGCTTGAAAGATAGACATGCCACAGTTGATTTTGATTACAGAAATTATACAAAAAGGTGCCATTCAGATAGAGCTCATAGAGAAAGTGAAGAATGGACCATGGATAGCAACTAAAGACATTTATGCTGGTGTAATTCTATGGGTAAAATACTTTCATTTTAGATAATTTTTTTAATGTGTGTCAGGTAATAATTGCTTAAGGATATGAATTATATTCTTTACATTTTAGAATGTGCAAAAATATCTTTTTCTGATTGGATATTTTTATGATTACAAGCTTTTACGTTTTTACAATGATAGTTTTCTTGTATATGAAATACAGATTACGTAAAAGCATATTAAAAAGTATCAGCTTGGTTGATTCATTTTTCTACTTAGAAATAGTAGAATAAGAAGACAAAATGTCTGAAGAGGGGAGAACGTCACTATGAATGATATATAACTTATTTTTCTCCCCAGAATAAAGCTGAAGCATTTTTACAAGAGTATCCAGATGAATTTTCATTCTGAAGTGCTAATAGCTATAAGAGTGCCACACAAACAACAGAACTTTCCCCTGTGGAGAGGAATGTTTGCAGTGGAAGAACAGGCTTACTTCTGATCCCTCAGAGTTCACATCTCTGCTGGCTATGTGGGAGAGCTGAGGACAGGGTAAAGTGTTGGGACCCTAACCTGACAACATTATTTGAGAAATGGAAGGGACACTCTACAAAAAAGGTTATGTTTTCTGCATTTTATTTTGTTCTGTTTAATTTTAGGGGAGGCAGCTCATGCTATCTTTGGCAGTTTCACATCTTAGCCTTTGACAGAGAAGGTTCTGCTCCTATCCTAATCTCATTCCAAAGCCACCTGTTTTTGACACCACCTAGTAGGAAAACATGGGAACACTCCATGAAAAATGGTTCTATATGCTGGCTTCTGTTTTGCTTTCTTTGTGAAGGATATTAGTACTGTCTATGACAGCTTCTGATCTCAGTTCCTCTATCTCATTTCAAAAATAGCCCATATTTTAAACCAACTTTGAAAAACATGGAAGACACACCTAAAAATGATCCACTATGATAATCTGTGCTGGATTTCTGGTTTTTTTTGTTAGTGCTAACATTGAAATGTTCCCACCCAAGAAGTTCTTGGCTGCTTGAGGTGAATTAATGAGACTCATGTGGAGATTTGAAAAATGCTTTAAGAATTGGTGTATTGCTTGGCTTCCCAACTCAGGTGTTCCTATTTTGAGGTGGGGAAGGGGTGGTAGAGTTGGGGACAAAGAAGAAGGATGTATGGAAAGGGCAGAGAATAGGGTAGAGAGGGAATGGGGGCTTAATGGTGTCATGAGGCAATAAGCAGACAAAAATAAAAACAGCAACAAAAATTTTTAAAATAGAAAACACCTTAAAGACTAACTTGCTATATTTCAGTGTGAGCTTTCATGGATATAGCCACTTCTTCAGACACAATAAAGTGAAACAGATCTATAGGTTATATATGTGGTAGATACAGGAGATGGATCAGCAAGGTGACAATAGCAGTATTGTCACAAATAATTAATAGTAAGAATGTTAGTTTCATTGTCTGAAATCCTGTTGCTTAGCATAGTAAGTTGCACTAGAGTATGCCCATTAAATCAGTGGCAATGCGGTGAGTCAACTCCTCGATAAGTTCCATTGATTCAAATGGGCCGATTGACTCTAGTTGCAACTTACTTTAGCATAGCAAGTCTCAGAGAGTACAAGAAGAGCAGAGCAATCTCTTTTTTTTTTCATCCAGCAATCTTCTGGAGGCATGCTTCTCGGTAGTGTTGCTGATTTGTTTATAGTAGTCTTACCCACCTGATGCCTTTCAGAAGTGTTGGACTATAATTCCTGATATCTAGGGACAGCATGGCCATTTGCCATGCTTTGGTAAAGATGATAGAACTTCTGAAAGGCATCAAGTTGGGGAGAGATGTTTTAAAGAGAAGCTGATTAATGATTCAGATGTGAAAAGTACTGTTGCTCTCCAATAGAAGCAATTTTATGCTGTCAGTTTAAGTAAGGTTTTCCATCATTTTTTGACTGTTTATATATGCTTCAGCTTGCCATTGTTGTTGTTGTTGTTCTTAAAAACATTTAAAACCATCTATTATTAACTCAGGTTATAGGACCAAATGCTGGCTGCAGGAAACTCTGTGGCAAAATGGTGTTCACAAGTAGCGTAAGCATCTTTGGGGTCATATTCTTTAATTCTCGCCAAGAAATGACTCAGTGTAAAACTAGCATACCTAGGACTGATTTTAAATTGAATTATTTTCCCATTGGTGATGAAAAGACAGGAAATGTGAAATGTCATTATGAGGCTGCTAGACCATCTGGTAAAAGCTCCTGTATAAAAAGTGCAAATGAACAACACTGAAATACTAAACATCACCTGAAGACATTTAGACCCTCTGGAGACCTATCATTCATACACGCTTGGTTAGGTAATAATAATGTGCATTTATTTGGGCAACAACCAAGCAAAGCCCCTTTAAAGTGTCTCATTTGCAATGAATCCAGGGGCAAGTATTTTTTTAAAAAAATACCTGTCTGTCTGTCTATGTATCTGTCTGTCTACCTACCTACCTACCTACCTACCTATCATTCATTCATTCATTCCAGGTAAAAAAATAAAATAGACCAATCAATCTTTGAGGAAAGAGCCATAAATCAAAAGGCCATGGTGAGAAGCTAGCAGTTTCTCATATATTCCAAAAGTAATATTTTAAAACTGACATGCTGACAGGGTGGTCCAGGCCAAAAAAGTTATTGCATTTGTGGTAAACAACCAAACTTTTCTCAATAAACTGCAATTTGCTCATCATTTCAGTTGCAAGAATGCTCTTGGAATTAACATTCTTGATGGACAGTCTTTGTTGCAGTTTTTATTTCATTTCTGGTTATCATCAGGGATTTCATTTAAGAAGAAATAAATGGAATGGCCTGGTTTTATTTAGTGAGTAGCAACTGAGTGGTTGTTTGTCTCATTAAATGTTCACTGTTTCAAGAGCCATTACAGGTGGTGTCTGGGTTGCCAACCCGTTTATTTACAATGACTCGTTCCTAAAAGCAACGTCTACTAAGAGAGGCTGGGCTATGAGGTCTGTTAGGAATCCCAGGTGGAATTCTGTCTGAGCTGGACCCAGAAAGAACACTACGTAGGTGCAAAAATGGAGAAGAAACAATGAAACAAGTGATAGTTAGCACCATTGCGTTGGACTTAAATTACACTTCTGTCCAAGGTAAGCTAAAAGAGTGAACCCTTTTCAACTCACGGAAAATACATCTCAAGGATTGTACTGTTAATGATGTTTCAAACAGATCCGCTGAAATTACCGAGATTAAATTAATCACAGCCATCTTGTCTGATTAATTTCAGTGAGTTTACTGAAAATCTGACTTGGGGGCAACTACATTGGCAAAAATGCAGTAAATGCTTTAGGACTGGGACAGTCAGATTTATATTATTTTCTGTTGACTACAGGACACACAAGTAAACACAAATCAGTTTGGAGTCCCCCTCCCCATCTGGATTGTTTTCCTCCACTGCTGGGGCTTCTTCTCTCTCTCTCTCTCTCTCTCTCTCTCTCTCTCTCTCTCTCTCTCTCTCTCTGTAGTAAACACATTCACATCAGTTCAGGCAGTATGATCACTTGAGCCAATATGGATGGATCTGTAGCCATTCTATTTCAAGCCATTCCACCCGATTATAGTAGCAGTGAAAGAGGAAGGCAGTGGGGAAACTGGCTGCCAATTTGGTCCTCTCCTCCCCAAACCAGGTGCCTGGGCCTGCCTGCCTGCCTGCCTTCCTGCCTTCCAAGACTTAGTGCCATTGAACCAAGGCACCTTGTTGAGCAAAGGGAAGAAAAAAGAGTGAGGAGTCAGCAGATGGGAGGAAATTATCAACCTGTCTTCTTTGCAGCTTGTTAAGATAGCTCTGCTATAACCCATTATCCTGCAAATCTGGAGAACTACAGCAAAGCTACCTTAACAAGCTGCAAACAAAGCTGATTGCCACTTTCATCCTCTTTCTCTGCTGACTCTTATGTGGTTGGTTAAATGAATTCACTGGGAAAACCTGACTTCACAGGTCCAGCTTCACAGTGGAACCACTTACATTTTCACACCCTCACTCTGCAACAAACTCATTTTGTTTAAATTATCCATTCCATATCTGTGTGAAGAATTAGATCTGCAGGTTGAGTTCATTTTCTTAGTTGTTCTTTTAGAATCACAGCCATAGTTCACAACTACAGAAGTGTGTGAGCTGCCCTGAGAACCTTTTGCTGTATTGGAACATATAAACATAATGAAGAATGAATGAAAGAATGTTTGGGGGGTTTCTTGGATGAGCATACAGGGTAAAATCAAATATTGAGTGAGAAGACTTTTCCTTGTATAGCAAATGATACACTTTCCCTCTTCTCAGTGCAGCCACCCTATAATCAGCTCCAACCCTACAGAGGAGATCTGAAGGGTGTGTATTAATAAAAATTGCATCCACTGAGATCATAATGGGTGAACATGAACAGCACAGATATAGTCCAAAGACTGATTCAAAACTTACCGGTCAATACTGCAACCACAAACAACGTAAGATGTTTGGCTTTTTCTTTCAGTTTAAGAAAGATGGAACCACTTCTGACTCCTTTTGTAGCAGATTAAATAGAAACTTATAAACCAATCCACACAGGCCAGGTCAGCTGCAGTATTTGGACTGTAGCCAATTTGCTGCCATGGAAATCAACCAAGTCAGTTTAAATCCATATACTTTAGTATAACTGAGATGTGAAACTGACTGTGAGTAAAGCATTCAAGCACATAAGGAGAGACTGGTTATGCTATTCCTTTGAGATCTGAGCTACCCCATTTCCCACCTCTCCCACTATTGGTGGTCTTCTGAATATTCCACAGATGTTTCTTCTGTTCTCCTTGTTCTTGTATGCCTATTTTTTTTCCAAGTGATTATTAGGAGCAGCTGTTTCCATGTGTATGCCTCCTGCCTCACTGCCCTCTAGTGCTACACATTGCTTTGTGTTGCAGTTTGTATCCAGAACAAGGATGGAGATAGAGGAAGAATATCATATATGCAACTCATATTTAACACATTTTAAATCATCTTATTGTACAAATTCAGAATGTGTGAATTGGGTCAGACGGGTGGGGTGAATCAGTTTACCCCATGGATGGAGGATATAATAAATTATTGAATTATTTGACTGCATTCAGGATTTTATCTAAAATGTTAATTGATCCCTGTAATCAACAGCAGCTGCAGCAGCTCAGAAAGAGGGTAATCCTACAGTTGGGAAAACTGAGGCAGTTGCTTCTGGCATCAGGATGGTGGGGGGCAGTGAAATAAGATGGACTCTACCACTGCTAAAAGAAAATGTATTAAAGGAGGGAGGAGGAGGAGGAGGAAGAAGGTGCTGTTCCATGGAGTCCCTTGCTGGCCCAGCTACTCTGCTTATCTTGGAAGCATTCTTGCAGCCAAGACACTTTGAGAGAGCTGCAAGAAATCCTCCACATGTACTGCTGGTTCTGTTTTTGGGTATGTCTCCCACAGTGACCTAGGTAAAGTCTTTATGAGAAGGGGGACAAGTCTAGCCATTTGGCCTGGTTCTTACCTAAGCCAAAGATGCATGACTGCCATGCATTCTCCAATTAAAAAACAACAACAATTTTTTTACATTAAAACATTTTTACCCCTCTTCCTGAACAATGGGGGCCATGTGTAATGGCCTGGCCCTCATCTGAGCTCTCAGATGGTCTGTGAAGCCCAAAGCAGCACTCAAGTTGGTTTAGGAGTTCTCTCAACCATGGAATTTGCTTTGGTCTTTTGTCGGTTAAAAATCAAGTGATGCAAGAGCAACCTGGGGCTTAGTTTCTCCCTCTAGAATCTCTGCCCCAACCTAAACATAACAGTGGAGAAAAAAGGGAATCAAATCTCTCCTCCCCCCCCTGACCCAAACATGGTGGTGTATTAAAAAAGGAATCATACTCCCCACCCCTGGATTTTCTGAAATGAAAGGTGTGACTACTACCAGTGTGTTGGATCACTGGTGGATTGGTATTCTGTGCCATCAGTAAGATTCTTTTCTGAAGGCCAAGAGATTAGTGTTGTCTAGACAAAAGCAACAGTGCTCTGTGGTCACTGTTTGAGTTAACAGTAGATTTCATTTCAGAGGATTAAGAGGTGAGTGTAGGCTGGGCAACAGTGCTCAGCTGGCATGGGTAGATCTAGAGTGCTAGAGAAATAACAGTTTACGTTTCAGAGGATCCAATGTCCACTTAACGTAGGATGGATCTATGGAAAGGCACAAATTGCATAAGGAGTGAATTACATGGCTTCCCATGTGGGTGGAGGGGAAGGAAGGAAGGAAGCTAACTGGTGGGAGCTTTACTTGCACACTGGAGGTTGAGCAGTAGTTGATGGCCTCATCACAGATCACAGGTCACCCCCATTCATCCTCCTCCCCCCCCCCAAATTGGACACATACAGCTATGTACATATACTTCAAAATGTTTGGGAACAAATCAAATTGGGTGGGTTACAAATTGGCTCAAAAGAAATCAGTTGCAATTTGTATGACAATAATGTCGATGTATCAGAATGGTTGGTGTTCACTCACCTCTACTAGCCACTGCCTATAGAGTCTGTTTTGTCCATCTCCTTTAATTTCAGCCAGAAATGTAAACCTTGAAATTGTATATTTTTTAAAAAATAATTCTCTCTCAGAATCTGAGACTTTAAAATTCAGTTCATTCAATATGTATGTAAATCTATCTCTGATGTGAAGAAAGTAAGAAGAAAGCTTCTTAATATAAACAGAGAGAAGAAAGTTTGTAAGGAATTACCAAAGACTTATTCATGTATTTATTTTAACCAGATCTTTAAACCAAGGACATCCATAAGGTCACCATAGGTTTTATTTAATGATATTGTTAGCCACATTGAGTCCCACTTTTTAAGATAAGGTGAGATATAAATCTAATTAAACTATTAAATACTGTATCATAGATTAATGCTTAAAGTTTACTGTTGGAAGAGCCCTCAAATGACTTCTCCATTCTTGGATGTATTTACAAAGAAACAAAGAAAAATGAGGAAAAGTGGGTAGCAAATGGGGGAAATTTATTTACATTTGGGAAGAATAATTGATCGTGCCCACTTAACCTCTGATTGCCACCATGCTCCCTGCTTTCTTCCTTGAATATAGCTGGGAAATTTTCTAATAGAATACTGCTAATCAACTTCACAGTCTAGTATGTGTGTGCTAAAATGTACTCTTCTTTTTAAAAAAACCTCTGTATGTCTAGTATTCTAATGATTTTTCCTGGGTAATTCATACTTGTTGAAAAACAGCCCTGACTATTGCTTTGTGTTTGGGTGGGAAGTGGTTAACCTGAAAAAAGAAGTCAACATCTGGGATTTTCCCTTGCTTGGTATCACTTTGTGAATGGTAGTGAGCACAAGAGATTATCTTGTAGACCGTCTTGACTGCTGCCATTGGTGTTGTCAACCTTCAAACTGCTCATTGCTGTGTAAAATTTGGCATCCTTTTTCCTAGTGGCAAGACAGGCACAATATTGTGCAGCAATATCAGTCCATCTCCTGGCTTTTTGAATTGTAGGTACAGAAGCATAGTATCCCACATTCATAGAATCATAGAATCACAGAGTTGGAAGAGACCACAGGGGCCATCGAGTCCAACCCCTTGCCATGCAGGAACTCCATCAAAGCACTCCCGACAGATGGCCATCCAGCCTCTGCTTAAAAACCTTCAAAGAAGGAGACTCCACCGCACTCCGAGGCAGCATATTCCACTGCCGACCAGCTCTGACTGTCAGGAAGTTCTTCCTGAGATTCAAGTGGAATCTCTTTTCTTGTAGTTTGAAACCATTGCTCCTTGTCCTTGTGTCTGGAGCCGTGGAAAACAAACCTGTCCCTTCCTCGACATGACATCCCTTCAAATATTTAAACATGGCTATCATGTCCCCTCTTAACCTTCTTTTTGTAAGGCTAAACATTCCCAGCTCCCTAAGCCGCTCCTCATAGGACATGGCTTCCAGACCTTTGACCATTTTGTTCGCCGTCCTCTGGACACGTTCCAGGTTGTCAACATCCTTCTTGAATTGAGGTGCCCAGAACTGGACACAATACTCCATAAACTGGAGGGTTTTTAAAATGTATTTAAATAAATATGCCTGGATTGTAAAAGGAGAAAACAGGCATTTGCCTTAACAAGTGATTTGATCCTCAGATTCTCAAATAGAAGAGGTCTGATTTCTGCCACTGTTAGTTTGCTTGGAATGCTTCATGGTATGATCTTTTGAAATCTCATCCATTCTGTTTAGAAATGCCTCCCCCTGCTCGCCATATTCATCCTTTCAATGACCTTATGAAAATATTCCCACACAGACAGCTTACAAAGTGTGAGACACTGTATTTTCATTACATTTAAATGGGGGATGTCCAATTTTCATTCTGCCCTCCATTGTGTCAGAAGCTTGAGACAGCTTTCACAGTGGGAAAGCGATCAGTTTACTGTCAAAATGATGGACTTTGACCAAAGATCAGGTTTGACATGTTAGTTGTGCTTGGGGGTTGGGATTTAGTAAGTTTCAGTGTGTTAAATCCGTGTCTGTGAAGGCCAGAACGGATGAAATTTTGCCCTGGCTCAAAGAAACAGCGGTTCTCAAATGATGGATAGGTCTATTTCCCTCTTTGCTGCAGCTTCATATATATGCTGTTATTGACAGGGCCAAGAGTGTGCTGGACATGAAGACATACTGAGAAGCAAAAAAACCACACACAAACCCATTATGTATACCACTAGTGATTCCAGCCTTGTAACCAGACATGCACAAGCCAATATTTTTACAGATGCAATGTACTTATCATTACAAAAAGAAGGTGCCAAGAGTGAAGTAGAGATTATTTCAAAGAGTTGGTCTGCCAGTTTGAACCAGTTTAAAAATCTGGTTTTAGAGAAAGCATTTCCTACTGGTGAGGAGCAGTACACCCTCCATGTGGCAGAGCCCAGTGCCATTAGCAACAGTATGAATGCTCAAAATTCAGCCTGAACATTTGAAGCAGACTTGCAGACAGTAAAAGTATTTGAATTGATAGATTGTGTCACTCCTTTTTTAATAAATAAAGAATAAATCCTCATGATTGCACCATATTGTGGATATCGAAATTCTGCAGACTTCATAAACCATGGCTGGTAAATCTTTAGCTTTCCAGTATGTTGACATACAAATCTCATCATCACCACCTGTCATGGCTACTGATAAGGGATTGTGAAGTTGTCATCAGAAACATCTGGAGTCCAAAGGTTCCCATTTCTGCCCTAAACAGTATTTTAAACATTTGCCATTACGGATAAGCAAAATGGTTCTTGCAAATTCTCTAAGAGATTCTACCGCTCTTCTGATAATGTAGGGCTAAGTTATGAAAGGACATTGCATATTTTAAAATGGGGGAATTGCAACATGGAGCCCATGGCCACCATTGTGTCTACTTATGCCTCCCCCAATGCCCCAGGCTTCAGAATTCCTTCAGGGGCCACATGCAATCCATGAGCAACCCACAGTCAACACTTTGCTTGTAGACTAAAGTCTAGGCTAAAATGACTAAATTTAGGTTATCATAGTTTGGACATATCATGAGAAGATAAAACTTACTGGGAAAGACAGTGACCAGAATCCTGTTGCCCTCTCATGGCTAACTGACAAGGTGGCAGGTGAATTTTATAGCTGCATTATTTGTTTTGGTGTAATGTGGATCCCGCCACCACCCAGTGCTTGTGTTTCTCTGAGCACCACCAGTTTCTTTCTATGAAATGAGTATCTGGTTTGGTTTTGAAAAGGCAAATACTGAATTTGGCATTTGAGACTCTCAGACTCTATGTGTGCCTTGTTCTCAGTTATTTGGTAGTTAGTCATCTCCAAGCCTCATCAGTTTGCCTTCTGAGAAACTGCAGCTTGTGACTTGTCACAGCCTCCATGGCGGCTGTTTCCTAAATGGGCAAGCCAACCCACTCTGATGCTACCCATTTTGTGAGACTGCCTATGACACTCTGAAAGTTCCAAATGTGTCAACCAATCCCCAAAGTGTTGGGACTCTGAGGCTAAAATAAAATTCCTTCCAGAGCAGTTGAAAAAAATGATGGCCAACATTAAGCTCCCTTCTATTAGTATATTTTCCAGCTCAATTATATGTTACAACAGACTAGTTCAATATTATCCTGGAGTTATAGTTATTATTCTGTTAAGCAGTAGATGTTGATGGTTGAGTGTGTATCATTTTAACACCAAAATAGTGCCATCTGAAAACAAGGTGGTAGTTTCTGCATGCTTGTGAAATTCCTTAGCTATGCAAATGTTTATAGCTCCCCCTGCTTTTTAACTGTCAGACAAGCTATAGAATGGAGACACTCATAGATAAGGTCATGCTTTCTTCATCCACTAAAGATTTGTAAGGTATCCCTGCTCATTTATAATCTTTATAATCAAATGTGGGTTTTAGAGTGATGTAGATCAACACTACTAAGAGCAGTACATACAGGTACCACAGCACCCCAGGGATTCTATGAGATCCATGAGGCCCTGGGCATCTCTCTACTCTGTTTTCCCATAATTTTGAATAACAAAGCAATGTGATATCTTATGAGTTACAGTGACTGTGAATTGAAGAACTGTTCTTCTGTTCTTTTCACAGTAACTGTTGAATTACAGAAGATATCATACTAGTTGCAAGATCTTCCACTATTTCATGCTAGTCATGTGATCTCACAAGATTTCATATGCTTTTGCAAGATTTTGTGTTGGTTGCAGGAATCTGGTTGCAGGTTGCAAGGTCTCAGTTGATTTTGCAGTGGCTGTGAAATCTTGTGGGATGTTACAGAAGCAATTAAAGAACAAAGAGAAAGCAAGCAGTGACAGAAAGAAGGATATGCTTCTAAAAGTGTGTGTGTGTGAGAGAGAGAGAGAACTGCAAGAAAGACGTAGAAAACCACTGGAGAAGAAAAGAGAAAATGAACAGAGAAACAGACAAAGAAAAAGAACATGCTTATGCATTGCTATCCCCCATAGTGCAGGGTGTCTCAGTTTTGTGATGGTGCACACCCCATGGCACTCTTCCAAAAAATCCAGATGTGTGTATTTGAACCCCTATTGTAGTTAATAAGTAGAACTGCACCCTTTTTGAGCCTTGTCCCAGGTGAGAGAGAATTATTGCAGTCAGTGCTATATTGGTACACAGAAATATTGCATGGGAGGAGGGGATCAAAGAGCTAATGCCACCTATAGCCTTCCAGGTTTTATGACAGTAAAGGAAAAGTGATGGCTGTGGCTGTTTGAATCCTAGAAGAGAGAGGAGTTCAGTCAGCCAGAAATGACAGAACTAACTGACTAAATAAATAAATAAATAAATAAATAAATAAATAAATAAATAAATAAATAAATAAATAAATAAATAAATGACTGCCTCTTCTGTCTCCAAAATGAATGGATGAAACCATAATCTTTCAGTTATGTAGCACTTCATTTTCAAATACTGATTTCCTTGTTATCAGATGCTGCCATCCCATGCATATGTAAGAGCACAAGGGATCAGCTTCATTGATCTTAGACTTGCTTCTGAGTAAAGATGCATCACATTTAACTCCAGCAAATGTTCCAGTTCAAGTCAACACTGTTACTTTTGGGCAAGGTTGAAAAACAGCAGACATAACGAGATCACATTGGCTGGCTGGGATGTTAGCAACATTATTAATGTAAATAATCCATAATCTACACCTCCCCTCTCCCAAAATGGAGAGTGGAGCAGTGACTGTGAATTACCAATCTATTAGCTGTAGAAATGTCACCACAAAGTGTCCAATATTTGCTGGATAGATTAGTATCATGGCTTGATCTGAGTAGCATTGCCAGGCAAACAAACTGGTCTTTGTTCTCAGTGTTACACTGTTGTTATGCCCTTTACCTCTTTATACATATTTGAAGATCAAGTGCCAGCACTTACGTGAGCATTCAGAAATCTGTCATCAGACTTGGACTTTAAAAATGCAGGTAAATTGTGACAGAAACTTATTTCACTGAGAGCTCATTCTTTTATTGTTTGGAATATCTTATGAGGATTCCATTACAAAGAAACAAGATTGGAATAATTTTGAGTGCACTCATATGTTCTCCACAGGTGTCATCATATAGAGAATCTCACTGACTCACTTACTATTCAGTTTGTATCTGAACCATATACTTAAAAGCATTGCTGTATAATAGATTCCATCTTCTTAGAGCTGAAGGTCAGTGGGAAACAAACTGTAATGTGCAGTGTTCCAATCAATGGATCCTTTATTACATGTATGTGTGCATTTATTTATTGTTAGTACAAGGTTTTCTTAGCCAGTACAATTTTCTAGGACCTTTATGTTGTTCAGTTTTGTGGTATTGGCTATACTTCCATGAAACAGAATGTTCAGAACAAAATTTTTAAGATTGCTTTTATTAGCCTTGCCTTTTTCTTCAGCCTCATTTTGGAGGCTAGAAACAGGCTTACCTGCTCTAGAATGTGAAATCCAAAGGCTTCTGCTTACTTCTTAGGATGTTAAGGATTTTAACTTAGACATTTCTTTAAGGCAATGATCTGCTAAGTTGAACCAAATATCCTGGATATCCTTGGTGGGGTGTGTTTCTATTATACCAATGTATTACAACTGAATTTATTTATTTAAAATATTTTTAGCCCACCTTTCTCCTTAAAAAGGACCCGAAGGTGCTTATGCCATTAAAAGATAATATTTAAAGCTAAAAATAGTAAGTATACACATACTAAAAAGTCTCACACACTAAAAAAATGGTAAACAAAAGCAACATGAAGGCCTCAGGTATAGCTCTGGTTAAGATTAGAATGCTATAGACAATTTTATAGTGACTATAATTATGGCTATGTGGGCTAAAGCAAATGGAACATTTCCCATAAGGCTCACTTTTATTGTAGGTTTTGCAATTTACTGAAACAAAATTATCACTGGCCTCTTCGTTTCAGACACAGGAAAATATAATAATTACCTTTTGGGACTTACTGTTAAGTGCCAATTGCTTTTGTAATTGCTGGAGAACTGCTGCAGTAGGGACTATTCACTGTAAATGTATTTTATCAAATATGATCAGTTGTAAAGGTGTTTAGAGGTATACCAGTCTAGAGGCATAACCATAGTGATGAATTTTCAGTGTTTCTGTGCATTTAATTAAAAGGTTCCTGCCCTCTGGTCCTACACATCTTATTTCTCCATATTAACCAGAATTAAAGATTGAATTATAGTTGGCGTTTACAGTATGACCTTTTGGAACTACCCAGAAGACCCACTGCATTTCATGGGAATCAACTTACATTTAAGTATGTGATTACCATTTTAACTGTCAACAGAATAACATCTCTTGCTCTAGTGCTGATTTATCTTCAAGTTAGGACAGACTCCTGTTAATTTTAAAAACTTAGATGATGCTATTTTGTTGTAAAACCAAAAGTATTTTTTTAAAATAAGGAAACCAAACTTAAAGAGCCCTTAACAGAAACAGGAACTATTTAATGTGTTTTAATTAAATATTTCCTGCTTGCAAGTACTGCCCATTTTATTGCCTCTTGTTGCTTGTGGCAGAGAAAGTGATGATGAATACCCTCTCTTAACTGCCCTTATCAAGTAATCTCCCATCTGCAATCAATAGGAAGCAATAAAACAGGCAGCACTTGCAAGCAAGAAATATTTAATTAAAGGCACATCAACAATGGAAAGTACTTTTGCTGAAAGGGAAAGTGAGTCAACATGCTAAGATCTTGTTTTGAATTTCCAGCTGCTGATTTGATGTGCATTAAATAAAATATAAATATAAATATAAATCAGATTTTATGAACTGCTTTCTTAAACAAAAGTGTAGCAAATAACTTTAGAAATACTTTTCTACACATAAAGTACACATAGAAGAGTATACATATAAAATATATGGTGTGGTGGGATTGTTTTCACTAAGGTACATTATTTAACGTGCTTGTTTCTTATTTCGGGAGTAACTTTAACATGTCTAGGGGTTGTGCAAAGGTATAGTTGTAGAACTAGTCCTGACCTACTTGAAATGAGAGTGCTTCTAAGCCAGGAGTAGAGAATCTGTGGCTATCTCCATCATCATCTGATCCATAACTACACTGGTTAGGGCTCACTGAAGTTCAACTTTTGGAAGATTACAAATTCCGTGGGCAAATGAGGAGTGTATTTTCTCACTACTGACTAGTCACAGCTTGTCCTTACATATCTTGGATTATGATTAGACAGCGAGAGCATGATTCCTAAGTACAACTTAATCTTGATACTTCTTACTGCATAATCCAAGCAATATTTTTAAAACTCTTAAACTTCTTTTAAAACTTGTTAAAAGAACAGCAAAACGAAGCACTTCTCGGCGATGTAAAATTGTTAGCAAGACCAGTAATTCCCAGTTTGTCACATCTCCAGAACAGCAGACTGAATCATATCCATTCATGAATGATAAATAATGTGATTAAATAATAGTATTAATAAACAATGTGATCAAATATACAGCATTAATGCAACTTTTTAAATAAGGGCACAATTCAGATAACAGAGCTAAGTTTACAGTGGCACCTAGTGGACAGCTGAAAAATTTCCAAATGGAAACAAAATTATTTTATAATAAATAATAGTTTCCAGAAATGTTTTTATTTGCTTTCTTATTGATAGCAAGAGAATCCAAAAATTCACAAAAGCATGCAATACAATACCTGGATGCATGTGGTTATTATGGACAAACCACTTCATCCCTATGGCAGTCAATAGATAAGCAAAATTAAATTATAAAAAGCAATATTTTGTGAGTTGTGGTCATTGCAGTTAATGAAATAGGAGATGTGAAGATATTGTTGACTGCATGTTTTCTTGGAACTCATATATCCCAGCTAAAAGATACATGCTTGCATTTGCTGTTAAAATGGAATAACTAAATAACATTAACTTGAAATCTGCAAGGGGTTCATGTTGGCCTTAAAAAACCAAGTTCTGTTTGTCTTACAAGCAGCAGCAAACTCTACCAATCATGTACGAGGCAGAAGGAAGTGTGATTTGGTCCAGTTTTTCAGAAGAAAAGAAGGTTTGTTGAAGCCCAGATTCCCCAAAATTCAGAGAAGTTGCTGACATGCCCTTTGCACCCTCACAGAGTTTGTGAATAATTAGAAGAGTCCAAAGCAAACAGGATAGGGAAGAAGGAATATCAATCTAACCTGTGTAGTACTGCTGTATTCTTTACCTGATTTAACTGAGATATCAGTCTCGCATGTTTATACAGGTGAGTGATCAAAATGAACCTTTCTGACCCAAAATGACTTCCTTTCACAAACTGGGCACATGACCAGGCACACAATCAACATGCATCTGGTACCTTGTCAATTAACTGCGGCAACTTCCACAACTCCTCTTGTGTGTGAGCAACTATCCAACAGGTCTTTGGCCTCCATTTATCAATCTCTTCTTCTGTTCATGATCGGATTTGCCCAGAGAAGCTGGGCAGCATTAACCTGCTTGCTCTTTCCTCACATATAAATACAGATTCCTGTTCACCTGACAAGCACCTCTTTTTCTGTTTCATATCCAACAGTGCTAAAAGCTTTTGACTGGCCCCATTGCCTTAGGACATACAGTCAAAACTACAAAGCTGATTTCACTCAGTTGGATGTTATACATTCTCTGTACTCTTTGTTTCAAAATCAAAATGTTGACTCAAGCACTGAGTTTAAGCAGACCTCTGGCTGGTTCTTGGAGTCTTTGGCAAGGAAACACAAGGTATGAAAAATGTTGTGCTAGTTCTCACAGATCTGACCTACGATGGTGGCTTGAAAACAGACCTTTGCCTGTTGTCCATGAAACTGGGTCATTAGTCCTGAGTCTGACCTCCAGAGTTGTTATTTTAGGACATGCTTAGTATTTCCATGTTAAATCCCAGTGAGAACACACTAAACCTACTTTGTAGGATATGTGATTTGTCTTTTTTATTTTATGTTCTCTAACAGACATGTGAAGAAATCTTGGTAAGTGTCTTGTTTTTGTTGAGATAGCCTATCTCAACAAGTTGAGGCAAATTGCTATGGATTCATTAACCCAAGATTTGTCATCTCAAGCATGACCATGAGATTTATTGAGATTTCTGCAATTTGTGCGAAATGTTTCTGTGCAAAACTAGTATAAAACCACGGGCTTGTTGACGAAAGGATACAAATAACCCATCCAATGCTTCTGATTTTAAAAAGTCCGATCAGCAAGGAAGCATCTACCATAACTTTACACTATTGTTCTATTTGTGGGAAAATTTGTTTTTCTGCAAATGTGAGAACTCTCATTGATACAAGCAGAAGACATGTTGCTGTCTTGTAGGCAAGGAGGATGTTTTGGTGGTTTCTGGTTCTTATGTGTGACAGGCTGGAGTCAATGATCCATATGGTCCCTTCCAGCTCTGCAGTTCTAAGATGCTGCTGCTGCTGATGTTCCTATTCTCCAACCACTTGCCTATGAGACCTTATATTGTAGTTTACGCAGTGGGTGCAAAAGTGTTTGTGGGACATGGGAAATGTGGTATTTATAGTTAACCTGAATACTGTCAGATTGCATTTAGCCCAGTCATGTCAGATGCTTGCCGTGGTCAAGAAGAGTCTGGTTTGGCAACTGCTGTCTTTCATTTTCTCTCTCTCTCTTTTTTTTCTGGACACCAACAGCTACTACACTTCATGGAAAAGAGAAAGCACCAAGCTAATGCTGTTCCATGGACTGGCAGGGGGCTGATCAGACCATAGAGCATCTGGCTAGTTGTAGAGGGCTCAGCCACCACAGCAATGGTGGTCTACGCCCTGTCGCGTGCCAGCCTGGCCGTGAAAATGCCTACCCATGCAGAGCTGCTTTGGGCTGGTGTTCAAGCAACATTTGTTCCAGTGGTACACCAGAGGCTTGTGCTGCTGGCAATGGGCACTGGAACTGCTTACTTTGCCATCCCTCTCAGTCTGAGGCAAAAGACTCAGTTTTTTCCCATGGTGAAGCCAAGCCTGCCTGCAGCTACACTTTCAGAAAGAGCTGGTTTCTTTGCAGTGATTTAGGCCATTTCACGTGATGCAAGCTGTTTTTAAACTGCACCAGGGCTTCTGTCCTAGCCAGCCAATGATAAGAGGCCTTCCTAGCTATTGACAGCACTGGGATCAAGCTGCCCCTCAACCAAGAACAGTGTCTCTGCCTGGCCACTTCTTGGCCGCCGTGGCACTAGCTGGCTGGCTGGCTCGTGACATTGTTTTTGCTGGGGGTGGGGACAGCTTCCGTGACTCCTTTTTCCCACATGGCAAGTGAGTGAGGCACTGTCAGCAGGAGCAGGAAGCCACCTAGGGCTGGCCAGCCTGCAGGTCAGCGACTGTTCCATATCCTGCCTTAATGCAAGGATTTGCATTACAGCAAGACATATGAAACCTGTTTTCAGATACCCTGCAGTAAATAACTTGCTGAGGGTTATCTGAAACATGTCGTTCCTGCCCCTGCAAGCTCTCAAGTTCTAAATGGTGATAATTCTCTTTCAGAGAGCTTTGGGGCATCCTTAAATCCCAAATGGATTCTGGGTGTTTAGCTTTGGCTTCTGTTTCTTTTATTTGGCTTTTTGGTGCATCTTTATGTGATCTGTTATGTAGTCATGGTTTTGGTTTGTCTTGCATTGTTACTTGATGTGTTACAGAGAGGATATCCATATTTAATTCATGGCAGCACACAAAAAACAGATGTTTTGTATTTTATACAGATGTCCCCCCCCCCCCAACTAATGCTTGAGGATGTGTTCCACGCAAGCTAAAAACATCTTCCTCCTTTCTGGAGCATTTCCTCCAGATCTGTCGTCCTTATTCTGCCACAAAGGTTGTGCTTGTTCCTGGCAGATCCAGAAACTCTTCAGGTTTACTGCACAGTTCTTAATATATGTGAAAATAGAGTAAGGCATTGACAGGAATTTGGGCGGTATGTTGCCATTTGAGGGGTATGGATGGAAATAAGCCTTGCATCTGAAATTACTGTTAGATGGCTGTTTATTTTGTTTTACTGTCTGCTTTCACTCCCACCCTTCCAGTTTCACTTGCTGATCATAAAGATTCCCCCCCTCCCAAAGAGTTTGGTGTAAGCCAGAACAATAGTGTAATCAAATCAGTACTCACCAAATGGCATGGTATATTTGCTCAAGTCTCAGGGTTATGTATTCCATAGGCATACAGTACGTCTACAGGCCTAATTTTTAAAATTAGTAATCAGCTTTTGTTTTAAAAATTACAAAATTTAATTTGCAAAGCCTATTTAATGCAACTGTAGTTTTTGTATGTGTTTTATATAATATAATTTCACTCTTTTAGGGGTTAAATGCATCAAGTTTGCCAGGTAAGGATCTATATGGGATATGCTTGGGCTGCACAGAACTAGAATGCAGATGAACCCTCCCATGTGCAGAGCTTATATGTACGTATGCAATTTGCACCATATGGCTTATGCCCTCCTGCATGAGCAACAGGTTCCTAGCTAATGGTGTAAAATGAATATCCAACTGTTTGCATCCCAAAGAATTTCCAGAGAAACTAGGAAGATGGAATATGAATATTGTTCATGTACAGTTACTCTGTGTATATGTTCTGTTCTAAGAGTGGTGCTAAATTTAAAAAACAAGCCTATACTCTAGCTGTGCAAGGTAGAAGAAGGGATATGTGCTAATTATATAGGCAGAAATAGCTTTTATATCCCATACCTACTCATCTTGGGGGTGTCCAGTGAAGCAGAGGAAATCTTAAAATATTTGGACACAGAAAATGACAGACACGACTCCATTGCTTCTCCAAGCTACTCCAAAGCTGGTAAGGCCCCATACCTGAAATTATGACCATATGCCACTCACCCAGGAAGGAAGCTGACAAAGAGGATCCTCCCACCCCATACATACTTGTTTCATTGGCTTATTCACCTAGTTTGCCCAGTCTAAAATGTATGAGTCGCAGAAATGTAACATGAGCAGAATGTGTTTTTTTAAAAAAATAAAATGTGGGTAGAATAATATGCTATGCACCCATAATGTCACCTTAGGTATATCTGAGCATCGGCATGAAGTTTTTTAAAAATGAAAAAAATGGTTAAATAAATAAATAAATAAATACCCCAAAGCATGTTGGAAATGTGATGAGGAAATTGGTACGTATTTTCATATGTGGTGGGAATGCAAACTGGTTAAGAAATGTTGGGAATTGATTTTTAAGGAAATGTGTGATATATTTGGTAAAGATATTGGTTTTAATGCTAAAATTGCTCTATTGTCAATTTTTGATAACACAGATTTGGATTATTACTCGAAAGAATTAATTACCAATTTTATGACAAGTGCTAGAATATTAATAGCTAGGTTTTGGAAAGACAAAAATGATATTAAAATAGAAGATTGGTATAGTGAAGTATGGGACATTGCATTAAACGATAAATTGACTACTGAACTCAAAATAAAAAGAGGGGAAATAAGTTATAACAATTTTTATGATATTTGGGGTAAATTTGTGGAATTTGTGTTAGTGAAAGGAAGGGGGAAAGCCTCTAAAGAATACTCTATACAATTTTGGAGAGGTAGTCCGTAATTAAAATATTGTTAAATGGAGTCCCGTGGGTATGGGGTGCACGTTAGAATTTAGTTTATAATAAGCACTATTCTGTGTATTTTTTTGTATTTTTGTTGTTGTATATGTCTTTTGTTTTTGTTTTTTTGTATTAAAAATTAATTAAAAAATAAATAAATAAATAAATAAATAAATAAATAAATAAATAAATAAATCGCAGGCTTTGAATTGAAGTTTCTGGATTCATATTCAGATGAGTGGAGCTTGGTTCAATTTGAAAGTGACCCTTAACTTCTACATGAATGTTCAAATAGGATTGCAATGATGTTCACAAATATAATTAAAACAAAAACAAAATAAGACTGTAAATATTTGCATCTTTTATTCTTTGTGTTATTCTTAAAATCATTCCATCACTTCACCAAAAGAGGAAGCACACTATTAACAAACTGAGTCAGTTTGTAGCGCTGTAAATTGTTCAGTTGCAACAGAGGAAAACTTCATACTATCCCAACTGTCAAACCCTAAAAAATTTTTTTTCTGATTTTGTGAAGATCAGAGTATTTCATGTTCTGAATAAGGAAAGTAAGTAGCTGGAAGAAAAGAGTTCTCATAGAAAATCTGAGATATAGCTATATAATCTATAGAAAACTCGATCCTTTTATTATACCTTGAGCACTGAACAGCTGTTGTGATCTTCACAGGATATGATAGACTCGAGGAGGTATAAAGCAGAAAGGGGAGAGGGTTAGGTTATTTAGGCCCAAAAGGTATTAAACAATCCTTTGCAACTCCTGGGAAACATTTATTGATTCTTTTGTATGTTTTACATTCCTATTGAATGATTTCATTCCTCTCTTTCCCTTAATCACCTCGGAAGCTTGGTCTCGGAAGCTTTTTGCTTTATGAAACCCGTTGGTACAGTGATGGGTTGCGTTTCTCATGCGGCCGTACAAGAAACATTGATACAGTTGTTGTAACCCCTTGGAGCCAGCTAGTCTAAGCTTCCAGCATCGGTAGTTGCCTGTACCAGAGTACATCCCATGGGCTAATCGCTGTGGCCATACTAGCTGCTGTCCCGTTTCATTAAAATGGGATATGTACGACATGGGGCTTTTCCTGCTAATTTAATGAGCAGGAGGAAAGTTCTTGGGAAATCGATCTACTGTGTAAAAACTTTAATGCCAAACTATAATAACAGGAGACAATCAGGGCACCTCACAAAACATTTCTGCTGGGCATTCTCTGTTCTTTTCACCTGCGCTTGTGTGGGGCTCTCTTATATCTTTATAGAGAATGCACAGAGCCCATGAGTGCAGGATTGTACCCATCATAGGGTTGAAATCTGGGCTATACACCTATGAGCCTGTGACCAGGTAGAGGTTAATTCAGTCATGCAACAAAAAGAAACAGAGAAAAGCTGGTATAGGACACCGGCTTTGCTGTTACTGGCTTTGTCTGCCAGGCATGGTACATTACATCATCGCGCCCCAACTTCCTTGCAAACTTTTACTATAGACCAAGGATAGGAGTATACGATGTTGTTGCTCTCTAGATGATGATGTTGCTGTTTCAACTTCTATACCACTCCATAGTATTAAAGCACTCTCTGGGAAGTTTACAACATAATAATGCAAACAACACTTTGCCCCCTCTGCAAGCTGCATACTCATTTTACCAAACAGGGAAGGATGGAAGGCTGAGTCAGCTTTGAGTCGTCTACCTGAATCTGTTGGGATTGAACTGGGGTCTTGAGCAAAGGCTTGATTGGAGTACTGCAGTTTAACCACTGCACCATGGGGCTCGTTACTGCTACTGCCATCATCCATCACAACAGCCTCTGATAGCAAGGGCTGCTGGGAACTGCAGTCCAATAACTTCTGGAGGACTACAGAGTGGAAGGCAGCAGGGAAGAAGAGCTAGCATGAGATGGCCAGAAAAAATAAAGGAAGCTGTGGCTTTTAGTTCGCAAGACTTGAGCAGGACTTTTAATGACAAGACCTTCTGGAGGTCATTACCTCATAGGGTTGACATACGTTAGACGAAGCAATTTTATGGCACATAACAACAATAACAAGTTTCCTAACTCATGCTGCAAACCATAATACCGTTCTTTCATCTAATCTGGAAAGACAACTACCCTTTTAAATTTTTTAATCCAGACATTCTAGAAATAGAAATCTATTTTCTACCACTTCGACAAATTGCTGCAAAATAATCTTCCTTTTCGTTAACCTTCATATTCCATCCTACATGGGCGTCAGGTTCTTTCTTTCAGGAAGTGCCAGTGCTATGGGCATTCACAGAGAGCCAAAAGCAACTGGAAGGTGGAACATTTTCCATAGCTGGCTGTGGGGGGAGGGAAGGAGTTTGCTTTGATAGCTCTTGCTTTGGAAACAAACAAAAAACCAGTAGAACCATTGCCTCTTCCCTGTTTCCTTGGGGCTGTACTGGAGGAGGAGACAAGGAAGCAGGGGTAACAAGAGTTACTTCCTTTATATATTTCATGAAGGGATATAGGAAGTGACTTTGAACTTTAGATTTCCTTTAAAAGACAACTTGAGGCAGGGTCCAGTATAAGTGTAAACTCTCTGAAAAAGTGAAATTGCACAGTAAAGATTGGCATTTTCTTACCACCAGCCTTTAATAAACACTGCCACATCACTGGAGCAAAAAGAAAAAAGAAAGGAAAACAGAGATATAGGACACAGGGTGTGTTGCTATTGGCTTGGTCTACTAGGCATGAGGATATCAGCAGTTTCCCAAAAGGTTCCTCCTTTGCCAGTATTTACAGAAGCATCCGTGGCAGTCAACTGGGCTGCACTTAAATGAATGAAAAATAAACGCACGAAACCATATTTTTCCCATTCTGTGGAACACAGTAAAAGTGTCTCCTGTTCCTTTCAGCACCTAAACGAGATACATTCATCAGCTCATGAAAAGACATTGGCATATGGTTTGAGGAGAGGCACTATTCAAAGGAAATGGGCCTATGTTACCCAATACTTTCCAAATTAAATAAATACTGCTGTCACTGTATATATTTTTGATGGCCAAGGTGGAAGTGGTATGAATAATTTTTCTCATGTACTGTAGTAAGTCCTTTGGAAGACCCCTACATTCACAAGGGCCAGTTCTTTTTATAGCACCAAACACTTCCTTTTCTATAATACCAAATCCTTTAAAATGTTATTGGCTCCCCATAGCAACCGTCTCCATTTGTGTCTGCACAGGTGATTTAATAGTGTTAACAAATTTGCTTAGAGGGGAAGGATTGTGTGTCATTTAAGTTTAACAAATGGTTACAGGATGTGCAGGTTTAGCGCTTGATAGGTTTCCTCAGCTGTAGTTCCACAGAAAGGATGAGAAAATTTCCAGGCACTACAGGGCTGCTTTGTCAGAGTGGCTTGCTGTGTACTGCATACTCCTATTAGCACAACACGGATGGGTGGCCATTAACAAACCAGTCCAAGGCAAATGCCCTGTCCACCGCGGCACATTATGCTTTTTAATTAACCGAATGCATTTCTTAGCCATCGTTCAAGGCTGCCACAACTAAAGAGCAGCCTTTTAGCCTGTGTTGTTTTTCTTGCAACAATCCTTTGCCATTAGGTAAGAAAGCTCAGTGAGTTTGCTACCTGGCTGCGGAGGATAAGAGTTCAATTCCTTATGGTCCTTTGCAGGCAAAGAACTAGTCTGTGTGGCCTGGGGCAAGCTGCACAGTCCTAGGCCATCTCCAGAAGGGAACGATGAACCACTTCTGAGAATTTTATACCTAGAAAATCTTGGAAAGGGTTACCCTAAGTCAGAATGTACTTGATGGTGCATAATTATTATTAAAAGTGAGACAGTTATTCCACCTTAACTCTCCTTAACATGGATTGGATCTGGGAGTTGGCAACCATATGTATTTGTTTGATTTATTTGCTAGCTTTTTCTCAGACTGGGCTTTAAGAAAACTCGCCATGAGAGTCATTCTAAAAAGGTACAGAAAAACATCCAGAAAAAGGTGAACATCATGCAGCACATTATAATATCACAGCACAATTGAATTTAAAATGATGTAAGCCCACACCCATAAAGAAAGCACAGCATGTTCAGGGGCGCGATACCCCCTTGATGCTTGTGTGTGCATGTGCGTGCGCAACAGAATGTCTTTGGCTTGCTCTGGCAACAGTCATGATGAAAATCAGAGGGACTAGGTATCAATAGCATCCATTAAAACTTTCGGCCAGATTAAATGGAGAGCACATTAGAACAAGGCATGCATCCGTATGTACCACCTCAGCCTAAGAATGAAACCCAGTCAAGCAGAGCTCAAAGATATCCCCCCTCTGTTTAACTGCAGGTCCCAATTTGACCTAGAGTGGCCTCCTGATGTTAACATTTAACAAAGGGCCAACAGCAATTCCCCTTTACAAACATCCTATCAAGCTCTCTTGGCGGGGCAAATTTCCTGCCCCCCCCCCCCCGTCCCCGCTCTCTGTTTTTCCTGTCAGGCTGTCATTATAGTCACTGAGATTTCTACTCTTATTCCAACTCAGGAGATTAAAACCCTGACTATGATTAGGTTTAATTAGACACCTGTTTAAACCCCACAAGGACTAGAGGTTGAATAAATCCAGTTCCTTTCAAGCTCAAATATTTGTGAAAGAACTCCTAGGTTGGGTGGAGAGACATAGCCTAGGCCCCAATCCAGGAAAACAGTTAATATACTCATGGCACTTTAGGCGTTGGAGTAGTCCAAGTGATGTCATTGTGAAAGGGAAGCATATAGTTAAGTGCTTTCCTGGGTCAGGGCCATAATACATAACAGCTAAGTCACTGAACTTTAGAGTAAGTACCTGGTAAATACAAAAAGCCAGGACAGCACTGCTCATGGCATTAAAACTATATGTGTGTGGAACTTTCCCCCTCTCTTTGTGCATGTATAATTCACAGATTTTGCTGTCACGCACAGCAAACCCCAGTCTTAAATAAAAAGCATTAACAAGTACTAAAGGTAACGTCATGGTTCTAGCAGCAAGCCCTCATAAAAAGTCAGGAAATTTAGAAAGGTAAGGTTTCTTCCCCAGTGTTAGTTCAGCAGGACTAAGAGGGCCAAGCTCACCAGCTGTACGATTGAACTTGGGCCCTGCCTACATGTTACTTTATCCTTGTGGGTTATGTTTGGAAATGTTCTGTGCAATTAGGAGCACCCATGTGGCCAGTTCCCTGACATATTCTAGCCAGGGCACTGAGACTTTTCACACAGAAGCTGGTTCTCATGGAAATTATATAATGTGATGATTGAGTCTTATAACCTGATCCTATGCATATCTAGTAGGAAGTGAATCTTGTTGTACTCAGTAGAGGCTTACTCCCTGGTGCATGTGGATAGGATTGCAGCCTCACCATCCAAACCTATGTGCCAGGGACAGGGAAACTTTGGCCCTCCAGATGGTGTTGGACTACAGTTATATATATAAATATTTTTTATAAATATTTTGTCAGTTGACTACAGTTATAAATATTTTGTCACAACTTCACTGAATGTATGTGCACAACTCCATCATCTCACAGAAGGAAGGAGAGCAATCCATGAACCATGATCCAAAACAATGATACATAGCCATGACAGCCTGCCATCATTGTGTCAGCCCACTCTGATCTTTGGGGATTGGACCCAAGCCCTCACTGCTTATGCTGGGGTCAGAACAGGAACACATGTATGCCTGATACTATTGCTCTATCTGATGTTTGATAGGACAATTTTAAAAAGACCTTATTTTATTTTATTTTATTTCAGTTTTTACATTTTACTTTTCTGCTTCTAAAAAATGTTCAAGGCAGCTACACAACATCATTAGAAACAAATTAAATAATAAAATCCATGTTTATTGTTTTAGTTGCCTGGCACAGAAAGGCAACAAGGTAAGCCAAAACCCCTATTCGGAGAGTATTCCACAACAGATGCACCACGTGTTTTTCATTTATAAATACTCCTGTGATGTTTAGATGGTAAACCACTTCTTAATACTCTATATCTAGAAAACCCTGGAAAAATTCTCCATAAGTCGAAATGAAAGTGACAGCACATAATTATTAATCAGCGTTTATAAAATGGCATTTTAAATAAATACCTTGCATTCCTCACAGACTAGCCAGCTCAGGGGTTTTATTAGTCTGCCAAGGGTAATTCTGGAAGAAAGAATAGGAATGCTGTTGGCTATAGATAACGAAGTAAGTCTGTACAGAAGCCCCTCACCCTGGCCTTTGCCTGCACAAAGCAGAATGGGAGTGATCTGCCCTGTATCCTTTAGCTCAGGCCTGCCCCTTGTTCATAACATTGTTTCTTCAGTTTATGGATCTGTAATAGTTTGAGTAAACTTTAGGAAATAAAGCTCAAGACAAAGGGGAGGGGAAAATAACATTCCAGAATGCAAAGGCTAATTTATGCAGCCATGACGCTCCCTCACTTTGTGCTGCAGCTTAATGGAATAATTGACTGAGTGGTTGCAAGGAAGGAAGGAAGGAAGGAAGGAAGGAAGGAAGGAAGGAAGGAAGGAAGGAAGGAAGGAAGGAAGGAAGGACAGACCGATAGCTAGCAACTAATATCAGAATGTGAGGTGATATTGATGGTCTAAAAATTGAAGAGAAATATAAGATACTGCTTTATGCTTATAATATAGTTTTACATATAAGAATCCTGAAATTTCATCCAGAAATTTATTGAACCATTTAGTGCAATATGGCAAAATGTCTTATTATAAAATAAATAAAAATGAGAACATAAACATTGGTACAGACCCTTAGACACAGAAGATTCTGGCTGGCGTCACAAAAACCAACTGCAAGGCCTGTGGATTCAGATATTTAGATGTTCAATAATCAGATAATTTATTAAAGAAACATGTTTTAAAAGGTGCTAAATGAAGAAGATCACTTACTTTAAAAAATGGGCACACATACAGATATCATGCTTAGGTTGCATAACAAAAATCAAGATACCAGTCTTACCTGAATGTCTTTTTTAAATTCCTGGCCTAGCTACTCTTTCTATGTAAAAAAAAAAAAAGGGAAGATTGAAAATGCATTCTGTGTTTCATTTGAAATTGATCAAAACTGATCTCTTTAATTTAGAATTATCAACATGTGCCACTAGTAGTTCTATACATTGTTTTAATCATTTTGAGTTAACAGTATCAATAGAAACCTACATTGTAGAAACTTTCCTTGGTATATAAGTGGCTCATAAGCCAGGCAGCCCTCCTCGTTGTAGCATGTGCAAATACAATTTTATGCATATTTATTTGTAATCAATCAATCAATCTTAAAAGAGCAAGCCTGGTTAAGTATCTTTGTGTTTCATTTGGCTCACCCAGACAAATGAGCATAGGATGGTGGCATTAACATTTTTGGAGTCAGTTATACAAACCTGAGCCATATTCCCTTTGAGCAGGTTGAAGATAGATGTGGTTGCCAGGCAGTACAGTATTAGAGAAAAAAAGAGGAGAAGTAACTTTTTGAATTACAGTTTTCAGAACACTCCATGCTATCTGGGGTTACTTCTCTTGCTTCTGCTATCAGGGGCAGAAGCTTTTTGTTGTGATTGCTGTGGTTTGGGGCTAGTCAAAGCGATTCTGCTGCCTCAAGTGAAGAACAGCATGGCACCTCCTCCTTCGTACCACAAAGAGAAGCTGACAGGACTTCAGCTGAATCTTACTTCTTTACTGGTTATGAAACAAAATCCTCCATTGCACCTGTGAGCTGCAAACAGGTTAGGGGGTGCAGGACAAACCATATGGTACACATGGTTCTGCTAGATTAGTAAGTATGTGAGAGTAGGCTTTTGCTGTGGTATACCTTCATTGTGGACTTCCCTCCAAAACAGGATGGCCAGGTAAGTAACATCCCATTTGCTGAAATTTCAGGGCCAAAACCGGGAGCTAGATTCCCATGATATCACAGAGATGGGAAAGGCTGTCATACAGAGGAGGGGAAAGATCTGTTCTTGATCATCCCAGAGTGCAGGAGACGCAACAATGGGCTCAAGTTGAAGGAAGCCAGCTTTCGGTTGAATATCAGGAAAAGCTTCCTAACTGTTAGAGCAGTACGACAGTGGAACCAGTTACCTCGGGAGTTAGTGAGTGCTCCAACACTGGAGGCATTCAAGAAAAACTTAGATAATCACCTGGCAGATATGCTTTGATTGTATTCCTGCATTGAGCAAGGGGATGGTCTTGATGGCCTTGTAGGCCCCTTCCAACTTCACTTTTCTATAATTCTATGAAGGAGCTGCTGCTAGGGCTTGTGCACCAAGAAGGCCCCTGAGTTTAAAAAAAAAACAAAAAACACTGGTGTTCTAATCTTTGCTTGACTTCAGATGGTACCATGAGTCTAATGTCAGCATGCCAAAGAGCCAAGAGTGAGGGGTGGGGAATAAGAGACCCTGTGGATCTGGGCTCTTGGGTTCATCATCCTGTTTGGAGCAACACAGAGAGACACATACATACATCTTCACCTTAGTAAGCACCACACTGGCACCAACTGGAAATGGGAACAGATTGGTACCCAGGCTTTAAAAATGGCTTCTCATACACATAAATCAAGCATTTATGAGTTTTTTGTCTCTCTACCTGGAGAAACATAGACGTACAATGATTTCCTAAGACAATATCTAATACCCCTGGCCAGCCTTCCCCTGTTGGAATCGGGCTGGCTCTATCCTTGTTGAGCTGCTAGCTGGGGGTTAAAACTGTGCTATTGAATTTGGTCTTTGGTCTTGAAAACTATCTTTCAAATTGTTTCAAATGTGTTTTTAACTAATGTTTTACTGTATATTACCTTAAGGGCGCTGGAGAGCAGGGGGGAAAAAAGAATAGACGTTTTTAAAATATCATGATCATCAGCAGAGGTGAATGGCCTGAAGGCAGGAAACCATAACCAGGAGATGTCATTGCTGCCTCCTCCAGTATCTGCCACATGAGGCAGGTACTTCACTTTGCCTGATGGTGGAACTGACCTTGTCTGCTTGCCATACAGTTGTATGGCTGTGATCTCCCAAGCAGGGATGCCTTCTGTGTTGCCTTGCATGTGGGATGAAAGCTCCGATCCAGCAGCTGGAGTTATGGGCAAAACAATGAACTTTATTCTGGAATTTGAAAACAATACAACTCCTAGAATCCCCCAGTCAGTGTGGTCTCAAGAGCAATTTCCCCTATATCCATCTTTTTTCACAAGACAAGTGAAAAATCATCTGCGTGAAGGCCATTGCCATGGCTGTGGTCTCCCTCTGTCCACATGTTCCTCTTTTTTGGGTGAGAAACATCATTCAAATAGAGGCTAAACCCTCCACAGACGCACAGAGTCCCTGGTGGGGAAAGAAATGTTGTCTTGTTGTTCAGAGAAAGGATAACTGACTAAAGGATAACCTGGTGGCTCCAAGATAGTCAGTGGGTCCTGAAGCTAATGCAGATTTCCGTATCTGCAGTCTTCCCTATCATGCTGTGGTAGAATATACCAGATGGGCAGGATATAAATCAAATAAATAAATAAATAAATGAATAAATCTTGTAGCAGTAGAGAAACAGTCAAGTATTTGTAAGCTGCCTTCTTAGATTCTTTTGCAAACAGGAAAATCAGAAGGGGGGTTCAACCCATTTCAGTGAAACTATTCTGGTACCCAGCTTATGAAAATTACATTTTTTTAAACTATAATTACCAGAACTCCCACTGGCATGCGGGTTAGGGATTCTGGGAGAAATGTTTCCAAGGTCTTGTGTGACAAGCATGGCTTGGCTATTACTCTCTTTGATGTTTTAAAAAAATTCTCTTAGCTGCTTTCAACATCAATAGACGTTAGAAATATAATGTCGAACCCTTTTGTCCTGTTAATGGGGGAGTCAGGATTTGTTTGGGGGGGGGGGCAGATTGCAATATATCAGCTTCACTTCCACATGGACTTTCAACATGTTGTTGTGTGACATGTCAGCACAAAGTACACATAGGCTTGAGTGTCTTCTAAAAACAGGAGAATAATTGAATGTAAAACCACAAAACACAGCTCAGATCAATACATGGCATCTGTTAGTACATCTGGTAAATTTGGTTACTAAATATTCACTCAGAATGTGCGTATATGTATTTCTATATATTAGACGTTCAAGGAAATAGATACTCTTGTGGCAAAGAAACCCCCTGGTGCTCTCCATTCAGCCCGACCAACCACTGTTAGAAAGAAAGTAAAAGAGATAAATTTGAGTTAGGAATACAGAGCTGCTTCATGAAATGTTTGACATACACGGCGGTGCTTCTAAACCAGAGATATGTCTTTCTCCAATCAAGGCACTGCAGTTTTACTCACCATGAAGATGTTAAATAGGCACTGTTTAGATGAGGCAGGCTGAAAGAGCAATCCCATCAGGGTACCATTAAAATGCCACTCATAAATGAGCTGTACTGCTGTTGAACGGGATATTTTTCCTCGGCTGGCTTTTGAAAAAAACTCAGCAAGACTGAATCATCACAGCTGGGTCTAAAATATCCACACTAAAATAACTATTTTATGAGAGGTATATGACTGTGAAAGTTTTAAGTAGTTGTATAATGGCAGACCTTGACAAGCATTATGGGAAGCATGAATGAATTTATGACAGGTTATACTAACGTAGTCTATCTTTACAGAGAAAGATAAATGGAAATGGCAAAGAGTATGGGACCAGATGTAATAAAGCTGATAGCAATGCAATTTTTTTTTCTTCCATGGGAGGGAACAGAGAGAAAAAAAATGGAAAGCATATGAGTGTCAAAAAGCTCCATCAGAGGAGTTTAGTTGATGAAGGATGGCAGTAAAAATATAGCACAGACATTGTGGGGTTTTTTTGGAGACCTCTCCCACAATGCCTTGGCCTGGTGCATCCCTTTGGAACCAGTCACTGTAAACAGCCAGCTAAGAAGTGGCTGGGCTAGGGATACAGTAGAGTGCAAGGGCCCTCTCCACCACCTCTCTGTTCTTCTACTATGGTGGTGTGCAGGAAGAGGTACTGAGGATGCACTGAATTCCAGAGCCAGACCTCAGATATGCACTCAGACCCAACAAAGGTATACCAGCTTAGGCTGACCTCTCCATGCTTTTTCTCTATACTAAACGGGAAACAACCAAATTTGAAATCTTTTCAACAAGAACAAAGTGGCAAAACTTCACCGATCTGACTGGGAACCTGGAGGCAATAAGTACTGGACAAACAGAGTGGAACCAAGCAGGAATATGTGTGGAAAGCAAAAGCCCTTGTTATATTTCCACTGAATTCAGTATGAAAAAATGTAATGTGACTTTAGCTAAACATAATTTTTGAAATGCTATTTATGAATATATGTATATAGAAAATAGCTTCCCCCACATTTTCCTTGGAACGTCCTATCCAAAACTTTCTGTCCACTTATCCAGGAAATCTTTAATCTGTTCTGCTTCACATTTTAAAAGTAACTTATAGAGCTTAGAAAATAGATATTCTTTATGTTTCATTATTAAGTTTTCAAACTCTGAGTGATCTCTTAGCTGTTGATTTGATTTAAGATATTTATAGATAAATGACCAAATCTGAGGAAACATTGAATCATGGGGAGAAAATACATTTTCTTCCATTTTAACCAGAGATTTTTGATATATATTATATTACATACGTATTAGTTTTCCCCAAGTGATCCTTACAATTAGACAAGTTATTTTCTATTCATATTTTAAAATTTGGGCTCTGAAAACTATTTAACTTTTGCATTAAAAAAATCACCTAGTCTGAAAGTCAGTTTTACACCACACAACGTAAAACTTAATGTTGTAAAATATAAACTGCTAAAATATGAGAGATCCAGAACAGTTGCCGGCAGTCCTTATCCATGATGAACAAATGGAAAACTACAATGGAGTAACCCATGACATAACACTCCCATTTTGGCATATTTTTTCATTCAGTTTGCTGCAGCTGGCTTTATCTGAGTGTTCTTTAGCCATGCACATTCTTAACATTTTGTTATAAGTTATATGACTGCTCTTCTTGTGCAGAGGCATAAATGCCATCTTATGCCAATGACTCAGTGAGATGTTTACCAAAAGCATGTGAAAAGCAAACTAGACATACCAAAGTTCTCTGTCTGATTGTGGCAAGGTGGTGTGCTACTTAATCTCATCTGCTTTGAAAAGACCAGATTTAAAATGGGCTTCTTCCCAGCAGTGAAAGGAAGGCCCATCTAATGTTCATAATCTCTTTAGAAAATAATGGCTCTGGTGGTCCTTCTGAATACTGGGGTCTCCTGTGTCCTTTAATTGGTTAAATGCTACTCAAAATGATTATCTCCGTATACAAAGGGAAGGGGCAGAACTCACACCAGTACCAAAATACGACTGTTCCCATTCAGCATGTTATCTATCATTTAAACATATTCAGATGAAAAAGTGAAGAATTATTTAAAATGCAGAAACCATTCAACATTCTGATGACTGTCCAAACAGCTTTCTTCAAATATTTGTGTAGCAATGGGAAACGTAATGGTACCAATCCAACCATTTTATAAGTAGAGTTGCCAATTTTTTCGATCAGTGAATCTCCAGGTCAAGAACAAAGCTTGAAAAAGTTATGGTTTTGGATTACAACTTCTAGAATCCCCCACTGACTAAATGATTTTGTGAGCTGTTGTTCATAAATGGAATGTTTTCAACCTTGGTCAAGAAAACATGGTTTGTTTCTGCTTTATCAGACTGCTGACAAGGCACAAGGACAATATACAGAGTCAGGGGAACAGAAGAGGGAGGAAAGTGAGACGAGAGCGAGAGAGCATGTGAACAAATGTGGGGTTTTATTGATTAGTATTAATAGGGCTTGTCTACATGGGTTCTTTTGGAGTGGACTCATACATGCTAAATAGTATAGCTTGGGGTTGGGTAGAGGTGTAATATGCTATTTGGTGTGATCCTCGCATCCAAATGGCATATTGGTGCTCAAGCGACCTTGTTTGGTCCAGCTCCTTCTAGTGAGAATTCCCAATATGAAATGGCTGAATAAGAGAGCCACTTCAGGATATTGGTGAATTAAACACTACCTCTGCTCATTGGTAGAGGGGCAGAGGAAGTGAAGAGTTTTTTAGCCTTAGTTATATTAGCAAAAATGCACTGCATCACTTATAATATTTTTAAAAAATATTTTCTTTGCTTTGTCTTAAAGGGTCAGTCATGAACTTGGCTCCAGGCAGTTTCTCAACCAGCCATTTAAGATAAGGCAAAGAATTTTTTTAAAAAAATTATAAGTGTGCAGCCCATTTTTACTGCTCTAACAGTTTAATTTTTTTTTCATGGAGAAGCAGAGGAAGTATTTAATTTGCTTGAACTGGTTCTCTTTATTAAGCCACATTATGATACTGGAAATTCCCATCAGAAGGAGCCTTAACAGCTTGAAGCCTCACTTTAGATTCCTTTCCAGTGATTACACATGCTGGAAACGAACCAAACTAGAGCCATCCTACCTGCACCAAAAAAGTAGAAGCCCCTGATAGGAGCTTAGAAAGGGTTTGTGTGTTGGTTTGCTCCAGCAGACATGTTGTCTGATCACCATATTTAGGAGTGAACCAGTCTATCCCTGCAGCAGACCAAACAGTGGCCTAAATGCCCATGTAGTCATCTACATACTTTTCACCTGAATCTTAAGAAAAAAACGAACTTAATAGTTAAAAAAATGGTTACAAAACAAATCAATATTGTTTTGCTCCTTTTTTTCATCAGTTAATAATTTATCACCCAAACACAAAATAATTGTCAGGGATGTTTTTCAACGTGAGTGGTAGTGAGCAGAAGTGGATATCCTGTAGACCATCTGGGTCACAAACTGCATAGAACTATAATGTCAAGCCCCCAGCATTTTGAATTGTACTTGAAAACAGAAGTCTTTTAATATCTTGAAGCACTAGAGTAATACAGGGACAGTCTATTTGGTTAACAAACTTGTAGAGGTGTGATGGATGCTGTGAAATATTTGCTGCATTATTTGTTGAAGTGATACCATACATAGAGGAAGAGAGAAGATATATCCACTTGTGTCATTTTGTTGCTCATATCAACAAAAATTGGATCACTGCTAGTTAACCAAACAGAAAATTGAAAATATGGTGCTTTCTGTGCCTTTACAGTGGAATGTGCTAGGATTTTCCCCTCCATGCTTATGGTAGATTCTTTGAATTATCCGTGCCTGCCATATACAAATTTGGCATGTTGTATATTAAGATAATGAATTATTAGGTCTTGTTATAATCCCATGATATAAATAAGCGAATCCTTCTTTTATCCATCCCATAACCTGGTCCCTCCTCTTTTCTTGCATTATGCCCTCAGCCATGAATGCCACTACGCTGGAGTAATTCTGGAAGCCACGTTGGAAACATGGGTGGCTGGAAATAAATGGTTTTACAAGGCACTGATGTTCTTTGAGATACATGTGTTAATTTACAGTTATTTTGACACTATTCAGGCGAAGGGGAAAAGCCATCTCGTAGTAGTTAAACCCATTCCAAATGCCAGTAGCAGCTGGCAGGGCCTATATGGTGGAGATTGTGGAAAACATGACGTCAAACAAGTGAGGCTAATTAACACCACTTTCCCAAATTAGAAAGACCTCAATAGCTAGAATTTAAAAATAACACCTTAATGATTTCTAAAAATAGTCACTTCCTAGCCCTTGAGTAGCATGACCTCCATTAAACCTGGAGCCTGTTTCCTGTGACTATGGGCGTAAATCTCATTTAGCTTTTATATTGCATTCTCTTTGGGATTAGCAATGAAGCTTAAGGCCTGACCTTGAAAGGCCTTGTCACGAGGACCTTAAGAGGAGTTCTCAAATTGTGCATCACACATGGTGCATAGAGGTGTGATATGATGTTTAATTAAGCAGGATAAATTAAAACAAGGAGTCTGCAAGGTTCAGTGGACATATGATTAAAGACCAACCATAAAAAAACTGAGACTGGACAAGAAGGATGATCTGTCACCTTAGACTCTGGACACAATGAGAGAAATCAAAGTCTGCCTTATGTATATTTGGATAAGTCAACTCATTTCTCAAAAGGTTGCTAATTATTGCTAATAGTGTGCCTTGAAGTGGATGTTCTATATAGATATGCACTTGTAATAGATTGATTCTGAGTGAAATTCAGTTAATTTTGGCTTTGGTTTAATAATAGATGACTTAGATAATGAGTGAGCTGGCTGGAAAACTCAGTGATTTAGGTATCTGGCTGCAGAGCCAGAGCTTGGGAGTTCAGTTCCCCACTGTGCCTCCCATGAGCACAGCCAGCCTGTGTGGCCTGGGGCAAGCTGCACAGTCCTGGGGCATCCCTAGAAGAAGGGAATGGTAAACCACTTCTGAGTATTCTTACTTGGAAAAACTTGAAAAGGGTCATCATAAGTCAGAATTGACTTGACGGAATGTGATTATTTATTATTTATATCTTTTTTGGACTTCTAGACCACCCATCAGACCAATGGTTATTCTGCACAGTGTATGTCAATAAAAGAAGCAATAGAAAAACAGCATAAAAACATAATAAGGCTAAAGCTAAAATTAGATTATTTTTATAGACAATGAATGCATAGGCAGAACAAGATTTAAAAAAAATGGAAACCTAAGATAGAAACAGAATATAAATATGCATATGTTATAAAGGCATATATTATATGATCCCACAGCATTAGGTGCACTTAAACCCCACAGATTTTAATGAAGCTTAAGTGGAATAAGGTATTATGAATAACTTATTCCTCAAAATGCCAGATGCAGGGGAGGGGTATCAGGAGACAGGCATCTAGTTGTCTCATGTGGTCCCAGAGGCATCTGGTGGGTCCAGTGTGAGATACAGGAAGATGGACTAGATGGGCCCTTGGCCTGATCCAGCAGGGCTCTTCTTATGTTCTTATCAATGAGATTTGTACCTCCCCTCCCCTGCCCCAAGGAAGGGAAGTTCCTGGGTGGCAGAAGACAGAGGAACCAAAAGCAGAGGAGCCAGAATTAGAATGTTGATGTGAAATTCTAAAAAAAAATCACAGGAATGCAAAGAAAGATCACTTATGTATTATTTGAGAAATTTGTTTATTTATTTTTATTTATTTATTTAAATTATTTATATGCTGCCTTTCTCTCCACAGGGGACCAAGGCAGTTCACAACAAGTAAAATAAGTAATTTACAAGCACTATATAAATATCAGCGGTTTCCAGTATGATGTAGTGTAGAGGTCCCCAACCCCCGGTCCGTGGCTCTGTGCCGGTCCGGGCCGCGGAGACAGACATTCCCCCCCGCATGCACCCCCCTCGCACAGCTCGTTTGCGCCTGCTCGCGCACCTGCACCCATGTGAGCGCTCCCCCACCCCTTTGTGCATGTGCACCAGTGCCCCCTGAGCACCGCGCTGCCCTTTGCGCATGCGCACAAGCAGAAGCGCCCCGCAAGAGCGCTGCACCACCCTTTGCACATGCGCATGAGTGTGCGCCCCCGCACTAACGCCCCCGCTCCTTTGCGCATGCACACAAGCACGCTCCTTCGCGCATGCACACAAGCTCAGGGGGGTGCCCCGCCTTCCCCAGCCGGTCCACGGGGCTAAAAAGGTTGGGGACCGCTGATGTAGTGGATAGAGTGAGAGACTAGGATTCTGGAGAACACGGTTCGAATCCCCACTTAGCCATAGAAACTGATGGGGGTGGGGAGTGGAACTGGTAAAACCACTCCTTAAATATCTCACTTACCTTGAAAACTGTTAGGGTTGCTATAATGAGTGAGCTGACTTGACAGCACACGACAACAACATATAATTATCACATTTAAAAAACAATTAAACATACATTAAGATTAAAACAATCAAGTATAAAAACAATTGAAAAACATTTAAAAACCTGTAAGTTAAAGACCAGCATTCTGGAGATAATGTGTTGCTTAAAGGCCTGTCTGAAGAGGAAAGACAGGAGGGAGGAGGCCAACCTGGCTTCTCAGGGCAGTGTATTCCAAAGTGTGGGAGCAGCCACTGAGAAGGCCCTCTCTCGTGTCATCACCAAGTGGACTTGGGAAGGTGATGAAACCAAGATAATGGTCTCCCCAGAAGATTTTTAAAGCCAAGAAGACTCATATGGGGTGGTACAATCCTTTAAATAGCTTGGACCCAAATCATATAGGGCTTTATAGGTAACAATCAGCACTTTGAATTGGGCTTGGAAACAGACTGGCAGCCAGTGGAACTGTCATAATAAGGGAGTTACATGCTCCCTATAATGTATACAATACCTTAAAAATAAGATGAACTAAAATCATCTACTCATCTCCACTAGAATACAGTGGTGCCTCGACTTACAACTTCAATCCATTCCGGAATGATGGTCGTAACTCGAAATGGTCATAAGTCGAAGCACCATTTCCCATAGGAATGCATTGGAACACGATTAATCCGTTCCGGCTGGAAAAAAAATTACACCCCCCCCCAAAAAAAACACCAACCCACTGCAAGCCCCATTGGAACGCGTCGGGGCCGGGGGAAAAAATCACCAAAAACCAAACAAACAAACAAACAAAAAAAAACAATGCAAGCCCCATCAGAACGCACTGGGGCTGAAAAACAAACACACCAAAAAATAAATAAAATAAAATAAAAATAAAATAAAATAAAATTCAAGCCCCATCGGAATGCACTGGGGCTGAAAAAAAAAATATCACAAAAAACCCCAGCCAAAAACAACACAGCAAGTCCCATCGGAAGGTGCTAGGGCCAAAAAAATTAAAATAAAATAAAATAAAAAAACCCACACCAAACACCCCAAAAGAAATCACAGCACAGAAACATAACCCCCCCAGCCCAAACCCACCCTGCAAAACCCTGTAAATGTACTTACTCAGAAGCAGAAAGCAGCACCAGGCAGTCCCAAGCCTCCTCCGACGCACACACTCTAACCGTTGGGGCTAAAGAGCTACAAAGAAGCAGCCTCTTTGCCGACCAACGGTTAGTACATTTGAATTCCCCGCCTTTTCCCCCACCTTTTTTCCTGTCGTAACTTGAAGCTCCGGTCGCAAGTCGAAGCAAAATTTTGCGCCCGGAGCTGGTCGTAACTCGAAATGGTCATAAGTTGGGACAGTCGTAAGTTGAGGCACCACTGTATACTCAATGAATTAAAGATGAATTTAACTACAGTTGATTCAATAGATCTACTCAAGTTTTGACTAGCAATTGGATTTAGCTTGTAATTTACTCAAATATGCAAATATTATCATTCTTCAGTTTTAAAGCCATGTTATATGGTACTAATGGCTGATATCTATTATGGCTGGGGCAAAAGGCACAGTGTTACCTGGCATGTTTTCAGAGCACATATATGAACTCATACATGTTCTGAGATACACTTGTGAGGGATCTTTCAACCATGGCATAGTGTGCCTTGAACACATAAGAACTAAAATATATAAAACAATTGTAATGGGAATAGCAAAATTACAGATAGAGCTGAAAAAATAATAATAGAAACACTTGTTTCAGAAATATTGCAAAGAAATATCTATTGGAAAGCTTGATATGCAAGCCTGAGAGGGCAACTCTCTGAAGAGGATGTGTGTGTGTGTTTGAGAGAGAGGGAGGGAGGGAGGGAGGGAGAGAATTCCAAAAAGGAGAGCAATAAAGATATTTCCTTAAACCATCCCCCAGAACAAAGGGAAATGATTGGGGGATTGGGAAAGTATTCTTGAAGGGGTGATAGGAATTAACTTCTCCATGTTGTTCGATTGCCTTGAAGGTGACTGAGGAGTGTTAAATTGCATATGGAGCAATGCACAACAAGGGAAATCTTGGACACAGATCCTAAGAAGGGACAGATCAACAGTGTCCTAGGCCAGAATCAGGAATTCAGGAGAAATATAACCCTGGATCCTGGGAGCTGTAGCAAAGTTAGCTCAAAGGAAAGTTGGTGATGCTTCGCAAGGAGGTCTCAAGGAGACGAGACAGCAGCTTCAGAAGGAGATGCAAACAGCATGTAGACCTGCACCACACTGAATATATATGGCCATCTCCTGCTTTTTTTTTCAAGGGGACAGGGTTTGCTGAATTGGCCCCTTTGCAATCACATTGTCTCACCTCCTTTTCCTCACCTGGTTATGACCTGATTGTAACCTGTTCACCTGGCTAATCGTTTTAGATTACTCTAATCTGCCAAAGGGCAGGAGAGTGTTGACAAACAATAGAGCTATGAGGGTTCTTTTGCCTTTCTGGAACAGTATTTTGGGCACAGTTCACTTCAGAAAGGGCCGAATACTCTGGGCTGCTTGTGCTCTTCTTGACCTCTGGGAGATCTGGTGAGTACGACAAGAATAGATGATTCAACAGTTATTGTCTCTATGCAGGATGTCTACACCTGTGAGATGACACTTCCCAGGATATCTGTATGTGACGCTTCATTGATTACACTATGAATATTCTGAGAACAGACTCTACTGAATGGGATTTTTGGATTTATATTTCTAGTCATTTTCCATGTCTTAGAGGCTTATTTGATCACCTCCTAGCAAGGCCTTGTTTCTCCATTTTCTGGTTAATTCTTTCCTGTTTTGGGACTGCGGCACTTCCCTTCCAAACCCATTTTAACCAGGCTTTTGGTGTGTGTGCATGTGTGCGCACACACAGATATTGAGACAAAGATGCGGCTTTGCAGGCTGTTGCTCAAGCCTAGTCCTTTGGGAAGAGGAAGTGGAGCCAGAGGTGACAAGCAATGACAGCAGGTGTCATACAAACTTTCACACACACCAGCGAGCAAACATTCACACATACCCACACTGGGCCCTGATATGCCACTGCTAAGAAGAAGGCATGCAGGAATGGGCTGGCTGCAGGTGGCATGAGACTGGGAGCACAAGACAGGCTGCTTGCAGGAGGAGCTGAATGGACCAGCTATTGTTGCTATGCAGAAAACAACATTATAGCTCGGGATATAGATTTCAGTTCACATGAACTCAAGCCATAATATTCAGTGCTAAATATCTTTTCATCGGACATGAACAATTTGATTTGATTTATGCTTGGATCACTGCTTTTAAATGTCACATTACTTAACTTCTGCTGTGTCTCTGAAAGCAAAACGTGTTCTATGGCATAGCTTTCCTTGAGACACTATTGTAGCAGTGATCCAGTCCAAGCAAAGGCTAGTTCTAGTTCCAAGCATGGCGGTCTGGATTCTAAGGCATGAGGGATGCCCTAGAATCCAAACCTTAAGAACAAGATTTAAATAAAACTCATATTTGCAGTAGACAGAAGTCTGACATGAGTTCCTGGAATAAATATTGATTTTTTAAAAAACCAATAATGAATTTCCATAGCATGAAGGGATTGCTTCCCCCATCACTTTCATGCCATAATCAATTCAAATAAAGTCTGCTCTTGCAATTACTTCAGCAATGTGAGTGCTGCTAAAATACATACAATGTGGCATGGTAATGCAAAGTTTTCTGTTTCTTTGAAATGGCACTAGCTGGTGAAGTAACTTATTACAAGTTACATAGTTAGTTACTTTTGGTAACATGTATTGGCTGAAATCCAGCAGTAACTCACAACTAGAGTAGACCCATTGAATCAACAGAACCTACAGACAAGTTGAAATGTGCTATCATTCCCTCTTGCTGAAAAGACTTTAACATAATGTGTGATGGATTTTTTCCCCATATGCTCAGAGGCACTTGTGGTGGTGGCTTTGTTTAACAACACCACTAACATGCCATAGCAGAGCAAAATCCTGTTATTAAGATTCTCTGCACAGCTTTGTATTTTGTGTTGGTTGGGCATTACGACTCCCTCCCACCCTTGCTAAGTACTCATAGTGAATTAGGGCTGCAATGCTGTATCCACTTACCTGACTGTCAGTTCTGCTGAATTCTGTGGAACCTAATTCTTAACAGACATGTGAAGGATAGTCTTCTAAATAATTTTATTTGCTACTTTATCCAGACAGATTCAGTTTAAGAAGTCTGAATGCTTTGCTTATCAATCCAGATACAAAGGCAATTGCTTAAAGGTATACCTACATGTAACTTCTTTAAAAAGAGGGGGGGACAGACAACATTTCTGGGGAAAAAACAAATTATTCTCTCAAATGCCACTCATCTGCATAGGTTATGAGATCAGGTCTGCAAGAGAATTGGTCATAATCAGAGGTTTGCTGCACAAGGCGGCAGTAGAAGCCATTGTACAGAGAGAGATGACTGGTGCTTGATATGAGTTCAAGGGGAGATTCCACAAGCGACTCAAAGATGCCTGTTGGGGATGTCATCATTTCCAAATAGGCTGCACTCCATGAACCAAGACTTCTGCACATCCAGGCTTGATCCAATCACAAATTCTGAGTCACTTGTCTCATTCACTCAAAGAGTTGTCATGTTCACTGAAGCCATGGTCAACACTGGGGCACATGTGACTTCTTCCTCTTTCCTCTGGGAGGCGAACTGTTTAGGAGGGAGGGGGAAGTGAGCCTGCCTGCAATCTTTGCTCCTCGTACTGTGCTGCCTTCAAGGAAGGGATTAGGTGGAGTGGCCAGCCAGTGGAGATTGCAGGAGGGGAAACTCTGCAACCATCAGTGATGCTCCTCAGGTTTTCCTTTAGTGTAATAAGACAAATTCCAAATCAGCTTGGAAGCAAATTAAGTTCCAATTTATTTCTAACAATTAATGCATACTTCAAGTTTTAAAAAAATTAAACTCAGTTATCCTTCTATTATCCCACCAAATAAGTCAGTTAACTCCATTTATTTCTAAATGTTGCTTTTGATCTTTGGCAAGCAGTAAGACTCAAGATCTGTTAATCTTCAGGTATGTTTTTGCTCCTAAGTTTACTGAATGTCATCACAGTCTAGCTGGATCAACCATGATCTTAAGTAATGTATATGTTTGTCATGGTACAGTGGTTCAACTGCATTATTACAACCAAAACTCTGCTCATGACCTTGAAAGTCACTCAGCCTTCCATCCTTCTGAGGTCAGTAAATTGAGTCCCCAGCTTGCTGGGGGAGGAGGCAATGTGTAGTCTGCATAATTAAATTGTAAAATTGCCCAGAGAGCACTATGAGGCAGTATATAAGCAGCACATTTTGCCTTTTTTTTTTTTTTTTTGCTTTTGTTTTAAGAAACATTCTATATTAAAGCAGGACAAGGTGATTTGTTGCTCTCCAAATGATGATGGTCTGTACCTCCTTAGCAAGCTAAGCCAATGATGGGGGATTATGGGACTGCAGTGTAAAAACATCTGGAGGTCCTCAAGTAGCCTCCCCCTGTCGTAGCAGGGGGTAGTATTCTTTCCCAATACAATACCTCGTACCCCTACTGATGGAGATGATTTTGGTCTTAGATACCACACATCTTTATGTGAAGATTCCACTTGCTATACTGTATTTTTTTGTCCTAAGTTTAATCATCAACTATAGTGGCAGAGTTAAGGTTGGCGATCCTAACTATTGCTTTCTTATTTACTTCAGTCCTGCACTTTGAGTTTTAAACAGCTGCAAAAGAGAACCCTTAAGGAACTGGATCTTAACCACACATACACCTCCCACACAGAGCTGTTGCAGACACCTTGCAAAGCAACTATTAGCAGAGATTGCTGAAATAAAGATTTACACAGGTGGAAGGGTCTCTGTTTCATTCATGGTGTTTCAGCTTGAATTTATTATAGGATGTTTTCTATAACTGTAAAGGTACCACCCCTCAGAAGCTGCAACATACACATCTGGTTTCACATGCTGTCATCTAGATGAAAGCCATAACCCAAGTCTCCACAGGGGCTAATGAGAATTATTCCCCTTCAAGGTCCTTTATTAAAACAACACAGCCTCAAGAAATATTGGCATAGAGGAAAAGCAACTTTAATCCACTGCTTGGTACCCTCTTTTAGAGTGTTTTTTTTCTTTTCCTTTTTTAATCAGTCTAGTTCCTTTTCAGTTTGAGCAAACACAGCTTCATTGTTTTTGTAATCTCACTATGACCTCTTGGAAATGTTTTCATCCTGCAAAGTAGCTTTCAGGCAACTATTTCATAAATCTTTTTTTTTTCTGTTTCGTGAATTAACACTTGCAACTGTTGTAAACTTTTGCTGGTTGTTGTTGCCAAAAGAACAGAAGCAGGGTTTTTTTAAAAGTAAGAGAGACTGCTAATAATAACGAAAATGATTTTACATTGCTCTTTTCAGTGTCATAATTTACTTACATCCCCCCTCCTTTTTGGAGTACACAAGGCTGGCGTGGACAACAAGAAGCTACTAACTGTTTTCCCACCATTTTCACAGAGTGCATTAAAGGGGGTTAAATATGCTAATAATCACACTAACTGCCTCTGGAATGCACCTTACTGGTCACCGGAGTAATGCACTCATATAATGTTTAACTTCTTGTTCCGCAATTACTTCTTTATTAGGCATCTAGAAGGTGTCAAAGCAAACCTGCCATATATCTCTCAAGAAAGGCTGTGTTTTTAGAAGGAACTCCAGCAAAGATACTATATCAAAACAGGATAACCAGGAGAAACATTAACATGGCTAGCATGGCTGTTCAGTTACTGGGCTTCTTCCTGAGTCTTCTTGGTCTAGCTGGAACAATAACGGCTACCATCCTGCCTCACTGGTGGAGAACGGCACATGTGGGAACCAACATCATCACGGCTGTAGCGTACATGAAGGGTCTCTGGATGGAATGCGTTTGGCACAGCACTGGGATCTACCAGTGTCAGCTCCACCGCTCGCCGCTTGCTTTGCCTCGTGATCTGCGAGCAGCCCGTGCCATGATGGTGATTTCCTGCGTCCTTTCCACTCTGGCATCTGTAGCTGCTGCAATAGGCATGAAGTGCACCCAATGTGCCAAAGGGTCTGCAGCCAAAAATGTATTTGCCATCTTGGGTGGAGTGCTTTTCATCCTGGCTGGTCTCGTCTGCCTCATCCCTGTTTCTTGGTCAACCAATGACGTTGTCACTGATTTCTACAACCCAATGCTGCCCAATGGGATGAAATACGAGATTGGGCAAGCTCTTTACCTTGGCTTTGTCTGTGCAGCACTGAGTATCCTTGGTGGAGTTATCTTGTGTGCTTCATGCCAACATACTGCCAACAACATAACCTACAACCCACAACCAAGGATTACAAGGGCAGCTCCGTCCTACAGACCACCAATGGCCTACAAGGCAAACCATACGTCATCACTATCTTCTGCTTCACACGGTGGTTACAGGTTAAATGACTATGTGTGAGTTCTCTGGGCTTCCCTTGGACTTTGTTGCTGTTCTTTCTCTCTCTCTTTAATGTATATATGTAAGTCATCTAGCAAAGATGGTTATGAGGGCATTATTAATGTACAGAATTTTTTATACCATGTTTACCACTGTTCTGCTTCCCATGTGAAGAATGCTTGTAATTTGGTGGTGTTGGTGGGAATAGGTTTCTACTGAAGCTTGGAATTAAAAACAGAATGTGTATTGTTCCAAAATGTGCAGTCTTCTGCATATGTGAAATCATGGCCATTAAGCAGAGAGGTAACTTCTGTAATATGTAGTTCTCCTTACATCCATTTTTTTCTAAAATATATTTTTAAACATTTTCAAAACAGATATAAATAAGATTTTTTAAAAAGAATATACAAGATGTAATCCTGTACATGTTGTGGAATTCAGTACAACTTTCTCCCTGGTAAGAGTGTATAGGATTGAAGACATAATTTTAATAGAGTATTTCATATTATCAAATAATTTCCATAAAACGTCTTAACTGCATTTTTGTCCAAATCTCTTCCCAAAAGATTTAGATTCAGCATGAATTCTCATTGTCTTTAGATGACTTTCTAATTTCTCTACTTTCTCTAAAGTCACATTAAATGAGTAAGTTGCACCATCAGCAGTTTGAATTACCTGTAAAGTTAGCAAGTTCCTTCTGCAAAAGCAAATTGAAAGACACCTTCACAACAATTCATTTTGATGTTACCCTGAGATTTTTGCTCCCACCTCATTAACATATACAACTCTGTCAAATGCTCCTGGGGTTAGGGTTTCAGTTTTGCTTGCTTGAAATCACAGTTGTTGGTGGTAAGATCAAGATGGCAGCAATAGTTATCACATTTCCTTTGCCATAGGAAATAAGTGTTACATATCATCCATCCTTTGCATTTGGCTGGTCATGAATAAGGGGGTTTGATCCTGTAGAATTCTAAATTGCCTTGTAAATGCTGAGCTTTCACTATGTTGTATAGTTCAAGGAACATTTGATACATACTCCTGCCTCCAATAGTTTAATAATACCATGGTGCATAGAAGGAAGGAAGTCACATAAGATACTTTAAGACCACACAGTGCATCCACAACATATATCTGTTCCAGTCTTTGGATTTCCTGGCAGAATTGAAGCTCCAGATTCCTTCCTATAGACACACCCTACACATCCAACTTAAGGTGCAACTACCAAGCAGGAAAAATGCAAATCAATGTGCTGTGAAGTTTTATCTGGGAAGTCATGTTTCTCTGGGTGAATTCGCTTTAGCCAAACATGTAGGATTAGGCAGAGGAGAGGAGAGGAAGATAGCAATGAGCCTTGTTTGCACCTTGTTAAGGTAGCTCTGCTCTGGCCATCCAGATTTGCAGGAGGCACTTTAACAAGATGGAAACAAGACTGGTTTATAATTTCCTCCTATCTCTCTTCCAAATCCTCACTCTTTCTTTTTCCTTTGGTTACCTAGCTGTGCTAGGGCAGCAAGCCTTTAAAAGAAAGAGAAAAAAGAAGGAAAGGGAAGAGGAAACCAAACAGACCCAGGCACCAGGTTTAAGGAGGAGAAAATTCAAATGGCAGCCAGTTTCCTCACTGCCCTCCCTGTCACACTGTTGCTGTAGCTGAGTGGAATGGCTTGACACAGAATGGCTACAAACCCCTCCACATCATCTCAAGTGATCACACCACCTAAACCAATGCAAATGCATTCATTTACAAAAAAGCAGAAGCCTCAGCAGTGGAGAAAAAATCTACAGATTGTGGTGAATAACTCTGAGCTTATTTGCATTGATTTTCCATTACACAGTGAAGGAAAATAATGCAAACCTGACTCAATCTAGGAATGTTTCCTGCATTATTTGTCAAAGTAGTCATCCCCTAAGAATGACTTTCAGATGACAAAATAAAACACTTCTCTTTTTCTTTCTTGAAGAATAGTATTTTAAAAATTACTCATTTTGTAATTACTCATTTTGAAAGCCCTCAGTTTGGCTGAGAAACCTCCTCAGGACAACATCTGCTTCTGTTTTATGCTACAGGTATCAATGTAAGGTTGACTGGGTAGCTCAATGATCTGGAGAACCAGATGTCAGTTCAACTCCCCACTGTGCTTCCTGGGAGAAGAGACAGCTTATGTAGTCTTCTGGGGCACAGTCCCAGATCACCAGATCATATTTTTTTTTTCTGTTTCATGAATTAACACTTTTGAGTTCTCTATACCTTAAAAAAAAAACCTGGCAAAATTGCCATAATTGATTTGATGGCACATTTTTTAAAAAGACAAACCAAGAGCCCTTTACAAGCAATGAAGTGAAGAAAAAAACCCAGCAGCCACAATGTGCTTTATGGCAGCCTTGGTCTTTTACAAAACCAGAAGTGTGTTTATGTCTATCCTGCACCACTCACTGTTTTACACTGACATTCATTTTTCATACCTTAAGTGCATATAAACTCCAAAATTGAAGGGAAATTTTGGAACACTGGCTCTGACAAGTTTCAGTGGTTTTACTACCATATTATACTTGACAGAGGCTGGACTTGATGATCTATAGCAGTGATGGTGAACCTTTTTGAACCCGAGTGCCCAGACTGCAGCACAGAATCAACTTATTTATTTCAAAGTGCCAACACTGCAATTAAAACCCGAATACTGAGGTTTTAGTTTAGAAAAAACAACTACTCCTGCACTGCAAGGGTTAAATGCTTTTGGTTTTTTTCCCCTATGGGCGGTATTAACAAAGAAATATTTACCAGTCCTCCAATCCCCCATTGCCCCCGTACCCCGAAATAATGACACGAGACAAGTATTATGGGATAAACATGGGCCACACTTTATTAAATAACCATTCTTGCCCTCTGTAAAAGGGGGGTCCTCCCGTAGTGCGGAATTCAGGTTTAAGCACAGAGGTCTCAACGGACCCCTTACAAAACAAATGGGCGAGTTCCTAGCCCCAAGTTCTTGCTGTCGTGAAGACAGCGAGAACCCGGCCAGTCCAAATTTGACCACCCCCAGACCACAAGCCACCTTCTGCTTGTTGACTGTTGGTCCGGGTGTGGCCCCAGTGCATCTTTCCCCCCAAGCACTGTAATTGCACGATCCGCAGCGCTGGGAGGTCAGATGAGCTATACATTACCTGTCATTGTGACGGGACTCACCGAAACCTGTTCTATCCGCACTACCCGCCACAGCATAGGGACTAGTGACGCTAAATCCCATGCCCGCCATCCAGCTTCATAAGCTCCAAAAGCAGGCCCCCCCAGATGTCTTTAATAAAGACATCCAAGCCTCCATCAGAGAGCACACCATCACTCCGAAAGAGCTCAGGACTATCAACGCAGATCTCCTGGTGACCAATCACTGATCCAAGGCCATTGCAAACAGCTCTGCATGCTTCCCTGTTAACACGCCTCCACGCCGTGTTAACCCGCTGGATACATTTTGCCACCATCCATGCATGCCACCAGATGATCGTAGACCATAAAATGCTCATAGCAGGGCATGCCGCCGCCATCATCCACACGCTGCAGGATGATTGTAGACCATAAAATACTCAATAGCAGGGCATGCCGCCCTCAGCCATTTTAGGTCGCGAATTACATCCAAGATCAAAGCCATTCCTCATGTCTGGCTGGATCGTTACCACCCAAATGTATTAGCAACACATCTGGGGAATGCAGTCCGAATGCAGCAGCTCTGCCAAAGTGGTCCCATTGCATTCATCGGATCCCCTTCCAGGTTATCTGGGCTCGTGCTAAAAGACCCAGATTACAGCCTCAGGCTGACCTGGCTCCCTATCGAGCTTCCCAGAACATAACTGTGGCCAATAATCATGATGTGTCACCTCTTTGCCATTACCACTGGACCTGCAATGACAAAACAGAGACAGGCACCTGCCTAGACGTGAGGGAGTGTCCTGATATATCTGCGATAAGCCTTGGATCGGCGAATATGAATCAGAACCGTCTTGTCCACTATCCTACCGTCCTGTCATTGCAATGCAACTTTAGTCGCGTCGCCCTTTCCTGCGGCTATTACTTCACTAATTCTTAATGCGCCAAAATTGCCAACAATGATGCCGCCCTAAACAGAGCCGCCTCGTAATCATCCCTGCAGGTGTCAGCCCACTGTTTGCAAATTTTTCTAATAATACTGGGGATATGAGCGCCCTATGTCTTAACCCGACCTTACTCTTCACCCCAACCTTCAATCATTTTCTGTCTACAGAAATCGGAGGTATAGTCCTGATACCTCTGAACCCTAGCGTGAAAGCTAACACCGACATCTGGCCTTGTATGGAACCTGGCACAAGTCCCTTCCTATGTAAGTATACGATGAACTGCTGTAGGTGCTCTACCAGGGCAGGCCAGAACAGCTCTAAACCCACTGAGTTTCTAAATTCCTGAAACTCTATGCTCACTGCCGAGTACCCTTTCCGTGTCCTCGGAGCCAAGGCCAAACCTATTACTCTTACAGTATCGTCACGCCAATTTGTCAGACCTCTGGGGAAAGAGTCTCTGGGAATTCGTTGGCTCCTGGATCTAACTCCCGGAACCAATTGATCTGGTGGCGTGAGAGCGCATCAGCTAAAGTGTTATCTAAGCCTGGAATGTGTTTTGCCTGAACTAAAATATTGTATTTCAGGGTAAATGCATGCACCAATGCCATAACGCATTCCAAGTGCAAGGTGAGGCTGTTTATTATGCATACCACTGACTGATTATCGCACCAGAACGTACCACTGAATTAGCCCATTCGTGAGCCGACAGCCATAGGGCCCCGACTATGGGAAAAATTCCATAAATGTCCAATCCTTAGTAATTCCCAGCGGGAGCCATTCCTCGGGCCAACGCTTGGCACATCCTTTGCCCTTACAATAGATCCCAAACCTAGGGAACCAGCTGCATCTGTCTGTACCTGGAACTCAACCTTAAGACTCATATCAGACCTCTAAAAGGAAATTCTGCTAAACTCATCTAGAAACTGGCTCCAAACTTGTAGATCCTGTCTCATACCCCGTTTGACTCTCATCCTATGAAAAGGACAAAGAATACCTTTCATTGTATCACCTAACCTGCGCTGGAGCGCACAACCTGGCGCCACCACCCTGCATGCCAAGTTCAGATGCCCGACTATTTCCTGCAATTCTTTCAACGACACCTATCCTTTTTGGATGTCAAGGCAATCCTAGCCTAAAGGTTGCTTAGTTTACCATCAGGGAAACTGGACGTCTGCTGCTAGTGTCTAACTCTATTCCCAAGAACGTAAGGGACATAGCCGGTCCCTCCGTCTTCTCTTCATCTAAGGGGAGACCCGGCTCCCTTGTTTTCCAATGCATTTCACGAGCTCTACCCCTATGCCGCACTTCCAGACCATACGTACTGTCTCATTGAAAGAGGTGTAATGCATGGTACAAAACTCCTGAGGGATGGCATCGTTCACCGACTCTCCCTGCGGGTATGAAGAGTGATGGATGAGCCCAAACTCCCCTTGGTTCTTTTTTGGGCACCACACCCAGTGGCGAAACCCTCAGATTCTTCAGGGGGGTATTTGAAAAGGTCCCAACACTCTGCCTTCCTTAACCTCCTTCTCAACCTTTTCCCGAACTATATTTTCCATTCCTTTTACTGATTTCAGGTTGTGTGCGAAAAAACGCCTTACGCTCTCGCTGGTATCCTGAAACCACACTGAAAACCCTCTAAAGCATATTCGGCATCTTCCCGCTTAGGGTATTCATGCAGCCATGTCTCCAACACAGAAACCTTAATTGGACTGGGGCCCTTTGCAAGGATTACCCCCTCGACCGTTGGACCTCTTGCTACCACCAGGGTCTTTGCTGCCTCTTTGAGCTCTGGCCTTAAAACAGGATGAGCTGGGATGCTGACCTCCACACAAAGAGCATTCGTGCCTGAAAATGCATGCTTTTCACCTGCATGCACCTCTTGCGTTGTAATCCCAGCATACCAGGCAGGGTTGTACCACCTGCCCCGTGACTACAAGGGGGTTCTGATTCTGGCCCACCTTACGTATAAGATGTCCACTATCAAACCTGTCACCTAAATTTGGCCTAGCAGGCGTCATAGACTGTAACCAAAGCCCTGGTAAAGGCTCATCCCATCTTAAATTCGGATGAATCACACTTCTTCTACGAAATGATTCATCATAGATCAACCATGCTTGCCCAACAAAGTCTACGTATGCCCTGTATATCAAATCAAGGTACTGGAATAATGACAGCGCTCTCCAGGGCTGTGCCCTCACTACCACCCCAGCAAAAATCAGGAAAACAGGAAGCCAATTAGCCCATGTCCTCTCAGGTCTGCGTCTCCTACGCCTCTCCTTATCTTTTTCATCCTCCTTATCAAGGTCCTTCTTTTCTACGTTTCTATTCAAAAGCTCAAAAAGGTCAACATATTCTCCCTTCTATATTTTTTCATTGGTTGCTGGGGTGAGATGATCATCCAAAGGCATAGCATAGTTGCCAAACGGCAAAGCCTTCAAAGGGACCGCGCCATACCCAGTATCAGGTACTGATGGGTAAGGCCACACCCCCACACCTGCGGTCAAGCTCATCGTAACAGGAAACGAAACTTGCAGATATGGCATTGCCCAGCCACCTATCTGTGTACTTCTACTGGGCCAAGGGGTGCTCGGGGCCCTAAACCCCTGCGTGTCATATGCTGTATTGAATGGTGAGCCGCCTAGACCATAAGCAGGCCATGGTCATGCAGGCAATGTTGTGTCTGGTGCGACCGCTAGGTTACCTGACATAGGCAGCGTCGCATCGTGTTCCTCCCTGCCCGGCTGGCAACCCGGTGCTGCCACTCCCATGGCCTCCTGACGACTCCCAGCCGCTGCCAACAGTCAAGATACCTCCAGGGTCTGCACCTCTCTCTCCTCATCCTCGCTCTGATGTCATGGCGTTACTGCAGACTCCTCTGATTCCCTCCTGGACGACCCAGGGGCCTGCCTCTGGAGCAGCAAATTGAGACATCAGGTTATCTGCCATGGCCTTCAGCTTAGCCCTTCTATGACTCTTGGCCTCCCTAGCCGAACGGCGTGGTTGCGCTCCACTAAGTTGCTGGGCCTTTTGCGCTGCTCGCTCAGCTTCTAAAGCTGAAATTTTTCTTGCAGCTGTTGCCAAATAGGCCAAGACTCCTCATCTGAGGGTGACTGAGGTGGCATAACTTGAGGAGCTGCGCGCTTCTTAGCAAGCTGCTTGTCCTTTCTGTTACCTTGGCCCTTTCGGGAAGCCATTGCTACCACCTAGTTCTAGCCTCTGCACGCCCGACTCACACAAACAGTTAGCCTAGCCTCCCGTACTCTTACCACAGACTAAACTCTAAAATTCTAGTACCACCCCAATTGGTGTCGGGCGACAAGTGATCCCAATGCAGGCTAATGTATATACACACCTACAACCATTCCTTATTTATTTATGTATTATTATTTATTTATGTATTTACTTTTATTTATTTATTTATTTATTTATTTATTTATATCAGTACCCTCTATTTATTAATAATTTTTGAATTATATATATATATATATATATGTGTGTGTGTGTGTGTGTGTGTGTGTGTGTGTGTGTGTGTGTGTGTGTGTGTGTGTCTTTATTTATTTGCTTATCTATTTTTATAATTATATTTAATATTAATTTATATATTTATTTATTATGAATCTTAATTCCTCTGTTAATAAAATCGATTATTAATTCTTAATTCCATTTTTGGGTTTTTTTAAAAAAAATAATTTCTGGACCAAAAAGGCTCCCAACCACCCGAGTGGAGTTGGCCTAATTAGCCCTATTCGTGATGCATAATAAAATATAACCAAAATTCAAAACCCCTAAACAATGCCAATCAATGACTTAATGCAATTAATTTAAACATATATATAATAAACAAAAAAAAAATATGCTATTCAAAAGCACGCCGCTGTCTCCCAAGCCTGCCTGCCGGGAGGGCTGAGAGCTAACAGCTGATCCGAGCTACTTTCCAAACCGGTGTCCCACTGCTTTACAATGATCAGTAAACTTTGAGCTAGCTTCCAACTTATTTATTTATTTATTTGTTTGTTTGTTTGTTTGTTCATTACATTTAATTAAATCATATTCCCTTGTTGATTAAATATTAAATTGATTGAAGAATCTCCCTACACACTGTCGACAAGGCAAGAGGGGCATGCAAGCCTCCGCCTGGCAAGGCCCGAGCGGCGGCGCCCACTCCACCTCGCGCTGTCTCCTATTACCCCACCTATGACAAAATTAAGAAACTAAATTATAAATGTAAAAGAGATTAATTATACTGCTGGTAACAGCTCTTAGATTGCAGAGCTGTAGAAACACAAAGCAAACCGTGGGAGGGGGCCGATGCAACCCTCCCTTCCTTGAAGCCAACACAAGCAGGCCTCAAAAAGCAGCTCTGCAGCTTGAAATGAGCAGGCCAGCAGCCGAGCTCTGTCTTCCTTCTGTTGCCAGCAAGGAAGAGGACGGAGTGAGGGAGGAACATCCATTAAGTAGCTCACTCGTTCCCCCCTCCCCTCCAGGAAGGCTCTTGCGAGACTCCAAGTGTCTCGCGTTATTCTGGGAAGGAGGCAAAGGGGACCCACGCTGCTGGAGGTAAGCTCAACAGCGGATCCAACATTAGGCTAGACTGGTAATGGTCGCCATTGCACCCCTCCACTAGACCACTGCACCAGCAGAGGGGAGTGCCAAAATCCAGGATCAGAGGACGGGTATTTCTCAATGACGACTTATGGCTTGCGTGCCCACAGAGAGGGCTCTGTGTGCCAGCTGTGGCACGCGTGTCATAGGTTCGCCATTGCTGATCTATAGGATCCCTTCCAGCTCTGCAGTTCTAAGATTTTTATATGAACGTCCCCTTCCATCATCCCTCTATAGTGGAACAACACATTCTTTCCAAACCATGATTTACCAATACTGTTCAACAGTTTGTAATGGTTGCATCTAACAGTCTGTAACTGAACAAAACTATTTCCTGAAAACATATTATGTCCAATTAAATGGACTAGGAAATACTAGTGATTCCATTCATTTTTTCCAAACCTTTTATTTAATGTTAGAAAACACAAATATGGAAGAATAATATACATGTTACAGGAACACCTGCTGATTCTATATGCAGGACACATTTATTTGTTTGTTTACTTACTTACTTACTTACAATACTTTTACCCTGTCTTTCTCCTTGAAAAGGACCCAAGTCAGCTTAACAAACAATGAAAGACAATATTTAAAGTTGAAAACAATTAGTATACAATGGTGGTTAACATCATTAAAATACAATATTTAAAACAATGAACAATGACTGAGGAGGCATCATACAACATTAGCAGGCAATATTAAGGCAAAGATCAATAAATATACAAAAAAGTTACTCTGAGAAATAGAAAACACAAAAATGGAAAACACAAGTAGTACTAAAAATCCAGTCAAAGCAATAATGTATAATGAACTATCTAAAAATCGAACACAGGTAGCTGGTTTAATGAGGGAAGACTTGCCTGAAGAGAAAGGTATTTGCTTGCTTGCAGAAGGATAGCAAAGATGGGGCCAGTCTGGCCTCCTGTGAGAGGGAGTTCCAAAGTTTTGGTGCAGCAACAGAGAAGGCTCTCTCCTGTGTCCCCATCAGACTCAACTATGAAGATGGCGGTACAGAGAGAAAGGCCTCTCGTTATGATCTTAACACTTGAGCAGGCTCATAATGGGAGATACAGTCTTTGAGATAGCTTGGACCCAGGCCATTTAGGACCTTATAGGTTAAAACCAACACTTTAAATTGTGCCCGGAAACTGATCGTCAGCCAGTGGAGCTGCTGTAACAGGGAGGTTATGTGATCCCTGTAACCAGCCCCAGTCAGCAATCTGGCTGCTGCGTTTTGGACCCATTGAAGTTTCCTGACACTTTCTGTTGGCAGCCCCACATAGAGTGCATTACAGTAATCCAGCTGGGAAGTAACTAGGGCATGTATCACAGTGGCCGGATCAGAACTCTCAAGAAACGGACATAGCTGGGGCACTAGTTTTAATTGTGCAAATGCACTTCTGGCCACTGCCGAGACCTGGGCATCCAGGATCAGGGATGAATCCAGGAGCACCCCCAAGCTGCGCACCTGTTTTTTCAATGGGAGTGTAATCCCATCCAGTACCGGCTGCATTCCTATTCCCTGATCTGCCTTTAAACTGACCAGAAGCACATTTCTTTTTACGCATAATGAAACTGATCAAAAAGCAACATAAACTAATAAGTAAGTTTGCTACCAGCACTACCACACTCATCCTCTTTATTAATCGTTCTTTTGCAAAGTAAAAGACAAGGCAGTAAATTCAGAGTAAGATGATGGGCATCTATGGCAAAGATGTGTGTTCTGCTGCATTCATATGGTCAGAGAGATAATCAACATGGCAAACTTTCAAGGATGTTCATTTCATGCTGCTTGCAAAAAAAAAAAAGAAAGATTGTGAAGATGTGATTGGGTTTAGTAAAGAGATTTAGCAGTTCCTCTCTTTCAGCAGGAATAAATAACGGAGTCTCATTATTTCCTTTCAACTCTTTATTAACATTAACTTCAGGGGAGTCCACAACAACTTCAATAGGGCCAACATTCAGCGGGGACTCAGTCCAAGACAACATTAGTTCTCCATCTAACTTTCCTTCTTTTACCGGAGGGCTGGTCCAAACCACTCCTGATCGGTAGGCTTTCTCAGAGGAGTGTTCCGGACTGCACAAATTGTCCCGCAGCATGGGTGGCGAGCCCAATCTCTGTCTGGCTTGTAGTTGGTAGGTATAGGTCCTGGATGAACCACCTTCCTCCAGAGACCTTGTCCAAGCGGGAAGACCACCACTGTCCATTCTAAGGGGTCCGGTAGCAATCCTTCAACCTTCACATTAGGTGGGTCGGGTAACAATCCTCCCACTTTTAGGTTCCATATGCGTTGTCTCCGACGCATTTTTGGTATCACCTGGCAGGACAAAGTTCCAAATAGAGTAGTCCTAGAACGAGCTGGAATTTTTAGCATGTATACATTACTGAAACAGCGACATATACGTTGGCTTGGGCATGTTGTGAGAATGGCTGATGGTCGGATTCCAAAAGATCTCCTGTATGGAGAATTAGTGCAGGGAAATCGCCCCAGAGGGAGACCACAGCTGCGATACAAGGATATCTGCAAGCGGGATCTGAAGGCCTTAGGAATGGACCTCAACAGATGGGAAACCCTGACATCGGAGCGTTCAGCCTGGAGGCAGGTGGTGCATCACGGCCTCTCCCAATTTGAAGAGACCCTTGTCCAGCAGGCCGAGGCAAAGAGGCAGTCCCGGAAGCAGCAAAATCAGGGAGCTGGGCAGGGGACAGATTGTATTTGTCTTCAGTGTGGAAGGGATTGTCACTCTCGAATTGGCCTTCTCAGCCACACTAGACGCTGTTCCTAGTCCTCCATACAGAGCACGTTACATAGTCTCTCGAGACTGAAGGATGCCTAAGAAGAAGAAGAAGATTAGGTTAGGAAAGTAAGATAATAACCCTCTAGTCTTCACATTCGGTTCTCTTCCTCTTCTCTCTGTCCCAGTGTCCTTCTGTCTCCCTATCTCCTTCTTCACTGGTACTCTAAAGACTTGAGACTCTTCTTCATCTCCTTTCTCTTCCTTTTCCCAAACTGAGAACTGTTCTACCTTCTCCACGCCTTTTTCCTCTGACACCAGAAAAACCTCTACCCCCTTTTTTTCTCCCTTTAACTCCGCCTCTCTTTTCTCCTTGACACTCAGATCTTTCATCCCTTCTGTCACGCCCACTGTTGTCTCCTCTTTTTCTTCTGTCTCAAGGGTATGAGGGGACGACTCACTCACTTCTCTTTCATTTATCTCTATCACTCCTTCACAGAAGACTACATTTAAGAAAATGCCAATGTCCCACAATTCTCATCTGCTTAATTTTGAAACAAAAAGGAGCTTTTTTCCTCACATAGGTAAAGATTCTGTTGACATGAATATTTCAGAATAAAGTTCTCAAGAAGTTACGATGCAATGAGACGTTTCTATTTTAGACTCCCCTCGCAGGTAAATCCTACAGAGAGGTTACAATTTCTCTATCATTTCAATTTCAGCTGTTTTTGGTAAAGTGTAGCTTTAAAAGTTATGTTGCACAGCTATTTTGCTTTAAGCCGAAAGAAAAATTGTAATTTAAGGAACATGATTGCCTGTACTTATAGGCCATATGCCGGAAACACTATACCTAATACTATATATTTTAAATGTAGCTGTAACGGGTTATTAGCATAATAAATACACACATGGACGTAGCTGACGAAATCCTGGGGTGGAAGAACACTCTGATAAATGTGGTCCACTTGTAAAAACATTTGCTCACACAGTGAGTGTCAGTACTGTGCAGTAAGGAAAAAGTATCAGCTAATCCACTAAAAGCAAGCGGGGGGACTTTTCAAAAATTTAACAGAGACTCAGCATAGATCAATGATGTGAGAAAGATAATTCTCTCTTGTGAACTAATACAGGACAAACATGATTAAATCCCAGTAAGAAGATTTGGACACAGGGATTTAAATCCAGCATTACACTAGGCAATATCTACTAACATGAGGGCTGATGCTTCCCTTCCCAGCCACCTACAGCCCTCTATCCTGATCCAAACATGCTCCAGAGGGTTTTACAAAACCTGGAAGAGGTTTTTTGAGGGTGAACATGGATGATCATGGTGAAATGTCTGTGGGAATCATCCCACACCTCAGATTTGCTGATGGAAGCAGTCTGAAAACAGGATGAAAAGAATGAACATCTCCTTGGTTTAACTACACTGATACTTTGCAGTGTTATTACTGTTACGTGCCATAAAGTCGCTTCTAACTTATGGCAACCCTATGAGTGAGATATCTCTAAAATGTCCTTCCCTCAGTAGCCCTGCTTAGCTGTTGTAAACTCAAGCCTGTGGTTTCCTTTAGGGAGAATCCAACATGTATTTGGTCTTCCTCTTTTCCTGCTGCCTTCAACATTTCCCAGCATTATTGTCTTTTCCAGTGAATCTTGCCTTTTCATGATGTGCCCAAAGTAGGACAGCCTTAGTTTCAACATTTTTGTCTCCACAGATAGATCAGGCCTGATTTGTTCCAGGACCCACTGGTTCATCTTTCCAGCAGTCCAAAAAGCAAAATTCTCCTCCAGCACCGTATTCCAAACAAATCAATTTCATTCATTGTCAACATTAAAGTTGTGTAGTTTTTCTGTAGTCATAATTTTTGTCTTCTTAATGTTCAACTGCAGTTCTGCTTTAGCACTTCTTCCACTTTCACTAAAATGCAACCTTGCCTGACATCTTTGCCTATAGGAAACCATTCTGTCTCTCCATATTCTGTCCTAACTGTAGCTTCTTGTCCACAATATAGGTCATGCCTCAGGACAATCAAGTGCTGAAGCACACAAATTTCTCCCAGAAGAACCCATAGTTTCTCATGATCCCAAGGCTTTGCTGTAGTACAGAAGGCATAGACTTATCTTCATTTGAAATTCTTTGGTGTGCTCCAGTAGTCAGCAAATATCTGCAATATGATCTCAATTGCCTCTTCCTTTTTGGAATACAGTTTGAACATCTGACATTTCTCACTCCATATAAGGTAAAAGCCTTTGTTGCAACACCTTGAGTATCACTTTGCTTGCATGGGAAATGAAAGCAATAGTCCTATTGTTACTGTATTCCTTGGCATCTCTTTTCTTAGGGATTGGAATGTATATTAAGTATTTCTGGTATGTTTTATTTCCCATATTTGTTGGCATATTTTTGTTAGGATTTTGATAAATACAGACTCTGTGGCTTGAAATAGTCCTAGTGGTACTCCATCTACTCCTAATGATTTCTGTCTTTCTAGTGCTTTTAGAGCAGCGTTCATTTCACTTTCTAAAACTGGAGGTTCATCATAGGATTCCTCTTCAAGGTAGTTCACTCTTTTATTTCTGCTGTATAAACCTTCAGTATACTGTTTCCACCTTCTATTTTCTCTTGGTCAGATAGTATGCTTCCCTATTGTTCATTTAGCCAAATGTTGGGAGTTTGATTCCCTACTGTACTCCCTTGGCAGGGGCTGGACTCAATAATCCATAGGGTCCCTTCCAGCTTTGAAGTTCTAAGATTATTATACCTAATTTAGGCTTAAATTTTCCTTTGATTTCTTGGATCTTCTGGAAGAGATCTCTTGTTTTTCCACTTTTGCTGTTCTCTTCTATTTCTTGGTTATTGAAATTGTTTTCTTGTAGGCCCCTTCCAACTTCACTTTTCTATGATTCTATGATTCTTTGTCTCTGTGTGACAGTCTCTGAAAAGCTGCATTCAGGATTCTGACCCTATTTCTTTCAATATATATACTATCTCTTTTTATCTTTCTTTTTTACAATTTTAAGTGTTTCTTCCATCATCCATCTAGATTTTGCTTTTCTTTTTACTACAGGAATTGTATTTTTGCATTCTTTGCTACTAATATCTCTGGTTTCAATCCACAGTTCTTCCGGTCAATTGAGTTTTGCAACAGATTGTGTGAAACAAAAACATATCCAAGTTGCAGTGTATGCACTGGAAACAATTGGACCTTATTACCGAGATTCAGCCCAGGTGCCTCTATGTGCACATAGAGCACTGTTCCATCTCATCTGAACAATCATATCTGGCACACCAAATGACAACAGTAAAGCGGCCAACATGATCAGTGGCACTTGTTCAATCTGTGATATAATATAAATACATGGTTGACTCATGCCACATTAACTATTATTTTTCTACATGTGGGAAGGGCCTTGTGACATAACCAGCCCAAGAAAATTTGCTTCCTAAGGTGCAACAGCTTGTGACATCTTTCAATATACATACTATCAAAAGCCAGCCATATACATACTATCAAAAGCCAGTAAAAACACAGTAGCAACACAGTAAACAATTAGCCATGTTTGTTATTTGATGACAGCTAAAATCTGCCTCATGGTGCAAGCTGCCTCCCTCTGCTTTTCGTAGGGCTGGTCCTGCCTCATAGCATCAAGTGAAGCAGGCTGTGATTATCTCTTTAAGAAAACAGACTAATTATTCCATTTCCATCTGGCTGACAACCATAAACTACCTATGTACCTTCTAAGGTGTGATTCCAGGGAGATATAATCTAGGTTAGTTTCCTTTGAATTATCATCTGCTGTTGAACATTAGGTGTGACTCTTACAGTTTCTAAGGGTGTGATGAGATGCTGAGAAAGGATCATATGTGAGCACATCAGAAAGGGTTACTTTGCTGGGAGAGATTTCCCTCCTTAAAGTGACCATTCTGTCCAAGGAAGAATTGCCCCAGCCTGGTACTCAAAAAGATAAGCCTTGCTACTGGACCAAAACCATCCAGTTTGGGCATGGATCAGGGTCGGGCTGGTTTGCAATCAATCTCATGTACATCATGTGATTGCTGGGAAATAGATTGCACTGGACTGTACCATAAGCAGGCCAAAATGAGAGCTATTTCCCCATCTGATTGCACCTTAAGCAACTCATTCTCTGTATATCTGCCTCATGTAGGGAGAATCTAGACTGAACCGCTTCACTGTTTAAAGCTACTTTCATATTTCTCTTATCTCTTCTTTTTAAACAGTTGTGGGCAATTATGCTTGCTCAGGTTGATGATAGGTGCAGTCACATAACATGCGGAGAACCACAAAGTACCCGAGTAGGTCAACCTTTATAAAACTCCCTTTAAAGAAAAATACCTGACTGGATATCTTGCATAGTGCAAGGATCTATTCAATCTGTAACCCAGATTCCTTGTGTCCACTCCATGCTATGTGCTAGGCTACAGGGAAGGTGGCGGGAACAACAGATGGACTCTACCTCATAGTGACCAGGAGTGTTCACTAAAATTTGCTTTCCCTCATTTCAGGTAACTAATCTGTTAATCTTAGAATTCTCTTGATTCAAGGCTAGGAGTATAGAAAGTGGTGTTGTGCTATAAAAATAGTAAAAAATATCTGTGTGCACGGCTGTCTTTAGAATAACTCCAAGCCTAGAAAATCTATACGCAAAACTATCAAGTACACATACTGCTTACTTCTGCTGGAATGAAGCTGAAAAACAACAACAACTGTCATCCAGTAATGGGGTGGGGGGGGATGAGTGCAGAGGGAAAAGCTGAACAAGCCAGAAAAGCCCCTCTCAAAATTTTGGGGTGATATGCCTCCACTGTTTGGTTTATCAGCTGCCCTTAGAACATGCATTGAGAAGGTAAGGTCAGAGAAGAGAAAGACCGGCAAGAAAGAAGAGTGGTAGAGGAGAGAAATAAAAGAAAAAACAACTTTCTTTTTCAAAATGAATCTGGAAAAATGTCAATGCCATTCGTAGAAGTAGAACACAATCTTACAAATGTGTACCTGGAATTAAATCCCAGTGTGACTGTGACCTAATCTGTCATGATTGCAATATGTCTGGAAATTATATTTTATAACTCTCAGTAACCCTAGTAAAAGCGTTTACTGTGGATAACAGGATAAAAGTATTTATAAAAACCATTTACTTCTAAAACAAGTAGAGGTAGAAACAACAACAACAACTTAAAATGTGGGGCTTTTTGCATGGATTAGCCCAAAACCTTAGATAAATGCAAAGGGCATATAGGTATTTGGTGTGACTGGTAAAATATGGAAAATAACAGCACTGGAAAAGGTGAGATCCAGGGTCTGTGGTCATGCTTGTAGTTATGGTCCAGTGTCATTTAGAAAGCTGTTTCCCACTATATTACCACAGGTACCTCACCTCTGAAAACAGTCATTAAAACTTGTAATGTCCAATGTGGCAGGTCCATCATGGGCATTCTGCTAGCTTCTTCGAGGTGGCCTTGCTGCTCCAGCAGTCCTCCAACATTACACCCTAACATTTTATTGTATGGGAAGAAAATGGGAAATGCCTATAAAACGAAAAAGAAGGGATTTCTGTCCCTGCTGGGATTTCTGTTTTGGAATGTTTGATCACATGAAACTATTCCCAGGCTATGCTGGTAAATTTCTAATAAAACTTGATAGTAAGAAAATAGATGTAAAATAAGCCACAATGAAAGACATAGATATTCAAACTGCCTCTGGCTAACCGCCTTTGGGTTAACAGGAGTATTTGTTTCTTATTGTGCTCATTTGACACTCATCAGATATCAAAGAGATGAATGTGGAAAATTGTCCCTACGGAAGCTGCAAGCAATGTTAAATTGGGGGATCTCCATGTCCATAGGCAGATGGTATTTGATATTTCATAATGTTCACAACATACTTTATTTGAAACGATTGTGATATATTGAACTATATGGGATTTAAAATCAGGACGTCCCTGCCAACATTTTCTCTCTGTCAATTTATCCATGGATTCTGAGCACACACATAGTAATGAGAATAGTATTGCAATAAATATAACTGACCTCAAATAACTGTTATGAGATTGAATGGGGCATAAATATCAAATTACACCCAGTAGTTCTGCAAATAGAAAGGAGCCCTTCCTTTTGTGTAAGATTTCTTGATCTGGCAAAGGGCCCTGCTAACGTAAAGGAGGGGAGGCGATTTCTGAAGGGCAAAGACGGGGAAAATCAACTCCTGCTCCTTTCATTAGTGGAAGCGCCATCTGGATTAAAGCCTTTTCACAGACAGAGGAGAACAAGTAGATTCAGCACTAAGCATTTCCATCTACAGTATCTCTTCCTCTTCCTCCATGAATTAGTTACTCTCAGGAGCTCTACATTTTGGAACCCATGGCAAACCTATGTACATATTTGCTCAGAAATAACGCTTCCTTAACTGTTTGAGCTGTTTCTCTGGAGCAACATTAATGGGTTGAAATCCAACATTATGTTAGCAGACCTCTGACTGTACAAGAGAATTGTCTTTTCACCCTGCAGTCCACAGTACCTGTACGCCTAAATCTGGTCTGAACCTTTTTTTTTTTTGTTTAATATCAGTTCACTACTTAATCTTTCAGCAGCAGCAACAACCAACTCATGCGGGATATGGCTTCTGTTCAAAACAGAAAGAAAAGGGCCAGTGCAAACAGTAACGCACATTCCCCCTAAACGTAGTCTGCGTCCAGCCCAGTGGACCTACACTCTATCATCCTCCTATGAACAGAGTGTTGAATGAGAGTGTCATCCATCCTGATCTTACAAAGCTGAGACACTTTTGTAACATCAGGATATATGAAAGTAACAGCTTTCTATCACACTATTCAGAAGCTAAAGAATGTGAGAGAAAGCTACTGGGGACTCTTTAACTAGCGGCAATTCACCACAATGATCTGTGCCATTGCATTTCTGTTGATGTACGAAAGCAACAGATTTTATGAAAACATACTGAAGCTCTTCTATACGTAACCTTTTGTCCCAAGTTTGTTCTGATTCTATATTTTGAAGGCTTTTAAAGGTCTTCAACCTCATTTCCATAGTCAACTTGCAATAAATGACTAAATATTTTTAGAGGGATCACTTCATTTATTACAGAAGATTAATTATTCTTCAGATGTTAGTGAAACTAGATGGAATTTCCTTTTAATCAAATAAATTTATTGCAAGTAGCAGTTAACATTCCCACAGTAGGTTAATCACAGATTAGCCAGTAGGTTAATCTCAGAATCCCCAAATATGTGTGCCCAATCACTACTTTGCCATTTCAACACAGCAGGCAAACGGTCGGAAAGGAATACTGATGACATGCTGTGCTTGGCTGGTGTTGGATACTTAAAATAAATAAGAGTATAAAAAGTCATTAACAGAATATCTGGGCTTGCCGCAGAATGAAAATTATAAAAAAAGAAAAAAGGATCAAAGTAATGTCAGAATTTTAACAGCCTTCCTTACTGCAGAGGTATAGGCGTCCCACAGCTGTTCATATTGTCCGGTGTACTTCAGCCAACTATAATTGCAGCTCAACATTTCCTCCTTAAAGTATTCCTTGCCCAGGAGCTGAGCCAAGTACACTTTGGATAAGATGAGGGTGTTAAAAATATGCATGTGCTCTTGCTGGAAGGAGTGGAGTTGCATGTTTTATATTAAATGTGCTCATTGAGAAAATAACCCTGCAGAAAGTTTGTCAAGATGATAATTACTTTGGCAAATAAAGAGAAAGAAAAAAAATGCCACTTTGCCTGGCATCCATCAAAAATGGACTCCATTTCCCAGACTTTAATGGAGCGCCTTGCTTGAAATGGACTGTGATACATAAATGTTGCTGGTTCCTATTTCTAATATTTATGGTCCAGCTGCCTGGTTTTCTCTAGGGGCCCCATTTGCACAGAGCATACTTCAGTCTATAAAAGAATAACAATTGTACTTTTTCTGTGCCTGCATTCTAGGAGGGCTGCAAGATCACCAAGTCCAATTAACATTTGAATTTTACAGGCTTGTTTTATTTTTGTTTAGATTACAAGCCCCTTGGGGTGGGGATCTATCAAACTGCACAGTGTAAAACATGGATTTTAGCCCCAGAAACAGGCATGTATAATTGGAGCCTTAGCTGCCTTTCATGCCCACTGAAAACAGTGGGGGTCATAACTTAAGTTTCACACAGTTTCATTGGCAAACTATGTGCAACTATGATGATGATGATCACCATCTCTTAGAAGCCTTCTTGAAAAGAAACAAAATAATTTCTTCAAATCACTAAAATATACAGAAAGTAACACATCAAGTATTGAGGTCCTGAATATATAAGTCTTTCTAGAGTAAAACTAGCTCTTCTTATTGAGCCAAAAATGTGTTAGGAGTTATATGAATAGGATTTCTGGTCACTGTGCTCAGTCCAACTGCTGCAAACCTGCAGGAGTGCAAGCCATCTATAAGCTTATGCTATTAGACCTTCACATCCCAGACTCCTTTCACAGTGTATGCCTACTTGCTGGCAAATGTATATTTTAAAAGGAATTATCAGGAAGAGCAAGTATTTACTGAATATCCAGCAAACATTTATACTAAGTTCCTGTGTAAATGTTATGGTTATTACTTCAAAATGAGGCCAGGAGTTGCAGATTGACCAAACTTAATCCAGGCAAAACTAATAAAACTTGTGGCAACATTATAGCATTAATTTTCCTGGACTACCGCCCACTTCATGAGATGCACAAAGTGTTATCATACAGTTAGAAGTGTTAAGTATAGAGAGAGAGAGGCAATTAGTTTTAGACAGTGAGGTCAGAAGGAGCTGAAATGCAGAAAGGACAGAGAATGTTAACCTCTGTATTCATTTAAAACCACTGTTACTTGCTTGTGGCCAAGAAAGGTTCCTGGAATGCTAAATGTACAGTATAGTTTTTAAAAAGCAATGTTAACATTGACTGTATCCATTAACAAAGCAGCTGTTGTGTGGCAACACTGACATCCTCAGCCTGGATTAAACCTGGGGCTACAGTTTGATCAGCAACCCAATCTGAAACATCAAGATGTATCAAGATATGCTGTCAAGTATTGGCTTTATTACAATCCATTTAAATGGTTCAAAGATTCTGAATCTTAGCAAGTGCACAGGATAACATTAATCAGGAAGCATTGAGTTCCACAATATACATCCCTAACTCATGCCTCTTTAGACACCTAAGGCTACAATCTTATACACATCTCAGAATAAGACTCACTGAACTTAATAATTACACTGAGCATATGTTTGTTTTAGAAAAGGCCCCCAGAGCAACGATGGGCAATATCTTGAGGTCTGAGGGTCATACATGCCATCTATAGACTTTGGAAAGCTTCACATACGTAATTCTGTGTCCAACCCCCAAGTATTTTTCTTTAAAAAAACACTTTAAAAACAGGAAAAACCCCTTCATGCCCTCTAATTTTTTTTAGAAATGCAATTTGGGGGGCATGGGTGTTGCCTCCCGCAAACATGACAAAATTGCCTCCAGCCCCTCTTAAGGGATACAAGGGGGGGGGGGTAATCTGAAGATGTTTTCTTTAAATTCTGGAGGGTTGTGAGGGGCCCTAGCAGGCTGAGGGGGCACATGTAGTCCATGGCTTCACTTCATCAGTCCTGGCTAGAGATGTAAAATTTCTGAAAATTTCAATTTTTTCTGGGGAAAAAAATGGGAAAAAACTGTTTTTTTTCCTGGAAAAACTGATTTTTTGGGAAATTTTACATCTCCAGTCCCGGCAAAGAGCAAAATGATTACCATAATGGTATAACAACCTACTCTTCCAGGCTGAAACACAAGAAAATAAAAGGTTATCTGTTTAACAAGAGTTGATTCTTCGGGACATTTTACATATGGTTTGGCATGTATAACGTATTAGACTATATGTATTGTATGCATTAGCAAGACATGAGCTGTGATGCTAATATATGAAAACGTGTGTTAGTAATTCTTCTGACACATTTTCTCTTTATACATGTAATATATGAAATCTAAACGTCCTTTCAGTGCATCATGTGGCTCAAGACTCGCATACTCATTTCACATGTTTTATTACCCTGCCGAGGCCTGAACGAAGCTAATATCACTTCCTTGTTTTTGGAAAGTGTCCAACATGCATTTGGTTTCCCAGCAACCATGTGGTCAACAACCCTCCAGAAACTCATCATGGAGTTCATCTACTGACTATGGAATCAAAACTATAGATCATGGCAGTTCTGAAATTAATTTTTTAAAGACAGTGAATTGCTTGTTTGAAGGATAGCAATAATGTCAGTTTTTTTTTAAAACCTGAGTCTTTTCCAACAGTAAAACAGTGGAGGGGGAAAAAAAAATTAAGGAAAAGATTGTTCTGTCCTCATCTTCCAGCAGCCGTTAAGGCAATGTTGTATATACAAAAAGAAAGGAGCGCTACATGTAGCAGTCATATGCTTTCTTAAGCTTTCTTGTTCGGAATGTCTGCACTATTCCACATTTAGAACCAATCAGTGTTCTGCTGCTCGCTCCTAAGAGGTGTTCCTGTGGAACAGTGACACTCAGTGGCCAGATGGTATTCACTGCCCTGCACAAAACAGCTTCCTATTCTATCTGCACGTTTACTTCAAAAGTAATGCTGCCACAATCTAGTAAATATTATCATCTGTGTGTTTTTTGTTAAGAAAAGCCACAGATTTTGCTTATTTTGCAAAGAGGTCAGTTTTTGCATTTCTCTTAATGCCCAAGGTCAGGCGCTATAATCGATGTGAGAGGACCCAGAGCTTGAAGTGCTACTTTTTAAAAAGTAATTAGTTACATTTATATTATTACATTTATATTATTTATATTTCCAAGGTCCAAAAAAACCCACAACATACCAACATCACTACACTTCTGGCAAGTAATACTTTTCTGTTTATCAACTTTAATTAAAAGTTATTTTTAAAATTTCTTATAAGAGAAGCATATCTGAAAATTACAAGCTGCTAGCTTCTGGGACAAAAATACTCTTCTCCCTTCCCTCAGTGCTCATAGCAGAGTTTGAGGCAGCAGCATGAACCTGCCATTTAGTGAACCCACACCCATGTAACTGTTAAAAGTAAAAATTATAATTTAACCACAACATTAACCTTTGCTCGGTCACAACCAGGCTGGCTGGAATCCTACTGGTGTTCATGTAAGATCCCTGTAAGACACTGCGGCGAACACAAGTTGCCAAAGGAAATCTCATTTGTGCAATAGGCCATATGACCAGGCATGTGACTCAGTCCAATCTGGGCACCTCAGAAATTAGCTGGAATTAGCTGTGAGAAGTTACACAAACACCAGTTGGACACTGGCCAACGTAACTTAGGTCGCACCTCAGCTAATGAGCCAAGGAAAAGAATTACAAGTAGTTATATGTACCTAGCTATTTCAAAAGAGAGGAATTCGTAGCTTCAGTTTGAAGGGACATATATCATCCAAAATTGTGGTTTGATAATACCAAAAGTAGGGGGAAAGAACAAAGACAGATTTACTACTGTTGCCCCATCTTTGTCATGGAGGCAGATGGTTTTTACTTGATTGTGGAACTCCTCACCACTTTTATACTTTAAGACTTGACTGCACAAGTAAAAAACTGGGGCAAACAATTTCTAGAAAGTTACTTGTGTTAGTCCAAGTCATTTCAGTGGGCAAAATCCTGTTGCTGTAACTTTGCACAGCATAATCTGGATTCAACACAGGAAGCATTTAATTTAAAGTAATTAGAAACTTCCTATCCCCCTTCTTTCAGGTTCCAAGGTTGCCAAGGACTCTCTTTTGCACATTAACACATTTAAGTCAGTATAGAGATTAATTAAAAGGCTAAGCCTGCTTCTGCCAGATTTACTATTCACTTTGCTAAATCTATACGCAATTGATGGTTGTTGTAGGTTTTTCGGGCTGTTTGGCCGTGTTCTGGAGGTTTTTCTTCCTAACGTTTCACCAGTCTCTGTGGCCAGCATCTTCAGAGGACAGGAGTTAGAGCTCTGTCTGTGTTCTGGTGTAGTGTGTGGGATAGTTCAGTATTTGTAGCTATGGGAACAGCTTTTTGTCCTTTTCAGGAGAATGAGTGATATGTAGTCTAACATAATGATTGCTGGTGTTGTCCAGTACATCTGTATTTTGAAATAGGATTTCATGTCCATCTTGTTTCAGGGCATGTATACATGTATATATTGGGACCACAAAACACAGCATCCACACCAGAATCAAAGAACATGAAAGACACTGTAGATTAAAACAACCAGAAAAATCGGCAGTAGCTGAACAGGTTAGACTACACAGGGAAGCCATTGAAATCCACAAACATCAGCACAGCTTCAACAAAAAAGAAGAAAGTCTAAAACTCAACAAAGCCTGGCTCCCACCACTGAAAAATACAGCCTGCAAAAAGGTCAACGAACTCTACCCAGCCACAAGGACTGCTGATCACTGCACACAATAGACTAGCTAACTACACCTATCAATCACAGTGACAGATCATCTCCCCCCTTATCACAACAATACACCCATAACAAAAAACACCCTGATAACCATAATCACCCAATCTCCTGAAAAGGACAAAAAGCTGATCCTACCGCTGCAAATACTCAACTATCCCACACACTACACCAGAACACAGACAGAGTTCTAACTCTTGTCCTCTGAAGATGCCGGCCACATAGACTGACGAAACGTTAGGAAGAAAAACTTCCAGAACACATCCAAACAGCCCGAAAAACCTACAACAACCATCAGATCCCGGCCATGAAAGCCTTTGAGAATACTATATGCAATTGTTCCTTCCATTAGTGGAACGTATCTGTCAACACAATATGGAGGGCCACGAGATCTGGCGATTCTGCCTTATTCCTGGTTTCAACAAGGTCAGTGCCTTCACATACCTGAGGAAGTGGATTATAATCCACAAAAGGTCATACTTTAGAAATAAATCTATTAGTCCTTCAGGTGTCATAGCTCTTTTGTTCTTACTGTTCTTATTTCATTGTTTAATATAAAATGTGGATGATGAGGATTGGGGGGGGGGGTCTAAAATGTCTGAAAATCACTGTTGCATGTCCTGTCATGGCTGCCAAACCAGTGGCTTTTACTTTATGACTCTAGAGATTGAGGTGGAATTGAAACAAATTTGTAAGTCTTGCCATGTAACAAGACTGGCACATAGTTTCAACTGTATGTTGTTTACATCAGGGGTCCCCAACCCCCGGTCCGCAGCCCTTTGCCGGTCCAGGACCTGACTGGGCTGTGGAGACAGATCTCCCACCCACCCCGCATGCACTCCCCCTGCACAGCCGCTTCGCGCATGCACGCAAGCGCCCCCACCCCTTCGTGCATGCGCGCGAGCTCCCCCGCCCTTCTCACATGTGTGCGAGTGCCCACGTGAGTGTCCCCCACTCCGGGCAGGCGCGCAAGTGCATGCGTGCCCGCATACGCGCGAGCACAGGGGGGTGCCCTGCCTTCCCCAACCGGTCCGAAGTGTTAAAAAGGTTGGGGAACACTGGTTTACATGATACATTTCACATTAAGCAGAATTTAGGCTGCATGTGCATACATATCTACACTGAAGTAAGATACTTTGAGCTTGATGTGTTTATTTCTCCATGATCCTAAACAGAATTGACTGCATATCCAACAACTGTAATAGTAGTATCTTCTAGCTGAAACACAGCTCACTGCAGCACAATACATCAAAGAAACTCAATCTTAATTTTTTAATGTTAACTTGGTCATCTACTTCAGACTTCAACAGAATTCAGGTGAATTACATTTTATCTGTCACAAAATTTTTCATGAAACAGATACTGTGGTGCTAATGAATGTGTTCTTCTCTGTTATTTCCTTCTATATTAGTATCATTCCAAATTGCAAATATTTTAGATATGAGACACAATTTTATACATTTTTAAAATGAGTAAATGAAACTAAATATTAGGGGAATAGGCTAATATTTTATGTTGAATGTTTTTATTCTATACACTGCATCTCCAACAACACACTGTCACTCTAAACAAACATAGAAATGTCACAGTGCATACCTATGCAAACTGCAGCTTTCCGTGGTTGATCAGGTAACTAATATTTTACCTAGAATGTTAGGACAAAGGGTGATATAGTTACTCCCTTGCCACATAGCAGAATGTTTTATGCAGATGTAATTTTGAGCAGAAATGTCTATTTTAGGTGCTGTTTTTGCAAGAATATTAACTCTGGGCGTGTTGCAGGGCAATGCATCCATTCATTCCAGTACTTCTTCCTTTTCATGTAATCCAAAGACGGCAGTATCATCCATTCTAACACGCTTTGGAGATGGTGGATTCTGCAAGCGGTCATCAGGTGGTGAGGGTCTCTCTGAAATATTTGGGGAGATAAATTGTTTAAATTGCTTTTCAAATACTGGGATGACAAGGACAAATATATTATCTCACGGTAATACAATATATTGGCTGAAATCCTGGTGCATGGCTGTTTGTGCAAAAGTGATGATGCCACCACTGGCAGCAAATTGCTGCTAATTAAAAGCAAACTGCCATGGTTTAAAGGTAAGATTTAAATGTAATATGTGCACCAAAAAAAAAAAAACACCAAAAGGAGCCATTTATCAGCAGCAACTTGCTGCCACTGATTACATCACCACTGTGCCTGTGGAACTGCATAATAGGAGTTCGACAATTCTCTCATTAAATTTGTAAGAATAGCTGCCTGGAGACTTCTAGGACCTGTAGTCCAAAAACAGAAATCTATACATCTCTCATTTTAATGCTGTGTGCACATAGACTGCAAACATGAGCTATAAAGAAGAAGAAAAACAGACAGTTACCACTACTCATCTGACACTCAGTAAGCTATCAAGACATACCCAGTGTGGTGTAGTAGATAGACCATCAGACTAGGACTCAGGAGGTCTGGGTTTGAATCCCTGCCCAGCCATGGGAACTCACTGGGGGTATGGAACTGATAAAAGCCACTCCTTAAATACCTCACTTACCTTGAAAGCCCTATCAGGGTCCCTATAAATCAGTTCTGACTTGGCACATAACAACAAGCTATCAAGAGTAAGATATTTTACCATGCTGAATTGTTTCTGTGGAGGAAGCTGTAGAGGCTAGATATGAAGATGGTGAGTCCAGACTATCTGCCTTTAGAGGAATCAAGGCCACTCTCCTAAACAAGAAAGAAAGAAAAAATCAAGAAAACTTTGGAAATCACATATTTCCACAAACATGTAGACCTTTTCTTCCCTCCCCACTTTGCTCAGTGCCAAGTCTCCTCCTCTGTTTCCCCCAATTCTTTTTATTTATTATTATTATTATGACATACAAACTCAAAAACATTAGCCATCTAACATATAATTCACAAGACAAAAATACAAAAAGAAAAACTACTAACTAAACATCCCTCCTCCCCCTTTGGAACAGAGATTCCATCGTCGTCTGGACCTCGAGTGTTTCCCCCAATTCTTAATGGCCTGGAGGCTGGATTAGGGGCTGCCATTCTCACGAGATCCTGAGCAGAGATCAGAAATCTAGAAAGGAGGCTTCTGGCACTACACAAAGCTTGATTCTTGTCAAAGGGCATTTCAAAGGTGGCCTTTGAAGCTATTTCTTTCCAGCTACAAACTGTTAACATGAAGCTTACCTTGGTGTCTTACTCCATGCTTGTAAGGTATTAAGTGTAATCCTTCTGGGTTGGTTTGCTTTTGAACTGTGGCTTGATGGCTGCATGGGCTTCCTCTCTTCTGAGGAAGGCGCTGGGATGTTTCTAATGGCAACAGGTGTGGAAGGCGAGTCTTTACTGCTTACTGTAGTCTTGCATTGCACAGTTGGACTGCCTGGATCTACAGTCCTATTTGGAGGAGTGCCATCCACTGGTTTGGGGACTGGGGAGACAATACTAGGAGACTGGCCCCTTTTCAGTTTTTTTTCTGCTGTGCTGGGGGTCCTCACAATAAGAGCTGGCTTCTCTTTCAGAGGGATTCCAAGTTCTCCATCTTCAAAAGTCACAAAAGAACAATATCCATCTGTAGAAGAAATAGCGAGGAAGGATCCATCGCTAGACCTGGTGTTTATTTACAGAAATAGGGGAAAAAAAGTTTATCGTTCCGGTTCCATCTTCCACATAGGACTACCAGTACTTTCAGCAGATTTTTTGAATGTGCTGGAAACCCATCCAACTTTTTGATTTAAAGAGTATGAGCCAAAGTCCCCTGATCTTACTTATGGCAATTTTTGTAATTGCAATAAAACAATCTAAGGCCTTATCATCATGACATTTTTATAGTTAAACACAGTGCAAAGGATATTGCTAAGTGAACAGAGGCAGAAGTTTCCCAAATCCAAACAACGGAATACATTTCTTACTGATTAAGACAGTTGCATCACACAACTGAAGAACACAGGACAATTTATAGAACACTGCTAAAAAGGATTTTAATGTTTAAAATTATGTAAAGCAGCTATAGTAATATCTGAAAACAAGTTCACCATAGATGCATAATAAATCCATGCATCACTGCATTGCTTACTCTGCAGATGAAAGTTCAGTGTACAATGAGAATATTTTTGTTTTATAGAATACATATTGTCTTATTTATAATAATAATAATTCAATGTTCTGACAGACTTGGTGTTAGACACCTTTGTTTTTGCTTCTTTGGGAGGAGAAGATTTAGGAGATAGCTCAGGCATTGAGAATCCATGCTAAGAGAGTTAAAAGAGCAGTAGCAGGATGTTTGCAGCATAGTCTTGTCAGTATAATGAATAAAACCTATCCTGTTGTGAAAAGTATTCACAAGAACAGCTAAGAACTTACCACGAAATGTCACTCAATGTATGGTAATGTATGTTAGAGACATAACCAAATGGAAAAGATTGTTGTGTATCATAGAAAAGCACAGAATCTTCTGAAGCAACAGCGAAAACCAGCCGATAGGGAAGATTTATTAGGCCAGTCTTCTGGGTAGCTTCTTCTAAAACAATAGAGAATTATCAGATTAAAAGCCATTTCTCATTTAGACTATCAGCTTTTTGCCACATTTGGCTCAGTCACTGTCTCTCAGCCTAACCTAGCTTTACAGGATTGCTGCGAGGATAAAAATGAGGAGGACAATCACATAAGCCAGCTAAAGCTCCTTTCCTTTAAGGAAAGGGAAGATATAAATATAAGAAATAGTTCCAAAATAATGTTTAAGTACTTGCTTTTAACCCTTTTCCTAAGGACTCAAACAAAACTTAGGCATGCTTACAGCACAGAAGAGACTAATTCTGCTATCGTGGACTACAATCCATGGGTAGAATCAACTTGTTAGTCTTTAAGGTACCACAAGACTATGTTTTAATTCTGAAGATTAACTTCCAAAAAACAGAATACATTATTGTGATTCCAAAAAACATTAAAAAGATCCCTCCTTCCCTCTCTATTAAACCTGAGGAAACTGGTATCTATTAGAAAGAATTTTTACACATTTGTTTCAAAGTTTTTCCAGATTGCTGTAATTTGTACAAATCTTCATCACCATCTTAAATTTCTATGTTTGCTGTATTTTTTAAAGATATATTTACCTTAGCTGTATTTTTTTTGTAAGGTAGGTCACTACAGAGCAGGAAACGAGTACTTCAGATAATACATACAAAGTAAAGAACCTATGGAGGAGACTCTAAACGATTTTAGTTTAACCGATGGCCTAATTTGTTAAACAACACTATATTCATCAACCGGATATTTGCATGTGTCCACACCAACCCCTGTCAATTTGCCAATATTCTGAAGTAGCTTAAGAGAGCCACTTCAGGATATTGGCAAATTATACTCTTCCTCAGCTCTGTGGAAGAGCCAAGGAAGTGGATTTGGTTTTTTACAAATGTATTAGGGCAGCCCATATTTGCTGCATCATGTTTAAAAAATAAAAGCCAAATAGAAAAGTTCTTCCTGGAAGCAGGAGGAGACAGGAGGGGACAACGAGGGCCCAGAGGAGAAAAGCAAACAAAAACCCTCTCATTCTCTGCTCGTGTCTCCTCTCACTTCCAGAAGGAAGTTTCTATTTGGCTTTTATTTTTTTAAAGTGACACAGTGAATATGCACTGCCACAATACACTTATTTTTTTTTTACATCCTCAGCCCCTCCACAATGCTAAGGAAGTGTTTAATTTGCCAATATTCTGAAGTGGCTCTCTTCTTAAGCCACTTCACAATATTGACAATTCAAACAGGAAAGCTCGGTTTTGATTCATTTCCAGCTATTGCACATGCTGGAAATGAACCAAAACAGAGCAATCCTACTTGTACCAAAACAAAGTAGAAGTACTCAACAGGCCAGAAAAGCATGGGTAGAACTTCTCTGGGGAATAGGCTGTTTCACTGTAGCAAAGGTGTCATCTGATTGGCATCTTTAGAAGTGAACCAGCTTGTCCCTGCAGCAGACCAAACAGTGGGCTAAATGCCTGTGTAATGACCACCTGAATCAAATTTGTAGGATAGCACTACCGCGGTACAACCCATTAAAATTTAAAATATGGAACAGATCAATATGCTTAGTATACTTTGACAACACCCGGATTACAGTATACTCTCCAAAAGATTCACAATACCTTTGTTAACTGCAGGTCTTAACTCAAAGTAGTCTGGGCAGCAACGAACAGCTAGGGTTGCCTTCCCAGGACAGGGTAGATGAGCTATAGGCCTAATAAGAAAGAGTAATTATTTAGGGAAAGTGTTTGCAATGTGAGTCAAAATATGAGAAAATATGAATGTAGTAAGACTATACCTTTTTAGATTTGTTCTCGAAAAAACATATGTAGTGTTTGTTACATTTTCTCCTGATTCCACACAACCTGCTGCAAAAGTTAAAGAGGAGGAAAAATATTAATTTTTCAAAAAAATAAATAGGTCCATTGACTAACTGGAAAGCATTCAATAAAAACTTCAAATTATTCTCTCTTTTCTTTCATATAACAAACTATTTAACTTAGAAGTATAGCAAACACCAGTATAACTAATCAATATTAATATAATGATAAAAGTGTAAGTATAAACACTAGTTATAAAGTATAAACTCCTTTATAACTAAAGTGGTTAGAATCTAGGGGGCCTGAATAAATTATTAGAACTACCAAGAAAAAATCACAATTTCAAACCAACATACAGCTCCAGAAATCAAAATTCTTTTAAAAAGGGATTTAATTTACATATGTGAATACCATCTTAAAATACTCAGTTCATAGTGTTTTAAGGCAGAAATTTATAGTTGGGTTGCAAATTGTTTTAAAACTTTTCATATGTATAAAGCAGTGCAAATATAGGGGATAGGGAAAAGTATAACTGTGCTTCCCAATAAATACTGAACTATACATGAGTAGCTGCAGATCCATATGAAGGAATGAAAATATCCAGATATACCAGGAGCAAGAAGCAAAGAGCCATCAGGAGTAAAACTCAGTCTTCGGAAGAAGGACTTCATACTGTCATCATGGAACATTCTATAGCTTTTCACCTGGAGAATTTGACAATAAAAATTATCCCCTTATGAGCCGCTGCTGTACAGCTACCTGCATGTAAGTGCTTTTATTTCAAAAGATGAAAGCATTCTCTATAGTAATCTCTCTCTTCCAGTGATGCACATCCTTGCAGTAGGCACCACCTGTTTAAACCTGCCTATCCCTTTGTAATACTCGGTATATGTGGAGATGAAAGAGTACACACACACATATGGATAAGGAGAGTGTATATCTGTGTGTATATACAGTACATACTGTGTTCCTGGGTCCCTAGACAATACCAGAGGTGGCCCTTGGCACACGCTTGGACTATTCTTTTTTTAGGATTAATATGACTGGCACATAAGCTGGAACAAATGGAAGAGCACTTATCACTACATCCACTCCCCAACATTTCCCTTTTGCTGCCCCAGAAGACAGAAGATGGAGGGACCTAAATAACTTGGAGAGAAGACTCACCTCCTCTGAAATGTATTTAAATGGGGCTTCACAGTGAGCTACAAGACTAGTACTGGCAGCATCAGTCTTGCTACTTTTTTGTTCTTTTATTTTAGTTTTTTTTCTTTGCGTTAAACCTTAGTGACTTCATTGTAACAATCCTTTTATTCTGCACTTGTTGCACTATCAAGTTCCTGCTGTTTTGTAAAAATATGCCTTGCCTCCCCCCCCCCCCCCCCCCGGTCAAGTGTGATATGTTTTGACAAGCAATGTCTGCTGGGAGATGCTCTGAGCCCTGTTTGCTGTGGAAAATAAACAAACTAATTAGATAAGACTATCCAATAAGGAAATGTTAGAACTGCAGTCCAAAACACCTGGATGGCCAGAGATTCCCCCTGCCCCTCTCTTTCCAGCTTTTATTTCCAGTGATACCAGCATGTGCAGATTGACAGCTGGGCTCAGAGAGAGTGAACCAATTTTCAAAGATTTTTTTGCCACCAGAAATATCATTTTGGGATAACAAAGAAACATTTCTTACCTCTCCTTCAGATCCTCCTCCTGACTGCATTTTGGTAACATTAAATGCCACTCGCTTGGTCTGTGTGTTATATATTCTCAATACCCTATATAAAAAATAAGGTTAGCAAGAGTGAATATATGATTCTACACGGAAATCTTTTGATAGGAATCTTTGAAAAACACTATTTGCTAATGAATTTCAGAAAAGCTACAGGCTAACAAGAAGCACTATAGCTTTTATCCGAGTGGAATTATTCATAGCAGCTTTGTCTGGGAGTAGGATGACCCCATGGCAGCACTTAAGAGAAATGGGTACTTAAGGCTAAAATCCTACACCTGGACCCACTGAACCCTGTGGGGTCTATTTCTGAGTAGTCTTGTATATGACCGCAGCATAAAGTGACTACAGTGGTGCCTCGACTTACGGAATTAATCCGTATTGGAACAGCGGCCGCAAGTCGAAATTTTCATAAGTCAAAGCACCATTTCCCATAGGAATGCATTGAAAACCGATTAATCCGTACCGGCTGTTTTTGGTTCTTATGTAGAGGCGCCGTTCGAAGCATTAGTTCCCATAGGAACTAATGCAAAGCCATTTAATCCGTACTCTACCACTAGGGGGAGAATTTTTTTTTTAACCTAAGATGACCTAAGGTTAAAAGAAGGGCAGGAAAGGAGGGAGGGAGGGAACACCTTTTAAACAGAACCAAGCAGCTTTAAACCAAACCAAGCACCTTTTAAACCAATTTTTGCATTTTAAAATTACAGTACCAGGCAGTACCGGGCAGTCCAAAGTGCATTTCCCGCTTTTTCCACGTTTTTTTTTTTAGTCTGTAAGTCGAAGCTCCGGCCGCAAGTCGAAGCAAAATTTTGTGGCCGGAGCTTTTCTTAAGTCGAAATTTTCGTAAGTAGGGACGTCTGTAAGTCGAGGCACCACTGTACATGCCTTCCATTTCTGAAGGACATTATTTAAATTATTAAGCATTTAAATTATTAGATATGAAGTACAGAAAACATAAAAGTGAAGTATTTCAATGAAATGTCTTACACTGAAAATAGTAATAACTTACCTGTCACAACTAAGTGTTGCTATATACTGTCCTATTGGGTCCCATGTTATTCCTTGCACATAACTTTTGTGCTCATTAAAAATGGAAACCTTTTGCCCTAGAAGGAATAACAGTTGATTACTTTGCAAAACAACAAAAAGTCCAATTGATTTATATGGCAGCTTTAATTTAACCAATGCTCCTCGTTCTCCCTCTTCTTCACAAACCTTCAATAGGCAGATGATTTTCCTGTTCAATTTGCAAAAATGCAATGAGACAAGGCGACTTGGACAGAACAATTCCTAATGAGTGTCTAGCAACATTAATTCTTACAAAGATAAAATAAACTGAATCTCAAGATAAGAAGTTACAAGAGTAAGGAAACTAATATTTTAGAGAAAATGTTTTAAAACTAAGTGTAAGATTTTGCAAAAGTTAGGGGTTTTTGTTTTGGCTTACCTTAAATTGCAAATTTCCACAATCTTAGGAAAGTTAGCTAATTTATTAAATACAAAGAATCCACCTGACTTTTACAGTAGTGCAGATTTGAGTTAATCATAGTTGGTATACAAATCTGCACAGCTCTTCTAATTATTATTTTTACTATTTTTGTGGTTTCTCATGACATAAGCTCTACTTTGCTTTAAAACAGCCAGTGTTGGGAGGCTTCCCAGCTATCTCAGCGCTGACCAGCTAGAATTGTTCTTGCTGGGTTGGTGGGCAGCAAGCAGTTCCGTTTTTGCCGCATTATAACAAAATATGTGTTTTGAGCAGTTTTATTCCAATTTGCAGCTCTGCAAACATGTTGTTCCTGCCACAAAGAAAGATTTCCATCCAAGCATCCAGAGCCAAATACTCCCCCCCTACACACATACATTCTTGCTTAAACTGTACCTTTGTCACTCAACACGAGCAACTTGATTCCAAAAGTGTGATTAACTTCATTGTTAGAGAGGGAATACAGATCTACAGTTCATCTACAGAATACAGTCCATACAGTTTTTCACCACCACTGCTTCTATTTATTACCACAGTGACAGTGTTTCTCCTAACAGCCAACCTTCAAGGAGACCTCCTCCATTCTTCCTATTTTACAACTAGTTCTTCCTATTTTAATTAGCCCTTACCTTTACTGACATCCCACATTATGGCTGTGTTGTCCACTGATGCAGAGGCCATGTAGTTTCCATCAGAAGTCCAGCAAATATCATATACATCTTCTAAGTGACCTCTAGAAACAAGAAAAGTAGAAAAGAACTGAATTAACAGGAAGACATTGTTTGATATAATAGTCTGGAAATGCTGCCAGTCAGATGAATGCTTTTTATTATTAAAACTGTTGAGCTATCTAAGCCAGACAATGGTCAGGACAGTAAAGGAACTGACCAATTAAATGCCTTTCCCTCCAGTCCCAAATCACTCCGACAGAATTGTTCCAGAACAGTGCCTCATTTCACCAGTTAGAGCAGTGGTTCCCAACCTTGGGTAACCCACTTGTTCTTGGACTGCAACTCCCAGAAATCCCAGCCAGTATAGCTACTGGTGAAGGCTTCTGAGAGTTGCAGTCCAAAAACAAGTGGGTTACCCAAGGTTGGGAACCACTGCATTAGAGCAAGGATGGTCAACTGTGGGCCTCCAGATGTTGGTGGACTTAGAACTCCAAGTATCTCTCACAACTGGCTGTGCTGGCTGTGACTGCCAAGAACTACACTTCAAGAAGATCTAGAGGGCAGTGGTTGCCCACATTGGAGTAATCCAGAACTATACTACAAAAGGCCTTGTGGCACCAAAGAAGCTATAAGGAACATGTAGTTACTTCTTATTAGCCTTGAATCTGCAGCACAGACATGCTGGGAGTCAGAGAACTAACCTATAGACACAAAACCAGGCCATACTGATGCACAGAAAAACATTGTTCTGGATCTAGAATGTGGAGTTGTTGAATTGTTATGATTGCTGGAATCAAGAAAGTCTTAAAAGTCTATTGCTATTTCCTCAAGCAGAAGTCTGCAACTTTAAAATTCTTGAGATGTGATGGTACCTTAAGGTTTTAATCACTGTCCAGTGTTCTTTATTCAGCTGATTATCGTCATCATCTTGAAATGCAATTGGCTCCAACTCTTTGTTATCATTCAGCTTCCACAACAAAATTGCAGCATCTGCGAAAATTAATTCTACTGAACAACTTTTTTTTTTGCAACAAGCATTCCATCCATTATTTTACTTTGGGCAGAAATAATACAAAACAGTCACAGTAACAACCTGAATTAGGTGGCAGTTATACACACTTACCTGGGAGTAAGCCCCACTGAATTCAAGAATGCTTAATAATAAACAGATATACATAGGATTGGGATGCACAATATAGAACCTAACTTTAACAACCTAAGCTTTCTATACCCCTTCTTTTAGATTGTGAGGCTTTTTAGGGCTCCTTTATGCGCCAGGATCGGGGGAGAGCATTTAATAGTAAAAAACTGCCAGCAGCAGTCCGGATCTCACTGATAGCAATCTAGCAGTGATTTCTTGTTCTTACTATTAAAGGCTCCCACACACCCATCCCATGGCTCCCAAAGGCTTCTCCAGGGCAAGAGAGAGCCTTAGGAAGCCTCAAAACATAAAAGGAACTGAGGGTAGGAAGCCTATAATTGCTTTAAATTAAATACTTCCATAGTCTGATCCAGGTCATGCTGCACAAAGTTACAACAACAGTATTTTGTCCAATAATACTTCCTCCTTGCCTCATTTGACCATGGTGATCATATACAAGTAAAAATATGCACAACTCAAAGAGTTCAAGTCAAAGATTGATAATCTTACTAAGCTCTTCTGAACAAGTGGGCTGGGAATAAAAGCACATGAAAATGTTTGGTAAGAAGTTTTGAAGTTATCAAGGTTAACAATATATACTACGAGAACACCTATTTCTGACTTCATAATTTCGTAATTGGGCACGCTAACAGAAACACTGGGCTAAACTCCAAATTCATGCTATTTAAATTAGACCCATGGAAATCATGAGACTTAAGTGAGATGTAACTAACAAATTCAATTCCTTTCAATGGGTCTACTCCAAGAGGACAACAATGGATTTTGCCTAATATGTATAACCTTTTAAAGAGATTCTTAGTTTCTAATGAAAGTAATAAATATTGTTACTTCTATTGCAAATGGCATCCCTTAAGTTTTTTATACCAGATTTGAGTTTTGACACTTTATCAAAAATGTTATTACACCGATTTCTTTATGAATGGATGTATCAACAAACACCTTCAGAATCAAATTAGCACTGAACCATTTCAAATCAGCGCTCATTTGATAGATACTCACCATCTCCACCAGATGCTAGAATCTCACCAGTAGGGGCAAAACGCACAACATTCACAGCTTTGGTATGACGAGCTAAATTGGACAAGAACTCCACAATCGCTTTCCCATCTGGCCCCTTTTCTACCTTCCATATCTAGATAGACACAAAACAAGAAAGAGTCATAGAAGATGCACAAGCGCGTCCCCAGACCTTGTGAAGTTGCATGCAAATGGTCTTCTTGATTTATATACCTTAACTGTGTTTGTGACTATTTTAAATAGAAGGGTTTTTGTTAAAACTAGAAGAGATACAGTGGTAATTTTTAAAAAACGCCCCCACACAGCCAGCCCCATCGGAACGTGATGGGGCTGAAAAAAAATAAAAATAATAATAATACAGAGCAAGCCTGAAATAATAATAATAAAAACAGAGCAAGCTGGAAAAAACACCACACCAAAAAACATCACAGCACAGAAACATAACCCCCCCTCAAATCCAACCCCCCCCCCTGCAAAACAAAGTAAATGTATTCACTCAGGAGCAGAAAGCAGCACCAGGCAGTCCGAAGCCTCCTCCGACGCACACTCTCTAACAGTTGGGGCGAAAGAGCTACAAAGAAACTCTTCGCCAACCGTTAGTACCGACATTTGAATTCCCCGCATTTTTCCCCTGCCTCTTTTCTGTTTGCAACTCGAAGCTCCAGCCGCAAGTCGAAGCAAAATTTTGCGGCCGGAGCTGGTTGCAACTCGAAATGGTCGTATGTCAGGACGGTCGTAAGTCAAGGCACCACTGTATTTGGAAGCAGTCATACATAGCAGCTATTTAGCTGGCTAAAACCAATGAGTGTACAGTAGTACCTCGGTTTACGAACGCCTCAGTTAACATAATTTTCGGTTTACGAACGGAAATCCATTGAAAATAATGCCTCGGTTTACGATTTTTTTCCGCAGTACAAAGGAAGTTTCCCCAGGATGCATTGTGCCTGGAGGTTTATAGCACCGCCCCTGTTCCTATGGCAAACGGCGTTCGGTTTACAAATTTTTTGCATTACATAACGTCCCGGAGAATGCATTACATTCATAAACCGAGGTACTACTGTAGTTGGAGCAAAGAGAAAAAGCTCTTTAAACCATACTTGGTAAGAGCATTTTTTTGGTGTGTTTATTATTCATAAAGAGCTTAAGGACACAAAAATGCCTGTAGATTCAACTTCAGTTCAACTTACTGTCTTTCTGGGAGGCGTCTTATGAAAATAGGGGAGGAGAGAGGGAAGAAGACAAAGTAGTGGGGAGAAGCCTTATTTCTCACAGACTGCTGGAACTAGAATAGACAATCCCCATTAGCAACCTGGTTTAACCCTTCCCTCCATGGGACTGCTGCATGCAAAGCTACAATACATCCAATAGGCATCACTATAACTAGTAAAACCCATCAACTTCGGACAGCCCATTTGACCACAGTGCAAAGGAACTCACACGAACAGTTGTGTCCACGCCAGCAGAGGCCAGTCTGTTGATCTTCCCATCAGTTCCATGTTGGAAGTCTAAACTGTACACTGGTTCTTTATTGTGCCATGCGATTTCACAGGTGATTACTTTCATCCTTTCTACAGCAAATCCAAAGTTTGTACGTATTTCAATTTAGCTCAAAGTGGATGGATCACTCCCAATTCCAGCAGAGTAAGTACTTTTCATAAACAAAGAAATACAAATCTTCAAGAACTACACTTTACAGTCAGCCTTAGCATGCCCTGAACAAAAGACAAAACACAGGCCCAGCTGATCTAGGAAGTTTAATAATAATAAATATCACATTCTCCAAAGCACTTAATGTACATTAATCGAACCCAGAGCTTGGATATTTTGTTTCACGTCAACTCCCAGAATCCTCCAGCCAACATTTGCAAGCTCTGATGTCAGCATATGATAGATAGCTCTATGAGCCTGGGAAACATTACCTTCAAATGGTAGTTTAGGTAGAGGAGGCACTGCAGGTAAACTGGAACAGCTTAGGCTGAGACCCACCCACACATCCCTTTTCATGGCTGAGTTAAGACTTCAGCTGAAAACTTCCCTCCAGTCTAAAGCGAATTCTCTCGATTGCTGCGCCCTTGGCCCCATCCCTCAAGCGACCCACTTTCCCCTGTCCGTGGAGCCATCCTGCCTCCTACAGCTAAGCAACACACATGGCTCCTGGTCGCTTGCCCGGATCCCTTTGTCAGGCTGCAACACCGGGGAAAAGACGAGAAATTCCTGCCCAGGAGTTACTTTCTCGCGCTCGTTCCTGGGAAGAGCCGATTCACCAAACAACAAGGACTTTCACGCGTGTGTCTTCTTCTTCTCGGAGTTACACTCCCTTCTCTTGCGTCCCGAGCGGAACGGGCAGGCAGCCGATGCTCCCCCAGCTCGGCTGCTCCATCCCGGGGGAAGGAGAAAGCCCTCCATTCCCGTCCTCTCTGCTGGGGGCCGGCTCGCTTCTTGTCGTGACAGCTCGCACAGAAGGACCTCCCCTTCCCTCTCCCTAGGAAGAGGCTGCTTTCCCGCCCGCTCACCTACTTATAGGGGCACCCACCTACCTCACCTGCGAGCTCGCAACGCTACCTGTTCTGAGCAGGGCTGCTCGCTGGGCTTCTCCCCGCTTCCGAAAGCCCAAGGCGCTCCCCCCCAACGCACAGCGGGACTGAAATTCCGTAAGAGCGCAAACCCAGTTGCCGGTTCCCGCGCTCGCGGCTGCGCACAAGAGGCACCAGGCGTCCGGAAGGAGGAGCCTGGCCCCGGCCCGCTTTCTCGGCCGCAGCGGCAAGAAGGTGCCGCCCACTCGGCCGAGCTCTTCCCCGTGCCTTACTCGCCGCGTCGGCCGACTTCCTCCGCTCCTTCGCAGCGGATTTCAGAGGGGTTTGTAACAAAGCCAAGGAAGCCGCCTATTCCCCTAGAGATGGACAAGAGCAGTTGCAAACCCGACATGAAAAACCATGCACACATGCAACTATATGGGTACCTAAATAGATGTGTTTATGTGGCACGCCCTTTCCTAGATGCACAGCTTAACGTGATGAAGAGGTTTGCGTTGCCAGAGAAGCGGGCGGCAATGCTGTCAGGAGGCCAGACTCCTTTAGGAGCCTGGACTCCTTCCTAGCCGGTCACCCAAACAGGAAGGGTCACAGCTGAGGCTAAGAGGCATCCACCTATCTTCAAGGCAGCTACTGGGCAGCTGAGGTAGCTGAAAATGACACTAGCGGAGGAGGCAACAACGGTGATACTCAAGCTAACTTTTTTTAGTACTGCCACAGTAGGTGGCGATGGTAAACCCCTGCTGTACTTTCCTTACCATGAAACCCTTATAATGAGATAGTCCCAAATGAAACAAGAGATAGTGCTGCAAGATGAGACTCTTAGGTCAGCACTCAACCAGCCGCTGGGGAAGAGCAAAGGACAAGTATGAATAGCTCTGTCACTAATGACACTAGATTAAAGTTGAAGGGATGTCTAGTGGCTGAGGAGCACAAGTGAAAGAAAAGTCTGAAGTTGTACAACATACAATCGGAATATGGAATGCGAGAAGGTAAAATGGAAAGCAAGAAGGGTAAGGTATAAACATTGCAGTCCTTGATGTCAGTGAACAAAAGTGGATTGGAATGGGACATTTTTTGTCAGACAGCTACAAAGTGTTCTACCCAGGAAATGACAAAATCAGAAGAAATTGAGTGGCTGTAACGCTGAGGCAAGATGTAGTAATACACAGGCAGTTAGGGGCTGTAATGCAAGATCTGACTGAATAATATCAAGATAACTATCATTCAAGTCTATGTTCCAAGTATTCAAGCATTCACACAGCATCTGATCACACAGGAAAACAAGTGCTAATTATCATAGATGACTGGAATGCAAAAGTAGGGAACAAAACAGAACCAAATGTTGCTGGAAAATTTGAGTACGGGACAGAAATGATGCAGGAGAATGTTGTAGAATTCTACAAAGCCAACATTCTGTTCATTGCAAACACATGTTTCAAAAACCCAAACAGAAGGCTATACATGTGGACATTATCAGAAGGTTGATATAAAAACCAAATAGACTACATAAATGGAAGCAGGAGACAGAGAAGCTGTATTCTCTCAACCAAGATAAGAGCAGGAACAGATTGTTGTATTTATCATGAACTGTTAGTATCCAACATTAAAGCTGAAAAAAGAAGACTTAAAGAATTCTAATGCCAAAAGGATTGTCTGCGGACAAACGCTAGCTCTTTGGGTTGGAAACGGAGATGAGCACCGCCGCCTAGAGTCGGACACGACTGGACAAATTGTCAAGGGGAACCTTTACCTTTACCTTTAAGGACCAGATTTACATTACTCAACTCAACTGACTGTGAACAAGAAGAACTTTGGATTGAAACCAGATATATTATTAGGGAAGAATTTGAACAGACAATTCCTGTAGTAGAAAGGAAAGAAAAACCTAGATGGATAATGGAAGAAACACTTAAAATTGTAAAGGATAGATGAGAAACTAAATTAAAAGGTGATAGAAATAGGGTCAAAATCCTGAACGCAGCCTTTCAGTGACTGTCACATAGAGATAAAGAGAACTGTATTGCAATTACCAGTGCAAAAAAAAAAATATAGAGAAAAGGAGAAAAACAAGATATATCTTCCAGAAGATCCAAGAAATCAAAGGGAAATTTAAGTTTAGATTAGGAATGTTGAATGAACATCAGGGAAGCACACTATCTGACCAGGAGAAAATAAAGAGACGATGGAAACAGTATACTGAAGACCTACACAGAAGAGATAAAAGGATGAAAGGCTCATTTGAAGAGGAATTCTATGATGAAGAACCTGCAGTTCTAGAAAGTGAAGTGAAAGCTACTCTGAAAGCACTAGGAAGAAATAAATCACCAGGGGTAAATGGAATAGCAATAGACTTTTTTCAAGACACAGAGACAGATTAAGTCAAAATCCTAACAAAAATATGCCAACAAATATGGAAAACAAAACAATTGCCCAGACTGGAAACGTTCAATATACATGCCAATTCCCAAGAAAGGAGATGCCAAAGAGTATGGTAACTATAAGGCCATTTCTCTAATTTCCCATGCAAGCAAAGTGATGCTCAAGATGTTGCTACAAAAGCTTTTCCCTTATATGGAATGAGATGTGCCTGATGTTCAAGCTGGATTTCAAAAAGAAAGAGGCATTTGAGATAATATTGCAAATATCTGCTGGCTACTGAAGCACACCCCAGAAAAATGTTCAGAAGAATCTTTAGAAGATCAATCTCTGCTTTATAGACTACAGCAAAACCTTTGACTGTGTGGATCATGAGAAACTGTGGGTTGTTCTGGAAGAAATGGATGTGCCTCAGCACTTGATTGTCCTGATACATAACCTGTATTGTGGAAAAGAAGCTGCTGTTAGGATCGATAAAAGTGTCAGATAAAGGTGCATTTCATCCTTTTATCTGTTCAATCTGTATGCAGAACATATCATACAGAAATCTGGATTAGATTCAGATGAAGGAGGAGTAAAAATTGATGAAAGAAACATCAATAATTTAAGATATGCAGATGACACCATCTTCCTGCCAGAAAGCAGCAATGACTTGAAATGACTTTTAGTGAAAGAAGAAAGTGCCAAAGCAGGACTGCAGAGGAACATCAAGAAGACAAAAGTCATGACTTCAGAAGAACTAAACAACTTTAACACTGACAACGAAGAAAAGCTAAGAGATTTTGTATACCTTGGTTCAATCATCGATCCAAATGGAAAAGTGCATTCAAGAAATCAGAAGAAGACTAAGACTTGGAAGGGCAGCAAGGAAGGAATTAGAAAAGATCATCAAGTGTAAGTATGTGTCACTGGAGATTTAGACCAAGATCATTCACACTCGTGTATTTCCAATCACCATGCATGGGTGTGAAAGATAGATAGTAAAGAAATCTGACAAGAAAATTGATTTGTTTGAAATATGATGCTGGAGGAGAGCTTTGCTTTCTGGACCATCAGAAAGATGAACAAGTGGTTCCTAGACCAAATTAAGCTAGAACTATCTCTGGAGGCAAAAATGCTGAAGTTGAAGCTGTCTTACTTTAGGCACATCATGAGAAGACAGGATTATCTGGAAAAGGTTGGAGGCAGCAAGAAAAGAGGAAGGCCAAATATGAGATGAATTGACTCCCTAACGGAACTACAACCTTTCATTTGCAAGAGCTGAGTAGGGCTGTTGTGGAGACGCTCATTCATAGGATAACCACAATTCAGAGGTGAATTGATGGCACATAACAATGTAGCACATATTTATGTGTCCGTACACAGACATACACAAACAAATACACGTTTAATCGGTGCTAGCCTTTATGATATTGTTCTCAGTCACAGTTCCCTTAGTGGGAACCTAGCAAGTTTGTATGGAAGTTTTCAGTTCGTGGCCATTTACTTCAGCAATGTATTGCAAAAATAAAATAATGAAAAGTTGTGTGCCACCTTAAAGACTAATTTCACAAAAGCTCACACTGAAACCTATTTGTCTTTTATGGACAACATGCCTACAAATTGATTCCAATTTTGGTGACACTCCCAGGGTTTTCTAGGTATGGGGTTACTCAGAAGTGGCCATTCTTTCCTTCTGGTGGTCCTCCGACTCCATGCAGCTTGTCCAAGTCTGCACAGGTGATAGTGCCCATAACCCCATCAGCCATGCCTGCTCTGGGAGATCTTGGGTGGCCTGGGAGACACAATGGGCTTTCCAACTCCCAGGCCCCGAGTGCTCCACCTCACTGAACTATGGCATGTGTTTGTCTTAAGATACCACAGTACTTTTGTTGCTGTTTTGTTGTACACCCTAAGGAACAGTGCTTTCTGCAAGTGATACAGAACACTCCAGATGGGTTAGAGGCTTTAACAATCTCAGTCAAAAGTTGCTGTTCTTGCAAGATTGCCTAGCAAGAGACTTACTTGCAAGGGAGGTCGTTGAATAGCAAATTAGGTAGCATAGGCCTTTCTCTAGTAACCATTTAGTACTGTCCTACTAATTCTTGTGGGCACCAAGCACCACTAAATTTTTGCACTGAGTAAATGAAGGATGGAATGCTCACAGGTGTGTGTGTGTGTGTGTGTGAGAGAGATCATTTTAGAAACTGAACATTCAAAGCTTATGTTTGGTCCACCAATATTAGAAGGTCTTACAAGAGGAACGCTCTAAATACATATATCTTAACTGAATGCAATTATTCCAGATTTGGCCAGCACAGGCAAGGAGGGCATTTTATAGAGTTCTGTATTTATGGATTTCTTCCCACTGGGGATTTGTGAAAGCATGGAAATTACGCACAACACATTGGAAAACACACTATTGAAGTCAGTGATTTTCTTACAAATGAATACACTTAGCATCACTTTTGTTGAATTTTGTTTGGAAGCATTTTATTTAATCAGTGCACCCTTTTACCAAATAATTAACAGAACAGAACCCTTCCTCAAGGAGTTCATTGTCTTAATATTCAAAAGGGAGGGAATGGCAGAAAAGGTTGCATGGGTCACTTTAAAGTGATGGCTCGTCTAGCTGTGTCTGCCAAGAAGCATGGATTATAAAATTAGTTCTTAACCTTCCAAGCTGCACAAGAAAATGCAGCCCCAAGTGAGATACAGAGCCCTCAGCAAGTCACTAAACAGTGTAATATCATGCTTAGAGGTCAGACTAGGATGAAGGAGATTCAGCTCTCCACTTAGTCCTGCAGCCAACTGGCTGATGTTGAGCCAGCACTATTTCTGAGCCTAACATATGTCACAAGCTTGTTGCAATGAGATCAATGCCATGCATACTGCCTTCAGCTCTGTAGAGGAAGTGCAAGATATATGACTTATTGTATATAAAAGAGAAGCTACAGTGCAAAGAACTGAATCCTGTTCAGGTTCATGATGATGTCAAAACAACCCAGTGATCAGCAATCTTCTTTGTTCATTTTTGTTTGTTTGGGGCAAGAAATGTGATAGTTGCTTGAAGATTATGCCAAATGTAATCATTTATATATAGTTCCAGATAATATAGTTTAAGACAGATTATATGAGGTATCAGGTCAGTGTTAGTGGCCTAAATGTCTAGATTTCCATTTTCAATTACACTACAACCCTGAAATCCCAATAAAGAACCTATTGTTAACAACTCAGCAAGCTATAATCTGGGTACACTCAGTGGTTTCTGCTTATGTGGCAGGGCTGCTGAACCTTTTAAGTGGGAAAGCACATCCTCACCAAAAACTGATGCTTGAATTTACCCCAAATATTCTGTCAACAGAGAAAAACTGTTGAAAAATGCAGAATTTCCTGAGCACACAGAGCTATTTGATATGAAAGCAAAGTATTTGTAGTTAGAAGAAGACAAACAGAAAGAAAAGCAAGCATTTCATTTTTTTTATTATTGTTATTAGGAAAACTGCATTTGCTTATTTTTTCCCCTGTCACTCAGAACAGCAGGTGTCCCCCCACCCCACATTTAGTACAAAATATACATCTTCCGATTTATTTCATGTAAATAAAAAACTTATTTCCATTTATTCACTTGCTTTCAAAGGGTAAATGTACAGTATAAATTTAAATAATATTATCCAGAGAGACAGTATTTTACCCAGGCTTTACAGTACATTCAGGTACTGAAGATGGTGAAAGTAAAGAAAAACATTAAAAAAAAAAACTAAAAAAATGGAAATGAACTCCTTAAACCATATGATTTTGATAAAACACCCATATCTTTAATGAAATAGAACATAACCTGATATTGTAACTGTTGTTTTACAATACTTTCGATCTATTTTATAATACATGACCAGGTAACAAAGCTTAGAAATATTCATAGGCCACTATAAAATACTAGTAAATTGGGGGAAATGCTACTTGTCAATATTGCCAATGTTCTTTTTTTTTTTTAAAGGAAATTAAAAAGATATACCACAGCATTTACAGGATCTGTGTTTAACTTTTGAATGCACTACAAAAAACTTCAAGTGTCTGTCAAAAATGTTATAATTCCAGAGTGGAGACAGACACTGATGCATACACATTATACTTTAAATGAGGATTAAATCAGATAGCTGTGCCTCCGTTTACTTCATGGAGGTGGCGGCATCCAGGGTTTAACCTTATCCTTCCCATAAACTCAACATCACAGCAGTCCTTAGTTCCAGAAGGCAAGGTCTCATAGGCACCTATAATTTTTTTCCCTTTGGGGGCTCTGGGACTTTGCCTTTCCAGAGCTAGTACCTGCTGTGCAGAAGGGGAGGAAAGGGTAAATTCCCTTGCCTGAATGTTGCAGTCCTAATCAAAACATCAGCTTCTTCCAACAGGTATTCAGAATTTTAAAAAAGAACTAACCACAACACAGGCATTCAGTATCACACTGCATTTGGCCCTAAAATGAACCATCTGTACAAGTTGGAAATTTTACAATAAAATATAAGATTGAATAATGTCTATGTTAAAATTGCAGGGGAGTAGGGAATTAAGAACTGCTGATTTCATTCATATGCTCTACAACTTGTCCTAGAATTTCATCAACTACATCAACGTCGTAATTCATTTGTTGCAAATCAAGATCAGGCATTATTGTTGCCAGCAGAAGTCCCACATTAACTCGCAGGGATCGCAGCTTGAGGCTACAGAAAGATGATGTTGAGCACATTAGTTACAATCCTCTGTACGATGCATAGAAATTCAGTTCTTTAAATTACATCCCCACCCTTCCCCAAAAGAAGAGCCATGCTGGACCGGACCAAACGACTATCCAAGACCAATGTTCTGTTCACACGGTGGACAAGCAATTGTCTAAAGGAGGCTTGCCAGCCAGCTCTGAATGCCAACAACTGCTATATTGAAGAACACAGCCATCCTGACTAGTAGCACTACACAGCCCTAACCTCCATGAATTTAACCCTTTGAAGTCATCCAACTTGGCAGTGATGACCACATTTTGCAGCAGGGAATTCCAAAGTTCAGCTACATACCGTGTGAACATGCCATTCAATCCTTTCCTTCTCCTTCCTCTTTTTGTTACTGTATTACTATATTCTACCATCGATTATAAAACACCACAAAACATCATTAGTTATTCTGCTTCATTGAACAAATCAAAATAGTTTTAAAATATGCATTTTGCTAGGATGCAGAACCAGAAATGCAGTTTCATTAACTATAGATCTGAGTTACATATGAATTAAAATCAGAGCTTGAAGAAGTTACTCTTTTGGAATGGAACCCCTGGAATCCCCCGGTCAGCATAGCAAGTAAAGAGTCTGAGATCCGTTGTCTCCCAAAGTACTGTTTCCAGGCATTGACAAAAATAACCTCCCTTTTTTGGTGGATAAAAAGATTAGTTTGGTCCAGCACAGCTTCTTCCTAGGCCCATCTAGGGTGTAGATGCGCTTCAGGTTGCACCCTCTATTCTCATGGGGACACGCTAAAGCCCAACAAACCTGTGAAGCACCTGGCTTGAACTGAATGTATGTTTAAAAACATATCCCAGAATTCCCCTGAAATGTGTTGGCATTTCTTTTTATACACAATTGCACAGAAACTCTGAAGGCAAGGGGTATGGAAATCTTTAGGTAATTAATAATTATGATAGGGCAGAGAGGAGTGTCTGATAGATGTTAGTTTTCCATGCACGTATATGGTCAAATAGTAAGGATCATGTACCTTTCCCCATTAGAATAATTTACATTATCCTCAAGATTACTAGCCACAGGAACATTTGCATGTGCAACCATCTGTGGGACTGGAGCTTTTAATTGTGCGATTTCTCCTTTTAGCTCTTCACATTGAAACTGCAACTGATTTTTTTCCATTTCAAGCAGTTCAATCTGGAAGAGATAAATCAAAACTTTCAACAAAGGAATTTTAGAAAACTTCAAAACTGTGTTACTTGTTACATATAAAACTGCTGTATGTTACAAACACTGCAATAAATTTATATTTCTAAGTATTTTTCTCACAAAATGCATAATTCTAAAGAGATTTTTTTTCTCAAAAGATTTCTTTAAATCAAAACAAGGCTCAGATCATGGTTTAAAGGAAAATTACACTCCTGAAAGCCGCACTATCTAAAGTTGGTAGTTTTGAATTTCTTTGACTACAAATTTCTTAATTCTCCATTCTGGGAATTCTATTTGACACCTATATGTGACTAACTGGGAGAAAGGCCTCAACTGGAAGCTAGGCCTGGCTCCACCCAAGTTTTCTACTCCTACCCCATTGCTAATTGGGAGCTTTTTTTCCTGAAAAGGAAGCTAGGCAGAGCTAAGATTAACTCAGTCTCAATGCCTTCCAGTTGAGGCCTTTCTTCCAGGTGAGCAATGTTTTAAGTGTCTGTTAACTGCCTCTATTGTCAGGCATACTTCCCAGAATGGAGAATTATGGTATTTGCAGTCGAAGAAATCAAGACTCAAAACATTTTCTCCTTAATGCAGTCCTACTGCATTTCCTTTTGCAATGTGAATTACTACTGGATTTCAGCCAATATAACATAAGGAAACACAACACAGTGCAATACAATATATAGATGAAATCCAGTAGTGTAACTTATGTCATGTCAGTCTGATTTATCATCCATGGCAGTTTTTCATGAATTAAAACTTTGCAATCCTCCCTCTGGAAATTCCTGGGATCCCTTTTGTCATGGGAGAGCCATGGGGAGCCATGGTACAGAGGTGTCTTCAATGTTAAAAAATCTCAAAACCAAACAAATTATCCCAATAGCAGGGAATTTTGGAAATCAAAGACTCCCCATCCCACCCCGTCCAGTGGTCTTCAATAGTTTCCTCATGACAAAAGGGAGCCTTAAGAGGGGATTGGAAAGTTTTAGCTTTTGATGGCAGATGACATTATTAGACATGTTTATAAGTTAAAGCAACAGGATTTCAGCCACTCAATAATGTAGCGTAACATAATGTAATGAGTATTTTCAAATGAATAGATTGCAAACACGTATTCAGAGTGAGGTATCAGATTAAAGTATTTAAATCAATCTGGCTGAAAAGTCCTGTGCCAATACATGTGATTTATCCATCGATACAGGTTTATACAATCACAGCCTATGAATGTAATATTGTTACCGTGACTGGCAAAGTAAAGATCCATCAGACCCAACTTTTTTACATAATAAATTATGCAACTTACCTCATTTTTATACTGGTCTCTTTCTACACTGCACCTGTCCAGCTGTCTGAAAACATCAAGCTGCACAGCCATGTCGTCTACATCACTTTTATTCCCGTTGTTTTTACATTTACTGCATGCAGTTTTCAAATTCTGCAAAGTATCACGCTGTTCTTTCAAACTCCTTACTTCATTCAACGCCTGCTCATACAGAATGACTACCTCTTCTGGACTTCTTTCTTTAACTTTTTCTAGTTCTTCAAATGATAATACATTATTTGTTTCTGTTGACTGATCACACATTTCCTTTTTCATATGCTTATCCTTCAGTTCTATTATTTTTTGCTCAAATAGCTTTACCTGTTTGAATAGTTCGTCACACTGTCTTTGGTATTTTTCTTTCTCGCTATTGGCTAACTGCAACTGAATACTGAGTTCATTTATCTTGTTGTCTACGTCCCCAAAAGCAGACTCTGAAACTTGAACAGGTTCTAGTAGGGAGACTTCAGGTTCTAGTCTGGATAGCCTGCTATCAGTATTGTCCTCCATTTTTTCCTTCTTTACTAAAAGGTGCTCTGTTTCAGTTTGTGTTGCTGCAGTCCCTCTTAAACAATTTGTTTCCGAGCAGGCATCTTTATTGTTCTCGGAATTTTCTGTTTCCATACCACTGTAATCCAGATCAGCACCACCTTCAACTTTTACTATTTTGATGTCACACTCTATTGCTGCAGGTTTGGGAGTACTGCTGTCTTCCAAGATGATGACATCATCATCATCATCCTTTTTATTCTTAAAGGCTTCACTAGTCACACAAGTGATCTTAAATGGCAGTGGTGTCTCAGGATTAGAAAGTTTTCGTTTAAACCTACAGAAATGACAAGAGACACAAGTAAGATGTTTTTCTTTAGAAGGCAGAGAAATATTTTTGTACAAAAAGATATGAGGAAACTTTATTTAAAAAGAGTTCAAGGAATTCAAAATGAAATGTTCTTGCTGGGTTTTTTTCTTTTACCAACCTGTTTTCTGGGTCAGAATGGGGAGAAGATACTGAAGACATGTTATCTGATGGGTTTAGAGACCTTGTAAGAGAAGAATTTGAAACATCTACATGTATTCTTGAGACACTTTCATTCACTGTTGGAGGTGTGTTGGACAATGCCAATGTTGTTTGTAAATACATTTCATTATAAATCTGCAGAAAAGACAGTTTCACTATTGTTAGAGAAGAAAAAACTCACGTCCACACCTGTTGCCTTGAACTCTGCAGTTACCTCAGAGGGCAGTAAGAGACTAGGTGGAACTTTAGACAGCTTAGATCCAGTTTGCTGGTTTAGCACTCTGCCCTGATTTTGACTGCTATATAAATCAGGTTTGAACCAAAATATAAGAACAGTCATCTAATATGTATATAAACAAGCCATGTACCTAGCCTTTCAACAAGCTCAATATCCTACCGTCGTTTATCTTTAGAATAATAATTTCATGTGGATTTTAGATAGAAGTACTTCTGATAAAAACATGAAAATTTCACTTTATTATACTGCTAGTTTTAAATGCTTTTTTATTCACAGGAAACAGCACAAATATTTCTATACCATCCTACACACATTCAGATTCCACTGATTTTTAGAAACTAAGTGACGTTGAGCCCAGTTTGTACTTGAATGGAGGACCACCAGGGTATACAAGAGATCTCATGGTTCTAATCCCATAGCTCACTTCTCCATTACCTTCTCCTGTTACAACCTTTCAAACTGCTGTCGTAGGGACCTACCTAGCTGTTATCAACACATTTATAAATGAGAGACTAGCCCTTCGCCTCTGTTGTCACTTTCTCTGCATTTATAGTGACACGTCAGGAAAAGAAAAAACATCTGCTCACACGTAGAAGGGGTTTCTCCTTTTCAGACCTGTTGCTCTTCACATGGAGAGTGCAACAATGGACAGGGCAGGGCTTAAATTCCTCTGTCTAAGCATGTTAGTAAAAAGTGGACAGATAATTACTGTAGAGCTTATGTGCAGCTATGCTATACGAGTCCCCACTAGCTCTCCTCTCAATAAGTTTCTCATCTCTTCCCTCTATCCTTTTCCTTTCACCTTTGCTTTAGAACTAACTCTTTCATGTATTGTTTTGCACACTCTGTTAGTTGTGTTTCTAATCACTGTGCTATTTAATTAATCCTCTTCTACTTTTCTGCCATTATCTAGGATAAACAGCACCATTTTATCAATCTGATCTGCAACTACACTAAAAATCCTCAGCACCTCTTTGCTACCTCCTACATTCTACTATTGCCCGTTCCTCTGTCTTGCAAACTTTGGTCTCTACATGAAACCTCACCTCTCTTTTCCAGTGGTAAAACCAAAAGCTGTGCAGTCTGGTTTATCTTCCTCCTCCACCCATTCCCTCCTCTTCAATGTCTCCCCTCAACACCTTCTTTCTTTCCCCATCTCTCTACTGCAACCTTCTCCTCACAATCTCTAACACTTCAAGAGGATCAGTCACTGACCTGTTGGCTTAGCTCCAGTCTTTTCTTTAATTTTTCCCTATCCCTGTTTTGAGAAAGAAAAGCATTATGGAGTATACTCATTTTATATACATAAAACATACTTTTAACATTCATTTTTGTGGAAACATGTTATATGCATTTAAACTTCTTTTACTGCACATATATGTGCATTTTCTTTTTAATATATGTTATGTGTAATCAAAGTTCTTCCATACTGTGTGCCTTCAGAGCTTCCTCCTGTTAAATGACCCTCAGTCTCTGTATGGTTTAGTAAGAAAGGAATGCTGGGAAGGAGATGGGAAGACAGATATGTACCAGGTACTGACTATATTCAACTATTATTTAGTAATGTAGAGATGCTACGAATGCTGATTTATAATAATTCACCTATCATAGCTGTGCTGGTAAAGCTGACCATAGGATGCCCTATGCAGAACAAACATATGTTTTGGAGGGTATAAATATGTTTTGCTTGTAACTATTGTCAGAACTCACTGACCAGGAGTGAAGAACTTTCCTCCCTGCTGGGTTTTATGTTTCTCATAAATGTTTGCCTATAACTGAAGATGGTTCAGCTTTAAGCCTCCACAAGTTGTTGTAAGCAAAGAAAATGGTTTATTAGCTGTTGCTTCCTTTATCCGTTAATCAATATTACTGTTTATAGAATAACGCTTCAAAAGAAAATAAGTGAATACCAAACAGGGATCTTAAATCATTACTAGCTGTGAAATGCAATTTGAGTCTACCAACCACCACTATCAATTTATCTCAGAGCCGTCTGAAGAAGTGGATTTATTCCACAATAGCTCACATAAAAAAATAGCAGTTAGTATTTAAGTTGCTACAACTAGAATTGGGCATGAACTGCTGGTCAGGCACCATTTGTTTCCCAGCTGATCTGCAGTTTGGCACCCTGCCCCCTCCAGTAGGCAGCCACTTGGCGGCAGCATCCTGCCCTGCCTCCTCCCGGCGCTGCCTTCAAGTGGGCGCCTGCTGGAGGGGGTGTGTGCACCAGACCATGGATCAGCTGTCTGGCCGGGAAACAAACCATGATGAAGCAGCAGGTTTTGCTCATTTTTAGCTACAATGTCTTTGTAGTTGTCTTCTTTTTTTGCTTTGTTTTGTACTTCTCGTTGATATGTTTATTAGCTGCTATAGCTGATTATATTTGCTATACAATTACAATACTCTGCACTACCAACTGATAGCATCATCACAATTGCAGTCTGGATAAAAATAAGGATTTACCCGTCTGGTTTGCATTTATGGTTTATTTGCTGACTGAAGAAAAATGCACCTGCCCTGCCCCCTTAACCTTTATGGTTAACATGAATCTATCCTGTTCCCTTAATCAGGTCAACCTGTGTCATTCACCATTAACCATGGTTAATGGTCTTGACCTTCAATAAGCCATACCTAACACTAACCACTCTTTGTTTGGGTTTCGACATGAGAGACTTATTGGCTGAAAATCAAAGTGAAAGTCTGTGACAGCAGCTAAAAAAGGAGAGGGCACAAGAACTTGAGGCAAACAAGGTCACTATGATGGAATGTTACAGCTGATGCAAATACGTTTAGTTGTAAGAAACACTCAGAGATCTAGCCTTTTTTCCCCTCATTCATATTTATGCTGACTATTCATTTACAACATCTGTGAGTCTGTGCCACCAACTGTTTACTTTTATTAACCATATCTGAAAATATTTAAGCAATCTCAACGTTGCTTGAACAACTTCAACCAAAATTATTAAAGTCAATTTTTTGTTATCACATCAAGGCACATTTTGATCCAGTGAACTATTCTGAGATTTTTTGGGTTTAAAAAACAAAAAACAAAAACAGTAAAAAATCTTTACATTATCTGGCATGCCCAAAAGGCACCATATTTCCAGGATTTGTATAACCTGCCATGGCTAAATGAGAATGGCCCAGGGCATGACTCACTTGCATGCCTGGTCACCTGCCTGACTGCACAACAGAGGTACACCCCTGCACCTTGTCAATTTAAAGAAAGCAACTTATACAAACCTTATATAGGTCACCCACAAAATTCCAGCCCACAGGTCAAAACAATATGTACTAATGTAGATTTCTAATAACAATCCTCCCAAATGTTTTTGGCAGAACATATGATGACACCAATACTTCAGATTCCTGTCTCCATACTCACTTTTTCTTATGTGTTTTCTCATATGGTATTAAATCATCGTCTTCAGGTTCTTCAGGCACGTTGCAATTTCTGAGTTTAAAAAGAAGTGGTAAATTGTCACTGACTTTGTTCCAGTAAACATAAGTACAATCTGGGAAATCTGAGCCCTTTTATATCCACCTAGTTTACCTGAACTGAGGATCAGGGTTATATGAGCAATACCATTTCTCTGGCAAGCGTTCAATTCCATCTGGCAGCTTCCTCCATTTTAGACATGAATCACATTGAACCCAGGTCTGATCAGGCCGTTTCCTATAACAAAGGATCACTGACATGAAAACTGGGCAGGTATGATTATTTAGGACAGATTTATGGATGAGTTTGATTTTTAAAAAAGAACTTACTGGGTATCTTCAACTAGTACTTCCAAGGGATATTCTGTTTTCTTTGCTTGCATCTCGTTCCAGTAATCATTAAGCTTCTCACCAAGTGCATGTATTGTACGCCTAACAAACAAGAAGTACCATTTTGTGAGCCATATCTTAATTTGACACATACATCAGTCATCACAGACAGCAAATGCTAACAGAAAAGAACCATGAGTTGGACCCAGACTTCCTGTGAGCAGACATCCTAATTCCTGCAGAGAAAAGGCAGCTTTTGTTGTTCTTCCTTCAGTCCCGAAAACTTGCTCTCAAGGATTGGAGGATTATCAGAAACAATGTGAGAGAAGACAAGAAAGTTGCCTTCTATCTTGTTCATCCAGCGGGAATCTCTGCTGTCTCCTCCACAAACAGGAGTCCTATTCGCAAAGGACAGGTTTGGATTCAATCCAATGAGCACTTTACTCATTTAAATAAAAAAAAATGTGCTGATTTAGAATCTATTTGTTTTAAAATGCATTTCCAATTCTTCCTTCTAAAAGATGGGACTCATAACATATGATGGGATTTTGGCTGTGGACAAAGTGGCCCAAGCTTTCTCACTGTTGGAGGCAGGAACCGACAGGTCACTCTCTAACGTAATGTACACCTACTCCACCAGAGTTACAGAAAGCTGCTGTATTACTGGAGATTTTCCAGCCCACACAGTGCTTGGTTCTGAAGAATGTTTAGAGGCAAAATAGTGGCAGCTCTCCAGAGGAGCAGGGATACTCCCTGAATGGGGACGTGGAGGGAGGGAGAGGTGAACTTCTTGTTTCCGGTGCTCTGCCACCTGAGGTGGTCTGTGCTATGGTTTAAATGTTGGGCAAGTCTTTTTCGTAATAGTACAAATTGAAGCACAAATCAATACACAAGTGATAAATGTTTATTATTAAAACGTGTCTCAAAAAGGTTATTGCAATAAAAGAAACAAACCATGTTTGTGTAAATAAAATCAAGAATATACTGCAGCCAAGTTGGGAAATGAAGGGCTGTGAAGCCTCCTTCGGGATGGGGTGGATTTGTCACAAGGCTCTCAGACATACACCAGGCCAGACATTATATGTAGCACACAGTGCAGCATTTTTATCAGGGGTGTGTGGGATCCCCCTCCCCCATTCTCTACACAAATAAAGGGCACCTAGGCTGGGGCCAATCTGCCGTGCATGGTTTAGGAGACTCAGTCTGCTTTGTTCCTGAGTCCATGACGTTATCTGTGCATTTCGGGACCAGTAAAAACGCAAATGGCTATGTTCTTAGGTCACTTGCACCAACAGCTCGGTCTACAGTACTACTTTTGACTTCCTCATTCCTCAAGATGCTATCCTTTTCATTCTACAAACGCTGAACGAGATATAAACTATCTATTCCGGGTTAGAAGTATGGCTCACTGCTCTGTCCTACAGGTGCCATGGAACTGCATAAATTACCCCTGATGTGGTCCATTTTGCTCTTTTTTCTGAACCCAGAATGCATACCTAACTTTTAGCAAACTTTTGCAGCATTTTTTAAAACGACTCTTATGGATTCAAGAGAACCTGGGTTGTTGTTGTTTTGCCTAAAGACTAACCTGTATGTTGATGAAATAAACATTTACCTGTATTCATTTGTATAATCAAAATCCTGTTTGTTATGGGTTGGTTTTAGGAAATTGCATTCAATAATTCCAATTACGCCTACACCCATGTTGTTTGCCTGTAAAAGAAAATTAGAAAATGCAAGTGTGTATATATATATATATATATACCAAGATTACTGCCAAAAGAATGTAAATGGCCAATATTTTAAGCAAATGTATATGCAACACAAATCTATCCTAAATCAGATGTAACTGTTTAAAAAGAAGACATCTTATTCAAAGCCTAATTGCTAAAAACGTATCTTGAAAATCATCTTTACACTTTAATTTGTCAACAAGCCATTACCTTTATTACTTTTACTTCAAATTCTTAATTACTGTCAGGAGTTTGAGTAAACTATTAGATTTAGAAACAATGGTATCAAAACTTGGGAGAGCCTTTTAAAAAGCTGTGCTAGTGAAAACAGGGACATTTGCTCTGTATTTCAACATTCTGTGCGAACTTGTTATATGAAATTTTATTTTATTCTATAAAATGGCGGTTAAGTGGCAAAGGCATAGTTTAAACACCACAGAGATGTGGAGGGCCGCAATCACTGTAGAGACAACCTAGGGAAAAGAGCATGTAATAACGAAAAGTTAGCTGTCATTTCTGACAGCACAAAGGTATTTTCAACCTATTGTGCCTTGAGGTAAACAAAACTGGTTTTAGAAAGGCTATGGCTGTTGTCCAAACATGAGGACCTCCCTCTTCCCAGCTGCTATTATACAACAGAAAATTTAGAATTATTAACCTCTCAAAAAAAAGACAAAATCTGCAAAAAGTCTCAGTAATAAAGCCTGAGAAAACTTTGTTTTTTTAGCTTAAAAACAAACACTTAAAAAATTTAAGATGAGCTTTTAAGAAATTTTAAAAGCAAGTTTATCTTTTTAAAAACAGCAACAACAAAGCTTAAAATTAATGTGAATAGAAGCATGTAAAACCTATATTTATATTCTGTTAAATGTGAATCTATCCCCCCTCCATTAAAAACACTTTTGGGAGTTTAGGATCCAGATGGTTTTAGAAGGTGTTATTCTCTCTATCACACTAAAACGATAATTCACTACATCTACCAAGCTCTTCCATTTACTCAAGTCTGAAATTAAAGCAAAATTTTGTTTTTATCCACTCTAAAATCAATTTTAAAATTGCTGTTTTTTAACCCTATGGTGATTAGCAACTGCACAGTAATTACTTAGCAATTTTTGCTTCTGAACAAAGGATAGGGTGCAATTAGCAACACTTTTGACCATTAGCTACTTTGTTTCTTGGATGGGAATGTGATCTCAGGATAAGGCAGAAGAATTATGCAGTACTCAAGGAAGAAACAGAAGTGAATGCGGAAGCAGCTCCACTAAACAGTGCAAATATTCTATTTAGTTATAAAATAACTTATTCCAGCAGTTAGATTTAGCATGCATGACTGTAGGAAACAAAATGAAGTTCTGATGGGAAATTTTAAACCATTGATAGAAATTGTGGATTTAATATCACCTCAATTTAAAATCAATCTATCTTGTTAGGGAGGTACAATATACAAGGATTTTACATTAAGAATACTATAAATGATACTGCATGTTTAGTATAAAATTAACTAATTTTCATGAATATTTGCAAAGAAGACATATTCTCACCTTTAGCTGATAGCCAACTCTTTCATAAGCTTTGATTAGCCTGTTTCTGTGGTACATCATCATTCCATAGTGATCTTTATTTCGGCAGTTGAATCCAAAGGTAATTCGTACAGTTTTGGGCTTATTTGTGCATGTTAGGGAACATTTTTTAATACGGCTCCTCTCACGTTGAAAAGAACATTCAGACTAAGTTTTCTAAACAATCAGATCTGCCTGCCCATAAGGATGTCAAAATGTTTTAGTTTTTAATGCAAATAATTGTAAAAACACAATATATTGCATCTGTTAGGATTAGGATTTTCTCAGAAAAATCAAAAGCCTACGATAATACCATGAAGAACTTGAACATCGCAATTACAGTTTACAAGGAGAGGAGAGCAAGTACAGGAGCAATCATTTTTTATGTGTGTGTGTGTGAGAGAGAGACAGAGACACAGAGAGAGGGACATTATTAAGTCGTCAAATCAGTTCAAATACAATAAACACATGTTGTTTGAAATCCAGCAGTAAGTCACAACTAGAGCAGCCCACTCAATTCTCTAATTCACTACATACTTATGAAGAAAGAGTAAAGCCCTGCAGGTCCACAAGATTATTCATGGTTTATTCAGATTACATAAATTTAGTAACACAAGGAGATATTTGGACAATACCAAATTAAACCAAATGTGAAGGAAGAAATAAACCCATGTCCTACAAATCTCTTTTTTGGATAATGTTTCATGAGCCCAAGGATTTAAATTTTGCTCACCGACCCATAACTGAAAAAGATCTACAATTTTTAATCACTGACTATAACTGGTTTCTGAAACTTTTTATCAATCTGTCTTCTTTCTTGGCTACCACAACCATAATACTTGTCACCAAACTTAAATCACTAGAAGTCTATTGCCTCTTATCTCTCTTCCTATAACCTTTACAGTTTAGAAGTTGAAGTCTTTCTCTAAATTCCCAGACTTGGGCCGGTGTTTATGCCATTACACTCTTAAGGGCTAAATCTGAATGGTAGTCCTTGCTTTTTTGCAGAAGAAACCCTACATTTAAAGTTGAAGGTTGTACAACATGGCGAACACTAAAGATGTACGACTGATATGAAGTTGCACCAATATTAGTTCTTTCTGCAGAACAAAGATATGCACACACAACACTGTTACATTTTGCGTTTTTCAGTCTCCAAAGTAATAATCAAGCTTTAGCAAGAATATTTTCCCAAAGGTTGATACAGTTCTCTGCCAATTATGCTTTGGGGTCCTGCATTATTCTTGGATATCACCTGAGGGGAAAACAAGCAGGTGATGATTTTTGCTATTGGCTGGTCATCCTTTCTTACTCAACCCCCCCAACAGACCACAGTGACAAAGGATACAGCCAAAAATTTTGGTTTGTAAACATCACGTTCTATGTAGGCAAGGCTCTTGGAAACCAGTTGTGTTTGCACTTTTTGTCCTCTTATAATAATTTGCATTCTTGGTTTTAAATACAAAATACTGCAGTAAGCCTGTAAAGTACAAGGTTATGGTTATTAAACACACACACACAGAGAGAGAGCAATCTAAATAAAATCTAAATTGTTTGGACTGAACCTTCCATAATATTAAAGCTCATAAAATGCATGTTTGGAATCATTTATATATCAGAACTCAGATGATGAGTTATGCTACACTTTAGTCACAAAAATACATGATTCTACATGTGTGAGACACAACTCAACATCAGCAGGTACATCTAACTTCATTTAAAAACGAATCAGTTAAATTTTGGCATGGGAGATTCTGTCACTGCAAAGTTTAATCCAGTGGCTTTGACAACTCCCTGTTTCTCAAACTACTCTACATAACAATTAGAGATGAGCATGAACCACTGGTGGGTGCCCAATGCAGAGAGTGGGATGCCAAACCGCAGAACAACTGCTACATAATTATTGATAAGACAAATAAAAATGCCATGGCACTTTGTAGAATGAGAAACACGACAGGAATGAAGAAGAAATGTGCATTTGAATCTGGAAGTGCTAGAAGTACTATACTTATTTATTCTGATACTATTAAAATGCAAATCAATCCTTCATATAATCGGCAAATAAAGGTCACTACCATAGTATACTGGTAGACCAAATGTCAACAATAACCCTTTTCATGAGGCCAATTCAAATAATTATTTTATAGCCAAAGATGATGAAAAGGAAAAAAAACATCTTAGAATAAAGGGAAGCTTAGTTCAATTACAAAATGTTCAGTTGACAAACATTAATGGGTTATATCTAACATTGCACAAGAAGGTCAGCAGCTACAATGGAAACTTCTTTTCCTCTTTTTCCTCCAGCCCTCAATCACACTTTTCCTTAATCAGCTCTGGAGGGCTCCTCAACTCTCCAGAGAAGAATAGAGGATATAGGGGAAGCAGCAGAGGGAAGATGAATTGTCCCCTTCCATGGTCTGTGGATGGTAGCCTCCAAACAACAGAAAAGCAGTAACTGGCTTTCAGCAAATAGATATGATTCTGTACATATGATTTGTACATGATTTTGTACACAATAGCCATGATTTTGTACACAGACATGGCGGAGTACGGCACCACTACAAAGTAAACACCAAAACAAAATACACACCCGTAAAGAATAGTCACTTTCAGGAACAATCTGGTCCTGCCTCTCTTGTTTTTGGTAGCCTCTCCTTCCTGTTACTTCATCTAAATCTGCAGGAATTCTAATATCATATTTATCTGTATCAAAATCAAATTCTGTCTGTTGATTTTTCTCTCTGTGGAACGGAATAAATACAAACTTGATTTCAGTAAGAATTATGTGCTCATAAATGCGGCGTACACAGTTCTTGGTAATCAGCATCTTCTAATCTATTATTAAATATATCTATATAAATACACCAAAAATACAACTGTCCAGTGTTGAAATAACTGCAGATTTACTTATTGAATTTGCTGTGCAAACTTGAGCAAAGTTCAGTACATGCTCAGTTTTCGCATTACAAAATCAGTGCAAGATTATTTTTTATTTCAATTTCAGGCAATTAAAATTTCTTATGAATGTATCACGGTGTGGTGATACCAGATATTTCCAGTCTGTGTCACTTTCAAATGTACAGTACTTTCATTACAATTCTGTATTAATGAATAATTTTTTTCTTCAAATTCTAATGAAAATTTGAATTTAAATATCTATTTTCAAAAGTGTTGGCCAAAACCCTATTCGCATAAGAGCAATCACAGCATTTCTTTTTTCCTTCTGGCACCTTCTTTTTTGCACAACTCATCACACTGCTGATTTTACAGTAAGTGCATGTCCAAGTTATGCTAAACAGAACCAGCCAGAATGAGAGAAATGCGTGTGCCACTCCACTGATATGACTGCATAAATGAACCAGGTTTTGGATATTTTGAATGTATTTTATTTTTACAGGAAAAAAAATCCAATTATATTTTATCCTACATTTTGGCATTTTTGAGCTAAAAACTACAACACAAAATACAAAGGACTGTGAAAACAATCTCAATGTGTGCTCCAGTTCACACATTAGCCCTGGCAGCGTGGATAAGGTCAGACTGCCCCAGAATTTGTAAATTAATTCTTCAAGCAACCTTAAAGTTTGCTTCACCTCTGAACCAAGACTTGCTCTCAAAGTGGCTTTCATGTATAATTATTCCCCCTTGCACGCCCCAGCTTTGGGCTCAATAGGAATTTGAAGAATCCCAAGGAAACAAGAAGTCAGTTCCAGGTTTGCTTATAAGGAGAACGTTTACTGAATAACTTATAGTAAGCTGGAACAGATAAAAATGTGGCCTGGTCACTGCAAGAAGTCCAAACAACCACTGAGCGGATGAAGCAGTTGTCTTACATTCTGGCTGCTCACATCTATAGTTTGCAGCTGGATAATATATCACTGCTCTCTTTTGTTCTAATAAGTGTTACTGACATGTGAAATATTCTCTACCACTACATCCCTGCCATGATAAGCCAATGTCTGCACAGTTTATAGGAAAACACATAAACAAGCTTGTTAGCGAGGTTTGATAAGCACATGTGTCATCTCCATTCTGACTTTCCTGCCAAAACTTCATTAGAGCAGTCTGACTGTCCTTGATCTATATTAGCACAAAGAGAACACTGAAGGAGCTTTGCATAGCCAAAGAAAACGGAAGACAGCAGATCAAAATGGAAGACACCAGGTCCAACACTCTTGACTCACGATATACAAGATTTCATATACTCAAGAAATTTACAATTAGTAATCTCATTAACACCTTTCTCAAGAAAAAACCTGGAAAAGTCATTTCTGGTGGAGCTAGAATAAGAATCATAAGGGAAACTGTCAAGGAAAAAAAATCTCATCCAGTTGTGCCAAATTTGATACTATAGGATGGAAAACAGATAGGATAAAGAAAAGGAAGTATATAGTTTTAAAGTGAATAAATAATGAAAAGACGACTTCAATACTTGGCATATAGGTCCCCAACTTGTTTTAAGCAACCTTAGAGGTGGCAGAGCATAACCTGTATTTAAAGCACTATAATTTTGTCTCACCTTCGTAGGTTCCAAATGATGATTCTTGTCCCTTTCTTCCCTATAATGGCATCGAGTTCTGCAAGCAGCTCTTCTTCAGTAGGAAACAATGAGTGTTCCAAGATGGCCTTCAAGCTGGGTGCCACTTCATCTGGATTTATGATTTGCCGTAAATTAGGTTAAGGACAATATTAAACTCACTGGGGACTTACCCCTGGAATCTGTCTTGAAATGAGGGCAGAAACTGATGACTACTTACTAAGTGACTGCACTTTAAAAAACCATACTTTCTCACCATTTTACAGCCTTAAGCAAACCGATTCTAGACATCCCAAATCTGCGATAATGTGGCCACTGACACTTCTAGCATTCCTGTGCTCCTGAAGCTGGAAATTGAACGGTATAGTACGGTAATTCTTGGTTTACCACAGATTCTACAGAAATTTCCTGGTTTCTGAGGGATTAATATCACCACAGATGAATTACCTAAAATCTTTCCCTCTGATAATTTACTGTTTATAATGTTCTTCTTTTCCCCCATAAAACACAATCAAATGCAACAAATTTATTTTAAAGTAACTAACTAAGCATGTTTTTCATGCTTTTTGCTCCTATTTTGCTTCTACATTGGGAGAAATTGAGAACTTTTTCCCAGTCCTAGCCTGAAATGAACTGAATTTTCACTGCTATCTTTCCATTTCTTAGCTGCCCATCAAGAGAAGACCTCAAGATTACAACAGCAGCCAGTACATAAATTAAATTTTATATTCTATTTGGGAAAAGGGAGAAATGTTAAACAAATAATATAAGGTGTGCAAGTGTGCATTTTGCACGGTTTGATAAAAAGCCAATGATTTTTTTAAAAAATCTAATTGATTTAAATCACAATTTAAATAAAAAAATCTTTTTTAAAAAATTAAATCATAAAATAATCTGATTTTTAAAAATGTAAATTGTGATTTAAAACAAATCCATCCTACCATTTTACAACATATTATATGACTGTATATGCTATTCTGTGCCATAAAAATATTGATGGTGATTTCAATTTTAAAAATAAACTTGCAACAACGTATTGTAATGTACAATATTTCTGTTAGTATTCAGTCAGCCAGCAACATTTCCATCCAGGCGACTCTACTCCATTCCTCTCCCTGACCTTTTTGCCTCCTCTCCCAACAAATATATGCCAACACAGTAGAACTGCAGTATTTGGGGGGGGGGGGGGGGGGGAATTGGTTCCAAGCCCCCTACAGGTGCCAAAAATGTGAAATCATCGAATGCTATACACTGCATGTTATCTGGCTCCCTCTAGTGACATGTTCTGGTAAATAGACTCCATAAATACATATAAATATGTATTTCTGAGGGGTTTTATTTAGTATTTTCAGGCAGTGGATAAGTGAATCGGCTAATACTAATCCTGTAGATAGGGGGTCTTACTATATGTTCTGCCATTCTGTCACTCAACATGCGAAGTTCTTTTCAAACTACAGTGGGATTGCTGTCTCAGGCCTCCCTCTCTGAAGAGTTTTTTTACATCTCTGCAAGCACCAGAATTTCCAAAGCAAGCTGATACTTCCCTCTCTTGTATGTCTCTGAACTAGACATGGGCTTAAACCACTGGCAGTCCATGCCCATCTCTACCCTGAACTTATTTTAGCGATATAGTGTGTGTGTGTGTGGGGGGGGGATGGATGGAGAGACAAAAACATCTTTGGGAATACACACAGCTATTGCTCCTAATGGAGCAAACAATATTAAAAGAAGGAGTAATCACAGCAGGCAATATTCCACTTTGAAGCACACAGGTGACTATTTTTTTGCTTGAAATACCACCAAAAGGATATGTTTTTTGTTGAATGATATTATAGGTACAATGACATGCTCTGCCTTTGTAGCTTCCAAGAAGGTCTGAGACAACATGCCCACACTCATGATTTCTCCATTCTTGGTGAAAACAATGGCATCCTTTCCCAAACGCATGGATCCTGATTTAAATCCATTTCCATACAACCCAACTGGAACGCGACCATTCAGTGTAACTTTATCACTAAAGCCAAAGCTGAAACAGATGTTTTCAACGATGAAAAGAGAATGCTTCCCACAGTGCCATGCAGCTCATTATCAGAATTAATTTTAATTGGCAACTTTCAAAAATCAAAATCCATAGAGGAAATAAAATATGCTGGTAGCTGTTCAGAGAGTAAATTTCTGTCCTGAAATGCTGTTGACTTTATTCCTGATAAATAAACACATGAAAAAACACCTTTCTGACTAATCTTTTGGCATGTGGTTCCTCTGGCCAGTTTTGGAGGGGCCTTATCCCTGGTGCTCCCTTGGGCCCCCACCAAAGCAGCTGTAGCAACAAGAGGAAAAACTTGTTTATTTTTTAAATCAAAGCACTTGTTCCCTCTATTAGTTGAGTCTGGGAATTTCCCCTTTAAAACCAGGTTCCTTGATTGTAAGTCTCATTGTGCTTCCATGAGCATAAACAGTCTTGCCTAGTGCAAGGTAAAAGTTGCAAATAAACATGGTATAAGTGGCCCAGCCATGACTTTTGATACAAGTAGTAATCCAAAGTATATGTTATCGTCTAATAAAGTTTACATGTGTTGCAGACAAACTCCCTATGCCACCTCTATTTCCCCCACAGGGGACTCAAAGCCGCTCACAGTTAAAAGAACGTAATAGTCACAATTAAAAACTTTGGAAGATATAATATTTTTAAAAAACCAATTAAACAAATAAAAATATTAAAACCCACCATTACAAACACTTAAAACTGCATTTTAAAAACATTTAGGTTCCCACAAGTTTTAGAGTGCAGATTCAAAACCCAGCAGTAGAAAGCAGCAAATGTGGGCTCTATGTGGTCCCCTCACCTTTCGGCAAACTGAATATTCAGTGTGAACCACACCCTTGACTTGAAGTGCATAGATGCCACTCATAGGATGCTTCCACTACAATTTTCTTCTGAACACAGGCCTCATTTTATATTAAATTAACTATGTGTGGGGGGAAGGGGAATAGCATATTTACGTATCAGAATTTGCGCATGAGAAAGCAGTGGCTGAAACCAGTCCAGTACAAAGTGATACTGTTTGCTTTGATCCAAAGAACCACTGACAGAATTACGCTCACCATGCAATAATGCTCCATGGCACCTTCCTACCGCAACCCTTTGTGCTCCTCACCCAACCAGTTGAGGATCTTGGGCCCTCTAAACAGCCTTCAACGTGGCATGGGGAATAAAGTTAGCAATCATCCCATCTATGCAAATCAAAGACACTTCTGCACAAGCAGTTCTCTGAATCCAAGCTACTGCACTTGGGCTGTACAAGAAAAGGGTGACGTAATTCATTGCTTTTGCCTTTCTTTCTAGTCTTTAGTATAGAAACTTACCCATATGCACTGTGAATGATTTGCCTTACCTAAACTGAAGCACAGCCAACATGACTGCTCAGAATTCTAGTTTCCTAAAACATACCCACATTTTTATGAACATATAATCACAAATAAAGGTGGCAGATACTATTAAAATCATACCCACCTCAGCATCTTATGCAACTTGTCTGCATTCATGCCATTTCCATTGTCCATGAATGTTAAACATATATTCTCATTTATGATAGTTTTGTCAATCCACATCTGTTTTGCATTTACATCTGGGTCATAAGCATTATCTGACAATAAAGAGCAAAATAAAAATGATAATGGCAGAAGTATCTCAGAACTATAAATATATAAATAAATACATTTTGGGCTAGGGGTGAGCTTGGTTAGTTTGTTTAGGGATGGGGTGTTGTTTCGATTTTGTTATGAGTGGGGATTATGAGACTAGAAGGAAGAAATGATGGTAGATAAATATAAGACTAAGAATATCAACTTCAAATGTAAAGGCTTGGGGAGTGTTATAAAGAAGAATAGAGACACTGTTAAATAAGGATAAAGAGGGTATATTTTTAAGAGAGACTCATCAAACAAAATAAGATGTAGATTAACTTAAATTGAGTTGGGTTGGTATTTACGAAAATGCTTATGGAAATTCAAGGTTAAGAGGGGCTGCAACCATCATTTCTAAGAAATGTGATTTTAAAGTGAATAAAATGAAAAAAGATTGTGCTTTGAGTTACAACCAACTTGAGTTACGACTAGAGATGGGGACAAATAAAAAAAATGGCGATTCATTTTGATCCGTTATTCGTCAAGGTTAACGGCTCAACGAATACGAATATTCTTCGACGAACTGATCCGTCTGCACTTTAAACAGCTATAACACTGGTCCCCAATGACCTAGAGACACTAAATATGCAGGGAAGCTTCCTCAGACGCTTTTCTACAACTCCTGAAGGTTTGGTGAACATTGGATCATGGACCCCCGAGTTATATAGTCACAAAGAGGACCCCCCAGGAAAGCTCCCCCTAGGTACTTAGAGAATCCAGAATCGCAACAGAGCTTCCTATGTCTTTCCACAACACGCCTGCCAACTTTGGTGAAGATTGGATATCGGAACTCCGAGTTATTCACCCACAAATTGGGTCCTCCCAGGAGAGTTTACCACACGGCACAGAAGCCCATGGCATTGAGAGAGTTATATTTAGCCCCAGCAGAATGAGAGGTCCCTTTGGCAGAGGCATGCATGAGGCATTGAGTTTGTCTTCAGCTCAGCACAACATTACATTTGCCAGTGAAGTAGAGTTTGCCCTCAGGAGGACTGGAGGCAAGGAGGTATTTGGCAGCACAGCAGACCTTTTGGCTCCGTCGGGCACTGAGGAAGTTGGCAGCAGGAAAACAGGCTCTTTTGGCCCCATCGGGCACTGAGGGAAAAGGCAGCAGGAAAGCAGGCTTTTTTGGCCGCATTGGGCACTGAGGTAGTTGGCAGCAGCAAAGTAGAGTGTGTTGCCCCATCGGGGTACTGAGGCAAAAGGCAACAGAGCAGACTCTGGTCTTCTTCAGCAACATCAGATTTGCTTGCAAAGGAAAGGTTTTTGCCCCCAGGAGGCAACTGAGGTTGCTTGCAACTTCCAACAGCACCAGCAGATGAACAGGGTCGGTGCTACTAACAGCGGTTAATCCAAGGGGCTGCGGGGCTGTAGGAAACAGATCAGCTCTGCAATCCGGGCGATGGGGCGACAAAGATGCTCATTTAGAACTAGAAAGCTGGGGATTGCAACTTGGCTGCTGAGACCACCCGGATATGATAAAGATAGCCCTTGGAGGTTTTGGGGGGCTTAGACAGGCCGGCCCCCTTGGCACGGGTTGAAAACCAGACGAGCTCTGCAGTCTGAAGCAGGGCGATGGGATGACGCCTGGACAGGCTTTGGGTGGGGCTGAGACAGGCCCTCTTTGGCATGGGGGACGCCCGGACAGGCTTTTGGGTGGGGCAGAGCCTGACCTAGGAGACTCACCTGTCCACCAACGTCTAACTAGACTTGCTGACAACCTTCAAAGAAACAAAGATGCTCGTTTAGAGCTAGAAAGCTGGGGACTGCAACTTGGCTGCTGAGACCGCCCAGATATGATAAAGATAGCCCTCGGAGGTTTGGGTGGGCTTAGACAGGCCGGCCCTCTTGGCACGGGGATGCCTGGACAGGCTTTGGGTGGGGCAGGGACAGGCCTGGTTGGGGATTAGCAAAAGGTGGCCATGGAAGTGTGTTCATTTTTGAAAACAAAAGGAGGCAAGCAACACTTATTAGCAGCAACAATAACACCATCAGATTAATTGCTCCACCTCATTGGGAAGGTACTACTAACGGTGTCGGCATTCCGTGTCTAGTCATGCTCGCCACATGAGGAAGTTGGCACCAGCAACGTAGACTGTGTTGCCAACAAAGTGTTGGCAAAGTGTTGCCAACTGTGTCTTGACAACAAAGATAGCCCTCAAAGGTTTTGGGGGGCTTGGACCGGCCGGCTCTCTTGGCACAGGTTGAAAAACCAGATCAGGTCTGCAATCTGAAGCCGTGCAATAGGGCAACAGGGTGACGCCTGGACAGGCTTGGATGGGGTAGAGTCCGGCTTTGGGTGTGCCAACATGGCCGGACAGCCCTCTGTCTTGGCACATTATGGGCGTCACCCAACACTTTGCTCTTGTACACTTTAGCTGTACAAGAGCAACTATTTATTCATTTTTCTTACTGCTCAGTCTGGGTCTGCCAAGAGAGCTGGACAGCCCTCTTCGCTTGTTCGGGGGTGGCGGGACTGGCTCTGGGTGTGCCAGCCAAGAGGGTTAGATGGCCCTCTTGGCACGTTCGGGTGACGCACAGACAGCCTTTGGGGGTGGGGCAGAGCCCGGCCGCGCTGCTACTACAGCGGTTAATCCGCGGGGCCGCTGGTGAGCTGAGCTAATTCGTTTGGGTAGTTTGTTCCAACTTCTGCCTACCTACTGAGTTGGCATGGGACTGAAAGCAGAGTGTGTTGCCCCATCGGGCACTGCGGTAGTGGGCAGCAGCAAAGTACCGTGTCTTGCCCCATCGGGCACTGAGGAAGTTGGCAGCAGCAACGTAGAGTGTGTTGCCGCATCAGGCACTGAGGTAGTTGGCTCCAAAGTACGCAGGAAAGCATGTCTTAATAGGCATCAGGCACCGAGGCAATTGGCAGTAAAGTAGGCTTTGCCCATTGGGTGTGTAGTGGCAGAAATCTTCAACATCGATGAGCAAGAGGGTGGTGTTTGCCATCAAGGTGGCATATGAAACACAAGCCTCCAGAAATAATTAATTATTTAGTCAAGTATGCTGTTTTTGACTACCAGGAAGGGCTTGGGTTGGCCCAGCCCTCTTGGCACGGGGAAGCCAGGAGGACAGCTTTGGAAAACCAGATGATCAGCTCTGCAGTCTGAAGCCATGCAATGGTGTTGTTTGTTTTGTTATTGATGAAGAAAAGGAATGGTGGTTGTTGTTGGCACAAGATAAACTCTGCAGTCTCAAGCCGTGCGATGGGGCGACGCCTGGACAGGCTTTGGGTGGGGCTGTGACTGGCCTGGTTGACACTTCCATGCCCGGACAGGTCAGGTTGGGGTGCTGAGCCAGAACCCGTTTGAAAGCATGTAAATGCAAGTGGATAAATAGGCACTACCTTGGTGGTAAGGTACTAGTAACGGCGGTCTGTCAGGCACTGAGGTAGTTGGCAGCCGGAAAGCAGGATTTTGGGCCCCATCAGGGCACTGAGGTAAGTTGGCAGCAGCAAAGTAGAGTGTGTTGCCCCCTCGGGCACTCAGGAACATGGCAGCCGGAAAGCAAGCTTTTGGGCCCCATCGGGGCACTGAGGCAAAAGGCAGCAGAACAGACTCTGGTCTTCTTCAGCAACATCAGATTTGCCTGCAAAGGAAAGGTTTTTGCCCCCAGGAGGCAACTGAGGTTGCTTGCAACTTCCAACAGCACCAGCAGTACCATCAGATGAACAGGGTCGGTGCTACTAACAGCGGTTAATCTACGGGGCTGAGGGGCTATCAGAAACAGATCAGGTCTACAATCTGAAGCTGGGCGATGGGGCAACAAAGATGCTCGTTTAGAACTAGAAAGCTGGGGATTGCAACTTGGCTGCTGAGACCACCCGGATATGATAAAGATAGCCCTCGGAGGTTTTGGGGGGCTGAGACAGGCTGGCCCTCTTGGCACGTTCGGGATGCCAGGACCGGCTTTGGGTGTGCCAAGAGAGGGTTGGCTGGCGCTCTAGTCACGTCCGGGGGTGCCAGGACAGGCTCTGGGTGTGCCAAGAGAGGGTTTAGGCTTGGATGCCAAGAGAGCCGGCCTGGGTCTGCCCCACCCGAAGGCTGTCTGCGCATCACCCCATCACCAAATTGCCTTGCTTCAGATTGCAGAGCTGATCTGGTTTAACCCATGCCAAGCAGGAGTTCTGCAAAACTTAGCCCGACGGGACTATGTAACCCAGCAGGCAGGCAGAAGGTGGAACAAACTTGACCCGCCGGGCCTACGTAACCCAGCAGGCAGGCAGGGAGGCAGAAGGTGGAACAAATTTCGCCCATCAGGACTACGTAACCCAGCAGGCAGTCAGGGAGGCAGGTGGAACTTGGCCCGCCGGGACTATGTGATCCAGCAGGCAGTCAGGGAGGCAGAAGGTGGAACAAACTTGGAAACAGCAGCAGGCAGGAGTTCTACAAAAATTGACCCAGCAGGCAGCAGTTATCCTGGTGAAGCGCCTGGAAACAGCAGCAGGCAGGAGTTCTACAAAAATTGGCCCGCTGGGCTGACGTGACCCACCAGGCAGGCAGGCAGGCAGGACTTAGTTGGAACTTGGCCCAAGGAGGTGACTGGAATCGGCAGCTGGACTTCTGACTGAGGGGCAGGTTTACAGGCAGGTAGGCAGGTCTTTTTTTTTCAGGAGGACTGGAGAGTGGGTAGGTGGGCAGGCAGAGAGGCGGGTGCAGGCAGGCAGGCAGGCGGTGTGTTAAGGGAGAGACTGTCATTGGAACCCTACCTCTTTGGGTTCAGTGAGGGGAAGCCCAACAAGGGAAGGTTCACCTTGATGAACAACAGTCTCTCCACAGTAACGGGATCCAAACGCGAGCGGCGTGGTCGGAGTATGTCTCCGAGATGGGAAAACACGCGCTCGCTCTGGACGCTGGTGGGGGGGATGGAAAGGAGGTCCATGGCCACATTGGACAACTCTGGCCATATGACTAGTTTCCTAGCCCAGTAATGGAGGGGATCTGACTGGTGGGGCTCAGCCAGATATTCCCGCACCATTATCTCTGCCGAATCCTCCTCAGCCAGCTGTCTTTCCTCTGAGGCAAGTGCCAAGGTCACCACAGAGCTCCAGTAATGGTGATGGTGAATGGAACCTTCACCAAGTGAAGTCCTTCCCTGTGGTTTGGGCAAACCACCCTGCTCCTTGTGGCCTGACGTTCCCGTCGCCCCACGCAAGCGTTGTGCCCCCAACGCCCTGCAGACCTCAGTGGAGAGCTCCGTTCTCTACTCCTCGAGGTCTGAGGTGTGTTCTGCCAAGCCCCCCTTGATTCAAGGATCACACAGGCAGGCCATGCGGTAAGCTCTGTCACTGTAGACAGGATGGAGTCGCTTCTGTACGCCTGCCTGCAACCTCTTCACCAAAGCCCTGGTCCGTGGAAGGAGGGAGGATCCTGGTACCACAGCAGTCTCCAGGGACCGATCGAGGGCATGAATCAGGGGGATGACCTGCCCCAGGCTTGCCGTAGAACCACACAAGATGTCTGTGGTTTCCAGGAAGGGCTTGAGCACCTCCACCATCTGGGAGAGGGCCAGCCAATCCGCAGCACTGATGCCCACCTCTCTCCCCCCCCCCCCTGGGAAGAATGGGCATGGAGGACATGATGTCCTCCAAAACGGCCTTCTGCTCCACCAGGCGGGACACCATGGTGTAGGTGGAGTTCCACCTGGTGGGCAGGTCTGCCAGGAGAATGTGGGTCTCCTGACCCAACTCCTCCTGCCTCTCACGCAGCTGGCGGGCAGCTTTCAGGCTGCAGGAGAAGTGGCCCACCAGTTGGCGGAATTTCTCCAGGAGTGCCCGCGTCCCACTCGGGCTTGACGTGGCTGCCCAGGCCAAGGGCATCGCGCACCACAAGGTGTAATTTGTGTGCCATGCATACGATGCCCTCAAAGCCCACCGCATTCAATGCCGGCAACATGTTCCACCCAGCATCTGTGACCATGTGGCCACGGGTCACCTCCCCCTCTGGTGCCCACTCCTGCAGCGCAGACAGGAACTCATCGGCGATGTTCCTCCCCGTTGCCTGAGCTTCCATGTGCTGCGCTTGCAGCAGAATGGACCTGTAGCCTGGGGGCAGGGCAAGGGCCTCCCCCTGCGGCCCTGTCGCCAATGCCCTGCCACTACTCAAGTCCTCTGGCTGCCACCAGTGGGCTGTGAGCGAGAGGTAGCCGTGCTGACCTCCGCTCCACAGGTCCGCTGTGAAGTGCACCTTGCACCCCTGTAGCCGTGAAAAATGGTCACGGACCACCTTCCTCACAGAGTCATAGAGCGAGGGCAGCACTCTAGAACTGAGAGTTCTCCGTGAGGGGAGGTCGTACCAGGGGGCAAAAAAATGCAGCAACCAGCGGAAGGCTTGGGATTCCACGATGGACAGTGGAAGTCCAAGCAGGGCGATCGTCTCAGCGACGAGTAGCCGCCTGCTGGGCCGTGCCCTTCGACCGCCGGCTGAGGGTCATGGCAGACCCAACGGGTGCCACTTCGTGGAGAGTGGCCTGCCTCATGCTCCCAGCCCCAGAAACCCCTGTGGCTGCCCTTTTGAAAGGAGGTGCCTCCTCCTGCCTCCCCTGGAGCTGCTCTTTTCCCTCTCCCAGACGGCGCGGACGAAGTGCCTTCCCTGGACAGGAGCCTTGGGTGGTGCCTCTCCAGATGTTGGCAGAGGGAGGTGGAGGACAGATGCCTGGGGTCTGACCCCCTCCGGACCACCCCAAGGCAGGTATTGCAGCATACCAGCCGTGGGGGCTGTGAAGCCTGCCCTGCCGTTACTGATTCCAAATCAGACTGGGGATCTTCGGAAACCAGTAACTCCTCAGATTCCTCTAGGAAGAGGAGCGGCAATTCTTTTGGCACCTCTGGAAGCTTTGGTTCCATGCCTGCCTGCAAGGCCACCGGAGGAGGAACAGTGGCAGAGAGTGTGTGTAAATTTTATTTTGAGAATGATGGTGGTGTAATTCTTTTACTAAAATGTGACCTGCCTGCCTAAACAAAGCCCCCCCTCAGTATAATGTAATGAGGAAAATCCCCCCCCCCGACCCATTGTGGCAGAGAAGCCAAAAAAGTCCAAAAAGAAAAGCCCTGCCAGCTAAGTCTCAGTCAGACACACACACACACCCAAATAAGTTTTAGAAGAAAAAGGAATGATGGATCCAGCCACCCACCAAATTCCCTGAGACACACAAGCCTCCCTAAAATGAACTTTTGAAAACTGAATAATCCTCCCACCTAGACACACACACACACACACGTTTTAGAAGAAAAAGGAATGATGAATCCAGCCACCCACCAAATTCCCTGAGAGACACAAGCCTCCCTAAAATGAACTTTTGAAAACTGAATAATCCTCCCACCTAGTCACGCACACGCGCACACAACAAATTTGGGGAAAGGGAAAAATGATTCTCCTAAAATAAACTTTTGAAAACTGAATATAAAGGAAAAGAGATTCCACAGTCACACAACGGCAGTCCCCCCCCCCCCCCCCGGACGATACACACACACAGAGAAGCAAGCCTCCAGGGGAAAAAAAGGTTTGATTGATTTGAATTTGAAATCAAATTAAGTCCTTCCGAAGAAGTAGCCTAAGCTACCTGAAATCCCTCCCCAAATTCCCAGTAAAGTTGATGATGATTGATGAATGATGATGAAAAAGAAAAATATAAGTCTTTGCTGCCGCAAAAGTGAAACCGCAAGAGCACCAGCAAGCCAGCGAGCAGCAACTGTTCTCACTCCGGAGAGCACAAACAGACGTGGGGAACGGCCGGATGGGAAAAGCTTATATGAAGCATCTGTAAAAGTAGATACACCTTTCAGCAGCGCTACTGGCTGCCGGACATGCCAATCCAGGATCTCTGTCCTGATTAGCCAGAGCTTCGAATTGGTGCCAGCAAGCTCAGAGAGGCCCCCAAAAGGGGTAACGAATATAGACGAATATGAACGGATCGACGAATAAAACCGAGGAAATATTCATCAAGCCATATCTGTCCTGATTTAAAATTTTACAAATAAGATAGACGAATATATAACGAATTGGCTATATTCGTCAGAAAAACTGATCCATTTTTATATTCGTCCCCATCTCTAGTTACAACCAACATTCCGGAACGGATTAAGTTCGAAACTCAAGGCACCACTGTATCTATTTCGTATCAGCACTGGGATTTGCCTTCTGATGTCATCTACTACTACACTGTTGACCATCTTTCCTGACGACGACTCCATGTGGCTATTAAATGAAGGGTGTGTATCTGACAATGGTACCTCTGAGGACTGTTTAATAACTTGACTCCTTTTTCGGGCAGAAGCGTCCCCCTTCTCTGTTACTGGCATTTTGTCTTTTGTCCCTTTTTCCAGAGTATGTTGTTGGATTCCTTCTTTTGCAGTCACTTCATCTGTCTTTTCTTTTCCTTGCCAACAAGTGACTTGATTGTTTCTATTTTGTAGGTCATGTTGCAAGGCATCTAACATTTGAAATAAGGGTTTCACGGTTTGGTAGAATAGTAGTATGTATAATGGAAGATTTTATCCAAGATATATGTTTTATTTATGATGTTACTCATAAAGAGAACCAAAGAAGAGTTAAAAGACTGACAAAACATGACTGATCAATTTTGTAATCTTAATCTTATTCAACTAGAGCAAGGGTCTCCAAACTTTTCAGTATGAGGGCCACATCATACATTTTACACATTTTTGAGGGCTGAAGGAGGGAAGGGGGACCCAAAGACACCCTGCTAAGGAGATTGCTTAGATCAGGCTTCGCTTCTCTTCCTTTCTCCACTCAGGCATAGTAAGACGAGGGAAGGGGGACCCAAGCAATCCCCCACCCCGCTGTCTTTGCAATGACAGTAGAGGTGGGGGATCACTTGGGTCCCCCTTCCCTCCTCTTCCTATGCCCGGGCAGAGATAGGAAGAGGAGTGAGGCCTGAGAGAAGCAATCCCCCACCCCCGCTGTCTTTGCAAAGATAGCGGATGTGGGGGGTTGCTTGGGTCCCCCTTCTCTCCTCTTCCTATGCCCGGAATGGATAAAGAGGCAAGGCGGGCCGGATGTGGCCCACGGGCCATAGTTTGGGGACCCCTGAACTAGAGCAGTGGACAAAGAATTGGATAAATAGAAATGGCAGTCCAGGGAACTCAGGAAATGTGAAGAAATATTACTACAAAAGGAATAAGTAGGTGAAAGTAAGGTAATGAAAGGAACAGTAAGTAAACTTTACAAAATATTATTGGAAACAGAAGACAAAGAAGATTTGCTTAAAATGTTATGGGAATACGATCTGGGAGAAGTACCAAGGTTTGAAAAAATATATGGGATATAAAAATATTGAAAGCTGTCTATAAAGATAAATGAAATTCTTTATAAGTTAGTTTGAAGATGTTATTCAACTCTAGTGAAATTAAATCAAATAGATACTAATTATTCCCAGTTCTGTTGAAGAAGATGCGAGAAAGTAGGTACTTATTTTCATATGTGATGGGAATGTAAGAACACACTGAAATTTTGACAATTGGTCTTTAAGGAAATAAATAACTAAGTTTAATGTCCTAAAATAGTGCTTCTATCAATATTTGCAGGGCTTGAAATTTTTTAGAATGTCTCACCAGTCAGTCAAAAATTTCACCAGTCAGCATGACCAGACTATAGCCTTGCAACTTATGTTAACAAATTTAAACTACATACTTGTTCACTTTTATTTCTATGTAACAATGCGTACAAACCCAAAATAAATTGTATTACGTACACAGGAGTCACCAATTTATACCTTCAGACTTGGGTTGCTTTATTACCTTCATGTGGGGTCATGAAGCTTGTATTTTGAATGCCTTTCTTTTGAATGTTTCCATCAAAAATAAAACTGAAAGCAAAAGTGCCCGGCCTCTTAAGGAGCCACGGTTCCCTCCCACCCCAGGATGTGTCCTCATTTGGTTGAAATTGGGAGCAGGGAATCTCCATATTCTCCAGCATGGGACTACTCTACATTCTCCTGCAGAGCTATATCTCCATGTGCCGCTCGAACTCTCTTCTCGCGAGAAGAAGAGAGGGGGGAGGGGAGGACTGCAGGATTAGAGAGAGAGAGAGAGAGACAGGCTCGTCAAGCAGCATTTTTCTCTCGTCACAGACGAGTAGACGAGTGCATTTTTCAAGCCCTGAATATTTTATAGGGTGCATTGTAACTGGACAATTAAATAATTAATTTCCAATTTATTAACAGTGGCAAGATTTACTGTAGATAGGAATTGGAAAAATGTATAATTTTCAATGTTATGAATGACATAGAAAGGTTTGGGATATACCTATTAATGACAAGTTGATATATAATATTAAAGTTAAGAAGGGGTTGAAAAGTAAGAATATATTTATAGATATATGGGGTTAATTGATTTTGTATTACTAAAGAGGAAGGAACATACACTTTCACAAGAGTCAATGCAATTTTGGAAGGAGAAAGCGGCTCCATAGAGTGGAAAAAAAGATGGTTGTAACTCCCAAACGGTCCCGGTGGGGGGGGGGGGCGACCACAAATTGTATAGAGGTTTTGTTACATGTTATTAGATGTTTTTATGGTTGCATGATTTTGTTTAATAAAATAAAAGAATTCTCAGAACATTGTATAATATTTGATGCTACTATTCAACTTCTAGTTATCTTCCTGTTCAAATACATACCAACACAATTGATGGTGAAAGCCCCCAAGACCTTACATTCATTCATATCCCTTTCTTTCTTAATTCTAACTGAAGCAGTCTTGATTGAACAAAAGTTGCCATCTGACCTGCTCTGACTCCAAATGGAGATTCTTGGGAAATCACATGGTTATATGTATGCTGTTTAAACTGGTTCTTACCACATTTAAAAACTGAGCAATGATTGTGCCTCAGATTTAGGAAAGCAGCACACAACGGCAAGGCCAAAATGACCACTGGAATACAGCTTAGAGAAGTCAGAGATGCATATTGTCTGGAATATCCATTAAGAACATGGGGAAAGTATTAAATGTTTTATATGGATCTGTATTTGTTGGTGGCGGCTGGAAAGCTCAGTGAATTGGGAGTATCTGGATTAGGAGTGTGAGTTTCCCACTGTTCCTCAAGGCAGAACAGCCAGCTTTAGGCAACCTACACAGTTCAAGAGCACCAGCAGAAGAAGGGAATGGTAAAACAGAATACTTTGTACCTAGGAAACTCTGGCAAGTGTCACTATAACTTAGAATCGACTTGACAGAACACAATTATCATTATGTTTGACAATAACCTGTTGTTGTACAGAACAAGCTGAAGTGTTGTAATAATATGACCTTAGGCTGCTCTGTCCCTGACCTCAGACAAATTTTTTAAAAAAGTTGCTTTATATGAATATGGAATGTAGTTAGATTTTCTGGAGTGACTGAGTAAATTGTTATACATTTAATCTCTATTTTGTCTCTTACTGATTAAGAGAGGAATTTACATGCATTCTTACCAATGTTCCATAGCTGTGTAACAAGAAAAATACCGTATTTTTCTGTGTATAAGACGCCCCATGTATAAGACCCCCCCACTTTTCTAACTCAAAATTAAGAAATCAATATTTTAAACATAAAACAGAACACATTTTTATTTAGTAATTAGGTAACATTTACATACCAGTACTGTCATATTATGCATCTCACTTTAACTTTATTCAGCCTCTGGGCTCAGAACGCTCGGACAATACAAGTCCCTGTTGAATCTGAGCACTACCTACATGCTCCACCTCCAACGAGGTGTGTTCCGACTGGTTTGTTCAGCATCAGCTTACGTCAATTACATAAGGCTCATGACTGTAGGAAGCTAAGTCTCCTGACTGTAGGAAGCTAAGCCTCGTGATTGGAGACAGCCTGTTTGCAGAGGCAAGGTATGTGCCGTTTTGTTCTCTCCTCAGCTTACTTCCGGGTATAAGAGGACCCTCAATTTTTAGTCTAAAGAATTTAGACAAATGTATCATCTTATACATGGAAAAATACGGTAGTCCATAACTGTGTAACAACATGAACAATGTTCAGTGTCATGGTATATGTTTGCATGAAACTACTAATATTTAACTCATTTTATTCATCAAGAGAGACCCCTGAAAACAAATTAACCAGGATTTATTTGTACCATTTGAATGTCTCTCTGTGCATTTTCTTTCATAATGAATTACGTATTCATAAAAAGCAAAATCTGTAAGTGGGGCAATCTGAGAAACCCATGGCATAAAACATATCATCTTACCTAGAATAGGCAATTAATTACTGGAATCTTACCAGAAGAGATGTATCTATGCACATATCAAACAAACACAGCTTAAACTCAGTAACTAATATGAAGTTCACGTACCTATAAGTTCGGCCACAGCACTGAAAGGCCAGGTGTGACTGGTTGAGTTTGTATGCAAAAACTTTGGACATAGCTGAAATAAAAGAAAACATCTTAAAATAAAAACAAGTTAATGATTATACAAAACAAAAGTGTGTATGCATGTAAACATACACACATGTACACAGAGAACCGTAGTCACCTCTCCAGACGATTTTCCCCTGTGAAAGGCACACTGAATACCATGTCTTCTCAAGTAAAAGTACTATATTATATTAGTGTGGTGTATATGTTATAGCAGTGGTCCCCAACCTTTTCCCAACCGCGGACCGGTTGGGGGGGCGTGGTGCACTTGCTCGTGGGGGCGTGATGCGCTCGCTCGCAGGGGCGTGGCGCTCACGGGGGGAGATCTGTGTCCGCGGCCTGGTCCTGCCTAGGCCACGGACCGGTGCCAGGTTGCGGACCGGGCGTTGGGGACCCCTGCGTTATAGCAAAGACAGAGAAATGTAACAAATCACCAATTAAAGAAACTAGAGTTCATATGCTAAGAGCACACCATCAGTTCTAACTGTGGTTTGCAGCTGCCTAATCAACTTTGTTTGCTCCTGACGACCAGTTCTTTATATACAAATGTGTGTGTGTGTGTATGCATATATACACGCACACATCAACCACATGCAAACCCAGTCTCTGCATACATGTGCTAAAAAGTACTGGTCAACTGTACGTAGCTTCCTACGTGGAAGAATTTTTAAAACATTTGAAATGGTCATGAGTAAAACTTAAAGATAGGAGCTGGAATTGTTAGAGGTCCTGTTTTTAAATACTGTTTTTCCTGTATACACTTCTATACATAAAAAGAAGTAGCTTTGAGTTGATATTGTTCCAGTATTTGATGTGGGCCTTTAACCAGCCATTTTAGATAGCACAACCTGAAATGTTCATATTTTGCAGCAGCTTGCATTTGGAAGGCAAAAAAAAGCAACTACCGATGATAAAAGAAGGAGAAGGAGAAGAGCCAGAGTAGCAGTCTTCTGTCTGGCAAGGCACTGCCTCAAGAATGAGAGTGGGCAGTAATTGTCTTCTTGATAAGAAATGAAGCAATGGTGATGATAAGGGTAAGTGAAGATAACAAGTTTCTTCATCTGTTGTAACGCACGGGCTACCAGGAGCTCAGGGAGAATTGGACTGTACAAAACGTACAGCATCAAGAGGCTCATAGTAGCTCACGGCATCCAGAATACAAAAAAAGAAAAGGAAAGAAAAAAAAGGGACTACTGCAATCCAGTATATAGCAGAGGTCCTCAAATGGAAATCTTGAGGGATGGCCTCTTTTTCTCCCCTCACTTACCAACCAGAGGTAGGAAAGGCATAATAAATGTGATATGCACAGAAACATAGTTTCATCCCAAGCAGAGCGTTGCTTGCCATAGCACACTCTCTTCTCAAAGCAGGCCTCTAGAAATCTTAGTTGCTCACCAGGGTTATACAGTCTCTGCAGGAATGACTCCAGACTGCAAACGTGGCAGGTGTACCACATGCCTGAAGACATTTCCATAAATGCCCACAAATTCCATAAATTACCACAAATGGTAAGAGCCATTGGGTCCATTGTAATCTCAATCTGACATAATCCTTTCAAGTTAGGCATAATGCTAATCAAGACTTGTGCACGATTAATTGAATCAATAGATCAGCACACATTCTATATATCCTTGATTAAAATGAATATTCCTTTGGGATCAAACACCTCCTCTCCGCAACAGCTGGTCTTCCACTTGCTATCATTAATATTTTTTCACAACCCAGACACTACAAATGTGCTCCTGCCACTCTCCGTAAATGTATCATTTAATCTAAGAATAACAAAAGCTGCAGAATATCAGGCTTTCAAACAAAGAACCAGGAATACACCATAGACCTATTACATAGAACAGAATGTATAGTAACTTAACCAGTTCCCTTAATGTCTTGGCTACCTGATTAAATTCATAAAGCTAACCTTGCATTTTTGTTTCTTCTTATATGCTCTTCACTTCCTCATAAATTAGGAGGTTTGCCAGAAAGCTGTCTCGATCCAGTATACACATCCTTCTGAATGCCCTTTGCTTCTAAACCTGAGCATAACAAATGTCCCTGACATTCCTACCCAGACCATCATGTTCTTTACTCCATGCTTTTTAACCTGACTAGGCATAAAGGCCAAGCATTAACAGAATACTACTTTGGTTACACATCACTCACCCTCCTGGTTTCAAATATTTCAGATTGTTCATTTTTCTTCCCTTCAAGGAGTGAAACTACAGGCCAGTAGAAAATTAACTGCATTTGAAACTTTGCTACTTGCCTCAGAAAATTGCCAGTGGGGCCTGGCTTCAAAATTATATGAAATGCCAATCAAATCCCCACTATGGCTGTAAATTAAGTGCCAAAATGGTTTAGGAAAGTGGTCTGGGGTGCGTGATCATGTCTGATGAAAAATGGCAGGCTCTATGGAACAACACTCCACTCAGATCTACATTTAACATTCTCTTACAATCCTGTACATATGATATTTTCTACCACAATGTTTAACCTATAGCAATAAAAAGTCAGTTTGACCATTTGGAGGACATATGGGAATATTGGTACATACCTTCATATGTGGTGCACATGCCCTCCAATCAGGGTGGATAAAAATCAATGATTTTTTAAAATCAAATTGATTTGAACAATGATTTAAATCATAATTTAAATAAAAAATCATTTTTTAAATTTAAATAATCAAAAAATCCAATTTGATTTAAATCAAATCCACCCTGTCCCCATTCCAGTTGTTGTTGTCCATGGTTTTTATAGAAACAGAATTAATCACAAGGCCAAAATTTATAAGGTCACCGGTCTCTTATGTCCTTATTGCTTTTTCAAGCAATAATGAACAGTTAGTTCATAAACAACTTACAAGACTTTTTTTAGCACCTTGATTTCCTTTAATTTATTATGTTAATGAAAAGAACAAGATTTATTTTCCACTAGCCTTCCGTGTCAATCTTTAATGTGATATTCTAATCTGATACAGACTGCAACGTTGTGAAGGTACTATATTATACAAAAGACTCATATTGTTATATCCACATGATCTTTCAATAGTTTAAAAAAAGGGGGGGGAAGAGAGGAAATTTATAAAGGGAGGGGTGTTATGCTGAATTCTATTTACAAATTTCCCAACACTTGCATTCATCATAACATCAACACCACTAATTCTGTAGTTTGGTCTGCTGTCTGTTCAGAACACTATCTCACTATAATTTACCCAACAAAAAAAGTCTTATAGCATCTTAAAAACTAAAATGTTTTATCTGCTTTCATGGACTGCACTCTACTTCTTTAGATGCGTGGAGTACAGTTCTATATTTATGCAGAAACTATGTATGTGTCTGTAAAACTTTAATGAAATACTATGGGTACCAGCATGCTGATGGTTCTAACAGTGTTTATTAAGGGTCATCTTAATAGAGAACACAATTTTGGGAGAGAAAATGATTCGACCAGTGTTAAAAGATGTAAATGTACAGATGCAGCTAAAAAAAATCTTCTATGATCCATCCATTTCATATCAGGCAATTTAAAAAAAGACAAAAATGTTGTGGCACCTTAAAGACTAACAATTAGAGATGGGGGTATTCATATACGAATATGAATATCTACCCACAGGTGGAAATAACGAGGGTCCGGCCCCATGGGGCCAGACTGTCCACTCACCATTTCACCACCGATTCGAGCTCAGCAGAGCCTTCCTATTGCGCCCTTGTCCGCAATGGATTAGCCACTCTGCAACACTGCATCTGCGGTGAAATGGTGAGTGGACAGTCTGGCCCCATGGGGCTGGACCCTCGTTATTTCCACCTGTGGGGGGATATTCGTATACGAATACCCCCATCTCTACTATTACAGTTTAGTGTAAGCTTTCATAGAACTTCATCCACTTTTTCAGACATTTGAGGAAGAGTACAGAGATCTCTCAGTAAAACATTAAAGTCAGGCTGTAAGGGACAATGTATAACTGCATTTCACAACTTCAATGATTTATGACCTCTGTTTGGTATTCAATTCTTTTGAAGTCTGGTTTTGTAAAAGTTCCAACATTCTGATGCCCCCAAATTTATTCTGGCAACACAATTATGTGACCTAACAATGTTACACACAACATCAAGGGCAGCTTTACTTGTTTCTCAACTAATGTGATCTATGCCTTCTCTTGCCAACAGTGCCCATCTGCACTGTACATAGGACAAACAGAACAATCTCTACGCAAAAGTATTAATCGACATAAATCAGACATCAGAAATTACAATACAAAGAAAACTGTCTCAAATCACTTCAATCTACCAGGACACTCTTCACAACATATGAAAGTTGGTATTCTAGAAAAGAAATACTACAGAACAAGAATATAGAGGGAAACAGCTGAAATAAGATTTATACACATGATGGACACCCATATAAATGGATTGAATATCAGTCAAGGTTTCCTAAGTCATTACCAAATGTAACAACTATGATGTTATCTACTGTTATTTTCCTTCACTACTATCAGATCCTTCTTTCAAAAAAAGGCTTAAAGGTAAAATCTATCACTGTTCCCCTGTTATTTCCTTTAGTCATGTTACTGCTTACAGTTGGTCTTTAAAGGACCACAAAATCCTTTTTTCTTTTTCTTTATACTGTTTTGTGTCTCTTGCTGGAATGTTTACAGAGCCAGGCTTCAAAAGAACTGAATACTAAACAGAGGTCATAAATAACTGTGGGTGAGAAATGCAACCTGTCCCTTAGGAGCCTGACATGAATGTTTTACTGCGTGGTCTCTGTACTGTTTGTCATAAGAGTCATGCTGGATCAGGCCAAGGGCCCTTCTAGTCCAGCTCCCTGTATCTCGCAGTGGCCCCACCAGACGCCTCTGGGAGCACATGAGACAACTAGATACCTGTCTCCTGATACCCCTCCCCTGCATCTGGCATTTGGAGGTACTTTCCTTTTAAAACTGGAGATTATACATCCCCCTCATGGCTTGTAACCTGCGACTGACTTTTCCTCCAGGAATCTGTTCAATCCCCTTTTAAAGGCATCTAGGTCAGATGCCATCACCACATCCTGTGGCAAGGAGTTCCACAGACTAACAACACGCTGGATAAAGAAATATTTTCTTTTGTCTGTTCTAACTCTCCAAACACTCAATTTGAGTGGATGTCCCCTTGTTCTGGTATTGCGTGAGAGGGAAAAGAGCTTAACTCTATCCACTTTATCTACCCTCTGCATAATTTTATACGTCTTTTTTCTATTTTTCTTTTGTTTTCACTCATGCTTGCACAGACTAACACAGTTACTTCTTCTAAAACTGATCTATTTTAGTCTGATTTTAGGCCTGACTTCAGCATGGAAATTGTATTCTTTGCCCCTCCTGAATGATTTGTGCGGGGAGAAGGACATAGCAGGGACTGCATGGCTTCTTAATTCTTGGAGCTTTCAGAGGCTTTACTCTATCTTTACTCTATCCTTCTGGACCAGCTACCTACAGCATTTAGTTCAATGGCTCCATTGAACCTTCCACTGCAGATTCCAGAATCCACTGTGGGGAAATTACTACTGGGCCCCAAGCAGTGGTATGCTGAAACCCTGCACGCCACTCTGTACCTAAATAAATGGCATACAGACTGGGGTCTGACCCACACTGTACCCTTTAGGAAACATTTTGATCTGTTCCATTCCTGGATCTATGGTATTATTTATGCATAATGGAAGGGGGGGATGCACATATCTATGACCTGGAGAAGAGCTATCCAGCACCCTAATTGGGTGACCCAGTTACTCAAATCTCATATACAGCAATCATCCTTTACAGACATACACATACAGGGTAATGATGTTTTTACTGATGTTTCAGTAAAGTTTAATAAGCTGAGTGAGGGATCAAACAAAAAAAATTATTCTAGAATGCAAGTCTAAACAATGACACTTTTCTCTTTCAAGTCTTTTCACCCTATGGTTTCGAGAATGGCTGGCAGAACAGCTGCAAAAGGATATAGGTACCACACAATAACCTCAATCGGAACCCCCCACCACCACTTGAGCAGTTGAGAGTGTCTAGGAGAGATCTTAGACTTTGTGCAGCCTGCCGACAAGAACCCATCTTCCTGTTTCTTAAAAAGCATCACTGACTGTTAATCTGCTTCCAAGCTCAATTTCAATTGATGGTACCTATTCCTTACATCCAGGAACGTTAAGGAGAGCCTCCATCCACAAGTCAGCCCATATATTAAGTCCAAAAACACCCTAGGGTACTATCTTTATTGGACCACTGAAATATTAAGAGCAGGCAAATACATACTAAGGTTATCTCTCCTTCTTTGGCTGCCTGTGTTTGCTGAGACATGGAAAGGTTTTCAGTTGGGATGCCCCATCTCTGCAATATTATCCTTGGCTAGATGCTCTCTACTTTGATGTTAGATCCACCTCAGATTACTATTTTTATTTCCCCATGCTATAAAAACCAACCTGATTTAAATCCTGCTATTGTGGTGTTCGTACACTTTTTACTACCCCGTTGCTTTTACGGCTAGCTTGCTCATTCATTTTGTCTACAGTTTTATCGTTTTACACAGCCCTTTTTTACCACCTCGACACAGCATGCGAAAAAGCTGCACAGCACACATTTTGAAAATCTTTCTAATCCCTGGTTTTCCACATAAAACAAGGCTCCCAGGCAGTAGGGCGGGGCAAGGTTTTTTGCGGGAGCCTTTGGAGAACCATTCATTGTTCCTGACAGCCCCATCACTAGAACTAAATAAATAAAAATAAAACGACAGTTGCACATGTTCACATTACTGCCAGTGCGTGTACTGTCGGCATTTAGTAAGCAAAACCTCTGCTATTAGAAATACGCATCCGGTGACTCCTCCTCCAACTGGAAAACGAAAGCTAAAAATTGAACTTGTTTTCGAATACCCGCTTCTTCCTGATTTGCATTCACACTTCGCTCATAACAAAGACTCATATTACATCAGAGCAAAGCAACATCTCAGCACTCGAAAGCAAGTGCACAGATCCGACCGAAACGGAAACATAAACCATTTTGAAGCAGCAACAGTTCCCTTGTAAGCCAGATCCCGCGAAACCTCGTTGTTTTCCCAACCTACCCCGCCCTTCTTTGAAGACCTGCGGAGGGCTTTCCACGAGGTGTATCTTTTCCATGCATCGCCCTCCAGTCAAAGGATAACCCCAGCCATGGTGTAATTACTCCTTTTTTACACAATCCTTAAAGAGACAGACATACTCTCAGGACAGAGCAGGCGTCAGAGCGAAACACGGCTCTGGATGAGAAGCCAACGATTCCTGCAAATTCATCGGATGAAAAGAGAAGGAAGGAACCCGCACCTCCCAAGGAAGAGAAGCAGGGGAAACAGGGCCTTTGAACTTCACAGCGAGCACGGATTTCCAGCCCTGAGAAACGGGACCCGGGAGTTTAACCGAGCAAAGCAAATATCTCCACTCCACAGAAGAGGACTGCGAGAGGAGAGGCACGCACACACACACCCCCGCCCGCAGGCCCTGGCTTTTCTTGCTACCGAACGTGCAGCAACCTAACCTCGCTCCCGGACTCACCGCACTGAGTAAAATCCCGCTCTGGGTTTGCGCCGCCGCCATCTTAACACCAGTACAAAAGCTGCAGCTGGCTTCCTCTTTCCCAGGGCCCTCGTTTCGAGTGCCAGACAACTTCCGGGGCGGAACCTGAATTAGAGCGAAATTTATGTTTTCCCTTCGCTTTCCTTCTGTTTGTTGTGAGCAGAGACGGCTGTGTGGTGCGCGCGTAGCTTCAGCGACTTTCGTTCGGTGAAGATGTCCGCTTGCCCCTCGCTTTCCGGAGCGTCTGCGGTCCCCTCCTTACCTCCCGGGCCCGCAGCAATGTAGGGATGCTTCTCTCTCTCTCTCTGGCATGGATATAACAGCAAAAAAATTATGCCTTCCCCCCCACCCAAATTTACGTGCAAATTATGCTGCTATAAGGAGGACTTTGAATAAGTACATTTTGGAGTTTCAAAAGACTTCCTGAACTCTGAACAATTTCCTCGCCTACTAGGTCGGAAATGTATTGATGGGTTCCCATTATCTCTTTCTGCGAGAAAGCTGCCACTCGTGTAGGGCAATTCTATACAATTAAAAAAATATTAAAAACATCATTTAAAAGCAAGATTTAAAACCAATGTTAAAACCCAAAACCCTTTTTTGAGCAATACAGATTTGATTGATCCTGGAAGCTTACATTAAAATAGAGCAGTTAGTCTTTAAAGTGCCACTTTTTTTTTCTAGTTTGTGTTTCTTGTTGAAATGGAAGCTTAACGGGTTCACTTCCCCTGGGAAGTGACTGAGATGCTGTTACAGAGGAAGCCGGATCTTACATGCTCACCAAGGAAGCTTCTTGGGATGGTGGGACAAACAACAGATCGGTTGAGGATGTTGGATTCCAAGCAGGCATATACAGGAAGAAATGGTCTTTCAGATCTCCTGGCCCCAAGCAGTTTAGGGCCCTGAAGAACAAAACATGCTTCTTGAACTGAGCTTGGAAGACACTGCTGTTGATTCAAAACTGCAGATACATGGTCTCTAAAATCCACGTGAGATAACAGTCTGGCCAACACATTCTGTACAAGTGTCTTGTGCATTCTTTTGTAATTTGGTGACAATGAACACATCCATGGAAGAAAGGACACAACAGTAAAAGCAAAAAGCATACATAGTTAAATAAATAAATAACTATGGTAGAGGGAATTCTCACACTCCTACACGCTGAACGCCCCTCAAGAACAGCTGAGGGGGACCCTGGCATCAGATGTTGTGCAGTGTCTCTTCAGGGTCTGGTCAACAGTGGCCAAAATCCCTAGTCCTTAGATATTGTTTTGGGCAGTGCATTTGTTCATGAACCCTGCTAGTCAACTTCTTGAATGCTTATAGTTCATTAATTGACAAAATGATAACAAAGTATGCTGATGACACGCAGCTCTACATCTCCTTTTCACCTACTTCAGTGGATGCCGTTCTGTCCCTTCAGCGCTGTCTGGAGGCTGTACTGCAATGGATGCAAGAGAATGGGTTGAGGCTGAACCCGGACAAGACGGAGGTCCTGAGGGTTGGTGGCCCCTCCATTGGCGGCTTGGGAAACTCCCTCTCTTTTGGGGGGGTGACTTGCCGCGAAAAGTGAGGTTCGTAGCCTGTATTACCATGTTTACTAGATCAAACTTATTACTTTAAACATTTAAAACAATCAATGCAATTATAAACATTTGCATTACTCACATCAATACAAATCACATTACCTTTACATTAATAGCGCTACTCGCCATTATTATTTCCATCATTCTCCACCTCTCAGTTCATCCCCATCCAAACTTGGCATTTTAATCATTTTTCATAACTATACACAAACAAAACATTTAATACCACATTACAAACTTTGTTTATCCACCTGGCCTTCGAGGCAAGGTATCAGCATCCATGCTCTGAGTCCCTTTTACGCTGTGGATTACAAAGTCAAAGTCTTGCAGGTTCTGTGTCCATCTTGCAAGCTTACTGTTAGTGGATTTCACAGTTTGTAGCCACACCAGAGGGAAAGGGTTGGTGCAAAGGATGAACCTCCTTCCCCTAATGTAGGGTTTCAGTCTTTTCAGCGTCCAAACTATTGATAGGCACACCCTCATGTTGGCAGATAAATATCTCTCACCAGGTCGGAATCTCCTGCTGATCAGAGTCACTGGATGCTGATTCCCTCTGTGGTCCATTCGGCACAGCACGGCTCCCAGACTCACACTCGACACATTAATGTATACGATGAACTCCCGGTTGTAGTCCGGCACAACAAAGGCAGATCTTGAAGTCCACGCTCTCTTCTGCCGACTGGCAGTCATCGGGCACTCTGAAGTCCACTGGATGTCCTCCACTCGCCTTTTCTGGGTGAAGCCTGCTCTCTTTCTGGCTCGTGGCTTCACTTTTTCAGCTGGGGAAAGGGTAGGCAGTTCCTTCTCCTCCTCCAGAACATCTATGGATGCGTCCTTCTTTGAGAGCTTATTGCTTACGCCTTCCTCCTTACTCACAAATTCACCCACAGGTACTTTCGTTGCAAAGTTTTCCCTATGTGGGGGACCACTATCATGGGTCACCTCCAAATTCTCAGGTGAGTTTCTTTTAGGTGCCATCTCTAACACTTGGCTTATGTCAGCTATATTGAGCTTTTCATCTGATTCTATTTCTTTATTCATTGATATGTTAGGTAGGGGTTTGCCTTGCAAGGTTTTAAGGCCTTTTGCAGCTGCAGAGCTACTAGACTCTCTAGCCCTCCAGTGATGCTACAACAAATCTATAGGTTCTGACCCTGCCAAAAGCAATTTACTCCCCTCTATGGTTCTCAGCCTCACCACTTTGTCCTCAGGACAGAATTTTCTTTCCTGGGCCTCATACAAGCCTTTCTCCTTTCCATGAGTACCTCCCAAGCTTGGCTCTGTTACTTCTACAGCCTCCTTCCTATATTTTACAGGGATAATTAATTGTTTGTGAAGTCCATCTCCACTCCTATGAGGCGTTGATAAAATCTCTCTATATATCAGGTTTTTATCACCCATAAACCTCTCTGGGTGTTCAGGTGTCAGTGGAATGGGACTCTCATTAGCTTTTGTAATACAATCATTTAAAGTACTATCTTCCTTCTGCTCATCAATACAGGAAGTATTATTAGGATTCTCCAATATGACCACCTCAGCCATTTCTGCTATCTCAGGGTTTTCCTCTGAACTGGGACATCATTCAGGATTTTCAGGGGTCAGTGGAATTCCCTTAACTTGCGCAAAGCATTCACTTAAGGTAGGATCTTCCTTTTGTTCTTCTTGTATGAAAGAGGATTAGGGTTTCTCATAGTAACCAGATCAGCTGTTTCTCTTCTCTTATTTCAAGAAGATTTCCATCATTTTCCTCAGTGGCTTCAATTTGCCTTCCCTGAGAGCAAGTTGTCACAAAAACACTCTATACATGCTCAGCTAAATCCAGGCCTATTAAACACGGGGCAGGAATTTGATCAGATATGGCCACCTTCCAAACTCCGGACCATCCCTTATATCTCACTGGTATTTTTGCCATGGGCAACACCACTATTTCAGAACCAATCCCTTTAATAGAAATGTTTTCATAGTCTAACTTATTTTCCTTAGGGACTATATCAGGGTGACATACTGTAACTTGTGAGCAAGAATCTTTGAGTGCTAGATACTTATTATTATCAACATAAATAGCATCACCTGAGCTGCATAGAAGAAGATTCTGATCACTTTCTATCAGAAAGCACTGGACAACCCTGGCCTCAGGAAGACCTTGGCTCTCTGACCCTTCTGTTACTTGCGTTGCTACGGCAACAGCTTCAACTGCTGCATTCTTAGCTGTTCCATGATGTTGTACACAAAACACCTTCTTAGGGGGACTAGAATCTCTACCCCTATGCTGATTACAATCCCTAGTCTTTTGAGTCTCACACTGAGCCCAAAAATGACCTTTCTCCCCACACGCATAACATTGTTTATTTGCCCTGGGTTCAAAATAAAGGGCCTTGTTAACCTTTCCTTCAGAGCTATTATGTTTCAGGTGACTCTGCTCTGTAGATGAGGGCTTGTCTCTAAAATGGCTTCCAGTAGCTTGGGTACTTCTGAGGTAATCTCTACTGGGTGGGGCCTCTCTCCTCCTGTCGTCCCACACTTTTCTAACAATTTTTACCTCAGAAAACTTGGGGTCTCTTATCTCACTGATGCAATCTGCCTTTTCACCTGCTTCTAATAAATTTTTAGGATTTTTGTCTTTAACTAAATAACGCAATTCCCCAGGCAAAATAGAATAAAATTGTTCTAACCCAATCACATTTTTCATCTGCTCTAGAGAAGTGACATTTTCACGTTCCATCCATTTGTCCAAACATTGAACCAATTTAGCCCCTAACAGAGAATAAGATTCTTCAGGCTTTTTGGTAAGGGAACGAAATTTTCTCCTCAGGTGTTCTGCATTTATGCCAAATCTTGAATATACCATTTTTCTATAGGCCTCAAAATCTCTAGCCTGCTCCAGAGGCATCTGAGAATACAGCTCAGCTAAATCTCCACTTATTTGTGATCTCAAAACTATCATCCTTTCATCCTTGATATCAAAGTCCCAACACGCTCTCTCAAATGAAATGAGGAAAGATTCTGGGCAATCACCTTTCCTATATTGGGGAAATTTCTTTAGATCGATTTTGGAGAGATATCCCTCACTAGAGCTGTTACTCCTGTTGTTATTATTACTATTGTTGTTTTGGGCAGCAATTTCTAATATTTTCATCTCTATTTGAAATTCCATTTGTTTTAATTCCATTTGTCTGGCCTCCTGCTCAGCCCTGAGCTGTAGTTCCTGAGCTCTCTCTTCAGCCCTGGCTTTTTCTCTAATTTCTAATTCCTTGAGCTGTAGTTCCTGAGCTTTCTCTCTGAGTCTATACTCCTTTTCCAGTTTCCATTTTTCAAACTCTTGGGAGCTTAGATCCCTTTGTCCCTCTGAGGCACCCTCCTCAGTCTCCTCCTGTTCCACTGGAGCTAGAGGGTCTCCATTTCCCTCCACTTCCTGAGGTAAACTTTGTGCCTCTTGAGGATCAATTACCTCCATTACTGACTTTTTAGTTCTTTTGGGTGGCATAAGTACGTAATTCCTTGATAAGAGCTGGTTTCTATTGCTGAGTTAGTCAGGCCTCTTTTTAAAACACTTTTTACTGCTGTTCTCTTTTCCCAGTATTTTTCTGGGGTACTATGTAGCTCTCAATCGGCAGCTAAAGATGGCTACACTTTTTCTGGCACCACGCCAGCCACGATATTTCTTGGTCTGAGACAACCTTCTTGCCTCCAGACACAAAACAAATTCTATTTTCAAGCCTCTGCTTCTTATGTTCCTATCACCTCAGATCTGCTCTGACCCTGGCTTCCACTTTTTATCCACCAGCGCTCCCTTCTCTCAGAGCCTTGGATTTTAAGCTAGCCCACTGGGTCTCTTCAAATCCTGAGGTAACAACAAAAGAATTTTCCCTTAGAGTCATTCCCTATCTTTAGTCCCCCCAGATCTGGGATCAGAAGCCCCGCCACTAAGCTTTTCCACAAAAGCTCTAGCAGGTCACCTACTTCTTCACCACAGACCTCTGACTAAAAAGATACCCACGACTCAAAAAAATTCACTTTCAAGCTCTGGCTTTACTGGATTGTTTCGTATCCCACCGCTGCCACCAATTGTGGCGTTCACCCTTGTGGCACCTGCATGTTTTGCCCTCACAAAGGCTCATGTCGAGTTTTCCTCTCGCTCTCACCAGTGGATTACCTCAATCCACAATATAAATGACGTTTGTCAGGAAACTTGTGAACACAAACAGAACTTATTTATTGAAGTGAAGCAGATTTAATAATAACAGAAGTTCTTCAGATAAACATTGTACACAAGCAAATCATTAACGGTTCTCTCAGTACATACTTTTTTCTTGCAATATCATTACCACCTTCTCTACCTATTTTCTTAACCAGCCTTATCACTCAATATCTGTTCCCTCTATCTCTGACTAACCAGCCCTTATCTCTCTCTGGATCTCATCTCTATCTCTATCTGACTCCTCCTTCTCCTGCCAAACCTTCATATAGCTGCTGACTCCGCCTCTCCAGCCCTCTCATAGGCTCATGCAAATCCGCTCATGACTATGAATGGCATGAGTGACATGGGGCAATCGTCACAGGCACTATCGCTAACAGTGTAGGGATGCTAGTCTCTATGTATATGTATAATTTAAAGATAACTCCTGGTAAAAGGCATACATCTACTGCTACATCGGCAAGGACATAACATTAACAGCACCAAAAGTATGCCTCCCCCCCCCCCCATTTATGTACTGTAGCAACCTAATGTTTTTTCAAGGGCAACCCCACATCCAGTGCATCACAGTGGTCTAAGTAGAAGGTAATTTAAAGTATAGATCACTGGCTAGAACCACCTTTCCTATGAAGGAGCACAGGTGGTGTACCAGCCAAAATGGAACAAAGGCAGTTCTGGTTACAGCAGGCACCTGGCACTCCAGGAGTACACTCAAACTCCAAACATGGTATTTCACAGAGAATACAGCTCAATTCAAAATAGACTGTACTTCCAAGCACAAACTGGCCTTTTTATTGGCCAATAGAATTCTGTCTTCTCTGCATTTATCCTTAATTTGTTTCCTCACATCCAAACCTCTTCTATACCTAAACAGTGATTCAGGATTTCCACAGCTTCTTTGGCACCAGTGGAGAAAAGTAGAAAGAGCTGGTTATTATCAGCATCGTGTTAAGACCCAATCCTCAAACTCTGGATGACCTCTCCTAGTGGCTTCCAGTCAATGTTAAAAAGCACGGAGGAAAGGCCTGAGGGACCCTGTAAACTAACAGCAGGGCATTGAAACAGCAGTCCCCCAACACTGTCTTATGGGAAGATTCAGTCAAGGAGTACTGGGACCATTGCAAACCCATCTCCCTAAACCTTTCATCAGCCAAATGACCCAGAAGAATTAACCACACTTTTCTCATTTCTGCTGCAGCAGGCTGTCTGTAACATGTTGCTTATTAACCCCATAATTCCTTGCTTAGACAAAGGTAACGCTAATTGTTCTCATCTACTCCCGTACAAGAGTAACTTTAACTTCACCCCTTATAAGAATAGCAAAAGTACCTAGCTCCACAAACTCAGAAAACCCTTAAATTCTCCTCTCCAATCCTCAACCCTCCACATTTCCCCCTCTTCTCTGGCCTTTCTCTCCCTCTAACCTGATGCTCAGTCAGACGACTTCTCTGCTTATTCTCCTCCCTTTTCTATCAAGTAGCAGGACCCCACCTGCTTTTTTTTAAGGGTCCTAAGAGTTTTGGAAGATAGAGCTGCAGAGAGAAGCAGACAGAACTATCTAGAAAAAAATGCATATTCGAAGCCTGCCTGCAGTTGTATTTCTTCAGAGAATCATAGAATTACAGAGTTGGAAGAGACCACAGAGGCCATCGAGTCTAACCCCCTGCTATGCAGGAACACCATCAAAGCACTCCCGACAGATGGCCATCCTGTCCTCTGGGGAATTAGCAACCCCTCCCAATTTGGTATCCTCTGCAAATTTAATCAGCATACTCTCTATTCCTTCATCCAAGTCATTGATAAAGATGTTGAATAGCACAGGGCCCAGAACAGAACCCTGAGGCGCCCCACTAGTTACCTCTCTCCAGGATGAAGAGAAGCCATTGGTAAGCACCCTTTGGGTTCAGTCAGTCAACCAATTACAAATCCACCGAACAGTAGCACTGTCTAGCCCACATTTTACTAGCTACCTTGCAAGAATATCATGGGGAACTTTGTCAAAGGCCCTACTGAAATCAAGATATGCTACATCCACAGCGTTCCCTTCATCTATCAAGCCTGTAACTCTATCAAAAAAAGAGATCAGATTAGTCTGGCATGACTTGTTTTTGAGAAGAATACAATTAACAGCATTGCTTTCTAAGTAATAACAAACTGTCTGTTTAATGATCTGCTCTAGAATTTTTCCGGGAATTGATGTCAGGCTGACTGGGTGATAATTACTTGGGTCTTCTTTTTTTCCCTTTTTGAAGATAGGGACAACATTTGCCCTCCTCCAGTCTATGGGGACTTCTCCTGTTCTCCAAGATTTCTCAAATATTATTGCCAATGGTTCTGAAATTACTTCTGCCAGTTCTTTTAATATCCTTGGATGTAATTCATCTGGCCCTGGAGACTTGAATTCATTTAGAGTAGCCAGGTATTCATGTACTACTTCTCTACCTATTATATGCTGCATTTCTCCCACTATATCACTTCCTCTTCGCCCCTCAGGTTGAGCACTAATTTCCTTTTTGGAGAAAACTGAGGCAAATAAGGTGTTGAGAAGTTCAGCCTTTCCCCTGTCCTCTGTTAGTAGTTGGCCATCTTCTCCACGCAGCGACCCTATCGTTTCCTTGTTTTTCCTTTTGCTCCAGGCATAACTAAAAAAGCCCTTTTTATTGTTTTTAATCTGTCTGGCAAGCCTGAGTTCATTCTGCACTTTTGCTTTTCTTACCTTCCCCTTACATATACTGGCTATTTGCTTGTATTCCTCTTTGGTGTTTTCCTTATTTTTCCATTTCTTGTACATGTTTTTTTTAACACTTAGCTCATTTGAAAGTTTTTTAGTCAACCATTCTGGATTCTTTAGACATCTCCCGTTTTTCCTTCTTATTGGAACAGTTTTAGATTGTGCCTTTAGTATCTCCCTTGTAAGAAATTTCCATCCATCCTGAACTCCCTTCTCTTTCAGCATCTTTGTCCATGGAATTACAGCCAGTAATTCCCTAAGTTTACTGAAATTGGCCTTCTTAAAGTCTAGAATGCGTGTCTGACTTACTTAATTCAAACCACATGGGAGCAGGTAATTTGAGGGGGGGCGCTACACTCTTATACCCAATAAGAAAATTTTAAAAAACAACAATCTGAGAATGAGTTCTGTGTTCCTGGATTGGATGCTATTAGTCATAATATATACAGGAAATAGATTTTGTACTGTGTATCTGAATTATTCTCCCTTGACTTTCATAATTTATTGTCCATTCATTCTGCTGATACCAGGAAGTAGTGCTCTATCCAGATACACTGACTAAAGAGGGTGTGTACTCGTTAATTATTAGTTTCAAGGTTGGGATGTGTGACACACTCTACCTTTGGCAACTATCTTAATTATGCTGTTGTTGAGTCCTCTGGGTATTCACAGTATTTACAACACACGTCAAAGCAATTAAGTGCATCTTGAAAAGATTTTGAGCAAATTTAGTTTCCTCAAGACATACATGGACATGTCTCTGATACAGCTGCTGCATAGTCTGCATCACAGTGAGTGTCAGATGGTTATTTTAATTCACCTTTTGCAATGTGTTGAAAATGTTTTCCAGAAAGTAGCACCCGGGCATGTATGTTCTGCTTCATATGAAGAAGACTCAGACAATTCACCCTGTCAACATAGTTGCATATTCACACAAACTTCCACTGCATCAGGTCACATAATTGAAAAGCTTGCCAGTAATTTTTCACTGAAGATCATCTAAACACACAACCTAGGATGGGTTTTTATTTCCCAGATCCTAATAAAGGACACGGTTGGCAACTCTGCCAGGAAACCTAATAAAACAATTACTAGGAGTTCTTCTGAATCTATTTGCTCTCTCCTGTCTAAACTTTCAGTTACAGTATTGTTTATATACATGTACACAATAATCTGTAATGTATTAAGCAAGGCTTGAATAGGAATAGATCAGAACATCATTATGGTGTGCTACAATTTCTTTTGCTAATTTTTAGGATCCTACAATAAATGTTTAACAGATATTTGCAAAGGAAATATCACATTTCACATACAATCCTGTGCATGCTTACATACATAATCTTTACAAGAACATATCACTATTAACCCATTCAAATCATCCTGGCTTGAAAAAGTAAAAGCCCTTATAAAATGTAATCATTTTATAAGCAGAGCAAATCCTGAAGTATTTGACCATGTAGTCGCAGCCTATGAGAGTGAATAAGAATGAATGTCAACGCCATAAGGGCATATCCACACCATAAACCCACGGAACCTGAGAATTGTAATAATAATTTGACACAGGGAAGTTACAGAAAGATGAGAGGGCAATCTCAGCACTTTGTTAAACTACAATTCTTAGTAATCTAATAATGTTTACACTGAAATTAATCTGTTAGTCAAATTATTATTATCAATAATATTTGAGAAATCTTGGAGAACAGGAGAAGTCCCCACAGACTGGAGGAGGGCAAATGTTGTCCCTATCTTCAAAAAGGGAAAAGGTTGCTAATTCCCCAGAGGACAGGATTAAAATTCAAAATGACATTGACAGATTAGAGTCCTGGTCCAAAACTAACAAAATGATTTTCAACAGGGAGAAATGTAAGGTCCTACACCTAGGCAGAAAAAATGAACTGCACAGATATAGGATGGAAGACACCTGGCTAGACAACAGTACCTGTGAAAGGGATCTAGGAGTCTTGGTAGACCACAAGCTGAACATGAGTGAGCAGTGTGATGCGGCTGCCAAGAAAGCCAATGCAATTCTTGGTTGCATCAATAGGATTATAGTGTCTAGATCAAGGGAAGTGATAGTACCACTCTATTCTGCTTTGGTCAGACCTCACCTGGAGTATTGTGTCCAGTTCTGGGCACCTCAATTCAAGAAGGATGTTGACAACCTGGAATGTGTCCAGAGGAGGGCGACCAAAATGGTCAAAGGTCTGGAAGCCATGTCCTATGAGGAGCGGCTTAGGGAGCTGGGGATGTTTAGCCTTACAAAAAGAAGGTTAAGAGGGGACATGATAGCCATGTTCAAATATTTGAAGGGATGTCATGTCAAGGAAGGGACAGGTTTGTTTTCCACGGCTCCAGACACTAGGACAAGGAGCAATGGTTTCAATAAAATAATATAATAATAAAATATCTGAGGACAGTGACCATAAAGCTGATTCATGACATCTGCCATTTGTGTTACAAGTCTCATTTTTTTCAAACTGAACTTAAAAAGAGAGACTCCACCATGAAACAGTTGAACAAAAATTCATCAAAGATGCATCAGAGCATGGGCTGTTGCTTGAGATAACAAATTACAGACAGACAGGGATTGTGATCAAGGTAAACTAAAATGCAAAGAGAACAGGAATCCTTACTGTAAAAATTGCTATTAAAAGCAATAATTTGGAAGAAACACAGACATTCTTGCATGGAATGTAGGGTAGTAAGTGTCTTTATTGATTTGGTGCAATAAAAATATTTATAAAAAAATGTCATAAGCAGAATAGCAGTGCCATATTCAAGGCATTATACATAATTGTGCTAATTTAGGACATATTCATCCTAAGAATTACAAATACTTTTTGTTTTATTTATAAAGTGATTAATTCTGATGTTTGCCCATTATGTGATTTATCAGTTTTAAACATAGACATGTTGTCTTTGTAGGGATACAATAGGAATTGCTACTAGGTTCACAAAATGTTGGCTGAAATCCTGTTGCGCAACTTTACAATTCACAAGGGTCCTCATGTCATCAACTGCAGCCATTATTTGCAAATCAGACCTTCTGATATCCACCTATCTGCCAATGTTCTGAGGCTCCTGTTCATCCTGAGGAAGCTTTTGGGGGGCCATAGGATGGAGATGTTTTTAATGTTCAAAAATCACAGTCACTGGTCCTGGTCATGCCAGCTGTAATATTGGGACATTAAAGACTTGGCCTCTCTGCCTTGCAACCCTTAAAATCTTCCCCAGGATGAGAGATCCCAAGGGAGCCCCGGAATCTTGAGAGTGTGTGTGTGGGGGGGATGGCTTTTAATTCATAAAAAACAGCTGTGGCATAAAGCTGCACAACAAGATTTTAGCCATTGTGTTTTGTTGGTGTACTGTCATGGCTGGACTACCTACGTGACATACATTCATTTGCATTTTAGTATTTTCTCCCTCTAACATCTATGGTACTGCTTCCCCCCCCCCCCCCCCGTTATTTTTCTGTCTGTTACTGACCATACAAAATGTAGAGCCATAGGATCAGATTAATGGTATGACATGACAATATTATAGACATAACAAGGGTAAAATATTAACAACAAATGGGCCACAAAGGGACAAGTCTTAAGGTCCATTCACCTCAAAAGACAGCCCTGCCCACTAATTGCCTTCTCTTTTTATTTTCTTTCTCTTCTGACTCAACCCTTTCCTTATCTTTCTCCCCATTCTCTTTCCACTTATCACTCCCCATAACTCCATCTAACTTTTTATTTTAGTCTCCTGTCAATCTTTCCCCCATCTTTCTGCAGTTATTCTCAGAAACTTGGTTTTAAACTTAACACTTGTTGCTGTTTTATTATTTTATTACCTTGGGTTGTAGATTGCTCTTGTTATGGGCTAACAAGTGGCTTCCAAATTACATCTACAGTCAACCCTCGACTTACGAACGGCCCTAGTTACGAACATTTCGACTTACGAACCGCTCTGATAGAAAAATATTGACTCGACTTGCGAACTTAGATTCGAGTTACGAACCGAAAAAAAACTTTTTTTTTAACCTAAGTCATCTTAGGTTAAAAGGAAAAAAAAGAAAACAAATTCTGCCCCTAGTGGTAGGAACGGATTAACCGGCTTTGCATTAGTTCCTATGGGAACTAATGATTTGAGTTACAAACTGCCCTTGACCTAAGAACCAAAAACAGCCGGAATGGATTAATTGGTTTTCAATGCATTCCTATGGGAAATGCTGATTCGACTTACGAACTTTTCGACTTACAAACTTCCTTCCGGAACGGATTAAGAACATCTTTCTTTGGTGTCAGTTCTAGAAGGTGTTGTAAGTCTTCATAGAATTGGTCAATTTCAGCCTCTTCAGCATCGGTGGTTGGTGCATAAACTTGGATTACTGTGATATTAAAAAGGTCTACCTTGGATTCGTATTGAAATCATTCTATCATTTTTGAGATTGTATCCCAGTACAGCTTTTCCCACTCTTTGTTGACTATGAGGGCTACTCCATTTCTTCTACGGGATTCTTGCCCACAATAGTAGATATGGTAATCGTCTGAATTGAATTCGCCCAATCCCGTCCATTTTAGTTCACTGACGCCCAGGATGTCAATGTTGATTCTTGCCATCTCCTGTTTGACCACATCCAGCTTACCAAGGTTCATAGATCTTACATTGCAGGTTCCTATGCAATATATTTCTTTGCAGCATCGGACCTTCCTTTCACTTCTAGCACGTTCGCAGCTGAGCGTCCTTTCGGCTTTGGCCCAACCACTTCATTAGCTCTGGAGCTATTTGTCCTTGTCCTCCGCTCTTCCTCAGTAGCATGTTGGACGCCTTCCGACCTGAGGGGCTCATCTTCCAGCGTCATATCTTTTAGCCTTTTGTTTCTGTTCATGGGGTTTTCTTTATTTATTTTATTTATTTATTTATTTGATTTAATATCCCGCCCATCTGGTATATTCTACCACTCTGGGCGGCTACCAACATACATATAACACAAACATAATCAATAGTAAAAACAGTGAAAAATATTATAAATAATAAATAGCAAAAGAAAAAGAGTTAAGAGCTGACAGGAGGGAAGGCCTGGATGTACATCCATGTTTTTAGTTGGACTTTAAATGTACCCAGCGTAGGGGCCTCGCGAATCTCCGGAGGAAGGTTATTCCAGAGGCGAGGAGCCACCGCCCGAGAAGGCCCGGGTTTCGTGTCTTTTCCCTCCGGGCAAAGATACTGGAGTGGCTTGCCAGTTCCTGCTCTAGGTGGATCGCGTTTAGTCAGAACTCTCCACTATGACCTGTCCGTCTTGGGTGTCCCTGCACGGCATAGCCCATAGCTTCTCTGAATTACTCAAGCCCCTTCGCCACGACAAGGCAGCAATCCGTGAAGGGGACTTTCTTCTTTAATGTTCCTCAAATGTTTTAAGTTATTGCTACTTTGGGTTAGAATACTAATAACAAAATAAAGATAAACTGGAAAATGCAAAGAGAATCTACGTAAGTGAAAAAGACAGCAAAAACAAACACCTGTTGTTTCAAGCGGTACTTCAATGCAATGTTTAATGTGAACGTTACATTTGAAAGCACACAGCAGCCTTATGCAACAGCCATTATCTCATATACTAAATTAACTTTAATTCTTCTTTGGCAATTACTGTGAATACTACAAATGTATCTTCAGCTTTTTTATTATCATAAAAAGTAAACCTTTCTAAAGTTGCATCCATTAACTCTGTCATTTTAAAGTTTAGTATCTTTTAAAACCTATAGCCAAGTATGTGTTCTCTTTATTTGATATCACTGTTTGAGAAATAATTGTCTGTGTCAGTATGAAAATGTAGCCAAAAATCAGACTATATTGTTTAAGTTAGTTAATAATTATGTATGGCTACTTTGCAACTATAAAGAGGAATTAACATCAAACATCCTAAAGACCCCTTTAAAATGCATCTTTTGTGTGATATATTGTTCTTTGAGGAAACAAAGGGAGGATTTACATGTGAAGTTGAAGTATCTACATTATTGGATAATAGCCTCTGCAGACATCAAACAACAATACTTCTGGATTAAGTAAAAAATGTTTCTGAACAAATGGGGAAATGAAGAAGAAAGCTTAAGAGATGGACACAATCTTGAGTTTCAAAGTAAATTAATAATAACTAGAGATGGGACGAATATAAAAACGGATCGGTTTTTCCGACGAATATAGCCGATTCATTAAATATTCGTCGATCTGTATTTGTGGGTTCCAGAGACCCCCATGAATACGAAGGGACAAATATTTACCCATTTTTATTCGTCCTTCGTATTAAAAAAAAACACACAAAAAACCATTCTGCCTACTGGCCGCTGATCAGCTGATCAGCGGCGGAAAGGCAGCCACCACCCCACACAGCCACCCAATACGACAGCCTACCCCCACCCCCTTCCTTTCCCTACCTTAGGCCCCACGCCACGCCACCCCCACCGACACCCTCTTACCTTAATCGCTGCTGCCAAGGTCTTCTGGCCTCGCAGCCACATATATAAAAATGGGGACTGGCTGCCCTTTGCAAAGATGGCGGCTGCAGCTTCATTTAGGGTAGGGAAGCTGCAGCTGCCATCTTTGCAAAGGGCAGCCTGGATTCCCTTAGCCTGCCTTAAGGGAATCCAGGCTGCCCTTTGCAAAGATGGCAGCTGCAGCTTCCCTACCCTAAATGAAGCCACAGCCGCCATCTTTGCAAAGGGCAGCCAGTCTCCCTTTTTACACACTGTGGCTGCAGAGGCCTGATGGAGACCTCAGCAGCAGCCATTAAGGTAAGGGGCTGTCGGTGGGAGTGGGGTGGGGGCTAAGGTAGGGAAAGGAAGGGGGTGTGGGGGTAGGTTGTTGGGGTGGCTGGCTGTGTGTGGGGATGGCTGCCTATCAGCTTCTGATCAGCTGATCGGCGGCCGGTAGGCAGAATGGGCTTCTGTGCCGTGTGGTAAACTCTCCTGGGGGGACCCAATTTGTGGGTGAATAACTCGGATGTCCAATATCCAATCTTCACCAAAGTTGGCAGGCGTGTTGGGGAAAGACATAGGAAGCACTGTTGTGATTCTGGATTCTCTTAAGTACCTGGGGGGAGCTTTCCTGGGGGTCCTTTTTGTGACTACATAACTCGGGGGTCCGTGATCCAATGTTCACCAAACTTTCAGGAGTTGTAGAAAAGCTTATGAGGAAGCTTCCCTGCAAACCTGGCATCTCTGGGTGGTTGGGGGCCAGTGTTATAGCTGTTTAAAATGCAGACAAATCAACAGATCGATCCATCGAAGAATATTCGTATATTCGTATTCGTTGATCCGTTAACCTTGATGAATAACGGATCAAAACAAATCACCATTATTTTTATTTGTCCCCATCTCTAATAATAACCCAAGTCTCTCCCTTTATAGGCCAAAACGAGATCCTGGTGTGGTTTAAACATTTGATATTGTGTGTCACCAGTGCTGATAGACAGGAGCAAGAGAAATACACAGACTTCCTGTCAAAACTGGTATTGCACATGACAAATATACTGTTTCCCTGAGCATTAGCAACATACATTTAAAATTCCAAATGGTAAGGAATACACAATTATTAAGCAGCAATATATGCTTTATAGGAGATACATCTTTACACCTGTGATTACATAAACCTGTGAAAGAATTTACATTCATAAGACTGGAATTTCACATTCATAAGGAAAAATACAGTTTAGTATGTAAACGTAATTGCGTAATTTTACAAAATTATTAACAAGTGATTAATCCTTCATTTTAGTCCTTTTAACATAATTACAATAAAGCATGTAATGTATGTTCAGGATTTAATCAGTATCAAAATGAATACAGAAAACCCATCATTAAGTTGTATATAGATAAGAATACATAAATACTCTACTATATAAAATGTTGAAATAAATCTGTCGATACTGTCTGAAACCTCTCCAACGTACTCCTAGTGTCTCTGATAACATGTGGGCACTTTGAAAAAAAAATGAATGGAAAAAAGTAAAATCGAAACTCTTGAAAATAATATTTCTCCGCAGCCACTTTGGACACAGTGGACCCAAGCTTAAGCAGCTGAAAAGACCCATGATTTCAATGGAGAAATTTAAGCAGATGCTTTACTTCCTGTCTTAATAATGGGGGAATAAAAATGTACATGTTTGGCTGGATTTTGCTCAATTGAGTGTTTTTCTTTAAGGATGTGAAGGTGCTAGATTTATAACTAGTAGTAACTGCTCGAGGAGTGGAGAAGAAAAGAGACACATATTGAAGGCATTATTTATAATAACTTATAAAATAGTTAAGTATTATCGCCAGTTCATATAAAGAATAGGCTAGCAATTATGTTTAATACATGAGTCAGAATCCTGTTGGTGATTTGTACGGGTGTAAGTGTAATTGTATAAAGCATGACGGTGAATTTCCACTAATGAATGAATTGCTTCTAATATTCTAGATCATGTACCAGTCACACAATTAGGAATGTGAGCATTACTTAAAAGCAGTTCAGCACCACCATTTACATCATTCTACTTACATCAGTATAAATCCCGCTGGCTCATAGATTTGTTTTCTTACTGACTTTTCCATTTGCTATTGACATGATACTTACCTAACCAACACTAACACCCACCCCTTTTTCCCTGGCTGAACCCATGCATTGCTAGTGTTGTGTAATAATCAAAGAGTTTGAACCAAGAGCATCTTCCTGAAATTGAATCATGATGCACAGTTATTTCCGATTTTATGCAACACTGTGTAAATATACATGTCTGCACAGACGTTTCAGCATAGAACTATAAATTATATGCTCCAAAAATTAAGCAACCTAAAGCAGCACAGTATTATATGTACACCACCATTTTTTTCAACTACTGCACAGACCTTACACACACATTCTTTAAAAACAGGCCTACCTACAACTTGGTACCCACTGAAGAAACAATAAAAGGCAATTATGACTTTAAACAAGTTCAGTATGTTTTCAACATAAAACATTTTCTTTTCAGTTTTAGAAGAATCATTCTTTTCAAATCTTATGCAAACATATATGGTTAAAGTCCAATCATAAAGACATTTAACAAGAAATATTTTCCACTTAGGTCATTGAAGCCTATTTGGTAACAAGCCTGTGCATGTCTGCAGCCTGAAACTATTATATTTGTGTTAGAAAGGTTGCAGAATAGTGGCCAAAGTCCTATTGTGTAAATTTACACCCATACAAGTTGATGACATCATCAGCTGTGGGCTTTTATTGCTCATTAAAAGTATCCTATTCTACCATCTCTACCATCTACCTAGATTCTGAGGCTCCCTTGGGAAGCCTTTGGAAACCTCAGGATAGGGGTGCAGGTGCCCTTAATGCCCCCAAAATTGCTGCCAACAGACCTGCTAGGTCAAAATGGATCCCAAAGGAGCCACAGAACTTGGCAGAATGGGTTCGGGTGGGATAGGAAACTTCTAATGAGCAATAAAAGTCCACAGCTGATGACATCAGCTTGCAGAAGCGTAAATTTACACAATAAGATTTTGGCCAGTGTGTTGGAATAATGTTTTATTTGAATATGTGTATGTACAGCATGCTATTTTTTGTTTTTAACATTTTGTTACAGAGAAGATGGTTAGAAATAGAAGTAAGATAACTTCAAAATAGAATCTCCATGCACAAATTTGCGTCATGGACTATTATATTTCTTGGGGTTCTGCCTCCAAAAAGAGGTCTTATACACCTGAAAATCTCTTCAACAGATAAATAGCAAATCTACTGCTTTCTTAATATACACAAACTCAACTATGTTTCTGTTTTATGTTCAAATAAAAATCCTTCATTTAAAGAAATCTACACATGATTATGCTAATTTGTTCCCTGGAGACACAAGAGCAATGTCTAATCCACAAAAGCAGAACAAGTAGTAGAAAAAAAGGGAAACTGAAATGAATTCTAAATTTTTCATTTGATAATTTACATCATCAAAATTGTTATATAACAACTACAAGCTTCACATCATGGACCTCTTTTCAAAGTATACTAACTTTCCATATTTTCTATAAAATCACGTTCAACACACTCTTCCAGCAGCCGCAGTGTCTTTGCACTACCACCCATGGGACTGTCCATTTTTAGGTACTTCAGGTTATTTGTGTTCAACGATCTGTTGCTTTCCGTTTTAAATGCACAGCTTAGTATCCTGAAAAATGGTATCAACTGTGTAATGTGTGATATGGAACGAAGGTCCAAAAGAGGAAAGGTGTAATTTTGTGCTGTACGTTCACTGATATTTTGTTCCTGTAAAAACATCCAAAATTCACATTGTTAGTATGCACTTGCTTGGTTCTATTTAGTATAAAATACAATCATGCTGTCTGCTTTTCCATTTGAACACAGCATTTTTTAACTCTGAGTAATTGGCTTATGATGGTAAGATTTACACTGAATGGCAGGTTTTTCAGTGAACCCAACAAATCTCATCAGTGTAGTTTTAGTTCAGAATGCCTGCACAAATATAATACTCCTTCTTCACTATTTTCTCTATTGCTGCTGTGACCACAGTGTAACAAGGGCTATGCCACTGCTACAGGCAAATACTGGGGAAAAAATGAATGATGCCGCAACACAATTCTCCCACCATACACACATGGAAACATTATTTTTAACTACACCACCTGCAATATTTAAACATTCCTGTTTTGTTGTGCAGCAGCTGGGGGGCCCCGAATGGGGTCCTCCAGATGATGTTGAACTACAATTCACATTAGTCCTAACATCAGAGACAAGGGTGAGAAATGATGGGAAGTCTGTTCAACATATTTCTGGAAGGCCACCTATTCCCCATCCATATCTGTTGCACAGTAGTGCTTTGATAACTTTTTATTTCTCCTCCCACAGTGACAAATATGAATATGGACAGGGCTTCCTCCTACAAAAATACTTTGTCTTTCACAGAATGTTTCACTTTATATTTTACTTTTTTCTCCTTATCCTTTCCAACAGTAGAGTGCACATTTCTTGCTTTTAAACAGAAGTGGGTGAGTATCCCCAATGAGGATATTTGTATTGAACTCTCACTGTGTATACTGGAGATGCTGCAATGGAGGTGAAATTTATCCTATTGCTAAAACAAAAAACAACACCCCCCAAAAAGATGTTTGTACAACTGCCTTTAAGTGCATCACCCTTCAGCAGGCTGCACTTACAGTCATGGCCAAAAATATTGGCACCCTTGCAATTCTGTCAGAAAATGCAACCCTTCTCTCAGATAATTGTTGCAGTTGCAAATGTTTTGGTACTCACATGTTCATTTCTTTGGTTTGCATTGGAACAACACAAAAAAACAGAGAAGAAAAGTCAAATCTGATACAATCCCACAGAGAAACCCAAAAATGCATTGGCCAAAATTATTGGCACCCTTAACTTAATATTTGGTAGCACCCCCTTTGGAAAAAATAACTGAAATCAATCGCTTCCTGTAACCATGGATGAGTTTCTTACACCTCTCTACTGGAATTTTGGACCACTCTTCTTTTGCAAACTGCTCCAGGGCCTTCAGATTTGAAGGATGCCTTCTCCCAACTGTTTTGAGATCTCTCCACAGGTGTTCTATGGGATTCAGATCTGGACTCATTGCTGGCCATTTCAGAACTCTCCAGCGCTTTGTTTGTAACCATTTCTGAGTGCTTTTTGAAGTGTGTTTCGGGTCATTGTCCTGCTGGAAGACCCATGACCTCTGGTGGAGACACAGCTTTCTGACACTGGCCACTACGTTGCACCCCCAAATTCTTGGGTAATCATCAGATTTCATGATACCGTTCACACAATCAAGGCATCCAGTGCCAGAAGCAGCAAAGCAACCCCATAACATCTTTGAACCTCCACCATGTTTGACTGTAGGGGCTGTGTTCTTTTCTTTGAATGCCTCATTTCTTTTTCTGTAAACAGTGCCATAATGTCCTTGACCAAAAAGCTCTACTTTTGTCTCATCTGTCCACAGTACGTTTTCCCAGACGGTTTGTAGTTTTGTCACATAAGTTTTGGCATACTCCAGTCTTGTTTTTTTATCCCTTTGTGTCAGCAGTGGTGTCCTACCATAGCGTCCCTTTTAAATCAGATGGCGACGGATAGTGCGAGCTGACACTGTTGTACCCTGTGTCTGCAGATCAGCTTGAATTTGTTTGGAAGTTAATCTGGGTTCTGTATCCACCATTCGAACAACCTTTCATTGTAATTTTTCACTAATTTTGCTCTTCCGTTCACATCCAAGGAGGTTTTACTACAGTGCCATGGGCTGTAAACCTCTTGATGACATTGCGCACAGTGGACACAGGAACATTAAGATCTCTGGAGATGGACTTGTAGCCTTGAGATTGTCGATGTTTTTCCACAATTTTCTCTCTCAAATCCACAGACAATTCTTTACACTTCATTCTTTTCTCCATGCTCAGTGTCACACACAACACAAAGGTTGAGTCAACTTTTCTCCATCTTAACTGGTTGCAAGTGTGATTACTATATTGCCCACATCTTTTACTTGCGACAGGTGTGTCTAAATACAAATTAAAGGAGCATCACATGCTTGAAAAGCAATTATTTCTTACAACTTAGACAGGGTGCCAATAATTTTGGCCTGTGCATTTTTGGGTTTCTGTGTGGAATTGTATCAGATTTGACTTTTCCTCTCTGTTTTTTTTGGTGTTGTTCCAACACAAACCAAAGAAATGAACATGTGAGTACCAAAACATTTGCAATTGCAACAATTATCTGAGAGAAGGGTTGCATTTTCTGACAGAATTGCAAGGGTGCCAATATTTTTTGGCCATGACTGTATACCCTTTAAAATATCATACTCTGAAAAACAAATAAGTAGCACAATCAAGGTTTCTTCTAAGGTGCATGGCTGCGTGAGTGACTCTGGCCCCCTTCCGTGCAGGATTCCTCTTTCTCCTCTGCACACCCACAACAATAGTTTCCAGCCTCTTTGGTTCTGGTCGCGACAGAACCCCACATGGGGTGGCAGAGTCATGCGTGTGAGGGGTGGAGCATTGCTCATACAAGGATACAACACATGTATTCCTTCTTAGATAGTTCACAAACAGGAGTGCTTCAGAGTTGAGCTGCTTGGTCCAGATCTACACAGCTTTTTGCTGCATGTTCACCATTTCATGCATCTAAATCCCAGCACCTGAAGCTAAGTGCATCTAATTAGTGCTTAGAAATCTTATCTATACTGTTGTAAGTTCCATCATGAAAAAATGGCAGGATATAAATGTAAAAAAAGAAAGATAAAATAGAAATTGGGAATTCTGAGCACTTTCATTTCAAAATGCAACCAAATGATCCTTCTAACTGAACCATGCATTAGCTTAATTTTTAAGATAGTGTCACAGATTAACACTTACCACACACTTCAGCTTCAATAAATCCATAATTCTAACACTATGTGGTTTGCATTCCTGGTGATTTTCCATTACTTCTGTGGTCTTGTTGTAGGCCTGTGTGTCCATTTCTGGAACAAATGCCCACCTGTACCTGTAAACAGAAGAATCTGGGGATAAGAAATCTAGCATACAATTCTTTGGAATTATTGGTTACAGGTAGAAAAAGATAAGAGTCATGCCCAGTTGTTCTAAAAAGCTAGTTTTTGTTTGCTAACAGAAAGGTAAGTAGCTGAACTACTATGAAAGTCACAATACATTTCATTCAGTGTTCCACCTGATATTCACTTGGTGTAAAGAACAGACTTCTCTGTAGTGATCAGTATTTGAGTGGAATTTATTGAACTGCACTTTTGTAGATAAATACATTACAGTGTAGATTTTTCTTTTGACAAATGTACACTTGCTTGTTCTTCTGATAACCTATGGCAGTTATATGCATAATGCATGCGGAATCTTCATTTTACAAACTCTCTTCTATGCCATATTTGCAGCATTAGCATTTCACTAACAAGAAGAATGATGAAGATATCTAGTTTTGCACTGTTACAGCAGCCTCATTGATGCAGCAGTTTTCCCCTCTTACATTCTTACACGGAAAAGGCCTCTCAAGTTTACTACCGCTTGATTTTTGTTCTTTGTGACACATTAACGTAAGCCACATTTTGTCAAAGAAAGACCTCTCTAGGTTGGAAATTGTGAGAGTTGTCCATATGTATGTTACTGGTGGGGAACCCACTAACCAGATTCCTCATTATAGCCATGGTGCCTTCCGCTTTCTTTGATTGGGAGCATCCAGAGGGAGCAGGTACGGGAAGCTGTAAGTTGTGGCTGGGATCCTTTCATTCCCCAAAACACCTTTAGCTTGTGAACCAGGGCATGCTCCAGGGGTTCAGTACATAAACTACAATAGGCTGCCACCAGCTCCCATAAAAATCAATATTAGCAATTTCAGTAGCTTGGCTCTAGAAAGTTAGTGCTGCCACCACCCCCTCAGTCACCTTTCTTGAAAGGATTTGAATAATTTATTTTAAAAATGGAAAAGTAAGGGTGGAGGGTAAATTCAAAAACAGAAAAGTTCCAGATAGAAAAGCAAATATGTGTACAGGATTACAGGATACAAAACAGAGACACACTAGAAAACAATAAGAATTAATTTACCCTATCCATCTCACTTAAGCAGAGCAATGGAGTAAATCCAGAGAGATACTCCCTGTGTTCCCCAGCACAACGTCTTACATGAGGGTCTCCTCACAAGTAACACTGCCATCAGGAAAACAAAGCATGGCTTCCCTAAAGTTTCCTAAGACTCAGATTCTCAATTCCCTTTTAGACAAATGAATGGCCTATTAACACCTGGGCTGCTCTTAATCCACATTGATCACTCATGTAACTGCTCTTAATCCACTTTGATCATTCTTACATGCCTCCTTCTCAGCTTCAAAATCTACATGCCCTCAGGTAAGGAAGCACACCAATTTTCTAACTCACAAACAGTTGGTGACTCCTTTGATATACAAATATAAAGTTTGAAATATTAGGTTATGCTTTGAAGTCCTCTTGATCTCAGCCCTTCTTTGAAGTTACCCTGGACAGGAGATACAGGAACAGAAGATAGGGAAGAGGTGCGAATAAGCTACTGTCAGATGTGAAAGTTTATGTTCCCATGCCCTAACAGGCATACAGAGAAGTCCAGAAGATGAATTTAATTCCTCATGTTCTCCCCAGTCCTTAATCTCTTCACAGTTACTTTGTATATATGTAGTAGGAATCCATTCCTGGTTTCTGGCCCTGTAAATTTTTCCCTTCGGATAACCAGGCAGAGCTCTTAAATATCTCTGTACTGATGCTGCATGCCACCATGCACTGCATTAGAGATCTCAATGGGATGCTTATTCCTATGAGTTCTATGCATCCTAAAACATACAATTATGATCGGCTGATCAAGAATTCTGGCCCAGTATGTATCTCCACAGAGTTATTATTTCTATGCTTGTTTTTGATAAAGAAATGAGTGATGTGATATGACCTGAACAAAATCTCAATGGGATGCTGATAAACAGGAAATGGCTTGAATTTTAAAAAGGGACACACAAAGTTCACAGAACTCTGAAAAATAAGAGGAAAGTTTATTGTATATCAATACAAGTGTATTGTATTGGAGGAAGAAGAAAAGCTAGGAGCTGGAAACCTAAGCTCCCTGAATATGTTTGTGGCATCTCCAGATATATAAAGCCAGACATCTTGCCAGAGGCAGGGCCACTGAACTTGGTGTTGCAGGATGAGTTGCATGTTGAGAAATGCAGATGTTGACCCTACAGCAGAACTTCCAGGATGACCCTTGCTGCAACTCACTTTTCAGATTTCTCCCTCCCCTAAACTTAGTACATCATAACCTTCCTTAAATCATCTCCTCCTGTTTTATTTTTACTGTGATACTGTTACCAGTTACTGCCAGCTCTACTTTACATACTACTTTACATACCTATAGAGTAATTTTTAACTCAAGGTCTTTTTCTGCTTGCGGAAGTATGCATTTTTCTGATAAGGAGAGTAGTGGGTTAGGGAGCTGCCATCAGAATTGTTCAAGGCAGAGGGACAGCAACTATGGCATTGAGAGGGGAGGGCAAAGGGGTATATTGGTTGCCCCTAAAGCTGTCCACAAATTTAAATAGCTTGGATAGCCTTTGCGTCAGGTCCCCTGGGCTGAAAGTGCTGTGGCTCAATGCCAAGTCAGCAAATAGGAAAACAACTGCCATCCAGAACTTGATCCTGCATGATCAATATGCCAGGCACCAATCTAGATCTATAACAGCTTCCTCAGATTTAGATGGAAAGAAAAAGATAGAGTTGAGTCTCATCCACATAGTTGTGACACCGAACTCCGGAAACCTCTCCCAGCCAGTCTCTAACGTTCCATCCTTGGGTGAGGAACTGGAATGTGTTGCGGCTTCTTAACTCCAGAGGTTCCTGGATGTAACAGATTATCTAGGTCCCTTTCAACCTGACTTTAGGCCTGGTTATGGAGCATCAGGAGAGGCCTTTCCCTTAGTCCCACCACCCTCACAGGCGTGTTTGGTGGGGATACGGGAGAGGGCCTTCTCTGTCGCTGCTCCCAAACTCTAGAACTCTGTCCCACGGTAAGCCAGGCTGTGTGAGAAGGGTTTTAAAAAATGAGATTGTTGTGCCTTATTGCTTTTAAATTTGTTTTCAGTATTGATTTTATTTACTGTTTTTAATATATTTGTTTAATTCTGTGTTAATATTGTAATAATTTATTGTTTTTAGCTTTTAATATTGTTTTTCTTTAATGTTGTAAGCTGCCTTGGGTTTTATTTAGGAGAAAAGAAGGACATAAATGATTTAAAGAAATAAACAATAGGCTAAAAAAGGGTATGTGCAGAGCAAGTCACTGTCTGATCCTCTAGTAAAGCTGAAATGAACACTACAGCCTTTGTTCTACATTTCAGGGACTTTTCACACAAACACTAAGAAATACATTTACAAAGACAATAATATTGGCCTCTACTGCTGGTTTTATGTTACAAATATAGCAAGTAACAGAAACATTGCACAAAAGTAAACAAATGAGATAATCATTAGAAGGGGAGATTTTGTACAAAAAGAAAATGTGAACCAAAAAAAGAGCAGCAGGTGAACAGGAAAAGCAAGGGAAACACGTACTGCAATTAACTCATATTATTTGAGTCTTCCAGGCTTTGAAGAAGGATCCCTCCTGAGGCTCCCCAATGAGTCTTCAATTGGGTCTATCTGTTGTACCACTGAAGCATGGCCATGAATGGACTGCACATTTTCACATATCACTACCATAGGAAGGCTAGAGGACTGGACTGGCCATCCCTTTTGCTGAAGATGTCAAGTTAGGTTGAACAGATCTAGCACGGTTTGGTAAATATATGCTATCTTTTAGTTGGCACCTTTGAGAAAACTGAATTGTACTGTTGCACTTTAAAGTAGTTTATCAGCCAGTACAGCATATTTACAATCAGTAAATCTAGATGCACCTTTTTCATTTTGTAGTCTGGGAACATGGTCTATATAGTAGAAGTAAACCCTTATGCTAACTAGTGTCAGGGCTTCCAGTCATTCTAGGATGGCACACTACATTTTCTATGTACAGGAGAGTATAAGGGCTGCTTTTACAACTTACAGTTGAAAAGCAAACCCTATGTTCACACATGCTTGACAAAATGATGGTAGACTACAAAATAAGCCAGCATGCGAACCAGTATGAAACACACAAACTTATAAAGCAGAGAAAGACACAATAAAATATCATACTAACAAACATAAGAACTGAGACAGAGCCAAACAAACAGATCCATGCAGCACATACATCAAAAACATGCTGAGAAAAGAAGTGTCCAGGTGGTAACAGTATATATCTATAGAAAAGAGATGTAGAAAAGATTCTCGTCAATGACTTTTACACATTCTCCTATCCCATATCAGGCAAAAAGAAAATAAAAAGAAAAAATAAGACAAAAACATGGCTGCATCTTAAAGACTAATTACTATATTTTAATGTGAGCTTTTGTGGACAAGTCTACTTCCTCAGACTTCCTTTTACAAATTATCCTATCCCAGAATTTTTCACTATTTGTGTATCATAAGAATACAGGATAATATACCTACATTTGAAACAGCTGCATTTTGTCAGGTGGAAAAGAAAGTGCAGTATCCAAGAATTTACAGGCTGATAAGTATAAGGCTAGTTCATTTGGCTGTACGTCACCAAGTAATGGACCATTGCCATCTGATGATGTTTTCTGTTTATTTGTTTTGCTGTTGTTCCTGTGCGATTCATAAAAACAGAAAAACAAAGATTAAAAAGCAGATTTAGTGAATTGTATTTTTGCTCCTGGATAATTAAAAAAAAAAGGAACTGTGGAGAAATGGAATCTTAATATTAGTTGGATTAATTAAACATACTATCATGACTCTAAAGCAAATGGTCAGAACAAGTTTGGGAAGCTGCTATTGTAGGAAGTACAATTTTTCCAGCAGCTTGATCTTCAAAGGACAGATTTTCAAAGAATATCAAAGGGCTTGAGATTCCTGCCCATATAGTCTCTGTATCCTCAGGGCATATCTAAGAGATCTACCTTTCTTTACAGCCATACTCAACTCCCTACTGTGTTCAAAGGGAGCTTACAAGCCATTAACTATTTAGGGGTTAGAGATGAGTGTTGTCTCAGTCTTTGTCCTGGAAATTCAGAAGGATGAGTTCAGTTCAGGCAGTACGTAGTAAACTGAATGCCTGAAGCTCAGCATAAGGCAACTCTTTCCCATCCCTTCAGTGACCACAGCAGTGGTGGCTGATAAGCTAAAGGGAGAGAGGCAATGTTCTATCCAGGCTTGAAGGAGGATGTTTGAGTGAGCAGGGCTTCATTACATGCATTTTCAGTAAACTGTAGCTTGCTTCTAAGAGCTACAGTCAACATTTATTACTGATGAAACTGACAAGGTAGGTAGATCTCCCCACACCTGGAAACTGTGATCCCTAACAGTATTCACTTCTGGTGCTTTTCTCTCAGTCCCACTGCCCTCACAGGTATGTTTGGTGGGAACACAGGAGAAGGCCTTCTCTGTTGCTACTCCCAAACTCTGGAACTCCCTCCTATGGGAGGCCAGGCTGGCCCTCTCTTTGTCATCCTTCCACAAACAGGCAAAGACCTTTCTCTTCAGGATGGCTTATCCTAGTGACTGGTTGCCTAAGAAGAGGTTCTTAAAATGGGGCTGTGTTTCTGTTGTTTTAAATGTGTTTGTAGCACTGCCTTAATCTATTAGGTTTTAACAATATATTTGTTTAATTTGTTTTTAATATTGAAATAATTTATTGTTCTTAGCTTTCAATATTGTTTATTTTTTAATACTGTAAGCCACCTTAGATCCTTTTCAGGAGAAAGGCAGGGTATAAATATTTTATATACATGAGCAAATAAATATTCTCAAGCATATCCTTAAAATTTTTCCATCTTCCTTGTTCCTTGTTCACAGTATTCAAATTCCTGATGATGAAAATTTTGACCAGTCCCTTGTGCCAAATATTCCAACAGATCCAACAGCAGTGAACACATCACTATTGTATGGCATATATTTTCCAGTATTTTTCAAAATTCCTGGAGCTCCTTATACCACATCCAATTAACATGTCTTTTTTTATTTTTGAAACCTTTTGCTTCCTTATTCCTCCATGCAAACTGTGCATTACTGGACTGGTTTGTGCCAAAAAGTTTACCACTTGATTACTGCAATATCAAAATGACATCCGACATGCATGAATGACTTATGGTTCACCTGCAAAAGCAGGTTGACTTGGAAAATAAAATCTAATTGCTTACAACTATCACACCCATCATATCAAAGAATTTTGTTGAGATTTTTTTACTAAGTCTACTCTGTTGTTCAACTTGTTCATCTGTTTCTACTTTTATGTTTAATATGACATTGTGTTAGTTTCCTTACTTTGCTGGTTCCTCTTCTTCATCTAGCTCTTCCTCAAGTTGTATAAATGTTTGAATCTGGATGGTGGAAATAGTGGAATTAAAAACAAAGCAAACCGTAGTGTTTACAATAATGAATAGTGCTTTACATTGCATTGTGAATATGGGGACTGTGCATCTTTACATATCTGAGGAAAAGATCACAAAGCTGTTAATGATACTGAAGTTGCATCTCAGTTAAATCAGGAATTTCCAAACTTTTTGGTCTCATGGGTACATCGTGGAGGTTGAAAAAGTGTAGGTGCCTTTACAAAATGAAGCATGGCAACTCACCAGAATTCACTGGTCAGAATCCAACTAGAGTTTGTTTAACGTACTGTAGCTAATTGGTGAGACATTGGGGTGCATCTTGGTTGCATTCCTGCTCACGAACTCAACTGCACAACCAAGATGCACTCCAACACCTTGTCAATTAGCTATGTCAAGTTATGCAAATCTTACATGTAACTGGTAAGATTCTGACCACTTTTATTTATTTTAAACTTTTAAATATCAAATCATTGTACCAAAGAGAGGAACTATAACACACCACTCTTCAAAGAGCTGGAAATTCAGGAAGCGAAACTTGTAAGACTAAAAGACAAAGAACTAGAACAAGTTCAGGAGTAAAAGGCAGAAATGGAATCAGAGCTACAAATACAATGACACAATTCTGGCGCCTTCTCCCACCCAGTTCTGCCAGAGTCACTCGTTCCAGCCAGGCTGGGCGGCTGAGGGGCCTAACGCTGAGGGAGGTCTGGAAGGAAAGAACGAGGAATCGGGCCTTATCGGCAGTGGCCCCTCGCCTTTGGAACAACTTGCCAGTGGAGATCCACCTGGCTCTCTCTCTGGGTGTTTTCAGGAATAAACTTAAAACCTGGCTATTTGGGCAGGCTTTCCCTCTTGCCGTATCTTAATTTCTTATACTTTCGCCACCTTGGATTTATAATATATATTTATTGTTTTTATTGTTTTTAAATTTGTAAACCGCCCAGAGTAGACCTTTGGTCTAGATGGGCGGGATAGAAATCAAATAAATAAATAAATAAAAATAAATAAATAAATAAATAAATAAATAAATAAACTCTCTGCTGAAACAAACCAGCGATTTCACAGATAGGATAACCTCAAAAGCCACTGTCTTTCTACACTGACAGAGAATGACGGATATGCTCTGGGATTGAGACATTATTTTCCATTGACTACATGATGTATAAGTCATTGTGAATCAACCCAGAGTATTCCCCACAATCTGTTCTTTTTTCCATCGCCACTGGGACTTCTACTTTTTTGGAACCAAATGCATTCACATCAATTCAAGTAGTGTGATTGCTTAAGCTGATGTGCAGGGATTTGTAGCCGTTCTATTTTAAACCATTCCACCTGGCTAGAAGCAGCAGTGAGGGAGGCAAGGCAGTGGGAAAACTGGCTGACATTTGAGTCCTCTCTTTCCCAAACCGCTAGAGCCCCCCATGAGCGCCACTGCGTGCATGTGCGCTCTGCCCCTGCGAGCGTGCCACACGATGCGTGCGAGCACCCCCCAAGTGCCACTGCATGCATGCACACAAGCGGGGTACCCCTGTGAGTGCCGCTGCACGCTTGCACGCAAGCGCACCACACCCCCGCGAGCGTGCCATGCCCCCCCAACCGGTCCGCAGTTGGGAAAAGGTTGGGGACCACTGGGTTAAAGGAAAGAGAAAATTTTTCTAGAAAATGAATGTGGTCAGACTAGCTGAGGATGTTGTTAGAGCTGCTTACTGGAAATAAGGAACTTGCTTATGCTTGTGCTTTTCTATTTCTAACTAACACGTTTCCTGTTGTGTCCAAATATGCTTAGTTATACATGCTGCAATGGTTGTGTGTCCTCAGTTGTATCTTCTAGAAAATTTACAGGGTTAAAGCTGCCTCTCCTACCCTATATAAAAGGTGTGAAAACTTTGCTTGTCTCTGAGAAGTTTGCAACTGCTTCACTTCTCTACCCGGCACTTCTAATAAAAAAGTGGTTACTGAAGTCTCAGGCCTACAGCTGGACTAGTTTTTCTCTCCACAGTCACACTTACTTCTGCAGCATGTCCAGCCTCCAAATGATTGTTTTAAAATATTTTGTAAAAATTAATTTGGCTTATTGGTAAGTGCTGAGGCAGTGGCACACACAGGCACCCCTCGAAGATTCCAGAGGAGAAATGGGGATATTTGTTTTTGTAAACAAATACGCATATCCCCATCCCAGGTGCACCTAATGCGGGTCCGGCCCTCAGAATCATCCGTCATCCACTCACGTGCCGCCACACTGCCAGCCTCCCGCTCTTCTCAGTAATCGTGGCAGTAGCTCCACTGTCTCCCTGCTCTTCTGGCCACTCAGCAGCTGTGCGGGGAGACTTGTCCTCCAGCACCCTGCCTGGAGTGGTCAGCTGAGCCAGGAGATGGCAGAGCTACTTCCACGATTGGCGAGAAGAGTGGGAGGCTGGCAGCGCGAGTGGACAGGCCGGTTCCAAGGGCCGGACTTGCATTAGGTGGACCTGAGATGGGGATATGCGTATTTGTGTATGAGGGATATTCATATCCCCATCTCTATTCCAGTTGAATAGTAGGCATCAGTTCAAAAGAAGGGTATTTTCCATGAAGATTATTCTCTTTGTTAATAATTACTTATTACTTACCAGTTCTGTCACCATAATTGGCCATAATGATGTTAAATGTTGAGGTGAAATTCTTAGCAACAGAACTCTGAAAAACAGAAACATCTGGGCTGCTACTATGGAAGTCTGTCCAACACGCAGGTTTTCTGTCAGTCGCTCTAGAATAAGATTTCAACAACAACAAAGGATTAATGCATTTACTAACGTAGGGTAGAGATCTGAATGAACATAATTTTGCCATATTATCACACAAATTAAAAGGCTGGCGGAACTAGGGTGGAGAGGAACATAACAGAAACCATGGGTTCCACAAAGAAGGGCCCCAGTAATTAACTCTGAAATATTGATTGTTATCTGGAAGGAGCACTTTGCAGCATTTCTTTTTCTGAAATCAAACTGTCAGTTAACAGAGACAATAGACATGCAGAAAGATGTAAGCGACACTGCACTTAGGGCCTCTTTCATGGTTGATTCTGGGTAATGAGCCAGAAAGCTATACCTGTGAGGGCAGACCAAGGCTTAATATGCATATATTGTATATCTATATATATTTAGTCTGTGTTGTTGGATCTTTCAGATACTTGAGGAATACATCATTAGGTAAGTAGAAATGTCTCTGATTTTGCTAGTTACATTTTTTTCCTCTCTCTCTCTGAGCAAGGAGAAGCATTGTAGAATGGAAGGAAGCTGAAGAGAACTCCACTATGAGATTGTTCTGGCTGAGAGCCTCTATACTAGGAGGGCAAAACAATTCTACAGAGGTTCATCATCATCATCATCCCTTTATTGGCATAATAAAGTAAAATAGAATAAAATAGTAAGTGAAGAACCAATAAACAAATAAAATCCAGCTAATCAAGATTTATGGTAGAGGATACATAGACAAGTGTAGGACCAATGATCAAGTAAGACCCAGTTAACTAGACGCAGCTAGGATCCTTCTCCGGATGATAAATTTCAGGAAAATCGGCACTTTCTCTTATACATCAGCTTTAACACCTGAGAGAATATACCTTATTTTCTCCAGATCTGCCCAGCCCTCCCTCTTCTTAAGGAACCTCTCCAAGAAACCAGAGCAAAGGTCCTTACAGAAAGGGCAATATAGAATCAGGTGTTGGAGGGATTCCTCCCCACCTAGTGGACAGGTGCAGTTTCCCTCCTTAGTAGGAATTCCTCTAAATCTTCCATGTAACACCTTGGAGGGCATAGCATTACTTCTGGCTAATGGAAAGGCTCTCCGGGCATTAGGACTTTTTAGGAAATAAAAGTAAGCTGCCAAATGTCCACACGTGACTGGAAGCCATATGTATAAAGGTGAGCAGATCTTATTGGCAGCGCTCAACAAGTCTTGGTGTTCAATATCTAAAAGTCTGTGTTTAATAAAGTAGTACGCACCCTACAATTTAAAGGAGCCAAAAATAGAGGGCTCTGCTTCTTGCAGAAGACGATAAAGCAGGCTATCACGATTGGATGTATAGACAATTCTGAGACAATACTTGAAGAAACTTAGCTAGGCCACTGTCTCCACCCTGAATAGCCCTGCCTCTAAACAAAGAACTGCATATGCTAGACAACCTGGCAATTCAAGAATTTTATGTAGAAAAGAACCCTGGATCTGTTCCAAGGAATGGTCCCATGCATTCAGCCAGATCGAGATCTCATATATGACTCGGGGGATAATTTTAGCTCTATAAACTTCAAGGGCTACTGGGACATAAGAGTTACCTCTGCTGTAAAAAAAAAGTATGATGGCTTGAGCTGTGATCTTAGCATTGTTCCTGATTGCCCTACACTGCATAGTCTGAGAAAGATAGAACTCCTAAATACTTGAATTGTTTCACTTGGTCGCTTTTATTTCCTTTGATGTTTCAATTGAATAGTTTCCTTGATTTGCCAAAGACCAGGATCTTAGACTTAGGGTAGTTAAGTTAGTTAGTCTTTTCTAGATATTCCACACATCTCATCAGTAAAATGTTTCAAACCAATACGAGTCCTGGACAGAAAAACTGCATCATCTGCATAAAGCAGGAAAGGGACCAAAAAAAAAAAAAAAAAAAAAAAAAAGGCCCCAGTTTAGAACTGTGGCCATTTATCTCTGCGAAAAAGGGTGGTAGGTCATTTTTAAAAAAGATTGAATAGAGGAGGCGATAAAATACATCCTTGTTTAACCTTCTCAATTAGTTAAAAAAGGTTCTGACAGTTCCCCTCTTGTGGGTTCACCCTAACCTGGCAGCTTGTATTCACAAAGAGATTCCTGATTAGGAGGAGTAGCCTTCTATCTATACAAATGCAAGAGTGTGTTCCAGAGGATAATCCTATCCAATGAATAAAAAATGCTGTCTTCAAGTCCAAGAAGGCCACAAACAGTTTTGAATTCACTCTATTAACCTGTTTCTCCACAAAGTACTACAGTGTAAGGCACAATGATCTGATGTAGATTTCCCATCTGAATCCATTCTACAGCGGAATCTCTCCAAGAAACCGTTCCAAGTCTACAGAGATTCAGAAAAGCTATTAAAAATCACCATGCCTGTGAACAATTCTGGATTCCAATCTTCTACCATTTCATACTATATAGGCTATTGTTCATAGGCATCTCCAAATCCCTTAAAATTTTGTATCATATTTTTAAAATACTACTTTTAAAGATGATGTCACACCTTTCACTGACCATTTGGGAACACTGCAAAGGTAACACTTACCTTGTATTAAAGGAAGGTAGAGATGATATTGATCAATTTCTCCACTAAAAATGGCAAATGCCTGACGCTTCAGTAACATTGCTTTTTGTTCAAAACTTGGGAAAAGTTTTAAGGAACTGCTCGGCATATCTATAATCAAAGTCACATATAGCATTCATATTTAATCATCATCATCATCACCATCTTAGAACTGCAGTGTGGAAAGGACCCTAGGGATCATCGAATCCAGCCGCTGTCAAGGAGGCACAGTGGGGAACTGAACTCCCAACTTCTGGCTCCACAGTCAGATATTTATGCCACTAATATTTTAGGAAAAACACAGTAAGTTTCTCAACAGAGTACTTTGATGGAGAACTATGAAAGTATTATGTATCAGAAGCATAGGAACAAAAAATTAAGCAAAATTTGCTTTCTAGGGTTCTCCTTGTCCAACTTTAACTTAGTATTAAAGTAATACAAAAATCATCAGAATATACTTACTCATCAAATCTTTAAACATAGTTTTCTCATGTGTAAGAAGATGATCAATAATGGCTCGCCAACTGAAGAAATATGATAACCAAGTAAAGATAAATGAATTTAAATCTAAACCATCCATCATCTTGCATGAAGTAAGCATAATAACATTCTCTTAAAGTCTCAATATAACAGACAGAGAAATTTTGCAAATTCTTTGTGTAGTTTGACTGTGAGGAACGCATACATGACAAAACACACATTTGTCTTTGTCATATGTGATAAGCTACAGATAAGATTCACACTATTTTTTTTCACAAAATAGAACTGACTTCTGTTTAGGAAAGGATACTGTGTGTTAAAAACAGTGCTGAGACACAATCCTTTAATATTTCATAACAAGAGTTGTATTTCCTTAAAATTATGTCTGGAAAGAAAAGGAGATACTGGCGATTGAAGCCTCTCTCCATAATGAAGCTCAATGTTTTTTATGATTATTGCCAATTACTAACTAATTTTAGTTAGAATTACACATTCATCACAAACTACTGGAAAATGCTAGTTTTTTTCATCTCAAAAATATCCACTAGATCGCTAGGGCCACATGTCTTACTGAATACATGAAGTGTCCATCTGAAAAAAAGCTGGATCCATATATAGTTCCAGAACCTCTTTCTTCCATGCTCGTTTGGTATAGGCGTAGCCACTTAGGGAACTGAGCAACTGAGTACTAGCACGGAAGCTTGGAAGGTTGTAGGTACTGTAAACAAACACAGAAATTCAGAGATCACATACTTCTCTAAAATATTTCAGAAATTTCATGTACCAACATTTTACAGATGTTCTCTGCTGCTATGCAGGAGAACATCTGTAGGACAGATACAATGTGCTGTCTTTCTTACACTGAGAATGTGAGCCACTTCTATTAGCAAGGAGAGCTGCTCTTATATAACATGTTTATGCCTCTTTTTTTTACATTTTCAGTCTTTAAGCCTCTGAAAACAGAACTGCTGCATTGCTAACTTGGAGCTAATTCATGCTAAGTCTGATCGTAACGCTATTAGTGCCATGGATGGTATCTAAAGAGAGAATGCTAAAAGAAAGCTATATCACTTGGGTCAAAGAGTTATTTGAGTAATAAAGAATTATAAAATTAGCATTTGATGTGTATAGGATTTTATTTATTTATTTATTTATTTATTCATTCATTCATTCTGTAACCTGCTCCCATTAGTGTCAATGCACTACTCTGGGTGGGTTACAATACATGTAATAGAAAAAAAAAAAGCAGAAACATTAAAAGCAGCGTTGTACTGGATCCGTTAATTGATAAGGAAAATCATGCTTTATAAGGTATAAAACGTATATATAGATATTTGGAAAAACACACACTTAAGCTTAAGTAATAATAAATATTGAGTAAGGAGTTGTTTCCTCCAAGACAAAACTGATAATCTTATCTTTTTGATAAGATTAAAATCTTAATCTTGCTATTTACTTAAGTGCTCTCTTTTTACCTTTGAGTAAGTATATAAGAACTCTTTAAATAGTTGTTAATGAATATTATTTGTATATTTTAATAAAAATGAAAAGATCAGAAGATTTTTCCCTTATGAATTTTTATTCATATTACATACCCCAAATCATATCCAACCTTAAAACAAATTCAGTTGTATCTTTGCCTGAAGCATATAAATCACCTGTAGATAATTAACTGGTAATCACTAGCTTCCTAATACTGAGACTACAGTATGCTAATGTTCTACTATGTCCAGGATTCATAACAGTGCATGTACTCTGTAAAAGTTCCATGTATATGACTTAAGTAAAAAAATATTTACCTGTGATTGCGTAGGTAAGGAAACACATAATATAGCAAACGTGAAATTAAAGGCACTGCTTTCTCTTTTTCATCACTTCGATAAACCATGTCCAGGAGACAGGCAAGAACCTAGAGGGAGAAGAAAAAAAATCACATAAACGAGGGGCAGGTCTTTTGACATCAGAATACTCTTGTCCAAAATAATCCCAACTCTTTTCATTTAGTTCTATCATTACACTGACTACTACGATGGCTGCAATGTCATTATGCACATGAATGAATACATACACACAGCCAGGTCTGGAAGATGGGGAAGTACTTCAAAAGCTGCCAGAGAATGCTAAGGGAGGCCCAGGGAGCATGTCAAGGTAGCATATCTGTGAGGAACAGTAGACTGTTGCTTTCTCTCAAAGAGAAGAAATTAGCACTTACCTCTGCAAGGAGAGAGAGGGCCTGAACACTGTACGCTGATGGAGCAGAAGCAGAAACCATTGACGAAGGTATTGCTGAAGTATCTAGAGAAGCAACATTTTTAATTTAGCACTATGCTGGCATTTTTACTAAAACAGAAGTTGTTTTGAAAAAAAGAGAGTTTGCATTTGCACATTATAGACCACAGAATAAACTGGGCAGAGCAACAAACTGTTTTGTTGCCTCAAACATTTAGGCTGAAATGTCCAAAACTTTTTTAAAAATTAGGTCAAATCACACCTGCTATGGAGAGGAACAGCTGACAGCAGAGAAGCGCTGGAGAGTAAGAGATGTTTAAATGTTTCCTCACCAAGCACATGGAAATGTGCATGGAAAGGAGGGAGAGGAGCCCTGTGGAGCCTCCATTAAATTCAGAAAAAAGAGTTATGAGCCCTCTCTCTCCATTAAACTACTTTCCCCCCTTCAATTAAAGGTTTTGGCACACTGTTTCACACAATAGCACGTAACAGGCACAGTAAGGCTCTGAGGAAGAATTCCTTGCAACTCAAACACTTGCTTTCTGCACTTCGATAACAGAAACTAATCCACTGTAAAGTGGTCTCTAATGGGGACTAATGGATCTATAAAGACTTCGATATAGTTGGAGCAAAGAAAGAGCTGTGGGGGGGGGGGGGGGAAGAGTTAAGTGTCTCCTGCCTGTGAGCTGCTCACAATTCTGTGGGTTGGTTGTTAAGTGTATCCTAGTACAGATAAAGATGTCTTACATTTGCTTTAAATGATTTGTGCTCCAAAATAGATAGTGTGTCAAGATGTGGAATTCTGAATGTATAGTGTTAAAATAATTAAGGGGGAGGGAGTGTAGAAAAAACAGCTTGAAAATATACACCATACAGTGGTGCCTCGACTTACGAACGTCCTGACTTACGACCATTTCGAGTTACGACCAGCTCCGGCCGCAAAATTTTGCTTCGACTTGCGGCCGGAGCTTCCAGTTACGAACAGAAAAAGGCAGGGAATAAAGGCGGGAAATTCAAATTGCTAACTGTTGGTAGGTGAAGAGGCTGCTTCTTTGTAGCTCTTTCGCCCCAACGGTTAGAGTGAGTGCAATCAGAGGAGGCTTCGGACTGCCTGGTAAGGTAAGATTTCTGCTTTTTAAAAACTGTTCTGGGTGGGTTTTGCAGCGTGGGTACTGGGCTGGGGGGGTTATGTTTCTGTGCTGTGATGGGTCTTGGAGGGTTTGTTTGTTTTTTGGTATTTTTTCCCCCCATTTCCGATGGGTCTTGGGAGTTTGTTTGTTTTTAGGGTTCCCCCCCATTTCCGATGGGTCTTGGGGGGGTTTGTTTGTTTTTTGAGTTTTCCCCCCCATTTCCGATGGGTCTTGGGGGGTTTGCTTGCTTTTTGGGTTTCCCCCCCATTTCCAATGGGTCTTGGGGGGTTTGTTTGCTTTTTGGGTTTTTCCCCCTATTTCCAATGGGTCTTGGGGGGTTTGCTTGCTTTTTGGTTTCCCCCCCCCATTTCCGATGGGTCTTGGGGGGGTTGCTTGCTTTTTTGGGTTTCCCCCCCATTTCCGATGGGTCTTGGGGGGTTTGTTTGTTTTTTGGTTCCCCCCCCCATTTCTGATGGGTCTTGGGGGGTTTGCTTGCTTTTTGGGGTTTGCCCCCATTTCCGATGGGTCTTGGGGGGTTTGTTTGCTTTTTGCGTTTCCCCCCCCCCCATTTCCAATGGGTCTTGGGAGGGTTTGCTTGGTTTTTTGGTCCCCCCCCCCCCATTTCCGATGGGTCTTGCACGATCTGCTTGCTTTTTGCTTTGTTTTCTTTGCATTTCCGATGGGTCTTGCACGATCTGCTTGCTTTTTGCTTTGCTTTCTTTGCATTTCCGATGGGTCTTGCACGATCTGCTTGCTTTTTGCTTTGCTTTCTTTGCATTTCTGATGGGTCTTGCACGCTCTGCTTGTTTTCTGCTTTGCTTTCTTTGCATTTCCGATGGGTGTTGCACGCTTCGCTTGCTTTTCTTCCTCCCCCCCTTCGGCCGGAAGGGATTAATCGTGTTTCTGATGGGTCTTGCAGTGATTTATTTATTTTTTTGGTGATTTTTTTTTCTTCGGCCGGAACAGATTAATTGCATTTCAATGCATTCTTATGGGAAATGGTGCTTCGACTTACAACCATTTCGAGTTACGACCGGAGTTCCGGAACCAATTAAATACGTAAGTCGAGGCACCACTGTATTTTAAAAATGAGGTTTGCGCAGCAGTTTACAAAAATGTCACTACAAAACTATCATCCAGCTCTCCAGCCTGGAAAGAAGGCCACTGCACAATCACCTTGCCTTGCAAAAGAAACTCTTGCATGCCTGACATTTGAATGTGTTTACAACAGATAAAAAGCACAAAAAAAAGAATTGAAAGGGAGCTGAAATATTTGTTAACATGTGTTAACATGGCAAGCAGGTGGTGTTTGCAGATCTAGTAACTTGCTCTACCTTATTTTACAAGATCCAGTAATTTTGTTCCAGTTTAATCCGCTGCCTCAACAATTGTTAATCAAAATAATCATGCTTATCATCATGGTGGCAGCTTGCCAGATTTTGATTTACAGGACTTGTATTTTACAAGAATCTACTGCTGCGCAAAGCAGTAGAAATTTTCATTATAAATTTTCTGACTGTGTCTGTAGCTTACAATACCAGAAAAACTCAGTTATTTACAGTTGAAGGGAAGTGTAAATATCTGAGAGAAATATAAATATAGGGAGGCAAGAGAGAAATAGATGTAGCACAATACAACATGCCACATACACACACACCAGATACCACCAACACTGTACTAGGGAGTATCAAGCATCATGTAGCATCAACAGCAGTAGCAAACAAGGACAACATGTATTTTCCTCCACAGATTGAAACTGGTTTGGCTCGGTGAGCTTTTAGAATAATGTTCAGTATGTTCTTATAATATGATTCAAGTCTAAAGAAGTCATTTTCTTTAATATATACTTACAAGAACTTTGATATTTTAAGGGTTGCATTCTCTGTTTTTTCATTTTGCTTTTCTGGCTATAAGCTCTTGCATTTTTAGAATGTAATAAAGGTATTCTTTTTCACAATTTTATTGTATTTTGGATTAAATTCTGACTTAGGTACTTGCCTGAAACTTATGTTTAGTTTTCATATATTTTTAAGCAATTGGCCTACAGTTTCTCCATAGCTGTAAGACTTTTAGATATTTTCAACAATTTTGAAGTATTTTGTATATATGGCTTCTGATTTTTTCCTCAAGGTCTATGAAGTTCTATAGGACTTTTAAGAGGATGTTCAGGTTTCAGGAGGATAATCTGATAGGTGATGGGAGGGCACACTATGAACATCAAAGCCCCATTATATCATCAGGAACTGTCTGCTCCAACTTCTTTCATCCTTTTAAAGACGATAAATGTCTGCAAAAGTCAGATGAAATAGGACACAACAACATACAGTATACTGTCACAGAAACCTTTCCTTTCCCTTCTTCGGTTAATAAAACATTCAGCCTAAAGAAGAGCTGTTGGTTGCTGAATAGCTCACATACATACTGCGCTGTGATCACTACCTGCTGAAATAACATTTTGTTTCTCTTACCATACAAATCATCATCAGCATTGGATTCTTCTAAAGAGATCTGAGGCTGCGCTTTCACCTCGAGATTCCTGCTCAGCCAGCTGGTTTGTTCGAGGGAGGAACCAGCAACATTCCCTACAGCTTCCAATATTTTCTGGGTTACCTCCTGAAATGGCAAACAGTGACAAGCAGTGCATACATAAACACCACATACAGGATTTTTAGAGTAGCATTTGTCTTATTACAGTAAGGAGGCAAAGCTGCAAAACAGAAGAAAAACAAAGCACCTGATGAAATTTTATTCCAGAAAATATGTCCACCATATAGGACACCTTGTGTCCCCAGATGTTCTTGGACTAAAATTCCCAGAAGCCTTCACCGCTAGGTGTGCTGGCTAGGAATACTGGGAATTGTAGTCCAAGAATATCTGGGGACCCAGGGTTGGGAACCACTGATTTATGATGATACAATTTTTAGCACTGGGACACTTCAACAAATTTTGAAAGACATTCACAGTTACACTAGTGAAAGTCATCCCTTTAGCTGCTACGACTTAGACTGATCCCACAGCATGAAAGTGCTTTAGCTTTCTTGGTAGTTGGATTCGAAAGACCTTTGGGATCTCTCCCTGTTTTATAATTCTATTGATTCCATGATTCCAGTCAGGTGCCTGCAAGCAAAATGCAGTACACAGCTATTCCATCTTTTCCTTCTCTGTGAATTTTCTGTGATAAAGCCTTCCAAAATACATTTCCATGCATGAAATTGAGGGAGGCTGATTGTACATTAGGGCTGGAACTGTCCTAAGGCTATTAATTACTAGTCTTAATAATTATGAAGTTACACATACCCAAAAACACTAATAGCAAAAATGTGTCACTAAATACCTGCAGATCTTTCTGATCCTTCTTATTTTCTTGGTTTGGTGTTCTGGTCACAAAATCATTCAGGGTGCTGTAGAAGAATAAACTCAACTTAGCAAAATGACCAATTGCCAATATCAGTGCAGGCACTACATCCATTGGTGTCATCATACCTTAGAAGCAAAAAATACCCTGGTGGTGCCAAATTTAATTGCACAGACTCCTTCAAAACTCCTAACAATGACTGGAAGTTCTCCTGGAGGGCTACTGCAGGAAGTCTGAGGAGAGGCGAAAAAAAATAAAAGAAGTCATCAGTTCTGCTGGAAAATATTAAAGGCATGTGTTTTAGAAAGGAATTAAAAACAGTGGCAGGTGAAAACCTTCCTTTTAAACTTGGCTTTTGAATTTTAAATACCCTTGTAGGGCTGCATCTATATCTATATCTTGTAGGAGGATGTAGCATTTTTTCCAGCATATTTTATTAGGTATTTTAAATACATTTTAACTTGTTTAATGATGTCAGTTTAATTTTATTTTAACAGTAAAGCTAGCAACCAATTAAATCAAAGAAGATGGATATATTAGCTAGCTTATAGATAGAAAGGCATACAGATAACAAACAGTTGTTGATAGTCAATAGATACTGAAAAGTAGCCTTTTTTCGTGTGAATGGTTGGCTGCAGAAATATATACTAGCCTGACTGCTTCAACAAATATGAAACAATATAAAAATTAATTGATTTAAGGTAGAGACAGAAGAAGAAAGGAAGAATATGATCAACTAATAGACGCTGTATGCTGATTGGCCATTTTTTATACTTGGGATGGAGATTATATTTCTATAATGCTAGTCTACCTGCATAATCTCTGTATATTTTTAAATCTAATTTTGGCTCATATAGTATAATATTTCTCAATAAAAGAGAACATAGTAGTATCAGCATTGACTGTTACTCAGTTCATTTTTCTGACCAGAAATGGACGGTTTTTATGGAAAATTATATAGATATCCTAAAAGATGGGTTTTTTTAAGGTGCAAATGAATTTAACTGGATTCTATGTCAACAGGAATGTTTGATATGAACTAATCCACAGACATTGCCTGGACTCTAAGAGTCTGCATCAAACAGGACCTGAGGAAGGGGAATGTGTTAGCCCTATTAACCTAACAAATGGTCACAAACACACAGGCTGAAATCCAGTAGTAAGCTGCAACTAGAGTAGACCTATCAAATCAATGGAACTTGTGTAAGTATTGACTCACCAAATCCCCACGGATTCAATGGGTCTATTCTAGTTACAGCTTATTACTGGATTTCAGTCATAATGCTGGAACCAGAAGCCAATTATGATTAATCCCATCTCTTCGAGAATTGTACCCATGTGACAGATCTTTGTTGCATTCATACAATACTGTGTAGTATATCTAATGTGCATGTATAACAATATTTATGGCACTGTAAGATAACGTATGGCATCTGCCTCTTATTAATCAGGATTCCCTGGTGTTTATTGTACACCAAATTTTATAACGTCACACACACAATACAAGTGAACACAGTCTACCTACATCCAGAGATTACAATCTGCATGACTCCAAATTACACTTAATTTGAAGTCACAGTCTATTTACATGTTGTGCCCTTAAATGTGATCAGCAGCATGATCTCCTGGTGGTACAAGGCTTTAAGCTGCTGCTGTGGCTCATGATATCACGTAAAGCAGGATGCTTGGGGGGTGGATGGGATTTGCTTCAATTCTTTTGCAGCTGTCTTTTCTTTAATCAATCGTCAGCTCAATCATTATTCGAAATCGAACTGTAGCAAAGAAATCAGAAGACTGAGACTTTGAACGATAAATATGAAGAAACTGGAAAAGATCCTCAAGTATAAGAATGTGTTGCCGGAGACCAAAACCCACATCATCCATACACAATATTGCCAATTACTGTGTATGGAGGTGAAAGCTTGATTCAACGTGCTATGGATCGACTCAATGAAGAAAGCCACAGCCTTTAGTTTAAAAACCCAAGTTAACAACATGACCTTTTTGAGATCATTAGTTCACAGAAATGCCATAATGAGCAGATGGCATATCACAACAACAACAGCAACAACCTTTGATTGAAGTAACCTAGACTTGTGAAGCACCAAACATACATAAAATGCATGTGTGTGTATGCATGTACACTCTATCTCTAAAATGGACTGTGCCAATAAGTATTTTTAGTAATCCAAACAGAAACCCCTTTACCTTTGTATGAAAGCATAGCAGAACTGGAGCACTGGGATATCCACCAGTACAGACTTCTGTGAAAGAAAGAAAAAATAACAGTATAATTTCCTTTTCGAAGTACAAAGAAATATGTAAAATCATTCACTATTGTAGGAATTCAGGCTGAATCCTAAATACATTTACTCAGTGGTGCCTTGCTTCTAGTAGAGAACTGTGACTGTGTAGAGAGAAAAGTATATTTTTATAGTTTATTTACCAGAAATTATTCACCAAACATATACATACAAACACATAGACATCACAACAATAAAAAAAAAACAGGAAAACTCTGACCATGCTTCAAAGATCACTGTAGTCTGAAACTGTTTCAACTCCACCCTCTTGCTTACTCTCTTGGACATGTGACTATGTGATTAATATGAGACTATCTGTTTCATATGAAACTGTGAATACTACAGTCAACGGTCTACCACACACAATCACTGAAAAAGTGATAAAGAGGCAATCAAGTCCCTCCTATAGCAGCTTGTTTCATTCTCATCCTTACCTTTCTATCTAAATTTCCACTGACTATTTTTTTATAGTATGTTTTCTTCAGATGGCTTTTCTGGGTTTCTGTGTTGCTGATTTAGTTTTAATACCCTATGGGATTTATATGTTTACATGTTTTTATCTTATTTCTGTTAGCCTTTTCTGTTTTGAAAAATAGCATTAAAATATTTAAACAAGCAAAATAACAGGATAGGAAGGCTCTCAGACTTGCAGTTGTTTTGTTGTTATGTGTCATCAAGTCACTTCTGACTTATAATGACCCTATGAATGAGCAATCTCCAAAATGTCCTGTCCTCAACAGCCCTGCTCAGCTCTTGTAGACTCAAGCCTGTGGACTTCCTTTAGGGAGTCAGTCCATCTTGTATTTGTTCTTCCTCTAGATAACATTAAATACACTGCTCCTCAAGCAGTGGACCATGAGGGCAACTGGGTAATTGCCCCATCTCAAATTACCTGCACACAGCCCAGAGGTAGGCATTCAGAGCCCTGACCATATTCCCTACCTGCTGTGTATATAGTTGCATGCTTGCTTGCTTGCCCACATGCTTGGATATCCACTTGAGCACCTATGTCAGCCCACCTGTGATGTGCTTTTCACTTTACTAACCATAATAGACACCAAATGCCACTGCCCTTTGTCTAGTTAATGATGATTAACCCTTGTAACTCATCAGCTTGGATTAACTAAGAAAGATGCAATGAAATTAACTGTTACCTCTTCCCCTTTGATGAGGGATGGTTTCTTGACAACTTCTTTTACTAGCTGCAATATGGTGTCAGTCCTCAGAGTATTGAGTGCGCAAACCAGATCAAGTAGTATAAGCTGAGATGTATTGGCTACAGAAGAGATCTGAAAGAAGAAAGAAATCCAGGGGAAACAGCACTCACAAATAGAATTGAAATGCACTTTAGCTGGTGTATTCACTGTTTACTATCTCATCTTATGTTGTAGACATACTCAGGATATTAATCTATGGCAGGGCTTCCCAACCTTGGGTAACACAGGTGTTTTTAGACTGCAAGTCCCAGAAATCATGGCCAGCACAGCTGGTGGTGAAGGCTTCTGATAACTGTGGTCCAAGAACATCTGGGTTCCCCAAGGTTGGGAACCACTAATCTATGGCGTCCAGAAAGAGCATAAGAAAAAACAAGACATATCTGAAAGCCTATGATTTAAAATGTTTTCTAGATTCTTTATAGATAACAAAAAAGTAAATTATAAGCATCAACATTCCTCAAGTAAACATACTGACAAAGATCAATGTTAGCATTGTACAGAGAGTAACTTGACTGCTTTCCATAGGCAATTCAGCTACATCTCCCCATATCAATAGTCTGTTCTCCCTAAGAACTTCTGCTTGGAATTTAGACCTTCAATCTTAGATCAATTCAGCTGGTTGATAAAGCAGTCAAGCTCTGATTGATCAGGAAGCATATTTGATTACATACTGGGTACATCCGTTTGTATTTTAAGGGCAATTATAGTGCTACCAATTCAATAATTCTTAAAAAAAAACAACAACCAAGAAAGTGACTGATTTAATGTATTTCTTTCAGTCTCTCTAAAAGGCACACATAGTGTGATTCCAGCAGTAAACAGAGAGAATTTTAATATAATGTGCTAGGTGGTTAAAAAGCAGCTGATAATCAGTTTATCACAACTGACAACCCTACTGTGTGAAAATGGTTTTAACATGGCCCATTATGGAGTTAAACATACTGTCATTAACAATTTTCCCCCTCCCTCTCTTATCAAAAGGCACTTTTAAGCACCCTAATTTATTTCAAGTGCTGATCCTCACTTACATGTGAGAACCTTCCAACATGCTAATGTATTGCTTCAGGGCATTTACATTTGAGGGAAAAGAAGACTGAGAGCTAAATGAGAACCCACAGATTTGTCTGTGAAGTTGTTTCAGCAAATATAGCTAAAATCTCTGAGATGAAAATCTGGTGCTTCCAGTCACCTAAGCAACATAAAGCATCAAGCGGTTGTCTGGTACAATCCCTCTTCACATTTGGCAGATTAGGAAACAGATAAGCCTTAACTTTGAAAGTGAAATGATGGTATTGTTCTTTACCTTTGTTTTGCTGTGGTGCTTATGAGATTTTTTACTGTTCCACACTGCTGCTACCGCAGCTATAAGTTGTGCTCCGAGCTGTCCAGTAAGTGGATTTAAGAACTCTAGTATTTTATTCTTCAATGTCTGTTAAAAATAAAACAATGGTTTTCTGATGGACTTTAGTCCCAATTGCCATGCATCTTAATGGAATGGAATAAGCTAAAACAAACCGGTTTTAATAATAATTTTTGTTCTCACTGCTGAAACTTTTGTAATTTCCATTGCAAATAAAAAATAAACTTAGCAGGTGCATGAATATAAAAAAAGGAGAAAGAAGTAGAATTTATTAATATATTTATTGAGCCACCAAAATATCATGTTTTTTTCAAAGAAAGAAAGCTTTCGGATCCTTCAAAGCTCTGACAAACTGAACTCACCTTTTTTTTAATAAAAAAATATTTTTTAAAAAAATGACCTTTTGGCGATTCAATAATTTTTTATTTTCCCATGATTTCAATTCCCACAATTAGACCTACATGTACAATGGGAATTTTGATTTTTTTTCCAAATATTTTCTCCAGTGCTGCAAACTGGATGTTATTTCTGAAAGTAAATGTTACAATGTCTGTTAAGAATGAAAAAGCATCCTTTGTATGTGTACAAATCATGCTTTCGTATGATGCAGAGACAGGGTGTAATATTCAGTGGGATTTTTGAAATAAACATTTACAGCATCTACAAGGTACTGGCTCATTACTCATGGGGAGATGGAATTCTGTAGCTAACTTAATTCTATGGTGCTGCAAAGCTGAATTTTGTCTCACTGTGTTGTTACAAGCCATCAAGCCCTTTTTGAACAGAAAACCCTGTAATATGTTTCTATATTGAACATTAATATACAACACTTTTTATTAGAAAAATTCAAGATTATTCCAGTAGAGAAGCATCCTGTCTACAGCTAATCCACCCTTACTAAAACATTCATACTAGAGATGGGGGTATGAATATCCCTGCACAGGTGGAAGTAACGAGGGTCCGGCCCTCCTATTGCGCCGTTGTCCGCAATCGATTATCCAGTCCTGGCAGGAGGCGGAATGACAAGCCTCTCTGCTAGGTCGGAGAGTGGCTAATCCATTGTGGAGAACAGCACGATAGGAAGCTGCTGTGGAGCCGGCGGCAGCGGCAAAATCGTGAGTGGATTTTATTTCCACCTGTGTGGGGATATTCATATTCGTATACGAATACCCCCATCTCTAATTCATACCTTTGTTGACTTAAAGTAGACAGAAGAGGAGCCTTTTGTTCCAGGAAAGTCAGATGGTCTTTTTTGAGCATCTTCCTTTTTTAAAACATTCCAAAGGAGAGACATGGTGTTAATGATGCGGGGAAGTTCCTCCAAAATTGCATTCCTGGCATTTCTTAGGCTTGTAGGGTCAGCACTCAGTGGTGACTAGGAAGACCAAAAGATTTTCCATTATACAAATGCAAGAGAAATAACTGCCATATTGTTTGAAACAATTTAAGCAAGTCTGTCCTGCCTAGTAAAGACATTGTAAACCTGTGGCTAATTTACTGTATGTTTCCAAATCATACAAAAGTTAATGGGAAGTCCTATGAATGCATAGAGTTACAAACAATTATACAGCACTCTCCTACAATGTGTTTCGAAAAGTGTTCTAATTCAGAATTCATAACATATACATCAATCTGCAAAGAAGAATACTGCATAGGAACCTGGAATGTAAGATCTATGAACCTTGGTAAGTTGGATGTGGTCAAACAGGAGATGGCAAGAATAAACATTGACATCGTGGGAGTCAGTGAACTAAAATGGACGGGAATGGGCGAATTCAATTCAGATTATTACCATATCTACTATTGTGGGCAAGAATCCCGTAGAAGAAATGGAGTAGCCCTCATAGTCAACAAAAGAGTGGGGAAAGCTGTACTGGGACACAATCTCAAAAATGATAGAATGATTTCAATACGAATCCAAGGCAGACTTTTCAACATCACAGTAATCCAAGTTTATGCACCAACCACCGATGCTGAAGAGGCTGGAATTGACCAATTCTATGAAGACCTACAACACCTTCTAGAACTGACACCAAAGAAAGATGTTCTTCTCATTATAGGGGACTGGAATGCTAAAGTAGGGAGTCAAGAGATAAAAGGAACAACAGGTAAGTTTGGCCTTGGAGTTCAGAACGAAGCAGGGCAAAGGCTAATAGAGTTCTGTCAAGAGAACAAGCTGGTCATCACAAACACTCTTTTCCAACAACACAAGAGGCGACTCTACACATGGACATCACCAAATGGGCAATACCGAAATCAGATTGATTATATTCTCTGCAGCCAAAGATGGAGAAGCTCTATACAGTCAGCAAAAACAAGACCTGGAGCTGATTGTGGCTCTGACCATCAGCTTCTTATAGCAAAATTCAAGCTTAAACTGAAGAAAGTATGAAAAACCACTGGGCTAGCCAGGTATAATCTAAACCAAATCCCTTATGAGTACACAGTGGAAGTGAAGAACAGATTTAAGGAACTAGATTTGGTGGACAGAGTGCCTGAAGAACTATGGATGGAGGCTCGTAACATTGTAGAGGAGGCAGCAACAAAAACCATCCCAAAGAAAAGGAAATGCAAGAAAGCAAAGTGGCTGTCCAACGAGGCCTTACAAATAGCAGAGAAGAGAAGGGAAACAAAATGCAAGGGAGATAGGGAAAGTTACAGAAAATTGAATGCGGACTTCCAAAGAATAGCAAGGAGAGACAAGAGGGCCTTCTTAAATGAACAGTGCAAAGATATAGAGGAAAACAATAGAAAGGGAAAAACCAGAGATCTGTTCAAGAAAATTGGAGCCATTAAAGGAACATTTTGTGCAAAGATGGACATGATAAAGAACAAAAATGGTAGGGACCTTACAGAAGCAGAAGACATCAAGAAGAGGTGGCAAGAATACACAGAGGAATTATACCAGAAAGATCTGGATGTCCCGGACAACCCAGATAGTGTGGTTGCTGACCTTGAGCCAGACATCCTGGAGAGCGAAGTCAAGTGGGCCTTAGAAAGCATGGCTAACAACAAGGCCAGTGGAGGAGATGGCATTCCAGTGGAACTATTTAAAATCTTAAAAGTGATGCTGTTAAGGTGCTACACTCAATATGCCAGCAAGTTTGGAAAACTCAGCAGTGGCCAGAGGATTGGAAAAGGTCAGTCTACATCCCAATCCCAAAGAAGGGAAGTGCTAAAGAATGCTCCAACTACCGTACAATTGCACTCATTTCACACGCTAGCAAGGTTATGCTCAAAATCCTACAAGGTAGGCTTCAGCAGTATGTGGACCGAGAACTCCCAGAAGTACAAGCTGGATTTCGAAGGGGCAGAGGAACTAGAGACCAAATTGCTAACATGCGCTGGATTATGGAGAAAGCCAGAGAGTTCCAGAAAAACATCTACTTCTGCTTCATTGACTACACAAAAGCCTTTGACTGTGTGGACCACAGCAAACTATGGCAAGTTCTTAAAGCAATGGGAGTGCCTGACCACCTTATCCATCTCCTGAGAAATCTATATGTGGGACAGGAAGCAACAGTTAGAACTGGATATGGAACAACTGATTGGTTCAAAATTGGGAAAGGAGTACGACAAGGCTGTATATTGTCTCCCTGCTTATTTAACTTATATTGCAGAATACATCATGCGAAAGGCTGGACTGGATGAATCCCAAGGCGGAATTAAGATTGCCGGAAGAAATATCAACAACCTCAGATATGCAGATGATACCACTCTGATGGCAGAAAGTGAGGAGGAATTAAAGAACCTCTTAATGAGAGTGAAAGAGGAGAGCGCAAAAAATGGTCTGAAGCTCAACATCAAAAAAACTAAGATCATGGCCACGGGCCCCATCACCTCCTGGCAAATAGAAGGAGAAGATAGGGAGGCAGTGACAGAGTTTACCTTCCTGGGCTCCACGATCACTGCAGATGGTGACAGCAGCCACGAAATTAAAAGACGCCTGCTTCTTGGGAGGAAAGCGATGACAAACCTAGACAGCATCTTAAAAAGCAGAGACATCACCTTGCCGACAAAGGTCCGCATAGTCAAAGCTATGGTTTTTCCAGTAGTGATGTATGGAAATGAGAGCTGGACCATAAAGAAGGCTGACCGCCGAAGAATTGATGCTTTTGAATTGTGGTGCTGGAGGAGACTCTTGAGAGTCCCCTGGACTGCAAGGAGAACAAACCTATCCATTTTGAAGGAAATCAACCCTGAGTGTTCACTGGAAGGACAGATCCTGAAGCGGAGGCTCCAATACTTTGGCCATCTCATGAGAAGAGAAGACTCCCTGGAAAAGACCCTGATGTTGGGAAAGTGTGAAGGCAAGAGGAGAAGGGGACGACAGAGGATGAGATGGTTCGACAGTGTCATCGAAGCAACCAACATGAATTTGACCCAACTTCGGGAGGCAGTGGAAGACAGGAGGGCCTGGCGTGCTCTGGTCCATGGGGTCACGAAGAGTCGGACACGACTAAATGACTAAACAACAAAAACATATACATTGCTGATTCCAAAGAAACTATATTGATGAAAGATAGGCATCCTGGTATAGCAATCAGATGTGGAGATGAATGCAAAACAAGACATACTGGCAAATAATTTTTAATTTCAGCTCAAATAAATTAATCTATGTCCCTTCCTTGACATTTAAAAAAAATCCTATATAAGATTAATACATTTTTCTTAAAATACTTATAAAATATCATCCTCAAATTATATAATACACAAATTTTCTTAGCATCATTTTAAATTAATGTGTAGCTAACACTGCCCCCCATGTCTACAGCTCTATTTTAACATCACAAAGAGACAAACATCACACAGAGACAATTAGCTGTAAGATATACAAAGTCGGATGGTAAAACACTTCCAGATGTGTCCATATGCTAAACAGCAGGACCCTGTTAGTCTCACATTTGACCTGACATATTCTACCCAATCTTTTCATAACACAAGAATCACATGAATCTCAACAGCAACACACAACTGCCATTTTATTTGATATAATCGGAAGCACAAACTGTCAAAAGCACATACTTGGAGTTCTGTGTTAGTAGAGAAAGAGAATCATGGTTACCTTTTTGGTTTGGTTTGGGTGATCCAAAAGACAAAAATGGCCAATAGTTGTTAGTCCTTCCAAAAGGGTTAGAGGATAATCTGGTGTAATGTTCTCTCTTCTAGAATGTATGATTTGGGGAAGAAAATCAGCAATTCAACAGTTTTTTTTCCAGTCAGAATATCTGCATTCATACAGCTCTACTCAGCTTCATTAGTTACAAATTCCACCCACTGGCTAACTCATAAATCAAAGAGGAACTCATGAGAGCTATGTGTAAGTGGTGTTCTCCAAGAAGAATTGGAAAGAAACAGAGAGAATATAACAGAACAGAACAAAGAAAGTGAAACTTGCAAACACAAACACTCAGAGAGAGAGAGAGAGAGAACTGAAAGGCAGGACAAAAGAATGGCTTCAAACTACAGTGGGATGAACCAATTCAATTTAGGTGAGGTACCATAACTCACTGGTACAACACATACTTGGCACATAGATTGCTGGGTCTCAAACTTGGGTCCCTAGATATTGTTCGACTAATATTCCCAGAATCCATGGCTACTAGCCATGCTAATTGGGGCTGCTGAGATTTCAGGGCCAACAATATCTGTGGGTACAGAGTTGGGAACTACTGATGCAGAAGTTTCAAAGTCAGGCATCAACCACTTTACCCAAATAGAGAGGTTACTTACCTGTAACCATGGTTCTTTGAGTGGTACTCTGTGAATCCACACGAATGAGTTTTACTGTGCCTGCGCAGGACTCCTCGGAATCCTCTAGAACTTAAAAACATGTGATTAGTAAGACGTTCCCCTGTGGTGCGCATGCTCCACCCTCCTGTAATACCTAAGTTCCGATCATGCCCGCCGCTGTCAAAGCTCTGAAGCCCCAAGACAAGGAAGTGATGGACAGCGGGGAGGATGGGCGGGACGTGTGGATTCACAGGGTACCACTCGAAGAACCATGGTTACAGGTAAGTAACCTCTCTTTCTTCTTTGTGGTCTCTGTGAATGCACACGAATGGGTGACTAGCAAGCCAACTCACCGGATGGAGGGCCATCACGCCAGTCAGCACAGCCCTGCCAAAACTCGCCTCCTTCTTGGCCCTGATGTCTAGACGATAGTGTGTGACAAAAGTCGAAGGCGTAGACCAGGTGGCCGCTCGACAGATGTCAGAAACCTCGATACCACGCAGCAAGGCAGTAGAGGTGGCCATCGCTCTTGTAGAGTGGGCTTTCAGCACCTCTGGCGGAGTCTTTCCCGCCAACTCGTAAGCCAGGGTAATAGCACCTGTGATCCACTATAATATAGTCTGTGAAGAGGCAGAACACCCCTTTCGTGGGCCATGGAAACAAACGAAGAGGCGAGGAGAACTACGAAAGTCCTTGGTTCTAGAAACATAAAACGCCAGGGCACGGCGAACATCAAGGGAATGGAGCATGCGCTCAACGTCGGAAGAAGGAGAACGAAACAATGTTGGAAGGATCAAAGGCTGATTAACATGAAAACTTGAAACAACTTTTGGTAGAAAAGACACATACAGTGTCACCTTATCCGGATGAAATTGAATATAGGGGGCATCAGCCCTTAGGGCAGCCAACTCGCTCGCTCGTCTAGCAGAAGTAATCGCCACTAGGAACACTGTCTTGAAGGAAAGAAGCTTCAAACACGTACAAGCAAATGGCTCAAATGGGGGGCGAGCCAATGCACGAAGCACAACCTGAAGAGACCATTGAGGGAGTCGGAGGACGAATGTTCTTCAGACCCCTAAGAAACTTCTTCAGAGTTGGGTGCAAAAATAAGTGTGAAGCCTCAGATCCAATAGGTTGACAAGAGACGATAGCTGAAACATAAACTTTGAGAGTCGAGTGCGCTAAACCTCGATCAAACAGATGATGCAGGAAAGCGAGGAGGGTGCTTAGAGACGCTGGGATCGGAACTAGACCCCTAGAGGCCGTAAAGGAGGAGAAAACATTCCATTTATAAGAATATAATAACCTAGTAGAAGGCTTTATGGCCTTGGCCAGGATGTCTGCCACCGCGGAAGAACCCTCCAGGCTGTAAGGTGGAGAGACTCCAAATCGGGGTGACAAATCATGCCGTCGTCTTGAGTCAGGAGTTACGGCTGTAGAGATAGCCTGAGGAAGTCATCCGACATGGTCCTTAGACGGGGAAACCATGGCTGGCGAGGCCACCAGGGAGCTATCAAGATGGCATCGGCCTGGGACTGCTGGATCCTGACTATTGTCCGTTGGATGAGAGGAATAGGAGGGAAGAGATAAAGCAGTGCCTTGCCCCAGTCCACCTGAACGCGTCGCCTCGAGAACCTAGGCCTTTCCCTGCTCGAGAACAGAACATGGCAAAAACGTCCAAGGTCAGGGTACCCCACTGACTGCAGAGACTGGCAAAAACGGCGTCGTCAAGAACCCACTCGTGGGTTTGGCTGGTAAGACGGCTCAGGCGATCGGCGACGTCTTTGTCCTCTGTCGACACATGAATGGCAACCGGGAAAATGTGGTGGTCGTAACACCACTCCCAAAGATGAATCGCCAGGTACCGTAGGGAAAGTGAGTGAGTACCGCCCTGTTTGTTGATATAATACAGGGTGGTCATATTGTCCGTGGCAATCTGTAGTCCTCTGCCAACTATGAGAGAATGGAAAGCGCGAAAGGCCTTGATGACCGCGAGCATCTCCAGATGGTTGATGTGCAAAAGCCTTTCCGCATTTGACCAGAGGGCATGGATCTCGTGAGCACCGCAATGCGTGCCCCAGCCTATTGGGCTGGTGTCCGTTGTGACCTGTACGGTCAGTTGGAGAGGCCTGAAAGGACGGCCCACTAATAGGTGAGGGACGAAGGTCCACCATCTTAGTTGATAGGCCAACTCCAGAGTCACACGTAGTCTTTTGGAATGGTGGTGTACTAGAGGATCGAACTGGGCCAGATATCAGGCCTGCAAAGAGTGCATCTTCAGCCTTGCGTGTTGGAGCACCAATGTGGTCGAAGCCATCAAACCGAGGTGGTGCTGCGTATGGTGAGCTGAAACCATAGCGGATGGGTGAAACAGGTGAATAGCTCGCCTCAACCTGAGAATTCTTTCGGGAGGAAGGAAGACTCTGGCCCTGATAGAATCGAGGTGCGCCCCGATGTAGTCCATGGTTTGAGAAGGCTCGAGACAAGATTTCTCGAGGTTGACCCTTAGACCTAGGTCTGCCAGGGTTTGAAGGGTGAAGATGGCATCCCTCCGAGCTTTGTGATAGGAACTCGCCACGATCAACCAATCGTCTATGTACGGAAAAACCGTGATGTTGTGTAGACGAAGGTAGGCAGCCACAGGGGCCAGACACTTTGTAAAAGTCCTTGGAGCGGTGGAGTCCGAAGGGAAGAGAGCAAAATTGAGAAGCCGCAGATCTAAAATGGGGCGAAGACTGCCATCTCGCTTGGGAACTGTGAAGTAGCGGGAATAAAAACTGTTTAGAACATCCTGATACGGTACCCGTTGAATAGCCTGTTTCTGCAGGAGGAGAGAGACTTCGCTCTCTAGGGCAGGTGAGTAAGTCGTAGATCTGATGTGACCGATGGGAGGAAGCTCCTTGAACTCCAAAAGGTAACCATAACGTATGATGGCGAGCACCCAATTGTCCTTGGTAATGATTGACCATTTGTCGAAAAAGGGGGCTAGCCGGGGGGTGATAGGGTTGGTCGAGGAGCGGGGCCAGGGGAAGACAGTCAAAGATATTGTTTGTTTTTCTTTGCAGGTCGACGAAAAGCTTGACGGCACTGAACAGGTGCTTGGGACCGGAAGGAGACGGCAGCAGAGGAGGATGGGGGAGGTTTGGAGCAATTCGGAGGAGGGGGTTTGTATGATCTATAGGACTGCTGGTGGTATGGTTGCTGGAAGTTGAATGGGCGACGCCACTGGTTGCGTTGGAATCTAGGCTGCTGAGTAGAGTAGGATCGGGCTGTTTTGCGGATTTTATGCAGGTTGTCCATAACCTCGTCCGTCTTCTCATTAAAAAGGTCAACCCCATCAAATGGGAGGTCCTCTATGCGGGACCGAGCATCATCGGTGATCCCCACTGAATGGAGCCACGCGTGTCTCCTGAGGCCAATAGCAGAAGCCATGGCCTTAGAAGCAGCATCCACCGTATGCCGAGAGGCCAAGCGTTGCTGTTTAGCCAAAACAGACGTCTCTAGATGTGTATTGAGAACCTCAGCCCTAGCATCCTCAGAGGAGACCTGGAGGACTGGGAGAATCTTGTTCCACAGTTGCCTCTGATATGCCCCCATGGCAGCCTGATAGTTCAATACCTTCATTATGAAGAATGCAAGAGAGTAGAGACGACGGCCCAAGACGTCCAGTTTTCTACCTTCCCTGTTCATAGGTGTGACAGTAGAGTGGTTCCCAGCCCGAGACTGGTTAGACTGCATGATAATGGAATTTGGGAGAGGATGCTTCACCAGAAAACCAGTGTCATTCCTGTGGGTTCTGTTATGATTTTCGACACGCCTGGAAATCTGTAAAGAAGTAGCAGGCTTATCCCAGGACTCCTTAATAAGGTCTAGCATAGCTGGAATGAAAGCATGACTCAATGGAGGCGATTTCTCCTGATTGATGTTGTCGAAGACGAGATCTTGCTTAGGAGGAGGAGGTTGCTCGATATCGAGCTCCAAGTACTTCGCCATGCGGAGTATCAACTGCGAATAAGACGTGAAATCCTCGGACGGAGAGGGGGGATGGTTATCCACCACATCTGAGTCCGGGGTCGGAAGATTCGAAGGAGACTCCCTAGAAGCCTCAGAGGGCTGATCTTGAACATCTGAGACTGAAGAAACCGAAGAACCTCTAGTATAAGGAGGTAAAGAGGGCGAGCGGTGGCGAGACCTCAACGTGGAAGCACCAACCCGGGGAACCGGTACCGAAGGAACACTTTCTGGTGGAGCCAGGACCTTGCGAGAAGAAGAGACCTGAAGAGATGAAGAGGGAACTCAAACAAGAGACTCACTCGGCTGTGGTACCGAAGCCAACGGGACCGACGCCGTACGGGAGCGTTTCGATGCCCGAGAATCCTGTCCAGCGATGTCAAGTTGCTGTGAACAATGCTTAACAGCTGGCCTGTGCGGGACAGGCAAACCAGGATCGACGCAGTAATAGTCCCGGTGTCAATGTCGAGGCAGAGGAGAAGGCGATGGAGACGAGTCAGAGGGGGAAGCATAAGCGTAAAAAGAGGTGGTAGGTAAAAAGAGTTGTAGTAAGGATCGATTTCGTCATAAGAGTATTGATGCCGATCATGCTCCCCATAATGGAGCTCTTGATAGTCCGCCAAGTATCGACGTCAAGAGTGCCGAGGGATGTAAGTAACATCCCGATGCCTAGGCGACTGAACCGGTGGAGAAACATGGTGCCGCTTAGCCAAATGTTTACGCGGAGAAGCCGACGCCGAAACTTCTGAGTTCGAGAGCTGAATAACAGTTGCCTGCCCGATAGACATAGAGCTAGAATGGGCCGAGGCCAGGCTGGAGATAACATCAGCCTCTGAGCGGCCATGACTCGGAGATAGGCTCAACAATGACTCCGGAGTCTGAGTCGGAGGCAGCGGCATCAAGTCATCCGCTTCCGATTGGGAGTCTGGGTTGGGTACCTCCCTCAATGACTCCTCAAGGATTGGCGATGGAAACGATAGTTGGGCTGGAGGAGGTTCTCTAGGATGATTTGATTTAGAGGACCGCTTTGTTTTCTTCTGTTTATCAATGTCCTTCCTTTTCTTAGGAGAAGGATCACTAGCCGAGACTGAAGGTGACTTCGAGGCCAATGTTGACTTTGAGCCCGACGGGTGTTTCGATTTGGGAGCCTTAGAAGAAGACTTTTGCCTAGGCGACGGCGTGACGGGAGCCGAGGGTTGGTCTACTGGCTCAGACCGAGGGACCGGTGTTAAAGTAGGCTCCATAGTAGATGGTGATCTCGAGGTCGAAGGCCTCAGGGATTTCTCCCACAGAAAAGACCGAAGACACTGCAAACGAAGCTTAAGGGCAGGTCTGGTCAATCTCTTGCACTCCGGGCAGGAGCTCGTCTGGTGATGTTCCCCCAGGCAAAACAAAAAGCAATCGTGGCCGTCCAAGAGGGGAATTTTATTGGCACATGAGCTGCAATGCTTGAATGGGCCTGTCGGGGCCATAAAAAAGGGCGGGAAGGGGGGGGAAAGGGGGAGAGGGGAGCATCAGAAGAAAAAACTCACAGGGAAACGTCCGGAACAGAAGAACAGATTAAGTCCGAAATCCAAATCGTAAACCGTGAGACAAGCCAAAAGTCCAAAAAACCGTAATAACAAGAAGTTCGCTCTAGAGATTGCCAAAGAAGTCCGATTTCAGCAGCGGCTAAAAGGAACTGAGGCATTACAGGAGGGTGGAGCATGCACACCACAAGGGAACGTCTTACTAATCACATGTTTTTAAGCTTTAGAAGATTCCGAGGAGTCCTGTGCAGACGCAGTAAAACCCATTTGTGTGCATTCACAGAGACCACGAAGAACTCTGCCTGGACCAATAACTGCTTCAAGTGACAGCAGTTAGTACTGGCTAGGCAGTTAACAATCTGATCTGGTATAAAGACAGCTTCTATGTCCCTGCCTCCTCTTCTATAGAAGAATTCAGAATACTGCAAACCAGGAGGTAGGGAGAGAATCTCCAGCCTGTGAGTTTAATCCAAATTACACCTCTACCTTCAAGCCCTTCCCCATTCTCAGTAGGCTCAGTCAGCATTTGCAGGAGTCTCCTGAACGGCAATGCCAGTACAGGACTCAGCCAGTATCTGGAAGTGTTGGTTAAAGGGGATTCAATCCTTCTCCCTCTCCCCTGAGCAAGGAAGAGGCAGAACAAAGCTAGATCCTGGTCAAAACACAAAGTGGGTAAATTCCACCTGGTGCTTTGAGCAGGGACCTCATGAAGTCATGGTGAGTAATTACACCCCAACATGAAGGCCTGTGAGAAGGAGAAGAACCAACCCTCCCCCAGATTTCGGTTCCCTATTCCTGCTCTAAATAATGTTTTCTTGGAAATATGGACATAAAGAATGTGACATCTTCCAGAGGCTAAATCAGCAAAATATGAAAGAGCACGAATAGGGAGTTCCTTACCTTGCAGATGCTTTTGTTGACATCTTCAGAGTTTCATGTTCATATTGTTTGACAAGTTCATCCAAATTCTTGCATATTTGTACAGTAAATGGTGCCACTGTCCATCCTAAAGATCGCCCAAAGTAAGGCAAGGAATATGCAACAAGACTCACCCAAGCAGGATGCATGCCATATCCATACTCTGGCTGTAGGCCTCGAACTACAGCAGACACAAATAAACCCTGAGATGTTATAGGATGTGGATGGACATACTGCACAGCACTAATTGCCTCCTGAAAGTTAAGAGCTTTTTGCCATTCCTTAGATAGGCCTGGCTGATTTTCCATTTCTTCTTGAGTTTGTCCAAGATGATGCTCCAAGACTATCAGTACTTGAAGAAGCTTAAGCAGTTCAATTTGCAAAGGGTGCTCACTCCAAATTTGATCACGACCAAAGTTGATGAGGCACTCCTCAAGGACACAATCTTTATTTAAACCATTAGGCTTATTAACTATGATACGTTCATAGCACTTTTGACTAACATACATAGAAGCAGACAAAGAAAGAAGGACGAACTCTTGAATTTTGCATCTTCCAAGCAAGCTGCGTACAAATTCTATGTTCCTGCTCTCTTTTGATTTGGCCATTGTAGTCAGCTGTGTCATCATTCTGATCAAGACTTCAACACTTTTTACTTGGACATCTCTATTGCCAAGCACATCTTTGTGAGTCACTTTTAGATAAGAAGGATAGTAAGAGCGCAGAAAACTGAGACAGAGGTATGTCAGCAATTCTATTAATAATGAATGGGGGCACACAGATGGTGACTGAGTTTGAAGCTTTCCGTAGAAACTCTGTCCTACAAGGGCTTCCTGATGGCGAGCTAGAAGATTGTAGATGAGATTCAGATGAGCTGTGGAGCTCGTATCCATGCTAGTGGTGGCTACAGCTTCAATAAACTCTCTAGGGTTTGTTTTGAGCACCGCTTCAAGTACAGAAAAAGCATATAGCACCCTTTTGGAATCATATGGCTGCAGGTACAAGAGAATATGCTTAAAAAGAGCCTCAACTATCTCCTGTTTTTCCTTCTGCTGTTTCAGCAGCCTAGACGTGGTGAGCGCTTGAAGCTCTAGATCCACCTCCTCATCACTTGAGAAAGATTCTGATGCTTGGGTTTTCTCAGAATCTGCACGTACTAACCTTAGTGCAGTACTGGATTTGGAACTGTCAGGAGGATACATATCGGCATAGCCAACATGTTTCATGCTTTCTCTGCCATCTGTTGAGACACTATTGTCCTCACTGCTCATATCTTGCTGGTCCAGAGAAAGAGAAAAGGATGATGCATTATCACTGTCAAGAGGACCAGTGCTAGTATCAGCAGACTCCGTATGTTCACTATTATCCTCTTCACCCATCTCTTGTGAAGCTTCTGTACTCTGAAGAAGATTATTTACAGAGAGTTCATTTTTTAGCAGACATTTTGCTGGGTCTCTTTCAACTTCAGCCCATATAGCTTCCCTGTCCACAGCTGTGAACTGGCACAGTGGCAAACTTTCCTCAGAACTGCTTTCATGAAGTCCGGGAGCTCCCAAGGAATCCTGGTAATCTTTTTTCTTTTTATACCAGAGGCGCATGCCTTCTGTGGAAACAGAACAAGTTAAAATGTATGTGTGTCTATCCTTTTTTAGGCATTACAGCCTGAAAGTGGGAAATACCATTATTAGTGCTGGTGATATGGAAATACACATAGAACCCACCCACAAAACCCACCCCATGTCAATTGGACCTCTGCATGTTCAATGCAAACAAAGGTCTGAAGAAGAGCTTCTAAGTCTGTTCAGCTGAATATGCCTACATGTGATGGGAACTCTGCCAATCACCTACTTTCAGGCTATAATGCCTAAGTAAGGTCTATGTTATTACTCTTGCATTAACAAAGGAGGTTGTTCACAGATAACCACCACATCTCTGTCCCACTATCTGGACACTTAACAACAAGAATCATAAGAATGGTAAAGACCCTTTTCATATTCAAGTGAGCCCTCTTGTCTGAGTATCTGTATACAAATGGCTGTTGTAAGGAAGTAGCTTTTATTATTTCGTTAGTGGAGGCACATTATTAGCTTCTGTTTTATATTTTTGCCTGCCTTCAAGCTTTGGGCCAGCAGCCAAAACTTCTATCATGGAGAAAAAAAGTCTGAGTCAAATTATAAAACTTTAAAAAACATAAAACAGTGTGCTAGTAAGTTTTAACAGCCATAATCCTATTGCCAATTTACATTTGCACAACGAAAACTGCATAAATCTTGAAGACAAATTACTGCTCATTAATGAGGTGCCAATTCTATAGTCAGCGTGATCCAACCAGTAGCTCTAAGTTTTAGAACACAACGGTTGATACTAGATCATGTTTGAATTCCTTTCCTTTTCCCTTAGGGTCAGCAGCCTGGCAGAATTTGACATCCCTACCCTCAAACAGTTTAGGAAAAATACAACTTTGATACTTCCTTTGAACTGGGGGCTCTTTTTATTACTACCATGGCATGATAGTCAAAGAAGGCTCCAGGTTCAAAGGAAGTATGCCACCAAATGCTACTTGTGGGTAGACTACAGGAACAACAGAAGGGCACTTCACTTTCTACTGACTCAAGGACTTCCCAAAGGTAAAAGCAGGGCTTGTCACTTTGGGAAACAAAATGCTGGAGGAGACAGATCCAAGAAAGCTCATCTCAAATAGTTCTCAGGAAGGTAGCTGTGTTAATCTGTTTCAGCAACGATAACAACAACATCAAAAACAAATATTATGGTGCCTTTAACACTAACCAATTAATTGCATATCAGGCAAAATCCAAAGAAACAAAACAAGACAAGACAAAAACATGTGGCACCTTAAAAACAAACTATTATATTTTAACGTAAGCTTTCGTGGACATGTCCATTTTGTCAAGATGTATGGAAACAGAATGAAATGTTGAATTAAATATCAGTTTCTCAAGTACAACATTCTAAATATTAATTGGCTCTTGGGTGTATGGTACATCTACATGCAGTAATTTATGGCCTATGTTGTTTTAGGGTACTGTTGTAAACATTCCTTTGGGAGACAGAAAACACACCAGGCCTGAGAAAGATGAGCGGGGAGGGAGAAGGGAGAGAAGGGGTGTGGGTTGGAAGACTGCAGATTCAGTAAAACTCAAGAGGGGGGAAAAGAATATATAAAAGTAAATATAAACATGAAAGAAGATAGCAGAGGAATCACATGTGTTAATGTAGGGAATATTGACAGTTTTTACCTTTGAGCTTTGTGATGAGAGATGGGCTTGGTAATTATGAAGAAACTAACAGTGGCAGTAGATAACAGTAGAAGTATTTGGTAATGACTTAAGAAACCTAGGCTTATATTCAATCCATTTATATGGGTGTCCCTCATGCATATAAACTTTATCTCATTTGTTTCCCTCTGTATTAGTTTCAGTGTGAGTTTTCACGTGTACAATATAAGTATTTAGATACTTTTCCAAACCTGTATCTGAAGAAGTGGATATGTATCCACAAAAACTCACATTGATTCTTAAAGGTGCAGCAAAACTTTTTTCCCTTCCTGCTTTGTTTTGGTTGCCTTTTAAGGAGAATTACCTGCTGCGTTTTTCTGCTTGATGCAGTGAATAGAATTGCGCTGTGTCTTGGGGTGAAGCAGAAGCAGAAGAACAGGTTCAAGAATCCGTGCGACATCATTAAGTGAGAGCGCTCGTATCAACCAACCCTGAGCTGCGGCACCAATTGCTCCATCTGAACAATTAAGGCTGTCTAACACAACAAACAGAGACCTGCATGGAGAAATTACAGGGGCATTAATACAAAATAGCAGCGCTGAGGTTGTATTTAAACTCTCAGTAGAAAACTAAAGCAGAAGACAAGCTTTAAAAGGAAACTAAATTTTATGCCATTTTTAATGTCTCAGTAGGCCTGGACTAGTCCTGGAGTGTGGTGCTGCATGTGTGCAGTGGGATGGGGAGGCAGAGATGGCACCTCAGTAGTGAGGAAAATACTAACCTGGCCTGTAGCAACAGGCTGAAATCATGCCACACTACCAATTTGGGGGGGGGGGGGGGGATGTACCGTATTTTTCCATGTATAAGACGATACTTTTGTCTAAAATCTTTAGATTAAAAATTGAGGGTTGTCTTAGACACGGAAGTAAGGAGGGGGGAGGGATCAAAGCGCTTTGATTCCTGCTTTCCCCCTCCACTTTCTTGCGAGGAAAGTGCTTTCCCCCTCCACTTTCTTCACAAGAAAGTGGAGGGGGAAAGCAGGAATCATCAAAGCGCTTTGATCCCTGCCTTCCCCCTCCACTTTCTTACGAAGAAAGAAATGTTGGGTTAGAAAAGGGGGGGGGGGTCTTATACATGGGGGCGTCTTATACACGGAAAAATACAGTGTATATACTATATGGTGATGATATGGAGTTGTAGAGGAAGATAAGCTATACAGTGTTGAAAAAAACATTATTTTTTTGCCTATATTTTCTTTTGCCGCTGCAAAAGTACTAGATGACATACAATGCTGTGACAGCAGAATCTGCTCATACAACAGATGTTTCATCTTTCCCTCCACAGTTTCCTGATGTTGCTTTTTATATTTGCCAAAACCTTGCTGCTTAGTGTGGTAAATTGCACTAGAGTCAGTCTATAGAATCAACAGGGATTTAGTGAGTCAACTCCTCTGAAAGTTTCACTGATTCAAATGGGCCTGCTCTAACTGGAAGACTTAACTCACCAAATCCCAACTGAGTTGGTGCAGTTACTCTAGTGTAATTAACTATGCTAAGCAACAGGGCTTTGACCATTGTCAAATTCCTTCCAACTTATGGGAATGCTACTAGGGTTTTCGAGGTATGTAAGATGTTCCAGGAGAGGTTTACCATTGATACTCCTCAGTGAGTTCCCATCCTCAGCATCTCCATAATTTGTTATGGAAGGTTGCTCAACACTTCAAGAGCAGATGTTTACAGGGGATGTGGGGCCCACTACACTGTCTGAGGCTGTTCCGTCAATAGACAGATACAACTGGATTTCAAACATAGTCTTTTTCAGCTCAATTGACTGAAGTACTTATAGTTTATGAAAATATGCAAATTCAAAATAGCAGTACCTATCAAAAGATCGATTGTGGGAAGTCACTCTGCTGCCTTGGATTTCCCTTGTCAAATGCCACATGATAGAGAATCGGAAGAGTGCCTCTAGCCTTGTTCCCTGAGCAGAAAAGAAACTCAAGCAGTAAAACAAGAGTACTGTACTCAGTTCAGCTCAATGAATTCTGCAACACAGAAGTTTAATTTTATATTATACAAATGTTAATTATAGAATACAAATTGTGGAAGCCTCCACAAAAGTCCTACTCATTGGGGTGTGGAGAGGATCCTGGTGTCTCAAAGGCTATGCCATCAGAATGCAACCTTTTTCAGGTTCTAGAAAGCTAATAAGGCTCAAGTGAGACCCCAACGAGAGGTTATATGTCTTCCAAGGTCTAACCTAATTAAGTACAGACCAACTCATCACTAGAAGGTTTGCCATAAAGGAATGAGCTGCCACTATGGATGTAAGGATGGTGTGGAATAGTTCTGATGTGCGTTGATGGAAGAATTACTTGCACCAATGAAATAATGGATTTTCAAGATATTTGAGGGGGGAAAGTGCTGAATTGGCATCTGGCCTCAATGGAATTTTTAATGTAATCTTTCAAATGGCAACCATCAGGAAAAGAAAAAACCATTACAGCCTTCTAAATGTTTGGCTTTACTTCCTTCTAGTATGAAAAATATAAAATCTAGATGAAAATAATGATAGTCTGAGAAGCAGCTCATCATATTTTTCTAGTTTTTGTTTTGTTTTCATCTTTAGGAGTGTAACTAAACTACTATTGCTACCAAGTATCTTTTTAATTATCCAGTTAATTGCTTTCTACTCTTATCTCAAAACCCAGGCGAAAGGGATAACATTTAGTCATTGATCTGAGGACAGACTTGTCAATCCTTATCTTAATGAGTAATCCAAAATAAACTTCTATAAAGGTGGTTTTTGCTGATACAGTGCTGTAGTTATGTGATATGAGCAGGAAGATTTCTGCTACTTCTATCACCGCTAAGCAAAAGACATTGACTCAAGAGGGGAAAAGAACACAGAACTATTTTAATGGTTTTAATGGTTTTAATGTTTGGATATTTTATTTTGTTGTAAATTGTTTGATTTTAAATTGTTTTAAATATAAGCTTTTTAAAAAAATTATACAGCTTTGTAACCCACCCTGAGATTCTGTGATATAGGGTGGGCAATAAATGTTTTAAACAAATAAAAACTTCCCTTAGTCAGTCAACAGCTACTGGCTTTAGAAACAGTTTCAGAAAAGAGTCCTGTTTGTCATTTTTAATTTTTTGAATAGCACACTGTGGTTTCAACACTTTGGTATTTATATTTATTTATTTAGTTAGCCCGCAGACAATGGGGAAGAACCTCACCTGAGGTTGTGAAAAGGCAGAGATCATAGGAATCTCTTCAGGACACATACATACAACCAAGGCTACAATCTACCACACATTTATTTACTAGGAAGTAGGCCCCATGAAATACAGTGGAAGTTACTTTCAAGTAAATACATCCAGTTCTGTTCTAACTTCCTTGCTTCTGTTGCTCTGCTTTTCAATAAGGGACAAATTTCAGACCAAAAAGCCTTACTTTATCATGATCCAGTAATGCATGGCAGATAATGTCTTCACAGATATTAGCTGATGGAGCTAAACAGTGCAAACGGTAGAACAGCTCTACACAAGTGTTGTGATGCTCTCTTTTCTCATTGTTTAGCTGATCCCAAAGCACTTGAGCAACTCTCTGTAGTTAAATCAAAAAACATATTAGCCATTTCAGGTCAATTGAAGCACAAAATACAGGATACACAGCATTCCATGCTTTTCTGTACTGCAAGGGTAGGCAAGCTGGTGCCCTCTAGGGATTTAGACTCCAGCTCCCACAAGACAAGCTCAACGGGAGCTGTAGTCCAAGTATGTGGGCGACGTCAGCTTGCAAAACCGTCTCATTATACTGAATGGTGTTTATTCATAAGCAATAAAGTGAACATGAAAATCCTATATTTTGTAAATATATAAAAAGTGATTTCACATTAATTTAAGGCAGCACCATTTAAGCAGAATAATATAAGATAAATACTACTGGGCAGCAGATTTCTTGAAGGGCAATTAAGCAAATATATTTATTTATTGTTAACCAAAATTTTCAATGGTGAGCTTGCACTATCAAACTTGTATACATCAAGGCACATGATTTTTGACAATTTCCCATGTCACAAAGTCTCCATCACTGTATCTTACAAACAAATATGGTAGAAATTTGCAACAGTTTGGGGAAACTCAATGTGAAAACCAGATGCCCTAACTTGTGCAAGTGGAAGTGTCTGCTGCTTATACAAAGCCAACATCACACAGACAGATGTGTGTGTTCGTGCGTAGGAGACGGGAACAGATAGCATGTCTGCATAACCATACATACTGATGTTAATATCGATTTACCCGTATTTGCCGGCGTATAAGACGACTGGGCGTATTAGACGACCCCCCAACATTTCCACTCAAAATATAGAGTTTGTTATATCCCCTTTCCCCTTGCCTTCGGTAAGGCTCCGAACGGAAAAAGGGGGGGAAAAAAAGAAAGCCTTTTTCCGTTCTGAGCCTTACCGAAGGCAAGGGGAAAGGGCCCGATCTTCAAAAATGGTGCTGGGCTAGCCTCTGCAAGCGCCGCTCGCCGGCTTTGGGGGTCCCCCGGGGCTTACCTTGCACCATCCCAGGACTCGCAGGGGTCCCTCCGCACGGCGATGGGCGTTTGCAGAGGTTTGCCCGGCACCATTTTTGAAGTTCCCGCCCTTTCCCCCTGCCTTCGGCAAGCCTCGGAAGGTTAAAAAGAAAAAAAAGAAAGCCTTTTTACCTTCCGAGGCTTGCCGAAGGCAGGGGGAAAGGGCGGGGAACTTCAAAAATGGTGCCGGGGAAAACCTCTGCAAATGCCCATCGCAGCGCGGAGAGACCCCCACGAGTCCTGGGATGGTGCAAGGTAAGCCCCGGGGGACCCCCAAAGCCGGCGAGCGGCGCTTGCAGAGGCTAGCTCAGCACCCCCGCGAGTCCTCGGATGGTGCAGGAAAAGCCTCCGAAGTGCTCTGAAGCCGGCGCGCACGGTTGCGGGGCACCCCTGCCAGTGTTCCGATGGCTTTCTCCGCACCATCGGAACACTGGCGGGGGTGCCCCGCAACCGCGCGCGCCGGCTTCAGAGCACTTCGGAGGCTTTTGCTGCACCATTAGAGGACTGGCGGGGGTGCTGGGCTAGCCTCTGCAAACGCCCCTCGCTGGCTTTGGAGGTCCCCCGCCAGTCCTCTGATGGTGCAGGAAAAGCCTCCGAAGTGCTCTGAAGCCAGCGCGTGCGGTTGTGGGGCACCCCCGCCAGTGTTCCGATGGTGCAGAGAAAGCCATCGGAACACTGGTGGGGGTGTCCCGCAACCGCGCGCGCCGGCTTCAGAGCACTTCGGAGGCTTTTCCTGCACCATCAGAGGACTGGCGGGGGACCTCCAAAGCCGGCGAGGGGCGCTTGCAGAGGCTATCCCAACTGAAGTGCACCCGGCGTATAAGACGACCCCCCCACTTGGAGGCATGTTTTTCAGGGCAAAAAAGTCGTCTTATACGCCGGCAAATACGGTAGCTTTGCACTTTATTAATTCCATACTTAGAGCCAAAAAGATGATGATGATAGTGCATGGATATTTAACAGATATTTACATTTTTTGGTTAAAACTTGTACATACCAGTAAATGTTTTTATAATTTTGGTTGACTGTGCCTGGTATTTTGAATAACAGTATCATCAAGTCAATTCTGACTTACGGAAACTCTGTTCAGGTTTTTCTAGGTAGAAAGTGTTCAGAAGTGGTTTATCAATCCCTTTTTATGGGGGCACCCCGGGACTCTGCAGCTTGCCCAAGGCCATATAGAAGGCTCTTCTGGGATGCACAGTGGGGAATTAAACTCCCAGCTTCTGACTCTGCAGCCAGATACCTATCTCACTGAACTATCCAGCCAACTAAACCAAAAGCTAACACAAAACCTCTATTGAGGATACAGCAGAGATTCACTTAAGTTTTGGATGCACTCTTCAGAATTAACATGGTAAGGAATCATGACATCAGTGGTGGTCATACCACATAAAATGTTTGGGGTTTTTTAAAATAAAAAAAATAGTATATCCTTTAACATTTTTTATTGTCAACATGCTTTTTGTTTTGGGCCCTTGATTTTGAGTTTCAATAAGCACAATTACTGCTGTTCCTTAAGTGACTTGGCTCCCATATTTAGGATTAAGGATGTGTGAGGAAAGAATATTGTTGCAACAGCTACACAGAAATGAGAAACACTATTCAGTCATCCTGAAAGGTAATGTCAATACTGGTACAGTAAATAGGGCAATATATCTCAGAAACAACGTGGATCCAAAGAAACCCCATTATATTATGGCTCTACATTCATCTTTCAATTGCAAATAATACAAGTACACCACCTGATAGAAATCAGTTTTTTCTGAAATTAGCTTTAGAACTCCAGGTGTAATAGGAGGCACAGTGACCATCTGCAATCTTCCAAAGAAAGGGTTTTGCCCAGGAATTTTATTTCGCTTTATTCTGTCTTCAATAACCAGAGCCAAAGACTGGGAATGATTGATCACTTCTAACAGTACAGAGATGGCTACATTTTGAATGTAGCAGTCATTTACACAGCAGCATATTGTCATCAAGGATTTCAGCCACAGGGGGAAACTGGATTCACAGCCTCCTGAGGAAAGCAAACAAAAAGTTTAGTTATATCTTTCCTATGATATTCAAATGATTTCAAATGCTTTAAAACTGTTCCTGCTATATTAAATATTTACTAATAAATACACAGATATATGAGCAACAATAAAATATTGCAACATATCCTCTCCATCAGAGAACTGCTCAGGTTTCTAGCTTGCCACCCCCTCCCTCCCCCTCCCCACAACCAGATTTCTATGTCCAATTGACAGTTTTAAGATGCTGAGCATGTTTGGTTGTCTCTTGGCTGGTTGCTGCTGCTGCGGTTTACCACTCTACTTTTTGGGAGGAGTGACAGTATTTCTGCAAATGTTATGCTTCTTGAAACCAAACATACAAACGCCTTATCAACACCTCAATCAACCGGTCATGTTTCATTTGAAAAAGCCACTGATTAACCACACACAGATCAGAAAGCCTTTTATCCATCCCTGAACATACCTGGCTTCCTTTTGTTTGGAACAAACATCCGAAAGAGCAATCCTATTAATGTTTACTCAGTATATTCAGAGGAACTACTCCCAGTTAAGTGGGCACTGAACTGCAGCCTAAGGATATTAACATCCCGTTCTTGATATACTGACCTGTTTTAAACAGCATGTGCTTCAACTTGTACTTTGTCAATCTGCCTCACATGCTACAGTTGCTTCCACAAAACATGCCTATTCTGCATTACAAAGGCATGGCCCAGATGATTAGACTAGTAGGAACGGTCTGCTTACCAGACACTTGAAAGAGAGATGAATAGAGGTGTTCCATTTCATCTTCAGAAAGATACACAGGGAACGTAGTACAGTCCAGCAACAGATAGCACACTGCCGCGAAGGCCTCTCTGCAGTCCTCTCTCATGTCTCCCAAGTCAAGCATAACCTGGTTAATGTCCCATTCTTCCTCCTCTTTCCCTCTCTGACTACCAAGGTCATCTGAAGGAGAGGGAGGTTCCAGACCTTTCTGTTTAAATGGTGATCCTCGGACAGTGAACAGGTCTGTCAGCATCTGCTTAAACTGAGGCACAATTATTTGTTTGGAGTCCCAGGAGCGCCTTTTCTTGCCAGTGTTTGCAGTGGATTGGTAATGATTTCCTTTGCTCCCCTCTTGACCTGCGTGTGCTGTCGAAACAGTACCTGCACTGGGACCTTGTAAATGAATTGCAAATATGTATTTGCTGGCAAACTTTGCAACCAGCTCCTGGATACAGTGCAAGGTCTTCTGCATGCTCCCACCTTTTTTCCAGACATCATCTTTCTCTGGGAAGATTCTAGGGATTCTCAAGTGCTGTGAGAGCTCTGGAGATGAAGCACTAAGGGCTATGCCACTATCTTCAGACCTGAGTGGAGGAAAAGGAATGTCCTCTTCATTTTGTTGCCTTTTCAGGTCAGAAGTCAATTCTTGGCTTTCTTCTTTTATAGGGCTCTGAAATGATATAACAAGTATTAATGGCTCACTACCAAGGCAAAAAATCAAATTAAATCATCTTTACAGCTAACAATTCATGGAGTAGGACATTCCACTTACATGTGAGAAATGCATGGCTTAACTAGGCCCTCATTTTTGGAAGCATATTCTGGGATTGGGGGCGCTGTGAATGGAAAGGTAGCTCACAGAACGCAGACTTTCTACAAGCTAGAACACTGGTTCACAAAGATAGTGAAGGGTTGCTTCAGCTGTGTTGGAAACAAGGAGTGACTCAGGAATGTTAATAATGTGTCCTTGAGGATATTCATGGCCTCAGAGCCATAAAATGTGTAAGTGTGAAGAGCGCAATAAAGCATAGATCCTCCTTTCATTTGGGTGTGCCAAGGCAGTGAAGGCTAGTGATTCACCCTCCCAAATAACACAACACCTCCCCCCTAAAATAAACTTTGAAAAAGTTTATCTCTTATCTGTGCTTCTCTAGTTATGAAGTAACATGAGACTAATTAGGATGCTGCTTTGCGAAGAAGCAAACAGGGCAGGCTCAAGAAACAATCCTAAAATGCTTTTGGTTAAAATATAGCTAATGTTGCATTTTCCAATTTTCCTTTATTGTTTTATGGCTCTCCTCATGCAAATAAATTGAAATTTAGAGTCCTAGCACAAGAGTTCTCCTTCAGGTAGTTTAATTTTAAAATGTCTGTTGTTTGCTAACCTTTGAAAGTGAGTGAGTATTCTATTATTCTGTATTTTAAATAAAAATTGCTGACACTGTTTAGCTTCTCAGTTTAAGTAGCCAGGGTAGTTTTCCCATTTTGCTTTTAATATGTGATTTCTTATTGGATTTTCATCCTTCGTTTCACAGCCATATCAAAAGTATATGGTCCTAACACACATGTATATTGAATCTATTTTGCTTTTTGTTTCTTTTTTTTCTAAATTTCTGTGTCTGACTTTGTCCTGTAATTTGTTTTACTGATACATTACTACACTTGAGAATAACTTTTATTTCAGTTTTAATCTCAGTTTTTAAAATTAAAGGTTTCTCTTGTCCTCTTTTTCAGTTTAAAGAGGAGTTATTCAGAAGACAGATTTATGGTGACTGATAAGGTTTGTGGGTTAAGATAATTTATCATAAGCAAGTTTGAAAGCCAGGCTGCAATTAAAATGAAAGAACAAAGAAGTTACCAAAGTTTTTGGTCCACTAATTTATCTATGTATAGCCAGTTGTAATTTAACTGAAAATACTTCATTCAAAGAGTAAGTTGGAAACAGTGAGAACTTTTGGAGGATATTAAAAGGAAACCAAAATACGACTTCATACATTTAAAGATGCAGGATGATAATCTATAACAAGTCATGTTAAAAGAAATCTGATTAAATTTTAGTCATGAATTTTTAGTCATGAAATTTTAGAAAATAAATTCTAAAGGAGCCATAGGACTCAGTTGTCTTGCTGGAACAGAGTAGCACGACTACTCCTTTGAAAATGATTTCATGTATCTTTGCTTTTAAGGATTATTTGATGCTGGGTGTTGGTTTTCATTCTCCTTCTGCTTCATTCCAATAATTCTATAGCTGTCTGCTTGTCTCCTTCTCTCATATGGTAATAGCAAGATGGGGAACTTCAGTCTTTGAATATCCATAGCTACATCTTTTTCTCTTTCCACTGCAACTTTGTTTCCTGATGCTCTTAGTATGCTGACCCCTTTAGAAGCAAAACTATGGCCAAAATCCTGTTGCTTAAGGTAGTAAAACTCACTAGAGTAAGCCCACTGAATCAACAGGGATTTGGTAAATTCCATTGATTTGAATGGACCTACTCTAACTGTGACTTACTTTAGCATAGCATATTTACTACACTAAACAATAGGATTTGGGCATATTTCTCCTTTGAATTTTTCTATTCATCTTTGCTATCAAATATTATGATAACAGTTTTCACCAAGATAATCTTACAGTTGATCTTTTAGAGTTTTTTAAATATCCCTCTTTACGATTCTTTTATTTCACAATTTCTGTCAGTCTGCATGGATTATTTCTGAGTTCCACAATCTGCACCAAAAGCTTCTTCAGTTTTATAATGCCTTCTCTTATTTTCCATATGTCATTGATTACAGCCTCATTATCTAATACAATCACTTTTATATTTCATTTATTCTTTTATCATTGCCATTATGGTCATTTTTCACCTGTTCATGTTTATGCTTTAATTTAATCATGTTAATACAATGCATAGTTTATTTTATCTCATGTGTTATTGCTTTTCATTAGTATCCTTGACTTTTCACCTTTTCCTGTTATTTCAATAAATTTGAAATTGATAAGCACTGTAGAAGATGAAACATATGAAAATACACTAGCGGCGCAAACATTTTACTGCCAGCCTAGTTTGACTGTATCTAATTTTTAACTCTGAAGTAAATTCTCTTAATTCACAAGACCAATGACGCAGTTAAAAATAAGAATAGCTGAAATGGCTCATCATGCCACCCCTACACACATTTATTTGCAAACAAGCACAGAAAACATTTTTAGCTGATGAAAACTTTTCTGCATGCACCAGAAGACAAACAAAAAGAAAAATAGATTTTGGGATTGACATCCCCAGAGTTTAGCTACATTTAGTAAGACTAATCTTAAACGGCATATTATACTTTTTCTAAAACAATAATAGATTACTCATATTAATATTATTATGAAAAAAAACTTATGCTGGAGCACTATTTCCCCTCATAATGGATGCTGACTGAACAGTTTCCATCTTGGGTTAAGCATGAAGAAACCACCAGAAGCCTCAGTCTGTGAATTCACACTGATAGATAGATTGATTGATCTTTATTACGGTCACAGACCAGCGGATATATTCAAATATTATTATTATAATATATATTAGTATAACACAAAAATACAATTAAAAATATACAGCCTATTACAATATGAATACATTTTATAGAATCTCCAGTTTCACAAGACTGAGGAGATGAGTAAATTAAGTCAGTAAACTTTGTACCGCCTCCCATCTCAGCATCCTAAGTAGTGTGACATATAAAGTATATGGTGGCCAATACACACCATTACTAAACATCTGGCATTGCTTTAATTGGTGAAAAAAGTCACACTGAAATTTGCATTGCTGTTCACACATTATGGCTGAAATACTGTTGAGTAAGTTATGGCATGCACGGCTGATCACTTCATCAGACACAGCAAGTATTTGAAAATTCAAAAATTTCAATTTCTCCTCTAATGGTAGCAAGCTCCCATATAATCATTTTAGTCATTGAGACACCATGGGGGCTGTGAAATAGGAGACAGAAGTCTTCACTGAAAATCACTGCCAATGGTAGAGTCATCCTGAGGGCAGTAATTTTTGGTAAGTAAAGACTTCCCTCTCCCATCTCATGGCCCAATGGCTTCCTGATAAGGAAGGGGATTACACAGGAATCTCGAGACTCTCAGAGGAGAAATCAGAAAATTGCCACAGTTGATGACATTGTTAGCCTTACATAGCGTAACTTCAAGAAACAGGATGTCAGTGTATGAGAGACATGTTTTTTCATTCTGTACTGATAGTTAAATGCAGAGGATCCAGTTACAGAACTGCTGAATAGCTCAGTAATTTAGGTATCTGGGTGCAGAGCCAGAGGTTGGGAGTTAGATTCCCCATTGTGCCTCATAAATAAGGGCTGGACTGGATGATCCATAAAGTCCCTTCTAGCTCTGCAGTTCTAAGATGATGGTGATTATTATTATAATAACTACAGCACAAGAATTACAGTAGTTCCCATGGAAGGATGCAATTAATTATTTTATAAAATACATTATCAAATACGCAACACACGTCTTAATACCTACAGCATCTGAGCTTCCTGTTTCAGTACCTAGGTAGGCAGGAGGCATCTGCACTTTGCTGAGCACTTTGAAGCATGTCTTTAAGGCATGAATGAGGTCTGGTAAACTAAGAATTTCCATATTTTCAAGAAGGGACTGCACTATGCAGCTGAGCATCTGAGGCAGATATAAAGACTGCACTTCGGAATAAAGTTCCTAAAAAAGCAAAGAATTCCAAGTAAGCAAATGGTGAAGATGTGGCATATTTAATTGAAAACTGATTTCTGTACACTTTAAATTCATACTTCCTTCAAGAAAAGAGAAATTGCTCTTTTTTGTAGCCCAAAGAACAATTAAAGAAGAGACACAATTCACCACAATCAATCAGGATGTTATTTAAAATTTCTAGAACGTTCCTGCTCAAGTTCTAGGTATGTTACTGCAGACCTGTCAATCTTCTCCCCAAAACCCCTGACACATAGTCTCCAAGCAAAGCCTATCCTTTCACAGCTCGTAACAAAAAATAGTCACAAAAAGCAAAGAAGTCAGTTCTCTTCATTCACAAGTTTACGGATAACATGTTTTCTAGACTGACAAAATTGTTCCACCATCAGTTTTCATTACAACACACCACAAAAACTCATGTTACAATGTATTTGGTAGCTTTTTATATCACAGCATATCAGGCCAAAACAAAAAGAGAAAACTAAAAAATAAAGAAGACTAAAATGTTGTGGCACCTTAAAAGCTAATTGCTGTGCTTTAATGTGAGCTTTCGTGGATAAGTCCACTTCCTCAGACACAAGAGTGGGACTACATGGCTAAGTATTTATATATGGCCCCAAAAGAAAAAGTATGTCTGTTTCCTGGGTACAAGTTGTTGATAGTGTGGCATTTCAGACTTGGCAATGACCTTTAAGACCCCTGTTGATATTCAGTTCCCCTACCATTAAGGGTATCATACGTCTCCGAAGGGTATCACAAGTCTCTGATGTTTCTGTTGTGACAGAGTAAGCAAACTACTCTTGTAGTAAAGGCCAAACAAAATTACAGTTGGGAAAAACATTTTTAAAAGCAGTGAATTAACATGGATAGCTCTAGAAATGCACACAAATTTGACTTACCAAGGGTATCACATCTAGAAGGAATACCAGGAGAGTGCAGAGTTCTGAAACCGTGGCAAGAGTGACTATATGCTTAGCTGGAGGTTCTCCCTGCATAGACATATTTCTGCAACAAAATGGAAAACATAATTTCGATAAACTTTTAATCCATGTTCTACTATATTGATCATCTTTGATGTTTTTGCCACTTTTAATAGAAAATAGTTTTAAAATAGTGACCAAGATCCAATTGGATACTTTGTGCTGGCAAAGGCTTGAAGAAGCAATTTTCCTTTTTCCACATAGAACATGGGATATTCTCTGGAGGACTGGGGAACCCTCAAGAGCAGAGTTTCGGTGGCACAGAAGATTGAGGAGTAAGAAAAGGAGAATGCCTTGTTGCAGGTGCCAGACGGAGAAGAAATGAGTTTTAAAGAAGAAGAGGCTAGAGATGGACCAGATTTTCTTGCTCTCTTCTGCTGGATCAAGGTTACATACTACTGTACTGAGTTAATTTTTAATCAAAATAACCATGGTACATTAGCAGATCTAAAAGAGTTCATAAGAAAAAGAAAGCGATGAAATGTAAGATTTATAGAAGATGGTGGCTGAAGCCCTGTTCACAGCTCTGAATGTGCAATGCAAAGTTGGGCAATGGGATTGGAAAAATTGTGGCACATTGAGAGTGCTATTCACTAAGCACTTATATAAGCATGTTGCCCCACAGTCATGACAAGAGCTGTGTGATGATTGTGCCATGAAATTGTGCAATCCTTGTTGTCCGGGCATAATACCCAACACATACAGATTACATGAAGATGAGCAGGATCTCAACCAGTGTATGATTATGTGAGGAAAACCAACACAATGAATATATATTTCTTTTAAAAATGTCTGGGATTAATTACATTTTGCTCTCTGATTTAATCAGGCTTTAATCTTCCTCAGATTATTTTAATTAAAGCAACAATATAAAATGCATAGCTACCTGAAGCAGTCTTCAAAACATCTGGTCATATAATCCCACAGAAAATCTGTGCTTAAGGAGGTGATCAGCAGATTAACTGTTTTAACAATCTCAGATGCATTCTTGTTTTCCTTGATTGTGCTAAAATGAGAGTCCACAAAATTTCATAACCAATCGGTAGATAAATATATATTTGAACTATTATGAACATTAGAGCAAATGTTTGATTTAAACCGCAATTTTTTTAAAAAAACTGACTTGGAGAAAGGGAGTATATCAGTCAGTCAGTCAATCAATCAATCCCTTTTCAGACACAATGGTACCAAAACTGGGAACTGAAGATTTAAAATAAAACTGAAATTCCAAGCTCATCCCAGTCTGAACTTCTGCAGGCAGGCAGAGACCTTCCTCTTTAGGCAGGCTTTTCCTTTGTGACTGGCATCCTGAGGGTTTTTTAAAATGGATTCTTGTGCTCTGATGTTTTTAAATGTGTTTTTAATTGACCATTTCTAATATAATACTTGTTTAATCCTTTTCTAATATTTGTGTATTCATTGTTTTTAGCTTTTAAATATTGTTTTTTAATTGTTGTAAGCCGCCTTAGGTCCTTTTATGGAGAAAAGCGGGCTAAAAATATTTTAAATAAAAATAAATAAAAACTCCATACCCAACTTATCAGAGAAGTTAGGCTTGGTGCCAGTCTTCTCTGACACACTCACTCTGCTAATTTTCCCACTAAGACTTAAAATACATAGAGGCTCTGGGGATGGATGCCATGGTCACCTTCCATTAGAACCTACATGCCTCGGGGGCATTTCAGGTCTAAAAATCTGTGTGTAGTTTCATTCCTATGGGGGCGTGAAGGTCAGGGAAATACATGCCACTTTGATCACTGCTGCACATTGACTACCACAACACCTCGGCTATAAACAACTGTGGGGAAAAGCCCATAATTCCAGTGGATCCTAATGATCTCACCAGGCCATCTGCTTCTATAGGAACCAGGATGGATAAAAATCAATGCTTTTTTAAAAATCAAATTGATTTAAATCACCATTTAATTTTTTTAAAATCATATTTTCTTATTTAAACTGTCCAATGAAAAATCAGATTTTTAAAATTTAAATAATGATTTAAAACAGTTTGATTTAAATCAAATCCACCCTGGTAAGCACTATATTTCCAGTAGGTTGTTGTAGCCAGGATGCAACTGAAACTGCCTTTAAAAAGTCTTTCTTATTACTTCAACAGTTAAGAACAGGAGAAAAATAAACAGAAAGAAAACAGTAAACACAAGTCACAAAAAGGTTTTATCTACATAATATGATGATGTTAACACAGACCAAAAAATCACTGAAAAACGTCTTATTGCATACCTTGAAAGGACACTGCCAATTTGGCTATAACTAAGCTTAAGATCACAACCCAGTGTATCCTCGCAATAACGATAGAATGCTCTGATCACTTCAAGAAACAAATCAGCAATAACTGGTGGCCCTGCAAGAAAAAGAAATTAACTGAAGAATTAAATTCTGATTATAATTCATGGTAACTTTTAATTGCAAAATATATGGATAGCAAACAACTTCTTAGCATTAGGAAGCTAAACCAAAAATATTAAACTGGTTCCAGTTAAAACAAGTCACAAGGTCATTCTTTAAGCTATGTTCTGAGTATATAAACTATGATGCCTCTCTTCTTGCTATAATATACTGGAAATCCACCACACTGTATTTTTCTATTAATTTTCCTGAGAAACTTTTCTCTTACCTATTTCAGGTTTGTCAAGTAGACTTATAAGAATGCGAAATGGTTTCAAATATGCGTGCTGCTGTTCTTCCAAGTCAAATTCTGCCGACTTCTGATATAGTAGTTCTATTAAGGCCTATTAAACAACATAAAAACATTGAGATTGGAAACAAAATTAGCACTGGACACTATCTATTCCTTTTGCCATTCGTAGAGCTTCATAAATTATCAAAATGCAGTCAAAACCCAGTAAAAAAGAAAAGGTGGGTGAACTAAGCCATCCAAAGCCATCTTCAAAACACATCAGCAACCTAATACCACTGTTAACTTGCAGCTGAGGGGAAAACACAGTATCTTCTCTCACTGCATCAGATATTCTTGTGTAAAAGGGGTAGAGGGAGTGAGTTCAGCCCAGAAAAGGTGAATCCTCTACGCTAAATCCTTTGATAATCATTGAAAATGTACATGAGTTTCTCTGCAGTAGTTGTCTTCTCACAGATCTCTTCCTTGCCCTCATTTTTATAGCATGAAAGGACTACGTTGAATGAACAAGAGAAACACTTTTCAGCTCAAAGGACAAATCCAATGTCAGAAAGGTTGTGTGGGATGTTGGTCAAATGCAAATGAATGGGACCAAAATGTCAGCACATTTAAGCCTTAACCTCTTATTGTTAGCAACGAAGCCTTAGGACTTACTGTGGACAATGGTATAAAATCTGGGAAACCACCAATATGATGGTGTCATGGGGAAAGAACATAGCCATCTGGGCAACTCCAAAGAGGTTTGGGACCCCAGGAGAGCTGGACTGGGTCCCAGGGACTCAAGCTAAGTTGCAACATGTCAACAGTACAATACAACCATTAGTATGGCAATACTATTTCCTCTTACAGCACAGATGTTGGGATTACAATCAGATGGTAGCATCAATATTCTGATACTTGATTTTATGAACAGTTTGAGCTTCCACCTTGGTTTACTGCCTTGTTTAGGCAGTAACAGCCACCAAGAACAGCAAAGATCATTTAGATTTACACACTGCACCCTAATAACTTCTTAACTGGCATATGTTGGCTTAAATCCTGTTGCTTAGCATAGTAGGGGTGTGATCAGATGGCGATTTGGTTTCCAGTTTGGGCCACTTTTGGCACTGTCTGATTCTATTTACTTTCTAGTTACTATATAACATACAGGAAACCTCAAACCAGCCAGACCCTGCTCCATGTCCATCTGGATCTTTTTAGTTCCGTGGCAAGGATATTCCTTTTTTGGAGCTCACCTGGGGCAATGTGATCACATTCAGTGTTATCCTTTTCAGTGTGAACATGACCTTGCTTCCCCATCTGATCGCACCCTAAGTTGCAACTAGAGTAGGTCTACTGAATCAGTGGGGAATTTGGTGAGTCCACTCCTTCATAAGTTTCATTGATCCAATAGGCCTATGCTGGTGTGACTTACTATGCTAAGCAATAGGATTTCAGCCACTGCTTATTATAAAAACAATTTAAAGGTAAAATAAGACATAACATGAAGAACAGCATAAATACAACAGAAAATAAATGTAACAGCAAACTCAAAGTTGAAAACACAGATTTAAAAAATGAGAGACTCTGATTTCATAAGTTATTTAAAAGGCCACAGTGAATAAAAAATTGTCTTTATTTGCAACAGAAAATCTCAGAAAGATAGTGTCACATCAACCACAAGGAAGGCCACTCCTTAACTGGATGCCTTAATGGAAAAGTTCCTCTCTCTGCTAATCACCAACCTTCCTTCTTTTGGCAGAGAAACTCAGAAGAGGCCTCCTGATTATCTTAATGTGTGGCTTAGTTTCAGAGAAAGCCATTATCCAAGTAAGCTGGCTCTAAACTGTTTAGTACTTCACAAAATTAAAAGCATCACTTAAAAGTGAGACCAGACATGAACTAGGATCCAATATCTGATGAAGTGCCAGGCATTTGGTTAAACTGCTCAGCCCCAGTCAATATGCTTGTATGTCTGTTCTGGACAAACTGCAGAATAATTGCTCATGCACTATTTTGTACTAAAACATTAAAATTTAACATTATCTTTTAAAAGAAACAAGCTTTAAAAAGAACAACGGGCTATTCACATAACGTTCTTTTGAAATGGACAGAGAAGCTCCTGAAAAGTACCCTGGCACAGAGAATGTGTTGTACATTATCAACTAAGACAAAACTACTTTAATACATACTAAGCAGCTGACAGGTAATTTCTCAAAATATAGGCTGTCTTCTTCGAGGTATATCATACACACTTACTTCAACTAAAAGATCTTTTGAATATTTTCCAAAAAAATACAGCGCATGGTCTTCCAAGGACATGGAAATAGGCTCATCTGGTACATAAGTACCTCCTTTGATATCAGAACCTAAATATGCAACATTTTCAGGACAGAAAAAATGAAAATAGATTATATATTATAATGTATACAACATCATATGCTTTTAAACGAATGGTATTAGCGATTATTACAGGAGTTGAGCCGTTTGGACCGTTCTGCATCAGCTATTTTCAGTGTGGAATTTTCAGAAGTCTTTGCATCATTTGGCCACAGAGGACACCTATAGAAAAACTCTCTCTCTAATTTTATCTGACTTTTCCCAGTTTCTCTGGAGTTACACACACATATCGTTTCATACTAGAAAGGTATAGAAAACCTATAATGCATCTTGCTACCACAGAGGCAGCTAGCTGCCTGTGACTTATACAAATCATATTAAGATCACGTTTACTGGAAATATCATGCATATCATCCTGAAAAGAAGGCGAGTATACTTTGGAAAGGGCTGGCAAACCTCTAATTTTCCAGATCCTACCATTTTTGTCCATTGGCCATGTCTGTTGTAGTTAATGTGAGTTAATCTGGAAGACTTAAGATTCCCTACCCCTTAGACTAGAAATGCACATAGTGCCTTACAGTAGTAATTAAAACCTCCTAATTCAGACACATTTACAAAGATTACCATTTCAGCTAGATGCCTTTCAGTTATTTCAAAAGATAAGAAATTAAAGACAAAGATAATGATTTCAAATTCCACAGAGGTTGGGAAGTGGAGCAGTAAATTACTGAAATTACTGTCTGAAGCTAATTTATATGTATCTGTTTTGACTTGATTTCAGTCTTTTATCTGTAAGAAACTGCATTGAAGGCCAAAGGAAATGAAGACTCCAGCTCATGACATCTAAAATTGTATTTTTGAATTTAAACAAATATAGGGCCACACCAGAAGTGTTAGTGTTATTCTTCTACATGGCAAACTTCCAAGAAAAAAAGAACAAGGGACATATACTATCATGTGAGTGCCTATTTATCCTAAGGGCAAGATATAACTTTTAATAAACACAATATCAGAATTCTGCATGAAAAAGTCACATGATAGCAGAAACCCTTTTCTTAGACCATGCACTGTATCACTGGTTGACATTCTGACATCCTGTCCCCAATATGTGAAGTACAAATCTCAATCCCATGACATGGGCCACCTGTTTTAAAGCAAATGTTTTCAATTTTTAACAGTTTATATAGAATGTGCCTGAAGACAAGCTAAAAATCAATTGCATATGATGGAATATTCAACCAGCTGGTTTTACCAGAATTTTCTTCACCACTTCATAAAATGATTCCTTTTAGTAGACAAAAGGCTTTATTGATTTATGATTTTGCACTTGGTGCTCCGAGCCAAGAACTCCATTGTTCTGATAGGTATCTTGTTGAAGGAACCTACTCTTTGCAGGTCACTAGAGAACACAGCTGTGCAAACACAAAAGACTACAGATGTGGCACTTCCTTTATTAGAGAAGTCCTTGTTTGCACATAAATTTTTCTAAACACACAGTTAGAAAATATCTTCATTTAATTTCTTCAGACAACTCTATTAGCAGCTAATGTATCACACACTAGTGTTTAAGTTTGACTGTATATTAATTTAACATCCTGACATATGTCAAGATTTTGTAAAGGGTATCTCTTTTGTAAAGAGTATCTGTAATATGCTGTTTATTAGCTCAGATGATAGCTGCAGCATTTTAAAGCTGTATTTCAAGCATGTGCAGTGAAGCTCATTACAAAATGCAAAAATATACACACCAACATTGTGATTGTAAATTATACAATACCTAATAACCAAGCATATAACCTTCGGTTTAAAGACATATCTCTTCTTAAGAGAGTTTGAGCAGCTGCTGAGAGAAGATGGACTACATCAGACCGAGACAGTGGAACAGCGCTTTCACTGGGATCCTAAACAAAGAAGAAAAGGTGGATTTGATGGACACATACACTGCCTTTTTGTTCCTTCTGACTAGCAAAAGATCTTGTAAAAAATCCAGGCCTATAATTAGTTAATTGACAAAACTATTCTCATCACCAAATAGAAAAGTACCAAGCTACTGACAAGCAAGAATAGGGCATATTATGATGATGATGATGATGATGATGATGATTATTATTATTATTGATTCAATTTGTATCCTGCTCCTCTGGGAGGTTACAACACATAATAGAGAACAAAAGCAAAGATAAAAATATTAAAGCAATAACCCTAAAAACACATGCCACAAACTAATCATATAAAACCAGAGTGGTCAGAGGAAGGGGGTGGGGAGGCGGTCAGCTAGGGTCGGTGTGAAAAACCTCCCTGAAAAGCAATGTCTTTAATTGCTTCCTAAATGTCCACAGGGAGGGGGCTAGGCGGAGCTCCTCCAGAAGACGCTCCAAGAAGTAACATGGGCCCAAACCTTGGAGGGCTTTGTATGTGATTGTCAAAACTTTGAACTTGAAACTTTGAACTTTGAACACAACAGGCAACCAGTGGAGGCAAGCCAGAACCAGAGTGATGCAGTCAAATTTACTTGCACCCACCACCAGTCTGGCTGCCACATTCTGGACCCACTGACATCTCCGGATCAGACTCAAGGGAAGCCCCATGTAGAGAGCATTGCAGTAGTCGATCCAGGAGATAACCAAGGCATAAATGCATAGAAATGAACCAGCTAAAATCCTTCAATAATACTATACAAACAATTATTCTCAATTTTAAAAAAATCCCCCAATAAATGATTGCATCTTCTTCCATGCCTGCAGCAACCTTCCTGCAATGACTTGTGATGCTACCCTTGCATGATACTTGCATTTATTTGTAGCAGCCCTCAGGGCTGGGCCACAAATAGGTAAACTGAATTTGTTTGCTTACCAAAGTTGAGTAAAATGGGAAGAAGAAGAGAACCACCTCCAGTGTGTTTCTTTGTACTAGAACATTTGAATCCAGCATTGATACACAAAAAGCCTTGATCTGTAATAAATGTAAAAAACAGCATCTTATACAACAATACAGACAGAAAAGTGACCTAATATGACACAGAATACCAATTTATTGCTTTTGCTTAGAAAGTTTACCCTGTCAGAAACTAAACATTCTATCTCTGGTTATGTGTGACAGTCAAAGAGCACTGACTGACTGCTATCCGAGAGGTAAGTGCAGGGAGGGAGAAAAACCTTTCCCCTACTTTAATTAGAGATGGTGTTTAATTGATGGTGTTCTTTTCCTAAAATTTCCAACCAATGTTATTTTGACAGGACTATATCAAAACACCATAAATATAAAATTTCAATAATTCGACAGCAAATAGTATTGAAATGTTGACATTTTGTATTAATTTGAATAGAGACATCAAGCTCCTGTAATCTTGATTTGTCTTCTTAAGTTTACTCCTGCTCAAAACATCTACAAGAGCCCCTGCACTATAAAGTACATGAGTTTCCAAAGCTACTACTGGCAAGCGCCAGAGAGCCATTATGTTGAATACTGTCCCAAGTGGACACTTACTCTGCTCCTGAGCAGCTGCTCTACCAAGAGGAGTAATTGTTTTCTTCATAAAAAGAATCAGGACAAGAACCACATTGAAAAACATGCAAGTTTGCCCTCCAATACCTATTGCGAAGACAGCTGTATTGCTTCCCTCAGTGCAGGATTAGTATTCAATCTGACTATGCTCCACGCATTGGCTATTTACAAACACATTAAAAAACCCACATTACCAGTTGTGCAACCTACTGTGAGCTTTGTGTCAGTGCCCAGCATATAATTCTGCTGTTTTCCAGATACTTCTCTGTTGATGTGACTAACAACAAAAAGGGATGCAGGTAGTCTGATGGAAGGGCTGGTTAATACACTCCCCCACAGTGCCGAGTAGAATACTTCTTTACCAATTACTAGAGACAACTTCACAAGCAAAGCATCTGTTCTGTTAAGAAAAGAGGAATTGACGTTTAGTATCATTAGCAATTCCATTAAATTTGCTGTAGATTAAATGGAATGGAGTCCATTAAATCTACAGTGCTGTCTTGCATATGTTTTTGAACTTCAGCTTCATTTTACCATTTCACTGAACCATTATTGTTTGCGTTACGAAGCAAAGAAGTTGTCATTACAGATCGCACAGAATTTATTCCCCCATTTTTACATTTATCACTCTGTTAATAATTTGCTACAAGTTTTTTAAAAAAGGGGGCAGGGAGGTCATAGGATATACTATTTGGCAGCTGAGTGACAAATCAAGGACACGGACTGGCCTAAATCTGAACTAACACATGAACAAACTAAATTGGGATTGTCCCTGTAGTGGTATTTCAGTTCCATTTGTCAACCTCTCATCTAACCTACATATAGCATATTTCCTTCAACACTTGCATGTGCAATGGCTATTCAAATTATAGCACAATGGATGCTGCAAAAGAAAGGGAATTGATTTTAGGATTGTACAGCAGGAAAGTCCTCCTCTGTGCCAAACCTATCATGTGCTAAAGTCTATGACTCAATGAAGACAAGAACATGCTACATTATTACATATGCATGTACTCTTTCTTCAATTATTAATTTTGCTTTTTTGTTATTTAATTTTATTAATTTTTATAATATAATGTTACTAGCTTATAGCATTACCATGAAAACGGCCTGTCTGGGCCATTTTTGTTAGATTTTCCACTCCTTCCAAGACCCATGTAAGTTATGAGGAAGACAGAATATTTGAGTCATACTATAATTGTTCACATTTGTACACATTAAGTAGATGCTCTCCTTCCACCGTAGAAAAATTTTTAAGCTCAAAAGCCACCATAATCTTGTACACAATATGTACAAGCAGTCTTGCTTCCTTTTGAAAAATACAGTCAGGGAGAAGAAATCACATTTTTGAGGACTAAAACTTAAATGTCTTCTTGAAATGTCCAGAGCTTTAAAAAGCTTTTGTTTGTTTATGGAATACAGAAGGTACGGCACAAAATTATGATTGCTATTTCTGTTATTTCCCCATGAAGACTGTGTTTTACATTAGCTATTGCACATGCCTCTACCTCTGGTACAATCTTTTCATGGCTGCTTTCAGGTATATTTTGGTACAAGGATATTTCCTCAGAATAACTTCTTAATTTGTACCAGGAAGTAACATATTGTTTATATTTAATATTGTGCAACAAAAGCATTCCCTGTTGAATGCAGACCTGAATACCAAAAGGATATTTCACTCCCAAAGGCCAAAAGGATATTTTAATTCAAATATTGAAAGCATATCTTAATTCCAAATCCATGTGAACTTGTCCTTCCTGTTTTTTCTTTCAATTGCTCATCTTCTCCTACATCATCAACAACCTTTGAAAGACATGCGCCCCTAAAACCTATGCCAATAAATACCAGCTGGATATGGGACCTTCCTTCAGAACATGGAAAAGTTCAAGTGAAATTTATTCTTTTTATAAAGCAGGAGTTACTTACCTGTCATAGATTTCTGATCCTTCTTCCAATCCAGGCAGAAGTCCAATTAAGAAGGCTTGAATACTTGGCAGGAGTGACTTTTGGAGTGGAAGAAAATACTTCTCGTAGAGACCAAGAAGAACAGGCCTCACAGACATTGCTGCATTTGCCAGCAAGGGGAACAAGCCTGAGCTGAGGGTGGGGGAAGAAAAGCAGTTTGTTTATTGTTTTAGTTTTAAGAACAAGGGAATGGAGTCAACTATTCGCTATATTCGTATACAGTACTAATGCATCAGAATGAGCTGCAATGACTCTTAAGCTCATGTACTCCTCAGTCCAGAAAGGCCATTAGACCTCTGGAACATTCTATTTTAGTCTGTAATTTGTTGCAACACCAAAGCTCAGGCAACCTATGTTGAATTTTAAATATCATTTTTTAAAAACCAGCTCATCTTAGTCTAGAGCAGTAGTTCCCAACCTTGGATCCCAGATGTTCTTGTACTAAAACTCCCACAAGCCTTCACCACTAGCTGTGTTGGCCAGGATTTCTGGGAGTTGCAGTTTCAAGAACATCTGGGGACTCAAGATTGGGAACCATTACTCTAGAGTTAACTTGGCTTACTTTATCAAACCATGGCCAACACCCTGGTGTGATTTTATGTCAGTGTAATGCAAATGTCAAGATGGGTGGCTGAGGGGCCTAACGCCGAGGGAGGCCCGAAGAGAAAGAACAAAAAAGCGGGCCTTCTCGGCAGTGGCCCCTCGCCTCTGGAACAATCTCCCCCCAGAAATTTGTCTGGCTCCCTCGCTGGGTGTTTTTAAGAGCCAACTCAACACCTGGCTCTTTAGGCACGCCTTCCCTCCTGTCAATGCCTAATTTATTTGTTATTTTCAATTGTATTAATGTTGTTGTTTTATTTTTTTATTATTCTTGAGTGTTGTTAGCCGCCCAGAGTAGACTTCGGTCTAGATGGGTGGGATATAAATTAAATAAATAATAAAATAAAATAAAATGGTGTAACGTTTGGAGAACATTTTCTCCATACCCTAAACTGTGGCTAATTGAAAATATTGGCCAAATCCTATTAGTTATGCTCACAAATATAGCACAGATGAATAACTTTTGGAAGTAAATTGTCTCAAGTTAAGAAATCAGTGCAGACATTACCTGTTGTGTATCAAGTCAAGTGACCCCATGTGCAACAGATAATTTTACACTGACTTCTTAACTTGAGGCAATTTACAATTATGGTAGGGACAAACTAGCCAACTGGGATTAATCTAAAACAGAAGTGGAACCTTCCAATCTTCTCCTTGCAGCTAGAGCTGGAAAAGGGGAGCCGTATGCAAGGCCAAGACAAGTTGCAACTTTAAGTTGTTAGCCTTTTAAAAAATAATTACAAAACTTACCTGTACAAAAATAAGTCCTTTGCAAGCCATCTGGTCCCAATGATTTTAAATATTATTTCATAAGTCTCTAAAGCTTTTAGATGTACTCCACTAGGTAAAGCTGGATGTAAACATTGAGACAATCTTTTGCTGATAATTAGGCGTCTTGGTAGAAGAGAGTACTTCAAATTGCTTTGAAGAGCCTGTAAAACAACATGTGGGATTTTGCATTATTACTTACAATTTACATTAAGACTGATAAGGAAACTGAGGAAAAGCTCTATGAAAGTTTATGTGAAAGTTTCATACACTGTCACTGTCATCATTGGAGTTCTCCAGTTCAGTCATCAAAATTCTCACCAAGCATCTCACATGCAACTTATTATTCATTATTTATTTGTTTCATTTCTATGCCACATTTCTCCACATGATGGGACTCTTCATATACTTACATCGTAAAACATTATTTAAAAAAAACAAACAATTACAAGACCATATACTTCAAAAACAATCAACCTTTTGGCAAGTTCTTCTTATCAGTTAGAGCAATTGTTGTAATTCATAAAGCACCAAATACTTACCTGGGAGTAAACAGAATGAATCTAAAACAAGCAATATTTTGGAAGTGTCATCCTGATCCATAGAATATGCCAACGCATTACACTGATAAAATCCCTGGTATAAATGACATAGGGCTAAATGTTATTGCAGGTCCCAACTAAAGTAGACTCAGTGAATCAGTGGGGGATTTATATGTGTTGACCCATATATTCAATGAGTCCCATTCATTCAATGGATCTACTCTGATGAGGACTAACAATTGGATTTACACCACAGATCTACAGGAGAACAAAAATCTGTTGCTTTCTTCCTTTGTGAGGTATGGGAGCCAATTGGAAGTATCCAGGAACAAATGCCCACCTAGTAATAAGCTCTTGTTCCTTGATGACTATTGCATTTACAAGACATCAGGGTAGATGATTTACAACAGTGATTTTATGCAAACCCATATTGACCAAAAAATAATAAATTATCACGAACAAACAGGATAATGTGAGCCAGCCTTTCCCTGGTGAAAGGAAGTAGAACAGGCCTTCTTGACAGTTCGAGATTACAGACAAAGCTGTTTGGCACTTTAGAAAAAATTAGTTGTTCCTGCATTTTCCAATATTATAAATAAAATGGAAGTACTGCACAAATTAATCCAATGGTTCTCAACTTTTGGCATTCCAGATGTTCAGAACCACAACTCTCAGGACCCTTGACTGCTGACCACGTTGGGAATTAGAGCTTAACAACGTCTGGGACCTATGTTGGGAATGTTTGCACCCATACAGATTTAAAATGTGACATTCTGTGACACTCAGATTCACACATTATGCCTCTGAAGTTAAAAGCAAATATATCCTTTGGGTCAGTTGAGGTATTTGCACAAGGTAGGAGATTCTGGTCATAGGAAGTCAATGCCTCCCTAAGCAGTTCAGCTTTTGCATTGGGAACCATCCTTGGGTCCCTTCAATGAGAAAGGTGGGTAAACATATTTTAAATAAATAAATAATAAATAATAAACTGTAGTTACATCAGCTTTATAAAACATAGAACATGCAACTGTCATACTGCTGCTTACAAATGAGGATAGTTACCAAACTGTGTTTTATGAAAGTACGTAAAACAAAAACAAAACCATTCTTCACTGATGTTTCAAATGTTATAGCTACACAGTAGGATTTTGTATTGCAGTTCACAAATTAACTTGCTAAATCGCAGTGCTTTGGGCTTTGGTCAGTTTACTTTTGCAAGTTAAATAAAGCAATGAACACACCCTTCACAAATACTTTACACCCTGTCTACCTTGTCCCCTTTAAACTCTTCCTTTCACAGCAAATACACTTAGTAAAATTGCACTATATCATACATGCAACTTAAATAAATATTACATATTATGTTGGTAGTAAGACTACCTCTCACAGTAGCAAGTACGTTAACTGCCTTTGTATAATTTCACTCTGTTCTGTTCAGACAAACCCACTGGTCTAGACTGGTAACAACAGTTTAAGAGAAAATTTGTAAACAATGCTGTTAAATCAAGTACAGTGGTGTCTCGACTTACGAACGTCCCGACATACGACCATTTCGAGTTACGACCAGCTCCGGCCGCAAAATTTTGTTTCTACTTGCGACCGGAGCTTCGAGTTACAACCAGAAAAAGGCAGGGGAAAAAGGCGGGAAATTCAAATTGGTGGCGTTGGTGGCGAAGAGACTGCTTCTTTGTAGCTCTTTCGCCCCAGCAGTTAGAGAGTGTGCGATCGGAGGAGGCTTCGGACAGCCTGGTAAGGTGCTGCTTTCTACTTTTTAAAAACTGTTCTGGGTGGGTTTTGCAGCGTGGTTTTGGGCTGGGTGGTGGAATTATGTTTCTATGCTGTGATGGATCTTGCAGGGTTTGTTTGCTTTTTGGGGTTTTTTTCCCATTTCCGATGGGTCTTGCAGGGGTTTGTTTGGTTTTTGGTTTTTTCCCCCCTATTTCCGATGGGTCTTGCAAGTTTGTTTGCTTTTTGCTTTGCTTTTTTTGCATTTCCGAAGGATCTTGCAGGGTTTGTTTACTTTCTGCTTTGCTTTTTTTGCATTTCCGAAGGGTCTTGCACGGTTTGTTTGCTTTCTACTTTGCTTTTTTTGCATTTCCGAAGGGTCTTGCACGGTTTGTTTGCTTTTTGCTTTGCTTTTTTTTTGCATTTCCGAAGGGTCTTGCATGGTTTGTTTGCTTTGTGCTTTGCTTTTTTTGCATTTCCGAAGGGTCTTGCATGGTTTGTTTGCTTTGTGCTTTGCTTTTTTTGCATTTCCGAAGGGTCTTGCACGGTTTGTTTGCTTCCCCCTCCCCCTTCGGCTGGAACGGATTAATTGCATTACAGATGGGTCTTGCAGTGGTTTTTTTTGGGGTGTGTGTGATTTTTTTTCTTCGGGCCAGAACGGATTAATTGCATTTCAATGCATTCCTATGGGAAATGGTGCTTCGACTTACGACCATTTCGAGTTACGACCGGAGTTCCGGAACCAATTAAGTTCGTAAGTCGAGGCACCACTGTATGTAAAACAGAAGTCTCCATAATGCTAGTAAACACATATTCCTCTCTCATTGTTTACCTCTTGGCTACACTTGCATGGGAGAGGCCTATTTTATTTTTAATTTTTTTTGTCCTTCAAGGATATATATAATCTTACCAGTGAGATTTCCAGTTCATGCATCTGACAAAATGAGCGCAGATCTGTGAAAGTTTTATGCTACAATACCATTTGTTATTTTTATATGTTCTTTGTCATTTTTACAGAAACTAAGATCACAATAGTCCTTGTTTAAGCCTTGCTATCAGTAAGGTTCCCTGAATTGTCTGGTGACATCAGATTTAATTGCTCTGAACAGATACAGTATATCACAGAAGTTAGTACACTCCCTCACATTTCATAAATATTTTAGTATATCTTTTCATGTGACAACACTGAAGAAATGACACTTGGCTACAATGTAAAGCAGTGAGTATACAGCTTGTATAACAGTGTAAATGTGCTGTCCCCTCAAAATAACGCAACACACAGCCATTAATGTCTAAACTGCTGGCAACAAAAGTGAGTACAGCCCTAAGTGACTATGTCCAAATTGGGCACAAAGTGTCAATATTTTGTGTGGCCACCATTACTTTTCAGAACTGCCTTAACCCTCTTGGGCATAGAGTTCACCAGAGCTTCACAGGTTGCCACTGGAGTCCTCTTCCACTCCTCCATGATGACATCACAGAGCTGGTGGATGTTAGAGACCTTGCGCACCTCCACCTTCCGTTTCAGGATGCCCCACAGATGCTCAATAGGGTTTAGGTCTGGAGACCTGCTTGGCCAATCCATCACCTTTACCCTCCGCTTCTTTAGCAAGGCAGTGGTAATTTTGGAGGTGTGTTTGGGGTCATTATCATGATGGAATACTGCTCTGTGGCCCAGTCTCCAAACGGAGGGGATCATGCTCTGCTTCAGTATGTCACAGTACATGTTGGCATTCATGGTTCCTTCAATAAACTGGAGCTCCCCAGTGCCGGCAGCACTCATGCAGCCCCAGACCATGACACTCCCACCACCATGCTTGACTGTAGCCACGACACACTTGTCTTTGTACTCCTCACCTGGTTGCCGCCACATACACTTGACACCATCTGAACCAAATAAGTTTATCTTGGTCTCATCGGACCACAGGACATATGTGGACACAGGACATATGTTCCAGAAATCCATGTCCTTAGTCTGCTTGTCTGCACCAAACCGTATGCGGGCTTTCTTGTGCATCATCTTTAGAAGAGGCTTCCTTCTGGGACGACAGCCCTGGAGACCAATTTGATGCAGTGTGAGGCGTATGGTCTGAGCACTGACAGGCTGACTCCCCACCCCTTCAACTTCTGCAGCAATGCTGGCAGCACTCATACGTCTATTTCCCAAAGCCAACCTCTGGATATGATGCTGAGCATGGGCACTCAACTTCTTTGGTCGACCATGGCGAGGCCTGTTCTGAGTGAAACCTGTCCTGTTAAACCGCTGTATGGTCTTGGCCACCGTGCTGCAGCTCAGTTTCAGGCTTTTGGCAATCTTCTTATAGCCTAGGCCATCTTTATGTAGAGCAATAATTTGTTTTTTCAGATCCTCAGATAGTTCATTACCATGAGGTGCCATGTGGAACTTCCAGTGACCAGTCTGAGAGAGTGAGAGCGATAACACCTGCTCCCCCTTCACACCTGAGACTTGTGACACTAACGGGTCTCACAACACCAGGGAGGGAAAACGGCTACTTGGACCCAATTTGGACATTGTCACTTAGGGGTGTACTCACTTTTGTTGCCAGCGGTTTAGACATTAATGGCTGTGTGTTGCGTTATTTTGAGGGGGACAGCACATTTACACTGTTATACAAGCTGTATACTCACTGCTTTACATTGTAGCCAAGTGTCATTTCTTCAGTGTTGTCACATGAAAAGATATACTAAAATATTTATGAAATGTGAGGGGGTGTACTCACTTCTGTGATATACTGTATGTTCAACAGTCATTATGGAGGACAATGAGAGCTTTGTGCACCAGAAATATACACATATACATACTTAAAAACATATTTAAAAACAAGCTACTGACTGTCAAACAAGCCAAAAAAAAAAAATCTTTCAACCCTTCCTAGAAAAAATCAGGCTCTGGCTTCAGGGCTATTCTGCATATCCTGACAGATTTTTAAAACAAAGAAACAGTAAACAATACTGCTAACTCTGCTCTCAACTGTAAAATGCAGGTGATTTATTATACTGGCAGACATCCTGTTGCTTAATTATGCATGTGGAAGGGATAACATTCTGTCACTTCTACCCGGCATTTAATGAGTCACTACTGTGATTCTCAGGGGCACTCACACTCGCGCTGGTTTGGCTTGTGCTCAGAAATCTCAGTGGGGAGTCAGTAACTGCCAGATAGAAGTGACTGAATGGTATGCTGCTTGCCTTCCAAAAACATAATGCAGCAACAGGATTCCAGCAATTTTACTGTTGCTGTTAGACGTATAGCTGTTTTTAGGGAGCACCCATATAATAATAATAATTGCATTCTATCAAGACATTTCCAACTAATGGCGACTCTTTCCAGGGTTTTCTGGGTAGAGAACACATAGAATTGGTTTACCCCTCTCTTCTTCTGGCAGTGCCCTGGGATTATACAGGTCGTATATGACTACACAGGCTGACTCTTCTCCTAAGAGGTAGGGAATCAAACTCCCAACCTCAGGCTCTGCAACCAGATATCTAAACCACTGAGCTATCCAGCCATGGCAGATTATAACTTTTAAATCAAACTATCATGTTTGATTTAAAAATCAAACAATCATGTGGATTATATAAATCTTCAAAATATCAAACAGAATATAATATAACAATGAGTGGTGCCAAGTAAAATTTTAACTGGAAGCACTGGATATTAAAGTCAAATCACTCTTGGGATAGATATTCAGAAGTAGTTTACAACTTCTTTCTTTCGGGGGGTGCTCTTAGACCATGTAGCTTGCCTAAAACCACACAAGCGGACCCTCCTCCTTCAAGCCACTGTGGGTAATTGAAACTAAGGAGTGTTGCATCTTCCTAAACTATCCAGTAGCTTTTTGCCCCATCATTCACAGATAACAATGTGTACCAAAAATTGAATACCTCATTTACAGCAAATATTTTCAACCATAATTACACAAGAACAATATGACAGGTATGTTCTCAGGTCATTTGCAAACAAATGATGTTCTGGCAAAGTCATTGCATGCACCACTTGCCATCACAACTGGTTAGTAGCCTAGCCAAATTTCTCTACAATATCAAAACTATCAACTTCATAATCCTCACTATGCTGTTGCCATTTCAGTTGATGCCATTCAGTTGACTGTAATTAGGACCAATTACAGTCATTTTGCCTGGAATGCTAATAGGAGCTTTCAAACAGAAATACTCAGCATGTGATTTATTAACCATTACTGAGAAAGACACGAAACACACACATAAGAAATACACAATAATCTGCGATTTCAGACTTCCAAACTTTCCTTGCAACAAACCTAATAAGTACTTGCTTCAAATTACAACTACACTAAATCTGCAGGTAGCCACCCTGTTCTGCCCACAGACGGTGTGATCAACGTTCTAGTACCCACTTGTACGTAACAAACTACTAGCTTCTAAAGTTCCCTCTTTATGTTGCATTGATGTTTTTAAAACATCAATATATTTTCAGCTATCGTAACATGATCTTAAAGAACACATACCCCTTGTCCTATAGCCAGTGGGGGGGGGGGGGGAGTTAAATAACATCTGTCTCCTGCTGTTCTTTACTTAGCTTGCAGCCTCCCATAGCTATTGTTCCTTAAACAAACACACAAGATCCTTACAGTATGTACATAACATGGACAGCTTCCATTAAAAGTACCAAACAAACTAATAGAATGATAAAATGTCAAAGAGCACAGAACCAACAATAGGGGGGAAATGATTAAACCCTAAGGAAAAATAATGGCTGCATAAGTACTGCACTGGAGGAAGCAGAAGTGGCCCATAGCTTGGAAAAGTTAATTTTCTGAACTACAACTCTTAGAATCCCCTGTATTGAAGACACCATCCAAAATATCTTTTCCAACCTTTGGAAAAAACTCTCACTCCCTCATAGCCATCTATAGCAGAACATTGGGCAGACGCACCCCAGAAGAGCATGCAAAGATCATCTCAAGACGTAGGCAGATGTGTGAATGGAGAGGAATCTCGCACTATTTAAATGTTAAAGGTCAATAGACACACGTTGAAATAGGACTAGAAATGGATGAAGGCACTGCAAATGACAAAGCACTGGTTGACAATCTTGCTACTCTGGTTTCGGTCAGTTGAAACTTCTGGGCTGTTTTAAAAGTCCCACACAAAACAAACTGCAGTAATCCAAATGAGAGGTTAGCAAAACATGACTCATGACAAAACATAATCCTTATGAGTTAAAGGATGCAGAGGTCAGAGTTAATTACCAGTTCCGACTCTCAATGCTTATAGAAAGGTTGTGGAGACAAATCTTTTCAACCTGGCTTTTTAGAACTAATGTTTAATGAGTACAATATTTAGTTGGTTGGTTATCATATTTAAATTGTTTTATTAGAATACTCTCCAAATTAAGAAGGTAATCAAGACAATGCAAACAGTTTTTTCTTGGAAACTTCAAGCTGATTCTGTTTGAGCCCAAACAAGACTATTCAACAGGCAAGAAGTTCCAGAGTTTGAATGTCACAATTTTTACCATGAAACACAGCTTCTTAATATCTGTCCCCAAACTTCTATCATAAGATGTTGTTAAGCAATGGCTGAAATCCAGCAGTAAGTCAAAACTAGAATAGGCCCATTGAATCAGTGAAGATTTGGTGAGCCAACTCCATGTGTTCCACTGATTCCTTGGGCCTACTCTGGTTGTGACTTACTACAGGATTTCAGCCTATATCTCCTATCATCCACAGCCAACATGGCCAATTTTTAGTGACAGTGAGAAATATAGCCCAGGAACATCTGGGGAGCCATTTGGCAAAAGTAGCTCTAATCACTCCACTGGAGTTTGACAACATCTGCTACGCTGTTACATTAACAGGACTTCGCCCCCCGCCCCAGCAAATGCTCCTGCTATCCATGCAAGGAGGAAGTACAAAGTATGATGTGTGATCCAGTCTGTATCCTTCAATCAACCACTATTTGTGTTGTACTTTGCAGCATAGATATTTGTAAAATGCAGCCATTGCACCCTGCTGTTAACTCTGCCTGCTAAGTTCCCTCAAAGACAAATAAAACTCCCTTTTAAAAGGCCTTCCCACTCATTCACCTTCACTTTTCTGGATGCAATTTGTTAATAAAAAGAAAATAAAACCTCATTCTTGCTTTGCCACTGGGAAGATGTACACATGTATAGTAAATGCACAACAGTTTGTTCAGGAGAATGAAATGCAACAAGAATGCTGGCCTGAACACAGCCTAAGAAGATTAAGGGAATAGAAAACCAGCAGCAGATGGGCTTTTGAAATAGAAAGGCTGGGTCCTGGGATTCTTAATTCCTACTATGCTGTTACAAATTTCACAAGCTGCATTTCAGACCAATTTCCTTTAACTAGCATGTCATGAGTCTACACTACACAGCACTCACAGAGGAAGGAAACTGCTCTGTTTGATTGCAAGAGGATAGCTCTTTCCATGCAGTGAGCTGGACAATCCTCAGACTTGTAGAACCCACTTCTCCTGAGAGCCAGTTTGGCATAAACTAGGACTTGGGAGACCTGCATTCAAATCCCAAATTGGCCATGAAACCCACTAGGTGACCCTAGGCGAGTCACACACTCTTAGCTTGACCTTCTCAAGGTTGTTGTGTGGATAGAGCAGGGAAGCGGAGACTCCCATATGCTGCCCTGAGCTTGTTGGAGAAAAGATATGATCTAAACATGAGAAAGTTGCAGAAAGGTCTGCTTTTATTAGACCAGAATTAGGTATCTGGCTGTAGAGCCAGAGGTTGGGAGTTCAATTCTCTACTGTGTCTCCAGGGAAGAGAGCCAGCTTCTGTAGTCATGGGAGAGATACACAGCACCAGTGCATCCCCAGAAGAAGAGAACGTTAAACCACTTGTGAATACTCTATCAGAAAACCCTGAAAAAGGTTGCTGTAAATCAGAGTTTTGATGGCACACCTGTATGCATGCATACATACATGTTATAAGCTTAATGGAACTCTGGTTAAGCACTCTCTAATGTGCAATTGTTACCTACAGAAAACACAAGAACACTCTTTTTGTATTTTTGTAAGCAATTTAAAAAATACAGACTTCACAGAGTCAAAGAGGGTGTGAAATATTTCAGAAGACATTTCTTACTAAACCAAATTCATCAGCATTTGAATCATTTTGGAAGCAACTAATAAGACGTTTGTCAAAGTAAGCAAAATATAGATCTTACAACAAACAAATAAAAGCTACATTCTATAATTTAATGAAATAATTACAATTTTTTAAGGTGAAACATTAACACTTGCTTGACACTGCAGTGAAAACAGTGAAGTTGAAACGAGATTTTTATGTTTGAAACATGAAAAGTTTCCCCAACCACGTGTGTCTCTTATTTTTTACTTTTACTTCTCTATTTTGGACTAAATTTAGCAAGCTAGCACATAAGTTATGACTCATCACACAGGGCTGATGGTATGTTTCCTGATAAGAGTAAGGTTACTGAGTTAACATTTTCCCCCTCCAACATTGTAGATATAATTGCATGTCATTAAATGAAGGTGTAGCTTTTATTTATTTCTTCTACACTGAAATTGCTTTTTCAAGTTGGCTTTAAAAGTCTTCATTACTCATATCCACTCCAAAATATTGCTGAAAAATGAGAGGATAGGAGGAAACTTTTCAACTCTTAGAAACCAGCATGATAACCAACCACATAGTGCTCCAACACATCAGCAGGAACAATTTCCGTATAAAGAAACCTCATGATCTGTCTTTACAAACTATTTTTGCAATGTGAACAATTTTAAAATTTCTCTCCATTAATCTAGTTTGATATTTTGTTATTATTTTTGTACTATGATACCAGTCTTAGCCTGCTGATCAGCCATCTGTTAGAATAACTAGCTATAACCTTACCTAACATGTAGCCTTAAAACTTAATTTTGAAGCAATTTTTAAGAAGAAGGATCCTGGGAATTAGCCATATTAGTCTCTGCAGCAAAAACAATTAAGTGTTTTGTCACACCTTAATGACTAACAATGTTTATTTAGCATAAGCTTTTGTGGGCTGTAGCCTGCTTCATAAGAGCCACTTCATCAGATTTTTAGTTCAAAAAATTAGATACTGTACCTTGTTAAGTTTGCCAAGAGAAGATATAAGATCTGCCCATTCACTTGAAGATTCAAAGTTCCTCAAAGCTTTATCAATTGCTGAAGAATAATTTCTGTATCTATAATCACCAAGTAACTCCTGCTCCTCGGGGTCCATTTTAAATTTTCATAGCAAAAAAGCTTCTTGAGAACTAAAAGCAAGCAAACAAAAAACAGATAAGAGTCCCAATCGCATTTGACATATTGAAATCTTTGTCAGAAGTATCAGTTAATATACCTCTTTAGAAGCATTAATGTTCTATATTCAGAATGCTCTCAAGTTATAAAAAAAGATTCATTCTACTTTCATAGAAGCCTAGAAGTTCAAATCTACTCACCAATTATTTCACTGAAAACATTCAAGCAGCAAAAATATTAAGCACAAAGAATACATTCATTCACTTTCTACAATAACACCATTACTCCAAATCCTATGTGAAATACCACATGTATTAACAATATGCTTTTTGCAATTTGTCAACCAACAGGTTCACACGCAGTTAGTTATCCATCCCACTGCACGACTGGAGGATTATGAGTATGCAACATTTGACCAACTGGCTCCTATTGGATGCACAGTTGCTGTTATGCAACTGCATGATGCAACAGGATTCTGGATGCAAATTAACAATGTAAGTAGCATAAATATTTACCAAAGCACTATTCCAGATTTCATATTATCTAATTTGCTAAAAGCAAGCACTGAAGGTTTCTCTGGAAAGCCACTATTTTACATTACTTCCCTTGAATCAAAAGATATGGCAAAATGATTACAATGTTGGCATGGAATTTGGGAGGTTCAGGTTCAAACCTCATTGATTCAAGAAATTCACCAGATACTCTTTCTCAACCTAACTGAAGTATATTACCTTTCTCACTGTATTTTAATTTTATAAACAGTTAAAAAAAGAGTTCTGATTCTTTCAGCGATCTAATTGTCAGTCAACTGGAATTATTTGCATGCATGAAGACACAGGTAAGAGGCAGGTACTGAATATATCTACCAAGCCTTAGTGACCAAGTTAACAATTAACTCTTAATGAAAGCAAAACCAAACATAAGTTAGAGAGACAGCTTACAGTACTTGCAAGAACATAGCAGGTTCTGGCTTAGCTGAAGAATTTGAATACTGAACATTGGACCTCACAGTGGAGTTCAATACCATCCATTGTAACTTTCTGGAATGCCTGAAAGAGATGTGGCTTTGGAGGACTATTTCACAGTGATTTCAGTCCTTTCTTGAGGGCCAGTTCCAAAAGCTGGTGCTGGATGCTCCCATTTGACACCTTACTTGTTGACCTAGGACAGGGGTCTCAAACTCAATTTACCTGGGGGCCACTGGAGGCAGAGTCTGGGTGAGGCTGGGCCGCATCAGATTTTCCGCCAAGCGGAGCAAGAGCCCGAGGAAGCCGCCCGGGAGTTTCCTTAGCCCGGCTGGGGCTCCAAGGAGGAGGAGGGGGCACGCGAGCCCTCGTCGCCCGGCCACGACCCCCTCCAGCTCCTTCTTCACCACCACCACCACCAGCAGCAGGACGAAGAAGCGGAGAAGGGAGGGAGTGCCGGCAACCGCCTAACCGGGGGGAGGAGGGCACGACATAAAATTTTAAAAAAAAACCCTCACAGAATTCGCCTTGCCAAAGGAGAAAAGCCCCCACCAGTACCCGCGAAATTAAACAGAACGGGGCAGGGGCCCCCACAGGTGCACGCGCACGCACACAAACACACACACATACACATGGAGGTCCGGCAACCTTCCTCTGAGGGACCCCCTCAAAAAAAGGCACACTCAGCAGCAGCAGCTACCCCCACCATGACAGAGGAGCAAACTTTGCGAGGCGAGCCCAGGCAGTCTCCAGAGCCGAGGCGGCTGAAGCAGGACGAAGAGGAGGAGGAGGAAGCACCACCGGGCGCTGAGACGGCCACTGGCCGGGCTGGTGCTGGGGGTACCGAGAGAGAAAGAGAGCCAGAGAGCCGCTTCCCTGGAAGAGGCGGCGGCAGCGGCGGCAGCTGCTGTTGACGGCTTGGCTCGGGCGCTCGGGGAAAAGGGCCGGCAGCGCGCCTTGCTCGCTGGCTCTCCCCCAAGACAGCGCCTCTTGCACCCTCCATCCGGAACTGCAGCCTGCCAGCCGGCAGACAGACGGGCTGGCTGGCAGGCTGCAATTCCGGATGGAGGGTGCAAGAGGCGCTGTCTTGGGAGAGAGCCGGCGAGCGAGGTGAGGCTTTTTTTTGACTCTTGACAGCAGAGGACGCGTGGGCGCTTCAGGGGGGGGCAGGCAAGGCAGGGGCCACAAACTATCGTCTGGCGGGCCGCAAATGGCCCGCGGGCCGCATGTTTGAGACCCCTGACCTAGGAAGTCCAACAGGGTGCTGCCTGGTCCATAAAACTACTGGCATCTTTAGAGCAGCCACATAAAAAAACTGAAAGAGATCATTCTGAGAACCAAGAATAGGAAGATGTCATACTGCTCTTGGGCCTTTTCTACCTCCTTCCAAGCAAGTTGGTGATATCATTCTGGACTAGGAGAGAACTTAATCCAGATAAGAGAGAGATGTTCCTTGGTAGCATTATGGCAAATCATGGAATAGGAGTCAAATCTGTGTCAAACTTTCCAGAAGATGTACATTCACTGTTTGGCTATGCTCCTGGATCCACATCTGAACTCTGATTAAATTGATACATTACTGTAGTTACATCTCAGCTATATTACCACAAAGTATCTATTCCGGATGACCCTGAATGTGCCCAGAAAGTTCCATTAATCCATTAGAATCCTGCAGGAAGACAGCTTATTAGAGATGGAAGCTGGAGATATACAACTCCCTTGTTACAACAACATCAGTGGCTTTAAATTCATTTCTAAGCAAAGTTTAAAGTAGTATTTCTGATTATCTTTAAAGACCTAAATAGATCAGGATCAGGTTGGAATTTCCTTCCCCAACATAGATCTGATCAAGTTTGTATTCCCCCCAACGTCTGAGATATCTATTTATTATTTTATTTATTTATTTTATTTGACTTGTATGCCGCCCGCACCTTGCAAGGGTCTCTGGGCGGCTTCCAACATCAATTAAAACAGTTCAGTTGAAACAAACACACTAAAAACCAATATGGTTACATCTATACTTTACAAAAGCAAAAATAAAACCAAAACAAAAACAATCTAGATCCATAACTCTATCAGTTAAAATTAAAAACCTTCAATTAAAAAACTATGCATAGGCTTCAATCCCCCTTTCTAGGGAGACCCATCAAAGCCTCCCCTTTGATGGCATTCCTCTGGCAAGCAAAGCCCTTGCTCATTGACACACACACACCTTGAAATGAGCAGGCTGCTGATTTTAATTTTTCTTGGTTTTGCTTAGTTGGTTTGTGAGTTATTATATACCTCTTTTATTAGTGTTTTTATGATAAAATTGGAGAATACTGTTAACAGTAATGCACAATACTGGATGTCCATCGTAGACAGAAATGACAAGCATTCATGTAATAAATACATCAGCAGTCCTTTAATACTGTAATCCGATCGCATTAGCTGAATCAGCAGTGATACACACTCTTATATCCATTAGTACAGCATATCCAATCCAAAATTCTTTGTCTTTAGTTTTGATTGATTCTTTTACTAAGCTTAGAGATAACATGCTGACAACTGGTTTTTTTTAAATTCAATGTACAATCATGACATATCCACTTAAGTATATATCAAAAGTTATCCCACCTGGGCAATTCCAGAATTCCTGAAGGGTATGGATCTCAGTCTTATTCTGCATTAATATCATTGTCAGTGTTGCTATTATTACACATTTCTGGGCATAGCTGCAATTCTTATCTTATTTACCATAAAAATAATATCAACTAGAAATGTTTGATACAAAAGCAAGCTACACACGGCCACCAAGCACACTTCACAGCTGAACAGGTAGCTGAGACCATGTACATTCAAATCTACCCTGGCACAACATTCTCTGTTTCACCCCACTACTTTAAAGAGGAGTGGAATGAGTATCTATATCTTTCTGAAGGCAAGTTGCACAGTCCCTATGGAAACAGACAGGTGTATATTGTGTATACTTTGAAACCAATTTTAAATTTTGCACTGTAAGCTACCCAGAGTATTTCTAACAAAAATGCTTAAACTACCTCCCTATATCACAAGTATAGTGCACCGAGCAGTAATTTTACATCTGAATATATTCATGAAAGAGTGCATGTACACACAAGTGAAAATGCTTATGGTCTGGTGATGTGTTGGGAAACTGCCTCACCACCCTATACTATGCTGCAGAAACAAAGAAAGATTAAGGCATTCAGGAGTGGATTTTTATTTGGAGGGACTAGGAGATCAGAACAAATTCCTGGCCTCAGAATTATTTAATGCATGAGCCCTGCTGGGTCAAACAAAAAGTCTATTTAGACTTTGGCTCCTACAGTGGCTAGCCAGATGCCTGTGGGAAGCTCACCAGTCTGACATGAGAGCAACAGCACCCTGCCATGTGTGTTCCGCAGTGACTGGCACTGAGAGGCATATTGTCTCTGATACTGGAAGTAACAAAGAGCCCTCATGACTAGTAGCCACTGATAGACTAGTCTCCCTTTTTCCTCCCCTTTTCTAAGTATGCCTTTTGCACTGTGCTACACATGAGATATCTCAGAGATTTCATTGTAAACAAACGGATCCTGCAAACAATACACATCTGCTACTCTTGCTGTAGAAATAGCTCTCTGAACAACTACATTCTTACAAACAACTCCTGGCCAGCAAGCAGAAGCTATTACTAAAGAGCTACAAGGAAAGAATTGGATGAGGCAACATTAGAAGAAGCATATGTAACAAAGTGGGGATCTACCCCAAAACCAGTTTAAACGTCTTCGCTCTGAAAGCATGATGGACTTTTTGGGATGCCTGCTTGCATCCTCAATGATGATATTCACAACTGTAAGTACTCTGATCTGAATAATTACCAGCAACCTGGCAACTCAATACAAGCAAATAGGCTTTAATATGACTCCTAAGCCTCAAACAGTAAAAGGAAAATGTTCAGCAATTCTTAAATCAAATGCAGCACTGTGGTACGAGAAGTTGCACCTGCCAGAATTCTTCCTTTCTTGGGGCAATTCAAGAGCCACATAACATCTAAAAACAACAATTCCATCTTCTCTAGCCCGCGACATGCACAGGGATCCTGGAGTTAGTGACCCAACACAGGAGTAGTAGGGTCTCCCTCTGGATAAATATCCATGTATATAAGAAGAAACACAGAACAAAACAAATTCCAAATATCTGACAGCTGCTTCTAAAATAGAGTCACATGAGAGACTTCTATAATAGTAGACAGTCAGTACGATATTCTTTCAAATCTTTTGATACAGCCCATGGACTGATTCAAATAAAATGAGACTGAGTGACATTAATCCAAATACTATTATAACCCACTTGGCACTGCCTCTCCTCCTCTCCATGTTGCTTTGTAGAAGAGGGAAACACTGCAGTGTGTGGCGGTGAGGAACAGCCCTTCAGATGTCAAACTAGCTTTATTGAATCTCTGTTTTATTATGTCTAAAAGAACTTCTCCTAGCTCAAGACAGCCTCTATTTCCCTTCTCCCTTTTACATCAGCTGTGCTGACCCAGGAAAGCACACCAATGGTAGGGAATGTGACTGCATTAACTAAGGAATACTCTAGCAGCTTTTCTCTCGTTTTTTGACAGGGAAGGCAAAGGCAGGGAGCAACTGCTGTACAGCACTACCAGCTCAATAGCTGGTACCAACACCCAGCAATAGCAGCACAGTGAGGCAGGATACAACCTGTAGGATACCAGGAATGGTGATACACAAACAAATTGCATCACACACAAACACACAAGATGTAATTTGTTTGTGTACACCACACAACAAATTGTGTCTACATATATACATACATATCCATAGTTGAGAAAGTGGAAAGCCAGCAACCTAGTTATTGGTCTGTTTTTCTCCTCTTCAGGTGCAATTCAGAAAAAAGAATAAGTATATTCCCTTTAGAAAATAACCTCATCTATTGGAGATCAGCAACCTAGCACCCTCAGATGTTTTGGGCAAGAGTTCCCATCATCCTCGACCTTTGGCCACGATGGCTGAGGTCGATGGGCGTCGTAGTCCGAAACCTCGGGGGGGGGCACCCATTTGCTTTCCCTTGTTATCTATCACAAAGTGAGAGCATGCTTCGAAGAAATGTGCTTTGTTCCGTCCTTCCGCCAGCCAGGATGAACACACCTGAAGGAGAGGAAGGGGCGGCTTCGGCTCGGCCGCTCCTTCCAGGGCCAGCAAGATTACCCCCTTAGCAACTTCCCACACAATATCCTCGCCGCCGCCGCCGCCGCCCAGAGAAGGGAAGGAGAGAAATGCAAAGAAGAGGCACTGCAGACCAGATGCCCCCAATGCTAAGGCAAGCGGCAACCACCACCCCTCCATCTTCTCTACTCCCCACCTGAGGAAGAAGGTAAGGGCGGAACGCCCTGCTGCTCCCACCGAGATGAAAGGCACTGCAGCAGTTTGTCCTGCAGCCGCCGCCGCTGCCGCCCTCCCGCTGCTACGACGTGTCCCACGCCTGGGCGGGTCCGAAGCAGAACCCGAAGTCAAAGGCAAGGGAGGAGGAAGCCGGCCGTGGGGAGTATAGGAGCTCTTGTTATTTATTCGCCCTTCCTCCCGCAGCCAGCTGGGGAGGTACCAAGTTGAAGAGCGGCGGTGGGGAAACACGGAGGAAGGAGTAATGGCAGCCAGGGCGAACTCGTCCCGTCTTCATCGTCTCCCTTCTCAGGGCCATAAATTCGGTGACTTACACTGAGTTGCTTGGCGTCACAGGGACGCTTGCGTCCACCCCGGGGAGATGGTACGTTCCAGCAGCGGGTGTGCGGGCTCGTCGCTTAGCGCCAGCTGCTGGCAAAAGCCGGCACTTGCCGCCCAGGAGGAAGGCTATGTTTTGGTGAAATCGCCGTCATCTTTAGTGCCTTCCCGCTGCGGTCAGATAGGAAACGTCAGATTAGATAATTAAATGTACTAGGCTTTAATTTGAACCTTAATAAGATTCTCAGCACTTAAATTATCATGAATAATACATTGTTAAATGGAAGGGTGTAAACTGGTGAATCATTTGCTGCTTTCAAAGCCCTGACAGCTCCTGCCACCCGGGGTCAGGGTTGTGTTTGTGTGGGTAGCTCCCCCTCCCCTCTTCGGTTCCAATCGAGGACATCGGTTATACTGTATATCATGTAACAACTAAGACACAGTGAAGGCTGATTCTGGATCCATTCTGCTAGACGAAAGGGTCAGCAGAGTCTAGCGAATTGCCCTTATGGAGAACATCATACCAACTCAGAAGAAAAAGAGAATTCAAACTGCTAACTTTATGACAATGTGGAATCTCATTCAATTCGTAAAAGACAATGCTCCAGTATACGAACTGCATGTGACACACTCAGATCTTTGGATAACTTTTTTAAAGCTAGAATAACAATGTGATCAAGTGATTTTGATCACTCTTTTCTACTTCTGCTTTCTGTGTCTTCAATGTGTTTGTTTTACAATAAATTGTGTTAATAAAAAAACTCAGTAACACAGACCTCTTAAGTGAAACTGGAAGAATGTTATTGTTTATTCAATAGATGATGGCAGTGATTAAGTTATACAGTGCAAATAGTTTCATTTTTAAAGCTGAAGTAAGTAGACCATCCGGTTATTCAAGAGTAAAAGACACTTGGAATGAAAGGGTAAAAGGGCTGCAAGAATATCACAGGTTCATATGGGCAGTATAGGTGTGGGGGAGGGAATGCTACAATGGACCACATAGGAATGTGTGTTTAATCAGGATATGAAGCTGTAAATATCTTTGAGTGGGCCTTATCTGTGTATGGTCCAAATACAAAGGTAGACCAAATCCAAATTACAGATTAGTTCTTTCCCACAATGTGAATTATTCAATTTAACAAGGTTATGGATACACAATAGCACATTACGTTTTGTCTTTTATAGACTGTCCTGAAACCAAGACCATCTGAAAAGAGAATCTAAAAGATATCTTTGTGATGTAAGGAGCTCTGATTGAGTAGACTGTTTCAGTAACAGCAACACAAAATTTGACTGCTTCCCACAAAAAGGGCACAAGATTCATAAAAGAAAATGCATACAATTATTTATTTATTTATTTAACTTATATGCCGTCCACTCTGATGGGATAATATCCAAGTACATGGAATATATTAGTCAAATCAATATATTGCATTTAATTTCTTCTGCAGAGTAGTTTTACATGAAGAACTGCATCTTCATAGGGAAGGGGGATGAAGTTAATTTCAATTCAGTTTTATTGTATGTTTTATTTATATCCTGCCCAACTAGTGGCAGAGTCACTACTCTTTACTATTTAGAGATGCATTCACATCTTTACTACTTTTTAGAGACGCATTCACAAGACAAGGAAAACATGAGACACACACAATATTGTTCAAAATGAAATCAAAATACAACTGCATGCATATAGTAAGAAAATTAAAAAGAAACAGCTGAAATATCCTTATATTTGCTGTTTCACAAGTCTGAACAGCACAATAGATAAATCTGGGAAAATATTTCCATTATTGTTTTACCAGTGCTTAACCCTTAAAAAACAACCCTAAGATACATTTCAAAAGCTCTTTCTGTATATTTTAATAAACTAGGCATAAGTAATATATTTTTGTAAGAGTGACATACAAAAATACATGTATTTATGTTGCAAAAGGGAAGAACAAAAGGCACTGATCTAGCGTGGAGTTATGCTGCACCATCAACTTTGGGAACACAGGGGGCCTAAAATAGAGGGTTTGGTGTGTTTGTGTTTCAGACAGTTGTGTACTTTTTCAAGAGTTGCCTCCAAATAGCATTCTGCACCAGACAAGGAATCGTCTGCCAGACCCCTCTAATTGCTAAAGTAGCAGCTCAGCTTGGAAGACAATTGAGAGATGGACATGCTGTGTAGGTGATTTTTTCCAGCTGGTAATTTAGTTTCAAGATATATATCCAGGCAAGAAGCCAGAAGAATCTTGTTCCCAGTGATTACACAAGTGATGCACTGAATTTCTAACATGAACAGACTGACTGATTAGAATTGCAAAATATTTGGTTCGTCTTCCTTCTGCAAACAGAGCAGCAGGCATTATTTCTTCATGGTGCACCAACAATGGAAAAGAAGGTGGAAAAAATAGAAAAGGAGAGGGAGATAGTCCTTGATTGTGTTGTGACCTACCCAGCTAAAGCCTGCACAGGAACACATTCATCCGTCCACATATACACAATCCTGATAGTGTAACGCAAAAGTGTAAGCTGATATTTAAAAAAATAATAAATTCCAGAATGCAGTGGCTAGCCTAAAAGTGAAACAGCACGCTGACTGTACCCTGCCTAAACACAAAATAGCTGTCTCAGCAGTTGCAGAGGGCTAGGGAGACTCCAGTGACCTCACTCTGAGTCCTCCTCAGAGTCTTGGCAGGAGAGCTCTGCAGCTTCCTCAGTAGTTCTACTGATGTTACAATTTAACAGACTTTTGTTGCAACTTTTCTTTGAACAGAATCAAAGGAAGATTTCAACCCACAAAGGATGCACGTAGGCCATGAGTAAAATATTTCTCAACCAGATAACCTAATGTAATGGAGTGGTCAAGTGCTGGCCTAGGTTTGCTAAAACCAGTGGCAGCTGCTGCCCATTGTGGTTAAGTAGGCTGAAAGACACAGCAACCAATAATGGGTGGAGTCAGGGCACAAATAAGCATTCACACAGAGAGAGAGAGAAACATGGTCACCCAGAGGCAGGCAAGAGTCTAATGGCTGGGGTAGCTTAAGCCTGAGGTAGGGCAGGGTCTCATTTACCCTCAGGGACCAGCTACCACTGATAATGGACCAGGATAAGCAGGAAAGATAAGCCTCCTGTTTAAGGAGTTATGACTGCTGGATAGCTCAGTGGTTTAGGTCTCTGGCTGAGGTTGGGAGTTCGATTCCTCACTGTAACTATTTGACAGGGGCTAGACTTGAAGATCTGAAGGGTCCCTTCCAGCTCTGTTGTTCTAAAATGATGATAATGAGTTTTCATATTTTCAACCTTTGATGATAAACTGACAAGTCAGTAGTTAAACAGGACACTTCAGTCAGTTTCTGATAAAAAGGAATTCTAATAGTTTCAGCCAAAAATGAAGATAATTGACCAATCTTAATAATCTGAATGATCAATGTGGCCAATAGAGGCACACACCACATAGCATTCACTTTAAAAAGTTCAGGTATTACTGAACCCGGGCCTGAGGCTTTTCCTGGGTTTTAACTTGGAAGCTAGTGACTTAATTTCAAGCTCACATGAATCTCTCTGGGAAGTCAGAATACACTGATTACGGAGGAATTCAAGAAAAAATTGGACAACCATCTGTCAGATCTGCTTCGGTTTGGATTCCTGCACTGAGCAGGGGGTTGGACTCAATGGCCTTATAGGCCCCTTCAAACTCAACTGTTCTACAATTCTTTAAGAATATCATCAGTTACTGGTTCTCTATAATTTCTAAAGTATTCAGTATTCTAAAATATTGGAGAAACAGGATTTCTAAATATTGGCTGGACTGTTCCATGCAACCTCACTGAACGCAACAGAAACTACTGATCAGAATAATATGTAATTGTTCAAAGAACAAAGGAAAAAGATCATCAAGGGCAGTTGTTAATAGCTCAATAGGCAGCAGCAAATCTGATAAACTGTTTATTAGCAGTTTCCACCCATAAATCTAGGATTAGGAGCACAGATTCCTGACAAAAATTGAAGCACTTGCTCTCCTTTAAAAACTAAGGCTGGAGGCAACAATAGAGATATGACGAAGAACAGCATATTAGTGTTTAAAGTGCTACTTTCTTTTCTTCTTTTTTACCCCTTTTATTTTGCTAACATATGAGACAGGGTAACATGGCTGCTTGTTTGGAAAGGCATAGCGTGTTGGAGACAGATAAAACTCTCTACCCTACACTGTGTTTCGAAGGAGCACAATTCTTAAAATGTCATCATCATTACAGCTGATTACTCAGTACTGGAATTACTAATTGGAATGATCTAAAAGAAAAATCTCCACCTAATCTCCTGTTATCAAAAACTTTACGCATTCAGAAGCAAGAGCAATATAGCAGATAAATGGGTTTATCTCAGGAAGAAGCTCACCAAGGCTGAACAGTTTTATCACTAACAAATTGGCCATGAGGCCCATTAGCCCCAGGAGGTAAAAGGGCCAAATAAACTGGAGTCTCAGCTCCTTCATCTGGTGATTTGGTGGCTCTTGGGCCTGCCATGTCTGTCCTGACCCACCCAGGACAACAGGCATTGAGGAGGATACCATCCCCTTTCCGTGTTTCATTCAACATCCGTGCTTGAATTCGGGACAGAACTGTCACTCCGATTTTGGAAACACCATAAGCAGTATTGGGCCAGCCCTCCTTCTCATGCACCCCCTTCTTGGTGTCTTCTATAAATTTTTCCATGAGTTTCACTAGCTCTTCTTCCGTGATTGTGTTGCTACGAAACTTCTCCTGCAGATCTTGGTTGCATTTGGGAAGAGACCGAACACTTACCACACTGGATACATTCACTACCCTTCCTGTGACAAAGAACAGCAACACAATCCATCATTAAGAAAGTTGTGCAAAGAACAAGAACAGGTAGAAATAATAAATAGCACATGAAATCACTAAGAATAAATTATACAGGAATTAGCATACATATAAACAGAAACACTTCTACTAATATCTTGAGGAAATTCTAAGAAAAAAAACCACAGACTGATGAGAAATCCAAAGAGTAGGATACACAATTTTAGAGTTTAATTTTCTTGAAGCTATCTCACTAGCATCTTAAACAGATACACACTTTAATGAAAAGTACTGTTACAATCATAAGCTGAAATATTTGGGGATGTTATCTAGTTTATTGGTTTATTTATTTATATGCCACCTTTCTCACCATATGGGACCCAAGGCAGCTCACAGCAACTGCAACTGTAGATCAACAGTTTAAAAAATATTATATAAAAATATTTTAAAAAACAATTAAACATATAACAAGATTAAAAACAAATTTAAAAAACATATAAAATCTGTAAGTTAATAAACAACACATTCCTGAGACACATTACTGCTTAAAAGCCTGACTGAAGGGGAAGGTCTTTGCCTGATGATGGAAGGAGAAGTGGATTATGCACCATAATGCCAGCAATTTCACTCACTTCATAAAATGACTCAGCATTTTAGGAGTTGGGTAGATTGTCTGATCTTGCAATATTGTATTATAGAAAGAAAAAAAAACCTGTCCTAATATACTGTAACCCTACTCAGACATTTTTATGGAGGTACCAAATGTGTAAACTTGGGCCAGTGGGAAAATGCAATGCAACCTTTCCTGCATTGAGCAGGGAGTATCTCCTGTGTATCCTCATTTGCCGTTTCATATATCCAGTAATCAGTGCCTAAATAAGGTTCCTATTGTTGTTCCTTCACTAAATCCCTGTGAAAAGACCTCCATTATTGTGAGCTATCCTGTAACAGCCGAAAAATGGCCAAAGCACAGCAGTCCGTCATTTGGATGCGTGTAGACCATCTCAGGTGTCATCCACACACATTTTGTTTAGATATGACAGTGATCACTGTTTTGAAGACCCTAACATGAAGACTGCTGGCTTTGTACAGTATAACGAACTTCATATTCATCTCCTCCTGTCTTACAGAGGTCTTTGCTAATACTCTATCTCATAGGAATAAGAAATCGCTGTACTGTTTCTTCACCCTTTGTTACTACTGGATCAATATGCAGAACTTACCTTGCGGTTTTATGAGTGGTAATAATTCATTGCAAATATTTCTGGTTGCAAAGAAGTTTGTTTTCAAGGTCACTTCTGCTTGTGTTTGAAATGGTGTGGTGTCCTCCACTTTTTATGATGGCAAAGAAATGAAAATGCAGAAATACAGGAGTTATTCAGAAGTACGTTCCTGTGCAAATGCGTTATTTCAAACCAACTCCCAGATACTGTATCAGGATACTAGTACAGTACATCTCTATACAATACTAATTCAGGTTCTTTCTTGCATTGTACCATTTTTTATCCTGAACAGTAACTGAGTATAACTGGGACAATTCAGCTTCCTCTGTCTTTGCTCACAACCAGTACTCATGATGTACAGTGCACAGGATGCTTCCAGGATGATTGGTTGTCACAATATTTGTGAGTACCTTCTAGTCTCCACTGGAAATGTAAAAAATAAAAATAAAAATAATTTCTACCAGATGCTAGTTACCTGTGCTTTGCAGCTTTGTATTATTTTGATTAATTTTACCAAATACACATCTGAGACCCTTTCAAGATTCTTCTGACACTGAAAGAGCTTTTGCATGTAGACAGAAAGATCAAGCTCATGTCTATCGTACTGGGTGTGATAACTGCTGATGAGTACATGTACTCATGACCATATTTCTTAAACTACATTACTTCTCTTGCTTTTTCCTGGAATTAACCATTTTCTGTGTAAGAAAACAACAATGTATGGGGTGGCCTTGAACTTCAAAAGAAAACAGCACTCATCAAGATCATGAAGTGCATAGCAGATATTGCTGCAGGCACCTTTATGCTGCTTAAAATACAAACACAAAGTTCAGTCCTGCTGTTCCATCACAATTGTACACATCATTAATTATTACTACTATTAATTATAGCAGCAGCACCTGTTCTTGTGCTAGGTTCAGTTCCCAAAGTATGTGCAATGAGATAGATGAGTCTCCCTCTTCAGGTGCAAAGACTATTTCTCACACTCTTTAGAATCCATGGTGAGTCCACCCTCATCAGAAGTGGAAGATCAGACAGTGGTTTTTCCACAAAAAGAATATTACTACTGTTGTTGTTATGAGCCATTTCTGATTTATGGCAACTGTAAGAACTAAGGATCTCCACAAGGTTCTGTTCCCAATAGCCCTGCTCTGTTCTTGCAAACTCAAGGCTGTGGTCCCTTTATTGAGTCAAGCAATCTCCTATTTAGTCTTCCTCTTTTCCTGCCTTATTGTCTTTCCCAGTGATTCTTGTCTTCTCTGGATAGCTTCAATTTAGTCATACTACTACTACTACTAGTACTTCCAAACACTATTATTGCAAGTGTTACTTACCTTTGAAAGCAATTCCTGCATTGTTGACTAGCACATTCAATCCCCCGTACTTTTCCTTTAGGAAATCCCGAAGAGCTCGGATACTCTGAAGATCATTGATGTCCAGCTGGTGAAAGAGGGGCTTCAGTCCTTCCTCCTGCAGCTTGGCCACAGCTGCCTTGCCCCGTTCCACATCCCGGGCTGTCAGGTAGACGTCCCCAGTGAACTGTTTGCACAGAGCCCGCACAATGGCAAACCCAACGCCTTTGTTGGATCCGGTCACCACGGCAACAGCAGGGATTGACATTGTCTCTACCAAGCGAATACCGATCAGGAAAACACTTTAGCAAGACCCCAGGCACACAATTCCATCTCCTTCCATTCCTCCCTCCCTCCCTCCCTCCCACCCGAGCAAATAAATATCTGTGGCGACACAGATGAATTTGCTGTAGAAGAAAATCATCAATATCATCAGATCTGTTTCACGAATATTCTTCTGGGGTAATTCCTACGGGGCGTCCCAGTTAGCCAACTGCAGCAAAAGGACCCCTTCCTTGCGCTGTAAGCGATCCCCACCCCTCTTTTCTGCCTGCATACAAGAGCCCTCAGCGTCAGGGGCATAAAACAGTAAGTTGTGCGTGTGCACGTGGATATATACAGAGTATAGAAAGAACAAAATACACTCCTTTGTGTGTGTGTGTGTGAAGGTAATGGCTTGCAGCGCGTGGTGTTGGAACCTCTGTGCCCTGGACCTATCGCCCCTCCCCGACTCACGTTTGAACAGGTAGCACCGTCTGTGAATAACACGAGTGCCTGATCCGAGAACACCGGCTACCCCCCAGCTCACCTTCTTGCCTTTAGAACGTGCGCAAGGAACAAAAGTTCAGCCGAAGAAAGAGCGAGTCTTCGGATCTTGCCTCTGACTCGATCTGCGGGGTGTTATCGGTTGTCGAAGCTTTAAACCCTGCTGCGCATGCTCTGTGAAGGGTAGGGTGCTGTTTTTGCGAGAAAGGCGGTTAGGCCCGCCTTTTTGGCAAATTTCCCGAGACCCAAAGGCACAAAAGTCGTCCTGTGTAGCCTGCGGGAGAAGAGAGCAGGGCTGAATCATAAGAGAGAACAGGATCACGTGATGGTCTGTTCCTTGATGCTTTTCCTCTGGGTGTTATCTTTGGTTCATTGTTTGCTTATGGAACAGTCTGACAATTAGGTTACCCATTTACTGTACGTTCAGGGATCTCTGATACTAACCTAAGGTGCTGCATAAAGTTCACACAAGCAAGCCACAAACAGCATGTACGAATAACGCACTGTATAAAAGTATGATCCAGCAGGGGGAAGATTTTGGAAGGACAGAGGAAGCTTTGCGGAGCTCCTGTAACTTAATGGCATAAGAATTTGAAAATTATCTAGGTGTGTCACAAGGAGAACAGTGAAATCGTAAATATGTATGTTCAGAAATAAGTAAGCTACACCTGCAGAGACTTGCTCTCCAGAAGCAGAACTGCTGAACTTCAAGCCTACACTCTTTGTGCAATGTAGTTTAACCCTTACACAAATGACGTAAGAGACTGGGATGGAGGGGGGGGGTGTATTTAGGAAGCTAAAAGGATAGCATAATTATTAGATTTTGGACTAGAACTCAGAAGACCTGTCCTTCCAAGGCATGAAAAGTCCTGGGTGGCTTTGGACCAGTTACACAAGCTTGTTGTGCAGATAAACTGGGGAAGAGGAGACTCGGGTAAGGTGTCTTAAGTTCACTGGAGGAAAGGTGGGATGTAAATATAATGAAATAATACGAGTCGTGGTGCCATTGTTTTATATGGGACGAGCTATTGGCCAGAAGAGAAAAGCAAACAAAAATTACCCTCATTCCCCCCTCTTGCCTCTTCCGTCTTCTGGGAGGAGGTTTTCCATTTGGCTTTTCTTTTAAGTGATATGTGCTGCTCTGATACAATTCTTTTTAAAAGTTCACTTCCTCAGCCCCTTCACAGAGGCAAGGAAGTGCTTAATTGGCTCTCTCCTTAAGACACTTCACAATATTGGCAAATGGACAGCTGGCCAAAAAGGCTTGCTTGAGGTCCATATGCCATTTCAAGGTGAGGACTACACCAAATGGCATACTGGATCTCCTAGTAACTCTACATAGCCTGATCCAGCCCACTTAAAAACAGGTGTGTAGACAAGCCCCTGTCTCTTTCAAGGAGAACAGGATTTGAAAGAGCTACAATACAGAGCTGGTGACAGTGGCAAAAGATCCAAATACAAAACAAAACTCCCAGAGGATAAACACAATAAAATGTTGTAATTTTACAACCCTGCATACAGCCTGTACTTTGTATGACTGGGAGGGACCTTTTTGAGTTAGATTGACTGTCAATCACTTAACCAATCACTTCCTCCTGCCTCAGAATCACTTAACCAATCATTTCCTCCTGCCTCAGAATTCAAAGAGAGCCCTGCCTCTCTGCTGTATTTCCCTCTCTTTTGTCTGTTGAAGTCAGTTATTTCTTGGTTGTTTAGTTTGCTGTTATCTGTTCACAATTGTAAGTAATGAAACATTCTTATTTTTTCTACTACTAATGTCTCAGTTTGTGTAAGTGTTAGTTAATGAGAAAGGGGTAGACTATTTGAGGAACATGAAGCTATTCTCATCTGAGTCTCCATACTTTAGCTGTGTATCGAAAGGAGACTTTTAAACAACATTCAAAACTCTGCAATATAAAAGTGGGAGGCAGCAAGCATAAACAAATTGCTCATAAAGTGTGGAGGTATGCAGACTAAGCTGATTAAGAGTGACAGGGCAATAACCGGGAGAAAAGTCAACTTTTTTTTAAAAGGAGAGATAACAGCATTTTAAAGCAAGAAAGAACAAAAAATGAGAATAACCGTGAGTTCTGCTGGCATCTAGATTAACAAAGTTTTGCATGGGACTGGATCGCTGGTGTGCAGACTTGCTAACAATTTATTGAAAAAGTAATGTTTAATGCAACAAATGAAACATCTTTACTACTAACATTAACAACGATGAATTAATTTGGGATCTTATTAAAAATTGATTAAACAGACTATGTTTTAAACAGATGTTCCAAGCTCTACGGTTAGAGCTTGGAAGTGAACTTGACTGGTCTGGTTTAACTGAATCTGGCAACTAGCCCTAACAGACAAACTAATACAACCTGGCCAAGGGAAGACTCAAAGAGACTGGAAAACTAGGGACACCTTTGCCTGAACTGTGTATACAGAGTAGTCCAGGATTCCCTCACTCTCAGATGCTGTTCTGTGTTAATACAGTTTTCAGAAAGACTTTAATTCCATAATGACTGAATAAAATCCAGTTAACAGTAAAACACGAACCACACAAATTCATTATGCTTAAATTCTTTATTGCTTATTTTATTATGTTTTCAAAAGACAGTAGAAAATATTTGCAAAAAACAAAGTACAAATATGAATCCTTTATTGCTTCACAGCCAATTAGGCTGTACGTATGAACAGAAATAAACCACTCTTCAAAAAAGAGAAAATAGAATAGAGATATGGTCAAATACAAATTAAAAAGATTTCTAGATTTTTTCAACCTAAGCATGTGTCATAGAGACTCCATAGCATGATTTTGGTCCAAATTTTTTTAATTTATTAATTTTAATATATAATTAGCCACATATTGTTGTATTTTAAATGTACTCCATTTAATATTTTAATAGGTTTTGTAATGTCTTATAAGTGAATATTAATACAATCTTTTTGTATTTTAACTCTCACACAAATAAAAAAACAAACAAATAAATAAGGAAGCAAATTCCAGTGAAATGAATATGATATTCTTAAATTTGCATGCTTAAGATCATAATAATAATGGCATCAACAGTGGACTGGATTCCTGGGAAAAATGAATGTGTGCAGAGTTTCATTGATTACTAATTTTTAAAAATGATGTGGTAAAATAACAAAATGTTTCTCTTCATCTACAAATCAAACTTTTTGATGTTAAATGTTCATGTGATGGCAATGTTTAAACTGTCATACCATGCACTAGTAGTTAACCGTTTTGATCAGATGATCTGTGAATGCGTATTCTGCCTATCCTGACAAAATTTTCAAGTACTATAAATACTTGTTTGGAAATAACAGAATTTTACTGTTAGATTCTTCAGATTTTACTGTTAGATTCTTCAGATGCCTGAAGAAAAGTATTTTCAGATTGTCTCAAATGAGGGCATGGCTTTGTCAGGTGGGCAGTGTTTTGCTTGTCATTTGCTTACTCACCATGACTCAGCATTCCTGTGTTTGATCATATGAGCAACGTATTTCAACATCTTTGCATTGTACTTTGGCCAGTGTAGAAAGTTCTTTCTACACTGGGCAAAGTATATTTATCTTTTACAATAGAAAAAAAAGTTATTGGGTGTGCTTTGAAAATAAAATGGTTTCAGAGAAGTATTACATGGCTCATACTTTAACTTTGAAGTATACGAGGGAAGAAAAGAAAAATTAGAGGCCTGAAGGTGAAAACCTTATGTGACAAGCTAAGCACAGGCAATAGAGATACAACAAAACCCTTTGAAAAGTTGCTGTTGTTGAAACTGTGAGGAAGAACACAACAACTTGTGTTAAATTTGAGATCCGATACATTCCTTCTATAGAGCACATATCTGGTGAGATGTTCCCAAGATAGATTTTACCAAGTGGCCTGTGCATTTGGGGCACTGCATATTATTTCTGCTCAGAGTTCCAGCCAGCTTGTTGTGCCTTTAAGGGTGTTTAAAGGTAAAGCTTCCCCTTGACATTTAGTCCAGTCGTGTCCGACTCTAGGGGGCGGTGCTCATCCCCGTTTCCAAGCCATAGAGCCAGCGTTTGTTTGTAGACAGTTTCCATGGTCACATGGCCAGCGCGACTAGACACGGAACGCCATTACCTTCCCACCGTGGTGGTATCTATTTATCTACTTGAATTTTTACATGCTTTTGAACTGCTAGGTTGGCAGGAGCTGGGACAAGCAACGGGAGCTCACTCCATCGTGTGGATTCGATCTTACGACTGCTGGTCTTCTGACCTTGCAGCACAGAGGCTTCTGAGGTTTAACCCGCAGTGTCACCACGTCCCTTAAGGGTGTTTAGGGTTGCCATATTCTAATTCTTCAAAATGGGGCAGCATAATGTTGATATTATACAAATTACAGTCTACTTTGCATAATATGCTAATTAATGTAGTTTTTTTTCCATGTTATGCAATTTAAGCACATTCAATAGCTGAAATCCTCTTTGCATAGGGTAGTAAATCACAGCAGAGTATGCCCATTGAATCAGTGGGGATTTGGTGAGTCAACTCCTCCATAAGTTCCTTCATTCAAATAGGCTTGCTCTAGTTGCAGCTAATTTAGGCAACAAGAAGGGCCAAAGTGCTCAAGTAGTTTAGAGGCGAACAAAAGAAGAGAGGCAGTACAACTGGAAAGAAAAGAGCAATACAAACATGTTATTTTTTTTTAAAGAAAAAGAGAACAGAGAGAAAGAAGATCTAACAAAGGAGAAAATTCCTGAAGAATTTAACTTTAATTGCCCTAACAATTAGTCCCCACCCACACCAGCCTATTAAAAATACTTTTGTATTTTATTACATTATTATTTTTTCTTCCATTGAGTACAGCAACCTACTGAAGTAGGTCAAGCTAAGAAGGAGAGATTGACCCAAGGTACCCAGTGAGCCTCATGGCACAATGGAGAAGTAGCAGGAAAAGAGTTCTCCTGAGTGATGTCAATAGGATTGGCCTTGAATTAAACATTACTTACTAGAATATTTTGAATTACTTGTCTCATTAAATTTGCTTGAATTTTTTTAGAATTGCAGAGCTGGAAGGAACCCTATGGATCACTGAGTCCAGACCCTGACAAGGTGGCATAATGGGGAATTGAACTCCCAACCTCTGGCTCTGCAGCTAGATGCCTAAACCACTGAGCTATCCAGCAGTTCATGCTGATGTAAATTACAGCATGAAAACTAGAATAGGGAAATGTTTTTTTAAAATGGACTATAATTCCTTAATCCTCCTGCCAGCCTGGTGAATGTATTTCTTAAAAACTCTCTTTCCCAGGCTGTGCATGATAATGAATCTGGCAGGCACCTTGATGCTACAGGCATTGCTGTTGCATCATCATTTGCCTCCTCAGCAAGCTATATACTCCATTCCTAGTTAGTGTTGTCATCTGTGGACATCTATGGTTTCCTGTCATAGAGTTGACTGTTTGCCAACATCAGCTTAGTTTGACATACACTGCAGCTGATTTTAGGTGATTGGAAACTCAGAGGAATCTCTTTTGTCAAATAAGATGTACAGACATATGGTTTCCTTTTCTGTCTGTTCACAAAGTGATGCGGCATCTCCATCCACCAATGTTCCAGAAGGCCTTCTGGAAAGATAATCTGTCATAATACAATTCTGAGAAAAACTAATTTGTAGGTATTATGTGATATGGCTATGTGAAATTAGAATGTTGTTAGTTCCAACCACAACAGAGGCACTGAATCAATGGAACTTACATAATGGTTTACTTAGACAGTCTTATTTATTCAGTACATCCACTCAAGTTGGGACTAACAATTTCATTTGGTCTATGGTGCAATATAAATAAATCAAATTTATAAACCTATTTATTTATTTATTTAATTTCTATACCACCCATCTGGCAACCCAGGCCACTCTGGGAAGTTTACATAATACCATAAAACAAAATATAAAGACAAACAATACAAAGCAGGCAATAAAATAAAATAATCTATACAATATCAACAGATAAAAACAATAACAGAACATTAAAATAAAATAAAGAAAGCATGGCAGAGGTTTAACATTAGTGAATTCTGGTTATTTTAGCGCTATTGTATCAGATGTTGTAGAGTCTGGGAAGGCCTGTCTGAATAGAAATGTTTTTAATAATCACTTAAAGGTTCCCAATGAAGGCTCTAGGTGAATATCGGGTGGGAGAGCATTCCGTAATTGGGCTACCGGTTTCTGGTTACTGTTTTCCGGACCTCTCTTGGGGTCAAAACTCTCAGCCGTCCAGCCTGCGAAGATCTTACAGGATCTATTGATTTTATTTAAAATAATTTTACCCTGCCTTTTTTCTTAAGAATGATCCAAGGTGGCTTACATAATTAAAAGACAATATGTAAAGCTAAAAACAGTAAGTATACAAAAATATTTTAAAAATGAAACAAATACCACACTAAAAGACAGTAAACGAAAGCAGCATCCAAGACACATTCAAAGCAGTAAGGCACAACAATCCATTTAACAACCTCACTCAGGCATCCAATGATTAAGAGAAAGCTTGCTATTAAAAGTTGCATTTTCAGTTGAATTTGGGGAAACCACTTGAAACATTTGTTGTGTAGAGCTATTTCAATTGCTTTTGTCTGATTTGTTCATTGCAAACAGCTCAGTCTGTAAATTTTGACAATAAACCTGATTTGCAATGGGGGTTGAATAATTTTGATTACAACTGTATAAGGTAAATCCAGACGTAGGTTGCAAAGTCAGTTGGGAGGCATGGTCTCAACCATCCTCCCCTGTAAGCAGGGACCTACAGATTCTAAGACAGGATTTCACGTTTTGCAACTCAGGAAGTAAGCCACTATGCAATTTTGGGATCTTGTGGAATGTCTGTAATAAAGCATTGCAAAATTTCCATTCCTCCTACTTTCTAGGTAAAATTCTCTCAATATGCTACTGAATATTTTTATTGGATGATCCACTATGCCAGCATTTGAATGCACATCTCCAGTAATTTGCATGCGCTTGAAAATATAACCAGGCTTTCTTTATACAGACCACACACACACCTTCCCTAAAAGAATCCACTATTCAGACTGCTACAGTATCACTTTTATTTATCATTTCCATGGATTCATATTTGCTGTAGTAGCTTAATTCACACAAAACAAAAAACAACCTTGATAAATTTTTTTATGCATGCACATTTTGTAAATAGCCAAGACCAGATTCACACCAGGAAAAGTAAAATAAATGAGTCAGTTGCCCAAATCCATAGAAAAACAAGTATATCAAATAGCTGCTTGAACAATGCTGCATTTGCAGCTACCCAGAACATACATCTGGAGAAGAATCTTTACAGATAGGCAGCATATTAATTTAATCTATTATTATATGCAGTCTTCCCTTTTGCTTACAGAGGAGTTTGGTGTAACTATTATAGCAGAATGCTGTTCAGAAGCTTGTTCTCCATGGAAATTACTTCAAGTGTCTTGAATCTCCAGAAACATGAGAACATTTACCATTTCTGCACTCTTTTTTCACTAACATACTGCCCATGGGGCCCTTCAGCACCAGGAGGTAGAAGGGCCAAATACACCGGAGTCTCAGCTCCTTCATCTGGCGATTTGGTGGCTCTTGGACCTGCCATGTCTGTCCTGACCCACCCAGGGCAACAGGCATTGAGGAGGATACCATCCCCTTTCCGTGTCTCGTTCAACATCCATGCTTGAATTCTGGACAGAACCGTCACTCCTAGTTTGGACACCCCATAAGCATGATTTGGCCAGCCCTCCTTTGCATGCACTCCCTTCTTAGTGTCTGCTATGAATTTTTCCATGAGTTTCACTAGCTCCTCTTCAGTGATTGTGTTGCTACGAAACTTCTCCTGCAGCTCCTTGCTGCAGTTGGTCAGTGCTGAAGCACCACACATGCTTGACACATTCACGACTCTGCCTGTAAAAAAAGTGGAGAATAATTATATGGGATTAGAAACTGTTTTATGAGTTTACTTCAAATTGTATTCTTATACATATTTTTCAAAACTGTCTGGTTATCTTTTAGAACCTCCTAAGAGAGTTTACATAAAAACTGCACTGAAATACATACATCAAATAGAACACAATTCTCCTCAAATAATAAAGTATTCCAAAAGTCACCATCATACATGTATAAAATTAAGCTGAAGAGCTAAAGGAGCAACATCGGAGGTTAAATTGAACAGCATTACTGGCCACTGAAAAATTTTGCACAGCTAGATTGATGGAGAAATGTTTGATGGTGAGTAGAGATGGGATATTCATCTTCTTCTCCCAGAGATGAATACAAATATCGCCACCACAGGTGGCCAGGCCAATTGAACCTTCCCCCAGGACCAGGCTATCCACTTACCGCTTGCGGCGTGGGCAGCCTGTTGTTGTTCACCCTGTGCCAATTGTGGAAGTAGTCTGGCTGGGGCTTCCCCACCTCCCTGTGCTGACCACTTAGCAGCTGAGCAGGGAGAGTCGTCATCTCGCCTCCTCGCTGGATTCGTCAGCATTGCAGGGAGGCAGGGAAGCCCCAGCCGGGTTACTTCCACGAATGGCACGGCATGAACGATGATGGGCTGCTTCCACTGTGCCGCAAGCAGTAAGTGGACAGCCTGGTTCTGGGGGGATGGTCCAATCAGCCCAGTCCCCTGTAGTTGCAATATTTGTATTTCTCTCCCTGGGGAGCTGAATACAAATATCCCATCCCTAATAGTGGGAGAGATGAAGTCCACAAATGTCATTTTAGCCACTGGAAAGGTAATATTCTTTCTATATACTATTAGTTACATTCCCAGCTCATGTCCTGTTGAAATAAAGTTCAAAATGAATTGTCCCACAAAGACTGCAAGATTGCTTAGCAGCCTTAAAGGAATTATTTGTTTGTTTATTTATATGCTGCCTTTCTTCATACAAGGGGACCCAAGGCGGCTCACAATACAAAGAGAAGTTGAAAACATAATTTAAACATTAAAAAACAATTAAACTATATGCTAATTAAAATACAATTGAACAATTAAAAGCAAGTAAACATTAAAAACTATCTGACTTAAGAAGGAATTCAGGGATTCAATCATTATTATTAAAAGCCTGCTTGAAGAGATGGAATTCCCCCCCCCCCCCTTGAAGCATGATATCCTGTTTACCAGTTTCACCTTCCCTATATTAAGTTTTCATTTATTGTATGTTTGAACTGTTATATACCATAGGCTGTTTGCTAATGAGTTTCTTTGACAAGGAATGGCTGTGGAGGAACCAGTTAGATCAGGCACTCTCTATTGCAGTCCAAGTCCATCCTACTATTACAATCATATTGTATCTTCAAATTAATCTCTCCCTATGCTGGAAGACATATTCATGTTGAATAGGAGGTTTTAAGACATAGAAACTGCCATCTCAGTAAACTGAACAACTACCAAACACTTTTTTTTCACAGCCCATTCTGTGTGTAACTTGGAAATATTCTCTGGGCTAGATCCAATGTCCTGGAAACAGACTTTTACACACACAGTCTTTGGTGTCCTTTGCTCCACACTGTAGCATCTTTTCAGCAAAATCTGCTCTGATTAGAAAAAAAATCTAGGTAATTAAAGTAACACATCACAGGTCTCACAGTATGTTACAAAAAATTTTTTTTTGAACTATTTACAGTATCTTCAAATCAGGTTAAACAAGCAGAAATATACTCCCAGAAATATTGGCCAGAATACTGATGGCGTAGCTCTGTGTGCATAAGCCTGATGATATCATCAGCTGCAGCTTTTTATGTTTGATTGAAAAGTTTCTCATCCCAACTCCTACCTTCCAAGTTGCAAAGCTCCCCAGGGATCACTTTCGACCTGGGGAAACCTTTAGGGGCCCTCAGGGGGGGTGGGGGGGGGAGACTTTAATGTTCAAAGATTACCAGTCCTGATAGTGGCAATTTTTAGACCTTAAAGGCCTCTAATGTGTCACTTTACCTAGACACATGCACACCCATCCTTCAGAGCACATTTTGCCGGTATAGTGCTGCAATGTGAAGAAAAGCATACAAAAGATCTATTGTATGTGTGGAAATCTGTTCTCAGGACACTGGATATAGCCCAGAGAATATTTTCAAGTTACATATAGAACAGATTGTGAATGAAAAAGGTATGTGGTTGTTCATTTTATTCAGATTGCATTTTAAAGGTTGGGAACCATCGTTCAAGATGACTCAACAAGTACAGAGTTTTTGTCAACTCCACTGTACTCCAGAAGCCTTATGGCACAATGGTTAAACTGCAGTACTGAAGTGAAGACTCTGCTCATGACCTGAGTTCAATTCCAGGCCAGGAACTTGGCTTGAGGTTCCATCCTTCTGAGGTCAGTAAACAGAATACCTAGCTCACTGGTGAGGGAGGCAATGTGTAGCCTGCAAAATTAAATTGTAACACCCAGAGAGAGCTTTAAGCACTATGTGGCTGTATATAAGCAGCACATTTTGCTTTGCTTTTACTAGTGTGACGGGTTCATTATTGCTGTGCTTCACTCTGTCCCATTATGTCCCAGACTCAGTGTGCTGCACTTACCATTAGGTTTCATCAGTGGCAGCAATTCTGTACAAACATCCCTTGTTGCAAAGAAGTTTGTTCTCAGTGTGACTTCTGCTTGTACTGCAAATGGCGTTGTATCTGCACCTTTTTTTTTAAGATGAGGAAAGAAAAATAAGTCAGGACCAACAGTAACAAATGCAAAAACTATGGATATACATAGAGTCTGAACAACAGTAAGATGCTGTATTAAAATTTATAAAGGTGGCAAAGTGCTACCAATATCTGAACTGAAAAGCTGATCCCACAACAAGACCCAACCAGATTTCATCTCCAAGCAGACACAAAGGCATAAACTTTGCCTGTACATGGCTTCTGCTGGAAAATGCTTAGCAAGACTTAGTTGCAATCCTATACTCGGTCGTCTATATGCAGTGTCCAGTGAACTCAGTGGAGCTTCCTTTTGAGTAGATACGTAAAGGATGACCCTATAAATACACGCAAGAACATGAAATCTAGAAGAATATAAGCTTATTCTGATATACACGATTAAGTGGTCAATTCTGATGAAGACAAACCATGGAAAACCTAATTGCTTTGATAATTTCTTCTGGGTCATTTATCATTTTTGTGTTTATAATTTGGGTAACTTTGTTTCAAAAGGAGGTGGTTCACACAGAAATCATTTAGCACTACACAAAGCTTTGGAAAGTTACTTTTTTGAACCACAACTCCCAGAATCCCCTAACCATAGCTACGGCATACATGAGGAAAGCTTTAGGCGACAACGCCCTTCTCTTCTCCCCACATACAGTTGGGAGGACAAATAAACTCTGATACAATTTAAGGTTCACACATGCTTGGTCTGTAGTAATCTGTAAACTGAAACTGTGGTTTAACAGAAACTCTAGTCAACTGTTAAACAAACCAGCTTTGAACCACACATTATGATTCTCATTTGTTTAACATCTTACTTTATTATAAGCCATTATTGTAGGATTATATGTAGCAACAAGCCATGAGCCAAGGAAAGGGGAAGTGGATCACTGCTCAGTCTTTTTCCCATGTGAAAGGCCATGACTCCTTATGTTAAGTTAGTCCAATTTATGTCAGGTTTTCTCTTCTTAGTATTATTATCTTTTCCAGTGAAACGTGACTTCTCATGGCATGTACAAATTACAATAGTCTCAGTTCAGTCATTTTAGCTTCTAGTTAAGAGTTCAGGCTTGATCTGACGTGGAATTCACTTCTTTGTCTTTCTGGCAGCGTATGGTATCTCTAAAACTCAAATCATAGCCTCCTACAAATCAGTTAAGTAGTAGTGGTGACAGAATCAGTTACCTAGTGCACCCAGAGAGCCATATACTATATTAAAAAATTACAATGTGCAGCCAATTAGATTCTGATATGGCAACCCTTCTTTTGGTTTTCTAGGTATAAAGTACTCAGATGTGGTCTGTCACTCTCTCCTTCTAGTGGTGCTCTAGCTCAGTGCAGCCTGCCCTAGTCCATACAAGCGGGCTGTTCTCCTGGCAGACACAGTAGGGGATAAAATCCCTGACCCTGGCTCTGCATCCAGGTGCTCAACCCACTGAACTATTGCCATTTTTTATTGTTAGCTGCCCAGAGTAGACTTGGGTCTAGATGGGTGGGGTATAAATTTAATAAATAAAAATAATAATAAATAAATGAACTATCCAGCCAGCCACTGTAGTATCACGCTACAGATCATGGATTCTAAGACAAACATCCCTCCCAAAGTGGTTCGCATACAAAATCCTGGTAAAAAACTACCAATGAATACTAATATTTTACCAATGAGGCTAATGTAAGAGATGAGCAATCAGCACAAGGTCAGCCATGGTTTTTTAAAGCCAAACATTAATTTTAGTTTGCATTGCTGAAGTAACAGGACCCAGAAACTCTTATCTACAGCAAATCATTCAGGGACCAACCAATAGAGCGTGATGGACCTTCTATCTCTGTTAGATCAATGTTCAGTGTTGCATGTGAACCAGTTGAACAGAAAGTAGCAGATTATCTATTTGCCAAAAACGAGGTAGATTACAACTTGAAAGCGTTAGGCTGTTTAAATCCCACCATCTTTGTGGTGGCTTGATGCCTGCCTTTAAGCCTGTGACATCCTGAGTGTATAGGGCCCTTATTTAAAATAATATCTGAAATGCAGTATTAAACACATAGCATTAAAATTTCGAGGACAACATCCTCAGCCAGTATGTTACCTTTGAAAGCAATTCCTGCATTGTTGACAAGCACATCCAATCCCCCGTACTTTTCCTTTAGGAAATCCCGAAGAGCTCGGATACTCTGAAGATCATTGATGTCCAGCTGGTGAAAGAGGGGCTTCAGTCCTTCCTCCTGCAGCTTCGCCACAGCTGCCTTGCCCCGTTCCACGTCCCGGGCTGTCAAGTAGACGTCCCCAGTGAACTGTTTGCACAGAGCCCGCACAATGGCAAACCCAATGCCTTTGTTGGCTCCGGTCACCACAGCTACTGCCTTGCTGGACATCCTTCTTATGATGTGAATTCTAAAGTAATTTAACATAAACATTAATATATAAAAGATGTGATTATTCCACACACAAAAAAACTTTGATGGAAGTCTTCAGTCTTGCTGATGATATAATAACACCAACCACTGTTTCTGCATGTAATGTTGTCTCTATTCTAATGCCACAGGAAGCAATCTTTATCTGAAAAAGAACAATGCACCAGTGGTTTTCAACCACTGCATTTTCTATGTCTATTGAAATATTGCTTTTTAAAAAATGTTTTAATATTTAATAATATGCTGGTTTTATGACCTACTGCTTCTAAATGGCTATATTTTAGTATATGTTAGGTTCTCCTGTCCTCCTTTACCTACAACCATCAATTTTCCTAACTCTTTCCCAGCAAATCTCATCTCCTCATATGTCCAAAATCCAATAGCCTCTGTTTAGTTATTTTTGTTTTTAGTGAAAGTTTGGGCTCGACTTGCTCGTTATGTGCCACCAAGTCAGAACCAACTTGTAATGACCCTAATAAGACTTTTAAAGTAAGTGAGATATTTAGGGAGTGGTTTTACCATTTCTACACTTCTAGTGAGCTGCCATGGCTAAGCAGAGATTCAGACTCATGCCTCCTGAGTCCTAATCCATCACTCTGTTTGCTACACCACACTGGGTATCCACCCTGATTTGCTCTAGAACCCACTAATTTGTGTTTCTGGTGATTTACAGTATTTGTAAAGTACTCCTCCAAAAATTTTTTTTGTCAGCTTTCACACTACATAGCAATTGGGAATACAATGGTGTGAATGATCTTGGCCTTGATCTCCAGTGACACATCATTCACTTAGGAATCTTTTCTATTTCCCTTGTAGCTACTCTTCCAACTCTCAGTATTTTTCTGATTTCTTGGCAGCATCCATCTCTGTGGGAATAAACAGTCATTCCAATTTTAATGGGGTATAGAAATTTAGCAGCATGTACGGGACATTAAATTGGTGAAGGATGTTTTATATACAACTACAATGATACTCAAGCTAACTCTTGTTAGTACTGCAGACTAAAGGTAAAGGCAGACTAGAAAACAACAATAAACCACTTCTAGGTATTTTACACCTCTAATGACAGAGTTCAAAAAAAATTTTAAGTACCAAACTACAAATTCCAGAATTTTGTAAGATGAAACCATGCCTATTAAAAGTGGATTCAAACTAATATACCTGAATAGATAAGACTCTCTTAACACTTCTCACTGGGGATGGAAGGTCTGTGGCATTCCAAATGTTTTTACCTATTATTCTCATTAGTCTCATCAAGCTCACAAAAAATAAAGGAGTGTTGGAGTTGTAGGCTCAAAATCGAAGAGTCAAAAAGCTCCTCACTGTTGCATTACAAAGTGATAGTGTTGGGTTACACTGAGGCAGTGCAAGCATGAACAAAGAGGTCAAGCAAGAAAAGCACAACTAGGGAAAACCGAATTCTCCTCGGATAATCTTCCATTTTGTCCACAATGCAGTCTTAGGAGGAGCTGGGCGAACCAGTCAGTGCATGGGAACTGCTAGGGTTAAGTAAAGGCTAGGTTAAAAATTCATTCCTTCGTACTAATGAACATTCGTAGTTAAGTGGATATAAACAAGGAATCAATCAAGCCTAAGAGAACATTCCTGGCTATAAATTTAGGATATAGATCAGTGCTCACAGCTGGTTACATGCTCGAGCGATCACATAATTTTAAAAAAAGGCATTTATCTAGGAAAAAAGTGCTGTATCTAACCATGTATATATAAAACAACATTTTGGGTGGAGGCTATAATTATGTGGGAAGCCACGCGCCGAGAGCAACGATCACGTCCTCATTCAATATAATTCACACATGCTAATACCTATAAATATAATAAAATAAAGTAAGAGCAAGGGTAATCGCCAGCAAGAAGTGTGACCTGTATGTTTAAAACGCAAAGAGCCGTCCACTCTACGCAAAACTGAAAAGTTGCACAGGCAGGGATTTGCAGGAAAAAGGCGTACGGGAAAGAGAGAATTGTTTCATAAAATCAAAAAAGCGGCAAACCTGCAGCAGGTGTCCAAGGAACGGCGCGTTTCGGTCTAAAACGACAACAGCCAGAAAAGACCAAGTCAGGTTGAAAATAAGAATTAAAAAAAGTTTTCATTCTCTATCCAATAAGCGGCGATTCTCAATGTAAACATTTCTCCCTCTAACCAAACGATTGGCTGAACCGTGCAGGTTGCCACCGGAGAGTGCCCGCCTCTTCCTGTTCCGCGCGTTCCCGGGGGAGATCCACGTGGTTTTGAAGGTCTGCGGTGGAGGTAGACGAAAGCGGGAAGTTGCTAGTTGATCAAGGAAGGGGTTTGGCCGTGTGACCCTAACTCTTGTTTGCTGAGGAGTTCTACTAATTTCTGTAAGGTTGATTCTATAAAGAAGCTGCAGTCCGATCTGGACTGACTTATAGTCAGCAGCCACGTTGAACGTATTGGTGTTTTCCAAGTAAACATGCATAAGATCCGCCTTTCTGTTTCTAGATCGGGAATACTACGCAGTGGAATGTTCCCGTGTAGGGATCAGCCTGCTTTCGAGCCTTAAAACGTTATTAATCATATAAGAGCATCGGTCCAGATGGATCTGACCAAAGTTCAACGTGGTGTTTCTCACACCCAGGCCAACTAGATGTGTCTGGAGAACCAACAAAAAAGGGATTGGAGATGAGAGGCCTCCTCAGCTGTAGCTTTGCAGCAACTAGTATTCTTTGTACATTGTCCCTGAATAAAAATCCAATTCTTCCCAAGATTGGAGGGGCTGGATGGGATGAGATTTTGTCATGTGTTGTTTAGTGCTCAGTATTCTCGTTGTGAAAATCCAGATGTGCCTGTTTGCCAGCTTCTTGCCAACACATTTATAGAAAGGCGTGTGGGTGGTTAGGGGTCAACATTTTTATATCAATAGCTGATGAAATAATTTTTGTTGAAAAAAATAACATTTTTCCAGTTATCACACACAGGTTACATGCAGAATCTGAACTCCTTTGCTTAACATGAAGAAAAAGAATGGCCGGACACACCGAAAAAGACGAAGAAAGCAGTCTAGAACTTTCTCCTTAAGCTGTGGTAAGATGATTTTAAAATTACAGTAAAAGAATTTGGTTCAGAATAATGGCAGTATGATTAACTGAAACAATAATTTTTCAAGGAGAACTTAAGTATACCCTAAAAGTGTTCAGCGTTGCAGATGTTATTTAGAGTTCTATCCTAATATGTACTGAGTCAGTGCATACATGCTTAAGATGTAGCATACCAATATTAATGTCATCCATTTTGTCCTCAGAACAAAACAGCATTGATATAAGTGCAGTAGAGAGGGGATGGTCCTACTCTTGTTTTGTTAAATTATTCAATTTATTCTAAGCCAAAGTACTTCAATTGTCTGCATCCACTTCAGTATGTGATGAAGTAGTTACTTTGTTATAAAACTCCTTTTTACAAATCAGTGCAGAAGAAGAGTGTGTCTTAAAATGGTCTATTGAGGTATAATTAGTTTCTTTCTCTCTTTGTGCAGTAAGTCTTAGTCACAAAGATGAATACATATTTCTTAAGAAGTGGCTGAAGGAAAGAGGTTATGAGGACAGTAAACTAAGGCCAGCAGAGTTTCCAGGTAATTTTTCATAGTTTTTTTAAAGAACAAAACCCCCAAGACTTTATATTTTATCTAGTAGAAGAATAAGTCCACATGATCTGTAGAATGCAATTATATTTTGCTTCCACCTGAGCAGGCAGGAATATTCTGTAGATTGCGTGGACTTACTTGCATGGAAATGATCAGGTGATTTCCAGTCACAAGAACTCACTATAGCATTCTTTGAGTAGTGGTAATCTGGCAGAACAGTTATTTACAACCTCAGGTGACAAGGTATAGTATTTTAGAGTGCAGTTGAATATCCTTGACCATCTGTGAGTTGCACTGAAATAACAGAATTTAGAAACATGTGTCATTCCTATTTATACCCCGTTCAGACAACCTTGCTTCCTGCAGCTCCCCTGCACACGTCTTGGGAATGTGCAGCAGTGGGTGCTGTTCTCCTAGGGAGATAAGAACCGCTCCTTTTGTGATATACACAGAAGCAAAGTGTGCTACTTATATCCCACCTCATAGTGCTTAAAGTACTCTTTGGGCAGTTTACAACATAATTATGCAAACAACACTTTGCCACTCAGCAAGCTGGGAACTCAGTTTACTGACCTCCGAAGGATGGAAGGCTGAGTCATCCTTGAGCTACCTACCTGAATCCATCCGGATTGAACCTCGGTCCCGAGCAGAGTCTGGACTGCAGTTTAACCACTGCACCACAAGAGTGCCATGGGGCAAAGCTAATTTTAGTCCTCTAATTATATGCAACAAGGAAGAGAGCCATGTTGATCCATGAGAAAAAAACAGCTTCATAATAGTATGTGAGGTTCCAAGCCTCCATCCCTTTATAGAATTATCTGCCCTGATAAAGTGCTTTGGAGAATGTGAAAACTGGTGTGTGGTCGTGGAATTGCATTGAGCTCCTTGTGGGTTTTTGATTTTGTTTGGAAGTCAAGATTGGTGATGGCTTTTCTGCCCTGTTTCTGGATGAAGGAGAGCTTGATTGTAAAGGAGCAGTTCAGTGTGGATGATTGAGTGAATAGAGTGAGAGAGAGGATATGGAGAAAAGAGAAAATGACTGAATAAATGGTGTGTGGGTAGGCAAGCCTGTTTGAAAGCTGCTGTGCACTCCACTCCAAGCTGTCATCTCATCTCTTGTGGGCATGTGACCATGAACATGCCTGCCCATATTCCTCATCCCACTACATGCTGAAGTCTAATGGGCAAAGTGGCAAAGACTTGTGTGTTTCAGTATTGAGAGTACAGTGGTAAGCAAAACGTAAGGGAGGAAAACCCATCATAGGTAATATATATTGAATCTTTGGGAAGGTATTGTGTGATTACAGTAAGTGTTGTGCTTTCTAAACCCCTTTTCTTTCTCACATCCTGTTATTTTGGAGCAAGGTGTATTGCAAGTTTGTGGAGAAATCTCATGATAATAAATTTCATTACATTTATCTTGTCTTTTTATTAGAGACAGGAAGAGGATTGATGGCCACAAAACATCTACAGGTTTGTATTCCCCAGAGGGATCAGATGTCGATCTTATGGGTGAGATCAAGAATATGGGAAATGTATATAGGAAATATATTCTGATGTCTTTATGTATTAACCCTTTTCATGTTAAGGCTTCTTTCCTAAAAGCCTTTAGACTATGTTGGATTCACAAAGTGAATTATGAATTGCTATATAAATTAGAGTTCACATTAATTTTAATAAGAGTTTTCAGATGATTTATTACATAACCCTGTGTCCTCCATCCTAATTGTTTATGTACGAGTATATCTCTCTTTGTGACAATGCACCATAAAATTTTCACGATTTTTATGTTGTGTCTTTATAAAGTCAATTACAATGTTTTAATGCTGGCGTTCCAGAATTGTACAGTTGGAAGGAACCTTATTAGATGATATAATTATAAAATTAATCATAACAATAGCTATAAGCATAAGCAGCAGTGATTCAAAACAAAGCACGGAAGAGCTGGGTTAAAAGAATAGAATATAATAGAAATAATTTTTCCGTGTATAAAACGACACTTTTTCCTTAAATAATTTGAGAAAAATTTGAGGGTCGTTTTATACATGGAAGGCAGCTCTTTACCGCTGCCTTTTGCGAAGGCACAGGGCTCAGCAAAAAGGAAGGGGAGGCATTGCTCTCTTCCTTTTTGCTAAGCTCCATGCCTTCTCAAAAGGCAAGGAAAAGCGACGGTCACTTTGACAGCCACTTTCCTTGGCTTTTGCGAAGGCACGGGGCTTAGCAAAAAGGGAGCCCTTTGATCCCTGCTTTTTCTAATTTGGGGTTAGAAAAGGGGGGGGTCGTCTTATACATTGGGTCGTCTTATAAACAGAAAAATACGGTAAATCAAATGTTAATGCAAAGCAGTAAATACACATTGTTTGAATTAAACATGGATTGAAAAACAAACCAATCACAAAGCCCATTTAAGAAATAAGGAAGTGGTCATATGTATATTTCTTGGGAGGGAATTCCAAACTGTGGGCTCTATTAAATAGATCCTGTTCCTATTAATTACCAGTCTAGTAGGTGCTCATGGTGGATGTATGAACAGGGTCCCCTGATGTCAATCTTAAGGCCTGGGAAATTTAGTATGGGTAAAGGTGGTTGGTCTAATAACTTGATCCCAAGGCATGCAGGGCTTTGGAGTGCAATACTTGCACTTTAAATTGGGTCTAGAAACACGTTCTAGGTGGCATTTTGTGCCAGCTGAATATCCTAGAGCAGTGGTCCCCAACCTTTTTGGGACCGCGGACCGGCTGAGCCTCTGAGGAAGGCAGGGCACCCCTGCGCTCGCGTTCTTGGGCGCATGTGCGCGCTCTCGGGCGCATGCACGAAGCAGTGGGGGAGCATGCATGCGCATGCCAGCGCTGGTGTGAGTGCTCCCCCACCCCTTTGCGCATGTGCAGGAGCGCCTGCATGCCCTTGCGCGTGCCCGCCCACCCCTTCGCGCGGGCGCATGCGTGAAGGGGTGGGGGAGCGCTCACGCCGGCGGTGGCACGCGTTTGTGTGTGCAAAGCAGCTGTGGGGGGGGGGAGTGCATGCGGGGGGGCGGGAGGTCTGTCTCCACGGCCCGGTCCAGCTCAAGCCATGGACCGTCACCGGACCGGGGGTTGACAACCTCTGTCCTAGAGCATTTAAAGAGAAATGATGTAGAACCTGCTTGTTAGGCTAATCTGGGTGGAGTATTTTGAGGTGCACCAGTTATGAAATGATTTTGCTCCCCCATGTGGTGATAAGTAGTATTTACCACATCAGCTGGAAAGTTTAAAAACTAGGAACAAAACAGCCTCTGACTTGTTCCTAATTTTCAAACTCTGGTGGCTTAGGTAGCATGAGAAATGGAAAGAAAAGAAATCTTGTAACAGTTTAATCCCATTTAAGCACAGTGTTGGAATTTTGGTACAAGACCTGTATGCGTATTTCTGGCATTTTACATTTAAACACTTGGAGAAGTGTTTGTAGAGGTTATTATTAATCAATTAAAATTAATTAACTTTCTGGCTTTTGCCAAATTATTAATTTAAAGGAAAATATGTATAAGTTACAAAACTTTGATCAAAGTATCTTTTTGAGGATCTTGAAAGAGTACATTTTGCTAATTTACCATTTAGTCAAGAAAATGGACTGGTTCTGTGACTTTAAAATACATTTATCTGAGCGCTGCCGGGTTCAGTTACTTTTGGAAGGCAGTAGAAGTTCTTTAACTGTAGATTAGAAAGAAGATGGAAAGCTGAATCTTAAGTCCAGTCTGACTGAAGATCTCACTCATCTGCGTGGCCCAATGATAGACCTTTTGCAAATCTTAAATACTGGTTTTGAATTGCTTTTAGCTCTGGAATACTTAATCTGTGGTTTGCAGTGCAGTCCTATGCATGGCTGCTTAGATAAGTGCATAGGAATGTCTCTCACATGGCTTAGGAAGTCAGTTCAAGATTACGTTTTGTGGAAAATATTTCAGTAGCATTTGTCTGTAGTTTTTCCCTTGTCTATGGATAATCTCTTCTATTCAGTGATTTCTAATTGGGCTTTACTATTTATGAAGATGCCACCGTGCTGCACCTTTGTGTATGTAGTGGGGTATGGCATTTTATCATAGATTCTTTGCCAATGCCAGATCACAGTGCATGTGTGTACACGTTCGTGTGTGTGTTTTATTTCCTTGATGTCTATACTGCCCATCTGGCTACAAGCCCACTCTGGGTGGTGTTCGTAAATATATGTGTGTTTAAAGGCCGCAGTATGTTTGGGACTCAATCATTGAATAGTGATGTTGGAAGGGGCCTATATAAGGCCATCAAGTCCAACCCCCTACTCAATGCAGGAATCTTGAGGTATGCTATGAATGATGTGGTCCTGCTTGTGTGTTTAGGTGGGGGGATTATCTATTGTCCAATATAGATGTAATTAGAAATGTGTTTTGAAGATATAATCATTCGGGTTTTTTTGAACATTCCATAGGCCGAAGACTTGATTATTTCTTTGCCTGAAGAATGCTTGCTTACTACTGATACTGTGCTTAACAGCTACCTCAGAAAATATATTGTAGAGTAAGTTGGAAACATTTCAGTTTTATTTACTGAGATTTGATAGATCTCTTATTTAAACTATTACTATTAGGGTGTGTACTTCTCCTTACCTGAGTTAATTCTCCTGATTGCAGCTGAGCCATTTAGACATGAAAGATTGTAGCATGTGCTTTTTTTACTGTACATGCTAACAATTATGAGGTGCTACTGAAGGTGTGTGTGTGCGTGTGTAAATCTAGTTGCTGTGCCCAGTTCTGATACCCAGTGAGGTGTAGTGAATAGGTTGATGGATTGGGTTTGAATCCCTACTCACCCTTGGAAACTGGTGTGGAACTGGTAAAACTACACCTTACACCTTAAATATCCTACTTACTTTGAAAGCCCTATTAGGGCTGCTATAAATCAGTTCCAGCTTGGCGGCACATAACATCCAGTTAAAGTAGAACAACTGAATCAATAATTTAAGCCAGAAAAAATAATGCAACACAATTTAGGCAGCAATATAGCACCTTCTTACTTGTGAGCAAGCTTCAGATTTTTAGTGACAGGGATTGTGTGCAAATATGTTGAATAATTCTTATACCCTTTTCTTTTTTTCTTTTTGCTATTTGAACAGATGGAAGCCCCCAGTTTCTCCTTTGATAGCGTTGTGTACATTTTTAATAGCAGAAAAATTGGGTCAAGAGAAGTCTCTGTGGAAGCCATACCTGGACCTCTTACCTGAAACATATACCTGCCCTGTTTGTTTGGAGCACGAAACAGTGGAACTTCTTCCTGAGCCCCTAAGAGGAAAGGCCCATGAGCAAAGGAAACTGGTCCAGGAACTGTTTGTTTCCTCCCAGCCATTTTTCTTTTCTTTGCAGCCTTTGTTTCCTAAAAACGTGAAGTCTGTTTTTAACTATCATGCCTTCCAATGGGCTTGGTGCACCATTAATACAAGAACAGTATATATGAAACATTCACAGAGAGCGTGTTTATCTAGAGATCCAGATACGTATGCCTTAGCCCCATTCTTGGATTTGCTGAACCATAATCCAGCTGTCCAGGTAAAAAAAATGCAAGCAAGGTCTCTGGAATTGTATGGATGAGAGACAGAGTGATGTTAGAATGAACGTGTGGGTTCTGCAACAAAATGTTGCAGTGAAGATTATGCTTGTTTAGGATTATGGTTAGCTAGCTACACTAAGGATATTCCCTTCACTCCTCCCATGGTCTGTCACTTTCATCTCTAGCCATCCGCCAGGATTCTGTGAGCACTAAGTAACCGTTATTAGACTGTTGTGGATATCTATTGCCTCGCCCTTGAGTATGGATGTTGTTGTTTTGACTTCCCAAGGATCCATTTTCAGAGAATGGATTTGTTAATTGTATGTAGGATGTCATGAAACTACCACGTAATTAACAAATAGCATGAATGATTACGGACCTCAGTCTAATCCAACTAGAGTAGTTCCACTGAATTGTGAGTTATTGCTTACATAAATCCCATTGATTCCGTGGTTTGGCTTTAGTTGGTGCTACCTGTTAGATTCAGAGACATGAAATTTTAAAAAATCATGAGGTAAAATGGAAACAAAAGAGTGAGGCTTGCCAAATCCTTGAAAATTTCCTTCACCCTAATAGTTGCAGTGTGGCATCAAGTCCTGTCAGACATATTTAATTTCCACAAGTTTCATGCCTGGTAATTTTCTCACTGCCTTTAGTTTATGGTGGCATTTACACAAGTAACACAGGAAGGAGGCTTTTGTACCATGTGGTACAGAGACAGAAATTTGCTCTGTCAGTTATGTTGAAATTCGCTTTTATAAAATGGCTTATTATGAAGCCTTGTGTGAGTGATGTTTTAAAATAAAATACTTGAGTGGCAGCCTAGAACAATAGAGGAAATCTGTGTCAGTTGTAGTGAATGGTCTGAGGACTGTAATCAAAAGAACATATACTTCCTTGGACATAATAGCACACACCCACTTCTACTGCTTCTCTGTTTACTGGTTTTGTGAACATAGTGCATCAAGCTGCAAGTGTGTGGTTGGTAAACTGGTGGATTGTGCCACCAGTTGACCACAGGAACAAGAGTAGTTTTCTGATAGTTTGAATTTTTCCCCCTCTCTGACTTTTCTCCACAGTCAGTTTGTAACTGTCTGCATTTCCTCAGGTGAAAGCTGCATTTAATGAAAAGACAAAGTGTTATGAAATAGCAACACTTTCAGGCTGTAAAAAATACGGAGAAGTATTCATTTGTTACGGCCCTCATGACAATCAGCGTCTGCTCCTGGAATATGGTTTTGTTGCCCGCCATAATCCACACAGCACTGTTCATGTTGGGACAGGTAAGGCTGTTGTTTACTGTTTGATTCTGACAGCGGATGGAGTAATTGGATGCTTAGGACTGTGCACGTAGACCTTTGATTTGGATTATTTTTCAGGGGTGGGGTGTGAGTACTTGGTAGTTGTCTGAATATTGTTGGAATGCATCCGTTGGTTAGGGCTGATGGGAGTGGCAATTCAATAGCATCTGGAGATCACGTAGTCCTCATCTGTTGTTTGTTTTTAAACATTTCTGTTCTCTTTAGCTACTTTGCTTAAATATGCCTTTCCAGAAGACAAACAGAGGGATATGAAACTTTCCATTTTACAAGAGCACAAACTTTTACAGTAAGTTGCACATAAGCTTAAATGGGGCATGGGTTCTTCAGCTTGAGATTTCCTCTGTGCTGGGAGGTTTTCCTATAACTTTTAGACCCTTATTTTTATTGTACTATTTTTGTTTTTTTCCTATTTCATATAGTATTTGTGGCTTCTGTAAGGAGATTATGACTGGTCAGAGGACCTTACAAAGAGCCTTGTGGCACAGTGGTTAAACTGTGCAGCCAAAACTGTGCTCACGACCTGGGGTTCAATCCATCCTTCCATCCTTCTGAGGTTGGTAAAATGAATACCCAGATCGCTGTGGGGGGCCCCATTGTGTAACCTGCATAATTCAGTTGTAAACCGCCAAGAGAGTGCTTTAAGTGCTATGGGGCAGTATATAAGCAGCATGCTTTAACTTTAAGATGCTTACTGCAGAAACAAATCCATGCCTATAGCATATCCTGAGCAGGGGGGTATGTTGATTTATGTTGATACAGCAGAACTTGGAAAATCTACTTTTGGGGGGACTGTGTCTCCCAGAATCTTGTAGCCAGCATGGACTTGATCTTGAAAAGTAACTTTTCCAATCTTGCTTAGATAATGTGTAGTTGCATACATTGGCTGAAATCCTCTTGCTTAGTGTAGTAAGTTGTACTAGAGTAGGCCCACTGGACCAATGGGGGTTTGGTGAGTCAAATCCATTGATTCAAATAGGCCTACTCTATTTGCAACTTACTTTAGCACAGCAAGTAGCAACTAGAGTAGGCCCATTTGAATCAATGGAAATAATGGAGTAGTTGATTCACCAAATCCTCATTGTTTCATTTGGCTTATTCTAGTGCAATTTAGTGTGCTAAGCAACAGAATTTCAGCCACTATCCATCTGCTCTGAGGCATTTGGTGGGATGTGACTGACTAATTTTAAAATATTAAGCTTCGTCTCATTTTATTATGCCTACAGTGTCCTCTACCAATGTGGCTATTTGTTATTTTATATCGTTTGGGTATTTTATCTTTTAAATTTTTACCAGCATGATGACTAGAGGCTTTTTAAAAAGGCATTTGATAAAACCAAGTAAGTAATAACAATGTTCAGATACTATGCTATAATTGGAGTGCATTTTGTTTCTCTCTTTTTCTGATTTCTTAGTTCCAAAATTTTGAGCAGAAATGCTATTTCATTTTGAAGTCTTGGTTTTCTTTGAAGTGAAATCATAGGGACTGCAGTAAACGGATCAGAGTTTGATCCCGTGTTGCTCAGCAATAGCACCAGCAAAATAATACCTCTTGGCCGCCGCCACCAGTGGTGGTCATGCTGAAATAAAGACATTGCTGTGTGGTGTAATCAGGAGCAGGTTTTTAGGTGGAAGGATTGTGAGTTTAGGCCAGTTCTGAATCTGAAAGCAATCCTCTGGTCTCAGGGATCTTTTCTTCTGGTTCATAGGTCTCCATGATTAGAGTAGTTCCCATAAAACTAAAGCCTCCTTGGCTTTGAATATTGCTGCTTAAGTACTAGATAAAGGAGGCTGGGAAAAGTGGCTTTCAGTATAATAAAGGGCTTGAAAGAGTTACTTTTTAAAACTACCCTGCCTCTGGCCAGCATGACCAATAGGAGTTGTCAAAGGGGGGGGGGGGAAGGCAACTTTCCAAGTTCTATTTGTTTTTTAATTTAGTAAATAAATGTTGGATTTAGATTTTTTTTAAAAAAAATGATTTTCTGTTTCTCATCACTAGTGATCTGACATTTGGTTGGGATGGTCCCTCTTGGAAGCTTCTTACAGCGCTGAAACTTTTAAGTCTTGAAGCCAATCAGTTGTAAGTTTCAGAGGTTTGCTTGAAACAGCAAGCAGAAATCAGCTTTGTTGGGACTCAGAAGTGAGACAGGTATAAACGTGTGTTCTCAAATTCCTTGGTTCTAGTACTTCCTGGAAGAAAGTGTTACTTGGGGATGTGATTTCAGAGAGGAATGAAAGGAAGAGCTTGGATCTTGCCACGGAGATATGTTTGTCATTGATTGAGGAAATTCAACACACCCTTCAGAAGGTATTTATTTGGTTGGTTTTTTTTTTCTTTAGTAGTGTTGCATGAGATTCAAGAGAAGATTGCAGTGTATTGAAATCAAATGTGCACATAAAATCCAGCAATCTTGCCTTTAAAACATTAGGCATGAAACACATTAAGATGGCCTGTAAACTGGAAGACTGCTGAGCTGGTATCTCTCATACCAGCTTCAATTCCAGCCACTGTAAGCAGTCTTGAAAAAGGAAAGGGCTCTGTTGGTTTTGATAAGTCTTTGCTCTGTAATAGTGAAGAAGTCATAAATGTTGGTTTGTTGTTCTGCCTCCTTTGTCACAAAGATTGGAGGCAGAGGTGGTATACTCTGCCGTCTATTCTTTATCAGGACCTGGAGTGTGCAATACCACCATATTCTAGACAGTAATTAAAGAACCCGTCTCCACCTTTTTTCCAGACTTTGAGGGTTCATCAGCCAGCAGCTATATCTTGCTTAACTGTGCAGTATTTTTCAGGTGGTGATTCAGTGCCTGGTTCCATATTTTACTGTCTGGGTGTGTAGCATAAGACCATGGCTGGAAATCCTATATTACAAGTTATGCCATGCAACTTCAGTGACATCCACCTGTATCCATGCCATGGCCATTTCAGGAGAATTAAAAGATTCCTATTTCGCCTCCCCCTGACAGGCTCCAAGGATCCCAAAGGATCCTCTTCATCTTTGAGAGCTGCACAACAAGATTGGAATGAATTAAAGTTGGAAAGTCACTGCTGCCAGTGCCCGTTCAGCCACTGAGATTGGTGAAAATGATTTTCTGGATTTAAATTGTTCCCTACCTTATTCTATAGGTCCTGAAGTCTTGCTAGGATGAAGGGGTTCCCTAGGATTCCTTGGGTTCCCACTGATTCAATACACCTATTGAATCAGTGGAACATATGGAGGAGTTGATGAACCAAATCCCCACAGATTCATTGGGTGTACTCTAGTTGGCACTTACTACTGGGTTTCAGCTGATAAGTCATAGGAAATGAGGCAAGCAGGCATATTTCATTAGTTTACGTAATTTATACAAGATATTGAGTTGTTGGTGGTCTGATTTTTTTTAATTGTTCTAAGCACAAGGTCTTTATATTAATTTGCATCAACATTAGAGTGATTCATTTATACATTAACATACTGTAATGACTGGGGATTTTAATAATATTTTCTTATTGCTGATTTTTCAGATTTCTCTTTTAAAAAGTGACTATGCACATCTTGTAAGCCAGCTGAGTCTGGTAGAGGCATTGCGTACAGAAGAGCTAAGAATTTTGCAGAAAACATCTGAGATTCTTCAGTGTTATGCTCCACAACAGTTTAATCTCCTTTGAAACAGAAGCTGTGTCTCAAGTGTTCTGAGTGGAGCTTCTATTGCAGAAGCCACAAGCTTATTTATAGTTTCTTTATCATAAGAAATATATCATCTATCTTTCTGTGCAAAGCAGATACCAGCAAGCTTACAGTGGCTCGTATCAGTCAACACAACAGTTTAAAATAAAGTGAGAATACTCTGTAAAACAGCAGTGACAAAAAAAAGCCAAAGCCCATAAAAGTCCTATAGGTGAAAGTTGTAATTGTGTGAAGAAGACGTTTATTGGAATGAAAGAACTTCAAAAGTGGACAGCTGATAAGGCCAGATGCACTTAAATGTGGAAGTTCTTCCATAGTCCAGGTACAATGAGAAAGGAAGCCAATTTGTTTCCACCAACCTAACCTTCACTGAAAGTGATGGAAAAAGAAGACGCTCAGAAGATAAGCAAAGTTCCTAATCTGGTTCATACTGGAGGAGGTGTTCTAGTGTTTTATGTTTTGAATTCCTGATAATTCAAACCCAGCTGTCTAGAACTTTGATAAAAGTATCTAGCAAAATAGAATAAAATAAATGAACAAAAGCGAAACAATAAAATTGCAAAAGCCAACCCAAGGGAAAAGACTTGCAGAATCAATGGGGAAAGAATACCCTGTTGAGCTTGATTCTGATCTGCACTATGAAGAGACATGAAAAGTGTAGAATAACAGGGTTTTTTTTACCAAATTAAATACTGTATTTTAGTTATTTACCTTTAGTAATTATTTATTATTAATTGTTCTTTATTTGCATTCATACTTTTAATTTTATGAATCCGACCCTCTTGGTAGAGAAGCAATGTTCTGTGTAAAAGAACCCCATATACACTTCTAAATGCAGGAATGCAGTCGGTGATTGCTTTATATTACACCGCGTTGGTGATAGAGAGCAGCAGATATAAAGAGTGCCTCAACGGAGGGACTGATGGAACAGGTTGAGTAGAGCAAACGAGGAAATGACAATTCTATGCATTTCTTGTGGGTCTGGCCAGCTTTGCTGTGTGAAAGCATTGCTAAATAATTTTCTTGTGTGTCTGAATATGCCAAAATGTCTAGTTCTGCCTTTACAGATTTTTACTTTTTGAAGATACGTGCCTTTTTAGGCTATAAGCTGTATTTTTGGATTGTAATATCTAATTTTTTGTCTGAAACTTTTATTGCTAAACTCTTATAATTGAAATATATTTTCCTGATTTAAGTATTTGCCTGGAAATTAAGTCCAGTTTTCATGTATTTAAGCATTTGTACCTACAGCTTTGTTCATAGCTGTAAGAATGTTTTTTAAAGTAACATGCCTGTGACTTCTAAAAAGTTACATGTTTTCAACAACATTTGGATTTTTTGTGTGCAGAGAGAAGCAATGTAGATGAATAGAGCTTGTAGAAATAGGCAAGCTGATGTTGCCTGGAATCATTCCAAAGTGAAGCAACTTTTACCCGGATGAACTTTGATATGATTGGTTGGGATTGTCTGATTTCACACTGGAATTAACCCTTTCAAGGATAAGCAGCTGGAACAGACCACCAACACTTCCAAAGGGTACTACCGTGTTTCCCCAAAAATAAGACAGGGTCTTATATTAATTTTTGCTCCAAAAAACGCATTAGGGCTTATTTTCAGGGAATGTTTTATTTTTTCATGTACAACAATCTACATTTATTCAAATACAGCCATGTCATCTTCTGGTTGCTGCACAATGAGTCCTTGGTGGAGGGCGGGGTTTCACTTAACAGGCTTATTTTGGGGGTAAGGTAAAGGTTCCCCTTGACAATTTGTCTAGTCGTGTCCGACTCTAGGGCGCGGTGCTCATCCCCGTTTCCAAGCCATAGAGCCAGCGTTTGTCCGAAGACAATCTTCCGTGGTCACGTGGCCAGCACAACAAGACACGGAACGCCGTTACCTTCCCACCGAGGTGGTCCCTATTTATCTACTTGCATTTGCATGCTTTCAAACTGCTAGGTTGGCGGGAGCTGGGACTAGCGATGGGAGCTCACTCCGTCGCGTGGATTCGATCTTACGACTGCAGGTCTTCTGACCTTGCAGCACAGAGGCTTCTGCGGTTTAACATTACGAGCATCCTGAAAAATCATACTAGGGGAAACAGTATAAAGTATGAGAGTCATACTTTTGACCTTGATATGTCTTTGACAATGTGGCACTTTGTAAATTTCATGAACTGCAAGTCCCATCTTGCCTAGCCATCATGGCCTACAGCAGCGGTCCCCAACCTTTTTAACCCTGCAGACCGGTTGGGGAAGGCGGGGCACCCCCTGCGCTTGTGCGCATGTGTGAAGGAGCAGGCGCGCTCTGGTGCAGGCGTGCTTGTGCGCATGTGCAAAGGAGCAGGAGGGTACGCTCATGCGCATGCGTGAAAGGCGGCACGGCGCTCGGGGGCACTTGTGCGCGAAGAGGTGCAGAGCGCTCGTGCAGGTGTGCATGCGCAAAGGGGCTGTGCGGGGGGGGAGTGCATGCGGGGGGGGGGAGGTCTGTCTTCGTGGCCCAGTCCAGCTCAGGCCACAGACCGGCACCGGGCTGCGGACCGGGGTTGGGGACCTCTGGCCTGCAGAACTAGCCATAAAGTAAGTTTTTCTTTATGAAGACAATGTCCAAAAACATGAAAGAATAATCTGAAAACCAGTGAGCTCCACTTTTTAGAGAAGTCACCGAATCTTAATTCCATAATCTGTGGTAAATTGCAGCCACATGCCTCCTGTAGCACCACAAAGTCTCTGTTGCATTGAGAGTTAAAAAGTTATTAAATGTCAGGCCATTCATTAAATTACAGTCCTTGTTTGTTTATACCTTTATTCTCCTACTCCTGCCCACCAGATCTGAAAACACACCAGAAAGAATTAATTATCTATTTGGGGGAACAGCATAATTGAACATATGGCAATTTTAATTTCATGCTTTTTCCAAATACGCAGTGCATGTTTACCACTGAAGGAGGTTGTTCTGAGCTGTGTACAATATCTGGAATAAAACGTCTATCTCCGTCATAGCTTTGAGTCTGTGGAACCTAGCCACCTGAAACTTGGGGACCCTGAGGGTGTGCACTTCAGAGTTACAGTAGGGCCTCTGTATCTTCAGGATTGGTATCCACAGTTTCACTTATCCATGATCTTAAAATATTTAAAATGTTAAAAGAAAAAAAATTATACAGTATGTATGTTTAAAATGTATTTACCAGAACTGGCCACATGAGGGAGCTAGAGACCATGCTATGTTGAAGAATAGCATGGTTCTCTTTAGTAGTCAGTTCTATTAATAAATGGTGAAAATAGAATTTCTGGAATTATTTTCCCCATGCTATGTATAGCATTTGCTTTTATCTGCGGTTTTCAGCATCCATGGGGCAGGCACCAGTCTGCCATGGATATATGGGGGTCCTACTGTATTTCGCTTGAACATTAACTGCAGTATCACTTCTGTCACTGGGAGGAGACACAAGTTACCCTTGAAGTAAGAGATCTCTTTAGAAATAAAGAGTGCACCTCAAGAGCAGAAAGCCTGGAGATCTGGTCCAGATGCTACCAGGTTGGTTTGGGTGATATGGTAAGGAATCGCCACTTAAGTGTTTATGTCTGCTCTTTGCCACTGCTGGAGCAGGGCAGTTGTGCCTCTGCGTAACACAGTTCAGTGGGTGAACCTTGCCTGCTTCTGATTTTAGGTTTGTTGGTCTATCTGTTGGGAAGGATGACTCCTGTTACTTAATATGTATTGATAGGCAAATGAGAGGAGGAAAGCCTTAACAGAGCAGTGGGAATATGAGAGAAAAACCATTGATAAAGGGAAAAAAGTTTCTATAATGAATTTTACCAATTCGAATCATGCCAGCTAGTGCCCATTTAGCTGGCCTGGATCCCAAACTTTTGTACTAAGCGCACAAGTCTTTATTCTAAAGATGTGAGTCTTTATCTTTGTTCACACTGTTTATGCTGCTTTAATTGTCACAATTCCATCCTAAGGAATTAAGCAATTTATACTTTGGTGAGGCATTTAGAATGTACTAAGGAACCTTGAGAAAGGAGAGACTGATGATTAAATCAGTTTAATTCTGTAGTTTAGAAAGGTCCTCAAGGTGTCCTGCAGCTTGTAGTACCATGGACTAGAGTGCTCTAGTTCTACCATCAAAGAAAATAACTTGTTTTTCTTCCTTCTGTTTATATAGTTTAATAAACTTTCCAAATGACAATAAGTTTTAGGGTTTTTAGCATTTGCTCAAATCCATCTGGAAGAGATCAGGTAATGATTTCCAGCAATTTCTAAATATTTTTATGGGATTTAGCTTTCACTACCAGCTATATTTTAAAAAAGGATGAGATAAGTGATCTGTTATACAAAATCATTAACTTTAAATTTGTGCTGAAGCAAAATGTAAGAGAAACTATTGTGCTGGATATAATAAAATTACAGGAAAGAGAATACATGCCTTTCTAACCTGTCATCCCAATGGAGGCTCCTGTGTGTATTTCATCCCACTCTGTTATTACTAGCAAGGTACTCAGGAAAATGGGGTGGGGGGATGTGATGATCTCAGAAGCTCCCTTGATATCACTTTACAGCTATCATTAGAATGGTTTTTAGTTTCCCAGCTTCAGCTATAAAATGTGGTATCATTCATCATGGGTTAGTGCTTTTAGACCTGTCTGTTCAGGAAAAGATAAGATAGTATCAACTTTCAAACTCTGTTAATTAAAGCTTTTAAATACATTGTGAATGAAATGTCAAAAGATGACACAAAGGGGAAAGATCTGTAAGTGATGTCTTCAAGGATTCACCATTCTTAGAAGTGAAGAACACCTTAGAAATATGAAGCCCTGTAGAAGAAAGGGACTCCTTTACATCATGAATTATACGAACATCTATAAGCATAGATAAGGATGATAAAGAGAGGGAATGGAATAAAATGTGGCAAAGTAAAACATGCCAACCCTGTTTAATTGCAAACTAAAAGCAGGCTGGGCAAGGCCTGCAGATGTAAGCGTTGCCTGTGCGTCACATCTGTCGGGGGCAATTTTTCCTTTTGGCCTAATGGTGCACACAAATTCCTAATGTTATATGCATGCAGAGTGCAGCCAAGTGAATCTTAAATGATCTAATAAGTGTAAAATCAACTAGAATATTTATTGTAGTCTGAATAGTATTGAATTAAATCCAGGTTAATTGTTTAGAATGCTGCAATTCCCCCCCCCCCCCAAATTAGGGTATCTAATGATAAGAGATGTTGCTCTAATGTGTTAAAAATAGTAACTTCTGTCTCTGAAAGGCTGTCATGCAGAAAATGGAGCAAACATGGTCTCTGTTGCAAGAGAGGGCAGAGCTAGAACTAGTGGGTGGAAACTAGAACAAATTTCAGCTAAACATTTGATGAACATTGTTAATGGTAAGAGGTGTTCAAGAGTGGAACAAACTGGTTTAGGATGTGATTCGTTTTCTTCCACTGAATGTATGTGTGCTGAATCTGGATGTTTATTGTAAATCTTGCTTTCTGCAGGGGTTTGGAGTAGATGATGTGCAAGAACTTTTCAAACTTTGATTCTAAAAGTCTCTGGATACCTACAAATACATTGATATGAGGTAGCCTTGGAATTCAAACAAATATTTTTAGTATGGGGTATTTTATCCTCGGCCTTATTTAAAGTACTTTGTCTCAGATATTTTATTTTGCCTTGGGGCAAGGTGTATGATCCTGGAGCGCTGCCTGAAAGCGGGGCTGCTGAACAATTTCTGAGCACTTTACACCTGGAAAACCTTGGGTGGATTGCTGTAAGTTGGAATTAACTTGGTGGCCTATAGTTATTCTTTTTATCTTTTCCAATTAGGCATACAAAGACAGCATGACTAGTGGTCAGAATTCAGCTGTGGTGTCACTTGCCTGGAGCAAGTTGCTGTTTCACTCTCGGTCTGAGATCTGAAGGATGTGCAAGAATGAGTGGCTTAAGCATTTTGCCTGCTAAGTGTCGGTGTCGCAACACTGCACACCCCTGTCCACTCAAACTGTTAACTCCTCCAGTAGCAACAGACAAAATCCCAGTTGGCTTTCTGGCACAGTCAAAAACATGGAGTTGGGCCCCTCGGAAGCTGCAAGAATAGACCAGTCTATTTTAAAGTTCTGATGAAATGATATGCTGTTCTTCTCTTTATGAGTAATGTGCTAAAATGTTTGAATAGAAAGGCAATCACATATTTGCCTGTTAATTTATCAGAGATTGCTGTTTTTGTAGCAGTACGCTAGAGGGTGCAGGAGTACTGCAAAGGAAGTTGTCGTAAGAAATTAATGCCTACACAAATGCAAGAATCTTTTTTTTTAAAAAGCAACAGCTTTGAGTTCTTTGCTTTTTTCAGCAATTCAAGAGAGGGGTAAGATAATGAAGTCAAAGGCATATGTTCTAAAACAAACTCATGGAGAATTCTCCCCCCTCCCCACCCACCATTCTATTAAGCAGTGTGTCCAGTCTCACCAATTTAGATAGCACTGGGAGGTTCAGACAGATACTGTGTAGGTCATGGAGGATAAGACTAGTGATATGCATAATGCATAGCCATTATGCATATACTGAACCACTTAGATTCAGAAGTAGTACACAGCTGTACCTAATCTGGACTATCAGCTGATGTAAGTTACAACAGGAGAGACGTCTTGTTTTTTGTGCCCTGTTTTAGGTTTCTCAATCACATCTTGTTGGATTTGGAAGGTGAACAGTACGCCGGACAAGATAAGCTGGCTTGATGATAGAGTATCAAGTTGCTGCTATGTTATTAAACTACAAATGCATCCTTTCAAAACAACGTTGAAAATTCATATCCTTCAGAGCTTTTGTCCATGGCTTTCACATCATTCGCCATTTCTGAAACCTACTGCACTTTGACCTAATGCATGTGATTGTATGGAACATTTAATTGTTCTCGGCTTGTACACAGTGTTGGCTGAGATTTTGGGTTTTCACTGTGTGAAGGGAGTATGTGTCCAAGAATGCAACCCAAACTTGCAGGAATGTTGGGTCAGATTGTAAGCCCCTATGGGTCTTTCTGTTGAGAAAATCTTGAACACAGCATAAAACATAAGATAGACTGATCATGTAAGCATTGGCCTTTATAATAAAACATTGCAATGAATCCAAGAGACCTCTTGTATGGTGCAAAAATTAGCACAGCCCAGTCATTCAGGAAGCCAAGCCTTATGGTTTTTGTTTATTAAGACACTGAATCTATACTGTTCTAAAAGTTCAGGATTTGATTTTTTTCCATATTCTACTATTTAGGAATAATTCTCTTGACCACCTTGCTGAATTATTTAAATTTGACATGATTTAGCCTAGCCTAAGATCAATCAAGAGCTAGCTGGATAGAGCAGTGAGTTAGGTATCTGCTTGCTAAGCCAGAGGTTGGGAGTTCAGTTCCCCACTGTGCATTCCAGAGGAGCCAACCTATGTGGCTTTGGGGAAGCTGCACAGTCCCAGGACCACCCCAGAAGAATGAAATGGTAAACCGCTTCTGCGTACTCTCTACCTAGAAAACCCTGAGAATTGTCACCTTAAGTCAGATTTGACTTGATGGCACACAATTATATAATCTTATCATAGGTTTTATGTTAAACATTTCAGCAAGTATCAATGGAGTTGACACTTATTCTTCTACCCTGTTCATTTAATCTTCCCAGCCTGGTCTGAAGCCACATGATTTTGCTCAAAGTAAGCCAGTCTGATTAATGTATTTGAATGGGAGTCAGCCTAGGGATATTAGTTATACTACTTTCAGTTCCATGATGAAAGAAATATGGGGAATAAATGTAAATAAACATCTTGCTTAGCCAATTCTATTGTGGTAAAATCACATCTGGTTCAACGTCTCTTCCAATGGACAAGTTTTCATATTTCGGTGCAATAGTCAGAGGTCAGAATCACACTGCATGCACTTTTGTCCTTCCCACCCTTAGTTGTGCCAAAACCACTACTGTCAAAATCCCAACAATTCTGGTGGGAAACATGTCATGTAGGGAGCAAGCACCTTGTTTTCCATCAGAATTGTGGCCCCCGAGGACTGCCAGGAATTGAATTCTTCTGGGAAATAAGATGTGCGCTCCCAATGCACCATGTGTCTCAGATTACTGTGGGGATTTTGTCAGCTGCAGCAAAAATAGAAAAGGAGTTGGCAACAGCAAGAGAATGTGGCTTTGGTGGGTTCTAGTAGTGGTAGGGATATTATGGCCACCCAGCACATTTGAGATTGAAAAGCCAGATGGGGCCAAGACTGTTGCTACTTGAAGCAAAAGATTAAATGGGATTCCCAATTCCAGTCACAGAAATTGCTGAGATGACACGGCAATAGTGCTGCAGTCTCCTGAGGGCAGTAAGTGATTGAAGGAGACAGCTACACAACAGACTACAGAGTCTTTACAGCTCTATATTCTCCAGCAGCATGCCACTCTTCTACTTCCCCTCAGCATCCGTCAGCTGAGATAGTTGTTTCGCTTTGTCTAACAACAGGGCTGGCCAAGTTTGGGGGAATTAAATATTGCTCCATCTTGAGGATAACAGCAAAATATTAAATGTTGCTGAGTGTAGTACATTTTTAGTTTTTCAGAGTTTAGACTGAAATATAAGGAATCTCATTCACAATGACCAAGATCTGGGCATTCTTTCTGCAACTGTATAGAAACACGTTAGTTACCCATGAAAATTTAATCTGTTAAAATGATCATAGGTCTGAGGTGTTCAAAGATGAAGATCACATCTTGAGACAATGTATCAGAAGTCTCTATGTTCAAAAAAATGTCCATATCCTGCACACACTAAATGGGCAAGGAATCATTTTTAATCCATTAGAACACTGATATCGTGAAGAATGATGTTGAACAGGGATGCTATATTAGCTTCTTTTGTTTAAAATTAAAGGAATGTATGTTTTAGAAGCCACCAAAATGAGTTTTTTCTTCCTTTCCTCTTACTGTCAAACAAAGTTTGCTGTGGCTCTCAGCTTCACATGGAATTTGTCATGGACAGGAAGCATATCCCTTACCTTGTGAATATATAACTTGTAGTCACCTCTTAGAAAGAGAAAAAGAAAGAAAAGGAGCTCTTTCATCATGTTCAGTTTTCCTCACTGTTTTATTTCACTTAAAACATCACTCAGGTCCAAGTGGTATTTGTCAGTAGTAATTGGCAAAGGCTGCAGGCGGTTTTCAAGGCTGTCTGGGTGGAAAATCTCAAAGTAGTTGTCTGTGTTGAAAGAAAATATTGCATTTGATCTTTCCCTACCCCCCCCCCCCCCAATGATGTATGTCTGCATTCCATGGCTAGAAAACTCCTCATTTTTAAACATCAGGAAATAGCCATTCTTTTTTTTTAATGTACAATATTGTCTGGGAAGTAACCACAATGCACATGCACAATTATTTTCTGATTCCTCATCCTCTTCAAAAGATTTTGTTGTATATCAGACACTTTTGGGTTTTGTTAGTGGGCATGGGATAACTATTTGAATGTTGATTGCTTCTATTGCATTTTGACTTTTTTAAAAAAAAATTACTGAGGCATAGATTTCTTCCGGGGTGTTTCCTTTTCTGAGTAATGACTCTCACACTAAGACCTCTGAGCAATTAATCACCTTTCCTTTAATTTAGTCATATGAATTGAATATGGCTTCATCACCTTTGTCAGTACACTTGTCCATGATAATGACAAAAGATGGATTATCAGGTAGTATAATTTTAACAAGTTAAGCTTTCAGGCTGGGTTTTATTTTTCTTTAATTCTGGCCAGGTGTCTGAGATTTTATTGAATGAAGATTTTGGGTGGTTTTTTTTTTGCAATTTTGCAAAATCAGAGTTAAATGTGAACTGCTATCAGCTATGATCTTCTTTTTCTGTGACTGTTATGTTCAAGTTTTCACTGAGGTGGGTTTCAGCTAAGAACTCTCATGACTTAATGGATTAAAAGATAAATCTAGAAGCAAAACAAATCATACACATGGAATACTCTGAGCACCTTTGCTGTGGAGGCAACTATGGGATCAAACGTCCGTTAGCTGTGGGATGGAAGAAGCAGAAGAGTGCTTCCAACAGTACTCCATGCCTTCAGCCAATTGAAAAGGAGAGGTCCAGCAACAACTTGCTAGAGATTAAAAACAACAGCAGCAGCATCTTAGATTTATTTAACATTGAGGGAGAAAGAGAAGAATCAGGAGGAACAACTTAGAGGAACACAGTTTTAAAAACTGACCTCATGATGACACAATAAGATTGAACAGAGTCCAATACATGAGTTAGACAATAGTGATAACTCAGTTCAAGCTCCCCCATATTTGTCTCATGCTATGTTTTCGTTGGATGTAAGCTTCAGACTCTGCCATACACCCTGCTGTAGAGATGCTATGGCACCGTTGCTGTTCTGTGAGGGCAGAAAATGGCCACTCTTCTCTTTTCCTTTCTTTGTCTGTGCATTTTTTTGTCATTCTCAGTCCTTTTTGTGTCTCCAGATCTTCTCAGAAATCCTGTGCTTTCTGAAAACATACAAAATAAATGTCATGAGGAAGCACATCCAACATGCCAAGGAGAATCCTGATCTGGAATCTGTACTCTTGGATTCCAGCTATCTATAGCTCTGTTCAAGTATTTATCTGAATGTGAAAATCTGGGCCTGCCCAGCCTTCCTAAATCCTCAACTGGGTGCAGTCCCTTGCTGAGAACAGCAGCACTCTCTATGATGGAGTGTGCCTCTCGGTATCAACTTGTAATATATTGTCCAGGATACTGCCATTCCTAACCTTGAGCTAAAACCACATCAATGGCACAACCCTATCCAGGAGAACTTCATGCTGTGTGTTGGTGGTTTTCATGGATACCCAAGACCATATGGTGGAAACCTCACAGAAAGGGAACAGTTTGTGCACCCCTTGGCGTCTGTGACTATAGCCGTGCCCAAATAATGTGCTTGTGCTGTCACATCATATGTAAAAAAGATTGGATGACAACTACGCCTTTCATCCATATTCCCTTGTTCAGGTCACAACTGAACAACACTTCAGAAAAAGCTTCCATGACAGTTGTGTGTTTTCATAGATGCTTGCTTAACCAATGGTTATATCAATGGAATCTGGAGTGAACAACCACCTTTTCCCCACTTGTGGGTTTGCTTCCATGGCCTTCATCTCTTGGGAATCTCTGTATACTCAACAGAGCACTACTGTTGATTTGCTTGTGATTTTTATTCCACATGATTGCCTATGGGTCTCATTGAAGCACTTTTATAACCTTTTTATTTGGTTTTGTTTTACAGATCAAAGCATGTACACAATCTGTCTTTTAATAAACGTAGTCTTGTCTTGATAAAGTGATGGATGCTTTTGTGAGCAAAGTTCTGTAGAGTCAGATGGAATTTTTAAAGGGAGAATGTATGGGAACCATGTTATAAAACTCATGGTGTTTTGTTAGCCTTTTAAAAAAAACCTGGTCCTGCTCAAACTGACTTCTATTTCCATCTTCAGAATGAAAAAGGGTAAGAAGAAAAAAGCAGTGTTTGGCACAGGTATTTTTAATTGTTCTGTAACTATTTTCTGATCCACCTGAATGGAGCTCATGAACCACAATCTGAGAACCTCTGCTCTGCTCATTCTGGCAAAAGGAGGTATAAGTTATCTGCTGAAATGACTATCCACTATCTTAAACAGAAACATAGATAATTATCCAGATGTAGAAAAAGCTCATCTCGTCAAATTTTCTTTCTTTTTTCTTTTTTAAAAAAAGGACATTTCTCACCTTGCACGTTGTTATAAAGGTTGTTATACAGTCAGGAGTTTTCACATTGATTGACAGTGGCACAAGTAGCATTGGATGACAGGATACAAAATGTAAAACATGGATCATTCAATATGCTATCTCTGTTATTAAAATGACTTGTGTTATAATGTGATTTTAAACTGTGTCATTTTCTCCTAACAACAAAGCATGTTCTCAGGATGATAGGTTAAAAGATAGAAACTTATCCAAAGGCTTTGTGATGGCAGCAGGTCAGGCACTTGAGAGATGCAGATTTTGTGTTGACTTTGGGAATCTTGCCTAAGAGAACAAATAACATTCAGTTGCCCAGTGCCCGCTGCTGGTATTGGTGGTTGGGATACAACCAGAGAATTAATTCTCGACAGTTCCTGTGCTAAGTGAACAACATCAATCAATAGAATTTTGGAACAACACCAGAAGCGACCTGTGTTGTGTCAATTTTGAATTTCAGCATCAAGACACACTGAAAGATCCATTGCCATTCTTAGCTGGCCCTGGCATGGGTTCTGGCTTGCTATGTTTTGGGGCAGAGAACTGGGAGCCTGAGCCAAACAAGGAAATGGTTAATTATAGCCCCTATAATCAGTACTCAAACATATGGCATGGGTCAATGTTTTCAACTGCTATTTGCTTTCATCCAATAGTAATTATTGTGGAAGAGGGTCACACAAGAAATCATGGTGTTTGCTTATCTCTGGGATTGTTTAAAGACCCAACCACAGCCATGCTGGGTAACACAAGTGTGGTTAGATAGTGTAACTCTAGGAACACAGCTCATGGCTTACCACAAAAACCTCAGTGGAGATATGATGGAAAGTGGATTGAAACAGTTCTCTTATGTGCTTTTGAGGGCTGAAGCCACAGTCAACACTGGTGACCTCTTAATGTATTTATAATCCTCAATCAGTCAGCTAGTTTGGTTTTGTCCCTCTCGATAGCCATGCTAGAGAGTAAGAAACAGAATATGAGCTATATCTAATTAACAAATGGTGGTATGAGTTTTAATAGAGCTGTATAATTGCCACAGAGGTAAGCAAACTGTTTGTTACATCAGATTTCCCATATGATCTGTTGGGGAAAATTTCCATTCTGTTTGGATAAGGGAGGGAGCCCTTGCTGTTACAATACCATGTGAATTTCATGTGATGAATGTCACCCTTGCAGAACAGTCTGTGAAAGTCAATTGTGGCACAACAACATGACACCTTACACTAGCTTGTCTCCCCACACACCCACATTAGGTTATTTGTTGGCATAAAAAGAGAAAAAAGGATAAGCTTCTATAAAGCTTCCTTTCCTCAAGGAATTCTAGCAGTGGGGAATTTCTTTCCCCTCCCACATGTCTTCCAAGTATATGGAATATTGTGTATGGGAAGACAAGCTAGTTAAATGTGTCAAGATGGGAAGGCAGTGCGCATCAGTAATTTCTGTGGACAATTTTTGGCTTGTTATAGCAAAAATAACAGCATTATGTGGCACACTGAAGACTAAAAACGTTTATTTGGCATAAGCAGCTCACTTTATGAGCTATAATAAGACTACCACAAGGGAGAGTCCTATTAGCTACCAGGCTTTGCATAAGTCTGCTGTATGAATGTGAATTTACATTATAAAAGCTTCACATGATGAGAACAGGAGAGTCTACGTCTTTGATGATTCACAATTCAACCAATGTAGTTTTCATAAGAGAATGAAATGTATTGTGTGTTATACACATAACACATGCATGCACATACACATACACACAAACACAAACACAGATGTACATGTGTGTGTAGAAAGAGAGAAACACACACATACACAACGAACACACACACATTACATACAAATGACACCTTTAATAATATGCATGCACTACAGAATCACACAGCTTCCAGATCCTGATCCCCCACACTAATTGTAGAATGGAATATCTGTACATAGGTGTGCAGAAAGCCAACTTTTTATAAATGAATAGAAAGCTTTGTACACATGCTTCCAAGTGATGAAGAACCCATCCCCTTGCGCTGTGGAGTGCCTTCACTTTAATCTGTGAATGAGGGTCAGTGAGGTTAAAAGAGCTTACTCATGCTGGATGTAAAGGAGGACTCTTGTATAATGAGTGTGTGTATTGGTAGAAGTATGTAGTAAATATAGTTTCACAGCAGGAATATAATTCATTTGCATGCATTCCAGGCAACTGCACCTCTGTTGAATGTTTTGAAATCCCCACCTTTTCCCTAGAACAACTTTCAGATTAGTTATTCTGGGCTTCTGCTAAATCATGGAGCACCATCCAAGGCAAACAAACCCTGCCCTATTGTGTCATGAGTATTAGCTAATGTTTCTTTCACTATTAGCCTCAACTACAGGTTAAACAAAGTTCTGTAATTCTTTCCTACTGCTGAACAAAAAAACCCAACAACTTAAAGGAGGGTAGGTCTGACTGGGAGTAAGGTGGCAGAAAGAAGAAAATTCTTCCTCTTGCAGTCCAATTTTAAGTTGAAAAGCACCATATCCAAGTTGCTATTTATTGGAATTTGGAGAAACTACATTTTCTGAACTACAGCTTGTAGCTTCCCCCAGACAATATGGCCAGATTCTTGGAATTATATCCCCCAAATATAACTTTTCCGGGCTTTGCTTTTTACCCACGTTGAGAGGTATGGGTAATTCACACCCTTCTTCCTGGAAGTGGACAACTGGAGTGAAATGAATGATTTTGAGTTGAAAAAGAATAAAAGCAGAGTGAGTTAAATAGCCTCATTCCAGTGTTTTCTTCTGTGCATGTACTGCTGTGTCAGGTATCTTTAGGTTTTACAAACAAACATGGTTTAAAGAATGTGCCTAGAGGCCTGGGCCATCATATACAGGGATATGGCCAGGCCCAGGACATTTCTGTTCCATTTCTCCATCTTCATTCAGTTCATATGTACAACTGGAGCTTTGTTTATACTGGCTGCATATTCAGAATCATGCTCAAGGAGAGCTCAGTGAATTTATTCTGAGCGGCAAAACATCCGGGACTCTGAGATGGCGTGCCATGCAATTACTCTTCTGCATAGACTTTATGAAGTGTCCCAGGCATGAAATGATCTAAAAGTGCATGTTGTAGAGCCAGTTTGGATCTGAGCAGTGCCTAAGAAGTGTAGGTACGTGCAGATTTAAGTTCCATAGAGGAGAAGTCAGACAAGAAGAAAATGAATAAAGAAAATGTCTAGAAAGGTCTGGGCACAAAAAATAACCTTTATTGTTTATCATGGAAAATCTGGCTCCTGCAATAGGAGCTTCTAATAAATAGGGACAGAAATGATAAATGGGGCTCACATGTTTTATTTGTCAGTGCAGAGCATATCCAAATAGTTTGCCTGGAGGTCATGCTTTGCAGAAGACATCATACTGGAATGGTTTTACTGCAGTGTGTCACTGTGACTATGAAATCTGAAAAAAAAAGAAGGGAGTTAGAAATGTAGGTTTTCCATGTCTGACCTCAAGTTGTGACTCCAACAGAAGCCTGGTTGGGTGGAGTAGGTGGAGACCTCACTCTTGCACTCTTTTGACTGACTAAGGGTAACGTCTACACTGGCCCTTTCGCTTTGGGCTCATGTGATCTAAATAGGGTTGCCTGAAGTTGGGGAGGAAGAGTGATATGCCATTTGGTGTGATCCTTACCTCCAAATGGCATACTGACCCCAAGCAACCCTCTGGCTCCTTCCACTGTCGATTGAACAGTTCTCATGCTCCTTTGTGGAGGAGAGCCCCTGTGGAGGAGCAGGGGGAGTGAAATTACTATTTGTTCATGTGCTAGAATGATCATCAGATTTCTTCTCTCAGTTGCTTCTTTCCGATAATTTTGTTTTAGCTGTTGTACAACATGCTATGGGATACAGCTCTGTCTGAGAAACTAAGACATTAAGTTAAATTATTTACAGTTCAAACAGAGCCAGACAAATTATTTGCAGCTTGGCAATGCTTGTTTTGTTTTAGTTTCATTCATCACTCTGCATGGACACCCTCACTGTCCCATATTGTCTCCACTGATGTGGTGGAAGCTGTTGAGTTGATATATTATATTTGGCAATTTGATCATCTCATATTCTTCGTTGGCAAGATTTGCTAATTTTTATTAAGATGTAGCCTTTTCATAAAGCATCATTGTATATTTTCAGTAAAATGAAATGAATAAATAAAGGCAGAGGAAAAACAAAAGGGATAGCTACCAAAGTTGCTCAAGAACACGAATAAAGCTTGTAGATAAGTATCCTTGTCCAGAACTGAGGCTAGGTTTGGAGCAGGGAACAGGGTACACAGAAAGACTTTTCAGCATCATAGACAGTCCAGCAATATGCATTTAAAGCAGTGGGGGGCACTGCAGATGTCTAGAGCAGGGGAGACCAATTTGTGGTCCACTATATGTTATTGGACTGCAACTCCCAGAATCATTACTCATTGCCTATGTTGGCTTGTGCTGGTGGGAGTTGCAGCCCCACAACATTGGGAAGACCACACATTGCCCACTTTTGCTGAAGGGAAGGACAGTACCTGTACTGATGGACAGGATTTCCATGGCCAATCAGTTCTCTCTAAGCCTGAAAACTGAGCAAGTTGTTTATTGATACATGGTTGTGACAGAAAATGACCACCAAAGGTAGCATGGGAACTAACCACAGCTTTGGATGTTTGTTTGAATCTAATGTTTGTTTTAAACCTTTCTTTTAAAAAAATCTTTCAGATCTCACCACAATGTTCTGGGTTCCAAAAGTAGTCTATGGCAAGCCACATAAAAAGAAATTCAAAGGGCAAAGTTCATTAACGTCACTCAGAGGTATGAGCTGATTGAGAAATTAGGTTTATTGACATGGCTGGCGCTTGAGATGTCATATCTCAGCAATGTGACCTGGAAACACAAAGGATCGGAGAGTCACACACCCCTTTTGTAAACTTAGCACAGGTGGCTAGAAAGAATACCCGAGCAAATATTAACAGTTGCTTATGAAACGTCCATTGTGTCCAAGTTTGCTGTAGGTGATTCCCATAAGGTTTTGCACCAGTTGATTCTGACCCATGGGATATGCAAAAATCATGGTGTGTTTGTACCTCTTCGAGATCTCTTTTAGATGTGTTTACTGGTAAATTCTGTATTGGAGATGCTGGAATATTCACCTCCCATTCTTGTTGGATCTCACTGCTGTTTGTGTGAGATAAATGGCTTCTCACTTTCTGCAATGGCCTGGTGCAAACTAGATGCCCTTGAATGCCCAAGAAAGCTGGGGTAGGGGACATGACTCTGGGAGCACTTCTGTACAAGTTCTGTGCTTGCAGTGGTTTGAACTGGGACCAACAGGATTGTTCTGCCACCCTCACAATTACTTTGCAGAATTGGGGTAAGTAAAGCACAGTATTCCAGATGTTGTTCGCCTGCAACTCCCCTTCTCTTCTCTTGTACGAGAATAACCTCAGTGTTCTCTTCTGAGGACAATTAAATTAGAATCGCACAGGCTGCTTCAGATAAGGCCCCAAATGTTGGTTAAGATATATGAGCCTCAGTTTTGATGAGACTTCCCAGTTGCAGAGGAGATTCAGGGAAGCCTTGGGAGTTCAACAGATTTCAGAGACAGGGGTGGGCCCACCGTCTGTCATGCTTAATGCAGACTGAGGGTCAAAGTAGACATTATGGGGAATAAATATTCTTAAACATTACTCTGTTTCCCCTTCCACAAAGGGATTTCCTTGGAAATATGTGTTTTTAAGAAGTAAGTATGACATAACTATTCATAACACCGCAGCATCAGAAACAGAAGACACAGACGGCAGTGACTTATTTGGTAGCTCTTATGCCTTCTTTCCTTTTCACACTGTCCCTGTCACATCCCAGTATAAGAAAAGCACACACCATAGCATCTTTAACTTAAGTTCCTCTTGTTTAATTTGTTTCTGTATTTAAAAAATTGACACTCTCCTTTTCTTTAGAAAATAAACTCAGAGGAGCTTAGGTCAAGATTTATAAAACACAAAAAATTCAGTAAAATGGTTGCAAGTATAATAGAATTTTTAAAAAACATAATGGAGGAAAGGATAAAACAATCCAGCATACAAACCATCTGTAAAGGGTCTGCCTTCACAAATCAATCCTCCCACCTTCTTTGTCTGATACTGAGCTGCAGAGATTTGTGAGCTACATTATTGCATTTTTGAGTGTTCCATCCACCTTGTTTACTCAGTTGTCATCAGGCCAGTGTGCGTCAGGTTGTTCCAAGGAAAGGTTTGACCGAAAAGCTTTCATATTCCAAGCAGCTTTAGTGATTAAGTACACATGCATGAAAGCACAGTGAATAATCAGAATGTCATCAATTATGCCCTTTTTGCATTATAAATGATTAAGTTGACTTTCAGTAGCCTTGAGATTGTGTGTAGGCGTTCCAGTCTGACTGTTACTGCATTGCATAGCCTGAGCTATGGTCAATTCTGAAATTAATTAATGATTTGCATGTTCTGCACATTTTAGATTATCTTGTTTGTGAAGTGAAAAGAAAGACAGAAAGGTAGTGGTGATGGTGCTGGCAATGATGGCTGTATTTAGCAAATCATCAGAGAAGAAGATACAACTTCTTCTGTCTTCAGGGCTGCATCTGATATGAGATGTGTGGGTTAGGGGATGCACATGCATGCCTACACACATTTTGAATGTGCTCACACATCTCTTGGAGAGCAGAGATGGGAAGGTTAAATCTCCCCATTGCCTGCTGAGATTTAGAGAACAATGAAGGGTTGGCAATGTCAGCCTTTCTCATCCCCAAGTGACTTAAATTGAAATGGTTGTTTTTTTGCTGCTACTAAGTCAGGAAACAGTCTCCTCTTATTGCTGCTGCTGTGTAGCCCAGACACAATTGGGCAGGGTCCTGCCAGTGTCAGGAGCCACACAGTGGAAAAGGGTGGAGTCCTGCCAGCATCAGCAGCTGCTGATGGCTGCCACATGTGCACCCCTTCTTAGGAGACAACCCCTACCTACAGCATCAATGAACATTTGTGTTTAAGAAGAGACTGAATTTTTTTATGGAAAGACTTGTTGCTGCCCCCCAAATTCTATTTGCAAGTTACATAGAACATAGATTAATCAAAGAGCTGAAGACTAATTAATTAATAAAGTCTTTTAAAATGATAATTTACGTAGCAGGATGCATTTTGTATTACTCAAATGCAGAGAGACCAGTTCCTATGGGATCCATTATGGAATACACTTCCTTTATCAGACTTTTGTTGCAGAATCCACACATAACTAGACCTAGAAGGCAGGCTTTCTATAACATTGTCACTAGAAGAGCTGTAAACAATGTCCCCGGTTTTAGCTGCCATTTCTTCTTCTTTACACTAAAAAATGGTTCAGAAAAAAGCTGTTCCTTTTTTCCATTGGGGTATTTTCTTTGTCTCAGGTGATGTAATGAAATGTCCCATGCTATTTTCATGAGCAGAGTGGTGGTGCAAGAATACACATACAGTGAAGTCCAGCCTAAATTTAACCTTACTGCTAGTCCTCAATACACTGGAATTCACATAAGATCAGGAAATGTACAGTAGCTCACTCAATGTCAGTTTTTTTTAAAAAAATCATGGTGGGTGAGGGTTAATATATTGTTCTAGAATAATATTCACACTTCAGTGTTGCTCCCAGAAGCTATGCTGAATATTCTGTTTTCTGTACTGCACATTGTATTTTTTCTGTTCTTTGGAGATCCTGAAGTTTTGAAGAGAAATTAAATGTGATGACATGTGCAGGTTTTGCTTTCTGAAAATACCTGCATCATATGGAAAATTCTGCTGGGATTATCAACTAAATAAAGACCACTGTCTAAGTGCTATCATAACTGTCATTTTTCTTTTTTGTCTCTGCATATGTATTAAAATAAAATCCCATTTAGCTACCTGGCTTAATGAATCAAAGACAAAACTGTGGAAGTGATATGATGATACTGTCTGGGGTGTTTTTGTACTGTGAAAACCTTCTAATCACACTTCAACACCCCTCTGAAAACCAGAATGCATTTAACCCATCAGTGTTGATGGGGTTTGGAACTGCCATGCACCAACTTGTTGGTTTCTATGAAAAATGTGACTGCCTGCTATCATATGGATGAACTCATGTTGTCTGTACAGGTGAGAATCCAGAGTGCAAGTGTGCTTTTCCTAAGCTCAGATGACAGAGACAGCCCTTGTTCACATAATACATCAACAGAGTAGAAAGCTTTCGCTGTTCAGCAAATCTTGTCTTTCACTTAAACACCTATGAACGCCAAAGAAAATCGCCATGTAGGTCAAACAAAAGCAGGGATAGCCGTTGTGACATAAAACAAATTCTAAAATGCATACGAAAGTGATGCCTTTATTTGGACAACCAAAAATATACAGTTTGCAAAAGTGCAAACAACTGAACCAGATTTTGAGAGGACACTCTTTTCATTAATCAGGTGCAAAAAGTAAGCAGGATGGAAGAAAGGGGTGGGGAAAAGGGAGCATTCTGGATCTGATGTCCTTGTTTTCTGCCTATTGTTATAGGAAATAATGCAATAGGATTGCTGCAGACAATAAGCTGAGCCTCATTAAGTGGTAATATTAGGCTCACTCACAGCTGGGAGGTCCTCCACCTTAGACAACGTAAGCCCCCATTATGAACTCACAGCTGTATCCATCTTCTCTGGACAAACAGGCTCAGTAACATCAGAGACCAATCTCTCTCTCTTCAGCAATCTTCCAGCATGACTTCCAGCATTAACAACATGTTGGCAACAAGAACTTAGGATCCAGCCCTTCCCCTTGCAGTCAAAATTGCTGATTGCAAGTCAACCCCTGGAAGCCCGCTCTACTAAAGCAAAGTGTGCTGCTTATAAACCACTCCATCACTAAAGCACTCTCTAGGCAGTTTACCATCTAATTATGTAAGCTACACATTGCACCCCCCCCAGCAAGCTGGGTACGATGGAAGGCTGAGTCAATCTTGAGCTGGCTACCTGAGCCTGTTGAGATCAAACTCAGGTTGTGAGCAGAGTCTTGGGATGCAGTACTGCAGGGTAACCACTTTGCCACAAGGCTTCTACAGGGAGAAGAATTTATCTGCCGGACAAGCAGTACGCAAGAGACAATGGCCTTAATCTATCAGAGGATCAGAGTAGGTATCAGTTTCTAAAGCATGCAAGCAGATCCCAAAGCTATGCCAATTGCAACTAGACTTAAGCATAGCTGAACCAAAATTCATAGGATTCTTGAAGACAATCAAGTGTGCATGTGACTCATATACATATGCATTCACAGAGTGAATTCATATATGAAGCACGTTGCTATAAACCACCAGTTTGTATGAGGTATGCAAAGAAAGGCACTTCCAGAACTGGAATGTTTCCAACTGTAGAGATGGCAACTGATGCATTGACCAGGCTTGTCGGGCCAGATCTGACTTCTGAAGTTGTGAGACAAGACTGAGTGCAAATTTCATTGGGAAAGAGTGCTGGGGATGACTGAAGAAGACACATATATTTGCATGGTAAGGACTACTTAGAGAATGACCTCCTCAGTTCTGAGATTGTCCTTTATCAGCTCAGTCCTCTACTGACCTTTCTTCAATGTAGGCTCATATTCTCAATGTTGTTGATGTCACTTTCTTTTCTTACATTTTTCTCTCTCGACCCTCTCTAGGAAAAGATGGTAGAGACATCTTGCTTTTGTTCTCGATAAGTGAGGGGACAACCATGCCTCCTCGCATCTCCACTGTAGCTAGCTCTAATTAGAATTCCTATTATCTTTCCTATCTCAGTATATTTGTCTTATTAATAATCATGTGCAGCTTGCCCAAGGCCACACAGGCTAGCTCTACTCACAGGTGGCACAGTGGGGAATTGAAATACTAGTCTCTGGCTCTGCAGCCAGATATCTAAACCACTGAGCTATCCAGCCAGCTTGTATTTATATTTGTCTTATGAACACTATATCTTTTATTTTCCTTCAGGTTCTTTCCAAAGGAGGTAATGTGCTCTACTCTAACCATTATGATCTCCAGGGACTGAATCCACATTAATTTAGTTGTTTCTTGGTGCTGCTTGCTCTGGTAACAAACTTAAGATTCTGCCTCTCCCCCCCCCTCCCTCTTCAATTTCTCCCATCTTAATTTTTTACGTAGAAAGTGTTTTTTTTTTTTGTAGAAAGTGCTTTTTTTAAAATAGCGTGCATAGTTTGTTGTGCTGTTGCACACATTTGAGCTTTTCTGTTGGCTTAATAAAGGTATCACCTTAATATGCATACCAAGGAAATGTCTGTGTACATGTATAAATATGTATATAAATATTACCTGTTTCTTGGATAGAGACTAAATAGCATGAAGGCACCTTCTGTCAAGTTGTGCATTAGGCAGAGCATATCTCTGATGTTGATATTTATTTCCCAGACTTCTCTATCAAATCCAGTTTCACTTCTGTCTATCTTTTGATAATTACTTAATGAAAGAGGCACTAGTTGCAGAAGGAAAAGTCACAGAATAACCAACACATGTTATCCCACAGAAGCATCACTTCTTTCTATTTTGTATTCTCATAAAGATGATCTGCGGCACCTGGTCATGTTGCCCTTAGCCATTGCCAATCATGACATGGATACACTTTAGTTGATTGCAAAGCAAAGGTGGTACCTTTTATAGAATGATCATCATCCCTATGCTTTGTTACTGGGAACTATTAAAGTATTTATGTTGAAGGCACATTATTCAAGCTAGACTCCAGTGTTTGGTGATTGATTTAGCACTTCACTTTTCAGGCTTACACACCTTTATCTTTCAGTACTTTGGAATGTTACTGAATCTTCCTCCACCCTCTATTCAACATGGCTTTCTGTCAGCTTGTCACACTCATCCCATGTCTTGTGTACTGTCTAAAGCAGCATTAAAGAAATGTCAACAGAAAAATACTCTATACTTCCTTGGCTTTCTGAGAAAGCTTAGCTGTTGATCTGCATTCAGTGTCTCGCATTTTATGAGAATTTGTAAGCGCTGGCTTTTGAAGGCCTAGCTGGCAATAAATAATGTACTGGACATCCAGATGGTGAAGTGTTCAAGGATGGCTAAATAACCAGACCCCTAGACAGGTGCAACATTGACCTGCACATAAATTTCCCCTAACATAGCTGCAAAGTTTACTTTGGATACATCTGGCTGTTTAACATTCCATAATATTCCATAACATTCCATAACACCTGAATGCTACAAGCCACCGGTCTGTGGTACAGAACACAATCTTCTCTCATTCAACTAGTTGCATAAACACTCACAGCAGAGATAAGTCACAGCATGAGCCAGCATTTGAACCTTGTGATGCTCCTCTGCCACCATTTAATTATGAAGTTCTTCCTTGCTTATTGCAAAAACGAATTATTTGCTAGAAAGTAGTTATTTGTAACAAGATGCCTTCAAACTGCGTTGTATATGCCACCAATAAATGTTATTGGTGTATACTGGTGAAAGTATGGAAGATTGACGATAATGGTTATCCACCAGTAAATTGTTGCAAGGCAAAAAATATTTCAGCCCATTCATGGTTCTTTATAATAGATTAACAGTAAAGTGAGGCTAGTGCTTCTGGTCCATCCTGTTGTAAAGCTAACTTGCATGTTTCATGAAAATACATTATTTTGTTTCCCATTAAAGTTTTATTTTTGTTTATGTTATCCCTCTAGTTCAAAGGTTCAGACTTAGTCTACTTGGTTGGTATACGTAGAACAGAGAGTGCCATCTTATCCTTTGTGACAGGCAGCAAGATATAATAATAATAACAACAACGGGGTGGAGAGATTTCTATGGCATGTCATTTTTTCCTGCAACCTATGTTTGAGCTTATGGGTGGGTTTGAACATGTTTATGAGTAATCCAGTGAGAAAGCCTAGATTACTCATAAACATGTTTGAACTTACTTATGGATTCAAATGTAGGTTGCAGAGAAAATGCGAAATGTCATAAAAATCCTTCCCCTAATAATAACCATAGAACTCCAGAGCTGGGACCCTATGGATCATCTTTAGCCTCTTTTGCTTTTGTGTGGCTCTGAGGTGGCACTAGAAGATGTGACTAGAAGAAGCAATCACACGTTCTCGTCACATACTGAGAGTGTGAGAGGGTTTAAGTGTATAGGACAAATGGAAATGGTCTGTTGTTTTTCTACATTGGTTCCTTATCCTTCCCCTTTTCTTTTCCTAGGAGCTCATTTTCATAAAAGGAGAGTTTAGATAAACTGAACCACTGTGAGGAAAGATAAGGAGATTTGGAGACTTCAAAGCTGATGGAAAAAGTGGTCAGTCTTTAACCATGTGTATACATGTGTGTGTTTTTTATCTCTCCCTGAACCCGTGCAAAGAGGAATGGCAGTTTGAGCTAAAGACACTTCAGACTAAAACCATAACAGCTTGTTAGGTTCCTCTGCGATAGTAGTAGTGACTATCGGACATTCAAGAACAATCTCAATTTCTTACAAATATACGAAGGAAAAAAGTCTTAGAATTACAAAGGCTAAAATATAAGAGTAGCTAAAGAAGTGACAGAAATGTCTGTGTTTCGGCCCATTCTGGCTTAAAACGTTTCAGCTTAATTTGGTTCTCTTCTCTCTAATAATTTACATGGAAATATTTGGAGATGTTTTTATGTGGCATGTGAAAGAAATAATATAATTGTTAGACATATTATTACTATCATTTCTGTGTCCTTCCTCCACTCCCCCGTTACCTGATTTTGTAAAACTGATTTCTGCTCTTCAGCTAGTGTTGCCAGTAAAGACAGACCAGGAAACACGCACACCTCTGAAAAACAAATCAGACCTCTTTCTTTCAGAGTTGTCGGGTTATTTTTCTGATGCCTTTTAAGGCTGCTAAGTTGTTGTTTAATCCTTACCTCGGGGCGAAAAGCCTTTCTTGAGAAAAAAAGTTGTAATATCAAAAAGAGCAGACCGATACCCCATATTTGGCAGAGCAGCTTGTCTGCCAAGGACTGATGAGGCCACTCTCAGATTAGCAAACTGTGACACAAATTTAGCCTGTAATATGAGTTACTTAAGTCAAAGCCATTGGTGGATTTCCTATCTGGTGAACTTGATTTGTGAAGCCTTCAACAGAATGAAAATTGGCCCATAGTAGGATCTATACAGAGTTGCTAACAAAACCCAAGTGGTCTTCAGTTACAGGGTGTGCCAGTAATGGAAGGATGTGGGATTCATAAGATTTCTCTGTGGTGAACCTTCAGAGCTGTCTTAGAGAATGTGAAAAGAAAAGTGTAAGCCTCCTTGCTTCCTGAAGGGGAATTTCTGTATTTAGATGGCATATGCTATTTTGATCATGGGCAGAATGCCTTTTAATTTAATTTTATTTATACTGAAATGTATAGTCAACCCTTCTAGGGTTTTTGTGCTACTTATAGATGCTCATAAGAGATAAAACCACAATACAGTATAAAAGCCATACATACTAGGAGCCAGTACTGCAGTCAAAACGCTGCTCACGACCAGAGTTCAATCCCAACAGGCTCAGGTAGTCGGCTCAAAGCTGACTCAGTCTTCCATCCTTCCGAGGTCAGTAAAATGAGTACCCATTTTAATCACGGGGGCGGGGGCAAGGTGTTCCTTGCATAATTAAATTGTAAATCACCCAAAGAGTGCTTTAAGTGCTAGGGGACGGTATATAAGCGGCGAATTTTTCTTTTTGCTTTACTTCTGTAAGAACAAAATGCTGTAAAGATGCAGAGCCTAAGACCATAGGTAAAATAACCCTGTGGAATTCTGGGAACTGTAGTCCCAAAAAGCAATGTCTTCAACTGCTGGTACTGAGCCAGTGAAGGTGGGATACAGAGAACAACCTCTCTTTATGACCTTAGGAAATCAGTAGGTTGGTATAGGAAGAGACTATGTTGCCTCTAATCTGAATGCTAACCTGAATTTAAGGCTTTAACAATAACGTCAATATGATCAGAGTCCAGACTCATGTGCAGTGGCATAGTGTGTGCCAATACCTGGGGCAAGGCAAGTATTGAGCCCCCTAACCTAGACAGCTAGACCAGAAGGGCGTGGTTAAATCCACCCCTTCCCTGACCCACCCAGCTAATCCTCTCACCCCATATTGCCCTGCTCTTGATTGGACCCATGGCAGGATATGGGGTGCAGCACATGCACACAGGCATACTCCCTTCCATCATGAGTTGGCCAGCTGACTGAACAGTTAAAAAGTACTGGCTGTCATCACCATCGTGTCATGCTTGAGGAGTTCCTGCTGGCAAGTCTTGATGTGAAGTGAGAACCTGTGAGGAGAGGAGTCTCTCCTCAAGGCTGCTCAGTTCAGGCTCAGTGCCAGGAGCGGCTCGAATTTGAATCCTGTGTTGGAGGAGGAGGAGGAAGAGGTAGCCGACGGCTGGGAGCGGGGCTTCCTTCCTCTTTGCCTTCTTCCTACACCCATCAGTCTTGGAATGGGGCACCAAGAGATTGCCACATGGGCTGGTGAAGAGAAAAAAGGAGCCTTGCACTTTTTGGTGGTGGTAGGGACTACAACTCTCTTATTTATTACTACTACTTTTTTGTTTTGTTTTAAATTTTGCACTGCTAAGAATTTTGCACCCAGGGCAACCACCCCACGTTACATCACTGCCCATGTGTCAACCTGTACAGATGTTCCAGGGTTAATGTAACACAGAGAACATGCAATCTTATAAGTATGGTAAAGGTAAAGGTTCCCCTTGACCTTTAGTCCAGTCGTGTTCGACTCTAGGGTGTGGTGCTCATCCCCGTTTCCAAGCCGTAGAGCCAGTGTTTGTCCATAGACAGTTTCCATGGTCACGTGGCCAGCGCGACTAGACACGGAACACCGTGTCTGCAGTTGACTGCAATTCCCACCATCCTGAGCTATTAGGTATTCTGCCAAGGTTTGATGGGAACTGTACTCCTACAACATTTGGAGGGCTAGATGTTCCTCATATTAGATGTAAAATGATCCCAAGAGCCTGTATTCAAGAATCTTTGCTGCTGCATTCTGGACCAAATGCAACTTTCAGGGAAATGGGATTATTTTTGAAGACTGTGCTGTTACTACTCTCTGCTTTTTGTTTTGTTTTGCTTTGGAGGATTTCTATACTGCTTTTTATTTTAAAAATTCCAAAGTAGATTACAAATATATATACACTAAAACCAAATGGAATAAAGCAATAGAACAACTGAAACATGAGAATTCATTTTTTATAAATCCCAGTGTAATTGATAGTGTTCACTATTAAATAATCAGAATAATGCCTGGGCAAAGAGATGGAAAGTATTCAGAGAATGGAAGAACAATTCAATTCCAATGTCACTGGAAATGTCAAAGGCAAGATTGCACCTCATGGTGTATGTTGCAACAGTAAAGGCCTTCTTCCATATCACAGCTGAAGAACCCTCGTGAGATTGTGTTAAGCAGAATGTAACTCAAAATATAATGATCAAGGATCTATACAGGAGAAGGCAATCTGAATCTCTCAGATGGAACTAAAGTGCTTAAAGAGATTAAAGGAAAAAAGTGGAACACAGGGAAGGCTCACCATCAGTCAGAATCTTGATGGCCCATAATTATTGACAGCCAAGGTGGTGTAGTAAATAGAATGTCAGACTGGGATTCAGGTGACTTGGGTTCAATTGGTCATGGATGCTCACTGGAGGGGTGGCAATCTTGAACCACTTCTTGAATGTTCTGCATATCTTGAAAATCTTATCAAGGTTACCATAAATTGGAAGTGACTTGACAGCACATAATAAGAGCAACAACATTCAGTTGTAAAACCTGTATTTTAGCACAGTTTGGCTCCCAAAGCAGCTTACAACTTTTAAAATCCAAGAAAGACTAAAATGTAAGGGATATATAGAGGAATGCAACAGTCTTGTCAGATCTTGGCTCGTCCCTTCAAAAGATGGGAACAGCTGATAGATATGTGGGCTGACTAATGGTAAAGAGCAAATGTAGAGTATTAGCCCATCCATTTAGCTGCAGGCTGCTCTCGTCATGGGCAGCTGAGTGATATGTTTTGCCCTTGCTGACTACATGAACTGGTGCTACACAGCTACAGTCAAAAGCTAGCATTTGTGTTTTATGCACTACATCAATTGCTCACCAGATGTCACTAGTTATCTGTAGTAAACATGAAAGAGAGAGAGAGAGAGAGAGTAACATGTGGGCTTGGGTTGTAGCTTCAAATGATGTGATCAGAAATACAGTGGCTATTCTGCCATAATCAGTTTCTACTATTTGTAATTATTAGAAAGCTACATATGTTCACACTACCATGAAAAAATGGGGGCAAGGCATCATCTTCAGGCTTCTGACAAGTTTCTTCTGAATGCTGGACGTCCCTATTAGATTGAACAGACAGTTTCTCATGGATTTCAGTGGAACCTTGGCTGCATGCTTAAAAAACAAGAGGTGTTTAGAGGGAATCAGAACAAACAGTGGTCTAGCTGGCCCTACCATTGGGTAGCGTACAGCAGCCATTTCAAGTTGCAATTGTTGATTGGTGTGGTATGGTAGCTGAACGGACACAGCTATCATCTGAGTCTACTACCTTCAGATGCAGTGAAAGTGTTTTAAAATACTGAACTAAGGTCTAACTCCTGTGTGGTTTCCTTACATGGAATCGGGATAGGTATGATTGTATCCTTCAGGCAACAAAATATTCCAGGCCAGATCTGATGAAAAGTTTTTGTTGCAGAGGAAAATACCTGGGGCATTGTGCTTTAAGCAAGGAACAAAAGTGAATTGCACTCTCCTGTTGGAAATGAATGCAACAGAGGGCATGTCCAGACAGGGAAATTTGGAACCACTTGGTTTGTGCTTAAAAGGTTCTTATCTTCACAGTGTGATCTATTTTATCTCTCAATCAGTCTTGTGGTGGTTATGATCTGGCCACAGCTCAGAAAATTGTGATGGAGGGTGGCTTGATTTATAACAGTAAAAACACTGCTTGTTCATGTAGGCTTTCCCTATTTCTTTTTTCCTTTTGCATTTATCCCAACATACGTTAATGTTTCTCCTTTTGGCAAGTGAGGCTACTTCAACATTCACAGTTATATTTCCGAGATCTCCTTTTCGCTGGTTAAGGAGTCAGAACTGACTTCTGTTGTGTGAAGTCAGTTCTGTAAATCCTATGGTAAGGAGGTTTGAGTGTGTTTCTGTTTTAACCAGTCCTTTAATGCTAATTATTCAGTTGGTACTTAAAGCCAGACAGAAGCTTCCCGACTGGTGCCGCTTTCCCCAAAATAAAATTGGCTGCTGGTGGAGTGAGCAATCTACACCCATGGAAGGTGAACTGCTCTCTCTGTGCTCTTGCTTGTTGCATTGGTCTGTGGAGTGTGTCTGTTCTATTTACTGAAAGTGGAGAAAGGTATAACAATGCTTGCACTATGTGCCTACAAGAGTACAAGTGGTGGAGCAGACCTTGGAAATTTTTTTTTTCCAAAAACAACTCTTGGAATTCCCCAACAATCATGGATACTCTGGCTAGATGATTCAGAAAGTTGTACTCTAGAAAAGTAATTATACAAAACCCTATAAGGTAAAAACAAAACAGTTTTTTAAAAAAAGAAAAAAATATTATGGCATCTTAAAGACTGTTATATTTTACACTTGTCCCTTATATTGCATGGGTCTGAACAGCGTGGTTTTGTTTATACATGGATTTTATCAATCAATCAATCAATCAATCAATCAATCAATCAATCAATCAATCAATCAATCAATCAATCAATCAATCAATCAATCAATCAATCAATCAATGCTTTGCCCTTAACCACCCAGAACCCCATCAGTTCAACACTGAAGGCATCAAAGTGGCCTACTTGCCCCCAAACACAGCAATTCTAATTTAGCCTCTAGATCAGATCATAAGAACCTTTAAGGCTCATTACACATGGTACTGTATGGAAAGGATTGTCAACGCTGTGAAAGAGAACCCTGAGAGAGAGAACTGTCCTTTCTCTCTCTCTCTCTCTCTGTATGTATGTGTCTGAATCAACTGTTTATGCCACAGGTTCCTAACCTGGAGGTCTTGGCCCCCAAGGGGGTTGCAACATGTTTTCTGGGGGTGGGGGGTGTCACCACAACTGATTCAGGTTGGCTCTGAATCCCAAAATAGGAGCTGTGCAGTGGTAACTGTTCAGAGTAGTGAGAGGTGAGGTTGTTTTTCCTCACTCGGCCCTATCAGATAGGTAATAATTTGCCACTCTTTTACTTTTTAAAAAAATATTTATTTTTTTATAACACATAAAAACATATTTCCATTGTCATTCGTCATGTTCACTGGGTATACATCAAATTGTTCATATCATATCATGTCTCATTTGTCTCTATACCTTATTTCTTTGCTCTGGCCACTCATACATTTTATTCCAGTTTTGATAATATTCCGAATCCTCTTTCCCTTTAATTGTCATTGTCAATCTATCCATTTCTGCACAATCTAAGATTTTTTGTACAATTATTTCTTCTAACGGAGATTTCTCATTTTTCCAGTATTGAGCCCATACTATTCTAGCCGCCGTCAATATATGTAATATAATATAGCTGTCTTGTTTGCCACTCTTTTATGACGACCAAAATATGGTTCGTTCTGCAAAGGGCAGGGATGGCTGCGGTAATTTTATTAAGAATTTGTGATTGGAATTGGTTTCCCCCCCAACTCCTCATTCCTACCTCAACCTTTTGAAAGCCCAGGAAGAGTTGGCAGATTCTCCAGAAAGACAGGGGATGTAACATAGAGAGTTGCTGCGGCGAGGGGCACCCAGCATAAATACCAGGGGCCCTCCTTTGTATGAGGCAACACAGTGTATTCGCTGTTGCTATTATTCGGTTGGCTCCTAGCCAATCAGGATAACAATAAAAGCAGGGGTAATGCAAGACAACAAAGGCCCCAGTAACAGGGCAGATGTAAAGATTATTGATGTCGTATATGTGAAATGCTTGCAAGGGCATGATACAGCTGCCACAAAGCTATGTTAAACTTCACTAAACCCTCTTCCTCCAGAAGAGTACTAAAATACAGACTAAATTTTAATCATAAGGATAAGCTGCCAAACATGTTTTGATTTTGATTTTCTTTAGGGAAATGATTTCTCATACCATTTTAAGGCATAACAACTCTGAAAGAATTGAGGGAGCTGTGGTGAAACAGGAGTCTATAGGGCAGTGCCCACCAAGTTTATACACTTCGCCCTTGAATTACATGGATCTGAGTAGTACGTATTTGGTTGTACATGGATTTTTTTTCACTCACTCATTCAACATTTCAATAAATAAATATTCAATAAATACTGTGCTGCTATTTGTCTCCAGGAAGTGGCTCAAGAAGGGTAGGTCTTGGACATCCTGAAGTCCCTGTTATTGGCAGTACAGCAGCAACCAATTTGATGGTGGCAGCCGGACCAGCCCCTTCTCCTGGCATGGCGGCTCCACGTGGTGGCCAGGGAGGGCTTTGGGGCATGCTGGGAGGCTGACGTGGGCTAGGGAAGGTGTGTGTGTATGTGTTTTAATCAACTGTTTATGCTTTGTAGTTGTGTTTTGGGGGGCATAAGAATTATACATGGGTTTTGAACTACATGGGGGTCTGTCGCCCCTAACGTTGTTGAAGGGAGAAGAATATATTCAGTCCTTTCTCTCCCTATACTATTTCATTTGGGTCAGAGAGAACAGTGTACTAGGGATAGGAACCCTAGGAAGCACACAGTTGACTAAACAAGGATTCAGAGAATGTCAGATACTGTAGATGTGAAGCTTGGGGTCTGTGCCATTATGAGGTAATACAAGGCTACTTGTAGATCAAGCAAAGGATGCCCTCCTTGCCCTGGTCCCAAACTGTAAATAAACATAAGATTGGCTTCTGCAAAATACTGGCTTTATATTTAGAATGTGCACAAGGACAAGTAGCAAAGTGCCATGTTCTGATAAAGAGGTACCTCATTCATTGTATTTTGGGTTCAGTACTGCCCAAAACTGAGGAGGTTTCCCAACAGGCTGGTTGTCAGAATCAAATGCACAGAATTTATTGACACGGCAGACTAAGTTGTCGTTAAGATACATATATGATATATTTACTTACTCAAAAGCATGTTATGTTACTTTTGGCCAAAAAAGGGGCTTTAGTTAAAGTCAGTCCTTGCTCACAGGCTTGCAATCTAAAAGAAATGATAGGAAAGGAAACTGAGCTGAGGAGGGAAGAGAAAGACAAGCAAGCTCCTGCCCTAATTTTAAGGTTACATAGTCCAAAACAAAAGGAGGCAAACAAGACAAATGAATGCAATGTATTTTGTGCACAAAAACTGGGTGCCACATGATGAAACACCAAAACACTGCCTGCAAAATTGTACTTGAAGCTTGGAGTGATCTAACATTCAGGACATCTGTGACAAGAGGATAGATTACTCTCCAGTGCAACGTAGGATATGAAAGACCTCATGATTGTAGACCATGAAAAGTGATGCAGATTCCATGAGGATACCAGCATGGTTACATGAACAGTGTCAAGAAGGTGATTAGAGAAATGAAGGCTTCTGTCAGAAACTGGAAGCCTTACTTTGAAGAAAGCAATCCAGTCAGCCAGCCAGTTAGTCCAAAAATAATGTTTATTTCTTTATTTTTTATTAAAATATTTTTATCCTGTCTTTCTTCTTAAAAAGAACCCAGGGCAGCTTACATCATTAAAAAGACAATATGTAGAATCTAAAAACAGTACAAATATTAAAAAAGGAATTAAACAAGTATTACATTAAAAACAGTAATAAAATCAATACTAAAACACATTTAAAACAACAGAGCACAACCATTCATTTTAAAAACCCTCTCAGACCACCAGTTATTAAGGGAAAGCCTGTCTGAAGAGAAAGGTCTTTCCCTGCTTGCGGAAGGACAGCAATGATGGGGCCAACCTAACTTCCCGTGGGAGGGAGTTCCAGAGTCTGGGAGTAGCAACAGAGAAGACCCTCTTCTGTGTCCCCACCAAGTGCACATGTGAGGGTAGCAGAACTGAGAGAAAGGTCTCCCCGATGATCTTAAAGCCCAAGCAGGCTCATAGAGGGAGATGCGGTCTTTGAGATAGCTTGGACTCAAGCCATTTAGGGCTTTATAGGTTAAGACCATCACATTGAATTGTGTCTGGAAATGGATCAGCAGCCAGTGGAGCTGCTGTAACAGGGCATGTGTGTGTGTCAAATGATCTCCATTACCAGCCCCAGTCAGCAATCCAGTTGCTCTATTTTGGACCCTCTGGAGTTTCCAAACACTTTCCAAAGGCAGCCCCACGTAGAGCGTGCTACAGTAATCCAGTCGAGATGTAACTAGGGCATGTGTCACCGTGGCCGGATCAGCCCTCTCAAGAAATGGGTGAAGCTGGCGCACTAACTCTGCAAAGGCACTCCTGGCCACTGCCAAAACCTGGGCATCCAGGCTCAGAAATGAATCAAGGAGCACCCACAAGCTGCTCACCTGTGTTTTCCAAGGGAGTGTAACCTCATCCAGCACAGGCTATTCCTTGATCTGCTTTTCGACTGACTAGGAGCACCTCTGTCTTGTCTGGGTTAAGTTTCAGTTTATTCGCCCTCATCCAGTCTATTACTGACACCAGACGCTGATTTAGAACTGAAACAGCTTCCTTGGATTTAGATGGGAAGGAGAGATAGAGTTGGGTGCCATCAGCATAGTGGTAACACCGAACCCCAAAACTTTGGACAAACTCTCCCATGTAGATGTTTGTTTGTTTGTTTGTTTATTTATTTATTTATTTATTTATTTATTTATTTATTTATTTATTTGATTTCTATCCCGCCCTTTTAGACAAAGTCTACTCAGGGCGGGTTCCATTAAATAGCATAGGAGACAAAACAGATCCCACTGGCCAAAGGAGTCCCTGAGCACCACCCTCTGAGTTCTCCCCTCCAGGAAGGACCGGGGCCACTGTAAAACAATGCCTCCAAGTCCCACCCCAGAGAGACAGCCCAGAAGGATACCACGGTCGATGGTACTGAGAGCAGCTGAGAGGTCCAGCAGAACCAACAGGGACACAGTCTCCCTATCCAGTTCCCAGCATAGGTCATCTACCGAGGCGACCAAAGCAGTCTCTGTCCCATATCGAGGCCTGAAGCCAGATTGAAATGGATGTAGATAATCTAGATACTGTTCAGTCAGTCCTAGATGAGCTGTTGGATGAGAAGTGAAAGGAAGACTACAATAGGATTAAAGAAGATGAATGAATTATCTGCATCTGCGGGGCAGATATCTGTGTGCTAACAGGCCAGCCTGTTCCCTTTTATCCTCAATTTCTGGAGAAGTATAGGTGTGAAAGGACCTCCATGAGTATGTAGGAGAAGTATAGGTGTGATCAGGCACAAATTGTGAATCTGTATAATTGTAAGTTCTAGAGATGGGCATGGAAACAATGGTTCATGCTGAACTGTATCCCAAAGCAACTCACACTGCCACCTTGTTCCTTGGACTGATGGCAGATGCCATTGCATGCCTCTTCTTACTTCTGCAGTGCAAGGGGAATGTGTTTACTTTTGGTAAAAGGAGTTTGTGTTCATTTATTGTTCTAAGCAGTATTGTAAGATTTTACCTTGTTATTGCTATTGTTATTAATATACATGGAGGAGAAGTACCATTTTGATGCCTTTGGGTGCATGAATGAATTTGCAAGAACCTTAGTCCTTCTCTTAGGCTAAAGTTTAGAATTAACTATTAGACTCAGGCATAGGCAAATATAATCTCTGAAGTCTGTTGAAAAACATGAAATGTTGTCTTCCTAGAATAGAAACTTTATTATTTATTTATTTAAAATATTTCTTACCCCACTTTTCTTCTTAAAAGGTCAGCTTACATCAGTAGGAGACAATGTTTAGAAGCCAAAAGTATACAAATATTACAAAAGAATCAAAGAAACACCACACTAAAACATTGTATTACTGTGTGGTAGAACTGCATCTCTATTGTTTGCTCTGTCTTTTGACTGACCAGGAGCACTTCTGTCTTGTCTGGATTAAGTTTCAGTTTGTTCATCTTCATCCAGTCCATTACGGACATTTTGTAAATGAAGTCTTATAATAGAACTCACAGAGACCGTTCAAGTACACATTGAACGAAATACATTATTAGGGCAGACTCATGGTGGCCACCAGCAATGGAAACCCACTTCTTGCTATTAATTAGTTTCACCAGTCTGACCTGAAGTAACTCCACAACCTGGTAAAACTCTCATCTGATTCACACTTCTTCACAGTCATACAGGAATATGTAGTTACAGGAACTGTGTGGGTGGAGCAAATGGTCTCCTTCCTTTCCATGTGAATGTCAGCTGTGTGGGAGGAAAGGTAACTTTTGTGCGAAAAGGAACCTATAATTATCTTTGTCCATGTGATTTCCTCTATAACATGTTCCAAGAGGTGGTGCTGGCAGAAGATTGCACCACAAGGAAGAAACTCCCACACCATGATGGTCAAGGGTGAATCAGCCATCCTCCAGATGAATTTCAGCCACTGTTTACCTACCCTTCCAAGATTCCATTTCTATAAGCAAAAATAGTGATATTTACTTCCTAACCGAGATTTACATAAAGGGATATTTGTAGATTGAGCCTAAGCATATTGATTCATTTTACAAATACAACACAATACAGAATGCCAGGGAGAAATAAAAAATGTTTTTATATCTCCCCACCCACCCCGTAGTAACTTGAGACAGCATCACTGAAAGACAGAATACAATGTGAGAGCATTTCACATCACCTACACTCTGTAGTACTGAAGCTAACATGATTAAATTGAAGCTATCATACTTTGGGCATATCTTGAGAAGACAAGTTTCACTGGAAAAGCCAATGCTGGGAAAAGTGGAAGGCATGGGAAAAGAAGAAGATTGAACATGAGGTGGATTGATTCAATAAAGGAAGCCATGGCCTTTGATTTGCAAGACCTGTGCAGAGCTGTTAATGCTCGAATGTTTGTGGAGTGTTGATGGCCACTATTTAATAGGAGTTGCTATAGGTTGGAAGTTACTTGATGACACATAACAACAGCACTCAGTACACATGGTGGTAGATTTTTAATGCATATCTCTGGGGTTGGCTTTTTTTAAAAAGGGAGGAAGTGAGATTCTTGTTGGTGGTTCCTGGGTTGGTCATGAGGACTTTATCCAGTGGATGTCCACCTTCTGTAAATAGCGTTAATGACTGGTGTTTTTGTTTTTGTTTTGGTGTAGAATAAATACTAAATATCAACACATAAGCAACTGTTCCCTTCCCTTCAGCTTTTGTCAGGGATTTCACAAGGGAAGGTATATTGCTTTGTACCAGGAGCTAATTTCCATATTAACTAAATGTTTGGATAACATGAATATAGAGTGAAATAATTTCAGGTTTTTGTTTGTTCATAGAGAAGTACTGAAATCTCAATTCCCCTCTTAGTTTGAGTTGCACAAATTGCTAAGAAGATGTGCATGTCCCAGGGAAAACCATTCTTATATATTTCATTGCAGATGCTCAACTTTTAAGGACTGCAGATGTTGTAACTAGAGAGTTTACAGTCTGATCTGAAATATGGTAAATTTATAGGTACTGCTCTTAATCTGAAAATGTTTTTAGTTGTATTATGCTTCTGTCTACAAGCTGTAATTGTCTATTTTTTTCTCATTCTTGAAAATCATCAACTTCAGTGGCCAAGATACGACACCCACTACAGGCTGATGATGTGATAACATTATGGCTGAACTAGATTCACTCATGATGTGTCATGGTGTCTCCCACACATACCTTTTTCTTTTAGAACATAGAAAAGTTACCTTTTTGGACTACAACTCTCAGAATTACCCAGCCAGCAGGGCCAGTGGCAATGCTTGTTGGGGGTATTTGCTGTCCAAAACAAGTAACATTTCTTAGTTATGGAGTCTTCTAACAACAAGTCGTGCCTGTTGGAAAGGTGGTGGAGTTCCCTTTGTTTAGGCTCCTATTCAGTATCTGCTTGGCACTGTCTCTGCTACCTTATGATTTACAACTCTTTTTATTTTTAAAGTGTCTCAATGCCCACTTAAATGCTGGTTCTCTGCATTTATTTTAAAAGGGTCTAAATCCTATGCCCCAGCTAGAGCAGACTCACTGAACTAGTTGTTGGATATATTGAGTGGTTCTGCCCTAGTAGCAAGAAGATTCCAAATAGCCAGAGAAACATCAGGGACATAATAGCTCTCATTTATGCATTGGGGAAAAAATCAAAATGCAAAAGCTCACATTAAATATGAAATTTTATCTAAAAAATCAACCAATCAATCAATCAATCAAAATGTGAATATGTTAGGTTACTGGATGCTACTATAAAAATTTACTTGGAAAGAAGCTCAAGTGAACATGTTCAAGGGAGCCAGGCACTGTTCCTCTATGACTTACCTGGTTGTTATCGATGCAATTAGAGAAGAGTGCCTAGCTGTTCCCATCTCTATTGTCACTTTCTCCACATGGAGAGTGAGGTGCCTGAGAAGAAAATGTTCCTGCTCATGTGGAGCCTCCCTACCTGAGTAAAAACCCTGGTTTTGCAGGATTATTGGAAGTTCAAGTCCAAAATATTAGGAGGACAAAGTTTTCCCACATTTCTTCTATTACAGCGGTTCCCAACCTTGGGTAACCCAGGTCCTCTTGGACTGCAATTCCCAGAAGCCTTCACCACCAGCTGTGCTGGCCAGGCCTCTGGGGATTGCAGGTTGGGAACCACAGTTCTATTAGATACCAAATTTTATTGCAAGCTATGAAATTCATTTCTATTTCAGTTAGTATAGCTGTTCAAATTCAAGTAAATCTTCAGGAAGTTGGACCCAACATTTTTCTAGAGCAAATGCTCTTCAGCTTTACTGAAGGTTTATTTATGCTCAGAAATGGTAACTGATGATATTCCTAAGGTGCTGATTTAACTGTGTGCATGTTGCAGCACTCACATTATGGAGGTCTGAGAGCTTGTGGCATTTAAAATGGCCACAACATAGCAGATAATAGTGTGAATAAATCCCAGAGGAGTGTGATGAAGAGAAGAAGCCATTGTGTGGGTGCATGTCTTAGTTTAGAGAAACACCTGAGTTTTGAGGACAGAATGAAATTTCAGTCTATAACTGCTCATAGTATAAAAAATATCTTGTGCAGATGAAAATGTGTCAGGTCTCCACACAGTTAACAACATGTCACTTTGTGAGAGAATTTTCATAATTAATGAACTGGTTCAATTTGCTCTGCCATTTGACTTTGATTAATATATTTTTGAGTGTTCCCACTGGGACTCAGTCCAGTTTGTTTAGTAAGCTCTTATGTGTATATCCAGTTCATGCATATGGATCAGAGTGCTGGCATCAAATACCTGCAGTACGCAGTGAAGGCACAGCCATCCTGACTCTGTTTACAAAGGCAAAAGAAATATATCTCGTGTACCAAGTATTTTATGAGTCATTAAAAGCAAAGAAAAGGGGGAATTTTACACTGTATCATGAAAAGGATAGATGGCTGCAGAGTATCACATTATGCAGGTCTGGCAGTTAAAATGGTATAATAATCCAGGATTTCATTTCATGCTGCCCTAAAGTGGCAGTATCTTCGGTATTAAGTAGAGAGACCTGTAGAACATTCATAATTTAGCAATGGGCGAAATATTATCCAATGTCCTAAATCACCTGTCCTTGAACTGACTGGTGGTTTTGGACAACAGAAAAATCCTTCACTTGGAAGGGTGTGGAATTTCTTTGAAGCTGTTTATAGGTCAACAATGAGCCTACTTTCAAATAAATGGTACCTCAAAGGTGACGAGTCTCTATCACCCTGAGCACTGTGTTAAATTTCAGACAAGTTATTGGAGGTGCATCCCACTGGTGATTGAGGCCACAGACAAAAAAGGAAGGTTAAGGCCCTTACTGCTAGTAAGTGCCTCAGGGAGGCAATTTCAAAATGAAAAAAGCACTAGGCAAAGGCTAGAAAACCACTGAATAATGTCATCAAGGAGAAGGGGCCACTTGGGAGCCCACAGAACAATGTTATGTGGAGAAGGGGCCACCTGGGAAACCCAGGGAGGGCCCTTCTCAGTCACAGAGCTGATTTTTTCCACATGTGTTATACATGGTAGAAATATCTTTTTAAAATGCCTAGCAGTTGAAGTACAGCAGGAAAAGGAGACAAAATAAGCTGTTTCACTAGTTTCTATACAACAGATGTTAGGCCAGATACATCCTGCAGAGGGTCCCCATCCAACCTGCAAGTTTCTCATTTGGCTTATTTCAGAAAATATAAGAGAAGGATGCACAAGTACTCTGAAGGTATGCAACCACTGTGGGAAAGGCAGGAGAGATGCTGGTCTCTTAATGCTAGCCAAAGGAAATGCACATTGTCATCATGGGGGCTGGAGGTCATTGGTCCAACTCCACTGTTTTGACTGACTCTGTCCAGAGTTATCCACAAGACCCTGTGCAAGAAGCAACCACCCTAGATGAGGTGTGGAGAGGTGACACATAAAAATGTTGAATAAAATTGTCAAATCCTGGTTAAAACCTGGTGGAGACCCTCGTAAATAAGCAAAACTTCTACTAGATTTGTCCTGATCATACTTCGACTCTCACACCTCAAATGTATCTATTCCCCAACAGATTTGATTGTGATCTGCCATTGGCCACATTTATTGCCCTCATTCCTGACAGGGCCTTGCTGAAATTCTATTGCCTCCCATTCCAAAATCCACACAGGGGACCCTGACCTTGCATGGGTGCTCCTACCTGTTTCTACTAATTGGATTGCTTACTACTGAATATGGAAAACAGATGTTTTGATTTCCAGATAATGGCACTCTTTTCATAATCAATGGGTATCTTTGCTTTACTTTCTTCTTCCCTGATTGAAAATTGAAGTATGTGTATGAATATTTATATTCATCCTTTGTTCCTCTTGTCTTTCCTAGGCTTCCTTTGCTGTCTCCATCAGATTTAGTCCAAAAGCGCCATTGAAAGAAATTGCTGCAAGGGCAAGATTGTAAACTTACCATTATTTCAGAGAGATGCTGGCTTTCATGAGGTTTCTCTCAACCCCAGGCTGCAAACTACTGTTAGGTAGATCTTCTGTACCCACTCCCCTGCTGTCCTCTGTTTTATATCAAAAGCAGTCATAGATAGGAGGGAAATCTGAGGTCAAAACTAGACAGTAATATTAAGAGTGCCCTTGTGTTTAATGTGTATATCTTAAAAAATGCAACTTGCAGCCCTTGAAGGGAGGCTGATAACTATGCCTGCTATTTGCATTTTTAGAGTGTACACACTTTGAGCAAAGATGCATTGGCATGGCAGTCCTTAGCCTCCATCATCTCCAAAACCCTGTTGGCCTTAACTGGAATCTTTATTGGCTAAATTCCATTCCACTGAAAGCAACAGAAATTGACCTATGCCAGATCCAGACATGGTATGTGTGTGCTTGTCAAGGGATCAGTAGCAGTGCAGATTCCATGCATCCATAACCTCTTCCAGCAGCTGTCCTTATACATCTTCAACATACTTTCTATACCCTCTTTCTGATAGCAGAAGCCGCAGGAAAATTGAAAACATGCAATTCAATCCTATGCATGTCTTCTCAGATGTATGCTCCATTGAATACAATGCTGTTTACTTCAAGGCAAGTGGGTGTGTTATTGCATACTCATGGATTCAGTTCAATGTGTGAACTAACCTGATAGCCTGCTTCTGAGGGCTGCTTTTCACTTGAGAATGTTCCCACATGGGTATCAGTTCTGTGCACATATGTATACACCTTTATCATGGGAGACGAACACACATGTGCTGAAAGCCCAATGATGGCAAATGCTTCTATTTTCTGTCTGGCAGTGATATCATTATGTCTGAGCAGCCTTGGAAATGACCAGTTTTGGATGCTTAGTAGGAAATATTATTCCCAGGTATTGCTGATTTTCAGGATGATTTCAATATGTAGACATAGCAGGCATCAGTGGAATGATTCCTGGCATTTGCTTGCATTCTTTGGCATTTAGCACAATGGCCAAGCATTTTGTCGCTCCTGGTGCCTGGAGCAGCTATTGATTTTGTCTTTCTAAAATAAGCAGTTTCTTTTCTTTCTTGCTTTCTTTTTTTGGCAAGTTTATATCCGTCTATGTTTAGACTACAGCTAAGGTAGCAAATGCTTTTTGAGCCATGATGCTGTGTGAAAGGGGTACTCTAAAAACTTGGATGCAAGGATACTAACAAGGAACCACTTAACTGAGCTGGGAAAAGTTACTTTTTTAGACTTTAGCTCCTAGAATTCCCCAGCCAGCAGTGGACATGCTGGCTTATTTGTTAACAGTCTCATTACCAGTTTCCCTTTGATGTTAGAAGGATAATTTCACCACCATTCACTCTTCAACTTTTTAAATCCTGGGTACACAAGTGAGAAATGCAACTGTACACTGTCATAGCCTGTACCAACATCACTGTTTTGGAGTGAAAGCTTGACTTGTTCAGAGGGACAGTAAATTTTCCAGATAATTTATTTGACCTAACAAAAGCGATCCATAAGCAAAAAACAGGTTGATAATGCTGGACATGGGGAAAAAGGACTTCCAGGGAAGAGAAAAAGAAAAGGCCATCTAATGTTTGTGAATACGCTTGACGTTTGTAGCTTGTTCAGAGCATGGGAAAGTTACCTTTTTTTGGACTCCAGGCTCGCAGAATCTCCTACTGCCATGTGGCTATGCTAGTGGGAGGATTCTGGGAATTGTTGTAAGCCTCACCCCTCCTGACAACCCCTCCCAAGCTCTACTTTGGCTACTGCCTGTGTCCCATCCAAGAGATGATTGTGTGATTCTCTGTTACTGCAATTCAGGAAAAAGTAAGATGTCTAGAAAGAAAAAAATTGGAATAATGAATTTAAATACGAGATCAGAGGAGGGAGATTCCAGAACAGCTCCTATTAAATCTATTGAAATGATTCCAACTTCCTTTACTGGCACTGTCTCAGCTGGTTCTAAAATAAACTTCCATAGATGGCCTGTTACTTTGTTCTTGTTTGAGGTGGAAGGTGCCACACATCTTACAGTTGTATTGATCATTGTGAAGTTCATTGTAGAGAAGGAAATCAAGACTTGGCACATTTTTCAGTTTTTTCCCAAGGGAAACAGTGGACCACCCGTAGCCTCTGCAGCATAACTTCTTGAAACTACACAAGATTTAAATAGGCAAGTTCTGTTTGGAGAGCTGTGGCTTATGACACGCTAGTGGTCCTAAAACAGTAACCAAGGGAAGAGAATCTTAACTTTATTCCTGTCAAAGAACAGGCATGGGGAATGAGTGGCCCTCCACATGTTATTGGATCACCACTCCCATGATCCTTCACCATTCACTATGCAGGCTACGTTAGATGGGCAAGGCAGTGCAGCAACGTGTTCCTCATTCCTGTTATAACAGCTTGATTCCACTTTCACTGCCATGACTCCATCCTATGGAATTCTGGGATATGTAGTTTGGTAAAATATGTGGAATTGTCTGTTGTAGTTTAAGAGAGTATGTTAGCGCAGTGGTCCCCAGCCTTGGGCCTCCAGATGTTCTTGGACTTCAACTCCCAGAAATCCTGGCCAGCAGAGGTGGTGATGAAGGCTTCTGGGAGTTGTAGTCCAAGAACATCTGGAGGCCCAAGGTTGGTGACCACTGTGTTAGAGCTCCTTGGCAGAGAACCCTAAGTCCCTCACCAAACTACATGTTCCAGGATTCAACAGGATGGAGTTATGATGGCTGGTGGAAACAAACTACTGTAACTGTATAGTGTAGAGACACCCAGACTGCCTCAAACGGAACACCGAATTTGATCCATACTTTGTAGTCATACTTAAAGCAGATCAACTGAAATCTATATTAGTCATGATTAACTGAAGTCCTACTGATCTCAGTGGGTCTACTTTGGAAATGATTAAGTCTCAATCCAACCCCGTATCTGCTGGACAATAAATTAAAAGTCTAAAGTTGTTAATGAAACAAGAGAGATAGCACACAATATGGCTTTAGGATATATCTAGAGAGATGGAAACATAGTAGAAGCTTGAGTGACTCTGGTGATTCCAAAATGTAGAGCCATCTATTGCATAAATTAACTCCACTGTTGAGTTGCCATATAATTGCCAGCCTACTTAACGACTGCTGTCAGAGGAGGATCTGGACCCAACTAGGAGTCTAATAAGTATATTTGTTCCGACAAAATGATGGCAAAGCTTTTGTACAACACAGCCCCAGTCTCCTCTTTCTTCTCCTGTCTTGGGTTCCCCATCTTCAACGATAAGTGAAGTGCATAGATGGATGTTGGAAACACATATCCACACAAAGGCAAAGGTGAATTGAACTCAGCACAAATCTTCATTTACTAAACTCTAGGCAGCTCAAAGTAAACATTTAGACTTGCAGCTGATGGATCTTTCAGATATTGATCAGGGAAATGGACTTGGGTAATATTATTATTAGCAAGGATATTTAAAATGGTATAGTAAAACCATTAATAAATTAAAAATAAAAATGAAGCTGGGAGAACTAATGATCCCAAATCCAAATTTATTCTTATTTCCTGACACTTGTAGCCTGTTTGTATGAATGTTTACTTAGAAACTAATCCCAGCACAATCAGTGCAGTTCATTTCCAAATTTGTATGTATAGGATTGCAGACCTATACTACATGATGGAGATATAACGTTGAAAAGCTAAAAATTTTTATAAAGTTTTACTGAATATCCAGATGTTTTTGCCAGGTTCAGATGGGGTGGGCTATATTGCACAGTTTTGAATTTTGGTTAAAGTCCTTTAGCTGCACAGCAGAAGTGCAGGAATTCACAGAACAGAATTAGCTTAAAGTTCCCAAGATTAGTCCATCCCCTTTCCTCATCAACTGGCACTTACAGTCTCAATAATTCACTCTGAGCCTGTAGTAGTAATAAGAACAAAAAGTTTCATTATTTACAAATGAACAGACAAACAACAAACTAAGAAACATGGCTGACTGACTTTCAGCAACAGGTGTCAACAGACTAACAACTTCTAACAGACATCAGAGGGGGGGAAAGGTCAAAAGCAGAGAGACAGGGCTTTCTTTGAAATCAGAGGCAAGAAAGGAACAATTGGTTAGTGTTGGATAGATTGACGGTCACCCCAGCCCAGAAAGGTCTCTCCCAGCCAAATCTACAAAAGGCAGCATGTGAGGTTGCAATAATTTCAACAGGTTATATGGTGGCTGGGAGCACAAATCTAAAAATGGGACAGGGTTGGCCCAAGACATAGTGCAGTGTAATGCAAAGACCAGGGCTGTCTCTCTCTCACTTCATGTATGGAAACCAGTTGGATTGGTAGTTGAACATTTCTTCAGGACTAATGAGACAACATCTTCTACTCCATGTAAAAACAGTAAGCTACCTTATGTGGCATGGGAAATCCTGCACAGTTCTGTCCTGTATATCTTATGGCCACCAAGAGTTTGAAAACAATACGTTATATTTAATGTCCCAATTTAAAATTGGATATTAGCAGCAGAACCAAGTGACTGATGCAGCTGAAGAATAAGGTTTTGGCTGCAATATTTTAAGCATTACTTTTAATAGAGCAAATACCACTTTAATATTAACATGTTAAAGCTAACATAATATTTTTTGAAAGCTCTGGTTGACATTCCCCACCATCTGCTGTTGCACGAGACAATGGCCACACAACAGAGCTGGCCTTAATGGGACAAGGTGCACGTAATATGAACTTACAAGCACGCTAGCAACTGGTATTCAATGGCATTATTGCCACTGACGTTAGAGGTCCTCTACAGCTATCACATGACATTTTCTTCTTCACCGTTACTTTGAAGAATGATGATGGAACAGGGGATTTCCAGTGACAGCAAAGAATGTTTCAGTGCTTGCAAAAGCCAAGCTGGATTTGCTATTTTTGTATATTTGCATATACTGTATATATATTAAACGCAGAACTAATTTTGGTAGAGCTTTTAAGAGGCTATTGCTCAGACAGAAGAAAGGCAGAGCTTTTAGTGCAACCTCATTTGACTCATGTCAGGTATAATATAATAAAGCAAATCTCTAGTGTGTCCTGTATTTTTTCTTTTGTTGTAAGCTCCAAATAGAAGAAAAGGGCCTTTTGCTGCCCTTGACTAGTGTCAGATGCAATTAACATAATTAATACTCAAGAACAAATCAACCAAATTACGTCAGCGCTGTTACATTTTTCTTTCCCCTTGTTTCAAATTCTCTTGATTCCTAAGCAAAAAGACCACCAAAAGGTCGTTATGCAATGTGTTAGAGACCATTTTTGGGGAATGGCCTTTTCCATCTTAGTTTCCATAGACTAATACAAAAATTGGAAAAGTTACTTTTATTATTATTTATTACATTTATAGCCCGCCCATCTAGTCATATAGACTACTCTTTTGGGGATTAGAATACTCAGAATCCTCCAACCAGCACAGCCAGCCTCCCCCTGTCCCCAAACCCGCCCTTTAGCCCCAAAATAGTAGTAATCAGAAGAGCAGTAGCTATAATAATCCCACCCCACCCCATCCATCTCTTCCAATTTATATGCAGTATAAATCTTGGAACTGGATATGGAACAACTGATTGGTTCAAAATTGGGAAAGGAGTACGACAAGGCTGTATATTGTCTCCCTGCTTATTTAACTTATATGCAGAATACATCATGCGGAAGGCTGGACTGGAGGAATCCCAAACCGGAATTAAGATTGCCGAAAGAAATATCAACAACCTCAGATATGCAGATGATACCACTCTGATGGCAGAAAGTGAGGAGGAATTAAAGAACCTCTTAATGAGAGTGAAAGAGGAGAGCGCAAAAAATGGTCTGAAGCTCAACATCAAAAAAACTAAGATCATGGCCACGGGCCCCATCACCTCCTGGCAAATAGAAGGGGAAGATATGGAGGCAGTGACAGAGTTTACCTTCCTGGGCTCCACGATCACTGCAGATGGTGACAGCAGCCACGAAATTAAAAGACGCCTGCTTCTTGGGAGGAAAACGATGACAAACCTAGACAGCATCTTAAAAAGCAGAGACATCACCTTGCCGACAAAGGTCCGCATTGTCAAAGCGATGGTTTTTCCAGTAGTGATGTATGGAAGTGAGAGCTGGACCATAAAGAAGGCTGACCGCCGAAGAATTGATGCTTTTGAATTGTGGTGCTGGAGGAGACTCTTGAGAGTCCCCTGGACTGCAAGGAGAACAAATCTATCCATTTTGAAGGAAATCAACCCTGAGTGTTCACTGGAAGGACAGATCTTGAAGCTGAGGCTCCAATACTTTGGCCATCTCATGAGAAGAGAAGACTCCCTGGAAAAGACCCTGATGTTGGGAAAGTGTGAAGGCAAGAGGAGAAGGGGACGACAGAGGATGAGATGGTTGGACAGTGTCATCGAAGCAACCAACATGAATTTGACCCAACTTCGGGAGGCAGTGGAAGACAGGAGGGCCTGGCGTGCTCTGGTCCATGGGGTCACGAAGAGTCGGACACGACTAAACGACTAAACAACAACAACAATAAATCTGTGGCCAGATTTGTGCTCCCTGTGGATTGTAATCCATGCAAGCTCAGACTGAAATAACTCTGTTGGTTTTAAAGGTACCCTAATACTTCTGTTTCGGTTTTGTTGTTAATAATAGTTTTTTCCAAGTCCTGGATTAATGTGAACAACCAATAAGACATTAAGGTGCACCCAAGACTAATTGCAACTTGTTGCTGCTGACCAGAAAAAGTGGAGGTAGAAAGAATGAAATATATTTCTGTGGAAAGCATGATCAGTTCTGTAAGTAGGGAAAGGAGATATGTTGATGCTTGCATTGCCTGAATGAGATGATGGAATGATGGAAGCCACTATTGTAAGATGCAGAGCTTGTTTGATTCTGTGGCTTGTACTGATGCCTTTCTGGAAGTGGCATCATCTGTATGACCACTGCTATATACCTTTTGCCATTTCTTTTAAATTTGTGTTGAAAGTTTTAATTAGTGTTTTTCATTTTAGTAAACAAATGTACTTCATAGGGCACTACATACTGCTTTCCAAATTAAGGGGAAATTGTCCCGAATTCCTAAGTGTGCATGTGCCTCAGTCATGGATGGTGGTGGTGATGGTGACCATGTCTCCAGGGTGGAGCACTTGCAGAGGTCCCCAGGTTCAGTCTCTGTCATCTCCCCTTGAAAGGACTGGGTCGCAGGTTATTCAAAGGAGCACTCTTAGAGGCAGAGGACAGTAGCCACTGGGCAGAGGAGACAATATTGGGTTAGATGGATGAATAACGAGAATTTCCTATGTTTTGGCAATGCAGCCTTCCCCAAGGTGGTGCTGATGGTCATGGATGCTGGGAGTGATAGAAGTTGCAATATAAACCACCTGGAAGACACTAGGTTGGGATAGCCTGAATAACAGATTTCAGTGGAAGGACTAGCAGGGCACTTTGATCTCTTTACATGGTCAGTCATCCAAAAGGTACTCTGAATAGTCCCCACATGAGGCAACGAGTGAAACTGAAAGAAGTTTGCCCGGACTGATAAAGTACAATTTGGAGCTGGAAATGTGCAATTTGGTGAACAGATGTTGGAAGTCTTGACTCATGTTGCTAGGAATTTGGTATGCCCTGTGGTTTGCTCCTGGTCCCCAGACACTTTCGACCTGTGCACATAAAATGGAAGAGTTTATTTTAAGGGGGCCAAAAACCTCTAGTGCTTTCTGCCCTAATGGAATTGAAGTAGGAACTAACCAAAGGAGCCTTTCCATTTTGGCATTTTTGGAATGAGGCTGGGCTTTAGGGATCCCTGCAGGACTCCATGTCAAAACCTCTGTTCCTGGAGGTCTCCAGGATCAGAAAGAGGGGTTTTGTCTGGCAATCAAAACATCTTGCTTGTGGATGAAACACACTTGAGTGGTCCCTGTAGTCACTGGGGCTTTGGGAACAATATCAAGAAATTTCACACAGTATTATAAGCAGTTGTAGACCTCAGAAATAATACCACCAGAGCAAATGGCAATATTAGGAACAGCATGCATACTGCGCTGATATTTAACTGATACTTAGGTTTTTGGTTAAAACTTGTATCTGTTATATAAAACCAGTTAATGTTTTTATAATTTTGATTGACTGTGCCTGGTATTTTTGAATAATAACTGCATGCTGTCAAATTAATTCTGACTTACGGTGAAACTTTTCAGGATTTTCCGGGTAGAGAATACTCAGAAGTGGTTTACCATTTCCTTCTTTTTGGGATGCTCTTGGGCTGTGCAGCTTGCCCAGGTGGGATCTGTGAAAATAGGCTCATGAGTTGAAAATGAAAAAGAGGCAATCATTAAATAAGAATACAAGTACAGAACATTCTTCACAGTTATAGATGGTGAGAGAAAATGCTATAGTAGATTACTTGGCCCTTATGATGATCAGTGGTAGGTATGATTAATGAAGAGCAATTACACAAGCTTGTTTAATGCTACATAAAATAAATACCATAATGCACACATAACTGAAGTGCACAGCAGTGCAGTTATTCCCTGTTTCCCATGCCTCCTGGGAGGCAGAATATGAAGTGAAGAACTCCTGAGTGGCAGGAGAAAATCCCGCTTTGCTAGTTGTGGTTAGCATTAGGCTGTAAAGGGCCAAACTGGGGAGAAAAAAAAAAGAAGCACTAGGCCAAGGGCTCTGAGCTATAAGAGGAAGGAAGCTGTAGTTCCATCTTCATTCTTGGGACTTCTGTGGAGAAGTGCTTGCTTTTGTTTAATAGAAGTGGTATGAAAACAATTCCAGTTGATGTCCTGAGTTTTTGGCCACTGTCTAACACTGACCAGAATCCTGTGGGTTATGCCTGCTAGTGTAACTCATTCAGCGTAAGTCTCAGCAGTGAATTGGTGCAAGTTAAGAAGCCAGAGTAGGCATTTGTTGTTGTGCACTGAGACATGTGACTTGTTGCTGAGATTTGTGCTAGTTGAATTATCTAAATTAAATATGTAGGAGAATTCAGGGCATAGAATTGTATTTTCTTAGGTTGCAATCCTATACCCACTTCCCTGGAAATAAATCCCATTGAACTCAATGGGAGTGTTGAGTAGTCATGCTTATTTATTTATTTATTTATTGGATTTCTATCCCGCCCATCTAGACCAAAGGTCTACTCTTAGCATTGTGATGTGGACTGCAATTGCATACATGATTGCCTAAGGGCCTCACAAGATGAAATACTTCTGTATGTAGAGAAACTGCACCCATAAGAGGAAACAAGAGTATATTTATTCTAACATAACATTACTTCAATTTGCAACTGCAAATTAGTTTGCTTTTGTTCTGTAGTTGGTCAATTGAGCAGCAGTATGTCTTTATTTACATGTTTGACTTCTTAGTCAGCCCTGGATGATTTGCATGCCTGGAAGGATAGTGTTGTAAAAGGAAGAAGCAGGCCTTTGCCTTAATGTGTGATCTTATTCCAAGAGCAAGCCCCTTAAACACAATAAGGCTAACTTCTTAATAGACATGTTTACTATTGTGGGGTGAAATACATTAGGTGAAATTATGTTGTGGAGAACCACACATAAAGTGCAATCATATAATTGTTTTCTCCTTATTTTGAGTGATCAGCCTCATGATTGCTTGTAAATCCAACATGCAAGCAGGTACATGATGGAAGGAGGAACCATTTGTATGACTGGCCTTGGACTCTGTGTTTCTGCAGCAGGATTATAGCCACTGGGCTGGATTCACACTAATTGAATAGAACTTATTTCTCATTGAAATCAATATGACAATTTAGTCCCATTGGTTTAGATGAGAACCAAATACAACTACATTGGTGAGGATCTAAATACAGAGTTCAGTGGACTTACATGCTTACTGTATGTTGTGTTGTGTGTGATATACACTACCCCCTTTCCTCCATTGGTTTTCTTTGCACTGTTCCTGGTTTTGTACATATTTATGATGAGGTCATCTGTTATGCTTCTTCTAATGCAGAGAGTATCAACTGTTTGAAGATCAGACTAAACATTGTGACTGAAATCCTATTGGTCACAGCAGTTGACTCACCAAATCTCAACTGATTCAGGCCTACTCTAATGTGATTCACTATGCTAAGCAACAGGAGTTCAGCTATTAGATACATTCACTTGAAGAACTGAAATCAAATCTTTTTTCCCCAGAGTTATGACTTAGGTAGACTCTCAGGTCTGAGAAATCAAGCTTGCAGATGAAGCTCATGTTTCATGCTTGAAGGATGAATCACAAAACAAAGCAATCTGACTTGCAAGCTATGTGAGATGAGAAACAGTCCTGCTGTGACAATCAAACACTTTCAGCAGTTATGGCTTTCCCTTTTCTAATGACAGATTATCTATAACCCATACTTTGACCCTAGCCAAAGAGAAGTGTGGGAGCAAGGACTACATGGCCTTTTCTTTTTCATTTGGTCCTAGGTTTTGATCTCAGGGAAGATGACCCATCTCTGCTTAGTGGGTGTATAGTATGATGATGTATTTGGTAAATGGGTTTGTCATGTTCCGGACGCCACAGGGTTACTCATCTTTCCTCTCTCCAAATGGATTATATGGAAAGAATGCAAGTCCTGTGGGAAAAGGTGTCCCTGACTCATCTATTTTATGTCCTTTTGACACTAGTGCAAAAGGAGATGCATTTTCAACCAATTCAGCAAAGCTGGGTTAGTACAGAATGTGTGTAAATGAGCTCATTGTCAGATCTGGTATATTTAGTTATTTTGGCATCAACAGACAAAACTATTGAGGGAAAAATGCAGGGTATTTCCAAACATCTGATTCTCAGCTGGGTGAAAATATAAGCAGGGTAACTATTTCCTTTCACGTCTGCATCACTTTCTGATTAGTCAGGGGGTTAGAAGCATGAACTTCCTTTTCACCTTGGCTTTAGGTTACAACTTTTCTTTTCTTTTCATGGAAAATTCCAGGGGACTATTTTTAAAACAGCCCATACTGAAGCACAGATATGTGGCCTTTTAGAGAACCCAGCAGCTCTTCTATTTCAATATTTAAAATATAGTCTAGGCTATAGATTGAAAAGGATTCTATGGCTTTGTGTGACTTTTCTTCTGGAGAAATGCAATACCAAACAGGAGTTATTATGCAGCATAAAGCCTTATTTAAAAGCCACAAGACATAGAGATGCCCAGTTGGGCTGATGTTGTCTTTCCCCTTTCAGCTAAAGATTGTAATTTTTAATGGGCATGTAACAACCTCTTCTCCATTAAAACAAAACAAAAACAAAACAAAACTCTACAGCCTTCGAGAATACATTAAAACTCTTATTTCTCTGGGATCTGGCTACCTATCATTGAGTTTGTACCTAAAACATTGGCTCCTTCCATTTAGGGAAGAATTCTAGCTCAGTAGTAGAGCATACACTTTGCATGCGGAGTCCTAGGTCCGACCTCTGGCATCCCCAATTAAAACAGCAAGTACAGAGTGGTTGGAAGGACTTCTGCTTGAGGCCCTGGAAGGCTAATACAGATGGTACTGGCTAGATGGGCAAATTGCTGGACTTGGAATAAAGCCAGGATCTAACCACATCCATCTGATGACAGAAGAAGCATTATCAGTAGATCCAGGAAGCAGCCATCACTCTCCCTATGCAGCCCCCAAAGGACTTACTTCACACTGATTGAAAGGGTTTACTAGCCTTTCAGAGAAAATACTAAGATATCTATCTTTTATACCTGGATAGGACAAAGACTGTTTATCACTTTACATGTGTTAACCTGCTTATCTACACTAGGGTGTTCTTATCCCTTCTCGGTGATGGATAGACTATGACCCTTATCACCACATGCCAATGAATTCTGTGTATCCATTCCCTCACATCCCTCCATAAGCTTGTATTATAGCTGCCTTCAGAGATTATGCGTGTACATCTGATGAAGTGGGTGCAAAAGCTAATAATAAATAAAACACACTAGTCTTTTAGCTACCAAAAAACGTTCCTGTTTTTCCTGCAGCAGATCAACACAATTACCCTCTTGGCATTTGAAATAGTAGGGAAATTACTAGCTGGTTGGATAACACAGTGAATTTGGCATCTGACTGTGGACCCAAAGGTTGGCAGTTTGATCGCTCATTGTGCCTGCCAGGAAAGAACCAGCCTGTGTACCCTTGGGAAAGCTGCATAATCCTAGATTGCCCACAGAAGAAGGGGATGGCTAACAACTTCTGTGTACTCTGAAGAAACTGAGAAACTGGAGACCTCTTGAAAAATAAGGCTGGGAAAGCTGACAGAGAGATGGAACAGTCAACATTTGCTTGGTAATACATTTGCTTGGTAACACTTGCCGCTTCTCTTGTTAGAGAGAGGCCTTCAAGTTATAAAAAGAGGTTCAGAAGTGATTTTTGTTGGCTTAGCTTACCTCTTAGGTGGTGCTATGCTCAGTTGCTGACTTCCTACGCCTTGCTATGGAGGATACACTCTGTGCATGCCTCAGAACCATGCTGACTTCTACACTAGTCTGTGAGTATTAAGTAGCATAATTTAGCTTTCTTATTTTCTGCTGTGTCCATGTTGTCTTGATTGCCTTAGATTGGTTTTAATTGTCCTCCCCACCCTCCCTGGATGGTTTTTGGAAACCTTTTGAATCTTTTTGCCTTTTTACTATATGTAATAAAACATAAAGATCTCTCAGATCAACTGTCTGGGGTTTTGGCTTAGAGGGTTTGTGGTACTAATTCCAGGCATTGTCCCTGATCATCTACTTGGAGTTTGGGTTCTTTTATGGGTGTGGTGGCAGCTCTACCTTGCAAAGCAGATGTACTGGTCCTAAGTACCTAGCCTTGTGGATTTTTGAACTCTCTAAAAGCAATGTCAAGTCTCGGAAAACTGGGGTGTCAGGAGGCACAGGAGCCTGGCTAGTTCCAGAGACCTAACCACAGTTCATTCTCCCGGGTTCATCCAACGCAGGGTAAACAAGGTAGTATAGCTAAGTGTCTGTAGAAGGGATGTTCGGACCAGGGCAATCTTCACATACTCTATACCTAGAAAACCCTGGAAAATGCCTCCATAAGTCAGAATTGACTTGACAGCATATAATTATTATTAAGGGAAATTACTGCCTGGAGTATTTTGGCACTTTTTGGATTGGTGTTGGGTAAACAAAGGAGATTAGGTTCCTTTGCATCCGTAGCCATTCTTTATCCCCACTGACACCCTGTTTTGTCAATGAACATGAGCAGAACATTCATGCCAGCAAAGCTTTCCATGTGTTAGTAGTGCATGTGTGTGTGCAGTTGCAATAATTTTGTTTTATGTAAACTCTCTTGGGAAGTTTCCTATATTAAAAAGTGCTAAATGTATACATGTACGCCCATAGGCTGTAGGCCAAAATGAACAACCAAGGGTAACTCAGATAGTAATAGCTGGTTCTGTGAGATCAGGGTTGCAGCTCTTTGGATAGCTCTAACTAGATACAGAAGGTCCAGAGGTGAGCTGAGGGCATTTTTCCCTCTTGGGCCGTGCTACTCCTTTGAAGGTCCTTCCCTTCCTTGGTTGTCCAGGTCTTATAGGGGCAGTCCCCTGACCTTGAGCACATTGCTCTGCCATTTCTCAGCTGGCTCCTGCCTTGTGCATTGGCAGGCACAGAGCAATGTGTTCTTTAATTTTATGTATTGCATTTCAAAATTAGTTCCTTAGAAGACCTGGTTCAGAGATTTGTGCTTCGGTAGGTAACAGTATGGGGACTTCCAGCTCAAGGGGCTCCAGCCTGACAAGTTCTACCTTCATGTTGAGACTCAGGTTCAGCATCTTGTGGACTTGTGCCTGCTGGTCCTCTTGGTCTAGGATGTTTCTCCTTCCCTACATCAGAACGCTCGCTGATGCTCTTTAGGGTCACGGATTGAAAAAGTTACTCTTTTTTGGACTATATGATATTAAACAATTGGTAAAATAGTTTGGTTTTCTGTATTGCACTGTATTATGGTAAATGCGGTCAGTAAAATTGATGGACATTTGTGGAATGCTTGGTGCAGTATGTATTTACATATGGATGCTGATTTGTGAACTAGGGAGTCAGGGTTTGGGGTTTTTGAAGAAGACTTCAGAGACTAGCTCGATTCTATTATAATCTCTGAGTTCACATGCATGCTTACAGGAGAGAACGTATTCTCACCCCATCATCATTTTGCTCACGTGAGTAAGTATTAGTCTGAAAATTAGAAGGATCTTGCTCATGTGTAGTCTCTATACATGAGCATTAACCCTGACTTTCCAGGGTTCTTGCTCACATGTGGATCCTACATGTGAGCAGCAGCCTCTCATCTTCAGATTTGCCATTGCTTGTGTCACCAAAGCAATGACAGAAGAGGTGAGACCTGCACAGAAATCTGAATCCAGAGGCTGTAAAGCCTGGAAAGGGCTACAGAGGACAGAAACCATGTGAGAAAGAAAGAGAGAATCTTGGATCTCTTTCTGGGAGAAAGAAAATAATCCTGTGCCGTCAAGTTTGACTTAGGACAAACCTTTTCAGGGTTTTATAGGTAGAGAATACTCAAAAGTGGTTTACCATTCCCTTCTTCTAGGGATGCCCTGGGACTGTGCAGCTTGCCCAAGACCACACAGGCTGGCTCTGCTCACAGGACTCTACTCGCAGTGGGGAATAAAATGCCCAACCTTTGGCTCCATAGCCAGATACCTAAAGTACTGAACTATCCAGCCAGCTTTGAGAAAAATAAATAAAGACAGACAGTGGAGTAACATTGTCTTTATGTGGTCAAAACCTAGACTGGTAATATTGTATAAATAATAAAAAGTCACTGCACCTGCATGTGTTATTGTGCTGGAAGTGACAAGGCATAAATATGTATATAACATCTTAAATTAAATTTAATAAAAGCATATGTGTTGTTTATCATAGATATGCATATTGCTTGATCACTATCACCAGTACAGTTGAAAAGAAGTAGAGCTTAAAAACCAATGATTAGTATCCTGTTACCTAAATGTGGAGAGAAAAAGAAATTGCATAAGCACCCCAGTGCCCTGGGCAGGTTCCTAGTTCCCAGTGCAGGGAAGTGCATGAAGCAACATCAGTAAAGGAGTGATTTAAATATGAGAGGTAATAAGATGTACATGTATTTCAGAACCTGCCTTTATGTCATCATATTTCAAAAACAGGCAAAACGATAAATATAAAGTTATAAAACATACATTAAGGTATATTCAACTAAGATTTTGTTATCCTTCTCAGCCTTAGGTGCTTGGTGAGAGCTGATCTGGGTATGATCACATCCATCTGGAAGGAAACTCTAACAGAATCAAGTCCAATAGTCAGCAAATTACAGCCAGAGTTCAAAAGTCTATTCCAGGGTCAGTTCTGAGGCAGGAAATATAGCAGAGGGAGGGAAAAGATCAGAATTATGATAAAAGTTGAAGACACCTGTGGAGCAAAAATATATCCCCCCCCCCCGGTTATACTTGACATTTTATTGGCAAGCTACGGTTTGTTCACTTCAGCTTAGACACAAAGACTGGGCACTCTGTTACAAGGGACATAAAAATAAAACTTCCATTTGGGAACCACAACCTAACCTGTAAATATAGAAACATACTTCTGAGAAACTTTATGCTGAAGCAAAATATTCTGAAGACAGACCCTGAGGCTGTGTTCTTTTACTAGCAAAATATAAATAGCTACAGGCAGGTAATGAATGAGACTTTTGAGTTTGCTTGCCTTCTGTGAGATTTCATTTCTGATTTCCAAATAAGACTTTCAAAAATATTCCTATGCAACAGAAAAAGATATTTCAAAGATACTGAGTATGCTAATTCTGATCAGTAGTCAGGAATTAATGAATGTGAGCATTATCTGGTCTTAGTACCAGGGCAGATGGCACTCAGAGGGCACAGAAAGGGCCCGTATAGGACATCCAAATATATTTTGTTATTCTGCCCTTCTTATTTTTGAAGGATTTATTTCCAAACTTATTGACATTGAAGTAGCAGAATTAAAGCACATGTTTTTTATTATGAATCTTTTTTTAAAAAATATTTCTTTATTATATTCACATTTCATGTTTCCACTATTTGTCAGTACTCAGTGTTATACACTATAAAGCACATGACATGCCACTGACAAGCTATATACCCTGACATAAAATCTTATGACTCCTCCTGTATTCGAATAGGCACAGGAGAAATCCCCAATCTCACAGTAGGAAGCAGCTTCTCACACACCCAGTGGGAAGCCGTTTAGGGGTGTGGGAGTGAGGGGACTAAAAATGGCCATGGCTGTGGTGGAGAATGTACTGTTCCTCCACTGTGGAGGGGGGGGCAGCCTGTTCTTCCTTAATAACACCTGGCACTTTGCTCCCCTTCTCTTCCCTTCCTCAGCCATCCTGCTGTTTCTGTCAGCTGAGCAAGTAGGGACAGGGTTTATTCAGAGATGGTGACGGCTTTTTGTTGTTGTTGTTGGGAAAGGGTCCAAACTCTCTATCCCTCTGCCTATTTATTCTGACCTTCCTCTTCTTTTTCTTTCCTGGGTCTGCATTTAGGGCTGCTGCTGCCCCATGGCCATGAGGGCTTGGGATATTGGATGTGTAAGTGGCAGCAGTACAGGGCCTTGAGGAGTGGGTTTGCTGTCCATGGAGCTTCTCTGTCCCTGACTGGACTGCCTGCACTGGCTTATGGAGAGGGCCAACTTTGCATTGGTAGAGGAGGGATAACTCAGTGAGTCAGTTCATGCCTGTGAGAGTTACTGTTTTCACAGCAAGTTAGCAGTTGCAGGGTTCTCACAGTGATCATTCCAGATGTGAGGTGGGAAAGAATGGTTTGTTGGAATGGTCTTTGTGTGTAGATAATATTTTTATGCTGCTCCCAATTGGACTTTATATTTAGTATTTTAGTTCTATTTATTTATTTATTATTTATGTGTTTAATTTTAGTGCCATCACTCCTACAACAGGTCACTTATATGCACAAACAGCACCTTGTTTCTAATACTGGCCCAGGTCCACAACCACCTCAATCTGGCCTTGATTCTAATCTCCCTGTTAGGCAAACACCCAATACATTTCTTCACAATCAACACTATAGTGACTGGTTTGCTAGGTAACAGGGAACTGCCACCATGTCCCAAGATATTAAGAATTTTTCAAGGAGCAAGGTGGAGTAAACAGATGGCATATTTTCCTTCCTTTCTTCATTTGCTACATTTTAATAGGTCCTCTGGATCAACCGTGTAGATTTCAATAGAACAGGGCAGACTTCAAACCTGGCAGTTTGTACTTTGTATTTTACTGGAATCCTGAGATTCTAGTAAATCTATTACTGGAGCCTGGTACAAAATACATGCACTTAAAATTAAAGCACATGATACATGTGAGCAGCTGCTGAGGAATTTGTTTACAGGTGGGACACCAGGCTAGCTTATTCATTCATTTATTTAAAATATTTTTACAACTGCCTTTCTCCTTAAAAAAGACCCAAGGAGGTTTACATCATTAAAAGACAATATTTAAAGCTGAAAACAGTAAATATACAAATACTAAAAAGGATCAAATATCATAATAAAAAACAATAAACAAAAGCAACATAAAAACACATTCAAAACAATGAGGCACAAAAATCCATTAAAAAAACCCACTCAGGCAGCCAGTCACTGAGGGAAAACATGCCTGAAAAGAAAGGTCTTTGCCTGCTTGTGGAAAGACAGCAGAGATGGGGCCAGACTGGCCTCCTGTGGGAAAGAGTTCCAGAGTCTGGGAGCAGCAACAGCCCTCTCCCATGTCCCACCAAAACGCACCTGTGAAGGTGGTGGGACTGAGTGAAAGGCCTCTCTTGATGATCTTACAGTTCTTTCAGAAAAAAAAATCCATTCCTCATTACTCCCAGCTTCTTCATCTGAGCAGCTTCAGCCATGTAGCAGTGATGATGATATTCATGTTACGGAAACTACTATCAATAATAACAATGAACAAGAACAGTAGTAATAGTGGGGAAAAAGGTGGGGCAGATGTTTTTATTCAAATGGAAATTATTAGTAGCTTTTGGTGTCAAGTCCAAAGCTCATGAAGGCGATTCTTCAGAACCACACAGATAGACACCACTGGTTAGAGTCTTTTTTAAAAGCACATCTTCACGTCAACCACAACAAAAGCTTCAAAAGGAAAGGTCAGACTCATGAAGTGCTATTTGTTTTCACTGAAACTTCATCCTCCACTTACCAATGGCCTAACCAGCACCGGAATCAATCGCTCCTTGTTAGACTGAAACACAACCCAAGAAAATGAAAGGAGGACATGACCTCAGGCTTGGGAGGAAAGGTATGAACAAGTCATCTTCCTATTAGAAAGGGTTAATAAATCGGATGCTCGAATTCTCCTGTTTTAAAAGAGAAAGCAAGTGCTCATCTGTCCTCCTCAAGTGGTGTTACAGAGATTAGATAAGAAATTTCCCATTTTTTTTAAATGAAAGCAAGAGCAAACTCATATTTTTAATAGTATTTTGCTTAACTATTCATATCAGCATGCCATGATTTCTTCCTATTCAAAAGCCTTTGCTTTGTGCTATGCATGCAGCCTTTACCTTTAAAGGTTATTAATAATGACAACACATATTTCTGGCAACCTATCAAATTATCTAAATCCAGAAAGGTTGTTCTTCACTTCAAGGGTCATCAGCACGTAACCAAGCGATACTTTGTTGGCGGAATGAGGGCCAATTGCTTTGTCTTTACCTACTACAACACATGGTTTTTGAAGACATTTCCTAGTGTTTAATTTTATTACACCAAGAAACAGCCCAAGACATGTTGCTGACCAAGGCAGAGCAGCAAATGGTATGCCTCCCACTCACCCACCAAGGTTCATAGTGCCCAAAGGTAACCAGGTTATTTTAGGATACAAAGGAGAAAATTCCATAAGCCCTCCCCCCTGTCCCTAAGAGTAAAAATATAAAAGTAAATACCTAGCAATCTACTGCCCTCTCATGACATCCAAAATCTGCTGCCTGACTTGGCTTCCTTACTCTGCCTATGATAGGGACCACTGGACAGTTACACCTTTTTAACCACACATTGCAGAGTTACACCTCTTTAATGAATAATAATGGTTAAAACAGCACTTTAAATGTCCAAACTCTTTTTCCCCCCCAAGGAAAATTGCTTACAATGCCACAAAGTACGTTTTCCTAAACAGCTTAAATGTTTGACTTTGAAAATGAATGCCAAAGAATGATTAAAGGCAGAGCCTCTTTGAAGGAGGTTTTCTCAGATCTTGCAGAGTGTTTGCTAACCGCGAAGGAAAGGCAAGTTACATATAAAGTTGTTTTGTTTATCTCAAAATGTAGAGTAATGTTTATCAAGACCAATGTCATGGGCTGTTGCCTTTCATTTGCAACAGCAGCATTTTGTTTTCTCCGTGTATCAACTATCAATTTTGGGTAATTTATTATTATCACTTAAGGCTACAACAGTAACATGTCTTGATGGACTGGATGTCTTGTTAAGTCTCAAGAGCAATGTTGGTGAAAAATCAACATTTTGGTCTACAGCTACCTTGAAAACAGTAGGCTGCCATAGTCAGAGTTGACTCAGTGGCACATATAATGTCACATGGAGGTGGACAGGTAGTGATTACAAGAGAAACATGTTTGTCCCATAACACACACCCTTATGTCCTCCTGAGAAATATCAATATGAACATGCCATACTTATTTTTTTTTAAAAAACTGGAGAATAAACATAGAAGTGATAAAATTGAACAAGTGGGCCAAGTTCTGCAAGAAACTTGTGGCAGAATGTAAGACAGGGATGGGGAACAAGTGGTCCTTCAGATATTACAGGACTGCAGCTCCCATCATCCCATACCACTGACTATGCTGGGCAGGACTTATGAGAACAGCATCTGGACGGCCACAAATAGGCCACTTCTAATCTAAGGAAAACATGCACTGAACATGAAAAGGAATGAAGATATGGATGATATTCAATGGAAAAAAATCCTTCAAAAATGTTTAAACAGTTTGGCTCCCCATTCTAAAGGCATTAAGATATCTTCCTCAAGATAACACTCTTGAATATTCAGTTTCATGCAAGTAAATTAGCCACATGCTACACATTCTGAAGCTTATTTATGGTAGTTCTTCATGACAAATGTATTTTTTTTAACAGGGAATAATAAGAAGAAAGAGCTACTGATTGGTTACCATTAATGAGCACTAATGGGAGTCATGGTGATACAGTGGTAACTAGATAGCACAGAGAGTGGATTTTAGTGCTAAGCATTACATTGCCTCTTGCTTGACATATAATTACTGCACTTGGAATGAATCTCCTGCTCTCTAAATTTTTAAACAGCTTATGTTTTTTCATAGGACATTTCTCTCCTTTTTGCTTGTCCTCTGCAGCCTGCATTTTAATCTTGTGCAAAGAGATTGTCCTTGTGCCTTTCATCTCCAGATGTTTACACAGAAAAAGAAAAGTCCATCGTGCCAAAGGAAAGGGTGGTTAATCATAGTTATGGCAGTGGCGATCATTCTTTGCCTTGAGTGTAGGAGGTCAGACATAATGCTTCCCTGTGGTCCACTTATAACAGTTGTATCCTTATTCACTCCATGAGATCACACTGGATAGAACTGATGTGCGAGCAATATATAACATGAGGACCAGCCCTACTATTAGAATGAAAAAGAAGTAAATGTATTGTTATTAATTTTTGTTTTGGGTTTGGATCCTAAGGCTAAGTGGTTTCAATGGTTCTGCACTACAAATGGTTATGTCTGGATCCAATCCCTTGGATTTTATTGCCATGGAAGGAGAGAAATAACTGGAATTTTCTAGTGCAAAATTATTTGGTTGGCCTTGGTGCTAGGTTGCTGACTGTTTGTCACAAGGGTGCTAGGCACTGAAATGCTTAGCCCACTGCCTAGCACCCTTGAGGCTTACCAGTGCCTAGCTTGTCAAAGATACATGTTTGAGAAGAGATAAACATGAAGAGATAATAATTGAGGGGCTCATTATATGTTTAAGTCACCTTTTGAAGGCTTACCTACATGAACAGAATCAGAAGCTCCCTAAACCCCCAGCTTTGGAAAACTGAAAAAGTGCTTCAGGGCAAAACCACATGATCTGCAAATAGCTTCTTTTTGTTCCCTAAGTAAAAGTAGCAGGTTAAAGCATAGCTGGAAAATAATGTGTTATTAATAACAACAGTAACTTTTGCACATTAGTTTTTGGAGTAAGAAGCATCTAACAAAATTATTTTTGCAAACAATGTTACAACTGGTAACTTTTTCAGTGTTACAATGTAACAATAGTAACATTTTTTTTTCCACTTTTGGAGATTAAAATGCTATCTTTAAGAAAACTTTTCAAATGCTGGGCCATTTTTTTCTTTTTCAGTGGCTTTTATCTTGAATTAAATAACAAGTTACAAATATCACAATAATGTACTTTTTAGAACTTGAGAACAGTACTAAGTTACTGCCTGCTTTCAACAAGTCACATAACCAATTGCTTTAAAATATAATTTTCCGAGCTCCAAGTCTGTCCCAGTCACTTCCGTCAAGTTGCTATGCTTTAATCTTTCTTTCTTTCTCAGTGCTTACAAGTATCATGTCTATATTTTTCTGTCATGCAACAGTGGCCAAAATCCTGTTGCTCAGGGTAGTATATTGTACTAGAGTAGGGTTATTGAATCAGTAAAGATTTGGTGAGTCAACTCCTCTGTAAGTTCCATTGATTCCAATGAGCCTACTCTAACTATGACTAACTATGCTTAAGTTGGTTGCAGTTAGAGTTGGCCCATATGAATTAAAGGAATCTATGGAGAAGTTGACTCATCAAATCCAGATTGATTCAATGGATCTACTCTAGTGCAATCTACTATGCTGAGTAAAAAGGAGGAAAGGAGAATCAGATTGGTTAATGACATGGAGGAAAGGATTCATATCAACATCTTCTGTAGGCTTCCCTGATCATAGAATCATAGAAAAGTAAAGTTGGAAGGGGCCTACAAGGCCATCAAGTCAAGATCAAATACGCTGCCCTCTGCATTTTTGTTAATTGATGTTGTCATCATTGAGATAAAGCGCTGACCAGCATGGCTTCATTTTCACATAGCTGCAAATAATTCCTTTATATTCCTTGCAATTAGATAAGATATTCCTCATCTTCTTTTAGCATAATTTTGTCCTTCTGTTATAACTGCCTTCCTAGACTAGTTTCTGACAGGTTCAATCAATGCTTTATTCTTGGTCTGAATGATTTTAGCAGTATGTTCAAATACAACACTTCCTGCCTGTGCATTCCTGTTACAAACAGAATACAAGATGTGATATGCACTGTCCGTGATCTATTAGATCTCTTATCTTCTTAGTGTATCTATTTCAAATAACGGTCAGAGCTCTGAAATATTATAAGGTCCGGAATGATAAAGGACATTGGCCATGCTGATTGGGGTAAGGGAAATTCTAGGAATTCTAATCTTAAAGGGTAATTTCTCCAAACTTTAATTCCATCTGATACATTATGGACCTACGGCATTCTCATCATTTTAATATTGCTGCACTATCAGATCTTAATGCATGAATGGCACTTGGAGGAACCGCTGCCTTGAAGGTGACCATTGCTGCTGTTGCCCATTCTTGTTTTATCTATATGACTTATAAAGATGTTCCATCTCCATTGCTGCCTCCTTACCTTTTCTGGTACTGTAATGAGAAACTGTGAGGGTAAAACTAGCCTTTACTTTGTGCGGTACCAGGTTAGAAAAATGTCCTCTACGGAGATAGAGCTCGCTCAGGATGATTGTTTTCTGTCTTCATCTTCACAGAGCCAAAGTTCTTTCTTCCTGCCATGACTTTAATCTGTTATGAAATTCATTTGCTTCATCTTAACTGAAAGGGACTTTTAAAAAAGAAAAATGGAGATAGGAAAGTTCTACTGTATTAAAAATCTATGTTTCAAACAATAAATAGTTTCCATTGATTCAGGTGAACCACATATCATAAGCCAAAGTCTAAGTCAGTAAGTGAATGCTTTCAACAATACAAAGCACCTTTTTCATCTTGTGCCAACATAGTAATTTCAATAATTTATGTTTAATTTTTAATAGCATGATAGGATGGGCTCCTCTGAATATTCTGCTTTCTGTTATGTGGTTTTTGGAGAAGAAGCAGGGTACACATGTGTGCGCAAGGTATTACTAGCTTCCTTTCTTTTAATTCCTCTTTATTTGAACCATATTCAGCAGGAGTCTTTGTAGAATTTTTTAGTGGCAAGATAAATCTTTTTAAGTAAACATTATAAGGTGGATTATTGCTAAGGTTATTAATGCTATCACAAAATAGCAAGGGTACACCAATCTTATTGCTTCAAAGAGACATAAATATCAAGCTATGTTCCTTTGAGAGAAGATTCAGAAAAAGGCAAGCAATTGTTTTTTCCAGTTGTCAAAAATCAGAGAAAAAAATATCTTGTAGCTTAGTGGCAGAACAGACATTTTGTATGCATTACATCCCAGGTCCAGTCTCAGTTCTGGTTTGTTAAAAGTAAAATATACTTAGTGCTGGGAAGGACTTTTGCTTCAGGCTTTGGACCACTGTTGTTGCTATGATAATTATTGTGCTACATGCAGTAGTAGTCCAGCATGGTATAAGAAAACTTCATGTATTCATAGTTTAAGTTTACACTTCAGTGGATCCTTTCATTGAAAACATAAACCCAAGAGAGAGTAGACCAAATAGTTCACGACTACCCTGTTTTCCCAAAAATAAGACCTAACCTGAAAATAAGCCCTAGTATGATTTTTCAGGATGCTCGTAATGTAAGCCCTACCCCCAAAATAAGCCCCAGTTAAGTGAAACCCCGCCCTCCACCACTGTGCAGCAACCAGAAGAAGATGACATGACTGTATTTGAATAAATGTAGATTGCTGTACATGGGAAAAAAAAACATCCCCTGAAAATAAGCCCTAATGCATTTTTTGGAGCAAAAATTAATATAAGACCCTGTCTTATTTTCGGGGAAACACGGTAGCAGCAGAACTCTCTTGATTAAATATCTGTACAGACATTCAATTATGTAAATGTGTTGCTATTTAGATGGCAGACCAAAGATTGATTCTGAAAAGTTATTGGTGGCAGCTAGTAACTAATGGAGAAGGAGTTATACAGAATTATTATGGTATTTAAAGGGGAGAGAATGGATTGTACTATGCATTGTGTAAACATAAAATAAACGATCATTCATCCATAAGCAATAAATTCATTTAGATATTTAAATTAGGAAACCCTATTTTGTTCTTCAGAATATTCTTATGCATTCTTTTATTTATCCAGCAATGTTTGAGTAACTCACACAGAAATCATTGCGGACAAATTGTTGACCACTGATATCCATGAGCATCTAGCAATCTTATTTTTAATGCAATTTATACAGGCATTTGGGAAGAAGGTTCCTAAATAGCTAGACGCTCCATCACTGTAATGAATTTCAAGGTAATGCAAGAGGCTGAGGCTGATTTTTAGTCTCATCTAGAGCAAGTCCATCATATCAATGGGATGTTCACAAATGTTGACTTGACAAGTCCCATTGATTCAATGGGTATATTCTGATTTGGAACTAACAATTGGATTTAGCCCAGTATGTTTAAGAATTACAAATCAGCCATATAGTAGTACCATGTTTGCGACTGGAAGTCTTCTGAAGAAATCTCTAAAGCAGAAGAGATTAAATTTCCAGGAAAAGTCTTATATTGGAGTAATGTTCCTGCAATAGTACATTGAGGAATAGTGAGCTAAGAGACTATCACATGTTGTTGTTAAAGTGGCTGATTGCAGTTAGAAACTTTAGGCCTTAACTGTGTCTTGTGTAAGTGATGACCAGAATCCTATTGACAATTTACATTTTCATAAGGGAAATCAAGGAAGTTTTTGGTGGCAAATTTCTGTTTGTTATCAAACTACTGGTTATGTTCCTGGGCACATGCCCGATATTAGGTGTGTGCCCAGGAATAGAACCAGCTCCTCATTACCAAGACTTAAGCAATTTCCCTTATGAAAGCATAAATCAGCAACAGGATTTTGGCCAAAGAGTTAAAGTTCAAGTTAATTTTTTGCAAGAAGCCATGTCTGTTTTTAAAAACCAAAGAATACCACTGGATTTCTGTTGCAACATAATTAAGAGCTATAGTTAAAACAATTCCTTATGAAATTAAAAAGTACTTTGAGAAAAGTTCATTTCACTGGAATTTGCTCAGTGATGTTTTATTTTGACAATAATCTGTGGCCAATGTATGAAAATGTTTATCCAAGATTCATGGGCTCTTAGTTGCTTCCATATCCCGGAGACCTCATACCATATCAGTTTTTCTGTTTATCTTGTCCAGCATTTCCTACTTTATTATTAGTTCTCCGAAATCTCTCAGTGGAGGTCTTTCCCATTATCTGCTACTGGAAATGTCTGGGATTGAGTCTGGGGTCTTCAGCAAGCAAGGCATGGGTTTTACAAGTCAGTGATAGCTCATCCCTAGTCTATCACCCTTCGGTCAACATGTCACTTAAAGTGACCTTTGTACACTACAGTTCCAAATATTGAATTTTCCCATTTGACTTAGACCAGAGCTATTTGACCATGGGATAGTTTTACCAGGGGCTTTTGATGCAAGAAGCCGAAGCAGATGGAACTGGCACATTACAACCAGCTCTTTCCTCTAAGAGTCACAACTGCTCAATAACTCAGTCAACTGCCCAGGCTGGTGACTGTCATGGAAAATTGTAGCTGACAGATCAAATCTGTTCACATAGATTTCCTATTTCTCCTGTTAGACTGCTGGCATTGAGTTGCACCAAATTGGACAATCTTTCAATTCATGCCTGTCTGATTAATTACACAGTCACCTGACTTGTGACATAGCAGGGGCAGGCAAAGAGGTGGGCAAAGAGGAGCTTCCTGTGGCCCTGGATCATTTTAGGGACCCCACAGCTACACAGATCCCCCCCTCTCTCTCCCCCTCCCTAGGGCCACATGTAGCCCCTCTTTTCTTTTCTTTTCTTTCTTTCCTTTTTGCTGGCTTGTGCAATGCTTCATGCTACTAAGTGAAAACATTCAGATTTTTTTTTAACAAAGTAACTACAATAGAAAAGTAAAGAGTTTTACTTTACTTTTACTTTACTTCCAGGATCCGGTTAGATCCAATATTCTTCCAGTGCCAGAAGACCCCAGGCCTTCCAGCTTGATTTAAAGCTGGTTTGAATTAAATTGTTTTATTGTTCTGCTGATGTTATCATTCTGTTCATATTTTTGTTCCTATTTCCTTGTTCCTATGGTTCTAATCATTTCCTTTATTTCCAGATTTTGGATGTGAATGCCATTGCTTGTCTTGCCAGAAAACCATCACCCATGCAGAAAAAGAGGCAAAAGTAGACTCAGAGGAACTCTGAAAAATCCAACAAAACAGTATTGAGGGGAAGGGAGGACTGATGATGGCTAAAGAATACTGACAAACACTTGGGAAGGGAGAAATGGCAAAGTGGGTCTGAGGGAGAATATAACGGAGTTTTGCATTGAAGGACATGTATCACCGGCTTGGAACAGAGAAGAGGAATATTCCACACAGCAACATTTTGTATGTATTTATTCTGGAAGATGGTCTCTAGAACGAAATGTGCATTGGTGCAAAATAGAATAAACATGGGGGAGGAAATCCCCCAGGGATAAGGAAACAATAATACAAACATATATCCTGGCAATATTAAAATCAAGTAAGTAATTTCTGCCAAACCAGTCAGCTGTCTCCTAAACAAAACTCTGAAAACGGAAAGGGATCTTTTGGGTATTCCTCAAAGTGTGCGATGATAAGGCCTGGCAGCTTGCAATTTGTAGTGTCTTTCAAACTGTAGGGTCACTACAGGAAAAAGGTCCTCTCTGTGGTGTCTACAACTGCACTGTTGTCAAAGGAAGGCAAAGGAGAAAAGTCTCTGTTGCTGATCAAAAATTCTGTGGGCAGATGGGGGTCTGCAAAGCTGCCCCCCCCTCTATTTTAATGTCTGTTAGTGTCTTTTTTATTGTATGTTCCATTCAGCTGTTTTAATGTAGGGCTGCACACAAATACAGTATCCTAATCAAATCATTAAAGCACACCATCGTCACCGGATGTTGTAGTAAAGATCTGATGAATATGAACATGTAAAGCAGCACCGAGGTTGCTGTTTCTTTCTCTTCTTTTCATTGTCGTTTGCTTCTTTGAAAATAAACCTGCTTTTTTTGTTTCTGTGTTTTGTTTTGTTTCAGTTCATCTTGAGTCCAAGAAACTAAGAAACTGAAAAGTAGAGTTGTGCCTGCTCAATAAAGACAGTGCCATGATAAAAATTTGTGAAGCACAGGCTGGTTCCTTGTTACTGAAAGTTTCAACATATCTCCTTCTCCTCTCCCTGATTATATCCTACCCTTCTGTTCTATTAACTAAATATCAAAAATATAGAAGAAATCCAGTACAAGTTAAAACAGTATTGATACAGCATACACATTTATACACAATAGGCACAAAAGCAGCCCTCATTTCCAAGATCAATTCAAACCAGCAACAGAAATCACACATGATGAGCCTGTCTTTAAAATGCAGCAAACAGCAGGACTAACTCCACCAGGTTCTCCACTAAGAGATTACCATTGTACAGTGTGTTTCAAAACCTATTTAAAGAAAATTTAAAAATTAAAATAAAATTATTTTATTGTGGAATGTTGGGCTTCTCAGATGAGTAAGGTTCTCCTGAAATCAGGTTTAAAGAGATGTCTTTTTTTCTATTTGGCTTGAGCAATACAGTTCAGAGTACAACAAAACCATCCTTTTGGTTTAATCATGGCTGTAATGATTGTGCGCAGATGATATCCAGAGTTTTCCCTCCTGGACAAACTTTTTGTGTCTGCATGCACTAGCAGTTCTGCTTCATTTGACATTTAATTTGCATACACACTAAAATTACCAAGAAGCTTACTTGTCTCAGTGGCAAAATGTTAGATATAAGGAAACATTGTTTGTATTTTTTTAAATCTGTGGATGGGTGGGTATGTTGGAGTTTGATTAAAACACAGCAAACATGGCCCAGACCTTCTGGAGGGCACTAAAGGACATTTGGGGCACCATCTTTTAATTTTTTTAAAATTTGGGGTGTCTGAGTGTGGGTGCTGCATGTCCCCAGGGCCTTGGATGACTCCATTTGGGCACCTGGACTGTGTGTGATGCATAAGCCACATACTGCCCATTCCTGCGCTACGGGATCCACTGGTCTTTGAATATCATCCTATTTGTTTGGTACCACTCAGTGTACAAGCTAACATTTATTCTTTCTATGAACTTTCTCTGGACTTTTCTGGTGAAGCATTTTCAGCAAGTTATTTGAAGACCAAAGCCAAGGACAGCATTTCCAGTAACAATATCTGTCCACCTGCTTGCTACCTACCTGTCTCTTTCTCTATCAATTTGCAGGTGGGGAGGGGATTTTCCTCCAGAAAACTGAATAATGTTTTCTGCCATTTTAAGATTGCAAAGCAATAATGGTAGATCTATTAAGCGTAATTATATGAGCTGAAAGAAGGAAAGCAGAGATAGTAGGCACAAAGAATGCTGAATCAAATGTCCAAGCACTCAACAAGCTAGGATGAGAATCATTAAATCAATTTTAGTTTTAATTTTATTTTTCAAACCAAAGGAGAAAAGAGGGTCATGAATTCTTATCCAGATTCCAAAAAGACAGCTTGACATTGGTTCTGACTTCTTAAAATTAAAATTATATTGATTTTATGTTTTATTAAATTAATGTTCCTCCTTGTGTCTGCTTTAGGAGAAGAAAAACATTTTCAGGGCAGTTTTGGCCTTTGTTTCTTGCTCTGATTTCAATGCAGGAGGCATATTTGCATCTTCTAAATTAACTGCACAAAGGGATCATCTGAGAGGGCACTGGCTTAAAGGCTGTGATCAGCAGAAGTGAAGCTAAAGTTCCCTTTAGTTAACAAGCAACATTCTGCTTGAATCATATTGGATCTGGACTACTCACATTGTTCATGCATGAGGAGGGGACTTAATTTTTGCCCACTGTTGGCACAATGGAATACATCCAATGGCATATAAATACCATGCGGCACTGCCAGCTTTCCAGAAGAAGAAAAATCCACTTTGAGGAGCACAGAACTGATGGAACAGATCCTAGGGAAAGAAAAGGGCAGAGTGGAGAGGTGCTTTGCTTGTGTAGGCCAAGAGTTACTACTCTTTCATTCTCCTCTGGAACCATGGGTCAAGGGGCAGTTTCAACTAAAGTGCTTTCTTTGATTGGATACTGGTATTCAAAAACCAGGGTTAGTCCTAGCATCAAGCAGAGTGAGGCAACTGTCTAAGGCAGCAGATGCTGGATGCTATGAAAAGTCAGCTAATTTATTTGTTATTGGTTTTGTTGTAGGGAGAAATAGTATTTATTTATAATATTTTTACCCTGTCTTTCTCCTTAAAATGGACCCACGGTGACTTACATCATTGAAAGACAATATTTAAAGTTGAAGACAATGAGTATACAATGATGTTTACATCGTTAAAATACAATATTTAAGGCTAAGAACAATAAGTATAAAGAGGCAACTTACATCATTAAAACACAATTTTAAACCTAAAACAATAAGTATACAAATATTGAAAAGGAGCAAACAAATACCACTCTGAGGGATGATAAACACAAATAGTATTAAAGACCCAGTCAGAGCAGTAAGTCATAACGATCCATCTAAAAGAAACACTCAGGTAGCCAGTCACTGAGAGAAAGATTTCCTGAAGAGAATGGTCTTCGCCTGCTTGTGGAAGGACAGCAAAGATGGGGCCAGCCTGCCCCCCTGTTGGAGGGAGTTCCAAAGTCTGGGAGCAGCAACAAAGAAGGCCTTCTCCTGTGTCCCCATCAGACGTACCTATGAAGGTGGCGAGACTGAGAGAAAGGCCTCACCTGATGATCTTAACCCCTGAGCCAGCTCATAGTTGGAGACATGGTCTTTGAGATAGCTTGGACCCAGGCCATTTATGGCTTTATAAGTTAAAGCGAGCACTTTGAATTGTGCCGAGAAATGGATTGGCAGCCAGTGGAGCTGCTGTAACAGGGGGGTTATGTGATCCCTGTAACCAGCCCCAGTCAGCAATCTGGCTGCTGCGTTTTGGACCTGCTGAAGTTTCCGGACATTTTTCATTGGCAGTCCCACACAGAGTGTGTTACAGTAATTCAGTCAGGAAGTAACTAGGGCATGTGTCACAGTGGCCTGATCAGATCTCTCCAGGTAGAGAAGCTCTTGTGGGATTTTCTGCCTCATGTGGTGAACAAAATTGGTTAGCTCCCTGACCTAGGAAGCTTAACCTAGGAAGTGGCACTTGTTGCTTTGACTCTGACATCAAAGTATTTGTGATTAGCTCTGTCTGAACCATCTTTGTAGGCAAAAATGGTGAAACTGAAGCTGTCCTACTCTGGGCACATCCTGAGAAGGCAGGATTCTATGGAAAAGACAATAATGCTGAGAAAGGTGGAAAAGAGGAAGAACAAATATGAGAAGGACTGACTCCCTAAAGAAAGCCAAAGGCTTGAGTTTACAAGATCTGAGCAGGGCTGTTGAGGACAGGACATTTTGGAGATTGCTCATTTATAGGGTTGCCATGAATTGGAGGTGACTTGATGACACATGACAACAACAAATAACCCTGTAATCTGCTCCTCCTTGATTACCACACGAACTGTTTCTCTCTCACACAATACATACTCTGCTTTTGAAGCTGATTTATATTATCGCACAGTTTCAGGTCTCCAAGCAGTGAACATTTACCAGAGTGGAATACCAGATTTAGCTTTTAGAATACAGTCACTGAAGGTTTATTGGCATTTTAAAAATATTTGTGTTTGCTTATGAATGTACAGATTGAAAACAAAGTGATATACCATGAAAAATGCTCATGGCAGGTGTCCCAAAGTTTGCTTTTTAGATGTCTGGGGGCACCTTGCTTTCCAAATATCCTTAGCTTAGTCAAACACTTATATCAGATTATTGTTTCTTTGCTCACATGCAGTTTGAATTGCTAAGTCCCTGGGCAACATCAGATGCTGCCTTCTGTTAACTGACTTCTTCAATTAGACTTTTGTTCTAGTACTTTGACATCTCCTTTTCATCAGCTAAAGGCATTTTAGCTGGCCTAAAGGACTCTGAAAAAGAAGGCTATGTCATTTCAGCATCTTCTGGAGAGTGGGATGAGAAAACAACTGAACTCACATCTTGGATTTCTTCTGCTTCTTCACACTTAGCCTCCAGTCTATCAAAACATTGTTGCCTGAAGTTTCTGTTGTCTCTTGTCCATGTTCTCTCATCTTTCTTCCTTGCAAAAATAGCTGTGACCATCTTACAGGTGTTGCATGCAGTTTTATGTATATGATTTGGATGGAATTATTGGGGCTACAGTACTGCTCCAGTTTTTTTCTGCTGGGAAATTTTAGACAGTGGGGTTAGCAAGCCCACTCCCTAAGCACTGAGCAATCAAAATGTGTGATGAGGCAGGTCACAAACTGGGGGCTCTGTCTGGCAATACATTTGTGTATTACACAATATCTTGGTGTCCTGGTCACTGCCTTGTGTTAATTGGAACTTTCCATGCATGGTTAATCTAGAGGTGCCATCATTGAATGTTTCTGTGATTTAGTGGATAATGACATTGTTTCCTGCAGTTCAGTGTTAAGTATTTGTCATTATTGCTAATTTTGTTCTTATTTTTCTGATATCACGATGTTTTTATTAACTTGATTGCTAGAGCAGCACAGGATCTCAGTTAAACTTTTAATGATGTAAGTAAGCTGTAGCAAGTACCTTCTTAAGTAGCTTCCAGTAGGATTTAGTAATCTTTGCTGTAGGTTTGGGTTGTTATTAAGCCCCACTGATTTCAGCAGGGTGGCAGAGTGGTCATATTAGATAAAATAAATTACTAGCATGCATTTTAATAATACATGAAGAAAGGTAGTGGCTAATAGTGACAGACTCAAAGCATCTACATCAAATACACATTTACTCTTCAGCTACCATTCTGCTTCTCCCAGGCTAAAATAGAGGAAAAGTTTTTCAGAACATCTGTGAATCTTGAAGGAGCTGAGAATGCCAGGGATATAATGTAGAAAGAAAAAACTACCAACGTCTTGAAAAGGATGGGACTCCAGGAACGTCTAACCCCCAGTCACATGGAGAACTGGATTACTTGGCAGGTGCTTAATAGACTATGGACTGGAGTTGGCAGGACCAAAGTGAACCTAAGAAAATGGTTCTTTGTTTTTAACCAGTGCCGTCCTTTGTGAGTGTGAAGAAGAACAGGCAACTTACATACTGTACCTATGTCAGTGCACTCTATTTCCCCACAAAATTTACCAGGGAAGACTTGATGTTAGCTGCTCCAAATGCTCTTAATGTTGCCCACTATTGGATGAAAATTGTCTGATATATTTATTAATTGTACTTGTGGTGCTTCTCACACAAACAAGGGACATTCACAAAAATTAATATTACTGTATTGTGAGTGTATATTGAATCTGATCATTCCAATTCTTTTTCCTAGCATGGTGATATTTTTACTTGTAGTTAATTATATTCAAGTTTGTTTTTAAAGGTTGCTAGGCAGAGCTGATCAGCTCAACAGAAAATTTTGAAGTCTTTGCACTTAAGGCTCACCGTCTTTACAAATCACTCTTTCTACTAACGACAAACAATACCTTCATATATGATTACAGACCTGCTCCATCTTCTCTTAAACTGAGACTCGTTGGAATCATATGTATTGATCTTTTTAGAAGTCAAGAAAAATGAAATTACTCCGACTGCTTGTGGCAAAACGATGATAAATGGGACCTTGGAAAATTATGGGTAAAATCTTTTCTGATGTGGATTATTTTAATCACTAAAAATGATGGTCTTTTAAATAAAATTTGTCTTTTCATTATGCACATTCTCAGCACAGCCAAAAATGATGTCTCTGCTCCTTTTTGTAGCTCTATCTAGCTCAGCAGTTGTGGCAACTTAGGTTAGCCTTGAATAGAAAGGAACACACAAAGGAAAAGACACGTTTGCATGTTCATATTATAAAAAAGATTATGATATTATAAAAAAGATTCTTGAAAAAAACAGGGAAAAAAAAAGAAGTATCATTCTAAAATTTTGAAGACAAATGTCTGAACCCAGAAGTCAGTGGGCTCTCCAGTTCACACGTTCTTTTTGATTATAAGAAAATATATCAAGGCAAGTACTGATAAACACGCCGAGGCAAATACTGGTAAGTATTTTAGAGGAAGAAATATTGGGTATCCATTGCTTCTTATTTTGACAAGGAGCCACTAACTTATTTCTGGTAGCTCCCACTGCTTCAACCAGAATCAGCAATTCTCCCTTCCACCTTCAGCCCCCTGCAGCCTATAAATCTGCTCTGGATGGTTAGGACAACCTCTGGACCAGGTTTTTAATACCATTGAAGGCAGTGGCAGGAGCCTGAGGGGTCCTAATTCTGCTAATTCTGCATTGGATGCCCAAGTACACCATCTGATCTATGCTTTTATTTGAAAGCCTTAAAGCCAACATACTAACATGCTATCTTGCTTCATCCAAGATTCTTTCAGGTATTCTGAAAGTAGCTGAGAAGTTGCATATCTCTCGGTATTATGAGTGTATGTGAATACAGGGAGGCTAGCCTTTGCGTGTGACTCAATGTGGAAACATTAGGGGCAGCAAGAATGTGTTGACAATAAATAATTTAAAAAACTTAACATTAAAACATGGAGAATAATTTGAAGACTCCATTTCCTAATTCATGAAATTATTTTAATTTTAAATTATTGAAAATCACCATATTTTATTACACTATACTATCGTTGCTGAAACTGTTAAAAGTATTATGATTAACAAGTTATTTTTAACAAATTATTCAAGTTCTGGTGTGACTTATGCGTGAAGGGTATGGTAGCCATTGGCCCTGGTTATGTCCACTGCTGGCCTAGACCCACCCACAGCTCTGGCACTTCCTACTTGTACAATCTCCAACCCCCCACTATCTTGTGCAAAATATTTGCCCACCCATGTCTTACAGGACTTGAAGCCCAAATGCCTGTTTCCTACAGATCTGGATTTCATTCAAGGACACCATATGTCACTGAAAAAGGAGACTGGTTGTTGTTATTGGCCAGCTGAGAGACATTCATGTTTCCACATGGAAAGAGGATTATTGGTAGCACTTTCTCCTAACGGAATGGTTTTTACTATATAATTTGATAACTGTTAATGCTTCATACACTTTGCTATTGCCAATATACATTGTACATTTCACTGATAGAAAATTCATATGGCTAAACTCAATATGAACCCAATGGATTTGTGTGTAATGCTTACTAGCAGAAATGAACTGCAAATGCCAGAGAAAATTTAATAATTGTACCTAATAAAATAGGCTAGCTTTTCAAATCTTTCTTGATATATTTCTGAAAATGCTATTAGTCCTCTTATTAAAACCAAGAGATGTTTAATTTAGGAGTAAAATGCATTCAGTTATTAATTTCCAAAGGTTCAGCTACCTTAAAAAGTCAAGAAAAGTGTAGGTAAGGGGAAAGTTTCAATATATACTTACCATGCCAGTTCATTTCAAGTTTAGTTGTTTCTCCTATCTATGCCATGGCTCATGGTTCTGTTCTTTCCAATGCTGAAAAATGGCATGAAGCTGAATCAAGTATGGCCATTGCCTTACTAGCAAGACGCAAAATAGACTTTTTTCTTTAGATGATGCTGATTCTAATGTGGCAGTTGGAGCTTCCTCTAGCTGTGTGAACAGAACTTGGTGGACTGGTTCCTCAAGGTTAGAGAAACCTGTTGAGGAACTCAGGAAGTTACATCAAATCAACTAGAACTCTTCTTAGAAGGAAAAATGATATACTGAGGCTATTGTATTTTGGGAAGATAGGACTTATTGGAAAAGACAATAATGCTGGGAGAAGTTGAAGGCAAAAGGAAAAGAGAAAGACCAAATAAGAAATAGATTGTCTCAATGAAGGAAGGCACAGCCTTGAGTTTGCAAGACCTGAGCAAGGATGTTGATGACAGGATGGTTTGGAGGTCAGTAATTCATATAGTTGCCATAAGTCAGAAACAACGTGATGGCACAATGGCACATAAAAACAGCATAGGGACTGAGGTTAACATGATTTTGGAGTTAGTTTCCCTTCTTTGACACTGTGGGGTTTGCTCCCACTGGTCTGAGACCAATGTAAGAGAAAGAATGGAAATCCCTCAGACTGGGAAAGTGCCTCCTTACTTCCTCTGAGGTGATGAGGCAGCTTGCTTTTCTCTAGGAGTTGCCAGGGAAACTCTCCTCTTCTTCCTGCCTTCTTGGTCAGGACTCACTAAGATGGGAGAAGGAGGACTGTTATATCGACATTTCCATTTCAGGGAGAATGATATGAGTCATTCAAATACTTTAGAAACAACTTGAATGAAAGAGTAGAGTGTGTGCTTGTCAAATTTGCAGATGATATCAAACTCAAAGGATGGCTAATAGAAAGAAGAATCAAGATTCATGATGACCTTAAAGCATGGCGGGCAAAGTGTGCCCCATAAACTGCATGTGGTCCACAATGGCCCAACTGTGGTCCCTAGCACACCTTAGTTCCCCTGAAACATTTTAAACTTTTTTTAAAAAATGCATGATAAAGCCCCATCTAGGGGCTGTGATAGGTAATTTAGCCACGTTTTAGGGCCTCCAGACCCCTGGGCTCTCCTCCACACCCTCAAAAGGTTGTGTACTTTTTCTTTAAAAAAAAACTGGCCACAAGAGGTTGAAGGAGCTTTTTAAGGGTGGAAGAAACATATTTGGGGATAGGCATGTTATAGGAATGGGTGTGACCATTCAAAGTTCAGATGTGGGAGGGTGTGGCCTTGAACATCTGGATGTTGCAAACTCTTGCTTTAACATGTTGTAGAACTGGGCAAAAAAAAAAAATGTTAACAGACATAAATATAAGGCCAGAAGAAACAGATGCTCAAATATAGAATGAGTGACTCCTGTATTGACAGAAATAATTAGGAAAAGGCTGTGTAGTTCCTAGGATTACATAAATGCAAGAGTAGGACGATACCTTTATTGAATCAATTTATTTTAATTATTTGTTGGTTTTAATTTTTTTTATAAGCCTCCTTGGATCCCCATCAGGAAAGAAAGGTAGAATTTAAAATCAACCAATAAAATAAAATAAAGTAAAATAAAATAATACCAGCTGTGAAAAGTGTAGCCTCTACTACACAACAGTGAAGAGAACAACAGCCAAATCTGGGTGGATTAAGATTCCTTTTGTACAGTACATCGGATGAACAGTTCGATCTTATTTACATCTAGTGAGATATAAGTCACTCTGAGTTCATTGAGACCTAATCCAGAGTGAGGGCAGTCTTAGTGTAGCATTATTAAAAAACACATGGTGGCTGAAATTCTGTTTGTTTAAGTTCTGCAACATAAGACTGATGACACCAAAAACAAGGACAACCTTTTGAAAATTAAACACCTTCTTCTCTGGTCCTGCAGCCCCCACAGGTTCCCAATGATAACTTGGGACAAGAGTTAGGAAACGTTTGGATTTAGGAAACGGTTAATTTCTAAAAATTTGCCCTGGCTGATGATATAATTAGCCTTACACCATAGAACTTACACAAAGAGGAATTCATCCAAAGTCCTAGTTTCGTGCAAAATATATTTAAATGTAAATGACTTGACTGCTCTTTATTATGTAGATACTGGACTGATTGTATGGAGCTAAAAGCATAGAAATATTTAATTATTGTTTAATATTGTTGCTCTTCCTTCTCTGAGCTGATTTAACAAACTGTTGATGTTACCAATATATTGATTAAGTAAAAAGCTATCTGTTAAGGATTTAAAACATGCTCTGTTAGGTTGACCAGTTTAACACATCTCAACAATACAGTGACAGCTATTTCTCAAGCAATGTTAGTCTTCACTCTGAAGATAAATTATATGTCTGTTCAAATTAATTCCCCATCTTCCTAGCAGGGTTTTGGATGAATCACCACACAACTATGCTATACATAAATGTATATGACTTTACAAATGTATGACAGAAAATGATTCTAGGCCATACTGTAATATTGGATGTAGTGGCACTTACCTGGATAAACGTTTTCAGTTTGGCCAAAAAATTCAAAAGATAAAAACACTTAACACTCAGTAGTGTTACTTACTGTAAAATGATGGCTAAAATCCTGTTTGTGTCATCAGTCAGCTCCAGTAGCATTCAATGCAAACTAAAGTTTCCTATTTCCCCGGATTTTGTTCCAAGGCTCCCTAGGGCTCCCTTTTGGCCTGAGGAAGCCTTCAGGAGCTTTGGGATGGGGTGTGTGTGTGTGTAGTCTTTAAAAGTAAAAAAAAAATGCTACTGGATCACTGCCAGATTGTTACAGGTTGTCACCCATGTCCCCCAGCCCCCCAATATATATATATTTCCACAGATGCCATTTCTGGGCAATTCTGAATTTGAAAAACTATCTCTCTTGGACCTAAAGCAACTTAGGAAGGCCCCAAAACATGAGGAAATAATCTCTGCTCTCCTAATGGGCACTCAGGGCCTTAAGGAGATGCAGGTTGTCCTCCAAAAACTGGGGGTAAGGATGTACAATCCAGGACATCTTCCTTCCTTCCTTCCTTCCTTCCTTCCTTCCTTCCTTCCTTCCTTCCTTTGTATCAGAATGTTGTAGACTTTCAAATTATGGATGTATTTGAAATTTAGGGAAAGTAAAAACAGATTAAAATGTTAAGATAATTAGACTGTTTTTGACCAGAAGTGGGCTACTTCAATAGTGTTATCTCTACCATTTGCTAGATCTTCTTTTGTCCACATAGTGGGGCATAAATTGCATGCACATCAGTGCTGCATTGATTCAGTTTTTCTAGTCACAGAAAATTTGTCTTGTGAAAAAGCAGCCCCTTTTCACTTGATTATTCTTTGAGCTTCCTATTTCAGTTTGAAGTCTATTAAGTGACTTCCAGATGGACCAGCTAGAATCTTGTCCTGGTGGGAGATATTTTTCAGCATTCTTCCATTTGGCAGTGAGTGTTGCTTTTGTTCTCCATAGGTTCAGCCTAGCGTCTTCCAGTTTAATATTTAGAGCTTGAGATGTGCAGAAAACGTTTCTCCAATTTTAGCTGTCGTCTAAGGCAGCGGTCCCCAACCTTTTTGGGACCGCAGACCGTTTGGGGGGTGCGGGCTCCGTGCATGGACCGGTTGGGGGGCGGGGGCACCCCCGTGCTCACGTGTGGGCGTGTCACGCTCACAGAGGGGCGTGTCACGCTCACAGAGGGGCGTGTCACGCTTGCGGAGGGGCGTGTTGCGCTTGTGCGCATGCCCACGAGCGCGACGCCCACCCGCAAGCGCGACACGCCCACACACTCTCAAAATCTGCCTGGCTTCTAATTTCAGGCCAACCGGGAGCGGGAGCAGCAGCAGCAGCACCTACTTGGCGAGCGCGGAGCTTCCTCATCAGGGGCTCCCAGAAGCGCCCTGCTTCAGAGTTGTCTCCCTGGTCCTGGAAGGCACAGGAGCAACTCCGCCGCTTACCCTCCCCGCCTCATAGGGGCTGGGTCCCGCCTGCCCCCCCGAAGCGTCCACGCGTCCAGAAGGGGAGCCCTCTCCCTGCCCAGCAGTCTTCTCCCTCCGAAGCGGCGGAGCTTGCGGGGTCAGGGCTTGGCGCCACCGGGGCTTCTGGTTTTAGGTCTCTCTCTCTCCCCCCCACCCCGCCGCTCTTCGCGGGTCACCTGGCGAGGTGCTCCGAAGCGCTCTGGCGATGTGCCAGGGAGGGAGGGAAGGAGAGGGCGACCCGGAGCCCTTACCTTGAGCGCCTCGTCGGGCCACCTCTCCGGGCGCCGGTGCCACCGCTGCTGCTGCTGTCGCCTCGTCCTCTCTGCGGCTGAGGTGAAGGAGGGGCCCCGCTCACAACCTGGCTGCGCGCTTCTCCTTCCTCCTGCCTGGCGCTCCTCCGCTCCCTGCCCAGACGTGCCATGGAAGGGGGTGATGCCGGGAGAACAGCCTTCTCACACGTGCTCCCCTCCCCCCCCGGTTTCTATTCGCAGCCTGCCGCGGAGAGCTCGTGCCATCCGTCCGTCGGTCTTGATGGTCTTTTTACTTACTTGATGGTAAGTAAATGTTTGGGAGGAACACAAGGTCCTATCCAGACCTGCTTTCTCCCATATATACTTCACACATTTCGTCTCCATCTCACTCCTTAGCCAAATCTTCACCCCCCACTCAGTCCCTACATCTGAATTCATCCACTATCACATTGACCTGCCCTTCCCACACCTCGCTCCCTCCAGCAACCAACAGAACATGTCTCTTCTCCTCCTACCCACAATCCCCCATCATTGCTCTTCATATGCACATACCCAGGCATACTATTACTTTTTTTAAAAAAACCATCACCTCTAGACCCACCCAACTCCCCTCTCATACATACACACTCCACCTTCTTCCCAGACGTATGGCTCCCCTACAGGAGATCCTCCCCTCCCAATCCCACACCATGCCACATGACGACTCCTCTGCCCCACATGGACAAAAAGCATCCCACTATGCACTCCCCTCATCCTTTCCATGGCCCACATGCCCGACAGCCCTAACCAATCCCTCACACCATTTATAACATGCCCCCCACAACCCACCCCTCAATAGAGGGGTTAAAATCAGTTAAGTGTGTTCCTAGTTAACTCCAACACTTGAGTCCATCTCTGTATTTCTGGAGCTGGTGGGCAATGTATACCTCTGCCGGCGTGGATTCATACGCTGGCTTGGAACTATTTTTCTCACGTCTCCTGATCTGACATAGGCAGGTAGAGGCACCAATTGGTGCTTCCCACAAGGCTGTGCTGGGGCTGGATGTTGGTGGAATTATAAGATCCTTCTGCCCCCAGCCAGCCCTTTTTCCTTTGAGTTAACCTGCCCACCCTGGGTCCAGTGTGGCTGAGGTGGTCGCTTCGGGGCCAGATAGGAATTTTGGGTCCGTCTCACCTGATTGGCATATAAAAGGTGGGCGGACGTATTTTTGCCTATCCCACACTGTTTACCCATGGGATTCTGAGGGCTATTCTAGGTTTGAGTCACGTTTAAATAGGTCAAACTGTCAGGTAGTGCGGAAGAGAAGGTGAGTTTCAGTGAGCTCCCCAAAAGCACATGGGGTCCTACTGCACCCAGCATCACAGCAACCAGGATCTAGCGTTTCACTTGCTGGGATGAGGGGTTAATAAGGTATAGTCCCATCCATTGTATGTCTTAGTTCTAGAGAATTGGATGGATGGCAGATAGGGAGGTTTTTCTTCCCAGTCTGTGGCCAGCTGGGTACGAGCTGTTCAGGGGACAGCTCTGACCAGGGGCTTGGGACTCACCCGCTTAGGATTGGAGAGGGGGTAAGAGATACCCCTGGAGCCTGCCCCAGGGATCCACATGGCGTCCAGGCCCCTCTGCAGGATGAGAGTGATTGGAGGTTAAAAGCAATAAAGTGTGGCCCTAGTTAACTCCAACACCTGTGTCCATCTCTTTATTTCGGGAGTGGGTGGGCAGAGATTAAATAACAGTGGTGGAGTTCCAGTGTTTTGGAAATTCATAGTATTATTGTATATTCCAAAGTGTCAATAGTCAACAAGGGACCACAGCGGAATATTTTAACTACAAAAATTTTCAAATGCTTTCCAGACAGTTTACATGTCTCCTCTACATTTTCTCTTTTGCATTCTTTTTCAACAGCTCCACAGTTCATCCCAAAAGCAGTCTTGACTGCCACTAGCAAAGTTCCATCTCCCACCCCTCCAAATGTAGGATATCCACAAGAATAATCACAGGCCTGACACTATACTGATTTCCTACTGATTCTGCCTCTTATCACACAAGAGGTGAATTACCGAGAGAGGGCTCACATGATCAGCATTGCTGATTTATCAAGAAAGCATCAAACTAGTGGCATTCCCATTTGGACATAAGAAAAAAAGCTCTTCTCTTTCTCTTGATCCTGAAGGATAGAGATCCTAGGGTTGGACCCTTATAAATTTTAAACAGAAGTTTCCAAGAGCTGCAGATGGAGATGGTATTTGTAGCAATCTGTGACAGATTGTTACTGCTGATCATACAGGTAAAAGGTAAAATGAATGGAAGAAGCAGTGCAGGAAGAATAATCAATTATTGGTCTGGATACCTTTTTGTTTGTTCCTTGTTCCTTGTTGGCCGCGGCTCTTTGGCCCCGGTGGCGGCGGCAAACAAGCAGCAGCAGGAAAGGAAAAGGAAAGGAAGAGAGAGGGAGGGAACGAGCGACAGACCGTCAAGACGGCCGGATGGACGGGCGCGAGCTCTCCGCGGCAGGCTGCGAAAGGAGATGGGGGGAGGGGAGCGCGCACGAGAAGGCTGTTCCCTCGGCATCACCCCCTCCCACGGCACGTCTGGGCAGGGAGCGGAGGAGCGCCAGGCGGGAGGAAGGAGAAGCGCGTGGCCAGGTTGTGAGTGGGGCCCCTCCTTCACCTCAGCCGCAGAGAGGACGAGGCGACAGCAGCAGCAGCCTCGCCAGGTGACCCGCGAAGAGCGGGGGGGGGGGAGAGAGAGCTAAAAGTAGAAGCCCCGGTGGCGCCAAACCCCTGAGGGAGAAGTCTGCCGGGCAGGGAGAGGGCTCCCCTTCTGGACGCGTGGGCGCTTCGGGGGGTGGTGGCAGGCGGGACCCAGCCCCTACGAGGCAGGGAGGAAGCCCCGCACTCGCCAAGTAGGTGCAGCCGCTGCTACTCCCGCTCCAAGTTGGGCTGAAATTAGAAGCCAGGCAGATTTTGAGAGTGGGTGGGCATGTCGCGCTTGCGGGTGGCCGTGTTGTGCTCATGCACATGCGCACAAGTGCAACACGCCCCTCCGCAAGCGCGACACGCCCACCCGTGAGCATGACACGCCCCTCCATAAGCGCGACACGCCCCCCGTGCGTGCATGCAGGGGGGCGGAGATCCGTGTCCGCGCCCAGTTAAAGGAAGCCCATGGACCAGCACTGGGCCGCGGACCGGGGGTTGACGACCCCTGGTCTAAGGGGTTGGTGTCCATGAAGTGGATGGGTTTGTGCTGTATTACTTTATTTTGTTCATTATTTTCTACTACCTCTCAATGTACTTCTGGAGGGGCAATGACAGCCAAATAATAGATTTTTAAAATGGGGGTAAGTTTCAGTCAGCCAGTAAAAATCCTGCATGATTCATTAATAGCTACTTCCACTTGTTTGACATATGGTGACTTGTTCCATATGGCACTATTACATTCTGCAGTGGAACTGCACAGGGACAAAGCTGTTGTTCTTATTATTTGTGGGTGTGCACCCCAGTCTGACCCAGTCAGTTTCCCAAGTACACTATGTCTGGTGACAACTTTCTATTTGGTGCTTAGGCAATTTTTTTGGTAGGTCAGGGTTCAATTCAGAGTGATGTCCAAATATTTGGAATACGGCAATGTTCTAAAATCTTGCCTTTCCAGATAACTCAGAGACCTCATGAAACTGTCCATCCTTGACCTACAAGATACAACATGGTATAAATGAAGCCAGAGGAGAGAGTGGAGTGGAAAAGTCTTCTATACTATTGATTTGACTCTGGATACAATTTCATAGGAAACATACTGTCAGAATAGATCCTGAAATATGAGGACATACTCCTGTTCTTTATCGTCACTTAAGATTTAAGAGGAATTAACACACATTAATGACTGATTAAACAGAATATTGTAAATTCAGCATTCAGGAATTCAGAAGTTGATTTTTTTCCATTTGGAAAATTCTTTGCCAAAGGGATGGGAAACTTAAAAGCATGCCATTTAAAAGCTTAAAGGCAACAGCAGTAAGTTCTCTTCTGTAACCCAAGGCAATAGTCCAAAGGCCTCTAGACTGAATATGCACTTGATGATGAGCCTAGATAAAATAGAATTTGATTTATGATGGTACAACAGAGATTTTGATATAAAAAAGTCTATAAATAAAGCTAAGTTCTGGTAAAAGAATCTGAACATTCTGTTTAATATTGGAGAAGGGACAAGTATATATCTACAAATATCTCAGGAAGAGGATCCTAGCTTTCTTAATAAGAAACTTATAAATTAGAGGGGCAGTGGGAGCTTGGTGCAGCTCCAAAAAGATGATGACAAACCTTCCCATAATCTTTGGACTGTAAGCATTCTGTTCTGATTAAGAACACATGAAAAAGAGACCAAGTTCCCTTGTGTAAGAGTGCTGTGCATTGATTCTAACTAGGGAGGGATGTGTTTTTGCCTCTCCTGCCTCAGTCATGACCTTTATTTGCTAGTGGGAAGACGATGATGACATTCCTCAGAAGGTGTGTGTGTGTGTGTGTGTACACACACACACACACACACACACACACACAAAGAGCGAGCGAGCGAGCGAGAGAGAGAGAGAGAGAGAGCACATAAACTTTTCCCCTCCTTCGCATCATAGTCATCACCAGCCTTGTCTGACATCAACTGTGCTGTTGTGCTGTTAGCACCTATTTAATCTGTTTGGGCCTACAGCTCCGGCAGTCACACCCTGTTGATTCTAAACTACTGAGAGCTACTCTTTGTGCTGTGCTGAGGCAGTCATTAAGTATGTTTGACAAAAAGAATGTTTTTTCATGTAGTGCTAAGGAAATCCTTGCTCAAGATAAACAGCATTCCCCACCCTCCCCAATCCTCCCCTCATTTGCTTTGTGCCAAGAAGTTCTAAATAGACTCTCTGTAGTTATATTCCCCCTCCCCTTTTATTACTTCATCTTGGAGTTTGCTGAAGGGTTGGGAGCCAAAAAAGTTAAATAAAGCTGAAACAGCTGAAAGGCTCTAAAACTTGCCATGAGTACAGCTATTTCTCCACATGTACACATGTAGATTGATAGCTGCTAATGCTACCTGTCCAACACTGAATGCATTCAGAAACTGTTTGGATGTTGTTTCTGTTGAGTGCCCGGGTACAGGACTGTTTTATTTTCAAAATTCAGCAGCTGCCATTTTTAGCCCACTAATGCTGACTTCCTCTTGTATCAGCCTGGCAAGTCACTTGTGAGTGTTCAGCTATTAGGTGGTGGATTCAGCCTAGGTCATCTTTTCTCATACTACCTAGTTTATCCTCCATCCTCCACACAGGATGATTTGTCTAGGCTTATAAAGGCAATAGTTCTTTTCATGTCTTCAGCAGATTGCAGGGGGAACTCTCCCCAAAACATTGTACGTTTTTTCACACACATGCAAAATGCTTACATGCATTCACCTTTCCTATGGCATGGGAGACCTTCTTTTAATGCCTAAATTGTGGACATCTGTTAAATGTTAAACATTTGAGGACTATGCGTTTATTTACTTATCAAATTTATAGCCTGCCTTTCCACTTAAAGTGTTTTTTGAGGTGGCTAATAATAGTAAAGTACATATAAGATACACAATTATAATTGTAATGCAAAAGTAGGTGATACCTTTATTAAATCATAAAAATCATACAATCTGCTAGCTTTTGTGGATTGAAATCTATTTCCTCAGACATGCACCAGTGTCTTGTCAATAGCACAGAGCAAATCGAGTCCCAAAAGTTCAGGGTACATGGTTGGGCCAGGCTTGCTTCTTGAGGGTAAGTTAGAAAAAGCACAAGCTGCATTTCAAACTACAGCTCAGGTAGCTGTTGATTGGATATAACATCCCGGCTGCTCAAACAAAGAGAGCCAGGCATTATATATTTTTTTCATAATTAAAATTGTGCATCTTACCTTGATCTAAACATAGAAAAATGAGTCAGTTGAAATACATTATTGTTTTAAAAAGGTCAATAAAACAGGTAACATTCACCTGTTAAAACCTTTTGATCTATTTTTGCAGCTTATGCAATTTATAAATTAATATAAGAAACAAAATCATCTGGTGACATCTGGATATAGGTCCTCAGGAGTAGTATGTTCTTAAAGGCTTCTTTGTAGAATTTCACCTTCACAAGTTTTCTAAAAATACAGAGTGAAGGGGCCTGACACACCTCCAGTGGAAGAGCCTTCAATATGGTGGGGTCACCACCAATAGCTGACATCATTTTGACCTCTCTCAATATGGCCACTCTAAGAAACGAGGCCTGGGAGGAACAGATGAACTGGGAGGTTGTTCTTTAGGAGAGATGCTCAAACAAATGTAACACCAAACTGTTCAGGGCTTTGTACATCAAAAGCAACACTTTGAATTTGGCATGGAAACTAACAGGGAGTCAATGTAATTGAGCCAGGATTGGGGAGATACAATCAAATTTATCTGCCCCAGAAATCAGCCTGGCTGCTGCATTTCAGACCTGTTGAACTTTCCTACCATCTTCAAGGGCAGACCCACATTGAGAGCATTTCAGTAATCAGTTTTTGAGACTGACAGCACAAGAACCAGAATTGTCAGGGATTTCCAGATAGGGGTGCAACTGAGCAATCTGCTAAAGTTGGAAGAAGGCAACTCTGGCCACAGCAGATATCTGTTGTTGCAGTGAGAATGCGGAATAAAAAAGCACTCTCAGTTGCAAACCTGGTCTTTCAGAGGTAGTGTAACCCCACCCAGGCCAGGCAAGTTTATTCCTACTTGATTAGGAGACCCTCCCAACAGCGACATCTGTCTTGTCAGGATTCAGCCTCAATTTGTTTGCCCTCGTCCGACCATTATCATAGCCAGGCAGTGCTCAAGGGACTGGAGAGCATCTGCTGCAGATGAGGTAAAGGTGTGATAGAGTTGTGTGTCATTAGCATACTGATGGCAACAAACTCCAAATCTGCAGATGACCTCTCCCAATGTCTTCATATAATTGTTTAAAAGCAATAAGAAGATGATTGACCCCTGTGGGACCCCATAATGCAAGACCCAATGGGGTCAAAACAGCATCCCCAAGCTGGACCATCAGTGTATGACCACTGAGAAAGGACTGGAAGCAGTGGAGTGCAAGACCTCTGATCCCCAATCTCAATAGTCTAGCCAGAAGGATAATGTGGTCAATGGTATCAAAAGCTGCTGGAAGATTCAAGATAATCAACAAAAATGGTAGGAAGCAAGTGAGTTTGAAAGCCTCTCATTAAAAAGGCCTGTCAGCAGAAGGACAACAGAGGTGGAACTAACTGTGTCTGTCTTAGCAGGAACTTCAAGAGCCTGCATGCAACCCAAAAGACCCTTTCTTGTATTCATACCAAAAACACCTCAGATGGTGGTAGGAGAAAGCATCTCTTGCAGATGTTGAAACCTGCATGTATGTGTATGAGATAACGTACAATTTCAAAGACCATGTCCCTAAGTCCCATGAATATGTGAATGAGACTAATGAATCTGTGTAATCTTCATATTGTAAGGGACAGTCACAATGTACTGACTTTTATCCCTTAATAATGGCTATGTGAGAGCAATTTGGATGCATAAGAACCTTTCAGTTCTGTGCAATGTGTAGGCAAGGAACTTGCACATCTCCTTTCTAGTGAGATATAAGAGTACCTTTAGAATTTGATCCTCAACTGTGAAGAAGACAATCAGTTCTTGGAGTAAACTGGAACTTTTAAATCCAGTTTTGTGTAATATTCAAAGTAGCCCTGAATGTAGAACCCATCTCTCAGCAGCCAAATCACAGCCAATCTATTGACATTAGATTTCTGAACTAGTATGATGGTCATTATTATAATTTTTTTTTAAAAAAACTATTATTTTCAAAGGTTTAACATGCCCTGTTTCTATTTAGAAACTGAAGGGAAACAGCCTGGATTGTGGGGGTGGGGAGAAACAAAACAAAATGTAAACATCCATATTAGTAAGTGGGATGCTGAGCATCAGTTCAATGTGAGCAATAAAAGATTTGAATAAAAATATTTAAAATAAATAGTTATAACAATTATTTCACAATGTCCATTTATATAAATACGGAAGCACACTGAAAGTACAACTGCTGTTAAGAGGTAAAAGCATTAATTACCAGCAGCTACAAAGAGGTATTTAAACAGTGAAACATGCTGACAACATTAGAGATGACTTATGTTCTTCCCATATCCTTAAAATAGCTTTTGTAAACTTTCAACTTCCTCTGATGGTGAATTCAGTATTAATCACCTTTATGACATCTTATATGTAGACCTTGGACAAATCCGCTGGCCCTAATCAAGTACTTTCCTGAGGAAATTGGCCAGATCTTGGTCCTCTGAGGGGGAGAGGTCGGGAAACGAATCACAACAACCTTGCTATTCAGACAAATCTCTTTTCCAGTACCCTTACAGACTTTTTTCATACATGGCAAAGACAGCCACACAGGAAACAATAATAGTTTAATCTCTTGAAAAATTTCCTTCCTGCACTGTAGCCCCATTTCAGACAGGTAGTCAAAGCATGCCAAAGAAAATTAGCAGCAGCTGATGCCAAGAGCAGGCTGTTACATGAACCTATTAGCCCAGCCTTCCTTCCTTTTTCTGCAAATGGAGCACAAGAGACTACTCATCTCTGCCACTGAACCAGCTATCAAATACAGTCCCCCCTGCCACCACTCCACATGGCTAGGAGTGAAAAATGATTATAATGGAAATAAGATTCACTACACTAAAACAAATAATTAAGCAGTCTACTGTCCTGAAGTTGGATAAGGGATTCCTGCTCTTCCAACATTCCCTCTCCCTTTATGGCCCAGATTCAAACTCCTGGACTGTGCTCCCCAGATGTAATCCCCTCAGAGTTATACTCCCCAGACCCCTTAGTTGTTCTCCCCATAACCAAACATTTGATTAAAACAAATGCTCAGGAATATGTACTTTTCTTGTTTTTATGATGTTTTTCCTTCTACAGTGTAATCCTCTTTGTTATGCATAGCTCAGCAATCAGACCTACAAAGGAAGCAGGTCTTCACCTTCCAGTAGCCAATCATGTGCCCACTTTTAACACGTGTTTGCAATTAGATGTCTTTTGCCATGTGAAGAAACATTGCTTCTAGACATGGGATAAAATCAGAAAAGGATGCCATAACTCTTTCTTTTGTTTTGGTTTCCTATTTAATTACATATCACCACGAATTTTGAAAGGCAAAGCATGTCACCATAGTGCTCTTTTATCTTGAGTTCTTTCTTCCTCTCCTTCCTGCTGCTCATCAATGCTCATAATCTCTTGGAGCACTGATATGTGATGTAACCCAAGCCCCAGAATGTCACTTTTATATTTGGATGAAATCTAGGAGCCTTAGCTTAAAGTTATGTCCTAATTTATTGACTCCTATTCCTGAAAGGGATTCATAACTGACTCCGCAAAATGTCTAACCCCTCTTTTCTGTCACCCACCCACTCAAACAAAACAAAACAAAACAAAACTGGTAGGAAGCCTCTGCCTGCTTTTCAGTCTTCCTTTGGGCAATGATGCGTCCTGCGTCCAAAGTAAAGATGTTAGAAATATATATTTCCTTGTATTTCATGAAAACATGCATGTTGATGCATATAAAATGTATGTTGAAAAAAATTGCCAACTGCTGAGGGTTTTTTTTTTTTTAATTCCTGCCATGAGCGTGAAAAGACCAAGGGTTTATTTGCTGGCAGCTGAATGAGCTCAACAATTTGGTTTCTGCAGAAAAACTCATAGCCAGTATTCAGTTCACCAAAAATGGAGAGGAAGGACAATCATGTAAGCATTCCTTCCACTCCAGGTAGCTTCTAGACATGTGCCTGGTCTCACACTGGTTGTGAGAACAGTCATGCAACTGGACGTACAAGGAGTCTCCTAGAAAGGGAAGAGTGTTTACTTGATTGCCCTTCAACTTTGTATTTACTGAATAAGATACTTGAATATTGTGTTAAAACCTTGTGTTTCATGCAGATACAAGTTTTCTGCCCAATAATACTTCTAACATTACTTCTGATACTGGGGTAGCAGTTGCCTCAAATAAAGGTTCTTTTCTGCATAATCCACTTCTGTGATGTTCCACACACACACGAAAGGCATCCAAGGGGGGGGGGGGGAAATGCCTCTACAAAAACTCTCATAATCTCACTCTGTGAGGAGAAACCTTTTAAAACTTTTTCTCTCCTGTGAAAACAAAATTACTGAAGAGGGTATGGCAAATGGCAGATCTATGTCACAACTAGACACTACTGTGCACCATAGCAATTCTGGGCAACCTCCCAGTAGTAAACTGTATTATCATAAAATGGGAATGGAGGCGTAGCAGTACATTTTGAAATTAGGCCAGTCCCTCAAGGAGAATGCCAAAAGTGCAGGGAGGTGCATGAAACCACATCAACAAACCAGTTCTAACAGTTTTCATCTCTGCCAGGAGCAGATCTTTTTAAAAGCTAATGGATCTCTGTGTTTACTGAAACACTTTGTGTAGTAACAGGCGTAGCTCACAGCAGTACTTTGTTGCTCAGAAAATCCACCCTTCTCCAGCTACTGTGAGGAGTGCAGCTGAGCACAGAAAGAACAGGGAAGCCTTGATGAGGGATAGGAGTGGCAAAACATGTCATTATGCCTGCTGACTAAAAGGCTCCCATATTCCTGCCCCATGACCATGGCTCCACTACCTTACTGGACGTGAGAGGCATTCAAACAGACCACCAGGCTACTCACTTACACAGAATAGGTGGTATAGACAAACAGCTGGAGGGCTTCAAACTATTGTTGGACATGGCTGCTAGGGGGATGTCTCAGCACTGAGGACATGGCTAAAAAGCATGGTCCTGCTGCCATCTCATGCCTTTGGTTAGTGAAGTTCATTTTGGTCAACACTCCTCTGAGTTTACTGGCTCCTATTCAGCTCCACTGCTTAGCTGTTGCTTGCAGAAAATGAGCAAATTCAGTAACACAATGGTATTGAGTTATATGTTTGCTGAGATGTTCTGTTATGATAAAACCAGAAGAAAAGAGCAGAAGAACATGCTTTCCATAGTATCTAATTCTAGCCTTAGCTTGAATGAAGAAATAAAAAAGAATAGTATTTATATATTATAATTAGGCAGTTTGCTTTGGAATTGGTTTGTTTGTCAAAATACTGTGAAAGCTTATCAGCTACATTTTGACTTCATTTGAATATCTTGGCAAACAAAACTTTAAAAAAGACATTTCACCTTTGCTGTTAACAAGTTTTGATCTTTGCTCACATTTGTTGGGGAAAGTAGCCAATTAACATGAATTATTAACTCCCTCACATTAATAATGCATTTACTAAAGACATAAAGACATCAGTCTTTGCCAGCCAAGAGTATTGAGAGAAGATGAAGAAAACAACAGGACCTTCATTACAGTGCTCGTAAGACTGAATGTTGTTCTGTCCTGTTCGGACACTCTTGATTTCCTCTGTGACACCATGGGATGGATGAGGAGGCAGCTCTTTAAAAACAAAATCCTACTTTTTCATAGATTAAGATTTGACCACTTTCTGAAGTAAGAGCAATACAACATAGGCATTAAGGGTAACCATTGAGGCCAAGCTCAACGATGCTGGGTTGACTTCAAACTTAGACATGTGTGCTTCCACTGAAGCAATGAGGCTTACATTAGTCAAATGTCATTTGTCTCATGATTTTAGTGGGTATTCTCTAAGTATGGCTATCTGTAAGTCAGTCCTATGTCTGTTGAATGAAAAGGTAGTAAATTTCCATTGGTAGCATGTAAATGGACTGAACAGGCTTTCAAGACTCATTCCTCACTGAAAAATCTGTTATGATCCTTAAGAAGCTTCCATATGCTATATTCTTGACACCATGTAATAGTCACCTTTAGGTGGAGATAAACTGTAGCAGCTACAGTAATACACTATACCCTTTGCTGATGACTGAAGACCAGAAAACTACAAGCAAAAGTTGGATTAGTTGTCAAATGAAGTCTGTTTTAATATCCCCATATTATAAATTGGGGATATGAGACTAAGATATACCAGGTTGCACAAAGCTAGGTAGTAAAGGATGAGTGAAGATTCAAACTGAGGCCCTTCTGTTCACACTTAACTGTCTGGGTTAACATTTGGCTAAAATTACTACATTTAGAACCCCATTTGCTGCCTGCTTGGTAGGGATTACTTAGAAACTGAGAAGCATGGTTCTTGGATCTGAATGGAAAATTTAATTGGAGGTTTCTGACACTGAGGACTTTTGAAATGAATAGTAAACTTTCCAAAATGATTATTTTCCTTCTTGAAAGTTAATTGTTTTGGAACACTTGAATCTTCTGAGGACTGACAGTTTTTCGAATTGTGGTTGGTAACCAGCCAGTTATACAGTTTTCCTTGGCATGGTGTAATGTAAGGATGTGAATATCGCATCTTCTTGCTCTTACTGAGAGACTGAAAAAAAATTTCCTTCTTTTTTCTGTATAGCAAGATTTCTCTGTATAATTTCTCCTGATAAATCTTAAAGGATTTCTTATATGATTTTGGGCCATTTTTCCACATAAGAAATACCAATCTGTTCAGAATTATTACAATTTATATGCAAAATGGCATTTTTCCTACGCAAGATTTACTGGAAAGGGCATTGATCTATATATACAGAATGTGGCAGTTTCGTATCTAAACAGATGAAAAACTAGGAATAGAACAAGACCAGGAGTATCATTTTCATGAAAGGCAAGAAATTTTGCTGATGCAGGGAGAATTCTCAGCAAGGAATCTTGGTTTGGAAAGACTCAGAGAACTGCTGAGAAAAAGATTTTTTTTGAGTGTTCTCTACCTAACTAGTTTAATATTTGTGCATGTGCATGCGTGTACAGACAATAACAGTTGAAACAAATCTCTTTCTCTTTGGCATCTGAAGTGGAACCCCACAATGTTTGTACTAGAAAGTCTGCATCTCAGCAAGTTTAAGGTTTGAACTTACAACTAATAAATATGTTAGGTAGATGGGGATTTTACAGAACCTTTGTTAAAGGAAACTAAAGAGTTGCAGAGCTTGTTGACCTATTCTTGCAGCGTATAAAATAGAATTATGGCATAACCTTGTCTTGTACAGAAGAGTGCAAAAGTTAGTAATGTGTGCAATTTCTGCTAGTCTGCTTGGACTAGGGGTGGGCAAACTGTGATACTTCAGATCTTGGTGCTTTGCAACTTCCATGATCCCTCACCGTTGGTTAGTCTGGCAGTGCTGGCTGTAAGTTGTTCACCTTTTGCTTAAGGGCTGTAACTCTTAGGAAAGCATCCTCCTCTACAGCCAATGGGGAAATGCAGGTTACAATCAAGGTATATAAGGCTAATTAAGAAATAACGCCAAGGCTGGCAGAGGAGAAACCTTCTCTGTTAGTTTGCCATGGTTTCATTATTGTTGTGAAGGAAGTAATTGCTCTTCACCACTAGCATGCAAAACAAACAGGGTTTGCATGGACAGGAGAAATCAGCCACTTCTGAGTTTTTGGCAGATTACTTCCACCAGCATAAAGAGCCAATACATCCAAAGAACTAATAATGTTCATGTCCTTTCATGGTTTCTAACGCCTGCTGCATGAGATCGTTATTTCACTTGACATAATGGTAGGGCTGCCTTTGCTCCATTTTCAACATATTTCAGTGATGGGGACAGTTCATACATGTAGATTTGCTTCCTTCTTTAAAATGACTGAGGGAGTAGATCTATGCATAGGGTATGGATCAAGCAAAGGTTCTTTTAGTTCATCATGAAGCCAGCGGTGGACACACACACATATATATATATATTTAAAAAGGCTCTTTTTCTGCTTCTGTCATTAGCCTCAGGGAAGTCACATTCTCCTAGGCTTATTTCCTTCATTACTGAACAGGATGGGAGGAGTTACTCCTTGACATTAAATGCAGTGGTATGAAATGTGAGAAGTAGTAACACGGACAAGTAGAATGCTTGGGTCTTTCCCACAATTGCATAATTTGAATCCTAGAGAGAGATGATGTTGGGTTAGGGGGAAGAAAATCCTCTGTCATTCCTTGTTACAGCTATTACCAAAGAAGCAGAGAACTGAACTCTGAAAAAATGTCAACATTGTGATGTCCGATGCTTGACAATTAATTTACAAGCTGCTGTGCTAGAACTGTGTTAAGGCTGAAGAAGCATCCAGCACTTAGTAAGCCAATCCTATTTATTCTCTAAGACTGTTCCAACAAGAAGGAAAAATGGGAGATGTCTAAAGAAACCAGAATAGTTGACTAAAGAACTTTCAACTCAGCTAAGTGTAAAAAAAACCCAAAACCAACCCATGTACAAGAAATGGAAAAACGGGGAAAGCACCAAAGAGGAATACAAGCAAATAGCCAGTACATGTAGGGGGATGGTAAGAAAAGGTAAGAAAAGCTAAAGCACAGCATGAACTTAGGCTTGCTAGAGAGATTAAAGATAATAAAAAGGGATTTTTTAGTTATGTCAGCAGTAAAAGGAAAAAGAAGGAAATGATAGGGTCTCTGCGTGGAGATGATGGCCAATTACTAACAGGGGACAGGGAAAAGGCAGAACTACTCAACACTTTCTTTGCCTCAGTTTTTTCCAAAAAGGAAAATAGTGCTCAACCTGAGGGACGAAGAGCAGGAAGTAGTGTGGGAAATGCAGCACAGAATAGGTACAAAAGTAGTACAGGATTACCTGGCTACCTTGGATGAATTTAAGTCTCCTGGGCCAGACGAATTACATCCAAGGATATTAAAAGAACTGGCAGAAGTAATTTCAGAACCATTGGCAATAATCTTTGTCAGCATCAAAACAACTTGACCTGCCTTGAGTAAAACACATCCTGATACAAGAGTGGGTATCCTGTCTCAGGCTGGCCTTGAGGGCGATAGCTCTTGTTCATTTGTCTCAATATGATGTTGCTTTACTTTGCTACAGTAAAAGCTGCTGTACTCATTGAAGTTCCATTAACAGTTTTTGTACTTCTGTTCTTTGCATTTTCTATCTATCGATCTATCGATCGATTGTCATTCTGTGGAACTGTCCAGAAAATGAATTCACTTTGTCCATCATTGCTTTGAAACAAAAATTAAAAGAACAAAATGGTTTCCTAAGTGGCTTCTCAAAACCATATATGTAAGTTCAACTTACCTTGCTGTATTCATCCATAGTCATGTGTGTTGAGATTTTGATATGAAAATGTATTAAATATTAATGTTGTATAGTTAAATGTAAAATGGCTGATTTTACCAGAGTCACTATACTGATTGTATTCAAGTGTGGGTATCAAGGATTAAGACTTAATGTTGTACAGCTGTGTACATGATGAAACTTTGTGTAACAGAAAATGAAGTAATGTATTTTCTGATTGGTCACAGAACTGTACATAAGTCATGTGTAAAATGAACGTCTTTATCTGCTGTAAGTCAGATCAGTTTTTCCTATGCTGTGTGTTGCTTCATGTCATGTTATGCTGCCAGAGGAATGTCTATTCTCTATGTATATATGTAAATAGACTAAGTTGTTGGTTTTACTCTCTCAGTGTCATAGTGTCATAAGTATCTCTGCTAACCAATATCTCCTTACTCTGCTGATGTTATGAGAGTACACGTTATAATCAAAATTCTCAACAGGGTTATGTGCCCAGAGGAGATTGTTTTTCAAGCAGATAAGTGCTGAATGTCTGGGAGGAAGAAACACGTAAAAGCCAAGGCTGAAGTTGGAACGGAGCTGAAGTCTGACAGTGCTGAAGTAACTGAGAGTGGAAGTACTTCAGAGGACGAGGAGCAGACTGTAACAGCAAGTTCCATGATGCAGCAGGCAAGTGGAATAATGTGTACAAAACACTAATTACATGTCCTGGTCTTTTAAGATGGAGATGTACTTGAAGAGAGAGTCACTGTGGCAGTATGTAGAAAATCCTCCTGATGATGATGATGATGAGGAACGTGCAAACGATGATAAAGCGAGAGCCACGATAATATTGTGCTTGGAAGATTCGCAACTGACTTATGTGAGGAATCTGAAAACAAGCCAGGAGTGTTGGCAGGCACTCAGGAATGTCTATGTACGAGATACAGCCAGGTCCAAAATGGCTGTGGCACGTAAGCTATATCGCAAGTGTTTAATGCCTGGAGAAGATGTGTCTAACCATATTAAAGAGATGTTAGATTTATTTCTCCAGCTGCAGGAGCGAGGGATGGAGTTTGACCAGTTGCATCAGTGTTTCGTGATTCTGAGCAGCCTAGATGACAGCTGGGAGAATCTGGTGATAAGCTTGCCAGAGAAAAGCCTGACAGTACAATATTTGTCTGGGAGACTTGTGGAGGAGGACCAGAGGCGACGTGATAAGGCAGCGGAGAAGGTCGTTTATCAGTGTAAACCGAGAGGGTCCGTGGATGATGACTTCACAGCCAGCCAAGAAAAAGTTTTAGCTGTTAAATGTTATAATTGCGGCTGTACTGGACATATTTCTAAAAACTGTCCCAGACGTGACGGAGTGGAGAGAAAAAAAGATGTTTAAAGAGCAAACGCGGAAGCGTGAAGGTCATTTGGCTATCGTTAAAGCTTGTGAAAACAAGCAAAGTAATTTATGGCTTTTAGATAGCAGAGCTTCTCAGCATGTGTGCCAGAGAAAAGAGTTGTTCACAAAATTAACCCTTTCAGCTCAAAAGGTAGTGAAGCTAGCAGATGGAAAGTCAGCATCTGTAATTGGAACAGGTTCTGTGTATGTAAACTGTTTAAAGCAAACTCTAAAAAATGTCTTGTGTGTGCCAAGCTTAGAAAATAATTTATTAAGTGTATCAAGTCTAGATAAAGACGGCTACACTATAATTTTTGAGAAAGGCAAATGCAAAGTAATGAAAAATGGTGCACAGATGGCAAATGGTTATCTAAAGGATCATCTATATGTGATGAATCAGAGCCAAATGAATGAAGCCATAAATGTGGTTAACAACTCAGAACCACATGAAAAGTGTATACATAGCCTACATAGAAAGTTAGGTCATGTAAGCTTTGGAGTTTTAAACAAAACTGAAGAAGTTGTGTCTGATCTAAATATTAAAAACTGTGAGAAATATTTAGATTGTAACATATGTAAATTAACCAAGTCAAAGGCTTTTCCTGTGAGCAAGAAAAGCAAAAGAGTCAGTGACAAGATTTTTCAGTTGGTTCATCTTGATGTTGTGAGACCACTGCAGCCCACAAAAGGTGGTAATAGGTTCTGTTTAACTATAACAGATGACTACTCACGTTATAGCTATGTCTATGTAATGAAACATAAGAGTGAAAATTTCCAAAGATTTAAAGATTTTGTTGCCATGGTAGAACGAAGATTTAGTACTCCCGTAGTGTCTGTTCAGACAGATCGAGGGGGAGAGTTTTTAGCACATTATTTTGTAGATTGGCTTAAGAAAAAAGGCATTCTTCACAGGTGTACAAATGTAGCCACACCTGCTGAGAATGGAGTTGCAGAAAGAAGAAATGGAGTTTTGCAAACTGTGTTAGACTCATTACTTGCTGATGTCAAGTTACCCAGAAGTATTTGGGGTGAAGCCATAAAATGTGCTAATTATATTATGATCAGAGTGTGGAACTCTGCAGTAGAAAATACACCCTATTTTCTATTACATGGGAGACAACCTTGTTTGAAACACATGAAAATTTTTGGTTGTCATGCTTGGGTTCATATACCCAAAACATGCAGGAAAAAAGGTAGCCCTAAGGCAAGGAAGTTGATTTTCTTAGGCTATCAAACAAGAAGCAAAAGTTATAGATTTTGTGATCAGTATGGAAATGTGATAATTAGCAGGTCAGCTAATTTTTGTGAAAATGAGAATTGGTCACAAATTCATGCAAACAGTGAAATACTTTTGCCATTGTCTAAAGATAGACAAGAGAGGTTTGAAAATGAGGAAGAACAAAGTGAAGCATATGAAGAAGGAAATGAAGCTGTAGGAGGGGAACATGAGACATGTAGTGAGGCTGAGGAAATTGTTCCAAGATGCTCACAGAGGTCTAATTTTGGTGTTCCACCTGAGAGGTTTACAGCATCATATGTAAATATGGTAATGTCTGAACCTAAAAGTTATGAGCAGATGTTAAAATTGCCTCACGCCCAACAAGAAAAAATGGTTGGTGGCAGATGGGTTCACAAGTTGAAGACATTACCAGATAGTACCCAGCAACATAAGGCACATTTGGTGAATCAAAGTTTTACATTGCAGCCAAAGTAAAAAATTTAAGTCAGAGTGCTGCAAAACCCTTGCAAAAGCACTGGAATGGTGTCAAAAGAGTGCTGAGATATTTAAAGGGAACCATAGATTGCACGTTGAAGTTAAATGCATCTAACAATCTGAAATTAGAGTGCTATGCAGATTGAGATTGGGGTTCATGTGAAACTGATAGAAAGTCAATTTCTGGAATGGCTATCAGTCTAGGTGAAGCTTTAATAGGCTGGAAGTCTAGAAAGCAAGGTTTAGTTGCCACAAGCACAGCAGAAGCTGAGTATGCTTCATTAAGTGATTTATGTGGAGAAATCACATGGTTTGTGCAGTTACTGAAAGATGTAAATATGCAAATTGATTTACCTGTCACAGTACATAGTGACAGCACCACTTGCATTCAGTTGGCAACTGAGAGTCAAATGAAGAGTAGAAGCAAGCACATTGGCATAAAGTATTGCAATGTAAAGAGTGCTGTGGATCAGAAGCTGATAGATTTACAATATTGTCCAAGTGAAAATAATATTGCAGACATTTTCACGAAGCCATTGCCAATGCAGAAGCATGTTTATCTATGCAATAAGCTTGGTCTATACAACAATTAAATTTAAGGAGGGGTGTTGAGATTTTGATATGAAAATGTATTAAATATTAATGTTGTATAGTTAAATGTAAAATGGCTGATTTTACCCGAGTCACTGTACTGATTGTATTCAGGTGTGGGTATCAAGGATTACGACTTAATGTTGTACAGCTGTGTACATGATGAAACTTTGTGTAACAGAAAATGAAGTAATGTATTTTCTGATTGGTCACAGAACTGTACATAAGTCATGTGTAAAATGAACGTCTTTATCTGCTGTAAGTCAGATCAGTTTTTCCTATGCTGTGTGTTGCTTCATGTCATGTTATGCTGCCAGAGGAATGTCTATTCTCTATGTATATATGTAAATAGATTAAGTTGTTGGTTTTACTCTCTCAGTGTCATAGTGTCATAAGTATCTCTGCTAACCAATATCTCCTTACTCTGCTGATGTTATGAGAATACACGTTATAATCAAAATTCTCAACAATGTGTACCTCTTCCATCCTATACACCAGTCTTATAAGGTCTCAGCTCTTTAGATAGCTCCTGCTGGAGCCACATTTTTCTTCCTCACTGGAACTGACTGCAATCATGCTTCAGTATTTCACTTTCAGTATGTGCCTATGATGGTAGCTTGTGTCACCCTAGCTTCATTATGAGTGATTAACTCTATGGTATTCTTTTCAAAGTGGTGTCCCCCAGATATTTTGAACTATAACTCCTACTGTCCCTGACCATGGACTAGGCTTCCTGCAGCTTCTGGGAATAGCAGTTCAGATAATTTGTAGGGCACCAGGTTGTGGAAGGCTGATCTATTGCATAAAAGGAATAGGAGAGAATAGGAAATCATGGGCATTGGCATTTCCTTTGCCATTTGCTAGATGCTGGTTCAAGAGTTTGGATATACTGTTTTCATGCATCTCAGGATAAAGTAATGTAAGAGATGGCCTTGAGATTTTGAGCAGGGTGACTTTTTTCATGGAGTCTTTCCCCTCAAGTTACAGACAGATTATCTTCTCAAGAGCAATTGTCTTTGACAGAGAAGTACATGCACATAGGGCCTGTCGGTCTCTAATGTTATAAAGCAATGCACATTTTTCCCTCGTCTCTTCACTTGTCTGTATGGATTTGTTGTTGCCAAATTACAGAAGTGCTTCTATTTTATCTGAAACCAGTGGTCTTCTGTGGTAGTACTGAAGAGATGAATGATGCTCCTGTGTCCACACACATAGACACACACACAACACACAGAGGTGAGGTTGAAAAACTTATTGTTTTAGAACTACAACTATTAGAATGACCAGTCAGTATAGCCATTGACTGAGATGGTTGAGAAATCTGAGAACTATGAAAAAGCTACCTACATGAGAAAACCAGCACGTCAAAGAGAGATTGTTTATTGTAAACAATCAGAAAGCAGCTTAAAATGTCCTCATTAAAATATATTACTATATTCATGATTTATTTATCACAAGTGTTTGTTTATCATTTTTCTACCTGTGAGGGCCTGGAATGTGATGCACAGAAAAAAGATTTTTTTTTAATAAAAAAAAATCATCTTTAAGGTCTTTTAAAATGAAAAAAACAAGTCTTCCAAGCTCTGACACATACATGATCAATAAGTTAACTGTCTACAGAGGTTTTTTGCATGTGTGTTTAGATGTTGGGGACTAAGCTCTGTTGTGTTTAAGACAATTTGCTAAGGTGAGTGTGTGCAGGATTTCATCCCCAACAGATCATTGCATTCTATGCATCATCTTCCTCACCTTTAAGTAACTGCTGAAGGTTCCTTCTTAACTGAGAATATGGGCAAGTGACAGGGTGGATTTCCAGAAGGCTTGTGACCAAATATTCCATTTTCTTTCAATTAAGCACCTTGCAATTCATTGATTGTGGTGCCCTCTGTCTGGCTTCACAATGGCCTAACTCTGGTCTTGTTTTCTTCTACCACTATCCCTGTCAGGTTTATCTAATACCCTCAAATATCCCCAAAGTGGAACAGGACACCCTATGGAAATGTTTTCCACTCAAGGGTCAGAGGGTATTTATAGTAGGCCAATTCATATCTTTATTGGAAAGCAGGATTAAATGTACTCATTAAGTAACTTTTTCAAATATTAGGTCCCCTGAATTTGTAGTTTCTCTAGGAAAGACTGGATGTGGAGGGAAGAGCATCCACTGACTGCCACTGAACCATATTTAATGAAAAGGCAGTGATTGCGTCCTCCTTATGTGGACCTGAAAAGAAAGTGGCAGATTGTGAGATGACACCAGGCTTGAACACTAGCAGTTCTCACATTTCAAGATAAGGATTGCTTTATACGCTGTTCTATGAGGTATGCCTCAAAGTATTGAAACACAGATTTCAGAACTTAATATGCACCACCACCACCACCATCATCATGTGCTGTCAAGTTAATTTAGATTGGTGGCAATTCTCCTAGAGTTTTCTAAGTATAAAGGACTCAGAAATAGTTTACCGGTCCTCCCCTCTGATGGCACTGTGGAATCAGGCAGTTTGCTGAAAACCTCAGAGGTGGCAGGACATGTAACCTATCAGCTATGTATAGTCTGGGTGATCTTGGTTGGCTCCTCTTCTTGGAGACACAACAGGGATTTGAACTCCTGGCCTCTGCCTCTATGGTGGGTTGCTTTAATCCACTGAAGTATACCACTTGTACCAGCATTCAACATCCCTCCATCTCTCTGACCATCCATCCATCCACTGGAGCATGCAGCTAAATCACTGTATAATATGTAATACTACAATAGTCTGTGAGAGATGTGTGTCTTCTACAAAATAGATTGATTCATTTGTTTAGAAATGTTGCACAAATTTTATCTGCTTTTCTGACAGAACAAAGTACTGTTGTTGTTGTTTAGTCGTTAAGTCGTGTCTGACTCTTCGTGACCCCATGGACCAGAGCACGCCAGGCCCTCCTGTCTTTCACTGCCTCCCAGAGTTAGGTCAAATTCATGTTGGTAGCTTCGATGACACTGTCCAACCATCTCGTCCTCTGTCGTCCCCTTCTCCTCTTTCCTTCACACTTTCCCAACATCAGGGTCTTTTCCAGGGAGTCTTCTCTTCTCATGAGATGGCCAAAGTATTGGAGCCTCAGCTTCAGGATCTGTCCTTCCAGTGAGCACTCCGGGTTGATTTCCTTCAAAATGGATAGATTTGTTCTCTTTGCAGTCCAGGGGACTCTCAAGAGTCTCCTCCAGCACCACAATTCAAAAGCATCAATTCTTTGGTGGTCAGCCATCTTTATGGTCCAGCTCTCACTTCCATACATCGCTACTGGAAAAACCATAGCTTTGACTATACGGACTTTTGTCGGCAAGGTGATGTCTCTGCTTTTTAAGATGCTGTCGAGGTTTGTCATCGCTTTCCTCCCCAGAGGAAAGGCATCTTTTAATTTCATGACTGCTGTCACCATCTGCAGTGATCATGGAGCCCAAGAAAGTAAAATCTGTCACTGCCTCCATATCTTCCCCTTCTATTTGCCAGGAGGTGATGGGGCCAGTGGCCATGATCTTTGGTTTTTTTTGATGTTGAGCTTCAGACCATTTTTGGCACTCTCCTCTTTCACCCTCATTAAGAGGTTCCTTATTTCCTCCTCACTTTCTGCCATCAGAGTGGTATCATCTGCATATCTGAGGTTGTTAATATTTCTTCCGGCAATCTTAATTCCGGCTTGGGATTCATCCAGTCCTGCCTTTCGCATGATGTATTCTGCATATAAGTTAAATAAGCAGGGAGACAATATACAACCTTGTTGTACTCCTTTCCCAATTTACAAAGTACTGTACAGACACTCAAAGGATAAGGAGAGTATAAAATGTAAAGCACAATTCTCCAGACAGCCAACCATATAATCTTCAACCAAAGCTAGCTTCATTTTTAATTCTCATGACATCATAAAATATAGAATGCAAGTATTGCTTCTGTGGTATTGAGCTTGAAACCCACATATAACAGCCCAGTATATCTTCATTAACAAGAAACATTTCTATTGATTTCATTTAGCTATGATTCGTATTACACATAACAAATATGTATGGTCACCTAAATGAATTATTGCAATTCAATTTGGAATGATTGCATAAGATTATTGTATTATCTCTAGGATGCCCTCATCTCTGGGTGTCAAAACTGTTTTTATTTAATGAAATAACATGGAAAAGTTAATAGGAGTAGGTTAACCTCTATGGATCTCAAGGTCAGTACATTTATTTCTTGCAAATGGGATTTTTTAAAAACTTTGAAGAAGCAGCCTAGATATGGGAAAAACAATATGAAACTAGACCACACCACTGTGAATAAGTTTACACTTAGCCATTCATAAATGGCTATCATTTGTTTCAAAAATCTATCATTTGTTTCAAAGGAATAGATACCACACAAAGATGTGTGTTAAACAGAAACAAGCCATATCATCTTATCTCATATATACATTTCATCATAATGGTGAAAATGCTGCAGCCAGACTGGTGACCAGTGCTGGTTATAGGGAGTGCATAACTCCCTTACTGCAACAGCTCCACTGGCTGACAGTTGGTTTCTGATCCCATCTCAAAGTGGTTGATATTATTGGTAAAGCCCTATATGGCTTGGGTCCAGGCTATTCAAAGGTTCAGATCACTCCATATGAGCCTTCTCAGCTTTTGAAAACTTCTGGAGTTGGCCCTTCTCTTGATTTCACCACCTTTTCAAGCTCTTTTGGTGAGGAAATGAGAGAGGGCTTTCTCTGAGGTGGCTCCCAGTTTTTGGAATGCACTGCCCTGAGAAGTCAGGCTGGCCTCTTCCCTCTTGTCCTTCCTTCATCAGGCAAAGACCTACCTTTTCAGGCAGATGTTTAAGCAATAAATAGCGGGGTGGGGACAGTCTAGGGAATGCTCTATTTATGAAATTTAGGTATTTTAAAACATTTTTGAATTTTAAAAAATTGTTTATAATTTTGATTAACGTTTAACTGTTTTTGATTCTGTTCTTAAATAGTATTTTAAATCTGTGATCATTGTATAGTTTTAATTGTTGTGAGCTGCCTTGGGTCACCTTATGGGGAGAAAGGAGGCATGTAAATAATGCAAATAAATAAAGCCTTAAAAAGACAATTAGTGAAATCAGATGAATCTTAGGCCTTAACCAGCAGCTGTACTGTGTGAAAATACATCTATTTGCAGGTTCTAGCTATATTGTGAGCTGCATGTTACCTACCCTCTCATTCTCTGGATTACTGAAGAGCATGATAATGATGGGTCTATCTCAAGACCAGAAGGGGCACATCAGGTGTCCATGAAGTTAAAGCTACAATGTAAGGTGGAGTAAGAACCATTTGGCCCTCCAGATATGCTGGCTTACAAAAGGGATGTAAAATGCTTCTCAGACCATTGATTTGATTTGTTAACATTTGTATGTTGTCTTCCTTCCAAGGAACTTTAGGTGGCTCCATTCCTGGTTCTCTGCTCTGTTTTTATCCTCTCAACAACCCTGTGAGGTAGCTTAAGTTGAAAGACATTGATTGGTCCAACATCACCTGGTGAACTTCATTCCTAAATTGTGATTTAAACCTGAGCCAGTCCTACTCCAACACCCCATGATATTAATCTGCGACAAATAAGTATAAACTCACTGAATGAATGGATTCTTTGCTCCCTGGTAAATAACTCCAAGTGGTTAGCTGTCTCTTTCTCACACAATAGATTGCGTCCATTGACCAAACGGGCTGACTGAATTCCAATTGCTGCCTTACAGACTTAGCCCCTGTTGACACTAGGGAAAAGCATTATTGTCAGGTGTTCAGCAGAGCATGTTTGAGAAAGGATCATTAATATTTCAGAGAGCTAAACAAAGAAATGACATCATGAGTGATAAATTGGTCCACCTACACTTGTATTAGGTCAGTTATTTTTAAAGCAATGAAGATGTCCTAGCTTTAATATGAATTTCTTTCAAATCTTGAGATCTCTCTTTTCTCTGGCCCCTTTATAAAGAAATGTATCAACTAATCTGCTGTGGGTGTGAGGCACAGAGCATTTTGCCTCAGTACAGGCATCTGAACTACAAGACTGTGATTCTCATTATCCTGGTCTTTGTAGTGTTGTAGCATTCTCATTATCCTCTAGCATTGTTGAATTTATCACAAGTTTTCTTTCAAAGTTTTCACAGCTCTTAATAAAATTAAGTTCTTTCAGAGACTCATATATTTGGTTTTGTACACTATCATCTCATAAGGTAGCTTTGCATCTATTGATAATGTTTTGTAAGAAGAAGCATAATTTACCTGCACTTCCTTTCATGTTGGGTCCTCAAAATGTGTAACATTGCATTGAATTCATCTTGTTTATTGGAGATAATTTTTTGCCCTTTGGAATGATTTATTCTGGTCTTTCAAGAAAAGTTAAGAGTTACATTAAGGACCATGGCAAATTGTAAAACTGCTACAATGGTACCAAGGAGTTATCCTTTCTACAAAGGCTTTCCCATGCACATCTAGGGAGAGGACAGCTTTGTGCTCATTTTCCTTTGTGAAAGTACAACCAATCCTTCTGTTGAATAAATTAACCTGCTGCTATAGCAGTTCCATATGAGCTTTGGAACATAGGGAGCTCCAGTGAGCATTAGAGCTTATGGACACTGAAGCAGCTCACACAACAGTTATTCTGTTGCATGCTCTCATGGTTCAATGCTTTTGACTTTATCTTCACAATATCCTTTAATGTTCTTTTAATGTATCACATGGGTTAAGAGCCAAGAAGAAAGGACTTCCCAAAATGGAAGAGATGGATGTCTTTCCTCCACAGATCTAAATGTATTAGAGGACTTTTCAGGGAGAATAAATTGGCCGATTTGTAAACACAGTGCATATACTGTGTTTTTAGATGCAAATGCACAAGTCACATATCGGTCCTTACATTTCAAAATGGGAACATGATGGAGTTCCAATTATTCTGCAGTTAGAAGAGCTGATAAATGAAACTGTCCATCCTCCAAATATGCAGAGTATCTAACATGCAAACTGATCCTGAATTTCAAATCAATAGGGCTTAATATTTCACCAGTGATCATACATTTGAAAATCAATGCTGTCAGGTTTGGTAATGCTGTCTTCCAGAACAGATGTGCGGACAAAGATATTGAAGGCAGTGGTCCAAGAATGAATGAAACCTCAGCAGTTCAAAAAGTTATTTAGCAAATTCTGTAGCACTGGGACATTTACATTATATTAAAAGATTGCAGAACTAGATTTGAATGTGGCACCATGAACTCAGTGATGTCAAAAAAGTGTCCTTTTAAAAAAATCCTTTTAAATTTTTTTATCATTTAACGAGTCAACTCCTCTGTAAGTTCCATTGATTCAAATGGGCCTACTCCAACTGTAACTTACTATGCTAAAGAAAGCTGCAGTTTGAGTAGCCCATTTGAATCAACAGAAATTATGGAGGAGTTGACTTACCAAATCCTCATTGATTCAATGGGTCTACTTTAGTATGATTTACTGTGCTAAGCAACAGGATTGTGGACACAAAGTGCTCATGCTATGCTATCAATAGAACTACCCATCAGGGATGGGGATTTTAGTTGTGGGACTCGCTGTCAAGGAGACTTAAGTTCCATTAGCAACTTGTCTTGAACTCAACTTGGGTCCCCCCCCCCCCCCCAGTGATTCAGATTCAACTCTTGACTTGGAACCCATCCACCTCTCCCTTTTTTTCTGGGGAAAAAAGCACTTGTTTTTAAAAGGGACTCAGATATGGGCTTTGGACTAGAAACTCGGTACCAAAGAATCAGGCTTGGACTTGGGATTTGGTACCAAAGACTTGGACTTGGGACTCCAACCCAAAGACTTGCTGACATCTCTGCTATCTATCCCTATGGTGATGAAAGTCATGGCTGAGTGAGGGTGTAGACCAGTGGTTTCCAACCTTGAGTCCCCAGATGTTTTTGGACTAAAACTCACAGAAGCCTTCAACACCAGCTGTGCCGGACAGGATTTCTGGAAGTTGTAGTCCAAGAACATCTGGGGGCTGGAGGCTGGGAACCATTGGTATAGGTAATAGGCACAGTGACAATGCTTTGTTAATGCAGGAATGGGACCACTGGAATTTTCAATACTTAAATTTGAGACTATAGCCAGAAAAATTAGTTGTCTGCCAGGCAGGCCTGACAGTGGTAGAAATTCTAATTATTTCTAAGTCAGAGTATGTCAAGGGAGACAACAGTTTCATCCACATGCAGTGCTATAGAAAATTGGCTTATTAAGGTATCTAGTGCCTTGATCTTTACTTAAATCCTTAGATATATGCTGGAACTTGCGTACATGTCTACTTCCTCCATTTCCCTCTCCCATCTCCTTTCATCATTCTCTCCCCCCCCCCAAATTACCACTTTGAGATCTGCAACAGAGTGTCAAGGATGTCAGATTTGTATCCATTCAAAATGGAACAACTGTTTGCATCCCTTCCATCTCTTCAGTTCTAAAATGATGATTATGAGCTCTAAGGTGCTACAACATTTTAGTACTTGGCTTTTTCATCTTTTCTTCATGTGTTTGCCTTTTTAAGTTTTGTCAACATGCTGAAACAGACTAACATGGCTACCACTCTAGAAACATCATTATCACTACCATCATCATGATCATTTACGCAATTAAAGGCTGTGACTTCCACCAAGGCTTCATAATGCATTATTCCGGGGATGAAGGTGGAACATACTTAGTGTTGCTTTCCAGAGCATGAAACTAGTGTGCTCTCAGGGGAACAAACATTTTTGAAAAATCAAGTCAAGTATATTTCAAAGAGGGGACTTTAAAAATCAGAAGAAGAAAAAAATGGTGTTCAATGTAGTGAATGTTAGATCCACAGTTGAATCATTTTGTCCTTTCGATTCCAAAAAGATTTACACATGTTTAGCACCTGTCCACACTGTGAAATTTGGTGTGATACGGTCAGTGCTTAAAAGGTTCTTTTAAGATTTAAAAGATTAAAACAATCTTCAGTGCAGTCTTTTAAAACTCTTGATACCTCTTCATGAAGACACAATGAAGAGCTATTTTGCATCTCAGTGAATTATTCCAAAAAGATTGCATGCCCTAGACCTGTGCCAGAAAGATCCGGGCCAGCTCTTAAAGGGGAAGGATGAATTGTTTTAAGTAGAAACACTAGTGTATGAGGTCTTTTTTTCTATGCCAAACAGTGCTACCAATATGTCACTGTGGACAGACTCTTAGTGTTTCTTTGGATGGGCATGCCATGCTCATATTCAGCGGGAGATTTCCTCAGGATGCTTTCCCTTAGCCTCTGTCCCTGTGATCATGACTGGGAAGGCTCAAATGGTGTTTGTATTCATATGCAAATAGTCTTGCTGAACTGTTTTTGCTTTCAGTTTATATTGACATATTTTGCAGCAGTCATTTAGTAAGATAAAGTGCTGTCTGGAACAGGGTTTGGTGTGTGGATGTGGGAAAAAGTGATACTATATTAATCTTCATTTAGAAAATGTGCAACATGGTACAACCACCAGTGGGCATTTCTCATATTGATCTAGGCATTTCCTTTTCCACAGCGGTTACTGACCATGTCCTTTGCTGCTCACCCCAGTCGTTTGTGGCTGGAAAATGAAGACACCCAAGTGTGCTATTGTCAGACCCAATCCCCAGCTAGACTGTAATGCAGGAACCTTCACAAAAGCTCGTGCTGCAAAACTCTGACGCCTGGCTCCAGGAGCTACTCTGATGCCGCCAGTCTGCAAGACAGCAGCATGAACCCCTGCTTCCCCCAAATTACATCTGATTGATAGGAGGCCACTAATAAAATGTCGTATCTTATTGATGGGGAAGGACCACAGTGCCAGTGATAAAGCGAGATTGGTCAATTCTGACAAACATGCATCATAGCCTTATTATTGACAGTGAGAGAGGGTATTGATTGAGCTGTCGGGCTGATCATATTACACAATTATGAGATTAGATTTACATTTTTAATTCTTTTAGAAGAAATTGCCCTGAGGCAATTAGAGGAGAGAGAGAGAAAGACAGGAAAAGAAGAGAAAAGAAAGATATTAAGATGGATCTGTCTTCCAAAAGAAAATGGGAAATGAGAAGCTTTTAGGAAGATGCAGTCATTGACACTGAAACAAAGTTTTACTCATCATAGCTCTGACAAGGAAACAATGAAAATGTAAAGCTTAGATGGTTTAAAATATTGGATCAGCAGAAACTAAGAGCAAGCCCATATGAGATGGTGGGGGTGGGATTTGGGTGTAGTAAATGGTGTACACACACAAATTGATCTCTGCCAGCCGTTTACAGCATACTGTGATCTCCCCACTGTTTTCAAGATTGAGGGGTTATTGAGGGGTATTCACTGCAATTAGTAACAGTATGCATCTTCTGACTGGCCATATGTTCTACTTTAGAGTCCTCTTTTTCAAAGGACTGGCAGAAGATAGCATACTCCGAAGGCATCTTTGTCTGAAGGGCTATTCAAATTTCCAGTTCAAAGATAAGGAACCATAAGAAGGAAGAGCAGGGAAGGAACTTGGTGTAACCTATTACTAACAGTTTTTACCAGGGCAGCTCATGGAGCAGGTCCACAGGTCACCTGGTCACATTTTCTTACTATGGTGAGATGTTTTTCTATTCAAGCTATAGCAATTATGTCTAAATCTGCATCTAAATGTATATAATACATGCATATGTGAACCTGCATCTTTTATTTCCTTTTTGAAGATAAATCTCTTCTTCCTTTTTGGTGAATCAGTAGCCATCCTACTTTCAGTACTGAAGCAGAGAATAATTATACATGTAAAATACAGTAGTATGAATTTTTAAAAAGTGCTTTCTTCAGTTTATTTCTTAAACAACCATTTTTGTCTGCAGGGAACTTGTTTTGCTTGTTGAGGTACCACCGAGTATCTGCTGCTTCTATAATTAAACATGTTTCTGTCTGTTTGTGCATGGCTTCATAACAATCAATATCTTAGAGATAAAAAAAAATCTCATCAACATTCTGATCATCAAAATTTTCTATAGCATTAAGATTTCTATTCTGGAAAGAAAACAAAATGATAGCATAAATATCTGGTAAATTGGTTGGCCTGAAAGTTACCTATACTACAACCACTAAAAAACTGAGCAAACAGCTAGTTTTCAATCTAAACCAGTCTTCCTCAGGCTGTGCACCAATATTTTGTGGACAGAGAAGAAAGAAAAATAAAATAAAATAAATAATGCAGAAAGAAAATACACAGAAACAAAGAAAGCTGGAAGGCAACATAAATCTTACCTGTGGGCTGCATTCTTAAATGGGTGTTGGGGGAAGTCTGGCCTTTGACCATCACCTCTCTCCACTATTTACAAATTACAGTGGGATCATATTCCATATTTCACTTAGACTATATTGACCTATCCTCGTGTTCTTCATTGGGGTATAAAACAGGCCATGAAAATAAAAAGGTCTTTAGTGAGTGATCAGAGATACCATCAAAGACAGCAAGAGGTCTCTCTGGGAATATGAAAAGGCTATCGAAGCACTGCTGGGATGTTCATCATCAACAGAGTAAACATTTCCTGTACCAGACCAGCACATTACAGAAAGAAGAGTGCTGGAGGAAGGGCCAGACTTTAAATGGCTTCTCTGACCACACCGTTGCTCCTTATATACTGTAGCTCTTTCTTTTTCTAACTAGTTCTCTGCAATTTGTGCAAAAATTCTAGTTTCTTTTCATTTCTGAGGCGGAGTGGATGCAGATGTGTACACAAACAGAGAGGAAGCAAAAATGTTTTGGCTGATTGTTAAAGAAAATGGAAACAAAGCAACAGATGCTTCTAAGGTTGCAATCAGACATCTGCAAAAGCACATGCCTGATCGCACCGGAAAGGGTCACTTTAATAGGAGTGATCTCCCTTCTGTTTGTTGGGGAATTACTCCACTATAGATGCCAAAAATAGAAGCCATACAGCTGTGCCAAAAAGGTCCAGCTTGGGCTGGATTGAGGTCTGGCAAGAACTGATTTCCCTGTGTGTTGTGTGATTGGTGGGAAATAGGTGCCAGTGGACCACTCTACAATTGGTCCAAAGTCCAGTTTCCCTGTGTGATCACACTCTAATTCTTAAAAAGTCAATGCAGCAAAATAATATCCACTGTTGTTTTGTGCAGCCATGCAATTTGCACAGAAATCATGGTCACTGATGTCTGAACTCTCACTTGTTGCACTGGTGAAGATAATATTTTTGCAGTTCAGCATCCTATCTTGAAAGGATGAAGCAACCAAGAGTCGATTGCTATTCTGATCAATCCACAGGGTTTCTTCCCTGTGGTGCTATCTGGTGTCATGTCTGCAGCCATTGTTGCCATTCCTTCATTTAAATGATCCATGTATGTGTACAGAACATATTTCATGCAAGATAAATGGGGGAAATGGGGTGTGTGTTATAGCCAAGGGAATAAAGGAGGAGTCTTGTGCATGCATTGAGCAGAGGGTTGGATTTGATGGCCTTATAGCCCCTTCCAATTCCATTTTCTATGATTCTATTATGTGGCTCCAAATGATCTACCTGTGGACTCTTACCCCAGTTGGTTGCCATCTTACAGTAGTACACATGATTCCTGCCCATGGATCTGCCTTTACTACTCAATCAGATGCCATGTTCACTCCTTCTGAGTTCTGTTAGGATTCTAACCCCTTAGTGGTTCCCAAGCTGGAAACTCTTTTAAAAAGTTGTACTCCCCCTCCCCTTTCTCTCTCCCTTTGCTGATCTATGGCCAAGCAACCAGTGTGGATGTTTATCACTTGATAACTGCCCTAAAAATAGATATATATTTGTTGCACCAAACAAGAGGTATTTTTAATAACAAAACAAGTACTGGGGATTAAAATATCAAAAATCCAGTTAAATTATTGGTATTTCATGAAGACTTCCAAGCTATCTATGTTAATCCTTTTTTTTTTTTTTTTGGTACAACTTATATCTTCTTTACTCAAAATTCATTCCTAACCTAAGCCTTATCTAACTCTAGTTTAGAATCCTAACAATTCATAATCCTAACTATATTGAAAGTTCCTAATCCTGTCTTTATCTCAACTAAATTTCTCAGTCGTATGTGACTTCCTAAACATACTCTCTTTCCCTACCACCTGAGTTGGGGAAAGCAACCAATTGTAACTAAGGTCCATTAAGGCAGATTCTTTGCTCCCTTCTCAACTGTCACAATGGTTCTGTCACTCACCTGTCAATCAATCCATTAATTTTATTATGCAACCAGCAAACTAACCTATACATATACAATAACCATAAACAAAACAAAAGGGGACCAAAATCATCACACTATGCCTATTGTTACAAATACTTGTTACTTTACCCTTTAGTCCTAAAACTAGGAATGGAAAGAATATTAACTGAACAGTTTAGGCTGTCTCAAGGCAATGAGACACCATGATGAAGAATATTAAAGTCCTGCAAGATTCCTCACCCCTAGCCAAGAATGTGACAAGGGATCTTCCCCCCTTCAAGTTCTTTGTAATGTGTTCAGCATATATCTAGTTTTCCTTCCCTTTGAAAAAAAAAGCAGAAGGAAACATAGCAGGTAGAGAAGCACTGGCTGATTGTTAAGATGCAAACATGTTTTTATGGGAATCGAGTAGGTGTAAGGGTTCTGGGGTTTTGTTTGTTTTTACACTCCCCAAAGTTGTGTGAATTCACTAATTGGAACGTATATAAATTAAACAAACAAATATCCAATCCAGTGCCTCTAATGTGTAAAACCATTACATAAAACATCTTGCTCACCAGTGCAGGAACTCTATTGAAAGGGCCATAAAATTCCTTGCCATTCTCACCAGCATGAAGAATATTCATTTCGTCATCCCTAAACATGCAGACAAGTAAAGCTTTACATCTGTACCTGTGACTGTCAAACAAGCCACTAGAGTTCCCTAACACACTCACTTTCTTCTGACTTTTGCAGAAGCTGTGTCACAAGATCAATGGCTCTTGGTGCCCAAAAATACCTCAGGCAACAAAACCTCTTGTTCCAATAGCTAACTTGTGCCACAGTTGTGCCTGGCTGGGTCGTGGTGTCATGTTCAGTTAGAACTGGTAGGGCTTTGGTTGGCTGCTCATTATTTTTGATAATAGCATATTTCTCACCTGCAGCACTCCACTGCCTGAAGCAACTGACTCAATTTGCCTAATGTTGAGGCCACCTCTGCAACTGAATCTCACTTGGGAAAACTTCCTGTATATTTCTGATCATTATGAGGAATAGGTTGTTTTGACCTGTACTGCGAAACAGACATGTCAAAACACATACCAGGTGGTGATTAGGTGGATCATATTGATGGTAAATCCTAATTAATAAAAGGACCCTTTTATTGTCACTCTCCTAATACCAAATAACCATATAAGCCATCATCATGACACTATGCACACACATACATTGCTTAAACATTAGACAATCATCGTAGTGCGGAAAGCCGGAAATTAGCATCTCATGGCCTGAGTCATCAATCATTTATATTAAAAAGTCATAAAATCCATCCTTCTTCCTGCAATGTAAATGAATGAGACCCTAAATGTATTTTAGAGACATGATAATTGCCAACAAATTAATTTTCCTGTGAAGATTTAAGAAGGGGAATGGTCATCAACATTTTTTTTGCCCAGGCATCAACAAATGTGTATTATACAGATTTAAAGCTAGAAAATAAACTATGGCTGTACGTGTTCAATCAACATTCTACTCACAATCCTTTCTTATTAATTTGAGAAACATCATAGCATATCACCAATATTAGTAACTGGAGTCAGTCAAAAGGAACAAAACTCCCCACCTTTGAAGCAACTATACTGGCTACCATTCCTAAGCACAGTTTAAGGAGCAGGGTTTCATCTCAAACTGCTTCAGCCTAAGGCAGAACCTGGAAGTAACCTATTAAAAGTAATTAAATTTCCTGTAACACATTACTTTGGGAGTATACAAGCAATGGACAGGATCCTACTGGTGTTTCTGTAAGATTTGTGTTACTTGCCACAGTTAATTGTTGCTCGTTGGTGAGTTGCTTGGGTGTCTCTTGGTCATGTGGCTGGCCAGTTACCAGATTGTGCAACAGAGATGTGACATGGCACTTCATCCATGAGCCACCATTAGCCTTGGCAATTTATACAAAACTTATTCAAACACCAATCTAATTTTGTCCAACTTTTGCTTTTTATTCCTACCAGGATTTTTTTGGGGGGGGGGGGAACGGACTCATTTGGGAAGACTTTTCTATTTTAAGTGTGCTTTTTAAATTGAAAGTGACAAAAAGCAATACATTTAGTAATATACTACTCTGTCTCCCCCTCTGCTGTTGCCAGCAAATTACCATGCCATATCACTGCAGAGAGGACTCTTGGAACATTCCCTGGGTGTGCATGGACTTTATGTTGGTCCCAAAGGGACCTCAACACGCCCTTACCTATGGAAGACCTAGATACATGCACAAGCACCTGTGTCCACTCTACATTGCTAAGAGCGGTACCTGTCAAATTTTGCCATAGCAAATTGGGGAAGAATTTCATTTAAGTTCCTTCTTGAAATATCTACCAAATTCACATATCACACTTTGGGGACAAAAAGAACTTAAAACAAACATGTGCAAAAAGGCAAAACTGATAGAGTCACTGCCCTTTCTTTCTCAAATTCCTTTTTCTTTATTTTTATGCTTCATTGAATCATAGAACAATTGAGTTGGAGGGGGCCTATAAGGCCATTGAGTCCCACCCCCTGCTTATGGCAGGGATCCAAATCAAAGCAGATGTGACAGATGGTTGTCCAATGTTCTCTTGAATGCCTCCAGCATTGGAGCACTTCCAGTTTTAACACTCTGTACTTGCAAGGATCAGCACAGAAATACTTGCAAACAGGTATGCCAATGGTCAAGTTGGGATGCTTGCTCATGTTTTGTTCTGGCTTCATGTAGGTGGCGAAGCATGCTGACTGACTGACTCGTTTGTTCACAAGTCAATCCACTGAAGGGAAGCCGACCAAGCTTGACATTTGAGACGGTGACTTTAGAGAAAAAAAAGCTTTTGTGAAGTACAAACCAGTGGATGATGTGCAAATCTAATCAAGGTATCAGGAAACCATTCAAAGCCAGTGAATTAATATCTTAAAGGTTATGGCTGGGAGAAAACAGAACCTATAGGACCAACTGCAGTTGATACAGGAACCCATAAGCTTTTGAGTTGATAGTCAATGCATCCTTGATGGTTCTGTTTTGCATCACTCTACTCGTTCTGCACTCTGTGGATGATAGAAAATGTGTCATTTTTGCTAGATGACAGCAACACCATCAAAGCATTCAATACATCCCCAACTGGAGGCAAACCCCATCTACTAAAGATGTACTCCAACAGCATTCCTGGTGTGAGGATAGCTTCTATCCATATAGAATAAGAGTCAATTACCACCAACATATATTTGTTTTCTCTGCTTGTTTTCTTGACCAGTTTTGTCTGTTTGCATAGGATACTGATTGAGAAGGAAAAATCAATAGGAAGTCTTGGAATTTCACATATGCTGTCTTCACTAGAGGTGCCTTAAACCACGCAGCCCTTCCATCTGCAGTATAAGAATTATAATTCTCTTTGACCTTCTGTTGCACAAAATCCACCTGCCACATGCTCATCATCAGTGTGCTATCATTCATCCCTTGGTTACTCATGTTTACCGTGATGTCCAGTGCTTAACATAAAGTGAAGCTGATTCCTTCTGTAAAAACAGTCTTGATGGCCTGGGTGGCATAGCCAGAGCACTTGCTTCATTGATTTTCTATTACGGAGTATTCTTTGTCCCCTTCAATTCCCCCCTCAAGCTCTATCCTAAAATAGAGGAAAGAGACTAATACAACTGCTTTTTAATGATATTAAGTTTTCCTCAAATCAATACTTTTGGTCATATTACACTATATGTCTCTACATACCAGTTGCTATATGGGAAAATGGCAATCAATACAGAGTTTATGTATCTGCAAAGCCATTGTCAAAGACCAGCATAATGGAGCACAGATTAGGATCAGCAAGTTTTTGTATAATTAGTAATTGCTAGTGCATTTTTCAGTGCAGCGTTCTTTCATCATTCTAATGTCTATACTTCAAAATGACTATTCTGACTGAAGTGAAACACCTCACAATTGTTTCAAGAAACAAAGACTTGAAGAATAGGACCATTTCATGTGCTAAAGGGTTCCTAAAGGGAAATAATACATGTGTGACAATCCTTCATAAACATAAAGTGCTAGATAGATGGGAAAGTATCCCTTTTTATTATTACCTGAGGTGCACAAGGGATTGGCATAGCAGTGGATCCAGCGGTTTTAAAAGTTACTTCTTTGGATTGCCCCTCTCAGCATCCCACAGCCAGCATAGCCAGTAGGATCCTGGGAGCCACCAGATGGCCTTAAACTATCCTGAAACCAGACAGTCTCTTCCTGTGATATAAAAGCCAGTGTAATCCTGTGCAATTGAAAACCTGATTTTGTAATTTTGTAGCTTTGATTCTAGGATTTAGTTATCAGTGTAAAATCAACGAATGCACGGATATTTAAAAATGTAAATACCTGCCCTGCCTCCACAAGAAGAGTCAAGATAGTGGCCTCCAAAAACATCACTGTTGAAAATTCACAAGATGCCAATCTATTTAAATGTAATTGATTGATTCATTGCTTAAAAGCAAGGCAGTTTATTGATTTAAAAGCCTTTAATCGGTTGGCAGGCCTATTTGTAACGTAATCTAACTTTGGGAGATGTTGGTTAGAGGCTACTTTTGCTGTATTGCCTTTGCTTTTATAGAACAATTTGCAGTGTGTACACAAGTGAACTTTTCTCCCTGTCTAGTCGGAGAAATGCACTGATTCCCAAAATGAACAATTAACGTTTGAGAAAAGTCTGAAAAATGTCTATTCTTTTGACCTTTCTAAGGTTTGTCATTTGGTTGACATACCCATTACCTCAAAAATCAAATGTGTTTGTCTAAACATTATTTCGATGTTTCATTTGGGCACCAAAGGTCAGACAGCTGACCACTAACCCGCTGACAGTGATCAATTCAGTCTCCGATCTTGTCACTTTCACTGTTTATTCTACCATCCATCTCCTCTTTTGCCAGCCACTCCAGCCACTTTCTGCTGCTAAGGCGCTTTTAAACCTAACAATAATCCAATTTAGAATTGATCAATGGGAATGTATGGTCCGTAAGCAAAATGACAAAGTCTGCAAATAACCACCAACCACAATCTGGTGTTGTTTTCCAAAAGGTTGACTGCAAACTTGAAACACACAGCAGAGCCAAATATTTTTTCGGCATATGGATTAATAAGTTTTGGTGTCAAAACATGTGCTGATTTTTTAAAACTTTTAGAAATAGTCACCCCTGCCTGGCAACTAATAGTTATTTATACATATTTTCAAGAGTAAGAAGATGAGTGCTCTGTCAAATTTTGTGAAATGCCTTGCTCTTTACTTCCCAGGCATGCAAACTGGAACTCACACTCCTCTCAAGGCTACTTACCCACTTCCAGAGATGTGATTCCACTGAACTATCGTTTTTTTTGCAATCTTGCTTGCAAATGAAGCCCATCTTTACCAATCACAGATGACCAATTACACACACACACACACACACACACACACACACACAAAAGCTAATTTGCAAACAATGAGAGCTGTGGAAATTTTGTGCTCACTATAATCAGTCAAACATCTTTCAGCACTCAAGGAAATCCCTTTTCTCGTGATGACCTATCTGTAATAGATAGACTGACCTTGAATGACATGGTGCCAAGAGGAAAGAGAATAAGGAAAGAAATTAAAAGAAAATCCAGGCACTGCTTCCTGGACTTAAATTACAATTCTTTTGATAACCAGCTGACACTGAAACTTGTTTATGAAGAAGGAGAGTTGCCTGGTGGTCCTGCTTTCCATCTTTTCTGTGCTGCAGCCTGATGGGATGACTGCTGCCAGATGAAAGGCAAAGGAAGAATGAACCAATGGTTCTGCTTTGCATTTTCCCTTATGTTGTCATTGCACAGAATTCTAAGTTGGAAGTGGAATATGACTCATTCATGGGGTGATCGTCAAACCCACATTACCCCTGGCAACACCTGTGCAGGTTTCTCAACCACACAGCTGGTTTGCATAGAGTCCTGTAGGATCCACATGAGATAGTCAAGGAACACATTTTCCAGATGTAGGGCAGGTCCCAGGTTTAACTCCTCTTCCCTAGCAAAGGATCTTCTGGTGGAAGTAGCTCTATGATAGATACAAAAGGGTACACAGCAGATGTTCTTTCAACATTCAAAATCTCCAGATTCTGCACATAGTTGAAGGCATTCAATGTTAATGCAATTGTTCATGCTTAAATATTCAAAAAACTGTATCAGAAGTCTGGGAGTCATTATGGTATAGAGACAGAGTGAGACATGGTTTCAAATCCTCACTCAGCCCTGGAAACCCAGTGGGGTGTAGCAGTGGTAAAACAACTCCTTAAATATCTCACATACTTTGAAAACCCTGTCAGAGTCACTGGAAGGCAAATGCGACTTGGTGACACATAACATGTATCAGAAATAGACAAAATTTCAAGTGCAGTGAAGGCTGTCTAGCCTTCAATAGAACAGATTAGAGACTCTTTGTTTTGAACCCATCAGGTGATCTGGGTGACGCATGCAGGCATGGGGCTCTGACTGCTGGCCTTCCCTTCTACCTTGAACTTGGGTAAACCTGGCCTGGCTGGGTACCATGCATTATGCAGAGTATGCATTTTTCCTCTGAAACACTTAGGTCCACATTTTACACCAGAATACATATTTTGATGAACACAAGAACTGTCCTATAGTAAGTAAGACTATAGGTCCATTTAATCCAGTATAGTCAACCTTGATGGGCAGTGTCCTTCCAAGTTTTGGGGCAGGATTATTCCCGAGCCTTCCTGGAGATCTTTAATATTATCTGCTGGTCTCCTATCCAGTCAGCTCTTGCCTGACCCTGCTTAGTTTCCAAAATCAGACAAGACTGGTCTGTTCAGGGTGCTATGGTGGCATTTGCATGGTTTCATGGCATTTTTGAGAAGCAGCATGTAACTTACCAGAAGCGTGAAATGCCATATGTGAAATAACTGGCACTGCAAAGTTTCCAGATCCTGCAGCTGGAATGAGCAGTCAGTGACATTAAAAACTTAGAGGTGAGAGTTACATTTCTTTCTTAAACTTTTCACTCTCTGCCTTTGACCTTTCTGCATAAGCCTGTCCTAGCAATTTCCCCAGCAGCACGGTCTGTGTCAGCGCCTTGGCCTCTGTTAGACTGTATTGTCTGGGCTTTGGGGCCAGAAATAGCAGTTAAGTCCTTTGATGTTTTAACACTCTTAGGAAGTGTTTCTCTTTGAAATCCAAATCTCTAAAGAAATGCAGGAAGAGGTTTTCCCCCTCTAAGAAAAGACAAGACATCATACTTGAGAAGAGGAGGGAGATGGAGCAAAGCAGTGAGCAGTGTAAATTTGGAAAACAGAACTTTATTTCTTACTCTTAACTCTGGCCCAGTCTGTTAGCAATAGATACCTAGAGAACTTGTAAAAAACCAGCCCTGACAATTGCTTTGTGTTTGGGTGAGAAGTGGCTCACTGTTGAAAGAAAGGAGTCAGGTTCTGGGAATTTCCTGTGCTTGGTGTCGCTTTGTGAATGGTAATGAGTACAAGAGGGTATCCTGTAGATCAGTGGTCCCCAACCTTGGGCCTCCAGATGTTCTTGGACTTCAACTCCCAGAAATCCTGGCCAGCATAGGTGGTGGTGAAGGTTTCTGGGAGTTGTAGTCCAAGAACATCTGGAGGCCCAAGGTTGGGGACCACTGCTGTAGATCATATTGACTGCTGCCATTGGTGCTGTCTAAATTCAGACTGCCCTTAGCTATGTAAAGCTTGGCATCCTTTTTCCTGCTGGTAACGCGGGCACAACATTGTCCAGCAATATCAAGCCATTTATGGGCACTCTGAATCATGGATACAGAAGCACAATACCCCACATTCATAAACCAGAGGGTTTTTTTTTGGTTTGTTTTTTGTGGGTTTTTTAGAAGAATTGAACCTAGCAGCAGACTATTGAAGCTTATCCTGGGCCTTGGGAAGGGGGAATCTTAAACACTGCAGTTCAAATATGTCTTTTTTAAAGCCACCAAACTTTTATGTTTCTTTATGACTACGTTAATACTGTTCATAAGTAACTATCCCCAATCATTTACACATCCATCTACCCAGTTCAATGGACATTATAAAGATTATATCTATGCTCAGCAGTATGGTTTTCCTCTGATAGTCTGTTCAATACTTTTATAGAATGTAATTAAACCGTATCAGTTGCCTGACAGGAAATAGATGATCTTTTAATTATTTCAAGATAAGTGAATGCTTAAACATTTTTCTCATACCTTCAAAGGCTACAGAATGCATTTAGAATGAATGATATGTTTTGCATTCAGTTCTTTGTGGAGACCATCACGATATTTCCTTTATATATTTTGATTAGTCATTGCATATTGCTGAGGTAGGGCTTATCCAGCTGAAATGTTTTTTTTCCTGCAGAAGTACTTGGTTTTGTATTTTCCCCACCATCCATATGATGTGATGGCCATCTTGGTAAGAAGAGTGACAAATCACACACACACAAACATTTGATGGGGGAGGCAGAGTTAGTGCTATGGCACTTTTTACACATCTGGTTCTGTTCATTTTCACCATAGAAGAGCCTCCTAATCATAAGCTTTTAACTAGAATACATTACATTAAAAACGGCTCCAGAAAATAAGCTACAGCAGGAATATGGACTTCAAACAAGTATGTCAAAGATCTCCTAAAGATAAGCATTTTTGGACAGGAGAAATTGATTTTTTTAATTTCAGTGTATAGGTTTTCCACTTTAGAACTTCTGTGAACATAAACACATTGTCCATCTTCAAATACATTTTCCCTTGACAAATTGAGTGAACAAGTAGTGTCTTCACAGCTTCAGGGGTTTCTAGATGAAACTGATTACCTAGATCCTGTCTTATCTATTTTTGCCTTAGTCTGGGAGACAGAAACAGTTTTGGTACACTTGTGGAAGATTTGTGTTGAAAAATGGAATAGTACCCTGTTGACTTCCTTGGTCTTATTAATGATATGATGTCAATGATAATCTCAACAGGTTGGGGACCACTAGTATTGTACTGAGCAGGATCCATTTATTGTTAGCAGGTAGGGGCCAGAAGATGTTGCTAGGAAACTGCTGATTCTCTCCTCTTTCCAGCGGCCCTATGGGAGTACCACAGGGTTTCCAACATACGCCCCAGGCTGTTGAACATATACATGAAACTGCTAACCGAGATCATCTGGGAATTTGGGTTGAGGAGTCATCACTGTTATGACCGATAACTGATTCTGTCTCTTACTTTCATTCAGTCCTGGAAGTACTGAATAGTACAGATGTGAGTGACTGCATGGAGAGAAACAACCTGAAATTTGACTGTGGAAAGATGGAGGCAGTGTTGGCAAGTGGATGACATGGCTCAGGTGTATAACTTTTCTTGTATTGAAGTTATTCTGAAAGAACAGTTCCGTAGTTGGTGTGGCTTTGTTGCTCCGCAACAATTATAAGGGAGGAGAGATGTCAGTTGTGCAATCTCCTAAAACTACTGCAGGATGTGTCAGTGGTAAGGAACAACTCACAACTGTTCCCAATAAATACGCAGCGTGCCATAGTCATGCATGCCCCACTTATTTCCAGATTAGGCTACAGTAATGTTCTGTATGTCGAGTTTTCACTGAAAGGTTCCTTGCAAGAGCAGTTGGTGCAAAATGTGGGAGCTAGGTTGCTGCTGAAAGTTAGTCATTTTGAGCATGTGGCACCTATTTCATTAGAGCAACATCAGCTTCCAATTTGTTTCTGGGCTTGTTGTTGTTGTTTAGTCGTGTCCGACTCTTCGTGACCCCATGGACCAGAGCACGCCAGGCCCTCCTGTCTTCCACTGCCTCCCGGAGTTTGGTCAGATTCATGTTGGTAGCTTCGATGACACTGTCCAACCATCTCATCCTCTGTCGTCCCCTTCTCCTCTTGCCTTCACACTTTCCCAACATCAGGGTCTTTTCCAGGGAGTCTTCTCTTCTCATGAGAGTTTCTGGGCTTAGTTCTTGATATTGGTATTAATCTTTAAAGGCCTAAAGGCCCCTCGAGATCTAGGTACCTTAAAGTTCTCTTTTGTCTACGCATTTCTCCCAACATGCTCTGGTCATATTCTAAGGCACTACTTTGGATATTCTGGCCTCATTGCAAAGTCTAGAGCGACATCTTAGAATGTGTGGCCTTCTGATTATTGTTGGATTCAAACTTCCATCAGCCCCGATCAGAGATGTAATCTGGCAATATTTGGAAGGCCCCAGTTTCATCATCCCTGGGTGAGAACATTCTCTGTGTCTGCACTGGTACAGTGTACGGTTCTTGCAGATCATTTGAGAGGCCAATACATGGCTTCAAAATGGAAGCTAATTCAGTTTGGAATGATCTGTGTCTAGTCAATTCTATTTTTATCCTGGATCTGAATTGATTTTGAAAGCCTCCTATTGACTTGCATTGGAAAACCAAAATGGCTATGGCTTTTTTGCTTTGGCACTGACGTAAATGGAATTTGGAGATATGATAGATTCAAAGAGGGAGGCAAATGTGCCACACGATAGGCAGCTATCTTGAGGGGGGCTGCTTTAATAGGTCTCTTTATATTCTGCTTTAAAGAAGAAGTCCAGAGCTGTTTGTGCTCAATCTGATTCTGTTTGTGCTGTGGATCAAAATTGATTTGTAAATTCACTTCAACCCCAAAATAGAATTGGGCAATTCTGCTTTGATCTGGACCTCAGACAAATCTGTGCAAATCAGGCTGGGGGAGCCAGTAATCCAGGCTTCAGCTTGAATCAGGCATACATCCTTTTCCTTGTGGAATGCCCTGAAAATAGATTTATTCAATGTTTACAGTGTCCCACCAATAAATACAAATGTATTTCTTTAAAAGGCCATTTGGTTAGCAGTTTGTGTAAGTTTGGACATCTTTTAGTCCTTATTGTGAATGAAAATTTAAATGAAAATGCTATTATTGTCCATTAATTTAGATTTAAAATGTTGTTTTAAAGATTGTTTGAATCATTGTGGATTTTGTCTCATCATTTTCACTTAAGGAAATGGGTTGATAACAAACTTTTAAAATAAACAGATAAGAAAAACAACATTCTTTGTACTGGCTTTGCTAAAAATTAGGATTCCTGCACCACTCATGCTGAGATAATGAGTGAAGGGCTTTGCACACTTGATGGCCCAATTTTGATTGGGTATAAGTGCAATTCCTGTTTTCAGTCTGGGAGGATGGATCTGCTTGTGCTGACTGGTAAAAATAAAGATGGAGACATACTGATCATGACCTGTATTTGGGCCCTGTTAGACGCTGGTGTACTTACCTCTGTCAGATGCTGACAGAATGAAATTAGTGTTGATGTAATCTGTGTAGTGTGTGTGAAAGAGAGAGTGTGTGTGTGTGTGAGAGAGGGGACAGAATGGAGGGCATGCAAAGTTTATACAGCTTGGAAGAACAAAGACGGGGGGGAGTATACTGAATGAGAGAGATATATACAGGGGAGTCTTCTATGCACACTGCTGATTCTATAGGATCAATACAACATGGACCACAAAAATTGTACAATCATACGTAATTATGGTACAGCTTTTAGAAGCAGCATTGAGTGTGCCTGCATTTTCTATACACTAAGTCAGATTTTACATGACAACTCCTTGTGGTTGTGCTCACAGAGACTCTCTGGAGATTGAAGAATTCTACACAGAAGCAAGAGGTGCTACATGCCGTGGATCATCTTAGAATGTCACCAACTAAACTATTGATTTTTTGTCTCTTTTTCTAACAAATAGGTTAGTGCAAAATTAAAGGGTAAATTGAGCCTGTGCTAATAACTAATTGCATTAACAGGGAAAGGTATTTCTTCCCACCTCCAATTTGGAGTAAGTATGTGTGCCACTTAATCTTTAGCTAGTCTTCACATCATCATAATTAATTCACAAAATAGTGATGGCTTTGCAGCAAAGTACTCGGATTTTGATTTATTAATGTAAATATGAAATAGAAGCCCTTTACTTTGGAGGCAACTTAATTTCTCTTATGACTCACTCTCTTACAATATACACTGAGTGATTGTTAAAAATTATTCTTAAAACAAATGATCAAAACTTCCTTAAATGTTTCCATTCCACTTTTTATTGAAATTACTTTATTGTCAAGGGCACATTCACATCCTGAAACGTACATTCTCAAAGTGTTTGAAATGTAAATGGTGATGAAGGCTGGAGCAAAGTTATTGACATCAATCATTAAAAACGATTTATCATCTGAAGGAAGCTACATAAAGCACAGAAGTTTCTGTGCAAAGAATCTGAGCAAAGTTTCATAACTCATTTTCTAAAAAGCCAGGTGAGAGAATTCAACTTTACCCATTAATCACTTCTTACAGCCAGTGCAGGAAACTCTTCTCCCTACGTTTGGGAGTTTTAGTTGTAGCTGAGAGGTGAAAAGAACTCTGTATAACTCTGATCAGAAAACACTCCTTAAAATTCTTCCACATGTCTGAAGGGGTACCTGGGACAGTAAAATTAGGTTCCAGTTAAGACCCAGTGAGTATACCCTTGCAGAAAGCTTTTTAAAGGAAATTTCAGAAAAATAATAATATAATAATGATAGTAATTGTTGCGATTGGTGTTATTTCTATATTCCACTCCATCTAATCTCACTGCCAACCTTCTCTATTTTGTCTGTTTGTCTGTACCTTGGTCAGCATAATAATTCATGTATCCAGTGAAGTGGACCTCAGAGTCAAGTCCATGAAAATGTCCGCCATAGTAAATGTGTGAGGCTTTAAGGTGCAGCATAACCAGGAGTTCAGAAAGCTCTTTGTGACAGAGAAAATGGCATTCTTCCACAGTTCTGAATTTCCATGCTTTTATTAATGCATTTTGAATATAGCTTCTGTGGTTTAATTTCCTGTAGACTTTAAATAACAATGAATCAAGCAAAAGCTTTAAACTTCAGATCCTTTCTGAGTTGACAGCTGCTTAGTCTTGACATATTTTAAATTGGTGCTAACTTTCTTTGAATTTACGGCTTCCTCCCGCGGCCCCAGTACTGCTTTGGAATTCCTTTGTTTCTGCATCCTTTCCCCACTTCTAGCACAGATTTGGAATTAACTTATTCTTGGTGGTTTTATTCTTTGAAGAGTGGTTTCCCCTAAACACATCCTGTAGTAGATTATAACTGGATCATAATATTCAGTGCAATGGAATAATAAGTTTGATCAGTGACTCATTGCCTACCTTATGGTCATACCAACTGGGGTTGTGGAGCAGCAGTATGTCACTGTAACCTGATGTACTACTGATGGAAGAAATGTGCTGCATAATAGGAATTTGAAGTCAGGTTTGATAATAGATATATACCATAGTTGGGTGGACTGCAGTAAGGAGACCTGTGTGTCAATTCAGTCTGGTGTCCAGGTGTTGACTGTTGATGTGCAGCTTCAAAGCCAACGTGGACTCTTGACACCAGCTGAGCAATACCGCATGCTGAGGAAAATATCCACCAGGTAACATTATTGATTTAACTTTGATTTGGCTAAAATTGGCTTTTCCTGGTAGTTAAACCAAACTTTAATTCCAGCTCTCTGATAGAGGCTTACCATGTTACTGCATTGCCTTCCCTGCCCCTCAGACCCAGCCAAATAGAAACCTTGAGTTTCAAAAGAAGGCAAGGTGGGGCAAGGTGGATGCAGATTACTTGGCAGTTCTTTGATTGAAGAGTTGGGAGATAAATTCCAAACTGTTCAGCCATTTCCTTGTACAAGGAGTGGTTTACCACTGCCAGTCTCTGGTGAGTTTCTGTGGTGGAGCAGGGATATGAACCCAGGTCTCCTGAATCCCAGTCTAACACTCTGTCAATCCTGCACACCACACTGGGTATCATAGAACTCTTCAATACTTATGAATCTCCAAATCCCAGGATTTCATAGGATGGAGCCATCATAGTTAAAATGGTATAAGCTACACTATCTGAGTAATATCAATACACTCTTAGAGTAACAAAGAACATTATTCCTTAGTGTGTGGTGAAGATACATGAACGAAAACCCATTTTCCTTGTACAAGTTGGTGCTTTCTTTAAGGAGTCAAAAGTCATGGTTTCTGTGCCTAAAGCTGCTTGAACTGAGGGAACCAATGAGACGACATGTAAGTAAGATCATAGGGCCAGGCACACTCTTGTTTTGTATGTACATGCATTGAGTGCCATTGGTTCTCTAGCCAGAATAGCACTGTGCACAAATGAGAGGAAGGTAACTGCAGATTTGAGGGAACTCCAAGGGTTGCAGAAGCACAAACCTCCAAAAAAACCTTTAGGAAAAAATCCAAAGGGGAGCAAAGCTCTGTAACAGCCCAATCAGGACTGAAAACAAGGATCAGAAAACCATGCAAGATTTTGGAATATCATGGAGAAAGGCATGACTGACTGATTGGAAATAAGGAACAGAAGCTTGTCACGTCCTGCAGCCACTTGTTTAACTATATTAATTATATTAACAAGTGACAGTCTGTTTTCTGTCAGCCTTAGCCTACTTAGGAGATGGGATTATATCTGAAATCTTAGAGATTTGGGTGAATGTAAGAGGTATAAATTGAACAGATTTATCCATTCCTTTTCAAATAATATTTACAACAACAGGTACAGTATATTTTGTAGCTGTATTTCTACTTTTGGCCTTTTGGTGTCATTCTGAGATTGGTAAGATTAAAAAAACAGAGCCACTGTAATTTATATTTTCTGTCTCTACCCCACAAGAAAGAGTTTAGGCCCGAATGAGATGTCCAGCAATGAAATCTTTATCATTTAAGCAATTGGTCAAAATGAGATTTAAATTCACTTGTACTGGTAACAGAGGAGTCATATTACAGTGTGTTTCCAGTCTCTATGTTGAAGTACTAGAGACAGACCAATGGGAATCAATCAGAATTCTTAAAGGGATAAAGAAGAGGAAGACATAGTCTACATTCAGACCAGCACGTTGGTCATATTTCATTGTATTTCAATGTTGTCACTCACTGTCTTAATATGAACTGCCATGCTGCCTTACATGCAGCTACGTATTTCTTTCTCTAGAATGATTTAGCTAGATTTTTTTATTTTAAAAGGAAAGCATTAAATGACCACGGTGACACCCATGCTCTGATACCTTTGATACAGTGGACAGCAAAGCCATAACCTTCACAGAGTATAATGAAATGGTAGAGTCTTATAGCGGTGAAGTATGTAAGTAGGGTTGGCTCTCATAAAAGAGATCACCAGACCAATTAGTGATATGTCTAGGGGTGAGTTTGTTGTAGAGTTTTGAATTTTCTGGTTAAAAACCTCTAGCTAAGCAGCAGAAATGAAAGGATTTACAGAGCAGAACAAGTCTCCCCAGAGCAGACCACTCATTGTCTGATCAACTGGCACTTACAGTCTCAATAACTCATTCTGAGACATCGGTAAGAGAAAGAATAAAAAGTTTCATTTACTCATAGTTGAACAGACCAAAAACAGCATGCTGTACAAAAAAGACTTCTTATAGGAACAGGCCTCCACCCACTTACAGCCTGCTTCCAGAGACTCCTGCAGACTACATTCTAATACTAACAGCACTAACTGCTAACTGCCAACAGACTAAAAAGAAAGGGGAAAAGACACTTAGGCAGAGAGGTGAGGCTTTCTTCAAACTCAGAGGTAGGGAAGGAACAATTGGTTACTGCTGGATTGATTAACAGTCACTCAAACCCAGAATGATCCCTCCCAGCCAAACCTACTAGAGGCAGCATACAAGGTTGAAATAACTCTAACAGAGTTAATGTACAGATATAATGTCACATCTTCACAATAAAATTAAACATAAGTCTCTGGTAAGTGAGAACAGGTAGAATAAAGGCCTGTGGATGTCTGGACCAATTGTAATTTGATCTAGGCTAATGAGTGAGAAGGTTGTATAGGCAAAGAAAATTTTGAAGTGATTGGCATTTGAGAAAGTTGGAAAATTGTTGATAAATTAAAACTGTTACCAAGAAGACAAATTCTTTCTGCCTCCTTGTAGAGCAGGGGTCGTCAACCCCCGGTCCGCGGCCCTGTGCCGGTCCGTGGGCTTGCCAGAACTGGGCTGCGGATACGGATCTCTGCCCCCGCACACATGTGTGGTGGGCGTGTCACGCTCACACGGGGGGGTGTCGTGCTTGCGGTGGGCGTGTCGTGCTCGCGTAGTGGGTGTGTCACGCTCGCAGGGGGGGTGTTGCGCTCGTGGTTGGCGTGTCACGCTCACGCGGCAGGTGTGTTGCGCTCGCGGTGGGCGTGTCACGCTCGTGGGCGTGTCACGCTCGTGTGGGGGGCGTGTCGCGCTCGTGGGTGGGCATGTTGCGCTCGTGGTGGGCGTGTCACGCTCACGCAGGGGGCATGTTGCGCCTGCGGAGGGCGCATGCCCGTGAGCGCAACACGCCCCGCGAGCGCGACACAGCCCCCCACAAGCGTGACACGCCCCCACGAGCGCATCATGCCCCCCCGTCCCAATATATACCTGGCCACAACTATACGTAGTATCCCTATTCACCAAGATACCGATAAAGGACACTCTGACACTCATCCAGCAGATCTTTCCAGAAGACATCATGGCCCTTTTCCAACACTGCCTAATGACTTACAGTGGGATAATGATTTCTATGAACAGACAGATGGAGTGGCCATGGGGAGCCCCCTCAGCCCGGTTATAGCGAAATTCCACATGGAACACTTTGAAAAACAGGCCCTGGCTTTGGCACCCTTCACACCCATAGTCTGGTTCCAATTCGTGGATGATACCTTTGCAATTTGGAGCCATGGTGAAGAAAAAATGGAAGAATTTCTAAACCATCTCAATAGCATCCACCCAAATACAGTGGTGCCTCGCTAGACGATGTTAATCCGTTCCACGAGGATCGCTGTCTAGCGAAAACATCGTCTAGCGAAGCACGTTTTCCCATTGGAATGCATTGAAATCGCTTCAATGCGTTCCAAGGGAAAACGCAGTCGTCTTGCGAAATTTCCCATAAGGAAACCTCGTCTAGCGAGTGAGGGTCCCCATAGGAATGCACTGACAGCTGCACTGACAGCTTTTCACCACTAGTCGGCGCACTCCTATGGGGAAACCTCATCGTCTAGCGAAAATCGCCATAGGGAAACATCGTTTTGCGAAGCGCAGTAGCGCTCGCAAAAAGGCATCGTCTAGCGATTTCCTCGTCCTGCGAGGCAATCGTCTAGCGAGGCACCACTGTATACAATTCGCCATGGAAAAAGAAATAGAGGGACAACTCCCTTTCTTAGATGTCATGGTCATACACAAACCTAACCTCCTATTGGGACACAAGGTCTACAGAAACCCCACCCACACAGACCGGTACCTACACAAAAACTCCAACCACCACCCACAACAAAAACAGAGGCATAACACTGGTAGACCGTGCGAATCGGAACTGTGAAGCTCAATTTCTCAGCACCGAACTCAACCACTTGAATTGGGCCCTACAGGCAAATGGCTATTCCAAAAATGAAATCACAAGAGCCATCAAACCGAGAAAACAACACCGAACTGAAGAAGAAAAACAGCCACCCACAAATAAAGGATTTCTGCCATACATCAAAGGGGTCACGGACCGCATGGGGAAACTTTTGAAAAAACACAACCTATAAACAGTATTCAGGCCTACCACAAAAATACAACAAATGTTACGGTCAGCCAAGGACAAAAGGGACCCCCTCACTACTGCAGGAGTATACTGGATACCTTGCAGTTGTGGCCAGGTATATATTGGGACCACAAAACTCAGCATCCACACCAGAATCAAAGAACATGAAAGACACTGCAGACTAAAACAAGCGGAAAAATTGGCAGTAGCTGAACATGCCCTGAAACAAGCTGGACATGAAATCCTATTTCAAAACACAGAAGTACTGGACAACACCAGCAATCATTTTGTTAGACTACACAGGGAAGCCATTGAAATCCACAAACATCAGCACAGCTTCAACAAAAAAGAAGAAAGTTTAAAACTCAACAAAGCCTGGCTCCCAGCGCTGAAAAATACAGTCTGCAAAAAAGGTCAACAAACTCTACCCAGCCACAAGGACCAGTGATCACTGCACACAAAAGACTAGCTAACAACACCCATCAATCACAGTGACAGATCACCTCCCCCCTTATCACAACAATACACCCACAACAAAAAACACCCTGATCACCATAATCACCCATTTTCCTGAAAAGGACAAAAAGCTGATCCCACAGCTACAAATACTCAACTATCCCACACACTACATCAGAACACAGACAGAGTTCTAGCTCCTGTCCTCTGAAAATGCCGGACACAGAGACTGGCAAAACGTTAGGAAGAAAAACCTTCGGAACACGGCCAAACAGCCCGAAAAACCTACAGCAACCAAACCTCCTTGGATCCAAGGAAAGACAAACCACTGCCTTTATAATCAAGTACAGGGCAATTGTCTTCTTTTGCTTGGACCTGGAAGTTATACCTTCAGGACTCTTTCAGTAACTCTTACCTGCCCAAGTCAGCAATTGCCTTACATGCCTGCATTTCCCTGGTTTTCTCATATGTCTTCATTCTTCATGTGCCTTTTAAAGAGTTCCTGCTTCCCCTTACTTCTTGCTTGCCTTGCAAAAGATCCATTTTCTCCTTCCTAACTTCATGAATTCCTGGTTACTGTCAACTGCCACTTTGGATCATTTCCCCCAACCCCCTGTTTGGCCACTCTTCAGAGAGAACCAAAGAGAAAAGAGTAAAAAACTGTTTCTTTAATTGCTGCTGTCTTCATGGGGTGATACCATGACTTTGTCAAGGCACAATCCTAACCAACAAATCTGCTGAGTGGGGGGACTTTAGATGGGATAGGAATGCCCTTTCACCAGTGGAGAGCAGATTCATCATGGCGAAAGGGGGTCAGACCATGTCTATCATGGAAGCTTGTGAGCCAACCATCATGGTCCTTCATTTTCCCCCCTTCCCAAGTCCCCAAGATTGGGCCCTATTCTACACCAGTCTTGAACCGGCATTGTTAATTAGTTTCAGAGAGCTCTCAAAGTGACGAAGATCCTGTTTTTCAGAAAATCTTGCCCCACCTTCTATGTCTTCACTGCTACCTGACAGAAGAAATCAACAGCGAAACTTTGACTAGTCTTGAGAGCCAAAAAGCATTTTGATACATGTTCTGCATCACCTGTCAATCCCTATGGATAGAGCAGCAGCAAAAACCAGAGCTTGGGAAACCTACTTTTTCTGGACTTTCTCAGCCAGAGACTGTTCATTAAAAGTGGGCAAGCCTGTCTATGTCCCCCTTTTCTGAGCTGGGATGGAACTCTTCAATCATTTTGTTCTTGTAGGTAGGAATGAATAATTTCAACAGTTTTCTCCTCACCTGAGGAGATTATAAGAGTCTTTGTGCACGTTCTACATTTCAGGAATTCTTTAAAAATAAAAATATGACTTTTGCATGCAAAAGCACAGGAATTTGCGCTAAGAAAAGACATGCTTTTTTGTTAAATGTTTCCGCTGCTGAAAAAGAACAGTGGAAAATCCTACAGGAAGTGGCAATTTTTATTTTTATTCTTTGATGTGCAGAGACAGCCTTCCGCGAAAAGGACAAGAAGTTTTATAAATATTCTTTATAACTTTACTTCAGAATTTTACATAAAGTCTCATCCAAATTAATTTTCTGTTTGGAACAATATGTAATAATTTTTGAGGGTAGCAAAATGAAACCTTTCTCGTGGAGAGTGGTGTTACTTGCCACACATTCTTACTTCTCATTACAGAGTAATCTGATTAGTAAAGTTAGTTTTAACTAATTCCTTTGGAAGGTTATGAGTGTGTTTGTGTGTTACCTTTCAAAGCAATGTAAAGATCAATAACAAATTGTGTTTTCTCATTACTTTTAAATATTAGGGTGCAATTCGATGGTGAGAAGGGATTGCATCTGATCATGCTGGAAAGAGTGGCTTTGCTGGGAGCATTCTCTCTTAACATGATCCTTCTGTCTCTCCAGGAATGGCTCCAGCCTGGCCCCTCAAAAGGTAGTCCTGCTGTTGGACCAAAAAGGTCTAGCTTCCTCATGGCACAGGGCCAGGCTGGTTCTTAATCTCCTGTTTGTTGCATGAGTACCAGAAAATCACACTGGACTGTGCCACAAGTAGCCCAATAAGCAAGCTATGTCAGATGTGGATATCTTTGCAGTTATGGCTGTTTCTTAATTTTTTTTCTTAAATGCTAACACTTTATGAGCTATAACCGCTGGACAAAAGGGGAATGAAGTGACACATCCATTTGGAAATTAAACAACATGCTGTGTTGACTCACAGAGCTATCCTTTCAATGAAACCTGCTTTGTTTGTTTAGTGCCTGTGTGTGTATGAATGTCCACTGAAAGTTGTTTATTTGTTATTTATTTATTTAAAATATTTTTACTCCACCTTTCTCCTTGAAAGGACCCAAGGCGGCTCACATCATTAAAAATACAATATACAAAGTAAAAAACAGTAAGTGTACAAATATTAAAAAAAAAGAATTAAACAAGTATCATACTAAAAATGGTAAATAAAATCAATGTCAATAGGTAGAAGTGGCTAATAGGTGTTTCTGAAACAGCATGTTTGGATGCTTTTTAAGAATGAATTCCATCTGTCTGCCAGCAGCTGCCCAGTCCTTAATATGGGGGCACTGAGTGCAAGATAGATTCAAATTAATATTATCACGTACCTCCACCATTTCACAGTTTATGCCAGGTTCATATTGTGATTAGGGTGAGGGATTTGCTCCATATAAGCCACAAGTCTTTTTAAGTGTTCTGAATGTGTGTGGAATAAATGCATCATCCTCATCCTTACCACCTCTTATCTGAAAGTTGCTTTTCTTTATCTTTTCATAGTTTTCAGCTTCTTTTGAGCAAGCAGATGTGTTCTCATTTTCTGTAGCTCTGAGATGATTTCCAGAGAAGCAAGCTCCTGTGTTTTCATGTTTTACGCTTGTCTGTAATATCCAGAAAACTTGTACCCTACATATATCTAAATATTGCTACTCACAGGGAATATAAATTTCTTTTAATGTCTAGGGTGACCCTTAGCTTTGCAGATTGCACACCCACTGAAAATTAAGTCTTAAGTCAAAATATAATCTGAAGAGAGGGTTTAAGGATGCGCTGCTTCCTTGTTGTGCTGTAAAAAACCCTGTGAGTAACAACATATCCCCTCCACTTATGAGATTTCTATATACTGTGGGATCTTTTCCACACTTCTTCTTATGCTTATTGCCCAAAGTTATGTTTGATTCTTTCTTGCCACTCATTATTTATAACTTTTGTCCACACTATACATTTCAGAATGGCTGAAACATCAGTCTCTCACCTAGAACCCGCCAATATCTAGAAACCTTACTCTTCTCAGAAGGGAAACAAAAGACACGAAAAGGCTTCTGGGCCCATTTGTGGATTTTGGTCTGAGGTTTGTGTTGAGGCTTGTAGTTATTTTTCTGCTTTTTGAACAAGTTTCAACAACTTGGCCATGAGGGTTTCATCTTCCAGTATTAGACCACCTATTTAAGGTAGAAACAGGAAAGCTAGTACATAATGCATCATGACCACATCCTCCAAACCACAAGCTACTGAAAACCTACAGTGGTAAATTCCACTGGGGAATGACGAGAGGGGGAAAAAACCACACCATGGGTTACTGCCATTCACCTTGGCCTTTATTATTGGAAGCAGCCCTACAGAGATGTTGGGATTCCAAATACAAAATTGCAATGATTAACAACTCGACAACATTCCTGGGCGGCCTCCTCCACTCTGATGCTCTTCAAATGTGCTGGTTTACAATTCCCTTCTGTCAGTCTTGCCATTAATGGGAATTATAGTTCTACAGATGTGCAGAGCATCAGGTTGAAGAAAGCTGCATCTGGAGCCTTCAGTTCTCCTACTTAGAAAGCATTTCCTGGTTACTTCAACAGAGTAGATAATTAGGAAAATGGTTCCAGTGGCATGGGTGAAACCCTCCCTCATGGAAGCTGGAACTCACAACACAAGGAAGTGAATGAATTTGATTGAGTGCTCTAAATGAAATGAGGAGAGGCCATCTTATTTTTTTCTTGCTCTTTGTTGCATTTTCAAGATGCATGAATTGCCTGTTGTTTTAAGAATATCCTATTCTAAATGATGAACAAGCAAACATATTTTTTAAAATGTTCCTTTACATGTAACTAAATGCATCCCACAACATGAAAGATCAGTAAGAGAGTAAATGTATCAAACTGATGGAAACTCTTTCCCCCTACTTCAAGACACAGATAAATAGTTCTTATTTTATGTTTTTAATTACACTTTTATATCTTTCTGCATTTTTGCATTGCCTTTCATGAAAAAACATTCAAGTCAGCTAACAAGCAGCACTAAAAACAAATTAAACTATTAAATAGTTAAAATGGTCACCATGATCCAGAAACTTTGAAACAGTTAAAAGTCCAGATAGAAAGGGATGTGTCTTTCTGAAAACAACAAGGCAGGAAAATGATCAATACTCCAACTGGCATGCAGTCTCCAGTCCCTTGCGATTAAAAGATTAAAATGAGGAGCTATAGTAATTAAAATATTAGGCGTCAACAGTAAAGCTTCTGGGGAGATACAAGCAGAACTGCACTCAGTAGGAGTTTGACCAACTTACTGGAAGCAACAGAAAAGGAAGTCCATCAAGTGGGCCTACACAGATGATGGTATTCTCAAGATGACCCCTCCAGAAGATGTTAATATCATGAAATTTAGTAAACAAATGTTTGAAAAGCTGTTGTTGATAAGGGAGCCAGTGTGGTGCAGTGGATAGAGTGACTTGGTTTTAAATAACTGCTTGGCCATGATTTCTCATAAGCTTGTACAGATTCCATGCTATGTGTGAAGCCTCTGAATTAGACATGTATACACTAGTGGGAGATGCCGATGTGAGAAATATGAACTGTGACAGAAACATCAGCCTCGGCATGGATGTTGAAGTCCCCCAGGACAAGAAGTCTGGGGGACCTCAACAGTGCTGCTGAGACAAAGCCTGCCAGCTCCGGAAAAGAAAGCGCTGGGTCACAGGGAGCACGGTAGACTAGCACAATCTCAAATCCATCCCTGGTCCCCACTGAAACGTGGAGGGCCTCTCGGCCTGTGACTGCCAAAGCAGAGAGCCTAACAGCCTCGATGTTTTATAGACAACGGCAACTCCCCCTCCCATCCCTCCAGTCTACCTTGATGACGCTGGAGGAAAGGAAACTGTCGTTCTGGTGGGATAGCCTGATTTCTCTGCCTCTGCGGAAGCAGAGAGAGTGTGAGAGCTGGGCCCATAGGCAGAGAGAGCAGACTTGCTGGCCAGAATCATGCAACCAGGTCTGCATGCCTAGTTTCAAAACCAGGATTGGGAATTAGGGATATCATACTGAACAGATGTTACGTTTAACTTTAACTGTGAAAAACATTGGCTTTATATTGGAGTACTGGACCAAAATCTTCTCCCTCTCACCACCACCACCAGCAGAGAGAGGACCTTCCAGTCCAGGTACTTCAATCCTCCTGAACAGAGGAGCATTTATTCTGCAACTCGGGACTTGAGGGGAATAACACCCCTTTTTTGGACTACACCTCCCAGAATCCCCTAGTTGGCTAGGACAGTGGCTATGCTGGCTCAGAATTCTGGCAGCTGTAGTCCAGAACAGGAACTTTTCAAGCTCTCAAGTGGCTACTGATATGCAGTCTGCTCTTGTACACATTATTTCCTCGCTCAGCTTATTATGTTTACACTGACAAGAACCCTGTGAAAAAGCTCATTGGCTTTCAAAACGTGTAGTGTGTTTTGAGACAATCTTGGAGACTCTTGCACTAAAAGACAAATGGAAATGAAATTATTTTTTAAAAATAATCAAATAATCTTTCTGTGTGGATAATAATTCCTTTCCTCGCCATTGATCAACTCTTGAACTCATGATTTAGAACTACTCTGCAGCTCAATCTTTCAGGATGATTATGAAGGCCATTTTCTGACTTTATTTTCCTTTTAAATACTACACATATTAGTTCACTTTGGAAGAAAAGGGCTCCAGGTTTACCATAGAAGGTAGAATATGTTTTTCCCCAAAGCCTTTCTTTGCTCTTCTTTTCTATAACATTAGGCTTTTAGAGTCAATAACCCATTAGTAATCAAGGGATGTATCATTTATTAATTATGCACCATATTAATATTTAATCCTTTGGGTTGTCGGGCATATTTCTAAATCCACTTTTAAAAATTACATTTGAAAAAAGAATAATCTTCAAGGCAATCATTATAAAAGTAATTTTTCTGCACATTAAGATTTCAATTACTTTGTTTGTGAACTGTTGTGATGCTCCAGCACTTGGTAAAGTGGCCATCACAACTCCATTTGGGCTTTTCTTCGCTCCCTTGAAAGCTAATTGAGTCTTAGAGCAAAGTGTGTGTTAGGGAAGAGTTTCCAGAGAGATCTGAAGTGGTTAGGAATTAAAACTGGAAACACGATGTTCACTTCCTGTGGTTATCTGCTCTGAGAGGAAATGCTGGTTTCGTTTATTGTGAGCAATTACTTGGTTCTTCAAATGAAGTATGATTCTTTTCATGTCACTGGAGAATATTTATTTCTCCAGAACATGTTGTCTTTAGGTTAGGTACAAGTTTGGAGCTGCTGAAATGACAGAGAAGGATATTCTGTGAAATAACTACACAATGACTGGAGCAGTGGGCAGCTTGGTACCGAAATGAGGGAGTGGTGTGCCCTCCTTGCCTGGATTATCAGCCGCATGTGGCTAAGTGCTGTAACAATATCCAGACACAACCCTCCCCCAACAAATACTCAAAAACACAAAAATAGTAGCACCTTAACGACTTCTATATTTCAGTTTGTGCTTTTGTGGATGGGTTTGCAGAGAATATACTCTTTTTATAAACTTAGTTTTACTTCACTGAAAATTGCCTAAAGAAGTGGATGTAGCCATGAAAACTGACACTGAAATATAAAAGTTAGTCTTTAAACTGCCACAGCATTTTTGTTTTTTATTTTATTTTTTGTCTTTGCCTGTATGTATAATACAAGCAAAAACAATTTGTCATGGGTAGAGGGGGCTGATGGCTTAGTTAGTTTTTTTGGTACTAAAGGGTCATTATTAAGTAAAACGCTGTCTAATTTAAACTGGTACATCTTAAAACAGTGGTTCGATATGCATATTAGGCATGGGGCACAGAAATAGTTTAGGTGGCACACAAGGTTGTTATAATTATTAAGAATTTAATCCCCCTACCAACGCACATGATCTACTACAAGTGTTATGAGCTCTTACTTTTGCACCTACCATACCATTAACATTTATACTCCATGAACTGCCAGGTTAGCCAACATCCACGCAGCTGATATGCAGTTCGGCCCCCTGCCCCCTCTGGTCGGTGTCCACTCAGCGTGAGTGCCCAGAAGAGGTGGGCGCTGCTTCCAAGTGGGTGCCCAGCAGAGGGGGAGGGGCCCCAAACCACAGATCAACTATGGGGCCATTGGCTGAACCGGCATGAACCACCAGTTCGTGCCATCTCTACTCTATAACGTTTTGTTGTTGTTTAGTCATTAAGTCGTGTCCGACTCTTCGTGACCCCATGGACCAGAGCACGCCAGGCCCTCCTGTCTTCCACTGCCTCCCGGAGTTGGGTCAAATTCATGTTGGTAGCTTCGATGACACTGTCCAACCATCTCGTCCTCTGTCATCCCCTTCTCCTCTTGCCTTCACACTTTCCCAACATCAGGGTCTTTTCCAGGGAGATTTCTCTTCTCATGAGATGGCCAAAGTATTGGAGCCTCAGCTTCAGGATCTGTCCCTCCAGTGAGCACTCAGGGTTGATTTCCTTCAGAATGGATAGGTTTGATCTCCTTGCAGTCCAGGGGACTCTCAAGAGTCTCCTCCAGCACCACAATTCACTCAATAACGTTAGTAGTTAGCAATTACAGCAATATTAATAACTAATGATTTCCAGCTACTAATGTAAATATTATTTTGCTTGTTTGTAGTTACTCTCAATAATATGCTACAGTTGTAATCTCCTTAAAACATGCCATGAAATATAAACAAAATAAGATATAAACGTAGAAATGTAAACAGAATGTCCTTCTGAGAAAAAAAGCTTTTTTTGTTTCAAAGGAATTGGCTAGATAGCTCAGTGAGGTGGGTAGCTCTGGGAGTGACTTTGAATATACAGAAATATGCAACCATGAAGAAAGTTCACAGAAATAACACTGCCACATTTAGTGTTTTTTTTAAATGAATGATTTAACATTCAGTTTTTTTCATTTTAAAAAAACTCTATTCCAGAGATATACAGTACAGCGTATCCAGGCATTGACCTAGGTTCACAGTTTGTGTGAGCAGAACTCTACTCATAAAACAGTTTTGCTTGATGAAGGGATGTATGTGGTTTCTTTCCCTCATCATTCTTTGTTCCTGAAACTTTGCTCCTAGAGCACATGTGTCAAACTCAAGGCCCAGGGCCTGAATCCGGCTCACCTGGCCATTTCATGTGGCCCTTACAGTGTTGCCTGCTACTGTGCAGTATACAATACGCAGGCACTGACTCGGTCACCCATAATGCTCCACAAGGATGCTGGGAATCCGCCCAGCGGAACTTCTAATCCCAGCATTCCAAGCAGTGAAGAGTCAGAAATTGCAGCCGCTTGGGTGGCGTATAGCACCTTGGGAAACGTAGTCCTCGCTATTGCCCACTCCCGTTCTTATCTGCTTGCCATTATTTCTAGACTTTGATCATAGACTTTTACTTTCAGAGCTAGTGGAAGACCAGGTTGATTTTTCTCCTCCTAAGTTTTGTAGTGCCCACTCTCATTGACTTCTGAAGGACTTAAAAGTATATCTTTTATATGTTATTTTGGTGCCCCAATAAGGGTATTACCCAACTCTACTTTTTGATTTTACTCATGGACCACATCAAACAATTTCTCCTCTTCCACCACCTCCTCCTTTACATTTATCTCCCACATTTTTCTTATGGTATCTTAAGATAGGATATGTTTCTTCTCCAGGTATCGGTCAGACACAGATCTATGTGGGTTCAGGGTTTAAGCCATGGGAGATCTTGGGAATGGTAGTTTAGAAAAGTAACTTTTTGAGACTTGGAGAACCCCTGCTGTTATCATCCACATTTAGGTCATTCCCTTCAGACCATTAGTAAATAACAACTTATTGTTACGAAGTCACCAAGTAAGAACACACTCTTTTGACCTATGCAGTATTTAGGAATTACCCAAGAGTGAAGAAATAGAAGCTTGCAAACAAAAAGTTTTTACTTATGATTACAAATGTACAGTATGTTTGTATTACTGGTGTCTCAAGCAAATGGATTGTATTTCATGTATGTGACGCAAGGTAAAATATATATGTCAATACTTCCCTGTATTGTTAAGATTAAAGCTGATCTGTCCATTAAGCAGTTCAGTAACAGGTTCTTGGACTTTTCACAAGGTACTAAACGAGCAGGGAGATGAAAAAGACATTTTGTTCCAAAAGATTCCTAATCAATGCTGAAAATATTTCTTATAAATTATTCAGATTTGTTATAAACTACTCAAACCTTTTTAAAATTAACAGTACATGGCACTGCAAGCGGGAACCAACATAAGTTTCACCTTGGAAGGCCTCACAGGATATTACGATGTCTTGTATAGCATTTATGTGCATTTGACATGAAGACAAATGTTTATATGAATTGTGAGATACAAATGAGTGGATGGCTTCACATCAAAGAAACCTTGAGCCTTGGTCCTTGTTGTGTATTCGCCTCTCACCACACATTAATTTTTAATTACAACCGTTTCAAAATAAAGTCATAATGTGAGTCATAAATCACCAACTGTGGCAATAAACCACTTTGTTTTTATATTAGCTACACATAGATAATACTTCCACCATTAGCATTGACTATCTGAGCTTTCTCCATATAGCACTTCCTCTCTCTTGCTTCCATTTAAAACGGCAATGAAACAGGGAAACAAGGCTGGCTCTTGGCAGCTCTGGGTTGCTTTTGTTCTCCTAATTGAAAGCTTATATTCAAAGGGTGAAACAATTTTCACGCTATCCTGGCAACAGCAGTGTGTTTCATTCTGCCTCATCTCATGGAGCAGAGTTGCAGTAAGTATATTAGGGATGTTGATAAATACATGTACAGCTGCAAGTGAAAAGAAAAAAAGGGAGTTTCACCTCTAACCAGGAGACTTACACTGGTGTAAGCAATCCTCTCTCCCTTCTAGGAATTATACTCCCCCAAAGGGAAATGCCATCTCTATCAGAGAATTATCATTGCTTTCACCATGTTGCATTTCCCAGGGTTCTTTGGGAGAAGCCATGACAGTTTGTATCAATCTTTTAATGTAGACAGAACAGTAAGATAGATAAAGGGATCAGTCATTAACCCTGAGGATCTGCAGGTCTTGGTTCAGAGAGTGATGCTGTGCTAATGTGTTATGTTCGAGCAGCAGTAGGTAACCTCTTGGGACAGCAACTTGCATAATCCATTAACACTGCTTATGTAAGCTGGGAGTTATGGGAGTTGTAGTCCAAAATGTGTGCAGGACTCCAGATTGCTTGCCCCTTCATTAGAGGCACCTTTCATTTGAACTTTTTTGTTCTTTTCTTGGAAAATACAATCAGTCAGCATCTTCTTAATTCTCTACAATACCAACTCTTTGCAGTATGGTGACTCATTAACACACTTTCCACAGTTCAGTAATATCACCTCTGGATAAACTGGAATATTCTGGCTCACTGACCCCTGTGAATTGCTACTGTGATAGAAGGAAGCTCCAGAGTACACATTACCTGTTTTTCCAGGTTTTGTTCAGGTTCTAGCTATAATATGCAATGCCCATTTGGACCATGCTCGGACTTTGATTCCCAGCTTTCTCTCCCTCTCTTAAAAATAAATCCTTTGCTTTGATGGGATGTGCAACGCAACAACATTTCAGTGTTTAAGGTGCTATGGAATCTGCTGTGTTTGCAGGAGGAATGAGGAGGGAGAAGACAGAAATGTATTGGGCTTATTCTTGTGGATTTCTGGCAAGAGATTTCAGATGATGACAAGAAAAAGATAACATAGTTTTAAAAGGACTAATGCTACTTTTGGGGTTCCCAGTGTGGTGTAATGAATAGAGTGATGGACTAGGACTCTGGAGAAAAGAGTTCAAATCCCTGCTCAGCTGTGAAAACTCACTGGGGGAATGGAACTGGTAAGGAAAAAGCAAAGTGTGCTGCTTATATACCACCCTATAACGCTTAAAGCACTCTCTGGGCGGTTTACAAGTTCATTATGCAGGCTACACATTCCCCCCCCTCCTCAGCGAGCTGGGTATTTGTTTTACCGACCTTGGAAGGATAGAAGGCTGAGTCAACCTTGAGCTGGCTATCTGGGATTGAACCCCGGATCGTGAGCACAGTTTTGGCTGCAGTACAGCAGTTTAACCACTGCGCCACGAGGCTCCTAAAACCAGTCCTTAAATATCTCACTTACCTTGAAAACCCTGTTAGGGTTGTTATAAGTTGGTTTGAACTTGATGGCATAGAACACACACTCAATGCTACTTTTACTTGTCCTGAGACAAGGGATTTACAGTGACTTTGAACTATATACACTTCTTATAAAAACATCTTTTGGATTTTCAGGGGTTAGCTGTGGTGCTTTGTTACAGCAGAACCAAGAGTCTTGTGGCACCTTGAAGATGGGGAAGTTTTATTTCTTATGAACTTGTGGAAACTTCAGCCCACTTCCATCAAAGCACTGCATGACTTATTATATGTGTGTTTGGTTGGGAGGATGTGGCCAGTGGAATGATATGGCATGGAAATGGAAAAAGTACAAACATTGAGTATCAACTTAAATGCGGTCATTAACAAATAGTGCCTGAGCGGTAGCCCAGATATTTTAGCACACATGAACTGATCATGTACAGTGATGAAAGTCAAATGGGGCAAAGAACATTGAACTAGGATATTTGCTAATAGTAATGAAAAAAATCTGCATTTTAAAAGAAAATCACACCTTCTATTGTTTTTGTGATTCTTGCAAGTTGGCCTCACTTTCCTCTGCATTTTTTTCCTGCAGATCAGATGGCAGTATTTCACCTGACGGGAGTGCCTGTAGTGTTCTCACAAATATATAGGCCTTTTCTCTCTATTAGTAGAAATTAATGACAAAGATTTGACCAAACTCCGGGAGGCAGTGGGAGACAGGAGGGCCTGGCGTGCTCTGGTCCATGGGGTCACGAAGAGTCGGACACGACTTAATGACTAAACAACAACAACAACAATGACAAAGAATGAGAGAGGATCTGAGGAGAATATCCTCAGAAACTTCTTCTTGTTGTTGTTGTTTAGTCGTTAAGTCATGTCCGACTCTTCGTGACCCCATGGACCAGAGCACGCCAGGCCCTCCTGTCTTCCACTGCCTCCCGGAGTTGGGTCAAATTCATGTTGGTAGCCTCGATGACACTGTCCAGCCATCTCGTCCTCTGTTGCCCCCTTCTCCTCTTGCCTTCACACTTTCCCAACATCAGGGTCTTCTACACATGACAAAATGTCATTATTTATTTATTTGTATAATTATGCACCAACAATATATCTGGCAGCTTCACATGCTTTCCCACTCCCCATTTATCCCTACAATAACCCTGTAAGGTAATCTTGGCTAAAATATGACTGGCCCAAGGAAAAAAGGAAATTTTGTGACCAAGCAGTGATTTGAACTTGGCTATCCTGTTCCTGTCAAGCACTCCAATGCTTCTGCTATACCAGCTTTCTCAGATCAGTGGTAAATATATGCATGGGGATAAGAGTGAAAAATACTGGTTTAAAATTGCAATTGTTAATGCAGCTGATCTGCATAATATACAAATTTGCATAAGGCTGTCCAGTTCTGAAGCATATTTGGAATATGGCAGCCCTAACTGCTGTTGTAATCAACTGGTTGAAACCTAGGGATCAAGCTATATATTACAGATAGGGTGTCATTAGAAGGTGAAATTCATCAGTGATACAGAGATGCGCTTCTGGCAGACTTTCATGACTCAGCAGTTTTACTTGCAAACAAAGCCTGTGCTTCCTTCCTGATGATCAAACGCAAAACAAAGGAAGCTGATTTGCAAACTCTGGGAAGCCAGGGTGACCCAATTTAAAATTATTCACTTGGGGCTTGATTTGCCGTCAGGTGAGTCCTGAAATGCTGGACAGCTGCCTACCATGTTCAGTTCTTCTTCGCAGGTGCCCTTGCACCTGTGAAAGGCTCTGAGAGGTGTGCTAACAGTGATGTAACACCACCCAAAACTGGACACTATGATTTGTATCCAAGTTCTTTTTGCCAGCTCCAGAGCAGGAGTTGCTTGCAGAAACAAGGAAGAAGGCAAATGTCTCTTTGAAGCCAAATAAGAACAAAGTCCCAGATATATGTATCAACTAATCTAGGAGATCCACAACATAAAGGAAACAGCTCCAAGTATACAGTCTTTAAAGCCCTAACATAAAATGCTCCAGTAAGCTCTGTGTGGATTCACCCTGGCAGTGGCCCTCCTGCACAAGCATACTGAAATTCTACTACCTAAACCGAGGTGGTAAATGAGCTTATCGTCCTCCAGAGGAACAGCAGCTCCTGCCTTTCCAGCTCCCCCACTCTTTCTAACTGAAATCTTGACTCACAACCCCTTCCTAGTATTTCCCCACCCATTGGGCTAAATCAAATAGCCCATAGGAGTTGCAGTGGCAGAGGGGACAGTGTTGCACATAGGAGCAGATCTTTGGTGGACATTTGGCCTTATCCCAGGCAAGTGATCCCCTATGAGAGGGGATCAGGGGGTGGTGGACTGACAATGGTCAGGCTTGGCTCATAAGGGCCATCACAGTTCCCCACAGTTGGAACTCAGTGGTGTTCCCTCCCTGTGATCTTGTTCTTGTAGAGGGATACATACCCAGTTCTGGTTAACAACTCTCTTGATTATCCTGCAATGCACTGGGATGGTGGGCATCAGATGGCAGGCAGGTAATCTGATGCAGAGATCTGCTCCTTATGCTTTTCTGCTGCAACCAACCTTTCTTTACATCCAAGTTCATCCTTTTCCCCAAATAAAACCATTAATTTTGAATAAAGAGTGTGTTTTTATTTGGTAGGAGGGAAGGCATCCCAAGTTATCTCATCTGGGTCTGCAAGAGTGGAAATCTCCTGCTGTGACAGTCCAACATTTTAGCAGGTAAAAAAAGCATCCCCTCTACTATGGATATGCTCCTTGTAACCTATGATTTGACCTCAGAAGGTGGGTGGTAGGGATGAGACAGCTCACAAGGGAGGGATTCATCATGTTGAAAGAAGTTTGGGCAGGTAAGTATTTTGAAATGGGAGCAACAGGATGAACTTTCCATCACACCTAGTTCTCTGAAGAAACAAAATCAAAGCTGGTGGATATTTACAGTCCTATTCATGTCTAGTTGGAGATAAACTTTACTGTGCCCAATGGGATTTAATCCTAGGTAACTATTAATTGTAAATCTTCATCAAACTGACCTGACTGGAATGATTCTGATTTTCCAAAATATACAGTGCAAGTCAACCTAAAGGTGAACTATTGGGGGCACCTAAAATCTAACATGAAAATCAATCTTATAGTCTTTGCAGAAGATGGTATAGTCCAAATGTGAGCATCGTTGTCAGTGGAGAAAAGAGGCATGGACTCCAGTAAGCTCTGTGTTTGTGGTTGGTCCATGATGTCAGCAGGTCAGAATAATCAGTTTCATAACTGGTCTCATGAATTAGAGGCATATAGCATTTTAAACATACTACATGAAAACAACAAATTATTTATTCATTAGGTTATGCTTTGAAACCATTAACCAACTTTTATAAAATATAAACATTGAACTATTGATTGAGATGGTAGAGAGTGCATATTGACATTGCAAAACCCCTTTGCTCTTCAATGTACATAACTAAATTCTCATCTCCATCTCTCTTAGCCTTCTTTAGTTACAACTGTTTACATCTTTAACAGAGCAGGAAAGAATTATACTTAATAAGTGTCTGCATCTGCAGGGCATCAGGTTGAATAAATACTATATACATTGTTAAGTTTTTGATCATCACTGCAGGATATTCTCAATCAAATTAACATGTTTTAGCATAACAAGCAATAAACTGCTTAACACTGAGCCCTGGCGAATTAAATACCGGAAAAGCATTGGACAAAAGTCAAAGTTGTGCTGACACATTTATTTCTTAGTAAATGAAGACTGTTTAGTTTTAATGCATTTGTGGTTAGCGATAGTTTGAAAAGATCAATGTAAATTCATTTCCAGGTAGTAAATAATGCTTTAATGAGACTTCTGACGGTTTGGTTTCACACGTTAAAGCTCCTTACCTTTAAAAACATTCAAAGGTGAAACTATTCCCCTCCACCCCCGGCATTCACTGATACACAAATAATTCTGCCTCACCTTTATAGGATCTGTTTGATGTCTGATTGATGGTTGTGCATTTGAGTTTAGCAGCTACAGTACTAAATCATGCATCTAGGGCACAAGGTGCTACTGTTCTGCACCTTTTAAAGCTTGACTCAGATCCACATTGGGGAAATTAACTATATTGCTGTTGCTTTGCTTCAAAGAATGTTATGTAGAAAACATACAGTAGCCCAGCACAACTTTCAGGTGCCACTGCAGCATTGGAAACTAAAAATAAAGACGTTATCTGTTAAGGTGCCTTTGAGATTTCGGATAAACTCTCTCCTACTTTCTTTATTGCAGAAGGATATGGTCCCATAGAAAGCTCCGTTGTGCTGGATCATGAAGCTGCTCATGGGAGCTCTTTGTGAGCTTCTTTATGGCTCATTTGTATGGTGTGTGTGTTTGTATGTGTGTGTGTGAATGCACTGTACTGGAGCCTCCCAGAACATGGTGCTAACATATCCTGAGGTGGGATGAGAAGGGCTACAGTGCTGCTGCTCTAGTTATTGCCACTGCCAACCGTAAGTAGAGACCAAGTAGCATCATCTGCACAAAATAGCTAGACTGCTCTGCACAGAGCCTGCCAGGCCTGGGGGGCAGGATACAGACCACTCCCAGTTATGTCACCTATGGTCCAGGCCCCCTGATTCTGGGAGGTCCATCTTTGGAGCTAGACAATGTGGAGAAGATTCATTTTGGCTTTGGCTGCTTTTGGACAGCTGCACGATGTATCTGAATAGCAGCAACCAGCTGCTGTAGTCAAGTAGTACATTCCAGTCCATCAATTGAAGACCAACATTTTAAACAAAGGATGTGAAGGGATCATTGTTGAATTACGGCTTCCTTCTAGCCATATGACTGCTTGCAAGATTTCATGGCTGACTAATGGGACTATAGGATAACATGAGTGATTGCTCATGCAGGTAATGAAAAGTTAGACATAAAATTAAACCCTTAATAAACTTACCCAGGAGGCAAAGGGAAATATTGAATTTAATAATAAATTCTACTGTTTTGTTACAGTGACATTAATTGGGCTCTCACTAATGTAAGAAATTCTTGTTTCTTACTCATTTCTCTTCTGAGCTGTTCGAAGTGCCAAACATGTCAGTCACTCAATCCCATGATTTTAAAAAATGGAATGGTTCCCCAAGTCACCACAAGCTCATAGTTTATTGCTCAATAAAAGCCAGTTGCTGAGATATACTGTATATTTGACTAGGTTGCAATTTTCGGGAACAACATAGGATTTTCCAGTTTAAAGAAAATTCTTTGCAGTCTCTCCCTTTTTATGACTTTTGGAATTGCATCACAAAAAAATCCATGGGCTGACCATAATGTTTGCTTGCTGTTTCCTTCCTTCTTTTCCATTATATTTATTAGATTTTATGAAAGATAACATGTCTTGCATATATTGAATGCAAGAAAAAGACAAGAGACTAAGCAACCAACAAACACAAGCAACTCCTGGGTGTTTGGTAGAGCTCGGACACATTATTTATTTATTTTTAAATAGAATTTTACACCAAACGGGAGTCAGGATACTAGGTGCTTCACCCTAGGTTGATTCCTTCTGATCTAAATGGATGGAAGGGACAAGGGTAAGACCAAGATTGGGCCCAGGATAATCCATTGGCCAGGCCTCCTGCATTTATCTTTACTATCACTAAAGGATACTAAAAATAAAAACAATCTGTGACAGGCCAATGTCATCGATTATAAGATCTTTGAAGGCCCCATCCTGTTTACTCACAAGCAGTGGATTGGTCTGTAAGCATGTCTGCATTCCCCCAAGATGATCACATGGCACATTCTGATCATCCCAGGATTATGAAACCGATGTACCTGAAATTTGGCATGCATACTAAGGAGACTCCTGGGCTGCACACCTCAGTATTACTTGGTTTCTAAACACATCTATTTATTAATTAAAAATAATGTAAATATCTTAGCATGGTTGAAGCTGATAGTACCACCTGCAATCCCAAATCAGTCAGTAGTTTGCATACTGAGGTGTATCGGACCGTGAACGAAGCAGTTCCGGAGCTAGGTGCTTTGGTTAGTGAGTGAGTGAGAGAGACAGAAGAGTTTTCTATGCAACCTCACTGAACCAGAAGCACGTGAAGACACTGGCTATAGAAATAGACTTGCATGCAGATACACTATGCAACACGAGTGAGTGCAAGGTTTTGGCTGCAGATTGAGCTCTTCCCCTTCTCGTCGTTTGCTCCAGTGAAAAGAATGTGTATATCCTGTGGAGCAAAGCTACTTGCCTTTTCCTCTCATGCCCTTTCTCTAATATTTGAAAGAAGCTGTCCACTATTTTCCTGCTAATCATTCAATCAAAATGTATTTCTTTGTGCCTCTTCTAAAAAAAAAGTCTTCTCTACTTTATTTTTTTCTGATATTATTATTATTATTATTATTATTATTATTATTATTATTATTATTATTATTATTATTATTATTATTATTATTATTATTATTATTTTAAAAGAAAACCTGTTCACTGAATGCAACAAGATGGCTTTATAATTGTCAGACTGGACAGACTCTGTGCATCGAAAGGTAGGCAGTAGCTTCATGACTGACAATATGGGTGACCGGTTGGTACTGTGCAAATCTGGTCTTTTTCAAAACCTCACACAGCATATTTTGTCCGATTCCATATTTAAAAGGTGCTCTCCCTTCTGACATATATCTCAATGCGCTCACAATTATCCTGATATTTATGCCCTCTATAGTTTTTGGACACAAATCAAATTCTAGAGGTCAAAACAGTAGCCCTTAGAAACTCTTATAAAGGTGCAAATGCAATTTCTGTCTGAGTTTAGTTGTTTTTAAATAACAGCAGGAGTTTTTTTAACAATTAAAATTTTAGTCACCTGTTACAGTGTTTTTTAAACTAGTTGCTGTAACTCATGACATCACTGAAAAAGTAGGTTGTCATGTTATTTCTTAACTTTTTTTTACTTTTGGAGGGAGATTGGTGAGAGAATGGCTTAAAGCTTGGGGGGGATATTTAAAATCCTTCAAAAGATGTCTTTAAAAGGTAACCTAAAAAGTAAACTAGAAAATATTGTACCCCCCTCAATATTGTATAACAGCATTCACACTTCCAGAAGAGAAAAATGAGTGTGTTACATGTTACTAGTAATGTGTTGTTTCCATGCTTTGGGAATTCATCTGTCTCTACTCTTGGACACATAAGGTAACATCACTTTACAGCTGTCAGAAGAAACAACTAGCTGCGCAGCAACCACACTTGGCAACCACAAGATGCATTTGGGGAATTGGTGTTGTCAGGTTTTGATATTAGTTCTCTATGGGATAACTACAATAATTAATAGAGGATAACGAGGATCCTAATGAAATTAGAAATATTGTTACTAATGACACATGGCAAGCATACGCAATGAGTTTTACAGCTCAACTAGATTTTGAATCCTAACTTCTGCTCACTGTAGCCAGAGGCACAAGTCAATATAGTTGTTGAACTTGATCAGTCATATTTTAATAAACCAACATTATTTTCTTTAAGAATAACAATCATTGTTATGTTACAGATTAGATAGGTTATAGGTCAGATTTTACAATGTTGTTTTTGTCTTTAGGCAATATATCAATTGACTTAGAAGAACAACAACTCAGACTGAAAGGACATATGGACCATGAGCTGTGGATGTATGAAATGTCTTAGTTTTCCCTATGTACCTTTAAAGCTGGCTGCATCACATTTATTCAGTATTATGATTAATGGCTGTGCAGAGACCCATCGTCAACTCAACCTTCTCTGTAGATTTTTCTAATGTATCTGTTTATATTTTTTAAAAAAACTATCTAACCTAATGGCCATAACCAAATTTTGTCTTTCTGAAACTTGATTCATTGTGCAGAAATAAGGAACTCAGACTATTTGTGCAATTAACAATTGTGTAAATGGTAAACTGTAGGTATGAAGGCTCTAATGGGAATTGGGACTGTAGAATGGAGGGGGAGAAGTTTTTAGTTCATTTAATTCTTCTGAGACCAGAGCCCCTGTGCCTACTAATTGCATGGGGGTAGGGAGGTTTGTTTACTTCTGCATGCAAAGAGTACGTGGTGGCAAGGTCCTGATCCTGGCCACCGCACAATGACACTTGATTTTTAAAAAGACACACACATTAGAAAATCAGTTTTCTGGATTTTATGGAGATTCACCATGCATAGAGGAGACTCTCACTGTCACAAAATCATTGCCCATGTGAGGAGAGCAATGAAAATGTTTGCGATCAGGCTGGGGCTAACATGCTCCACCTGCTTACCAGTTTATTCTCTGATAAGTAAGGTTTAATCAGGCCTACAAACCCTGAATTCCTCTCAGCTAGAGCACTCTAGCAGAGAATTCAGTGCTCCTCACCAAACGCTAACACTCATGATTCCATAGGATAGAGCCATGAGGATTAAAGTGGTGTCAAACTGCTTTAAATATACAGTGTAGATACGATTAATTCAGTTCCTATTTTCCAGCACATGTTATCTGTTGTCTTACAGGAGGCACCTAATGCTTGCTGTGATTTAATTTTCCATCAGCAAAAATGGAATAGTAGAACTCTGCTAATTCATAGAGGGGTAGAGAGGCGACGAAGATTAATGTGAAAGACAGGGCATTGGCATAAAGAAATAATGGGGTCCTGCTAAGTGCCCAAGACTTTTGATTTGAGCACATGGCTCCATTAGTCTCTGCTGATAAAAAAAAAAAAAAGAATGTCCTAAGAGTGGCAACGTGTATGTGAATTCTATGTAATTGCAGAACAACAGATACTCGGGATGCTGATCCTGTAATGTGAAATAGTCAAGAAGAAATGTTGTTGAAACAAAAAGTCTCTGCACTAAATACAAAGGTAGCAAAGGAAGGAGAGGGAGGGAGAGAGAAAGAGAGAGAGACATGGAAAGTCCATGAAAATTTAATATGTTAGCCATTAAAGTACACCATTTATTTCTAATACTAATATAACAAGGATGTCTAAGTACAACAGCATGTGATGATTTGCTCTTCTTAATGGTTCTGTCATAAATCTCTTTGATTACAATCAGTGAAATTCTGAACTTTCCCTGCTAGTTCTGTGCCAAATTATTGCTACAATGGCAGAGTGGAAATTTCTGATAGTGAGGTGTGATCAAATGTAATTCACTGAAGAAATGTGGAGCTTACTTGCCATTCTCCTGCAGAAGAGCTGAAGCAACACAGCCTAGCCACTCTCACAACATAATATGAATCAATTTAATTAAAAAAAAAAAGAAAGACAGAAAACACACTTGTAATTATGTCGAAAGGATCATACAAATAATCAGTTTTTGGAAATATTATATGGAGAATATGACTTAAAACTTCCAGTAAAAGTATTTCCTAGAGGATAGCATGCACGTGTATACACACACACACAAACTTGCATTAGTTTAAGAGCTCAGGACATAGCTTTTCTAACTGACAAACTGCTCAGATACTCAGCAAAGTTGTTTGAGTAGTGGGTAGGGATGGGTGTTTGGCCCAAAGGCAAAGAAGCAGCAAGTGGGCAGCTGTCAGGAGGAAGAAAGAGGCATTTTTTAAAATTGATCTGTTAGTGGCATCATTTCTCTGCAAGCAAGATGAACATCTCCCTGACCATAGCTGGATAGAAATGCTTGTGCAGCATTTTCTCCTCTTTTGCCTTTCCTCCATCTTTTTCCTCTCCTTATGTGTTTTACTGTTTAGTTCTATGTCTAATGGCAGGAACATATACGTCATTTTTTTAATTGATGTGAACCCTGTTGGAAGAGTAAAAATGCAATCAACAAATATCCCCCTCTCCCCCATCACCCATGTTAACATATCTTTCTTCTTTTCCTGATGATCCCAACTAACTAGGAATCACTTAATGATTGTGATGGCATCATTATGCCACATCTGAGGGTAAGCAAATCTTACAGTAAGGAAACTTTTATAAGTGAAAACAAAATAAAAATAAAAAGTAATAAAAAGACAAAAACATGGTGGCACTTTAAAGACTAACGTTTATATTTTTTAATGTGAGCTTTCATGGACAAGTCCACTTCATTAGACACCTAAATACTTCCTGCTCTGGCCAATCATGATGGTCAATATACTCAAAACCTATTTGGGGCATTGCTTTCTGGTCAGGCACACACTTTAATTTCTTTTGCTGTTATCCATGAAATATTGCCAAGAGGAGGCACCTTTCAATGTTTATGTGTTTGTGAAAATACCCTTTTCTGGTTTGGCCCCATAAATAATTTATTTAAACTCACTGATTTTTCAGATAGAGGTGGAGTTAGCCAGGGGTTTTGTGGCATTCATCTGTCAGTCTGCAAAATTTTCAGAAGAGAAACAAACATTGTCCATTGAGTTTTCCCAACAGAAAATTTATAGCTATTCAGTGCACTTTAGCTTTAATATCTTGACTCTAATTGGAGATTCTCACAGTGCTTCTCACAAAGAAAATATATGCTTTCCTGAATCCAACAGGCTACTGTTGAGATTTCTGATTAAAATCCATCTGACAATACTGAATCATCCATGGGTTACTAAAATTCACTTTCAAACGACTCAGGTTTTGGGATTTCGTAAAGTCCTATTACAGCTTTCTAACGATTCAACATACTGTTTTGTGTTTCCTCAAATAATGGAACTTCCTAGGAAGCTTGAAAAGAATCCACTTCCTCTGAAGGGGAGAACTCTGCAGACTGAACATAATTTTTAGACAATCAATTTATTTACAAAACCAGCGCAAGTACCTGGCTTTGCACATTAGACCAAATAGCGTGAGATACAAAATACTGCAAGAAACATTACTGTGGTGTCAAAATTTCCATCTGCTTTAAGGGAAGTCACAGAATGTGGAGTCTATGGACAGTCCTCTTTTCTCATCAGGAGTCCTCCACAAGACTCTTGGCTGTTGATTTAGGACCTTGCCACTACTGCAGCATATCCTTGAATGATCTCCTTTCCATCTAATTGCAGAAAAATTGAACAAGAAGGTGACACTTAGCAAGGTGTAACAGATGAAATAAAGCTGCAATCCAAGCCCAGGTCATTGGAAAATGCAAAATTTTCCTTTTCACTCCAGAGATGACTTGACTCCTGGCTCTAGCCATTACCACTCTGAATGCTTCTTGTCTTGCTCCACCATTCTTGCAGCCATTTTTGGTGTGTTTGCTTCTTGTAAGGTGTAATTTTAGGGTGGTGGTTCTGAATCTTGGGTCCCCAGATGTTCCTGGACTAAAACTCTCAGAAGCCTCCAGCACTAGCTGTACTGGTTAGGATTTCTGGGAGTTATAGTCCAGGAACATCTGGGGTACCAAGGCTGGGAACCACTGGTCCAGAGTCTCACTCTGGACTCTGGGTGTTGCCATTCTCAGTCTGCCCGCCACCCTGTAATCTGAGTTATTCTTCCTGCAGGTTTTACTACTTGATTTACGGCAAACTGGCATCTTATTGTTTTAATAGGAGCCATTGTCCTAGGTCATAGTTAAGGAATTCTGCCATTGCCGGATTTGCTATGACAGGCACTGGTAATTTCCAGATATTTAAGACTCTCCTGCATCCTGCTGTCTCCAAAGGCTTCCATGGGGCCAAAGGGATCCTAAGGGAGCCTAGACACCTGGGCGGAGGATAGGACACTTTTCAGTAGCAAAATACAGCCATGGAAGATGGCCTCATCAGGCTTATGAGATGTAACTGCATGTTACTGGATTTCAGCCATTGAATCTGTTTAGACTAAATTGCAGGCAAGACAACTCACCAAAGGCTGGCTTAGTTATTACACTTTAGCAAACTGCTTAGGCTCCGACTTTGCTGAGTCTCTAGTGAAAGGAGTTCCATTACGAGGGAGATGCTTGCTGTCTGAGCCTGGCACAAAGTATCATGGGCCAGTTTTGACTACAATAAATATCTTGTTGACCTGGGGGTCAATAGAACTTGTCTGAAAGAAGTGGTCGCTTTTGAGTCTTTTGCTCCCCTGTTTGCAAGATCCAGCTGGCAACGGTTCAGAGCAATTTGTTTTAGCCTAACAAATCTTTTGGACAGGGTGCCCCCAAGTAACCGGGAGAGACAAAGGCAATCTCTTTTCATACACAGGAACTTCTTAAGTACTGTGAACTTAGCTCCCTCTGTTTAGCGTTACTGATCCGTTAGTCTAAACATGGTACAAGGCTGTTTGATGGGAATCATTTCCAGTAAGAGAGGATGTTTCCTCAGCAGTTTCAAGTTGGCTCTGACTCAGGCATTCTCAGGGGACCCTATTTAACTGATCATTAGGGAGACAGCAAAAAGGCATTGAGGAATTTCATAACAAAGACGTGTATCCTATAAAAGACCTCCTGAGAATGCTCCTGGCCATGGGCTCTCGGCATGCTTGAGAGATTTTATTAATGCTGCTGAAAAAGTAGTACTGTAGCCAATCTATTATTCGTGGAGAATTTTAAAGATGCTGTATTGTACTTGTTCCAGCAATATGATGAACTGCTGTGCTTGTAAAAAGCTGTGTTCAAACAAACCATAATGAAATGTTTAGAGCCGATTAACACCCTTTATTGGAACTTGCTAATCGATGCAGAAAGGGTTGGAAGCTGCTAAATGGCTGACACTCAGAAATATCCTGATTTTTCTAGAGACATGTCTCTCATGGGCAAAGCAACTGTTTAAGTAGCATGGAAGGCACAACACTGAAAAGACCCTAATAGGATTGCTCTATTGACCCTCTGCTCATTGGTTTTTATAGGCATTCTCTATATATCTGCCCACTTTAACACAAATCTAGCCTGCAATTAATACAACCTGACAATTGGTTGATTTCTTGCATTGACTGGGTTGTCATACTCTCTCTGAGGTGTGCTTATGGCATAAACTATGTGCTCCATTAAATAGTTAGGCTGGGATCCAGTGAGATATTTCTGCATGCACAACCCATGTTGTACGAACAGCTATGCTATTTGGCAAAGTATCTGTTGCGTAACTCTTTGTGCAAGAAGTTGTACAATCAGTTGTGAATCAGTTATGCACAGATATCTCTTGCCAGATAGTGCAACTATTCGCACAACATTAACAGCACACACAAACACATACAGAAATCCTGAACATTGGCCACTGTGTGCATGAAAAGAGTCTCTCTTTTCTTTTGTTTTTTTTGTCTTCAATATTTATTGATTTATCCAAAATCTTTATATGTCGCCTTTCTCCAAAAGGATCCAAGGCAGTTTGTAGTATTAAAACAAAAAAAGCTAAAAGCTAAATAATAGATTATTACAATATTTTAAAAAGCATCACACAGATATCAAACATACCCTTTCTTTCACTGTTAAAGGCAAAATAACCTTTTGGTGCCAAAGGTTTTTTACTTTCTTTTTAAGACACCACATGGGAAGGAATTTTATATATATATATTTCAGACAGGTTGGGCTGAAAGTTTTAATTTCTCCTCCTTCCATTTTTTTTAAAATCCTGATTCACATCAGGACCACATGCAGTAACTTGAAGAAAGAAGGTGATCATAAAACTGCATATTCTGCATATTCAATGTAGTGTGTGGCCTAAAGCAAAGCAAAAAAGCAAAGTGTGCTGCTTATATACCACCCCATAGTGCTTAAAGCACTCTCTGGGTGGTTTATAAGTTAATTATGCAGGCTTCACATTCCCTCCCCCCCCCCCCCGCCCCCCAAGCTGGGTACTCATTTTACTGACCTTGGAAGGACAGAAGGCTGAGTCAATCTTGAGCCTGGGAATAAACCCTGGGTCATGAGCACAGTTTTGGCTGCAGTACTGCAGTTTAACCACTGCACCACAGGGCCGAGGCCACATACTTAGGATATAGTTTTATTTTATATGAGACACGTGTCTATATTTTTTACTAAGAGTGCAAACAGCAGCTTCAGAAGAGCTGGAGAGCATTTTCATCAGGACTGGTAAAAGTAAAACATGTTATATCTTCTTTATCCCTATTGCAGTCCCCTCCACCCATGTTGTAGATGTTTAAAGAGAGCAGATGTTTAATCAGAGCAGGCATGTATTCACACATCTTTGTCATCATGTCTTGTTTGGCTGTAGTCCTCATGTTCAAAAGTCCTCCAAAGGAATGAATAGCTCCGTATATATTTTAAATGACCTCACAATAGCACTTTAGACTGCAGTGCTTAGCTGGGTACAGTATATGCCTCTAAGTGGGACTTAGTTCTGCATAAACATGCATAGGGTAGCACTTCTGATATGCTATCAGTTTCAAAGCTTTCTGCTGGTAGCAATAATCTCTTAACCTATGTTACTACCATCTTCATTTGTGAAATATGACTGAACCTACATCTGCCACCTATGGAAACATACCTTAATTTTTAATGGTTGGAATTGTGTTGAAGAGATTGCCCACACAACAGAAATAGTGCATGTGATTTACAGGGTCTGGCAGGGACTGGTCATGCACTGGTTGATAACTTGGTTGTGCAATGCACAATCCACCAAAGGATGAAAACTGCTTGTGCAATTACCATTATGTCTCCATTTTTTCCCCAGTAGAAATCTGGCTGCTTTATTCTATTTGCACATCCTCTATGAAAACCACAGACATTTGGCACCAGTTCCTTGGGCATGTCAGGACTTCAGGAATCAAGATTTTTCATGCTTGTTGCTTAAGTGCCTAGTGAGTGCACATAAGCCTGTAATTTCCAGCTAGACCGCACTGTACTTATGTACAGGTAATGTTGGTGACTACAGCAGTGTGGAGCAAGAGCAAATGTGAAACAAATAACAGAGAGGCGAGTGGGTGCCTGACTGCGCTCTTGCACTGCAGTCTGATGCAGCGCTGAGATATTAATAAGGATTGGAGCCTGATAGCATTCAATATGATCACATATGGCAGTATGTCCATCCTGGGACTGTGACAAGGCTAGACTCATTACTGCAGGGGGGGGGGGGGGAAATGTTAGATGCTATCAGATGAACCTGTTTATTCTCTTACCCCTGAGATCCTAGAAATCAACATGCAAAAACCTTGGAGAGAGCCTCAGGAAACTGGAGGCAGAACTTCTGCACACAGTTATGCTCCCCCCAGACAGATTGAGCTCCCACATGTGGGAACACCTGTATACAGAGCTATGGAGGATGCATACATGTAGATGCTTAGAAGAAACATTCATTTACTTAACAATAGGGCAGGATACTTCAAACAGGAAGGGACAGAATAACTCCACAGCTGCTGCTGATTTGCCCAGAGAATTTGCAAACTCGCTTGTTTTATTTACAAGACAAGGTTTCAGAAATCTTTGATGTGTCAACATATTCTTTTGAATTTGGGGTAGCAGGCACATCCTGTGTTCTGTGCTCAAAAGGGTGGGGGAGAGTGAAGATAAGAGCATGCTTTAAACGCGTGGCAAATATGCTCCAGGATTTCTGGAAATGCATACTTCATGCTACGGAGATTATAATTTACTGACAGAAATTGATGGATGTTTTCAGGTCTTTTATATGGTAAAAAAGGAAGATCTCCACACATGGCTTACAAACATCCCTTATTTCTTGCTTTCTAATCATAGCAAATTTCTTGCCCTCTAATCATAGAGGATGATGCCAAGCCTGGGCTTTCCATGAATCAGCATGAGACCCTTGTCTCATGTGGTGGACCAGGGAGATGGGAGATAGGATATAATCTCCTGAACCTGAACTCAGAGCTGTTTCAGCACCCGGTGCTACAGACCTGTTGCCAACGAGAAAGCCAGCATCAAGGAAGCCATTCCAGACAACCATCCAAAACAAAACAAAAGTGGAGGCAACAGTTGTATAACAAGAAACAAGCAAAGTACAAGAAGCACACGGCTGTGTTATATTATAAAAATGGCACATGATGACATAATGCATGTGTAAGAATATACTAATAACAAATTAGTGTAAGGATACATTTCATAAATGGATGTGGGTGGCGTTGCAGGTTAAACCGCTGAGCCACCGGGCTGTCGATTAAAAGGTTGGCAGTTCGAATTCTCCCATTGCTTGTCCCAGCTCCTGCCAACCTAGCAGTCTGAAAGCATACAAATGTGAGTAGGTACCACCTTGGTGGGAAGGTACCGTCGTTCCGCGTCATGCTGGCCACATGACCACAGAAAGTGTCTACGGACAAACGCCAGCTCTTTGGCTTCCAAACAGGGATGAGTGCCGGCCCCTAGAGTCGGACACAGCTGGACTTAATTGTCAAGGGAAACCTTTACCTTTACCTTACCTACATTCAATAAATCCAAAGAAGGCTCGACCAGAATGTAAAATATAGATACATACACAATGCAAACCTAAAAGCAAAGGCTTTATTCAACTGTGGAAGTTACCCAGTTTCAGTTGTTGCCTTCTGTGTCAGTACTTCATATGCAGCTGCTGTGGTATGAACATTCTGGGTCTCCAGAAAACTCTTGCTGACTTAATGTGTCAAGAAATAATAATTACAATAGTAAGCTGGCTGTACTCCAGAATCTTCACTCCAGTTGTCCCTTTCAGAGAGGAGCTTTGTCATGTAATAGCACTGGCTGTGAATCCTCCTCTTCATCTCCCCCATCGGCATGGGGTGCTGCTGCTGATATACTATCTCAGGGTTTGTTCTAGGCACATTTCTTAAACATTCCTTAAACCCTTGCATGGCCAGAGTGCCTTCTGCTGCCTTGAAAAAAGAAGGGTAGAAATGATGCAACACGTATGTCACAAGGTGTTGGGAGAAGCAAGCAAACCTATGTGCTTACCGATGGTGATGCTGGTGATTAGTCATTTAAGAGACTGCCATGCAGAACCTCTGGAGCCCTTGGTATGCACCCCAGAACATTGTTGTTCTGACAAACTGCTATTGCCCGTTTGCTCACCTGACAGAAAAAAAGGATATAAAAATTAATAAATTGCAAATTAATTGTAGTTGTCATGAAAGGATAGCAAATGGTGAGTAACTTTATTTGTTTATTTATATTTATTTGTGCTAAAGTAACTTGGGTAGCCTTGGAGCATATGCAGCTTGGGGGAGAAGACCATTTACTGTTTTGTCTCAGTCTTCAGACGATCTTGAGCTATCCCTAAGGTAGCAACACAATAAAAATCAAATTGTCCTGCCCATTTGTGGCACTGATAGAATAATCTAATTATATTTACTCAGAAATAAATCCTACAGTGTTCAAGAAGGCCTACTCCCAGACAGGCTTGTAGAATCAGGAATGCAGAGCACTCAAAATTTGGAATATGAATCTCCCCATATTTGGGATATTTCAGAGTAATGACAGAATTGATCCCTCAGATATGAATCTTTCAGAAATAGATTTAAAAATTCCTTGTTATGACGTGCATCCCAAGGGCTCCACAAGCACAGATTCAGGTTCAAAGGCAGCCTGGATTCTTTTATTTGCATTAGAGGGCTAAGAGGTCCCACCATCTTACATACAAGAAGTACCTTTTCCTTGGTACCATAGAGTTTGTTGTTGTCTTGTGCCATCAAGTCAGAACCAACTTATAATGACCCTAATAGGGTTTTCAAGGTAAATGAGACATTTAAGGACTGGCTTTACAAGTTCCACACCCTCAGTGAGCATCCATGGCTGGGTGGATATTTGAACCCAAGCCTCCTGAGTCGTAGCCCATCACCCTATCCAGTACATCACACTGGGTACCCCAGAAAGTACCATAGAGTAGTGCCCCACAGAAAAAAAGGAAGAATGGAAAGAGGGATGATAACAACACTATGGGATGGGGAGACATTATATCAGAACAAAAATTTTGGAGAAAAGGCAAATTTTCTCTTTCTTTCCAGCAGAGGTTGTAGGCCAAGTCCTTCTCCCATCCAGCATTGCTTTTTTTTTTTTTAAAAAATGCTTTTTATATATAGTGAAGTGAAGCCACCATGGGGGGGGGGGGCGGATAGAGGGTAAGGTTAACTCCTGCTGAGGTCCTAATTGATATCAGGTTTAAAATGCCCCATAGAGTTATTGGGCATTCATTATTAGGACATTTTTACAGTCATAGACTCAAAGAATAATTTTCACCTTTTCTTAAAAAGCTCAGTTCTTGTCAATATGCATTGTTTTTCTGAATATGGTGCCATTATATATTTAAAACAACTGTTTGGAAAAAGACTTTTGGAATACAAAAGTTATATTGCAAATGAGAGACAGACTTCGGAGAGGTTTTCCAAGACTGCTCCCCCCCCAGCCCCCCTGCCTTTTTGTTCTGAATATTAACAGATGGTTTGGTTGACATGATATAAATAGTAACAGAGTAAAATGCTTGTCAGATATTTTAACCTGTGCTTGTTTGTGGTTTCTAAAATTCATGGTTGACAGGATGAACAAGCACTTTTTTTTTAAAAAAAGGAGCAGACTGAAGGGAGTTTGGGAGGGTGTTTTTTTATTGTTGTTTAATCTCTTAACTGATGTTATTATTGAATGTTAGTTTATGTTTATGCTGATTTCCTGAGTGTAAGCTGTGTAGAGTAGTGGCCTGGCCACTAAATGGGTGGGGTAAAAATTTAAATAAGAAAATAAATAAATTTCTTTTGGTATCCTTAGCAAAATAATGAAAAATTGTGGCTTCATTTGACAGCCTAGCTACTTAATGTGACTGAGGTAAATTAGGTCTAGATGGTGGCAGCTGCATACAGACACCGACTCACCATTGGGCTGAACTGCACATTACCTTATGGCACAATGGTTCCCAACTGCAACTCCCAAAAGCCTTCATCAGATTCCAGGCAAACCCCTGCTGAACAGGTGATCTGGCAACCTGGAGCAACAAAGAAAAGGGAAAAAAAACCCATAAGTTTTGTGGGCATTGAGGTAGGCAGCAAAATGTTCCCAGTAGCTACAAGTGGTTGCTGTGCTGCCATTCCTACTATAGGTTGCATCCACTGCATTCTCACTTTGTGGAGAATTTTTTTATTGGGTCTTAGCACTGTTGTTGGAGCTTGTGGAAGACTCACCACCGGCCCATGGGGATTCCCCACCCCCCGAGGCCCCAAGCAATAGTTTGTGCAATAAAGAAGACTCACAAATTGCAGCACTCACTGTCTTGCTCCAAATAGCATGATGGAGCTAACCATGTGCACCCGCCTCCTCCCTCTGCATTCGCCTCCCCTTTCTTTGGCTTTTCAGTCAGCTGACACACATAAGCACAACACAAAGACAATCCTTTTTTTGGGGGGGGGGGCTATGGTCACTGACCCCTGGCATTGGCTCTAAATGGATGGTGACAAGCACCCAGAATTTAAAGCCACCTCACACACAAAAATCAAACTTTCTCTTCCTGCAGATTTGTCTCTCTGCCTGGAGCCCTGGAGAAGCACACCAATTCCCTGACACCTGGTGACTTTGAGACTTGCCATTGCTATGGGTACCTCACTAGAAGAATTTGAGTGTCCCACATTCTCCAGCAGATGATACACCAAGGCATATTTCTTCTGATACTGGAGGTGATATGTAGCCATCCTACTAGTTGCTGCCATCTATTAACCTATTCAGTCCTCTTATAAAGCCATCCATGGTGGCAGCCATCATCGTATCATGTGGCAGTGAATTCCATAGTTTAATTGTGCAGGGTATGGGGAAGTACTTCCTTTTATCTCTCCTCAGTCTCCCACCAATCAGCTTCAGCCATAATCCCAGGTTCTAATTTATGACAGAAGGAGAAAAACCACTCCCTATATACTTGGGCAAGCTGCACAATGCCAGGGTGCCACCAGAAGAAAAGAATGGTAAACCACTTCTGAGTACCCTCTACCTAGAAAACCCTGATAAAGGTTGCCATAAGTCAGAACTGACTTGATGGCATACAATTATTATTATATACTTACTCCATTCTATGTACAATTTTATACACCTCCTCTTACGTTTCTTGCAGAATGTTTATTGATCTGACTTATCATATTACTGTCTAGTAATAATTTCAGTCTGCACTTTTCTACTGTTACTTTCCTTAAAAGTTTTGTGTTTCATTCTGCCACTTTTTGTACGGACTGTTCATATAAACTTCCTATTATCTTAAAAAGTATATCAGTACATAAACATTGAAGCATTTTCTGTGTTTTCCCCATTCCAGCAGCACTCAGTGTTCACAATGAAAATTATTATAGATAATTAACTGAAAGGGCTCGAAGATGGAAACTCCTTGCCACACCAGTGGCTAGTGATTATGTTTTCTAAGATAAGTGTCTCTGAATGGCAATGCCATTATAGAAAGAGAGGGTCATGGAAATTAGGCTGTAGGAAATGATTGTCCAAGCTGCCAGGCATGCTGATTTATTTCTACTCTGGGACTAACCTTTTTTGTGTCTTTTCTGGTATTGCTCATTTTTGCAGTGAGCAGCTTTCTTCCCCTTGTCTTGTCTACATCAACCTTTTCCACGTTAGGTTATGCAGAGGCAATACAAAGCCAAGCAAACCACACAGGTCACAGCTCTGTGTAAGTAAGTGGAAAGCTACTCTGTGAGTATAAGAATTAGAGTAAATATGAGGCATTGATAATCCTGTGAGGTGTAATTAAGGCCACCACTATTTCTTGGGTGCTCCCTCTTAGTGTAAAAAAGCTTCAGCTTGGTTTGTGGCAAACCTCAAATATTTGCCTTCAGTCTTGGAGAATTGTCAAACCAATGCAATTTGAGATCATTCATTTTCTTTCTCTGTATGTTCCTCAACCACCCAGTGCTGTAACTTACCACATTCAATTGTTCATGACAAAAGAAAAAATCTAAGCCAACACATTTACGGAGCCTGTTTTTGCTCTGCCTTTTGCTCTTTCCATCAATGTGATTAGGCTTTATGCTATCAAATCTGGGCATGGCTGGTCCAAGTAAATGAATGTTTCTACATGTCCCAACATTATGAATATGGTCAAATATTTGTTTACATTATAGAGTAACAAACAAAATGGAGACACTCTGACTATTCTGAATTGGGACAGTTGTCAAAGAGGTCTAAAGTATGTAAGACACCTGATGTTTCTGTGTTCATTATGAAATGTTTCTTCCGTCACATATTCCCTCTCCCTAACCCAGCACGCCTGAAGCTGGAGTCTCCCCCTCTCTCCACATGTGCTAGACTACAAAGGGTATGTGTGCAAATTTAATTTCAGTTCATTTAAAAAATAAGACTTTATTCAAAGCTCACAAAATTCAAATTTGTGAGAAAGTGAAGCTGACAGGTTTTCAAATCCTGTGAGGCATAGGTGGCTCATAAGCAAAGTTTGGTTCTTGTCCTAAAACCTTGGCATTGGGGCACCTCTCTACTCGATCCGTGAGTTGGCTGTACGCCTTGGGATGGGTGACAGTTTGGTCTCTCTTCATGCTTGATCAGAATGCACAGCATCTGCAAAAATCAAAGGGGGAGAAAAGTGAAGTGGTCACAATTCCCCATTCCTAACTATGAAACCTATCATCCCCAGTTCTAATGTCTGTGATGGTTGGGAATGATGGGAGTTGTAGTTTAGAAAATCAGGAAGAGACCAGCTGGATGGAGCCTACCCTAATCTCCATTCCAACATGGTCTGGTACACATCAGTCCTTCTAATAATGGCAAAGACTATGGGACAACATTGCCATTCCAGTCTTGTTTAGCTTAGACCTTTCTACAATTCAACAATTAAAGATGCTGGTAAGGCTCCTTTATTTTCCCCAGATTCTACCTGCTGTTCAGTTTCTTATCTACCCTTGCTTCCATGGAGAAGACACATACATGCTTTCTTCTCCTCACTCCTCTCTTAATTTTGTCTACTGTTAACCTTTACCTGTTGACTGCATGGTTCTCTCTATTGTAACTCAGTGGTTTAAGTATCTGGCTGCAGAGCCAGAGATTGGGAATTTGATTCTCTACAATGCCTCCTGTGAGTAGAGCTGGCTTGTGTGGCCTTGGGAAAGCTGCATAGTCCCAGGCACCCCTAAAAGAAAGGAATGGTAAATCACTTCTGAGTATTCTCTACCTGGAAAACCCTGAAAAGGGTTGCCATAAGTCAAAATTGACTTGACAGCACATGATTTATTATTAACTACTGTGTTGTAACACAAGCAGACCAGAATGATTTAACCGGCAGTATAGCTTTAAATGAGATGGACCTTTAAAATAGTTCCATACCAACTGAAGACTGGAACAAGAAAGCTTAGTTGCTTGGCATGTTGGCAGTATTTTGTGGTCACAAAGGGAAAGAAGAGAGTTGAAAGAATTGACGTGTTGTGTGTAAGACAAAGAAAGCTGGATTGTTCCAATGAATCAGCACTTCATTAAGTGGTAGGTGACTCATCATCATCACTCCTCACTACAGCATTGCTAGGCTGTAATCATAATTTTTTCCAAGTGGTTAGCCAGGGCAACGGTACCATTTCCCATAGATAACCTCAACCTCCAAGGTTCACACTTAAAAATATGTTGTAGTATCATTGCTCAGCAGGAGTCACCTGGGGAGGTGAAAGAACATGTGCTTTATATTCAATCATTGCCATCTATAGATGTTCTGGGAAATATACCTCCCCTTATTCTAAACCCTTGAGAAATGCTGGTAGTTAGAACTAAATGTAATGAGCTAGATGTACTGAGATGGTATACGAAGTCCCTTCCTGTGTGCCTTTTGCAATTGGCAGCATCCATAGGAGAGTGCCTATAATGGTCCTAATGGTGGCACACAACTATCTTTTGTTAAACTGTTGATTTGGGGGGGAGGGAATGAAAGCAATTTCCAGGATGTGTCCTGTCTATTCCACAAATGTTTATATAACTCTTTAAAAGGAGATAAGGATGTTGTTGGGTTGATAAGGCAGTAGGTGATACAGAAGACCTCTGCATGAGGACATAGAGAGAATTCCCAATCTGGAGTAGACAGCCTTGGGACAGGTAGACACAATAGTCTGAGATAAGTCAGCTTCCTATGTTTGAAAGACAAATTATCCTGTAGTTTTCGTTACTTGACAAGATTGATGGGCACCAATACAGCTTTTAAAAAGATTGGATGAGTTTGCAGTGTACAAGACTGTCAAGGGCTATGAGTCATGATGGTTATATATTAGCAGCTGGCTCCAATATCAGCTGTTGGGGACAACCAGGCAGGAAGAGTGGTATTGCGCTCACGTCCTGCTGGTGGGCTTCCAGTAGGCATCTAATTGGACACTGTGAGAAACAGGATGTGTTACTTGACAGGCCCTTTGTCTGATGCAGCAGGATAACTCTTACTAGGTGTGTGTGGAAGCCCCTCAGACCTGAATAAAGGGAATAACAGACTGGGGGTGACCACTCTGTACTGTACCCTTTAAGAGACATTCTGACCCACTTTGTCCCCAGAGCTGTGATATTATTTGTGTGTTTCCAGAGCTCTGCTTTAAAAAAAGAAGAAGAAGAATGATGAGTAAACAGAAATAGCTATAACCTGGCAGAGGCTATGCAGCGTATCCATGCAAAGTTGATATAACAATAGAGTTTTCAAATCATCATCATCTTGGAAATGCAGAGCTGGAAGGGACCCTATGGATTCTTGAGTCCAGCCCCTGTTGACAAGGCACAGTGGGGAATCGAACTCTCAACCTCTGGCTCCACTAAACCACTGAGCTATCCAGCATTTAAAAAAAAAATCATATCTTCAAAGTACATAGAACAATCACTCGCATGTTTGTGCATATACACAATTTTAGTAATGTAAATAATATTTCAGTAAAATTTCATAACTTAAGCTGAGTGAGAGAACAAAGAAAAAAGAGGAATATTCTGGAATGCAGAATGGCTGTCTAAACAGCAGAAGTCCATATGCCAGCCCTTGAATTTTTCTCCAGAAGTAACTACAGTAGAAGGAGTTCTTGCCATGTACAGAGTAGACATGGAAAGGGCATTGCTTGCGGTAGGAGAACTGGAGATGTTCTGCAAAGCTAGGGTGTGGTGACTGGATAAAATGTAGGAGCCAGCCAGCCATTCCTGTCAGTGCCTGGCTTCAGTGCTGGTTTCTAAGGCATTGTTCCTTTCTCCACCCACATATATGGAACACCCACACAGTAACAGCGAGGTTTCCCAGAATGAAACTGGCAAGAAATATACACAGCATTTGGCTCTTATTCCAACCTTGAACTTTAACAGTTTTTTGTTGTTGTTTAATTACAGAACTGATTGTAATAATGGTATGATATGATGGTAGAGGATGTAGAGTTTAAAAGCAGGTAGAACACAGACGACGATGCCCTAATTCTTAATTCCCATTACAAACCTCTCAAAATAAGTGGTTGAATGGTTTGCAAAGCCATTTTGATAAGACAGGGATGCTTCCCACATTAATTTTTCTATAAAGAAAGAAATGCTAGGGAAATAGTGCAACATTTATTACAGTCAGAAGATGCTGCAGTAGCCTTGTAAGTCTTTGTACACCAGAGTGAATTGTACCAATTGTGGAAAGACATACGAAAGTAATCCCCAATTATTTTAGTGTATGGGAGAGAGCTCGCTGCTGACTATCTTTCCAAAGTCCATACAGCAGTTAATCAGTTTCCATGTAGCTTTGGTGGCTCATGCTTCCCTTGGCCCCAGGACATATTCTAAAGGAGAGCTGGGGAAGTCACTTTTCAGATGAATGGACATGATGAATGTTCCAGCCATCCACAGCTGACCAACGGTAGGATGATGCTCTGGGATCCAAGGCATCACTCTTCCAGCCTCTAGTTAGGGACGGTTTGAACCTATGATTACATTCTCCCTCCTCACAAGTAACTTTCTAACCTCTGTTCTGAAGGCTGATGATGTAACCACATAGCTGAAGCTAAGCATATCTGGGTTTTGATTTGTGCCAGTATGTAAAACAAGTTGGGTAGCTCATGTACTTTATGCTGAATGTAATGACAGGGAAATTAGCATGCATTGCCAAAATAAATAAATAAATAAATCCCAAATAAAATGTTATTAGTGACAGGAGACAACTTGGGCCTCCAAGATATCTGAGACCTCCATTGTGCAAAAGGAGACCCTCTACCCACCAAGTCTCTCCATTTACTTTGCACTGTTGATAAGGTCTGTGTTACTCCACATTTACTCTGTATGCCTGACAAATAATGGAAATGGGATACTAGAAGGGCCGCTGCAGCACCTAAATTACTCACACATAGGCAGAAGAGATGGCAATATTTGCAAGAAAGCTTGTAGGTGCTAATTTCAGAAATGTCTAGGTGCAAATATAGAAATGATGTAATTTAAATAGGAATATATATTAGGGATGACTGAGACTAGCTGAGATTGCTTAGTCTGTTCTCTGAGAACAAATGGATAAAAATAGGCAACATCTCCCTTGTGTCTTTTCTTTTCAATCTTTAAAGTAGGTTTGGTATTTGTTTCTTTATTATTTATTCGAAATATTTTTATCCTGCCTTTCTCCTTAAAAGGACCCAAGGTGGTTTACAACAATTAAAATACAATATTTAAAAGCTAAAAACAGTAAGTATACAAATATTAAAAAAAGAATTAAACAAGTATTATATTAAAAATGGTAAATAAATTCAATACTAAAAACATATTTAAAAACATCAGAGCACAACAATCCATTTTAAAAATGGATTGGTATGGTATGAATTGTCCGATTAAAAAGCATTTTCAACTAGTGAACTATCTGACAGCCTTCATAGAGAGCAAACATCCACAGCCTGGCACTCTCCAGATAAATAAATCTCTGTGTTGCTGACCATTGGCCATACCAGATAGCACTGATGGAAACTATACTTCAAAACATTTGGATGGTGCCAAGTTAGGGAAGGTAGAAACAAAAGACTTCTCCTTTTTAAACAGGACACATTGCCATGCTAATAACAGTTCCCTGACATGTGGCAACGATGGAATTGACTCATACCAAGATGAACACAGAGGCCTCTGCCTCCAGACATTGCTACTACTATCCAGAAACTTAAACCAGCCCAGTTCAGTTTACTGGGAAAACTATTAATTGAATCTAATGAATGCTGTGCTGCAGCTGGATTTACGACAGACTGGATCACTCTGTGCATTCTGCACATGAAAACAGTCCAGCCGCAGCTGGGATAAGTTGCATGAATGTTTTTCAGTGTCTTAAAGGGTATTCTTAAAATTTGCAGCAGTATCAGATTATTTTACACAATGGAAATCCCATTCTTAAACCTAAGTGTGTCTGTTGTAGTGATAACAAGAATGAATATCCATAGAAGGCATCCACTCAGTCAAGAAACCATAGATTAAGGTCAGTGCCCTTGTGTTATTCTGAAACACGCCAGAAACCCACAGCCAATTTCTGCTTGTGTAAAGGAACTCATGTAATTTGTGGCAGCAAATTGCTGGTCGTTAACATACGTGTCGAATCATGTATGTGCCCAGGAATGCAACCAGGATGTTGTTAATGAGCAGCAGTTTGCTCCTGAAACTTATTTAATTTTCCATATGCAAGTGTAAGCATGCATGTAAAAGACTGAAATGAGGGAAATATATAGTATCTGAGTATGTCAGGCAAAACCCAAAGGAAAACAAACAAACAAAAGGCAAAAATTATGTGGCACCTTAAAGACTATTATATTTTAATGTGAGCTTTTGTGGATAAAGTCCACTTTGTCAGACATATGGAATAAAATGAAATACGGAATTCACATGTAAAACATTCAAACATTCATTGGCTTTAAGAGTTCGGGGTGTGTGGTTACATCTCACGTGCAGTAACTATCTGAGAAGTCAAGGATATAGGTGCTAATACATGCAATCATGAAAAATGTATCAGGTCTCTGTAGTTAGACCTCAGATACCATCAGTTTCACCCCTTACATGATAGTGTGTTGTGATTTCATGCCACACATACAGTTGCTTTGGAGGAATCAAGGCTGATTAGACATCACAGACTAAAAGAAGACAAATGCAATTCAAAATACACCTGGGAACATAGCTTATCCATTGTGTTATACCAACTTTATAATTACTGCTGTCACTAGGACAATCTTTCAAACAGATAACATGCATGAAGCTGACTGAATCAGTCAGCTTCATCTGTTTGAAATATTACTGAGAGCAACCCGCTAGTGTGAAATATATATATATGACAATGAAGGCCATCTTATTTCTGGATTAAAATAATGACTGAAAATTTTCTCCTAAAAGGAACTGGCTAATTACAGTGCCTGTAATTCATAGAATAAACTAGTGCTTCACATTTTACTGATATGATCAAGCAGCTCTTGAATGATGCTGACGATCAAGGATTGGCCGGCCTGCCATTAGGCAGAGTTTGCTGACTGCCTCAGGCAGTAGATTTTATGTGCCATGAGATGGCAGAAAATTGTGGGTCATTTAATTTATTATTGTTGCATTATTAGGTACGGGGAAAGGCACCAGTAAGATTTTTTTTCATGTTGCATCAAAATCACTTTATAGGCTCTAATTATGGCACATCACTGAATGGCTGTTGATGTCTTGTTGATCATCAATGAAGGGTTGAGGGGTATAAAAATATGATGACTCAGATTCACTAGGCACCGGAACTTCCAGCACATCTTTCATTGCAGCCTCCTACCTGCAGAAGTAGAAGATTTTGCTTCCAGAGTAACACAGAGTGTATATGAGCAGCCACAAACAGCAAAATTTTAGGAACTATGGTACATGTGCAGTTATGCTTGGATGGTCACCCAGAATATTTTTTCACACATCCCATATGTATTTTATAGGGAGAAAATGATCATAGAAATTCAGAAAATCATCTTATAAGTTCACATATTCTTCCTTAAGGCAGGATAGAACATTTAGCAGAACTATCTGAAGTCCAAGTTTGGGCAATATCTTCATTTGAATCACTCAAAAGTGACACATAAGATGAGTTATATCCAGAATTAATTTTAAAAAGGGGTGGATAGGGTTTCTTAGTTTTTGTAATAATGACACAGGGCAACAAAATGTGTTGAAAAGTATTGAGTTACTGGAAGATGATGAAGCATGAAATCTGGCCCAAAACTAGGCTGTTTAATTCCCACTGATTCAAAGCAGTCTGGCATGCTTGTTTGCAACCAAAGTCATTTATGAAACTCCAGGGTGAACTAAGTTCTAGAAGGTGTATGAATGGCATTCTTCAAGTTTAACACAAATGCAAGAGAAGGTGATACCTTTTATTGGATCTCTAAAAATAAAACAAATAGCAACCTTTCATGGATGAAATCCACTTCCTCAGACTCTAAGCACACATCTTTCATGGACAGTGCAGAAAAATTGTCCAGAAATTGATGTTACATATTTGGCAGATATTCTTCAAGTTTGTTTATCAACTTTCCAACTGCTTTATATTACTTACCTATTTCTTTATCACAGTACCTGTAAGTATGGGATGAAAGACAGAAATGAAATTTTAAAGTTTGCTTGGCATCCTAAAAGACAGCTTAGAGGTTTGAGCAACATCACATCGTCTTATCTCATGAGCAGTGGTCCACAGTTGGGGTTCTCCTTCTGGAGTCCCTGCCACTGGCAGTAAGGTAGATGGTAAGAAGGGAAATAGCTCTACCATAATTCTCTCCAAAGAGCCTTACCTGCTGCCTACACATGTGCACGCGCGCACACACACACAAACACACACCTGGTTGGGAATTTCATTTCACAAAATTTTGAGAAGAATTTATGAAAATTCACAAATACCTTCTTATTTAGGATGAAAAGAATTGTGATGAAGGATCTCGAATAGGAGAAACTGTAACTTTCAGATCTATCCAGGCCAAAGGTTTTGCTTATTCATCTCTGCCTCTGAATTCCTGTGTCTTCAACCAAGTTAGTACTAAATTACAATTACCACCCCACTTCCCCAGTCTCTCTTTTCAATGGTTCCTCAACCTTTAACTGTGCTGAGGTGCATGGAGACAACATCATCTTCTTTGCTGGGAATTTGACTAGGGCAAATAAGGGAGAATTTGATTTCAGCTTCTTTATGAAGATTTTACCATAATAAGAAAACTGCACATTTGAGTCAAAAAGAACTTCAGGTTTTAAAATGTTGAATGCAAGACAGAACAAAGCTGACTGTTTTCTGTATCTCTCAGCAAAATTCTTTTTATTTCCCTAAGCTTTTAAAGTTAATGTATGTTAATATTCTGCTTCTTTTACCAATGTGTTTTTAATTGACTAACATTTTTAACCTGTAATATTCTGTTTTCTTATCTGGTTTTATATTTGTGTATGTGGGGGGGGGGGGGGGATCCACGCTTTTGTAACCTTCCATTTAAATGCTGAATGTCCACCGAAAAGTGGCATATTAATTTCAGAAATAAAGAAATAAGCCAAAAATAAGACTAATTCAACTTGTAGTTTGTTGAGGATACTTTAAATAAGTTCCTTTTTGCTTTTAATAACCATCATCTTAGAACTGCAGAACTGGAAGGGATCCTATGGTTTGAGTCCAGCCCCTGTCATGGAGGCACAATGGGGAATCAAACTCTCAATCTCTGGCTCTACATCTTATGTGTTTATATGAAAGTTCCTAGGTCTTTCTAGTCATAGACAGAGCCCTAAGAAAGCCATTGTGCAGTTGTGTTGTTGCAAAACACTGGAAATGAGAAGCTTGCTGTTTTAATTCTTAACAGCATTTTTGTTGCTAAAGTGTGGTGAATAAAAGTATTCCTAGCCAGTCAAAATGTGGTGAAGAATCAAGAAAGAGCTTCCACTTTTAAAGATCTAATGAAAGAAACCCCACCCCAGAATAATTATTGATGGATGGCTCCCTGTACTAGCCAATTACTCTGAACACTTTGTGTTTCATTTCTTTATCTTGAAGTGAATTTTTCAGCCAGCTGAAAGATGAGACCTCAGGGGAATGGAGAGTGAGGACCATTAATCTGTTCAGTATTTTAAGTTCTGGCTTTATTTGTTTCTCTTACTTGGGACATGTTCTTTATTTTTCCTCCTGACAGTTTTCTCTGTTTTCTTGTTGCAGGGGGGGGGGGCATCAAAAAAGGAAGACGATCAGAAAGGGATTGGCTACGGTTAATATCACTCTGAGTCTTTGAAAATTGAAGTAGGGGTGGTATGTGTTAAATGAGAGGGGATAGAATTAGAAGCTAATATTTTCCTAATTGGCCCATTAATTATTTTTGATTGAAACCAGTCAGAGAAGTGCCTTGCTTCGTGTGATATGATAAAGGCCGTTTACTTACAGATGTGCAAGCTGCCTCATACGTTGGCAGTGCTGCTGGCTTCCGTCTTCCCTTCTCTCAACTTGAAGAAAGGAGAAAATGAATACAGTACCTGGACAACATTCTGCCTACCAAATGAGGAATGATATTACATGCATAGATGTCAGACGTAAGCCCTCCTACAGCTGTAGAAACTGGGATATTAGATGGATGGCATTTTGGGCTATCTCATCAGTCTCTTGAGCAGGCACTGGCTTATTCTGTGTGCAGATTATACTTCACACTTACAGTCCTTTATAAAGATGTATTATTGTGTTTTTAATTTCCATATTTGTGCTGTATTTTAGATTATCAGAAAAAAGTTACAGGAAGCATCAAAGTTCCACTAGCAACTTTCGGTGATATATTTTAGCCTGGGACTTTCTGAGGAGCAGGGACTAAAACATCATCTGCCACTCAGCTCAGGTTTCTCTGTTACACCTGAGCTTAGCTGCAATTCTCTTAGCACTGAGAGATAAATGAATTTTTCAGGAAGAGTGTAATGTTAAAAGCAATCCCAGTTGTAATGTAAAGCATTGGGGAATGGTTTGGTCTTGACTGGGCAGTGTAGAGCTATTGACTTTACAGAAGGCCCCCTTCTCAGATACTGATATGCACTGATCCCGTAGCCTACATACTTGGACTCAATGTATGGAGTGAGGTGGCTAGCGGGAAGGTCATGATGGGGAATCTGCTGTGTCTGATTTACCACTATATCACTGGTAAGTGACTGCCTCAATGCTAACACAACAATTAAGGAAAATATTGGAAATAACAACTAGGTTAATGAAGTTGTAATAAGTTACATGTTGTCTTGCAGAAGTGTAGTTGAAGGGCTGGATTTGAAATTTGTACAAGGACGTATATGAAGCTTCTGCAAATAGTAGGACATTTATGGTAGTGGAATTCAAGTTGTTTGGATACAATCTATGCAGTGATCCAAGTGCCCCACAAGAAAATTCTTCTGTCAGCCCAGCCAACAACAGAAGGAAGACGTTCACAGAAGTGAGACAGAATGGAGTTCATTGTCTGAGATTGACTAGTATCTCTGAAGCCCACATTTCAAAAGAATGTACCAGCAAGGACAGTTATGCCCAATGATGGCAGGTAAGAACATTCATACAGTTGCTAATGACATTCTCTGCACTTTTGTCATAAGGGGCATCCTATTTTTCTGGGTTTGGCACAGGGTTTGTCTCTTTGGAGGTAAGATGCCGGTTGCTATTCTCACAGCACCAAGCTGTCTGTACAGAGGTTACAGGTTAGAAGTACACATTATTTGCTTCTGAAATTAAGATAAAATACACTGCAACTGATGTCTTCTCAATTCTCAGAGCAACTCCATGACTTCATAGTTAGCCAGGGGTGTAGAAAGTGATGCATACAGCCACAAGGCTAAAGGTGTTCTCATTTCTTGGGCCCAAACGATCTCTAATCTTCTTGATGCTGGGAAATGATGGGACAGCCAGGGTTTGGCCAAGCTGCACAGGAGAGCAGTGCCAACCATCCATATCTCATGCATGTCTTTGGGGGCAGGCGGGAAAAGACTAGGCATGTGAATTAGACGTAGAAAGAGACACCAGTCTGCATGTTTGGCTTGTTTCATGTATTCTTTTTCTTTTTAATTCTTGGCTAGTATAAACTTGTTCCCCATTTCTTCCAATCAGTCCCATAAAAGAATTTCCACATTTCTAAAATTTCCCAAGAAGGTGTGGTTCTTCTGGGAAAGTACTGCTTTCTGAGCCTGGTCATTCTGAGGTTCTTGCAATATGTTTTGATTCAATTTTTACATAGGGGAATTCAAGTAACTGTCAAAGGTTAATTATTTAACACTAACCCTATTGTAATCTCTCTCTCTCTCTCTCTCCACCACCCCCTCTCACATACACATCTGTGAAAGGAACAGGGGCAAAAGGGAAAATCAAATATTTTTCATATATAATGTATAATACACACAGATGTGCATGCGTGCATGCGCGCGCGCACACACACACACAAACAGAGTATCTTTTATATAAAAACAATTTTGTAGCACTTTTTTATTGTAGAGGTTATATTTCTTTCACAAGCTGAACTTCTGTGTGCAGTAATACAAGCCATGTCATCAAGTTATGGGCTATGTTGCATTGAGACATTAACCCACTTGATGGGTCATTCCTGGATGAAAAGGAAGCAAAGCTGGACCACACCTTTGAGTACTTCAGGGAGGAGAAGAAATTGCAGCCAGGTGGGACACTGAATCTATAGCAGCAGCTTCAGGAATCATTGACATAAAAAGGGAGTGGGAAAAAAAATTAAAAATTCACAGAAGGGTTGGATTTTTTTTGGAGATGCTGAATTATTTCTATTTCAATAGAATTATTTCTATTCCAAATGCAAAAGTGATACCGAGGAATATTCAGCACAGACCTCATTCGCAAGCTTTTCATCTCTTTCTGGAATGGCGAAACACACTCCAGGTAGCAAACAAAGAAAGCTGATGTGCACCTGTGCATGTGATCTGCAGCATATGATCCTACATGGTGATCAAAGACAGGCATATTTCTGATCTTTCAGGGGTTGCTGACTCTGAACCAACTTCTACCTCTTAGTGATTCCTACATAATGTGTGTGTGTGTGTGTGTGTGTGTGTGTGAGTGAGTGTGAGAGAGAGAGAGAGAGAGAGAGAGAATAGGAGTGTTTATCTGTTATCATGTAACTATATAATGAATAGGAGTTTTATGGCTTCATTGTTAAACTGCAGTACTGCAGTCAAGACTATGCTCAAAACCCAAGTTCAATCCTGACAGGCTCAGGTAGCTGTATTAGAGCTGACTCAGCCTTCTGTCCTTCCGAGGTGAGTAAACTGAGCACCCAGCTTACTGTGTGTGTGCAATGTGTAGCCTGTATAACTAAACTGTAAACCACTCAGAGAGTGCTTTATATAAGCAGCACACTTTGCTTTACTTTAGAGCACAGTGCATAGTGATAATCTTTCTAGTGTCCCATGTGTAGCCCAGTAGGGTTGAAGAGTTAATCAAAGCATTCAAGGCTGCAATCTGATACATATTTTTACCTGGGAGTAAGTCTCACACTTACCTCAATGGGGTTTCCCAGTGGATAAGTGTAAGTAGCTTAACTATAATTCTAAAACATTGAACTCTACTATTGAACTTTATGGGCAGTTAGAATAGGGCCCTACATGTAGTATATTGATCTCAATTGTCTTGCTCCTTTTCACATGTTTCAATACAGTTTCCATTATATCTATGCATATTTCCAGAGGATTAGAATACAGATGATTCATGTGTACATATTATACTCTCTCAAATTGACACTAAATTACTAACTGGTCAAGATGTTACTAAAGCATTATATGGGAGTTGCATGTCTGGTTCAATGGCAAGCATATAAAAATTTCAAAAAACTCTCAGCCATATCAAACATAATCTTGCAACATGTGCAATAACCAAAGAGATTTCTCCACTTTAAAAAAATAAGTGATAGTAATGGATTACAATGACATGTGGTGGAACCGTAGCACTTCATGAAGCCAGGTAATTCAGATACTGTGAAGATGTTTTATTTATGAGAGATGGAAATTCACAATCAATAGATTTCCCCTTGTGAAAATGTTGCAAGATTAGTGCAAATGAAAGAGAAAAATATTGATAGTAAATACTGAATAATGGCTAATTGTATTTCAAAAATATTATTTTTGCCAAATTTATTTCTCTGACATATTTCTTTGCCTTCAGCATATGCCTTGTGCTTTAAAATAGCCATCTTTACTTACTATGATGTTGAGGCAAAGTGAGGTATAACACATGTTGACAGGTTTTAATGAAGAGATGTATGAAGTCTCTAACGTATTTGAGGGAACCTTTGCTGCTTGTGGTTTTGTATATGGTTATGGTAAATAACCATCAGGCTGATTTTTGTGGTCTGGCCTTTCCTGTGAGCATTAAAACGGCAGACTTGTTTAACCCTGACCTAGAACTGTAGAGACCTGGAAATAAATATCTGCAGATGGGCACAGGAGGGAAGGGGGTGAAAATAGAAAAGGTTGGATTTCGGGGTGGGGAGAGAGAAGAAACAAAAGAAAGCTGAGGATGACTTGAATCTGTGACATATCTATTCTCTGGACTAAAGTGGTTTGCTCATACAATATTAAGGAGTGTGGCTTTGACAGGCCTTGGGGCTCAGAGAACCTTGTTAGATATTAAGATTTGTCACTGTGAGTTTTCCTTTTCCCCATGGCTGACTCCTGCACATTCTCTCTGCAAATGAGCCCAAAAGGGAGACAAGATGACAGGGTTGAGGCCCTGAACACTGTTAGCTGCACCTCACAGGGGGATAGCAAACTTTGCATCTTGACAGAAAGCATTCAACCTGAACTGAAGCTGGAAGCAAGACTGAGTGTCACTATCTTTATATGTAGATCAGAAGCACATGCTCTGGACCTAAGGGGCTCTTTATGGGGTATTATGTTGTTATTCTGCACTCTCCTCAAAACTGTTGAGAGGAAATTAATATCATCAAGGCTGCCTAGGAGCAGCCAACGTAAACAAGAAAGGAAACAGTTACAGCAAGAGACACAAATATTGTAGTTAGGATTCTTCCCCAGTTAATTGCATTACTTCAGAGTTTTTAAAAATATTAATTTAGGTGCACTGAAATTTGAGGTCAGAGGTGAAAAGAATCCTATGCTTTATTTCTCTTTAAGCCCTCGCCCTATTGTCTAGATTTTGAGATTTAATAAATACGGACTTGCTTAACACAAAACGTATCAGGCATGTATAGTAGGAGGGCACTTATTTTATGGTCCTATCCAGTTGGACATAAACTAATCAGTTTCAGCTGAGATCTTATTTTTGCATTCTTCATTAGATGCCAGCTGGAACTACATGAATATCTGCCTAAGAAATAATGTGAAATAACTGGATAGAATTACTGTATCTCCATAGCAGGTCTACAAATTAATTCCAAGCCTAACTGGAGTCTGAAATTGATGAGGCACTTGGAGCCTGATGTACTGTGTTGTGGAGCGCTCTCATTGGCCACATTTTATCAAATATACCAAGGCAGGAAGGAATATTGGAGAGAGCTTGGGTACATGTTGAGCATGAGTTCAGTTCTGGGATATTACTAAAAAAAATTCATCAACATACAGGGATATTGGGAAGTCATATCCCTGATTATGGTGAGCATACGTAGCAGTCTCCCAAGAAATGAAAAACCATAGGACAGGGAGCAATTCATTACAGAACTGAACAAGGTAACATGAATGCAAGAGTGTTTGCTTCTTCTGATCAAGTTAATAATCTATTTGAAATGAAAGAACTGACATAGTGTTAGAATACCAAACAAGGAAGCCCAACGAGATCACATCGAGCAGCATGAAATGTTGTCGGTTTATATTTTAGAGCAGTATACATTTTTTTTTTGTATTAAATATGGTATTTCATGTAACATTCGCTGTTCAAACAAATGGATCTGCATATCGGTCAGATTATTAAAGTTTAATTAGAGTTTCAGTGACTACAATTTGAGAGAAAAATAGTTGTTTCCCATGCACTACATTAAATGTATTTATCATTTTCAAAAATAATATTGGAGTCATTGTGTATGGAACAGACTTCTAAAAGCTTTTTATATCATCTTCCTCTCATTTGTTTAATTTGGGAATCTTTCATGTTTTGCTATGGCATTTCTCCAGGATAACTGTTCAATATTAGTAAAGATGGCATGCTGCTGGATCCAAAGTTGTCACAAATGGGCAGAATTAAACAGGTTGTACTTCAAACAACATATCATTTGTGTGTTTAAAAGACTATAACAACATCTATTTGAAGAGTTATTTATTATTATTATTATTATTATTATTATTATTATTATTATTATCATCATCATCATCATCATCATCATCATCATCATCATCATCATCATCATCTTTGGACATAGCTTTGGAGTAGAGAACATAATGGAATTGTTTCTCAGTACTGCAGCCTTAGCTTGTACTTTATTCACTCCAGTCTTACAAAATCGAAGTGGCAGATTGATCAGACAACATGCTAAGCACGCAATGTATTAAAATGAATATCATGTAAGCTGTTAGGAGCAGCAGCTTTGATTTGTATCTCTGTATAGAATGTTTTCTTGGGGCCATGCCAGTGGTGCCTTGTTGTCTGATTTCACAGCACTGTAATTGAATGTTAATTGCATGATCATATTTTCAGCCAACACCAGCATGAGGCCCAATAAACTTTGAAGCCATTTAGCAAGAAATCTGAGAACTCTAAACAATTTATTTACAAAGACTCAGTTGCGTCTTAACATACTTCATGTGCTGCCCACCTTTCTACACTACAAGGACAACATATAAATGCTCTTTAATGAAATCAATTGATACTGTCCTGTAGTTTCTTTATTTCACTGAATCTTTCTTATTGAATAAACCGCTGCTTTCCCCACTTGTGTGATTGGGTAACAGTGCATATATCGATGTCCAATTCCTGCTGTGTTCAATGTAATATTTGATTCTCAGTCATGGTAAAGCATTTTAAAATGTTCTAACCTTTCCTGCCTACTCTGCCAGGAGTAGACTGTGAGCCTAAAATTGTTATTTTTGGCATCATGAAAGAAAGCTAGGATGTATCACAAAGCAGAAGTAGCTTAGTGATATTGATACTGATTGTGTTTTATTTTATTTCATTGTTATTTTGCACAGTCCTTCCAGTTCTTCTACACTCTAATATGTCACTCCTGCCGCTTTCCCCTGATCATTTTGATACACTTTTCCCCTAGGAATTCATAGAATTGCAGAAACAGAGTTGAATGGTTAACTGCCTTCTGTGGAACTTTCTATTTCACAACAATTCTTGGAGGACACAGGAAATTCACTACTACGGAGGTTCTGGTAGGTGGCCAACTTACATCAGCTTCTTTAATTGATGGTTTTGAGGGAATCAAGCAGTTAACGAAGACCTTTTCTTTTCAAGCCTCCAAAGACAATTTACTTACTGACTCACAAACAGATCATTAGTGCAAGGAAGGAATTGACCATGAAATGGTTAAATCTTGGAATGAGGCTTTTAAAAATTCCCTTCTTACCACAATTCCCGGGCTTTGGTTAGAGATAACAATATTGTTTTCACCAAGCCACATAGGAAACAAAAGAGTGCCCTGACATTTAACAATGCCCAATCTGTCAAGGGTCAATAGTGCAGAAGAATAATTCTCAGTTATCTATAGCACTTCCATCATTGATCAACAAGTTCAACAGGTTAAGGATATCCATTTGTTCAGTGCTTATGTACCCTCTGTGTGTAGAAAGGAGCACCCGTGAAGCTTTTAAATTGATTTCTGTTTTGCTTAATGCTCATTCTATGTACTATAATCTATTAAAACACGAAGGCTATTGACCATATGTTATTCATATTTGGGGAATTAAAATGACACAGAAATACAGATGTCAAGACTCAAAGAATACACACTATGCAATCTGATACTTACAAGGCCACCTTAAAAAAGCATTGCTCATCTAATTGAAAACATGTTTCAAATGGAAGATTATAGGTGTTTCTTTTGTCTATTACATGAATAAGAATAACAGGAAATATGTCCAAGGACAGAAATCATATAGTATACCTTCAACTCACATGTAAATTACCCAATTTACTCTTGAGTAAAGGAGGCACCAACAATGGCAATGGAGGACAGCAGCAGTGCAAGGGGAAAATGTTAGGCTGAAAGTTGGGGAGATGGAAAGGTAGCCCCAATTTCCTGCCTATCTCCTCAGCTTGGGCTCTGAAGAAGCTGCTCTGCCTAGTGGGGTGGAGCCCATGGAGTCAACTAGCCCCCTTCCCCACCTTTTCCTATGTACGTCATTCAGTGGGCCACAGTGACTTCCTCCTTTTTTAAAAATTAAATAAAGTAAGTGGCATCTCGAAACAGAAATGCATCAACCTAGTATGGTATTAGAATTTTGTTGTTTCAGTTAAGGAAATACGTTTTTTTTAAAAAATTAGATGAAAATAGAGAAGGGGTTTCATCGTCCTTCCTTTTAATGTCACAACTCACCTAATATGTCACAAGGTTGCCTTCTTGTGAGTTAATGGTGCCCACAACTCCATTTGAGTGTGAACTAGCTATCCATTTGGGCTACACAACAGGATTATTAGGAGCTAGCATACTCCTAATCATACCTCAAAACCAGAAGCCTCTAATGCTGTGCCAGAAAGGAGCGGGACAGCTCTTAAAGGGGCAGGATGGAGCAATCTAAGTGGACACAAGTGTGGAAGCCATAATTTGGTTTGCACTGAACCTTACCAACAGTGATCCAAACAGTAATTGATATATCTTTCTGGACCGGCCCTTTATTGTGATATTTTTGCATGCTAAAATCTCTCTATCATTTTTATTTATTGGAGAAAAACTATCTAAACCACTATTCACACTGTATGCTGTCAATTCTCAAAGAAAACAGGCATTATTGTGCCTTTTCTGGAAAGGAGGTGTTTCACTCTGCATGTAAAATATCTATGAAAACAAGGAGGTACACATCTTAGTATAATTAACAACAAGCCACACAATTACTACAGAGTATGTGCACTAATAGAAAGTAGTACACATTGCTTAACATGGTCTGGACTCATTTGGAGAAGGTAAAAATATAATAATTTGCATTTTGGAAACATTCGCATTGCCTTTTTCAGTTTTATATTGAAGCTCAATTCCTACTTTGGACCCAATTTATAGATGGATGCTACATTGCACTTTAATGGCTTTAGAATGGACTAGCAGAAGAAAAAGAGTTACAGTATTAGCAGGCAACTACTGTTCTCTGTCACTAGGAAATATATACATACGCCCTCCCAATTCAAGCGGTTTTGCTGCAAGCTAACTAAAAGCTAATCCACAATGCAACACCTGTATATTCTCTTGATATACATAGTTCCAAGTCTTTCCCTTGTGATTCATTTGTGATACTCATCTGTGGCTTTGGGTGTGCAGGGAGAGGAATCCATTAAAAAATCAATACTATAATTAGGAAACATTATATTGTATCCTAATGCCAACTAAAAAGCAATAGCGTTGGTCATATGTACAATGACAAGTCTATGCTCTTGATGTATGCACTTTCCCCTGAGCTCCTGAAAAAATAAAATTAAAAAAACCCATGCAAACTCTTACATGTATATTAAGGATCCTCTGATCTTAAGTCAAGTGCATTATTAGTTTGATCATACAAATTCTACCCTTTCAATGCTTTTCTAAAAGTTGTTTCCTGAACATTTGGAGGGGATAGTTGAAGGGAAATGAATATTCATTTGAAATGGATATCTTCCATTTGTCTTCATTCTAAAGCAATAGATAAGACTGGGTATTGGCTAAAAGAGCTAAAATCAACATTTGAGGAAGGGAGTGCACTAACCTTGCTCTCCATACAGAGACTGATCATCTAAAGATGACAACTTTCCCTCTGTATGCAGTCTCCACATGACTGTACAATTCCCATTTAATTATATTGCCTTTATGAATAGTGGAGACTTTCCCCTGCAAGCTATCATTCTCCAAACATGGACTTGCACATTCCCTTATTTGCATGTTCATTTAATGAATGCCTCAATAGAGCTACACGCTTTTCCTCTCTCACAGGAATGACTTATTCTGTTAGTAGAAAGGACTGTGAGGCTCCCTCTACAGCAGTGGTTCCCAACTATGGGTAACCCAGTTGTTCTTGGACTAAAACTCCCAGAAGTCTTTACCACTAGCTGTGCTCCCAGGATTTCTGGGAGTTGTAGTCCAAGAACTTACTCTAGAGGAAGGGGAAAGTGGGTTTCACTGACTTTCCTGCAGCCTCTAGCAGCACTTCCTTTACTGTCCCAGAGAGTCTACAGACCCAAAACCACAGGTTTTCAGCATGCACAAGGGGCTGATGGGAGAAGGGGAAATGAATAAAAAAAATTCTTCCCTAGCTTCTTCCAGCAGGATATCACACTTGGCTGGAAACATTATTTTTTAGAATACCTTCTACACTGGCAATGCCAGGTGGGGGATTCTGTGGATTGCTGTTCAAAAAAGTAACATTTTCAGACTCCCACTTTACAAACTAGTCTGAAGAGATTTGTTTGTTTTTAGTTTTCAATGAACTCTGGTATATATTAACACCAGTTCTAATTGTTCATAGAACTTTTGTGGTAGGTACACAATTCCTGCATGGATCAAATTTCCCATTTAGAACAATATTACGAAATATCAGATGATTGCAGATATGTTGCTTCCATCAGCTTTGCAGTATGAAGACCTCCATGTCCATACAGAAGTGCCCAAAAACTTTAAATGTTTGTCTTGTCACCTTGTTGTTGCTTAATACTTCACCCCATTTCCAGTGTGGTGTAGTAGATAGGGCTCTGGAGAACAGGGTTCATAATCCCCACTCAGCCATGGAAACTAACAGGGGAGTGGAACTGGTAAAACTACTCCTTAAATATCTCAATTACTTTGAAAGCCCTATTGGGGTCACTATAAGTTGGTTCCAATTTTGCAGCACAGAACATACATCCCATTTTGTTCTAAGGTTATTATTCTTTCTTTAATGACAAGTATCCTGTTGGCACAGCTCTGCACGTGCCAGGCTAATTACATCATCATTAGCTGTGGCCTTTTATCTTTAATGAGTTAGGTATATGGCTGCAGAGCTAGAAGTTGGGAGTTTGCTTCCCCACTGTGTCTGCTGCAAGAAGGCCAGTGTGGCTTTGGGCAAGCTGCACAATCCCAGGGCACCCCCAGAAGACAGGAGCAGTAAACCACTTCTGAGTACTCTGTACCTAGAAAACCATGGAAAGGGTTGCCATAAGTCAGAATTGACTTGACAGCACATGATGATGATTAAAAGTTTTCTGTTCCCTCTCAGGTACCAACATTCCCTAGGGATCCCTTTTGATTTGGGCAAGCTTTTGAGGGCCTTGGGTTTGGGGGGAGGGGAATACTTTAATGCCCCCAAATTGCAGTTGCTGGTCTCAATGGCAAGAGGGATGTCCTTGAGTACTTTTTGACTCAGATAATTAATAAAGCCTGTAGGAAACCCAGACCATTGCTATTAGAATAACTGCTAGGCATGCTAAGATAGAACTAACAGTCTTGGCCTTGCTCGGGTATTTCCTTGTGGGGGGGCCAATTTTTAGGGAACTGTAGTGCTAATGGGTTGGTGACTGCAGCACCATTGTTGTTTGAAGCAGCTACAAAGGTTCTCTGCTAAAGGAAAAAAGAAGACTCTTCTGTTATCTTCCCCTATAATGATAAGCCTCTGCCCTGCTCCAAATGAATAGATTTTGCCCATCCATGAACATCACATTCTTCCTTGCAAGTCCTTTCCGTGCATGCGCCCCCCCCCACATACTTATCAAAAAGATATCCAGTAAATACTTCTGCCTCGAGATAATTCCAGGAGAATAAACAGCGGTTGCATCGTTCATAGGTCTAGGGATGGGCCTTTCATGTTTAAACAAAAGACTCAAAACACGAAAGAGAATCTTTCTCATGTAATTCATGCTCTTTTGGCAATTGCTGAAAGAGCCTGCAAACACAAATAATTCGTATTTACAAAAGAGGGGTACATGAAAGTTTCATGTTTGTTTCATGTTTCTTCTTTCATATAAGCTTTTGGTGCCCTTTGTGAAATTGCCTGATTTTTTTTTCATACAATACTGTTGTGATGGATGTTGTCAGTAGTTAATCAGAAAATCCAGGGTAGTAGGAACTTTGAATTTGCAAAAGGACCTCGAACACAGTGATCTTTGCCTCAGCATTCCTTGTGGGATTACTGTGTCCTGAGCTCCTCGTGCCCTCCATCTTGGATTGCTGCCTTCTTGTGCCTCCATCTTGGATCTTTACTTTTTTCTGCCTTTTTTCTCAATGTTTTAAGGATTCCCTCCCCTTTTTTTTGGGTTATTTTTGCTGATGCTACCAGTCAGTCTGGCTGTACCAGTGTGCTTCCCTAGAATTATTTTTTAACTCCCTCCCATTTCTTTGGATTTTTTCCCCTCTTTGATTCCTTTGTCTTTTGGGTGTATGTGTGTCCTTCCCTTTCTTGGATTATTTTTGCTGCAGCATGGTTTGCCTGCTCCTGCCTGCTGAGCTGTAAGAAAAACACAGAAAGCATCAAGTAATGGGGCAAGAGAAATGTCCTCGTATTCTAGCAGTTTGGGTTGAGTGTGACTTTCTTCTTGTTGTTCTTTTGTCTTTATTTGCTTGATTGGTTTTCTTGGGTTTTTTGGGTGAGGAGACGTGGCTGTGAACACTTTTTTATTGGGAACACAGCTTAGGGCATTTTCAGTGTAACCTGCTTCTGAAATAGTGCCCACCAGAGTCCCCTCAATCTCCTCCTTCCCCACATCAGAGATGTATGTACTTGTAGGGGAGTTCCTATCAACCACAATGCTGCTTTGCACAGGAGAGATTTGCTGGGAATAGGGGCTGTGGGTAAACGCATGTGTGGAGCTGCATGGTATACTGTATATATGGAAGGCAATGTCTGGTGCTCTTCATCAGTCTCTTTTCCAACCACAAAAGCAGCAGCACTTCTGCTGCCCAAACTGACTGTGTGTTGATGCTATCCTTGTCCTTCTCTGGACCTCAGCTATTTGGGAAAGGTGCCTTCTTCTCCATCTTTTTTGGTCCCTTGCCTTGGCTGCCCTGGCTGGATTACACAAAGACATTGCTGGAACATGTCTGAGGATCACTCATATTTGTCCCACCTTGAACTAGAGGGTTCTCTGCCACCTCCTTGGCAGATACACACATTCTGTACTGCTGCTGTTTCATAGTATCAATGCTGAAAAAGGCAGCCGGGTGGCACATTTTGTTTGGTGGAGGGGGGCGGCTCATAATAGCAGTTGTAGGCTATCTTTTTTCCTCTCCCTCTCACAATCTTCTTAGTAGAACTGCTGCAGTGGGTGCAGGAAGCATTCCTGCAGCCTTCCTCAAGTGCCTACTTCTTCAACCACATCCACGTGGTTACTGCTTGCAGAATCTGCCCAAAAAGAACTGATTCTCCTAAAGCAGGTCATAAAACTTTCCAAAGAAAATCACACGCATAAACAGACACAGAATCTATTAACTTAATATATCTATCTATCCTGTAGATAACAAAGTCATATTCAGCTGTCTGACATACCCCAAAGGGGCCTAAACCTAATATAGCAGTTTCTTGTTGATTTTTAACATAGTATATGACATAGGAACAGTTCTAATAAATGATCCGAGATCTTCTACTGGAGTATTGCACTGTCCTGAGTGGCATACAGACATTTTGTATCCTGTTTGAAAGATCTCAAGCTCACTTTTTCACTCTTTCTGTTTTGAAAACAAGAGTGTAGGTTTTTTAAAATACCCTGGAAACATATAGCTGCTTTTGGGCAAGTGTACACTCAAGCTATATTATCAATATTTGGTTTCTAACACAGCTGGATAGATTTGTCCTCAACAAAAAGGAAGTGTTAGGTATTAATTCTGTCCCTTTTTGATCTCTCAGGACATTCAGAAAGTTGCTAGCCATGGTGGCTCCTTATCTTGACCCACTTCAGCTTTATCCTGTTAAATTAGTCTCGTCAGAAGATGACATCATGACTTTATTAAATACTAGATATCTTTTAGTCCAGAAATCAACTTTTATCTGATTAGATTGCAGATCTGAGCCACACCTCATAATTCTTTTTAATTGAAATGAATGATATGATTTTGTGTGTTATGCTGTCCCTTTTGCTTTGTTCAGATATCCGACCTGTCATAAAGGCAATTGTAAGGTATTGTTTAAGGCTTCACCAATTTCCCTTCTCATTTCCTTTACTGCTGCCAGTTGCTGGCCCTGATACTTAGTCTTCCACAAGAGCCTCAGTTTTGTCATTTTCATTTCTATTGGTTCATAGTCTATCTAGAAATATGACTCTTTTATCAAACTGTTAATGTATCTCTCCCTCTCTCTCTCTCTCTCAAAGCATTAAAATTCTGTAACAAATTGTATGACCACTTTCCAATATTCTTATCCACATTTTCTTCGTATTTATTTTCCATTGCCATTTCAGATTTCCAGTAGTTTTGAAGACTAACTGAGGAATAGGGGCAGTGCATGCTGATTTCTTATTTGATTGTGACAATGTTGTTGTTTAGTCGTTTAGTTGTGTCCGACTCTTCGTGACCCCATGGACCAGAGCACACCAGGCCCTCCTCTCTTCCACTGCCTCCTGGAGTTTGGTCAAATTCATGTTGGTGGCTTCGATGACACTGTCCAACCATCTCATCCTCTGTCATCCCCTTCTCCTCTTGCCCTCACACTTTCCCAACATCAGGGTCTTTTCCAGGGAGTCTTCTCTTCTCATGAGATGGCCAAAGTATTGGAGCCTCAACTTCAGGATCTGTCCTTCCAGTGAGCACTCAGGGTTGATTTCCTTCAGAATGGATAGGTTTGTTCTCCTTGCAGTCCAGGGGACTCTCAAGAGCCTCCTCCAGCACCACAATTCAAAAGCATCAATTCTTCGGCGGTCAGCTTTCTTTATGGTCCAGCTCTCACTTCCATACATCACTACAGGAAAAACCATAGCTTTGACTATGCAGACTTTTGTCAAGCATAGTCAAAGTCATTGACTATAGTCACATAGTCATTGTGACAAACATGCTATCAACTGACCTCTCCATCATAGTATTACTTTGGTACCATTTTCCTGAATTTGTGCACCTTGATGACCTATTGAAAACTAAGAGTCTAGAGGAGCACATAGTGTTATATTAAGAATTACCACTGGAATGTTGCCCAGAACAATATTTGAAATAATCTAAGGTTTGCTCATGTGAAATGATGAATAAAAAAATGCAAATGTGGTTAAACAGGCAAAAGGGGTGTATGGAGCTTTTGATCTGGAGAAATTTTGCCTGTTTTAATTGTGTTTGCCCTTTGGTAAGGTTTAAAAGTGTACATCATAGTAATCCAAAATAACGTTTCGATTCACCTTCAACTTCATGTTCAACAATGGTTGGTGGGTGGCATTGTGAGAAAATAATTTTCTTTAAGAAGAATGTCGTTCTAATGCTGAAGTATTTTATTGAAATGAATCAATCCTAAGCAATTAGTGGCACAGAGTGACAAAAGACAAACACTGTTTCGTGTGTGTCAAAGGCAAACATTCCATATTTTGATGCAATTTTAATAAGCCAAGTATAGCATTTGTTTACACCCATTGTTCATCCCTGGTCCATCCTACCTGCCTTACCTCACACAGGAGCTTTCTGCCTATGGCTAGCTATTTCTTAACACTGAGAAACTTCTAAGCATTACAGATAACTTTGCTCTACACATTTCTTGTTAGTGACCACCCTCTTATTGTGACCTTACAGATGTTACCAAGGCCTGCTTTCTTACGAAAGTAAAGTTTTCACAGAGCAAATGCTTAGGCCCTTTTGGTAAGTTTTGCACAGTTCCTCCTCTATACAGTATGATATAATGAGGAAGCAGTGTTACTGGGATAAAAATAAGTTTAGGTTTCCATAGACTCTTCTCATTCATTTAAACCTGCTTTCCCCCTTTATAATGCCACTGTGAAAGGTTAACGCTGTGCTGTCTAGCTTTCAACTTAAGGAAAAAAGAATATTTGTATATTTTTCATAAATACATGAAAGAGGAGATAGTAATTCAAATATGTCATAAACAAAACAGAAACAAAGAACAAAGCCTTGAAACATTAATGTTGTGCTTCATCAGCTGTGTTTGCAAGGAGCTCCTTTTTATTTATTTTGTTGGACAACTCGAATGCTGAGGAACATTTTTTAAAAATCGTGAACTCACACATCTATAATCCAAGACTCTAGCCTTTTACAGCTTGACAAGAATGCTACCATAGCAATAGATCTAGCATTTACAAAAGCAGAGTTTACGTCGGCAGTGACGCTAGTCCACAGTACTTGAATGTTAATTAAGACGGTGACCTGCAAATTAAGGCCAAAATCTATCAGGAAACAATAGCAATGCTACAGAGAATTTGGGAAGTGTCCTTAAGATAAAAAAATAATGATATAAAGAACTCACATTCCTGGCGAATAAAGAAGCAACAAATTCGAACAAGATTTAACTACTCTATGGACAGAACTTTCTGCTCATGAGAAAAGCAGTTGAAGTGTTTGGACAAGGAAGGATTGTGAAGGGCTGGTCCATGCAGTGAGCTGCAGATGAGAACTTCCCAGTGAAATGCCCTCAGTCTCTGGATTGCCAGCCTGCACTTCTCACTGGATCTTCTTACACAGGGGGAAAAAAAAAAGGGCTTGATCTTCCATCTAAGCTTTGCATGAGCAACAAAGTCTTCCTGTTGTTCTGGTGTGCTTGTGTATCCAGGCTCTATTAATCTCAAAACTAGATACTTGTTTGAGAATGCTTATTTTATTATTTTATGCTTTTCTGATTGTTGATATGTATTTATATTATATGCCAAATACTACCTTTTAAGAGTGGCTTAACTTCCATTTATAAGTACGGCCTGATTGGCTGTGATGCAATATTCATATTCGTATCCAGGCTCAATAGCATGGAAAGGTAAATTTTAAATGTAATTAAGTACCTAAGAAGTGACTTGCTAGATCAGATCAAAGAACAAAGACCTATCTACTCCAGCATTCTGTACACACAGTGCTCAACTGTATGCTGTTGGGAAGCCTATCAGTGCAACTCCACCCTCCATCTCATGTCCCCCAATATCTGACACTGGCCAGAATTCTATTGCTGAGTAATGTCTGCACAAAGGAAATCATGTAAGTCTTAATGGCAAATTGCTGCTTATTAGCAAGGTGCTGGTTGTATTCCTGGGCGGGCCCAGAAACACAACCAGCACCTTGTTGATGAGCAGTAATTTTCTGCAAGCATAAATTGACAGTAAGATTCAAGCCAAGGTACATAGTGCCCGAAGCCAGTCATGACGTAAAAACCCATACATGCCTACATGCACCTCTTCCCTTCCCTGGAGTAAAAATATCTTAACAACTTGATCACTAACAACTTCCTACCTGCATGTGACCCTCCATTCTAATTCTGCTGCCCGTGGCAGTCATTTCATTCTGCCCAATAGTAGGGCCAGTCCTGGAGATCAAGAGGATCATAGACATGTAAGCATTGTACAGATATGTGGAAATGTAACGTGAACCATTCAGGCCTAGTCTTTCTTGTAATTCAATATTTTTTAAAAAATATTTTTCTTTCTTACTCTGTCATATTTTCACTTTCAGGGACTCATGAATCCTGTAGCCAATTTCATAACTCTTGGTGTATTTTTGAGAAATTATTCTATGGAGACTAGACATGTGAAAAGTCAATTTTTAAAAAAATAGAATCCGCCAAATTCTCATTCAGCATAGTTGCTCGGTATCCTGAAAGCTGTAGTAGGAAACAAAACAACAACAACACCCCCCACCCCCACACACCAGCTCAACTCAACTCAACCCAATCAGAACTTCTTCCATCTCCAAAACAGATAGATGGTTCTTTGTGCTAATAGTTTTAGCCGGGACAGTGTTGTATGTGTTCCTGAAACCACTGCTGTTTCCAAATGCCCTGGTCATTGTTCTTATCTGCTTAAGTAGAAAGACAACATTTTTCAGCCTGCTTTCATGGTTCTGCTTAAGCTCAAAGTGGATAAAGAGCAAACAATATATTTGCATCGCTAATGCCAACAGCTTATATAATTTATCTGAAGCAAATAGAGAGCAAAATGAATAAGGGTCTCATGACATTATCACACAAAATGCAAATCAGAAAAGGGATATAAAGTCCAAAGACTGAACAATAGTTCCGTATTGACATAAAAGGCTTTTATTGTACAACTTATGGAGTGTGGCTCAAAATGTGGGCATTACACAAGTCTTTATTTATGTTTTTTCTCCAAACAGCTTTAGCTGTGTTATAAAAAGAACACTAATAAAACTATATGTAAATACAGTCTACACAATAAAACATATTATCAGTCCCAAGCTGTCATACTATTACAGGTACCTAGTCTTTGGAATTCTCAATAATGTGTTGCTTGTTGAAGTCACAATTCAGGAGAACTGTTTTGGGAATTGCTCATTCTGTCTGACCCGTGTAAACAGCATTGTATAAGGAGGATTGTGTAAAAGCATGGTAAGAAGCAACTCAGTGTGTTTCCTGTATTTTCTAATGTGGTAAATTTGTCTTTGTGATGAATAACACTTAATAATGAATGTTCTTCAAAATCAGGTTTCAGTTTTAATCACTAGTATCTGAAGTGGAAGCCAACTTCAGGAAATAAATAATGATGTTTTCTTACCAAGCTTTGGCATGATACCAAACTGAATCAGACTAAAGGCCTTTAAAAGCTTTCTTTATGTAATCTAGGACAGGAAAAGGGCACCATGTTGTTACACATACACATACTGTGAGGCTACCTTGTGGATGTATCCCTTTTGGGACTAGGTCGGCTATCATCTAGACAAAGCTGACCTGTTTTAAGACTGCAGTTCTAAATGCATCCACCTGGGAGTACTTCCGATCATTGAATTGCAGGCCCAGTGTGTACATGTATATGCATGTACACATGCAAATGTCATGTATTCTACATAAAATGTAACCATTTTTTGCACAGAAAACACTTTCACAAATGCTTGGCAAAAAATTAAAAAGCTCTGGAAATTTAACTGGCAATCTTTCCCAGCAGGAAGAAAACTTTTGAAATGTTCCATTATCACCTGTGAGAACTAATTAAACAAAGTTTTACACCACTAAGTCCTACACATGTCAAAAATCCCATTGTGTTCAGGAGAACTGATGCGCTTAAATATATAGGCAAATGAAGTCTTAAAAAGCACAGATTCAACCCTCCCACTGAAATAAATGGGACTGTACTGTTGTTAGCTTTAAATGGATGTTGTTCTATGGAATTAATTGTGTTGAAGTTTTTTTTAAATCTTCCCTCAACTGCTAAGCATACACTTGTGGCACAGTGGTTAAACTGCAGTGCTACAGAGAAAACTCTGCTCATGACCTGCGTTCAATCTCAGTGGATTAGGTAGCCGGCTCAAGGTTGACAGCCTTCCATCCTTCCAAGGTCCATAAATTGAGCTTGCTGGGAGGCAGGCAATGTGTAACTTGCATAATTAAATTGCAAATTGCCCAAAGAATGCTTTAAGCACTATGGGGCAGTATATAAACAGAACACTGCTTTGCTTTACACCTTCTCCATCAGTTTCCCTTTGCAAAACAGCTTCATCATCTGCTGATCTTCTACTTTCATAAGTGACCAGATAAACTTGCCCTGAGTTTGTAATTAAAAATAAAAAGAATCAGTAAGATACATATTGACAAACACTTCTTCTTTTAGAATTTGTCAACCTGCCATTGAAAGCTCATGGGAATAGTTAAGGTAGACACCAAGCAGCTTGCCTTGTATTCTAAAGGAGTACAGAGAAGAGAAGGAGTAAAGAGAAGTGTGATTTTGAAATGGCAAAATCACACTGGAATGCTATCTACCCCCAAGGCTCTGAATGATTTCACTCATGGGCTCTGTAACAGTCACTCCTAACAATTGTTATGAGCTCACAGTGACTAAGATTAAAAGAATCACCACATAAAAAAGAGTTTTACTACTTTTCCATGAGATGCAGGGCAAAAGTGAGATAAAAGATCCAAGCAGCAGGCAAACTCATAACTATTCTGGTCACATGAGAAAAGAGAGTAGTAGGCCACTATTGCATATGTTGAAGCCAAAAGGAGACATAATATAGTGAAATAATATTCAAGCCTTGAGTCAGCTTTTCAGTAAGTGAAGGGAAATTACTGTCCCTCAGTGAGTTTCTGTAATGAATTTGTCTGAAGGCCAGTCCTAAGGTCAGACATTGTTCAATTTGTTATTTCTAGAAATGACTGGGTGCTTTTGCTTAGGGAAACTGAAGACGCTCCAATTTAAATTGCAGCCACTCTAATTGTGTCCTGGTGTCTTTTTAAGAGTGTCTGAGATATTTTTAAATGTCTGTAACTGAAGGAGAAGAATAAGAATTGTTGCACTTTTCAAAGAAAAATAAATTTGTGCAAAATAGGTAAGGAATCCAAAGGGTAAAGGACCAATATGGGGGGGGGGGGGATATTACAAGAAAGTGTATAATTATGAAGATGTAATAAGGTCACTCATGGACTGATAAAGGGGCGCTCTACCCCCAGAATTCAGGGGTGAGGGACCTTCCTGCTCTGGTCACGAGCTGCCTGTGACCTGTTAGCATGGGTTTGTGTGATGGATGAAGCACAAGTTGAGCTGAGACAACTTGGTAGCATCAGTGAATCCCTTCTGCCGTGTTATTTTCTCTGGGTTTCCTGCATGTTTGCTATGGAAACCCAGAGTAGTCCCCTTGCATAGGATTCTGGAATATATTCTAGAGAACATCCAGGCAATTTATATAATGTATTGTCCAAACTTCTGGGTCTTACTCTCAATTCCAGTGGAAGAACTATGACAATAAATGTGCCCAACAATAGAAGGATGAATCTATAGCTATTTTGCTTTCTACAAATTTCCTTTTTCTTTTCTTTTCTTTTCTTTTTCTTTTCTTACTTGAAGCATATATTTATTCCATCTAGCTTCTCCATCAGTTTGTGAAACGTCTGATTAAAAGCCTGCACATTCATATTTATTTTTGTACATACTCCTCCAACTCTAATGCATTCATTTTTGTATGTAATTTCCCACAGTGCATGCATTATTGCAGGCAATTTTCCTCTTCACTTCACAAGGATCCTTGAGGTCTAAGTTCAGATAGGACAGAGTCAAGCCAAAATTCATAGCTAGACTTTATTTTGCAACAATAGAGGATCTAAATTATCCACAATTCTATGTTCTGAGCCAGAGGAATGGTCACTTCATGCTGCAGTTCAACACCAACAGTGTTCACCTCAGATCAAGGCCTATCATGGGGGTGGGGCAGGAGAGCCATTTGGCCCATGCCTAACATTCTTGGGGCTCCTCAAATTTAGGCTTTTGTTTGGATTTTGAATGGCTCAAAAAGGGCAATTTTCCTTTCCTCTCCTCTCCTGAGGAGTCCCATCCCACATTATTGAGGCATTCTTCCCTCAACCATCCACAGAGCATTTTTGGGCATCACAGATGGCAGGGACAGAGAAGAGAAAATGGAACCTTACATTTATGAACTTACTTAAGTTCACCTCCTTTAGACCCAAAACTACCTCTGCATGCATGAAGGCGTGACTTTATTGGTTATTCCTTTTTAAACAGAACTTGTATGATACACTGGGTACAAACAAATATATTGAAAAGGGAAATAAATCATATAAATGAATGGATGAATTCAGAACCAGTCATGCATGGCACCATGTGATTAAATGTAGATCTTGATATCTATTCTCGGTGGGTGTAACATCACATCATGAGGTAGCCTTGACAATGGGGTTGTATTCCTCCACATTAAAAATGAGGGAAATGGGAGAGTTTTTCAGTTAAATTCAATGTAGTATTTTGTATTACGATGTCATCGCAGTTGCATCATGAGCCCTGGACCACTCTGTGAAGAAATGCTCTCAAGTAAAATCACACTGAAGGAGTGGCAGAGGAATGCAACCTGTTTTTTGGGAAGAAAAGCAGATAAGAGCAAAAAAACAAGGCATTTACAAATACTTTTGATACCTTGGAAATAGATATTTTTACGATGTACTGTATATGAAATTTAACAAAAAAAATGTGGAACATTAGATGATACTACTACCAATTGAGATGAAAATAATTTTTAGTAAGCAATTTCTTTTGGAACAAGCAGAACAACCTGAACAGTCTTTGTTTGGTAGTTACTATAATTAGCTTGTCTACATTTTCTGCATTATTGTATGAGCATGTCAGCTTGATTACATCAGGTTTCCGCATAAAGAGTGATGGTATATTAGTTGACCCTTACATGCACTCCAGCTACCAGGTTTGTTTTCATAGCCCAGAGCACTTACCTCATCATCCACAATGAAAGTACTGAGGAAGTCATTATCACCTACAGTTCAGCTGTGAAAGCCAGCCAGGGTTCCAAAACCTCTGCTGAAGCCACACTGAAAGATTGAAAGGTTGTGTGTGTGAGAGACCAATTGTGAATGGAGTGGAATCAAAGGATGAACAAAGCATCTGCGGGTATTAAGAATGAAACATTATCTAACTACTGTATGTAGGCATCCTTCTGTCTCGAGAGACTATGGTAACGTGCTCTGTATGGAGGTCTTGGAACAGCATCTAGTGTGGCTGAGAAGGCCAATTCGAGAGTGACAATCCCTTCCACACTGAAGACAAATACAATCTGTCCCCTGTCCAGCTCCCTGATTTTGCTGGTTTCGGGACTGCCTCTTTGCCTCGGCTTGCATAACAAGTGTCTCTTCAAATTGGGAGAGGCCATGCTGCACCACCTGCCATCTGTTGAGGTCCATTCCTAAGGCCTCCAGATCCCGCTTGCAGATATCCTTGTATCGCAGCTGTGGGCTCCCTCTGGGGCGCTTTCCCTGCACTAATTCTCCATACAGGAGATCTTTTGGAATCTGACCGTCAGCCATTCCCACGACATACCCAAGCCAACGTAGACGTCGCTGTTTCAGTAATGTATACATGCTAAAAGTTCCAGCTCGTTCTAGGACTACTCTATTTGGAACTTTGTCCTGCCAGGTGATACCAAAAATGAGTCAGAGACAACGCATATGGAACATGTTCAACTTCCTCTCTTGCTGTGCACAAAGGGTCCAGGACTCACTGCAGTACATTAGTGTACTCAGGACACAGGCTTTATAGACCTGGATCTTGGTATATGCCGTCAGCTTCTTATTAAGCCATGCTCTCTTTGTGAGTCTAGAGAACGTAGTAGCTGCTTTGCCAATGCGTTTATCCAGCTCGACATCTAGAGAGAGTGTGTCAGAGATTGTTGAGCCAAGGTACACAAAATCATGAACAACCTCCAGTTCTTGTGTAGAGATGGTAATAGAGGTAGGTGAGTCCACGCCCTGGCCCATGACTTGTGTTTTCTTCACGCTGATTGTTAATCCAAAATCTTAGCAGGTCTTACTAAAACAATTCATAAATTGTTGGAGCTCTTCAGCAGAATGGGCAAAAACAGCTGCAACATCGGCAAAGAGGAAGTCCCACATGCATTTCAGCTGGACTTTGGTCTTTGCTCTCAATCTAGAGAGATTAAAGAGCTTTCCATTTGATCTAGTCTGGAAATAGACAATCTAACTACTGATGCAGTACTTTTAAGCAGAATTTGCAAAATTAATTATTTGAACAAGAGATAGCAAGAGAAGATTTCATGGAAGAAAAAAGAAAAAGAAAGAACCTTAAAAAATTGTTTTGGCACTCCAAAACTAATTGCCAGAACTCCAGTTCTCTTAGGTTTTGCCTTGATATCTTAGTCTTTTCTCCAGATCCTCAAAATTCCTAGATTGGGTTGAAAGTGGTGCCAATTCCAAGAATGGCAGCTAGCCTTTGTAAGGAAACTTTACTCACTGTTTTTTTGTTGTTTTTTTTAAATGCAATTTCTTGTGATGCATCTTGTTATCATCCTGTCCTGGTCTTAACAAGGAGGCCAGAGGCCAAAACATCAAGGAAAGCAACCAAGTAAGCAATTTAGCCCAGTGAAATCTAAGAATGAATTGAAAGCTTTCATAATTCCAGGAAGGGATCACTGCTCCTGGGCCCTGTCTTTCATTTTAGGTAGGGAAGATCTTAAAGGGGCCAACAACTGGCTTGTAGCCTAACACTTGTCCTTTTTCACATGTTTCTCTGGACATGTCAGTAGCATTTTAAACTTAACATGTGGATTTCAGTGCCTAGTGAAAAGGGGACCTTAAGAGATGCAAAGTCTATGAGCGTGGACTCTATAACTTCTTTGGAGGGTAGAGGGACCAACAGAAATGATCAAGCCAGAGCAAGAAGCCAGGACTTCCACTGGTGGAGATGTATAGGTCAATTTTCAATAGGGTAATCATGATAAATTTTTCCTTGAGGAATTGTAATCCATTGGGTTTTTCAAAATTGTAATCAATTTTATTCTAATACAAAATAGTTGTCTTCAAAAACTGGGTAGGTCACACACACAAAGAAAAGCTTGGATATCTCTTTGCACCTAAAAGTAGCTGCAGGCCATTTCTTAAAGCAGTTGTTAGTCAAGCTGGGAGTAAGACGATAAGAAGATGCAAAGAGACTGCTAGATTTATTAATTCGTTCATCAGTATTAATTCTTTAACATTATGAGAGCTATTAAGTCATTCAGCTTTATTTTGAACATCCATACTTGTCCTTACGTTATGATTAACTTTGACCCAGATGATTGACCTGCTCTTTAGATTTCCTGACCTTAAGTGGAGGAGGAATATTGCCCTGCTAAAGATCTATCCAATGTGTGACTACAATGATGTCCCACTGTGGATATTTCAGTTTTTAAAGTGAGATGAGACCTGATAGTGATACCACATTAAACACATCTCCTATTGATCCTCTCTAACCTTGCAAAAGAGCGAGCTTGCATTAAGTACCCTTTATTTCACTGCTACTGATAGGACCACAGATGTTAACTGCTAGGCTAAATATCCTCAGAGGTCAGCAGACAGGACAATTGAGAGGTCATAAAGTCATCACTTCCTAGCTAGAAAAACAAGCAGTGTTTATTTCCCTGCCCTCTTTTGCAGCTTGAGAGTAAAGCTGTGAATTGCTGCCTAAAGTTCATGCATCAATAAGATCTATGACAACTGTCTTGCTATTCTTATCACACTGTTTACTAAAGACATTAAAAGTAATTTATGTTTGTTATTGACACATTGCCTCTGAAATCAAGGGCACCTGCAACAAACTGGACCAAATATGTATGCAGTTTGTCATGATTTGTTTTTAAATATTTCCATGCTTGTAGTTTGCATTGAAAGGAAAATTTCCCCTGATATGTACATTTTCAAGCATGTTTTGATTGGAATACTTTGTCATAAAATGCAGAGAAATGTATTTTAATATGAACCAGCTAAATTTACACTTCTTGAACTAATGTGTGAACCTCAGACAATTATCCTTCATTTTTTATAGTTACTCTGAATTTTGTAATGCAACACTTCAATTTAAACATTGTTATCATCCTGTCCTAAGAGAGGAAAATCTTGGGGAAATGGTGTATAGAAATGAATACATTTGGGGGGGGGGGGCATTTACAAAAAAAAGCATACGTGTATGGAGTTTGCACTGATTTTTTGGGAGAAAAAAAATCCACAAAAGGATTTAGAACACCACAGAAGAAATTTGTATTGGAAAAAAGGTGACTGTTACAGAAATCAGGAAAAGAAGAGAAAAAAAAGACCATTTATGAGATTGATTGACTCCATCAAGGAAGCCACAGGAGTTTACAAGAGCTGAGCATGGCTGTTAAGGACACAACATTTTGAAGATCACTCATTCACAGGGTTGCAGTAAGTCACATGAAACTTGACAGCACATCACAACAATTGTAGAAATCAAAACCAACTGATTTATTCATTCTTACTTATCACTAGCATGAATAAGAATACCACACCCATAAGAATTTAATATTTTAGGATTGTATTTGTTATTTACACATAAAAATTGCCTTAGCTAAAACAGATTAAGATTTTTCAATATCACCCAATGAATAAATATACAAAGATTTAACTGGGGCAAGTTCATTAAAAAAGGTAGAAACATAGCGAAGTTAGATTTTTATTTTTTAATTTTAACTGCTTCATACATTTTTACGGGTCTGACCACCTAGGTATAGCACCATCATGATACCATGTCCTTCTAAGTGTTATAGCCTTATGTATGCTAGAAATCTGTGCTGAGGGTCAGATTGTCAGTTTGATAGTCCCATTTTGCCTTTCATTCATTAACCTTTTCAACATGTGTGACACAAAGAATGATTTTCTTTTGCTTTGCAACTGGCTTGACCCAAAGAGATCCAAGGGCAGGACTCTGTTGCCTTTAATTGGATTCTCAGTCCATCTCTTTCTGACACAGGTAAGCAGAGGCCTGCCAGCTTTCAGTCCCTGCTCTGATCAGCCTGGTTTATGTCAAGAAGGCCAAGATAGTTTATCTACTGATCATGTTTAGATTTGAACAACTACTACTGTGCTTATGGTTACATCATGATCGCTTTCCAGTAGGTCTGCTATGTTCTTCTAAGTGTGAAGGTGATATTGCATGCAAGGGGTGAGGACACAGAGGCAATTGCAACAGCTTAGATGCCATGTGGCACAAGGGAATGGGTTGCATACCGAGTGGGTCTTGCAGGAGCATATATATGACTAACGGGCCAACAGAATGCAGCATGAGAGAAAGGAAAGATTTGCCTTACTATCCAAGGATTATTCTATGCTTTTGGAGAGAGTGTCAAAGTTCGTGTAGAAAGGAAATCTCTGTTTAACTATGTCAAGTATGACTTATTTCACTGCACATTCCTGTGGATCACATAGGAGCAACAGGAATCGTTCATTCATTCAGGTGAATTATGATAGCTTAAAGAAGGAGAGGAAGACTCTTTCTACTTTATGGAATCTGTGATTTGAGGTGCTGGCATGGCACAGACAGCAACAAGTGTTGATTGGTTTGCCTTGCATATCATAAGCACAGACATATAATGAGAGTAGAATATTCCTATTCTGCCCTGACCATGAACACAGAGTGCAAAGATGTACCTGTGTAGAGGTGGAGGACAGAGAACGGACTCACATTCAGAAAAGCAGGTTCTGGAGTTGCAGAACCTTGGACAGTTCCAAGTTGACAATTTGTTCCAACAAAGTGTAGAATTGTACGGAGGACTCTCTTTTTGTTGTTTTGTTTTGGCCCTGGGACTTCACCCTTTCCCTCACAAACTAGACAACCTAGGTCTGGAGCTTAGCACTCCAATTTCTCTTGGTCAACTCTTAACTTGTCACTTGCCTGCTGCACTTGGGACCTCAACATCTCCAATCTGAAGGATCCCACTTTCCTATAGGAGTCTGACACAGGATGTGCTGTTGCTTCATGGAGTCCCAGTTCAGTGGACTTTGGCTGAAGAGGTTCCCACCTGAAAGACTCGGGTTCCAGCCCAGACCTAGTTCTGGAGTTTCTTTGGAGCTTAGGTCTGGCTTTAGCATTTCTACAGCTTGTGACACTGTCCAATATGTTTCTGTTCGTCTGTGTCAAACTCCTGGCTTTTGGTCAAAGTTCCTAATATTTTTATTAGTGAAACTGGAATGCTATATATCTGTAGAGAGCAAGTGTGGTGTAGTGCATAAAATGATGGGTCTGGGTTCAAATTCTTGCTTGGCCATAGAAACTTGCTGGGGTGTGTGGAAATGCTAAACCACTCCTTCAACATCTTACATTCCTTTAAAACACTGCTAGGTTTGTCATAAGTCAAAAGCAACTTGATGACACATAGAAGCAACATCAGTATTCATACTAGTTTTCTATACGAATCATCAAGGCAGCATAAAAGAATGTTCTAAAAACCCTTAAAAATCAACAATAAAACTAAAGTAAAATATGAAATAAACATTAAAAACAACAGTGAGGTTCCTGAAAAATGAAGAATGTTTGCATCAGACACTAGCCTTTTTATAGGAAAATTGGGGTTCCATTATCAAAAAATTGTTCAGTTAGTTTCAATACCATTCTTTTTTAGAATCAAACTTTTTTTTAGACACAACAGATGTAGAGGCTACAATGGATTTGTGAAACTTACAGTTGGGGAAAGTAGGACTTGGGAAGGAAACAGAAGCCCTCAAGTGAGGCAGAGGGAAAAGGGAGGGGAATAATGAGAGAATCTTACAGCATTAAACACCACTTTCTGTGGAAACAATTAGTGATGTAAGTGTATTCTTGAAAATGAACTACTTTAGAATGAGATTACTTACAAGCATCATCTCTGCTAAAATACCCATAAAGAGTCCCGCAATTCTGAGAAGTTCTCTTCAGAGACAATGCTTATTGGAATTCATAGACAATATTTCATGCTGTACTCTTTGAAATTAGCTAATGTTTAGGTCATGCGTAATGTTCAAATTGCCAGGATCTCTAGGGCTTTGCTGTAGGGAAACCTGATGTAGTGTATAAAGTATTTAAACCACAAAATATATTTGTGGCTGCCAACCAATTGGTGTCTTAAAGGGGCTTCTAGAACTAGCAGTATATGTCAAGATGGGATAAGCGTTCTCAGCCAAGTATGGCTAAGTGTCAGGTCCTAATCTGTCTCTGAAGAACATTTTTTGTTGCTGTTGTATGTTACAGATTTGCCTACCTTCCGTTCTGTCCAAGTTCTTATTGCTCTGAATCATTGAAGCTTTCTTTGGAAAACTAAGGAGGTAAGTCAATAAGCAAAACACTGGCTAAGATACATAACCTGCTGGCTTGTGTTGTGAAATGAGAGGCTCACTCGATTCACTTGGGAGTACTGTGTTTGTACACAGTACTCTCAAGTGGGTTAGGCCCATTCTCTTGCAGAACTTGTCTATTACTTGAGGTTCCACAATAAAGAGGGTGGAGATTTTCCCCAAACTAGTTTTGCCGTTTGCCCTGCATTCCACTCCTATGGAGCTCTGATTGAACAGATCTTGGGCTGGCCTTGCTGTATGTTGCAGAGAATATATGTGTTTGTTATGTGGGGTGGTATACTGCGGTGGTGCATTGTCAGCTCACAGGAAGGCCCAAATGGGTTTGCTGCTGCTGCTGCTTAAGATGGTGATGGTGAACCCTCACATGCTGCAGTGTCAACACATCTTTCTGGCAACATATTGCAAGGGGAAAATAATAAAAAGGGCAAGTACATTTCCTCTCAAACAGGCTCTGCATTCATAAGAACATAAGAAGAGCCCTGCTGGATCAGGCCAAGGGCCCATCTAGTCCAGCTTCCTGTATCTCACAGTGGCCCCACCAGATGCCTCTGGGAGCACACAAGACAACTAGATACCTGTCTCTTGATACCCCTCCCCTGCATCTGGCATTTTGAGGTGCCTTCCTTCTAAGCCTGTAGATTATACATCCCCATCATGGCTTGTAACCTGTGATGGACTTTTCCTCCAGAAATCTGTGCAATCCCCTTTTAAAGGTATCTAGGCCAGATGCCATCACCACATCCTGTGGCAAGGAGTTCCACAGACTAATTACATGCTGGGTAAAGATATATTTTCTTTTGTCTGTTCTCACTCTCCCAACACTCAATTTGACTGGATGTCCCCTGGTTCTGGTATTGCATGAGAGGGAAAAGAGCTTCCCTCTATCCACTTTATCCATCCCCTGCATATTTTATACATCTCAATCATGTCCCCCCTCAGGTGCATTTTCTCTAGACTAAAGAGCCCCAAATGCTGTAGCCTTACCTCATAAGGGAGGTACCCCAGCCCAGTCATCATTTTAGTCGCTCTCTTCTGCACCTTTTCCAGTTCCACTATGTCTTTTTTGAGGTGCGGCAACCAGAACTGTACGCAATAATCCAAGTGCGGCCCTACCAGCATTTTGTACAATGGCATTATAATGTTGGCTGTTTTATTTTCAATCCCCTTTTTAATGATCCCTAGCATGGAATTCACCTTCTTCACTGCTGCCGCACACTGGGTTGACAGTTTCATCGAGCTTTCCACCAGCACACCAAGATCTCTTTCCTGATCCATCATGGACAGCTCAGAACCCATTAGCTGATAAAGAAAGTTTTGATTTTTTGCCCCAATGTGCATTACTTTACATTTTCTTATATTGAAATGCACTTGCCATTTTGCTGCCCATTCTCCCAGTTTGGAGAGGTCCTTCTAGAGCTCTTCACAATCTCTTCTGCTCTTCACCACCCGGAAAAGTTTTGTGTCATCTGCAAACTTGGCCACCTCACTGCTTATCTCTGTCTCCAGGTCATTTATGAACAGGTTGAAAAGCACCAGTCCCAGGACAGATCCCTGGGGCACACCGCTCTTCACCTCTTTCCATTGTGAAAATTGGCCATTGATACCTACTCTCTGTTTCCTGGTTCTCAACCAATTCTCAATCCATAAGAGGACCTGCCCTCTTATCCCCTGACTGTGGAGTTTTCTCAGCAGCCTTTGGTGAGGGACCACGTCAAACACCTTCTGAAAATCCAGATGGACAATATCCACTGGTTCGCCTGCATCCACATGCCTGTTGACCTTTACAAAGAATTCTAAAAGGTTTGTGAGGCAAGACTTACCCTTACAGAGCCCTGCTGATTTTCCCTCTATTTTCCTATTAGTCTGCTCAATCCAGAATTGCTGATACAGTTCTTTGTAACTCCAGGGTTTGCAGATTGAAAACCACCAGTCTAGAGGTGGTGGTTGTGGTTTGCAAACCAAATCAAATAAACCCCATATTTGGTCTGTGATTTGAAGTGTTGTTATGTTTGAACATAGCTGGGCCGATTTATTAGAGTACTGATATAGGAAAGAAAACATACAAGTATTTTCTAAAATATAAAAGTATCACTGCGTGAGGCACAGGTTGTTTGAATCCCCTTGAGTTTTGATAGTGGGAAGGGCAAATTAATCTTAAATGATCCATCTAATTTAGATTATTGAAGTACTTGGGAAAGAATGAGCAGATGGATACTACACATATTAGTCTGCCATTTTCTAGTAATAACACACAGTGATTACCATCATGATCATAGGTCAGCTTCAATGAAATATGTGAATATTAGATGGGGTCAAAGACCACTTGGCACACAATCGCCTACTCTTCCGAAGATTCTGCCGGTTAATGCAATTAATAATATCAGTCCAAGGAAGATCACTGTGGACATTTGCTGGAATTACTTTGTACACAGGAAAAGTCAAGAAAGATAATATGATACAAAAGCTAAATATCCATTATCCATAACATTAATTAGAAGCATTAGAAGATCTAAAATATTAGTGTGTGTCATTCTACCCTGTTTCCCCGAAAATAAGACCTAACCTGAAAATAAGCCCTAGTATGATTTTTCAGGATGCTCGTAATATAAGCCCTACCCCCAAAATAAGCCCCAGTTAAGTGAAACCCCGCCCTCCACCATTGTGCAGCAACCAGAAGAAGATGACATGACTGTATTTGAATAAATGTAGATTGTTGTACATGAAAAAAATAAAACATCCCCTGAAAGCCCTACTGCGTTTTTTGGAGCAAAAATTAATATAAGACCCTGTCTTATTTTCAGGGAAACACGGTAAGAGATTTCAATGGTCACTATATGGAGCAATCACCTTTATAAAAGGGAAAGGTATTGTAAGGTCTATTTGACAGTATAGTATAACAAGAATTTGAATGCCAGCTCAACCGATTTTTTTTTTAAAGCATGCAGTTGGACACAAAAAGTGCAGTTGGGAAAAAAATTGTGCAGGTGGAAACTGATAGATAAATCCTCAGTGTTAGAGCCATCCCATCGTTTCTGATTTGATCTCTTACCAGTCTCCCAACTACACTGTTTCCCCCCCAACTGTATATTTGTGTCTAATAGCACACTAAAAAACAACCAGCCAACCAGCTTCCGTGGGCTGAATGGAACCCTCAAGAGTGGTGAGTTCTATGTGAAAGAAATATGGCAGACCAAGGCATCTTCCTCATCTTTCTATCCTCTCTCCAACCACATGTGACCTGAGCCTAACCTGAGCAGCTAAGGCTCAGGTACCAAGACTGATAATTACAGTCCTGTTTCTGATAACGTTTCTGAAGTGATTTCAATCCCATAGATAATATTTAAGAAATCTCCCTAATTTGGCCAGTCAAAATAGGTGGCAAATTTTGGGAGGCCACTTTTACTTTTCTAATCCATAGTGAATGTGCATGCCCTTCTAGTTCATGCAGATAACCCTAAACCACACACAGGAACACATGCAGCTCCTAAACACTAGGCAGCCTCCACGGTTTCTCAAGAATGGAGCACAATGGCTCTATAGAAATCCCTTTGCATGTATCTTTGCCATCTGATGAAGTGAGAAGGAAGAATACTTCTGAAAGGGAGAATTATACTGGGGTGTCAATCTTGGCTGCCTTTTTTTTTTCTCAAGCAAGAACACAACATTTCATTTTTAATCCCCACCAGGTGAGTTGCTAAGGATTGTGTGCATTTTCCATGCATTGTTACTTTTATAGCAAAAATTATGGGGAACTGTTTTTTGCAAACCCCACAACCACCCCATTCTTGTTTAGGGAACTGGGGTTTTGAAAGTATAGGTGCCTCATACTGAAACTTTGGTTGAGGGGCCACTGCTACTCAGACTATGAACTCCCTTTAGAAGCACATTCATACTCTGATTAGAGACATTCTCCTGTAATTATTTGCCTGATAGCATAGTCCAAAAATGGCTTACTCAGACATGCCTCCAATGGAAACAAGTATGGTATACAGAATATGCTTTCAGAGCTGTTCCTTGAGCAAGTCATCTATGTGCCACTGGCCATAGTCATGAACGACATTTGAGAATGCAGTTGTGTAGCTGCCATGCACCTGCTTTATAAAACAGAGGCTAAATTTCCTACTAGCCAAGTTTCTCTTTCCAAAACACTCCCGCCAAACTGGAACCAGACAAGAATCACTTAAAAGCACTTTGTCAGACCTGTTGCCACAAATCTACCTTTTTGATGATGTCTTTTAGCCTTAGGTGAGGAACACAGTCTATCCGGTTAATATTCAGATCTGTCAGAGCTGAAATACCATTAAACTATCTTCATTTAAATGGCTCCAGGTACATTATGAAAACTAAATGACTGTAAATTACCTCTTTGACTCATTTATGTTTCAAACTTGGACATGCAGGCAGCAAAAATCCATTTGATTACACTTTAGAATTACAGATTAAAGGTAAAAAAGTTCTTTTGTTATTAGTATATTTTGTCTAAATGTTCTTGCTCCTTGTGAATTGGCTCACCCTTTGCATTTAAAAGAAAATCAGTCACATTGTGTTAATGAGTTTGTATTAATTCAAGTGCAGAATGCAGAAAAATAATACCAATAATACTAATAATAAATCAGAGGTGCCTACTGTTATCTATGCACAGTTTAAAGGACTGCCCTTGCTTATATGTTTTGGGCTTACATGTTGGCTAGAAATAGATAAGGGGCAGAAAGGAAAGGAAAAACACATTAATGTTGGCAGAACAATCTTTGGGGATAAAAATCTTCCTGCTTGTCTGCATTCTCCAGTCTGCAGTGCGAAGTCCAAGCATATAGATATGCTTGTTCTTCAAAGTACTTAACATTTCAAAAGCAAGCTTGTAGCAATTAGTGCATGTTGTGTGATGGAGTCTGCTGTGTTGACTGAGCCAATTAAGAGATCAATTAGTGCAGTACAGAGTGCTTAGAGAGGTAGTCTTGGGTGACATTGGTCAGGTGAGCAGTCCATATACAATAGAGTACTGGGATGGCTAAAGTGCATTTAATGGCTGTGAATTTAAAGGGGTACTAAAACACTCATCTCACTTGCTGAATCTAAAAGCAAAATCACATTTGCTGCATTGTTTCCTTTAGAAGCCCTTTTACGTCGTGGAAGCACTAAATGTAGATTACTGTTGTCTCTGCACACAGTGTGAGCAAGCTCAAATTGTTGCAAATATAATTGCTGCTCTCTTTTTTTAAAGCTAGCAATAAATCGGTTGTTCCTGTTCTTCTATAATATGTGATATTAAGCAACTGTAAATAATGAAGGTCCAAATCAAGGCCCATTTAGTGGAAGTTTAGGGTCATATTCCCAAAAATAAAAATACCTTATTCATTTAAATTGTTTGCCTGTGTCTTGCTCTCTGAAGTTAGATTTGGGAGAAGTGATCACGATTCCCTTGTGTGATGCTTTCACAAAATCTGTAATTGTCCAGTCTTTATGATGGGAGACCTCATGAGATGTCCCGGTGGGAGATGCTCCTTCTCTTCCTTCTTTGCCACTGATATACAACACTGATCGTCAGAATTGTTCTAGAAACAGAGGGGCTAAAATCATCATCATCATCATCATCATCATCATCATCATCATCACCACCATGAGCCAGATCTCTGAATACACAGTGAACTTTATAGATTTTTTAAAGACACTGTCCCAAGGAAATTATAGGTTAAATTTAAGCACTAATAGTGAGAACTAGGAGGCATATTATTAGGATTCTAGATTGCACAGACGTTTCTGAACCCATTTGGCTGAACAGAAACAGAAGCCTGCTCCAGGCTTTCAAATGGGAGCATGCAAAGGTCTCAAGCTTCGTCCTATGTGGATGGTGATATAGGGAGGAAAGATAACGCATGTGTGTGATCCTGTGCCCCCCATTTGGGTATTCATTAATGCCTGAAAGGGACTATATCTAGACTCAAACAAGAGATGGATGACACCGAAACTATATTTGTAAAGACAAGAGATCTGAAAAAGCCAAACAAATAAGAGCAGCCCAGTTCAGGTTAGAATTGCACTGCTGGGAGAGGAAAATATACCCTTCCTAGTATGCTAGAGGTTTCCCCCCCCCCACTTGTTTTCTTCATTAGAGATACTCTCCTCCACAAAACTGTGATAAAAATGATATCTCTTTGCTGCTACTTTTGGGTCTTGGTATTTTTAATTATTCAAAGAGGATTTCATTCAGTTTAATTGTTTTTACCAGGACCAATTGTCATTTGCACTTTTCTTCATAAATGGGACAGAAAGAACTTTTAATAAATTTGAGCATAGGAGAAAAAAAACTACCAGAGTTCTAAATATTATTATAATTAGAAAATACAAGACTTTGATTGGTATTATATAGCAGATACAAGTTTTAACCAAAAACCTAAGTATCAGTTAAATATTGGTATAATAAGTATGCTGTTCTATTATTATTATTATTATTATTATTATTATTATTATTATTATTATTATTATTATTATTATTATTATTATACCCAGCCTGAGAGATTTTGCCAGCTGAGATCTTTAAAAATCTGGCTTTGACTGCCTATTGATACAAATACCTTTGTGGTGTAGAATTAGGGTTACCACTCCCCCACGAAAAGATTGGTCACCTTTCACTGCTACATGGCTGGCAAGTACAACATGCTTCTCTCCAAAGTGAGCAAGCTTCACTCTGGATTTGGTGGTTGACCATATTCAACATGACCCTCTCCAAGCTCAATGTGGTTGTTGCAGCTGTGCACTTTTTAAAAGCAAACAGGAGAGAAAGAACTGAAATGTTGTCCCCCTTTTTTGGTAGAACTGAATGTGCGAGAAAATAAAACTGATAAACTCATCCATCAGTAGTTATGTGTCATCAAATCAGAACCGACTTATAGCGACTCTAATAGGGTTTTCAAGGTAAGTAAGATATTTAAGGAGTGGTTTTACCAGTTCCACAGCCTCAGTGAGATTCAAGTGAGGATTTGAATACTGGTCTCCAGAGTCCTAGTCCATCACTGTATGCAGTACACCACACCCAGCATTATTAGAACCATCCGTCATTAACTGCATTGCATTTTGTCTGAGACTTAAGTTCCAGTACAGGATGAGGACTTAGTTTTAAAATAAAAATGTAGAAAAACTGCAGAGAAGTGTGATGGGGCATCTTGGGATACTCGTAGAAAGAAAGCAGCTGCATAGAATGAAAGACCTGCCTGGTGTCAAACATCCCACTTCTGGCTTGGATGGATGGGAAGCCCTTAATCCCCTTTTGTTGTTTAGTCGTTAAGTCGTGTCTCGTGTCTCTTCGTGACCCCATGGACCAGAGCATGCCAGGCCCTCCTGTCTTCCACTGCCTTCCACTAATCCCCTTTAGATACACATAAGTATACCCCTGAGGGATGAGCTAACTCAATCTTATAACTATGTTTGTTGTAATGCACATCTCATAACCCTGGTGTTATAAATTTGATTAAGAAGCAGGGAATCTCTTTTTAACAACAAACAAATAAACAATGAATGTATTGTGAGGGAGAATACATTCAAACGACCTTTTAAAAGCCCAATTTACAAAATATGTTCCTCACTATTATCAAAAGGATTTCAGGTTCATACCAATAGATGGCAGAGCAATCTCTAACTTTTCTGGATTCAAGGCTTCATGTTTCTCTACTGCTGTGACAGAAATAGTAGGCTAAGGTAAACTATTTGCGATGTCAACACATGGCTAGCAACGTTGAAGGTGTATATTTATCTGAGCTCAAATGGTACTTCCTCCTAACGGAATATTTTTAGTTTTCATTATTTTGATATTGCAAAATGGGAGCTTTTGATAGTTTGAAAAAGATGAATATGAACCTAGAATAATATTCCATGGGTGTGTGCTTTACAGAGTACAGCCACTGGACCTACGTCTCAGATAGATCATTATTTATAAACTGAAACGATTAAACATTTTATGCCTAAAATGTTATGAAAAGAACACAAGTGTTGTAGTTGCTTAGACTCCATGGTCCTGAGTGAAAGTATAAATAATTGTCCTTACATAAAACTCTTTTTGCTATTGCTGCCCTTGTTGTTGCTGATAGTTACAACAGTAGTAATGGATTTCTTATAATGCTATGGCGCATTACAAAGGTTTGGATCAGAGATGGAAAATAGATTTGTTGTGGTTGCATTTCTCTATGAAAACATCTGTTCTGCCCCTTATGAGACTGGCAACAAGATGAAGTGCCTTGCCTCATATATCTGTACATTTCTGAAGCTTGCAATGTGATCTGGAGTTGGAAAAATATGGGGCCCAGGTTTACCTAGTGCTCCTGTGTTGTGCTCAGAGCAGCTTTCCTGTGCCTGTGGAGGCTGTGTAGTTGGTTGACATGCAACATGGTGGTTTCTATGTGTACCCCAGTACAATGCTGGGGATGCCAGGACATGTGCTGCTTCAGAGTCCTTCCTGGCATTCACGCATTGGCCAGAAGGGCTCAAGAAGTTGGAGCCAGGACAGCCAGAGGGAGGCACAAAAAGTGCCTTCAATAGGAGGCTCTTTTCTCCTGATGACTTTCTCTAATGCCCACCTTTGGTTCAGGGTTTACTGTATCTTTCAGGTATATAGTTGGTTGAAGGTTTGTCCTGGAGAGAAAATTCTTGTCATAACTCCTGTCATAACCTTTGAAGAGAGGATTGTTTGGAGAGGATTGGGTCCAGTGGTGGGATGGCAGGTGTAGATGCACCATAACTGCCCCATATTCAAGGAATCCCCTTACGGGAGTTGGTGTTGAATGAGTAGTCAGACTTAACTCAGAAGCTGTAAGCCCAGCCTCATTCGCAGGTAACAGGGAGGCACGGAGTGGGGTGCTCCCATATGGTCTGTAGCAGACTGTGACTCCTCGTTGAACCCCAGTTGGCAACTGGGGTTGGTTCCAGTAGCATTGGACTGACACGTGGACTGCTCAATGCTTTGGATCCTTTCCCAGTGCTGCACTAGCGATATTGTTGCTTCAGGCAATAAAACTTGTGGCCTTATTCTTTCCAAAATTGTGTCTTTTTGTGTATGTTCTTCTAGTCAGGGACCAGCTTAGCTTTAGGGACACAAAATTTGCATTGAACCATGCATCTAAATGTACGCACAATTAAATGTACATATACTTGGGGGGGAAAGAAACCCAAAAACATGCTTTGATCAATGGGAAATAGATATAAAAAGCATGCTTTAGGAAAAATGTATAGAAAAGGTTCTGCCACTATTCTTGTTGTTGTTGTTATGTGTATTCAAGCTGGGAGTGACTTACAGCGATCCTAATAGAGCTTTCAAGATAAGTGAGATATTTAAGGAGTGGTTTTGTCTGTTTCACATCTTCAGTGAGTTTCCATAGCTGAGCAGGGATTCAAACTCAGGCCACCTGAGTCCTAGTTCATTATGTTAGATTACATCTCTCTGAATCTTTTCACTGGCATAACCACTAGCCATTATGGCTCGGGGATTGTGGAAGCTGTGGTACAGAAATATACCTTCTTCAAGGTCTGGTGCAGATCAAGGTCTCAGTTGCGCTTTCATTTCAACCTCTGCAACATGCTAGTTTGCACACCATTGTAAACACACACACACATACCTCTCCATGCAATCAGGAGGAGTTGCTAATTGTGTGAAGAAATGCCGACACACATATACTTGCACTTGTGTTGGCTTGTTGCAGACAGATATCCCGTTGCAGACAGGGTGTATCTGGGCCTGCCATCCTTCCACACTCTCCCTCCAACTAAGATGGCTTCACTGAACATAACAAGGACAACTCAGAAGAACTGAAAGGACTATTAAAGTCTCAGACTGAAATGGAAAGTTGTTGCTTTTGTTTTTACATTCTTACTATGTGTGGGTTGCAGGATTTAGGAATAATAATGTAAGCACAATTTGGTGTTGCTCTGCAGCATCAAGTCGTCTTTGCCTTATAGTGACCCTATGAATGACCTGTTTCCAAAATGTCCTGTCCTCTACAGCCCTGCTCAGCTCTTGCAAACTCAAGCCTGTGGCTTACTTTAGGGTGGCAATCCATCTCGTACTTGGTCTTTTTCTTTTCCTGCTGCCTTCAACCATTTCCAGAACTTCTGTCTTTTCCAGAGAATGTTGATGAGTCCAAAGTCCGACAGCCTCAGTTTCATCATTTTTTTCAGACAGTTCAGATTTCATTTGCTCTAGGACCCCCTTGTTTGTCTTTCTGGCAGTCCAGGGTATCCACAAATTTCTCCTTCAGCACCAAATTTCAAACAAATCCTTCTTTTTCCCCCCTTTCAGCTTTCTTTACTGTTCAGCTTTCACACCCATACATGGTGATTGGAAATATGATTGTGTGGATGATCTTGCTCTTGGTCTCCACTGACACATCCTTGAACTTGATTATCTTTCCTAATTCCTTCACTTCTGCCATTCCTAGTCCCAGTCTTCTACTGATTTCTTGGCTGCAGTCTCCATTTGGACTGATGATTGAACCAAGGTATACAAAACCTTTCACTATTCAATTTCTTCATTGTTAACATTAAAGTTCTGTAGTTCTTCTGTAGTCATGATTTTGGTCTTAATGTTCAACTGCAGTCCTCCTTTGGCACTTTCTTCTTTCACTCTCACTAAACTTCTTTCAAGTTGTTGCTGCTTTCTGCCATTACATAAGTTGGTGTCATCTGTGTATCTTAAATTATGGATATTTCTTCCACCAATTTTCACTCCTCCTTCATCTGAATCTGGTCTAGTTTTCCATATGATATGTTCTGTGTGCAGATCGAACAGGTACAGAGAATCAAATGCTCCCTTGTCTAACACCTTTGTCTATAGGAAACCATTCTGTCTCTCCATATTCTGTCCTGACAGTAGCTTCTTGACCACAATACAAGTTAGGCATCAGGACAAACAAGTGCTGAGGCACACCCATTTCTTTCAGAACAACCCATAGTTTCTCATGCTCCACACAGTCAAAGGCTTTGCTGTAATCTATAAAGCATAGACTGATCTTCTTCTGAAATTCTTTGGTGTACTTCAGTAGCCAACTGATATGATCTCAAGTGCCTCTTCCTTTTTTGAATCCAACTAGAACATCAGGCATTTCTCACTCCATGTAAGATAAAATTTGTTGCAACACCTTGAGCATCATTTTGCTTGCATGGGAAATTAAAGTAATGGTCCTATAGTTACTGAACACTTTGGCATCTCCTTTCTTGGAGATTGGAATATCCACTGAATTTTCCAGTCTGTGGGCCATTGTTTTGTTTTCCATATTTGTTGGCATACTCTTGTTAGGATTTTAACATAGTCTCTGTAGCTTGAAATAGTTATTTCAGTATCCTGTCTACCCTTTGAACAAAAGTATGCCAACCAGGGTATGTTTTGCAGTTGTTTTCTCTACAAAGAAAACAAATGTAACTGTATTAACAGGAGGCTATTCAGTTTTTAACAAAGCAGAAACATCAACCCCCGAGTTGGTTTTTATGAGAATCAGATCAGAATTTTTCTGGGGGTGGGTGGGTAGATTTGAAAACTAACCTGCCATTAGTGTCTGTGTGAATTTCTCACCAGCACTGTCTGGAAAAACAGATATCACTTAATCTTATTTAATACAAAACATGTCTCATCAAGCAGGTTTATGCACCAGTGAGAGTTCAACCATGGTTTACCTGTTGTGGGGGAGGACAGGTTCATTTTATCTGTCTGTCTGAATCATAGGCTTCATTGAAAGATGGGTCTCATAGGATATCTAAGAATTAATTCTACATAGATATGCCAGAGTACTTGATAGCACAGCTTAGCACAGGAATAAGCCAAAGACCTGTCTTCATTCTTTGAGGCAAAGTCATCAGCCAAAACATTAGCACTGCTGCATATACAAATACAGTGTGGAAAAATAAAACTATATACAGTATATTTCCTGATGGTCATCATGGCCTTAAATATGAAATTTTAGACACACACACACACACAGAGAGAGAGAGAGAGAGAGAGAGAGAGAGAGAGAGAGTCTCATACTTAAGGTCATGGTGACCACCAGGAAATCGGGCCAGACAAACCTGACTGCCACAGATCTATGCTAACATTTTCTTTGCGGGCAGGTAGCCATGATGAGAGAGCTTTGGAGATAAAGGCAGACTAAATGCTTCATTAGCTTGCCCACCTTTACACAGGAAATAGCTTTTTTAAACATTAGGCTTTGGCATTGCGAACCATCATAAATTATAACACCACTTTTATGCTCGTTCAGTGTTGGGTCTATTTCTGTTGTTGTTTCACTGAAAATTTATTGAATGAATGTTTGCTACTTTTTTTAAAAAGAGTTTCTGCATCAAAGGATATGAATAAGAGTGGAAGAGAAACAGACTGAACTTGAGCAATTATTGTCTGGCCTCTGACGACTCCTAAATTTAAACAGATTGCTTAGGAAACAAGTGGACTTAACTGGACTGTGAGCTGATTCAGATGACCTTTCTAGATGAGTTGCTTTAAGGCAACTTTCCCTTGAGACAAGGAAGAGGCAACATATTGCCAAAATTAAGTGGTCCTGCAGGGAAGAGCTTTGGCAAAGTCAGTTCTTTCTTAGGAAAAAAAATAGCTTAGGAAAAATTAACTTCTGGGAAATGGAAGAACAAAGTTGTAAACTAAAATTTTAAACACAGAGGGTCAGAGAACAGACTGAAGGGACTGGTGATCCAATGGACAGTGCAGCAAAACATGATTAACAACCACAGAATTGTCTCCAGTATTACACCAGTGACTTGGAAAGTTACTGTATTTTTAATGCAACAGCAAAAACCTATACTGTCGGTTGGCAATTTGTGTTCCTGAAGGTTTTGCTGGATTATAATTTTCAGTGTAGTCAGCTATGAGTGATCATGGGAGTTGCACTCTAGCTACATCTGGAGAGCCACACGTTGTCCCATATAAAAACCATGTCTTCTTTTATTCTTTTCCTTTGGATAGCATTACATGGACTATCGTGAAAAGTTATGTTGCAAAGAGATTTTGGTCATAGCCAAAGAGTTAGAGCTCATGATATTGAGTCTTGTCTTATTTTCCTTGGAGTCCTTAATACAAATTATAAATGAACATCTGATCCTTTCATTTGAAAATATCAGTGCTCTCGTATGGATCTGGTGACCTCACTCTGTTTACAGGGCAGATACTAAGAATGTGAATGATATGGATATATTAGTCTAATATTGCTCAATGCCCTATGGCCTCAACAGTTTTAACATGACTACAAACACTGTTCAAAATTGTCTGTTTTTTGGGAAGGTGGGGAGAGTGAAATGTAGGGAATGTACTTGTCAATGAAAATGTGAAAAAAGAGAAATCACAAAGAATAGAATGACTGTTAGACTCCATGTATTATTATCATTTTTAAAAAACATTTGTACTCTCCCTTTCCATTGCATGCAAGAGTGGCCACAGCACCTTTCAAGCAAAATGAGTTTTTCCTCATGGTGTTTGTAGGAAATAATACTTCTCAGCATGCTCAAAAGCATTGTTTCCATTTCAGTTTCTGGGCATGTTTGAGAGAGGCTTCCTCCCATAATAACATGGGCTCTGTCTCCTGATAATTCCTCCTTTCCTGGTTCAAAAGAAAAATTATGCTTGTGTGATTTCTCCACTTCCTGTTACCTTGCCTTGTAACTAGAGCACACCATCTTGAATCTGTTCAACACCAGACATGTCAAATGGGTCTGGACCGGCTGTGAAATTGGTTGCTAATACTCAGACTGTGGTTGTATTTTGAGCCCTGTTCTGTGCCCTTGCCTGGGGAAGGAGGGTTGCTATAGAAGAGCAGTAGACAGAGGAAGGGATAAGAACAGAGCTTAGAAAAGTCACTTTTTTTGCCCTGGTCTGTCAAGGCAAAGGGGTCACTGCCACCATCTGAGGGTGAGAAAGGTTGACAGAGGCCACCCTTCTCCTCTAGCAGAGAATCAAGAACAATAGTGTTGTTGAAATTCAGCAACAAGTTAGTTACTAAATGTTAAAGAATTTGGCTGTAGTAACATTACAAGTGAAAGAAGAGAACAAAACCGGAGTTAGGTTGTGACTACATGGTCAAATACTGTGGGATTTGCTGCAGTTATAGTATGGATCAAGTTGAAGTCCCCCCCCCCCCGATCACATGGTACAAAAGCCAGTTCAAATCACTCTGGCCCTTCTTTCCTCCCATCATAGCTTTTCCCTCTGCCACTGGGAACTTCTACTTTTTTCAGGCTGGAACAATTGGAATGGGCTTTTCCCCACGTGAGCAGTTGATTTGTTCTTATAAAGATGGAGGCATATCTGTGGGTGGTGTTTCAGTGATGTAGGCAGGTGGGGCATGAAGTGCAAAACCACAGGAATGTTCTATCCCCCCAAATTGTCTCTGAATTTTTTATTTTTTATTTTTACAAATATGAGATTAGCTCTAGATCACCTTGTCCCCTTATCATTTGTATTGATATACTAGTTTAGCACTAGATCACCTCTGGATGAGAAATTTTGGTATGCGGTATTTCTGTGTACATTAAGAACTTTGGAAAGCTTCCTCCTTCTCTGGAACACTGTGGAACCCTTTCAAAACCAAGCCACTTCACAGTGAACCATAAAAGGATCAGCAAAGTCAGGACCAGATGAAGGAAGGAAAGAAGAGTGGATGTGGGTTGAAATGTGAATTGCATCACATGAAGTGTGAACACTGAACTCCCAAATCAATCCACAGCCCCTATGTGATCACTAACTGCAAATTCAACTGCAATACAGGCTGACAGTGTAGTTGCGGTCTTAGTTAGCCTCAACTACTGTTGAATTTGGCTTTTCTACCACTGGCATCTCTGCCATACCAGTCCTGATGCGTACCGTGCTACATGGCTGTCGGCTGGGGGATTTTGAGAGCTGTAGTCCAGAAAGGTAACTCTTCCAAGAATCTTATGATCTCACCATTTCTATACACCAGATATTGTCTTCCAAAACTGCTTTTCTCTTATAAAAGTGTGTGTTGCAGTACTGGTTCCTGGATCAAATATGGAATTCCTCTCAAACAGTTTGGAAATGAAAAAGAAAAAAAAACAAGGGAAGGAAAAGAAAAAGGAAAAAGTGCTTGGCTTACTGATAGTGGTCAAATAAGGACTTTCTTACTTCGACTTGACATTGGCTGGAGTTATGAGTAAATACAAAACTACTTGAAGAATAAGTGAGAGATAATTGTGGAACAGTTCATACCTAAAAGGCTGATCCTTGCAATCAGAAATAAAAAAGCCAAAAAGACCTCGATACTTATATGAAATCTTGAGAGGAACATTACAAATTTGTCTAATAAAGTCTTTTGTGCACTCTTTACCCTCTGGGCCATTCTGATGTCAGCTTTTTGATAATCAATATTGCTAGCCCATTATTGAATTGTATTCATAGTTAAAGTATATAGATATATAAACAGAGAATATGGAACTCCAATTAGAGGGTTATTCACATAATTTGCAGATTAGCATTTTTGAAATGCCCATCCTCTGTGTGGAGACTGGGCCATAGAGTTGTCCAATTATCCAGAGCAATTAGAGAAGATCATCAAGACATTTCTGAGGTCTCATTAGTAAAAGTATTGGTGGTTACAGACATCTCCCTAGATCACAAAAGCGTCTGGGCCCCATGCCTCCCACACACACTTTTAGGAGGGTTAGACAATGACTCATTTCTGGTAAAACAACTATAGCTCTTTTCACTGTTTATTGCTGTAATACTTTTTAATGTAAAAGAGTGAGGGTTAAATCCCTAATGGATCATGCTATAAAATATAGTTGTAAATACCAAAGTCTCTGTACCTATAAAACCAGAAGAGTATTCACCATCCTGTGTTAACAGTTTGTACTAAGCCAACCCCCTTCCAACAAAATAGACCCCCATGCCTTTCCTATGTTACCCACAAAAAGGAAATATTTTGTTGTCTTCTCTGTAATTAAGTGAACATTCATTTAAACACTGCGGTGCAGTGGCAAGCTGAAGAATGTCATTTTTATATCATGGATATTGACTTTTTAATATTAGGAAATGGTGGGCTTAGCTAAGTTTTTTGTCTCGTTTGGGAATGGTGATATGCTGTAAATCAACAAAGATATAGATGGGGTGGACAACTTGTTGCTCTGCAGATGCTGTTGGACTGCAATTCCCACCTGCTCTAGCCAGCACGGGCAATCACAACACATGATGGGAGTTGTAGCCCAACTATGTACACACAAACTGAACAAGCCTAGTGTGGATCACTAAATTGAGAGAATTTGTGAGCAGTGAAGCCCACTAGGCATCTACTGACTGAGTGGCTATAATGGAGAGAGGCAATGCACAGCAAATGTGTCAGCAGACTACATGCAACCCCAAGGCAAATGTTGTGACCCCCGCAACCCTATTGCCACAATTTGGCACCAAACCAGGTATTTCCCTTTAAAACGGTTGGGAAATTGAATCCTTGCCACAGGAACACCCCATGTGCTTCCAGCTGGCTTGTTGCCCAGGGAGCTCTGTATGATCTCTTTCCTTTCTTCTCTTGGTCTCCTGGGCTCCATACCAGTCTTTGTGAGGAGCATGTGGGGATTCAAACCCCTGTCTGGAGGGATGCCAGAGACTGTGCAGGAGGGGAGTCCCTGGGAAGAACTGGGGGCACTCTGGTGCCATCTTGTATGTAATGTCTATGTATGTGGTGATACAGGAATGTGTGCTACGCGTATATTCCCATCACTGACAACTGACTGACTCTGTGTCTGTGCGCAGTATGGGCAGGAGTTCTCTCCAATGTTGTCCTTGATTGGTGGGCATTGGTGTTTTTTTCAGGACCACTGTGTGTACATCGGTTGTCCAGGCCTGCTCTGACTGCATTTGCCAGGTAAAGTGTACAACTTCCTTTTCCTGTGTCTGCTGCCCCATGTTTCTGCCATTCATTATGAACTTATATGTGGACTAGTCATTTTGGAACCAGTAATTATATTTATTTATTTATTGCATTAGGAAAGGTTTGATGAAGTGGATGCAGTGCAGTCCACATTTCTTGTTATTGTTATGTGTTGTCAGTTTGATTCCAAACTATAGGCAGCCTCATAAGATTTTTAAGGTCTGGGAGTTGTTCAAGGAGTGGTTTACAATGGCCACCCCCTCTGAGTTTTCATGGCAAAACAGGGACTTCAACCAGAGTATCCTGAGTCCTAGTCTGACACCACACTAGCTCTCCAAACCTATTCCTTCTCCTAGAGTTATTCTTTTGAAAGGTTCCTTTTCAGTTAAACCTGTCGCTGTAAAATTAAACATGCTGTTTTGCTTACATACATGAGTTTTGCACTCAACTCCCCGAAGTATCTGTCAAGCCTATAATGGAATATAGAACATAACTTCAAGTAATGACCAGGAATACCACCCTGCAAACACTTGTGGTGATTTTCACTATTATTTTCAGCTTTAATGAAGAAAACTGACAGTGCTCAGACTTTTGTGTATTTCAGTTTTAGAACGACATGTAAAAGTTTGAGGCAGGGAGCTGGAAGTCAGTCCCTATTCCCACCCACCCCCGGCCACATGAAAATAAATCACCTTTTTCATGAACAGTGGCAGTCCACAACACAATGCACAGCACTGTTCCACTTGGAAAATGGGATGAATCTCCTCTTTTAAAGTAGTGGCCCTGATCCAGGACAGGAGTGATCATCTGCTTCTCCAGAGAGGAGATGGGTCTATTGCCATGTCCTTTAAGATGGTAACTGGGACAGAAAAGGTAACATATGACAACTCAGACTGTTTTGTAAGTTTAACAGACAGGGGAAACGGTGGAGTGATTCCAGACTGTAAACAAATCCTCTGGCTGAAGCAATGACTGGGATGAAAGGCATTCTTTAGGAGTTCAGTCTTGAGTGGTTATTTGGGATCAGGTTTCTGGCATCTCACACAGTTGATGATATAGAAAAGCTGAGTTTAGAAACTTTGTGTGCATATTTTGAAGCAAGAGTGCAGTCTTGTTTTATTCTCATCTTCTGGCGGTAGATGTCACTATAAAACCAAAGAAGCATCCCCCCACCACACTTTTACACTGCCCAATTCTTTTCTAGAAAAAGATGGCTGCTATAGGGCTGCTTTGTTGTTTTTGTTATATGCCGCCAAGCCACCTCCAACATATGGTGACCCTATGAATTAGTGATCTCCAAAATGTCCTCTCCTCAACAGCCCTGCTCAGCTCTTCCAAACTTGAGCCCAGTGGCTTCTTTTATGGAGTCAATCCATCTTGTATTTGGTTTTCCTCTTTTCCAGCTTCCTTCAACCTTTCCCAGCATTGTCCTTTCCAGAAAATCTTGTATTCTCATGATGTGCCCAAAGTAAGACAGCCTCAGTTTCAACATTCCCCCCCCCCCCCGAGATAGTTCCGGCTTGATTTGATCTAGGATTCACTTGTTCATCTTTCTGGAGGTCCAGTGTGTCCGCAAAGCAACACATTTCAAACAAATCCATTTTTTGTCAGGTTTTTATTATTATTATTATTATTATTATTATTATTATTATTATTATTATTATTATTATTATTATTATTATTATTATTATTATTATTATTATTATTATTATTATTACTGTCCAGCTTTCACACCCATACATGGTTACTGGAAATACAAGAGGGTGGATGATCTTGGCCTTGATCTGCAGTGACACATCCTTACATTTGATGACCTTTTCTTGTTCCTTCATTAGTGTCCTTCTGAGTCTCGGCCTACTTCTGATTTCTTGGTCGCAGTCTCCGTTTGGATTGATGACTGAACCAAGGTATACAAAATCTCTATTTCAATTTCTTCATTGTCAGCATTAAAGTTGTGTAGTTCTTCTGTAACTATGGATTTTATCTTCTTAATGCTCAAGTGCAGTCCTGCTTTGGCAGTTTCTTCTTTCACTTCATCAGAAGCCATTTTAAGTCATTGCTGCTTTCTGCCAGTAAGATGGTACCATCTGCATATCTTAAATTATTGATGCTTCTTCTGTACTGCTACAGTATAGAAAATGGCCCAGAATTACCATTGGTATTGCTACAGTAAGAAGAGGTTGGGGGAGAGGGGGAACAACTATGGTAGCTTCCTTGACTTCTCAGCTACTCTCCTCTTTTGAGGGCACATACAAAGATCCCCAAACATAACCTGCTTCTCTGGATGAAATGGGGATGGCATGCCATCATATAATTCACTTCAGGCAACACAGTGCCCTAGACTAGCCTTGAATCCATAACTCCATATCTTGCTCCTGAGAGTTTCTGCATGATCTATCATATGGCTCAGAGCTGCTATTTTTCCTTGCTGCTGTCCCTCAGATCCAGGAAGCTGATTCCACAGTAAGGATTGTCACTAACATCTGCCTCATATGATTGCCAGGTCCCAGGGCATAGGCTGAATTTCTGTGTTTCTCCAGACCACCAGATGGAAGGACAAATCACAACATGAATATATCTAGATAAGAAGGAACTTTGATTCTTGTATGTGAGGTGGCTTTAAACGGAGGCACACATGTTCACCCATTCCCAGTTGGTGCCAAACAGCACAAAGCTGCTTGCATGTGTGTTGAGGTTCCTCAAAATCAGTGCATCAAAAAGCAAAGAGCCAAAATCCAGATGCTATATTACCTGATTATCCAGGTTTACCTGGATTGCTGTCCCCTTTAACTACAGTCCTGCTTGCCCATTTCCACAATCATCTGGAATATAAACAGTTTTCATTCCTCTCACAACTCTTGCCTGCAGTGCCTCTGTGACATCACAAAGGCCCACCTTCTGCTCTCACTTTTGGTGCTGGATTTTAGGGAATGAGTTGCTTCTAACCTGGCAAACCCCTAGGTACCACTATGATGCCACCATGAGCTTTTTGGCAGTGGGCAATAGTAAGGACACGCACCACACAGAAATAACAGGGATATATAGTAGTAGGTGGGTGGTGCTAAAAGGAGAATTATCTCCACCTATGTGATACGCCTTCAGCTCCACTTTGAGCCCTGATGTAGCCTTATAAACTAATACTAGAACCTGGGAAAGACTGGAGGTAAGGTATTGAAAATGGTGACAAGCTTCAGCCACCTGGCCAGGGTCTTCTGCTCTCTGTACATTTCTCTAAAATTTAGAGAAATGTACAGAGAGCAGAAGACCCTGACCATTTAGAGTCTAAATGAAGTTATAGTGGCCTCTCAGGGGCTCCCAGATGCTGACATTTGCCCAAACATGCTGTATTTTGGCCTGGCAAGACTGGTGACAGCCAATTTGGTGTGGTAGTTACAGTGTTGGACTAGAGCTAAGGAGATCTGGATTCAAATCCCAACTTGACCATGAAACTGATTTCGTGACTTTGAACTAGGCACGAACTCTTGGCCTAACCTATCTCACACAATTATCATGAAAATAAAGTTGTGGGGAAGGGAGCCATGCATGCCATCCTGAAGTCATTGAAGGAAAGGCTAGGTAAGAATGCAAGCAACCAACCAAGTACACCTCAAATTTCAGTAAACATTTCCACATTGTCTACAGTTATGTATAATATTTCAGAAATATATACATTTCATTTGGAAAAAAAAGTAAAGCAGGGACTCTGAAGATACTGAATTCTGACCCTAAGAAGACCAAATTCCAAACTTGGCTGAGGTAATTGTGGTTTATGAACAGTATATAACATTATCTAAGTCGGTATAGCAAAGTTCAGTGTGGTGTAGTGGATACAGTGATGGACTTGGACTTAAGAGGCCTGGATTCAAATCCCCACTAAGGCATGGAAGCTCACAGGGGGTGCAAAACCAGTAAAACCATTCCTTAAATAGCTCATTTACCACTAAAAGTCTATTAGAGTTGCTATAAGTCAGTTCCAGCCTGATGGCACATAATAACAAGACATTCGTATAGCTCTGTGGGGTGGAACAACTAGCTCTAGAGCCTGGAATGGAGAGTCAGAATCCCCACTGTGCCTTCAAGGAGAAAAGCGAACCAAGGTCACCCACAGCATGCATTGTTCATGGAGCTATGTGCCCTGCCACCTGTGTGGTTTTGGGCAAGCTGCACAGTTCCAGAGCACAAACAGAAGGAGGGACTGAGAACAGAAACATTATAGTGAGATCTATGTGACCAAATAGCTCCCTGGAGTACATGGATCATATTATGAATGAGATGCCTTACAGTATGAGGGCTTATATGATCCTTTCTTCCCTCATGTTTTGTTCCTGGTGCCTTCTTGTACATACAAATCTATTGGAGAGGCTTTGCTAGGTATCCCAACAATAGAAAAATGCAGGGATTGAACAAAAGACATACTGTCTTCTCTGTGGTTCCCCTAGATTTATGGAACTTCATGTCAAATGAAGGATGATTATCTGCCTCTTTTGTAGGTTTTTGTTTGCTTGTTTGCCACCTTTAGTTTGCCCTTTGCGCTGTCCAGCTTATATTTTTGTGGACTGCTGACTTTTAAAGTTTTTCTAAACTTTATTGGCTAAACTTTACCCACTGCATTTCTGTTTCCTGATTTAATACCATTTTAAAAAAAATAATCTTTACTGTTTTATAGCTCTGTGGTATATTTGTTTTTGATTAAGGTTGCAAGCTATCTAGAGTGTCTCTTTTGAGACCAAAAATGTGGGTTATAAATTATACAAACAAATAAATGTGGCTTGCAACTGGCATCTATCCCCCATCCTGAGCTACACTGTTTTTCTTTTCCGAGTCCAACAAACCCAGCCTTTAATGTTAGTTCTCCTTCACCACATCACTCCTTTCTTTGTGCTCTCAATGTGACCACAACCATCTTTCTCATCTTGATCAACACACATACTTGAGATTTTATCTAGAGTATTTGTTCCCTGAAATCCATCCTGTTTTGTTTTGTATTGTCAGTATTCTTTCCATCCATATGACAAAAGGCTTTTTTCAGTAAACACAGTAACAATAATGACAAAACCCCTGACTTCCCATTCCTGTCCCTTCCTGAATGCTAGTTTCTTTTCAGTGCTGTTTGTTGTAGGAGGTGGAGTTTGGTGCTATGACATTTCCCATGAAGGTTGTTTCTGTTGTTACAGGTTCGTGGGTGGAGGCTTTCAATTTGCAGTCAGCTAGCAGGGACACACGTGCACACAGTCAGAAAGAGAAGCTCCACTGAGAGTTTATGAGTTTTTTCTTCTTCTTTTAAATGACTACTTTTGCTTGGAAGAGAGAGAAACTTTTGCTTTTAAACATACAGGGTGGGCAGGAATCTCAGTAAGTCAGTCCTGCACTCCTTCACAACAAACAAGGACAAATCAGAAGAAAAGAGAAAGAAGTCTTCCCATCTGGAAGAGCCCTTGGATAGTATTGGCACATTATATTCTTAATGGTCGATTAAAGTTATCAGCTGTTCCTGTATTTGTATTGGTACATGGTGACTTGTGCTGTATATTTCTGATTCTTCTCCTTATGACACGGCATGCACTGACTCTATAATGCTTCAGTTCCATTTTGCAATTTTTTTGATCTTCAGAGATGCTGCAGTAGCTTTCTTCAGAGGAGATTCTTCTTTCAAAAGACAAAGACGGAGGTGGCCTAAGAGATTTACCATACCACGATATGGGGCATACCACAGCTCGCCTGCTCTTTTGTTGTGTTTTACCTTCACCTTTACCTTTATTTCTTTTACAAAGAACATCCAAGTATGTTTCAGTAGCTGTTGTTTATATTCTTTCCACCTAGCTAGGTTTAAAATACACACATAGTTATGTTGTGTGAACCAAAAACCCATCTATGCAGCAATCAAAGAATAAACTAATAGCCAGCAAAGAACAAATTGAGGATTGCAGCCTTCCCATATTCTAAAAAGTAGGTTTTCTGTGAACTTTGACCATTCACGTAACAAATTCAAAAATTGGCTATGTGATCCAATCATAGCAACAAAGTCCAAAGTGGGTCAATACATTTATTGGATCTATGAAAAATTTTAAATATAGTATGAGCTTTCACATTTTCCAGCATTCTTCCTCAAGCAAAAAAAAAAAAAAAAAAAAAAAAAAAAATATTGGGAAAGATGCAATGACCTTGGCTCGTGGATCCAGACTGCCAATAAAGCAAAGCGAAGTTTATTTATTTATTTAATTATTTATTTATTTATTTAACTTATATGCCGCCCACACTACCCAGAGGTCTCTGGGCGGCTTACAACATTTAAAATACAATAAAAAGACAAAACAATTAAAATGCAATTAAAATATATACTCTAAAAATTGCCACCGGACCCACAGCTGATATCATTTCAATTAAAAGCCTTCTGGAACAGGAAGGTTTTGACCTGGCGCCGAAATGTCATCAGTGTCGGCGCCAGACGAATCTCAGTCGGGAGGGCATTCCATAGTCTGGGGGCAGCTGCCGAAAAGGCCCTTTGTCTACAAGCCATCCCTCTTACCTCCTTGAGGGACTGCTCTTTCAAAAGGGCCCCCTGGCTAGATCTTAACTGCCGGGTAGGTTCATATGGAAGGAGGCGGTCCTTCAGGTATCCAGGGCCCAAGCCGTTTAGGGCTTTATATGTCAAAACAAGCACTTTGAATTGGGCCCGGGCAGCAACTGGTAGCCAATGTAACTTAAACAGAATCGGCTTGATATGGTCCCTAGCGGCCCCACCACTCACCAGCCGTGCAGCTCAATTCTGGACCAGTTGCAGTCGCCGGACCGTCTTCAAAGGCAGCCCCATGTAGAGCGCATTGCAGTAATCTATGCGAGATGTTACCAGTGCGTGTGTAACTGTCATGAGACTCCGCTCGTCCAGGTAGGGCCATAGCTGGTATAATTTCCGCAGCTGAAGGAAGGCACCTCTGGCCACCGAGTCCACCTGGGCTTCCAGTGTTAGACTGGGGTCCAGGAGCACCCCCAAGCTGTGGACCCTGTCCCTTAGGGGGAGTGTAACCCCATTCAGGGCAGGGAAATGGCCCTCCAGCCTGTCCGGTGAAGCACCCACTAACAGCACTTCCGTCTTGTCTGGATTGAGTTTCTATTTATTAACCCTCATCCAGTCCATTATCAGGTCCAGACACGAGTTCAGCACAGAAACTGCCTCACCTGGATTGGTGGAAAACGAGAGGTAGAGCTGAGTATCGTCAGCATATTGCTGACTCCTCAGCCCAAACCTCCTGATGACCTCTCCCAGCGGTTTCATGTAGATGTTAAACAGCATGGGGGACAGTATTGAGCCCTGAGGAACCCCATGACATAAACGCCATGGGACAGAGCAACTGTCCCCCAGCACCACCCTCTGGACACGGTCAGCCAGGAAGGAGCGGAACCACCGTAAAGCGGTGCCCCCAACTCCCAACCCAGCCAGCCTATCTAGAAGGACACCATGGTCGATGGTGTCGAAAGCCGCTGAGAGGTCCAGGAGTATCAACAGGGTCACACTCCCCCTGTCTCTCTCCCGGCAAAGGTCATCGTACAGGGCGACCAAGGCTGTCTCCGTACCAAAACCCGGCCTGAAACCCGATTGAAATGGATCCAGAAAATCCGTTTCATCCAGCAGCGCCTGGAGTTGCCCGGCCACAACCCGCTCCAACACCTTGCCCAAATAAGGGAGGTTCGCCACTGGTCGGTAGTTAACCACCAGTCTTGGGTCCAGGTTAGGCTTTTTAAGGAGTGGCCGAATTGCCGCCTCTTTCAAGGTGGTAGGGACCACTCCCTCTCTCAAAGAGGCGTTCACGGCCTCCTGGACCCAGGTGCGAACCCCCCTGGCAGATCTTCCAATTAGCCAAGATAGGCAAGGGTCAAGTGGAGTGGTGGTAGAACGGACAGATCCAAGCACCCTGTCCACATCCTCAGGTCTCAACAATTGAAACTCATCCATTAATACTTGACCTAAGCACGGCACACTGGACACATCCTCTGATTCTGCAGTAACGGTGGAGTCCAACCCACTGCGAATCTGAGTGATTTTTCCCTCAAAATGAATAGCAAACTCATCACAGCGAGCTGATGAGCAGTCCGGGACCTCCACCGGATTTCCCGGTTGAAGAAGATCCCGGACCACCCGAAACAGCTCTGCTGGACGACATTCTGAGGAAGCAATACGGCTGGAGAAATATTGCTGTTTCGCCAGCCGTATTGCCACGAAATAGGCCCGATAATGGGCTCTAAGTCGTGTTCGATCGGACTCCCAGCGGGATTTCCTCCACCTGCGCTCCAGCCGTCTCCCCTCTCGCTTCATCGCCCGCAGTTCAGAAGTATACCAAGGAGCTGTCTGGGCTCTGCGTGCAGGGAGAGGGCGCTTAGGCGCAATCGTGTCAACTGCCCGGGTCATCTCCCTATTCCATAGGGTGACCTGAGCTTCGACAGGAGCGCCGACCATATCAGATGGATAATCCCCCAGAGCGTTCAGGAAACCATCTGGATCCATTAGTCTCCGAGGGCGGATCATCTTAATAGATCCCCCACCCTTGCAGAGGGAAGAAGAAGCTAATAGACTAAACTTGACCAGGAAGTGGTCTGACCATGACAATGGGGTCACAACCAGCCCCTCCACATCCAAACCACCATCTTCCAGTCCCGTTGAGAAAACCAGGTCCAGGGTATGGCCCTTCTCATGTGTCGGGCCGATGACACATTGAGACAGCCCCATGGTTGTCATGGCGGCCATGAAGTCCTGAGCCGCCCCAGTCAAGGCAGCCTCGGCATGGATGTTGAGGTCCCCCAGCACCAACAGCCTGGGAGTCCTCAACACCAGGTCCGAGACTACCTCCGTCAGCTCAGGCAGGGAGACTGTTGGTACGCAGCAGGGTGGGCGGTACACCAACAGAATCCCCAATCTGTCTCGCAAGCCCAACACACAATACAGACCCTCAAGACCTCCTCTCAAAGGGATAGGAAGCCTGGTCAAGGAGATAGAACTCCTATAGACTATAGCAACTCCCCCTCCCCGACCCTCCGAGCGACATTGGTGCTGGACCGAGTACCCAGGCGGACACAGCTGGGAGAGGGGAACACCACCCTCTTCTCCCACCCAGGTCTCAGTAATGCATGCCAGGTCAGCACCCTCATCCAGAATTACATCATGGATGAGGGCAGTCTTATTTTGTAGTGACCTGGCGTTCATCAACAGCACCGTGTGGCTCGAGGGTTTGCTGATATGGTCACCTGATACCATCTGGTTGGGGGTAGGACTAGAAGAGGGGATAGATGTAAGGTATCTAACCTCTCTTCTCCTACGTGGGCATGTTCTACCCCCACCGCCATTCCTTCCCCTACCCAGCACCACCTCAATGGCTGCCCCCTCCAACGCCCTCCCCCCCTTCCTGTTCCCTCAAATCCACTGTGGGTCTCTCTTAATTGATGGCAGTAAAATAAGTAAAAAATAAAAAATAAAACCCTTCTAAAGCCCCTCTCTCCCCCCCAGCCATGTGGCTGATGTTGAGAGGGGGTGAGGCAGCCAGGAGCAGCAGGGCCCAGTCCTGCAACAACAGAGGGAGACTGAGCTGGCTCCCTTGGAAAGGAGCTGGCAGCCGGCAGGGGCCCAACCACAGTCCCACTGCCTCTCACACAGTGAGCTGTGGCCGGCAGATAGTCTTTGGCTCCTCCTGAGTGCAGGAACGCTGGTCCAGTGGGTCCCAAGAGCAGCTCCGGCTTAAAAGCCCTCTCTCCCCCTGAGCCAGGTGGCTGATGTTGAGAGGGGGTGAGGCAGCCAGGAGCAGCAGGGCCCAGTCCTGCAACAACAGAGGGAGACTGAGCCGGCTCCCTTGGAAAGGAGCTGGCAGCCGGCAGGGGCCCAACCACAGTCCCACTGCCTCTCACACAGTGAGCTGTGGCCGGCAGATAGTCTTTGGCTCCTCCTGAGTGCAGGAACGCTGGTCCCACATGAGACAAAGGCAACAGAAATATCAGTTATCAGTCCCTCCTCTTCTTGGCAGGTGAATGTTTGGCTCCCCCATGCAAATCTGCCAGCTGCTTTGGGTGCCGACACACAGACCTCTTTGTAGATTTGTAGCACAAAAAAAGGGGAAGCAAGGTCTCCACCTTTACAGCAGCAAAATAGGAGGCTACATTTTGGTGTCATGCTAGCATTATAATCTCATGAAATTTTATTTAGAAGATGCCCAAGTATTCCATGAGAATTAGAGTGTGATGAGCTTTGGACTGCTTTGTGAACAGGCTGGTTCACTGCATTTTCTGGCAGCCACATGCTGTACACGGACCAGCCCAACCCTTATCCATGCCCACTTACAACTTTTTGGGTTCCTGGCAGGGGCATATGGTTTTTCAGTGTGCGTAGGATCACTCCATTTAGTCTGGTTTCCAGCATGTATGATGGCCAATATTCAGCCAAAGCATAGAGGGGGAAGAGGAGATAATGGAAGGGAATGGAGACTGTGAGAAGGAGGAACAGGCTTCAAGGTCTCAAAAGCAACTTGATCGTTACATGTGGATGGAAGGATCATTCTAAATCTCAGACCTCAATTTCTAGTGACCCTGTTTAGCTCAATCACTTCAGGATAACTTAGCTGTCTAGTTACACCCTCAGCTTTGAGCAATCATGCATGGCTACATGTGTACAGTGTTTTAAAAAGGAGAGGTATATACTTCTCCCTTCAACAATGCTGGAGTTAGGGGCACCAGATCCCCGTGTGTTTAAAATCCATGTATAACTCTTATGCCCCCCAAATGTAACTATAGCGTCTATCAGAGGGAGAAAATGGAGGCATGATCTCTAGTCCTCTCCCCCCCATTGGAGCTCCTCTGACCTGTGTTGGCCTCCCAGCATGCTCCTCAGTCACATGGAGCCACCATGCCAGAAGAGGGGGCTGACCAGGACACTGCCATCAGACTAGAGGCCATCACACCACCACCAACAGGGCCTTTCTCAGACCACTTCCTGGAGACAGCACAGTCTGTCTGTCTGTCTGTCTATCTATTGAAATGTTTACTTATTTATCTATTGAAAAAGTAGATCTGTACATAACCCAAACCACACTGCTCTGACCCATGCAATTCAAGTGAGAAGTCCTAATACGGCTGTGCTCATGATTTTGGTCCCTGAAGCAGCCAGGCAAAAAGTGTTTGGCTGCTGTAATTTTTTAAAAGGAGAGGTGAGTTCATAGGATGCTCTTAATGGTCAGGCTGTATGTCACAGAGAGGAGCTGAAATCACATTCATATCCTAGACTTGTGATTCAGGCAGGCAGAGACCTGTAAAGTAATCCCCATGGCGACTGTACACTTTCTGCAATTAAGGGATCTACTTTTACAGCTCAGACCTGAGAAGCACCAGGGAAATGTGGTAAAGTTTGGCTAGGACTTGAAGGATCCCTGTGTGTCGATTCCTGTATGTTTTTCACAGAGCAGATGAGATGAGATCAGCTGCTCAATGCTTGGGAAAAATTCTTAACTAGCCAGAAACCTTTGTCTCCCTTTTGGTTGCCTTGTTGATTTCACAGAGCCCACAAGAGCTCTGGTTTAACTTGAGCTGCTTGCAGCTGTGACACCAACAGGCACCACTGCTCTCTGGAGGGGGAGAGGAGAGGTGTTGGGTGCCAAACCTCAAATGCTCGGCACTGTGCTGGTGGAGCAGATGCCATTTCAAGTATTTAAACAGCATGGGTTAGATTTTCAAAACCTGGCAGTCGAACGACTGGGGCTAGGCAAGACATGTAATAGAAGAACCTCTGCACAGCTCTGAACCCTCTGCTTTATTTTGGAAGGCTTTCACAAATGGGAATTGAAGATCTGGTCATGGGATAGGGGCAAAATTATGCATGACTAATACAATACATGCGTAGCTATGATTTGCATCGTAGCAAGGGCAGTTCAAGAGGCTCACCACTTATGAAAATAATATTGTTTTGTTTCTTAGATTTTCTGTTCCATTCTGTCTTCCCTTTGATCTGAGTTTTCTATCTCTTCACTATACAGCCTGGAAAAAAAAAAGGGGGGGGAGAGTAGAGTTTACAAATCCCAAAAGCCTAATGGGCCATGGTTCTATGTGACAATGGTATCTCTGGACATTTGAGACTTGTAGTCTAGAAAAAAATTAATTCAACTTCTAAAAGCTGTAGTCTGAAAAGTTAACTTTTTCAATCCCTGAAAAGAAACAACCTTTTATTTTTAATACAGAAGAAGAATTAATGAATATTAGGAGATAATAGTGCAGCTTCTGCTAGCTTACCTTCAGCATTGATGGAGAGATTTGTATTTAATGCACATTTCAGAGCAATTCTATTTATGTTAATTCTGTAAAAAAGAGAGAGAGACATCTTTGAGTTTAATTGGAATTACTTTCAGGTAAGTGTGCATAGGTTGCAAATGTAGAATGTAAAATTTCAGTGCTAATAGTCTGACTGTTAATTATAGCTGTGCCTTTACTGTTTTTATTGAACCTACATGCAGATTTTAAAGCTTCAGACCCTACTACAGTTGAGATGACTTTAGACCCTACTGCAACTGAAGTCATCTCAACTTGCAAAAATCCTACTAGGTAGGTTAAATATAGTCACATGCCCATTATATATAATTTTAAAGGAAGTGTTTTTTCTTTAACTTCCCACTTTGCCTTCTTTCAAATTGCATTTTTGCAGACTCACCATGTCTAAATTATGCATAGAAAAATTGATATCCATGTCCAACAATATTACTTGCTGTCCTTCCAGCCCTGTAATGGTACTTCCCCGCCCCTCTTTTGTATCTCTACCACAGCCTTTCCCAGACTGTGGACCTATAGATATCTAGACTACCCAATCCCATCATCCACATCTGGTGGCCAAGAATCGGCATAAGTTTTTGTGTAGCTGCAGATTCTGGGAATTTTGCTTTGATAGACATCTGGAAGTCATCCTGATGGGGAAAGAGGCTGTACTACTCATATGTAAGCAGAAAGATTATTTTGAAAACTGTGCAGGGGTGAAGACTGAAGAATTTTATTGGCTAACCAAGAGCCCTGTCCGCCAGTGGGAAATGTACAGAACTTTAGCCAGATTTTTCTTATATCAGATATTATATAATGGATTTCGCCAGCAGAAATATAGTGGAGTTAAAGTCTTCAGGGTCAAAGGCCAGGACTTTCTGATTGGCAAGGATTATGACATCATCACCTTGCCCAGCGTTCCCTATTCCTTTTGAGCTTAGTCTCAGTCATCATAGTAGCTGAGAGAGAAATGGATTTTCTGAGGAACAGTATATTGTTGCAAGCTATCCCTGTTATAATGAAAAGTTTGACTTTGAATGAGCAATTAAGAATCATTAACTTTACAAAATAGATGGTCTTCGTTTCTTGATAAGGAACAATTCAGCTGCATGCCATTTTGGATCCTCTGTATGATAGCAGGAGCTGGCTGTGAGAACCAGCGTGATGAAGACCTCTACTTTCAGATTTACCAAGATACCACTGTTAGGCAGAGTAAAAATTCTGCTATACAGTGAGAAAGTTCAGTCTTTTCCCATAAGACGGACTATGAACTTCCAAACAAATTGGAAGTGCAAGTGGGGGGTGGGGGGACAGGATTGCAGCTGGAGATAGATAAACAAATAGTCAAGGAATACCTTACCACCTTGAACAAGTTCAAATCTCCAGGGCTGGATGAACGGCATCCAAGAGTACTGAAGGAACTGGCTGAAGAACTCTCAGAACCGCTATCCATTATTTTCTTGAAATCATGGGAAACGGGTGAGGTGCCAGAGGATTGGAGGAGGTCCAATGTTGTCCCTATCTTCAAAAAGGGCAAAAAAGAGGAACCTGGGAACTACAGGCCAGTCAGCCTGACATCAATCCCAGACAAAATTCTGGAACAGATCGTAAAGCGGTCATTGAGCAAGCACCTAGAAAACAATGCAGTAATAACTAGAAGCCAACACAGATTTGTCAAGAACAAATCCTGCCAAACTAATTTGATCTCGTTTTTTGATCAGGTCACCTCCCAGATAGACAGAAGGAATGCTGTGGACATAGTATATCTTGACTTCAGCAAAGCTTTTGACAAAGTGCCCCATGATATCCTGATTAGCAAGCTAACTAGGTGTGAGCTGGATAGATCAAGTGTCAGGTGGATACACAATTGGCTACAGAATTGTACTCAGAGGGTGATTATGAATGGCTCCTTCTCTAACTGGGAGGAGGTAACAAGTGGGGTACCCCAAGGCTCAGTCCTGGGCCCGGTGCTCTTCAATATTTTTATTAATGACTTGGATGAGGGAGTGCAGGGAATGCTTGTCAGATTTGCAGATGATACCAAATTGGGCAGAATAGCTAATACCCTAGAAGACAGAAACAAAATTCAAAATGATCTTGATAGGATGGAGCACTGGGCCGAAAGCAACAGAATCAAATTCAACAGGGGTAAGTGCAAAGTACTGCAGCTCGAAAAAAAACAACAACAATTGCACAGTTGCAAGATGGGAGATATCTGGCTCAGCAAAACCACGAGCGAGAAGGATCTTGGAATTGTTGTAGATCAGAAGCTAAATATGAGCCAACAGTGTGATGTGGCTACAAAAAAGGCAAATGCTATTTTAGGCTGCATTAATAGAAGTATAGTCTCCAAATGCTGCAAGGTGCTAGTCCCCCTCTATTCAGCACTGGTTAGGCCTCACCTTGAGTATTGTGTCCAGTTCTGGACACCACACTTCAACAAAGATGCTAACAAATTGGAACAAGTTCAGAGAAGGCCGACAAGGATGATCAGGGGGCTGGAAACCAAGCCTTATGAGGAAAGGCTGAAAGAATTGGGCATGTTTGTCCTTGAGAAAAGAAGACTGTTCTCGATCATCCTAGAGTGCAGGACACAGAACAATGGGCTCAAGTTAAAGGAAGCCAGATTTCGGTTGAATGTCAGGAAAAACTTCCTAACTGTTAGAGCAGTATGACAGTGGAACCAGTTACCTCAGGAGTTGGTGAGTGCTCCAACACTGGAGGCATTCAAGGAAAAGTTAGATAATCACATGGCAGATATGCTTTGATTGTACTCCTGCATTGAGCAGGGGGTTGGACTTGATGGCCTTGTAGGCCCCTTCCAACTTCACTTTTCTATGATTCTATGATTCTATTAAAAGGAACAACAGCTTTCTGTATTTTTGTATGCTCAAGGCATTTAGACCCACGTCAGACCCACAAGGGGGGGGGGAGTTGCTAAATCCTTTAAAAAATGTATGAATTACCCCTTGTCCTTTGGAATGTACAAACAGAACACATCAGTGCCAGAAAACTGAATCAGTGAACATTTTACTGGACCTTAGAAAGGCTAGCTACTTTGGATTACAATTCCCAGAATCCACTAGCCAAGATGGTCAATGACCTTGCTGGCTTGGGTATTCTGGGAGCTATACTTCAAACAAGTTGCATTCCAATTTCTGTGTTTTTTTCACACAATACTCACTGATGCCTGCAGGGTGAAATAAAAGGACTTGAAACATACTGATGTTTGTTTTGCTGTGCTTATTGCAATATGCCTTAACCCACAAATGTAAGCAATGGGTGATAAATGGGCTTCATTAAAATGTGTGACTTTTAACCAGCACATAGCTAAAGTTTCCACTGGGAAACCACAAACCAATGGAGTATAATAACATTGGTGACGGGGAGAAAATCCTACACGCTGTAATTATAGTCCAGGAGGACACTGCTGACAGATAAAAAGCCACAATTTGTGGTGACAGTGAGAAGCTCTGCATGTTGTCTGCAAAGGGAACTTGTCTCTTCACCTCCCTTTTGAAACTGTCACCAGAACAATTCTTGCTCGCAACCTGGGTTATACTGATCTGTTTTTGCTCTGTTTCCCAGACACAGACTAACAGAACCGATATTTAACGATACAGTTCCTTCTAAGTATCTTTGAGTCAAATTAGATTTTAAGGGGAACATTATTTCACATTATTAATATATAGTTAATATAAACTTGTTGCCAATTACGTACTGGATCCAAGGCAAGCTGTTGGTTTTAACCTTTAAAGCCCTAAACAGCTTGGGGTCTAGCTATCTAGGGATCACCTTTCTCATTATGAGCCCATCCAGACTTTAAGATCTTCAGGAGAGACTCTCTTAAAAATGTCACACAAATGACTTTTAAGTACTTTTTTGGTATCATTTGCAGTAATACATTGATGATATGACAAATGAATTAATATATTCCTCTTTCTTACTTATATTTTTATTCTAGTTTACTAACCCCCAATGAGTTAATCATACGTGTCTTTAATTTTTATGGATGAAATCCTATTATAAATCCTCCCTAGAGTATACCCACTGAATCAATGGGGCCTACTAAAATTGTAAGCTTAATCAGTTCTGCTCATTCATTGGGTCTGCTTTAGTTGAAACTAACAGTTAGTTTGGAGCATCCATGTTCTGAAATGCCTAGGACAATTAAAGGATCATAAAATTTATGCATTAGTAAATTAGAACAGAAAAGCAATAAAAATGATGAATATATTAATTCATTTGTAAAATATTAATCAAATACACATGTACAGATATGTCATTAAGCATGCAAAGCCCTAGAGCAAGCCAAAAATAGATCCCAGCTTTTAAAGCTATTTATTTCACTCTATTTCTCAATTGTTTAGAAAATATTGCCTCAGGTGGTAGCATATTAAAAATATAAACCCTTAAGTAATTTTAAGTTCTGATTCTCCAGTGAGAGTGTTCAATGGGCTCTGCTGTTAAAAACTGTTACTGTTTTACTTTCAGTTAAAATAAAAAAGGATTGGTTGTACAAGAGTCAGTACGCATGTATACAAAGTCTGACCGATTTGCTCTTTCACTGGTCAAATGATTCTTCAATGCCATTTGTAATCCAAGGGGGTGAATGAGTCTCCTCCAAATTTTACCAGGCTAAATCCAATTGATAATCCAAGCTCAATGAATGGGACAGGTGAAATCACTACTTATGTAGGTATCATTGAGTGAATCAAGGGCATTCACAGAAATAGCTGGGAGGAGGTGGGGTATTCATGATACCTACAGATTGTTGAGCTGACTGTAGTTTCAACCTATGTACATTTAAATAAATGCCAGCTTTATGGGTTTTTTTTTTGGGGGGGGAAGCACTCTTCCTTGCCTCCCCACCCCAGGCACCCATGGATTGAATATGTATCCATTCTGATTGGGACTCACATCTGGATATAGCACGCTATGTTATAGCCAGCAACATCAAACCTTCTCTGTGGTTACTGACCTATGCCTGACTTTATGCCTGCAAGCAATCCCTTGATGTTGTGGTAATGCAGAGTGATACATTTGCATGTATAAATTAACCACATTGTTGATGAAAGATGACATTAATATTCTATGAGACTAATTAGTCACATTCTTGAAATTAATAAGATATTTCTCTGAACCAGAGTGTTCTTTCTAGAACCAGACCGTGATTTTATATCCACCTACCTGTGCATGAAATCAGTGTAATTTGCCTCAAAGTCAATAGATATAGAGTGGATTGCTCTGTTACAAACTGAATGGGAAAGCTCTTGTCCCCTACACAACTGGCCTCAAGGGTATCACTTCATCAGGGCCCCCCACGCTAAACACTCATCTATACTACCTGGATTGGTTTGGTGTAGGTATAGCCCAGGAGGGCCAAAAGTGTTGATAGCTAGGGGGAATCTTCCTGCCTGGTACTCTCCCAACACCAGACATCCACCTGTTCATCCAGACATAGCAGTGCTTTCAGGGAGTTACCAAAAACCTGCAAGATAGAAACACCAATGTATCCACAAATACACAGACTCCCAGTAGATGGTTAAGGTAAGGCCTGGTTTTAAGTACCAACAACCCTGTCACTCCGAAAGAATGAAAATACTGTAAAAAAAATATATATTTTATTAAAGGTGGTGGAAAAAGTAAGAAAACCCCAAAACTTCAAAAAGCAACAGCAAAAAGGAAAGCAAAGTGCACTGCTTATATACCACCCCATAGTGCTTAAAGCTGTCTCTGGGTGGTTTACAATTTAATTATGCAGGCTACACATCCCCCCCCCCCAGCAAATTGGGTACTCAGTTTATCAACCTCAGAACGATGAAAGGTTGAGTCAGTTTCAGCTACCTGAGCCTGGGATTGAACTCAGGTTATCAGCAAAGTCTTCACTGCAGTACTGCAGTTTAACCGCTGTGCCATGGGGCACAATTTTAATACTTATAGAAACAGTCAAGAAGCTGTGTAGCAAGTAAGCAATCAAAAAGATGAAAAAAGAGCAATTACAGAACTATCCCACAAGAAAATAAGAAAGCTAGCTAATACTTACATCCTGGCATAGCTTCAGCAGATACACAAAATGCATATTTTAGCAGACTCAAATGAGCATAGCATTCTCCTAAGAGATAACTAAGCTAAGTAACTTCTGTCCTCATTTTTATACCCAAAGTACCAGTTTGCAGACTCTTCCAGAAGATCTGCCAATCAAGTGTCAAGTTTCCCCGAACCTTGAAGAAGAGAGTAACATTCTCCTGATTTAACTCACTAGTAAGAAGTTAGCACATCTCTGACCTTGATGTTTTCTCTCTCACAGAGATAAGCTGCAGGTGTTGCTGCCTACCAGGTACAAGTAGGCATTTCCCCCATCTCTGAATCAACTTGTCCTATGCACAAACTAAAAAGCCTGATTTTCCAGAAGATCAACAGAAGCCATGATCCTTCATTTTCCCAATCTGTTGACAACTAGAACCACAAACCTAAAAGTTAGAATATAGGTTCTTCTGAGTAAATAAACTGGATTCCCACCCTCATCCCTGATATGTGATTAGGACTATGTTTTCAGGAACTGCTATCAAATAAACGTTTGCTCAGAAGCAAGCCCTGGTGCTTACTCTTAGGAACCTGAGCACAGAATTGCCACCTGAGTGGAGATACTTTGAAGCCAACTAACAGAGATTTACAAAACTACAACAAGAGTCAAAGACCCAAAGCAAATATTTTGGATAACATTGGGGTTTTTTGCTTCTACATTTTTTGCTGACCAATCTGCATTTTTAGCAATGCTTTGTGTGACATCAATATTATAAGTATTATCTACTCAGTGTGGTGCGTAAATCACTGTTATTAGAAGAGTTCATATTTCTAGAATTCTCTGGTTTTGTAGCATTTGCTCGATACAAGATTAAAAAGAGCCATTCATGTTAGATCCTTATTTTAATACATAATCTTTAACAAGAGAGTCTTTGTGTGCTTCTGATTCTGAACTCTCACACTTCATCCTGCAAAGGTTTTCCAGTATTTTAAAAAGAAAGGCCAACAAAAGGTCAGATGTACAAAATTGTCCTCCCCTCTTTGAAGTTGAGTAAGCTCAACCACAATATAAACCGCTGTAAAAAAATGAATTATGGTGAATGAATACCTTTGCATACATGGTTATCTAGAGGGCATCACCTTGTCACACAACAGCCAATTGATTTCAACCACAGGATTTAAATACTAGCCTAAGGGAGCAGTTGCTATTCTTCATAACTGAAATGTGTTCCCCCCCCCCCAAAAAAAGAAGAATGGAAGCAAACTTCCCCACCCAAATACATACAAGAAAAATTAAGCACAATAGTGGCTTATGGTAACACATAATTAACATATGTGAAATGGCATTCAAAATGCATGACCTCTTATATTCTACTCCCTCTGAATTTTTATTTACATAACATACTTTATTATCTCTAAGTTTTTGCCTTCTGGTGCACTCTAGATATGCTGGACTACAACTCCCATAACCCACAAGCTTGACTGAGGGAGATTAATAGTCCAAATTATCTGGAGAGCATCAAGATGAGAAAGGCTGACCCATCACAGGGTCCAAAATGTTCTAAGGGTGTCCTGTTGCTGTTGGTTCCACAATTTCATACTAATAATGGTCATGTGCCATCAAGCTTATTCTGATTTCTGGCAAGGGTTTCTAGGTATAAGGTATTCAGAAGGAGTTTTCCAGCCCCTCCTTCTATTGCTGCTATGGGGCCATTCAGCTTGCCTTATGGCAGAGCACATACCCCACCACCACACATTCTCCAGATAATCTTGGTTGGACCCTCACAATGAAAATTCCAACCCCCCTCCATTTTTTTAACATACTTTTCACATTAAAGAGATCAATGGAGGTAGACTTATGTACAGTATTTGCCCAAAGGAGCTGATATGATTTGTCATGAAAGGAGAGTAAATTGTTAGGGAGGAGAGAAAGTGCTTGTGGATTTTTCTTTCTTTCAGGCTGCGTAATAATGAACACTGCAAAGAGTGCTGTGCACCAGAGCGTGGAAAAGTTACTTTTGTGAGGTACAGTTCCCAGAATAGCTAATGGCCATGTATTCTAGAAGTTGTAATCCAAAAGGTAACTTTTCCAAGCTCAGCTTCATCCCTTGACCATATGGTAGGGCAGGTACCATGTGCTGCTCTGCCTCAAGCAGCAAAATTACCTGGGCCAGCTAGCTTCCTGACATGAAAATGAAGAATAGCGAAGGCACACACCTCTGTCAAGTAACAATCTCTGCATGCTTGGCATAGAGAAAGAAACAAAAAGGGAAAAGGAGAAATGAAAATACATGGGGAAGACCCACATCACAATGAGGATATTGTTAATACAATAGAAGTATCTACAGCCCAGTACAATCCTTGAATTCTGAGCAGGATATGACTTAATATCTGTGCAGTAGCTAGTTACAAAATTGTTCTGCCATGGGCAATAATATAACAAATCTGATTTTTCTTATTTTTATTTTACAATAAAATATAGTCAGCCATATTCTATATGTTTCAAACCAACAAAGCAGGACTAATTTTGGCTATGTTAATTTTGGAATGACATTTAACATGCAAACACCTTCACACCAAACAAATTGGAAAACCATCCTGTTTTCTTACAGAAAATCATGTGATCGCATAACTGTCCTCAAAACTCTCTCATAATCCATGTCTTCTCTTTTGTTTCCTCCACAATATGTGTGTGCAACTTTGATTGTGCAATAAGGTGAACCAACATTTCTAGTCCTTTTTGACATGTAGATTGGCCCTCATTTTGGAAGTGGCTTATCCTTTCCAGCTGGGCCTCTTTGTTGCTTGTCTTTTTGGCCCACTGAGATGCATATCTAAGGTATTTTTGTGATGTTGTTGTTGTGAATCACTGTAATAGGTTGGCAGGCCTAGATGCTAGTTCATGTACCTTTAAGTAAATTGAAATATATATTTATGACCTAGGGAGCACACCTCGGGGCAGATCATGGACATGTGCATCACCCTGAATTTTTTTTAGGAAGACACTTCCTCCTCAGGTCATGAGGCATCTGTGAGCACACCCATCATTTCCTGAAACAAGAAAGGTTAAATAAATTCCCATTTTGTCTTTAAAAATAGGCATAGCTTTTGCTGTTGTTTCTTGTTCTTGTTCTGTTCTTTCCTGCATTTTACTACATGCTGCAATTTTAATCTATGCCTCATTGTGTAACAAATGTTTTATTTTCCAAAACTGAAGTTTTTCTGCCTAGACGAGAAAAATAAATATCAGGGGAACTTTTGCACATGTCAACAGAACTGAGTGAAGCAATCCGTGTAGGCAGCACTGGAAACAGTGACAAAGCGAGTATCTGTACATAACTGGGTAATAATATCATCACTGTCTAGACAACTGAACAATTAGTATCCAGACACACCAAAGCCTTCTTTAAGTCCCTAGCAATTTCTTTTCATTCTTTTCAAACATCCACAGGGAAGAAAGCCACCGTTCACCTTTCACAAGCATTTCTAAGATTAATTTGGCTTTAAATCTATTTTTCTATAAATGGCTTTAGGGAGCTGGTGCTGTGTGGTGTGTTTGGAAAATTGCAAATGATGGAGGACTTCCTGTGGAAGCATCTGCTTTCTTGCCTCTGTGTACAAAGGTTGCTAGGTAGAAGGGTTTGATGCAGCAGTTCTTTCTGCACTTCCCCTTCTTCAGTTAACTTTAGTTAACTTAAAGGTGAAACTGTACTAAGTGAAGTGATGCATCTTGGAGTGAAAAGTCTTAGGCTGCCACCCATTTCTACTGCCACGACCCTTCCCTCCTGTTCTCTGCCTATACAGTAGCCGTATTGGGATGCTCAATGCAAGAGTTACACTAGATACAGAAACAAGGGTGCATGCTCTTCCCACCTCCTCTCTAACCTCACTCGCCACATGTGGAGAACTAAAGTGAGGAAAATCAGGGTCCCCCACTTGCCTAGAGATGGTCCATAAAGAGAGATCTCTACATGTGGAGAAATCCAGGACCAGCACCTGCCACTGTTTTTATCGAAACAAGCATAATTTTGTCTGGATGGGGATGCGGGGGGAATACCAAAACAATCAGTGCAGATACTTTTATAGCAACAAATGCCTACATCTAGACAAGCTTCTAGTCCATCCAGTCTGCCACCTCAAGACAAGGCCAGAAGGTTTAATTCTGTAACACTGTAATCACATACCGGTCTACTCAGAAGTTAGCTCCAATGAGTTTAGTGAGGCTTACTCCCAGGAAAGTAGGATTACAGCCAAAGCTTCCAGGACTGCCTTTCCTTTTACATGCAACTCATTTAACAAGGTCTAATGGAAGTACCACATGTTTGTATGAGAACTGAATCAGACACTTCCTCCCCCCCCCCCTATCCAGAGTTTCCATTCAGTTTTGATATATATTTCTTCCACTTTAACAAGATCTGCGGGGCAGAACTTTCTACCTCACCCTGAAATAACTTTCTTTTGCATTTACAATGGAATTATTTCAACAATGAGATTATGTATCCCAAGGTCAACTTTTGCTATGTATATTACAGCATGGCTATTGACGTGATTCTTGGATCCCTGAAATTTGTACAAATTTGAGTCCCCAATTTAGTATTCTATGCACAAAATGTGACATCATGTCTTCTACACACCTTTCCCTAAAATTCATGACGTCAAGTTGTCCTACAATGAAGTTATTTTTTCATGGGATGTTATTAAATTTTGTGGATAACACATGCTATGATATCACGCAGGTATCACACATACCTGCACTTCACAAAGATGCAGGGTTATTACTAGAGATGGGGACGACTCACCATTTTGGTGAGTCATCCTGCTTTGTGAGTCATCAAAAGTTGATGACTCACGAAGCATGAAGCTGCCCCCATGAACCAACGAAGCACAAATTTATTCGTCTATTCGTGGGGGCTTACTAAAAAAAAAAACCCTGACCCCCCGACACCCCCCGCTGTGCCGCTGGCCCCCCTGCCCCCTGCCGCAGCACCCCCCACCCCGCCGACTCCCATCCAGGCTTCCCTTTGCAAAGATGGCAGCTGCACCTTCCCTACCCTAAATGAAGCTGCAGCCGCCATCTTTGCAAAGGGCAGCCAGTGTCCCTTTCTACAGGCCATGGCTGTGGAGGCCTGCTGGAGACATTGGCATCGACAGCGATTACGGTGGGGGGTGTCGGTGGGGGTGGGGGTGTCGGCGGGGGCGGCACAGTGAGGGGGCGGCGGGGGTGGCGACTAAGGTAGGGAGAGGAAGGGGGCGGGGGATCAGCTGTGAGGATGGGTGGCTGCTGATCGGCGGGCCAGTAGGCAGAATGGGAAAGGCATAAGAAGAGAGGGAAGGCAAGAAGAGCTAGCCTTCCCTCTCTTCATATGGGGGACGAATAAAAATGGGGCAATATTCATCCCTTCGTATTCATGGGGGTCTCTGGAACCCATGAATATGAAGGGATGAAAATTTTATGAATCAGCGATTTCTGACAAATATTGCAATCCATTTTTTTTATTCGTCCCCATGTCTAGTTTTTACTTTACACCATTTAGACCTAAAGAGTGGAAGACAGAGGTGTAGACTAGTGCTTTGTGCAAGTGACCTTTTGAATTTGAATTCCTATTTGTATGCAAAGGAAGGGGGATTTTACAAAATTCTTTGCAGTGGGAATTCTATGTGAGTGTCTTTGTTGGGGCTTTTTTGGTAGTCATATTAGCACAGCTCTTTTCTTTGCCTCCATATGGTCTTCATTGGATTTGCTTTCCCTATAAATGGCAGTAGGAGCAACAGTTTGGCAACCTAGAAAGCATTTTATGACCCAAGCCCTCTTTGACTGTTAGTTCCCCAGTTCTCTTCAACACACTTAGAAGGGAATGCGTAACCCCTCTCTTCGACTTTTTGTTTTCTCCACAAGGAGTGATGTATCTCCAGAGAAGAGATTCCTGGTCCTTTCTAAGTTCTGCATGTGGACAAGAACCCTGGAAAATCAGCGCTCTTGCTTTTGTAAAGATCCCACACATGAGCAGAAACCTGTCCTCTACAGACACATTGAACTTCAAGGAGAGAAGGCAATGACAGAGAGAGGAAAGGCTAACTGCTCACTTCTAAGCATGCTTCTAAGCATCAGGTGAGGACTGAATAGGGCTCTAGCACCATTCTGGAGTACTGGAGGGGAGACAGCAGTCATCAGAGAAAAATGGTGGACAATAATTTACTGCTTTGAATGTGTTTGGTGTTGCTTTTGTTTACCATTTTTAGTGTGGTATTTGATCCTTTTAATATTTGTACTTTTACTGTTTTTAGTATTTGCACACTTACTGTGTACTGCTGTACACTTGCTTCAAATATTGTCTTTTAATGATGTAAACCACCTTGGGTTCTTTTTAAGGAGAAAGGTGGGGTAATTTTTTTAAAAAATAAATAAAATAATTCTTCAAAGCGGCTTCTTTTTTTCTCGCTAGGAGAGTGAGAAAAAGAAAAATCTCAGAAAAATCAGAAGAAAATCTGCAAGAAATTTCATCTCAGATCTACTATATGCTAAGTTCACAGAAAGCATAAACAAGGAGTTAGCAGATAATTATTCCTCGTTATCATCTTAAAGGAACCAAAAAGAGACAACCCGTGGATCCTTGCCAATGGGCAGCGATTTTGATCTTGCACAAAAGCTTGCCTGTTCCTGCCACAGAGTTCTGCTTCTGATACTTTGAAAGAGTGTGACAATTGTAGAAGACAGTGATCTGTGTGTGATAGTTATCCTCGTCAGAGATGTAAATTACACTTTTGTCAAACTAAGTGACAGTGATGAGAGACAACATTTGTGTTGGTAACAGATTATGTCCATGAGAACTTTCATTTCGGGGAGTGACAGAGATGAAACTGAAGACGTGTTTTTCATTCCATAAATGTGGGAAAGCCAAAACAAACTCAAGGGATTTACTACTAATGCATCACCTGTGGGCTTGACTGTACTAGAAGACAAACATTTTAACTCTTGATGGCAGGTACAGAATTGTGAGCATTTCAAGAGATGTTCAGTTTAAATCCTGGAAATGTTTAACGATTGTGCTTGTAATGCATCATACATTTTGTAAACATATTGGCAGAAAAGCAGTAATATACTGACTGTATGCAAAAGTATTCATTCACCATAACTCATTCGATTAACAAAAATCAATACTTTCGTTAACAATTCATTTAAATTTTGTGAAAATTCAGAGTTTCACTCTCAGACCTTGATGTTTTGTTTGAAATAATGTTTATGTTCTGGCCAATGATTTATTTATTTATTATTTAAAATATTTCTCCTTAAAAAGAACCAAGGCATTTAACAACAATTAAAAGACATAAGAACATAAGAAGAGCCCTGCTGGATCAGGCCAAGGGCCCATCTAGTCCAGCTTCCTGTATCTCACAGCGGCCCCACCAGATGCCTCTGGGAGCACACGGGACAACTAGATACCTGTCTCCTGATACCCCTCCCCTGCACCTGGCATTTTGAGGTATCTTCCTTTTAAACCTGGAGATTATACATCCCATCATGGCTTGTAACCTGCGATGGACTTTTCCTCCAGAAATCCGTCCAATCCTCTTTTAAAGGCATCTAGGCCAGATGCCATCACCACATCCTGTGGCAAGGAGTTCCACAGACTAACAACGCGCTGGGTAAAGAAATATTTTTCTTTTGTCTTTTGACAGTATTTGAAAGGTAAAAAGATTAAGTATTCAAATATTTTAAAAGAAATTAAACAAGTATTATATTTAAAATGGTAAATAAAATCAATACTAAAAACACATTTAAAAACAACAGACAGTGACCATCCATTTTTTTAAAAAAAAACCTCTTCGGCTGCCAATCCCTTAAAGAAGGTCTGACTGAAGAGAAAGGTCTTTGCTTGCAGACAGCAAAGATGGAGCCAGCCTAGCTGATAAGAGATAGTTCAGTTTGAAATTCATTGTTCAAAATCAGAAAAAGTGGGTTTTTGCTCCTGTCATTTTCAAATCTTTCTAAATCTGGTGGCCAGTCCAAAAATCTACCATTATTTTCATTGACCCAAGTTGCAGATGATTTGACATGATGAAGTTTTTTTTATAACAAGAATGAAAATGTTGTGAAAATATTTGTGTGACTCCTAAAAAGAGTACGTAAAAGCATGGCAAATTTTAGAATTAGCTTGCTTGCTTGCTTGATAGCTTGTTTTATTTTATTTTATTTTATTTTAATTTAGTTTAGTTTATATACCATCCATTTAACCAAGGGCATCCTTGGGTGGTTTACAACATAAAACAAAACAATAGGCAAACAACTAGCTGTAGACTTAAGAGGATTTTTTGAATAAAGATCTGGAAGTATTGTTATTTGATATCAAGTCACCTCTGACTCAAGGCGACCCTATGAATGAGCGATCTCCAGTGTCCTATCCTCAATTGCCCTGCTCAGCTTTTGTAAACTGAAGCCTGTGGCTACCTTTAGGAAGTTAGTCCATCTTGTATTTGGTCTTCCTGTTTTCCCTATTCTAGAAGTGACAGAACTACAAATCCTAGTTTTTCTGATTTTGAACAGTGAACTTTAAGCTAAACTATCTTCTGTTGTTGCTTTTATATAATTCCCCCCCCCCCCACTCTCCTGGCCAGTAGCAACTTGGTTGAAGTACAGGTGGATCTATGCTTATTGAACTGTACCCCTCAAAGGGAAATAAAATCAAAAGTTATTTTGATATCACTTAAACTAGTCCCCCCTCACATCACGGCAGAGATTATTGCTGCATGAGACTGCAGCAATAGATACTGTTGTTGTTTAGTCGTTAAGTCGTGTCTGACTCTTCGTGACCTCATGGACCAGAGCACGCCAGGCCCTCCTGTCTTCCACTGCCTCCCGGAGTTTGGTCAAATTCATGTACAACAGCAGAATTCAGCATTCCATGACAACTCAAAAAATAGGGAGACCCCAAACAAAAAATTATAACTTTAAAACTGGACCTTCAATCAGAATCAAATTGGGCACAGATGTAGTCTACTCTTGCTCTATGCCAAATTTAGGGACATTTGGGCAAACGGTTTTTTGAAGTTCTAATTTGTTGAAAGTAAAACTGCTATACCCCCTTGTGCAGATATCGGTGACCTTCTGCAGGTTTAAAATAGAACAAATACATTGAAAAGATCAAACTTGCTTGATCTCTGCTTGCCAGGCAATGGTTAGTCCCAGGTGCTTTTTTTAAATTTGGAAATGTAACCAAAAATTTAAAACTCTGCAACAAATGTGACCATGAACAAGGTGCTGTGATCCAACTGCTGATCTTCAAAAGCCTCTACACTGAACACAAGGGAAAATGGCAACATTTGGGGCAACTACATTGCCCCATGCATGCTGGACAGAACTTGGGGAAATTAATTTTTTGGACTACAACACCCAGACTGGCCTCGTTGGCTAGGGGCCATCTTGGTTGGGACATTATAAGAGATGTAGACCAAGGAGTAACATCCCCAAGCTCTGTTCTGGCTCTTCCCAAGAGCAGTGGTGAGTGAAGTACAGCAAAGATGATAGTGTCCAGTCACTTGCAGAACTTAGAGCTTCCTCTTCCTGCTGCAGCTGCAGGTCTTTCAAGATGCTTCAATCTCCACAAAGAAAGATAGTTTCTCCTCCTCACCCCAGCTGGAAGCAAGCAACACAGCAATCAGGAAGTCCATGTGATACCAGATGTTTTCAGCCCTGAGGCTGCAGCACTTCCCTTGGGGCTGCTGGATTGTCTGTGACTCTGGGTCTTCGCAACAGCAGGAGGAAACAATGTCTTGGGCTGTCCATTAAACATGTCCCTTTTTAAAGAATAAAGGTGCAACATAAGAAATGTACATTTGCATAACAGCAGGAAAAACCATTGTCATATAGTTGCATACATTATATTTGCTCACAACACGTTTCTCTCAAGAGATTTTAGAGAGCGACTGCACTCTCCCTGAGTTCACATCTGTGTTTAAAACACACACCGAGAAGCAATCCCCAATTGTGTGGACCCTGCAGCTGCATTCCAGGAACAATGCTGGTCCAAATGTTGAGCTATAAGAGACTTTTTTCATATGTCAGAGGAGCCCCTGGAATACTAAATTACAGATTATTTACTTTCCACACTAAGCATACTTTGGCTACAATTATACATTTCAAGGGACACATTACAGACTGAAAAACTATTGTGGTGCTCAAAACATATTTATGAACTTGGAACATCACTGTGTAGGACATTATTTTATTATTGCATACCTTCAGGCTTTCCCTGTGGACCATTAGGAGGACATTTCTGGATTCAAGTGGTTCTGCCAATAAATATAAAAGCACTATTAAGTGAGTAGAAAGAGTTTGATATTGTCTTTCCACCTGGGTAACAGAAATGATAAAAGGAAACGGGGAAAAATATAAAGCCGGACCAATTTTGCATTTCACTGTATGATGATGTACTTTGGGAAGAGGAAGTAACTCATGTTTGTTTCCATTGTAAATAAATTTTCCCAATTCACAGTTCCGGGAAGAATATGTGAACTGAAATGTAGTCACAGTTTAATGCAATGACATTTCCAAAATTTGTGATGCAGCTCCCCAATTTAAAGGAGACATATAAAATATGGAAGCTAAGGGAACATGGCTCAGAAATGCAGGCATTAGTGAAAATAAAGAAACAGTAGTGGCCAAAATCCTGTTACCTAACTCTGTTGGCACAGCAGGAGTGATGTCACTAGTAGTGGCAGATTGCCACTAACTCAAGAGTTCCTGCTTGGAGTCACAGGCTACTTTGTGCCATTGTGCATGAGATTCATGCTACACTAAAGAATACTGGTCATTGTATTAGGAGTAATTGCTTACAGAATTATTAATATTAAGTAGGATTGGCCCAAGAGGTTCTGCTGCCTGAGGCTAAGAAATGGAACTCCTTTCTAACTCATCTAAGATGAAGTACATAGTACCTGAAGACAGCCAAGGTATTTTAGTACACGCAACAGAAGAATGTAGAAATGGCTCTAGGGCTGAGGAGTATTTTAACTGTGTTAAGGGAAGATAAGGGGAGAAAATCAGCGGAATTAATTAAAAATAGCCTGGAAGATCTATTGGAGATAGATCAAGTGCATAAAGATCTATTGGAGATACATCAAGTGTATAAAATGTTTTCAGATGACACAAGGGACGGCAGAATGTTTAGGGAGATAGAAACAAGAAAAAGACAAATAAGAGAAGGAGTTACTTAGAAAGATGAAAAAGGGAAAAATATTAAGGTGGCCCTCAATGTTGAAAGCATGTATATACTTAACTTCTGGAATTGTAAAGGGGCATATCTTATATATTAAAAAAAGGAATTAAACTGAAATAATGGATCATTAATCAGGGTAAAGGCATAACATGGTGGTTTTTAAAGTAAATTGAAGCTAGATTACTTAATGAATATACATTAGATATGATATTGATATAGACATGATAGAAAATGTGGAGATAAAAATGGCTAAACAATTATATAAAGAAAATCTGTATAAAATGCTTTAGATAACATTTATTATGTGTTAGGAACCTACTCAGTTATTATTGGTATAAAATACAAAGTTTGTTGGTTAAATCACCTCAAATTATATAGATTTGGAACTGGAATTACTTTTACTAGGTATTTTTCTAGAGGATTTTGAAAACATTGTATCCTCTGAGAGCAATATTATGATAGTAACTAATATTGTATACTAAAATACACACATGAACGGTTTAAATATTTAAAAAATGTATAGATTTTGAAGAGACAACTAAGAAGACACCAAGACGCAAAAAACAAACAATTATAAGCAACCCATGTAATACGATGTTTAACAAGCACGAATTGAATGTAGATAGATTGAAAAATTAATAAAATGTTTTTTTTAAAAAAAAGAAGAATGTAGAAATGGATGAAATGAATATAAGTTTGGGAGACAGAGAACTTGAGCTAACTCAAGCTTGATAGATTCATGCATCCCAAGGTGGTTTGGGCCACATGATAATTCCACAAGAGGAGCTGATGAGGAATGAAAGAGATGAGATTAACAACTTGATTTATTAATTACATGTTTATAAATAATGATCTATTCCAAAATTTGATGTGGAAAGAGGGAGTCTTTGGAAGGTTTCATCCCGCTGAAAAACAAATCTCCAGAGAGAAAAAATCAACTTAAGAAGAGAGTCTGTATGAGTTTCCTTCTGAGAATATTTGCTAAAACTAGCAGATTTCTGCACATTGTCTTTCCATAACAGATCTGACCTCCTCTTTTACAACAACAATAATAACTCATATTAGTCTTAGCTGTATAGATGGATAAGGAAATGTTAGCAGCTGCATTTGAAAATCTGAAGACCAAGAAACAGGAGGCCAGTGTACCATGAACAACTGTTCAAAATGTGGTTACCTGATTCATACCATAACTAGAAACTGCCTTGTTTGGAGGAGGATATTTTGAGCCTTTTCTTATTCAACACAGAATAGCTTAAACAAGGATCTGTCAAACCGCACTTGCTAGCACTTATTAGGAACATGTTAATTAACCATTTGGGACATCGTTGATTGAAATGGGAGGAAGCCAGTCATTTACTTAAGGAGTGGCACACCCAAATGAATGCAACCAAGAACTGTTTAAAGCCTGAAATGTTCCCCTTGCCCTCTAGTACACGGTTTCCCAACCATATTAAATATGGTATACACAATGCTGTTTCATTTTAATCCTCTTCACCCACAGAGGCAGCCTAGAGTTCTTAGTTATTTCTGTACCCCTTTGGAAGGATTTCCTTTTTATGCCTGTGCATCACTCCTACCACCTCTGAAAAAGCCACTCTTGCTTGCTTCTCTGTTCCTCTGCATTCACCTTTGGGGGACTGACATCAGCCCTTTGGACCTGAGAGTTAGCTAGGCTCAAAGAGGCCTGAATGCGGTGAGGGTGCAGTGCATGCTGGGAGGATTAAAAAGGTGGTTGCTGTGGTGGAGGTGGCGGCGGTAACAGCAGCAGCAGCGCCTTTTGCTCTGCCTGGGTTTCCTGCTCTTTTGGAAGGCAAGACGGACAAAAAGGTCAGGGAGGAGAACTGGGGAGGGGGAAGGCATGGGGCAAGACCCACGGGAGGAGGTGTTTATTTGGACTTAAGGGGAAGGGTCGATTCACTGAGGGAGCATTTTTGGGGAGGAGACATGAAAGGATGGCCATTTCCACCTCCAAAACAGTAAATTAGATTCAAAGTATATGGATTTTAAATTCTTCTCAAATTTTACCGGGTGGAGGCAGATTTATGACTCCCCAATAATTATTACATTAATATTAATATAATGAGTTAGAAGTATATTCTGAAAAATCTATTTTTAATGTGTTTACCCTTTTAAAATGCCTTTTAATGCAAATGTGGCAGGGGGTTGCAGGTTACATGGCTATTATAGAAGGGGGTCATGACTTGAAAAAGGTTGGAGAAGTATTTCATAGAAAGCCTTAAGAGGACAGTTAAACCTCAGCTCTTTTCTCTGATTGTCACTTGCCACCACAAATGCCTCCTAAGGAAGGCTCACTTCACTGTCTTTTCCATGATTTTAGAGAGAATAATACAAGTTGTCATTGTTTGTGTGAGAATAATTGACTAATTTATTCTTTGAATTGGAAATACTAGTTATATCATGTGATCTCACATATTGTCAATCACTGGCCAAAAACATCAGGGAGGCCAGGTGTTCTACTTTAACAGGGACAATTCTCTATTTGTCAGCCTCCCCCGTTTGAAGAGCTGTCCAGTCAGAAGACCTGGTTTAAAGATAAAAGTGCCATTCATTCATTCATTCATTCATTCATTCATTCATTCATTCATTCATTTATTTATTTATTTATTTATTTATTTATTTATTTATTTACAGTATTTCATTTCCTTCCTCCTAAGTCGAGGGCTCAAGGTGATCATAACATAATTTAAAAACAGATACAACTAAAAACACATTGTTGTTAAATTCAGTGAAGTTTCCTCTGACTTATGATGACAGTGACTTCTGAGCAGGGCAGCACAATGAAATTCGCCCATCTGTTGTGAGGCAACCAGTCCCAAAATGTCATTGGGAACAACATTCTAGTACCCATTCCAGGCAGAAAATTGATATTGCAAAAATCAGCCCAGAACAATGACTTCTGAGTAGAACAGCTCAATAAAAATCACCTGTTGCAAAAGACTACTGAAAGAAAGTATAAATAACTTGAAAGCACAGAACAACAGTGTCATAGAATCATAGAATGATTAAGTTGGAAGGGGCTGATAAGGCTTATTGTCCTACTTGGAAATTACCAGTTTGGGCTGTCTTGCATAATTTTGGTTTCCTGCCTTCAATGGGTACTAGAATGTGCTTCTTGATGATGTTTTTCAGATTTTTATATCATTCTTCTCTTATCCGATGTGACATGTAAATGTCACTGTTCTGGGCTATTTCGTGCAATACAGAATTTCTGAACGGAACAGGTAGCAGAATGTGCTCACTCACAAATTTTAGTACAGTATGCTGAACAAAATGAATGATTCCACCACTGTGACTTTTCCTCATCCTCCCTCTGAATTTGGTACAGTCATTTCTGTGGTTCCCAACCTTTTGCCTTCCAGATACTTTTGACTTGATTTCTCATTATCCCTGACCATTTGGCATGTTTGCTGAGGCTTCTGGTAGTTGAAGTCCAAAGCATCTGGGATTCCAATATTTGAGAACCATTGATTCATTTCACTCCCTCTGAAAATTAGAGCCCTACCAATCAACGTATTGAGTCCTGCAACAACAACTTGCAAAACCTTTTTGAATCACCAGTGGTCCATGGATCACACATTGGGAACTACTGTTATACATGAAGTAAAGCATTTGTATTGATCAACAACAGTAGGCTGTCTTGAGTCTTGAGATGAAAGGTCCCCTTGGGATCCTGTGTACTTACTGTTTTGAGACATCTTTATCAAAGCATATGTAGGAATAGGTGCAGGGGTAGAAGACTAACTTTCACCTGCCAACAACGATCACACAAACCCAGTCACTCCTTCAGCACTACAGTCATATTGACAGTAGTCAACCAGAGTTCATTTTGCTGAGGAAGGCTCTCCCCAAAGGCTGTTATTTTACAAGCTCTTACAACTCATTCTGGAAGACAACAGCACCTTTAAGGAACTAGACTGGAGGGCTGAAAAATGATCTAAACACTGAAAAGCAAAACACACTTTGCAACCACCATGACCACCACCACGCTCAACCTTCTGGAGCTCAATTTCTCCCTCCTATCACATCAAAGAAAGCCTGTTGCTTTAGCGGTTTAATCTCTAATAAGTATTTACCTCTCTATAGCAGGCATCATATTTCTTGCTATTTAAGTGACCCATAAACTCAAGGGAAATGAGCTCCTTGAAGTGGGAGGGGGAGGAGGCAGTGTCACTGCCAAGTCAGCCATATAGCACAGACACATTTGCACAGTCCTTTTAAACACACACACACACACACACACATAAATGACAGATGCCTGCAAAATGACATTTCTGCTTGCTGTGGTGGTGGTGGAGATAGCGATGATGAGGATTATGAGGATGGTGTTTATACGCTGGGATCCCTCTCAATGCAATACATATCTATATTTATTGTTACAAATCAGCACAGCAGGAAGAATACTGCCAGCATTCCATGAGCATGCACACCATAAGACACTCTTAGCAAATGACTTAGTGAACAAATGTGATCAAATCACTGGATGAGTTGGTTGAATTTTCTCTCTTATGATCCAAAAAGGAGGGAAAGAAGCACGTGGAAGTCCAAATGGAAATTTTTTACAAATTAGACATTTTATTATTTTGCTGAAGAATAAAACTCTGCCACCAGTGCAGAGCTCCCACCCTGCCTACTATTTTATGGGATCTTGGATGCTTAGGGCACTTTCTGTAATTGCTTCTTGTAAATGATCTTTTGCTCTGTAACACTTTACTGTAAACCACTTTCCTTTTGCCATCTGTTATCCAGTTGTTTTAACTGGGTTTCCAGTATTTGTATCAGTCATTTACAAGAACCTTCTTAACCCACTACAAAAAGGAAATAATTGCAATCCCTTCTTTTCATGTTTTTTTCCCCTCAGAAGCAAGAGTTCCTTAGAGCTGAAATCCATGGTGTCAGAAGCTCATGGCAAACCTAAGGGCTCTGCATAAATAATGGGCATAAACTAATTCTTTGCTAAACTCTAAATACATCCCAAATGAGTGCTGTGCTAGGGAACTACTTTATACAAAATCAGCCAATTGGTCTATCTCTCTCAGTACTGACTACTCCAATTTACAACATCTTTCTAATCTTTCCAAGCCACATTAGGAGATACTAGAACTTTTGCATGAAGGTAGAGAGGTAAATCTTAACTTATTTCATTCTCACTTTAATTTAAAAATTAATTTAACAAGTTTTGTCCTCAGTGAGATTACAGGTACAGGTGCACAGTGAGAAAAATGTGAATGGATCTGCGGTGAAATTCTCCAGGTTAATTCACATGAGCCAACCACACAGAAATCAGCAGAGAGAGGAGAGGAAATTAGTCTTGTTTGCAGCTTGTTAACTATTTGAATCCTCTGCTCCCCACACCTGGTGCCTGGGTCTGTTTGTTTCCCTCTTCCCTTCACGTTCTGTTTCTTTTTTCTTTTTCTTTTAAGATTTGCTGTCCTAGAACTAGGCCAGCTAGATGACCAAAGAGAGAGAGAAAAGGTCAATAACAGAAGAGGAAATTTTGAATTAGCTCTGTTCTGGCTGTCTAGATTCGCAGGAGATACAGTTTGAGCAGAGCTTTAAAATTTCCTCCTCTCTGTCTCTGCCAATTCCTTGCTCTTCCCTCACCCTTTGGTCACCTAGCTGCTAAAGCACTGGATTAGCAAGCCGAAGGAAGGAAGGAAGGAAGGAAGGAAGGAAGGAAGGAAGGAAGGAAGGAAGGAAGGAAGGAAGGAAGGAAGGAAGGAAGGAAGGAAGGAAGGAAGGAAGCTGCTTGCAGAAGGACAGCAAAGATGGAGCCGACCTGGCTTCCCATGAGAAGGAATTCCAGAGTCTGGAAGCAGCAACAGAGAAGGCCCTCCACCATGTCCTCACCACCTATGAGGGTAGCGGGACTGAGAGAAAGGCCTCCTATGACGATCTTAATATTCTATTTCTTCAGGACACTAAAGTGGTTACGAACCATTCCCCTAAAGGATGCTTGTACAATCCATTATTTGTTTCCATCTAAGGAATTAGTTATTTCTACTGCAAACATACACAGAAGTAAATCTAATTAAATCCAGTGGAGCTTCCATCCAGGTGTGTGTGTGTGTGTGTGTGTATGAGATTGTAAACTTAAGGCTACATTCAGGAATAATATCTCTCCCCCCCCCCCCCCCGGCTACTGCTTTATGGTATTCCTGTAATATTGTCCATACAGTAGTTATTGGCTGTCTTCTAAAAACATCATTACAATTTGCTACCAAAACTGCTACTTGTAAAATGATGTGTACCCAGAAAAATCTGTACACATGTACATGCCTCTATTTATTTTTAAGTAATGTAAAACAGCCTTCCAAAAGGCAGTCCCCTTCTTACATGCCTTAGCCAGCAAGGCAAAAAAAGAAAAGAAAAAAAAAGGGATTTGTGGTCTAACATAGCTGGAGGGCAACAGGTGAAGAAACTAATCCACACCTGGGTTAAGTGTTTGGGACTACATATCCCATGCTGTCATGCTGATTGGGGGATTCTGGAAGCTATAGTTTTACTGTAGTTTTTGATGGTTCAACATCAGATCCCTTTGACATCCGAAGCGGAGTGAAACAGGGCTGTGTCCTCGCACCAACCCTTTTTGGGATCTTTTTCGCTGTCATGCTGAAGCACGCCTTTGGAACTGCAACAGAAGGTGTCTATCTCCGGACTAGATCAGACGGAAAGCTCTTTAATCTCTCTAGATTGAGAGCGAAGACCAAAGTCCAGATGAAATGCATGCGGGACTTCCTCTTCGCTGATGATGCAGCCATTGTTGCCCACTCTGCTCAAGACCTCCAACAACTCATGAATCGTTTTAGCAAGGCCTGCCAAGACTTTGGACTAACAATCAGCCTGAAGAAAACACAAGTCATGGGCCAGGGCGTGGACTCGCCTCCCTCTATTACCATTTCCACACAAGAATTGGAGGTTGTTCATGACTTTGTGTACCTTGGCTCAACGATCTCTGACACTCTCTCTCTAGATGTCGAGCTGGATAAACGCATTGGCAAAGCAGCTACCATGTTCTCTAGACTCACAAAGAGAGTATGGCTCAATAAGAAGCTGACGACATATACCAAGATCCAGGTCTATAGAGCCTGTGTCCTGAGCACACTCCTGTACTGCAGTGAGTCCTGGACCCTTTGTGCACGGCAGGAGAGGAAGCTGAACACCTTCCATATGCGTTGCCTCCGACGCATTTTTGGTATCACCTGGCAGGACAAAGTTCCAAACAGAGTAGTCCTAGAACGAGCTGGAATTTTTAGCATGTATACATTACTGAAACAGCGACGTCTACGTTGGCTTGGGCATGTTGTGAGAATGGCTGATGGTCGGATTCCAAAAGATCTCCTGTATGGAGAATTAGTGGAGGGAAATCGCCCCAGAGGGAGACCACAGCTGCGATACAAGGACATCTGCAAGCGGGATCTGAAGGCCTTAGGAATGGACCTCAACAGATGGGAAACCCTGACATCGGAGCGTTCAGCCTGGAGGCAGGCGTTGCATCACGGCCTCTCCCAATTTGAAGAGACCCTTGTCCAGCAGACCGAGGCAAAGAGGCAGTCACGGAAGCAGCAAAATCAGGGAGCTGGACAGGGGACAGATTGTATTTGTCTTCAGTGTGGAAGGGATTGTCACTCTCGAATTGGCCTTCTCAGACACACTAGACGCTGTTCCAAGTCCTCCATACAGAGCACGTTACCATAGTCTTTCGAGACTGAAGGATACCTAATACTATACTATACTAATACAGTTTTAAAAAAAGAATCTTCTCCAGGCTCTGGTCTATACATTACAGGTGGCTTTCTCAGTGGTACCACATCAGACTACAGTTGTCAGAAAAATCATATTTTTGAATGTTACTTGATGGGAAATAGAATCCCTTCCCAGTACACTCTGGGAAGAAGTTTCAATGTGGTCCTATTACCCTTTCCCCCCGAAAATAAGACCTAACCTGAAAATAAGCCCTAGTATGATTTTTCAGGATGCTCATAATATAAGCCCTACCCCAAAAATAAGCCCCAGTTAAGTGAAACCCCGCCCTCCACCATTGTGCAGCAACCAGAAGAAGATGACATGACTATTTGAATAAATGTAGATTGTTGTACATGAAAAGAAAAAAAAAATCCCCTGAAAATAAGCCCTAATGCGTTTTTTGGAGCAAAAATTAATATAAGACCCTGTCTTATTTTTGGGGAAACACAGTAGTTTCTTTTCTCCAAACAAGGAAGAAAAGTAGTGAAACTCAGATATGCCACCATTCTTTTAATAATATATAAAAACTTTGTAAACTATATATATAATAAATAAATAAAATTTGGCATTTAGTTGGAACTGAACCAAATTGCTTTGAAACTGAAATTCCAGATGATCTAAGATAAAAATGCACATAAGCTCCCCAGCACTTATAACTGGGTAATTTTTTAAGGAGTTAGTTGTCTGATTTGGCTTTTCAGTCAGTTGAATCACAGCTTTGAATACATCTGGCAAGCACTAAAGGTAGGGCTTTGTGTCTCCCTACAGATTATTATTTTTTTCCTTGCAGAATATTTTAAAAACTGCAAATCCATCACATGGAGAATTCCACTTGATCTAAGTGATGATTTGTGTGACTGATAATTCTGTTTTGGAAGTGAGTTGGAAGTATGGAGTTAGAAGTTTGGATTAGAAAATGACTTGGTATCCGTGACAGACAGAACCATAAAAAGCATGAAATGCTGACTATGAAAAGTGCTTTCTGTGCCAGTAGGGTTTTTTTGCCCCCAGTAGAAGAACTTTTCCCCCCTTTATATGTAAACACATGTCTTGGTGTCTCATACTTGGTGATGTGTGTCTCTCAAAGCATAGTGAGAGCTCTCTTACACTTTCACATATTGATCTTGAGATTCTACCTGTCCCTTTAAAGGCAGAGGTGGGGAACCTGTGGTCTTCCAGATGTTGATAGCTACAAGTCCTACATTCTCAATCATTGACCATGCTTGCTAGGGCTGATGAAACACCCCAGCAAGAACTGGAAGCCCACATATTTTGTACCAATCTGAAAGCATAAAAATGACTTTGCCACTTCACCCCAGAATACACACAAACTTCCACATTAACAATAATAATTGTCTGTTGTCAAGTCAATTCTGACTTATGGTGACCCCCTCCAGGGTTTTCTAGGTAGAGAGCACTCAGAAGTGGTTTACTGTTCTCTTTTTTGAGGGACTCTGGGACTGTGCAGCTTGCCTAAGGGTACAGAAGTTGGCTTTTCTCCCACATGACCCAGTAAAAAATTGTTCTCTCAACCTCTGGCTCCACAACCAGATACCTAACTCACTGAGCTATTCTCGAAGATGGGGGGTGGGGGAATCCAAAACCAAGCCACAAGTAATTTCATAATCTGGATCAAATGAGAAAGGTGGTGGGATTCTGAAAAATGCAGCAAAGAAGAAAGGGACAGATATTTGTTCCTCTGTTCATTGCTGATGTAATCATAGTTCACTATGTTTACTGTATACAGCAGCACTTCACGAATCAGATTCTGAACACTGGCATTTGGCAGGGCATGGTACATGCTCTAGAAAAAGTCTAGATTTTTAGTGCATTGCAATTGGCATAGGAAGACCTACTGTTAGCACCTGGCTGGCAGATGAGATACATGACCACTCTTACTATCCTATGAAACTGGATAATAATAAGCACAGCAGCAAAAGTGCAGGCACTGAATTAAGAAGCTGATTTACAAGCGCAGCCAATGTATTGTGTGACACAAACTTTGATGTGACAGAAGAACCAAAGCAAGAAGAGCATGAAAAGAACTCTCCCATTTCCAATCTCCATCTCCTCATTTTTGTTCCTTGCACGCCAAATCCCCATTTTAATCTTCAATACGCCCATTAAAGCTACCTGTGTACAATAACTATCAAGTTATTTTGAAACTGAATTGTCAAAGAACAAAAATAGGCTTAACTGCATGAGCTTATCTTGGCACCAATGAAAATCCTGGGGACCCGTTCAGAAGTTTCAAAGATGATTACTGTTGTCTCCTGTCACACATTTAAAATGTGAAAAAAATAATTTGTTTTCTAGGTGCTAGATATTAATCAAGTAAGTTTAAAACAATATTCTCAAATAACAAGCATGCTTCATAAATTTATGTTTGTATCCGTATATTCTTCAGCATTATTTATCATGAAACACTGTACTTATGACAGCTGTTTAGTGAAAGCAAGGGAATCATAACTCCCTTATCTGAGACACAACTACTCATATGAGTGCCAGAATAAGATTAAAAACTGGCCAGGAAAACTACAGCTGGCCAGGGAAACAGCAGCAGCAGCAGAAGAAGAATGTCTAGGGTCTGGCCTGCTTCTTAAGAAAGATTTCAGATGTGGAAACTAGGAAGGGAACCTTTTCAAGGTACAGATGGCATTAGAGCTGTGCACAGATGGCCTCTTGAAACTCAGCCCCTATTTGTGGGCAGAGAAATTGGGGGAACAATTTCTTTGAATTTATCCAGGACAGAGAGTGCCCCCTTGTGGGCTGTCTGCCCTCACCCTATGCCCAATTGAGACTCTGGTACTTGAACTCCAGGAGACCACAGAAAGGGAAATGGAGGCTTGAGGTGGGAAAGAGAAGCTGGGGGCAGATGAGTTGTACCTAAGTGAAGAGGCCAGGGCCCAGCTCCTGGGAGCCTGATATAAGGAGAGAGGAGGAGGAGGAGAAGTGGGGAGAGGTGGAGGAAGAACTGGACCCAGTGTTTTGCACTCTGGGGGAGGAAGAAGTGTTGATCATCCAGCATTCCTAGACAGGGTCTGGTTCCAAGTGGAGGTGGCCAAGGGTCAAGGCAGGAACATGCCAATCTTCAGTCTGCCATCGACGCCAGCCCTGTAGAGACCACACCAACTAGTAGGACATCTGGCCTTTACCCTAACTCGATAGAGGCACTGAAAGAGGAAGCACCAAAAGGAGTGCCTGAGGTGTCATCCGAAGGGACATTGGGGACCCAGATTCCGGTGAGGGGTTGGCAACACAAGCTCTCCCTGAAGGGAGTTAGTTGGCTTAGGGCTGTTTGGAAGACTTGGTACCAACTACAGACTGTGATCAGAACTTAAGTTTGGGCAAAGACTAGAGTACATAGGGGGCTAGTGAAGCCAACTCAGCCCCCCTGCAAGCCAGTTGGTGCCTCCAACTGCCAACCTCTTTTTGTACCCTGTTCCCTTATGTTAATAAAATCTAGTTCCAGTAGCTCTGGGAATCTTGACTTTATGAAAGCCATGGCTGAGAAGGGCCTTCCCATTGCCTCTAATTGCAGAATGGCTGGACAATGGGATGAGTCCTGCACATTCTAGATTAGGGGTGGGGAATATTTTCCCATCACCTGTTTTAGACCACAACTCCCAGAGTCCTATTGGCTGTGGTGGCGAGCCAAAGCTCCCACCACTTTTTCAGATTTAGCAGTTCTAAATTTTGGTGAAAGAAATGTAGAGGAAAATGTACAGCATTCTCACCTGCAGTTAGGAAGAGAAAGCAAATGTTCATTTGCAGTTTCTTCTTGTTGTTGCTGCAGCATCTGACACATTTATTTTAGGTAAATAAAACCCCAAACTATTAATATCCAGTTTTTGTTTTAGGGGGAAAACTGGCAAAGCCTCTGTTATTTATTTACTCTAGAGTTTGGACATGCAGCAGGAAAGTGAGAAAAAGTGCTTCTTATTCATCTCTTCCCATTTCCCGTGTTTTAAAAGAACCAATTATGTAAAAAGTTGGGACAGCAGGCATTTATTTTCGGGGCAGTATAGAATTTCTTTGTCTTGTGCCCGGCTTATTCAAGAGGTTTGAGACTGGCCAAAACAATCATAATAAGTCCGTATTTTGGCGTATGAACTGGTTGGCAGTCTGCCAGTCTGCTTTTGAATTGCTGATTGCAATTTCTGATGCCCTAAAACAGGGGTGTAGTGGAGCCCAGGTTCACAGGGTTGAAACATCTGGACCTTCTGAGCAGCAGGGACTGTGACATCACCTGGGACCTGCTCAGACTTCCTTGTTTACTCTGAGCTTATCTGCAATCTCGGAGTAGCTGGGAAAGAAATGGATTTTCTGATGAACAGTGGCTGAAATCGTCATACATTGCAACTAGAATAGACCTGTTGAATCAGTGGGGATTTGGTAAATCAACACACCCATGTAAGTTCCATTGATTCAAAAGGCCTATTCTAGTTGCGACTTACTACTGGATTTCAGTCAGTATTTTGCTGCAAGCTCTTCCTGTTGCAAAGTATTCGAGGGTGATTTGGCCTTAAATGTACAGTTTAGAACCAATGGACTTATAAATGACCCAGTCCTAATTTATTGAGAGGGACTGAGCCAGGTGGCTGCATTTTAGGACCATCTGAGAGGAGGATTGGTCACGGAGTCTCAGGATGAGCACCTGCTCTTCTAAATTTTCCACTGCACCACAGGGCCCAAACGGCTTGGAGCCAACTTATCCAAAGGAATGTCTAGTTAGTTGTCCATCTACACATTAAGGCCATCATGCAAGGCCCACTGCCAGTAAAGTGAATTTCCACAAGAAATAAATCCTTTTCAGTGGTGATGTGGAACATTTCCTACAAGGACTCATCTGTCACACTGTGGGCGTTCAGGCACAAGCTGAATAAAATATCTTTCTATTTCCTCAGCACTTTAGGAACGGTTTCAGTCCATGTTGGTCCTTCACTTTGTTTGGTTTTTAGTATTTGGCTATTGGATTTATTTTGGCTTTATTATATATAATTGTATTATGATGTGCTCCATTCTGAGTGTCTTCAGACAGAAGGATGGCATATTATGAAAATAATACATAGTAATAACTAATAAAATGTTGCTGTGTTTGGGTGCAAATTATTCAAAGGGCTCTAATCTCCCATATAAGGCTAGCAGGCCTCTGAGATCTTTCAGGAGCCCTCCTTTCAATTCTGCCCCACATTTATTATTTTATTTTATTTATCGCACGTCTACGCCACCTTTGTCCTGGCAGCGGCACTCAAGGTGGCTCACAAATCACTAAAAGAAGCAAGAATGTAAAGCAACGTACAAAGAACAATTAAAATTATTTTAATAGGAAATATTAAAATCATCATATAAAAGCAAAATTAAGAATAATAAAACACATTTGAAAGGATATATTGGCAGCAAACGAAGGACAACTATCTATATTAAAATTAAATATTAAACATTAAAAGTCTGCTGGATTGAAAATGTTATCCATTACCACCAAAAAGAGAGGGGAGAGGGACTAAACTAGCCTCAGGAGGAGGTATTCCATAACCTGGGGGACAGGGCCTTTTTAGTGGCTTCCCTCAGACTGTGGTTCTCCCTGCCAAGGGGACTAGAGTACCCTCTCACCAGTTGTCTTTCTGCCAGTAGCCATTTCAGGCAAGCTTTCAACATTTGATTGGCTACTGAGAAAATGACTTCTAATGGATTGGTGCTCCTTTTTGTTTGTTTGTTTGTTATTGATGTTGTTCAAAATAACATTTAATTCAGTAAAACAATTCTGTGTTGATGGGCCAATAGGAAGACAAGGCCAAACAAATAAACAAATGAATAATATTGAAGCACTATAGTATTGGAAGAGACATCCAGTCCAACCCCTTTTATGTTAAAAAAAATGTTTTTAAACTTTGCTGCTCGTTCTGTTTTATGCTGTCTTACTTTGTACAATTTTACTGTCATTGTTTTATTTTGATATTGTCTTGCATCTGTTTAACATACCTGTCCACTGCCCAGAGAAGTTAGAATAACTGGGTGGTCCAAAAGGGTTTATCATAGAATCATAGAATAAATGAGTTCAAAGGCCATCAAGTCCAACCACCAGCTGAATGCAGAAATCTGAAGTAAAGCAGATCTGACAGATGGTTATCCAATTTTCTCTTGAATGCCTCCAGTACTGGGTTGCTCATAGCCTCCCAAAGTAATTGGTTCCATTATTGTACTGCTCTAACAGTTACAATGTTTTTTCCTGATATTCAGCCTAAATCTGGCTTCCTGTAGCTTGAGCCCATTATTACGTGCCCATTATTACTGTGATGACTGAGAACAGATCTTGCCCCTCCTCTGTATGACTGCCTTTCAAGTATTTCAAAAGTGCCATCATATCTCTCCCCAGTCTTCTTTTCTCAAGGCTAAACATGCCAGTTCTTTCAGTTTTTCCTCATAGGGCTTGGTTTCCAGTCCCCTGATCATCCTTGTTGCCCTCCTCTGAACTTCTTCCAGTTTGTTGGCATCCTTCTTCAAGTGTGGTGTCCAGAACTGAACACAGTACTATAGATGAAACCTAACCAGTGCTGAATAGAGAGGCACTAATACCTCATGGGATTCAAAGACAATACTTCTGTTAATGCAGCCTAAAATAGCATTTACCTCTTTTGCAGCCACATCACACTGTTGGCTCATATTCAGCTTGTGATCCACAATGATTCCAAGATCCTTTTTGCTCATAGTATTGCTGAGCCAGGTATCCCCCATCTTGTAACTGTGCATTTAGTTTCTTTTTCCTAGGTGCAGTACTTTGCACTTATTCCTGTTAAATTTCATTCTGTTGCTTTCAGCCCAGTGCTCAAGCCTATCAAGATCATGTTAGGTGTTGTTACACATTGGAAAAGTGGAGTCACACCATGCAACCCATCCATTATGTCACATCACCCTATATCTCTGTGTTACTTGCTTTATCAATGCCATACATTACACAAAGAGGATTGTACATGTACAGTACAGCTGTATGCATATAGGCCTTGAGGCAAGCCAAAATCCCTGATAGCATAGCATTCCCTCTCTCTCCCATGTCTAGGTCTGTGCTGTGCATTTCACTGGAAGGCAGGCCTACGTGGCACAACGGCTATCATTACTGCATGTTCAACTAATCAGTTTGCAGGAATGCCAGAATACAGCTGCAGCAGGGCTGAGGGACTTTGGCGGGGACTGAAGAAGCCAAGTATTCACCCCCAGCAATCCTTGAGATGTGTACCAAGCATGGAAATGACTCATAAAAGCCCAAAATTGGGGGTGGGGGAATGTCTAAATCAGCAGTAACTAGATTTCCATTCTGCCAAAATGTTCAGCTGTGTTCTATAGCCCTTTTCTGAGAGACAGAACATTTTAGAAAATGGTATCCCTTGTATTGCTTCTGAATCATACACTGAATGTTTCCACAAGGAACACAATGTTTATTGTCATTTTTCAGTGGCAGACTATATTTCAATAAAAAAATTATGGTGCAATAAGAGCAAAAAGTTTTTGTTTTTAAATATTCTTCAAAGCACCAACCGTCAGATGTAGGAATCATCTGTTTTTTGTTAGAAATATGATGATATTGCAAGCTGAGGATAAGGATGTCTCCAGCACTATCAGGGTATGGTCTCTTCCCGTTCCCATTCCTTGGGTCTTTTAAACAGATCTTTGTGCAAATTTCATCAGCCTGCATTTGTAACACAAGTAGAATTCGCTTTGTTCCTGTTTACCTGCTTAAAATAAGAATTTTCTTTTACTAAGCAAATTTGTGAACAATTCACTTCATGTTTCATAAATCTTGGGAAGTCATCATCATAATTTTATTTTTATTTGAGCAAGGTGGCACAAGATGTGAGACATGTACATATCCCTAGCAGAATGGAAAAGCAGACTGTCCTCAGATTATTGCACAACAAGGACAATTTCCCAACGTTTATCTCAAATTTATGTGACTTTCTGACAGTGGGATGGAATTTTCAGCTTTAATCCAAGCAATGCATATCAGTGATTGGAACAAAATGCTCCTACCTACCACAGATATGTGATTCATATGTCGAATCAATAATGTATGCTTCCTCCTCTCTTCTTATTCCCTTGTCTCCAGTTTGTAATCTGCTACCAAAGTGCATAAAGAGAGAGAGGGCGGGGAGGAAACAAAAAGCAAAAGCAAAAATGAAAAGAGAAAGGATGCACAGCTATTTTTCAATTAACATAACAATTCATGACACATTTATTAACAGACCACTTTGTGAGCAAATTAGCTGGCTTTCCATTTGATTTTTTACTTTAGCCAAGTGTGTCCGCATCGTATGGAGTACAGAATGCTTAAGTCTGGATTTAAAACACGGTGGTTACAGACAGAAAAATAAGTGTCTTACACCAACTAATGGAAGAATGAAATGGAGAGAAAAGGAATTCATACAAATGAATTATATGAAAATGAAAATGTATGGGACATTTAAATGGAAATGTATGGAACAATTAAAAAAACAAAAATGAAGGAAGAAAGGAAATGGAAATCCCCCAACAGCACTGTTTCAAAGAACCTGGGGTCTAACTGTACATTACAGTTCAACTATTATTTAAAAATGGAATTCCTCAAGCTCTGGAAATATGTGATTGTCACAGCTGGAGCTTTTCCCAGTGCTTTTCAAAGCACATAGGGAATTACAAATCAGCCTAGCATCTCCCTCCCAAATCTGTAGTTTCCCTCTCCACTGCTGGGGCTTCTATTACTTTTAACAATATATCAGTTTTTATCAGTTCAAGTATGTGATTGTTTAAATTGATACAGAAAAGTCACCACACCAGCACACAATCAGGAAAAGTGAGCAGAGCCCTTAAACAAAATTCCTTCCTTCCTTCTTTTTTACAGCTAAGAGTGAAGCAAAGCCTCTTGAAAGTCTTGGCAACACTTTTTTTAAAAGCTCAATCACACCTGCCAAAAGAACCCCAGTTATAACAATTTGGCCATTTTTTAAAAGATCGTTTCATAATTTTCCATTCACATGAGACACAGCCAACATTGATTTACTTGCCCCAGCAAGCAGTTTACTTCCCCTCGCCAGGAGGGTTGTTTTTAATTGAACTGATGATAAATTGCTTTATTCCTTATCATTTCAGAGCGTGTGAACTTTGCTCTCAAGGAGTTGGGTTTTTGGGTACTGTGGCCACTTCATGGCCACTGCACTTGTACCATTTTAATTTTTTTAAAGAGATATTGGTAAGCCGCTCATTTTCACTAATAGCAGCTGCCATTAGTGAAAACAACATGAATACATTGGTCAGAAGGACACAACTTGAAGGAGACAGCCTTCTCCCCTCCTTTGCAGGTGAAAGAGGGCTAGGTAGAGAGACATTTTCTACTTTGAATTGTAAAGAAAGGGGTGTAGTGTTCTACTCTCTCTCTTTTTAACCCTGCTCTTCATGATATGCTTCTTCCTCGCCATGCTATATAAAAGAGAAAAGAAAAATGAAAGGGAGAGATTTGCAGGAAATAATGGAAAGGGGACAAGTGGGTAAGGGAGGGAAGGGAAAAGGGGAAGAGGACAGAAGGCTCATACTGCGCTATTGCTCTACTGATATACCACTTTTGTTATTTTTTAAAAAGGGCAAGGGGGGCCTGATTGCCCCAAGAAACAGTAGAGAAAATGAATCAATACAAAATTAAAAAGCAGTGTAGCCTGCTATAACAGTTCAAATAGAAACAAATTAATCGATGCAATTAAAAACAACATGAACACTTTTGCCAATATGTATACCATATGACCACTGAAAAAATGTATCAGTACAACAGAGGTAGGAAAAGAATCGGTATAATTGGGGTTCTTTTCTTATGTTCTTAAATCCCCAAGAGTGAGGAAAGACTTTTTTTTACAGTTTAGAAATAGCTTGCAAAGCCAGAAAGACTTCTTTTTAAAAGAACAGCTTGGTACCAGTGTTAATATACTAGAGCAGGGGTCCCCAACCCCCAGTCCGTGGCCCACTGCCGGTCCGTGGCCTTCGCAGGACTGGGCTGCGGAGACAGATCTCCCACCCACCCCGCACGCACTCCCCCCATGCACGCCCACATGCACGCACGGCCCACCCACCCGCACAGGTGCCCCACCCACCCATGAGCACACCACACCCACCCGTGAGCGCACCACACCCACCCGTGAGCAGGGGTTGCCCCGCCCCCGCACACAGACCCCGCCCCCCAACCAGTCCACGGTTCAGAAAAGGTTGGGGACCTAGAGCACCTAAACACACACACACACAAGCTAATCAAAGGAAGAAACAACATTTAAAAAATCTTTTCACAGCTTGTTAAGGCAGTTCCTTTGAACAGCATCTCCGACAGGCACTTCAATAGAACTGCAAACAAGGTGCAAAAAGGCTTTCTCCTGTCTCCCTGTGTGGCCACTTAAACTGAACAGACCTGAATTCCCAGGTGTGACTTCACAGTGAGTGAATGCAAGTGAAATATTTCCCTCACTATGTAGTCGGACGCTTTGTAAAGTGGAGGGAGCAGTTATGAAGAATACTCCTGGGAATTTCTTTTAATACAGTCTCAGCCTCTGTATACTGCCACATATGAACTAAGCTTGCCCTTGCTCATGCTGTTTTCAAACAGTTGCAAGTGTATACAGCAATGTCTAGGGTTTGGAGTATGAACTTCTGAAAGATTTTCCCACCAGCTTTCCAAACCATGAATGGGGAGGGTGGGGAAATCGCAAGGATCACTCCTACAATCTTCTGCAGGCTGAAATTGATCAATTTTGACAGAGCTCAGATTCAAGGATGATGGTGGTCTAACCCCAAACCAAAATGGATATAGGCATTAAATAGATATATATATTGTGGCCAACCTTTCTCTTTACTGAGTTAGCCCCATGACTGACTTCTTCAGCCCCCAAATCTAATGGGATACTAGACAGGATTCTACTGAGTCTAGCAGGAGTTCTTATGTTATTAGGGTGTATGTTGCTTGCAATACATCGAGGCTGTCATGAAAGTTATCAAAGTGTATACTGAAAATATATGGAAGCCTTGGGAACAGATCCATGTGAGGGAAGCTTACAGTCCCCAAACGAGCACTGTTAAATGTTAAGCTGATTCACATATGAGTTATAGACTTCTCTAATGACTAGATGGGACCGTTAAATCAAAGCAAATTTCAAAATATGATTCCAAATGCACTTCACCAAGTAACTAGAAAAGAGTGAACCCCAAACAGTTGCCCTTTGCTATGATTTTTACAAACCCATATTGCCAATAGATTACAATTAACTAAAAATGTACAGCTCAACCCTTGTTTAATGAAGGGGTTACTGTCAGTGTCACTGAGACAAACTTTAACATTTTACAAGACAATTACATTTGTTTTATTAGAAAAGTCTACTCTGCTTGAACAGAAATTATAACTACCACTTTCCTTGGGGGAAAAAAAAGGGCATCCTTTTGTGGAATGACCGCTTAACTCCAAAGTTCAGTGTTCTTCAGCTGAAGGAAAATAACTTCACATTGGTGACCTCTTTCATTAGTTTTCTGTAGAGGGGGGGAAAGGTAAAGCTACAGTGGAACACTCCTTGGACTCACCAGTGTGGAAAATAACTCATGAACTTAGATAAGAAAGAGAGTTACCGCCTTGCCTTTTTTAAATGGGGAAGCATCTTGCTCTTGCAATAATTAGAGAAGAGATAGTAACAATAAAAGCACTGGAGTTCTGCAGTGTTGGTATAGGAAGGCTGGAAAGAATTCCAGCACCTGCTCTAGTCACGAGCCACTCAGACATTGTTTAAATCTGCTGGGACACTGTTTAGTTGCACCACTTTTATTTTATTGCAACTTGCACTGAGCATAATTTTCTAACCGGGCTGGCCCTACCATTAGGCAATGTGAAGTGATTGTCCCAAAGCAGCAGATCTTTGGAGGCAGCAGCAGCAGTTTGAAGGAAAGAATCATGTGCTAAGTGGCCTACTCTGTGCTCCTGCTACTTCCTGGCCTGGTGGAAGACACTGTCCCCTCACCAGTGATGAAAAAAAATATGCCAATGTCAATTCAGTTGACAATGAAATGGGTGGGCACCCCATATTGGCCTTCATCTCAGGCAGCAAAATATCTTGGGCCAGCTCTGTGTTCCAACCAACCAAGGATGTTAGATGGATGCCATACTCTGAGTCTGTGCTGCTGTTTCAGTAACAACTAGCATATAAAGGTGTCTGGGTGATGGATTTGGCAGAAATAAACCATAGCAAGAGGAATATTGGGACTGAGAACAACTCATCTTCACAAAATCTAAAAGGTAACTCAGCTCCTTGAGGACCGGCAATGTTTAGGCAACTTTACTACAGTATGTTCATATTCAACAGTAACATTGCACAACATCATTACAACTGGGAGGTTACGTAGTGGAAACATAATGTCCTGTTTGCCAAGCACAGAGGACTATATCAGTGGAGTAATCTCTTCTGTGGCTGTATCACCTTCAAGAGGATCCAATCTGAGTCTCTCTAAGCCCTGTAGATATTGATAAGTGATGAAAGGCACAAATGATGCCCTCATGTAAGAGCTGCCTGGTTGTGAATTTAATGATGGGTCCAAAAGACTGTCATGTAAACCCACACTCACATACCCAAATAGACCCTGATGAATGACATATCAATATAAGACAGGGCTGGGAAACATGAGACTTTCAGGATGTTGGACAGCAATTCTCCCATCTGTGATTACATTTGGTTTCAGAAGTCAAGCAGGATTGGGTCTGGTTAGTACTTAGATAGGTAAGGCTAGAGGGGAAACCATGTGTCTGAAACTGGAGAGCTGCTGCTGGCTAGAGTTGACAATACTGGATTAGATGGAGCAGTGGCCTGACTCAGTATAAGGCAGATTCCTATGTTCCCCTCACCTTTAGGCAGCACTGGCATTGGTAAAAGTTGCAGTTCAATAACAGCTGAAAGGCCACACTACTCCCATCTCTAACATATGTGCTCATCTGTCTTACAGATCCGGTGTAGCCTTTTGCCTGGTGACACACAGGCTGGCCCTGTGTATTTTGTACCAGTGGTCCACCTCTTGTGGCACAAGCTTCTTATCATGGAAATTTGTAGTAGCAGAGAACTATTAGGCTGATTGTAATGAAAAACTGCTAGGTTTATTTGGTCGTTTGGTCTGATCCTATAATTAACACAAATGTACATCCCACTGGGGTGGGGAAAACCTGTACTGTTGGTCTTTTCATTTATTCTCTCTTTCCCTCTTCCTTAAAAGCTAAGTCAAAGGGGGCCATAATTTCCAGTCAGAATCTGGCAATGGAATGAGGCAGCTGTTCAGAAGCTTCCAAAAGCACAACAAATGGAACCGAGGGAGTCAATGGGTTTGGCCTTAGAAGGGTGACTCATGCTGAGCCACAGCATCTTAGGGGAAACAATCTAGTATTTTTTGCAGAATTGAGCCTTGGTGGGAAGGGCTGGAAAAAGGCTATCTGTTGTATTGATCACCATGCTGATAAGACATTGCCTACCCACTCTGTGGGCCTCAGTTTGCAGGGGGATGTTTGAAGGTTTTCTCACCCTGGCTGCATGAGTGTAGTGATCAGAAATTCAAACAGGAGCAGCTGCTGAGTACTTGGAATAACAGTGAAGCCATTCATATCTTACTTGAGATAGTCAAGTCAACACAAGCTGGATGTTTTGAATATGAGGCTAGCTTTGAAAAATGCAGCTTCAGGATGGGAGGGTGATAGTGTCTTCCAGTAAGTCAAGTTCATCAAAGGTGAGGTGGCTTATGTTTAGATCAGTGATGAATGCAGTGATTTAACTGAAAACAAGGGCCTTCAAGGGTTGAGGTTAAGGAAGTCACTATTCTAAAGCATGAAGTCTTTCTTTCCCACAAACTCACCTAAATGCTGCCCCTTGCTGCTCTTCTGTACGATTGATGGCAGAGCTCAGCTGCATTCTAGCGAAAGCCTGTGGCTCTGTTGAAGATGTGTTGCTCTACTAGCCTTCCAAGAAACCGTCCCTTACAAGAAGTAAGAAAATATCCCACAAGATAATAAGAAAATGTCAAAAAATATTCAAAGGGCTAGAGATAAATGATAAGTCTCGCATCTATTTATCCTAATCTGGGAAACTACTGTCCCCCCTGAAGCTTGACTCTTTCAAAAAAATCTTCCTTTTAAGAATCTGAGAGGTAGTACCTCCCTTTTAGTGATCCATGTAGCTAGGCAGATTATAAATCCACAGGACTGCAACTAAAACAATGGCATTTCTTTCTTTCTTTCCGGAATTGCTTTGTCTAGCAACTCCTACAAGACCTTGGGAACCAACATTTCATTTATCATAAAGAACACGTTTTTAGCCCAGACCAAGCCAGGAAAGAAATTAAAAACTGTGTAGAACTGTTTGCTCTGTTTGTTTGTTGTAAATACTTAGAAGCTAAAAGATAATATCCTCTAAGGCAGCTGACCAATAGTCCTTTCCTGGAGCTTTTACTGAAGTTGTCAGGGAAAAAAGAAACTTTGTATAAGTACAGAATCTGGGCTTGGCACTGAACCATGTTCGCCCTCTAATTTCATAATGGTTTGGTAACAGCCAAACCTATACATGTCTACTCAGAGGCAGGATAATTTATCTGGGAGTATGAGCCCACTCAATATACCAGAACTTTCTTCTAAGTAGATGTGCATAGGATTTCACTGTTAGGGTGAATAATTAGTTTGAAATTCAAAATGTTGTCCAACGTGTTTTCTTTACAGATCCTACATCATAATAATTTATCAACTTTTGATTATTATTTTTAAAGGGAACAAAAGAAGACATTTTCCAGTGATCATGGTGCCTGGGGAATTCTGGGATTTGTAGTCCAAAAAGTACCTGTTCCAAGCTATCCCCTCAATATATTGCATGAACCCTAGCAAAATCCAAGAGCTTTTGTCAAAGTATCACTGCAAGAAATGATGTGCTAGTGCAGATCTTAGATGCACTTGTGAGGAAAGAAATGTATGTGCTTTCCTTCTAAGTAAGTATGAATTTGACTAAACAGTGAAATTATCCTTGGCTGGACTGGCCTAAGTAGTAGGCATCCTTCAGTCTCGAGAGACTATGGTAACGTGCTCTGAATAGAGGTCTTGGAATAGTGTCTAGTGTGGCTGAGTGTCTAGTGTGGCCTGGCCTAAACAGGGTCGCTTGAAAATGTTATCTGAGATTTAAAACAATTGGGTGGTTTGGAGACAGGAAGCCTCACACAGTCTCAAAGAGACCCTATTTAGCCGATTCCCCCCCCCCCCTTAGTCTCCATGCCCCTCCTCCTCTCCTGTCTCCTTCTTTCTAGGGAGTGAGAGAAAGCTGGGATTATTTTTTTCATTCCTTAGTAATTATCGTATCACTTCATTGGCTTGCCACCCAAGTGACATAGCAATGAACTGTTGGAGGAAACACCTATCAGTGCCACTTTGGTTCAATATTGGTGATCACATGGGCCAGACATCAAACTAAAATGGAGCAATCCTACCCATGCTTTCAAAAAAGGTACCCCTGACAGGGACCTAAAAAGGTGCAGGTAGGCATAGATAAGAGTTGCTCTGGTTCATGCCTGCTTATACTTCATATGGTCACCAGGAAATGGGGTGAACCAGCCTGTTCCCAAAGTGGTCCAAAACATGAGTTAAAGCACTGTTTAATGCTTTATTGCCCCATATATCTGAGATTTTGGAACACCCTCATCCAATCTAATTAGCAGCTGCCCAACCCAATGAATTCATTTCTGAAATCCTAGAGACAGCACAATCAACCATAGCTGCAGCATCCTTAATCTGGTGGAGGAAGCAGCAAAAACAGCAAAAAGATGCCTGGCCCATTCAAGCTTTAACAACTTTATTGTAGATCAGAGTCCACTTCACCAGATGTGAGAGCTGGGGTTTTCCCCTTCTCATTTGTGCCATTAGCAGTCCTGTGCATCTCTGCCTGAACCACACAGCTTGGCTGTTGCAATGATTAGTGCCCTGAGTTCCACTGCCATCAGGACTACACAACAGCCTGGCACTAGATAGTCATCAATGAAATGGAAAATTCACTTTTTTGGACACTAACTCCCCAAATTCCCCATACCTGTTGTGGGGGGAGGGGGAATTCTGTGGTCAGAAAGTAACTTTTTCAAGCCCCAAGTACTACCAATAGTGTAAATTATTCAAACATAAGAGCCATGAGAGAGCAAGACACTTGGTTGATTTCAGGTCTAGTTGATTTAATGCAGAATCACCTAATTTCACACTTTAGAATAAAAACACAAATTGAAACTCTGTTATCTTTCTGTAGTTATCCAATCAAAAATACATATAAAATACTTCAATGAAGGAACGTAGTGTATAGAAAGCTGTATATTAATGCATTAAAATTACATTAGGAAAATTGATTGCAAAGATTTGTTTTGTAGGCAAAATGCATATATTAAGAGGAATGCATACAAAAATGTATATGAATTTTCATGCAAAGTTTAAATTGCCAAAATTTTCAGACCTTGGGATCCACCAATGAAGAGAGAGAGAGAGCGAGAGCAAAATGGGCAAATCTGTCCAACCTTAGTGATAACAGAAGACACTGGAAGTACCAACCTTAAGTACCAAACTTTTAGTTTCTCTGCTACTGACTGGGTTGCTTTCAGATGTTAGAAAAGAATTACGTTTATAGGATGGGAGTAAATAAAATTAGATTTTATTTTGAAATAAATGTTGAAATGCAAGGTTGTGTTTTTTTTAATGGCATATAACAATGAGTGTTAAGATAATCAGGAGAGGCCTTTCTCTTAGTCACACCACCCTCACAGGTGCGTTTGTTGGGGACATGGGAAAGGGCCATGACTGTGACTGCGCTGAGCCTCTGGAACTCCCTCCCACAGGGGGCCAATCTGGAATATATCCTAAAGGTAAAATGCAAATGAGCCTGAATCTGTTCCTCTGATTCAGGTACAGAATACGAGTAGATATGGGAAACTTCTGCAAACCCCTAATTTTGGCTATCATGGATATGTATTCTCGAAGGCTTTCATGGCTGGGATCCAATGGTTGTTGTAGGTTTTTTGGGCTGTTTCACCGTGTTCTGGAGGTTTTTCTTCCTAACGTTTCACCAGTCTCTGTGGCCGGCATCTTCAAAGGACAGGAGTTAGAACTCTGTCTGTGTTCTGGTGTAGTGTGTGGGATAGTTGAGTATTTGTAGCTGTGGGATCAGCTTTTTGTCCTTTTCAGGAGATTGGGTGATTATGGTGATCAGGGTGTTTTTGTTATGGGTGTATTGTTTTGATAAGGGGGGAGATGATCTATCACTGTGATTGATGAGTGTCGTTAGCTAGTCTTTTGTGTGCATTGATTACCGGTCCTTGTGGCTGGGTAGAGTTCGTTGAACTTATTGCAGGCTGTATTTTTCAGTGCTGGGAGCCAGGCTTTGTTGAGTTTTAGACTTTCTTCTTTTTTGTTGAAGCTCTGCTGGTTTTTGTGGATTTCAATGGCTTCCTTGTGAAGTCTAACATAATGATTGCTGGTGTTGTCCAGTACTTCTGTTTTTTGAAATAAAATTTCATGTTCAGCTTATTTCAGGGCATGTTCAGCTACTGCTGATTTTTCCAGTTGTTTTAGTCTGCAGTGTCTCTCATGTTCTTTGAAAAGGGACCCCCTCACCACTGCAGGAATATACCGGATACCTTGCAGTTGTGGCCAGGTATATATTGGGACCACAAAATGCAGCATCCACACCAGAATCAAAGAACATGAGAGACACTGCAGACTAAAAGATTTGTTTTTAGTCTGCAGTCCTGTCCTCTGAAGATGCCAGCCACAGAGACTGGCAAAACGTTAGGAAGAAAAACCTTCAGAACATGGCCAAACAGCCCAAAAAACCTACTACAACTATCATGGATATATTTTTGGAACAACCTCAGTAAGATAGCCTAAGGACACAACTTGAAACAGCTTCCTTTTTTTGGACCACAGTTCCCAGAATCCCTCAGCTAGCATGGCCACTAGCTTGCTTCTCAGTGAGAAGCAAGTTCCATTCGCATTAATATGGCCTTCCTTATACCCTGATCCTAAATTCAAATCCCTGCTTGGCCATGGAAACTTACTTGGGAGTGGCACTGGCGAAAGCACTACTTGAGTATCACACATATCCTCAAAACCCTACTCTAATTCAGACAGAAGTTGACAGCACATAACAAATAAACAAACAATGCAGGGAGTATTTATAAATTCTTTTTCACTGCTTCTGATTTTCCTGATTCATGCTAAATTTTTGTCTTTGCTGTCCAATTTTTGGTGGTTTTCATAAAAACTGTTTAGTTTGTGTTGTATTTTTAATTCCACATGTTTCTCATGCATGGGAAGTGTGGAAAACTGAAGTTGCCTCTGTGTGTGTGTGTGTGTGTGTGTGTGTGTGTGTGAGAAAGCAGTCTCTTCTGTAGTGGAAAAAGCCAGTCAGGGAGGCAAAGCTTATCTGAAAGGACAGTATTTGGAAACATCATAAGCATTCCTCTGTTGTGAGGCAGTTTTTACCCTGGCACAAACTCATCCAGGATTCAGTCCTCTACATCTTTTCTGAGAAGCAAGTGCTATTAAATGTGGTGGGACTTACTCACAGGTACATGGATATAGGATTGCAGCCTCAATGGCTTGAGGTAACATCCCTGATAGACAGAGGGAATGCTGTAGACATAGTATATCTTGACTTCAGCAAAGCTTTTGACAAAGTGCCTCATGATATTCTGATTAGCAAGTTAACTAGGTGTGGGCTGCATACAACAACTGTCAAGTGAATACACAGTTGGCCTAGAATCATACTCAGAGGGTGATGATTAATGGCTCCTTCTCAAACTGGGAGGAAGTACCAAGTGGGGTACCCCAGGGCTCAGTCCTGGGCCCAGTGTTATTCAATATTTTTATTAATGACCTGGATCAGGGGAATGCTAATCAAATGTGTGGATGACACAAAATTGAGTGGAATAGCCAACACCTGGGAAGAAAGAAACAAAATTCAAAATGATCTAGATGAGTTTGAGCACTGAGCTGAAAACAAAAGAATGAAATTCAACAGGGATAAGTGCAAAGTACTGCACCTAGGAAAAAGAAACCAAAGGGATACCTGGCTCAGCAATACTACGAGTGAGAAGGATCTTGGAATCATTGTGGATCACAAGCTGAATATGAGCCAACAGTTTGATGTGGCTACAAAAAAAGGCAAATGCTATTTTAGGCTGCATTAACAAAAGTATAGTCTCCAAATCCCACGAGGTACTAATTCACCTCTATTCGGCACTGGTTAGGCCTCACCTTGAGTACTGTGTCCAGTTGTGGACACCACACTTTAAGAAGGATGCTAACAAATTGGAACAAGTTCAGAGGACAGCAACAAGGATGATCAGGGGGATGGAAATCAAGCCTTATGAGGAAAGATTGAAAGAACTGGCCATGATTAGCCTTGAGAAAAGAAGACTGAGAGGAGAAATGATAGCACTTTTCATATACTTGAAAGGCTGTCATTCAGAGGAGGGGCAGGATCTGTTCTTGATCATCCCAGAGTGCAGGACACACAACAATGGGCTCAAGTTACAGGAAGCCAATGATTTCGATTGAATATCAGGAAAAACTTCCTAATTGTTAGTGCAGTATGGCGATGGAACCAATTATCTTGAGAGGTGGTGAGTGCTTGAACATTGGAGGCATTCAAGGGAAATTTAGACAACCACCTGGCAGACATCCTTTGATTTGTTTTCCTGCACTGAGCAGGGGGTGGACTTGATGGACTTATAGGCCAATTCCAACTTCATGATTCTATGATTCTTAACTTGTAGCTTCAGTTCCCCTTCTGCAAATTAGGGATAATAATACTGTCCCACCTCGCTACTGAAGGTTTAATAACATAATTAGAGATGGGGGTATTTGTATTTGTATATGAATACAAATATCCCCCCACAGGTGGAAATAATGAGGTCCTGACGCCAGCTCGATGGAGCCTTCCTATCGCACTGTTCTCCGTAATAGATTAGCCACTCCTGGCAGGAAGCGGGATGACAAGCCTCTGTGCCAGGTCGCAGAGTGGCTAATCCATTGCGGACAACGCAATGGATTAGCCACTCTGTGGCTAATCTCATTATTTCAACCTGTGAGGGGATATTCGTATTCATATACGAATAACCCCATCTCTAAACATAATGTGTGTGCCTTTTGAAGGCTTTGAACACTTGAGTTATTGAGCGCAACATTAAAACCAAGTATTGCTCAAGTTAGAGAGGATCTCTGTGTTACAAGTAGCTACATTAAAAACTCCAGGTTCATAGGATGAATGAGAATCATTCTAAGAGGTTCTGCAAACACACACACACACACACAAAGGCAGTCACCCTGTGGTATCATATGTGCTCCTTGCACCTTTGCCACTGTCATTGCAGTTGGGATTGACCATAATGTCTCTAACATTATAGTAACTTAACTTCTCTGCACATGCCCTGCTGGAGATCAACACAATCTTTTTTACTCAAAGCCAGCTGAGCTCGTAGATGCATAGCCACCTTACTCTTCCCATTAGGACCATCAATTTAACGCTGCCGCCGTTGCAGAACTGCTAAGATGACAGCTGTAAGATTCACCCAGCTATCTTGTTCCACTCCCCATGAATGCAGGCACACGTACAGAAGCCCGCCCACCCCCACCCCCATATGTGTATGAACCACAAGTTAATATGCAACCGAGAAGTCATGGCAGCTTGGCTTTTTATTCACCAGGAAAAACAATCCCTATTGGCAGCTGAATAGACAGTCCCTCCAGGGACCAATTACTTTATTTTGTGCGGTACAAACTTTAGTACTTGCCTGCCAGCTCTCTTGGGAGCAGCTCCATTGGGCTTCACTAACAGGGGCCAGCCTGATACTCCAGACACAAGTTGTTCTTCATGTCAAAACTGCTGCTAATGACACAATTAACTAACTGGGGACTACTGAGAAGCTCTTAATTAGGTAAACACTGCTCTGTGAGGAATGATTGCCTGCCTTGAAGCATCCTGGTGCATGTCAGTTTGCTAGAAGGTGAAGCCTCGGTGTGGAAATAAAAGTTCTGTTCTCTAAGGTCAGATTCTGGGGCTAAAGCTACTACTATGATGGCAAATCTTTTCAAAGTGGAGCTGAGGTAATTTCTGTCTTGTGTTTAACCAACAGCCTTAGGGAAACAGAGTTTGTACAAATCATTCCATCTGGATAGAAATGGGTTGGATCCAGAATCATCTGCCTGATTTTGGGCGATCCTCTTTCTCCCCTAAACTGAGATGGATGTTAAATAGGATGGAGTGAATCCCTCACCTGACGTGGTGGAACAGGAAAGATAATAAACTGTGTCAGCTCATATTTACAGGCAGAACCTCCCTTCCACCCAACACTGCCATGTTAGCGGAAAGCACCATGGTGAGTACTATGAAAGTACCAGGCTTACTCCAGAGTGACCGGTGAAGTACCCCAGGGCCATCTCTCACTCAGCATCTTGCTTCGAGGTCCCTCCAGTTTAGACATCAGGTGGGTAAGTTCTCCACAGCATTTGTTTACCTAGCATCTTATTCTGAGCAGTCCTCAGAGTAAGACATTGGAAGATGAAAGGGCAGCAATGGCAGTAAGTAGAAGGGTACCAGAATATCCACCATCACTGCACCACATTGTACCTCATTCAGTACAGTCCCCCAACCATCTGTGTAGCATTTCATGGAACTTAAGGGACTGTCATGGAGATGAGGGGGCAGGAAATTCTGTTTTATCCAGCCTAGTTGCACATATCAAAATCTAAATTTGATTCATATATCCTCATTACCTCACTTCCTTTTGGGGAACTTCTGGTCATTTTTGCTTACACTGCTTTCATTTGGTGTTGTGTGTAATATATTTCTTCATACATGGTGTGAGCAATATTTTTCCTGTTCCCCAGTCCAGCTGTGTGTGTACTGTGAATATATGCAAGCAAGATTCTATGTTCATATTTATAGCTTGATAAGGAAGCAGTCCCACAAATAGACAGTGCATGTGAGGTTCCATGCCTGATCCAGCCAGTAGGAATACACATGTAGCCCTACTAAGTAGCAAAAGACACCCCCCCCCCCAATTTTCTCATAGGGGGGAGACAGTGGACCAAATCCTCTAACTCTCCCTTTACCAGAACAGGAGCTTGAAAACGTTGTGGGGATTATAACTCTGGAATCCATCAACTACCACTGTCATTATCACTGCCATGATTGGTTGAGGAGTTCAGAGAGAAGTGGGGTGGGGGATGGGGTTCCTGCTGCCTGTTATAACTCGTTGTTATATGTCATTGAGACTATATATTGTTGAGTCACTTCTCACTTATGACAACGCTAATAGGTTCTCCCTAATAGGAGTACGAACCTTGGTTCGGAAGTTTGTGCCAGTTCATACATGCGGCACCACCGGTGCCATGTGTTCCCTTCCCCCGCCTCCCCAGCCAATGACTCACTCCCCAGTCAGAGCAAGCTCCTCTCCTCCTTCTCTTCAGCTGTTTGATAAGTATCCAGCAGGAGCTTGGGCTCCCTTGCCCTGCCTTCTTGGCTGATTGCCCACTCAGACAAGGAGGCAGAACAGGCAACCCCGTGCTCCTGCCGGGGACTGGTCGAACAGCTGATGAGGAGGAAGAGAGGAGCATGTACCCACTGGTGAGTGGGTCATTGGCTGAGGAGGTGGGGGAAGGGAACACGTAGCATCTGTGGTGCCACCTGTACAAACTGGCACAAACCTCCAAAACCCTGTTCCTTCCATAAGACTAGAGAGTTCCCCCTCCTATATTTGACTTTCAAGCACCCATATGGGGCTTTTCTTGGCCATGGATATGCTTTGAAATGAAACTTTGAAATTTATCTGAGAATGCTGAAGGACAGTTTGTCAATTCATCTGTTCCTTAGGTTTATGATGATTGGGTTTCATGAGTCATTGACTGTGTCTCACATTATGCTGTTATAATACTATTTCCCTTTCTGTTATTTGTTTCAAGGGTTTATTTCCCCTAACAATTTTTACATCTATCAATTGTGCAAGATTCCTAAGCCCTAAAACCCAAATACAAGTTTAAATTTTAGGATTTTGAGTTGTGTGGCCAGTTTAGGGAAGACATGGGTAACCCTATCTGAACTGTTGAAATCTTTTATGTTTTGCATTAGAGAGAAAATGGGATAACCAGACATGCTGCAGCCAGTAGAGGATACTTCTAAGTTCCATTGATTTCACTTGTAGCTCAGCAAGCTCATGGCTGTGTCCTCCGATAATCTAGATACGTAAGTGGTTCCTAACCTTGGGTCCCCAGATGGACTAAAACTCCCAGAAGCCTTCACCGCTAGCTGTGCTGGCTAGGATTTCGGGGAGTTGTACTCCAAGATCACCTGGGTGGGTTACCCGAGTTTGGGAGCCACTGGTCTAGATTATTCCTCAGCAAATATAGACAAAAGAGAGAGAGAGAGAACAGAACTGTTACTTTTGTTGAAGAGGCATGGGAATAGCTAATTCCACTTCTAAAATGTCTCATTTGGGGTGGGAAACTGTGGTCTATGGACTGATGCCATTCTCAAGACAGTTTGTATGGCACCTGAGGCCATACAAAGGTCACCCAGCAAAAAAGAAAGGAGGCCTGAAAATGTCATTTTCTGCTCCCAGAGCTTCCAGGAGCAGCAATGCTTCTATAAAATGGACTGCAGGGGCTCCCAACATGCCGAAAGACCTGAATACATGACAGCCTCTCTCAATAAAGCTGGAAGTAGAACTGCGGAAACCAGAAGAGGTTGTGTCCCTACCTCAAGAGAGAGCGAGAGAACGAGAGAGCGAGAGAGAGGGAACCTGGCCCCTAGAGCCTCCTAAAGACACTTATCCTGGTTTACTTCATGATGTACCACTGGCTTCTAAGATGTATTTAATGAAGTTAACTGAAGAGCAAAGGACACCATCCACACCTATTGGCAAAGGAAGATAAAAGTGGAGGAGGAACAAAATCTTGTAGTACTTTAAATACTTTTTCAGACACAAGATGTGCAAAGACTGTGGTCTTCTATATTTATCCATATCCTCATATGGATGTAGAGATAACAGATAAAGAGATCTTCTGAAAGAGATGTTGTGGGATTCGAAGAGAGGGAAAAAGTAGAAACAATGTGGCAGTGCCTATCACTGTTGATTACCAATGCTGATGTGGTCCCCTCCATATGTGAAGCCAAGGACAATTGCCACCAGCACCACGCAGGATAATTCCCACTTGCGCGCACACCTCATCCCAGTGCTTTCTAACGGTTTAGGCATGGGTTCTTAAGTCGGCCAGGTTCTGTTCCTGTGAGGCCACTCAGGTGCTAGAAGTCACAGACTGGAAAGCCTAGCTGTATATAGTAACAGGATGTGCCGTTTCATAGCAGTTTATAAGTGCTAATGAAAGGCTGCCTGTTAAAAGATACAGTTGCTTTAACTACTGCCTCATCTTTTTAAACACTATCATCATTATGACTATTCTTAGCTCAAAACTTTAATAGCTGTACAAAACGGCTGCCAACCAACTTCCTTTTACTTCTGGTGAGTTTGCCAAATGAACAGAGTCAATACAAAGATTGTTTTTGTAGGCACAGAAAGGGAAAAAAATCTTTTTGTACGTGGTATTGGATACTGGTCTGGAAGGAGGATGTCTGTTGCCACCACGTTTTTCTGTATTCCTACTTAGAGGGATTTGTTAAAGCTGTTGGGATTGCTTACTCATGATGCTAAGGAGAAATTGTGGCTTTTAATCAGATTTTCTATAACTGTTGTTTCACATCCTCCCATCACAGACTTCTAACAATCCCTTCTAACAATCTTTTATGAAACATGAGATTTGCCCTTAAATAATAAGCAGTAATTAATTCTAGCATCTTGAATGGGAAATCCACTTGTTCTGGCCTTGCAGTAGTGAGGTATATGTATCTATATTCTAGCTCTAGTTTTAAAGCAAAAACACAATTCACAGACATTTAAAATCACATAATTAGTTGCCTAACTATAGGAAAGGACAGCATTCAGAGATATCATCAAAGCTTTCCCAGGTTTATTATCTGGTGGAAGCCACCCATCCCCAGGAATTTGCAATGTCCAGAAGTAGAGATAGTAGACTTCTTTTGCTTCCCATCCCAGCCACTTACCCACCTTCACATGACTGTGTGAGCAGGTGACTTTGGGGGTAAGGACTAGAAGCAACCACTGCTCACTCCCCTCCCTTCTTCTTCCAGGGACCAGCTGCTTACAGAAAGAGGGGTAGTGGCAGATGTCCCCTTGCTACTTTCCCTACTTACTCCCTCCTCCGTTCAAATACACAAGCAGACAGTCAGAGTAACAAGAAGCATCAACCACCCCCGAAGAGTACCAATGCTTGCCCTTTCCCTCTAGCTGGCAAGTGAGAGGGAACAACAGATATAGCAGCTATCATTGTGGCCTGTCTCTGTCGTCTTTGAGGCCTAAGCTTAGAAAAGTACTTTTTAAAATTAATTAATTTTTAAAATATTGTTCAGATGCCAGAAGAGTAGTTACTCTCATACGTAGATTGTGACCAAAGCAAACAGGATGCCCCAGTTAATTTGGGGGTAGAGTACCACAGAGTGTTCAGATTGCGAAGTATTACACATTTATTATTAGTGTTACAATATTTAAGAATTGTTTGCTTTCCTGATCTTTGAAAACAACTACTGCAGGACCCGCAGGATCAGTATCCATGGTTTCATTTGTCCACAGTCTGAAAATATTAAAAATGTTAAAAGAAAAAATCCAGAAAAAACCATTTTCACATTTATTACCAGAACCGACCACTAGAGGGAACTAGAAACCATGCTATGAATACTTGTTAGTGAAGAATACATAACATGGTCTCCGGCACCCTCTCTCTCTCTCTCTCTCTCTATATATATATATATATATATAAAACATGGTAAAAGAAAAAAAAACAGAAAAAATATTTTACATATATATATGACTTTGTGAGTCATCAAAGTTTACGACTCATGAAGCATGAACTTGCCCCCATGAAGCGACAAATAACGAAGTTATTCGTCGATTCGTGGGGGGTTATTTTTAAAAAACATCATTTTGACATGCCTCGGTTATAGAATCATCTCATTGGTGTTGATGTTGTCTTTATTTCAGCACCAAGGAGTGTTCGGTGCTCAGCTGTTCCCCTGAACCTTTGACATCTAGGGAGATCATGGCTTGGTTTCCGATCTTTCAGTTTGCTGGTTTCTGTTTTGCTGTAATAACTAAAGGATTTTAAAGGGTTTTTAAAATGTTTTAAATTGTTGTAAAGTATTTACACTGTTTTACATTGCACTCTTTTAAGGTAATTTCATGGATTATAAAAATCAGTAAGATGTACTGAGATCATCGGATTAGAAATAGGAGAGAAATTCATTTTCCTGGGGTATCAGCTGTTCCTTTCTTTGAGAAACCACTGCCACAGCTGACACAATGAAATAGGTTGACAGATAAAAACATGAAGGTTTGCAAACAGTGGCTGAGTAAAAAGAGGGGGTAAGGGAGGAGAGTGGAGGTGGGTGGTGCTAGGGTGAAGGAGATTGGCAAATGGGGAGGGCAATCTGTGTTGGGATCGAAGGATCAGGGAGGAATTACAGATGTGTGTGGACAAGTGGTACCAGGACAGCCTAGTGTGTCCCAGTACATTTAGGAACAGACACCTCCCTACATGTGGATGCAAAACCAAGATGATGTATTCAAATCTGCAACAACAACAAAAATACAGGAACGACCCAGAAAACTCCAGAATGAAGAGGGACAACACCCTTCCACAGAAGAGGTCTGAGAAGAGCCATTGTTCCAAATTCTACTCTTCATTTTATTGTGGGATTTGTTCTGTAGAAATACTTCAGTCCTTGCATGCTGTTTCAGAGGTGAACAATGCTACTTAAGATTTAACAGGGATTTATAGCTGAAGGTTACAAGGGCATTTCAACTTATTTCTCTTCAAATAGCTATTCCTAGTGGTGTTACTGGAACTGCCTTGTCTTCTGGATTGCTTGCTATTTTCAAAAAATATTTACAGATTCAAAATATGGGAACTCTTCCATGGCGACATATTTTTCAGCTACACAGGACTCTTCACCTTGCCATTCTGTGACCACCACGATCACCACCACCGCCCCATGTGGAAGAGACATAGCCTAATGCAAGGTGCCAAATTGCCTGTTTTGCATCCGTTTATGGTTGTGGCCAACAGAGTAATGTGCTGCCTTTTACCTAGCTACCGAAAAAGCCATAAATATAAAAAGGTCTTCTGCAAAGCACCAGATAACACAATTCATCTGGCAAGCAGCTGGTGTCCTTTCCTCCTTCCTGAAGTTTTTTTTAAGGAACCAGTTGCCAAAGTAGCAAAAGATTCACTCAGTTTTTTGGAGACCTATCCTACCCTTAATAGAAGAAGACTATTTCTGCCTGCCAAAAGTGTTAAGCCCCTTTGTCTGTACAATTTACTAGTGCAAATGTTATGAAGGAAACCTTGCGTTGTCGTAGGTTTCCTCGCCAGAGATGATCTCACCCTTCTACCTCCAGATAATGTGTCATATAAAGCAGCAGAACATTAATGCTTGTAAGATACTGTATTTTCTGCCAAATATCATGTCCCTCCCAATAACCAAACACAGACACTTGCCTTATTACCTGATGAAAATTGGAATAGGATTTATATTCTCCGTGATATCTCCTGAACTCCTAATAATCTCAGAGAGAGTATTCAGTTACCTCCTTATTTCAGGGGTTGGGATAGTACACAACAGGCTTCAGTAATAAAGAGATGGAAAATGTGTGGACCTGGTCCTATACTGAAGGTAATTCTAAGTGAACAACTCAGACATTATTGTCATTTTAAACATCTAAGAGTGTCACCATGCCTAAAATAAACCTCCTTGTAATCCATCCTGCAGACTAGGCTAGCAAGAGAATTGCACCAGGGCATCATTACAACTGTTGACCTCATTGTGGAGAGGCAGTCAGCATTTTGTCTGTCTGATGAGTCTCTCTTTCTCTCACTTTTTCCATTTCTCCTCTTCTTCTCCACTTCCTTGGGGTCCTGAAGACAATGCAAGGCTAACCAAAGGAAGAAGAAGAAATAGAAAAGGAAAAGGAAAGGAAAACATGTTGAACAAACCAGACAAGCAGAAGTCAGGTGTCAGTTGCCCATTGCAAATTAAAACAGCAAATCTGGACTGTGTTCAGAATTTTCATCCTTTACTTCACCACATCGCTGACGTTTTTCTTTTTCTCTTCCTGCTACTTTCCATATCTGTGTACCTTTCTGTAAGGAGCTCACACACCACTGTACTGAAAGGCTCCTGCTAAGATGGCGGTGAAGAAACAGTGAGTGGCTCTCCAACTTTCACAAGCATGCTTCTCCTTTCCTCTAGAACTACAACTGACATCTATCCATAGCAGCATTCCTTAGCACAGCCATGTTATGTACATGTCTGGAAGTTCCTCAAGCCACTTCTAAATAACACTGTGCCCGGTAATCGTATCTTGTCAGTGGTATTTTCTTTAGACAAGCCTTCTTTAACTTCTTAGTTATACCCAAGGTGTCTTTTTAAAAAAGCCTTCTGTCTCTCCTCTCCTTGTATTATGCATTTTATGGAGTCAGGTATTTTGGAAAATGTACACTTTGTCTTTCAATTTGGCGGTGCCCAAGAAGGCTGTCTATATAAAACATAACAAATAATAAAAAACAGAGGTGCAATTTAAAATCATCATGAAGAAAAAACAAGCAACACAGACAGCAGCCAAGAGCTAACATGGAGGAGTTTGCAAAAATGTCATTTCTGCCCATACAATTTGATTATAGCTATAGCTGACTGGATAGCTCAGTGGTTTAGGTATCTGGCTGTGGAGCCAGAGGTTGGGACTTTGATTCCTCACTGTGCCTCCTGTGAGCAGAGCCAGCCTGTGTGGCCTTGGGCAAGCTGTACAGTCCTAGGATGCTCCCCAAAAGAAGGGAATGGTAAACCACTTCTGAGTATTATCTACATGGAAAACTCTGGAAAGGGTTCCCATAAGTCCAAATTGACTTGACAGCACATGATTTTATTATTATTATTATATTATTATTGGCACATAAGTGCTTAGGACACATAATCAAAAGTAGCAAGGAGCAATCAACATTTTCCTACACTTCAGGCAGGGCCGCAAACACAAAAAATAAACAAAAACTACTTTTGCACAAATGTGTCATCATCAAGAAGATGCAGGCTGCCAATGACCAGAGCTGCTTAGAGGTAATGAACTTCGCCGGTTTTTTCCCCCCTCCCACAACAGGTCTTCCTCAAAGATTGCAATCAGACTTGCAAATTAATCCCATTTTTACCTTCTCACAATTAATCCCAAAACCTAGCATGGAATGCAAAATCCAGAGGCAAACAAAGGCATATGCTAAGACAAATAGATGGCTTTTGACAGTTGAGGAACACCACTTCTCTATATGTGCTAATTTGCTAAGCATATTCTCCCATTGAGACTGCTGTTTTGCTCTATCTAATGAATAATCCAGATCTGTCTCTTTGTTACTTCTGTGCAGGCATACTATCTTCTCTGTCTCACTTCTCCCTTTCTTCTCTTCTTCTTGCTTTTCTCTTTTCCCAACCTCATAGCCTTTTGTCAGAGCAGAGATAAAGGACTACGTGCCAGCTACAAGCTGTTGGGTATACAGTATTGGATGAAGATTTTAAAGTACAGAACTTGAGAGAATCCTTGCTAATTACCTCCAGGAGAACCACAGTCACAGCATGAGGTTCCTTGTGTCACAGTGTTCCAGCTTGAAGACTTATAATTTCCCACACCCACGTTAGTTTATAGTTCAGCATGGGAAATCGCCCGTGCAGACGTGCTTCTCGTGGAAATGATGAGAACCACAGCTCTCTGGGCTAAGCGGCACAAATGTGTTGGCGATTAACGCCTGGCTCCTCAGTGCTGCAGTGCTCCTACTACACATATGTTCTAGAAAAAGATCTGAAATCTAAGAGAATCAGGAACTTCTTTCACCAGGAAGAGAGACAGAGGACAGAGCTGGTTTTGTAATGACTGCCTGAAACACCCACTCAGCCCAGCTGCAGCCTATCTAAAGCAAACATCATAGTAGTGGCTGTATGCCCAGAAACAGCATTCAACAGCAGCTCTCTGGCCCTAGAGCGGAAGGAAGCTGGAAGACAGCTACAGAAATCTAGCCAAGGTGCCTAGGAGCAACTGCCCAACACTGTCATCATCATCATTCACTGTAGCTTCTGAGAAAAATAAAAAATAATAGTAAAAATTTTGGGTAGGTGATGGACACTTACCAGTCTAGAAGAAGTAACCTGAAATGTTTCTCCTCTTTTCCCCAGTGACCAAAGCTCATCTTCTTACTGCATTTTGTGGTTCAAATAGGATGCTAACAGCTCTAATTAAAACCCAGCTCTCTTCACATATGCAATGCTACACATGGATTAAATTAAACACAGGAAAGAAGATTCTTTCTTGCCATTAAGTCAAAGCCAGAAACTGTACATTAAACTTGAATGGTTTGGATTTTGTTACTTTAAACTTGTTCCAGGAAGTTAAGCTCAGTATACAGATCTGGTACAGGAATGTAAAGGACAATTGAACCTTTAAAAAGATAGAACTTCTGGTACTTTGAAAAATTATTTTTTAAAAGAATTTGCTGACTTCCATCCACACTGGGATCTATTGCCTTTGGTTTCTTTATATATTTTCTGCCAACCACTCTAGCATTTTTAAAATCCCATGTACAGAAAAATATATAATGTTATATGGCTTTGTCTGCTCTCTAGAAGCCAAATGAAATCATCTCTAAGAAAATCTTCAAAACAAAATCATGGTGCAAAATATAAATATATGTTGAAAAAGATGGAAACATCAAGACAAACAACGTGTTTGAGAATTGAGTGGGGTACAAATTGAAAGGATGCTTAGAGGTCAATTAGGTTAGCTAAATAAAATAGTCTTTGTATTTCCCCTTCTACACACATTTTTTCTCTTGAGCTCTTTCTATCTGGCGCAATCTCAGTTGAACCTAATTTTTTCACATCCATGACTTCAAAGCTGACAGTCAGCTGAAGACAATTGATCTGCCATATTATCTTGAATTGATTATAGCAGTCTGAAACTGATGTTTTTAAAGCCTGATGTTTGTGGAGTAAGATCAAAAGGGGCAAAGTGTACTTGTGACTTTTGTCCCAAACCAAGCATTTGGTGCCCGGACACTGAACAAATATAAGGATCTGCCATGAGATGAAACCAGATGGGAGAATTTAAAAAAAAAAACAGTGAGAAGAAAGGAAAGAACTCCTAGACAACAGTGCTTTCACACATGGACTGACTGGACACACGCCATGTAGACCTAAAAATACTGGATGAGACAGCACTTCTTAGTTGTGTTAAGCTCTTGGTGTCAAAAGAGCCAGGGCTTTTGAAGGACCAAAGAACCAGAACTTAAGCACCAAGCACCAGGGACAATGGCATCGTCCGCCACCTTTCTCCAGCTTCCTTGTTCTCTCTGAGTTTAGTTGCACAAAATCTGGAGAGGGTGACACAAGTTTTTGCAGAAACAATATACTTTTGTCAGTTTGGCTGTGCTTGCTGCAGTGCAAAGTATTTGGGGCAGCTTAGTTTTGAGTGGGCAATTAAGGTTCATTATCTCTAAGTGAAACCTGCTCCTAGTGAACATGAATATTGCCTGAACTGATTTGTCATTTTGGATTGCTCTCTGCAGTTTTTGAACCCTCTTTGTTCAGCTGGTTGTGGCGACTGTCATGGTGAGTGCCTTTTGCTTTAAAATTTAGCACTGCACCACTGCTGGTAAGTGGCATGCAGGAGACTTACGGCTTTAAGCCTAAAGGTCCCTTATAGCAAAAATGAAAGTAATTGTGAAGCAAAAAATTAAGGCAGAGTTAGTTTGATCTCCAAGGAGTCAACTGAGAGAGATCCTGCCCTGCGTCAGACATTGTTTATGGGGCTATCCTCTAGGACCATTCTGGTTACATTCTTCCCCAAGCCTCATGAAGACAGTCTCTGATACAGGAGCCCCAGTTTGTGCCTTTTCCTCCTGCCTCCATCCAACCACCTGCTTTTACCCAAATACATGCTTTTACCCAACCACTATCAATACCACAGTTTTATTTACAACCTCTTCCCAAAACAGGCCTTACTCATTCTGACTCGTAACTCTTAACTAACAAACATAGCTTCTAACCAGCAAACACACAGTTCTTATTAATTCCCTCTCTTTCACACATCCCCTTATATACAAAACAGAACCTTACCAACCAGGAACTGTGCAAATCAATCAGCCCTCAGTTTCATTCATAAACATTCTTCCACACTTCTCAACTATCATAGCTGTCACTCTTGGCACACATCCATCACCATACAACTGTCCATCAAACCAGTTGTCTACCACTTAAGCCAATGCAAACCTCTATGCAACATATATACGTACAGTTCAAAATCACTACAGGGAGTGTCCCATGGCTGAATAAAATCTTCTAGTGATTTATACAGTAATTGCACACATTTTCATCATTTATTTAAAACACCTATAATATTAGAAGTTCAATTCAGCATTCTTACTTCTGATGAGCTAGTAGTATGAATAAAATAATATGCTCAGCTAACTGAAGGACTGAAAACAAAGTCCCCTTCAATGTTGCTAGGTGGGATGCTAGCCAACAATGTGCTGAAGTGCATGAAGACTCTGGGAACACAATTAGATTGCTTCCAGTGATGTGGTACTACTCATTGAATCATAAGTGGCTTGAACAGAGATAAATTTAGTCATAGCTGAATCTAAAGAGAATAGAGCCAAAACACTGATTGTCTAATATACACAGTCTAGTCATTATTTCTTTGGGGGCTGAATGTTTTGTGGTGTATTACACCACAAAATAATAACTCATGGCATATGTTATGTGAAGGGGGATACTGATTTCAAAAGACAGAGAAGTAGAAGCTCAATAAGAGAACTGAACACATAGATGTCAAAGTCAATGCCCTGGAAGTATCTGATTATAAATTAACATGTATTTCCAGAGTAGTAGTGCTACTCTGCAGCAAAAAATGGCAATGGAGCCCCGTGACACCTTAGAGATTCATTAAAGTATGTGTGCCACAAGCTTCCATGGATTATTGCTCATTTCATCAGATACGTAGAATAAATGTAGTAGCTGAGGAAAAGCCTTACTAAGTTACTGAAATATTCTCCCCAGTAAATAAATTTGGGATCACTATCTAAATATGAAGTCTTCTGGATTTGGATTGCAAAGAGAATTGTGAATACAGTAACTTTTTTGAAGAAGGCAGGATCCTTCATAAATGGAGACAAGTATTTCATACACAGGAGATATAAGTAAGTTATAAATATAAGTAGTGCTCTAAAAAGCCTTGATCTCTGTTTAGACCCTTGGAAATGGACTAGAACCTTTGTATGCAGCCAATTTCTGCTGTCTCCCAATGAATTTTAGTTGTATTTTAATAAATAGGATGAACTTAATTCTGTTTTAATGCTTGCAACTTTAATGCATTTTAATTCTATTGTTTTTAGCAATATTATAAACCACCTTGAGTCCCAGTTTTAGGAGAAATGCAGCAAAACAGAACAGAACAAAACATGGTACAATATAAGTCTACTTATAAATAACTGGTGGATTTGTAAACATTCATCACCACTATTTTAAAGGGGATAAATGTCAATCTAAATAGTCAAATGAACATAAAGATAGCAAGAAAATGTGTTTATGTGGAGCCATTTGTATCTTAAAGGGAGCAAAAGCAGCTATCACATCTAGGGGGAATCCATCAGTACAGGAAACAGGATGTTTAGTATTTGATGCCTTTGGCCTCATTGCACAAAGCTATGTTGCCAATGCTGGTGCAATGTCTATAATACTACTGCCATAGGACTGGCCAGAATTATTTAGCTGCCTGAGGCAAAGCAGCAGATGGAGTTCCTTAATCACTTATCCAGGTGCACAGTACACAAAACCAGCCAAGCCATTTTGACACCTGGGGCACAAAAGCCAACAACACCCTCTCTTTCCCATGTTATAGCCATCATGTTATATTCACTAATCACATCTTAGCCAACACCCCAACCCTCCCAAAGAATACTCCCATAGCCTTAATGACGTTTGACACATACTTCATTAGTTGTTTATATGTCAAGGGGCCTGATTTCTTACTTTCTGCCTAATTCATTTCATGAATGGGACTTGAACTGGTGTCTAATAGTATAGCTATCAGCAAAAATGGGTGGGTGGGTGGCTGGGCAGCAAGGTTCCTTCCTGAAGAATTTTCTGTGAGCAGTGGTTCTTCTTGAGTCCTATCTACGAAAGCTAGACCCGGAGCTAATGGGAAAAGAAGCAGGCTGGATTTGATTAGCATAACTGAATACAGACTGACAAATGTGATTTGCCTGCTCAAGTGAAGAGGGAAAACAAAGTATGGTGTAGTACATAACTTAAGAAGCACATCAAACAATAGAAACTGAATACTATGTATGCAACTCAGATTAATAGCTAGTCATAAAATCAACATGATGTACTACCACACAATTCTATTGAGGTCTGAGTTGCTTTCCTCCTTCAAATATTATTCAGACTCAAAAACTAAACAAAGCTGCATTTCTATACTTCTGTTTATGATAGGAAATAATTTCGTTGTTGGAGGTAAAAATACTTTTACTAAATAGTAGCTCGTTTAGCCCTCAACAGCTCTAATCTAGTTAAAACTATGTATGAATTAGGCAATGATGCTATGTATTCTTAATTTAGAAGTAAATTCCATCCTACTTATTGGGACTTACATTCAAGGATATATACACTGGAATGGATTTAACTTCAATATCTGCTCTGAGTAAGATATAATTTTTGTTGTATTGGGTCAAAATATTTAATGAAAGTTGTCCATGATTCACAAACCACCCTTGGATTGTTTACCAGGTTGCTTAACAGATAATTATAGTAAACATTCATTTCAATATGTGCCTAACAGGTTATTCTCTAAATTGTACCATTAAACTAGGATAGAACAGTAATAAAGTTATCTGGTAAATGTACTTCTTCTCCCAGGTGAAATTAAGAGACAGAGGGCTTGTCTACATGGCCTGAAAGGAGTGAGCTGGATCAGGCTAAACAGAGTTGTTGAGAGGTCAGGTATGCTATTTGATGCCATCCTCACATCCAAACAGCATAAAGATTTCAAGTGACCCTATTTGTTCTGTGGTAGCCTGCTGTCAATTTGCCAATATCCTGAAGTGGCTTAATAAAACAGCAATTTCAGGATATTGGCAAATTAATCACTCCCCTGGGTTTGTCAAAAAGCTGAGGGGGAAAAAAAGCTCAATGACACATGCCTTAGTTACATCCCAGCTGGATTACTGCAACACACTCTACATGGGGCTACCTCTGGAAAGATTCGGAAACGTCAGCGGGTCCAAAACACTGTGGCCAAATTGCTGACTGGTTGCTGGTTACAGGGATCACATACCCACTCCCTCACCACCCGGTTGCAGCAACTCCTCTGGCTGCCAATCCATTTCTGGACACAATCCAAAGTGCTGGTTTTAACCTATAAAGCCCTAAACAACTAGAGTCCAAGCTATCTCAAGAACCGTGTCTCCCTTTATGAGACTGCTCTGGTGTTAAGATACTGTAATCAGGAAAGGCTTTTCTCTCAGTCCAGCCATCCTCACAGGTACGTTTGCTGGGGACATAGGAGAAGGCCTTCTCTGTCACTGCTCCCAAACTCTAGCACTCACCCCCACAGATGGTCAGGCTGGCCCCATCTTTGATGTCCTTCCACAAGGAGGCAAAGACCTTTCTTCTCTGGCAGGTTTTCCCTTAGTGACTGGCTGTCTAAGAAAGGTTTTTAAATGGAATGGTTTGTATTTTTGTTGCTTTAAAAATCTGTTTTAGTAATGCTTGTATATAGCATTTTTAATATAATGTTTATTTAATTCTTTTTAAAGTTTTTGAATAATTTACTGTTTTTAGCTTTCAAACATTGTCTTTTTTTTAATGACGTAAGCCACCTTGGATCCATGTTTTAGGACAAAGGTGGATAAAAGTATTTTAAATAAATAAAATAAATAAACATTGGGCATTTTTAAAAAATATCAATAATGCAGTGAAATGGAAGGTTACTCCTTCATGCCCATCATATTATCAGTTCTATGTGTCATTCTCCAATGGCAGATGCTAGCATTACAATAACCTACTTTCATATTCAATGCAACAATGAAAATCTCTCTCTCTCTCATACACACAAACACACACACAATGATGTCACAAAGTCTGGTCACTTAGGGTGTGATCACATGGACATATAAGTTGCTTTTTGGACTGTTTCTGGCATGGTCTGGTGTGAGTTATTTCTCAGTGATCACACAATGTACAGGCAACAGCACTCCAGCCCAACACCAATCCATGCCCAAACTGGACATTTTGGTCCAGCAGTAGGGCTGCAACTTTTGGGAGACAGGCTGGAGTGATTTCTTGACAAACAGAAGGGTTGCTTTAAAACCCTTTATGATGCAATCAAATGCACTATTTTCTGGCTATCTGATCACAGCCTTAGTCCAGGCTAGTTGATGACCCTCTTTGGATATCTCTATTAAGGGATGGGCAACTATAGCTTTACAGATGCTTTTGATCCACAACCCCTATCAGTCTTAATCAGCCTATCAATGGTGAGGTGTGAGAATTATAGTCTAAAAACATCTAGAGGGACACACCCCTGCCTTGATTGAAAGAGGTCTTTGAACAATTTGGTTCCCAGTGACCTACCTCATCACACTGTAGTTGTGTCCATCCATTCATTCTCTCCATCCTAGCCAAACTCTGTCAATCCCCTCCCTAGTACAAGCGTCCTAGCCATGGTTCCCAGAGAGCCTTAGAGCTTGATTGAAGACTGTATGTGTGTGCTCCAGGTAGCTTGCTGAGTGACTGTGAAAGGCGGTGGGTGCCTGGCTCCTTACTGGTTTTCTCCAAGAGTCTCTATTGATAGTAAAAACTGCAACTTTGCTTCCCTACATCCTCACATCCTTGTTCACTGAGAGGTACATCAGTGCCAGCAATGTGTTCCTTGTATTTCTACCTAGAAGTTAATACATTAAAGGGATATGCATCCGGATTCAATTTAAAATACGGCCTATGCCTCAGGTCTCTTTGCATCAAAAATAGTGTACAGCTAGGTTTGAGACAAAAAAAAAATAGAATAATTCAAAGGATTATTGAAGCATGAGATTAATTAAGCAAACATATGGAGAACTTTATGACTTCTCATTTTACTTGAAATGTGTTTTGTATTTGCTTCACACTTCCTGATACGTGTCTTTCATGCTGCAGAAATACATATATTTAATATTCTGACGAAGTCTTAAACAAAATCTAGTTCAAAATCATGGAACATTAATGTCTGAAAGTGCCTCCATGTATTTTGAACATTAAATGATGCTGTTTTTAACAGTATCCACCACATGTTCATGAGTTCTCTTTTACTTACTAGGAAATTCACAGACAGCCTGATTCAGACCGAAAGCTAAACAAAGGTCTAGGGATCTAGTGGAAGAGCTTTCCCTTCCTCATTGGATCTGACACAATGCCTGGAAAAAGACCCTACTATTTTTACAAGACCTCTGAGCCCAGTAGAGTCTTCCCCACATTTTAATGCACCCCCCAGTTCAAAACGATTAAACATTTTAATTCCAGAGAGAGATATATATGATGTCATCATAAGGTCAATTTGATGAATAATACATTGTTATATACACCTTCCTGGAAGCATAATTAAGACATTGCACACATGAGGTGTGGAGGCAGGGGAGACTGAGTTTTGAAATCAATGAACTTTCAGAGATCCCCCACACCCTCCACCACACTTTAAAGTGATCATTGAACCTTGGAGGGAATTCTGAAGTGTTTCTGGACTTTGGATAGTTCTCTTGAATGGCAGGGATTTTGCCACATTGGACTGCAGTCACAATCAGCCAACCCTGTTATGTTCTGCTTCAGCCTGGATCTTTCATCATTCAGAAAGGAGGACCATGGCCTCATAAGGCTTGTGGGAAAGGAATCTCCCTTAGTAGTTCATCGGCTGGTTTCAGGAATTGTATGGACTCAAATGTTTTTTTCTCCATGTTAGCCTCAATAGTTCTCCTCTATAAAGGAGAAGAATCAAGCTTTCAAGCCCAAAAGGTGGAAAGACAGACAGATGGAATAAGAATGGGGAGCCTATTTAAAAATTAAGTGTTTCACATTAGAAACTGACATTAGAAGTAGTCTGTGATTAGGGATGAAACCACCTTCATGTTGCAAAGAGGTGACTGAGGCAGTTCTTTCCATGTTTGTGAAATCAAACTTCAAAGGAATCCTGTACTTAAATCCTGAAGGAAAATTACCCAACAAAGTAAGCTAAACTGCATAATCTCAGAAGTGAGAGAAATTCATGCTGTGGTACTAAGAGATGCGTCAAGAACAGAGATGGGATATTCGTATTCATCTCCTGGGGGATATTGATGTGTTATCTCACCTTGTAACATAGCATCAAACTGGAGTCTTTTAGTCTGGATGTAGTGAGACACTTGGACTTAATAGAATATTCATATTTGTCTCCTGGGGGAGACAAATATGAATATTACCATCATAGGTGGCTGGGCCGATTGGACCCTCCCCCCAAAACTGGGCTGTCCACTTACTGCTTGTGGTGCAGCACACATGGTCATCATTGTTTGCACTGTGCAAATCACGGAAGTAGTCCAGCTGGGGCTTTCCCACTTCCCTGACTGCTGGCCAATCCAGCAAGGAGGCAGGATGATGAGTCTCCCCACTCAGTTGCTGAGTGGTCAGAAGTTTATTATAGTGGCTTGTTAATGGGTCCTAAGCCTGATTCCCTAGTTTGTATATAAGGGGGAATTTTGGCTAAATATAGATAAAAGGAAACAACCAGTCATGGTGGCTACATATTACCAAAAGTATCAGAGGCTATATGCCTCTGAACACCAGTTGCCAGTGGGAGGATGCTGTCAGCACATAGTTAAACTCTGGTATCAACTACCACAATATATAGTGATCACTTTCAAGCTAACTGGCTTTAAAAAGGGATTGTGTGAACAGAATAGTGGCCAAGGTAGACCTCTGGTATCAGTGCACATTGTCTTATGTTCTTATTGGAAGTCTGAAGAAGTTGCTCCTCAATGGAAAATTTAAAAGGTCTTACATCTGGATATGCTGATAGATGACCATAGTAAAATTATGTAAACTCGTGGAAAGAAATGTTGAGAAATTGGACTCAAGTGGTTATGCTCCCAAGTTTGGATTTATTGGCCAGCAGTTGTTCTGAGTTAGCAACTACAGATGAGTCTATTCAGAAAAGGCTTTGTAGGCTGTCCAATGGAATTTTGCCTAATTTACTGTTTCCGTGTAATTTATCAAACCTGTTCTTGTTGCTTGTAAGCAGTTATTTTTCCCTTCATGCAATTTTCCTGTACTTTGTTGTTATGATTTCTCTCATGCTTCTAAATATGGTTAGATTCCCAAGGCTCTCCCAATTAAGAAGCAAAGGTTGTGAAAGCCCCACCACCAAAGCATCTTACATTTGTTATGTCATAGCTAACTCAAAGGAGACATGAAGGCCAGTACAAACTGTTGTGCCCTTGGAATCTCAAGTAGAGATGGGGGTATTTGTATTCATATATTAATATGAATATCCCTGAGCAGCTGGACTTAACAAGGGTCCAGCCCCCAGGGCCAGACCATCCACTCATGCATCCTGCGGTGGCGGCGGTCCCACTCATCCTTCCAATCGCGTCCAGAGTGTCACTCTCTTCCCACTCAGATAGCCACTCGGCAGCTGTGCATAGAGACTTGTCCTAAATTTAAACATGTAAATGTATGCACAGTAAGCTAACCAGCAAAAGGTAAAGCCACTCCTACTGTGAGTCCAACTGCGAGACAAAGATCCCTGCACTCATATGAAGGAGAAACTCCCTGGGTCAATGGTTAGCCCCACTAAATGCTGTTTGTTTTGATCTAATGGTGCTGTTTGCAGAAGCTTTACAAACCATTCCAGGCAGGCAGAGGGAGGACTAGTCTCCCTGCATGGCTGCCGAGTGGCCAGTCGAGTGGGAAGAGAATCTCTGGAGAACAGAGATGCTCCAGGCACAATTGGAAGGATGAGCGGGGCCACTGCAGGACATGGAATGGACGGTCCGGCCCCGGGGGCTGGACCCTTGTTAAGTCCAGCTGCGCAGGGATATTTGAATATGAATACCCCCATCTCTAGATGGAGGTCTTTCAGGAGGGTGACCTGCCTAGCTGTGGATTGGGTGCCCCCCTTTCCTTTGGGGGTGCTACTCTCTATACAAAGGATGAGGTTCATAATTTGGGTGTCTTACTGGACCCAAAGCTGTCTATGGACACTCAGATAGTGTCTGTGGTCTGCTTATTTTCATCTCAGGCAGATTGCCCAGCTGCGTCCTTACCTTGACACCAAGTCCCTCACCACACTGGTCCACACACTGGTAATATCAAGATCAGACTATTGCAATGCTCTCTATGTGGGGCTGCCCATAAGGCTGTCACAGAAACTTCAACGAGTCCAGAATATAGCGGCTATGTTATTGAGTGGACCTGTTCGTTGCCATGCCAACTTCAAGGTGATGGTTCTAACCTATAAAACCCTAAATAGTTTGGGACTTCAGTACCTGGCAGAACACTTACTTCCAACAGGATCTGCCCATCCCATAAGAACATCTCAAGCAGGCTGGCTGAGGATCCCAACTCCAAGAGAGGCCCAGAGGGAGAAGATGAGAAACTGGGCCTTCTTGGCGGTTGCTCCTCTGCTGTGGAAAGAACTCCTCCCTGTAATTCATTTGGCCTGTTCACTGATGATTTTTAAAAAGTCCCTTAAAACTTTGTTATTTAGGTGGCATTTCAAAACATTATACCTGCAGATTCCGATGAGCTTAGCTAACCTACTTGATCAAGTCCACCATTTTATATGTTTAAAATGTTCTAAATGTTTTTATACAAATGTATTGTTCTGTTTTGACTATGGTGTTTTATTTTATTATTTTTATTTTCTGTTCTGTAAAATTGTATTTCAATTATGTTGTATATGAATGTTGCAAAACACCCAGATTGGCCTTTGGCCAGATGGGTGGTATAAAAATAAAATAAATAAATATATGGGTTTAAAAAAGACAGGGGGAAAAACAAATGAAGCCTATGTTTATCTCTTGAGGACCCACCACAAAGAAAAAGGAAAATAATATGTAAAACTGAGAAACTTTCATATGTCTTTTACCTCCTGAGTGAGCTCTGCTTCTAGTAATGTGCTAACTGTACCATATAGCTGGACCCTCTGTCAAAATTTGGGTTGGAACCTCCTTGTGACCAAAGCCACTCTTTTTCCTTCCTGGAGATGCCATGGTGATATCTCAACCGTAAATAGGTGCCACTTTCAGATCTATATTTAAAGTGCAGCTCTTTAATTGGGTTTGTTTCTTGCTTTCCATTAGAAACTACGGTAATCAATTCCAGAATTGCATGCAGTAAGATATTGAATGCAGGTCTGGTGCAAAGCTTCTATCGTATTGATGCTTGTTAAATGATCTGACTTTGTGGAGATTAGTGTTGGAGGATACATTAAAGGGCTTTTAAGTTAATCACATAGGTAATTAAGTAAGCTGGTGATGTGCAAATATTGCTTTGATAGCAGTGTAGAAAAATATTGCTGCAACTTTCCCATCTGATGTACGTAATGTATACATGCGTGGCATGCTGGATACTTTCACAAATGTAAGCCAACATTTATTACTCATGTAACTGTCAATTAAACAAGCATCTTAGCACACTGTACTAATCTATAGTATACTGCTATAACTTGAGCAAATTGAAATGCATTTCAATCCCAGGAATTGGTGAGCATTAAGACTCTAATTCAGTCTGCATATTATTCATAGTAGTCTTCAGAACTACTCTTTCTTTCTTTCTTTCTTTCTTTCTTTCTTTCTTTCTTTCTTTCTTTCTTTCTTTCTTTCTTTCTTTCTTTCTTTCTTTCTTTCTTTCTTTCATATCAGAGCCTTGCACAATTCAAAATCATGGACACACATGAAATACAGGCAACATCAAAAACCAACTAAAATATCAAACTATTTTTGACCAGAAGTAGTCAGAGCTTGAGATGTGTGCAGAAACCTTTCCTTGACTTTAGCCATTGCCCAGGGGGTCCATGAAGTGGGTGGGTTTGGTGCTGTTCCAGTGCAACACTTCTGGAAGTGAAGGATTGGCCGGCTATACACAATTTCCCAGGGAATGCCCAAGTGTACTCACAATGCTTTTCTGCTTTTTGGGAAGACTGCTATGAAAAATGGGAGACATAAAAAAGACTAAGTTTAAGCTTTACAGCTTAGCTCTGCACTAATGGCTGGTTTGCAGCCAATAGATTGGATATAATGATTTCCTTCCACATACTGTATGGAAGGAACTCCCTCCAACATGACAGCTAGCCCAAGATTTTTTTTGCTGCCTTAGATGGAGTAGTGGATGATATCCTGCACTTGACATCAAGGTGCCTATTATCTCTGAATATGGGCCAAACTGGGTTTAAATGAGTATTTTATTTTACATCAGTAGAGAGATAATCCATACTTTTGTGCTACCTCCCTCCTCTTCCCATAGGGTCAAAGTCATGCACCTCTGAAACCCAAGAAAACTGAGGTAAACCTAAAGTAGACCTTACAGCGTTACTTTTTTGGATGACACCTCCAAGAATTCCCATGGACAAAATAGCTGGAAGGCTCTGGGATATATGGTCCGCCTCCCTACCCCAAAATGTATAGTTTATTCTAAAGAAGGGGCTAAAGACTAGTGTGTGTGTTTTTTCCCAAGCTGGCCAACTGCCCACAGTCTTTCAAAGGGGTGTGGCCAAAGAGGAAAGTGAGGATGGCCAAAATAACAAACTAGCTAGTTTCCTTTTCATGTATTTCATTTATTTTTAATTTTTCACATACATTACATTTCGGCACTTGATAAATAAATGATTTTTTTCAAATTTGAAACTTTTTCTATTTTCATAAAATATTTTCATAAAACATTATTCATTCAGTGAAAATCAAATGTATTTCTTCAGGCTAATTCATTAAATTATAATTCATTCACTAATCCCTATCTTTATTTAAGTATTTTTTCCACACTCATCAAACAGCAGGACCACCAGATTACCACAGGTCTGTCTGATGGTTAATAATCTTTCAGACTTTAGCCTGGGAAGAGGGTTCCCTGCTTCAATTCACACACAGAGAAAAAAAACTTGCTTATTGCTTTGGTGAGGCTTCTCTACAGACTTAGCAGTATGACACCAAATTCTGACAGGGAATGTAACTTCTACAAAACATTTTTTAAAAGAGAATAGTAAGGGATACTCATAGTCCATCAGTCTGTTCACTACACCACTCTGTTCACGGTACTATAAATCAGTAGTTCCCAGTCTTAGATAATCCTGCTGTTCTTGGACTTCAGCTCCCAGAAACCCTAGCCAGCACAGCTGGTGGTGAAGGCTTTTAGGAACTGCAGTCCAAAAACACCTGGGTTTCCCAAGGTTGAGAACCACTGCTGTAAATAATAACATACTCATACCTTGTTTGTGGGCTTCCCATAATCACCTGTTTGGCCACTGTAGGAACAGAATGCTATATAGACGTTTGGCCTGACACAGCAGGACCTTCTTATGTTTTTTTAAAAAGAGACAAAGTTTGTGTGTGTGTGTGATCCATACTTATATAGTTTGATATATACATACATAAATTTCATATAAAATATTTCTATAATCAGATAACTTCACATTCATTATATGAGTAAACTTTCAAGAGTACTATAAGTTAGGGTGCAACTACATTTAAGAAGTCTTAAATGTTTAGCATGATGCAAATCTAGGTTTAGCACAATTCAAATTGATTCAACATTTCCCAGCTATACAAAGTTATTGTAAGCACTGGGGGGGGGGGGGGAACAGGGGAGATAATTGTTTCTTTTTTAACACACATCAGGAGGTTGTTTATTTTAAATCGTTCTACATCATACTGTTTTGGGGGCAGTTTTGGGTTGTGTGAACAGCTGTGTCATTGTATTCTGTGTGCACGGGCGTTCCCTGTGCTGACATCTTGCTGCAGTGTTGTGTTGTGTTTCAGGGGTGTGGGATTTCCCCATTGTGAAATCATGCCTGCTGTCCAAACTGTTTCCCTTTTAAAATCTATTTTTAATAAACTATTCAACTTTTGTGCTGCATCTCATTGGTGCTTTATTGTTTCTGTCTGCAGCATTGATGAAGCACTATGCCACTTAGAATAAAAAAGAAAAAAAACCAAGATGCTTAATGGGCAATGATAACATAGGAGGAGTTAGGACAAACCCATGAGCAGATCAAAGTGCCAACTCCGGATCTATTTAAGACCATTTAAAGAACAGTGTAGTCCCCTGCACTCAATCAACCTGGTTCAAATGCGGCTGCCCCATGAGAACAGGACAGCAACACACAGAGCACATGACATGAATCGATACAATAATACCTTGACACAACTCTCAGGTTATTTGGGCAATCAACTGATGAGTATTATTACAGTCCCCATCTTCAAACATGGAACTGACACTGAGAGAAGTGTAGTTTACCTTTGGTCACCTAGAAAGCAAAATCCTAGCCACACATCTTTGAGTACGTAACACTTAACTCAATGGGGCTTCCTTCTGAGTAAAAGTAGATAGGCATGCACAATTAGATAGTTCATGTCAGAAATTAGATTTGAAATGGGGGTATCCCAGCTCAACCATTAGGGCATTATCATATGCAGAAGGCTGAATGCATCTCTCGTTTTGTGCTGTTTGCACTGCAGATGTGTGATTTTGTGACAAACCACATCATATTTATTCCAGAATAAATTTATGAAAATCAATGGATCATGGCCTGCAGCCATAGATATGTGGCTATAGTAATTGCTATAGCAATTACTATAGTAATATAGTGATTTCTATATACACAGTCATAGAAATCATTCATAACAAAGCTGCTGGAAACCTCTATATTGAATGATGCTTTATTGATTCACATAAGTAAGAAATAAATAAACTTAAAATAAATAAATAAATTAAGAATTGGGGTGGGCGACTGTGGCCCTCAAGTTGTTTCTGGACCGCAGCTCCTGTAATTCCTTACCATTAGGTACACTAACTAGGGCTGATAGAAATTGCAATTCAACAACATCTTGCAGGACGCAGTGGCCAATCTCTGCTTTAAAAAAAATATTTGGCATTCATATTGTGTGAAATAAGTTTCAATCTTCTAACAACTCTTCTTTCTTTTTCCTAGTGTTCCCCTTCAGCACTGCCTGAGAAAACGCACAGCAGTATTTTAACCACAGCTTCATATTTTGCCAATTGGGTCAGTTTACGCAAAAGTAACCAATTATATTCCTGGGGGAGAAGAGTAGATACAGTGGTGCCTCGACTTACAACTATCTTGACTTGCAACCAATTCGAGTTACAACCAGCTCCGGTTGCAACATTTTGCTTTGACTTGCAACCGGCGCTTTGAGATACAACTGGAAAAAAGGCCTCTTTTCCCCATTGTTCCCTCCCTCCCTCCTTCCTTTCCTGCCCTTTTTTAAACCTTAGAGGTCATCTTAGGTTTTTTTTTTTAAAAAAAGTCTCCCCCTAATGGACGGATTAACCGCTTTTGCATTAGTTCCTATGGGAACTAATGCTTTGAGATACAACCAACACCTTGAGATACAACCAAAAAATGGCCGGAACAGATTAATCGCTTTTCAATGTATTCCTATGGGAAATGGTGCTTTGAGTTACAACCAACTTGAGTTACAACCATCATCTGGAATGAATTAAGTTCGCAACTCAAGGCACCACTGTAAAATAAAGAAACTGTCTTCTAATATGTATTTACAGTGACCTAAAGATCTACATGCAGATTTGCAATTCATAAATACCACATTCTGAGTTGGTTATCTCAAAGGATTAGAAAATGACTTTATCAAAGAGTTCAACACTGTCTGTAATACCCAAAACTATAAAAGATCACAGCAGGCTGGATAGCTCAGTGGTTTAGATATCTGGCTGCAGAGCCAGAGGTTGGGTGTTTGATCCCCCACTGTGCCTCCTGTGAGTAGAGCCAGCCTGTGAGGCCTTGGGCAAAAGCTGCTCAATCCCAGGAGGCCCCCAGATGAAAGGAATAGTAAACCACTTCTGAGTAGTCTCCTCCTGGAAAACCTTGAAAAGGGTCACCATAAGTTAGAATTGATTTGATGGCACATCTTGATTATTATTATGAAAGATCAGTCATGTTAAATTCATGTCCCACCGTCTCAAATGGGGAAATAACTTTAATTGCCATTGGAATCCATGAAACTCAATACTGCGTAATTTTTTGTTGCATTATGCTTAATATGTAGATATAGCTACAATATGTTCATTAATTCTCTCTCTGTGTTACACTACTGATTTTTGTATTGTTACTAATAAAATTATTCATTACTTTTCTAAATATTTTGTTTGGAAATGAAAGTGATAGCCTACAGCATAAACAACATAAATAAATTATCACGGACACCCAAGACGGACAGGTCATAGTGGAGAGTTCTGACTAAACGCGATCCACCTGGAGCAGGAACTGGCAAGCCACTCCAGTATCTTTGCCAAGAAAACCCCATGAACAGAAACAAAAGGCTAAAAGATATGACGCTGGAAGATGAGCCCCTCAGGTCGGAAGGCGTACAACATGCTACTGAGGAAGAGCGGAGGACAAGGACAAGTAGCTCCAGAGCTAATGAAGTGGTCGGGCCAAAGCCGAAAGGACGCTCAGCTGTGGACGTGCCTGGAAGTGAAAGGAAAGTCCAATGCTGCAAAGAAAAATACTGCATAGGAACCTGGAATGTAAGATCTATGAACCTTGGTAAGCTGGATGTGGTCAAACAGGAGATGGCAAGAATAAACATTGACATCCTGGGCGTCAGTGAACTAAAGTGGACGGGAATGGGCGAATTCAGTTCAGACGATTATCATATCTACTATTGTGGGCAAGAATCCCGTAGAAGAAATGGAGTAGCCCTCATAGTCAACAAAAGAGTGGGAAAAGCTGTAATGGGATATAATCTCAAAAATGATAGAATGATTTCAATACGAATCCAAGGCAGACCTTTCAACATCACAGTAATCCATGTTTATGCACCAACCACCCATGCTGAAGAGGCTGAAACTGACCAATTCTATGAAGACTTACAACACCTTCTAGAACTGACACCAAAGAAAGATGTTCTTCTCATTCTAGGGGACTGGAATGCTAAAGTAGGGAGTCAAGAGATAAAAGGAACAACAGGTAAGTTTGGCCTTGGAGTTCAGAACGAAGCAGGGCAAAGGCTAATAGAGTTTTGTCAAGAGAACAAGCTGGTCATCACAAACACTCTTTTCCAACAACACAAGAGGCGACTCTACACATGGACATCACCAGATGGGCAATACCGAAATCAGATTGATTATATTCTCTGCAGCCAAAGATGGAGAAGCTCTATACAGTCAGCAAAAACAAGACCTGGAGCTGATTGTGGCTCTGATCATCAGCTTCTTATAGCAAAATTCAAGCTTAAACTAAAGAAAGTAGGAAAGACTGGGCTACTCAGGTATAATCTAAACCAAATCCCTTATGAATACACAGTGGAAGTAAAGAACAGATTTAAGGAACTCGATTTGGTGGACAGAGTGCCTGAAGAACTATGGATGGAGGCTCGTAACATTGTACAGGAGGCAGCAACAAAAACCATCCCAAAGAAAAGGAAATGCAAGAAAGCAAAGTGGCTGTCCAACGAGGCCTTACAAATAGCAGAGAAGAGAAGAGAAACAAAATGCAAGGGAGATAGGGAAAGTTACAGAAAACTGAACGCAGACTTCCAAAGAATAGCAAGGAGAGACAAGAGGGCCTTCTTAAATGAACAGTGCAAAGAAATAGAGGAAACTAATAGAAAGGGAAAAACCAGAGATCTGTTCAAGAAAATTGGAGATATTAAAGGAACCTTTTGTGCAAAGATGGACATGATAAAGGACAAAAATGGGAGGGACCTAACAGAAGCAGAAGACATCAAGAAGAGGTGGCAAGAATACACAGAGGAATTATACCAGAAAGATCTGGATGTCCGGGCAACCCAGATAGTGTGGTTGCTGACCTTGAGCCAGACATCTTGGAGAGTGAAGTCAAATGGGCCTTAGAAAGCATGGCTAACAACAAGGCCAGTGGAGGTGATGGCATTCCAGTCGAACTATTTAAAATCTTAAAAGATGACGCTGTTAAGGTGCTACACTCAATATGCCAGCAAGTTTGGAAAACTCAGCAGTGGCAAGAGGATTGGAAAAGATCAGTCTACATCCCAATTCCAAAGAAGGGCAGTGCCAAAGAATGCTCCAACTACCGTACAATTGCACTCATTTCACACGCTAGCAAGGTTATGCTCAAAATCCTACAAGGTAGGCTTCAGCAGTATGTGGACCGAGAACTCCCAGAAGTACAAGCTGGATTTCGAAGGGGCAGAGGAACTAGAGACCAAATTGCCAACATGCGCTGGATTATGGAGAAAGCAGAGAGTTCCAGAAAAACATCTACTTCTGCTTCATTGACTATGCAAAAGCCTTTGACTGTGTGGACCACAGCAAACTATGGCAAGTCCTTAAAGAAATGGGAGTGCCTGACCACCTTATATATCTCCTGAGAAACCTATACGTGGGACAGGAAGCAACAGTTAGAACTGGATATGGAAACACTGATTGGTTCAAAATTGGGAAAGGAGTACGACAAGGCTGTATATTGTCCCCCAACTTATTTAACTTATATGCAGAATACATCATGCGAAAGGCTGGACTGGATGAATCCCAAAACAGAATCAAGATTGCCGGAAGAAATATCAACAACCTCAGATATGCAGATGATACCACTCTGATGGCAGAAAGTGAGGAGGAATTAAAGAACCTCTTAATGAGGGTGAAAGAGGAGAGCGCAAAAAAATGGTCTGAAGTTCAACATAAAAAAAAACTAAGATCATGGCCACTGGTCCCATCACCTCCTGGCAAATAGAAGGGGAAGATATGGAGGCAGTGACAGATTTTACTTTCCTGGGCTCCATGATCACTGCAGATGGTGACAGCAGCCACGAAATTAAAAGATGCCTGCTTCTTGGGAGGAAAGCGATGACAAACCTAGACAGCATCTTAAAAAGCAGAGACATCACCTTGCCGACAAAGGTCCGCATAGTCAAAGCTATGGTTTTTCCAGTAGTGATGTATGGAAGTGAGAGCTGGACCATAAAGAAAGCTGACCGCCGAAGAATTGATGCTTTTGAATTGTGGTGCTGGAGGAGATTCTTGAGAGTCCCCTGGACTGCAAGGAGAACAAACCTATCCATTCTAAAGGAAATCAACCCTGAGTGCTCACTGGAAGGACAGATCCTGAAGCTGAGGCTCCAATACTTTGGCCATCTCATGAGAAGAGAAGACTCCCTGGAAAAGACCCTGATGTTGGGAAAGTGTGAAGGCAAGAGGAGAAGGGGACGACAGAGGACGAGATGGTTGGACAGTGTCACCGAAGCTACGAACATGAATCTGACCAAACTCCGGGAGGCAGTGGAAGACAGGAGGGCCTGGCATGCTCTGGTCCATGGGGTCACGAAGAATCGGACACGACTAAACGACTAAACAACAACAAGCCATGACCTACAACATAAACAGTTTTTTTAAAATATAAAAATGTACATTATTCACAAAGTAGGTATTATAACTGAGTGCTTTAGACACTGTGTAAAAGAAGCAGAGTCAGTCACAATAATCAATTTTAAACCGGAGGTATTGGTATGTAATATCAAACCCATCTGTAATTCTTCCATGACATGGAAAATAGAGCTTGCAATTTTTATTTTTCTTGGAAATTCATTTGCAATGATATGGTTGTATACAACATATTTGCTATCCAAATGAATGCTCTGTATATACAGAAACAGAGATAGTCACAGCACAGGGTTTGTCAGCTAAAGCAATCCTGTCTAGTCAATCTCTCCACAAACGTTCTTAATTTGGCAGGAGAGTGTGTCACACAAGCTTTGTACATTCATGGATACATCAAGTGAGTGCATAAAACCATCTATCAGCCACCCATCTCCACATGCAATTATGTCTGTTAGTCATGCCTCCAGTAGCTATGCATGTAGCATTGCCTGGAATGGGCCATATGCATGTGTGTATCCAATCTATAAATGTGTAAACCCCCATTATACTGACACTGAAAAGTGCAATTGACAGAAAGTATGGGTAGTGCAGTAATGATGACACACTGGCACAGTCTTCCTGCACCTCATACTTTAGTGAATGTGGTCAGGGAGAGGTTGTAGGAACCCTCAACGTGTCTTTATCCTGACTGTGCATAGCTTCTATATTCATATCTCTTGGTGAAACCAAAGAGTTCACATAAGTCCCAACTTAACAGTGTCTGCTTCTCACACAGAGAGAATTGCCAATGAGTCCCTCCTAAGCTAGTGCTTATAGAGGAAGGAATAAGAAGAAAAAAATTGGCAGTATTTCATGTGTGGAGAGTCATGCCCAAGTGAAAAATAATACAGACATGCTCTTGGGTGTTCTGGCACAATGGCTAATTAAAGAATGTTAATGTGACCGCCAGTTTTTTAAAAAAGTACAACTCAAGATTTTGCCTATCTCTGTATTGTATTGACAGAGTATTGTGCTGACAGGAGACTGTGTGGTCCAATTATTACTTAAGGAGACCTCAGGCAATGTCATGTCTGAACTTGAAAGAAGACAGAATGTGTGCTGTGTTGAGCGAGCCATCCATCCCATTCATGGAAGGCAACCATCCCCCTTGACAAATATTTGGGCTTCAAAGCTTTCTGTGTGCTAAATATATCCTCCCACATTGCCTTTGCCTGAGGGTAGTACTCATAGAGTCAGCTTCATTTTTCCTTCACTTGTGTTTTAGGCAGACAAAACTACATATGAAATTGTGTCCACAGAAATGCTGTCACTTGCATGAACCACTTGCACACTGGAACTCCCTGGGGTGGACATGAATGAATGAATGAATAGCACACTTGGTCTGGTAATATTCACAACGCAAGTAAAATCCACAGGTTCCAATAGCTAACTGAAACTAGGCATGGAAAAGATGATTGCTCTGTTGAGTTTGTGTTCTTTTTGAATTGAAAATTTTTTTTAGGGTTCATGCACCCCTGCAAATCACTGAAATTTTCTCTGGCTTTTCTGGGTTTAAAATGCTGACATTTGAACAAGAGTACTTGGTACCAGTGGTTATAGCAAAAGCAGACATGCCAAAGCAGGAGATTAACAGCTGAAGTCCCACTGAAAACTGCTCCTGGAAACTCCAGTTGCTGAGTTCTGGTGAGGGCTGTGATCTACCTCACCAGACAGTATTTCTCTCCTATCCACTTGATTAAGCCATTTCATGTCCAGGCATGGGAAGGAGAGGCTTGTATATAATTTATTACAGTCACCACTTTCTAGGTTTCTGTGTGTGTGTGTAATGTTGGCAGGCAGACAGTGCCAGGGCTGCATAATCAAGGCCAATCTCTTTCCAAGTAAGTGTTGTTTTAGCAGTATCCTTGTCAAGGCCAATTTAACTTTCAAAACAACAGGGTGATTTGCCAAGTTATCAAAAGCCAGTACAGGGAGAGCAGTAGAAGAATAATGAGGTCAATGTCCAATGAACCAAGAGTTAGTTCAGAAAGTGGGGGGAGGGGAGCAATAAACAGAGAGAGGTTGTCACAGAAGTGATTCGAAACAGAGATGTCCAAAACTGATTGCAGCATTAGGTGTTCTTGATGCTTTCAGCTAAGCAGCTCTGACTATGATGATTCTTTACAGCTGTTGGCCCAAGCCCTTTGCTGCTTCAGCTGCATCCACTCTGACCCCAGGTGTTGGAGGTCTTCTCAGGTGGTGCCTGCTTACCTGACTTTTCTGCTCTAATACTGAAAGTTGTCAGTACTCTCAGTACAATCCCCTTCTTCTAAGGAGAAGTCAGCCAGGTAAGGCTTGATGGTAAGTGACTGTCAGTCAACGTTTGTGGATCAGACCAAAAGTTTATGCCATTAAGCCTGCCACCATATCAGCAGGGAGCAAGCAGAAACATGGTTATCAATCAATCCAGGCTATAGGGAGTTCTGAAATGTCCCTTCTAAGGAAAAGAGTATATGTCTTTTTGGACTGATGCCAGTTCAGTGTTGTCCTTAGTTACCTGTTTCCTTTTCCTGCTTATAATAGCACTGTGTCTCTTTAAACATTTTAAATCCCATGAAACCCAGATTTAATGTGAGGGACCTGTGGGGTATGCCTCTTTGCCTCGTGACTGCTTCTGGGCATATTGCTGCACCCTGGATTCACCTAAGAAATGCACAAAGAAACCTGATTCAGTCTGTAGTTACATACAGTCATGGCCAAAAATATTGGCACCCTTGCAATTCTGTCAGAAAATGCAACCCTTCTCTCAGAAAATTGTTGCAGTTGCAAATGTTTTGGTACTCACATGTTTGTTTCTTTGGTTTGTGCTGGAACAACACAAAAACACAGAGAAGAAAAGTCAAATCTGATACAATCCCACACAGAAACCTAAAAATGCACTGGCCAAAATTATTGGCACCCTGTCTAAATTGTAAGAACTAATTGCTTTTCAAGCATGTGATGCTCCTTTAATTTGTATTTAGACACACCTGTCGCAAGTAAGAGGTGTGGGCAATATAGTAACCACACTTGCAACCAGTTAAGATGGAGAAAAGTTGACTCAACCTTTGTGTTGTGTGTGACACTGAGCATGGAGAAAAGAATGAAGTGTAAAGAGTTGTCTGTGGATTTGAAAGAAAAAATTGTGGAAAAACATAGACAATCTCAAGGCTACAAGTCCATCTCCAGAGATCTTAATGTTCCTGTGTCCACTGTGCGCAATATCATCAAGAGGTTTACAGCCCATGGCACTGTAGCTAACCTCCCTGGACGTGGACGGAAGAGCAAAATTACTGAAAAATTACAACGAAGGGTTGTTCGAATGGAGGATACAGAACCCAGATTAACTTCCCAACAAATTCAAGCTGATCAGCAGACACAGGGTACAACAGTGTCAGCTTGCACTAACCGTCGCCATCTGAATGAAAAGGGACGCTATGGTAGGAGACCCAGGAGGACACCACTGCTGACACAGAGGCATAAAAAAGCAAGACTAGAGTATGCCAAAACTTATGTGACAAAACCACAATCCTTCTGGGAGAACGTATTGTGGACAGATGAGACAAAAGTAGAGCTTTTTGGTCAAGGACATCATGGCACTGTTTACAGAAAAAGAAATGAGGCATTCAAAGAAAAGAACACAGTCCCTACAGTCAAACATGGTGGAGGTTCAAAGATGTTTTGGGGTTGCTTTGCTGCTTCTGGCACTGGATGCCTTGACTGTGTGAACGGTATCATGAAATCTGATGATTACCAAAGAATTCTGGGGTGCAATGTAGTGGCCAGTGTCAGAAAGCTGCGTCTCCACCAGAGGTCATGGGTGTTCCAGCAGGACAAGGACCCGAAACACACTTCAAAAAGCACTCAGAAATTGTTACAAACAAAGCACTGGAGAGTTCTGAAATGGCCAGCAATGAGTCCAGATCTGAATCCCATAGAACACCTGTGGAGAGATCTCAAAACAGCAGTTGGGAGAAGGCATCCTTCAAATCTGAAGGCTCTGGAGCAGTTTGCAAAAGAAGAGTGGTCCAAAATTCCAGTAGAGAGGTGTAAGAAACTCATTCATGGTTACAGGAAGCGATCGATTTCAGTTATTTTTCCAAAGGGGGTGCTACCAAATATTAAGTTAAGGGTGCCAATAATTTTGGCCAGTGCATTTTTGGGTTTCTGTGTGGGATTGTATCAGATTTGACTTTTCTTCTCTGTGTTTTTGTGTTGTTCCAACGCAAACCAAAGAAATGAACATGTGAGTACCAAAACATTTGCAACTGCAACAGTTTTCTGAGAGAAGGGTTGCATTTTCTGACAGCATTGCAAGGGTGCCAATATTTTTCGACGTGGTGGCGCTGTGGGTTAAACCGTAGAAGCTTCTGTGCTGCAAGGTCAGAAGACCAGCAGTCGTAAGATCGAATCCACGTGACGGAATGAGCTCCCGTCGCTTGTCCCAGCTCCTGCCAACCTAGCAGTTTGAAAGCATGCAAATGCGAGCAGATAAATAGGTACCACCTCGGTGGGAAGGTAACGGCGTTCCGTGTCTAGTCACGCTGGCCATGTGACCACAGAAACTGTCTACGGACAAAACGCTGGCTCTACAGCTTGGAAACGGGGATGAGCACCGCGCCCTAGAGTCGGACACGACTGGACTAAATGTCAAGGGGAACCTTTACCAATGTTTTTGGCCATGACTGTATTTGTTGGAAGATTGCTCGTGTTATGCATGATGAAGTTGTATAAGTCATGCTGTGGCTTATGGTGACCCCTAACATGTGAGATCTCCAGGTGTTGGATTACCTTTGCCACCCCTAACAGAGTTTCCAGGGTTAAGTGGGGATTTGAACCCTGGCTTCCTGAATCCTGGTCTGACACTCTGTGCACCTCATCACACTGTTCGAGGTACCAATGGCAGTGCACCATCACTGATTTATAGTAACATTGCATATGGTGACATTGAGAAACTTTTCAGTAGGCAAAGGGCAATTAACTTGTATTACTACTCCTCATAAGATAACGTGTTTTGCAATCTATTACCCTTCCAATAATTCCGGAACAGCTGACTAGCATCAATTTACTACACTTCGAAGCATCCCTTTTCACATATTCTCAGCAGAAAACCCCAGAAAATCAGTGCCTTTTTTGTCTGAGCCAAACCACACAGCAAAATTACCGGGGTGGGGGCAAGGAACTAAATTACTGAAGTGAATGTTAATTAAGCGATTTGATTAACAAGGGAAGAAGAAAATGGCCTTCATAAAAGGCATTCCAAAGCCATCATTTAACGGCTTAGAGTGGATCCAAAACCAAAGTGGGCCAGCATCGTGTTCTTCTCTTTTTTCTCCAAAGCTAAAGAGACCAGGGTGTTCCAGGATCAACTTTATATTCACTGAAGGGCAACTGGAAATTTTAAAACAGCTAGCAGCTATGGAGAAGAAGAAAAGTTAGGGATTAATGGCTAAAATGCATTTCATTTTGGTGCTCCATGATGAGAACCCCTAACCATCCAACGTAGTGGTCCCTTGGAGTAGGTGTCAAGAAATCACAGGAAAATTTCCCCTCCAAGTAAAAGGCAGAGTATTAGCTGCAGATTCCCCTCCTACCTAGCACCCTCATGGAAGCCTCTACTGCCTTCACCTCTTCTGACTAAGAGCTCTGATGAAAGGGGTGGAGATTGAAAGCTTGACATGGGTGGCCCAGCAGAGACAAGTGATCTTCAGCAAAGGTGGGGAAATTTTAGGCCTGAGGGCTGAAATGGTTCCTGTGTAAACATGTGGTGGCCCACATGCCACCAGTGGATGGGCCACACCCCAAAGTGGGTGAGTGAGTCACTCAGGTGGGTATAGCCATCCCAGTGCCATGTCTCACCTAGACTGCTTCTGCACAGAACTGGTTGAGAACCTGTGCAGAGGATGACAGCGGCACAGATACCCCTATGGGTAGGCCATCTCACCTTCTCCCCAGTTTCAGGGAATTCCAAACAGCAAGCTCCCCAGTGAAATAGATGCCAAGAGAACCCATGGCCAAAAAACCCAAGGTGCTAGAAAGAGGAACCCAGATGGAGGCCCCAGAGGAGGAGGAGGAGGAAGAGCGACCCCTGGATAAAAGAAAGGAGGAGGGACATGGGAGCTGGAGGATATAAGGGAGCATTGGAGGCAGAGGGGCAGCAGGGGATCCAGACAGGGGACCTGTTGCCAGATGTGGTGGTAGAGGAGACAGAGGAAGAGGGAGCTTGGGAGATGCCCGGCCTAGAGGACCCCCATGTGGAGTAAGATCAAGTCGAGGAGCTGGAACCACTGGGTGACTGGGAATACACAAATAAAGAGAACACCTGGGCTGAGGTACAACTGAAGGTGCCAAAAGATAAGGCAGAGGGACACCTTAACCTGCAACCTTGGCCCTAGGAAAACAAGCTGAGAGAGGCATCTGCCACCCTACTATGACACTAGAGGAGACAGAGGCAACAAGAATGCCAGTGCCAGATGTCAGAGAGACAACAAGACCTTAGAACCTGTGATTGTCACTGCTGCCCTCAGTGCAGGCATATAAGTTCTGCTTGCTGAGGGCCTCAAGGTGCTGGTCCATCCAGAGAACCCCACTAAGGGTAAAAGGACAAGATGGATGGTCCTCAGACTTGTACTTAGACCTGAGGGAAGTGCAGGGGACAGTCCCAAAGGCTGCTATGAGTGGTTTGTTTGTCTCCCCCATCCCAGTTACAATAAACCCAGTTTGTATTGAACTACCTTTGGTGAAGTCTATGGATTCAGGGATGGAGAAAGGAGGGCCGGCAGGGCTCACAGAATTAAACTGTAGCATCCAGCACTTCCCAGCTGGTAATAATCACCCGCCAGTGGCTTCACACCAAACTCCTCTTAAAATCATTCATAGGGCATAAAGTTTGCTTGGACAACATTTCTTGGACATTGCTGGCAGCTGAAATATAACAAGAGCTGTCTGAGCCTCATCTCTGTTTCCTGATAATTAACTACACTGTATGTTACAAATCCACATGATTTTCTAGCCACCACATCCAACCAGGTTACGTATATGTATTGGACATGTTCATACATTAATAAAAACAAAACATCTTGTTTTTCTAAAGAAAATTACTTGTGTGTTTTCATTTTATTATAACATTGCTTTCTCATGAATTAACTATTCTGATTTTCCTGAGAATGTTTCTGGGTTTGCCTTTTGCCTGTCCCTTCAACCTTTAGTAAGACTTTGTTGCACATTTTTCCAGTAAAACAGATGGGAATCCACGCACAGTGCTCAATGCCTGGTTTTCTTTCTAAGTGCTTGACAGTTCATTAATGCTAACAGATAAGAATCCCCAAAGACATTTTTTCCCCATTCTGACCAACTCAAGTTTCAGAATTACTTCAGCCCCTGAAGTGCAATATTGTAATTTCCCAAAGGCTTACTGTGCTGAACTCTTCACTGACTACATTTTCATCTCTTTAATATGAAGCTATCCAGTTAGTCATGGTAGAATGGCTCTAATACAAATGTACAAATGATACATACTGCCAATTGACTTTTTACACTGGTATGATCCCAATGGGATCAATGGAAATACCTTGGCATAAAACTGGGATAAGTGAAGAGTGATTAATCCCAAGTCTAGTATTTCCAGCTTAAACATGTAGACAGATGAAACAAACACATTCTCTTGAAAGTACCTAAAACATAACTTCACTGATATCCTGTTGTGGAAATGAATTTTCACTAATCTTTCTGTGAGTTTCCAAAGTCAGGTAAAGTTAATTATCTAATTCCAAACAGGTTGGAAACATATAGCCCTCCAGATGTTCTTGGACTATAGTTCCTATCGTCCCTCACCATTGGATATGCTGATTTGGACTGATGGGAGTTGTAGTCCATCTGGAGGGTTACACATTCTCCATTCCTGCAGTATGAAGCGTTAGACACAGGGTCTATTTAGAGCCCAGTGGCAGCTGCTGGAAGGAGGTGTGGAGACTCACAACACAAAGATGTTGGTTCTTGTAGAAACTACGGCTATGTACTGTGGCTCAAACAGGGATTCTTCTCCCTAGCAAGGCTGTTTCTCTTCTTTTATTCATGTGTATGCTTCCTTTCTCCCACAACTGAGTCCGAAGCCAGCTTGTAAAACAATTAAAAACAATCAAAAATTAAAATACAATAAAATTATGAATATGAAAATAGAATTACTTTCATTGTGTTTTTAAAATTTAATACAATAACTTTATCATGAATACATTAAATACTAATTTCTCTGACATCTCCACAGTGACTATACCATGTGATTTGAGCAAGAGTGATTTGGCCACTCAATGCCACATTCTCAATATGGGAGATAAATGTTTGAGGTCCTAGGTTTTCTCTGAAAACAACCTATTTCTTTATACATCTGTGCTGTTCTTATACATTTTTTTAAACCTAATCCTTCTCCTGCTTATACTGCTAGGAATGTTCATGGAGGTTTTCTACTTTAACAGTTAGTATGAACGGACATTGTTGTGAGTTCCCTATGGAAGTGACTTGGTAGAAGTTTGTTAAAAAGGAAGTCATGAAGGTCTGACTAGACCAGTGATACCTAACCTTGGGTCCCCAGATATTCTTGGACTAAAACTCACAGAAGCCTTCACCACTAGCTGTGCTGGCCAGGATTTCTGGGAGTTGTAATCCAAGAACATCTGGGGAACCAAGGTTGGGAACCACCAGACTAGAGCTTTTAAACAACTTACATACTGTGGGACCTGGTTATTGCCCAAACACACTATTTATAGACATGTTTCTGAATGGATGCACTTCTGTATGCATTTTCCTCATTGAGTAAAGTGTGTTAGCATTTTTCAAAGTTTTACATGTTGAGTTCAGCACATTTCTTAGCATGTAATGCAAAGAAGAATTTACCACTTGTGTTTTTCCTCAGTGTTCAGAAACAGATAGATATCTGCACAATTTGCTCATAGCTTCACAGATCATGAATTAGGTTTTGTTGTGTTTGTTGTAATAAATTTCTTTTCCATCTTTGTCATCAAGTCCCCATTTCCAACTTTAATACTCTTCTCTAAAAGGCCCTGCTCATTTTATCAGATTGAAGAGGATGAGGTGCAGGAAGAGAACTGTGACTTCAGTCATGTACTGCACAGTTAAAGAGGTTTTAACAGCTGGACAACTAATAAGATCTTCTTTAAACCTTTGTCTGGGAAAATAAAACTGAAGTCGTGTTTGGCTTCAGTTGGCCCATATGCTTTCTCATACTGAGAAAAATCTCCTTGTCAGACTTTATAATTTAAACATCACACAGTTTTGTTATGATTCATCTTTGGAGTGCAGTATCATTATTTCTGGGAATTTTTTTTCCCTTACAGGGTAAAACAAAGACAGACTACTACCTAAATACTTATTCATCCTTAATATGATTTAGTCTTTCAGGCTTTTAAACAAAAATTCTCACAGGCATTGGAAATAATTCTCAGATGAGCAACTATATGGGCCATACACCAAAACCTGTTCTGTTCTGGGCAAAATGCCAATAATTTATGTTAGGAATAAGAAGAAAATTTCCTTGATTCACATTTTAATTTGCACTTCTCAAATTATCATTTCTGATGAGTCAGAATACATTGATACATCAATATTCATATTATTTTGAATACTGCAACATGGTTGAGAAAAAAGTATGGAAAATAAATACATGTGGAAAAATAAGTTTCAGAGCACTCAAAATATGTATATTACAGAAAACAAAGAAAATCACATTAAATTACAAATAAATTACATATTTAGAAAAATGTATATAAAAAGTATACCATTGAGAACTGCACATTTTGTAATTTTGCACAGATTGAGAAATAACACGTATAAATGCAGAAATGGCATGGAACGAAGTCAAGGTGTGAAGAACTGAGAAAGTGAACAAAACTGTTTTACAAATATATCTTATCTACTGTATTCCTAATCTGTGGATGAAAGAACCAAACAGGCCATGCAAATGTCACATTTTAAAACAAACATATTTAAATTGAGTACTTTTGTTTTGGTGAAAAATCAGCCAAGGCATTATAATCTAGGTTAGAAGATGCTCCTGCCGTAGTTCAGGAGGCCTTTCTGTTTAGCTGCTGAAAAAGGTCTACAGCCAGACAAAAATCCAGCCTGATAAAAGTTGCCAGAAGGACAGGATTTTTCACAGAAAATCCATCTAGGCCCAAGTCTCTTTTGGGAGCATATTCTATGTTAGGAACGCACAGCTCCTTTTTCTTTGGAAGGACTCACTCCCAGATTAAGTAAACATAAGCTCTAGTTAAAATATACTTCTTTAACCAGAGCTTGAAAAGTAATTTGTTCTTCTTAATTGCTACAGTATTTGAAAACTAACCTACTACTTTTACACATCACAATATTAAAAAGGTAACTTCTTACATTACTTGCTTCAGTGCTTATTATTTTTCTGTTACGTTCTATTATTTCGGAGTGGGTTTTAAGATTAATTAGAGAATGGGATAAAGTCTGAACAATTCCTGTCAAAATATGTCTAAAATTGCTTTACATGTCTTTTATGCTTGAACTTTTGAAGTTAACTAGAAAATATTACTTGCTACATCCACAAAGTCATTTTGCTCCTACTCATTATGTTATTGTCTTTACACAGACATCTCTAGGATTGACAAGTCAGCAGCACCCGATTCTCTGATATTACAGGCCCCAAACCAGGGAATGGTTCAATAAGATGTCACGGGAGCAAGGTAATCATCAAGAGTTGGGGAAGGGTGTTTTTTGGCCAGTTTTTCTGAAGCGGCTACCTTGGCTTGTGCAGCAAAAAGGGTTTATCAGCTGTGATGGTGATTCTCGACTCCATGCCATGTTGCATATGACATGAAGGAGCAAAGAGCACAACACCAAAAAGCTAGCAGGGAGGTAATAGGCTGGGGAAATAGCCAGTGCATGCATGCATTCAGTCCCATAGTGGCATTTGGAACATCCTCACACAGAGCCATGGAGATAGCTGGAAATGGGCATAGCTGAGTGTGTAGGTTCTAAAGTTACTTTGCATACAACAATTTTCTGTTGGTGCTTGCTTGCCCTGAAATTTGTCTCCAGTGTTGGGAACTTGGAGAAACACCAAAATTCAGCCCGGGCCCTAGGACCTGGCAACTGTATGCATGACTAGCATAGGGGATAGTTTGTTCCTCATCAGAGACAGATCATTGCATGTCTGGTCTTAGGCTGGTGATGGCATTATTCATCATCTTGAGACTTGCAAAGCCACATGTCTTTCCTAATGTTTCTTTAGGATTTTCGGCTGGATGCGATGAGTGGTGACATGTTAAGTATCTCTGGGTGAGTCTGTCTAAACATGGCTCAGGTCACCTGTTAATGTGCTTTGTGGCAGTGGTGAGAGTAAAGACTGCAAGAATAAGGTTGAAATGGTCTGCAACACTGGTCTTCTGCCTCTGTGTTCATGCATCGGATGTAGACCTCTGAAAAAAGTGGCCTAAGCATAAGCAGTTGCTCACCTACAGGTCTTCCATCCATATGATTAGGATCCTCGATTGCACAGAGTCCCAATCATTCGGAATACCTACTTATGCAGAAAGTGTTGCTTGTGTGTAGGCTGCTCTGTCAGAATTTCCATGGTCACCATGCAGGTGGAAGAAGGATGGATGGTGGTGCATGAAAAGAACCTTCATTTTATTCTCAAAGGCTTTCACGGCCGGGATCTGATGGTTGTTGTGGGTTTTTCGGGCTCTTTGGCCGTGTTCTGAATGTTGTTCTTCCTAATGTTTCGCCAGTCTCTGTGGCCGGCATCTTCAGAGGACAGGAGTTAGAACTCTGTCTGTGCTCTGCTCTGACTCCTGTCCTCTGAAGATGCCGGCCACAGAGACTGGCGAAACGTTAGGAAGAACAACCTTCAGAACATGGCCAAAGAGCCCAAAAACCCCACAACAACCAACCTTCATTTTGTTTGATTCCCCAAAGTGCTGCAAACACAAAAAGGTTATTCTTGATTAAGTTACAATTAATGTAGTTCTGACTTCATTGTTGGAAAAAGGAATGAATTACAAATCACTAGTAATTTCCAATCTCTGTTCTGCTCTTAAGTACAACTAAGTTTGGATTCAACCCATTGTTTTATCCCATTCTTCTGCAACCTATACCAAGCCCCAAGGAGCTCACCCACTCATGCTGATGTGTTAAACTTTAGGTGGCTGTTCTCATGTGATTCATTCTACTTGTAGTTAATTGATTCCAGCCTATGATGGGCTGAATTGGATTTTTTAATTTCTCTTGGTATGAATATTCAGATGACTGATTCACATGAAAGACAAGTATAACATTAATGATTTTACCACAGGAGGGGCAACTCTGGCAATGTCAGCGAGGCTATATGAGCTAAGAATCAGACACTGGAACTCAAGTCATATTCAGTATGCTGAAACCAGTCCTGGGAACTGCAGAACATGTGTCAAAATTTGCTGTAACTCATACAAGTGTTTCTGATTGGGATGAAACATTTTGGAACAGGTGGCCAGTGAAGCTTACTGATCATGTCTGGCTCCACTCAGAATACTTGTGGGCTACTGACTCACTCATGAACTGTTAGTCCAAACAAAAGGACCTCAGACAAACTTAAAGAAGAAATGGAAAATGAAAAGGCAGTGGAAACAATTCTCTTATTCTTTTGCCCCTAATAAACATGATCAATGAAGAGGTGATTTTTCCAATAAGAATAAAAATAGCTCAGTGATGAAACACTATGATTCTGTTGTCTTTGTAAAACTCTCATTGTACATATAGGGGAATGGTGTAGAGAAAAACGTCTAGGGGAACTGGTGGAGGTCCAAAGCAACTGGATAGGAGAGAATAAAAGTGGTGTATGAGTGTGCATGTGTCTGTCTGTCTGTCTGCATGTACTGTATATTAAATACATGCTTTATGAAATAGAAAGAGAAAGATGGATGGATATTGGCACAGATAACATATCAAGTACTCTGTGGTACTTTTTTAAAATAACCAATTAATTTTTCTTTGCTTATTAGTTTCTTGCTACAGTAGGAATGTAAGAATTTGCATATGCAGAAGTACAATCCTGTGGCCCTTTTTATTCATTCTGCAAATATCAATAACAGAGGAGAATTGCATTTTTAAAGTTCATTCTTAGGCAGAACTCAACTTCTGATTTTTTAAAATATTATAAATGTGACCATACGCTTTTCAAGAAAAAGACAAGAGCTTGGAAAAGTTACTTTTTTGAACTACTGTTCAAAGGATCCTCCAGTCAACATGGCTGCTGGTCAAGCTCCCAAAAAAAAAAAGAAAAAGAAAAAAGAAAAAAAGAAAAGAAAAGAAAAGAAAAAAGGGAAACTCATGCCCAAGGTTAAGCATTTCAGGTTTCATGATTTTGATGAAATTAATACCCATCAGTGATATCAATGTGAAAATCAAGGGCATAATATTGGCTAGATTATGCCTCCCTACCTTATTCACTAAATCACAGTAATGAAAAATAGCACCTTTATCTGTAATAAGGATATCAATTCATTGTTTTTGCCAGAAGAGGGTAACTCACCTTCCTACACTGACTACATTTTCAATTTTACTCTAAATCGCAAATGATCACATTACGTGGGAGTTTTGGCCTTAACTAGATATTTGCCATAATTTCAGTCCCCCTCAAACCCTGGTATTAGTTCAAAACACTTTAGAGTGTTCCTATGGAAACATACCCCATTGATGTTGATTCACCTGAATATATTAGCCTATGAAAGGGAAAAAAGTAAGACGACTGAGGAACACAGTCAGGAATGAATAAAATGATGTCTATCTGTATTTCCTTCGTTCATTAACTGTTTGTACCTCCCAGGGCTTCCTGTCCTTTTTGGGGTACTCTAGATACCCTATTAAACCAGAATGCTTTCTGCTAAGCTCAATAATCAACTCCCTTCTTCTAGCTAAGATGACACATATGGAGCCATTCATCCCATTGGCTAGCCTACTTCTCTTCAGTAGACCTCCTGCTGCTTCCCAGACAGCATTTGTTTTATTACTGCCCATGAATTTGATCCATTAACCAGTGTACCAACACATCTTTAATTTCTGCTGAAAATGGGAGAGCTATCATTTTCCCCAAGTGAATTATTTTCATTCACAGAGAAAAGATAAAGTATTATGAAGTGTCTGTAAAGCATACTTTCTGCCTCAGTAAGCAGGAGGTTTTGCTGGCAGAGATACTTTGGCTCACAACAATTCAGCTGGGCTATAAAACAGCCCACTGACATTCTGCAAGGGTAAAATCACAGGAATTTCAAAAGTGTTTTATGCAGACCTGGTTAAAGAAGAAGTAAAAACAAACATTCGGTCCATGAAACCAAACCAAAATCAGATTTCAGAATCAAAATCAAACGTTGTCTTGATTTGGATCAACTAAAATTCTGCATAAATATTCCAGTTTTTTCAAGTGCCCCAGAACTATTAATCAGAACAGGTGGTGTAAACATCAGAGGGAAAAAGAAAGAAGCTTTTGGTTTTTCCCAAAAAAAAATTGGCCATGTCTTATTGTGACTGTGAAGATTATGTCTTTGGTTCTTAGAAATATTTGTATCTTTAATTATGCCCGTTATTGAATGTTGGGTAGCAAACATGAACATGAGCCGACAGAATGGAGTGTTCCATGCATAAATCTGACTTTTTCAGAGCAGGGCGAGGGAACATATTGCCTTTCTACTGCAGCTCCCACCAGCCTAGCCCATGGTGGAGAATGATGAAAATTGCAGTCTAACAAACTCTGTAGTGCCTATTTCTGTTGTATGCATATGTTATAACCAATGCTTGGAAAAGCAACTTTTTGTGAAGTAGAGTCAGTATGGTTCATCCTATTTACAAACATGGATCGTAACAAGTTTATGATTTACAAGTAGTTGTACTGTATGATCTACATGTAGTATATTAAAGTATCATAGACAAAACAAGCCAGTTATCACTAAAATAATCCACTAAATGCATGCATAATTTTTTAATATATATTACAAGACTGCAGGACCCATTATAGAAACCCTCTTGCTATTATCTAGAACAGTGATTCTTGGACTAAAACACCTATAAGCCTTCACAATTAGCTGTGCTGGCCAGGATTTCAGGGAGGTGTAGTCAGGTGATCAGCCCACAAAATTATTCAAATGGTTTAATATCTGTTCCTGAAACCCTTGGAAACTGCAGTAACCGGAGTTCTTTGAAGAAATCAAGAGATTGCCTACCTGGTTTGTTATTCTGAATATTGTTTGTGGAGGTCAAGACTAGACATGGGGAAGAATATAAAAGTGAATCAGGATATTCAATGAATATGTCAAGGAAAGAGAGACGGTGGTCCCAGGATGTAAAAATGGGTATCAATACTTTATTCAAAGATAAGCCCAACATGTTTCGGCTATTGCACTTTTAGCCTTCTTCAGGGGCTATATGCTGATGTTATGCTTATGTAGAATCTGTCTCTAAGAATAATTTTGTGGACAATCTCTCACTCCTTTTCGGATAAATGGCATTGGGCTTATCTTTGAATAAAGTATTGATACCCATCCTGGGACCACCGTCTCTCTTTGCTTGATAGCTTCAGTGAATGTACCAGTCTTTTTTTGTTCTTGTTTCCTTATTCAATGAATATCCCTGATTCGTCAGATATTCATTGCTTCATACTCTTGGAGTCCAGAGACCCTGACAAATACGAAGCAACGAATATAACCCTTTTATATTCATCCTTTCGTTCTCTCTCTGCTTATGCCCCTGCGGATCAGTTGTTCCTTGGGGGCATTAGCAGAGAGGGATTTTTCCCTTCCCGTGGCTTGCTAAAGCCTGCCCGAAGGGAATCCCACCCCCAGGGCTGGGGGATGGCTTGGGTCGGGCTTTCCCCCTCTTCCTATGCCTCGCAGGGATCCCCCAGCTCCGCTGCCTTTGCAAAGCCAGCGAGGCTGGGGGATGGCTTGGGTTGGTCTTTCCCCCTCTTTTGCTTTGATCGCTTTCCCACTCTTCCTATGCTGTGTGGCATAGGAAGGCTGTGAGGGCTGGGGCTTTTTTGGGGGGGGGCTGGATTGTGCCTCCCTAAAAAAAAAAAAGTGACCCGACGAACCAACGAATTGATTCGTGGTTTGTCGGGCCATTGGGGGGCAATTTGTGGTTCATGGGTCATCAAATTTGACAACCCATGAACGAAGACACTTCGTCCCCATCTTTAGTCAAGACCATGGTGCAGAGAGAAGGTGACTTTATCCCTTTCATCCTGTAGCTATACCCTGCCCTGCGGAACTTGCCATTCAAAATGAGAGGAAAGCTCTTGCAGATGTTAATTGGAACTTTCCCCCCGCTGTGAATCACAGTCAGATTCATGGTGAGGAAAAAGGGGTAAAGTCCCCATCCCCCATTGCCTTGATCTGGTTCCCTGTGCTCATAGGTATGCAACTTGGGGGTGCTCCTAGATTTGCCTCTGAGCCTGGATACCCTGGTTTCAGTGGTGGCCAGGAGGGCATTTGCACAGTTATAACTAGAGCACCAGCTGTGTCTGTTCATGGAGAGGTCTGATCTGGCCATGGTGACACGTGCCTCAGTTACATCCCGGCTGGAGTACTGTAATGTGCTTTGTGTGGGGTTGCCTTTGGAAAGTGTTTGAAAAATTCAGTAGATTCAAAACACTGTAGCCAGATTGTTAACTGGGGGCTGGTTATAGAGATCACATAACCTGCCTGTTACAACAGCTCCACTGGCTGCCAATCCAGTTCCAGGTAGAATTCAAAGTGCTGGTTATAACCTATAAAGCCCTTAAACAGCTTGGGTACAAGTTATCTCAAGGACCACATCCGCTTTATGAGCCTGCCCAAGTGCTAAGATGGTCCTACCACCTTCAAAGGTGCATTTAAAGAGGAGAGGGCCTTCTCTGTTGCTGCTCCCAGACTCTGGAACTCCCTCCCACAGGAGGCCAGGCTGACCCCATCTTTGCTGTTCTTCCACAAGCAGGCAAAGACCTTTCTCTTCAGGCAAGCTTCCCCTTAGTGGCTGTCTGAGAGGGTTTTTTTTTTTTTTATTTTTTTTAATGGCATGTTGTGTCCTGTCGCTTTGAATCTGGTTTTGGGGTTGATTTTGTTTACTATTTTTAGTGTGGTATTTATTTAATTCTTTTTAAATAGTTGTATACGTACTGTTTTTAGTTTTTAAACATTGTCTTTTAATGATGTAAGCCATCTTAAGTCCTTTTTTAAGGAGAAAGCTGGGGAAAAATATTTTAAACAAACAAACAAAAACTCTATATACTGGCCATTTGTGCAAAAAACAAACAGCTGCACAGCAGCACATGTCATGTAGCTAAATTTTTGTAATATAAGAAGAATCTGTAGAAGATCAGTGTGCTGATCTTGGGACCAAGCTATACATTATGGATAGCCCATTATTGAAAGGAGAATTTCTTGAGTGTCACAGAATGAGTTTTTCATACCACTCACACTTTGCATATTAACCTGTTTTGTTGTGTGACTGGTCTTCTGAGAATAAACATTGGCTTCTTCATTTGCAAGTATGATTTCTCAAACACAGAGATCTGCCAGAACCGTGTCTCTGAAATACTAGCATAATTTCATCTAAAGTGACAGATTTTCTGCATGATATAGTTAGGTAGGATAAGATCTCAGAACTTTACAGAATAAATATGTGTAGTGTATGCATGCAAGAAAAGAAAGAAAATATATGGTGGAAAGGTAAAATCCAGAAACAGTGGCCAGATCATTGGCTACAATCTTATACACAGGTATCTGCCAGTAGGTCTCACTGAAATTAGCAAAACTTGCTTCTGAACAGCATAAATAGGATTGCATTGTTACTCATATTGAGAGGTACTGAAGATACATTGGGACAGATCCAGACTAGCCACTGAAACATAGGTTGTTAGTTAAAGTCACATGGATTTTGATGGATCTGAGATGACAACGTCCAATTTTAAGAAACATTTTCCCCCTAACAAGCAGAAAGAATGAGATCTAAATGTGCACCTCCACTTTCTAACTTGCTATCCACCTAAGAGTCTGCGCCAATATACTGTTGGCTGAATACTTTTTTCAAAAAGTAGAATTCACAATTAGGAAATAAAGGGTATCAGTACCTTAAAGTGTGCTCCTGTTAAGACATTTTAATGAAGTGCAAAATCTCTGATCCCATCTCTGATAAGAAATACGCTTCTGTCTCAGCAATACTCCACAGAGAAAATTAGCTTTTTAACAAAGGGTTGCATATATTGGACTAGGAGAAAAAGATACATATGTTTTACACATTAATAATATGCTGTGTCTAACCACTTCATTTGTTCTGACAACTTAAACTCTTTGGCAGCTAGTCTCACACCAGAGTAGATTACCCTTTAGCTTAATGAGGAAGTTCATTAATAAGGTTCAGTCATGTTTCTGAGATGGATAGCAAAAGATTTCTACAAGCTTCCAAATAGCTCTGATTTAATTTTACCTCCTATTATAATATTAAATCTTGGCCTACCACAGATCCTGAAGCCTGTGGTTGTGTTCTGCCATTGCTAAAAATCCTCCTGTTCATTCTCTCTGATTCTGGTGCTCAGTGGAATTTACAAGTTCAAAGGAGAAAATAAAATATCTCAAACTGAAATTGTGTGATGACTTCATAATTTATTTATTATTATTTATTTATTAGACTTCTACCCCGCCCATCTAGACCAAAGGTCTACTCTCAAGGCATCTCAAGTCATGTGTAAACAGTATATATAAAATACATGTCTTACCATAATTTTTTTTTACTGGATCCAGATTTATTTATGTTTAGAAGAAACCCATTGGCTTCAATGGAACATGACTAACTTCCACCTCCATTGATTTCAATGGGTCTGCCCTAAACATGATCAAACCCACAGTATTGAAGTAAATCCCCTTCAGATTAAGTAGATTTCTTTCTATGTAACATTTTCTATTTGGGATGAAATGGGGATTATGTGGTCAAGAGCCCAAAGCAAGGCTAAATGCTTAGAGAAAACCTTTTATCACAGCTCCCTCAGACATTGTCACTTGAGAATACAAGCAGGCGGTACGAGGTTTGCACCAGCAGATAAAATAACTTGATCCTGGTTAAGAACGGGAATGGTCATTGACATTATTTCAACAGGGGCCATGGGGAAGAATGTCCCTCCTCAGAATCCCGAATTTAGTTACTATTATAGAATACACAGTCACACAATTTTGTAGTGTTGCGTGCTATGTATGTAAATAGTCCATTACCCCCTCCCAAAAGTTTCCTCCAGGCTGTCTTGAATGGGTGGAGGGCTGAATGCAACGGGAAGAGGGTTCTCTGCTGTAATGAAAATATAACATGAAGTTTGAGAAAAAATCTGAAGTTTCATGAAAATAAACACCAAATATATTTGCCAGAAACTTATTCGATGTACATTTCCAACTGTCTGAAATGTTGAGATAATTGCATTCTTGCATGCACTAACCCTGGGTATTAGTGGGAGAGGGATTTACAGCTTAATGTGATTGCTCTTTATCATTAACATGATTGGCAAGGCTCTTCTCCCACCTCTGGGATTTGAGACAAAACTCAACCCTCTTTCAGTTTGTTTTTTCTCCTCTTGTTTTGTTGATAGATTTCTCTTCTTCCTCTGACAGTCCTCCAAGCAGCAAGCATGCAGGGGCTCCTACATGCTGCCAACTCCATTTTCTCCTCTTTTTCCTCTGATTGTAACTACGGATAGTTACTGTAAGTAAAGATACCTTTTTCTACATTAAATACTTCTAGAGTGATTTTTATCATACAAAGTACTAATTTTGTGTGCAAACCAGGCATGGTGTTCTTTGATGAGATGGGGCTGATCTCTCCATGTTTCTGTGTTTTTTCTGCCTTATATTTTGCTAACTAAAGGAAGAATCAAATTCCTAACAACCCCTCCCCCTTTTTACCAAAATTCCTCAATATGAAGAAAGGATAGGCACTTAGTCCTTAAATATTCTACCAAAGGAGTCCAGCCTAGCTCCCTCTCTGTTGTCCCAGACTCCTATTTCCATTTTCTTTTAAACAAATCCCTATAGCTATTATCCCAATAATTTTATATAATTTAGATGGAAACCCTTTCAGATTATAATGGTCTTCACATAAACTCTCAAAAATGGTGTACAGCAATTCTTAAACATGGTGTACTTTAATGATAATTTGCCCATTTCTAACTTAAGTCAAATCATATATTAGCTATCAGAGAGAACTAGGAGCACCATGCTTATGGTCAACGACTTCCAGCTAAGTAAGAACACTTTCGAATAATCTCTCACAGAACACATGATGCAAATAAAAAGATGGCAGTGTTTAAAGGTCTTTGAAATTTTGTGCAAACATATACCCTGTGTTTTCTACAGAACTGAGTAAAGTATCTCAGTGGAATTATAAATCTGATGATTCTAAAAAGCAATCACATGTATATTATTTAACAGAGGTCAGAATTATGGTTATACAGATTTGATTAGTGCAATAATGTAATACAACACTAATAGGTTTCAATAAAAACACATATACACATGGACACCTTTTTTTTTTCATATAAAAATGTTCTCATCCCATATGAACAATATTGGATATTCTTGCTATGACATCAACTCTGTGGGTGGCATGGTAACTGAAACACTGTAGAACAATATAAGTGTTTCAGAAAACCAGTTTTTAATACAAACTACACCTGTTTAAATTTCCTCCTCTACACATATATCAAAGGTACAACAATTCTTTCCTTTTGCTGCCGTGGTTTTAACCCTAATGACAAATCATATGTAACATATAGTTCGGCCCTTAGAGTTATAGCTGTTGTACTGAAAAATGAATGAAATTACTAAATAAAATACTATTTTTTATCTTAAAGCTCCTACCTTCAAAAGCAATATACACAAATTAAAATATGCAGTTCTCTCAACTTGCTTCCAATTTATGGTGAGCCTAATCAGTTTTTCAAGAATATGGGAGATGATATTCAAGGATTGAGTTACCATAGGCATCCTTAAGAATGTTTCCAAGGTCAAACAGAAATTTGGACCCAGATCTCCTGAGTCCTAGTCTGGTACTCTATATACTAGACTACTCTGGCTCTCAAATAAAATATGTTAGCAGGAAATAAATAAAGCATGTAACTGATTCTATGAGTAACCAGTTTGAGCCATATTCTGGTGTTATGTATTCTGGTTGTCAACATTGTTAGAAGGGAGTAGCGATCCCCGTTCTTGTCTCTTGTCATTTTCTCTATAGAAGCAGTCCCAACTCTGAAAAGATCTTCCTGCTCTCTTGTAAACTCCACACACAAACAAGAATGCTGGAAAAATCTGAGGTCTTCCCCACAGAAACCCTCTTTTCTTCGGACTGGTGCTGAAAGTATGGAGAGTATGAGGATGGGTGGGAAGGGCACAGCATAGTCATGCTTGAATAGCGCTTTGGAGTAATAAAAGCAGGAGAGCACAAGGAGAGCAGAGAGAAAGAGCACAAAATTCACCCTCCCAAAGGCTTTGTTTAAATAAGACAAATTCAAATGAAGAGTTGCAACCAAACCCCATTGAGGCCACAAGACATGGAAGAACAGATGAAAGATGTTCCTCGTTTGTCTTTCACTGCAGACAGTTATGGAGCTCAATGTACTTAATGGCTTTCAAGGAGCTACACACGGAGCCCACCATCCCCAGATGCAAGTCCCCACATCACATGTTACAGCGGAAATGGAGGAAGCCAAAACATGAATCACTTAACAGTCAGGTCCTCAAAGGAAACGAAATATCTTGCATTAACAGCCAAGTCATAAGAGGACTGCATCCAAATATAACAAACAGTGAGAAAGCTAAGATAGAAAAAAATAAAAATACGATGTTCTCAGAATTATCACATGAAGCAAAGTCTGAAATGTTAATTTTTCAAAAAAGAGCAGGTATGTTATTTGTTGTATTTTGAGGTGAACAGATGCTCATTAGTTACTTTTGTGCTGTCAAGACAAAAATGACTTATAGTGACTCTAATATGGCTTTCAAGGTAAGTGAGATATTTAAGAAGTGGTTTTTCTCCTTTTGAATTTCTGATGAAATTCCTTTTGCTACACAGTGGAAGTACAGAGATTCACAGAAGAGAATAACTACAAGTTCTGCAGAGTCCACCTCTTTCTCATTAACTGGCATTTAAAGTCTTAATTACTCACTCTGAGACAATTGTAAGAGAAAGAATAAAAAACATTTATTTACTTACAGTTGCTTGTAGTTATAGGCTTGTTTATGAGGCTTTCTTTACTGCATACATACTAAGTACACAATTGAACAGATCAGCGGCAAACAAACTACCACCAACAGACTAAAAAACAAAGGGGAAGAAAGCTCAGCAGAGGTCTATCATCAGGAACTGAACTAAATTTTGTGTCTGATTTAGCAGATATGACCCATGTGTCTCCCTTTCAATTTACATACCCAAATAATATGTTGCCTCCCCTAACTCTGGATTCTTTCAGAATAAAAAAAAAAGTAGGTAGTGCCAATCATGCTCTTTTAAGAGAAGCAAAATTGGTCTTTTCAATTTATTTGATCTGTTTTAAATCTGCCAACAAAACTCTGTGTCTGCATTTGGGGCAGGGTGTAAATCATGTCTATACTGTACTTTTAAAATCATTACTTTATTATAACTTTGAAACTGAGCTTTGGATCCGCACCAAATGTGGCACAGAGCACTGTCTGCTCCTATCCTACTGTGCCAAATTCGTTGTGGATCCAAAGACCAGATTCAAAGTTATAATGTTTTATTCGGGCTGCCCCCATTTTTAGAATTGCATTGTCAAATGTTGATTTGCTCTGCCAGCACAACAACTCTACTACCCTCTCATGCAGACACACGCTGTATTACGGCAGCTCAGTGGTCTACATGCAAAGCAGCTTTCTTCCCCACTCCTCAAAATATTCATGCCCCCCTGTTGCTTTTGTCTAAAAAAACCAATCTTAGATTTAATAAGAAAATGGCATAAAACTTGAAAAGTTCTCTTATAAAATAACTTTTGAAAGTAACTGGAAAAGGAGACTCATTGCACAAATAGAGTAACTCTGTTACTGCTCATTGGCCAGAATGCTATTATATATTTCACTGAGTACACCACCACTGGAGTATCTTTCAGTGGTAAATGGCCACAAGGGAAAAATCAGAGAATGCATTTTCTAAGGCATACCAAGTCACACAATTGTTGTCTGATACCAAATGCCTATACCAACTTCATACTTTGTGGCAATCTGCTGCTAAAAGTTACTCTGCTGACATTGTGCCAGGAGACATAACTGGTGGGATTTGGGTTGTTGTGTTATTTTTGAAAGATAACTTCACTACACCCTCATTTTACCAAAAGGTATTTAAAAGCAGGCAACGGCTTTACTTGTAAGTCATTACATTTAAGCTGGATAGTTATGACAGAGGGTATATTGTGGGGGAAGAGGAGGTTCAAGAGTGTACTAGACACTTACGTTACTTACAGTGAAACAGTTCTTGAAGGGGAGCCTCTTCGAGAATCAACAGAGAAGTGTGGATAACTCTTGAATCAAGAAATGAATGGATGTTATGAGCTGCCGTCAGGAGGCCTTTGGCCAAATTCAGCCCACAAGGCCTTTCAAGTACTAATTTCTCCTGCTTTCTATGCCCCTTTAGGCATGCCTCCAATAAATCATCTCTCTCTTCCACAGGAAACTGGCACTGGGGGATGAATTTGGACATTTTCCTGTTTCATTGGACCGCTTTCATTCCTCTCTGTACAGGGAGAAATGGGGTGCCACTTTCTCAGGACATGGGGAGGGGGGAGAGGACAGGAAGGGAGGAGAGGAGCTGAAGCCCGCAGGTGAGGAGGGGGAACAGATACTGAAACTTCCAAGGGGAGAAGGTGGTATAGAAGGCATGAGAGATGCGGACATAAGGTGGGTAGGAGAAAATCAGTGGCGGAGGGACAACCGTGAGAAACATAGAGAGAAGATGGGATAATAGAGGATAGAAAGTGAGGATGTGAGGGCAAGAGAAACGGAGGGAGAGATAAAGAACAAAGAGAACTGTTGATTTGGTCACCTCCACTTTGCTTGTTGGTTATGGCCATTTGGGGCATGCAGCCACAGAGAGATTATGAAGAAAGGAATTAAAACATTTATTCACTCTGCCATAAGGTGTCGGGGCAATGCAGCATCAGCATTGGACAAAACTGGAAGTGCCCTGTATAGTTTAATAGTTTTAAAAAAGGTGCAGTTTAAGCCACCAACAGAGCTGCATTTAACAGGAAATGGGATTTTATCCTCTTTATTCTTCTCAAAGATGGAGACACACTAACTCTAGAAACAGCCAGTTCTGTTTGAGAAGGAGGAAGAGATAAATTAAGGAAAGTTCATGAGTTAACTCTAGGTGGTTTCATGCTTCTAAAATGCTGACCACTTCTCAGAAGGCAATAGAATATGTGAATTCCCACCCATCTCCACCCACCCCTGAAGTATGGTTTCTTAGGTTGTTTAAAGGCAGTTTGTCTGTGGCTCTAATGTCATCATGATTATTTCATATCATCTTTTTTTCTGATGATTATGATGTTCTCTGACTAATATACTCTGACCACTGGAAGCTTAACACAGCACGAAATATGATTCATTTCATCTTTGACTGGGGAAAAAGAAATTAAAACCTACAGTTTTGGAAAACTTTTCATTGATGTGAAAGCCATGAATATTTCTCTGACTGAGACATGGAAAAGAGGTCCCTGGTCTGCCTAATGTAAATGTGTCAAGTTCACAGTCACTTTTTTGTTATTACAGCAGAATGGGACAGCAAGATGATGAGAACATATCTGGGAAGAAAAATATGGTTCCTGAAATTTAATACTTTGATTTGGAAGACATTGTAGGGGAACAGCTAAGTCGATAAAGAGCATGTGATCTTCTGCTTACTGTCTGGAAGAAAAGGCTACCAGTGGCTGTTACTCAGGATGGGGGTATAGGATTGCCAGGTTTGAGGACACTGGCTGAAGCCTCAAGGAATTTTAAACTTCTCCTGGTTTCCAGGTAGACACTAGAAAGAGTTTGATTCTTGTCTGTGAGGAGTCTTGGGCACCCGTCTCCACCTGTCACAGCTGGCCCTGGGACTCAACAGCTTCTACTGAAAGAACTTGGTATGTGATTGCCTGCACATGGAATTAGCACACCAAAAAGCCAGACATGAGATGAAGGGAGCTGTGCAAAAGCTGGTGTGCACATGCACTTGGGCCCTCTGTTCCATCAGGAGCAAGACAGGAAGTGAAACACCAGGACTGTGGCTTGTTAGGCTTTTGGTGGATGGGCTCTGGCATCCTCAGAGTAGGGTTTGGAAAAATTCTCCCAGTGGCCTGGTAGTGAGTCCTTTACATGGCCCAGCAACACTGCAGAGTCTCATATTAGCCAGGTTTTGACCACATTCTGGTCAAAACATGGCTCACGTGGATTCTTCATGGGAGAGTTTCACTGTCATCCATAACAGAATCAGTTTTGACCTTGCTCCCAAATCTTGCTTTTCTACCTCTTTGATATCATAACAGCCCATCTATGTGACATCCCATGTCACATAGATGGGCTGTTTTTGGTCTCATACCAGAAGACAAGGGCCTGTCTTCTGGTACGAGGTTTTGCCTTGAAATTGGACGGAATCAGCTGCTGCTAATCAGACAACACTATAGGTATATATTGGTGGGATAGTAGCAATCTAGCATGCAGTAACACAGGTTATCAGTGGGAGGGGGGCTTCACAGCCTAATGTGACTGTCCTTTGCCACTAACTTGATGGGTAAAGTTCTTTTCCCACCTCTGGCATTTGAGATAAGCCCCACCCCCACTTCCTATTTGTTTGTTTGTTTGCTTGCTTGCTTCTATTGTTTTGTTAATAGTCTTTTTCTTTGTCAGACCATCCTCCAAGCAGCAAACATGCAGGGTGCTTGGGAATTTGATTTCCCACTGTGACAGGGGCAGGACTCAATGATCCATAGGTTCCCTTCTAGCTCTGCAGCTGTAAGATTATTATTTATTTATTATTATTTCTGTGCCAGGGGCTGTTCAGTACATGTGGATTCTTGGACCATATTCTCATCTTCATTTTGGGTGGTCAGGAGGCAATATGTACTGCATTCTGGGGGAGGAATGTTTATTTTAAGCTGAATCTGCTTTCACCTGTCAACATCTCACATCACAGCAGGCATTAGGCTGTGGGGCATTTCCTTTCTACAGAAAGTACCAGATCTTAGCACAGGAGGACGTACTCACATCACAGATTTGTCATTCCAAATTTACATTGTAAAAGTCATAAGATGGAAAAAATGGTGGCCACAAAATTCACATGAGAAACTGTATTAACGTGTTTGTATTCAAGTAATCTAAAATTCTTTTCCTGCTGAAAAGAAAAATTGACAGTGGAAAAAAATAAAATTTGATATGTCTAATTTTAGAATATAAGTAGCATAAGAATTATTGTTGTTAGTATCTGTGACGTTTACCCCGTGGCCCCTGCTTGTTTCACCAAACACAGAGCTCACACGAGTATCCCAACACGCCCTTTAACACGCTGCCACCAGTTGATCTCTTTATCAACCTATATTTCCTATGAAAGACTGAGGTCCATTCAGTACTGAACTTTTAAACAGAAACAGGTTTATTGATTACAAGTTGTTTCAGGAATAATTCTTAAGCACATTCTTAAAGTTACACAAAGCTTCAGTATTTTCTCTTAATTAATACAGGTCACACTCTGACTAATCACTCCTTAAACACTTTCTCTCTGCCTCAAATCCAAACTACCTTCTCTCTTCTCTCTCTCTGACTGAACTCCCTAGACTCTGACTCACCCCTCCCTTCTAGTTTATCTGGCTCCGCCTCCCAACAGCTCTCATTGGTACATGCCAATAATCTTCTACCTGAGCCAAAGCAGGGTGATCGCTACAGTATCTATTTTAGCTAGTCCACCCACTTGTTCATAATTGCTCAGGGCAGCAAGTACAAATGTTGACAATTACTGAGGTAGACCTCACCAAATTAAAATAAATGATGTCTTGTTACAATGACAGAATTTTTCCATTCAAAAGTCATTGTCTTTATTCTAGAGAAAAGGAGCCTGGGGGGGGGGGGGGACATGATTGAGACATATAAAATTATGCAGGGGATGGATAAAGTGGATAGAGGAAAGCTCTTTTCCCTCTCATGCAATACCAGAACCAGGGGACATCCACTCAAATTGAGTGTTGGGAGAGTGAGAACAGACAAAAGAAAATATTCCTTTACCTAGCGTGTTGTTAGTGTGTGGAACTCCTTGCCACAGGAAGTGGTGATGGCATCTGGCCTACGTGCCTTTAAAAGGGGATTGGACAGATTTCTGGAGGAAAAGTCCATCGCAGGTTACAAGCCATGGTGGGGATGTATAATCTCCAGTCTTCAAAGGAAGGTACTTCAAAATGCCAGAGGCAGGGGTGGGGGATCAGGAGACAGGTATCTAGTTGTCTCGTGTGCTCCCAGAGGCATCTGGTGGGGCCACTGTGAGATACAGGAAGCTGGACTAGATTGGCCCTTGGCCTGATCCAGCAGGGCTCTTCTAATGTTCTTATGTTCTTATATAAATCAGCCATTTTAAATAATGGAAATATTGGCCTGTAAGTATAGGAAAACCAAAAAAAAATCCTTCATTTTCAAAAACAATTTGTCTGAAAACTGAAGATGCATGACATCTTCATTGACAGGGATGATTTAGTCAGTGTGCTCCTGGAAGGGGGCAAAGATTACCAAATTTGAAGTAACAGGATCTCCACTCATGAAAGGGGGTAGGGAATATCCCCCCCCCCCCATACTCCAAAATATGTCCTGGTCCTTGCACAGTGGATTCTTGCAAAAGTGGCAGGAAAAGGACTCTGTCCTTTGTGATTGTCCTGGAACAAAGGGATGTGCAATATGCTACAGAGCTTTCAGACCAAAGATAATCTCATTCAAATATTATGCTTGCTTCTCAGATCAGCAGAAATAATTACTAATACCAAAAATCTATAATTTGTGGATGGTTTGCAGTCCTGCTCATTAAAACTCCAGGGACTCTCTGGGTAGGAAAGGAAGAGAGAAGAAGAGTGTCCCGTGCCACTAGTTTAGTTTTCTTCTATTATCTTAACTTGTACTATTGTTTCAAATCACTGTCATGAGAAACAGCTCAGTTCAACTCTCGCTACCCTAGTTCAGACATTACAGTCTTGGTTGGATAAAACATAGTTTTATTGCACTGAGAGTAAGTATTATACCTGCATTAGGGACATTTCCAGCAAAAAAAATTTCTTATGTCTTTTGTTTCAAGTTCTTTCAGGGGGGCACCTCTTTCACTTTCATATTTTTCATGTTCTGTCCATTTTGTTTCTATGAAAGGGAAAGTCTCTTTTGGGTTTCCCCTTTGTTTCTTGTTCCCCCATTTTGTTTTCTAGCCTTCCAAAAGCTCCAAGGAAGCCTTAAAATGGCTCCGAAAACCAGAGGCAAGGAACAGAGCGTCAATCGACTCCAAAAGCAGGCAACAGTACCTGAGGAAAGAGAAAACAAACAATATGGTGCCACCTATGTGGCACAATGGACCCTCTGGGCCTCAGCAGTCCAATAGAAAAAGAAGAAGAAGAAGAAAAGCAAGAATGCAGCGAGCCAGTCTGACAGTTAACAGTTTTGTATAAGAACATAAAACTTCGAGAAAAATCCCCCATGGGAATTGGATGCGGAGCACACCTGCAGTAGCTTACATAAATGTATGAAGGGTGTTGGACAGGATTTCTCTTTGCAATTTGTGAATGGGCCAATGTTTAGCTAAAATAATAACAATACTGCAGCTTTGTAAATGTATCTATCTGTTCAGTTTGCACTGCAGTGGATTTTGCTTCAAGGCAAGTACACAAGATGAAGGCCTGTTATCAAACAGATTCATCATGTAGAAGATTGTATATTTTGGCTTTGTTCCTTTTATGAAAGACCTTTTCTTTTCCTGAGAGAGATCAGATGAAAGTTGAAATGGCGAAAATATGGTTCGTTCAATCATCATATAAAGTATTAAGATTTGCACATCCATCCTTAGGACTACGACGGCACAAAAAGCACAATTTTCTTAATTCCTCTCTTTGACGGACATACCCATCTTTTGCTGGCAGAAGGGAAGACCAAGAGTAGGAAAATGCAAAGTGGCATCAGAATGCTTTCTCATAGGTAAATAATAGCTTTCAGACTCTCATTCATTACACACCATACTTGGAGATCTGCTAACATGCTGTTATTTGCATTAGTATCAGATATACAAATACTAGCAAGATAAATGTCATTTATTTTCCAGGTCTAGGAATTTCTCACTATCCTTAAAGCCTTAAAGAATGCTGGCTGAACATTTTTTTAAAATCCTGAGATAAGTTACCATGCCAAACAAATGGCTCTTCCACTAATGAAAAAATTTGAGGATTTGTTACAGAATATGAATTCTGCAGTGCTGATATTCATGGTACACTCTGAGTTATCTGAATATGTTGCAGCCTGTGTAGAGCAGACCTGTGTTCAGAGGAAATGGCATTGTGGTGACAAGATCTGTGCAACTTGAGTGTATTCATATGCACCCCTGAGTACACACAGATCATGATGCTGCTGTCCTTGATACATTTAAGCTCATTTAGGTGTTCTCATTATGGACAGATCGGCAGAGGCAGGTCTCCACTCCTAACCTCCTCATGTTGACAGGAGATTGTAATTTATGTCAGGTGAACTCTTGTATGGAATTGTACATGACTGGAAGCCCTGCTGTATCAGAGTTTCCAGTCATGTGGAACGCTGTCATTGTCTTCAGCTGCCCTAGAGACACAGCAAAAATGGGACTGGAGTGGGAGGGATTGGAGAAGATGCACTTCTCCCTGCTTCTTCATGGTCACAATTATAATGCCTGAATAGGGCTTTATTATTGCTATATATATCAAGTTTGAAAGGCCCTTTAAGTTTCCCAGCTGGCTCCACTCATATGCTGGATTCTTTTTCATCAAAATATAAAAATAAAACTCTTGATAATTAATCCATAAAGAGCAAGCTGAAAGCAACACATGCTAGAACATTATCTTTAGAAGCTTATCCCTTGACAAAGAGCAAACAGCCTAGCAATTGGCTAGAGAATGTGAGACAGAGGGTACAGCTACACTCACCTCCTGATATCAGGCTTCTCATAGGCAACGGATTGGCCACTGCATGATAGGAGTGTCCAGAAGTCCCTTGACCTGCTATATACTTGCACAGTGTATACAGATCACAGCCAACTCCAATTGTAGACTCTAGGAGATATTCTAACAAGCTCTGTTCCTGGGTCAGTGACATTATATCACTGTGTCCAGGATCTCCATTCAAGAAAGGGAAAAAAATCATGTAAATTGGGAAGAGGAGAAGGTAGATGACTATGTAGCACTCAAATTGTATGACCTATTCACTCAAAGCACACACAACATTCTTCCACAGTCACACACACACACACACACACACACATTAATAGTGTAGTAATGGCTGAGATCCTGTTGCTTAGTGTAGTAAATTATAAGTAGGCCCACTGAATCAGTGGGGATTTGGTGAGTTAACTACTCCATAAGTTCCATTGATTCAAATGGTGGCTTACTTGTAATTTACTTTAGCACAGTAAATAGCAACTAAAGTAGGCCCATTTGAATCAATGGAACTTATAGAAAAGCTGACTCACCAAATCCACATTGATTCAATGGGCCTACTGTAATAACATTTACAATGCAAAGCAATAGAATTTGGGCCATGGGCTGAAATAATCTTGCTTATCATAATAAATTGGTTGCAATTAGTATCAGCCCATGGAATAAGTGAGGATTTGTTGAGTCAACTCTTTTGTTAGTTCCATTGATTCAATATGTCCAATCTAGTTGTGAATGATTATGCTAAGCAACAGGATTTCAACCATTATTTTAGTAATGTAAACTAAGATCAGTGAGAGAACAAAGAAAAAGAATAGTTCAGAATGAAAAAGAAAAAAACCCACCCTCTCTACATAATGTCTTTCTTTTCACCTGAGAACTCTGAGAAATGTCTGGGTAAGGGGATATTTATATTGTACAGTGATCTCAGTATAAGCCTTTGTGACCACCTCAGTGGCCAGAGTAGATCTGGGGCTCTCTTGGGGGGTTCTGTTGTTACTTACATTCTCCTTCAATGCCAGCAGTCCAGTCAATTGTGTTACTTTCAGTTTTCTCTTTCTTCAGTTGAAATCACTGATGCCGCTTTTAACTTTACAAATGCTGAATGAGATTCAAAGTCCTCATTGTGGTGTTTTTCCTCTGCAGCAGTAAAGAATGACTTTTTGCTCTGCCCCAGAGTTCCCTCAGAATTTTATAAATACTCCTCATTTGGTCCATTTTTGCACATTTTTCCAAAAACAGTGTTCATGCCTACTATGTAAACAGAATGTTGGACCACATTAAGAATGCTAAACCACAATTCCCAACATAACAGGTACGGCTGGGCAGCAATCCTATTTGAAAATGTGGAGATCCACTGCCATTCAGCATCAATGATCAATGTTATACAGAGGTTGGGGAATTTTATTTTATTTTTTAAATTACTGTTACCAGTGCCCACACTGGCTGAGAGATTCTGGATATTGTCATGCCAAAAAAGAAGCTTTATCATGCTTTGGCATATGGCAGATTCCCATGATCCTAAGCCCAGTGGACCAGGAGATGCAATCCCTTTTTTATGAATAAAGTTTGCTATGACTGTAGTATCTGAAGATAGAAACCTGCTTTGGGTTCAAAAATTATTCAGAATTTGAAGCAAGGTGGGATATTTGTCCATCTCTGAATGGATCCAAAGCAAAGTGAGGAAGCCCAAAGCAGCACTTGAATCTAATTGGTTCTCTCCAAAGTGCCAAATAATGCTTGGGCACTTCGGGGTTAAATCCCTCAAAATTAAAAGCAGTAACTGGGAAAATGAAAGTAATGCTATAACAGAAGAACCAAGAAGCATGAAGGAGAGGGAGATTGATAGTTCAAATGTCAATGAAAAGCCCAAGCTCTCCTGGAAACTTCAATCATAGTAGAAGTGTGAAATTCTTTTTGGCAACAAAAATATTTAAAAGAAAAATATTTTAGGGCAGGGGTACAGAAACAGCTATGGACTCCCAAAATCTGTTGTCATTATGTCCAGACCCTGACCCTTTGGAAGTTGCCAACCCCTTCATCAAGCAAACCCTGCCCATTGTACCTATCTGTCTCCCCAATGTGTGGCAAAGGTAAAAGAAGCAGATCTCAAAACCAAGGCTGTATGAGATTACAAACCTGCTGGATAAGGCATAAATGAAGGCAAAACAGTAAATGGAGAGGGGTGGGGTGGGGGAAATCTAGAAATCTAGGATCAAAGTTTGGAAAATTTACTTTTGTAGACTACAACTCTCATAATTTTCCAGCAAGATTTGCCAGTAGCTGTACTGGGGATTCTGGGAATTCTATTCCAAAAGGTGACTTTTTTTCTGTATGCAGGAACTGTACAGATTTCTAATTAGCAGTCTGTTAATTCCCTCTAAATTATAATCTGCTTCACTGCTATCCCTGTGCTAGTTCAAATTACATTCAAGGAATTTCCTTGCTTTATTTAATAAGGCTTGTGTATGCAAAGACTGGCTGTAGCAAAGGGATATCATAAATGATCCTGTGTCAGAATCATCCTGGATATCTGGAAGCCCTCAAGAGATTAAAGTGAACTGAAAACAGAGACCACTGGTATCAATAAAGAAAAGGAACCCACTCTTTGTTTACAACTGGCCACTTGCGGGGCAGACGGAGTGAAAGTGAGCCTCTGTGCATTGTTGCCTCAAACCATAATCCTTTCCACAAGCTGAGCTCTACAACAGAAATCCTCACACCATTATGCCTTTGGGATTATTGCGTACTGCATGCTGTTTTGTTTGTATGTGTGGTAGAGATGTCTCTATGTAACAAAACCACACTGTGGTTTGTAACAAAAGCAAGCACTTAAATATACAGATTGGCAGGGCCAGCCCTAGAAGTTGGCAAAATAAGCTGGTCGCCTCTGGTAGCAGGTGCTGGGAGGTAGCAACAAAGTATTTGATGTGAGAAACACATGGGGCACAGGCTCTTTCGTGCCCCTTAAGCCGGCCTGTCACTTTCAGGTATATAGCGGAGCCTGCTGTTGCACTGACACTGCGGAAGAAGTATCCAACTGGTTTTTGTACAGGATGCCATTCTGCTCTTTGGCTCAGACAGCAAAATGGCTTGATCCATCTCTGCAGATAGGAGACGCTGGAGCCCATTTCCCTTGGATGGTCAAAAACTGAGAGGGTTGTGTGACTCTGCACAGATTCACACTGCAGCCTGGTAAGTATTATGAAGATGAAAAGGAATGTCAATACCAAACATGAGTGAAGAAGAAGGGTAAGGAAATGGGTGCATCAGCAGCAAGCTTGTATCTTCACTGATAGATAGCATCATTCACACTAATTCTGATGAATTTTACAACACCTTAAAATAGTGTTGAATGGGTTTGGGTTCCTAACCAGAAACACTGCATCTTTATCAACAACTATTTTCATATTAAGATAATGGGTTCCATACAGACATATGACCTTCATTTATTCCTAAAGAAATGTCTTATTCCCTTCTCCCTTGATAGACAACATATTTTGCTGTTACATGTCATCATGTTCTGCTCAATTCAACAGTATTTATTTATTTAATTAATTAATGTATTTTGTATCATTTGTAGGCCACCTTTCTCCCAGTGACAGTACCTATGGCAGCTCATAATGTTAAAACAAGTAATAGTAAAAGCACAATAAGTTACAGGTTAAAAAGCAATTAAATGTACAATAATTAAATGCTTATTCAGTCATTAACCAGCATTTTAAATTGTAAAAATAAACTTGGGGGGGGGGGGGAAACAACACATAGAGACTCAGCCATAGTTATTAATGGAACTGCTGGATAGCTCAGTGGTTTAGACACCTGGCTGCGGAGCCAGAGGTGGGGAGTTCGATTCCCCACTGTGCCTCCTTGACAGGGACTGGCCTCAATGATCCATAGGGTCCCTTCCATCTCTGCAGTTCTAAGATGATGATGATGAAAGCCTGCCTGAAGAAGTGAATCTTCAGCTGTCAGCGGAAGGATAAAAGAGAGGAGGCCAACCTAACCTCCCAAAGGAGAGCACTCCACATCTTGGAATAGATATTTAAAAGGCCCTCTCTCATTCCCCACCAAACATGCCTATGATGGCAATGGGATCATGAGAAGGACCTCTTCCGAAGAGCCGAAGGGCTGAGAAGGCTCATACATTGAGATACAGACCTTCAGATAGCCTGGACTCAAAATGTATAGCCCTTTATAGGTGATAACTAGCACTTTGAATTGGCTCCCAAAAAGGACTGGTAGCCAATGTAGTTGTAGCATGGGAAATATATGTTGCCTATAACTGGCCCTAGTCAGCAGTCTGGCAGCTGCATTTTAAACCAGTTTAAGTTTTCAAACCATCTTCAGAGGCAGCCCCATGTAGAGCACATTACAGTAATCCAAGCAGGATGTAATGAAGGCATATGTCACTATAACCAAATCAGAGACCTCAAGGAATGTGTACAGCTTGCACACCAGTTTTCATTGTGCAAATGTACTTCTGACCACTGCCAAAACCTGGGCATCCAGGATCAGGGATGAATCCAGAAGCAGATCCAAGCTGTTGATCTGGGTTTTCAGGGGGATTGTAATGCCATACAGAACAGGTTGCATCTCTATTTCCTCATCTGCCTTTCAGTTGGCAAGGAGCACCTCTTTCTTGTCTGGATTAAGTTTCAAATTTTTTTGCTTCATCGAGCCTATTGCTGACACCAGTCACCAGTTTAGAACTGAGACAGCTTCCTTGGAATGTGATGTAAAGGAAAGATAGAGTTGGGTGTCTTCGGCATATTAGTGACACCAAACCCAAAAACTCTGGACAACCTCTCCCTGCAACTTCATGTATATGTTAAATACCATGGAGGACAGAACAGAATCCTGAGGTCAATGGCCAGGGCATCAAACACAAATTCCTCACCATCAGCGTCTGAGTTCTTCCCTCTGGGAAGAACCAGAGCTTCCAAATCCCATCCCAGACAGACAGCTCAGAAGGATACCATGACTGATTGTATTGAAAGCCACTGAGAGCTCCAGCAGAACCAGCAGGGACACACACACCCTGCCCAGTTTCCATTGTAGTTCATCCACCAAGGTAACTAAAGCTGTCTCCATCCCAGAGCCGGGGTTGAAGCCATATTGAAATAGGTCAAGGTAATCTGTTTCAGCCAGGAATCCTTGGAGCTGAGAAACCACCACATGTTCCACTATCCAGACTTGAAATGAAATATTTGAGATTGGCTAATAGTTTTCCAGAAAAGTGGGATTCAAGGAGGGCTTTTTCAGTAACAGTCCTGTTACTGCCTCCTTTAAGCATGCTGGCATCCTGACTTGCTGCAAGGAAGTATTCACCACTCTCCTTACTCATTCAGCCAGTCCCCTTCTGGCTGCTTTTATAAGCCAGGAAGGGCAAGTCCAGCACATAAAGTATATTTCACCTCTCCAGGAATCCTATCCACATCCTCAGGCTACACCAAGTGAAACACATTTATTATAATGGGACAAGCAGCAGCCAAAGTTACATCCACAGGACATGCGTCAACCACAGCATCCAAGTCAGAGCAGATCTGAGCATCTTTGCCTGCAAAGTATTGTGCAAATTCCTCACAGCAGGTTGCTCAGTGGTCAGCATCTTGCTTTTTTTGAGGGGCCTGTATTATACCCCAACCACCTGAAACAGCTCCTCTGGACAACTTTGTGCAGACACAATGGCAGCAGGAAGAATATCTTTGTTCATTGCAGCCACTGCCATGGAATAGGTCTTCAAATGAACTCTAGCCCATGCTCAGCTGGTTTCTGAAGAATAAGCGCAGTTCAGTGCACCCATAGAGGGCCATCCTAAGCATGTTTACTCAAAAACTCCACTGGGACTTATTCTCAATAAAATGTGTTTTTTGCCTGAAGTTCTATGCTGCTCCCTTTATCCCAATTAATATGGAGCCCCTTTAACCTAGAGAGTTTTGCTCCAGAGTATACATGCAAAAGTTTGCACTTTATGCATGTGGACACAGACCACCTCATCTTTAACCTGGAGTCAAATTGCATGGTCATGGACTTGTGTTGTCAAGATCTAATTACTTGAGTTCATGCTCCAGCTAATGACCCCAGCTAATAGGGTTATATTCTCTGTAGAGGCTGCACGTCAGTATCTATAGACCTTTGACCAAATACATTGGACAGTGTTTTTTTTTTAATGTAACGTAATATAGTTGTGGTTTATATGACTGAATTCTGTATTGGGCTGCAGTTTTAGGCATACTTACTTGACAGCAAGTTCCATTGAATTCAGCAGGACTTACCTTCCAAATAAACATGTGCAAGATTGTACTACTAATCATTTAACTCACCTTTTTCGTGATGCAGTTAAAATTGTGTTTGCTAAGGGCATGGAGAATTGGCAACATCTCATGATTTTATTTTTTTTAAAGACCCATTTTAATATGGATGCATGGAATGTGTACTGAAATGTTTAGGCTACAGTTTTAAAGCAAGCATATTTGGGAGCAGACTCAGAAATCTGCGAGATTTATTGTGGCATAAATATGTTTCACATTAAAGCACCAGACTATCATCTTCTAACAAATATTGGCTTACGGCTCTGTTTTAAAAACAGTCTTATTTTTTGTCATGAATTTTCCTCATTCCTTGTGTATGCCCAATACTAACAAAAAAACCCATGACAGATAATGAGAAACACCACAGGAGACGTGCTAAACTGAATTCAGGAATGGACTTGCATCATACATAGTAGAGGAGACACAAGAAAAGCAACACAACTGTTAGTTGACACATAGCATAGTTATTCTTTGGGAGAGGACTGAAATGGGGGGAAAATGTGTCATACATTTGGCTTATATTCAGTTACTCGTATCTGCTCTGCAGTGCCCGGTGCTGGGTGAATGTTGTGTACCTCTTCATTTGAATTGGCTTTTGTGATCCTTGCTTGCCCTTCTACTAATCTTCCTTGTTTATTAATCCATTTCATGGGGTTGCTTTTGTATTATTTTTTTAAGCCCTGGAAGCCATGTTAAAAGCTAAAGTTTTTAAACTTAATATTTAAATATAAAAAGTTTTTTAAAGTGGCAATTCATTTTGTAAAATAAAAAATAAAATAGACCTTTATTGGCATATAAAATAAACATAGTCAAGCTAGTCTGTTAGATTTCTGGACTCACAGGGAGCGTGAAACATATACATTCGTTCGAGGTCAGGGCTTCGCCTCCTAACCATTGACCCAAGGAAAACAGCTACTTGTTCCATGATGTCGACCACCTCCACTGATTAAAAAAAAACGGACCTTGTCCAGATTGGATTTCCCCTCCTGCTTTAATAATACAGTGGTGCCTCGCTAGACGATTGCCTCGCAGGACGAGGAATTCACTAGACGATGGCTTTTTGCGATCGCTAATGCGCTTCGCAAAACGATGGTGTCCTATGGGCGATTTTCGCTAGACGACGAGTTTTCCCCATTGGAATGCATTGACTAGCGGTCAATAGCTGTGAGTGCATTCCAATGGGGACCCGCGCTCGCTAGACGATGTTTCCCTATGGACGATCTTCGCAAGACGACGAGTTTTCCGTTGGAACGCATTGAAGAGATTTCAATGCATTCCAATGGGGAAACGCGCTTCGCTAGACGATGTTTTCGCAAGACAGCGATCTTCGCGGAACGGATTAACATCGTCTAGCGAGGCACCACTGTATTGAGGTGACATGCTTTTTGTGGCAGTCCTGATGAAGCGGACAGTGCAAGAGCATGTGAGTGAGGGTTTCCAAAGCCCCCTGCTCACATGGACAATATATTTCCAGATAAGGGGTTCCGTTATACCTACCATACGATAGAGCACCAGGCATAACGTTACATCTGGCCAGCGAAAAAGCCCATTTTGTATTAAAAATAAAAACACAGAGAAACAAAAGAAACATAGTAACATCTCACTTTTATAACCACAAACTTAAAATCATCACTAGTAAATTTTCAATGGCCTTCCTAGATAATTAAAATAAATTTTAAAAGTTTATTTACAGTAGACAGCAATGTGGAATGGACAAAATCTTTAACTTGGCCACCATCACCACAAAAATATGTATCTGTATGCCATAAATGAGGTCTAAATAAAACACTATTCTAGCTTGTGTGACAGGACATCCTTTCCTCATTCCCTCTCTCCCCTTGCAACCCTTCATGGCATCTGAAAATCTGCTCTCAAGGATTTCTCAGCTTCTAAAGCAGGTTTTGAGGGTGGCAGAGTAAGCGTGGGGAGGCATGAAGTATAGAGAAGGAATCATTCCCTTCTGAACTATGCCAGGAGAAGCAGTTCTGTTACCGGATCCTAGCCATAAAAAAGGAAATTGTACAATAATCAAAGAGAACTTTGCAGTATGTGGGTTACAGATATCATAGGAATTTCAACCTACCATCACTAGTTTTTGTCCTATCTCAAGTGAATCCCTGTTTATTCAACCATATCGGTCCTGAATTAGAGTTGCCACTTCTTTTATCTGAAAAGTTCCTCATCTTCAACACTACTATGGCACACTGATGCAACACTGTCCTCTCCATGCTGGGTAAAGCCATACCAAATCAAGTCTGACAGGCATAAATACATTTTGTTTCAGTTTGTATTTGAAGAACTTGCCAACATCCATAATTTTCTTTGACCACTATCCACCTGAGTTTATTATGCACATAACCGCAAACACAGAAACATTTGTGGTGATATAGAGAAGTCCAATAAAGTGCCTAATCTCACAACAAGCCACATAGCCAGGCTAGATCTCTCTATATTCTATCTATTATTTTAAATATTCATATCCCGACTTCTTATACAAAATAAAACCACCACCTTAAATTTGTCTCAGAAATTCCTAAAGCAAACTAATTAATTAATTTATGAAAAGAAATATGATAGTGAAGATATATGTTCTGCATAGTCAGCTTTTGACATTATTGTGTGGAATCAAGGCTTTAGATCTAAATTCATTCACTTGTGGTGTGGATTCTTTGATATTAGTGGGTGAAATTAATCATTACAAATTTAAATTCAGTTACCTATTCTTTTCAGTGTTAAGACTTTGTTACAATCATCCTATGTGGACATTACCATGTCATGAACAACCATGGTATGGGTCATGGAGGAAGCACTCTGTTTCACTGGATATGCCCATAGCTTTCAGGAAGATATGAACTGCTTTTGAGTTCTTACTGTTATATTAAGCAGGTTCCTCTGGCCAGAGCACTGGTGCCAGCTGTTCTTCCTGCCTCTGCTGAATCAGAATGGGGAGTGCCAATGAGCTAAGCTTATCTGAGATCGCAGTGAGATAATAAGGGACTTTCCGACTACAGTTCTGCAGTCCCAAAAATGCTTCCTTAAAATAAATTGCATTAACATCTATAAATTTACTTCAGAGGATGTGGGACTGGGACTAGAATTAATTGGACAGCCTAAATGTTAATTTAAATCAGGAACATCTCTTGTCAACTAGGGACAACAAAAAGGGGGTCATATTCACTACATGCTTGTTGTTAATAATCATGTGCCATCAAGTCAATTCTGACTTAATGGCAACCCTTTCCAGGGTGTTCTAGGTAGAGACTACTCAAAAGTGGTGGACCATTCCCTTCTTCTGGGGGCACCCTGGAACTGTGCAGCTTGCCCAAGGCCATGCAGGCTGGGTCTACTTGCAGGAGCCGCCATGGGGAATTGAACTAGCTGCTCCTGGTAGAAACAAACACTGCTAGAACTCATCTCTTTATATGGATTGACTCAACTATCTGCATTTCTGGATTACCCTTGTGCTAGGCTGTCTATGTTGTTGTTATGTGCCATCAAATTGGAATCAACTTACAATGACCCTAATAGGGCTTTTAAGGTAAGTGAGATATTTAAGGAGTGGTTTTACCAGTTCCATACCCCCAGTGAGTTTCCATGGCTGAGCAGAGATTTGAACCCAGACCTCCAGGGTCCCAGTCCATTACTCTATCCATTGCATCACACAAGGTATATCATTGCTTAGCATACCACATATTAATAAGCTGGTTTTGTCTTGTCCAGTCTGGTCTACTGAGCCTTGGGTAAACAAGTCCTCTGATGGAGGAAGCCTGGTCTACCCAGCTCTCTATCATGATGACATCCCCACCTGCTTCTCTATGTCCAGAAATCTACTGAGCTGCAAGTAGACCTACCATTTTCTAGGGGAGCCTTGTCTACCTGTGGCTACCACCTCCACCTTCAGGCTGAGTCTCAGTGAGGCCTAGTCTATCACTCATCTGTCTTCTATGCTTAGGGTGACCTGCCAAAAATCTGCCTTGAAGGCCTGGTCTACCTTCTCTTTGCCTATTGAGGTAGACCAAGCCAATCACTTGACGAAGAGGCACATCCTCTAAATTTGGCATCTTGGGGCAAAGCTCCTGTAGCCTTTTTCTAGTTATATCCCAGCCTAGTTGTAATTAGAATTTCCCCTATTTAACAAATAATCAATCCTTCACTCTTAAAGTGAAACAGCCATTATTATTATTTTAACTTACTCAATATTTTCTTCTCGAAAAATGTCTTGGATGGGTAAATGAAAGTGGGATATCCCAAGGGATGGTATGTTTACTGGCCTCACTTTGGCTATAGATCTGCACCATAGTCAGAAAACTAAATCAGTTTTAGCAGTTTAAGGAACAAGATAATAAGATTAAGATCTCTAGACTGTAACCCAGATTCTCCTTCTACCTCTTTACTATATCTACAAGGAAATAGACTGGAAAAATCCTGTCCTGTAGTTTTGGTTAACTAGCAGTCTATCAAGAGCATTGATTGACCCAGATAAGATGTCAGCAAGAAAATCCCCAAGAGACATCAGGAAACTTCTGAGATCTGTAAGTCTCTCAGCTGGACCATTACAATAGGACTCCAGTGCTGCTAGCTTCTGAGACCACCATAGACTTAATCAGATATTGATCTATCTATAAAAAGGAAACATATCAGGCCTTCTCTGCTTCCCACAGACCACTTGTCCCTTCTCAGAACAGAAAATATGATCAAAAATATGCCCTCCTGTTCTATGTGTTAAGTCACATATAACCTGAGACCAACCCATGGTCATCATGGGGGGCATGAAATTCTGAACACAAAGATGTGTTATGGTCCAACTGGATGGTATAGTTAACATGTCGTTAGCAACAAGACTTCCTAAAATCCTGAAATACCTCCATTTGCTATAAAATTATGATGTTTTAATGATTTTTTATATTTATTGTATAATGATGTTTTTATAATATTTGTAAGCCGCCCCGAGTAGACTTTGTCTGGGGGGGCGGGCGGGGTAAAAATCCAATAAATAAATAAATAAATAAAATAAATAAATAACACAAACTCATCATGCCTCTAGTATCTTGCAAATTTGCTTGATTTCTTTAGTGATTGATCATTTTTGGTATATATGATATTCTTTTGCAAATCTGACTGCTTGGGCATGTATCTGAGGAAACTACATTGCTGGAAAATCAATTGGCTATCAGCTTCCAAATGCAAACTGAACACCTCATGTACTGTGAATTGCAGCGTAAAATACTGACGTCTCCTAAGGTAATGAACTTAGGGGACCTTAGCCAGCTCAGGTAGTCGAGTGGGTGGTACCATAGTATAATTCTTAATCCTTGTTAAGAAGTGAGCCCAAGACCACATCTAGACACACAACACTGGTAGACTGGTCAAGATCACCCAACATTTTTCATGGTTTAATGGGGATCTCCCAAACCCCAGTCCATCATCCTAGGATACTACATTGCACCAGCTTTCTTTAGTTTTTCATCTTATGACTTACCACATATGCTTTTGGTCATCCTTGCCCATATTGAAATTCAATTGACTGGAAACTGGACATTCTAATGCAAGACTGAAAGTGCTACATGCTCCACTGGATCCCCCTGTATTTGAACAGGTTCTGCTGCAATAAGGAGTGTTTGGCAAAGGTTGTGAAATATTTCTGTGGGTGAGACACTAAGTATCTCACTACAGGTGTGAGGAAAATCCTGTGCATTAAATTAGTGAAAAAGTGCTGCTCAGCATACAGAGAGGTGACTAAAGGAATTAAAAGCTGACACAACAATCACTTCTTTGTTCCTAAGTTAAGTGGTGCCTTTCTTTAAAGTTTATAATTGGTACTCAAACCACATAGCATTTTTTTTACATTACATGAAAGAAAGATGCATTTAAAATATCAGGTTCTTCAATCTGTACCTTATTCCTGTTAACTTCAAAATAAGAAAAATAAGCCCAACTGGGGGAGGCTTAATACACATAAAAAGTTCTGTCCCAGAAAGAAGCACAGCAAGAAATAATAATAATATAAAAACAATAACCACTCAAAAACACTTTAATGTTCAAAGAGCTTCAATCAGATGATCACAGTAATCCTTCTCCCCCCCCCCCAAAAAAAAACCTTTAAAGACTGTGCTAATCTTTGCTTCATTTATTATTTGGTCCATCTATGCCTTCAGACTCATTTTAAAAAGGTACAGTTGAATCAATGCATCTTATCCTCTTTTGATTCTGAACTGCCTTTAAGAAAGAAGATTGCTGTTCTCCACCTGCTGAACTTTTTGAAAAGTGACTCCTAAGTTAGATGATGCCCTATCCATCCTCTTTCAGCAACAGCCTAATGCCAGGGTTTAAATTACTATTGAATAAGCACTAATGAAATGTCTATGAAAATAATCAGGAGTTCCAGAAACCACAAGCAACAACAAGGCAGAGTTGTCCTTAATCAGCAGAGACCATTTGTAGAACAAGGACTGGTGAGTCAGGCTTGGTCTCTTTCTGCCTCCCAACATAATTCTTTCTTTGCTGAATCTAAAGGAGGGCAGGTGGTGGGGGAAGCACATCGCTCAGAATGTTTTGTGTGTGTGTTTTTTTTTTCAGTCGACATCACTGAAATCATGTGATTGCCAAGAACCAATTGGAATAAGCAGTGGAAAGGGGAACAGTTAAATTTGTAATATTGGTTGTGTGAAACACTTCTTTGGGCCTCATAAACAACCACAGAACCACAAGTTGGGTACAGTGGCAGTCACACAAGAGTGGGTCCGGGATATTGGTCAGTAGGCAGGGCGAATCATTTTGACTGCAAACCACAAGAGTTTCGTAGAGTGGTAAGCATCATGAAACCACAAGTGATCCGCTATTTCTCTTTCTCTCTCTCTCTTTTTAACAAAACAGTTCCACTGTTTGTCTGTGAGAAAAAGAACATTATTATTGAATTTATTTTGCTCTGCAGACACAAATATGCAAAGTGCAATGGCAGCACAGAGATCTGGGACAATGACCACTCTTTATTTTTTGCTTCCCAAGGTGAAAGAAAACATATATCATCTCCTTTTCAAAGAGAGAATACATTTTTAAAGAGGAAACCATGGCTTCAAACAGCATTTTTGACTCATTTCCTTCTTACCAGCAGTGCTTCATGCGAGGTAAGTGCCACTTAAAGCTTTTAAATATACTTTTGACTCATCCCTGTCTAGGAAAATGCATGTTTGCACTTTTTCAGTTAGCTCTTAGCAGCATATGTTTTTCCATGATTATTTAGTCATGTTCTAACAAAATCTGAAACATGAATAGATTACCAGCTTGCTTCTGTTGAGCCATTCGACAGAGGGTTTATTTCAGTTGTTCAAGTCACCAACTCATAATCATCAGTGTTCCGCTTTGTAGACATGACTGTTATAAATCACATAAATTGCATGCAACAGCAGAGACACAAACCACCAAAGGAGTGTTTAGCTGTATTGGCAGCCTCAGTGCTTTGGTACTGGACTCATTTAAATAGCCAAGAGCACATGCTTGCATGCATCATAAGACTTGACAGAGTAAAGAGCCAACTTGAGCATCAAGCTAATGAAACATGCTGTTACCCTGTTTATGCATTACTCTGGAGATTGGAAGAAGTCTAGTGCTAGAATATTAGTGTTGGAAGTAGGGAACATGCATGCTTTCTCTCCAGCTGGTAAAACCATTCCTTGGGACAATTTTGTTTAAAGGAACATTTGAGAAACTGGTAAGCCACAAGATGGAGAGAATGGAGCAAACTGGGTGCATAGCTTGTTGCTTGCTCTGCAAGTATATTGTCCTTTGCAATTAGAAGTAACGTGTTGTCAACACATTTGAGAAAATGGAACAGCCGAGACATGGGGTGCAATAAAGTAATCTGCAGGACTTTGACTTATTCAAATACTGCCTAAAGTTCGGCTCTACCTTTGCCATCCTCACAAAGCTCTTTTGGTGATTAAAAACATGTATTAATAAACAAGTCAACTTGTGTAAGAAGTGTACAAGTGGGTCAAGAAACTTTGTCCTTTCGCACTAATTCATGATATGAATTTTACTCTTTCTTCTGGAAAAGTATTCAAACTTCAAAGCTCTGGTAGAAGTCTGTGCTGATGTATCTTATGATAAATCCAACATTATGAAGTGAGTTCTTATTAATTTTAATCTGGCATTGGGCAGGAGGGGAGGGGCAGGAGAGGAGGGGGAGGGAGAAATTCCAAATTCTTCCATCCTGCTGCCTCAGGAGTGGCAAAATGAGTCATCACAAGTTATTTGTATTAAGAAGCTGTGCTAAAGTATGTGGAAGGGCTGCAAACTCTTGTTTCTGTCCCTTGTGGACTGGAAACAGGGGTGAACATACCACAGAAGAATGCTATAAAAGCTTTATTTTATAGTACAACTATAAGGGGTTTAAGTCACATTTTACAGGCAACAGAAGATAGGTTAGCTGAAGAGAATCAATAGGAGTTGCATGACTCACAAGTCTTTTAGGAGGGAACATCCTTTGAGTAACAACAATGAATATGCAGTAAGAAACTGCTAAATCATTCCTGACATTTCCTTTGGGTTGCAAACAAGCAAAGGAAGCAATATTAGTAAACTAATGAGGGTCTTCCTGAATGTACTTGGATTGACTTGTTTTCTTTTTCTTCTTCTGCTCATCCAAATGTTTATTAGATCCTTTGTCTACAGGACAGGAAGGTATTATTGAGGAAATTTTATTCATTTGAAATGCAATAAAATGTGAACTTTGAAGTGTTCTATCTGACATGGTAGTGCACACAGCCAGCATGTTCTTGAACATTGACTGTAAGAAGGCCATAAATGAAGATATGTGCTTAAATGAATTTAGCAGCAGTATTGATCAGGGCCTTAATTATCCACTGCCATAAAGTGAGATACATTTTTCTACAAAATGCAGTATAATACTGAGAAATTTGATTATTTTATTTTATTTTAGACTATAACTTCCAAAGTTGCCCATTGTCCTTGTTGGCTAGAGAATTCTGACTGCTGAAGTCCAAGAAAGCAGTGTTTCTAAGTTCTGAGTATTGCATTGCCTTTGCATTTTTGTTAAACCAAGTGAAATATGTATTCCAATACAAGGAACGCCTAGAAAACAGTCCTCAGAATCCTACTGGTGATTCATGTATGCATACATTAAATTGTGGAATTCACCATGGCAAATTGCTGCTAACTGACAAGGCACCAGCCCCATTACAAGAGATGTGCTTGATTGTGTAATTCACTTTGTTAGCTAGGAGCAATTTCCTATGATGAGTTACCCAATTTAACTTATACACATGTATATCGTTAACAGGATTCTGGATGATAAAATCCTAGGGCATGATTAACTCTGAAAATTGGTCCTATGCAACAGTAGTTGCACAGATGGGTAGTACCAGTTGATGTCAGTGTTAGCGGATTGTATTATTACAACGTGCCTGAAGATACTTTCTTTTGTTCATTTCATTTGCTCACATTTTCCCATCTTGCAATGCACACCACAAACTTCTAGATTCTCTCCTCTTCTGTCTCATAAGTGCTTGTTCTGGATGTGTGCTTCACCACCTAATTTTCCTCAGTGGTTTCTGTTGGTACTTTCTCCTCTGGATATGAATAACAAGTGATTCCCTGACAGCTGCAGAATTAAGCTTCAATCCCAGCAGATAGGAATAGTTTAAACTGAATGGTAGCCAAGTTGGGAGCTAAATGATCTTTCAAAGGAGCATCATGGAATTTGCACAGCAAGCACTTGTCTGTAAGGATTAGCTGTTTATAACTTTTGTGCTTGTTTAATTTGCACTCCACCTTTCTCCTTGTAGAGGGACTCAAGAAGGATTACAAAGGGTGTAAAAACACAAATATATAAAACCAATCACTAGCATCCTCTTTTAACGTGGTATGATTGATTATCCTTGATTGCCTATTCACCATCATTTGGGTTTTATTGATTTATTTGACAGTTTTGACTGATTATATGTGGGGTTTCTGTTAGTACATTTTGATTTGTTTTATTTCATGTCTATCTCACCCTGGATGTAAACCACTCAGAGCAGTGTTTATCACTACTCAGCACAGTATGCAGGTTAAATAAATAAATAAATAAATACAATTATTTTTTTTAAAATAAACATATTAACTATTAAAAGCATGATCTAAAATCCTGCTGAAACATGTTAAAACCCATTTTAGAAAGATAAAATAATTCTCCACTTAAAAACCACTTCCTCACCAGTGGTTTACAAATGAAAAGCCTGCCTGAAAAGGATGGTCTTTACATGCCAGTGGAAGAACACAAAGAGAGGGCATCAGCCTGATGTCCTGTGCAAAGGAGTTCCGTAGCCTGGAAGCAGCCAGTGAAAATTATTTCTAATTATACAAATAGACATAAATGGGCATAGTGACTGTTGGTGGCACACAGATCTTTTATCCTGAAACTGAAATATCCCACTGCAGTTACTAAAGAACCTTTATTCAAGATACAAGGTCAAAGGCTCCTCATAATTTTCCATTCCACTCTGCCATGTCATGACTGTACCACCTCATTCTGCTGCCTGAGCCTGAAGGCCTTAGTTCCAGAACCTAAATTGTTTTTGAACAATGTGACTCTGATGACATTTCATGACTATATTTCATGACGAAAATTTAATTGGAATAGATAATTTCAGTCTATAGTGAATATTTTGTCATCATTTGTCTAAATCAAATCCTAGTCTCAATTTGACTGGACCCATTGAAATCAACCTGATTAACATAAGCAAGTCCCATTCACTTCATTGGCTATAATCAGGACCAAAATGTTATTAACAACTAATTAACATAAATATATATGGTTTAAATATGAGAGGCTTGAAGATTTATCAAAAACTTGTGTGTGTGTGCATGTGTGCATTTGCATGTTTCCTCCTTTTAGTAAGCTGTACACAATTTCAAAAGCTTGACTTGACAAATACCTAGGTTTTGTCGCAAGAAAAATAATCGTTCACTTGCTTAAATTGTTCTCGCCCCCATTTCTCAATAGTGTTTATACAGGCTAGTCTTTACAAATGTCCAAAATGGTTTGGTTATTTTTTTCCCGCCAAAATTTATTACACCTTCTTTTGTAACTGAAATTATGGCCTAAAGCGGGGGGGGGGGGGAACCCAAGTTGTTTTCTCCCATAGATTTTACTTTATCAGTCCATGCAGTTCTCTCAGACGGAAATCCATAATTCTTTCTTAGTGCGATAGTCAGTGAAAATTTGGGGGGATAAGAGAGGAGGGGGGAAGCAAATGCTGGTCCCACCCTCAGCGAAAACTGACAGGATCACAAAGCTTGTCATGTTAATTGAATGTGGTACACCACAAAGGATATGACCCTTTTTCTATCACACCACACCAGGTTCTCTTTTACGCCAGAAGGTAAAGAAAAAAAAGATTCTAATTAACCTTTCTTGGAGGCCTCAGCTTCCCTGAATATCACATGATAATTATGAAACTCACACTTACTCTCTTTTCTGTCTGTTTTTTATTAGCAAATGTTAGGTGAAGGATGCACCCACTATAATGTGTTCAAGTACTGTGTGCTCTGCCAGATGGATGCTTATAGCTACAGATATCCAGACCTCTTGCCTACAAACTACAATTAAAAGAGGAATTCTATATGTTCCTATATATACTGGCTGAAATCCTGTTGCTCAGTGTAGTAAGCTACACTAAAGTAGGTCCATTGGTGAGTCAACTCCTCCATAAGTTCCACTGACTCAAATTTGCCTACTCGATAGTGACTTACAAGGCTAAGCAACAGGATTTCAGCCACTGAATCTAGTGTGGTGTACAACAAAGTCAGTACAAGACTGCGGCTTTTGTGTTTGAGATTCTTCTTTCTGTTCTGAACAATGATGAAGGAAAAACAGACCACAAAGCAGCAGAGGGAAAGCACCTTGCATCCCATGGCTTTCCTCCCTCCCATTGACACGACTGTAATGTTTATTAGATTGTACCCATGTGGCCTATGGGCCACTCATCCAATGGTGCTTCCAGAATAGAAGGATCAGCCAACAGGGTGCTGTTGTTGCCTAGGGAATGCCCAATTGTGTTCACATTCCTCAAATTCCTTGGGGAGGCTACTTCCATGTCCTCCAGCTTAACCACTGTTTGTCCCCAAATACTTAGGTGTTACTTTGGATCTATAAGAAAGATTGCCAAAACATATAAAAGATCTCAAAGAATAATATTCTTCAAATCTGGAAGAAACAACAGAGCATGCCAGAGAATGTGGAAATGAAGAATTAGCCACCTCTAAAAAGGGATGGAATCCTAGGAAAGTTTATCCCCTCCTTTACACCCCATCACACAGTGAACTGGGTTACTTGGAAGTTACTCAACAGGCTGGAGTTGGAACCAAAGTGAGCCTCAGAAAACAGGAGGTTTGCACTGACATAGTTCTCTGTGTGTGCGGAGAAAGAACAGGCAATATTATATCTATGTCAGTGAACTCTATGCTACTCAGCAAGGTAGCATAGTAGTAGGATCAATCCCTACTGCCCAAATGGTCTTGATGGCACTCATTATTGGGTAACAATTATCTGATATATTTATTTATTGTACTGTGGTGTTTTAAACACCACGAAGATGAGCCAGCAGTGCAGCCAAAGGGAATGATTCAACCTATGCTGAAGTCAGGTTGTGGTTTGTAGCAAAGGTCTGTCATTCTCATCTGATGAGATTAGCATAGCCAACAGTGGGAGAAGATAAGAATTGTGGTCCCACATAATAGTCCCATTCAGGCATTCAAAAAGAGTTAATTTGAAAACATAAGCACTGGAGACTTCTGCCAGGACTCTACAGGCCACCCCCTGCCTATAAGCTATCTCCACATGGAAAGGTACTGTCAGAAGAAAGAGGCTTCTGCTACACATGGAATCTCTCTGTGGGGATTCTGAAAAATCCAAGTTTTTGATCAAGTGGAGAGGCTTCAGGTATCATGGACTGTCTTCTCATCAGACATGGACGCAGCGACACTCAGGGAGTGGGGTTAAAAACTTCCCTGCTCATGTTTTCAAAGTAACCATATTATTGAATGCTTTAATAGAGCCAACAGGTAAACAACCTCCCCCATCCCTGCTCTGAGGGATATGCTACAGCAACTCTGCATATACTACCTTGAGACCTGTAGACTCGAATAAATCCATCAAATATTACTTATTTTACATCAAATATTACATCAAATCCATCAAATATTACTTATAGAGTAGTCAAAACGACTAGATGGGCGGGATAAAAATGTAAGAAATAAATAAATAAATAAATATTATTCATTTAAGAGCATTTTTGTAGAAGTTTGCATTTTTAACGTGTCAAAGTGGTTTACTCAATAAACTTCATTAAAGCAATTCATTAAAAAACTATGGATTACTGACACTTAACAATCAGGAAAATAATAAGGACAACACATTGGTAAACAAAGAGAGTTTTAGTTGCTGGTGAAAAGAGCATACACTCATTGCACTGAGAACCCACTTCATTTCAGTGGGGAGATCATTCAATTGGAGGGGTGCCACAACAGAGAAGACACTCTGTACTGCAGCCAGATGAGTCTCACTAGATACAGTCACAAGGCCCATCAGTACAGTTGTGTTTGGCTTTTTCAATGCCATGCTATATCCACTATTTTACTCTTTAGAGCAAGCAAGCAATAATTAGTATATGAAGCAGCAAGACTTAAAAGTGTGTTTCCAAGATGGCATTGCTTCCCACGGTTTCATATGGAGTGCACACTTCAGCGTTTCAAATTCAAAGAAGAATGTGGGAAGCAAAACAAAGGTTTTTTTAGGAACACAGTGTAGCATGATTGTAACTAACAAGGCTACCTACAACATATCTGACTGAAAAGCAGAAAGAACAGAGAGGAAGAGGAAATGGCCTCCTGCAATTTCCTGCTACAGATACAGACAGTTATCGCCAGCAAAAGAACAATCTTATACCAAATAAGATGAAGTGTAATCTTCTGTGTTTGTTTAAGTTTAAATAAGGTCGTCTCCATTCTATGCATTAGCTACAGTCTGTGCTCAGTTCTACTGCAGTCAAATAATGGGTTGCATTGTTTGTAAAACTACAGGAGTGAAACTAAAAGTAATATGAAACAAAAGATTGTGGGGGAAGGAAAAGCCTGGTACTTACAGGTCTATCATAATTAATACTTTTGAGTTACTAAACTCTATCCTGTGTATCAACCCTACACTGTAACCCTGCACCATCATGTGTGGGAGTAAATCCTACTGAATGCTATCGGACTTAATTCCAACAAAATGTCCATGTTGTATGGTGCTGTTAGTTCCACTGCCCCCACTTCCCAAGCAATCTTATATTAGCTGTTATCCAAAAGATTATTATTTTCTTATTAAATATTAGTCGGATTCAGTCTGTGATCTATAATTCAAGTACGACTTGAAATCCTGCAGGGATTATGTTGATCTTCTCTAAACAAAATGTTTTGCCTCGAGTGCAGGAGGGAGGAATCTTTGCCCCTTCAGTCATTTTTGATTACAAATGTCACAGTAAGGAGTGGGAGGTTTTTTTGTTTGTTTGTTTGTTTGTTTGTTTTTGGACTGCTACTCCCAGAATCCACTAGGAATTCCCCCAGAAACAAAAGTTCCATTTTATCCTCTGCTTTAATGACTGCTGTTTCCACCCACTCACACTGCTCCAATCAGAATAAATCACATTGTGATTATTTTAATACATTTCATTATTTAATACCTTTATGTTGACTCTTTTAAATTAATCTTTTATTTTAACATTGATAGTTGCCTTGAGCACTATCATTTTAAGCAGAAAAGCAGAATATAAATGTGATCAAATTATGAAATAAATAAAAAAAATACTTGTAATAGGTAATGGGAATTAATCACTTTTAAAAGTAAATTCTAAAGCTCAGACAAGGGAATAATTGAAACAAGCCCATAGACAGACTGTGCTCAGGCAAAGGGGGCATTCACCACCACACTGAATTTAAGGTAAAGGGAATTAATCACTTTTAATAAACCTCCCTTGGTTGGCAAGGTACACTAGCTGAAGTCCAAAACATCTGGAAGACCACACATTGGAGAAGTCAAGAGTAAAGGATCAGGTGATATTGTATTTGCAACTTGCAGGACTCTGCAGAGCAAGAGACTGGATTCAAAGAACATAACCAAAGCTGATATGATAAAACTGCTTCAGATACCCCAAAAACATTCAACATTAATCTAAAAAAAGAGGAATATTCTATACTGAAGTGTGAAACATTAGACTTTTTCTTGCTGTGAACACTCCTAAGACATTCCCTTTTTTGTAACATGAGCTGAAGGAAAAGATGCTTCTCCATTTTCAGCAGCTGACAGACTGACAGTCGAATCTAATTTCAACATCGATAACAGACTAGAATTCCCTACCACATATTAGGACAGCAGGGTTGTTTATGGGGTCCATTACAGACAATGTGGTAGACACAGCTGTGTTCTCCTACACATGGGAGCAGCTGGAGGAGTTCATGGACAACCAAAGGGCCTCTGAGTGGGCTGATCTCTACATTCTCAGAGGCTGCCATCACTGCTTCTCAACATCTGCTTGTCTGAGGCAGTCACTTGATTTTGCCTCTTCATAGGACCAGCCCTGTCATTCCTACCAATTTGTTTCTGCAAATGTGAGTCACTTAGTAATCTCTCTGGGTATGTAAAGACTAGCCCACTCAGAGAACTTGGTATGATGCACCCTTCAGATTCTCTAAGGAACATATCTAAGGACACATTATTGGATTATTGGAAGACCTTCCAAAAAATCATTGTAGAAGACAGCTGATTAAGTAATATTATTATCCAGAGAATATCTTTTAAGTAATTTAAATTAAGTGTCTTAATCTAAACTTGTTCAGACACTAATCTTGGAACCTTTGAAATATAAGAAACATATATTCATCTTTTTGAAGAATATTTTTATTTATTTATTTAAAATATTTACCCCGCCTTTCTCCTAGAAAAGATCCAACACAGCTGTTGTCGTGTGAAAAGTCACACCCAACTTCTACCAAAAGAGTTTGAAAGGTATCCTGTGGTACTTCAGGAGTGGTTTTACCATTGCCACCCCCTCAGTAAGTTTCTATGGCCAAGTAGGGATTTGAACCCAGGTCTCCTTGTCAGAAAAGGGTGACTACTGGATCTTTTGTATCCCAAGAAGAACAACATTAAACAGCAAAGGACCTCACAAGACACATTAATAAATGCAAAATGAATATACTTTATTACCTATTGATTACAATGCTAAACAAAGGGGGTTCATGCATTCAGCACATTCACACCACATAAATACTCACCAAAGAGAGAAGAATTTTTTATTTGCATTGTCCAAGTTCCAAAGAAAGTAGTTAGTTCCAAAAGCCTTTTGTTCTCAGCAGACAAATTATGGTTGCCCAGACCCCTCTTTTTATATTCTTTTTAGGCAGGTTGCTAGCTGGGCATGCACATTAGATGTTTCTTTGTTTCCCCCTAGATATATGGTCCTTATCACTTATTGTGAAGTACGGAATGCTTAATGTGTCTTCCATCACTTAGTGGACAGGTGTGGAATCTGCTTGCTCAGGAGGATCCTTGTACCAGGGCCTTCTTAACCCCCGAGTTTGCTCTTCTCCCTCATTTAGCAGCAGATGTTTTTTGTCAACTTACTGAAAGCATAGTTCAAAACGTTCAGTTCAATACTTGAATTTCTCACAATGAGGGCTTATAGCCAGAAATACAAAGTCCCATAGTTCCTCTGGTTCTGTTGGTCTCCATCTTTGTGTCCTAACTCTCTCTCTGGTTCTTCACCTTATCCAGGCCAAACATGCACATGCCTTACATACTTTCCCTCTTGGTTTATGATTACATTATAAACCACTTAAAAATCATAGTCTTTTGTAATAGTAGAAACAACAGCAACTTTCGTAGTAGTAATAGATGAACAATATGCAAGAGTACATTGTATCATGCAGCAAGAGACTAATACTATAGCAATAAGCAGAATAATATAAACAATATTTTCAACCATTGAAGATTTGGCAACCACCCTGTTAATAAATCCCATCAAGATTTGAATCCAATACTCATTCATCACCCTCATATACTTTGAATTTAAACCAGCTTGCGATATCCAGAGTGGCAGTGGGTATAATTGACCACCCTTGTAAACCTGATGCCGGACCATGCAAGGAAACCCAACAATGTGTAGCATTTATTTCTTTGTTCATGTTTTTCACCAATTGATGGAATGCATTTTTTTCCCATCTAGCATACCCAAATTCAATGATCATCAATAAAATTCCCATTTGCAATAATTTCCACATTGTATTCGACTGTTTTCTCTTCGGCCACAAGGTGTCAATTGCAAGTTTGTGTTGGTATTGTAAGTTTTCTAGTGGAATGTGAAGTGTAGGAATTTCTCCTATTAAAATATTATTTGGCTGCAGCCTTCAAGCAATAAAGCAAAAACACACATACAAAACTGTTTTTAAACAGATAAAACTGAAAATACAAAATATAAATGTGTTATCTTCTTTCTTCACGTACCCAAACAGTTAAATCTTGTGTATACACTATTTCTTATTCATACACAGTATATATTAAGACAAAAATAACAAGGAAGCACTTCCCACAAAACCCTCAAAAGAGAGAAAAATAGAAAAGAATAGAAAAAGGATAATAATAATTGTAATAATTTAAAAATAATAATAATAAAAAAATCTTCAGATGTTGGTGGCCACTTTATCCCTAAAGGAAAATAAAGTCTGAATTTTATTAGTTGTTTCCTCCCACTTTTGCTGGTCCTTTATCTGTAACAAATAAGTTGGATAAATAGAATTCAAAATAACATAGGGTCCTCTCCAGCGTGGTCTCAACAAGGTTCCTTGGTACCTAAATGCAAATATGTTACTTGTGTTCCTATAGGAAACATAGCTTTATCAGACATAACTTTTTTCCTTTACCTCATTAGCTTGATTCCATTGTTCTTGAATTTCTTCCTGTTATCTATTTCTTTCCTGTAACAGGTTAAACCAATAATCCTCTGGCATTTCATCATAATCATGGGGAAATCCCAAACACATTTTTGTTCCAAACAGTATCTCATAAGGGGAGTATCCCCACATTCCAATTGGTGAACTCCTCATTGCGGCCAACACTATTGGTAATTTTTCAACCCAGTCTTTACCATTTTCTTTCACTAATTTCCTTAACATCCCTTTTATTGTTTGGTTTGCTCTTTCCAATACCTTTTATATCCCTTAAGTCTTTTAAAAAGCCATATTGTGTCATTTTTGCAATTTTAGTTTCCACTTCCTTAGGGGTTTCTCCTCTCTTGACTAATTGATCCACTGTATTGTTTCCTATTGCTAACCAATCTCCCCCCTCTGGTTGATGGGTTTTTATTCAATAAAAGAGCACATCAACCTCACCTGTTTGTAGTTTGTCATAAATTTGTTTCCAATGTTGTCTGCATTTTTCCAATCATCCTTAGCCCAAAACCAAATATACTCTGATATTCCTTTGTAGACATATTCGCTGTCAGTGACAACATGATGCTGACTTGACCTGTTTTCTTCCTGCAAAGTCTTAAGGACTTGCAAAACAGCCTGAACTTCTGCTTCTTGTGCACCAAAAGAGTTTGGTAGTTCTCCCCTTTCTTGTAAAAGCAAGCCTTGCTTTGCTTTCCTCTGTTAATGGTGAAGCAAAGAAACAATTAGAGGGATCAATACCTGAATATCAGTCTGTATTAGCCCCTAATTGGGCTATGGTATCCACAATGTTAGCTACCACGGGAGCCATGGCTGGTGTAGCCTGGTTCAATTTCCTGTAGTCCACCACAATCATATTTAGATGTTGCATGTACTCCACCTGGATCAATCTGTTCCCACTCCTCCTTTTTCTCAAATCCTTCACCTTAAAACTGAAACTTTTTCCTAATGATTTCTGGGGTTGGGCTTGGTATCGTTGCACCACCCTTTTCCAAGAGCTACCTGCTTTTACTGTCCCCTCTTCCCAAAAACTACACAAACACAAAACTTTTTCAACAGGCCCCACCCTTTTCCAAGAGCTACCTGCTTTTATTGTCCCCTCTTCTGAAAAACCACACAAACACAAAACTTTTAAAAACGTTTACTAATGATTTCCTGATGTATTTTATTCTTAGTACTAAACAATGCTCGATAGTCTATATTTTCAGTAGACATAAAATAGGAGTGAGTGAGCAAGGAGAACAGATAGTAAAGGAGAAGAGAGAGGAAGAATTTTAAGTTTGGGAGAAAACTTGAGGGAGAAAAGCACATTCTTTGTGAATTGATTTATTCTGAAGTGCTAGTTTTCCACAGACTCAAATTAAAAAACAAACAAACCACACAGTACCTGAGTCCCTTTTCTGTACAAGAGAGTGGAAATTAGCACTAGTCTCCCTGTTGAGTATTCAGATGTTAAACAAAGTCACCTAGACTATGCTTAATTCAGCATCCTTTATGTACAGGAAAAGTCTTGGTGGCTGGACAACATAGAATCAGCCTATAGACTATCTATAGTATCTATAGACACAGCTTTCAGGCTGGAGGCTGAAGAGCAGATCACAGTAAATAAAACTGTTTTTTATAGACGAAAAAGATCAAGCTCTTAAAAAAATGTAGTGCTTGGAAAACCTCAGAGAAAGCAGGAAGTCAGAATAGTCAGGGAGAGAGAGGGGAGGGATTAGAGGGAGAGCCAGACAAAGAAAAAGAAAAATTTGGAGCACAGAAAATTAGCCTAAAACAAGGTCAAAAACATGCAAATACATACTTATACTTTAGGGTCAAAACAACAACAACAACAAACAATACAATTTCTGAGAGAAGCACAAGTCCTCAGGAACTCACAGATATCACACTCACACCCATTCACAACAAACATAAGGGAAAATAGTAAGGGAAATGTTCAATATTTTCTCACCCCTTTTCCTTTACTGTTTATTATTTTCTTGTTCCTTGGGATACCCTGTTTGGGAAACCCTTCTTGGGAAACCCTGCTCCTTGGGATACCCTGCTCGCTGCTCCATTTCTGTCACAAAAGGGTGACTACTGGATCTTTTGTATCCCAAGAAGAACAACATTAAACAGCAAAGGACCTCACAAGACACATTAATAAATGCAAAATGAATATACTTTATTACCTATTGATTACAATGCTAAATAAAGGGGGTTCATGCATTCCGCACATTCACACCACATACATACTCACCAAAGAGAGAAGAATTCTTTATTTGCATTGTCCAAGTTCCAAAGAAAGTAGTTAGTTCCAAAAGCCTTTTGTTCTCAGCAGACAAATTATGGTTACCCAGACCCCTCTTTTTATATTCCTTTTAGGCAGGTTGCTAGCTGGGCATGCACATTAGATGTTTCTTTGTTTCCCCCTAGATATATGGTCCTTATCACTTATTGTGAAGTACGGAATGCTTAATGTGTCTTCCATCACTTAGTGGACAGGTGTGGAATCTGCTTGATCCTATATAAATCGATTCTCTTCACATTGTTTTGTTCAATATGACTAAAACAACTGTTGTTTTTAATTGTGCCTCTGTGTGGTGCTTCTGGGTTTTGGACTGCAGCAACAGTGCCATCCGTCTGATTTTTTTAATATATATATATATATATTAAAAAAGAGCTCTGCATCACTTCAGTTATGTAATTTTAAAAGCCCCCACTTGCCGCTCCCAAAAAACTCACACTGCAGGCAAACAAAAGAGGACTTCCTGGTGCATTGTTATTACTTTTTCCCCCTGTTCTGGCACTTCCCTTTTAGTATTGGGTGTTTCTTTTTGTTTTTTGTCACCCACAACCACCCACAACCATCAATCACCAACGTTTTATAAGCAGTAGCCAATTGTTTACAGTCCATAATTGAAAGCAGAATTGCTAATTTCAAAGTGAACACATACATTGACTTATAACTTATGTGACTTGAAACCAACTTAAAATACTACGGAGCTGAAATCAAAACAAATCACCAGTGTAACTAGGCCCTCAGTATAAACTGCTAACATAATGGGAGTACCTCATTTCCCTCTAATAACACTGTTCTTTTCCCAGTCGAGCCTGGTGACATCAAGGGATAACAGGAGCTATAATAAGAGCTTGGAAATGTTACCAATGGCCATATGAGTTTTAACAAGAACAACAAACTTCTCAAGCTCTGCTTGTAGTCCACAAAACTGGAAGGGAATTAGGTTTGGTGAAGGCTACACCACCAGCCCTACCCATGTAGTCTGCTTTTTTAAATGGTATTCTGCACTGGCTGGCATCTTATGAATTTGCTCATAGTTAGCACAATGGTATCACATGGCTGACTTTGCCCACTGACACATCTAAATCCTTATATTATAACATGAATTTTTACTTTTGTTTTGAATTATGCAAAAAAAAAAACAACTTTAATACGTAGAGCAATGTTGTCCCTTCTCTGTTTTTCAATGCATGCAAAGGCCCCTACATAAACTAATCTTTCTGATCTCCTTCTAATCTTCTTATGTCCCTTATTGGTATAGAATCTAGATATGCAAAGCACATGAATGCCTCATTTCCAGTCCTCTATGAAGTACTGTTGTAATGAATCATGAAAGCTTAATTGCCCATCCAAAATCATACAGGAAGTTTGTAACAGAGAGAGTAAAGGCCAAGCCATGACACTCAGACAGCCTACCCATTTAACCATTCTTCTGTCGTATATTTGTGTCTCTAATGATAATTTAACAGATAACTTTATCACAAGGCATGGCAAAGGCCATGGGCAAGACTCTAGTAATGATGAGAAATAGCTGCAAGGCAACAAAGGGCTACTCAGAAAAACTGTGGAAAGGAAATTGGGTAGGAGAAACTCATAAAAAGATTGGCCTACTTGGAGAGGAGGAGAAAAAAGAAAGAAAGATTGTACAATGTCTGAGTTACACAGTCTTCTTTCTGTATAAGATGTTCTCTTTTTTATTTTAAAGGCCCGGGTAGCTCTGAAAGGCCCATCACAGGAATTACTGGAAAGAAGGGTTAGAATACCAACCTCCACCCCACCCACCCCCCAAAAAACCTCCAGTGTACACATTGGTCAGTCTGACAAGAGGTCAGACAAGCCCTGAAAACAAGATCTACTGTCTGGATATTGAATTAATGGTGCATTTTCCTCTGTCACTTGGCAATGATTTTTAGTTCATAATTCTTTGCTCTGTTCCCAGTTACTATCATTGGAAGAGCAGTGTCTCTAGGAGAAGAGGCTGTGGCGCAGCACAGTTTTTGTGTGCACAACATCCTGTCTTTGAACCCCTGTTCCTCTTGTCCAGGAAATTTAGGGTTAAGACATTCAACAAAGCTGATTTCATCTACATTGAAATAAAACTGGCAAGGAGTGACCAGTAGTTTTACTCCGTGTAAAACAATTTGATATCTGGTGGAACTTCACAGTACAAAGCAAACACAGGAGAGTGTGGATGCAAGGGACATTTGCAGGGAAGAGCAAGCTGGAAATCACCTCCGGGCTGTCTTTTTAAAATCTCCTGATAGCTATATAGAAGAGGCTGGCTGGATAGGTCAGTGAATTTGATACTAGAGACTGAGGGTTTGATTCCCCACTGTTCCTCTGGGGAGAAGAGCTAGCCTGTGTGGTCTTGGGCCTATGAAAACAGCCAGCCTAAGCATGCCCCCAGAAGAAGGGAATGGTAAACCACTTCTGAGTACTCTATACTAAGAAAACACTGGAAAGAGTCACTATAAGTTGGAATTGTTTTGATGACATGTGAGTACTAATTATATAAAAGAGAGCAGAATGGTGGTGACAAAGTACATTTTAAGAAGAAAGATTAAAAATATTTCCTATTTTCCCAATGTCCACATTACTCCAGCAAAGGTGCTTAGGGACACAGTAGTAGGCAGACACTGTATATCCATCCCTGTATAATTTGCCTGTGTTAATTTTGGATGGCCATCTAATGGAAACCTCCATCTTTTCTCTCAACAAGCATTGTTTGAGAGCCTCTGAAAGTTCATTTACCAGAATTCTTGCCCCTGATGTGTTGAGGGATTTACAGTTGGAATAGAAACTAAAAATTAAAATATGACGTGCCAATGTAAACGTTTCCTGTTAAATGACTTTATTGCTGTGTGGATTCTAATGCAACCGGCTAGATCCTGATTATGCCAAAAGAGCAGTGTATGTTTCATGCAGACATAAGAGCTAAAAATAATAGCAGTGTATTAGACTTGATGTCTGCTGAAGCAGAAAACACCTGCAGTTGCTGAGCCTAGCATGAGAGACATACAAATTCTTCTTTGTTAGTTTTGCAGTGGTTGCCCTTTTAGCATAAAAGTGAAGCTGTGTGAAAGCTGACAATTTTGTCTCATAGAGATTTGTGAGAGTTTTGTCACAACTCTTAGTAGAGTTGCAAGGGTGTAATAACCCCCCCCCCAAAAAAAAACAAACCACTTTGAATTTTACATCCTATTATTCCCAGCTTTCAGGCCACCTTTGATTTATTTTTTCTCAATCCTCCACAGGTATAATATTTTCTCCATACCCATAAATATGGAAGAGGTGGTTTACAATCCAGATAGGACTAAGATTTGTGCCTAGAGCAAACAGTTAAAAAACAACAACCAAAAACCAAAAAAGCCCCAAGTATCTTATCCTTTGATGACGGCAGAATGTAAAAACATGTCACTCACTTGACCTTTTAATTTGCTTCTTTATGGTTTTTAAGAGAGAGAGGAGCCCACCTGCTGTAGCAACAAAACTAGGTGCAACAGATGCAAACGTTATCCCAATGACAATGACATTTGAAGATGTGATCCCCACCCCATCTTTCTTGATCATGTTTTAATCAATTTTATGGCTCACATCTAAGGCATGCCAACTGTACATGCGATTGTGAGATATTCATTGTGACGATTTACCATGTGGGCCCTGCTTGTTTCACCAAACAACAAGCTCACATTACGTATCCCACCATGTCCTTTAACAAGCTGCCACCAGTTGGTCTCTTTACCAACTATGTTTCCTGTGAAAGACTGAGGTCCATTCAGTACTTAACTTTGAAATAAGAACAGGTTTATTGGTTACAAGTTGTTTCAGGAATAGTTCTTAAGCGCATTCTTAAAGTTACACAAAGCGTTCAGTATTTTCCTTTAACCTCTTCTATACTTAACTAATACAGATAACACTCTGACTGTTCACTCCCTAAACTCTCTCTCTGCCTCAAAACCCAAACCTTCTCTTCAACCTTCTCTTCAAACCTCTATCTCTTCCTCTCTCTATCTACTCCTCTCTACTCTACACTCTGCTTCAGCCCCTCTGCCTCCCAACAGCTCCCTATTGGTTCATGCCAATGCACTGCTGAATATGCATGACAGGGTGACCACTACATTCATCATCAGTGTTTGTTTCATTTTTAATAATAAGTCTTGTTTTCAATACTCTTTCTTGTTTAGTAAGAAGTGATGGACATGAATTTCTGTTAAGAAGGTGCAAAGTTAGGTGTGACAATAAAGGCTTGTTGTAAAACTTTGACAAAAATATGACTTACAAACTTATCAGGTTGAGTATTTCAGAATAAATGAGAAAATCCCTGCCTGTGATGGCAAAAACAGGCAGTAGATGTTGGTAGGATTGGTGCTTTGAGAACAAGAGGGAGATCCCAACAGATCAGAGGAGAACATGCTAAGCTCTGCTTTATGGCATCTCTTCAAATGTATGAATACATGTAGCCTTATTCAATCCTTTGAACCATTTACATTTAAGAGCTAAAACTATGTTCTGTTTAAGATCATAGACAATGAGCTGAGAAGTGCCTGATTCAGACTGCAATTCCACCATGAACTGTCTGGGTGGTCTATAATGAGTCATCACCTCTCAGCAGTGGCATAGTGGAGCCAGTATTTATAGGTTCAAAGAACAGGGATGATGGCATCATCTGCCTCCCCCCAGCATCTGTATTCCCTTGAAACTCAGCTGCAGTCTTCACAGGAGTAGGGATAAGATGTTCCCAGCAACAAAATATTGTGAGGGATTGCTCATGTAGTGCAAAATATTTCAGCTGGCTTGACCTGGTATCGTTAATTAAAACCCGTCCACTTTACAAAATGCCTGCTCCTGATGGAGAGGAAAATGGCTAGCACTGGTTTGTTGATATGATTTGTTGATAGTAATCTTCATGACGGTCTCTTCATGGGATGTGTGGCTATGAAGACCATCATAATGATCACCTTTACTTCAAAATTATGATTACATCACTGTCTCTCAGTTTCAATACGATAACGGTTAACTTACAAGACAGTAGTAAAGATTGCTAAGACAATGGATTGTGCTGATGAGTGGATTTACCTCACTAGAATATAATTATGTTCACTTAAGTTAATGAATCTGGTTTCCACTGGTACTTCCTTATCTACTGCACTCATGGATGCCAGAGCCCATTCAATTCCAGAGGATCTACTAACCTCCAGAAACAACTTTGCAGAAAAATGTAGAAAGCCTAAATGGGTAGGAGGGCTGGGGAAAACCAGGTGCTCCAACATTCATGAGAAGTGTTTTCTGTGAAGGCAAGAGTAGGAAATACTGTACCTTCAGGCCAAAACCCCCAAATTTCTGAAGGGCCTTGGGGGTTGCATTCTCGTAGCTGACAAATCCAGGACTGGGTGAACCCAAACAAAATATGGTGAGGCCAACTGTAATTCTTACTCATTAGGATATTTTCCCAGTTGGCATACAAAGGACAGCTCGGGTCTATACCTTCTCAGCCAAAATGAAGCCCTAACACAGCAGCTTTCCTGCCTGCAAAACTCAGCTCTGTTTCATGCAGAGTTATTTCTTTAGGTTTCAATACCTTAAATACCATCTGTATCATTGAAATACCAGAATGAGGTAGCAGAAGATGCTTGTGGATTAGAGGAGGAAGTCCTGTGAGCAGAATTTACCCATCACTGCAATAAAGCAAAGGGACTACTTGATACAACCCCGTTTATGTGTTGCAGGAAATGTGTTCAATAAATCCCATGTATTTGCATTTAATATTCTGTTACAACACACCAAGATTTTAGTTTGGTTTTATTTCACCATGCATCAGCAGCACACGTCAGCTAGTCTCCATACGTTAGAGGCACAGTTCAGTGGATTGTGCTGCACTGTGGTTTATCAACTTCATCAGACCTTTGCCCAAGTTCTGTTGAATTTCTGTCAGCCATGCCACTGTTAAGAAAGTGCTACAATAAATAAAGTGGGAGGCTTACTTTGCATAATTTCTGCTATTTATTTCATTCATTCATTCATTCATTCATTTAAATTTAATATACGGCTCCCACTAGAGCTGTAGCACTACTTTGGGTGGTTCACAGTTAAATACAGCTAGTCTGTTTGTGAAGGGCCAGCATTAGCCATGCTGCCTGGAGAGTTCCAGGAACTGTAGGGTTGTTTTTTTAATGATTTTCCAAGCTGAGATACCATACTTACCTCTTGTCATGAATCCAGGAAACACTGAGGCTTATATTTGATTAGTTTGCAGTCCAATAAACTGTCAGAACTACTGATGGGTCATATCCCACTTCTTTCCAATGACCTCTAGGTACATGAGTGTTCTCTTCTTCCCCATCCTATGTTTACTATGAGTCTGTGGGGTAGATCAGGATGACAACAAGTGGCTAAGCCAAGCATACTCAATGAGTTTCATGGCTCAATGGGAACATGAATCCCCAGCTCCTGTCCAGCAATCTAACTGCTGTACCAGACTGGCTTTCTATAGATGGCACCATTGCTTAGTGATGGAACAGAAGCACCAGCTTACCTGCAAAGCATCCCATGTTCAATCCCCAGCATCTTCATCTTATGTGGATAGATGATGACAACCCTATCTGAGACCCTGGAAAGGTCAGTCAGAGCAGATAATGCCGAGCTGGGCTGTTTCACTCTAAGGTCTGCTCATATCCAAGGCAGCTTTTATACAAATCTTGAAATATAATAATCTTAATTGCAGAGCATGAAGGGACCCTATGGACCATCAAGTCCAGCCCCTGTGAATGAGGCACAGCAGGGAATTGTACCCACAACCCCTGGCTTTGCAACCAGACGCTTAAACCACTGAGCTATGATATTTGAAATCCACACCCCAGCTATTTAACAGACTTAAATATTCCTACAATTTTCTGGATTCACAATAGTGCAGAAACCTCGTTGCATGGTGCTAGCAATCCTGTTCTGAAAATATCAACAACTGCTCAACTGTTATTATTTCATTGCATTCAATAATACTATTCTTTCCCCTTTTCTTATACAGTGATTTATTTTTGTAATGGAAAACATGTTTATATATACTATTTTTAAATATGTATAAATATTCTCTATATATGACCAAGCAGGCAATTCATAGGCCACTTTCACCAGTACATTCTCATTGATGTAAAAAACACTACTACATCTGGTCTCCAAATTGTCTCCTAAGGAAAAATATTACAATTAAGCACACTACAAACTATGAGTTTCACTGATTTCAAGACAACTGCTATCAGAGCCTTTACAACCCTAGGGGTACAAATTAATTTATGTGCATTTTACTTCACATCCTTTTTATATACTAAACAAAACAGACCGAAACAAAAACACCACAAAAACCCAGGAAAATAAAAATGCTACATGACCTGAGTGGATTTGTTTATAAAAGTTGCCCCCCCCCCTTTTTGCCTTAGATCAGTTTTTTCTCCCTGGTTTTTGGTTTTTTGTGTGTGTGTGTGTGTGTTTTTTTTTTTTTTTGCAAGACCTATTAAATATAGATTCCCTTGTATAAACTGGTGATCGCGTTTCAGGCTGCCTGCTGACTGGAAGCCTCCTTTTAACACCCTTAATACACTCACCTCCCCCCTTTCACTCACTGACTCCTGTTTCCGACACTCTCCAACAACAGCTCCTTTCTTTCAGTAGGTCGTTGCACTCCACAAAAGCTGCTTCTGAGCCCTTGTTCACAGGGCCTTTGTGTGTTGTTATGCTGGGGACTAAACCACACCAGTTTGAGATCAAAAGCATCAGTTAAACAGAAGTGGTTGGAGGTTGTTGATTTTACTTCAGACTGTTTCATCTTGCCTTTAAGCTTCTTCTTTTGTGCTTCTTCTTCTTCTTCTTCTTCTTTTTTTTAAAGAAAGCCCACTTCTGCCAGCAGAATTAGAAAAATCAAACAGACCCACCACTACAGATTGTTGTTATGGATCAACTGCGACAGCCCTTTCTGTGTAAATCAGGATTACTGAATGTAGTGCAAGTCCCGGTACAGAAATTTTACGTACCAGAAATTTAGTCATTAACTGGGGTTTTCCTCTTCATGGCTTGCAGAGAAGTAGTAATGTCATCTGCTGCCTACTCTTTTTTCCAAATTTCTTAGAATATATACAGATCCTCAGTGTAGTGTTGCCTGACCTTTACTAGAGCAAGATGTATTGGTTTAAACATATACTGTAAAGTTTCAAGACTTGTTTCCTACTCCAATGTGTATTTAATCATCATCATCATGTGCCATCAAGTCAATTCTGATTTTTGGCTACCCTTTTCAGAGTTTTCCAGGTAGAAAACTCTTCTGGGGGCTTCTGGGGATTATGCAGCTTGCCCAAGGCCACACAGACTGGCTCTTCTCCCTGGAGGTACAGTGGGGAATCAAACTCCCATGAATATTGCAGCCCCTATTACTCTAGTTTTCATTAGCCTTTTTTTCTCTTAATCCTCTATTGCTTGAAAGAGAGGCTTCTACAGAATATTTGGGTTTAGAGACCAGTTTTTTTAAAAAATCAAAGGGTAGGAGTTGACTCATTGGCTCCCACACATTCACTTGAGTGTGTTTCTAGCAAAGAATCTCTCTATCATACAGTTACAGCTTTTTGATACTACTGTAACTGCCATGGTTCCACCCTACTGTATCCTGGATTTATAGTTAATGAGATACTTAGAATTCTTACTAGAATTACTTAGAACTCTGGTGTACTCTCATGAATAAGATAAGAGAACTCTACATTCTTCATGAAATCCCAGGGTACCTTAAGATGCATCCATAGCAATTAATGTGATATCAAACTGCATAGTGTGTGTACACTCCCCAATTCAAACTCCTTCAGTTCTCAGCCAGAGCCACACTTTAAGGATCAATGGTGTGAGGCTTCCAAAATTCCTATCATCTTAAAATAGAATAAGAAATGATGGCAAAACAGGAGGGAAGGTTGGCAGTGAGTACATGCAGAACTGGGATGGCTCTACCCTTAGGCAGAATGAAGCAGCAGATTCTAGGAGAGGGGAGAAAACCTGTGAAAGGGAAAGCTGTATGCCCTGAGGCCTGTCCTGTGCCCTAATCTACGTACGTTATTAGCTTCTGGAGCAGTGGCATTCTTGAAAACAGATTTGACTTCTAGTTCTGTTGGGTTTTCTGCACAGAATGAGAGGGACACCATTTTATTCGTTTCCTTGCACAGCCATGCTGCAGAAGTCCACTCTTTGCACTTACCCCACTTGCTATAGTCTCCCTTTCTTTTCTCCACAGAAACACCTCATATTCTAAATCTACAGTTTTAGTATCACTGGGAAGTTGCTTAGTTTTCACATATTTATCAAGCTCTTTCAGTTGTGCTTTCGGTCCCATCTGCAATTTAATAGGGAAAGGCTTTTGCAATCAAGAACGAATAAATGGTTGCGTGAGGCAGAGCTGCTCTGCATCTTTCTTTCTGTGAAGTTTTAGGGAAGCAGACACCTTAGAGGCAGGCATCCTGTTCTCTGCAAAACAACTGTCAGTTAAAGCAGCCTTGTAAGAGTGAGAAAACCACAGACTTCTGAGTCGAGCTGATAACAGGCCTCAGCAGCTTTTGCAGAAGTTCCGTCTCTACAAAATTCTGATGAAAATATGCTTGTGTGTCACTGGCTCTTTCCTGTTTCTCGCTTTTTTAGCACTGCTATTTCATGCTGCTAAGTTCTGCAACACTTTTTTCAGTTACACGCTCATCTGTCATGTTCATAACCTGCATTTTGACTCATCTACCAGTTGTTGTTCAGGTGCCTTTTCAAAAGAACTGGCATTTTACCAAATCAACTGAAGCAGTCTTTGAAACAGGTTTCATTTATTATTTTATTTAAAGACAGAAGTCCATGGCATGTACTAATAACAAGACATCTTGGGATTCTCATTGTCCTCTAGACTTCAGCTTCAGTCTTGTTATTGTGAAAATAAATAATTGTTCACTGTTTATGGGGGCCTTTGTTTTCTCTAGGGAAGGAAGGCCAAGGCGTTATGTGCCAAAGCATAGTGCCATAGTTACATAAGGAAATCAGCTCATGCTTTGAGTAGCTACACTAGGAAGCATCAAAGTCATTTTGCATGACTTGTTATTCACCTTTCAATAAGAAGAATTGTTCGATTCATTCTGTAGACCTCTGGTGATAAAAAGTAAATTAGGTTCTCACTTTCATTCTGCTTTCCCTTTTTTTTTTTTTTTACAAACCATGGTCTTCAATCTGTTATATATATGTGGTAGAACACCATAGGAGCCCTTCTCCGGTAGACCCTTCCCCAGTACAGTAACTTTTGCAAGCTAGAATCACAACCCCTCTCCCATTCCCCTCTCCTTCTAGGCTGAGAGATGATTTAATTGAAAACACTGGTGTAAGTGTCCATTTTAGGGCACCAAGAAATGAAAACAGCAAGAGAAGGATTCTTTTAAACTGCTTGGAGTACCATTGTAATAAGTATCATGTCCTTCCCTGAGAGGCAGGTGGTGAACTGTGGTGGAAAGCACCAGTAAAAAGTCCCTGTCTTTGGAGTTCTGTTCTTAGCAACATTTGATTATGATTGTCAGTATTGTCTTTTCTGCACATCTTTATTTGTCCAAGCTTTTTAGCTGTTTCAAATGCTTTTTTCACAAATGATCTTAAGCCTGATCTTGATCTGGATTTAATATTTGTTTTTATTATTATTCTATCATTTTTATCATTTAGTCTATGTAATGTAAGCTCAATTTCTACTGAAATCTGTTAGACATATGTTAGATTTTACCATATTAAGAGATATGCTCCATTTGGGACTGACATTGGATTTAATCCTTCATGATTTTATTGGTTTTAGTTGTCTCTTTTGTAAGATGCTTTGGAAAACGATTGGGGCTGGAGAGTAAAGCAAAATGAATTATTATTTTTTTAAAAAAATAGATCTGCTGTAGGTATATGATTACTTTGATTACTACAGAGTAATTGAACAGTAAACATATTTGTTATCCATATTCATTTTTAATAGCTTTTAGTATCTCTACTCTGCATGTGCAACAACCGCCTTTCACAAAGCTGGCCGTTTCTTAGTTGTTCTGGTGTTCTTTATTACACTGCTTCCAACTTTGGGTTTTACCATTTAATAGCTCAAGAAATACCATGCGCTGCTGCTGGTAGCTGACTTGCAAACTGTAAATTGAAGCTGCACATGAATAGGTTTCTCTCTTGTGGGAAGGCAAAAGCCACGTACACCACTAGTGCCACCACAATCATTTTTTTCTCTGCTGCTGATAGGCCAGAGTGGGAGATGAAAAGGGTGCTGTGTGTTAGGCCACAAATATTACTGGCTGACCTCATTTCTGTTTTCCTGACAATACTACAGTCCTTCAACATCTCAGGTTTAATGCAGCCTGTCTCCCAGAATGTTTCCGTGCATCCATCAGAGCACTGAGAGCGAGCCCTGGGAATGTAGAAAACTCTAAAGCTAAAACAAACGAAAGACTGGAAAGAAAAATCCCTCACACTTTATAAAGATTGCTGTGAGATAAAGGTTTGAGATTAAGAGGAAACATTGTTAGGAGTGGTGTCTACTCCCATGAGAATTATTTGTTCACCAAGTTACTAATCTGACATTATAAGCTTGCAGGAAAAGTCCTCTGTTATTTTAAAATATTGTAGGATCTTCAGATGTTTTGAGCATGCATGTCATGGTACAGAGCATCTTGAGAAAGTGGTGTATGTAACACCACTGTTTTCCAACCAGCATCTCATGATGTCATGTGTCATGTACATTTTTCCTTGAAAAGATGTTATCCCATGTGCTTTGTTTACAGTAGTGAATGGCGATAAAACCACAGGTACCATCTACAATAATGTTTTTCAAAGGGGATTAGGTATTGCATTGTTTTAGATGCAAACTTCTAAACCACCAAAGAAAGTGAAATCATTTCACACATGTGCATTGCACACATAACATTTTCATTTATTTTACTAAGATTATAACATCCAACCTCCAAGCCCACACCAAAACAGCAGAGTTTGGGAGCTTCAGCCAGCTGATTGCATAGGTGCAGAATATATAAATTAACTTGTATTTAGTCTCAGTTTGAAATAATACAGTGTTTTGGGTCAAAGTCAGGGCTCACAAACAAGAGTCAAGATGAACCATAGGCACAGCTTATGAATTTACTGTATGAGCTTTGGTGGCATCATTAGACATAATTTTTACACACTCATAACCAAATACACATAAAGAAAGATCAGTTTTCTTACATCACTTGGAGGGAAAGAATCCATCAAATGCTATCAAACTGTAGGAAAAAAAAATTCAGCAAAACTTCAGGAAAGACTTCCTGACAGTAAGAGGTGTTTGACAGCCCAGCCCAGTAGATGGTGGATTCTGTTTTACTGGAATTTCTTAAACAAAGGTTGGATGACCATCTGTAAGAGATGTGATGTTTCAACTGCAGATCTCCTGCTCAGCAATGTGTTGTATGTTGTGTCCCTTGAGGTCCTTTCCAGCTCTAGGATTCTATGATCTGTGATATCTAGGAAACTTTTCTTCATTTTGGCTCACTTGATACTGAGTGAAATTGTGGGAAAACTTGATGATATTCTGAGCGCATGATTAGAATTTTTGCTTCCTTTTGTGGTGAAAGAAGTATGTCCTAACACACTCCATGTCCTTCATTCTAGTGCCCTTTGTTTCGCAATCGGTCACACAGGCTTAATTTGCAAGCCTGATTGCTGAGGCACACATCTATAATGTTTCATTTGGCCTATAGTGGTAGCTCATTCTGATGGATGAACTCATAAAACAACAAGAAGGACACGAGGGAGGCACCTCCTCTTCTTTGTGTAATGTCATTTTAATATTATTCAGTCTTGAGTTGAATCCACAATATGTGTCTGGAAGGTGCACAATCAAAGTGGGGAGGATGTGATGCCAAATTCTTGCCAAGTTGGATGGTGTGACCCTGCACTAATTCAAGGGAAGGCCAAAAAGAACATTGTTAAAAAATTGTTTCCTAAGAAATGTTGGCCCTGCTACATTTCCAAGAACCTGAAATTAGGAGTTTTATTTATACAGGCTGACCAGTAAGGAATGCCTTCTATAGATTTATTCTTAATACATTCTGAAAAAGAAATAAACAAGATTTAATTAGGGAAAAAAACTTGAATGCCACCTGCATAAATGGTTAAGTGCAGTGTTTGTAACAGGAAAATAGATATACACATGCTGGAGTACATATTACAATGATCTCAAGAATCCACATCCCAATGGTGAGTTTTCCATCTTCTGCTCATATACTTGAGCTCCATTTACTATGTAGATCATAGCTATCATGGACCAGATTCAACATTATTTATTTATTTATTTATTTATTCTACTTGTATGCCGCCTGCACTTACCACCTCATACACATTCCCATTGCTGCTGAGTGCAGGAGCTAATGAAATGGGTTTGGGAAACCGTCCTGCAAGAATGGGCAACTTCTTTGGTCAGAGGGATGCACAGGCCCTAAGAAAACCAACTCTTTCTGGCACATTGCCTTCTTCCACTCTTGTTAACTGTGAGCAGTTAAGTTATCCCATGTAAAATAGGCTGGGATGATTTTCTTTTGCTTCCCCACTACACACAAGAGAAACAAAAAGTTCCTGCTTCTTTTGCCTCCTTTGTTCTATCAACACAGCAAAGATGGTCCTATTGATAAATTTGTTTCTCATTATTGCTACTGCATAACTGAAGATCAATGTATCTCCAGGAATAATGAAGAAGAAGCATTTTGCACAGTGGTTCTTCCAAAGTCATGGATACTTGCAAAAGAGCATCCAGCCATCCTACTAACTGGCACTTCCTTCATTTCAACCCATTTGTGGATCGTGTTGTCTCTGTTTATTGAAAGCAGAATAACTTTTGTTTTTGTTTTTAAAGGAAGGAGGACAGGAGACATGCTCTGCCTAACTGACTTACATGGGATAATGTTTACCAGTGTAACCATATTCTATGCTAATCGTGTATCCAGGCTAACATGCTCTTGTCACATTTTATTTCAGATGACATTTATAATTCACTTGCTGTGTAGGTACAAGCTTTTGGATTTGTCCCTACATGTCCTTCCCTTCCCGGAACTGCAGCCTGTTTTCTTTCTAGGTAAACAATGAGAACATTGAGCAATTGCATGTGTACACTCAGACATGGTCTGAGGATTGTTGTGCGGTCTTCTAATAAGGGGAATTGGAAGGCCAAATTCTGCAAAAGCCAGGATTTCCTTCTGCCTTTGAGAAGAGAAAGGTGAGGGTGAAATGTCTGAGCTAACGAAGACAATGTTGGAGAATCATCATTTAGATTTCCTGTTGAGACAACAATGACACAGCAAATTGACACAGAGTTGCACAGATCTGTATATAGGGTGTACACTGTAAATTAATGGAGAAACTGAAACTGACAGATTGAGATATCTTTGTTCAGGGTTCTGAGTGCTTACTTCTTAAAAATATGGGTTTGAACCTAGTGTTTTCAACCACATTAGAAATAAATAAGTGTTGCCCTTTCTTTTTTATGAATGTCACCATTTCTAACAACACCATGACAGCAAACACAACGTGATCTTTTCCATACTGGGAACAGAAGTGTCTGCTGAATTTGGCCAACGAAAATGGGTGAGCATTTCATTTCAATGTGGTTTCATTCAGAATGTGCCAAAATGCAGGTTTCTTCAGGTCTGGAATGGAAAGAGTTTGAGATATGAAGGTGGGGGAAAACTGAAATTGGCATATTCATCAGTTCCTAGAACTGACATGGCCTATTGGTTTGTCATGTCAGATGAATAAAGCTTTGAAAAGTTATCTTTAAGAGGTTGTTCAGAGCTTGGATCTACAACTGCCAGCATCCTTTAGCCAGCACAGGTCAGAGATCATTGGAACTTTAATTTTAAAAGTAACTTTTTCTATGATGGTTGTTATTAGGTGCCGTCAAGTGACCTCCAACCTATGGCAACCCTATGAATGAGTGATCTTCAAAATGTCCTGTCCTCAACAGACCTGCCCAGCTTTTGCAAACCCAAGGCTGAGGCTTCCTTTAGGGAGTCAATCCATATAGTATCTGGTCTGATTTTTTCCCCTGCTGTCTTCAACCTTTCCCAGCATTGTTGTCTTTTCTATTTCTGCTGTCCCCATGTACGGTACCCATGGTGGCTTGGAGCATGTATTTGCAATAAACAGACTGATCGATTTGAAGAACTCTGTGAGTCGTTATCCTGCTTGATTTTCTAGACAAAATTTTCCAACAACATTTGGCTCACCTTTGTTCCCTACTTTTGTGTTCCAGTAACCTGTGATTATAAGCATATCTTCTTTTGGTGTGTCTGGATGCTTGCATAAAAGCTTTCAATTTCATCTTCAGCATCTGTAGTTAGAGCATAGACTAGAATAATGGTTATATTGATAGGTTTTCCATGCACTCTGATTGGTATGTTCAGCCAGACCTTGCATTAGAGCCCCTAACTTGCCTCAGTATTAGAGCCATTCCATTTCTTCTGATTGTCATTTCCAGAATAGAACACTTCGTAGTTGTCTGCCTGAAGATGTCCCATTCTTGCCCACTTTAGTTCACTGACACCAAGCACTGCAATGTTTATAGATTCCATTTCTTGCTTTCCATTTTCCATTTTATTTTTATTCATATTTCTCGTGTTCCATGTTCCAATTGTATGTGTTGTGCAGCATCAGACTTTCACCTCTGTGTACATCAGCCACTAAAAGTACTTTCCACTTTAAACTAGTTGTATCATTAGCAACATCGCTATTCGTGTTTGTCCTTTGCTCTTCTGCAGAAGCTGATTGAGTGCTTTCCAAACTAGGAGTCTCATCTTCCAGCACTATCTCTTGTTTCATTTTGGACTGTCTCACCATGAAGGGCTGTGTCCTTCATGGTAAGGAAAGTTCATCAGGGATTTACCATGCCACCTTCTGGGCAATACTAACAAAAATTAGCTTGAGTGTCACTGCTGTTGCCTCCTTTGTAGAATTCACCTTCAGTTACCACTGCTGCCCAGTAGCTGCAGACGTTTCTCTGCATCCATCACCACTGGAACTACCCATTCTCTTCTGCTGATATAGCCATTACCCTTGAAGAGGGTAGATGAATCTTAGTCTGGTGTCTCATCTGTGATAACTCTGCCTTGGGTGACCCTACAAGGAGTCCAGGCTCAGAATGGAGTCCGGATTCTTGATGGCATTGCTCTCAACTTCACTGACACACTCAAACCCATTCACCATGTTAAAGTGTGTATCCAAGAAGACCTGTCTCCTCTTCTAAGGCAGATGGCCAGGTTTAATGAAGAATATTTTTTCCAATCCTATATTTTTAACAATGACAAAACCCAAGAGTCTCAAAAGAAAAATCCCTTTCCACAGAGAATTTGATGGAAATAAAGCAAAATGCTCAAAAGTATTTTTCCCCTCCAAAAAGTATTCCAAAATTGTAACAGTTGGGCCAATCTTTGGAAGTGTATTGAACAACATTTGTTGTAATATACGATGGGTTTTGTTTGTTTGTTTCTTGATTGGCTCCTTATATCTGATAGCTCAAGGAGCAAATTGATTAGAAAGGGCATACCTTATATGTTCTTAATTTAAAATATCAACAGGATGCTTATAGTATGATTTGCAAAATACACAAATGTAAGAGAGAAATAATTACATTTGAACCTCATGTTAAATAAAAGGGATTATGTCTACAGACCATATTTGATTTAGCTGCCCACACAGAAACCTCTAATTCAAAGTTTGCACCAGTCCTAACCAACAACCACCTTAATCCATTAGCACCTGCCAGAGGACATCCAATAACCTGCACTTTAACTTGTAGGAAAACATATAAAAGAAAGCCTGCAACATTTCTCGTATTACAAGCCAGCTGCTAGCAAAAGTCCATTCTGTTTCAGAAATAATTGGCTCTGATCTCTTCGTAGCTCATTATATCGAGCCTTCTTCAAGCCAACTCTACCTTTAAAAGATTTGCCAATTTGTCAGGATGCTGAGAAAAACACTTAAATTTTGGTTCCATATGCATCTTCACTGAAGAATAAATGAGAGGGTGAAATAAAATTATGTGGGTTATTTCATGAGCAATACAAGACCACTGCTGCATATCTTCAGAGTCTAGAAAAATACTTGTTGAAGGTAATTCATTGACTGGCTTATGCTCATTGTTTTTAAAAAGTAATTCATTTCCATTATTCATTATCCCTTATTTGCCATGTGACTGTTTTGGGTTACTTTTTAAGGATATAGTTTTTAAAAATATACTTTAAAATAAAAAAAAGTTTTAAAAAATAGCAAAAGAAATTAAGAGGAACAAGTGATGGTTATTTTTTACACCAAAACATTAGTTACCTGTAGTTATGCTATTGTTAAAAAGTGATGGCATTGATAACATCATTATCCCACACCACAGAAATGCATTACAAACAATTTTTTATGACATGTTACATCCAAATTCTGAATATCTCATATTAACAATGATACCTTGTTGTAAGATGGCAGAAGGTAACAAGCAGCATTGTTAACTTTCAGTACTGGTAACACTTCAGTTCCCCAAAATTGTTATATTCAAGAAGGAGACCCCTGAACTGTCTGGTGGTTACTTTCCTTGACCCATCCAGGTACTCCCAATAGGTCTCTGAAATGCTGGCTGTCATGTGCCTATTCTAGGTAATTTCATGTCTGACAGAGTTAGGTTTTTTTATTTTAAAATATTTGACTTCGAAAGAATAAACTTCACTGCAAAAGCAAATTAGATTCTATTCCAGTCAATTTGGCATAATTTTAAACTGTAGTCATAGTAGTTTCTCTTTCATGGATGTTTCCATTAGATGCTCTGTAAATTCTTCTGGGTAAACAGTAAAACCACTGATAATTGTCCATTATTCAAAACCCATATAACTTGCTTAAAATGTTGCATCTGCATCTCAGCTATAATCTCAGTGACTCCTGGACTTTTGAAAATTCATGTCTATGTTTGATGTCCTAACATAGTGAAATTTCATCTCGTTGTCCAAACCTGCCCTGTTCAGCACCATCATTTAGGAAATAATCTCCATGGACCTTCAGCAGAGTGGTATGACAGAGCCATTTGTGGGATAAATTAATTATATTTTAATCACTTTATCAACCAAAGTAATCATGCTAGAATGCACTCTGTTTTCCTTTCTTGCTGCATACAGTTCTAAAGGTGTAGGTCTGATCTGCAGTATAGAGGGCATAACCCAATTGATTATCATCAAATCCGGTTATATACTATGTGAATCCAATTGTGTGTGTATCTTCTATCCCAGAACTCCTCAAAGCAGAGCACATGTTGGAAGTATGGTATTTTTATCCAGGCTGGAAAAGCACACATGATCTGCTCCAAAGGCTCTGCACCTGGTTCCAGATGTCTCCTTCCTCCTCCATTCCATACCTGGAGAAGGTTTTGGCTTCTGTCCTCTGGCCATAGGGAAACTAGTTTATTCCTGAGAGCCAAAAACTTAATTTCTTAATTGAGCTGAAAAGGGGAGTCCAGCTGGCCAGCTTAGGCTGCTTGTACGTTACTTTCTGTAAGTTAGGATGTTTTTTTATTTATCCTTTTTCCTGTTTTATTATTTGTATCCCGATTTTTGTAACCTTGAAAGGATTATTTTCAATTGGCAATAATTGGGTTCTATCTATCCTTTTTCTTTATATGCTTTCATTCAATAAATGTTATATAAAGCTGGCAACTCTGGTTCGCTGAGTTCCAGACAGAAGGAATAGTTCTGAATCCAGTCTTATACTCTGATTCCTCTATCTGAAAGTACATATTTAGGGGAAAAAAGGTTCCCCCAGTCTCTTATTTCCTAGAAAAATGGGTGTGTGTGTAGAAGCTACCATGCCCTAGGAGCCCCCAAAGATTCCATCTTGGGGAAGAGAAATCCCACTTTGGGATGAGGTGTGTAGCAAGAATCATCACAACCCCCCTATATACATAGGTACTGTATCTGTGTGCCTGCTGAGCATGCTATGCAGGTACTAGATGAGGTTGGGAGTTTTCAGAGTCCTTGGTCTTTCTCCTCATGGTTCTTCATTTTTAAACCAGCTCTTTAAACTGTCTTCTGTAAAACATCACAGGTGGCTACCCTAGCTCTTCCTATTCCATGTCCAAAAGCCAACTGGACTACCTTTCAGTCTTATTTAATTAGCAGCTATACAAGAGCTCATTAAAGGGCCTTCTTATATACTGTGTACCTTGCCTTCTTCTCCACCCCCACCTCGCAGCCCAGCTTAATACGCAACACGATGAGTCATGTGTTTCATTTTATCATCTTCTCACTTCTTCATCTCTCCCCTTCCAATTTTCTACCTGTCACACTGGCACCATCCAGTCTAGTTTCAAGTTGTGTCAATCTCCATCATGACTTTAAAAATATCTTCTCTTGATTTTTCCTCCTCCTCCTCCTCAAGCACCTGTACATCGTCTCCATTAATATCTAACTGAAAAGAGTAAGGGCCAGCATAGTAATCCTTCCATATGGTTGCTTCGTTCTGAATATATCAGGCCAAAACCAAAAGAAAAAAGAAAAATAAAGACAAATACATTGTGTCACCTTAAAGACTAACTGCTCTGTATTAATGTGAGTTTTTGTGGACAGGTCCACTTCGTCAGATCTCAGTTCCCCAGACTCGTCCATGAAAGCTCACATTAATATATATAAGTTAGTTTTTAAGGTGCCACAACATTTTTGTCACCTTTATCTTTTTTATTTTTATTTTGGTTTTGGCCTGATATGCTAAGACAGATTAACATGGCTACCTCTTCCTTCTGAACAGTGTATGCTTTAAGCTGGGGTAGCTGATGTATACCTTTAAATATTGGCTTTTACTGATGTAAACCACTGTTGTATACTCATTGTTTTCAGCTTTATATATTGTCTTTTAATAATGTAAGCTGCCTTGGGTCCTTTTTAAGGAAAAAAGGCAGGATATAAATAAATAAATAAATAAATAAATAAATAAATAAATAAATAAATAAATAAATAAATAAATAAATAAATAAATAACTGTCTCCCATGCTTCACATGCTCACAGTGGGAAATTGGTGATATACATGCAGAAATCATGCTTGCTGCCTAAGCTATCTGACTACCCTTTTTGCATTAAGTTCCAATGTATGGGGCTGACCCTGGTACATCCGCTAACAAATGTCAGGGGTTTGGGACTCCATTAGCTCTCCTTTCTGTCACATATGCGGGATGTTCTGTTTTCACACATCGATTAGCAGCTGAAACAGCGTATCTCCCTTCAGCCTTCACTCAGCCTATGTGAGAAAGGAAATTCTGGAGACCTTTCTTTTCTGTTATATAAGTGGTTTAGTTTCTTCTCCATTGCAGTGCTATTTTAAGGCTGTGTTCCTTGAGTTTTGACTGAAAGTGCTGAGACCACAGCATTTTGACTAAGCATATATTTAAATGTGTATAACATTGCTCCTGTCAGAGGCATTCAACAATGCAAGGCCTCATGCTTCAATTAGGACAGCACTCTCAACCTCAAGTAGGCAGAGGACTTTGAGCTTGTTCTTCCTTGAACTGGGGCTTGAGTTTCTGCTTGCGCCCAGAGGTCATGTGGTTTCTAAGTACAGAAACATAGGAAAACAGGATGCTGTCTTGCACTGAGACTGACCTTGGTTCATTTAGCCCAGTATTGTCAACTTTGTCAACTTTGACAGGCAGCTGCTCCCCAAGATTTCAGATAGAACACTTTTCCTAGTTCTACTTGGAGATATTTCATATTTCCTGGTGATCTCCCACATGAGTAACCACAACCTCTCTGCTTAGCTTCCAAAATCAGAGGAGATCTGTTCATATTTAGGATAGTAGTTTGGTGCTACTCATGGCAGTGCCTATGATGCAGTCTTTTGGGTGGGACAAGGGTGGTTTACAGCTAAAGATAAGCATCTGCTGGCACCCACCATTTTGGGATGCAAATGGTAGACAGTTCCATGTTATCCAGGAGAGTCCCCACCTGGAGACACAGTCTTCATACTAAGTTGTTGGTGCCGTTGCTTGGTATTGTTGTCTTGCCTTGGAAGGAAAAGAAGAGGAGTGTTCCTGAGAGCTTTCTGATAGCCAAATAACCCCAAGCACTTCTAGGACAAGTGGGATCCCTAAGATTTTGCCCAATTCAAATATCAAAACAGACTGCACTTTGAAAATAATAGTTAGAGACACCCCAGAGAGTGTCTGATGGTTGCCCCCCACCACACAAATAAAACTAGAGATAAATGAATGAAAAAAAATAGTTATTCCCATTTTACAGATGGGAAAGAAAGAACAGCATGCACTGATTAAATGAGATAGTGTCAGAGCAGGCAATGTCAGCCAGAAAACGTAAGTAAGATGATGACAAATTAACCCTAAAGCTCTAGATTTGCTTACTGTTTTTTCATAGTTTAGCAAGGAAGAGAAAACTGGAGATCTCCTTGGGATGGATATTAGCCAGAATTCTTGAGGGCTATTTTTCTGCTTTGTTTTCAAAAAAGATTGAAGCCTAGTGTTTTCATCTCCTTATGTTTTCATAAGCCTTGTGGAAATTCAGTACAAAAATTACATACAGTCATCCAAATTTCTTTTGCCAAAGCAGGATAGTTTCCTACTGTGTGTTCTCAATCGTATTATCCTGTCTAGTTTTGAATGACTCAGGCAAAGGGGCTTCCCACCATCTCTCTGGGGGAATGGTTCTGCAGCCTAAGTAGACGGCTGGGTTAGAAAATGTTCTCAAAATTCAGCTGAACGTTTCTTTCCTTCTGTTTCATCCATAATTCCTGTTCCAGGCAGGAAGGCAATCTTTGAGTTCTGGAATGGGAGGAGCTGGGGGGAGGCAGCTGGAAAAGCTGGTTAAAACTTGAAAGAAGTGAGGAAGAAGTAGAGAGTCTACAACAGATGGTCCCTTGCTGCGAGACAGTAGCTGAAGAAATTTTGGGAGCATTCCCTTCTTACTGATAAGGATTCACAGTTTCAGAGAAGCTACATTGTTAAAATCATAGGGAGGACACTAGATCTTGCAGTTATTTTATAGTATGGGACCCATGTAAACAGGTAAAAGAATGAAATGGGGAGCAGTTGAAAAAAAATGGTGGGGAAAGAAGGCATTGATAAGGATGAGGGAGTTCAACATTGCCCTGCTCGTCTCTGAGTCACTGGCTGTCATTTGGCAAAGTGGTCGAGCCCTACAATTAGGCCACCTCAGGCTAAAGATTTTAGCTGCTATGAAAGGGCAACAACTTGTTACCTCACATAATTTGACTGGCTTTGGGTACCATGTAACTTGACTTGTTTGAGTCGTAGTTGTTCTATTTTAGGCACCATGATTATTGGGTTAGCCCTCCTTTTAGCAACTGACAAAATGCTAGACTTTGAGAGAGTAGGTTTCAGGAGAAACTGGCAGTTATGCATTCCTCATAACATAGGAACATCATTAATGTGAATATATAGCTAGTGCCATTATGTATCATGTTGTTATGTGCCACCAAGTCATTTCTGACGTACGGAGATTCATGTATCTCCAAAAGGTCCTATCATTAAGAGCCTTGCCAGCTAAAGGCTATGGCTTCCTGTACTTAATCAATCCACCTCATGTTCAGTTTTTTTTCTTTCCCTTACTTTCTTCTACTTTATTAGCATTATTGGCTAAAATCCTCTTGCACAGTTATGCCAGTGAAAGAGGAGTGGTATAATTTGCAGCAGCAAATTGTCACAGATCAACAGGTCTCCACTGAGATCCTTGACTGCATGTTAGTTGGGTGGCTTGGCATGCAACCAGGAATCTGAACAATGGGGACTTGTTAATTAGCAGCAACTTACCACTCTGAGCTATGCCATTTCCCTTCCCTTGCACAGCAGTTTTTGCCCATTGTATTTTTCAATGAGATGTGTCTTCTTATATGACCTATTGATAACCTCAGTTGAGTTATTTTAACTTCTAATAAGAGTCACTATAATGTGTAGTTGGGAATATCAGTATTGGTGGTAACTAGGAAACAACTTGTGGTGCCTCATGGAAAATGTATATGCAAATAAATATCTGATACAGAATTAAGCACTTGTCATGGACTAATTCATGTAGTCTGAGGGGGAGAAACCGGTCTGATCTGATTTCAGTTTGACTAAAGAATAGAACTCACGGTGTGCTATGAAGGAGAAAATGGGCAGTTTTCTGAGTCATCAACTGAGTCATGCAGGCCCTCTAATGCTGTTTCCAGGACTACAGACAAGCCGTTGCTCTCAAAAGACAAACCGTTAAGGTCTTTACAAATAAACCTATACTTCTGAATGCTTTCCAAAGAGTTTAATAATGTTCTGAGAGGTGCTGCTGCCAAAGTACACACATCATCTCCTGAGGAACAATTTTTGCTAGGCTTTGTGTTTTCTGTGCCACGTGAGGGCGGTAACTGGAAGCTGTCACCACGTTCAGAATCTTGTGTAAGAAATCAGCAGGCTTACTGGGCAGAAAGCTATCAGCAGAGAGATTTCCTTAGATATGTATACAGCAGAAAGTATAGAAGCAGTACAAGGAACTGTGATTTGCTGGTTGGTGTTCACACATTCCCAGGAATGTAAGCAAGAAACTGAAAATCACTGAATATTCAATGAGGGCTGCCCTTCACACTTACAGCTCCCCTACAGGAGAACATACAGTTGCAGGGAGAAAGCATTCATAATAGGGTAGCATTGCTCTTAAAGTGTCAGCTATGTACACTTTGCACCCTTCTGGATTTTCCCACGTCAGGAAGCAAAGGGGGAATTAAACCAGGTCCCTGGCCAAAACACAGACTGGAGAAGCTCCAGACAGCACTTTGGCAGGGAGGCAGGGATGTAAGCGGAAGTGGTTAATTTTTCTGATGTCATCCAGCCCAGGGACATGGGGATTCAGTGCAGGGAATGTAGGCTCCCTCAGCCCATACTGGTTTCCACCTCTCCTGCATATCATCACATGCAAAAATGTGAGTTGTCTGCACATACAATTGGAAATGTGCTTCCACTTGAAGCTTGCCAACTCATATAATCACAGTAAGCATGGCTGTGGGGATGTGTGTGTCTGTGTACATGGCTATGACTATGTGTATGATTTACATTCATAGCTATGTATACACATGTAAGACTTCCATCTTTCTGTGTAACTCAAATTTCCTTTACCGAACGGTTCTGAATCATTAAGGGAAAAACAAAGCAAGAGTATTGTTAAATTCTGGAAGTATCCCCAACCATGACTACCGCAGTGAAATACAGTCAATTTGTAATAACAATTTATAGTTGCTTTGGTAGAAGTCTTCAAAAACTCAGCAAGATCAGTTGGAAAAAAAGATTTAATCCTTTTTTAACCTATTAGAAAATGTTTGTAAATGTTTTGGCCAAGACTCTTTTTGTGTAACTGGCAACAGTGTGAGGAAGATCAGACTATAAGACTGACTCACATAAGGACATACAGTGAGTTTCATAGTCAGGTGGGGATTTGGTTGGCGAGCTGGATTTGAACCCAAGTCTCCCCCATCGTAGTACAAAATTTCACCCATTGCATCACACTGAGTATGTGAATACAGCCAATATAAACTTTCCTTTGTTATGAGTACAGCCACCATAAGCCCCTCTTTGCTGCATCTAATTTACAGCAACCCTAGCAGGGTTTTCAAGGTATGTGAGATTATTAAGAAGTGGTTTTGCCAGCACCTCCCCACACTGAATCTCCATGGCTGAGAGGAACCTATGTTGCCTAACTCCCGATCTGCCACTGTATCCGCTCAGCCCCTACATAGCATATATTGGTTGGCTATTGTAAGATCAGACTCTGATCATCGGAGGTAAGACAGTTGTACAAAGAGGGGGAAAATGGATTTTCAAAGTCATCTGGAAAGGATGTGAGTGATTGCCCCACAACTGGAAATGCTTTCCCCAGAGGGCTCATTACAGTTTAAGTCTGATCGTTTTCCAGAAGTGTTGTAAGATTTTACATGAACTGAGTTTTAACAGCTGGTATTAAGCAGTTCTGGAGAATTTTTTAATCTGCCTTTCTAATACAGTGTTTCATACTTTAACTGGGTTATTTTATGCTTCTGGTAGTGAGTTTTATGACACCCAAGAGATGGGTTGGGTTAGAAATGGATGTAAATCAATCTGTCAGTCTCATTCATCCCATATATATTTACTCACTGTGAAGATCTGCTCACAACTGGACAAAACAAAATAACAATTTCCAGTAAATACCAAGCACTTGAGCTTGGTTGTGGTAGTATAATGTTAAAACTAGTGCACTTATGATGTAACTACAGAAAATGGTGGCAGAAGGATAGAAAAGGCCAAAAAAAGGGCTTTCCTCATGGCAGAAAATCTGAACAGAACTGCCAGAATCATATTCAAGACTTGTTGTTTCTACCTGAAAGTCAGATGCCCAGCTTTAGCCATTTGTGGTAGGATTTGTACTTGAACTTTAGGACCCAGTTGCTGCATTATCCAATCAAGTTTCTTCTTAAGTTGGTGAAGTAATGCACAAAGTCCTAGCCTGTGCTATGTTCCCATCCCAGGCCTGCCCCTGCCCTCAGAAAATCTGATGAAGCCTAACATGGACAGATGTGACATAAAAACCCAAAGCTGTCTGCACCCATGACGTCAGACCAATTAGTGTTTCTGTTTGGTAGTTACTACAATAAGATACGTTAAAACATCTAATGTTACGTCTCTATATACTAGGATAGATCTTGATGCTGCCTTCACAATGTCAGTGCACATGACACTCCAGGTAGATTTTTAAAACTCCCACCCATATATGTGACTTCACTTTACCAAAACAATTTTTCTGAGAGTTTGAGAATTGGAAGATAATTCATGCAAGTTTTGTAAACATGTCACAAAGCAAAATCCAATGCTTGGAAGGGTAGAAATGTTCCTGGGGTAACACTGTTCTGACGGGTCACATGGTTTAGCAAGGTTATCTATAAGCTGGAACATGTCAGAGAGAGGTGACATCAATGGTAGAAAGTCTGGAAACCAAGCCCCACTAGGAATGGCTGAGTGACCCACATGTTTTAAATCTGATGAACAGAAGACTGAGAGTTTGTTTCATTTATATACTGCCCAAGTAGTGGCAAGCCACTACTCTGAGCAATTCAGAACATATAAAATTCCCTGTTGGAAATCATCTACAATTATTTGAAAGGGTGTCACATGGAAGATAGTACACACTTGTTTTCTATAGCTCCAGAGGGTAGAACCAAAATAATTGATCCAAATCACAAAAAAGTGATTTGGATCCATTATGTATCACCTAAACATTAGGAACAACTTCTAGAGAGGAAGAGCTGAACAATGGAATGGAATGGAAATTTTTAAATTGAGTTTGGATAGGAGCGTTGCAGAGTTTTGAATTTCTGGTTAAATTCCTCTAGCTGAGCAACAGAAGTGTAGGGATTCACAGAGCAGAATAGATTCAAGTTCCCCAGAGCAGTCCACTCCTTCCTTATTCAGCTGGCACTACGCTCTCAATAACTCACTCTGAGACATTAGTAGGAGAAAGAATAAAAACGTTTCATTTATTTACAGTTGAACAGATCAAGCAGCAAACTGACAAACATGACTGCTTTCAACAACAGATCTCAACAGACTCTAGAGAGGGGAAAAGCTCAAAAGCAGAGAGGTGGGGCTCTCTTTCAGAGGCAGGGAAGGAACAATTGGTTAGTCCTGGATAGATCAATAGTCACCTCAGCTCAGAAAGATCTCTCCCAGCCAAACTTACTAAAGGCAGCATTCTAGGCCGCAAAAATTCGAACATTAGCTGTTGATCTTCTGCTTTAGCAGGACATTAGAACTGTTGGGATACCTTCTAGCTCTGCATTGTAATGATTTTATGATCTTACAGTACCTGGAATAACCATGGGGGCCAAAGCAATTACATTGGTCAAGTTCTGTGTAAATTAGTTGCCTCAGACGACGTATGAGGAATTTGGGTAACCTAAGAAAGAACACTAGCAGGATATTTTCCACTCTGTCAGGGATAAAAATCACTGCTTGATTCAGTTCCTTTTTATATATCATTATTCCACAGGTCAGTATTTCATGCATTACAATATGCTTTAGTGTTTTTTTTAAATTGATTCATTATTTTATTTTAACTCAAAGCTGTTGTCTTGCGAAAGAGACAGTTTTTTCTAAGCACAAGTATTTTCTCAGTTCTTTATTGCACTGTTTTATGCTCTACATCTGTTCATCTATGGTTCACACAAGGCATTCACCAGGGTTCATCCTTTTATTCTGATTGGGTAAACAGAGGGTAGGTACCCTGTGCCAACGATGGTATGTTGACCCAATCCATCACAATGATTTTAACTGGCCAAGTGAAGCGAGATACCTGGCGCTAGACTATTGGTGTGCGGTTTGCTTGCTCACTTGTAGCATGACAACTCCATTGAACACTCACAGAAAGAATTTGCTTACATTAATCACGCCAACTCTATGCTTCACATTTTAACATCAGGGCAACTCCACACATCTGTTTTGAAGAAGAAAATTGGAAAAAAAGCATTGCAAAATTCAATGCAATGACCGTCTTCCTTAAAGATGGTGACAGTAGACTGCAACATTTTTATATTTATATAGCAATCTTCACAAAGTGTGTGAGAGAGAGATGGGGGAGGAAGGGAGCTGCCTATCTCTTCTTAGACAGGAAGGGTCATTCATTCACATATTCAGATTATACTCTTAGTTTCCCAGCTGGACGTCTCTGCCTTTTTTCAGAGGACCAAGGAAGATAATCTTTCTTGAAGACCAGGGCATCAGAATAAAATATGCCAAGCTGTGGATAGGCCAGTTTGTTAGTGCAGCTTTCCTTATAGAGATACTTGAGAATTTTGAGTTTTATGCATTCAAATGTGAAATGACATGAATCGAACCTCTGGAACTTAACTATTTGCCTATTTCTGAATTTCTCTGAATGTTCAGATATATAGCTCATGATAGTTGAAATGTATCAAAATGCCCATTTGAATACATATTTTGAGAGAAAATACATACTCAAATATGACAAGACAAGACATATTTGTCTTGTCTACTCAAATATGTAGACAATGAGGGAAATTTTTGTTTGGTTTTTATCTTTTAGAAAAGTAACCTAATTTGCAGATTTTCCCAGACTAAAATACAAATCTGAACAGAGGTACCCTTCAGAGGGAATATTTCTCCAAATGTTGTTATGCAGTTCTCAGCTCAAATGTTGCCTACAGAAGTGCATATATTAAGAAAGGTTGTGTACAAAAAAAATATTAAGGAGAGCTGCTAATAAAAATAAATGTAAATGGTCATGCTTCTAAACATGTTTTAGGCTTTTGCAGAAACTGGACAGAACAGTGTTATAACTGAGTACATGCCCAAATGCAAAACACAGACCAGAGATAGCTGTACATCTCTGTGAAAAATGCATATTAAGCAGTCCAACCTAAACATATCTACTCAGAACTCAGAGGGCGACCATAGGAACAAAAAAAAAAATGTGGGAAATGCTGTGCGTTTGAGGCAGGCTGATTTGCATTTATTTCCATTGATCTAATGACTCAACAAGAAATGTGAATCAGCCTGGAGCTCCCCCCACACCATCCATAGTTTTTCCATTTCCATCAGGGAGGCTTCTACTTTTTAAAAATATGAATCCTATCACTGTGGTTCAGGCATGTGATTGCTTGAACCAATGCATAAAAGGAGGATGAGCCGCACACATGCTTGTGCGTGCGCATACACACGCGCGCGCGCACACACACACACACAGAGCACCTTCTCCTCTTACCTCGGGAGGATAAGAACATACACACATTTAGCAGCACCAGCACAAACTCTCTCCAGCAAAATTTCTCCCCCAAGGCTCTTCTTTATTTTTATTTTTTATCCTGGGCAACAGTTCTGTTTATTTTCATTTTTTTCCTAACAGCTTAAGAATGGAGAACAAAGCTCCCTATCAGAAGTTGACAACTGAGAAAACTGAAAAAAGAAGAAGCCTTATTATCACTATTTCTTAATGTAGTTTTTTGAACAGCACCTCCTGCAGGGCCACAAATAAAACTGCAAACAACCAGTTCAATTGAAGTGCGGACACTTCAATTGAACAGACCAAAATTCCCCAGAGCAACTTCACAGCAGTTGAATGTGTTGCACCTTCAGTCTCATTGTTTTTAATGGCACTTATTCACAGGTATGTGGATGCAGGCTTGCAGCCTAAGTAATGCATTTTGACAAGGTTTTATTTAATTGCAAATGAATGCAGAAGGGGAAGGAACAGAATTATGGGTAAAAATATGCAGACAACACACACACCAAGGATAGACAAATTGCCTCAGTCATTTGCCAGGAGGTAGACTGGGGGGTAGTTTGGGAGCCTTGTAAAAATTTACTGCCCTGAGTTTTTTATTTCTTCAGAGACCAAAACAAGAAACTTGCAAAGGAAGACCAAGATTTGCTATATTGTTTTTGGTAATAGTTGTCTATTTATTTTGGCACACCATTTCATCAAAGAAGAATAGACTACCCACACTGAAGCAGACTTTTATATCATTCATTAGGTCCCTTCTGAGATTACATTGTTGGAAGTAATCATATTACAAGTCAGTCTGACAGCGTGAAGCCATGTAGAAAGAAAAGAGCCACAACTGGGGGGCTGGGGAAATGAGCAATGGCTGCGCAGAGTACCTAACACTTTGCTTGTTTTTCGTGGAAGGTGAGTCAGAGGCACAGCTGCACTTCAGAAACAAAATTTCCCTAACAGATGCAAAGAAAGATTAATGGGTTAGAGTCTTTTTAAGATAGCTCACTTCTTGCCTCAGTAAAGTAAGGAAGACATACTGATTGTTCCCACAGATAGATTTCAGTTAAGACTGTACCTTAATTGGGACTTAGCTGCATAGAACAAAATTAGACTTACTTCTGAGTAAACATACACAGGATTACACTTACAGTAAACTTTGACCTGTGTCAAAACTTGGAAAAATGACTTTTCAGATCTTAAAGTGCCCCAAATGCCCCAGACACCATGGCTGATGGTCATATTTTGGGAGTCATAGTCCTGGACAGTAGCTTTCCCACATTGTGGCCTGGAGAGGGACAATCAATCCATCTCTAAACCTCTGGAAGCTTCCTTCAAAATGGCAACTCAAGCCTGTAAAGCTAAGCCTTGAGGCTGCAGATGGGTAAATCCTGCCCCCTGGTGTACAAGAGAAGGAAGGGTAGAGGAGGGAGGGGTGATCGATTTGCTTTTGTTCAGACAGAGGTTGCCAAGCAAAAGTGCTGTAACACATCTAGAACTGCTTGTGTCCCAATTCATAAGACAATGAAGAACAGACCAAAGATCTGCTGCAGTCAATAGGGGAAATTGCCATGGATGTCTGTGGAGGGTTGTCTTTCCTTAACATCTGAGTAAGTCAAGCCTCAACGTCAAAAATGGAACTGGCAGCTTGACTTTTGTGGAGCTGTGTGGAATACAGGGATCATAAAGAGCGGAACTGTGGCTCACTTGGAGAGCAGGTGCTTTCCATACAGAAGTTCCAGGTTCCATCCCAAAAATCTCTAGATAAGTTTAGGAAATTATCTTGCCTATAACCCTGGCCTTGGAAAGCAGCTGCCAAAGTCTAAAATTAAATGGACCAATGGTCCAACTCCATGTAAAGCAGCTTCTCTTTTTTTTCTATGCCAAATTGTGTTAGTATGTCACGTTCTCTACTTTCGTTTTGCTAGTTTTCTTACTGAGTGGTGCCTCCTAATTTTATGAAGGCAACTCTGAAATTAAAGCCAGTCATATAGTTGAGAAAAAAAATGCCTAGCCCTCTGAGAATGCAGTGAGCACTGTAGAGCATTCATCAGTCAATATTAGCTTCTGCAGAAAAACAGTAGTATGCTTAGGGTGGAATTCTGTTATGGTTGATATATGGTGTGGCTGCCAAAATCAGCATTCTACTACTGAATTCTCTCTTTGCCCCTTGTAACTTTCAGATATATGTCTCTATATTGTATCTTTCTCCGCTCATACTTCATATTGCCATTGTTTGCAACAAAGGTTGATAAGAGAAAAGCAGAGATCACTAAGATTCAGGGGCTAGCTGCATCTATTATTTGTGGTGCAAGACTTCTAATTGATTACCTGCATTTTAAATTGTAAGTATTATGTGCCAAATGCTTTATTTTGCTTTGCCTTTTGCAAAGGCCTTTGGCCAAAAGCAAAACTGTCCATGTGAACTCTACCCTTCACTAGCTTCTGCCTTCCATTGGACAACAGCTGCATTGGACATGCTGACTGAGAAAGGTGGCTGCTGTAATCCAACATGTCTGGAGGTTACCAGATCCATTCTAACTTGCAAAGGCTCTCCGGGGGCTCTGGGAGAGGGCTTTGCCCTCACCTGCTACCTACCCATTTTATATGGAAGTGCCAAGGACTGAACCTGGAAATGTCTACATGCCTAACAGGTGATCCATGGTCCGTCCCTGGCACTGTTCCAGACTTTAGCATTACTAAACCTGAGCCAATACTAGCCACTGATTCCTCTTAGCAGTCATCAGTGCTCTGTTTAAAAGCAGGCACATCTTCAAAGCCTCTGTATAGTAAGCTGAGCTGGTCTTGCCATTAGTTAGAGTGAGGCTGCAGGCTCCAGCCACTGAGAAGTCACAAAAGGACTGCAAATTGTTCATTATTTTGACTGTTATTGTATTGTGCTAGCAACAATATGGACATGCTTTGGAGTGATTTTTTGTCTCACATGCCAGAATAGCTTTGTGGGCTGTCAGTACTTTCCATCTTGATTTAGACAGAGGTGGGGACATGGTTTGCTATTCTACTGCAGTCCGTCAGATATATATTATGCCCGCCTTGATGGTGAGATTAAAACTTTGAGAGCTGTGTCTGAGAAGTCTCCTTCTGAATTGGCTGTGGTACTTTGTTATGCAGCAAAGGAGAAAACTCTTGCTTTGTAACCAAGGTAGTCATGCATTTGTCAAGTCAGTGACATCATAGAATAACACTGCTCCACAACTTACTTTCTGTCTCTTTTTTTGAAGAGAGGGATGACTCATTCCAATGGATGGCTTTCCCTTTTCATGTTTGCTCATCATGGAAGAGCAAATCACAAGTGAACTATGTGCACTTGTAAAATGTATCTGGCACAATTGTGCAGAAATGTACTAAATTTTCCCACTTGTGGGAGTTTCTTATTACCCCCTCCCACTCCATTCTGACTCACCTTGCATGCCTGTCAGTGATTTCACTACCAGCTGTCTTGTAGCTCAGAAGGATCCAAAATGCTTTCATATGCATTTAAAACCCAGAGGTTTGCCTAAGTGTACATAACCTAAGGGGCACCTCAGCCTGCAGCCATGTTAGTCTAGAGGCAGTAATTGCTTTTGCAGGGTGAATAAACAATTAGAATATAAACATCCAAAGAGTAGGATAGTTTTAGCCCTGCAGCAACCATTGCTTTGAATGAGAGTTGTATGGCTCACTCTTTTTTATCAACTGCTCAGGAAGTGCAAGCAGAGAGTTTGTGGTAACCCTGGCCAGAATCCCATTAGTCATGTCTGCTGGCCTAATGCCAGTGGCATAGCTCTCAGTGGGAAATTGCCATACCTTAAGAAATTGGTGTAGTAGGCATATCCTACAGCACACCGATCGCATGCCTTGGTGTGCAGTAGGAGAGGCCTCTTCTGTCTTCTTCACTGTGGCAATTTATGACTGCAACTCCCATCAGCCTTAAGCAGCATACCCTTGGGTGAGGGATGACATGACTTGCAGTGCAGCTCCAGCACCATCTTGGAGAGCCACACATTCCACACCTTTGCTCTTAGATGCGTAGGCCTGAAGTAGCTGCTGGCCAGTTGGCACACACTAGGCCCTAGAGTCGTGGCTTCCCCAGTGAAGAGATTACTGGCCAGAAAGCAGCCATGGTCATAAAGTTATGCTATTATGATGTTGCAAATGTTCTTTCCAGAAGGCATGCAGGGAGAAGCGTTTCAGTTTGAAAACAGTAACAGAGGCATTTGTTTACACGTCTCATCCCTGTGTGCTTTATTCCACCAAGTACAGCAGCTTCCCGAGAGCTCCTTCATTGCCCAGAGCCTAAACAACTAACTTAATTTTCATTCTGTTGTTGTTTTCAGAGCTTCTCCTTACCCACCCTTCATAAAGTATGTTTACCAACGGTTGAAATATGATATATAGCATGCGAAAAGTGTTGCAGAAGGGGATGATATTGCTCCTGTTTTTCAAATCAACAGGAAAACATCCCTTTTTGTACAGACAGATTACAGAAAAACCAAGCTGCTTTCCCCACCCCCATGGTTGTAAAACAGCTGTCTTTAAATAGAAGCAATGTATTAACTTCCAGCACATTTGAAATTTGGCATGGATATGCTAGATAGCTAGACTCTGCTGAGCTCACAGGACATCAAAATAGGGCTGAATATTTTCATGAGAATGAGATTTTTACATGAGTTTTCCTTCCAGATTTCCTGATGAGTCAGAAATGGAAGATCCCAGTATTTCAAGATGTCCATTTCAGGTTGTGACTAAATCCAAAGACCAAGGGATATATTGAACCCGGGACTGGACTAATTTAAGCAGTTACTTTAGACAATCATATAAAAATTTGTTTCAATATATTAAGCAAATTTATACACACACACACAGTTGGCTCACTGTTGAATTAATCCAGAGTGTGAGCTGCCTTCAGAGACTGCATTCTCCATCCTTCAGGCCCAACTTTTCCAGTGTCTTCTATCTTGAATTGTTAGGGTAGCGTGCACCAGATTTTAGGCTGCCACACACTGACTGTCATTTATACTACAGCTGTCTACACCAAGGTGGATATACCTGTGGCCTTCTAGAGTGTTGGACTTCAACTACCATTGGCTACTGCCTAAGACTGATGTGAGTTGTCACCCTACAGCTTCCAGAGGGACACACATTGCCTATCATTGGTACACACACTTAACTGGCAGTAAGGCCCCACTGAATTAGATTGAGCTTACATCAAAGAAGATTCTGTTCAAAAAATAACTTTTCCAAGCTCTGGGTATGTCTTCCTGCTCTTGGATTTGGACCTTCCCAAAACTGGTTTCTTCCCTCCCTACTGGTGGCATACAGTGACTGACATATTGCTCTCAAGGGAACATTAGCCTGAAGGAAGGAAGGAAGGAAGGAAGGAAGGAAGGAAGGAAGGAAGGAAGGAAGGAAGGAAGGAAGGGCTCCCTACCTCTAGTCTGAAACCAGTACCTAGGAACACTATGGAATGTGGAATTGTAAATCTCCAGAGAGTGCTTTAAGCACTATTGTGCAGTATATAATCAGCACACTTTGCTTTGCCTTGGAAGGGGAAGGCAGTAAGTCCTACAGCAGTTGATTTAGCTATGTTACTCTAGGAACAAATAATGAATTAGCATCTCTAATTGGTGTGAGACCAAATCTTCTCTCAGTGCACACACTTGTTACATTCCTAGACCTTGGCAATGATTTATTGCTTGGCAAAACAAACAAACAAATGAGTGTAAACAGTTGCAACATAATGCAAGATTTTTGCTTTGAGCAGCTGTTTCTTAGCTGCTACCCATTCTTACAGGAATTGGTTTTTTAATTAGTTATTTTCCAATTTGTTAATGATAATTGAGCTTGCCTCCTGCAAGTACAGCCAGCCTATGCAGGCTTTGGCAAGCTGCATAGTCCCAGAAGGGAATAGTAAATCATTTCTGAGTATTCTCTACCTGGAAAACCATTAGAAGAGTCAACATAAATCAGAATTGATTTGATGACACATTAACAACAACAACAACAACAACAACAACAACAACAAAATATCACTCTGGTTTCTTTCCTAATGCTTAAATAATTTCCTTTGTAATTTTTTTAAAGTGCATTCCTAATTTTAGTGAAGTCCAGACAGAACATTCAAACATCACTTTGTATTTTATTTATTGCATCTGGTTGGAAAATGTAGAAAGCTGGGGGTAGGTAAAGTTATTTTTTAGACATTAATAATAAAATTCCAATTACATCTGAAGCCACATTTGAATCCTGAGAGAACTTCAGTAATAATGATGGCAAATTAGTAACAGGATTTTATAATTATGATACTGGCCTTATAAGGAAAGGAGATCATGTAACAGGAGGTGTTTGGGTTCAGCTGTACTCTGCCTGAGCCAGCATGGCCAATGGTTTATGGGCATTTAAAGTCTCCTATGATATTATTTCCTATAAACACATGAGAAATTGGCAGATGCATCCCTCCCTAGTAGTAGAGAAACATAGTTTGCATTTAGAAGATCTATGGCACAACTCCAGGCATTGCCAGGTAGGGCTGAAAAAGACTTCAGCCCAAAGCCCTGTCAAATACTGTCAAAGGAGACCAAAAGAGGAGGATGGCCCAAATTGAACTGCTACTCCCAACTAGAGAAAGCCTACTGAAATCAACGGGATTTACATACATGTAGATTTGAAGTTCAGTGAATCTACTCTAATTCATATTAGTAGTTGCGATCACCAACTGGATTTAGGCCTCAATCAGGTTATGCATTCAAGAGATGTTTCACTGGGGCCATTGGGAGAAGCAGAGCTCCCTTAAGAAATTAAGTTCATTTGTTTATCTTTACGTGCAATTTCTCCACTTTGTATTGTTGAATATTAGCTTGCTTTGAGGGGGAAGAGCATTTGTTAGTGAGAGGTAAGCATGGGTTTCATCTGCAATTGTGCAGACATAACAGCTGTGAAGAACTGCATCTTGGGATGGAAAATGTTTCATCACTTTGTAGTTTCAAAGCAAAGTTTCAAAGTCTTACCTAACATGGCCCTAAGATTCTTTGCTGCCACAGGCAAACACTGTAGAATCTACTCTTGTTCAGGAACTCTACACTAGGTGCTTCAGTCTAGTGTGCAGTCATTTAAGACCCTGTTGCATAGTCATGTAATATGACAGAAATCTAGGACAGAGCTCTAATTGACATGCAACTTACAAGGGCAACTTCCTGAGCAGCAGATTCTACTCGGTTATTACAGACATTGAGGTACGACTAGTTGGAGAGTGGAGATTTTCATATTGGGTCCTTGTTGTTCAAAAGCCTGTACATGTATCGCACAGTGTGTTCCCTGTAAAAGAGCTATTTGCTGTGCTAGCACTGTTCCTTTGAGTTTTAAATATTTGAGTGAAACATTTCCACTATTTTGTTGGAGATAAAAAATGCAACTGATTGAGCAGTTTTTTTATACAGATGAATTATAAATGCCCCCCCCCCAAATGCAGGGGGCGGCAGCGGTTTAAAACAAATGAGAAGAATTTTATTTTTGCTTTGCAAGGCTGCCCTTCTAAACAAATGTCATATTAGGGTGCAGTCTAGTCATCAGCTATGCACGAATCATTTTAACCTCAACATAAATACCATTTAACCTCAATTGTATATACAGTATGCATGAGTTTCTAAGCCCCAGTGATGCTATGGCATGTAGAACTGAATGATTGGCATTTTGATTAGGAGGGAGTATGATCTACTGCTTCCCTCATCCATCTGGGCTCACCTCCTATTTTCACAGTAGCTGAGGAAGGAAATGGACTTTCCCAGCAACACTGTGTTGTTGTAAGCTATTCCCTGGAGTATTAGAGAAGTGGTTAAGGGCTTGTTTACAAGACTGGGCTAGAGCAGGCTGGGTCAGGCTAAACAGAGTTGCTAGGAAGTCCCGTATCCCATTTGGTGCAATCCTCACATGTATGTGGACTTCAAGTGACACTATTTGGTCCACACCAGCAAGCTGTTCATTTGCTAATACTGTGAAGTGGCTTAAGAAGAGAGCTGCTTCATAATACTGGCAAATTAAACACTTCCTTGGCCCTGTGGAGGGGCTGTAGAAGTGGGGGGGAAATTAAGCATGCATATACTGGATTCTGTCAACAGTTAGAGAAGGAAGAAAAGGTAGAGATGAATATACACTATTGATTTTACATGTTATCAGTTAAGGATAATGATCATAGTGTGCTGTCAAATCAATTTTGACTTAAGGTGATCCTTTTCAGGGTTTTTCAAGTAAAGAATACTCAGAAGTGGTTCACCATTCCCTTCTTCTGGGGGTGCTCTGGGACTGTACAGCTTTCCCAAAGCTACACAGGCTGGCTCTACTCGCAGGAGACACAGTGGCAAATTCAACTCCCAACCTCTGGCTCCACAGCCAGAAACCTAAACCACTGAACTATCTAGCAAGAAATAGCAAATTAATCTGCCAGGCACCACTCTGCTTAAAAGACCCAAGAGACATTGGTGGCCAGACACATGCCTTTGGAGAATAAACACACACACACACACTGAACTTAATTGCTTAAGGTAGAATAGGGAGTAGTAGCAAACAGAGTATAACTATTTTTCTCATGGTGTGAGTACTCCATGCAAACTTCCACAGTCAGCAATAAATATTTGAAGTGAACTGTATCCTAAACTCTCCTATGACAGCAGATATATTCCTTTTGGATTACTGACCTGAAATTCAGCATACAGCTTTTATGCTTGTAGCACTATTGCCATATATTTGTTAGAGGGATTTGGAGTTTGGTCGTTCCCATTTTAGTGAATGAAAAAGACTGGGGAGATCTGCCTGGTCTCACCTCCTCCTTTGGAAAAGAGGGGGGAAAAATCAGTCTTAATGCTTTTAGGTTAAAGGAAGAAAAAACATGTTACAGTTCATAGCTTTTATAGATGGGGTGGAGGAGAGGACAGTGTTAATACCACACATCTGTCTTCAGAGAGCAGAAAATGAAGAAGAGAGGAAAGGCAGCTAGCAAAGGGGCAGGGTCTTGTAAGGTTAGTAGCAGATACAGAGCATACTCCCTATAGACAGACAGTGCTAAAGGAAAAGCATGCAAGATTGTAATTTTCCTATAATATTTCCAATGGGATAAATGCTAGTAGATAACAACAAGGAAATCAGACAGTCATGTTACCCACTGCAGTTTTGTTTCACATTATATGAAATGGCTGAACAAAAATCTTAGACCTAAAAGGACATTGCTGTTGTCTGGGTGCTCTGCAAAATGGCTCTGAGATCCCATCAGTGTTTAAGTGGGGAAGGTGTTTGTAACCTCCAACCGAGACTGGACATTTTAACCCACAGATAAGTTAAATTCCTGGAGGAACTTAATATGAAAATGCAGTTTTCCACTCTAAACCGAGGAGGGATGACACTCTCCCCCTTCTGTTCCTGAGGTTTAACTTTCCCAGCTTGCCTTAGCAATAGTAGGATAGCTTGCTTCTCTCTTCTCTCGTGTTTCCTCTTTGGGGAGAGTGTGTCAGAATCCAGCAGCTGTCTTTGGAACTAATAAGCAGAATGCATGGTGACTTCATTAGCCACACACATCACACAGGCCTCTTCCCGGCGCTCTCCTTCTGGATCCACACACTGCATATCCTTTGCACATCCTTTAGCCTTCCCTTGGTAACTTGTTAAGCATTTGTGTTCCCACAAAGACAGTGATTGTGGCTACGGAGCAGACTAAACTGCATTTAATAAAAACCTTTAGAGAATGATTCATCGAACAAAGACCAGACTGTGTCTGTCCTAGACTTTTCATAGCCGGACGTTTGAGAGTCAGCAGCAGAGACTAGATGAAATTTACTAGTTTGTGTGTGCTGCAATTCAAAGACCTCCAAGTCTGCTTCAGGGCCAAAGGGAGAGAGGAGCCCAAAGCTGTTGTGCCACCTTCAGTCTTACTATAATTTTGATAGTAACTTTACATGTATTTTCAGGTCTGGGGTGATTTCTGCAAGGATCCAAAATATAATTAAATAATCAAGAATTAAAATGTGAGTAGTATACGAATCCCAGGTTAGTCCATAAAGCCAAGATATTGCTTGCTGTGCATGGAACTGCAGAAATCTTGGGTTCGAGGCCTGAAAAAACCTGAAATGTATTTTTAGAATGTGTTGTAAACATCATCCTACATCTGAATCTACTTTGTCTCAGATCATTATTTCAAGCTTCAGTTACTGTTATCACAAATGTAATTGAATCCCTTTCACATTACGACTGCGTTTTTTAAAAGCCATTTGTGTTGACATCATGAAAGGTTTGGGATAGACGAGATCCTTTCCAGTACAGTAATCATCAAAAGAATTTGCACTGAGCAATGTAGAAGAGCTCCGTAGAGAAGAAAAGAGAAAGTTATGCGGTAGGCCTAAACAAAGTCAGTGTGGTGAATGAAGGCGGTTCCTTCCGGAAGTTCAGGGAGCTTTCTGTGTACATGGCTAAGAGCATGTTGTAAACTCTTAAAGCATGGTTTGGTCAACATCTACTTCTTTCTTGTTTATTCTCTCTTGCTTTGAAACCACATCTTGGGATGAGAGTTGTGCATCAGTTCATTTATTATAAGAATCTACCCAAATTTTTAAATTTAATTATATTTAGTGTGAGTGGCTTCAGTTGTACTCCCGCTCTTCATTCTGGTATTCACAAAACCAATGCTCAACTCAACAGGGTTTGTTTGAACTTGGAATGGAGAAGGTGATAACAAACCAAAGCAAGAACAATCAGTAGTCCCAGTTCCTTTCTCTGATCCTGTTTCTCCTGGGTTGGTTAAACGTCTCCTGGTTCTATCGACCAAGAAGGTTCCAGTCTTTCAGTGGGGAGTCAGTTCTCTTCACTGGCTCACTGCCATGCTCAACAAAGTCTGTTTGGCCACCAGGGTTCTTTCCTCTCACGGATATCCCTCTGAGAGGGGGGCAATATACCAAGGACAGGTATGTTGGGTCCTTCTGGTGATGTCTTGGGTACTTTCACCTCTCAAAGAGGTAATCAGGAGGACTCCTTCTTCTCCAGTGTCTACTTAGGGACCCACCTTCCCCCTTTTGTTCCCTTCTTTCTCTTCATTCCCTCTCTCCCCTATAAGAGGGTTGAGGAGGGGGCTTAGAATCATACTTGGAGGTCTCCCCCTTCAACACCTGAAACTGTACCCAAACTCCCCTCCAGGGATCCTCCTTGTATATACATTCCCACTTCCCAGGGATCTCTTCCTGAGGAAACTGTTCCATCCAATTCCCAGTCCCTCTTCCTGGGTGTCTCTCCTTCATCTCCGGAGAGTTTTTGGTTTCTTTCCTCCCCACTTTTCTGTTCTGTTTCTCTCCCTCCTGGAGGAACAACTTGGACACCCTTTGAAGGCTTCCCTCACTACATTCATGCTCCTGTCCTTCAGACATTTGGGATGTCAAGATCTGTAAAACACTGAATATTGGGGGGAAATGACTGATTTGTCTATCGAGACTTACGGCAAGTTAGGGTTGCCATCTCTCTTTTCTGGTAAGCTCCTCAACGTTGGAGATACACAATGTAGAGGAGTGGATAGATTGACAGACTATGATTAGGAGACCTGGATTCAAATCCCTACTCAACCATGGAGACTCACGGTGGGGAGGGGCTGGTAAAATCACTCCTAAATATCTCACTTACCTTGAAAGCACTGTTATGTTATATGCCGCAAAGTCGGAACTGACCTATAGCGATGCTAATCCCTATTAGGGTCACTATAAGTCATTTCCAACATAATGGCACAAAATGCACACACCCCTAAAGCTGCAAACAGTTATGCATTAAAGTGAGGAGCCTGTGAGACAAAGGTGTTGTGGGACTGTTATCAATACAGTGTAAGCTTGGCTTCCCTCTCCCTTTGCTCTTCAAATGGCAGAAGTATCTGTGTCCACAGCAAATGCTAATTTCTTGGTTAGTTTTATTCCTTTCTGGTGGTCTTTTTCTCTTTGTCCATTTACTTGTCTGTCTGTTCTTATACCTCACTATCAGTACAAATGTTGCATTTAAACAATCATATGGCTACAGATATTTAAAAACTGATTTTAAGTTGAAAAAATGTTCAGTGGAGAGAGAAGCTGAGTTCACAATACTGTCAGTGCTGAAGCCAACAAAGAGGCTTATCACAATGTACGAGTGTGTAGGTACATTACTTTTTTGGACCCCAGCTCCCAGGGCTAACCCCCCACACACACACACACACACAAGTGTCCCATTCCCTGTTCTTCCTGAGGGATTCTGAGCACTAAAGTCCAAAAAGGAACCTTTCTGAGGTCTGAGAATAGTCCATCACTGCCTCTTCTGGGGGAAACAGCAGGACTGATTTTAAGTTGACTGGTTTTAAGCAGGACTGTTTCCTCCAGAGATCAGTCTTTAAGAAGGTACCATACAGGTAACAGAAATATAATACATGTTTTTTAGGAAACAGTGAGAGTCCTGTTTTGTATATGTCCACATGCAGTCTGGTTGAATCTTCAGCCCTACCACACAACTTGCTTTTTAAAGGAAAAGGAGAGAGGGGAATGAAACAAGAAGCACCCAAGAAGGAGAGAAAGAAAGAGGCAAGAAGAGGTAGAGTGTGAAAATAAAATTCCCCATTATGTTCACAACTCCAAATTCTGCATGTTTTTTTGGTACTTGTTTTTCAGTCTAAAGGTTCCTTGTAAAGAAGTAAGGTAACACAATGAAATGATTCTGTTCAAATCTCTGGCACAAAATAACCTTGTCTGATCTCTCTAGTCTGCAGTTTCTGGAAGGAAACTCCTTCCTATAAGGAAGCCTAGATTTCTGCCAGTCAAGGAGAAAACTATTCTTGTTGGAACCATGCAAATAGGTTTGGAAGGGAACATTTGGCTAAAACAAAAGGCTGTTTTGGACTGGAGCCTCCTTCTCTCCCATTTAGTAGTTAAACTTTCCAGAGTATACATAAAAATGCTCTTTACATTTTCCTGGTGTCTCATAGTTTAGGAAACTGACATCTGTAATAACCATGACATTCATATATCTAAGACAGGATCATTATCTCCTTTTTAAAATATATATATATATATTAACATTGACCATTTTTCTAAGCATATTTCAAGCACCGTTTTAAAATATTATGTTTCCTTTGCTAGAGACTGTTTACCAAAAATATCTAAAGCTGATGAATAGATTATTGCATCTAAACTTTACCTCCCAAGGAACAGTCTGTAGAGAAGCTGAAAGCATTTTACCAAACCATCCTTCTGCCAAGACAGTTGAGAATGATATGGAAAGACAAATAAATCATGCTGGGCGCTGTACTGAAGGCCAAGATGTAACCTATACTGAAATTTAGTAGTTTAAACCACTGTTTCAAATGGCAACCAAGAGTCTCAGGGTTTTTTTGACAGCACTATACCGATAGATGCACACCCTTTTCGTGTTCAACTCTAGGGGAAGAATTCTGGATTCCAGAGGCCATGACACATCCACCACAGAGGGTGGGAGACACATGATAATGTTTCTATTTTTTGCTAGAGAAATCTCAAAAAGAGAAAATGAAGAAGCATCTGCTTGTTCCAGTTACCCCAGATAGGTCTTTAAGATGTGTAGGAACTGTAAAAAATATGCAGAAGAAAGGAAATAATAGGTGGCTTAAATATGGGATCAGATGAAGTCAGCTTAGAACTCAGAAGTAAAGAATTATTAGTGAAGTAATTACAGATATCTAGTTACAAGTTACAAGTAACTATATCATAGTTACTCTGGAAAAGTAATTCAACAGCAAGAATGGAGTTAATTATTGGAGTTTAATGAGTAGTGTTTAAGGGCATTTTTACCAGTACTCTGGTAAAAAAAATTCAGGGTTCGTGCCATTCTCTTACAAATCTTACAGATCTTAAGTTGTTGGAATTTCTTTTTTAAAAAAGAAAAGAACAGATGATAGCCAAAAATTAATGATTAGTAGAATAAACTGTGGAACAAATTACTTATTTCAGCATTTTGATGAGTAACGACGAGTTACTGCCTCGCACACATGAGTAATGGGATGAATCGCTTTTGAAAAGTAACTTTCTAAGCTCTGGGTACCAAAAGCAAATGCATTATAGCAGCACTGGAGTGAAGTGAATTAACATATTGCAGCTGCAGTCCTATATCCACACTTACCTTGGAGCAAGTCCCAATGCATTTGGTAGGGCGTACATCTCTATTGGTATGTATAAGATTGCCCTATAAACCTAGATACTTATGTTAAAATTCTTATGTTCATCAAAATAAACAAGAGCAAGTGCCCTGATACTTTTCATCTGGAAACACACACACACACACACACACACACACACACACACACACACACACACACACACACACACACTTCAGATGAGACCCTGTGCCTGAAAATGTATATTTCATATCTAACACTTGAGTCTATGTAGTCTGGTGGGTTGTAAAAGTAACTAAAATAAGTGTTTTTGTTACTTAAGAATAATAAGATAATAAGTTTAGATTCAGGACAGTAACAGCAATAGTTACAGCTAACTACTTTTGGGTGGCTTTTGGTCAACAATGGTTATGTATGTATGTATGTATGTATGTATGTATGTATGTATGTATGTATGTATGTATGTATGTATCTATTTGACATTAATTTCCCAAGCTCTCAGGAATCCCTGTGCATAGCAGTGTGCCCACAGAAAACCATTTCAGGCATTGATTCCACAGCTAGGCCTCCATCTCCTGAGGAATCATTGTGGAACTCACTGCTTCCTTCCAGAGTTTACAAGGCTGAATGATGGAACAACACCAGTTCCCTACTCTGTACTGACAGGTTGCAAATGTTGCTTCTAGAATCCAAGAAAGAATATCCAAAGCCTGTTATTTTCAGCACTTAACATCCTGAGAATTTAGCCACAGATGTCTCTCAGCCCATCTAAGATAACTGCTAGTTTCAGTGGATTGGTGGTAAATTCTGAAATGCAGGAACTGCCTGTGACAGTCTCCATTGGAAGGTCACTCAGGAAGGTCTGAATATGTGGGCAGCTGCATTGCTTCACAGGAACAAGCTCACAGTTGTCATCTGCCACAGCAGCAGGTCTTTTGTACAGCTAGTGGACCTCAATTGCCCTCTCAGAAGCAAGCCACACTAACATTCTTTACATGATGATTCACAATGCTATATAGTTGTTGGGATAAGTCATTCCCCACCCTCTGCCCTGCTTACTGCGAGGACTGCAGCCAAGCTTAGAAGGGTAGGAGAGGCTGAGGGGAGTGTCATGTAATGTCATTGCTGCTCAAAATCTCCTGATGCTTTATCCCTTTGAGCTCTGGGTATATTTCACCACTGGTTGGATCAGAACCATTTTCACAGTTACTCATACAAAAGAGGGTTCTGTTGTTGTTTTTAAAACCAATGTTCTGTATGAATAGAGAATGGGGCATTCTGAGTACAGAATGTCATGTTTTTTCAGTGCATCCTACAATGCAATGGTGAAGGGATTATGAAACAACATGCAGGCATTTCCTGTTTCATTCACATACATTCCCACTCCAGAACAAAAATACCCCTAAGGTCAACCATCAAAATATTACTTTTTCTCAGCATTGAGTCTATAGATATGCAGTAGGACATTGCATAGCTGTCATTCAGCTCGGCACCACAGCCAACTCTACAATGAAGTAGGTTGAAGCAGTTCAGGAAACAGATTTGGGGTGCCATGAAAAAAGCAGCAGATTGTTTGTATGTCTGCTGTGTTTTTGCTGCCAGGAAGATGGAGAGAAAGATGGTTGTGGAATGTTATGCATCAGTGCTAAAATACCTTGACTGGCCTTCAAAGTTACTGCACTGTGGGTTCAGGGCAAGGGGTACCATGAACAGCTGGATAGCTCGGTGGTTTAGGTATCTGGCTGTGGTGCCAGAGACTGGGAGTTCAGTTCCTTGTTGTGCCACCTAGAGAGGGCTGGACTCAAGGATCCATAGAGTCACTTCCAGCTCTGCAATTCTAAGATGATGATTTCGAGTTGAGGTGGGGGTTGTTTGTTAGTATTATTTTTTAAGTTGCCATGACACAAATCATTGGACTGCATTCCTATGTAACATACACAGCCATTTACAGTGAACATTTCCTTTTTTTAAATTGTCCTAATTGATAATTGTACCATAAATCCTGGATATCTACAGTATGTGAGCAGCCATTGATGAATGCTCTCTCCCTCTCTCCCTCCCTCCCTCTGCCTATTCACTTAGCAAATTGCACCATATGTAATGTAAAACAAACTAAAGTCAAAAGCATGGCTTTGGGTTTGGAATCCTGGCATGTAGGAGAGTCATTGAGAGATATCATATGGTCTCCTGGCAAAAGTACAAAGTGGCTCTCACTGTTTGATCTACTGTCTTAAATTTAAATGCAAAATCTGATAATTGGGTCAGGCAGGAGAAGAAACTGACTAATAAAGCTCTTTTCATTTCCTTTTCCTATATGTCCTTGTTTCATCTTTTCTTTTCTTTTTTTTTCCTGCCTGGAGGATCTTGATGAGCAACAGCAAGTTCACAGTGAAAAGTTCAAAGGTGGACTCTGCCTTCTCCTTCTAGAATTCCTGTCGTTACTTTAAAAGGAACCTTCCCATTAGTTTCCTGCTCTGATGCTAACATTCGAGTGTTAATTGCTGCTATGTATCTCTAAGAGCCAGTGAGCTCAAATCAATAGGCAGAGCTTGGAAAAATTACCTTTTTAAATTATAACATCTAGAATCTTCCAGCTAGCGTTCTCCATGTTGGCTGAAGAATTCTGGGAATTGTAGTCCAAAAAGGTAACTTTTTTCTAATCTCTAGATTGATGCTTCTGTTAGGCTGGGAACTCTTTTTTTTCACGTAAGAATGAACAAGTAAATGATTCTAAAGATGCTAGATTTTGGAAGAATATAACATTCCAGGATTTCTGAAAAAGAGTTGGCAAATTATAACCATAATCATCATCAAGTCTAGCCCCTGCCAAGGAGGCATAGCCAGGAATCAAACTCCCAACCTCTGGCTCCGCAGCCAGGTACCTAAATCAGTGAACTCACCACTGATTACTGTCCTTCAACCTCATTTCCCTACACATACAAACACACACACACACACAGAGAGAGAGAGAGAGAGACAGTAGCCTGCCTTTTGTGGGAGTCAGCAAAATTTGGCATGTTGTGCATTTAGATAAGGAAGATGAAGGGGACAATGAGAAGGGGGCGGTTTATGGAGTCAGGTGTCACAAAAAGCAGATTCACTCATCTATTAAGCACATTTTGGAAGCAAATGCTTGTGTAGGTTTTCCTTTGATACCAAAACTGTTTTCATTGTCCAATCTCGACCGTAGACCATTAACCAAAGACAGAGAATTGGACATCAAAGGACTCGCAAGATAAATGAAAACTGAACTTCCGCTTCAGGCAGAATCAAATTCTTAACAAACAGACACAGACAATGCAGTCTCAAGCATATCCACTGAGACATATAGCTCTTTGAGTGCAGTGGGCGTTACTCCCACGTAAGCACATCTTGGGTTGCAGCCCAAGGCTCCATTCCAGTGAATGAGTGACTGTGGGGAACAGTCCCAATGTTTTGCTCTGCTGGGAAAAACAACATGCAGATTATGAGAGCATTTTCAGGGTCAGCTCCTTAACTTAAATGAGATAATTCACGTATGACCCCTGTTATTGGCTCTTCTGCTTCCCTGTGCTTCTATCCAGATTTTAGCCAAAATATAATACTCTAATCTTCAAAGGAAGCATGAACTGACTTAGAAAACGGAAGTGAGTCTCCAAGGTGATTGACGATTTCATGCACTCCATCTCTCATTTATTTAGTCTAAAAAGGCTCTTTAAAATCTTGGCTGTTGTACTGGTGTATATCATGCTGGGTGGCCGCTGGAAGAGACACATCAGTTCTGTTGCGATTGCATTAGAACTCCTTCAAAACAGCAGAGGAAGGTCACCAACTCAGCTGAATGTTGGGAAGAAGGGACTGAATGATAGAGATTTAATTGATCATTAAGGGCCCTGCTATGGCATATTTAAAACACAGGAAGCTTGTCGGCAAGATTCCTTGATTGTAGGAACAATCCCTTTTTATTGCTTTCTAATTACCTTATTAATGACTGATGTTCAGCTAATTGAACTCTCATATTTTTTGCTGTACATGACACCTCAAGTAGTCCTGGGAGCCAAAAGAATTTGCCATTAAAATAGATCCCAGTCAGTGTCAATATAAACAATGTATGAAGTGACCGGCTCTAACCTAATTTTGCCTCCACTGGTTATTTTATAGCTTGGCCAGGAGCCATTCATCAAACTTAGTAATACTTCTTGAGAGAGCTGTGCTCTCTGCACATCCTCATATGAATTCTTCTTTTGAACATTATTTTGTAGTTGAGGCTACATTTTGGCCTTAGCCATCCCAAGGAGAAATGGTAGAGTCATCTTGATCACTGAACTTTGCTGCCACTGTATTTGGAAGAGTAAGAAACCAATCGTCATAAATCAAACTTATATATAATTGGCATAAATCAGTATCAAGTTGAAACCGTGTCCCAGAAAAAAAAAACACCACATAGCTATATCAGCTTACTGAATATTCAATGTCGTATCAAAATATCTTGGAAGCTGGCTCTCACAGTGCAATCCTAGATGTGTCTACTCCTAATCCTATTAAGGTACTTGCTCTTAAACAACAAGGCAGAAGAATGCAATCTGGGGCTAGAATCATATATTTGCTTGAGAATGATTTCATTGAATTCTATGAGACTTACTTCAAAGTAGGTATTACTGGATTGCACTGTTACTTGCCAACATCATTTTTTCTTTCCACCATGCAGGCTTTATATAGCCCTGCAAGACCAGCTGAAACCATAAGGAGATTGCACAATAGAAGAAGAAAGCTGCCATGCAAGTAAGCAGTGAGCAGCTATTATTTAGAAATCAATGAGCTTGTAATCTTAGATTTGCAGGAATAGCACAACTTTAGTAGACATCAACACTGCAAACTCTAATGCCTATCAGAATGTTTTCAGTGTCCACTGTTTTATGATAAGGGTGCAAGCCTGTCTTTATCTCTGTTTATTGTGATTTGGTACAAACCCTGTATTTCTTTATACTGAATGTGGATGGATGGCAACCAAGTGTATTTTGGGCTGAGGGAGCCCCATATTCACCAGTAACCACCTCTAAAATGATAAGTTACTTAGAAAGCTGGCATCAGAGACACAACATTAGATAAATATTGTGGAAAACCTGTCACATGACCCTTTTACTGGCATGCTTTTACATTTTACTGACTTTGGGCTTTGTATCTACATGACTTGGCTTCTCATACGCTCAAAAAATTATCACGCTGAGCTGCTCACACCTCTGATCTGTAGCTCTGACAACATCATTCTGAACACATTGCCTGCACTCCTATGTTATAGTAGCCTGCTCCTCATATTGCATGCTGTTGTGAACCAGTAGAATACTATAATGTATTTACCTCAGGAAGATATGTGTGGGATTTATGCTTTGGTGAAAAATTCACCTTCTACAACTGCAATTTGCATAGTGGAATATAGAGAAGCTCTGTTGTGATTTGAATTAATCTGACATATTGTATATTACAGTGTTGTTCATGATATATCTGTTGTTCATCCCAAAAGTGTGTAGTGAGTTCATTGCAATGTTCTTCCATCACTAACCAATGCAGGAAAGTGACCGCCCTTACATAAGGCTGCACACTATAATGGACAAGTGGAACCAAAGCTCAGCCCCGTGGGTACCCTGACATTGTACACATTGAAGTCATTATTTTCAGTATGTCATGAATACACATCTCCTCCATTAGCTTTTGAGCTTTATGTTTTGTGGATTTGATGACTCAGTAACCCTTCTCCAGGCAGATTAAAAAAACTTACACTGAATGACTTCTGGGGTGCTTTCTGACCCCATGGGAATACTAGCGTATTTAGAGTTACCAGGATGAGAGTTTTGAAGTTATGAGGTTTTGTACTTTAAAAACCTATAAAGGATTCTACCCTACTGGCAACCAGCGTATGCAATTTCTAAGCATTATGGTTTGCTGAAAAAATGATATGGGACAATTTTGTCCCAACACATTACATTGGCCAGAACAGCAGCAACAACAACAACAACAAATCCCAATGGCAAACTGCAATAATTGTTGGGGGCGCTTTTCAAAGCCTTTTTTTTAAATTTTGCCTTAAAATATAGTACAAGGCAAGTGGCTGAACTACACTGATTACAACTTTTCAAGTACCAATGTTGTAAAATGCTAACCTCGTAGGTCTAGTTCTTTGTGAATTCTGCAACAAAATGTGACTTCAGGAGACTAAAATGCCCCATCTGTTTGGATGATGATTAAAAGAGAAACACTGGAGCCTGGACCTCTTATAGTATTTGGATGGGGGACAGTAAATTGGTGGCAAAGAATGGATAGATCATAACAGTTCTAAAAGGAGCTAGGAATGGCATGTCTTTAATTGCAGTGCATTTTAGTTTGTTTTGCTTGAAGTTAAAGTTTTGTGGGAAAGTTAGACTTGGTTTGGCATGGTGTTTTAGTTTGTCTGCCTTATAGTTTGGTCCTGTTTTGCTGACACTTCAAAATGCCCTCCAACTTTCTTGTTAAATGTGTGCCTGTGTTGTGTGTATGTTTTCATTAACAGCAGGAGGGCAGAAGGGAAAAAAGAGATACGCTCTTTTAGAGCCAAATGTATGTGAACAAAAATGGTCTTGACAGTTTGCAAAAATGAAATGCTTTCGACTTCTCATATTAAAGACAAACATCCACATGTTCCCATTAGTTCCTTAACACAATTACTTGATTAGAGAGAGGCACTTCATTTCCTAACCGCTACAGGAATAAGCAATATAACTGTCAATAATTTTACAGCTGGGCCTCAGGTCTGGTGGCCAGCATCTGACCACATCTTTGCATGGTCATTAATGCATTTCCATCAGCACTGAAAAATGCACCCAGCAAAGCCTTCAGAACCTTCAGGGATTTTGCTAGTGTGGTAGTGACCTTTTCCTTCATCAATTTCCAGAATGTTTTTCACTCCTGAATATGCAGCACATCATAATGTTTTACATCAAGCCTCCACTTAAGTCATGTCATGTTATGTTCAAGGCTGCCTTTTCTCCGTGTTTCATTTTGAATCTGATGACTGACCAGGGCCGGCCCTATCATTAGGTGGAGTGTGCCATTGCCTCAACCAATAGGTTTGGTGTGTTCCAAAAGGTTACAGCAAACTGTTACTTATTTACTTTAATTTTTAAATTACTATTATAGCATTTTAGTGCCAGGATGGAGAGAGGTTCTTATAGGATGTTCTGCCTTGTGTTGCAAAATAATTTGGCAAGCTTTTGTAGTATGCATCCTGAGTGAGGGTTATTTTCACTCTACATTTGTCAGCAAAAGTGCAGCAGACTGGCTCTCTGACTAACAATTTCCAATAATAAAATTACAAGCCCGAATTCTGTGTTGCTTCAATGGATGTCTTTGGTAACAAGGTTTCCCAACATCATGAACTAGTATTCCCTTTGCATTTGTTACTGTGCACTGGAACATGTCTTAATATACAATAGAACCTGGTGTGGCCCATACTTAGAAAAAAGTTCATATTCCAGTTAGATTTTTCACATGAACACTGGAGACACCAGATTAAGATGAATAGAATATGTTGTATGGAGTGCATGATATGGCTTTAATTCATCGAAAATTAGAATATGATGAAGACAGAATTGATTTTATTGCATTTTTAAAAGAAAAACCCAAGGAATTGATTTTGTCAGCCACAAGCCCAGAGCTCCTGGCCATGCGGACTTGGAAATTGTGACAGTTGTTATCCAGATAAATAACTTTTACAAGATAGGTCTTATATAAGACCACCCAAAGCTGCAAGCAGACAAAATACAAATGTAAAAACTGTTGGAGTTTTTACAATCTTGCATGTTTCCTGTGGTTTAAGGGACTGGGAGGGACTTTTCTGGGCTGGAGTGACTGTCAATCTATCCAGCACTAATGAATTGTTCCCTCCTACCCCCCAAAATTCAAAGAGATCCCCACCTCTCTGCTGAGCATTTCCTTTCTCTCTTTTTTGTCTGTTGGAAGCAGTGTTGTTAGTTTGCTGTTGATCTGTTCACAACTGTAAGTAATGAAATGTTGTTATTCTTTCCCTGTAAAAAAAAAGAAGAAGAATTTTAACCAGAAATTCAAAGCTCTGCTACAAAAACAGCACTATAGGCCAGAATCATGTTGGGTTGTACAGTTTACACCCAAAATTGCATAACTAGTGTGCACAATTATTCTGACTGACTGCTGCATGTTCAGACATGCCCAAATCAAACACTTAGTTGTTTATTCATTTGCATACCTGAGTGCACGACAAGCACCCAGAAAATTTTAAAAACCACTTGCACAGTTTCCCTTATGCATCTGGTATTTTGCAATAGGATTCTGACTATTGTAGTCTGTTGGAATGTAACTTTACCATTCCAAAAGGAAAGAATGTCTTGGAGACGAGCATGGAAATTTTGAATCTGTAAAAGGGCATGCATTGATTGGAACCCAGTGAGGAGTGCCGTTTGCTTTCATTGTTACTTGTAGGTGGGATTACTGTGTGCTGCTGAGCTCCTGGTGTCTTCTATCTTGGATTGTGTTGCTTACCTGTCTACCTCTATGCCTCCATCCTGGACCCTTGTCTGTGATCTTGCGATTTTTCCCTCTGTGTATGTGTGTGTGTATGTGTGTGTTTTCCCTGTTTGTGTAGATTTTGTTGCTGTTGTTTAATCTGTGTATTTTATTTTATTTTATTTCATTAAAGATTTATAATTCAGTGGGTTTTTCAGTTTCCTTCGGTGGGGTTGGTGCATGGACTGCAGCATGAACTTTGTGGCTGTGCCAGTGTGCCACTGGGCTGTGTGGATGTGATAATATATATGATATTTCTTTCTCATGTACAGTTTGGAATAGATTGATTCTCTGTTGCTTGCCTGTCTGCTCTTTTTTAGAATAGATTTTAAGAGTTCTTTAGAGCTTCTGGAGTGCTAGGAAATATGCATGAGGAAATTCAAAATGAACAACCCAAAAATGGTTTTATGTCTTTGGTAGAACAAAAGAACTGGTGTACCAATAGAACACACACACAAAAAGAGGCACCCCTGGAAGAACCCAAACAGGAAAGACATTAACCTGGAAAGACAGTGAAGCTATATTCACTGCTGAGCTTTTAAAGTCCTGCCACTCCATAATTCTCATCTTCAAGAAAACAGGGGGGGGGGGGACACATAGCCCTCCAATATTATTGGACAGTGCCTCCTATCAATCCTAGCAATGGTGAGAGATAATATGAACTCAGCCCAACAACAGATGGAGGGCCATGCCATCGTCCCCATTCCTGCTGTAAAGCTCAGCTGTTCCTAGATAGGGGAAAGAGTATGAGTTGCTCTTACTTGCAAGAAGGAGAGAAGTTAACCATGGCATTCTTTCCTCTAGAAAATTGAGATTTGCATCTGACTCTGTGGGGCCTCTGGAGTCGTTTGAATGGCCTGCAGAGAGCTGTGAGCTGTCCTTTGCATGTGATGTCCCAGCTCCAAATATTGGGTTAGTAACACAGTAAGTGTCTTTGTGAAGCATCTGTCCACTTTTTTGTTATGATTAATATTTATACCTTATTCTTCCCCTATTTGTCTCTTCTGTTGAATAGAAGTGACATACCTCTTGAGGACATTTTATATGATTATGGCCAAAATCCTATCAGTTTCTACTAACAGTATGACACAATTGGTGCAGATCTTATTGGTGAATTGCAACGAATTAAGAAGTTAGCTTAGTCACTTCCTGCTGTTTACCAAGTCACACAGCTGAGCATGTAACAGCAAATGGCTGTTTTAACTTCTGAACTTGAGGCAATTCACCAATGGGATTTGTGCCGACTGTATTACACCAGCCAGAGTAACTAAAAGGATTTTGGCTTGAGTCATATTCTTAGGAAATTACAGACGTGGCAAGTCTTAAAGAGAAATTGCTTGAAATCTACCTATTCCTTTAGCACCACTGAAAATTATCTACTTATTTTCATCATAGGTAAAGTTTATGTTGGTTCTGTTTTAAAGCAATTTCTTAAGCAAGGTGAAATATGAATTTTGGAGGTCACTCATTCATAGGATTGCCATGGGTTGGAGGCAACTTGATAAGACATAACAATAACAAAAACATTCATTGGCAGAACTGTATATTTGATTCCCCCCCCCTTACTTTCTCCATATTATCAGCATCCATATGTAATACAAAAAGGGAGAACTCAATTGTCCTTCTGATTTGCACATTATAAAGAGGAAACACCACAGTTGACAAAGAGTCTACATGCAAAATTATTTATTAGCTCAAACTAAACTATACGTTTAGCACATTATTAAAAGAATTTCCTTAAAAGGTAAATACAACTATTTATTATAGGAGGAGCTTTCCTATCTTTCATGGTTTGAAAATTAGCTTGCTTTCATTTTGTAATTAGTCACCAGGAAGTATACATGGACTTCATTTTTGTGTCCTATTACTCAGGCAGAGAACTTTGAAATAATTGTGTGTTGGAAAAGAAAATGTTGTAGTAACAGGAAATACATATTCTCATTAACATATGATTCATTCTTTTCATTGTTTCTATGTACTGTCTTCTCAGATACACTTACATTTGGTATATATCTAAATATGGGTGAAGTACCTTTGGTGTTACACATGGAAGCCACCTTCAATAATTCCTCTATTAAATAAGATTGGTTTTTCATCTAGTCAAGTGGATCCTATGATTCTGTTTTGTGGGACAATAAGTAGGTGATAGGGATTTTAGTTTAAATTCTTAAGTTGCTATGTTACTGGTGTGGATTTCTCCAGTTGTTTTCCCTGACGTTGAGTAGAGCCACAAAAGGGGGGGGGGCACGTCTATCTAAAACCAGTAAAAATATACAGCTGAAAGGATAGCTCCACTTCATAAGGATACATACTCCTTTTAATAATCCAGTATTAATTAGGTTAAATGAAAAGCAGGGGAGAAAAAGAGAAAACAAACTGGAAATTTCACATGGGGAAATCCTATTGGATGTCGGATCCCTGACTTTGATGTTGGTGAAAGGAGATTAAATGTCCACATAAAAAATTGGATTCGGGTGGTCTGTACTTTTTCCTTTCACATTCATTGTAATGTGACAATTGCTTTTTAAACATTCAAAATATACCATATTCTAAACTAGCTTTTTAATATATATATATATATATATATATATATATATATATATATATATATATATATATATATATATATATATATATATATATATATATATAAAGAAACTCTTCAAAGAAGAGAACATTTCTGGAAAAGGACTTTAGGTCTGGACACAGTTCAAATTTCTGTATTCTTCACAATGACAAAATATTTATTTATGTAACACTGAATAACTACAATCCTTTCTCCCCATCTATACAAGAGTCTAACCACTGACAGCAAGATTTCCTCATATCAATGTCCTGAAACAGCAGGTCACAAATAGTTCATTTCCTACCAAAATGCTCTCATCTATGGAAAAAGACTGACATCCGATCCTGAAATGGAATGGGAACTTCTTATGATGCTGTTTTGCTTTCTTTTAAGTCTCTCCAGCTATGTGTCACATACTGAAAGCTGGAAAACGTTACCTTTTGGGGTGATAACTCCCAGAATTCCTCAGCTAAGTACCATTCCAAAAAGGTTACATTTCCAAATCCTGCATGATGGTTGCTGTTGTTGTTGTTACATGCCATCACGTCACCTACGACGTATGGCAATCTTATGAATGAGTGATCTCCAAAATGTCCTGTCCTCAACTGCCCTGCTCAGCAATTGTAAACTCAAGCTTGTGGTTTCCTTTAGGGAGTCAGTCCATCTCATCTTTGGTCTTCCTCTTTTCCTGCAGTCTTCAACTTTTCCAAGTATTATTGTCTTTTCCAAAGAATCTTGCCTTCTCATGGTGTGCCCAAAATAGGACAGCCTCGGTTTCAACATTTTTGCCTCCAGAGATAGTTCAGTCTTGATTTGCTCTAGGACCCACTTGTTCATCTTTCTGGCAGTCCAAAGTACCCATAAGACTCTCCTCTAGCACCATGTTGCAAACAAATCAATTTCTATCAGCTTTCTTTACTGTCCAGCTTTCACACCAATGCATGGTGATCAGAAATAAAAGAGTGAGAATGATCTTGGCCTCTAGTGACATGTCCTTACACTTGATGATATTTTCTAATTCCTTCATTGCTGCCCTTCCTAGTCTCAGTCTTCTGATTTCTTGGCTGCAGTCTCCATTTAGATTGATGATTTTACCAAGGTATATGAATTCTGCATATACTTGGGCTTTTGTGAATAAGGAGAATAAGGATTAAAAATCACCAGAGAAACAATTAGTGAAATGAGAATAAGCCATGCATATAAAATGAAGTGTCTGTTTAGGCTGACATGCCCAGCCCAAATCATACAGCTGCCTCAGGTGAAACAGCAAACTGTGCCTCCCACTCACGCAAGTCAAGGTTCTTAATATCCAAAGCCAAACAAATTATTTTGGCACCTGGGGCAGAAAATTCCTCAAGCACTTCTCCCAATTCCATTCAGTACAGATGCAGTAACTACAATTTAAATGCCCAACAATTGGCTGTCTTTTCTTTTCTTGCCACCCAAAATCTGCTGCCTCAGTGCGGCTGCCTCACTCTAGCTAATGATAGGTCTGGCCCAGCAATGGGTGTGTGGACTTTTGCAAAGCTAGAGACAGAATAGTATAGAGTAGAGATGGGCACAAATTGAAAAATGAATTGCAAAATTCTTCAAAAATTGCTAATTTGTCAATTCGTATTCATTCGAATTGATGCCCCAACAAATAGGAATCAATCAATTTTTAGCAATTTTTGATTCATCAAATTGTTGGTCTATAAAAGGCCCCCGCCAGGCACCTAGAGACACCAAAATCAAAGAGAAGCTTCCCCTAACTCTCCTCTACAATCCCTCCAAGTTTGGTGAAGACTGTTTTCTCCAAGCCAGCTGCTAAAGGGCACTTTCCAGGAGTGACCCACTTTGTGGGTGAATAACATGGATGTCTGAAACCCATTCTTCACCAATCTTGTAGGGCTTGTAGAGGAGAGTCAGGGGAAGCTTCTCTGCAATTTTGGTGTATCTCGGTGTTGTGGGGGGGGACAGTTTTATAGGGCTTTAAAGACAAAAATTGACAAATTGTTTCATCAGTTCATCAGAAAAACATTCGTAAATTCATTATTTGTGATTTGTTGACCTTGATGAATCATGAATCAAAACAAATTGCCATTTTTCCAATTTGTGCCCATCTCTACTATAGAGTAAATGAGGCAAGAGGAAGAAGGCTTAGTTTGATAACAGAGCAAAAGCTTTGCACACACAAGTTCCCAATTCCAGTCAGTTTGATTTCCACATACAAAGAAGGATGGCTAGAAAAAGATGCTAGTGATAGTCTGTGATGAGAAAAGGAAAATCCTGAACTAATGAAAGCACCTAAGTATCACAGCAGGACTTTATTTCTCCTCCAAGAATATGGAAATTAGCTTGCCTTGTTTAGTGACAGGTCTTCAGGATTTAAGCACGGATTCTTTTGAAGGCTAATTTCACAAACTTGGAAATACTACCTCATTTACTTCTTTGCATTAACATGCTTTCAGCTGTAATTATGGACTATGTCAAATGTCTGTTTTGGGTCTCAGAAACCACACTTGGAAGAGAACCTGAGCTCCTGGGGAATGTCAATCTTGATTTGACAAAGACTCCACAAGTGACCTGAATTGTTTCTATGGCTAGACTGTCATCTCAATTGATCCCTTTAGGAAGCAGTTTGAACATTTAGGGTAAATTAGGATGGTTTTAACAACTCTCACTGTCCAGGAAGGCTAGTTCTCCTGCTTGTTGCTCAAGAGCATGGTAGAAGATGTGGTATAAATAACCTGTTTTTGTTCTGGCCACTATTACTAGTGGACCAACCATTTTGCGCCATGACATAGACAGAGACAGAAGTTATATGCTGACTAGTATTCTGGGAGCTGAAGTCCATAAAATGAACCTTCCTCGTTTCTGGGCATAAGTATACCTTTCCTTGCCCTCACTCAATTTACATTACCAAAAACCTTGTGATATATATGCTTATTTTTCCAGAGCTGTGTGCGCTACTTTGCTTCAGTATTGTGTAGGTACTAATTATAGCCAAGAGAAATCTATTTACATGTTCAGTAGAAAAGGAAAAAATCCTCTTCATTTGGATAATTGAATCAAAGTAAAAACCTATGTCAACCTAATGAGCTTAAATTAAGCCTGATGTTTCTGTTTCAAATGTTAGAAAATGTTGGTATGATGTGGGTTCAATATAACATCTGTTTGGCTTTTGGGCAAGCACATATCTTCCTTTACAAGAAACTGTAGAGCATGGTGTGTGTGTGTGTGGTGATATAATACATGAAGAGACCCACACGGAATATTCTTATTGCCTCTTGTTGCATTTTAAATCTCCCTAGTTTTGCTACTACTGGATGAAATAATCTCCTGAGGCTTTTTGTGCAGTTAAAAATGTTTATTTAAATGTTGCAACAGCATTATATTTTTGGCATCAGCATTACCAAATCTTTGAGTCATTACATTATGAACTGCAGCTCCTATGGGCATGCTGGCTGGGGGATTCTGGGAGCTGTAGTCCAAAAAAGCAACATGTCCAAAATCTGAGCATTACCATTTGATGAGAATTTTCAGTCTAAACCCTATTTTCCAGTACATTGAATATTCAGTAGCATATAACTGAAGCCAGCCTTCCAGTGGATTAAAATATATTTATATCAGTGACATTATTTGATTTTTGTGGGGGAAAGGGGAGGATTATTGCTCTGCCCAGACTATGGGGCAATTATTGAAAAGCACACATGCTTTTCAAGAAAAAAATTGAAAGGGTATAAAAATGTTTGCAGTGGGGAAAGAATAGCTGAGCCCATAACTTGATTCAGTGGGCTGCTTTAAGAGTGGGTGGTAATCACCCTCATACCAGCATCACCTCTTTGTATCATGATACGTATAGATATACAAAATTATCAAAAAGGGAATCTGCCTCTGACTTCGGTTTAGCCATAATGGATACATTACTTTAAAACAGAAAGTATATATAGTTGAGGAAATTCAGCCATATATCCCCAGTCCTGGGCTGCCTGCATTGGTTGCCAGCCTTGTCTCTGGCCAGATTCACAGTGTTAGTTTTAATGTATAAAATCTTCAGTGGTTTAAGACCTTGTTATGTGTTGGGGCATCTTTCCCACAAAAAATGTTGCCTGTTTTACCTGATCATCTCAGGCCTCGCTGTTGCAGATGGCCATGCCGAGAGAGACAAGGAAGGCTTCAGCTAAAAGTTGATCCTTCTTGGTGGTGGGCCTACACTTTGGAATGACCTCCCTTTGGAGATCTGGCAATCCTCCTCTCTCCAGACTTTTTAGAAATTGTTCAAAGCCACACTTTTCAAGGAAGCCTTTGAATATATTTTTTCCTCCAGTTAGTTTAGTCTGCGACCCATGTGCCGCCTATGGTCAGTTGCCATTATTAAGTGTTTTAGCCTGTTTGTTTACCTGCTCATGTTTTATTGGTTTGTCAGCTGTTTCTATTTATTACTTTTGTTGGGGGGGGAGTGGGGGAGTGGGAATTGGACTTATGTTATATTGTAAGACCTCCCAGAGTAGTGGCTTCCGCTAAGTGCAGTGGTAAATAAATAAATAAATAAATAAATAAATAAATAAATAAATAAATAAATAAATAAATGGCTGCTCGAAACAAAAAGGACTTCCTTTTCTCTCAGATTTTTCACAGCCACAAAGAGGTCCATCTATGAAACAAGAATAGCTGTACCCCAGTTACTCTGTAGAGCTCTGCTGAATCTATCCCATAATAGTAACAGACCCTGAAACAAGAAGGTTTGAATCCCAGTTTTTCTAGAGACCTGGAAATTATTAGCCATGTGAAAAACAAACTGCCTGAAAGTAGACAGGGAAATTCTCGACTGTTAGACTTTGTTGAGGAAAAATTAGTCAGTAAATATTTCTTGCTGTCTTTGTCTGTTTTCAAAAAGTGAAATAAAACAGTGATATGTAGTGCTCGTTAAAGCAAACTGGGTTGCTTGAGAAAGATAAGTAGGGTACGAGGCCTGTACATCATTCTAACATTTAATCTGTTTCTAAGCTTCGCTGTGTTAGTAAAGATTCTATTTCCATTTACAATCACGAACATCTGTGCCACAGGAGATCAGTTTGCTACCAAGGACTACTGTTAGATTTTGCGCCAGCAACTTCCATGGCTTCATGTGGTTCGTATTTTATTCTTTAAATAGTTAATGATGTTTTTGGTCCCTCTTCCAGAAAAGTTTAAATTTAGCCAAGATAAGCACTCATATGAAACATATGAAGAAAATGAACGAACCCTCCAAAACTTAGAAACCATCCTAGGGTCAACATCACATGTTTATAAATAAACATCCAGAACAATGTATATATTGCACCTTATTTTTATTTTCCAGTCTATCCTGGGTGAAAATGAATAAAAACTGAAAAGTTGTCTCCATCAAAGAAGCAAGCTGTTCTAAGTTTACCCATAGTTCAGCAACACACTGTCTGGCTTCCATTAAATTAATTCAAAGCCTTTCCATAGATAGATAAGATACACAGATAAAACAACAAACATAGAAGGGGTATAAACTTTCACGACGGTCAGGCGTACAGTAGACCAAACAGTCATCACTCCTTTATTCTCATAGTAATGAGTGATAGCTTAGTATTTCTGGGTGAAGTCTAATTCTTGACAAAACAGTACTCATTCTGCCATTAGATCTACTGAAGGGTGAACAAGGAAGAAGGCTGAATTTCCTCCTTGTCCTGGTTAGCTGCCAGTCTATGTGTCAGGACCATACTTCCTTGCCCCACTGCTGGGTTACCATGAGCAACAGGATGGGAAACTAGGGCTCCTACAGCTATCCTGACTGCCCCCCAAAAGTTAGGTTAGCACAGTGGCACTTCTCTAATCCAGCAAAAAGATGGGAGATTTCCCTTAGTTCATTTGCTTCCTTGAGAAGAACCATCAATCAAAACAGCCTGATATCTGAAGACAGCCCTAGGACATTTTGTTAAAAAGTTTATCATGACATGCTTTTTCCCTCTCCCCTCACTCCCATTACACACTTTGTTTTCTGTGGTTGGCTTCTTTATTGCGTTGCAGAAATATGTGTTTTATTGAATGGACCCAGGAGAAAAATAGCCAATAATTAGAGCTGAAAGTGCATCAAACATCAGAGCAATCCCTCCTTAAGCCCAAAGGAAATCAAAGTAAGGTGTGACCAGATGGTGGGAAAGGAACATATCTGATCACACTGAAAAGGGTTGCTTTACTGGGAGCAATTTCCCTTAAAGCAGTGGCTCCCAACCTGGGGTCTTCAAATGTTCTTAGACTAAATCTCCCAGAAGCCTTCGCTACTAGCTGGGCTAGCCAGGATTTCTGGGAGCTGCAGTCCAAGAACATCTGGGGACCCAAGATTGGGGACCACTGCCTTAAAGCAATCCTTCCATCCCTACAGGAATCACTGCTGACCAGCCTTTGAAAAAGGTCCAGCTTGGGTAAGGAGCAGGGTTAGGCTGGTTTGCTATCTCCTGTGCATTGTGTATCCCGAAAAATAGGTCATACTGGACTGTGCCACGTGTAGTCCAAACTGTGGGCTGTTTCTCCATCTTAGTTAATTTGCAAACTGGGAGGAGAGAGAAGCTCCTACAATGACACTTGATTACAACCAGCCTTTACAGATTTCCCTTTCCAACTGATAGTCAAAGAAAAGTGTTGTTTTTTCTGTTCTAAGATTTTAAAGAATGGTTTTCCAAAAATTGTGTGACTCATTTTCTGTTTAAAGCCAAACTAAGATAAGAAATATTTTTCAGTAAAATTGAGCTTGATTCAAATCATACAAAGAAAAAAATGGTGCCCGCCCACCCTCAGGATGATTTGAAATACATACAAGTAAAAGTGGCTTTGCCAAATTTGAAGGGATCATCTAGTGTTCTCCAGGACACCAGCCTAAAATATACACTTCAGTTTCATTGGATATAAAGAATTTATATGCAAATGAGTTGTACTACAACTCTGCAAGGGAGGAAGAGGAAACAGCCATTATTAGTTGACAAAGCTGACTGGCTTCACCTTCCATATTGGGGGGCTACTGGCCTCCGATCCTCTTCTAGGGAGACATCCCTGCATACAAAGGGTTGCTAGATGACAATATGCCTTTTGAAGGTGTCATAATAGGAAAGGCTATGCAGTAAAAGTCTGAAAAATAAAGAACCATAAAGAGGAGAGCAATGGACAGCAGACTCTGCTGATATGCAAGTCACCACTGACTCTGGGACTTTTCAGGAATTGCAGCAGCTGTTGTTTGGAAAGCCTGTAGCCATTTTGAACAGGGAAATATTAGGAAGGGACCTACTTCACACAAGTACATAAAGTGTAAATTCTGTTCCTACTTTCTGGCAGTGCCATAGGCCAAAAAAATGTGTAGCAGCAGTCAATCACTCAGATTGCTGCTGAAACCTCAGTAAAGCCAGTGATCGACTATGCTGGCTGGGATTGTTTTCAAGCTCTGAAAGCTATCACTTAGAGCACTGTGGCTACATTTGAAAGTATACTTTCCCTTTGCACTTTAAAATTCAAGCCACACTTTTGTCCTTGATTTATTTGCCCTGCAGAGTGGGCCCAAATGACAGAATTGCCAGAACACGAGCCTGACGGTCTCAAGATAGATCCGAGGAGTGACCAGCAGTTCTCAAAAACGAATCCATAAAGTAACAAATGCAAATATTAAAACAATATATTCCATCTATTGCTAGCATTGTCTCTGTTCCTCTTGCACTTACTTGTTGCCAGCTAACGTCTATAAGGTGGTGGTAAATTTTTGCATAGACATGAATCTGTGTTTACAGTGGTCCCCTGGAAGTGAACAAAGCCAATTTATGCTAACAAATTCATTGTAAGATAGGTTTTCTTATTTTTCCTCCTGGGCAACAAAGATACTTACTCAGATGGCAAAATGATATTTCTTTCAGTTATTTTTAGTGCAGTTCTGAAATACATAATTTGCATTCAATTGGAAGACTCCTGATACCACACACAATAGAGGCCTGCAATAAATCTTTGAGATTTGCATGTGTGCGCGCGCGTATATGTTCTGGAAAATGCATTTCATTCTTCTATTACTCGATGAAATATCATGTGGCAGGCTCCCACCGTATTAGAAATGTAGAATATTTGAGAGGAATTTGCCTACAGTCCTTTAACAGTTGTTTGCTATCATTACAATGAAGGCATAAAACAGTGGGTGCCTTTGTTATCACTGGAAAGCAGAAGTTCTGATGATTACAATAACTGATCAAGCTTCTAACCAGAACTCAGAATCTTATAAATGGGGATTACAGTACTTTCTATTCCTGGAAAGACTGGTTCTTCTACTTAACTAGTGCAGCTCAGACAGCAAGAAGATTGGATGAGTAGATACAATTGAATCTAGTGGTGTGACATTTCTGTTTCATTCAGATCAGAGGGAGTTTTCTGTTAACTTCAGTAGGAAGTGGGCAGAATCCCTGCCTACAATCCCTGCCACACTCAGCTGGCAAAACAAAAACAAGCCATTCTGGAGCTCTTCCCAAGGCTTGGGTGCTCTATTTTCATGACATCACAAGGATCCACCCTGGTTTACAGTGATTACAGTGACGCACTTCCTGATGGCCAGGTTTGGTCCTGAAATTTCAGAGGATAGTATACTGCTGACCTAGCAGCACTAGTCTTAACATGTAGCAATAACACTTCCAAAAGACTGACAATACGGTGGGAATAATGTTATAGTAAACAGAATGAGTGTTTTGTTCTCCTCAGTAGAAAAAGGAAACAGTGTTCTTTGGGAAACCCCAACTGTAGTGCTGCCTATAAAGAAACTGACAGTTTGGTTATGACATTGCTTTGTTCCCTGGCAGCTGTCTGTCAGTTTGGCCCACATTTCCAACTGTAAGGTTCTAACAGGCTTCCAGTTGTAATCAATGAAACACAACTGTGTTAGTAACTAAACTGCACAGTCCCCTTTCCCAATAGATCATATATCTGACACTCCACTTTGAGAGCGGGCCTCCCTGTCTTTCCAGTCGTTGTGTCAGAAAATCAATCAGTGACTTCAGCAAAATCTTGATACTTTTCTCTCATCTGCAGGGGGTATTAATTATTCATTGCCACTCTTCTTTTTCAGACCACCTCCTATTCTTAACCTAAACACCTCACAACATATACATTTACTGATGCTACCAGAAGTCTCCAGTAACCCTGCTGCTAATGTTTAAATATGTCAAGATAGCATATCTGGGAAGATAAAACTTTGTAGTAGCTAAAACTCCAAGCACAAGTGAATAATCTTAATTTATTATATAGTTAACTCTCTCTCCCTCTCTATTGTTTCTCTCTGTGTGTCTACACATAAAAGCACAGACAGTAAAATCCATACATTGCAATACAGTTTCAGAATCCTGATGAGGATCAGGTGCCTGTGTCTGAATTTGTTTGTTTGTTTGTTTGTTTAAGCCCAACAGGTCTTGATTTGTGAGGTATATGTTGTTGTTCAAGAATGGCTGAAGGTTTTACCAGTACTTTACCAGTTTAGAAGATAAATTGTTGCACTTATACAGATCCATATTTTTATAATGTCATTTCCTAAGCAACTTAAAGGCCCATGAAGCTGCTAGGTGCTAATCCATTAAACCAATCCTGAACCCAAAAGTACCACTGTGTGCATGCACATATATGTTCTGGAAAAGGTGAGGTGAATAAGGTTTATTTCCTTCTCAATATGCTCAGTACCATAGCCTTTTCTTTCAGCTTAGTTTGAGATGTCAGTTGTTGCCTAGCAACTATTGTATATGTCCTTTCCCTTTTCCAAATCTGCTCCCATTTCTTTTTCTTGATAAAAGGTTATCAACAAGTGTGAGTAACAATGCCATCAGCAGGGGTGAGTGTCCCTGAACTCTAAGGAATAACACCCTGAACATGGCTAAACTCGTTTGATGTTGGAAATAAGGAGGATCAGACCCATTTGGATGGGGGACCATTAGAAAATATGAGGGATCTTTAGCTGGGAAAGAATCCTGCCAAATCCTGAACACCTCCACCAGTGTAGAGAGTGCTGGACTAGATGTATCAAGGGTCTGAATCAGTAGAGGGCATCTCCATTGTTCTCAGCATAGAGATCTGCCCTATACTAAGCCAGACCCTTGGTCCATGTAGCTGTGTATGGGCTCAGAAATGGGAAAAATCTCTCTCTCTCTCTCTCTCTCTCTCTCTCTCTCTCTCTCTCTCTCTCTCTCTCTCTCCAAAATACTTTAGCATAGGAACATTTATAGGATATGCTATTTAGTTGCTTGTTTTTTCCTTGCCACAACCAGCTTTTCCATTAGCTACAGTGAGATCGTGGTTGTCTCAGGTGGGATGGTGCTAGACAGTGTTGTCAGGTCAGTAGCATTTGTTTCCCTGAAATTTCAGGGTCAATTATCTGAGATGAGGGGTGGGGCCATGTGATGTCACAGAGACTGGGCAGGCAGGGTGAGTGATGGAGGCTGGAACTGCCTCTGGGCCACATTATTGCCAGAACGACCATGAGAGGAATCTGGATAAATAGGTTCTGGACTCTGTTAAAACCTGGCCTAGGGCCTTTGCAACAGACATATATTCACAAATTGCGAGACTGATGCTCCTCTCCCTGCCTTGCTCTGAATGGCATGATCAGGCCAAGTGCATGCCATAGAGCCCTGGTGCCATCTGGGAATTAGTAGAAATTTGGGCTTGAAAGCCACTTCTTACACAAAGATCAATCTTTCCTCATCTCTAACACTGCTTGCTGTAAGATTCGTTTCCCTGTCTGGAGGTCCAGGAAAGTATAACAATTCCCAGCACCTTCAGCTGCTGTCTAGGGACCCTAGTGCTGGGAGCACAAACTTCACCAATCACGCCCCCCCCCAAAAAAAACGATTGCCCAAGTATGCCAGTGGCCCCTGGAGAAGAGACATTGCTCCAATCCATTCTCTCTGGTCATTGGGCTCCAGCCCTTGCTTTAAGCCTGCATTTGCCTCTCTTTTTTATCTCTCGGCACAGTCTGGAGAATGAGGAGTAACATAAACGTCAATGTGCTATATAGCCCACATGGGCACACTGGGGTTTCTGTTCTTTCTGAATACAAGCTTTTAAAAACATCTGTTGGTGTTGCAGTGTGTGTCCTGCTCTTTTAATATGTGTGGAGTACTCAGGAAGCTTATAACAATTTAAAACAGCAATGTTACATGAAAGAATAGGTTTAACTCAAAAACACCCTTGAAATAGAAATGTATTGAAAATACAGAGGCAGAGACAAGGGAGAAAACAACCTTTAAGCAAAGCAAACAGCCACAGGAATATCTCCACAGAGGGAGCATCTTTGTTTCACAGAACATGTCATTCTTCTCAGTGATGCAGTAACTAAGAAAGCTCTTTTTGTTCTCACCATTAGCCATTGCTTTGCCATCACTGGGACACAGAGAAGGATCATGATTTCTCATCCAGGGAGGAAGCAGGCTGTGAGCACTTTGGGCTTTCAAAATCATCTCCAGCACTTTGAATTGTGTCCAGAAGCAAACTGGCAAGCAATGCAGATATGGAAGGGTGTAGGTGACATGATTCCACATCCACAATCACATTCTTCCTGACACCCTTGCTGTCACATTCTGGACCAAATGCAGCTTCTTATGATTCTTGAAAAATAATCCCACTTAGAACATATTATGCATTTTTTTATGAATATGAAGTTCATGCTCCATGTACTAACTTTTGGGAATATCTGTACACTCAGGGTGCCCCAGGTTTCATGGGGCAACTGAATGCAAATGGAGAACAGATGCTCGCCTGCCCACACACCCACACACCTTCCTTCCTTCCTTCCTTCCTTCCTTCCTTCCTTCCTTCCTTCCTTCCTTCCTTCCTTCCTTCCTTCCTTCCTTCCTTCCTTCCTCCCTCCCTCCCTCCCACAAACTGAAAGCAGCATCCGTCTTCTCTTTCTCCTCATTCTGCTTTTACAAACTGTAAGATCAAGTTGTGAGAGAGTAATGTTCAAGGTTCACCCATTGAGTTTCATGGCTCAGTGGATATTTCAACCTTGATCTTTAAACATTTTAACCACTGTTCCACACTCAAGTGTGTCATGATCATCCTTGATAGGAGGGCTAACAAGAAAAGTACAAATCGAAGGCCCATCTTGAGTACCCTAATTACAAACATTTAAGGGCCAGAGAGACAGTAATGGTTTGTGTTTTTTGTTGAGAAAATAGGTATATTGTCAATCTTGCTAGGTATACTGAGTAATATGGTATAGTTAAGAATGGAATATTTTATTCCAGTAACAACTGAGGCTGCACACAAGTGTAGATAGTTTTAGACAACAGCACCCTAAAGATTCCTCTCCTTTTATAGGTGAGTATTTTTAGGTCCTTTAGCACAAAACTCCTGAATTGAGCATGATGAATCTAGTCATCCAGCCCAATCAACGGCTGAATCACAACTTCATGTCAGTGCAATACATTGTTAACTGATATGTCAGAAAATCAATTAATTACTTTTAAGCAGCAGTTAAGAGTATCTACACAATACTATCACTTGAATTATTAAAGAAACTGAGGTCGGGTTTTCTCCCAAACTGAAACCTTGCCCTCAAAGAAAGTGAAAAATGCTGCTTGTGCCCTGGAGCCTAATCAACATTATTGGATAAGCTACAGAAGCAGAAAGAGTGGTGAAGAGTGCTCCATCATAACGAGGGCAGCCTGCGTGATAGGGACAGGAAAGTCTGACGTGCTCAAACCACTTGCAAAGTTTGGAAGGAAAAACTTTCCCTGTCCAGCAAAAAGAAAGAAGAAACTTTCCTTCTCTAGCACATGAGAATAGCTCACCCTGGCATTTGGGGTGTTCCGAAGCTCTTTGGTAGCATATCTGCCACCCTTCCCCTGCTTGCCACCCGCCAGTTGCAACCCTTGCTATCCCCCAGCTAGCATGTCTACTGGAAATGCTGGTATATTCTTTGCACTCAGAAAAGAAAGAAAGAAAGAAATACATAGGTTAGCCATTCTTACATGGTAAACGAAGAACTTTCAGAAATTTTCTCCTTGACACAGACTACCATGAAACAGGGTTGTGGCTGATTTCAAAGAAAACAGGCATTTTTGTAAAATGCACAGTCATAGAAAAGGCAAGAACTGTTGCCTTCTCACATAAACTAGTAAATGGAGCAGAACTGGGTGAGTTGCTTATGTTTTTGTGATCCATCAGCCTAAGGTTGCTCTGTGTTCCTGTGCTTAGCTTCAGGAAGGTAAATGGCATTTGTTTTGTGCAGAATGCATGTTTTGTGCAAATTATATTTTGCACAAAATACATCAACTCAGCATGGATTTTGGATATTGTTTTTGTGCCAATACTTCTACCTGGCTTTATGTTCCACTAGAGAATTGTTTGTGTGGGAAAGATATGGGGAAAGGGAAGACGACATGAGGTCAAGCAGTGTGGTTACAATGCAGGTATAAAACCATCACTCACTATCCAAGATTTTGCCTACAAAAGAGAATGTTTTCTTCAAATGTGAGGATGCAATCCTCTAGGAGAGAGAGTCAGACCAGAAAAAGCAGTTGAGCAGATGCAGGTCCTTCCTATTAAGCATTGCTTTCTTTAAAACTATGCTGGAATTTGGTTCTACTGGCTTCTATCTACCTTGACATGAAATGAGTGGCCTTCTCCAGAAATTGAGGTCCTCAATTATGTAAAGTATTGCTGAAAGAATAAGAGATGTGAGGGAATTCTCTATCATGTTGATTTGTCTTGCTGCTGCAGAAGTTATGGACAAGAGTTGACCTGTTTTTAAAATCAATTTGATCTCGTCAAGAAGACTTTTCCTATCGAAAAGTGGACTATCCCTAGATGAGATCAGATTGCACTCAGCAGTTATGAAACTGGGATGTATGTTAGATGCATGCAGCTGTATGTCAACCAGAAAGATCAGTAAAGAGTAGAACTTGGGGAAATTATCTTTTTTGACCCCAAGTCCCGGAATCCTACAGGCAGGTATAAAGCAATAGTGTCTAAGCTCTGGAAAAGAAGTATGCCTCCAGAGTCAATCTTATAACACCCTCCTATTGGACTTGTGGTAAACTAGCTAATGGAAAAGGTTCTGAAGCTTTGTCATTCTCTGCATCTTAAAGCCTCCCCAATTAGTTAGGGAAGAAAGCAAAAGAGCAGGAAGCTTATGCATTTAAATAAACGTTAAATCATTTTGTAAGAGTATATACCAGACCCACTTGGGAGCTATGGGTGATGATGCCTCACAGGAATACAATCATGCCAAGCCAGGAAAGAGTTCTTAAGTACTTAGCACCTTAGAAGTTCTATATATAAATTTAAAAAAATAATGGCTTCTAATTGCTCACAACTATAAAGTCTCAATAGATCTTAGTTGAAAGCAGATGGAAGCATTTTGTTTAGAGTGTTTTTCTTGAGATATCTATGAGCAGATGGAGGATTTGGCTAGGGCATTCTGGGATAATGAGTCACACTTTTCCTATGGCTCAAGCAGGCTTGATAGCAAAACTAGCCCAAGATGTTCACCTTTGATGAACCCCACATCCTGAGAAACCAGGAATGGGAAATCTTTTGCCTTCCCAATGTTTTGGATTTCATCTTTACAGCTCATTTACATTCAGCATGTGGGATTATCACATCTTATCCACTTTTTGAGAGATTTCTCTTAAATTTAGTAAAGTCCAAATCAATATGTATTATATTATAAAGCGAATTCTTCCATAACTTGTTGAAAAGGACCATGTCCTGTTTTGTATTCCAGTTAATTCAATCAAAGTAGGTGGCCATTAGTTCTAAACTTGTTCAAAAACCAGTATCAGTGGAGTTTGCTTGTTTGTTCAGTGTGTGGTGGTAGTTTTGCATGCCTATTTTTTGATGTGGCATTGTTGGCATTTGGTTTCATATGTTAATGCTTTATTTTATCAATTTGATTTTTATTTTACCTTTTTTTCAAAACTGGGATTCAAGGCAACATCCAACAAGATTGACTTAGGAAGTGCAGATAAGGGGTACAGTTTTAAAATACAATCAGACAAATCATGCTGTTGAAAGACAATTGAATTAAAGCCATTTTAAAGGTTTAAATGCACTCATTTAACCTAACCTCAAATCCAATCCAACATCAGTTTAGTGAGAAAGGGAAATGGAATCACTTCACTAAATGTCACTGAAATCAATGGGATTCCTTGTAGGGAAATGTTGTAAATTGCAGTCCAGGGATATTACATCATTAGGACTTCTCTTTCAGCAGCCACTCGAGCTACATTGCCACCTGTTGCAAAGGATGAAATGATTTCCCTATCCCATTCTGAATTCAGTGATGGTGTACTCTTTTTCCAACAACACTGGCAAAGAGATAGCATCCTGTCCCACAACTGGGGACAGCAAGTAGCCTAGGGGTTGCAAAGGGCCTATTGCTCTTTCCCACAACACCTTACTGCTGTGTGTCTGCACTGAATGATCTCCTGTGTGAGCTGGGCTCTTCACTTAGCGCAATAGTAGAGCTGGTCCTTTTCCTCTGAGAATGTGAGGGCTTGGCCTGATAGACATCTGTCTTAAAGATTGTTTAGATTTCACATGTAGGGTATGAATTTCAAGCAACATAGATTCCACCAGAGATGGATAGAGCTCTCAAGCTATTTTTCTTTTGAGTAAAACTTGGGAAGAAGCTAATTACATTTTTTCCTAGAATGTACATACATACCTTTGATAACTCAGCTCTTCAAATGAATTTGAAAATGCTTTTTGTGAAAGAAAGAACTCTTTGTTTCTACTGTTCTGTGACATGCACACTCACTAACTGTCTTGTGCTCTAATTTAAACTGTGTAACCAATTTAGCTAATGTTAGAGGCATTTCTAAATATCCTTACCACAAAAAGAAGCTTTCGGTATTATCGGATCATTATTGTCAGATTATCATTTATATCAGATAATCTTTTTTTCTTATATTCATACTCTCCATATTATCTGATAATGTTACTTATGGACTTGAGTGATTTAAATTGAGAACAGAATTGCTACTCTTTTGGACTATAATAATAATAATCTTAGAACTGGAGACCAGGAAGGGATCATCGAGTCTAGCCCGTGTCCGGGAGGCACAGTGGGGAATTAGGCTCCACAGCCATATACCTAAACCACTGAACTATCTGGCATTTAACTCCCAGAATCTCCCAGGAAGCCATGCCCATCTCTGACTAGGGAGTGGACTTGGCTTTAAGACAAATTAGTTTGCTCCATTTCAAGACTTTGGATTAAAACGTCTGGCTTAATCAGTTTGGAACTCAAACTGCTAGTGTCTAGTATGAATAATGTTTTGTTGTTGTTTAATCGTTAAGTCGTGTCCGACTCTTCGTGACCCCATGGCCAGGCCCTCCTGTCTTCCACTGCCTTTCGGAGTTGGGTCAAATTCATGTTGGTAGCTTCGGTGACACTGTCCATCCATCTCGTCCTCTGTCGTCCCCTTCTCCTCTTGCCTTCACACTTTCCCAACATCAGGGTCTTTTCCAGGGAGTCTTCTCTTCTCATGAGATGGCCAAAGTATTGGAGCCTCAGCTTCAGGATCTGTCCTTCCAGTGAGCACTCAGGGTTGATTTCCTTCAAAATGGATAGGTTTGTTCTCTTTGCAGTCCAGGGGACTCTCAAGAGTCTCCTCCAGCACCACAATTCAAAAGCATCAATTCTTCGGTGGTCAGCCTTCTTTATGGTCCAGCTCTCACTTCCATACATGAATAATGTTTACAGAATCTAAATTCCCATAGCAGGTATTTAAATTGCACATGGGGATTATGGAATGATATTTAGGATTAAACTGGTGGCCTAGGTTTTTCTCAGTTACATTCACTAATTTAATTTACTCTTCTTTCTTCTATTTTTGGATTAATTGGATTATTTGTTTTTTTCTTCCTTTGCAATGATATTTGCACATAAACATTAAAAGCTGAATTGAATTGCATTTCTATAGGGGCATAAATTACTGCAGAGCCCTAAAAACTTAATTAATTAAAATCTGACATACCACATATTTCTAATATTGTTCTGGGTTATGGACACTTCCAAACAGAGGATTCTGGCAGATTTCTTGGTGTCTTGTAGTAGATAGCTAAGATTTCTGATTCCCAAATGTCTAAGAATACCAGTAACAACCCTGCCTCCAAGTAGGTTAATAGGGGGAAGGGGGGAAAGAAAACATAGGCAACACCAGGAATGAAATGTTGTGAGCTTTCCTCTGGTGTTATACGTTATGTCTTGTCAAGTCAATTCTGACTTATGGAAGCCCTAGTAGGGGTTTTGAGGTATGTGAGAATTTAGGGAGTGGTTTTACCACTGCCAAGCTGGCTAAATAGCTCACTGAATGGTTGGGACTTATATTCTCCCCTGTGTTTCCCAGGAGAGGAGCCACCTTTGTAGCGATCAACAAGTTGCACAGAAGAAAAGAATGTAAACCACTTTTGAGTATTATACCTAGAAAACAGAAAAGGTTGCCATAAGGTTGCCAGAATCAACTTGACAGCATGAAGTTATAATAACTATTTATTTCAGTGAATTTCCATCACCAAGCAGGGATTTGAACACAAGTCTCCTAGTCTGAAACTCTGTCCACTACTCTACACTATCTGTCTTTGCTCTGACACTGATAATGAATTCCTAGGCTGGCCATCATGGACCTTAACCAGGGGCCCTTCCTCTGAGCCATGATTTTGCATATACTTCTGGCTTGTGTTCCTCACACTTCTTCTAAATACACAAAGTAGACCCTATAAGGCATGAGTCTGCCTGCCCTGAAAAATACTAGTTTAGGGAGTAAGAAATCTGGATGACAGTTAATTTTAGTGAGTACAAAACATTGTCCCTTATGTTGTGCTTTTTCTTTTCTTCTCATATTCCATTGGGATAAATCTGATACACTGTTTTTAAAAAGTCAACCTGTTCTTGTGTATATGCACTGTTCTTAAGAGTTGCACAGAATATTATCAGCATAAAAGGATTAAAGTGGGAAATATTTGAGAAATATGCCTTTAAATTTTCCCAACATTATTGTTTTTTTCCAGTGAATCTTGCCTTCTCATGGTGTGCCTAAAGTATAACAGCTCATATATACCTCCTGTATATACAAATAAAAATAAAGAAAAAAACAAAAATTTTGTGGCACCTTAAAGACCAACTTCTTTCTTTCTTTCTTTCTTTCTTTCTTTCTTTCTTTCTTTCTTTCTTTCTTTCTTTCTTTCTTTTATAGGCTGCCTTTCTCCTGATAAGGGGATCCAAAGCAGCTGACAACATTAAAAACAACAGAATTAAAAACAAAAGCTATTATATATTTAAATACTAAAAATAATTAAACTATAAGCCAATTAAAATCGAATTGAATAATTAAAAGCAAGCAAACATTAAAAACTATCTTAACTTTAAAAAGGCATTTGGGGACTCAATCATAATTGTTAAAAGCCTGTCTGAAAAGATGGGTTTTCAGCTGTGGGTGGGAGGGGACCAGCCTGAACTGTTATATTTTAATGTGAACCTCTATGGCAACTCCCACTTCTTCAGAGCTCCAGTGACCACCAAAGATCATAAACAGAAATACAGTAAAAGAACTTCCATATTTCCTTATGACAGATAATTATTTATGTGAAACAAAATTAGAAATTATTGACACTAAGTTGACAAAAGTTACTACAGGTGCCACACTTCAATCTAAAAAGATGATTTTGCACTGCCATCTTCCATTTTAGAAATAAAGTATACATTGCATGACCATGGTCAACTCTAACAGTTTGATCCATAATATAGTAATTGCTTGTATTTTTAAAGGAAGGGAAGTAAGTATACATTGCATGACCATGGTCAACTCTAACAGTTTGATCCATAATATAGTAATTGCTTGTATTTTTAAAGGAAGGGAACAATATTTTTCCCCACCACAGTCTCATCTTTTCTTGTGATAGAATGAGATATAGAGTACTCTTGATTTTTCAAACTGAAAGCCTGTGCGAGGAAAAACTAAGATAAAACTTAAGATCTCTAAATAACATAACTCACACTCAAGAAGATGGCTTGCCCAGATATCAAAAAGATAATACAATTGTTCTTATGAAGACATTATCTAGCCTTCACCAGATGGGTTATTATTGCACCTTTGCTGAACTACTGTCTGAAAAACTCAGGAAACACCTTGCCATACAGTTGCAAAACTTTTTGCCTAAGGCCTTGATAATCCTTTTGTTACAGTTGAATAGTATTGCCACATAAGATTGTGCAATGCTCAGCAGGAGTGTGGAGGATGTGTGGTATCACACATGCCACCTTCTTCCCACTCTCCTTCTATATTTTTCCTGGTGAAGCAAAAAATGTTTCTTGTAAAGATGCTCCTCCTTCCCTCCCCACCCCTTTATCTCTTTTCTTTCTTAATTCAGCAAGAAAGGGGGGGGGGGGGAGAACAATGATGCAGCCCGGTTGTAGGATGACAACAAGGGATAAGCAGCAGTGAATGTAGTGTGGATTTTTCACAGCCTTGATAAAAGGGGATGTTATTGTATTTAAATACAGTAAGAATGATATTAAAACATCAGAATTTTACCTATGCCATGACAGACTATTTCTGTTTAGCTACAATATAACCCTACGTAAGTTGAGGTATATATTTGGCACCCAAGATTTAGTTCATTTTCTCTACTTGTTTTTCCATTTTTGTTTATTTATTTGAGAGAATAATGGATTGATTGACTTACAATGCCACTGTCAAGGTGACTACTCTTATGCCGGCACATAAGAACCATAAAACTGTACCAGGTTGAAAAGAAATGGCATGAAAATTGAGATAAAACTCTAAATTTCCAATTGAACAACTAAAGCAGTAAAACAAACAGCAGTGAAAGCAACAGTGTCATTCTTTAAAAGAAAGAGAAAAAGCGGAAATATTAAAATTGGTTTAGACGACATCCTGGAAGCCCTGGGCACTAAAAAGTGCCTTGCCTGATGCTGAAAGGACACTGAGTTCAAGCATCAGGTAAGTCTCCATGGGGAGGGCTTTCCATTGATTGCCACAATATATATAAAATAAAGCTGTACCTGCCTAACATCAAAATATTGAGGGACTTGGAGAACAGCCTCTGATGGGAAACTGTTGAAAAATGTGGTCCTGTAGATACCTGGATCCCAACAGATATAGGCAATTAAAAGAAGATGTTCCACTTGTGGTACCACAGTCGTGGTGAAGTGCATTTGGTTGCAGTGCAAAGGAAGGCCTTCTGTGTTGTAGCATCTACTATATGGAACAATCTTCCCACTGAAATTACATAGCCTCCCAGTGTTGGGCATTTTTGCCTTCAACTAAAGCTGTACCTATTTGCCCTGAAATTTTCCTGATCTTTAATGGTGTCAGTTACTCCCGTTTTAACACACTGTTCTGCACAACAACAAAACCTCTGAATGTGCATTAAAATTTTTAATACAATCCAAGTGTGAAAGATGCTGATGCCAACTTCAACCACAGTGAATCACCAGACCTTCAGGAAAGGTGAAATACATTTAAGAGACATTATTGGTTTGCCAAGGAGTCAATTTTGTAATGAACTATTTTACTGATTTTATTGTTTTCTCTTTATTTTCTTATTTTCAGCCATTGTTTTTGCTGTATAAGTTTTCACTGTAAACCTGTCTGAGATATTTTAAATGAGAAGTGGTGTAGAATATTTATAAATAAAATGATAAACAAGCAAGCAAGCAAGAGCACTTTGACTTGTGGGTTTAAATGGTCTGCCAGCCTGCACAGTTATTCCAGAACTCATGGAATCTGCTCCATTTTGTCAATTCCGGTTGGCAACCTTATTTATTTATTTTATTTTATTTTATTTTATTTTATTTTACCCTCCTTTTCTCTCTAAGAGGACCCAAGGCAGCTTACATTACTAAAAGAGAGAAATAACAAGAATAAATTATTCAAGTATCAAAAGAATTAGCTATACATGATATTAAAAATAAATAAATAAATAAATAAATAAAAGCATTATAAAAACAGTTTAAAACAACAAAATACTAATCATCCCAATTTTAAAACGCCACTTAGAAAGTCCGTCATTAACAGAAAGCTTGCCTGAAGAGGAAGGTCTTTGCTTGCTTGCGGAAGGACAGCAGTGATGGGGCCAGCCTGGCCTCCTGTGGGAGGGAGTTCCAGAGTCTGGGAGCAGCAACAGAGAAGGCCCTCTCCCTCTGTCTCCACCAAATGCACCTGTGAGGGTGTTGGGATCGACTAACCTTGTCTCTACCAACTTAGCACTTATATTGTTTAAATTAACAGAAATTTCCAACAAATCTTCAACAGGGATCCCACATACAGCACAATCGGGTATTTATAGTATTACAATTAAAAGGATGGTAATCTGCCTTACTACTTTTTCTCGGTTGCTTTATGCAGCCATTTGATATGGTTTGACTCACTTAAGTTTCCGTGAGACTTATTGTGTAGGATTACATGAAGGATCAGACTTCCCTAGATGTCAAGGCAAGAAGACAGTATAATAAAAAATTATTTGACTTCTTTAGTTACACTAGTCTCCAAATATCACTGTCAAAAATGTCTGTATCAGGTTATCTGGTCCAGCTTAAACTGTATCATTCAAATATGCATATAGCCTTGAATTATAGAGTTTACAGAATTATGATTTGTCTGGGTTGTTGTTTTTTTAACTCTGCTTCCTATTTGTGTGAGATGTTAGTTTCCTGAAGAAAATATCTCTGTTAGATCAGAAGTGTTTCTTCTTTTCTTTTCTTTTTTTACCAACCAAAGCAGAAGGTCTCACCATCAACTCTTTCCACTCTAATTGGGCAATGAGGAAAAAAATCATTTGAGTAGCTAAATAAAAATTACTAGTCTATAAATGCCTGAGGCAAAAAAAAGAAGAAGAAGAAGAAGTGAAGTCTCTTGTGAGTTTGGTTGATGAAAAACAACACACTAAGCATGACTGCATGTCATTTTTCAATTTGCTTGTGTTAAATAAAGATCTCTAGGGTAGCGCAAGAGTGAAGGAGTAAAGATAGGGAGCTGCCCTGTTCTTCTTTTGCTTTTGCTGAGCGTTTGCGGTGCCTGGTCATTCTGCTTGGTGGTAGTCCTATTGAATTTCACCATGAACCATGGACAGTTCAGTGTGTCATCTCCTCTATCCTGGGCCATGTACCTGATGCGGAAAAACAGAGCAATGGCTGGCATCTTTGGTAAAGGTTTATTTATCTTTCTATGTAAAAGGGGTGGGTTTCATACTGGGAGTTTATCTGCTGCTATGCAATAATGGGACTTGTTTGATCTGATGAACATTGCACCGTTAGTTGAACTGTGAAATCCAACCACCTCCGTGGTTTATTAACAGTTAGGCTCTTTTTAAAAAATTGGTAACCTTAGCAATTTGACTAATTTGCTGTTGTTGAAATCCTTAGCATTGGTTTCTGCTATACTATACTGATATGAAAAAATATTGATCTCATTCAAATAGAAACAGTTTTTGTTTATTTCTTACTTCTTCAGTATGGGGTGGACTAGTTAGTATTCAGGTACCCTCATCTTAATAGAAGTGTACTGTCTTCTGTTGATGGTTGCATATTAATTCATATCCATATACGTACTCAGGATCACAACCAACATTTGTGATACTAACCAGCATCAACTTGATATTATATCTTAGTGGAATGTATCAGATCAAAGAACTGTTTCGTTTATGGTGTGTTCATGTACAGGCTATGTATTTTCATGCAGGTAAATAAACAATTATTAAAATGTATACTAAAGAAATAAATGTTAAACACTAAGAACTGCTCAAAGACCAAAAACAAAAACAAAAATAAACAAACAAAAAACCATCAATGTCTTTCTACAATTGTAATACACGTTGCTTTAATGGATCTATTGATAATAATCCTGAGTCACATATAATAGTTTTCATAGATTCTGAACCAAGTTAAACTCTGCTGAATGATTTATTTGTTTCATGCATAGCCACAAAAGCAGTTGACTTGGTTTGTCCTGCTTTATTGAGGTTCCGTATTGTTATTCTGATTTTTAATTTACAGACAACTTTCTGAAATTCATTTCACTCATGTTTTAAAACCATGTCCTCAATGTGAGTGTCAGCTAAAAACACAAATGGTAAAAACTATGTATCTTCTCAGAATAATCTATAGACTGCATTTACTGTAGCAAGGAAAAAGAAGAAACAGTATGATAGTAAGCACCATGTTTTTATTTATTAAATGTCATCTGTCTGTAATCCACTCTGTCACTGTTTTGACATTTTGTTGAGTGATGAAACTACATGACTAACCATGTCTTGGCAAAATATGGTTAATTCATTGACACTGACATTTCTTTTTAACCTTCGGTTCTTTTTTGCTTCAAGACTGAGGGCCAGTTCTGGATAAGGTGAAAGATAAATCCACATGTAAAAAAGATGAGTTGAATAAAAGAGGTACCCTCCTGAGTAAGATATTAAACACTACGGATTTGAAAGATATATGGAGAGAATTAAAGGGAGATGAAAGAAGGTTTACATATTATTCTTCTGTACATAATAGTTATTCTAGAATAGATTTTATGTTTATTTCACAAAACTTAATTTCAAAAGTAGTAGATACAAATATTAATGTGATAAAAATAACAGATCATGCGTTGATGGTGTTAGAGATGAAAGTTAAGAAGGACTATAGAGAAGCTAGAAGATGGAGAATGGACTCCAATATTTTTCAACATACAGAGGTTGTGGATAAAGTTAAGAAAGAATGGTTGGAAATATGGTCATTTAATGAAGCAGGTGGGAATAAAATAGGAGTGTTATGGGACACTATGAAAGCAGTCATGAGAGGAATCGCCATAAGAGAATCCTGTAGATTAAAAAAATTGAGAGAAGAAAATATAAATAGAATTGTAGAATCATTAAAGGATTTAGAAAGCAAATATTTTATGGATAGAGATAACAAAAAATTAATTGAGATCCAAGCTAAAAGAAAGGAATTAGAAGGTATAGAGCTAGAAAAGGTCCAGAGAGACTTGATATACGCTAGGAGGAATTTTTTCGAATACAGTAATAAAAATTCAAAACTTTTAGCTAGATTAGTTCAAACTAAAAGAGCAAAAAATATAATTGGAGTGATTAAAGACAAAACGGGAAAGAATTGTAGCTTAATGAAAGAAAAACTAAAGATAATACATGAATTCTATCAAAATTTGTATAAAGGTAATAGTGTATCGAAAGAAGATATAGAAAATTATATTAAAGAAAATGTTAAGAGTAAATTATCAGAGAATGATAAAAAGGATTTAGATAAAGAGATAAAAGAGGAAGAGATTATAGAGATTATTAATAAATTAAAAAATGGTAAAACTCCAGGTTTTGACGGTTTAGGATCAGAATATTATAAAACTTTTAAACCAATATTGATCCCTAAGTTAAAAGTGCTCTATAATGAAATATTGGAAGGAGAGAGAATACCAGATTCTTGGAAACATTCATTAATAACTCTTATCCCAAAGCCTAATAAAGACTTAACAGACCCAAGTTCATATAGACCCATTTCACTATTAAATCAAGATGCAAAGATTTTTACTGCAATACTTGCGAATAGAATTAATAAATTTATTATAAAATATATTAAAGAGGATCAGAATGGTTTTTTAAAGGGTAGACAAATGGAGAATTTGACTAGGAGGGTATTGAATATTTTATACAATATAGAAAAAGACAAATTGAAGGCAGGTATCTTATCATTAGATATATTTAAGGCATTTGATTGCGTGGAATGGCCAACATTAAAGATTTTGTTAAAAGGTTGGGGTTTTGGAAAGAAATTTAGGGGGATAATAGATCAACTATATCTGGGGAATACCTCTGTAGTAATAGTTAATGATGGGATTACAGAACAAATAGCTTTAGGCCGAGGCACTAGACAAGGTTGCCCTCTTTCTCCAGTTCTGTTTTGTTTGATTATTGAAATGTTGGCAAATGTAATAAGGAATGATGATTTAATCGAAGGTATGGGGTAAAAGAATAAAATAAAGATTAATTTATTTGCTGATGATTCCTTGTTGACAGTGAAAAATCCGTTAGAATGCGTAGATAAAATTAGAACTCATTTAGAAAAATTTGGAAGAATAACTGGATTATGTGTGAATTGGCAAAAATCTGAATTAATGTTATTTAATCATAATAGAGTAGAACAAGAAAGGTGTGTTGAAAAATATGATTTCAGATTATGCAAATCAATTAAATATTTAGGAATAGATCTAGCAAAAAATATTCAAAAAATAAAGGAATATAATTATAATAAACTAAAGGAAGTGATTAAAAACAAATTACAGGAATATAGTAACTTTAAGCTATCTTGGTTTGGAAGGATTGCATTGATAAAAATGAAAATCTTACCAAAAATTAATTTTTTATTTAGAATGCTACCAATACAGTTAACAGAGGATGATTTGAAATTTTGGCAAGGAATAATTAATAAATACTGTAATGAAGGGAAGAGATCTAGAATAAATAAAAAGTATTGGTATAGAACAAAGCAAAAAGGTGGTATAGGTTTACCAAATATAAAAAATTATTATTTGGCTAACCAATTGAGGTTTATTGGGGAAATTATATATAATCCAGAAAGGCTGATTTGGTGGGAGATGGAATCATCAGAATTACAGGCAGATATAGAAACATATTTATTTGGTATAATTAAGAAAGATAAAATAAGGGAAATTAATAATCCATTTTTAAAGACATTGTTAAATATATGGTATAAGTGCAAAAAGAATTTATGTTCATCATATTCCCCACTTGGATTAGTGACAGAAATAGAAAATTTTCCTACCAATATGAAAGTATATGTGGATCTATTTAAAGAAAAGAAAGTGATTAGATTGAAAGATTGGTTGTATAAAATGAGATCGATAGATCAAATGAAACAAACTCTTCAGAATAGGAGCATTTCATGGTTGAATTATATACAATTAGAAAGATGGACTAATGAATGGGTAAATAAATATAATAAAGGTAGAGAATATACAAAATACGAACAATTGTTATTGTCATATGAGGACATTCGGATGACTGACTCAGTGAAAGGTACTGTGAGCAAAATTTACTTACTTCTTCTTAATTTAGAGGAAGAGGAAAGTGAGAAAGAAGGATTAAAAATAGTGTGGGAGCAAGATATTGGGAAAAGAATAAATGAAGAAGAATGGAGGATGATATGGAAAATGAGGGTGTTAAGATTTATGTCAGTAAGAATAAAGGAAAATTTTTTTAAACTTAGTTTAAGATGGTATTTAACACCGTCAAAATTAAATAAAATTAATGCCAATCATCCGAATGTCTGTTGGAAATGTGAGAAGGAAATTGGTACATACTTTCATATGTGGTGGGAATGTGAAAAAGTGCAAAGATTTTGGAAACAAATTTTTAAAGAATTAAGCTACATATGTGAAAAAGATATAGAATTTAATGCTGAGATTGCTTTGTTATCAATATTTGAGAATGTGGAATATGACAAAATGACTAAAGAATTGATAACCAACTTATTAACAGCAGCTAGATTGATTATAGCTAGGCAATGGAAATCAAAAGTCGAATTGCAAATTGAAGAATGGTATAAAGAAATATGGAATATAGCAATAAATGATAAATTAACTTGTAACTTAAAGGTTAAGAAAGGAGAGTTGAAAAAAAATAACTTTTATGATATATGGGGGAGATTTTTGGAATATGTATTAATAAGAGGAAAAGGGAAAGCTCCAAATCAAGAATCAATGCAGTTTTGGAGAAGAGGACAATAGAAGAAGAGGAAGAAGAAGAAGAAGAAGAAGGAAGAGGAAGATTATGGCAAGAGGTCCCGCATATGGTGGTGGGGAACACAGTTAAATTGTATTTTAGTTTGTATGTTATATGTTTTTGTTTAAATTTAAAATAAAGGGGGAAAAAAAAAAAAGACTGAGGGCCAGTTGAATGTTGTGCCCATAATAGGTTATAATATCAGTAACTAATATGCATTGAGTATAGAAGCCAATTAAAATGGAGGTTTCAACTAAAAAATAACATTTTTCAAAGTCCCAAAGTATGTTCTCATTCTAGTACCCATAACCTAAGTATATTTCATTGAAGTAATTTCAAAGCTTGGTCTGATCTGTAATATAAGGAAAGTATTAAGGATACCTACATAAATCGCAGTAGATTGGTTGTGTGGATTCTGTTGAGTCATGTCAATGTCAGGCAATCAGAAGAAATAAGCTGAAATCCTCTTGTGCAGCTCCACATGTGCAGCAGGCATGGCATAATCAACAATGGCAAATTGCTGCTGATTAAAACTGATTTTGAGGGGCATGCAACTTGTAGACAACATGATGAAGCAGTGAGCACTATGAAATCACCAAAGGAAACCATTAATCAGCAGTGATTTGCCACAGATGATGACATGCACCATTGCATAGATGGAGCTGCATAACAGGATTTCAGCCACAGACCCATTTTATGTGAATATTGCTCTCTCTCTCTCTCTCTCTCTCTCTCTTTTTTTTTTTTTTTTTTTTTTTTTTTTTTTTTTGCCTCACTGAGGAATTTTTATAAAGACTATATGCCAAGATTGATGTAAAGCAGGAGAAGGCAACTTGTGCCTTATGGATATTTAGAGCTACAGGTCTTAGTATTCAAATCCACACAGTCCATTTTTAGGCCAGTGGCCAATATTTATATGTATTGTGGCTCAAAACAACTGGAAGGCATCAGGTTGCCTGCTCCTGATACAGACAATCCAAAACCAGGCTTTCTAGGTGCTTATTGTATGTTGAATATTTTCCCTGAACTATTCTCTAAAGGTAAAGGTAAAGGTTCCCCTTGACATTTAGTCCAGTCGTGTCTGACTCTAGGGCGCGGTGCTCATCCCCGTTTCCAAGCCGTAGAGCCAGCGTTTTGTCCGAAGACAGTTTCCGTGGTCACGTGGCCAGCGCGACTAGACACGGAACGCCGTTACCTTCCCACCGAGGTGGTACCTATTCATCTACTCGCATTTTTACATGCTTTCGAACTGCTAGGTTGGCAGGAGCTGGGACAAGCGACGGGAGCTTCTCTACATAGTAATTTAAGCAATTCTTCACTCTCCCCACCCCCACAAAGGAATACTCTGGAAAAGAATAACCTCATAGTACAGAGAACTATACAACTAGTTTCTTATAGAGCCTGTTCACACTGGCACATAAAATATGGTTCCCTGATATCACCGTTTGGTATGGGGGGGAAAAAACCCTCAATCACTTGTGCTTCTACTTAAAATGATCCATCCTTCCCCTTTAAGAGCTGGCCCCAGTCTTTCTGGGACAGGGCTAGGGCATACAATCTTTGGGGGACAATTCATTGAAATGCAAAATAGCTCTTTGTTCTGCCTTTGGATGGGTACCAAGAGTTGAAATAGATTGCACTGAAGATAAGGACCTTTTAAGCACCAGCCAGATCTCACCAAATTTCACAGTGTGGACAGACTCCTAGATGTAGATTTGAATCTGCTCCAGTGTTTCTCCTCACATCCCACATGGCACATACTACTGTGAAAATATAGGAATGTATCAAAAATAGTGAAGTTTTGAATGGAGACCCTTTGTTCAAAGACATAAGTTTAAGCAGTCCCCCTGACAACACTGGCTGTTCTCTGCATTTTCACAGCAGGACAATGCCTTCATTACCTTGTTGTGACATTTTAGGTTATTCTAATAAAGGTACCTCCTGAGTCTAGGGTTCCGATTTATTTCCATAATGAATTTACACAACCAGCTACAATTGTCTGCCCCTGGATTTTGTGATGAGTAACATTTGTTTGCATAGAGCAGAAAACACTTTTTCCCCCAAAGTGCTATTAGCTCTTAATCAGGTAAATGAAGAAATATCTATCTTCCTACTAGATTTTTCTATCGGTTTTGAGAAACAAAAGTACAAAATGATAAGAAGGCTGCAAAGAGTCACCTAAGGATTTCTCAAAGTAATGTGAATTCCACATTTCCTCAGAGAAATGACGATTCCCATATCTCATTCCTAGGAAACTCTATCTCTTCCTTTACACTCATGCACACAGATCACAGCTTTGACAGATGGGGGTGAAAGATTAGATGTGAATGTTGCAATTCCAGCTCTGTAGGCATCAAGGAAGATTTGCCACGGACATGCATGATACTAGCTTTATGTTGAGAATACCTGTCCCTGCTCTCTAGGAGCACTTGTGTTTCAACCAAATTTGCAATCCTGTTCATTTTGTTGTTGTTTAGTCGTTAAGTCATGTCTGACTCTTCGTGACCCCATGGACCAGAGCACACCAGGCCCTCCTGTCCTCCACTGCCTCCAGGAGTTTGGTCAAATTCATGTTGGTAGCTTCGGTGACACTGTCCAACCATCTCGTCCTCTGTCGTCCCCTTCTCCTCTTGCCTTCACATTTTCCCAACATCAGGGTCTTTTCCAGGGAGTCTTCTCTTCTCATGAGATGGCCAAAGTATTAGAGCCTCAGCTTCAGGATCTGTCCTTCCTGTTCATTTTAGATCAGCTTTAAACCAAATATTTCAAGCTGAACTGGTTGTCCTCCTCTGATTTATATGAAAGATTGCCAGTTCAAAATTACATACTAGAATTAATCATATGAATAAATGAGCTGTGGAAGAATTATTTTGTACAGCCATGGCTGAGAAGATGGAAGTTTATTGTTAGACTCTACAGAATCCACAGCACTAAATCCAATAATTAATCTCAACTAGAGTAGACTCATTGAATGAATAGGATATATTAAGTCAACACTTATGTAAGCCCCATTAATTCAATGGGCCTTCTCTACTTTGGACTAATAATTGGATTTCCTCTGTAGTGTATGAAAACTTTCTGTTTAGGACAGTACATTTTTTCCTGCCCCCCAGTGTATTTAAATTTCATCTATTTTGTCATGCATACAGTAAATACACTTGGGGGTGGTTGTGCATTTAGTTGCTTTCACAGTTGTATAAAAAGAAAAAAAACAACCCTAGAAACACCACTGAACCACTATCAAATATCAATTTGTTAATTTTGGCCTAGGATGGGCAAGGTAGGGCTTTCCAAATGTTGTTGAACCGCAGCTCCTAGTGTTCTTCATCATTAGGTGATGGGAGTTATAGTCCATCAGCATTTGGAGGACTGCTGATTTAGCTTAAGCTAAAATCTAGGACATTGATTTATGTGATTTATGTATGCTGAGAGAGCAGGGATGAAGAAGATATTCCATAAGGTTTGTGTAGAGTGTGGCACAGACTCTGAAAAAGCTAAGGACTTCTTTTTAAAATAGTTATTTTTAGATGACTTGTTCACATTTTTTTAAACAGTTGGTTATAACTGTATAAGTTATAAGTTATGAAAAGGGACGTGGTGGTGCTGCGGGCTAAACCGCAGAAGCCTCTGTGCTGCAAGGTCAGAAGACCTGCAGTCATAAGATTGAATCCACGTGACGGAGTGAGCCCCCGTCACTTGTCCCAGCTCCTGCCAACCTAGCAGTTCAAAAGCATGTAAAAATGCGAGTAGATAAATAGGTACCACCATGGTGGGAAGGTAACGGCGTTCCGTGTTTAGTTGCGCTGGCCACGTGACCACGGAAGATTGTCTTCGGACAAACGCTAGCTCTATGGGTTGGAAACGGAGATGAGCACCGCCCCCTAGAGTCGGACACGACTGGACAAATTGTCAAGGGGAACCTTTACCTTTACCTATAACTGTATAGTTCAATTTACCTGTAAGGCCCATATGTCTAAATTTTGTCATGGGTCATGCTACATGATAATTGCGATCACACAATTGATCTAGCTCTCAGCATAACAGCATAGACTTAATGGAGTGTATGCTATACCTCTTCACATTTCAAAAAGAGATCAAAGCACAGACTCATCTGGTGAAGTATGATACAAGAAAATACTCTGTAGTGTTTCCTTTTTGTATATTTAAAGACTAACGGTCATGTAGTTCAGAACCTGGGAGGGGATCTGGAGGATTACGAGCAAGAGAAAATACCAAAGATACAATAGTATTTTTTTTATTCTTGGATAGAAAATGGAATGGCTTGGACACCAACACTAAGGTTACAATTTTATACACACTTGACATGGGAATATGTTTCAGTAAAACCTGTGGGATTTACTTCAGGGTAGGCAGTCAAAGATCAAATCATGAGTGAGATGAATTGGAAGTAAGGAACACAGAAATAAATAGATCGGCATATAAAAATCTTTAACATTAAATTGCTAGAGAGCAATCTCACATACAGCTGCTACTCAGTCATTGTGCTGACTTTTGCATCAATAGCCGAAATCCTGTTGCTTAGCATAGTAAGTCACAACTAGTGTAGATCCATTACATTTGTGGGGATTTGGTAAGTCAACTCCTCTGTAAGTTCCATTGATCCAAAGTGCCTGCTATAGTTGTAACTTACTAAGCTATAGGACTTCAGCCAGAGAGTTGTGTATAAACAGTGAGTATAGTGGATTCAAGGCTCACAGGGTCAAAGCCCCAGGACTTTCTGAATAGTAGCAACTATAACATCATCTGTCATCACCACCTTTATAGGCTTCTCTGGTTCCTCTGAGCTCAGCTGCAGTTCTCACAATAGCTGGTTTTACCAGGAATCAGATCCTGTTTCAAACTACCCCTGAGTAATGCAAAGTATTTGAGGATTATTTGATCTTGAAAGGACAATTAAGAGCCATTGATTTTATAAAGGACCTGCTCCTCGTTCATTGACATGGACAGTTCAGCTGCCTGCTTTCTTGGATTCTCTGAAGAGGGCACTGCAGTGCCTGTCATGATGAGTGTCCACACTTCCAAATTTACTGCTACACCACTCTATATGAGGCCTATGAAATATATGTAGAGATGGATGGATTGCATCCTAAGAATTTTATTTTCAGAGGGAATCATCTCCACACACTCTCTTCCTAGGAACAACAACAAAAAAACCCTTTCAGAATGTTTTCCATAAATCTGATTGACAACAGGATGACATGAAAGCCCAGACTTGTGGGGAGATTGTTAAGTGGAAAGAAACAATTTATGTGATTAACTTGAGGCTCTGACTGTGGCTGTGAAAATGCATTAGTTGTGTTGATTGTGGTTAATAGGCCTGTGCATTTCTGTAAGGCTTTCTTGCCCCATCTACTCAGCTGATGTTGTCATAAAGAACTTGAGAGAATGGCCTCTTAGCCCCTCATAGGCAAAAGACTGTTCTGTATTAGAATCTTTGTAAAATTTTACACACACACACCATGTCTCAGAAAGTATACTCTGTTGTGTTCTTCCTGAGCCTTGAGCCTCTCAATCCTATCAACAGTGGCCATTGTGACTGGGAATGATGGGCAATGTAGTTCAATATGTCTAGAGGGAACCAGATTAAGATAGGCTGAGTTAAAACAGGATGTCATATGTGCTGGCAGGATAGAGAGAAGGAAATGTGTATGCAATGAAAAATACAATGTCAGAAATGCAAATGATACAGTACTGCCACATTTTTTACAATGTGAGTGCTGACGTGGTGAGTAATAAGGAGCTGATATCTATCAACAAGACTGTGGCTGCTGTCATCATCACATAGAGCAAGTCGTTAATCTGAACCCATCTACCAGGTACAAAAGGCTGCTGTCATCTTGCCACCACAAAACCACTAGTGGTTCACTGTCTGAGCATGAAGTAGTGCTATGGTGCCTTTACAAAACCATACATGTTTTTAGGTTGCATTAATAGAAGTATTTAGCCCAGACCCTGCCAGACCACTCGCCGCCCATTAGATTCTAGACAGAATGTTCCGATTCATTTGTGGGTGGAAACCAGACTTCATGCCCTGACCTCACTGACTGAGTGCAGGGGATACAAACACATGGAGAGCTGGCAATCTCCAGTATCAATGCAAACATGGTGTGATCAGCCTAGGGCTGAACCCGAGAGAGGCAAGGAGGATTCCTGGGGTTTTGTGACATGTCTGGGAGACGTTTCAGTTTGGAAGTCCTGCCGCAGCTGGCCTTGCTGTTAGGCAAGCTGAGGCAAGTGCCTCAGGGAACACATCTTGGGTGTCAGGAAAGGCCAGTAAATTGTTAGCTATTTATTTTGCTATTACTGTATTTTTTTGGAGGTGGGGGAGAGGAAATTCTGGTCGCTCTTGGTTGGAACAGGGGTGGGCTGTCCCCATCGAGGTCTGGGGTGAGCCACCTCTCCCTGCTCCGACCGTGAACCAGCCCAATGAAGTTTTGGGCTGCTCAAATACCACGTATGGCATGAAAGCATATATGTTCGTATACCGTGTTTCTTCCAGTGGCGTTAAAGCAGCATAATCTGCCATGCTCCGTCACTGTCATAACGGAGGCTGCATTAACTTATAAGAAAGGCAACATTTTTTAAAAGGTTTAAAAATCATTTGCGGGTCTCTCGGGTTTCTAAAGGTTGTTTTTTTTTTAAAAAAATATAACTATATTACCTACAACCCAATGCTTTGCATCCCTCTAATGTCTTGCGACAACAGCAGAAGCAGTTCGGTGGTTCGGTTTCTCCCCTGCAGTAGCCAACGGAGTCTGAAGGGGGGTGGGAGGCGGGATGGGTTCAATAAATGTCAATTTGTTACTCTTTTTAAAAACCAAAATAAAAATCAAGCCCGAGCAACTGGGAGGATAGACAGTGGACCGTCTCTTGCCTTAAGCACATGACATGGTTGGGTTTGTGGAAATGCTGCCTCGGTAAGTTAAGACGTTACTTTGCAAGATGCTTCGAAATGCGGCTCAACCCGAACGTCGCGTGTGCGTAGTGTCTTTTCCGTTCTTCCTCTCTTTCTAACTTTCTTAAGATGTTCAGAGTCGAACTGGACGTTCAGGCCGTTCTTGTTTGGCATCGCTTCCGTGGAGTTGGAGGCGAAGGAGAGGCTGAAAGATCCGATTCATGGCTGCCATCCTAAACAGAATTGCTGGGACTCCTTTCTAAACTCTGCGTGCTGTTCCACAGTTCTTATATCGAATAACTGAATTCCCTTAGATCTATGCAACTGATACCCCGGTTAAATGCGCCTCAGGGCCGGGGAGAATAGCCGCGGAACAATTCGGCTTTCTCCAAAGCAACTCATCGCTGTTTGGGGATCAGTTGTCTAATGGAGGAACTCGAATCGGCTGCCTTCTCCTATCCCGAGTCCAGCTCTTCGACACACCTCACCCCCGTTGTTGTCAGTGGGGCGTAGTTCTAAATCAACCTGTAACCCTCAACACCTTGACAGCGGAAGCCTGTACCCAAAGATTAATCCCGAAGATGAATTCAGAGGGGGTTACCTCCAGATGGCAGAGTTAAATAGGAATAATCAATTATTCGCTGTACCCTAAAAGGCCTCATGTTTGTGTCTGAGTCTACCTGTATCTATGTAACATATGCTGGTGCAAATAGATAAAATACATGTATGTGAACACAGATCACGTTCATCGGGCTGTAAACATGTGGAGGATCACTGTGTCAAGACTCTGAGAATTCAGTTTAAATGGAAACTCCTGTATAAAATGTAAATCTCTTTCATGATTCGCGATCACTTTTTCGCATCTGTTCTACGCTTCTGTTAGTTTCTTCCCCATGCAGCAAATAACATATTTTTCGTATCAAAATTCCCGTATCTTTCGCTCTACTTCAGTATTTTCCTTGGTGCAATCAGGTGTCAAATTGGAAGGGGGGATGTTTATAAAATGAACGTATCTAACTCGAAAGTTGGTGTTTTTTTTCGTACCTAAGCGATTTTGTTATCCAGTTTGAACACAAAGACAATTGTAAAATGAAAATATTGTTCTAGACGAGTCCGCAGTATTTGCAAAAGAAAGAAGGGAAGGCAGCAGTCTTCACTAGCTGCAGTTCCAGGCGCATTTCTCTGAAACAGAGAAATTAGGAAAGAGAAGGGTTTTGTTCCGGCACCTTTTTAAAAGGAAAAGAAAAGAAAGCTTAGAGATTTATTTTGGTATGAACTGTCTGGAACACATGAAATAATAATCTTTAAACTTTAGACCGCTCCTCTCACAATAAATTCTATGTGCCTTTTTGGTGCCCAAGAACCGAGCCTTTGTTCTTTCCACCGAAGCACTTTCGATAGGTAGGTGTAAAAAATATTTCGGAAGGCATTCATCTAATGTGAGTGACTTATCTGATCGCGTGAATTAACCGCGGAAGGCTGCAAATATGATATACCGGGGAATGTTCCAATCTAATGGAACTCGGTGAGACTTCACGTCTGAGTAAGCATCCGCAGGATCTCGCCAGTTCCTCTGCTTCTATTTAAGATACAGGAGAATCGCTTCGGAACAGAGTTATCTTAGACAACACCAGGTGCGTTAAGTGAGTTCGAATTCATGATTCCTTTTTGGATTTTTGGATATGTATTTTTCCCCCTTGGGAAATCAGTGAAGGAAACAAAGTAAATTGGTATTCATGAAGAGAAAGGTGAATTATTCACGGGCTTGCTGTTTAAATAGGACACTACCTGAGTAAACCCCTAGCATTTAAATATAGGTTAAAATATATATCTAGTAACGAGATCAAGATTGGTTTTAAATATAGATCGCACTCTATATTGGCAGTTGATGGATTAGGGTCGAAGGGTAGCCAGTGTCGGCTGCGATCTAATCCATGTTTACTTGGGAGTAAGCTCCATGTCTTCAATGAGATTTACTTCCAAGTAAATTAACTGGGTTCCCGCGGCTGCAAAAAGGGGCCGCAACCGTGTGAAATCGTGGCTTCGTCAGTTTAAAGTAGACTGTGGATCAGGCACTTTAGGATGACAGACCTACAGAATAAAATAATAAAAATAATAAAAATAGCGTCTCGACCGAGCAGCGCATAAATCTTTCTCCCCCTCCCCTCCTACTTTAAAAAATGGGAACCGGGCTGACTGCCGCGTTGTCTAAGCGCACAGAGTAACACCTGCTTAACAGAAATGTGGCATTACTCCAATGAAAAGCCGGCGGGGTCCTTCGCGCTAGTTAGCAAAGGGGAAGGTCTTGCAAAAAGACCGAAAGGACGAAGAAAGCGTGCGCAAGATGATACCTTAAAAGCAACGGAGGAAGCGTCGAAATCTGCGCGAGAAAGTTGGGGTGGGAGGCGAGACGGGTAACCACTTGAGAAAGCAGGTCTCCCCCGCCCCCGCCCAGTTTTAAAAAAAAAGCTTACTGGGTTCCTGGAAGCGAGCAGCCTGGCAGGGCTCTTCCAAATCGTGTTGTTTTGGCTTTTAAAATGTTTGGCTCAGGAAGCCCGTGTGGTCATTCGGCTTGGGCTGCCTTGCAAGCTGTGGGACCGACTTGCAAGCAAACGTGCTAAAGAACCAGAGTTTTAAAGCCGTGTTTCACAGCAGTTCCTCATCATAAATCGCAGTTCATTTCAGGGCACGAAGTAGCCGGCCGGGTTGGTAGACTGCTGCCAACGCAACCTCAGGCTGGAGCCCTACTTACGGGAGTGTAAGATCCACTGAACTCAGTGACCAGTAAACTTGTGTATGATCAAGCCAGTTTTAGTGCTCCAACACGGAATCCCCTTCTGGACTCCTCCTCCCTGTAACGGGCGTAAGTCTCCTGATGACAACGTTTCTCCTCAAATTTTGGTCAGGGAAGCGAATGGCCTCATCCTGAACTGGTACAGTTTATAGAATAAACTTTCAACTTCCATCTTCTCAGACAGTCCTGATGGTCTGTTCTCTAGGCCTCTAAGAGCAATGGTTCCCAAACTTGGCTAACCCAGGAGATCTTGGACGGCAACTCCCAGAAACTGCAGCCAACACAGCTGGTGGTGAAGGCTTCTGGGAACTGCAGTCCAAGAACACGTGGGTTACCCAAGGTTGGGAAGAACGGGTCTAGAGAACTGACTGTGCCCCAAGGGGCAGGGAGGAGTGGCAGAGTGCCTGTTTTCATGGAAAGGTGCTTTTAGAAACTGGTTTGTATTCAGGTGTGGCACAACTAGGGCAGTGCAGATGAGCGTCCAGCGACTACTGGATTCTTCAAGGGAGACCTTTCTTTTTGCTGATTGTAACCGTGGCCTTACCTTTCTCCTTCCTAGATGTGGCCAAAGTCTGTTCATGTTGATAAAGCATCATGCTTTAGAATATACTCCTTGGTGGGGATCACTTCCCAGTGTAAAGATCATTAATGACCTGGATGGTCCTAAGCAGATTCACTTGATGGGATCCTATCCAAGACATTCTAGTGAAGAAGGTGGAAGAACCAAGGACTCCTTCCTCAAGGTGCCCAGACAAATTATTTTGCACATGAGACATTTTGCTCCGAAAGTTAAAAGAGACAGGAGAATCCTCTACGATTACACTCAGGTCTTGGGCTGGCCTTTCTTGACACTCCAAATCAAGGTCAGATCTTTTGTCTGAGGCCACTGCTGTCATTCCAGCTAAGGACCGGGCCAGCATTCTGCCAGGAAGACCAGTTCCAGGAAAATCTATTGCCCTCTCAAGAGTAGCATGATGCAAAGGGCCTGAAAGTCTCCCATTCAATTTGTGCTATAGCAAAGCACTTAACTATCAGAGGCTTCTCCTCCTCACAGTCCCATACTGTTCCACACCCCAGGAACAATGTGGAAACAATAATAGTAATACTGCTTGTTAGCCTGCCCACCCACCCCCAAAACAAGACTGCTGTATTTTCCATAGTGACAAGAATTGCTGAGATTTTAGTGCTTAAAACATGCTAACATGCTTTATCATAGCTAGGGGCACTTAGGATCTAAAATGCTTAGGCTCATCAATGACCTCTACACTACCCAAACCCCACCCATAAACAATAAAGGAATTATTATTATTATTATTATTATTATTATTATTATTATTATTATTATTATTATTATTATTATTATTATTATTATTATTTTGCATACCTTCAGCAGGTCACAGCCAGATAGGGTGGCTGTTTCAGCTATAGAAAGAACCGCTAATCTTAATATTTTTTCAGTGACTCTGAAAAATTCTTCCTCCAAGTTCAGACATGATTTGACTGTTAAATTCCAAGTAATCCTTCTGGATTATGAGCTGGCATAGCTCCGTGGGTTGGAGCACCTAAACAGGAATTCAGATTCCTTCCTGTTGTTCCTCTTAGGAGAGGGGGGTCATCTGATGTCACCCAGAGTGTGGGGTGGCTGAGAGGGTTACTTGCCCTGCCACCTCTGCAGCCTTGGGCAAACTGCAGAGTGCGTCCAGAAGAAGAGTCTTCCTAAATCAGAATCGGCTGGACTTGACAGTTGTGACCATTCTTCATAAACAAATTGCTCCAGAAACTTCCTATCGACTTGAAGAAGAGGGCTGAATGGGACAGGCGGTAGCACTGGGTACCTGCGGGTCTAGGCCGCTGGGTCTTTTCGAATCAAACAGGGCAGAGCTAAATCGACTGTCTGCAAATGAGTCCTTGCCAGACTAGAGCGGGTACCAATGTTTGAAGTGAAGCTACTAGGTTGTCACTTGGGAGCTACAGATCGTGATTACTACAATTGGGATTAAGAATGGTAGAGCGGCCCAAATGAAAATCTTTATGTCCGATCACATCCATTTTCCTCCCTCGGCTTAAACCAGCCGCCGTCGATTCATTCCCACGCCCGTACCCTGGTTTTAGGCGGTATTTCCTTCTGGATTAGGGGATCCGAAGAAAAAGGGCTACAAGGATCACACCTAGAATCTGGTCCCCGCCCTGCGGGTTGTCTGCCTGATTCCATCCGTTGACAAGTCAATGACGAGTTATTCTCAGGTCTCTCCAGAATTGCAACATTTGTCAATCAACACAAAGAGAGATCGGGGCAAGCATGAGAATTAAATGAGAGGTTTTAGTGTTAATCTCCAGGGATTAGTTGTTTTTTGCCAGTCTGATGTCTCTTGAGTGAATCACCCAACTTTTAAAATGTATACTATCTTTGTTTCATCTGCTGTAGAAGTGGAATGATGCAGACCTGGGGCGGTGGAGGGGGAAGGGGCGAAGGAGAGACAAGAGTCCCTGGAAATTCCAGGGTTGAATCAGACCAAAACCGTTAGATTTGTTTCTGCAGATATTATCGCGTCACGCACCCACTAATTTTACCCAGATTCAGGCAGACAGAAGCAGTGCCGGGCTCTTTAGGAGACATCGACCGACCGGTGGATTTTCCCCGCTCCCCCCCCCCTTTTGGGGATGTCTTTCCGTTGCCCACCGCGCTTGTCTTGACAAGAGAAGGTCAAAGGCTCAGGGTCCCTCTACCGTCCAGTCCGCGTTACTGCGGAGGAAAACACTTGGAGGCGTTTGGATGCTGCTGAATTCGAGCTGCTGCGTCTTGAGACTTCCGGACTTCATTGCGCAATCACTAACTGTGGGCAGCTCCAGAGACCCAAGAAATAACAAGTTTTGAAAAGAAAGTCGCTTCCTCTTTGCGATTGCGCCAGGCCATCTCCTCCCCCTCGCCAGGCCACTGTGGTTTATTCCATGTTGCAGATTTATGCAACAGCCTTTGCTAACCAACGTGCCTTCTACTCTCTTGGGAAACTATTTCCCCTCCTCCTTCCCGTCCTTTTCCACGCACGCCTTTCCCCTGTGATCCTCAGTAATTTGAGAAAAGCAGGAGTTACTAGTTTCCCTTCATCCATCCATCTGCTTCCTCCCTGCCCCTGCACCCAGTTTGGTCTGTTTAGAATTTTGCCTTGCAAACTTATCTCTCATGGGAGAGTGCAGAGAAAAATACTAATCTATTCCTGCACCAAAATGGAAATAATTTGTGCAATATACTAGTATACTATGAAAATTACTAACATTACACTCCTGATCTGACTAAGATTCTATTCAGTAGAACTGACACTGTACTGCATAATCAGTGTTGGGCTAAAGAGAAGAAATTCCAGGAACCTGAAGGATTTTTAGAGGTGAGCTGACACAAGAGTTTGAAGGATGGGTGATATTAGTCCAAAACACCAAAAAAATAAAAAATAAAAAATGGGGCACCACATCAAGTTCTGCCTTCTGCAAAGCTGATATTCATTTAATGTTAAAGGGTCCTCTGGTTCCCCTATTTACCTCCCCTCCTATTAAATTGTCTTCCTTAAGGAAAAGTAAATGAGTAGTGAAGAAAAACATTGTGAGTCCACAGTTTGTGGGGTGTCCCTAAGTTTTGTCTGTGAGTGTTTTGCCCATTGTCAAACAAATGACAATTTTGGGAGGAACTATTTATCCCACATCTCCCTCATGCATCCACCCACCCACACTGCTGCGTGTAGTGTAGAAGTCATGATGAATGTTTCTAATTCATGAACATGTTTCTCAGTTTATCTAAAGCCAGCTAAGTAGCTGCTTACTTGGATGGCTGACTAGTGGTTACTTACCCTTGGATAAAGCAAGAGGCAATCTGGGTGGCATGCCAGATGTGACAGTATTTTGCATAATATAAATGAGGGGCAATAAACACTGTAGGCTGCAACTCAGGCATAGGGGAAGTTGGGCTTTTGCATGTTGCTGGAGTACAATTCATCTCAGCACTAGTCAGCACTACCAATAGTGAAGGATAATGAGAACTACAATCTCTCAATATCTGAATGGCTACATTTTCCCCACCCTCCTATTTATCCTTCATTTTCATTTGGTGATGTGAGTCTAGACTGGTATTCTAATTTTGCAACATGGAGGCACCTTACTTTATTGAGCAAAATGCCACAACCAACTGTTAAAAATTAGAAATAGGCTGTATATTCATATAGAGCAAATGGAAAGAGGTTTATGAATGCACTAAGATGTGTAGGCCTGCAGTGTGTAGCAACTGAATATTCCATTTTTATCTCAGTCATCCTCCACAGAGCTCTGTCTTTCCTCTTGTCTCTGCAATGCACTGTGAGAGAAGGTGAGGTGATATTAGGGCTTCGGCCCATTTTCAAGTGCTTCCATCATGCCAAACACAGCCCATTCATTTTTAAAGTGCCAGAATACTTTTTCTGCATTACATTCATGTTCATAATGAACCATTCTAGCAAATTACAGATTTTTTAAAATTTATGGGGTCAATTATCATTCATTGTCACATAGCATCTGTTTTGTAGCAGTATAATAGCAAGACATGGCAGAGACCTTGTTACTAGAATGCTAAAGAAATTATCTTTGTCTCTTTATTTGCTTTCCTTCAGCACCCAGAAATATTAAATTTTGGGCTACAACTCCCAGGATCTGGAGCCAGGATGGCCATTGACCATGATGATGACAGAATTCTAGGAATTGTAGCCCACCCCTAATAACTTTTCCAAACTCTGATTTTCTCTCCCAGTTGTTATAAACAAAACAACTTTCTCTTTAACTGGACACAGTAAAATGAACTTTTTCTGCTTGGTCAAAAAGATGGTTCTGATTATTAGAGTCTGTGTCAAACAAAATTTTAAAAAATCTCTGAGATAAGACGTTTTGAAGACCCATCGAGTCTGGAATGTCATAGCTATAATGTTATACATCTTCCCTGTCATGCTGGAAGATGTGACAGTTCCTGTGAAAATTAAGCATCTTAAGAAACACACCACCCTTCAAAACTTAGAAAGAAATTATCTATTTCATTAAGAAACCAGGATCTACACACCCAACCTCAGAAATTGGCAGGGCTTTTTTGGTCACTCAGCCTCAGCTCACCAAAGTATTCTGGATCCAAATCCTAATTCCGATTTGCTAGGCTATGTTATCTGTTAATAATTGGCAGTAAGCAACCGGATGATGTTTCAAGCTTCCATGCTGTGTGGCACAGAATAGAGGGAAGGAAGGGAATCCTGAAGAGATCAGATCTTAATGGGAATCTCCCCCTGCCCCATTCTAGTGCTAGTGTGGTCCTCAGCTCTGGAGGAGATCTAGTGCCACTTATTTTGGAAAGGAAGAACTCTGAGGGAATCCTGGTGTAGATAGCTAAGAAGAGCTGGAATATGAGGCCTTTCCGATATTTTGGAACTTAAGTCCTTCATTCCTGACCATTGGTCATTCTGGCTGTGGCTCATAGGAGTTGTAGTCTAAAATGTCAGGAGGGCATGAGACTGGGAAAGCCTGGACTGGAGAGTGAAGATTTAGCAGCCAACAGGATAACAAGACTCTCATATTCACTGTCTGCCCTGGGCCCCAAACATCTGCTTACATATTTAAAGAGTTAACAAAACACAGTTATCTGTATAGCTGATCTATTAAATGCCTCAGTGACTATGATTGCACTGGCTAGCTCTTTCAAAGCATTTTTTAAAGTCTCAGAAAGAACATGCAGTGAGGTGTACTGGATACTGAAATGTATGCATGATTTCTAGAGACATGAAAGGCAGGTTAGAGAAGAAATAAGGGGAGACTTCTAAAAATATTGTGAACCTACTTATACCAGGAAGGTCTGGCAATATGTAAAAACGTGTTTATACATACAGTTGTGCGCTCTCTCACTCTCTGTGCATAGAGAAAGGAAGTGCGTTCATTTGGAGGTGTGTTCAGTTGGCATATAGCTCACACCGCCCCATAAACAAATGCACAACATGTGGAAATTCTGCAGGTGTATCTTTGCCCATCTTTATGTTGGCGGGACTCTTAGAGGTTGACTTTTTCTCCTTTTTAGGCAGGCCCTTCTTTATTTCCTAATCTATCACCTGCATGCATCCTCATAAAAAAAGCAGAAACTGCGGATTTGTGCGCTGGAGGGAACATACTTATGTCTCCTCGAGCGCTCGGGTTTAGAAGGATGGAGTTATACTCAGCCCCCCGAGTGAACCCAGCTTGCAAGTTTCAGTGGAAACGGGTGGCGAGGGTTAGCAGCCTCAGAGGGCAGCGGGAGGGAGGTGGCTCGAGCTACGTGTGGGCTCCTCGCACTGCTTGTCACGTCAGCCAGATTAATGGCCTCCTTAAGTGCCACTTTCGCGGCCTTTGTATGTATCCCTCGAGGACCCGCCCAGGGGGAGAAGGCTCCGCGCGAGCGCGCCTTCCGCAGCCACTTCTCTCCCCCCCCTCCCCACCGTCGCCGCCGCCCCGCCTCAGGCCGCCTTTTGCGGCTACAGCCTCAACGCCAGCCGCCGCCACAGCCACATACGCTCTGCTCCGAGCTTCCCAGTGAGCGCGCGCTGCGGTGACGGCGGCGTCCCGTTGACACGCGGCCCTCCTTTCGGCTTCCTACAGTAGCTGGAGCGCGGCGGTGCGCAGGCCAATTCCAGAAGCGCCGTGGGTTGGAGCCGCGCCTTAGCTTAATAATATCGGAAATGGCTCTGATTGGTCCGCGTCCTCCCCTATGCAAAAGAGCTGAGGGAATGACATTCCTCCGGACTCTCTTACTGTAAAAGCAAATTCATTTCCAGTCAATCTCCATTCATAGAGCCAGAAGGCGCGAGGGAGAGGGAGGAGGAGGAGGAGGGAGGGAGGAAGGGAAGGGAAGGGAAGGGAAGGGAGGAGGGAGGGGCTGACGGACGGACGGAGGGAGCGGGGAAGGAGGCTTTCTCAGAGCAGCATGAGCAAACAAACAGCGCCTCACAGAAGGTCGCGCACAGCTGGAGAGACTGGCCTCTATAGGCAGGAGCCCTCGGGGAAGCTGGCTGCTGGAGTCTGGTGAACACGTGAAGGCTTCTTCCGCTTTGGGGAACCGAGCAGGCACTTTCTCGTTTCGCCAGATTTGTAGATTTCCCATTTTGCTGTCGAAGCCGCGAGGAGCTTTCCCCCCCCCCCTCTCCTTTTGCTTTGCTGTTAGTCGTCTCCCGCGTGTGTGCTCCTCGTCCTGTGGTGCGGCCGAAGAGGAACCTCGTGTTGTAACGCTCATGTTGTGAACAGTTGGAGGAGGGAAGAGCGAGGGGGGGGGGAATGAAGCGGGCAGGGGGTGGAGAGAGCGAGAGAGCGAGAGAGAGAGCGAGCAACCAGACGATGGTCCCGAAAGCAGAGCTCCACCTGCTGTGGTTAAACCATAGTTGAGAAGCCGGCCCCTGTGGGCTGAATTTGAGGAAGATTGGCTTGCGAGATTTCCCTCAGAGTTGGCAGTGACTCACCCGGCGGTCACAAGAGCCTTGGGTGACTTCAGAAGCGTGTGTGTTAAAAGTTGCGGCGCGCAGTAACCACAGAGGGAACCCACAATCCAACCGGCAGCCCCGGCCCAAAGGGGGGGGGGTGCGCCCGTCCGTGAGCGCGCGCGCGCGCGCTTTCCCCTTCTCTTCTCCTACGGACGCGCCCCTGCCCGCCCGCCCGCCCGCCGGCGCGCGCTTCAGCTCCTTGGCGCTCAGCGGCACCCCCGGGGACTGGAGCGAGCGGTTCTTTCAGCCCCTCGCAGCCGCCCCTCGAGTCCCTTGGCCAAAGCGTTGCGAAAGGAAGCAGGACGGCAAGACTAAACAGCGACCAGCGCATCGCAAACTGCTGGGACCGGGTTTCAAGGCTGCTGTGGGAAAGCGGGGGCGGAGGAGGAAAGGGGGGAAAAAAAAATAAGATACTGGGGAAGAATATTAATGGATTTCTTTTGTGTTTAAACTCTCTATAGAGTCGACTGTAAATATTTGATGAAGTACAGTTTATAATGCTGTGATAGCCAGTTGACCTTTGAAAACCTCAGGTCACGTCCTTTGAAGCCCATCTCCACGCTTCGTTGTTAATTGATTTCTCTCTCTGTCCACGAGCACAGACTGTGAACGCGCTCACTCCGGAGTCTCAAGCGCTATTTAGGACGATGGTTGGGAGGGGGAGAAACTTGCTCTTCTACCCGATAGCAAGCTAACTACTGAGAAGTCAGTCAAGTCGAGAGCGCCTTCCCTCCTTTTGTCTCTGCGCGTGTGTGGGGCTCTGAACGGATGTCTTGAGTTTCCTTTGCTCAAAACTTCTCTCAGTGTGTGGGATCTCGGAAGGGCCTTTGATTTTAACAGCGCTGGTAATTCCCGAGGGAGGGGGGGAAGGAACTTGTCCAAATCTATAGCAGTGTGCGATTCGTCTGTTTTGAGCTTTTTAAAGAGACACGGAAACATTTCCAGGACAGCCTGAAACTGGATGCTTGGATTAACTGGGGCAGGACCAGGAAGCTGAGTGTCCCCCTGCTCTGTCCGACGGTTGATGCGAATTCACTTCGGGACTGGCTTCGCTTCACACGCCCCTCCTGCTCCGGGGCCCTAAGCCTCTTTCCTTTTATGTTGGTCTCCCGAGAACCGCCGGCTGAAGAATTGCGCTTGTTTCGCTTTGCCCGAAGCCCCCTGTGGAGCTTTTTCACTCAAAAGGCTTGTTGTGATGCGTATCCCCGTAGATACCAGCACCAGCCGCCGCTTCACGCCGCCCTCTACCACGCTGAGTCCGGGCAAGATGAGCGACACGCTGCCGCTGGTGGGCCAAGAAAACAGCACCGGTGCCCTGGTGGGCAAGCTGAGGAGCTCCGACCGCAGCATGGTGGAAGTCTTAGCCGATCACCCGGGCGAGCTGGTCCGCACCGACAGCCCCAACTTCCTCTGCTCAGTCCTGCCGACCCACTGGAGGTGCAACAAGACCTTGCCGATCGCCTTCAAGGTATGCGGGCGGGGAGAAGGGGTGGTGTGGTGGTGGAATTGTCTGTGTGTATATTGGTAGTGTTTGGGACAGAGGGTAGCCAAAGTCTTGGCCCACAGGAGTGAGCCTGTGGGAGATGGTCAGCCTATGTCTCCTCTGAAAATAGATGTATTTGGTATTAATTAGACTCCTGATTAAAATTCTGTAACTTCAAGCTTAAAGCCCTGTTAGGCTTCCTCATAGCAGGTCATAAGTAAGGGCCATCAAAGCCCATGAAGCTTGCTTTTAGGTAGGATTAGGGTTACAGCCTAAAAGTGCCAATAACCAGAGTCTGACTCCTGATTTCAGAACCCTGTAGATTGCAAAACTGAGATGCGTGGATTGAAATGAGCTTTTGAGAAACTGAAAAGACCTTTAAAAGATGCAGGTCCCATGGGACGAAATGGGACTTCCAGCTTAATGGGTATAGAATGATGGTTAGGCTTCAAGCTCCTATGTGTGTCCCTTTAAAATCAATGAGATTTACTTCCAAGCAAATTGTAAACGCCCATAAGGGCATGTTTATTTTGAAATAAACCTTGCTCAGTGCTGTGAGATTGAACTTCCCCACAAAAGGTGCAAAGAATGGTAGCCTTAAGCCCTATGCATGTTTGCTCCGAAGTAGATCACACAGTGTCCACTGGGACTTACTCGTTTGCAATTCTGTTTAGGGTTATAACTTAAATTCTCCAGTTGCACGATTGTCACTTAGTGTGTTGGGTGTCCCTTACCTTACTATTCCTTAATAGCGACTTCGTCTATTTTCAAGCCAAATTATGTTTTCCTCCGGGGTCTGTGTTTCAAGTTTACCAGTCAGGCGAGAATACTCCGAATGTTTTCACAATCAAGATTGTGGGAGTACTGATCCTGAGAATGCTCTCCCAGTAGGTTTGTGGGCCGGAAGGCAGGGGCTCCTCACTGCCGAAACTAGAGGGGCGCCCCCCTGTCCCAACCACGAGCGGCCTTCTCCGGCCACGATCCGGATTCTACTTCGCTGGAGGCTCGGCAATCGGCAGGCCCAGAGGGTTGCCCGGCAATCGCCCAGGGTTGGAGCCCGGTATGTGCTCTCTACCCGCACTTGCCCGAGCCCCCCCCCCCCCGAGAGTGTTGCCGTTAGAGAGAAGGCGGCTGTCACTGCCGTCTTCTACAACGTGCCCTTTCGGTCTGAGCACCCTGGCCTCGAGCCCTCACGGCTGCCCGAAGCACGCAGTGTGGAGGAAGTGGGAACGGCACGGACTCCACTTGGGCTGCTTCTGAAATAAATGCCTTCGGGGGTGGCGGGCGGCCGCAGGCACGCGGCGGCAGAAGGGATCAAAGGGACGTCCTGCCCAGGGCCCCCCCCCGGAGGACAAGGAGTGACACGTGTGAGTAAACACCTATCTTGGAGGGAGACTCTTCCGCGGGAAGGTGGATCCGAGATCTGGGTTTAGGCGGCCAAGTTTTTCTCCTACCCCCCCCCCCCTCCTTCTCATCGATGATGATGGAGATAGTGTCAAAATGCCATTAACCTCCCCATTCCTGTGGCTGTTAAAGCAGAAGCTCTGGGTAGGATCCAAACACACACATATTTCCAAAGGCCTTCCTTCCTAACCTTTCTTTGTGGCTGGTTTGTTACTAGAGTAGCGTCTCGGCAAAGCATTTTTGCTAGAGTCCTGTTGTCCCCTGTGGTTCTCCCCCCCCCCCGCCCATTGGGTGTGAGCTTTGTTTACACACCAGTGCAGATCTCACCAACATTATTTCTTTGACTTGTATGTCAAAGGATTCTCCCCAAGCCAGGGGAGCTAGAGTGCTGCCTGTGGGTTTCTGGGCGAGGTAATCCAAAAAAGTAGCTTTTCTAAGTTCGGCCTTGTCCCAGCTAAACTTGCCTGGAACTATTAAAGCTCTGCAGTACAGTTTAAGTCGGTTGGGGTTCAGTTATTCACCTGGAAGTCCCGAATAGCCGATTTAAATTCCCAAGGATGCTTAGGATCGGGTTCTAATTTTTAAGGGCAAGGCTGCTTTAGACAGAATGAAAGGTCCCAGGTCTAGTCGCCCACTAGGAGAGGAGGCAGATTCTGGTTGACGGTGTTCCCGGGTTTCTTCTTAACTTTTGGGTTCCCTAAAGGTTTTTCATAGTCTTTTCGAAACGTGGAAAAGGCTTCCTATTTCATAGATAGATTTCATAGACTGCGGTCCCGTCACGGATCTTTTAGGAGTTGAAACTTCACGGTGAGGATATCCGCTTCCCAGCTCCTTCGTTTCATTCATGAGTCTTAGGCTATAACGTAAACCCGTTTACTGAAGAGAAAGCCCCATCGCTTTCATTGCAAAGGCTGACTTACCTTCGGATGAAACATGAGTAGAAGCAGGCCGCAAAATCAGGACTCTTGTTTTGTTTTGTGGGCTTCGGCTGCTCCTATAAACCGAAAGGACCCCACTGGAAAGGGGAACGTCCAGAACAGGTGTCGCTGCCTCCTCAATTCCGCAGGGTGGGGTTTAAAAACCAGACGCACAAGAGAAACGCTGGCTAGAGAAAGGAGTGGGGGGGGGGATGCCGTTACTTTCCGCTGCCCCTCTAAAACCTCCTGGGACTGAAAGCCCCCCGGGCTGCGCGCTGTCCTGTATTCGCAGCCCGGCTGAACCCTAAAACACCTGCAAGCGGCTCTTTCTCGCGGAAGTCAGCCGACCTCCCCCGAGGGTGTAAACCGAAGGGATTAGCCTACAGCTCAGGGGTGACGGGGGTGGGGGTGTTGTGTTTGGTTTTTAATCCCAAATGTGGAGGGTATCATCATGGGAAGCTGGGACCAAGTTCAAGTACAGTTATATAAACACGTGAAAAGAAAGGGAACAGGGTTGTGGAATAATTACAGCAAGCGCTGGTGGGATTTTAAGTTCCCGAGTCTGTATCCCGGAGCCAGCCTTCAAAAACCCTGGAAGGCGTTCGGAGTCGAGGGCGTTTTGAGACCCTCCTTCCTCTCGCTCTCGTCCCCCTCCCCGCCCACAAATACCTTGAGTCTTAAATGGTTCTACGGCTGCAAACGAGTAGGACTTCCTGCTGAATAGACGTAACTAGGGTTTCAGCTGGACATAAACAGGCTTCGATTTCCGTGTAGCTCAAAGGAAGCGGGGCTTAGCTTGAAAGCAGCCGCCAACCAAAGAGTTAAGTCAAAACAGGTCCGGTGAAGGCAAGTGACTTGTAGATCCAGCTGCCCGGCTGCAATCCCACAGAGACCCTCCCTTGGCCACGATCGCTCCAGTGTCAGGCCTTTGACCTTTGTGTTTTTAGGTTATTGGGGGTGCTTGTCTTCAGAAGAGGGAAAACTCACAAGTGGGCCACTCTCTCTCTCTCCTCAGCGCCCTGACTCGCCAAGAACTACCGCAGGCTTAAGCCGGGGCGATCTTCTTTTTAGCCCTTCAGGGCCTGCTTGATTTCCGTCAAGGAGGGCCCCGGGCGCCGTCCTTTTCTGGCCACGGGATCCGCGTCTCTCTTACCTGCGGACCAGCATTTCTCAAGCTGCTCTCGGCTCCTTGGTGATTCCACCATCGGGGCGGGGGGGGGGGGCGGAATCTCCCAAGAAGCGCGCTTCCCCGCCTGCCTAGCCCCCTTCCCCCCCCCCCCGCCAAGTGTGCAACCCCCTTTATCCTTTGCTCGCTGCAAATAGGTCCCATTCAACAAGCGAGACTTACTGCCAAGGGCCGATCGGGCAGGCCTTCTGAGAAGTAGGCTCCACTGAAACCAATGGCAGCTCCGGGGAAGGCACCCTGTGGCGTGGGGCCAGGCCGCAGAATATGCACCAGGCCTTTTGTCGGCGTGTCATCGCCCCCCAATGCCCGTCTGCTGCTTGCTAGCGGTCGCCATTCAACCCGGCCGCTGCGTGAATCCTTCGGGTTTAATCGGTGTGGGCGGTGGGTTTGGATAATCTGGCGGGTCTCCCTGTCTCCGGAGTGAACGGTGCCTAAACCTGCTTGGGTCCTGAGTCAGAGGGTCTAGCTTACTCCCATATGGGACCCCGTCCTACTCGCGATCTATTTTTCACTGCCAGACCTTCAGACGCTTGTAGCTGCGTTGCAGCCGAGCGGGGGAAGTGGCTCTGTGAGGAAGGCAGACCCAATGCTTCGCAAGCCGTTTCTGTTCCGAGTTGGTTTCAAGAAACCAGCATCCCTGCAAGGCTTCCTCGGGCCGCCTACTTTTTCTAGCGAGGCTTCACTTTTCTCACTTCCCTGCAGGCTGCCGGGAGGGCTGCAACTGGTCTTCTCGCGCTTGAGGGGAGCTTTTAAATTTAGCCGCGACGTTAAACCCGGTTACCTGCCTCCAGTCTCTTTTAAGCAACCCCTTTATTTCATTCGGAATCCGTGCTTCTCCGGCTCAACTTGCCTGCCAGAACTAAACTCACTCTGGCCGATTTTGCTTTTTAAGGTTATTAGGAACTGCATGTTTAGTTCTTTGTGTATGTGTGCTTTAAAAAGCCCTGTTGGTCATATGATGACGGCGGAAAGCAACCCACCAGACCATGCCAAGATGAGGGAGTAGGTGCATTCCCCGCTTTCTTTCTCTGTAAAGTGGTTTATAGTTCCCAGGCTTCCTCTCCCTTTCCAAGGAAGAGTTATTCTGCTATAAATAGGTCAACACTTTGCAAGAGTGAAAAGGCTAGCAGCGCAAACTTGTACGTGTCTCTTCAGAAGTAAATCCCAATGAATTCAGTAGGATCTACTTCTCAATCTGAAAATAAAGCACATGGGATAGAGAAAAGAATTGACACAGGATAGTATATGTTAATCTTCATGGAGTGGTTAGGTATGTGCTCCTTTCCTTCTTCTTATCCTTCATGGAACAGTATTTGGTTTCCCACCTTGCAAAAAGCACCCAAAAGCAGTAAATGTCTAGAAGTTACTGTTATGGGATTTGCCTTGTTTTTTTATTGCACATATAAACTCCATCTTATAGGTATAAGCGAACACTTCCCACAATAATGGTGGTGTGGTGATGCTGGCATTGAGAGAGTTCAAGCAATTTAGAGAAATTACTGGCCTGACATTATTGTTTTAAACGTCTGCTTCTGCAAACATTTGAAGTCTAATGTTCTAATGCTGGAGATGAATAGTGTATTTCTTGTGGAAGAGTTCTATTAGAGTTAAGGATTCAGCTGACCCTGGTTTCAAAAGGAATTATAAAGTTTCTCCCCCTCCTCCCCCCCCAACCTGGTCTTGTTAAATGGGAATACTTAAATTTACATCCTAATCTGAAATGAATTTACTTGGGAGTAAATATTTCCTATGGTACTTATTTCCAAACAAGTGTGCTTAGGATCACAGATGTTTATTTGGAATTAAGCTTTGCTGATTTCAGCATGATTTACTTGTAAATAAAGCTGTTCCAGCTAGTAAATCCCTGTTAATTTTGTGGGAATGCCCATAATCTTGTGCCAAAACATGTTAATTCTACTGCTTGCTGCAGCCAGTTCTGTTGATGCTTTTCTATTATACCCACACAGTGCAAAATTATTATTTTAAAAAAAATGCAGGACACTGAATTTCATTAGAATTAAATTATTTCCAGTCTGAGTGTTTAGATTTAGTTGGTCAACAGTTCACATATTTATGGATACAATTTTGTGTGACTTTGCCAAAATCATTTCAGAAACCCAGAGTTTTCTTCTGAAATAGAAGATGTGTAATAAGAAGGAAAATTCCCTGTGTTACTAACATTTTGTAAACTGGAATAAATTTTTACAATTCGTAGTAACCAATCTCACCTCTACTTTATACACTTTTTGTGTGATGAATGAGGTAAAACAGTAACATCTAATTGTGTTGAGGCTTTGAATGGATTATATTCCATCCCACTTGCATAAAATATATTTTTATAAACTGAGCAGTCTGGCAAAATACCAGCTATCTCCAGTCAGCAAGTTCTTGCTTATCTGTTTAGTCTGTTTTATAATGTAAATGTTTGTGTTTCTTTGCCGCTTTTACAGCTTTACCTACCCATGGCTTTCTCCTGAGCCCACATATTTCTTTTTCTTAACTGCCTCGCTAGAGTTTCCTGTATCATGTTGTAAACATAGGGAACTGAAAAGATACTTTTTCTGTGGAGGCTTTACAAAGACATTTTTCTCCCTTGAGTTTGATTTTCCCCCCACTGGTAGGCACATGAGAGAGTCACTCAGAGGGTTGAACAGTATTTCTTTAAAATGTATTCTTTTTCTTGCCTAATACTCCAGTAGCATAGCTGATTTGCTCATTTGAAAAGTTGATCTGAAGCACTGTTGCAGGAATGTCTAATTGTTGTTAATATCATGCAACATTTTAAATAGGAAGAGAAACAGTGAATAAGAGTATGAACCAATGCATTTTAATATAGGTTCAGACTTCCTCCTTTTTTCAGAGGAAGTCTCACTGGGAAGTGCCCCATTCTTCTAGTAAGTGTGGTTAAGAGGGATGCCGCTATATCACATGTATTCAGAAGTATGTCACAAATAGTTAAAGTAACTCTACTTTTTATTAAATATGTCTAGAGTTGCATCCCAAGCATTTTCATTCAGATGTCAGTTCAGATGTTTTTGTGGCATTCATTCGAGTAAGTGTGTATAGGATGCAGCCTGAGGCTACTCTCCTCTATAAAAGATCAGAAATCGTATTGTCAGGGAACTGAGTTGAAGCCCCATGAGTTACCTTGCCTTTTAAATTTTCATTTACCAACCCATTTGACAAACGGCAACTTGGTTCTCAATTTGATCACCTGCCGCAAAGCCTGAAATACCCAACTGGAAATCCAGCTCCAATTGGCTAAAAATGCCATCTGTGATGTGACCTTTGCATGATACACCTAGATCTGTTCTCCTGATATTTTATTCTATAAGTTTCTAGGGCTTCAGGAGGAAGAGCTCCAGAACTGCTGGCATACTTACCCAAGGAGGAATAACCTGAATATAGAGCAGCAATTCGTGCAATGGGCTTGCCCTCTGAGATTAAATAGATGAAGGAATAGAAAACTTTTAGGCAATAGCAAAATATTTGCAGAGGTGTTCCCACCCCCATAAGTTAATTATTTACCTTTTCAAGTTTAAAATCTAGTGTACTTTCGTACGTTAAAGTTTTGTACACTCCACTTCTCATCATATCCCAGAATTTTCTGTGCCTTATTTTCCCATCCAGCTTTTGCCTGGAGCATGATTCTTCCATAAACATTTGAGCAGCCTTGATGTAAATGTTTTTTTTAAAAAAAAAAAATAGTGAAAAGAACAACAATCAGAAGGTGAATGTGAAAAAGTGAGTTGACTATGGCTTTCCCTTGATAGGAAAGAACACAAGAGGACTGGGTGGGGGAAGCAGAATGTTTAGAATTAAGCAGAAATTTCCACCCGAATGAGCTTTCAGCAAAAGAGGGGAAATGTTTTTTGTTTTGTTTATTTGGTAAAAATAGAATACTGTATGGCAAAAGAAAAGGTAACTTCATACATAAAAGGACATTTTGGACTTTTAGTAGTTGCAGAGCTAACAGATTCTAAGCACGTTAGGTGAAAATAACAGTTATTAATTTCAGCTGGGCTTCCCTGTAGTGTATTCATGATGGAAGTAAAGTATGACCAGAAGGAGGCAAACCATTTCTGGAGCTGATGAGAAACAAGAGTATGGTGACGGATCACACTGGGGACCCTTCCCCAACAGAATATATTTGAGGATTAAAGCACAAGAAGCGGGAGATAGGGCACCGCTAAGGATATCCTTTTGAACTTGGAATTTGGGGGAAATACTCATATATAAATTAAATTAGTTGTAGGACATTATCATACCAGTACAGGGATGAAAGTATTTGTAATTGAAGATAAATTCAACTATACCAAGCAAAAGCAGTGGAATTATTCTTCAATGAAACTTACATCATAAGTTGGAATAGCCATAGTAACATTCAGTGGGGTGGGGAGGTGGTGATATGAGAATAAGAAAGAGAAAACTTGCTTAACCAGCACCATCTTTAGAAAAATATATTTGTAACAGCATCTTCTCAGAACAAATGCCTGAAGTTACGCCATCTATCTACTGTAATACTAATATGGCAGCTCCATCATTCTGTAAGCTTTTGGACACATAAGCTTACTGCTAATCATCTATACTGCATTTGTAAGAGACAAAGATTTTTGTAGTTATGTTTTACTTTGCTTTTGTGAGGTAGGTCACTACTATACTGCTACACCTATTGTGTAGGTGGGAGAAGTGATTTAGAGAGATGTGCACACACAGCAGAACTGCTTTAGAGTCTAAGAAGCAAATCCAGTTATAAGTCTTAACAGAGGTGAATATATTAAATCAATGGGGCTGAATCGCTGAAATCTAGTAGTAAATCACAGCTAGAATAGGCCCGTTCAGTCAGTGGAACTTGCATAGATGTTCTCACTGATTCAGTAGCCCAACTCAAGTTTGACATAATACCGGTTGTCATCCAATAATTGTTAATTTTATCAAGTCAATCAGTGAGTCTGTTATAGTTCAGACTAACAATGGGATCTAACCCAAAATGTGGGGGGGGGGGCAAACATTTGCAGGAAAGCAGTGTGCACTGTCTTTCCTGTATAGCATCTCAAGTGGTAAGCTACTGTACATTTTCTTCAGAGCAGAGTGCACAGACTACATCAGGATCTTAACCAGATACGTAGCTGGCAGCTCCAGCCACGTAACAGGAAGCAGGGGTATAAGTAGCTGTAGCTTTTCTCTCTCTGCGTTTGTTAACAACCCAGGTGCCCTTCAGTGACTTCCTTGGAGCAAACCCTCAAGTGGACTTTGAAATCAGTGAAACAAGTTACTGCTGATTAACTTAAGCCCCATTAATTTCAGTGGGGATACTTTGCCCATGGTGGATGGCTTGAGCCCAGATCTACATCTATTGCACTATATGCTGTACTAAATTGCTGCTGGAAATGAATGTGTTGTGGCCAAAAGTGTTTTGGAAGGCCCTATAAGTAATCCCATCCCTTCCTTGTCTTGTCTTGTTTTGTATCTTCCTATAGGCATTTATATGCAGAATTATGACTTTGCACACAACTATTAGTAGTCACTGAGTCTGTTGCTGGCATGGTAGCATTGCAGTGTAGCGGCACTGCATCAGTTCTAATATTCTACGACGCCACACCATGCTAATACTACATATGTGCTAAAACTCTTAGATGTCACCTGCTGATACAACAGTCTTTATGCCAATTCTGTTGAAATCATCAGCATTTTTTTAAAAAATCTATAATTCAGGAATTTCATTTCTTTACTATATACAGCTATGCTAGATTAAGCTGAGTATTTGCATCCTATTTGCCATTGCAACTTTTAATTTTAATCTGTTGGATGTAAAGTTAGACGCTCTTAGGTTTTGCTAATAACAGTATGAAGAGTTAGCCATGACATAAGCTGCATTCATTTCATTGGGTTCTAAGTGCTGCAATTAACATAGTCTGGATTCACCTGTGTGTCTTTTTCCTGATTGTGCAATGTGGTTCTCCTCTCACTTTATGTTGATTGATTTATAATGCACATTTAAATTTCCTGAAAGAAACTCAAGATTCTTTTATTTAATATTTTAGGTGGTGGCTTTGGGAGATGTCCCTGATGGGACGTTAGTCACAGTAATGGCTGGAAATGATGAAAACTACTCTGCAGAACTTAGAAATGCTACTGCTGCCATGAAGAATCAAGTAGCAAGATTCAATGATCTGCGATTTGTGGGTAGAAGTGGAAGAGGTATGAATTTTTGATTGTACCAAGTTGTATCTTAACAGCGAGTCCTGCATACAGAATAGAATCCTTTGTTGCTCTTCTCACACTACTTTCTTTTTGCTATAATCATTTTCAGTTAAGTATGAAGTTTGAGGATTCAACATTTGTGAGACTCACCATGTTGGTAGTGTTGTGGTAAATTATTGCATAATATTAATGGTAACCTTATTATAAAATATACGTACATTTATGCGGCGAATTTTACTATCTGAACTACATTCTGCTACTCTACAATGTTGATCCACCCACTGTTGTATTAGAACTGTGGTGTCATGATTTGTGCTTTTTCAGTATTTGACTGGAAAATTATACACAGAGCCTTCTAGGCATTTGAATGTGTGCATACAGAAATTCTATGTGATATATCCAAAATCACACATCAGGCTCTTTATATAAAGAATTATACATTTTATGATTATTGAGTATGCTCCCTCATGCAGAATATTTAAAATATTTCTATTTAATTTAATTTATTTTTATTAATGTAAAATAATTATGAACTAAGTAAGCTGCATCCTGTAACACAAATTAATTAGAAATCATTTCACATTTAAGTCGGTTATGTAACCAACTTGAATGATTCTAACTACTCATGCACATAGCAGTATTTGAATTTTAAAAGTTTTAGAATGATGTCTGTAGAATAAAGACTAGCAATGTCCATACTGGGTAGTGGTGTTCCAAGTATTTCACATTTACTACAATGTAGAAATGTTACTCCTATTTGTACCAAGGCTTAACAAATGAAATTACTGAAACTTCAGTGACTATATTAAAACATTGCTAACTGAAGTTTGTTGACCATTAAAAAGAGCAAATCTGGATTGTTGGTTAATATTATGTATTTTCACATTGATTAGCATATTTTAATCAAATTGTCCTTCCTTAATTGTCCTTTGTAAGGGTCTCTACAAAAATTCAGTATGCATTTGTTTCCATTATTGCAGCTTCAGTTGGATTACTCCTAAAAATATAGTTAGGACTCTACAGGATGTGAGTGTTCTCTTGGAAATAAGATGAATTGATTTTAATCAAACTTGTTTTCATGTATGTGCATGTTAGTACTGTGGTAACTGTAAGCCCATCAAAATTAGTGCCAGTGATTTCAATCAGTCTAGAGCAAGACTGTCTCCAACGCTGTTTTGTGTTTTAAAAATTTGGTGTATATTGTGGTTTTAAGGCAGTTGCCACCTTCAGAGATGGAGGCCTATATGTAAAAGCTGTCAAGAAGGGAGCCTTTGAACAGTTACTCCATTATTGTTCTACAGTATTGCATTGCCTGAAATTCTTCAGTCTGTGACACTGGCAGAAATATGTTACCTATGATCTGAACTGATGGAACTGAACTGAACTGAACTGAAGGAATTGTTTGGACATTAGTATTTTCTATGTTACATCCAGGCTATTTTCATTTATGCACTTATATGGTCAGATATAATATATCAGCATTTGTGGATGAGTTCAACAGCAATTGAAATAACTTTGGCAGCTAAAAACTGCTGCTGTAATTATGGGAACGACATCCAATAATACATCTAATTGTGACACTAGGCATTATGGTGCTCTTCACATACTTGCCTAACTCTGAGGTGAAACTGACACACACCCTTGCCAATAATTCCATGGGAGCCTGAGATCTGAGTGCTCTCTCTATAGGCTGACATGTTTTTAGATTTGATTTGGGGAGCTCCCCCCTCCAGTTTTAAGGAGGAAGCTGTCTCAAATCATGTGGTTACAGCACACATTAATTTATTTAGAGAAGAGTGATGGTGTATGCCTGCTGTTCCCTCTGTAAAGAAGATTCTCGGTCTGATGAGTGAACGAATTGGCTCTTCATTCACATAACCACATGCCTGATGAAGACTAGGGCTCAACACATGACAGACACAGTGACACTGCTGAACTGCCTTCAGGTTACAAATATCATTCCTGCAGACTATATAGCTGGGGCGGATTCCTGCTTCTTGCTAATGTGCTGATTTTATCAGCAATAGGATTGTTGATTTGTACATAGCAGACTTCATTTGATTTCCCAAGGAAGTTCTATTTGTAAACCCCATTCCACTCTCTTAATTTCTGAAATGTCTGTTGCTGCTTTTTAGTATGATATGCAGGACTAGATGACTTTTAAATCTGGCCCAGTTGCTTCTGTACAGAAGATAATTGCTGGGGGGAGAAATATCTTTAGTTAAAATTGCAGCTTGGTGATGCTAACGAGTGATAATAATAGGGTAAAGCAGAGAAAATTATATCCATTTACTGAAAACATGAGTGATGCTGTAATGTATAAAAGGATCAGTCATTAAACATGTTCGGCTGTTATATAGAAGGCTGCACCTTTTCAGTAAATGGAATTCTCATTATGATTCAGAGTGTTTAGAAAACATTTTGAAGATTTAAGCATGGAACTGGCAAAGTGTATTTGAGAAGCTAATAAAACCAGGCCTATATTTTGGTAGTTGGCTGTATGTGTAACGCAGAAATCAGAGCCTGCACAGTTTGTAAGGTCAGGATGGGAAAGTCAAGAAAGGAACAGAAGCTGTTCAGAAGATAGTTATGTGGTTTATTATGCTCATTTTGTTCTGTCACTTCAAACCCTGATCACTTATGTACAAAAGCAGGCATGCAAATAGAGATTGACTGTTCTTGTCAGAATAAATTGAAAGAAGGGATAGTCCTGGGGACATTGCATGTTCACTATTCAAGTTTGAAAGTTTGATTTCTGTGGACAATGCCAATTTTGAGTGAATGACTAATATATGCTTTTGTTTATTCATATAGCCCTGAACTATTTCCTAAAGGTGTGGCTGTTTGCATTAGAGTGTAGGGTTTCTCTATTCTTTTAATGCACTGGCTTAAAGTGTGAGGACTAAGGGAGTTGTGTCAAAGATCATGCAACTTGTATAAGTAAACCAGCTTTTGTTATATTTCTGTGATATTTATATGCACTCTTCGAGTACTAATAGGAATAAACTATATATCTGATTAAAAGATTGGCAGGAGATTAGGTATGTGCATGTGATTTGTAACTGAAATTAAGAAGCAGCTGTTGTGAAACTATGTACTAGACAGGTTTTAATTTTTTGGAAAACTAATAATTTTTATGGAGTGAAAATCACAGTGCTTTGGTTTTGCATTTCTCTCCTGAGTCTGAAACACCACCTACAGACACACACCCCATCTTTACAAGAACATATCAGAATGAACTGCATGGGGAAAAGCCCGTTCGAATCATTCTAGTTTGAAAAAAGTAGAAGCCCCCCAACAGCAGAGGAGGCAGCTGCCATCTTCAGTAAGGAATAGGGTCCTATGCATTTGTAAAAGTTGTCAAGAAGGGAGCCTTTGAGCAGTTACTCCATTATTCTACAGTATTGCATTGCCTGACATTCTTCAATTTGTGATACTGGAAGAAGTACATTACCTACTATCCAAACTTTGAAAAAGTAGAAGCCTCCTAGCAGCTGAGAAAAAAAGCCATTTTGAGAGCAAAAAGGGCTGGACCATCAACAAATCTTGCGTCATGCGATCAGTAAAAAATACTTTGAATTCACCCATTTTATAAATGGGGTAAATCTTGTGGTATTTGACCATGTAGTTGCACTCTTAGTTACATAGGTGATTCCACTCAATCAGGGATTACAGAATACATGATGTGAAATAACCAATCAGATATGGTTGCGCAAGCATATCACTGAGGCAAATGAGAGGCAATTTAGAAGAATAATCAAATAAAATTTTCAAGGTGTATTGAAAAATCAACAATTTTTGGCACTACCAGAAACATCAATGAAAAACAGTGAGTTGTTTTTAATTCAAATTCAAATAACTCATTCACTGCCTCACAGAAATATAGTTAGCTTCGTCTTCTGTGACCATCATTAGGCATCACAATCACATTAAACTTGGATCCTTGTTAGTCTGAATAAACCTATGGATTTGGTGACACTTGAATTAGACAAAGCAAGCAAGTTGTAGACTCAGTGTTAGGTTGGTACAGCCCTATAATAAGCCAAAAGAATTTACTGGCCTGAAACAATATTTATTAGCCTTCTGGAGGCCAGCAGATGGAGTTCCATCTTTTCAGAAGCCCAGTGTACTTCTATAAGTGATGCAGAGGAGGGAACAGTACTCCTCTGGCAGGGGGAATGGAGCAACCTATTTCCCCTCCATCTGTCTAATCACATATTTATATGCAACTTCTTGTTGTCCATGGCTACTGGCCTAGTGCTGAGATCCAAGTCTAGGATAATGTCATTCTATTTGTGGACCTTTTAATGATTATATATTGTGTAAGTAGTGTGTCATGTATAACCAAAGAGCTAAACTACAATTAATTTTGAGACATATGAAATTTACTGCTGTTGGAAAGCATAGCAGAAATCCCTGTTCATTTAAACACCTCAGTCTCCTGTTTAGCACACACACACTTCAAATGTCAATGTGCTCAGTTGTCTATGAAACTTCTTGGCCCAGAGTTAACTTACTGGCTGTGTAACTGGAGCCTGATGGTATGGAAATTTTGTTCTACTAAAGCAAGCATGTGGCCCTTAGTTTACTGTAAAATAGCCTCTTATAAGCAATCAGGTGTTTGGTAAGACTGATCTGAACCTTTATTTTCCTAAAAATATTACAGTTTTAAAAGGTTATTTTAAAAGCTTTATTTTAAAAGTATTTAACATCAAAAAATGTTAGTTTTGGAGTAACAAAGTGTCATGTTAATTTAATTTCCTGTATTTAAGTGGTTCTTTTGAGGGGTTTGGGGCCATTTTTACTGAAAAGTAAAATCACTAAGGCATTACTATTGATAAATATAATCCACACAAAAATTATTAATATTAATAAAACAGTTTTCAAGTTAATGGCAAAAGTTTAGTTTTGAAGCTTCTGTCTCACTCTGGTCAAGAGTAAGAGAGAGGGATTGAGAGGGAGGGAGGGAGTTGGGGCTGTCAGAAAGATGGGGAGGAGGGGAAGAAGCGGATAGCCCCAGTGAACAGTGGCATGCAGTCCCCAGGTGATTAACTCTAAGGGAGGGGGAAAAAGGTGTTTCCATCCTGGCCCTAAAGTCAATGGATTTAAGTGTAGCCGGCAATAACATTGTAAGTGTTAATGTTTGGGATGTGCATTATGTGTTCCATGTGTTATGGAAACATTAGATCTGCTCATCCTTCCATATTTTCAAAGTAGCTTTATTATCCTCATATTAAACTCAAGAGTTCAAAATAGGTCTGCAGAAACAAAGGCATTACATGTGACAGCTCTGGCTTGGCTTCAGGTACAAAGCAGTTCTGCTTAAGAACTGGCAGATGCTCACAATTCTCACCTTTCTCAACCCACTACTTGTAAAACCAGCATTTCTAGCTTGCATTTCTGGCATGTCAGTCTTTAAGCACATAGAAGTAAGTGCCATTGCTTTTAGTAGAATTTATTTCTAAGGAAGAGTCGTTACAGTTTCAGCTTTCTTCATTTTTATCCATAATGCAGAAAAACTTTAAATGTGTCTATTGAATTAATTGATGAACACTGCTCACAATGCAATCCTGTAAATGTCTACTCTGATTATGTCTGTGTTCATTTGGGCTTACTTTCAGGAAAGTGTCCATAGGGGTACAGTTTTAATCTCTAAAAGTGTTCAGTTCATGCATTGTTTTCTGCTTGACTATAGTCTTAAAACCTATTAAAATGAATTGAGGATTCTGGCCTTGAGCTATTGCAGGGCCTCCTCTGCCTTCCCTACTATGAATTTTTATTAAAGTACTAAATTAGCTCTATCTGAACCAATGCAGTAATACGTACAATATCATGTCCCATTTCTTGGACTGGGGGATCGTGGTGCCAGGTAGACCAAGGAATGTGCTCTGTTCTCTATTTTAAAAATCAACAAGAGGGAGATATATATTTAAATCTAGTGTGGAAAAGGAGGATACAACCAGAAACTTTTGTTTTAAATAAAAATTGGGAAAATATTCATCATATGCAGGGATGTTAAAAGTGTCACTATTTCGTTTTGTTTTAGAAAGTCTGTATAAATAATCCCCCACAAGTGTGATAAGAATTATCTTACCCTCTAAAGAAGTGTCTGTTTCTTTACATTTACTACATGGCACAGGAGGCTAAAGGTATTGCTTTCCTTAGCCAATAATTTCCTCTAAGATTTGCCCTTCCACATGCCACAAAGCTGAATTTCTTACAGTGGTCTGAAATAAAAAGTAAAATGGAAGTTGGAGTTAGAGGCTGGTACAGAAAGAAGGGTTGTCAAAATGTACACAATTGACTTAAAGCAATAGTTTAATTCCTCAGTACTGCACCATTACACTGCATATCTTCTTTTCTTGAACCAGACAGAGATTGTGTTATTGGAATGGCCTCATAGCCATGAATTTCTTCTGTTTGGAAGAAGTTGCCACTGTTGATTTTGTGGTTATGCCAACACAATGGTTTACGGCATCCATAATGGCATTAATTGAAGGGAAGTTTCCCATATTGTCATCTCCCTGCTGTTTCTTATAATAATGATAATTATGTGTCAGCATCAAGTCAATTCTCACTTATAGCAACTCTTTCCAGGATTTCCTAGGTACAGAGTACAAACTATTCTACCATTCCCTGCTTCTGGGACACCCTTGGAATTGTGCAGCTTGCCCAAAGCTACACAGGTTGGCTTTTCTTCCACTGTTCACACAGTGGGGAATCAAACTCCCAACCTCTGACTATGCAGCCAGATACCCAACTCACTGAGCTCAACCAGATTCTTATGCCCGTTAAACAAATTCTGAACAACTAAGGAGCCCTTCTGAACAATGTGGGTTGGGGTTGCAGGAGTTACTCCCATGCTTTCTGTGCTCTTAAAAGTTTGGAGGGAGAATGTTCTGCAGGTGTAATTTTGTTATTATTGAAAGGAAGAAACAGACGAGAAGGGGAAGGATATTGCATCTTCTGAACATCTCTTTTTCATAAATACTAAGGGGCATTGACGATGACAACTCTGATTTCATTTTGTAGTGCCCCATTGAGGTTGCTTATTAACTTGCAGAAATTCTTTTGCCATAAGGTGGCATTATAACCAGCTCATGATAGAATTGAATTGTTTTGATACTGAAAGCATGTTTGGTTGTAAAATCCAAAAGAATAGGAGAAATGGTGAACACTTATCAGTCTGCTGCTGTTTTCCATGAAGCAGGAGAACTGTTAGGGTTTGTAGATGCCCAAGGTTTATACTTAGCTAACTCAAAAAATTTTCATTCATGTCTGTAAGCAGAAGGACGTCACTTACTCCATCTTTTCCCCAACTTGGTACCCTTCAGATGTGTTGGATTCTACGACCAGTAAAGATGGATTATGGAAATTGTAGCCTGATATATCTGAAAGGTGTAAGATAAAGGAAGTCTGACTATTTTCTGACAAGGCTGTAGTGCCTCTACAAACTGTATGAAGGCAGAAATGCCAGAAGGGCAACCTTTTCTAGCATGAGCCAAGCTTCACCTACTAAATATCATCTTGTCACATTCAGGTCATATCAAGCTTTTCAGAAGGTGATTATAGTAGAAACCTTCCCATATATGTGAAATGCAAAAATTGAAATCTAAATTTTATGGTGGATGTGTGTATTGGGGGATGTCTTTGAATACCTAAACATTTTTTGCTGCTTATTTTTTTCTTTTTCTAATTCAATTCAACCATGCACTATAGCAACACGATCCCAGAGCTGTCTGCTTGGAAGTAAACTCTGTAAATTTTGACAGATCTTACTCCCATGTATGTGTGTAGAGGACATGGTCATTAAAAAGAAAAAAGCAATCTGTGGCAGGAGCTGTATGACAATTTCTTCTGTGCTAATATCTGTAACTCTTTGGCAATGGGGTCCGATATCTTTATAAAACAGTACAAATGTGACTGGCTTGAGAAGGCAGCCTGAATGTAATTCCTTTTTTTTAATTTTTATGAATGGCTAGTTGTCATGAGGCTACTTGAGACAATCTAAACAGGATATTTGAATTTACAACATCAGGCTGCCTGCTGAGGGGTAAGAATGCTATTACAGGTAGCTCATATTCTGTTACTTATACTTGATCTACAAAGATAAGTCATGAACGCAAAAGCACCACCAGCAGAAAAATAATAAGAGAGAATTAGAGTATATTTTGTAGTGTTTTAGTCAACAAATCTACATAATCTTCAAAATCTACATAAGCTTGGAGCAGATGTGAGCTCTGTTTCAGGCACTAGCAGTTCCTTCACATTTCTTAAATCTCCTTTAAATTAGCATGTACTAATTATACTTGCACACCATCAGCCCCTCACAGGACAGTGTAGTAAAGTATCAACATCCATATTGCTTTTCTTTAGTCATTTGATATATAAGAGCCGTTATGTGTAGGATCAACATTCTTCTCTGAAATAGAATTTAAAGGGCCTGTTCACAAATAAATATCATGCTCTTTTCCAGTGTTCCTACCACATAAAAATCTCTTGGTATGAGATCTCTACAATATCAGAGTCCTGCACATTTTGCTACCTTTAGACTCAGAAGTGCTATCTGAAGCTATGAGAATCTTAATCATGAAACAGTTTTGGACAAGTGGCTTTAAAAAAAGAGAGAGAGCTTCCTATCTCTATGCATGCTATAGCGGTAAACAGATATCACGCCAAATGCTGAGCCGTGGTCCTAATTCCAATAACAATAAATCTGCTTGTTTTGGGTTATGCTGAGCTGTGCTTGCACATTTTGTTTTAAGTGAGGCTTAGGGGGGATGAGTTAGTGTTCTGTCTTCTGAATGTTTTTGTATTTTGCATTATTGTAAAAGTAGTTAGCAAGTTTTGTGTTTATGACAACCCAAGCTGCCTCACTCAATCAGTAGGTATAGTCAGCTTAAGCAACTTCGGCTTTTTAAAGTTTTACCTTTGATCCATGTTTTGTGTACCTGCTTGGTGAAGTCATCTTCTAGAGCAGATTCGTCTGGGAAAAATAAATACCATGCCAACAGCAGTGGCTGATCTATAGTTAAGTATGGGGCCATTATGATAAAATAATTTGTATTATGGCTACAGAACTGTTTAGACTGACATCTGTAAGATCGTTAAAAGTAGCTCCTTAGTGAACATACTTGTGTTTCTTAACAAAGAATTGGACCTCGTTGTATAGCTATTGGGTTATATAGGATTAGGAAGACAATATAATTCTGATAGTCAATGAACAACTCATGAAGAAATTATATATAATCTTGGTAGCAATACTACCTATTTTAAACCAGGAATCATTAATATTTTACCAATAGTCTCACTTATAAAGAACAAAAAAAAATGCTTTTAGGACATATGCCTTCAAGAAGCAGAGAACAGCTTCACACTTTAACATGAATAGTGCTCACATTTCTCTTTGTCCTTGCCATGCCTGAACACATATGCTCTATGCCTTAGTTGTTCATTGATGTAAGGCCAACAAAAGGAAATGTAGCACACAGAAAAAAAGAGTACATGGATTTGCATGGATGCAAATTTAGAAAAAATATAATTTAATTAAATATACCACACATCTCACTGTGGAGACCAAGGGCCCTGTGCACCTGCTCAGTCTGTCATCCAGGTGTTAACAGCTGATGATAGGAAACTGCCCGTTTAAATTAGACACATGGCAACCTTGCATATAACAATGAATCCCTTATTAGTAAGTGGTACCAACAGTGTTGTAACAAGATCAGATTCTATGTGTCAGTCAAGACCTTAAGGGGCCATAGAATACAGAGGCAGCCAAGTGGTACAAAATAGAGAGACAAAGATCCACAAGAGGAGACATAGGTGGTAAATTTGGCTGGTGGTCAGTTTCTAGAAGAGACAAGCTAAACGGCAGAAGTAGATAAGCTATGAGATAGGGATAGTGGTGATGATGGTCAGGTTCAGGAAGAAGGAGTCAGGAATTTGTTCTGCACCTTTTCTAAAGTCCAGGTTGCTCAGGCTGAGGGACAGGCCAGGAACAACTACATAGGATACAGTCAGGTCCCTATTGGTCCCTCGGGTTGCCTGATCTGGTCAGGAATTAAGCAGGTAGCAGTGCATTTGGTAGACTTATCCCTTCTTTAAAACTGCTGTGGTGAAAATAACCACAATTGAGATGCTTTGGCATCTTTGTAGTATCGATGACAACTTATGATTTTAAAGTATGTGGCCAGAAGCTGGAACCAAGGGGTAGATTTTGACTAGAGATTTATGTGGATTTATGTAGTCATGAGGGCAGACTTCCAAAGTGGAGGAAAAAACTGTTCCTAACCTCAAATACTTTCTATATTCAACCAAATGAAAAGGGTAGGGGCTTTAACCAGCACAAAGAAATGGCAGAGTCAGTCCGCAGATGAAACCATGTGTGGCAAACCACAGGTAAAACATTGCAAGAAAGAGACAGATCTGTTTAATTTTTTAGAAAACATGGAAGCCTTAACATCTGCTAAAGGTGAGTTGTATTCTTCTTCAACCTTAAGACAGCCATCTGCAATGCTCATCATCACAGTCAGCATGATTTTGGGCTGGAGATTATGGGAGTTGTAGTCCAACACACCTGGAGGAAGGCTGTTGCCTTCAGTAAAACAGCTATTCAAGTGTGACTTTCTAGAAAACTGTTTTAGAATGGAGATACAATAGACACACCCTTCCAAGCTGAATGCGTAAGCACTGTACATATTATCTGAGACCTGATGAACAACTGAGTCTCAGAGACAGGGCAGTCCTTCTTTTGTAAAATCCATCCAGGGTCTGAGTGAAAAGAGGAAGTAACTGGCATTAGGCTGATCTTGATGGAAACAGTGAGTCCTCTGTAACTTAATCTTTCCATCTTCCTTGTTCAAACTTTAATGACATGCAGATATGTCTGAATCATGCCTATGATTCCACCCCTCAATAATATTTTCACAATAGGCATTACACAGTCACAATAAAGCTATACATATAATCCTTTTGTACTGCTGTGGTGCTCTAGTGGTGTAGGGCACCCAACAGCGTTACATTCTTCCTGTGCTGTAATTAGTGTCTCCACCCAGGCTTAAAAGTATTTTATTATCATTGTATTACAGAAGCAGCTCCACTTATAGTTAAAGGCTGCTTTGCTTCTCCATTAGGAGCTGGTTTTATTTAAAAGAATCAAACTAAGCTCTAAAAGCGTGAGGCTCTCAGCCAAAGAAGCTTTTTCTTTAAAAAATTGGTTTACATGGGTTACTGTTCATTATGTTAAGGCTGGCAATCTTTTCCTCTCTTTCCCCAGACCCCCACCCTTTCAAATGTCATTTGTACTCTTTCATAAGATATACCATACTTGTACCTTTTTATATGACACACCTAGGCCTTTTCATCTGATCAGTTATTGTATGACAGTAAAGGCTCTCTATTTATATTTTTATTTTAAGCCCAATGTTTCACTACATGTTCAAGGAGTAAATGGAGCTCTGAAGAACCTCCATTTGGAAAACAAATATACTTTTATTAGAAAGAAATATACTTTGGATGTTCTAGGAGTCTTCCTTTTACATGACCCATAGAAATGGGGAAACTTTTCTCAATCAGTGGGCTATAGTAGTGTCAGGGAATATTAGCAGCAGTGCTCCAAGCTGCATACATAAGGTGGCAAGGTCTTGCCACTATTTGCATTTTCCATAATTTCCCAAGGGCTTCAGGGCCTTGTGTAGAATTGAAATGGAGGATAGGATCCTTATCTCAGGAAAGCAAAATTGAGGGGGACAGGAGTAATGAAATTTATCACAATAGAGATAAACACAGCCTATGTAGTTTGTTTAGGCTGTGACTACACAGTCAAATGCTGCGGGATTTGCTGCAAATATAAAATGGATGAATTTGTAACTTTTTTTACCGATCACATGACACAAAGGCCAGCCATTTTTGCTCCTGACACAGTTTTTCTTTCCTCTGCTGCTGGGGCTTCTATTTTTTTTTCAGTACTGAATTATTTGAACAGACTTTTCCCATGTGATCAGTTGTTTCATTCTCCGAAAGGATGGGGGTCATATCTGTGCTTGGTATTCTGGTGACATCCTAAACTGCGTGTGATGTTTTGGGCAGTGGGAATATCCACCCCTGCAATCTTTCTCCTTAGTCGCCCTGAAGTACTTTTTTATCTTTTAAAAACCAGCTACTGAGTTTAGTGCTAGACCACCTTATCACTACATCATTATACTAGTTTAGCATGAGATCACCTCTGCATGGACAAAAAAAGAGAGATATAAAAATTAATATGAAATAGAAGCAGCTCCAAAGAATTACAATAGATTACTCTGTTTCCATGGTACATTATGGAGGACCTTGGAAAACTGTATCTTTTCCCAAGAAGAGCAGAACACTTTAAACAGCCCACTGACATTAAAATTAACCATAAGAGAGCTAGGGATCAACAGAGGATGGGATCAAAGGAAAGGGGGCTGTTGGTTGTGACACAGATCAAATTGCATCATATAGAGGGTCCAATGTGGACAATGGCATCAAAACAATCTGCAGTCTCTGTGTGATCACCTAGTCCAAACAGAAGCATAAAATAATCTGCAGATCAAGCTGCCAGAGTAGTTGCAGCCTTAGCTGCAACTGAAAACTTTCCTTTTATGCTCTTTTTTGTGCCACAATTTAAAGCAAATAAATCTGGAAAGGGCCATTCTTACTTGTGGGGGGGGGGGGGGGAGGCTAGTGGATGGGATTTCCAGGTCTCAGGATCTGACCTGAGGGTTTTATCAGCTTCAAAGGAGTGGCATATTTTCAGCCTGGCTTGAATATTTTTGCCATTTGCTCCAATTCATCATATGATACTAGACTGAGTCACACAGCCAATAGAATTTTTAGCAAAATGCAATTGGTTTCCAATCTAAATTTAGAGATTGCCTTGAGAGACAGTACTGCTGAGGGGGCCAAGTCGTCATTTGGTGCATGGGTTGGCAAATGAAGTCAAAAGGCCAGAAGAACACCTGGTGCCTGGCACAGGCAGAATCTTCCTGCCTGGTTCTGTGTTGTCAGTACCCTTCATAATCCGAGGCCTTCATTTACTAACTTTTGTTTGCTAGTACAATAACAGTGGCATTCAGGGTAAGTGAGAAAAAGTGTGGGCAAGCAAATAAGGTTTTAATGGGATGTTTGTAAATTGTAAGTTGCTTTACATTTCAAGCACCTCCAGGCCTGGCATCTCTCGTTGTTGCAGTGATCAACTGTGTGCACACAGATTTACATATGGTCATATGATGTAACCAGGTTCTGGGCCAGAACTACCATGAGCCAGTGTTAGGCAGCTAGCTACATTAGGTGACAGCTTCTATGAAAGGAAATGTGGCACATTGCAAGGTGTTGATGGACAAAGGTACATGCGATCTGAAATCTTCCTTGTAACCCATAAGCTAGCCTGCTACCATCAGAAGTGCAAGATGCTCTCCTCCTGTTATCATTCATTGTTCAAGTAAGCCAGTCTAGTCAGTGTCTGACTAGTTAGACAAAGTGTCACACACTAAACCTGACTGAGTTGCTTTAATTCAAGTTTTTTTAAAAAATCCAATTCAAAGTTGTTTTACTTTCTCCGAGAATTGGCATGAAATAAAGAAGTACATAATTGTTGAGATAACAGTATTTAAAAATACATAACTTTAAGCAGTTCCTCAAATGACAAAGGCAACTTCCCTCTTGTTGCTACTGTTTCTGCCTGTGTTCTGTGCGTGACTGGAGAAAACAATAGCTGTAGGGTCTTTTGGTACAGCCATTATAGAGGATGGTGTTGCCCAGCTGTTGTGGTGATTCTAAGAAGTGAAACCTTTCAGTGCAGAAATGAAACTGCCCTTGAAACACACTCAAAGGAGAAAGTAACCAAATGAATATAATGTTTTTAATGTACATTTTTTAAATCCAAAAGGCATCTCTTAACACACTTTACAGAGAGTGTACATCCATTTAGATTGCAGAATAACTGCAAAGAAAGCCAGACTGATATTTGAGATCAATGTAACATGGATTAGTGCATCCTCATGTTAGATTATTAGCTAACATCACCCTAACTGCAACAGACTAAGTGTAAAGGCTATTGTCTTGACATTAAGTTAAAATGAATATATAAACTCATAGAAGTTGTAGAGTTGAAACATTTTTAGAGACATGAAATGACTCTCCTCCTTGGCCCTTGCTAAGAAAAAAAAAGTTGGTATAATGTCTTCTATAAGTAAATCTTTCTTATGCCTCTTTGATTTTTTTTAAAAAAATTGGCCTAAATTCTATTACATATTTACACCAATGTCACTCCTTTGGCATAACTTTCAGTGATGAATTGTCATTAAAAAGTCAATGTAGGTATTTGCAATCACATAGCAATTCAACATGACTGGTATGCAGTAGCAAATGCCTACACCAATTTGTAGCTAAAATGTATGCTGATGCAGTTACACAAGTGGGTGCAAATAACAAGATTCTGGCCAATGAAAAGAAGGGTAACTTGGTTATTACCACTAATGTGGACAACTGTGGATAACTCATTGGTTTGGGGATCTGGCTGCAAAGCCAGAGGTTGGAAGTTTAATTTCCCACTGTGGCTCCTGCGAGTACAGCCAACCTGTGTAGCCTTGGGCAAGCTGTACAGTCTCAGGGCGCTCCCAGGAGAAGGGAATGGTAAACCACTTCTGAGTACTTTTCAGGAAAACCCTGAAAAGGGTTGCCATAAGTCAGAATTTACTGAAGAGCATATGATTATTATTATGCCAGCTAGAATCTACAGTCCAGTGTTTCTTGAAGCATAATTCGGAATTCAGCCTGCATTTTCCAAATCCTGAAATCTTCCTTCCTTCCTTCCTTCCTTCCTTCCTTCCTTCCTTCCTTCCTTCCTTCCTTCCTTCCTTCCTCCTTCTTCTTTAACCCATTTCAATACTAGAGGAGGAAAATGAATAAATTACAAAGAAACTGTAGAGCAGATTATACAGAGCACAGGAGTTACACAAACAGTTTTTGCTATAGAAGAACTTGTGGGTGTTAATGTCTGGGAAAATGTGGAAATACAAATTATGTATATGAAGTTCACAATGTAATGCTGTAGGAAACAAAAATTATGTGAAAAGATGGGAGCCTCCAGCAAAGGCACAGGCTAGCTGATGATGATTTCTGAGGCTGAGTCAGATGAGGCACAGATCATTCATAATATTACTAGACAATGAGCCCTTTATGGAAGCCTGACTTAAGGGGACAAGGTCTGGGCCTGTATGTATTACGACTGAACATTTTGTCTTTTGAAGAAAATACCCAGCAATATACTCTTTCAACAGTCGCTCCAAAGTTTAAGTGCTGCATTTAAAATTTTGACTAAGGGTGGAGCAGGAGAAAAGAAGAATAAGGAAAAGGAAGAGAATGGATAGTTTCTCCTTTATTTCCTGCTACATAAACCTTGTGAGCATTCACTGCCATAGTTCACAAAAGGATGCAGTGTTATATCTCATATCACTTCCTCATTCTTTTTCAAATAGTTGCTCTTTTGCATCATTAATGACTTGACAGGGAGGCAATATCACAGTGAGGGCTAGAACTCAAGTCAGGAATATGTCAGAACGAAGGAATGTGATCCTTGCTCATTCTCCTACTGCATACCTGTATATTTTTCTATACTATTTGGAGGTGAATTCAACCACATTTAGATGTTTCAGGGAATGTAGAACAGCTTCCAAAAACGACAGCCTCAGTACTTGACCCCTTATCCCCCTCATATAATCTAGTTAAATAATAGAAAAATGGGACATGATTATTTTATAAATAATCATATTTTATAAATATTACTCAACATTAGAAAAGAGAGTAGAAATAGGAGACGAAAGATATGGTGGGAGCCACATATGCTTCCTACAGGTTACTTGCCACCTTGAGGGTGTTTCTTTTCTGTTTGTTTCAAGGATGGGAAATGTGTTGTTTGCAGGTGTTATTTGACAGCAACTCCCATCACCCTTTGGCTGTGCTGGCAAGGACTGATGGGAGGTGCAGTCCCACAAAATTGTCAGGAGGGTCACACATTTTCCAACCATGCTTTGAGGAGGCCAGGAGTGTGCTAATGGATCTTTGTCTTTTGAATACTGCAACAAAGCCCAGGTAATTTGTCCTTCCCTTAAATAACCCCACTTGAGTCCTATTTCTCAAGTATGCTTTTTAATAGCAACTTTTTGGACCCATCTTCCATCCTGATTGTATTTCCCTGGAGTTTCCAGTTAGTTCAGTGGCACTTAGCAAATAGGTTTAGGATTCCACTCTCTGTAAAAACCAGATAAAACTCCACAAATGATTTGTTGACATCTTAAAAAGAAAAAGCAGAACTATGGTACATGAAGTACTTAGATGCATAAAAGTAAATTCTTTTGACTTTAATGGTCTCAGTAGTTCTGGCTGTTAGATAGAATCTGTAGGGAAAGCACGAAATTCCCATGTACTTCAGTGCCTTTATTTATCTGTGCAGAATTTGATATTTAGTTTATTACTAAGGCTGCAACAGATTTGACATACGCTGCTTAAGGCACTTCAGGGCCTCTTTTCTGCCTTTGGTATTCATGCTTAAAAGACAAATGCAGTTTTAAATGCATCCATATCAGCATATTAAATTCATATGATTGTTGTATGAAACAGTACATTTATAACTACACTTCAGCCTTCCACCACTTTTTCTATTACATACAAAAAAGACATTGAGCACATTCCCCCTGAGCACCTTTTTGGTCTTATTTTTGTTGTGCTGTCTGTGTTTAGGAAAGATTTTAAAAACATTTTGTTTTCTTGTATGTATGCAGACTATTTCTTTGGTCCTTACTAACACGTATAGCTCCCTTACTTGATTTTTCCTCCTGGTTTTCGACTGGATATCTCCAACATGACCATTTCTTTCGACAACCTCACCTTCCAATGCAGGGATAGGGAATGTGTACCCCTTCAGATGCTGGACTGCAACTACTATCATCCGCCATCATTGGTTTTATTAGCTATAGCTGATGAGAGTTGCAGTCCAGTAACATCTAGAGGGCCCGATTTTTTCCTACCTGTACACTAATTTCTGGCAAAACTGGCAAGGCAAGATAAAAAGTTTTGCAAGTGTTACTGAGCTGGTACAACTGAGTAGTTTGGAGCACCTGGCTGCAGGATCAAGGCCTGGAAATCAAATGCCACAAGAGGGTTCAGCCAAGATCACCCAGAGTGTGAATGACTGATGGGGCGATGTGCCCTGCCACCTGTGTGGCTTTGGGCACTCTGCAGGGACTAGTAAACTGCTTCTGAGTACTTTATACCTACAAAACCTATCATGGTTGCCATGAGTCAGAAATGACTTGATGGCAGATAACTGGTGTGTTGCTGTTGTCTTCAAAGGAATGGCTGTTGTAGTTTCGGTGAGACTAGTAATACAGGAAGGGGGCATATATGTGTACACATTTAGACTGTCACCAACCATATTATGATGGGTTTAAATCTCAGTCTACCCACAGGACACTGTGGGCTAGAATCTGGAGTAAACGGGTCAAGGATTGTTTTTGTCCTGTAGTAGGTAGAAAGAATGATGTGAAATGGTTTGGCAGTTTGTGAACAGTTGTAATGTGCATTCGCTGAAACATGGGAGATTTAAAGTATTGGAAAATCCACGTTAAATTTCAGCATGAGTTCTTAACTGGTAGTAAGGATGCTTGAAAATTTCATACTCTGTGAGTTCCATTGCAAACAGGATTATGGTGCAGATCAGAATACGGCTAGTTTTCTGATTCTCCAAATTTTGAGACAGATTTTTCTGATATAATTTGTGATTTTTAAAAGGGCCAAAATTCATTTTAAAATGTGTGTATTTAGATAAACTACATTAACAGTGTTGTGCTATGCAGGCTTACTTAGATGATAAGTCCAATTGGGCTCAACAAGACTAATCCCAGGTGACTGACAATAGGTTTAATAGCATTCCTACAAATTAAAATATATTTAGAAACATGAATGTTCTGATAAAACATGTTCAAAAATACACATTTCAATCATTATTCATGTATAAATGTTCAGATAGATCTATTTTTTACAAAAAAAAAACAAATCACACATTAATTGAAAAACAATGGAACAGGTATATGAATGAACACATACAAGACTGAGACAGACCAGAAATAAAGTGATTAACCACTCCACTGAGAAGTATGTTTCATTGAACTGTATGTGCTTTGTTCTGAATAAACATTCATGGGATAATACTGTGCATATCTTAAATACAAATAACTGAAATAAATGAGCATTTTACATTAAACTTCAAAGTTTTTCCATTGAATTAGTAAATTCAGTTATTGAGAAAGCAGAACAATCCTTTGCATTTTAAAACACTTCCACAGAATTGTGTCACTCCATGAAGTTATTATCCTGGTTTACATAATATTTTATTAATCGTAAGGCTCCTTAGTGTGAGGTTTAATATATTTATTTCTGTCTTCTACATTAAAGAAACTAACATACTTTATATAGCCTTCTATCCTTCCGAGGTCGGTAAAATGAGTACCCAGCTTGCTGGGTGGGGGGCAATGTGTAGCCTGCATAATTAACTTGTAAACTGCCCAGAGAGTGCTTGAAGCACTATGGGACGGTATATAAGCAGCACACTTTATATAGGAGCATCAAACTGACATGTCTGAAGCAGGGTGGAAAGTAACCTGTGATTCAATGCCTCAGACTGCTCATGAAACAGCTTAGTATTCTAGAGATGATGGTTGATTATACACTAGAAGCTACCAACAGTAAAATATTTCCTATATCTGTTTTAGAGAGTATGCTGTTTACATCCCAAAACATTTTGCTGCCTGAAGTGAAACAGAATGTGTACCTACCTCATCAAGGTACCTAGCACCCACAGCCCAGCGTTTTGCACAAGAAGCACAAGCCTGTGCCACTATGGAGTCAGTAGGATACTGGCTTCCTTTTGCTGTGATTTCATGGCATGCTGAGTCTGGTTATTAGAGATGGCAAATCTACCTAAGGCTAATAATAAGGGAAAGTGGTGGGCAGGGTGTCTGTCCAGTGGTTGTTGAGGAGAAATGAGCCAAAGTATTTTTGTCCCAGTTCAGTAAGTCATCAACATTTTGACAACATTTGTAAGAACATTATTGTGCCCTGGGTTGTGTCCCTTGACTTTAAAGAAAATATATAAATAATACCTGTACCATGAAACAGCAAGAAAAAGATCCCCAGACAAATAAGTACAGGATTAAATGCACCCACAGAGACAGTTACTCAGTTAATCACAGACATCATGCCAAAGGATGTTTTTAGTGCATTATACTGAAATTAGGACTTTATCCAAAGATCCATATAAACAAAGAGTGAACTATTTCTACTATTGCAATAGCAACAGTGGAGATGCTTTCATACACAATACACATCTGCAGCTACTAGTGAAGTTTAGTGTATAGGCTTCTGAGGTGAGCTTAAACTCTTTGTAGCCTCCCAAAGGCTGCTTTGACTACATATGATTTTTAGGCTTGAGGGAATTAACTACAGTTACCCAATCCTATGCTTCATTCATAGCCAATGCTTCCACGTGACTGTCAGCTGATCCCAACACACTGGGTATTATACTGTGTACTGCTGCTTTCCAGGTATATACATGCACAGACAAATGCTGTGTGACCACAGCTATGGAAACTCCCATGGTGAATGCTTGCACCTTCAACTTTACCTCACTGAAATGGTTGGCAGCATTTGGCTAGATTAGAGATTTTAAAAAGTGGCCCTACAAGTGGTTTTGATCTGTGGCTCCCATGATTCTTGACCACTGGCTTTGCTGCTACGGCTGATGGGGGTTGTAAGCCAAAAACCTCCTGAGGGCTACAGTAGTCCACTGCTGAGCTTAGATCTGAAAGTGCAGTTTCATACGTTCAACACCCTGTTAATGCCTTATGTTTCTGCTGTTATCTAAATGTTCAGAGGGGTAAGAAGAGAAGTCTGCAAGCAAGTAACAGCCCTACTGTTGGACAGTTAGTGAAGTGACCTGGATGTCCTTAGAGGATAGCCAGTAGATGCAGAGGGAATACCAATTATGTGTAGGATAAGAGTGTGTCTGTTTATGTCACTCAGTTTAGCCTGTGTGCCCTTAGGTAGCGTGTAGACCTCCGGTGCAGCAGAGGATACTGTCTCCTTGACTGTTCTGAAGATTCAACTGCCACAATCCAGACCAATCCATTAAGATTCTAGACGAGGAGGTTTCTCTCTTGCCTATTAACTTCAGTTAGCAAAATGTTTTGGAACAACCCTGTACAGATAGATGTTAGTGAGGTTTCACTTTTTACTAAATCACTGTGCTGTTACCTCAGAGTTACCATGTTGGCATTTTGTTTAGTCCAGGAGAACAAGATGTTGGTGGAGCTAGTATTGCTTCTAGTGCTGAGTTTCACTGGTAGAATTTTCTCTGTGTTGTATCTCTGTTTGATTTCCTTGACCCCAAAATTCCTGGGGCAAAGTGCTAGTGGCAATGAATACACCAAGGATTGAAGTGCGGTGTAGAGTAGAGTTTAGCATGTGGGACTGGAATCTTGGACATCCAGGATCTATTCTAGACCAGCACTGGACCATAGAGCCCAACGGGTGACCTTGGACTGCCTGTCCGCACTGCCTGTCCGCCTGACTTCCCTTACTAGTTTGTAGTCAGAATAAAATGGGAAGGAGAGTCATGAACTTCACCTTAAGCTGATTGGAGGAAAGGCAAGATGTAAATTAATAGTAGTGACAACACAAAACCATAAGATTAGCATCTTTCATCATACTAGTGTCGAGAACAAATGTTTCAACACCAAATCCCATCAAAATATGTACAGATACAAACAGAAATATATACATTAAGATGCAAATATACACACACACTCAAATGCACATACATAGTCATTCACTAAGTTTGTATCACTACAACACACATGATCTGTATCATCAAATTGACACATTAACTTACAGTGTGGTAGTATTGTTTAGTAAAATCTAAAATCTCACTTACGAAGAATAATCAGTAAGTAGCAAGGAAGATATACAGTAGGTGTGTAGCTTTTTGTGGTCTTGTGGTTTATTCACTGGATGGTTAATGAGTAGTTTTGTTAATCACAAGAGACGTAAGCCAAGAGTCTTCCTGGTTTTGCTATGTAATATCATAAATAGCCACCATCCATTTATCTTGAATTCAATTTTATGTATTATTTTGAATCGCATGTTTCTGGTGTATATCTTAACCATTTTTGTTCAGATAGAATTTGCTTAGCGTTTTTCTTCTTTTTGTTTTAACCATTGCAAAAAATTGGAATGGGACTTACTAGAGCAAATTATAGAGAAAAGCACCAGGAAGAATATGATTCTAAAAATGGAGATATCTTTTTTTTCCCCACCCACCCCACCTCTCCCTCATTTTTGTTAAAGACATTTTGGATTGCCTAAACATTTTAATTGGCAAATGCTTTGCTTTGCTAATCTTTCTATAATAGACAATTAATATCCAGACTAATGATACCCATACATGCATCAGTTGGTATTAGAAGGGGGAAAACTCCCATTACAAGAACCCACTGTTCTACCATGAAATAAGTAGAAATTACTCAAGCAGTAAGCACCAAGGTAGCATTCCACGTTATCTACATTTACGACTAATTATTGGTTTATCTGGATGTTCATTTCAGCTTTCACATCAAATAAGTTAAACTGTCAATGTTCACAGACATCATATCTATTTTGAATGGCTTTAAAGGTATTAAAGATAAAAGTATTACAGCAAATGATATTTCGTCTTTCAGGGAAGAGCTTCACTTTGACTATCACAGTCTTCACCAATCCTCCACAAGTAGCCACATACCACAGAGCCATCAAGATAACAGTGGATGGACCCCGAGAGCCAAGAAGTAAGTAATCAAATGGCATGATCACTCTCTGCAGGAGATTAAGACTCATACTCTTGGTAAGGACAGGTGGTCAATGAATCACCTCCCTTATATCTGTGTTGCCAGCTTCCCTACTTTTGACATGTTAGAAACTTTTCACACGTATGAAATGTTTTCTAGTCATGGAGGCTTCTTATATGTCTAAAAACTCGGGAAGACCAGAACACTAAAACTGAACAAAGAGCCTACATGACCAGGGAAGTTTCTGGACTATACAGCGTGTAGCAGTGATGTGATATGACTGAAGGAGTGGGAGCAGCCAGTGCACTCTCACTTCCCTCCCTTGTGTAACTGGAATCATGTGACAGGAAATGCTTGAACAGATCCACAGGCGTAATTACATCTCATAGTAATAGACAGTCCATCTAATATAATAGGAGTTGGGCATTTACTGTAATCATATTAACTGAGGCTATAGGTCTATTCATATTTACCTAGGAGTAACTTGCAAATACGAATAAAAACTATGGCAAGTACTTCATAGTAGATATCTCTAGGCTTGGATGGTTAATCTGTATAGCGCAATGTTTCCCAACCCTTTTCAAGTTGTAATCCCCTTTTATAATAGCCAAGTAACCTATGATTCCCCATCAAATTTGTGTAAAAAGGACTCTGCCAGGCAGCTCCTCCTCCACAGTTAGCGGGGCAGAGCTCAGTTTCTGCCATGCACAACAAGCCACAGCAAAGTCCTGCCTAGTTGCCTCTTGTGAGCCTTTGACCAGATGTTGCCATCTCCTCCTTCTCTGGTGGGCAGCCATGGCTGCCATTTCCACTTGGTGCTTTGCTGCTGCTTGTTCCCATGGAGAAGAGCATCGGCCCCAAGAGAGAGCCTTTGATGCCACTGCCAGCTGCTCCCCTGCCATGCCTGCAGTCTAAAATAACTGCAATGACCCCCTCCCCTGAAAAGACTTTGTGACCCCCATGAGGGTCTCAACGACCAGGTTGGGAACCCATGATATAGAGGTTTGTAAAAAAAATATTTCTTTACCCAGCATGTTGTTTGTGGAACTCCTTGCCACAGGAAGTGGTGATGTCATCTGGCCCTAGATGCCTTTAAAAGGGGGATTGGACAGATTTCTGGAGGAAAAGTCCATCACAGGTTACAAGCCATGAGGGGGGTGTATAATCTCCAGGCTTAAAAGGAAGGTACCTCAAAATGCCAGATGCAGGGGAGGGGTATCAGCAGACAGGTATCTAGTTGTTCTGTGTGCTCCCAGAGGCATATAGTGGGGATACAGGAAGCTGGACCAGGCGGGCCCTTGGCCTGATCCAGCAGGGCTCTTCTTATGTTCTTATATATACGTATTGATCGCAATATATATATTGATTGCAATTTTTTTTAAAAGATCCAAAATGTCTTTCACTTGAAGAGAATACTATAGTATATGCAAAAAATTGGAGGCTATGGGCTGCTTACAAGGCATGGTGCCTATTATTCAGCATTTTCTGCTCACTTTGACTTTCAGCTACTCATAGGAATTTTAATTTTAGAAACAAAATAGCCCTGTTCAGACCTTCTTTTCCTCCTCCCCCCAAAAACTGGCAAGTAGAACAGAAATGAAGATTGAACAACAAGTAGTTGCTCTTGTATGCAGTTTCTTATATCTCATGTGAGTTTCCAGCTTAAGAAAACAGTAATTGTTGAAGGCAGCACTTCAAGTAGACGGATGGAATGTATTCCTCTGAGGCACAGATTTTCACAGTCATGCCTGCCAATTTTTTCATTCTTAACAATTAAGAATGAGTAAATAATAAATGGTATCTCCAGGGATAGATGCAGAAAATGTGCACATGCATAGTATTTGGAGGAGAAGGACCTCCCCCACCCCACCCCAAGACACCCTAATGCTGGGCTTGTGCAATATCTTCTCTTCTTATTGCCCGAGGTAATAATTAAGTCAGAGTAGAATGGTCATATTTGCATTGAAACATCTTCTGGTTACTTGAGGCTTGTGGTTTTCTTCTTTTATTCCCCTCTCACATTTGGCAGAAGCTGCAGTTTGAGAGAAGTCAAAATGGTGAGTTCAAATAAACAAACACTCATGGGAAGGAGATCTCTGCAAGTTATGATTATTGAGTTCCAAATCAATTCTGCTTATTTACTATACTTCGCCTTTTAAAAAAAAACACTATAGTCCATACTCTTGGAAGAATAGAAGACAATAAAAGTCAAAGCAACAAGACAGAGGCATACACCAGGAAACTTTTTGATCCTATTTAGTCTTAGGTGGAAGGATAACCATATTTGGAGTTAATTTCATTTAATGAAATTTAATATTCCATTTAATGGAATTCACAGCAAAGGCCAAAGGGAAGACATAATTCTAATGTTGCCCTCAAGTAAAAGCACAAGGAAATTCCCAAGGAATCCTAAAATCCTTGATCCTTGCCCACCAAGTTGAATTATTTGAATTATTGTTCTTCTCAAGGACTAATTATTAGCAGCACCAACATCAACAATAGTCGCAGAAAAGGCATAATAGATTATAACATTAAAACACAATTTAAAAAGTCATAACATTAAACCATATTAGAGTGGAAAATTTTAGAAGCACACTGTGTTTATTTGATTGGTTGGTTGGTTGGTTGGTTGGCTGATTGATTGATTGATTGATTGATTGATTGATTGATTGATTGATTGATTGATTGAATTTGTTGTTTACATAACAGTTGAAGCCCAACCTTATTTTGACTTTCTCCCACCATCCAATCTCCACTTTCATAGTGTTTCTTTCCTGTAATGAAAAGAATGGGTCCAAGCATAATGGGAAGGGAGGGTAGAATCCTGTTGCTCTATAAGCAAGAGTTGTATGAATGCAAAGGTACAATAGATGTGGACCCATCTTCTCTTCCTCATGTGGAAGGACTGGTTTGCTTTACAAATCATAGTTATAGTAGAGTAATGATCTAATTTAACTATCATCTCCAATTGTGAATTCTCCCACCACCCCTTACATGCTTTTCCAGAGTGAATGCAACTTCAGTAGCTCAGGAGGCTCGACGAACAATTAAACAAATATATTGCATAAACACTGTTCCAAACAGTTGACATCTTGGAGAAATTAATGATAAGAAGAATGTCTGTTATTTAATTGTTTTCCAGTTTGCACAAACTATGATCACCAGCCCCTTCTTTAAAGTTTAGATTAGTAGTTTGTGCACACATATTAAGTATTATCAGATCTTTGGTTATGATCTAAGTCAGTTTATCACGTTCATTTTAAGGGGGGTGGGTGGGTTCAATAACAGACTTTTCCCTTCATAAATATTTGTTAAGAAACTCAGGAAAAGAGAAGGCATGGCATTTTAAAATTACAGAAACTACACGGGGTGTAAATCAGAAATACAATGTTTTTAATACTGTTCATATAAGTTGTGCAATTGAGCAAAGGAATACATTTGCAGTTTGCCTTCCCCCCCCCTAAAATGTTGTGTACATCTGAAAACCTACTAATTCCCTTCCTGAAATCAGCCCCCCACCCCCCCATTTCAAGTTGGCTGCTGTAGCAGCTCAGAGCAGAAAGAGTTTCTGTCTGTTGTCACTGCTTGCCTTGGTGTCTGGTTATGAGTAAACAGGTTGACTCAAATGAAAAGAGGCACGGATGCTGAGAACTGGAGACCAAGAAACTTTGTGGTGGTAAATGGTAAGGGACAAGAGAAGGTATAAGGTTATGAAAATTGGGCTGCTGTGAGAGGGGATATACTTTTTTTTTCCATTTTATAGTCAGTTTTTCCATTCTCAATATGCTGCTTTCTCTTTAGCCTCTGTGCAGGTGCTAAGACTTGTGCTTCTCTAAAGCAAAGAGAAAGGGTTCCAAAAAGAGAGATTTCTACTCCTGCATCATGTTTTTGGCTTTTACTTATTAATTATGTTTAGAGTAATCAATAGACATGGGAAGTTGTTCAATGTGATTTTCATAAGACCTGGTTGCTCATCTGTTTAGTGGCACCATTGGGCTTTGGGAAGAGAAATGAAAAGGGCCCCTGTTAATAGATGAAAACGTATGTTTCCCATATGTATGCACAGTCATTTATTTAATTGTTCAAATGTAATGCAATGCATAGTTTCCTGTGGCCCTATATTGAATGAAGGCATAGTTACACAGAAATTTTCCACGCTGATGGTTTGCCAATTTAGTGTAGGGCACAGTTCTCTGCAAGAAGAAGCAGCATGAATGGCTTAAGGTTTTGCTCAGTAGTTCTGAAGAGTGACATCCATGATATTCCCAGATAGATACAGATTTCTCTGCCATTTGGTGGAAAGGAAGAAAGGGTATCTGATTTCCCTATTTTTGAAAATACAAAAACTAGCCTTCACCCAGGTCTGTCTCCAGTAAAGCGATTCACGGCAGTTTTTAAAATATAAAGCAGAACAGAAAGTGTTCTGGACAGAGGCAGGCTTCTATTTCTCTCTTTTTGACATGATGTCAGCCTGAGAAGTTGAGTTTCATTTTGTCACAAGAGCATTAATAAAAGGGTAATATCATCACTTTATAATTTGGATTCTGGATCTGGGTACCCTTATTTCTCTAATCCACCAAGGAATGAATGGTCACACAATTTTTTAAATCTTCCCATCTCTAGTCTTTAAAGCAGCTTGAATGGAATGGAATGAATGCATAAAGGTTTTACATTAGTTCTGGAAGATGCACAGGCTTAAAATTTCCAGAGATTCTAGAAAAATAAAACTCACAGTAGCATAGCATCATTGTTAGGGTCAACAAAACTGCCACAAAAGTATGCACACTTCAGAGTTCTGCAGAGCTCTTAGTCAAGGTAGATGGTTAAAAAGAAATATAAAAATCCCAAAATTCTGCACACTCTTGTGACAATTTTACTAATCCTAATAAATTCAAGAATAAGCATTATCTCCTTTAATTTTCCTCCAATGTAATTCTAAGTTGAGGGACAGCCACCAAAAAATATATTTCTGCATGCCATTGCACGACTGACATGGCCTTAGGTCAGGAGTGGGGCAAAGTGGCATCACATGTGGTCATCAGAGTCCCCACCCACCATCAAAATGGCTTTCCCCAGTTAGAAAGAATGGATTGCTGTGCTGTGCAGGAACAGTGGTTCACCTTTTGAATATATTTCCCACCCCACATGGTAACATATATGCTTATGTCTCTTAACACGGGGACTTTGGGAAAGAAACTTCCAGATTATTTTTTTCCTAGGTTTTGCTTTGCTTTGCATTTTTGGTGGTCTATGTGGCCCTTAGAGGAGCCCAGAGGCATAAAATCGGTCCCCCAGACCTGCTGGAGTTGTGCAGCCCATGCCCCGGATGGTGTGCTTACGAGATCTTTCCTGATTATTCATAGACTTTGTGGTAAAAAGTGGAGATTATCTTTTACTTATATTACCAGGCTGCAAACAGCTTTGTAGGTCATCTACAGTCATTTCAATATAGCTCAGAAGGTATTATCTCACCTGGCCTTCTGACACAAATTGGTTACAAGTAGTGAGATTGATGTTTTTTGCAATTAACTCTACTAATACCAGCTAACTAGAACATCACAAGACCTATCCCATCCCATCCCATCTACCCCTGCATGTGGCATTCTGGCCTGGTTGACCCTATCTTTTCAACCCAGCCACTGAGAATTTTGGTTGACCACACCACTTTACTGTTGAAAGTTAATACCATTTGCCTCATTCTCTGCTGTTCACAAGAAGCCAAAGAAAACAAGGGGAAGAATAACTTGCCTGTGTGCAGTTTGGAAACTTCTCAGACATTCTGCTTTCAGGACGCTATACAGTAGCTTACTATATCTTGTTGCAGCTGCAGAGAAAAAGGAAGCAAACAGCATAGCATACATAAGACTAAGCAAAACCATTAAGGACACCAGAGTTTGCAATGAATTGAACTTGAGACCCTACTTGTGTGTAACAAAGTGTTGGCACAATGGAGAGACTGTTAGTAAGTTGAAGGAGAAACGTTTGAGCCAGTCCCCTCTTTAAATGCAAAGATGCTCAAAGCAAAAAAAAAAAAAAAAAAAAAAAAAAAAAAAAAAAAAAAAAGGAGTGGGGGGAGAAGAAAGTCATTACTAGTTTTATTACAAGAGAGTTATTTTTATTCATGTTACAAGGGTAAACATTCAAGCAAGGGAAAATCTACTTTTCCTTCCACCACCCCATTTGTTAAGCAAAGTTTTGATGACTCAGGGCATACATGAGCAATGAAATAGAGGTCCTTTTCATTGGTTGGGTGCCTGTTGGTTCTACATCAGTTTAGTTAGAAACTATTTTTAATTCAACAGAGACAGGTTGGAAATGAAATGGATATCGTATTTCTGAAGAAATTCCCCAGCCCCAAGTCCATCATGATGATTGGCATCAAAGGTCATGCATGATCTGGAGAGTCTATTTGCACATAGCAATAAGCTTCTGGATCAGGAAGACCTGTTGTTAGTAGTTTGCACAGGAACCCTGTGTGAAGACAATTGAGCTGTATGCCTGAAATTCATTTTTCATGCAGAAGTCTGTTTCATCCTGCTAACTGTACATGTATTGTAGATTGTTGAAGTATTTGCACATTCCTTCAAAGAAATGCACATACCAATGCTTGCATGTCTGAAAGCATTCTGAGTTCATTTCTGGCACAGGATTCTCACCCTAACACGTTGTTTAAAATTTAGTGGCTGAAATCCTGTTGCTTTTTTATGCAGTTGCAAGGCAAATGGCATAATATTCATTTGCTTCCAGCTGGCAATAAAAGAATCCCCGCTGGGATTCTTGAACATTTGCCAAACCAGCTGTACAATAGGATTCCAGCCATTGTGTCAACAAAGTCCATAAAACACAGAATAGATGCAGCCCCCTTGTGAAGTTTTCACATTCTCCATTAGTCTTTCAAGAGGAGGATTGAGAGTGATGTCTGGAACAAATGTATGTGAATAATGATGAGACAGAAAAATCACCAGGAAGGAAGGAAAGTCCAAAAAAAAAAAAAGTCATATAGTTGTCTGAAAGGAAATATGCCCTTTCCAAGATGAACTGTGTCAATGTGTTGGTAAAGCCTGTATTCCATCAAGTGCAGGGGATGCTCGCAGGCCTTTTATGCAAGATAAGAAGAAAAAGAGCACTTCAGAGTCACCAGCTATGCAAAGAAAAAAAGGGCTTAATGCCTATCGGCAGGTGCCTTTTCTCCAAATACTAAGAAAATCCTCCCTTGCAGACTTAGAAATATATTTAATGTCATGTCAGAGAGGAAGACAAATAGTTTGTTTCCCAGCCCAATTCAAGGTACTGGTCTTGACCCATGAATCTCTGAGTGGCTTGGAGCTAGAATATGAATACTACCTCTCTCATATGAGTCTCCTCATAATGGAATAATGGTGTGTATCCCAAGATCCTGAGAAGCTACGGTAGGTGGGAAAGGACTTAGGACAAGGCCTTTTCTGTATTATCACTTCCGGTGTGGAATTTCCCCCCAATAGAAAGTCAGGGCATCTTCATCTCCAGTGGGTTTTCAGCTGACAGTAGAACGGATGTTGTTTCACTGGGACTTTTATTCTTCCAAAAATGTCTGCCTGTTTTTAAAGAGTGTTTTATTTTTTTATTTTATTGTGGTTATAGTGTACATTGCTTTGAGGGTTCTGGTGGACAGAGAAGTGGTGTATGAAATACATGCTATAAATAACAAATATCCTTCCCAGAGACATATAGCTCTCTCTCCTCATTTCCCTCAGATGGGACTTTAAGTGTCTTCTCAATGGATTAATTTTTGCACACTTGCTTCACTATTGTATATTCTTTAAACAACAGTGTTTTCAGTGAATGTGGGGCCAAATAAGTATTTCGTTTTATTTTTATTCGACTCACATCTATCTCCTCCACCCTAGTCTAGGTTACTAGTTACATGTTGATACTACTTGGTTCCAAAATTGTTACCAATGACTGATACTGATACAGCATCTATACTATTTTTCAAGTTCATATGATTGAACAGGGGCTTTTCTCACATTAAAATTCATTTTATCCAATGATTGTTATAGAAACTATTTATATCATAGTGGATAAAGGACAATTTGTATCTGCCAGAGCTGCATCTGTCATTTACAATGGTTAAACGCATCATGAAACACATATTCCTTCAGAGATGTGAATTCCATGGTGAAAATAACATGTCAGTTTTCATGTGTGATAATGGTCAGAAATCTGCTTTTTTAAAACTGTATGTACAGACTTACGAGCAGTAGCCATGCACTATATCCCTGTATATGTACAGCAAAAGTCGACCAGCACATGTGATCATTATCTGTGCTTAGGTGCATGCAGGGTATATGTTGATAGTGATATATATGGACAAATCATGATAAGACACATCTGAATCAGGTCTAATCTGACTTTGAAAGGCTTGGCAAAAGTCCTGGCATCACTGAGATAACAATGTTCATTAAGGGTTTCATGTAATGACCTGTAAGTTCCTTTACAAATTTCAGTGCATGTTAGACTGATTACTTTGTCAGAAAAGAATAGTTTTCAAAGCCATGTGAAAATCATGGAAGGAAAATATTGCATGGAATATGCTAAATTAAAGGCACAAATTGCTTTGTATTTAATTGGTGGATTTAGTGGTCCTTATTCTGGACTCTGAAAGCTGGCCCCAGGCTGTTCAGGCTGTGACACTGAAAAAATCACCATGCCGGAGACATTTTACATTTGTATGCAGCTTGCATGACCCTTGAGTGTTTGCATTCAAGTCAAGTGTCTTGAATCCAAATTCAGATTTGCATTACTGACAAATGAAAGGAAGACTTTTGCATTTGAAGTACAAAAGTATCAGATGAAAGTCTCTGTCACTTTTTTTAACAGGAGCAGGAGAGGAATGGGGTGGGCTAATGGGTGTAATGATAAAATCACTTCTAGATCCTCAGTCAAAACGTTATTGTTTATGGCCATAGGCCTTTACAATACTTCTAGATCCTATGCTTTCCCCCTTTCATTCCTGTGATAATTTACAGCACAGTATGGAATCAGAGAGACACAGTCGTCTGTGCCAAAAGGTCTGACAGAACGAAGGAGAGACAAGTTGCTCATATTTGGAACCTCAGCACAAGCTATAAAATTTAATTCCAAATACCAGACACTACTTTTAAAAGTGTGTTTTCCCCTCTTAGATTTTCTTTTAAAGCTCATACTGTCATAAAAATGTTGAAAGGATGTTTTGCGGAGCAAGAGACAAGCTTAATTTTGAAGGAAAGATTATCCATTCATTTGTTGGCCAGTCTCATATATAAAAATAAATGACAATTATGTGTTCAGATTTGATTTAAAACTCCAAGGACAAAAAATTGTAGTAGCTTTTCAGTGACATGGAACCAAACTATATATTACAGACAGTTCACCATGTCAAGCTGAAATTCTTTGGTGTTCTAGTGGTGTTAAAACCTCCTGCTGTTGGAGAGATATTTTGAGCATTTAACAAAGTCCCTATCTGTAACATACAGTTTCACCCTTAACTTTAGCAGTATTAACCTTTGTGGTGTCTTTGGACAAAAACTTCTCCTTGTTCCAGAATTTCTTAAGGAACCTGCAGGGAATTTCACCCCCAAAGGAAGCTTCATCCATAAGGAACACTTTCTAACTGTTCAGAAGCTTAGGGAATTTTGTGGGGCTAAAAAGAAATTGAAAAGAAGAGAAATTGGGGCACCAACGAGTTGTGTAGAGTGAAGAATTAGTACTCAGGAGGCCTGGGTTGAAATCCCTGCTCAGCCATGGAAATTCACTGGGGGAGTGGAAATGGTAAAGTCATTCCATAAATATCTCACGTGCCTTGAAATTCCTATTATGGTCATTGTAAGCTGGTTCCTACTTGGCGGTACATAGCAGCAGCAGCAGCAACAAATTAGAGTGAATATTTGACCCTAGAAATGCAGTCAATTCTCCTACTTGCTCTAAGCGAAGAAATTAGTTGAGAGGGAAGCAAAAAATGGAGAAGAGTTCAATTTTTATACAAAAGATTCAGACTATATTTCTTTCATATTGTGATTATGGCCATGACAAAAAAAAAAGGTTAGGAATGGTTGCTGTAGGTTCAGAGGATTGCACCTAATTATATTACGAGCTTAATTACCACAAAAAGACAAGCCAAAATGCTCTTATTTACCACAGTGCTCCTCAGCCATTGGGTATTGAATTAGGGGATATCTAAACCACCTTGGGTCCCCTTATCCGGAGAAAGGTGGCCTATAAATAAAACAAGTAAATAATTAATAAATATATATATAAATTTAGGGCTTTCAAACCCAGTTATTGCATAGAGATTTTAAAAAGAACTCTGTAGGATTTCTGAGGAACTTTACTTCTGTCTTGTAGATGGGCAAAGTTATTATTATTATTAACTATAGTTCCCAGAACACAGCTGTGCTTATTTGAATATTCTGGGAGTTGTATAAAAAAACCCAGTAACTTTGCCTGTCTCTGAACTGTTTTATCTGATCAGACTTCCTTTACTTTGGAGAGAAGTTATTGCCCTCTTTTTTAAAGGTGCCATGTTCGTCCTTGCCACCTCAACTTAAAAAGCATCAGGAAACAGATGACAGGAGGTACTTCTGCCCAAGACTTTGTAAATCTGCAGCCCATTAGTTAGTTATGTGCCATCAAGTCGGAAATGACTTATAGTGACCCTAATAGGGCTTCCAAGGTAAGTGAGATATTTAAGGAGCATTTTTACCAGTTCTATTCCTCCAGTGAGTTTCTATGGCCAAGCAAGGATTACATCCCTGGTCTACGAGTCCTCATCTATCCACTACACCACACTGGGTATGCTCATTAGTATGAGTAAATATTGGGCAAGTTAGGCATATATTCTAAGGTGGTATTAGGCAGCATCCTAATACTACTCTGCCAGTCAAGCTGAGTGATATATTTAGTGTGTGTGTTATACAGATATGCTTCATTAAGTGATGAAATAGGTCTGCTTGTCATAGCATATTACTTTCTTTACCATTGTATTCCGTATTCAGCATGCTTTGTTTTGGAATTGACTTTTGGAAGATAAACACATGCTTAATTTGCAAGTTTGATTGCTGAGTGATGTATCTTTGAGAAAATACTATTGTTGGAGAGCAAATGGGTTAATAACAGAGAATACTTGTTCTTCTTCCCATCTAATTTGACCCAGAGCTATTCTGTATTTCTTGTCAGACTCTATAACAAAACAGAGTATCGGAAAATACAGTTACATGTACATAGACATTTGTTGCTGCCTGTGGTGAAGATTTCTTCTCAAATCCAATGAAATTTAATTGTGCTCCAAGTTCCTTTGAAATGCTTTTAGTTGGACTAAGGCCATCATGTAGCACGCCAAACAAGAATAAGGTATCAGCTTTCTGAGAGTAGTTATAGATTGCATCCATCAGGCATTTTATCATCTTCTTTCCCCTCCCCCCTTCCTATAATAGGACACCGTCAGAAACTAGATGAACAGACAAAGCCTGGGAGTTTGTCCTTTTCAGAACGTCTGAGTGAACTGGAGCAGTTGCGTCGCACGGCCATAAGGGTCAGCCCACACCACCCAGCCCCCACACCTAACCCAAGAACGTCCTTGAACCACACCACTGGTTTTAACCCTCAGCCTCAGAGCCAGATTCAGGGTAAGTACCTGAATTTCCTCCCCAACTCCCATGCCTGTCATCGCGGAGAAGGTTGTTCATTGGCCACTGGAATCACTGTGAGAATAAACTGCTTTGCAGGATGGCACTCTGGATGTTTTTTTACCAGTAGACTTTTCATCTGTCACAAAAAATAGTAGCTGTGCTGAGACAGAAGGAGGAATGGCAAAAGAGAGTGAAGGGGGGGGCAGTATAGACCAAACACTAGTTTCTGTTATTACTTTTCTTGTGGTTTAACCTCAGTATCACCCACCCTTGCCTGTAGATTATGTACAAGGACCACATATCTTCCCCCCCCCTCTCTTTTTGTTACAAAATATATGTGTAGAAATGTAGCACAGGCTCCAATACTCCAACAACTTGGGGTGGAACGTCACGTGATGCACCATGAAAGTTTAGTGGCTGCTTTTCCTATGGGAGAATAATTTCAGGAAGCAGAAGTTTGTCTTCTTGATAGCAGCTTCTTTACAAGGAAGCCACCATCAGGTTTTTATTACACACATTTGCATGTAACATGGTTATTCATCTGGAGTTCAAGCCTGCTAGCTTGTTACTCAATGTGCTCTTGAATTAACTATGATTACTTCAAGTTATTGAGAGCACCTTGTCATTGCAAGGTGGCCCACATGTTGTACCTGATTTCTATTGTAAATCTCTTCATCACTGCAGCCTCCCTGCTTGCCCGATCTGAAAAAGAAACAAAGCATGGGAAGAGTTACTTCATTATGCTTTGTCATGGAGAGGAATTTCCTCATGATATCTTACCCTGGGTATTAACTGAAACATGGGAAGCTGGAAAGGCTGCAGAAAAAAGGAGTACACAAAGAAATAAAGCACACGTATTATGAGCCATGTGAGATAAATACAAGAACGCAGAATAGGAACTATGGGAATTTCTCACTTTGAACATTTTTCTGGTACAGTTGTTTTTCCATACAATTAAATGTGAGTGGTCAAAAATATGCAGATAAAACTTTCAGCACAATATAACACAGAATTCAATGAGACTTACTTCTGAATCAGGATTGCCTTACACTAGAATACATACATGCACTCCTGTGCACATCTATCAACTCAGAAATAAGTGCCACTGAGTTAATCTAGACTTGCTCCCGGGTATAGAATTGGGGCCTGAAGCTGTTTGCTCCAAACAATCACTTCACCTGTTTTCAATAGTAATTTTCTTAGCCCCTAAGAATGTTTATTTGACTATTTAGTGAGTTAGACCTCACCAGTGCACATGAAACTCACTCTCATGGCTTATGATTATCATGAGGACATGCCTTAAAGCTAATTTTCTAGTTTATATTTTCCTGAGATACATCTTGGTTCCAACTATAATTCCAGACTGTATAATTGAAGCAAACTAAAACAATCCTGTCTTGGATAGCTTTTGAAATTTTATTTTGCAGCTATCTATCATCATCAGAGCAGTTGAAATTAAGTGGATGAATGACTTCATTAAATACCCTGATCTCTAACATATGATTTACAGAGCGCTTAAATACATATGTAATTGAGTGTGTCTGAAATTAGGATGAATGGCATATGACCTTCTTAGGAAGTCACTCCCACCCCCAGTTTAGAAGGAAGTGCTTTGATCAGTCTCACACTCAGGCATTTTAAAAAAATTCACATTGATTTTAAATTGAAAATGTTCTTCTAAAATTCTGTTTTAAACAGTTTTTTGTGTTGTGGGCCTATTATTTAGTTTCAATGGCAACCGTAGATGATGTTGTACATTTCTATTGATTAATTATTTTTCTTATTAATTAATATTAATCAGTAATTACCAGTAACAGCTATAGTGTGTACAAAACTAAAACATCAAAGTGTTTTGCAGAGTTAAAAAGAGACACAAAATTAATCTCTACATGTTATATACTTTAGAAAGGAAAACTATTACAAAAGGGGGGAAATCAGCCCATATGGTACCGTCATTTCATGCTTAGCTCTTTTTTTTAACAATAACATCATAAGACCTCATTGCTAGAAGTTACTTTGGCTAGTTTCAATTGTGATACATGACCACAGTTTCTGCTATTAGTAATTTGTAACTTATACCATAGTTCAAGTTCCAGATATACAAGAGACAACCCACAATTTAGAACTGTTTACCTGCTTTTGTTTCCCATCTGTCTGGGCACTTATTGTTTTAAGTTTAAAAGTTCACTCGTGTCTCCATGGGATGTTTCCCATCCATGGTTTGGTTAAAATTGAACAATTAATGTAACTGCAGTTTGTCAATTGTCTGTGAATTCATGGCAAATCACGCGTAGAACAGTTGCAATTTGCAAGTAAATTTCTAACTGCACTTTCAAGATAAAACATAGCTTATGGTTAAGCTTAGCTGGAGAGTGTGATTTTAAACAAACCATAGAACTGTAGAATTGGAAGGGACACTGGAGTTCAGGATCTAGCATCTAGGACACAGTATCCTTGAGAGACGTGGTGGGCGTGGGGACGTGGTGGCGCTGCGGGTTAAACCGCAGAAGCCTCTGTGCTGCAAGGTCAGAAGACCAGCAGTCGTAAGATCGAATCCACGCGACGGAGTGAGCTCCCGTCGCTTGTCCCAGCTCCTGCCAACCTAGCAGTTCGAAAGCATGTAAAAATGCAAGTAGATAAATAGGTACCACCTCAGTGGGAAGGTAACGGCGTTCCGTGTCTAGTCGCGCTGGCCATGTGACCACGGAAACTGTCTTCAGACAAACGCTGGCTCTACGGCTTGGAAACGGGGATGAGCACTGCGCCCTAGAGTCAGACACGACTGGACTAAATGTCAAGGGGAACCTTTACCTTTACCTATCCTTGAGAGATGTCCAATCAACTTCTGCCAAAATATTTCCAGTAAAGGAGAGTTCACCACTTTCACTATCAAGCAGCTTGTATACTTAGGAAATTTAGATAATATTTGCCAAAAGCTATTCCCTATAGTTTTTGCCTTCTAACTCCAGTCTTGCCATTTGAAGTAACAGAATTGTGACCACTGTGTTGTACACAGAAATATGTGCAATAAGTGTAAGATTCTGATCCTTCATTGGACAAGAATAGCTCTTTGAAATTTTGCTTCTTATACCAACTCAATGCAAGCTAGATTTATCCAGCCATTGTTTTATGATTGTTGTAGCTGTAAAGTAAATTAATGGCATGGCTGCTATATTGGGCATCTTGCATTCTTCAGCTGTTTCAGAATACTATATAATTAGCCACAGGTTAGCCTTCAGGTCTCCACCTATCCTTTTCTCCTTTCTTAACTTGTACACTTTCTTAGCTTATAAGTAGATGAAAGAACTGTATTGTCAGACTGCATTCTGCACCACTAGGAGCCAATGGGGCAGATTCATGTTTCACAGGACCCCAGGCAAGTGGTCAGTCTCTTCTCCAGTGAGAACATGCCACCTGCTTCCCAATCTACCTTCCAATGTCATTTCTCACATGCTAGGAGAGCAGCAAGGAAGGCAAATTGAGAGATGACAAAACAATGTTTTTCTCACTGAAAAAGGACCTCACTGTGTATTGGCATAATAGAACATGCGAGAAATGTGTAATCAGCCAGCACACCACTGAACACAGGCAGCTGGATTACAGAGGCATTGAACATTGCAACCTTGTGTGCTATCTCTCTCCCACTCTTCTTCTCATCCAAGCATTTGTTTACTACTTCTCTGCACTCTGTTTTCCTCCCACTGAGTCTTCTGTATGTTCTTAATTTCATTTGCTACTTGCACCCCCCATGATAATTATTTTCTGTTACAAAATGGCAGTAGAGAGCTTCCATGCCTGTTTTAATTTTTACTTAAATATAACACATCCCCTCTGTTCCTCCTCCAACTCCTCCCCCCCCCTTATCCCTTCTCATGCCCTCCCCATTCTCTGCCCTGTCCTCACCCCTTGGAAGAAAGATGCACAAGCCCTGCTCTTTTATGGGCAATGGAGAAAGGAAGGAATCCCTCCAGAACTCCATGAGGTGGGAAGGCAATGGGAGGAAAGGTTTAGGAAACGGAGCGGGAGCTTAGAGCTATTAGTTCTTTATTTCTTGCAGAGGGTGAGAGGCAGCCACGCTGAAAACACCCCATACCCATTAAGTTAGAAGCAGCCCTATTCTGTGTTGAGAACACTCTCTCCAATGACATCACGAATGATGTCAGAAAATTTTGTTTGTACACATCTCTTGGAAACAAGGTTTGTTCAAAACAAGGGAACAGACAGCAATAACAGATCTGGAAGGACCTGTGCTGCAACAAAACAAAAACCAGTTCCCAAGTAAGGGAAAAGAATCCAGAAGTACAAGAGATTGATTTGAGTCTTAGCTAACATTGGATAGATCTCTTGAACTAATCCAAATCAGTGACTGACTGAATCACCTCTTAAACAGGAGGAAGTACGATGTGTGGATGGGCTATGAATTGGTTCCTTCCTTATAGTCATAAAATGAGCTCTACTTTAACATTGGGCTCAGTGTTAAAACAGGTGTTTAGTTCTTCGGTAACTCTCAAGCTTCCTTTCCATCTTCCTTCTAACCATTTCTGCTGACCTCTCACCCATCTTCTGCCAGTGTATATAGATCAAGACATTCAGCAAAGCTTGCCACAGAATTTTGATTCCCTCCACCCTGAGTACAGAGCACATTCAGCACAGCCTTGCTTGCTCCATCTCCCCTGCTCCCTTGCTCCTTGAGACATTTAGAGGACATAAAACTGAGATTTAGGCACTATTTAAGAGGCTGGTGAATTGATAGGGATGTGGTGGCACTGTGGGTTAAACCGCAGAAGCCTCTGTGCTGCGAGGTCAGAAGACCAGCGGTCGTAAGATCGAATCCATGCGATGGAGTGAGCTCCCGTCGCTTGTCCCAGCTCCTGCCAACCTAGCAGTTCGAAAGCATGCAAATGCAAGTAGATAAATAGGTACCACCATGGTGGGAAGGTAACGGCGTTCTGTGTCTAGTCGTGCTGGCCACGTGACCACGGAAACTGTCTTCAGACAAACGCTGGCTCTACGGCTTGGAAACGGGGATGAGCACCTCGCCCTAGAGTCAGACACGATTGGACTAAATGTCAAGGGGAATCTTTACCTTTAAGGAATTGATAGGGTTGGAGGTTGAAAAAGTGAGTAGGTAGTGGTAGTGGAATTGGTTAGTACTAGTGTTGTTGTAAAAAAAAGAAGTGGGGTGTCATAAAGTGAGTCACTGCAAGTGGGAGGTCTACTTGTATATTCTTCAGCCCATGAAGGATCAGAGTCTAGTCTACCAGAGACTCCAGATTTCCCCAGGTTGCTCCAGGATGTTTGTATTTTGCAATTCTTACTGATGCCAAGCTCAATTTTACTTCTGGCTATATATTATAGATAGATTATAGTATAGAACTCACATGCCCACCCTATATTACCTTATGCAATTTGAACCAAATGCACTGTTAGTATGATGCCTAAGCCAAATTGCGGAAACCTGTTGAGGAAATGCAGAGAAGAAAGGCAATCACGTCAGGATGCTCCCAGCCTTTTGGAAACAGACGGGGCATATGATATAAATTAAGATGAAACATATTGATGAGAATATATATATATAAATTAATATTCCCAATGGTGGTGAGTTACACTGTATATTTAAGTTGTGATTCTATTTGTCATTTATGTTTTTGTTATATTGTGTTTAAATAAATACCGTATTTTTCCGTGTATAAGACGACCCCCACTTTTCTAAACCCAAATTAGAAAATTTGATCACTGCTTTCCCCCTGCACTTCCTAAGCCCCGCGAAAGCAGGCTCAAAGGGCTGTGGAAGTGGAGGGGGAAAGCAGCGATCTTAGGAAGTGGAGGGGGAAAGAAGCAATGAAAGGGCTGCAGGATCGCAGCCCGTTGATCCTGCAGCCTTTTCATGGCTGCTTTCCCCGCCACTTCGTAAGCCCCATGGGGCTTAGGAAGTGCAGGGGGAAAGCAGCCATGAAAGGGCTGCAGGATCACAGCCCTTTGATCCTTTGATCCTTAAGTCCCCGGGGCTTATGAAGTGGCGGGGAAAGCAGCCATGAAAGGGCTGCAGGATGAAAGGGCTGCGATCCTGCAGCGCTTTGATCCCTTCCCCCCTTACTTCCGTGTATAAATAAATAAATAAATAAATAAATAAATAAATAAATAAATAAATAAATAAATAAATAAATAAATAGAAAGAAAGAAAGAAAGAAAGAAAGAAAGAAAGAAAGAAAGAAAGAATGCTCCCGGCCATCAGGCACTTCTTTATCCATCTAGTTTCTCTCAATGGCTGTGAGATTGGTTGCACAACTAGCTGCATGACTGGGGACCTGCCAGAGGGAAGAAAATCTCTATACAATTGTCCTTACACACACATTTTTTTTTCTCAATAGCATTATGGCCAAAATATTTTGCAGATGCAATTTTTGGAGCCAACTTTTATTGGTTAAGTTCTATGGAGGAAGTATGGGGAATATAAACAACCAATAGTGTAAAGCTCTTCAAAATATACCATAGGACTTTAGCTGTTGTGCATATGTATTTTGTTGTAGAAAGCATAATCTGAAGGAGAGAAATAGTGGGTGAAGGAAAATTTAAGCCTCCTTCTCCATAGCTACTGCTTTGCTAGCATTTTTCCATTTCCTAAGCATTTTTGTTAAAAGCAATGGTGGAATTCTCATATGCATCTCCCTTTATGTAAGTTATAAAATACTTCCTCATGTAATACAGAAGCAGTGCAGGTGAGCTGATTCTGGGAATGGACATGAGATGTTCCTTTCCCTGCCTTACTCTGAATGGTATGATTGGTCCAAGCATATGCATTCAGCAGCTCTCAAACTCCAAACTACCCAACTCCTAGCTTTTTATTCCACCAGCATTGGACAAGCAAGTTGCAGAGCTCTGTCTCACACAGCTACCTACCTGCTGAATCTGCTGTCTGAGGCAGCTGTCTCTGCCTGCCCACGGGCAGGCCAGCTTTGTAAGGTATCATGTATGAACTGTAGTAAAATGTGCACAACTGGTTTCTAATGTATCCATAAATGCCACTAAAGAGTGATTTCACTGTTTTAATATTGTTTAACATATAAGCAAATGTCCTGGGGAAAAATGTAGAATATTTAGAGCAGGAATGGATATCACCGTTGGGTCTGGGGGCCAGTTTCACACCATTTCCTGGAATCCTACAAACATATTCATGCACACACAGAGACACAAATGCATTCTGCTGTATGCTGCAGTGTAAGTGTAAACAGTTCACAGTTTGGTGTAGTGGATAGAGTGATGGAGCAGGATTCTAGAAAACAGGGTTTGAATCACCTCTCAGCCATCAAAACTCACTGGGGGAATGGAACTGATAAAACCACTCCTTAAATATTGCACTTACCTTGAAAGTCCTATTAGGATTGCTATAAGTCAGTTCTGACTTGACAGCACAGAACACTCACATGCTGCCAAAACTAACATAGGAGCAACCAAAACTTTCAATTTTCATGCAAAACCATGTGCATGGAGATCATGCATTTTGTTTTAGCACAAGAATGTATTGCTATCTTTAACTGTGGCTACCACTGTGCTATCAAATTGAGTGGCAGGCAGTAGGAACCACAGAAATGGCCAGGACACCCTGTAGCTTGCCCATTCAAGATTTAGAGTAAACTTAGAGAGGTGTTCTCTCTTTCTTTTTCAAATCACCACAGATAGAGGAGAGCGCTTTAGCCCTCACTCACTCCGTTTCCACCATTGTCAGTTTCCTATATGAGCAGAGTGCTGACGAGTCTGAAGAGGAAAAACTCAATATCTACAGAAGTTGTCTGTGGGAGTTAGGACCCTTGAGAGGAGAGCTTTCATGAGTAGTAGTATTTTTTCTCTTCAGATTCATTGTTGTCATGCAGGACAACAACAACAGCAGAAAGAGAGTCGGGTAGGGCTAGAGCACTCCCGTCTGTGCAGACGTGAAATAGAGAGAGAACATCTTAATAGAGCAAGATTCAAATAGGTTGGAAAGATGGATTAAATATTTATACGGCAAGATAATATCCAATATATTGGCAAAGGTGTGAGATATATAATGAATTTTGGTTATGGATACATAGAGTATATGAAATTATATTTAAAACAGTTATTCCTGGCTGGTTGTGTTTCCTTTTTAAATGAACAGCACTGATAACCTGAAAAGCACAGCTCCAAAGAAATAAAACAGCCTGGAAATCTTTCAGGGTTTTTACTATGTTTAAATAGCTATATATTTTGTAACTAAAAGATTTTTAATACATAGAGGTTAGGAAAGAACTTCTAGAAGTAGTTTTTAAAATGCCACATAAAATAACCCATAATTTCATAATAATTAAAAAGATACTTGGGTATTTGTTTAGGTTTATGAATTAAGAAGTAAATGGACAGGTTTTCAATTCATACTGCAGAACAATGTCTCTACCTATAAAAGAACTGAGGGAAGAATAAACTTGCATTTTTCCTTCAGATTTTGTATTTGAAATAGAAAATAGTTTGCATGATTAAAACAAGTCCATACAGGTTAAGTGTCCATAAAATACTATAATTAACTTCTGGGTTTCTTTCATATATAACAAAGGAAATGCACCTGTCCATTCAGAAGTTCAAAACTAATGCCTTCACAGGGGAGAAAGGAAGTAAATACTCTTTCACATTGAAGAACTATTTTGTGTGTATCTGTCTATGGGATTTTACAAGCAGACATTTATATAGAGCGAAATAATAATTTGCCATCATTAGCACTGACTCTAGTTGTGTAGCAATTAATGACATTAATCTGATCAGCATGGGGTAGTTCAAACAATCTTCCTGATTGTGTTTTATTTCTTTTTGGGACAATACAGCATGTCCTATTTGAAAGGCACAATATCCAGCTTACGTATACTGGAATATGTAAATGTCAATCTGTCATTGGAAGAAGATCAAGAAGCCTTGCATATATTTATTGTTTTCATTCTCAACATCAATGCTGTGTTAGAGATAGAGTTGAAACATTATTCGATCACCCATTTGTATTCTATGGTCATTGTAAAGTGGCTTATTCCTAAAGAAATGGGTGCTTTAATTGCAGCTCAAAATATTTTAAAAATAAAAAATAAAAATATTGTCATGAAAGATGAATTCAGAATTGTCTTGTTCTTACAAAACTAGCTATACAGTTCTTTGGACTTTGGTGAAACATGTGAATTTTTTTTTTTTTAAGGAGAAGAGTTGTCATTTTGTTGTTGTTGTTGTTTAGTCATTAAGTCGCGTACGACTCTTCGTGACCCCATGGACCAGAGCACGCCAGGCCCTCCTGTCTTCCACTGCCTCCTGGAGTTGGGTCAAATTCATGTTGGTAGCTTCAGTGACACTGTCCAACCATCTCGTCCTCTGTCGTCCCCTTCTCCTCTTGCCTTCACACTTTCCCAACATCAGGGTCTTTTCCAGGGAGTCTTCTCTTCTCATGAGATGGCCAAAGTATTGGAGCCTCAGCTTCAGGATCTGTCCTTCCAGTGAGCACTCAGGGTTGATTTCCTTCAGAATGGATACGTTTGTTCTCTTTGCAGTCCAGGGGACTCTCAAGAGTCTCCTCCAGCACCACAATTCAAAAGCATCAATTCTTCGGTGGTCAGCCTTCTTTATGGTCCAGCTCTCACTTCCATACATCACTACTGGAAAAACCATAGCTTTGACTATGCGGACCTTTGTCGGCAAGGTGATGTCTCTGCTTTTTAAGATGCTGTCTAGGTTTGTCATCGCTTTCCTCCCAAGAAGCAGGCGTCTTTTAATTTTGTGGCTGCTGTCACCATCTGCAGTGATCATGGAGCCCAAGAAAGTAAAATCTGTCACTCCCTCCATATCTTCCCCATCTATTTGCCAGGAGGTGATGAGGCCAGTGGCCATGATCTTAGTTTTTTTGATGTTGAGCTTCAGACCATTTTTTGCGCTCTCCTCTTTCACCCTCATTAAGAGGTTCTTTAATTCCTCCTCACTTTCTGCCATCAGAGTGGTATCATCTGCATATCTGAGGTTGTTGATATTTGTTCCGGCAATCTCAATGCCGGCTTGGGATTCATCCAGTCCAGCCTTTTGCATGATGTATTCTGCATATAAGTTAAATAATCAGGGAGACAATATACAGCCTTGTCGTACTCCTTTCCCAATTTTGAACCAATCAGTTGTTCCATATCCAGTTCTAACTGTTGCTTCCTGTCCCACATATAGATTTCTCAGGAGGTAGATAAGGTGGTCAGGCACTCCCATTTCTTTAAGAACTTGCCATAGTTTGCTGTGGTCCACACAGTCAAAGGCTTTTGCGTAGTCAATGAAGCAGAAGTAGATGTTTTTCTGGAACTCTCTGACTTTCTCCATAATCCACCGCATGTTAGCAATTTGGTCTCTAGTTCCTCTGCCCCTTCGAAATCCAGCTTGTACTTCTGGGAGTTCTCGGTCCACATACTGCTGAAGCCTACCTTGTAGAGTTTTGAGCATAACCTTGCTAGCGTGTGAAATGAGTGCAATTGTACGGTAGTTGGAGCATTCTTTGGCACTGCCCTTCTTTGGGATTGGGATGTAGACTGATCTTTTCCAATCCTCTGGCCATATTAAATTAAATTAAATTCTAAGAATTTTCATCTCTCTGTCTGTCCATCCTGCTTTTAAAAATGTAGTAAAGAAGCTAACCTGTTTCATATGAAATATGGTGACATATTAATGATATACCAATTTCCAGAATATTTTTTTTAAAACCCTAACCTTCCCCATCTTCCAGAAACCTAAAACATGCTTTAAATAAAATATCACTGAATCTAATTGTACTTCAAACAAGCCTTTTTTAAAAAAAAACTTTTGAGTAAATATGTTGACTTTTTAAAAAAGTCTTACATGTGCCTCTATAAAAGTGACCAAAGAGGCAATTTGCTAAAAGGATAAGGCAGATTGCTTGATAATCAGTTTACTGGACAAGTTAAGAATGTTTATAGTAATATTTTTCTTGTCTCCTCCCACGTGCAAAAAGTTTTGTTTAAGATATGTTTTCAAGGTCTACCCTATCATAATCTTTTCATGAAAACATCCATCTTTATCATAGTTCCCAGGAGCTAAAGAAACACAGTGGTGTGATAGGTCACAAGGAATTTTACATTATGTTGTTTCCATAATGGATATGTTTTGATAGATTTTTAATATTTCAGTTCTGAAATCTGTTTGATTCATTAATGATTATTAATACTATTGCCCAGATGGGATGATTTCAGGTTTTATTTGTTTGGGGTTCAAAGATATATCACCATATTAAGAGTAAAATATAACTTTACAGCATTGAAGGACATGTATCCTATTCATAAACTACCTTTTTTAACAGTAACTTTAAAAAAAAATAAGCACTTTCAAATACGTAAATTATGTGTAATTTTTATTCTCTTTGGAATAATACTACTTCTTTCTCCCTTCCTGCTCTTTTTCTTCCAGTCTGCCTTACAGTTAATTAGTTAACACCGGTTCATTGATTAGTAAACACAATTAGTAAACACCTCAACTACTCCCATCTTTAAGATTATTGCTGCTATCAATGACCTACAATTTGGCAGAGAGGAGCTACTTTCTCAGGTGACAATAGTAGTAGTACAGTAGCTATTGCTTCAAAGAAATACACTGCCGTGTGCTCTCTAAACTATCTGGGGGTGTGACTACATAGTAGGAAAAATAAAAATGGTTCTGCTGTGAAGTTGCACTGGGAAGTTGGATTTCTCTGGGTGTATTAGTTTCAGCTGACCACAAAGGAGTCAGCAGAGACAGGGAAGGAAACTAACCTTGTTTGCAGCTTGTTAACTGTTTGAATCCTCTGCTTCCCACACCTGGTACCCGAGTCTGTGTGTTTCTTCTCTTCTCTTCTCTTCTCTTTCTTTCTTTCTTTCTTTCTCTTTCTTTCTTTCTTTCTTTCTTTCTTTCTTTCTTTCTTTCTTTCTTTCTTTCCTTCTTTCTTTCTTTCTTTCTTTCTTTCAGTTTTGCTGGCCTAGTGCTACCCTGTTTCCCTGAAAATAAGTCCTAGTATGATTTTTCAGGATGCTCGTAATATAAGCCCTACCCCAAAAATAAGCCCCAGTTAAGTGAAACTCCACCCTCCACCATTGTGCAGCAACCAGAAGAAGATGACACGGCTGTATTTGAATAAATGTAGATTGTTGTACATGGAAAAAATAAAACATCCCCTGAAAATAAGCCCTAATGTGTTTTTTGGAGCAAAAATTAATATAAAACCCTGTCTTATTTTCGGGGAAACACGGTAGGTCAGCTGGCTAATTGGGAGGGGGGAAATGGTAACACAGAGACAGGAGAAATTTTTCACTTCATGCTTGCTTGTAGTTTCTTAAGGTAGATCTGCTCTGCTCTGGCTGTTCAGATATGCAGCAGACATAGTTAAAACAGAGATGCCTTAAAACGTCTTCCTCTCTTATCCCCCCCCCCCATTTCATTGCCTAGCTGCTCCAGCACTAGCTTAGCAAGCCTTTAAAGGAAAAAGAAAGAATGGAATGGAGCAGAACAGGAAGGGAAGATGAAAGCACACCCAGGAACCACATATGGAGAGAAGAGGATTCAATTGGCAGTCACTTTCTCCATTGTCCTGCTTTCTCACTGTTGCTTGGAATAGTTTGAAATGCAATGGCTACAAACTAGAGATGGGCACAAACTGGATACCCACAAACCACAAATTATTACAACCAACCCCCATTGAACCAGTTCATGGTTCATTTTTCAGGTTCATGCTGGGAGCAGAGACACCCTGAGTCAGAGACTATCTCTAGCTTAACCCATTCCACATAGTTGATATGAAGCTGACTACCTTCCCCATCTTTTCCTTTCCTCTCCTCTTCTTCCCTCCCCTTTTTTCCTCCATCCGCTCTGGGATTAGTTGGAGCCATCTCATTTTTTAGGATTCTTGCTGTTGGTTTTTAATATCTCTATTTTTATTTTTGTTTTCTATTTTGCAAGTTGTAACCTGCCCAGAGTACTGCTGTGACACAAATGGGAGTGGGAAATAAATAAATAAATAAATAAATAAATAAATAAATAAATAAATAAATAAATAAATAAATAAATAAATAAGGTGAAATGGCAAGTGTGTGAGGGAAGAAGAGAATGTATTCTGGCTTGGACTCCTTGGTGGAAGTGGGAGAAAAGACGTAACTGGAATATGTTAACTCTGCTGCTTCAGTGTGAGATAAAAGAACCAGACAAATTCTATTTATTATATAAAGAAGCAGGTGTGCTTCTTATATAGGACTTCAGGTACACTTGGAAGAGGCTATGGACACATCAAAGTTGAGACCGTATGCCAACGGTATTAATGTGCTTTTTTATTGGCTTTTGAAGCATAGTATTGCCCCATGAATAACCCAGTTGTTATGAAGATTAAAGGTGCTGGTTGCAAAACTCTGTAAATAAAATCTCTCCTAACCTTTCACTGACAAATCTAGTTTCTCTTCATAGAAGTTTTTAAAACTATAATCCCCTTCTTGGCAGAACACTTCATAGTTTGATAGCAGAGCTCAAATTACCTCCCATGGTAAATACAACAAAAATAAATAAATAAAAATGCCTTACCTTAAAAGCAAACACTCACTGACTTCAGCTCCATACACATTCAGTAGTGTGCATACATATTCTTGGTAACGTGGGACACAGTTCAAAAGAGTGACCTTACGAACTGTTTAATTTTTTGTTGTTGTAAAAGTTGCCACCACAGCAGTATCATGAAGAAATCCTCTTTGCAATGAATATGTATTCAAGAGTAGTTTGTAATAATGTGTCCAATTTTTTTTTAAAAAAATTATTTATTTATTGAATTAAGCAATCTCTCTCAATTGGCATAAATCTTTGAGTGCTTCAGTTTGGTTTGCAGCCATAAAGCAATTTTTCTGCATGCGTCTCCCCAGAATGTTAAATGTACAATATTTTCCTATAGCAGAGATGAACGCATCTAAAGAGGTTGTTTTTAATTTTAGTCCAAGCTTTCATTCGAATAGCTAGCCATCCATTTGTGGACCTTGACTCTTCCCATAATAAACAGTGACCTTAGAGGTGTCAAAATAAAATAGAAGAAGTTAGAATTCTGTTGTTGTGTAAAAGAGGCAGTATGTGACAACATTTTTGTGCAAATATAAATTTTGGCTTTTAAAATATTATTTTAGGTTTCTAGCCTGACATATTCTTAGATATTCAAGCAACCAACAGTCAATATTAGTACAGATGAAAACATAAATTCTTTATGAGTATTTCAGTGTGATCACAACATACTCAGGTGTGTTCTTCTAGATATCCAGACAAAAATTTAGTTGCAGTCGTGCTCACAGGATTAATTCTATAAATTAGGAGTCTGTGCAGAAGAACATTCAAATAATTACATTGTGTGGGTTGTGGGCGTGCTGATCTTGTCTGCATGTACACAATCTGTGCATTACGTTGGAATGTAGGGTACAGAACATGAGAAGTAGTCTTCTGTTTGATGAAACCATTGATTCATCCGGTTCATTGTCAACCTGAAAAAAAGATTCTGTTTGGACTGCTGGCTAGGGGATTCTGCATGGCTGAAGTAGAGAAGTATTCTTTCTGAGCTTTGGTAATGTCTATCCTGAGAATAGGTGATTTCCTGGGGGTCCAGGAGCACACTGTTGTTGTGCCGTTGATTCATTTCTGATTGATGGTGACTAGAGATGGGGACGAATATAAAAACGGATTGCTTTTTCTGACGAATATAGCCAATTCGTTAAATATTCATCAATCCATATTTGTGGGTTCCAGAGACCCCCACGAATATGAAGGGATGAATATTTACCCGTTTTTATTCATCCTTCATATTAAAAAAAACCACACACACACCATTCTGCCTACCGGCCGCCGATCAGCTGATGGGCGGCAGAAAGGCAGCCACCACCCCACACAGCCACCCAATACCACAGCCTACCCCCACACCCCCTTCCTTTCCCTACCTTAGGCCCCATGCCACGCCATCCCACCTCCACCAACACCCTCTTACCTTAATCACTGCTGCCGAGGTCTTCTGGCCTTGGAGCCACGCATGTAAAAATGGAGACTGGCTGCCCTTTGCAAAGATGGCGGCTGCAGCTTCATTTAGGGTAGGGAAGCTGCAGCTGCCATCTTTGCAAAGGGCAGCCTGGATTCCCTTAGCTTGCCTTAAGGGAATCCAGGCTGCCCTTTGCAAAGATGGCAGCTGCAGCTTCCCTATCCTAAGTGAAGCTGCAGCTGCCATCTTTGCAAAGGGCAGCCAGTCTCCCTTTTTACACACGGTGGCTGCGAAGACCTGATGGAGACCTCGGCAGCAGCTATTAAGGTAAGGGGGTGTTGGTGGGAGTGGGGTGGGGGATAAGGTAGGGAAAGGAAGGGGGTGTGGGGGTAGGCTGTTCGGGTGGCTAGCTGTGTGTGGGGGTGGCTGCCTATCGGCTTCTGATCAGCTGATTGGCGGCCGGTAGGCAGAATGGGCTTCTGTGCCATGTGGTAAACTGTCCTGGGGGGACCCAATTTGTGGGTGAATAACGCAGATGCCCAATATCCAATCTTTACCAAAGTTGGCAGGCGTGTTGGGGAAAGACATAGGAAGCTCCGTTGTGATTCTGGAGTCTCTAAGTACCTGGGGAGAGCTTTCCTGGGGAGGTCCTCTTTGTGACTATATAACTTGAGGGTCCGTGATCCAATATTCACCAAACGTTCAGGAGTTGTAGAAAAGTGTCTGAGGAAGCATCCCTGTAAATATGGTGTCCCTAGGTGGTTGGAGGCCAGTGATATAGCCATTTAAAGTGCAGATGAATCAACAGATTGATTCATCAATTCATCGAAGAATATTCGTATATTCGTATTCGTTGATCCGTTAATCTTGATGAATAACGGATCAAAACGAATTGCCATTTTTTTTTATTTGTCCCCATCTCTAATGGTGACCCTAATAGGGTTTTCAAGGAATGGTTTACATTGCCACTGCTCTTAGCTTCTGTGGGCAAGTGGGGATTTGAGCCCAAGTCTTCTGGGTCTTGGTCTGATACTTTATCCACTACACCCTGGCTGTCTAAGGATACATTGAACAATTCACTATTGACTGAATTATCATAACTACTTATATTTAGCAGCCTCCGAGATTTCTGGAGCTGCAGAGACTCTCTGTAGTGCAGGAAGGTTAATGGAGTGCCCTCTTGCATCGTAGACTATTTCTTCTTGAATCCCAGAGCACCTTCTTCTGCTCCAGGGATGCAGAAAAGAGAGTTTGGATAGGTTTTTGAAGTGTTGATTTTGATGGAGGTGGCATTACTTTATGGAGAATACATATCCTTCCATTCTGAGATTTTTGTGATTATTTGTTTGTTGTTGTGCCATTTCATTAGCATTGCTGCCTGTAGTCAGGAGATGCTGGGAAGTGAACACGCACCCTTCTGGACACAACCGTTGTATTCTCACTCTCAAACTAATATGGAAATGATCATTTGAAAACACCAAAATTATGTATTGCATCATTCAGCATTTGTGCTACTCAGTTTCTTCTTCTTCTTCTCTGTCTCTCTTTTTAAATGATTCACAAGCCAATCTTATCATGGTTGAAATGCTTCCCTCCCTTCCTGTGTACACTGTGAGTAATCAGGTGCATAATAAAGAATTTGACCAAGGCTTGATCCTTCTGAAATCTGTCAAGTTCTCTCTCTATAGATTGCCAGTCAGCTATAGACACATGCCTACACATGACTAGATAACCACCACCCACTGATAGCCTGACTTCTCTGTTAGAGACTTTAGTTCATGATCCGAATAGAGGGTGGAAAATGGTAGGTGCCAAAAACTGAGCTTTGGGACTGTTAGAAACGTTACAATATTTCTACACATTTCAGTTCAGCAAACTGAAGCTGGCAGTCTGCTTCTACTTGAACATAAAAAGAAGCATCTCCTGATTTGTTTGCTTTAGGTGTGGTTTAATGGACTTCAAGTGGTTTCTTTCAGTTTGTGTCTCAGAAACGTGTGCATCTTAATCCAGAGGTCTAAAATAGAGTTGGATATGGCAGAGGCTGTAAATATCTTTGATGGTGTTTAGTGTGCATCCTGAAATAGAGGCACCCCTAAGTCTTTCTTGCTTTTGAACAGTCTTAGCCCTTACAGTGTGGTAATTTAAAAAGTATTTCAAACTCTGCCTTTTTGGTTTTACAGGATGTTGTCCCCCAAAAGTATGTTGTACAATTATTGGCTATATATAAAAATATACTTCTATTGGCTATCTTCCCACTAGTGGTTCATTTAAACTGCTGTATGTAAGACTTTACTCCTGCCAACCTAGCAGTTCAAAAGCATGTAAAATGCAAGTAGATAAATAGGTACCACCACGGTGGGAAGGTAACGGCGTTCCGTATCTAGTCGCGCTGGCCACGTGACCATGGAAACTGTCTTCGGACAAACACTGGCTCTATGGCTTGGAAATGGGGATGAGCACCGCGCCCTAGAGTCGGACATGACTGGACTAAATGTCAAGGGGAACCTTTACCTTTACCTTTATGTAAGACTTTGCTGCAGTTACAGCAAGGGGCCGATGTAGAGGGAGATGTTATAGAAAAAGGAGTTACCCCTCCAGTCTAGATCTACTTGGAATCTAGACTTGGAATTATTTTCCAAGTGCAAGGCACACTCGTTTACTGTCAGCCCTCTCTCCCAGGCATCATAATCTAGTTTCTGAATGTCCTGCAGGAAAATGCAACTTCTGCTGGTTTTGCTGAGGAGAGTGACCTGTTTTAAGCATGTGCACAATGTGTTATTTTGTTCATAACAAAACCTACAAATCTGGTGTCCTTCAACTGTGGACACCTACACAGCAGAACCCCCCCTAAAAAAAAAAACCCAAAACAGCAATGGTATGTACCAGTATGATCTTCTAAATGTGTTCTTGTGGCTAGAGAGGCATGCATTGCACAGAAGGAGGAGCGGGAGACATTATCAGAAAAGGATAATACTTGGCACAAAAGCTCTATATGCTCAGTACAAGCACAATGTGATGATCGCCATACACATTGCCACCTTAAAACTGAGAATTTGTTGCATAGGGACCATTCCTCCACACTAGGGTGGTAATTTGATAAAGGTATCTTCAACAACACACGGAATAAGTGGATGGAACGACAAAGTCTAGGGACTTGTTCAGGCATGTTTTTGTTCAGGTGGTTCCCTGGTTTGCATTACTGAGAAACAAAGCAACAAAAAAGCAATTGGTAGCTCTGTATCTGTTGACATCTTGCTGCAAAAAAACTCAAAAAAAAAAAAACACCATATTTTTTGTGTGTGTAGAGCCAAAGTAAAACTGATAAAGTAGCAGGCATCTAGAGACAAAATGGACTTTGTGATGTAAAATGCAAATATGTTTTAAGATCTGCTGTAGTGTATTTTTTATATAAATATGAATATACATGTATATATCAAATATGTTAAATCTAGATTCAGAGCCACATCTAGATAGAAATGTATGATAATTTTAATCTTCAAGTACTTTGTTAAACTGATTTTTTTCATTCTTACAATTTCTCATTATATGCCTCCACACTTGTATGAAACTGTCCTGATGCTTCCATTCATGAATCTTATGTCATTACACCACACTTGCAGCTCCAGCTGAGTCTGTCCAGCCAAAACTCATAAAAGCCAATAAGTGGGTGTGACAGGAGAGCAGCTACCAGCAGGGCCCCAGCTGTGAGCATGTTGCTTTATTATTGGTGAGGATATGATTCATCTTTCCTAATATAGTTATTTATTTCATTTATCTACCACCCCATTAGTGCAATGCACTATTCTGGGCAGTTCACAACAAAATAAACTAAAATCAAAACATGACGAAGGCTACAATAAAATTAGAGAATAAACAAAATGAACAAAATTAAGTAACATCAAACCACAAACAGAACAAAATACATTATACCACAAATACAAACCACAAGCAGTACAAAATTTAGGAAATAGTAGCAAACAACTCATTTGCTTTGGGGAGTTAATCCTAATAACAACAATAAGGGTACCAAAACCAGACGACTCAGAAGAAGAAATTATTTTGGAGGATAGAGAGACAAATCTTTCAAATAGTCCTGTGGTGAAAAAATAGGCACAGGTACACACAAAGCAAAAGCAATTTTGGGAGGCATGACTGAGACCAGAGAAAGTGGTATATATAATATATGTTTAACCCTCTGCCCTCTTGTCATTTTTCCTCTCCAAATCAGCCCCCATCTGTTTTCTTTCCACCTTGTTCTCTGGAAGATAAAGCTATCAGTAACTATCATGATGATTATGTATTACCTCTGGTATCAGAAGCAGTGTGCCTATCAATTCTGATTGGTGGGGAACATACATGGGAGGATGTTGCTCTTCCCTTGAACCTAGACTATGCTCACAGTGTACCTTGGGTCTCCAAGGGATATCTAACTGACTTGGGTGGGAACAGACCTGACATGGGGATGAATATAAAAACGAATCAGGATATTCAACAAATATGCCTGATTTGTCAGATATTCGGTTCTTTGTATTCTTGGGGTTCAGTGACCCCAACGAACACAAAGCAACGAATATAACCCTTTTATATTTGTCCCTTCATTCCTTATCTGCTTATGCCCCTGCGGATCAGCTGTTCCTCGGGAGCATAAGCAGAGAGGGATTTTCCCTTGCTAAAGCCTGCCTGAAGAGAATCCCACCCCCGGGGCTGGGGGATAGCTTGGTTCTCCTTTCCTCCTCTTCCTATGTCCACATGACATAGGAAGAGGAGGGAAGGGATCAAAGCGGAATCAAAGCAGGATCCTTTGCAAAGACAGTGGGGCTGGGGGATCGCTTTGATCCCTTTCCTTCTCTTCCTATGCTGCACAGCATAGGAAGGCTGTGGTGGCCGGGGCTTTTTTGTTTGTTTGTTTGTTTGTTTGTTTGTTTGTTTGTTTTAGATAGCCTCAGGGACTGTCTAAAAAAAAAAAAGACCCGACTAACTGACAAATGGATTCATTGTTTGTTGGGCCACTGGGGGGCAATTCGTGATTTATGGGTCATCACGTTTGATGACCCACGAACCAAGATGAAGCGACATTTTGGCGCTTCATCCCCATCTCTAGAACAGACTGCTGAATTAAATAGGTGTTTGGTCTGATCCAGCATGGATCATAAGGCCTCCTCTCTTATATTTAGTGACTTTTGTTTTATTTATATGCCACCTTCCTCCCTGAGCAGACATCCAAGCTAGCTCACAATGTAGTTAAAAACAGTATCATTAAAATCGGTATTAAAATATAATCAAATTAATTAGAATGAATTCAATTAAAACAATTAAAATTAAAACAGTTTACAACATCTTAATTAAATTGATAATGATTTTTATATTTAAAATGAAAGAAAATAAGCATGTCTAGTTAAAAAAAAACCTGTCTTCAACACGGCATCAGTTTTCAAGGCTTTCCTGATTAAAAAGATTTTTGCCTACTGGCAGAAAGGCTAGAGAGAAGAGATATCTTAATCTCCCTCAACAGTGAGTTCCAAAGCCTGGCAATGGCTACAGAGAAGGCACTAAATTTTCATCTTCATCCTGATGAGTCTCAGAAGATGGTAGGATTGAGAGGTGGGCTTCTTCTACTGATCTTAAAGCCCTAGCTAGCTGTTATGGGAAAGTATGGTCTTTCAGATAGCCTGGGCCTGAGCTATACAAAGTTTTATAGGTCATAACCAGCATTTTGAATTAGGCCTGAAAATGGACCAATAGCCAGTGAAGCTGTTTTTAAAAGGGATTTCTTACTGGCCCTAGTCACCAATTTCGGCTGCAATGTTTTTGAATCAGATGAAGCTTCTGAGCAATCTTCAAGGGCAGACCCACAAAGTGTACATTACAACAATTCAAGCAGGTTGTAACTAAAGCACATGTCACCATAGCTATGTCAGATATCTCCAGGAATGGACATGGATGGTGCACTAGCTTTAACTGTGCAAATGCACCCCTGGCCATCATTAACACCTGGACATCCAAACTCAGAGATGAGGTTGTGATTACACAATCAAATGCCATGGGATTTGTCATGGCTATAGTACAGGTCAATTTAAAAAAAATGTTCTGATCACACAATGGAAAGGCCAATTTGAATTGGTCTCACCCTTTTTGCTCCCAATGCAGCTTTTTTTCTCTGCTGATGGGAGTTCTACCTTTTTCAAGCCGGAATGATTTGAATGGACTTTTTCATATGTGAGCAGTTGGTCAGTGGCTAGAGTGTCAAATAGGAGTTCTACAACACTACTTTTTGAGCTTGTTCCTCCAGGAAGAATTGGAGCCACTGTAACAGTGCCTTCAAGTCACATCCCAGAGAGGTGACCTAGAAGTATACCATGGTATATCAAAAGCTGCAGAGAGTTCAAGCAGAGCTAACACTTCCCCTGCTTAATTCCCAGCATAGGTCATTCACCAAGGCAACTAAATCTGTTTCAGTCCAGTCCCTAGGCTTAAAGCCAGATTTAAATTGATCTAGATAATTCATTTTATTCCTGGAATCTCTGGAGCTGGGAAGCTACCACATGCTCTGGCAGCTAGATGACTGAGCAGATGCAATGAGGGCAAAGAGAAATGATTTATTTGCTGCCAGCACCACCGCAGAGTAGGTCTTCCAGGATCTCTGACCTGGAAGAATTTTCCACCATCATGGCTCTAGTCTCTACCCACTCATTTCATCAATGCTAATTCTGTGCTAAGTCAGGGGGCTACTTCAGGTGAACAACCAGGTTGGAAAATCCATTTTCTGAAGAGAGGAGCCGAGAAGAGAGGAAAGGCTATGAAGTGCTTTGGTTGGTTATGTTAGAAGAAATGACGCTTTGCATCTGTAGCATTTCCTGTGCTGTGTGTCTGGATGGGTTGCATCCTGAAAACAGCCTCTTAACACAGAGAAATGAGTAGTGCATTCTTATATGTAGCCATCAACGCTTTGGGGGCACTCTCTGTTGTGCATGAAGACAGAAAAGGAGCTCCTCCTGCATCATATCTGCCCTGATTGACCTTCTTGACAGCTTGGCGTTTTATTTTGTTTTGTGCTTTGTTCTTCCTGGTTGCTTTATTCTGCATTCAGTTTGAACTGGGCTGATCAGATGCAAGTGTTCTATATATTTCAATACACTTTGTGTTTACTGTTTGACAGATGAATGCATGTTAAAACAAAGATTCTTCATTAAGGAGCTAAAGAATTGGCCTGTGAGTTTCATTTACTCTGGACTAAAGGAAAAAGACAACCTTTTCATAGCTAGGCAACATCTGTAGCAGAGGTTGCTGCCCAGGATGTTAAAGATTAGAGCCTGGAAAAGTTATTTTGAACTAGCGCACTCAGAGTTTCCAAGCCGCAATGGCTACTGACTGTGGCCAAAGTGTGATCTCAGTTAAGTAGTGGGTTATCTATTTGTACTGGGAATCAAGATTTCCACAGAGATCAGAGTTCCAGGATATTTTGATGAAGGGGATTAATGATAACTGCAGTCCCCACAGTTACTGAGATGGGGGATGGATTTTCTAAGAACATTGTGTTACTATGAGCTATGCAACACATGATTCAAAGTATTTGAGGTGGCTTGATCTAGAACTGGGCAATTAAAACTCTAACATTGTTGGAGATGGAAGTGCTGGAGTTGGTTTGTTGATGTGATTCAATACTGCTAAACTCTCCTTACTATTGTGGCTATGGGGACTGTCATAACGTGGCTGTGGGGCCTGCCAGCCTCTGGAGACTATCATACACTTTGAAATTTACCACCATACCACTACTATTTACTTCAGAAAAGGGAGGATTCCCACTGGATATCAACACTAGTTTCTTTTCACACCAGTTCACTTTCACAGCTATGTTTAAGGTTTAGTATTTCTCTTTCACACTAGTCATAGATTTAACCAAGCTGTAAGTGTATTACAGGTTAATAAAGTAATAACCTATTTTGATTTTTAGAAAGCAATCACAAAATGCAGGTACATGTGATCTCTCCTGTATTTGTACATTAAACATTCCCTGCCATACCTGTGAATAAAAGAGGCTCACAAAAGCATATGCAAGAGGAAGGTTGAGACAAGACAGGGCCAACAGAGATGTGTTTGAACTAGTTGCTCCACCCAACCTCTCATCTTCACAAGAAGGAAAGAAATGTTTCCGTAACCCAAACAGGCAGGGTTTGATCTGCACAGACAGTCTGCAGGCATCTGCTGAAGAAGCTGACTGTTAGCTAGCACATCATCATCTGATTTATGCTCTCTCTCTCTCTCTCTCTCTCTCTCTCTCTCTTAAGCCTTAAATTGTTGAGTCTCTGGCTGACTATGTTGGTATTACTGGATGGTTGGTGCATGTTTTCAGCTCAAGAGCTGGCTCTGATATCAGGATTGTTGGCTGTGAATCAGTTCTAGTTTCACACCTGCCTGAGACAATGAAGGCCTTGTTAAAGACATTTCCAGAAAGAAAAAAAGGGCACAGCACAAAATTGTCATAATTTTGAAAGAAGACCCAGTGAACTTATAAAAAGAAGGTGGAAGAAATGCTTCCTGATCACACTTATTTCCTGATATAGCGGTCTCTTATTCAAAGATTAGTCAGGAATTGTGTCCATTGAACTTGCCTTACTCTAAATGTATATTTTTATTCTGCTGCTTAAAATAAACGGGATGCCCCATTGCTATTTTGTCTTCTTCAGCTTGCTTGCAGCAGCTTCACCCGTTCTTAACTCCTTGAGAGTAAAATTGCCCTGCAAAGACAAGAAAGTTGCTTTCTGGAATCATTTCAGTTCTTGGGAATGTCTTTTAAATCTCAAAATCATTTCAATTTTTGAGGATATTTTTGAAATCTCCAAATATTTTAAGTCTTGGTAGTTGGAATTTTTGCATTTTAAGTTTCTGTAATATAGGTGAGCAGAAGGCAACTCGGGAGTAGATATTTGGAGAAATTGCAGCAGATTAACAAGGGTTTCTAGACATCAGCACCAGTCAATGGTTCTTTTACTCATTGCCCCATCTAGATTAGACCACTGAAATGAAGAAATTTTGATTCAAGAGTAGATTTTGGTGTATAACATAGTAAATTTTGTTCACTTCTTCTGTGCAGTACAACCTGCTATATTCAGCAGCTGCTTAAAGACAACATATTTGTTCGTTCTAAATATATGCCCTTTGCACCAAGCTTCAGCTGCTGTTCAGCACAGAGTGGATCTGCAACCTTGATGTCTGCTGTGCCTTGATGGGCCAGATTCTCAGAGGGGACAAACTGGCACTAGAACTCTTTACATGTAGTTGATGAATGTTGCAATGAGTGTTGACAGGGTGGTCCAGAGCAAATGGACAATTATGCTGTTCAGAGAGAAGGGATTAAATACTGCAGAAGGTGAACATAAAAGCATATGCAATAATAATATCTTTGTTTGTACTTGCATTTTCTTGTTCTAAAACATAGCAAAGGCCCTGGAGTAATGAAATGCAGACAGAAGCTTGATGTTATCTCACTCCTATAAACTTTTCTCAGAGTCCACTGATGGCTATTATCCAGAATGTTTCAATTCAAATATACATGACTGTGTTAAATCTAAGTGGCACATTCATTCTTCAGTAAACAGCATTTTGCTCTGAGGCCCAAATCTTTTAAATGCTCTCAGAACATGGTAATTGTCTGCTTTTGCCATCAAGCATCTCTGCATTATCTGAAACTCAGAGATTCAGATATATCAGCACTCTGAAAAGGAGAGATGAATGTGCCCTTTTGTATTTAATCTGTTGGAAGGAAAACCAACTCAAGTCTTTAGCTAACTTGGTTATATATTTTAGTGGGGGCAAAAAGCAGTGTTGGTTTTTTAAATAGTGCAAATCTATTTCATTATAAACACAATAACATGCTAAATTATTATAGACCTAGAGTAATTTTCTCCAACATGGTATTTTTAGATGTGTTGAACTGCATCTGCCATCAACCAAGGAGCAATTGGCAATGATGGCAGAGGATAATGGGAGTTGTAGTACAAGATATCTGAGGGCACTAAACTGGGGAAGACTGTGCTAATTTTTTTCCTTTTGCTGTTATTCAAGTAAGAGCATTATGGGAGTCTTTGGGCTACCAGTTATCATGTGGTATGATGTGTGTAAATAGCAAATAAGTCATGTTATTGTTATATGCTATCAAATCACTTCCAGCTTATGGCAACCCTGTGAATGATTGACCTCCTCTCTCCCCCAATACCCTATTATTATTAGCGGTGCTCAGGTCTTGTAAACTCAAAGCTGTGCTTCTTTACTGGATCAATCTATCTTGTGATAGATCTTCCTCTTTTCCTACTGCCTGCTACTTCAATTTTTCTACCATTATTATCTTTTTCAGGTGAGTCTTGTCTTCCCATAATATAGCTACAGTACAGTAGCCTCAGCTTAGTCATTTCAGCTTCTGATGAAAGTTAGGCTTTATTTGATCTGAAACCCATTTATTTGTCTCGTTATCCATGGTTTCTGTAAAGTTCTTCTCCAACACCACACTTTAAATTAATCTTTCTCTTTTTTTACTTTCAGTTTTCTTTACTGTTCAGCTTTTACATCAGGACATAGTAGTTGGGAATGGGACAGTATGGATAATCTTGACCTTGGTCTCCAGCAACACATCTTATACTTAAGGATCCTTTCTGGTTTCTTCATAGGTTCAAGGAAGCACTACAAAAAGCTAACTGCATGAGCTTCTCCACTTGATGTAAATAAACTCCACTTACAATTTTCAGGATACTGATAATGAATTCAGATGGTTCATATATATGGGCAAGATTCTAAACACATGACCCACAGGCTGGTACCCAAAAAAAGCTATGATATTCTAGTTCAATGATTCTTAACCTCTGCCTGTTCTGGACTATAGCTCCCAGAGTCTCTTTCTATTGGCCATAGTGGTGCAATTTCTGAGACCTGAAGCTGAAAACATCTGGAAGACCAAAGGTTGCAAACCACTGCCAAAGTTGAAGTATACCACTCACTGCAGGCTTTAGCAGTGGTGGCACTATTCTGGATGAGAGAGGGATGATCTCCTATATGGTGCCAGATATGGGAAGGGGTGCATGTATTAAATTTTTTACTTTAAACTTTGGACGCAGGGTGAGAATATTTAAATCAGAAATATTTGTACACTCTGCCACTAGATAGATTTATTTTAGCATTCTCATAGATTACAACTGAACTTCCTTCCAGGGATTTAAGGTTGTATCCTTTGAGGTATAGATCTTTATTATAAGTTATCTGCATTTACCAATGCCAAAAATGGAGACAGTGAGCATGTTTGTCATAAAGCTATATGCATGGAGAGCTCTTCCCCAAATATTCAGCAGACCTAGAGAATCAAGAATATTTGAAAATGCAGCGAGTCAGTAAAATGAGCACACAATTAATGGGGGGTAGGAGGATGGAGATGAAAACCTGACACCGTGATGCCATATTCCCCAACTACACACATTATTATGTGTGGATAGTATTCAGATAGGGCTTTAATGCCACTCATCATGTGGAAAATTGCATTTACCAAAAGAAAAATATTTTCACCTCTCTTTAAAATGGGGAGTTGTTTATGGTAGATTGGCAAGAACATTTGAATTCCCTCTCCTTTTAAGAATAGCAGAAATGAAATGGCTTGCTCCACCCACCCAGAATTACGTATACTGCTGAAACAACAACAGCAACAACAAAACCTTGCAGTTACCATGAGTGAATATTTGTGTGGAAGCATTGGAATCCCATTCAGTTCTGGTATTCAGAATAAACTCATGGCATCTGAATTCTTTAATTCTAAATGTGTGTCTTTTAAACCATGTTTTAATTAAAGTAATCTTTTTGAGGTTATGGAGAAAAATAGAAAGTGCAAATCTGAAGTCCATCCACCATGTCTTAAAGTAATGGTAATGCCCTATCTGCACCTCCTGGAATAAATTTAGTACTCTGGATAATCTGCTACACCTTCTTAACCTTTCATTGTCTATTCTGCCAGCAGAATTTTAGGCTGGGCAAGGAAAGAGGCAAAGCTCACAGCAGTTTCTCACAGCTAAATGATTTTTCTACTCACATATCCTCCCACCCTATCCCAAGGGCTTGAGTAGGATGTAATATATCCTTATCTGCTTTTAACCTCAGAGCAACTTTCTGTGTGAGAAGTACATGGGCAGGGATGTAAATTTGGGTCTTCAACATCCAAAGTTCACTAACTTCTGGCTTCAGGCCCAGGGCTGGGTAACCAACAGAAATCAACCTGAGAAAGGTTCATTATTTACTTCTCTAAAGGTGCTAGAGATGCTTGTTTCCTCACTTGTGTCTTGTGCTGCTACATATAGTAGGCAGTATATTGTGTCCTCTTCCTGTAAGTCTCACTGTAACTGATTTCACCTCAAGGGTGGTTTGTGATCCAAGCAGAAACGGAGGAGCACCTTACCCCTGAATTTCAAGATGAGCTTCTATCTGCTTAGACTTGTTGCAGTGTTTGCCCTACAATTTAACTATTTTTACCCAAGTGTTTAGTTCCTGATAGCTCTTCCACTGAAAACTGCTCCTCCAAAGCTGAACTCTGGGAAGAAAACATCTGTTTTATGCCAGGTGAATGGCTCATCTAAAAAGGGATTGTAAAGGGATTACCATGCAATGGCTAAAATGCAGTTGTGGCAGCCTTTCTCAGCTGGAGCAAATGTCTAAAGATCAGTGATTGTGTAGAATTGACAATAAAAAAAGAGAAATTTATTTACAAGGTTTTCCTTCCTTTTCCAGTCTGCCACTTCTCTTACTGAAAGTATCTACTGTTTTTGGCAAGAATCACTTTAAATCAATGGCTTAGTCTCCCAGATTTAAACTTGAGTTTGAGAGACTTTTAATTTTGTTTAATGTATGTAGAACTGGCACAGTAGTAGTGATTTTCTTTCTTTGGAAAAAAACACACACACCGCTTTATAGCATACTAGGAGACCTTATTTTTACCTTGCAAATCAAGGCTGAACTCTGGAGGGAGTTTTGCACTGCTTTCCTTGATATCATTCCCCCCAGCTCCCACCCCAAGGTGACCTCAGCTGCTAAATGATGAAGGTCGCATTTGATATAACATTTACTTTTTCTAAGTCAATAAAATGAACCAGGATGTCTTTAGATCATCAGAGGTCTACTTATTAACAAAAGATTTTTTTAAATCATGATTTATATTGGAATTTAAAAGAATCCAGTTCCATTTCATTTGGTGTCCTGAATAAGGATTTGTGGGATGATAATCTGCCGTGTGTGTAGAAAGCCACTAAATGAAGTTCTCTTTATTAGTTTGTATTTCTTTTTTCCTCCCTGAACTCTAGGGATAAGAGCATGAAAGTGTAAATGGCTGTTATGTTCAAAGGCACCTTTTATACCCACAAAGTTTCCGAACTCCCAACCTGTACTATTTGACTATTGCAATCCTAATTAGTCCACATCAAGGTCAATGTTTAGTAGCAAATGGGCTGATTGCAAACTTGAAAAGGGAGTATTCCGCCACATTAAAGCTGTAGAAGAAAAAGGGGAGGGGACCACTGAAGATATAAAAGAGGAGGTTGGAAGGAACCCTTTGTTTGTCTATAAGCTAAAGAATTTAATATCATGTAATTAGTTTGCCTCTTCAGGAGTAACCTTTCAGACACCTGAGGCAATGTTGCCTTAGTTATCTCTCCACTCCTGTCTACTGTGATCACCCACATCCGCCTCTGTCTCTTTGGTGGTTTGTCTTCAGGGAATTAACACCTTGTGGGATTTTCTTAACCTTACATTAATTGCTCTTCAGGTACTGTATCTGCTCCAGTTTAGAAAGACAGTTACATTGTTATACTGTATGTGCTTTGGACAAACCGCTGTTTTTGGCACATTGGGCCAGAGTGCCTTGCAATCCTAGAATATAACCAGTCATATTCTGTTTTTCTGGAGCAGACTAGTAAGGCCAAGACTGAATTCTGCCATTTCAGTCTATGTTCGTTCTTCCTTGTAAGGAGATAAGAGAAAGCAGAGATTCTTGAATACAGATAGCAGCAACACACACAGTCCCAGGCTGCTCAGCAATAGTAAAAGGCAAGCATCTCAAAAGACAAATATCTTACCATCAGTGAGAAAAACCTTTGTTTTCTCACCAGCATGCTGTGGGTACAATGGAATCTCCGTATGATACACTTCTTCCAAGTCTTCAGAGCGGAGACCGAGGCAGAAGAAGTGTGCTTAGTAAGTGGAATAGATGGTTTATATTTCATTGCAGCAGCTTACATACTAACCTGCTTGAACAGCACATGCATTGTGAAATCACTGTTTATGCAGATCAGTGTGTGTTGCTGTTTGCAACCTCCAAAGTCAATAGTTATACCAGGAGTTCTTCCCATTTCCAGTTTCTTTTCCTGATCTGGTCTGTGTCCCCAGAGAAGGGCACTACTCTGAGCTTACTGAAGCAAGTGTATATCTTCTCCCAAGTGCTTTATGACCTATCCTAATCTGTTTTTGAAAATTACCATGCAAAAAGAGTCTATTTACACTGCCTTTTTCCACATTTCCTTCTGTCTACTTATTTATGGTTTTTGTCCATAACTTTGGGATGCTTCCAAACCAGACTTTTACTGTATGACCAGCCTGTATCAACATAGAATTAACAGGAGGCAAATATGATCTGTTTTCTATTTGCAACCCTCCCATGCTTTCTCATGAATTCTGAATCTTGTATAGCTGCACATTGTCTTTTCACTGGTAGTAGTATGGGAACCCTCTCTCTAGAGGCACTTCTGCTCCTGCAGTTGATATTTAATAATATTAGCACTTTACTGAAAATAAAAGGATGAATTAGAAATGTTGAGCTTCTGCATGCTACCTATTACCACACTAACCTTCAGGGATGAGGAATGTGAGATGCCCCCCAATACCCCAGCTAGTATAGCTATCTTATGCTATTGGAGGATTCTGGGAGTTCTACTTTCAGAAGTAACTTTTCCAAGCTGTGCCTCCCTCTGAAGACTTTGTGATTTTTGTCTCTGTGTGTGTTAGCTTACAAAACTGCAACCCAAACAGCCATAGCTGGAAAAGGGAGCCACTCTTTCTCAGTCAAAAGTCATTTCAATAAATGACTTTCATTGGCAGTGGTGACAAATTAAGCAGGTGAAGGAAACAAAAGTAGAATGACCAATAAGGAGCCACTGTCTGCTATCGCTTTGACTAAAAGTTGAAACGTGTTCATATTTGATCCTTCCCTTCTGCCAATCTTTTGCATGGATTCTTTAGAGTTTAAATCTTATACAGTACATCGCAAGTGAGTACACCCCTCACATTTCATAAATATTTTAGTATATCTTTTCACGTGACAACACTGAAGAAATGACACTTGACCACAATGTAAAGCAGTGAGTATACAACTTGTATAACAGTGTAAATGTGCTGTCTCCTCAAAATAACGCAACACACAGCCATTAATGTCTAAACCGCTGGCAACAAAAGTGAGTACAGCCCTAAGTGACAATGTCCAAATTGGGCCCAAGTAGCCGTTTTCCCTCCCTGATGTTATGAGACCCGTTAGTGTCACAAGACTCAGGTGTGAAGGGGGAGCAGGTATTATCGCTCTCACTCTCTCAGACTGGTCACTGGAAGTTCCACATGGCACCTCATGGTAATGAACTATCTGAGGATCTGAAAAAATGAATTGTTGCTCTACGTAAAGATGGCCTAGGCTATAAGATTGCCAAAAGCCTGAAACTGAGCTGCAGCACAGTGGCCAAGAGCATACAGTGGTTTAACAGGACAGGTTCCACTCAGAACAGGCCTCGCCATGGTCGACCAAAGAAGTTGAGTGCCCGTGCTCAGCATCATATCCAGAGGTTGGCTTTGGGAAATAGACGTATGAGTGCTGCCACCATTGCTGCAAAGGTTGAAGGGGGGGGGGGTCAGCCTGTCAGTGCTCAGACCATACGCCGCACACTGCATTAAATTGGTCTCCAGGGCTGTCGTCCCAGAAGGAAGCCTCTTCTAAAGATGATGCACAAGAAAGCCCACATACGGTTTGCTGCAGACAAGCATACTAAGGACATGGATTTCTGGAACCATGTCCTGTGGTCCAATGAGACCAAGATAAACTTATTTGGTTCAGATGGTGTCAAGTGTGTGTGGCGGCAACCAGGTGAGGAGTACAAAGACAAGTGTGTTGTGCCTACAGTCAAGCATGGTGGTGGGAGTGTCATGGTCTGGGGCTGCATGAGTGCTGCCGGCACTGGGGGGCTACAGTTCATTGAGGGAACCATGAATGCCAACATGTACTGTGACATACTGAAGCAGAACATGATCCCCTCCCTTTGGAGACTGGGCCGCAGGGCAGTATTCCAACATGATAATGAGCCCAAACACACCTCCAAAATGACCACTGCCTTGCTAAAGAAGCTGAGGGTAAAGGTGATGGATTGGCCAAGCAGGTCTCCAGTCCTAAACCCTATTGAGCATCTGTGGGGCATCCTGAAGTGGAAGGTGGAGGTGCGCAAGATCTCTAACATCCACCAGCTCTGTGATGTCGTCATGGAGGAGTGGAAGAGGACTCCAGTGGCAACCTGTGAAGCTTTGGTGAACTCTATACCCAAGAGGATTAAGGCAGTGCTGGAAAATAATGGTGGACACACAAAATATTGACACTTTGTGTCCAATTTGGACATTGTCACTTAGGGCTGTACTCACTTTTGTTGCCAGCGGTTTAGACATTAATGGCTGTGTGTTGCATTATTTTGAGGGGACAGCACATTTACACTGTTATACAAGCTGTATACTCACTGCTTTACATTGTAGCCAAGTGTCATTTCTTCAGTGTTGTCACATGAAAAGTTATAATAAAATATTTATGAAATGTGAGGGGGTGTACTCACTTCTGTAATATACTGTATGTCATATGTATTCAAAGTATTTTTAAGCATTTACAATGCAATTCTGTGAAAATCTATTCACTACCCAGCGAGTTCAGTAGTACGTGTTCCCAGGAAATTTGTATAATATTCAAGTATTAAACTCATAACTCTCTCTCTCTCTCTCTCTCTCTCTCTCTCTCTCACACACACACACACACACACACACACACACACACACACACACACACACATTCATACAAAAGGTTAGAAAAGTTAATTTTTTGGATTACCATTACCAAAATCGGTCGGCTTGTTTATAATCATAGGCACTGAGGGACAGTCTAAGCAATATGGCATATGGTATGTGTAGTTGGTAATGAAGCAGACAAGACTAAGGAGGCAGTGTAAAAGAGCAAGGGCCCTTGATTGCTGCCTGCCCATAGGCCTGTTTGCTATACAGAGGGCCTCTTCTGTGCTTGGGAGTAGCTATAACTCCTTCCTACCCACCCCATACATAAGGGGACAACACACTTCGTCAGTACCAGCAGTAACAAACATCACATGGGCTAGAATCCCACAGACAATGTCACCTTTATTGCACAACTTCGTGCTGCTTCTCCTGCACATGGCCCAGCCACATTTGAAACCAGATGCACAGCTTCTGACTTGGTTGCTTCTGCCTTGACTGATAATACAGCCCAGAGCTTTGTGCAAGCATATCAAGAGCATCACAAGCCATACATGAAGTTAGAGCATGGATTCAGAGGATCCTGGGATGAAAATGAAATTGTCCGTTTGCCTTAGTGGGTGAGTGGGTGCAAGAGCAATAAAACTGAAAGATATATTAAAATCATAACTGGTAAAGGGGTAATCAGCTGGCTGGATAGCTCAGTGGTTTAGATATCTGGATGCAGAGCCAGAGACTGGGAGTTCAATTTTGCACTGTGCCTCCTGCAAGTAGAGCCAGCCTTTGTGGCCTTGGGCAAGCTGCACAATCCCAGGATGTCCCTAGAAGAAGGGAATGGCAAACCACTTCTGAGTATTCTCTGCCTGGAAAACCCTGAAAAGGGTTGCCATAAATCAGAATTGACTTAACGGCACATAATTATTATTATTAAACAGGGAATCAAGTCTATCAGTGGAAGACACAATCCATGAGAAATCAGAATCAATTAAAGGGGGAAATATAAAGCCATAAAGCAATGTAGAACCATTTGTATTTAATGGTTGTTGTGGGTTTTCCGGGCTGTTTGGCCGTGTTCTTAAGGTTTTTCTTCCTAACGTTTCGCCAGTCTCTGTGGCTGGCATCTTCAGAGAACAGGAGTCAGAACTCTGTCTGTGCTCTGTTGCAGTTTGTTGGATAGTTGAGTATTTATAGCTTTGTATTTAAGCCTAAAATACAATTAGCTTTTAGATACATGATCTGGAACCTGCAAGATTATAGTTATCCCTTTACAAAATGTTGTATTTGTCCATAACCTTTCACCAGGTGAAGGTTTCTATTTTCCTAGCCATACAACAATTTGGACTGATGACTGAGGAAAGATGAGAAGAACTGGTCCAGGGTTTAAGATTCTAGAACATATCTAGATATTCTGTTCCATAGCTATGTACGTAGGTCTTGTTTCTAGTATCCCTGGGACTCACTACTTTCCCTCTCCCTTTCCTCGAAGGAGATTCCTTTCCTAAAGTACCATAAAATTTGGAGCCAGACATCTTTCTCCCTCCACACCCACTTCTACTCAATCTGTCAATTATAATTTTAAACTCTCGGGAGAAAGAGTCTGTGTCACTTCTTTGTGTTGCCTATAGTATCTTGCATACAGGTTAGTATCAAAAGGACCGTATCATTTAAGAAGAAACCTTGTGCCACATATTTATTAGTCATGATATTTTCAGCATGCTTGCTTTTAGCTGTTGGGTTGGAAAATGCAGCATAAAGTTTCTATAAATAATTATTCTATTTTGACTTCTGAACAGGTTGTATATATTCTTCCTCAACTTAGAATACCAGCCACCACAGTAGTATTGCTAACTTGAGTCTATTCCTCTGTGGCACATCCCAAGTACTCTCATATAACATCCTAATATTTCAAAGGTAACACCTACTACTGGCTTTAAGTTTTCAGGATGAAATTGGTTTTCAAGTTTTTATTTCACAGTTAATTGCTCTAGAAAGTCCAATAAAGCCACCCAAGCTTTACGATTGTAAAAGCTAGCATTAAGAAGAGCATCCAAATATTGAAGCACTCTGTAAAATGACAGACAATGGCAATATAACACAGTTACAGCACCTGCTTAGATTCTGAGGTCTAGATGCAACCTTAGATGTCATTTAAAATGGACTAATTTGTATTTCCGGTGAAAGGCATTTCAAAGGCCCAGGCTTCTCCGGGACCTTTCAAATAGTTTTAATGCTTCAGTAAAACCACAAAAAAAATCTAAAATAAAAGCAAACATCAGGGCATGAGGTATCTACTTAAAGGTACCAGTGCCTTTTAAAAGAACCTAAGTAATTTTGGCAATGATATTGAAACCTGATGTGTACCATTACTATGTGTACTCTTCCGTTATATGAGGAAACTCAGTCAAAAGGCTGTGTGAGGTAATCTCAAGGCTGCATTAATTTAAGAATTTCACAGGACATAGCTGGTTTTTGAAATGTTTGACTCCTGTGGCAGTTGTGTTGTATGACAGTTTTCATATTCCCCAGTCAATATGGCTGTGGAAGCTGTCATCCAACACATTTCAAAAGCACCACATTGGTGAAGGCTAAATGGGGTTACGTGAAATGATTTCTGTAGCCAGGGAGGTAGGATATGAAGAAACACCCCAATCTTTTGGCAGAACTTCAGGGTTTCAAAAGCCAGCATTTCCACATGGTAATGCTGAACTTTAAAAAGTGAGCTGCTAAGGAAATGCAGAACTGCTCTCAAACAACTTTGGAACGTAGAAGCTCTTGAGTAAACACAGATCTGCTACAGCTAACTTTCTGGTTCTCATAGTACTCTGCTGGTGGAAGTCTAGGGGAAAACAGATGGGGTTCATTTTGATTTCTTCTCACAACGCATTTTGAGGAGTTGAAAATACATAATATATGCCTATGTTTCATTGTTGTCTCACGTTGCTTTTTAACCAACAAGAAGCATCATGATGAACTAATTTGGTGGGTTTTCAGGTGATAGTTTCCTATTGCATTTTGTCTTGGTGTTCAAGTTGGTGTGTTCTGTTTCAAGCTGTGATGATGTTCTTGACATGTGCTCTTCATGAGTGTCACCATCTGTGCAAGGGTACAGTCTCCTCCAGACCAGATTTTCATTCATACTTGTGGTATGCCCAGCTGTTTCCCCCATTCCACCATCAAAGCCTTGCCTTAATCACACCGGAACTAAATTTTGCTATTTCCTGCTTAATCTGAGTACACTCATATATCTTCAGTACAAGTTTATTTATATGCTCTCTCCTTGGATTGACTGTGCATGCCATCATGATGACATGTCATTAACATACCATGAAAACCACAGAATGACCCTAGGCATGTGGCTGAAGACCCCAATGTCATATCATTCTGGTCTAATGATGTATTTTCTTGACATTATGATAATGTCATAAGACCAAAGGAGGAGGAGCAGGGAAAAGTAAGACTAGCATGTAAGGATCATATGGCAATTTGGAGTAGGAAATGCAAGGAAAGTAGCATAATAATGATCCGTACCTGTTTTCTCTCTGTGTTCCAACCAAGGTCCTTACCATTACAAGCTTTCAAATAGGCTGTGAAGGCTCACTTGTTTCCCTTGATCTAACCTTAGGCCCATACTTGAATATATGTAGTGCTGCCTAGTTTTAACTATTAATTTTTGATTTTATTATTTTTTCTTATGATGGTTTTATTATGTTTAATGGGTTGAAATTCTGTTATGTGCTATCTTGATAAAGATTTATTTGTCTGGTATAATCTGATAATTCTAAAATAGCATTACTATTTAAGTTAATTCACAAATAAGACAGGATCCCTCTTGTACATCCTTTGATCTGTCCCCACCCGCCCCAAACATGCACTTGAACACACAAGGCTCCTTCATTCCCCTTTCTTTACAAAGCCACACATCACTCCCCCATCCCACCTCATTTTTACCTTTGAACAGGCAATGGAGGTCACATTTCAACATTTCATCATTTTAAATATTGTCCTTTAATTATGTTAACCACTGTTAATATACTCATTGTCTTCAACTTTAAATATTGTATTCCATTAATGTAAGCTGTCTTGGAACCTTTTCAAGGAAAAAGGTGGGGGGGGGAATTTCAAATAAATAAATGTCAGATGATCTCAGTTATGTGTCAATGAGAAGGCAGTGGAGATGCAAAAAACCCACACACACACACAACCTCAGTAATGTGTTTTCTCCTTCCTTGCTTACAATGTGTCTAGTCTGGGGTTGAGAATCAACAAACAGTGTGGAGTGCTAGCTCGAGATGATAGCATTGTAGGTCAGCACTTCTGGAGGGCGTTAGTTTTGAGAAAAACTGCTAAGGCATCAGTGTTTGTGAAATAGCTGCTAGTATTCTCTATTCCAAGAATCAATTATGACTATCAGTTAAGTTTCAAGCCATAAATCACTATGTCTTCCTTCCATACCCCATTGGTCATTCTTACTGGGAAGTAACCTTAACATTTTAAAAAACAAAACTAAGCTTTAATTATGTGTGTTGTGGAGGGAGGGATTGGGCTAAACGATGACTGTGAGATGATGATGTGAATCTCTGAAGTGTGGGTTTTAAGCTGTACAGCGAAAAAGCAGCTTCCATAGTGAAAGAGCTGGTGATGGAATTTTACAGTTTGCTCTGTAATTTTCCAGCTCTGAAAGGTAAGAGACTGCTTGTGTTCTGTGTCTGCTTCTCCTTTAGTTACAAAAATACTCCTTTGGTAAGCCCCACCTTCGCTGAAGCTCTGAGTAATCCAGTTGCCAGAAGATGACATAGTTGTTCAAAAGGCAGCATTAGTAGAGGATTCAGCACTGATTTTATTAGTCAGATGGAAGGACGTGTCGAAAAAAGGATAGCCATCCAGAGTTGATGCTCAGAACTGCCATTCAAACATACAATTACAAAAGCTACTTTGAAGAGGTCCTGTTCTGGATGGAGGGGGAAAATTCAGATGTACTTTTTAAAGTACTGGGTTGATTTTGCCTGATACAGCATCAGAGGAACTATTTTGGTGAGAACACAGATTGTATTCAAACATTCCTGTAGAAGCATGCACTTACATTAAAAAAAAAAAACACGGTCTATTGCTGTATTTAGTTTATGAAGAAGCAGCTGGAAGACAAATATGTAGATTTTTTAAAATCCACTTAAACCACTCAAACCAGGCATAAGGTAAGACAGTAAAAGGCCTAGGAGTTGAGCAACTCCTACTCGGCTGAAACCAGCAACCAGTTGATAAAATACCGAGGTGCGCACATTTTTTAAAAAAAAGTCTACATCTTTTAAATTACCTTAAAACAGTTGACAAGATAATAAAAATATATACTTCACGGCAGAATGAGTTTGGCAAAGTGGATTAAAGTGATAAATGTTGTGATTTGGAGTCGCTCATGTTATCGGGGATCTAATTAACCTAAATATGTGGCTAACTAATTGCTCAGGATCTGTCACTATTTCCCACTGATCTTGAAGTTGTATTTTCCTTTTTAGAAAATGCCATTCACAAATGTGTGTGTGTGTGTGAGAGAGAGAGAGAGAGAGAGAAAGACAGACAGAGACAGACAGAGAGGGGGGATTTTTACAGGGCACTTTGGACATGAGTTACAATTGTATACTGACCCAATCCTCTTTCAAAAGATATCTCATCTTGCCAGTTCCTGGGATATCATCTACAGTTCTGACTCACAGTCTGTTTCTCCATTTTCAGAAATACTTCTAGCAAAATGTTATATCATAGTCAGAATTAACCCCTATAAATATCACACATCTAAAAGGAGAGGGCAGTGTCTGATCTATTAGTGATATATATCACAACCTAGTAGTTCTAATGAAATGAGAAAACTGCTATTCAGAGAACCCTCAGATCAGTTCTCCTTGTAATCATACAGTAGGCACAGGGATAGCAGCCATTTGTGCAAACTGGGAGCTAAATGTAGAAATCACATCTTAATATCCCATGGGGTTGCCAGGTCACTTTTTTGGTCTTGCCTATGAGCTTCAAAGGCTTATTGGGTCCCTTGTTGGGAGAAATGTGGCATATAAAAAAGCTAATAATAATAACAATAATAATAATATTGACTACAGTCAGGTTCTTTAGATGTGTCCTTTATCCTCCACAGCAGCAATGAAATGTGTTTGTGCATATGTGCACACACAAGTGTGTGTTTGTTTGTGTGAGAGAGTTGGACAGAGGGACATGTGCATGTGTCTTAAACTTTTATGTTTTTATTTTCAAAAAAAATAAGATAGCAACAGGAATTTTAAAATACCAAAGCCAGAATCATGTTGTACATTTATGCTAGTATAACAGCACCAACATAGCTCGATGGCCTTTTAGGCCCCTTCCAACTCAGTCATTCTATGATTCTGTGATTCTACCAGCGGGCATAACTAGTAGGTTTCCAGATCAAGCAGCCTAACTTGGTTAGTTCAATTTTTAAAAATTAGGAATAAGTCTAAGTCATAAATAATTTTTCTTTTACCTACTATACAGAATTGTATATATATGCAGAAGTATAAGCCCCTTGAGGGCAGCCCTACCATAAGGAAGAGTGATGTGGTCACTTTAGATGTTGGGGGGGGGGGATAGGGAGGGAACACAACTGCCTACTCCCACCTCAGATGCCTTGGAGGACATTGTAAGGAAGACAGATTCACTTGACAGTCTGGTTTGCTTCTGTGCATGGAACTTGGAGAAGTCTCATGAACAAAAACAAACTTTCTTCATTGCGGGCAGCAAAAGTGTCTTGGCCCATTCCTGGAAGAGATAATGAAAGAAATGTTGAGTTTTTGTGAGTTTGCACACAGTAGATTAAGCATTATTTTTTTAAAAAAACACAGACTATGAATAATATTGCCCCTTGATATGTGTGTGTGAGAGAGAGCAGATAAAAGAATAATCATTCAGTCATAGTAAAATTTACTTTAAAATATCTTGACGAATAAGCTAACAATAACTGAATATTTGACTTGGTACAGATCTGGTTTGTGCTTGACAGACTTCTTATAACAGATATTTCATATCAGTTTCCTAACATCTTCCTTACTGGTACAGACTACTAATAACAAACATACTAACAGCAGACAGTCCTAACTGAAAACTAACTTATCGATTAACCTCATGGATGCCTAATACTAATACTAACTGACACTTGCTCTTATCTCTGACCATTAACCCTCTAAATACCTATTGGCTAACACTAGACACAACCTGATTGGTTACACGTGTTTACTTATGCAAATTATACAGCTCATTCATTCTTATATACACAAACACTAGTAAATCACATTGAACAATTCAATTTATAAACACACACATACTGGGCTGCATAATATTTACATATATTAAGAATAAAGTCATTTTAATTATGCTAAATAACAAGTGTGTACCTTCTGTGCAACAATCTAGATATTAATGTCTAGTTTTATTACAAATGAAATACATTATTTTGTTTCTACCCAAAGTAACAACCACACATCAAGGCTGAACATATATGTTGTGAGTGTTATGTGCTGTCAAGTTGAAAACTGATTTGTGGCAGCCCTAATAAGGTCTCAAAGTAAGTGAGATATTTAAGGAGTGATTTTACCAGTTCCATGCCCCATCCAATGAATTTCCATTATGGGGATTTGAACTCAGGTTCACTGAGTCCTAGGATGGTCACACTATCCACTACACCACACTGGGTGAAGTAAAGCATGCATGCCTTAAAACCAGTTGCTAGTCCCAACAAGAGTGGACCCATTATATCAAATGATGGAGAATCACCACTTCATGTAAATCCACTTATTCAGTGGATGCACTTTCTATGATACTATCAGTTGGACTCAGGTCTGTGTTCACTGTGTGGTCCATATTCAGCATAACAAGGCTTTCCTTTTAAGAGTTTTCTTTACAGTACCATTTCTTCCTAAATGACCAGTTCACAAGTGGAGCTGCACAAGTTGAGGCAGATGTTGGTAGGCTGCAGATGAGTGGATAATAATTAGATCAGAAGTGGGAAGCATATGGCCCTCTAGAAGATGTGAAACTGGAAATCCCAACATTCAGTATAATCATTATCATCATCATCTTCATCATCATCATGTACTGTCAAGACAATTTTGACTTGTGGTGACCTCTTTTAGGATTTTCCAGGCAGGACGTTCTCAGAAGTAGTTTACCCTTCCCTTCTTCTGGTAGTGGTACCTTGGGATGGTGCAGCTTGCCCAAGGCCACACAGGCTGGCTGTACTCACAGGAAACCCAGTGGGGAATTGAACTCCCAACCACTGGCGCTGTAGCCACCTAAACCACTGACCTAGATACCTAAACCACTGGATTACAACTTCTTGAAAAGTGTTATATGCCCAAATACCAGCTCTTTTCCAATGCTTTGAAAAGTGACCTGCTGACTAGGAGATTCTAGAAGTTATTTATTTATTTAAAATATTTTTACACTGCCTTTCTCCTTTGAAAAGGACCCAAGATGGCTTGCAGCATTTAAAGACAATGTTTAAGGAAAAAACAATGAGTATACAAAGATGACATACATCATTAAAAGGCAATATTTAAAGCTAAAATATTGAAATATTAAAAAGAAACAACAAAATACCCCTCTTAGAAATGGAGAACACAAGCAATAGTAAAGACACAGTCAAAGCAGTGATGCATAATAATCCATCTAAAAAGATCATGCTTTCTCAGACACTGTTTTCAGCCAGGCTGCTGTAGCCTTCTGATGCTTTAAACTACTGAGAGAGTTTATATTATGTGTCCACAGTATTCTCTGCTATTTTCTGTGGGAACTACTACCTTCCTGACTAGTTCTGTCATGCATTTTGTCAGCTGTTACCTTCTTGCACCTAGGGTGTCAAACTAAGGAATGGTTGGATCATATAAAACACATGAGTGATGCTTGAAAGTGCCCTTTTTATAGTCACAAATTAAAGCCTGATGTGGTACAAAGAAGGCATAAAGTGCATACTAGAGGATGTGGCAATGTGGAGCTACTGCTGTACTGAACAACACTGATTATGCAATAATTTGATTGATGCCAATTCAACGTTGGCTAGTGTGCTCAGAAAGTTGTGCAAGAATCTCTCTATTGCCACCTTGTGGCTGACATGCGAGCTTGGAGTAGGAACAGCAGCAGTTGCTTTCTTGAAACACATCCTCCCTCCAGTTACAACTCTTATCTTCCAGGGTGTATTTATAGTTACAAAAATACTGTAGTGCATACACAAGGGGTCGCAAGCAGTGGATCTTCATTTTCCTGCTTATATATCTAACCCCTGTTTTTACTGCAAGTCCAAGAAGAATTATACAACACCATTAAATATTATGCAACATGCACAGTGCATAATTAGGGGTGGATTTTTTTAAAAAGTCAAGCACAACGTTTTTGTGGCAGTAAAACATGATGGGACACGGATGGTGGTACAGTGCCTTGTATCTAATAGCTTGTTCAGCATGAGGCTGGAGGCCGAGAACTTATGTCTAAGCACAGTGTGAATTAATCTACTGTAATTTTCACCCTGAAGTGTTTTATTGTAGTAATTAACTGTTTACATATACTTTCTCACACTATGAAAGGTAGAAACTGTACTCATTTTGTCTAAAAAACACCGAGAGCAGAATACAGAAGCTGTCAGTTGGTGCAAATCAGAAACTCTGGATCATCAGGATCCCACACTTCTCCCCTTTAATCTCCTTGTAAACATTTTTCAAAAACCTGTTTTGCTACATGACCAGAGGAGTGTAAATCCCATTATTTTAATTGCTCTTAAATTCATAAAATTGTATAAGTTGTGGGGTACTCTTCTGTTTTTATTATTATACATATATTATTGTCAGTATTAGAGATGTACATAATGACAACCTCTGCATTTGATAAGGCTGCCAGAATAGACAGAGACTTGCATTAGCTTTGTGTCAGAAAAGCTGTGATCCTGGGAATGAATGGCAAGAAAAGAGATAACAGGGAAGGTAAAATATTGTGGTATTAAACCTCTGGGCATTCCTGGGAATGAGGTTTCTCAGTAGTCATTGGCTTGAAGTGACTTCTGTCACATAGCAACTAGACAATCAGAAAGGTATCTGACAGTGATACTGGATTAGGGAGCAGAGGAACTGCAAGAAGATACAAGGAAGTAAAAGGCAAACTAGACCTTGGACTTAGAAAAGTGTGCCTCAGAGAGACAATGATCCATTAGATGAAGAGGAATAGGCTGCACTGCGTCTGCGAACCCCAGCTGACCCCAGGCAATGAGGGAAAAGTAGGGACAATGCCATCATATCAATCTAGAGCCCAGCAAGGCTGATGTTGATCATCACAGCATCCTTCCGTTCTTTTTGGAGGAACAATTTATAATCCTAGAATGGTTGACCAGTTCCATACATGTTATAGATGGTCATTTTTTAAAAATTATATCTTTAAAAAATATATTATTCTTTGCAGTATAAAGCAGTGCCTATTCCAGTGTAAACATGCTTAAGCTATCACGAAGACAGCAGAAGGAATTCAGTTTTTTGCAGGAGACTTGATGGTGCTGTGGCTTAAGTCAGTTTAAAATGTTCTCAATAGTTCTTCTGTTGCTAAATTTTGTGTTTATTTGTTTGATATAACATATCAAGAATTTATACGCAGTTGTAAAACATGGAATCAGGTGGTGGTGAGGTAGGAGAAAAGTTAATTGAATGAGATCCCTGGAAGATCATAACTCTAGGGCTGCCAGGTTTCAGAGTTCATTCTCAAGTTTTGGACCTGAAACCTCAGAAAATAGGTTGCTGGCAGCCTTGTATTTTGGGGGTCATTCTCATGGCTTCTGATGAGAGAAAGGGGTACAGACCAGAAATAAACTGACAGGTGTAGTGCAAATAATTTTTTCTTCTCTCTGTGATGGACTAATTTCTTCAGTCCCACTTGAATGTTATTTGCTTGTGATCAACTGCCAATACTGGTTTTTTATGCTGTTAACTGAAAACCAAACTCATAGACCCATCAGAATTCTTTTGTGCAATGCTGTTCTAAGTTACTGCGTTCTCGGACCAGCTTACTTGGGTCTTGCCGTGAGATGCTTCTCAGTTGTTGCAGTCCTGTTTGCTAACAGAAGAAGTTTGATTAAAGTTTGCCCTAATCTGCTTCCCTTTCTACCCTGCATTCGTTTTGAATGTAGTCACACAACTGGCTACAACTGGACAGAGCACAAAACCAAGATAGGCCTCTTTGATTTTGATTTCTCAAAGGACATGCATTTGTCATCGCTTTGAGTGGTGAGGAAATGCTAGCAAATGCAGATCAGAAAGTGGTTGCTCAGCTGTCACTGCTGTTTTGAGTTCTGCAAGCCAGACGTCTAGAGACAGTGCAATGTTTGATATCTGTCCAAATACGTTCTGTTTCCACTTGCTGCAGTTTCTCTGGGATGTTCCCCAAATTCCTGGAGTCATAGAGCTGAAATAAATGACCAAATGCCTCATTCAACCAAGTGGTACAATACAATCTGAATGGTACCACAATCTTCAGGAGCCATATTCTGAAAATCCATATGGTTCTACTATGATTCCATTATGGTTGATGGTGTGATTTACAAGAAAGTGAAATCTGCACAGGTACAAAAAGAAGTTTAGGGACAAAGGAAAAATGCATTTCTGATTAGTGAATTGTTGTTCCGTATTTTGGTGGGAATGGGCCTCCCACAGGAACTCACAAAGCAGCCTGATTTCTCTTCCACATTGATCTAAAGTCCAGGTTATTTCTGTCAGCCAGTGGATCCCAGGGATCAGTGGTTGGGCAGAAAGTCATCCTGTGTTAACGGTTGGAGTCTCGCTTGAAATGTCTCCGTCTCCTCTTCAAATTTAGCTGCTTCTCACCCTTAGGCTTATCTTCCTAAAGCACAGTAGTGATCATCCTGAGCCTTTAGTTTAAGAAGTGCATTATAATATTTGGGCAGGAAAGGAACCTTCCCAGTACATCAAGGACATGTACAACTGTACTATTTTGTCTGCAAACCTTGTGTGGTTTTATGATATTTAATTTTCCTTTTCAAAACCACCCCCTTTTTTTGGCAGAACAATATACAAAATGCTTTCCTTTGAGCCAACATGAACAAACAGGGAGTGTGGGAGCTCTTCTGGGTTTTTTGGGGTTTGTTTGTTTGTTTGTTTGTTTGTTTGTTTGTTTGTTTGTTTGTTTGTTTGTTTGTTTGTTTGTTTGTTTCAGGGTTGTTTTGTTTTGCAAAATGGCTGAAATGGTCCATTTTAATATCTGAGCTGTTGTTTTCTACAACTAAACACAAAGAGAGACACATGTACACCTTTGAAAACTTAGGCTATGACTATGTGCTCAAATACTGTGGGATTTGCTGTGAGTGTAAAATAGATGAATTGGCTTTTTAAAAAACCTGATCACACAACACAAAGGCCAGTTCTCATGAATTTTGCCTTTTTTGCTTGTGACACAGTTGTTTTTTTCTCTGCTGCTGTGGGCTTCTCCTTTTTTTTTTCTAGCCAGAATGATTCAAACAAACTTTTCCCTTTGTGATTAATTGCTTTGTTCTCTAAAACAGTGGTCCCCAACCTTTTTGGAACTGGTTGGAGGGGTTGGCTCCATGCGCAGGGGGGCGGGGGCACCCCCGTGCTTGCAGGTGGGCGTGTTGCACTTGCTGAGGGTGCGAACGTGACACACACCCCCACAAGCGCAACAACGCCCATCATGCGTGTGTGAGGGGGGCGGAGATCTGTCTCCGCGGCCCAGTCCTGGGAAGCCCATGGACCGGCACCGGGCTGCGGACCAGGGGTTGGGGACACCTGCTCTAAAAGGATGGAGGGGCATGACTGTAGGTAGTATTCCGGTTATGTACTAAGCTGGGCACGATTCTTTGGATAGCAGGAACACCTACGCTGGCAATCTTTCTCTCTGGTCACTTTGAAGTATTTGCTTTAATAAACTACCAAATTTAGCCCTAGATCACCTTATCACTACATTGATAGTATATGTGATCGCTATATCATCTATGCACAGACAAAACAACAACAACAACAAAAACAACCACCAATCAATATGAAATAGAAGCAATTCTGACAAACAACCACAGACTACTATATTTCTGTGGTATGTGTGTATGTGTTTGTACATTATAGAGAACTTTGGAAAACTGCCCCTTTTCCCTAGCACCATGTAACCCTTTAAATAGCCCACTGGCTTTACAATGAACCATAGAAAGACAGCCGGAGATCAACAGAGAGCAAGATCTAAGAGAGGGAGACTGTGACATGGGTTAAACTGCATCAGATTGAAGGGCCAGTGTGGCTATGGCAGTAAAACAATCTGTGGTCTTTGTATGGCTACCTAATCCAAACAGAAGCATAAAGGAGGCTGCAAATCAAGCTGCCAATGTAGTCACAACTTCTATAATTGCTCCTCTCAAAACTATCCATGTGAATGAATAAAATCCAATCAATTCCTAAAACAGTTACGTACTGTATAAATAATGTTATTGCTGGATTTTAAATGAGCAATTCCTCTGCAAGCTTTCCTAAAGTAAAGGAATAAAATGCAGTTGTTGATAATATGTAGTCTGCATTGCATTCAGAATAGTCTGACTTCACTCCTGTTCAGTCTGCTTTTTTTTCTTTACAAAATGCAGGTATCTAATGTTAGGAAAAAGCAGAAAATCGTTAGCGTTCCCCCCACATTGTATATTTACTGCTAGGAAAGAAGAGAGGCATTTGTTGTGTTCCAAAAATAACATAGCTGGCGGAGGGGTAGGGTTAGTCCTGAAATAATGTTGGTGAGCCCCATGGTGAGTCCCCATGGTGTCACTCCCTCCAGGAAGAATTCCATGGGTTCTAGCTCGGTTTGTCACTCACATAGCTTTTATTAAAGGCACAGAGTCAATCTGAAGTGCCCCTTTTTCCAGGGGTTGAGTTTCTGACACTAAACCCCTGGGCACAGTTATTTTGGCTGGGGGCCCAGTTGACTTTACTGGGGTCTCCAAAGGTCTAGATCCAGAGAAGTGGGCAGGAAGTATGAGCCCTGATCTGGTGTGCAGTTCATTTAGGGTGTGCTGGTAAAGATGGGTGATGGGGACTGTGCTCTGTTGTGCTGCTCATCATGTTAGGTGAACAGTAATCTGCATTATATGATGGTGAGTCTTCACCTTTGCTTTAGAAAAGAAGTGCACTGAGGTATCATATCACACCTGAGCAATCAACATCAGGCATAGTCTTTGATTACTTTTTTCAAGAAATTCAGCAACTAGCAGTTTGTAGGTGGCCGCCAGCAATTAGGTAGTGCTTGAGCCCTGTTTTAGGGAATAATATCTGAAAGCAATATAGGATCTGCAAAATGACCATTCTTTATACCTTTTCCTCCCTGCCAGATACAAGGCAACTTCAGCCATCTCCTCCATGGCCTTATGATCCATCTTATCCATATCTGGGATCAATTGCAACTCCGTCAGTTCATCCAGCAACACCAATTTCACCTGGAAGGGCTAGTGGAATGTCCTCTCTCTCTGCAGAAATTTCAAGCCGACTGACAAGTAAGTTACGAAAGGGAATATTTATGTCTCTTTTAAAAAATCTGTAAATCCACAGGTGACAACATCTGCTGGCAAGGAAAGAAGGGTCTCCTTCTCTGCTACTCTTCTAGAACATTTTAATGCAAATCTTGAGTGACTCATGAAGGAAAAGCTGCCCACTTCTATCCCCTCCATGCAGAATTTCCCCTACCCTTCAACTCCTGTGCTGTGGATCTTGAAGTACCATTGTAGGCTATTGCAGTCTTGGTACTTTATTTTTCTTCCAAAATGCACCTCTCAGTCTCTTTGAATGAGAGCTAAGGAAACTGCAGTAGCTTTTAATTGTTCTCCTTTCCAACATGCAGGAACAAAAGAATGGTTTGTTCATGCTTGGTTCTGTCTAGTTGGGTCCCCCATTACCACCTCATCATCCCAGTGAGCTTTTGCAGCAGCCCTTGGGGCTATTTCCAAAGCAACAGGATCCTTTGCCTGGATGCCTCTTCTGAGTGACAGTCAGAAGAGTGAAAAGAACCATACTGACACAGTTTCTAGAATACCCAGCCATTGACAAGAAGACCATTATTTTACACATTTAGAACTTTATTGTTGCTTTTTAAATTACAGGATCAAAACAGCAGGGATTCAAGAATGGCAAGCTATTTATTTCTAAAACTGGCAGCTCTTATGGAAAACTATGAGGACAGTGTACAATAATTTCAGCAGAACACTATGATGGAATATAAAATCAGATTTAAAGGACAGGGCAGAGAAGATAAAACTTCATAAAGAAGGTCTCCTTGCTGTTACCTGCTGGTGTTCTTCCTCTTCATTGGCTATAAATACATTCATAGCAGGAAGTAATCATAACAACACATATGAAGTACTGCCTATGTTAGATTGGTTTAACACCTGAGAAGCTAGGTGAATATTTGAACACTTTTGCTGACTTCAATGTTGGCAAATGATTGAATACTTCGTTTTTAAGTCTCCTGCTCTCATGACTTGTGAAAATCTTCCAGGTAAAGTCTTTCCCAGTACTTTATCCAGAAACGGGGAAAGGCAATTGGATGGAGGCTGTGGGAACAATGAATATTATGTTATAGACTAATTATTTTACAGCATAATTAGCATGCTAGATAGCTCAGTGGTTTAGGTATCTGTCTGCAGAGCCAGAGGTTGGGAGTTCAATTCTCCACTGTGCCTCCTGCAAGAAAAACCAGCCTGTGCAGCCTCAGGCAAGGTGCACAGTCCCAGGATGCTCCCAAAAGAAGGGAATGGTAAACCACTTCTGTATATCCTCTACCTAGAAAATCCTGGAAAAGGGTCACCATTACTTGGAATTGTCTTGACAGAACACAATTATTAATCGGCTGGGTAACTGCAGGGCCAGAGGCAGGGAGTTCAGTTCTTCACTCTGCATCCCAGAAGGGCTAGCCTGTGTGGCTCTGGGCAAGCAACACCATTCCAGGGTGACCCCAGAAAGAAATGGTAAATTACTTCTGAAAAGTGTCACCATAAATCAGAACTTCACAGGACACAATAGTATCAGTCATTAGTAAGTAGAATTTTTGAACTGTTCAATGGCTCTAGTGAACAAGTGGCACTAGTGACTAAAACACACTAAACTGGAAGCAAATCCCACTGATTTCACAATGATGTATTCTCAATATTAGACTTGGGCTTCTGGGCATGATCCTATATCATTGTACAGCACACGACTGTTCTACTTGCTGGTTGTCCCTCAGTGAACACATATTATTTACCAAACATTGTGAATAATATTCACAGGTAGTGCTCAAAACTCTGTATTAATGCTTTGTTACCTTCAGTTTAGGATTTTACTCAGTTCTGTTAGGCCAGTGTTACTTCCAGTTGCTGAGTAAATCACATGAATGGCGAGTTTGTAACATGTTTACAAGTGAATTTCTTTTGGAGGCAGGGAGTCTGTCTGTAAAACAAATTTTTTATTTAAAAAAATCCTTTTGCTTGCAGTTTCCTTCCTTTGAGGTCTTTAAGTGAACGTGAATGCATTTTGTCATTAAGTAAATGTAACTAGTTTTATAATGAGGTCTTTGTTTTTGAACTATGATTTATACTTTGAGCCCCATTTTGTATACACATTTTTAAAAGCCTCTCTAATCTTCATATTCCATCACTAAATTCTCTTCTCTATATTGCATAAAAGTGTACAGTAAACTTAATTTCTCGTTTTGGGAGAGGATGGAAGAAAAATACAGAGTTGAAGTTTCTACCCCAGGTTTGGAGGGAAGCATGAAGGGATTCAGTTCTTTCCTCTCACATTGGCTAAATAATAGGAGGCAGATATCAGATACTTTGTATTACAATTGTTTAAAAATAAGGTTCATGCCAAGAAAAAATCAACCAAGAATAGAAGGTGAATAGTGACATTTTCACTGATGCTGAGGAGGAGCTGTTATAAAATATAATTCAATTGATACACAGTTAAAATTGCTGCATTTTTCCTGGCATGCTTTCAGTGACTTTGAATAGCATCAGGACAACCAAACATTCACCAGGTGAAGCATTTTCCATCACAGTACATTTTATATTGGGGTGCCCAGTGTCGTGAAGTGGATAAAGTAATGGACTAGGACTCCAGAGACCTGGGTACAATTCCCCAGATGTGCCACGGAATTCACTGGAGGAGTGGAACTGGTAAAACTACTCCTTAAATACCTTACTTACCGTGAAATCCCTATTAGTCGCTATACATCCTGACTTGACAGCCCATAACAACAACAAAACTTTATATTAGACCATAGCTTCACCAGTTGAATTTCTCCTAGCATACAACTACTAAGGGATCCTACTAGAAAAAAAAAAGAAGTGGCAGTCCTATTCCTAGGCAACATTTCAAGCTGAAATCTGATCTGCTAAGGAGGCACATCCAGGTGTTCAGTAGTCCTGTTGAAGAAAAGCACATGATGATTACACTTGGCATATACAGAATTAAGACTATAGCATGTCACCAAAATCTTCTGAGAAACCTGGGGATGTATATCAAAGAGGACTGGTGCTGAGCTGACAAGCTTTCAGAACCTGACACTGCAGCATGTCTGCCATGCCCTTTTAATCCAGTCAGGCTGCAGACTGTTTTTGTTTTCTTTCTCCCACCTACTGACTCCCACCCCTACCCTTTTGTACCTGCACATTCCTTTTTTGCAGACTCTATACTGTGTCTGAGGAGGTGTTGCCATGAGGACAGGTTTCTTTATTGTTATTTTAATGCCTTATAATAGCTGGCAAGCATGAGGAGCCATGTTCTCTGTTAATTGGAGCCTGTCTAGAAACTCTCTTGTAAGAGGCCATTATCTCTTTAATCTGTTTTAGCAGGAGGGGAATAATGAGTGAATGCTCTTCAGTCAACAGAGGGAAAGAGTTTAAGTGCAACCATCACTTCAAGCATGGCTCACAGGATAAAGCAAAAGCATATTTCCTTCTCTCATAACCTTATCCCTCCGGGCAACACAAATATTTCAGTGCAATGTGCCTGAGACACCAGACATGAAAATCAAAGTCTTGCTCATCTCCCAGTTGACCAATTACAAAACAAAAACAAGGTCATCTGCTAAATATGGATTGGCGCAAACTAGAATACCGTGCCTAAAATCCTGTTGCGCACTTACACAAACAGCATAACTTTTAGTCATTAATTGCCATAAGTTAAGAAATCCCCATAGATATTATCTGTTGTACACTGAGTTACACAACTCAGTATGCAATAGATAATGTCTACAGAGATTTCTTAACTTATAGCATTTTGTGTCTAAAAGTTATGGCAATTGTGTAACTGCACAACAGGATATTAGCCAAAAAGTTTCCTCTCACACTGTCTCTAGATACAGAATCAGGCTCCATCTAGTGAGGCTTCTCAAATCCTTAGATGAGGCCAGTGACATAAATTCTATCTGACAAGGATGAATAGAAGTGAGGAAGAGGTTTGATGTTTGCCAACACTTTTATCTGTGTTAAAATGAAGTAATTTTTTTTAGTGATAATTACAAAATGAACAAAATGTGTTTACCTGTTTTGAGGGAAATTGCAATGATCAGGCTTCCCCCAGTGTGTCATCTTCCTACTTGGTTAGAGGCACCTACATAAGCAGCCCAAAACAATTATCCTCACTCTAAAATTTTGCCTTAAATTCTTTGCCCATAGTGACATCAGCACTCAAGAAGATCTGATTGGCTACACAATGTACCTGATGAGATCACAAAGTAAAGGAGAAACAGTCTTCATCAAGTGGAGGAGGGATAAATGCACTGAAGCAGGGGTGGGCAAATGCAGGGGCCCCACATGCAACTCCCCAGGGGCCCCAAATGTCTTCAAATTTAGAAGGGCCACACTATTCACACTCCAACTTTTTTTAAAATTACCTTTTTCCAAAACAAAATGTGTGTAGCTCAAAAGCTACCCATGTGTCCTGTAGGGGATATGAGGCAATTTTGCCATTTGGAGAGGGCCTAGCTCCTCACCTTTGTCAAAATTTAATTTTTAAAAAGTAATTTCTCTGATTGCTAGAGGGCCCAAGGGGACTTTCTCAAGAAAGTTAATTTTGTAAGAAAAAACCCTGTGGGGTTGAGTTCATGAGTGCAACTTCAGTCCTTCAAATTTCAGGAACGGTTATGTGCAGCTCCCAGACCTCTGAACGTTGCCCTATCCCTACACTAAGGCCATGGGGGTGGGGAGAGAATGGTGATTTCAAACAAACATGGAAAAAGTATACATTTTCCACAGTTGGAATTTTTTTCTGAAACATTTCAGAGCCCCCTAAAAGCTCTACATTTGCTTTTGATACAAAAATAGGCAAATATTTGACACATCTAAAGAAAATCACATGATCTGTGTGGCTATTTCTTGAGAGTTTTGGGCTTTCATTTGGCAAGCTGAGAAAGGCTCGCAGTCTTAACATTGGTTGGTTGTTTTCTTTACTTATTTTAAACTTATTATACCACTTTACAAGTATAAACAACCTCTCTCAGCATATTGTTACACAAGGCCTCCTTGTGTTTCAGAGACATGGACTTTGGCCCCCAAATCTGGCTGCAATGTCACCACTGTCCTGAGTCAGCCCTTACCCCATCTTGGGTGATGGTCAGACACAAGAAAGGTGTTCTTAATGCTGAGGCATGTTTGCACAAGTGAAATCAGTCCTTGAAATAGCCTGTTCTTAAGCCTTTAGCATTGTAAAGTGTTACTTCCAGAACCTTGCCTTGGGCTCAGCAACAGGAAACAGTGCAGCTCATCCAAGACTAGCAGAAGGTGTTCCATGTGCCCATCTCAGTTAGTAACCTAACTTAATATAACTTCTTGTGATCTCAAAATACAGAAGAGAAGAAAAAAAATTGCCCTGGTTTTCCATTAATTTTTAATGTAGAGCACAACTTCCAAAAGCTTTTGATACAAGAGTATTACAAATGTTTCATTGTTGATAGAATATAATTTATTTTATATTATTTATATGTTACACTTAGTATCCTGCCTTTACTCCAGTGAGCTGAGGGTAGCATATGTGGATGTCCTCTTGCTGCCTTTACTCTTAAAGCAACCAATTGGTGGGATCAAGATCATCCACTGCATTTCATGACTCAGGGGCTAAATCCAACATTTTAACCAGTACCCCATGCAGGGAAGAAGTGAGTGTAATGTCCCAGGTGAAATAAAATCAGCCTCATGACTTAAGGCTTATAGCATTTTCTCTGTCTCCTTTTTCAAAACAGGTGCTTCTGACTTAACGGCATTCAGTGATCCAAGAGTGGGAATTGATCGTCCTTTCCCTTCAATTCCTTCCATTTCTGATCCACGCATGCACTATCCTGGAGCATTCACTTACACTCCAACACCTGTCAGCTCAGGAATAGGAATTGGTATGTCTGCCATGACTACTGCCACAAGATATCACACTTATCTACCCCCTCCATACCCAGGTTCTTCTCAGGCTCAAGGTGGCCCATTTCAGACCAGCTCCCCTTCTTACCATCTCTACTATGGAACATCAGCCGGATCATACCAGTTTTCCATGATGTCTGGAGGAGATCGGTCACCCCCTCGTATCCTTCCTCCTTGCACTAATGCTTCTACAGGATCTACTCTCCTCAATCCAAACCTTCCAAACCAAAATGATGTTGTGGACACAGAAGGCAGTCATAGCAACTCCCCTACCAACATGGGGACCACAGCAAGACTAGAAGAAGCAGTATGGCGGCCGTATTGAGTTAATACTGCAGGTGTTTTATCTGCTGATATCCATGGTTTTCTCATGAGTGGTTGAGGGCCCTGACATGTTCATATATCACACAGACAAATCATCAGTCCAGATGGCAGTGTTTTCAGGAATGGTATCATGCTGTCATCCAGTTGATTTTGCTCTCTAAGGTGATAACATTCCCAAAAGTACACTTGCCGAAGGGCTGAACTTCTGAAGATGAAAATAATTTAAGACGGTAGTACTACTCACTCACATTGTCTATAGATGTGGTGAAAAAACAGAAACATGAAAGCTTCAGTTTCAAAACTAGTTTTGGAGGTCCTCAAAGTTTTAAAAAATGTTTTGTTTAAGATCTGGTTTGGAGACTTAAAAGTCTTACACAATCATGATCAGTTTAATGAGTCATTTATCTTGTTAGTATAAAAGAAGTATAGGAAGATTCTCAGAGAGAAACTGTGAATACTTCTGATTTAGCAATGCTGTGAATAAGAGGGTTTTTTTTATCCTGGAATTATTTTTTTTAACCAAGTTGTATATTCCAAAGAGAATGGGAATTCTTTTTCAATTTTTATTACTTTTGGGATGCAATTCATTCATCTTTACATATCATTTTTATTTCTTCTTTTGCACCTTAAACTTGCAGAAAGATCTAATCTTTTTTGTTATATGTGCTTGCTTCTCTCACAGTATATCAGCTGAATGCATCCAAAGCAAAGCAAAACAAAACAAAACCCTTCCAGGAAGGTAGTTTAATTTTTCCTTTAATATAAAAAAGTGACAACTTAGAGTTCTTTTCAACTACTGAAAACATATATGATGAGTTGCTCAATATTTATGCTCGGTGTTGAGTTTTTGTGTGTGATTTTTTTTTATTTAAATATACTTTAAAGATAAGCACATGCATTTTGTAGCAACCAAAGTTTAAAATTATCACATATAAAATGGCTGGAGTAATTATGGGTAATATGACTTTTAATTATTTAGGAGTATTGTTTACATTTCTCTCTATCTCACTTTCATCCATCATTTAATATCCAGTGAAGACATTTTTTTGTCCCATTGAGAAGCAAAAATATTTTAATGGTTGCATGTTGGAAGATGTGTCAAGGTGTCTCCATTCTTCAAAAAAGAAAAAGATGAAGGAGAAGAATTTTGCATCACAATTTATGCCACAATTTTATCCCAGCAGTTATAACAGAAGTTATGGTACAGGCGTTGTCAGGCATTGGAGGCTGGGGCTGGTCTCAGAGAAGCACCTGGATTATCCAGGAGACCTAAATGATTATACTGCACCTAGTTACACTGAGCTCTGTTATATTGAATCTAGATCTAAAAAGCAGCAGAAGTGAAAAATAAATTCAAATATAGCAGGATAACCTGATACTATGTAGGCAGTAGTTTGTGTGCCTGTATCTTAAGGGAAGAATATGACACATTCTGAACATTTTACTTCAATCTACCGGGCAATGCAGAAACCTGTTTAAGGCTGTGGTATTAACAGTCAATCATTTAGATGCAAGTTCCACATAAATCAATAGGGTTAAGAGCTACACTAGACATGATGTATGGTCACAAGTAGAGTTGCTGCAGATTTTAAAATGACAATGACAGCGACAACAAACACCACCAAAAGCAAAAGGAGGCTGTAAGTCTGAGCAGAGGAATATGATAGTTCATTATTTCTCAGTCAGCCAAACACAGACAAATGGTTGTGATGTCATCTCAGAAAATTCTGCATCGTGCTAGTCGTATGTGTGCCATCCGTTAGGAACCCCTGGCGTAATTAGCTGTTTCCCCTGTAACCATTTCCCCCCTCACTTATCTCCAATTGGCTTTTCACCCTGAAGGACAGAGATAGAATCATAGAGTAATTGAGTTGGAAGGGGCCTATAAGGCCATCGAGTTCAACCCCCTGCTCAGGGCAGGAATCCAAGTCAAAGCAGATCTGATGGATGGTTGTCCAATTTTCTCTTGAACGCCTCCTGCATTGGAGATGAGGAAGAACAGTAGTGGTTGTCCCATGTGTTATAATAATAATATAATAATAATATTAATGATCTTACAACTGTAGAGCTGGAAGGGACCCTATGGATCATTGAGTCCAGCCCCTGTCAAGGAGGCACAGTGGGAAATTGAAATCCCAACCTCTGGCTCCACAGCCAGAAGCCTAAACTGCTGAGGTATTCAGGAGTTCTCTTTTGGCCTGTAAGCCCCCATCATCCTTTACCATGGGCTATAATAATTAACACTAGTGTTAACTGAAGTATTTGGAAGGCCAGCCATTCCCCACCACAGATACTGTATGTGAGAAGAGGTATTTATATCTTCTGAATACTTTCTAGCACAACTGGAAAATCATCTAGGTATTTTTTAATGAAAAAAATGGTGGTTATGCCCCTGCCTTGCACCATTCCTTCATTCAAACTTACAATCTCCTGACATTGCTTTAGTTAAAAAATAAATGTTGGCATATTGTTTGTTATATTCAGTTTGAGCCTCAGCTCCACAGCAATATGTTTAGATTCTGGAACAGAGCAAAATATGCTGCAGGTCCCAACATTGATTCCAGAGTTATGAGAGGAAAACAGAATAACACCCAAAACAGGTACATTGATATAGCTCATATTTTACATGATTTGTAGGGTTTTCTGTTTTCATGATGTCAACATGATTGTTGTTATGGAATTTTGACTGTTCACCTCAAATGCATCAGATATCACTGTAAATTAAAAGGCACTATATCATGTGAAGGCTTGGTCTGAAAGCAATTGTACTCATTAAATGAAAACTACTGAAGTCAACAAATTCAGAATTAACCTTTGACTATTAATGGACCTTTAAAAAATTGGTGGAACAATTGCAGGTCAACTCTTGTGAACATTTGAAAGCAGGCCTTCAAATCAGTATTGGGTATATTAAAAAAATTAATAAAAGGATTTGGTCTAGAACAATCCTTGGCTGCAGGCAGCAAAACACCTGAACTTATTTAAAATAGCTGTTTCTTTTGAAATATATATATATATATATTTGAAATATATATATATATATATATATTTGTAGATTTGCTTTTGCATTGTTTGTGTGTCTGATGCAGTAGCACTTTGGTACAAAATGTTACAGACCTAAGCAACTCCATGTCATCAATAACGTCAACCTTTTGCAAAAATTATTTCAGCTGATCTCAGCCAAAATTCAAGAGATTACAGATAGTTGCTTTTACCTTTTTGGGATTAGTATACTATTGGATTTTTGAAAGTAAATACTAGGTTTTACTTGAGTTAGAGCATGTTTTGCGATTGGAGGATTTAAGTTGCCTTTTAAAAACACATTTGAAAGAGAAAACAATTCTGTACTTTGGAAATTAAAAAAAGTATATATTTCAAAATAGTTAATCCTCCCAAACTTTTACAATGGCCTTCTCTGATTTTTGTTTGTTTGATTCTTTTGCTTTCTGATGACATTTAAATGTGTTGTTCATGTGAACATTTCTACAGGATCCAATTTAAAATTCAGCACATTTTCTTATGTTTCAGTTGCTCGCTGTCAACATCCCTTTAGACAAAAAAGGACAATCAATTATCATAGATACCAGTAACCAGTTTCACTGTATATAATTTACAGTTTATACTGAAAAAAATATATGTCTTTTTCTCCAGAAAGTGAAGTTGCTTCTGCACCATTAATGATTAACAGGATGCTATTGTGCAGGTTTTCTGAGAAATAAGTCTCACTGTGTTCTGTGGGACTCACTTTCAAATAATTATGCATGTTTTACTAGCATCCTCTACAAACGGATTGAAATGGAAGTTCAAAAATGTAACTGTTCCTAGTGATGGCTGTCCAAGCACTTTCATCTTTCAGGGACGTACAGTAAATTCGTAACTGCCTTGTTACCAGAGTAGACTTTGGTTTGTCCAGCTCAGTGTTGTCTACCCATACTGGTAACAGCTTCTCAAACTCTTGGACAGAGATTTTTCATATCAGTTACTAACTATGGTTTTAAATGGAAATGCCAGAGGTTTCATTTGGGATCATCTGCATTCAAATCATGTGCTCTATCAGGGTTGTTCCAAGACATTTGCTATATGAGGCAAAGCAGCAAGTGCACCCTGTGATGATCCCCTCAACACAAAGTCTATAGACCAATTTTGGCACTTGAGGTAGAAAATCCCACAAGCAACTTTTCCCACGTCTCACAGTTAATATAGCATAGTAAAGAACTAACCATTTCTTTCATGACACCCAAAATCTGCCACCTATGTTGCTCACCTCACTCTGCCTAATGTTTGGGCCAACCCTGCTGTCAGTAAGCTACATTTTCCCTTCTCCAGATATTTCCTCCAGTGTCTGTGCTAAATGCATCCCATCCTATGCACTTTTGCATCTTGTAAACATTGAAAAAGAAAATTCTAAAACCTGTATTAGGCTAGTTATTTTTTTTAGGTCAGCTTAAAGTTCACCCCACCAAAAGCAAAAAGAACATAAACCAAACAGAGCAGCTTGGAGAACAACATCTAACATTTCACCTCTTACCTATGCCTGCCTTTCTAGATAAAAATTATATCACATTGTTTATTATTGATATCAGAATAATTTCAGTTACTTCCAACTTCAACCTTCATTTCATAATGAAGTGTCTCCTGTCCCTGGAGATCCCTCCACAGAACATTTAACATACTATCATCACCACCTCTCCCAACACAGAGAATTTATAACAGCTCCCATCAGCCTTCCTTTAAGGAAACAAAACAGAGCTGCCTTTCCAAAGCCCTTAAAAAAAAAAAAACTCATGGCTGAAGGTCAGAGACTACTCAGAACTGGTCTGTTATTCCCTTCTTCTGAGGGCACCCTGGGACTGTGCAGCTTGCCCAAAGCCACACAGTCTGGCTCTACTCACAGGAGGCACAGTGGGGAAATCCAACTCCCAACCTCTTGGTTCCACAGTCAGGTACCTAAACCACTGTGCTAATCAATAAACGCTGTGAGTTTCAAAAGAATTTCATAGAGTACATTTATATCAGATTGTGGGGATTCAGTTTGATAATGAGGCACAGAGAAAACTGTATGCATATTCTAAGATGTATTGCAAAATATCCTTCACGGGTAGGTATTGACTGCCTTAGGTTTTATCCTGCAAAACATTTCTGTTTAATTACATAGGTCAATTATTTTTGAATGTTGTGCCTCTAACTGTGAGAATTTACCGGTACAATTTTTTCTTATCATTTGAAAGAGTCCCATGAACAGATCTGTCGAGTCTATGTGGATCCTCCACAAGGTCAGATGAATCTTGGCTCAGGGAGGTACTAGTTACTCCCCATCCTATTCTTACTCCACATTTATGGAGCAGTGGTTGGCAACATGCCTCTTTTTGAGTTGACAAATACTGAAAGATTTAACTAAATTAATTAAATATGACAATTAACTATGTATTTAAAATCCTGTTGAAGAATAAAGCGTGAAAGAAAAATCTATTCCCATTTAAACAATTTATTATTTATTATGCAATCCAAGAGAGATGATGTTTGGCTGTCCCCTTTTGTAAAATACAACTGTGTCTGAACATGTCATTAACATTTAAATGTAGATTTTAATCACCAGGTAATGGTTAATAATAATTCTTTTTGTTTAAATGCAAAGGATAGTAACAGTTAAACTGAAACAGGGGGTGCTAACTTTCAGGTTAATGTGCTCACAATTAGTTCTAAGATCTCTAACATCTGTCTGAAAAAATTTCCCCACAGTATGATGGTGCAAATGTATCTTATTTATTCACATATAGAGTTGAAATAAGTTCAGCCGATTTCCATATGTCCCACAACCAGGAACATATAGTAATATTTTTCTCCCCTCAAAATGTTATTTCCAGTTGATATTGGCTTTTCTTTGCTCACAAATCTTGTTATAGCATTTTATAAACATTTTATTTCATAAGGATTGTTATGCCTTACACCCTATTGCTTGATTTTCCTTGGCTAATACAATCCACTCATAATGTTTGGTTCACTTCTTATAAAAGTGTTGTGTCAAGGAGACTTAATTGTATTTATGTATGTAAATAGGTTTTAAAGGCTTCATATTAAAAATATTGTTAATGCTTGTAAGTATTTGACATCTCTCATTTGATACACCTTTTCTGAACTTGCCTTTGCTAAATACTGTAGGAAACTTATTTCTTTCCAACTTAATTATTTTAGCTTTCAAGATAAAATTATTTTAATTGCTTTGTAAACAGTTACAGCATGGTTTCGTGTGGCACATCAGAAACTCCACTTTTTTTGTTGTAGGAGAAAATGAATGTGCAAACAACTGTGGGTTATTTGTGGTATTCTGAAAGTTTTTTAAAAATTAAAAAAACGCTTTTCAGTAAGATCTTGTTGCTTGGCATATGTAATGGGTAGAACACAATGGCAAACGGTGCTGATTTGGAAAATGTTGCTGCATATGCAAGTTCAGCATTTTCAAGATCTGTTTAAAACCAATTTGTACTGTGTACTGGCAATTCATGCATCTTCTCCTGATTTTGTCATATGGCTTACTTTCAGAAGGGGGACATATTTTTCCCAAGGGATAGAAAGAGTCTATCCCACCCACCCCCCAACTCCACCATATTTCTAGATATTGTATCTGAGTAGGCACTTCCTGTACATACCAAGGTCAATGTGTTCAGGAGAATTCATTGTGAGTAGCATGCAGAGCAGCTGGACTGCTGCATTTGTTCTAACAGAAATTCGCTTTCTTTGTACCACACTTTCTTCTGTACATTCAATATTATAATTAGTGTGAAAGACAAATAAACTGTTTGGGAAATAAGCAAGTGTTGAATTGCTTCATTTATTTTACTGAGCTCTGTGGACTTGAGTTTGATATTTGTAAACTTGGAGCATCTTGCACAAGATTCAAACTCTTTGTTTTGTTTCGTTTCGTTTTGTTTTGTTTTGTTTGGGGGGTTGTTTGTTTTTGGCTGGCCTTGGTAACCAGCTGGGATTAGTAGCTGCAGATGTTCTCCACTTTTTTCTTTGGCACACACAGAAGAGAGAAAGGAATGGTCAGTCTCTCACTTCAGACTGAGCTATGGAACCTCTCAGAAGCAATGAAAAATTTGCAGAAACTGGAAAAGGTATTTTTTTGAGACTGTATATCCATGGTCATGCTGCTTGGGGGATCATGAGAATTGTACTTGGAAAATGTAAATCTTCCAACCTCTGAAATCCTGCTGTTTCTGGGGGGTTAAACCAGAAAATCTGTTTAGCAACCTTTTTTTGTGCTCCCTGAAATATTAACACACTTCTGTTTGTCATGGCACATGATTTTCGTCATCTACATATCTTGCATTTAGCATGGTTTGTGTTTGGTCATTGGAATGCTTGCTTTACAAATCTGACTTGCAGAGGCATCTATCTCAGAGGGAGTTCTTTGTTCTAGCCCTGTGATGAAAGTAAATATGGACTTTACTTACAAGTCTGATTGCAGAGACACATAGAAGTCTTGTTACAGAATTGAAACAGACTAATTCTAAGGAATCCATATTCCCTAAATGTCTAGTTTGACCCAGGGTGTTTCCAAAGCCTCATATGAAATGACATGTTCACACATTACTTCCCCACCCCAGCAAATTCAGCTATTGCAGGACTGGGCCAAGGCATTTTACTGGCTGAAGCAGAACAGCCATTTTTGTCCCTCCTCTCTTCAACTCGAGGTGCACAGAACCAAAATTGGGCGGCTAAGTTGTTTTGGCATCTGAAAAAAAAAAAACCCTCCCACAAGTGCCTTTCCTATGGAGTAGAAATTCAACAAGAAAATAACTATCAATTATCTTTTCATAATCTGACAATATGCAGCCTAAGGCAGCTGTTTCATCCTCTCTGAGGGGAGAGCTAGTCCTGTGCCCTTGGAGAATGAGGAAGCTCTATCTCTTTGAGTACTGAGAATTCTGGGAAGGAGAGGGATCTCTCTATGCTAGGCAATGTGTGTCGGAGGAAAAAAAGTTGGCCACTGGCCATGTGATGGTGACATTTCCTTAGTTTCTGACAACATCTTGCTTTTGAACGTAAACCAACATTCCACACAGGAAAAGGTCACAAGACAGAAGGACTTCGCCACTCCTGCAAAGCACTCATTTAAGGACTCATTATCCTTCACAGCAGACGTGGATGATTTTGTTATGTATTTTTGTATCTGTACCAAAATAGATGAGAGGTGGACATACGTTGTAATAGAAAAACATTAGAATGCATGTGTCAACAACTCAAAATTGTGATGAGCTGAAGTCTCTCACTCGTCTCTCTTTCATCTGTTAAAAAAAAATGCTTAGCCTGCACAGACCCTGAATTTAAGCAAGCAACCCCAATCCATATAGATCTTCACAGAAATATTTTGCTCATGACTCTAACAGTTTCCTCTTTGGTTTGAAGTTACAGGGATAGCTAAAGGTTTTCCAGACTACTATTAGTCAGTCCGAGTCATTGTCTGGGAATTGTTTGGGTTTGTAAGGGGGTGAGGAAGTAAAATAAATTAGGCAGAAAATCTAATACATAGGCTCTAAAACAAAGAGTTCTGTCTGGCATAGCATACATAATGTTTGTTTTCAAACTTACAAAAACCCATGGTATTATCTTTTCAACATGTCTGGTCAATGTTTACCCTCCTGATTTAACAAGCTGCATTTTCTGTAGAGATTGAATTTCAGCCTCCTAAGAAAAAGAACATTTGTCTATCATATTTCTACTATTCCACATAGACAAAGAATGCTTACTGTCCTGTTTCATCTTAAGTAACGTGCAAAGTTTGAGGTTAAAGCATTCTGGAATTTAGAAGCACTTTATCCTAGACTGAAAATTTTGTCCAGCTTGAATGCTTACAAATGTGGAATTTATAAACGCGCCCTCCACTGTTGTGCATGAAATGTCGTGTGCTGCTTATGGTGCTGGTGGATGGCTCTAGCCAACAAATAAGCAACATTGCATTTGTACTGGTACAAATTATGAAAGATAGGGCAGCTATGATAACATGCCAAAGTTTCTTACCTTCCACTAGAAATTGCAGAAATAAAAATAAAAATCGCTCTGTTTTCATTTCAGATTTTCAGAACTCAGTTTGTGAAGGAGCTAATATATGCCTCGGTGTTCACATGTCTGATATGTGCGCATGGCATAATAGCTGGCAATTACTGGCTCGGTCATAAATCCAATGTTGTGATTATTCCTCTGCCAAATGAAATACTTCTGAATTAGTGCAAAGTTCCCTGGGAGCTTCCAACTCTTTATTCTTGAGAATACACTTTCCACACAGCTGACTGGGACAGTACCAGTGGTATCTGGACTAGAAATGGGCACAAACTGGGGAAACAGCAGTTTGTGATGGTTCATTGCTATTTACGAACCACGAACCATGAACTTTCACAAACATTTTTACAAAATGAACCATGTTGTGGTTCATGTGATTCAGGATGTCCAGAAGTGGTAGAACAGCCTACACATGTTAGATATGCCAAATTCACAGTGAGTCTTCCGCTGCTGCTCCTCCCCACTCCTTCCCAGTTTGGCAAAGATTAGACTTGGGACATCTGAGTTATAGCACCCCAAAGCAGGTGCCCCCAGGAAAGTGCTCTTTAGCAGCTGGCTTGGGGAAAATTAAATAAGTGGTTCATGTGAGGGAACTTGAGACAGGGTGTTGCTCATCATGAAGTGGACTGGGGAAGGAACAGAAAGAGGGCAGTCATGAGAAGAGGATGGAAGTGATGATTCACCAGGGGGAGACTTATTTATCTCACGCAATGCAATGACAGACTAGCTAGCTAAACATCTTATTCTCACGCCAGTTGTTGCAAAAGTGAAACCACCAGCTCAGCTGTCCAGGATGTCGCTCCTATAACTAGCTACTCCCAGAGAGTAGACTTGGAGCTCTGTGGTTGGCTGCTGGACCTGACAATCAATCCTACACAAAGTTTTCCATAGGCCCACCCCAGCATCGCCTAGGGAATTGATTGAGTGGTACCAGACTATCTGGCAAGGAGCAGAAGCTCCCCAATAAAAAGCATACAAATCACCAACAGCTATGATAGTTTGGCATTTCATTTCACTCTGGACAGGCATGTTTTCCCAGAGCGCCCCGAAACAAACAATGAAATGACCCAATTCGTGTTTCTTTCTTTCTTTATAGTTCGTTTTGAACCCATCTCTGATCTGGACATCTCTCTCTCTCTCTCTCTCTCTCCCTCTCTCTCGGTATATTTTAACCCGGTTGATTGTATCTTGGAGATGCCCCATTGGTTTAGATTAGAAAGGATTTTCTATAGTATGGGCAAGCGGTGGAGTAAATAATATTTAGTGGAAACCTTTCCCGTCTGGTCTCTCACTCACCCAAGATATGTTGGGGTACCACTGCCACCATACCCAGCCACCATGGCCCCTGCTGGTTGTAGTCCTATATTTGTTTGTTTAATGGAAATTTGGCAAATGTGGCCAGCTGTACCACTGAATAGGACTTAGAGGACTCTCAACTTCCTAGTATGAGCATATACAAAAACTGGGCTAAAATGCCCAGAAGGAATGCACGTCTCTTTAGAGGAATACGTGTCCCATTTGTGAGCAATAATGGAAATGACAAGAAGCTGATGATTTGGAGAAAGGAAACCCAACTAAAAATATGTTCTGAAAAATGCTTGATGACTGACAGGTTCCTACAATTTGACAGAAGAAGAACCATTTTCTCTTTAGTATTTTGCCACTGAATTTGTATTCTGTGTCCCACATTCTTTGCTTTGCTGTGTGTGATACCTTCTAGTTGATATGGGGTCATTCCAGGCCATCTGGGTACCAGAGTGGAATGACTCCACAACCAGAGATGGACAGGCACTACTAGTACTGGGACCAGTATGTCCAGCAACAATTGCCATCTCCACATTTGGATGCAAATACCAGGATGATCTATTCAAATTCATACTTCCCACATTCTGTGTTTCAATTATATGTGTCTTCAGCTATGAAATATTCAAAAGTGGATTACCATTACCTTTTTTGTGCACTATTAACAAGAGTTAGTTTGCATGTCACTATCATGCAGGGTTCGACCATTTCTCCAGTGCTGTTTAACATCTATATGAGGCCGCTGGGTGAGGTTATCAGGGGGTGTGGAGCATCGTGCCATCAATATGCTGATGACACGCAGCTCTACATCTCCTTTTTGCCAACTACAGTGGATGCCGTTCTGTCCCTGCAGCACTGCCTGGGGTCTGTATTGCAATGGATGCAGGAAAATGGGCTGAGGCTGAACCCGGACAAGACGGAGGTCCTGAGGGTGGGTGGGCCTACCATCAGCGGTTTGGGAAACTCCCTCTCTTTTGGGGGGGTGACTCTCACCGCGAAGAGTGAGGTGCGCAGCTTGGGGGTCTATCTGGACCAGGCACTTGCCATGGAATCCCAGGTAGCGTCAGTGGTCCGCACCGCTTATTTCCATCTCTGGAGAATAGCCCAGCTGCGTCCCTATCTAGATGTTGGGTCGCTCACCACTTTGGTCCATGCGCTCGTAATCTCGAGATTAGACCACTGTAATGCTCTCTACGTGGGGCTGCCTCTGAGATCGATGCGGAAACTCCAGATGGTGCAGAATGCGGCGGCCAGACTTCTCAGTGGGGTAAGGAAACACCAACATATTACTCCCACTCTGGCCGCCTTGCATTGGCTGCCCGTTCGGTTCCGCGTTGATTTCAAAGTCTTAATGCTTACGTATAAAGCCCTAAACGGTTTAGGGCCTCGTTACCTGACGGAACGCCTTCTCCCACCTAGATCTACCCGTATCACCCGATCTAGCCAGGAGGTGAGGCTGAGGAGCCTAACGCCGAGGGAGGCCCGGAAAGAAAAAACAAGAAACCGGGCCTTCTCGGCAGTGGCTCCTCGTCTTTGGAACAGCCTCCCTCCTGAGATTTGCATGGCCCCTTCACTGGGTATCTTTAAATGCCAATTGAAAACCTGGCTGTTTAAGCAAGCCTTCCCTCCACCCACTGTCTGAATTTTCGTTATCTTGTTCCTTTCTTCCATCTTGGATCATTGTTTACTTAGTAATATATTGTTATGATTTTAAATTGTTATATGATATGTTGTTAGCCGCCCAGAGTAGTCTATATGACTAGATGGGCGGGCTATAAATGTAATAAATAAATAAATAAATAAATAAATAAATATCTATTAAAGTTCCTCTGCTGGTGTCACCTTCCAGTAGTGCTGATGCCCAGTAGTTTCCCTTCAGAATTTCCTTTGCTCCCATCATTATTTGAACTATCAAATTTTTTCCGCTGATGTGACCATTAATTCTGGAAGAAGGTGGATGCATTTTAAGCTTTAACTATTCCAACATGGGTGACCTTGTCAAGAGTCTAGATTTATGAGGGAGAGTAACCTCAAGCCAATATTGCTCTCATCTTCTCTGGGTCACTAAGATCCTTTCATCATTGTTAAGATGTGCATCCAGTCCACAATTGGGGAACAGGGAAAGAAGTGAAACATCCCAAAAATCAGACTTGCAATAAAGACACTGCAGATTTAGCAGCAAACAATGCTGAGGTCTTGGTTTGCAGTTTGTCCTTTCTCTATAAACCAGCAAGCCTAGCTGGAACTCCTGCAGATCTGCCCAGTGCCCTAGGTGAATTACATAGGTCCCTTGTGCTGGGTCGGAACAGGAAACAACACAGCAGTCTTTGTGTCAACATCAACAGAAGAGGAGAGTAACGAAACTTTCTCACTCTGCTTTAGCAATAATTGGAATCTTTTGTAGCTGCCCGGTCTGCTGATTTTCACCTCCCACAGCAGTTTACCCTTTGCAGGCTATGATTTATTTTTGCTTGAAACAATTATTAAGGAGGATGTTCCCTTCCCTCCCCTTTTCCTCCTCCCTGGTCTAGCCTTTCCCAATAAGGAACTCTTGCCACTGCAGGGTTCTGTTTTTTCTGTTCAGTTTTAGGTAGTAGATGGCCATTGCACCACCAGAGGGCAGTCTCGGCCAATATTGCTGCACAAATCAAAACAACCAATGCCTGTGGATGACAGGTAACAACTGGCTATGCATCCCACAAAAACTGTTGTCTTGATATATGGCCAGGCGTTCATTTTATAGGAAATGAAAGCCCATGCATCCAACAAACGGGCCATTTTTCAGGTTGCATCAACAGGATCCCATGGTTGCACATCAGTCATTAACACTGGATTGTGCTTTTTCTGCTAAGCTGAGCCCCAAATTTTTGAGGCCTGAGCCAAAAGACACACACACACAGTAGCACTTATAGAACACGACTTGATTGGCAGGTGAATTTCATTTGAATTTTACTTGCTGAACCTGGGCGGCAAGTCTGCACCATCCTCCACTGTATCTGAGAGCAGCAGGCTATTGGGAGTGGCTCAAAGGGATGCAGGGCCAAATAGCCTGTAACTCACAGTTCTGACCACCACCATAGAAAAATGGCCAGGATACTGCCACTGCCGCCAGGATGGTTCAGACTTAATCAGATAACGGTCTTTCCCCTGAATGAGCAGATTTTCTAGGAATTCTTTGTTTTCCTTTTTCTTGTAAAGAATATGCTGTGACAATCCTGTGATGCACTTTTAGGTGTTCTGGCACTTATGTGGGCATCAGCAGGTAAATCCTCAATCACACACACACACACACACACACACACACACACACACACACACACACACACACACACACACACACACACACACACACACACACACACACACACACACACACACACACCCCTTTTGAGGCCTGTATCTGATCTGGCATTCCCCATTCCCCAAAACATTTTTGTCAGTTTTTTTAACCCGTTGTAGTTTCTAGTGGGAACAGTTTCTACATTTCTGAGTGCTCCGGAACTGTTCTCTAAATTAGCAATTATCGACTCTTTTTTTTTGGGCCATGGCCACAAACACAATATGAATGAACTATAGGCCAAATCAGGATTGTACACATCACATAACGGACATTATAAAGTGATGTGTGAAGAATTGTTTCCAGTCTGTGGCCACCTTCAAATGTGCCCGGGACTCCAGGGGACCATCTGGCCCCTCGTTGGAAAAGCGATCTCTGGTTTTCAAGAATGAATCCCACCTCAGCATAAAACACTGGATAAGGGGCAGAATGCAGAGGAAAATGTCCACTCGAAGGGGACCAAATGCCTTTTATAACAAAAACATTGAAAAAGTAAAAGTGGGGAGGCTGCCTGCAGGCCATACTTTGTCCACACACACAGAGAGAGAGAAATTGGCATGTGCACCTTTTATGCAGATTTGGGTCCACTGAGCCAGGGTCATGCTTCTTTGAAGGGCCTAGAAATTACCCTGGGTGGTTTGAAACTTTTGGAATTCATTGAGAGAAATGAATATGATGGAAGTGTCACTTCAGTGACTTTTGACATTTGCTCAGTGGAATTCTGACAGTGGCCATACTGGACAAAGATATGCTTTTTCTTTCAATATAAAAAACCAGGGTAACCTAACTAAATGAAAAATGACCTGCCTCAATCAGTGTCCTGGCACACCACCAAAATTTGAATGAGATCTTGCACAGTATCCTGATTTATGCCGAAGATTCCTCACCACCTGAGTTAAAGATAATTCATGTGAGCAGAATCAGGGTGCCTCTTTCAGATTCCCTTGCTCACCCATGTACTGATATTTTTCTCTTTCTGTTACTTAGAAAGTTACAGGCAATTTCTAGGATTCCTATTCTGACAACGGTTGGTCTCCAGCAACCTTGGAAGGACTGAAATGGCTTGGAAGGGCAGTTGCAGAAAGAGGCATTTTTAAGCAAACGTTTCAAAAATACATTTTTAGACAAAGATCTTCTTGCACTTGCCTGCTTTTTCCAAGTGATGCTTGTTGGTCCCCAGGCTTCTGTCCAGATTTGCAACCCCCTCATGTTGTTGACACATGAGGATACTAATGTGGTATCCTCTCTGATCCTTTTCTTGTTGCAAGCCATGTAAATCAAGGCTGTGTTCTTGCTTCCGTTGTATCAGGTTTGTATGTGAACAGTTTTGAATGCCTGTGTAGTGTATATGCATGGGCAGAGTGCTAGTACGACTGGCAACTGAATGACTGAAATAAAATGGTGAGCATGATAGGAATGTAGTGGGAAAGAGTCTGGTGTATGGGCGAGTTTTTTAGAGTACAGCGGCTACCTCAAAGACTGCATCTCCCTTTATGAGCCTGTTTGGGCGTTGAGACCATCAGGGGATGACAAGGGAACTCTGACTTGGGAAGAATAGAAAGGCAAACCCCAAAATACTTTGCTGAGGTTTGGGTGTAGTGTCCTTTGGGCTAGCACCTTCCCTAGTAGCACTAAGGAGTAGCGGCTAGGTGTAAGGTGTTAAAAAGTGCCCAAGGAGGTTCCTGCAACCTTTTGAGGAATGTGTGGCCACTAGTGGAAAAATCAGTGGAAAAGTCATCACCTCCCTGGGAAGTAAGGTCACCACAGGGTAGAGCCTGATGATTCCATGCTCTCTCCTTACCACATTCCTACATACAACAATATAGGAAAGAGAATAGGAATTATATAGATGGCTTTCCAGAAAGTTTATCTCTGCATTTCTGGTTGTTTTCTTCAGTTAGCTTTTGAAGCTCTCAGGCAAAGAGCTGTGTCTTCAAAACAGTTTGAGGGACATCTTCATACACTGCTTGGTGCTACACTATGAGTTAACTGCTAAAATAGCCATAAATTACTCTTCTAACATTGCACAGCATTCAGCAAACAGGCGAATACGTTGCCTATGGAAACTGTGACCTCAGAATACCTCTGAGCCATAGCAAGAGAGATATTTTAGCTGATAGAAAAGGCGAAGCGGCTTTGGCTATGTTGCACAAAGAATGTTTGTTGAGTAGGACACACTTCCAACAAGTCCTTCTGGGGTGACTTTATCATCCTACCTTTCTCTCATCATCTCCTTTCACGTCTATCTCCACATAGTTCATTTCTGAGTCTTTGCTATTTGTTTTGTTTCTGGGATGTTTGCTAAGTTGCCGGTTGACGTCACCAGCGTTTTTCGGTAGAAACATTGCTTTTCTAATGAGTGTCCTCCTTAACAATCAGAATAGAAGCAATAGAAAGCATAAGGTTATTTCCTATTTCTCCAACAGCTGACCTTCCAACGCCTTCCTTTACCCCAAAGCTTGCGTAGGCATTCTGGAGGTTCTCCTGTTCAAGCAGTGATAACACGAAGTTAATGTGTTTGCTTAAGAAGAGAAAAGAGCTCTGACGTTGGAGACTATCACCAGAAGGCTGAAAAGCCCACTACAGGAAACAGAAAGAGACCTGTTGCCAAATGTCAAAATGCAGGTTAGTAAAATGGAATTTGATGGGGAATTTATTTTTGGGCAAATGAAAGGTAACAAGGGTTTAAAAGACCATAGCTAGGACCGCATACTTGACCAGAGAGAAAACTTGAAAAGGAGGAATCTAGACAAACCTCGTGAAAAAGGCGAACACAGTACAGACCTGGGAACTCAAACATTCCCTTTTTCTTACAATGGAAAGCAAAACCTTCTTAGTTAATCTCTTGGTGTTGGTTGCTTTTACTTCAGCATTCCAGACAATGCCTCACCAGTTGATGCATGACCAACTGCAAAAAGGTAAGGTAAAGCTCTCTTCCCACAGTACTGCTGCATTTTAATACTTTGAACAGTATGGTAGTATTAATCTTTGTTAATTAAGCAAGTATAGATTTAAATATATTTAAGTTATTATCCGCTGTCCTGCACTATAGACAGCCGGAGCATGGAGAACAGATGAACTCAATAGAACATCGAATTCATTTTGAATCTGTTGTTTTTGTACAAAAAAAGTAGGTGGTTTTGACACATAAAATATTCCCATTGAGATTATATTTAGAACATATAATTTGATTACTATCTCATGTTTGAGCAAAATGCTGACCATTTTCTCCACCAGAGCACTCCAAGAGGTGCATGAACTCATGAACACTTTTCTTTGTCTATCAGAGAGAAGCCAACAAGCTGCGCAAGAGACTCCAGCTAATCAACAAAGAACAATCTTAGATTTTTTATCAACAGTTGATGAAGTACAGAAAAGCACCAAACTCCGATTACTTCCCAAGAGCAGAGAACGTCAAGGTAATTTAAAAAAACATCAAGTAATTCATGTAATGGGTGTTACTCCCTTGTACTGAATGGGTGCATTCAACCTCAGTGGATTGTGGTTTTTGCAAGAAATTAAAACAGCATGTAGATACTGCAGTATATCAAACAGATTAGATGACACTAAAGTCAGTTCAGCTGGCTAGACAACTCAGTGACTTAGGTATCCGGCTGCAGAGGTTGGGAGTTTGATTCTCCACTGTGCTTCCTAGGTAAACAGCCAGTCCCAGAGTGCCCCCAGAAGAAGGGAATAACAAACGACTTCTGAGTACTTTACACCTAGAAGACCCTGGAAACCATAAGTCAGAACTGAACTGACAGCAGACCATTATTATTATTAAAGTCATTTCACTACTTACGTTTTGGATCCACCAAGAATGCACGAGTTGTCTAAGTAATGTTATATATTACAGTAATTATATTACAACAAATGATTACATTATTATCAGCATTATAGTTAATAATGCATTAATTGACAAGGGCTACAAACATAACCTCACAACCAGTTTTTAACTCAGGTTGATGGCACTTGTTAATTGATAATCAAGTCTTTCAGTATATATACTGTGATTTCGGTGCACTTCATTCGCATAACCCAGGATCACAGCATCCCATTTTTGCCAATTTAATATATGCATACAGATTATATAATTCTATTATCTGTTTCAGTACTAGGAAAACTATACTTCAATATTTGTGCAAAAATGTTTGTAAAACAATCCCCACACTAATATTAACAAGCCCCAAAGCAAGACAAGTCCATGCTCGCTTTACTGGGGAACAGCAAGTGTACAAACAGAACCTTGTGTGTGGACATAACTGAAGAGCTGAAGGAAACCCTATTGCTAAGATACTGGGTGCCTTTAAAGGAAGAATGAGACTGTTATGTAGACTGACCACTGTTCTAAATCACACTGAAGGTAAGAGCTGGCATGGGAAGCAGCAATAAATGTGATTTATCTACAAAGGGTATAATGTCAGGGCAACAAGGCTATTTAGACAGATATCAGGCCAGAGGAAAGAGAGCTTTTTAATTTTGTCGGGTTGAACCCGTACGATGTCAGAATGGCAAAGCATCTTTAGTTTCAAAATGAAGACCCACCAGTGATCTGAAACAGTCTCGTGCAAATCGCTTCCACATTGTCTTCTTTCAAACATTGGGACATGTTAATGATGAAATCACCTGTGTTATTGTAAAGAAACAAAGGCTGACTTGGCAATCAAAGAAAAGGGGAAGGATGTCCGATCAGAAGAATGCCATTCCTGAAATGTCACATGAGTCAAGTGCTTGGGAAGTACTGTAGTCCCTTCTCAAACTTTTACAGAATTCTACAGGTGACCAGAAGTGTTTAAAAAATAGTAATAGCACTTTTGAAAAGTCTGCTAGATAATGTTTCCTCTTGCATTTCAGCATATACAAAGACGTTTGGAAAGACAATCAAAAAGGTAAGCAAAGCAACAATCATTTACCAATTATCCGTTATCCACAGTCATTGTTCTCCCTTAGCAGGAAGGGAGATGTTTACAGATTGGCTCCTCCATACAGCTCTCTATCTGAATTCCCCTGTATCTATTGAATGTACGTCTGGAGGCGCTAACTTGAACATTCAGCCCTGATCATGCAAAGAATGCACACATCAGAGCTGCTCCCTCCATTGACTTGAACATAATAGACTATGTAACTAAGTGTGGAAATATCAGTTTTTCTGAAACCCCCTGGATATTTGTTCATATAACTTTTCAAAAATTTTCTTTATGTGTCCGTGTGTCTGCACATTGTTCCGGACAGGATGGCTTAGGCGAAGGTCAGACTAGTCCTCTTTTCTCTCAAGAAGAAGGTGTTGCTGAATCAAAGAGGTCCATCCTGAAAATACAACCCTTAAGTGTGAAAAACTTCAGGAAAGCAGCCCCACACTCCGCCAAGAAATCAAAGAAAAGAGGTGTGTCTTCCAGGGAGGAAATAACATTTCTTTCTGAATCATATTCATGACAATTCCATTTTGATAGCTGAAATACTGGATTGAAATTTCAGTTATGCCATGTTTCAACTCTCATCTGTACAAAGAGCAGGATGCTGAAGTTTCTTGCTGTGCTAGAGTAGTAGACCTTTCCAATCACCATTTTGTCTCATACGGCAATGGCATTGAGTTAAACTAGATATTAATAGGAATGCATATTCTTTACTGTTAGCCAATTTCCCCTCCTGCACTGGGATTTCCTCAAGAATGTGTGCCTCAGCAGTCAGATTTGCCTCAGCCTCTGTTTACTTTCCATTGACCAATCACAAAACAAAGTATGCTAAATGCAAAATACATAGGAGAGGAAAATCACATGCTAAAGCAAACAGACTTCTCTCACCACCTGAGGTGCACATTTCCCAAAAATTATAATACATGTATTGCATAGTTTGTCCTTAATAACAGAAGACAGTTAGAAATAACAGAGACAGAAGAAAGTTATTTGTTTCCCTGATCCATGTCCCTGTTGTATTATTGGCAGAAACAGAAGGCTGATGAAGGAAGTGGTAGAGCTCAGTTAGCTTTGTTTAGTTCAAATAAATAGTTTATGTTAGCCCAAGAAGAGAAGACCCTAATAAATAACAGTATAACGTATAACTGTCCTCTGTGTAAAGATATTAAAAAGCATGGAATATTTTCAAGATAAGTGGTGGAGAAGCAGCAGTTAACCAAGCCTAGGTTATGTCCAGAATAAGTGAAAAGCCACTTTAGAGAGGAAGTTCTATGGATTATACTTTAACTATTTTGGTAAAATTGCCTTTTTTTTTCCCTATTTCAGCATGCTTTTGGAAATACTGTGTGCAAAGAAAGTAATGGTTTTAATATGTCAGATCAGCAAACCCATCTGGTGATTGAGACATTTAAGTCTGACAATGAAATCTTCAACATCTGAAGTCCTCTTCAACAGTTAAGATTCAGCACTGTTATAATTATTTGACCATATCTGCCTTGGACTCCTATATATTTAAAAGACTCATGTCAGTATTTAAATTTCATGTCAGATATTTTAATTTGCAATAATAATATAATAAAATAATTTTATACAAGCTGTGTTATGAACTGAAATTCCTTCAGGATTAAATAGCTTAACATTTGTGGGTAATATTAGGACTCTGGGACTATATTTGAGAGGAGGGGGTAAATGTTAAACAAATGTGTGTGTTTTTCCTATAATAATAACTGTGTGCTGTAAAGTCAGTTCTGACTTATGGCAACCCTTTTCAGGGTTTTCGAGGTAAAGAGTACTCAGAAGTGGTTTATCATTCATTTTTTTCTGGGGGCATCCTGGGACTGTGCAGTTTGCCCAAGGCCACACAGGCTGGATCTTCTGGGATGCACAATGGGGAATCGAACTCCCAACCTCTACTTAAATCACTGAGCTATCCAGCTATCCATTTTTTTTCCTACTCAGACATAAATATTTATCTAATCAGGACTACTTTAAGAATGAACTTTCCCACAGAATATGCTAGGACATCTCCCCTTAAGACAGTGTTCTGTTAAACAGATTCACTCCAACATAGACCGGTCTGGTTGTATACCACGTCATATGCCATCAAATTGATTCTGACTTATGGTGACCCTCTCCAGAGTGTTCTAGGTATAGAGTACTTAGAAATGAGTTCCTTTCCCTTCTTCTTGGGGTGCTCTGGGACTGTGCAGCTTGCCCAAGCCTGGCTCTTCTCCTGAGACGCACAGTGGGGAATTGAACCCTAACTTCTGGCTTTGCAGCCAGGTACCAGATTAACTCCACTTTGCTCAGCGGAGTTAATCTGAAAAGGATACTGCCCTTAGTGTGTCCATGTCTTCCAAAAAAGAATTAAGATATCAAAAACAATGTCACACACATGACCAGACAGTCATTGTTCCTTTCCTTTTTCTTTGATTAACAGAGCATGTTCAGACACAGGAAACCTAAGAGAAACTAGGACCCACGCCAGTGATGGGCACTAGTGTGTTAAAATCAATAAAGTGGGGCATTTGCTAAAGGAAAAGAGTAACTTAATTTTTTAAAAAAAATGAAACTGATAAACATATTTTTGTATTAACATTTCACCAGAATCGAATTAGTATTAGTGTTATGGTCGTGATATTTCTGAAGACAAGGTAAAAAGCTGGATGATTACTCTTTAAAGATTGTCCAAAAGTGATACACCTCAAGTACATCAGGAGGTTAAGGCTCCACATCCCACAGAACCATGAAACCCATTGGGTAACCTTGAACCAGTCTGTCTCTCTCTCAGCCTGACCTTCCTCACAGGGTTGAATGTATGATAAAACCCAAAGAGAAGAGCCTTAGCTTATTGAAATAAAGGTGGAGTATAAATAGAAACAAAAAAACACACCAAACAGTAGTAAATAAACATCCATTCAATTTCAATTAAACAGATGAGTTTTTTTGTGCCATCATGTCACTTGTGATTCTTTGGGATCCTAACAGGATTTTCAAAGCATGCAGTTTGTAAAGATATTCAAGGAGTTGTTTACCACTACTACCCTTCAAGTAAGTTTTTATGCTCCAGCAGGGATTTGAACCCAGACCTCATGAGTCCAACACTACATAAACCGGCTCTCAGTAAATGAGCAGGTACATGTTTAAAACCCTGATTTGATTTGAATATCAATCAATGAAATCTAAAAGGAGTAAAATAATGGATCATGTTTCTCACATTCACTTTTGGTAAGGCTTTTACTGTTGCAATATATTGTAAATTTAAATGCCAATTTAAAATTAATTTACTTGTTTAAAACAATTCCTTTAAAACATAAACATAATTGTTAACCTTTCCCCAGTAATTCTACCCTCTATAACCAAGAGGTGAGTTATAAATATGGTGACATGTATGAGCAGGTAAATTCTTACTCTTCCCTACTAAGAAAGAATCCATTACAACAAAACAGGTGCTTTTTTGGAGTGCACATTTCTAAATTCCTGATGTTTTCAGTATTGGAATAGGGTCAAATGCACCCCAACCCTCTTCACAAGGCCAATACTTCTGTTTAAATCAGTGAGACATAACATCTTTAAACTTTAAAGTCAGGTTACAGCTTGTTTCTAATTTTTAGAAGTTTCTCAAAATGCAAACTAATGTCTGAACTAAAATAAACACAGGACAACGTATTTAAGTCAGAATTTTTGTTATTTTCTGTTTAGATTTGTAAGGCATATTAAATAACAATGATTTTTCACATGTAGTTGAAAAGTATAAATATTTCTGAATCTGCAGTATTAGTAATCTTTCTTTCTTGAGTACTAATATATCATATCCAGCATTTAATCTTGGTAAGGTGAAACGGTTTAGGTTTTAAACAGGTTGTCTCTAAAGAAAATAATAATCATGTGCCATCAAGTCATTTCTGACTTATGGTGACACTGTGGGTTTTTTTTTTAAAAAAAATCAGCATTTAACACCATGTTAAAATTATTCACAAGGAACATGAACCAAGATATTTAAAGCATATGTTATGATTATACAATGTAGAAATAGTTTAACTTTTAAAGAATCATACTGTAAGAAAAGCTTTACAAAAAGTAGACATCTTGAGATGAAACAGATTTTCTCTTCTAAAATAAATTCAGTTTAGTAAATATACCTTGTAGTCAATCATTTCTAGAACAAAGCTGATGGCTAGTGACTTCAGTAAAGGAGAGAGATGCTAGAAGTCACAACCACTGGGTTTCATAAGATGACGAGGCTCTTTCATTCTTTGACACAGAACAGGAACCAAGGAAGCCAATCTAAACCTATAGGTTATGAAGCTAGATTGTGGAACCAATCTTGTTCTAAACTACAGTCTCTAGTTTGTACATAATAAGTGAACCTTTGAAGAAAGCGAAAACAAAGTCTTGGGTGGAGAAAGTCAGCAAGATGAAAGCTGAGAGCACCTGCTTCCTGATCACACAGCACCAGACCATGACTTAGCATTATGTCCGAACCAGGAAAGAGTGTTTGCTACCAGGCAACGTATGTTCATCAAATTTTTTCCGTTGAATTGGATTCCAAAAATGGGGGTAACATGACTCTTTTTAATGATGTAGCAGGTGGGAGTAAACCATTTAAATCACAGTTGTAACAACCACAATTGATTTTTCATGTCAAACATTATGCTTTCCACTGTATTCAGTTCACAAAGTGAGTTACTTTTCAAATGACAATGAATAATGTGACCTGTGGTCTTTAAAATCATCACCTTCAACTTAGTTTGAAAAGATGTCATGCCATGGAGCCAGCCAGGTAGGACAGTAATTATGAATTATGCAGCTTTTGGAAAGTGACATCTGGTGTTAAACAAAGAACTTGCCTGTAGTTTTGCCATCATACAAGCAGAAGCATCTCAGAGGATGGAATGTGTTTGCAATACAAATTGCTCCGCCTTTTGGATTTCTTTCAATCATTTATGCAGGGTCATAGGGTAGTATGGACCAGTACAATGAGGACAGATGCTTTGGTTCAGGGTGGTAATGGGGTGTTACATGCATACTGATAGAGAAAAATGAGTCAATTTCTTTTTCATATTTTAAAAAATAGAGTTGGAGTGTACCGTGCAGATCACTGAGTTCTATCCCCTTCTAATGCACGCTGCTGCTTTAGAAGATTTCAACCAATGAGTAAATTTGGCAACAGTTCAGAAAAAAAAATGGGGGTGGAAGTTGGAACAGCTCTGAGAATCCACTCTCCCTGTTCAATTATGGCAGAGCAGCTGTGTTGCAGAAGTAGTAGGAAGACCTGTGAGGACTTCCTGGGTCTGTGTGAGTGTCACACACAACTGATGGAATATCTGCAGTATTAAGATCTTCTAAGAACACAGTCTTGCCTGCCTTCACCTATGAAGAACCATTACTGAAGCCAACATCTGACAGTAAAGAAAAAATTGGAGAAAAACAAAAGGGGTTAACTGGAAGCAGTAACTTTGACCCTTGGCAGGTTTCTTCTCAGAAATTAACTACAGCATGACAATGTTGCTACAGTGCCATGTTCTATGATACTGCATGACCATTGCTATTTGTGTTCCCCATCCTAAATATACAGGAGCCAATGCAGCACATTTTGTGACTGTGAACCACATGATAGGGGAACATGTTAAGTATTATATTTGGAAGGGCCGAAAAGCATATGATAAACACATACTCAAGAGTTTCTACACCTGGATGAAACTCATGGAACAACCAAAATGACAGATCCTGCAAACTCCATTTTTTTACATTATTTGAAGTAGCTCTGATCCTGAAAACAGCACAGTACATATTGATTAAAATCCATAGGTGTTTCTGCATTGACTTCAATGCCAGATGGGCTGTACCAAATCCTGCTAACAGTGCTGGCTGTATGTAAATAGCTTTCTGAATGCAAATCAGCTGTGGTTGATACACAAAGGCTACTGAACTTGAATAGGCAGCAATATACGATGGCTATATAAAGCCAGGTTTTCACAGGTTTTATACACCAATCTTTCCACATGAGCTGCAAGTGTAGCAACAGATAGACAGTTTCCACAGCTTCTGCTGTATTTATGGTGCTCCCATATATCAAAAGTGTAATCACTGTAGTTGCTCTGTAATCTAGATTAGATTTTTTTTCAAATGTTTTTGAGCTTTGATCCATTAAACATAATACATATAAAATTTGTGTGCAGGTACATATACATGTAAGATGACATAGATACAATTACACTATACTTGAACGAGTAGATAAAAATAATTATTATGTGAAGAGGAATGGCCACCTTTAGAACTTCTTGAACATTATTGGATATTTCTTTCTTCTTTTTCAGATCAAGCTCATGGAAGAAATACAGCAATAGAAGATTCTCACACTTATTTCATTCTTTTTGCAACATCCAAGTAGGCAAATTCTATTTCCCGATCTGCAGGACAAGTATTAGTGAACTCATCTCTAGCATACGCATTGTTCAAGTATCTCCAGATTCCTGTCATTTCAGATGGGAATTCAAAATTTCTATATTTTTTTGCCACAACCTTTAAAAACAGACAAGGGAGGAAATTGTCAGATCTGAGGTATAAGTAAGCAACATAATATTTGATTTCTACTTTCAGTATATTACTTGAAGGAAGCAGAAAATAGGGATGGAAACAAGGTATGATCTTTAGTAATGCATAATATTTGTAGGTAACAGATGTGTTCAAGAAATAGATGGCACATTCAATTGCAATTAAGTATTTGGCATGAACAGGTTACTAAATTTTAAAAAGTAAATAAAATGCCTCAATATAAGGCATTCATTATCAATTCTGGGGGGGAAATATACTTTTAGTGAAATAGCTATCTGAATACATGGCATAGACACTGCATTAACAGTACAACCCTGTGGTCTCTGGGACAGTGTGGCCTGGATCATAAAATACATTATATTTTTCCACATAGAAGATCTAGACCAGGGATGGGCAACATGCAGCCTTTTGACCATTTCTGCACACATATATCACCTGCTTGACACCCACAACTTGCCAAAAGGATTTATTTTATTTTATTCTATTTTAAAAATGCACAAAAAAATCATGTGACCTCTATGAAGCATAAGCAGAAATTTTTGCCATGTTTTGGGTGGCTCCCACCACCTATGGGCCCCCTTAACCCCTACCAAAAGAATAAATTAAAATAATATGTTTTGGCCATTGTAGGAGCTTTTCTGCTTTAAAAACTTTTTTAAAAGTAAAACACATTTCCCAGTTAACAAAACACCCCAAATTGTAGCAAACTTTACAGCACATAAATACTGCATTAAACAAAATTGTGTGTGTGTGTGCATGCGCATGCAAAGAAGCCTCCTTAGTCCCATTCCTCCCCTTTAGCTCCATTTCTTTTGAAGTGTGACCCTTGGGCTGTTTCCAAACCTAAAACAAGGTCTTTGGCTCCACTGAGATTACCAACCCCTGCTGCAAACAGTGCTCCAACATTTATATAAAGCAAAGCAAAGTGTGCTGCTTATATACCGCCCCATAGCGCTTCAAGCACTCTCTGGGCGGTTTACAAGTTAATTATGCAGGCTACACATTGCCCCCCCCCCCCCCCAGCGAGCTGGGTACTCATTTTACCGACCTCGGAAGGATAGAAGGCTGAGTCAACCTTGAGCTGGCTATCTGGGATTGAACCCCAGGTCGTGAGCACAGTTTTAGCTGCAGTACAGCAGTTTAACCACTGCGCCACGAGGCTCTTCGTGAACAGAGGTAGAATAAGCAGATTCTACCTCTGTTCCCTATCTCCCCTTCCCCTACAGAAACATCTTCAGCAATTGTCTTGATAATGTCAGAGCTCTAACAGTAGGAGAGAGAAAAAATGTTTGATACAGGTTGTGATATGGATAGTGTGGGCAAGGCTCTTGCTATGCATTGTCAGTAGCCCATCCAGCATTCCCATGTCCCCGACACAGGAGAAGATATAGTCCAGCTGCAGAGTTATCCTAAATGTTTTCTGCAGTCACCTGTGAGCATTGGAAGGAAGATTGGTTTAAAAGAAAAAAGGGGGAACAGAAACAGTGACTGTCACTCCTCCTCTACTGTGATCCAAGTTCCAGCAGCCATGCAAAGTTCTCTGAATTAATGATAGGATTGCACCAATAAACAAGCTATAAATCGCCAATCACCACCAAGTAAGAAGAAAAGGAATTATTATTCCACACATTTTATTGCTTTCTACTTAAAAGGGTAGGCAAGTGCACCAACAAAGAGAAATTCCAGACCTTGATAATATGGAGTTTTGGCAAGAGATTGCAATCTGCTAAAGTCAGTTCGTCTCCATCTAGGAATTTCCTTCTTGAGACAGTGAGTTCTTCAGTGCTATAGGCATCAATTTCTTCAGGCAAAGGGGTATTTAAATAGTTGTTTAGCTTCCTTAAAGCCTTGAGCAGTGATTTTTCTAAATCTAGAATTAAAGAGAAACAGAAAACTGAGCGGGGTTGGATGAAGTATCTTAGAAGAGAGCTGTTTTGGGTGACTAGCTGGTTTCCTGAAACACAAGATTCTTAGTGAGATTCAGAAACAGGTCCAACTTGTATTTAAAAAAAAAAAAAGTCATCCAATAAACAAGAACAATGCATTGGGTACAGTGGTCCCATTGTCTTCTTGCATTGCTTATACAGTATACAAAGTTATTTGTTTTAAACAAGGGCAAGGAAGATTGTGAAGCAACTTAACCCAGCATAGAGATCTCGTTGTGTCACCTAGTTCACTGGACGTGGACTTACATGCTTTCTTTCAAGCAAGGGAGCCCGAAGCATGTGTTTTGAAGCACAGCAAAGTTTTTGAGATGATTGATGGCAGTATTAATAGTACTAATTCAAAATACCAAAAAGATACCTCAGATCAGCACTGCTTCGATCATCGACTGTGACAGCTTTTTCATCACAGGGAGAATCTAAAAGGCTTCCAGGTTTAGCAAGGTGACATTAAAAAGCAAACTTTAAATTTATTTGTCATTTTGTGTATGGCTTGGGAGTTTATAACAGACCTTGCAGTAACAGGTACTTTACAGGTATCAACTTTGCTCTTCAGACATGCAGCAAAATGTGGCCAGGTTCTGAAATATTGATATTCACAAACAAATTATCTGCTTTTTTACAAATCTTGTGTACACACTTCTCTTGTCCTATCCTCCATTGGAACTTATATTATTCCAAGTACCTGGAGATAGTTATTTAGTCTTCCTCCTTCCACAGTTTTCTATGTAGATCTCAAAACTACTTGTGAACATTTGTTGTTTCTTAAAAACACTGCTGTTTCATATTTTGGAAATGCTAACTTTGAATTCTCTCCTCACACCCATCCCAGATTTCTTATGTTATTAGGCCACTGATTAATACATATACTTGCATGCCTAGCAAGAAATATACAGGAGACCCAAACTGCCATAACTAAGTCTTGTATCAAGGGATCAAAATTGCACGTGGAGCCATACAGATCTGAATAGCTCTGATCCTGTGAGCTGCCAACTAGAATGATAAAACTTCATAAGGACTTACTTTCATTGGCATCTTTCCTTGTGTTTTTTATGAAGGCAGAAAATTTAGCAAACACATCGTTCCCTGCAGAGTAAGATTCCAGATGATTTGGTCCAAGTTTGGGATATCTGAAGAATTTAAGATATAAGAATTTAATTCTAACTCATTATGTCCCAAAATTTTATTCTGTAAGACTCACCTTTGTCGATTCTAACTCTTTAACCAAGTGCTACCCATTTTAATCTTTTCTATAACGTTGTCTCTTACTACCCACTGGTCTAAGAAAACAGCACAATACAATACCTTGGTGGTGCTAACTTTTCTTCTAGGAACTCTTCAATTTTATTCACATCTATTTTCACATCACCATCAAAAGTCATAAATGGAGGATTTGTTCCTGGAGCTAACTTCTGTAAATCTGCAGGCTTCCTAAAAACAAACAAACCCACAAACATCATCAAACAAATAATTTTTGAAAAGGAACTTGCCTACCCATTTTCATCTTTGTGTTTTTAGGTATCTATTGTGACATTAAAATACTGTCTGTATAATTGACTAATAATGAAACCTTAAGCAAACGTACTAAGAGCAGGTCCCATTGGCTTACTTCTAAGGAGACATTTCTACAAATGTCCTGCACTTCATCCTGTTGAAAACCTAGATTTGGATCATTAAATATCCAGACTTAGAGCAGTCTGGGGAAAGTTGATTGTGCTCAAACCTAACTGAATGTAATACAATACCTATCTTAAAACTCAGATATCTGCATACCTAGGTATGGCTCATTAAATCTGAAACCTTCATATTGGGTCTGAGTTTAATAGAAGACCTAATGGCCACAACAACAGTCAGCCAAATTTTAGGATTTCTCTATTTCAACTCCTCCACAGTAATTTTTGTACTGATGAAGAGTTCTGGGCAATGGAAAATAAAAATCATTACATGCCACTGAGTCAATTCTGACTGAAGGTGACCCTTTCCATAGTTTTCTAGGTATGAACTACTGAAAAGTGGTTTACCATTCCCTTTTTCTGGGGATACACTGGGACTGTGCAACTTGCCCAAGGCTACACAGATTGACACTTTTCCTGTGACACACAGCAGGCAACTGAGCTGTCACCACAGTGAGACATGTAAGTCAAAGAGTGCAAAGATTGTGGAATTTTTATTGCTCTTAATAAAGTTATGGCCTGCCTGTGGATCAAAGTATATGAATCACCCACAGAAACATTTGAGTAGTGAGCTTTTGATATGCAGGCTTCCAAAGACACTACATTTTTATTTTAAAAACTAAGAATAAAGTATAACTCACCGTTTCAAATCCACAGTTGTAACATTAAAAATAACACCCTTTAGCCAGAGAATCATAAAGAGGCGCTGAGAAAATGGACAGTTTCCAATACTTTCCCCATCACTTCCAGCCTACAACAAAAAATATTATTTTTAATTAAACCATATGGAGAATATCAATCGCTTTTGATAAAGAGCCCAAAATTCAGGCCTGCAGCCTCACTTAACTAATTTGTTTCAAAAAGCAAAAGCAAAGTGTGCTGCTTATATACTGCCCCATAGCTCTTAAAGCACTTTCTGGGCAGTTTACAAGTTAATTGCGCAGGCTACACATCAGTGCATTTTTCTCCACTGTTCTTCCAGTCAAATAAAAGACAAAGCAAAGTTGTTTTAAAAAAAATCCTGTCAGGTGTCTGTGCTCCTTTGCATCTGAACAAAACAAAGAAATTTTACAGATTTAGTTTTACAGAGGACCAAGTTGAGATGCCAATGCTGCCATAAAATTAACTCCATGACACTGTGCAAGGTGCTGCCTCTTAGCCTACTCCACCTCATGGTTGTCTCAAGCATAAAAGTAGAAGCAGCTGCTCTCCTTTTTTCCTTTTTCCTTTTTTTTTTTTTTTTTGGGGTCTATAGACAAGACTTTCAGAATATTACGCTGCTCCCTTCAACAACACAGGGCACTGGACCCCTGCTCAAAATCCATGTATAACTCTTATGCCCCCCAAAACATAATATAATATCGCACAGATTACAGACAAGTATAATAATAATAACAAAGGGCTGTCAAGTCTCTGTAAAGGTAGCTGAAGGACAGAAAAAGCCTCTATCAGAGGGGGAAATTGAGGCACAATCACTCCTCCTCCCTGCGCAACAGAGCGTAGTGGTGGTGGAAATCCCTGTACAACCAAAACCATGCTGTTCAGACCTGTGCAATTTGAGGGAAAACAGTGTATCTGCTTTGTAGGTGGCAAGAATGAAAGGTTAGAAACCAATCATGGAAACATAATTGTTATTCTGTTTTCTTCCTCCAAACACTGATGTGCAGCAGCTCCAACGTGAAGATGCATACTTAGCTAATATGCATTTGAGTTTTACAAGAATTAGGTCACTACATCCAATGTTTGTTAGAAGTGCAAAAAAAAAAAAAAAACACAATTTTTAAGGCTTATAGTTTCTTGCTTGGATGACTGTGTCCATAAGCAATGATTACATGGATTTTCTATATTTTTATCATAAACTACTCTTAGTGACATGTATTCTGTAATTTTTGCCAAATTATCTTTCTCCTGTAGTTCCCAGCTGATACAAAGGGTTATCCACATTCCGAAGTAGATATTCAGGGGCACAAGGGACCACAAGGTGACTCAATATAAGTAAAAAATCACTTCCCTGTCTTCTTCTAATGGGATCGACTGACTTACTGAGTGCCAATGAGATTTTTTTTAACAGCTCCCAGAACCCTGCCCTCCCCACTCTCCCAGATAATACAGGTTGTGTAAAATAACATTTTATAGCTCCAGTTCAACTCCACACCACTCTGCATCTAACTCGCTACAACTGCTTCTAAACATTAAACTGTTTTTAACATTATTAGAATTGTCATGTCATTCATACAGAATTTTTAGGAAAGGAAACAGTTATGAACTTTCTGTTACAGAGCACCTGTTTACATAGCTAAATGCAATGCAAATGCAATCATGAGTATTCTTCCAAAAAAACATGCTACCGTAACAAACCGCCTGATGTTGATCCCTTGTCAGGTTTAATATTACTATATGGGTCATAGAGCTAAATGACAATTTAAACAGGCCAATGGCGAGTGTCCTCTTTTGGAGCTTGGCTGAAACAGTGGGAGTAACAACACTGGCACTAGCAGATTGCAGTTAATTAATGAGTTCTTTTTTTTAATCTCAGGATGTGTGCAAATGATAGGAAGTCACCCCCAAATAAAAAAGAAACCTTTTAATTAGCTACAATCTGTCACTGTCTGTAACAGCATTCCCATTTTGCCAACAAAGCACTGCAAGAAGATATTGGCTCATAGTTCCAAAGGACTGAAGCATTTCTTCAAAATTAAGTTTCTTTTTGGTTTTGATATAAAAGATGTTTGGTTTGCTCTAATTCTTATCGATTTGTGTAAGGAAATACAGGCAAAATGCCAGTATGAATTTTCTTTAGTTACCATGGCAGTTCAAGATAGTCAAAATTAGCAGCCTCTACCTTTCTGTGTGACCTTCCATAAAGTGTCAATTTCCACACACCCAAATTCCTGACATAAAGCCAGATGTACAGAAAAAGAATGTATCACCATGACTCTTGACTCTGCATCACTTGTCAAAGAAAACATTGAACTGTCCTAAGTGTTTGGATGGAGCCATGCAACAACTCTATGTCATGAACCTTAAAACACACATAAGGAACAGATCTGGAAGGCTTACAACCAGGCTTTTGTCTATAGAAAGAGAAAATACCATAATATGATACCATGACACCTTGTGTCCCAGTCAGTCGGCATCTTCTACATTGCAAATCAGTCTGCCTACAAGAACCACAGTCATCATATCTAACCAGACTTTCAGTCTTTTCTCCTTCTTCCCCAGTCCCCCAAATTTTGTACTGACTGAAGACTGAAAATAGGCTTTAAAGTACGGCAATAATTTGTCATTTTTCTTGTCCACACCTCTCCCGCACTTTCCCCCTTTAATTCTGCCAATAGCCTCAGTTTAGTCATTTTAACTTCTACTGCCAAAAGTCTAGATTCATGATGACGGAGTGTAGCCTCAAGATGGAATTACTCTCAGCTTCCCTGACACACTCAAATCCCCTCATCATGTTAAGGTGTGCATCCTAGACCAACAATCTTGGTCTACAGGTGTAGACAGTACAAAATTGGGGGATAGAGAAAGAAGCAAAACATCTCAAAAACCAGACTTGCAATACAGACATTGCAGATTTAGCAGAAAACAAAGGTGTTGAGAGTTTGCCATTTCTCCCTTCTCTATAAACCAACAAGCCTGACTGGAACTGCTGCAGTTCTGTGCATTGCCCTGGGCGCTTTACATAGGCCCCTTGTGCTGGCTTTGGATAAGGAGAAACACCACAGTCTTAGTTTCAACAGAACAAGAAGATAATGAGACTTAAACACTCAAATTCCTTCAGTTAGTTAAAGTAGACATACAAGAAGTGGTTCAGGTTCTCTGTGCTACTTCCAGACAATAGGGTTTAAAATATGTTACAGTGCATTGTTATGCCTTTCCTTGTTATACAGGATCCACCATTAATAACACAAGACTTCATAAATTGAAGCCCTTTGTTTTTATTAATCAAACATTCAATGTTTCTTTAATAATAATAATAATAATAATAACAATAATAATAACAATAACAATAACAATAGCAATAATAATAATAATAATAATAATAATAATAATAATAATAATAATAATAATAATAATAATAATAATAATAATAATAATAATAATAATAATAATAATAATAATAATAATAATAAGTATATCTAAACAGTTGTAGGTTTTTCGGCTCTGTCTGTGTTCTAATTCCTGTCCTCTGAAGATGCTGGCCACAGAGACTAGTGAAACGTTAGGAAGAAAAACCTCCAGAACACGGCCAAACAGCCCAAAAAACCTACAACAACCATTGGATCCCGGCCGTGAAAGCCTTTGAGAATACATTATACCTAAATAGCTTCACTTGTCTTCACATCAGCCAAGAAGCACTACAGTTCTTCTGCAATGTTCTACACAGAGTAGGCACCTCATGTGCACAAACCCACAGCAGAAAACAATACAACCCCATGTGGTAGGGAAACTAGGTCAGTCCATATTTTACTTTATTTATTTTATTTTATGCATGAAAAGTGGCAGAGGTCACATTGTTAAAGAGAGAACCTGTGTGTGTGTGTGTGTGTGTGCGTGCGTGCGCGCGTGCGTGCACGCACACACACACGTATGTATGTATGTATGTATGTATGTATGTATGTATGTATGTATGTATGTATGTATGTGGGGGGTAGCAATTTATTGTTCCTCACGGTTTATCAGCCATGAACTGTGCTATCTGCTCATGCTTCAAAACATAAATGGGCAGCCCCATTAAATTAATTTGCATGAGACACATTACACACAGAATCCTTTGGCATGTAGGCATTTCATTTGAACTGAAGATATCATTTGATTTTCAGTCTGGAGGGAGTTATAGCATATCTATAGGCCACATGCAGAAAACACTTTGAACAGACAGATGATTGTGAGAAAACTACCATTATGAAAATGCCGTCTGTAATAATTTTTAATTATCTAATTACAGCACTCCTGGTATCCAAAAGCATTCTGTTCCACTATAATGAGCTAAAGAATATCTTTGGCATGCAAAAAGCTACCCAAAGATAAGCAAATCAGTTTGACCGAATTTCCACTGAAGAAATGAATACAGACTTAAATTTTTCCCATTTAAATGAATTGAATTAGCATATACAGTACTAAACTTTGGCTGGATGTATCCAAAAATATCTGTGTAATATTTCAGGTCTTTACTATATGCATTAAGTATTATAACGTGACATTTAACAAACCTGGATTTTGCAAATCTGTGCCACCAAGTGGTGGTTTAATACCTGAAAGTGACTATAATGGAGAACTTTGATTTGACAGTGTAGGAAAAAAGTATTCCACGGTGCAAAGCATCCTCTCCCACATATGATATTGATGCCTCTAAATCCATTCTTACAGTTGATACTATTCTTAACTGATACTGTGTATGTGCAATTAGGTGCCCTTCACAGAATTATTTAAATCATCTTATTTGCAATCTCTTCAGTGGTAGCTGGCAACAAAAGGAAAACTTGGCGAAATACATGCTCCTGTTCTGACCATAGGAGAAAAATAATCTCTTCTTCCTTTGCTTATATTGTACCAGCGTGCCCCTAATCTAAAACATGCAGAAATTCACCTCAGCTCTCTGTGGCTCAATCTGCTTTAATCACTAGCTAAATATATACATCCAATGGAAAATGGAGGTATATTCTTGCTTCAGGGCTCATACTATTGTTTCATCGTTGTTGTCTGTACTTTTATATTCTAAGCAACAACAGAAACAAAATTTAGGACAGGCAAAAATCTTGCGCAAAGTACTATGCTGTTGAATGAAGTTCAAAAACTTGGATACTGTATGCCTATAAATAGCATTGGATTAATGTATGTGTGTGAGACTGGGAACACCCTCAGAGGTGGTCAGAAGGGTGTACCGTCCATCTCTTTAAGAGGAAACGAGGGACAACTGACAGACCTAATGAAAGATTTACAGGAACTGAATTTAGAGACAGAAGTGAGAGAGGGTGCTATTTTGGAGGGGAAAGAGGAGCAAGAGGAAACAGGAAAGGAGGAGGAGGGGCAGTTGGTAAATTTAGGGGAAGGAGAAGCATGTTGGAGGGAGAAGGTGGAGGAAAAGGAAGATCTAATGGATTTGATAGAGGAAGACCCCTGGACAGGAGAATGGGTGGAATTTAAGGTGCTGAGAGACTACGCTGAGAAAGAGTGGAAGAGGCAGATATATAGAAAACCACCCTATTGGGGAGAGACAAAAGAGAGAGAGGGAAGAAATATAAAGCTTGGATACAGAGAGAGACCCAATGGAGGGAACGCAACCGAGGTATGGAGAGAGCTGGGAAACCCCGTGGGGTCAGTCCATTTCGCCCCAACCCAAGACCTACGCCGGGCAGAAGAGTCTGGGAGCCACAGGTGGGCTGGATATTTCACACACACCCCTCAGTGAGGCCGAGAGTAATGGCACGTCCAGACGATCTGGGCTGTGAATCTAGATGGTACGATCATGTTTGGAATCCTTCACCTCTCACTTTGAAGGGGAATCTGTTACTGTTTGAGGATGAGAAGTTTGGCACCGTCTCTGCAAAGCAAGAGGCTGATGTTGTTGACAGAGACCATAAAAGTTTGTTACTAAATAAAGACATTTTATTGGAAACAACTGAAGCGTCAGAGTCATCTTCGCACCACGATGTTGCACAAGGAGGAAAAGGGGCTGACTGGGATCACAATGTGATATTCTTAGCCTAAGTATCACAAAAGAGAATTATTTTTCATTATAAATTCTGCTGAAATATTAGGTCCACAATTTTATGAATAGTTCATAGTAAATTAAATAGTAAGTTAAAGTGCACTAAGTTGGTCATATTTCTGAGGAGCCATATATAGGATTGCTCTGCCAGTTTTTTCCATGTTTGTCTTATACTGAGTCCAACAAGGTCAGAAGTACACAAGCAACAAATCAAATTCTATTTGCTATTTATCCTGTTACAAGAATTATGCTTTCACTACACCAGTGCTATTTCTAATCCGCATTTAATAATATGGCAGGAGACCAGCTGCACACTGTACATCAGTAAGAAAAAAAGCTTTTATAGCCTTGTTAAATTCTTAAAGGGAATTATTTTAACAAAAGAGCATTATATTCTGGAACACATTATAGGGCTGGGAAAAGGAGATTAACTGGTATTTTAATTACACATCCAATTCTTTTTGGTTTAACATATGATACTTCTTTTTTATATATTTCTCACGAAATAGAAACCACATTTAAAGGAGGAATCTATACAATATGCCATGAACAAATAATGAGGTAGGAGAAATGGAGGGGATTTGGCAGGAAGGAAGCATAGTGGCTGGTAATCCTAATTCCTGTTTGGGGGCCAAACTGGAGAGAGAAAGAGTTTAAAATAGAAAATAAAATGGTTCCTGTTAGGGATGTGCACTGTTTTAGGATAAAATGGCAAAACACAGTGGATTAGTGATAATTTTGTGATTTGGGATAACCACAGAGCCTTGGATTGTCTCCCAGGGAAGAGCAATACTTCCATGAATCCTTCATGTCCCATTCAGCGTTCACAGGGTTTAAAATCCTGATAGCAGTGATTTAAACTGAGGAAAGGGGGAATAGAAAGTAATACACAGCTATCAGTGGGCAGAGTTGGCTTTGCTAAAAGAGAAGGCAAGTGACAGTTGGAACCACCACCACCCCATAAAGCCCAAGATTTCTCTTGGACACGTGAGGCAGTTGGCTACATGCAGTGTATTTCCTTGCAGCCACTCTACCAGCCATTTCATGTAGCTGCAGAACAAAGTAAGGGAGCTTGTGTGCTCTGGAATATCCTTTTCTCCCCTTTGTTCTCAGCTTCATTTAACAGTGCTAGGATTCAATGGCTGGAATCCAGCAGTATGTCACAACAAGTGTAGGCTCATTGAATCAGGCAAATTTCTACATGCTGAAAAAGACTAGGATGCCTGCTAGGTATCTGGCTGTGGAGCCAGTGGTTGGGAGTTTGATTCCCCACTGTACCTCCTCCAAAAGGGCTAGACTTGATGATCTATAGCACAGGTTCCCAACCTGGAGATCACAACCCCCAAGGGGGGCACAAAGTGTTTTCTGGACGATCGCCAATCTGTTACTCTATGGAACAGAGAGGGGAGACTGAGGGTGAAATAAAGTAGGGAGAGAGATCCTCTTATCAGAGAAAGAGTGGACTGAAGTATCCTGTTTCAGGGAGATGCTACATAGGAGGATAGGACTGAGGAAAGCATGGGAGGGAGCCGAAGCAATTGTAATCACTGAAGGAAAAGAGAGAGAGGCACCCTGCCCAGAGTGAATGAAAGAAGGAAGGGGAGGGAAGATGCAGGGCTGAAATCGGGTAAGGGAGGGGGAGAAAGAGGAAAAGGGGGATCCAAGTGTCAATGGAAAATCTGCCAAAAGATCTCTGGCTTGGTGGTGGGTGGAGAGCTGTATGTAACAGAAGAGGGAAATAGAGGTTGCCAGGCAAGGAAAAGCTCTCCCAACCCATAAGGAGGCTGTAAAGTCAGAAAAGGAGCAGGCAAAGAGCTAGATCAGCTCAGACGTCTGCTCCAGCTGGGGTGGGCCAGGCTGGGCCACAGCTTTCGCTTTCCAGGAGGAGTAAAGGCAGTGGGAAATGAAGAAAGGGAGGGTGAGAGAGAATGAGATGAGGGCCGCTGTTGCTACTCTTGCTGCTGCTTACTGGCGTTTCCCGGTTCTTCCAGGGAAGGGAGCTAGTAGCATTACCTGGGAGCCTCACTCATTTTTCTCATTGACTCTGTTCAGACAAGAAGGGAGGAAAAAAGGGAGAAACAAGGAAGGGTTTTCATTAAAACGTGATTGGGGAAGGGAAGGTGCAATCAGCGGGGCGTCATTGCTACCATCTGTACCTTTGAATAAGAGTGGGTAACTTTATTTCCATGTGGTGGACAAAAATATATGTTTACTAGCAGCACAAGTGATTATTTAGTAACCTTTTGACACTTAATTTCTTTGTTCTTTAATCCATATAGAAGCAGATACAGCAAATGGAAATGCATAAGGTTCATTACTGCATCATGGGATTTTATTATCAGCATAAAAATCAAATAACCTTCACATGTCATTATGTAACACAACAGAACAACCTGATTCTAAGAACAAGGACTGTGTGATTCTCCAGATAGTACAATACTAGTGAAACATTTGGGTTGCATGTCTCTGGAGCAATGATAGTCAACTGAGGGATTAAAGGCTGAAGATAATGTTATGTGACCTGTACTATCACCTTTCTGTTTAGTCTCTACTGCTTTGCCCCCATTGTATTGTCCCGTTTTACTTCTGCCAGCCTCCCCCTTTTGGATCAATAGCAGCATTTCCGTTTCAGTGATTCTCCTGCAGGGCAGAAGCAAGGAAGAGGGATAGAAGAAATCCTATAATGGAGGAGAGGATGATGCATGATGTCATGTGGGTAAGTAGGAGAAGTCAAAGATCAAGGACAGAGGAGGAGGATTATCTAAGACAGTGGTTCCCAACCTTGGGTGCCCAGATGTTCTTGAACTACAACTCCAAGAAATGCTGGCCAAAGAAGCAGCACTGCTTAAGATGGCATGCTTAAGGGAAAGGTAGGCACAGAAGTGCTAGATTGCAACATATAAATGATAGACAAACATTTTTCATCAGGAAGTAGACAGAGATGCACTGCATTTTCCAGTTCCCCATAAAACATGTTGGAACAGGAAAGATACATTCATGCAGCCAGAAAATAAAACATGCAGGAAAATTGGAAAGAAGATCAATCAGTCAAGTCATTTGTGTATATTATTTTACCTAGCACCAACATTGCTTTCTTTCAGATGTTAACAAAAACCTAGTTACTCATTTAGGCTTTGTAAGAACTATGTTCTTCACTTATAATCATCATCATTATTTGGAGCTCTCATCAATGTATATGTTTGACAGGTGTGTGGTTGTAAACTTCCTATAATCAATGCTGATGTGTAGAATAATAGATATTACAGCTTAGTGATAAAAAGAGGTGTTAAAGTACCAGCTGGTACTGGGATGCATAGTTGAAAGTTTCTCTCCATTTGCACCAAATATAAAATTAATTAGACCTTCGGGTATAACAATGTAAACTTCTTCCTCATTTGCAGAAACTCAGCAAGCACATTTAATTGATGACATTCCAGCCCATTCTGAGACAATATTTGGTGAAACAATATGTTTTGAGTACATCAAACCTTCACTGGGAAAGGATGCCAAGATAATTTCTATAAAATTCTAGAACATGCTTGAAATTTCCAGAATCAGTTAAATATTATGCAGCAAAATCATTTGTCTACTCAGAAGAAATCCACAATGTGCTCAACAGACTCTCAGATAATAGAGTACAGGACTATGACTAAATTTCAAATGTTTCTATAGTCATTTGATATAAATCATAAGAAGAACATAATTTTCTTCAAGAAAATATTCTCACACTTTATAATAAATTTTAACACAATACTAAATAACTAGTTGTGTGCTCATTCTATACTAATGCAAATTGGGAAACAATCTGATTTTAATAAATAAAGAAATAAAGCTATAGGAATCAACGACAGGGGCTTAAACCAGAACAAACACTTGGAGAGTTATGAAAGGAATTCATAATGCCAGCTTCTCTTAAGCTGCATTATAGAACAGAACGATTTCTGCATTCACTTCCTATAACAAAACAGCAGCAAAGCTGATTGTAAGAAGCTGGTCATATAGAAATCTTTGCTTTTATATTTAACTTTAAAGATTCATAACTCATTATTATTATTTAGCACCCATTACATAAAAATAAATGTGTTATTAACATGTTACTAATACATTAATTTTAACTTGATTTTTAATTAGTTGTTTTAAGACTTTAAAATAACAAATGTAGCCAAAATGCTATAAAATCTTCCCTTGACCCTTAAAAATAACACTTTGGAAGTAATGAGTAAATTTTATTCATTACACACACCCACAAACAGAGAGTTAAAGTTCATGTAATTATGTTTTTCAAAGATGTCTCTTATGTTGTCACTACCTTCTCAAGCAAGACAATGCAGCTAATGTTGTTATTTCTAACACATTGCTTCCAAGATCTGGTCTCATCCTCTATGATCTCAAGTTCAACTGCATGCCACTGCAACAGTCTCACAGCAGAAAAGAAATAAAAAAATGAATTCTGTTGCACCCTAAAAGACTAACAATGTTCATTTGGCATAAGCTTTCATGGCCACAAAAGCTTATGCCATGTAAAACCTTTTAAAAAGCAGGCTACAGTCCACAAAAACATGTGCCAAATAAAACATGTTCGTCTTTAAGTTGATAATGAACAGAGAGACAACAGCAATACTCCTGGTACACACTGGTGTGATAACAACTCACAGCTTGTTAAAGGTACAGATACATCAGTTCAGCATAACATCCATGAGGGCAAATTATATTTCCAGAATATTGCAAGGTTGGTTCCTCACAAACCACTAATTCCTCATTAACTAACATGTACTAACACTGTTGTTCCCAATGTTGTGTAACCCAGATATTCTTGGGCTACAGTTTCCAGAATCCCTGGCCAGCACAGCTAGTGGTGAATGCTTCTGAGAGTTTTAGCCCAAGAACACCTGAGTTACCCAAGGTTGGGAACCATTGTACTAACATATCACCATCACGTGTTTACAGTTCCTCCACTTCTCATTAACTAGTTCAAACAATTCATTGTGATTACTTACACCACATATTTTATGTTAACAATCTTATCACAGCTTGCCTCTTAGATTTCATAATTCAAACAGATTCCTATTCTTACATTTTAGTCAAGTATCAAAACCCACAAACTCCAAGTTATGACTCTTTAACATGAAGATATCAATTATCCTACAGCGGGCATCCAGTAATCTCTCATTTCAGATGGTACTTTCTTCAGGTGTCTTACCTGTGGAATCTGATAATTATGAATAGTATAAGTTATTTCATTGTTATAACTTATTGTTATAACTTATATAATTCATAATTATTGGCTCTCATACCTAAGGCACCTGGAGAGGGTATCATCGGAAATAAGAATTGCCGGATGCATGTCATGAGATAATTAATGTCTTCATGTTAAAGAGTCATACCCTGGAGTTTGTGGGTTTTGATACTTGGCTAAAGTATAAGAATAGGTATCTGAATTATAGTCTTAAGAGGAAAACCATGTTAAGATTGGTAGCATAAAATATATGGTATAAGCTCTCACTTTAAATTGTAATAAGTAATCAGAATGAATTGTTATAACTAGTTAATGAGAAGTAGAGGAATTGTAAACACATGATGGTTACATGTCAGTAGATATTAGTAAGGAACCACATTACAATATTCTGGAAATGTCATTGGCCTTCATGGACATTTCACAACAGTATGTACCTGGATTACTTTTTGTGGATAGTCTAAATTGTCCCAAGACTTTATTAGTTTTATCACAGAAGACAACACAGCTATCTTCCTTGCGCACGAGGAGGTGTGAAATTTTTAAAGAAATTTTGTATGTATAGAATGTTAAAATTAAGGAGACTGTAAAAAATTCAATCTTGAAAATGTACATTGTACTTTAAAATGAGGTTTGAACAACAGTTTACTAAAAGTCTGTGCAAAACAATAATCCAACTGCAGCCAAGTCTGAAAGGAAGGTCAATGTAATATAATATTGCCTTGCAAAAGAATATTTTTCATAGTTGATCAGTTGAAAGTGTAAACAAATGATAAGAAAATATAAAAGAACTGAGAAAAATCCTCCTAGAGTCCCAAAATATGGATAGAGCAAATTGGTACCTGACCACCTTTGTTCACCAGCACTTTACACTCATGACAAATTACTATGGGACCAGTTAGCTATTTCTGCAAGTGCAGGGAACTACTTAGTCAAAACAAAAGCAATTATCTGCCATAGTAGCAATTTGCCAGTCTCACAATTAATGGGAGTTGTACTTTGTCACCCTGGTAAAAGCAATAGAGATTTCCATTGAAAAAAAATTCTGACCAGCAAAATTCAGTTGTTTACAGTTCAAGCGAACAAGTTGAAGGGAGGCAAGAGAACATATGCAAGACAATATGCTACACATGCCACACACACCAGATACCAACCACACAGATAACAGGTACAAGATGCCAATAAGCAGGTGGGAGCAGCAAAGACTTCAAGGGTTTTCCTTCATAGTTGAAAATTGGCACATGGCTGGCTTGGCTGGGTGAGAACATTGTTAATAATTTTCTTTTTATGCTTAAAGGCTAAGAAGTATATTTTTGACTTTCATATATTTTAACTTTTAAGAACTTTGGTATTTTAGGAATGTACTCTCTGCCCTTTGCCTGTGCCTTTTAAGGCTATAAGGTCGTGTATTTTTTGACTGAATCATGCTTTCAGTTCTTATCTGTAACTTTTATAGCTAAAAACTATAATAGCTATAACATTTTTAACATCTACAGTATATGAAGCCACTATATAAAGGTAAAGGTTTCCCTTGACATTTAGTCCAGTTGTGTCCGACTCTAGAGGGCGGTGCTCATCCCCGTTTCCAAGCCATAGAACCAGCGTTTGTCCGTAGACAGTTTCCATGGTCACGTGGCCAGCGCGACTAGACACGGAACGCTGCTACCTTCCCACCGTGGTGGTACCCATTTATCTACTTGTATTTTTACATGCTTTCGAACTGCTAGGTTGGCAGGGAAGCCACTATATAACATCCATATAATACTCCAATGCTTTTTAAATGAAATCATTTGGAGTTTGTTGTCATCAGTATGCAGATGACACACCACTCTCTCTCTTAATTTCTTCACCTGCAGGTGATGTAGTACAGGTCCTTGAGCACTGTCTGGCAGCTATAATGGACTGGACAAGGGCCAACAAATTGAAACGGAATCCAGATAAGAGGGAGATCTTATTGTTGTGAGGATCATCAGTCTGGTTAGGGGAACATTTACTTGGTCTCAGTGGGATTACCCTTCCCCTAAAGGATTAGGTTCACAGTTTGGGTTCACTCTTGAACCCAGCTCTCTCTATGGAGGCCCAAATATTTGCTGTGGCCAAGAGTTCCTTTTATCAACTTCAATTGATTGACCAGCTGCATCCCTATCTGGAGAATAAATGCCTAACAACAGTGGTTCAAGCATTAGTAATCTCCAAAATAGACTACTGGAACACTATGTAAGGCTGACCTTGAAGTCAGTACAGAAATTTCAGCATGTACAAAATGCAGCAGCCAGACTGATCACAAGTACCAACAGACATGAACACATATCTCTGATCCTGGCACATCTCCATTAGCTTCCTGTTAGTTTCTGTGGTCAATTCAAGGTGCTGGTCATCGCCTATAAACCCCCAGTTTAAACATCTTTCCTACAAAACAGCTACCCATTCGATGCATTCTTTGTCCATGATGTTAAAAATTGTGACACCTAAGGAGGCCAAAACAGTGAATATCAGGATAGGGGCTTTTTCAGCTGTGGTCTCCTACCTCTCAAACAAAGCTCCAACAGAGGTTTGCCAGAAGCCTTCCTTCTCAATTTCCAAAAAATTAGTTAAAACAGAATTATTTAAAGCTGCTTTTTGTTAGTCCTTCTTACCTGAGATGCCCAAATTTGTTTATTTATTTAAAGATAGGTTTAGTTAATTACAGTGGTTTGATCAGTTTTATATTTATTTGTATATTGTATTAATTTTTTATGTGATTTAGTGTGACTATGTTGTGAACTACCCTGAAAGTGCTTGCAGTATGGGGCAGTATACCAAATCAATGGTCAGTGGCCATGATCTTAGGTTTTTTTTGATGTTGAGCTTCAGACCATTTTTTGCGCTCTCCTCTTTCACCCTCACTAAGAGATTCTTTAATTCCTCCTCACTTTCTGCCATCAGAGTGGTATCATCTGCATATCTGAGGTTGTTGATATTTCTTCCGGCAATCTTAATTCTGGCTTGGGATTCTTCCAGTCCAGCCTTTCGCAGGATGTATTCTGCATATAAGTTAAATAAGCAGGGGGACAATATACAGCCTTGTCGTACTCCTTTCCCAATTTTGAACCAATCAGTTGTTCCATATCCAGTTCTAACTGTTGCTTCCTGTCCCACGTATAGATTTCTCAGGAGATAGATAAGGTGGTCAGGCACTCCCATTTCTTTAAGAACTTGCCATAGTTTGTTGTGGTCCACACAGTCAAAGGTTTTTGCGTAGTCAACGAAGCAGAAGTAGATGTTTTTCTGGAACTCTCTGGCTTTCTCCATAATCCAGCACATGTTAGCAATTTGGTCTCTAGTTCCTCTGCCCCTTCGAAATCCAGTTTGTACTTCTGGGAGTTCTCGGTCCACATACTGCTGAAGCCTACCTTGTAGGATTTTGAGCATAAAAGAAGGCTAGGCTTTGCCAACTGGTGGCTTGGAGTGAGCTTTTTGGTGTCATGACAGCTTTTCCAGCAAGTGACTGCAGTGCTTTTGTTTTGTTTTGTTTTGTTTTTAATTCCTGCTATCTGGTATAGCGCTGTATCAGATATCAGGAATTTTTTAAAAAACACAGATTGAATAAATTGATTTCACTTCCACCTTAACAAATAAATGGACCTCTGGTGGAGGAGAGGAGCAGAAAAATCTGTTTCCCTGGCACCACACATGCTCATACCTCATATGTATGCCAAAATTTAAATTGTGTGGGTTTTTTTTTAAGCAGAGCCCAATATAACAGTGGTTTTTTATTGCCAGTTGGATTAAGCCCTAGGTTTTATTGATTCAGTGGGCCTACTCTAGTTGCAATTTACTACTGGATTTCAGTCTTTAAGTTACAATTTATATTGTAAGCTGTAAGCAGGCTGTTGCTTCTCTTGTTAAACCGCAGCAGCATGAAATGAATCCTGTGTAATAGTCCTGTTTTTTTTGGTCTGGGGGTGAGAATAGAACCAACTCTCAGATAGACATCTGACCTGCAATTCATCTAAAATTGCTCTTTAGTTTGTAATTATAGTCATTACTCAACCATAACAATAAAGCTGCATGCCTTTTAAATTACCTGAGTGAATCTCATGACTATAAATCAAAACACATGAAATAGCTCTAAACCTCTCTTCTTTCTGGTCATAAATTCACATATTTTTACCACTGATACATTCTTCACTCCCAGATAAGCTAGATTTTCAAGCTGCCATACATGTACAGGCTCCAAATGTTCAAGCTAGTCCATAGTAGAATAGAATCTTTGCAGAGCATTGTTGATTAGTAGTAAACAGGAAAGTAATGTTACCAGTATCAACTGTATATTTTTCATTCAATAACTTTACTTAAAAATGTGAGTTAAAAATCTTAACTGACATTCTTCTTTGTGTTTTTAAATGACACAATGATCTTGACCTCAGAAAATGAAACAACTGCTAGGAAAAAACATTAAAGCTCAGTACTGAGTGCTTCTTCACTTTTAAAAAAACTCAGCAGAAACAAAGTCTGAAATATTGGATGAAAATATCTGTAACATGTCTTGGTTTTATATTGTACAACAACTTCTTGGTAATGTTAAAGACACGACCTCTCAAATTTACTGTCTGTAAGCGATATAGTGCTTCTAGAGCACAAGACACTACAATATACTATTCCCCTCTTTAATCATGAAGTCAGAAGTAGACTTATCTTGGAGTTTAATAACCAAATCATCTTAGCAAAACTGATTTTTTATCTGACATATTTGAAGAGTACTTAGCAAAGGTTGCTTGCTAAACAAAGCTTAGCAAATGTTCTTTATGGTAACGGAATGACCTATGTAGCTTACCCACACAGTGTAGTCTTATACCAAATAAAAGCGAGACAATTTACCATTTGTGATGGGAAACACAAAGGATTTTTTTTTTGATCAATTTCTGTTTTTGAGAAAGGATGGGGAAGTTTTTGAGGACCCTGAAGAAGATGCAAAGCTGAGTACAGAAATTCCCTATGGGGAGAAAGGCAGCATACTTAAATAAATAAATAAGCAAGCAAGCATGTTCTATTTCAGTTTCAAATGTTTGGTTTGCCTCTTTACAAACTACAGGCCACTCTACTTCAGTCACAGAGTAGCAAACAAGTGGATTTTACCAGTACATCTGTAGTGGGGATTCTTAGCGACTTTAACCAGGATGAATAGGAAACCAAAAGATGAGTAATTCATATGAAACCAAAGCTCTAATATCATCAGGGTAGGGCTTTAAATCAGAAGTCCAAGACTTCTACTCAACAGAAAGCACCGATGGGTCCACCAAATCAGCAGGGCTGGCTTGCCATAAAAGGAACCCTAGACATGGGGCGGGGGGGGGGGAGACCCCAACTGCACCTCCACTCCAAGATGTTACTTTGTGCAATCGATGTTGGGGCGCATGAGGAAGGGCTTCTCTGCTCCCATTCCCGAACACTCTTTCCAGAGGCTCTCCGACCCGCAGAACCACGATCCGCAACTACGACCGAGGACGAAATCCCTCCCTTCCAAGAGAATGCTACGTTACCTTGACGAAGAGGGAGATGTCATGCTCTTGCTTCTCCTCGGCCGGCGCCGCCAGTAGGCTCTGCGTCTCTCCCGCTGGGGGGGCGGCTGCTTCCTCCTCCTCCTCTTCCTCTTCCTCCTCCTCCTCCTCTTCTTCTTCTTCCCGGCCCTGCACGCCATTCACCTCCAGGGCACCGTCTAGTTCCTCGGCCCTGCCAGAGGGGCCCTCGGGAGTCTCGCCCTCCTCTACCTGGTTGGGGCCGCCTTCCTCCTCGCCTCGCGCGCCCTCCCTCTCGCCGGGGGCCGTGCACTCCTCCGGCGACCCCTCCGCTTCCGCCGCCTCCGCCGCCCTGGCTTCGAGACCTCCGGGGGCTTCCGCTCCGTCGGCTTGGGTTTCCTCCCTCGGGTCTCTCGCTTCCGCGGCCCCTTCCTCCTCGGCGGGGCGTTCTGCCACTTGGGCATCGCTTGAGGGACGGTCTCCCCTCGCGGTGTCTTCTCCCGACGGAGCCTCCGCCGCCGCCGCCGCCGGCTCCTGCTCTTCCCCGCCGCCGGCTTCGTCGCCCTCCTCCTCGGCCTCTTTCTCCTCCACCGCAGCCCCCTCGGGCTCTTCTTTTCGGTCCCCTTCTCCCGGGACCGTCTCATCCCCGGCGGGCTCCCGCTCCTCGCCTTGGACTTCCGCCGCGCCCTGCCCGGGGCCGCTCTCCTCCCTCACGCCCTGCTGCCCTTCAGCGCTGACTTCGCCGTCGGGCGGCGGCGCTTCACCGGCGCTCGGGCTCTCGCCGGCTTCTCCCTCCGGTTGCGGGGGCGGCGCGGCAAGGGCGGCCTCGGCAGGATCCCTGCCCTCGGCTTCCTCCTCCTCCTCCTCGGCACTCTCCGCGTCGGCTGCGCCCTGGGCGCTCGGACTCTCTCCGGCCGGGGCTGCGTTCGGCTCTCCGGCTTGCCCAGCCGCGCTCGCCTCGCCCCCTTCTCCGCTCCTCTCAATATCCGGAGTTGCCTCTCCGTCCGGGGTCGTCTCCGCGTCCCCTGGCTTTGGGTGGCTGCCGGCGCGGCTCCTGCTGGCGGTGGCGGCGGTGGTCTCCTGGCTCTCCCCTTCGACACCTCTTTCGCCCGGGTCTGCCTCGTCGGGCGGCCGGTTCTGAGCTTCGTCCTGCTCAGCAGCGGAGGCAGCCGGGGTCGCCTTGGTGGAGACCTCCTTTCCCTTCTCTTCTGCCGCAGCCCCGTTCTCGTTCCCGCCTTTCCCTGGCACCTCTTCTTCTTCGGCAGCCGGTGCCAGAACCGGCTCAAGTGGCCCCTGCGCCTCTGCCATGACGCCTGCCTCAGGGAAAAGGTTTGCTGGTTCTCGGCGGCAGGTGCGCGTCGCGTGGACCAAGGGCGCTGCTGCGTTGGGCTGCCTCAGCTCTCGGGCACTCGCGCGGCCGCTATGGCGACTCTGCCCTCCCTGCGCTTAGAGGGGGATTAAGTCTGGGACTTGCCCAGCTCCAAGGGTCACATTCTCAACTGCCCGTGAGGGAGCTTGGCCGGAATGATGTGCGCATGCTCGAGAGCAACAGATGAAGCAAGCGGCCGCCCTCACCTTTCCCCGCGCCTCGACTTCAAGGGGATTTTGCTCCCTGGGCTAAGCGGGAAGGAGAAATGCGGACGACTTGGGTAACTTGGTGGCAAACTTGGGGATCTAACGGAAAACTGACAGGTGCGAAATGCAGGGGGAATTCAAAAGCCATTACCCGGCACTACTGCGAAAAAAGGGGGCCAAACGACAGAGACAGAACAGGTGGCAAAAGGCTAAGAACAAAAAGGAGCAGATGGGGAAACTGGGACAGAACGGTTGGGGTGCAGTTACTTAGCCTAGAGCTTTCTGTCCAGAGCGTTCTTCTTACCCGGTGTTTCCTACGATTGGTTGTTACTATTATTTCTGCTTTTCTGCCTCCTTTTGAAACACATTATGCCCAGCTGGTGTCTGTTAGAGCTGAGGCAGGCATTTGTCCTGTTAGAAAACTGGCTTAAGGGAGGCATACTGGAAAGTATATTGTGCTCAGCATGGGTTCAGTAGATTTGCACAGTCTCCACAGGAGGCAAAGGGCCCATGTATTCATTTTTCAATGTCACCCTCTTCAACTCCCAGTGAAGTACACATTTTACAATACCCCCATCACCACTCAAGATATTCCGGCAGTTCTGTATGATAGTGCAGTAAATAATACTTAACTTAATCTATTCTCATAGCATGGTCAGTTTTTCATACCTCACATCGTTAGAAGCTGAATATGCTTTACGAAGCTGGACCAAATTTTGATCTCAGAATCCCAGAGCAGCACTAACATGGAATAACAGATGAAGAAAATGTGTGAGAATTTTCCCACTTGTACTAATTAAGTCATGCAAATTACATACTACTTTAATCATGGTTCTGGTTGTTTTATTGATGAAGCTTAGTTTGTTGGTGAAGCTGGGATTGTTTGTCGTTATGTGTACATTGCAGAAATGGCCCTGTTGCCTACATTTTTCCTGATGGTTGTGTCACTCAGTTCACCAAAGACCCAGTGGAAATCTGTATCTTTCTTACAACATCCTACTTGCAGTGGAGTGTGTTCCAGATACCTCAACTTCAGCTTCCCTTAGAAACAGTTGGCTCAGCTTGGGATCAGATTTGTAGTTCCAAACATCTTGCAGGCATCACATTGGGGAAGCCTACCTTACATTGTGACCGAGAGGAGACCGATACCATTAGCTAAGCAGCAGAGCACATGCTTTGGAAGCAGAACTCTCAGGTGCAAACCTTGGTATTGCCACTTTGGTTCTAAATGATCAAGCACCACATAAAGCAAAAGACTTCTGCTTGAGATTTGCCCAGTCTGGACCAAAGTTGGAGAACTGCACCCCCACCCCCATCCCATTTTGTTCAGTTTCATTTCTTATCAGTCCCAGGCAGCCTGGGCAATGGTGAGGGATTATGGTAGCAGCAGTTCATTAACATCTGGAGGCCTAAAAGTTCCTCAGCTATGGAGTAGACAAGATGGATGAGATTTCTATTTTGACCTAGTATAAAGCAGTGGTTTACGTTCCACAGAAATATATTCCCTAGTAAGGAGTTTGGTGCTAAGGATCTGCCCACTAACTTATCAAGTTCTCATGTTGGAAGGATGGGCTCCCTTAGTCATCCCATCCTATCAGCTTGTGAGTGCAAAATACTAAATACTTGGGTGAAACTCTTGGCAAGAAAAACTGGACATTACAATGCCAACACATAGTGTCCCACTAGCATATGGCAACACTCATAGGAAAGGAGGAAGATGGAGATGGTGGCAGCGACGGCACCTTCTTTTTCCTGACTATTCTTCTTGCCTACCTCCATAGTACAACAGTGTGAATAATTCTTCACTCTGAGGGTCTTCAAAGCATTTGGAGAGGAGTGACCAAAGCAAGTGTCTGCCTCAGGGCCAGGTATTATTTACATAGCTGATTCAGAAGCACCAAGTAATAGAGATGGGCAGATGGTGGCAGATCAGGCAACAGTGAGTGGGAGGTGGTGGTAGCAGCTCTGCTTCAGCTTGGCTAGACGGAGGTCCTGAGGGTCGGCGGCCCCTCCATTGGTGGTTTGGGAAACTCCCTCTCTTTTGGGGGGGTGACTCTCACCGCGAAGAGTGAGGTTCGCAGCTTGGGGGTCCATCTGGATCCGGCGGTCACCATGGAAACCCAGGTGGCGTCAGTGATCCGCTCCGCCTACTTCCATCTGTGGCGGATTGCCCAGCTGCGTCCCTATCTTGATGGTGGGGCGCTCACCACCTTGGTCCATGCGCTTGTAATCTCGAGATTAGACCACTGCAATGCGCTCTACGTGGGGCTACCTTTGAGATTGATGCAGAAGCTTCAAATGGTGCAGAATGCGGCGGCCAGACTTCTTAGTGGGATGAGAAAACATCAGCATATTTCTCCCACCCTGGCTGCCTTGCATTGGCTGCCCATTCGTTTCCACATTGATTTCAAAGTGTTAATGATTACTTATAAAGCCCTAAACGGTTTAGGACCTCGATACCTAGCGGAACGCCTTTTCCCACCTAGATCTACTTGAATCACTCGCTATAGCCAGGAAAGACGGTTGAGGGGCCTAACGCCGAGGGAGGCCCGGAAAGAAAGAACAAGAAACCGGGCCTTCTCGGCAGTGGCCCCTCGACTCTGAAACAGTCTCCCGTCAGAGATCTGCCTGGCTCCCTCGCTGGGTGTTTTTAAGAGCCAACTTAAGACCTGGCTCTTTAGGCAGGCCTTCCCTCCTGTCACTACTTGATTTTTATTTTTTTTATCTTTATTTTCCATTTTACTTTTCCACTTTGATCTTTATCTTTCCATCTTAAACGATATCATTATTGTTGTTTAAATTGCTGCTTTTAACTGTTTTTATGCTATTTCTATTGTAAGCCACCCAGAGTAGACGTTGTCTAATTGGGTGGGGTATAAGTTTAATAAATAAATAAAATTGGCTAATGGCCAGCCCAGCCCTGGTGGCTGACCAAACATGTGCTGGTTTACAGTGAGTTGTGTATTTAAGGATTATTCTCTCTTTCCCCCCCCCCTCCTGCCCCCCACTGAGAAGGGATCTGAACAGAGCTTGGAACTCACTAGGCATTTTTCCTAATAACTGACGGGTAACTATGTTATATAACAAATGTAACTTGACAAGGAATAACTTCACTCCTTTTGAAGTATAATTGTGCTTTTTAATTACTGTTATGCTTAAGGGGTTGTGGACTCTTTAAATGGTGGAGAAGTGTTATTCCATGGCTCAAGTGGTGGCTTGTGCTATGCTTCATACTCCTGCCTCATGCTATGTTGTGGGTGTTGAGAGAACAACAAGGTGAACAAGAAAATAGTGTTTTTGTCATTACAGACCAATTGTTTTTAGCCTGGAATGAGAAAAGTAACTTTTGGGGGCTATAGCTCCCACAGTCCTAAAGCCAGCATGGCCACCTGTTCAGTCTTTTTGCTTGCACAATAAATAGTCTGCTGTATGAGGGTTTTCTAGAGTTTGAACAAGATCGTATCTTGTACCTCCTTGTGCAAGGTGGGGCTCCATTGTCTCCACTTCTGCAACAGAGATCAAGCAGTACTGTGCTGAGGCACAAGATCCTGGCCAAAGAGTCTTGGGGAATCTTAAATGCTAACAACTTTTATTTCAGATAAGCTTTCACTGGCTCTAATCCACCTCTTTGAAGCAATCAAAGACATAGCTGAATTTCTTGTGTCTAAAGCTGTGCACGTTATACAGATCTGATGCAGGTATATCCAAAGAATTAGCACAAAAGCTTACACCAAATAAAACAAGTTTTAAAGGTGTCACAAGGCTCTGTGGGTGCTGATGCCCTTTAATTTTAGTTGTATTTGAGAAGCAGAAAAGTAACAAATTATCTTTTTAAACTGTTATCTTTTTAAACAAAAATGAAATGCTAATGAAAACTAATAACTTTTGTGGACCTTGAAACTGTAAATGACTCCTTTAAAAACATTCTCCATGCTCTGGATCTGAAATAAAGTTTCTCCGACAGAATGTCAAGGTTTTAAAGGTTTACAGTGTGAGATATTCACAGAATATACAGGTAAAACAAATCAATACTTTAAAAAGGAAAGATAATGGGGTATCTTCACACAGCTTCTCAGATATGTAGTATATCTGCTGAAATCTTGGCATACTGGACAGGTTCTGGAGATGGAAAACCCTTTGATTTCAACTTAATTACCACAGCTTCTTCTTCTGTTATTGCCCCCTTCTCTTTTGTTCATTAACCCAGTGACTTGTAAAACAAAGTTGGAAGGTATCTGTGTGACTTTCCTGCTCTTATCTGAATCCCTCACAACAGACTTATAACACTGAAAGGAATTGAAAGGCCACAACCTTGAGCCCAGTGCCTTACAATTGGCTCCAGTGATGCTAAGACAGCTACTTAAATGTAAAGATAAAGCCAGGGTACTGTAATTATGAGATTTGGCACAGCCATCTCTGAGCTGTGAAATTCATTCCACAACATTGAAATAATTTATATGGTTCAACTTGACCTATATCACAGTTGTAAGGATAAAATGGGGGGAGGAGAGCCATGTAGCTCATCTTGAGCTCACTGGAGGAAAGGACATATAAATATAATGGATCAATAAATATCATAAATGATCCAAATGAACTGAGATCCCAAACACCAGAAAACCCCACTCTTTTCCTTATATGAGGTTTTAATTAGATGTGTTTTATAATTTATTGTTTCAGCTTTTTCCAGCTTTGGGAACAACCTTTGAGAGGCTTTTTCATAAAAACTGTTATAGAAATATCTTAACTAAACAAATAGCTGTAGAAAACTGTTAAGACTACAACTAACAAAGATGAGGGCACTAAATCAAAGAGAATTTCAAGGACAAGCACATGCAGTCTTATACAGATTAACTGTATTTGCATAGGAAAGTTCAGAAGTGATTAATGAAACAATAAGTTAGGTTTACAAATACCTGCTACATCAGGCAAAGTGATATTTGAAAGTGGTTTAAATATTACTTTTGCACCAAGGAGAATGTAGGATATCAATGCAGGCATTGCATTTGTAGAGGTCAATAGATGGCTTTTCACAGGAGGTCTCTATGTTGACAGGAATTAGATGTAAATATACTTCATCATGCAGGTCAAATAATGTAGTTTGTAGAAAAGTATCAAGACTCTTGATAACAGTATCAAGACCAAGTATTTCTGGATAAAAGGAAGTCATATTCATTAGCTTTACTACCATTTGGCCTTCTCTGAGCATAACTGGGTAAATGAGAATAGGATTACCTATGGCATTTAAAGACTAGTAGATTATAGTCCACTGCATCAGATCCATGATGTGTGCATCTGTCTATGTACCTACAAACATGCATTTTATACACACAACCTCCCCAAAGTCTTACTCTACCATCTTAATCATGACATTGACAAGATCCTAGGCTCCTGAAGATTATGCCATAAGTTCTCACAGGTTCTACCAAGCAGGTAAGGTTTCAAGTATGGTTGCAGCAACAGACTGCATGTCTGCTGTCTGAGGAGCAGCCTAGCTAAGTACAGAGAAACTCATCACCATAAGGCTGGTTGCCAGAAAATGAATTGGCTGTAGCAATTAGGAATGCAAGGACTACAATGTGGAATAGTTGTGGTTACCTGCAGCAATAAAATAATGGGTATTTAAGGTAGCCACAAATATGCATGCACAGATACAGGGGATGGGGGTAGAAAAAAAGAGTGAGACAGAGAGACAGAAGTAGTAACAACTGGGTAAATGCTGAAAGGGCATGAAATGCAAGTATGGTCTGGTATTTCTAAACAAAGCTCATGTCTGTAAGATAAGCACAGCAGCCATCCATAACAACAGTAACTGATGATAACAGCTATCTTCTTAGCTTTGTTATGCTGATTTAACACCTGTAGTGGGACCAAAAAAACCTGCTTCTGACTAAGTCATAAACAAATGCAATCACACCTGCTTTCATGTTAAAAGTATTCCTTTCAACTTTTTTTTTCCTTTGAAGATCTTTCAGGTCAAAAGAACAATGTTCCTTAGGCTTCTGAATGTTGCCTTTTTAAATACAAGATTTTAGTCTCCCTTTGTATATCTTGCAAAGAATCTTTTGGTCCTTCATAGACAGCAGAACTATACATATTAGCTAGCATAGTAAAACTAAACAAAACCAAAATCCCCAGGTGAGAAACATCTTTGTCCTTGTTATAAGTTGTCAAATCACTTCAGGCTTATGGTTGTCCTACGAGAATGGTCTACAAATGGCCCTATCATCGCTGGATAGGGTCAGGTATTCCAAAGTAAAAGCCATTGGCTTTCTTTATTGACTCAATCCATCTCATGTGAGGTCTTCCTCTTTTCTTACTGCCTTCAACTTTTCCCTGCATCTCTTCTGGTGAGTCTGTCCTCTCATAATATGTTCAAAGTATACTACCCTCACTTTAGTCATTCTAGCTTCTAGTAAGAGTCCAGGCTTGATTTGGTCTAGAACTCACTATCTTTCTGGAGGTCCTTATATCCTCAAAGCTCTCAGTAACTGTGAATATACTAGTGTGGATGTCTTAAACGTGGCCTCCAGCAACACATCCCTGCTATTTCAGAACTTTTCCAGTTCCCTTGTGGCTACCCTTCTAAGTCTGAGTCTTTTAATTTCTTGGCTGTGGTTCCTATTTTGATTGATGGTTGAACCATGATATACAAAATCTAAACAATGTTAATTTCTTCATCATCAATATTAAAGCTGTCTAATTCTTCTGTAGTCATGTTTGTGTTCTTAATGTTCAGCTATAATACTCCTTTTGCACATTCTTCTTTAATCTTCCTAAGTAGCTGTTTCAAATTCTTGCTATTTACTGTCAGTAATATAGTATCATCTGCATATCTTAATTTATAATGTATGTTTCTTCAACCAATCTCCACTCCTCCTTCATCTGAATCCAGTCTAGCTCTTCTTTCAAAAAGAAGCCTGTTATGAAGAAGCAGCACATTCAGAAAATGAAGTAAAAGATGCTCTCAAAACAATTGGAAGAAATAAATCAGTAGGAATAGGTGCCATACTAATATAGCAGTCTCAAGCTACAGATACTGAACAAGTCAAACCTTTCACAAGAGTATGCCAAAAAATATAGAAAACAAAACAATGGCCCACAGATTGGAAATTTTCAATTTTCATTCTAATTCCAAAGTAATTATAGGACTATCATGTTAATTTCTGATACAAGCAAAATAATACTCAAGATTTTGCAGCAAAGACTTTTACTATATGTAGAACAAGAAATGTCAGATGTTCAAGCTGGATTCAGAGGAAAGGGCACTAGAAATTTTATTATATTGGCTACTGGAGTATACTGAAGAATTTCAGAAGATCAGTTTGTGTGTTATAAATTGCAGTAAAGTCTTTGTGTGGATCGTGAAACGCTATGAATTGTTTTAAAAATAAATGGGTGCACCACAGCATTTGATTGTCCTGATGTGCAACCTAATCAGCAACCTCTGGACAAGAAGACACTGTTAGGAAAGAACATGGAAGGAAAAAAAATAGTTTTCCATTGGTGAAAGTGTCAGAAAAGGGAGTATTTTATCTCCCCATCTATTCAATCTATATGCAGACAGGAATTTATGCTAATAGCACATAGAACAGTGGTTCCCAGCTTTGGGTACTCCAGGTGTTCTTGGACTGCAACTCACAGAAACTCTGGCCAGCACATCCAATGCTGAAACCTTCTGGGAATTTCAGTCCAAGAACATCTGGGTTATCCAAGGTTGGGAACCACTGACATAGAAGAATGCAAGGGATGGAATGTTTGTGGCCCTCTGCTCAGCCACAGACCATATGCCTGGAGATTTTATGTCTTGTGAGTCAAATGTGGAAGTTTACAGGGATACAGGAGGCCTCTCACTTTATATAATTGCCTGCAATATTGATTGGCTGGGCATATATTATGAGGAGGAGGAATGGTGAAAATAAGGCTGTTGTGCCTTAGAAACTTTTGGGGCCCTGCGTCCACAGAGGACTGCATCGAATCTTTTCTTTTTAGGCTCTTTCAGTGGCCCAGTTCCATCATGTTTTATGTTCATTTACTGTCTAATTTGGCCAAGCAAATGAAACTGATGTCTCTTATGAAAAGGCACATAATGAGGCAAAAATGGGTTGACATATGGGTATAATGTTCTCAGCTCCCCCCTCAGTAAGCTGATTAGGGGCAATCAGCTCCCTTCCCAGCTGCTTAAATTTATCCTGCTGAGAAGTAGTTTGCTCCACAGGATGGAAGAAAGATATTGTATAAGCAGAAAGTGGAGGTGGGTTGGTGAAGGAGCATAAAGCATAAAGCAGTTGCCACAATGTTTCAAGTACAACTGGTACTCCTTGCTTTTTAATATCATTGTGTTTTAAATAGTTTTACATTTTACCAGCAAGGCTTTTAAGAAGCTTTTTATTTAATGAGAAATGCAAAATACATATTCTGCAGTTGATCAGTCAGGGTAAAATGAATGGGAAAAGAACTGCAGGATGGAGAAGAGCTTATTAGCTGAAGAACCTTGGATACTGATTTAGATGATGATGATGATGATGATGATGATGATGAATTTATATCCCACCCATTAAGACCGAAGTCTACTCTGGGCGGCTAACAACGGTATTAAAATAAAATAAAACAACAATATTACTACACTAGAGGATGGCGAAATAAGTTAGGTATCGACAGGAGGGAAGGCCTGTCTGAAGAGCCAGGTCTTAAGTTGGCTCTTAAAAACGCCCAGCGAGGGAGCCAGACTTATTTCTGGGGGGAGATTGTTCCAGAGCTGAGGAAACACAAAGCAAGCCCCCTATTTTGGACCAGTGGTTATATTTCTTGATCGAGAACCCCTCAGGAATCAAGGGAATCTCCCGGGACACGTGGAACATGTTCCTAAATTTTACTCAGGTCATTGGGCAATTACAGCAAGGATGAGGCTTGGCCCAGTCTTTTTGATACCTTTGTGGAATGGGAGTTGGAGTGGTGGAAGAAGGATTTAGATGCATGACAATACATTTTTTCAAAGGTCTTGCATCTGAAGTTAGTATTTCCATAATGATGTGGAACCTCTGGGAGGAGGAGGAGGAGGATGCTTATTTTTCTAGAAAATGGAGCTGAGGACACTCAACCAACCTGCAACCATTTCCACCAAATGCTGCTTAAGGCAGCTAATAGCAATCAAATACGAAATAATGTACACAAGGCAGGAAAAATACATCACTCATAATTTCAAAAGCCCATAGTGTGGTTTAATAACGTAATATAATACGTACTGCAAAAGTTACTTCAACCTGTTTACCTTGATGTAGTCTGTTCCTTATATTCTTAGAACTGAAACCACTTGCTTAGGTTTGGATGGGAAGGAACACCTAGCCTTATTCAGGCATTATAGCCTGAACGTAGGAAGGGCTCTAACTATGGTGAAAAGAGATGTACATTGCATCCCACCCACAATATCCCTTCTCTGCCTGAATATCAATCAGACTTTCACATGTTTAGCACAGAAGTCTGCATTCAGCTGAATGCACTTGTCATGCTCCCTCTCTGATAAGGCAGGACTCCTGATAGTGGGAATCCTGTAAGTGTACTCAACTGAACACCTTTAAAATCTCCTGCTTCTCTTCAGACCTTTTGTGCTGAACATACAGAAGTTGAGAGTGAGATAGGGACATGGGTGCAGGGCTCATGTGCATGAGGCTCTTCCACCACAATTAGAACCCCCCCCCCCCCATATTTTCAGGCATAATGTCTGAGTAGGACTATAGAATTGGGTATCATCCACATACTGGTGACTCCAAACTCCAGTTAATTTCCCCAGTATGTTCATGTATACGTTAAAGTTAAACAGCATGAGGAACAAGACAGAACCCTAAGGGAGCTCACAGGCTTGTGGCCAGAATATTGAACAGGAGTCCTCCAGCACCTGTTTGGCCTCCACAGGAAGGACTTGATCCACTACATAACAGTGCTTCCAAATCCCAATCCACCTAGTCACACCTCTTTGATGCCCACACAGTGCTGAAAACCAAGAGGTCCAGCAAAAGCAGCAGAGACACACCCCTTCTGTACAGCATCCAAAGTAGCTCATCAATTTACTCCACATTATATTGTTATACCTCCTAATGTCACTAAAATAATGCCACTGAAATCAATGTCACATTTTATGTAATTACCTTAATGCAAGAAATGCAATGTGCATACTGGAAACCTAGAAGAGGTTTATTTTGTTTTTTAATGAATGGCTACTTTACCTGGAACAGGTAAACCATCTGTTGCAAGCCATTTCTATTTATTGGTATTCTTCACTACCAGCCACTAGGTGGTATTGTTTGATCATTTATTTGGTGCTGCAGGGTATTTCAAGAAAAAATATATATAGTTCAATACCATTTCTATTTTACCAGCAGGTTTGATTTTTGCTCTGTGGAGATTATCTGCTGATAGTTTAAAAAAAAAATCAGGCATGTGTCATTCATTAAGCCTTCTGTCCCATTCTGAAGATCTGGATTTTGTTTATTCATTTGCTGCTGCAGTCCTAAACATGTACCTCTGAAACACTGCTTTCGAATTTGGTGAGATTTGCTTCTACATTAACACACAATAGCTAGAATCCTACTACTGGTGCCCAGCAGCAGAAGTCTACTGGTGTAAATCTCAGCAGTAAATTGTTACTAATCAAGGAGATGGATTGTATTTCTTGTCATATTTGCATGTTTTTGGCACATGACAGGAAATGTAAATACCGACTTCTTATCCAAAAAAAAAAAAAATTGCCACTGCAATTTACACAGATGGACGTATGCTGGTGTAATTATTCAGTTGGATTCCATCCACAGTTCTGTTGCATCAAAGTAATTGTATGTCTGTCTTTCAAGGCTCTTTCAAAGAGGAACAATCTATTTTAAGTAACAGACATTCAAACTTTGGAGCTAGTCCCTAATAATGTAAGAGGCGAAATCCATTTTTTACATCCAGCTAGAGAAGATCCATTGAATGGGAGGTTTTATGGAGAAAGGTGGGGTAAAAATATTTTAAATATGGTTTCTGAATCATGTCTGTAGGTCTGTTGTTGTTTTGCCTAAATATTGCAGATTGCATCTTCGTCATCTGCACTCAATGAAATAAATTACATTGCAGGACCTACAGATGACATTTTGTTTTAACATTGCAGGTCCGGCCAGTCACAGTGTTAGTAAAACTGTTTCCCTGAAATCCATGCAGGCTATATAACATTTAGAATCACAGCAGTGTGATCCAGGACTGCTGACTGGCAGTTTGAGGACAATTCTTACCAGCAATCTCCATAGGTTTGGTGGCTGGTGGAGAGCTATCATAGGAGGATTGTTGATGGTTTCTGCAAGATGCTCCAAGTTTGCTAATAGTGGATAACTTTCTTTAATTGCCTTACCATAATTTGGAGATACTGGATGGAAATTTACCAGAAAAGGAATTCATTGTTCATTATTAGTTTTACAGTTTTGATGGAAAAGATGTTCCCTTGAACAGGAAGTGGCTCTTTTGATGTTAGAACCAATGATAATCTGACAATATCCTCTGTCTGGCAGATGTTTCTTAAGTTCTTGTATTTTTAAAAATAATTTTCTTCAACATTACAAAGGCATTCTAAGAGTCAAGCTATATATCTTTGTATGTTTGGAGTGGCAGGATGTCCAGCCACTCCGATGGGCTTGTTACAGAGTCATGACATCCTTGTTGTTTTCAATGGTAAGGAAGATATCAATGAAAGGGATGGTTTTTTGTGGTGTTACTAGATGTAAATATGATTGTGAGACAAACAGAGTTGGTATATTTTACACTTTTCTGAGCTGGCTGAATAGCTCAATGGTTAACATAGCCAGATGTTGGGAGTTCAATTCTGCACTGTGCCTCCTGCAAGTACAGCCAGCCTTGGGCAAGCTGTACAATGCCAGGGTGCCCCCAGAAGAAGGGAATGGTAAATCACTTCTGAGTATTTTCCACCTGAAAAACCTTAAAAAGGGTTGCCATAAATCAGAATTGACTTGATGGCACATGATTATTATTAAACATGCCTTGCCTTTCATCCACACTATAAAGATATATCATCAGTATATTGTCACAATGTCAGCAATGTGTACTAGCTTCTTTCACAATGTATCTTTCAGGTTGCCTGTGAATAGATTTGCTCAAGGAGCTATTTGAGTGCCCTTTTCTGTACTTTGCAGTTCTAAGCAGTGTTCTTCCTTAAATATAAAAATTATTACAAATGAGGACTAACATTGCCAAACTGGTAAAAACCTTTATGGGAGGATTTTTAGAATTCTTAGGGTTAAGGAAATTATACAGTACTGTATAAAGCTTGAATCCTCATGATGTGATATTTTGGCAAAAAGAAATGTGCCATCCAGTGTAATAAGTATGGTATCCTTATCAAATTGATGCTGTTCATTTACAGAAAATTATAAGCAAGAAATAATTGGTGTGTTTGATATATGATGGCAGTGTTGTTAAGATTCCCCAACAGGATGATTTTTACCATATTTCGTAAATTTAAGTCAATACTGTATATAGAGATCATCTTAGTAGCTGTGTTGTTAGCTGAAACAATAGGATCCTGGTTTGTTGACTTGTATGTATGTACACATATGTATGCTTATATGTATACATACATATGTATATACTGTATACATATACATATAAGGGAAATCCTTTTCACAAGAGGCCAGGCAGGCCCCACCTTTGCTGTCCTTCCATTAGTGACTGGCTGCCTGAGTTGAATTGTTAAATAGATTGTTGTGCCTCACTGCTTTGAATATGTTTTTGGTGTTGTTTTTGTTTACCCTGTTGTAGTGTAGTATGACTCTAGTATCTGTATACTTACTGTTTTTAGCTTAAAATATTGTCTTTTAATGATGCAAGCTGCCTTGAGTCCTTTTTAAGGAGAAAGGCAGGGGAAAATATTTTAAATAAATAAATAAATATCACCTCTCCAGTATTGCGGTGTCTGTGTTTCTTTTGAAAACATGATCCTTAAAATCATCCCTAAAAGAACTTTATTTTAAACTGATATTCCATTTAATGCTTCTTGCTTGCTGCTGCCACCTGTCAAGCAATCCTGTCCCGGTATCTTTAAAAATCCCGTATCCTATTTATCTGCAAAAGTGGTAGGTTATTTTGTTTTGTTTTTTGGGAAAAGGCCTCGGAACCCAACTGCCATTTTACATGCACTGCCTAGAATAAATTTATTGTTATAGATATTATTAAACTTATAATTTACAACGCTGACGGGAAAACTTTGCTTGGGTTGGGTAGGGAGGTCCTTTGCGGGTAATACACTAGAGAGCGAAAAAACGGAAAGCGAAGCGGCAATGTGGGCACTGCCCTGATCCAAGATGGTCGCCGCAGAACCACGACACTTCAAGACGGGTCACCTGTTGAATAGGGAACCGAGGTTTTTGATTGGTTCGTGCTGGGACCTCCAGTCGTCGCGCGTTCAGCCTCAGCCGTGAGGGGGAAAGAGTTAACTGGAGCCGGACCGAGGGGGTGACGCTGCCTCACTCCGGTGTCTGTCTGTTGCTTCCTCGCACAACGCCTCAGCCGGGCCAGAGCCAGGGCGCTCCGGGCGGGTCGAGTTACCACCCCCGTCTCCTCCCCCTCAGCCCGGCATGGAGGAACGGGGGGGTGGCAGGAAGAGACAGGAGAGGCGATGCGAAGGCGAAGAGCGTGAAGGGGCAGCGACCACCGCGGCAGAGGAAGCGGCGGCGGCGGCGGCGGCAGCCGTTACGACACCCCGAGGCAGGAAGGAGGCTGAGGAGGAGCTTCAGGACCTGGACTGGAGCTTCGTCGACATGGAGACGACGATGTCGCTGCACGACCTGCCCAACGCGCTCATCGCTTGCAACCTGCCTTTGGCCGTCTTCTTCGCCGATGGGCCCTGCAGGGTGGGTGAGAGCCAAGCGGGCGGCCGCTCTTCGGGAGGAGGAGGGCGGCCGGGGGGTGGCGGGGCCTGGTAAGCGGGTGGGGGTGGGGGTGGGGGGGGAGTCGGTTATGGGGAGAGAGAGAGAGAGAGAGAGAGAGCGAGAGCGAGCCAAGCGCACGGCTAAGCCGGCCCGAGAAAGCAGGCGAGAGCCAGGGCTCTCGGGGAAAGCCAGGCCCCGCCTGCTCCCGAGGAAGGCTCCTCAGGAGGTAAACATGGCTAACGAGCGAGGGCAAGAAGCCAGGCTCCCGCTGTTAAAGAGTCGAGCCAGCAGGAACCCGGTGGACCTGCAGCCTTGTGAAAAAAGAAGTGGCAACAGGGTGCAAAGGCGGACACACACGCTTTTACAGAAGTGTTTCAGTTATTTATGCCTTTTACTGGGCGTCAGGATCTGAAGACCTTTGTGGGGCTTCCTTGAAGGCAGGAAGACCGACCCTGCTTATCCGTAGGCATGTCTTGGTATGTTTAAAGGAGCATGGATGTGTCATCCTCAGTTTACCTATTCCTGGGATTGTTGTTGTTTAGTCGTTAAGTCGTGTCCAACTTTTTGTGACCCCATGGACCAGAGCACGCCAGGCCCTCCTGTCTTCCACTGCCTCCCGGAGTTGGGTCAAATTCATGTTGGTAGCTTCGGTGACACTGTCCAACCATCTCGTCCTCTGTCGTCCCCTTCTCCTCTTGCCCTCACACTTTCCCAACATCAGGGTCTTTTCCAGGGAGTCTTCTCTTCTCATGAGATGGCCAAAGTATTGGAGCCTCAGCTTCAGGATCTGTCCTTCCAGTGAGCACTCAGGGTTGATTTCCTTCAGAATGGAGAGGTTTGTTCTCCTTGCAGTCCAGGGGACTCTCAAGAGTCTCCTCCAGCACCACAATTCAAAAGCATCCGTTCTTTGGCGGTCAGCCTTCTTTATGGTCGAGCCCTCACTTCCATACATCGCTACTGGAAAAACCATAGCTTTGACTATGCGGACCTTTGTCGGCAAGGTGATGTCTCTGCTTTTTAAGATGCTGTCTAGGTTTGTCATCGCTTTTCTCCCAAGAAGCAGGCGTCTTTTAATTTTGTGGCTGCTGTCACCATCTGTGGTGATCATGGAGCCCAAGAAAGTCAAATCTGTCACTGCCTCCATATCTTCCCCTTCTATTTGCCAGCAGGTGATGGGACCAGTGGCCATAATCTTAGTTTTTTTGATGTTGAGCTTCAGACCATTTTTTGCGCTCTCCTCTTTCACCCTCATTACGAGGTTCTTTAATTCCTCCTCACTTTCTGCCATCAGAGTGGTATTGTCTGCATATCTGAGGTTGTTGATATTTCTTCCAGCAATCTTAATTCCGGCTTGGGATTCATCCAGTCCTGCCTTTCGCATGATGTATTCTGCATATAAGTTAAATAAGTATATAAGCGTAAGTTAAATATTATTCCTGGGATTACCCCTTTTTAAAAAATACACCTTTTTTTTGCATTTACTTATTTTAATTTCTTGGGCATATGCTTTGCACCAAGGTGCCAATCCTCAGCATTTATGTTAATTGTATTAGACAGAAAGATTATCAGCTCCGGTTATTGCTTGGGGTTAGTTGGTCCATTTACAGTGCAGTCCTATGCAAGACTCCTCAGAAATAAGGCATGTTAACTTCATTGGTTCAGTTACTCACTGAAATAGGATTGCAGCTTTGGAGACCTTTCTCATCATCTCCTCTGTGCCATCGGCCATTTGTTATGTCCAAATGCACCATAAACCCTGAAAAGTGAAATTGTAGTTGATCATGCTGCATTTGAAAGATACAGATGGACTTGTATATTTTCAGGAGTCAGACTCCAATCAGAAAAAAACCCTATGGATAAGGGCAATGGCACAGTGGTTTCCCCTGCCCCCTCATATTAGGCAATGCAACCAGTTGTGTGCCCAATTTTGCATCCAGTGCATGATCAGGCATGAGAAAGTGAGCCTGTGGGGGGGGGGGGCATGGAGAGTACTTACACAATGTCTCTTATATGAACATGTAAGCAAACAGGATTGTGGCCGAGGTGATGTTAGGGTATATAAACAAAATGTTTTAACTGTGGCTTTGGATGTGACATGTTACTATTAAAACACCATTTATACTGATGATGCTGTAACAACAACAAATATGGGAGGGGGAGCATTAGTGGAAGCATAATCATATACTTCCTTTTTCCTCATACCATAGTATTCGAAGTAATTTTATCATCTCCATCTGTAGTCAGACTTTCCTTGGAAACAGGAAGGCTAATGCTGTTGCATTTTATTTGTCCATCCTCCTGCTTCTTGTAACCACTGGAGCTATTTTAGAATATCTGCATCTCTGAGATGTAGGGGACAGGAAAAAGTACTATTTTTAATCATATACTTTAAAGTTGGAGAGGAAAGAATATTATTTCTAGCCACATGATTTGACTTTGCAAGGGATGTGTGCATGTATATGCTTTATGAACCATCAGGTCACTTCTGACTTATGCAAACCCCCATGAATCAATAGTTTCCTGCCTTTAATAGTACTGTTCAGATCTTGTAGGATAAAGCCTTCACAGCCCTCGAGCTTGAAGACAAACAATAACATGGCTAAGAGCAAGTAGGAATCAGTCTGTTTAATGTCAGGCCTTCCTTTGCTCCGACCATTGTCAACTTTTCCTAACATTAATGTATTTTTCAGTGAGTCTTATTTTCTCATAATGTACCCAAATACAGTTAATAGTTTCTATAGCTGCAGACTTAGCTAGCCCACTTCTGAGACTATTCAATACATTGAAGAAATACAAAGCTGCATTTCCAAGTATACTTGTTTGTTGGTTGATTTTTTTTTTAATTATCAATTTTATAGTCTTTAAATATTTGCCTCTGTGATTTCATCAGGTCTGACATCAGTCTACTGTAATCACATTCTCTTTTACAAAATAATGTAGATGATACAAATACGATTTTTACTCATTTGCCTATGATTCATTGGGCAAAATTCTGGGCATAACTTTGCACAAGTGTAATCTGGATCAGACAGGAGAAACATTGAATTAAAACTAATTTTAAAAGCTTCCTATCCCCAGCCCCTGTTAGCTCCCTAGGCTCCCTTTTGCCCCGGGGGGGAAGCCTTGGGACTCTTTGGGATGTGGAGAGCTTTATCAAAAATCACCACTGGATTGCTGCCGCCTTTAAAAGTCAAAAATCACCACTGGATTGCTGCCGCCTGTCCTGAGCCTCATAGCAGCAATCCAGCAGTGATATTTTTCTGTCAAAAACTCTCCCCACCCCCACCCTCCTGCCCAGGTGTCCAAGGCTCCCAAAGACTTCCCCAGCTTTGGAACCTAAAATGACGGGTAGGGAGTTTTCATTAGTTTTAATTCAGTGTTCTGGTGCCTGATTCAGGTTATAGCAATACAAAGTTACACAACAGGATTTTGCCCTTTGTCTTTTGTGCAGAAATATCACCACCTTTAGCCTGGTAATTTCTCATCATGCAGCACACTATATTTATTGGTAAGAAAAAGGAGTTACTGGTCCGCATAGTACATGATGTACCGTTTAGTTGGACACAAATCTCTTGGACAACTGCTCATAGGTAAAGGTAAAGGTTCCCCTTGACATTTAGTCCAGTCGTGTCCGACTCTAGGGCGCAGTGCTCGTCCCCATTTCCAAGCCATAGAGCCAGCGTTTGTCCGAAGACAGTTTCCGTGGTCACATGGCCAGCGGGACTAGACACGGAACGCCGTTACCTTCCCACCGAGGTGGTACCTATTTATCTACTCGCATTTTTACATGCTTTCGAACTGCTAGGTTGGCAGGAGCTGGCACAAGCAACGGAAGCTCACTCCGTCGCGTGGATTCGATCTTACGACTGCTGGTCTTCTTACCCTGCAGCACAGAGGCTCCTGCGGTTTAACCCGCTGCGCCACCACGTCCCCAACTGCTCATACCACTTGACTTTTCTGTCTCTGAACACACACACACAGGGACAGCTGTTTTGTAAATTTTTTAAAAGAATGCTAGTGGTTGTATATTGTCTGATAGAGTGGACTAGTACTTTAGGGCTTATTTTAAAAATGTTTTTAAAAACTCAACATGGCTAACTATGTTCTGTCATTTCAAGAACCTTTACCTGGCAAAGAATTTTTTTTTGCTTGTGTGCTTCTGTAAGGAAAACAGCCAGCACCTCAGTACACCTCTAAATGTTTATATATTTTATATCTTTTGATCTTCAACTTTGCTGCAGAAAGCACAAGATTATTAATCTCCAAAGGGGGGGGGGGGGGTTGCTTTCTATGTGGTTAGTTTATTCTTCCATGGTTTTTCAAGATCACTTTAAAAACTGATATTGCCCTGCTTCTGTGTTCTTGATAGAAACTTTGTGAAGTAATAAAATAAAGACCTGCATATACAGTGTAAGCACATGCCTACCCACAGGTATAACACCCAGGTCTTGGGGTAAATGTGTTGAAGGACTGAAGTTTAACAAGGAATCCTTGCCCTTGGGTCTACTGGCTAGAGCTGGTTATAATAGGTTAAGAGCATTTCTTTACCACTGAGGTGGTACACATCTACCCTGAATGCCCAGAACAAGTTTTGTTGTCATGGGTCTACTGCTAGTAGTGTTTCTGGCAGCAAGGTAGAATCCTGAAATGATTTTTGAATCCGATCCTGAATTGGGTCCTGTCAGCTTTGTTAGTCTGAGGCCAGCAGAGTGGATCCTCGCCTCTGGAACAACTTGCCCGTGGAGATCCGCCTGGCTCCCTCTCTGAGTGTCTTCAGAAGCAAACTCAAGACCTGGCTATTTGGGCAGGCTTTCCCTCCTGCTGTATCTTAAATTCACATCTTACCATCTTGGACTTATAGTGCATGTTTATTGGTTTAACTGTTTTAAAATTTGCAATGCCACCTAGAGTAGACCTTTGGTCTAGATGGGCGGGGTAGAAATCCAATAAAATAAATAAAATAAAAATAAATTTAAATCATATTGATGTAAATCATGTTTTGATTTTTTAAAAAGGATTAGTTTTGATGATTTAAATTAACATTTTGATTTTTTATTTAAATTATTATTTAAATTAATTTGATTTAGAAAAAAATCATTGATTTTTATGCAGCCTTGAGGCCATTGAAGTCAACAAGAGGACATTAGGAAACAAACACTGGGAGAAAAGCTGGAGGAACCAGCACTTGCTCTCTGGGTTAGTGTGAATCAGCAAGGTTTTGGAAGTATAAGGTTGTCTGCCACTTAATTCCACCCTACCTCATTTAACCTCACTATGCCATTTGTATATTCTAGCTTTTTGTACATTCAAGCATTAAGAAAGACCACAGACTATCAAACTGAATATATAGTAGCTACCTTCTCTTTAGCATAACTGCTGAGAGTGTGAGGTGTGAACTCCTCAGCTTCTTCTGAATTCATATGCTTCTCCAGAAGATCCTATGCAGCTATATGGGAATGGTGTTGGTACTATTGTACTTTTAAGGCCAACGCTAAAGATACCTGAGCTAATGACTGGGATGCAAAGGGTCAAGTGAGATCACGAAGGAGTGAATCCAATGCAATATCACATTCCTGCTTTTGAAAGGCTTTGTCTTGTAATTGAGTTGCTGTAATTCAGGAAACTAGTTTAGAGTCCTGTGAATTCACAAAATTATTTTCATGGTTCCTTATTTCTTAACTCTTATGCATGTAAAGGGTTTGATACTGTTTAAATATTACACAAATATGATGCTTTATTAGCAAACACATTGGCTGAAGTCCTGTTGCTTAGTGTAGTAAGTTGCACTAGAGTAGGCCCATTTTTACCAATGGAATTCATGGAAGAGTTGACTCACCAAATCTCCACTGATTCAGTGGGCCTACTCTAGTGCAGAGGGATTTCAGCAATTACATTCAAGACATCAAAGTGAAACTGCCTGGATTAGCCACAAGGGGGTGAAGTAGCACCACTTAATTCTTTGTGAGCTTTCTCTGGAACAAAAAGAAGAGATTTTAAAACTCTGGCAAATTTGAATATCTACATAATTTGCCAGTCAAACACATTCATTATGCAATGGTAATAAATTTCATATCTCACAGATTCCTTGATGGCCAGAGTGGGGCAAGACTCTGCAAAAATCATCTCCCTGCTTTTGTTCGTAGAGAGACTCTGTTGGATACCACCATTTTTCAGAGAGAATATTATATTAGTTGGTTGAAAGGAACATAAAAGTTGTGATGCTTTAAAATATTAACTGATTTATTGTAAAATAAGTTTTTGTGACTGAACAAGAATCTGTGTCTTTGTATCTGATATCTGGGCTACAGTTCATGGAGTAAATATTTTAAGGTTGCTCAGTACTTGCCATTTTTAATGTACAAAATGCTTTTGTGGTCAGCAGATTTGTAATATTATCAATTTACTTATGAAGAATTGTTATTATATGAGTGTTTATGTATCAGAAGTAGCCACAGTTGTAAAGTATCCTGTTGCTTAAACACAGAGTAGAAGGGAAACACTCTGCTCCAGCAGGCTCACCACTGTGAGCTTGTTCTTGCAGCAGTTGGTAGGTACCAGGCCACTGCAAAACAATGCCCCCAGGTCCCATCCCTGAAGTACACCATTTTAATGATTGTCACTGTAATGATAATGAGTAATAATTAAAAATGATATTTGGATAACCTCTTTGAAAACTGATAATCATCATGACACAATAGCTAAAATATTCAGTGTAACACATTATATCAAATCTCTGCTTGTCATGAATTCTTAAGGACTCGGGAATAAATTCAGGAGGTGGTGTTGGAGGATGCCTGTTCAATTTCTTTGCCATTGGTCTGTGTGGTTCATAGTGGTCAGTTTTATTTCCTATTTTGTTTAATATCTACATGAAGCCAGTAGGGGAGACTGTTCAGTTTGGGAGTTTGGTGCCATCAGTTTGCCGATAACACCCAACTCTGTTTCTCCTTTCCAACAAACCCAAAGAAGCTGTTCTTATCCAAAACTGGTGTTTAGCATCAGTAATGGACTGGACAAGGCTAACAAATTGAAACTTACTCCAGATAAGACAAAAGTGCAGCTTGTCAGTGGTAAGGCAGATCAAGGAATCAGCTTGCATTGGCCTTACACTCCCCGTGAGAACAGAAGTTGACAGACAATTTGAGTGTACTCCTGGATTCAGCCTTGAGTCTGGATGCCCAGGTTTCAGTGGTAGCCAGCTGTGCCTGTTCCTGATGATGTATGATCTGGTTACAACAATAACATGCCATAGTTACATCTTGGTTTGATTATGTGCTCTAGGTGGGGCAGGTTTTGATAATTGGTACTAAATGCTGCAGCCAGGTTCCTAACTGGATCTGTATATAGGGAGCATGTAACTCCTATGTTGTAACAGCTACACTGGCTCCTGGTTTGTTTCCAAATCCAACTCGAAGTGCTGTTTTTTTCCTGTAAGGCTCTATACAGTTTCAGTCCACAGTTTCTTAAAGAATTTCCCACATAAGCTCCCAAGAATGTTAAGATAATCGGTGGAGGTGCTTTTCTCAGCCCTACCACCTTCACACGTTCACCTGATGAGGGTTCAAGAGAGGTCTTTTTCAGTGGCTGATCCCAGTATGAAGTGTCCTTCCTCAAGAGGTTGGTTTGGCCTCCTCCTTGCTATCCTTCCACTGGCAGGCAAAAGCATTCCTTTTTAAACAGGCATTTGGCATTTAAATTTTGATATTTTATGGGATGATGGGTGGTGGCCATTGCATTTTAATAGTTATATCTGTTCTAATAATGTTGTAATAGGTTTTAGTTCTTGTTGGGTTAATAATTTTAAATGATTTATTTAGTGGCTGAAATCCAGCAACATAAAGTTGTACTGCAACAGCCTGAGGATATCATCAGATGCGGCTGTATTTTTGTTTACTAAAAAAAATTCCTGTCCTATGCCTGAAGGTTCATGGGATTTCTTAGGAGGCCTTTGATAGTCAGGAAGCCTTTGGGGACAGTGGGACGGGGAGGAGTCTTAAACATCTGAAAATTCCTGCCACCTGTCTTGCCATGGCCCCCAGAACCAGCAGTGGTGATTTTCAGACATTTAAGGCTCCATCCCCCTTTGTAGTAATCAGGGGTAGCCCAGAAGTGTTTGCAAATTATGAATATCAGGCAAACAAGAACTTTCCATTTTTTTAAACTTCTCTTTGTGTCTGTCTGTTTTCTTATGTTTTTGCTTTCTGAAGAGCAATAAGAATGGTTCCCTGCCTTTAAGTTTGTGATTCTTTGTTAATGGAGAGTTTTGAATATGTCTTTTAAAAAAAAGATATACCCACTTGTTGCTTATTTTTCTGTTGAAGACAGATTGGAAGATATCACTTCTCTCAAGCACCTGAAAGAGAAATGTTTGCAAATTAAATTTAAGAGTAGCATTAGCAGCTTGGAAGTACTGTGAAGAAGAAAGGAGAGGAAAGCAGCAAATACAATGATTTTAAATTAGACATTTGGTAAACAAGACTGCCCCCCTCCCTTGGTCTATCAAGAGATAGATTTTTCCCCCTTTCAATATATTTTCCTGTGTCTCATCCCTCCTATGAGGAGGTGGATGTAGTCATGTGAAGTGAAATTGGGTAAATGACAGGTGAACTGAGGAAACTGACCTCATGAATCATTAACATTTCCTGGAATTTACTCCTTTTTTTTTTAAGGAAACCAATTATTTATAGCCTTGCATTTTGCATGATTCTAAGTTTCCACTGATGCTTTAAGGAGATTATTCCCTTTAATCCTTTGTTACTGTGTAACAGCTAGTTTGTAGCAGCCCTTCCCTGTGGTATCATATGACAACTTACGTTAAAGGTCATTCTGCAGTTAGCTGTGTATTAGGAGGCTCTGCCTCTCTAGATTTATAAGCGTTTTTAGTATCTGTTAAATTTAAAAAAAACTGACAGTGCTTTATTGAAAGAATGGAACCTTAACTAGTTTTTCCAGTCTCAATTGACAACTGTAGAAGGGAGGGGGGACCCATAAGTATTTAACAGGACCTTAAATGTTCTGGAGTACAACTAATGAACAAAGACATTATTATACTGTTCAGATGGTTGGATTTCCACACTGAGTTCCAGCAGCTAGTTCAGTAGTTCAGATTATTTTTACATTACCCACCTTTAATTTAAGAAGGAAACACTTACAGATATAATCTCTGACTTGCTTCAGACCCTTTCTTAGACCATATCTTCTTCTTGGTATTTTTGACACAGCCTTCTAATTTCATTTCCTTGCTGTAACTAAGTCTGCAACTGAGCCTCAGCATATGAACTGAAATGATCCTTTTTGCTTCTTTGTTTTTGTTGTGTGCCGCCAAGTCGCTCTGAATTTATGGCGACCCATGAATGAATGATCTCCAAAATGACCTGTCCTCAGCAACCCTGCTCACAAGCCTGTGGCTTCCTTTAGGGAGTTAATCCATTTCATATTTGGATTTTTTTCCCCTGCTGCCTTCAACTTTTCCCAGCATTATTGTCATTTCCAGAGAATCCTGTCTTCCCATAGTGTGCCTAAAGTAGGACAGCCTCAGTTCCAACATTTTTGTCTTCTGAGATAGTTCAGGCTTGATTTGATCTAGAACCCACTTATTTGTCTTTCTGGCAGTCCAGGGTATCCACAGAGCTCTCCTCCAGCACATTTCAAACAAATCTTTTTTCCCCCTGTCAGCTTTCTTTAGTGTCCAGCTTTTACACCCGTACATGGTGACTGAATATATGATAGTGTGGATGATCTTGGTCTTGGTATCCAGTGGCACATCCTTACACTTGATCTGTTCTAATTCCTTCATTACTGCCCTTCCTAGTCTCAGGCTTCTTCTGATTTATTGACTGCAGTCTCCATTTGAATTGATGATTGAACCAAGTTAAACAAAATCTCTGACTATTTCAATTTCTTCATTTGCAACATTAAAGTTGTGTAGTTCTTCTGTAGTCATGATTTTGGTTTTCTTAACGTTCAGCTGCAGTCTTGCTTTGGCAGTTTCTTCTTTCACTTTCCCTAAAAGTTGTTTAATCACTGCTGCCTTCTGCCAGTAAGATGGTGTCATCTGCACATCTTAAATATTTCTTTCACCAATTTTCAATCCTCCTTCATCTGAATCTGACTTTCCATATGATATATCCAGTGTACATATTAAATGGATAAGGGGATAAAATGGACCCTTGTCTTACACCTTTTCCCGTTGGAAACTGTTCTGTCTCTCCATGTTTGTCCTAATAGTAGCTTCTTGTCCACAATATAGGTTATGTTTCAGGACAATCAAGTACTGAATCACACCTATTTCTTTCAGAACAACACATCGTTTCTCATGATCCACACAGTTAAAGGCTTTGCTGTAGTCTATAAAGCATAGACTGATCTTTTTCTGAAAATCTTTGGTGCTCTCCAGTAGCCAGCATATATTTGCAATATGATCTTAAGTGCCTTTTTGAAATCCTGAACATCAGGCATTTCTTGCTCCATATAAGGCAAAAGCTTGTGTTGTAACACCTTGAGCATTACTTTACTTGCATGGGAAATTAAAGCAATTGACCTATATTTACTGCACTCCTTTAAATGTCCTTTCTTAGAGACTGGAACGTATATTGAACATTTCCAGTCTGTGGGCCATTGTTTTGTTTTCCATATTTGTTGGCATATTCTTGTTAGGATTTTGACAGATTCAGTATCCATGACTTGAAACCATTCTATCGGTACTCCATATACCCTATGTGATTTATTTCTTCCTAGTGCTTTCAGAGCAGCTTTCACTTCACTTTCTAGAAGTGCAGGTTCTTCATCACAGATTCCTGTTAAGGAGTCTGTCATCCATTTTTCTCTTCTATGTAGGTCTTCAATATATGTTTTTACATTCTCTTTATTTTCTCCTAGTCAGATAGTGTGCTTCCTTGTTGGTTATTCAGCATTCCTAATCTAGGCTAAATTTCCCTTGACTTTTTTGATCTTCTGGAAAAGATCTCCTGTTTTTCCCTTTTTGTTGTTCTCTATTTCTTTGCACTGTTTATTATAATACTGTATTTTTCCGTTTATAAGACGACCTGATGTATAAAATGACCCCCTGTTTTCTAACCCCAAATTTGAAAATTTGATCCCTGCTTTTCCCTTCCTTTTGCTAAGCCCCATGGCTTAGCAAAAGGAAGGGAAAAGTAGGGATCAAAGGACTGCACGATCACTGAGCCCGCAACCAGTGGTGGAGGCAGCAGCAGGAGGAGGCGGAGACTGAGGCAAAGAAGCAGCCGGGCTCAGCCGTCTCTCGCTGCTGCCCATTGACTGCTGCCGCCGCTGTCCAATTGCAAGGAGACAATCACTGGAGGGGGGGATCGGGCGGCGCTGGCAGCAGTCAATGGGCAGCCACGCATGGTCGCCTCTTACTGCTGCCCATTGACTGCCGCCGCCGCTGCCCGATCGCAAGGAGACGATCGCTGGAGGGGGCGATCGGTCGGCTCCGGCAGCAGTTAATGGGCAGCCACACTCGGTCGCCTCTCACTGCTGCCCATTGACTGCCGCCGCCCGATCGCAAGGAGACAATTGCTGGAGGGGGTGACCAGGCAGCGCCAGCAGCAGTCAATGGGCAGCCACGAGAGGCGGCCGAGCCCAGCTGCTTCTTTGCCTCAGTCTCCGCCTCCTGCTGCTGCCTTCAATATATAAAGCGACCCTCATTTTTTTCTCTAATTATTTTAGGAAAAAGTGTCATTTTATACACGGAAAAATATGGTCGTTCTTTTTGTCTCTGTATGACAGTAGTTGAAAAACTGCATTCAGGGTTCTGACTCCATATCTATTACCTTTTACTTTTGCTTTTCACCTGTCCTTTACAATTTTAAGTATTTCTTCTGTCGATCATTAAGGTTTTTCCTTTCTTTTTTTCAACAGGAATTGCCTTTTTGCATTCTTCTCTAATAATATCTCTGGTTTCAAACCACAGTCTTTATGGTTCACAGTCAATTGAGTTTAGTAATGCACACCTGTTCCTTACATGGACTTTACACTCACCAGGAATGTTGTTATATTTTGGTACTATGATTCTTTTAGTGTTCTTTTTTAGCTTTACTCTAATGTTGGATATTAACAATTCATGATCAATACCACAATCTAGTCTTGTTTTGGCAGAGAGAATACAGCTTCTCCATCTCCTGCTTCCAATTATAGTCTTTGATTTCTATATTGACCATCTGGTGGTGCCCACATGTAAGCTGTATTGAAACATATATTTTCAATAAACAGATAGTTGGCTTCACAGAACACTATGAGTCATTCTCCTGCTTCATTTCTGTCCCCTAGGCCAAATTTTCCAACAATATTTGTTTCTGTTTTGTTCCCTACTTTTGTGTTCCACTCAGCTATGATTATAAGTATGTCTTGTTTTGGTGTGTGATCAGTTTCCTCTTAGAGTGTGTAAAAAAACCCAGTAAACCACCGGGGTATACACTAGGTTTCTAGGGCAACTAACTGATCATAAGGAATGGGTGTAATGATAACAATACTTCAGTCTCTAGATTGACTAGCTTTGAAAGATTTGCTATTTACCTATATTTGAAACAAGCTGGACATCTAGCAGATATAAATATCCAGTTTGACTGCATATTCTTAAAATAAATGTTTCTTTTGCCCTTCATGAGATTGAGAACAGTCTCTGTGAAGTTTTCCAGGTTGTGAATCACCTATGGAAAATGCTGTGCAGAGTTTTTGTATTTTTTAATATCGGGAAACAGTGTGACTTTCCATAGCTTTATGATGTAATTATGTGACACAATTAGAAAGAGTTGCATACATTTATTGGCCAACCCTTCAAATTTGCTCATACTTTCCCTACAAATCACTCTTGGTTGCAATCTCCCATGCTTAATTCTTTCCTGAAATGGGAAGCTTTTATGGATATAAAAGGAAAACGTTCATAAACTTTTTTTTGCTAAAACTTAGGAAAATTACATGCAAGTTATTTTAAAGAAACTGAATGGGGAAAATTTGGAAAGATGTTTTGCACACATCTAACATAATGGACTTACTATTCCACATGGCATGATGTAGTAAGCTACATCGCTGACTCTTGGGATCACTCATTTTTTAAAAGCTGAAATGTATTAAAAATATTTCTGAAATTTAAGTTGTTTTATTGCTACAACTTGCCACAAAGTTTGGAAGTAGCTAGTTAAAAGTAGCATAGCTATATGTGATGAGTAGAGAAGGGGGCTTCGTTTTCGTATACCAATACGAAGCCCACTGGTATAGGTGGCCAGTTTGATTACCTCACACCCCCAGACCCCGCCGGACCACTTGCCATGCGGCATGCGTAGCCAGCATCCTCTCCTGTGCCCCAATAGCAGCAGTAGCTCGGCTGCCGCAGCCCTGCCGCCATGCTCGCCCAGCCACTCTGGCAAGGGGGCGAGAGGACAAGTCTCCCTGCTCAGTCGCAGAGTGGCTGGCAAGCAGGGAGGCAGGGCTGTGGCAACTGAGCTACTGCAGCGATTGGGATGCAGGAGAGGACGCCGGCCATGCATGCTGTGTGCCGCACTGTAAGTGGTCTGGCGGGGCCTGAAGGTGGGAGGTAATCAAGCTGGCCACCTGTGAAGCCCCCATTTCTAGTGATGAGTTCATCATGGAATAGCAAATACTTTTAACTAGTAGTTGCAAGGTTGCTTTTATTTGCGGTGACTAATACTGAAGTGATACTTGCCTACTTTCAAAAATAACTTTTCAAGGGCATCTTAATGTATTTTAGAGGCATTTTATGAAGAATTTTTCAAGTTTTATGCCATTTTCTTGTCAATCCTAAACAGGAAGTGAAACATTCCTTGGTTTTATCTTCTGCATTTTCATAAATATTTCAGAGGCCACTAGAGGGGAGTAGTTCCCTATACATTTTTGATTAGCTGTTAACAGCAACGCAAAACTACATGAATAATTCACAATGCAGTGAATAACCTGTGCTGTCAAAGTAGTGGTAGCAGTAATGGCAGTCTGACTGCCAAGGAGTAATGAGTAATGCAACAAGTTCCTTTTAAAATGCAGCATTATGAACTCTGGTTTGTAGTGATTCATGTGGCATTCAGGCCAGTTTTGAGAATGTCAGGTATGTGAGGGCTTGAGCCACAGCTATCCTCACCATCTTGGAAAGCCCCTGTTTTGCCCAGTTACACCACCATCATAAGAATGGTAGTCTTTAGCAGTATAGATAGTGTTGTATCCATAAACTTTTTTCTCCACCAGTGAAGCAAATATACTGTACATTACTTTAAGGCACCTCCACAAATGATTGACTGATTATAAGATTCTATTTTTAAATATATTTGTTACTGGTTTTCTCACCTCAGTTAAATTCATGTGCAAAAGTAACATATAGTTGAATGTGTTGCTCTGAGATGCTGCATATATTAGCTTACTGCAGTTGATGGCAACATATGTTTTTGTTTTTTTAGCAGTTCGACTGTGCCCTAGTATCAGGGCACAAGAAGTGGTAAAAAAAAATTTGGAAGTGGTAAAAAATTCAGAAGTGGTAAAAATAGTTAAACATTTTCATTTATTGCAGAATGCCCAGTGTGTTAGAGAAGCTCACCTGTCTAGATCTGTAAAAGTAGAAGTTAAGAATCAGTGGTTCTTTAGTATAGTAACTGATGGTTACAGCATCTGTAGTTCTAACCTCAAACAGCTGGAGAATGTCAGTTCTAGTCAATCTTATGCTTACCCTATTCTATGTGTCTGTCATACTCTGATTCTTTGGCAAGTGTGTCTGAAAAAGAGGTGTATGCAGTATATCACAGAAGTGAGTACACCCCCTCACATTTCATAAATATTTTAGTATATCTTTTCATGTGACAACACTGAAGAAATGACACTTGGCTACAATGTAAAGCAGTGAGTATACAGCTTGTATAACAGTGTAAATGCGCTGTCCCCTCAAAATAACGCAACACACGGCCATTAATGTCTAAACCGCTGGCAACAAAAGTGAGTACAGCCCTAAGTGACAATGTCCAAATTGGACACAAAGTGTCAATATTTTGTGTGGCCTCTATTATTTTCCAGCACTGCCTTAACCCTCTTGGGCATAGAGTTTACCAGAGCTTCACAGGTTGCCACTGGAGTCCTCTTCCACTCCTCCATGACGACATCACAGAGCTGGTGGATGTTAGAGACCTTGCGCACCTCCACCTTCCATTTCAGGATGCCCCACAGATGCTCCAATAGGGTTTAGGACTGGAGACCTGCTTGGCCAGTCCATCACCTTTACCCTCAGCTTCTTTAGCAAGGCAGTGGTCGTTTTGGAGGTGTGTTTGGGGTCGTTATCATGTTGGAATACTGCCCTGCAGCCCAGTCTCCGAAGGGAGGGGATCATGCTCTGCTTCAGTATGTCACAGTACATGTTGGCATTCATGGTTCCCTCAATGAACTGTAGCTTCCCAGTGCTCGCAGCACTCATGCAGCCCCAGACCATGACACTCCCACCACCATGCTTGACTGTAGGCACGACACACTTGTCTCTGTAGTCCTCACCTGGTTGCCTCCACACACGCTTGGCGCCATCTGAACCAAATAAGTTTATCTTGGTCTCATCGGACCACAGGACATGGTTACAGAAATCCATGTCCTTAGTCTGCTTGTCTGCAGCAAACCGTATGTGGGCTTTCTTGTGCATTATCTTTAGAAGAGGCTTCCTTCTGGGATGCCAGCCCTGGAGACCAATCTGATGCAGTGTGCAGCGTATGGTCTGAGCACTGACAGGCTGACACCCCCCCCACCCCTTCAACCTCTGCAGCAATGCTGGCAGCACTCATACGTTTATTTCCCAAAGCCAACCTCTGGATATGACGCTGAGCACGGGCACTCAACTTCTTTGGTCGACTATGGCAAGGCCTGTTCTAAGTGGAACCTGTCCTGTTAAACCACTGTATGGTTTTGGCCACTGTGCTGCAGCTCAGTTTCAGGCTTTTGGAAATCTTCGTATAGCCTGAGCCATCTTTCTGTAGAGCAACAATTCGTTTTTTCAGATCCTCAGATAGTTCATTACCATGAGGTGCCATGTGGAACTTCCAGTGACCAGTCTGAGAGAGTGAGAGTGATAACACCTGCTCCCCCTTCACACCTGAGACTTGTGACACTAATGGGTCTCATAACATCAGGGAGGGAAAACAGCTACTTGGGCCCAATTTGGACATTGTCACTTAGGGCTGTACTCACTTTTGTTGCCAGCGGTTTAGACATTAATGGCTGTGCGTTGCGTTATTTTGAGGGGACAGCACATTTACACTGTTATACAAGTTGTATACTCATTGCTTTACATTGTAGCCAAGTGTCATTTCTTCAGTGTTGTCACATGAAAAGATATACTAAAATATTTATGAAATGCGAGTGGGTGTACTCACTTCTGTGATATACTGTAGATCAAGGGTCCCCAACCTTTTTAATCCCGCAGACCGGCTGGGGAAGGCGGGGCACCCCCTCGCGCTCACACACATGCGCGAAGGAGCGCTCTCTCTCTCTTGCATGGGCACGCGCTCGCTTGTGCACATGCACAAAGGAGCGGGAGGGTGCTCGTGTGGGTGCGCTCATGCACATGCACAAATGGTGGTGCGGCGCTCATGCGCATTTGCAAAGGGGCTGTGCGGGGGGGAGTGCGTGCGGGGGTGGGTGGGAGGTCTGTCTCTGCGGCCCGGTCCGGCTCAGGCCACGGACCGGCACTGGGCTGCGGACCGGGGGTTGGGGACCTCTGCTGTAGATAACCCAAGGATTTCTAATGGCAAAATTGCACAGTATTGCAACTAAGAATTTAAAATAGATGTTAAATTCAATCGTTAAAGTGGAAATTTTCTATTTTTAAAAGTTACAATTAGTATCCAATATAACTTTCCTTTTTCAGAGGTTTGCTTATAAAACCTCCTGTTCAGAAATATTCTGCACAGAAAGGGATTTTTGATCCCAGTTTAAACATTTTACCACTTTCTCAGTTACATATACAGTAACAACCAAAGCAGAACTTTTATTGTTTCATCTCTGGCCTGAACTCTGGCGAACATAGTGCTGGGTTTTGGCTCAGTCTCTCTGGTCTCAGTAAACATTATTTACCTAGTAGTCTGCAGAGAGTAAAAACAGTACCTCCAGTACACTGATGGCGCCCAACTCTTCTTTCTCCTTGTCAAGTCAAGTGAGACCATGCAGCTGCTTGAGCCAGTGTCTAGGCACTGTATTGGGCTGGATGAGGAGAAATAAACTGACACTGGATCTTTACAAGATAGAGGTTCTGTTTGTTCAGTGGCTTCTGTGCCTACAAGTTAGATAGGTAACCTGTTCTGAATGAAGTTTCACTCCAGGATCAGTTTCTGTCACATGAAGTACAGGTACACTCAATAGCTCACAGTGTCTTTGGCCAACATGGTTTGGCCCACCAGATACAACCATTCCACTTTAGAGACCATCTGTTGACAATAGTTATCACACTAGTAACTTCCCAGTTAGACTAATGCAGTACACTGTACTTGGTGTTGCGCTTGAAGACAACATCGAAGCTGCAGCAAGTATGATATGCAGCAATTAGACTTCATTTTGATGCCAAGTCAAAAACTGATTACAGTGGTGCCTCACAAGACGATGTTAATCCGTTCCAGACAAATCGCTGTCATGCGAAAACATCGTCTTGCGAAACCAAATTTCCCATAGGAATGCATTGGAATTTAATTAATGCGTTCCGATGGGAAAGAAAAGCACAGAAACTTAAAAAAAAATTAAAAGAAAGTCACCTACCAGGTACTGTAGACTGAGCCCGGCTTCTCATAGTGCCTGGTAGCAGCGGAACATCCAGAAAAGAGCACCAAACAACTAAAAGCCGGCAGGCAGCAGGCAGCCGGCAGCCATTTTGTGCTCTTCTCCGCTCCTTCCCCCTCCCATCTCCCGACCAACAGCTGATAGGAGCAGGGCTTTCCCAGCAGGGAAACAGGCAGTGGAAAAGCACCCCAGAGGCTTCTGAAAGCGGCGCTTTGCCAAGGGGTGAGTGGGTGGGGGTGGGGGTGGGGTGGGGTGGGAGGGGCAGGCCTGCCACCCCCCCACACCACCCCCACTGCAAAGCGCTGCTTTCAGAGGCTTGCGGGTGCTTTTCCACTGCATGTTTACCTGCTGAAGAAGCCCCGGCAGCCATTTTGTCCTCTTCTCCGCTCCTTCCCCCTCCCCTCTCCCGACGAACAGCTGATGGGCGGGCTAAAAAGAGGCTTTCTCTGCCCTGAAAATTCAGGGGGAAAAGCTGGAAATAAAAAAATTCCGCTTTTCCCCCGCGCCCCGGGAGGCTTCTGAAAGGGGTGGGGGGGTCACGGGAGAGGCCGCCAAACATCGTCCAGCGAAAAGCGCCCATAGGAAATCATTTTGCGAAGCGCAACAGCGATCGCAAAACCTCATCGTCTAGCGGATTCGTCGTTTAACGAGGCAATCGTCTAGCGAGGCACCACTGTATTTGCTTGAGTGTAGCCTGGTCTCTAATCCTTCAGATTTTTCTCCCTGCCTTGCTTCTTTTCATTGTTAAATTATTTTACTGTTTAAAATAGATTAGTTGTTCTAAAGCATTCGAAATGTATCTGTTTCTTTTATTATGGCTATTATGGTAGGTACCCCACCCTAATGCGTTGTTACTGCAAGGGCTAGAAATATTTTAGAAAATAAATAAATACAGCCTCTAGATAAATACATTTTGAGCACAGAAGCTTGTTTGAATTGGAAGCACTGGATTATTTTCCTCTCCCAGACTCTCTTTATATTCCACAAATATGAACATATATGAAATAATAACACAGCAGTTGTGTTGCTGTGTTTGGCTCAGTAAGTAGCAGTAAGGAAGGGGATCAACAAAAATGGGAGGTGGAGTTAACCTTGAAGAGTTGGGCTCTTAACAGCTTTGAGATATTTACTATTGTATTTGCATGGTTGTTTTAATTCTCATCCTCTAGTTGTTAAGGTAGTATCTTCTGTTGCCAAAGGCTAGTTTAGACATCAGTTGTTCCATTTAGCCCAGATTTTTCAGAACTGGTTTACACTATTTCAAAGGAAACCATTGTTAATCATGTTCCCCACAGTTTTTCTCAGAACTCATGGTTCTACTGACTGTGTGGCAAATAGGCAGGTTTTTTTTCCCTAGCTTTGTTACCATTGGGGAGAATGCTTCATGCTCTTCCCCTAATACAACAATAAAATTAGTCATACAAGCTATATATGTATTCGGGTATTTTGTATAGCATTGGAAAAGTTTAAATCCTTCTGTATCACTCTTGGAAAAGATAAGGAGTTTTAACCTAAGGACTTGTTGTTTTCTTCATGCCATGGTTTCCTCATACGTCTCTACTTCTCAATTGTTTGGACCAGCATTATGTTAAAGGGCACGGAACCCTGGAGTGCTCCTTCCCAAAATAAAGGAGTTCCTTAGACCACTGTCACAACTAGATGTGCATAGATTTGTTTTTTGAACTTCAACCCCCAGAATGTCCCAGATGGCATACTGTAGGTGCCTAGAGTATTACGGGAGTTAAAGTCCAAAACACATATCTGCATACAATTGCCTGCCTGTTGCATTTTGGGAGAAGTTATGTGGGGCTGCTCCACATAGCAATGACAAAGAAGGAAACATTCTTGTTTGGAATACATCTCTTTCTCCATATCTACATTAAAAGTGGAAGTAGTGGTGGAAGCCTTTAGGGCTTTGTGTATTGTAGGTCTTATCAGGTATTAACCTTGAGACCTCTATGAGTACTGCTGCTGAGTCTCAGAATATATTAACAACAATGCTATCATATGCATTTTCCATCCCTCTCTACTGAGTAACTATTACTTATCTGCCCTCCACCTCCCTTTCTTATAGGTTTGAGTGTCATACAGGTCTAAAAGTTAGACTCTCTCTTTGGAAATGAAGCACAATTGATCCATTTCCACCAGCTTTGCCAACCCACTGTATAATCAAATGATGTCCTGCTCTAAAGCAATCCATTCTTGTTTTCTCCCTCCATTCTAGCAGATGTTCACCAACAAACCAAAGGTATGCCTTCTGTCCTAAAAGTTATCCTATCCTGGAGCACTCGTCTTTTCATCTGTACCTGATGGGTTCCTCCCATTTTAAAAAGGGAGATTTCTGTGAAGCAGCAGGAGGTAATACATAGTATCTTTGGTTCCCTTAGTGCCTGAAGTGGAATATTAGCAATTACAGCCATTTTAGTTTTCTGCTGAGAAAAGAAACAACTCCGCTGGACTGGCCTAACTTTAAAAATACTACCTTCCACCAGTGAGCAAGCTAAAGATTGTATAAAGGTCCTAAACTACACCCCCAATTATTGGTACATCTGTTTTGCAAAATGCTAAATTTAGTCATCCTACAAAAGAATCCAGTTCTGAAGAAAATCACCTTATACACAGCACAGAATAGTGCACACTTCCCAGAATAGTGCTGTGCACTAATGGGGTGGTATATAAATAACAAAAATAAATAAATAAATAAAATTAGACTGTCTAATGGGAGCTGTATGCTGCCTAAGTGCTTACCTTTGCTGTTTAATATCTATATGAGGCCCTTGGGAGAAGTCATCTGGAAATTCAGAGTTTCGTGTCACCAATATGCATATGACACCCAACTCTATCTCCTCGTCCAACCATCTACAGTGGATGTTATCTCTTCCTTTGAGTGCTGCCTAGCCACAATTCTGGACTGGATGGGGGCCAGCAGACTGAAGTTGAATCCAAACAAGAGAGGTGGGAATTCCTGCTGTTTGTGGGTTACAAATCACACCACCCAAGGTTGGGGGGTTGCTCTCCCCTATAAGGATGAGGTTTGCAATCTGGGCAGTCTCCTAGACCCAAATAGTCTAGGATGCTCAAATAGTGGTCCGGTCTGCTTATTTCCATCTTAGGCAGATCGCATAGCTGCATCCCTACCTTGACAGCAGGTCACTATCCACATTCATTCATGCACTGGTAGTCTCAAGGATTGACTACTGTAATGCCCTCTACATGGCACTGCACCTGAGGCTGATATAGAAACTTCAACAGGTCCAGGACAAGGTGACCAGATGAATTGTAGGAGCTACTAAATTCCAACACATCTCCCTCATTCTGGCTGCCTTACACTAGTTACGTGTCTGTTTCTGTATCAGGTTCAAAGTGTTGGTTTTGACCTATAAAGCCCTAAACAGTTTGGGGTCTTATTACATGGTAGCACACCTCCTCCTGAGAGCGATAGCCTATCCTTCCCGTTTATCCCAAGCTGGGCGGCTGAGGGTGCTTACCCCAAGGGAGACGCGGAATGAGAAAACAATGAACCACAGCTTTTCGTTGGTAGTCTTCTTGCTTTGAAACAAACTGATGCCCAAGATTCATCTAGCTTCCTCCCTGGAGACCTTTAAGAAGTCATTAAAAACTTTTCTTTTCCAGAAAGCTTTTTTAAAAATATGTCATCTTTAAATGCTCACCTTTTGTGCTACTATATCTGCACCAATCTAATTAGCAGGGCTTGAAAAATTTTAGAATGTCTCACCAGTCAGTCAAAAATTTCACCATTCAGCATGACCGGACTATAGCCTTGCAATTTATTGGGATTGGGAATCACTTATTTATACCCTCAGACTTGGGTTGCTTTATTACCTGCGTGCCTGTGGGGTCGTGAAGCTTGTATTTTGAATGCCTTCCTTTTGAATGTCTCCAGCAGAAATAAAACTAAAAGCAAAAGCACCTGGCCTCTTAAGGAGCCACAGTTCCCTCCCACCCCAGGATGTGTCCTCGTTCGGTTGAAATTGGGAGCAGGGAATCACCATATTCTCCAGCATGGGACTACTCTACATTCTCCTGAAGAGCTATATCTCTATGTACCGCTTGAATTCTCTTCTCATGAGAAGAGGGCAGTTTTCCTTTTGCAATGGGAGGGGGAGGGGAGGACTGCAGGATTAGAGAGAGAGACAGGCGGAGGGGAAGGAGGCAGGCAGGGAGGGAGCTGTGACTTGTCGAGCAGCATTTTTCACTCATCACAGACGAGTGGATGAGTGCATTTTTCAAGCCATGCTGATTAGCTTTAGTTTTAGTTTATATAGTATATTGTACATTATGTTTCTCTTATCCTGTGGGTGATGCTTGGTTTTGCATCACACACAGACAGGCCCAGCTGTTAAGCCAAAGCCTTGGGAAGATATATCTGAATAAAATACAATCTCAGGCTTTGAGGGCTATCACATACTTATCCTCAGGGTTTAAAAAGGAACTAGCTTAGGGCTAGAAGCAGGTTTTTGTTGTTGTTTGTTTTAAAAAAGGGAACAGCCATGTTGTCCCAGTTGTCTCTGGTACCAGCTGAACTCAGTTTTTGAATCCACCAAAGTCTCACCTAATTCAGTCTCCCCAATGCCTCCGGGACATTATATGAAGATTGCTGAAAAGTCTACAGACTTCTGGCCTTTCAATCAAATCCAACTTCTGTCTTCACCTTCTCTCTGTCTTTCCCCTTCCTCCTCCTCTCTATCTCTCTGCCCCTCCCTCCCCCACCCACCTTAACATCTAGTTAGATAATTACTTTGAGGAATTCAGAATCTTGTTCACTGGAGAATTATTGTGGTGTAGCAGATAGGATGGTGAACTAAGGAGACCCAGGTTCATATTCATACTTGACCATAGAAACTCACTGGAGGCGTGGATATGGTAAATCACTCCTTGAAGATTTCACATATCTTATAAACCCTGTTAGAGTCATTATAGGTCAGAAGAAACTTGACAGTGTGTAACAATAACAAATAAAAGCATTGCCTTTGACTTTTTCCTAATAGAGCTGTTCTATATCCTTCAGTTTTTGTGTGCGGTCTTCAGATAATGTTCTCCTCACAATAGAATAGAAAACTACAGAAAAAAATTTCTGTGAAGTCTGTTAATGTTTCCAACTTACTGTAATAGAAATCTTTGTTGTTGGTTTTAAAAAGGCTTTAATGTTATAATATTTCATCAAGAGACAAGTGTTGCTCCCTGCAGATTATTTAATCATTCTTTCATGTGAAACAAGTTGCTGCCATGAATTTCATTGCCATTAACTCAATGTTCTATAACTATTCTCCAAATAGACGTGACTCCTTCTTTCTCTTTGTGTGTGTGAGAGAGATAGAGAGTTCTAAAATACATTTAAGTAGGATTTAAAAGGCCTTGTGCTTGAAAACTGAAATAAAGTATAATCACCCCAAGTGTCTCCTGGACAAAGGATACAGTTTTATGAATCAGATTTATAGTATTTAATGTTGCTTCTGATATTTTTCTTTTTTTAAAAAATTTATGTCCCACATATTAATGAAGGGTAGGAGAACTGCAAATGCAAAACAATGGGTCATTGCAGCCTTTACAACCTGGTGTCTTGTAGATGTTTTGGGCTTAAACGCCCATGCTCTCTCGCCATTTGCCATGTTAGCCAGGACTGATGGGAATTGCAGTCCGAAACATCTGAACAGCATTAAATTAAGGAAGGTTTGCTTTGACCCACTGAGTGCTCTTCTGTTTATGGAAGGAACTGATGCAGTGGACCTTCTGCAAAACTGAAGTGGAGAGAGGTGGTTTTTTCCCAGTTCATTGCTTAGGTCCTTGTACCACTTTTCATTCTGTTCCAACAGGTCTGTTAGTCCTCAAGAGCATGGGGCAGGGGGCAGTACAAGGCTTCATGGGAAGAAATAGCCAAGACCTGAGAATGCCCTGTCCCATAAAGGGAAATAGACTCACAAACACAGTGCCTGAAATTTTGTCAAAACCTGAAATTGCTTGCATAATTTATATATGTATAATTTTCTACCCCAGCTTTCTATGTTCCTGTTGAAAAAAGTCATAGCATTTAAAAAGTAATAATCATGTAGTACACAATGAAAAATAATGAAATACTCAACAAGTTTAAGAACAGTAGTATATCGTTTTTAAACTTATACACCACTGTAAAAAAATATTTTACAGGTCTTTTGGAGCACAGCAATTTTCATAACCTGACCAAATCAGGTAACAGGAGGGCCAAGTGTGCCTCTCTAGTGAAGCAGTTATAAGTTTCAGAATTGAAAAAGCCTAACTTCTCACACATAACCACCATGAAACTGGGAACAAAGAGAAAGAACCTGGAATAGAGTTAAGTTATTGGGCAGTTTCATAGATCTTAGAAGATTCTGTTTCCAAGTCATTCAGGCTTTAAAGGTCAAAACAAGTTATGTGGATTGAGCCTGGAAACAAATTAGCAACTGCTGAAGCTTGTAGAGCAATGGGTCCCAATCTTGGGTTCCCAGATGTTATTGAAATAAACTCCCAGAAGTCTTCACAATTAGCTGTGTTGGCTGGGATGTCGGGGAGTTATAGTCCAAGAACATCTGGGGACCCAAGGTTAGGAAGCACTGTTGTAGAGGGTCAGCATAATACGAGACATTCTACTGGCCCTGGTTGAAAATCTGGTGACCACATTTAATACATATTACATCCACTGTAATGATATTTCAGCAATTGTCACATTGTGGCTAAAAGGCATATGTTTTAGCAGCAAAGTGACATAGGTTTAAGCCTATTTGAGTCTGGATTAATCATTCTTAAAAATTATCTAGCTTGTAGTTGAAAAGATAAGGGTCATGTGTCAGCAAAACTGATTGGTGTTTTTTTTCCATTTTCAAGAAAAGTAATTGGTATCTCTACATGGGAGGATATGTTGGTGACTGGTTGAAGATCCTTGAGAGATATACAAAGTAATGTCAAGAGAGAGTTAGAAGATCTCAGTTCTATCGAAATCAGTAGAATTATCATTGTACTTTTAAATGTTATATTCAGGGAACATATGCATGTTTTAAATTACCTGTTTGCACTCACATGTTTAATCCATAAATGTTTCAACCCATCTAAGTTCTATTGCTTTTTAAATTTTGTAATGCTGCCCAGAGTAGACCATTGGTCTAGATGGGCGGGGTATAAATCTAATAAATAAATAAATGTATAAATCAACATAACTTGGACACGTAGCTAATAATAAAATCTCACTAATTTCCAGGAACCTAGTTTTACAGTCTTGTCATCTGCAACACAAGCAATTAAGAAATCAAAGATATAACCAACATTCCTAAAATGCATCTAGTGCTTTGAAAGAATGCTGAGAGCTCAGCACAAGACTAAGAAAATGCTTTTTGGAAGAAACAGGAATGCAACATAACCTGGGACCTCAAGCAGAATAGGATACATGTAGATGGGGCACTAAAATAGCACTTAGATTTGTGCATGTATTTGTGGGTTCCCCCCCACAAAAGAGGACATTACGAATACTAGTAAAATTAAAACGGGAAGTGTTCCAAATTGAACTTTTGCTGTTTCAGCAATTTTAACGAGAAAGAAGAACAAAATAGATAATCTGTTACATTAATTGGAAAAAATATAGTTCATTCTGGGAAGGTTTAAGGTTGCAGTCCTGTTTACTTTTGGGAGTAAGTCACATTAAGATCGTTGACACATACATTGTAAACACAGTTAAGCTCCACAGGGAATGAAGACTTGTACTGTGTTCTCCTAAGTCTTGAAATATTTCCTGCCAGCTAATTGCAGTTTATTGCAATAAACCTTGGACCTCAAACAGTAACTTTTTCCATCTTAAAGTGGGTTGTCCCATTCAAGAGAAGAACATGTTTTCTGAGTGCTAAATGATATTACTACCAATGGAAACTATGCTGCAAGAAGAGTTGATAAAGCAGCTGCCTGTACAAACCTCAGCTGTTTTTTCCATCCTCCCTGAGCAAACTTAATTAGCATAGGGGAACTGACTAATGTGTTTACGTCATCTTTTTCCAGCATAAGCTTACATTTTGTCCCTGACTGCCTGAAAGCATGTGGCCAGACTTTGTTCAGGAATTTGCTGTCGCATACAGGATGCTCTGACAAAAAAAATGTTTTATTCTTCTTGAGGGGCTGGACTTGTTCCTTTTAAAAAGCTGTCTCTATGATACAAAGCGGCTTCTTCCAAAAAAGTGTTTTCCTAGTCTTGTTCTGAGCTCATAGAACTCTTTCAAAGCACAAGATGCATTTTAGGAATTTTGATTATACCTTTGGTTCCTTAATTGCTTGTGTTGCAAACAACAAGATTTTCGCTCAACCTGAAATTAGGGTAAGGCTTTCGGAGTTATGCTTTGTTTTAATGACAAGAATGTATTTTAAATATAGGGAAATATGGGTATGTTCATATCAAAACTATTTAGAGAGGCTGGTGTGTTTTCTATATGCCTTAACTATTATCACTGTTCTTATGGGAGTGTGACATCTTCAGTATATTTTTAAAATACTTTTTGTTAATTGCCTGTAAATTATGGAATGTTTCTGTTGGTGAATTTGAACCTTTTAATATACACACAGGTAGCTTCAGATAGTACATGGGATAACAGTGATATCTAATTCAATGACTTACTGGCAGTATTTATGTAGAAATAAAAGACTAGTAGTACAGTCCTGTGTATGTCTGCTCAGAAGTAAGGTCCATTGAATGAGCCTTATCTCCCTTGTTTAAATGTGTTAGGGTACAGTGTACGGTATTAATACAGATTCTTCAAGCAGTTTGAAAGTAATGATAATCTCCTGAATTTGCTGGGGATGTGTGTATGATTACATAGAAAGACATAAATTTTTCCATTTAAAATAGAAAGCACTTGGAATATTCTCTAGGTTTTTTCCTTCTGAATTCAATCTTCAGTACTTATTTCTGTTCTTGCTAATTCTTCAAACACAGTTTATTTTATTTTTATTTATTCTGACTCATTTTCTCTTTTATCCTATCCATCATTAATAGTAGGGCAGCAGAATGCTGTGTGTGGAAGCTAACAGTGGGTGGGAACTTTGGATGGAACTTGGAATAGTAATCATTCCTTGAATCTCTTTCTGTATTACTTTGGCTGGGAAAGTATCAGGTTGGTGGGTGCAGTCATTGTAACTTGTTCAAAATTCCCTATTTCTCCTGTTTGAAAATAGCACCAAAATAAAAAATGTTTTATAAAAAATATATTTGTACAGAAAAAGAAACACAGACTTTTGTATCTTTAAGACCAAAGAGTCAGCTTTTAGCTAATAACTCTGCATTTTGGTGTTTAATTTTTATAGAATATTCATGTGTTGCACAGTTATTCAAACAATATCATTTAATGTGTCCTCTATAGTAAATGTGTTACTTTCTTATCAGTTTTTGAATTCAGTATTTCATCCATTGGCTGTGGCATTCAAAGAGTAAAAGTTGTCCTTTCGGTGGTCCCATATAAATAGGTTACCTACAACAGGATAAATAAGTTACACTCATTTCTGGAAAAACTAAATAGAAGACTCAGGCTAGAGTGGCTAAAGAACAGTTGCTTCCTTCTAAAGTGCCTTCTAGTGTCCTCATTGTAAATGGTTCCTGTGTTTTTAAAAAAAACTATTCAACTCCAAAAAATTAATTTCTGTTGGATAGTTGCCTGAATGTTCTGCTAGCGCAGATGCTAAACACAGCCTGCATCTTAGTATCAGCATTTTATCATGATTGAAGCCATTGAATATCCTGCAGCCCAGTGTAATTACATTTTACATGTTAAAGAAACCATTAGGTTTATTAAACTGGGATTTATTCTAATGCAAAGTTCCAGTTTGGGAACTAAGTCAAACATGGGAAAGTAACTACCACACCAGTGTCCCAACTACATTTTTTTCAAACTACATCCCTCCCCCAAATCATCTTGGTATTATATTTGTCTTCAAAAGGGAAGCATGTTGTTCTGGAAGCATGTCACCTCTACATACTGCACACTGCACCCTAACTAGAGATGGGAGTATTCGTATACGAATATCCCTGCAGAGGTGGAAATAACGAGGGTTTGGCCCCATGGGGCCGGACTGTCCACTCACGATTTCGCCACTGCCGCTGGCTCCTATCATGCTGTTCTCCGTAATGGATTAGCCACTCTCTGACCTAGCAGAGAGACTTGTCATCCCGCCTCCTGCCAGGACTGGGTAATCGATTGTGGACAACAGCGCGATAGGAAGGTCCGACGAGCTCGCGTCAGCGGCGAAATCGTGAGTGGACAGTCCGGCCCCATGGGGCCAGACTCTCGTTATTTCCACTTGTGCGGGGATATTCGTATACAAATATGAATACCCCCATCTCTAACCCTAACACATTTAACTACATTTATAGTTGTTTGTGTTTACTAAATACAGTCACCCCGTGTTTCTTGATGTGAGCTGCCTCTCTGTTAACAGCTACATGACAGATGAGCATTCAGCTGGTACATTTTATTTCTAGCATAGGATTTTAGGATGGAGAGCTGGACCTGTTGAAAACTCTTCTGTTGTTCAGCTGTTAAAGTCACAAATCTTGTGTCAGGGAAAGCAATATCTATTGCTGATATATATTAATTGATATTGTCTCTCATCTGATATACCAAAATTGCCTGTTTATATGCTTCAGTGCTATCTTATTGCTTAAGCCAGTGCAGGCTGAATTCTACCTTTTAGTTGTGAATATTTTCAGTTCAGCATAATTGAAGGTAATCTTCTGAAGAATGATTTCTGCTTAGCAATTTGTGTTTTTTTAAAGAAAAAAAACATACCAACCATGTACATCGAGGTGAGCACAGTACAGTCGGTGGGCCTCATATGGCTGTTGAGTCTAGTGCTGCTCCCATACCTCTCCACATTTCCCCCAGTTATTTTCCTCCAAAATACATAATGCATTTGGGGGCAAAAAAATGTCCGTGCTTTTGGAGGTAGGTTGGTCAGAAGGGATGTACTATTTTCCAGTGCCTGGGGGAGAGCAAAAAGGGCCCTCAGCCCCATGGAAGTTGTTCACCCTAGTATACTTGATGTTTTACAGATACCAGATTTTGACTGGTCCTTTACCAAGGCTTACAGCGTAAGCCATTTTAATTTACTGGTTCTTATTTCATTATATAGCTGTAGATATGGAACAAATCATGTTTCTTCTGCACACTCCATCTGCAAATTAAAGCCATGAAAAAAGTGTATAAGTAACAGAATATTTGTTTTCCTTTACTGATCTTATAGTTTACATATTGAGACACCAGAAAGGTTTGCAAGGAAATCAGTCCAGCAAAAAACCCAAAAAAACAAAACAAAACCTATAGCATCAGTGTTTAATTAGTGTAGAATCTTACTGCAAGGCAGCTAAACTTAACATGGAAACGAGGGAAGCTAGTATCCCTTGAAAAATATAAATAAGAAAAGAGTGGGTCAGAGACATTCCTCAAATTAAAAATACTCACAGGAGGAGGATCATCATTATTAACCTGGAAAATTGATTCACAAATTGAATGCAGATTTCCTTGCAATAGGGTAGCAAAAAAGGGAAAGATTGTGCTTTTATTATTTAGAACCTGAAAGTTGTTCAGAAGTGCATTTGTGTTTTGGTTTTGGAAATATGTATGTGTTGATGTTTATGGGAATCGTCTGAGGGACCTGGGGTGGGGAGGCAGATAGAGAACAAGGTTGAGAATCTCTGTAAGTATTCCTTGCTGTACTTATGAATCTGCAGGTCATGGCAAGGCAGGAATATTTAATAATTTACTACATTTGCCTTTTTATCTTTCAGACTAGATTTGAAGCCCTCTTTAGAGCTCATGACAAAGATGTCACCTTTCAGTATTTTAAGAGTTTTAAACGAATAAGGATAAACTTCAGCAATCCTTTATTAGCTGCTGATGCTAAAATTCGATTACACAAAACAGAATTTCTTGGAAAAGAACTAAAACTGTTTTTCGCCCAGGTAAGACAGAAAAACCTATTTGGTAAAGTTTTGTTTTCATTCATACTTCTGAACTTAGCACAGTTGTAAACAAACAGTAATGCTGTGAGTTAGCTTATATTGAGTGGTCACAATTTGCCTAGTTAGCCTTACAGGTGAGTGGAAACATGAACCCAACTTTCCATATCCAAAATATATAGCCAAGTTACAGAGTCTTTTGACTTGTATTAATTCTCTTACCCTTACAGACTCACTTTACAACAATTTGAACAGCTGTATTATAAGACTTGCTAATTTTTCTATCTGTTTAAAGAGCTGCCCAATTCAGACAAGGAGTAGTGTTGAATGGTCCAATTTAACATATCCTCTAATTTTCAGTCCCACTGGGCGGTGCTCCTCTCTCTCTCTTGCGACTTCTCTCCTGCATGCGCACGCAACTCAGTCCCCCCCATGCGCGGGGTTCCATTGCGACAAACCAAAGGGGCTGCATGAAGGAGGAGGAAAGCTGCGCAGAGGGAGGCAGTCACGTGCGTGCACCTTAGAGGGAACCTTGGTCCAGTTTCTCTAAAACTGCTGGTGATGTGCATAGGGGTTTATATAAGTGATTTTTTCTGATCACCATTCCCCAACTAAGCTGTGCAGAGATCTGACATTTGTCCTCATACTTTGGTGTGGAAGTGGTGTTCTGAAGTAACACCAGTCATTAAGGATTACTTGGCAGGTCATCTCAGTAACAGATTTTGTAGGCTTTCAGGAGATGAAACAAGGAACTGCCATATGTCATGACTGACTTTTGACCTAATCAGTATTTTTGTAAGTTTTTAAATGTTGCATTTATGGCCATAAATTCTAGTAATTTGCTGACTCAAGATGCAATGATGTTAATAGGAGTTTTACATTCCTTTAAAACAGGATTAGATAAATGTATGGAGTACAGTTCTGTCAAAATACTAAATACCAGTGGTGGGAGTGCCATTATCTTCATTCACTGCTTGCAGGCTTCCCAAAGCTATCTTGCTAACCACATTTAGAAACAACATGCTGGACCAAATAGAGCAACCTTCTCCAGTACGGTGTGGTTGTAATTTTTGGAGTCCCATCCTCACTAGCCACTGGTCATGCAGGATAGAGCTATGGAAGCTTTAGTCCAAAATATCTGGAGAGCAGCACAGTGATGAAGGCTTAGCTAGATTCTTGATCTAACTTAGTGGAGCTATTGTTCTGTTCTTAGTGGATAAGCCATTGTTCTACCTCCAACCCCATGCAGTACAGACTGCTGTGCTAAATTTGTGCTAAATTTGGCAGAATCAGTGCTAAATTTGGCTAAATTTGTGCTAAATTTGGCAGAATCAGTGTGAGGTTACGGCTGTCTTACTGGAGTTGCTTATTAGTGCATATTGGACTATGATTGCTTACTTGAGAATTTGTAATGTGCCTTGGTATATTAATAAATAACAGCATGGCACAGACAAGCTGCATATATTGGCAAGTCAGCAGATCTTTGAATATCCTTTGAGGTTGTTCAAGACTTTATTTTACCAGCATAGCTGTTAACTAGTTGAAACTTAAGGGAGCAAAGGCTGATAACAATGAAATGACTGCTGTCTTTTTACACTCTTTAACAAGATCAGCAATTTAACTTGATACCTCTGAGTATTATTTTCTTTTTAAAGACTGTTCCTGCTTATACCATAGTTGTAGCTAACATTCTGGCTGGTGTTTCATGGATAAACAGTACTGTATCCCTTTTAATCAGTTAATTCATCAAAACAATACATCTCTCGTTTAGAATATTTTTGACAGATTGCCTGCATTTTCAAGCAACGTTTACAATTTAGTTAAATGTGTGGGCCATGTATTCCAGTGTTCCCCAACCTTTTCCGGTCTGCGGACCGGCTGGGGAAGGCGGGGGTACCCCCCCCCGCGCGCGCGCATGCGCGAACAAGCGCGCAATCGCGCGAGTGCGAGCACCGCCATTTTGCGCATGCGCACGGCCGCTCACGCGCATGCGCAAACGGCAGCGCGCGCTTGTGCGGGCCCGCGCGCGCGCGCGCGCAAATGGCGGCGCTGCGCTCGTGCGGGCATTCCAGCACGCGCGCGCAGGCGCAAACGGGCTGCGCGGGGGTGAGTGCGCGCGGGGAGGTCTCTCTTGCCGGCCCGGTCTGGGCCAGGCCAGGGACCGGCACCGGGCCGGGGACCGGGGGTTGGGGATCGCTGATGTATTCTATAGTACACTTGATTTGTGTGCCACTCTTCAATTTGTCTGGAGCCCTCAAAAGCAATTTTAAAAAAGGAATCCTTACACAAGATCAGTTGTTGCATAACTTCTAAAAACTGTAATTTTTCTGCATACCCGTAGAGGGTGAAACAACAGCATGTTTGTGAACAGCCATGTAGTGAGACACTACATAGGAGAAGTGTAGCGTAAAGTTAGCAGTGTTGGGAAACCAGAGCCTGTCTTACTTATTTCCAGTGTCAAACAGCTGGGATTTTTTCAATAACTATTCTGATGTTTAAGGTCAGAAGCAGCTAATAAACAACAGTTTCTTAAAGGAATCTGGAAGTTGAGTCGTGGCAATTTGACTTCTTTCTTACCGTTTCCCCGAAAATAAGACCTAACCTGAAAATAAGCCCTAGTATGATTTTTCAGGATGCTTGTAATATAAGCCCTACCCCCAAAATAAGCCCCAGTTAAGTGAAACCCCGCCCTCCACCATTGTGCAGCAACCAGAAGAAGATGACATGACTGTATTTGAATAAATGTAGATTGTAGTACATGAAAAAAAAAAAAACATCCCCTGAAAATAAGCCCTAATGCATTTTTTGGAGCAAAAATTAATATAAGACCCTGTCTTATTTTCGGGGAAACACGGTATTAGGTTGAAACGTTTCACTACTCATCCAAGTAGCTTCTTCAGTCTGAGGAGAGTTGGTAGGAGACCCCTGATAATATCCTCCACATTGGTTTCACTTCCCCCTGATCTGAATACACTCATTAGATGGACAATGGACAGGGGGTGAGTGAAAATCCCACCTCTGCAGTCCTTCTCGACCCATTGTCATAGGTCGTTAACAGTAGTTAATAGTGGTCTTTCTGGTGAGTATGGTCCTGATCTTTCTGGGAACAGATGAAAGGGCAGCATGATAAATAAGAGATCGATTGTATCTAAGGCCTCCACCCCTGTTGAGTGAGGGATTTTCTATATGCACATCAGGACCACACTCACCAGAAAGACCACTGTTAATGACCCATGACAATGGGTGGAGAAGGACTGCAGAAGTGGGATTATCCCTCACCTCCAGTTCTTTGTCGTTCTAACGAGCCTATTCAGACCAGGGGGAAGTGAAACCAACGTGGAGGATATTATCAGGGGTCTCCTACCAACTCTCCTCAGACTGAAGAAGCTACTTGGATGAGTAGTGAAATGTTTCAACCTAATAAAGAAGTCCAGTTGCCATGACTCAACTTCCAGATAACCTCACCTGGATGACTGAGAATCTTTTTACAGATTTCTTAAAGGAAATGCACCAAGGAACTAGTAATGGTTAATAAAATAATTTGATACAAATTTTTTACCATCATTTGATTCTTGATTTGGAAGATGTGGGGAGAGGCGCAGAATGCTTCAACATGGGGTGAAATGCACTTTGGGGCAAACTTGGACTGTTGAAAGGAAACCTTGTTCAACAGATCTGCCTCTTCCTCTCCTCTCATCTGCATCCTCATGACTCCTTTTTGTGTGAGCGCTGCAGTGAGCACTCCTCTACCTACTTTGGGGTGTTTTGTCTTCCCACTGCAGCCCAGTAAGATGTATTTTGCAAAGTTCTGATTCCTTAAACCTCTGGAGAGACTTGCTGAGAAATGCTGGGGATATGGAGATAAAAGCAAAGCCTTCTGCTTGTGTAAGATTTTTCCACAGTTTGGAAAAGTTCCTGGATAACCCAGAATCCCTTCATCCCACTGGCTGGAGGATTCTGGGAGTTCTAGAACAAAAAGGTAACATCCAGGCTTAATATGCCTATGTTGCTGAGGGATTAATGGACTTTTAGAAAGAAACCTGATTCATTAATTATTTGTCAGTGTTATCAGTAGTCTGTTCTATCCTCTCCTTGCATATCTGGTTTTGCCACCATGAGTATTACTTCAGTACTACACCCATACCAACTGCACATTCCATATATGTATGTTTTAAAATCAGAATAGCAATGCATATTTGTGTCATTTTATCCTTCCAGTCTTTGCATATTGGACGTTCACACTTAGCACCACCAGCTCCAGAAAAACAGTTCTTGATTTCACCTCCATCTTCTCCTCCTGTTGGCTGGAAACAATCAGATGATGCCACACCTGCCATTAATTATGATCTTTTGTATGCAATCTCCAAACTTGGACCAGGTAAGAGGCCTCTGTGCCTGAACTGTGGTTTTCTTTTATAATCGAAGGCCTTCTCAGTCGCTGCTCCCAGGCTTTGGAATGCACTGCTCTGAGAAGTTAGGTTTGTCCCCTCGTCCTTCCGTTATCAGGCAAAGACCTTTACAGGCTTTTTAAAAATAAATGGGGGTCTAGGGAATGCTCAGTTTATTCTACAATATTAATTGTTCTGAGCCACCTTGATTCTCCCTATGGGGAGAAAGGCAGTAAATAAATAAAGTTTTCTTCTTACAGTTAACTTAGCAGTAGTTTGCCTTAATGTGCTTGTATATGTGTGTGGTATAAGTATATCATCTGTGGCCTGAATCAAGAACAGGTTTTATCCTACTACAAGTGTTAATCAGCTTGCTCATGCTGGTATGTTTCTGTGTTCATGACAAAAGAAGCATGTCAGTATTAGCAAGCTGCAGATAAAACCTGTTCTTGATTCAGGTGCTTGTGTGTGAATTTTTTTTTTTTTTTAAAGACTTATCTAGCCTAAGATGTGGTGTGAATTCTTACATAGCTTCTAGTATGGTCTCATTAAGGAATTGCTAATAGACAAGGGATACTTCTGGGAAGTGTAGGTGCACTTCAGGAATTCAGGGTACCAGGCAGCTGTGCTCTGTCCTAAGATACTTAATTATATTTCCCATCCTGATGCTCAGTATTGCATAGGTTATCACTGGGTTGTTTAGAGTTGGTGTTTTAGCCCTCGTACTATTTTTCCCAATGAAGCAATTTAATACCTCTGCAAACCTGGGCATTCTCCTGAACCTACTTGGGATGGTGGGTGCCATTTTAAATACATCAGGCTTGGCACTCACTTCTCGACATTACTAATAGAAGGAATGTTCGTGATCATCCAATCCAGCTGAAGTCTCTTTGAATTTGCTGATAATGCAAGTGTTCACTCTTAATTACATTTACTTATTAATCATGACTTTCATTTGCTGAAGATTCTGTTCGGAAAGGAAAATAAAAATATCCTACAACTTCCAAGGATTTGGGAGCTGTTGCTGAAGTTTGAATTCTTTGTTAGAGAGTGTAGTATTGAGATCTGGATTTCAGAAGCCATACTGGGCATAATGCATGGAATGATGATCATGCTTTTCCAGTTCAAAACCATTATTTAAAAAAATCATCAGTATTCTCATTAAACTACTTTGAAGATCTAAGGACAAGCATTAACTCATTCCATTTCCCATTCACCTCAAAGATATCGGGTCCACTTAGGAAAATGTATAAATGCTGATATTCTCATTACCATTCCTGTTAGCACTGCTACTGTTATTTATGTTTAATTGTCTGATCTCTTTTTATTATTTTTGAAAACATTTTAGGGGACCAGTATGAACTTCATGCAGCAACTGATACTACTCCCAGTGTCGTAGTGCATGTGTGTGAAACTGATGATGAACTTGAAGCACAAGAAGAGGCAGAAGCAGCCAAGAAACCAAAACCAAAAATTATTCAAACCAGGAGGCCAGACTATACTCCCTCTCACCGAAGCTGAACTTTGTAGAGTTTTCAGTTGTTCTAAACTGGCATGCTGAAAGGAGACATTGAAGAAATGGCAGGTCACAAATTTTATGACATTAGAAGTGAAACAAAAACTAATGTAAAGACACTTTAAGAAAGGGGAATGTCTTCATATATTTGTATGTGAATGCTGCACGTTGGCTAACAGGACAAATTGCAACATGAACTTTCTGAAATCTTGGAGAGAAACTAAATATGGTGGTCCTAGGGAGAAAATATATACTGTTTGCATTAAGGGATTTTTCAGATACTCTAGATTTCTGTTACAAAGAAGCTGGGGATACCTTCCCTGTTTATGTGTATGTCCTATGATAAATTTCTGTAATTCATAGGTTAGACAACATAGCTGCAGTTCTAAAATGTACACGTTGGTAATTATATCCCACTGGAATCAGTGGGACATACAAGTTAAGTGTGTTTAAAGCGGCAGCTTGTATTTGGTATACAGTGATAAAGATGTAGTTTTAAAGATGAAGTATTAAATTGTTAATCATTTTTCATATTAGATTCAGTGCATGCATGTAGAACTTTGAAAGTAAGTAGAACTTTGGAAATAAGTTTGTTTAACTTTGTCTGTACTTTCTCATTTTATACTGTTGAGAAGAATGATCTCAAATACTGATTTCTCAGCTTTCGGAATTATGTTTGTATAGGCATTCATTTTTCAGTGGGAACATATTTATAGTAAAACACTAAGTTTGGTGCAATATCCATTTTTAATGTTAACTGCCAATTTATGGTTTATCTAAAAAAAACCTATGGAATACTTACATACATTTAAAATGGATGGATAATTTAAAATTATTCTAAATGAAATTATTTATGTTGGTTTAAACCATCTTAACTACTTGATTGATCAGACGTGCAGGCAATCTGCAGGTGAATGTTGTTGAATTCACAACCATGGGAGACTATAAACTACTTTCCTAGCCACAAACATGTACAAGTATAACTGTTGTTGTTTAATGTTGTTAATGATGCGTAAGCACATTTAGTGTGTAAACAAATGTGGACTGTGGCATTTGAGAAGGATGGAGTGCCTTTTTTCTCATGAATTTCAGGTGGGATTGTTGCACTAGCTGAGAACTTTAACTCTTTTTTAATTGAAAGAATGTTTTATGGAACTGTTTTCTGTTTAAGCATCATCAACCAAGATACAATCCCCAGTATTAGATGCAAAGCCAGAAGTATCCTTTTAGTGCTTTGCTGTAGGAGCTGTTGGCTGTTTCCAAAGGCCAGCAGCAAATGGTGTTCAAACACTTTTTGTGCTGTATTCGCAAACAAGACTTAACTGCCCATTTAACATCCCATTTCTCATATTTAAAAAAAAAACTTCCTTTAGAATGGATTCTTGATTAAGATACTTTTGAAAAATAAATACACTTCTCAAGTTATGATAGCTAAGTTAAGAAGTTTCTCTTTTTTAAAAAAAATAATGAGAGATGTCATGCTCCTTGAATTTTTATTTTATTTTATTTTGAGGGAGAGAGGAAAGTGGGTTATTTACTTAGAGATGTCAGTAGGAGCTCTGTTTCAAAAGAAAGAGAATTTTAAAGAGAATCTTTCCACTAAATGGTCTAACATCCTTCTTGGAACAGATGTAACTAATGCAGTATAAATAGCTATATAAAGTCAGCAGTACAGAATGTATTCTATTTCTAATGTTCTAGCTTTGCCCAAGCTGTGTGCTTAAAAGCTATGAGGCCAATACTTTACCACAGCAAATGGAGGAACGATATATATTTTGTTTTCTATACAATGATAGTGAAAGCCCTACAGATTCAGAATATTCTGATTTGTATTAAATAAACACTTAAGGCTATGTAGTCCTTTCATTGAAGATGTCCTCTGCACTTGTTTCTGTGTTTCCTTTTGAAACACAGCTGCAGACCTTGGTTAAATTAGTTCCCCTTCCCATACTCTGTGGCCTATTCCTATATTTTCACTGTTGTAAAAATCCAGTCCACAAATGAATTAAGTTGGAAGACTACAGTATTTAAAATATCTTACATTTGCACATTAAGTACTGCTAAGGTCATTGGGTTTTAATGCAGGGATAACTATTTTTAAATTACAACCCTTCAAACAGGTCTCCGTAAGTTCCATTGCTATCAAAGATTAAAGCTGCCTGACTGTGTCCATAAAATTGCAGTCTTAGCCCATCTGAATTCTAATGGGGCTAAATCAGCTTGAACTTTGATATTTTAGCTGGACTGCTATAGGATTTTAATAGTAACTGTACAGCTACTACTTGATTGCTTTGTTCTAAGTAGAGAATACAAGAAAAACAAGCAGAATACCTTATTTATAAAGCAAAAAGATTTCATTAACTTTGTCCTTAACCCTTGAAAAATACTTTCCCACTTACAGATGGCAAGATAACATTTTGAACATTTCCTGTGTGTTGTTGTATTAGTCTTTCACCAAAAATAACAAAAAGTATTTTTTGGCATCTTAAAGATTAAGTTTTATTTGGCATAAGCTTTTGTGGCCTGAATCTGATGAAGTGAACTGCAATCCATGAAAGAACAGATCAAGTAAACTTTAATAGAGTGAGTAAGATGCTGCCAGTTTATTTTCTGCTTTATATTTCAAACATTGCAACAAGGCTCAATTTATCCTGCCCTGGATCCTTAAGCAACTGGCACAGGGCTGTCTGTCTAAAGAAGGCAAGGTTGAGTGCCTTGTTCACTTTTGATAATCTATGAGACATTCCTACCACCATGACTGTATTACCTGTTTAAATTTTCTGATGAATATATTAATACTTCGGGGGTGCGGAAGACCCTCTCTGTACAGGGGTACTGTTGTTGACTAGAATTCTGTGCAGTCCTCTCATGCAGTGATTACTAAACAGGAGGGGAATATGTTTTTAAAGTGGTTTTTTTTTAAATCATGTCAACACATTTTTGCAATTGGTATCAGTACCATCAGGATTCCTATACTACGTTGCACTAACTAGCTGCATTTGAATGGCCAATGGACCATCCTTGGTGAAACAAGTTGTATGCCACTAAATTTTCCGACTGTTTGGAGAAGGGGGGAATTGGGAAACAAATGAAGTGAAAAGTATACTTTCCACAACCACAGCCAGTATTTCCTGATCACTGTTTGGCACAAAAGGGTAGAGGATGTGATGCCTAAATGCAGAGAAGGTTCTGACTGCCCTGAGATTAGCTGGGAGAGGGATTGAGGCCACCTTTGGATGTTTGTCACTGACCTACTTCCTTTCCAGCAGTCTGAAATATGCGTCTTTTAGGAAGGTAAACACTTCCCATTTTCTAAAAAATGTTCTTACAAGTGGCTCCTTGGAGGAGAGTTTGAGTCACACGCATTTGAACTTTCTGGAATCCTGATGCACCAAGATATTCTAGAATTGCTTCATTTTGGGGATTTTCCAAAACTCTGCTACTCCTGGATCCCTTGAAGCACGCAAGACTTAACACACCATTGAGGAACTCCTGACCATTCTAACCTCTTTGGTGATTGATTTCTTCTCCCTCTAATTATTCTAAGCTAAACTTTTGCTTGGGGAGGCATGTTTTGTATCTGCTACTTCTTCAGATAAATTAAAAGTTTGCTGGCCAGAATCTTATTAGTTACACCTGCCAGTTCAGCTCTGTCTGCAAATTGCCATTGGTTAAACAACTCAGCACTGTTTTTTCTTCTCACACTGCAGTCACATAACTTCGCACACAGCACTACCCTGTTTCCCCGAAAATAAGACCTAACCTGAAAATAAGCTCTAGTATGATTTTTCAGGATGCTCGTAATATAATCCCTACCCCCAAAATAAGCCCCAGTTAAGTGAAACCCCGCCCTCCACCATTGTGCAGCAACCAGAAGAAGATGACATGACTGTATTTGAATAAATGTAGATTGTTGTACATGAAAAAAATAAAACATCCCCTGAAAATAAGCCCTAATGGGTTTTTTGGAGCAAAAATTAATATAAGACTCTGTCTTATTTTTGGGGAAACACAGTAATTTTTCAACTGGTTGGAATTCCCTGATGAAATTCACACCAATGGAGTTACACTAGTATATCTCTGCAATAGTATTCCAGCCACCATAATTTTGTGATAGAAAATGTTTTTTTTTCTTTTAAAATACAATTGATTCTTCTTTTGTTAAAACGGGATTGGATGATAGTTACAGAGAAGTGAGGTGTGAGGATTTCTCAGAAATGGGATGTGCACAAAAAGTTTGGAAATCACTGTTTGATAATACAGAGGAGATACCAGTGCCCAGCTCTATGTGAGATTTAACAGACATGACTTCGAATGTTATGTCTTGTATCAGGCAAATTGAGTTTAGGAGGCATAATTAGGGTAGAATGTTGGCAGGTTTAGCCAAACTGTGAGCATATCATTGAGCAGAAGTTGTACCTGAAGAAAACTAGGAAATTCAGAAAATGCTACGTCAGAATTTAGGATTACTATAAATTGGGCTTCTTCAGTGCTAGGAATTTTTGGCTGGCTGGGTATCTCATTGAGTTGAGTACCTGGTTGTGGAGCCAGAGGTCAGAAGTTCACTTCCCCATTGTGCCTTCTGAGAGAAAGACCCAGCTGGTATTAACTTGGGCAAGTGGCACAGTCCCAGTGCATCTCCAGAAGAAGGAAATGGTAAACCACAATGCCTTGAATACCGTGGAAAGGGTCACCATAAGTCAGAATCAACATGTACATTTTATTATTACTATTTTTTGTCCTTCCATTTAACTGTGTACTCTAGCCCTTTGTTTTTTCTGTTCAGATCTCTTCCTTGCTTGCTTAATTTGACTGATTGATTTTAAAAATAGGATTAGAGTTTTTTGTCTTTATCCAAACATACACTCAAGAGTGAGTATATGCTTCCCCTGGTTTGTTGAAACAGTTCAACAAAAGTTCCAGCACTCAAAAAAAAAAAAAAAAAAAAAAAAAAAGAGGGGGGGGGAAGTGTCCAAATCCATAAGGTGCCAGGCAGACGTTGAAATCCAGCCTACTGATTTCTTTTAATTACTCCTTGATAAGGACACATTTGTGAAATGGAAAACCAACTTAACTTTTGTGTTTTGCTCAGTTACTATGTATTGAAATGTTAATACCTTGTACATTCTGCAAAGATGTGTGTTTTCCTGTTGTTTATTCAGTCCACAAACAGTACCCCCAGTCGGGGAGAGACAGAGAGAGACCTCGTAAGTTCTGTCTTCACTTTAAAATGATCACTGCTTCTTGTTATATGAATACCCATATGACAGAATGGCATGCATAGATTAATGAAACTGCTTCATTTGTCCAGAAGAGGGAGCTAAATATCCAATAATTTCACAGTAGTGTTCGAAAAATGCTAAAAGCTCTGTCCTAAAGTTGTTTAAAGGATAGTAGCTGTTTAGAATCCTGATAAAGAGCAACTTGTATTGACAATAAGGACATTTTTACAGGCCCAGTTTGACTTTAAATTTGACTTTCATGTAACCCCTAACATCCTGCATCAATCGTCTGAATGCTTCATAATTTTCAGTTCTCAAGGAAACTGACAACCCTTTTGTTGTATCAATTTGTATCAGTTTCTATTATGGTTATGTGCAAAGTTTGAATGGTAGGTTTGAAAAATTGACTCAGCACTATTGATGTTTAAAACTGAGAACACTTGACTTGTTAAATTAATGTCATTAACATGTTAATTAAAAATTAGTTTGGTGTCGTCTTTCCAGAGGGCACTTGTCACTTGACATTCACTTTCTTTAAAAAGAAAGGAACCTATTCCTCCCTTTGAAAACTAGATATATATTATTATTAATAACAATGTGCCATCAAACCAAGTCTGACTTATGGCAACCCTTTTCAGGGTTTTCCAGGTGGAAAAAACTCAGAAGTGATTTACCATTCCCTTCCTGGAACTGTGCAGCTTGCCCAAGGCCACACAGGCTGGCTGTACTTGGAGGAAGCACAGTGAAGCATCAAACTTCCAACCTCTTGGCTCCACAGCCAGATACCTAAATCACTCAGCTATCCAGCCAGCTCAGATTTATATTAAGGTTATCAAAAGCCTGAGTTGACACAATCAAGTTTATGAGATTTCTTCAGCTCCATATTTACAAGCCATTGGTCTATAAAAAGCCAATTAAACCCTTACAATTACATTCATTCAGTATATCACAATAAGAAGCACTGACTGAAAGTATAGGTTAGATTGTAACCTGCCTCAAACCCTTCTTATCTCACCCATGCAGCTACTGAGGTTATTCCCATTGCATCCAAATTAATTCAACAGAACTGCCCTACAATGAAAAAAAAAGTCTGGGTTCAGTCTCCCATGCTGTTGTTGTTAAATGCCTTCAAGGCAGAACTGGCTTACAGCAACCCTAACAGAGTTTTCAAGGTAAATGAGGTATTTAAGGAGTGTTTTTACCAGTTTCATACCCCCATTGAGTTTCAATGGATGGGAGGGGATTCAAACATAGGCCTCCTAAATTCTAGTCTGTTACTCTATCCACTACACCACACTGGGTCAGTCTTCCATAGATAATGTTTAATAAAATGTTATTTAGAGCAAAACCACAAACCAGAAGCCTCTGTGCCGGATAAACTAGGAGGTTTTGCATAGTTCTTCACATAAAGATCTGTGGAGACTGGAAAAGAAGGTCCAATTCACTGCTGAAGCAGTACAAGCTTAATTGAACCATCTGGCTTATAGCAGAAAAGTTGCCTGTTTGAATGAATCAGAAAATTGCACATTTCATTATCATGAATAATGAAAAACAACAAAGCCTCAAATTGCCTTTGTTGGTGCAAATACAAGGTGGTGGTTGTTTCAGTAATCTGGATTAAGCCCCACATGCTCATTTGTATCTCACCACCTGCATCAGAAAGGAATGGCTCCAAATAGACAATTACTTTTGCTTGTTCACTTCATTTTCTGTTTCACTCACAGTTGCAGCCCTTTGCATGTTGAACAGTTCATTTACTTCTCTCAGTGTTTGGGGTTTGATAGTTGACTGAAAAGGCTACAGATCCTGCAGATTCAAGCCTTCGACCAAGTGACCTCTTTTTTTCCTCTAGTGTCATCAGAGAAGCAAGCTTTTGGAGTAGCTGGGAGAGGTCTACTAAATTGTATAGTCCCCTTTTGGGGGAGGGGAGGGGTTGAATTATATTGTGGCCCCTGGTCTGACAGCCTAAGGACCATAGGACTGCAGTCTAAAAATGGTAAAACTAATAGGCATAAATGTCCAAAACTGCCATACATTGACTAATTTTATGATCCATGATGTATACTATGATTGGGCAATGATATGTGAAGTTGTAATAAAGGTAGAAAAGGGATAAATCATTTAACTGCTAACTACTGATGCTTGGTAATCAAGTGACCAAGGTGAATTTCAGCTGACTTGATTAAAGTGAGTTTTCCTATTCATTTTTTTCTGGACACATACAATGGCCAGAATCCTATTGGTGTTTGTGTAAGCTTTGCATGCATATCTTGCTGCACTTAATTACAACTGGCTCACAATGTGCCAGAGCACATCTCCTTTGCTCAGTAGGCTGCATGACCAGGCAGGTGATTGAGATGTGCCCTGGCACCTCATCAATTAGCCATGGCAGGATACACAAATCTTGCATGAATACAAATAGGACCCTGACCAATGCAGGTATTTCTAGTAACATGGTCTTTCTGTAGAACTGAAATCAGGAAACTTTCCCTCTTCCAGATCATTTGTACTACAGATCCCACAACTCTTAACCATTGGCAATGCTGTATCAGGCTGATAGTTGTACTCTGATAAGCCAAAAGTTCTCAACCCATGCTTTAAAAGAATGTTGGGTATAATCTCTTGCGCATGCAGTCTATTAGGAAATGATGCTAAACACAAGTTCTTCCCACACTTGTTTATGAGATTATAGCTTAATTGTTAATGGTCCTCAGATTTCAGTAAAATCCAAAAGCAGTCAAATTCCTCCTCCCATGACAATAACTATTTAAAATGCATTGCAGGACAAGGAACAATTCTGAAACAAAACAAAACAAAAAAGAACTTTAGAATCCTGTTATTTTGTCTTGTATATGTGACATTAGAGAGCCTTTTGTGCATGAACAGCTCAGATAGATGTAGAGTTGGCTTATATTCAGGTGACAGTGTCAGCCTTTGCTGTACATTAGAATAACATTTTGAGCATGTTCTTATTTGGTCTACAGTAAGAATTTCTTAATGTTAATTTATATAATAGTACTGTTGTATTTGAATGTATTTAGGCAGAATTAATTATGCCTCTTTAAAATAATGCCTTAAAACTGCTTTTAGAAAATGACATTTGAATGTATGCATGATGAATTCCTAATCATCCTTATTAGGGCCTCAATTCAGCAAATTGGCTGTGCTTACATAATGCTGCAAACCTATTTGCAGATAAGCATAATTTCCCCCCAAGAATGCTTTAAGGGCAAGTTCAAGGGGTGAGCAAAGATGTCCCCTTTTGAAACGTAAGAAAGTGTGTATTCTTGTGGATATAGCCATATTAGGTTTTGCTCTAATTTTAAACTTCTAAACTTTGCACAAAATATTATTTGCCAGGGAGGAACAATGACCCACTGACTTGTATAATTTTGGCACATTGAGGTAAAATAGGATTTTTAAAGGCAATACTGTTTTTAAAATGTAACATGTATTCATATGTCAGAGACACAGAGAGGGGGAGTGCAAGAGATACTGTGTATATGTTCTCATATTTGTTTCTGTATCAGCTCTCCCACTAGAAGACACTGGGAGCCCTTTTCTAAGTTTTTCTTTGTATGATACGGCATTGAATGACTTATGAAACATGCTCAGTAAAAATAACCAGAAATCAAATGTGAAAGGAAAGTAGGGAAAATGGCCATTTATAGCCTATTAGAGAAGACACGTACTGTATGTCAAGGTGTTTCTCCCCCAACACCATACCTTTGAGTTCTTCACTCCCTCCCAAGGAAGTGAGAGCTGGATGATAAATCTCAACTCCCATGTGAAGCCTCTAAAAAACTGCTAACCGATGTTGGTATTTTCAAAGAGGACCCCATACCTCACAGATCGCCCACATTGTATAGAAAACCACACAAATCAGCTGAGATGTGCAAATGTGGAACCTCTATACTCCAACAAAAAGGAAGGAAAGGCCAGGTTAGCTGGGCATGCTATGCATATGTGGGGGCAGGCAGGACAGAGAGCACCATAGAGAGGTTGTTACTGCACATGGTGTTTATATGAGACAGGTGTAGCACAGGAATTGGAGACGCATTGATTTTCCAAATTTCTTGGCCTCTCACCTCCACAGCAGCTGCTACACATCTTGGCCAATAGGGAATTTAATCCAAAACCTCTGGAAAGCCAAAGATTCCCCCATCTCTAGTATAATACAGAGATTTCTCCCACGGCTATATGTGCAAATCCTTCCTGCATCAGTCTCTCTATAAATAGACACAAACTCTTTACCATTCCTAAGAGTATTCATCACATTATCATTTGAAATCATTTGTTGTGCATTTGAGTACATGTTTCATGTGGCATTGCAAACATCTGCATTGTTTCTGAAGTACAACACTGTGAAATGTTCTTGTTTCGGGGGCAGGGAGGAGAACTGAGATGGACACAAATATTCGTTTTTGCAAATAAAAATATTCCCAAATTCAAGCCAGCGTGTGCCTCTTCTCCTTCTGAGGGCATCTGAGCCCTTCCCCAAAATTAAATAAATTGCATTTTATTCTTAGTGCTAAATGAGTGCTAGCCCTGACCTCAACCCCAGCAATACAGTCTCCCATTCCCCTATACAATGGTGGGATATTTATTTAGAGCTGTGTGAGAAATGAACCTGTTGCAGAGGGGACAACTTACGAGCATGCTTTCAAAGCAATTAGGAAAAAAATATCCCCTGGCATTTCATTTCAAAGTTGCAGAGCAACTTCATTTACTTTCTGTCATGCACAAGCAACCCCTCAATTTCTCCACCAGGCCACCTGAATTTGTCAGGCTCACACAGCTTGTCAAAAGCCTGTGAGGGTCTGTGGATGGAGCAGGAAGGCAAGGTACCTCAGTCTCAAATGGCAGGATGAGTTCTTCACCCCATTTAGACCATTGGCCCATGTAAACAATTACTTTGCACAGGGATTTGACAGCAAATGGTGGTGCTGGGTAGGGGAAAGAATGGCGGTGGGAGTAGAACATGCCCACGTAGGAGAAGAGAGGTTAGATACTGTATCTAACATCTATCCCCTCTTCTAGTCCTACCCCCAACCAGATGGTATCAGGTGACCATATCAGCAAACCCTCGAGCCACACGGTACTGTTGATGAACGCCAGGTCGGTACAAAATAAGACTGCCCTCTTCCATGATGTAATTCTGGATGGGGGTGCTGACCTGGCATGTATTACTGAGACCTGGGTGGGAGAGGAGGGTGGTGTTCCCCTCTCCCAGCTGTGACCACCTAGGTACTCGGTCCAGCACCAATGTCGCTCGGAGGGTGCCTTGACTGGGGTGGCTCAGGACTTCATGGCCGCCATGACAACCAAGGGGCTGTCTCAATGTGTCATCGGCCCGACACATGAGAAGGGCCATACTTTGGACCTGGTTTTCTCAACTGGACTGGAAGATGGTGGTTTGGATGTTGAGGGGCTGGTTGTGACCCCATTGTCATGGTCAGACCACTTCCTGGTCAAGTTTAGTCTATTAGCTTCTTCTCTCCTCTGCAAGGGTGGGGGATCTATTAAGATGATCCGCCCTCAGAGACTAATGGATCCGGATGGTTTCCTGAATGCTCTGGGGGGTTATCCGTCTGATATGGTTGGTGCTCCTGTCGAAGCTCAGGTCACCCTATGGAATAAGGAGATTATCTGGGTGGTTGACACGATTGCGCCTAAGCACCCTCTCCCTGCACACAAAGCCCAGACAGCTCCTTGGTATACATCTGAACTGTGGGCAATGAAGCGAGAGGGGAGATGGCTGGAATGCAGGTGGAGGAAATCCCACTGAGAGTCCAATTGAACACAACTTAGAGCCCATTATAGGGCCTATTTCGTGGCAATATGGCTGGCGAAACTGCAATATTTCGCCATCCATATTGCTTCCTCAGAATGTCATCCAGCAGACCTCTTTCAGGTGGTCCGGGATCTTCTTCAACCGGGAAATCCAGTGGAGGTCGCTGTGATGAGTTTGCCATTCATTTTGAGAGAAAAATCACTCAGATTCGCAGTGGGTTGGATTCCACCATTAGTGCAGAATCAGAGAATGTGTCCAGTGTGCCGTGTTTAGGTCAAGTATTAATGGATGAGTTTTAATTGTTGAGACCTGAGGATGTGGACAGGGTGCTTGGATCTGTCCGTTCTACCACCACTCCACTCAACCTTTGCCCATCTTGGCTAATTGGAAGATCTGCCAGGGGGGTTTGCACCTGGGTCCAGGAGGCTGTGAACACTTCTTTGAGAGAGGGGGTGGTCCCTACCACCTTGAAAGAGGCAGTAATTCGGCCACTCCTTAAAAAGCCTAACCTGGACCCAAGGCTGGTGGTTAACTACTGACCAGTGGCGAACCTCCCTTATTTGGGCAAGGTGTTGGAGTGGGTTGTGGCCGGGCAACTCCAGGCGCTGCTGGATGAAATGGATTTTCTCGATCCATTTCAATCGGGTTTCAGGCCAGGCTTTGGTACGGAGATTGCCTTGGTCGCCCTGTACAATGACCTTTGCCAGGAGAGAGACGTGAGTGTGACCCTGTTGATACTCCTGGACCTCTCAGCGGCTTTTGACACCATGGACCATGGTGTCCTTCTGGCTGGGTTGGGAGTTGGGGGGCACCGCTTTATGGTGGTTCTGCTCCTTCCTGACTGACCGTGTCCAGAAGGTAATGCTGGGGGACAGTTGCTCTGCCCCATGGCGTTTATGTCATGGGGTTCCTCAGGGCTCGATACTGTCCCCCATGCTGTTTAACATCTACATGGAACTGCTGGGAGAGGTCATCAGGAGGTTTGGGCTGAGGAGTCAGCAATATGCTGATGACACTCAACTCTACCTCTCATTTTCCACCAATCCAGGTGAGGCGGTTTCTGTGCTGAACTCGTGTCTGGACCTGATAATGGACTGGATGAGGGTTAATAAATTGAAACTCAATCCAGACAAGATGGAAGTGCTGTTAGTGGGTGCTTTGCCGGACAGGCTAGAGGGCTATTTCCCTGCCCTGAATGGGGTTGCACTCCCCCTAAGAGACAAGGTCCACAGACTGGTGGTGCTCCTGGACCCCGCCTAACTCTGGAAACCCAGAGTTAGACGGGGTCCAGGACTTGGTGGCCAGGAGCGCCTTCCTTCAGCAGCGGAAATTATATCAGCTACAGTCCTACTTGGACGAGCAGAGTCTCATGACAGTTACGCATGCACTGGTAACATCTCGTATAGATTACTGCAATGCGCTGTATGTGGGGCTGCCTTTGAAGACGGTCCGGCGACTGCAATTGGTTCAGAATCGAGCTGCGTGACTGGTGAGTGGTGGGGCTGCTAGGGAACACATCAGGCTGATTCTGTTCAAATTACATTGGCTACCAGTCGCTGCCCAGGCCCAATTCAAAGTGCTTGTTTTGACGTATAAAGCCCTAAACAGCTTGGGCCCTGGATACCTGAAGGACCGCCTCCTTCCATATGAACCTACCCGGCAATTAAGATCTAGCCAGGGGGCCCTCCTGAAAGAGCCATCCCTCAAGGAGGTAAGAGGGATGGCTTGTAGACAAAGGGCCTTTTTGGCAGCTGCCCCCAGACTATGGAATGCCCTCCTGACTGAGATTCGTCTGGCGCCGACGCTGATGACATTTCGGCGCCAGGTCAAAACCTTCCTGTTCCAGAAGGCTTTTAATTGAAATAATATCAGCTGTGGGTCCTGATGGCAATTTTTAGAGCACTGTATTTTTAATTGTATTTTAATTGTTTTATCTTTTTATTGTATTCAAATTGTTGTAAGCTGCCCAGAGACCTTTGTGTAGTGTTGTTGTTGTTGTTGTTTAGTCGTTAAGTCGTGTCCGACTCTTCGTGACCCCATGGACCAGACCACGCCAGGCCCTCCTGTCTTCCACTGCCTCCTGGAGTTTGGTCAAAGTCATGTTGGTCGCTTCGATGACACTGTCCAACCATCTTGTCCTCTGTCGTCCCCTTCTCCTCTTGCCTTCACTCTTTCCCAACATCAGGGTCTTTTCCAGGGAGTCTTCTCTTCTCATGAGATGGCCAAAGTATTGGAGCCTCAGCTTCAGGATCTGTCCTTCCAGTGAGCACTCAGGGTTGATTTCCAATACTGGGTAGTGTGGGCGGCATATAAGTTAAATAAATAAAAATGTTATTCTAGCCACAGCAGTTGGGAAAAGTGCCGTTGCAGTGACAGGAAGTTTTGTGTTGGTGCTGGTGTGTTTTTTTAAAAAAATCTCAAATCATTCTTAAGTGGGGGCACTTGAGCTGCTTGCATATAAGAGAGTAAGAAAGTTTTTCTGGGGGCCCAAGAATACATTTTCCTGGTCAAACTTGTCTCACAATTTTTGCCAGGAAATCGTTCGTACTTATGGTTTTGGTTTTTCATTTTGGTTTTAATTAAAAATAGATTTTCATTCTGATTACTGCATAAAGTTTCAGGGACCTAACACAACTTCCTTAGCTATAATAGAAACCTTTTAACTCATGTTTCAGTTGTGCTGTCACTTAAATTTGTCCCTTCCTCCTTGAGACCTGGTTGTTCAATCTCTAGTTGGAAAACTCAGCTTAATTTGGTAAGTGCAAATATTCTTCCTCTTACCCAGAAAAGTCCTGTCACTTATCTGAATCAAGACTTCTTGTTCTTGAAAACATACTTAACCAGCATTGGTCACCTTACCTTCCCAAGGTAGTCAGTCGCATATGTCTTCTGGATGCTGCCATCACTTAATCTTCATGTCTTCAGAGGCCCACCATTTGGATGGTTTGAGTGGAAACACGTTGCTGTCTTAAACCTCTGTTACTCAGTGTCCCTTTTCCACAATTGACTCTACTGGATGGAATTACTCAAGCTGTACAAATCTAGTTTACATTTTTTGGGCTTTTTCTCAAGCCAATAGCTATCATGGCACTGTCTTTAAAATATTGATAAATGCAGGTCTTGTTGGTTCTTTTAAAATGTGACTTCATCTCTCCATCCTGTTTCACAAAGTGTATTGCAGCATAGAGTCACAACTCTAATAACAACAACCAAAATCAAAACCATAAAATCATGCAGCTGAAGGAATGGATAAAAAGTTAGCTGTAGGCAGATCTTTGGATCTCATTGTTGCTTAACAGAGACTTTGTTGCTCTTAAATGCCTGATGGAAACCAAATAATTTTGTGAACTTCCCCCAAGGAGTCAAGTGTAATTGCAAATATTCCTCCTCCTCAGAACAATAATTTGTGTGTTTGAAACTACTGAAATTCAATGATAATTTTACCACTGATATCCTTCCATATAGTTGAGCCACAAATCCAACCTTTTAGAATAGAGTGAGCAAAATGCAGCCTATGAATCACACTTGACACCCCCAAGGCACCAAATGGACCCCCCGCCACCCTCCTTGGGGCCACAGCACCCCTACACCCCTCAATTTTTTTCTTAATTGTTTTTGGAAAAAAGTAGACTTTGTGGAAGAAGGAAATGGCTCAGAAAGTTCCCTTGAACCTTGTAGATAATGTGAAAGACAATTTTTACATCTTTGAGGACCCCCTAGCACCTTGGCCTTCCAAATGTCACTTCTAAAAACAGGAGTATTTTTGGTAAATATCCCACTTTTTGTGGGGCAAGGAAAAAAATTGACATGGAGAGGTCACGGGTGCAGCTGTCCACATTTCAAGGAAGAGCACAGGCAGCCCCCACATTTACACCAATTCCTGCTTTACAAGTTCACCCATTGCCACTACCTCCTGTTACCATCAACTGGTTTATACTCTCCTTGTCTCACTCTATTAGGACGGCAATAACGGCAACAGCCAAATTCACCATTAGTTTGCTTAAATGCTTGTCTGATTGTAAGACTTTTATGGCAAATTTGTCTCTCTTTTTAAACCTTTGTCTTTGAATCAAAAACAGCAAACACTCACCTCTTGTTCTACCATGGATGGAAGATTCTTGCAAATTATCACTTTCAGTAATGCCTGAAGTCATGACAGGGAAAGTTTCTCCATCCCACCCCACTCTACTAGTATCATCACTGAAATAATCCTGATTTGTGGGCGCAAAAGCTGAATTCTATGAGCAGCTCTTTGCTCCCCACAACCCCAGACTTAAAGAGTTGTTTAGTTCCCATCTTATTTGAGATAAAGCAGAAAAGGGTTTACATTTTTGTTCCCCCTTTTCTTCCTGTTCAAAGTGGGAAGAAGGGATCTCTGCTGACCTTAGCTCTAACCCTACTGTGTTGTGATAATGTTGAGAACCAAGTTTCACCATTCACTTGCTACAGTTTTAGCTCTGGCATATGTTAGTACAGTTGAGCTCCAATCTAACCTTTTAAACGCTCACCTGTCAGCACTAACTTATCACCAGCCAGTCCACCGTGTTCCTTCATTGCTCTCATTAGGAATGCTTTGCACATGGAAACAATGATGCAACTTTAATTATAGACTGCAATCACAATAATACAGTTGCAGTATGTAGGTCAGAAAGAAATTTTTCTTCACAGTTCTGTGGTCTCATTTTACATACAGTAACCTGTGCAAAATGATTGCTATGTCTACTTAGTAGTGTCTAATTTTTAAATATATATGTTCATTTTTAAAGTTACATACAGTAACCTGTGCAAAATGATTGCTATGTCTACTTAGTAGTGTCTAATTTTTAAATATATATGTTCATTTTTAAAGTTATAGTTGAATTTTTATTTTATTATTTTAATTATTTTAATCTGTCTAATTTTTAAAATAACTTAAAGCATCATCATCATCATCATCATCATCATTATTATTATTAGTATTATTATTAGTATTATTATTATTATTATTAAAAAACTCCAGGCACAGTCAAAATTATTAAAACATTGACTGGTATTATAATGTCTATCTACAGACTAGCCCTGCTCAACTCTTGCAAACTTAAGGTCTTCCTCATTTCATACTGCCTTCAACTTTTCCTAGCATTATTGTCTATTCCAGTGAATATTGCTTTCTCATAATGTGCCCAAAGTACATCAGTTTCAGATTCCTCATTTTTGCCTCTAGAGAGATTTCAGACTTGATTTGATCCAGGATCCAACTGTTTGTATCTCTGGTGGCCCATGGTCTCTGTCCTACTTTGGGCACATCATGAGAAGACAGGATTCTCTGAAAAAAACATTAATGCTGGAAAAGATTGAAGGCTGCAGGAAAAGACCAAATACAAGATGGAATGTCTCCCTAAAGGAAGCCATAGGTTTGAGTTTACAAATGCTGAGCAGGGCAGTGGAGAAAAGGAAATTTTGGAGATTGCTCATTCATAGGATTACCCTAAATTGGAGGTGACTTGATGGTGCATAACAACAACAACATGCTATCTGCAAATCTCTCTTCCAAAATCATATTTCAAATGAATCCATCTTTTCCCTGTCAGCTTTCTTCATTATCCAGCTTTCACATAGATACTGGAAATGCAATAGTGTTTCCAGTAACACAGCCTTATGCTTGATAATCTTTCCTAGTTCCTTAATTGCTGCCCTTCCAAGTCTTAGTCTTCTTCTGATATCTTGGCTGCAGTCTCCATTTGGATTGATTATTAAACTGAGGTACACAAAATCTTCAACAGTTTAAATTGCTTCATTATCCACATTAAAGTTTTGTAGTTCTTCTGAAGTCATGACTTTTGTCTTCTCAACCGCAGTCCTGTTTTTGGACTTTCTCCATTCATGTTCACCAGATGTTTCTGCCAGTATGATGGTATCATCTGCATATTTTAAATTACTGATATTGCTTCCCCCAATTTTCACTCCATCTTCATCTGTATCTAGTCCAGCTTTCTGTATGATATGTTCTGCATAAAGACTGAAAAGACAGAGAGATTAACTTTACCCTTGTCTAACTCCTTTGCATCTTGTGGGAAACCATTACATTTCTCCATATTCTGTCCCAACAGTAGCTTCTTGCCCAGTGTATGGGTTATGAAGTACTGTAAGACAGTTAAGTGTTGAGACACACCTGTTTCTTTTAGAATGACCCATAGCTTCTCATGATCCACACAGTCAAAACTTTTCCTGTAGTCTAGAAAGCATAGATTGATCTTCTGAAATTCTTTGGTATGCTCTAATATGTAATATATTTTTGCAATGTAATCTCTAGTGTAGATTTTTTGGAATCCAGCCTAAAAACTGGGTATTACACACTTATTCTCTGCTTAAAAGTTCAGATGTTCTCTAGCAAGGATTCACCTATAAGTAGGTTTTTTTTTTGTTTTTGAAAAAATTAAAACAAGACATAATAAATTGTTCATCTCTAGAGTCATCTACTGCAATTTGATCTAATATTGTATTGTTGTGTTGTATGAAGATCACTTCTTTCAAAGAAAGGTCTCGCTTCAAATTATCACAATCCCATATAAATTAACTAGTCAATTCACAGCCTGAGGTTGCACCTATGAGAATGCTATCTATGCTAATGAGGGAAACAGGTGTGCCTCTTCCAACAGCTTGCTGGTTTCCTATTGAATTGACACATCTCAGCACCATTCAGGAACTTGACAGTTGTATAGGGGAGTGTTTAACAAAGGAAGGAGAGTCACCCAAGTTAAAAGCTGCTCTCATTATGCAAATATAATTATCCTTTATCCAGTGCACATGTGCTTTCCAAATATGTCAGCACATGAATTCTAGCATCTGACCAAAGGAAGCCAAGAGCATTGCCCCACATCACACAATCAAAGGCCATACAATTACAGAACAACGGAAGACTTCAAGACATTGAGTGCAATTGCTTGCCCTAAGGCAGGACCCATTTCAGCTATACCCTGACTAACAGGGATTCACTCTTGATCACATCATCATGCATACCTGCTTTGTGCCCCTTGATAAACAGGAAACCACCATTTGATGAACCACTTGCTTCAGAAAATGTGGGCCAACTGGCTAAGATGGTTCCATGTTTGTTGTTTATCAAGGGGCAAGCGATTTGGAATGACATGACTGCAGGTCAAACCAAGTAAACAAACTATATCAAAGATCCAAAAACCTTACTAGCTCTGAAGACTCTGTAGGATAGACACAGCTGTCGATATTGGTTTCTCTCAGAGTCAATGTGGGTGCCTTCTTGGCTTTTAAGATCTTCTAGGGAGGCCCTTCTCTCAATTCAATCACCTTCCCAAGCTCATTTGGTGAGGACAGGAGAGAGAACCTTCTCAGCGGCTGCTCCCAGGCTTTAGAATGCACAGGTTGGCCCACTCCCTTTTGTCCTTCCATTGTCATGCAAAGGTTTTCCTCTTCAGGCAGACTTTTAAACAGTAAGTTGTCTCAGGAATGCTGGTTTTCAACTTACAGATTTGTAAATGTTTTTTAATTATTTTTCAACTTGATTTTTAAAATCTTAATATATGTTTAATGTTTCTAAAATGTGATATTTATATAATGTTTTTAAATTTGTTGTTTTATCTATTGTGAGCCACCATGGGTCCCCTGTGGGGGGAAAAGGTGGCATATAAATAATATAAACAAACAAACAAACAGATTTGTATTCCCAACAGTCAACTGTTTTCCCTTCCACAGTGGGATTTCCTCAAAGATATTTGCCTCAGCAATCACACTTGCAAATTAAGCCCATGGCTACCTTCCAGTGACCAATCATAGAACAGATCATGCTAAACCTAAGAGAAGTAAGTGAGGAAAAATAAATACTAAGACAAAAAGGCAGTTTTGGTCACTTGGCGGACCTCCTCTGCAAAAACAGTGCTAAAATTAATCATCTTGAATTTAAGACTGTTTTTAAAAGATTTCTACAAAATATGGTGTGCATTTCTCTGCATGCATACTTGTACACAATGATTCTTAATATGCTTATCTTTGCAGAAACATTTTCTAATGTAATGAATTTCAATGTTGTTTTCACAAATAACACATTTTACAAGTCCTTTTCTCTACTATACACATTTTAAACTGGATAATTCTATACTGCAAAACAAAGCTGAAGAACTCCAGATCTTGAAGGATAACTGAGGTTCAGATCACGTATTGGCAAAACTGACATTAGTTAATGCCTAATGAATTTTTCCATAATTCTTAGAAGAAAGTAGCATTTTAAAGTAGATAATCCAGTAAGAGCCAAAATGGAGGGCTATCTCCAATTCCATTATTTCCTCTGGCACAACACCAGTGGAGGAACTTTCAGCAGCAAATTGCCATGAGCTGATGCATGAGAGAAAATGCCTGTACCAATTTCTTACTTTACGAAATTGTGCCTTTAGTGTTGCACCAGCAAGCATTACCTGTAGTATTACAGTCTTTAACTCTGAAAATATTGGACTAAAGCTGTGATTACAGCAGGAAAAATACGGTTTGATCTGCTGTGATCTGTAATTTTTCAGATCAGTTTTCTGCGAATAAAATCACTGTACCAGTCTAGATGACAAAACAGTTTACAGGAGTCAGCAAGGGCAGAGGGAAAGAGCTATGTTTGCACAGAGCTCCAGCAGCAGAAGCTGCCTTTAAGGAGTTATTAATTGGTAGTTTCCACCTGTCTTTAAAAGACAAATTAGTTTTTTTAAGTGCTCTAACAATACTCTAACTTACATGCAGAATACATCATGCGAAAGGCTGGACTGGATGAATCCCAAGACGGAATTAAGATTGCCAGAAGAAATATCAACAACCTCAGATATGCAGATGATACCACCCTGATGGCAGAAAGTGAGGAGGAATTAAAGAACCTCGTAATGAGGGTGAAAGAGGAGAGCGCAAAAAATGGTCTGAAGCTCAACATCAAAAAAACTAAGATCATGGCCACTGGTCCCATCACCTCCTGGCAAATAGAAGGGGAAGATATGAAGGCAGTGACAGATTTTACCTTCTTGGGCTCCATGATCACTGCAGATAGTGACAGCAGCCACGAAATTAAAAGACGCTTGCTTCTTGGGAGGAAAACGATGACAAACCTAGACAGCATCTTAAAAAGCAGAGACATCACCTTGCCGACAAAGGTCCGCATAGTCAAAGCTATGGTTTTTCCAGTAGCGATGTATGGAAGTGAGAGCTCGACCATAAAGAAGGCTGACCGCCGAAGAATTGATGCTTTTGAATTGTGGTGCTGGAGGAGACTCTTGAGAGTCCCCTGGACTGCAAAGAGAACAAACCTATCCATTTTGAAGGAAATCAACCCTGAGTGCTCACTGGAAGGACAGATCCTGAAGCTGAGGCTCCAATACTTTGGCCATCTCATGAGAAGAGAAGATTCCCTGGAAAAGACCCTGATGTTGGGAAAGTGTGAAGGCAAGAGGAGAAGGGGACGACAGAGGACGAGATGGTTGGACAGTGTCATCGAAGCGACCAACATGAATTTGACCCAACTCCGGGAGGCAGTGGAAGACAGGAGGGCCTGGCGTGCTCTGGTCCATGGGGTGACGAAGAGTCGGACACGACTTAACGACTAAACAACAACAATACTCTATTCCAAAAATAACTCAAATGTTCTTTGGTTGGTGATGATGTTTTTTAAACAATGAGTGTTCTGTTGAGGGGAACTGACACCCCCATGAACACTCCTTTGCACTGAATCAGGCAATCACACGGGGCAGAAAGTGAACCAAAGCTATGTCAGCTGGATTCAAAGCATCTCTGCTGGCTGAACAACAACAAAAAACACAATTCCTTATTCAAAACAGGTGATTTTACAACAGGCTTTCTTGAGCTTTACATCATATAGTTGCTAAATTTGCCAATGCAAACTGAGAGGTAAAAGGCCAGTGCAGTTGTTCTGAAACTCTGGCTGCAGTGCCATATACACTAACTTAGGAATATGACTAAAACCTGAATGGGACTTAATTCAGTGTGAACCAACACAGGCTCTTTCTACACAAATATGTGAATCATTCACTATTTTGTTCTTTATGTGTCACTGAGATTTAGATTATATTTGCTTCCCTCCTTAATAGAACAGTGGTTCCCAACCTTGAGTCCCTAGATGTTCTTGGACTACAATTCCCAGAAATTCTGGCCAGCTCACATAGTGATAGAAGCTTCTGGGAGTTGTAGTGTAAGAACACCTCGAGGCCCGAGCCTGAGAACCACTGGCTTAGAATATTGCTTTTCAAACTGAGCTAGGGAGAACTATGGGGTTCATTGATATTAATCAATAGCATTAGAAAGAAAACTGCAAAATTTTAGGAGGACAGTCACTCACAGGAGATTTCATACTAGGCATATTTAAAATTCATGGGGGTGGCAGTGTTTTAAAGGATGCTTCCCATTTCAACTGCTTTTCTTTGTGCAAGAATCACAGTGACGATACAAAAGAGAGAGCAGGTCTTTATTAGACCACTTTTAAAAACACAAACTTTCAACCTATATTTTGCCAGGTTGTGTGCCAAGATATTATGGATGGTGCAGAAAAAACATGAAATTTCAAAAAGTCATGGCTAGACATGGGCACTTCATATTTGTTGCCCAATCCTGCCCCCTAGAACTGGCTGGGCCACTTACCAGCCTCAACACAGTGCTCGGCTCTGTCATCGATGCACCAATTGCAGAAGCAGACCAGCTAGCCCTTCCCTGCCTCCCAGCGTATCCAACTACTCATTGGCTGAGCCGGAAAACTCCTCATCTCATGTCCACGTTGCAGTGGTTGGCTGCGTGGGTAGGTGGGGAAAGGCCAGACAGGCTGCTTCTGCGATTGGCATTATGATGACGATGACGGAGACGAGTGCCACATGGAGTAAATGGCCCAGCTGGTTCTGGGGGATGGGATTGGGCGAGATTGGGATACAAAGTACCCATGTCTAGTCATGGAAGATCTCCATGCCAGGTCTGTTACTTAAAGTGAGTTCAAAATGCAAGGTGCAAATACAAGTCAGGAGAACAGGTTTATAATTTCACCTCTGCTGGCCATTGGTTGGATTATGTCTCCCAGCTGACCAAACAAAGGGCTGCCAGATATTCAGCATTTCCCCCTTTCATATTGTGTAAGGGTCAAATGGCTTTGTTTGGTTTTTCTAGTGCATTATGGTGCAAATTACTAGCAAACTGACACGATCTGATTCTCAACTCTTTGGTGCATTTATCATCTTGTGTCTAGTCAGGGTCAAATCACACAATAAGATAAATGCATTATCTCCTGCTATTACAACATTTTCCCTTCACACAGTAGCTTCAAAGCTCATCAAATGTGCAAAATAATTCTGTATTCACTTTCCAATGGCCAACCTCAAAACAAAGCAAGAACATGTACAACATATACTAAGATAAACAGATGTCTCTTACCTCTTAAGGGAGTTCTACTTCTAATGACAAGCTAGCTGTGTAATCTTGTCTGAGCCTTAGAGGCAGCCTCAGATTCCTGCCACTCAGCATTGAGAAATCCCTTCCATTTAAAATGGGAGGTGCATGGTTGCAGCTTCAACCAGGCAGTCTAAACTTAGTTTCCTGGGCACCCTGGCCCCTATTTGCCCTGCCACTGGCCCCTTGGTTTTTTTGGGGGGGGAGGTTGTTTTTGTTTTGTTTTGTTTTGTTTTGTTTTTGTGGGGTGGCTGAATGACAAGCCACCAAATTTCTACCGTATGCTTTGGCCCTGGCTGATCTGCTGAGTGGTCTAAGAAGGGCTTTGGTCTGAGCCACCAGGAGTCATTATCCTTGTGCAATTAGGTTTTTTTATGATCTGTTTCTAACTTTGACTTTCAATATTTTGTTCTAAAGCAAATAGGTCTTTTCTTTCAACACACTTAATGGATTTTCCAATGGCAACATTATTAAATCTTATGAAGAATAAAAACGGCATACATGTGATAAGAATAAGATAAAGGCTGGATATATAATCAGTTCTGACTGCAATAGACCTACTCAAATCAATGGCGGTTCATCTAAGGCATTACCAACTACCAGCTTTTTTTACTTTATCTTGTATTTATACCGAGCTCAAGGCTATCGCCCTAGGAATTAAATAACTTTGTTCTTATGTAATATTAGGAACAGAAGAAGCTACTTTTTTCCTGGATCAAACTATTGATCCATATAACCCAGTACTGTCAAATCTAACCAGAGGCTGCAGCAGGAGAGGGTTTCAGACAAGACTAATTTCTAGCTGTATCTGGAGATTCCTAGTATTTCCTGGTTGTCTCCCAACCAAGCATTAAGGGGGTCCAATCCTGCATAGCTTCCAAAATCAAGTGAAATCAGATGAGCTGTTTCACTAGTACTAAAGTGTATTTCAAGGCACATACAAAGTAAGGAATTCAGAAGTAGTTTCAAGACATGAAAAAATATCAGAGGCAAGGCAAATCAGCAGATGAGAAACTGACTTTATCTTTAAAACTATTAATGAATTTTGCACACATTTGCTTTGTTTCTGAAATAAGCCATCCTGCTGGATTTTCTTTAAATTGTCTTGTGTTGACTTAATCTGCCGTGTTAAAGACAGACAGACTGTATTGCAGCCAGTTACCATTTACTGCATTCTGCATTTTTCCCATTCTGTAGTCTGGTCCTAGAATGGAATGAGAGTCCACATACCAAAGATAAAGCTCTGAGCTCTTGGCTCAGGTCTTAGCTGAGTAGTTCTGACAGGTATTCATGAAGGTGAACAGTCAAACTGAAAGTCTATGAGCTCTATGTAGAAGCCCACCAAAAATGTGCTTGTACTGCCGTTTCAATGTGGTTCTGTCTGATGTTGCAGAGACTTCCTGTGCCAGCATGGATGTGTCCAAATGGCTACATTCCTCTATCTGTCAAAGAAGACATGGCATTGAATATCATCCATAAATTGGTTCAAATGAGTCAATGTGATTTCTTCTTGAAAGATGTTAATCCCTTTTCCCACACCCACTCTTCTGTTTTATAATGGATGTTCTCACCCTTCCCTGCATGTCCTGAAATTAACCTCCCAAATGCTCAATTGAGCATCAACAAACATGCACAGGTTGCTGTCATTTTAGTTTCTTCCTCCACACATATTTAATTTCTTCCACACTGCCTCTTCCACATGTCTCTCTGCCTTCCCTCAGAGTTTGGTCAGTGTCATGGGCCCACATTACTGGGCACATGCCCGGGCATATACCCCAAGAGACAGTCCTCTTCTAGTGAGTTGCCTGGCACTGTTTTTTCTCCTCTTCCTCAGTGTTGTTATCTATTCACTTGTTCCTTCTTGGCAAGTGTGACGAGATTAAGGAACAGGAAAATAAAATACATCATATGGACTTGTCTATCTGCCTGGAAGGGCATATGAACTTTCAAACCTGGAAGACGTCTCTTTGCTAATCTCCTGTTCCTGCATTCTGTCCTGAGTTACTTCTAAGGAGACTTGAGATGAAGAACACTTCAAAGAGGAGTGTAACACTCAAATTTTATATTTTGTTTATTTCTTTTATATATCAAAGTGACCAAATGGTTGTATTTGTGAATTAGGAAGTTGGCATGCAGTCTACCTGAGGGTAGGCAGATTTCAAAGCTGGGAAGAAAGCACGTAAGAATGATCATAGAGGATTAAGATTAATTGTGTAATGGTCTGCTCAGGTGTCAAGATTGGGATTGCGCTTTATTGCTTTGAATGTGTTTTTGATGTTCCTTTTGTTTACTATTTTTAGTGTGATATTTGCTAGATCCTTCTTAGTATTTGTATACAGTACTTACTGTTTTTAGCTTTAAATGTTGTTCTTTAATGATACAAGTTGCCTTGGGTCCTTTTTAAAGAGAAAGGCAGGGTAAAAACAAACAAACAAATAACAGAGCTTGGGAAAGCTTTGCTTCATTTCCCAGTAGCAATGTTACTCTGTGAACCATGTAAGAACTTTTTCCTGGGAAACACAAGGAGTTGTCTCCCCAGTTTTACTTCATCACTCTACTTAGTTAGAGATAGATAGGGTAGGTAAAGGTAAAGGTTCCCCTTGACATTTAGTCCAGTCGTGTCTGACTCTAGGGCGCGGTGCTCATCCCCGTTTCCAAGCCATAGAGCCAGCGTTTGTCCGAAGACAGTTTCCGTGGTCACGTGGCCAGCGGAACTAGACACGGAACGCCATTACCTTCCCACCGAGGTGGTACCTATTCATCTACTTGCATTTGCATGCTTTCAAACTGCTAGGTTGGCAGGAGCTGGGACAAGCGACGGGAGCTCACTCCGTTGCGTGGATTCGATCTTACGACTGCTGGTCTTCTGACCTTGCAGCACAGAGGCTTCTGCGGTTTAACCTGCAGCGCCACCACGTCCCTATAGATAGGGTAGTGTTTATTATTATCTGCTGTTTTTGCTTAGTATCCTATAATCCTGTATGCACATTTGTTTTGGTTTTGGAACCATTTTCCTATTTTTTAATTATCCTTTTATTTTTTTTACTTTCCCTTTGCTTTTTAAATAAACTGCAAAAATCCTTTCAAGCCAGTATCAGAACTGTGACTAAGAGGGGAAGTATAGAACAAATTTTCCAGTCCTTGCCTCAGTTAAGCTACTGAACTGATAATACTGATGTCAAAGGGAGTTGGTGGCAGCCTATTGTAGAGTTAAGTCGCAACCCTTGGAGCACGCGTTGCCTAGCAAGCTGAAGGGTGCCAACCAGGACTCATAGCCTCCCCGCTACCTGCTCATTCTGGGGTGTTCCCACTCAGAGAAAGCAGGAAGTAGTGCAGCAGAGTGGTTATAGGAAGGACTCCGAGCTTAGAGAATTGTGACAGCAAGTGAGCAGTGGTAGGACCAGGAATCAAGAGCAACATCCTCTACTCAGTTTGCCCTTGCCCTAAAATCTCTCTTCCCCCCCCCCTTTCTCTGTCTTTCTATGCATTCATACAGTATCAGCCCAAAGAGGGAGGACAAACAAATCGGAGTGGCGAAAGCAGCAAGGAAGAGATGAGCCAATTTAGGAAGGAGTCTCAGTGAATGCATCTTGTCCAAGGGACTTCCTCCAAATCTGAAGTCATCATTGACTTATGGCACCAAAAAATACCTTAATATGTATTATAGCAATAATAATTCTTGCAATATTCAGCAAAGATCTAAAAATGATGAAGGAGCAGCACTAAAGTGCTTAAAGTTAGAATGTGCAAGCTTTTTTACCCTAAGGCCCACATGTGATATTGAGGGGTGGAGGTGGGGAGGCACATGCACATATATACAGACACACACACACACATGCACACTGCCAGAATTGGCATAATTCTAGCAGAAAAGTTTCCACAACTCTAATATCAGAGGTGGGGTTCGACAAGGATCGGTTCACTGAGATAAACAGATGCTCTTTCTTGCTGGCACTGGTAAGCCTTCCCTTTGTCCCCATGAGTTAGCTCTTCCTCAATTTGACTCCACAGAAAAGAGGTTTGGGAAACCATTCTGTCTTATGCCTATCTGTTCGTATTGTTTGTTGCTTGAAATGTTCTAAGTGAGTTGCCAGGTGATTGTCTGGTTTGTGTTCTTTGATTCTCACAGATGCTCAGAGTTGTTTGCAAGATTAATTTCTGTGACTGAACAAATCTAAAGCAAGTTTATGTCTTCCTCCTCTTGTAAAGGAACTAGGTTGCACATTATATGTTTCTGGTGGGTGGGTTGTGACAGGTTCCCCCCCCCCCAAGACTCTTCTTCCCCACCTTCCAGATTTTCCCCTCCACACTGCCCTCTTGATGTGGGTTTTTTTTTCTTAAATGAATTGAGTCGATCTATCCTATGGGTGATCTGTCCTAATTGCACAGCCTCTTAGTGTAGGGTTTTCTCCTCTCCACATACCATATAAACTGTCAATTTTGCCTATTAGTATTTCTATCACTGTCCCAGGTGACTCCAAATTCTGTGAATTTAAACATAGGTGTCTATATATTTCAGAGATTTGCCTTTCAGTTTCAACTAGCCTAGCTATTATCTGCATGAGAAATTCATTTTTAATTAACTAGTCAGACTAGTTTTTCAGGAAGATTATTCTGATTTGTCACTTACTACTAATGCAGTTTTGCAATATGCCTTCCCCTAAACAAACAAGTCTCTATCTATACCCACAGTTCTTCACCTACACAGAAGGAGACTTGTTTACAATAAGGGCAATTGATTTATTGTTGTTATAGTTTGCACACTTATATAGCTATAAGAGTTTGAGAAGTTTTCTAAGCAAATAACAAGACAACAACAATAGATTGCATTGCTTCAGACCAACATGGGAAATCTCCCTGCACAGAAGACACACACACACACCTTAAAGTGCATTCACATTACCAGGTTAATCTAGTTTCTGCTGAATGTAACTGATGCATCACAGCCAACAATATGCAACCCCAGTAGGCTTTGGGTTAACAACAGTAAACAGTGGAATTATTTTTCAAGGACTCAAGTCGTCTCAAGTATAAATAAGCATTTAAACATTCTTAATGGAAATTCATTTTAATCTTTCCTAAAAGCACTAACCCCCATGCTCTCCCTCCCTCCCTCCCTCCCTCCCTCCCTCTCTCTCTGTGTGTGTTTAATCAATGCAAAGGAATTCACTCTTGGACTTCTATGGGACACACAGCAACAGGATACAACAATAGCTGTGAAGGCATTTGAGGCACATGCTTTCTTTTCCTCGTGGAGAAGATGCACCTCCATTGCAGAAGGGTGTACCACACTCAAAACTTCAGAATGATGAAGAGACATGTAATTGACATAGATGTGTCTGGCTGATTAAAGGTGAGGGCTTATCTACATAGTTGGGTTGGATTGGGCTACGTAGGGTCAGTAGGAGGTCTGGTATGCCATTTGGTTTGATCCTTGCATCCAAATGGCATACAGACCTCAAGGGTCCATTTTTTAAAAAAAGGTCCATTTTTTAAAAAGTGTATGTGTATTAGGTATGCAAGTGATCTTTAAGAGAGCTGTATTATGCTCTCTTAAAGATCACTTGCATATCTACTACACTTTTCTTAAAGATCCCAGTTGAGATCCTGCATACCTAATACACAAATATGCTTCTTTCCCTTGTCTTAAAGGGGTGGTCAAGAAGCTGCCATGGCAGTGGATTTTAACAAAAGCGGGCAGGTGTGTGTGTTACGGAATAAAACTAATACAACTAAAGGAAACTCCATACAATAAGTTAAACACTATATGTGATTATATAATGCAACTTATAATGATATGTTCACAAATCAATACAACCAGTACGCATATATCAACCAGCCCTTTAAGACAAAGGAAAGAAAATAATTTTTTTAAAAAAACCAAAGTGTGCTGTTCAAAGCACTCTCTGGGCAGTTCACAATTTAATTATGCAGGCTACACATTGCCTGCCCCCAGCGAGCTGGGTACTCCATTTACCAACCTCAGAAGGAGGGAAGGATGAGTCAGCCTTGAGCCAGCTACCTGAATCTGTTGGGAATCAAACTCAGATCATGACCAGAGTCTTCACCGCAGTACTCCAGTTTAATCACTGCACCACAATAAGTGATGCAGCACATTTTCACTGCCCTAATGGAGGCTAAAAAATTTTTCATCTCCTCTACCTTTCCACTGAGGAGCAGAAGAAATGGTTAATTAGCCAATATCCTGAAGTGACAATGTTCACTTCATGGTGTTGGCAAATGAAAAAAGGAAGGCTTTTGGTTTGTTCCCAGCAATCACATGTGCTGCAAATGCCCCCAGACAGAGCGATCCTACCTGCATCAAAAAAGTCAAGGTTCCTGACAGGGGCCAGAAAGGTGCTGGTAGGACAGCTCTGGGTGTGGGCTGGTTCACTCCTGCAATGATGTCATCCAATTGCTGTATATAGGAATGAAGAAGCTTGTCCCTGCAGTGGACCAAATAGTAGGCTAAATGCCTATGTAGTCAGCCTCTCAGTTTGATAGACAAAGAGAGGCTCAAGGGGAAAAGCAGTGGCATGTTTTGCCATTCACACATTCTTATCATATACATATCATACATAAGCAGAAAGTTCAACCCTCCCACTAGCACTGAACCCATAGCTCTCAGGCAGTACAGGTTGAGCTTTAAAAAGGTAATGTGTTAGTCAGTATTCAGTAAAACGCTTGCTAAGGTCATGTGTTAGCTATTATTCATTAGTCCCCGCTTTAGTGTATTACTAACGTGTTGCTTTTTAGATATCTTTTTAAAATCAACAATGTACCTTAGAGTGTAAAAAACGTCTCCAAGTGAGTGTGCAGTCAGACAGCCAGGAAGGCAAATATCCAATTGCACTGGAAAAGGTGGCTTTGTAGGGAACAATCTCCCTCAAAGTGATCCTTCTTTCTGTTGGGGAGTCCCTCTAGCCTGGCCCCCAAAAGTAGTAGTCAGGGGTTGGAATTGGACTGGAGCACAATTTCCCGTATGTCATGTTATCACTGAGAAATACATTTTAAAAAACTGCTCCACAAGCAGTCCAAAATGCTATCTATTTTGCCATGTGATCACACCCTGAGTTCCCTCAAAACAAAAATCTTAGGATTTTTTATGTATTCTAAAGATGTATCCTCTACCTTTCTAGGCTATAAACTCCTATATTTTTTACAAATGTAACTTAAAACATTCATTCTGCTATTTGTTTGTATGTTGCTCCTATATCTTGAAGTATTTGCTTACAACCCAAGTGTTAATATCTGCATCTTGCTACAAGTTACAAGGAGGGATTTTAAGTTATGTGCTTACAAGATAAAATGATTTGTGCCTGTGACTTCTCAAATATTACATTTTTTAATACTATTGGATTTCATATTATGCTTATGGAACCTAAAAGCTATGTAGAAATAAAACTTGCAAAAATACAAACTTTGAAGTTACCTGTAACTATTGCAACAAAGAAAATAATTATACTGAGATGCCCAGTATCTGGTTTCATTCTGGTTTTAACCCTTTACTGGGATAATGTCAGCTATGATGAACCTAGAAAACTTTTGTCATCTACAAAAGTATTGGTTTCTGTGATTTTCCCTGTAGGTCTACTTTTACTGTAAGTTGGCTTGTAAGGGAAATTGTACAGAGCATCCCCAAGCAGGGTGTGAAAATGCATATATGTGATTTGATTTACATTAAAATGTATCATAACAAACAGTCATGATATTACAAAAGGAAGAGCATCATGTTCTTATCACCCTACAAAGTAACACGTTAGCACGTTAAATGTGTTAATTCCAATCAGGGATGTGAACTGCCCCACCTGGACCCAGTCCATGCCCACATAAGAGCAACCAGATTGGTGTCCGACCCACTCGTTGCCCTTCTGGAGACATTTCTGTATGTTTTTGCATCTCCATGGGGAAAGAGTACATTCTTGTGAACAGAGAAATGCAAAAGGGTATAATGTGTGGGATACACAGAGCCATCTGACTAATTTCTGGCAGACTCATTTGCTAATCTGCAGCCTCAGAGAGCAGAAGAAAAAAGAGAAGAGGAGGATGGTGACATCTCCATACTAGTAAAAAGAAAGAAAGAAAAACCAATGGTTTAGGGGGAAGGACAGATATTAAAAGTCCTAAAGAAACTATCAGGCTTAACTACAAAAATGAAGGTGTTTCTCTGCATACCCACATGTATACTCAGCCAGAATAAAAAGAAAAGAAAGAAAGCGGTAAAAGGCAAAGCCCAGGCAATATGCTACACTGATGGAAGTCCCACACTTTGCACCAAAGCTTTTAAAAGAATGTGGATAGTGGCTGTTCCAGCCCAGTGACCTTATCCAGAAATGGTGGGCATGAAGTTGCCCATTTCTTTCCTTTCCACCAGATCATGTATTAGTCATAGTCATGTACATAGTCATGTATTAGTCATGTATCCAGGACTTGGGCCCTGGATACCTGAAGGACCGCCTCCTTCCATATGAACCTACCCGGCAGTTAAGATCTAGCCAGGGGGCCCTTTTGAAAGAGCCGTCCCTCAAGGAGGTAAGAGGGATGGCTTGTAGACAAAGGGCCTTTTCAGCAGCTGCCCCCAGACTATGGAATGCCATCCCAATTGAAATTCGTCTGGCGCTGACGCTGATGACATTTCGGCACCAGGTCAAAACCTTCCTGTTCCAGAAGGCTTTTAATTGAAATAATATCAACTGTGGGTCCTGATGGCAATTTTTAGAGCACTGTATTTTAAATTGTATTTTAATTGTTTTATCTTTTTATTGTATTCAAATTGTTGTAAGCTGCCCAGGGACCTTTGGGTAGTGTGGGTGGCATATAAGTTAAATAAATAAATGAATAAAATAAATAATAAATAAATGTATGGAGCAAAATCTGTTACAAAGAGGAGGATGTTTCCCCTTTTTGCACCATCTGGCCAGAGTAGTTTCATAGAGTGTCAGGATATTATGACCCATAATATGTGGAATTTACTCTGTAGTACATGAACCAAAGTTTGTTAACATACTGTACATCCATCTCAAAACAGGTGTGCAGCCACAGAGCCAGCACATGAAGCTGATGCAATTCATGGGGTGACACGTGAAATGTGTATTGGACATGAGGTAATGTCTGGGAGAAGACATCAGGTGATGTGCCCATTGATTGGTTGTTCAAACAATATAGGTGCTGCACACTCTGGTGATGTGTGGAGTATTGTGTTGGAGAGTTGCTGCACAAAGTGCTGTCCGTTCATTTGCTGAGAGTGTATTATTGAGTCTGTTGACTAATGTACATATTTCTATTGTACATAGTCTATAAATACACTGCTGGTGAAGGAACTTACTGTCTCTGTGAGTCTTTTTGCTGTTGACCTGGAAGACTGACTTGTTTCGGAGCCATCTCCACATCCCAAATCTTGACACAGAGTCATCAAAGAGTACCTTAACTTCATACAATTTACAAAACAAACTATCACCATCACTACTGAAAATCCGGTCTCCAAACTTTTGAACAAAACGCTGTAATTTTACACTCACCAAACATCTTCTTTTAGCCATGTTGAAATCAGATTGGGGCTCTCTTGTGACTTCACCCCCTCAAACATACCTACCTGAGTTAGGGAGAAAATGATAAATAGGAAAAAACAACCAAATTCTTATTTTCCCCCCAGGCCTGGTCAGTCTTTCTCTTTCTCTCTCTCTCTCTCTCCTTTTTTTTTCAGTCCTGATCAGAGGAGTAGCCTTTGCCTGCTAAGTCATTTATTTTTTTAAAGTTGTTCTTGCTGATGTTATTCCAAAGACTTTTGTAGATCGGAGAGAAGGCTCTGCACTGCAAGGCCTGCAGCATAGGTTCACACATGGCACGGCTTGCTCTCAAGAAACGTAGCTCCTTCCACTGCTATTCTCTCTACTGCGTCCCTTTCCCTCAGCCACTGCAGTCAATTGGGTGAGTCAGGCAGGCCCATGACTACCATTCCTCTTGCGTCGTTTGCTGGCTCGTCGGAAGGGTTGATGACCAAAATATGATGTTTATTATAAAATTAAGCAGAAATATGATGTAACCATTTAAAAAGGTCAAAATATGACTTTTCAGGCAAAATAAAAACCACTTAATTCTCACCAGATTAGTACCAAACATATTTTAACTTACTTATAAATTCAAATAAAGGTTTCAGAAAAAAAGATGACATGTCATACACATTCTCACCCTCCTGACTACATTTCATCTGCTTTCCCCAACAACCTGGTCTACTGGCCACATCACCTCAGAGGCCTCTACGACCACCTTGTCCTATAGCAGGACATCAGGCTGATAGTCCAATCTCGGTTTGGGGAAGGGGAACAGTTTCTAAATTTGGTGCCCTGAGTCAAAGTTCTGGTTGTTGTGTCCTAGCTGCAGCTTTGAATGTGGCGCACAGCTACTTCCCAAGCTATGGGTCTATCCTAAAGTAAATTAGAACTAGAGTAGGCCCATTTGAATCAATTGAATTTTAAAAGTTGACTCACCAATTCCACACTGATTCAGAAAGCCTACTTTAGTGTGACTTACTAAGCTAAGCAATAGAATCTCAGCCAATATGTACATCTGAAGGTGAGAGGGCGGTTTTCAAACAGATACTACAGGCAGTTTCTGGGAGCTGATTCTCTCAGAACAAACTTCACATGAATGCTTATATATTTCAAAGGTGACTATGCAAACAGCCCTAGTACCCCAGATCACAGCCTTTTTACTGATCATAAAACTAAACAGGAATCACTGAAATGAGGCTGGCTCTTAACTGTACAGACGATCTGCTTTCTGCTATGCAGTCACTCTGGTCGCCTAAATGTCTTTCTTTTAATTTGCTTATCTTGCTACCTAGCTAGCTATCATCTTAATTTATTGGGCAAACTTCTTTCAAAGTAACTAGCTATAATGGTCAGGATCCCGTTAGAGTTTGTGTGAGGTTTATGTAACATGTTGTGGGTAACTGTGGGTAACTGACAAGGTTCCAGGGCACGTCACAGTTGCACAATGGGGTACATGAAATGGCATGTGACGAAGAAGCATCCCAGTCCTCTGTCAATTAGCCACAATGAGCTATGGCAAGTTATGAAGATCTTACAGGAACACCAATAGCATTCAATATAGATTTAAAACAAAAGCAATTTTTAAAAAAATACAAACATTTAAGTTCAAAACAAAACAGAAGTATCAGCTAGATCAAAACATTTCTGACCACGATGACTAGAAGGCCAGGGTGAATAAAAAAGATTTTTTTATCAATTTGGTATTTGAAGAGTATTGATAGAAATCAGAAAAATGTCTTGTATTTTGGGAACTTCAATTCCTAGAGTCTCCAGCCTAGCATAGTCACTGGTCATATTGGCTAGTGGATTCTGGGAATTGTAGTCTGAAAAATAATAATAACTTTTCCCATTTCTACATCAGATTCAGTGACAGGCAGGCCTAGGAAGTAAGTTCTAGAGTCAAAAGGTCCTCAAATACATTAATTTGTAAAAAGAATCCCAACTAAGCCAAGCCAAATATTTTGAAATAATCTGAAAATTCTAATCTGGATCAGTGACTCTGTAGAAATAATATGAGGAAACGTGAGACTGGGATGGGGGTGAGGGTGGGGGTGGCAGCTTTTGTTGTATTGTTTTGAATGTGCAATGGTGTGAACAAGCCTCTGAAAGCCATTCATATTGTTTGCAGATGTTTGTTCAGGGCACAAGAAGTATTTCAAATAGAATAATGCAGTATGCATGGTTGCTACTAAAGAAAGGTGTGATTATACAGTTGTATGAGAGGACAACCGAAAGAACACTGCAACCTACTCAGCGCTTTGTAATATGAAAAGCAAGGTCAATGAAACTTGCAGTAGCAATTGCCCGTGTCAATGAGAATGACATGAAATGATTCTATAGTAACTCAAACTTGGCTGGTTAAGGTCATGTGGGTTTTATTCAAGGTCAGAAATTATGGCTCTGTGTCTCTGAACTCTAAGTGATGGCAGGAATAGAAAGACGCTAGTCCTCCCAATGTATTGAATTTCAACTCCCTAAAGCTTCAATACAACATCATCAACAGTCAGGAATCAGGGGGATACGAAGAATGGGGCAAAGATTCCCTGTCCCTGAGAAATGTTTTTCCATAGAGCAACCCAACCTAATGTCTTGGTCTACTGATCCCAGAAGACCCCAGACAATATGAGAAGTGCAGTTAAACACATCTAGAGAGGACCACACCAAGGAGGGCTAGTTTACCATCTCCTAGACTTGTCCTATTGATATAAGCTTATTTATAACCACTTTGAGTAGTCCAGCCATGTTGGAGGAGACCTGCTGACGCACTGTAATTTAAAAATATGTGCATCTGTAAGAATGATTTGCACATTACACAAAGGACTGGCTTATTCCATCTCACATTATACAAAGAACTATAATGGCAGTCACTGTTTTTGTTCACTGTTTTGTATGGTATCTGATCATGCATTGTCAACTGCAGAGGCTGGATCTGATTCCTGCTCCCAAGGTGAGATAACACGTTTGAACTACAGGCACAATTACATATTTAGTTGGGGAGATTGTAGTTTCCATTCCCATTACTTTGTTGTTGAATGATCTATGACATTAGATTCTCTAAGATTTTTGCCTGTACTGCAGTCAAACTAGGCATACTTGAAGGCTTTTTAACCATGGAGATGGCCGTGAAAACATCAGTGTTTAAACCCAATTGCTAGCCTCCACTAGAATAAACCCATTAAATCAGGGGTTTGGCAAACTGTGGTCCACTGCAGTCCCTAATGGTATCTGACGGATGATCTCTCCCATAAAAGCCTCCCTGGATTTGAAGATCTTTCAGGCAAGCTTTTCTCTTGGTACCAGTGTGCTTGGTGCTTACATGAGAGAGGGCCTTTTTAGTGGCTGCACCCAGACAGTGGACTCTCTTCCATGGAAGATGAAACTCCATTATCCTCTGGGAGTGGGCAAAGTCCTTTCTTTTCAAGCAAGGTTTTAACAACCAAATTGCTCCTAAGGGAGGGGTTTTGGTGGGAATTTGTATTCTCTGTTTTTTAAAGTGTGTTTTAAAATTATTTTAAAGTTTTAAAATTATTTTTAACTTTTTAATATTGTAATTAATTGTAGTTTTAATTATTTTAATAATTTTTAAAAAAATCTTGGTAAGCTGTTTGGGTTCCTCTGCTGGAAGAAAGATAGAGTAGAAGTTCATTAATTATGCAAACCTTCCTGGATCATCAGGGAACTGAAACCAAGCCGTGTGAGGGCATGTTTAGCCTTTAGAACAGAAGACTGAGGTGAGATATGATAGCACTCTGCAAATGTGTGAAAGGGTACAGAGAACGCTCAGGATCTGTTCTCAATCATCCCAAAATGCAGGACACGTAATAATGAGCTCAAGTTACAAGAAGCCAGATTTTGGATAAATATCAGGAAAAACCTCTTAACTGTTAGAGCAGTATGACAGTGAAAACAGTTATCTTGGGAGGTGGTAAACTCTGCAATGCTAGAGGCATTCAGGAGAAAGCTAGATGTCCATCTGTTGGATATACTTCAACTTAGATTCTTGTATTTAGTAGGAGATTGGATTTGATGGCCTTATAGGCCCCTTCCAGTTATATTATCCTATGATTCTATAATCTATGATTTTATGGTCCCTCTTGAAGCCCAAATTACACATCCCAAAGGCCTCCAGAGTGTATGATTTGGACTGTATACCCATTTTCACAACCGACTTGATGCTCTTTAAAAGAAGAAGTGATCAAGTAGTCACTTCTTTTTTCTACAAAAGGTCTTTCAAGGCCAAAAACAGGCCCTAGGAAAAAAGAAAGTAACTTTCATTTTCAAGGCAAAAAAAAAAAGTTCAGACTGTTTTGGAAGAGACAGGTGTGTCAAGAGTTGCCATGTGGATCTCCAAAGTCTAAACTAAAATTACCTCGAAAAAACCTTGGAAGTTGCCCACCTCTGTGTTAAAGGAGTGCATTTTGCTAAATTAATCCTTATGTAAATTATTCAGTGGGTCTATCTGTGCCTGCATTACTAACTAGATTTAGCTCATAGGCATCTTGTTGACCACCAGAGAAACAGGACACTGAGCTAGATAGGTCTTTGGTCTGATCCAGCAGACTTCTTCTTAGGTACTCATGCAAACAGTCCACAAGCCCTACTGATTCCATGCATTCTGCTGATCATGTATTAGGATGTTCAATTCTTATTAAATTATATTATGGTGTGTTCTGCAAATCAACACATACTGAAAGCTTTGATCCATTATGAACTCTTGTCCATTCACACCACAATCTCTTATAATTGTGAGACTATGTAAAATCTTGTTTAATATTGAGTTAAGTAAACAGTATTTACAGGGAGTGCCAACCCAGTAAACTTTGCTGGTAAATGTATCAAGTATATCCTGACTTTGTTTGCTTGATGATAATCCCATGGGAGGAGGAATAATCTTTTCGTTTCAGTTCATATACCAGAGTGTCCACAGCTCTTCCTGAGGCACACACAGTGTTTTTAATAATCCAAATTTAGGACTGTTACATTCAATTTATTCATGTTTACTAATATTCCCATAAATTTGCATGGTTTGGGGATTCTCAGCTACAGATCTCTGAAATAACACCATCAGATTTGCAAAAAAATAGCAATACTGTATTAGGAACAGCATACACACCACACCGATATTTAACTGATACTTAGGGGGTTTTTTTGGCTAAAACTTTTATCTATTATATAATACCAGTCAAATCATCATCATCATTGGATTATGGTCCAATGTGAGAATCATAGCCCTGAAAAGTAACTTTTCAAAATCCAACTGTCAGGTCTGGTAAGAATGGATCTATTGAATGAATGGAATTGTTAAGTAAACAAATGAGTCTACTCTAATTGGAACTAACAATTAGTTTTACATCTATGTAATCCTGATCTCTCTCTACTCAGGATTTATCCACAAATCCCAGTCTTCTATATCTTGACATTTAGGACTATGAAACACAGAAAAAGTGGCAAGCAAAAGCGAGTGGATATATTTTTATTTCTTAGTGGTACTGCTTCAGCTATAATTTACCAATGCTTACCATTGTCACCCACTCTCTGGCTGGTTTTTTTACCCTGGCTGGTAGATAACTTCCCTATTCTCTCTCATGTCTTTTCCTATTTGCAAATAATCTGTCCCCACTGTGCCTCCTTGATAGGGGTTGGACTTGATGATCCACAGGGTCCCTTCCAGCTCTGCAGTTCTAAGATTATATTTAGAAATGGGCACAAACTGCCAGTTCATGCTGGTTTGTCCTTCAGAGGCACCCGCTTCTCTGCCCTGCCTCCTTTGGGCACTGCCTCTGAGTGGGTGTCCACCGGAGGAGGAGGGACTGAGAATTGCCAAAACACCTGTTTGTCTGAAGGACAAACTGGCACAAATAGATGAACCAGCTGTTTGTGCCCATCTCTAATTATTTTATATAATGGATACTATCTAATCATGTGGAAGAAGTGGGAGCCTCAGGATGGATGTCACAGATGATGGCAAATGGGAGAAGGATTAACAAAATGGTTTGCTATACAAATGAAATAAAAGGTTCCCAGTTTTCCCCAGATGGTGGTGATTTTACTGAAATCCCCAGTTTCCCCAAGATGGTGGTGATTTTACTTAATCAGTAAATGAAAGACCTGCATCTTCCATCCCACAGATTCCATGGTTGCCATGCTGTGAGACAGATTGTTTGAAAATTGGAAAAACCATGGAAGAGAAGGGCAAAGCTTTTCATCACTGAAAACATCATCACCTTTCCATAGGCATAGTTTCATTAACAAGATTTCAGCCACTCTTTGGATTTGTGCAAAAATATTTGTTAGTTTGAAACATCTACAGTCATCACTTTGCTTCCAGTTCCCTATTACACTGAACGGACCAAATATATGTGGCCATGCCGGTAATTAGCTGTAGGATCACATGCACAAATAAATGCCAGTACTTAATACACATGCTTGTGGAACAAGTACATTTGCCTTTGCATGCCCAGTTTGGAAAAACTGGTTCACTCTCTGTGTGTTTTCCCCTATATGCCTGAAGCTATGCTGGGGTTTAGTCACTCACATACATACTAATGTAGATACTTTTGTACTACATGTGATTTCATCTCTCATGGAATCTGCATCAGTCCACTTCCCAGTCAAAATAATCCCTTTCCTCATGAAATTGAGTTATGAATGGAAGGCATTTTATCAGATAATGACTAAAAGGGAGTAAGTATTTCTCCCTACATACATCTGCTTAAATGTAGAAGCAAGTTCTGGAAAGACATATCCTGTCCATTTTTAAGAAAATATCTCAAAGTACTACCAGGGATTACTTACAGAGAAAAAAAAGATGACGGCTTTCTGTTCCTGTTTTATTTGCTACATGAGCTCAGTTCCTTTATAGCAACACTTCTGACTTTGATATCACAACAATCCTGCAAAGCAGACCACACTCAGAAAGAGTAACTGACCCAAGATGACTTCATGGCTCAACAGGGACTTGAACCAAGATTTTCTAAGTCCCAGTCCTATATTCATCCACCACACATACTCACCTGAGAGTCTGTCAAAGGGAATTTCTTCTGAGTAGACATGCATTGGATTCCAGTGTAGAGGAACAAATGCCATCTAACACTCAAACACATATCAGAAAGAGTCACCATGTACCACCACCACCCGCTACTTTCTCCCTTGTTACAGGAACATTCTCTCTCTTCCCTTTTCCTCACAACTTAATTTGTGGCAAGTGTTCAAGATGATTCAGCTGAGATATCTGCTTTCAATATTAGGGTTAAGTTCTAGAATCATGGGAAAGTGTTCCTGAACAGTTACTGCCCACCTTTTCCTCACTATTAGATAGTGCCACCAATTTGATTTCGAGGTACAGTTCATGGAAAAAGAGAAACCACAAACCTGTATGTGATGGGGCTGAAGATGTAGTCAAAGGAATTAAGTGGAATGGGATGGGCAGCTGACTAAACTTTTAGTACTATCCTTACAACGCAGGACAAGCTCTCCCAAAATGTAACTGAGGGTAAGGTTACATGCTAAGGCAAATTAATATTTCCTTTGCTTACAATACTATCCCTCTAGAGATGTAAATCTGTCAGGGCCCATGAAGATGCAGCCAACCAACTGAAAAAGAAAAGCAAGGTAATTTGCCAGCTCATTATTAAAGCAAGGTTGTATGAGGAGAAAGAACCTTCTCCTCTTTAAGGAGCACCACCTCTAGGTACAGAAAACAGTGACTTGCCTGGGATGGTCTTTAGACTGCCATGCTATATAGACTGCCTTGGGAGCAAAGATACCATGGAATAAGAGGAGACTCCAGTGACATTCTGTGAAGCTGAGTGGTGGGAGATTCAGGACACAAAAAAGGAAACACCTCTTCACACACTGCACAGTCAAACAGTGGCATTTGCTGATATACGATGGTTGTTGATCAGGATGGGTTTTGAAAGAGAACTGGAAAATTTCATAGCAGATAAGGGTATCAACATTACACAATGGGTCTATTATGTATTATATCCACTATCACAGACAATATGCTTTTTATTACCAATTGCTGGGGAGCAAAGCGGGAGGATGCTATTGCATTCATCTTCTGATTGTGGGCTTTCCAAAGGCATCAGGATTGCCCCTGAGGAACCAGAATGCTGGACAGAGTAGGTGTTGCACTGATCCAGAAAGATTGCTCTTCCATTCCTATAAGGAGGAGTGCACAGGATTGCATACTTGAGCAGCAGCATCTAAACTCCTCTGCCCTCAGATGAACTTTTGCCTGTTTGTTATTATTCCTCTCCTGCCTTCTCACTACAAAGCAGTGCTCATGGTGATTTTCACACATCACAAGGCAGAATAAAAACAGCATATAAAACCAGATACAACTATGAGAACATTAAAATCAGCTTAATCTAGGAACCACAAAACCTGGCAATACATCTTATCTATTAAAGCATTTTAATTAAAGTCTGTCATTTATTTGCTGAATAACTGTGGCTGATGAAGACAGCAGGGCCCAGTTTTTTCTCCTCTACAAGCATGTGAACCCTGTTTTCCCAAAGAGCTGAGAGGAGGAAAGGGTATCCTCTGTTCTGTTTTCGTGGTTTCTCCAGTCTTCAAAAGGATCCACAACTTTGCTCCTGCCTCTGGATGGGATAAAGAAGAAAGGTCAGGGTAAAAGAAGAGTGGTTTTTCGAAATGGAAAATGAGGCAAACAGGTATCAGCTTTCAAGTGGGAAGAATCTCAGCTGCATTTCATGCAGGTGGAAAGAAAGAGGTTACACACATACCTTCATTAACTTTATGAGGTGAGATGACTAAGGGCTTTTTCTTGTTCTTTCTTCAACTGGACTGTGTTTTTTTTAAGAGTCAATCCTCTGCTGGCAACCACAACCAACCTCTCATGCAACGCCTCCTGGAACATGACTTTGCATAGTCTAAAGTCCCCAGCCTTCCACCCCAAATCTGTGACAAAGATTTTGAAGAAGTTAAACTGCCATCGTGCCTATGAGCTTCCACTGAAGCCCAAACATTGCAATATGGGTTACTAAAATAAAACAGTATGAAATAGCGATATTTCACCAACAGTTCCTCTGCATTCCTCTCCTTCTTCATGCCTTCATTATAAACAAGTTCCCAACAGTTTGCCCACAAGAAGAAGAGGGCAAATGACCATTGTCCATGCTCGATGGGCTTTCTGGGTCTTGTAGTCCAAAAACCTCAGCTTTCCCAAATTCTGTTTTGTGAAGAGCTCATAACTCTCCCTGTGGTTGTCCAAACTTTTATATATAGTAAGAGAAGAGCCAGTGTCCTGGGGAAACTCTAAAGTCCTGGAGCACCCGAAGAATAAGTTAATGATAAAACTACTTTTGCATGCTCTATATCTAGGAAAAGCACTCATTTGCCCACAGAGAAGAAAGAAGTAAAAAGAAAGAAGAAGAAAGAAGAAAAAAACAAAAGGAGTCTTGCCACTGAAGAGCGGAGAAGCTGTGAAAAACAAAAAGTCATGCCCATCGAGGCCTTGCTCACTGTTCCCTGAGTGTGTGCTGGTGTTGTGGCTTTTCTACATCAGTTCAAGCAATCGCATGTCTCCACCGATGCAAATGGATCAAGTTTTTTTAAAAAGTAGAAGCCCCAATGGCAGAGGGGGAAAAACTATGGATTTGGATGGGAAGGACTCTGGTCTGACTCACATTTCCCTCTGCATCAGGTGGTCAATGGAAAAAATGTGAATCAGCTCACCCCCAAACCCTTGGTATTTCTTGCAATTTTTTAATGTGGTCATTAGTCACCCTTTTTCTGCATCTCTATCCTAGAACCATCAGTTCTTCTAAGTATTTACTTTTTATATCTCAAAAATCCTCTTCAAGCTAATTTCTGCCTTAATCTATATCTTTGGGGTTTGAATGATGGCACAAAATAAGCACAAACGTTTCCTGTAGTTGAAAGGCTTCTGTCCTCATGTCACACACATCCACTAGTCTGTTAAAGAGGCAAGCTTTACAATCTATTCAAGGCAGGGCTGACATGCTTGGAAGGAAGAGACAGGCTTGTGTTCAGGAAAATGATGTCAGCAGGGCAGCACCCAGGCTCCAGGGCACAGTTCAAAATATGTGGGGCACAATACTTCTGGATCTATTCCAAACCATGCCACAGGCATATATTTAAAAGCCAACAACTATGGGGTTTTTTTAAAGCAATTCCAAGAGAGGGCAGTTGTCAGAGATGAAACAGAAGGTGGGGAAGGGGATTTTTAGCCTTTGCTCCATCTACCATTTTCAAATCCCTCTCCATCACTTTCCCCCCTTCTAGGATTCTGGAGGTGATTTTAGCCTGAATAGATGTCATCTCTTTCCTTCTTGTTTACCTCCAAAACTAAGAGAGCAAAACAAACAAGAGAAATCAAGGATGACAGGATTAAGAAGCAAAGCATATACCTTACATGAATCTTTATGGTATAGCCTTCATACCCTGTTGGTTGATTGGTTGTTGTTGTTTAAATTAGAAGCCATAGTGGGAGGGAGTAATTTTTAACTAAGAAGCTCCACTGAGGAGAGAATGCATAACTCTTTTCATGACACCTATTTTCCTACTCTGAATTCCTACAAAGCCGCTTTTCCATTTCCCAGCAGGTGGAGAGGTGCCCAGATATTTGTTTTATCTTTGTTATTGTATCCCTCTGCTCAAAACTAAGGCTTTATTTTTTTTAAAAGCAGATATTGTGATTTGTGTATTCTCGAAGGCTTTCACGGCCGGGATCTGATGGCTGTTGTAGGTTTTTTGGGCTGTTTGGCCCAAAAAACTTACACTTCGAATGGTAACTCCCCATATCTCCAGTTTCCAATAGTTACTTTGTGGATCACTAACTCCTGTCCTCTGAAGATGCCACCCACAGGGTCTGGCAAATTATTAGGAAGAAAAACGTCCAGAACATGGCCAAACAGCCCGAAAAACCTACAACAACCATTGTGATTTGTCTTTTAGAAGAAGAATACAAATGTTATGAGAAACTAATGATGCCCCAAATAAACAGGGAGAAAGAGGGGCCATTTTTTAACAAGGGCAAAAGGAAAGGGTATATCCATGCTCAGTGGGAGTATGTACCCCCAAGAAGTGTATGCTTCAGGGAAAGGAATGTTCCGAAGGGCCACAATAGGTACCTCAAATCTGCAAGAATGTAACGTTCTTTGCAGTCATTGTCTCATTGATACTTATGGGCTAATAGCAGCGTCCTGAGCTTTACTATACTCAACTCTATAAACAATTTCTCATTGGTCCACAGAACTTGGAAAAAAATATTTTGCTGATGATTGATCATGCTAGCAAAAGAATTCTGGGAGTTGTGATCCACAAAGTAACTATTAGAAACTGGAGATTTGGGGAGTTACCATTCAAAGTGTAAATTTTCCAAGCTAGAGATTCTGATTTGTAGCCCCCCCCCCCCCCCAAAAGGAACTTTTCCAAGCTCCAAAAAGATCTTATGGCTTTCTGAACAGAAGAAGTAAAGCTTCATTTTAAACTTGAAACTATGCTGGTGGGAATCGTCATAGAAATAGTAACTCCTAGTGACAGGGAAAGTAGCATGCTATACCTGGTCGTTCTGTGTGTGTTATTTTAGAGAAGCAAGCAGCATTTCACCCCTTGTACTACTGAATGGGATGAAGGGAAATCAGTGGATAGAACTGTATGTAAGGAAGGATGTTCCCCTTGGGTAAGTGGCATACTTTGATGAGCACCCCTTCCCTGCCTGGAAGTCCATGTCACCTTCTTTTGGGAAAACCTGCCTTCCCAATTACTTATAAATTCCCTCCCCTGTACAGTCACAGCATAAGGTTGCCTACCGGGGCACAGATAGCAGCAGGTCCCTCCCAGTAAGCACAGTAGGAGGTTGCCTCCTGCCACCACCTAGACCTCAGGCTTCTTCTCAGCCAAGCTCAGAACGTGAGTCTGACTCACAGCATCCAGAGTGCACCAGACTCCCTCCTTCACACAGCTTGGTGAGTTTGCATGTTTCCTGTTTGCTTCTCTGGCTTTTTTGTTCTACAAGAGGAGCTTCTGCCATTACTTAGAAACTTCTTATTGATCAGAAAAGTACACCTTTCCCTTCTGTGTCTGATCATTGACTGGCATCTGCTCTGCTACATTATATTTATTTTATTCTTTTCTTTTTGCTGTTAAACAAATGTTCATCAAAGGAAAGGAGCTCAGTATCTGGAGATGGATAAAATGTTTTATAATATGAATATAATTTTTCACGTGCTATTCGACACTTGACAATTCAGACACTGAGCATCATTTGAGTATATTTTAATATGGATGGATTATTGCAAGGATGAATTTTGCAGCTAGAAAGCTTTATAAAGGAATTAGAATGACATGGGCATACTTTTTAAAGAGCAGCTTTAAAAATTCCTTTCAAAATACATATTTTGAAAGTAATTCCTTTCAAAATACATATAGACTCATTCGGAATAAAATAACATTTGTAAAAGTGGATGTCTTATGTATAGAGAGGTTGGCAAAGGTGCCTTTAACTTGTATGTTATTAAACTTAGTACAAAGGTGCCCAAAAACTGAAGATGTATGGTAGAAAATAGGGAATGGGGATTTCACAAGATTTCACACTCATACCTTTTCATCACTGGATGTTCATTGTCATTAATATCTATACACTTTGACCACCTTCACAAGAGTATATTACTTCAATATAACTCTAGAGAAGAGTAACAGTACAGTACGTTACAATTACCACCCACTCAGGGGTGATTATGTAGGCAGCTACATACAGTTAGATGTGGAAACAGAATTGGTTTTTAGTGATTTACTGGTGAAAATGCAGTACATTATAAATTGAGGCCAGTCAGTGAACAGTGTGTTTCCATGGGTATCTCTTCCCCTGGAACATAATAAAGTTTTCTTTATGGTCCCCATGCTATGGATGTCTGCCTGTTTAAGGAGAGAATACACATGCAGCTTAAACAGAAAGTGTCCTCAAATGACAAGCAATATTTCTCCTTCTTATAATTAATTATGTAAAAAACACACACCCCAATACCAAGTGTATACAATGGGACATGAACACAAAAACACTTGGATACATATATGGAACATCCTATATATGATAATGTTGTGGAACACACCCCAATTATTGAACTGCAGTATCTTGATCCAGAAAACCACACACTAAAACTCATTCCCCACATGTTACACACAACACATCCCAAACCAAAGATCAGGCCAATGCTCATATGTACAAACATACTAGCCCCCAAACTCATATCTATCATTTTAAGGTCCATATTATCTAGTACAATAGAAGTTAGGAATGGTGTACAGTCTGCTCCTGACAGATCATAAAAGGAAGACATGGCTCTCTGGATGCTATTGGAAAGGAATTCCCATTAGCCCATGGGCTATGCTGACTGGATCTGGCAGGAGTTGCAGCCTAACAAGCTCTGGAGGGCCACACATTCCTCCATGCCTATACCATGAAGGATGTTATTTACTCTCACTTTGTCACATCCTCCCCTCTTCTTCTCTGTTCTCTGAATCATTATATACACACCTGTCAACTGAGGATGAGACTTAATGCACCTGATGAAATGAACTTTGGCCCCTGAAAGGGGCTCTGTGCCCCTGCCCCCCAGGTTCTGTTGTCTCTGCCAGCAGACAAACATTGCTCTCCATCATCTGGATTTTGACAGACATTATAGTCTAACAAGGACAAAGATCGACATTCATTGTGTGATATGAGGCTCAGATGTTATGAAAGAAAGGAAACTGTTCAAATAAAAGATGCCTAAAAGAAAAGGACACTTCCCAATAATAAGAGATTGAATTATAGAACTTTAAATCTACACATGAAACTTGTATTGTGTCAGTAATAGATGGGCAATATATATATAATTCAGAATCATATATTAAAAGTGTAGAGGAATGGGAGTATCCACATGCTTAGAACACACGCACATTTGACAATATATGTGTAAGTAAGACTGACCCTAGGACTGAGGAAGATCTTGGAGGAGTTCTCTTGAATAGGCTTCAATGGTCACTATTGTAGCCACCATCTTACTTTTCCCAAAATGCAGTGCACTAGAATTTTCACTCTTCAGCTGATTACAGTTTTCACATATCATACTCTTTGTACAGGCATCAGAAGTGAAGCCAGCAGATTCACCTTGTTGAATATACTAATAAAATAATAACAAAAAGCTGCCAATGCCACACTTTCCAGAACTCTGTAGACAGCTTTGGAACTCCACCTTCAAGAGATACTTATCTATTTTCACACTGGAAGGTCCAACTGAGGTTGACCGTAAGCACTGTTCAAATGGGTTGCCCCAACTATCACAATTCTCACAGTAAGAATTCTGTAAAATCCATGGATGTTCAGTTAATTGTCTCGATCCATTCTGGGAAAAGGGAATCCAAAAATGTCTACAGGATTCAGATTATTTGGAGTAGGGACTAAGAAAGATATATGTAGGGAAATAAGACATAGATACATAGTACCAGTTTTTGTGGGCACCCAGCATGGTGTAGTGAATAGTATTATGGACTAGGACTCAGGAAGCCTGGGTTCAAAACCTCATTCATCCATAGACAATCATGGGGAGAGAGATGTGGAATTGATAACACCACTCCTTAAATATCTCACATATCTGGAAAGCCCTATTAGGGTTGTATAATTTGGTTCTGATTTGACAGCACACAACACACACACAGAGGTTCCCGACATCACTGGGAGGAACCAAACAATTCCATAAATGAAATTTTCCCCTCCCTCGTTCTTGGAAAAATGATGCCAGAGCTGTGCCACTGGAGACTTGCCAAAATGAGTAAAGCTTGCCAGCCAAGTATTGCAGCCCTTCAGGTGTGTGGGCCTTACCCTCCTAAATTTTTGAAGTATAAGGCAGTTTACCCCAGTAAATCCCAGAAGATTTTAGATGTGCCCATTTGGCTCATAAAAAGGACTGAAAATTGTTTGGCTTGAAGAATTACAAGTAATGCAGGATCATCCAGAGATTCTTAATCATCTGATAATTTATAGGGTTGGCAACATGTGGTTGTGATTCACATGCATTCTCTTGGCCATTTTAGTGGGGGTGCCCAATTTGCTGCAGCAGTGGTGGCGGCAGCAGCGGCAGCAGCAGCAAAATTGCCTTTTAAAACATTTAAAGTAGCCACTGTTTATTTTTTAAGGCTAATGATATTACTACAAGCTTCCTGTATGCCTGTATTATCAAGGGAATAATAAACTTCATGGATCTTTCCAAGGGATATGTTTCTCCTTAAAAACAAGGTGCATGCCCTCCATGCTATTTGCTTATATGTGAAGAAGTGGTACGTTTGTCACTGCTACTATTAAAGTGGAGGCAAACTGATCAGGAAAACAGTGATGGATACAGCACCCACACAGAGAGAGACAGAGAGAGAGAGATGTTCCTGGCTGTTGACTACCCTTACTGCAGGATTCCTCAGGATTTGGCCAATGCCATTAAAAATGTCAGTTTTGCCTGGTGGAACTACTGACATTGACCGGTACCCAAAGATGTCATTCGGCTCCTTCAAATAACATGGCACTTCTGGAGCCTTAGGCCATGTTCACACCAGCGAAATGTCCCCCCATTTTCTCATGTCTTTTAATTGCTGAGTAGTAGTGCATTGGGGTTGCAGGACATACATCCCAGGATGTGCATTCTGATGTGTTTTTACAATACTGCGACAGTTAACATTAGGTGCGCTATGTGCGGCTATACCTTGATTACGAAACATATCCCTTCCTGGGTTTTTTGTGTGAGTCGCAGGAAGACGGGAAGGACAGGAGTGGGAACAAACCCCCCAAACCCCTGACTCAGCAGGTGGGCGCCCACAAAAGCACCAGGGGTAGGATCTGAAAAGGACAGAGAGGGAAAGAAAACGGGCAAGGCTGGGTGCTTTCCAGTCCGAGATGCCTGCACTGAGGGGGAGAAAGCCACTTTCCCCACAGCCTTTTTGCTCCGCTCCTCTTGTTACCACCTACAGCAAAGGGCCACAATTCAGGGGAGCAATCAGGACTTGATAGGCTTTTAGGAGTGGGGGGTGTCATTCCATACTCATTCCTTGAGTGTCTCTCATGCTCTCTCTCTCTCTCTCTCTCTCTCTCTCTCACACACACACACACACACACACACACATGCACAGAGAGCCAGCTGTGCTACAAGGTGAGAAGGTGGCACAATTGCCTGGCGAGTACCCAATACGGGGACTTTCTCCCCACAAACGTATGCCGTACAAAACTCAGCCCAAAGCAGCACCTGCCCCACTCCAGGCAGGAGTCAGGAAACCTTCGAGAGCGGCTCCTGCTCCTGTTGCTGACTGCCCGGCTCCACACACACAGCCATGCACGCCTCTTTGCCTGCGAAGCCAGCGCGAGTGTTTGCCCCAGTCCTACCCCCCCTCAGCCCCCCTCAGTACCTCAGCTCTTGGCTGTGGAGCCTGGAGCTATGGTGGCAAAGGGAGTGGAAGGGCTGCTGGAGTTTATGGAGGGTGGGGGAATCGCACAGAGGAAAGGAGCAACAGGGAGGGTCTGATCCTGAGGCTGCAATGCGAATGGGGAGCTCGGAGATGAAGTGAAAGGCTGGCGGAGGCTGCCAGGATTCTCAGGGTGCATGGTTGGGATTGTCTTTCAAGAGAGCATTTGACAGGATTTGACGCATTGAAACACAAAAAGCAACAACAAAAAAGTAGAAGCCCCTGGCTGAGCAAGAAACAATCCACAGTTAGCATGCTGGGGAGGCAAAAGATTCACTAATAGCCGTGCTTCATGTGAACGCAAATTTATGTTATGAACTCAGTGGGGGATAGGAAGGCAACATTTGGCTGGTGTGACCACAGCCTTAGTTCCAGTCTATACAGAAAGTGGAATCTTGCACGGTTTTCAGTTGCACAGAATCTACAAATCAGAGGCTGTGCCTTGTTCTAGTTCAAATTGCCACTTCGAGCAGTTTCCAGGAGTAACAATAGATTTTTGTTTTGTTTTTACTGAATATTGTTAAAGGGAGCTTACAGAGTGGGATAATAAAATCCCAGGGTCCATATACAGCTCCTGGATCACAGGATTCTATAACCTGATTTCATATGTTGACTGTGTTCATTCATACAATGAAGTCAGGATTCAGTATGATATGTGTGAACGATATCTCAGGCTCACTGGTATTGCTCCCCTCCTCCCTAGCTTTAAACAACTGGGAAGAAGATGTCTGCAAAGCTTAATATAAATGTCCCTAGGTCCTTGGTTGTCATGACATAACGGCCATAAATTGCATTTTTTTAAAAAAAGTCACTGCTGGTTTATTAAATAAGGGTGCAAAAGTGCATTGAACAGGTGAGCCCATGGGCTTCAGTGTAATAACACTGTAGGTGCCATGCTTAAGCAATCTGTGATGAATTGTTGCTCTTTTCTAAAGAACAAAAGAGATTGTATGGTAGGGTTATCAAAAAGTGTTCTCTGTCTATCTTTAAATATTTAAATCAGGATACCATACCTGGTAGAGTCAAAATCTATTTTTTTCAGTAATAAGAACAACATGAGAATCTATGGGATTCCTTATATTATACGAACTGTGTGTGGGAACACCAACAGGATTCTGGCCTACAGCTTTAAATTCATTGTAATATTTTAAGTTATTGTGATTTTAGTTTTACCTGTGGGTTTTTATTAATCATTGTTTAGAGGGTGCAATCACACAGGGAAATAGAACTGTCATTTGAACTGTTTGTGGAGCGATCTGGTAAAATCTATTTTCCCGGTGATCACACAACACATGGGGAAATAGTTCCAGCCTGACCCCAACCCATGCCCAAGCTAGATCTTTTTGTCCGGTCACAGGACTTATACTTTTGGAGGCTGGGTTGTAGAGATTCCCCAACAGATGGAATATTCTTTTTTAAAGGAGATTACTCCCATTAAAGTGATCCTTTCTGGTGCAATCAGGTGTTGTCTGATCGCACCCTAAGACCTCTCGGCTCCCCATAATGGGAGAAAGGTGGGAAAGAAATGAAATGCATAGCTAATAATAAGCATAACCTGTTTTCAATCAATCAGTTTATTATTTACATGTTTGGTGTTGTAAATGCTCTCTTTTTCAAACCTGTCTAGAAATCAGAATCGGAGGCAGTGGCCGCAATGCTGTCCAACAGCACAGCCTTGCATTTGCTCCTTTCAAAACTGCTAGAAGACTATGCTGCTGAGACCAATCATCCTACACCAGAACCAGTCATTGCAACAAGCGACCACCTGGAAGTAGTGTTTATACTCTTACTGTTTAGCTTCTTTGGCTTCTTCACCTTGGGAGTCATGATTAGCTATATCCGTTCCAAAAAGCTTGAACATTCAAATGACCCGTACAATGTGTACATTGCCTCAGACATCTGGTACAAGCAGGACAAGGCTAACGTGCAAGCCAAAGTGGTGGGAAACTATAAATTGTGTCATGTCTTGAAAAACAAACATGCAGTAGAACAACCAACCCATCATATTCCAGAAGTGACCTCTTCATAGCAAATGGGCAGTTAATCCCACAGGCATCATGCAGCATATTTCAAGAGTGAAAAGCAAAGCAAAAGAAGCACTTGGACTATATTGATCAAAACCAGAATGATAGGCATATAGTACTCCTTCTACATAACCACATAGTACGCTAATGGCCACGCTGGCTGAGGATGATGAAGGCTGAAGTTCAACACATCTGGAAGGCACCAAGGAAGACTGCCCTACATCAATGAAGGAAATATGTTTTCTAGTATAATGGAGTGCCTCCAATGCATTTTGAACCACAGTAGTAATGCTCTTTCTATTTCAAGTATCAAACTGTATCTGCTGAAGGAAGCATCTTCAGATTTTAATCTATTCCCAGAAAAAATTGAACAAAACTCTGAACTGGGTCTTGTTCCATAAGACCTGTCCTTCACACCAGTGAGGAAGCAGAGTTTTAGCCACTAGTTGCTTAGGTGCATATAACAACAGGCTAGAGATGTGTGTCCTGTTCACACACATAGCTGAGATACCTCCACGTAACCAACTGTGAACATGTTCCTGATTCACGAGGGACGAAGGAGGATGAAGTCAACTTAGCGTCATGCTAGTGACATAATTTGCTTATACAATTTAAGTCTTCCAAATCGGTAGACTTTTAGCCACCTCAAATTTCTGGTGTGTGTGTGCATTGCTGTTTTTTTAAATTAGAAACAAACCAAAACTGCCATGAGCAGTTGTGAAACATTAAAGCAGATTCCGTAAAATGTGAACTTAGAAGGCAGAAAAATACAGACATACAGTATCTGTATGTACTTTGTTAATACTGTGAAGGTTTCTAATAGAATACACCTGGAGCAAAGGAAAGGAAATGTGAATATAACTACATCATACATGGAATATTCCTTTTCCATTCTTTATGCTCTGCTATTTTGTTGCTATTGTTTCTGAAAGCTTGTTACTTTAGATTGTGTGTCTTGTCTAAATTTACTTTTCAGTTCCAGGAAAGGAACTCCAAATTGAAATGGAAAATGATGTGTCTCACAGTGACAAATTACCACTAATTTAAAAGTTCTGCCTGGATTCCCAATTGCAAGCAACTCAGGTGGCTTGGTGTGTGACCAGGAATCCAGGAGGGAAATAATTAATTAGTGGCAATTCATAACCTTAAATAACACAATTTCCTGTTGCACTGGCCAAGCATGCAACAGGAGTTTGGTCACTGCATTTAAAAACTAAACACGGCTATGTTAAATCAGCTATACAGATTATGTGGTCCATGTCTATTACAATCAATGTGAAAATTGTTATGAAATCAATAGAATACAAACTCTATTAGAATACACTTTTAAAAAATCTGTTACCGTTGTTATTGATCTGTCTTTTTTTGCAGACATAATTTGCATAGCTGTTCCTCAAAAGTAGTGGATTTTTCATCAGTATAAATCATTTTTAAAGGTGTTTGCAATTTCTGGTTATTATATAACTTCCGTCTTTAAAACAATGCTGTATTTATTTTTAAAGAGAATAATTTATTTATACAATATCCTCTATTGAGGAAAATTACTTTGGCTTTTAAAAATATATATTAAAAATATATTTGTATGGAGTATATCATGAGAGTTGCAGAAAAATTGCTTAGACTATTGTTGTGCCCTTAACAGCAGAATCCAGGTTTTCATAATATACGTAGAAAATAATTCCTTCTAATGATTCGTGATCAGATTGCTGTTAAGTACAGGAGCAGAGTCTAGACAAAGACAAAGACTGATACCTCTGTATCATAGGTGGGTCTTTGACGAGAATGGAGGAGGGGCACCCTGGCCTCATCACAAAGCCACCACCGCTCTGTGTACCATACATTTAGGCTCTTGTCCCAGGAATGTAATTCTTCTTTATAACATTAAATAAAAGGTATTCATCATCTTGTGTGTGGCATATTTGTCCTGTGTATAATATTCCTTGTAATGACATAATTATCATGTTTATGGATTCTAGGAAAGGATTGCAAACTCCATCTAACATTTCTTCAGACACACACACACACCCCTGTATCTCCTTGATATGGCACCCAGTTTGACACCAGAAAGAACCATTTTGCACATGTAGAAAGGAAAAAGGACATGCAAGTGCTCTGCGGTTACCTGGGGAGCAAGAGGTGGATAGCTAAGGTGGACCTCAGTTCAAGGTTCCTGGCGGAAAGATTAATTCAACGCTGTGCTTTTAGTGTGATTGATAGTGATGACTTCTACTTGCTTGCTTTCCTGGGAAAAGAACCACCCAACTGTACTAGTGAGAAAGAAAGAAAGAAAGAAAGAAAGAAAGAAAGAAAGAAAGTTAGTTAGTTAGTTAGTTAGTTAGTTAGTTAGTTAGTTAGTTAGTTAGTTAGTTAGTTAGGAATCAAAAGAAACCAATTTTTTCTGTCCCAGCCTCATCTCACTGTTATCTCATCATTGGTAGCATAAACACCAAATATGAACCGCTGGATAGTTGAAAAAAAAAATAGATTGACTCTACCATGAATAGTATCCTGATTTAAATATTTAAAGATAGACAGAAATTACTCTTTGATAGCCCTACAATCCAATCTCTTTTGTACTTTAGAAAGGAGCTACAATTCATTACAGATTTAGGTATCTGGCTGAGGAGCCGGAGGTTGGGAGTTCAATTCCCACTGTGCCTCCTTGGCAGGGGTTGGTGTTGATGATCCATAGGGACCCTTCTAGCTCTGCAGTTCTAAGATTATTATTATTATATGTGTCAGAGGCTAAGAAAGTTGTTTTTGGACTACACCTCTCATAATCCTCCAGCAAACATGGCAACTCCATGTTACTTGAGGATTCTGGGAAACGTAGTTCAAATGGGAATTTTTCCAAATTCTGTACATGGATCTAATTTGGCCCATGCTGTGAAGGCATGATGGGAAAAGAGTCTGAATGCAGTGAGAGGGCAAAATGCACATCACATGCATTCTTGCTTTCTGGGAACTCCAACATATGTTAACAGAAACCGCCTTGTTTTATCAGAACTGACTCTCAATAAGTTTGAGAGAATTAAATTCTCACTTAGTTCCTGGGTAACCTTAAATTTCTCAGCCAAGGTTTACCTCACTGATGTGGGGATAACATGAGACCTCAATGTGGTTTAACACAAATGAACATGGGACAATATACTGCCCAGTTTTGTTTCATATGGATTTACCACATATATACTGTATATCAAAATAAATACTGGATAGTCAATGAATCACTCCAACTTTTTTCCTTTCAAAAAAAAGTCAGACATTTAATATTTTTATGGAGCCAAGGACCTATATATAAACCTGTACACATCAGTGTATATAAAGCTATACTGAACTACTTTCACCTTCAAAACTACCCCACCAGATCTTGAAGAACAACAGAATCCTATGACACTTGAAAGACTAACAAGTTTTAATTGTCATGTATTGCAGCCAACTTTCTCATATTTGTATACTGAAGCCCATTACTTCAGAAGAAATGTAATCCATGAAAATATATACCAAATAGAGCTAATTGGGGCCAAGCAAGGAGAGCTACTCATCCCATGTCTAGAAGCAGTGCTCCCTCCCTCAAGTGGCAAGAAATGTCTGCTAAAAACATACTAAAAGCAGAAGCTTGATTGATTATTGGAATGTGAACATCAGCTTCCTTTGCATGTTTTATTGCAGAGATGCTCTGCAGGGGAAATGTTGTAAGAGCAGGAAATATGCATTCTCCTCCATTTTTGTTTTTACCCTTGGTTCTTACAGTGTCACAAAACTCTTGGTTAGCTTTGTTGCAACGGATTGATGTGACCAGCCATCTTGAAAGATCCACCTTGGGTCTTTTTAAGGTGAAAAGCAGACTAAAAATATTTAAAATAAAATTAGTTAAATAAATAAATAAATCTTAGAATAATTACTTTCTCAGACAACAACGACAAATAATATGGGAAATGCTCCAGGATTGGGATGGTCAGATTCATATTATTTTCCATTGGCTACATGACATACAAGTCAATGCAAATCAGCCTAGAGTTTTCCCCCTTACTCTATACTCTTTTCCTTGACCGCTGGGACTTCTGCTTTTCCCCTAATAGCATGATTTCACATCGGTTCAGATGGTGTTATTGCTTGAGTCAATGTAGCTTCATGGCTGAATGGGTGACCAGAAGCTGGCTCTCTCAGCTTCTTAGTTCAAAGTCTGTGTGGGAGGGGAGGAAGCAAAGAGGCACTCACAGGGGTGTTAATTCCTCTCAGCCGAGCACCCCTCTTTCTCCAAATCATTTATTTTATTTTATTTGAAATCTTGTTGCCTGTGCAGGTGTGCTAGGGCACCTGCTAGAGAGAGAGGGAGAGAGAGAAAGACAGAGAAGGGGAGAAGGAAATTGGCAATCAGCCTTTGTTTACAAGACCAGCTGCTGGATCTCTATTTGCTTTAGCTGACCAGACAGAAGTCAGAATGGAGGAAATTGCCAGCCAGCCCTTGTCTGCACTTCTTAAGGTAGCTCTACTGTAACCATCCAGATTAGCCTCTTGCAAATTTCCTCCTCTCTCCCCCTCTCTCTGTTGACTCCTATGTGGTCAGCTAAAATGAAATTTTGTTCTCTTTCCCCTCATAACAATTCTATAACAGAATCTGTTCCTCTGTCAGCACATTTAGTTCAAAAAATGGCAGCAGACTAACTTAAGTACAAGTTCCAAGTGTTGGCTGGTATTTTAATATATTTATCGCATTGTTGACATATTCAAAACAAAAAGAAAATTACTTTCCTTTCTAAAACTATGAAATACTGTGCACACACATAAAAGTACACACACGCAAACTCTTTTAAAGTTTTGGAGTTCAGCTCTGCATGAGCACCACCTAGTGGTCAGAAAAAAAGACTAAAAGCATATACAATGGCCTAAAAGTGGAACTGGAGGTCACACACATATATACATTCCCTCCACTCCAGAAGGCTTCTCATCATGTCACCAGTTGCATTTCACCAATTTCACAAGCAACACAAAAGGCCAGAGCAGGGCGGTGATTTATTGATATTTTATTATTTATATAGGGGACCCAAGGCAGCTCAAAACAGATAAAACTATAAAACAGACAACACTGTTAACATGCTATATAAATATCATATTTAAAACAATTAAACATAGATTAAGATACATCAAGATTAAAAACAATTTTAAAACATTTAAAAATCTTTAAGTTAATCAACAAGCATTCCTGACATACTTCCTGCTTACAATAAAAATCTGTCTGAAGAAGTACTCTGTCTGACAATGGAAGGGCAAGAGCGAAGGGGTCAACCTGGCTTCTCGGGGCAGCACATTCCAAAGCCTGGGAGCAACCACTGAGAAGGCCCTCTTTCATGTCCTTCCCAATGAACTTGGGAAGGTGGTGGAACCAAGAGAAGGGCTTCCCCAGAAGATCTTAAAAGCTGAGATGGCTAATATTGTTGTTTGTTGTTTAGTCGTTTAGTCGTGTCCGACTCTTCGTCACCCCATGGACCAGAGCACGCAAGGCCCTCCTGTCTTCCACTGCCTCCCGGAGTTGGGTCAAATTCATGTTGGTAGCTTCGATGACACTGTCCAACCATCTTGTCCTCTGTTGTCCCCTTCTCCTCTTGCCTTCACATTTTCCCAACATCAGGGTCTTTTCCAGGGAGTCTTCTCTTCTCATCAGATGGCCAAAGTATTGGAGCCTCAGCTTCAGGATCTGTCCTTCCAGTGAGCACTCAGGGTTGATTTCCTTCAAAATGGATAGGTTTGTTCTCCTTGCAGTCCAGGGGACTCTCAAGAGTCTCCTCCAGCACCACAATTCAAAAGCATCAATTCTTCGGCGGTCAGCCTTCTTTATGGTCCAGCTCTCCCTTCCATACATCACTACTGGAAAAACCATAGCTTTGACTATGCGAACCTTTGTCGGCAAGGTGATGTCTCTGCTTTTTAAGATGCTGTCTAGGTTTCTCATCGCTTTCCTCCCAAGAAGCAGGCGTCTTTTAATTTCGTGGCTGCTGTCACCATCTGCAGTGATCGTGGAGCCCAGGAAGGTAAACTCTGTCACTGCCTCCATATCTTCCCCTTCTATTTGCCAGGAGGTGATGGGGCCCGTGGCCATGATCTTAGTTTTTTTGATGTTGAGCTTCAGACCATTTTTTTGCGCTCTCCTCTTTCACCCTCATTAAGAGGTTCTTTAATTCCTCCTAGCTTTCTGCCCTCAGAGTGGTATCATCTGCATATCTGAGGTTGTTGATATTTCTTCCCGCAATCTTAATTCCGTCTTGGGATTCCTCCAGTCCAGCCTTTCGCATGATGTATTCTGCATATAAGTTAAATAAGCAGGGAGACAATATACAGCCTTGTCGGACTCCTTTCCCAATTTTGAACCAATCAGTTGTTCCATATCCAGTTCTAACTGTTGCTTCCTGTCCCACATATAGATTTCTCAGGAGATAGATAAGGTGGTCAGGCACTCCCATTTCTTTAAGGACTTGCCATAGTTTGCTGTGGTCCACACAGTCAAAGGCTTTTGCGTAGTCAATGAAGCAGAAGTAGATGTTTTTCTGGAACTCTCTGGCTTTCTCCATAATCCAGCGCATGTTAGCAATTTGGTCTCTAGTTCCTCTGCCCCTTTGAAATCCAGCTTGTACTTCTGGGAGTTCTCGGTCCACATACTGCTGAAGCCTGCCTTGGAGGATTTTGAGCATAACCTTGCTAGCGTGTGAAATGAGTGCAATTGTACGGTATTTGGAGCATTCTTTAGCACTTCCCTTCTTTGGGATTGGGATGTAGACTGATCTTTTCCAATCCTCTGGCCACTGCTGAGTTTTCCAAACTCGCTGGCATATTGAGTGTAGCACCTTAACAGCGTCATCTTTTAAGATTTTAAATAGTTCCACTGGAATGCCATCACCTCCACTGGCCTTGTTGTTAGTCATGCTTTCTAAGGCCCACTTGACTTCGCTCTCCAGGATGTCTGGCTCAAGGTCAGACATCCTGGAGAAGGCTAATATGCTGTGATACAATTGTTCAAAAATTGGCCCAGATGTAACCCCAACTACCGCTGGAAACTCAACTATCAAAAAGGTCAGATGGAGTTATGCAGATTCCATATGACAGTGGATTTCAGATGTATCAATTTACAGTCTCCGCAAACGAAAGCCTGGCTTGGACATATGTAGCTCTTGGATCCAAGAGGTTAATTCACAGCTTCCATTCACACAAACACACCTATTACTAATTTATAGCATACTGACAGGGTACAGTAGGAGAGCTGTTTGCATAAGGTCCAAGTGAGAGGGGCTCAACAGATCCATGGTCATCATGGAAGACATTAAGTCCTGAACCCATCCTAACAAGGTGGCTTCAGGAAAGATGATGAAATCTCCTAGTACAATAAGTCTAGAGGACTCCAGCATCACTCCCAAGACCAACTCAGCCAGCTCAGGAAGGAAGATTATTGAGCAGTGGGATGGGTGGTACACCCACAGAATCCCTATTCTGTCCTGGGCACCCACTTTTAGGTATACACACTTAAACTCATCAGACTGTGAGATAGGGCATCTGGTGAGGGGGAGAGAACCGTGATAGACTACAGCAACTTGACCCCGCCTCCACCTCCAGGTCTGGCCTGCTGCTGCACAGAGAACTCAGGTGAGCAGAGTTAGGAGAGACTAACTCTTCCAGCTTCTTCCAACCAATTCTCTATAATAAGGCCAGGTCAACATGATCATCTCCCAATGACAGTTTTAATTGGCTTTTGATATTATATTATGTTTTGTTATTGTTGTATTTTGAGTTTCACCTCTACTTCATGAATTGCCTGGAGAGTTCCAGCTATAGGGCAGTGTCACTAAGTTATCAATAAAAAAAAAATAGAAGGCATTGTTGATCTTTGTTTCATCCTAGACACTGAATAAGTGACTCACAGATTTGCCATCAAAAGCCGAGACATACCTTTAGCTTTATCCCAAACAAGGAAATAATTTGTTAATTAAGTTATGCCTTTCAATTCCCCAGCTATGTTTCCTGTAACTATATAGCTGTATCTTTCTTAAGGGTCTTCAGTTAGCAGGAGTTACTGCAAGTTGTGCATCACGGATTCCAAACAATATCTTATGCCAAGAGGCGAAAGAACATTATTTTCATTTTCAGCTCAAAAGAACTGCCATTTGATATGGACCTTCTAGAACCAGGTCTGATATAACCCACCTGAACATTAAAATGAAGTAGGGTAAGTATATGAGGCTAGAATACCTCTGACTATTTATATTTAATGGACTGCAAGTCTATGTTATTTGTGCTTGCTAGTAAACCCAGTGTTTTAATAAATTTGACCGGAGCATTTCTAGCTGTGGTGATTTCTCTCACTAATTTTACCTCATCCCACATTACCATCTTGGCCAAATTGCTGAGGAAGAAGGTTCCAAATTCCAATCCTTTCCAACAGTTGGTTTAGTGAAAAATTCTAGTTTGATCACAGCCCCACAAGAGCCCTACTGTTCTTTATCTCAATAGAACCTACTGGGCTAAAGAGCAGCAGGATCCGTCTATTTACTGGGGCAAGTATTGTTGTGTATTTTAGTATGGAGTACAGCTGGAATAACTTGATATTCATCTAATTGTATCTATTTATTTACTTATGTATTAACTTACATTCTTACTTTACTTACAATATACTTTGCTTACTTAAAACACTTTACAATCCTCTCCATCATTTTGGGACTTCAGGGTTGTTTCCAATAACTAATCATAGCACAGATACACTCCGAAGAAAATCCACAAAAAATGAACTTACACAAGATTGAAATGCCTTGATAAATAAAAAAGGATTGCCTAGTGAGAAAAAGATTGGAACATCACCCACACAATATGATCTTTAAAGCTGGGCCTTTTCTGCGTACATTCAGAGAAACACATTCTGCCCTTAGGAAAGAGAGGACCTTCCCCACCCTTGCGGTCTAACTTTGGAATGCTCTCCCAGGCAAACAGGATTCGTAACAACCATTTTTTTTTTAGTTGCCAAAGCAGAACATTTCTTTTTGTCTAAATATTTACATTTAAAAGAAAAAATCTGGAATAGGTTCACTTGTTATGTTTACCAGTAGAACAAATCATGCCTTTTATTTTGGGATGGTATATTCTTGTTAGTATATGGTTTTAATGCTTTCTTACCTGGTTTCAGGTAGTAGAAACAGGAGCAGCAGATGCTGCTGGCGACTCGGCAGGTGATGATTCAGTTCTTCAAAAAACCTCTGGTTTATGAATGTGGGATATTGTGCTTATGTGACCAGGATTCAGAAAGTTAGGAAATGGTCCAATATTGCTGCACAATATTGTGCCTGTGTTGCCAGCATGAAAAAGGATGCCAAGCTTTACATAGCAAAGGTCAGCCTGAATGTTGACAACATCAATGGCAGCAGTCAAGATGGTCTATAGCAGGGGTCTCCAAACTACGGCCCGCAGGCTACATCCGGCACACCTTGCTGTTTTGTCTGGCCTGTTCCCTTCAGCCTGCGTGCATGCATGCAGGTGTCCGGGCGGGCGAGCGAGCGGGGAGTGCGGGCGTGTGTGCGGGCGAGCAGGCAGGGGGCAGGTGGGCAGGGGAGCAGGCAGGGGTGTGCATACGTGTGGGTAGGTGTCCGTGTGGGCAGGCGAGGGCGTGCAGGGCACGTGCATGTGCACAAGCGTGCTTGTGTGCATGTGTGTGGCCGCACATATGCATGTGTGTGCATGCACACATGCACATTCCTGTTCCTTTGGCCCTCAAAAACCTTGAAAATATCTGGTGTGACCCTCATGGTCAAAAGTTTGGAGCCCCCTGGTCTACAGGATACCAGTTTCTGCTCACTACCATTCACAAAGTGACACCATGCAAGGGAAAATCCCAGAAGCTGACTCCTTTTTTCATCAATTAACTACATCTCACCCAAACATAAAACAATTGTCAGGGCTGTTTTTCAACAAGTGTGAAGGGCTATTTTGGACTTAATGAAATGGTGAAGCAAAGGTGTGAGTAGATACAATACATACAATGGAGAAACGTACACACCCTTTAACATCTCAGTTAAACTTATGCCTGGTCCACCAAATGCAGACTGGAAAACTATGTTCCAGTTTCCAAACTCTTGCTCTGAGTCAGGCAACCTGCGGAAGAAAAGCTATATTGGACCAAAAGATCTATGGACATGTTGTGTGCATGTTTTCCAAAGTCAGTAACTCATATAGAGCCTGTCCACCCTCGCATATAGTCATCCCAGCCCCCAGAATAAGGTGTGAGAGAAAAGGAAGGGAAGGGGGCTATATTGACTCCATGGGCTCTGCCCATACAAGGCAGTACATCCCCAGCATTGCTCCAGCTGAGGAGAAAGGCAGGGCAAAAGGGGGGTTACCTCCCTTCTGTGTCTCTCTAACCTTCACCACAACATTCTCTTCTCATGCTGCAGCTGTCCATGGCTGCTGTTGCTCCAATAATGATGCCATTTGTGCACTGTCCAACTCTACTGTCTAACACATACCCTAAGTGAGCTAGTGAGGGGTGAGCTCAAGCATGATGTTGAGGACTGCAAAACTACTGGTCCTGAGGATACACCATGAATCGTCATGAGGCCTCCACATTTGTTGCAAGTCAGAAATTCATGGCCACCATTATATCTATGGGCCCAATACATCTAACAGGTGATACCACTCCCTTGCAAGGGAAGCTAGGCTGATTCCCCACCCCCTTTGTTGTGCTTCTGCCAGCAGGCAAAGACATTTTTATTTAAACAAGCCTGTGACCACTGGTAAATGTTACATTTTTGCTGTTAACTATTGTCATTCTTGTTTGTAAACAGCTTTAAATTGTATTAATTTAGAGTTTGTTTTAATCTTATAATCTATTTAGTGGTTCTTTAACATTGTAATTTACTGTGTTTCTCATCTGGAACTGTTTTTTTTTTTAATTTATGTTGTAAGCCAGCGTTAGTCCAAGAAGAAATAAAGGTGAGGTAGTTAGTTAGTAAGTAAGTAAGTAAGTAAGTAAGTAAGTCACAATCACTCTCATAATTAAGCATTCAGACGCAGAAGACAAGCAACACTGTCTCCCACTCATTTTACCCTGAGGCATACACAAACCACCTCCCAAGAAAATGGAGGAGGAGAATGTAGTACCTCCCCACATAACCCCCACAAAAGGAAAATGGGGTGGGAAGTGTTGTCATTTATTTCCCTAACATTCACCAAAACATGCATCTCTCGATCTAGGTGCCCTGGGGCAAAGCTCCTGTCGCCCTGCCCTGTTCTGGGCCCTACTAACTAGGTGTGGTTTCTTGTCAAATTGAAGACCAATTCTACGGCAGCGCTGGCAGTGAAAAAGATAATCCCCCCCCCCCCAAGAAATCTAAATTTACCATTCTCTGTGGCCAAAAATCAATTTTAGAAAATCATTTTTGCATTCTTAAAATGCATGTTTCTCTTCCATGTGGCACACAGACAGAGAGAGTATGGTTGAAACCCTGTTGGGCCCAAACTATATGTGAAGTAATAAGTAACCAAGTAGCACTGCCCTAAAGTTCAGATGGCTGTCCTCTTAAGAACATGAGTCCTAATCTGCATCGGGACCGTAGTGTTGAGAGTTGTGTGGCTTCAGTCCTTTGCCCCTTGCTGTGGGCCCAGTATGAATCCAAAACTGCAATCTGTGTTGTGGTAAAAAGTCCCATTAATTTAAATAGGATTTTTTCCCCAAAAAAGACAATTTCAGGCAGGTTTTGTACCAGAGAGCAAATAGCTTAAGCCCCCCTATCCACCCATGCCTGGGTAACCAGCCAAAATCTGGTTGTTTTTTTCAGGCTGGTATTTTTTTCCAAAGAGAACTTTGCAATTCAGGGCAGAGTTACTTGACCTGAATTGCAAAGTTCTCTTTGGAAAAAAATACCAGCCTGAAGAGCTTGGAAGAGTTACTGTTTTTGCGTATCACTCCCATAATTATCCATAACCTGGGGAATTCTGGAGGTTGTACTCCAGGAACTAACTTCACCAAGTTCTGGTTCATTCCTAGGTGATATATGTGGAATTGGTCCAACAGCACGCTATCCAGGATATCACACGATTGCATCTTAGCCCATTTAATATCTTATTGGGCCATTTAAATCATATCCTAAATCTCCTACAGATGTCATATATGATGAGCTTATTGCAACAAAAGTTTATATTAAGAAGCTTAAGAGGAAGCTTATACTCAGGTAACCAACGTGAGTTTGTGTGGGAAGGTAGTTTAGCAATTAAGGATATTTTAATATGCAAATTTGAATAGTCAAGGAAGATTTGTACAGCAACAAACCAGGGATTTAAATCTTCTGAAGTCTTGATTTGGCAAGAACCAAATTTAACCTTCCTTCCTTCAGTGGTGGCCTATTTCATCTTCAGACATTTCCACACACTATTTTATACACTCAGTTCAGTGATAGGTTTCCTCTTTCATGTGTTTGCTTCTTCCCCTTCTTTGTTTTGCTTCCCAACTCCTTGTTGCAGGGTCAGCCTCAGACATTTTGCTGGTTCAAGTGGAGCAGCAAGTGACAATCCCCAAGTCAAGGCCAATCAAAGCACTTTGGCACCAGGGCCAGAATATCACACGAGTTCCTCTCTATGGCACAACAATAACTCTTTCAGTAATTAGCCATTTGCTCTACTTTTATGGCATCCAAAATCTGCTCCACCCTGGGGTGGCTACTGCATCCGGCATAATGATAGGGCCAGCCATTAGTGGTGACTTTCCCTTTGCTTTCTCCAGTGTGCTTCTTTCCTGTGGTGTTTCCAGGATTCTTCAACGTTATATAGTTTTCCTTTGATATCTAGCAGTGACTACAATGCTAAAACAGAAACTATTTTCTTTTCACTCACGTTTTTTGTTTCAGTGCCTTGAAATGCTATTTCTTGCACTATTTGCTTATTTTTCTTTCAGCAATGAACTGTAATCCAGTTATACTAATTCCAGAAAAGCTGGCACCTTTCTGTCCACTGTCCATGGCCCACCATAGTTTTGCTATTACTGATTGGCAGCACAATCAGTTCACTAGCCTCCTCTATATCAGTTGGCATTACTTAGGTTAGGAGCTTCGTGGCACAATGGTTAAACTGCTGTACTGCATCCAAAACTGTGCTCACAACCTGGGGTTCAATCCCAGGTAGCCGGCTCAAGGTTGACTCAGCCTTCTATCCTTCCGAGGTTGGTAAAATGAGTACCCAGCTTGCAGGTGGGGGGCAATGTGTAGCCTGCATAATTCAATTGTAAACCACCCAGAGAGTGATTTAAGTGCTGTGGGGCGGTATATAAGCAACACACTTTTGCTTTAACAACAACAACATTTGAATTGCAGAGCTGGAAGGGATCCTATGGATCATTGAGTCCAGCTCCTCTTAAGGAGGCACAGTGAGGAATTGAACTCTCAACCAGACCTAAGCCACTGAGCTATCCAGCAGTTCCTTAAAGAAGCATGTATTAACTTGTCCATGGTGTTCCACAATACTATAGAACAGGCCAACCATACAATATATGTCCCCATTAATATCCATTGTCTCAAACCTCAGGATTAATTATTCTATTGGACAGGAAATTATATTGTCATGTAATTCCTGCTTTTGATGAAATCAAAAAGTTAAGCCTTGCCCTTAATAATATCGCCCAATAGCAGAAAGACATATCACTGCAGTTCTCACTTCTTTGTCATCCCTTCCACTCAATCTCGGGAGGTAGGACCCAGAAGCTATGAAGATTACTATTCATCTTCTTCTTTGTGGCCTCTAGGGTTTCATCCTGTCACCATATGTGAGTCCCATTTAACCCTCCCTGTGAAATAGCTGGTCCCTCTTGTATCCTCATATCCATGCATGACAAACCATTATGTTGAAACAAAACTGGATTTATTAAACTGGGAAGGTTCAAACATCAATAGCAGGGATAAACAGTTCATTCACTATGTCACCATGTTTCTACCAGTAGTTCACGTTCTTTGAATACAGTCTTTCATTCCCCTGTTTCACTCACAGGAGTAAGCTTAGTCTTTAAAGAGCACTTTGTTCCTTCCACTGGACCCTTGGTTAAGGGTCAACTGCAAAGTTGGGTTGACTTGTCCCTCACTTGCTCCTTGGAGAGAGGGACAATATGCCCACAATATGGACAGACTGGCAGGTGAGCTTCTGACCATGCCCCAGACAGATTCTGATCACTGGGCTTCCACCCTTCTGTCTCCTCTTGCCATCAAGACTCTCATGCCTTTTTCTAGCACCAGCCTCTGTTCTGAGTGACCTTAGACTTTCCAGCCTTCTTTGCTTCTCTCCTCTCTATTTCTCCCCAGTGAAAGGATCTGTATGGGATTTGGGGTTTTCGAATCTTTCTCCTTCTCCTTTTGGTCCTCTCAATTGCACTAATTTCCCCCTCCAGGGATCCTTTTTATAAATGTAGTCCCATTCTCCTTGGGGTTCTGGATCTTCATCTGGAGAATACTCCACCCAATAGGTTCCTGATCATTACAGACATCATCTCTTCTCTGTCCCCCTCTATCTGAGTTCCATCAGTGGTCATTTTGCTTTCTCCCCAGATTCTACTGGCCCTCCTGTATCGTCCTTTTTTCTTCCTTCGAGTGGATTTGTGTTTACTTCCTTCTTACTTGTCTCTTTCTCCCCAGCTGTCTCTCCTTCCTTCTCTGTTAACTCCTCCCCTTTTGGCAGTAAGGTAGCCATCATATCTACCATCCACCATGGGTACAAGGACTCCTTCCTTTCCCACCTAGGGGTATCTCTCACTCCTATAGCAGATACCACCACACAAGTATCTGTGTCCCACTGTCCTAAGACCTATGTTGTCTTTTTCTGAGTGATCTTGCCCTAGAGTCCCTGTTTGTCTGTTCTGTGAAAGATTGGGTGTGTTGTGCAGGTCCTAAATCAGAGTTTGAAAGACCACCAACAGGGGCATCTTCACAACATGCCATGGAGTTACTGGATAAAGTCACCTAGAAATCTGGATGAGTTTACAATCTAAATGATTCCCAGCTCCTGTTTATTACGAAGACAGTCAAACTCTTAAGCTATTGTTTGTTAGCTGTGAGAGGTTATAGGACACAAGATAAGCTAAAGTTTTGCCCTAACAAGATGGAAGCCTGACACAGAGACAGTGAGTGGACCACCTAACTGGGTGGATGTGTCCAACCTCTGTTCATTTGGGTTGCACTCCCCGTGGAAGTTTGTTTGGGGTAGGATTATTTAGAACAGTTTTATTTAATTTTATCCTGCTTCTTATTTATCCTATTCCTTAATAAAAGTTAATTCTCTCCTTTTGGATAAACAGGCTGTGGGATCCTCATTTGGTTAGAGCTACGTTAAATGCATATCCTCCTTATTTCCAGAAGAGTCAGCTTTATTATTTATTTTTTCCTTCTGACCTTTCATACCACCATTCATTTGACACCCTATTTTTCTTGCCTGTTCTTTGTTAATCAGAGATTCCTTAAATCCTTTTTGGTTAAGACTTTATATACTCCAACACCACTAGCTTTACATAATCATGGTGGCTCTCTGGCAGTGCCTGCCTTCTAATAAGAAGCAACAGTAGCAACAACAAATCCTAAGGCCATCTCTTGGTCTGGACCCATTGAAAGTCAGTTCCCTAGTACAAGGAGATTATCATAAGAGGAAACAGGCAATTCAAACAAGGATAGGTGTCAATGAGAGGGAATAGTTTTTTGTTCCTTCAGGGTGGCGACCCCACAAGTAATTTTGGGTCTTACTTGCAGTAAATATGATTAGGCTGGGATAGCAAGGTTCATTTCCATTTTGCCCCAACCTGCGTAACTTGTGATCCCTGAACGTAGCCCACTGGATGTGTAGTATGATGACCTGCAATTACTGCCAACTTTCTATTGTTGAACTTCTAAGCAGGGAACAAAAATAGAGTGTCAAATGAATGTATCCCTGGTGATCCACCATACAGGGCTGGTGTGGATTGCCTTTGATTTAGGTACAGACTTGTACAAGCTTCAGTTAGGCTGCCAAGGTGGAAATACCAACTAGCCGTCTTGAGAGCTTTAAAACCAACCAGATATAAGGTGACCTAAGTCTTAAACTGCTTCCCATTTATTAACTAGTATTTCCTTGTGAATATTGGAGGAGACCTAGAAGTGCCAAATGAGATTAGACAGCAGGAATAATGCATTGCATTTCTTGCTACATAGGTTGTGAATCAATACTGTCCTCATATGTTGCTATGACCAGTGCATTGCTCTAACATCCTGTTCGAAAGTCACACATGCACATGGCAACATGAGTGTGTGTTTTTATCCTAACCATATATCTGTGAAGATTCTCAGTCATCCAGGTGAAGTTATCTGAAAGTTGAGTCATGACAACTGGACTTCTTTCTTATTAGGTTGAAATGTTTTGCTACTCATCCAAGACTGAAAAAGCTTCTTGGATGAGTAGTGAAACATTTCAACCTAACAAGAAAGAATTCCATTTGTCATGATGACTCAACTTCCAGTTATCCTTAACCATGTTCCTCTGCAAAAGATTGGCAGCTGAGGTGTTTTGAAAGACAGTATATTGGCAACAGCATAAAGAGGAACATTGAGTGATAGCTTTTCTTTAGAAGTATTCTTTAGCTGTGCATTTCAGCAGGAGCACCAGCCGCCACCATTCTAGATATAGATCAGTACCACTACCTCCACCATCTTAGTGTATTTAAGCCTTGAACAAACATGTTGGTGCTTCTCCCACTGAACGTGTTTGACAAAGTGAGCTTGCCTGCCTTAGGAGACAGATCCAAATGGATGGGGAGTAGCGCTCCTCTGAGTCAACCTTGCATCCTCAAAGCTTGCAGACTGTCCTCAAGTGCAACACAGCAGCCAGCCCTACCTCTACTGACACATTTAGCTGCCAATCTGATTGGCTCCTTTACATGGAATGAGTGGGGGCGGGGCTCTATCCTTTGGCTCAGTCAGCAATCTGTCTTGAGATGGCCATACTCCTATTATGTATATTGAGCGAATTCTCTCCCATGTACTGATTTGTCCTTTTCTTTAGGAATAATCCACTTTTTACTGTCTTAGTCCAGAGCTCTGTTCAGCTAAGAGTGTAATACTTTTAGATTGCCAACTTCCGTAATCTTAATCCTTGGACATTCTGACTAGGGGTGATAGAACTGTAGGCAAAAAATAAAAAACAAAAATTAAGAAAAAATCTGAAGGGCCACAGTTGCCCACCTCTGTGTAAAATGAACAGAAGTAATTTGTGGCCAGTTCTTTACAGTTTCTAAATGTTTGCCATATTACCATATTGCTAATACCATTTTCAACAACCGGTTTGATTACAAGAGACTTCTGTTCATATCCATTATAACCCCTAATTTTAAAATCAGTAACTGATTATCCTAATTAAGACCCAAAGATTTTTGTACTCTGAAATACAGATTCCCGGTGTGGTGTAGTGGATAGAGTGACAGACTAGGATTCTGGAGACCACAGTTCAAATCCCTACCAAGCCATGGAAACTCACCTGGGGAGTGGAACTGGTAAAACCACTCCTTAAATATCTCACTTATCTTGGCAGTCCTATTAGGGTTGCTGTAAGTCAGTTCCAACTTGATGGCACAGAACACACACACTCTGAAATACAGTCTTCATTATAGTCTTATTCAGACATTGCACTTGAAAGTATGGAAAGGGATAAATGGGTGGTAGGGACATGGGCCTCATATCCAATGCCCTCCCACATGTAGAAGTCAAGGAGGGATGATAACATCCATCCCCTTGCTCTCATCACGTGTGTAGCCCTGTCAGGCATACCTTTATTAGGGCCTATTTGTATCTCAATCTATATCAAGAAGTTCTTTCTAACAAAGGAGATAAGCCATTTGAATTAGCAGGCTTTCCTTAATTTCCTCCACATGAAACGCCCCTGGGTATATTAATTTTTTAAAAAAAAGGTCCCATGTCAGAATATGAAACATGAGATCTCAAGATAAATGCAGCAGATGAGAACCTCATCAATTACTGTTATCTGTCAATCAGGTCTCATTATCATGTACACAAGAACCCAATAATTACACAGTAACCAGTAATCTCAACTAAGACCTGTTTAAAGTTTGATTGCAAAAATTGCTTAGCAAAACAACACTTTCTTACTTAGCAGGTTATTCTCTGTGAAAACCCAGTTTCATATGCAGCAGTAGGAAAGGAAATATCTGAAGTATGGGTTTTTCCCTTCACTTCCCAGTCAGCTTCTCAAGGGAAATTTCAATGTTTTTCTGAAGGCGCCCAGACTACCCCTCAATCTCAAAGGCTTTCACTGCCGGGATCTGATGGTTGTAGGTTTTTCGGAATGTTTGGCCGTGTTCTGGAGGTTTTTCTTCCTAACGTTTCGCCAGTCTCTGTGGCCGGCATCTTCAGAGGACAGGAGTCAGAACTCTGTCTGTGTTCTGGTGTAGTGTGTGCGATAGTTCCCCACATGCTTTAGGAATAAATATATTTGCATGCATTCAACTCATATTTTTGTGGACAATCATCAAGGCAGCATAGCACATATAAGGAACATATTCCATCATGCCTGACGACAGCAGGACAGTTTAGAAGGTATATGACTACACAGCAGACACCTCTGTATCCTCCACCAGGGGAGGCTCACAGTTGAAGCAATATCATCACAAAGGTTACCTGTCCCCACAATTTGGGAAGAGTTTCTCCCCTGCTTGGACCACAGCCTGCCTACCCTGCACTTTCTTACCACTATTCTGCACCCTTTAGCATCTGCTACCTGAGGCAGATGCCTCAATCTGCCAAACAGCGTGTTCTGGTTGTTTAACATATTCTGCTGTCACTAGTATAAAGACAAAGAGAAAAATATTAGCATGCCTTTTTCTCTCTACAAAATTAAATATACATCAGACTTCACCGTAGTAATTTTACATCAACTATGAGTCTAGTAATTAAGTTAATACTATGTGTGGATCCTCAGGCCCTCCAGGGGCAAGGGGACATTGAAGGACCCCATGAGGTTGGTCATCATGCCAGAGAGCAGTAGATATGGCACAACAAGAAGTTGATTTTTTAACCACATGCAAGCAGCTCATCGGCCTTCAAGAGATCAAACCTTTGACCTCCCACTTTCTTGTATATCTGGTCAGGGTGGTTCAACTTCACCCTCTGCTTCTTGGCTGCACTGTCCTTTTGGGTGGTTCATGTCCCTGCCAGTCTTTCAGTACCCTGGTGTCTTCAGCTGTTCTTCTTTTGCTCCCAGGTCCAGCTATAGTTGGCAGAGGCTCTTGAACTGCCCTGTCAGTGCCAGTGGCACAGCTGGGTTGGGGTAGGTGTCAGACTATGTGGTGAAGTTGTGCAAGGTGCCATGGAGCAGATCCAGGCTACTCCACTGTAGTCTTGCCTTTGGACATGTCTAGGTGTCCATGTGCCCAGCTCTTGTGAAAACACTGAGCACTGGGTCCTGGAGGAGGACACACCTTGTCAGTATAGCCAAATTACAATGATACCTTGGGCCAGTCCAATGCATCATTTCACTCCTCTCCTGCCTTCTCCTCCTCACTGCTAGCCTTCTTCTCATGGGTCTTCAGCTCTTCCCCCTTTATACTCTCCCTAGTCCCCTGCTACCAAAGATTCTCAAGGTTGCCCAGCTTTTTGTGTTACTTCCAGCTCTGTTGTAGACAAACTCATCACTGTGGCCTCAGCCCACCAAGGGTAGAGCCCCAGCAAAGTATGCTACCCATACCCCTTTTTCAGCTGCAGATCTATCATGCCGTCTCTGTGGAAGACATTGAGTTCAACCCTAGCTCCAGGCCAGCGCCCACACTCTCACAATTATATATCACAGGACCTTTTGTAACTGATTCAGTGTTTTCAAATGTATAGCATTTTAATATTACACATATCATTGGAGATATGCATCAAAAAACTAGGCCATCTTATTTGAAAAATTAACATTGAGGCATTTTAAATTTTAAAGGATTTTTAGTCCTCTATGAACTCTTTGGAGTCTCAAAATGCATTACACAAAACTTTTGTATCAGTCTTCTCTTTACACACCATCCTCCTCCATACGGATGAATGGGACAACCTAAAGGCAAGGTAGTTTAACAACATAATGAGATGGTCACCAGGATATTTTGATTCAGAATTCTGTTACCTTGAGCTATTGAAAAAGGAGAAGTGTTCTGCTAATGATTCATTTGACCTAGGAAAGACTGGCTGATGGTGTGATCAGTTGGTTGATGGTAATTGTTTGGCAATGAGTCCTACTTTGCAGAATACTGTCCTTTTTTTCTTTTTCTTTTGGAAGGCCTATCATAGGACAAATAAATAATAGTCCAGTGTGGTGTAGTGGATAGAGTGACAGACTAGGATTCTGTGCTTGAATACCCACTTAGCTATGGAAGTTCACTGGGGTGTGCAACTGGTAAAGCCACTCCTTAAATATCTCGGTTACCTTGAAAGCCTATTAGGGTCACTATAAGTCAGTTCCAACTTGACAGCACATAACAAACAAATCAAAGGACAGCCCTCTAATTTGTATAGCTGTTCCTCTGTTTGAAAAGCAGCTCAGACACACCTCTGATCTGAAGATAAAGAACTGTGAAGGGACAGAAGATGCCTTGAGTTTGCTCCTCAACAGTTAGCACCTAGACAGCAGAGTGAGGAGGCACAAATTCTTCCCCACAAATTCTTCCCCTTCTCACTGTGGTGAAATGTATTATAGTTCACTTACATGTGCAAAGGCAGCCTATGGGAGCAATTCTACCTGGCACAACTGAAGCTTTCTGATGACATGAGTGGTTTTACATCTAGCCACAATCTGTTTAGATAGATGAGAAGACCAAGAAAATAAAGCATCTGCCTCACTTGTATCCAGTCTGTAATTCTTCAAGCCAAACACAGGTGATTATCCATGTTTTTAAACTGTTTGTTTGTTTTTTTGTTTGTATGATGCCTTTCTCCTGATAAGGGGACTCAAGGCAGCTCAAAGTATTAAAAAGAACAGAATTTAAAACATAGTGAGATATACATTAAAACAACAGTTAAACTATAAAACTGATTAAAGTACATTGAATAATTAAAAGAGGTAAAACATTTTAAAACCATCTTAAATAAAAAAAGGCATTCAGGGACTCAGTCATGGTTGTTAGAAGCCTGCCTGAAAAGGTCAGCCGAAGGATAAAAGGGAGGTGGCCATCCTGATCTCCCAAGGGGGAGTATTCCATAACCTGGGAGCAGCCACAGAGAAGGCCCTCTTTTGTTCATCCCATCAACCTGCACTGACAGGCCTTCTCTGATGAACTTAAGAGCTGAGCCTGGACCCATGCCATATAGGGCTTTATAGGTAATGGCCAGCACTTTAAACTGGGCCCAGGAACAGACTGGTAGCCAGCGTGGTGGTTGTAGCAGGGGCATTATATGTTTCGTATTATATGCTTCCTCAGTCAGCGGTCTGGCTTGAAACAGCGGAAGTTTCCAAACCATCTTAGAAGGCAGCCCCACATACAGTAATCCAAGTGGGATGTAACTCAGGTATATATTACTGTAGTCAAATCAGACATCTCCAAAAACAGGATAAACCTCCTGGATTATGTTCTCCTGTTATGTTATGTTCTCCATAAGCACCTGTTATGAAATGAGGCATTTCATGCTGATACCACTGAGATAAGAACACATCCATCCCCTTTCCTGGAAGAAGTACATACGTAACAGAACTCAGCATCAGGGGTTACCCAAGTATTAGGCAGGGTGAAGTGATCTCACAAAGTGGAGCCTTGAGGGTGCAAATGTAGCTTAGACACCACCACTCCATCCTACTACAAAGCTGAAGAACTGAAAAGGAAAACAGCAAATTTGGAGGGAAAGATCATCAGATGCGGCAGCAGTGATGGGTGATGGGAGGCTGTCCCCACCTTACCCTCAGACTAAGATAAAGAAGGGCACTAGAGAAAGTGACACACGGTGGCAGCAGCCACAACAGTGATGCATTGCTAACCAAGGACAGACAGCTGTGGTGGCGAAGGCCACTAGTAGAAGCTGGCTACTGCTGACACTGGAAGAGCAGGAGATTGCTGCATGTTGCCCACCAGTTATTTCTTCAGTGATGGCTTCTGAAGGGTCTCCCCCAAAACCCAATGACTAAGGTGTGTGGGGTAGCCTAGAAAATCTTCTACCCGATGAAACTGTCAGTCAACACATCCACACAACCACTTCCTTCTCCTCCAGCAGCAGGAGTGCTGATGTGATCTGCTTCCTTCCTCCATCTTTGTCGAGAGGTGGGGTGACAGCTTTTTCCCTTCCCTCCCCACAACATGAGGGGAACTTTGCCTTCTTGCTGCTGCCTCCACCTTTTATAGCAGCAAGCAAGGAGGTGCCTCCCTGTCCTACAGGCACATGGCTTGTTGGGAAACACATTGCTTCCAGTCTGAAGTGATAGGACATCTTGGGACATCCATACCCAAGGCATTTTGCTGCCTATGGCAAAGCAACAAATTGTGCAGTAAGACAAAATGCAATAATACAAAAAGCCAGGCAAATTATTTTGGTGTCTGAGGCAGGAAATCCCACCAACATTTCTTCTTATCCCTGTCAGTAAACATGCAATTGCAAAACTGAAATAATTAACACTTTGTGTGCTTTCCTATACCCAAAATCTACTAGCAGATGAGCCATCACCTCATTTTGCCTAATGGTAGAACTGGCCTTGTAGGCAGCTGTGAGGCCTGATCAGTTTATAACTGAATGTGAGGGTTTGAGAAAAGGAGGACCCAAAAAGCAGCTGATCATTCTGCTGAGTCATAGAGTGTCTATCAATTCCTCAACTAAGCTTAGATCGACAGTTACCACTAGATCAGTTGTTCCCATCCTTGGGTCCCCAGATGTTCTTGGACTACAACTCCCAGAAATCTTGGCCAGCACAGCTTGCAATGCAGGCTTCTGGGAGTTTTAGTTGGATAACATCTGGGGACACAAGGTTGGGAACCTTTGCGCTAGATCATAGATTCTTAACCTGTTGTCCGCAGACCCCCAGGGGGCCGCAATGTCCTCACAGGGAGTCCGTGAATGCTTGAAGAAATGTTATGATATTTTGCAGTTAAAACAGAATGAATGAATGAAAGCAAGAAAGAAAAGGAAACACAAAACGAAATATTAATTTCCCTTGCTTCCCTTGCTTGTTTGTGCAAAATGTGGCTTTTCTAACCTACTGCCACCATTAAAAACAAACAGAAGTAAAAATCAGTTATGAAAATAACTGTTTGATAGCAAATAACTGTTTGATATTTCTGCACACGGCGAGGACATGCAAATAAATGATGCTGAGAGAGACAGCACATGGCATTTCTTGCTACTGCACAGACAAGTCAGGTGCCGTGGGAAGAGAGAGTCAGAGTCAGTCAGTGCGAGTGAGTGTTCCAACAGACTTTGTGATCATGTTCCTTCTTTGATGTCTGCTAATAAAACTATTTGGTTATTGTTCAGTAAAGTGACTTTTTTATATTAGCGCAGTGAATTTCATAACATTACATTTGGGCTGAACCTCAGAACGGATCACTGGCTGAATCTGAAATGTAAAAGAACTGATGCTATCGATGAGGGTGTATCCTGTTCAAATCAAAATGAAGCTTCTTCCTGTCATCTTAAAAAGTGTCACCATTATAGCAAGGAATATCTGTCAATGAGACCCTTCATGAGAAACTTTTAATAAATATTTGATACACTTTAGGGTTTTAAATATTGAGTTAAGTCTTGGTGGTCTGCAGCAACAAAAGATATTTAAAGGGGTCCATGGTAAAGAAAAGGTTAAGAACTGCTGTGCTAGATGATATTTCAGAAAGAGGAGATGAATGGCAATTGGTCCTGTCTCAGAGGAGCTTGTGGATTGGGCCCCATTGTCCCACTTCCCCATCTTTTGCAGTTGGCTAGAATGGGTAGTGATGACAACTCAGGAATAGGAGGAGCTTGTAACAGAACCTTTGCTCTGACCCTAGCAACAAATGGCATTAAAAGTGATTTTCTCTAATACAATTAGAACTGCCAGCATTTTTCTTTTCAATAAAAGAGACCACCAGGAATTTTAAGATATAATTTTAGTGGGAACCTAATGCAAGAGGAAGTGGTTCAAAACCTCTTCTCCATGCCCCAGTGCCTTAGCCAGAGATGTACTCTGCCCTTCCTGGATACTTATGCCAAGCACAGTACAGTGGTGCCTCGCTAGACGATTGCCTCGCAGGACGAGGAAATCGCTAGATGATGCCTTTTTGCGAGCGCTACTGCGCTTCGCAAAACGATGTTTCCCTATGGCGATTTTCGCTAGACGATGAGGTTTCCCCATAGGAGTGCGCCGACTAGTGGTGAAAAGCTGTCAGTGCAGCTGTCAGTGCATTCCTATGGGGACCCTCACTCGCTAGACGATGTTTCCCTATGGGAAATTTTCGCTAGACGACTGTGTTTTCCCTTGGAACGCATTGAAGCGATTTCAATGCATTCCAATGGGAAAACGTGCTTCGCTAGACGATGTTTTCGCTAGACAGCGATCCTCGTGGAACGGATTAACATCGTCTAGCGAGGCACCACTGTAGTTAAAAGTGCTTTTGATGTAACCTGCAGCTTGATAGCCCTCAGTTCAATTGGGGAGCAATATAGCTCAGGAAAAAAAATCTGTTCAGTTTGTGGTTATGTCCATGGAAACTATCAGGATTTGCTTCAGCAAAGGTTGCAGACTGTATTGTTGTGTGTTAGTCATGAAATGAGTGTACAAGCTTAAGTGGTGGAATATGCACTGATATGATATTTGAGGGATGTGCAAAGTAAATCCACTCCCAGATTATTATGGGAAGTACGGCATACAGGAAAAGCTCATAACAGGAAGGAGCATCATGAGGTTACTTCATCTCCGAGTCTTGTAACGATGTTCCTTTCTTCCTTTTCCATGACTTGTTTGCCTTAAGGTAAAAGTAAGAATCATGGAAGTACTTATTTACACTGGGTGAGATATCATCAACCTACCACAGAAAGCTATGGCTCAGACATGTACAATTTCCCCCATGTGAGCTATTCCCATATTAAGCAACCAGCATTAATCTGCCCACAGTTCTGCACTGGGCTTGATCATTGCTGGTATGAAGGCTATCAACTTGCAGATAATAAGAATAATGAATATATATACCTGCTCTCTGCAAATCAAGAGTCAGTAACACCCTTTTCCCATAAAACCCCAAATTCAGAAAGTATTTTGTTACCTTTCTCTGTATGATAATCTGGGAAAAATCCTCAGAACATTTATCAGTAAGTGCACCTCACAGATGCTAGCTAGACTTATTTATGAGTAAGCCTGCTTGGGATTTTGACTTCTGTCACATGTGCCACTTCCTTGAATATTTGTCACCTATAAGGAAAAAGAAGCCACTCCTCTCTTCTCTTGCGTGTTACAAAAAGTCAGTTTAAGGCATGCCTTAAGTTTACCTCAGAAAGGGCAGCTGTTCACACCTGACAGAGATGAGCATGAAGTGTAAGTACATTGATACAATCTGTAATACAGTTCTATACTTTTTGTCACCACTGATGTTTTTATGTATTTCAGTTTTCAGTAATGACTATGCATGGGGAAGAGAGAAAGATTTTTCTCCTTCTTCCTTTGTTCTTTTTTTTTTTTTGCTTTATTTTCCTTCCACTCATTTCAGAGATACTGTTATTGATCCGTTTTTTTTCCCAAATACTGCTTTTTTTAAAAAAATTGAAGATAATAAAAATTTGTATCCATGTGAAAAGTAATTTTGTTTTTTGTTGTTTTAAATACAACTTTAGACATTATACAAATCTGTCCTTCGTACAGATGAATACATGGATGATAGTTCAGAACTATATACTTGCAATAGATGCAGTATACATAATTAATATAACTTGATTTTCTACCACCTCCTCTTGCTTTTTTACTAAAATTGCAAGGAAGTAGTTATTCATGTTTTATATAAATTTTGCCTACTTTTCCTATTTCTGGTTTATGACAGCTCAGTTTTCGACAGGCATTGTCTCTTTGTAGAGATTTTCTTTGTCATAGAAAATACCAACTGGGAGAAGATAAAATTGTTTTTTTGCCAACAAGCTTTGCAAAATTTATGTGAGAAAAATTTGAGTAAAGAACACATATGACACATTCTCACACCAGATGAAATAGTGTGATTAGTACTTTTGTCAAGAATCAAAGTATCAGCAAAATGAAGGCTATTCTTAGTTTGGTTTGAGAAAATGCTCAAAAAGTTGGACATATGGGTCTTCCTTGATGTTTTGCAATGGAACTTTTGAACTGCTACCATGGTGTGGGGAAAGTGTCTGAAATGATAGAACTGATACAAAGAGAATACTTGTGATATTTGGGCTGAAATATCATCAGTGTGGTGATGACCTAAGGGCTCTTGCCTCTCACTGCCAACTTCTAATCCTGAGGAGCTGGTGGTGGAAACTCTGGATTGGTGTCTGGAGTCAGTCTCGGTGTGTATGAGGGCAAAAAGCTGTACCTTAACCCACGCAAAATTAATATGCTTTGACTGGGGGGCTCTAGATCTGGGTGACGGTATGCTGCCTGTCCTATGCAGGATGGCACAACCTGGGAAGAATCAAGTACACAGCTAATATTCTCCAAACATCCAGGGCCGGAACTACACATTTCAGAAAACCTACTGTAAGCTTCTTCTTCTTTTAACTGTGAGTTACCTGCAAACAGATGTGAAACCACCTATTTCATATGTCCTAAGGTAAAGGTTCCCCTTGATATTTAGTCCAGTCGTGTCTGACTCTAGGGCGCGGTGCTCATCCCCGTTTCCAAGCCGTAGAGCCAGCGTTTGTCCATAGACAGTTTCTGTGGTCACGTGGCCAGCGCGACTAGACACGGAACGCCGTTACCTTCCCACCGTGGTGGTACCTATTTATCTACTCGCATTTACATGCTTTCAAACTGCTAGGTTGGCAGGAGCTGGGAGAAGCGACGGGAGCTCACTCCGTCGTGTGGATTCGATCTTACGACTGCTGGTCTTCCGACCTTGCAGCACAGAGGCTTCTGCGGTTTAACCCGCAGCACCACCACGTCCCACTTATATGTCCTACTTTTACGCAAATTCTTGCATTAAAGCAGAATGTGGAACAGTTGCCTGCCTGCAGGCTGGCCAGAGCTGGGAGGCTTCCTGCTAACAGCATCAGGGTTGTAACAACCTCGCCTGCTTGCCATGTGGGGGGGGGGAGAGGGAGCCTATGGAGCTGCCCCCAATCCTGGCAAAAACAACATCGCCAGCCAGCCAGTGCCAAGGATACCTGGGATACCTTGCCAGCACTGGCTGAGCAGGGATGCTGTTCTTGCCTGAGACGCAGCTCACATTTTTGCCGCATTTTGAGCCCCAACGCAGCACTGTCAGTAGCTGGGAAGCCTCCTAGCACTGGCTGCCCAGGACAGAAGCTCTGTTGTGATTTAAAAATGGCACCAATGGACATATTTTAAAACTGCACCCGGGCTTGCATCACGTGAAATTACTGAAGTCTCTGTGAAGTGACTTCAGTCCTTCCTGAAAGTGTAGTGACAGCTCTGGGGACTCCTAGAGCAATACTGTATTTCAGTCAAGAAACCCAGAAATTCTTTACAGGCATACTTTTTCACTGACAATAACTGCCCCCACCCCACGCTAGACAGTCCTACCTCATGTATATGGTTAGTCAGCTACTTTAACAAGCATGGGCAATATCTTGTGAAATAACTTATCATGAAGGAAATTACGGCATTATAAATTTTGCATTGCTTAATTGTTTACTTCCTCATTGAGCGTTGTTGTATATGAAAATCTCAAGAGTTTTCTTATTTCTGAACTAAAAGCAGGCTTGCCTTACCAAGAATTATTTACTCATTAAAACAGCATTTTATTCTAACAGAGCAACATACACACAGGGTTATTAAGAGATCATTTGTCTTCAGTGAAGCTTATTTAATGGTGTTTAGGACTGCAGTCCTAATACACCTACAATGTCATTTAATTGATTCTTCCCATGAATCTAACAGGAGTCAGTATTATTATTACACATTTTCCAAAATATGAAGCCTTTGATGCTGTCTATAAACAGACAACATACAATATTGTCTATACTATGCTATATTACTATACTATACATCAAGGGTGGCATGCAACCCTTCGAGACCACTTTTGCTCTACTTCCAAGGGCCCCAGAGAAGGAACCCTTTTTTCCCCACCAACAAAACGAAATAAAACAAAAACCTGGGGATTTATTATTATTATTTTTATGGGAGATTCCTACCTTTAGGGAGCACAATTCTTCACACCAAGGTTTGACCCCCTCATACCTTATTTTAAATCAAAATATGTTACAAAATCAGTTTTTAAAAAAGAGGGAGTGACTTTTTATCACTTTCACTGACTTTTGGAGGGACTAGTATCCCCTCCCTGGCAATTCCTCAGGCTCGAAAAATGGCCCTCAGAGTCCTGAGGGTTGTCCTTTTCTGTTCTATACTATATTCAGTACAGACTTGGTAGCATTTGAATGACATTAAGTCATTAGATTTATGAATGAAGGACTGCAGTTATCTCCTTGTTTCTACGGGTACAATATGTGGTCCAAAAACAGATATTACGCACAGTCCAAAATCTGCTGTGCACAAAATTAGGCTCCAGCCATCTAATATCAATATAAAAGGAGCCAAGGCAAAGGGCTAAGGGCTGCTGTAATTACTGGTGCCACTATACTATCAAACACCTTTTGGCCAACCTGCTCCGGCAAAGTGCCCCTGGCAAGAGTACCTGTTTAGAATCAACATGTGTAGAAATAAGCGGAGCTGCTGGTGGCCTCCTTAGGTTCACTTGAAAGTTGCCTGCACAGTCAAAACTGAGGGTTTCATGGAGATGGGATCAATTGAGACTACCTAGAGCTCCCATTCAAGATGCTACTGTAGATTTGTTTTTTGTTTTTTTTTTATCATATAACAAACAAACAAACAACACTCAAAGGAATACAGATAGAGGGGAACAAAAGGAAAACACAGGGAAGTGGTTACAATAATACAGTATATAGTACAGTCTTGGCTCCATGGCTGTGTTACAATACTAAAATCCATAACCTATGCTCTATTCTCTACTCATGTTTGTTTCTGTAGATTTGGAAGGAAAATTATTGTTTCCACCACTACCCCATCAGGCTTGGCTCTGCCCAAAGAAAACCAAGATATTAAGCCACTGGATCTGTCTTATTCCCAGGCACAGAGCAGAAAAGTGGAGCTCTGTTAAGTCTGTTGTGAGCATTCCAGCATCTCTAGGGAGTCAAGCTGTACAGATAGTCAGAGGGCATTGTCCCACCCCACACAATGCCATGCAGGGAAAACAGGAAACTTATAACTCCTCAGTCAAATGCCTCCTTCCCTACCCCCACTTCTTTTATGGCAGTTTAGTAGCACCCCAGGAAATCTAGCATAACTCCCCACAAAGGCCACATTTTTTCAACATACCAAACTATATGAAAAATGTTAAAGGACAATATATCTACACTATATTAACTGACTCAGGGTGCATTCAGACTGCAATTTATCTTCTTTGTTATCCCTCTAGTTTACACTGACTACAAAATATAAACTTCAATGCAAACCAGCCCAGCCCCTTCTCATGCCCACTCATTCCTTTTTCATTCAGGGGCATGGCCACTCCTTTTTTTGGAGCTATGGGGTTAGGGCCATCATAAGTGCATGGAAAGATCAATCTAAAATGAGATCTCACCCAATGAAGTGATCCTCTTCAATGCATCCAGCGTGATCCTGCTTCACTGCCTAGATCACACCCTCAGTAATCATTCCATTGCTCTTTCCAGGAGATCTGAAAGCTACAGTTTTGTGGGGAGGGGGCTAGAGCTTTCTAACAGGTTGTTTGCCACATCTTACTTAAGTATAATTGGCAATATTCTTTGAGTAAAATCACACAGGTAAGTAGGTATAAAACTATGACTGAAATCCAGTTGTAAGTCTCAACATAAGCCGATTAAATCACTGGGAATTTGATGAGTCACGACGTATATAAGTTCCTACTGTTTTGTTTTTTGGGGCAGAATTAGGATCATTCCGTTTTGGGTTGCTTCCAACTTGATCTTGGAAAATTGAAAGCTTCCTCCTGCTCCCCTGTGGAGGGGGAGAGTGAGGAAGCAAAAGTGTTTCTTTTATTTAAAATAGCCCTTGTAAGTCACTTTTCACTTAGATTTTTTTTATTATTGAAAGCTTCCTCCTGCTCTCCCCTGGAGGAGAAGACAGGAGGGGACAATGAGAAAAATATTTTTGTTCATTTTCCACCACCACCCTTTCCCCTTTTCCTTTAAAGAGAGGAAGGGACAAATAGGGTGAGGTGTGGTGTTGTTTCCTGCCCTGAAACCACCTAATCCTTGTATGAGGATGCAAAAATTGCTGCAAATGACATACCAGACTGAAAGCAACTTTGTTTAGTTTAATGATCTAGCCTGATCCAGCCTGGGATAATTTGGCCATCTAGTTGCAGCCTTAAATGATACAGATGGTATGCCATTCCCAAAGAGCTTCATTCCTGAGCAATCCAATTTACAAATAAAGCTTGTGTTTACCTCCTGATGACCTATCGCAAAACAAAGCAAGGTAATCTGCAATCTGTGGGAGGTGAGAAAAGCTCATGCTATGACAGATGTATTTCTGCACTTTAAAAATACAAGTTTCTAACGTGATGTCAATGCTGTCTAGTTTGATCCCAGATTTCTTTCCAGACAGAACCATTCAGACAGAGAAAATTCTGAATCAATTGTTTATGCCAATCAATTTGTTGGTCTTATGTTGTTTATTTACCTGATTCATTTTATTACATTTATTTGTTTATTGCTATATTGTTTTATTTGCTTTGATTCAACTGTTAACCACTCAGAGTAGGGCTTTGCATTAATCAGGTAGTATAAATAAATAAATAAATAAATAAATAAATAAATAAATAAATAAATAAATAAATAAATAAATTTGTTCTTGCTCTTTCATATGGCATCTTTAAAATACTATTATCAGATTAGGATAGGGTGAGGAAATTAAAAAGAATATCTTAAAAGACATCTGGCTGAACTATAACACCAGTGACCATGTTTGAGTTGAGTTTGCAGATACATGGGCACTGAGCATTTCAACTCAAACATTCTGTAATAAGCTTCAGATAAAGCACGTGTTACAAACTTTGTGCCCTCACTGAATTTTTGATGTGGCTGTTACCGTGGAATTCAATTACTAGCAAGTGGATGGCTCATCTTTTCCTCTTGATCACATTTGTGATGATAAGAATGGATGCACGAAACAGTGGGAAAACACAAGAGGTTACAATGGGAAGGTGTCATCAGCTGGATAAAATTCCGTAACTGAAGCAGGACAATTGTGCAATAAATGACTTATTCAGTGCGCAACACCTTGCCTTAAGAGTGGGTGGCTTCACTTGGCATAGAGCCAGAGATGTTCTAGCAAGCCTTCTCAACTGCTCAGGGAAACTCTGAGGGAGGCAGAGAGGACTGTAAAATTATGTAATGTTTAAGATCCCCCGAGGTAACAGACAGCTCTGAGAAGGAACTGCGACTCCTCAGTTTGGATGAGGCTAAATACCACATGATTCGTTTGCTGCTGCAGAGGAAAGCTAAACTTCTGTGTCATTTTCCATGTCACAGGTGAAAAATCTTCCTGATGTTCACAGACTGTATTTTGCTTTTCAGAGAAAGAAATCCTTCAAAAGGTTTACTCCAAAATGCAAGACTGATCTCTGATACGACACAAGGCATTACCTGGATCTTCAAAACAGTTCAACTGAGGTATCCATCACTGAAATCACATGTAATTGGGGAACAGAGATGCCATCTTTTCAAACTTTTATTTTGTAAATGAAATACAATCATGTAAATATCAACATGTATCAATATACAGAAACCAATAAGCTTTGGGAGAATCTCTTTCCTCATACACTGACTCTGCATCTCTCTCTCTCTCTCTCTCTCTCTCTCTCTCACACACACACACACACACACACACACACACACACACATGTCCACCCACAATCCATTTTGTACTACACAGTCAACTTTTTGTCATACAAAAAAGGAACTTGTCCTCGCCTTAGCCTCACTCTTTTCATGTCTGACTCCAGATCCCATGTTCCTCCACAGTCCTGACTAGAGATGAGGAAATGTGTCAATTTTGTTTCCTTTTATCTTCTATTTTTTAAAGAAGTTATTTCACTTCCAACTGTGAAGAAATCTGTAAATTTTGGTGAGTTCTTGTCAAAAACCAATGAAATGAAATTCTCACTCCTCCATAGCCATGATCCAGTCCAAATTTTCTCCCCTGCCCTTCCTCACCAGTGTCCCTACAATCTCCCATAAAGGAGGTTGGATTTCTTTTTCAGCAGCACCTTTGTCTTCTTTCAGCAGTCTCTGTCCCTGCTCTCCCTTCTTCCCTGCCACACCATATATATACACATTGTTCCTTAGTAAGCCTTCATTGCAATAGTGCAATAGGATAAAGAAAATCTGTGATGGGACAAGTAAAATTCTTGACAGGTTTCTTCTTTGGTTTTTTATTCTGTGTCTCTTGGAAGGTATTATATTCTCACTGCCTTGGCTCATTACAGGTACAAGGTAAAGGTAAAGGTAAATTGTCCATGTTAGCTGTTTAATGACTGTTGGTATTAAATGAGCAAGTGTATGAAGTAGCAATCTCACTCCTTCAGCTCATGGATCACAGAGGTTATTTGAATGATAATGAGTGCTGGGATTCCAGATGGGACAGTCACAAACCTCATGGCAGAGTAAACATGGCCATTAATGTATAATAACAATAATATTGAAGGAGGAGAAGGAAGAGGAAGGTGACTAGCTTGGAGTCGCAGACCTGAATCATCCAGGATGTTCCCGCACCTTCACATGGCCAGTAATAGCTCACACCAGGACTTCACTAAAAAAGCATTAAAAGTGGTACATGGGAGGAAATGCTTTGGTGTCCACAATTAAAAGTAAGATTCAACAAGGATTTAGGAGCACAGATGATATAAGACAGCTGGTGGACACCAGTGGGGAAACATTGTACTTAAGACAGAGCACGACAACTGAACAGAAGAGGACCAATTCCAGCTGGGCCTGCCATTTGGGTTAGATCTGGTGCCTCACTATGATCTCTATCCAAGGCAATTCCGATTTAATACTGCTGTAAGTCTGGAAATAATTTATCTCTTTTACAGGATCTTTACATAGTTTCCTGTTGTTGTTGTTGTTGTTGTTGTTTTGATGATTCGCAAGTGCCTCTTTTATGATCCTGAAAAGTTAAGCTTCTGTCATTTGGAAAAGATGCATATTGCAATTTCAGTACTTGGCCTGGCTTTCTGCATCCATATTAAATGATTAAATGGACAGGGCAGCTCATTTTTGTGGTGTTAGGGATAAAGAATAAAGGAAAATATTGGGGCGAAGGGATTGTCAGGATCATAGCACTGCATGTAGAAAACAAAGGATACAAGAAATAGATAGGTAGGGAGTTATCAGGTGGGAGGAACTTCAGTTTTTTTCTTTTTAACAACAGCAAAAGCAAGTACTCTGTGGTTAATTAAGAACAGGGAGGGGGGGAAGCCCAGCTCCTTCAGCCACATTTCTGCCTAGAATACTGCAGTTGTAGAAATCAATAACAACTGTACTTAAAAAGCAAAGAAATTGCATTGTATTACTTCTTTTGCTTTTGTGTGTGTGTGATGTCAATGGAAGCCAAATCATCCTTATATCCTTTGTGTCTAGAGACAGGGAATCTAAAATAAATCTCATGGTTTTCAACTGGCAGCACTGGTTTGTCAAATGAATGGGTCCACATTATGTTCATTGGAGTTGACACAGCAGTTACGCTGTGCCTTTATATCCAGGTCTCTAAGGACAGTCATCGACATGGAAAAACAAATATAAAACAAAAATAGTCTATGCATGCTTTGTGGGTTTCCTTGTCACAGTAAGAAAGATGAAGTAATTCATGTTGCCTTTGCCTACACCCTGGTGGAGAGAGAACCTTTTCTGTAGCGGAACCATGGTTGATGGAGGGAAGAGAAAGAGACTTGTCTGCACCTAAAGAGCAGGGCTGTTGAGGACAGGATATTTTGGAGAGCACTCATTCATAGGGTCACCAACCAAGAGTCAGCAGTGACTTGACAGCAACAACAACAACAAAACTCCTGAATTCTCTGCCATGGCAGACTCAGTCGGTACCCTTTTTTAAGAGCATGTTAATGTATGGCAAAGCCTTTGTCAGTAAGGTGGGCATTTGTTTTACCCTGAGCATGGAAAATTACTTTTTAAAGTAATTATTTGCCATTATAGTTCCAATGTCCTCCCAAATAGTTAGTTCCTGTTATGATTACACTTTTAAAAACTAAACCAGTATCTTCTTTGCAGCATAAGGGCAAATGTGTAGATATTTCCCACCTCCAGCAGGCCTCATGTTGTGCACTCAAGCACACAACAGGCTGCAAAACCAACCTTCCAACAGTGTGAGACCAAGCATGCAAAGGAGAGCCTGCTGGAGCTGAGGGAATGCTTGGGGGGTCGCCATTGTTTAGTTAAACCAATGACTTAGTTTTATGTGGTACATTGGCATGATGATGTCGTCAATTATGACTATGGTTGTTGCTATTCTTTTGCAAATGTGTCCTGTTTCGTTGTTGGTTTTACCTATTGTTAGCAGCCCTGAGTGGTGCATAACTTTCATATATTTCAAATAAGTAAGTGCCAAACATAAGATTGAATGTTATCTTCCCTTTTCCCATTTTTGCAGCCCAAGTGGCATTGTAAAATGAATGTCAGTCCCACTGAAGTAAAATCTGTTTTGAAGAGTCTGCTATATGTCTACGTACAAGAAAGAGAAAAACAAGCATACCTGAATTTCACAAACCCCTATCTTGCGGAACAGGAGGAGATTGCCGCTTCCTTGTACATCCTGATTGTCGTTGGGTTTTTCGGCTTTCTCCTTTTCTCTTTGATGATGACCAATATTGTTTCCAGGCAGCGGGAGAATTACATGGATTATCTTTATTCAGAAAGGTTTTCTGGAAATAGAACAAGAGCTTCCTGCAAAATCACCTTGCCTACTATTGACAAGAGCGCCATATCAGTGCTTAGCGCTACCAACCACTGTCAAAAGACTAACAAGTGTCCTACAGCAGAAGCTGAAGCTCCAAGCCTAGAATCAGTGCTGAGAAATGTATGAAAGTGACCCTTGAATATGTGATATGTTTGCCTGTTGTTGTTTTTTTTTGGATATGTGATATGCTTGCCTGTTTTTTTTAACTCTAAGATATACTTGTTGCTGAATGAAGCATGGGCCTCAAGTTCCAATAACATGGACCAGTTGCTAGAAAGCCTCTTCCCACAAGCTTTCCACACACTGTATATTGGTAAAAGTATCAAATCCTGAGCAACCTGTACAATGGATTCTACATCCCAGGATTGAATTCTCTGATGAGAGCCTAAAAACCATGCCCAAACATGGATGACTTTTATTTTCTTGTGTGGTTTTGTTATGAAAGAAGAAAATAAATTTCCCTCCTTGTTAATTGTACTTTTTGCATAAGTATTTTTCCCCCCTCCTAACTGTGTTCTGTGGGTGGTCTTCATTTTCATCTTTTTGGCATTCAGATTTATGGAGTACTTTGTTTTTCATGCTTCGCAGGGATGATTGTTCTCAGTGTGTGAAAACAAAGACAGGGAACATGCTCTAGCAGAAGCCTTCACAGGTTGAGACAAGACATGGAGGTAAACAAAAGTGCCAAAATACACGAGAGTCAAATTAGGCTAATGTCCATGGCAGACTGAGGATTTCTATGAGCTATGTTTTTTTTAAAAAGTACTTTCTCCCCAACTCTGACAATTTCATATTATTGGGACCTGCCGGCAGGGCTACAGAATACAGTGAAGTCAAGATATGGATAACAGAATACAGTGAAATAAAGATGTGGATCAATTATTGCTACAGGAGAGTGCAGCAGTGATTTTGTGCTAGCAGAACAAATCAACATTCTACACAGCATTTCTAAAAATGAGGCAGCCCAAACAAAAAACTTTTAAATTGGGCTTCAAACCAGCACCAAAATTGGTATAGTTGTAGCCGACAGTCTGCTGTTGCTCTGTGTGAAATTTGGGGACGTTTGCAGAAATGGTTTTCAATTTATGATTATTTAAATGTAAAACTGTTTCACCCCTTCTGAAATAGGTGACCCCAAACATCCCCCGATTTAAAATAGCTCATATAAATCGAAAAGACCAATCTTGAAAGAGAATGGTTGGCCCCACCTGCTTTTTTTTTTATTTGGAAAGAATCCAGGCTGTATGAGATGTAATATTAGTCCTCAAAAATAGCTGTTCAAATGTGAGAAACAATGACATTGTTATCACACTGAGCATGTTGTTGTTGTTATTTTGGCTTACATACTGCCCCATGGTGCTAAAGCATTCTCTGGGCAGTTCACAACATAATTATGCAAACACTTTTGCATGTGTGAATCAAAGTAGATAGATTGTTCTAGCTTCATGGATGGGGAAGCAAACTATTTGGAGAGCTGAAGGACAATTAAAGTTCACAGAAACAGAGTCAAAAGAAAGGTTTTAATTTAAAGAGAGAGAGAGAAGGCTTGCTTTAAAGAAAGCAATGGAGAGACAATCCTCCAAAAAGGGGAAATTTTGCCATGCATCTTCAGGGCATTAGCATACAATTTTGTGAGGCATATTCAAAGTATTTCTGCATTAAAAAGTCCGTACCAGTTGTTTGTCCCAGCACTGACTGCTTTCAGTAAACATCCTCTCAGGATTTCTGAGACCAGACTCCTGATACCAGTCTTCAAAGAGAAAAATCAGCTCCGGGTCTGGGGCATTCTGAACTTTTGACCTTATCAATCATGCCCCAATTGAATTTTTAATTCATTCCTGGCCAAACAGGGATTAATGCTGGCAAAGGGATTATATGTCTGGTTGTAAAAGTATTTAAAAGGATATTTAAAAAAAGAATAGAGAACAAATATTCAAAAGCTCACTTATTTAAGATGTGAAATTACTGTTTTTTGCTTTATGGTTGGGGATAGTCTTACTCAATGTCAGCAGAGCTTTGGTGCCTATATCCTGTCATAGTCTCCGTCATTCTACCCATCTTGTCACTATAAAATTATTTGATCATTTTACAAAAACTCCAAAGATGTTATGTGCCATCAAGTCACTTCTGATATGTGGTGACTATATGTGTTAATGACCTCCCAAATGTCATATCATTAACAGCTCTGCTCAAATCATGCAAACCAACAACATATCATATTAGGTTGTTCTCCCTTCCTAGCAATATTGTCTTTTCCATTAATTACAAAAATGATAAATTAAGCAGAATAAAGCTTAACAAATCTGCCCTAAAAGAGAGTTTACATACATACAATCCAAGCTCATTTAGAATATGGGCAAGTGACTATTTAGACATCTAACCAGTGCCTCAAAATGTGCTGATCTCAGTGAAGCAAAGGCAATTTCAAAAGTACTGCTATCTGAATAGTACTATCACATCACATTCATTCATATCTCTTGTCCACCTAATCCAAGGACACTATTCTAGTTCTAAATCAAACTGCAGGCCCTGTCTTAACCCTTAACTAGCAGAGCCAGTGAAGAGGAATGCTGAGAGCTGCAGCCTCATAACATCTAGAGGGCCATAACCTGCCCACTCCTGTCCTAAATCAATATCTGCTGCCAGCAATAAACTGGTTCATTACAGGCAAATTGAAAGTCAGACCAGAGAAGAAACAAGTGCTGCTGGTCAGTTGAAAGGCAGACCAGGGAACAGGGATTCAGCCTGTGCTTGGTGGGTGTATACTTGAAGACTTGGGTTCATATTATTAATGTACTCCTGGATTCGGCCCTGAACCTGAATGCCCCGGTTTCAGAGGTGGCCAAGAATACATTTGTAAAACTCAGGCTAATGCACCAAATGTGCCTGTTCTTGGGTAATGCAGGTTTGGCCTTGTAGTGGTTTCATGGGGCTGCCTTTGGAAAGTGTTCAGAAACTTCCGGCAATCTGGAATGCTGCACACAGACAGCTGACTGGAACAAGTGACAAGGACCATATGACTTCCTTGTTATGATGGCTTTCCAGGCTACCAGTCTGAACACAAGTCAGAGTGATGGCCGTGACCTACAGAACCTCCTGTGACTTGCAGTCAGGCTGCCTGAAATACTACCTTAGTTTTAAGATAATCAGAGGAGACCTTTATCTCAGTTTCCCCACTGCAGGTGCAGGTGAAGGGGACACAAGAGAATATCTTTTCTATTGTTGCTCCTAGACGCTGCCAAGGGAGGCTAGGTTATTTCTCTGCCTCTCTCGCAATTCTGCCAGCAGGCAAAGACATTTATTTGACACATAACACTCATCTTTAGCCCAGCCTAACTCTGGATTTTTGTACAGGAGCAAACTTCCTCGGGTTGCCTCACTATTTATTTGAGAGAATTCAACTTCCTTAGAAATTTTGAACTTGAACAATTCCTGCTTGCTGCTCCATGATAGTTAAATACTGACAACGTGCATGCATATTTATGAGTGGAGAATTACCAAGATACGGACGTGATGATGTACCTAGTGGGATTGCATTATTCTAGAAGTGTCAGAGATTTATGCAATTGAATTTGTTGCCAGGGCTTCCTGCTAGCCAAGCAGATTCAGCTGGATGAGAGGTATTTACAAATCATGGGAACATTTATTTTCATTTTAAGATCTGCTCATATTTAAATACAGAGCAACAAATATGAAGGAAAAGAACATTATTCATTATTTGAACCTCACTGATCCATACATAAAATAAACAGATGATCCAAGAATTCAGAGACAGACAGATTAGATATCCCATTGACTTTCACTCCCAGCCAGTACCTGCTTCCCTTTGAAGGCCTTGTAACAGTGTTCAACCAATAATATTCTATACTCTGTCTCTTCTCTCTCTCTCTCTCTTAACCAGGAGAAAACGCTCCTAGCTTTTAATTAGCTATGCATATCTGTAACTTAGTCTGCCTTATTTCTGTCATCCAAAGATGTAGGAGCTGGCTGGATACTTTAGATATCTGGAGCCAGACGCTGGAAGTTGAATTCCCCATTATACTTCCTGGGAGAACAACCAGCCTGTGTAGCCTTGGGCAAGCTGCACAGTCTCAGGATGCCCCCAGAAGAAGAAAATAGTAAACCCCTTCTGGGTATTCTCTACCTAGAAAACCCTGGAAAGGGCCACTGTAAGTCAGAACTGACTTGACGGCACACAATTATTTATTTATTTAAAATACCTTTACCCATTCTTTCTCATAAAAAGAACGCAAGGTGGCTTACTTCGTTAAAAAGAAACAATGTTAAAAGCTATTTAACAATGTTAAAAGTTATCTGAATATTTTATAAGCATTAAACAAATATATTAAAAATAGTAGATAAAACATTACTAAAATAGATTGAAAAACAACAAAAAATACACACAACCATTTGAAGAAAAAAAACCTCTTAGATAGCCAGTTCCTAAGGGAAAGCCTGCCTGAAAAGAAAGATCTTTGCATTGTTGAAGGACAGCCTGGCCTCCCATGGGAGGGAGTTCCAGAGTCCAGGAGCAAACAATAAAACAGTAATGCCTCATTTTCCACCATTGCAATTTATTTTTCTCCACAATTTATCCACTAAAACAAGTGAATGCATTGTTCAGCTTTTGTGGAGCTGTGACTGAATAACATATGCAAGGGAGGTCCATTATGAGATCATCACTGCCTTGGGCATCATCAGAACTTTCTATGCACTTCAGTTTTCCTCTGAAAATCCAAGATGTATCGGGTTGTAAATCCACTGTTAAAGCACATCATTCACCGGTGTTCTCATGATGCTACTTCAAGGCAACCATGTCTGCAATATTTAAAAGCCCTAAGAACTCTGCAGTTTAAGGGCTACAACACTATCTTTTTAGGAGAAACTGATCTTTCAGAAAGTCTAATAACAGGGGAAAAGGTTTCTCATGAAGATACTCTCAACTGGCCCAAGTGGACTATCGTACATGCTGGCAATAGCCAAGGATGGGTACCCTGGAGATACAGAGTGTTTCTAAGGAATGAATTACCCTTAGACCAGCAAGAAGTCTTTCAGGAATTCTGTGACTTTCTCTCCATCACTTATGGAAAGTGTGCCATTGTGGTCCGAGAAAGAAGACCATCAAGAGTGAAGACTGAAGAGTCCAGCCAGGAGGTGGAAATAACTGAACCCAAGGCCACATCTGTCCCTTGTTTACTGTGCATGAACTGCTGCCCTGAGACTGCTGAGGCCACAGGTCACAAACTTCTCACTGTGCCTTTCTCCTACAACTATCTGCACCCTATAGATGCTGCTTGGTCATCGTTGAAATGGTTCATCATCAATAACAGAAAGGAGTTTTCTCTGGCCTCCTTGGAAAGATCCTACTCCTACCAGTGCATCCTCTTCAGTGACTTGATTGCAAAAGGAATAGAAAGAATGACGCCAAACAAGTGGAAGGTGGCTGTTAGTAAAACACGGAGGTGGGAAAACTACTACTTGGATAAGTTTTCCTAAACTTCCCTGGCCATCTTTGATTAAAAGTTGACTGTTATATGAAATCTACCAGTATATTCATCTTCTAAAGTCCAAATCAACTGTGGTAATAATTAATAAAAAGAATAATTTTGAGGGGATTTTAAACACCATGACCAGTATCCAGTTGTGTTACTGCAGAGCAGAATAGCAATTGCGTAAGTGTCCCCCACCCTAAAGGCTCCATGCTGTATTCCCATTCTCACAATGGTCGTGAGATTGGGCACACAACTGGTTATGTGAGGGAAAGCCTGCCCAAATTGGGGTGATGGGGAAATACTTTTGTGATTGTCCTTCCACTCCCATGCTTAGACAATAGGACACTGGCCTATGAAATTAATTTGGAAATGTCTAATTCAGTCTAGCTGTGAGGACAGTGTATATACCTGCAGACATGCAGGCCAGCTTCCATCTAAGCACAGTGAGGTGACTGCCTCAGGAAAGTAGAGTCTGGATAATCAGGAAAAGGGAGGAAATTGTTGCTGATCTATTAATTGTTGTAAGTTTATGCTAGATAGGAAAGATGACATCTATGACATTTCCTGTAATCAAAATGACAACTGGTGCAGAAACACTATGTGTCAATGGAAGGATGAGGAGATGAGATTGCTGGTGTGCCTCTGATTTAAAAAAAATCTTGGACTGATTTCAGACATTCAGTGTGAAGAGGGAGAAGGTCAAATTATACCACAATGAAAAATATCAGTACAGCTGAAATCACATTGGTGTTCGAGATACGTTGACTGAGGCAGTGTTTCATGTCTGAGAAAATAGACTTTAAAATGCTTATGACTTGAAGACTAAGTAAATAAATAAATATATAAATAGGAAGCTGATTTCAAGATTAAGGGCGATGGCGGTGGAGACAGATACTCCTATGACAATCACACACATTCAGTTCTTTGAGAAATTCCCTCTTCTAGTGACTGGTTATCTATAATGTATAGTTGGGCTGTGAGACTGTGAAAGCTGGAGAAACCGAGAAAACAGACCTCCCAGTGTGAGGATTCACTGATTATAGTCAGAAACACAGGATATAGTGTCTAAAGAAGTGGACTGTGATTCACTTATCTCAGCCATGAATATCCTGACAGAGTTCAGCCAAGCCTCAGGCACCAAGTCCAATGTCAGGATACAACTTCCAGGGCTGTTGTAACGAAAAATGGGATAATGAATGGGAAGCTGTGACCAGCCCAACCTGCCTAATCACCTTTAACCTGCTCTTTCCTTTTCCTGGGCTTGCCTTAAGACCAGATCATAAGAGCCAAGAAGTTTTTAGCCTGAAACATAAAATTAAGCTCTTTATTTAAAAAGCCTAACAGTTACGAGGAATATTCTTAAGCTTGAAGTTACGTATGTTATCAGAGTTAACTCTGTTGGAGGTGTAAACAAAAAGAAGTTTTTTTTTCTATCACATGAGGTGGTTATGAGGGAAAGCCGAAAAATATTGGAAAAGGGTCGAACTGCTTTTGCAAGAGGTTCTAGAGAGTCCGATAACTGCAACTCCCTAATTCTTTCTTCTGAACATAATTCCGGACTCAATAGAACCAACGAAATCTTATTTAGCCATCCATATCTTGACAGCTGCAAGAATGCAAGAAAGACCCAGAAAATCCATCACAAGACAATATAATAGCAAAAATCCTGGACACAGCAGAAATGGATAAATTATCAGAATGGTTAGATCCAACAAGAAAGATGAACCATGAGGACTGTTGGCATAAATTTTACGACTGGCTCAGAAACAGAATGCAAATTAATATTTGATAATAGAAAGCCTATGATCAATTTAGAAATAGAATGTATAACTACGTTTTACCGAGAACATATGTACCTACGAAATGTAACAGATGATAATGAGTATTCTAAAATGTTTATGTTGATTTGCACCCCCTGTGTATCCCATGCCCCATTTTTTTCCTATCCCTACACCCAACCCCTCATCATCATCATCATCATCATCCAAGGGCTAGACCCAATGTGTGGGGGGGAGTTGTTTCCCAGCTACAGCAGACAAATAAATGAGACTGATCTAAGTGATGACTTAACAAGTTGCCAATTGGATTCAGCTCCTAATTACTAATTTAGCAAAAAGCATTTTCCCTCGGAATGGATGTAGTAAGGACTAGATTTCATTATGACATTCAATTCCTGTTGCATTTGGTACTGTATTTCTAATAGCAGACTAATGCCAAGTAGTATGAAGAAGCAGTTCAATCTAGTAATACTTCTTGTTGAATTAAATTGTCATATTTTTTACCTGAAAATCATCTACAGTTGTCACAGTCTCCTCCAGCATAAAAGAGTACCACATAGTCGTTTCTCAATTTTCCTTCTAAAATGGAAATGCCTAAAGAGTTCAAATAATTTTGCATAAAAAGTGGAAATCTGGATGAGATTGATGTGAATTACAATAATGAAAGAATTGTGAGGAGCTGTCCAAAGTATTTCAGTCATGAACAGTTCTCATATATTGCATTTTTAATACGCATTTCATCTGATGATACATAATTCAAGGGCTTACCACTGCAGCAAAGTCTTTTTTTAAAAAAATCTCTTGCTCAGGACAGAAATGAAATCATTGGAATGAATATATAATGCTTAGAAAGAACCATCATAGCTACAAAGGTTTTCATCACAGGTAATCATCACCATCATGTGCCATCAAGTCAATTCTGACTTATAGAGACCCTTTTTAGGGTTTTCCAGGTAAGGAATATTCAAAAGTGGTTTACCATTCCCTTCTTCTGGGGCACCCTGGGACTGTGCAGATTGCCCAAGGCCATACAGGCTGGTTCTGCTCATAGGAGGCATGCTGGGGAACTGAACTTTCAACCTTTTGCTCCGCAGTCAGATACCTAAACCACTGAGCTACGAAGCCATGTCACACATCTCAGATAATCGCCTTCTGGTGTCTCGTGTTAGCAGGGAGGGAAGGTTCCCATCAGGTTAGGTACATATCGAAATCAGAAACCACGTTAATGATGTAGATGCTTCTTTCTTGGAATATATGTTTGATTCCTCATTGTGCCTTGTATTAAAACAGTGGCTCCCAACCTTCAGTAACCTAGGTATACTTGGACTGCAATTCCCAGAAGCTTTCACCACCAGCTGTGCTGGCCAGGGTTACTGGCAGTTGCAGTCCCAAAGTTAGAAACTACTGTACTGGAAGAACCAGCCTGTGTGGTCTTGGGCAAGCTAAACTATTCCAAAGTATTCCCAGAAGAAAGGAATGGTGAAATACTTCCAAGTGCTCTACACATAGAAAAGCCTGGAAAGGGCCACCACATCATCATAATTACCTGACGGCAGGTAATTATTATGATTAAGAGGACGTGGGCCTCCATATCTAAAATTAGTACAAAAACCACATACAAAATACTGTTGACAATGACACAAAACAAATTCCCGCTGGAAGTTACTTAACAGTTGAGGGATTTTTAAAAAAAAAACTATTTTCAGGAAAGAGGTCATGGAACTGATTGGCCTCTTGATGAATGGGTGACACAGCAATCCACTCCGCCTTTGCAGCGTCTGCATTCAGGAATGGCTGCTCTGTGATCAGTAACACAATGCCCTGGTTTCTGAGGATTGCTCTTCCTGATGTCAGATTTCTGTCCATTTAATCTTTCCTGCAGAGGAAGAGCAGGGAACAACACCTGGTCCTCCAGATTTTGTTGTACTGTTACCATTCACTCCAGTCAATATGGGCAACAGCTAGGGATGGTTGGAGGTATAGTCCCCCAACATTTGGAGGCTTCAGGTTCCCTATTCCTAGAGTGGAGACTGACATAGTTGTTCTATCTTGGATTAAAAAAGGGTACTGCTGGCAGACGATAGTATTGGGCATATGCCATGCTGCTGTTAGACTGTAACTCCCATCAGCCCTAGTCCACACGGTTAATTATGCTGGGAGCTGGGATCCAACAACGGGAGGCCTTCCCATTCCCCAATCCTGTGCCATCAGACTCCTTGCACTTCTGTTTTCCTGATCCCCTCCCTGCCTCCTCTCCCCACACTCTTGGCACTCCCTTTTCTCCATCTCTCTCCACCCTTATGTTTATCTTCCTTCCTCATCTGGACAACAACTGCTCATCAGCTTTTCACCCTCCTGACAGTTCACACAAGGGACAGACAATGGCAGGGGAACATGCAATGCTCCAACGATCTGGAAAGACCAATGCAGGCTCCCTCATGCCCTGCTGACCTCTGTGAAGAAAGCAACACAAATGTGTGTTACAGGTATTCAGCCTTTCCTGTTTGGATGGGGGGAAGGGGAGAGTATTAGTCTGTGGACAAGGTGTTCCACAGGCCTCACTGTCAAGGTCATGGTCAGCCACTGTAGCCTTCCAGATGTCCCTCACCATTAGCTATGATGGACAGGGCCTCTAGATATTTGTGGTCTGACAACATCTGGAAGGTGCCCACCTCAAGGTACAGTATTCCAGCTCCAGTTCTCCCCCTGCTCCCATGTGTTTGTTTCTATATTTAGACTGACCACTATAGCTCAGTGGTAGATTTTCTCAGCATGCAGAAGCTCCCAGGGTCAGTCCTTGGCATCTTCAAGTACAGCTAGGAAGGAACTGGGCCTGAAACCCCAGAAAACTACCACCAGTGTTGACAACACTGGGCAAGGCAAACCAAGGCAGGTTCCTGTATTTCCCAGCCTTCATCCTCGGCAACTTTGGCTGCTAGAGCAGCTTGCCCCTCTTTCCACAAGATGGCAGTATATACTACATCGATTTGGCCCTCATCTGTACTAAATGTGGCATTCCTGTAGAGTAAGATGTTCTTTGCAATTTCTACATTTGTTTGTTTTGAAAGGGCACATTCTCCTCTTCTTCTAATTAAAAGAAAATGAAGAGCCTCGTGGTGCAATGGTTAAACTGCTGTACTGCAGCCAAAACTGTGCTCATGACCCAGGGTTCAAACCCAGGTAGCTGGCTCAAGGTTCACTCAGCCTTCCAAAATCGGCAAAATGAGTACCCAGCTTGGGGTGGGGGCAATGTGTAGCCTGCATCATTAACTTGTAAACCACCTAGAGAGTGCTTTAAGTACTATGGGGCAGTATATAAGCAGAACCTTTGCTTTAAAAAAAAAGCAAATAAATTTACAAATAAATCTGGTTTAGAGAAAAATACTTCACGTATTTAGTTACAAGGTGCTAACATCATTAGGAAATTTTCTTTTATAATGACAACTATACCTACAGAATTTCCAGTGAGAGATTAAAACCAGTTTTATAAAGGGAACTTTTTATTGTATAAATAGCTGACAAAATATTCTTATTATATATTTTTAAAAATGATATGTTGTTGGTTTAAATAAATGTCCCCTCTTGGGAAACTCATTGTCTGGCATAGTCTTCCATTTCAGTGAAGTCTTCAACTCTCCCAGGAAAGGAATCCATGTGAACTGTGAAATGCTGAAAAATCTGCACAAAAAGACAGAACAGTTAGATTTTCAGTAGCTGATAAAAAAGATCAGTCTTCCCACATGGAAAGCCATGTGTGGTGCCAGCAGGAAAAGTAGCTCCAATGTTAACACTGGACCTCTGTGGGACTCTATAATTCCTCACTCTTATTGTGCCTCAAGATGGAGCTACAGATTCTGCTGTCGGCTGATATCATGCAACCCAGATTACTGCTTGTCCTCTGCACAATAGTCTCAGGTGGAAGCAACGGACAGGAGGAAGCAGTAGGGGGCACCTTGGCACTTAACTCTTCCCTGACTTGTTGTTTTTCCACTTGCATCTTCCTCCAAGACATATCTTCTCCAGTAAGGATTCCTGACCCATGTTTGCACAGGAAACTCCAGAGCTGTTCTTTGGGAACCATCTGGATCTCTCTACATTTTAGATGAGGATAGGCAAACTCTAGGGAGCTGGAGGCCCACTTTCTGCTCCCAGGATCTACCTGTGGCTGCACTGAGCCAAAAAAGGACAAAAATAAAATCATGAAAGAAACAAAACTGGAAAGCGGCGAGAGGCCCACTTCTGGTTTGGACAAGATGCTTTTCAAGAAGTTAACAAGATATCAGGTAGGAGATGATTAGATTTGTTTAAAAAGGTGAACAAACCACTTCTGTTGGTTTCCGAGATCAGCAATTCACGTTTTTTCACCAACACGATTGTTTTTTTGTTTTTGTTTTTTGAGGAGGGGTCCAATGAATGCAGGAATAGCCCAAAAGTCACACTCGTGGGTTAGATCCTCACTGGAGGACATGTTCCATGTGCCCTTCCAACCTGAGATAAGGTGAGTGATTTTAAGGAACAGGAACTTTTCTCTAATGGCTCCTAGATAATTGAATTCTTTCCCCAGAAAGATCCAATCAGCTCTTTTTTCTCTCCCTTAAAATATGATCCTTTACAAGACCTTTTGAATGAGATGCACAAATGTGCTTTAACATTATCTTTTTAAAAAAGGAAAGAATATTTGAAATGTAATGAACAATGTTTTCTTTTCATTACAGTTTTACAACGTTTCAGTCATTATTGGATTTTATGATACTTTTTGGTTTTATATTTTAGCAAAAACAAAGTTGTAAGTTTCAGTCTGTTCCTCAATAGTAAATAGTACCTCTGCAGCGATTTTCAGGGATGTGTGTGTGCACCTACCAAGCCAGTGTGCACATGCCCTCAAACTTGAAGTGGAGACTCTTCATTTACTGGTGAGGAACAGACTGAAACATACGACTTTGCTAACATTATGCAATAGGATTTCAGCCACTGAGTTAGAATGGTGAGATAATGTGAGGGACAGTGGGAAGGAAAGGGAGCTCAGCTTCCCCCCCCCTTTTTTTTTTTTTTTTTTTAAAGACAGCCACAGGCAGTTCATCAGAAATCCCTGGGGAAATTTGTGGATTGTGAGTTGTCAACCTCGATGACCCACGAACCACCATTTTGGTAGTTCGTCCCCATCTCTAGTGCCAATTTCTCCTATTGTGACCTAAGGAGTCCCCTCTTCTCCCTTAGTATAGGCATGACACCACAAAGCTCCTCCTTTCCTGCAGTCCGTTATCTGTTCTCTCTACTGATCTCCCAAAACTTCAAAGCTCATGGTTAAGGACACAGCAGGGAATGAATGAGAGCTTTTCATGGGGGGGGGGGGGGGGAGGGTGTCAGGTATTTTGCCTGGTGTGCTGGACACAGCCTGTGGGTCTTCCTTTTCTTCTCACCACATGGCTGATATGGATTGTTATGAATTATTACAAAATAATTCTTACTAAGATATGTCCATCACATCAGAATTTGCAGGTTTGGGAGAAGTTTCAGTCATACAGCCCTAGGCGTTATCCATGTTCAGCCATGAATATTTGGTTTTTGGTATCATCCTTGTATTTGTATAATGTGTGCATGCAGCTTGAGGTACATTGGTAATGTGGTTCACCTGAGAGAAAAAGCCTACATTGGAGGCCTAGCTAAGCCAAGCTCTGACTAGCATCCTGTTCACAAAGAAAGCTCCCAGTTAGCACTGGGGCAGGAATAGGAAGCTTGGGCAGAGCTAAGCCTAGCTAAGTCTCAAAGCCTTCCAGATTAGTCCTTTTCTCCCTGGTGAATCACATTTAGGTGTCTATAAGTCACATAGAACTCCCAGAATGTGGAACTGTGAAATTTATAGTCCAAGAACTCTGAAAATCCCATTGTTACTTAATAATATGTAAAATGTCCTTCATGTATTCTTTAACGCATAGGAGTGAGGTTATTTGTCCCCCTCTTTGAAAGACAGTTCCATAATATCAGACATCATTCCTTCTAGCCCAAGCATACCTTTCAAAAATCCTCAGTTTTCTTTTTTGCCTTCTCTTTTCAGTCTCTCTTCTTGTTCTCTTTTCATTTTTTCTCCAAGCCTTTTCCTCTGATAGGCTTTTGCTCCAGCAAAAGCTAAGCAAAGAATCAATGTTTTGGCAGCCAGAATATACATCAACAGTGGAAAATTTTCCAGAGCCTATAAGAGAAGAAACAAATACATGCAAATACATACTTTTATCTGCAATAATGACAGCAGTAGAACTAACTATAAACCGGGCATTATGAACAAGTGTATAAAGTGCACAAGTACCTGTTTACAGCTACTGCAATGTTTCAGAATGCCTTCAAAACTGTGGAGTAACCATGGATTTTTTTTTATCATGCTAACTATATTACAAGAGGAAGCTCTTGAACAAATCAGAATCTGCATTGCTTTCTAATTACTTCTAGGCTTTTTAAATGTTGCCTGCAACATGTCTCTGTATCATATTGCAAGAGCGACATTAAAAAAGTGTAGAACCTTATGCATTGTAAGAAAATATAGAATCCTTTATATCCTGAAAACACATACTGGTTTTTGGATATGTATATTCACCACAGCAAACAAAATAACAGGGTCTATCATACACAACAGATTTCAGGCACCAAAACTGTAAGAGAGAAAAACCTCCATTTTTGTACATGTGTTTGAATGGCGTTTTCATGCAAATGCCAGTGAAAAAAGAGAACAACACATCAACAGGATTCATTTTAGGGGCTCACAATCTTGATGGTCAAACTGCCAAGAAAACTTCAGCAGCACATTGTCTCTTGGAAACCCCAGGTAAATGCTGAGCAAGACATTTCCAGGAATTTGCATTCATATTTTTGAATGCCATTTCCTTGTGTTATGGGTGTGCTACTTCTCTTCCTTTCCTCAAACTACAGCTCTTCAAACATCACTGATCTGACAAATGATACACCAATGTGTGTGTGTGTGTGGGGGGGGGAATATCTGAAGAAATGTTGCACAAGGGAGGGAGGGAGGGATACACAGTCCATTTTAGTACATTTTTTAAAAAGTTGAGTAGAAAAAGAAAAAGGCTTACATGTTGGCAGAAAGTCTTACTAGTGTTTTAAGAGCAAGAGCCATACTCTCTTAAGTATTGGCTAGAGATGGGACTTTAAGATTTTTTGGACTACCTATTGCATAGCTCCCCATTCTGGGAGTTCTACCTGACTTAAACCTTACAGACAGCTAAATCAGATTACCTGGGAGAAAAGGCCTAAACTGGGAAACTTTGGGATTTAGTTAGGCCCAGCTCCACCTAAGCTTCCTGTTTTTTGCCCAGTGCTATCTGGAAGCTTTCTTTCTGAACAGAAAGCCAGTGTTGGTTGTTTCTGAGTCCTCACAGTCAGAGGTTGTAAAAAGAGATGTGCAGGTGTGTATTTTTGCAATACAACTCCTAGAATGCTCCTGGAAGCGTTGGAAAACACAAATGTACACACCTCTAGTTCAGAAACAATGCATAATTTGCCTAAAATTTAACAGTGCATTTTATACCTATTCCCTGGAAAAATCTGGACAACAGCATTCTGCAAAGTCCATTATTTGGCATCAGAACAATCACAGCATTAGCATTAGACATCAGTGTACAGTAAAAGTAGAGAGACAAAGCACATTATCATTTTAAATAACTAAAAGCTAGACTTGAAGTAAGAATACAATCAAGGTTCAAGTTTTCACCCTTCATCCTGTAAGTATAAACAATTTATGGGAAGGTTGTTGTAGGTTATTTGGGGTGTTTGGCCAATGGCCAAACAACCTGAAAAACCTACAACAACCATCGGATCCCGGCCATGAAAGCCTTCAAGAACACAATTTATGGGAACATCTGCATATGCTTGCTGGCTGTCCTGTCCCAAGAGAAGATAAGTACAGCTAAGTACAATTAAACTCCCTCCATTCACCTAACCAGATGGGGAAGCTTTGGCCTCCTACAACTCCCAGAAGTCCCACCCAGCATGGCTAAATGGTAGGGAATACAGGAGCTATAGCCTAAACCATAGGAAGATTCAAGATCTGGCTTAAAAGCACTCCAACCTTGGTTCCCCTGTTCTTATTTCACCACCTAGTGGTGAAGTATAGGATTTGGGGAACCAACACTGCTTTCCCACATGGGAACTTCATTAGCTGTACACAACCAACAATTGCAATTATTATATATGCTATTTATACATCATTTTTACGATCAGAAAAAACAATACAATAAGCGTATCTGTAGTGAAAACCAATTACAAGGAACCAAAGAACTAAAACGAAAAATGAAACCTAGATAACTACTGTGTCAGTGTCATGAAGTGGAGAAAGTGATAGATTAAGACTCAGAAGATCTGGGTTCAAGTCCCTGCTCAGCCATGGAAACTCATGGGGGAAGGGGTGGCAATGGCACTCCTTAAATGCCTTAAAAATCCTTACTAGCATCATATCTGACCTAACAGCATGTAATGCATGGTTAATTGTTAACATACCAAAAATATTGTCTTCTGAGCTTCCTTGTATTAAAAATACTAGACTTAGCATCCTCAATCCAAAATCCTCAAAACTTAGCATGAGCTCTTGAGCTCTTTGGCTATTTTTAAAATGTAAATAACATAAGCAGTAGTTAAAAGCAGCATACATTTCAAATCCCCATCTCCATGGCCCACAGACTGTTTGGCTACCTTTTGCTGATCTGGGAGTCCAACCATATTTGGAGGCCCACAGATCCCCCACCCCTGGTTTAGGTGGCATTTTAAAAACTTTTCTAACAGCCAATATTCTGTAAGGCCAATTCTCTGCACCTTTATTGCATCAGCTGAAACGTTGTTAATGAAACAAACATATGATTATGCAATTCTTTGCTTTAAACAGCCAAATGCTGTAATGCAAAAAATGTGCAGTGACAAGTACATTTTTATATGCATCGATGCCCCAGTGGGCGTGTGGACATCATCAAACTAAAAGCAGAATTAGGAAGAATAATTATTACGTGCCATTAAACTGAATCCATTTTATGGCAACCTTCGTAGCAATTTCTAGGAGTAAAGAACTCAAAAGTCCCTCCTTTTGGTGATGCTCTCGGATCACAAGCTTCCTCATGATCACACAGATGCTAGGGCACTCAACTCCATTGGAAACTCACACTCCTGGAGAACTTGACTGGCCCCTCTCCCCAGAGACACAGGGAGATTTCAAGCTCCTGGATCCACGGTCAGGTGTGGCAACCCACTGAGCTAGAAAAACATTACTGAAAAGGCACAGACAAAGAGCATGGGACAAAACACCTTGGAACAGGTGTTCAGCCATTTCAGCTTGTTCTAGTTGACCGACAGCTGAGAACAAAGAGAACAGTCTGATATCAACAATAAAAGAAATTTCAAAACAAAACTATGGCAACAACTCACAAAACAGTGTGCTTGTGCTATGGAGGTAGAGAGAAGCAAATGTTCTGGAATGTTGCTCTCTTCACAGAAGCATCCGTCCACTCAGAACCCAGAGAACAATTAATTCCAAAGCCTTTGGCCTGAAAATTTGCATGCAAGGTTTTACCAATTAAAAGAGTCCTCACCTTCCAGTTCAACATCCACATCTTGATTCTGCAATGAGCATCAAGGTCTACACCTCAGGCTGAGCTAAATGACGTTGATGAGATTGATAAGGAACTAGTAGGGTACCTGAAAAACAAAGGTTTATTGAGACAGCTGATCTGTGGCTCAGATAGGAAAGCAGAAAGGGCAAAATCTTCTTGACAAAAATATCCAGCCAATCTGGTTCAATATTATATAGCTCTATCAACAAGTTTTAAATATCTGTGAGCATATAACGTGCGTAAGACATTCAACGTGCACTGCTCTGAGAGAAATACAGAACATTCACGAAAGCTCTCTTGGTGACTGAAAGGGCATTTTTTTTCTCTCTCATACTGAGTGACAGGAACAACAACCAGTTGGAGTTCAACACACAGCAGCGAACTGACGGGTAGGGGACAGGTGCCACTGCTTTATAGGGAAATGGCTATCCCCATACACTCGCTAAACATTCCAGCAGCTAATCAGCATTAAACACACCCTCAGCCACTCCAGCAGCAGCAGCAGCAATGGTGGCATTGTAAATAAATACACAACTCTAGTTCAGCTGAGCTTAATTATGACTAGTTCCTATTGAATGCAACGGGGCTTTTACTTCAAACTAACTTCCTCCATTGGTATCAACAAGAAGCACTCATGTCAGAATGCAGCCGACTTGTGCCATGGCATAGTATATCTTCTGCAGAGTGGATACGTTCATTTATTTTGCCGGTGCAGACACTGACTGTAATAATGGAGATCTAACAGCATGGATTCAAGGCCTGATGGCTAAAATGCATGAGATGGGGCACTAAATGGAAGGGGAAGCTAAATCTCAATAATCTAATCCAGGGGTAGAGACAGAACCTTAAAAACTTACTTTTAAGGTGAATGAATATGATGACATGCCACAGCCCTCTCTAACCAAGCAGTGGTAGGATGATGCTCTGGGTTCCAGACCATCATCCTACCAGTGCTTAGTTATAGTTGCCTTCAAAATGGCAATTCTCCACGCTCTGGTGGTAAGCCTATTTTTCAGTTCTATGACACATTCCTTTAAGGGTAATTTGCCAGGGGCTGCATGCCGGGGTAGTGGGGTTTCCACCATTCCATCTCTCCACCTCTCCAGTTCCTTCATACCAAATAAGACACTGAAGGGGGAACACCTGGCTCTTCCGAGGGTCTGAATGTTTCACTTTCAGAGGGCTTCCAAAAGTTGGCTGAGGGCTGCATTATGAATGTGGGTTGCTCACTCCGATCTCATAAATGCAACAGGCAGCAGAGAATCAACTGGTTGAAATCAGGTTCCTGAGACTTAGCTGGCACTGGAGGATCAAACATAAACAGCTCTCAGACTGCAAACATCCAAGACCAGACCGGATTTTTAAACACTAGGTTAATAAAAGTAGTGATTCCGCAGAAACCGGCACCACCTCCTTCATAAAGCAGACAAAAGCCAAGTCCGTTGCGAAAGATTGCATACAGAGACTTACTGAATCTTTTATATTTTATTTACTAGCACTGAGTGCAGAAAGCCAGTCTGTACATTTAGCAGAAGCGGAACCCTGAAAGGGCTTGCTTGCTTGGACAACAAGAATCCTGTAGCATTGGCCACACAGGCTAGAAGATTCTGGAAGCTGCAATATGTAATTGAACATTTCTAGACTTTGAGCAAGAAGTAATTGTCCAGTTGAAATGCAGGTGAGGAGCTGCACATTTGAATGTTCACTCAAATAGGAACGTCTATTTGCATGTATTAAAATGATTGCCTTTGTTTTTAGGAGATCATTCTCCTTATTTGTACACAGCCTAGATACAGGACTTCTGGCTGGTAAAGATGTGATCCTTCAGCGGCATATTGAAACCACAGATCTTTATATTTTTCTGAATATGTGAACCTGCCCTTACATGAGCTGTGGATTCAGCTTGTCATAAAAGAGCTTTAAAAAAAAAAAATCAAAACTGCATATATTTTTATATTTACCCCAGCCACTAACTTGGCCAGATGATGAGCTGTCTGGCTTTTAAATTTGGTCTATAAACTGCCAAACTGCTCACAAGATGTCTGTAGGCCAAGTGTTGGGCGTCTGCTTACCCACCCACATCTCAGCCAATAGCTATCTGCATGAGTTGCTCGGCTAAATGTGGGTGGTGGTGGCAATTAAAAGGAGAAAGGGAGAAGCAGAAAAGTAGGGGCCCAAGGCTGGAAACCAAGTACGTGTGTCTGTGTGCGTAGTTTGCAAAAAACAAGAAGGCACGTGGCATAGAATGAAAAAGGAAAAACCAAAAACAAACACAAAAAGTCATGCACCAATAGCAGTATTTAAATTTGTGTACTGGTCATGTGTGAATTCCAGGCTTCAGAGTTTTCTTTTTCTGATACCAGAGACTTCTTCACCATACATCTGATGAACTTATCCATGACAGCTTATGCCAAATAAAACACAACAGTGTTTAAGGGACTATAAGATGTTTGTTGCTGTTTTTCTGCACAGACTCATCACTTGGCTAACCTTCTGGACATATATTCCAGCCGCTGCCGCCCCCACTTGTCCCAACAGGGATAATTACTTCATTCCAGAACAAACCTTCAGAAAATAAATAAATAAAAGCACAACCCTGAGGTAAGTTTATTGAAATAAAATGAAAGCCCTCTAGAGATTGTGGGCACACTCCACTTGAATTAACCAGCACACAGACTGCTGGGGAAGTGAAAAACTGGGGGTGCTAAACTCAGCGAGCTGGTGCAATATGAGTATGAGGGCAGAGAGACATAGATTAAAAGAGTGTGAAGGACCTGAAAGAAGAAAAAAGTAATCAGAACAGAGGAGACATAAAGAAATCTGTGGACCATGGCTGAGGAATGTGTGACCTTCCATATGTTCAGCAAGATCTCCAATTTTTCCTCAGCACTGACTCTGCTGCCACGGGCCAAGAGCAGCCCAACAGCATCAAGAGAGCCATCCAAGCTGCCAATCCCTGCAGTACATCAGTGCATCCCAACCTTGGATCCCAAGATGTTCCTGGACTACAACTCCCAGAAATCCTGGCCAGCTCAGCTAGTGGTAAAGGTTTCTTGGAGTTTTAGTCCAAGAATACCTGCGGACCCAAGGTTGGGAACCACTGCTGTATGTACTTACATCTCCAGATTTTTACATTACAAGTGGATGGTAACCATTTACTCTTGGAAGTAGTCTAGCAATGGCAAAGGACTCTGCTTTAAGTAAATGGATACAGGACTACAGCTGCCACCTACAACCCTATTCTGAAACCGCTCATCTATAGCCCTTTTAAGTGGCCAACAGCCATTCTGCAAGATCATTTGCAAGCTCCAGCAGTTTTTTCTCTAACCTTGCACCTTCTCTTTGTTTTCACCTTGGTTTGTAAATCTCGGGGAAAGCCGTGTCTGGAAAACAACTTGATAAAAGAGGTGTGTTTGATAAGCATTATTCTCTCCCTTGATATGTTAATACAAATATGATTTACCAATATTCATGTTGATACGAATGACTTAAAACAAACCTCCTGTTCTGTGTTTTGAAGGTTAAGGTGTCTTGTGAAAGTGCTGGAATCACAGAGGCAGTCCACATTTTGTATGTTTTCAAGAACCTTCCCCGTCTCTCGCAAAAGTCAGATAAAAGTGCAGGTTGAAGCTAACAGCAATACTCTTGTGTTGTTTTGTGTTGTACTCAGACTGTAACATTTCTCTCAGTAAGTAGAATGATTAAGCAAAATGAGGTCTGGCTCATTGCCAGGACTTATCTACTAATGTCCTGAATAAACAAACATTGAATAGCATCAGTGATCTAAACCAGTTACATATACATTCCAGACAAGTATAAATCAGAAGAGTGAAAACTTCATGTGACATACAACACTGAACAGAAGACAATGTTAGCTAGGAGTTGACTGCTACCCTCTCTGGGTAGAAGGCCATCCTTCTCTAATTGGCTGTAGCAGTGGATGAGGCAAACTCACCAGAACTTTAAACTTAAGACAGTTTTGTTCCAGAACTTAGCTCCAGAGCATGAGCAGAGCCCCAGTGGAAAAACACCTCCGCTCAGTGAGAAAGTATATAAAAAGGAGAGAAGCACAAATGTGAATCCAGCATTTAGGCATGGAAGAAGTTAAAGGCAGGCATATATCTTGCTACATCATTCATACTGATATACAAATCATCAGCTGAAGCTAAAACAAGGGCACAGTTAAGGCAGCCAATAATCAAGAGGAGAATGAATCTCTTACTAACTTCACCAGCTGACTCCAGGACACGGGAAGGGGAGAGCAATCCTGTAGGTTCTTACACCCTACTCTAAGAAATCATTCGAAATCATTGCCAAAAAGGTTAAGCAGAAACTTAAGTCTAAATTCAAGTTTAGAAAGGGCTACAAAAAGCAATATACCTACACTGGCAAAAGGCTACAGTGAACCTTAAAATGCCAATCCGAAGTTGAGAGGTGGATGACTGTCCAAGGCAAAAGCTTGTTGCGCATTTCAAAAATCTGTATCAACTCTTCAGCAAGATTTAGAATAATGCAGCCTCTTGCATTGCCATAGGAAAACCATCTACCTAATCTTCCCAGTGTGCCAATTCCCTGTCTATTGCTCTTTGTCTCCCTCCTCTGATAAAACCTCAATTTCCAGGGGGCTCAACAGACCTTGTTTGTGCTGATCAGAGTCCAGCACAAACTCCAGGGCTGCCCCCGTGCCACCCCTAATCTTTTTGAATCAATGACTTCAAATTAACTGACTCCAGCCCTTTCTCACCTTCTTCTGGTAATTAACTGAGTGTTTCAGGCAAAACACATTTTTAATAATATATGATAATGATGTCTGGGTCATTGACATTGCAATTCCAGGGATGCCAGATGAAAATAAAGAATTTGAAAAATGACCAAAATACAGAGATCTGGCAATTGAAACCTCTCGCTTGTGGATGAAACACACTTCAGTGGTACCTGTAGTTATCGGGGCTTTGGGAACAATATCAAGAAATTTCACATAGTACTATAAACAGTTGCAAGTCTCAGAAATAACACCACCAGGGCTACAAAAATGGCAATATTAGGAACAGCATAAATACTGTGCCGATATTTAGCATATACTTAGGGCATTTTTTTAGGTAAAACGTGTATCTGTAATATAATACCAGTCAATGGTTTTATAATTTTGATTGACTCTGTCTGGTATTTTTGAATAATAACACCAGCTATGAAGGCAGATAACCAACAGGGCTGTGGAGGCGATCCAGTTTGCAACATTCTGCCTGCTAGGCAAAGGTTAGGGGTGTGTGCTCACTGCAAAAAAACCCTCAGCCTCAAGGAGTTAAGCTTGTGCCCTTCAGGTCTAGGTAGCTGACCCAAAGGAGTGGAAAGAAGCAAAGAGGTCATCAGATAAGGCTTTCAGGGCTGCAGTGGAAGCATCCCAATTCCAAAGTGACAGCTCCTCTGCAATCTTCTCTGAGCAGTTTCTCAACTTCTCTGCAATCACAGAGATTGAGGGAAATGATAATGATCTCTTAGAAGAGAAATACACCTTGGTAGACTGACAGGTATTGATAGTATACACCTCAGAAGGCTGGACGTCTGTAGCAGTGAATAATATGGTCATCAGAAACGTAAGCAGCTGGGTTTGTGACTGGTCTTGAAGACTGCGTGGTGAACGGCAAACTAGGTGCTAAGGTTGTGGACATCACATGCCATCCAAACAGCCCTGGAGTGGAGCACTGTGCAGAACTGATACCGGGTAAAAATGAAACTACATTTTAGAATTGACAGGGCAAAGAGAAAACACAGGCCTCGGACACAGGCCCCAAAAAGACCTAACCCTGAAACATTCACACCTAGCTCAAAAGTATTTATGGCCAATATAGAATAACAATGTAACTCTTCTCTTTTGCCCAACCACCTTTTGATGTAACAGATGGCCCACCATTGGAATGCCTGTAGGAGGAAGATAGCAATGATTGTTGTAACATTCACAAGTGATTCACAGTATTGAAGGCCATATATCAGGGCCCAGGAAGAAAACACATGAACATACCAATAGATAAGGGGAAATGGATACTCTTGTCCCCAGACTTTCAGGCATATCTTGGGCACAGGTCAAGGAAAGATGGGGGCACAATATGCATATTTACGTATAACCAATAGATTAGCGTAGTTGGCATCATTTGCCCAATGAGGGACTGGATCCAAAGTTGGGATACAAATGACCAATAGAATTGTAGCATTTTATTGCTCTTTGTCTCTATCATTATAAAATGTATGTACTCTATATGCTCGGGGTCTTCTCTGCCTTAAGGGAAGTCCCAGCTGACCTTTTTACTCTTTGCTATTCAAAATAAAATCGGACCTTTGGTTCAGCTGTTGCTCTCTTGCCTGATTCCTTGCCTGAAAACCGAAACCCAAAATTGGCCGGTAACATCTGGTGAATTGGCCGGGAAACGAACCCGGGCCTCCCACGTGATTTTTACCCGGTATCAGAACTATGGTGCACGTTGGCATCAATGATGTTGAGAAATATAGTCATGAGATCCTGGAAGCCCAATCTCGCTTGACAGGAAGGAGGATGAAAGCTAGGATGTCCAAGATAGTCTTCCATGAAATGTTTTTTAAACATTTTAAACTGAACCCCGCAGAAACAAGCATCTGATTTGGATAAATCATCCCCAAGGGATGAATATGAACATGTTCACAGTTGCCCAAATGGAAACAAGAGGGAATTAGATCATGTTCATTCTGCAAAACACTATTGCTAATGAAAGAAATCCAAGGGTGGACCTAAGCAGAAAGGCTCCAGGCATGCAACAGAGATATTTGAAAAGGGACACCCTATACAAGTATGTTAGCAATGCAAAAGGGAGCCCCAAGGTTTCTGGACCACTTTGGCCAAGAGAGCCATGTTGTAACACTGAATGAATTCAGCTAGAGATGTATGCCTACGTGCAGCCCTCCCTGCAATTGTTATCAAGATGAGACCCTCTCTGGTGCCTGGTAAGAATGTGCTAATGGGTTTGTTGAAGGGTTGAATGTTTCTGTAAAACTGTCAGGAACAGGAGGATGTCCCCTCCATTGATAAGGAGAAGGCTGGTCATCTGAAGAGTGACCTTTGGGCATATCAGATACTTTTTTTAGTCCTGCTCATTTCCTAAGGCAACTGTTGGTAACTACTGAAATAATTACAAAATTACACACACACACACACACACACACACACACACACACAGGTTGGCTGGCAGCCACATTTGGGACCCTGAGAGGTACACTTTGCCCACACCTGTTCTAAACATAATTGATGAATTACAAGCCCATTGCCAGGTTCATATGATATTCAAGAACTCTGAAAAATCTCACTATGTCAGATTGCTAACCTTCCAACAAAAATATATAATATTCCTATGATCAGCTTTCTTTGTGCTAATATAACATCATTTTTTTACAAAGGGATCCTGAAGGTCCCAAAAATTACTGGCTAATTACTTTAACATCTTTTCTAGATAAACTGGTAGAAACTGTTATTAAAGTTAAAATTGTGAGTCATATAGAAAGGCAATCTCTGCTGAAAAAGAACAAGGATTCCACAAAAATTTCTCCTGTCTATTACTGTATTATCATCAACATTATCATCATCATTAAAAAATACTTGCATCCCGCCTTTCTCCTTAAGGACCTAAGATGGCTTGCATCATTAACACAAAATCAAAAACAGCTGAATGGTGGGAGACTCAGGAAGACAGACAACACAAAGTATTAGTGCAAAATTATTCAGTGGAATCCAAGATGTAGCGAAGGCTGCCAATTTGGATGGATTAAAATGGGGACTGCATAAATTCACGGAGGCTAGAGCAATCCATGGCTGCCAGTCAGGATGTCTGCATATAATCCTCAATATCAGACACTGTGTACTGCTGTATATCATGACTGAGGAATGCGAGAGGGAGGACTCCGTGCCACTCACATCTTTCTAATGGGCTTCCCTAGAGCAACTGGGGTAAGGCCTACTGACATAGGACTGCTGGAGCTCTTCTTGTATTCTCAGGGGCCAGCCTGCACTTTTACTAATTAGAGGCATGTTACTAATAAAACCACATGGGAGCTTCCACTTAAAAAGAACAGGTTTCGGAAGGGACAATTTAGAAAAGAGAACTTACTCTTTTCCATCCCCTAGCTCAACTTCTCTTCTCCAGACTGATCCTTGCAAACTGCTGGTGCTATACACCTTCCATGCTTTTGCTGCAACTCTTTTAAAGTTGTTCTCTTTGTTTTCCACACTGTAACTAAAAGTTCTCTGGGCTCCTCACAAAATAACAATAACTAATTGAAAAACACCATAATAAAGAAAAAACCCTAGATTAGAACACAAAGTAAGACCAAAACACAAAGAAACCAAAGCTGGGAATTTAAAAAAAAAACATGGTTACAATAGCAACATCTCCATGACTAAGAAAATTAAAGTGTCGTTGCCAGGACCAAAAACAAGCAAACATTAAAGGAGGTGCCAGGCGGACCTCTCTAGTAAGATCTTCCACAATCACAAAGCCAACACTGAAAAGGTTTGTTCACCTGCCATACCTCACTTAACCAAGACACTCAAAAACTCGGGACCCACATAGGCACACATGGGGAAAAAGCAAGAATCCTTCAGATATACTGATATCCAAAGCGGTGAAGGGCCTTAAAGATCAAAATCAGCGCTGTATTTAGGCCTGGAAGAGAGTCAACCAGGGTCAGCTGTACTCTTTAGTATTTAGTTAAACTGTGAGGATACAAACAGATATCTGAGACACTGATCAGGAAAATGTTTATAGGTAAACACAGCATAGAACAATTGTACATAGGATATGAGCCCCTTGCTAGCAACAGTCCTCATGGGTATATATTCTACCACTTACCACCGGCTGTAATTACTGCTAGCAACCACTATGCTGCCTGTTCATAATATTCCCAACAGGAGTTAATTATTATCAGTTCCTAAATTAGCCCTGCAATTTTCCATTTGCCTATTTACTAAAGCAATGCAGCCAGTCACTGATTAGCCCATCTGCACAGTTTCCCCATCATCTGTTAATGCCATCATTGCCATTCCTAATCTGCCACTCAACTAACTGGTCAAGTATAATCATCTTGACAAGAGAACTGGCCACCTATTGTTTAACAAGAAGCCAAGAAAGCCCTTGGGTAGACAGCGACTTTTCTTAGTGGTCTCAGAACAGCATCTGATTTCAAAGGCAGGAGTGAAAGCATCTTACTAGCCTTGCAGAATCCTAAGTAGAAAAACACATACTTAGAAGGCACTTTCTGAGTTGTACCAGAATCAGAACCATGGTTTAAAATAGTATTTTGTTTTTATACTTTGTGGTTCTGAACAAGACTAATGTAATTTAACTTGAAATTTCCTTGGTATTCTAAAAGTAAAAAAGGATTGATTCAGTGTCATGATTATTATTCAGATGCACTTATACCTGGATAGTTTTCTATAATGGAATAAATGACTGCAGTAGTTTCAAATTAAATTTTGCTGTTTGATAATAACCGTTAATTAACTTGGGATTTTGTAATTAACAAAAATTATCTAAGGGAAAGGAGAGGTAGTCCCTAAAAGCATTAAGGTTGTATTTTTTTCTCCATCGACTTTTCTAAAAATAGGTAATGTGTTTTGAATTCCAGTTCAATGACGCAGCCTACTTATTTCCATGGAAACTTTAAATGAACAAAAATAAAATTGCACACTTGCACTGGAAAATCTGATTTATTAGTTTAGCTATGTTGCAAGCATAATCTATTAGTAGTGATTAAATGCAATCAAATGGGACTGTGGGGCTGTTTTAAAAAAATATTTTTCCATATTGTGATGTGTTACATGTGCCTAAAATTCTGTTGACTACAATAGCATAATCCACATTTTTACTGAGGTAGGGCCTACTGGCACAGGACTGCAGCTTTAGGCTGCACGTATGTAAACAGGATCAGTATAAAATTCGTCGGCTTTCAAAGTAAAAAGTGTAAAATTATACTGCAATATTCAAATTCTCATTTAATTGATATAAGCATACTTAATCTGTAGGAGTTATTCGACATGCATTGGAAAACAGCTGCAAACTTTGCACACTTTTCTGGGCAACCGTATACATATTCATTCCGATACGCATCCTACGGATGATGAGACTAACGCGAGGACTCACTGCCTTGCAAGTGTGTGCAGGATCACAGCCTACTTGGCAGTAAATTCTGTTGAATAGACTTTTAAAGAGACAATCGGATCCGACTTTTAAAAACTAAGTCTCTGACAACGACGGAAACTACGCAAATAAGAACAGAAAACTTCCTTATTTCGCTTTATTATCTAGATTGTGCGGTGTGATCCTATGCACGCTTACCCAAGTATGGTGCCACAGAATTCAGCGTGCTTAGTCCCGAAGGTCCAACGCAGAAAATGCCAGTCACAGGCGCTTGATGGTGCAAAAAAGAAAGAAAGAAAGCACTATGGCCGAAATAGGACGTTAAAAATTATCATTCTTTATCCAAGACCAGCTATTTTTAAAAAAAAACGAAATTGCACAGTATTATTATTGTTCTGCATAAGACTTTAAAATGCTCAGTTTTGTCATTCCTTCTCAGCAGTAACTGTAACAACGTTAAGCGTTTTTTGATTTAATAACGACAGAACTTGAACAACATACAGACATTAAACAGAGGAAACGGCTACACACTACAACTCCCAGAAGCCTTGCTGGTTGAACACACGACACTTCCTCGTACGTCCACAAGACAGCTGTTAACCGTTTCATCCCCAACTCAGAGGAGAATGCAATGTAATGCAACTTGAGAAACTCTCAAATGCCCCCCAAAAAGCAGCAGCTATTCACATCCCCCGCGGGAAGGCTCCCATTATTGGAGGAAGGGGAAGGACACTCGTTTTAAGTTTTTCTTTTACCTGGGTTGTTAACATGCCACTGTTAGATGGTGGTGGTTGTGTGCTGTCAAGTCGGAACTGACTTACAGCGACCCTAAGAGGGCTTTCGAGGTAAGTGAGATATTTAAAGAGTGGTTTTGCCAGTTTCACATCTCCAGTGAGTTTCCATGGCGGAGCAGGGATTCGAATCCTGGTCTCCAGAGTGCTAATCTTGTCACCCTATCCACTACACCACACTGGGTAGACTGTTAGATGGAAGAAGCTAAAAAAGGTTATGTAGCATGCAAGCCTATATACAGTATATATATGTTCTAGCAGATGGTGACAGCAGCCACGAAATTAAAAGACGCCTGCTTCTTGGGAGGAAAGCGATGACAAACCTAGACAGCATCTTAAAAAGCAGAGACATCACCTTGCCGACAAAGGTCCGCATAGTCAAAGCTATGGTTTTTCCAGTAGCGATGTATGGAAGTGAGAGTTGGACCATAAAGAAGGCTGACCGCCGAAGAATTGATGCTTTTGAATTGTGGTGCTGGAGGAGACTCTTGAGAGTCCCCTGGACTGGAAGGAGAACAAACCTCTCCATTCTGAAGGAAATCAACCCTGAGTGCTCACTGGAAGGACAGATCCTGAAGCGGAGGCTCCAATACTTTGGCCATCTCATGAGAAGAGAAGACTCCCTGGAAAAGACCCTGATGTTGGGAAAGTGTGAGGGCAAGAGGAGAAGGGGACGTCAGAGGACGAGATGGTTGGACAGTGTCATTGAAGCTACCAACATGAATTTGACCCAACTCCGGGAGGCAGTGGAAGACAGGAGGGCCTGGCGTGCTCTGGTCCATGAGGTCACGAAGAGTCGGACACGACACAACAAAAACAACATATACATGTGTGTGCGCGCATGCACATGTTGTACTGGAAGGTATATATATATATGGGTACCCACATATATATGTTCTAGTACAGGCACATACATGCACACACATGCATATGTTGTACTAAAATGTATGCCTCTGTGTTTTAGTATAATAAGCCCAAGTCCAAATACCAAATAATATTAATCAAGCACACAATATTACATTAAAATAGTAAATTGCACAGCACCAAGAAGATCAAGAAGAGAAGATGGGTAAAATGAAATTGATGGTTTTGTGAACACAATATATGGGTACCAATGCCCACTGAAAAGGACATTTCCAAATGTTGACAGTAAAAATATTGCTTGAATGGTGTGTTGTGGTTTAATCTCTCACTGTGAATATTTTTGCAGGTTATAAATAAGTGAATTTGGGGAACGTTTTCCAAATTTTGACCTGCAAAAAAGGACTGTGAGAAGAGCAAAATATCTTGAGTTTTGACTAGCTTGCTCATAATTTCGCTGGCAGTGATGTATTCCCTGACAATACAAATGATACAACAACAGGCTTTATGACATCTTGAAGATTAAAAAAAATTATTCTGGCTAAGCTGCTGTGAACTGCTGTTCAATCTACTTCTTCAAATGAAAGAAGTCTCCTATCTGAAGATATGGGCTGCAGTCCACAAAAATTATGCCAAATAAAGCTTGTTAGCCTTTTAAGTGTCAGAATACTTTTGGGTTTTGCTGCAGCAGACTCGCAAAGCTACTCCTGTGGAAATTTTGATGATGACAATGTGTCTAAACAACTGAGGATGAGATCCTGAATGGGCAACTTACCAGTGCAGCATGGAGGAAGAAAGAACAATTAGGACTCCTTTGATGTACAGAAGTTTGAGCATTTTTAAATGGAGATCGCTGGAACCTGGGATGTGTACATTGTTCCCTGATTGGGATCTGGCTACAACTTCTTGTTGCTCAGTGAAGTTTTCCATATGAGTTTTAAAAAACAGCAGAAGCAAAACAATGAAATAATCAAAAAGCTAAAAAGAACATGCTCAGATAGATCCATTAAAAAAAGCTAATGCTGAAGCTTGTGAATTTGGCTTCTGACATTTGTAGTAAAATGTGAAATGAATAGGATTCTGTTTTAGAGGGGTTTGATGTAGGTGACTTGGGTTTCTTACTCTGAACTGCAAATATCGCCCTCTTCTGCTGGGCAGCAGTGGCAAGAGATGGAAATACTTCTTCCACAGAGATGTAGAGGTCTGATAATAATACACATAATAAAAGTCTCAAACAATTGGCATAACCCATTCACACAAGGATTCTATGCCCTGTCATTGAATATGGAGCAAATTTGCTTTCGGCAGATCTTGGTAATAGATTTGTCTTGCAAGAAAAGAGATTTTGACTTACTATTAGGAAGACTTTCCTGACAATAAGAGCAACAGTGTAATAATGTATCATAAGATGACAAACTCTTCTTTAGTGTAGACTTTTAAACAAAGCTTAGATAAGCAACTGTTAGTGATGCTTTAACTGTGGATTTCCTGCTACAGCAAAGGTTGGCCTCCACCCTGAAGGGAGGGGGGAATCCCTTCCAGCTCTAGAATCTGTCAGTAATGGAAATGAAGGAAAGTCTAACAGAAGGGAAACTGATAGGATTTTTCTGCAGTTTTCAACAGAGCAACCTACAGTTGAGAAAGTAATTAATTTGTGATACAATAGATAATGACAAGCTCCATTGAAAGAATGAAGCTTCTTCTAAGAACAGGGATAGTTTAAAAATGGGACCCACTGAAAAATTCAGTGAATAAGGGTGAGTACACAAAAAAAGTCTCATCTGAAAAAGTGCTTTAAAGTCTGCTCACCAAAAACTTTAGCTGACTTAAGATGAACTTATCATGATCACAATCACCCTAATTGCTTAAGAGATCCTGGGGAAAATAGCTGGCATGATAATTGAAGACTTGAATGTTAGAACTTCGTATTATGGGCTAGAGTTAGATATCATTCCTTGGGCATTCAATTCCTCTGCTTTTCAGTTGTGTTCTGTACCCAGCCAAGAATAAAAATGTTTGTCCACTTTCAATGACTGACAAGCATTTAGAGCATTTGGTTTTGAAAATGAAATGGCAGGTAACCTTTATTTTGATTTTTGAACATATGAGAATATATGAGAATATAACAATATCTATGTAATGGAATTTGATTAAAAAAAAATTTCTGAAAAACAAGTTCCACACTCATGTTTAACCTTTTTGTTATACCAAAATCTGATGTTTTGCGCCTTTTGGTATCCCATTCCTCAGTTATCATTACAGAGTACCTTTTCCCTGTGAAACAACAACAAAAAATGCTAATCCTGGTGTTCATATTAAATTTTCTGTTAACTTGACCTTTGCATAGCAGATGGACTTGTTGGAATATCTCACCCACAAAACAGCTACCCATCACACCTGCTCCTCACAGTCCATGACCTCAAAAATGGTGACACCTAAGGAGGCCGCGTAAGTTACGCCACGTAAGGCTGATTATGTCAACAGCCACACCAATTATTTGGAAATAAAAACATGTCAGATGCCCCTTCCGAAGGTTTCTCTGGTTTCCTATGGAATCCCCTTCATCACGGAGAAGCCACTAGAGGGCCATAGGACAAGCAGAGTCTTTTATTTCCAAAAATTGCAGCTGCTGACAAAGCAACAGTGACTTTCAGAAATTAAAGGAACACACACCCTGTACTGCACCCCCCATGGCTTTCTACAGAAACAAAAAGGATTCCCTGGGAGCCTGGGGATCTTCTGGGAGAGAGAGGGCAGTGATTTTAAAAAAAAATATTCAGAAAAAAATCACCATGACTGATGGCATCACCCTTACGCAGAATAGCTGAGCAAACAGGATTTCAGCCTCTTCCTCCCTGAGTAAGAGGAATGAAGAAGATGTAGGTATTCTACTTTGTTCCTTATTTATAGTCTGGATCTTTGAATCCTTGCATACAGCCCTAGCTTTGTAGCAGATCTTGCGAGAGCTTTTCGTGTTCATTTAACATGCAAAACTAAAATAGGTGCCTAACTGCTTCTGCAGGTTTGTGTAGCAGAAGAAAAAAAGGACTGAATATTGCATAAAGATTGAATAGGTTTATTCCTTTATTTATGAATTTTTATTTTCCTTTCAGCTGACAAAATCTCCTGGAGTAGCTTACATAAGGTCAATAAAAATGGTGCAATGTAGCAATGCTGGAAGTTCACTTTTCCTTCCCTTCTGCTTCCATGGCTTTCAAAGAGAAGATCAATTCTAGCTTGGGAAAGAAGACATCTCACTGGCTCCTTCTTCCTCACTTGCTCATCAGGATAAGGAGGAACCTGACTGAAAAGTTTTTGTGGCAGGTAAATGCCATCTCTCATTTTCTCTAGGAAAGCAATGAAAGCATTTTTAAAGTTATCTCTGAAGATCTTCAATCACGGCCAAACTGCCCATGAAGAGAAATGTGTATTTCCTGATAATATCACTTTTGTTCCCCTCTAGGCATGCAGATCTTACAAAGTCCCATACCTAATCAATAAGATTTGCAAATGAAGGCCATGTTTACTTCCCCAAGGGGCAATCAGAAATCAAAAGCAACCTGATTTTCAAAATGCTATATGAGACAAGCTTAGGCTAGAACGTTAAGACATCTTGTATCTCTTCAGGAAACTCCATTTCTAATTATGTGCTGCTAACTGTATTGTCCACTTTGGGTTCAGTCACCCAGCCTTGTTAGGATTCTCAGAAGGGCTGCAGCACCAGAACTGCAAAGGAACCTACTTAATGTACTCACGTAGACTTCAAAATACTGACTTGGAAGTATTTATGGTGGTATCTCAGTAAGTCTTATCCATTTCAGTCTGTGCCTTTTCCTCCAGTTCCACCTTAAATCTTTGGCTGTGGAGACTTCATAACTTCAACATTGTAAGTGTTTTTCCTACCCTGTCACCTGATTTCTTGCCTAACTGAAGAAAAATCTGAAAATGTTGAAAGCTTGCCCCAAATTTTGTGCATATTTAAATATTTAATTTTGAAAGGCATGATAACCAAGAATGAGATTCCCCACCTCAGTTCTCCAATTCTTCTTAATTCAGGCTGTAGCAATTTCTCCCACGGATGAAGATAATGAGGGACTTCCTTTGCTCTTTGCTCCTGCGTTTTCGTGGATGGTGGCTTTAAGATCATCTTGGAGCAGAACCTGACTTTTGATCTTTTCACCCCAGTCATCAACTATGTACTGGTGATAAGGATCATTGGAGTGCTCTTGTCTCTTGGATTTCACGGTGCTCACTAAGATTGCCACAATGATGAAAGAGAAGATGCCGATCATTACCATGAGATACAAGATAACATAATTCAGGTTTTCAGCATCAAGACTATCTTGCAACTTGTCTTCTTCTATTGTTGTGTTAGTGCGCCAACTGTTCATATAGTTGATGAATGTGTTCTTGAAAGCCTCTTCCAGAGCCTGGGTGAAATTCTGTAAAGTGACACTGGCCATATTTTCTATGAACTGTTATTAAAAAGAGAGATATCTATCAGCTATAGATTGTGGAATAATGAACAGACAAGTGTCTTAAGAGAGGGCATGTCAAATTTGTCTACAACAGTGGTTCCCGACCTTGGGTAACCCAGGTGTTCTTGGACAGCAACTCCCAGAAACCCCGGCCAGCACAGCTGGTGGGGGGAAGGTTTCTGGGAATTGCAGTCCAAGAACACCTGGGTTATCCAAGGTTGGGAACCACTGGTCTACAATATAGGAGAGCAGAACAATGATAACTTCTTCAACTGTAGCTATGCTGACATGGACAGAATTTTATCCTCACATAAGCTGGTCTCATTATAAACACTGAAAAGCAAAAAATACTATGAGAGTCAGAGGTAGACGTATTTGCATAATCTTCTTGCAAACCTAACAGATTAATATAAAATAAGAAGTAGGATAATTGATTCATGACAAATTCCATTTGATCAATAAGTCACAACACAGAAGATCAAACAAAAAATTAAAAGCTATAGAAGCAGGGAAGGAGGCATGAGGCTAACACAGGTAATGATATAGCCCTGATCAACAATATTCTTTTGTGGCATTGCAATTAAAAGATTGCACCTTTCATTGGTGCAGTGTAATGATTAGGGATATGTACATCATGTACAGTAGTGTTTTACTTCAAATTTCAACTCAGTGTCTGAACAGCCTGAAATCAGAATCATGGTCTATTAGTCTTAGCCCTGATACGGAATGTGGTGATAGTAATATTGGCCATTGTTGTGTAGCACTGTCCACATTAATCAAATACCCATTCTCTTCACTCAGGGAAAGTTTTGTTTCCAGCCCAGATATCTTCCAGGTTTCTCACTTATCCCACCTGGCACAGATCTCAGTACATGCATGCACAACGTAGAAAGTAATCCTACCTCTTTATATAAAACTGGCTTAGGAATGTCTTTTGGGGCCTATGCTAATTTATTGGCAAGTAGCACCCATATTATGTGAAGGAATCTGATGTCTGTCATTGCCCTATAAGGAAAGAAATTCTGTTTGGGAAAGATAGAAATGAATTTCTGCCCTAGACACACGTGTTTTTAATCGTGCTATGCAAGTGAAATACTGTTAACAAGAAAAGTGATAAGGAGTCTTGTGGTACATTAAAGATGAACAAGTTTTGTTTGGCATAAGCTTTTGTGGACGGTGGCCCACTTCATCAGAGGCAAATGAGATTCAGTCCATGGAAGCTTATGTCAAACAAAGCATGCTGGTCTTTATGGGTGTCACAAGACTCTCTTGTTTTTACTGCAGCAGGCTAATAGGGCCATAGAATGTCTAACAATTCTTGCAGTAGATTAGTTATTCTACCCAGGTGGCTTTATAAACAAACAAATAATGCAAAAAACATTTTCTAATATGTACAGTGTCACTTAAAATGTCATTTGTACTAATTCTGATTGAAATATCTCCAATAATGATAGAATTAAGCCTGTTACTTATCTCCCAGTCTACTTCACTTTACCTTACAACTTATTTTCCAGCTATTGGATCTTACTGGGGCTTCAGTGCCATTTTACTCAGCTTCAAATTACAAATAACATCTTGATTTATAAGGACAGAATGGATTCACATTTAGTCCCAGAAGAGCCACTGAAATTAGTGGGACTTCAGGAGGACATTGTTAATGAAGTCCCATTGATTTTGATGACTCTGCTCTAAATTTGACTTAACGCTAGGTTAAACCTATTGTTCAATTCTGTGATTATCTTATGCATTCTGTTTTCACATCTCATCTACTGCTTTTCCTGCTTAATTCTAAATAAAATTAGCAACAATTTATGGAAGATAGGTATTGTCTAACTTACCAAAGACCTACCACCTCTGTGCTCCGGTATAAAGAAATTCACAGCAACAAAGAAGGTACATGAACAGTGGACCAGAAAAAGGAAACCATCTGCTAGAAGAAAATTCTACCTTGTGCTGCCTGGTAGAGATTTTTCTTTGAAGTAAATGTATTCTTACACTTTATCTTGCTGAGTAGTTAAATATTGGTTGACACCCAACAGGTAACCTTGATACTTGGCAGGGAACATGAAATACTTTTTGGACCTGTAAATCATTGTAATATAAAACTTAAAAGGTACAGTCATGTTTATTTGTTTATTTTTCACACTCACTATGTTCTATACTGAATTATCTTCATAAGCCAATTATCATGGTATGATTTTTGCATTTAAACTGTGACCTACTTTTGCTTTCATAGGAAAGAAACAAAGTTAAAATATCAAATTCAAATGCAGGGTTAAATAGGATATACTGTTAGCCTCCAGAAACCTAGAACCATGTAGATTTCATTTTTCCTGAGGTGGGGAGTACAGAAAGTACATTAAATGTAAGTTGTTGGGTTTTTTTTGGAGATTATTCCCTTTCAGTTGATTTAGAAAAAGTTTCTAGCCTTTGGGTTATGAAGGAAAGACTGAAAGTGTTTCAGAGTATACGTCTATATATATTTTCTTGGATGTAAGTCTCACTGTATAAAATATGGCCTGTTCTTGCTTCAAGGTGAGTCTGTATTGGCTACAGACCAAGTAATGCCTTCTGAAATCTCAGACACCAGAATGGCTAAGAAAGACTTTTGCAATAAGTCTAGAAAGAGACCATATCGTTGTTAGCAACAGCAGAATAGTTGTTGCAAAGCAATAGAAATGGTGAAATGTGTGTAATTCACCTAGAATGTGCAATACAATTCTTCTTGTTTTAGAATACGGATTGCCTGGTTCCAGATCTTATCCTCATCTCTGGTTTATTTCCTGCTACTAATATATAACGGCAAAACTGGTACATCAGTTTGATTTTGTGAACGGAATGGATCCTGGCTGAGTTTTGGCTGGTAATGAAGCAGGTACATAGTTATTTAGTCTCATATCCAGGTCACAATCTTTCACGTGTTTACTCCAGCGAGGCAATTTTTATGGGTGGCACAATAGATGTGAGGTGGTGGTTCAGCTGGCCATGTGGTGAATGAGTCACACAACTGTTTCCTACTGAACTATACTCAACCCATGTCTGCATTGTGTCAGTGCAGAGACTTTAACCTTATTCATGTTACAGGATGAGGTACCTGACAACCTAATCACTCCTGGCAGTAGGAGGAAAAGTGTTGTAAGAGAGAGAAATACACATTTCCCTTAAAACAGTGGTCCCCAAGCTTGGGCCTCCAGCTGTTCTTGGACTTCAACTCCCAGAAATCCTGGCCAGCAGAGGTGGTGGTGAAGGCTTCTGGGAGTTGTAGTCCAAGAACATCTGGAGACCCAAGCTTGGGGACAACAGCCTTAAAAGACAAGCAAACTGATACAAAGGAAGGTGAGTTCAAGTAGTGTGGTCTCCAAGGTGTTCAGGATTTAAATTGGGGTTAGTGGTAACCCAGTGTGTTGTAGTGGATAAAATGACAGACTAGGATTCAGGAGATCTGAGTTTGAATCCCCACTCAGCCATGAAAACTCACTGGGGGGTTGGCATCAGTAAAACCACTTGTGACAGACAGCTCAGAACACTCCTGTCAGTCAGGTCAGAGCTCTGGTGTGTGAGCCTATGAGATGACAGGAGGGGCGGAACCAAGGATATAGGAGGGGAAAGAAAGACAGTTATAATCAGTTGGAACTAGGGAATTGACAGTTTAGGCAGTTAGGGAAGAGAGTTGGAGAAAAGTGGTTGTGGAGATAGGGAACTGAAGTGAGAGAGGTAGAGAGAAGAAGGAGTGAGGTTGCTGAGAGAAATAGATAGATAGTCAGAGATAGAGAGAGAATTATTACAAATAAATATACACTGATTGAATGGAAAATAAGTAAACAAGAAGTGATCTAATGTGGAACTTAAAATATGATATTTCAGTGATTGTGCTTTAATGAAAAATTCTAAACATCTGTGATTTCTCCTGTGATTAACATAACATCTATATTATCAATAAATCTGTTGTTTTGGCAGCACGTGTCTATGATCTATTTGGTATTAAGGGAAAATACCTGGTGGCAGCGTGAAGGGAGGACAAGCATCCAGAGGGTGGACTTGTGTTTAAGGGAAAATAAACAAAGGACACAGGGTGTACGTCACAAAGTGGTGACCAGTGGCGGGATACGAAAGAGAATCCAGTAAGCCAAAGAGATTCAAATATAGTCCAGTAAGCCAAAGTAAAAAGTGATTTTCCTGAGCTTAAGAGACCTAGTAGTCTGGTGCTATAAGTGCAGGAGTGGGACCCTTGAAAGTGGCTTGGTGAAAAGCTTAAAAGGGACTCCTGATTGCAGACCTGGGAAAGACTAAGGATAGGGTAAAGCTCTGAGGAAAAGTCAATGGTTTAAAATTACCTCACGCTTTAAGTGAAGACCAAGAGGCTAGCTTGAGATCCCAAGCTCTAAGAGGGAGCACTGAAGGGACAAGCAGAGGCCAAGGTTAGAATAAGCTGAGGGAAATTGAAAACAATAAAGGCTGGGACTATTTAAAGTGAATATTTCTGAGTACCTTTGGTGGCTAGAGGCAAATAGAAACATTGTCTCAAACCAAGGGACTGGCTGGGTGCCAGAAGAAGAAACAGAATAACTGTAACTCTCTAACTCTCAAAGGAAAAAAGCGCTTTGAATTGAGGCTTGACGTTGCATGATTATTGAATTCCCTAGAATAAACCAACTAATTCAAAAGAAAAACGGTTGGGCATGCCTTCCAAGAGAGGGAAGAAGGCAGTTATGGAACTGGCTGAGAGTCAGACATTACCTCAGGAAGGGGGACTTTCTGACCAGGAGAGTCAGGAGGAAGGTGATGGCTCAGGGAGAGAAACTGATTTAACCTCCCAAGAGTTTCAAAAGTGGAAATTGGAAAAGGAATTCCAGCTGAGACAAAATGAGTTAGATGTGGAGAGAGAAAGGATTAAGGCTGAGGCCAGGCAAAAGGAGCTAGATTTTGAGAGAGAGAGAGAAAGGGCTGAAGCAGAAAAGAGACAAATGGCCATGAGGGAAAAAGAGATGCAATACCAGTTGGAAATGAAGAAATTAGAATTAAAAATCCAAAACTATAATAATAATAAATCCAATCCTGATGGGTATATATCAAAAACAGCGGATTATATAAAAGAAGTAAGAAACTCAAAATATTCTGAGGAAAAATTTGGTAATAGAAACTGGGAAGATAGAAGAAAAGAGCCCAGAGATTTCCACCAAAACAAACAAACAGATGGAAGCCAGTTTAGACACAGACCAGAGCAAAATCAACAGAAATATAAAAGCAGTGAAGGGAAGGGAGACAAGCCCCCTCTATTTGAACAAAGGGGTCCAAAATTTGGTTATGGCTGTGGGAAACCAGGGCACTTCATTTTTCAATGTCAAACCTCAAGGAGTAAAGACTTTAATCTACAGAAAGATGTGAGAAATGAGCCTAAGAAAGTTTACTATGTACAACAACAGAAAGAAAGTTCGGAGACAAGGCAAAATGACAGTTTAACTGACACAACAGAGAGTCAGGAAAAACTACCTCTGGCAGAGATTGTTCAATGCTACTTTATAGAAAGCAACATGGAGTTGATGAAATGTTCTAGTGAAAATATTTACATTAATAATACCAAATATTTAGCATTGAGAGACTCTTGTTCTCAGATAACTATATGCCATACAGATATTATTCCACAGGAAGATATCATTACAAATGAGAAAATTACAGTTAAAGGAATTGGGACAGAATTGATTAATCTACCTGTAGCTAACGTACATATAAAATATAAAGAATGGACTGGTAGGTGGAAAGTAGCGATTATAGACCAGATCCCTACACCTTGTTTGATTGGGCTAGACTTAACTGAGCATGTCAAAAGTGTTTTGATCAATACGCACTCACAGAGAGAAAAGATAGAAAATCCTGGGGAGAATAATGAGGTTCATGAGGAAGAACTAAGAGGAAATGAATCAAATAAGCTAGCTGAAGTAGCGGGAATAGCTAAGGAAGACTTAGTGAAAAACCCTAGTGATAATTCCAATAGTAATGAAAAGAAGAAAAATGAAAGTTACAATAATTATATTGTAAAAAGTAATAATAATTTCAATCCACTGACCCAGGAACACAGAGAGAGGTCTGTAGTTGATAGAGGAGAGTGGAACTGGATAAAACATGTTAAGGGTGGTTTCATATATACACGCCCTAAAGGAAGTCAGAAAGCACCCACTACAGCAACAGGAGAAAGTGGGGGAGAAAAAAGTTTCCTGGAGAGTCAGATTAATAATTGGTTGGAAGAGGGGTGTAAGATTAGGGAAGAACCCAATGAAAGTTTTGCCCAGGAGCAAAAGGAGAACAATAATTTGGAGGGTTGGTTAAAAGTGTCCGAAAATCCCACTCTATTAGTTCCTGAAAGGCCTGAGAGACTCTGTAGGGACAAAGATCTTATACCTAAGGAAAAGTCCTTAGCAATATTAGAGCCTAGATTAAAAGTGAATCCTGGAAAAGAGAAAAACTTACATGAGGTTCAGAAAACATCAGGCTGTCCTGAGATTGTGAAACTGAAATCTTTAGAGGGATGTAAATTGCAGTTAGCAGAGGCAGTACATAGGGAATTGGTGCAACTAAACCGGAGGTCTGAGAAGCTTGGTCACTCCGCATATGCACAAGCACTGGAAACCCTGCAATGCAAACCTCCATATAAGAAACGGAAAAATAAAGAAATAGAACTAGATGAGACTATGGGTACATCCAAAAATAATCAAGGAGGTAATATGGCATTTCAAGGAAATTCTCATTTGAATCTGAAGGTGATCCAGTATAGTGGTTTCTCACCTAGAAAGAAACTTGGTGAATTTATGGGTGAGAAGAAAGGCATAAACCTTGACTTTTTAAATAAAGAAAATTCCAGAGATATAGCCTCGCCTTTAGAAAAAATAAAAGCTAAAAGAAAAGATAAGAAGATCCAGTGGTCGAGCAGAGGTAAAGAGACCTTAGAAAAGCTGCAGACTACATTAAAGAGAGGTCGTCGTAGTATCCAGAGAGGTCATCGTATCCAGAGACGTCGTCGTGTCCAGAGAGGTCGGTGTGTCGTGAGAGGTCCAGAGTTCCGGAGGGACTGCACCATCATCGCTGATGTGTCCAGATTCGAACCAAGAGCCGTGCTGAGCCAGGTGGACAACAAGAGAGACCGAGCAGGTGAGAGACATTTACTTGACAACTGGAAGGTGAGATTGTCGATTGATGGGACATTGCAAAGACAGAAACTCTATGTGAGATTACGAACTGTGAAATACAAAACCAACAAACTTGCAAGAGGGACACAAAATCTGAAAGACTTTAATTGTGAGACCCAAAGAAAAAGAAAGACTCTGAATAAGATTGCAGACGCATGGTCTCGAAGACCCAATGGATAACAGAAAGCAATGAGACGCGTTACCAGAAGACTGAAGAGTGAAGAAGAAAAACCTGTAATGACAAATATTAGAAGTGATACTGTAATCAAAGGTTCTGGTTATGTTCTGCGATGTTGTGTTCTGCAATGTAGTGTTAAAACTTAAATGTTATAAAATTGTATTAAAATGAAAAATGATTAAAAATGTAAGTATATAGAAATAAATAGTAAGTAAAGTTGGTGAAATGTATGATGGGAAAAAAAGAAGAGTCATATAATAATAAAGGTAATTTAAAGATAAAGTAAAAATATTAATAAGATGGTAAATGTGTTATAAGAATAAGTATATATATGTTATAAGAATAAGTATATATATAAAATATGTCTCTAATGGTTAAATGGAAATTGTCTGTTTGAAAATAGTAGTAAGTAATGGCAATTGTTGTGCATAAGGGTAACCTACTATAAGTGTTACCCCATGGCACAAACCTTTCCAAGGGGGGAGGTATGTGACGGACAGCTCAGAACACTCCTGTCAGTCAGGTCAGAGCTCTGGTGTGTGAGCCTATGAGATGACAGGAGGGGCGGAACCAAGGATATAGGAGGGGAAAGAAAGACAGTTATAATCAGTTGGAACTAGGGAATTGACAGTTTAGGCAGTTAGGGAAGAGAGTTGGAGAAAAGTGGTTGTGGAGATAGGGAACTGAAGTGAGAGAGAGAGGTAGAGAGAAGAAGGAGTGAGGTTGCTGAGAGAAATAGATAGATAGTCAGAGATAGAGAGAGAATTATTACAAATAAATATACACTGATTGAATGGAAAATAAGTAAACAAGAAGTGATCTAATGTGGAACTTAAAATATGATATTTCAGTGATTGTGCTTTAATGAAAAATTCTAAACATCTGTGATTTCTCCTGTGATTAACATAACATCTATATTATCAATAAATCTGTTGTTTTGGCAGCACGTGTCTATGATCTATTTGGTATTAAGGGAAAATACCTGGTGGCAGCATGAAGGGAGGACAAGCATCCAGAGGGTGGACTTGTGTTTAAGGGGAAATAAACAAAGGACACAGGGTGTACGTCACACCACTTCTTAAATATCTCACTTACCTTGAAAACCCTGTTCAGGTCACTGTAAATCAGATGTGACTTCATGGCACGTATTAGACAACAGGGTAGCCCAAAACATCTAGAGGAGCAAAGGCTTCCAAGTCTTGTTTTAAAAGTGAACACTTTAAATTGGTGTGGAAACACATTGGCAGTTAATGTAACTAGCGTAGTATCTGTGTCGTGTGAAATGATTGCCCAGCCCCTGCTATTATCCTGGCAACCATATTCTGCATGAGCTGGAGTTTCTGAACCACGTTCAAAGGCAACCCCACACAGAGCACATGAGTGTCATCAAAGCATGAATAAAAGAGACAAGACCAGTCTTCTCTAGGTAGGAACCCAACTGGTATAGAAGTGTGAACTCGCAACTAATAGCCCTGAGCATCCTTGCTAGATAAGCTTCTGCAGTTGCTACCAAGTCCAGAAGCACTGTGAAATGGTGCATGCCTTGTGGACCATAGCTGTGCACCAGCCTGTTTAATATCCAAAGTAAACTACTGACTTAACCCTGTTGACAAAGCAAATGAGGTACCTTTAGGTACTGGCTGTGCAAGCAACATCCGTGGATCAGAAGCTCTCTTTCCATGATGGCTGGTCCCTCATACAAATAATACAGGGAGAAATCCCACAGTCTCCAAAAAGCAGGCTACCAAAAGCTCTCTGGTGCTAGTTACAGCTTTTATACCATTTTGCTACTGCAGCTGTCATCTGCTGGCTATCATCCAAACGTTGCTTCAGTGTAGAGGTTCATTTGGACATCTGGGGAAAGATGGTTTTCCTGGACAAACAGATGATCTATTCAAATAAGTTATCAGGAACACACCCAATAATTCTCACTTTCCCAGGCCTGTAAAAAAAGGCTGTGTGAAGGCCACTTGCTAAATTAATAAGATGGGTGTTCCTTGGTTTGAAGATTGTTACAAGAAAGGAACTTTTCCTTACTTCCTTTTCTGAGTCCCTTTTTTAAGCATGGGCAAAATGCACAGGTTGTTAGCCAAACACAAAATTAAAGAGAAACAACACAGTCTTCCTATAGGTAAAGGTGGAGATTAAATTTAAGTGATGTACCAAATAAAAAAAGGTGAATTAAAGTCAACCTGTGCATTATTAACTGGCACAAGGTCTCAAAAAGGATGACCTGCATTCTCCCTCCATGCTCTCTCTTACCTTTGATCACTGAAGTTAGGTAAGTTACCTGTTTGAACTACAACTCCCAGAATAGTCCAACTAGCATGGCCAATGGGCATGCTGCCAAAAGGATTCTAAGTGTTTTAGCCCATAGCATTGTGGACTTCTTGGCTGGAGGATTCTGGGAGCTACATTTCAAAAAAGTAACTTTTACAAGCTCTGGTGCTCGACCTGCCCCACATCTGGGGGGGGGGGGAGTGCTTCTTTGCTTCCAGAGATTAACAACATGCTTGTGAAACTTCATACCATTTTAAAAGATGTTAATTTGCATTTCAAATAAACGGCAAGACCTCTTGTTGAAAATGCTATATACATATATATATATGATTCATCCTTTTTATTAGTTCCCAGCTCAGGCAAAAGACGTATTAGGGACAAGTTACTGTACACATTTCACAGAAATGCATGTAAAAAGCCTCTGCTAAGTTTTCCTTTGTTTTTTAAAATAGAAAACTACCTTATGAGGCTGTGGTTTTACACAGGGAGTGACTTGCTTAACCTTCTTCCTGTCAGCTGTTTTCACCTCCACATTGTACCCAACAGTTTTCCCCTGTGGCAATTGGTGGTCATGTGTGGAATGTTTCTTGGCTGTGGGGGAGACAACTATGCATGTGTAATTCAGCAGAAAAATAAGCATCATGTAGAGAATTAAGCCTCAAGAACAACAACAAAATTAAATGTACCATGCATTTTAAGGAAGTTTTTCGAAGGATTTTTTTTTTCTTGATCAAAACTTGCTTGTGTGGGACAGTCTTTATACTACCACAGCTCACCTAAGCCACCAATTATAAACACTCCTCACCAGTGTCTCTACCTAGAATCACAACATCTAAATATTACCTTTCATTAATTAAAAATTAAAAATATTTATTACAAATATTTGCATACATTGTGTGGCTGGTCCTTGAGCAACAGTCTTATATATTAAAAAACTAAGCCAGGGCACTTTCTTCTTCTCAGAATAATTAAGTTGTAAAGGGCCTATAAAGCCATCAACTCCAATCCCCTGCTTAATGCAGGAATCCAAATCAAAGCACATCTGACAGATGGTTGTCTAATTTTCTCTTGAATGCCTCCAGCGTTCAATTACCTCCCGAGGTAATTGGTTCCGTCGTTGTACTTCTCTAACAGTTAGGAAGTTTTTCCTGATATTCAACCGAAATCTGGCTTCCTGTAAATTAAGCCCATTATCTTGTGTCCTTCAGTTTGGGATGATTGAGAACAGATCTTGCTCCTCTTCCGTATTACAATATTTCAAGTATTTGAAAAGTGCTATCATGTCTCCCCCTCAGTCTTTTTTACTGAAGACTAAACATGCCTGGTTCTTTCCGTCTTTCTTCATAGGGCTTGGTTTCCAGTCCCCTGATCACCCTTGGTGCCCTCCTCTGAACTTGCTCCAGTTCGTTGGCATCCTTCTTAAAGTGTGGTGTCCAGAACTGGACACAGTATTCAATATGAGGCCTAACCAGTGCTAAATAGAGGGAAACCAGTACTTCTTGGGATTGGGAGACTATCCTTCTATTAATGCACCCTAAAATAGGATTTGCCATTTTTGCAGCCATATTGAACTGTTGACTCATATTCAGCTTGTAATCTCCAACAATTCCAAGATCTTTCTCACTCATAGTATTACTCCCATAATATCTCCACTCTTGTAATCATGTGTTTATTTTTCCCCCTAGGTGTAGAACCTTGCACTTATCCTTGCTAAATTCCATTCTGTTGTTTTCAGCCCAGTGCTCAAGCCTATCAAGAACATTTTGAATGTTGTTTCTGTCTTCCAGGGTATTTGCTATTCCCCCCAATTTTGTGTCATTAGCAAATTTGATAAGTATTCCCTGGAACCATCACCCCCATCCAAGTCAATAATAAAAAGGTTGAAGAACACTAGGCCCAGGATTGAGCCTTGGGGTACCCCACTTGTTACCTCCTCCCAGTTTGAGAAGGAGCCATTGATAGGCATTCTCTGTGTACAATTCTGTAACCAACTGTGTATCCACCTGATAGTTGTTCTATCCTGCTCACATTTAGTTAGCTTGATTATCAGAATATCTGGGGGCATTTTGTCAAAAAGCTTTTGCTAAAGTCAAAGGTATATTATGTCTACTGAATTCCCACCATCTACCCAGGAGGTTACCTGATTAAAAAATGAGATAAAATTAGTCTGGCAGAATTTGTTCTTGATAAATCCATGTTGGCTTCTAGTTATTACTGCATTGTTTTCAAGGTGTTTGCAGAGTGACTACTTTATAATCTGCTCCAAAATTTCCCTTGGCACTGATGTCAGGCTGACTGGTCTGTAACAGTTCCCAGGTTCCTCCTTTTTGCCCTTTTTGAAGATAGGGATAATTTTAGCCCTTCTCCAAGAATCTGGCACTTCACTCATCCTCCATGATGTCAATCAAATAATAGACAGTGATTCTGAAAGTTCTTCAGCCAGTTCCTTCAATGCTCTTGAATGCAGTTCATCCAGCCCTGGAGATTTGAAATTGTTCTTTGCCTATTTGTTTACCAGACTCAAGCTGCAGTCCTGTCCCCTCCATTTGTATGTCACATTTGCTTGGAGGGTGACAGACTATCTTTTGGAAAAAGAGCGACTTGCCCACCTCAGTTTTATTTACCCTGACTGGCAATAGTTTTTCAGGGTTTCAGACATGACTTTTTCATATGTTGTCTGGAGACAGGCCTGGCCTCATCATCTCAGCATAGCAAGGCAACTACCAGGCCAAACAGAGGTGATGCCTTCTCCCCTCTCTCCAGCAAAGCAGCAACACCACAGTTGCAGCAATCTTCTGTGATCAGGCTGGTTGTTTTACCCAGAGGTAGTGCTGTCATCAGCTGTTGGGGTTTTTACAGCCTTGCATGCTGCCTGGCAGGGATGTTAGCAAGTCATCAGGCCCAGGTCCTAAGTCTGGAATCCAAGTCAAGTCCAAGTACAAGTGTTGGGGCTCGAGTCCTGAGTCCCAAACACCGTCTTTGGCTCCACCCCCCAGAGGCTTGGGACTGGGACCCATAGTCGGTTTCCACATGTGCCACCCAGTTGATTTTTCTCAGAGCACAGGTTCAAAAATAATTGAGAACCCAAATCACTGAATAAAAGAGCCACCTGCTGGTGGCATATTACCAAAATATTATACAGCAAACAAAGTCTATCTGATCAGCACTAATGAGCCACAACAAATAGCCTTGTTTCTTCAGAGGAATGTAATACACTCTCTTTCTCAAAATCTGTTTTTCTGTTCAGAGCTCCAGCTAACCCTTCCCTTCAAATCTGGGCATTCCACCCCTTCTCTCTCCCTGCTCTCCTCATTTTCCAGATGTCACCCTACATTCCATCTACATTCCTTGACCACTGATGCCAGAAGCAGACATTATAGGTAGCCCATAATTGGAGCTGATAATGTTGCAGAGAGCTGGCTGAGACAGTCTTTTTTATTTTGTGAAATCATACTCCTGAGGAATCCCATATTTAAATCTTGAAGGTCACTAAACAAAACTACCAAACTGTATAATCCCAGAGGTGAGAGAAGCTCCTGTTGTGACACTCAGATGCTTTCCTTAGTTAAGAATTTCCAGCTTCCGGTCACTGGCTCTCTGTAATGTGTTTCTGGCCTCAGCATCCTCAGTCCTCATTGGACTGTTTTCAGGGAGGGGCTGTTTTCAGGTTCTGCAGAGCAGGTGTCCCCAACCCCCGGTCTGCAACCCGGCAGCAGTCCACGGCCTAGGCAGGACCGGGGCACAGACACAGATCTCCTGCCCCCCCCCCGTGAGCGCCTGCCATGTGCCGTGCGCATGCGCATGAGCGCACACCGCCCCCTGCTAGCACACCGCATGCATGCGTGTGAGCACACCACGGCCCCCTGCGGGCACGCCACACCCCCGCGAGCATGCCATGCCCCCCCGTGAGCATGCCACGCCCCCCCAACCGGTCCGCGGTTGGGAAAAGGTTGGAGACCACTGCTGCATAGCATATGGATACTTCTGGTGGCCTGGTTTGGATCTGTAACCCTGTCAGCACTCACAATCTGTGTTGGCTGTTAGAAGGACTGATACCTTAAAAGTTTGCATGGCATCCACTTTACATGAGACTGTTTACAACTGCCCTTTGAGTTCAAATGTGGGTGTGAAGTCATACCCAAGGGTTATGGCCACATTTTCAAAATGGCTTTTATTTTATTTTATTTTCATATTTGTATGGACACCAATTTTATTTTGAAGTTTGTAAAGAGCAAATTAATATATGTACATTTTGTAGAAAGCAAAAACCCGAACCTCAAACTTTCAGTCTTTTCACCATACAAAAGCAAAGGCCACTATAGAAGGATGTTTTTTTTAGAAATAAAGATCCCGTCATTGGACACATACTTCTCTGTTCAGAGTAGTCCAAACAAGTATCTTTTGACATGGGATTTTTCCACCACCGGGATTTTATCTAGCAAGCTAGGATAGCATGTACTGCCTGTACTAACATTTCAAGAGATGATACCAAGTTTTATGGAGGAGAACAACTGCTCTGATTTGAAGGACACTGAAGCATCCCATTGTGGTTTTACAGCTGCCATCCCAGTCCTAAAAATATTTACAAGGAAGCCAACTTCTCATTGAGTTGGTAAACCAGGGTCAAGGTTATAAATGTCCAGCAGCAGGTTACAGTTTGCACGACTGAACGTCTCTCACATCAGGAAAAATATTTTTACACCCATCCTCCCAATGTAGAACATTAACAATCCGGTAGAAAGGTAGGTTTCAATCTTTCTGTCAAGGTCAAACTAGATGTTAAGGGGAATATGTATTCCCTACCATTACCAACTCATTTTTCCTCCCAAAGGGTTTGATCCCACTGACAATAAAAACTGGCTTTTGCTGGGAAAAAATGACACAAATTTAAACATACGCATGAGGTACATGCACCCGCAGGCTACTGCACCAGGGGAGCAGGTTTTTCTGCTCCTCTAGCAGAGGTCTGTTTATTTTGAGGCTCATATGGAATCAATTACATAGAATGTGTTTACTTTCCCATGACCAATCAGAACACAAAACCACAAAACATGCTAATATGCAGCTAAGAAAAATCATGTGTGCAATAACAAACAGACCTCTTTCACCATTTGAAGGAGCACTCCTCCTAAAAACATGTTTAATATATTATCTAGTTTGACCCTTATTCTAAAAATCCATCCATCCATCCATCCAGGATATATGAAGAATTACACACTATGCTACCTCACAATGCACCGTGTTATACTAAAGGTAGGAGTGCAGGCCATGGGACACATAGTGCCATGCCTTGAGCATTTTGGCACCCCTGTGAGACTCTCAAAGAAATGAAGTGTAGAGGTTTGGACAAGAAATGGATTTCCCTGCTTCTAGGAGTGATAGTTGTTCCTTTAGGTCAGAGTGGGAGTCCCCCAACCCCCTACAAATTAAAAAAATGAAGTCACTGTGCAGCTTTTGTTGTTTTTGATTGTTTGTTTTTGTCACAGTAAAATGTCTTTAAATGCATGACCAAATGAAAAGCTTTGGAAACAAATGGAATACATAATGCATCCTAACACTAGCTTCATTATCTTCTTATTCTTGTGAAGTATCCCTGACTTCTCTTGCTGCCATCTTGCAATAATCAAGGAGGCAGGCCGATTCAAGATGATTGCCATTTTCCAAACAGCCACATGGTGTCCCCATAGTGCTATTCTGCACTTTTAACATAAATGAAATGGTTTCTAGCCAGTCTCTGGGGTTGCCATATTCCAGTTCTTCAAATACAGGCAGCCTAATTTCCATTTTATGCAAATTATTATTAGACAACTTTATTTGCATAATATGGGAATTTAATTTGTGTAATATGTGTGGAAGCTCACATATTAAGCTATTAATTAATATTATTTTCCATTTTGTGAAAATTAAACATATTAATGGTGGCATTGTTTTTCTACCAATAGTTTCAGCCTTGTCATCTTAGATATAGTAACCACTGGTTTCAGACAATCAAGGTAGTGTAATAGTTAGTGCTGGACTCAGAAGAAGGAGACACAAGTTCAGTTCCAAGCTTAGTCACTAAACTTACTTGGCGTTCTTGGCTCAACCTCTCAGCTGAAACTTCACTACAGGGTTGTCTTAGCAGAACAATGTAAATCATAGCAGTCTGCTCTTTTGTATTTGTGGACTGCAACTTCCAGAAATCTCCAGCAATTCCCCATGCAGAATTCCGGGAGGTACAGCCCAGAAACACAGGTCTACAGGCCAGCTTTCTGTTTATTAATCTCTGTCACTTCCTTCTCCATCCTGCTTCTACTTTCAAAAAAAAGGAAGTGACAGTGGTGCTACCTGGGAGTCATAGGTTTTCCTGAGAGTCCTAGATGTGGAGGATGCTGGGAATCATAGTGTTGCCGGCCACTAGACTACAGAGCACAGATTCCCAACCTGGGGGTCACAAAGTGTTTTCTGGGGGATCATCACAGTTCTTTTTAGTTGCAATTATTTTTATATTTACAGAGTCAGTAGGCCTACTTTAGTCTGACTTACTATGTATTCAGCCACATATATTGTAGAGCTCTGAAAGTCACTGAGTCCAACCTGCCAAAGCAGGAGGTGCAGCAGTATGCATGATATTAGAGCTTGGGAAAGTTCCTTTTGTAGACTACAACAGCCCCCATAATCCTCCAGTCAGCTTTCCTTGCTGTGGTTACCTGCCTTCTATGCACTGTTTGTAGGCATCACAGCAAGGACCAAGCATTACCCAGAATCTTTGGTTAGCACCACAATAAGCTCCTATTTAATTGTGGATAACATCGGTCATTGGCTAATCACAGGGAAAGGCCTGTTTCTTACCTGGCTAAAATAGTGATGGTGTGTTTTACCTCATACTTCCAGTTTTACAAGGGCTAGATACTTACATTTTCTTTCCTTTTTAAAGGAAAGCTTAAAATCCAGGCCAACTGATGAGCTGAAGAGGCACCAGGTCCAAAACAAAACAGTTGGCAAAACTTGCCCAAGCAGGTATTATGGTAACCCTAGTGGGTGATACAAGGGGCAGCCCTTGTTATGTATGCTTTGCACGAAGTAATTGTGTCTATTAATTCAAATTATTAATTGCTTTATCAGTTACTGTGTTTAATTCATCACCAGAACATATCTTGAAGTATGGTTTCGGTTTTGTAGATGTTGACCTGAAGAGGTCAGCAAGAAGCTAGAAAGTGTACAAGAGTGTTTTGAGACAGAAGGTCTTCACGCTACCCATCAAAAATCATTGTATGGCTGTTCTGTCTTCCTGTCATAACAGTGGTTCCATTTGTTTTTGTTTTTTTGTTTTTGCAAGGGAGAAAGTGGTGGGAAAATAGGAGAGCCATAAATGGAATATGACGCTCTAAGACTTCCCTAAAATTACGTGAATGAAGCCAGACAATAGCACAATAAGCCTGAAGCCGAGCCTATAAAATTAATTTTTTTTAAATGACAACATCAGAATCCCTTAGCCACATCTCGGTCAGAACTTGGAAAACTTTTTTGGAAATATTAACTCCAAGAATAGTTGATCTATATGGCCATTCACTATGGTAGCTGGGAGGTCCTGGGAATTGCAATCCAATAAACTAACTTTTCCAAGCGATGGACATTGGAAGCACCCTAAACTGACTGCATGAATTGCACAGTGAGGATGACTAGTAAAACATTTTCCCTATTTTATACAAAATAAATATCCATGTACAGTATATTCAAATAGCTGTTGATCCAGGGAAACTGCAGCAGCCATAACTTTATAAGTGTGAGCTACTTTGGTTGAATTGTCATGGCCAGATAGAGGTCAATGGCAAGCCTGTGGCTTTGCCAAAGTTATCCATTATGCTGTGGGAACAGCAGAACGACATGACACACTCCAGAGCTTAACTAAAAGGAATTCTTTGTTATGACAAACTATCTGGGAAATCTAGGGCAAAACCTAAAGTGGTTAAAATACAAAAGCAAACCTCTAATCTCTCTTGGTCTTTTGAGTTTAGCTCTTCTGGTGTCCTTGAGATGAAAGCAGCAAATAGCTGCTTCCTGAAAGGGGTGTATATATTACTGAATCACAGCTCTGCAGGACAGCTTTAATGCTGCTTGAACTCCATCCTGCTGCCATGAAACAATCTGCTGAAGAGTATTACAGCTGTTTAAAAATGCAACAAGATAATGATCACTACTCTTTGTCATCCATTTACGTATGTGTATGGTCTTAAGGGAGCCTGCAAGAGGCTGGTCATACAGAAGGTTGTCCCACTTTGTAGCCCCCTGCTGGAATGCTTGAGATTGCTCTAAAAAAGGTTGATTACACAACGTTCTTGTTAGAGCAGTGGTCCCCAACCTTGGGCCTCCAGATGTTCTTGGACTTCAACTCTGAGAAATCCTGGCCATCAGAGGTGGTGGTGAAGGCTTCTGTGAGTTGTAGTCTAAGAACATCTGGAGGCCCAAGATTGGGGAACCACTGTGTTAGAGCATTCCAACCCACCCCTAATAGGGACCATTCTGTCCCAGATTGGTCTAGGTTTTGAGCCTTTTCTTTATTTTAAATTATTAGGATTAGATCAAATAAACACAGTTTTCTTGCTATGCGATCACTTATATTACTTAAGTGTCGGTTTGGGGTGTGTGTGTTCCTCCTACATGTCAGTGGTGATGTGCAGAGGTGGGTGTGGTCTGGTCATGACTATGGATGGCACCCTCCATCCTATTTTGAAGTGAAAAAAGGATTTTTTTTGTTTTAATTTTATTAATTAAAAAAAAACTTTCCCACTATTGTGCTCCATCACGAAAGTGCTATAATGTATAGGGCCAAAGTTGCTATCCTGGCTCTGCAGCTTTGCCTTTACACACATTTATTTCCTACCAGTTTTGCAAAGCTTACATTTCTCAACATCTGTCAATGAAGACAATACAGCACAATAGTACAGTAGGTAGTAGTTGTTGTTGTTAAGAAGAAATGTATTTCAGAAATGAAGATAACCAAAGGGTCACTTAGGGTTCCACAGCAATGAAACACTTCAATGCTCTGCCACTTACCAAAAGTTAATTTTAAAAAGGAGGGAGAAAAGAAGCAACTCAGCCGTTAAACATGGCACTCCATTACCCGTCACCCTTTTGTATGCATAAAACCCCAGCATTAATGCCAACCTGCAAGCAAATGGAAGCAGGCTGTTTTCCAACTGGCTGACAGCTATTGCAAAAGAGAAGGAATGGGGCACATTGCAACCGAATGGACCAAAACAGAGCGCAATAAAGCCAACATCTGGGTGACTAGATTGCAACTACAGGAGCTGCAGCGGCAATTTCCATATGAATGGAAAGAGTGATCTAATCAAACCCCATCATTCCAAACCATTTCAGAGTGACCCAGACTAGATCATTCCCTGTCACTAATGTAGCTGTACCTTAGAGTCTCTTCTGGTCAAGGCCTGAGAAAGCATACCATCATACTGTCTCACTTTTCCTGTGGTATATAGGACCTTTTTGCTTCTTGTCTGTAAAATTCCCAAATTCCTAGGGTTTCTTTTAAAAACAAACAAACAAATCCCTGCTCCTTGTAGAAGTCAAGATATGAGGGTAAACGTGGTTGCTTTTCTGATTCTTTCTGAGTAAAGCCATCAAGTGAAGCCATTGGCAGGACCACAGATTTACAAGGCAAAACCCTAACCCTGTTCTCCCCTCATCCCTGGGTAAATGTTGCAGCAGTCGGAATGTCTCCTCTTGCTGCAGAAAGCTGAGACCTGTTTCACAGAGCTGCCTGCAGCCAGAGCATACACAGGAATGGAGCCATAGGAATGAAGTGGAGGGGAAACAGAACAAAAGCTGCCAGTAATACTTTTTAAAAGTATTGAAGACTCTGTTACACTTCTCTGTTTTTGTTGCAAGAGAATTGATATGGAAATATTATGCATTGTACTGAACATCCAGGAAAAATAAGCTTTTATTTCATATTCCCCAGGCTTTTGGGAACTGGCTGGATAGAATAGAAGTTTATTGAGACAGATACTTGCTGTGAATCTTAAATCTCTGGAAAGAAGATTCAAACAATGATAAAGAAATGATAGTGAAGGTACCGACTGGCCCAAGGCACACTGGCTTTCATACTGGCATCACTACTCAATCAGAGTGGTATGTTATTTTTCATAAAGCATAATGATGTTCTTGGCCAGTATGCTATCCAATAGTTATGCCTGCATGGAGCTTCACCTCAGAAGCGGCTGTGGCTGCATTAGAAGGTGTTTGCATTTACAGCCAGGTGCCATGTCAGCTTGCCACAGTGATTTCTGTGGGTGGAGTTCTGCATGCATAATTACTGGAATGGGTGCTAGCCGTTTTCTCAAATGGGGACAAATTACAGTTTCCCAAGGGGGCACGGAAGAACTTTGCAGACTCAGAAAATGTTGTGCAAATGCTAAGTGTTTTTCCTTCCTTTCTCAGGATTCCCTAAATGCAACACACACATCTGGAGGTTTCTGTGCTCAAAATATTGCAGTTTTGTCCTTCCTCATTAATAACTATTGCATTAAACGACATGCTTGTCTGGCCACACAGCCAGTCATGAGTTCATGCTGCCTGGCCATATCTTCCTGTTACTTGACCATAATAACAATCATGCACCATCAAGTCAATTCAGGGTTTTCTAGGTGGAGACTACCTAAAAGTAGTTTACCTTTCCCTTCTTCTGGAGGTGCCCTGGGACTGTGCAGCTTGCCCATGGCTACACAGCTGGTTCTTCTCGCAGGAGGCGCAGGAGGGAATTGAACTCCCAACCTTAAGTTCCACATCCACTGAGTTATCCAGCCAGCTTATTCAACCAAATTCAGAGGTGTATCCCAATTTTCATTTTAGAAATTGAGGGTATGGGGTAGATTAGAGAATTGTCCAGGATGTGGACAACTTCTAACGGATCCGGGGCCGTTTTTTCACAGTTGAAAATCTGAGCCTTGGAAGGCTGGCCTCTTTTAACACCAACCTCCCAGACCTCCATTTTAGCCCCTAAGTGAAAACTGCAAAAAAGAAACAACCAAAACACTGCCAGTTGCTTTAAGGGGTGCAGTCTGCATCGTATTCCCAGTGCTGCCCCTGTAGGGCCTGTTTTGGGCTTTAAAGGGCCTTTTTAAAAAAAACTTTTGAAACAGGAAGTGACTGGTTGTGATCTTTGCAGAATACTGACAGAATCATCCCACCAGCAATTGTAGTCCAAGAAAGTAACTTTTCTAAGCCCTGAATGTTGAAAATAGTGTTGAGTTTCAAATCTCTTTAGGGTCTGCACAGAGAGAACAGAAAAAAACCCTATTCGTTACCGCCACTGCTTCCTGCCATTGCCAATTTATTTCCCTACAGGTCCTAGCAAAATTTAACTCATGCACTTTTCCACTCTAGTCTTCGCCTTTCCCCAATTTCCTCCCTCCCTCCTTCTTTGGTCTTATGATTAGCTGCACATGGTCTGCCACACTGGTGTAGCTGTATTAAAGGACTCTACTCATGAAGTCATGTTGACAGCCATCAAAGCCTTCCAACCTCTCTGTGTTTCATGAAACATGATGCACTCACTTCCTTCATTCCATTGCTTTCCGAGAGGAGATGAGGAGAATTATAATGATTCTTAATAATACCTTGTTCCCTTTCTGTCATGTTGTCATGTCATCATTACATTAAAGAAGGCACACAATGAGTCAAACATATCACGTGGCCAGAAGCTGGCACTGGTTCCTCAGACCATGTGCTCAGGATTGTTTGTGGTTTTCGTCCTGTTTTACTTAAGTGTCATGACAGCACACACAAACAATGTTAAAAAGAATGAGAGTATACCGTATTTATACTACAGATGTACATGTGTACTCAGATTAAGCAGGAAATAGTAGGATTTAACTGCAATGCTATGAAGGCAAGGCTCTGATGGTGGAGTCAAAGAAACAGCTGGGTGTGCCCTTGCACAGATGGAGACACCCACTAGGGACATATGTGAGTCAAAACATTGTGGTCCAAAACTGAATCTATCCTCCACAATACCAAGATAGAGTATGATGGGAAACCAAATGCCCCCAAACACACCAGAATAGTTCATAATCATTATACCACTTCTTGTCTGTTAAACTGAGAGGAAAAAACTGCAGTTCACAGCGTTTCACTGCAAAATATAGGCATACATTTTCCAAAAATGCTCCAAAACACTTTGTAAGGGTGAAGTATAATAAACCCTGCATCTGCTTTCTCCCAGAAATACAACTCCTGTTTTTGCAAGCATATTGAGGCATAATGTGAGTGGTAGCTACACTCTGGGGACGCCAGACAGAATCTGTTCCCAGCCCTTTGAGTGAACTATGCCCTATACCTAATGGTCCCACATGTCTCCTCAGTGCCAGTCCTATTCAAGACTACACTGCAAAACCAAATCATAGTGATTCGGCTTTGCTGTGATTTGATTCATAGCCTGTATCATGTCTGAAATTGCAGTCAGTGCACACACAAGGGCTGCAGATTGATTTGGTTGTTCACCATTCATACTGGATGTGATGTAATTTGTATTCCAGCCTAAAGCCCCCCCCCCCTTATTTCCTTCATCTAGTCCTGCCTCTGCCAATCCTTCCTTCATCAGATCCCACCTCTGCCAGTCCTTGTCTGGGGAATTGATGGGAGGTGTAAATGGGAATAATAATAATGATGACACAGTGATAAGATGATAAGGTGATAAGAGTAAAATGTTATGTATATAAATGTATATAAAATGCATCAGCTTGAAAAAATAATTTGAACTTAAGTGGTTTTTTAAAAAAAAAAAATCAGTATAGGAATATAGGAATCAAGCCGATCTACCAGTTCCAGTTATTGCTCTGCTAAACTCAATATTGTTCACAATAACTGGCATCAACTCTCTAGGGTCTTTCCCAGTCTTACCTGGCCATACACAGGACTGAACCTGCACTTTTTGCATCCAAAAATATGATTTGTCACTGAGCTGCTGCAATCTTTTCCCATGGCTGCTATTTTTAGAAACAGTGACTGGGATCCTTATTTTAAAACAGTGGTGGTTGGGAACTGCCTGCATTTGCAGTTTCATCAACTTTAAATAGTACAAAAGAGTTTCCAAGTAATTATGTATCCTTAGCATTGTTCTGCATTAATGGATCTCAGCATTCAGGATTATAGGGGCAGTGAAAGTAGCATTTGCACAGCTTGTAAAATTTTAAACCTAGCATCAGTTAGGACTATCAGATTTCATTGATCAGCAGATCTGGCCAACACCTCATTAAAAAAAAGAACTTAGCTTTTTCCCCCCATTGTCTTCATTATGGCTTTCTTCTGTTAGAGCAACATAAATATGTTCTAGCTCAACATTTACAAAGAAAGTGGGGAGGAGAATAAGAGACACAGAAATTGAGAGAGAAGAAAGAAAATAATTCTTAAGGTGAACTCGCAGGAAAAGGCCTGGAAATCAAGAGCTCAACTAGACATTAAATACATTCCGTTTTACAGAACAATATATATATTGTTCAGATACTATTCTGCTACATTCCCGTATCATCCCTGCAAACTTTTGTGCAATATAATTAAATGAGTTTAATATTGTATGCATCTATGCCATTTCTAATTGTCAGTGTCAGTACTCCCTACATTTACTTTTCCTCCAGGTTCATGTCCTAAAACTCTACTCACAGTGGTGTCCTGTATTTGAAGTCCTGTATTGCACACATAGTATTGTATACCTGGGCATCTGGTGAATGCTATAAAGAATTTATTGGTCTTCAACATGCTTCCAAACTCTTTTATTGATAGACCTGTGAAGTTTTTATTAATTTATTGCATTTGGGGGTACAACCATTGATTAGGCAGAAAAAGTTAGGTGCCTCAGAGCATGGAATGCCAGAACCAGCAAACTGTGCCCCACACCCCTCTACTCAACAGCCAGAGGAACCACTGCTGCTCCTGAAAATCTTGGACTTTAGCATAAGCAATCTCCAAAGGCACCCTATCTGCCAATGTATCAATGTAGCTTTAAGGGCTTTTCAAATAATACTTTATGATACATTTCTTTACCAAAATAAAGGCAGATTTTCATAACATGTGCAGAGAATAAGGTCTAAGTGCAAATCAATGAAACATCTGCTATAGTTTAAACAGCAACACAACATAACTCACTGCAATGGGAAAATTGCAACAAGGTGACTGTATGCCTGCTCGGTCTGTTGTTCAAGTGCTAATTGTTGACATGGTTCAGCAGCAGAAACCATGTCAGCACTTCCTGGTGGGTGGCAAAATTTGGTCCCCCTCCTCTGGAAGGTAGTATACCTCTGCCGTATATTTGGACCCCAGAGAGAAGAAAAGCAAGAGAAGAGAAATCAACCTCCAGTTATCAAGGATATGCTCCTCTACAACAGCTTTAGAGAAGATTCAGGCAAACATTTTATTTCTAGCTTCCTTGCACCACCTTTTACTTCATTCCTAATGAATAACTCTTTGAATAACGTTCTTTTCCTAATGATATTTCACAATTTGGATTTCCATCCAAAATCCATCTCTTCCCTTCCCTTCTATTATTGCTGGATTTCTGGTCATTCTGAGGATTTCTTCTTCTTCTTTGTGTTATTCCAATTGAGAACATTCACTGTTAGATGAATTTAGACCTACCTCTCTGTTATGTTACCTAAAACGATATATTAGGACTGAGAAATGAATAATTTTATATATGCATCCCATCAGTCAAAGTATGTAGGTCAAAACATGTCCCAAACAGCAGGGGCCCATGTGAAATTTAAATCCTTTACATCCTTTCAAAAATGTTAAAAATGTTTTCTTAAAGAGAACAGTCATTCTGCGTCATCCCTGTGGGAAAAATGACTTCAAACCAACTCTTCATGTGGGAGTAGAACAGGCTGACGTTACTGGTTTTTTCAAAAACAACAAAAGTCTTTGTATTATTATTACCTTTGAGACACCATGTCAAATCTTTCAGAACTATTCATAATTGGAGGCTGTGTCGGCATGTGAATGATGCATGGATATTTGCATGGATATTTACTTGTGTGGATATTTGCCATGCAAATGATGGATTCCAGATGTTTTCAGATATCCACTAAAATATTTTCCATGTGAAGTGTCACCTCCAGAAGCCATCCAGAAGAGACATGGTCCATTTCACTTTAAACAGAAGGATTGTAAGAAGGGCCTTGATGATCATCAAACCAAAGGCCCCTTTCAGGAACACATTATGTGTGAAACATCTCCTATTATTAAAATGTTTCCATTCTGCACACGCAGTTCCTTTAAAATTCCATGCCTGAGCAATCAGTCTTGCAAAGGGACCCCATATTTATTTTCAGATGATCAATCACAAAACAAAAGCAAATGTGTACTGTGATAAATAGATTTTGTTTATCTCATAAGGGTGTTCCATTTCTGAAGATGTTATAATTGTACCACCTAGTTTTGATAGCCTTCCCCAGCATGGTTTGGAGGGTACTAAAATGAGGGGAGGCGGCCTTATCTTGTCTAATATTCATTCCCCACAGTGGCTAACCAGAAGTATATGGCTGCTCTCAACAATGATACTGCTTCACCTCCTGAGAGAACTACATTGGCATATTAATCCAGAGAGGCTTGGCTTCCTATCAAGTGTGTGCATCTATTTCAAAGCTAGATGGAGGAATTCATTCCCCCAAGTTACCAGTCCAACACTTTGCATCAGACAGTTGCTAATTCCTGTTAAAAACAAATTCCAAGAAATCTTATTCTTCTCTGTTAACAATAGCAGGCTTCTTTCTAAAAAGTAACAGTTCATCAACTGAAACTGAGAAAAGTCCAGCAGAGTCTGGAATTAAATTTTTACCGATCTTCACTGGCAATGAAGTTCACACATGTGCATTCACAGATTTTTCATTACTGCTCAGAGGGGGAAAACATAGCATTTGCCTCTTTATTTAAGCCAAAGGGAGAAGAGAACTGTGAAGATCGCAAAAATGCCTTATTCTAATAGGCTGTTGACATGTCACATAATTCAGCACAATGCCTGTGATGGAGTGGTTAAACTGCAGTACTGCAGTCAAAAACTCTGCTCACAACCTGAGTTAGATCCCAGTGTATTCAGGTAGCCAGCTCAAGGTTGACTCAGCATTCCATCCTTCCAAGATCAGTAAATTGAGTACCCAGCTAATGGGGGTGGGGCGCAATGTGTAGCCTACATAATTAAATTGTAAATTGCCCAGAGAGTGCTTTAACACTACAGGGCAATATATAAGCAGCATACTTTCCTTTTTTTCTTTGGATGTGCTATGTACTAGTAACAAAGTCGTCTCCAAGTACCTATCCTGATGTAGCCAACACAGCCCATCCATGAGCAAGAGGAAGATATTGGTACATCCCAGAGTGCAGGACACATTATAATGGACTCAAGTTACAGGAGGCCAGATCTGATTGAAAATAAGGAAAAACTTCCTAACTGTTAGAGCAGTACAACAATGGAACCAATTACCTTGGGAGGTGGTAACTGCTCTAACACTGGAGAAAAGTAGACATCCATCTGTCAGATATACTTTGATTTGGATTCCTACATTGAACAGGGGGTAGGACTCAATGGCCTTATAAGACCCTTTATTATTCTATGATTCTATGACAAATGCTGATAAGCCCAATAGCAAGAAAACTTTGAGCACACCTATGCAACATAATTATGTATAATACTGTGATACACCTTTAATTCCCTAGCTCACTCCTAAGGAATTCTGGAATTTGTAGTTTGATTAGGTACTTAGTATTCTCTGATGGAAAGCTCTAGTGCTCTTCCCTGAAGTAGGGAATTTTTATTATCTCACCAAACTGCAAATTTCAGGATTCTTTAGGAGGGAGCTATGACAGTTCAACAGTATCAAAAAGCTATAAACCAACAGCATAGATACATTCTTTTGCTTTTGTTATTATTTTGCTTTAGAGTGAGTGGTTTTCTTCTGCAGATCCAGCCTTACTTCCTAGTGCTTTCATGGCTTCATGAGCAGTTAGACTGGGGATGTTGGGAAATGAAAACTTTACACCTCCGTTTAAAAAGAAGAAAAGCAGATCGCTGGTGCTCATTGTGGTTGATGTGACGGCAGCCATTAACAGCCAGTGGTTGGTGGAGCCAAGATGGATAACCAGTTGCTGCAGCTAACTCTCAGGCTGAATTTTCAGGGCAACCACACTTTGAACGTTTTTGCACCTGAAATGAAAAATAAGAGTTACAGATTCTCTTACTTTTGATATGATCCCATTTTGAAGTCCACTGCAATGAAGGGAAACTAAGGAAAGCCATGGAAGTGATTTATAAGACCAGACATTACTTGTCCTCAGAGTTTTCCTTTCAAAATGAGAAATTATTCATCTTGAGCAGAAATGCAGCTCATGATACCTGGACATTCTCACAAGGCCAGCATTTAACAGGTAGAACAGTGACGTTGCTGTGTCTTGATAGAAGCTCGTCTTCTCAGCTCAAAGAACACATAAAATGATTATTTTTGTTGAACTCTCATGTTTTTTATTCATTTACTTTATTAATAGTGTCCATTTTATCTGGTGTATCTCTTCTATTGGTCGTATTACCACACAATAAAAGAGAATCACGGCTCGACTAGAAAAGGGGGGGGGATCACAAATTTTGCAAAAAATTTGGTTCATTTAATCAGACAAATTTTGAGTGAGTAGGTAAATGATGACCAAGTAGCCTGTCAGAGGTCTTGAACCTTGCCGGAGCTGTAACTAACACTTTTAGTGTCTTATCTGCCCTATTGGTTAAGGCTGGATCATGTAATATGGGCAGAGAGAAGACAGAGGAATGAGGAGGAATGTGTGGGTCCAGGCAAGTGACCACCATATTGGTTCCACACTGAGCCTACCTGTTTTGTGGTGTTTTTTTTCTACATAGGGAGGACCAGCTGGAGGCCATATAGATATGTCGAGTAGCAAATTGGTGCCCTCCCATTACCAAATACCACAGGTGGTGTCACATCCCTCCAGCAGCAAATTTTGTTGCCTTCTAAATTTAGGCAACCTGAGTCAAAGCCTCAGTTGCCCTGATCCACTTATGGCTTTAAATTCTGCGGAGATAAACACTTGAAATGATACTTCTCCCATTTCCTCGAAGAAATTCAGAGATGTATTATAGCATTATGGACTTGCACAGAACTGAAATAATTTCTCGTTACTCCTTTTTCTACCATCCATAATAGTGGTTCCCAACCTTGGGTGACCCAGGTGTTCTTGGACTGCAACTCCCAGAAACCCTGGCCAGCACAGCTGGTGGTGAAGTCTTCTGGGAGTTGCAGTCCAAGAGCACCTGGTTTACCCAAGGTTGGGAACCACTGACCTAGAAGAACTATTTGGATTCAGGGATGAAAAACATGTTCTCCAGATGTTGCCGGCGTTCTCATCGGCTCCCACTACTGGGCCAGTCTGGTTGCGACTGGCAGTAGAATCTAGGAACAGATATAGCCACAAATCCCCTTGCCCTGTTTTTTATACAGAGGGTTGGTCATTACACATGAAATGGCTGCTGCATTTCATTGTACTTAGGGGCCTGTCTATGAAGAATGTTTACTTTCAATGTAGTATTAATTTCAAAATATGGTGCCCACGTATTTTCTCATTCCCTTTAACCAAAAACATCTGAAATGGCATACATTCCAGATTTTTAAAATTGTTGTTTCTGGAAATTGTTTGTCCATCTGAAATTTGTTTATTTATTCCATCAACTATCAGTTAATGCATTTTCATTTATTTGACCAGATGTTTCACTTGCTCTTCAAAATGTCCTGTGAGAAGACTAGCTGCTAGATGTTTTTGGATTCACAACTGGAGATATTTAAGAAGAAACTACCTAGTGGGTTTTTTTTAAAAATGCATCTTTATACTGGCACTAAGAGTGAAGCAGAATTATACAGTATATTAATTATTTTCACACAAATTATGTGTAAGGCAAAACATCTTTCATGTAATCTGATTTCATTTTCATTTAATTGAATATAATTAAAAGGGAAGGCATTTATATTACTGTGTTTAGAAGCAATCTAAGTAGTATTTTTTTTTTCATGCCGGCAACCAAAGGGAATTTTCTCCTCAAAATTTTATATGTGGCCTCTTTGCCTGGGGAAATGGGTGGCTTGCTTTGTCTGGAACCTTTGGGCTCATCCACACTGTGATGTTGTTCCCGGTTTATTCTGACTAAGGCCTCTTATCAGGAGTTCTGACTCCTGTCCTCTGAAGATGCCTGCAACAGAGACTGGCGAAACGTTAGGAAGAAAAACCTTAAGAACACGGCCAAACAGCCCGAAAAACCTACAACAACCATCGGATCCCGGTTGTTCAGGAGTTGTTCTGCCTTGTTGCAGCATTTTTGTTGTTGTTGCATATTTGAATAGATCACACCAGCACTGACATCCTCATATGGGGAGGGTATTTATTGCTGGATGTACTAGGATGCACGGGGTCCTCCAGGTTTTGCTTGTCCATACCCACAATTGTCTCCTGGTGCCTTACTCCTCACACAGATTGCCCTCCCTTTTTGCCTATCTTCTCCTCCCTTCCCTGATATGGTGCAAAAGTGAAAAGAAATTTTTAAAAAGCAAAATGCTAAAGCCAATGGTCTTCTCCAAGCTCTTCCTGCTTCACTCTCTCCTCCCTTCCCTCCTTGTTTTTACCCATCCACCATTCTCAAACCTTCATGTCATCTCTTAGGGTAAGGTTATATTAGCGACGGGGAGTGATCCAGTCTGAGTTGCTTTGGAATGATATGGAACGGTAGGGCAGAATTTGATCATTCCTTCTGATCATCTAGAAACGGCTTCTGCACACCCTGTACCTGCAGTCTAGCCAATCACATGTTGGTATTTTTGTCCCTTTGGTCTCTTCTCCCTTCTCTTTCCCCATCTGCCTTCTCTTTTGCAATAGCTGTCAGCTGGTTGGGAAACAGCTTGCTTCTATTTGCTTTTGGGTGTGATTAATGCTGGGTTTTTATGCACACAAAGTGAGGGGATACAAGTGCCATATTGTAGCTCCATGTTTCTCCTTTTCCTTTTTTAAAAATTAATTTCTGATAAGTGGCATAGCACCGAATTCGTTCATTGCTGCAGAGCTCTAAGTAGCCCTTTGGCTCTCTTCATTTCTGAAAGACATTTATTTCTTAAAAACAAAACAAAACATTACTGTCTACTATACCATTGTGCTATATAGCCTTTATTGACAGATGATAAAAACATCAACTTTGCAAAACTGGCAGGCAATAAATGTTTGTGAAGTTGAAGCTGCACAGCCAGGATATCATATTTATAGTACTTAAGTGATGCAGTAAAATAGTGGGTAAGTATTTAAAAAACAAAAAAAACAAAAACTCCCCTTTTCACTACAAAATAGGATGGAGGGTGCTATCCACAGTCATGGCCAGATCACATCCACCTCTACACATTACCACGGACATGTAGGAAGAACACACCTCCAACCCCACACTGGAGTGATCTGTGTTAGGCTATTATTACACAGCAAGAAAAATGGACCTATCCTAATTGTTCCAAATAAATAGTAGGCACCAACCCTAGACCAATATGGGATGGGTTGAAAAAGACTAACAAGAATGTCACGTAGTCAATGTTTTTTAGAGCAATCCCTGTTGATTCAGGAACAGAGCGGGATAAACTTCTCGTTTTTATTGTTTTTGGGTTTTGATTTTCACTTTTACTATGACACAAAAGTGATAACATTTTTTAAAAAATTAAAAAGCAGAATGCAGGAATAGCTGATATTTCAAGAAGACTGATCAGGAGCAGCAGGCAGGCCTGAAGGGGTGGAGAGACTGACCAGTAGAAAAACTCCCATAAGGAAATGTCATCAAATCTCTCTCTCTCTCTCTCTCTCTCTCTCTCTCTCTCTCTCTCTCTCTCTCTCTCTCTCTCACACACACACACACACACACACACACACACACACACACACACACACACACACACACACACACCCCAGATCAGCACACATCAGTATTATACTGGGAGTCTTCATGAGCAGATCCTGCACTGGAGTAAAGCAGCACAAAGCAGAACAAAACTGTACTGGTGTAAAAGCACCCCAAAAGTAATTTATATATATATTGTCCTGATTTGACTCTGTTGACCCTCATTTCAGTCTTGTTTGTATAGACACTGGGATGCAGTACTGGTATCAGGGGAAAGATGAACAAAAGAAACAGTGTGATAAACTACCTTGATGTTGGTTTTGGTGCTTGGTTTTCTATCACACAATGTATTGGTATTCTTCTTTTGGCTGCAATGACATGCTTCATATGTATTTCTAGTGGGTGTTACTATCTGTGTGAAGATCCTCTTCCTGAACAGGTCTTCCTTCATACTTTATGTCTACCCAGCTGTTTTCCCCAGACCACCATCAGAGCCTTGCTTTCATCACACCACAGCTAAATCCTACTATTTAATACTTAATCCAAGTACATCTCCAGTACAAGTGTAATCTTATTCTCTCTCCATGGCAGTGAGTGTGCATGTTGTCATCACAATATTTTGGGAAAACAATGTGAAACCAATGACTGACTAAGCAGGGGTGGAGACTCAAGTCAAGGGGCTCACTGTCAAGTTGGACTTAAGTTGCACTGGTGACTTGACTCAAGTTTTTTTTCTCCAATGACTCAAACTTGACTCATTACTCAGAACACACCCACCTCTCCCCTTTCCGGGGGGGGGGGTTATTTTTAATAGGAACTCAGACTTGGGATTCAGGACTTGGTATCAATGACTCAGATTCGGACTTGGGACTTGGACCCAAAGACTTGCCAACATTTCTCTAAGCAGAGAACATGAAATTGCAGTACCAGGTTCTGACCTAACAATACGTTTGGTATGATTGAACTTGCTGTCTGCATTATCTGCTGCTATGATGCCATGATGGGAAGGGAGCATGGAGTTATGAATTATTATAACTCTCTCATCCCCAGCCAGTGTAGGAATAAAAGAAGTGTATCATGGGAAAGGCAGTCACGGCATGGAATCACTTGCAGAGTCCCTTAACATAACCACATGAGAGGGGGAGACATGGCCACAAAGTGCAGCAAGTGGTGAGACCAAAGAAGGACAGGAGAGGGAGAGAGAGAAGTGTAAGGCCAGTGTAGAAAGGGCATGGGATAAGCTGCAGTACCAAACTTAAGGGAAAGAAAGTAGCACATGGTGAGAAGCAGCATGATAATGACCAGCATTTCTTTCTCCTGTGTGTGTGAGAGAGAGATTGAGAGAGAGAGAAGAGAGAGGAGAAACGCACATGCACAAACATAATGTTCTGAAACTTTATTATGGTGCCATAAGACATGGTATTGTTTTTATTGTGGTAATTCTTGACCGGAATGGCATGTGTAAAGAGCTTTAAGAAGCTTATAAGAATAAGCCTCTTAACTGGATGCTCAGAGTACCATATGGGAAGATTTTCTGAACACTCAGTACAGGCATTTCAAAAAACAACCAAATTTAGGGTCAGATCACACACTAAGGCAAATGCATTACCCCTCCAGGCATGCCAATCGTTCAGAGTACATGCCTGAAAATCAGATACGCAAATGAAACTGTGGTTATTTCCAGGGACCAGTCACAAAACTAAAGCAGGCTGATTTGCCAAATGTGGATTGAGGCAATTTCGTGTAAAAATAAACAGACAGCTTTTTCCTATGAAGAAAGATCTGCTTCTTATGTTGTTTTAGATGTTTTGTCCAGTTCAACCTCTCGTAGACAAGAGAGGCTTCGGTGGCTGCCCCTGGCCCTTCCCCAAGAAAGAGTATGCTTGTTATCTTGGGAAAAGAGGGGGAGATAATAAGCAAAAGAAGGCTCCTCCTCTCTCGCTTTCCTTGGCTGCAAATTACACAGACTGCTTGGGGGTCATGAGGTTTGTAGTCAAATGCCTTCTCAGTTGGAGGTCATTCCTTCTCCCACAGACCTCAACCACTGATTTTATAGCAAAATCTAAACAAGCCACAGTTGCGGGGGAACATGACAGCATTCTCTGCTAAGATAAGGCAGGTCCCTTGCTGACAGAAGCCCCACAAGCTGGGTTGAGGATGTTGTTGCTGTGTGCCATCAAGTGAGTTTTAACTTACAGTAACCCACTGAAATAATGCAAGAGAGACCAGACATCTTGTAGAAACTTCAAGACTAACTAGGTTTTATTTTCCATAAGCTTATGTGTGTCCAGACACACTTCTTCAGATGAATGGAGTGGCTGTTCCCTGGGGGTGGAGGGTTTAAAACTGTAGGCAGGGAGGGTGTGTCAGGGTTTGTTGATCCTAAGCGAAGATCTTTAACAAATAATGAGTGATTATTAATTGCACCACAAGGGTGACGTGTTCACCCATTGGTTTCTGGGTATTTTTATTCCTGATGTGCATTTTGTGCCAATTTACTTTCTTACTTAGAGCTTGTCCTGTTTGTTTTGTTTCCTACCTTTGCGTTCCATTCACCAATGGTTATTATCAGCACAACCTGTTTTGGGATGTGACCAATTTCCTCCTGAACACCTGCATGAAAGCTTTCAATTTCTTCATTTGAAAATGAATTCAAAAAGAATTCCTGGAGGAAGCAGATTATGTAGACCTATTTCAATCTGGTTTCAGGCCTGGATATGGGATGGAGATAGTCTTGGTCTCCTTGGTGGATGACCTACGCTGAGAATTGGACAGGAGGAGTATGTCCCTGTTGGTTCTGCTGGACCTCTCAGTGGCTTTCATTACTATCGGTGATGACATCCTTCTAGACCATCTCAGGGATGGGACTTGAAGCCACTATAAAACTGTGCCTTGAGTCCTTCCTGGAAAGGGAGAATGTGGTGCTTGGGGACTCCTGTTTGACACTCTGGCCGTTGGTCCATGGCATCCCCCAGAGCTCTTTTTTGTCCCCCATGCTTTATAACTTATACTTGAAACCAATGGGAGAGATTATCCAGAGGTCTGGGATTCGGTGCCACCAGTATGTTGATGACACCCAACTCTATATCTTCTTCCCATCTAATTCCAAGGAAGCTATCTTAGTTCTAAACCAGTGCCTGATATCAGTAATGGGCTGGATGAGGACAAGCAAACTGAAATTTAATCCAGACAAGACAGAGGTGCTCTTGGTCAGTCGAAAGGAACAGGGGTGGATTAACCAGTAAGCACAATAAGCACGTGCTTAGGGGCATCAAGGGAAGAGGGGGCACCAAAGAAATTTTCCATAACCAAATTTACCATGTGTCATGTGGTGCAATACTGCAAATGGTGCAGCCATGAAAAAATTACATACAGATATATACAATAATAACAAAAGCACTCAAAGAGTGTAGACCTCCGCCAAGGGTCATGAAATCAAAGGGGGAGAAAATCCCACCCCCATAAATGAAAGCAGGGGAAACTTTGTATGCAGTCTGTGAAATTTGTATACAATCTGTACAACGTCAGTAGAAGAAGAAAAACACATACTCTGACAAAAAGATAACCTCCTCGGCAGAAGTAAAAATAATAATAATAGTAATGATAGAGGTTAATGATATACATTAATCTTGGGAATACAACAAAATTAGAATCTGGTTAAGTTTAACTGCCCCACGGTCCATGGAGGCTCACATGATTATTCTTGTCTAACTTCTAAGTCTTGTTCATGTTGGCTGTCCCGTTCAGTTGTCCACTGAGAATGAGACTGTGCAGGGGCACTAGTAGCTCACTCAGCATCCAGCGCGCCAACAGGCAACAACACACGTGCTAACATTGTAACTTTGTGTCAGGATCTGGTCTACATGGCCCTGGTAAGGTAACTGCAGGATCAGGGCCAGCCTGACCCAGGAATTGCCTGGTGTTTGCAGGCTCAGGCCCTGGCCTGAGCAGCAGCTACTAGGCCACTCATGAGGGGCCCACCTGGAAGCCTGGAGGGAAAGCCTATTTAAGGAGTGGTTCTCCCTCCCAGACTTTGCCTCAGCATCGCAAGTGTATTCTGCTCTTGTGCTTTGGCCTGTGTGTGCAGCCTTGCTCCAGCCTGGTTCCTGCCTTGCCTGCCAGCCTTATTGTTCCAGCTCTGTTACCCTGTGTGGTGGATTGGGCCCTGATGCCCTTGCCAGGTGGCAAAAGGCCACCTAGTAGCTTCCAGACTCTGACACTTCGTAAGTAAGCTGATTCCTTTTTATACATATATAACACTGACAACAAATAATGTAATTAATGTTTCATAATTTTGTGGAAGTGCTTATGAAATGTTGTGAAACTCATGAAAATGGTGTTGCTTTTGACTATGCATGCATTTTCTATTTTTTATTTATTGCATGGTGGTGGACTGGTGGTGATAACTGAATGTGTATTTCATTATGTCTATCAATTTACGTGACAGACCCCAAGAACCAAGATGAAACGTGTTCAGTTAAGTGGTACACAAAAGCGAAAACCATCAAAAAAGAAACAAGAGGAGACTTTGGATTTAGACTAGAGTCCAAGACTGCAAAGGTGTCTGATTTCTTCACACAAGTTCCACAACATTATATACCTATTCCAGGTCAAAACCAATCTCCATCATCAGAAGTGGACACAAATACAGTAAATACCACTTTGATCACTTCAGAATCAAAATATGATGTTAGAATCAGTGAGATGTCACAAGCAGGTTCATCTAGCACATGCCTCATTGCTGATGTCACTTTGCCTGTAAATTCTCTTGATACCTCTACTGCAAATGTTGAATCAAGTTACTTTACAATACATTCTGGGCCTGAAATACTTGCTGAAAATGAAAGTTTAGTGGACCATGGTGATGGTGGTGAAATTATTCTGTCTGCAAAAGATGAAGTAAATTACAATGTAGCAAAGGATCCAGGGTTGTGGCTTGATTTCTCTGTTGATGATGTGGCTTATTGGATTGCTTGTGGACCCAGTGACTGCCAACATCACAATGGGCCATTTGACAAGTCTTACCGGCATTTCAGTAGTGGCAAACCAGTAAGGTAATGTTCGCAGAAACTTTTTGTTGGGACAAAAGCCAATGGTGAGAAATACAAAAGAGTGTGATTACTGTATTCACCATCAACAGGATTGGTTTATTGTTTCCTTTGCAAACTGTTTCCTCCTAAATATTTCTCAAATTTTCTTATAAGAGAAGGGTTCAGTGACGATAATCATGAAAAAAGCACTACTCACCGAGACTCTATACTAACATACGTAACTCGCAGACAAGGTGCGGGGTTGGGGCAACAGTTGGAGAAACAAATTCAGGAAGAGTGTGATTACTGGGAACATGTCTTGAGGTGTGTCATAGCTGTTATTTGTAGGTTAGCTGAACCTGGCTTGGCTTTTCGAGGAACAGAAAAAAGGTTTGGATCATTGCAAAATGGGAATTTTTTAGGGCTGCTTGAACTCATAAGCCAGTCTGATCCATTTTTAGCAGGCCACATTTCAAAATATGGAAATTCAGGCAAAGGAAATCCTTCAAAGGAAGTCCAAAACCACCTGTGAGGAATTCATTCAACTAATGGCACAAAAGATCCATGCGCTCATTGTTGATGAAGTAAAATCTTCTTATTTTAGTTTGTCAGTTGATTCAACACCAGATCTATCACATATTGATCAGTTAAGTGTTGTACTTAGGTACTTAAAAGATGGGCAGCCTATTGAATGCTTTTTAACTTTTCTGGAAATGAAAGGCCATACTGGTGAGGAAATGGCAAATCAGGTGTTGCAGTACTTACATGAAGTTTGTAGGCTAAACTTTTCAAAATGTAGGGGTCAGTCTTATGCCAATGCAGCTGTCTGGGCATTATAAAGGGATGCAGCAAAAAAAATTGGAAATAAACAAGTTTGCTATATATGTGCCGTGTACAGCTCATTCACTAAATCTGGTAGGCCGAAGTGCTGTTGACTTGTCAAGAGGCAGTTAATTTCTTCTCTACAGTGCAGTTACTCTACACCTTTTTTCAGCGTCAAGCAGCCGGCGGAAAATTCTTAAAGGGTTGTATTGGAGATGAAAATATCTTAAAATCCCTCTCTGATACCAGATGGGAGGCACATGCTATGGCAACAGCAGCAATTTTGAAACCTTTCCTTAAAATTTTAGAAGCATTAGAATATATAGCTGAAGACCAGTCACAAAAGGGAGACGCTAGAAGAGAAGCAAATAATATTGCAGATAAGATGCAAGAGCTAGAATTTGTTTTTATGTTGAATTTTTGGAATGAGATTTTGCAGAATTTTCACAGAGTAAGCCAAGTTCTACAAAATGAGGATGTGAACTTGGAAACATCTGCAGATGTGTACGTATCATTAGCTGACCAACTGTGCACTTCACAAGATGAATTTGAAAGATATGAAGCAGCTGCAAAGGAAATGTTACCAGATTGATTACAAGGCAGCTACAACTCGCAAACGTATCAGAAAGAAGGTACCCAATGACAGAGATGCACCAGAAGTATATCTGAATGTCAGAAATAAATTCCGTATCACCACCTTTTACACAATTGTTGACAAACTTGAAACTGAGATGAAAAGGAGAGAGATATAAAGAAATAGCAGAGAGATTTTCTTTTCTAAGTGATGTGCCACATGATGTCACTTCATCATCTACTAACATTGAAAGATATTCTCAGTGCTGTCAAAAGCTGATTGATGCTTACCCAGAGGACTTCAACAGTAATTTCTCAGCTGAGCTTCAGCAGTTTCATTCATAAATTCACCATAGGTTCAGTGCAACAAAAAATGTAAAAAGATTCAGTTCTGCTGAACCTTATAAAATAATTGTAGAAGACAATATTGAGTGTGCCTTTTCAAATGTAGACATTGGCTTTTGTATATTTTTAACATTAATGGTCACAAATTGCTCAGATGAGCGTTCATTTTCTCAGTTGAAGTATATTAAAAATCCCATCAGAACAACTATGCAACAAGGCAGGCTGGATGCCTTATCTCTATTAAGTATAGAAGCAGATGTGTTACATAAGATTAGTTTTGAGGATCTGATCAAAGACTTTGCAATTAAAAAAAGTAGGAGAAAACTTTTCAAATATAAAGTGGAAGTATACAAAAATAAACATTATTTTCCATCTTACTGTAAGTTTTGTTTAATTTCAATAAATAAAATTTTATTTTATGGTTTATTATTGCTTATATTTTGAATTGCATATATATGAGGGCACCAAAATCTTTTAAGTGCTTAGGGCCTCTAAGGGTCTTAATCCGGCCCTGGAAAGGAAGATCAAGGAATAAGAATACAATCTGTGCTGGGTGGGATTACACTCCTCCTGAAAGCTCAGGTTCACAGTTTGACTATATTTCTACTGGCCAGGAGTGCATTTGCATAGTTAAAACTGGTGCACCAGTTGTACCCATTCCTTGAGATGTCTGATTTGGCTATAACAATGCACATATCAGTTACACTCTGCTTGGATTATGGTAATGCACTCTATATGGGACTGTCTTTGAAGGCAGTTCGGAAACTTCAACTGGTTCAAAATGCAACAGCCAGACTACTGACTGGGGCCAGTTATAGGGAGCATATAACAACAGCATTAGCTACCAGTCCATTTCTGGGCCCAATTCAAAGTGCTGGTCATTATCTATAAATCAATATGTGGCTTGAACCCAGGCTACCTGAAGGACTGTATCTCCTCACATGAGCCTTCTTGGCTCTTAAGATAATCATAGGAAGCCATCTCTCAGTCCCATTGTCAGGCACGGTTGATGAGGACATGAGACAGCAGCTTCTCTGTGGCTGCTCCCAGGTTGTGGAATACTCTCCCTCAGGAGGTTAGGTTAGCCCTGTTCCTTTTATCCTTCTGCTGAGAGTTGAAGATCCACGTCTTCAGGCAGGTGTTTAACAATCATAATTGAGTCCCTGAATGCCATTTTTTTAGTTACATTTCATTATCATCATCATCATCTTACAACTGCAGAGCTAGAAGGGATCCTATGGATCATCAAGTCCAACCCCTGTCAAGGAGGCACAGTGGGGAACTGAACTCTCAACCTCTGGCTCCACAGCCAGATACCTAAGGCCTCTTATCAGGAGAAAGGTGACCAATGAATGAATGAATGAATGAAAGAAAGAAGATTTCAATTTCTTCTTCAGCAAGATGAGGATATAGTAAAATATTTCCTTTCACAGGACACAGAGTGGTATATTGCTAGACATCTCTGCTTCCATCCACATCCATTTTGTAATAACACTGGCATTTAACTACCTATTAAATAACAACACTATAAAAGTACGTATGCAAGCTATATTTTTTAAAATAAAACTGTACTAGAACATGTCATGTAACACATGTTTAAGATAAAGTGCCTGCATCTTTTACAATCAGCAGAAGTCTGTGATTCACTGCCTTTGCTCCCAAAAAGGTGCTCAGGAGAACTAACAAAAATAAAATACACTTTAAAAGCAAAATCCTAATTGAAATATAATATAAAAGAGGGTAACAAGGATGATAAAAAGATATGGAAACAAGTCCTATGAAAAATAGCCGAGGGAATTGGGAATGTTTCGCCTAGAGAAGAGAAGACTGACAGGTGACACGATAGCCATCTTCAAATATGTGAAGGGCTGTCATGTGGCAAATGAAAGCTTGTTTTCTCCAGCTCCACAGGGTAGGATTTGAAATAATGGGTCTACATTAAACATAAACATAAGCAATAGGAAGAACTTTCTGATAATAACTGTTGTTAAACAATGCAACAGATTTCCTGAGGAGGTGGTAGATTCTCCCTCATTTGAGTTTTTTAGCTGGTGGTTGGGTAGCTTCGACAGTTGTTTTTGTGGTGAATTTCCTGCTTCTGCAGGGAGCTGGTCTCAATGACTCCTGCAGCCCCTTCCAGCTCTACAATTCTATGATTCGAAGGGCAACAAGCTAATTTAGGAGGCAGAAGACAAGCCATGTGACACAGTGGCATACAGCTTTCTATCTACCAACAAAAGGGAATGGACTGAAGGCTTGGTAGTAATTATAAAGGGGATCCTGCTACTACACCCAACATCTACTATGCAAGGCAGTTATCTCATTTCACCTAATAATAGAATTGGTCCTGCAACCCACTCTCCATTAATTTGCTTAATCCTCCTCTAAAGCCATCTACACCAGAGATTCTCAGCACATGACAAGTAAATTAATTATCCATGAAGAATACCTTTCATTTGTCTGTCATGACCCTACTGCCATGCAAATTCATGGGATTAATTCGTTCTTCAGAATGCCTGAATAGGGCTAAGGGCTTTCCAGTTGTTGTTGTTTTTCCCACCGCAGCTATTCAAAGGAATCAACTAGCAGTCTCTGTAACATAAGAAAGGCTTGGTCAGGCAACATTATAAGCCACTCATGCCAGCACTGTATCTAAAGCATCCTCTCCAACATGGCATCCACTAGATCAGTGCTTCTGAACCTTGGGTTCCCAGATGTTCTTGGACTACAACTCCCAGAAATCCTGGCCAGCACAGCTAGTGATGAAGGCTTCCAGGAGTTTTAGTCCAAAAACATCTTGGGACCCAAGGTTGGAACCACTGTTCTAGGTGTTTTGGACCATCGCCCTGTCGTTCCCAGGCAGCATGGGTATCATGGAGAAAGATGATCTTTGGGAGACGATGTAAATGGGATTGCAAGCAAGCAAGCTGACATAACCCAGCTGTGAAACATAAGACAGAAACATTACAAATTAAGAAACCAAGACACCATGAAATGTATTTATAGAACAACTCAGTTCTGTCACATGGCTCTTAGATTAGATTTGTGCCTTAGGACAGGTTTGCAACCTACACACCAGCAGCTGAGCATCCAGTCACCCTCATTATTGGCTTTCATGTGCTTGGTCACAAGAGCCCCTTTGCATTTCTCCTGCTGGGGTATTTGTGGATATGAAAACAGATCTCCATTTCAAAAGACTGCAAGTGGCACTTCCATATGCCTCTTCATAAGGAAAACATGATTAAAACATGAAAACATTGTTTTGAAGGCAAGAGGAGAAGGGGACGACAGAGGACGAGATGGTTGGACAGTGTCATCGAAGATACCAACATGAATTTGACCAAACTCCGGGAGGCAGTGGAAGACAGGAGGGCCTGGCGTGCTCTGGTCCATGGGGTCAGGAAGAGTTGGTCACGACTTAACGACTAAACAACAACAAAGTTTTGTTTTAAACCCAGAGAGCAAAGTGGTTCCAATGGTTTGGGAAGTGGATACTGTAACATTTGGACTAAGTAACCTCATGGAGATGGAACGCGTTGTTTGCATATGGCATTGCTGAATCACTAAAAATCATTGAGAAAGCAAATGCTCAGTATAGGAAGATATAAAGGGTGACTATGAGGACTAATTGTATTCCTCTAGATTCTCCCATTGTACAAGTATTAAAGCAACAAAGCAGTATGGTTTTTAAATGATACTTATCTATTTAGAGATACAATGCAAGCTGTGAACAAAATTCTGATTTAGTCATTCAGGAGAAGACAGCCTAATAATCCATGGTCCAGATAAATCAGAATGTTCCTTCTGAGTTTAAAAAAATGATTCAGAAGAGGCATTTCTGAAGTGGAAGAAAAAGAATACTCATAGATGCACATACAGTATGGCTTTGATATGCTTGACTTCTAGAATCACAGTAGCTCATGTATTTCAATCCTAATAAACCCACTTTTATTTTTATTTCCATCCACTTCTGTATCCATATCTTTTTTTTTTCTTCTGAAGGGAAAAAAGCAGCATGGAGGAGAAATTTTGAACTGGAAAAGCTGAAGGAGAAAGAGTAGAGCAGACCCCTCTCCAGAGCCACTGTTCGGGGCCAGCTCTACCATTAGATAAAGTGAGACAGCTGCCACAGATTAGGGTCTTAGGAAAGAAAAACAAATCCTTGATTTTCCTGTGTGCTATTTGTGTATCTTCATTTCTAGGGAGGTGGCAGGGAGTCAGTTATGCAATTTTCTACCACATAGACCAAAATAAGATCATTCAGGAACTATATGCCTGCTTAGGTAACAGGATGCTCTATTTGCTACCCCACTTGAGGTTTAAAAAATGTCTGAGGTTGGCCCTCCCTTTGTGAAAACGGTCACCCTTCTAAAATTGCTTTTGTTTGTAAAAACCTGAGAAAATATATAAGATGATGTGCCATATGTACATATTTAGCTTGGGTTCTTACGATGCAGCTTCATATCCATTTGTAAATTGTACCTGCTGCAGTTTTAAATATCTGAAATAAACGGTGGCAAATCCAAAACCTTGCAGAGCTGGGCTGTTCCCAGACTTTTTGCTGACTGAGGTGGGAGACAGACCACCACCACCCACTTTCCCGCCCATAGAAGTCAACCAGACTGACTGATAAGTATTGAATATTACTTGATGTATGATGGGAATTACAGCTCAGCCTACAACAGAAGGAAGCAGCCAGGGTGCTGCCGCCCCTTATATGCTGTCCAGCAGCTGCCACTTGAGGCAGTCACCTCTCTGGCCTACCATAAAGTCAAACCTTCTATTTGGCTTTCTTCTTAGAAAGCTGACTACTGATGTGGTTCAACAAGCAGTTGGTAGACAACCATTACCGCTTGAAGGAGAATGTGAGGTTAAGATACCATTACAGTATTACTGCCAGGATAGACAATGTGGTCTTCAATATTTTTCACCTACAACTGCCATCCACCCTAACCAGCATGGGCAAGGGTGTTGGTGAGGAGTAATTGGAAGCTGCAGTTCAAAAACATCTGGAGGACCATAGTTGCTCACCCCTGCACTGTGTTTTAAGCATAGCTACTTCTGTGCTATAGAGCTCCATGGGGCATCATGCATCTGATACGGAATCTTCCCCCATATTAATTTTAAAACAGTTTCATATGGATTCCACTGCATAATTACTTAGCTCTACTATTATGTAAAAGGTATTAGAATTTCAAGGGTTCTTAGGTGACATGAAATATCAATCTATATGCATTTCAGTCTATCTTAATCCCTGGCTATTGGACAAAATGGTTTTAGTCACCTTGGTAGATGACCTACACTCTGTGTGTGTGTGTGTGTGTGTGTGTGTGTGAGACAGTGCTGCAGGACTTCTCACAGCTTTTGATACTGTTGATCATGGTATCCTTCTGAAATGTCTCTCTGGATGGGATTCTCTGGTCCTTTCTGGAGGAGCAAACTCAAAGGGTGCTATGGCTTGGGACCAGGCTATCTGACCTACTATATCTCCCCATAAAACCCTCCTTAGGTCTTAAGATCTTCCAGGGCTCCTGAGAGAGGGCCTTCTCAGTGGCTCTGCCCAGATTATGAAATTCCCTCCGCTATAAGGTAAGGTTGGAGCCTTCTCTCCTGTCCTTTCAGTAACTAGTGAAAACCTTTCTTTTCACACACGTATTTAATATCTAACTTTAATACAGCTAGATGCCCTGGAATTACTGCTTTTATATCCTTTTAAACATCTTTTCAAAGTTTTTCCATATGTTAAATAGTTTTCTAATATTGCCATGTTTAATAGCTTTTTAATGGTTTAAATTTTTGTTTTAATTCCTTTTTGCTTTAATAGTGTGAGACACCTTGAATCCCTGTACCTGGAGAAATGCAGCATTAAAATGCAATAAAAACAATAGTAGTAATTAAAAAAAAATGCAAACAGTTAAAGAGTCAATGTGGTGTAGTGGACAGTATGTTGGACTAGGACTCAGGAGACCTGGGTTCAAATCCCTAATTGGCCTTGGGAAATCACTGGGGAGTGGCAATGGTAAACTACTCCTTGAACATCACACATACCTCAACAACCCTATTAGGGTCACCGTAAGTAGGAAGCAACTTGATGGGACATAACAATAAGGTCAACAATTAACATCAGCTTTAGTGGTTGTATTGAGAACAAGATATTTGGTTTTATACCTAGTCCAACATGCTGAAGTCCTTATGTCACCATGGGGAATATGCGCAGTCCTTAGTTTTTTCTGGGTGTTTATGTACTAAGAACAGAATAAGATTTCATGAGATGTAAGTTTCTTAAGATATAAAATGTTAGATTGTAAGCCTCCATCATTTTGGGAACAAGTTTATTTTGGCTTTTCATGTCAGAACACCATTTTGGAAAAAGGCAAAAAAAAAAATTAAAACTAAGGTGTGTTTTCATTTGCACAATGTAAATGTACATCACATATGCATAGGATGATTCTCTCTGATTTTTAGGAAACAATTTGAGGCTTTGAGGTGAATTAGCACCAACGCTCTAAAAAAGTAGCACACCGTCACAAATTGTTTGAATATAGTTTTAATAGTAACAAGTTAAATTTCTTTAACTATTTCATGTTGGTATGTTAGTGCTACTGCTAGAGTTGCCAGAGCTCAGGGTACCAGTTGAAATCTCAAGAAATTCCTTTGCTTCTCCAGTTCTCCAGACAGGAAAACAAATCTCAGGATGAGCATTGCTGGAGAAGAACAATAATTCATCTTTATATGTGAGGTAGCTTTAAAAGCTGTACACACATTTTTACCCATTTGCAAACAGCACCAGGACTCACAGGTTCAGCACAAAGGAGTACATGGTTGCGTCAGGCCACAATCATATCAGCAAAATGTCCCCCTGTGGTAAAGCAACTTTTAATCACATTCCTGTTGTGATTTGCGGTCATGTGTTATTTATTCCCAATGTGTTTTTGGGTTACTGAATCATTTCCTTCAATTATTTCACCGGCTAGACTGTGGTGCTGGGTTATTATTAATATTGGGCACTGCAACCCCATTATTTTATTTTTCATGATTTTTTAAATGATGCATCAATATGTTGGGAACTATGTTCCATGATGGCTTCCCTTTTTACTGTGTCCCCGGTGCCTCAGGAGACAATGTATTGCAGTCAATGGACCACCTCCACGCTAAAGATCCCATTCAATAAGCACCTAGAGCTTCTTGTTGAAACCATTTGACAGAAGTTAACCCATGCATGGACACAAACACTGGGGGAAAAATTTTTAAAATTACATAGTTTAAAAGGACATGCATGGTGACAGTGGTTCAAAAAAGCTGCAATAAGATCATTATTCACATGCGAAGCAATGCAACTTTAAAAAAAAAAAGATTCTCAACAAAAATAGTAGAAGCCTCTGGCTGAGTGAGAAATGATCTGCAGTTAGCACGCTCATTGGGTAAATGATTCACTAATGGCATTGCATCATGTGACCACTAATTTATGATAAAAACTCAATGGGGGATAGGAAGGCAACTTTTGGCTCATGTGACAGTAGCCTCAGGCTTATGTAATGTAGGTTCACACACAATTTTATTTATTTATTTATTTATTTATTTATTTATTAGATTTATACCCCGCCCATCTAGACCGAAGTCTACAAAAAAAACCCGAGAGCAATACCAGGGGAGGGGATGGTTACTGCTGAGAATGCTGATGGCTATGTGCAATTGGGCCTGTCATGCCATTTGTAGAACGGCAAGGGGTGGACCACCAGCACCATGACTCAAGAGACCTCTTATTGCCCAAACCCCAGCACAAGTGGCACAGAATCTGGAGAAAACCTCCTTGTAGGTTAGCAGTGAGACGTCCACAAGCCTTAGAAGCAATACAGACCCTAGAAAACTTTTTCTGTCTCATGTGTGAGAGACACGGTGTAAGCCCTATCAGGAATGGTAGCAACTGTTATACATGCTGGCCATATTTTGCCACCCATCTGATCACCAAAAAAATAGGTTCGTTTCCCTAGTTTTGAATTCCTATGTCACCTGGTTAGCCAAGTTTTACCTGGATTCTGGGTCAATTTACCTAGAATTCTTTTGTGTCTGCTTCCATAATAACTGGCCCATAAGCACTTCCATCTCTTTACAACCTTTGTCAACCCTACTTCTGACAAAGGCCCTGCCTCCTAGTTCCAGGTTTTGACCCTGAAACCTCAGAGAATGTTGCTGTGAATCTGGCAACAACGAGCTCACACCAGCTGCAAACTCTTCAACAGCTACATTCAGAGTAGAAGCACCCTTATTAAAAAATATTGCATGTTCAAGTCACACACCACTTTGGAGGACACAGGACTTTGGATAGGATAACTTTATCAATACCTATGTGCAGTTCGTATTCTCGGGCAGATTAAAGCTCTCCAGCATTAATTATATCACAAAATGGCTGAAATCCTGTTACTTTGCATAGCAAGTTGCAACTAAAGTAGGCTCATTGAATCAGTGGGGATTTGGTGAGTTAACTCCTCCATTTGTGCCACAGATTCAGTGGGCCTACTCTAGCTGTGACTTGCTTTGCTAAGCAAAAGGAATTCGGCCACAATAACTATAGAGCAACAGAACAGTTTGAAAATGCTTTAAAACCGTTGTACCAGCAACAGCATAATTTATTGAAGGTTGGCCGCTTTTCCTGTTACTTGATCTGCTTAATTGTAGGCTAGTGAAATCTTTCAAAAAATTTCACAAGCAAAACACTGCTAAGCCAGCAAGAGATCAGCCTATGCCACAACCAGCTAAAAAAATAAATATTTCAAACAATGGATTCAACAATTTTCAAAGACAATTTATAACAAGAATTTGGAACACTTACTTTTTGGACAATTCTTAGGATGCCTTAGCCAGCGTGGCCACATTTTGCGTATGATGCAAATTAGACAGTCCAATTTCTGCAGTGCACAGATCTGAACTGTATGTTAATTAATGCAGTTTTCTTCATATTATACAAATTCAGCAAACTAATTGCCACACTGTTTTTCTACCAATTGTACCTTGGAATAATTTATACAGTAACCTGAGGGAGCCAGTATTGTTTGAGAGTTACAGTACTGGGTTGAGAATAGAAAGATGCAAAGTCAAATCCCTGGTTAATTGTGAAGTTTATTTGATACCCTTGAATCAGTGAGTACATTTCAGCCAAACCTAGTTTACCAAGGCATTTTCAAAGTAAAATGGGCAAAGGGAATCACTTAAAACAGCCATGTACATTGCTGGTGCATGTAAAGAAATAATGGCATGAATAATCTCTCTCTCTCTCTCTCTCTCTCTCTCTCTCTCTCTCTCTCTCTCACACACACACACACACACACACACACACACACACACACACACACACACACACACACACACACCCCAATGCAGCATGCCACCTGCCCTACATCCCTATTAGCTGTTGGCAGGGAGATTCAGGGAACAGGAATCCAGGAAAGCAATCTTTGCTTCAAAATGAGTACAGAAATATCAGTTTTCTATGCACATGTATTGAAGTGCTATATTCGTTTAATTTAGTATGACATATATCTGAGTGAGCAGTTGAAAGAGCCACATCAAAACAAATACATGCAGAATCAGTCACTTCTTATTGTCTGAAACCTATTTCCAGAAATTTAAGATTCACAGCAACCATAAGCTCAACAAGAAGAAGAAGAAGAAGTCACAAGCAGAATATTCTAATAAATTGCACTCTTCCTCTTCTTCCCTTCCTTTTTTTTCCACTGGGCATCACCCAGCTAATCTCTCAGAAACCTGAGGGAAATAAATTGGAATTTAATGTCTCTAGAAGGCCATAGACTCATGTAGAATCATAAATGTATAGAACTATAGAGCTGAAACAGACTGTGAAGATTGACTCTAGTTACTTGCCAAAGCAGGAAATGCAGTAAGATGCATAATATCAAAGCTTTTAAAAGTGGTGTTTTTTTAAAATATGGATCCCATCATTCCCCAGGCAGCCTTGATTGCAGTTGGCTAACTACACAGACACACAGGCACATCTCCATAGGCACATCTGTGGCATAACCGTCTCCAAGCATATTTCAGTTGTTTGCAGAAGGACAACATGTTCTCAGTGTTGGAAATGTTGCATGTTTATAAAACCCTGTGAAACTATGTTATTCATTACTAACATTGAAAGGCTAGTTTTTCACAAATGACATTTTTCCTCCTATCTCCAGTTCTATGAGGGTGAGATATTTACTTTTAAAATTAAACGAATGCTTGGAATCTAGCCACTGGGTGGCAGCTCTAAAATCTAGGGGAAACCCAGCTGAAGTGGTAATACAGTAGCCCTAGCTACAAGAGGTAGCATGATTGGACTAACATTGGAGAGGATGATGTCATTCAACTTGAAAGTCTAATTGAGGGTGCTACTATATTGTAGCGATGACAAACCTAGACAGCATCTGAAAAAGCAGAGACATCACCTTGCCAACAAAGGTCCACATAGTCAAAGCTATGGTTTTTCCAGTAGCGATGTATGGAAGTGAGAGCTGGACCATAAAGACGGCTGACCGCCGAAGAATTGATGCTTTTGAATTGTGGGGCTGGAGGAGACTCTTGAGAGTCCCCTGGACTGCAAAGAGAACAAACCTATCCATTCTGAAGGAAATCAACCCTGAGTGCTCACTGGAAGGACAGATCCTGAAGCTGAGCCTTCAATACTTTGGCCATCTGATGAGAAGAGAAGACTCCCTGGAAAAGACCCTGATGTTGGGAAAATGTGAAGGCAAGAGGAGAAGGGGACGACAGAGGACAAGATGGTTGGACAGTGTCATCGAAGCTACCAACATGAATTTAACCACACTCCGGGAGGCAGTGGAAGACAGGAGGGCCTGGCGTGCTCTGGTCCATGGGGTCACGAAGAGTCGGACACGACTTAACGACTAAACAACAACAACTATATTGTCATTTGTAATTTAAGTCTAATTCTTGCAACTTTGCAAAGGATGGGCTTACTTGGACCAGAATGTAGCGGGGGGGGGGGGGAGTATTAAGTACCACCTCATCTTTGTGGTCACTAAGCAGCAGAGCCTAACCCAGTCCATTGTGGGTCTCCTTTACTCTCTTGAAGATGCCTTCCATTCTTAAAAGCAACAAGTGGGATTTAAATACCAACAGATGCATGTAACTTCCAGCTAAGCCCTTCAGACAATTGACATGAACAGTAGCTGTTTGAAAAGGCCTCAAAGATAGTTAAATTATTATGGTGGTGGTGGGTGAGTTGCCACCCATGATGATTTATCACAGCCTGATTGCTCCTTCTTTGACCTTGGCCTGCGTTCTGAGAAGCTAAATAGATGTGACAGGCCTAAAGGATGTGCCTTTGAATTAAAACGTCAACTTGAATAAAAATGACAATTGTTTGGGGGCAGAGGAATTGGCTCTTTGAGCCTATACAACCGATTAGAATCCTCTGCTGTTGAAGTGAGAATTAATCACCAAGCTCAGATCAATGGATACAATAGGCCTACATGTGGAGAGAGTTTAGCTTGCAACAACTGGCCCCAACTTGCTCAACACGATCTTCATGAGTTGTAGGTCTTGTCTGCATAGAAACCTAGACATGGCTCCAGTCTAAATGCAGTACTTGTGTCCTCTGTCTTTCAAAGATATGGGCTGCATGTGCAAAGCCTATGCTTCTTCAGGTGCACAGTCATCAGCTGCCATGCAGACAGGGCCTCCGGTACATGGGGTCAGATGAGGTGGAATGTGATGCTTGCACACACAGAGAAAGAGCGAGGGCGAGGCAGAGCAAAAGAAACATCTGTATATGCTTTACAGGCATCTGCATAGGGCTACAGCTGCCACTTCTTGGATTTCTTTCTCCATTCTTTTTTGTCTTCAAATTATGAATAATATTTACAAGCTCACATAAACTGGAGATCTGTTATGAACTATTTATGGGCAAGGTTTCTTAGAAGCATTATTCTTTGGGACCAGAAAGGTTTCATAACAAAAGTGGAAGAGCTGAAATTTCATCCACAAGCAGTCTCTCCAACTTCATGCCCCAAACAATCGCATCAACGGCCATCTTGTGAGTGAACACACTGTGGAAGGTTATATGAAGCCTGAGTGAATTATACTTCTTGGGATTTGTCACTCTTGGACAAAACTGAAGGGGTCACAGGCTAATTCAGCCCCAGTACACAGCAGGTGTACGTATATGATCATGCAGATATTTCCACACCATTCCTCCAATTCAACTCTTCCACGTAATCATATAATTGGTCTCTTATCTCTCTGTACAACCATAATTAAGATGCTACTGGTTGCCAGATAAGTGGCCAAATTTTATCTATCTTGTTGGTATTCCCAATGTCCTTTTGCAGTGGAAAGGCGAAACAAAAACATTGGCTTCAACTAAGAATGTTTAATTTTCTGCCATTTAGGAATTTCAGCCAAAAGAGGCTCCCTCCATTGTCCCTCCTCCTTATCAGTAGTTTTACACAACAGTCACAGTACTAAGGATAGCACCCTCCACAACAACAAGGCAATCTTTAATTATCTTTCATTTTGTCAGAATCTAGGAGATTACAGGTTCTGTCTCTGTAGGTGATGAGTAATTGGCTTGTCTGTTCTTTTCTGTCACCAGTGACTTATTATATTTCTCCATGGTGCTCCACACCTTCACAGGGAATAAATATTGCTTACTGCCTTCCTGACCGTGTGTGAATGTTTGCAGCCTGATAGTTTGAATTGTTAACTTCACAAGGGGGAAGGGACTTGCTCTGGTTTGGATCAAGGAAGCAGCTGTATATTAACTGGTAGAGGACACAAGTGGATGACACCAGCATTCAGAAAGGACAGTGGGATCTTTTTTTGTTAAAAATCTCCATATGGCTGTCCATTAACAAGGAGAAAAGCTACTCTATATATGTCTTCTTGGGTTTTGCAAAGCACGTGCACAAAATGCTCTACTGGCCAGTGTGCACAAGAGTATTCAAGAGGTATCCTTGTGCTAGACAGTGACCTATAGACTGCTCCCTAATTTCACAAACATCAGATGAGAAATCAAATGCGGGATACGTCCACATGCTGAATGCTGCTATACTGAAGGGCAGGGGGAACCCTGCACTCAGAAGAGAAGATGCCTGGAAAAAGGGCCCTGGCTTAGCCTTTTCCTGACATACTAGCTTTCTATACACAGGGGATAATGTGGTGGTAATAATAAATAATGACTGTAGGAAAATGAATTCTCAAGGGTGACCTGAAGTAATATAAGCCCAGGTTGACCTCCTGTTCTGAGAGCTGGGGCAATCTGTATGGTAAGTTTTCCTCATTCTAAATATACCTTTCACTGCCAGTCTGCTGTACAATACAAATATTTTTTTCAAAAGAGAAGTTGTGACACTGTTTCTTATTATCACTAAGATAATTTAGACCAAACAAAAGGAACGTTGGCATTGATGCCAGCCAACATATAAAAATGTTCTTAATCTGGAATGTATGTTTTGTTTTTGTCTTTTTTTTCTGGTGAGCAGAATGAAAAATTAAACAGAATTGAAGACAATAATTGCAACACATGCCACAGTTTAATATGTCTTTATTTTGCTTATAAATAATACAAGATGTTCTTCAACAGGCTCAGATATCAAGTGCTTTTAAAAACTAATCCAGAGCTAGCAATATTTCTTAAGCTGCATGTAATTTCATCTTGTTCAACAAACAAGTCTAGCTGTTTCATGTCTTAAGAAACTAAAAAGAGAGATGAAATAAATTATTTGTATTGAAACGTCTAATTTAGTTTGCTCCAACACGTGAAAGAAGAATGTGCGCTTCTCAGAACATGATGGAGGTGTTGATTTCAGTCATGTCGTAAAACAGAGTGTGTGGTATTGGCCCTGTTGCTTCAAAGCCAAGGCCCACCTGTGGCATCTCAGTGTTTACATGCCACCATTTCTGAAATGGTGGCACATAAGACTCTAGGACAGAAGTGGGAAAGAAAGCTCTTGGAGTCCAGAAGCCAGTGTTCAGCTGCCTGCATCTGTCATGGGCTGCACTAGTCCTTGAAAATGAAGTTGGATGTGAACAGATGTCCACTCCCTGTTTTGAAAAAGCCCTGGGGAGCTTTAAAAGGTACATGGGGATCAGGGGGTGGGTCACAACTGTTCACAAGAAGTGCCATTATTCCCAGAGGCTGCTGAAATGAGAGAGACCCTAAATGTGGCAAGATAATTTCAATCGACAAGCACCTAACTCCACAGTCTCGACAGAGAGAGTTCAGTTTAAACTCTCTCCTGGGTTTAAACATGTTGCCTCAGAATGCATCCGGTCATAGAGAAGAAGGACGAGTGTGTTGCCAGGAGAAGACAGTCAGACTCAAGATTCTGAATGAAGAAACTGTATGGAAATTAAATGCAGAGATGCCGGGGCTGATAACCCAGTCAGGTAACATTTAAAAAAAAAAAAAGGGGGGGGGGAGAGGAAACATTACCTTCTAGGTGACCTAGCTGATTTCATTATATTTCTCTTTCTTGTGAAGAAAGAGTTTAGTTTATCAGGGATTTGCTAGTCCTTATGAGATCTTTGGCATCTAGCACAAGAATGAGACAATGAGTCAATTTTTTTTATTCATATTTCCACAATTTGTGGAAAATGTTTCTGTAGAAAAATGAATATCTTTTTCCTGCATACAGCAGAGCACGCACATGCAGAGGAAATACTGAAGGACCAGCTGGTAGATTTTTAAAAATGCAGACAGCAAGGCAGTTCTAACCCTCCCTTGCTCTATGCAATTGAGTTTGTATCCCCACAAATTTGAAAACTCTCATCTATGTCCATTAGAGATGGGCATGAATTTAAAAATGAATTGCAAAATTTGTCAAAAATTGCTAATTTGTTGATTTGTATTTGTCAGAAGCAATGTCCTGATTAATAGGAATCAATGAATTTTTTATGATTTTTGATTTGTTGGGCTATAAAATGTGCCCCAAGCATCTAGAGCCACCAAAATCACAGAGAAGCTTCCCCTCACTATCCTCTACAAACCCTCAAAGTTTAGTGAAGATTAAGTTTCAGATATCTGAGTTATACACCCACAAAGTGCATCCCCCCCAGGAAAGTGCTCTTTAGCAGCTGGCTTGGGGAAAATTCCAACACTGCTGCAAGCCAGCTGCTAAACGGCACTTTCCAGGGGGGACCCACTTTGTGGGTTTTATAACTCATCTTCCTCAAACTTGCAGGGCTTGTAGAGGAGAGTCGGGGGGAAGCTTCTCTGTGATTTTGGTGTCTCTGGGTGCCTGGAGGGGGCATTTTATAGTGTTTCAAAGTCAAGACAAATCAACAAATCGATTCATCGATTTGTTGGGAAAAAATGCATAAATTTATGATTCGTGATTCATTGACTTTGACGAATTATGAATTGTTACAAATCACTTTTTTCCGATTTGTGCCCACCTCTAATGTTCGTCTATCAGTGAACCACCTTGCAGGTGAGGAGATGCATTTTTGCAGTTCCTCACCCTTGCAAGAAGAGGACATGCAAGGATTCCCATTTCTAGCATCAGACAAGGCTATTATTACTCCACTGTCCCACCTCATTCACTGTATTTTATAGGAGTTACAGATCACAACCCCACCCCCCTTTTCCCCCACTGTTTCACCCATCTTTTTTCTTCCTTTGGAAAGTCCTTTAAGGAATAAAAGGCACAATAGTTGTATAGTGTTCTCTAATTGCTAACATAAGAAGCCCTCTGCCTGGAAACATCTTAATGCTGAGGCTAATTATTGCATCCACAGCAGGGCAATAAGAACGCATATAGAGCTGATAATTCAAGAAAATGAACTAACCTAGAGCTTGCAGGTCAGATGTGTGTGCAATATGCACTATACAGCCAAAGAATTAAGCAAGCAGAGGACCCATAAACACTTTCTCACTCAGTACAGAAATAGGTTATTACAGCTAGCCCAGAATAAGAAAGAGAAATCCTTAAGGACTGATTTTATGTGAGTGTCACAGCAGGAGCTTCCTAGAGTTTGCAAATTAGCTTGCTTTGTTTTGTGATTGTTCTTCAGGCTTCCTTATGCGCTAGATTCCTTTATAAATCTGATTTCTCAAAAAATGAAAGATAGGTTCCGTTATGTCTCTTTGTCAAGTCCCCACGACCTCCAAGAGTGTTGGGAGGGCATCAAGAAGACCTTGGGAAAGTGACATAGGAGTCAGAGAACTGAAGAGGTCTCATCTTATTCTATCATTGAAGCGCACATTTCACAGTCCCCTGGTCTTCTCTGACCCTTAGTCCCACCCTGAATCTCCCCACATCTGTGGGAGCTGGGCCTGGGGTGGTTCCACGCACCCTCCCTGGGTGATATCAGTCACTTATCTTCAACTATATCTGCATGTCTCACCCTCTATCACCCAAAGGACGTTGATCCTCAGTTTTGGTGGCAAAGCCACCAGGCCTTGTGCTTGCAATGCCACCACCTCTTCTGGGTCACCCTATTTGGGCTCCTTCCTATCACATGATACCTTCAACTGTTCCTCATGTGTATTGGGCATCTCTACTCCTTCCAGGCCTGCCACCCCCATGCCCCGTGAGTCAGACCTTCCCCTGGTACCATTGCGACCCAGTCAGGGCTTTCCTTCCTGATCAACCTCATGGATGCTAATAACTGGGCATGGTTTACTGACTGGTAGGCATGCCGGGGCCTGTTCTACCTGTTCCATCACACTGTACCAACACTGACATGTTTTCAGTTCTTATGACACATTATCTGTAATACATGTTACTGTCCTCTGTCTCACTGTGATATGCACACATGCACATGTCAAGGAGCAAGGCTGGGCAGAGACCCTAAGCCCTACAGTACCCTCTTACAATGAATACAGGTTTTATGCCATTCTTTTATCAAAAGTAACATGCTCCCCACAATGTCACACACAAAAAATAACAAGTAATGAGTTAATTTTAACACACTGTAATGAGTTACAGTGAGTTTAGTTTTTAAACAGTATAACAAATAATGAGAGATGATTACTTTTTATTAAAAAAAATAACGTTCCAGCTCTCTTTTTTAAAATATTAAATTTTTTAAATAAATGCTAAATAACAAAATATCAAATTTATCAGGAGAGAACAGTTTTCCCCCATTCTGTTCCAGCAGCCCTAAAACTCTTTAGGATGGACAAAAACAGACAGCTGAGGACACAATTGCTTCTAAATGATATGTTGAAATCTGGTATTAACTATGATGAAAGATGGGACATTCAAACCATTGATGGTTTGGCAACAAGTAAACAGATACATATTATAAATAATGTTAGATAATAAAAATTTTAAAATACTTTCAATTATTCTTTAAGGACTTCCCTCCTATTAACTAACAGATTAGGGTGTGTTTGTTTCCTAATCCCTCCCTTATGTCTAGGGCAGGGGTTGGGAATTTGCAGCCCTCCAGATGATGACAGACTATAACTCCAATCACCACTGCTGATGTTGGTTAGAGTTGATGAAAGCTACAGTCCAAATATATGGACTTATATGCAGAATACATCATGCGGAAGGCTGGACTGGAGGAATCCCAAACCGGAATTAAGATTGCCGGAAGAAATATCAACAACCTCAGATATGCAGATGACACCACTCTGATGGCAGAAAGTGAGGAGGAATTAAAGAACCTCTTAATGAGGGTGAAAGAGGAGAGTGCAAAAAATGGTCTGAAGCTCAACATCAAAAAAACTAAGATCATGGCCACTGGTCCCATCACCGCCTGGCAAATAGAAGGGGAAGATATGGAGGCAGTGACAGATTTTACTTTCTTGGGCTCCATGATCACTGCAGATGGTGACAGCAGCCACGAAATTAAAAGACACCTGCTTCTTGGGAGGAAAGCGATGACAAACCTAGACAGCATCTTAAAAAGCAGAGACATCACCTTGCCGACAAAGGTCTGCATAGTCAAAGCTATGGTTTTTCCAGTAGCGATGTATGGAAGTGAGAGCTGGACCATAAAGAAGGCTGACCGCCGAAGAATTGATGCTTTTGAATTGTGGTGCTGGAGGAGACTCTTGAGAGTACCCTGGACTGCAAGGAGATCAAACCTATCCATTCTGAAGGAAATCAACCCTGAGTGCTCACTGGAAGGATAGATCCTGAAGCTGAGGCTCCAATACTTTGGCCATCTCATGAGAAGAGAAATCTCCCTGGAAAAGACCCTGATGTTGGGAAAGAGTGAAGGCAAGAGGAGAAGGGGACGACAGAGGACGAGATGGTTGGACAGTGTCATCGAAGCTACCAACATGAATTTGACCCAACTCCGGGAGGCAGTGGAAGACAGGAGGGCCTGGCGTGCTCTGGTCCATGGGCTCACGAAGAGTCGAACATGACTTAACGACTAAACAACAAAAAACCTAGCCCTTCCACCCCATCCCAACACAACCCATAACAACAAATGCAACTTAAAATTAAATAGCAAAACACTAAAAACTACCCCCAAACTATTAAAAACAGTAAAGGTGGCAGCAAGGATGAATGAAACCCAGTCCCCCACACACCTCAGGGGAGGATGTTATTAAATGCTTCCTTCTAAAGCTCTGTCTGAAGCATTCTTTTAAACAAAGTCATTGAAGGGGCTCAAAAGGAAGCCTCTTCCACCATGATGGGGACACAACCAAGAAGACTCGGTTTCTCATAACAGTCTTCCAAGCCTCCCTAGATATGGCCACCCGTAATAACTAGGCTTGGGAAGACTGGGTGAGATAAGCAGAAGTTCATAAAACTTTGGCTGCTATATTCTATAATATAGAATCTATATACATCTGGTCTTTGTAAATTCCTAGTTTCTTTAGAGTATAAACAGAGCACCAGTGAAGCACAGTGACATATGGTCGGGACACGGACTTACTCGGTCCCGCGTTGAGACTGGAGTGACTTCTGGGTCCTGCTGGTGGTGGCTGGGAAAAAGATGACAGCCTCCACTGAGTGGCAAAGGAGCCTGGGATGGCCCGCGCCGGCCCAATGACACCACCCCCTATGGGGATTTGGTCAGCACAGGGCAAAGGGTGTGGGGCTGCTTGTCAGCGGACCTGGGGAACAGGGTTTCCAGTCTGGTCCACCAGCACAGTTAAAAAAGAAGGGCAAGCCAAGGCTTGGAGCCTCTGTTCTCCAGATTGTAAGTCCCCCTGCCCGCCCACCCTAGTTGGTTACATTACTTTTCCATGCTCACAGATTGATGTGGTTATCACTTCGTTAGGTTTGCTAGCTATATATGTTCAATTGTCACAACTTGGAAGGCATTTTCAGGCATTGGGAAGAATCCAACCGGTTGTTGGACAGCAGGCGGCGACCTGCATGTCTGCATGGGTGAGAAATCCCCACATGGGAACCTGGGTGGGGGACCTGGATCTGCCCCAGCTCAGGGAGGGGGAGATTTCCCCCACCCTAGGAGGCAGGGGAGACACAGAGTGGCTTATGTCCATGTGGTCTCCCAAGGGAGCTGCCACCCCAGAGGTATCTCAAGGAGGTGGCGGATGGCATCGGGGGGTATTCGGGTCCCCCGATCAGGTGGATCCAACCCAATGCTTGGCCAGGACGACTGCTGCTGTGATCAATAAAGTTGTGGCCTCTTTTTCTCCAATTATGTTGTGTGTGTCAGTTATTTCTGGACCAGCCATCCTAGCAGTAGGCCATCAAATATACCTCTCTATATAGCAATACAGTAAATTTAAATGGAAGGGCAGCTTAACTGCAATGTCTTTGAAGTGAATTTGGATCTCATAGGAACATAAAAACATAGGAAGCTGGCTTAAACCAAGTCAAATTATGTGTCCTATCTAGATACCCTCCAGGTCTCTGCTTAGCTTCCCAAATGAGACAAGTGCAAGACCATTCAAGGTAGTAGGTAGTATGCAGAACTGAAAAGGACCCTTGCCTGACATAATGGAAAGGCTACCCTTCAGAAGAGACAGTACTGAAAATCTACTACCACATTATGATCATAATAGGCAATATATTTTTCATTCATTCATTCATTCATTCATTCATTCATTCATTCATTCAATTTTGTATTTTCATGATACTTCCACCATAGCAAGTGAACTGCTTGTAAGACATCTCAAGAACAAACTAAGCAATCAGTGATATGCATATTTGCTATTCTTAAAATATGTTCCCTCCAGGCATGCAAATGAAGCCTCCCAGAAAAGCAAAATCAAGCTGACTTGTAAAAAGGCAGAGTGAGGCATGCTTGGCTTGGACAATCAGATTCTTTTATAAATTCAGGAAGCTCTGTTCTTAATGATGTGATGATTGTACCATCTATCTGGGGGTTTGCTTTCATGCTTCTTTTTGTACAATGCTACCCCAAAGCAAGCAAATTTCCTTTCCTTTTCACTTTTCAGTTTCACAGCAAGTAAAAACGAGCTGATAAAATAAGATACTTGTGTATCACCAAAGCAAAAGGGGAGCACATGAAGTCACTGAGGTTCTACAGTTGTCAGACATACACAATGTCCCTCTGATGGACCAGCCAGGACCCCAGTCACAAGGCTGGGCCAACCCAGAGTGGGCCTCAGAGCCCACAGTCACCTCCTGAGGAATTCCCTACCTGCAATTCTTTGGTGGATTGGGGCTACGCCAAGGCAGCAGCCAAGCCACAAAAGGTCGTCCTACCTCCAGAGGGGGAGGGGCCAGTGGAAGGGGAAAGGGAGCCCCTAGAGGTGAGGGATAAAAGGGAGGAGAAGGAAGCAGAGGAGAGGTGACCATTGGGAGGTGACCTCAGAGACTGCCGAATGGAAGGCTTGCAAGGTGAGGCACCTGAGGAGGAGGCAGTAGATGTACAGTATGTGCTGATTGGGAGGTGGTGTGGTGTGCTGTTGGGACCCATGGACGGATGAGTGGGTTCAGCTGGTCATGCCACCCGAAGAAGCGGAGAGAGTCCGTCGAGCCTAACAGAAACAATGGCCACCCTATTGGGGAGAGCAGGAGGCAAGCCAACGAAAATGTTGTAGACAGGTGAAGGGATGCCAAGGGACTGGTGAGACCCTCCCAGGAAGCCACAGGACAGCGGAGGACTTCCCCCACCCCAACACCTACATTCTTCCAAGTACTACCCATGCCTGTCCAGCAGACCATGCACCCAAAGAGCTCAACCCCTGTGACTCCCTCTCCCACTGCACTACCCATCCCACCAGAAGCGGAGGACCTGGAGGAAGTCAAAGTGGTCAAGTCGACCATTTCAGAGCAGATCATGGTGGCCATATTCCACCTGTGCTGCAACATGCTCTACCTGGCATATCTCCAAGGCATCCTAAACCTCCTTGAGGAAAAAGGCTTCATCCTTGTGCTTGGAGAGTTAGTTTAAGGCATACCCTTTGTTTGTTGTTTTGTATGGTTTTGACTTGTTTGTTCTCACCCTTGGTCCAGGTTTTGAATAAACCCCGTTTTTTACTGCAATTCAGCCTGTGAGTCACAGAGGGGACCTCTGGGGCTACTTTCACCCTCTCTGAAACAAATATTTCCCTGTTACACTTCTTGAAGAAAGAAGAGAATCACATTGATTCTCCTCAGGTACAGTATAAACAGTAAAATGAACAGTTTGTTTGGCCATTAAAAAAAGGAGAGAGAACTGTGCATGAATGATTAAACTGCAGAAACCTTCTGTTAGACATTAGCATGTGGGATTTGGAAGCTGGATCAATAATTTTGGCATGAAAAATTGCTACCCTGTTTCCCCGAAAACAAGCCCTAACCTGAAAATAAGCCCCAGTATGATTTTCAGGATGCTCATAATATAAGCCCTACCCCAAAAATAAGCCCCAGTTAAGTGAAACCCTGCCCTCCACCATTGTCCAGCACTGTGCAGCAACCAGAAGAAGATGACATGACTGTATTTGAAGAAATGTAGATTGTTGTACATGAAAATAAAATAAAACATCCCCTGAAAATAAGCCCTAATGCATTTTTTGGAGCAAAAATTAATATAAGACCCTGTCTTATTTTCGGGGAAACACGGTACTACTGGGTTACTTTCTATTCAGTACTGACGTATATATCGCTGGAAATGCTGCTGGAAAGCTATTTAAATAACAAGCCAAATGAAACTGGACATTATGACAAATCTATAACAATAGTATGATTGTTGAAAATCCAGTATTTGGGAGAACTTGCCTAATGAAACCTTAAAATTGTATGACTAAGCATTATGAAGTAAAGGCTTTCTTTTTGGAAAAGGATGAGGATGTATTAGCAGGCTTCCTCTTGTACCCAGTTTAGTGCTTTAATATCTAGCTGAAAGCTGAAAACAATATAGGTATGACTATAACACAGAATTGGATACCTTGTAGTGTAGTGGATAGAGTGACAGACTAGAAGTCAGGAAACCTGGGTTTGAATTCCGCCTCTGTCATGGAAACTCATGGGGGTGGTGGTGGATGGAACTGGTAAAACCACTCCTTAAATAACTCACTTACCTTGAAAACCCTATCAGGATAGCTTTAAGTCAGTTCCGACATGACAGAACATACATTAGCAGCCTATGGCAATATTAGGTAGACTGCCCAGTCTGCTTTGTCCTGCATCACTTTCCCTTGTTCAGATTGTTACAGGTGTCTTGTGAGGTGGGCAGCCCATTAGTACAGTAGGGCCCATGTATCTGTGGGTGATTGGTTCCACGATCTACTGTGGATGCCTGAAATTGCGGATACAAGGTTATATATTGCGGATATATGTTGTATATATACAACATATAAGGGGGTGGGACAAAGGCCACAAAGGGGCACCCTTGTATGTTGTATATAGGGCTGTAGCAAACCACGGATAAGTGAAACCACAGATATTAATTCCACAAATACTGGGGTCCTAGGGGGCCATTTATTTCTTAAAATGTATATCCTGCCTTTCATCAAAGGGGTTCTGAGCATTTTTCAATGTTATGCCCACAGCAACCATAAGAGTGTGGTAGGCTAAATTGGAAGCACCTTGATCAAGACGGTGTTCACGTCATCAGAAGAGAGGCTGGATTCTTTTGTATTAGTTTCTTTAACCACCATTTTAGAAGTCCACAGAATGGCATGGAAGGACAAGGGCCAGGAAGAACAGCAACCCACAACGTGATGCTGACAAGCACTAGGTAAAATGGCTGCAGTGTCTCCTGCCATCTTTATTGTCCCAGAATGCCTCAGAGCCTTTGTATACATTACATACATCAGGGCTAGAGTTGCCAGGTCAGCAGTGTCCCTTTCTCTGAGACTGCAAATGACAGAGGCAGACTAGGCCAAGGTTAGGAACCTGGGTAAATGGCCTCAGAAATCCAGCTGACCAAGTAATATATCAACTTAGCCAAGAAGCAGACATTAGAGATGACTGGAAGAGAGGCATTCTTAATTCATGAGAGTGAATGATTATCACAGTGCAAATTTCTCTCATTTCTGGGATTATGCATCTGAGAGCTTGGTTACACGTTGAAATATTTCTAAGTTTATGTTGGGTCCAGCACACTAGAAATTGATTTTAAAATATCTGTTTACATGACATAACTATGTGTGTATGTGTTTTGGCTGCGAAGCATGTTTTTTGTTTGGAAAGCCAGGCAGGAGGGGGTTGTTTATTTTAACTCAGTTGTGAATGAGATTTATTTTGAATCATTTTGGGGGGGAGAGGTGCTCACCTGTGTCAGAGCCTCTCTGGTCTCTCCCTGCCCTTTATTCTTCCTGCTTGCAACAGAAGCCAGAGGGAATCAGAAGAACAGGATTGGCTTGTGCCACAAGGAAGCATGGAGTATAGCTTTGGTTAAAAAAAAATACAAGAATGGTTGAGTAGGACAAAGCACTCCCTCCTTTGCAAACCTAGAAGTTGCTGTCTTGTCCATTTATCTGATCAACTTCTCTTTGCCACTCACCAGTATGCATTCCCTCTGGCCAGCCCCTGGTTCTCTGGTTCCCTGGCTCCCTCTCCTTCTCCACCCTGTGTGTGCACATGCGCACATGCATGCGCACGCAAATGTCTTCATGCACATGTGTACATTTGGCAGGCTTCAGGGCAACCTTGTAGACAGATCTGCTTTAATTTTTGTTTTCTAGCCATAATACTGAACTAGTGTTATCTCAGTTTGAAAGAAATAATTTTAAAAAATTATATTAAAAATAACACAACAGCAACTGTGGTGAATGGGTGTGAGAGGTAACCAGCACAAGGGCGGGCGAGCACAGGACAAAGTCTCAAATGCAATGATTTAAAAAGTCTGTGTAGCCCCTTCAACTGATATACAGCACTGTTTAAAAACAGATTAAAAGTTTTCCCAAGAGGAAAACCATACTGACCCCAAATCGCGTGACTACCATGTGACTTTAAACTGACTTCAGAAATCCTGATCCATCTCCCAATTCATTTTCATAGCGTAACTGCACCCATAGCATTCTTTTGTCTGGTGACCAGTCTTCAGGATTTGAGCACAATAATTCTTTGAAGTGTGATTTCACAAACACAGAAATACTGTCTTGGTCTCCTCTCTATAACATAGGTTCTTGACCTGTGGTCCATGGAAAGAAAGAAAGAAAGAAAGAAAGAAAGAAAGAAAGAAAGAAAGAAAGAAAGAAAGAAACAAACAAACAAACAAACAAACAAACAAACAAACAAACAAACTTGTAAAACTTGGCTTTTCTAACCTATCACCACCATTAAAAACAAACAAAAGTAAAAATCAGTTATATAAATAACTGTTTGATACGAAATAACTGTTTGATATTTCTGCACACAACGTGAATGACGCTGAGTGGTTCAGAGGAAGCAAGTGACATTGCTTGATACTGTGCAGGAAGTCAGTAACTGTGGGGGGGGGAGAGTCAGAGTCAGTCAGTGTCAGTGTGAGTGAGTGTTTGGATGGACTTTGTGATTGTGTTTCGTCTTGAATTTCTGTTAATAAAACCATTTGGTTATTGTTGGGTAAAGTCACTTTTCTATATTATTGCAGTGAATTTCATAACAATACATTTGGGCTGAGCCTCAGAATGGATCACTGGCTGAATTTGAAATGTAAAAGAACTGATGCTGATGATGAGGGTGCATCCTGTTCAAAGCAAAATGAAGCTTCTTCCAATCATTTAAAAAGGTGTCACCATTATAGCAAGGAATATCTGTTGATGAGGCATTTCATGAGAAACTTTAGATAAATATTTGATGAACTTCAGGGTTTTAAATCTTGAGTTAAGCCTTGGCGGTTCACAGCAACAAAAGATATTTAAAGGGGGTCCGTGGTAAAGAAAAGGTTAAGAACCGCTGCTCATCAACATTAATGTGCTTTCAACTCTAAATAAAGGCTATCTTTAATGTCTGTGTCTGGCCCCACAGCCAGGAAACAAGGTTATTTTTCAGGAGCCAGGTAGGCAGTAATATGTGCCCAGCATCTGCAGCAGTTGCCACAGTTCTCACTAAGGCTTATATCCCACATGGCTTCATCTATACCCCACATAAGTGTGGCATTTTAGCAAGCTCTATAATGTTTTTTGGAAGATTAACTGGCAGCCCCTAGAGATTACTTTCCAAGGCCCACACTGCTGTTGTCAGAACATAAGAACATAAGAAGAGCCCTGCTGGATCAGGCCAAGGGCCCATCTAGTCCAGCTTCCTGAGAGCACACGAGACGAGATACCGGTCTCCTGATACCCCTCCCCTGCATCTGGCATTTTGAGGTACCTTCCTTTTAAGAACTTGGGCAATGAAAAGGTTCACGAGTCATAACACTGCTTTAGGGTGGCCACAGCCCCATCACCAAAAAAGGAGGGCAGATATCACCAAAATGGAGGACATGGAGGACAAAAATCGCCAAGAAGGAGAGCAAAAACCATTCAAAAGCAGAGCATTTTTGCCTTAAAATTGCATTTGCTACTTAAAGTTAAGATATGCAGATATATCATAATAAGATATATCTGTTGCATGTAATTATAGTATATAACCCATCATAAGAGTAGAAGACTGACCAGGTGACTGCTTTAGGTCCCAATATTGGGGGAAAGGTGGAACTTAAATTAAATCAATAAAGCACAGTGCTTAATAACTCCTAATATTCCTCTGCAGTTCAGAACTGAGAATATATTTGGGAAATAATCTCTGTTTTGTCTTTAATATTTTAATTCCATTTATATTCATTTCTTGAGAATTAAGCCCTAAACGCCAAGGAGTACTGTCTCAGAACTGAATGTTACAAAGAATATTTTATTTTTAATTTGTTAAATATTATCGATCCCTTAAATTAAATGAATTACAAAACAGATGAAATTAATCAGACAAATTGTATTCATTCATTCAAACCAACTATTGAACTCATCAGCATTTTTAATGAAAATTAGCAGCGGAGAACACGGATTATGAGGCAGGGCAGCCCAACACAGTGCGCAGCCTCTCAGTCAAGGCCTTGCCCCTTGGCGCCTCCCGTACACTGAATGTCTTTTTAAAAGCCTAAACCTGCTGCCCCCCCCCCCCCCCCCAGTGCATGTTGCCACAAGAGAAATGAGAGAAGGAAGCCACACTTTCTGAATCAAGGTGCTGTCTCTGCAGTCCGAGATTCTTTTCTTGCATGCTGGTTCCAAGGGCAGGTCCTTAAAAGCAAGGCATAATGAGAAGGACAGTCTCTGAGTTTGCTGTTTCAGAACATAAGTAACATTGGAAACTACCCATCCCATCAGGTCTTGGTTCTAAGGATTTATTCTCAGAATCTCTCCAGACTAATCCAGTCCAGTCCCTGAAGCTTCTGGACCAATAGGAGGACAAGTTTTAAAAGAGGACAGTCCAGCCAAAATCCAGGCCAATGGCTACACTAAAACGCATGCTCCACTCACAACCTTGTTCCGGATGGCAGAATGAGCCCAAATGCATGCGCCCTCCATCTATCTCTTCCATTTCCCTCCTCGCTCCTGGGCTTTTGGTGCAACAACACTGTACAAGCACAGAAGACGCACATGTACTCTCATGTGAACCTCCAGCTGGGAATGAGGGGAGATGGTTACCCACTCAACTCTAAAACCACATCTCATTCAACCTCTGTTTCTCCAGTGCTGCTTGCCCTCAGATTTATAGCCTAACCTAATGATCTGGGGAAGTCTAGCGATTCCCTGAGACATCAGCTGGTGTCCTGGGACCTTCTAATTCTCGGAACTGAATTGGGGTGAGAGCTGAGCATCCTTTTAGGCCCACTTTGCTTATAGAAAGAGTGCTTTTTTAACACAAACACTCTTTTACATGAGCTTATGCACACACATTGATGTGGATGTCTAGATTCTGAGTTTTCCTTTTCCTTTTCTTCTCCCTTTCCGGAGATATTCACATGTACCCTTCCTACTTCAGCTTGGAGGACAGATATAGTGGTTCACACATAACAGTCCTCTGTAATGCAGTTCATAATTAATATGCAGGAAGTCTGACATTCAAATTTGCAGTAAAACATTCATCCTTTGAATGATCGAGCACAATAACCACTGGTTTCAGATTCTGACATGTAACTCTAGGAAGCAGTAGCAGAAAAATGAACACAATAAAAATGACAAGTGTGGGCGTTCTTATTGTCTGGAAAAGCTGAGTAGGTGCAGTCGAAAGAGTTGTGAGAGTTTTTTAAAGGGTAGTCAAAAGGAAGAGAGTTGAAGCTGAAAGAAGCATCAGAGCATAGACATTCCAGGGCTATTGAATCTGTGAGACAAGAGGAGGTTGTGGTTTTCTCCTGATTCACAATTTTAGTCTTCTGTTTCACCAAAAACCTGTCATGTATAGCTCAGTGGTTTAGGTCTCTGGCTGCAGAGCCAGAGGTTGGGAGTTCGATTCCCCACTGTGCCCCTTTCACAGAGGCTGGACTTGATGATCCACAGGGTCCCTTCCAGCTCTGCAGTTCTAAGATGATGATGAATCCCAGTGTCCTCTGAAAGGGCCCATTTGGTTTAACAGTGAAATAAGTGAAAATGCATCTGTAGTATACTTGAAACTTCTTGCCACAAACCACTAATTAGCTGCAGCTTGTGTCCAGCACGTATTTGGCAGTACTAAGAGTAGCATCTTATGGTTTTCGCCGTTAGTGGTCCCCCAAATTCTTACTGAAGGGGCACATGATGTCAGAGCAGACATCTGTCCTTTCTTCTTAGAAAATGTTCAATTTATGGATTGGACTATCAGCTTTTGCACTGGCCTCTGCAGCTGGCCTGGGCCAGCAAATGATCTGCAGGATTAGAAAGTGTTATTTATGTCAAATACCCACTTATCATGTGCACAGTACACTCATCTTTGTGCACTTTTATATATGGTAAGTGATTCATAATGTACTTGGGAAGTATCTGTCTGTGTGTACATTGAGTTTGAATAGAGAGGTACGGTGGTGATGTAGTGAATAGACTGTTGGAGACTGGATACAGTTTCCTGCTCAGCCATGGAAACTCATTGGGGAATGGAAAACAAATCCTGAAATACATGTGGAAAACCCTGTGAGAGTTATCATAAGTCAGAAACAACTTGTTGGCTAATAATGGCAGCAAACATTCACTACAGCTAATATTCCTCACTGTAGTAAGGGCTTGGCTACATGGCTCATTTGGAGTGGGGTGGTGCAGGCTAAATAGGATCGCTTAAGGTCAGGTAGAGATCCAATATGCCATTTGGTGCAATATTTCAATCCACATGGCATTTGCACCTCAAGCAACCCTATTTGGTCTGTCCCTTTAAAGAAAAGCAAAGAAAGCGGGAGGAGAATTCCCCTCCTTTCCCCCTCCTGTCACCTCCTGTTTCTGGAAGGAAGCTTTTAATTTAAAAAAAAAAAAACTAAAAGGAACAACACATCAGGGCTGCCCTTATTTTTATTTTTTAAAGAAAACTTTGCTGGAGGAGCAGAAGAAGGAGGTCTGTAATGCCCTTGGCCCATTCAGTCTGGGTTCAGACTGCATCATGGCACAGAGTCTGCATTGGTTGCTCTGCAAAATGGCCTTCTGAGGTAGGCTGACAGAGGCAAGGTATCCCTGCTGGTCCTCCTCAATCTTTCAATGGCCTCTGATACTGTTGACCATGGTATCTTACTGGAGAGGTTCTCAGGGCTGGGGACTGGAGGCTTGGCACTGTCCTTGCTTTGGTCCTTCCTCAAAGACTATCAGATGAGGTAGATGGCCTCTGCCCCTTGGACTCTAAATTGTGGAGTTCCTCAGGGGTTGATCATTTCCCCTTTGCTGTTCAACATCTATATGAGGCCGCTGGGGGAGGTCATCTGGAGCAGTGGTCCCCAACCTTTTTAACACCACGGACCGGTTGGGGCTGGACAGGGTCCGTGCACGGGGGGGTGAGAAGGGGCTGTGCGGGTGGGCATGCGGGGGGGAGTGCGTACAGGTGTGGGAGATCGGTTTTCGCGGCCCAGTCCGGTCAAGGCCACAGATTGGCATCGGGCCACGGACCGGGGGTTGGGGACCCCTGATCTAGAGATCTGGAGTTTTGTGTCATCAATACAAAGATGACACTCAATTCTATCTCTCCTTCTGTCCTTTTTCAGTAGATGCTGTCTCATCCCTTAAGTGCTGCCTGGCCACAGTACTGGAGTGGATGGGGGCTAACAGACTGAAATTGAAGCCACAAGATGGAATCCTCTGGGTGGGGGGGCCCTGCGGCCAGAAGATTGGGAGGCTCTCCTACTTTTGGTGGGGGCTCACTCTCCACTAAGAATAAGGTTCAAAGCATAAGCATCCATCCTCCTGGCCATGGCACTGTCAATGGACTCCCATGGTCTGGTCAGCCTATTTCCATCTGAGGCGGATTGCACAGCTGTGTCCCTACTTTGACAACAGATCCCTCACCACATTAGTCCATGCCTTGGTAGTTTCAGAAATTGATTACTGCAATGCGCCCCACATGGGACTGCCCTTGAGACTGATACTGGCTTTGCATTAGTCACTGGTGTGTTTCTGTATCAGGTTCAAGGTGCTGGATCTGACCTATAAAGCCCTTTTTGGGATCTCATTACATGACAGAATACCTCCTTCCAAGAGGGACTGCCTGTCCTACTCATGCATCTCAGGGTGGGCAGCTGAGAATGCTAACCCCGAGAGAGGCCCAGAAGGAAAAAACAAGAAACGGGGCCTCCTTAGTGGTTACTCCCCTGCTTTGGAATGAACTGACATCTGAAATGCACCTAGCCCCTTCTCTGGAGACTTCTAAGAAATATTTTAAAACCCTTCTATGGCAGGCTTTCCAAACTATTCCACAATAATAGCCCTGACGCAATTACTGTATATGCTTAACATCTATAGCCACTGCCTGACTTTATTTTGATTTTATTTTTCTTAATTGTTATTCGTTGAATTATGTTTATACTGCTTATGTTGTACACCCCCCCAGAGTGACCACTGGTCAGATGGGCAGTTTAGAAGTTTAAATAAATAAATAAATAAATTCCCAATATCATTAAGTGGCTAAGTTGTCTGTTTAAGCCACTAATGATACTGGAAAATTGAAGACAGCTGGGAAATTTTAAAGCAGGAAACTCTGCTTTGGTTCAATCCCAGTGATCACACATGCAGGGAACGAACCAAAAAGGAGCTACTCTACCCACACCTTAAAAAGAGTAGCCCCTGACAAGGACCCAAAGGTGGAAGTAGGAATGCTCTAGGGAGAGACTGTTTGATTCTAGCAATTACATCATCTGATCATTAGGAAATGGAAGGAACCAGCCTGTCCCCACAGCAGCCCAAACAGTGGGCTAGATGCCCATGTAATCACCTTCTAAGTAAGTTCCAAGACCCCCACTGGTATTGCAGCATAAACAAAGTACAAAATACGTTTGCAAAGGCAAATAAACCTGCAAAAAATTCATAATAGGAATGATAGACAAATCACATTGCTTTACATTAGTATTTCTATGGTTTAAAATACAGTGTTTTACACTGATATGCAATTATTACACATGCAAATGTCCACAAAACCATAAATGCATAATGCAAGAACACGACGACAAGTAAATAAGTGATTATCACTACAGATTTATTCAGGTTCTCCTCCATATATAAACTTAGAATCTGAACATATGTAGTATTACATTATAACGCATATATCTGCTACTTCCATAGTAGTAGTTTTAGAACAGGCAGCCATGTGCTAGCACATCAAGCAAGACCAAAATAAAAATAAAATATAAAGAAGACAAAAACATTGTGACACCTTAAAGTCTAATTACTATATTTTAATGTGAGTTTTCATGGACAAGTCTGAGAAAGTTTTTGAAGAAATTTTTGGACAATTTATTGATGAGTGGTTAATTTCTCAAAGACAGAAGAAAAGCAACGGTAAGAATATGTGTGATCAGAAATTTTTGCAAGATCCACAGTCACCAGGTACCAAGTGACACTCACTGGCACAAAGAGAGGAAGGGGAAAGTGTTCCCTCTGGATGAGGCTCGAGTGACTGTTTCTGAGCTATATTTAATATCTGTAATTCTAGGAGGGTGGGAAGATGGCTGAAAAAAAAATCATGTTTCTTTAATCCTTAGAGGCCAAACTTGGCATGCTGATCTCAGTATTGCCATAATGTTAAATGTGCTTCCTTATTTGCTGGTTTCTAAAAATAGCGGAAGCAATATAACATATGACTGCCTAATGCCCTTTGGCTTTCCCACTCATGCGGACCTTTCAAAGTGTTTCTTTAACAATTGTGCAAGAATATGAATTTCATATGACTTTGGGTAATAAACAAGGCATTTCACTTAACAGCAATTGTATGCTGTCCATCAAATGACTAAAATTGCAAATAGCGCAAGATAAAGTGATAATGTTTCTCCATGAATTCCTCTTCAATCACATTATTCTTTGTTATAGTTGTTAGCTATTCTGTGGCATTCATAGAAAACAAGCATGAGAAGTATTAAATATGTAATGGGCTGAGTACAAAGCAAATCGTTACGTTCACCATAGTATCAATTCTGTATCATGAAAATCTCAGGATCATAATTGATTATGATAAATCTACCAAGATACAACCTCTCTCAAAAAAAAAACTCTTCGCTTCTTCTGATCTAACAGAAATATGTGATCTGGATGTAAACCTTAATGCCAGGGATGCAATTTAAACATATTCTCAGTTCTAACAAAAGTGAAGGACAAGTATAGTTCTTCTATGATTCACAGGAAGATCTGCCAAGATCCTCTTTCATGCATGTTTGTTCCCCAGCAGGGACGTCTAGTTTAAATTCATACAACATGATATAAATTATATTTATAGTACTGCTGGATTCTCTATGAAGGCACTGGAATCCGTCCATTGGAATCTGATTTGTAGATTTACAAACTGATTGAAGTTTGGTTTCATGGAACACTGCATTTCTTAAAATGTCATACCAGGTCTGTGCTCCCTCTTTCTGCAAAAGAGGTTATCAACAGGCCAACAGTGCAAGTAAGATCCTTACTAGATAGCTGAGTGACCCCTAAATTGATATGACAGAGGTGAGCACTGTTTCCAATGATTTGAGTTTTTCATACAAGTTGCATATTTCCAAAAGTTTTTCCTTCAGATGCAAAAAGAGAAGAGTTGCATAAAATCAGTTCCAGAGCAGTAACTACTGAGTTTTATTTTCTATTTCCAGATCGAACAGTAGCACCACCAGGTACCGATGTCAAAAGAGACAACTGTATTTTGCCCAGCTTGCTTTAGGAAGCTAGATAACTGCAGTGCATTTAAGGAACATGATTTTCATGTGAGCTGTGACCTATTAGGTAGGAAAACCTATCACTGCTCAGCATGCATTCAGTACAAGCATTACAGTGGGCACCACTGTAATCATCCTTTCTTTCTTTCTTTCTTTCTTTCTTTCTTTCTTTCTTTCTTTCTTTCTTTCTTTCTTGAAAACTTTCAGGTAGCACTAAAGCACTTTTCTGCTTTATATATTTTCCAGAAAGTTTTGAAATAATAACACAATACTGCTTAAGTTAACTACTGTTGTAGCGTATGCAATATTGAGTCCAAACCAACAGAATGTATTAATTTTGGAGAGATCAACAACTTTCAGCAGTTCTAAACAGATATTCAGCTCCTTCTGCTTAACTGTCCCATCTTCTTTCCTACTACATTCTCTCTTTTCTACCTCTTGAGCTATCAATGGGCCATGTGCCCCTGGTTCCTCCTGAGTGTTTTCCAGGCCTTACCAAGCACAGGGTGGCACAACAATGATAGCTTGTAAGCCTGCCACTTGAGCCAATCAACGTATCCTCTCTTATTCCTCTCCTTGTACTCTCTAAGGGAAGGATCTGGCAAGTTCTTTCCTGGAAGTTTCACCAGGGTCTTTCAGTGGGAGGTAGAAATTCCATGAAGAACCGTCCTTGTGCCTGGTAATGTCTCTCCTGTCTTTCTCGTTCATTCCAAGAGGAGGGTTTGAGGGAGCTTTGTATCTCCTCTGTCTTTGAGCCGCCTCCTGGGGTATCCTCAGCTGGACCAGCTGCCTGGTCCAAGGGTCTTCCTTGGTCATGTACTCCCAATCTCCCTGAGGGGCTGGGTTCTCTACCTTCTATATTTCTCCCAGGCAAGATTCTTCCAGCGGGTATTCTATAGCATCCCCCCAAATCTCTTCTGCTTCTCTTGGTTTATCCTTTTCTCCCTCTCTACTGATTCCCTAACAATTTCTCTTCCCTTTCCTTCACTTCAAGCCTGCTTTTATCTTTTCCCTTTCCCATAATTCCACCTTCTCCTTCTGGGACTGTTGACCTCTTCCCAGGCTTTCTTCCATTGCTGGGCTTTCCAATCTCTCTGGGGAGCCATATTCTATTAATATTTCCCCCATGTCTACGGTGTGCTGAGCTGGGAAAGTTTCATCAGCTAAAAATCACTATACACATCAAAACCACGCCCTCTTAAAGGAGAGAGAAGAACACAGCAAAGGGTGCCATTGTAGAAAGAACCAATGTCCTAGTGAAGCATAATCTGTTCATTTACACTCAACACAGATAGAGTAGAGCACTCAAGTTCAGTCTTTCTGTTTCCAGTGTCATTGCTCTCATTGGGCTATCGGGTACATAATGAGTTTTGCTCTGTAATCAAATTCCTCATAAATTATATATTGCTGTATTTTAAGATCATGTGTGTCAGTAATGGCTTTTTATTTTACGTTTAAGCGTAGAACAGACATGGGAGTTATTTTTTATTACATCACTGTTCTATCCCCCTTACTATATCATCAGTTACTGGGCACTTGACAAAATTCCAGATATTTTAATTTTAAAATTTTCTGGTTAAACCAGAAATCACATAACAAATGAAGTCACAAGACAATGATCAAAGGCATCTGCACGTAGCTGTTTCTACTTACAATGTACATACTGGCCTTGACTTGTATATTTTGTTTTTAAATTTATTTATTACATTTGTATACCATGCCTTGAGACAATAGGGGGCAGTCCTACTTGTCACTCACCAGACCTGGCCTTCCTTATAAGAACTGCCTCCGGCAGGATGCAACAGCATTCAGAGCCAAGGATGGTCTCCCTGGATTGTTGGTAGATCAGGCCTCCCCCTTTTGATGTCTACCGGAGGCCCAGTAAAATAGGTCTCTGGACTGGAAAGAGAAAATCATTTTCACATATATGATGTACTAAACTATGTATTATATTCTAGTTGATTTGAAAGCACAGCTTGTGCTGCTTTCCTTGGCTGCCCAAATTGCAAGACTATTTTTTCCCTCCCCTTATTGTTTCTGAATGAGCGCTTTGTTAGAGAATTACACAGCAATGAAATATTAATGCTGTTGAATGCTGCACTTTGTAACAATACAACATGTTTGCATTGCATATGAATTTTCTTTGAGCATCAAGGCTACGTGTTGTTGTTGTTTCAGCTTTTTGGACTCCCCTCCTTGGGTGAAGCTCATCCAGTGCTCTGATAAAGTCTTCAATAAGTTTATAATTACAACGTTTACCACAGTAAACTGCCGACTTCTTTTGGTGTTTACCACTTTGGGATTGCTTCTGCTTTTAGATGCTGCTCTGTGTCATAAAAGAAGTGAGAGTACAATAGACTCCTTTGTATGCCTCTCTCTTAAACTGAAAAACAGATGTATTACATGCCCCAGCCAGTTCAGATTACTTTCAGCAGAAAAGAAAAGAAAGGGGGGGGGGGGGAATCCTGGCACATTAACACCAGTTAAGGGATATTGTTCATGGCTCTTGTAAGAAGATAGCCATTAACTGGTCATGTGATTCCTGATCTTATAAATTATTATTAGGATTCTGGTTTCAAACTTCTTTTATATTTTACTGGAACTATGGTTTCATACTTTTTTGAAAAAGTACTTTAAAACAAAACTGTAAGTACATGGCTGATTACTAAAGACTACATATTTCTCAGTGGATCACTGTAAAATTAAGTGATATGGTTCAGGGATGAAACAACCATCACAGAGCATGTGCAAAATTTTCATAACACCTCAAAAGCAATTGCTTTTTGTGCAGAGAATCCACACCTGCAGCTATGAACAATCAGCTGTTATTGAGGGACTCTCTACACAATGCACCTTTGAAATCTTTTCCATGTACAAATGTATATAATTTATTCACATAACATCATTTCATTATCTGTAAATGTGGAAATTACTACTCATATCAAGCAGATTTTAGAAATGAACACAGGGTCCAAGCCCTGTTCATAAATAAACACGCTGCTCACAAAATAGATACAAACCTGGGATAAGAGAGGTGGATCAATTATTATAGAAAAAATATGGAATTCTGAAAAACAAGCAAGACAAATCTTTGAATACTGTATTAAAATAATGATGTATATGTGTAAATTAGATAGATAGATAGATAGATAGATAGATAGATAGATAGATAGATAGATAGATAGATAGATAGATAGATAGATAGATAGATAGATAGATAGATAGATTCTGGAGTGGTTTTGCTTTATAAAAGAAGCTTCGCAGAATATGATTCTTTTAGTTTCTTAATAATAAAAATTATGTGCCGTCAAGTCAATTCTGACTTATGGCTACCCGTTTCAGGATTTTTTAGGTAGAGAGTACCGAGAAGTGGTTGACCCTTCCCTTCTTCTGGGGGCATCCTGGGACTGTGCAGCTTGCCCAAGGCCACAAAAGCTGGCTCTTTGCCCAGGAACTGAACTCTCAGTCTCAGGCTCCACAGCCAGATACCTCATTCTCTGACTTATACAACTATTAATTCCTTAGAGATCCAATAAGTCCCATGTTGAATTCCCCTGAAACTATATCTTCTGTAACATTTATGAAAAATCCTGAATTCTTATAGAGACTATATTCTTTTAATAGAGCTGTTTTTCAGCATGACCCTATCTATGTTTATTCACCAATAATTTGCATAGTGGATCATATTTCCTCATCAAGAATACAGTCTAAGAATATGAATCTCTCCTTCCTCCAAAGGAAGCTCTGTTGAATTCTAGAGCCTCCATTATTATGCAAATCAGAAGCACTCCATGCCAGCAAAAACGTTTTTTAGCGATGGCTCATATTTTAGGCTCAAGAAAAGATCTAAACCTCCTCTATTTGCACACAGTAGTCTCAGTCCAGGCAAGAGCTCACACTGTTACTGCGAGTTCGGTTTTTCCTCACATATATTTTCTGCAGCTGATCTGGAAGGTGAGTTGACAGGCTGGAAGATGAGACATTAACTACTGAGAACATCAGGCTGTCTTAGCAACACGAAATAGTGCTGTGAATACAGGGAAATTACAGTTACCCTAGCAACCAGCATGCTGATGAGAGAAAGATGTATAGATTCCCTGCAATAGCTCTGCTAGGAACATACACACATGCACACAGGGAAAAATTCTGGCAAGGGGTTTAGCAGCATTTCAACTGTGAAGTTTCATATGCATCTGAAGAAATGGGCTACTGGCCACAAAAACCTAGGCCACGTTAAACACATTAAAGGAGCCATGGGACTCTTTTTAGCTGCCATGGGTCCTCTTGAGGAGAAAGGCAAGGTATAAATATTGCCAATAAATAAATAAATAATGTTGCTTTTGTTGAAATGAGCTAACACGGCTTATTGCTACATCCCATGGAAAAATCATGTACCAAGTCAAATGAAAGTCTTAGGGAAAGAAAGTAAAGTTCTTTGAAAGATATAGGGTTCAAGTTATGTGGGTAACTCTAATGGCAATATAATTCTTTGTTATGTCTACAGTGAAGAAAGCCTCCATAGCAATTGGTTTATTGAAAGATACAACTAAAATAAAATATGGTTATAATTCATTACAATAAAATCCAATTAATAATAATGGAAAATATAGAAAGATCACTCTCAATCTGTACTTCTGAGGATGACTCTTTTACATACACATACTTAAATTTACATATATAAATCTAGTTACCACTTAAAAATATGCCATAGTATACTTGTTCATTTTTAAGGGAGCAGTGTAAGTCCCTATTTTTTTTCTGCAGCAGGCAAAACATGGCTACCCCGATGGAAGTTCTTTACATAAGCATGACAGTACATGACTAGAACGAACCATAAAAAGGGTATGACTACAGTGTTGAAGTAGGTCAGTAGCTGGACTGTGGCTTTTGAAATCAATTTAAAGCCACATGATTTTGATATGTACATCTTCTTGGGAAAACTTTTAGTCTAGTTCTAAGCTGTGTGGCATATCAATCCCAGGAACTATATGGGCCTTAAAATGGTTGCATTTAGAAGCAGATTGGCTCCTTGGCATACATGCATGGGGTCGCCAGCCACTCTCTTGCTTCCCTTTTAACTTAGCAGCCCATCATTGGAATGGGCAGGTGAGCCGCATCATGCTGAAGGAGGTGGGCAATGAATGGACTCCCCCAGGACTCTCACTACAGGTCCTGCTGCTGCTGCTGCTCTTGTTCCCTTCTGCTGCTATGTTTTCAGCTTTTTTAAAAAATAAATTGTTTTAATGTATTTCAAAGTGGCATAGTACTAGATCCTAAGGGAACTGAAAGTTACAAAAAGATAAATCACCAGCAAGTCAGCTGTCAGCAGTTTCCAGCACTTAAGCGATCCAGCGATAAAATAGAAACAGATAGGAAAAACAATTAAGAGTTCAGACTGCAGGATATCCTGCATTCTAAAAACTGATCCTGGCATTACCATACTTGACAAACCTCACTGACACAGTTTACTCTGACAGAGACATTCACATATGTGAAAATGATTCAAAATAAATCACATTCATAATCCAGTTAAAATAAACAAGTCCCTAGCAAATGTTTTTAAACAGCATGTTTTCCAACAAAAAACCATGCTTCCTGGCTAGAGATGGGCACGAAGCTAAAAACGAATCAAGAAATTCATCCAAATCTGCTAATTCGTTGATTGAGATTGGTTCGGGTTTATCCAAACTGAAGAATCCAAACTTTCCCAAACCAATGAAGTTTTGGCAATTTATGAGCCTCCTGGTTCATCACCCCCCACAGCCTGCCCCCACCCCCTTCCCACTGTACATGTTGCCTCCCTACCTTTTCCTGCCACTGCCTCCTCTTCCTCTTCTGCCTTCACCATCTTGTGAGCCCCAGTGCAGGCTGGTCGCCATCTGTGCTGGTCCTTGTGGCTGGGTAGAGTTCGTTGACCTTATTGCAGGCTGTATTTTTCAGTGCTGGGAGCCAGGCTTTGTTGAGTTTTAGACTCTTTTGTGTGCAGTGATCACTGCACACAAAAGACCAGCTAACAACACCCATCAATCACAGTGACAGATCATCTCTTCCCCCTTATCACAACAATACACCCACAACAAAAACACGCTAATCACCATAATCACCCAATCTCCTGAAAAGGACAAAAGCTGATCCCACAGCTATAAATACTCAACTATCCAACAAACTGCAACAGAGCACAGACAGAGTTCTGACTCCTGTCCTCTGAAGATGCCGGCCACAGAGACTGGCGAAACGTTAGTAAGAAAAACCTTAAGAACACGGCCAAACAGCCCGGAAAACCCACAACAACCATCGGATCCCGGCCGTGAAAGCCTTCGAGAATACATTATTATTATTATTATTATTATTATTATTATTATTATTATTATTATTATTATTATTATTATTATTATTATTATTATTATTATTATCTTTTAGTTAGCCAGCCTGTCAGCTGGCCAAGTACCATCTGCACATGTCCCTGCCTACCAGCTGAGAGGCGGAGATGTGCGCAAAGGCCACCAGCCGGGACAAGGCTCTCAAGTTGGCAGCAGAAGTGGGGGAAGAGGAGGCAGTAGCAGGAAAAGGTAGGGAGGCATCAGGGGCAGTGGGAAATAGGGGCAGGCTGTGGGGGTGGGGAGGCAGCCAGGTTGTTGTGGCTTTTTTAGACAGCCACCAGGCTGTCTTAAAAAACACACATCCCAAACAAACCAATGACCTGATTTGTGGTTCGTTTGGGAAAAAATTGTAAACTCATGGTTCATGGTTTGTGGATGTCTACAAGCCTTTGTAAGAGCTTTTCCGGTAGTATTTGCAGCTCTAAATTTAATTTCACCACCACCATACCTTCACTCAGTCTTGAAAACTATTAATTAATAGTGTGCCCTTAAGTCAGTTCTGACTTATGGCAAACCTTTTCAAGGGTTTCTAGGTAGAGAGTATGCAGAAGTGGTTTATCATTCCCTTCTTCTGGAGGCATCCTGGGACTGTGCAGCTTGCCTGAGGCCACACAGGCTAGCTCTTCTGGGATGCACAGTGGGGAACTGAACTCCACAACTAGCTCACCAAGCTATCCAGCCAGCTCTTGAAAACTACAGTTTATCTATCTATGTGTGTATCATTTTGTCACATGTGAGAAATCACTTTGCCAGAGAATCATGGTTATCAACATTTCTTCTGTAGATTCTTCTTAGTTACGAAAACCTTAGTTTGGGGCTGTAGTTGTCCTGCTATGTAGCTAGGTGAATTGCCTCTCGCAATTGCTCCCTCACCCAGGGAGCAATTGTGTCTGAGATTTTCTCACATCTTCCCCTTCTGGAGAGCAAGAACCTTTTGGAACTTGACTTTAGTCAGAAAAATGTGTTGGTCTCTTTAGAAAAGGGCCACAGAACAATGACAGGCTACAGGTTTTGCAAAACACGACAGCTAAGTCATCTGGAAGTTGAGTCATGGCAACTGGACTTCTTTCTTGTTAGGTTGAAAGGTTTCACTACTCATCCAAATAGGTTAGGTTGAAAGGTTTTGCTACTCATCCTACTTGAATGAGTAGCAAAACCTTTCAACCTAACAAGAAAGAAGTCCAGTTGCCATGATTCAACTTCCAGATAACCTCCCCTGGATGACTGAGAGTCTTCACAGATATATTACCACAGTCAAGTGTTACATCCCTGGCATTTCCCAGCCATACAGGATTTGACACAAGAATAGGGACTGGGAAATCTCATGAAGAATTGATGCCAGTTAAAATTGGTACTGATGTGTGGAATTGTCTGAGTGTTTGGTTTGTTTTTCACCAGAAAGCAGAAATAAAAGAGGCAGAACGTGTGGGGGTTGGAGTCGGGTATCTTGTCTCTTTCATACTGGGAGAGAGGGTGATGAAGGAGCAGGTATATGCCTAGAGCTGCTGGTGCTTTCTAAGGCAAGAAAGAGGGATTTTTGAAGAAGAAATTTGGCACCTGGGCTTTTCCCAAGCACTTTCCTGAGGGAAATGCCCTGTTGTAAGAGCCGTGATGGGATTTGAACCTCAGATTCTGCAAGCCTAGCTTGACAAATCTAATCATTACACTGCTCTATTTAAAACAGTAATGAATCAACTGAACTTCTCATTTTATTTTATTTATTTTTTATTGGATTTTTATCCCGCCCTTCTAGACAAGAGTCTACTCAGGGCGGCTCACAAAATATTATATTTTGTTTCGTGATAATAAGTTTGTTCAACATTTTCAGTGGCAGCATATTTTTATTTCTTGGACATCACTGGCACAAAAATAGTCACGTAGCCAGGAAATGTTTTCAGATGTTTTGGTTATAGGAAGAGAGTTGGAGGCTTATGGTGGGGGACAATGCTGCCTTATAGTCCTACAATATGGCAAAAGATGGAAAATGCTTCTGGTTTTTTTTACCTGTGTTTGCTATACAATTCTGGGAGTTGTCATCCTGAATTCAAGAGTTTCCCACCTCTGCATCCCTGTGGGCTTCCCCCAGCATGCATGACAATTAGCTACTTGGTGAAATTGACCTTATTATGTTATCCAACCATATGTGCAAAGGGTATTATAGATGTGGATAGTTCCTCCTCGCTGCTTGGTCATTCATTTGACCAGCTTTCCCCAAATCATTGTCCTGTTTGTGTGTTGTATTACCATTTCCATCAACCCAGAAAGCAGTGCTGACTGCGGGTAATGAGAGATGAGGTCTGATACTGCACTGGAAAAGATTGACCTAGTACGTGCAGTGTCTGAATAGCTCTGAAGAGAGATTCAGAAGTCCAGTGGAGATTTAATAGCTTTTTATACTGCCCCATTAATGCAAGGAACTATCTGGAGAGTTAACAAATGATGAAAGCAATCAGAAGTAACAGTAAATCAGACAAGGAGAACAACAAAGTGAAGACCAAATCACATCAGCTAAAACATCACAGAACTGAGACAGCGCAAATGTTACCCATAGTAGGGTGGCCAAGGCATGGCAAATTCATGTGAGGGTGCTATCAAAGGCCTCTATGAAGAGCTGCCTCTTGAGCAGGAAGGGAGCCAGGTGCAGGAGCCAGTTACAAACAGCTGGTGCCAAAGCTGAGAAGGCCTGACTTCTAGTAGATGTTTTCCTGGCTTCTTTTGGTGTGGCAACCTGGAGAAGCATGGCTTGAGAGGATTTGGTGGTGTGGGTAGATGATCTTGGGGAAAGACACTCTCTTTCTGCTAGCTAAGCAGGAAGTATGCATGCATAAGCAGTTCTGTTACTCAGGATAAAAACATAACTCTTTTCTTCTATATTGATTTAAAATCTACAATGACCCTGTTTGTGCCTGCATGTACATGTACCATGTACTACATTTTGTTTTGGATATCCAGTCTAGCTTCACCAATCTAGTGTCCTCTTGAGGTATCATATTTCAATGTCTGTCATCAGCATGCTAGCCTGGATGATGGGACCTGTAGTCCAACACACCTGGAGGATGGCAGGTTGAGGAAAGCTGTGCTAGATGCTATTCAACAGCTTCCACATTGGTGCAGCAGCTGCATGGTGAAATTCTTGCCACAATTATGTAATTTTGAAAAATATTTTAAGCCACTCTTCATCCTCACAAATACCAGAGTAGTAGACAATGTTGTTGTTATGGATTGGCAAGTTGCCTTGGACTTATGGCAACACTGAATTGGTGACTTCCAAAAAGTTATTTTATTAACATTCCTACTCAGGTTGAAACACAAGGGCATGACTAAAATAGGCTGCAGCAATGTCTGACTCCTTTTTGAATGTCAAAGATGTCTGGAGCAACAAATCATCTGTTTTACTAAATAATTATGAGCATAGAAATGTTGCTTCCTTTACCGAGTCAATCCATCTTGTATTTGGTTTTTCAAGGTTCACTCAGCCTTCCATCCTTCTGTGGTCAGTAAAATGAGTACCCAGTTTGTGGGGGCGGCAGCAATGTGTACCCTGCATAATTAACTTGTAAAACACCCAGAGAGTACTTTAGTGTTATGGGGCGGTATATAAGCAGCACACTTTGCTTTTGCTTTTTTTCTTATTTCCTGCTGCCTTCAACCTTTCCCAGCATTATTGCCTTTTCCAGAGAATCCTGTCTTCTCATGATGTGCCCAAAGTAGGAAAACTTCAGTTTCAACTTTTTGCCTCCAGAGATAATTCAGGCTTGATTTGATCTAAGACCCACTTGCTTGTCTTTCTGGCAGCCTAGGATATCCACAAAGCTCTCCTCATGTACCACATTTCAAATGAATCAATTTTCTTCTTGTCAGTTTTCTTAACTGTCCAGCTTTCACACCCATACATGGTAACAGGGAATATGGATGATCTTGGCCTTCGTCCCCAGTGACACATCCTTACACTTGATGGTGATCGTCATCATCTTAGAACTGGAGATCTGGAAGGGACCCTATGGATCATCAAGCTCAGCCCCTGTCAAAGAGACCCAGTGGGGAATTGAACTCCCAGCCTCTGACTCCACAACCAGATGCCTAAACCACTGAGCTATCCATCTTTTCTAGTTCCTTATTAGTGCCCTTCTGAGTCTGTCTTCTGATTTCTTGGTTGCAGTCTTCATTTGGATTGATGATGGAACCAAAAATCTCAAAATCTCAAACCTCTTCATTTTCTTCATTGTCAATGCCAAAGTTGTGTATTTCCTCTGTAGTCATGATTGTGTCTAGGCCGTTTCAATTCTGTCCTTCCACCACAAGAGGGCAATAATATCTTCTTCCCACATCTGTCAGTTCTGAGAGCCATACATGTGAAAACAAAAGGGGAAGTGTGAGGAGCCAAGTAAGGTTGCTACACCCCAGGCTGTATGGGGGATGAGTACAGAACCAAAAATTATACAGGGCCTTCTGGTGATACAGTAGGTGCAAGAGTGCATTTACCTACAGTCTAGCAATGAAGTCAAGGTGAAATGTTCTAGAAGACAAAAACGAAAAATTTTGCCACATCCCATTTGCTGCCCTTGCAGTTTTATGCTGGACCGTATTAGTTTTCCAGACTGCAGGTTAAACTATACTGTTCTGATCTTTCTGTTTCTTTTGGGTTTTTTGAATACTGTTTGCTGCACACATACCTTTTGCAGAACTCAAGTTTAAGTCTGGATGTTAAAGATGTGCAATTAACAAAGACACTTAGATTCAGATGACAGAACTGTGGTGTTAACACATGGGGAGAAGAAAAAAAATTCAGTAACAGAGGTGCTCAGATAGTGCATTTTTAAAGCCAATGTTTGTTTGTTTGTTTGTTTGTTTGAGTCCTTATCTCCTCTACTCTTAAAACTAAGACCATCTGGATTTTGTGACTTCATCATCATCACTTCACCATCACTTCTCCCACCCTCCCCGCATCATCACACATTTAATAACATCTTGCCTGTTGAACAGGTCCAGACATCTGAAATGGTTGCCCACAGTTTATACCCAATTGAAAGGTCCCCATAAAAGTATTATCCATATATGGCATTTTTCTGGCAGATCAGTATGACTTATTTCATTTTATGATAAATTAATATGGTCAAGTATTAATATGGCTATATTGAATTAAAATTGTTTTTTAATCAATATGACATCACAATCCTCTTCTATTCTTCTGCCTGCCTCATTCATTATGCCAGAACAGCAGTGATGCATCTTGTCACAATGTTCCTGAAACATGAACATGTGCAATCCTATGCATGTCTAGTCAAGAAAGTTTTAAGATTCAGGACAATGGCTGAAATCCAGTAGTAAGTCACAATTAGAGCAGGTCCCTTGAATGATTGGAACTTATAGAGGAGTTGACTCATCAAATTCCCACTGATTTAATGGGCCTACTCTAGTTGTGATTTACTACTACATTCTAGCCAATAGGTCTTGTAGGCTTACAAGGAAATGCAACCCAGAATATGTTGGTTTGCATTCTGTGTTGGACATTCTTGTAAGCCTACAGATGGCTATCCCAACAACAAATGTTTAATATAAAATTTTAAGTCTCCTTCAAGCAGGGTGCCTGTTTCCTCTGCAGCTCATAAACAGAAAATTTAAAATTATAAGCAGCAACAATGGCAGACTTTGAAAATTCAAAACTCTTCATTTTCTCCTTTTCTGGCCCTTTGTACATTATAGCACACTACAAATAAGAGCAAAGTTGTATTTATAACATATTTGTTACTTCTGTTATAAAGGACAGTCACAGATAGCACACTTAGATAACTAATAAGTCAATTCTGAACTGATATTCAGATTTCTAAACAACGTACTAACAATGGACAAGTTACCAAAGACATTGTTCATCTGCTAAATATCTAGACATTTTCTACAAGCTGTTCTTTAAATGTTTGTGTCCAAATTCTAAAACCCAGACATTTGATTGAAACCATACATTCCTTCTACTTCTGTGTTTCTTTTATAAACCTGACTGATTGTTATGTGGTTTATGGTTTTGGTAAGAAAGGCTCCTCTGCCAGCACTATTAAATTGATGAGAGCACCAGTCAAACTCTGGTTAATAAATGATGTCATCTAAATCAAATCAAATCAAATAAATTTATTCTCATTGTAGGTATATACATAGTATACACATACAACGAAATTCACACAGACACCCAGAGACCAGACCCACATGCACACACATAAAAATCCCCAAACACTCCCCCCCACTAAAAATCCCCCACTAAGAATACAAACATCTACACCGCAGGCCAAGTAACACTGTCCAACTATTCACTACTGGTGGTCTTTAAGCTCATTATTAAGTGCAATTATAGCTCTGGGATAAAAACTATTCAGAAAACGTGTGGTCCGAGTCTTAATTGTTCTATATCTTCTGCCAGACGGCAATAGTTCAAAAAAGTTGTAAGCAGGATGGGAAGAATCTCTCAGGATGTTGTGTGACTTCCTCAGACAGCGGGATGTGAAGATGTCATCCAGGGTTGATAGCTGGAGCCGGATGATATTCTGGGCAATTTTAATGGTTCTCTGTAGAGCTTTTTTGTCCGCTACAGAGCTACTCCCAAACCATACAAGAATGCCATAAGTTAGGACACGCTCAATGGTGCTACGATAGTAGGACAGAAGTAAATGCTGAGATAAATTTAACTTCCCGAGCATTCTCAGGAAATACAGCCTCTTCTGTGCCTTCTTCACTAGCATGTTGGCATTTATAGTCCATGAGAGGTCCTCTGAGATGTTAGTGCCCAGAAATTTAAAACTACCAACTCTCTCCACTTCCTCGCCATTTATGTACAGTGGTAAATGTACATTTCTCTTCCTCCTAAAATCAATTATGAGTTCTTTAGTTTTTTTCGATGTTAAGTGTAAGATTATTTTCTTTACACCAGAGTATCAACCCTTGTACTTCCTTTCTGTAAGCAGACTCATTGTTCTTATTTATGAGCCCCACCACTGTCGTATCGTCCGCAAATTTAATAATTGCGTTGGTGTTATACAGTGGGGTGCAATCATGTGTGTACAGGGAATAGAGGAAGGGACTTAGCACACAACCCTGGGGAGCTCCTGTGCTTAGTACCAGGGTAGAAGAATGGTGAAATCCCATCCTTACTGACTGTGGCCTATCTGTCAGAAAATCCTTTACCCACACACAAATCTTCTGAGGTAATCCCAGGTTGATCATTTTAAAAAACAACCTATTGGGTAGAATGGTATTAAAAGCAGAGCTATAATCCACAATATATAATTTACACCAGGGGTGAGCAATCTATGGTCTTTCACTGCAATGCCCAGGATCCCTCACCATTGGTTATGCTAGCAAGGAGTGGTGGAACTTGCAGTCCAAGCAGTAGTGGGCAGGGATGGGGACTCGAGTCAGGAGACTCGCTGTCAAGTGACTCAGCAATGGAGACTCAACTAGGACATGGTTCGGTTTGTTCGTTTTTTTCAATGACTCGGACTCGGCTTGCGACTTGGAACCCACATACCCCTCCCTCCCTTTTTTCTGGGGAAAAAATCTTGTTTTTAATAGAGACTGGGATTTGGGGCTTGGGACTTGGTACCAAAGGCTAGAACTTGGATTTGGGACTCGGACCCAAAGACTTGCCAACATCCCTGGTAGTGGATCGCTACTAGCCCATCCCTGTAGCATGTCAAGGGCCAATGTCAGGTTTAGGAATCAAGCAGAGGGACAAACTAGATAATACAGTTAACGTGTCCTTAATAGTGGAGCTTCCTTTAGAGGGAAAGACAATCTCTTTATTCTAATCCAAGCTTGCCTCAATCTGCATTTTGCAAATTAGCCTGCCCCATTACTATGTCTAATTTGTCAAGCCCTTAGCTCTAAAAGATTTGCATGCCTGCAGTGATAACACAAGAAAAAGAAATTCTCAATTGCCTTAACACCCTGAATTCCATACACAAATCTGGTCTAAGGACATCTACATAATCAGCTTTATAAAAGGCCTTTCAAGATAAAATGATTTACTCTGTCAGCATCCTTTTGCTCCAAGAGATTATATCCTTCCCAAGTCTATTCATTATATTTCACTAAAAACAAGGAGAATATTTAATAAATGACACAGGTTCATAAAAAAAGCATAAATTAAACAGCAGGACCTCTGACACTGAACAGTTTTTTAAAAACAATCTACTTAGAAGATAGCAGAGAAGAACTGGGAGAGATGGCTTGTTGCTAGGATGTCTTGCTACACTGCAAATGTCATAGTAAAAGCATGGGCAATTATATGTTTCAATGATGAAGTGACAGAAGGAAAAAAAGTAGGGGCCAGGAGAAAGCCATATGATTCTCATGTGTACATAAATTCAAAGTGTAGAACTGGGACGGACCCCAAGGGTCATTGAGTACAACTTCCTGCCAGTGCAGGAAATCCACAACTAAAACATTCCTGACACATGGCCATTTTTAAACCTGTGCTTGACAAGCTACAGCGAATGAGAGTTCATCACCTGCTGAGGAAGGCAGTCTATTCCATGGTTGAACAGTTCATACTGTCAGGAAGTTCTGACAGGAATCTTCTGTCTTGTAATTTCAGTCCATTAGTTCAGGTCCTATTTTCCTGAGCCACAGATACAAGCTTGCAAAACATCTCAAAACAAGGAGATGTAAAATATTATTCAAATATTTGGGAGAGGCTACCATACCACTCAATCTTCTCCAGGCAAAACATAGCCAGGTCCCTCAACTGTTCCCTGCAGGGCTTGGTTTCTAGACCTTTTACCATCTTGGTTGCCCTTCTCCGGACACACTCTAGCTTATACAGAGCTTTCCAGGTAAGCTCTTGGCCAAAGCAAACTAGAGTGGTACTACGACTTTTCTTGATCTAAACATTATAATTCTGGCTATTGTAACCATTAGCTCCAAGTTCCCTTCTTCTCCTCCCCTTTACTAAACAACTGACTTATATTAGCTTATGATCCACTGGCACACCTAGATTCTTTTCATATGCATTACAACCAAGGTAAATATAATCTATCCCAACTTTGTGTATCTGATTTTTCCTACCTAAATGTAGAACTGAGGGTTTTCCCCTGCTGAACACATTTTTATTTCTTTTACACTATTCTCCAATCTATTAGGTCCATCCTGATTCTGTCTTCTGAGTTATTAGCTGCTTCTCCCAGTTTGGTGTCGCCTGCAAATTTTATGAGCATCCCCTCCACTGTTTCATCTAAGTCACTTACAAAGACATAGGGCCCAGCACAAAACCACGCAACACCTCACTTGCCACTTCCCTCCAGGATAATGAGTAGCCACTAGTGAGCACTCTTTGGGTACCTCCCAAGAACTAACTAGAAATCCACCTAATAGTATCAATAGCCAGTCCACATTTTGCCAGCTACTGTAGGCCACAGGAAAATTAGGGGGAGGCTTGTCAAAATCCCCCCACTATTTTTCCATTTTTGTTTACCAGTTCTCCCCTCCTGGTGAGAATCAGATCCAGAATAGCCAATCCTCTTGTCACTTCTACTTTCATGAAAATGAACTTGTCACCAAGACAAGTGAAGAACTGGTTGGGTCTTATATTCTTGAAGTGTTGGATGTCCAACAGGTACCAGGACATTTGAAGTCTTCAATTAAATGTCTTATTTTAATATTTGGTAATCTGATCTAAGCAGCATGTAGTAGACTGCCCACAATGATGTCACTCTTGTTTGATTTTTAGCCCTAATGCTCTTCCATTAGCCTTCCATGCTTCGAGTGATGGATCTCCTCCCAAATGTACACGTTTTATAGAAATTGCTATTGCTCCCCCTCCATCTTGCTTTAATTGGTCCCTTTGAATAAGTTAAATCCTTCAGTTACTACATTCCAGTCTTAAGTCTCATGCCACCACTATTCAGTAAGGCCTATTAAATGACTGCTTGCTGCTCTGGATACATTTAGTAAAAGAGCTGGATATAAATAAATATTTATTATTATCTCACCATATGCAATAGACTGATAACTTCCAGAAGACATTTTATTCTTCCAGTTTTTACTGCAGAAGACTGAGAGTACCATTATTTATGTAGCCAAAATGGTACCACCCACATACAAGAGGAAAGTGTCAGTAGATGTGAGGGCACTCCAAGGTTTGTAGAAGTACCCAAAAACAGTAGGGAAAAATCCCAAGCAGGGATTAGGGTTAGGGTTAGCAATGACTGGGTATACTGAGTCAGCATGGAAGTTGACCATAGTTTCTGGTTACTTCATGGAAAACCTGAGTGAAAGAGGAATGGAAAAGAGTACCTGGAATGCTGAAGAGCAGCACTCCGTGTTGCAGGTCCATCTCACCAAGAAGAAAGATGATATCTTTCTACAGCAGGATGTGTGAAATATGACTTTCTATATCTTGTTGGACTACATGTCCCATCAGTCATAGCCCACATAGGCAGTTTTATCTTTAAAAATATAGTTTTTAATGTTTACTCTTTTTTAAATTATTCAATTTTTAAAATTATTTTAATTAGTGTACAATGTAATTGTTTTTAAATGTTTAACTTATTATGTTTTTAATTCTATTCTTTTAATATTGTGAGCCAACTTAGGTCCCCTTATCAGGAGAAATATGGCCTATAAATAAATAAATGTTGAGGAATATTGCGAGTTGCACTCAACAACAGCAGGAGGGCCAAACTTTTCCCACACCCAATCTAAAGCCCATCATGCTTAGCTATTTTTAGAGAACAGATATAATATTGGTATTAAAAACAAAAAGCTTAACTCCTAGTGCAAGTGTTTATTCAAGGAAACACTACAGTTGTTACTAAGTATGGATATAATTCTTCTAGGAGGTGGGTGAACATCTTATGCCCCCATCTTTTTCTGAATTACAGCTCTCATCAACCCTGCTAGCACAGCAAAGGGTGAGGATGCTGGGAGTTGTTGATGTACTTTATAGTGCTCTTTAATGTAGGCAGCAAAATGATTTAGGATGGTCTACAACTAGACAAATCTGCCAAAAATTTGCTTTCCAATTCTCATTGTTCCAATCTGAAATTCATTTTATTCAATTCCTACATGTGTTTACAATTTTTTCCTAAGTCCCCAAAATTTCATGTGCTTTTTAATACTAATTTCTCCTGATATATGCTTTTATATAATTTCACTGGACCTACACATTTTCACAAGCAATTTCCCTAATATATTGTTGTTGTTGTTTAGTCGTTAAGTCGTGTCCGACTCTTCGTATATATATAAAATCTCCATTTTTTTCAGTTGGAGAACTGCATCTCAATTTCAGCAAAGTATAATTGTGTTTATATATATACGTTTGGGAAGTTAAATGCAGTAAATTTGCATTGAAGTGCAAATTAAACATGTTTCTATCCCAACACTACACCCAGAGGTATTTTGCCTCTATATAGAGTGTGTCTATCAATAGCCATTGATAGACATATCCTCACATGAGTAGGCTGGAATTGATGCCACGTGGCTACATATATCCTGAGGCCCCATCTAGACATGGTGCTAAAAAAAAGCCATTAGGAAGTCAATGAACTGTGTTGTAACGGGCAGCATGAATTGCCCCAAGTATTCTTCAAACATTTTCAAAATCTAGAAAAGAAGGGGGGGAAATCCACTTTCATTAACCTATTCACATCCTTGCACCCTCCAGGCAGCGAGACAATTCTCAGGTCTGGAGGAAATGAGAGTCAGATTTTTGCTTCTGAGGTGGTTTTAAAGCACAGGTGGACAAAATGGTCCCCTCAGGAACCTGAAGCTTCCTACCCCACCCCATTTTTAAATCTTAAAATAAAAATGCTCAAAATGTCTCCTTGTGTTCTCTAAGTGGCATGAGAGCATTTTTCCATCATTTGAGGACTCTCTAGCACCCTCAGCTCAAAAATAAAATAAAATAAAATACCTTTGGCACAAAGGTTTTTTCCCCCCTATAAGCAAAAGAATGGGGTTAGGTTTATGGTGAAGGTGGTGGCCCTCCCAGTTCCAAGGATGTACTTGTCCAGCCCATGGATATCTAAAGGTTTCCTATCCCGGTTTTGAAGCCTGGGCACCCACCTCTCCTGTTTTCCCACTGATACTAGGGCTCACTGGTTCAGTTTGAAGGTGTTTCTGTGTGCAAGATGAAATGAGAAACCTAGGACTGAGGAGAAATCGGATGAGTGCATGAACTGGGCCATTTATAGCAAAGCCGGGTGTACAGTAGTAGAGTCACAACGTGTGAGCTACCTCCTTGCACAAGCTCTGGCAGCAGTGGCTTGGAACCCAGAAAAAAAAACTCCCTGAGATGACTTGCATCAAGAAGCCAGTTTGACCAGAGCAGGGAAGGGCAAATGTCATTGGACTTAAGTCCCATCAGCCATATCCCATTTAACCTGCAGTCTGAGATGATGGGAGTTGTAGTTTAATGGCATCTACCCTGTTTCCCCGAAAATAAGACCTAACCTGAAAATAAGCCCTAGTATGATTTTTCAGGATGCTCGTAATATAAGTCCTACCTCAAAAATAAGCCCCAGTTAAGCAAAACTCCGCCCTCCACCATTGTGCAGCAACCAGAAGAAGATGACATTGCTGTAAAATAAAACATCCCCTGAAAATAAGCCCTAGTGTGTTTTTTAGAGCAAAAATTAATATAAGACCCTGTCTTATTTTGGGGGAAACACAGGAGAGGGCCACAGATTGTCCATCCTCAGACAGAGATTACAGGGAAACTTACATTACCCACTTGTATGCTGAAAAAAATGGATGGGAGGGCCCATGGAACTTGGCTATTCTTCCACACTACCACCATACCACTAGTCAGTATTGCTTGGAGCAGAAAAACTCCCTCACTGTCCCCATGTTCAGACAGTTCAAAACTCAGTAAAGGGGTGTATGGGGCTTCTCCATCGGAGGAGGGACTGTTGAAAAATCAGGATCTGCCTTTGCATTTCCGCAAAGATTCAGAATATTTCTGTACATATATCAGGACACACAGAGAGACCCTTTCGATATCATCAGAAGTTGGAGATCATGGAGAACTTTACCTGCCAAAGGAAGGGTAGCAAAGAACAGAGGCCAGGTGGAGGGTGGCAGAAGGAAGGGCCACCCGAAGCAGCCCCACCACTCCCCTCATGTGTTTTTTTCAAAATGTGAGAAGCTCATGCTTTACATGGCCTGACATATAAGCAGAAGGCACCATGCAGTACAGCCTGCCATTGGGTTGGATGACTAGGTTATTGTCAAGCAGCACTTGAGTAATTGTGCAGGATTACTGACATGTTGCTGGCCAAGGAAAAATGCTGGCCCTAAACCATTGTGTCCCAAAAGGTTTTAGCACTCCGTATTTTACAGACTGTTCCTTTCTCTGTGGTTCCCCATGAACACTTTAGGAAACTGAGGATGGCTTGATGGCAAATCCCTCCATGCAAATACAAGATGTTCCCTCTTTCCACTCTAACGGATTTTATGACTCAGAATCCTCAAGAACATTCCACTGGAGCAGAGCAAGATTTAAAAACAAATCAGAAAGATATTAATTTCCTAAAAGTTAGGTCAGCGGCATCCCATTCCTTAAGATTTCAGTGCCCAAACTAGAAAACAGGAAGTGGATTGTAATGGTGTCACGGGGCAGACCACTGGGAGGGGAAAGTCTGTACTTTTGTCCAAACGGGCCCAAGTGTATTCGCCCACCACCTCTCTCCTCAGTCCCAGTCCCCTTGACATACTACCTTTTCAATGTGTTGATGTTTCACAAGTACAACACACATACAAACACAATCATGTAGTGCAAGTGAGCCTTGGTGCCAATAAGGAATTGGGGGAAATGAGTGCCTAGGCTTCAAAATTAGCTCACATACAAAAAGCCAGACTTGATCTTTCTCTTACACTGCTTGCCCTAAGATTTCTTTCCCCACTTGGAGGTCTGGGGAGGCACAACAATTCCACAAGACATCAGCTAGGGCCTTCAGATCTCGCCACCCTAGGAAAGATATGTTTATTTTTTACCTCATTCATAATGCAATGCAAACATTCAACTGACACTAATCAGTCTATTAAATGCTATAGTACTGTGTTAAATGTTGCCGGGTTGCTAAGCCCTGCACACAGAACAGGTGTTTGTTTGTTTTTATTATTATTATTAAAACCCTTAAATCAACAAATAGAAACTAGTTGGAATCTAACTAGGGAAACAGAAATGGTATTTTATTTAATGTGTGAGTTTATGCTTTGTGTATGTACAGCGATGCTTACAGTATATCACAGAAGTGAGTACACCCCCTCACATTTCATAAATATTTTAGTATACCTTTTCATGTGACAACACTGAAGAAATGACACTTGGCTACAATGTAAAGCAGTGAGTATACAGCTTGTATAACAGTGTAAATGTGCTGTCCCCTCAAAATAACGCAACACACAGCCATTAATGTCTAAACCGCTGGCAACAAAAGTGAGTACACCCCTAAGTGACAATGTTCAAATTGGGCCCAAGTAGCCGTTTTCCCTCCCTGGTGTTATGAGACCCGTTAGTGTCACAAGTCTCAGGTGTGAAGGGGGAGCAGGTGTTATCGCTCTCACTCTCTCAGACTGGTCACTGGAAGTTCCACATGGCACCTCATGGTAATGAACTATCTGAGGATCTGAAAAAATGAATTGTTGCTCTACATAAAGATGGCCTCCTAGACTATAAGAAGATTGCCAAAAGCCTGAAACTGAGCTGCAGCACGGTGACCAAGACCATACAAGGTTTAACAGGACAGGTTCCACTCAGAACAGGTCTTGTCATGGTCGACCAAAGAAGTTGAGTGCCCGTGCTCAGCGTCATATCCAGAGGTTGGCTTTGGGAAATAGACGTATGAGTGCTGCCAGCATTGCTGCAGAGATTGAAGGGGTGGGGGGTCAGTCTGTCAGTGCTCAGACCATACGCCATGATGCTGAATATTGCTAAGGACTCTGGATACGTGCTATGGTAACTGGACTGAATTTGAATGCTTTATCGTGTATGACTATTGGAATGGACTAAGACAACTCTGTATGTATGACTCTAATACTACTACAAACAATACAGTTTTTCTTTACCTTAATGGACTCTCATTCCTCTACTTGTCTGCATACTAGTACCTGAATTGGATAAAACTCTGCTAGGGCTAAGGAAAAGGCACTGCCTAAACCTAAAGTCCCTGTCATGGTCTGGGGCTGCATGAGTGCTGCCGGCACTGGGGAGCTACAGTTCATTGAGGGAACCATGAATGCCAACATGTACTGTGACATACTGAAGCAGAGCATGATCCCCTCCCTTCGGAGACTGGGCTGCAGGGCAGTATTCCAACATGATAATGACCCCAAACACACCTCCAAAATGACCACTGCCTTGCTAAAGAAGCTGAGGGTAAGGCCAAGCATGTCTCCAGACCTAAACCCTATTGAGCATCTGTGGGGCATCCTGAAATGGAAGGTGGAGGTGCGCAAGGTCTCTAACATCCACCAACTCTGTGATGTCGTCATGGAGGAGTGGAAGAGGCCTCCAGTAGCAACCTGTGAAGCTCTGGTGAACTCTATGCCCAAGAGGGTTAAGGCAGTGCTGGAAAATAATGGTGGCCACACAAAATATTGACACTTTGTGCCCAATTCGGACATTGTCACTTAGGGCTGTACTCACTTTTGTTGCCAGCGGTTTAGACATTAATGGCTGTGTGTTGCGTTACTTTGAGGGGACAGCACATTTACACTGTTATACAAGCTGTATACTCACTGCTTTACATTGTAGCCAAGTGTCATTTCTTCAGTGTAATCACATGAAAAGATATACTAAAATATTTATGAAATGTGAGGGGGTGTACTCACTTCTGTGATATACTGTAAATTTTAGTCAGTGCGAACATCAGATAATTAATTTAGTGAGGTAAAATGAGAAAGAGAATAACAATAGCTCTGTAATAATGAAATGCAGAAAAGAACAGGGAGAATTATACTGTTTTATCAAGGAGACCCACAGTACACTTGTCTCTGTACTGGAACAAAAGGATGGCGTACAATGAATGACTGTAAAATATATTTGTTTGCAAAATTGGTGCCATATAACATGAATTTTAATAATGTACAAGCTGAAATCACCTCAGGCCAATATGACAATCAAATAAATTAATTGATCAAAGAAACAGTGTTCAATCTAGATTGGAGTTCGGCTCCCAGCTCAGCCAGTGGGAATCAGATTTTGAGCTGGAGAAATGAGCAAACAAGCTTTAGTAAAGCACAATCCATTTCGCCAAGGTTGGGCCATGGGGGCTGCTGAGTGCTTTTTACTTACAGGTCCCACCAGCCCTAATCAACATAGTCATTGGTGACAAATAGTTGGATCTGTATTCAAAAACTACCCTGAGAGACACCATTACCTGTGGCCATTATAGACATTGGGGAAGGAACTTCTATTCACATCCTTGGCTCTTGCTCCCAGCCAAGAAAGTGGGATTCTGCAGGTGTCGTGGCAGAAGACTGAAATATTTTTGCCTTCTTCCATTCTGCTTGTCTTGGGGCAGGTGTGTGTGCATGCTACACTATCAAAAGACTTTCTCATCAGAGTAGCTTTGGAGGTGTTTGCCATATGTACCCTTCACATGAAAATGGGCACAGACATTATTATGCTCAGTGGAGACTGGTGACTCCAGCTTTCCAGAAGCAGTGAATCCAGGATTTGGTCTGCACTCTTCTGCTTCTTCCATCTATTAAATGATGGTCACTATCAATGGGAGAAAACAGAAGGTAAAGCCAAAAGGCACCCATTGGAAGACCTGAAATCCTTTAGGGGTTCCTGGTATAGTCCACAGTGTTCCTTTTGCATCATGCAAATCTCTAAACTATTTGCAGTACTAGGAAGCACAATATTCTTTACAGGACATGAGGAGTGGTTACTCCTGTGTAGCATAGCCTCAGAGGTATTTAAATTTAATGTAGTTGTAGAACCAAAACAAAAACAAAACAAAACACCCAGTGTTTTCAACCATTAGTATTTCTCTCAGCCTAAACTACCTCACCATTGTTGTCCCTGTGACAGTGACTCTATGCTGTAAATCCCTTCCAGATTTTAATTTGCATTTACAGGGTTGATCCAGAGTTGTTGCTGTTGTTTAGTCATTAAGTCATGTCCGACTCTTCGTGACCCCATGGACCAGAGCACGCCAGGCCCTCCTGTCTTCCACTGCCTTTGGTCAAATTCATGTTGGTAGCTTCGATGACACTGTCCAACCATCTCGTCCTCTGTCGTCCCCTTCTCCTCTTGCCTTCACACTTTCCCAACATCAGGGTCTTTTCCAGGGAGTCTTCTCTTCTCATGAGATGGCCAAAGTATTGAAGCCTCAGCTTCAGGATCTGTCCTTCCAGTGAGCACTCAGGGTTGATTTCCTTCAGAATGGATAGGTTTGTTCTCTTTGCAGTCCAGGGGACTCTCAAGAGTCTCCTCCAGCACCACAATTCAAAAGCATCAATTCTTCGGCGGTCAGCCTTCTTTATGGTCTAGCTCTCACTTCCATACATCACTACTGGGAAAACCATAGCTTTGACTATGCGGACCTTTGTCGGCAAGGTGATGTCTCTGCTTTTTAAGATGCTGTCTAGGTTTGTCATCGCTTTCCTCCCAAGAAGCAGGTGTCTTTTAATTTTGTGGCTGCTGTCACCATCTGCAGTGATCATGGAGCCCAAGAAAGTCAAATCTGTCACTGCCTCCATATCTTCCCCTTCTATTTGCCAGGAGGTGATGGGACCAGTGGCCATGATCTTCGTTTTTTTGATGTTGAGCTTCAGACCATTTTTTGCGCTCTCCTCTTTCACCCTCATTAAGAGGTTCTTTAATTCCTCCTCACTTTCTGCCCTCAGAGTGGTATCATCTGCATATCTGAGGTTGTTGATATTTCTTCCGGCAATCTTAATTCTGGCTTGGGATTCCTCCAGTCCAGCCTTTCGCATGATGTACAGTGGTGCCTCGCTAGACGATTGCCTCGCAGAACGAGGAAATCGCTAGACGATGCCTTTTTGCGAGCGCTACTGCGCTTCGCAAAACGATGTTTCCCTATGGGGAATTTCGCTAGACGATGAGGTTTCCCCATAGGAGTGCGCCGACTAGTGGTCAAAAGCTGTCAGTGCAGCTGTCAGTGCATTCCTATGGGGACCCTCACTCGCTAGACGATGTTTCCCTATGGGAAATTTCGCAAGACAACTGCGTTTTCCCTTGGAACGCATTGAAGAGATTTCAATGCATTCCAATGGGAAAACGTGCACCACTGTATTCTGCATATAAGTTAAATAAGCAGGGAGACAATATACAGCCTTGTCATACTCCTTTCCCAATTTTGAACCAATCAGTTGTTCCATATCCAGTTCTAACTGTTGCTTCCTGTCCCACATATAGATTTCTCAGGAGATAGATAAGGTGGTCAGGCACTCCCATTTCTTTAAGGACTTGCCATAGTTTGCTGTGGTCCACACAGTCAAAGGCTTTTGCGTAGTCAATGAAGCACAAGTAGATGTTTTTCTGGAACTCTCTGGCTTTCTCCATAATCCAGCACATGTTAGCAATTTGGTCTCTAGTTCCTCTGCCCCTTCGAAATCCAGCTTGTACTTCTGGGAGTTCTCGGTCCACATACTGCTGAAGCCTGCCTTGGAGGATTTTGAGCATAACCTTGCTAGCGTGTGAAATGAGTGCAATTGTACGGTAGTTGGAGCATTCTTTGGCACTGCCCTTCTTTGGGATTGGGATGTAGACTGATCTTTTCCAATCCTCTGGCCACTGCTGAGTTTTCCAAACTTGCTGGCATATTGAGTGTAGTACCTTAACAGCATCATCTTTTAAGATTTTAAATAGTTTGACTGGAATGCCATCACTTCCACTGGCCTTGTTGTTAGCCATGCTTTCTAAGGCCCACTTGACTTCACTCTCCAGGATGTCTGGCTCAAGGTCCCCAACCACACTATCTGGGTTGCCCGGGACATCCAGATCTTTCTGGTGTAATTCTTCTGTGTATTCTTGCCACCTCTTCTTGATGTCTTCTGCTTCTGTGAGGTCCCTACCATTTTTGTCCTTTATCATGTCCATCTTTGCACAAAATGTTCCTTTAACATCTCCAATTTTCTTGAACAGATCTCTGGTTTTCCCCTTTCTATTATTTTCCTCTATTTCTTTGCACTGTTCATTTAAGAAGGCCCTCTTGTCTCTCCTTGCTATTCTTTGAAAGTCTGCATTCAATTTTCTGTAACTTTCCCCATCTCCCTTGCATTTTGTTTCCCTTCTCTTCTCTGCTATTTGTAAGGCCTCGTTGGACAGCCACTTTGCTTTCTTGCATTTCCTTTTCTTTGGGATGGTTTTTGTTGCTGCTTCCTGTACAATGTTACGAGCCTCCATCCATAGTTCTTCAGGCACTCTGTCCACCAAATCGAGTTCCTTAAATCTGTTCTTCACTTCCACTGTGTATTCATAAGAGATTTGGTTTAGATTATACCTGACTAGCCCAGTGGTTTTTCCTACTTTCTTCAGTTTAAGCTTGAATTTTGCTATAAGAAGCTGATGATCAGAGCCACAATCAGCTCCAGGTCTTGTTTTTGCTGACTGTATAGAGCTTCTCCATCTTTGGCTGCAGAGAACATAATCAATCTGATTTCGGTATTGCCCATCTGATGATGTCCATGTGTAGAGTTGCCTCTTGTGTTGTTGGAAAAGAGTGTTTGTGATGACCAGCTTGTTCTCTTGACAAAACTCTATTAGCCTTTGCCCTGCTTCGTTTTGAACTCCAAGGCCAAACTTACCTGTTGTTCCTTTTATCTCTTGACTCCCTACTTTAGCATTCCAATCCCCTATAATGAGAAGAACATCTTTCTTTGGTGTCAGTTCTAGAAGGTGTTGTAAGTCTTCATAGAATTGGTCAATTTCAGCCTCTTCAGCATTGGTGGTTGGTGCATAAACCTGGATTACTGTGATGTTGAAAGGTCTGCCTTGGATTCGTTTTGAAATCATTCTATCGTTTTTGAGATTGTATCCCAGTACAGCTTTTCCCACTCTTTTGTTGACTATGAGGGCTACTCCATTTCTTCTATGGGATTCTTGCCCACAATAGTAGATATGGTAATCGTCTGAATTGAATTTGCCCATTCCCGTCCATTTTAGTTCACTGACACCCAGGATGTCAATGTTTATTCTTGCCATCTCCTGTTAGATCACATCCAGCTTACCAAGGTTCATAGATCTTACATTCCAGGTTCCTATGCAGTATTTTTCTTTGCAGCCTCGGACTTTCCTTTCCCTTCCAGGCGCATCTGCAGCTGAGCGTCCTTTCGGCTTTGGCCCAACCACTTCATTAGCTCTGGAGCTACTTGTACTTGTCCTCCGCTCTTCCTCAGTAGCATGTTGGACGCCTTCCAACCTGAGGGGCTCATCTTCCAGCGTCATATCTTTTAGCCTTTTCCCCCCTGTCCATTGAGTTTTCTTGGCAAAGATACTGGAGTGGCTTGCCAGTTCCTGCTCCAGGTGGATCGCGTTTAGTCAGAACTCTCCACTATGACCTGTCCGTCTTGGGTGTCCCTGCACAGCATAGCCCATAGCTTCTCTGAATTACTCAAGCCCCTTCACCACGACAAGGCAGCAATCCGTGAAGGGGTGATCCAGAGTACCGAAGCTATTTTGAGGATAGAGCTGATAAAAGTATGGTTTCATCACTACAGTATCTTCTGGATGGAAAGTCAGCTTGTTGAAGTTCAGTATCCCTAGCTCAAGCTATTTAGGTTGCAGACCTTACCCACTTACCTGGGAAGAAGCTTCATTGAACTCCACAAGACATGAACAGAGAACTCCTGATTCCATCTGCAGCCCCTGTGTGAGCACTGATTGTGATTTCAGACACAATACAGGCTGCTAATCAAATCTTAGCAAAGCGGAAACATTCCGATTCAGCTTTCCACTATAGTTGCACCCTTCATTAACAAAAGAACCTCAAAATCAGAAAATGTAGATCTGAAGGAAAAAAATACTGTCATTATGCAAATATGAACATTTAATATCCAAATTAGCAAAAAACACAGAATAGTTTAACAGTTCTGTTTAAAGTAGACAGGCTTTATTTCATATTAAAATCCAAGGGACAATGTCTTTTAGTAGTTAGAGTGCCAGACTAGGTTTTGGGAGATCCAGTTCCTCAATGAATCATGAAACCAGTCATTCTCTCTTTCAGCTTGAACTATCTCACAGGGTTGTCATGAGGATAAGGGGTGGAGGAGGAGCATGTACTCAGCATGGAAGGAACTCATTGGAGGACAGGTGAGAGCAGAAGGAAGGGAGTGGGAAATGTACTCTAAGGCATAATGGTGTCTATCTGTATTCATTCATTATTGAGCTGGGATCTGCCCATATAAAATGATGTTATACCCTGTTATAGCCGGCTGGAGAACTTCGTGAATTAGATATCTGATTGCAGAGCCAAAGGTTGGGAGTTCGATTCTCCACTCTGCCTCCTTGGAGGAGAGTGAGCCCGTGTCCTTGGGCAAGCTGCAACAGTCCTAGGGCACACCCAGAAGAAGGGAATGGTAAATCACTTCTGAGTCCTGTCTTCCTAGAAAACCCTAGAAAGGGGCAGAATTGACTTGCCAGCATGTAATTACTATTACTGTAGCCCATTATAAGCTCCACCCAACATGTGGGCCATCCATAGTTCCTCTCACTGAACCATACATTACACATGTCATTCAGTTTAAAAATTTGTATCAATTATACCCTTTGATATGGCTAGCAAAGACTCGTTGCAGCCACTCCACCTCCTGCATCTGTACTGACAACACCTACTCTCAACTGGGGACAGCTTGATCCAGCACAGAGCTGGATTTTGCCAGTGTCCACTAATGATATACAGCCTTGTTCTCTTAGAACATTAGCACCCAAATTAATTGGTGGTTTTGGACCGGTCAGAACTCCAATTCTTGGAGTACTCGTGAAGACAGAAAACCAGTAGTGCCTTACGAAGTTCATTGTATAGATGGTTGACAGGGATGCAGCATGATACAATATAGCAAAAGGAAAAATGAAGACATCCAGACATGCTGGGGAACCGCTGGATCCAGCTGGGCATGGTTCTTGAGGTCTGGCATCATGAATTACCAGTCTTCCTTCCCACCAGAGAAGGGCATCCATGACCTGAGCAACCCGGATGGTCATTATAACCTGACCTCCCTATCATGAAACTGGCAGTGAGGAATGGAAGACAGTAGCCACCTTTCTTCTCCATGGGGAGGAAACTGTTACATGCTGTTTACGTGACACAAAGCCCTCCTTTCAGCAAGTCAGCACAATATCATCTTGATAAAATAAGCTGCTCTTAGATCAGTAGGTTAGACGTACAGGATGTGACATGCAGCTTCTTCCTAAGCTCATGGGTCCTGCTAAGCCAGCAACATGCCATTGAAGAAATTGTGTACTGATGTGTCTTATGAAAGAAACTTCCAATCCAGTGCAGTTCCTCCTACTCTTCACAAATGAATCAATGTTCTACCATGTTACTTCCAAGCTCTGCATCAGACAGAGTGAACTAGCCTCTTCGGGCACCAGATTTTGAATATCACAATAAGGCAAATTCTTACCTATGCATTGTTGCATTTTCCTCTCAGGAAGCACCTGTGAAATTTCCTACCACAAATAGCTTGATTGTCCTTGCATACTATGTACCTTAACCACTGTAGTGAGTGGGGTACCAGATGATTTGTGACTCTGCCTCAGGCAGCAAAATATATTGGGAAGACCCTACTTCCTTTTAACTATAAAATGTCTAGAGTTTCTAAGATAGGAATCGTTTTATAATGATCTATGGATCATTCAAAAACAACTAATTGAGGTAGTGGGTTAGTTTACATACGTTTTAACTTCAAAGTGAGTCGCCAAGTCACATTTAATAGATTTGAGTATGTGCAAAATAGCAAAGGCACAATAATCAGGTTTTACAGCAAGGAGATCTCCCTTGGGTCAAGATAATGCAGACAGCTTACTGCTGTGGGAAGAGGGAACAAGGAACAATGTCAAGGAGAGGGGAAACAAAATCAGTTCCCACTGTGTATTAAACCAAGTGGAATTCCACAAATCAAAACAACCTTGAGGAGTGCAAACCTCCCTGTTCTTTCTCAGAGCCTGTGTTTGCCTCAGTTCACTTGGCATGCTTCAAAGCAGCAAAACAGAAGAGTCCACCATCTTTCACAAAGATAAGCCAGGGGCCAGTCTCAAGGAATTACGACAAAAGTCAGCCATCTTCTTCTGTTTGTTCTGGGCATGGAGAAGTAACAACCAAGAATCTCCTCTGAAGAGTGGATCAAGAAGCCAGCTGGCCCAGAATATGAATACTAATATGGGAAGCAAAGCTTCTAAATTTACTGTTATGCTGATTCATTTGTTTGAATGGAGATGTTTCCCCTAGTCCCGAAGCATGAACCACCTACATTTGAAATGCGAGAATCTGAAACAAAGAAAATGTGCAGGCATTTTTTAAACCCAAGTGTTTCTTTTTATTTTTGATTAATGAAGCATATTGATATGACAGTGCTCAGTACAGCTGTCCTAACAGGATTGTTTTAAAATGGAAAAGGAAAAAAAGCCTGGGGAATTTGCAGTTGTTTTGATCCACAAGAATAGTCTTTTTTTTTTCTATACACAACTGGGAAAAGTGACATAATCAGCATGATATAGTAGTAGTGGATCCCGACATGATTCAGAACTTTACATATACTGAGCTGAGAGGGAACCATAGTTACCATACCACTCTCCTACAATCACAGGTGGTCCTGACATTATCTTCAATTTCAGTTACATATCTTTTGAATCCTCACATTTAGATCTCTGATTTACGAAGCTCACTGGGTCACACAGTTAATAAGTCCATAACGTACTGCTCCCAGCAGCTGAGAGTAGCCAGTAGCCAGCTGCCATCGCTCAGTTTGATTCCATAGAGGGCACATTGCCTAAATATATGTTATTTCAGCAACTATATTTTTCCCAGCCTGACATTTGCCACAACAGTGGGGGATACGAGGTTAGGGTACGTGGGCTGGATCCCAATAGAAGCAACCCACTCTAAATGTGAATTCTCTCCTGCAGATGCCTCTGCATTTCTGTGACAAAGGAAATTTAAGGATTGGAACCTGGGTGTGTCTAGTCTGAGTCAATCTTCAGAAGAAGGGGGGGGGGGGAACTGGTCCACAAAACTAGATGGAATATTTAAGACAAAATTTGTGATTCTTTTCATTTTATCTCATCGTAAGTGAAAAAACAACAAATGTTTCTCTTTCAGTCACATCATTGCTAGGGGAAAGGAATGAACTGCATTCCAAGGGAGACGTAAGGGCAGTGCTGTGGCACACTTCTTTCAAAGGAAGGTCAATCAGCCTCCCTTTTTATCTTCCGCATTGGCAACTGCTATCCAAACAGCATTTTCAACCTTCATTTCCTTCCCCCCGCCACACACACACACACCTCCAGTTTCCCACCAGAGGAGGCAGAAGAGCTGTTACTTCCTGACAAATGGTGTCACAAGTGAAGTGCACCTTGATCTTGGGGAAAGCAAGCTAGTTCCGTTGAATTTAAATCTCTGCACATTTAACAATTGCATTATCTGAGGAGTTCAGTTAGAGATAGCTTCACAGTGAAGTTACTTTGAGATGTTCTTGTTTGCACTGAGTAGGGTATTGGACCAGAAATCATACAAGGTCCAGTTCAGATAGGTTGCTTGCTTGCTTGCTTGATTGATTGATTGATCTTGGTTATGAGTCACAAAACCCTTCAGCCAATGTGCTAATTGAAATCTGTAAACCAAAAATGCAACTTCTCCAAGATCTGAAAGAAATATGTTGTTCTGGGTATTTGAAGTGGGAGGGTGATTTGCCTTCCCACCTCTTAGGTTACGCACTGCAATGTAACAGTAGCAGTGATGGCTTTCTTTCTTTAGTCCAGGAAGCTTGAGGGAGAAGCAAACCAAGGGAAGGAGTGGTGAAGAGAAAGTTGCTGTCATTCTCAAGCGGGGTAGACAAAGTGCAGCCCTCCAGATGCTATTGGCCTGCAACTCCCAGCATTCTCTTACCTCAAACTATGCTGCTTGGGAGATCTCTCAGCTATCCTGGGAGCTGGAGTCTAAAAACACCTGAAGAGGTTTAGCCCTCATCTGTGCTAAAGGATCTCCGACATCTGAGTATAGTTTCTGTGAGTGACAGTCAAACAGATAACACTTCAGGATTGCTGCAAGTAGCAACATCCCCTTTTCCCACTTACTGTAGAATCAGTGGTGATCTAGTTCCATAGAAACAGAAGGGGAGTCAAAGCTATTTGAGCCCCTGATTCTTCCTGGAACCACAGCAGGGCAAGGGATAGGTGGTGAAAGCTAGGTCTCTGTTTGGTATCAGATCCTCTGTGTTTATTCTGGAATAAGAATGGGAAAGGGGAAAAAATTGTAGCTGTGAGCTATGACTTTAAAGTAAGCTCTAGTTTGGCCTTGACTTAGTGCCAACTGGGCAAACAATGCATGAAGAGTGTGTTTGTCTGAAGATACTGATTCAACATGTTCCGTTTGCATTAATACCCTAAGAAGAGCCCACGCAAGTTCATTGCCAGCCTTAATAACAGGCTAAAGTCAGTTCTTGAGAACAGCTGTAACTCAGAGCATGTTTTATGTTGGCTTGGGTGTGTCCCAAGACATTTTAATGCCTGAGGCAAAACAACAAATAGCACCCTCACCTCATGTTCTAAATCAGGATGTAGAGGACCCAACACTAAGCAAGTTGATTTGGCACCTGAGGCAGAAAATCCCATAAGCAACCATCTCTCCCCCTTCCTGCACAGTTAAAATGCAACAATAGCAATAATAATATATTAAATATATTAAATAAATAACAGTATGTTGACTTTCACAGCAGCCAAATACATCATACAGTTATGCATCCTAGGAATCAAGAACTGGGGATGACCATGCATCCTGCTTTATGGAAGACAGTCCTCCTGTCAAAAGGCTATTGTCTAGTCATTGATCCAAGTCCAATGTAAACATAGAGAACTGTGAGCAAGAAGACCAGGGAGTTTGATGTTGCTCACCTAGACCGCAGACCAGCCAGGCAGACTATTCATTTGGTGACGGTCTTCCCCCCTGAGGTGAAATGAATTGTAGTTTTATATATTTATGTTAATTATTTACAAACATGAATCTACGGACTTAAATTAATGTGTGCAACTTTCATGTAAATACATGCATCTTCTGATGGATTTCTTCTGCTTTGGCAATGCATAAATGGCCACTGTAGAGTGACCGGCCCCTTTGTTGTCATACAACATGCGATTCAGGACTCGGAGAAAACAGCACATAGGTGGATCGAACAGTGGCCTGACTCAGTTAAAGGTGGCTGCTTATAGGGTATAATTGAGGAACCTTTGCCGTGCCAGATGTTTTAGACTACAACTCCCACAATCTGTTTTCATTGACCTGGCTTCTGGGAGCTTTGAGGGTATAGCATGGGCCAGTGGCTCTCAACATTTGGCCCTTAAGAAATGTTGAACTTCAATTCCCAAAGTCTCCTATCATTGGCCATGGTGACTGAGGTTTCTGAGAACTGAAGTGCAAAACATCTGGTGAGGCAAAAGGAGAAAAACACGAGCATAGGCTATACTACCATCCATTCCAAATGTGTGGAGCCAATAGCATGCAGTAACTTTCTTCTTTTTTTCCAGGGAACTTTCCCCAAACCACTACCTTGCCGCTAAAAACTGGGAGGAAATAAAATTCCCTGGCCGCTTCTGAAGATAGTTCATATCCTTCTGTCTGGTGCCACTTGCTTAATGATCTGTTTCAACTTGGAAGTACAGTTTTTCAAATTATCAGCTCAGTGTGGTGCCACGTTGGTCCTTCAAATAAACCCAAAGAAGACTAACATTTCCTCCATGTCACAACAGGCAAAGTACTTAGAAAGCACCAAGGTTTCCCTCTGGGACAAACAAGTGTCCGTGGTCCTTTCAAGGACATTTATTCAATGAAACGGGCATGTATCAACTCGCATCATTCCAGAGGGTCTCATTTGCTAATCCCTTTTGCCTCTAGAAGATGGGATGTATTTATAGATCTGTTTACTTTCCCTTTATTTTCTTTCCTAACCCTCCGTGGTTACAATATGCATAATGTATCAGTTGCCATTGAAGCCACGAAGATGGGTAACAGGGTTGTGTTTCTGATTCCATTGCTGTTTCTTTTCTTTTTCCTTCCCAGCAAATTGTATGAAGCCAGAAAGAAAAGAGAAGTCTAAAAATAATGCCCTTAATGCTCTATGTGCTGCTGATGACTTTCTCCAATTTTCCACTGACCTGCTGTTGTTCGCTGTTCTTAGCATTAATAGCAAAGTGTTGAGCAGGCTCAGTATTTTTCCATGAAAGGATGAGCTCTCTGAGAGCAATACTTTATATCAGAGGAGAAGGGCTTGTCTGACCTGGCTCCATTTCAGAGAACAGCAACCAAACACCTCACAGCCTTCTGTGTTGACTTTACAGGCTCTTTATCTAACCCGTGATTTTCATGCTTAATTAGCTCTTGGAACAGGGAAAAAATGACTAGGTATCTTCTCATTAGCTGAAAGGATAATGATGCTGCTGACGACAACAACAACAACAAGCAAGACAGATATGAACAGAAAATGCCATTGGCCTACAGGGATATCTTAATATGTTTATGATATGATCCTACCCTGGTAGAAAGTGAAGTAGATTTGAAAGGTGAGGCATTTTACTGCTGTTTTCACTGCACAGAACATGAAAGCCTTTTATAGTTCTTTGATGGCATGTTCACACATAAGGTTTAAATAGTCTTTGAGGTCCCTCCCCCTCATTATGTATACAAATGCATGATTATCTAAGAGCTGGCTAGGTAGCTTAGCAAACTGGGTATCTAGTAGTGGAACCAGAGATTGGGAATTTGATTCCCACCTGTGCCTGCCAGGAGAAACACCAGAATGTGTAGTCTTGAGCAAACTGCACAGTCCCAGGGCGCCCTCAGAAAAAGGGAAAGGAAAACCAACACTTCTGAGTGCTTTATACCTAGAAACCCCTGGGAAAGGTCACCATAAATCCGAATTGACTTGATAGCACAATTCTGCATTTTACTAAGGCAAAAAATAAAATGCAAATCTCCCAAGCCAAACAATACCAGTTTTCAGTGCATCACTTATAGCTATCATTTAAAAAACAGTGAACGGTAGCTGTTGAGGAAGAAATGCTTAACCCTTTTCATCTACAGTATATTCCTAACAAAAATCATCCCTATTTGGTTCGAGACAGAAGCTTCCAGGGTTAGAACAGTGGCACCGTAGTGACCAACAAGTTTTTGGGGGCATATGTTTTCATGGACTGCAGCCTACTTTATCAAATGCACAGAATATTGCCACAGTTGACATGGACTAAGACAGGGGTGTACCTCACCCCAAAATTTCAGGGGAGACATTTCTCCTTCCCTGTTCCAGAGCTGCCCTAATGTGGATTACAGTTCACTGCCTCAAGTCTGAGGAAGAGATCCATTTGTTAGTTTTTAAAGTGCCACAATACTTATCTTACTGTTTTTACCTCACTTTTCTTAGAAGAAGAAGAAGAAAAAGAATGTCCTGTCAAGTCAATTCTGACTTATTGCCACTCTTTTTCAGGGTTTTCCAGGTAGAGAATACTCTGAAGTGGTTTGCCATTCCCTTCTTCTGTGGGTGCCTTGGGACTGTGCAGCTTGCCCAAGGTAACAGAGGCTGTCTCTACTTGTAGGAGACATTGGGGAATCAAACTCCCAACCTCTAGCTCCACAGCCAGATTCCTAAATCACAGAGCTATCCAGTCAGCTTTGTTATATTTACTGTTATATTTACTACAGTGGAACCAATTACCTTGAGAAGTGGTGAGTCTCCAACACTGGAGGCATTCAGGAGAAACTTAGACAACCACCTGGCAGATATTCACTAATTTGTATTCCTGCATTGAGCAGGGGGTTGGACTTGATGGCCTTATAGTCCTCTTCCAACTTCACGATTCTATGATTGATTCTACTTTTTAAAAAAGATTTATATAATTGCAAATGTAATGCTACTTAATTTGCTGCACACAGACTTTCAGCAAAAACACTACAGAGCAAAATCACATTGCCAGTAGAACATGTTTGTGCCGAAATATCTCTCACTCAGGCAAACTCATGCCAGATGACAACCTCAGTTGGTGAAAAATCCAAGACTCCCATTTTTATTATAGGTAACAAAGTTGGGCAATTAACATAATAGGGAAGATGTTTTCAAAGTGTGGCTCAGTTATGGAAAGAGAAGTGAATGGAGAACATCAGGGGCAGATCTATAGTGAAAGACATCTGGAATCTGAGAAGGATGCCCAGCCAGGCAGAGCTCCCATGCAGATATGTGCACATTAATACTGCTTACTTCCATCGTGATTAAGATGAGAAAATACACATACACACATTTAAAAAACACTTTCTAGAACCAATCATCTACCATAGTGTATCCTGCACAAAATTCTATATGTATTGTTGTTGTTCAGTCGTTTAGTCGTGTCCGACTCTTCATGACCCCATGGACCAGAGCACGCCAGGCCCTCCTGTCTTCCTTCTATATGAACAGGTAATCAACTTTGAGATTGAATGCAGGATGAACAGCGATAGTATATTCTCATTGTAGTCAACTGCAGATGAGTAGACAGACTTGAATGGATGGACATTTTACAGTTATGATGGGCAGCATTAATATTCTGAGGTCACATATACTAAACATTGAACCAGATTTACAAAATCAACTCCTACAAACATGTAGCCACAAAGTTCCAAATAATGTTGAATATACACTTTTTGTGACTGAAAACATGTTTCACCCTGTTCCATGCCACATGCACATTACAGGAAAAAATGTGTTTGCCAATTACGTGCCTCATATAATACCCTTGTCTGTCAGATAAGAATTTAAAAGTAAATTTTGGTTTTTTTAAAAAAAGATGACTTCACCACTTCATTTTTTCAAACCCTACGAGCAGTGCTCGTAGCATATTTCAATTGTGTCCCAAAGGGGGCTATTGACACCTTTTGTTACAGGGTTTTTTAATATATATATTAAGAGTGGTTTAGTACTTTTAGAAAATGAAGTAAATCTCCACATATGTTCACATTACCGATTAACTGGTTCAGGATTAATGAGATTACATTTAATGCCCTTTTCCGGATACAGAGCAGAGTCTTGGAGAAAAATACTCAATTTATAGGTAGTGAGGCCGCGTCTCTGCAGCTATAAAAATTACAGTTGCAGTACAGAAGGCGTGAAGTAGTCCCTCATTAAATGAGAATGGCAATGTAATTTAGGGAGTCATGCCTTTGTGCTTGTAAAAAGAGATTAATCCCAACTAGCTATTTCTATGCTCTAACCTGCAGAGACATCAGAAAACCCCAGAAGGGCACATGGATACACACGAATACACACACACACGAATACACACACACACACGAATACACACACACACACAATTACTGTCATTCCGGCTGGTTTTCATTTGCACAGGTTTACACACACACACACACACACAGGTATAGCATTTGTCTTATCTGCACCAGTATGGTCTCCTTTAGCAGGGGCTGTTCAAAGCCTCGGAGAGAGAGGTCTTTCCTACTGTGGAAGGGCTGGTCCTCTGAACAAGAAGGGGCAGGGATTGCACCTGGCTCCTTCTGCATGTGCCATTTTCTCTGTACAGGTCATTAAAACATCTTTGGCTGCTTCCATAGGTGGCTATAGGAGGAAAGTGAAAACTAATTTAATACAGGTCTAAGAATAATGGAATTAATAGAGGGCTAGCTTTGTGACTGGAAGACCATCTACTGATGCCTTGTTTTTGCCAAGTGATTGCCTGACTTTGGGCAAGCTGTTCTTGCAGGGGTGGCCAAAATGCAGCCTAGAGCTCACTGACAGCTCTCCTCAAGTCCTTGATGCGGCTTCTAAGGCACCCCCTCCATCCTTCTGTTTCTTTTTTTAAAAAAAGAGGTCCATGGCAAAATAGCATTTAGAAGGTAAATTGCACCCGCTGGACTTCCGTAGGGTTATGCTAAAAAAATCCCCTGGGCTTTAGTCAGGGTGGGGGGAGTTGGAGCAGATGTGTGGCCTGAAAAGGTCCAAATGAAGGTCCAAATACCTTCTAGATCCTCAGATGCTGCCCGCTCTGGCCTGCGTCCTCTTTCACATGCATTTGCTGAAATTTGGACCCTATGCTGATGTGCAGGTATATGGGTGTGAGAAGAAAAGACTCACACTGTTCTGCATCCCTCTTCTGCAATCCTCAACTTCTTTCCCAGAGGTTGCTGTGCCAAGCACACTAGGCAAGATACCCCACCCCAACCCCATTCTCCCAATGATGGTGTCTCAATCACTCCTTTATCGAGCTCTGGAGTTGTGGGAGGCCAGCCTGAGAGGAAAAGCAGGGTTAGTTTCATGAGTCTGTGCAGGGAACTCCTTGGATCACAACAAAAGGTACAATTAAAAACAACACAGCAGGGCAGATTGGACATCATGTGTCAGTCTAGAAAGATGTGCTTTTATTCCCTTCTAAAAATCAGCCAGAATGGAAACTGATCTCTGCTCTGATGGAAGTGCATTCCACAGAGAAACAATGTTTTCCCAAGTGAAACCATGCCATACAAACTGCCTTGTTCTACCTCTCTGCTTCTCCCTGGAAACGAACAGGGTAGATATGTCATCATGTCACTTTACCATGTAATCATGCCAAGTCAAAGTTCATCTTACTGAACCATGCAATATCCATTTTTAAATTTCCTACCTACCTGGCTAGCCCTATCAGAAGACAAAGTGAGGCAATTGCTTTAGGCAGAAGATGTTGGGGGCAGAAGTGGCAACTCTCCCACTGTTCCTCCTCAGCCCCTTAGCTTTCCCTCTGTCATAGAATGAACTGTGTGTCTCTCACACCCCTAAACTGACCCAGTACTCCTGAGTCTGGTGCCAGATGCTATCCCATTGTCAAAGTTAAAGGGAGCAATCACTATACCAGGAGCGATCACCCTCAAAGTGACCCTTCTGTCCATCAGGGAATTGTTCCAGCTCGGCTCAGAAAAAAAAACAGAGCAGCCCTGCTGCTGGACCTAAGAGGCTGGAACAGTCTTGCTCATCTGCTGTGTGATCACCAGGCAATAACTCACATTGGACCCCACCAAAACTGGTTCAAAATGTGAGCTATTTCCCTATCTGATCACACCCTTACATCAACAAGAGAGGACGTTGATTTGCATAAAACTGTGTATGACAACGTATATGCATAGGAGCAAAATTACATATATTCCTTTCATTCAGGCCCGGGCTGATCACCAACCGGTAGACATCTTCATGACACTTTTATCCAAGGCTCCTGCAAGATAACTTCCTCTGGTAGATGTTCAAATGGTGGACTGTTCTCCATCAGCTGGAGGATGCCCTCAAAACGAAGATTGACCTCTGGTAGACTTTTGAGTGGTGGACTATCCTTTCTAAAAGAGTACATGTGGCCACCCTAGCCTATTATTACAAAATACCTTCTATGTAATTAGAACCAGCTTTCCTGTAAGAGAGAGAGAGAAAGAGAGAGAACTACACTTTGGTTAGATGAGGATGAAGAAGGTTGTAGTCCTTCTAATCATGGTTGTTATCTCTGGCCCTGGTGCCATCCTCCAGATATCGAGGCACAGGCTGGGGAAGATTGCTATATACATTTATATCTTTCAGCTAAGATAATTAACTGACGAAGAAATTTGCTACAGTCATCAGGGCTCAGTCAGAGATAACAGAATTTGACCCACCATTTTTTGGCCTTGAATCTAGTCCATCAGGTTTTCTGCAACACATTTTCCTTCTCAACAAATCTTAGCAGCACATATGACTGCTAAAACATGCCCAGTCCTTGGGAGCTATTATAAATATAATTGCTCTTTCAGTGTGTTGTTCTGATAATCAAGTCCATCATTTTATAGTAAGGTACAAAAAAGAAAATCAAAATGAACAACTAAATTATATTTTGTTATTCCAAATCCTGTAATTTTATTTTTGAAATGAATCTGTGCATGGCACCCTAAGGGCATTTCTATATTTAGGGTGTCTCCTCCACAGCTCAAGGTTTTTTGGTGTTTTTGAAGGAATCTCATATTATCAGAGATTAACTTTGAAGTCTTAAAGCCCAAAGCTAGGGTTGTTCATGAGACAACATGTAATACTAATAAAAGGACCTTCAGGGTATCAGACAAATATGTATAAAATCAAGTGCTTAGCTACAACTAACCTCTTGTTTTTGAACTAAGGGCTGTTTTGTAAAAGCAGTATGATGGGGAAACTCTTCCCATGACTTCTAAGGACTTCTGATGTCAGTGAAAGCAAGCTGGATAGACACAAGACACTGTATTGTAAGGGTCATATTGAGAAAGCACATACTCTTTTGGAAACTGTAAATGTCAGCTCTCTTGTATATGGAAAGTAAAGAACATCATACAATACAGTATTCTGAAATATATGGTTGAGATGACCTTTTTTTGGGCGGGGGGGGGGGTAAATGGCTTCCAAGAAATAGCCAGCAAAAACAACATGTCATCTGCCAAGGCGCAGCAACACATTTACTGTAGAGCAGAGGTTCAAAATTGAAATTATTCACACATCTTGGGTAAAATTTGCACTCCAACTAGATATTTGCTAATCTCTCTTTCCAATGCCTTCCATTTCTGCAAAGCCCACCCACATTTTCCTCCTGTCCTTGTTTCATACCAGGTTCCAAAATGGTGTTTCTTCTTTCCATTTCAAGGGAAGGAAATATATGGGGGGTTTTGGACAACAACTCACAGAATCTCACATGGCCAATGGATATGGGATTCTGGGATTTGTTGTCCAAAAAACAAACATTTCCCATCTCAGGGCCAGAGGTATCAGTCATGATTGGCTTCTTTCTATGCAGTAAAAGAACAAAATTCTTCACATAGCTAATTAGCCTCAAGTTAGTTCAGCTTTGCCAAGTAGAAGGTTTTTGGCTAATACCTGAAAATCATTTGAGGAACTCAGGCTGCTCATTTTGTTTTAATGGGGCATTGTACAAAATACCTGTGCCAGATGTATTACCCTTGGCTTTTCCTCCTTCTCCTAATAGCAGAGAAACCAAATTTTGTAGAATTATTGTGTAGCTTTGCCATTTTCTGTCTCCTCAGCTGGTATTAGCTGTCTAGTGATAATTGGGAAATGGCACTTAGTAAACACTTCAGTTAAAAAGTCATCTTTCCAATAATTTATTTAACCAGAAGGAGAGACAAATTAAACACCAAAGGATAAAATAGCTTTTCATTAAGCTCAAAAGACACTAATAAAAATTTAAAGGTGGCATAGCTAAATATTGATGGATGGAGGGCTGGAAGAGATGTTGTACTAATTATGGGTTGGATCCAGACTTAATGATACTAACTTACTAAGAGTTGACTGTAGAAATCAATGGAACTTAAGCTAATTGTGACAAACTACAGATAGGTTTGCTAGATCCACAATAGAAATCAATGGGACTGAACATGATCAATTTATGTCCCATTGATTTCATGTGGCCCTACTCTCAACATAACTAATCCAACCCTGTATTCTCGAATGCTTAGGGAAATTCCCCCAAGGACCGCATGGGGAAACTTTTGAAAAAAATACAATCTACAAACAGTATTCAGGCCCACCACAAAAATACAACAAATGTTATGGTCAGCAAAGGACAAAAGGGACCCCCTCACCACTGCAGGAGTATACCAGATACCTTGCAGTTGTGGCCAGGTATATATTGGAACCACGAAACGCAGCATCCACACCAGAATCAAAGAACATGAGAGACACTGCAGACTAAAACAACCAGAAAAATCGTCAGTAGCTGAACATGCCCTAAAACAAGCTGGACATGAAATTCTATTTCAAAATACTGAAGTACTGGACAACACCAGCAAACATTATGTTAGACTGCACAGGGAAGCCATTGAAATCCACAAACACCAGCAGAGCTTCAACAAAAAAGAAGAAAGTCTAAAACTCAACAAAGCCTGGCTCCCAGCACTGAAAAATACAGCCTGCAAAAGGTCAACGAACTCTACCCAGCCACAAGGACCAGTGATCACTGCACACAAAAGACCAGCTAACGACACCCATCAATCACAGTGACAGATCATCTCTCCCCCTTATCACAACAATACACCCACAACAAAAACATGCTGATCACCATAATCACCCAATCTCCTGAAAAGGACAAAAGCTGATCCCACAGCTATAAGTACTCAACTATCCAACAAACTGCAACAGAGCACAGACAGAGTTCTGACTCCTGTCCTCTGAAGATGCCGGCCACAGAGACTGGCGAAACGTTAGGAAGAAAAACCTTAAGAACACGGCCAAACAGCCCAGAAAACCCACAACAACCATCATAATCCAACCCTATTTGTTGTGTTTTATAACCTTTTCAAGTATGAAAATATTTCGTTTAATTAAACATTTGGTAAATGGAATTTGCTTTTATTTACCAGATTTGCATGTATGTCACCAAACAGTTTATATTCCAGTGCCATTTTATGTGATCTGTTTTCTACAGGAGCCTAATGGCACAGTGGTTAAACTGCAGTACTGCAGCCAAGACTCTGCTCACAACCTGAATTCAATCCTGATGGTCTCAGGTAGCTGGCTCAAGGCTGCCTTCCATCCTTCTGAGGTCAGTAAATTGAGTACCCAGCTTGCGGGGGTATGGCAATGTGTAGCCTGCATAATTAAATTGTAAACCACCCAGAGATTGCTTTAAGTGCTATGTAGCAGTATATAAGCAACACACTTTGCTGTCTGCAGTCCCTATGCAGAGGCTTCCAGGGCTCCAGTAGCAAAACTGATACACAACCTTACTTTATTTATACAGTGATGTTCTTCTGGAGGCAAGAAAGGGAAAAGAAAGAAGAATGGAGAGGAATGAATGAGTTTTATAGTACACTGTGATTCTCCCTCCTCTCTTTCTTAGACAGACAGATATAGAGAGGGAGATACAGACAGATTAACTGATATGTGTGCATACCCCCTTCTGAACAGTGATAGGTTCCAGGGTTGTCCCAAGGTTTAGTTTCTTTAAAAGGAGGAATGTGGAGACAGATGACTTTTCTGTGATGTGAGGTTTATTTGCACATCTCTACAGGGTGAACAGAAGATGGAGGTTCACAGCATTAACACTCTAACAGACTCCTGTCCCCCATCAGATTTTGAAAAGGAACCCATAATGGCATAAGATTTTCTGCACAGGGCTAAGCTGACTCTCTGCTTTCTTTTCCGGCCCATTTCCAGCACAGATTCTTTCCTACTGCTACCTATCTTGACCCCACTCACTCACTCACTCCTTTTGGCCGTGTCATCCTGGATCCTTCCCATTCCCATCTTATCTTCCCATATTAGGGTAAAGCTTCTCCCACTGTCTGGATCACAAGCTATCTCCACTTGTTGTATATTTAAGTAATGCTTACATTTGAAAACAGTAAATTAGAAACAAACAGACCAGGCTTTCAGCAGCAATTTGGTGACTGTAATTAGTGTAGAAACAAACAGAAATCTGAGCTCTCTCCGACAGACACCTTAGGGATATATCTGATCTTGATGAGAAATTAGATTTCCTGCTCCCATCCACATTTTTATAAAGCTATTTTAAGAAGATTACATGGATAATGCAATCATTACTGACACCAGTTTTAATTCAATTATTAATTAATTGTGGCGAGACTTGAAGAACAAAATTAAGAAAATGGTTGGTAATATTTTTTAACTGACCTTTTAAGGTACTTACTTCATAAGGCAGTGCACTGCACTTTTAATACATCAAACATCATAACCATATAAATGATTAAGATAGTGTTCCACTGTTGCAAATAATTACAATAGTAATTGAAAGATAACATTAAAAGATCACACTAAAAGAAAAATGAATATTGAGCAAAATGCATCTGGCAGTTTGCCTTCATCATAAGTTTATGAGTCTCTATATTAAAAGTATCTTGTTTTGTTCATCTGGTTTGTTTTTTGCTTTTTTAGTGTATTGCCCAAGGCAGAATAGCGAAAGCTCCAGTGTGTTTTGAAAAACCTGAGGACTGATTGGGGGTTCTTTAGCTTCTTTTTATTCCTTTCGTTTAATGTCCATATAGTTCTGGATGTCTGATTTGTATTCATAACAAGACATGGCAGGATGGAGAACATGCATGAGAAAGAGTCAGTAGACATTCAAGTTTTGTCAAGTTAAAAGTGGGGCAGCCCTCCCTCACCGCTTTGTACATGTGGAAAAAAACACATATGCACAGGAGAGGTTCCTGTTTACATGGAGATGCTCCATGCAAGCAAGAACACTGATCTTCTAATTTGTTAATTGTGTGGGAAGCCGCTGCACAGACAGAAACCTCTCCTCTGGAGATGCCTCACTTTCCCCATGGAGGAAGTGGCAAGGAAGGTGACAGGGCAAATGATTCCTTGCTTGCAGGTTGATTAAATGTCATCTGAATGGGCGAGTGTGAACTGAGTATTTGTTCATATACCTTTTGAGTTATAGATCTTATCAGCAATACTGTCTGCCACTGTCCAACGGATCAGTTCTAGTGTTTGGTCCCTCTCACCAGCTATTGTTCCATTTTTCCTTGTCACAACAACTCTGGGACTGGTAGTTCTTAAGATAATGTTTTGTTTAGGGAACCACAGTCAAACTAGAGCCCCTCCTTTTACTTTATAAGCTCTCCAGACTGCTCCAGAGAAAGGCCTGGACCATCCACTCCAAAAAAGAAGACAAGCATCACCAAAAGGAGGGCAAAGGAGGACATGGAGTTGCACAAAAGACCATATGTTTATTTATATTTCAGATGCTAAACTGGACATGGTTTATATAATTTAAGCAGCATTATAATGCATCTCACCCTAGTGGGGAAATGTCAAGGACTTTTATTAGTCCTTGGGGCGCTTTGGAACCAAAGAGTATGAGGAAAGCCTTAGTGCAAGCACACGCCACTCATTCCACACCAATGCCACTCGGAAACTCAGCCAAATCCAGCTATGTCCCAGAAATCAAAGATAACTTGCAGTTGTATTCCCTTCCCCATGGGAGCACCAGCCCAGTAACTCTCTCTCATTTAGCCTAACACCAACCCTGCAAGGGAAGCCAAAATCAGATTGCAAAATGTGATGATTCCAGGGAAACATTAACACAGCCAATCCAAGCCCTTAAGCACTGAATTCAAAACCAACCATTTTCCCAACCACTGACCAGGAAACATCCAAGTACAGGACATAGCTTTGTTAAAGAATAAGAAAAAGACACGGTAAATTACAAACAAAAGAAACATGCTTTAAATCAATAAGCCAATTAGAATCATAAAGTAAGAAGGACAATAGGTACAAGAAGCTCACACACGATATCTAGCTTAGTCTAAATCTGGAGGATCTACTGAGGAAACAGTGAAGTTTCTAACCTGATGCAGAGTGCCAATTCTTACCAACAGCATAATGTGCTGAATCTCAAGGTATGAGGTCCCCTCTTGCTTATTGACCACTTTTCACCCTTTTCCATCATCCTTTTGAATGACCACTCTAAGTCAATCAAAATGAGCTCTTCTCAAAACTTTCTAGAAGACAGTTCTCACACATATGCAAGGGCATCCCATTAGGGTACAGCTATGGGCCAGGTTAAGGGATGTGGTGGCGCTGCGGGTTAAACCGCAGAAGCCTCTGTGCTGCAAGATCGGAAGATCAGCAGTCTCAAGATCGAATCCACGCAACGGAGTGAGCTCCCGTCGCTTGTCTCAGCTCCTGCCAACCTAGCAGTTCGAAAGCATGTAAAAATGCAAGTAGATAAATAGGTACCACCATGGTGGGAAGGTAACGGCGTTCCGTGTCTAGTTGCGCTGGCCACGTGACCACGGAAACTGTCTACGGACAAACGCTGGCTCTACAGCTTGGAAACGGGGATGAGCACCCCCCCTAGAGTCGGACACGACTGGACTAAATGTCAAGGGGAAACCTTTACCTTTACCTATGGGCCAGGTTACAACTTAGCTCTGAAGTGGAATACACCGACCTTTGGCATCTTTTTATCTCTCCCAGAGTCTAGATGGCTGATAATCTATCAACAAGGATGATCAGGGGGCTGGAAACCAAGCCCTATGAGGAAAGACTGAAAGAACTGGGCATGTTTAGCCTTGAGGAAAATGACAGAGGGGTGATATGATAACACTTTTCAAATACTTGAAAGGCTGTAATACAGAGGAGGGGCAGGATCTCTTCTCGATTATCCCAGGCAACAATGAGCTCAATCTACAGGAAGTCAGAATATCAGAAATATCAGGAAAAACTTCCTGTTAGAGCAGTATGACAGTGGAACCAATTCCTCAAGAGGTGATGACTGGATGCATTCAAGAGAAACTTACACAACCACTTGGCAGATATCCTTTGATTTGTATTCCTGCATCGAACACGGGGTTATACTTGATGGACTTATAAGCCCCTTCCAACTTCACTATTCTATGATTCTATGAACCTTAATCTCCCCCGAGTCTACTGGTACCCAGTGTAGTTTTCCGGGCAAAATGCTATAATCCACCCTTTGGTATACCTATGGCCTTTCAGATTTTCTTCACAAAAAGATAGTGGATAGGTGACATATACTTCTGCTTAGGTTAGTGTCCAGGTGGTAACTATGAATGAGCAAATTCTAAGTCACTGCTCTTCCTCCTGGTACTTATTTTATCTTGAAATCAGACTTAGACTGGACCAATGTTCAAATGGAGAGCTGTTCTCCCTAAAAGTGGACATGTGGCCACTCTTGTTCAAAATGTGCCTTGTTCCACTCTACCATTGCTTCTTTGCTTGGTTTCAGCAAATCTCACAAGATCAGGGCAATGAATCGACTGGTGCAGAAAAGTAATTTCCATGACATTTCTATAAATATACGTAAGCATGATCTCTCTTTAGTTTCAATGGTGATGAAGTTATTCTACCACAAGTAAAGTTTATCCTCCCCTCCCCCAGTATTTAGGCCTTGTCTTGAGATATAAGGGCCAAAAACTTGTTTACAAAAAGTTAACACACAAGGACTATCACAAAGCAGTTTTCCCCCTCTGGTGGGCTGTGTTTTGTGTGATCAGTCATGCACATGGTTGTGTGCCCAGTTTTGAAACCGGTGAGAGACAGTCTGGGATGGAGGGAGCTTGCAGGATTGCCCTTCCATGATTGCATAATCCAACAGGGTTTGGCCAATGGCTTCAAAACATTTAGTGCTTTGTAGGTAACAGCCTGTGCTTTCAATTCTGCCCAGAAAGTCAAATGGTTGCTAGTGCATTCTCGAAGGCTTTCATGGCCGGGATCCGATGGTTGTTGTGGGTTTTCTGGGCTGTTTGGCCATGTTCTTAAGGTTTTTCTTCCTAACATTTCACCAGTCTCTGTGGCCGGCATCTTCAGAGGACAGGAGTCAGAATTTTGTCTGTGCTCTGTGCCACATGCAATGTGACCACAACATGAATATCAGCCTTCAGAATGGATCACGTCGTTTTGCAACATTCCCATTAGTATGATGTGCCTCTTATTAGAGGTGCTCAGTTATATGTATCAGTTACTATCAAATCATTTCCTTCAAATAATTTTTTTAAAAAAATATTTAGTAGAAACTAAGTAAATGTAGGTTGATATCATCTACAGCAGTGGCTCCCAACCTTGGGCCTCCAGATGTTCTTGGACTTCAACTCCCAGAAATCCTGGCCAGCAGAGGTGGTGGTGAAGGCTTCTGGGAGTTGTAGTGCAAGAACATCTGGAGGCCCAAGGTTGGGGACCACTGATCTACAGAGATGGGGAAACACTGGCCTGTAGATTGGATTCAGCCCATGGGGGGGTTGACATCTAGCCCACAAACTTCTCCTACAGTTATCTTCAATTAGTGATAAGAAACAGCAGATAAAAAGCTATTTAAAGCCAAGGAAACTTGCATTGAAGAGAGCACTGCGTTCCAGTTTAAGAAGGTGTTGCACAGAACTGAGTTCTTGGGCTTACTTGTAAGTAGATAGACATAGAATTGAGGTGTGCTTTTGCATGCTTGGTGAGAAATATCCACATTTGTAAGAATGACATCTACATGCAAACCTACACAGAGAGAGAGAGAGAGAGAGAGAGAGAGAGAGAGAGAGAGACCACTTTGATTTGGTCCGGCCTTTGCTCATGGTCCTACCTACTGCTGGATCTTTCCCAGTCTGGAATTTAACCCCCAGGCCAGAAAGATTCCCTCCAAGCATCTTGTATGTGCTAAATATAAACCTTTTTGATTTACCAATATCATTTCTTGGTGTGATTGGAAATCTAATGGGCCAGCTGTGCATTGGCCATCAAAGATCAAAGATTAATTTTCCCTCTGTTTGTCATCTTCAGCTCTTTTAAGATGATTTTAAAATATTAGAACAGAAGGACATGATTCTCTAAATCTAATCAGCTGAAATACAGCGGCCATATCTATGAAATTAAACAGATAAATAGAGAGGCCCATTTTCCTTTGACGGTGTAAATAAAATCCAGCACTTTAATTTTAAGTAAGAGAAAAACAATGGTTGTGAATCTTAAAAACTGAAGAGGGAAGAACCTTCGATCTTTTTCTGATATCAAGCAAATTCCTGTCATACCCCAAAAGATCAGAATTAGTGCTGTATTTTTATGTGCCTCCTTTAAGAAAAAAAAATAGTTATTAGGAAGTGATCAACAGCTCCATGCATGTATTGGACCCATTGCTGCTGAATTAGAAGCTAGTATTAAATATCTCACTCACTATATGGAGACAGCTTCTAAAAGCCAGAAAATTGAATTATTTGCCATATTACCAATTTTCTAGGGCCCAGAGAAAGCTCTGTTTCACTCATGGCTTGAACAATTCTACAGAATAGTCTCATGCTAGCTGAACAAAAAGCAAAGTGTGAGATCACTGTGAGTGTTTTTAGCTTTCTTGCCTAGAAAAGTTCAACATATCCAAATAAACTTGTCAAACTAGACAATACGCCTAGGAAGATTTTAGAAGTGGTGTTCTCTCAGGTGGTGAACAATATCTATCACTGCATGTGGATTTCGTCAACTCTGTATCTTTTGTTCAGTGTGCAATCCTAGACATATTTACTCAGCATTATTTACTCCATTTTTATTAATAATGTGCCATCAAGTCAATTCTGATTTATGGTGACCCTTTTCAGGGCTTTGTAGGTAAAGAATACTCAGAAGTGGTTTGCCATTCCCTTCTTCTAGGGGTGTCCTGGGACTGCAGCTTGCCCAAGGCCACACAGACTTATGGAGCAAATCCTTTAACACTTGTGTGTACAGAGTGACCATGTGTCTGTCAAGAGGACAGGCCTCCATTTGAAGGGTTGTCCAGTCCCAAAGCTGGTTTAAAAATCAAGGGCTCAAAATGAGATAACACAGGGACCTTGATGTTGTCCATCCACAGTTAGCACAGCAACAACAGACTTGATGGGCCCATAGATCATTGCGTACATTTATCTCTGCTATAATGTGATGTATTTTACTTCTATTTGAATAATTGTAATCTGGTTCTAAAATTTTATAGTTAAATTAGTATGCCACGTATTTCTTCTTTCTTCGGTGAAGCTTTGGAACCACGTTCAGTCTTCAGAACTGCAGATAAGGACTTCCTTTTTATAACTATCTATTACTGACTGGCTTCCCCTCCATTCATGATGTCAGGCTTTAAAACTTTCCATGGAAGCTGGAGGCATTAGATCTAATGTAGAGAATTCAAAAAAATTATAATAAAACCAAGATACTGATGCTTCTTATGTAATATCTGGATCTAGGCCTTCAACAAAGAAATTAGCTTACAGTGTGTGTTCTGCTAATACAGTAAGGAATGCTGTGGGCACTTACTCTTGAGCGATTGCACTAAACAGACATGATGACAAATGAAACACATGTGCTCCTAACCCTTCTGTCAGTGCAATCTTGCATAAAACTGCTTCTGGACAAACAACAATAGTGAAAAAATGAATAGTCACATAAATTCATCTTATCTGGAAATGGATGGATTTTAGAGCAGAAAGTCCCAAGAAACTCCTCTTGAATCCTCATTCCTCCACCCTTTTAGGACTCCTTGATATTGTTTTAAACAATTATAACACCAGAGTATACTAATGCCAGCCTGCTAATACTGTAAGAATCCTACAACTGATCTTAGAGTAACTCCAGTAGGTGTGATTTTATTTCCTGTTATTCCTTACTAATCCCTTAGCATTCAATTAAAACCTTCATTGCAAGGCTAGACTTATCTGCCAATTGCAGCTCCTCTGTCCTGAAAAGTGGCAATCCAGCTCCTAGGTAACTATTTGTCTGAAGCACTTTGCTAAATTTCTTCTGCTAATATTGGGAAAAGCTAAATCCGATTTCTTCACAATCCTGTCTGAAGTTTTCTCATTTTCCTTTTTATAAGGAAATAGGGCACAAGTGAAGTGAAATGACACAAGAGGAGAGAAAGCCATATACTTCTGTTGAAGGCTTTCAACCATGCTGAGTTGTAATGATGTTGGAGAAATCATTATGCCTCAAAATCAGCCTCCTCCAACCTAATGCCCTCCAGATCTGTTGGACTATAACAAATCCAGGTTGCTTTCCAACAACATACCACAGTTTGTTCTTTCCAGTGTAAAATAGCTACAGCTTCCAACAATAGGGGAAGACTAAGGAGATACTAAAACCAACATCGAGTTGCGTACTGCTGTGTCCAACTCCAGTGGAAATAGGACTTTCCTTCCCACTCCTATAGCAGCTTTCTGTGGCATCAAAAGACTGCTCTAGAGAATTTTTCCTCTGGGGAAGATTGTTATGGTGAGTAGGATGGACAGGGGTTGCCAATTCTGGCAGAAATAGTGGAATCCAGGGAAAATACATAGTCAGATGTTGAGAAGTGCTTCCTTATAATTAGGAGACCAATAGTCCACCAAGGCCAGTTCTACACTCTGTTCTGAAGACTCTGAAAAATATCTTGCTTTTCTATTTTGAATAGTCGGCAACCAATTCTAAAACTCAGAGAGTATTCCCTTTTTTCCCACAAGCCCCCAAATCCACTGTTAATAGCATTTCCTTGCTCTGATTGGTGGCATCCTTACCTTCCTTATGTACTTCGTTTTGCTAAACAGCTCTTTCTATTTGCTTTCAAAGCTTAGGTCTGTTTTTCTCAGGTACCTAATTACAAAAGAGAGAAAAATGACACTGTTCCAACTTCAAAACCAATACAGGCAATTAACTTGTCATGGTAAAAGCATTTCTCTTTTTAGAGATGTTCCATATATTTAATTAAGCCCTAACAAGCAAATAACAGAGTAAGCTGAACCACAGTCTTAAAGCACAATTAATAATTAGATATTTGAATGGAAAAATAGACCAACTGATACATTATTGTTTTAAGAAAGTGGATAGCATTGCTAATACTTACTTTATCTGCTTCCCCAGCCACTGAACTGGGATAGCCATGTACACAACACCAAAAAGTATGACATCCATCGTCGAAAAATGAGAAGAAGAAAAAGAACACTATTTGCATAAATTACATATAATAATGTGCTGTCGAGTCAGTTCTGACTTATGGCAGCCCTTTTCAGGGTTTTCCAGAGAGAGAATACTCAGACATGGTTTAACATTCTCTTCTAGTGGGGACTTCCTGGGACTGTGCAGCTTGCCCAAGGCCACAGAGGTTGTCGCTACTTGCAGGAGGCACAGTGGGGGGGGGGGGGACTTTCAACCTCTGGCTCCACAGTCAGATACCTAAACCACTGAGCTATCCAGCCACAATTGTAAAATCAAAAATGATTTGTAAAAAATGAAACAGAATTGCAATGCCTCTAACTCAAGTGTGCAAGACAGTGATCTGTGTGCTTGCTCGGTCTGCACCCGGGTCCTCACTGTTGAGAAGCAATTTCAAGGTCCTGATCTCTTTCCTTGTAGTTTTTCATTTTAAAATCAGACTTAAACCAAACAAATCTTCAAATGTAGGACACCTTCAAAAATGGGATTGCTCTCTAGCAGCCCTTCAAATAGAAGACTGTCCACCCTGAAAGAAGATGTACAGCTACTTTAAGCCCACACCTCTGAGCTTCTATGGCCCAACAGTGCTAGACTCCCATGTTGGCTGAAGCAGAGACCAAATTCCAGCCGAAGTACAGACAACCAAGCTGTTTGAACATGTGAAAATCCTGTAAGCACATCACCGTATCCCTTGCATATCACTGGAGCACAATAACAACTTAAATAGCTAAGAATTAACTGCTCTTTCACAATGGCTGAAATATGTTGCCCAAGGTAGTTGCCTAATTCTACCTAATAGTAGGGTTAGCGTAGCGACTCTGCCATGAAAGGCTCTGGGTAACACAGGAAACCGATGAGCACAGCAGACAGTAGAATTCACAGTTTTACTGGCCTGATCCCCTTCATGGATTGCTGCCTTGTCGTGGCGAAGGGGCTTGAGTAATTCAGAGAAGCTATGGGCTATGCCGTGCAGGGACACCCAAGACGGACAGGTCATAGTGGAGACTTCTGACTAAACGGAATCCACCTGGAGCAGGAACAGGAAAGCCACTCCAGTATCTTTGCCAAGAAAACTCCATGGACAGGGGGGAAAAGGCTAAAAGATATGACGCTGGAAGATGAGCCCCTCAGGTCGGAAGGCATCCAACATGCTACTGAGGAAGAGCGGAGGACAAGTACAAGTAGCTCCAGAGCTAATGAAGTGGTTGGGCCAAAGCCAAAAGGACGCTCAGCTGCGGACGCGCCTGGAAGTGAAAGGAAAGTCCGATGCTGCAAAGAAGAATACTGCATAGGAACCTGGAATGTAAGATCTATGAACCTTGGTAAGCTGGATGTGGACAAACAGGAGATGGCAAGAATAAACATTGACATCCTGGGTGTCAGTGAACTAAAATGGACGGGAATGGGACAATTCAACTCAGACGATTACCATATCTACTATTGTGGGCAAGAATCCCATAGAAGAAATGGAGTAGCCCTCATAGTCAACAAAAGAGTGGGAAAAGCTGTACTGGGATACAATCTCAAAAACGATAGAATGATTTCAATACGAATCCAAGGCAGACCTTTCAACATCACAGTAATCCAGGTTTATGCACCAACCACCAATGCTGAAGAGGCTGAAATTGACCAATTCTATGAAGACTTACAACACCTTCTAGAACTGACACCAAAGAAAGATGTTCTTCTCATTATAGGGGATTGGAATGCTAAAGTAGGGAGTCAAGAGATAAAAGGAACAACAGGTAAGTTTGGCCTTGGAGTTCAAAACGAAGCAGGGCAAAGGCTAATAGAGTTTTGTCAAGAGAACAAGCTGGTCATCACAAACACTCTTTTCCAACAACACAAGAGGCGACTCTACACATGGACATCACCAGATGGGCAATACCGAAATCAGATTGATTATGTTCTCTGCAGCCAAAGATGGAGAAGCTTTATACAGTCAGCAAAAACAAGACCTGGAACTGGTTGTGGCTCTGATCATCAGCTTCTTATACCAAAATTCAAGCTTAAACTGAAGAAAGTAGGAAAAACCACGGGGCTAGTCAGGTATAATCTAAACCAAATCCCTTATGAATACACAGTGGAAGTGAAGAACAGATTTAAGGAACTCGATTTGGTGGACAGAGTGCCTGAAGAACTATGGATGGAGGCTCGTAACATTGTACAGGAGGCAGCAACAGAAACCATCCCAAAGAAAAGGAAATGCAAGAAAGCAAAGTGGCTGTCCAACGAGGTCTTACAAATAGCAGAGAAGAGAAGGGAAACAAAATGCAACAGTTAGAACTGGATATGGAACAACTGATTGGTTCAAAATTGGGAAAGGAGTACGACAAGGCTTTATATTGTCTCCCTGCTTATTTAACTTATATGCAGAATACATCATGCGAAAGGCTGGACTGGAGGAATCCCAAACCGGAATTAAGATTGCCGGAAGAAATATCAACAACCTCAGATATGCAGATGATGCCACTCTGAGGGCAGAAAGCTAGGAGGAATTAAAGAACCTCTTAATGAGGGTGAAAGAGGAGAGCGCAAAAAAAATAGTCTGAAGCTCAACATCAAAAAAACTAAGATCATCACCACTGACCCCATCACCTCCTGGCAAATAGAAGGGGAAGATATGGAGGCAGTGACAGATTTTATCTTCTTCGGCTCCATGATCACTGCAGATGGTGACAGCAGCCACGAAATTAAAAGACGCCTGCTTCTTGGGAGGAAAGCGATGACAAACCTAGACAGCATCTTAAAAAGCAGAGACATCACCTTGCTGACAAAGGTCCACATAGTCAAAGCTATGGTTTTTCCAGTAGCGATGTATGGAAGTGAGAGCTGGACCAGAAAGAAGGCTGACCACCAAAGAATTGATGCTTTTGAATTGTGGTGCTGGAGGAGACTCTTGAGAGTCCCCTGGACTGCAAGGAGAACAAACCTATCCATTCTGAAGGAAATCAACCCTGAGTGCTCACTGGACGGACAGATCCTGAAGCTGAGGTTCCAATACTTTGGACATCTCATGAGAAGAGAAGACTCCCTGGAAAAGACCCTGATGTTGGGAAAGTGTGAAGGTAAGAGGAGAAAGGGATGACAGAGGACAAGATGGATGGACAGTGTCATCGAAGCTACCAACATGAATTTGATGAAACTCCGGGAGGCAGTAGAAGACAGGAGGGCCTGGCGTGCTCTGGTCCATGGGGTTACGAAGAGTCGGACACGACTTAACAACTAAACAACAACAACAACAACTGGCCTGATGCATGATTCAAAAGTAGAGATGGGGGTATTCGTTTTTGGAAATTTTCCAACAGCATATAATCATTATATTAGTATTAGTATTAGTATTAGCACTGTCTGGATAGCACTCTGGTGATTTCGTTGTACATGCAATGACAATAAAGTGTTATTCTATTATCTATTATCCAATTGCCTTCTTGATTACTACAGTGCCTGCCTACAATGTTTTAACAGTATTTTATTGCCATTCTTGAAAACATACAAAAGTGCACATAAATCTGCTTCACAGACCAAAGACATCTCAAACTAAAATAACTCTTTTCATTGCACAAGCAACAAAGGGTATTCTCTCTCTTAAAAAGATATACCTTATATTCTATACATCATATAATCACCACACCCAAGACAGCCCTGTTCTATCTCACCTCCACCATCCTCCAGATACCTTTATTCTCTGACACACTGTGCCTAGCCTAGGCCTATAAGACTCACAGGGACCCAGAGTTGGATACCTCCATCCCAGGTACAAAATGTACCATTCAGCTTCAGCACTATTGGCCAGGAGTCTAACTATGCATCCTCAGATGAGGTTGGGCCTACAGTAGCCAATGACAAGGGACTGTGAGGATTGCAGTCCAACAAATTGTCCATACCAATGTAGATCTTCATTTTACAGATATTACAGGCTAAACACAATCCATGACCACATGCCATTCTGGCAAGGGCTTTTGGGAGTCAAAATCCAAATCATTTGGAGGGCTCAAGTTTCTCCACCCTGTTTTTCTGTGCAAAAACAGAAGCAGTCCCATAGGGATATACTCTTAGAACTAGAGATGGGGACGAATATAAAAACGGATCGGTTTTTTCAACAAAAATAGCTGATTCGTTAAATATTTGTCGATCCGTATTCGTCAAATTTTAAGTCCCGACAAATACGGATCGACGAATATTTTCCTGTTTTTATTCATCCTTCGTAATTTTTTTTATTTTAAAAAAACATTCTGCCTACCGGCTGCCAATCAGCTGATCGGCGGGCCGATAGGCAGCCACCCATCCTCACAGCCGCCCACTCCCACAGTCTACCCCCACCCCCTTCCTCTCCCTACCTTAACCCCCCCCCCAATCCCACTGACACTCCCTTATGGTAATCGCCGCCGCCGAGGTCTCCATCTGGCCTCCGCAGCCATGGCGTGTAAAAAGGGAGACTGGCTGACCTTTGCAAAGATGGTGGCTGTGGCTTCATTTAGGGTAGGGAAGCTGCAGCTGCCATCTTTGCAAAGGGCAGCCTGGATTCCCTTAGCCTGCCTGTGGCAGCGTGGTGGGGGTGGTGGCAGCGGGGCTGTGGCGGTGGCAGCAGGGGGGTGGCGGTGGATGCGGGATGTGTGTGTTTGTTTTTTAATAACCTCCCCCACGAATCGACGAATAACTTCGTTATTCGTCGCTTCATGGGGGCAACATTGTGCTTCGTGAGTCGTCAACTTTTGACGACTCACGAAGCGGGACGACTTGCCAAAATGGTGAGTCATCCCCATCTCTACTTAGGACCAACCTGTAATAATTTTGGGGTGAGGGGAGAGATTTGGTACTTTGAGAACATACACTTTCAGAATGTCATTATGGGATGAGAATCACATCTGCAGTGCACCTCTGCATAACTTTCCCTGCACACAGAAAACAGGCACATTGAGGGGAGGTCCAGGGTGGAATATTTCTGCTTATCATGCTAACTATGGGCAAAATACTTGACAGGGGAGAACATACAACAATAAAGGCTGTCCTTATTCAAAGAGACAACAAAGTCTCATCATCTGAGCATTGGGGGCTGCTCATTCCATCACTATGAGAGGAGGCACCCCTAACCGAGATTGGACCACTGGCTACCAGTGTGAAAACACAAATTTGATGAGATCTATCATCAGTTTATCTCTGTCTTTTTAAAGCTTGAAGTGGAAAAAGTGGAATCTCATTGAAGATGGAAAGCTCCCTCCAAAGTCACTTACTGGAGTATAGCTTTCAGAATCCCACAAAGCAAACTACTACCGTGGTGCTGGTCATGCTGGTGGTAGGATTCTGGGAATAACTTTTCTCATCTCTGGATATAAATGTATCTGCCTTTCTTGAAACTCTCATCACCTGCCATGTCAGTTGACTGCTACAGAGGGATGGCTAGAGTCCCACAGTTCACCCCCTCGGCAATTTTAGATCAACTGCCATTTGGCCACTCATTTCCTAGAACTGTCTTGTGAATGGCCTTTCTGCCTAATCATTATGTAACTGGAAAAATGTGATACATGAATTAGCTAATTGTCCCTTTCAAACTACACATCTTCTCTTTACAAATTGTAAACCTGAGGGCAAATCCTGTGGACATTTTTAATTTTGTACAAAAACTTTATGCAAATAGTCATAGCCATAAAAAAGAAAAACATGCATACTGAAATTTGTGAATGTTTTCTATCAAACAGTAGTTGGGATTTTTTTTAATTGGGAGAACAGCATAGCAAGAAAGAATTTTCTCTCTTTTCTCGCCTTGTGGTCCCAATCCATCTCTCTCTCTCTCTGTTTCTCATGCACACACACACATATCATGACAACATCCCACAGCTGTTATTTACAAAAACTTCAAAGCTACAAAACCTTTAAAAAATCTTATAATTTAGCCTTAAAATTCATCCACCTTCTGCCTTACACCAGATGAGACTTGCATTATTAACAATATATTCAAGTTAATGTATTCTCACTTGGGCTACCCTGTTCTGTATCCCCTCCAGATCTATGATAAACATCATGAAGAATACAGAGCTGGAAGAGGGGCAGGAAAGGGCAGTCAAAATGATTAAGAGATTGGCAGCACTTTTCCTATGAGGAAAAGCTGAAGCAATTTTTTCAAGCTTGGAAAAAACAACTGCGTGGAAACACAGTAGAAGTGTGTCACATTATGTGAAAAGCAGGAAGAGACCCTCTCTCTCTCTCTCTCTCTCTCTCTCTCTCTCTCTCTCTCTCTCTCTCTCTCACACACACACACACACACACACACACACACACACACACACACAAGAACTAAAATTAATTTTACCCAGTGAAACTTACTGGCTGTAGGAGAAGGAAAAGTACTGCTTCACCAAATAAGTAAGTAAGTAAGTAAGTAAGTAAGTAAGTAAGTAAGTAAATATAAATAAATAGTCATTAACGTATAGCCTTCATATGTGCAAGATGTGATGCTGGCGCTGCCAAATGGCTTTTAAGAAGCATTAGAAAATTCTCAGAAAGTGATTAGGTTTGCACACACACACCATTTATGCCTTCTATATTCATTCAATGAGTGTTACGTTTCCATCAAGAATCACCACAGAAGAAAGAAGAACTGTCAGCATTTCAAGGCAACCAGTCTTCAAAGGGTGGGATAGGTTATGCGGAGAAAGGTGCTTGACGGATAGGCATATTATATGCATGTTCATAGGTAGTGATGGCTAGGATATCATAGTTAGCACTGCAAAGCAAGAAATACTGAGTCATGTAATCAGACAGCTGTAAATAAAACATATCAAAGATATTTCAGGGCTGCCCTTCTGCCTTTGCCAGGTATAGAGTGATATTTTTATCAAAGAAGGGAGAATTTCCATGTTCTTGCTATATTTCAAAAGGTGTCAACAAGCAGAGTTATCCGGAAAGTTTGTTTTTTACTATCTGTGAAGCTGTCCCCCCACCACCACCACCACCAACAACACAGCAATTTTCTGTTATTAATTTCAGAACTTCATATTGATAATTATAATATGAATAAGCTTCTTCCAAGAGCAGGAAATGGGTCTCTAGACAGACACTTAATTTTGCATAACTTATTTTTTTGTAACTGATCCTGATCCTGTGCAGCAAAATTTTTTAAAAAATCTTTTTCTTTCTTTCTTTCTTTCTTTCTTTCTTTCTTTCTTTCTTTCTTTCTTTCTCGAGCCTTTAAGCAATAACAAAGTAATTAGATGCAATCCTGTCAGCTTGGGAACATTTTCAACAACTTCTGAAGAAAGTGTGACATTACCTCAGTGCAACTGTAGTGTAATAGAAAAGTTTCAAGAGGAGAAAACGGTTGAAACACATTTAGAATAGAGACTGGAAAGGCGGTGTTTTAATTGCTAATCAAATGTTATACTTTATAACTCAATTATATCATTGGATTGTTCTGTATTTTATGGATTCCACCGACTTGGTTTATTTAATCTTATGGTATGATTTATTTCATGGGAGATGGAAACAGAGGGTTTGGCTACACTAGGAGTAGGACATGTGTTAGTGTGGGCTGCTTGGGAATGGTCAGTCTTGTTCAAAATGATCTAATCAAGTCTGACTGTTCACAAAGAAATGGCTCCTGCCAATATCATGAAGTGGCTTAATAAGTGAGCCTCTTCAGGGTATTGGCAAATTAATCACTTCCCATACTTGGCAAGGCAGTGAAAGTAAAAACAATGACTAAATTGCTGATGCACTACATCAGTTGTTTAAAAAATAAAATAAAATAGTTTCTTTGCCTCACTTTAAAGAACTGGTTGAGAAACTTCCTGCAGCCGAAGACACTACTGTGGATTTTTAATAACTGATGGAGAGGATCAGCAATAGTCTACATACAGTCAAAAAAAATTTTTTCACTTCCTCTGCCAAGCAGGGGAAGGTATTAATTTGCCAATATCCTGGAGTGGTTCACTTATTAAGCCACTTCACAATATTGGCAAATTGAATGAGGAAGAGTCTCTCACTCCCAGCAAGCATAGTCAGTACAAGAAGGATAAGGCTTGCCATTGTGATTCCACTTCCTCCTACTCATCTCTGCCTCTGCACTTCCATGGGGTCCATCAAGCATGCAGAGGCTGAAAAACTTTAAGCTTCAGAATGACTGCAGTGGCCATATCGGTTGGAGGCTTCTGCAAGTCATAGTGCAAAAAGAAGCTTCTCCTAGGTCTACAAGTGCCTCTGTACAATAGAAGCATGCTGGGGAAGTGGAATCATGGTGGTAAGCCACTTCTTCCATCTACATTCAGGATCTCTGCCTGCACACGCTGTTTGTACACACACCAGCATATTGAAAATATGCAGCTTAATATGTGTACAGCAGGATGGGGCACACAGATGGAAAAAGTTACTTTAGGGGACTATAGGTCCCAGAATACCTAGCAACATTGAATATTTGGGATGTTGTACTCCCCAAAAGTAACTTTTCCTTCCCCCAAAAAACTAACTTTTCCTATCTGTGATAAGGCATGTTGTTGGAATTCCAATATCCTTCATAATTTAATTGTATGCATTTTGGATACTACAGCATTGGTTCCCAAATTGAAGGGCGTGAAGAAATTCCACAGAGAAACATGGGGCAAATCTTCATAAGAATTGTTTTTATTAGCTTAAATGCAATTCTGTAATGAATATTATTACTAGAAAAACTTTGCAAATTACTGTGTTAGTCCAAAAGATTCTCTGAAAAAGTTCCAACTTTGCTTGGAAAAATCAGCACAGACAGAATGAACTCCTGGAATAATACAGCAATGGTTACAATTCTGAGGTAGTTTATAATACTTTATAATTTGGTTTATAATTTAGATACAGGCTATTATGTGGAATGTTGATTAAGTTATTATTACAATTATTATTTTCAGAAATAATAGTAGTAGTTTGTCGACATTCCTTCAGGTCACATGTGGCTGTAGAGTACAGGAAGATATGAAACCATCAGACAACTGGTTGAGTGAGTCACTTTGAGGATTGAAAGTTGTGGGTTATTGTGGTTTCCATTCTGATGTTTATATTTATGGATGCAAAGAAACTAGTACCCAGGATGGAGTTCTCTTCTCTCAGTACTACCTATCATCTTCAAGCCTAACAGATCAGAAAAGTTACTTTTCCTTCTGTTCTCAGAACTCCAGAACCAGATAACATTTGCATGCTCTGACACGTTCAGTGGGGCAGTCAGGAATAGGGCCTCCAATGAAGACCATGTAACGAGACAAAGCTGTGGCTGGCAAAGAAGGGAGACTCTGTGCTCATTTCTGCATTTTCTACAGCCTATACAATAGACTGCAATTTATTCACTTATTTGGTCCAACAGGAAAATGAGAATACTACGTTTGCATATATGATGCGGCCCCAGATGCTTTTCAGTTGTTTATCATAATGAGAGATAAAGTGAGACACAGTTCCAGCTGAAAAAAAGAATAGCTCTTGTGTTGTCTAGAGGCACCAGTTCCATCTCTTGCATCAGGCTGTTACCACTAAGAAGCCCATGAAGGAGTTATTGTAGAATTTTACAGCTGGTAAGCAGGAGGATTACAGCATGGGAGTGGCACACAGCTTGCATGCTGAAAGTTGTATCAGTTTTTATAGCACTGGAGATCTATTGAGTACGGAGAAGTAACAGCTGTTTCTTGAAAATATGTATTTTAAACCATGCCATCCTTCGTTCTTTCACCTCTGTGTGGTATACTGTCCAAAGTATTGGACTCATTTGTGGGAAATCCAGATACTAGTCCCTAAAAGTCACAAAATGCATTGAGTGACTGTGAGCCAGGCCAATCCTGCTCTCTCAACCTGGCCTATCTTATGGGGCATTGTGAGGATCAAGTAAGTAGGAAGCAGAGTCATGCACGCCACCTTTATTTCATTGGAAGAAATAGAGCGGAGTGTCATCTGTATATTGATGACAACACACTTCAAATTTCTGTATGACTTCTAACAGGGGCTTCATATAGATATTGAAAAGCATTGGGGAAACAGCTGAGTATTTCTTTCTAAGTGTTCTGTATATAGTACGCTAGATTCTCTTGCACTATGTTTTCACTATCTTCTAGAACAGTTGAAGATTTTCCTTGGAAATTTAAGTTTTGTGCAGACAAAGCAAGGCTGAATCACGCATTACACCACAATGTTCCCAGAGGGCAAAAGATTCATCAGGCAAACATCCTATAATTTCATGCCAGAAGGTAGCATTTCTGGAAACCTGCCACCATACCTGGCAGTCAGTCCAACTTGTTTGCTTTCCTCCAATATACAATTCCAAAGACATATAAAATATATATTTTTCTTTTGACACTGGGAATTGCCCTGCAGGATTTTTCACACTGGAAAAGAAACACAACATCATGTGGGAAGAGCCATGTTCTCATCTTCAGATGCCCAGACCTGAACAAAAATACTGAGATGATGTGTCAGGAATTTCTGATTTATATTCCTCATAGAACTATAGCAAATAATTTGCTTAGGAGCTTTTCTTCTGATTTTTTTTAAAAAACATTATCTCTATTTTGTGAGAAGGAACCAGGACAAGATACTAGTCACATACACTGGTACACTTCCATTCACCTCAGTGGATGTTAGATTCTGATTGTGATCACAGGGCTGGATAGCAAGGACCTAAAAACAGGCCTCCTCCATTTTCTTCTAGAGCAGTGGTTTTTATTGTCCAAAAGTTCTGAACATCAGCTGCCGGAGACACTGTGATCATTGGCTATATAGACTGTGGCTTCTTGGATGTAAATCCCAAAACATGAGAACCAGTTATCTAGACCAGTGGTTCCCAGCCTTAGGTAACCCAGGTGTTCTTAGATTGCAACTCTCAGAAACTTCTGGGAATTGCAGTAAAAAAAAGCTGGGTTACCCGAGGCTGAGAACCACTGATCTAGAGTGTTTTGTGATTCTGTATCTCCAGTTTCAACACTGTGAAGAAACCAAGTCAGCAGGAGAAATAAGCCAAGATACTCCTTTAGGACAATCACAAGTTAGAACCCTTCTAGCCCTGTCTTTCCTCCAAATGCCAATCACAAGTAATCAAAATTTCCTGCATTTGAACGTTTTTGTTCTGGAGAGAAGCATCCAGTTATGTGATCTCTGACACATCTCTTTTCAAACGGTACAGTTCTAAAATAGCAGAGATGTTGGTAAGTCTTTGGGTCCGAATCCAAAGTCCAGGTCCAAGTCTTTAGGTCCAAGTCTAAAGTCTGAGTCTTTGGGTCGAAGTCCCAAGTCTCAAGCTCAAGTCCCTGCCTGGTGAATTCTGGGAGTTGTAATCCCCCCCAAAGAATTTTTTTAAAAAAATGCAGAGCCACCCGTAAGGACCCCCTCCACCTCCCTTTCCCCACTTTCCCCCCGGCCATCCCAGCATCAATGGTACCCTCTGCCTCACCTTACTGGCCAAGTCCACCTCCATGCCAGCCTGGTTGCTGCTCCCCGCCCTGGCTGGGCAGGAACCACAACAATGGGAGAGGAAGTGCCCGGGATCGGAGGAGCTTTGCTGGTCAGCCTCTTGCTGGTCCTCAGCAGCCTTGTCCTTGGCTTGTTGCACCGAGTTGAGTCTGAGTATTTTTTTTTTTTAACCGAGTTGAGTCTGAGCCGATTCACCGGTACAACTGAAGTCAGACTCCGCAGCGAGTTGCAAGTCCCCGTCCCTACAAAATAGCTAGCCTAAATCATGCTTTTGCTAAGTGATTGGCTTTCAGTTTTAAAAAAATGGAATGTGTCAAGTTCTCATGCAGATAACTAGAAACAGATAGTATGGTCCACAGGCTAGAGAGCCGGATTTGGACCTGTGCCCACAGCCCCACAGCGTCACTACCAACATCATCAGCCCCAGCCTGTCTTGGAGTCTCTGAATGAAAAACTTCCTCGATTATTTTGGATCATGGGGGTTAAAAGTAGCAGTCACAAGCAGACGGTAAGAAAAGGACAACACCAAATAATCTGCTTTATATTGGATTTATCTCTTTTCATTTTAGTCTGTATTTGCATTCATTGTTTTATTCTTTTTGTAAATCACCCTAGGAGTTATGATTGAAAGACAGCAATATGAATACATTCAGTAACTAAATCCATCCATCAAGCCCCACCAGCATGTTTCATGTGAGAACTTTTCATATGCTGGCATTTTGTTTAGATCCAGGAAGTAAAGAGGAGGCACCTTCTCTTTTGCACAGTTTTGAATTCTGGTTAAATTCCTCTAGCTGCGAAGCATAAGTGCAGGGATTCAGAGAGCAAAATTAGCTTCAAGTTCTTCAGAGCAGACCACATTTTTTTCTCATTAACTGGCACTTACAATCTCAATAATTTACTCTGAGACATTAGTTGGAGAAAAAATAAAAAAAAACATTTTCATTTTACTTACAATGAACAGATAACAGCAAACTGAAAAATATGGCTGGCTGACTTTCAACAACAGGCCTCAACAAACTAACTGCTTCCAAGAGGCTCGGGAGAGGAGAGAAAAAAAAAATCCAAACTCTGAAGCCAAGAGATTGGCCTCTCTTTGGATTCTGAGACAGGGAAGGAACAATTGGTTACTGCTGGATAGACTGACAGTCACCCCAGCTCAGGAAGGTCCCTCCCAGCCACACCCAATAGAGGCAACATGCGAGGTTGCAAAACTCCAACAATCTCTGCCTGAACTTTTAGCACACTGCATCTTGATTAGCAGTTAGGCAGATCAGACACATTAGCAAATCAATAATCTTGCCTAGCAGTTTCCAGAATGAGATTCAAAGCCACACTTGTACATCATGCTCTTCCTTTCAGTTAGGAAACTTCATGCAATTCTTTGTCAGGAATTATTTCAGACAGCAGGGTTAACTGGGCTCCTTGTAACACATAACTGTATTCCTCAGTGCTCATCCTCACCCTTAAGCATGAAGGGGAAGGCAATGATCTTTCTGCCATGGAGAAGAAAAAGAGGAAGTCTAAAACAAAAACAAAAAAAAAACCCTGCTCTTTCAAAGATCAGGCAAAACCAGGGGGGGGGGGGAATTAAATAAATAAAGATAAAAAGTTGTGGCACCTTAAAGACTAACTGCTATATTTTAATGTGAACTTTCATGAGCAAGTCCACTTCCCCAGACATAAGAGGAGGCACAGCAAAAGTATATAACCTCCAGATTAAATTTCCTTCCATTTGCTGTCATTATCTGTCAGGTAGAAATATTATGTATTTTGCTAGTTTACGTTAGGTTAATCTTTGAAAAATGTCTCAAACAATGCAAAAGTGAGTCAAGAACATAGTGGAATTATAGAAATAAATAGTTGAAAACTATAAAAGCAATTGAAAACTATAGAGTATATTTCTGTATCTTGAAGCAGTTTTTTCCAATATGATGTGCTCTAGATGTCTTGCAGTGCAACTCCAATTAACCCCAGTCTCCATGGGGTTGACCAGTGATGGGAGTGTAGTCCAAAACCAGCTGGAGGGTATCAGGGTGGTGGAGGACAGTATTAAATCTCCATTTTTCACCAACAAACAGCTATAGACCAATCTATAATAATATTACTCAAAATGCCAATTTGGCTTTGCTGATTAGCTTTGTATCGTAAATCTAATCTAATTTCAGATAGAGAGTTGTGCAAGAGAACTTAAGTTACTTCTATTATTTGTCAATGAGAGAAAAAATGAAACGAAACAGAATCTAAGCACAATCTCATCTGCAGTGTGTGGTTTCCTGTAAATTTGAGGCTGGGGGAGATTTTAAACACAGAGGCAGATCTGGATAGAAAGTACTACAAGACACAGTGCATCATTAAACTGTGGAACTCACTGCCACAAGGTACCGTGGTGGCTGCAAACTGAAGGAGAACTAGATATGCCAGGTAAGGACATCAACAGCGACAAGGCAGGATGGCTATTTATCACCTCCAGTAGCAGAGGCAGGATACAGATGTCTTGCTTGAGAATAGGAGAAAGTGCATGCAACTGCAAATACACTCAAGTCCTGCTAATTCCCTCCCTCTAGGCCAGTAGTCCCCAACCTTGGGCCTCCAGATGTTCTTGGACTACAACTCCCAGAAGCCTTCACCACCACCTCTGCTGGCTAGGATTTCTGGGAGTTGAAGTCCAAGACCATCTGGAGGCCCAAGGTTGGGGACCACTGCTCTAGGCAACCATCTGGCTGCTGTGTGAACAGCCTTTGGTCTTCTGTTCAGGGTGGAAGAGCACATAACGCTTCTTGCATCCACTTTTTACTCCTCCCCAGCTATTTTTTCACCTTGAGGGAGTTACTTCTGTTCCTGAGGAATGTGGATGGATGCCATTTAACAAATACAGAGAACAAGAAGAAAAATGGATTGAGAGAAGCAATTGGGAGACATGGTAGCTCCCCCTTCTGCCACATTGCCAGAAACTCTAAAAGCTTCTCTATCTGTCCTGTTTCATAAGGAGCAAGTGGAAACAAGCCAGTTCTCACCCATAGGTGCACTGCTCTCAATGACTATGTTTGCTTATAGTTCTTTTGTGCAATAAAATAGATGAAATATGTGCATTGTCCAATTATGAAATCTTCTCATTATGTCATTTTGATAAATACATTCCTAAATGTGTAATAGTTGCTAAATACCTGGAGAGATATGGAGAGGTTCCATTTAATCCTACATTTTCAACATGAAAAGGAGCAATTAAATCCTCCAGGCTAAAGTACAAGGAATAAAATTTCATGGATGATAAAAACTCTGGAATTCTTCAGAAACAGCACATGAATTTTGACAGAAGTCTGTTAACTGTGTTTTAAGTCTCAGCTAGTCATTACCTATAGGAGTTTTTGCAGAGTTTTGCATTTCTGGTAAAATTCCTTTGCTACCCAGTAGAAGTACAAAAATTCACAGAGGAGAATAACTACAAATTCCCCAGAGAGCCCACCCCTCTCTCATTAGCTAGTGCTTGAAGTCTCAGTAAATCACTATGAGACATTTGTAGGAGAAAGAATAAAAACATTTAATAACTTACAATTGTGTACAGATCAACAGCAAAGAACAAACACTGTTTCCAACAGACTAAAGAGAGGGAAAGAGAACATTCAGCAGAGAGGTGGAACTCTCTTTGAATTCAGAGATGGAAAGGAATGATTGGTTAGTGTGGAATAGACTTGACAGTCACCCCAACCAAGAACAGTCCCCCACCCATCCACCCACTCAAAGCACAAGCTGCGTGTGACATTGTAAAAACTCCAACAGGAGTGCCTAAAGTTTCCTTGAAAATTTTCAAATATAGCCTTGGGAGATTATGAAGTTGCGTAAAGAAGGAGTTAGGGGGAAAGATGACTTTACATTTTTCTCCCAGCAAGCTAGTTTTCCCAAAATGGCTACCAAGCTAGTTTTGCCCTACAAGAGGAAAAACAAGTGAAGGATAGTTTGAGTGGGAGGTGTGGGAGAAGCAATGAAAGAAAATTTAAGGCACTTCCACCTGATCCTCAAAGTCACTGTTCCTCTGGTCAATACAACTTTATAAGACTACAGTGGGCTGTTAAAAATAACTTCAATAACTGAGATTCTTTGTTCACAAACGTCCAATGGGACTTTTACATGTCTAGCTGTGGAAACAACACTATTAATCAAATCAGGGCTGGAGAACCTGTGGCCCTCCAATTGTTGAAGTCCAGTTCCCATAAGCCTGTCAACAGTGAAATATGATGGGAGTCATAGTTTGTTAACATCTGAAAGATCTGTGGTCCCCTGGATCTGAACTAGACATACTTTTTGTGTCTATAGATGAGCATTGAAACCACCTTGACTTTTGAAGCAAAGAATCAGAAAGACAAAAGGGGGGACCAGAAAGAAGATGCAGCACCCATCAGGTTTCCTTTTGTGATCCCCTCACAAAATTGTATTGAGTGGAGATTCTCCCTCGTCTCTTTTAGGGCTTGTCGAAGACAAGGGGGAAGTTGGAGCAGTCTGGTTTGCGATTAAAATGCACTTATCCTTCAGGTGACTATTTTATCTCTCACTTGAGCAATCCTTCTGTTCACACTGATTTTACACTATTTCTGGTGTAAAAAAGTTTATAAAGATTTTTTTAAAAAAGAGAATAAATATTTAGAAGTTCACTCATTTACGCTGTGAAATTACTGTTTTTTGCTTTGTGACTGGGTATGGTCTTACAGAGATTTGGTGCCTATTACACCCATCTTGTCACTATACAATTGTTTGGTAATTAAGGGGGAAAAAACCTCCAAAGATGCTTTGTTGTTTAGTCATTAAGTTGTGTCCGACTCTTCGTGACCCCATGGACCAGAGCATGCCAGGCCCTCCTGTCTTCCACTGCCTCCCGGAGTTGGGTCAAATTCATGTTGGTTGCTTCGATGACACTGTCCAACCATCTCGTCCTCTGTCGTCCCCTTCTCCTCTTGCCCTCACACTTTCCCAACATCAGGGTCTTTTCCAGGGAGTCTTCTCTTCTCATGAGATGGCCAAAGTATTGGAGCCTCAGCTTCAGGATCTGCCCTTCCAGTGAGCACTCAGGGTTGATTTCCTTCAAAATGGATAGGTTTGTTCTCCTTGCAGTTCAGGGGACTCTCAAGAGTCTCCTCCAGCACCACAATTCAAAAGCATCAATTCTTCGGCGGTCAGCCTTCTTTATGGTCCAGCTCTCACTTCCATACATCACTACTGGAAAAACCATAGCTTTGACTATGCGGACCTTTGTCGGCAAGGTGAGGTCTCTGATTTTTAAGATGCTGTCTAGGTTTGTCATCGCTTTCCTCCCAAGAAGCAGGCGTCTTTTAATTTCGTGGCTGCTGTCACCATCTGCAGTGATCATGGAGCCCAAGAAAGTAAAATCTGTCACTGCCTCCATATCTTCCCCTTCTATTTGCCAGGAGGTGATGGGGCCAGTGGCCATGATCTTCATTTTTTTGATGTTGAGCTTCAGACCATTGTTTGTGCTCTCCTCTTTCACCCTCATTAAGAGGTTCTTTCATTCCTCCTCACTTTCTGCCATCAGAGTGGTATCATCTGCATATCTGAGGTTGTTGATATTTCTTCCGGCAATCTTAATTCCGGTTTGGGATTCCTCCAGTCCAGCCTTTCGCATGATGTATTCTGCATATAAGTTAAATAAGCAGGGGGACAATATACAAAGATGCTAGGTGTCATTAAATCACTTCAGATGTGTGGTGAATATATAAGTTACCGACTTGCAAAATGTCCTATCATTAACAGTTCTTCTCAGATCTTGTAAACCAACAACATCTCATATTAGGTTGTTCTCTCTTCCTACTGCCTCCCCCAGCAATATTGTTTTTTCCATTAAGTTCTGCTCAGATCTTGCAAATTAACAGTGGTGGCTTCCTCTATTGAGTCAACCCATCTCATGTTAGGTCTTCCCTTTTCCTACTGCTTCATCTCATTTTCCCCAGTATTATAGTCTGTTCTGGTCACTTCTGTATTTCCATTATATGTGCGTGGTAGGATAGGCTCAGGTTACTCATTTTTGGTCTAGTCAGAGTTCAGGCTCAACTTGATTGAGCACCCACATTTCTACTTTTCTGGCTGTCTTTCATATCTGTATGGCTCTCCTCCTACACCACATTTCAAATGAATTGATTTTTGTCCCTGTCTTTCTTCACCATCTTTCTTTCATATACCGTATTTTTCCGTGTATAAAATGACACTTTTTACTTAAATAATTAGACAAAAAATTGAGGGTCATTTTATACACGGAAGGCAGCCGCTTTCCCTGCCTTTTGCGAAGCCACAGGGTAAAGCAGCCTTGAAAGGGCGGCAGGATCGCATCCCTTTGATCCTGAAGCAGCCATGAAAGGGCTTCAGGACGAAAGGGGTGCGATCGTGCAAATTTTAAAATTTTCTAATTTGGAGGTTAGAAAAGGGGGTGTCGTCTTATACATTGGGTCATCTTATAAACAGAAAAATACGGTATATTAATTATATAAATAATTATATAATTAATTATTTATATAATTAATATTTAAGGTGACTTGTGTGCTTCCTGAATCCTGTGCATCCAGGTGCTCACTGTGAATGGCCAACTTCAGTGCTCCAGACCTCCTTCTTTGTGCTTCTTTATTTTAAAATCAGACTTTGACTGAACAAGCCCATCAAATGAAGGACACCTCCATAAAAGTGGATTGCTCTCTGGCAGCACTTCAAATGGAAAGTTGCCCTCCCTGAATATATGGCCACCACAGACAACACTGTTGCTGTATTCTTCTATTGTGTCTAGTGCAATATTCCATATGTAAATTATTGCACCGGAGTCCAACCTACTATCTGAAGTCATTTTCAGTAAGGTACCTATAAGTGAGGACTGTTGCCACCACAACAGCTGCCTCATTCTCTAAAGCAGCACAGAAGAACATGCAGCCTTCCAGAGGTTGTTGGACTGAAGGTCCCATGACTTCTCCACATTGGTGGCTTTGGTTGAAATGTTAGGAGTTGCAGTTTGAGAACATCTGGGAGATGCACCATTGCTCTGAACCATTACAGTATCAAATCTCTTCAAACAGTCACTGTGTCAGTATAAGGTTGAAGTGTATATGTGCTGTACCAACTCTCAGTATCACAAGTGATTACACTAGAGTAGTGCTACAACATTAGTCAGCATCACTGTTCAGAACTGGAGTTATATAAACAAAAATAAGCACACCGGCTACAGAGCTGCAAGGTTTGTTTTTAGTGTTAAATTCATGCAAACTGTTGTGTAATAAAATTTACTTTTATACCACTTTCGTTTTTCACTATAGTAAATTAATTCAGTATAGTGTCAGCTCCTGCAGTTACAAAGAAAGAAGGCAAAGCTCATAGTACTCCAACTGAGAAATGTTTAGAAGAAACACAGTATGCCCCAAAGTCTGGACATGCTGTCTTTTTCAGGGGCAGAAAAGGTTTTGCTTCTCTTGTTTTTAAACAAAGTAAAAGTAAACGGTTTTAAGCATGTGGTTTGAAACAGTCAGCTCAAGAAAAAGTCCCACAGCAAATCTATTTAAAGGATTTAAGATAAAACTGGAATTTGCAGCTGTGGGACCCAGACTAGGATGGGGGTTGGGGAGAAGAACAGACGGATTCATGAAGGAGGAATTTGATAGATGGGATGCTCTTATTTAGAAAAGAAAGATGACAAAACATCCGCAAGTAAGGTCCCTCTTCCCATTCATCTCTTTAAGGCTGACAAGACTTCAAGACCATGCTCCCACTCAGACTCTCTGACTTACATACTGGTCGTAAATCCAGAACATGAAAACATTCTCCACAGATACTGTATGTCTCTGTGTAATGTTTTTAGGATCAGTGTGCTGTTGTTACCAGAGGCCTCAGTGCTCTCTGTCTGTTTCTTCTTCTAGAAGTTTTGCCTTCCTTTAGTCCCCACTTCTTTTGAGGCCATCAGCAGCAAACAAACTCCGGAGGCATTGTTAATAGTGATAGCACTTGCTTTTCTCTCATTTCAGTCCATATTTGCTTTCTTTCGTGCCTGTACAGCTTACTGCTAATACTCTTTGTCTCTCAGAAGTCCACAACCGGTCATGTAACTTTTACCTTCACCCCATTTCTCTTTCATCTTTTCCACACCATTCATCACCTTCAGAGACCTAGTCATTTCATCACTGTTTCCTTTGCTGTCCACTCCTTCTGTTCTCTTTGTTCTTTGTCTTAATCACCTTTTTGCTACTCTGACATTTTTCTCTGCCCTGAAGAATTTCTTATGTAATATGGTATTTTTCCTTTTGAAATGTGCAGCTTATCTCTCCTCTCTGCTAATTATAGATATGCTCAAGGGATTCAAGTTTCAGGTGGCACTCCTATACAACAGGCATGGGCAAACATTTTGTCCCGAAGAGTTGTGACAGCAGAAGGCATGATTGAACACAGCAGCACTATCACATCTTCGTATTTTCAGTCACACAATAGAAGAAATTGAATGCAACAACAAATGTTGGCTTGAGAATTACACCAGCTCAAGATAGTTTGCGATCCGAATGGAAAAAGAAGACGGCACTCCCCCATTAACTGTACAAAGGCCAGTTGACATACAGTGGAATCTTTCATCAACAGTGGCATTGGAGAGCACCCACCTTCACACCTGGAAGCAGCAGGCTTGTCTGGAGGCACAGGATGAGCCTGGTGGTGTACAGTTTCTCTTCTCCCATTCTTTACTGCCATCTTGGATATCTGTTGTCTGAGGAGACTGAGTCACTCCAGCCAATAACAGAGCTGGCCTTAGTCATGCCAACATCACCAAGAAAGAGAAATCTGTCATTTTAAAATACGCAGTTCTTTATTTTGAAAGTTTGGGCTAAATCTAATTGTTCTACCATTAATCCTTCTCCTAAATAGAGTAGACAGAATTAATGAGACCTTGATAACTCAACATTCATGTAAGTTCCAATAGACTCAACACTTACATGTTGGGCTACACAATGTGAGAACAACACTTACACAAGTGTTGACTTATCAATTCCAATGGTCCTTTTGGGGATAAAGGTGGGATAGAAATATTTTAAATAAATAAATAAATATTAAATACTCTGGTTGGGATTAATTTGATTTAGTACATAAAGCTAGCAGTCATGGTCCTTAATCATCTCACATTTTATACTATAATAAATGAAATACCTAAAGGTCACCTAGAGCAGGAGTGGGCAGCTGTGGCCTTTCAGATTTTTTTGTTTTTTGTTATTGCCTACAACTCTCATCAGCTCTAATCAGTACAATCAAAGGAAGGGGATTACAGAAGTTGCAATCCAAAAATATCTGGAGGGCCACAGTTGCCCTCCCCTAACCTAAATATCTGGTTGATTCTAGGTTTACATCTTCTCTTATTCTAACCAGATTACATTTGTGAACATATGCAGCTCTCACAGAGGTATCACAGCTGTTCTTTTAAGAAACTTATACTTTCAAAAATTCAACTTACTGTCTACTGTTTGCTCTCTTGTCAAAGAGCTGACATTTCTTAAATAAAAATAATAAATCATCACGGACAATTAAGAAGGGATGCAAGACTAACCAATGGCGTAGAGTGTGAGCAACTTCATAGTTATGTCTGTGAAGATTCTCAGTCATCCAGGGGAGGTTATCTGGAAGTTGAGTCATGGCAACTGGACTTCTTTTTTATTAGGTTGAAACGTTTTGCTACTCATCCAAGTAGCTTTTTCAGTCTGAGGAGAGTTGGTAGGAGATCCCTGATATATCCTCCATGTTGGTTTCACTTCCCCTTGGTCTGAATAGGCTCGTTAGATGGACAAAGGGGATAGATAAATCGGAGACAGATTGTATCTAAGGCCTCCACCCTTGCTGAGTGAGGGATTTTTCTATATGCAGATGTATGGCCTCCCTGACCCCTCTCTCAAACTGCCTATCTTCTCCTCCAAAATGAGTACATCTTGATCATCAAATGAGTGTCCTTTGTCCTTCAAATGAAGGAATACTGCTGATTGTGGTCCTCAGCGTTATAGCTCAATTGTTTAGCGCACCTGACTGCAGAGGCCATCTGTCTCCTATTTATCATGCCCTTACATCCCCAGAAAGATCAGGACCATACACACCAGAAAAACCACTGTTAACGATCTATGACAATGGGTGGAGAAAGACTGCAGAAGTGGGGTTTTCACTCTCTCACACACCCCTTTGTCCATCTAACGAGCCTATTCAGACCAGGAGGAAGTGAAACCAACATGGGGGATATATCAGGAGTCCCCTACCAACTCTCCTCAGACTGAAGAAGCTACTTGGATGAGTAGCGAAACGTTTCAACCTAATATGAAATAAGTCCAGTTGCCATGACTCAACTTCCAGATTCATAGTTATAGTGTGCCTGTATATTGTTCTCTGCTCTTAATATGGGAAGAGAAGGGAAAAACAGCTTATGGCTATGAAAGTATCTTTTTAATGAATTCAAAATGATTTTGACAATGAAGAAGAAAACAGACTTGACAATACCATATTTCTGTGGTATTTAATGATTGAATGGCATGAGGGCTTGTGCAGAGGCTGCCTTGGAAAAATGCAAAACAGAGTACTTGGTGTCAGTCAGTGGGGGTGGGGTGGGAACTTCACAGAAGAAAGTAACTTTGAAGCTGATCACTATCTGCTATTTAAAAATACTTTTTAAAAAATAAATAAACAGTAGGCCATTTCTTTGGCACACACAGTAGCTTTACTGGGCTGGAGCACTGCATTCTTGTCCATCAGAAACACACTTGCACATGTGTTGTTCTGCTTCACTTTGTGTTGTTTTACTCCATACTTTGAGGAGGCACAGTGGGGAATGGAAACCCTGGCCTCTGCAGTCAGATGTGCTAAACAATTGAGCTATACCAGCTACTACTTCTACCTACCAGAGATGTAGTATAAAGAGGACAGAGTAAATTACTATGTAAACTGAGGAGGGAATTGTGTTGTGTTATTTACTTTGTTCATTTTACATCTGTGCAGCCCTACACTGTACAGATGTAATGTAAAGTGAACAAAATGACTGGAATCCTTTGTTATTCATGTGGAAGACAAATGGCATAACATTCAGTTGCTTCCAGTTGGAAATGAATGAGTCACCGCTCAGATTCTTCCGGGGCACATGAACCTGCTGCCTTGACACACACTCGAAAACCCCAGTGGTGAGTACTTAATTACTAGCTAGAAGTGAGTTGTTTGCCCTCCACATGCATAAGAACAGATTTTTTTGCCAGTGAAGAGAAAAATGAAGAAGAAATAAGTACATAATCCTTTCTTTTGTAGATACAGCTCCATGAGAAAAAGAAATGCAAAGTAGTTACCCCATATTGTAAACTGCCCAGAGTGGCCCTGGCTGCCAGATGGGTGGTATATAAATAAATAAATAAATATTATTTTAATCATCATCATCATCATCATCTGAACATAAGTAACATGTAGTCTGGGTTTAAGAGCTGGGAAAAGGGAGGTGGAGAAGAGTTTGAAAGTAAAAATATTTCCATGCTGAAGGACCTTCTGTGGCAAGACTCGGGCAAATACGCCATACTAGAATTATTTGATAGAAACTGATAGATAAAACTGGAGTTCTAAAACATCCTGCTCTCCAAAATAGAAAGTCAAAGTAATTTCATTACAAATCTAGGAATAATGATTTCAGTTCTCTTACTGCCATTATTTACATAGCTAAAATATCATGGATATTTATTTTATTTCCAAATTTATTTTATTTTATTTCTAAATTTTATTTTATGAGCTGCTCTGAGAATTTTCTGACTTGAAAAGCAAGATATAAATCTGAAATAAATTCAAGAAAGCTATTTTTATCATGTTTTTTTCTACAGGAATTTCATTCGTGCACACCTGCTTTTGTCTGTGGCACAATTTAACCTTGAATGTTTCACCCTGGGTTTGGTGCCACTGAAATCGCGAAATGCAACAAAATAATCATTTTTGTTGAATTCCATGATTAGTTCATCTTCCAAGGTCATGCTTATCATATTCACACATAAGAGTTAAAGTATACATTTAATGATGTCATGTGAGGAAAAAGTCCTTTGAAGCACCTACCAGCGTGCCAGAACAGCCCTTCAAATTAAAATCTTTGGGACTGAGCCCGTAATTCTTCAGTCCTGCAGTGCACATCCATCCTCTTTCCTACAAACAAAGAGAGCCCATCTGCTCTAACCTTTGCTCTCAAGTGTCTAGGGAACTAAGCCTTTCCCATCCTGAATTTAAGCAACAGCAGCCCCTTTGGCAGTGAGCCTGCCTTCTTAATAGGGCTAAGACAGGTCCGGCAAAGATCAAAAACAGTAGGGACGACTGATTTCTTTCCACCCGCCCACAATTTATATATTCACTGGTGCAACTTTTACTTGATTAAGGGATAACACACACAAATATATTCTTAGGGTATTGCAAGGATTTCCAAAGATAATTGTTTTCCCTTCGTCCAGCAGTGGCTACAATTTGACAATAGTTCCAATTAGTTAATTGTTAACAAGTCAAATGATCAAACAGTTTTTGATTTGATTTATGATGATGGCGCTACTTTTTGTGTTTAAACTTTGAACTTGCTGGGCATGGTCCCATATTCGCCATGAACTTCTAATGTTCCACACTATGTAAACAGATTACATGTCCTGCTTTCCTGCCTTGCCAAGCACTCAGCCTTGCAAACCTTCTAAGCACACACAAATGGTCGTTTTAAAGGAAGATTTTAATGAAGGGATAGGTTAGGAGAGGGGAGTGGTGTGACTTCCCAAATTTAGTTGAACACCAGCCCCTACTAACTTTAGCCCACATAGCCAATTGCCAGAAATGCGAGAAGCTCCTGTGCAATATTTGGAGAGCCACATGTTCTCTATCCCAGGAATGTGCACGTGGATAAAGGAAGCTGCTCTCCTACAAAAATATGGTTCTTGGGAATCATCTAAAAGGGAATACATTATGTTTATTATGCCCATTGGCTTCTAAATTAAAACAACCCTATTGTGTGTCTAGATGCACCTCCTGCACAATTTATTTGGTGCTTGTAAAGAGAGCCAACAAAACAATTTCCAAGTTAAAACCAAATCTCTTTACCCTGTGGTGTCAGAGCCAGCTCCAGTACCAGAGATAACAGGGGTCCATAAGCTGCACCCCAAGGGGCCATATGAGGCTCACCCAATCCTGCACTCCAAGGCCTGATGAAAGGCACAGGTGGGCCCAGACCACTGTAAGTTGTCCAGCCCTGGAGGAAAGAAGTAGTCATTCTCAAGCTGCAGATTTGGGTCATCACAAAAGTGTAGAAAATTATTTACTTGGTTATTGTTGCATTTTTACCCTCAGGGAAGGAGAGAAGTGTTTTGTGGACATTTACATCATTTCATTTCATCTTATTTGCTTTAAGTGACAAAATGACTTGACTGACATTGGATGCCATACATCTTGACTTGGGGAGTGCCTTTTTCTGTTTTGCTTTCGATAGCAAAGATACAAATCTGACTGCCAGTCCCAGTTAAAGTAGACTCACAGGATCATTAAGTGAATGGTAACCCTACACTTGTGTAAGTCAAGCTATTTTAATGGGTGTACTCTAGTTGGGACCACCAATTGGATCCAGATCAAAGTATCTTGGGTAGTACCCTGTTTTCCCACAAATAAGACCTAACCTGAAAATAAACCCTAGTATGATTTTTCAGGATGCTTGTAATATAAGCCCTACCCCCAAAATAAGCCCCAGTTAAGTGAAACCCCACCCTCCACCATTGTGCACCATTGTGCAGCAACCAGAAGATGACATGACTGTAAAATAAAACATCCCCTGAAAATAAGCCCCAATGCATTTTTTGGAGCAAAAATTAATATAAGACCCTGTCTTATTTTCGGGGAAACACGGTATGTACATTATAAAGCTTCCTTATAGTGAATCAGACAGTTGGTATACCTAGCCTTGGTCTCTCTTCTGGTGGGGAAATGATTCTCCGAGCACTTTGTCCTCTTGTCCAGTCTTAATTCCAAATATCCTATAAGCCAGCATGGGCCACATGCATCACCCCAAGGACTAAAATACAGCACCCCTGGGGATTCCTGCCACCCAAGTGCCCCCATTAAAAAAAACAAACCTAGCTCAAGGAAATTCTCTTACATCTGCTAGGGAGCATAGGACAATTTCCCTCTATTTTGAGGGCTCCCCAACACACTACTCCAAAATATATTTGGGGCATCAGAGTGTTTAAGGGGAGTTTCTCAGAAAGAAAAAGAAAGAAAAAGAAATTGTTAAAAAATAGTTAGTTAGTCAGTCAGTCAGTTAGTTAGTTAGTTAGTTAGTTTTGTTTTGTTATATTTATTTACATTACATTTAGACGTCACCCATCTAGTGCCGAGGCACTACTCTGGGCAGCTAACATTTAACAACAAACCACAGCTACCCACCCCTACTCACAAGGCATAGTGAGATCCAGGAGAACATTAAGAACAATATATCCAAGAGTATTGAAGGAATTGACTGAAGAACTCTCTGAACTCTCCATTACTTTCTTGAAATCATGATAAATGGGAAATGGGTGCCAGACGATTGGAGGAGAGATAACGGACGAGGTACCAGATGATTGGAGGAGGGCTAATGTTGTCCCCATCTTCAAAAAGAGCAAAAAGGAAGAAACTGGGAACAGATTCTGGAACAGATTATTAAGCGGTCACTATGCAAGCACCTATAAAACAATGCACTAATGACTAGAAGCCAACACAGATTTGTCAAGAACAAATCCTGCCAGACTAATCTGATCCCATTCTTTGATCAGGTAACCTCCCTGATAGACAAAGGGAATGCTGTAGACATCATATATCTTGACTTCAGCAAAACTTTTAACAAAGTGCCCCATAATATTCTGATTAGCAAGCTAACTAGGTGTGAGCTGGATAGAAGAACTGTCAGGTGGATAAACAGTTGGCTACAGAATCGTACTCAGAAAGTTCTTATCAATACCTCCTTCTCGAACTAGGAGGAGCTAACAAGTGGGGTACCCCAGGGCTCAGAGAACAAACCTATCCATTCTGAAGGAAATCAACCCTGAGTGCTCACTGGAAGGATGGATCCTGAAGCTGAGGCTTCAATACTTTGGCCATCTCATGAGAAGAGAAAACTCCCTGGCAAAGACCCTGATGTTGGCAAAGTGTGAAGGCAGGAGGAGAAGGGGACGACAGAGGACGAGATAGTTGGACAGTGTCACCAAAGCTACCAACATGAATTTGACCAAACTCCGGGAGGCAGTGGAAGACAGGAGAACCTGGCGTGCTCTGGTCCATGGGGTCACAAAGAGTCAGACACGACTTAACGACTAAACAACAACAACTAGTTCCCCTCTGTTCGGCACTGGTTAGGCCTTATCTTGAGTACTGTGTCCAGTTCTGGGCACCACACTTCAAGAAGGATGTTGACAAATTGGAACGAATTCAGAGGATGGCAACAAGGATGATCAGGGGGCTCGAAACCATGCTCTATGAGGAAAGACTGAAGAAATTGGCATGTTTAGCCTTGAGAAGAGAAGACTGAGGAGAGATATGATAACTAGAGATGGGGGTATTCGTATACGAATACCCCCGCACAGGTGGACATAATGAGGGTCCAGCCCCCTGGGACCGGACCATCCACTCACCTTCCACTGTTGCTGCAGGCTCCGTGCTCCCTTCCTATCACTCCAGAGCTTGTGGTCTGCGAGCCACTCTTCGACTTTGCAGCGAGGCTCGGCCTTCCGCCTCCTGTCAGGAGTGGCTCGCAGACCACGAGCTCCAGAGCGATAGGAAGGGAGTGCGGAGCCCACAGCAACAGCGGGAGGTGAATGGATGGTCCGGCCCCAGGGAGCTGTACCCTCGTTATGTCCACCTGTGCGGGGGTATTCGTGTTCATATACGAATACACCTATCTCTAATGATAACACTTTTTAAATACTTGAAATTATTTGAGGAGGGGCAGGATCTGTTCTTAATCAACCCAGAGTGCAGGACACACAACAATGGGCTCAAGTACCAGGAAGCAAGATTTCGGTTGAACATCAGGAAAAACCGCCTAACTATTAGTGCAGTACAGCAATGGAAGCAATTACAAGAGGTGGTGACTGTTCCAATACTGGAGGCATTCAAGAGAAATTTAAACAACCATCTGGCAGATATCCTTTGATTTGTATTCCTGCATCAAGTAGGAGGTTGGGCTCAATGGCCTTATAGGCCCCTTCCAACTTCATTATTCTATGCTTCTATTCTATGATTCTATGATTAAAACCCCGAATATCTAAAGAAAAAGAAACCTGGATGGCAAATCAAAACAATAACCACTTAACAGAACCAAGACGATGTCAGAGGGGGAATATGTGTCTGAAAGCCTCTTCAAACAATATAATTTTCACCTGTTTTCTGAAGTCCAGAAGGGAGGGATCCTGGCATAAATCTGCAGAAAGTACATTCCATAGCATTGTTTTCTGGACCTCTCTAGGAGTGGCTACACGGAAACGCAACACCTGACTGGATCAGGTTGGCATGGGTAGACAATCTTAGGGAGACGCTCTCTCAGATAGCAAGGTCCTGAATCGTTAAGGGCTTTATAGGTTAATACCAGCACTTTGAATTTGGCATGGACGGATACAAGGAGCCAATACTGATGTGCCAGAATCAGGGAGATGTGATCGTATCTTCGAACTCCCAATACAAATCTGCCTGCTGCATTTTGCACCTGTTGAAGCTTCCATGTCACCTTCAAAGGCAGGCACACATAGAGAGCATTGCAGTAGTCGATCCTAGAGATTACCAATGCATCAACCAATGTTGTTAGGGATTTGTTCAGGTAGGGCCACAGGTGCACAATCTGCTGAAGACGGGAAAAGGCAAACATTTAATGGGGCCATAGAAGCAGCTCCTCAACAGTTGGGTGTGTTCTACCTTCAAATTCTAAAGGTTGCCCATGTGAGTTATAAGCAGAAATGCTAGAGACTGAATCTGGAATGTTCTTTTATTGCCATGAGGTTATGAGTTTTATGAATATGCTTTGTCCAGAAGGGGCCACACCCAAAACATCAGCTCAAGCTGCTGAAATCTGTTTTCACTTTTTTTAAAATTGTGAGGTATTGCAAGTTATAATCTTGTGTAAACTGTCCAGTGTGGTACTTGCACCAATGTGGCTGTATATAGAACAAACAAACAAATGGGCTAAAAAGACTTATCTGAGAATAATCAATTATGATACAAGACAGAAATGATCAGAAAAAGAATATTGAGATTGATAGAAACTAAATACAATTAAGCTTTCGATGCCCAATAGCCACTCTGATTCTTGAAAATCGGATGTTGATAATGTGTAGAACCCTTCTGGAATTGCTTTCCAAATGTCCTGAAATCTATTTAACTCACCTTTATTCCACTAGCATTATAAAGTGAATTTCTATAGAATTCTTCTGCACATTCCTGAAGAAACTGGGATAGTTAATTGGAATAGTTGAAGGATGATTTAACCTTTTATGTTTAGACTGTTGGTAGTTAAAATATTTTCATTTCTGAGACATCATAATTGCATATAATTCCAAGGAGGGATAAATATAGTTGTAAATGTTCTAAAGGAAAACCAATGAGCTGGAAGAAATCCACAGCTTGCCACCACATGATTTGGAAAATCAATATTTAGCATTCAGGACCACAGAATACTATGTATGACTGTGTTAGGAAGACCCTGAAACCCTACCTATTCCAACAGACTTTAAGCTGTCTTTATTATCCCAGGCCGGTGCTGGCATCAAAGGAAAATTTCTCTTATGCTAGCTTTGTCACTGCCTTAAAAAAAAAAAATCACCCATATTGTCACAATGGGCACTCAGCCAAGTGGAAGAGCAATTGCCATTGCTGCAATCATCTTCATCCACAAAAAGTAATTTAAGTATTTTTATGGAGCCTGTCAATTTTACATAACACAGCTTAAAACACAAATCCAATTGCACACACAGGATAGAAACAGGATCTTTGTTGGACTTGGCCAAAAAACAGAAAAACCCATTGAATAAATGACAGGCAAGCAAAACTCTTCAACCGTTCTGTCCAAATGCTGTCTTTCCAAGCTCAGAACCCTCCATGTAGCTTTCCCTTACAAAGGAGTTGCTCTAGCCCATTCATTATTTGGATCCTCTTTTCTGCACTCTTCTCAATGTCATTGCTATGTGCTATCAAGTCATTTCCAGCTTATTGTGACCCAAATGTGAGTGGTACAAGGAATAGTTTGCTACACCCCAGTGAATTTCCATATAGGAGTATAGATCTGAACCCAGATCTCCTGAATACAAAGGTCTATACACATCACACTGGTCTTGTCTTTCCAAAAGGAGAGATAATTTATTGGAAATAAAGTAATCCTATGTCTACTGATGCTATGGGGTGCGGAACCCATTGCTTTCAACAGAACAGAACTGGGTTTTGAAATTTACCAGTTAGATTCAAGCCATCGCAAAGTTGGCTTTGCTGATGTTTGTTTAGCCCCATTTGGTCTCCAAAACTTCATAGACATACTAAATAGCCTCAGTGTCAGTCATGTTAGTTCATGCTAAGAGGACTGTGTTGTTTACTTCTCACTGGGGAAATTTCTGTAAGCTCTTATTTGAAAGACACTACACTTTGCAAATGCTTTAGTTCTTCTTACCATCCCTGAGGCCGGAATCATAATTATGGCCAAAGTCACTCTTTTGACTTTGGCCATAATTACATCATTGACAGTTATTTCAGCACTTCAAATATCCTTCACTTTGTGATATTTAAAAAGGTAACAGATACAAGCAAATTGAAGACAAATGGCACTGCATCACTTTCCGTCATAAAAATAATATTACTGTTGAACTACTTATTTTCTAGGTGATCCTAGGAAGATTTGCTGTCTTCTTGCTCAACTTACTGAAAAAGTACTATATGCAGGGATACTTCGGAATGAAATCAGTGTACACCCTCATAACAAAGTTTCAGTTCTATTGGGAGCTTTTAAAAATTATTATTAATAATAATAACAAAAGGTTAAAATAGCTGATTACTGACCTGAAAATTTAATTCATTTATGTTTAGAACGAAAAAGGAACATGTGGAGCGGAGGCAGATGAGGCGACTGAAAGATGTGGATCTGTATCAGTATGAACTGGTGTCAATTAGTGAATAAAACAGTGGACTGTTCATATATAAGTTTCCAATTTAGAGAAATAACTATTTAGGGGCCTGTTTAGCTCTTTGTAACCTTTTTTTTCCAGCAAGTCTCTCTCCCTAGCTGACACTGGAAGAGACGCATCAGACAGTAATGCCTTTAAGTTTTCTCTGGCTTTTTTTTTAGCATGATGACCTGCTTTTACCTTAAGGGACACATGGTTGTGTTTTCACAACTTCCCTTCTTGCCTCAGTCAACAGGCAATGACTAGTGATTTCTGTTAGAATAGAACTGGCAGGTATGAGCATAGGTTTTCAGGCTCAGGCACTACAGAACACTGTATGTATATGAAAGCACAGACTTAATATGGAACACAAGCCTTAAGAGTTGGAGGGTCACTCTAATCACCAATCTGCTAAGTGCAGGCCAAGTCTCTTTGTGAATGCTGTTTCAAGTGGAACAACTGATACAGCAAGGTAGTGTGTATGACTCAGGGGGTGCTTGGAGGAACTGCTCCCCCAGAATCCCTTTCTTTGCCTCCCTCTGCATAAAGTTAAACTTATCTTGATGTTATTGATATTAATACCCTGAGAATAAAATAGTGAAATTAAAGTTTTATTGAACTGTTCATCACAGAATCACAGATTAACTGAGAATCCACAGAAGATACTTTGTATTGTAAAACTATTAAGCCTATATGCCAATTGCATATGAAAAAGGATGAGACAATATATAAGTTTTTGTTTAGGACAACATACATTATGGGGGGGACCAGCTACATTATTATCTAGCTCTATTCTGAAAAATAAAATAAAAAACTTAGCCCATTACATACTTTTAAATATAGCACTTAAACCAGCATTCAGCAGCGTTTACCTGCACTAAAATCAAGAAGCAGACTGGTAGTGAACAGAATTTACATTGTAGTTTCTTGTCCTTTTACTATGCTTTATAAACCAGACTGTATGTATGGCTTGATTTGGGAATTTTATTACATTAATTTTAAAAGTTTCCATATTCACATTATATAATATTGATATTGCAGAAAAGTACTATTGATGTATGTTCCAAATCATACACATATTTACTCGGAAGCAAGTTCCCTTTGCTTCAGGGTGGGATTTACTCGCAATTAAAGGCACACAAGATGGAAACCATAGCCTTTGGGGGTAAGGATAACTTCAACAACAGATTGAAGTTGAACACTTAAATACTCTAAAACAGGGGTCGTCAACCCCGTCCGCGGCCTGGTGCCGGTCCATGGGCTTGCCGGCACTGGGCCGCGGATACGGATCTCCACCCCCCCACACGTGCGGTGGGCGTGTCACGCCCACGGTGGGTGTGTCGTGCCCACGTGGGGGGGGGGGTGTCACGCTCGCGGTGGGTGTCACGCTCACGCGGGGGGCGTGTCACACTCACGACACGCCCCTTGCAGGTGCAACACCCCCCCACGAGAGCGTGACACGCCCACTGCACAAGCGCGCATGGAGCTCACTCCCCCCAACTGGTCCGCGGCCCCAACAAGGTTGGGTACTGCTGCTCTAAAAGGAAAAGACACACCCTGATTATCAAATATACAGAGACAGAGGAACCCCAACTTGCAGCAAAAGCACCAGACTCCACAGTATGCTGAAACAACATTCCATATCCCATGTCAATACCATCATTAGTTACTATGCATCAATTATACATGCTTACAATTAGTTACAAATCAGTGGTTACAATATCTCTGTGGTTTTTATTTCTTTATTTTTTTCTTCTCAATTAGTCTTTCTGCACGGCTGACTGGGTTGATGCCTGTACATTCTTCTTTCTTTATTTCATTATGCTTTACAATAGTAGATCTGATTATATCAATGTCACGTTCTAAGTGTTCCAGCGTGGCTGAAACAACTGTTGGTGGAGATTCAAAGTCTACCAAGAAGTACCTGGGGGAGTGGAAAAGAAAATCATAGTAACAAAGTAAGAATTTGTGAATACTCTGTATATCACTTTAACCTTTTAACCAAACTTAGTTTTATAAGAGGTAGCGGTATTAGTCTGTACTAGCATGTCAGGCAAAAAGAAATTAAAAAACAAAAAAACCCACAATATTTTAATGTGAGCTTCTGTGGACAAGTCCACTTCTCCAGACATGAGAGTGGGACAGCATGGCAAATATTTATACAATTATACAAGGCCCCAAAACTAAGAAACTAATTGTTTCCTGGACACAAGTAATTGATTATCTGGCATTTCACACTTGGCAACAGCCATTAGCACCCCTGTTGATATTCAGCTCCCCTTCCAGGAAACATTGTTCAGTAAACAATGACAACAATTGGTGACTTAATTAATCCCAGGCTATACATAACAAAGGGGAACAACATGGTAATGAATATCATAATCTCCAATGGGGCTTTGTGAGGTAGCACTGGATAGTTAGTAAGGCAGAAAACTGTCCTGATGCATAACCTGTATTGTGGACAAGAAGCTACCATTAGGACAGAATATGGAGAGACAAAGAGGTTACCTACCTGTAACCATAGTTCTTCGAGTGGTCCTCTGTGAATTCACACAAATGGGTTGTTCTGCGCCTGCGCTGAACGTCTCGGAAGATTCTAGAGCTTAAAGACACATGATTCGTGGGACGTTCCCCCATGGAGCACATGCTCCACCCACCCTAGATTCCCCTCAGTTCCTGATATTTGTCCGCCAGGTAACAAAGTTATTTAAGATAAACCGTGACGGACAGAGGGGAGGATGGGTGAATTCACAGAGGACCACTCGAAGAACTATGGTTACAGGTAGGTAACCTCTTTTTCTTCTTTGTGGTCTCTGTGAATGCACACAAATGGGTGACTAGCAAGTTTCACTTACCGGATGGTGGGATGTCATGGTAGGAAGGATGCCAAGACACCTCTGCCAAATCCAGCGTCACTGCGTGCTCTAACATCTAGACTGTAGTGTCTGACAAAGGTTGATGGGGGTAGACCATGTTGCGGCATGGCAGATGTGAGGAATCTCAATCCCACGCTGGAAGGCAGTAGATGTTGACAGCGCTCTAGTAGAATGTGCAGTCAAGTGATCAGGAGGTGGTTTGCCTGATAATTCATAGGCCAAGGAGATGGTTTGGACTATCCATCTGGAGACAGATTGTGAGGAGGCTGGTGCTCCCTTGTGAGGACCATGAAAGCAGAGAAAAAGTCTATTGGTTTTCCTGAAAGCTTTGGTCCTGTCAATGTAAAAGGCCAGAGAGCGTCTTACATCTAGCAGGTGGAGCATGCGCTCTAGTGGTGTTGATGGTGACGGAAAGAAGGATGGTAAGATGATTGGTTGATTTAGATGGAAATCGGATACAACCTTGGGCAAGAAGGAGACATCAAAGTATAATGTGACTTTATCCGGGTGAAATTGGATGAATGGTGGATCTGAACGGAGGGAAGCAAGTTCATTGGCTCTTTTAGCAGATGTGATCGCCACTAAGAAAGATGTTTCCAGAGATACTAATTTAAGATTTGAAGAAGCCATTGGTTCAAAGGGTGGACGCATGAGGGCATTAAGGACAAGCTGCAGAGACCATTGAGGTATGATACATTTACGTGGTGGGCAAATGTTATTGAGTCCTTTAAGAAATTTCTTCACCGTTGGGTGAGACAAAAGTTCTGCTGATTTTGAGTTAGTCGGTTGATGAGCAACAATGGCGGAAATATAAACTTTTAAGGTGGAATGAGAGAGTCCAAATTCAAAGAGAAAGGTAAGTAGTGTCTTCAACGAGACAGGTATTGCAGGTAGATTATTTGTTTCAGTAAAGGTGAGAAATGCTTTCCATTTGTTCGTGTATAGGAGCTGGGTCGAAGGCTTTCGAGCTCGGTCTAGAACACGCTTCAAGGCGGGAGTATCCTCCAAGCTGTCAGATTCAACGATGGAATGTATGGATGGTAGACCATCCCGCCGTCTTGTGTCAGGAGGTCGGGAACCGGAGGGAGTCGGAACGAGTCCGTCGACATCGACCTGAGGTGAGTGAACCACGGTTGCCTCAGCCACCAGGGAGCTAGGAGGATCGCATTAGATTGGAATTGTCGAACTCGGATGATTGTCCGGTGAATGAGTGGTATTGGTGGGAATAGGTAAAGTAATCCCTTGTCCCAATCTGTCATAAACGCGTCCCCAATAGAATTCTTGTCTGCTCCGGCTCGAGAGCAATAAACATGGCATTTGGCATTCGCCCTCGAAGCAAATACACTGATGGTTGGTACTGCCCAACGACGGCAAAGGTGATCGAAGGTGGAATCGTTCAGGGACCACTCGTGTGTTCTCGATGTCAGACGGCTGAGGTGATCTGCGATGTTGTTCTCGTCCGTGGAAATGTGAACTGCTATCGGGAAGATGTGATGTTGGTAACACCATTCCCATAGGTCGACAGAGAAGTACAGGAGGGACAAAGAATGGGTGCCTCCCTGCTTGTTGTCCGTGGCAAGTTGTACTACTCGACCCTCGATGATTGGAAGGAAAGCTCTGATAATCGCTAGTAGCTCGAGATGATTGATATGAAGTAATTGTTCTTGATTTGTCCATAGGCCGTGAAATTTGTGGTGAAGACAGTGTGCTCCCCATCCGGACGGGCTAGCATCGGTGGTAACTTGCACCATCAGTTGGAAGAAAAGAAAGGAACGTCCGACGAGGAGGTTCGGCAGCGATGTCCACCAAGTGAGTTGTTTGGCTAATTCTGGTCCTGGTGTCACCGTTAGCCTCATGGATGGGTAGTCTGTCATCAGGTTGAATAGTGACAGGTACCACGACTGGAGAGACCTCATTTTGAGTCGGGCATGCTGAATTACCGACGTTGTAGATAACATGAGCCCGAGGAGGTGTTGAACGTGACGGGCTGGTATGGAAGCTAGAGCTCGGAAGGGTTGAATGGCAGTTTTTAGTTTTGTAATTCTTTCTTGAGGGATAAACGCCCTGGCCTGTAAGGAGTTGAAGAGGGCTCCAATGTAAGTGACCATTTGGGTCGGCTCGAGGTGCGATTTTGTAAAGTTCACCTTGAGTCCGAGACCTTGAAGCGTGTCGAGCGTGATGGTGGTGGCTCTGACGGCATCGTGATAGGATGTCGTGACTATCAACCAGTCATCTATGTATGGGTAGATGTTTATGCCTTGAAGTCGGAGATGCGCTGCGACTGGTGCCATGCACTCTGTGAAAGTTCTTGGTGCCATGGACAGACCAAATGGGAGAGAGCAGAATTGATATGTGATGTCGTTGAATCGGAATCTTAGACATTTGTGATGACATGGATGAATCGAAATATGGAAATAAGCGTCCTGAAGATCGATCACAACAAACCAGTCTCCCTGTGAAAGTAGAGGGATAATAATGTCTAAAGTCAGCATTCTAAATCGTCGGGGTCGAATGAATTTGTTGAGGTGTCTGAGGTCGAGGATGGGACGGAGTCCTCCATCCTTTTTAGGTACTGTGAAATATCTCGAATAGAAACCATTATGCAGGTCAAATGAAGGAACCGTAGTTATGGCCTGTTTTTGAAGAAGCGAAGAGACTTCTTGAAGAACTACAGAATATGGGGTAGTTTTAATTTTTCCAATGGGTGGAAGGGATTTAAATTCAATAAAATAATCGTATTTGATAATAAAGAGAACCCATTGGTCATTAGTTATAGCTTGCCAGGAACGAAAAAATGGGTTTAATCTAGTTTGAAATCGATATCGGAATCGGTGTATTGGCATCTGAAGATTATGGGTACTGCTGGTACTGCTTACCCTTTTTCTGGGATCGACGAAAGGGTTGGCGTCGTTGAGATTGATGTTGATTCCGAAAGGAAGATGAAGCCGGAGGTGAAGGGCCCTGAAATGACTTGTCTGTCGGCTGTGGTTTAAATTGTCGGTAAGGTTGGAATCTTTGATATGGTTGTTGATGAAATGATTGCTGGTAAAACTGATTCTGTCTGTATTGAGGGTGTTGGTACCTGAAAGATTGCTGGGTAGAATATGATCGTGCAGTTTTTCTTATCTTATGGAGGTTCTCCATGACCTCATCAGTTTTTTGGTTGAAAAGCCCTGTACCGTCAAAAGGAAGATCCTCTATCCTTGACTTTGCATCATCAGAGAGGCCAGTGGATCTGAGCCATGCATGCTGACGTAACGCTATCGAGGTGGCTAAAGTCTTTGATGCCGCGTCTGCCGAATGTCGAGCCGCGATTCTTTGTTGTTTGGCCAATGTCATGGCTTCTGCATGGGTGTTGATAACCTCGGACTTGATGGACTCAGGTGCTGATTCGAGTATGGGGAGAATCTTATTCCATAGCTGGCGTTGGTAAGCCCCCATCGCCGCCTGGTAATTTGCAACTCTGAGCATGAAAGATGTAAGTGAATAAATTCTTCTGCCGAGTATATCAAGTTTCCGGCCTTCTCTATTGGTTGGGGCAACTGAAGATCTGTTCCGAGCCCTGGATTGATTTGACTCCACAATTATGGAATTGGGCGTAGGATGTTTTGCAAGGAATTCGGTGTCAGGTCCATGCGTTTTATAGTGATTTTCAGTCCATCTCGAAATCTGTAATAAAGATGGGGGTTTGTCCCAGGAGTCCTTAATTAGTTCTAACATCGCCAAAATAAAAGTAAGGCTGAGTGAAGGGGTTTTCTCCCGATTAATATCATCAAAAATTAGGTCTGCTTTGGGTGATGGAAGCTCTTCTATGTCCAATTGGAGGGATTTGGCCATTCTTGAGATTAGCTGTGAATAGGAGGTAAAATCTTCGGACGGGGATGGAGGGTGATTTTCGTTGACATCAGAAGGAGGCGTAGGGAGGTGAGAAGGTGATTCCTGGGATGATTCGGACTCTAGTTCTTGAACAGAGGATGATGAGGAAGAGGATGATCGGTCTCTAGGCCTTGGTAAAGAAGGAAGTGCAGGTGGAGGCTGGGGTTGGAAGGAAGAGCGTGATGGACGTCTTTCCGGTTCAGCTGGAGGATGGGGACCTGTATATGTAGTTGTGACCTGGACTGATTGTTGGTGCTTGCAAGAATGTTTAGATCATTTAGAATGAGTGGTTTGAGTTTTCGGGATCAACCGCTTCAGGGTTGGTTTGGATGGGACCGGAGGTGCAGGATAAACAGGTATTGATTGTTGAGAGCAATGTCGACGCTGCGGTGGAGAAGGAGATGGTGATAAGGAATATCCCTGTTGGTATGGCAGTGTATACCTGACCCGTTTCGGTTCATCATAATAGAAACGTTCCTGGGGTGCCTCCATCAGATAAGGATCATAATATTGGTATCTCTCATCCACCTCATCATGGTAATTATATCGTGGAAATTGGGAATAATGAAGATATTCTCTATATGGAGGAATATGCTGAGGAGGCGATATGTGCTTGCGCTTCTCTCAGTGTTTTCGAGGTGAGCGGTGTGATGACTCCGACCCCGAGAGTTGTATCTCAATTGCCCGCCCTGATGAAGGGCTAGAATGGGCCGAGGCCTGGCTGGATGGTACGTCAGCCGTAGAGAGGCCAATGTGAGGAGATAGGCTACCAGTCGACACCGGAGCCTGAGCAAGCGGCAGCTGCGGCTCTTCGCTCTCCGATGTGGAGCCGTGAGCATCTCTTGAGGACTCCTCCATAATTGGTGATGGCAGAGTCGGTTGCGGAGGGTCGATATGGACCGACTTAACTCGTTTTGTCTTTTTCGGGATTGATTTGTCTTTCTTTTTCTTAGGTGTTTCGCGGGCTCGAGCTGAAGTCTTCGATATCGATGTCGATTTTGGCTTCGACGTCGACCTAGCTTTATCAGAGCTCTCCTTAGAATGAGGAGAAGGAGTGACAGGGTCGGGAGCAGTCTGAGATTGAGATTGCCGCTCTACAGACGGATCCGGAGATCTTGCCGCCTCCATTGAAGCTGAGGGAGGATTCAGAGACCTCTCCCAGAGGTAAGATCTGAGCCTCTGGAGTCTAAGTTTAAGTGCTGGCTTAGTTAGTTTTTTGCAAGCCGCACAGGAGTGGGTGGGATGTTGCTCACCCAAACAAAATAAGCAACGTTCGTGCCCGTCTGTCAGGGGTATTTTGTTCGAGCAGACGACGCACCGCTTAAACGGGCCTGGCGAGGCCATAAAGAGCGGGAAACCAGAGGGAAAAACGGTTTGGGGGGGGGCGGAAGCCAAAACGGGGATAGCGAAAAAACAGAACTAACTCACAGGGGAACGTCGATTAGATGATTGGAAAGTAAAAGTGGTAAATTTGAAATGTTGATTAGAATAGGAAATATCAATATAAATCGCTCAGTGAAATAGCTCAATTCTTCCGGAGGTACGTACGAACGGCACGGCGGAAAAAAGGAACTGAGGGGAATCTAGGGTGGGCGGAGCATGTGCTCCACGGGGGAACGTCCCACTAATCATGTGTCTTTAAGCTCTAGAATCTTCCGAGACGTTCAGCGCAGGCGCAGAACAACCCATTTGTGTGCATTCACAGAGACCACGAAGAAGAAAGCATGGTTTCCTCTAGGCAAAGATGTCAGACAAGGATGCATTTTATCCTCTTAACTCAATTTGTATGCAGAATATATCATATGGAAAGCCAGACTAGAGTCAGATAAAGGAGGAATGAAAACTGCTGGAAGAAACATCAATAATTTAAGATATGCAGATGACACCATCTTACTGGCAGAAAGCAGCAATGACTTGAAATGACTTTTTGTGAAAACGGAAAAAGAAAATGCCCAAGGACTGCAGTTGAATATGGAGACCAAAATCATGATTACAGAAGAACAAATAATAATAAATAATAATCATGTGCCATCAAATCAATTCTGATTTATAGCAACCCTTTTCAGGGTTCCCCATGTAGAGAATACTCAGAATTGATCTCCCATTCCCTTCGTCTGGGGGCAGCCTGGGATTGTGTAGCTTGCGCCCAAGGCCACACAGACTGGCTCTACTCACAGGAAACACAGTGAGGAATCAAACTCCTAACCTCTGGCTCCACAGCCAGATACCTAAAGCACTGAGCTGTCCAGCCCGCTACAGAAAAACTATACAACTTTACAGTTGACAATGAAGAAACTGAAAAATAAGTAAAGATTTTGTATACTTTGCTTCAATCATCAATCCAGATAGAGACCGCAGCCAAGAAATCAGAAGAAGACTGAGACTCAAAAGGTCAGCAATGGAGGAATTTAAAAAGAGCTTCAAGAATAAGGTGATCTTTTGGTCTCCAGTGACTTTTGGTGTCAGTGGAAACAAAAATTATCTATCCACTCTTGTATTCCCAATCACTATGTATGGGTGTTAAAGCTGGACAGTAAAGAAAGCCGCCAGGAAAAAAAACTGATTTATTTACAATACGATGCTGGAGGAGAGCTTTGTAGATACCCTGGACTACCAGAAAGATGAACAAGTGGGTCCTAGAGCAAAGGAGGTCTGAACTATTTCTGGAAGCAAAAATGATGAAACAGAGTGTCCTACTTTGGGCACATAAGGAGACAACAAGATTCTCTGGAAAAGACAATACTGGGAAGAGTTGAAGGCAGCAGGAAAAGAGGAAGAACAAATACGAGATGGACTGACTCCCTAAGAGCTGAGCAGGAATGTTCAAGACTGGACTTTCTTCTTCTTTTTCTTTTTTCCCCCCTTTTTTGGAGATCTCTTTCATATAGTTGCCATAGACGGAGGCAACTTAATGATACAACAACAATATTAATTAGTGCTGATGGCACTGTATGGATGCTTCCAAAACAAATATGTAATTTTAAACTGTTGAAAATGTTCAAGTTATCTGGGAAAATAATGGGAGTTTTGAATTATTTTCAGAAAATGCTCAGAAGTTTGGAATTATTTTGTTTGAACATGACTCAAAGTGGCCCATACCTTTTAAGCCATTTTAAGAAGGTTTTGTCATTAAAAACATTTTTGATAGGTAGAGCACTAACATTCCTTTTAAAATAATATGATATGATGAAATGAGTTATCACCTTTAAAACTTTATACATAAAATATCTCATTATCAGAGAGAATATTGATGTACTGGGTCCTAACATGCAGTCTGATTATAATACTTTTAAAAGGTGTGGGCCAATACCGAGAGAAGTAAAATTCCAGGTGATTTCCACTTGCACAACAAGAGTTTCCCCTACCACCCCTGTAGTTTCTCTACAGGGGTGGTACCTCTGGGCCTCTACAAAGCAGATTTTGAGGAGACACAGCCTCCAGGGGAGTAGGGAATATATACATCTTCCTTTTAAAGTGACAGAAACTGTTCTATTTATAGGAAGGGCTAACTGGACACAACGCTTTATGTCATCATCTAATTCTGAACCCTAAGTTATAGTCACTTGGGATTTTTGATAGCAATCTTAGCAACTAGCTCCCAGGGGAGAATAGTATCCTACAATAGTGGATAATTGGAGGCTGTTGTTTGATTAAAGTGCCCTTCCCCGACTTGAGGCCCTTCAATAGTCATAATAACTGAGGACAATGGGAGTTGTAGCCCATCATACTCAACATACATTTCTTCTGTGCTTCACATATAGGCATGTTCCAAAAACATTATACAAATTAAAACAAAATGGAAATAAAGCATTCCCAACACAGATAGAAACAGATATGCCTTTGTGTCACTTAAGTCCTGATTGGAGCTATCCAGATGAATACTGTATCCTATCTGCAATGAGAAAATTCTCTTAAAGGAATAAAATAAAAGGATACACCAAACACATTTTGTTTATTTATTTGAAATATTTATAACCTGCCTTTCTTCTCAAGATGCGCTACATATATGCAACCGATTTATGTATGAACCATGATCATTGTAGTCTGGCAAGCACAGAATCATTTAATAATGAATTAAGAGGCATATGAAGAATGACACATGTACAACAACGACAACAATGTCATCAAGTCAATTCTGACTTATGTAACCCGGGTTTTCTAGACAGAGAATGTTCAGAAATGGCCTACCATTCCATTCTTACCTTCTGGGGGTATCCTGGGACTGTGCAGTTTGCCCAAAGCCACACAGCTGGCTCTTCTGGGATGCACAGTGAGGAATCGAACTCCCAGTCTCTGGGCCTGCAGCCAGATACCTAACTCACCAAGCTATCCTGCCAGCACACACATATATGGGCAGACCTCCTTGATCAGAGTCAATAAAGATTAGATCCTTAAACTGGCATACAGCAAATTATATATCCCTATATATGGAAACTCACTGGGGGGGGGGGGGGTGGAACTGGTAAAACACTTCTTAAATATATCATTTACCTTGAAAGCCCTATTAAGAGATGCTGTAAGTCGATTTCGACTTGACAGTACAGGAAACACACACATATACTGTATGTACAAATATATATGTGCACAGATATAGAATTTATAGAGTGTCAGTTTAAAGATCTAGTCTTGGCTGACTCTGATCAAAGAGGTCCACCCCACTGCCTTTTATGTGGAATTTACAGCAATCAAACTTGAATGAGATCTTACTACAAACAGAGTGAGGGAGGAATTGGGCTGGGGGGGGGGGGGGCAACATAACATTTCCCTGGATCTTATAATTTATCTAATCCTACCCAATCAAAGTGATGCAAAACATTCTGCTCATATAATGCCTGCATCCCATATATAATGATCCCCAATCACTATACACTCACAGCACAGCCCTTTTAATTTTTTTACCTCCTGCCCTATTACCTTACCACATGAGAATAGTAAGCTGCTTTCATATTGTGCCTTTAAAATGAAAACAGATTTGGACCAAAAAAAGAGGATGGTTTACAACTTCACTTTTTTTCTCCTCCTGCTCACATAGACAGGCAGTGGAAATTTCCACTGCAGTGTGTGCTGATATCAAAAGGCAACCTTGGGGGAGGGGACAGATGAGCTGTCACTACACTGCCTTTGTTGTGCTTTTTCATGGAAAAAAGCAGCCGCTAAGGACAAGATAGCTGATTAGCTCCATCAGACTGCCCTACTTTCAGCACCGGAACCAGTCCATATGGATCTGATCTGTATCTACAAACAAGAGGTTCTGCTTCACAAAGGCTTTCCTTTTCCCTTTTATAATTACAGCTTAGGTATGCTTGAAACAAAGAAAGAAGAAAAAACAACTGGCAGCTTAGGAGCTGTGCTGGAACTCTGCCTATCACCAGAAGCCAATAGCAACAGCAGTGTGTGCTCCCTGGCAGTTCTATGAACATGCAAAGCTGCATTACCTTTGCCTTTATTTAAAACAATGACCTGTGAATAGATATGCAAATATTGCAGCTTTTCACATGGCCAAGTGGTGTGGTCTGGAGATGGGTGTGGGGAGAAAGCAAGTCGAAGAAATATCTAGAGATCCAAAGAAACTGAATAAACAATGCTTCTAACGATGTCCGGAGCGTGAAATGAACAAATCAGGAAATTTCCACTGATTCATTGTAGAAGCCATATTTTGGTTACCTGGGAGGATGATCAATAAAAGGACAATTGTATAGAATAATATTTTCCCTTTAATATAATATCAGCACTGTGAAGAATTAAGTGAAAAATCCATTGAACACATAATTCAGATCAAAGAAATAGTTTTTTAAAAAATGAGGGCTGGACATCTAATTATACGCAAACTGAGATTTAAATTTTTCAGTTTTAAGCATACTAAACAAATGTATTGGCAAATGGGATTTAAAAAAAAAAAACTTAATCAGCACCAGTGAAGCACCTGGGCTAAAGCTTGCTTTGGAATCCTACAGGGACAACAGTTCTCAGCAGATCTAGTTCAACAAAGTACCCAAGGGAAAACCCGATTAAGGCAATGCCCAGAAAAATTTCCATGCTTTAAAAAGAGTCATCTTCAGCATCTTATTATGCCAGAGTAATTTTTAGATTCTAACACAGAAGCCTTATTAAGTTAAGATGAATACCACAGATTGTGAGGCTGGGAGAAAAAATAGCAAGAACCAAACTAGGAATCCCAGAGGTGTCAGACACTTATAGTAAACACCTATGGGGGAAAAAAAATAAAACAACCTTTTTTAAACACGGTTAGGACTGGTCTGCCAGTGAGAGCCTTGTGGACTGAATGCATTCTCTACAAAATAAAGTGAAGAGAGAGCTTTCCAGGTCAATACTCCTTGGCCCAGAAGAAGACATCTAGAACAAAACCAGCAGCAGATTCCAGTGCTGCAATGGAGGGGCTCTAACACAGGGGAAACAGCTCTTTGTACAGCTCTGCTGGCTAGGGCTGATGAAACGATATCTGGAGGACCACATCTTCCCCACGGTATAGAATTGTGCCCTAAATATGTCTTTAAATGCTTACCTACTATTTAGATAACCAGTTACTATTTAAGCCTAATTAAAAAGCCCCTTTTTACTAACATAGCAAAGCAGATGTCAACAAAACTTTTACTGGACAATCCTATTCGTGTCTACTCACTGATGCCAGTCATGGTTGTGTTTTATGCAGCAAGTGTGGCTTATGTATTTACATGCTTGGCAAAGCACAAGACCACATCTGGAAATACAAGATGTACCCCAAGCAATTTGTTGAAGGGTTTTTTTTTTCATTTACAAAGGATACTTCAGCTGAGAACAAGCAAGCCAGGCCCTCGAAAAGCACCGTTGTATCTACTAGCCAATATCAACTCATGACAAATTCTAGTACCGAGATGAACAAAATTGTATTTATGTAGAAGGGCATCAGAAAGAAAAACCTCTTGTGCTGAGTAACAGGGTTTCATGATTCAGTCATCTAGGAAATATGCTAGACATAAAGGTCTAAAACTGAACTGAAGGGAGGGAGAAGGTACTGTAGGATTTGAAAAATGATGAAACAACCACAGCAAAATTTGAGCTTTGGCTCTGATTGTACACCTTCAAATTTTCACTAAAGAGACATATTTTCTTTGTGTAACTTTTGAATGGAGTGGGAAAAACCAAAGTCTGAAAAAGATACTTTTAGTTACAACTCCCCAGAATCCCTCCAGCCACCATGGCTACTGACAACTTCTACCCAAGAATTCTGGGAGCTGTAGTCTAAAAAAAGTAGTCTATCCAGGTGGCTGCAACATCATGGAAACAGTACTAGCTCCCTTTGTATGCTCTACCAAATTCTACAGACAAACAATGATAACCAATCTCCTATTAGTACTCATGATAAATCATATATCTGTCATCTATAGTGAAGCATCTTTCTAAAAGGGAAAAAACCCTTTAGGGTTTGAAGGGGCAGTTTTTCTTTTTCTGTTTTCTCTTGTCATTTTTTTAAAAAAAGTTATCGTATTCTTAAGGAAGACACACCTGGTGGCTTGTTTAGCAATCTGCATATTACTTGTTTGTTTTATTTTTTGAAAGAAAATAAGGAAATAGGCTCTGAAAATCCAAATTAATTTTGGAGCAGCTTCCATTTTTGAGATGCATCACAGCAATTTGTTCAGTACTACCATCTGACATATCTGTAAGTGAAAAAGGACAAGGTGCACAGACTGCCCAACAAGTTATGCACATCTGTATCTTAAACTGCTAGTAAAAAAAGATTGCAAATTGTTATTTTGATTACTGAATGCTGTTGCAGTGGAATCACAGTTGCCAAGCAACATTTCTCCAACCTTCCTGAGCAGCAGTTTTCTTTCAAAACGTTGTGTCGGGGAATTTTAACAGTGACAACCAAAAATAAAATAAATCCAATATTAAGCAATTAGATTATACATCCTGCATTCTATTCTCATTATATATATATACCAATAAAGTATTTGCTGGTAATAAAAAGCAAATACTGGTACTGGTTTTCTTCCCTCCCAAGGCATCTGACTCAAATTAAGTGTCTGGATCGCTCGGTGAGTTAGGTATCCCGATGTAGAGCCAGAGATTGGGAGTTCAATACTTGACTGTGCCCCTTGGGAGAAGGCCCAGCCTGTGCAGCCTTGGGCAAGCTGCATGTTCCAGAATGCCCCCAGAAGAAGGGAATGGTAAACTATTTGTGAGTACTCTATACCTAGAAAACCCTGGAAAGGGTAATAAAAAAGCAGAATTGACTTCACAGTACATAATTACAGTGGTGCCTCTACTTACGAAATTAATCCGTATTGGAACGGTGGCCGCATCTAGAAACTTTCGTAAGTCGAATCACCATTTCCCATAGGAATGCATTGAAAACCATTTAATCCGTTCTGGCAGTTTTTCATTCTTATGTAGAGGCGCCGTTCTTAAATCGAAGCATTAGTTCCCATAGGAACTAATGCAAAGCCGGTTAATCCGTACTCTACCACTAGGGGGAGAATTTTTTTTTTTTAACCTAAGATGACCTAAGGTTAAAAAAAGGGCAGGAAAGGAGGGAGGGAACACCTTTTAAACAGAACCAAACAGCTTTAAACCAAACCAAGCACCTTTTAAACCAATTTTTGCATTTTAAAATTACAGTACCAGGCAGTACTGGGCAGTCCAAAGTGCATTTCCCACTTTTTCCGCGTTTTTTTTTTAGTCTGTAAGTCGAAGCTCCGGCTGCAAGTCGAAGCAAAATTTTGCGGCCGGAGCTTTTCTTAAGTCGAAATGTTCGTAAGTAGGGACGTCTGTAAGTCGAGGCACCACTGTATTATTAAGATACTATAATAATAATGCTTTTGTTCTTTCAATCATGCATAGTTAGCTTTATTCAGCACTGTACCATGAATAGCCTCAAGACTATACTTCAGTTCAGATGAATGAAAGGGAATGAATCAAGCCTGAACCAATACACAAGTGAAAGAAAATAAATAGTATCTTTCAAGTCATTAATTCTTTGGGAAAAAGTGTTTAGCACAGAATAAAAAAGCAAGCAAAAGACATCTCTCTGAACCAAGGAACTGTGAAGTACACATTAGCATCTAAATCTATAGTCTTATGCACATCTCAGCTGGGAGTATGTCTCTATGAAACCAATGAAACTTACTTCTGAAGAGAAAGGCATAGGAATGTGTGGTATATTTACAGTGCTGGTGTGAAAAAAGTAATCATAATTTAAAGCCTATTTAAATGGCAAATCAGTCTGAACAATTCTCTGCCCAAATACTTGTGTATTTCTTTTTAGCAATTGTTAAAACACATGCTATACAAGTATGTGTTGTGAAGAAATCAGGATAGAGATAAATTTTTAAATGTGGAAAGACACGGATATATAAATTACACTGATTTCTTAATGGAAGTTAGAGGACCTTTATCAATGATGTCAGAATTTCGGCTGCAATCCAACACATATGCAGAGAACTGATGACCAGATCCTCTGCTAAGCAGTTTGAAGAGTTGCTGGGATAACTCCCAAGCCACAGCTGCATACCTCATGCTTCTGTATGCTCCTATTGCTTTTTTCAATCACGGCCTTGCACAGTTGCTTAACAAAGGTCTACACAAACTAGATAACTAGATGTGAGGCTAATGTAACTCATACCCTCCTCTGTTGTGACTTGCATCATGCTTTAAGATCCGATATGGCAGTTGTCTTTCTCCCAGGTTTTCCAAATTCCTCACTACTCCTCCCTTCTCCATCAGAGCTCCAACTGTGCGTTTCAGTGTTGCAGCTGTCTCAGGCTTTAAATAAAGAAAGAACATATACACACATTGATATTGTACAGTTAATGGCAATTAACTTTGATACATTATATCTATATTTTAAGAAAAGAATCTATCTTACTAAAGAAGAAACAAGAACACAAGTTGATGAGAGGTGACCAGATATTGTGAAGGCTTGTGAAACCAATTTTTTAATTGTGTAGTGTCAAGACTAAACAAATTTCTCTTCAGTTATTCCAAGTTCACTGGGACCTAAGGGAATAAAGGTGCATATTACCTGCATTTAAAAAAACCCTAGAGCAACGAATTCAATACACTGTAAGCTGATAGTCCAAAGTAACTATTTATTAGCTGCTAGTATAGTTTAACTGTACAATAGCGTATCTTTGCAGGAATCAGAAAGAAAAATGAGATGTAGGGCATTTTAGAGGTGTCACTTATGAAATTTTTTAAAAAATAGCAGATGTATTGTAATCAGCTAAAAAAAATAAAAATCACTTATACAGGCTTAAAAATGTGTCATTAAGCAAACACAACTAAAAAGAATTACTGATCAGGGAGTAGCAAGTCTACTCAAAGCAGGTTCCATGAGGAAACAGATATATATTTTGATTACCAATATGACCACTGATTATCAACCAATCACAATGCACATTCAGTTTCTATACATGTGTAAGCCTATGCTATTTTTCCATTTAGTATTAGGATGAAATACACATAAAACACATAAAACAGCCATACTGGATGAAAACTGACATGGCGTAGTAGACAGTGTCAAAGCTAGGACTCAGAAGATCTGTGTTCAAATCACTGCTCAGCTGTGGAAATTCACTTGTGGGATGGCAATAGTTGACCACTCCAACATTTCACAAACTAAGACACCCTAGTAGATTCTTTTTAAGGCAGAAGAGACTTGGTGGCACATAACAAAACAAAACAAACAAAAAAACTGGATGAGCCCTAACAGTCATTTAACCCAAGATTATGCTTTCCACAGAGGCCAGTCAGACATCTATACAAAGCCCATGATCAGGAAATAATGACAACAGCTCTTTCTCAATGCTGTTCTCTAGCAGTTGATATTCAGTGGTACTGTTGCCTCAAACGGAGTTTGGAAAGTTCATGAAGTGATGGATTGTAATTCTCAGAATCCACCATCTAGAGACCACCAGGCTGGGTAAAACCAACCATTCCTAAAACTAACAAATCTAGCCTCTCAATTTTGACTAATTCTTTCCTAAAGTCATTAAGCAAGTATCAGCTAATGCCACAAATTACATATCACCTGAAATCCTGTTGCACAGCTCTGTGGGCACAACAGGGATGACATCAGCAATGGCAGGAAATCACTATTGATTAAAGGCTTCCTTTGCAATTTCAGGATGCACACAACTGTATCACACTGTGCATGAGTTATGCACATCTCAAAATTGTCTTCAATCAGCAAGGATTTGACTTATTCAGATGTGATTTGCCAATGAAAATGACATAATACCATTGTGCATGTGGAACTGTGGAACAGGATTTCAGTCAGTGTGTGAAAGTTAGTTTCTTTACTCTGATCTGAATCATATGCCAATCAGTTTCATGAGAGGCTCCCAGAATTCTAGTGTGGTAAGAGGGAAAAAGGATACTTCTATCCATTTTTCTACCATGAATAAGTTGGCAAATTCCAGTCACATCATCTCTTAAATTTTTATTTTTGAACTTGAAAAAAAACTCAAATGTTTAATTCCTTTTCTCTTTGTAAGAATTGGGTAGCTTCATGGTTGTACTGCCACCATGGTGCATTGTAAGCTCCACTTGATGCCCCTCTTCAGCCAGCATCAACATGTCACTTGCTGGTGGAGGCCACTTCTAACTGCATGAGTTAGGACTTCACACAATGCTCTGAGGCTTCACAGGATTTTTGTCATTTCTTTCCATCATTCCTTGATGGGAGGAGTGTGATGTTTAGTTGTGTTAAATGTGTTTTATGTAAACACAATTATATGACTTGCTTAGAATACATAAAGATAATAAGCATGTGGGAGATGGGGCAAGTATGGAGCATGGAATGTTGGCACAAATGGTTTGGATTAGCTGGATAAGAAGGGAGAGAAATTGCCGACTGCCTGTCTGGGTTTCACACCAGTTGAGCACATAACCCTCCCTGTGCAAAGGCTTCTGTCTTGGATTCCTGCACTGAGCAGGGGGTTGAGCTGAATGGCTTTATAGGTCCCTTTCAGCTCCATTACTCTATGAGTCTCTGAGTAGAGTCTGAGAGAACTGAACTGAAAAGAGCAGGAATATGAATAAGAATTAGATTAGGTAAAACTACAATTTACTGTAACTATTTCTGTAATAAAAGTTATTTGATTTAGTTCAAGTCAAGTGATGTAGAGTATTGATTACTCGAGGCTTAGCTATGCGGTAAAAGTAAGAAATGCCAGAGTGAGAGTGGCAATAACAGACACATAAGAGCAACTCCAGGTTGGTGGCAATGATTGGTGAAGAGAATATTCAAATATGTTTGTTCCTGTGAGCTGTGGGAGAACCCAGATCTAACACATCAAGTGACAAGTTTAAAGAGAGTGGGAACATAGAGACTTTAGCATAGTAAGTTCCAGTTAGAGTAGGCCCATTTGAATCAATGGAACTTACAGAAAACTTGACTTACTAACAGGATTTTGGCCATAGTTTGTTTAGAGTGTGACAAGGGACACTTGATCGCTGCAGAATCCCAAGTGTTTTGTGGTCTTTTAATCCAAGGCAGCATCAATGGGTGACCAGGAATGCAAAACAGCTGCTCTCTGCTGCAAGTTATTCCTCTGATTAGGAAATGGGACATCATAATGGGGGCCCTTGTAACAAACTCCCATTTCTGGGTTTCTATCTGAGAAACACTACTTGCTCACATGCTTTTAGTCCAAGCAGTACAGCCACAGCTTCTTTTTCTCTGTAAAAACACCCTAGTTTACCTAACAAAGAAGCTTCTGTATTTGGCCAAGGATAGAAAGGATGTACAGCTAGATTGCATGCTTTCGACACTAGAATATTAAAGTTGAGTACTTTTCTTGTCCCCAGTGAGGAGATTCCTCCTTACAGTAACTCTTAATGTATAACCCTATGTGTTAGACTGTAGCAAATATATGAATGTACTAACATAGCCAATGTACTCTCCTTATACATTGTAGTATAGCTAAATCCAATGTATTTGAAATCCTTTCCCAATACTATACATTTTAATATGCTCCTGTCAAGTTTCTACGAGAAGGATCTCACCAGTATGCATAATGGTTAGTCCAGACGATATCTAAAACCATCGCATCCCATCACATAAATGTGCACTAATTATTCCTCCTTCACAGTCTCAGATTACCATGCAGATAACACAACTTCAACATGAAGTCAGATCTTTCTCCCGCAACCTTTTGTAGCATCTTGCAAGATGAAGAGATCTGAAGATCTCAAAATCTCACACATACTTTTGGGCTCTTTTGATTGGCTTAGAAGTGGTAGAATCCTAAGAAGGACTGGCAATTTGTTGTTACAGCCAGCACTGCTACCACTGCTTTTCTTTCTTTTCTTTCTTTCTTTCTTTCTTTCACTTATATACCACATTGATTAATGCAGGTCACTACTCTGGGCAGTTTACATCCAAAGTAACATAAGCATAAAATAAATCACAAATATCTTAAAAAATAAAGTATGCATGCGCACAAATACAACAACAATAATCTAATAAATCACAAAAGAACTGAAATAACGGTAAACAGGAATAATCAAATTATCAATCTAGACATTTTTAAGAGAGGATGCTCTCAAAGGCTTAAGTAAACACCCTTGTTTTTAGCATCCTCTTACAAGGTTATGAGGGAGGAGGCCAGGTGCAGCTCCACCAGAGCACATTCCAAAGGGATGGGGCCAATACCGAGAAGGTCCTATTTCTAGTAGATGACTCCCTAGCTTCCCTTAGTGTGGCAACTGGGAGGAGCATGGTCTGAGAGGATAAGGTAGTATAGGTCGTTGTTTTTAGGGAAAGACACTTTAACAAGTCCCAAACCATGGAAGGCTTTATAAGTAAGAACCAAGAGCTTGAAACTGGCCTGCTACAACACAAGTAACCAGTACAGGCAGACCAGGACTGGGGAAATATGATGGAACTTATTCACACTTGACACCAGCTTGGCTGCCACATTCTGCACCTGTTGATGTTTCTGGGTAAGCCTCAAGGGAAGCCCCATGCACAGAGCATTTTAGTAGCCAGTCCTTGAGTTCACCAACACATGCACCAACATCTTAGGGCCATCTAGGTAGGGGTGCAACCGTGTGGTCAGCCTCAGCTGCTTAAAGGCTGACGTGGCGACAGATGCAATCTGTGATTCCCATGGCAGGGGCCAAATCCAGGAATATGCCCAAGTCACATACTTGATCTTCAAGAGGAAGGGTCACACCACCCATCCTGGGTAGATAACCTCCTAACCTGTCCGGAGGGCTCCCCAGAAGGAGGATCTATTTTCTACTGATAGTGCAATAATCCATAAGCACTAGTTGTGTGGGTGTACATGTACATACAGACCAAGAGCTGAAAGCAAACCCATCTACCATAGTTAAAATATTTGCTATAAATATTTGTTTGTGGTCCGTTTTTATTTTTCACTTGTGTTAGGAATGCTGCATTAGTGATGCAGGTGATGTTCTGCTTTTAACCAACTGTAGAGAACAATTTATTATGAAGTTTTTACTCAAAAGAGTTTTCATGTGCTTATCAGTGTACACATGTACACATGAATTCTGCCTTGTTGCTTACACCCTATAGGATGGTTACCTTCTAGGGAAACAGCTGGAACAAATATCTTTTTTGCATTCAACCCAGCTCTTCATGAGCTCTCTTTGGGGACTGTTTATATTTTAAGGGAATTTCTACAACGTTGGCTGAATTCCAGATGTAAGTCATAACTAAAGGAGACCAACTAAACCAATGGACAGAGCACAGACAGAGTTCTGACTCCTGTCCTCTGAAGATGCCGGCCACAGAGACTGGCGAAACGTTAGGAAGAACCTTCAGAACACGGCCAAAGAGCCCGAAAAACCCACAACAACCATCAGATCCCGGACGTCAAAGCCTTCGAGAATACATTAAACCAATGGAACTTTCAGAGTTGACTCACTAAATCCCGATTCAATGGTGCTGCTCTAGTTGTGACTTAACAACTGCACTGTAATCACTGAATGTGATAATGCATGTGAAAAAAATACTCAGTGATTGGTTCAGTTTAACTCATCTGGCAAAATCCTTTGGGAAGGCACGTTTATATATTTTGGGCATATTATGAAGATATTACATGCAGTGTACATGGCTGAATGTTACTTCTGTGATGCTTACCTGCACCATATGGGTTGTGTATTCACAGTAACACGCAGTCAGTGGCCAACAAGATATTTCTACATTAGGTTCATGTATTAAATGCCACTAGCAAGTCACGTCTGTCTCCTCAAAGGTACTCTCTTCATTCGACAGAAGGATGAGCAAGGCTGCAGACATCCTTCTACATGCATGCATGCAAACAGCTTCATTAGCTACTGCTCCTTTTCAACTGCTTTGATGCGGTAATTAAAACTGCTTGGAAACGGCTAGTCCTGTCCATTTTTATAAAAAAATACAGATGAATCAAGAATTTGATCACAAGACTGCATCTCTGCTGTTTAATATCTATATGAGGCCGCTGGGTGGTGTCATCAGGGGATGTGGAGCATCGTGCCATCAGTACGCTGATGACACACAGCTCTACATCTCCTTTTCTCCAACTACAGTGGATGCCGTTCTGCCCCTTCAGCGCTGCCTGGAGACTGTACTGCAATGGATGCAGGAGAATGGGTTGAGGCTGAACCCGGACAAGACGGAGGTACTGAGGGTGGGTAGCCCTGCCATCAGCGGTCTGGGAAACTCCCTCTCGTTTGGGGGGGTGACTCTTACCGCGAAGAGTGAGGTTCGTAGCTTGGGGATACATCTGGACCCGGCGCTCACCATGGAAACCCAGGTGGCGTCAGTGGTCCGATCCGCCTATTTTCACCTTAGGCGGGTCGCCCAGCTGCGTCCCTATCTTGATGTCGGGGCGCTCACCACGTTAGTGCATGCGCTCGTAATCTCGAGATTAGACCATTGTAATGCACTCTACGTGGGGCTACCTCTGAGACTGACGCGGAAGCTTCAAATGGTGCAGAATGCGGCGGCCAGACTTATTAGTGGTGTGAGGAAATACCATCATATCTCTCCCACTCTGGCCGCATTGCATTGGCTGCCTGTTCGCTTCCGCGTCGATTTCAAAGTTTTGATGATAACATATAAAGCCTTAAACGGCTTAGGACCTCGATATCTGGCGGAACGCCTTCTCCCACCAAAGTCTACCCGTTTCACTCGATCTAGTCTGGAGGTGAGACTGAGGAGCCTGACGCCGAGAGAGGCCCGGAGGGAAAGGACAAGAAACCGGGCCTTTTCGGCGGTGGCTCCTCGGCTATGGAACAACCTACCTCCAGAGATCCGTATGGCCCCCTCGCTGGGCGTTTTCAAAAGCCAATTAAAAACATGGCTGTTCAGGCAAGCCTTCCCCCCGGGCATGATTTGATTTGATTTGTTGATTTAATTTGATTTTGATCTTGAATGATTAATTATTTTCATTTTTGAATATTGTTGATATTTTTAATTGTTTGTGTACACTGATGTACGCCGCCCAGAGTAGTCAGAGCGACTAGATGGGCGGGATAAAAATGTAAGAAATAAATAAATAAATATAATAAATCTCTCCATATATCTACTAACCTAAACTAAATATGTTTCTATAAAAGTGTAATTATTTTACATCTTTAGTGTCAGAAATCCTACAGAAACAGAGAAGCTACAGATACTACAATTACATAGGGCCAGCCAAATGCATGGAAACTTCCAAGTTCAGCTGATGGAAGAGAAACACATCTTAAGAAGAGGTTTCACAGTAAGGTATTCTGCTGCAGTGGAAGGCTTTTTTTTCCACTGTAGTTGAAAAGCTCTTCTGTGTTACTTTCAAAAGCATGGCACTGGCAAGTGCATAGTTTGTTCAATACATCATACCCACATTGTAAGAGTCTCAAAAAAGCAACTCCTAAACACTGACGCATCTGTCTGAGCAGATGCCAAGTATAAAATGTTGGTTCAGTATATTAAACTGTTAGGGGGTCCAATTCATAAACAACCTGATGACAGCATACAATAACATTAATTACTATACTTATGGCCAGGATTACACAAATGCTGTCACCTGCAGGTGGTGATTCAATTACTCCTTCAATAACTGTTTTAGCTATTCCACTCATTTTAATAGCATAGTCATACTGCACAGGAAGGATGTTATCTGTCCTTCCTCTTAGTACAATTCAAAACTTATAAACTTGATAAACAGAAGTTTATCAAGTTGAACATATTAATTATCCATGTTTACAATTCTATGGTCTTAAGAGGACTCTTGCAATTCCAGTGGCTTTATGGACTAGTTCACATTTCGGTTCTTTCATAGGCTACATATCTCCCCATCACCCACTATGGGCTTCTAGAAGAAGACAGCAACCACTACAACTATAAAGCCTCTTTTATCTATTATCATCACTTCTATGCCATGCTGTTTTCCTTTGCAAAGAAGATCTACTACCAGTTCACATGCTGTGAAAGAGGACATAAAACTACCCCTAGAATTAATGAGCTGTTGATGGTTTTGAGTGGGATGTGTGTGAAAAGACAGCTTCTAGCAGCAGGAGTGACTGCATGGCAATCCTTTGAAACAAGGAGATACTGCAAACGGGTTAAATGTACCCAGCATTTTTTAAAACTTGGCTGCTTGTGAACCACAACAGTGTCCATTCTTTTCTGGCAAAGTAACAATTCAGAGAAGCTGAAATTACAGCCATCCCAAAAACCAGGCTTACATGAAATATTCCATACAAAATTATGTACGAAGCTCTGAAAATAATCCTTCTATAATCAATGGCATGAAAATAAGTATCTGAAGAGTCATCCTATTTGAAATTTGCCTCATAATCTCTTTTCCAAAATGGTTTTAAAAAATAGATGTAAGATGAGGGGGGGGTGTTTTTTTTGGTAATTTTATTTAAGGTTTGTACAGAAGTTTAAACATTTCCATACAATAACTGTGACAGGACAAAATTCAATATTCAAAAGGAATGCAAACTGCAAGAAATACAGTTTTAATAATCTGAATACTCTAATAAGAGTTTTATTTTGAAGACTAATTCCAGAGGCAAAAAAATTGATAGAATACAATATACAGCAAACAATATACACAGGGCTAGCAATGGGAACCAAGGTTTGCATGAGAATTTATTTCAATGTTATTTATATTAATAATAGTGTATACAATCAAATTATTCTTTCAATGACAAATCTGTCTGGACAATAGCAATGTACAGTAAAGAAATACTTGTTTCCTTAATGCTTCTATTGTACTATAAGAAGTACTACTATAAGATGTTTTCAACAAAATGGCCTTACTTGACTGATGAACCTTAAAAAGAAACCTGACCAAAGAGCCCTGGAATCAAGTAGGTTTATTATATCTGTATGCTCATTTGTTAATATTTTCCCTCAACAGCTTGAGTGGTGTCTGAAGACTTGACTTGCTGAACCTCATTAGTTTTTTTGGTCTGCAAAATCTTGATTTTAATGTCTGTTTTTTAAAAAAAACACCAAAGCAATTTATTGACTTTTACTTTAATAAAAGCTGCAAAAAACACAAGAGCAGCAAACAGAAGAAAAATAACACCGGACATACATTTAAAAAAAAACTTGTATCAAAAAGGTGCAACGTAAAAGCAGCAGCATCTTTGACACTCTACTTAAAAGTAAGAGGATGAATAAAGTTATTTCTGTAGCAATATTAGAAAAGAATTAGCTTTCTTCTTGAAGAAGACTACTAAATTTTTTGCACAGCAACTATTTTTATATCCACCTCATTTAAAAGCATGTGTTCATAGACATTTCATATTGTCATATGTCATCACCGCTTTTGCTCAGTGTCTGACTTTGCCCAGTGAAGCTGATAAATGCTATGGAAAAGTAGTGTCATCAGATGTCACTACATAACATTTTATATTCAATACAATCAGAACAAAAGTAAAGCATCTGTTTTGAAACCAGCCCCCCAACTGTTTTGTAGGAAGGAAAAGCTATTTTGCCAACAAGAGTTTAAAGAGCTCACAGTGAAATTAGAAATCCTACTTATTTATATATATATATATACACATTCTAGAACTACTCTTTACCCTAAAAACTAACCAAAAACACATTTAAAACCACTGAGTTATGCACAATTTCTCTGGTAAGAACCTTTAAGCATTTTACACACCTCTGACTCAGAACATCACACATAACAAGTTAGGCGCATTTTTAAAACATCAAGTTTTAAGGGCACAGAACATACAGTATACTGAAAACAATGTCTGCAATTTAAATACATTGTCATGTTTCAAAATTTCATTAAAAAACTAATTTGTAAATTTAATAAGAATACTTTGGGGATGATTCACACACACAGAAATACACATAGCTAAATACATTATAATTTACTTTAGAGTAAGGATTTTTAAAATAAAGCTGTAATATTTCACAAAATGACATTTTTATGTATACAATTAACCAACAGTCCAGACTCCATCTTTCTTTTTTTCCCCCAAAAAAAGGTGTTTTGCACTAGAGAAGTGATTTATCAGGCACACCACAAGTGCCATGCTAAGAGTTTTGAAATGATTGCAAAAGAGAAAGAGAGAAAAAGAAGATACAGATAGCACAGTCAGACTCTTGTTTCTCCTGGATAGTAAAGCAGCAAGGGACTTTGGCAACAAAAAAAGGGTAACACTTTCCAAAATCAAAACTATTTTTTCCCTGAATACAGTGCAAATATAAAGCCCTCGTACAGCTTTCTTCAGGTAAAGCTTCTGTTAGTTTAAATTAACTTTAGAAACCCTAATTTTAAAACAGGTCTGAAAGTCTGAAGCAGGGCTTGATCAAGTGTTATGCTGGCATGCAAGGTAATATGCCAGACACACAGAAGGAATTCCCATACAGCTGGCCAAGTTCATACTGGAATGATTGTTTGCTCCTATATTTCGACATGTTCTGGCCCCTGAGAGAATACCAAAGCTTACGTTCTACAAATGAATGGCAGTCTATGAGAAAGTCCCTTTGAATGTCTGTTAGCCTCTTACAAGAATATACAACCCAGTTAGATTATACTATTGCTAACAAGAACCCATGCTGTCTATAGGGCAAGCCATAAGATAGATGGAAGGCATATCTATGGAATGCAGGAAAAATTATTTCTAGCACACAGCCCAGAGGATCAAAGTTGGAATTCTCCTCAGTGACAAGATTTAGAAGAGGAAGAATTTACAGTGGTTTACAAGTTTCAGAATGCTATGTTAATAAAATGCCATGAAAATATATTTACTCTTAGAACAATGGCTAACAGGGTGAACAATTTACCATTATATTAAGCAGCAATAAAACTGTGCAATAACATTCTTCTTTAGGGCCATTTTTCTTTTAGTTATCTTAAATGTCATCACATATAATGAAGCAGTAAAAGCCAGTTTAATATAAGATGCAGAGATCTGGTGACACATGAAACAGTTTTATTATTTAGAGAATAATTGTTCTATGTATTATGTCTTCTTTTAAAACAAAACAAACCAGTATCACACCATAAACAGTTAAACTATAAACTGCTATTTAAATACTTTCTAGACTAAGGCTAGAAAGATAAGTAACAGAAGGATTTAGAAAAATATAAATGCTCCCTCATGATGTAAGTAGAAATATGAAGAATTAGCAAGAAATAAGTAGTTTCATCACAGATGAGATACACTAACCTAACAAGGTTATATTTTGCTACTAAAAGGCACTATAACAAGCTACTACACATTTACTTGTTTACTTTGAAGAAAACACCATAATAAGATATTCTAAAAGGAATGTTTAGTAATAAGAATAAAGGAATATGGGAACCCCAATATTCTTGCAACAACATAAGAACTGGTTTAGGAGGTTATATTATATAAGTCACACTTAGGATATCTTCTGCTAAAGAGAGAAAACAGGAAGAAAGATGACTGCCAGGTTCTAACCCAGAGACAGTCTGTCATTTAACAGACCAGATGATACCACTGAGAGGAAGAAACCTGCAAACAGATCACAGTTTCATATCTAAAATCTAAATTTTAGATGACTGTACAATCTTCACTGGGCCTAAAACAGACTTTCTCCCCTCCCACTCTCTTTTGCAAGTAAGAACAAGCAACTTTTAGAACAAATGAGTTTCATATCCTATATAAACTCAGGAACTGTGGTTTGCTTGAACCAAAACTAGCTAGCAAACTAAGGTAACAAATCATAGTTTAATGTCCTGGTTTATTAAAGCAGTTTAGGTGATAATCTGGACCTGCAACAAGAGTGCAAATAAAAGGTTTTTAATAACATGTTTAATCCCAGCACTGCAGAACCTTATTTTGCAAGTGATTTAGTAACCAGGATTACAGTTTGCTCCCCATAGCACAACAGAACAAGAAATGACATTGTTCTGACTGCTGCATCACATCCTATGATGTCTTAAAATGACATGTAGTCTCTTGGCTTAGAACCTGGCAGTCTGAAGCAGGAGAGCCCAGGAGAGGTAAGCATATGCCAAGAAAATCATTTGTAGTTATGAAATAGCTGCCTAAGTATGACAATGTTGTAAGATTACACAGATCATGTACAGTCAACCCTCGACTTACGAACCGCTCTGATAGAAAAATATTGAGTCGACTTGCGAACTTAGATTCGAGTTACGAACCGAAAAAAACCTTTTTTTTTAACCTAAGTCATCTTAGGTTAAAAGGGAAAAAAAGAAAAAAATTCTGCCCCTAGTGGTAGGAACGGATTAACCGGCTTTGCATTAGTTCCTATGGGAATTCAATGCATTCCTATGGGAAATGCTGATTCGACTTACGAACTTTTCGACTTACAAACTTCCTTCCGGAACAGATTAAGTTTGTAAGTCGAGGGTTGACTGTACAAACAGTAGAGAAAGCAAAAATGTTATATGGGCCCAAATAGGATAAACTGGCAGGTAATTTTTTCTATAGACTTTGGCAAACCTTTCCATTATTGTTCTAACTTGTAAAGTGGTCTGATATTTAGGTTTTTACACACTGCATTATCCCTTGGAATATGGCTGTATTGCATTAATAATTAACATTGATCCAAAATAAATGCTGCCATATACATTCATAATACTGCATAAATATTGTGTCTTGGGATCAGGACAAAAGAAATATTAGACATTGCTATTTTAATGTGGCAGTAACGCCTGGAACATGGCTTAGTCTATACAAGGCATCTTAGGAGGAGTGATGGATGGGAGCCAAACAGATCCCTGAGCTAGCCCACCTACATGCAACAGCTGCCAACTCATTGAAAACACAGCCATCCCTGCAAGTGCCAACAAGAACCACATTCTCCAATTCAGCGGCCATTCTACTAATCAACATCTCAAAACTAGCAACAATTGCTTTCTCTGGGCATGGAAGGCCATTCTACTAAGTAAGCTCTTGGTCCAGTGAGAGCTCTCAATTCATATACTGTCTAGTATATGAATTGAGAGCTGTCAAAATTCAAAAGCTGTCTAGCACATTACATGGCAAGCTGCTTTTAAAAACACATCAGCAAATCGAGATTACAGTCAGACTACAGACTACAGGCCCTGATTTGCTCATAATCTGGAGTCATTCAGCATTAAACAGCAATTTACAAAGCAAGTTGCAGAGTAACATGATTAAAGACAGTATCATTAGCATTTCCCAATCTGAATTTTAGTTGTTCTCTAGATAAAGTAGGGCCTCCATATCAACTGGGGATTGGTTCCAAGCCTCTCCCCGTGGATACTGAAAACCGTGGATAATAGTGGACACGCTCGACCGACAGATAGAAAAGAAAGAAAGAAAGAAGGGGGGAAAAACAAAAAAATATTTTCACATGCATTACCAGAACTGACCATCCAGAGACCATGCTATGTATAATTCACTAACAAGTATTCATGGCACAGTCTCTGGCTGCTGCTAGTGGCCAGAGACTGTGCTAGTGGCCAGAGACTAGTGGTTCTGGTAATACATGTGAACATAGTTTTTTTATAGATTCGTTCTCTTAATATTTTTCATACCATGGATAAGTGAATCATTGGATACTGATCCCGTGGATAAGGGCCCCCGACTGTATTGCTAACTGTTGGCAAGTGCCCTTGCAATCTCAGCTTTGGAGGAAATTGGCAATTGTTAAGACAATTCTTTCTTACTACAGAGAATGTCAGTCTTCAGTACTGTCCTTCTGGCAGGGGCGGGGAACCCTCAGCCATCCACTTATTGAATTCCTATCAAAGTTCAATAAGAACTGGACCCTAGCTGATATAGTCAGTTGAAGCCCAATATCTGGAGGGCCAGGAACTCCCCATTCCTGATGGGGTTAAACTGCAGCATTCACCTCTTGTCTTAAAACCAATTAAAACTCCCCTAGGCTCAATTAGGATTGGAACAGTAATTATGAACAACATGGCAGAATGCTACAGGAGAGCTTTCTGAAGAGGTTCTACAGTCACTCATGACTTCCAGGAACTATCTCCATGAGCCCTGCCTGTTGCCAATTCTCCAGCACGGAGGTGCAACTACTGTCCTCCACTGTGCCACATAAGCATTCAAAATGCTGAGGATTGAGGGGACAGAAAAACAGTGCTCCTTCCTGCCACAACCACAACCACTACAGCTGCCAGGGTGAGACAAGTCCTTCCTCTGGCCATTCATTAAAAAATCCAACCCTGAGGAAAAACAGTGGCCATAACGCTTCCCTTTGCACTGAAGTTAAGCAATGCAGTTGCTGAAATTCATATTCATAGCTACACTGGGGTTGTCCCATTTAAATCTTTTCTGCTTTGGTTACCAATCTTACTTACACTACATGTCTTTAATCTATAACCTCAAGAGGAAAGAGTAAATATGCCTTGAAACATTAAGATTTCCTTTGAAAAGGGAAAACTAGGACATTACATAACCTTTTTCTGCTCCCAACCACCTCTCACCAAAAAAATGAAACCCAAATAAAGGAATGTTAAGAGAAAAGGGCACCTGTCTGTATCAGTTTTTTTTTCTAATTCATCATCAGACCCCTGAACAAATTTAAACAGAACATTACACTGTATATAGACTGTACAAAGGCTGGGGCGGGGGGAGGAACACTAGATTATTTCCTTTGCCAACATACACTGCGGAAAATATTGTAGTAATCCTAAAGATTTTAATGGAAAAAATTGTATGTTAAAAAAAAAATAGATATACAAGCAAAATAGCAACATACATTTATAAATATACCAGACGGTTTAATGTTCTACTGACTATCTGGAGCTGCCTTTGCTAAACTGACACTATCGAAATGTATTGGACTACAATGCCCATCATCCTACGAGGCATGTTGGTAAGATGTTGGAAGGTACAAATCAATATATCTAGAGGATGTCAGCTTGTCTGGTCTGGACCATTCTTTCTGCACAGCTTTGCAGAGGTATCTATTCACTACTTTTAATAGGTTTTTTAAAATAGACAGCAAGAGCACAGACTGTTTTAAAATATTTGGCTTTATCTAAAAAAAGAAAAAGGGCAGCTGTAGAATTTTACAGTGTGGGATTCCAACCACCTGAAATACCAGGGATCAGATAAAATTTATGGGGCTGGGGGGTGAACACATAGCTAGATCTGTAAATCTGAGGGGTAGGAAAAATCCCAGAAAAGGCTGCTTTATTCACATCACTCAGAATATAGTATCTACTCACATTCAGAAATATTCTATTGCATTCTTTATAATATACAACTTAACCAGATTGGAAGTGTTAATATTCTAATCTTAACCCTATTTTTATTTTTGACAGAATGCTGAAGGATTTCACCTTTAACACATTAATGTCTCATTTTGGTATCCAAAACTCAGCTTTCCATACTGCAGTTCCCCAGACATTCTGCATTAAAGCAGAAATGTTCTGATGTATTTTTAAAATGATTTTCAGACTGGTTGAAAAAAGAGTTTGGCTGATAATAATAGTGTAAAGAATGCCTGAGATGTTAAGACACAAACACACACTTAATTTTTATATAAATATTTTCCAAAGAACATCTCTACTTCAGTTTGACCATACTCTTAAAAGTAATCATTTGTTCACAAAGAGAAATAAACAAACATGAATATTCCAAGTGAACACACACAGAATAATACACAATTTAGTAGTAATTTAACTTTTGGGGTTTCTTCCAGCATTTGTAGACAAATAGTCTCATCTTCCTCCTTCTCTGGGATGACTCTATCATTCATACTTCTACTTTTAAAGCCACAGAACCAATCTATGAATCTCCAGTTTTTCTTACTACCCTCTGTCTCCTCCTCATCTTCCTCCTTAGTCTTCTTTTGACCCATAAGAGCTGCCTGACCATTAGAGTAACAATCAACTGGTGTCTCAACTTCTGAGTTACTCAGAGAAATCACTGGATTGCTGTCATCTGTGCAAGCAATGAGAAGATTAACATTTTCCGGCTGATCATTTTTATCATTTTCTTCAGACTTCCCATTTGAAGAGATAAGATTGGGAGTTTCACTGTATTTTAAGATGGTCTTCTCTTGTGCTTTGAATGAACTGCCCACTGAAGTGCTTTCTTTCAGCATCCTGTTTCTCCTAGACCAGAATGTTGTCATCCGAATCTGTTCCTTTGAAGGTGGCGGTGTAAGCAAACTTACTGTTATAGCCACAATTCCAGTGATCCAGAACAGTGCAGTTGCAACATACATGTAATGAATACTTTTAATAAAGAACGGCCTTGTGTCTGGTTGGTTACATTCAGGGACACGATAGATAAATGCCAGTATCAGTCGTACAGCTCCCAAAACAAATCCAATAATTCCACCAAAAAAGGCCCCTTGCTCATTGCAACGCTTCCAAAACACACCCAAGAGAAATATAGCAGCCACAGGTGGAGTCAAGTAGTCTGCTACCTCTTGTATATATAAATACATTTGGCCTCCTTGCATCTCCACTATTATTGGCACCCAGGCAATGCTTATTACCACCATAAAAGCAACAAAAACTCTTCCAACAATCATTAGTTCTCTGGACGATGCATTTTTTCGTATGAGAAGCTTGTAGATATCAAGTGTAAATATAGTACTGGCACTATTAAATATAGAATCAAGATCACTCATTAATGCAGCAATCATTACAGCCATCATAAGGCCTCGGAGGCCAACAGGAACAAGCTTCATTACCAGACGTGGATAGGCAATGTTAGAGCATCCAGCTCTGCTCCCACATACTTGCATACAGTGTTCTGGATTGATACACGCAATATCTTCTGGAAATAGTATTCGCGAAATCATCCCTGGAACAACTATAAGGAACATGGGCAAAAGCTTTAAAAAACCTGCCATCAGAGTGGATCCTTTGGCATGAGCAATGTTTTTTGCTGCTAAAACTCTCTGAACAATGACTTGGTCTGCACACCAGTACCATACAGAAGCTGGAGTCTGCCCCAAAAGGAAACCAGGCCATGGAATATCTTCATCAGTTGGTTCACGCAACATTCTCAGTGAATCAGGCTTTGGGTCAACATGGCAGGAATTAGTATTGGAAAGGTTGTATGTCAACAAGATTGATGTAATATTTGGTTTTGCCAACATGTATCTTCTCTTCAACTCTTCAAACCCACCAACTTCTGATATACTTATGATCATAAGTGTGAAGGCACCAACAACCATGAGCAAAGCTTGAACCGTGTCTGTGTAGATGACTGCCACGAGACCCCCAGTCACTGTCAGTAAAGCAGTCATTCCAATCAACAATATAACTGACAAATAAATATTCCAACCCAGTGATTCTTGAATAAACAATGCACCTGAATATAAGTCTACTGAAAGTTTGGTGAAGATATACAGAACCAGAGACAACACTGCAAAGTACACTTGAATTCTGTGCCCTCCAAAGCGTTTGGATAAGTATCCAGGCATGGTGTATATTCCTGATCGTATGTAGACTGGAACAAAGATCCATCCCAAGAGCTGCAAAAGCATTAAGGCATTGAACTCCCATGCCCCAACGGCAAATCCACTTGCTGCTCCAGATCCTGCAAGACCAATGAAATGTTCGCTCCCGATGTTGCTCACAAACAAGGAAGCACCAATTGCTACCCACGTCAAAGATCGCCCTGCCAGGAAGTAACCACTTACAGTGCTTCGATTGGATTTCCACATGGCAAAAAAGCCTATGCACATCACAAGCACAAAATACACTGCCACAACGGCAATGTCTGCTGGTTCCAAAGCTGCCCTCATTTTTGTAAACAAAGTAAATTCCAAATGCTGAAGTCCAAGATCAAAGACCCCAAGCTTTAGTAAGACAAATCAGTTTAGTTTTACAAACACTGTGGATCAAATTCTTTGTCCATTGGTTTGCTGTCTTGATGGTAGTGGTTGCAGTACAACTTTGAGAAGACAAAATTTGTTTTTTCCGCTTCTTAAATACTTAGCACGCACTTTAATTCGCCAATCCACAAGAGCATCACCATTAACTTTGTTGATGTAGGAGAAATTCTTAGATGCAGCTAAGTCTAGTGAGGCCTACTGTACCAACCCTGCAAGGCAGCAAAGACAAAAGACAAAGATTGAATTAGAGAAGGCTTTCACTAAGCACCAGAAAAAAACTGAATTCTCAAAAAATTAGCTGTATAGCATAGCAGCTTTTCTTCCCTTGTAAATGTCACGCAGAATTCTACATCATGAAAGAAATAACTTTCCAACCTTTAAATAGAGTTCATCAATAAACAATCAGAATGTGCACTGTTTTCTCTGAATTCAGAGACCAGATTCTTTTTTTCCTGAATTAGGATGCAGCAAAAACAGGGCAAGTTTATAAGTGTGGGGGGGGGGGGGGAATTCAAGTGAGATTACTCTGGAGTAAGGCCATAAAAGACTTGTGTGAACAGCCAGGTTTTAACCTGTCTCCTAAATCCAAGGAGGGATTGGGATAATCGTACCTCAGGTGGGCGCGAGTTCCAAAGCAATGTGGTGACCACAGAGAAGGCCCGGTTTCGAGTGATAGATTTTTGGGACTCTGTCATGGTCACTACCCGCAGCATCCCAGTATATGAGGTATGGGTGGGACAGGTAGACGTTTTGAGAGAGAGGCAACTCAGACAGGTAGTGTCAAAGGAGGAAATGTGAACAGCTAAAAGATATATGTTCCACTACCTTTCAGCAAGCATAATATTATTAGGCCTTGAGATTGCAGTCCTAAGCATAATTAATAGGGAGTAAATCCCACTGAACTTAATGGGATTTATGTCTGCATAAATATGCACAGGATTGCATCTTAGAAAACTCAAAAAATAACTCTGGGGTTAACTCTTTTGTTCTCTTTACGTGTTACAACTGATAACATCAAGGACTGTGAGGAGCATGTGGGACGGTTACCTATTTTGTGGGAGAGACTTCTGACAGGTATTGCAGTCCTAAATTGTTAAGGGCTTTATAGGTCATGACTAGAGATGGTGGCGATAACAAGGGTCTAGCCCCATGGGGCCAGACGGTCCACTCACCAATCCGCTGCTGCTGCAGACACCGCGATTCTTCCAATGGCTCTGCAGATCGCGATCTGTGAGCCACTCTTCAACCTTGCAGCGAGGTTTGTCCTCCCGCCTCCCTCCAGGAGTGGCTAGCCGATCACGATCTGCGAAGCCATTGGAAGGATCGTGGTGTCTGCGACGGATCAGTGAGTGGACCGTCCAGCCCCATGGGCTGGACCCTTGTTATTGCCACCTGTGCGGGGATATTCATATTCGTATACAAATATCCCCATCTCTAGTCATGACCAGCACCTTGAATCAGGCACAAAAACTAACAGGGAAACGGTGGAGGAGCACCAAGACTGAGGATATGTGTTCATATCTGCTGGTACCTGTAACCAGTCTGGCAGCTTCATTTTGAACCTGCTGATATTTCCATACTGACTTCAAGGACAGTCCTACGAAGAGAGCATTGCAATAATCTATTCTAGAGATTACCATCGCATGAACCACTGTTGTTAGACATTTCTCACCCAGGTAGGAGTGCAGCTGGGCAATGGAGTTGATAAAAAGCACTCCTGGCCACAGCAGATATTTCTGCCTTCAAAGAGAGTTCTGGGTCCAAAAATATACCCAAACTGTGAACCCAATCCTTCAAGGGAAAGTGCAAACCCATCAAGGCCAGGTAAGTATTCCTCTACTCAGTCCAATGATCCTCCCAACAGTAGAGTCTCCATCTTATCTGGATTCAATTTCAGTGTAATGCCCCTCGTCCAATCCATTATAAATGGTAGGCAGTGCTCAAGGACCACTACAGTATTTATAAGTCTACATATTTTCAAAAGACTCTCTGCTATGGAGAATACAGCATATTACAGCACTAGAGTTAAAGTATATAACTGAATCTACAAGATGACAACATTCAGTTGAGGTTAAATTGTCAGGCTGAACCTATATATCATGGGAAAAGAGTACAATTACTTGAAACCTCAAAGTAGTCACACAAAAGTAGATGAATGATATGCATGAGCCACACATCTATACAATGAAACAAATTTCACAGGCGAGCCTACAAATCTGCAATTTACACTGATGTGCAATTCAAATAACTTAGCGCTATTAGCAAGCAAATCAATTCAGAGCACAACCATCAAATGTACTGTGTTATATTTTCAGACAGGTATTGACAAAAATGGATCAGGAAGGGTGAGCTATTTTCAGAGTTATGACGGGGGCCCAGTATGGTCTGCAAAGTTGCCCTTAAATATGATGCCCTCCTCCCCATGGTACCATCCTTCAACTAGTTTCATAACCTTTGTATATCTGTCCCATTTAGAAAGGTTGAAGTGCCTCTTCTAAGACTTACTGGCAGAATGAACTTTAAGTTAAAATATGCAGGGCTTTTTGGTCCAGCTCCTTTGCCTTGGGCACCAATGATCACCAGATTGACATTGCCCCCCCCCCCCCCGCAAAACACTGAAATTGCGTTCAGCCCTGAGGATGAAAGAGCTTTTCCTATTCTTGTACTAGATGGTCTAGTCAGAAACCCAGCAATAGTCCAGTACAAACTACCTCCTGCCACTCCTCCTTTACAGCAACATATACGTATATGATTCAACTACAAAGTTTAAATACTTCAAGGGATAATGTAAACTACAGAATTACTTCAGCAAAATTTTCTAGATAAATAACTTTACCTGCTCTAAGAAACTCTCTCTGCATTTTTAATATAACCAGGAATCTTTTGTTATCCTACAGAAACAATAACTCTACAACAATAACTTTATGATTACTATTATAACTCTAATTATTACAACAATGAATTAGATCATTTTTCACTGTAACTCTTACAAAACTAACTCAAATGAAATTTAAGCAAACAAAATATCTGATCAGCAACATCAGATCCTGAGACCTCTTGGTTTTTACTACTTGTAAGTCAGATTCTGAAATATTTTATCCAATTTGGAAACAAATTAATGCAGAAGCTAAAAGCAAAATATAAAAAGCTTCAGCATTTTTAGATTGTTTTAATATGCTATCACCTCACAGAATTCAGGCACAATACATCAATACTGCACATTCTTACATTTTACTTGCTAAGTAAACCCAATACTTGAAAATAAATTCTACCTCTTAAAAACTATGGGTGACATCCAAAGAACACAAATGAAACTGGACCTTCCCATATCCACTTTCTTACTTTAGTTCCAAGGTGGCTGAGGCTAGGTGAGAACTGACAAACATCAGAAACACACAACCTTTGCCCACAAGAGAATCCCAGAAGGGATTCTCCAGATCACACCCTATCAATTAAATCCAACTACACAGCAAATTTTCCTGTTCAATGAATAATGATGAGAACAAAAGACATATCTCATTTTTCAGCTTACATGAAATCTTCAGGATGACATTTCAGCAGACTAACTGCATGCTCCATTTTTTTTCTACACTCTCATTATCATGATCTACCAGCATTTCTCTTATATTATTATTCCCTTACTTCTCACACTTTTAGAACACCCAAAAGCCCTCACTTGATCATAGGAGATCTTATGAAACAAAATCTGTTTTAGGGAAACTCATGAAGTCATTAGGTAACACGGCAATTGCCCTTCCTTGGATTGGCCTTGCCACCAACTATGTCCTCCACTAAGAAGAAAGCTGTTTAAAACTGGCAGCAGCAACCCCAATGGTCCCTGTTGACATACCTAAGAAAATCAGTAGGACATATGTCAGCTGCAGACACAGCCACTAAGTAAACATGACAACAGCAGGCCTGTTTTTCAGTACATACTTGTACAGTTAAGATTCAAACAAAGGGCCTTGTGGATGGGAATTACCTAAATTTAGGTAATTTTCATGTAGCCCTTTCCAGATTTCCTTTATCTATTCCATACAGAAATAGAAAGTCAAAACATAAAAACTTGTATTTTCAGACACTCAAATAAAATCTGAGTCTTACTGTTGCCTTAGAAAGCTGCTACCACATAATTCAGCATAACTTGGTTGGTCATCCCCATAGTTACCTGGAAGCAGCTGATCTTTCATACAAGTAAGCAAGCATGGTCTACTGCATGTCAGATTCAACAGCAAGGTAACTGAACAGTCAAAATAAAACAGATGCTCATTTTTAAAGTAATCATGCAATGCAGGACTTAAAGCAAGCAACAGCTTCTATAGCTAAGTAACTCCACAACTCTCAAACAATCAAAAACTGCATTTGTTTGTTTTATTATGTTACATCAACTAGGCCAGTTTAATTCGAAGTATATGATTTTTTTTCTCAGTAAGAATAACTGCTCACCAAGCAGACAAGTTGAGAAGATGAACAACAGAAAACTAGATTACTATGAATAGAACCAAGGAAAAAGCCTTGCTGTACAATACAGTCTGTCCTCTACACTGACCAGTTTTGACTCCTACCTCCCTCTCCCGGTGATTATACAGAACAACAGTGACAATTGGCAGCGCAAGTCTAGTAAACTGGAGTTTTACCCAGAAGTGAGTTTCAGTGAAATCAAAAGAGTTGAACTCTCAACTTTCCAATGTATTTATAAGCAAAAATTAAGGTAAGATAACCTACTATCTAAATACGTTTCCTGATTACTGGTATATGGTAAGGAACTGGCAAATATTATAAACACGTTTAATGTTTATAAACAGTTGACTTCATTCCAGGACTGCAACCACTAGGTAATATTATTATTTTGACTTTAATCTTGCTAAACTTGAGTTTACTAAATTATCTCCCCAATTTCCAGATGCAGGACTCTGGGTTTTTTTGTGTCACCCCACCACCTCCCTAGCCAAGCAGAAATATGTCTGTTTCAAAGAAAGGCCCAATGGTAAGGTGTATGCGCGCATGGCCTGTGCCTCTTTGTTTGAAGAACTGGGGTGTGATATCCAATCCACAGCTGCCTCAGCAGCAACTTTAAAACAACAGCTCTAATGCAGCCTGCATCTTTCCTGACTTACATCTAAGAAATACGTACCTGGTGAAATCCATCTTGCCAAGAAACTTTTGGACTTCACATCTATGAGTAATTTTCCTGGCAAAATCCATCTTGCCATGAACTTTTGAGCTTTTAAATTCTTTGCACTGGTACATGCCTGACAAAGTGGACCTGATCCACAAAATTTTGCAGATTGTATGGTATTTTTAGTGGTCTATAAAGGTATCACCTAGTCCTGCATTTGGTCATTACTGACTACACTGAAGAGTAACTATAATACTTTAGATTGGGAGCTTCAGCCACTTGCTCAAGGCCCCTGCTTCTAATCTGAACTATGAGATCTATCTGGAACTTTTCCTCCTTGTGTTTCCCCCATCCTCTCTGCTGACTCTTTAAAAAGATTAAAGGAAAACAAAATGTTTTATTACTGGTGCAATACAACTTAGGCTGGACCAAGGCCATCTGCCAATTCCAACTAATTTTCAGAACAATAATGTTTATCTGGAATGACATTTCTAAATTTAAATGGAAAATCTTTAGTTTTACAATTTGCATGACAAATACCTAGAAACTCCCTGCTTAAATTTGGGATCACGTGACTAAGTGGCCAAACCAGCCTAAAGCCTACACATTACAGAGACAGTAATTGTAGAGAGAAAGTTCACTGGCTGTTCTCCCTGGATCATAATAGATCTCCCTTGATCAACTCTCAAGCACAATGTTGCAAAGTTGGTAACATACCCTCTCATACTTTTCTACATCATTCACAGTGGTCATTACTTGATGCTGCTGCACAGGAGAATCATCAATGCTGATTGTTTTGACAGTTTGCCCTCATGCTTTCTGAGAAGTGTTTTACACTGTTGCTTGGTTTAGCAGGCCAAACAAAAACAATATTTATTATTCAACTGAGCATATCCCTGTACTTTACACCATAGTTACAGGAAAGTTATTTGTTTCTAAAAGCCACCTATTAAATGACTCTTAATATGTCATTTACTGTTACTGTTATTAAATTTATAATCTGCCTTTCCTCCAACAAGACAGCATATGTGGTTCTCCTCTTCTCAGCTTTCTCCTCACAACAAAAATAAAAACAAAAGACTGTGGCACCTTGAAGACTAACACATTTATTTCAGTGTGAGCTTTTGTTGATTACAAACTACACTTTCAGAAGAAACAGAAACAACATAGGTACCTCTGGAAATTGTGGTAAGATGCTGAAAGACTGACTGACCCAAGGTCACCAGTGAATTTTCATGATTAAGTCAGTATTTGGATCCATGGCTCCTGAATCCTATTCAGCACTTTACTGCTACACCAGGCTTACACTCTGCCACAGTGTTGCTCTTTTGGTCTTGGACTTTATTAGCAATAAACCAGGGAATTTGGGAAATTGAATACTAAATTAAGGTAGAGGAGTCATATATAAAGTGTTCAGGTATGCACATCAAACACACAGACTGCATCTTCTGAGCTGTATAATACAGATTTTAGCCAGTAAAATCTACAGATGCAAAACTATACCAGAACATTCAGCTCAGTAATCCTAAACAAACTCATTTAAGAGTTAAGTCTCACTGAACTCAATGGGGTTTAACTTTGAGTAGATATGCACAAGATGACACTGTAATGTAATTCTGTCAAAATTTAAAGTGTAAAGAGTCTTTTATTTTGTGAAATTGACTCACTGATAAGAAAATGAAGCATTTTTAAAACCCTGGTTATGTCTGTCAAGAGCTTTTGCAGACTATGCTAGTCCAGAAGAAAAAAATATATAAACTTTATACTCTTGTTTTTCACTAAAATCAACATAAAAATCTATCTTATACCAACGTAAGGCCACTGGTCCACCTAGCTAAGTATTTTCCAGTATTTTGCACAGCACATTTTCTAGCCCTAATACAAGCTGTGGGGGATTGATCTTGGGACCTTCCACATGAAAAGTGCTCTGCTGTGGCCCCTCCCCACAACTTGTTGCAGCTGCACAATACTATTTATGTTCACAGCCAAGAAGGAACCCAGCAGGCTTCCCATACTACTTTGCAATGTTATTAACCACCGAAGAAGTGCAAGAAGTTACAACAAGGGCAGGATTTTTACTTTTATTTTTAAGCTCTCTGCCGTGGACTGCTGCGGTTCTCAACAAATTCCCTCTTTTCTCTGGGGCGGAATTCATTCATGCTTCTGTAATGTGCAGTACCAGAATCAAAAACCCGAGGAGAGGAGGAGCCTCTCTTTAGAAGGTGCTCTGCCTTTAACTACCCCGGTGTCCACCGTTCAGCCGTGACCGCGCTTAAAACAAGTGCGAAAATGATCACCTGGTGCGATGCGACAAGCGGGCAGGGCGGAAAAACGGCCAGCGCCTGACACCGGGCGGCAAAGTGCGCACGTCGGTGCGTAAAAAGGACATCTGTGCGTGTGTCCTGCGGAACCCTTTGCAAGTAACATCCCCGCGCGACACAGCAATTACATTTTAAAAAATGAAAATAAAGGTTTTCCACTTTTAGGGGGTAAACTGGGAAGCAGTGTCCCCCTAAGTATGTCCTTTCGTTTTTTAACAAGAGGAACGAAGCCGTGCGCTTTGAGGCGCTTAGGAAGGGACAAGACGGGAGGCGCGGGGTGGGGGGGTGGGAGAGAAGCAGGGCTGTCTCAGAACACGACCCCTTGTTTTCCTTTAGAAGGCCCCTTCCTCTCAATTTTCCTGCAAGGCCACTGCGCAAGCGGGGAAGGAGAAGAGAGAAGGGCAAGGCCACGGGACTGGTTTTGTCCTTCCAACTTCGCACGCTGCTGCTGCTGCTGCTGCCGAGGGGAAGGAAAGGCGGGCGGACGGGAACAGGAAGGGCGGCGTAGAGGCATGGCTAGAAATTGGAAGTGGGGCCGGCGCGGGAAGTCCAGAAGGGGAATGAGAAGACAACGGGAGACAAGGAGGAGAAGGGCGTAGAGCGAGGGTTGCTTTCTCTCCCCCCCCCCCGCCGCCCCCCATTTAGCCATGCGGACCTCCCTACACACGCACACTCACCCTCTGCATGGCTTTTAGGATTAAAGCCAGCTCATAACGGGGCATCTTTTGTGGAAAAGGTGCAGCTCGGGGCCCCCTGAGAAGAAACGGAGGCTTGAAGAGGTGTGTGTGTAGCGGTGACTGCCAAGTCCGACCCGCCACTGGTCTCCGGCTGTTCCGACTAGGAGGCGGCGGCCGCGCGGTGCCTTTTAAGAGCGCTCGGCGGCTGGCGCGCTCACGCCGTGGTGCCGCCCCTTTGCTTCCGTCAGGCGCCGCTTCTCGGTCCTCCTCGCTTGCTCTCCTTTACCGTTCCCGGGCTGGACAAAGTGGGCTTTGGGGACACATGAATCCCCAAATCACGCCGCCGGACGCTTTTATTTTATACTCTGCGTTGGCCGACGAAAGCAAGGCGAAAGCGGGCACGCCTGAAAACGAAGCTGAAGGACGCCGTCTCTTTCTTTCTCTCTTTCTCTCTCACTCCCCTTGTCGGTGGAGATGATGCTGGTCCCGCCTTTTCTCCCCCTCCTCTTTCTCTTCGTGGCCGCAGCTACGACTGCAGAGTGGAAATTTCCACTCGCTCTTCCCCCCCCCCACCCCTTTCAGTTACACGTGGGAAATCACGCCGTAATACGCCGGCCGGCAGTAAACATGTGGGAGGCACCTCTGGAGCGGAATGACCCACATCTGGAAATACCCGACACGTCCTCCCTCCGCCCCCCAAAAGTAAAACCTACACATGGCGATACGAATCCGAATGGGGTTGTGTCGCTGTGGGATCAGACCTACAGCCGGCGGACGCTCCGTGCCTCACTGGCATTCCAGAAGCTTCTCGAAACACCTGTCGCTTTGCGAAGCTTTTAAAAACAATTTTCGGGGCGTGTGGCTGGGTTGGATGGAATCCTTCTCCAAAAAAACCCCGATATACACAGACCAGAAGCGCCCTGGGGATCCCCGCGATAAGTTGTAACGCATCTACAATATACCGCATATACCTCCATGTTCTAGAAGCATCTATAGACCTTGGGTCTTCCAATAGGCCCCACTCCCCCTAGCCGCCTGTGCGGCAGAATTAGGCTGCTCGGTCTCAACCGTTACCTTTTTCGCAGAGAAAACACTCGGGGGACGTGGCAGTTTACCAGGGACGTTAGTGAAATATAACCCAGCCTCTGCATCCCTGTTCTCGACAAATCGGGTTTACAAAGCTCAGGAGACTCTAGTACTTGTCAATGAACATGTAGCCACCTTGGGTCCCTTTAAGGAGAAAGACGGGGTAAAAATATTTTAAATAAATAAATATTGTAAATTTCTATATTGCAAAAACATGTCAAACCTACAGTAATCATTTGACCGAACACTAACCTAACCGGAGTATGTATTGTGCTACTCTCGGAATTAATACCTTTTAAAGTTTTTTTTATGTTTTATAGATGAATAGTAATGCATTCTTTTTTTATACTGCAGTTGCTCTAACACAATAAAAACAAACCTAGAAGTCAAGTCGGTCCAGTCAAAAACAGCCATATTTATTTTCAAAAAAGCAAAGAGAAAATGAGAGCTCCAGATTTTTTAAAGCCTCTCTGAGGGCTTTTAAAGTTGAAAGGAAGGCAAAAATACTTCAGATAAATAATAAATGAATAAAACCATGTTTAACACAGAATTTCATGGGTATTTCTGAGAAGGAAAGGAAGTACTTCAGAATCCTAAATTTATACATTATTTTAATGTATACAGAGATACTGGGACGTAGTAATTAAATCATGCTACCATATCACACAGTTTTGACTCTGCTCCTGGGGGAAATTCATGAACCCTCTTGCCACAGTCCTATGCAATGGAGAACATGTGCCCTATTTTGGATTGCAGCTTCCATTATTCTGCACTATTGACTGCTGGCTGGAGCTCATAGGACATGCTGTTGAACAACATCTGGAGGACCACAGTTTTCCCCATCCCTGCTGTATGCTATCAAGAAGCTTTAAAATATGACAAAAGTCTTGCTACACTGGCACTACAGAGGGCTTGTGGACTGAGGGGAGGCTCACCCCAAAATTTTAAGGTTTTCTCTGGTCTAGTAATATGTTTCTTATGTCTGATACAACACAAAATACACCATCAGCTTCAGTATATCAGTGGGACATTTATTAAGGGGGCTGTTCCACCAACGAAGATACATCAGTAGGCAGCACAGGATAGAAGCATATTGACATTGCTTTGATGATGCAACTGATGGTGCTCAAGAAAGTTTCCACCCAGAGTCAAGGTAAGGGAGAAGAGACAATTTGATAGCCACCCTGCTGAAGTTGCCATAACCAAGTGAGGATAACAACCAATCACAGTACCACCAGTATGTAAACTGAACCCATGGAGAAAGTGTATCTTCTCCCTTTCTTCTTTTACTTGATACCCTCATAAAACACACGGAGAGCCAAACCCCTGCTTATAAGGGGTTTCAGGAAACTTAAAAAAGCAGAAACATTATTGACAGCTATGCCACTGGCAGTGATGGAGTGGGGTTCTCTGCTTTGACATCTTGACTCTGAAGTGATATGCGGGGATTTGTGTCATCACAGCAGTAGCACATAGCTCATAGTTCATGGGATACTCAGTCTGGGTGGGTGGTATATTGTCAGCTTAGTTCCTCAACTGGGTACTCTGGGAGTGTTCTGTCATTTTCCTGCCATTTTTGTATTTTCTGCTTGGGTTTTCTCTCCCTGAGCATACAATGGGATACAACAGCTACATTGCCAGCAGAGCAGCACTATACATCTGACCCTGGCATAATTAATTACAGACTTCTAGGACTGCTCTGCCTAATATTTTAAGGGATCTCAGTCTTTCAGACCTGCACTTTCCTTGTTCTCTTACATATCCCTTCACACAACCAAATACGTATGGAAACCCTTACAATATACATTGTTTGTAGATCCACAACACACCAAGAATTTTTGTTGTTGTTGTTTAGTCGTTAAGTCGTGTCCGACTCTTCGTGACCCCATGGACCACAGCACGCCAGCCCCTCCTGTCTTCCACTGCCTCCCGGAGTTGGGTCAAATTCATGTTGGTCGCTTCGATGACACTGTCCAACCATCTCGTCCTCTGTCGTCCCCTTCTCCTCTTGCCTTCACACTTTCCCAACATCAGGGTCTTTTCTAGGGAGTCTTCTTTTCTCATGAGATGGCCAAAGTATTGAAGCCTCAGCTTCAGGATCTGTCCTTCCAGTGAGCACTCAGGGTTGATTTCCTTCAAAATGGATAGGTTTGTTCTCTTTGCAGTCCAGGGGACTCTCAAGAGTCTCCTCCAGCACCACAATTCAAAAGCATCAATTCTTCGGCGGTCAGCCTTCTTTATGGTCCAGCTCTCACTTCCATACATCACTACTGGAAAAACCATAGCTTTGACTATGCGAACCTTTGTCGGCAAGGTGATGTCTCTGCTTTTTAAGATGCTGTCTAGGTTTCTCGTCGCTTTCCTCCCAAGAAGCAGGTGTCTTTTAATTTAGTGGCTGCTGTCACCATCTGCAGTGATCATGGAGCCCAAGAAAGTAAAATCTGTCACTGTCTCCATATCTTCCCCTTCTATTTCCCAGGAGGTGATGGGACCAGTGGCCATGATCTTAGTTTTTTTGATGTTGAGCTTCAGACCATTTTTTGCACTCTCCTCTTTCACCCTCATTAAGAGGTTCTTTAATTCCTCCTCACTTTCTGCCATCAGAGTGGGAGTATCTGTATATCGGAGGTTGTTGATATTTCTTCCAGCAATCTTAATTCCAGTTTGGGATTCATCTAGTTCTGCCTTTCGCATGATGTATTCTGCACATAAGTTAACTAATCAGGGAGACAATATACAGCCTTGTCGTACTCCTTTCTCAATTTTGAACCAATCAGTTGTTCCATATCCAGTTCTAACTGTTGCTTCCTGTCCCACATATAGATTTCTCAAGAGATAGATAAGGTGGTCAGGCACTCCCATTTCTTTAAGAATTTGCCATAGTTTGTTGTGGTCCACACAGTCAAAGGCTTTTGCGTAGTCAACACCAAGAATAGTAACTACAAAAATTGCTTTTACAAGGAATATCTGTACACAAACTGAATACATGTTTGTTTTATTATTCTAACATAGCATGATTGTGGTATTGTATAACTTTTATGTAGCAAATGGCCACGTTGTATTCAATGGTTCCTGAATTCTGAAAAGGCCTTACCTACATCCCATAACCACTCCCAGTATAATTAACCTGAAACACTCCACAGCACTCTTAAAATTTTGACATTAAAAAACTATTTTGCCATCTCAGAATGTTCAGAGACATAATTAATTTTGACATTGCGAGATGGTACTGTAACTCCCACTCCCAGAATGTAAAGGAAGTTCTCTCTTGGGTTTTCTCTCTGGAGTTGTCCCCAGAACAACACTGGCTTGTGTTGGCATGGATCAGGTATGTCTCCTTGGAAACAGAAAAAAATATAAACATGTGTAGACACTGAAATCCCAAGTTAACTCCATAATTGACCATTGGGTTTACTGTACATTGGTTTAAGTCTTGACTTTATGGTATAAATAACAAGAGCAAGCCTACAGGGTAAAAAGTTTGTTATCTTTAGACCTTTTCTCATGCCTTTTTTTGTCCAGTCCTTCTCTCACACATGGTGAACCTTGCTTACTGGTAAGGTAGTTCTGTCGGGGAAAAGGGAACAAGGGATATTGTTCTTTTGCACAATTATGCAATTTTCCACACAAGTTTTTTTTAAAATACTCCAGTGCATGCACTTTTACAAAGTCAATTAACATAGCTTTTGTATGTTTTATCGGCACCTTTTTTGTTAAAAAAAACCCACCTGTTTCTGTTTTAATCTTTTTGTGAGCTGCCTTACATGCCAGTATGAGAGAAAAGTGGAATATAAATAAAATCAAAGAAAGAATAAAATAAAATAATGAGGAAGGTGGTAGAGAAAGAGCCATATTCTTGGAAGAATCAAACCAACTTTCACAAACATTCCTTCTTTCCTGTGTTTTACCTATATGTTACAACACTAAACTTTTGTTCCAGCAAGAGTAGTCTATCTATATGACAGATTAGGTATTTGCCCAGACTTACAGAAACCCTCAGAAAACCAGTTGCTGAGAATCCCAGTCTGCTATATACTCACTTGGCCATTTTGCCAGTCAGGCAAAAGACAGTATTGTAATCAAACTTTCTGGTTGCTAAGCAATCCCCAGGTGGTTAGGGATTAACAGCTCCCTTCTCAGCTTGGGTAACCCACCCATAGTGAAATCTCCATGCTTCAATCCCCCTGCATAAAAACACTTTCCAGTGTTTAACAGATGGAAACAGGTAGGACTGAAAAGTCTATAGCAATATTTTTCATATTTGGTGCTAGAAGAATCCACACGATACACTTTAAGTAATTCATGCTGATTTTAAAAAAAGGTTTTATATGCATTTCCTTGTTCTGCCTAAAATTTGTTCCATTTAAATTTTAGTTCACTTCTAGAGTACACTTCTACTGTGGCCTTGGACTGCTCTATTCATTGAACTCCATGGTGATCTAGTCTTTGTAACCTTCCGTTTGCAGGCCTCCTGTGTTTTTTCTTTCTTTTTCTTCCTTCTTACCAGTTCAGGAAACAGCTACACAAAGCCTTTTAATTGCAAGCAATAGGAATCCCTTATTGAAAAGCACCCTTATAGAACTTGTTTTGTTTGTTTTGTTTTGTTTTTGCACAACTGTTGATAACAAGAATAAAGATGTTAAATAATGAGGTACAGGAGATGTAGAATCTGATGGGGACCTTTGGAGAAGATGTGATAATCATCATTGGCATATACAAAGTGTGCAGTCAGACAGCATTTAGTCCACTGTTTGGGATGGTGCAGGGAGAGGATGGTTTGCTCCTTTTCCAGTGATCACATGCTGGAGCAAACAATTCACACACACACACCCAAAGTGTTCCTACCCATAACTTTCTGGGCCTTTGTCATGGGCTTCTATTTTTTTTGATGCAGGGAGGATTGCTCTCTTTTGGTTCATTTCCAGCATGTGTGATCACTGGAAATAAACAGAAAGCAAGCCTTTTGGCTGTCATGGCTCTTTCCAGGGATTTTCTGATATAATGAAGTGGTTTAAGAAAAGAGCCACTTCAGGATACAGTATTGGCTAATTAAACACTTCTTCCACTCCCCTCTGTGGAGGGACAGAGGAAGTAAAAAATTATGTGAGACTCTATTAGGGCAGCATAGATGCACTGCATCACTGTTAAAAAAATTAAAAAATCTTTGCCTTGCTTTGAAGGGCTGGTTTAAAAAATGCATAGAAGTGCTTATAAAGATAGATGTTATCTGCTGCCAAGTCACTTCTGACTTATGACAATTCTATGAATTTCCAAAATTTCCAAAACGTCCTGTCCTCAACAGCCATGCTCAGTTCTTGTAAACCCAAGCCTGTGACTTCCTTTCGGGAGTCAATCCATCTCGTATTTGGTTTTTCTCTTTTTCCACTGCCTTCAATGTTTCCCAGCATCATTGTCTTTTCCAGAGAATCCTGAACTTGTGATGTACTCAAAGTAGGGCAGCGTCAGCTTCAGCATTTTTACCTCCAGAGATAGTTCAGACTTGATTTGATCTAGGACCAACTTGTTTGTCTTTCTAGCAGCCCTGGGTATCCATCTGCAAGGCAATACTCCAGCACCACATTTCAAACAAATCAATTTTTTCCAGCTTTCACATCCATACATGGTGATTGGGAATACAATAGTATGGATGATTGTGGTCTTCATCTCCAGTGACACATCCTTACACTTGGTGATGTTTTCTATTTTCTTCATTGCTGTCCTCCTGAGTCTGTCTTCTTCTAATTTCTTGGCTACAGTCTCCATTTGGATTTATGAATGAATCAAGGTATATAAAATATCTAACTATTTAAAGTTCTTCACTGTCAGCATTAAAGTTGTGTAGTTTTTCTATAGTCATGATTTTGTCTTCTTAATCTTCAATTGCAGTCCTGCTTTCGCACATTCTTCCTCCTCCTCCAACAGGTGCCCACTCAGAGGAGGAGACAGGGTAGGGAAGCCCACACCGCTGCCTTTGAGTGAGCAGCTGTTGGAAGAGGTGGAGAAGGGAAGTGTGTGTTGCAATTGATGAGTGGGCAGTCATGCTGATGAGGCGGGGAGGGAAGTGTGCTTCACCCAGTGAATGGGTGAACATGCAGGGGAGGTGGGAGAGGGGAGTGTGCATCACCAGCAGAACACCTGTGCAGGCGCCGTGCCAAACCCCTGAACTGCGGTTCGTAGCCATCTCTAATTCTAATAAGTAAATTAATTAGGTATGGGCTGGATAGAACAACTGTCAGCTAGATCAGGGGTCCCCAACTCCCGGTCCGCGGCCCTATGCCAGTCCGTGGGCTTCCTTGAACTGGGCCCCGGACACGGATCTCCGCCCCGCCCCCGCACACACGCACGGTGGGCATGTCGCGCTTGCGAAGGGGCGTGTCGCGTTCGCGGAGGAGAGCAAGCGGAGACTGCAGAGAATGTGCCGTCCCCTCTGTCGTCTGAGAGGGAAACTAAAGAAAAGAAAGACAACAAAAAAGAGATGCATGAGACAGTAGAGGAGCTGAAGGAGTTAAATGTGGGAGGAAAAGGGGAGGAGTCAAGTGAAGGGGTCCCGAAGGAGATAGACCTGTTCCTAACAACAGAGGAGGAAGGAAAGTCAGGGGAAACTAAAAAAGTGACAATCATTGATGATGACTGGAAAGAAGTAGAACCGTACGAGCCTAAAGTATTTAGAGTACCTCAAAAAGAGTATAAGGGAGATCCCGAGCGGGAAGAAAGTGAAATAAGTGGTGCTGGTGTGAAGCCAATTATCGAGGGTTTGTTGCCGGAGGAATGGACTGTGTTAGTCTACCCTCGAAGTCAAGGTCCGGTGAAATATGTCACTCGTCTCAAACCACCCCTTCTGGGAGAACAACAGCCGGAAGGAGAATGGGCCAGGCACCCGTGTTGCGGGACCATTTGTGCGGTCCGGAGTGGGTGCCTGAGGAAACCCACAGACAAGGAGAAGTTCAGGAAGACGTACCAGTAACCGGGTTGCCATTAGAAAAACCGTTAGAATTATTGTGGGAGTGCTCACTCCAAAGTTTAACTTTTAATAACCCAATTGAGATGAATACTGAAAAACATTCAAGTTATATCAATAAAGATTTATTTAATGAAGCTCCGCTGTTGTCATTTCACTCACCAAGTGAGGAACTGTCAAAAGAAATAAACGAACCCCGTCACATGTGGGCTTCCTTGAACTGGGCCCCGGACACAGATCTCCGCCCCCCACGCACACACGCACGGTGGGTGTGTCGCGCTTGCGGAGGGGCGTGTCGCGCTCACGGAGGGGCGTGTCGTGCTCGCAGGTGGGCGTGTTGTGCTTGCGCGCATGGATGGTAGAAATCCTGGTAACGTTCCTGCCTGTGGAAAATTTAAAGGGACAAAAACATCCTATCTGGAAAAGCCATATATTAGATCAGAGGAATGATCAATCTCTGTGTATTGTAGTGTGTTGGGCTATGCTTTCGTGGCTCACTGAAAATTGAATTGAAGGAAAATTCCATGACTTGGCTTCTTATCTTTCATAAAGCCTTAAAAGAGTTGTATGCTGAAAGGACAATGAAGGGGAAATAGGCCCGAAGAGGCCACAGAGAATGGAAACGAGAAGATAGCTACAACTTATGGTTAATTACTATAGATGTGCTTTTTAAGAAAATAAAATACTAACAGTACTCCTATGAGATCATAGCAATGTAGGTTACATAGGTGTGGTAGAGCTCCCTCATGTCATTTCCTCTGCCAGCTGCTCTTAGCCAAGCAGCTGAACTCCACACCAAGCGATTAGGCACTAACAAGTTGTTCATCTCCACTGCTGTTTTGGGTAGCCACTAAGCCACCAGGTGTGGCACACTATTGAGTACATTTTCCATGACATTACACACACACAAAAAGTTGCAAATTGTACAAGCTCCCTGACAGTACAAATGATACAATTGTTGGATAGTAGCATTTTCTAGATTAGCATATAGCACAAACAGAATGCAAAAATAAGTAAACCTAGATAGGCAGAAGTATAAAGCCTGTTGCATCTGTATTATTAAGGGACAAATGACTACAGCAATGAATAGAAGTCCTTTAAACTAAGTTGTTACTGTGTTAGCCATCAGCAGCATCACTTTGTTTGCACCCAGTTCTTTGTTTTTGTTTTCCTGGCAATCTAATCTCTTTCAAATACGGTTCACTTATTTACTTTAAAAAACCATCACTGTTCAAAGGGAAGAAACTGCAACTGTTTTAAGAGCACATTGGGTAGAACATGAACCAATTTAAGTACAGATCTCACCTAATGTCAAATTTCACAGAGTTAGATAAATGTTCTGATTTAGTCCCTAGCCTGAAGTTCATTTAATCTGTAGAGACTGTCTTTGGAAGTGGACTTGATCCACGAAAGCTCACATAACAGTCTTTAAGGTGCCACAATGTTTTTGATTTTTGTGTCTTGTTTTTGGTATTGTCTGCTATCGCATGCAGAGACAAAATCTTAGGAATAAAGATAGCACAATGTTATTTCCCCCCCTTACCTCAACAACATACTGATAAGTCAAATTACCACCTCCCTCTCATCCTCCTGCATGCCTCCCATACAGAACTGTTCTCACACACCACTTACTCGCATGTAGCCTGGGACAGCAGTCTGGAAAAGTGATTACAAGACTAAGTGCAATTTTGCAATTATTTTCATGCTGTCTCTTTCACTGGTAAAATATTAAACAATAAAATAGAATAGAATATTATTACGTTATTTATGTTTTAAATAATATCCTGTCTATTTAAAAAAACCTTAAATAATTTAACTCACATATAATATCTCCTGACTGGGAGAAAGGTAGCATAGAAATAAAACACACAAACAAACAAACATATAACTAATCATTATTATATTTTATATAATTATTATATAAATATATTATTTATTATATTATTATAAACATATTATATTATTACAAAATATATAAAATATTACAAAATATTATATTTTGTTGCAGCGTTAGCATGCTATCCATAATTACATTTTGCCCATTGGCTGTTTTCTCCTAGCCTGGCACATGCAAGGGTATAGTGATGACTGCTTTGAGAGTTTGTGACATGCCTTTAAAATAAAGATTCTTCTGTCTTGCAGAATTCATACTATACGTTTTTTTTGTATTTGCTTTTTTGTATCGTAACATATTCCCAGCTTGTCCTTGCTGCTGCCTGACCTGTGTTTGCCAGCCAGTTAATTGTAATTACATGACATGTAAGAGAACCTTGCTGGATCAGACCAAAGGTTCCCACATTAGTTATCACATACCTATATGAAGCTGACAAGCATTCCAGGATATAAACACCCTGGCCCATGTTGCCTTAAACACAGTCTTGGAACATGTTTCCTAGCATGCTACTTTTATATTTATATGGCAGCATAAAACAACATTGCATATTCTATAGCCAGAGCTCTTGACTGAAGCAAGGGAGCACACCCCCCCCCCATATTTTTGGAATGAGCCGCCGGTCTTGAATAACCCCTTTAGAAAATAGCATAGGAACAGCTAAAATGTAACTCCTAAGGCAGTGTTCTAGAAGGTTCTGAAAATATCTGCACAGTACTAGACTAGTCCTTTCCTCAGAGATAGAGGAATTATTAATCTATTAATTTATTTGGATGCAATCCTCAATCCAAGTGAGAGGAGGATTATGTCATAAACTTTAATCCTTCTCTTACTCAGTTTGAGGAGTGTAGCCAAAGAGGTGGCGCACAGCAAGCAATCCTGTGTAGCATAAACACAATGCTACAGCCAGCATACATTTACTCCCCTTTGTTTGTAGTGATGCTACATACTGTAGACAAGAAAACCTAAAGAAAATACATGCCTTACTTTGGTGATGGTTGTTTTCAGCATATGTGGTCTATAAACTGTGAAGAGAAGACAGATAGCTCAACATGAAATTCCTTGCAGTTTTCATTAAAATAACTAGAATTAATAACTCAGTTCCTTCAGACTGTACAACATACTGTGCAATTGCTTGTTTTTCTTCCTTGAAAGAAAGACTTCCTCCACAAAGTCCTACTCTGTAACCTCATCTTGGTGTGAAGGCCATCCTAGAATCTCAATGACTATGCTGATAGGATGTTCACTCTTACCTGTTGAACCAGACTGGTAAGACTTCTGGCACAGTTCCAGAGGTGGACTGTGTGTCTCTCATTCATGGGCTAGCGTATCTTAGAGTTTCATCTGCAGAAGGATGTTCATGACAAACACAACAAACTGTCCATATATGGAATATTATTAAGATCTAGCCAGGGGGCCCTTTTGAAAGAGCCGTCCGTCAAGGAGGTAAGAGGGAAGGCTTGTAGACAAAGGGCCTTTTCGGCAGCTGCCCCCAGACTATGGAACGCCCTCCCGAGGGAGATTTGTCTGGCGCTGACGCTGATTACATTTCGGCGCCAGGTCAAAACCTTCCTGTTCCAGAAGGCTTTTAATTGAAATAATATCAACTGTGGGCTTTGATGGCAATTTTTAGAGTATATATTTTAATTGTATTTTAATTGTTTTATCTTTTTTTATTGTATTTTAATTGTTGTAAGCCGCCCAGAGACCTTTGGGTAGTGTGGGCGGCATATAAGTTAAATAAATAAATAAATAAATAAATAAATAAATAAATAAATAAATAAAATTTGCCTATTGAAAGCTACCATTACATTCCCCCCACCTCAATATCCCTTTACAGCCTGATCCTGTATATGTTAAGTTGCACCAGAGCCCTTTATACCAATCCTTGTAGATCTCCTCAATCAAGAAACAACTGTAGGAGCATAATATGTATATATACTATAAAAAAATTCTATTGCATGTAATGGTGCTTATGCCCAAATATGGATGAGCAGGATTGTGGCTTAAGTGTTCTTGTACTCTTGTAAAATATCATTGTAGAATCATAAGAATAATGGAGGTGGAAGGGGCCTATAAGGCCATCAAGTCCAACTCCCTACTCAATGTATACAAGTTATTAATAAAAATGTTGAAGATTACTGGGTCCAATAATGAGCCTTGTGCTACCCCACTTGTAACTTCCTCCCTATTTGAGGAGGAGCCATTGATAAACACTCTGAGTATGATTCTGTAACCAACTGTGTATCTAGCTCAGCGGTCCCCAACCGTTTTGGACCGCGGACCAGTTGAGGGGTGCGGGCTCCATGCACGGGGAGGGCGGGACACCCCTGCGCTCGCAGGTGGGCATGTCACGCTAGTGGGCGGGCATGTTGTACTTCCGGAGGGGCGTGTCGCGCTTGCGGAGGGGCGTGTAATTACATCCATGTAATATCACCCCATATCCCAGTACATACAGGTGCAAACAGGATTTTACAACTGATTACATGTACCTTTTTTCTGACAGAAAACTACTGTGCTGCAACCAGAAAGAAGCCAAAAAGAAAAAGAGAGGGAAAGTATATGCATAAATTTGTTGTTGTTGTTTAGTCGTTAAGTCGTGTCCGACTCTTCATGACCCCATGGACCAGAGCACGCCAGGCCCTCCTGTCTTCCACTGCCTCCCGGAGTTGGGTCAAATTCATGTTGGTAGCTTCGATGACACTGTCCAAACATTTCGTCCTCTGTCGTCCCCTTCTCCTCTTGCCCTCACACTTTCCCAACATCAGGGTCTTTTCCAGGGAGTCTTCTCTTCTCATGAGATGGCCAAAGTATTGGAGCCTCAGCTTCAGGATCTGTCCTTCCAGTGAGCACTCAGGGTTGATTTCCTTCAGAATGGATAGGCTTGTTCTCCTTGCAGTCCAGGGGACTCTCAAGAGCCTCCTCCAGCACCACAATTCAAAAGCATCAATTCTTCGGTGGTCAGCCTTCTTTATGGTCCAGCTCTCACTTCCATACATCGCTACTGGGAAAACCATAGCTTTGACTATGCGGACCTTTGTTGGCAAGGTGATGTCTCTGTTTTTTAAGATGCTGTCTAGGTTTGTCATCGCTTTCCTCCCAAGAAGCAGGTGTCTTTTAATTTCGTGGCTGCTGTCACCATCTGCAGTGATCATGGAGCCCAAGAAAGTAAAATCTGTCACTGCCTCCATATCTTCCCCTTCTATTTCCCAGGAGGTGATGGGACCAGTGGCCATGATCTTAGTTTTTTGGATGTTGAGCTTCAGACCATTTTTTGCGCTCTCCTCTTTCACCCTCATTAAGAGGTTCTTTAATTCCTCCTCACTTTCTGCCCTCAGAGTGGTATCATCTGCATATCTGAGGTTGTTGATATTTATTCCGGCAATCTTAATTCCGGTTTGGGATTCATCCAGTCCTGCCTCTCGCATGATGTATTCTGCATATAAGTTAAATAAGCAGGGAGACAATATACAGCCTTGTCGTACTCCTTTCCCAATTTTGAACCAATCAGTTGTTCCATATCCAGTTCTAACTCTTGCTTCCTGTCCCACGTATAGATTTCTCAGGAGATAGATAAGGTGGTCAGGCACTCCCATTGCTTTAAGAACTTGCCATAGTTTGCTGTGGTCCACACAGTCAAAGGCTTTTGCGTAGTCAATGAAGCAGAAGTAGATGTTTTTCTGGAACTCTCTGGCTTTCTCCATAATCCAGCGCAGGTTAGCAATTTGGTCTCTAGTTTATCTGCCCCTTCGAAATCCAGCTTGTACTTCTGGGAGTTCTCAGTCCGCATACTGCTGAAGCCTACCTTGTAGGATTTTGAGCATAACCTTGCTAGCGTGTGAAATGAGTGCAATTGTACGGTAGTTGGAGCATTCTTTGGCACTGCCCTTCTTTGGGATTGGGATGTAGACTGATCTTTTCCAATCCTCTGGCCACTGCTGAGTTTTCCAAACTTGCTGGCATATTGAGTGTAGCACCTTAACAGCATCATCTTTTAAGATTTTAAATAGTTTGGCTGGTATGCCATCACTTCCACTAGCCTTGTTGTTAGCCTGCATTCTAAGGCTCACTTGACTTCACTCTCCAGGATGTCTGACTCAAGGTCAGCAACCACACTATCTGGGTTGCCCGGACATCCAGATCTTTCTGGTATAATTCCTCTGTGTATTCTTGCCACCTCTTCTTGATGTCTTCTGCTTCTGTTAGGTCCCTACAATTTTTGTCCTTTATCATGTCCATCATTGCACAAAGTGTTCCTTTGATATCTCCAATTTTCTTGAACAGATCTCTGGTTTTTCCCTTTCTATTATTTTCCTCTATTTCTTTGCACTGTTCATTTAAGAAGGCCCTCTTGTCTCTACTTGCTATTCTTTGGAAGTCTGCATTCAATTTTCTGTAACTTTCCCTATCTCCCTTGCATTTTGTTTCCCTTCTCTTCTCTGCTATTTGTAAGGCCTCGTTGGACAGCCACTTTGCTTTCTTGCATTTCCTTTTCTTTGGGATGGTTTTTGTTGCTGCCTCCTGTACAATGTTACGAGCCTCCATCCATAGTTCTTCAGGCACTCTGTCCACCAAATCGAGTTCCTTAAATCTGTTCTTCACTTCCACTGTGTATTCATAAGGGATTTGGTTTAGATTATACCTGACTAGCCCAGTGGTTTTTCCTACTTTCTTCAGTTTAAGCTTGAATTTTGCTATAAGAAGCTGATGATCAGAGCCACAACCAGTTCCAGGTCTTTTTTTTTTTTTTTTTTTTTTTTTTTTTTTTTTTTTTTTTGCTGACTGTATAGAGCTTCTCCATCTTTAGCTGCAGAGAACATAATCAATCTGATTTCGGTATTGCCCATCTGGTGATATCCATGTGTAGAGTCGCCTCTTGTGTTGTTGGAAAAGAGTGTTTGTGATGACCAGCTTGTTCTCTTGACAGAACTCTATTAGCCTTTCCTTCGTTTTGAACTCCAAGGCCAAACTTGCCTGTTGCAAGTTTGCATAGGACCATTTGCCAGATTCTGTTCTCAAATTTTTGTACTGAAAGATCTTGAGCATTTCTCCAGTTTTGTGCAGTTTCAGCCCTTGCTGCACCAGTAAGATGTGCAATTAGGTCTTTATTAAATAATTTTTCATTTCTATCCTTAAATATTGAAAATAATAATAAAGCTTCATTTTTAATTATTTTTTGATTCAACAATATTTCTATCCATTTAATTATTTCCCGCCAATATGTTTCATTTTAGTCAAAAGTGATATTTAAAAAGGCGGAACAGGTATTGATTAAACTGTCAGAGGAACTGCACCCTATGTTGAAAACCCTATTAGAGTTTCTTTAATCAGTTCCAATTTGAAGGCCCATAACAACATCAACAAATATGTGTGTGGGTGTGTTTGCTTGCTTTATATCCAGCTGTTGTTGAGCTGGAGCACAAGGTGTTTTATTCCACAAAGTACAACCAGCAGTACTTGAGATTGGACAATAACATTGGATTACACTTGTACCTTGTCACATGAACTGGCCTTTAACTCGTTTCTGTGTCCAGTTCAAAGTGTTTTTCTTTTTGTTTGGGACCAGGTTATTGAAGAATTGCTACCTCTTTAAGAGCTGGTGTAGCTTAGTGGGTTAGAGAAGCTGATTGTGGAACCTAGAGTTGGCAGTAAAGCTGATTGTGGAACCTAGAGTTGGGACTAGTAAACCACCTCTGGTAGTTCTTAATACCTAGAAAACCCATACCCTGAGACAATCTTTGGAGGCTTGTATCCAGGCATCCTCACAAAATGGTAATTTGTACTGTGTAAAGGATTGATACAGTGAATCTGGGCCATCCCAGTTTTGGAATATCCTTCTACAAGAGACTTAGCAGGCAGCTATAGCCTGGTCTGCTCAGTGCCCAGAAAGGATCTTTTAATTTTTTCAGTACATTTATGTTGTTTTAAACCTTACATTCTTTTAGTGTTCTACAGATCTTGTCTCATTTTTAGAGTTTAAGATTTGTGATATTTCTTTTGCTGCTGTGAGTTTTATTGTGTTTGTCTTACCTTCTGCTGATAGTTTTTAATGTTCTCTTTAGCTTTTATGTTTTTATCTTTATGTATCAGTTCTCTTTTATAGTAACCCTTGCCTCTAAACCTTTATTTGCGAGTTCCATAGAAATGTCATTAAACAAACAAACAAATCAACCAAAGAAGGGTTGGCCAGCAGTATTGAACAGCTGTGATAAAATGCTTGTTAATTGCCACCAAAAGTATCTGTGCATCTTGCAGCCCTTCCCATTTCAGAAAGCTTGGGGAAGTTCTTGTTTTGGATTTGGCAGTGGACATACTGACTGGGAGTTTCTGGGAGTGATACTCTAAGAAGAGAAATTTTCCCAGCTCTACAACTGCATGATTCGGTCTTACCTGTGTGATATCTCTGAACAAGTGAGCTACAGTCTATAAAAGCTTATGCCAAATACGTGAGACTTCAGAGTGTCTTATAAGACTTTATAAGTCTGTTTTTCCCTATATGATATGTATAAATGAGCAACAGGCATTTTCTTTTTCTGAAAGATTTATGTATCTGAAGAAATAACATTGTAAGAGGAGGGAATACATATTTGATTTAATATCTCATCAGACCCTGATTTCTCAGGTATGTGGCTCTGAAAGATTTACATTTATTTTTATTTATTTTATTTTATTGGACTTCTACCCCACCCATCTAGACCAAAGGTCTACTCTGGGAGGCATTACAAATTTAGCTGGGAAATACATGTCTGAAGGGATAATGCTGTAACAGGAGGAAGCACATGTGATTTCTAGAAAAAGAAATTAAATGAAAATTAAATTTAAAATAAGTTAAATGAAGGAAAGTTTTCTGCTCCCTCCTCCTTGTTGCAGCCACTTGATGGGTCAGGTTGTTCTCCTGAGTAATATGGAATAGGGGCTTGCAGGTTTACTGGGGAAGGAAGGAATCACCCCAGATTAGATTTGGATCCCTAGATAAGCTCCCTTACAGTTGGGAGTGGAGGAGTTTAAAAGCAACATTTCCAACCGCACAGATGCCTTGTCAGCCCTCCATCCCATTCCAGAAAAGCCAAACACGAATCTTCAGAATGAGCCGTTGCTATAGTTAGTGACTCTGCTGTTTATGAGTCCCAGAGCGTCATCATACCATTGCTCAGTTACAGATGACTCTTCAATAATAACTTTTCAAGCTCCGAACTAGTTATACAATTATGTTGATCCCTATTAATCTCTTTCTCTCAAAAATCACATGTGCTGTCAGCTCATGGCCCTTTCTTCAGCAGATCTGGCTCTTTGTATTTAAATCTTATTAGAACTCTATCAACGGATTCTATGGAATTAGAAAAGGAAGGAATCTGTAAAGATAGATGTGAGCTGAGCTTTTGATTATAGTGATCAAAACAGGAAAGAGAGTTCAAATGGTCAATGGAATTTTCCTGCATGTGTATGTTTTGTGTGAAGCACCAATACACCATCCAGATTATTGAGAGTGAATTGAAAGAGAAGCAACAAAATGTCATCAGCTTAAGAACTCTGGGTGGTAGGGCTGGAAATGATCTTGTGGTGCTGAATATGAGACATATATTTATTCACAAAGATGAAATAATAGAGTAATGCTTTTACTTTGTTCCTTTTCCAGGTCTTTACCATTTCATACTTCCTAATATCGCCTGCATTGTATGGCATCCTAAATACAGCATGCTAATAGTACTACTAGCCCTGGAGGACTGTATTACAGCAAGGAAGCTGTTTAAACAATATTAATATGTCAACAGATTCCTTTTAATATTTTTGAAATAAAAATCAAAGATTTTCTAACAATGAAGCTTTTGCTTAAGATCATATGAGACATGATGCAGAAAATCTGTAATGAGGATCTACAATAACATGTTTTGTTATTGTGTTTGTTTTTAAAACTTCAAATCATATACACATAGCCATTATTTTGGGGAAATGGCTTGAGGGAGGAGGATGTAATTCTTACCTAACACAGAGACTTTCAGGCTGCAGCTACACTGGCAAGCTGAATTGGAGTGATTCAATTTTGCTGCTGTTTGATTCACAGTCTCTTTCATGCTTGTATTCAGCTTAGGTGATCACATGGAGCTCTCAGATTGTTTTAGTCAATTTGATATGCTTCGATCCACACCCACAGTCCACAGTTCCCCTTTGATACTGTCCTCCTGCCAATCCCTTACTCTTCTTTTATGGTTTGCTCTCAAGCCAGTCACACTGTTTAAAGGGTTGCACAGCATTAGGGGGAAAGGGACCATTTCTCAAAATTCTCCATAACATACACACACATACACACATGCTGTGGAAACCTAGTAGTCTGGAGTTCGCCAGAGTTGTTTATACTTCATAATGAATCCTTTTTTCATAAAGTATTCTTCATAATGTATCCTCTTTTTTTTGTCTCTGCAGAGGTGATATAGTGCTAAACTAATATATCAATGCAAAATTGAGGAGGCACTAGGGAGACAGGTTGCTGGGGTGGGTGTTTCCATTGTCCCGAAACATCCCCCACAGCTTAGAACATGACCAGAACACCACCCAGAATCATGCCTCCCATCCTTTCATAAAACGAAACAAATGATCTCACAGGAAAAACACAATTTTAATTGTTCCATGTTGAAAAAAGTAGAAGCCCCAGTTGCAGAGGGGAAAATCCAGTTTGGAAGCAGAAAAGGACGGGCTGCTTTGCATTGACCTTTCCATTGTGTGATAATTGAAAAATACTTCAAATTCAACCATTGTGGTTCTAGAGCAAATCCTGGTGTATTTCTCAGTGTGGTCGCATCCTGATTCTGATGCCCATTCTGATCTCAGGAACAAGTTCTATTGCCTGTGGGAAACATTTTAAAATATTTAACTACAACCCTCCTAGGATTTCTACTATACAGTATTCAGAAAATACATTGCTGGCATTAAATGGTGACTATTGATACTGCAACATCAGCTAAAATTTTTGTCTATGAGGACAGATACATTTGTTTGCACAGAGCTTCTGTGATAAAATCCTGTCCATATGCCTAGGGGTTATTCAGTAAATTATTCAGTAAGTGTGCAGCACATACCCTGTTTCCCTGAAAATAAGACCTAACCTGAAAATAAGCCCTAGTATGATTTTTCAGGATGCTCATAATATAAGCCCTACCCCAAAAATAAGCCCCAGTTAAGTGAAACCCCACCCTCCACCATTATGCAGCAACCAGAAGAAGATGACATGACTGTATTTGAATAAATGTAGATTGTTGTACATGAAAAAAAAATAAGACATCCCCTGAAAATAAGCCCTAATGTGTTTTTTGGAGCAAAAAATTAATATAAGACCCTGTCTTATTTTCGGGGAAACACGGTACTTTATTAGCTTTTAAATAAGTGTTATTTTTGTCCAACACTACCAGAAGCTGAAGCTATACCGTATTTTTTTTTCATTGGAAATCAATGACAACTTAGAAGAAAAACTCGCTTGAAGGATCAATAAAACTTAACTTCTAATGTAGTACTGTGCACAACAGATATATTGTGACTTTGGATACAAGTGAAAAGTGCATTCCCTATTTAAGAGTAGATTGCAGTCTTCAAGAGGATAGTGATGATTGCTATATGATGAGTTACCAGCCACTGATTATTAGTACTCATTCTGGAATACTTACATAAGGCACAGCTGGGCACATTGTTGGTCATGGGGCCCAATGGGGAGCTGCCTCATTTTGTTGCCAGTTCAGAAATATGGGGGCTGCTGCCAACGCTGCTGACACTATCACAGTTCACCAGCCAATGCAATGGCTCTCTACCGTGCATGTGTGGGCTATGTGCTGTCATGTCAGAACTGACCCTAAAAGAGCTTTCAGAACAGGTGAGATCCTTAAAGAGTAGTTTTACCAATGCCACACACATACACCCCACGAGTTTCCATGGCTAAGCAGGGTTTTGAATTTAGGTCTCCAGAGTCCTAATCTGTAACGCTATTCACTACTCCACACTGGGTTGATTCCTAGATTATGTGGGAGGGAACAATATGGAGTACAGTAAGGGGTGGAGAAAACTCTGAGAAGGGTAAACTTCCCTTCTATAGAGTCCTGTAGATCAAGGATTGTTTTAGCGTGCAGTTGAACACAAAATATTCATATGGCAAAAAATTGTCCTATTTGAACCTCAAAGATATGCAGTTGCAGAAATGTAGAAAAAACAGATATGTTATGTGTAATTTGTTTATTAAGAATTTAAATGTCAGGTAGTATCATGACATTTAAATTCTTGACAGCCATGAGGAGGATGGCAAAGTCCCTTCCTTTGGGATCAACATTAATAAAGCTCATATTAAATATATGAGGGTTAGGAAGGACTTGATTTCCATACTGCAATCAAATGCCAAAACCATATTAAAATAATTCCTTTTTTAAAGCCAGAACCACCACCTCCTCCTCCTCCATCACCTCCTCTTCTTCATTTTAAAGACTAACTGCTATATTTTAATGTGAGCTTTCTTGGACAACTCCACTTCTTCAGACATAAAAACTCACAATAAAATATAGCAATTAGTCTTAAACATTTTTGTCTTCTTTATTTTTTATTTTTATTTTGTTCTGGCCTGATAACGCTACCACAGACTAACACAACTAACTCTTCTAAAACTTCTTCATTAATACTAAAAGTTTCTAGGCCCTATTGATGGCAGCATAACCACTCAGACTGAAGATTTGTGTTTGGTGCTTCCAGAATGGGCTGGAGATCTGACAGGGCATCCATACAGTCAGAAAAATTGCTTTTAAAAAAATCCTCTGTAGGGGAGCTTATCTGGGGATCCAAATCCAATCTGGGGTGGTTTCTCCCTTTCTTACCCTGTTTCCCCGAAAATAAGACCTAACCTGAAAACAAGCCCTAGTATAATTTTTCAGGATGCTCGTAATATAAGCCCTACTCCAAAAACAAGCCCTAGTTGAACGAAACCCCGCCCTCCAGCATTGTGCAGCAACCAGAAGAAGATATGACTGTGTTTGAATAAATGTAGATTGTTGTACATGAAAAAAGTAAAACATCCCCTGAAAATAAGCCCTAATGCATTTTTGGAGCAAAAATTAATATAACATCCTGTCTTATTTTTGGGAAAACATGGTAGTAAACCTCCAGGTTTCTGCTTTTTCCAGAGTAGCTAAGCTGTTTACAAAAGGGCCTTTGTTGTTATTGTTTTGTTGTTTTATTACTAATGGTACATACATTAATAAACTCAAAACTCTAAAGACCTTATGTTTGGATGGTGGCATGAATCATGTTTTTAAAGTGCCATATACTCTAATACTAGATAACTGACCTGTTATTCAGGTTTTATCCTGAAGACATCAGGATATTTAGTGATATAAACATTTACAAATTCATGAGTTCTCTGGTTCCATATATCCAGTGTTGATATGTCACAAGAAGTTTTTGTAGCATTTTTGCACTGACAAGTGAGATCAGTGCCATGGAGTTTTTGAAGCAGGGGGGCCTGTGCCAGCAGGTACATGGCTGGTTCTTTAGACACAGCTTTGAGGAATGTGCTTCTTGCATTAGACAGATGAATGTTTTCAGTCCAGTGAAGGTGCTGTGAGCTATTGCACTGCTTGCTACTGCACCTTAATTTTTCCATCTTAAAAATCTTTAAATTACTGTACTGAACAACCAATATGGCAGTATATCCAGATCTTCCACATATAGACAGTCCCAATTTTTAATATGAGTTTTATTAATGTCAATCCCAAAGACAGAGACTCTGCCATCCTTCTGTTGGCTGTCAAGATTGCTGAAATTTGAATCATGCCATGCAGTCACTGGAGATGACACCCCAGTGACTGTGTGAAATGGATAACACAGTCACTAGAGGTCGCATGAAAGCCCAGAAATTTGATGGGAATCCTGAATATTAGGAGAAATGTTCCTCTGTAGTTTTAAAAAATATACTTCCTAGTCTTGTTCCATGATGTGAAGGAATGGAGAGGGTCTCAAACCAACACAAAGCATGTTCTAGGATCTATTTCACCTACATTTTTTAGTAATTACTAGGTGAATTTAGATCAGTAGGTATGTGTTGTGCCACACATATTAGTGTGAACTTCAGGCTGAAAATAGTAATCAGCCTAAGGTCAGCCACTGAGTTCTATGTCAGAATGGAATTTGAACTTGGACCTTCTATTCCATCTCTCTCTCTCTCTCTCCCCCCCCCCCCCCCGCCCTTGTTTATGTTTGGTGATTTTTGCTTGAGGCAAATGAGACAATTGAATGGTTTTGTACAATTCTGTACTCCACCACCACTCAGTGGATACATTCTGCTACTGGAAGACAAATCAAATGATCCATTGACCTGAGGCAATAAGTATCTACAAAAGGTACCCAAGTAGGCTGTGTGTGTCAACAAAGAGTTTAGGTAGCCTATGTACCATGGCAGGTCAGGGCCAAAGCTATTATTAAGTAGCCCTAGGCATCAGATTGTGGGTTTCAAATTCTTTTTTAATTTTATTTCATTTTTTCCTGCCAAAGAGTGGTGCTTTTTGGGTTGTCTGCCTCAGGTGCCAAAATAATAACTGACCTTGGAAACTACATTTCTTGAATCGCAGGGGGTGGGCAGGTAGTATGCACTTTATTTTTCTTCCCCCTCAGGTAGCAAAATGTGTTAGACTGTCTCTGTCACCGTAAGGGTCAAAGTAAACCAGAAGTATTACTCATGAGCAATAAAGTTAAACATTTAGGTTTACTGTTAGATGCTGTTCTTAGTAAGTATATGCCACATAAGCAGAATATGCTGTAATACATATTTTTATTCTTAGTCATACATATACACACAATTTCACAATTTAGATAGTTATGCATTCCTCATTTTCTAGAGGCGAGAAGTTCAAGGGCAGCACTGAACGATTTAGTCCTTCTGGAGTCTTATGATGAGTTTAGAATATTTGATTTACAAATGTTCAAGTAAAGCATAGTGAAACCAAATATACTCTTATAACAGATAGCACAGTTAGTAGTTCTGCATCAGTTAGGAATCAGGCCCGTATTCAGCCAGGCCACTGACCTATCTAACTCAGTACTATTGATGTTAACTGACAGTGGCTCTCTGGAACTTCAAGGTAGAAATTTTTTCCAGCCCTGTCTGGAAGTGCAAGGGGATCATCCTGGAACCTTCTGCATACAAATCAACTGTTTTACTTCTGAGCTACAGACACCAGAGACAGCCTTTGCACTCTGCAGTGCTTCATCTTCATCCAGTTCTCACTTTGCATATCTCTCTCCAGATTCAAAACTACTCCCAACTGCTCTTTGCAATCAGAAAGTCTCTTGCTTTAACTCCTGGACTACTTGTAAGAACATGTTCAACCAACTATTTCTGACCATTGTAAAATCAGTATATTTATATTGAATATACATTGTAAAATCACTGTATCTTTACAGTGAGTATACCATGGCAATATAAATATAGATTCCCCTGCCCCCAGACAACACCACAGAAAAGCCAGTTTGACAGCTGATGTATGGTCTCATATTTACCTCTCATGCCAAGGTGGAGGTTAAGGTTGAAGACTAATGTGAAAATATTGATTTTTTGTGTGTTTTAACCTGTCATACCTCCCTTTCCCTCTTGCACCCTAAATAATATGTTGCTTGTTCTTATTCGTGTGGATATAAATCCAAGCTTTCTTGGTTCTTGACTTCAAAAATCCCTGCCTCGTGACAACACAAGGTTCCAAAGGGTAGTCAAGCGAATGCCCCAGAGTTTATAATGCGACCGTGCCAATTTCAGTACTGATTTATTGAAACTCTGGCTGCAGCATTTAGATTTTGTGCCTGCCAAACGATGTGGTTGGAATGCCCAGATATTTTCCCATGTGAATAACAGGAATACCAAAAAAAAATTATCTGGAAGAATTCACAGCATTAACCTTCCCTCATATGCACTCCGCCCCTCCTCCTCTCCCTTTCCAACTGTATGTTAAGCAAACACTCCAGCTTCTTGCTTCTTTCAGAATGTTTCATCTGTGGTTATTCAACAACAAGATTTTTGAAGTGACTACATTGCACAATTTGTAGGTTCTAGAACTTTTCTTCTGCTTTCCTTCTTTCTCATACACCTCTTTCTCTGGAATGTCTATGTTTCAAACAAGCTGCTGACTTTGAACTCTTACTATGTGTGCTACCAAGTAGGAGGGCATTTTATTTTCTTTCTGGAATGAAGGAGCCAATTTATACCCTTTTATGGATTTTTTTTTATTACTACAGTGGAAATATTTTCTCAAATAAAGACTCCCTTGTCTATAAGCCGTTGTGTGTTGCTACTAACAATTCCACTTGTTGCACAGAGGGAGTATTTTGGGAAGCTTTATCAAACATAATAATTAACACTTACCATTTTTTCCCTACACAATTAAAGACCACTGTATTTCATGACTGTACAACTGATTAAGAAAGCAAAAAAGAAAGGCAACATGAAAAATAGATGTGGCATTATATATTTTTTTTAAATGCCCAAATTTGTCCCAAAAGCTTCTCAAACATTCTAAAGCTTGCTTGGCCATGTTTGTTTCAGGCCTTCTTCACACACTAGTAGTGGGCAGGATAACTCAGTGAGTTGGTTGCTTGGCTGCAGAGCCTGGGGTTGGGAGTTTGAATCTCTCACTGTGCCTCCCAGAAGAAAAGCAAGCCTGCATAGCCTGGGGCAATCTGCAAAATCCAAGAGAGCCTCCAGATGAAAGAACTGGCAAACCCCTTTTGAGTACTCTATGCCTAGAAAACCCTGGGAAAGGTAACCATGAATAAAAATTAATGTCACATAATTAATCAATCATACACTAATAAACAAACAAGCAGTACTCAGGAATTATAATCTGGATGTAGAAAACACATGAGGAAAAAGGGACTGCACACACTCTGTCCCCTGCACTACTATCCTCCACAGAGCTCAAGGCAATGTATAGGACTCTCTTCCTGCCCGATCTCTGAGAGATTGGGACTGGCCCAAGGTCACCCAGTGTGTTTCATAGTAGAATGGAGACTAAAACCTGGATCTCCCAAATCTCAGTCCATCCCTTTAACCATTACACATCACTGCCATTTCGATCATCTTTCCATTTTCATCACTCTGTGTAGGTGACTTTCCACAGTTGAACAATGACACTTACTGTACCTATGGAGGCTCTCCACAGCTATGAAACCATGGTAGAATGACATAGAGGCCATGCATTGACATAGGTAGCTTTACGTGTAATCCCAGATCCAGCTGTAATGTCACAATGACAATAATATCAAATACAATACATATAAGAGATGGGATGAGACCCCCAAATGTCATCCATTTGTGATACATAATATTCATTATGCAAGTGCAGAAATTAGTACTGGCTATGGTATTTGGTGGATAGATGAAGCCGGCATAGGTATTCAGTTTATGTTGTCCACAGGAAATGTGGAAACCTAGTAACCATTTTATGACGAGGTTGAAAAAATCTGAAGTTCTGGACATATTCTATATTGATTATCTCATTTTACTGTACCTGGTATACAGTAATGTGTGAGTGGCCTTTATGAATGCTCAAAGAAGGCTAGACTAGTTTTCCAAGAGATGAATAAACATCTCCAAGTTCAGAAAAGGTACTTATGCTGGCTGGGGAATGTGGGAGTTGTAGTTTAAAAAGTAACCTTCTTGACCTTCAGAATATTTGTACCATGGCAGTTGCTCTCTTTCTGCTACAAACTCCATTTCTGTGAGTTTCTTTCAGTCAGCCTCTCAAGAATATATGGGGGGGGGGGGGAGAATAACATCCATATTTATGCAAATTAGGAACACAAATACATTTTTCTCTTGGCATATTTTATTCTGATCATTTGGGCTGCATATTCTGCTCTTCTAGTCTTAAAACCAAGCTGTTTTCAAATTGCTTGGTCTGTGAGCATCATGAAACAGCCACTATCTGTAATAAACAGTACTTTCAGGAGGTGAACATTCTTGTTTTATAACCACCATCTCCTGTTATCACAGTTCTCCACTGCTGCAGAATGAATGGCACTTAACGAAACCTACACACTTGGTGTCAGAGGAAACAAAGGGAAAATAGATCTTCAGTTAAAAAAAAAAGTTGCACATACTCAAAGAGCAGATACATTCTCGACTACAACAGAGAATGTTCTTTCCCCCTAGTCCGAATTAGTATTAAAGCATTTTCAGATATCAAAAACTGTCATTTGTAAATATTTTTGGAGCAATATTTGTCTCCTTTTAGGAAAAAAACTGCCAGTACCTGTTTAGAAACCCAAGCAACAGGGCCCACTTTGCCAAGGAAAAAAGGGTCAATATAAACATCCGAGAGTTGAGCATATGCAGAATTACTTTTAGACAACAACTCCCAGATATCCTCCTCGATATCTCAGCCGCCTTTGATACCGTCGACCACGGTATCCTCCTGAGGAGGGTCTCCGAGTTGGGAATCGGTGGTCAGGCGTTGGCCTGGCTCCGGTCCTTCCTGGGGGACCGTCCTCAGAGAGTTCAGCTTGGGGAGCATGAGTCGGCCCCGTGGAGCCTCAATTGTGGGGTTCCGCAGGGTTCAACCATCTCTCCAATGCTGTTTAACATCTATATGAGGCCGCTGGGAGAGGTTATCAGGGGGTGTGGAGCATTGTGCCATCAATATGCCAATGACACGCAGCTCTACATCTCCTTTTTGCCAACTACAGTGGATGCCGTTCTGTCCCTGCAGCGCTGCCTGGGGTCTGTATTGCAATGGATGCAGGAAAATGGGCTGAGGCTGAACCCGGACAAGATGGAGGTCCTGAGGGTCGGGGGGCCTACCATCAGCGGTTTGGGAAACTCCCTCTCTTTTGGGGGGGGTGACTCTCACCGCGAAGAGTGAGGTGCGCAGCTTGGGGGTCTATCTGGACCAGGCGCTTGCCATGGAATCCCAGGTAGCGTCAGTGGTCCGCACCGCTTATTTCCATCTCTGGCGGATAGCCCAGCTGCGTCCCTATCTAGATGTTGGGTCGCTCACCACTTTGGTCCATGCGCTCGTAATCTCGAGATTAGACTACTGTAATGCTCTATACGTGGGGCTGCCTTTGAGATCTATGCGGAAACTCCAGATGGTGCAGAATGAGGCAGCCAGACTTCTCAGTGGGGTAAGGAAACATCAACATATTACTCCCATTCTGGCCACCTTGCATTGGCTGCCCGTTTGGTTCCGCGTAGATTTCAAAGTTTTAATGCTTACGTATAAAGCCCTAAACGGTTTAGGGCCTCGTTACCTGACGGAACGCCTTCTCCCACCTAGATCTACCCGTATCACCCGATCTAGCCAGGAGGTGAGGCTGAGGAGCCTAATGCCGAGGGAGGCCCGGAAGGAAAAAAACAAGAAACCGGGCCTTCTCGGCAGTGGCTCCTCGTCTTTGGAACAGCCTCCCTCCTGAGATTCGCATGGCCCCGTCGCTGGGCATCTTTAAATGCCAACTGAAAACCTGGCTGTTTAAGCAAGCCTTCCCTCCACTTACCGTCTGAATTTTGTTATTTTGTGTTTTCTCCCATCTTGGATCATTGTTTATTTAGTAATATATTGTTATGATTTTAAATTGTTAAATTGTTACGTGATATGTTGTTACCCGCCCAGAGTAGTCTATATGACTAGATGGGCGGGCTATAAATGTAATAAATAAATAAAATAAATAAAGAATTCCCAATGAGCATAATAGCCATGTTGTCTGAGAAATTATGGGCACTGTAATTGAACAAAGGAACATTGGCAGACTGTGCTTGAAAACAGGTTTTAAAAGGAAGGGAGGATTCATAAACTCTGAATAACATACAACAGGGATGGGGTCAAGGCTGGCCTTTCCATCTGGCCATGGAGATGCCCAAGATAACTATGTCTCCTTTTTCCAGGATACCAACAAATGGTTGTTTGCTAGATTTTATATGTGGTTTCTTCCATTCTTGAAGTACCTCTTCCAAAGTCTGCTTACCAGCAGTGAGAGCTTTAAGCTACCATGCGATGGTATATTTGGTGCCATATTTAAACTCCTCCCCCAATGGAATGAAGCCCCCCCCCCCTTCAAACTTCTCAGCCCAGTGAGAATCATATTATTGTCAGCAGCAGATTGTCATTAACTGAAGAGTTCCTTTTCTGATTTGGGAATGCAAATAGGTTGCTCACAAGAGAAGTCACTCACATCTCAAAACTAAAAAAAGGAATTACCGGCAATCTGCCGCTGATGATGACATCATTGCTGTTATTCAGGAGGAGCTGTACAACAGGATACTGGCCTCTGAAACTGAATACAGCCCTTAAGTTGAAAGAGGTGTCCTCTTCCCTTGGTGTACAGTTGAGTGGTGATGCATACAGGCCTGAGGAGGAGAAACACAACTCCCCTTTTAAAATGGTACATTTGTCTGCACCTTCTCAAGTGGGACATATCCCCTTCCTCTCTCTCTCTCTCTCTCTCTCTCTTTTTTTTTTTTTTGCTTTTCTTTGCCCCTACTTCCCTTTTTTTAAAAAAAATTATATATCTACATCGCTGTGTCAGCAAAATGCCCTTGCTCGCCTTTTGCGGTGCCCAGTGGCTCCCTGGGGTTCTGCCAAACCAGCCAGGAGCAATGCTGAAGCTTTTCTTTGTTTTTGTTTGTTTGTTTGTTTGTTTGCTTGCTTGTTTGTTTGTTTTTTGCCGAGTTAGTGGCAGCGTCACTTGTGCTGCTGCTCTTCTGGCTCTGGCTCCTTCATGCTTCTTTGCTTCCAGTTCCATCCCGCACCCCTCGCCAATCCACCTGCTCCGCCACTGCTGTCACCAGCACTCAGGAGAATGAAAAAGTTTGGGAACCACTGAAGTAGGGGACTGATGCTCCACATGCTTCCTTTCAGCCATTCCTGGAGGACTTTGGGCGAGTTTCCTACTATTATACCTGTCTCCCTCTACTTCTCAAATAGCCTTCAACTTCCTCCTTCAACTTCCCTCATCAACCCCCTTCTCCCTCTCCCTTTACAATCCTCAAGTACGTCAAACCCTATTTGACAGAAGCATACCAATGTGCTAACATTTCACTTTGAACTTTGAACTTTTTTTAAAAAAAGAAAAAAGAAGTCAGATGGCAACTGTTGGGAGACATGGACCTGCACGCCAGATGTATAGGAAATAAATTGATTTAGGAGTACACACTCCATGAAATACAGGTACTAATGCATGGTGAAAAACGGAAGCCCTAGTGCTGTGCCAGAAAAAAGCAGGGCAGCTCTAAAAGGGGGCAGGATGGAGCACTCTAAGTCAAAACACATGTGGAACCAAACTGCACCAGAAGCGATCCAGACAGTAATCTTTATACCCATCTGGACAATCCCTAAAATGCCCATTTATCCAGCTTTGTGCAACAGCCTTCTTAGGAGGGATCCAAAGGCAGCAACAACCTACTTCATGGGGAAATCTCATGATGGATCTATTGCATGATTATATTTCATAATGGTAATGATGAGAATGATGGTAGAGGAGGAGGGTGCATTTTCCCTCTTGCTTACATTATGTTGTGGTGGCCTGTTTCTTTCTGTTTCTCTTTTTAAAAATAGTCAGCAGGCTATGTGCTTCCACAGTAATGCAAGGTGAAATTGATAAAGTTACTCTAGATTTTTCCACATGACTTTGTCGGTTTCATTTCAAAGGAAGCCAAGTGTAAGTAAAGTTAGTCAGAATCATCCTCTATTCACCTCGGTTGAAATCCTGTGGTTGAAATCTCCAGGCAAAAGAGAGGAGGCCTTAGTGGTGCCATTTCGCAGGAACCATGCTCAGTGGCTTCTCCTGTCTTGACTTCAACTAAACTTTCTAGGGATAAAAACATAAAAGAGACCTAATCAATTTTTCCCCTACTTTAGACAGTAGAAATCAAACTGGCAAAATTGTGTTTAGCTTAGAAAATAAAAGGCATTAGTAGTTAGTTGTAATTGATTTCTCTCAACCCCCATAATTAAAGTGTAAGTAAGTTATGTTATTAACAGATAATTTCATTCCTCTGGAGGTGAGGAAGGGAAAACCTTTGAAGCTACTTTTATGGTTACAAAACTATGGCCTCACTAAATAATGGAGGAGGAATATCACACGGTTTTGTGCTTCTGCCTTGTGTTTTGTCGTGGATGTTGAGGCAATAATTAGGTGGAGAGTGCATTTTGTACCAGAGCCCAGCATCTTGTAACAGTCAGCTTTTAAACAACTAAACTGTAACTACTTAGTTACTTTAGAGAAGGGGGCATGGTGAATCATTTTAAACTATTAACTCTAATTATATCATAGTAACTATTTCTTAGCCTTGGCACTCAAATTGTAACTGGTTCATTTAACAAAGTCATTTTCCAAGATCACAATCAACATCAGCATCTATTGTTGGTTTATTCGTTGTGTTGAGTCAAGAACAAGAAGTTTATTATGCAGATGAATATTAAACTGATCTAGAATGAATTTTCTTGGTGCAGTTTTGACTAGCCTTTCCATACCTACTGTCTGATTCAGATTCTTCAACCCAGAACTCAGTTCAGAGGAAATGGGACTATAGAACAAAGGTGACTTTAAACTATTTTTGCTTCTCACAGTATGTTCCAATCCCAGCCTGCTTTAAATGTTGCTTGTTTGGCAAAAGCCACTCAAGGACAGCTATGACAGCCAAGAATAACTGGGTGTATTGTGTGCTAGTTGTAATCCAGTCTTTTTAGGATATTTTCTTCCATAAGGCTTTGCTAGGCTGAGGCTGTGCATATGCAGAAACTCTGATGAGGAGCTCTTTCTGCATATGAGTCTGAGGACTCCCCCACCTCTCCTTGCTCCTGACCATTGCTTGTTTTCAATTATTTTCACTCTTTTTAATGTATATCTTAAAATAATCTGAGTTTATGGAGAATAAACAAGCATATCATGGTACTTCTTGAGGTCTTCTCTTTTCTGCTTATCATCAGTGCTATCCTACATGTTTCCATCTTGGATCTTGGGTATGAGCTAGTTCCTCTCTAGCCTCTAGTATTCTCCTCACCCCTATCCATCTGTTTCCATGACTGTGGCTTTAGGTTTTGGGTGGCAATTAAAGAGAGAACAATGGTGATTTCTTCTGGAGATAGCAGACTCAGGAAGAAGTAATTCACTGTGGAGAAGCAGCTATAGAATGATTATGTCAAAACAAATTGAACTCTTTAAAAAAAATAGAAAAATGATCAGAAATGATTAAACCATCCAGACTCTTCAAAAAAAGCAACATTTTAAAGTAATGACTACTTTATTTGTTTGTTTATATTTCTATCCCACAGATCTTATGACTAGGCACTACTCTGGGTGGCTAACAGCAATAAAAAAAGTATTTACATGTTACACCAATATTTAACACACTTGTGTCCACATTCAAGTGAGGAAAAAAGCCATTGTCATTTCCTTATTAATCATTTTTAAAAATTATGTTACAGACAGTGTCGTTTCTGGTAATGTACCAATTTCCAGGCCATGTAGTATTTTCAGACCTGTCCTCTGTCTTCCAGCATGTGACTGTTACTCTACTCCTCCCTACCCCTGCTTCCTGATGACACCGCCTAAATGCCTATTAGTAGGGTCAGCCTTGACTTACGCTAGCTGGATAAAAAAAAAAGATTACCATGAAGCACTTAGTCTTATGATTAGCACAAAGAAGATACATTGCTCTGCTCCGTATTGTACTAGACTTTTCAGACCCAAATTGAAAATAAAATTAATGTGAGTTTCTGAGATACCATCTTGGAAAGCATAATGAGTTAACATATTTCATGTAACTCCAGTGTGGAACTGGAAATGGAAGAGGGGGTTTAAAGCATTTAGCTAGACAAAGATTATGTCAAATATTCCAGTCATGTCATGGAAATTTCCTGTTATCTTCAGTATTACCGGTGCCCATTTCCCATTGTACTTCTACACCAAAGGGACCTCCTCTGCAATTCTGATGTTTCCCTGTTAGCGCTGATCTGTGGTATCTCTGTAGTTTGAGGGGCCTCTGATCTTTAGCATATAGTTGTGTGATTGTCTTAATAACACTGAATGTAGGGCCCACAACATTATTAAATTAGCATGTTTTACTATCTGGCTGAAGGGGAAATATATCTAAGAATTATTTGGAAGACTTGTAGAAGGGAGAGTTATAAATTGGAGTTATTGCATGATTTAGTTTTCATGGGAAACATTTGTGTTATGGGAACTTGATTGTCAAGCCAGTGACAGCCTTGAATAAGACTTCTTGGCTAAGAACATGGCAGAGGAGGAAAGCGTTACACTCCCTTCCCTTGTGCACCACAGTCCCAAACCTAACAGTTCACCTGTTATTTACACTTGTGTGAATATTCACACAACTTTAAGCAATGCATTTAATGACATATTATCAGCTGTCCATTAATTCTTGTTAAACTATAGTGCTATCTTTTTTTGAGGGGTTTATGGCCAAAGCTCTTGGCAGATCATCTGCCCTCACCCCACATGAGAACATAAATGGAGACACCACTCTAGGCTTTTGGGAAGGCTGGGACAAGGAGAGGCTAGGTGTTGCGGGTGAGTGGGGTGACAGGGAACAGCCGTTCAGAGGGCACAATAGTGGGATTAAATAAAGGAACCTGGAGGCAAAATGCCAGGATCTTCTGCGTCTGCAATGCCCAGTGAGGGGTCAGCTGAGGAGACCTGAGGGTCTACAGCAGAGGAGCTACAGCTCATCCTCTGCACGTTCAGAAAGCTGGTCTGGGAGAAGGATGATGACTTGTAGCAGGAGCCTCTGAGCTACTTCCCAGCAGTTATGGGCAGAGACCAGGGGAGAGGGGTGTCTACTACCCCATCCCGGGGAAGGGCACCAGACCCAACTCCATGGTGCCTGAAATGGCCAATGGGTTCAGTGGCAGCCACCCCAACTCAGCTGGTGGTGCAAATGCCAGCGCAAGAGGAGAACATTTGCCAAATAATGGAAGACAGCCAATACCAACACCCACCTCTACCAGCCTTCACTGAAAGGTTCCGAGCCCAGCCCTGAACTGGGCTTTTTCATTACATGGACTGCCTCAGTGAAGGGAACTGAGGCCAGTACAGAACTAACTGACTGTATCCAGGGGACTAGTGTGCGAAACTCAGTCCACTGGAGTATGGCAGGGCAATGATGGAGAACCACTGTGCAAAACACATAGTTCAGTAAAGAGTCATCTCACCATGGAAAAAAGTGGGTTGACAAAAGAATTTTTGTTCAGTATTAATAAGTATAAACCCAGGTCAAAATTGGTGCTGTTCAGGCCAGTACTTAGTGTTATGATAAAGGAGAAACTGGGATGAATTTAAAAGCCCTGTAGAACTACGAAGACTGCAACTTTACACTGGTGAGAAGAGGGCAATCAAGGTTTTGAAATGAGTTGGGATGTTTTAGCTATTTTATAAATATCATTAAGACAGAGATTCAGTCAGTAGATCAGTCTTGGTACACTGTGTAAATACCATGGTACTTTGCTACCTAAGGAAAGCCAAAAGCCAATTAGAGCTTGATAGAGAAACAGCAACCTTGTCCTTCATATCCTCCCAATTGCTGCATATCGTTCCTTCTTAGTCGAGCTGCCTTACTGAAGTTAAGATATATGCCCAGGATTAGAAAAATCTATTTTCTGTTAGCAGCTGTGACCAAAAAAAAAGGACACTTGTGACCTGGGGTTTGTAGAGGTGGAAGTCTAAAACATTTTATTGAAGCATGAAAAAGAGCCAACTGCGGTCAACAAAAACAGTTCTGTGCATTTATTGGTCAGAGTTCACATCTGTCCTTAAGCCATTTTCCAACACATCAGGTTAGTACAGTTAATATACACCAATCCGCTCCAACTTATGTACCCAACTCTACCATACACAATGGCAGGGCTGATGCAAAACCAAGCAAAAGAAAGCTGCAACAGTAGAAGCTGATCCACAAGGCCAAGTGGAGTGATGCTCTGCCACTGCCTCCACCACATGTTGGCAAGAAAGGATGGTAGAGGCAACATGGCTTCTCCTAGAATATGGCAATGTGGAACCCCACTGAACCAACATAACAAACGGTTCTTCTGTTCACCAGTAGATGTTAAATATTAAGGAGCCACGCAGCAATACCATTGTAAGGGAGATGGATAGGAACAAAACCAGAATTAGGCCCATTTAATGTTGGCTTGGCCTTCCTTTTGGTTGGTCACCCTCCCTTGCTTAAAGCTGTAAGTAGGAGTTTTGGCACCCAGGCTTGGCTGGGTTTGGCACTGTCAAAAATCAAAGTTAAAAAGGGGGAAAGTATGGCACCTCATCCTTGGCATACTTTGAGCACTCCTCCTTCATTCCCCATCTCTCTCAGTGCCTCTGACTGGAGGGTGCTGGGCCTAGGTCACTGTGGGACCTGTATGGCAAGCCAGCACTGCCCTGCTCCCCATCCCACATCCTGGGTCTCCCTCCTTCTTCTTTCACTCACTAGACAAAGTCTGGGAGTACTGGGAGAGATTGACCTCACCAGGATTGGAGAAGGACAAGATCTTAGGTGCTCTAAATTGGTGGGGGAAAGCTTCACTTGTTTTGCATGCTGTCTTTTCACCACCAATCCACATGCCATCAATAAAGTAAATGTAATCTTGCTGACCTTGAGCCAGACATTCTGGAGAGTGAAGTCAAGAGGGCCTTAGAAAGCATGGCTAACAACAAGGCCAGTGGAGGTGATGGCATTCCAGTTAAACTATTTAAAATCTTAAAAGACGACGTTGTTAAGGTGCTACACTCAATATGCCAGCAAGTTTGGAAAACTCAGCAGTGGCCAGAGGATTGGAAAAGATCAGTCTACATCCCAATCCCAAAGAAGGGCAGTGCCAAAGAATGCTCCAACTACCGTACAATTGCACTCATTTCACACGCTAGCAAGGTTATGCTCAAAATCCTACAAGGTAGGCTTCAGCAGTATGCGGACCGAGAACTCCCAGAAGTACAAGCTGGATTTCGAAGGGGCAGATAAACTAGAGACCAAATTGCTAACCTGCGCTGGATTATGGAGAAAGCCAGAGAGTTCCAGAAAAACATCTACTTCTGCTTCATTGACTACGCAAAAGCCTTTGACTGTGTGGACCACAACAAACTATGGCAAGTCCTTAAAGAAATGGGAGTGCCTGACCACCTTATCTACCTCCTGAGAAATCTATATGTGAGACAGGAAGCAACAGTTAGAACTGGATATGGAACAACTGATTGGTTCAGAATTGGGAAAGGAGTACGACTAGGCTGTATATATTGTCTCCCTGCTTATTTAACTTGTGTGCAGAATACATCATGCGAGAGGCAGGACTGGAGGAATCCCAAGCCGGAATTAAGATTGCCGGAAGAAATATCAACAACCTTAGATATGCAGATGATACCACTCTGATGGCAGAAAGTGAGGAGGAATTAAAGAACCTCTTAATGAGGGTGAAAGAGGAGAGCGCAAAAAATGGTCTGAAGCTCAACATCAAAAAAACGAAGATCATGGCCACTGGTCCCATCACCTCCTGGCAAATAGAAGGGGAAGATATGGAGGCAGTGACAGATTTTACTTTCTTGGGCTCCATGATCACTGCAGATGGTGACAGCAGCCACGAAATTAAAAGACGCCTGCTTCTTGGAAGGAAAGTGATGGACAAACCTAGACAGCATCTTAAAAAGCAGAGACATCACCTTGCCGACAAAGGTCCGCATAGTCAAAGCTATGGTTTTTCCAAGTAGCGATGTATGGAAGTGAGAACTGGACCATAAAGAAGGCTGAGCGCCAAAGAATTGATGCTTTTGAATTGTGGTGCTGGAGGAGACTCTTGAGAGTCCCCTGGACTGCAAAGAGAACAAACCTATCCATTTTGAAGGAAATCAACCCTGAGTGCTCACTGGAAGGACAGATCCTGAAGCTGAGGCTCCAATACTTTGGCCATCTCATGAGAAGAGAAGACTCCCTGGAAAACACCCTTATGTTGGGAAAGTGTGAAGGCAAGAGGAGAAGGGGACGACAGAGGATGAGATGGTTGGACAGTGTCACCGAAGCTACCAACATGAATTTGACCAAACTCCGGGAGGCAGTGGAAGACAGGAGGGCCTGGCGTGCTCTGGTCCATGGGGTCACGAAGAGTCGGACACGACTTAACGACCTAAACAACAACAACAATCTTGCTGCTCCTTCTGTCCTCTCCCCGCTTCTCCAATAATAGGCATGTAAGGAATTCTGGAATTTGAGTGATTGAGGAAGAAGAAATACACTTTTATGGCAGCTTTTGTTGCAGAGTTTGGAATTTCTGGTAAAATTCTTTTTGCTATGCAGTAGAAATACAAAGACTCACGGAGGAGAATTGCTTCAGGTTCCTCAGAGTCCACCCAGTTTTCATTAACTGGCACTTAAAGTCTCAGCAACTCACTCTGAGACATTTGTAGGAGAAAGAATAAAAAAGATTTACTTACAGCTGCTTGAAATTACAGACTTGGGTGTGCTGCTTTCTTTACTGTACTCATACTTAGCAACTAATTGAACTGGTCAACAGCAAACAAACAACTGCCACCAGTGGGACTAAAGAGAAGGAAAGAAACATTCGGCAGAAAGGCAGTTCTCTCTTCGAAATCAAAGGCTGGAAAGAATTATTGGTTAGTGCTGGATAGACACACAGTCACCCCAGTCACACAAACAACAGACAGCATGCAAGGTTGCAAATAAAACTCCAACAATTTTCTCTATCCTGGATGTGAAGATGGGTTAGCTGCAAAACCAAGTAGTTTTGCGTGCTTTGCACTCTGGGTGAAAGCCAGGGTTGCACCACCATAGATGTGGTTCCAGCCCTACTAGTCCCAATAGGCACTAGCTGCCACTGGCTACAACCTTTTAGGAAAAGGAAAAGGTCCATACAACATATTTCTGGTATCTCTTTCATCAGTTAATTAATGGCAGAAGGATCTTAGAGTAGTTTCAGCTGAGGTTTTTCATATGTAATTGTCATACCTTCTTTCAGCAATTTTACCAAGTTCCACAGGCTGTCATTATTCAGTTACAGTCCTCCCAAATTTTTCCCATCACTTTCGCCATCATTTTTCCTATTGCATAAAATATGTTGAAGAGAGAGACAGTGGCTGTGAATATGTGAAGAGGAGAATGTATGACTGAGGTACAATGGATCAGTGGGTGGAGTTATTTATGGGAAGGAAGCTGACATATTCCCATCCTTTCTCCAGTGCTTGTCTGCATTTTTTATTTCAGAGCTATCAATTACGTTTACTTAGAAGTAAAACTTAGGTGCAATCTTCTCCTTCCTTCCTTCCTTCCTTCCTTCCTTCCTTCCTTCCTTCCTTCCTTCCTTCCTTCCTTCCTTCCTTCCACAGTAGCGTTATGGCAAAACAGTGCAACTGACAGCTGGGAAACAGCAATTCGGTCACTTTTCTAGCTGGATTCTCAAACTGATTAGATCTGTAATGAAATTGATTGGTTTGGGTTGTGCAGTTCCATTCAGTTGTCTGGGCATCCTTAAACAAAATGGGGCTTACAACTCAATTTGTAATCATTTTTACCTCAAAGTAACCTTAACCGCAATCTTCTTGATGTGTGCTGAGGGTGCGTTAAAAAACCCCAAACAAACCATTTTAAACACACACATATGTTAAAAATGGCTTTGAGACACTCCAAAATCTTGAGAGAAGGATGTGTCTGGGGAAAAAAGGGAAAGGGGAAGGAACCCTGTCTGGGAGCATTGTAAGACAAAAATCTTTCGTCAGCAGTGTTCCCAGTCTATGTATGCAATTAAATAGATGCATGTGCAATCATTACATGTGATGCCCTGCATACCGGTTGTAAGGTTCTCTTTGTTTAGGGATTTTGAATATCTCCTGGCTGTGAGAAAACAAATGCCATAGAGTTTTGTGTGTCTTGTTCATATTCAGGACTGGATTAACCAATACGTGCAAGATTAGCTAAATGCCAAGCAAGACCTACGGCAACAGCACCAATTCTGATTTTTGCAGGGGCCTAAGTGCCTCCTGGCTTTTGGGGCCATTCAAATTGCCAATTCAAACAAGATGTTTTTTCTTCATTACACAGGAATGATCACAGGATGATCCCAGAAACATGTTTGTCTTTCTGTCATATTATAAATTACTTAGCAGTCAAGCAATCATGGATATAGTCAATGCCAGCAATTCTTGTTTAGTTTATTTATTATTTATTTTATTTAAATTATTTTAACCCACCGTTCTCTTTAAAAAAAACCAACGCCAAAAGGCCAGGAGGCATTTATTGGGGGGGGGGGGGGGAAGTCTGGAGATGGAAGAATGGAGTAGATGTTTAGCAGAACACAAAGAATGATGATGACCAGTATGCCCAATGAAGCCCTTTCTGATAGTGTGCATGGTTAAAAGGTACAGTCCTGTCTCCAGCAGCTTTTCCTTCTCCAGTCAAAGGAAAGTTTGCTCTAAGCACAGCCCTATTCAGGCACTGAGAAGCCATGTAGAAAACATGTGAAGAGGGAAGCACTCTAGTCCTGCCCTCCTTAGCCAACACTTCAGTTGCCCTCCGGCACATGGAGGGCAAAGAATCTGAAGAGAACAGGGCACTGAAACTCTCCATGTGAGTTCAGATCCTGGAAAATCAGGATCCCAAATCATATGGAAAAGGTCCATAGATAGTAGAGGTCTCTCTTTTCAGACTTCTTGACTCTCACAAATAAGAGAATAATGGAACTGGAAAGAGAGGGAAGTTGGGCTATAGCATTTCCCTATTTGTGCATGGTGTATTATATGGTCTCTAAATCCTGAATAGGGTTTAAGGCAAAGTCTTCTCTAATAAGAAAAGCAAAAGCAACCATATGTACTACTAGCAGGTAGAAAGTACTCCACTGGACTTGCTGGGAGCCACCACTCCCCGTGTTCTGTTAACATAACCTCCTTTTAGTTTTCAGACTCCTTCTTCAACAAAGTGCCCCCGGCCTTCTGAAGTTCTTTTCGCACCTAACTGCTTCCTGTCTGTTGTTTCTTTCCTGTAACCTACCTGCCAGGTTTTCTCAGAAGAGCTTATGCTACCACATTGGTGTGAGTAACTTTATTGTCCACTGTTTTTGAACTAGTGATTTGGATGTGAGCCAACCCCACCCACCCCCGCTCCCCCTCAAGACTGGAGACACTACTGTACATTAAAAGCTCTGCAGAGGTACAAATGTAACTGCAGGCAACTGGCTACAGTCCAGGAGTAAGTTTGCAAGAGACCCAAGACTACAGACACAGCTCCAGATAAGCCAGGTGTGTCAAACGTTCAGAAGCTTCCTTGGGAAGGAATGCAGCATATGGCTTAGATATTGTTCACTAAACTTAAAGTTGCAATAAGAATCCAATGTAAATTTCTTTATTTGCTCATGTCAAGAGACACCACAGTATAATTAATAAATATATCACATCCTTTGCACCCAAGTAACAGGCGACATCAAGAGCATATGGGGCAGCTAACACCAAATCTTCCATGGTACATGTTGAGGGCCTAGAGTACACTGCTGTAGGTGTGAATTTGCCTGTTCTTCCCTGCACTTGTAAAGACTATGTCGGGGGGGGGGGGGGGGACATTTTCTTAGATTTGTTTTGGTTCTGCCAACTCCAGTCCATAACCTATTCAGTGACTTAGAAGCTAAACTTTCCTGGAGTTTTATCCATTTTAACAGGTGGGTAGTTCTTTCTTTCCCCATTATAGCTCTGGCATTCTCTGCTGTTCTTTCAAGATTCACAGATGTTCTGGGGGGGAAAACGCCTTGATTTTCATCTGGGAAGGACAGGATGGTAGCTGAAGAGTGGGTGGGCATTTGGTGCTGATGCTTTGAGTCTTTCAGGGTTAGTTGTTACCTCTCTCCTTTTGTCATTGGGTGTTATGCCTACTAGGTAACTGATTTTATCAATAGAGATTTGCTTCAGGTATTCAGTAATGATTCTGCAGCTTTCATTGAGTGCTACATCAACCTGTTTTGCATGGGATCAACCATATCATATGGAGCTAGTGTATTCACCTGCGGAGTATGACAGGACCAAGGCTGTAGTTCTCAGTGTTTGTTGTTGTGTGACTCAACAGCTTAATCACATTGCTACAATGCTGGCAGCCTAATCACAGCCCTATGTACTTGCAGCTGCAAAGGAGAAAGCAAAGAATTCAGGTAGAAATGAGAGCCAATGTGGCAACAGTGTTGTTGCTGTTGCTGCTGCTGCTGTTGTTTTTATCTGTCATCAAGTCACCTCTGACCTATGCCAAAGCAATGAATGAGAGATCTCCAAAATGTCCTGTTCTCACCAGCCCTGCTCAGCTCTTGCAAACTCAATCCTGTGGCTTCCTTTAGGGAATCCATCCATCTTGTATTTGATTTTCCTCTTTTGATGTTGTCTTTAACCTTTCCCAGCATTGTTGTCTTTTCCAAAGAATCTTACCTTTTCATGATGTGTCCAAAGTAAGACAGCCTCAGTTTCATCATTTTTGCTTCCAGAGATCATTCAGACTTGATTTGATCTAGGATCCACTTGTTTGTCTTTCTGGCAGTCTAGGATACCAGCAAAGCTCCTCTCCAGCACCATTTTTCAACTGAATCTTTTTTTTTCCTGTCAGCTTTCTTTACACTCCAGCTTTCACATCTGCACATGGTGACTGAAAATAAAAGAATGCAGATGGTCTTGGTCTTGGTTTAAAGTGACACATCCTTACACTTGATTATCTTTTTCTAATTCCTTCATTACTGCCCTTCTGAGTCTCAGTCTTCTGATTTCTTGGCAGTAATCTCCATTTAGACTGATGATTAAACCAAGGTATACAATATCTTTTGCTATTTCAATTTCTTCATTGTCAGCATTAAAGTTGTATAATTCTTCTGCAGTCATAATTTTTGTTTTCTTTATATTCAACTGCAGTCCTGCTTTGGCACTTTCTTCTTTCACTTTCACTAAAAGTCATTTCAGGTCATTGCTGCTTTCTGCCAGTAAGATGGTGTCATCTGCATATCTGAAATTATTGATATTTCTTCTTCCAATTTCCACTCCTCCTTCATCTGAATCAAGTCTGGCTTTCTATATGATATGTTCTACATACAGATTGAACAAATAATGCTCCAGTGACATCATATTTATGAAATAAAAAGGAAAGGAAAAGAAGAGGATTTCACACACTAGTCTTGGCCATGAGTTACATCTGCTGAGAAAAATAATCTCTATGTAGAATAAGAATATAAAATAAAAACTGCTTGATCAAATCAAAGGCCTTCCTAGTCCAGCATTCTGTTACCATTGCGATCAGCCAGATAACTATGAGAAGCCCATTAAGCTCAGGACATGACTATGCTAGTCACCAGCAACAGGTTAACAGTAGAGATGCGCACAAATCAGAAAAATGGTGATTCATTCTGATTCATGATTCGTCAAGGTCAATGAATCATGAATTTCAAAAAAAAATTTCTGAAGAATCGACAAATCAATTCATCAATTTGTTTTTTACTTTAAAAACTTGTAAAATCCCCCCCCCAGCACCTAGAGACACCAGATTTGCAGGGAACATTCCCCTGACTCTCCTCTACAAGTCCTGCAAATTTGGTGAAGTTTGGATTTCGGACGTCCAAGTTATACATCCACAATGAGGGCCCCACCCAGGAAAGTTCCCCCCAGGCACCTAGAGACACCAAAGTCACAGAGAAGCTTGTATTTGAATTGTAAGTTTGAGTTAACAGACATAAGGGCCTACCTCAGTTATCTATCTTGAACATCAATGTGATTTCAGTTCTAATGACAGATTGTCTAATGACTGACTGACAACACTACCTAACAAGACTGGGAGAGTAATTCTACTCCACACCACTTATCTATCTATCTATCTATCTATCTATCTATCTATCTATCTATCTATCTATCTATCTATCTATCTATCTATCTATCTAAAATACTTTTACCCCACCTTTCTCCATAAAAAGGACCCAAAATGGCTTACATCATTGAAAGACAATATTTAAAGCTGAAAACAATGAGTATATAATGGTAGGTTACATCACTAAAAGATAATATTAAAGTTAAGACAATACATATGCAAATACTAAAAAGGAACAAACAAATACCACTCTGAGAGATGGTAAACACAAATAGTACTTACGACCCAGTCAGAGCAATAATACATAACAGTCTGTCTAAAAATCACACCAAGGTAGCTAGTTACTGAGGGAAGGCTTGCCAGAAGAGAAAGGTCTTTGCCTGCTTGCGGTAGGACAGCAAACATGGGGCCAGTCTGGCGTCCTGTTGGAGGAAGTTCCAAAGATATCACCAATGGTGAAATCTGAAACAGACCCCTCTAACTTGAATCTGCAGTTCCCATTTTGAAACTAAACTTACTTTAAATAAAGGAGCTTGGCCCGCACATCTCAGCATGATTTTTAAGGCTTCTGTGTTTCTTCTACACCACCTTGAACTCTGTGGTGCCCAGCCTGATGAAGACCTCTGTGGGTTGAAAGCTAGCTTATGTTTATGTGTTTTGAATGATCTAATAGATGTCTCACCCAACCTTGCCTTCCAGTGTTGTAACAAAATATGCTGGTTCACAAGCTCCGCACACACTGGCAATTCATGAAAGTAACTTTAAAAAATATGGCTGGGTAACATGAAAGGCTTCCTGAGGGACAACTGGGATCCATCAGTTACACACACAACCTTCCTATGGCTCTATAAGCAGGACGTTTGCATTCTAGTTTTCCAGTCTTGTGACCTATTTGCATCTAAAATAATTTTTGATGGAAAAGCATAAACAGAAGGCAACTTTTGCTTGGTAGTTTGGACTTCAGCATTTCCCCATGATGATGGGGCTCAGTTTATGGCATCTGTGGCAATGCTGTTTTACCACTGAGCTGCCAGATCATCCCTAGAGTTCATTCCTATCAGAGGGCCAGAGGACCCACAGAGGGCAGCTGTCACCTAGACAGCAAATTTTGGGTATCATGGAAGGGTGAGAAAATAATAGTTTGTTTATTTGGTTATTGCTGACTTGTCCACTGCTAGGAATACAAACTGCTGCTTGTGGGATTTGCATATGTCAAAATAATCTGGCTGGTTTTGGGCTCTGGGCCCCTTTACTTGAGGGCCATTTCTATTCTGCTGCAGGCAGCAAAATGTCTAGGGCTAATCCTGCCAATACATCTTTGTTCTTTCCTATTTGGCTGTGTTTTTAACACGAATAGCAGTTGTTATTTCTTTGCCTCACCCTGATTGTTCTTTGGTGAAAAGGTGGCTTTTTATAGACTGCTGATGTCCAAACTTGTAAATAATGCAACTACAAAATAACAGGGTTTCTTATGATGGATTGTAATCAGTTCAGTTCTGTACCACTACAAGCCTACCAGTTAGTGCAATAAGTACTATTGCTATCAGACATTTTGTGAAACACATTCCTTTTTGGGCCACAGCATTACCGAAAGCATTGCTTTTTAAAAAACAACAACATACAAACTTGTCACTGTTTTGACATAATGAGGAAGACATTTACTCATTACTCATTACTTCTGATTAGGGGTGGGCAAATACCATCAGCATCAATTCTGTCCAAATCAGTTGTCTTACAAATAGCAACTAATTCAATTTGATTTCTATCCAGATACTGACAATGATTTGTATTTATTTGTATGGGTCTGAGCTTGGGCTTTTCATTGGTGCTTGAGATGTCAATTTCCTTTTACTTTGGGATTCTTGGTTCTGTTAAAGAATTGTGTTCAGTTTCCAAGTGAGACTCACTGGTGACAAGTTTGGTGTTTTTCTCTCTCTGAGCTTTTATAAACTGAAGCACCAAAATAATATTTGACATTTTGGATTTGACTCATCTTTGATTCAACTCCAGTTTGATTCAGCTTTCTACCAATATTCATTTCTTCAGACAACTTCAATTTGATTTGACTTGATTCATTTCAGGCTTCCTTGCTTCAATTCAAAGTGTATTTGAAAACAGAAAAAATATCCCATCTTTGCTTCAGATTGTGAGTAACCTCTGACCCCAAACCCTACTCCTAAGGCTGCTTTGGGGGGATTTGGGGCCATTCATATATATTCAAGTGCATTTAAAAATAATAATAATAATTACAAAGCCACTAAAAGGCATTCTACAAAACACTCTTCTAAGAACAAGTAAAGAGTAACAATACCTTTTTAAAAATAATGTAGTGAGCCTCGAGCAAAAAAAATGTTTTTCAAAAGCGGAGATCCAAATTCTGGGTTGTATTCATATTGGGAGTGAATTCAAACTATTTTCTCTAGGAGGCTCTAGGATTAGGAGGTACAGGTGTCACTTGGTGCCCTCTGTTTAGTACACCATAGTGTTCTGGTCTATATAAGGAGAACTGTGCTAACTTTGTAGGTACATTGTTTGCTCTGTATGTGGGATGGGTGCCACCAAGGGGTCCCTTGGCCATTGTTGCACATTAATCTGTGATTTTCTTACATGGGCTAATATGGGGAACACTGTCAGCATCTGATTGGTGGATGGGTGACAATGGAGGGATGCTTGAGGCACATTTGTTAGTGTTGCTACCTTGTGGTTTGCACAAGTACTGTTGTGGCTTGTGGTGGTGTTGCCTCTGCTGCTCTTTGGCATAGGATCATGAATATGATACACAGGTATCAGTAGCTGCCAGGCATAATGAGTCCAAAGGATCACTCCGCTTGACAGGTTGGAAGGCAAAGAAACAGCTACTTATTTCAATACTCTAAATTTCAAAGGTGTCTAAGAGATTCACTAATTCTGAAGAAGAGTATCTGTACCAGAATCATGCCCATGATCGTTTTAAAATGAAAGAGTGACTGGAAAGACAGCATAAAGGTATGTGCCACATTATGGAACTAAACTTTGAGCTTCCACATGTCTACTTCCTGACATCAGGAAATGTACATAACGAGATGACCTGGCAGCACGGGCAGGAAAGGAGCAAAGGACAATGCAACTTGACACTGTGAGAAAGACAGTGTCATTCATAATCATCTGTTCACAATAGAGCACCCACTGATGGGAATGAAATATTTGGTTCATATAATATTGCCCCCATTCTGCAATGTTATTTGTACCTTCAATGCGGAAAAAAATACCACCACTCCAGGTCTTCAATTATGTTGCTTCTATGTTGCCTCTAAAGTTACAGAAATCTCAATCAAAATAGATTAGAACTCCAATTAAGTGAAAAGATTAGATTAATATTTATGGCACCAATGAATACATTTGACTTTCTGTACACATCATAGTCCCCTTCTTGGATATATACCTTATTGTGGTGAAGGGATTTGAGTATGTCAGTGAAGCTGAGAGTAATGTTGTCAGAAGGCCAGACTCCAGTAGGAGCCTGGACTCCTAGCAAGGTCACCCAAGGCAGAATGGTCATAGCTGAGACACCAGGCTAAGATGCAACCACCCTCTTCAAGCCAGCTACCAGGCGGCAGCAGCAACTGAAGGTGACACTGGCAGAGGAGGTGTCAAGCTAACTTTTGTTAGTTCTGTGCAGAAGGTGGCAATGGTAAACTGAACTTTTCTATTTTGATTGAGTTTTTATGCTGAACTTTGCATGAAAACCCAACGATATGACAGTCTAAAATGAAACAAAGTGTGCTGCTTAGAGATAGTGCTGGAATAAGCAAACCCCAGATCAGAAAGCAATCAATGCACTACCGAGGAAGAGCAAAAGACAAGTGTGAATAGCTCTCTCACAAATGATGCAACTAGATTAAAATTGAAAGGATGTATAGTGGCTGAAGTGCATAGAAGTGAAAGGAAACTACAATGCTGCACAATACATACAATTGGAACCTGGAATATGAGAAGTATGAATCAAGGTTTTTAAAAGAACTTTGTGGTGCAGTGGTTAAACTACAGTACTGCATTCAATACTCTGCTCATGACCTGAGTTCGATCCCAACAAGCTCAGGTAGCCGGCTTCAGGTTGACTCAGGCTTCCATCCTTCTGAGGTCAGTAAATTGAGTATCCAGCTCGCTGAGGAGGGGAATGTATAGCTTACATATTTAATTTGTAAACCACCCAGAGAGTGCTTTAAGTGCTGTAGGGCAGCATATAAGCAGCACACTTTGCAGCACACTTAAACTGGAAACTGGAAAGCAAGATATAGATCTGTTTCAGGACATAGGGACTGAATCTGTCAACATCTTAACAAGAACATGCCAACAAATATGGAAAATAAAACAATGGCCCACAGACTGGTAACATTCAATATACATTCCAATCCCCAAGAAAGGAGACACCAAAGAGTGCAGTAACCATAGGACCAGTGCTATAATCTCCCATGCAAGCAAAGTGATGCTCAAGGTGTTGCAACAAATACCTTTACCTTATATAGAGTGAGAAATGCCTAGTGTTCAAGCTGGATTTAAAAAAGGAAGAGGCACTTGAGATCACATTGCAAATATCTGCTGGCTACTGGATCACACCAAAGAATTTCAGAAGAAGATCTGACTATGCTTTATAGACTACAGCAAAGCATTTGATTGTCTGGATCATGGGAAATTATACATTGTTCTGAAAGAAATAATGCCTTTGATAACTGCATAGAGAAGGTGGAAAAGGGCTCCTAGGCAGAAAAAAAATCCAGTCAGCTCTAAACCACTACTCAGAACCAATACAACACCAAAAGTCTAGTAGAGAAGTTCATTTATTAAATATTTCAGCAAAATTTTATAAATAATTCTTACAGAGATGCTAATTTCTTACAGAGAAGAGAAGTATGCTTTAAAGATAGGTTTGGACATAAACATTCATAAACCCCATGCCCATTTGACACCATGAAGCAGAAAGCAAGTAGAATAAATGCTCTGTACGGATGAACCTTTCATGTCTTTGAGCACAGTGTCGCTTGCTACAACAGAATACCACTGCTGGATAATGTCCACAATCTCCTTCTTCAAGTACCATTGTTGCTGTTCAGAATATAGTCATATGTGGATCATAGGTAACATTATCCATTATCATTAATGAGCAGTACAACTCCTACTGCAGTCTAGTGATGGAAAAGAAACTTGCAATTTATGTTATTTGCAAATTTATCCAATTCATGGTCTGCATGACTATTCAGGAGTGTGTGTGTATATTCTGATTTTCCCTCAGCTAGGTTGCCTAATGATTTGTTTATTTTTCATCCCACCAGACACAGTAGTTTCATTTAGCAACTTCAATTTAGGAGCAAGGCATTTCCCATGGACTGGTAACCAGCCAGGAAGAGCTGATGAGTTAGAGCCCAGCCGAGAGCCATTAACTCTAGCTGGACATTAATCCTCAGGAAATGGCTCTGCAACACATGGTTATTTGTAATGGAAAAAGTAGTAATATCCCATTGTTTATTGGTGGTGTGTACGCAGGTGATAATATTGCCTAAGTTATGCTTCCCCAGAAAACAAGAATATTCCGTCAATGAGCAAACTGGAATCTTGTTTCTGTTCTTGATGAACAGAACACAGTTTCAGGTAACAATTAGCAGCTGCCATTTCACAGCAAACTGCAGGTGTCCAGAAATAACAAATTAGACACCTCCAGAGCATTCAAAACCCAGGCACAAGCAATAGATTTGCTAATAACTAAATTAAGATGCCTGAAATGTACATAACTTGACAGTTTGCATTTTGATTTCAGATTTGTATAGAGAGTCATAGCTGCAAAAAGGGACTAATGCTCAGAGGGCTATCGCTGACTCTTTAGTGATGAAATGTTTCTGGGTGAGGGGGGAACCACACTGAAATCTATTTTACCATTCTTAAATTAATTGGTATAAAGATTCCTAACAACATGTGTTGTTATATTGGTCAACATATCTGGAGTAGATTTCCTTTTAGTTTTGTATATAATTGAAAATGTGGTGGTTGTTCTTTGTCTCCTGTGGTTCTGATGATCAACTATGCAAAAACATGGAGAGGTGGCAAATGTTGTCATTATAGTTTCATTAGGCTGACACAAGAATGTAGTTCAAAACATTAGAAAATATGTGAGGAAGCTCCAGTGGTTATGTTGTTGTTCTTTTGGATTGTCCTGCATTGTTATTTGTTAGACCCTCATAATCTCCAGTTAATTTTTCATTACTGTACATCATCACATACATTCCTTCATAACTTCTACCCCAAGAGAGTCTTGGCTCTCTGCTTCTCTAAGGTAGCTTCTTTTTCAGATTCTCAAGTACCAACTAGTCTTGTCTCAGAATTATATCTCAAAAGGCCCTCCAGAAGCTTGTAGCCCCCAGAAGCTTCTCCATGATGAAAGGCATCCCATGGGAAACTCAGGACCTTCAAAAGGGGAATCAGAAAAGTTTTATTTCCAAATAAAATCACCACAGCTGACAATATCATCATGCTTATGTGGCAGAACTTACTAAATAAGATTTTAGCCAATGGATCTACTTTAGTTGGGACAACTAATTGAATTGAGGCCCTAGACAATAAAAGAATCATAGCAGCAATTGGATATTTCATGAGCCAAGAGCTTATTTCAAATTGGGGTCAGATATGTTTCAGAATGGTTCTGAACAAAAATGAACAAAAATGAAAGGAACTGGTACATCCATGGAAGTCCAGATTATAAATGAGAGACAAAGTCTCAGGATGTAGAAAATAGAAGAACCAAGCTCTTTATTCTGTATTTCTTGAAATGAGTCGTTAAAAAGCTCTGGCTCAGCACGTTTCTGCGAAGCCTTCTTCAGGAGCTAAGCATAACACAAAACCACACATTAGATATTGAATCATTCACATTTTCTTTTGAATATATATATACACACACACACCTGGCTTGGGACTCTCAACTTGCATTTATACTGAGCACATTAGGCATGATAAAATACATTAGATAGAATATCAAACTCATACCGAGCTTCTTTATACTCTCTGCACCTTTCTTTGATCTATATCAGCTTCAAAACTAATTGAAAGTGTTCAAAAGTGCAAACACTAAGAGAGGAAAAATGAAAAATGTATTGCATTGTCCATTGCTTCTTGTGCCTAGGATGTTTCTGCAGAAAATCTGTAATGCTGTTTAGACATTACATTTGGTGTAAAACATAATGTTTCACAAAGGCCCTCTAAACAACCTGGTTTTCAGCAGTCTCCAAAAAGTTAAAACATTCCAAAGCCAAGCAAATCTCCTTCACAAAGATAATCCACCAATTGACAGGTGTTGGTGCAAGTCCCTGAATAGGTTCACAGGGAGTAGAATGTCCATGAGAGATCGAAAACATTTATGGCTTTTAAGGTCAAAACCGATACTAAATTGGATGTGGAACAAAACTTGAAGCCAGTGAAGATGTCTTTAACTTGCATTAAAATAGTCTAATCCCAATCTTACTAAACTTGAAGCTCTAGTCAATCTTCAGTTCACACATAGAACCCACACACTTTGAGAGGAGCCTGCTAGACCTCCTCCCTCCAAATTCACTTTAATAATGGAGACAAAGCAGTCTAAAGAAGAGAAGGCTGCTTGTCTGGAGGCCCTCTCCACATGAACCAGAACCCCAATTTGGGGTGTGTATGTTGTGGCTCACAAGGAAAGGCAACCTGCATGGAACAACCTCCCCCTTTTCAGACTATTATGTTTCCAGGATTGAACAGATGATGGTTAGACTAGGCTACTGTGTTCCCCTCATTGCACATGGGCTCCATGAATGACCTGAACAACTGAATTGGGCTTAAAGCATTCTGTAATTGTGGAGACTATATAAAAAACTGGCATAAAAACAACAATAAGTCATAATCAAGACATTTTAAGGTACGTAGTGTCGGGTACTCTTTGTGTGGTTGAAAACCTTTCTTTGTTGTCCTGATTACAAAATTATGCATGTATTTCATTTGAACTGAGATGTAACGGTTTCAGGCAACAATTCTTATTTTTACATGCTAATTTTCTCAGTATCACTGAGGGAGAGTTTATATGCTGTACTATGTATCATGCAATGCTCTATAACTAACACTTGGTTTCATAATGTATTTTACATAGATCTTATGTTGCTGCCCCAAATAATTTCAGTTACAGTATCTGCCATTTTGAAAATTTTCAATTTAGGCTTTTAAAAAATTGCTTATAGGAACGTATTAGCCTTCACTTATGTTCTACACATATATGTTTGTAAAAGAAGAAAATACTGTACTGTTAAGTGTCCTGCGCTCTCTTCTCCAAAGGAAATTAAATCCAGGACATAATATATTGAGACGTATAATCAACCCTTAATGACAAAAAGAGAGAGTTTCAGTTTTGTAAACATGTAATCTTCCCTGAACCCCCCAGTTGGAATGAATATACTCTAGCATTTAGACCCTAAATAAATCCCAGCACAAACCTAACCTCAAGTTACACCAAAGAGGCCATTTCCCCCACCCCTACTCAAAAAAAGAGGAGGAGAACACAGAGATGTCAATAAAAGGTACAGTACATATGCTAATTTATGCACTGTGGGTACACATTTTAAAATGCTTATTCTAATTTAAATATTTAATACATCACACCTTGTACTACCAGGTGATCTTTGCACCTTCTCAGTCTACTCTCCAACTGGGCAATTTCAAGGTGCCTGCTCTCCTACTCTTTTTATAATTCCTCATCTTTAAACTATAAGACTGAGCGGGTAGAAAGTATCTTTAAATACAGGACTATCCTCTGACACCCCTTGAAGTAGCTGATACTTGACCACTCTAATGTACACCCAAGAACACGACGAAACACTTCCTGGCGATGGTTCTGTTTCTTTTCAGCCTTTCACTCCATCCTCTGCTTCCTCAAAAATCCTCCAATAGTCACATTCTTCTAGCTGAATCATCTCCGCTGGGTGGCAGAGCACATATGAGTAATCTAAATTTGAATTCGTTTAAACAGCTTTCGGATAGCAAACTTGCCCCAAACACATCTTAACCTTTTGTTTAAAAACCAGCCTTTCTTCCCTCTAAATAGGCCCCATTCCTCTCCTTCCCATTATATTTATGCAACTAGTGTCTGTACATAAATGCCACATCATTTGCATGATGTCACCTTGAGAAGTGTTTGTACACGTCAGCCTCTTTTACCCCAGGCATGAAAAGCATTTGTGTCTCATGAATTCTGTCCGTGTTTTACATGTAACCAGCTAAATTCAGCCTGGGGTGGTCTGTGTTGTTCCACTGATTTCAACAGGAGCAGTGAACCACTGATGGAAGTGGGTAGTGGGCTGCAGAACCAGGCTCATAATCTCTTAGCACAGTTTCTGTTTACAAACTGCAAATTAATATTTTACAGCTTAAGAAACAATAATTGAAATCAGCCCGGCACAACACGGCTGCCAGTTCTATGCATCATGTATAGCTGGCTGCCTAGCAATGTTGCTAAGCAACATGGCATCACCCAAGAAAATCCAGCATTAGCTTGGAGTGGCTGGTGGGGCCGCTTGGACGTGACACTAAGCACAGTACGATACATAGAAATATGCACACTTTGCTCAAGGAAATTTGGATAGATTCTGAATAGTATTCTACTTTTGTTGTTCCTCCTTGAAATGCAGAGTTATATCATGTCATTACAAGGTCCTGTAATCATCCTCTGAGTGAAGAAAAAAAATACCCACAGTCTCTTAAATCTCTATAAACCAGATTGGGAGAGTAGTGGAATTTTACAGCTTAATCCCATCATGCTTTGTCTCAGTCCCCTGGCCTGCAAATTACCTCAGCCTAGCCATGCAGACAGATCACAATGATGTGACTCACTATTGCAGCTAAAGATAGACACTGCTAAAACTGTCTTGAATTCTACATGCAAAATTTTCTTGTTTTTCTGCTTTTTTGAAGTTCGTTATGACATTCGGAGGTTTTTCTTCTCAGCTAGCATGTGGGTGGCCGAAGCAGGTACTGTAAATATTGTTGGGAGACTTTGTGGGGATTCAGGAGAGATGGAACACACACAGGGATGGGCCAAGGTATTTTGCTGCCTGAGTTACAGCAGCACATGGTACTCTGTGCTCACCATGTTACGTTGCAGAGTCCCGCAATCCAGACAATTAATTTTGGTACTTGAGGCAGAAAACTCCACTGATAAATCTCCTGATTCTTGGAAGTAAAATATTCAATAATAACAAAGTTAATACCTCAAAATTTGGTGGTTTTCCTAACAAATCTGTTGTCTAATGGTTGAAAACAAACCAGTTTAGCATGGAAAAAGAAGGGCAGCACAAAGATAGCAAGCAATGACATTATTTGAACAGCCATGAGATCTGGAAGATTACCTCCAATCTTCATCTCAATGTTCTTAAATTTAGCAAATTTTAAAACTACTGTGGAAATGTTAGTGAAAGATGAGTTACATGTCATTAATAAATATTTCCCCCCAAAATTGTTTCCCTAAGCAAAATGTTGTTTGCCCAGCATTAGATGTCCTCTTTTAAAAAGTAAATACACCCATCATACTTCTGAGAGAACAAGGAGTTAAGTAGATTTTAGATTAGCTAGAGTTTAGACTGTACTTTTTTCAGATTAGCCAGGTAGGTCTCATCCACATAATCCTGCAAAATATACTCTTCACAGCACAATCCTCTCCACTAGTTACAAACAGTACAAGCGGATTTAGGTGAGTAGATGAACTACTGAGTACTGAGTAACAACAGAATGGGCCACAGCGATAATTAATGGGTCTTTCCCATTTCTCAAGGAGACACTCATTAGGCCCATTAGAAAGAAACCGAATTTGGCGGCGGACGATATTGGCAGTTATAGGCCCGTCGCCAATGTTTCTTTCATTAGTAAAGTAGTCGAGAGAGTGGTGGCCGATTAGTTTCAGGCGCATTTGGATGAAACAAATGCCCTGGATCCGTTCCAGTCGGGCTTCAGGCCGCGCCACTCTACAGAAACAGCATTGGTCGCCCTGGTAGATGACCTATTGAGGGAGGCCGACAGGGGGAAAACGTCTCTGTTGGTCCTCCTCGACATCTCAGCCGCCTTTGATACCGTCGACCACGGTATCCTCCTGAGGAGGCTCTCCGAGCTGGGAATTGGTGGCCTGGCGTTGGCCTGGCTCCGATCCTTCTTGGAGGACCACCCTCAGAGAGTTCAGCTTGGGGAGAGGGATTCGGCCCCGTGGAGCCTCAATTGTGGAGTTCCGCAGGGCTCGACCCTCTCCCCAATGCTGTTTAATATCTATATGAGGCCGCTGGGTGAGGTCATCAGGGGGTGTGGAGCATCGTGCCATCAGTATGCTGATGACACTCAGCTCTACATCTCCTTTTTTCCAACTACAGTGGATGCTGTTCTGTCCCTTCAGTGCTGTCTGGAGTCTGTACTGCAATGGATGCAGGAAAACGGGCTGAGGCTGAACCCGGACAAGACGGAGGTCCTGAGGGTGGGTGGACCCACTGTCAGCGGTTAATATATATTAACTGTTTTTACTCTGTGTTTTGTGAGCCGCCCAGAGTAGACTATGTCTAAATGGGCGGCATATAAGCTTAATAAATAAATAAATAAAATAAATAAATACTCTTGAACCTGAAAGGTGCTAAAATAAGCCAACACAGTGGTTTTAAAATGGGATTGCACTACAGTCAGGAATCTGACCAAAACATTTTGTTGTCTGAGGCAAAGTTGCAGTTCCCTCCCCTGCCCCAAAACGTCATCCAAATCAAAGTCTGTAGTAAACAAAACCAAAATAAGTTGTTTTGGCATTTGATCTAACTATTTGCTTCCCTTTATGACATGCTGAGGTGACAGCCATACTCTTCCTAATGGTTCAGCCAGCCCTTCATAACCACTAGAAAGGAGTGACCAAAATGTGGCTTGTGAGCTCCTCAGTAACCCACAAAGTCCAAAACTGTTTTTATTTGTTTTAATTGCTTTGCCCAAAAACTCCCTTTGTGCCTTTGAGGGAACACAGGGGCGGTTTTTTCCAAGTTTGGCCTTCTGCACCCCACTCCCACTCCCAAAATTAAAATAAACATGCTGCTATAGGTTACGAGGAGGGTTTCTTATTAAAAAAAAAAAAAAACAAGGGGAAAAATTGTGGATGGGAGGGTGAGAGCAGCTCTCCAAATTCCAATGGCACCATGAGGAAAGTGCGGAGCTAAGTTGAATCTCTCTTCTTCCATAGAAGCCAGCCCCTCCTGCATTGCTGGTACACAAAAGCGGTGATACAAGTTAAAACATTCAGGGCAGACCCAATAACAGCCATCACCTCCTCCTTTGCTGGCTGCCTCCGCAAGGGAACAGGGTTGATTTCCAACTAATATTGCAGCCAATCATGGCATACCAAATGTAAACCTAATGTGGTCACCTACACATCACCGAAAGGAGGACAAAATAATGGCACTGATGTAAATAATTAGATGCAAAATTAGAAATTATAATTTAAGCAGAATAGTGGCACGTCTCAATTGAGTGCAAGAGACACTGACCAGGCAAATTGTCCAGCTGCTGAGGCTGCCGTCCAAGTGGATGGGCAATTTTAAGGTTCCTAATCTTCTTCATTGTGCTTTTTCCTTTTTAAAGTCCTACATGGGCCAGATAGTCCTTGAAATGGATTGACCTCTGGCAACTCTTCAAATGGTGGACTGTCCGCTCAAAAGAGGACATAGGGCCACTCTATGTAAGCTCAATCCTAGGAATACCTCTTTACTAACTGAAGGTCTGCTGCATGGAGTTATTAAACCATCAGGTCTAGAAAACTTTGGTGTTGAGAATTATATCAAACAGTCACTGTACACAAAGAGTGGGCAGCCAAAAAGAACAATCAGAGAGGAAAGCCTCTAACATTAGGCAAAGTAAATCAAACACCTCAGATGGCAGATGCTATGGGGCAGCACTGGCAGCTCTTCAGCTGTGTGTCCTGAGCCCCTGAACCATCCCCATCTGTTGCAGGGTAGAACTGCTTCTATCATGAGCCCATGCAGGGCCTCTCTGGCCTAAATGCAAGATTCAGCTGGTACATCATTAGAAACACAGTTTGCTGTAAAATATGGTCCCTTTGCCTTGCCTGAATCTGCAGCTGACACATCAGCTTGCTTTTGGTTTGTAATTGGCCTTTGGGAGGTAAGCACCGCTTTGTTTGCATGTCTAATTTCCTGGGCACATAGCTTTGAAAACTTTCTGTGTCTGGAGGGTAAACACTTAAGAAAAGAAAATGCACCTTAATGTTCCATCTGACTCTCATACTTGCCTGCTGCCTCAAGCACAATGGAGATTGTTATCCTGTTAATTGCCAGTCCATTTGAGGAGAAGGAACCATCTTGTCTTGCACTTCAGACAGCAAAATGTCTCGGACAGGCTATGAACTACATTTTAGACCTTTTTACACTGTTGTTCTTTTTAGTGTTTAAATCCTTATCCAAGGGCATGACCAGATGGCAAAGTTGGAGTGATCCAGTCCATGCTTTAAAAGTTCTTATATTTGGTGTAATCTATTTTTTCTTGCACTTGTGTAATTGTTCCATTCACATGGCAGATTTTTTTTTTCTCCTGTGAAAAGGATCGAGATGGCTCTTCAGATGACTCTAATTTGTCCCCCTTTTGATTACTGATACCCTTCCCCTGCCTTCTTTTTTGGCCATCATTCCGTGGACCACAGTGCCTTATTTTTTTTCCTGTTAAATAAACTTAGTGACATAGTGCTACAGCAACGCATCAAGCTAGCATGGTATACATATTATACATATTGTATTGACACCTCCAGTGTATTAGAACTGGGCCGCATTATTAGGGAAATATTTTTAAAAAAAGATAAAAATAGAGGAGGGGGTTTCTCCATCCTCCTTTTAATGTCACAAACCATTGGATACATCACAGGTTTGTCACCTCAGATGACACCACCCACAACTTTATTTGGGTGCAAATTAACTGACCACACAGGCAATAGAATGGGATAATCAAGAGTGCTTCCAATCGCACTAAATAAACTGCAGCCCTAGTGCTGTGCCAGAAGGGAATGGGATGGATTGCTCTTATTGAAAACACAGGTGGTAGCTGGAAAACAGGGGGAACCAAACCACACCCAAAGTGAAGCAAAGAGCGAGCTATATGACCGTCTGGTCGCCCCTATGAGTAACCTTTCTTTATATAGTTGTTGAGTTATATACTCACAGTAACACTTCCAATTTAAAACTTTTTGAAAAAGTAGTACCATGGCAATGTCGTATACTGTGTTTTAGGGGAGCAGAGGTGTATGGAAAGTTGTGGGGTACTGCTGTCCAACTCTACTCCTTGACCCACAAATATGCTGCATATGGTAACTGCCTTACTCTACCTAATGGTAGTGCCAGCCTTGTGTAGAGTGTTCATATACCCACATCTACAGTACGAAACCTATTTCCTCCTTGAAAGATAGGGAAACTGTGTACTAGTTTAACATCCTTCCCTCAGAGGCTCAAGCAGCCTCTCTCAGTTGGGGGAGCACAAGTTAGAAATGCAGGTTGTGTAAAAGAGATGATACTGATTTTAAACTTTTAAGCCTAGTTAAACTCCCATTGAGCACTGATGAAAGCAATGGGGAGCACTGAGGCCATTGTGAGTGGATGCCAGGCATGCTATGCAACCCATTGGTATTGCTGTTTCACCAAACACTAATGACCATTTTTTTTCCTGCAAAGTTTGAAAGCAGGGACAAGGCCAGACAGATGTCTGCTGTAACTTCCTTTGAGGGCCAGGGAATTATGGTCAACTTGGCAGCATTTGTCAAGTAGTTTAGCAACATTTGCCAAGCTTGTAGTGTTTACATTATTCATAGTGCTTAACATGACCCACTGATTTTTATCTAGAGCAAACAACATCAAGTTGAACTCAAAGAAGAAACATACTTTAGATTGATGGAATGTCTTTTTGTAGTTAGTACCCAACAACCCAGAGAACTTTGCTGTATATGCGTTAAAGGGTTGGGTTTTTTAAAAAGTATTTCCTCACTCAGCTTAGCAATCATCCTGCTGTCCTGGGCAAGCGCTGAGCTCACTTACTAGTAACGCCAGCCCTACCACTGAGACTGCTCAATAAAACTGTTTTAAGGGGACCTTCTGTTGCCTTCTTATTGTTTCTCATCTCAGTTGCCTTCGGGATGCATGGAAGGGAGAACATTTAGCATTCCCTTTGCTACAACCCACCAGGAGAAAAGACTTGCATGTCTCCATCTTTCCTTTCCACTGAAGGATGAGACAGGCCCTCCAAATCCCCTGTCATCCTGCTTCTCCCATTTGACTACTGGTCTGCAGTCTAATCTCCATGGAGTGGATATGAGATAGATGGTGAAAGGCCTTTTGAGAGACTCAGTGGCAGACACTGGTCATAAGCAATGAGGGAGGTGAGCCTGGAGGGGGTGAAGAGTTTTGGGAGGCATAATGCTCACCACAGCCCAAGGGATACAAGAAAAGCTGTATTGTCATAAGTGTGCCTGCACAGAATATACAGTTAGAGCAGCTCAGTACCAGTTTACATCTCATGGCTCTGTCCTGCAGAATTCCTCTGCTGTAGTTCAGCAGGGTAAGAAACTATAGATTCCAACACCCCATAGTGGAAAGAAATGGCATTTACAGTGGTGTCAAACCACAATAATTGGTTAACGTACATATATTCGGAATACTCATAAGGATGTTGTAAGTCTGTCTTATCTATGTAGTTAGGGAGTTGCTCTGTGGAAGTTGGATTCTAGACCAGTTTCTTTCCTCCCAGGCTTGGGTTTCAGATCAGCTCCCCCCTAATCTGCTCTTTTCCTTCCTCCCCTACCCCAGGACTTTCTTTGCATCTGAAATCTTTACTGCTGTTATGCCACCTCAGAAAGGTGGTACCACTAGGGAGGCAAATTCAGTGTATCTCCTAGGGTTCTGCTGTTCAGAACCACATATCCTGTCTTCCTACAGAGTTCCCATACAATTGCTGATACTGTCTGTTGTGAGCGTACTGTCATGTATCTTAAGTCCTTTCTTTTCTCTTGTTCCCCTTGCATGGATAGTAACAGCAGCAGCTCATTAAATGGTTCATTTACAATGTGGATGTTTCTGCGGAGTGCCTCAGCATGGCATGGGAGGCAGGCTCAAGAAGAGTATTTTAGAGGGTGTATATGTCAAAGGCCTGGAGGTTTTTACCTCAGTACCCAGGCACACAGCTGCAGAATCCCCTGAGAAATTTAAGCACCTGAGGTTTCCTTCTAGGTTGTTCATAATGCTTGAGTCACATGAGATTGGAATACATGGGGAAAGAATATGGGAATGAACGACCTGGTTCTGAGCGTATGACAGCATATTGACTCTGCACTAAGCCTGCTTATTTTGTTTTCTTTTGCAGTGGTAGGAATAGTTGGAGGTGGTAAACATGCTTGGGTGTGCAGGTTGGTTTACATGCTCCCAGAAGTGAATACAAACAGGAAAATATGGGCCCTTCCAGCAGCACATGTTTGCACTCTCTAAAGTTTGGCACCCTGGGACAAAGCTCAAGTCACCCCATTCTAGTGGTTGGTTCTAGTTATTTAGCAGTGGCTCATCAGCACATATAATCAGTCATACCATTAGGCATAGTAGAACAGCTGCTTCAGGCAGCAGACTTGGGATATATTGAAAAGGCACAGAGTTCATTGTTGTTTTTAAATTGTTGCTTTATTTTTGCTGCTACGAGGGGGAGAGGTGCTTGTCAGATTTTCTGCCTCAGGTGCCAAAGTAATCTGACTGATCATGAGTACAACCTTGGTGGTAGTAGTGGTGGAGGAGTGTCATTTGCTCTCCTCCTCAGAAGGGAAAATATTTTGGAACAGCCCTTGCTGCACACTGTTCAGTAAACTCCGTGGCCTCCTCCTTGTCAAAAGCAAAAATAGGCGATACCTTTATAGACCACTAAAAAATCATCATACAATAAACAAGCTTTCGTGGATTAAAACACCACTTCATCAGGTTTGTACCAGTGTGAAGAACTTTAAAAAGTCCAAAACTTAATGTCCAAAAGTACATGGCAGGATGGATTTTGCCAGGAAATCTGGTCTTAGATGTTACGTCCAACAGTACTTGGCAAGATGTGCTTTGCCAGGTTTGTCTCTTAGATGAAGTCAGGAGTCCAGTTGCTGTTTTATGGTTACAGCTTAGGCAGCTGTGGAATGAGTGTAACCACCCAATTCTCCACACAAAGAAGCACAGGCCATGTGCATCAAGGGAGTCTCTGCGAGGGCATCCAGTCAGTCTCCCATTCCTGCAAGGGCACATAGCAGCGGACACTGGCAGCCTCCAGGAAACCACATTACAAACCACCACTTACATATGTGCTGCCTGGAGTGCTCTGGTAACTGTTTATCTTGCACCTTTGCTCTTATTTTTGCTGCTTGTCTAAACAAATGTAGTATTTGTTTTACAGCCTTTTCTTTCTTTCTGTCTTGATTGCTGCTCAGTCTTGCCTACAGGAAAGGCATGCTCTCTCCAACATAAAATCCATAAAATGATAGCGATGTGTTTAGGGAAGCCTAGATTTTTGTAGGCAAAATACTGGATATATGCAGATACTTAGGGCTGGCCTACAGCATTTTGCTGCCTGAGGCAGAGATACAAATACCAATCCTGTATTCACCCATTTTCAGGTGCAGAGTATCTTTTGGCAACCGAGGTAGAAATCCCATAAATTCCTCTCCTCAAACTTAGCTATGAAATTACAACAATAACACTGTCAATAATTGCCTATTTTGTATTCTTTCACAATACTTAAAATCTGCTGCCTGAAATGCAGTTTTCATAAGAAGTTCTATTAAAAATATTTTTAAAATAAAATCTGCTAGCCAATTAACCAGGGATATATTTCATTTAAAATACTTAATTGATTAAGTTACTGTGATCTTTATCATACTTCCCTAGAATAAGTTCAGTTTTACTCAATAAAATTCAATTCTCAGTAGACACACATTGAATTATACTGTAAATGGCATATTGTTTGAATTTAGCTTGTTATTGTTACAAAATATATAGCCATTTATTCTAAAGCATTTCTTAAAACATTATTTGTTATGTGCCATAACCCACACCTTCCCACTTCACACTGAACTGCTGAACTACTTACAAAACCAATTTAAAATGAAAGTATTGTTGGGAGATCCAGTTGGAGAAGCTGCTAGAATTCTCCTTTTGGGACAAATACTGTGCAAGGATTGTGTAGGCATTATCCCACTGGTTACACCTACACTAGGCTGCAGTTTAGGGCCATTACACTTGCTGGATTAAACTGGTGCTTAAGACTGACCTCCTGTCTTCAGTGGGCATGAGTTGTAGTGGAGTTGTGGGGGGATGTAGTATTTCAGTTCTCTTAGTCTGATACTTTCATTTGCTTTTAATGAGGGGTTTGTTTATCTGGCATAATGGGGGCAGGGTAGGGACTATGAATCAGGAAATATACTGCCCCAAGTCCTGTTACTTATTCATGCCATAGGCATGTGCTGTTGTACATCTGTCAGATGACTTGACAATACAACAGTAAATGCCTTTGCTCTTAACATGTGGCTATTCACTGCAGAAATTTACACCAATAAGTTCACACCAGCATAATTCCTGAACTCAATTCTGTCCATTGTAAAATACATTCCTAAATAATTTTAGAAATTCACAAGTTCTGCTCATGCACTAGCAAATTGTTAGCTAAGGTTGTATTGTTTTTAATGTTTATTACTATAATAATTATTCTGTATATTTAGATAATATACTATATTTTTGTAGGGCCTAATAAAAAGTATTATGCAAATGTGGATTTCAGGGGTATTTTTCCTTATGAATAACCCCAGCTATCATTATTTTTATGCTCCTGAATCTAGAAACAGATAGGAAAATCTAGCTACTATCCAGCCCAGTGAACACCAAACAATATGAAATGCCAGCTTTGCAATTAGAAGGTGATGAAATCTTACAACCCCCCCACTCCTGTGACACATTCTTTCAAAGCTATGGTGACTCCTCAGTGAACCCCCTGATACACTCCCCACACAAAAGCAAGCTAATCTGCAATAAAAGAGCTAGAAATTTTTTAAAAAACTTCATATTTTAAGGAAGCTCTGCCTCTAGATACAGAGCTGGCATTTTGTACAGTTTGTCCCAGCTGTAGATTTTGGAGTTTATTATTATTATTATTATTATTATTATTATTATTATTATTATTATTATTATTATTATTATTATTATTATTATTATTATTATTATTATTATTATTATTTTAAATAGAGGAATACAACTACATTTGTGGGTTGTTGTTTTTTCATTACATCAGGATTACCATTCCAGAGTTCTGGCATCCAGCACTTAATAGTGTCATCCTAATAAGCCACGTTTTGAAGTGTTCTTCATGCTGTCAACATTATTCAATGTTTTTAAGAGGCCAACGATATTCTGTGCTGTAGAACAGTGCAATAAACTTCCCTGAATATCTCACAGTCTAAAACACCATCCAAAATAACTTAACTAGTGGGCTCCCTTGACAGTTGGCATGATATACCTACCCTCGAGGCGCCTGGCATTTTCCACATAATGGGCACACAGTGGAAAAGGCTATGCAAGGTAATTGTAATTCCAGAGCTGTGGAGCAGTAAAAACAGAAATGCTCACCAATGACACCCTGTCTCCTACATCATCTGATTACCACAACAAGGACTATTTATTCCCTATTGCCTATCTAGATTTTTCTATATTGAGGCCTATTTGGTGACTAATATTCTACTAAATATTATTAGTCAAGTCAGAATGCATTCCCCCCAAGCATCCATAATGGTAATGACCATCTTAAGCAAAAGCATTTTATCTTACAAGCCAAATGACCATGGGACTTGTTAAAAATATTTATGCCTTGCAAATCCTAGTACATTTCGATAAAATGAGGAGGTATAGAAGGTTACTTTTACAGGACCTAATGCGAGGCAAGTTTCCCTCCACTTCTGTGTAGGCTGCATGAAATCCATGCAATCCAAACATTCATTTTTGGATGTGCACTTGGATAGGGCAAAGCAAACTATGAAATTCATTTAATAATACATTTAACAAATGTAGTAACAAATGGAATGGGAAATAGCCATTGTATATATCCTCTTTTGACATACAAATATCGTGTTGTGAAAGAAGAAGGATATTTGTCCAGGAAGGGTTGCATTTTAGCTTGCACTTTCCCCCCCTTGTCAATGGGAAATGTTTAATTTCCAACACGTTAGCAATACAGAGGCAACACTGGCAACAGGGCAGTGCCTTCTACTACTTAAGGACAGAAGGTATTTCAGAGATTCAGGTTGGCCATGGGCCACAAGCAGCTCTACTGCTGATAGAGAAGAATGATGGTGGTGAAAAGCATGAGCTACCAGAAATAGTTGCCCCAGTCCACTTAATAGGAGGGCCTGCGGCTAGGGGTGAGTAGGGTAGTAATGGTAAGAATAATAATTCCTCCTTTTTATGGATCATCTTAGAGTGCAGGACACATAACAATGGGCTCAAGCTACAGGAAGCCAGATTTATGCTGAATATCAGGAAAAACATCTTAAGTGTTAGAGCAGTACAACAATGGAACCTATTACCTCAGGAGGTGATGAGCGCTCAGATGCTGGAGGCATTCAAGAGAAAATTGAACAACCATCTGTCAGATCTGCTTTGGTTTGGATTTTTGCATTGAGCAGGGGGTTGGACTCAATTCATTTATTCTGATTCATTCTATAGGACACATGGGGGAATTCATGAGGAGTGAGGGTATGCAAGTGAGACGGGGAAACAAGAAATGGAATAGCAGTTCTGGTGTTCACCAATTTGCCAGCAGGCCAGGAGAAGGGAGAAAAGTAAGACCACCGTATCTGTGAGATCAGTACCCCCAGTTTCACTTATCCACAGCCACATCCTCTGTGAATGCTAAAATTTAGTTACAGAAGATATGTAGCAGCAGTACAAAGAGTGACTACACATCTTTTCAACAAGCCTTTGCCTTTCTTTTGCTTTTATTGTATCACAACGAAATGCCAATCACTGGAAGAAGGCATTTGATTCGGCAGTGCAGTTTCCAGGTAAACTTGGGCCCTGGCACATCAGATAAACACCCCTTGGAGATGTGACAGCAGGAGGAGTAGCAGCATAGTAGAACAGGCCAGCAAAACCATGGTTCTTCCTCTTATTGACATGCACAAGGTTCTATCTCTTCATACAATATTTCACTGGCTCTGAATTATACAAAAGTTCTACACAAATTCTGTCTCCCCCACTGCATAAAGTAAGCTTCATCCCTAAATCTGGTCCTAAATTATATGGTGCTAGTTGCTGTCCAACAGGAAGGGTTCCATACTATAGTAATGTTCCTCTCCAAATTTGCTCAATCACTCATCATGATTCTCAGTCTGGAGCAATAGCATCATCTAGTGTTGAGAATATTTCCTACACAAATTGCATGGTACACATTGAAGAAACGTTTGCTACAAGCCCAGGCAGAGTGAGGATCAATGGCTGGCCATTCCTCCTAAATTGTTCCTCTGGTAGTACATATATGCAAGGAATTGATTGCTGATGTCTTCAGCAATCAAGAGCAGCCCACATTCTTTGGCAAGAAGGATGCTACTGTGTTTCCCCGAAAATAAGACAGGGTTTTATATTAATTTCTGCTCCAAAAAAACACATGAGGGCTTATTTTCAGGGGATGTTTTATTTTTTCATGTACAACAATCTACATTTATTCAAACAGTCATGTCATCTTTTTCTGGTTGGTGCACAATGGTGGAGGGCGGGGTTTCACTTAACTGGGTCTTATTTTTTTGGGTAGGGCTTATATTACAAGCATCCTGAAAAATCATACTAGGGCTTATTTTCAGGTTAGGACTTATTTTCAGGGAAACAGGGTAGTCAGATTAGTCTGGGATGTAAATTAATCAGGTTGTTTCTAACTCCCTGACCAAGGAGAGGAGAGATTTATATTCTGTTTGGTTGTGCCCTAACCACTGTGGTTGCTCAGTCAGCTAAAATCTCCCAAATAAATTCCAATGCTTGCTACGTGCTGCTCTTGACAGCCACTTTCTCCCCATTATTTTGTTAACAGAATTCTGTCAAGGCTTATAATCAAATAAATAAACTTGATTAACATCCAACAGGAAAAGTACAAAAATGTAATTAACCCTCTGCCCAAATTCTAACAAAGACCATGCTGGATGTTTTAGGTTAAGGGCAGCAGTAATGGAGAGCCTGCTGTCTGTTCCCCAACTGAAATATTGTTTCACTTTGCTGATTGTATTTTAAGGAAAATGCTGCTAGATCTTCCATTGTAACCATTTGAGTTGGTGTTAGCTAATGCGCTAATAACTGAGTTTGAAGGCCATTTGGCAGAAGAAGTTGTGATTTAGTAAATGGATCCTGGATAATAAATACTTTTAAAAAGCCAGAATAGCCCCTGCTGTGGGTCTCTAATATTTCAGGTGAATTAGCTTTGTGGAGTAACAGATGATGGCAGGCATGTATCTGGATTGAAGAGGTAGGGGATATGGTGTAAACATACTTCTCCCACAAGTCTATGGTATTGACAGCTCTTTCCTTCTGCTCCTGCATTATTGCTTGTGGAATGGCCTTGCCAGCTGGAGTGTTTGGCCAGTGTGTTTGACAGGGGAGCAGCAAGCTGCCATTCTGTAACAAAGCCATTGCCAAATTCCATAGCTTCTCCAACAAACAAAACCCCAGAACAGAAAAATAACAAGCTTATAGTATCTTAAAATATTAACCACTGTATTATGGCAGGAACTCTTTGGACTATAGCTCAATGATGTATCAAATTAATTAAGTTTCCAAAGTAGCAGAGGGCTTTGATGTTTTTCCCCCCACAAATACAGGTCTGTAGCAAAAGAGAAACGCAAAGCAGTACAAAATATGGACATTAGAAAAATAGTTTCTTTAACTTTTATTATTTGACTGTAAGCCGTAACAGTCGTATTACCAAAATACCAGAGGAAAATGGAAACAAAAAACGGTGTAAAAGGGAGCTGGTCATTCATGGCGGGGACACATATGCTTTCCTATGAAACGGAATTATACTGGTAAAGAAAAGGCAAATTAAAGAAAATAAGCTGCAGGAATACAGGAGGACTTTGTTATTTACGACGTGAAACCGAAAGGGCAAATTGCAAAAATCTGAAAAAACTATGCTATGCTAATTTCCCAGATAACCGCAGTCTACTTGCATAATAAAAAGTAAATTTCCTACAGATTTACTTCGATCATGAAGTAAATACAGGTACAAGTATAAATGTCCATACTTCTTTTGTCTTTTTTTTAAAAAAAACTCTAAATTAATCCTACATAGGCTGCAGCATTAATTTAGAGGGGGTTGCAAACAATGGCATGGCCCGTTGCATCCTCCAGAAGCCCATGACGCCGAGACTTCGGTTCTAACAAACATCATTGGAACACATTTCTTCCAACCCCACCCACGCCTTCTGCTTTTCCGCCTCGGCTTCTATCATCCCCCTCCATCAAAGCGCAGAAATCTACAGAAACTACTCTTCCCAGAAAGCCTTGCCACAGCGTGGGTTGCGTTGAGTCTCCGGGCATGCGCTCTCTCGTTGCCAGTCGGACAGGAAAGAGGCCGCTTTGACCTACAGAAGGAGAAGATGGCGGCGTCCGTGGGTTTGGCTCAGAAGGTGAGGAAAGTGGCCGGCGCCGTTCCTGTATGCGGGTTTTTTTTTTTGTGTTTTTGTTTTGCTTTCTGAGGCTGGGGAGACTCAGTGTTTCTGGAGGGTTTGGAGAGCTGGTATTTGAATGGCCCTGCACCCGGAATTGCCACTGATACTGAAAGTTAGGGAGGAATCTCAGAACCAGCGAGTCTCTCGTTATTGCTGGCAGATACGTTGCGGTTTCTTCCTGCTGTTGGAAAAAGGGAATCTGTTTTATCCCAAGTCACACCATTGCCCCGTTTGATTCCGTGTCAGTTGCGCTGTCTGGCAGTCGCTCTTTAGGCTTTCCGGCCATCTCGGGAGAAATGAGGGGTTGAGCCCCCGGGACCTTTTGTTTGCTAAGACGGCGGTCGTCCACCGAGCTAGTTTGCATTGCACCCTTTCATTTGCCTTACTCCAGATCTTGTTTCTATGAGTTGTGGGAAGGATCTAATGGAAGACTTGTGAACCTTCTTTCCTACAAAAGATGCAAATAACAGGAAAAACTCTGGTGCTTCTAAAATAAGCAAATCAATTAAATAGGGTTGAGAATGGAGCTGGATGGAATATATACTAATAGGTATATGCACACAGGTTTTATCTTCATTGGTGTTTGGCATGCTGGTGTTTGTGCAGAGCAGACTAAATGTATGTTGCATTTTCAACAATCTTCTCATCAGTTGGAATAACTCAGGCCACCTTGCTCACTAGCAGAAGGTAATGTCATTTGGAGGCAATTGCCTTTTTCTTTCCTAGTGGCTGGTTCTGGAGTACTTCTCAGTGGCACTTAACCTGTAGCTGATGGTGCCCCAGCTGACATAACCCTGTTACCAGGGTCACCCGTCTAGATGGAAACTAACTGCCATCCAAAACAATACAACTCATCTAGATTCTAGTGCTGTATTTGACACATATTGTACCTACTGTGATCAAAAATATTGTTGTAAAGCTGCTTTGTTTAGAAGGCTGGCCTGCCTGGTTTCAAGGTCTTTTCATAATTAGTACAAAATAGAAAAATATCTAAAATAATAATTAAACAAGTGAGTTTCACACGTTGACCTCCCCTACACACATATAACATCCAGATAATCTTTTGTTACATAAGAGCAGCCTGTTTTATCATTTCCGAAAGGTGCACAGATTTTATATTTTAAGGGAGAATGCCAGAACTCTTGGGCAACCACCAAAGCCTCATCTTCCTGTGTAGTGTTGCGTTTTGATGTTCTTGTAGTACCATGAATGAATTCACTATCAATATAGGTATCTTAGGATGCAAATTAGGTCTCTTAGGCAGCAAATCCCCTGTAATACACTGAAACTACGTGTACTTGGCTCAGTAAGGCTTACCGTATTTTTCCATGTATAAAATGACACTTTTTCCTTAAATAATTAGACAAAAAATTAAGGGTCGTTTTATACACGGAAGGCAGCCACTTTTCCCTGCCTTTTGCGAAAACATGGGGCTTAGCAAAAGGGAAGGGAAAGCTCCCTTCAGGTAAAGCAGCCCTGAAAGGGCTGCACAATTGTAGCCCTTTGATCCTGAAGCCCTTTCATGGCTGCTTTATCCACTTTCTAAGCCCTGCGGGGCTTAGGAAATGGGTAATGCAGCCGTGAAAGGGCTGCACGATCGCAGCCCTTTGATCCTGAAGCCCTTTCATGGCTGCTTTACCCACTTCTTAAGCCCCACAGGCTGCACAATCAAAGGGCTGCGATGCTGCAGCCCTTTCATCGCGGCTTTACTTCAGGTAAAGCAGCGATGAAAGGGCTGCAAGATAAATGGGCTGCGATCGTGCATCCCTTTCATGGCTGCTTTACTCACTTCTTAAGCCCTGTGGGGCTTAGGAAGTGGATAAAGCAGCCATGAAAGGGCTGCAGGATCAAAGGGCTGCGACTGTGCAGCCTTTACCTGAAGGTAGCCTTCCCTTCCCTTTTTGCTAAGCCCCGTGGCTTCGCAACAGACAAGGAAAAGCGACGGTCAAAAGGAGCCCTTTGATCCCTGCTTTTCCCTTCCTTTTTCTAAGCAAAAGGAAGGGAAAAGCAGGGATCAAATTTTCTAATTTGGGGTTAGAAAAGGGGGGGGTCGTCTTATACATTAGGTCATCTTATAAACGGAAAAATACAGTACTTCTGACTAGCCATGTATAGATTATGCTGCTATGTGAGCTTCCAGAGGTTCAAAAGTCATAATCAGAATTTTAAATTTTGCTTAGAAAACAGTAGGAGGCAAGTATAGCATTGTTCTTGGAAGCCCTGTTCAGTCAGAAGCAAGGCCGTTGTCTCTGCACCAGCCAGAAATTCTGAATTGTTAGTCTCCATGTTTCTTCTCATGGTAGACAGTGTTTTGTATAAGTCGATTTCAGTGCATGTATAAAAAGGGCTAGCTAATGACCAGACATCTGACCTAAGCCACCACAATTTACCTATCACTGCATATAATCAAAGTTTGAAAGGTAACTAATTAGTGCCAAAGATTACTTGATAATAAGTAAAACTATCATTATTAACTCTAATACCATTTTGTTGTACAGGTATGTGTGCCTTTGTGTAAATTGCATAAAATATATGGATTGTGAGTTTATTACAGGACAGCCTGAGCCTTACATCTAATTCGTAATATATTTCTTCAGAAGTAGATCCTAGAAGCCACAACATACCTGCTGCTCATTAGCTTTATGTTACAAAGGCTGGTATAAGTCCAATATCATCATGAATCTTGGTAGCAGTTGCTGCCAGTTAATCAAATTTTGTCTTTCCTGTTGAACACCAGGTTATATATCTGCTGTGCAACAAGAAGTTGAAATGGATCCTTCATAACTACCAGCGATTCACCACAGATTAGCACTGTTAGACTTAACGCTCTCAGACATAAGTATAGGATTCTGGCCAGTATACATTTTGGTGTTTTAAAAAAGCTTTCGTCTTGTAGGTTCGGCACTTCAGTACGTCTCTGGTCAGGCCAGTGTCGAAATTGGTGCAGGTAAGCCTGATTAACATTTAGAATTGTGTTTGCAAGAGGCACCAGGGTTTTAAAGGCTCCATTGAGTATTCAGAGAATAAGTTTAATTTAAATCGGAGAACTAACTTTTGAATAGATGTATATAGGAATGCATTATAGTTCACTTTAAAGCAAATAAGCACATGGTGATATTTGTGGTTGCTGGCGCCACAATATTTCCCCCTTTGTGAGGTGCACTGTTGTATTATTGTGTTGTTTTTGTGCTTTTCTGTTTTTAAGGGCTTTTTTTAAGCAGTTGTGTTATATTTTGTTTTGCATTAAATAAATAAATTTTTAAAAAGCATTTCCCCCTTGGTGATGAGGCCTTCAGGTGCCTCTGTTTCACAAGAAAGAACTACCCACCGACTCAGAGTCAGTAGCGCTCTATCAGGCTAAAGTAGTGTTGCCTCAGAGAATACACTGCAATATTAGACAACGGATGTTATAACAACTTGTTACAGAATCAATGTTAAATTCTGTGTGTCTTTATCTTTAGTGGGATTCCTTAAATTGTGGCATTCTTGGGCAATTTTTATAAACCTCTAGCATGACACTTGCCTTGTGCATTAATTTTGATACTTTCAGTTCTTCATTGTCTCCTGCAGCCCCCAATTCAAGTGTATGGACTAGAAGGCCGGTATGCCACTGCACTCTATTCTGCTGCGTCTAAGCAGAAGAAGCTGGAACAGATGGAGAAAGAGCTGGATCGTGTGTTGGTAATAAGATTTCACATCATCCTATCTATGCACCTAAGTATCTTCTTCCACAGAAGATGTTAGTTCATGAATAGTATGTGGGAACTTTATTTATTTTTTCTCTCATTTAAGGTGTATGCTTTTTATTTGGAGCAAAATAAATTTTTGTTACCATAGTTTATCCTGGAAATATGGATTGAAATAAAATCTATAGGAAATAATATTACTTTCTTTTGGCTTACTGTATACACTCGTTCAGGTAGAAAATTCATGTTCTGATGCGGAAGGCAAACAAAAGACAGCCCTAAGAAATGTCAATATATAGTTGCAGATATTCCGGATTTGAAGTGGAAGAGTTCCATACATGGAAATGTGGATTCTCATGTCATCTTGTATTGCAGTAAAATGTTTAAAGACTTCCTATCCTGGATACCGTGTTTCCCTGAAAATGAGACAGGGTCTTATATTAATTTTTGCTCCAAAAAACACATGAGGGCTTATTTTCAGGGGATGTTTTATTTTTTTCATGTACAACAATCTACATTTATTCAAATACAGTCATATCTTCTGGTTGCTGCACAATGATGGAGGGCGGGGTTTCACTCAACTGGAGCTTATTTTTGGGGTAGGGCTTATATTTTGAGCATCCTGAAAAATCATACTAGGGCTTATTTTCAGGTTAGGTCTTATTTTCGGGGAAACAGGGTACCTTTAAAAAAACCCACTTTATTTATTTATTTTTAACTACAACATAAAATACATAAATCAAAATACGCATCAATTGTGTTCCCCTCCACCCTAGTCGGGACCTCTTGCAGTAATCTTCTTCCATTGTCTTTATTCTTCTTCCTTTATTGTCCTCTTCTCCAGAACTGCACTGATTCCTGATTCGGAACTTTCCCTTTTCCTCTTGTTAGCACATATTCAAGAAATCTGCCCCATATATCATAAAAGTTATTATTTTTTATCTCTCCTCTCTTAACCTTTAAATTACAAGTTAATTTATCATTTATAGCAATATTCCATATTTCATTATACCATTCTTCCATTTGAAATTCAGACTTTGATTTCCAATTCCTAGCTATTATTAATCTAGCTGCTGTTAATAAATTGGTAACCAACTCTCTAGTCACCTGGATACCTGACAGGAGAAATATGAACGTGAGTGTCAGTGAACAGTTGGAAATTATAGATGCTTTACATGAAGGGTATTGTAACAGCCTAGAAAATAAACAAGTTTTCTGGAGTTGACCTGACGTGGCAGTGGTCATCCATGCCTGAGTTACATCACACCTTGACTTCTGCAATGTGCTTTTCATAGGGCTTCTCTTGAAGACTATCTGGGATCTTAAGTTAATGGACTATGTGGCAGGGTGAATGGCATCACCATCATATGACCATGATACAGAAGGATCTGCAGTTGTTGCCAGTTGCTTACGAAATGCAATTAAAGATATTAGTTTTAATGCGCTTGGGGCCTGTCTGTCTGATAAACCACTTGTCTTGTTATTAACCTGTCCAGATATTAAGATATTCAGAGAGGCCTTTTTAAGAATACCAACAGCTGCAGAGGCCCACTTGTCCAGCATGCAGGAGGGGGCTTCTTTTCCTCATGAGTCCAGACTGTTGAATGTGCTTCCCTCAGAGCTGCTCTCGGCTTCTACTCTCACCACTTTTAGGAAGGGTGTAAAGGCATGTGATTTATAGCTGACATATAATGTCTGTAATGCTTTTAACTATTTAAGCTACTCTGAGCATTACTTTGTAGAGGAAAAGATGAATGAATGGAAAAAAAGCTTAGTGTTCTTCCTTCTAGCACTATTAGTTGAGAGCCAAGCTTGCTTTAGGGTTACTGCAACACTATTTATGGTGTCCTTACACCGTTAAAGGGTTATGGGCGCATAATTGTGGAGGTGGTCAAATAATCAATTAAACATTCTGTTTTTAAACAAACCATTAAGAGTGCAGCTTGTTTGTAAATTAGTACATTACAGAGTAAAAATGGGCATTTACAATCACGCTTTATGTGCATTTATCTTCTGAAATGACTTTTGAGGGTGGTAATAATGTTATATATCTGTGTGACTGACTAGGATTGCAGTCCTTATTACAAAGTAAGCCCCACTGAACATGATTGGTCTTACACCAAAGTGAAAATGATTTGTGCTGTTAATATTTTCAATACAAATATTTTGTCAACTGTTACTGTGGACGGTAATGTCATAAAACTATCTCTGGCCATTATTTGAACTGTTAATTAAAAAAAAAACATAAAGAGAGTTTGGATTGACAGTCCCTTTATGCCACAGTGAGTAGACTTACAAGAAGCAGGTCTGATTTTGACTGAGGGATGCTTCTGCTATCATTCCAGGCACTTATGAAGGACCCTAAATTATCTGCTGTTGTCATGAATCCTCATATAAAAGGTGCAGCAAAGCAAAAGGCTGTGCAAAATGTTCTGGTTAAAGAGAAACTGTCTCCTATCACTGTCAATTTTATCAGTAAGTACCATTTTTTCTGTTGATGAGCAAAATAGTATGAATTGGGCTCTATAATGTTGGACAGTATCCTAACCTCACTAACATACCTAGTTTAGATTGGTATGAACCTTTATCTGTAATTTGCCAGTACCCTATTTGGAACAGGTTCAATGTGTATGAGTAGCACTAATTCCTTAATCTCTTTGTTTTTCCAAGATGTGCTTGCTGAAAATGGTCGCTTACCCTATACTCTAGGTGTAATTTCTTCATTTGGTAAGATTATGAGTGCCCACCGTGGAGAAGTGTTATGTTCTGTAACTACTGCTCAGGTAAGATAAGCTGTTAGATTTTCCTTAGCTATTTTGAGAAGGGTTGTAGATTGCCTGTAGAGTAGAGAGGAGCATTACATTTGCAAAACTAATGGCACTTTGTTTACTTATGTCTAAAATGGGTCTAATAGAAATATTCATTTTACATTTTAGCACATAAAATGAATGTAGCAAGGTTATTCGATTCACAGCAGAAGAGGGTCTTGCACTGATTTGCCAAGCATTCTCAAATTAATCTCTAGAAATAGTCTGCAGACACACTTCTCATTTCGTGTTCACTTTGCCTACTGTCTTAATTTTAGGCAGGACAGTTTTTGTATTTTGAGACAAGAAAATCACCTTGCTTCTTCATTAGTAACAGAACAGCATTGCTTTGTGGGCTATGCTGTTTATTCATACATTAATTTCCTTACTGAAGCATTCTCTCAAGATTTTACACTTTCATTAATATTCTATCTGCCCGCCCCCCCCCCCCATAATTCTGTGGTTTCTGTGTTATTAGAAGGAAGCAGAGAGAGCTCATATTTTTGCTCTTGTTCTTTGCAGTGGGTAGAAAAAGAGCAAAGAATACAGTGTCTTCTTCTTGCTTGTAGCATTGGGATTGCCAGCACAGCATAGTAACTGGAAAGATAAAATATATACTGTCAGAAATCACAGTTGATATTGTCCTTGGTCCAGATCCTGTCTTATGGACATGCCTACCATTACCTTATGGATCTTAAAACAAAATTTTATTCAGGAAAGAGTCCAGATTACAATGTGACTTCCACACATTTTACTTACTAAAAGGTGATTTTTCTTTATTAAACAGACATAAAACAGGAAAATGTCATTAACTAAATCAACTAATCTGCTATATACCATTCATTTTCCAAGCAGAGGGATGTCCTAGTTCCATCGTACTTCGACACTCAATAGAAGGGTTGAGCATTTCTTTCTGTGTTACTTGTTGATTTAAAAACAAACTTTTCTTTTTCTGTCTGAATATTTTAGCCCTTGGATGAGGCCAATCTTACTGAATTGAAATCAGCTCTGCATGGCTTTTTAGCTAAAGGAGAAATATTGAAACTGGAACTAAAGGTATGTTTGTGACTCTGTAAATATTCTGTTTACCTCAGGACATGGTGAGTTCTCAAACACTGGAGGTATTCAAGAGAAAGTTGGACAGTCATTTGTTAGATATAGATATAATATTCCCAAGCTCTGGTTCTGTCATAGTCACGTTACTAGGGAAGTAAAGAATACTTACTAGGTCCATCAATTTAGCCTTTCTTAAGTTGATTGAGAAACTTTGAAGAATTTAAAGTCCCTTCACGTTTACTTGACTGTAGGCAAAGACGATACGTGGAATGCAAAGATATGCATCCCCATCCAGAGCAAAGCAAAAAGTTCAGGGCAGCCTACAAAAATGTTTTTTTAGAAATGAACTAGATGTATCTATATCATTAAATTTGTTTTTCACAAAATCCAGATGTTACAGAATGCCATTGTTTTTATTTGTCTAATAAGAAATCTTGCCTACTTTTTCTAGACTGATCCAACCATTTTGGGAGGAATGATTGTCAGCATTGCTGATAAATACGTTGATATGTCTACCAAAACCAAGATTCAGAAACTGAGCAAGATCATCCAACAGCCTGTTTAATGGTCATCTAGAGACATGACTCCCATTAAAGTCTCTTTGTCTGTATTACAAAAATAATAAAAACTGTTGACCTTGTATAGATGGTGTTGACTTTCATTTTGTACTTAGAAATGTATTTGTTTCATGTGTCCTTTCCTTTGTTAAGACTAGGGATGGGATTTTTTTGGGGGGAAACTCCCAAGTCCCATCATTTGGGGGGATTCCCCCAGGCTGAATTATAGGACTCTGAACCATCAAATTGTAGTAGGTAGAACAGCCCTGTTATCTCCGTTCTGTTTCACTGCTGCTGCTTCTTGTTTTTGAAAGATGTCCCTCTGCCCCTTTGTGAGTTCCGAGAATTCTCTGTGACTTGCAAAGGTGCAAGGGGAACCTTTCAGAGGCATGAAGAAATGGTTCAGGAATGGCGTGAAGGCAAGAGGGCTGATCTATCTCTTGCCATTTGACAGTTCCCAGTCCTATAAGTTGGCTTGGTGGGGGTTCCCCTCATATTATAAGACTGGGTGTTCTCCCCCTCCACTGAAAGTTCCATCCCTGATTAAGGAATATTTCAAATAAGCTGTTTTAGTATAAGAATTACCCCTTTATCTTGCACAGGCTTGCTTCCAGGTGCTAGCGACTGCAGTCCTGGAAGCAGCAGTTGTACTGAACCTCTATTCTTGATTCTCTCAACAGAATGTGAGGACTCTGCCCACAAAAAACTGACTTCCTGCCCTTACAGATCACCATGGCTCTTTACATGCATGTATGAACCTTTAAATATGTGGAACCCTGTCAGATGAAAAGGTTATGTAACTTTCCTTCTTTTCTTTACTGTCTCACATTAACAGAGTCAGCTGTGCTGCTGGTTTTTATGGTCAGATTGCTATTGTTTTCTGATACTTAAAGTTGCAATTCAGGAGTACTTTGAACCAAATCTGATTGTGCCTGAAAGATTAACTTTTTCATTTCATTTTTAATTGTTGCTTAGGGTGGTAAATTGCACTAGAGTAGACATGGTGGCGCTGCGAGTTAAACCGCAGAAGCCTCTGTGCTGCAAGGTCAGAAGACCAGCAGTTGTAAGATCGAATCCACGCAACGGAGTGAGCTCCCGTCGCTTGTCCCAGCTCCTGCCAACCTAGCAGTTCGAAAGCATGCAAATGCGAGAAGGTAAATAGGTGCCACCTCGGTGGAAAGGTAATGGCGTTCCATGTCTAGTCGTGCTGGCCATGTGACCACGGAAATTGTCTACGGACAAACGCTGGCTCTACGGCTTGGAGACGGGGATGAGCACCGCACCCTAGAGTCGGACACGACTGGACTAAATGTCAAGGGGAACCTTTACCTTTACCTAGACCCATTAAATCAGTGGGGATTTGGTGAGTCAACTCTTAAGTTTCATTGATGCAAGTGCGACTTACTTTAGCATAGTACGCTAAGCAACAGCATTTTGGCCACTGTGCTGAGGTATCATGAGCAGTAACTAAGAAATTAGCTGTACAGGAACAGAGAAGTATAATTGTTTTGGAATCAATTTAGCATTCAAAAGCCAGCCAAAATGCCTTTATTTTAAAATAAACCATAAAGATGAGTTTTTATTCTGTCTTGACAGAAAATATGCAGATTCTTCTCATCACTACTGCAGTTAATGTGCTGAGGAAACTGCTAGCAAATGCATGCTGTTAAAATAAGTTTTTCATCAAGGACTGCAGTAGTACCTCGGTTTACAAAATATGTTCTCCGGAACATTACATAATGCAGAAAATTCATAAACCGAAACATGGATTGCCATAGGAACGGGGGCGGCGCTACAAACCTCCAGGCACAATGCATCCTGGGGAAACTTCGCAAACCGAAAAGAACCGGAAAAAAAAAACGTAAACCGAGGCATTATTTTCAAAAGATTTCCATTCTTAAACCAAAAATTACGTAAACCGAGGCATTCGTAAACCAAGGTACTACTGTAGTCACTTCCAGTTTTTGTGTTTTTTCTTAAGATTTCAGGTCTGGGACCCTTGAGTGTGTGTGATTTACATTTGTGGGTCCATCTTTTTCCAGTCTGTTTTGGGCTTGTAGGGGTAGAGGGTGAGGAACCCTTGCAGAGCTGTACTTTCCCCATGCCTGGTCAAGGTTTTGCTTTCTGTCTTCTCCAAGGATACATAGATAATTTATCTCTGGATCTCTTCTCACAAGTCTAATAGTAAGGATCTTTCAACATTATTTAATTTGTAACAACACACCAGCACTCAACTTCATAGTACCTCGTAAGTAAAATTAGCCACATTTCTTGAGTAAAATTAAGACAACCAAGGAAGGTTTAGAACAATGACATTTAATATTTTTCCACCACTAAATGATTTGTACCTTTTTTTTCCCTCTACCACAACAATGTGTTATTTTCATATACATTGTTAAAATGTACCGATATGGAAAAAGGAAAGCATGGATTTAGTTCTATTTACATACTTTAATTCAAACATTTTTGTAACAACATTGAAAAATAGAAACTTAAAAGATTTTTTTATTGTGTTTTCAACCAGTCAGTGGTAAACAACTACGTGCCTGTTAAGTTAAACCTTCTCTAAAACTTGGTCAGTTGAAAGTTCTAACTAAAGGGTGTTTCTCTATTCAAAAAAATACGTTAAGTATGTCATTTTTGATACAAAATTCTACACTATATTCAATAAATAAATAATAGAGCGATTCTTAAAAGTATGAAATGTAAACTTTTTTTGTCCCTCCAACATACAGAAATTTTAAAAAATAATTGCTGGAAATAATACAGTGGTCTCCTTAGAAACAATAGTATACAGACACTTTCAAGCACAGTTTACAATGATCACCAGACCTTATTTACCTATCAAGTATAAAGCTATCCTAATTTCCTAATGGAAATCATAAAGATTTGCTGTACTAGATAACACCATCTCCACAGGAAACATGGAAACTGATACCAAAACAACATGCAAAGAACAACAGAGCCAACACATCTCACAAGAACACTGACATGCTAATAGACCAGTCAATACCTTCCATTCTGAAAGTCATTTTAAAAATAACAAACACATATGCATGATCCTTGGGGTAAGAACTGAAAGACTAAAACACAAAGTGAATGAATTTCTTGGTACTGAAGTGAAGATGTTCCAAAAATTCTACCCTCAACATTGTGCCTAGTTCAGCAAAGTTCTTGAGAATATAACTTCTCTTTGTTCAGTTGGTTTCAAAGCACTTTGCTGAATAAAGTTCTATGTGGGTAACTGTATGAATGAATTTACAAAATAGCAACAAATCCTTTTGCCTGGATTGCTTGCTTTGCAAAACACTCCTCACACCTAATGTGGACACAGACAAATTTGCAGTGAAGCACATTTGCAGTTAACACTCTTGAGGCGCTACAGTATGCTGCGATCCTGGTACTCCTTTTATTTAGGCACAGCACAATTTAACACATTAGACCCTTCTGGCTGCTTTTTCAGCCTTGTCTTGATAGAGCATGAATTTGCTTTCCTGAGCAGCTGTTTTCCTGTCACTTCTGGTTTATCCTCCCTACTTTTACAAGTTTAATAATTGAGTTTCAGTGGTACAGTATACATAGATGCACAATAACCAGTGAGGATGAAGAATATCCTAAGGCAAACAAGAAGCAACCAGCACCAGGTCCTAGTTGAAGTCTTGCTCACCCAGACCCTGGACCACTAATTACACCCTCAGACCACAATATTCATTTATGGCTAACAAATACCATATTTTTCCGTTTATAAGACGACCCAATGTATAAGACGGCCCCCCCTTTTCTAACCCCCAAATTAGAAAATTTGATCCCCACGGGGCTTAGGAAGTGGGTAACGCAGCCGTGAAAGGGCTGCACGCTCGCACCCCTTTGATCCTGAAGCAGCCATGAAAGGGCTTCAGGATCAAACGGGTGCGATCGTGCAGCCCTTTCACGGCTGCTTTACCCGAAGGGAGCCTTCCCTTCCTTTTTGCTAAGCCCTGTAGCTTCGCAAAAGGCAGGGAAAGTGGCTGCGTTCCATGTATAAAACAACCCTCAATTTTTTGTCTAATTATTTAAGGGAAAAGTCTTGTTTTATACACGGAAAAATGCGGTACTCAGAAAAAGCAATCTTCAGCTCTGCTTTTGAAAGCATTCCAGATTACAGGCAACTGTCATTTAAACTTCAGATCGGAATATTCTTTTTTTTCCTTTTATTCTTTGAAAACAGGTTCAAATATCACAAAACTTCCTAAAAGAAATTCAAATATCTTACATGGCAAGAACATTTTCATGTTATAGGTATTTTCTATATAAATATATTCACATTATGTTTATACACCACTCTGTGGGGCAATAGGCACAACATTTCAAGAGGGAATTTACAGACGTCTGCAAAGACACATCAGCAATACCCGCTTCTGTTGATAACGGCATGCTGCAGTAGCCAGAGAAAGTGCAATGTTTATCTTCCTTGCCAGAGGGCTGGCTACAACTCTGTTATTCTAGAAATCCTGAAAACTACAGCAGAAGTTCCACATAAAATGAAAGAAATGAAAGCTAAAAACCAAGGTGACATTTTCCTCACAAACTTGGAATTCCAGTTTTCTGCAAGGAGTAGCTAGAAAGAGTTGCATGGCTTTGACCTTTTCGCCTCTGGAACACAAGTAGTAGCTTCATATAAAAAGGCTGAGGATCTTTACAGACAGATTTTGTGGACACCTATTGCAGTCATTTCAGCTGAGGGAAGCATTTTCTTTTTAAGGTTCATCAAAAAGCTGTAGATCTAGTCGGACAACTATCTCTCCTGTTGGAACTTCATGCAGGAGAAGACACTTTGTAACTGGTCCTTTGGAACCCTGGTCTTTCTTAATATCTGCTACACGGATTTCTGTTCTGCCCAAGAAGTCTGAAACACACACAAGATAACACTGTAGGTAAGAAATGACAGCTTCCTCCAACAAAGACCCATCTTTGAAAATAGGTAACTTCAGAAACAGCATCAACTTTCAGACCAAGTGGAAAATGGAAGCAGAACAATTTCTCTTATGTACAACCACTTTATGGCCTAACAGTGGGTCTCCCTTTATCTTCCTGTTTTATTTCACCACAGCTGTCATTCTGTAACATAGTAGTACTGTCTTCTCAGTGCTGGGATAGAAATGCAGCTTTTGAGGGGAAAAAGGAAATTGAGGCCAGAGCTGTCGTGTGGTCTTAAGTTGCCTCCAACGTATAATGACCTTATGAATGAGCAATCTCCAAAAGGTTCTGTTCTCAGCTGCCCTGCTCAGCCCTGGGAAAACTCAAGCCTATGGCTTCCTTTAGCAAGTAAGTCCAGCGTGTGTAAATCTCTCAATCTTGATTTCACTGCATTTCTCTGAACCCCACCTGGATTTTCTTCTCATCCTTGTTTTATACTGAATTGCAAGAAACTCATTTTTATGAGTCACAGAAACCATGAAGAAAACCTATGGCAACTGGGAGCAGTGGAGAAACTGAAAACCACCAGTACAGGAACTGTCCACTGGGGCTTTCCAGTCACCTCCATCCCACTGCATGCTTAGAGGAGTTACTCAGAGCAGAAAATGAAGCAATCGTACACCCATGTGGACATACAGACACAAAAAAAATCAGGCTTCAAAATGAGGGAAAACACTTACCGTCTGGGGAAAACTGGTCCCTCTCAAATACTGTTATGCAGAGCACATCCTGTTCTAAATCTTTAATGAAAAACTGGCAGTTAGAATTCCACTTGGGGTTGAGAGTGTCTTGTATGGTCTTGGTAATATGACACTGAGAGCCCATTGTCACTTCACAGTATGGGTTACTCTTTCCTAGAGGACAACACAGAGAGATGCACAGCTATGGTCATGTATTTTTGTACATGGGTTCAGTAACATGCCTTTGGGCTTTCACAAGAGATTCAGAGGAGCCTAGTGCATATCCCAACATCTGGCACCATTCGAGGTGCCCTTCTCCATCTTCTTCTCACCCCCTCTCCCGCTGCCACCTTGTAAGAAACAAAAGTTAAATTCTTACCATGGGATCTGCAGGGCTTCAGTTCAATACCTTCAACGATGTTGACCATTAACCTTCCAATTCCTGTTGCCCTTTGGGACCGGACTGTGGCAAGAAAAGGCAAGATTCGTTACAACACTCTTCTGATACTTTGGTGAAAGCTCAGAAATACCGTACCCCTCCTTGTGCAATACCTAAGTAGGCCTTTTCCCTCTTCTTCTTCTCTGTTTCTATGTAAAGTTCAGAAGCAGCTTTGATTTTCTGAACCCAAGCCGTTCTTGAAAAAGAGAAGATGAAAATAAAATTATACATTATTATGAAGTACATGCAAGACTGCCTGCCTGCAGAATAGGATGAAGATCTGGGTGGCATCATAAACATCCTTGTGTTAGTTCTTGTTCTCAGGATCAGACTGGATATAACATGAGAGACTTCTGAATAGGGCCTTCTTTATGTTAAAAAAGGTGTTGGTGGCAACGATTTAGGGTTTCTGTTCAGCTCTGGATGGCACTGCTGGGAAAGGGAAGGTATAAGCCTTCTCTTGCCTTGTTTTCCCAACTGAAGTTGTCTGATGACTTGAAGCTGTTATTTTTCCCTTAAGTGGAAACATACAGATAATCATATAATTTCTGTTAATATAAAGATGGGGGAAAGTATAGAAGGAGAACTTGACGCATTGAGCACTGCAGGAATCCCATTGTGAAAGAATGGCCGAAATCCTGTTGTGCAGTTATGCAAACAGTGTAACCTTTAAAGGCAAACTGTTCTAAGTCAAGAATTCTCTGTAGACATTACCTCTTGTATGCCAAGTTGCATGACTCCATATGCAACAGATAACATCTATGTGGATTTCTTAACCTATGGCAATTTGCTTCCAAATGTCGCAGTGTTTGCACAACCAAACAACAGGATTTCAGCCAGTGTGCGTGCGTGTATGTGTGCCCATGCATGTACAAGGGATTATGAATATTTTAGTTGTGGCGATTACAGATGCAGAAGTATGTTACCTTTCATTTATACTTTCTGCCCGAAGTGTGTAGACTCGATCAATGTGAGAGATGTGGAATATAGGCTCATCTCCAGAAGGATCCGTAGGAAGTTTTACCAAGACTTCATTTAGAAATATGGGCTGCAGAAACAGTAGGCAAGGATAGTTTAAGTCAGCTCAGGATCAATGTTGGGTGACAAATGTCAAGTTTAGAACACACAATCCAAGTGGTCTGTTTCTGGGCAGGCATTAATTTGCAATTTTCACCATAGTAATTTGCAGCATACTATCATTCTATAAAACAAATACATGACACCTAGGATGAAAGTATCAGATACTTCAGAGGTGGGCAACTTTGGTAGGTATATGAACTAAAAAGCTGAAAACCCACACCCAAACTAAGATAGTTGCTATTCCAGGGGCAGTAGTTATCCTTTATGGAGTAAAACAACAAGGACAACACACCCACCCACACAAAAAAGCAGGGTCCCAGAGGTTGCCAAACAAATTGCAAAACAAGCAGGAGGCACATGTACTTCTGTCCAGCTGACACTGAGGATCAACAGACCGCACTGGGCTGCCAACTGTGTAAGCTAAATGTAAGTCTGTGGGCCAGTGGCAAAACTTCAAAAATAAATTAAGAACACAATTGGTTGTCACATTTGAAGCCATAAGTAAAAGACAAAAAGATGAAACTTGATATACAAGCGCTTGTTGTTGCCCTAAGCACACAGCCAAGGTTTGTGCACTTAATCAAGAAGTTTGCAAGTTTATTTGGGGAGGAGCATTAATGTTTGAGTTTAATATTAGGTCAGCAATGGGTATAAAATGACTTTTTTTGAAATAGCAGATGCATGAATGATATGACAATCCAGGGACTTACAAGAACCCTGGCTTGTCACAAATGATGCAATGTTTTGGTGCACACATTTTTCTCCAGTTTGTTGTGGGGCAACAAATGGCTAGGGGCCTGGATATTTAAAGGAGTGCTTTTCCCTATATAAACCTGCCCAATAAGTAAGATCTGCTGGAAGGCCCTGTTCTGTGTCCTCCTATTGAGACCAGTTCATTTTGTGGAAACATGGGGGTGAGATTTCTCAGCCGTAGCACCCTATTGTGACATGCCCTTCTCTTGGAGGCTTGATTGGCACTGGCCTTGGCATCAAGTCAAAGCACACTAATTTATTAGAGCCTCGGGGGGGGGGGGGGTTGAGGATTGTGGCCTACATGAGTTTTAATACAATTGTTTTAATGTCTGAATGTTGCATTTTAAACCATTTGATTTTAAACCATTTTTAAACATCTTATATTTTAAAAGCAACTCTTAAATCTCATCTTCCAAGACACTAAGATCTACTCCCTGATAGTCATTGATTTTCTTTTTCAAAAACCCTGTGACACAAGTTTCTAATGATACATTTAATATCACATCTAGTTCATCTCTGAGAAACAAGAGGCATGTTTGGAATGAAACCAAGGACAGAAAATGTTTTGTTTTGTTCTGTCTTGTTTTGTTTTAAAAAAGGTAAGGGGAAGAAAAAACCTTGCGGGGGGCAAGAAATGCTGTGAACAGTCCAAAGAAAACAAAGCATTACCCTAATCAGAAACTGCTGAGTTTATCGTGACGAATGGGAAAGAAAGAGAACACCAGAGGGAAGAGGATGGAAAGCACTATTCTGAAGAGGGCATGGCTGGCCAGCCCCCATTCTGAGTCAATATTTTGTTATAGGTCCTGCTTGTTACCTACCATTGTCTACTGACATGGTTTGAGTTCTGTATGTTTCACATTACTGACATTCACAGAAAGAGTAAATATTCCACCAGTGCACCCCCAGGGGAATACTTTCATTTATTTATTTATTTATTTAAAATAGTGTTACCCCACCTTTCTCCTAAAGAAGGACCAAAGGTGGCTTAAATCATTAAAAAAAATATTCAGAGCTAAAAACAGTAAATTATACAAATATTAAAGAAGAATTAATAACATTATGTTAAAAATGTTAGGTAAAAGCATTGCAAAAACAGAGATGGAAGCAACAAAATATAAACCATCCTGTTTATTGTCTCCTAGGCTAACTATTCTCAACCTTTTTTTTTTTGCCACGGCCATAAACACAATGTGAAAGAAATACAGGCACAATCAAGATTATGTAAGCCATATAATGAACCTTATCAAGTGGTGTGTAAAGAATTGTTTCCAATCTGTGGCCCCTTTCAGGTGTGCCAGGGACCCCAGGATGCCATATGACCCGTGTTGAGAATGGCTGTCCTAGACAGTCAGTCACTAAGGAAAAGCCTGCCTGAAGAGAAAGGTCTTCACCAGCTTGTGGAAGGACAACAAAGATGGGGCCAGCCTGGCCTCCTGTAGGAGGGAGTTCCAAAGTCTAGGAGCAGCAACAGAGAAGGCCCTCTCATGTGTGTCCCCCAAAAGCATCTGATGGGGCCAAGAGAAAGGCCTCCCCTGGTGATCTTAACACCGGGGTAGGCTCATAAAGGGAGGTACAGTTTTTGAATATGCCAACGCAACACCAAAGCCAATACAAACGTGAACTAAACTAGACCAAGCAAACAAGAAAGAGATGTTTTTTCTGCCATCCATGACTAGTTAGCAGAATGCAACTTTAATTTTGGGTTAAGACAGAAATAATGCCATTCTCTGCTTGAATCTTGGTAACACAATAATGCTGGGTTTGGGGGGCAACAGGGTGGGGACGCGGACTGTAACTTACAGAAATCCTTCAGTGCTGTGGGACATTTCGGATTTTCTTGTACTCATCAGACTAATCACAGCAAGAAGCACCCTGTCCTTTTCTTTATTTAAAAAATGTTCTCTCAGCAATAAGGAAGTACCAGTGGAAGTTTACACATAAAGCAGTAACAAACCCAGGCCTCTTTGTACTTCAAGGATATACTCAACTACCAATGACATTCTACAGCTTTTTCAATCCCTTATGTTGGCAGTCTCACTTCACATCCTCAGAGGTTCACTTAAAAATCTTTTTTTGTATCTTTAGGCAACCCTTATTTCTGTTACCAGAGACATTTTAAATAGTTTCTCTTTATGAACCAGCAAATAATCTATCCAGACGATAAGACAATTCTTTATACTTTTGTAATCTATATGGTATTTCTTCCTCCACCCCCTTCCCTGCTTCTCCATGACCTCCTCCTTTTGGCTGCTGTGGTCTTTTCCTACCCACTTCATTCCATCACCCAGTTATCAGTTATTTTCTTTCTCAATCTGTCAACACCCGAGTCTCTGGCTTATCAGACAGCTATTTTTAAGGGGTTTCTCTTGCTTACTGTATGTGATGTCTTACTTACAATATGTGACGTCTGTGCAAACTTCAAGGTCACCACAATATGCTGATTCCTCTCTTCTCTTTAGGTGCCACTGTTTTGGTTATGCATAAGCCCAGTAAAACTGGAACTGGGGTTAGAAGGAATACCAATGATTGGGAGGATCCCAGTATGTGCACACAGCAGAACGTATCTGAGTTTATATTGCACATCTAATTTTACCTAAGAATATGGTGAACATCTGATTCTCCTACACAGAAGAGTTACCCATATAAGAATATATTCTGTGAAGTGGCCTGTATGCAGTAACACATATTGCTTATGCACTTAAGTGTGACAAGTCTTTGGATTCTCATCAAATGCATTTGCTTTTAAAAGCGATACTTACTGTTTTGTACATTTTATACTGCAGGTTTGACTTGGGGCTGAAGACCTTGTCTGTTCCAGAGGAGCCAAGAGGTTTTATGATCTGCGTCAGCAGGAGGAAGTCATTGAACAGGAAACCATACAATTCCTTGTTGCTCTTAGCCTTGTAGAGTTTTCCACTGTGCAGAAATTTGCGTGGCCCCAAGCAGTTTGTAACAGAATTAAAAACAAGTTGCTGAGGGGGGGAACAAAAATAGACACACAAAAACCAGCAGCATCAGATGAATGACAAGAGACCAGTTGCGATACTGTTGTAATGCAGCTGAAATGTTGACACTCACTTAAGTTGTTTTTGCAAGGGGGAAGGAGGGCTAATGTCTTGGCCTTACAAATGAAATGGGGCAGGAAAATGGTGGTTGACACTTAATGGTTGGCAGGAAAATCACTTAGTGCTAAGATTACTCTATGTGCTCTGTGTTTTCCAGCCAAGCTGGATTTACTTATGATGGAGGGAGGAGAAGTGGAAGCACTGACTTTCCACTCCATTCCGTGACCATCTCAGCTGAAAGTAAAAGTAGGCATAGCAGGCAGTGATGCTCACACCTGATATGGAGGGGAGGGTGGATTGTGTCACTACCCGAAGGACTGCTCAGATATGGCCACAGCCCTCATGCCTGATCTGGGGAAAGCAACACAGGGTAGAGATATCAAGTCTGACTGATAGTCTTCCGGACTGGCACTTGTAATAGGTGCTGACGCTGAAAGTGTGTGCATGTGTCAAAGACGCTGCTGGGGTAGGCAGCCCAATCAGCCCTACAGGTAGTAGCAGTGAAGGGAGCATAAGTGACACCAAAAGAGGAGCAGAAGATGTTGGAATCTTTGATGTCAATACAAAAGTTGTCGATGCTAACAGCAACAGCCGAAGCCATACCAAGAGTTGCTGGCTAGATGCCAGCCAATGTCAGTTTTACCTCTGATAATCCTTCACACTGAACATGTGCCTGGATCCATTCTAGTCTGTCTGAATTCTCCTTCTCACGCACACCTTCATTAACCTGTGAACACAGTTCTTCTGCTTTCTCCAGAGCATGCTTCAAATGGCTGTGATCAGGGTGGTTTTCAGGAGTGTTTTCTAGTATCTACAGGGGGGGGAAATGGTTCAGTTCCATACAAATCTACCAGTTCTTTTTAAAGCTTTGCTATTTTACCAAAAGAACCTTTTTAAAAAGGTAAAAACAGAAAGGCGGTGTTGAATTAAGCCTGTCCTAATTCAGGAAAGGGAAGAAGAAGATCACTTATGATTCTCAAAATAGTACAAAAATGATTTTTCTTCAAAGCAATTTCATGTTTGTCTGGTTAATCCAATATAAAATGAGCATTTCATTATCTTTACAATCCCCAGACTTTACACAAGCATTCATTTAAGCAAATGTTGGCTTCTGGCTGTGAAAGTCTATTTTGATCTGTGGTGAAGAAGGCAATCCCATCACTACCCAGGCAAGGCAGGAGACTCATGATTAATAAAGGAGTCGTCTTCTGCATGTCTTCTTGGCTCCTCCCCAGTTCCTTTCCACAGAATAACCTTTGCTCAGAATAGTTAAGGGACAGCAAGAGAAGATAGATGAGAGGAAGGAATCACTACTATTCTGTTGAAAAAATTGTGGGAACAAGGCCAATTAGGTATGAAAATGAGACAGCCACCATCTAGATCAGCCGGGATGCCTCCTTTATCACAGATCTGAATGGCTCATCACAGAGATAAGCCACCATCATATTCTCAGTCTGCAAAAGGAGCCACCCATTAATGGGATCTATCCAACTGCTCCCCCTTACAATTAATCACTGAGCAGGAAGAGGTGGCCCACTTCCTTAAGCTGAGGAACACCCTTCTGCCAGGTGGTAGTTAATGGAGAACGTTGGGACCACATAATTGCCTCACAGATTTCCTCCAAAGGAACTCTTGCTGAAAAGGCTGCAATTGTGGCAGTGGCTGTGATGAAAGGAATGTTTAGGGACAGGATGCTGAGAGGATCAGTTCTAGGGGGTTTGAATGGTACTTTGGCGAGAGTGTTCAGCACTATGTGAAGCTTTCAAGATGGACACCTCTGAAAAACTAAGACAATCACAGTGAAGTCAGTCTGGAGGAATCTTTTCAGGTGAAGAGCAAGACAGAGCAGAAGAATCTTATTCCGTTGAGACTATGGACAGAAAAATGAGGCTTGCCTATGAAAAGCAGTAGACTAAGCCAGAGTTGAGTGCAGTTCTTCAGGAAGTTGTTCAAGTTGTGGCTGATATTCTTTCTCCACCCCCAGCAAAGGAATGCTCTCCAGGTGGCCACACAGATTCACTGGTTAGAAGGTTGGCAAGAGGGTGGTAAGACAGAAGTCAGTTCACTAGAAACTGCCTTAAATATCCTGCCTGTTAAGCATCCAGGCAGCTAGTCTTAGTCAGGCTTGGTCCAGATGATGAAGAGGTCCTGGGGTAAGTAGATTATTGAACACTAGCGAGATTCACAGGCCCTCCACTGCAAATCAGAGTTATTGTGGAAACCAAGGCTGGTGTGACCAGTGTAGTGCTACCAGGACTACAGATCCATGTTCAAGTAAGATTTTCCAGAATGGCTATTACGGGATTACAGGAAAAGAATCTGAGACCAGTGAACTATCAGAGCATCCTGGTTTTCCATCCTCTTGCACTGAAAGTTCAAGAAGCTTTATATTTGGGGAGAATGCAAAGAGGTCTGAGATAGGTCTCAAATTTGTTTTAGATCTGATTGAAGATACCCCTGGGCAAGGGTCTATTCCTACAGTTCTACAATACTTCTGCCTAGGTAGTTGGCCTTTACACCTAATGTTCCTTTGATATGTTGTATTGGGATGCACTTTCATCCACTGGAACACTTTCAGTGACTTGGGCCCACCCTGCATATTTAAGAAGCACTGTCTGTTTAGACTAAGATATGTTAATTCTGAACCAGCAGATGAATTTGAAGGAATGTTAGAAAAGTACAAACAGGTAGCAAAGAATTGCAGGGATAGTATTAGGAAGACAAAAGCTGAGAATGAGCTGAGGTCAGCAAGAGACGCTAAAAGCAGCAAAAAAAAAGCATTCTTCATATATCTGCATAGAAAGACAGAGAAAAGAAATAGTGGCTTAGTTACTTGGTGGGGATGGAAAAATGATAGCAGATGACAAAGACAGAAGCGCTTGATTCTTACTTTAGCTCAATCTTTTCCCAAAAGACAGTCCATGACCACCCAGGCAAATGTGAATTACAAGTGGAGAGGACAGGATTGTAGCTTGAGATTGATAAACAAATAGTGAAGAAAATGCCTTATTACTTTGAACAAATTCAAATTTCCAGGGCCCGATGACCTGCATCCAAGAGTATTGAAAGAACTGGCTAAGAACTCTTAGAACCACTATCTACTATTTTTTTGAAATCACAGAGGATGAGTGAAGTGTCAGATGATTAGAGGAGGGCTAACGTTGTCCATATCTTTATAAAGGGCAAAAAGATTCAATGGTCTCATAGGCCCCTTTCAACTCCATTATTCTATTATTCTATAAATCACATGGAGCTCCAACCAACTTATGCATTACCTGGCTTCCTGGCTGGACCATTGTCCTCAGATATTGTGATCTTAAGAATGGGCACCCTATCCCAACAAATTGATATCCATCATAAGTGTGGCCCTCTGAAAATCCTACATAAGAACTACCTTGCTCAGATTACAAAAGTTTTGCCAACAACATTCAAAAGCTACAAAAGGGTAGCAGAGCACCAGAGAGTTTTGTGTTTCTTTAAAGCAGTGCTGAACTGATGTTGGCAGCAAAACAATGGTAATAGGTATGAATGAAGGCATGCCAGGGGACCTATTGCAAGGCTCGAAATAATCTGTCCCAGCACATGGGTTGGTGATGTAAGAGCGGCAGAAGAAGAAAGGATCTAGCTTGTTTAGTGACCTTTACTATCTCTTCTGGGTAGAAAGGATTGGACCAGTCTCTGCTCCAAAGTGAGTAAAAATGTCTTTCTCTCCAGAAAGGGAGGAAGATACCAGGAGTTAATCCAAGTATGGATGAATGTGAACAGCCTGGATTCCTACAGCTACCAGGAGTTTGGTAAAAATGTGAATCAGAAGCAAGTCCAAATGTTAAGTATTTCTACTGAAAATGGCTGTTGTCACAAGCAAAATTGAGGAATTGTCTGTGGCAAGGTTCTTAGAAGTATGCTTCTGTGAGATCTATCAATATAAAATAATTCCCTAGATGAAGGCTCTCCAGGACAGGCTGCAAGGTCTCCATCCTGAATCTCTGATATACAACACACTTGTTCACATATTTGAGATTAAGAATAACCTGGAAGTCTCTCCCTCTGACACACTATTTTTTCGGAATCATGAAGAATGTGGAGCACACCCCCATGAACGTCTCCAGATAAGGAACAGGTTCCCAATCTTGAGACAACTGATGGTCTGATATACAATTAACTGTTTGGAGTTAGTTAACTGTTGATCCTTTGAAACTCGGCATGGTAGAAATCTCTTCCTGAGGAAATGAGTGAAATCTACAAGGGAAGTAAACTTCACTGATAGTCTGAAATATCTAAAGGTTTGAGGCTGACCTCCCCTATGCTATGAGGAAGCAGGACAAACATCCTTCCATTGGAAAAGAGGGAAGGCTGCAAGAGTCAATGAAAGTGTGGTTGCCAGACCTAGACTGATCCTGCTCTCAAGACTGGAAGTGAAACTGTAGACTCAACCGAAACAACTGAAAACTACAGAAATCCTTAGGTCTTGAGAACCCTTTGGGAGAAAGTAAGTACATTCAGATTGTCTTTTATTCCCTTTCTTGTGTGCTGTAGACATTGCTTTCTTTTTATTTTATGTCTCTACATCCCTAAGGACATATTCCCTAAAGAAATGTGGTCCCCTGAGGAGAATCATGGTCTGGTTTGATCTAGAGGAAGCAGGCATTCTGTTGTTTAGACCACATAGATCTCCTTGCTACTCATACCACAGCTGAAGTGATCCTAGCAGGATAGGTAAGGGAAACCTCTATGACATTGGCCATGTAAATACAGCACTTGTCTAGTCTGATAAGAAATCTTGCAATCTTTAAAAATCCAAATCCAGATTGTTTAGGCCTTTCATTTATAGCCACGAGGGAGGTATTGGGAAGGCACAGATAAGCATTAAATTCCTTGTCTGAAATCTTTGGTGTCTCAATAGACTTGGAAGGAGCCAAGCCAAGTGGTCAGAAAAACTAAAGATGTGGGAGAAAGAGAGCATGGATTTTTTGGTAATATGAGGAGGAAAGAGATACTACTATGTGCCTATCTTATGAATATACAGAATTGAAAACAGAAAGATTATGAATAATTAGAGATAAAACTCAAGTAGAGAAGACAGTAAATTAGGAAAGCAGACCTGCGTAAGGCAGGGGAAAGGAACCTGGGGATAAGCCAAGGGACATCTGTACTGAAACTCCTCTTCCTCACCCATTCCATGCCTTATCTTGGCAGTGACAAGTGTAATCCATTACTGGATGTCTGCTTTCCACAGACTGAGAATGATGGACAGGATCAGTTCTTACCTGAGTTCTTGCCCTTGTGCATCAGGGCAGGGTCTGTCTTTCTCACAAAAATGCATGCTGGTGATGAGGTAAGAAGGGAGAGCCAACAGTCATTTTACCCCAGGATATAAGCAGTTTAGATCACTGATGGGTAGGAATGTTCTGCAGTGATATGAAAAGGAGGCACTTTTCTTTTACCAGAGGCAACCTCTGCACAATGTCTTAGTGTATCAATGCATCTTCAGTGCAGCTTAGAAACATTACTTTTTTGGATGTCACTGGGGAGTTCTGCAAGCAGTAGTCCAAAAAAGGAACTTTTCCCAGCTCTGATGTCTAATATTGTACCACAAATCAACTGAGTCAACTAGTCAAGAGAAGTATGGATACCAACAAAGGGCAAAAACATGCAGACTCCAACTCTGACTTCTCAATCACAGCAATTCTGCCACTGTACTGCTACCTGTTAGGCAAATGACTTACGTTTTTAATGATCAGAGGGTATCGCGTTACTCGTTGCATAGGCTTCAGCAGAAAGCTTGAGAGTGGCATCCCTTTACAGTGAGGATCCATAGCTAGCCTCTGAAATATTAAGAGAAAACAATACGTTAGCAGCTTACTTACAAAACTTCGACAACAATATTGTAAAAATGCCCAAAGCAATCTGTGGCCTCCATTTCTTGTCTACACTCAGCTTAAACAGGATTCCTTAGAATGGTACAAGCTTCTTCTCAGAATGGACACGGAGGACAGAGAGAGGTGATAGTCTATTCATGTAAGCAAGGGGGCGGGTGGTGGTGGTGAAGGCATAGATTCACGTTCTAGATATTGGACTGATTATTTCCCGAATAGAAAGTCTGCACACTGTAGAATACGCATATGGGGCATCACAGAGTCCTGCAGTGCCCTGTCCCACCTCCTCTCATGGTATGTATTATGGAAAACAGAAACTTAGCATTTCGTAGCCAAATGAAGAGCTTAAGAGAATACAGGAAATTCCCATACTAGTTTCACCATTACTTCTAACAATTCTCCAAAGGAAAGTGAGATTACTACCTCCCTATCTTATGAACTTCTCTCTGTAGAAAGTCACTGCACTGCAGGGGGAAGCATTATAACCCTCAGATTTATTCCAGTCTCCATGGTTTTCTTTGTTAGTCTCACTGGCTCCTTGTTGCACAAGTGTGGAATTTCCTCATCCAGTTTAAGTCATAGAGTTCTCTGAGGAAACCCCTCCTGATCTTTCCAGAAGTATCTAGTTAGCCATGGCTGGAAACAGAATTCTGAACTGAACAGATCACGGATCTACTTAAGGAAGGCTCTTCTTATATTCGGAAACATTTTAAACATTTTATTTCCTTTGAACAGCAATTGTAAATGCCCTTTTAAAATCCCCTAGATTTTCAGAAATAATTTGACGTGCTCCTCTGTATGCACAAAGTTAATTGGCAGTTCTCTAAATAAATTATTTTATTTTATTTATATAAAATATTTTTAGCCTGCCTTTCTCCTCGAAATGACCCATTATCATGTCCTGCAGATAATGGGAGCAAGATGGAATCCTGTTCCCAATTGGCACCAGCAGGTGGCAGTGTACCATCATCTGCTGTTGCTGCTCTTTGTCAGTCTTCAGCCAGACTAGTTATCACTAATAAAAACGACTGAAGAGAAGATAATTTCAATGCAAAGGTGCCAGTGCTTGGCAAAGTGAATTGTTTAAAGTACAAACTCTAGACTCCCCTAGCCAGCAGAGCCCCAAAATAACTTTGTCAAGCTTTGGAAGATGCTTTACCCTTCTTCCTCTTTTGGCACTTTAAAGAAAAGGACAGTAGCTGAAAGAGCTTCTGTGGACAGAATAAATTAGCAACACTGATGTTCTCTTACTTTAACGAACTCTTTGAACTCAGGGACTTCATCTGTTTTTTGCTGGATGAGGGCTGCCCCATTAAGCTGACAGCTACAGAAGCGAATGTAAGGCTGCATGTGTGGAAGCTGGGCTGTCAGGATATCTCCTATCATTTTGACCGGCATCCTCTCTCCTGACATTTTCTTACGTACACGCAGTGCTCTAAGCACAAAACAAAAGGAAAACAAAAGGCAGAGACTGTACAGATGCAATGGACAATATGGATGCATTGTGTTCACACATTTAAATGAATACATTTGTAATATACTTCCACAAAAACAAAACAAAAACAAAACAAAACAGTAGAGATCTGGGTTGTATCCAGTTAGTGCGGAGGTCCTTTGATTCAGTGGAACAGGCAGGGAGACGATTTTTGGAGATTCCCCCTCCCCTCTGTCCTGGCACTCCTTCCTCTACACTCCATGATGTATGTTCTCCAGGATCCTCCAATTCTTTCAAGCAGTTTTGAGGGATTGCAGGGAAGAAGGAGAATTGCCAAAAATCACCTCACCCAGTTCTCTTAATAGAAGTTCTCCACGGGCTCAAAGCACCATCTGCAAATGGAGGGACATAATTTTATACAACGTCGGCTGGATAGCTCAGCGATTTAGGCATATGGTTATGGAGCCAGAGGTTGGGAGTTCAATTCCCCACTGTGTTTCCTGGGAGAAGAGCCAACCTGTGTGGCCTTGGGCAAGCTGCACGGTCCCAGGGCACCCCCAGAAGAAAGGAATGGTAAACCGCTTCTGAGTATTATTTAGCTGGAAAAGTCTGAAAAGAGTTGCCGTACGTCAGAATTGACTTGACGACACACAATTATTATGATTAATTTTATACAATTCTCATTAATGTAACTGAACATATGGGAGGACAAAACATCTGTGGATGGTGGAAATTGACATCTTGCTTTGAAACAACTGACTGGACACCCCCACCATTCAATATTCCAGATCTCTACAAGGAAGAAAATGCTTAATAAGAAAATAAATAACAAGGTGTAATTTCATAACAATTGTTGTATGTACTGTCTCAATATAAATATGCAAATTAAAAAAAATGTTAGTTTGATTTCAATTTAAAAGTGATAGAAATTTTAAGAAAATATATTATTCCCATAGAAACAGCATGCATATTATATTACATTAAGCAGCCAATTGCACTTTTCCACCTACATGCTTTTTGGAATGCATTGTATTATGTCTTCACCACAAAATGGCAAAAAACAAAACATAATGGTCATTGCACACAATATGTCTTCCCAAAGAAAGAGAAAATGAATGCACCTTGATTTTTTTAAATTGTTGATTAAAAAAAACTTACTTCAGTAGTTTAATATTGCACATAATCAATTCTTTCCAATTTACAAAAATCATAGCAACTTCCTTTTCAGTCAAAAGCTCAGAGTCCATCAGTGGCTTCTGAAAAATCTGTAGATTCAAGTGAACAGTTTAGAATGCACAGCAATGCTCTTTGCTCTACTTAATTCACCACCTTAAAATGAATTATCTGGAAACTCCAATTTCAGGTCATCTGACAAGGGTACATTAACAGTCAAAGAAAAGCCCTTTTAAATTTCATTAGCTCCATTTACTGAACTTTCCCATTCCAATCAATGGTTGAAATCTTCTTGTGCAGCTAGCTTCACAGACGCAATGAGGATAACGTCAGCAGCTGCCGCAAATCACAGTTGATAAAAAGCTTCCTTTGGCAATTTTGAGGTATACACTATAGCAATGAAAAGACTTATACCTTGATAACCAGATGAAATTTCATATGGTTGACATGGGTATCTGATTTCACACTGGACTAACCTTTCAGGAATAAATATCAACCGTGACAGACCACCTCGGACTCAAACTACCAAGAGGTGTCATAAATTTTTATAATGCTCTGAGGTCACGGTTTGAATGTTGTATTTTTGGCCCTGATACAGTTTAGACTTTGTTTTCCTAACCTCAGCTCTGTTTCCTTTCCTTACTCATACATTACTACTTGCTACGTTTATATCCCACATTTCCTCCAATGAGCTTAAAGTGCCATACACAATTCTTCTCCATGTTTTATCTTATAAATTAGATTAGGTAATTTACAAGAGTGTAACTGGTCTAAGGTAACCCAGTGAGTTTCATGGTTGAGAGGGGATTTGAACACAGGTCTTCTGACTTGTAGTTCAACACTCTCGATGCTATACTACACTGGTTCTCAACTTGGTTTGGTTCCTATTTCTACAAGAAAGCTACGTTCCTAAGGTAAAACAAGCATAACAGTACAGTTGGCTGCTATAAACAAATCTAAACAAATGCACTGGGGCTCTCCCTTCTTCATCCCTTAACATCTTCATCCCTGAACAATCTTAGAAGTTCTGAGCCCCACCCCCAAATTTTCCAATCTTATTGCTGGCACATGGTATCTAAATGTTCTCTGAATGTTTCCACTGTGACGCAGAACTCTTTAGCACTACCCAAATGGGCTCTCCTTAGGTTTATCAAGTATCTTCTGTTTTTTTCTACATGTACCAAGGTGATAAAAATGAGCAGCTGTGACAGCACAATAACATCTGGTAAAAAACCTCACGAGTAGACCAGAAGTAGTTACTTTTCTATATATTCCCTAAAATTAAATGTGGTACTTAAATAATACCATGTCTTGAATTCTGCAAAGCATTTAAGTCATGAGTGGGTAATTGTGGCACTTTTGATGTTTTTCAGCTACAAAATATCTAGGCCGTACAACCAACAGTAAGAGATTCTGGCAGCTGCAGTCCAAAAATCTCTGGAAAGGGCAGTTACCCGCTCTAATTTAAATCAAACACAAAAATAGATCAAAATGACTGGCTAAAACCACAGCAAAAATCTGTAAGAAGACCATACCTGATGGTTCAAGAACATTATGCTTTGTGTTTCAACATACATTTATCTACCTGAGCAGGTAATTACATATATCTATTTTAATACAGTGGACCCTCGACTTACGGAATTAATCCGTATTGGAACGGTGGCTGCAAGTCGAAAAGTCTGTAGGTCGAGGCTCCATTGACCTACAATGCATTGAAAACCGATTAATCCGTAACCGGCTGTTTTTGGTCCATTTTGTTTGATTTTCCGGTCTGTAGGTCGATTCTCCGGCCGCAAGTCGGACCTAAATTTTGTAGCCAGAGAAGTCTGTAACTCGAAAAGTCTGCAGGTCGAGCCGTCTGTAAGTCGAGGGTCCACTGTAATTATGTTAAAATGAAACCTTAACATTTAAAAACTCCCCTCTCAGACCAGCTAAAAATAGCTGAGGGTGCTAGTTTTGTAACTGTCAAGTAGACACAAGGGATTAATTTCCAAACTACACAAGCCTAGTAATTCCCATGAAACCCAGAAGCCACAAAATCTCATGGTTGCAAAATTCTCACTTACACACCCATGTACAATGAGGCCAACAAGAGAAAACACATCAGAAGTCATTATTAAATGTGTATGACTAGGCTCACCTCTGTTACTAACTGTAAGTCATTTACATAGTTCTCTTCTGTTACAATGAGTTCATGAATGTATCCCTGCCGTTTCCTTTCAGTAGGTGTCAACATGTCTAGGAGGTGCAGATCCGCACACCCTGGAAAACATAGAGAAGGAAGCAAAATTCACTCTTTCAGATACAAACAAAATATCTCAAAGGACCATGCTTTTTATTTGAACTCTTGATAGTAGAAAGGTATGGAATTCTGGTTTGTCTGAAAAACATCATAAAGCTACCGCATCCAAGCCTTACTCTTAATTGAGAGGAACTGTTTATTTCAGTTCTCTGAGTAGAGGGATCTTTTTGTGTTCAGTTTGCATTTAATTTAGATCATCCTGTCATTAGTCTAAAGTGATACAGGCCCACCTTGTTATCCAAAATTGAGCTTAACTTGGTACTCTTTAAACAAGAGGCTGATAAATATAGGGGGCAAACTAAACAGCACTTGAAAGACATAGTGAGTATACCTATTTTCCTTTTCTTCTCAAGCACAGCCAACCAAATTTTCATTGGGACCCCAGAATATAGAATAGCTGGGCCATGGCCTCTTTCCTTCACTGTGGGTCATATCAGTGTTCCTGTGCCTCCAATTTTTATTGTCAAAAGGAAATTGATTTGTCTCAATATACAATTTTAGCAGTAAAACTGCAGGTGTGGAGGCAATCCTGACTTGGGGCCACAGCAAGTGGCAAAGTGTTAAAGCCACCATACCCCTTATGGTGTGGCCCAGAGCCCACTTTGGGCAAATAGGCAAATGGCCAGAGCCAGACGGGGAGGTGCAACAGATCAGAGGTAAAGCACATTCTTTATACGCAGTTGTTCCTAACAACTCCAGGTAAGATTGGGAAAGACCATTCTTTTGAACTCTTGAGAGTTGCTACTTGTAATTGTACATGATTCTGAGCTAGGTGGACCGGGAATAAAACCTGGCATAAGGTAGCTTTCCATGATCCACATCTGATGATTAACAAAAGAGGTCCCTGGTATTGTGAAAAGTATTCCACCATCCGGTGCTGCCTCCCCTCCTCCTTCCTTTTTGCCCAGATGATAAGGGAGCAACTGTGGCGGGCTTACAACATGAAAACAAGGGACTCTGCTTCTTTGTAAATAAAATGAAAATACAAATAAGTGATATCACATCAATTAAGCAGTATGCCTCTCCTGTTCTAGGAGCCTACCAAGCTGCTATACCCAATTGTGCCTTTCCCCATTACCTTTTTTGCTATGATTTCTTTAAGACTACCAGCAGTAGTTTTCTTCATGATGAGAATTACATGTGTACATTTGTATGGCTTTTAAGACATGTTGCTGCCTGAAGCAAAGGTCAAAATCATGTCCCTTCATGATCCATGCACACCATTTAACCCCAGACTGGTAGTTCAATCTTATTTCAATGCCAGTGGTGGGAGGGTACCCTCCACTGCATCAAAGTGAAGCAGGCTAGGTTAGGGAGCTCAGTGGAGAGTGGTATCACACATATGCTTTTTCCTTGCAATACCTGGCTGCACCTTTCTGCTCTCTACCACTGACAGCCTAAGACAGTTGCTTCAATTTGCCTAACAGCAGGCTCTGTCAAAGATACTTTCACTGTCCACTCCAGGATGATCTTGAACACACAAGATTATCACCACATAAATGGCAAACTGAACAGGCTATATTTCTGCCTCAAAACACAGCTGAGGTGCTATATCCCTAGCCTGTTATTTTGGGGAGATGAGATGATGAAAAATGCCAAGTGTATGTGAGGTAGGTACAAGACTAGCTCTGTTTGCTGCAATGTGGGAACCAGGCCTATAGAGATACCATAGCAGTACCGGCTTGAAAGTGAACTAGTTTCCCCCTCTATGAGGAACCAATTTCCTCTCTTGCACAGAAAACAAAATAATCTGATTTAGAACTTTATCTCATTGCATTCCCAGCCACATCTTGCCCCACCTGGAGAATTCCTTTTTTGTTGGTAATTTGGACGTGATGGGCTATAATGGATATGACAAGATTCAAGTCCATAATATAAAAGCATTTATAAAGTAATTACTTAAGGCTAGATCCAGATTAAGTAATATGCAGCCGTTCTTAGCCCCCAGAAAATGCTACATAGTGGTTTGAGGATCCTATTGAATGGGGTGAGCTCTGCTGGCAGGGATCCTCCGAACTCTGGCAGAAACCGCTTTTGTGAGTGGTGTTCTTGAGTCCATGGAAGGCAGATACTGGTTCCAACCCTTAATGTGCAGCCCAAGAAGTTAGGAGAAGCCTTTCCCTCTACAACTGATTTTTAAACTATTTTTCATGCCAGTGGAACTTCAGTCATGGCCATTGCTGTATACAGAAGTCACATACATACCATTTTCATAAACTGACAAAAACTTACTCTACAAAGTGTAAGAACAAAATGAATCTAGGCTGACTAAAGCACATGTGGTATATCACAATTCTGGAAGTTACCTATGAGGCAGGTAATCTGAACAGATTATATATTGTATATGGTACTAAATTCGATGTTTTATTGAACAAGAAAATTACATCCTACTGCCCAGGTAAAAATCATCTTAAGTTAATTGTACAAAATGCTTTATAGTAGGGATGGGCCACCTTCTCTGAGGGGTGGCTGGATGTCAAAGACAGGTGAACCCAAAACCAGGTGCATGGCCAATAGGCAAGGATTTTGGAAGTTTAATTTTCAATATTTGCAAAGCTAAGGGCAGAGAATCACTGCTGTAGCTGCCAGAATGTTGGGACCTCAAAAGGTAAGCCTTATTGAAAGCCCTGCTAAGCTGGACAAACAGGGCTAGGCAAACCTTATGTTTCCCTGTGGAGAGCTTAAATTCTACCCTTAGCCGTCCAGATGTTGAAGATATCCAACTTCCAATATCCTTGCCCACTAGCTATTCCAAACAGCTTGTGTGACAAATGCTGAAAACCAGTGAACTCTCAATATATGAGAGTTCAGGTCATCTCCTGGCCTGTCAATTTATCCTAAACTAGTCTTAAAAAGCTGTTCCTGAGGATGGTTTTTTAAGACTAGTTCAGAACAGGACAGGAAATGGAAGTCCAAGTGCTTTATTGTCTACTGAAATAGTGCTGCATGAGGGACAGAAAGACTAGTCAAGTGCACACATGTGCAGGGTACAAAGCAAGAGCTTGGGAGTGTACAGAAGGAATCTTGACATGTAGCTTCTACATTCACTCAAGAGTTTGAATAGATTTCTCTTGACCTAGAAAAACAAAGTTTTCATCCTAGAATAGGATGGTGGGACCCACAACTCTTGGAAGAACCATTTAACTCAGTACTGCACCTTTATTCCACAGTGGTTAAGCTGAGAAACATCAAACACACTGATCAGTATTCTTTTGTGGAACTCCACCAGAGCAGGAGAAATGATGTCACCAGCAGTGGTAGACTGTTGCTGATTAAAGAGTTCCTTTTTTATTTTTGGGTGTGCATGATTTTATGTCATCACACGCAGCTGAACACTGAATAAGGAACACTTTAATTAGTGGCAGTCTGTGGTTACTTATGGTACTATTCTTGCTGTGCTGGCAGATGTTTGCAAGCAGACACTGGTGGCTAACACAGATGACAAAGGGGTTTATTTCCACAAAATACATTTGAAGTAATTTACTTTCAGGCTTTTAGCAGCCTTGGTTATGGTTTCAGGGCAATTATTTCAGGCTGTTGTAAGATGAGGCTTCACTGCTTTCCTAAGGAAAAGTGTCATGTTGCTGTTGGAAAAGATAATATCTCATATTATATTTATATATTTATATTTATTTTACTGCCCATCTAGCCCAAGGCCACTCTGGGTGGTTCACAACAATCCTAGCACTAATCAGATTCAACTGTCCTCAAATTCAGTGAATTTAAGAACTAAATCAGAGATATAAAAGCATCAGTTACAAGGGCCAGTCATAGGAAACATCCATCATGTGTGAGCAGGACTAGCCCCATAATTAGGAAGATGTGAAGGAGATGCCTCAGATATCAATGCTGAGAGATTGAAACCACCACAAATTTGTTTGGACTGCATTGCGTGTACCCTACACTCTTCAGCCAGCAAACAACCACTGACATCTTACAAAATTCATCTCAATTATCAACACATTTCTTTGTTAAAACACTGCAGGATCATGTGCCTTTTCCCTTCTTGTACATGACAGATCTCAAGTTGCTAAATGGCTGCTAGGAAACTGAGTGTTGCTCTGGATCAAAATGCCCTCTGGATATTTTGGGCTACAACCTGTTGCAGTTCCTAATGACTAAGTGGGGCTGATGGGAGTTGTAGTTGATGGGCCAAAGGTACCCACCTCATTTTGGTCTAGGTGTAATGACATAAACACCATGGTAGATACAATGTAGGAAGTAACACAAACATGTAATCTTTCTCAGGTGCAGATGAGAATTAGGGTATCTTATTAGGGTGCTCTAATGTATAATCAGGAACATGCTTTTTGAAAAGGATATCATACTTGGGCACAGCAAAGAAAAAGAGACTTAAGTGATCCCATACAGAATCAAATGGATAAAAACCAGGACCTTTATAAGTGATAGAAAATCTGAATTAATAATTTAAAACATGGCATTAAAGGAAACTGAAATGCAAATTGAAAAACAATTGGCTCTCCTTCACTATTTAAAAAGGAGTCTGTGCTGATGACCTTCACGGTGAAACCTGAGGTTTAGGATATTCCCTTGTGGTTAGTGACACTTGCTAATTTCAGTATGTACAGAGTAACAACACACAAGACACTTATTCTAGCTTTTATACGAAGAATTTAATCATCTATACATGTAGCTAATTGTAAAAGCTGTATTACAGTTATTAAAGCTGCAGATTTCATATATTTATATATTTTACATTCATATCAATGAAAATACTGAAGTGCAACTGAATAAGGAGCTTCACTTGTTCTTTGCACCACATGAACAGAGATAAAAGGAATTCTACACCAATACCAGCATGAAATTTAGGAACAGAATACATAAAGAAAAAATTGTTAATGTGATTAGTAGAGATGCTATATTGTGCTTGAGGCATAGGGCTTTTCTTCCTACGTGCTGGCCACACCAGGCATTTAATTAAGAGATTATAACTAATATCTGAAAGACAAACATAGCTCTAGATTACAGTGCATCTACATAAAATTTGACTGTAAGCTCCATTTAATGTTACTTGTATAAATTCCACAGTCTAGTTTAAAAAAATGTAAACATTGGAAATTAATTGCAGGAAGATATTTCTATACATTCTTTTGTCAAGATAAGATAATTATCTGCTCAAGGGATGTTGTTCCATAGTCATTAAAGTAACAGTGATAAAACTTTACATAACTTGAAAAAAATACCATGTTAATGTTCAAGAAACAAATAAATGTTGTGTACTTTTAATTTTATATGAAAAAGAAAAAAAACAAAAACAAATCTGAGACATAAGACAAAAAGGTGCTTACTGTATGTAGTTACAAATAAGTGTGCAAAATATATGGTAACAGGAATAACTGTACTATACATGAATGTTCTTGTACATGGAAGGAAATTAAATTCTTCTCCATGATGTATTTCATACACAAACACAGACGCACACACGCCACCAGAACATCTAACACATAACAGTACAAGGAACAAAGGAACTTGTAAATGAGCACAATTCAATTTTCTTTAAACCAGACTAAATCCTTTCTTTTAGCAGTACACAAAAAGAAAAAAGACAGACACCAACAACATTGGACAAATGAAAAAGCAAAAATACAAGTCTCAGATTTATTGACATTTGGAACAATTTTAATAGCACATGCAGCATTCCTTGATAGTGGGTCTTTTTGCAATAACAAAGTTGCAGTAATGAAATGCTTGTTTTCTTTTAAAAAGCTAAAATAGGCATTTAAAAATATTTCTACTATTGAAAGCACCTGTGCCAAGGTGGAGAAATAAGTAGATAAACTATGAAAGCCACAAAAGGACCCACTATCCTGTGGTGTGGTGTTTTTTTTTTTTGTCTTTTTTGTAATTTTGCTTCTATATCTGTAGATATTAAATAAAAACATTGTGATCACATGCAACTAATGTAAAATGAGGTAAACTGCTGTGCAGTGTGTTCTTCTACTCAGAAGGCAGTAGATGATCATGCTGGAAGTCACATGATCAAGGCTGCATCTCCCATCATCCCTCTGGACAGTGATATGGGATAGTGGGTCTCTTTGAGGACTTTCAAGCCTGAGAGGGGGATGGACAACATATGATTCCTAGAAAAAGGAGGAAAACAACACATAAGCAAAACAAAACAATGAGCAAAATTCAAGCTAGGAAAATGAGCCAGGCATGTGAACAGCATGGTGCAAAAATGATAAAGGTAACATGCTACAAGGGAAATGGAACTAAAAACCGACACGTTTAGGCTTGCAATATAGAAGGTCTTCAAAGAGAGTTATGCAAGTATATAGCCGTGGCCAAGCTCCAAGTTCTACAGAACACAGAAGAATCACAGCAATGCTGCATGTTTCATTTTTTAAAAAAAGTACTACATAAGCATTTCCTGAGAGAAAACAGTCACTTACATTGCTGGCTAGGATCCATATCCGTTGTCAGTTTCACATAGTTTGATGGAAAGAGACCAACTTGCCCATTCACTTCTCCTTTCCACCAGTCAGGGTCTTCTTTATTAAGAACGTTAATGATCTGGCCTTTGCTGAAGGCTAGTTCATCATCGTTTTGTGCAATGTAGTCATACATCCCAATTACTTGGCACACTAGAAGACAACAGACAACATTTTAAATGGGAACATGGAGAAGACTAACCATGAAAAGTCCATTCTTATCTACACCGAAAGAGACAACCAGTCATGAGTTAACATCTATTGTAGTTCTGGAGAAGGATGGACCATGTGACTTTATTTTTTGTCTAATTAATGATTAGATCTTGTGCTCTGCCCCCAGTTCTTCCCTACCAAAGTGAAGAGAAAGAGCAGTGAGTAGTATCATGTCAAGTGAAATTCAATGTAAGGTCTGCCATGGACTGGAAAAGGCCAGATGTATCCTTCACAGAGAAGAATGAACTTTCACACTCAAGTCCTTCCAACATTCCAGTCTCCAGCTGCTGTGAAGGAGACATCCATGCATGGGATGTACCCTAGTCTGCATTAGAGGATACATGGTGGATTTAAAGAGGCAGAATGCATTGCAGTAATCTACACACAACAGCAGTGTGGAGATCCTGGAGTAGGGCACCTTTCTGTAGCTTTCTGAACAGCTTGCACTGTTCACCAGAGAAAGGAGTGAATTTTTCCCCCCAGGAAACACCAGAGGCAGGTGTCTGTGAACAGAAATGTCTGAAGTGAGGGAAAAAACTATTGAAGCGGGTGTGAGTGAAAATGCTCCCATGGGACTACTTCAAGACAAGATAATCTCACTAGGTGAACAAGGAGCATGAGGTATGCAAATTTTTGCTTTCCAGTATCTGGTATCTGGTTATTATTATTTTTTAGTTATTTTGAGAGAGAGATGGGAAAAAAAAACATGTCTCATGTATCGAACAATGCCATGAGGTGAAGGACACATGACAGGGTAAGACAATTTGCAGTGTGACTGATAAAGAACCCATGACTGAAGAAGGGGGAGAGATCAGTGGTCCCTGTGAGTCCCAAAGAGGGTAAGTGACAGCAGAAACACATTGTTGAGGTACAGTAAAGATTAATGCCCTGGAGCTGAAAATGTACAACAAAAGAGACAGCTAACTTGGGGGGGGGGGGGGAGAGAAACAGAACAGGGAAAAGCTAAGGGGAGGGCCTGAAATTAAAAGTCAACTGTTGTAGAAAATCTGTGGAACCACAGGTGACATGAGAATATGGGAAACGAAGATTAATCCTCCAGGCTGTCTGTCTCAGATGAGACAGATCTTGGTGGTGAATTGTGCCACCATCCTGTGTCATTTGTTCTAGAGTTAATGGAAGGTGGTAAATGTCCATTGTCATTTGCCTGAGAGTCGCAAACCAGGACTGGCATGGCCACCATGGGGTTGTTAATGTTGCATCAGCTTTGTCTTTACATAGTTTTACTATGACTTTGTGCAGCAGAAGTATAGGAGGGAAGAGATGAAAATTTATTCCAAGTCCAACGAGTTATAAAGGTGTCTCTCAGTGATCTCTTTCCATGACCTGCCCATGAAAAGAATTCTTTTCCATTTCCTGTTACCACAAGTGACAAACAAGTCCACTTCTGGGTGAACACAGCAAACACAAATGTTGCTGAACACCTCTGGGGATAGCTCCCACTCATAGGTGAAGGTCAAGGTCCTCTATCTGCTGAGTAGGTTGACCTTCTGGTTTTTCTCCCCCCATGACATGAATATAGACACTGGGTAGACATGTCCTATAATAAAACTGCCAGGGATAGAAGGGACATAAAATGAATTCCTCCCTGCTTGTTTATGTAATACATAGTGGTTGTGTTGCTTGTGGTCACTTGTATTACTTACCCTTGATTAGCTTTTTGAATACTTGGAAGGTTTTTATCACAGCTAGCATCTCCAATGTATTTATGTTTCTGTTTCGGACCAAAGTGCATGAATCAGTTGGCCCAAACAGTGCACTCCCCAGCCTGTAAGATTCACATTGTTGTGATTTCAATGCTTTGATCTGGTGTCAAATGTTACTTTTTCAAATTGACATGAAGGTTGAGTTCTGACAAAAGGAGGGAGAGAGGTGCCATGCATTTTTGATGCTGGGTGCTATCAATAGACCAAAAGGGAGCACTATGAATTCATAGATGTCGCTCATGGCAAAATGCAGAAAATGCCGATGGTCCGAACAGATGGCATATGGAAATAAATGACCTTGAGGTCTATCACAGTGAAACAGTCTCCTTTTTTTGAGAAGGTCACCATGGTATTGTTGGTTTCAACAACTCCAGATCTGAGGCAGCATGAGAGTGCATGGGTTCAGACAATCTAGAGGCCATGTTTTTTACGGGAGTGTTTCAGTTCTGGCGAATTTGAGCACTAAAGCTTTCAAGACCAACAAGTGAAAGGGGCTGGGGCTGGTGAGTATACAGACGGGTCTCAAAAAGGGCCACTGACCTTGTCACCTGGCAGCATTTGAGAGTGGTAATATGGTGGCGAAAAATCCACTCCAGGCCAGGAAAAAAAAAGGGTACAGCACCAGGGTAGAAATGAGAAGGGTATCTTGAATTGAATAGCTTGCTGAGGGTTTGATGGGCAAGTTGGCTCCATTCATGCGAATGGCTAAAAGCTGGGAACAATGTCCAATTCTGGGATATTTATGCTTCTGATGCCAAGTGCAGGCAGACCAGGTTGTTGTGCTCCTCATCGTGTTTGCCTGGGATCTCAATGTGGTGCAGGAAATAGTGAGGTAACTGGTTCAGTGGCAAGACTTTGGGCAGACATGTTTGGTCCTTAGATTTCTTGGCTTCGTTTTTCCCCCCAACTGAGAATTGGAATCAGTAGACTTCTTTTTCCTTTTCTGCACCAGTAGTGGTGGTTTTGATGACTTGGAAGGGAAAGGTCTGTCCTCAGTTTTGAAGTCGAAGTTTGCTGGCTTGGGTCTATTTGGGTAGTCTGCTCTTCAATGGTGTTAGCGGGGGTTGAATTGACCTGTAAAGTCTCCATTAAAGGGTTCTTTCATGGTGTTTTACAGACCAAAACTGTAGGAACCAAAGTCTCTTTGGCAATGGTGTCAACAGCCTGCAGGGACTTCTCCCACAAATATAATTTCGAACAGGACTGATGGTTCCTGATGGCTACCTTTGTAAATTTTTCACAGGACTAACAGTTCACAGCAAAGCCTTTGACTGTGTAGACCATGAGGAACTATTGAGTTGTTCTGAAAGAAATAGGTATGCCTCAGCACTTGACTATCCTGATGTCTAACATATTGTGGACGAGAAGCTACCAACAGAATATGGAGACAGAATGGTTTTGTATAGGCAAAGATGTTAGACAAGGGTGCATTTTATCCCCTTATCTGTTCAATCTCTCTGCAGAATATATATGGAAAGCCAGAATAGATTCAGACAAAGGAGGAGTGAAAACTAGTGGAAGAAACATCAATAATTTAAGATATGCAGATGACACCATTTTACTGGCAGAAAGCAGCAATGGCTTGAAATGACTTTTAGTGAAAGTGAAAGAAGAGAGTGCCAAAGCAAAGACTGCAACTGAACATTAAGACCAAAATCATGACTGCAGAAGAACTGCAAAACTTTGACATTGATGGTGAAGAGACTGAAGTGGTTGGAGATTTTCTATTCTTTGGTTTAATCATCAATCTAAATGAAGACTGTAGCCAAGAAATCAGAAGAAAACTGAGACTCAGAAGCACAGCAATGAAGGCACTAAAAAAGATCAGCAAGTGTAAGGAGGTGTTACTGGAGACCAAGACCATCCACATTCTTATCTTTCTGATCACCATATACGGGTGTGAAAGCTGGACAATGAAGAAAGCTGACAGAAAAAAAAATGGATTGGTGCTGGAGGAGAGCTTTGTGGATACCCTAGACTGCCAGAAAGACAAACAAGTGGGTCTAAGATCAAATAAAACCTGAACTATCTCTGGAGGTAAAAATGTTGAAACTGAGGCTATCCTACTTTGGGCACATCATGAGAAGGCAGGACTCTAGAAAATACAATAGTGCTGGGAAAGGATGAAGGCAGCAGGAAAAGAGGAAGACCAAATATGAGATGGACTGACTCTGTAAAGGAAGCTGCAGGCTTGAGTTTACAAGAGCAGAGCACAAGACATTGAGGAGAGGACATTTTGGAGATTGCTTGTTCACAGGGTCACTATAAGTCAGAGGTGACTTGATAGCACATAACAACAAACAACAGTTCTGTGGTTGATGTCCCTCACTGAGGCAACATAAACACTCTGAACATCTGTTAGTGAGGGGGATTTTATTGCTACAGCTGATGCACCTTTTGAATGAAGCTGTTGGGGCCATTAAAAGGCAGGAACCACTGGTAACTGCAAGATAATGATAGAAACTAATAAGCAAACTCTTTTTTAGGAATGACAAAAGAAGAGGAGAAGGTGGGAAAGACAGGTAAAAAGGTAACTATATACAGACAGGTTTGAAGAAGAAATAGAGCAACAGTAGGTTCCAAGAAAACTCCCGAGGTATTTTCTCAGTGGTGGCCAAAAAGGGAACTGACGACTGCCCTCAGGGTGGGATGTTAGAACCTGATTAGGATAACTGACTCTCCCAGGAGTCCTACAAAGATTTATAGACCTCCCAGGCAAAGAGAACAGATTCTATGATTCATCATAGCTGACATAATCCCAGTAAAGGATTAATTCCAGAATGAAACCAGACAACCAGCAACAAGCTCTTGCAACTCATCTGGGCATCTCATTTTAAGTGTTGCAATAATTCCAGACAACTCCAGAACTTGTTCATTCTGTTCTATTTATTTACATAATTTCTAGGTTCCATACTTTAAAATTAGCAAATCCAAAAAATATCAATGACAGTCTTACAGTGTAGGCACATATGCTTAAATCCAAAAGTCATACAGTCATGAAAAACTGCAGGCATATAATATTTCATTTAAAAGTAAAAAGCAGTATAATTTTGCAGTAGAAGCAAGATCCAGCACAAATGGAAGTAGGAAAATTGCAGGAGAAGCGGTATTTGTGGTGGCCAGACACAAGGAGAATGAAATCTACCATGCAAAACAACTCCCTGAGGATGCAGCCTGGCAGAGGCAAACATCTTTAACAACTCAGACATGCTTCAGAGGCTTCATTATGAATTCAGAAAATTTGGAAGATTTATTTACTGCTTTCCTCATCTGAGCCATAAGCAAGGTAAGGGGGGAGAGAATCATCAAAGAGAAAACAGGAAGAAATCAGGAAAAAGAGACTTTTCTTTTTAAAAGAAGATGAGAAACAGGAAAAAGTAGGAACAGAACAAGCAAAGACTTTTCTAAGCTAAAGCAAGGGAAGAACTAGGGGTATACAGTGTGGTACTTAGACAAACACAAAAATCACATGACCCTTGCCTTTCCCTGAGCAGCAACTGACCTATGCACACAAAACAAAAAAAATTCATAAAGCAGAAACAAGTTACTCACAAACACCTGCTCTTATTGTCAACGTTCACACACATTTGAATCATAACTGAAGTCAATGCAAGAACTAGAAAAAGTACCCACAGAACCGTCCTCAGCAAGTGCACAAGAGAAAACCCCATTCCCAGAAGTCTACCCAGAATCCAACATTCAATGCATATGCTCAGTAGCAAACTGGGTTTTGTTGCAAGGGTTCACACGAGAGATGGGACCTTCGTATTCATCTCCTGGGGGAGATGAATGTGAAGCTCACCACCACAGGTAGCCAATCTGATTGGACCCCCCTTCCTGCTCCTCAAGTTTGTCCACTTACTGCTTGTGGCATGGCTGTTGTCCTTCACGTTGCGCCAATTGCGGAAGCAGCCCAGCTGGGCTTCCCCGCCTCCTTGTGCTGCTGATCAATCAGCAGCTGAGCAGGAGAGGCTTGTCATCCCGCCCCCTCATAGGACTGTCAGGGAAGCCCCAGCTGGGCTCCTTCTGCGATTGGCATGGCAAGGATGATGGCCGCGTGTGCCACAAGCAGTAAGTGGACGCCTGGTTTGGGGGGAGGGTCCAATTGGACTGGCCACCTGTGGTGACAAGGTTTGCATTTGTCTCCCATGGGAGACAAATACGAAGCTCCCATCTCTAGTTCACACAAAAGACAAATATAAATGGAAAGAACTTCCCAAAGTGAGAGACAGTTTGAAAACCTCAAATCTAAGTCACAGGCAGAGATAGGTAACTGAAGACTTCAGCATTACCTACCTGAAGGTAATGTTGTTGATTTAGGTGGCTCAGTTGGTGTAGTTTTACTAGTACCAGGGCTTAAAAGTTTTACATAGTTAGCAGGAAACCATCCTATCTGCCTTTTTTTCCCACGAGCCTAGGGAGAAAATGAAATATTAGACTTTTATCTACAGACATATTAACTGCAATAAGGAGCAACTCTGCTAAAATAATGCTAAAAATGGCTGGGTTATTTAATGGATCTGGGAAAGGTTCCGGACTTGCTTTGATACAGGGACTTAATGCAAACTAAGTGGAAGTACTACAAATGAGACACCTCTGACTGCTGCAAACTACTTGCAAACCTTAGTTCATCACCTGTTCTTTTTTCCCCAGCGCAGGGATCAGGAATGTGTGGCCCACCCAATGTCACTGGAATACAACTCTCACCTGCCCTATCAAAACAATCCTGTTTTAACTTTCACTTACCCTTCATTTAATTCTCACACCACTTCTTTCCTACATACAGATTTTCTTAGGTTAGGGTACCAGGTTTTTTTTGTTTTGTTTTTTTAATGGATACTTCTCTTTTCTCTAAGCTGGGGGAAGCCAAGGTATGTCCACTTCCTGAGCTTAATCCACTTTGTGGGGGACATCTCTTATACAAAACTGTCCTCCTGACCCTAAGATTTCCTCTCTGCCCACATTCCCAGTGGGCAAGGTGAGCAGGACAGGATGCAGTTTGGAGAAGCTTACTTTTCTCTCCAATCTCTCGTCAAATAGAACAATGGAATTCTCCTCTACCCTGCTTGAGGTGAATGGGGTAGGAGAATCCCCATTCCTGTCTATCAGAGATTGGGACCAACCAATCGTTCGTGAGTAAGGTATAAAGGTAGGCTGGTGTAGTTGTTAGGGTGTTGGGACTGGGACTTTGAGTATTCAGGTTCTAATCCTCAGGAAGCCATGAAAGTCCTAGGGCGACTCTAGGCTAGTCACTCTTTCTCTCTTAGCCTGAAAAACTTAAAATATGTATTGCTGTGAGGAACTGGGGGAAATTAATGTTGCCCTGAGCTCACTGAAGAAAAGTCGGGAAATCAATGGAACTAATAAATAACAGGAAGGCTGCCTTCTCATACTTCTCACTGTCCAATAAGACACAAGGAAAAACTTTGTCCATTGAGAGAAAGGAATATATATCTGAGCCCCTCCCTCCATGAAGAAGGTAAAAACAGTAATAGGGACAAATTACATCAAGGAAGAGGGAAACTGCCTGGACAAAGTTCCAGGCTTGGCATCATCCAGTCCAGCAATCTTGGTGTAATCTAGGACCAAATATGTGCCTTGCCTCTGCTCTAGGTATTAAAAAATGCATATGCAGAACCTGATTTTAGGAAACATATACCACACATCTGTTTCCATGCAAGATTGCCATGGCTACTGCAAAACTGTCTCTTTAATTGTAAGAATTCTTTCCCAGACCTTTTAAAAAAGCATGTTATAACATGGTATTGTTTATGGAAAATAAAAATAAAGACAAATGTGTCTGGCTTGAAAAAATTATCTAGGAACAAGGGCACCATTTTTAGTTCTGGTTGGCACTTCTTTTTGATGAACATAGATAAACCTTACATTTTATTTGTTCAGTTAATTCAGACTCCATTCCTTTTGTGTACAAATGAAAGGTTAGTGGCAAAAACAGTGACTAACTTGTAGCTCTCCTTCCCACCATCCACCAGGATTCTTCTTCCTGATAAGTATCAGCTGACCAGGGGCGAGTGTAAGCTGTTCGGGACCTGTTGCTGTGTATGAAGCAATCACCTGAGCAATCTCTGTTAACAACAATAATAACAATTATTATCAGTTAGGTATAGCACACATTGATTGTGCATACAACAATTATATCAAGACACTGCTCATTTGATTTACACTCAACAATCCACTGAAAGAAACCACAGGGGGAAAAAACACCTTGGATTCTCTTTCTGTCTTGTTGGAAGAGAAAAAAAGCTAGAATGCTGTCTGCCACTGAGTTTTACTGACAGTATAAACAAACTCTGGAGAAAAGATCACTAGTGTGTTTAATTGCTCTTACTGCAAGTAGGCAGCATCCATTAGTATGCTGCTCATATTTGATAAGCCAGGGCCTTGTTCCTTCCAGGCTTGCATTTATATCCAAATATGAATACTCTTTTCAGTTTAACTATCCAGATCCATTTTTCTTCACAGCATGTTTATCACTTCACACCAAGGAATATATATCAACTGAATAATACAAGCCATGTGGACATCTGGGGGAGCAAATTGACTAGCATCTGTTTAAAACAAACAAGGACCAACTGATGATGCTAGGTGACTAATTCTGGCAACCAAGAAGCTGCAAGGTCCAACAGATAACCACATGGGGTGCCACTCAGAACAGAAACCCTATAGGATATCACTGACACCAAGATTTTACCCTTCATTCTGTAAAAATCTGTAACAAGGATTACAGGACTATTTTCTCTTTCCCTGAAGACCAAGTCAAGTAAGCTTATTAACAAAATATAATATAAATATAAATGTGAGTTTAAGCACACCTCTTTCTACTAATATAGAAAGAAGAGATTAGTAACAGTTTAAATATGACATGATGAAGAATGGCTGTATTAAAAACTATGAATGCATTTTAAATAAAGTTTTAATGAGAATTTTTAAAACCTGAGGAGCAAACATAGCTTATTGGTGAAGCACATGCTCTACATGCAAATGGTATCTAATTCAATCTTTGGAACCTCAATCTGGAAGTACCAGCTGGTAGGTGATGAGACAAAATATTGTTTGACTGAAAGTGGACAGTACTGGGAGAGACAGACAATCAGTCTGATCATACGCAAAGTGGCTTCTTATATTTCCATGTAATGGAAATGTAGACCAGCTAACAAAGATTTCCTCCTCAAGTACACAGAATCATCCTCTGATTGAAATTGGACACATTCACATTGTGGGCTGCATGTCTTCTAGGAGTCCAGCATTTGCACTCAAGAGCTTTTAGTGCCACCAGCAGCTTCTTCCTCCCATTGCTCTTCTCAAATTAATCAGAACATTGTATCATGTTCCTTGAATTTATACTTCCTGCTAACAGGTTAGCCGAAGGTCAGTTGTAAGAGAACAGACAACTCAGTATTGAGCTAAATTAAAGCCAGCTCAGCACCGGGTGCTGTAGAAAAACAATGCCAGGTCTTGATGAAGCTGAGCATGCACATCACCAACTGAAGGCAAAAGGGACTGGAGATAATAACACCAGATATTCAAATATATATTTCAAACATAAATGTCTATAATTCATGGTAATTCTATGGATCAATAAGCTATAGGTACAAAGTGGCAGCACTTGCCCTTTAGAACAGTTATATTTGTATGATGATCTAAGGGGAAAGCAAGGAATATTTTACAAATGTCATTTTAATGCTTCCTTAGTGAACAACTCACCAGGTTTCTTGCCTAAGCTTCCTGTTTTTCCAGCATTTCCAGGCACCTTTAAATAATATAAAACTCTTGTCAGTTCTATACAGAAACATTTGTATATTATGTATCACCACTGCACTGTGTAAAGACCACACAGCTCTATTCAATTTAATAATTATGAAATGTGCAACTAGTTCTGATGATTTCAGAGACCTACAGTATCTCAAATATCAGACAATTTGTGCCACATGACAATTTGATCTGGGAACTAAAAATTTCAAAATCAACCCATGGTGGTATTGTAGGATGACCTGCATTCAAAAGAGAGAACAATTCCACAAGCCAAACAGAACCATTTCACAAGTCAAATGCAAACTAACAGGGAAACTTCTAACACCTTAACTCTGGTCAGGACAGGCGCCTATTGGAGAACTGACAATTATACTACATTTCAGGGTTAGTAGGTCTCTTCTATGATCCTCTCTCAGATTACAATGACATTTGTAATGGTCAGTGCTATTCAATTTCTATGAAAAATAAGAATAAAAATAATTTTAATACACAGGCTATCCAAATTTTGTAACAGGAATCTTTTCTGCATTGCGCAAACTCAAGAGAAATCAACATAATTATTGTATAATTTATGCTGGAGTTCATGATACTTTGTGTAATTTATTGAGTTCTTTTTACTTTAACCTTAAACTACAGGAACCACCTACAGTATATACAGAGCACACTGCTAACATGCAGACCTGATAAACCAGTTTTACAGAGGGATGCTACATACTTCAAACTATGTGCATTTTTGTGAGACTCTTGCCCTCTTCTGGCAGCCAAGAGATCTCAATGCCACTTTCTTCCCATTTGGAAAGAACAAATCTGTCTTACAAAGAGATTTCAAAAATTCTCATGCTACTCAGTATGGCTACTGTAAGTTTGTCTCATGTATAATTTAGGCAGATGCAATAATAATATATCCAGTGACTTCTCCCTACTTTCCAACTGTTCCACTACTAGTAGAAAGCAGTTTGTACACTTCACACAGCATAGCACGATTGCGGCTGACTTTTTCTGGCAATCAGAATAAGTGGTTTAAAAGAGATTACAGGGGAGAATGACAAAAGGAGACCAATCCTTCTGTTTCACAGCAGGTGTCTCCTTCCACAATGCGAACAGCAGTAATGTACTACTGCTCTTCCTGATCAGAACTGTGAATAAATTTAGTTGAATTTTAAAGAATGTACAGATATTTTCGGAGAGCAGAGTAACACCTCCATTGAGCTTAATACTGGTGTAGTCTGAGAAATGTGCTTTTCAAGTTGCTTGTTATATGAATATTTTCTGGAATCATCATTCAATTTTGTAACAGCAATAGTGACGACCAATAGCGCACACAATCCCCAGAATTAAAGACTACTTTGGGCTAAGTTTGGTTCAGTATGTTTTTGCTTCTATCAACTCTCATAATGAAACTCCTGGTTAAATTCACAATAACCATCAAGGACATAGGAATGAGACTGATTATTTTTTAAAAAAAGTATATTTAAGAAAAATGCATGCACACATTATTTTACCTCTGAGTCTTTGAGTCTAACATAGTTAGATGGAAATACTCCTGATTTATCTCCCAGTGTTCCTGTCCACCAGTCTCCATCCTTCTTAGTGACAAGAATTAAATCCCCTTGTTGAAATGTTAAGTCCCCTTGTTCTGAGCTCTCATAGGTATACATGGCAATATATTCTAGAAAGTAGGAAGATTGGGAAACGAAAAAATATTTATTAGTTAATTACGTTTATTTCATGACAGAGAGACAATGGGTGAAATTCTGTTGTGCAGCTCAGCCTGCGCAGTGGAGGTGATATCATCAGGTGATTTCAGGGTGCATTTGACTCATTCATACGGTGTGCACCTTGAAATCCCACAGAAGGCCTTTAATCTGCAGCGATTTGCCACTGCTTATGAAATCATAATTGTTGCATACATGGACCTGCGCAACCAGATTTCAGCCACTGTACTACAGTTAATTTCTTCTCCCAAGTGTGCTAGCAGCAGTTTCTGTTCTCAAAACAGGACTATTTTGGTCTCACAGCAGTTTTAGGATAAAAATAAGACCAACTTCAAATTGAACAGGATTTAATTTCTTGTAATAAGAAAGACTGCTAAGGTTGCTGGATCTTAATAGTCCTTGACTGAATACAAGGAGAAAAGTCCACACTGTGGATTGTCTTCAAAAAATAGTTTTACAGACTTCCAGATGTAATGACTGTCATTGTCTTTGTTGAATCAACATCCTTACAGAAATGTGCAAAGCATGCAGCTCATGTGATACTTGTAGGCTAAACTGAGTCTTAAACTAAGAGAATGATTTGCCCATAACAGTTTGACAGCACCATTTATTCAAAATGTTTTTGCTGTCACCCAATATTAAATAATATCTTCATATTCTATGACCTATCACACCTTAAGGTTCAGTGTTTAACATTCTTACCTTCCCCCGAAATGGCAGATTTTGCAACTGGCGATGTTCTCTTTAGGTTAGCAGGACTCTCTGAAGACGAAGAATCCATGCTTAAGGAAACAAGCAGAAATGTTTTATTGTGTCCAAAGTAATATGAAAACATTACATATCACACAAAGAACATATTTATTGTTTCATAAACTTTATTCTACCCTTTTATTAGCTCCTCCGTGCCATACCATTGCAACCATCTAAATATAACTTTGCCACAATCTTTTCCTCCCAATTGTTATTACATACAAGAGTTTGTAATGTCTGACAAAAACAAGCAAGAACAATACCTTGTTGATTTCCTTATAGGACCTGAAATAAGCTTCACATATGATTTAGGAAACCAGCCCTTTTGTCCTTGAACCTCTCCAAACCACCACATGTCTTGCTGTTCTAACACAGTAATAACATCATTCTTGTTAAAATTCAGATGGTTGTCTTTCTTGGCTCGCCAAGGATACAAGGCCTGTGCTTGAAGTCCCTCCACTTTTTCACCCTAATTAAATATATGGAGAATAACAGTCATTTCACATATATTAATATACTTAGTAAAATAAAAACTGGCCCAAACATATCTAGCAAGTATATAAAAATAAATCCGTGTATTTATTTGTTGGTTTGTTTAAAATATTTTTACCCCACCTTTCAAAGGAACCAAGGCAGCTTACAACATTAAAAGACAATATTTAAAGCTAAAATCAATGAGAATACAAAAGTGACTTACCAAATTAAAAGACAATGTTTAAAGCTAAAAATAGTAAGTATACAAATACTACAAAAGGATCAAACAAAGAAAACTCTAAGAAATGGTAAACAAAAGCAATACCAAAAACACATCCAAAGCAGTAAGATACAATAATCCATTTAAAAAATCTCACTCAGGCTGCCAGTCACCGAGAGGAACTGTGCCTGAAGAGAAATGTCTTTGCCTGCTTGCAGAAGGGACACCAAAGATGGGGCCAGTCTGGATTCCTGTGAGAGGGAGTTCCAAAGTCTGGGAAGAGCAACAAAGAAGGCCCTCTCCTGTGTCTCCACCAAACACACCTGTTAAGGTGGTGAGACTGAGAATGGGAGACATGGTCTTTGAGATACCTTGGACGCAAACTGTTTAGGGCTTTAAAGGTTAAAACCAGCACTTTGAGATGCGTCCAGAAATGGATTCTTTCCTAATGACTAGGCAATCATTAATTCTTAAACTGTTAAATCCAGCTCTCTTACCCAATAGTCTGTTAGTATTTTCCTCATCTTTTATTTCCCCTATTTGATAATACTTCAAAAAGAACAGATTCATTGATAAATGTAGCAAACAACCTAAAGCATATTAAATTGACACCTGCATAGTAGTTCTTCTTTTGCTCAAAACTGTAACTCACCTGACCCAAAACAGGAGAAGGAGATGATCCAGTTACAGTGGCTGGGGTGAAGGCAGATCTTTGCCTCAGTTGACCTGTGCTTGGAACAGTAAGGGAAGGTTGAGCTGCCCAGGCATCCCAGTTATCAGTCTCTGGCTTATCACCAGTATTTGTTGGCCATCTGAAAAAGTAGAAAGTACAGTGATCACTACACAGTACAGTGATTTACCTTTACTACTCCACTAGAAAACAATGGCTCTTGCCCATTTCACATTGCAACACTGCTACTGCATATCCACTTCTCCCAACAGTCACCAATACTACTGCAAGACTAGCCAAATAAGACAGAAAATCTGAAGATACGAATATTCATGAATGAAGTGTTGAAGAGGTATCATTCTGGGCAAAAATATTTTTTTGTTTCATCAGTTCAAATTTGTGAATGTAACTATGACTATTATTTCTCTGCATATTCTTGTGATGTTACTTCAAGATTTCTCCCCTAATTTTCCATATATTTTTACCCTTTAGTTTTAGGAGGCTGCAATCCCAAAACATCAGATTTTGAACTTTTTTTAGGGTTCGAATTTAGAAAGAATTTTTACTAAAATGATTTTCAAATTCATCTATTTCAGGCTAGTAATTTTTTTTCGTTAGTAATTTGTGAGAACTTGCTTGCTAGGCTGATTTAACTGTGTCTTCCAATGAAATACTATAAATAACTAAGGACAGATATGCGTGCACAGATGGTTGAAAACTATTTGTAGACTTAATTGCAAGGCTACTTTGAACTATGTGGATTATTCACCTTTACAGTTATAAAGAAGAAAGAAAGGAAAATTGAACCCCAGTGAAATCGTACGTTGAACTGAAGTCTGCCCAGTTGTTGGCAGTGGTAGTTGAATCTGCAGGAACAGGTGGTGCCATGGGTGTTGTAGGAGTTTCACGCAGTGAAACTTTAGGTGCAGTTGTTACATCTGGTACTGGCTTAACAGAGTTGGGGATGTCATTTTCAGAAATTTTCTCTGCATAGTTTGCAGGAAACCATCCTGTTTTCCCCTTCAGTTCACCTCCAAGCCACCCAGGTTCTCCAGTTTGGCTTTCATCCACCTGTGCAAATAAGTCATGAGATAATCTCAATTGTAAAAGTAAGACGCTATCAAGAAATATACATTCTCTTAAGACCTATCTAAGCATTGTGGAATGTTCTTACTCTCTGTACTAGATACTCAATGACAAGCGTGGGCCATTTTTCAGATAAGCCAACAGCAGCCCTCTAAAGGGGGAAGGTATGGCTAAAGAGGCTAATTTGCATTATTATAATTAGTAGCAGATGTAGTAGTAAAGTTTGCTAGACTGGGTTTTTAATTAGTTGAAAAATGGGTTTAACTAAAAAACCTATTTTGACTGAAAAAGCCCCCTTGTGCCCTCCAATGGCAAAACATACATTTTTTTACATTTAAAATTTGGGATGGCATGGTTAAGGTGATACAGTAAGGTCCTAAGAGTGCTTGGACCCATCAAAATATGGTAAAATTGCCTCCTATGATCCCAGAGGGCACAACGGATCTTTCTGGGAATGTTTTTCAAAAGAATTTTTTTTGGATTATGAAAGGGCTGGGAGGGGGGAACTCAGGAGTACTAGAAAGCCACAAAAATGCCCCTGGAAGGCTGGCAGAATGAAATGTAAATGTAGGACAGAGCAGGGATAGGCAGCTTCTGAGAGGTGAGGATCCTTTCCCCCCACTTTCAGACTTTGGTGGAATGTACCCCTCCCTCTAATTTTGCTTTAAAATTGCAAAGTCTCACTTCCTAAAGGCCTCTGGGGTGAAATGTTGAATCTGCAATCTTAGCATTCTCCCCAAATTCCACTTCTTCTGTTATAAAAACTGTGGGAGAAGGAATGGGACAAAATGAGGGGGAAATGCCCCTATACACAAATTCCCCCAGGGTTTTTCTCCCTCAGGCCTTCATATCTTCAGCAATGATTAAAAACTGGTCAAAAACTTTCTAAAAAAGTGAAGACTTAGTACAAATGCAGAGTAGCATGTAGGCTTGATGCTGTCCTCAAGGAGTGTCACTCGTCGTTCTCAAGGTGTGTCACTATTGAAAAAGCCTTGTTCCTAGTAGGTGACTGTCACACCTCGTTTGGCACAATAAATGTGGTGTACCATATGCAGAAAGTGGCAATCTTTTTCTACCAGCTCACTCATTTGTTTTGGCTAGCAGTCCCCAACTCTGGGGCATAGTGGGCACACCTGGAACTTTGAGGTAATGTTGTGGGGACTTTCACAGAATGACATATGGGGGCTTGCCCATTCACAAAGTGGCTGCCATGGTGCACATTGCCTTTTGGAAAATAAGTGGTTTTTGACAGGCTAAGTGGTTAGATGAGAAGAAAAATGGCGTGCCCAATAATCTAAGTATAGGGCAGACACAGGATTTAGGCTTAAAAAACCCCCACAAGATCATTATTTCAAACCTAGTTTTCTCTTCTCATACCCATTTCCCAGAAGACAAATTGATGAGACTCAGAGACGGCTAACATGGCTGTTTTTAAACAAATAGACTAAAAACAATATTATCAGACACCACAGAAACCACAGTCTGCCCTTTCAGTCTCTAGGATCTTACAGTTTCACAATATGTTATCTATCCTTAAGGTATGCAGTTATTCCATTGTGTAAAATCCTATTCCTCTCTTACCATGATGATGTCTCCTGGCTGGATGGTGATTTCATCATGGCTTCGTGATTCAAAAGGATACAGCGCTCGATAATATACTATTTTTACATCTTCTTGAGCAGAAATGGTTAATGGAGCCTTTTCTATATCCATAAAGACAAAAAAGACCAACAAAAAAACCAACTTTTTTTTTAAAAAGACAAATATATTTTATCAGAAAAAAAGTCCACATTTCTCACACAAATATTTTATACTGATTCACAATATCCTTGTTGTGAACACAACTAATATTACTTTCACTTTAAATGAGCAAGAAAATATGACAACTTATACAACTTATTACAAATATAAAAATGAGAAATTCTGAAATGAAAATATCAGAAATTAAACTACAAACTCACAAAGGGATAAAAATACAATTTGTGTGAAATGTGCACATTAAGAATAGAACATTCCTAGCTCTCTAAGAGTTCTATCTGTATCTCCCAATTCTTAAAAAAAAAAACCTCATACAACAGGAAGATGAATAAAAGAAGGGAAACAAGGATATGAATCATGATCGGCTACTATTGATAGATATATTAGCATGAAAACCCTACAAAATTTAGATAAGACAAATTTGTAAGAACATAAGAGCAGCCCTTGGAGATCAGACCAAAGTGTTACCTGATCCAACATCCTGTTTCCCAATGTAGCTAAACAGATGTCTGTGGGAAGCTCACAGTCCCCTCCAACTGTAGTGTACAACCAACTTGCATTTAGAGGCATGGTCTCTATGATCCTAGAGACAATATATTATGACCATGATGATTAATTGCCACTGGCCATTCACACATGGTACTATGATTTTCGGTATGTGCTTATCTGCTAGGATACTGGGACATTGCTGTATACTGAGTGTCCTTGCAAATGGACCTGAACCAAAGTTTTGCACACATCTTAGATTAACCCAAGCAGTTTCCTTAATGAGAAGGAACACACAAAATTAAGGCTGAATTAACCCAAATGCAGCAGCTAAAGCTTTAAGTGTAGCTTCCCCTAGGTAGCATATAACACTGATTATGTGTTATTTGCATTTGCCTCGAGACTTAAATGACCTAGGACCTGGACTAGACATGGGACCTTCATATTCATATCCTGGAATATATGAATACGAAGCTCGGCACCACAGGTGCCATGGCAGTCCATTCTTGCCGCCCAGAACCAGCCCAGTCCATTTATCGGGCTCCTCGCAGCGTGCGCATCCAACGGTAGAGACATTGCACCAATCGCAGATGTCCTGCCAGTGCTGCTCCGTCTCTCCCCAAAGCCGACTGCTCCAGCGAGGAGGCGGGAAGACAACTCTCCATGCTCAGCTGCTGAGCGTTTGGCTGAAAGGAGAGGCGGGGTGCCGCTGGCAGGACTACATCTGCGATTGGCATGATGTCGCAGCCGTTGGACATGTGCGCTGCAAGGAGTTCAATGAGTGGACCGGTCTGGTTCTGGGGGTGGGGGGTGGGAATAGACCGCTGTGGCACCTGTGGTGCTGAGCTTTGTATTCATATTCCTGGGATATGAATACGAAACTCCCATGTCTAATCTGGAAATTTTAAGGGCTGCCACAGACACACGGGAAGCTACCTTACAGCAACGGGAGCCATTTTTAAACTTAAAAAGCATGTTTGTAATGATTTTCAGAACAAACACACTGTGGATGACACAGATAGAACTGCCCTACATATGGTCACACTATCTATCCAGCCAATATTGTGTACTCCTATAGGTTATGCCTCTTCCGGGTACAACCTGATCCTTTATCTGACTATACTACATATTCAACATGGGACCTTCTGCATACATAACGAAATGCATCACCAACAAGCTATGGCTCCTCCCATCTTCTATCACAAGTCAGTTCAATCTCCTAGATCACCAAGGAACTGAATTTCCTTCTGTGATAGCTACACAAGGCCCCCGGGTTCCTGAGTTTTCAACATACTGTTAACAACTTTACAAATTCAAAGAATATATAGGGGCATGAGTTAGCTTTCACTGCTATGAGTCTCACTGCTACTGCTGCAATCCTCATTTATTCTGTTTTGGCTTCTTTTTTAAAGTACTTGTTTTTATATTTGGCCCTGTGGTTGTGAGCTATATTATTTATGTAAAAACATTATTATCGCCACCCACATTTTAAAAAATTTTTTAAATGCCAAAACTCTGTCATGTTAATGCATTTCCAAGGACAATTTATCTGGCTCAGAAAAGTTCAAATACATGCACCATAAGGACACATCAGGTGAAATCTTGTTGCATACTTGCACAAAAGGCACAAATTTTGGATGTGAACTGCCACAGGAAATCTCCACAGGTGTTTTATATTGCACATTGAATTGTGCATAATTACACAACACAGTTTGGGCTATTGTTTTAGAATATTAGCCTTCAACAAGTGGGTTGCTGCCTGATCTAAGGTGAACTGCAACAATAAATACTGATCTCTTCTCTCTCGCTCTCCCATTTAAAGCACATATTTAAGTCCTTAATATTATGTGTGTGCAGGAGTGTCTGGCCTCACTGCCTAAAGAGCACTGTTAGTACTGGGTTAAGTTTTGACTCTGCTTTTACACATATTTTTTCCCATGGTTCTAACTGGGACTCAGCAAACACCAACAGCATGGCAAACTGTTCTTTCTTTGTAGGGAGAGAAACAGAGCTACAACCAGATGGCTTCGGAAGGAAGGAATCAATAGCCTGCCACCAGAACAGTCAATTCCTTATTCTGAACCAGTAACCTGAAAATATTTCAGCTTTTTTCGTTTGTTTAAAGATTTCCAAATAATGAATCAGTTTCTGTTTGACCCTCAGCCATGTTAACAAGTTCATTCTAGCTTCTTCTGGGATCCCGTTTCCCCCATCAAATTAAGCATATTAAAAATTATTTAAATTAAGATAAATGATTGTACATTCTGATGAATAGAGAAGACTCCATATATACACAATAAGATGCTCTCATTTTGTACCTGCAGTTGACCAGGGAGCTTGGATAATTGGCTTTGTTGGGTCCTTAGGCTGATGAAAAAGTTTGTTCAATTTTTCTTGCACTTCCTGTTTGTTTTTGTCATCATTCTCTCTCTTTTTGTTTAATTCTTCCCATTTTTGTGCTTCTTCTTCTTCTTGCATTTTTCTTGGCTTTGAGTGTTCATCTTCCTGTTGTATTCTGTCAAGCCACTGTCTTTCTCTTTCTTGAGTTTTCCTAATTAGAGCAAAAAAATAAAATGAGAAGGAAATTGCACTACACTTTCTAAAGCATGCTGGTACTATGTACTAATGTCACTACAAAGGCACATTCTGAGATATTTTATGATATCATAAAAATTGAAACTGCAGAAACTGTAAATGCGTTTAATTATCTGCCAAGACCAAACACTCTGATATTGAGAGTTATTGCTGTTACAACCTGCAGAACATAAAGGTTAAATACTGACATTAAATTAATCTTATGTACTAATTACAACGCCAAATAATCACAACTGTGGAGCCAACACAGCATTTAGTCAAAGTATCAGTTATTCATAACAAAATGATACGGGACATAAATTGCCACTTATTAGAAAGTAAGCTCCAACAAAGAAGCCATGATTGATTTTACATACAGTAGTTACCTATGTGTGGACTATGTTTCTCCGATTTGTTACCTAGGTTTGGAAACAGTTATCCATGGTTTCTGTTTTCACACCCAATGTCTCTAGGGCAGAGTACACATGGATATTTTATTCTCTCATCTTTTGTACTAATTATGGTTTACTTCTGGATTCTGTCACAATGGTGCATGCTGTTTGCGCATAAGTCTGCCAACAGAAGGTGCCAACCCCCTTTGCTGAAAGCAACATAGATGCCTAACTTTTCCATGGGTGAGAAAGTATATGGGTGAACTACGTGGGCAATTAGGTAGAACCAACTGTCTAGACCAATGTTCCCTCTAATTTTCCACCAGTGCTGGGCGGGGGCCCTACCCCACGCATGCAGAGTTCCAGCCGCGACCAGAACCAAATGGGCAGCAACACTGGCTGCAGGTGCGCTGCACCGATGCAGTGATACGCAGCCGCACACTCACGCAGCTTAGAGGGAACATTGGTTCAGACTGTTTCTACTAGGATAAGAGGGCAGAGAGAGGGAAAACAGTGGTAACAAGCAAGAGCTTAGCAAAGAATGCTCATCCCCTCCAGCACTCTCCTGAACAAGATCATATGAAAGAGACAGAGGTTACCACCACTGAAAGTAAAATTTAAGGGGACTCTCTCACATCTCCAAATGCAGTCCACAACTCAAAAGCATGCAGGAATTCTGCTTTTAGCCAGCAGCAGCACTCCTCTCGGAAAGAAATGCCTGAGTTTTTAGTCAGAGCAATTCATTTGAAACCTGAAACACATCGTTTAAAATTCTGCAGCAAGTTGCAACTAGAATAGGTCCACTAAAAACAATGAGATTTGGTGAGTCATCTCCTCTATAAGTTCTACTGATTCAATGGGCCTATTCTACTTACACCTTCCTACTAGATTCAGCCATCATATGGTAAGGTAATTCAGTATGTGTGACGATAATATGTTGTTGTTTTTGTCACTAAAAGATGAATCCCAGATTATGAGTGTAACCGTAACCAGCACATACATTTTGCTCCGCAAATTGCAAAGATTCAGGTTACTATTTTAAACTAGAAATATCAACTCCATTAATGGTACACTTCATGTCTAAAGAAGCACCAACAGAACCTCAACCAGCCTTCATGATGAACTTGAGACCCATATTTTTGATATAAGAAATTTCCCCTCTGTTGTAACAGGGTTCAAAATTACTGGAATGAAAGTATGAAAACTCAAATGATGAAAATTCAAATGATGAAATAAATGGTAAAAAGAGATTTTAATCAATTTTTCAAAGATGATCTGACAAAAGAATATATTTGTTCAATATTTCAAGCAAACAAACACTGTTGTGCTGAATACAGATTTTGGGGAGCAGCCGAATTAAAATACCATGTTTCCCCGAAAATAAGACCTAACCTGAAAATAAGCCCTAGTATGATTTTTCAGGATGCTCGTAATATAAACCCTACCCCAAAAATAAGCCCTAGTTAAGTAAGTGAAAGCCCAACCTTCACCATTGTGCAGCAACCAGAAGACGATGACATGACTGTATTTGAATAAACATAGATTGTTGTACATGAAAAAAAAATAAAACCTCCCCCGAAAATAAGCCCTAATGTGTTTTTTGGAGCAAAAATTAATATAAGACCCTGTCTTATTTTCGGGGAAACATGGTAGTTTCCAAAATGTACAACTCTTTTTCTCTGGTTCTTACCCTATATTTAGTCATTTGAACTTATTACATTTGAGCTTTCATCTTTCCCTATTCCAATAACTTAACTCTGTTATAACAGAGAGGGAAACCTGCCATCCTTTAATCAGCCAAAGACTTCTTGAAATAAGGAATTACAACCTTTTCATGATCCAGCATGAAGAATGCTGTAACTAGCAACCAACATCATGCAAATCCTCCTTTGGAAACGATTTACTGGAAATAGTAACGTTCTCTTTTCTTTTCTGTTTTTTTTTTTTTTTTTTTTTGGTGTGTATGGAATATCAGCATCCTGCTAATATAAAAGTCTTGCGAGTACGGTATGGCAGTCAGACCGACCTTAAGTTCAGCATGCCATCATTCACTGTGACAATGTGCATAAAAACCAGAGAGATCTTTATGTGGAAGACAAATATGCTTATAATTGTGAATTTAGCCCTTTTTAATTTGAAAATGAACAAAAATTAGAGGATTATGTCCCTATTCCAAAATTCAATATTTTCTAAAACATAAGATTTTTTATATAATACCAAAGATTTTGGTGCTCAAAAGTTCTGATCAGAAATTTTTCACAGTCGTTATGAGCCACAGTTCCACATTCAAACTCACCTCAGGCCATCTTTTTGTTTTTCGTGTTCTGTCCTCCTTTCCTGCTCTTTCTGTTTTAGCCTGTCAGCTTCTATGTGCTTCTGCTTCTGCAGCTGCTGCTTATTATGGATCTCCCTTAGTTCCTGCAATAAAGAAGTGGTCTGTCTGTATCATTTTAAGAGTCCTTATTTTTAGCAGCAAGAAGAGCAGTTCGTGTCTGGTACAGCCAAACATGACTAGTTATGTGAAGCTTCTATAACTGCCATAAGCTACTTTGGTTTTCTTTTGTACCATGTGGGTTTGTATCTAGTATTGAAATCCTTGTAGCCACTACTTCTGCTCCAGCTATGATACAGTGCTGTTAGTTACATTCTCTGCTTTTGGTAGGCACGGTGATCTAACAGAAGCTGTTCTTGTGATATCTTTTACACAAATGGGAAGTTGTCATTTCTGCTGTCTGCTAAAGTTGCATTTTGCTAATGTCATCCATCACCTGATTTTTCTCACATTTTGTCTGGGCATAACAGTTTCTAAGCAATTGGTTGGTCTCCGCTAACAAACTAAAAATCTAGCACACCAGGGAGAAAGATTCTAGCTCAGCCCATCTCCTTTTGCACTTGTTTTCCATATGTAGGGACTATTTTACACATGAGAGCATTTATTCTCCATCCTGTGAGGGTGTGCTAAGGTCTGTTCAATCATCTCAGAGGTGTATCTTATTCCTGCCTTATTCTATTATACATGTAGATTGATCTAAAGTTGGATACTAATACCTTGATCCAAAACACACGTATTCTCACATAAGGAATATGAATTGAACTTCACTGTTAAGGCATGCAATCTCTTGACTGGCCAATTCAAAGTGTAACGAAAAACATGAGGTTCCTAGTCAATTTGTTTAGAAGGCTTGCACAAAATATTGTGTCAGCATACAAAGGTGTATTAGCTGTTATGTTCTGTATGTTTGACATACAGTTTGTTAAAATATTATTTTCTATGACCTCTAGCTGAAACTGTAGCTCTCCTGGCTGTAAAGGGAACTTTATAGCTGAATTGAATGCTTACATGTTTTCCTAAGAGTATGCTGAGAGCAAACTATTAACTATTCATTGCTCTCCAATGCAATACCCATATACACTCAATTATCTCTTTTTGTAATAGATATCCTGGAAGCTGACTTGTCTACCCCAAAATCAAATGTTGGCTGTACGAAAAATTTCAAAATCTGGACTGGTGAAATAATTTATTAAGCAAAGTCAAAGGTCCTTAAAACACTTCAGACTTTTGAGGTATCTTTAGCAAGGTGTTACCAGAAGCAATACTTATTTTATCTGCCATTAATTTCCCACTATTCAGATTCACTGTATGACTGAATTTTAGTCTTGTGAGAGACTTCAAAGCCTTCATTATTTTATACACCTCATGTTCCTCCCTATTTGCCTTTTTTTAAAACAAAAAAAGTCCAAATGTTGTAATTTTTCCTTGTGTCATGACTTAGTTTACAAAAATAAAGCCAAATTGGAGAAGCCATCTTTGAAAACCTAGATACACCCTTACTGCTTCCATAGGAATCAAGAGGCTGAGTAGCTGCTAACCAAATGCCCTTGAGTAACTAACTGATCATCAGCAAGTGTGACCACCTCTCTATAAAAGCCAAAGTTTTAGCCATTTGCTGGTCTGGAGCATTCAGGTGTGTGTTTACACAATGCCAAGGAGGAAAGACATCAGCAATGATCTTAGAGAAGCAATAGTTGCTGCCCATCCATCTGGGAAGGGTTATAAGATCATTTCCAAACAGTTTAAAGCCCATCATTCTACACTGAGAAAGATTATTCACAAGTGGAAAACATTCAAGACAGTTGCCAATCTTGGATGTCCAAGCAAATTTACCCCAAGTTTAGACCATGCAATGTTCAGAGAAAGTGCAAAAACAAGCCAAAACAAAAACAAACCAAAACAAACAAGAGTTACATCTCAGACTCTACCTGCCTCAGTTAGCACGTGATATGCTAAAGTTCATGCATATACAATTAGAAAAAGACAGAACAAGTATGGCTTGTTTGGAAGGTTTGCCAGGAGAAAGCCTCTTCTCTCTAAAAAGAACATGGCAGCACAGCTTAGGTTTGCAAAGTTGCATCTGGACAAACCATAAGACTTCTGGAACAATATCCTTTGGACAGACAAGACCAAAGTAGTGATGTTTCACCATAATGCACAGTGCCAGGTTTGGTGAAAACAGAACACAGCATATCAGCACAAACACCTCATACAAAATGTCAAGCACAGTAGTGGAGGGGTGATGAGTTGGGATTGCTTTCCAGTCACAGGACTTGGGCACCTTGCAGTCACTAAACCAACCATGAACTCCTCTGTATACCAAAGTATTCTAGAGTCAAATGTGAGGCCATTTGTCCAACAGCTAAAGCTTGGCCAAAATTGGGTCAGGCAACAGGACAATGATCCCAAGCACACTAGCAAATCTACAACAGAATGGCTGAAGTAGAAAAGAATCAGGGTCTTGCAGTGGCCCAGTCAAAGTTCAGACTGAAACCCGACTGAAATGCTGCGGTGGGACCTTAAGAGAGCTGTGCATAAACAAATGCCCACAAACCTCAATGAACTGAAGCAACATTAAATTAAGAGTGGGCCAAAATTCCTTCACAACAATGTAGGAGACTGATAAAGTCATACAGAAAATGATTACTTTAAGTTATTGCTGCTAAAATTAGTTCTACAAGCTATTGAATCATAAGGTGTACTTAGTTTTTCACACATAGCTTCTCCATTTTGTCTTTATTTTTGTAAAACAAATCATGACATGGACTAATATGTCATGTGTTGTTCTTAATCTGAGGTTGTTTTTACCCAATTTTCAGCTTCTTGCTCCTTCTGCATTTAAAACAGAAGTGGGCGTTATAAAGCCAACAGGTTACATAAAACTTCTTCCGGTAATTTGTTTTGGCCCCGAGGCCCAACAAGTTTAAAATGCAATATATATAATATATATAAAATGTAAAATATATAATAATAAATATAATAATAAAAATAAAAATAAAAAAAATAAAAAAATAAAATAATAATAATAATAATAATAATAATGATGATAATAATAATAATAATAATAATAATAATAATAATAATAATAATAATAACAACAACAACAACAACAACAACAACAACAACAACAACAACAATATACTTTTTGACAAAAGCAACCTATTTCTAGTTTTCACCTTAAGGATATGTTTCCTAAAGACCTCTATCTCCCAAACTGGAGGGAAAACCCCATGAAAACACATTTGTATTTTAAAACGTGCAAAAATTGACATTTCTGGGCTTGGTGTAGCCACTGAGGGAGGCTAGGGGCCAAAACTTTGGCTCCCAAGCTCCCTGAGATTGCATGGTCTTAAAAATTATTTTTCTTTCTTTCTTTCTCTCTCTTTCAGGTAAAACTTCAAAAAAATTGCTTCTTCTATCTTGTAGATATGGACTTAAATCCAACTGATAGTCTGAACTAGAGCAGAGTCATTAATCAACAGAATTTACTTAAGCATTGACTTAAAATTCAGCAAGGGTTCCACTCTAGTTCCACTCTAGCCAACTAAATTAAGGCCATAGTATCTTCAGATTTACTGAAAGAACAAGAGAGCCTAGAACTCATTACCTTTAGCTGATTATTGAAAATATCTATCTCTTGAAGTTTTGATCTTGTTTCTCTTTCTACATCATCCAGTTGGTTACGAAGCTGCTGACGCGCTAACTCCTTCGCTTCTAAGGCTCTTTTGACAGTGAGAAGGGAATCTCCTGTTTTTAAAAAACACACTGATAATAAAGACACTTTCCACTACCTTTTGATGATTCTCAAGACAAAAAAACAACACTGCAATATATGTATGTAAGACACACAGAACGATGCTGTTCAATGTACTTACTATGCAAACTGTTTTGCTGAACCTGCTTTAGCTGATCATTGAGTAGTTGCTTTTCTGGAATCAGCCTTCCAAGCATCTGCTGAGACTCCTAAAAGAAATAAAATAGAAAAGATTACCCATTTCAGCTAGAACTATAAGTTCCAGACTACAGCTGAACTGAAATCAATCAGAAGAAATTTCACAACCATAATCACTTTGAGGGCTGCAGAAAAAGAAAGCTACTTCACAAAATTTCCTCTGCACATTATTCACTATATTTTCATATATGTCCTCTCTCACATAGTACAGTAGGCAAGCAATCATGGCAGGTAGTTTTCCGTCACTGTGCCATTGCTTCTTCCAAAATGATCCTGTCAAACTAGCTTTTCATCCTTTTCATTACTGTAGGTCTAGAAGGAATGCTGAACTACTTTTTAACAAAGAGAAATGAGTTGTCTTCATTTTGGCAGTCCTAAGTCATAGTGACTTGCCAAAAAATCAACATATTATTTTAACCCATTCCATTCTGCAATTTCTGGGAACTACTCCATTCAGCTTCCATCCATCATAGACTACGTTTCATCATTATCAGAATAGATAGCATGTTATTGATGAATATTTTTAGATACTCACTTGTAATTGCTGTTGCAAATGTGTAATTTCTGCAATTCTCAGCTCTCTAGATTTGTTTGTTCTCTCAATTTCTTGTCTTTGAATAGCCAGTCTGCATCTGATATCCTGAAGCTTCCCCTCCAGCTGAAGTTTTTTATCATTCTTCAGAAAGAAATGAAAACATTTGTTTACTCAAGTTTTAATTCAAATAGAGTACTGACTAAAAGTATATTTCGCCTGGCCTACACACTGGAAAAAAAAAAGAAAAATATGGAAAAGTCTACTTTGTGACTATTAACAATCTTTGTCATTTCAAACTATTAGGGCACATATCTGCCAGAAAGAAACCGGAGGTAAATCTAATTGTTAGATCCAATTAGAGTAGATCTATTGAATGAGTGGGACTTGTTACAATCACATGAATAATTCCACTGATTCAATGGATCTTTTCTAGTTGGGACTAATAACTGGACTGAGCCCTCTGAATTTAGTCCCAAATGGCAAATACCTACCAGAGCTTCTAGTTCAAATTCCAAAGTTTTTTTCTTGGCTTTCAAAACAACTATATCCTCTTGCTCTTTGTTTCTTTGATTCAGGAGCTCCTGCCGACGGTTGCGTTCCCATTCAAGTTGTCTTTGCCGCTCAAGTTCCCTTTTTGCAGCCTATATAGTTTAGAAACATTTTTTTAAAAAGTTTAATTGTATAATCTTTGCTATAAAACACTCAGATACAAAGCTCACATCTCAATATTTTGATGTGCTGAGACCTAGGTTCGTTCTTATAGCTGTGCCAACAAACTTCTAGAAAACAGGAAGGTGTCTTAGACCAAGTCAGACTATTGGTCCACCTAGTTCACTATAGAGACCAACAGAATCTCTTCAGGCAGAGGTTTTCCTACTCCTGCCTCCAGGTGCTAGGGATTAAACTTTGAAACATTTAAATTCATAACACTTGCCCTATGTGGTGGCCCTTTCCCATTCCTGTATTTGCAGACATATCATGATTCCTGCACTTTTTCTCCCTGTCCTTTTATCCTGCATATAAAATAATATCTAAAGATTCAATGATTAAGCAAATAAACTCTTTCACTCTGGATATTGTACTGCAGAAAAAATTTCAGTAAACGTAAGCATAGAGTTGCTACATAAAAATCATAGCATCCTACTTGAGGCAGTACTACTGCTTTTGAGTAACAGATTTTAGTAGAAAGGAGAAGAGATGCAGAAACTGAGAAATGATACTATGCTATTATGCCAGGCAATTTTTATGTTGTACACTGTTCACTAACTGGGGCTTAAATCCAATTGTTAAGCACAACTAGAGTAAACCCAATGGATTTATATGTGTATTGATTTGTCATTTAGGAGTTGATTCAATGGATCTATTCTAAATGGGATTAGCTTTTAGGTTTTTATCTAATGCATTAATTCCAACAATCATATTAATTTCCATCACTAAAAGAAAAGAGAGGTAAAAAATGCCAGTTATTTTCACATGTAATACTGGCATTTTATTTTCTATAAACAAATTTTAATATAAATAAAATGTATAGCCCCCAGAGGCTTTCAAAGTGGCTTGCAACTAGTCACAATGAAGATCATGATTCTCTCAAAATGCCAGAGAATATGCTAACGAGGAAAAACCTTCTCAAAAAGTTGTGTTTCCATATTCTATAAAATCAAATAAACAAATAAAAAGCAATTTGGCAGGTCTGTCTGGGAAAAAGGCACCATGGTGAAGAAAAACTACCTGATTTAACTATGAAGGCAATTGTATTTATACCATGCCTTCCTTGGGTATTCTTTAAAAATAAAATAGAAGGCAGTCTTGAATATACTCTGGTTCCATGCTATATATGGTTTTAAACAGTCAATACCAATACTTTTTATTACTCCTATAAGCTAACTGAGAGCCAGCATCGTACAGCATAGCATCAAAGTAATCAACATGAATCCATGTGAATTCTGGTTAATAGCCTTAATTAGACACCAGTGTCACATCTGAGCAAGGTAATGCCTTAACTCTACCTTATTCTGTTATTACTTTGTTCATATCTGAAGAGAAGAAAAGAGCCATGTAATCCAGAAACTGCAAAATCATAGCTAGGGCTGATGTGAAGAGCGTTCTGCAGTAGAAAAGGCTCTTAATCTCATAATCTATAATTTTTCAAAATAGCAGGGACAACAGAAGGAGACGGGGCTAGTGTGTGCTCTTCTACATTTACTTAACCCTCATGTTGAAGCTTTGAATAGGACCACATACTGGATCATGATGGGGAACATAAGGCCCCTCCAGAAGCTCCCATGCAACATAGTTGCTAGCTAGCTAAATGTGATTGCTGGTGGGAGTTTCAGTCAGCAACATCTGATGGGCAATGTGTTCCCCATCTGTCTTTGATCTAAGTGAAGCAGTGATTTTATACATCTTCCATGAGATAACTTTACATTGAAGTTAGATTTCTTCCTGCCACAATTTGATGTTAAAAAATGAATTCCAACTATACAATTTTTGAGAAAAAAATAATATTCCCCCAATATATCTTTTAAATTTGTCTTAGATAAGTAGGTATTTCTTTTGAAAGTGTTCATTACCTCACGCCTTTCTATTTCTTTCCTCCTTTCCTCTTCCCTCTGGCGTTCCAACTCTCTTTGTTTTTCTAACTGTTTTTCTAACTCCAGCTGCCTTTTCCGTTCCTGCTCCTGTCGTTCACGTTCTTTTCTCTCCTGCTCTGCCCTTTCTAACTGGGCAAGGCGCTCTTGCTCTTTTCTCTGCTGCTCCAAAAGGGCTTGCCTCCGCTTTTCGAGCTCTAGATTGCCACGTTCAAAATTCTCACGTTTTTTATCTTCAAATGTAACTTTAAGGGAAAAAAATGTTACAGCAAGAATTCAATTACATATTCCAAGAAGAATGTACTTTAAATTTTAAGACAAGTAGACAATCTTCATTCATTTCACTCTTCTTCCAGATGATACTCGAGATTAACAGAACTCAGCAATGTTTTAGAATTTAAAAAGAGCCTAGGGCCACTTCATCCATTACATACAGTTTCTCATTTGTCCTATGTGCCTTCACAGTGTTCACCAGAATATGTTCATTAAAAAAGCACCTGAGACAAGTAAGCTACCAGGTTTTCAAACCTGTGTTTTCCTTTCAGGTATTGTGATAGTCACCATATGGACTTGTTGAAATCAAACGGGAACAAGACTCTTAACAAACACGTTATCCTTCATTAAAGTTTCAAGACAGGTTAACTGAAATACTAACATTCCCAGAGAACAATGAAATATGGATATATATCCAAGAAAAGATCCCAATAGGCAAAAGGTCCATTCCTGTCATGATCTTCATGCTCCTGGAGCTGCTACAGTGCAACTGCTTTCCACCCAAGAAAGATGATGCCAAAATGCCCCTATGACCTGGAAGAAGACACATAATAAAACTCTTTCCATAGTTGTTTCTAAGACGGGTGGCACCAGTGTAAGAAACTGTGGTGCTAGCCTCTCCACAATGTCCAAAGGTTTTTAGTACTGTACTGGGAGGAGGAGATACATTGCAACTATGACGGTAGCATCAGTAGGGATTCAAAGAAAAGCTGCAGGGAATCATACAAATATGACAATCACATATTCAGTTCTCAGAGTTTGTTGCTGGCCTTAGAGAGATTGATCGATATAGCAATATTCTCTTATCAATGGATATACAGGTACTCATGGTTAGAATATATTTTGCCCACGTATCTTTCCTGGCGCTCAGCACTTTAGCTGCTGACTCCAATTGCCACTTGTTTTTTTTTTTTTAGCATCTCCTCCAAAAGGAAGCTGCAGTCTTAGTCCCCTGTAACTCTGCTCACCTGGCAATTTCTTCTCCTGCTGCTGCTGCTCTTCTTCTAACACTGGTTCTTCTGGTAACCTTTGGTCTACAGACACTGAGCTTGTGACAGAAATACCACTGCCAGAACGGGCTCTTCTATCAATAGGAAGTGGGTATAACAGATTAAAAGGTGTAACAGATTAAAGAGTATGTATGCACAATACTACTCTACTGTTAATAATTCATATGCGAACATTTAGTTACCAGTTAACTGAACAGGCTGCTATATAAGAATCTTACATATAAATAAGGCCACATGAATAAGACCAAATCAAGTAAAGGCCAATGTACATGGATGTATCGTTTTAGATCACGTGATTCATATCCAAATGACAATTCAGTATATTTTAAAGTAATGTTGTATGTGCAATGGTGCCTTTTACTTTTGCAAACTATCATTTGAATTAAGGACCACCAGTATGTGAACAAACTATATTCTAAATATGCAAATAACATTAATATTAGACTACATGATTCATTTCTATTATTATAGCTCTAGGCAAATTTCTACTTGCTGTGTCATTTCAATGTTCCACACCACAATCACCATTTTGAAGCATCTGTGATGCTCTGACAAATTGAAAGTTGCATGCATGATGGATGATTCAGATAGTTTGCCATGAATATTTCAGACTGAGCTCAGGACAAGGAGTCCTTTGTACACAAGTCCTTTGCACATAGGGTGTTGAGGCCTGAAGAAAAATTTCATTTGTTTTTTTTCCAATTGATTCAGTAGTACGCCAGGATAGATGACAACTCATTATTGCACATTTTCTGAAGTTCTGCTCAATCAATGTTGAGGCAACAATTTTTGACAATCTAAAGAATCACCACAATAAGGCACAAAAGAGATTATTACTTTATATTCTATTAATACATTTCTCAGGAATCAACAAAACCATAAATATACAGTCTTCTCACCAACCAATAGTAAATATCAAGATCAAAACCAGCAATATAATAATTTTACCTAAAGGAAGGAGGAATATATTCTGGAGACAAGGCGGGTGGCAATGGCTGTCCTGACATAGCCATATCAATTAAATGCATAGCCAAGATAAATTCTTCTGCTGTCAGTTTTCCATCCTGGTCTATGTCTGAAAGATTCCTATGGGAAAAGGAGATGCAAATACATTCTTTGTTTCTGACATCCTGATAACAAAGACAGGAGAGAGAGCCACAGAAGAACATCTATACAAAGGACTGGCAAGAGGCTGATCACAAGCTGAGTGCTGCCCAGTCCAAGAATAATTTTGAAAATTTCTTTGATGAAAAGTTTGTTTGTGCCTTCTGGGACCACAGGAGCCAATTTTGCCATGTTTTGGTGCTTGGAATATCTTTGTCACTAGATGTCACCTGAAAATGTTTTCAGTTTAAAAGCCTTTTAAACAGAAATTTATTTTCAAGGTCGGCAGGAATCAGGAGTGGTCTTTCAAGAACCAGGGGTAGATTAGTAGACGTTTGAAGGTTACCCACTCTTAGTTTATATACCAACTAGGTTATCTGATTAACTCTTCACATTCAGTGGCCATTCAACATCAGATACTTGAATAGGAAGGGAGCATATACAGCAGAGTAGCTGCCTCCTCTGATTCACCCCTTTAGAGAAAATAACCATTCTCTAATTTTAACAATATATTCCCCTGTTCTCCTATTTTCTTTTCCTCCTGACTATGTATGTATTTCTAATGTTAAGTCATTTAAAAAGAGGAATATGGTGAGAGTTCATCCCCAATCCATTTATAAAGGGAAGGATAAAGAAGCATAAATTAGGAACTAAATCTTCCACTGTAACCTCTTCAAATAAACATGTTTTTCCCCTCTTGCTCAACAATCTTGCTAACTGAAGCCTGTTGATTTTAAAAAATAGTATCCACTGAGAATCAGTCCTATGCACATTTACAAGATAACCAATTCATTCTTTCAAAATAATAAACCTAGATCCCAGTAGCAGGGTATGGTTAAGAAGATTAATCTGGAAGTGCTTCACTGTAATTATGTGAATTTTCATTGCAATACATAAGAATATTTTAATATGACATTCTCTTGTAACCTGTAGCACTACAAGTGAATTGTGTGCAGGACTCCAGCTTTAATAGTAAAGTAGCCTGAAAAAGAAAAAAGATGGAAGGATAGGGAATACATGTAGCTCTGATGCACTGAAATCATTTTTCAAAAAATATTTACCATATTGTAGCCAGCTGAGCTTGTGGTAAGCTTGATTGCATAAGGATAGTTCTTGCTTGTGGACCTAGTGAATTGGAACATTAGAACTATTTGTATTGAATACACGACTTTCAAGGAGCTTCTTGCATGACAGATCACAGAACCTATTTTCAACCTAGGTAGTATTGGGCATACCAGCTCTTTAAATAGAATATTTTAAATCCCAACAGAAACAAATCCTAACCAAAACTCTTACAATATTGCCCTCTCATTGGAGACAACCAACTTGGTTTTTTTTAAGACAAATGGAGAAGCTAGTGAATGAATAAGTGTACATCACATAGCATTTTAGGCTTTGAATATAGTCTCGCTTCACGTTTTGGTATATAAACATGGAAGTAATTTGCTGTGACTAATACATGTTATCAAGTATTTACAATATATAAGAAACCCTATTTTCTATCTGCATCATAGAGATAACAATGTCTACATTTGCTAACATCTAATATGGAGGCAGCTTTATCTCACAGTCACCTAGCACCAATCCAGTTGTTTTCTCATATATAAAATAATCTCAAAATCTGTTTAAGAACGAAGAAACAGTAAAAGAGTAGAACATAAAGCAATGATACATAGAACAATGCAATCTAAATAAATATTAAAAGAATGGTTTTAAAAACTAGCACAAAAAAATTACATAAAGGCAAGAAAAACCTATTTTCAACAATGTCAACTATCCACTCCTAGTACACGCCAAGTAGATGGATTCATGATGTTTGCACATTGGGTATGATTCGCTCTTGAACAGGCTGGCTTCATACATCATTATTCTATCATATTTAGAACTGATGATTCCTCCAAGTGTAACATTCCTCTCTGCACTGAGGTAAATGATACATTTCAGTGTACAGTATGGTACATGTATGGTAGAAGTCCATTGTACATGTATGGTGTAATCCCAAAACCTCCTTTACTCTATAGCCACAGTGTGTAAATTGGATTAGAGAGAGAAATCACTATTTGCCAAGGCAAATGCTACAGTCAGAAATGCATCAACATCATCATAATATTCCCATTTTCTAATTGGTAATTAATTTTTTGTTGTTGAGAGGCAAATCGCTGTCATGCGAAAACATCGTCTTGCGAAACCAAATTTCCCATAGGAATGCACTGGAATTTAATTAATGCGTTCCGATGGGAAAGAAAAGCACAGAAACTTAAAAAAAATTAAAAGAAAGTCACTTACCAGGTACTGTAGACTGAGCCCGGCTCCTCAGAGTGCCTGGTAGCAGCGGAACATCCAGAAAAGAGCACCAAACAGCTAAAAGCTGGCAGGCAGCAGGCAGCCGGCAGCCATTTTGTGCTCTTCTCCGCTCCTTCCCCCCTCCCATCTCCCGACCAACAGCTGATAGGAGCAGGGTTTCTGAGGCTTCTCCTGGCTTTCCCAGCAGGGAAACAGGCAGTGGAAAAGCACCCCAGAGGCTTCTGAAAGCGGCGCTTTGCCGCGGGGTGGGTGGGTGGGTGGCAGGGGCAGGCCCGCCCCCCCACGCCCCCCCCCCACTGCAAAGCGCTGCTTTCAGAGGCTTCCCTGGGTGCATTTCCACTGCCTGTTTACCTGCTGAAGAAGCCCCGGCAGCCATTTTGTCCTCTTCTCCGCTCCTTCCCCCTCCCCTCTCCCGACGAACAGCTGATGGGCGGGCTAATAAGAGGCTTTCTCTGCTCTGAAAATTCAGGGGGAAAAGCTGGAAATAAAAAAATTCCACTTTTCCCCTGCGCCCCGGGAGGCTTCTGAAAGGGGTCGGGGGGTCACGGGAGAGGCCCGTCTGGCGAAGCACGGACCCAAACATCGTCCAGCGAAAAGCGCCCATAGGAATCATCGTTTTGCGAAGCGCAACAGCGATCGCAAAACCTCATCGTCTAGCGGATTCGTCATTTAACGAGACAATCGTCTAGCGAGGCACCACTGTATATGTTTATTGGTTTTATTGTTTTTAAATTTGTAAACTGCCCAGAGTAGACCTTTGGTCTAGATGGGCGGGATAGAAATCCAATCAATCAATCAATCAATCAATCAATCAATCAATCAATCAATCAACCCTAATACATATAACAGACACCACAAAGCAAAAAGCTGTTAAATTGTTCCTTAAAATGAAAACATGCTTGAATACCTGTTAAATGTCCACTCATTGTTTTATCATGGCTATTGAATAACTGCCTGTATTTCAGTCGTGATGATTGAGGAACTGCCCATTCTGCTGCTGCTGGTGCACTAGAATTACAAATAGACACAATTATCTCATTATCATTCCATCATACTCCAACATGACAAAATAAAACAAGGGACAATAGCTTCAAGCTAATCCATATTCTTATTTATGGTCAACTTTTTAAAATAGCTGCTCACTTTTTCTTTAGATTTTAACACCACTTAATGAGTTATTAAGAACACCAGTTGGAATCAATATGTTCCTCTGTTGCACTAAAAAAATTAACACATTTGCCATTCATAATTGGGAGTCTAAAGTAATATTCCTTTCAATATTATGCCAAGAACTTTTGTTCTAACTTTTCTTCTTACCAGTCTTTTTATAAGAATGGAATGTTTATTTAATACCTATTCATAACTGTCTCTCTCTCTTCTTCAGTGTCTTCTCTGACTTCTTTTCCCTTCTGTTTTTCACCATGCAAATTCACTTAAAAAACCCAGTTACATAAAGTTTTCTTCTGTTAATAGTAATAAAAATACCAACAACAAGTGTCAAATTGATTCTGACTTACAACAACCTTTTCTAGAGGTTTCTAGGTATAGAGTACTATTCACTTCTTCTGAAGGCATCTGAACATTGTGGAGCTTGCCAAAGGCTACACAGGCTGACTGTTCTTTCGGGAGGCATGGTGAAAAATCAGACACCCAACCCTTGGCTGCTCTGTCAGGTCTAACTCATTGAGTTACCCAGCCAATGCTTAAAAAGTATACAAACAAATCAAATTGTCAAACATGCTATTTTCATTAAAATCAAAGTAAGCTACAAATACCAGCTGATAAAATCACAGATTAAAAGTTTTGTGAACCAATGTGATCTAATACCTAAAAGCAGACAGAAGTTTTAATTTGAAGATTTCAAACGAGAATTCCAGGGAGTCTCAATTTACAGACCATACTAAACTATGGTTTGTGCTTCCAAATGTACTGAAGCTTTATGGTTTAAAATTATTTAGCTGCTTTTTGTTTTTCCAGGTACTCAGGATTCCAATATTTATTGGGCAGTATTTATTGGTCAGTATGTTCCAACAGCTGTATTACAGTTGCCAGTTTACAGATCAAAAGCTGTTACAAACCAAATTCTGCAAACATGCTTCAAAAATGATTGCCCACTGGGTACAAAGCACAGTCTGTAAATCTAACATCATACAACTATAACTAAGCTTCCATAGTCACCAGTTGGTATAGCATCAGAACTGGGCAGCCTAATTCCATCACCAAAAAGACTCTATTCTGGCATCTGCTCTAACCCAATGGTGAGCTACCCAAAGCTTCTAAACTTCTGACCACTTCCAGTCTTTAAAAGGGCTTAAAACAACTAGGTCCATTCCCAACTTCTAAAATTCCTGCACTATATCCTCTAGACAACATGAAGGAGCATTATAAATAATTTAAATATGTATTTGGGAATGGTGGTGTATGACCTTTTAAAATCTTCAAGTGGTCATGTGCAACCCCAGAATCTTTAGACCAGCTAATGGTGAAGACTTCTGGGAGTTTTAGTCCAAGATCATCTGGGGATGCAAGACTGGGAACCACTGCTCTAGACACTGTCCATTCCTTCCCAAAGCTATGCTAGATCCAAACAAGATAACATTTACCTTGAATTATGCTTAAAAGCATATTAGCAGCCAGAGCAAAAACACACCTGGATAACTTCTAATGGTTCATCTTTGCCAATGGACAGATATGTTGCATTTTTACTGATGCTTCCCAAAAAAGATCCCATGAAATAAATCAAGGCTTCTAAGAGCTCCTGTAGAATCAGTTGTCCCCAATCTGTCTCCAGATCAATATTGTCCACCGTGGCTACCACTGCAATCCCAGCCTGAATCCATAATAAAACAATGCTGCATAATTTACCATGTGCCCCATCACAGTGCCTCCAAATTTCATTCATGTTAAAAGCAATAAATTTGCTCAAACCTGTACATGTTAAACTGCACTGCACAACCCTATTTCTTCCTTTTCCCATTTATTCTAAGATACTTTTGGCAAAGAGCAGTTTTTTACTCTGTGTAAAGTTCTCAGTCAACTTTTAGACAGAACATTATTTTCCTTCTTTAAAATTCAGATTCATTACTTATTATAATACATGAAATACTTGATTTTACCCATTAAATTACACACAGCAGGCTGATATGACAACTGAGGAAACCAGCAGTTGCTTTCCATACACACACACACACACACACACACACACACACACACACACACACATATATATACATATACATATATATACATATATATACATATATATACACATATACATATACATATATATATGGGGGGGGGGGGAGAAAAGAAAACTGAGGCAGGTATTAACACCACAGACAGAATATAGGGGAGGGGGGGGGAGACATCCTGGCTCCATGGGACAGACTTTATACCCGTAAGAGACTATGGATTTCTGCTGCAAGGATTGAAAGGGAGAAAGGAAGGCTTATTTAAGATGTACCTTTGTATGAGCTTGACAAAAGAAATCAGACAGTGGTAAAATAACAATATGCAAGAATTCTCTAACATCCAATAACAGAATAGATGTTATGTATTGCCTAAACCAACGGTGAGGGCTTACAAGCATATCTTGCTATACTGTAATTGGTTTTCTAGACGGTATCCACACCTTATCACTTGTTTTGAAGACTGCCTCTTTTTAGGCGCATATGTGCAATACAATGTGTACTTCAGACTATTCATGATCCATCTTACACAAAAGCATACTTTTCAATAGCAATGCAGTCTTTAACTTCAGATATTATGCATTTGAATTGCTCTATTGTACTCCAAAGGCACATCCCTGAAACCAGATAGTTACAAGTAGCCTCCTCAAACTGAACAGGAACAATGTCTAAGGAACTGCAGGACTACAGTGGTGCCTCGACTTACGAACGTCCCGACTTACGACCATTTCGAGTTACGACCAGCTCCGGTCGCAAAATTTTGCTTCGACTTGCGACCGGAGCTTCAACTTACGACTGGAAAAAAAAAAGGAGGGGAAGGCGGGGAAAGCGGGAAATTTGAACTGCTTTCAGTTAACCGTTGGTCAGCGAAGAGGCTGCTTCTCTGTACCTCTTTTGCCCCAGCGGTTAGAGAGTGTGGGTTAGGAGAGAGACTTCAGAGTGCCTGGTACTGTACTGTATTTTTTTTGGCTTTTTTTTTTTAATTTTTGCTTTTTGGATTTTTGACTTTCTTTTTTAAAACAGAGAGACTGCCTGTTCTGGGTGAGTACTGTATGTACTGTACAGGGTTTTTGCAGCATGGGTTTGGGCTAGGTGGGGGGGGGGTTATGTTTCTGTGCTCTGATGGGTCTTGCAGTGTGGGTTTAAAATGTGAAAATTAGACTGTAATATTAAATTAAAATTAAATGTGAAAATTAGACTGTAATTTTAAAATGTAAAATTAGACTGAGAGGTCTGTTTGCTGGAATAATGGTTGCTGGATTTATTTATTTATTTATTTATTGCATTCTGTGGCTCCTAGGGTTTGTGTACTGTGACCTCTCTTTTGTTTTAAAATGTGTGGGTTGAAAATGTGACTCCAAAGTCTTTTGTTTTAAAATCAGAAACCTTTCTCTGAGGGGGTCTGATTGCTGGAATGGTGTAAAATGTGGTTTAGACTCAAGTCTCTCTCCCCCCCCCCTTGTCTTCTCTCTCTCTCTATGTTCTCTTTTTGTGCTGAGGGGGTCTGTTTGCTGGAATAATGGTTGGTGGATTCTGTGGCTCCTAGGGTTTGTGTACCGTGGAGTGCTGAACAGTACTCATGGCTCCAAAGAAAGAGCAGAGCAAAGGGAAGAAGACGATCATCTCCACTGAAGTGAAAAAGGACATTATCAAAAAGCATGAACATGGCATGCGTGTGACTGAACTGGACTCTGAATACAAGATGCCAAAGTCAACCATCTCCACCATATTGAAGAAGAAAGATTTCTTTAAAGAAACTGATGTGGCAAAAGGAGTCACAATCATAACAAAGAACAGGTCACGCCTGATTGAAGAGGTAGAAAAACTTTTACTGGTGTGGATGAATGAGAAACAGCTGAAAGGGGAAAGCATCAGTGAAGCCATGATTTGTGAGAAAGCTAAGAAGCTGCACAGTGATTTAATGGAAAGAAACCCCTCTGGAAGTGCACCGGAAGAAGAATTCAAAGCCAGCAGGGGGTGGTTTCAAAAGTTCCAAAAGAGAAGTGGCATCCACAGCGTGATAAGACATGGGGAGGCTGCAAGTTCTGACAATGCTGCTGCAGAAGCCTTCAAGTTGGACTTTGCCAAATTCATCTAGGAAGAAGACTACCTCCCCCAGCAAGTCTTCAACTGTGATGAGACAGGGCTCTTCTGGAAGAAGATGCCCAGCAGAACCTTCATCACTCAGGAGGAACAGAAAATGCCGGGCCACAAACCCATGAAGAACAGATTGACCCTTTTGCTGTGTGCCAATGCCACCGGCGATCTGAAGATCAAGCCTCTGCTGGTGTACCACTCCCAGACTCCTCGCCCATTCCACCGAGAGAAAGTTAACAAGGCCACACTGCCTGTCATGTGGAGGGCCAACGCAAGAGCTTGGATGACAAGACAGCTGTTTCTGGAATGGCTCTATGAAGTGTTTGCATCCACTGTCAAAAAATATCTTTCTGACAACCAGCTTCCTGAAAGGTGCCTTCTGCTGATGGACAACGCCCCGGCACACACCCCATCTTTGGTGGATGATCTCGACGAGGAGTATGACTTTATCAGGGTCAAGTTCCTCCCCCCCAACACAACACCTCTTCTGCAGCCCATGGACCAGCAAGTGATCAGCAACTTCAAGAAGCTCTACACAAAGGCACTCTTCACCAGGTGTTTCAATATCACCGAGCAGACGTCCTTGACCCTGAAAGAGTTCTGGAAGTCACATTTCAATGTCCTCCACAGTGTCAGACTCATTGACAAGGCCTGGCAAGATGTCACAACTCGGACCTTGAACTCAGCCTGGAGGAAACTGTGGCCAGAATGTGCCAGACAATGGCACTGAGGTGACTGATGCACAGGTGGTGAGGGACATCGTCTCCATGGGTGAAGGCATGGGTCTGGATGTCAACGAGGAGGATGTAGAGGAGCTGGTTGAAGACCACGAAGAGGAGTTGACCACAGAAGAACTTGCAGAACTGTAAACCGAGCAGCAGAAGGCTCTTGTGGAGGAGCTTTCCACTGAGGAAGAGAAAGTGCAGGTTAGCAGCGAGGAGATAAGATTTTCTGCAAGAAATGGAACGAGCGCCAGGACTTCTTTGAGAGACACCACCCAAACAGGACTGTGACAGGAAGAGTTTTGGACATGATGAACGACAACGTGGTCAGCCATTTTAGAAAGGTTCTGCACCACAGGACGAAGCAGGTGAAATTGGACAAATTTTTCACCAGAATGGAGCCTGCAGCCAAGGGACAGCGACAGAGAACCCCTGGAGAAGATGACCCAAAGGAGGGGACCTCTACCTCCCAATGATGACCATCTCACCACCCACCTGCCTGTCCTCCAGCCAGAAGTCACCGTGAAGTCCTCCAGAAGATACCAAGAGCTAAGTGACCTCTCTTTTGTTTTAAAAGGTGTTGGTGGGTGGGTTTAAAATGTGTTTGGTTTTAAAATGTGTTTGGTTTTAAAAGGTGTTTGGTTTTAAAAGGTGTTTAGTTTTAAAAGGTGTTTGGTTTTGAAAGGTGTTTTAGACTCCAAACTCTCTCCCCCCCATTGTCTTCTCTCTCTCTATCTTCTCTTTTCGTGCTTAACAGCACAAACTTTTGTCTGAGGGGTCTGTGTACCCCAGTGATGACCTTCTTTCTTTCCTCTTTTCCCCATTGTTCCCTCCCTCCCTCTTTTCCTGCCCTTTTTTTAACCTAAGTCATCTTAGGTTAAAAGAAGAAAAATTCTCCCCCTAGTGGTAGTGGACGGATTAACTGCTTTTGCATTCGTTCCTATGGGAACGAATGCTTCGACTTGCAACCGGCACCTCAAGATACAACCAAAAAACAGCCGGAATGGATTAATCGCGTTTCAATGCATTTCAATGGGAAATGGTGCTTCGACTTACGACCATATCGAGTTATGACCATCTTCTGGAACGGATTAAGTTCGTAAGTCGAGGCACCACTGTACTATGGTGAAAGTAATACCAAAGTGCATAAGGATTTGCCATACTTACCCAGCCACATCAAATGATTGTGCCTTTTGCAGTTTTGCATTTAACTGGGAACCAGCACCAGACCTGCTGAAGGAAGAACTCTTTGGCAACGTGGCTGAAATATAACAATTGTGTTTTAAGTTTAATGGAATTGAATACTAAGCACAGTCAAACATTTAATAGTATTAATGGTAGGGTTTTTCCCCCCAGGCTTCTTGCGCAGAGCTTAATGGGCAGATATTGCCATCTCTATAATCCCCTGCAATTCCCACAGTTTAGTCCTGCCCACCCATTTTCCCTGTCTTTTCCACAGGACAAATATGGCGATCAGAGTCAGAATTCAATAGCATAAGAACTTGAAAACATCTATCAGGACTTTGATGTCTTGATTAAAGCCCCGAATGTGGCTGGGGGAATTCCTGGGGGGGGGGGGGTGCAGTTTGTGAACTCTGAGATTCCCATGCCTATCAATATACAATTATTGTGAAATGACAAATTATTCAGATTTGCAAATTATCTCTAAAAAGGTATTCAAGTTTTAAAACCCAAAATTTCAACTGAAACATGGATATATCTATTTAATAAAGGTTCCTCATTTTCCATTAAAGGAAGAATGCTTGCTCAAGATGATTTTTCCACCCACTTCCTCCCATTGCAATGACTTGTGTCCCTAGCAAAACCTCTCACAAGGAGATGAGCATATGGAAAAGGGTCCTGCAACAGGGGGAGAAGACAATCTTTTAAATAAGGCCAAGGAAATGGGCAAAGCCTGCCACATGGTGAAACAAAAAAACAAGAAATGAACAGGTAATGTATTCTCGAAGGCTTTCATGGCTGGGATCTGATGGTTGTTGTAGGTTTTTTTGGGTTGTTTGGCCGTGTTCTGGAGGTTTTTCTTCCTAACATTTCGCCAGTCTCTGTGGCCAGCAACTTCAAAGGACAGGAGTTAGAACTCTGTCTGTGATCTGGTGTAGTGTGTGGGATAGTTGAGTATTTGTAGCTGTGGGATCAGCTTTTTGCCCTTTTCAGGAGACTGGTTAATTATGGTGATCAGGGTGTTTTTTGTTGTGGGTGTATTGCACAGCTTCAACAAAAAAGAAGGAAGTCTAAAACTCAACAAAGCCTGGCTCCCAGCTCTGAAAAATACAGCCTGCAATAAGGTCAACAACTCTACCCAGCCACAAGGACCGGTGATCACTGCACACAAAAGACTAGCTAACGACACCCATCAATTACAGTGACAGATCATCTCCCCCCCTTATCACAACAATACACCTATAACAAAAAACATGCTGATCACCATAATCACCCAATCTCCTGAAAAGGAAAAAAAGCTGATCCCACAGCTACAAATACTCAACTATCCCACACACTACACCGGAACACAAAGTTCTAACTCCTGTCCTCTGAAGATGTCAGCCACAGAGACTGGTGAAATGTTAGGAAGAAAAACCTCCAGAACACGGCCAAACAACCCAAAAAACCTACAACAACCAATGAACAGGTAACTATAGTGAAGCAAAGAACATTATTAATAAATAAAGGTAAATAAAAGACAAAACCAGAATTAACCAGAGAAATACATGAGCAAAAAGGACAAAAAAAGAACTGAGAGGTTTCTGCCTAAGTTTGCTGATAAATGAGTGATGGAGGGTGTGGGGAAGGCTCACACCGAAAAATCAGTTTAGCTCTGTAATGTTCCAAGATAGGTTCTGTTTTAATACAAAACCCAACTGTGTGATCCACAGAGAACAATAGGTTTGTATGATGAATGACTGTGAACACCTGAATAATACAGATATATAGACTGAGTGCTAGTATGACTGGCAAAATGATGACAGAATGTTGAATGCAGAGCTGACTGGTGACTGATCGGAGTGACCGGAAGGTTGATGTCATTGAGAGAGTTGGTTTTGAGTGTGTAAGGGTATGTTGAATAATTGGTAGAAAGTAGTCAGAGAGAGAGAGAGTAAATGGCAGAGTCTATCTTGTGAAAGAGAGCCGAAAGTTATCTTACTGAGAGTACACTGTGTAGGATGTCTGTGAAAGTAGATATTCTAAATTTGAATATAGAAAAATATATTTATACTTAACAATCTTTTTACTCTTTATCTGACATACCTAAAATCTACCTTTCCCTTCTTACTTATCTGTTACCTGAAAACAACCCTTGCTTGTTCAGAACTAAACTCTCCTCCTTTAATTTTATGAATACCTTAGAAGATATTAACCAGTCTACAAATAGAAAAACTTATACCCACGTCATGCAGGGCTTGAAAGAGAAATCTTTTCACTCAGTAGCTGAATACAAAATAGACACAAAATAGACACAGATTGGGGAAACAAAGGATGCTCTGGCTGGGCCACAGTAAAAGGGGCAACCCCAAAAACTTGTGGTTGCTTGTCCTTTGGGCTAAAGTCTAATTTAGCAGTACTAAGAAGTGTGACAAGGTTTACTTGAAAGGTACCAGAGAGGTGCCTGCAGCTCCCTGGGAAATGTGTGATCCATTAGTGTGAAAATTAGTGGAAAGGGTTGCTCCCTGGATTAAACGACATACCTATGTAATGACATTAAAATCCTATGTTCTCCAAATCCTATGTTCACTTAATTATGTTTGTTGCTGTTGTTGTTTAGTCATTAAGTCGTGTCCGACTCTTCGTGACCCCATGGACCAGAGCACGCCAGGCCCTCCTGTCTTCCACTGCTTCCGGGAGTTTGGTCAAATTCATGTTGGTAGCTTCAATGACACTTAATTATGCAACAAGTCTTTATCTCTGAGAAAGCTATACAAACCAGTCTTTTACACCCAAGAATTTTTTTAAAAGCTGAATATAAATTGGGAAGTAACTCTGTATTAAGCTTTAAACATAATTTGAAAAGTAACAATTAAACAAATGTAGTAAAAGCTACAGTGTTGTTGTAATGTACTTAATTAACTAAGGGCACCACTTTTTAATTCTGAATTTCCAAATAACATACTGTTGAAATACCAGTATGTTTAATCTAAAATTTCCTGAATATTTTCCAACTTATAAAGCTTCAACAATATATTACGGATAACATAATAAATGAAAAAACAGTATGTAACAAATTCAGCAAACTACCCCAGCTATTCTAAGCTTTAATGCTCAGAGTAAAAGTAACTTGACTTGATACACGTGGTGATGCCATTTTGAAAGCATAATTTGGTTCTCTTTTGAATATTCTGAAGCTATATTCATAGCACCTTCTAGTTTTTTCCCATTTATATGGAGAACAACACACCGTTTTGCAAAATTGCCAGTAATTCAGCATACCAGTATGACTGAAAGCAGGCAGAGGTTGGATAACAGCAGGTGCTCCGTTAGCCAGGGGAGGGACGGCTGCTGTAGGAACAGAAGATACTAAAGGTGGTGACATTCCCACTACTGGAATGGGCGCCATTGGCACTGGAGCAACAGCTGTAAGAGGAGGTATACTGGGAAGACCACCTATACCTACAAGAAATAGACACAATTTTCTCTTTATCATATTTTACAAAAAGGCATACATGAACACACACTCATTCAGGCATTGAGATACACCAGAGGTGGACAATGTTGGTTCCTTGGGTCAAATCTCTTGTGGTTTAAATATGGCCTTCTGGGCTTTCTCTGATAGCCATGTCCCCTTCCTCAGGCCAACATTATTTGGTGGATTCTTTCCCTCATTCTATAATGTCTCTTTTAAGGGTTAGTTCCTTTTGACTTTGGTTCACTGGAATGCACCCCCTGAAGAATTCCCTGAAATTGAATTTGGTTCTTGGGTGGAAAGTGCTTTCCCACTCTTGTGCAACACTACAGTTTAGACTGCCTTGGGCTCATCAATTCCTCCATACCCCCTGCTCCTCTGGCATAGCCATGAAGACACTAAAAGCCTGTCTATTTTTAACTAACCAAAGCTTATTCTTACATTCAAACCTGGACTAAGGTGGTTTATCTTAACTGTGGCTTACTGACAAAAGAAAACTTCATAAACTAGCTTGACACTGACTTTTCCCCCCACTAAACCAATTAAGGAGAGTTTGTCCTGAGCAAGGACATATCAATCAACTGTTGCTACTTAAAAATGGAAGCAAAAGTGTCCAATACCTCCTTATAATAAAGACAGTGTGAAGAAGGCTCAAGCTGAACAATGGTTAGCTGTTCAATAAATAGGGATAGGATTTTCTGATCTCTTGGACTGCAAATGCCATAATTCTCCATTCTGGACATTCTACCTGACACATATCTAAATGTGGCACACCTGGGAGAAAGCTGCAGTTGGAAGGTTTTGAGGCTGAGCTAGGCCTAGCTTCCTGTTCATAAAGAATGCTCCCAACTAGCACAAGGGCAGGAACAGGAAGCTTGGGTGAAGGAGGGTCTAGCTCAGTCTCAAAATCTTCCATCTGAGGCCCTTCTCCAGGTGAGGCACATTTAGATGTCTGTCTGTCAGGCAAAACTCACAGAATGGAGAAATATAACATTTTTAGTCCAATAAATCAGAAAATCTATCCCTACCAACAAGTAAGAGTCTGCATTATATCCAAAGTAGTCCTGCAACTCTGATACTACAATAACGATAAAAATACAATTAGGGTTGGGGCTTGGGGGTTAAATCACAGAGCCCAATGGTCTCCTTATATGACCATCAAGAGAATAGAAAGGAATGGAGCAGTGGCAAAAAGCCTAAATGGAGCCCCACAGGACTGACTCAAACTCTTGGCAACTCATACATACTTTATTTTGAGGGGGGAAAATTACAGGCAGAGCACAACCAATTTGATAGGTATATAGTTACAGACACTCAGGGCATTATTTTCACTCTCAAGATACATCATTCTTCTCTATAGTAAAATGGTACTTGTTCCCAAGTAAATTTCCGATCTGAGCAGGAGATAAAACTCCATTTCATTTCTACAATGGCAATGATGATATGACATAAGTACATTTAAAATGTAAAACTGCATGTGCTCAAAAGTATTTTTTTAAAATCAGGAACAGCAAATGGGGTTGTTGTTTGCTTTATTATCAATATAAAAGCAGCTGAAAAGGGTGGAACAGTAGTGGAGCATGGTGGGAGAAGTCATGCTTCGGAACTCAATATCATCCTCTCAAAAAACCACCTAGCTGCACAACAGGCTGCTAGTTGAAATAGAAAACAAAATGACCAAACAACCTTCGAAGATCCAGCAATTATCAAGGAAGGAAGCATATGACTCCAATGAAAATCTTCCATAAAATCAAAGTCAAAGCTTCCAAAAAATACCTCAGAATCTGCTTTTTTTAAAAAAAGGATACATTTCATGCCACTGTGAGTACACCACACATTTTAAATAGCAACATACAAAAGCTTCACACAAAGCACAGGCTATCATATTGGTAGAACTGAACCATCATCTTAGAACTGCAGAGCTGGAAGGGATCCTAGGGATCACTGAGTCCAGCCCCTGTAATGGAGGCACAGTGAGGAACTCAACTTCCAACCTCTAACTCTGCAGCCTGATATCTAAACCACTGAGCTATCCAGCAGTTCATGGTGGTCAAGTATAAAAACAAGCCAAACCACCAATTTTATTATGTTAAATAAAACAACAGGAAATACTACAGGAAGTAAAAGAAACTACTTGGTTCAAAAGGTTCAAAACATATGCCCAGCAAAATATGATATATGGTTTTGTAGAATGTGTGTCAGCTACCATGAGACTTAGGGCTAGAAGGAAGACATGACATACCAGAATACAAGTCACAGGACACAGCCAAGAAAATTATGCATGAGGATATTTTTCCTGCAATGTCTCTACAGCTGCTATGGCATTTGTGAATTTAAGAAGGGGAAGAGGCAAGAATTGTAAAGGAGGTAGAAAAAAACAAGAGAGTCACAGCAGAAGTACAAATCAGAACAGTTACTACAATCTTATTAAAATGGGCTCTAAATGAAATAACAGTATGTTGAAAGAATGAAAACTAGAATATGGTTCAGAAGTATTAACAGCAAAGATAAAATAAATCTGCTCTTACCAAACCCTGGTGCACTAGAAATGGCAATGGGAGGCTGTTTCATAGCAGGAGGCAATGCAGAAGGGAGCTGATAACCTTGCAGCTTAAGTTTGATAAGTTTCATAGCTATAGAAAACTCCAACTGGTCCATTCTCCCATCATTGTTCATATCGGCCAGTGCCCTACAAAATCAAAAGACATTTGTTTGTTTGTTTCTTTAAAAAGACCTTGCAAAGTCTTCTAAAAGCTAATGAAATCAAAAGTTTCCAGTTCCAAATTGTGGCAACCATATGAAGCTTCTTTATACCCATCAGACCATAAGTCACTTAAGCCTTGTCATAACCTAACCATGTTCAACAGTTGAATACTAGCAAGTATCCTGTTGTGTAACTTTGTGCAACAGCAGTGACTTTGCTGGTGCTAGCAGGCTGCCACCAATTAAATATTTCCCCTTTGAAATTTGGGATGCATCCAACTTTGTATCATTGTGTTTGTATCATTGCATTTGTATCACTGCATTTGTATCACTGCATTTGAGCTGAAAAAGGAAGTATTTCATTAGCAGCAATATCCCACAATTGGTGACATCACTCCTGTTGAACAGACAGAGCGATGTAACATGATACTGGCCGCTGTTCTTTAAATCCACAAGTTTAAAACTATTCCTTAACAGCACCATTGTTAGTCATCAATTTAATACACTAATCTGCCCTTAAGCAAGCCTGTTTTGTCACCTTTTAAATTCAAAACATTCTCAAAGTTGAACCAGATGTCAATGCCACTAGTGGGTTTTGCTATGGCAAGAAGCAAGGAACTACAGAGTATAGGAAATGATTACTTTGACACGATTTCTCACAGAAAGGGCTACAAAAGGAATAGTGTAATACTCCCTACTTGTCAATTCTTCCCACCCTCCTCTTCACACTTAATCTATTCCAAGATGAAAGAACAGCTTTTGTCTGGATACAAAAACATTTTAAAGCTTGATCCCAACCCTAGAGTGTCAATAGGACACATATCCTCTTTGTCTTTAAGACTACACACTCATTTTTGCTCAGTTTTCAAAACTTCAGCACACTTACAATTACAAAGAAGAATTCATAGCTAGCAGTGAAGCGCTCACAAGCTGTGAACACAAAAGGTCCCATATTTGATGTCTTTGGTTAAAAGGGATTTCTTGCAGGAGGACGAGAAAAGGTTTCTGCCTGAAAAGCTGCTATCAGGCAGAGTAGACAGCATTGAACAAAATCTGACCCATTTTTATATATTCATTTGCACATTTACTCAAGAGTAGGGCTCACTGAATTTAATTTCTTGATATACTTTTCACCTTGCCACCTGAAATTTCATAATGTTCTCTCTTTTTTTGTTCACACTGTCTACCCAACTGCCTGGCATCCCAGTTCTTTGCCTGCTATTTACAGTACACCTCTATTTTATCAAAACAACTTATATTGAAGATTTGTAGCATAACTGCAATAAAACAGCTGAAACTTAAAAAAAAAAAAAGGCCACACAAGCATTTCAATTTTTCTGCGCATAAAAAGCTGCTAAAAAGTAAAAGCTTACCATATCTGTGCTAAAACTGGTTGAGGCAAACCAGACTGGAAAAAAAAGTTCCTGGCTTGATCACCTGTCAATGAGAAGGGAGTTATGGAATGTTGTCAAAATCTCAAGTAAATCTCAGAAAAAAGTGACCAACCATAATAATGCAACAGGTGGAGGGTTTTTATGAGATGTCTTATTTTTTCTGCAACCTATGTTTGAGTTTATGGGTGGGTTTGAACATGTTTGAGTAATGTGGTGAGAAAAGTCAGATTACTCATAAACATGTTTGAACTTGCTTATGGGTTCAAATGTAGGTTGCAGAGAAAATGTGAAATGTCATAGAAATCCTCCACTAAGGATCACACAACATGTACAGGTATTCCCATTGTGCAAACATAGACTACCACATTGGTGGAACTTTCCACACAGTGGAAGTTTAATAGGATTCTGGCCTTATATTTTAACACAGATATTAAAAAATACTTATACTAATGGGTTGTATCCAACAATTCTGCAAGCATAAGGCAACTTGTGTAATAAATATTTTTGCCTCCCAACAGGACTTCTACATTGTCACAAACAGAAGTATCTGCACTTCAGTCAATCGGAAATTCACACTGCACTAATACCAGCTTAGACAGAAGAAAAGGAAACATATGGTTCCTGCTGCCTAGTACATTTTAACAGCTTTTTCTTTATCAGAATTATGTGTCTCATGGAAGTAAGACAGCAAACACTTTCTCCACAGGAAACATTCTTACTTAATATGTGAATTACAATTTTAAATAGTATGGAGTATGGGAAAATTCAATGGTATGTTTCTTCAACATAAATGGCTAGTAGGTACAGAATGAGACAACACACGGCCTATTCTGGAGGGGGAGGGGGTAGAATTCAATTAGTATCATGAATATACATTCCAGAAGTTCAAACAAACCCTAATTCCTTCCAGGGACAGTGTGAAGGAAAGAAGGAGGAAAGTGAGCCGTCCTCACCCCTAGAGACACCAGAGGAGGAGAAAGGGAAGATAGAGGTCTGTCTGGTAGAAGGAGAGGGAGGATAAGGGGAGGAGCTAAAAATGTCAGTATGGGAGGAAAGTATAAAAGATCAAGGAGGGAGGAAATTAGTCAGTAGAATCGAGAATGAAGGAGTAGATTCAAAGTATGAGAGAACGCGTGGTCTTTTGAAAGATTTTCCTAACCTAAAGGTCGGTAGGTTGTTACCAGACCCGGAGGTGAAAAGAGGAGTAGAGACGACGTTTGAAACTCAAAAATGGACAGTGTTTGTTTTCCCGCGGGGACAAGGAGGTGGAAGGAAGGTGATCTGGCCGGATCAGACGTACAACAAGCCACCGAAAAAGGGAGACTGGGCTCAACACCCATGTTGCGACATCATTTGCGCGGTACGGAGTGCCCCTCTGCGGAATCCCACGGATCAGAAGCGTTTTGGTCCAACCCCTCAGTGAGTTATCCTAATTTTCAAGAACTATCTTCATCTAGTTATGGACCTTTGCCTGATTTGTCTTATTATGATCCGGTTGCGGTGGTTGTTGAAACACCGAGAGTTAATAAAGTCGAAGTTGTAAACAGTATGGACAAGTCTCAGTCGTTATTTCCCGCCAAAGCTGAGGAACTGCCGCAACTTTCAAATGAACCCAATCACAGACAGATTAAATGTTCAGCCAGAGTCTGTGTTCAGGTAAATTTAATAAACACTCATTCTACAGTGAAATAACAGGGTACTTATTTGTAACTGTTGTTCTTTGAGTGGTTATTTGTGAATTCAAACATGTGAGTGTTTCTATGCCTGGTGAAACCTCATCAGAACATTCCAGAGCTTAAAGAAAAAAATACTACTAAGGCAGCCACTCCTTCACTGCACATGTCCTCATGCCTAATGGTTACCCTCAATTCCCTGTGTCCAACGCTGTCTATGATAACAATGGTATGGAAGACTGAGGAAAGGATGGGAGGGTTGTATGAATTCACAGGTGACCACTCAAAGAACCACAGTTACAGGTAAGTAATTTCTTATATTCTCGAAGGCTTTCACAGCCAGGATCTGATGGTTGTTGTGGGTTTTCCGGGCTGTTTGGCCGTGTTCTTAAGGTTTTTCTTCCTAACGTTTCGCCAGTCTCCGTGGCCGGCATCTTCAGAGGACAGGAGTCAGAACTCTGTCTGTGCTCTGGTGGTGTTTGTTGGATAGTTGAGTATTTATAGCTGCGGGATCAGCTTTTGTTCTTTTCAGGAGATTGGGTGATTATGGTGATCAGCGTGTTTTTGTTGTGGGTGTATTGTTGTGATAAGGGGGAGAGATTATCTGTCACTGTGATTGATGGGTGTCATTAGCTGGTCTTTTGTGTTCGTTGATCTTTTGCAGGCTGTATTTTTCAGTGCTGGGAGCCAGGCTTTGTTGAGTTTTAGACTTTCTTCTTTTTTGTTGAAGCTCTGCTGGTGTTTGTGGATTCCAATGGCTTCCCTGTGCAGTCTAACATAATGACTGCTGGTGTTGTCCAATACTTCAGTATTTTGAAATAGAATTTCATGTCCAGCTTGTTTTAGGGCATGTTCAGCTACTGCCGATTTTTCCGGCTGTTTTAGTCTGCAGTGTCTCTCATGTTCTTTGATTCTGTTGTGGGTGCTGCATTTTGTGGTTCCAATATATACCTGGCCACAACTGCAAGGTATCTGGTATACTCCTTTGTCCTTTGCTGACCCTAACATTTGTTGTATTTTTGTGGTGGGCCTGAATACTGTTTGTAGGTTGTGTTTTTTCAGAAGTTTCCCCATGCGGTCCGTGACCCTTTTGATGTATGGCAGAAATACTTTATTTCTTTTTCCATAGAGGGCCAACTCCCTTTCTTAGATGTCATGGTCATACGCAAAACTGACCTCCTATTGGGACACAAGGTCTACAGAAAACCCACCCACACAAACCGGTACCTACACAAAAAGTCCAACCACCAACCACAACAAAAAAGAGGCATAATCAAAACACTGGTAGACTGTGCAAATCGGAACTGTGAAGCTCAATTTCTCAGCACCGAACTCAACCATCTGAATTGGGCCCTACAGGCAAATGGCTATTCCAAGAATGAAATCACAAGAGCCATCAAACCAAGAAAACAACACCAAACTGAAGAGGAAAAACAGCCACCCACAAATAAAGTACTACTTTGACTGACACTATTTTCTCAATGCCTTGAAGGCTTTCAGTACCACTAGTAGTTCCAGTCCATTTGTGCATGGGTTTCTCTCTTCCTCAAACCACATGGCATGTATTTGTTGATGCTTGCAATGTGCTCCCCATCCTGTCAAGCTTGCATCTGTTGTCACTTGAATCTTGGGCCTGAGATGTCTGAATGGCCTTCCATAGTTAAACTGGATTCGTCGAGCCACCAGAGGAGTTGCTATGCTAGTTTAGAAGATGCAGTCAGCAGTTTGGAATTGTTGTCCAACAACATATTGAAAGAGGCCAGATACCAGGCCTGAAGAGATCTCATTTGTAGGCATGTGTGAGATCACTGCCACTGTAGATACCCTGAAGCCAAGGAATCTTTATGTTGTGAGGACTGTGACGGCTGTAACTGTCACACCTGGTTTGAATTCATTCATCAAGGTTATTAACTTGTTCATTTTGTCTTGTGGCAAGCAATATACCCTCTACTTTTCAGCCCCGCTGGGCAGGGCTCTGCCTCTCTCACATGCGACTCCGCCCCCTGTGTACTACATTCCATCGCAACCAGAAACTAATGCGATTGCTGCACCGAGGAGGAAGACAGCTGTGCGGAGGGAAGTGGAGTCGTGCACACGCGCACCCAGCTTAACGGAAACCTTGGTGGCAAGTGATCTCTTGTATTTGTGGAATTTAGCAACACATCAATGTAGTGATGTGTTGACCAAAAGCAGTCAGTCATCTATACAAGGGAAGACTATAATGCCCCAGAGCCTGAAGTATGCAGCAACTAGTGCCATGCACTTTGTGAAAAGTCTAAGTGCTATATAAAGACCAAAAAAAAAAAAAAAAAAAAGCACTTTGGACTTTAGGATATGGTTTCCCAACACGAAACAAGAAATGGTGATGGTCTGAATGGATGGTAAAATGGAAGTAAGTGTCCTTCAGGTCGACCACAGTAAATCAGTCTCCTTTTTTGAGTAGTGCTTGCAGTTTCCAGTATCAACTATTCTGAACACCTTAGTGTCAATTAAGAATTTACATCTCTTAGGTCCAGAATTGGCCTCTGAGTGCCATCCTTCTTTAGAACTGTGAAATAGTGGGAGTAGAACCGGTTTGAAGCAGTTCCACAGGAACAGGCTGTATGGTATCCTTCTCTAGTAATGTAGCTATCTCCTCTTGTAGTACCTGAGATGATGTTGTGGATCTGAACAGATCTGTCAGGAGAAAAGATATAAATTTCATGCCATAACCATGTTCAATTATGATTAGGACCCATTTTGTCATCGACAGGATGTCCTTGCACAGGAGAGGTGACTCTGGGTAGTGTCTCCCTGAGTTTCCATCCTTGTTGATGAGCCATGATGTTCAGGGGCTTTAGATTGGACTCCAATTCCGAGGATCAATCCAGGGAGCACGAAGTCTGTCTGGTTTTCTTAGGTTTCTTCAATACCAAAACCGAGGACTGGACTCAGGATCGGTGTGCAAGTTGGCTTTGTCAGGTCCACTTCAGTGATTGGGACCATGATGGAGACCAGGATAAGTGGCTATAGCATCATTTATGTGTCCTTGAATAGTTCATACATACAGAAGATGTAGAGGATAGAGATGGAACATTCTGTATTCTTCTGTGTCAATGGCTTCAACATCAAAGTGTGCACTTGATCTCAGGCTGGTGATGTGGCTCAAGCACCCATTTTTTTAAGATCCTTACGAAGTTAGTCAGGCAGTGGCAATTTTGATACCAAGTGGTTGCACTCATGCTAGGCAGCCTGCTTTGTTCACCTCTGTGTAGACTCTGTTGGGACCTATTGCCCATGAGATTCAAAATCTCCATGAGATTCAAAAGGGAGTTCCATGCCCTTACCCCAGCCATCTTGATGTTGGGTTCCCATACCAAAATACACTATGAGAGGGTAGATTGGTATTCCCAAAAGACAGCTTGGGTTCTTCTCTTGCTGAGCCCCAGTACATTCACAGAAGGATGAGGAGAAATGTCATGCAAGCCCTGAGTAGTAATAGGGCATGAAGCTGTAGAAATATGGTGGTGGGTACATCGGATCCTGTTCAACCTCTTGTTGATGGCAGGTCTTGTGAAAACTTTTTCAGTGTAGTGCAGTCTTTTCCCAAACAGGGGAGACTTATTCAAGAGACAAACCATGGGAATGTTTGCTCCTAGGGAAAACTTCAGCTTTCAGCGGTAGTTCTTGAAGTGGAGAAAGCCTGCTGACTGCATACTCCACTTGGGAATTGGCTGACAGTTGGAACTAAGCCTGGAGGCACACTGTTTCTTCCTCCAAAGCAGACCCAAGACATATGAGTTCATCTTTTTCTTTCTCCACGGATTGTAGAGGAAATTTAGCTGTTGCTGGCTGTTCTAAAGACTTTTTTGATGCAGTGACCTGTCCTTTGATAGCTTGGACATCTGCTTTGACTTCAGTTTCTTAACCAGGGTAGACTCAGTGTCCGGAGGCTTCTTATGCTTCTTCAAAATGGAAGGGGTGGATTTCTATTTCAAAGAGGCTTTAGAAGCAGTTGTGAACTGCAATCTCAAAGTCAGCGGTAGACCTTTGATTTTGATCACTTCTGATTCAGCTTCGTTCTTCCTCTGCTTGTCTTGGTTTTAATTCCCTGGATCACCTCCATGACAGCTTGTCTGGAGGGAGTCTTACACACTGATACTGGTAAGATGGAGGACGTCTGCTGAGACAGGGACCCTACGTCCTACAACAACTTTTCCCAAAGATGGAACTGAATCTGAGATTGCACTGGCAGGGTTAGGGTTTTGTGTCCCTCACTGAGGCAATATAAACACTTAGAATGTCTGTTGATGAGGAGGACTTTGTTGGCACATACAAGACACTTTTTGAAAGGACCCACTGGGGCCATAAAAAGGTGGAAAGGACTCAGAAGAAGAAGATGGACAACAAACAAATACTAATTAAAAAAATTAGGAGAAACACACAAAAAGTGTGAGAACAACAAAGGAAGGAGGTGGGCTACAGCAATGATGAACAAAGGTAAGGTATAAACTGCTCTAGAGATGTGTTCAAATAAGTTCTCTCTGTGCCTTCTAAAAGGAACTAAAGGATAGTTGTTAGGTGCATTGGAATATTCCAATGAGGTTTCACTCAAGCGCCGAAACACCCCCATGTGTGATTCAGACAGAATGCAATGAAGCACAAAGATGTCCAAGAAGCTAGGACTCAACGTTTAAGATTTGTCCCTAGAATATAACTGGTGAATATAACGAATGCAGAGAACAAGAATTTTTTGTTTATAAAATAGTGAAATTTTACTTTTATCTCACAAACTGCCTCAAATAGACTTCACCTCAAAAGGCAGTACAAACATATTTTAAGCACAAATAAGAAAGATTGTTCATTCTTGGTTTTGCCATACCATGCTGCAGTCAGGTTTCTACACTCAGTGCTTATTTAGGAGACACACATCAGTGTGGAGAAAATGCTATTTGCTAGTGGTATTATGGACACATGGCAGTGGCCACTCTTTAGACAATATGTACCTTACAGTGGACTATCACCTTAAGCAGACAATTATTTTTATGGTTGTTGTAGGTTTTTTGGGCTGTTTGGCCGTGTTCTGGAGGTTTTTCTTCCTAACGTTTCGCCAGTCTCTGTGGCCGGCATCTTCAGAGTCCTCTGAAGATGCCGGCCACAGAGACTGGCGAAACGTTAGGAAGAAAAACCTCCAGAACACGGTCAAACAGTCTGAAAAACCTACAACAACCATCGGATCCCAGCCATGAAAACCTTCAAGAAATTTATTTTTATCATTTATCACTGAGCCTCATGGTTCAGTGGTTAAAGTGCAGTACTGCACTGAATACTCTGCTCATGACCTGAGTTCAATCCTGGTTCAAGGTTGACTCAACCTTCGATCCTTCCAAGGTTGATAAATGTATTACCCAGCTTGCGGGGAGGGACAATGTGTAGCTTGCATAATTAAATTCAAATTGCCCAGAGAGAGCTTTAAGCACTATGGAGCGGAGGTATATAAGCAGCACACTTTTTTTAACCCTTAATATGGGAATCTGTGAGGCGAAGAGTCACCTCAAATAGGATCAGGAGAGTGTACCATCCAACTCTCAAATAAAGACAGAAGCACAAGAGACGGGAGTTATAGAAAGGGAATTAAGTAAATTAGAAATAAAGGAAGAGACTGAAGGGGTGCAAATCAGGCAGGAAAAGAAGAAGATAAGAAGGGGGAAGGAGGAGGGGTTGAGGTAGAAGCATGTTGGGGAAGAGAGGAGAAAGTAGAGGAAAAAGAAGAGCTTGTAGAGTTGATCCAAGAAAACCCTTAGACAGGAGAGTGGGTGGAATTCAAAGTACCCCGTGAGTACGCTGAAAGGGAATGGAGACGACAGATGTATAGAAAGCCACCTTACTGGGGGGAGACTGAGGAGAGAAAGCAAAGGAAAGAGTACAAAGCGTGGGTAAAGAGGGAAGAACAGAGACGAGAAAGGCAGAGATGTATAGTGAGTCCAGAGAAATCCCGTGGGCCCAGCCCCTTCAGACCCCGACGGAGAACAGTTCATGGCTTGATAAAGGGGGAACGCCAAGAAGGTTCGACGTTCAATCCACAAATTTGAAGTGGGCAGAGAACATGCCAGAGTTGATGGGTGCCAAACCCAAATGGTCTCACGATGTTACCAGTTATTCCCCCGTTGTCATACCATGAAGAGATACCCAGTTTTAATAACGTTAAGACTTAAGATTTATTGTTGAATTTGGATAATGATAAACAAGACTTAAAAATTGATGAAGACATGTTAAATAATGAACCAGTTTTATTAGAAGAATTGGGTGTGACGACTGCTTCTTTGGACAAAGTTAAGAAAAAGGAGGTAGATGACAGGTGGCAAGATCACAGAATCAGAATTCTCAGAATGATTCCAGTGATTCCAATGCTTGCACTACCCTGCATGCAGGTGCAACAGTATGTAAATAAGGTTCATAGAGGTTGCTCTCTACCTGTTTTCCACAGAAAGGCTTGAGAATTACACAGGTATTTTTACAGTTCTTCTTGAAGAAGGGGTAGGCATAAAGAAACAGCAATAGCTGCTCATTAGTATTTGATGAGTATGAGGCTTGCCAAGACTCACTTCTTTAGTAATGCAAATGACTGAGGTAGGGTTTTGCCCAGAACCTGGGATTTACCAAAGGCATAGATTCCTCTTCCCTCCACAAGAGGTGATTTGCAGCGCTGAAGTCCTCAAACTGGGTGGGTGGGGGGTGTAAACCTAGCAAGTCAAATGAGAAATCAGGAACTTTCTCTCTTGACTGATGGTTCTAGGTGAGAACTAACTTAAGGGGGAATTATTTTGAAAGGGAAACATCTGTGTAGAACATCAACCCCTACATGCAGAAAATATTCACTATATGTAAAAAACAGGAATGATAATTCCAAAATTTCTGTGTCATTTTAAAACAGAAGATTCCTGGCAACGAGAGTCTGAAAATTTCCAAACAGGACATGAAGATGATGTCCTTCCAGATTTGTCACCAATGGCCAGTATCCTGTTCAGGCCAGCACAATGTTAAGTTATGCTGGCGTAAATGTGCCGAGCATTACGCCTGGCAACAAGAGATCGCACCATGCAACTGCACAATTGGTTACATGTCCCCAGCATGACTAATTGTACCAGAAAAAGTGATTTGGGAATTGCACTTCCACCTCAGCCACTGCACAACCACAGGCACAAGCTCAAGTTGTTTGTATGTAGCTGCACAACAGGATTTTGGGCGATATCTGGTATTCGAAGGTACTGTATATCATTCTATGGTTCCAGTTAGCTATCAGAAACAATAGCTACTAGCTGATTTATTTTGCACAGATGTGTCTGTTCTTTAAAAATAAATTTAACCTAACGGGGCACTGCTACTCTTTATGAAAATGACATGTTTGGTGTGCTCCTTCTCCTATTCTTAATTAAAAGGGGATGCCAAATGCTGGTAAGAATCAAACACATTTTCCCATGCATTTTCATTTTCCTTAACAAGGTTCTTGTAAAATCATCAGGTTTTAAAATGAAAAAAAGTAACTTGCTATTCAATCTTAGAGTAAAAAAAAACGTTCCATAGTAATTACTTTGGAATTGTGATTTGTTTCTAAGCATCTGTAAAAATATCACTGTAACCATTTTATTTATGCAGAACAGGAGGCATGTAGGCCTTGGCTTCCTCTTTTTGAAACTGCCAGGACTAATGGCCCTCCTAGCTTTTCTACTAGATGCTTGATCTTGGGGCAACTGCTACTCACCTAAGAGAAACAACAAATTGTGTGGCAATGTGGATTGTTACAATGGAAACTGAATACAATGATTATGGCATTACCAGTGATATATCCAGATACTGGTTTCAAACTGTGGAACTGCTGGTCATGTTTAGCTCTCTCTTCCACAGTTATGGCCCAGATGTCCAGGTTGCCTAGTCAAAGGGAAGAAATGAAGATGCAGACATGAAAAACATACTCAATAAATATAAATATATAAAATATAGACACTGAGGTATTTCTCATTTCATGCACAAAATGGCTTAACCACCTAGGGATGCTGAAGGAAAGAGAGGTTACTTACCTGTAACTCTGGTTCTTCGAGTGGTCATCTGTGAATTCACACTAATGGGTTAATCTGCACTTGCGCAGAGGTTTCCGGAATCTTCTAGAGCTTAACATTCGTTCGCAAGGACTGCCCCCCTAGTGCACGTGGTCCGCCCGTCCTGGCTCGTGCCTCAGTTCCCAAACTGCCCGCCGCTGAATAAAATGAAACAGACGTGACGGACAGAGGGGAGGACGGGCAGGAAGTGTGAATTCACAGATGACCACTCGAAGAACCGGAGTTACAGGTAAGTAACCTCTCTTTCTTCTTCTTGGTCTCTGTGAATGCACACTAATGGGTGATTAACAAGCTTACCTGACCGGAGGAGGGACGTCATGGAAGAACAGACGACAGGACCGCTCGTCCAAATGCAGCATCCGACTTAGCCCGGAGGTCCAAGCGGTAATGAGAGGCAAAGGTGGATGGCGTGGACCTCCAACGCAGCAGCCCTGCAGATATCAGGGACAGAAATGCCTCTGAGGAATGCTGCAGAAGTAGCCACTGCCCTCGTAGAATGAGCCTTAATTCCAACTGGAAGAGGCTTCTTAGCCAGCTGATATGCCAGGCGAATGGTTGACACAAGCCACTTAGAGATGGTTTGGGAGGAGATCAGGCATCCTCTGTGTGTTAAGTGCAGAGAAAGAAAAAGTCTCTTGGATTTGCGGAAAAAGGCGGTCCTTGAAACATAGAAGGCCAATGCTCGCCTAACATCTAAGAGGTGGAGAGAACGCTCCAAGTCAGTAACAGGCGATGGAAAAAAGGTAGGTAAAATGATGGGTTGCTTGAGGTGGAACTCAGAAACAACCTTTGGAAGAAAAGAAACATTGGGATAAAGAGTGACCTTGTCCGGGTAAAATTGAAGAAAAGGAGGGTCGACTCTAAGCGCAGCAAGTTCTGAGGCTCTATGAGCAGAAGTAATGGCCACAAGGAAGAGGGTCTTGTAGGCAAGAAGGCGATCAGACGTTGTGGTGAGAGGTTCAAAAGGCCGTGCCATTAGGCTTTGTAGAACAGTATGTAGTGACCACTGCGGAGGGAGGTGTGGTCTGGTGGGTTGTAGATTGGAGACCCCTTAAGAAATTGTTTTATCATAGGGTGACGAAAGAGCGAAAAGGCTTCAGAGTCACGCGGCTGATGAGCTACTATAGCGGAGAGATAGACCTTGATAGTAGACAAGGACAAATGCTTGCTAAAGTAGAGAGTAAGGAATTGCAGCACGGTGTGAAGAGTTGTAGCCGCAGCAGGGAGATGACGTTGAGCTACAAATTCAAGAAAAGCAGCCCATTTATATGAGTATAGCTGCGTGGTAGCAGGTTTTCTAGCCCATGCTAGGATGGCAGCTATCGAGGGTGAATTCTCCATGCTATTAGGTGGAGTGCAAGAAGATCTGGGTGGAAGGTTTGACCCCGATTCTGGGTGAGAAGGTGGGGTATTGGGGGAAGACGGATGAAGTCTATGGAGATGGAGCAGAGCATGGTGAACCATGGTTGTCTCGGCCACCACGGGGCAATGAGGACTGCATTGGACCGCTCCTGACGCAGCTTTACAATAGTCCTTAGGAGCAGAGGGATTGGAGGGAAGAGGTAAACTAGACCTGACGTCCATGGTGTCATCAGAGTGTCTCCGATGGAGCCAGGGCCTATCCCTGCCCTGGAGCAATAGAGAGGACATTTTGCGTTTTCTGTTGATGCGAAAATGTCCATGTGTGGTTGCCCCCATAGAGTGGTTAGTTGACGAAAGATGGAGTCGTTGAGGGACCATTCGTGCATCTGTGAACTGAGTCTGCTGAGAGAGTCCGCTATATGATTGTGGTGAGTGGAGATATGAACTGCTATTGGGAATATGTGGCACTCGAGACACCACTCCCAGAGCTGGACGGTAAGGTAGAGCAAGAGAAGAGAGTGTGTCCCGCCCTGTTAGTTGAGATAAAAGAGGGCCGTGGTATTGTCGGTCGTAATTTGAACGGTGGTGCCGGTGACCAACGGTTCGAATGTGCAGAGAGCCTTGAAGATGGCTAGAAGTTCTAGGTTGTTTATGTGAAGTAGTTTCTCGGAGGGAGACCATAGAGCATGAAAGTGCAGTCCATTGCAGTGAGCACCCCATCCGGTCGGGCTTGCGTCGGTTGTTATTTGTATGGTAAGTTGGAGAGGTGCAAAGGGTCTGCCCATGAAAAGATTTGGCTGGCGTGTTCCACCATTGGAGCTGTGCTGCAAGTTCTGGTGTAACCCTCAATAACATGGAGGGTGGGTCCAACATGGGATTGAAGAGGGACAGGTACCAAGCCTGAAGGGAGCGCATCTTCAGGCGGGCGTGTTGGATGACTGACGTTGTAGACACTATGAGTCCGAGGAGGCGCTGGGTCTGAAGCGCGGTGACTAATGCATGTTGCTTGAAGTATTGAAGGGCAACATGGATCTTTGTAGCACGGTCTTGGGGAAGGTAGGCTCGCGCTTTGCGGGAATCTAGAACTGCGCCTATATAGTTCACCCGCTGTGAAGGTGTAAGGGTGGATTTGGCCCTGTTGACCTGTAATCCCAGGTTCTCAAGGAGGGAAAGAGTGAAATTCACATCGCGTAGTGCTTGAAGATGGGAGGGGGCCACCAGTAGCTAGTCGTCAATGTATGGGAAGATGGAAATTCACTGAGTGTGGGATAGGCTGCTACTGGGGCCATGCACTTTGTGAAGACGCGGGGAGCAGTGGAAAGGCCGAAGGAAAGGGCCTTGAATTCGTAGACAGTATTTTGGAGAGAGAATCTGAGAAACGTTGTGATCCTGGTGGATATTGATGTGAAAATAGGCGTCGGTTAGGTCGATGACAGCGAACCAAACGTCGCCCTGGAGAAGAGGTAAGATGTGTTCTAGAGTAACCATGTGGAAGCGTTGCTGAAAGATGTAATAATTTAGGTCCTGTAGGTCAAGGATGGGGCAGAGACCGCCATCTCTCTTGGGTACCGTGAAGTATCGGGAGAAAAACTCGAGGTCGGCGTCTGGTGAGGTGACGGGTGAAATAGCATCTTTTGAGAGAAGGGATTGAACTTCTAGGCTGAGAACATGGGATGGTGGGGTGAGGACTCTTCTCGGAGGTGGGAGGATAGTGAATTCTATGGTGTAACCGGAGGCAATGATAGTGAGGACCCACTTGTTGGTGGTGATGGCAGCCGAGGATGAAAAATGGGCCGTGAGGCGAGTTTGATGAGGATGTGGTAAGTGGAGTGGGGGAGACCGGGTGACTTGAAAGTCAAAGATTTTGCTTTGGTTTTTTGTCAGGTCGACGAAAGGACTGGCAGGGACGTTGACGCTGAGCGGCATGGCGAGTCTGGAAAGTGGATGTAGCCTCTGGTAGGTATCTCTGTTTATCAGAAAAGGATCTGTATTGCTGGTAAGGATATGGGCGACGCCATTGGTAGCGCTGAGGCCTGTAATAAGGTTGAGTATTGTAAGATCTTGCAGTTTTCCTCATTTTTTTGAGATTATCAAGGATCTCATTGGTCCTGGTGTCAAAAAGGCCAACTCCATCAAATGGTAGATCCTCAATCCGCATGCGAGAATCATCAGAGATATGGGCTGAGCGGAGCCAAGCATGTCTTCGAAGGGCAACGGCTGTGGCCATGTGCTTCGAAGCAGCCTCTATTACGTGCCTGGCTGTGATGCGCTCCTGGCGCATGACAGCCATGGCCTCTTGACGATAGGCGAGGCTCTAGATTTATATTCGCCCTGAGCCAATTGAAGAGAGGAAGTGCTTTGTTCCATAAGAAACGGTGGTATGCACCCATGGCTGCAAGGTAGTTAGCAGCGCGTAATGTGAAGGATGCTAGGGAGTATACCCAACGACCAATGATGTCGAGTTTCCTGCCTTCCTTATTATTCGGTGTGGTGTTAGACCGATTCTTTGCCCTGTTTTGAGTTGCATCGACTATGACTGAGTTCGGAGGCGGATGCTTGAATAGAAAAGCCATATTGTCTCCATGAGTCTTGTATAAATTTTCAACTCGTCTGGAGATTTGTGGCACAGAAGATGGTTTAGCCCAAGATTGTTTAATCAATTTGAGCAAAGATGGAATAAACCCCATGCGGAGTGGGGGGGGGTTGGTCCTCATCAATGTCCTCATAACCCTTATCGGACTCAGACTGTACTGGTTGTTGTACATCGAGATCCATCGCTTTAGCGATACGTAGGACTAGTTGAGAATACGACGTGAAGTCCTCTGATGGAGAGGGAGGGTTCACGTCGGCGACATCAGAGTCAGGGGTAGGCAAGTTAGGAGGAGACTCCGGGAGTACCATGGAGTCAGAGGTGTCAGAATCCGTTGATGGTGAGGATGCGGAATGACCTGGAGAAGATGGGTCATCAACTGTATCAACCGGTGCAGTGGTTTGTTTGGTTGATGCTTGTTTAAGAGCTGGATCCCAAATGGTAGATTTATATTGTTTAGCTCAATTAGATCGATGAGCATGAGCGGTCTCATGAGGTACTGGTGAAGGACCAGCATAGGTGGTGGTGACTTGAACTGATGATGGGCGAACCTGCGGATGGGTGGCGGGTTCGGTACGCGGTACCGAGTGCTTGGAGGATGGTTTAGCACGTTTCGGTACCGGTGTGGTAGAAGAAGGATGCAAGGAGGTATGCTTCCTCTTTCTGGAGGACTTCTGAACTCTCGGTATCGGTACCGGTATCGAGGAGTCATCTGCCGAGGAGGACTGATCATGGTACCACGGTTGGTATGGAAGAGGAGATTTAGAGCCAGAATTCAAATAGTAGTAGGAGTATTGAGGGCCCTTAGGCTCCATATAGACCTCCATATTGGGGCGCCAGTACCGGTATCGACGGTGTCGGTATCGCTGTGGCGGGAGCTCATAATACGGTGGTGGCTCATAGAGGGTAACCCTCTTGGGATGACGGTACCGTGAAAGCGAATCATGGGATGCAAGTAATTCCATTGACGTATGTGGAAGTGGAGCATCGACATCAGTAGGACCAGTCTCTGGTGTATGATGTGCCTTTCGGGTCCGTTTGCGCGGAGGTTGCAGATCAGTGATGGAAGCTGAATCCGACTGACACTCAGAGACAGAGCAACCCGAAGGGCTCGAATGGTCATAACGAGGCAGTACCGTAACCTCAGCCGAGGTATTCGCCCACGAGGGGGACTGAGCCAAGAGAGGCGAAGGTGGTTGGCCTGAAGGCGGAGGCAAATAATCGTCATCTTCCACAGATATGGAATCGAGGCAAATAGTTTGCTGCTTTTGTAGCGGGATGGAAGAGGTTGTCTTGTCCTTCTGGTGTTTGGAGGATAGAGAATCAGAGGACGATTTCTTAGGCTTCTTAGGTTTGGACTGTTTGTCCGGTACCGGAGGAGACTTCGGTACCGGTGTAGACTTCGGTGTCGAAGCACCCGTGGTAGACTTAGTAATGGTCCTAGACTTAGATTTCGATTTTACCGAAGATGCAACCGAGGCTCCTGGAGAAACCGATCGAACCTGAGAAGGTGGTGCAGGTTCCATAGTTGGTATGGGACTAAGGGAACGTTCCCACAAATAAGACCGTAGGCGTTGCTGCCTTAGCTTAAGTGCCTGTTTCGTAAACTTTTTACAAAAGGGGCAAGAAGCCGGTTGGTGAGCTTCGCCCAAGCAGAAAAGGCAGGAATCGTGGCTGTCGGTGAATGGAATTTTATTGGGGCACAAAGTGCACCATTTAAACGGTCCAGAGGAGGCCATAAACAGGAAGGAATAACAAAGACTCTCACTATCCGAAGATCTCTAACAAGAAAATTCCTTTTTCAATGCAGGAGGCAAATGCAGCTCATCTGAGAGAAGAAACCTCAGCGGTGGCAAAAAGCAACTGAGGCACTAGCCAGGACAGGCGGACCACGTGCACTAGGGGGGCGGTCCTGGCGAACGAGTGTTAAGCTCTAGAAGATTCCGGAAACCTCTGTGCAAGCGCAGATTAACCCATTAATGTCCATTCACAGAGACCACGAAGAAGCTGAGCTCCACCAATATTACAGACAACACAAGACAACTATGGGCAGATCCTTGCTGCAGATCTACCAATAAGGCAGACTGATGATACAAGCTGCATGCAAAGCTGCATGCAAAACAAATACAACTTGCTGCTGAAGTTCTGAAATCCACAAATATAGTCACCAGTGGCACTACAAATGCAGTTCTGGTGACTAAAACAGTCACGACTACACATACAGTTTTAAAAGCAACTGGCGACAGAGGAAGACAAAATGTCCTCTTTCAAAATGTCAGCAAACAGCATCTTATGTTGAGGTGCATCACTATCATGGCTTTAAAGTCACTTATCTTTCCTGTAAAAAAAACCTTAAATGGCAGCAGAAATACTTTTTCAATCTCAGGAAAAAGGATGCAAAAAACCCTGACCCTCATGTTATATCAGAATTGATTACCGGCTGTCATGTTCAGACAGGTTGGCTGGATTCCAGAAGAAAGTGCTCCATTAGTAACCTTCACTCAGTGTAGCATCCCCACCCACCAAAATTGTCTGATACAAGTTGATCTAACCACAGGATATAAAGGGTATGTTTGTGTATCAAGCCAATATTCTTTAGAACAAATGGTGCTGCTTGACTCTGGCTCCAGGGATAACCAGAGTGCCAGATGAACACATCACAAAAAAACACACAATGAAGGTATACGGTTTGTTCATCCCCTCACACTTGTTGTGGGAATAACTAGGTATTTCAATAAGCCAACAGATACAACTGATATCTAAAAAAACCTCTGGCTTCTCATGGGTCCCAGACATGAGCAGAGTTACATGCAAGGAACCCTAATCCTTGGTGCCTTCATCTCCTGTCACTGTGACTTCCTACAACCACTCAAAAACACTTGAATACATGTAAGCAGTAAACTGCTTTGCTAAACACTTTCCATAGGCTAACCATATTTGCCTGTCGCTGTAAAATAAGAAACCTTTAAGACTAACATTTCTTATAAAATTAACTTAATAGCTAAGAGCCTACTTCTTCAGATGCATGATTTTTGGGGATCCTGGGTATATATACAATACATATGGCTGGGAATGGGATATATAGCATGTATGATTAGGAGCCAAAAACAGATAGTGGCTTGAGAGTGAATTTAAATGTAAAGTTATTAGCAATAACAATTAAACTAACATAAATATCCTGGCACTAATTGATACATGACTGTTATTTTTTTCTGAATACTGTAATTTCATGTGAAGAAGATGAGCCAGTGAGTATTTTGCTTTACACACCTAATCAATTTCTACTTATGCTGTTGAAATTTCATAAAAAGAAGCCTCGGAAAATTCTACATGCTTACCCCCAAAAGGTGTTGGAAACTGAGCCATGGTTCAATCACCTTTAACTCACTAATGGATGCCTGAAATAAAGAACAATACACTGAGACAAACTGATACAGCAGCATATTTGAAGCTCACCTTACAGTATCATGCATTGAAAATTAAAGATAATACTTCAGTAACAACTTTTTGAAAATAAAAACAGAAGTTGTGTAAATATAACTGGGACAAAACTCCCACAACTAAGAAGCATCTATCTTATTTTCCCAACACTATCGAATACGTATCTACCTGGAATGGCTTCTCTAGGCTTCAGCAAAGTCTTTCTAATCTTCTCACCACATGTGGGCCAAGGCACAGTTACTATTAAGCTTTATTCGCAGACTTACTGTAGGCACATAATATCCTGTTGTCCCAGCTCTGTCTTCATCTTGACCAGGGGTGGGCAATTAATTTCTATAGGGGGCCACATGAAAAATCTGAACTGTGTTCGGGGGCCAAACCAACTTTACTTAAAAATAAAATGAAACAGTGATGTTATGATTGTTTTTATTTTAAACTTGTTAATCTTCACAAATACTAAAGAGGTTTTTTGCGGTATGTTAAAGATAAGCAACTGATCAACTTTAGACAAAAAACTATAAATGGTTTTGATGTCTGGCGGGCCGGACAGGAGCGGCTCGCGGGCCGTATGTGGCCCTCGGGCCGCACTTTGCCCAGGTCTGATCTTGACCAATCCATTCAAATCTCACTTCTGCTTTTCAGTTCTTAGTCATGACTACAGCATAATTCTGTGCCTCAAAGCCTTACTTAACTATAGCTCAACCTCCCATGACAGACAGTATCCCTTAAAACTGTATCTCATTTTTACTCTGTCAGAGCCATCTTTATTCTCTAGTGCAGGGGTCCCCAACCCCCAATCCGCAGCCCGGTGCTGGTCCGTGGCCTGGGCCGCGGAGACAGATCTCCCACCCACCCACCCCCGCAGTACTCCGCCCCGGACAGCCCCTTCGCGCATGAGTGCACGTCCCCGCTCCCTGAGCGCCCCCGCCCCTTCGCGCATGTGTGCACGCGAGTGCGCCCTGCCCCTTCGCACATGCGCGTGAGCGCGGGGAGGTGCCCAGCCTTCCACACACACGGACCCCGTCCTCCCCCAACCAGTCCACGGTTTCAAAAAGGTTGGGGACCACTGCTCTAGTGTCCTGATTTACCACCTCCTGCTTCCTTTCTGCTTGTCCTGTCTTTTCCACATGTACCACTTTTTCCTATAATTTACAGTCTTGCTTTTCCCAGAACTCTGGGACAAGAAGTTCAGTGACATCATGTTACTAGACATAGTAACATTCAGGAAATATGAGACAGAGTTTTCATGAATTTATCTACAACCAGGATAAAAAAAGAGACACATTTAATTGTAACTACCTGGTGGTTCACACTGAGAGCAATTATGTAGCACAATAACCGCATGACTGCTCTAATGTTATTATTCTACAATTACCTTCTAAAATACTAGAGAACAATTTGCTTAACTTGGTTGTTCCAGCTGTCAGTAAACTTCACTGGGATGATGTATGATCTTTAACAATTAGTACATGAACAGCAATGTTAACTTTCTGTTTGAATCCATATAAAAACACTCAGGAATGCAGACAGAGGTAATAAGTTTGAGAAAGTCAACACCCTCAAGTCAAACCATTTAAATCTCAATTGTCTTGAAAGAAATAGTGAAGCAGTAGTCAAGATTCCTGCTAAATGCGTAATATAACAATATGAATGGAGAAAAATTTAAAAAACCATAAATGCCCTCTGATTGCCTCATTTTTAAAAATCTGCTTTACATCGGTATAGATATAAAACAAAGACTCAGTGATCTATAGCAGCCAACGTTTGAATTGTTTTGTACAGACTACAAAAGTGAATTTTCACCTCAGATGAAGCTAAGTCTTTGATCTCTATTCTGATCTTGCACAAGAGCAAGTGAACGCCACAAAAGAAAACCTTTCTAGCTCTCATGAAACAACAGAAGATTCTTAGGAATGCCAAGGAAATAGGTTTTAAAATAAACAACAGATCCCTCCTCTGCATAAACTCTTCATAGTCCAATGCTTTAAAAAGATGCAAGCTACCAGAAAATGCCTTTATGCAGCTAGGCTAATTCTGCCCTTAAGTCAGAAGACTGGACATGATGATCCCCATTTCAACTGCAAAATATTTGCAATGCATTATATGTAAAAAGATCCAGTGTTGCATAGTGGATAGAGTGATAAACTAGGAGATCTGTTGGTTGTTGTGGGTTTTCCGGGCTGTTTGGCCGTGTTCTTAAGGTTTTTCTTCCTAACGTTTCGCCAGTCTCTGTGGCCGGCATCTTCAGAGGACAGGAGTCAGAACTCTGTCTGTGCTCTGGTGCAGTTTGTTGGATAGTTGAGTATTTATAGCTGCGGGATCAGCTTTTGTTCTTTTAAGGAGATTGGGTGATTATGGTGATCAGCGTGTTTTTTGTTGTGGGTGTATTGTTGTGATAAGGGGGAGAGATGATCTGTCACTGTGATTGATGGGTGTCGTTAGCTCGTCTTTTGTGTGCAGTGATCACCGGTCCTTGTGGCTGGGTAAAGTTCGTTGATCTTTTGCAGGCTGTATTTTTGTGCTGGGAGCCAGGCTTTGTTGAATTTTAGACTTTCTTCTTTTTTGTTGAAGCTCTGCTGGTGTTTGTGGATTCCAATGGCTTCCCTGTGCAGTCTAACATAATGACTGCTGGTGTTGTCCAGTACTTCAGTATTTTGAAATAGAATTTCATGTCCAGCTTGTTTTAGGGCATGTTCAGCTACTGCCGATTTTTCCGGTTGTTTTAGTCTGTAGTGTCTCTCATGTTCTTTGATTCTGGTGTGGATGCTGCATTTTGTGGTTCCAATATATACCTGGCCACAACTGCAAGGTATCCGGTATACTCCTGCAGTGGTGAGGGGGTCCCTTTTGTCCTTTGCTGACCTTAACATTTGTTGTATTTTTGTGGTGGGCCTGAATACTGTTTGTAGGTTGTGTTTTTTCAGAAGTTTCCCCATGCGGTCCGTGACCCCTTTGATGTATGGCAGAAATACTTTATTTGTGGGTGGCTGTTTTTCCTCTTCAGTTTGGTGTTGTTTTCTTGGTTTGATGGCTCTTGTGATTTCATTCTTGGAATAGCCATTTGCCTGTAGGGCCCAATTCAGATGGTTGAGTTCAGTGCTGAGAAATTGAGCTTCACAGTTCCGATTTGCATGGTCTACCGTGCAAATCAGAACTGGGAGATCTGTGTTCAAATCCCTGTTTGGCCATTGAAACTCCTTTGGGGGTTGTACTGGTAAAACCACTCCTTAAATATCTCACATAACTTGAAAATCCTATTAAGATAGTCATAAGTTGGATGTGAGCTAACAGTTCACAACAAACATACACAACTACATTAAATATGTGCTACATTAAACTGGTCTTACTTCCATTAGTTAAATCTAAATTTTGGAATACACTAGAATCTCTGTGGATAATTTATATAACCAGTTTTGTTTTACCCACTCATAATAGTTTCTTTCTTATATTTGAGAAATAAAAGTAATAAGAAAAAATATTTTCCTAAGATCTGCTACATGGGAGCAGTTTTTCAGGCATAGTATTTTCTCATACTAACAGCATCAAGGGTGTCAGTAACAAGGTCAAAGCATTAAAAAACAAATTTTACTATTTCGAATAATGTTTCTTGCTTGTATTGCACTTTACTTTCTTTGGTCTTATTCACTACTTATTTGTATTACACATATATCTTCCAGTCTTTACCATTTTTGTCACATTCTTCCAGCTAAGGTTTCACATCCTATCCTGTATTTTCAATGAGACACATGCAAAAGTGAAAAGACCCATTTGTTGTAATGAAGTAGCAGGAAAAACCTGATTAGAAACCACTGTTTTCAATGCATAATTTATTAGTATAATTTACAATGCATAATTTACTAAACCAGCAAAATACGGGTTTTATCAAATACTGTTTTATCAAATACTGTTTTAGTGAAAAGACAATATTTGCTGGGGAAGATTAAATCCCAGGAAAAATTCCTCCTTTTTTTAAACTGAAAAATGACAATTAATTAACCATTAAATACAAATATTAAACCTTTTTGCAGATTCCAAAAATACGCAGAATTTCTCAAAAGCAAAAAAGGGGGAAGATCTGTAAATGAACTATTGTTTCTACTTAAGTGTCAGTATTTTTTATAAAAAGAATTTGTTTTACTTTTTTAAAAATTCTAGCTCTTGTATTGTTTAAAGTTAGTAACTGCATACTGGAAGAAATGTTTTTAACATCTTTAATATTAAGCTTTAACTCTCACTAAATGTTTTAAAATTTTCACATTATTTAAATGGTAAAATGTTTGGCATTACTTAAAAGGGAAATCTATGGTTCTAAAAAATTATGAGAGCAAGATAAGAGCAACAAGTTTGTATTATGAATTGAATTTAAAATATCTTTATATATATATATTTTGTATTTGTTTATAGCATGCCCTTTAAGGTTGGTACATTCTTCCAATATGTGCCAGCCTATAAAGTCACTTTTTCAGACTGGTTCTTTTTTAGTGTTTAACTGTAGCAGTTTTAACTGGAATAACATCTAAGAGAAAGGGTTTCTATAACTTTGTCTCATAAAGTTATAAAACTTCATTTCTCTGGCAGTTTGTCAGAACCCAAGCTGAGATGTTAAAAAGCAACACATCTGAAACAGTAAACATATGTTTCAGAAACAAAGAAACTACACACCAGTGCATTTGATTCAAGATTTAGGCATGGAGTAAATATTAGGAGAATGATGAGGAACAGTTTATCATAATTTATGTAGTACATTCATTGCACAGCTAGCCATTACCCAAACTTCCTAAATCAGACATAAGTAACAGAAGCTTTGTGGTCTGAACAGAAATTAAATTTCCATAACAGGCATAATATATACTTAAAGGTAAACCTGAGGAAGAGATATGTCAGAGTCACATTTGTTACAGTTCTTCAATTATTCCTTTCTCTTCTGCACTGTTTGAGGTTTCTATTACTTAGTATTAAAGAAAACAAATCTAGATAAGCCTTAATGTTCCACCTGCTACAGAGGAGAAAGAACCTTCTCCACATAAAGATATCACAGAATGGATGGTCTTTGAAATAACTGTTCAATAGTACTTAGAAATATTAGAATTAAACTCTTCAGGTGTTTGTTTGCAATAAAACGCAACACTACCAGTTACTACATGCCTCTAAAATCCACTAGAGAAACCAAAAATCTCATTCTCATTCTAAAGCCACTGTGTCCATGCACAAATTGTGCACTCTCTGCATTTCACTGGGAATAAGACATGCAGCAATAATTAATTTCAGCACTTTTTTTTTCAAAATTCTACAAACACATCTACTCTTGAAATTCAAATACAGTCATGCTTCTAGTCATGTCTATCCTTGACGCATAAATTAGCAGTATATCTAAGTAGTTAATTAGTTTATTTTACCTTGTATAAAATCAGAGGCAGATCTCTGTTCAAAGAAAACAGTTCCCTTTAGCAACCTAATAGCTTCTAAGTTCCTAAGTATGCAAGTACCACATAAGCTGCTAATAACGAAGGATGTATCTTTAGTAGCTTCAAGCAATGGATCAGGAGAACTGTGGATCAGCTGAGAACCAACACACAGAGTTCAGCTGATAAAACAGTGCAGTAGCATCAGTACTAGGTTCTATCATTCCAATCTCCTAACACAATGAACTGGCAGTAGCAGCAGAGAAAAGCAAGCACAGTGAAGGTAAATTGCGTAGATTCTAACCATGAACAGTTGAGTGCTAACACAGTAACACATATTAACTGGTCCATTCAGAGCTATTAAGAGATTTTTGCATTTATTAATGTTTGGAAACAAGAACATTTTAATCAAATGCTTGGCATTCATTGGACATCTTTTCCAGGTACTTTAGCCATCTAAAATGAATGGCCTGGATACTGTACGTTCATATATTTATTGATGAAATCACAAAATACTGCAGAAGCATTCCATGTATGGATACCAGCTCCTTTTGATTCCAAAAACTGCCAAAAGCAATTTTCTCTTGAGGCACTTTAGGCAACTAAAGACACATTCTCTTCTTCTTGCATCTGTTCTTCCACAGGGAGAAAGTATTTTCTCTTTTAAACCCCTTCAGCTACACTATACTTTCTCCCTCTGGAAGAACGGGATGTAAGAACAGAAGAATGTATCTTCTAGTTGCCTAAAGTGCCCAAAGAGAGTGATGATCAGAACATCAACAATACCTCCTATATAGATACCTAAGTAGTTAAAACAATCCAGAATAAGAAAGCAAGAGAAAGAACTACAAAATGTGAAGTTATCCTAAATTTACCATGCATATAAATGATACCTCTCAGTCACATCTCAGGGTTACACTGCAGAATTTGTATTTATTTATGTAAAATATTTTTACATCACCCTTCTACTTAAAAGGGACCCAAGGAGGATCCTTTTTAAGGAGAAAGGTGGGGTAAAAATATTAAACAACAATGTTTAAAACTAAAAAAGAGAGGTTACTTACCTGTAACTCTGGTTCTTCGAGTGGTCATCTGTGAATTCATACAAATGGGTTTTAGTGCGCCTGCGCAGAGACTCTTGGAAACTTCTGGAGCTTTTACACATGTTCATTAGAATCTCCCTCCCGTCACGCATGCCCTGCCCATGGCATAGAGTGCCTCAGTTCCGTAGAACAGTCCGCCGCTGCCCAGCATGCAATAGGCATATGTGACGGACAGAGAGAAGGATGGGCGGGAAGTGTGAATTCACAGATGCTCACTCGAAGAACCAGAGTTACAGGTAAGTAACCTTTCTTCTTTGTGGTCTCTGTGAATGCACACAAATGGGTGACCAGCAAGCTGACTTACCAGAAGGTAAGAGCAGAAACAAGGACAACAGTGCAACCAAATGTGGCATCAGCCTTGGCTTGGATATCTAGCCAAGAATGGGCAGCAAAAGTGGAGGGCATAGCCCAAGTGGCTGCTTTACAAACATCAGCCAAGTCAACTCCTTGAAGGAATGCCGTGGATGTTGCTACAGCTCTTGTACAGTGTGTCCGGACTGAGCATGGCAAAGGCTCATGGGCAAGGTCAAATGCCAGACAAATTGTGGGTACAATCCATTTGGAAATATTTGAGAGATGACTGGAGAACCTCTAGAACAGTGATGGCGAGCCTATGGCACGCGTGCCCCAGGTGGCACGCGAAGCCCTTTCTTATGGCATGCGAGGTATTGGCCCACCCACCCTCCCTTGTGGAGGCAAACCTTGTGAGCCGGCTGCAGCCGGGATTCCCCCTTCCGCTGCCACTTCCTGGTCCTCTGGGTCCGTCGCTATGATTCCCCCTTCCGCTGCCACTTCCTGGTCCTCTGGGTCCGTTGCTATGATTCCCCCTTAAACTTCCTGTTCCTGGTCCTCTGGGTCCGTCCCTATGATTCCCCCTGAAACCGCCACTTCCGGTTCCGGACTTCCGGGCGGCACGACAGCCACTGGTTTCTCCCCCCCCCCCCCTCATTTTGGGCACGCGAGCCCAAAAAGGTTTGCCTCCACTGCTCTAGAAGGACCATGGCAACTAATGAAGAGCCTCTTGGACTTTCAGAAAGAAGCAGCGTAGGAGACATAAAATGCCAAGGTGCGCCGAACATCCAGGGAGTGTAGTGAGCGCTCTAAGTCATTAGTAGGTGATGGGAACAATGTAGGCAGGACAATGGGCTGCTGTACATGAAAGTCAGACACCAGTTTTGGAAGGAACTTTAGGTCAGGGTAGAGCGTGATCTTGTTAGGGAGGAATTGCAGAAAAGGTGGATCGACGCAGAGAGCTCACCAGCCCTGTGATGGCAACCAAAAAGGTTGTTTTTAATGTCAAGAGTCTTTCTGGTGCTGTTGCCAATGGTTCAAAAGGTGGTCGCATTAGGCGATTAAGGATAAGTTGGAGAGACCATTGAGGAGTAGGTGGTCTGCATGAAGGGCGAATATTCCATAGGTCACGTAAAAATCATTTGAGTGTGAGGTGTCTAAATAACAACGCAGAGTCCGTATTTGGAGGCTGATGAGCAACTATCGCCGCAATATAGACCTTCCGTGTGGAGCGTGAGAGGCCTTGATGGAAAAGATGCAGAAGGAAGGCAAGAACAGTGTTTAGTGTTGTTGGAGCAACAGGTAAGTTATGTGATGACGCGAATTTGGAGAAGTTGTTCCACTTAGAGTCTTAGTAGAAGGTTTGCGGGCGTAGTCCAAAACCTGCTTTATTGAGGGAGTATCCTCCAGGCGGTGAGGTGTAGTGTCTGGAGGTCTGGATGAAAAATCTTGCCCTGGTTGAGGGTCAGCAGGTGCAGGAACAGCGGGAGGTGGAAGAAATTGAGAGCCATGGATTGGAGGGTTGTGAACCATGGTTGGCGGGCCACCACGGGGCCATCAGGATGGCATTGGAGTTTGATGATAGTACGCTGGAGGAGCAGAATGGGAGGAAAGAGGTACAGGAGACTCGGGTTCCAGGTGGCCATGAAGGTGTCGCCCATTGACTGTGGTCCTATTCCTGCCCTGGAGCAGTAGTGTGGGCATTTTGCATTGGTAGGGGAGAATACGTCCACTTGCGTGATGCCCCAACAACAACACAGGTGAAACACATCATTGTCCAGAGGCCACTCGTGGCTGCATGTATGGAGTCTGCTGAGGTAATCTGCAAGGGCATTGTCCTCTGTAGATATGTGGACTGCAACTGGGTAAATGTGGTGGGTGTAGCACCATGCCCACAGTTGCACTGTCAGGTGGAGGAGAGAGAGAGTGTGTGTTTCTCCTTGCTTGTTGATATAAAACAAGACCATAGTGTTGTCGGTGGCTACTTGAACTTCATGTCCTGTGAGGAGGCTTTCAAACGCATGGAATGCTTTGATGACAGCAAGAAGCTCTAAATGACTGATGTGAAGTCTTGCCTCCGAGGGAGACCTCAAACCGTGTATTCACGTTTTTGCAGTGGGCCCCCCAGCCTGTGGGGCTGGCATCTGTGATGACTTGAACAGAGAGGTGAAGAGCCTTGAATGGTCTGCCTACACAGAGATTGTGAATGTTGGTCCACCAAGTAAGCTGGGATGCTAGTTCTTTTGTAACTGTGAGAAGTTTGAAGGGATGATGTACCATGGGGTCGAAAAAGGTGAGATACCACACCTGGAGTGATCACATCTTGAGACAAGCGTGTTGAACAACTGTGGTGGTGGAGGCCATAAGGCCTAAGAGACGCTGAGTGAGATGGGCTGTAACGGCTGCGTCAGGGAAGAAAAATCATATGAGAGCGAAGGTTTGTTTGTTTCTCCTTCGGCAGGAAAGCTCGGCCTTGAATCGAGTTGAGTATTGCCCCTATGTACGTGACCTGTTGGGAGGGCTCGAGGATGGATTTGGAGTTGATTTGAAGTCCCAGATCCATTAGGAGGGACAAAGTCAGGTTGACGTTGTGGCGCGCTTTGGAACGAGACAGGGATATTAGAAGCCAGTTGTCTGAATACAGGAAGACAGTGATGCTTTGGAGGCGTAGATACGCTGCTACCGGGGTGAGACATTTTGTAAAGACCCTTGGTGCAGTTGACAAGCAGAATGGAAGGTCTTTGAACTCGTATGTTGTTCCTTGGAAAGCAAACCTGAGGAATCTGCGGTGATTCGGACGTATGTTTATGTGAAAGTATGAGTCCTTTAAATCTATGACCACAAACCAATTGTTGGAGTAGTTGGATGGTACTGTCCAAGGTGACCATACGAAAACACTGTGGGGTGATGTAAGAGTTGAAGCGGTGGAGATCTAAGATGGGTCGTAGTCCGCCATCCTTTTTTTGGGACTGCAAAGTATCGGGAGTAGAATCCTAGAGCACTGTCTGCATGTTGGACTAGAGTGATGGCATCCTTTTACAGTACGGAGCATATCTCCTCCTTCAGGGTGGGAGAAGGGGTGGTGTTTTTGAAGAATCCAGTTGGAGGGAGACAATCGAATTCTATTGCATAGCCTATGGCGATGGTGGTGAAGACCCAGGCGTCTGAAGTGATGCGTTGCCATGTGTGGAGAAGAGGTCCCAGCTGTGTGTTGTAAGTATCTGATACTGATGGGGGGGGTATGGACGTGGAGGGTTGGGGAGTCAAAGATTATGTTTTGTCTTCCTCTCAGGTCTATGGACAGACTGACATGGGCGCTGTTTTGCAGTTTGCTGGCGAAAGGAGAAAGTAGATGAGTTGGGAGCTTGTGGTCATTGACAATCCAGGTGCAGCCTATATTGCTGTTAAGTATAAGAGCGGTGCCAAAAATTCCGTGGGTGGTAGTGTTGAGTATTGTATGACCTTGCAGTCCTCCTCAGCTTTTGAAGGTTGTCCAGTATCTCATCAGTCTTTTCATCAAAAAGACCAATGCCATCAAAGGGTAGATCTTCAATTCTAGACTGCGCATCGTCCGATAAGCCGGCAGATATAAGCCATGCGTGGTGACGTAGCGCTATGGCTGTGGCCATTTGTTTGGACACGGCATCTACCACATGGCGTGCTACAATTCTCTCTTGCCAAGCAAGGGTCATGGCCTTCTGATGAAAGAACAGGCCTTGAGAGCGGAGGTCTTCAGAAGCAGCCTGAAGAATGGGTAGTGCCTTGTTCCAAATATGACGATGGTAGGTTCCCATCGCAGCTGTATAGTTGGCTACCCTAAGGACGAAAGAGGCGAGAGAATAAACTCTACGGCCGAAGACATCTAACTTCTTACACTCACAATTGTTGGGGGTTGAGGCAGAGCGATTTAAGCTCTATTTTGAGTAGCATCCACAATAAACAAATTAGGGAGAGGATGCTTAGAAAGAAAGGTGGTATTGGTACCATGGGTTCTGTATAGGTTTTCCACTCTTCTGGGAATCTGAGGAACAGAGGATAGCTTCTTCCAAGATCGTTGAATGAGTATGAGCAGAGAAGAAATGAAGGCCAGGTGAAGTGATGGTGACTGCTCTTTAGTAATGTCTTCAAAGACCTTATCAGACTCCTCTGGTGCCGGCTGGTCAACAGCAAGGTCTATAACCTTAGTGATGCGGAGAATCAATTGGGTGTAAGATGTAAAGTCCTCAGAGGGAGACGGAGGGTGGTTCTCTGCAACATCGAATCCAGTGTTGGAATATTGTGTGGTGAATCTCCCCTGGTGTCGACATTGGAGTTGTCAGTATTGGTATCAAAATGGACTGGAGGCTGCTCTGGAGATGGAGAGAGGTCTCTCGGAGCCGATACCGATGGACGACAGAAAGGTTCCTCAGAAGGTACAGGATGATGTCGACAAGTATGCTGGTTGGTGTCGGTATTGAGTGCCCCCGGAGGTGGACCTCGGTAAGTTGTAACCTTCAAAGAAGATGACTGAACCTGAGACATGGTTGCTTGGGTTCGAGATGGTTGAGTGGATACTGTCGTATGGCGTGGTCACTTTGATGTCGTTTTAACCTGTGCATTCAGGCTCAGGGCTAGTCCAAGAGCACACCCTGGACCTGATGTTTGAGACAGAATGTACCCCCCATCTAGTACATGCTTAATCTCTATTCCCTGATGCTTTCTGACTGACCAGGGACACCTCTGTCTCATCTAGATTAAATTTAAGTTTGTTCACCTTCATCTAGTCCACACTGACACTGGATACATGTCTAGGCCCAGAACACCTTCCTTGGAATCAGACAGAAAGGAGAAACACAGTGAAGTGTCATCAATGTACTGGTGGCACAGAACCTGAAAACCCCACACAAATTCCTCCAGTGATTTCATGTACATGTTAAATAGCATGGGGAACAGAACTGAACCTTGGGGTTCAGTTCTGTTCCCCAAGCCAACAGTGAGGATGTTGAACAGGATTATCCTAGTACCACCTTCTGAAGTCAGGCCTATAGGAAGGATCCAAACCACCATAAAACAGTACCTTCAAGACCCATGCCAGAGAGAAAATTGGGAATTATAGCATGGTCAATGGTATCAAAATCCATCAAGAAGTCCAGCACAACCAACAGGGTCATAATCACCTGACCAGTTCCCAGCACAGGTCATCCATCAAAGCAACCAAAACTGCATCTGTCCCATAACTAGGCCTGAAACCAGACTGAAATTGACCTAGATAATCTACTTAATCCAGGAGTTCCTGGAGCTGAATGAGAGCTTTCATCCAGGAACTCCTGGAGCACATTCCCCAAAATGGAATGTTGGAGACTGACTGATAATTATCCAGTACAGAGGAGTTCAAGGAGGACTCTTTAAATAAAGAAATAAAAAGGAGGCATTCAGGACTCCCTATTCAATCCTCCCTTAACTATTTTTATAGCCCGAAAAAGCAAAGGACCAGGACACATGTGGCGACCCTCATCTCTCCAAGGATCCTAGGACTGCACAAACTGAAACATATTGTCTTTCATAGGACAAACAGAAGTCAAAGTGAAATCCATAGGATCTGTGCCAACTACAGCATTTAAGTCAGAATGGATTGAAGCAACATTCTCTGAAATGTGTCCTACAAAATCTTTACAGCAGACCGTTCAATGTTTAGCCTCACTTTTTCATGGGCATATGTGCACAAGGCCCTTCACCACTCTAAACATCTCTCCAGATTGTGTTCAAACATAATGGCAACAAATAAAAAATAACCTCTTATCTGCCTTCTGGAAGTCCTTAAACATCTGCCAACCCAGGAGAGCAGTGTGTGAGAGACAGTGACCACTCCTAGGTAAAGGTAAAGGTTCCCCTTGACATTTAGTCCAGTCGTGTCCGACTCTAGGGCGCGGTGCTCATCCCCGTTTCCAAGCCGTAGAGCCAGCGTTTATCTGAAGACAGTTTCCGTGGTCACATGGCCAGCGCGACTAGACACAGAATGCTGTTACCTTCCCACCGTGGTGGTACCTATTTATCTACTTGCATTTGCATGCTTTCAAACTGCTAGGTTGGCAGGAGCTGGGACAAGCGACGGGAGCTCACTCCGTTGCGTGGATTCGATCTTACGACTGCTGGTCTTCTGACCTTGCAGCACAGAGGCTTCTGCGGTTTAACCCTCAGCGCCACCACATCCCTTTCTAGCTCCTAGCTAATGCATATTCTCCCTCTGTGACTCTGTCCTGTGAACCTCCTGTGGACTTCGCTCTCTTAGCAGGACAAGGGCCTCACTGTAAGTTAGAGGTGCTTCTGTTCAATCAAAAGGCAGATGAGGGAATAGGGATACAACCTGTGCTGGACTGGGTTTCTCTCCCCCTGAAAACTCAGGTCCACAGTTTGAATGTATTCCTGGATTAATCTCTGAGCCTGGCTACCCATGTTTTGGTGATGCCAGGAGTGCATTTGCACATTAGAACTGGTACGCCAACTGCACCCATTCCTTGAGATGCCTGATTTGGCTGCAGTGACATATGCCTTAGTTACATCCTGCATGGATCAGTGTAATGCAATTGACGTGGCCTTTGAAGACAACTTGGAAACTTCGGCTTGTTCAAAATGCAGCTGCCAGACTGCTGACTGGGGCCAGTCATAGGGAGCATATAACACCCCTACTACAACAACTGTACTGTCTGCCATTCCATTTCCAGGCCAAACTCAAAGTGATGGTTATTACCTATAAAGCCCTATATGGTTTGGATGCTATCCCAAGGACAGCATCTACCCATATGAACCTTCCAGGTCCCGAAGACCTTCAGAGGAGGCCCTCCTCCCAGTCTCCTTGCCACCACAGTGGCATTTGATGGGGACACAAGAGAGGGCCTTTTCTGTGGTTGCTCCCAGGTTGCGGAATGCTCTCCCTCAGAAGCTTAGATTAGTTCCTTCTCTTTTATCCTTCTGCAAACAGTTGAAGACCACCTCTTCAAGCAGGCTTTTAACAACCACAACTGAATCTCTGGATGCTGGTTTTAAGCCAGGCAAATTTGCTTTAATTGATTGACTGATTGATTGATTTCTATACCGCCCATCTGGCAACCCAGGCCACTCTGGGCGGTTTACACAGTACAATAATATAAAATAGTCAATACAATATAGATAACTGAAAATAATATCAATAAGACATTAAAATAAAATAATGAAAGCATGGTGGGGGGTTGAACATTAGCGAATATCTGGTTGTTTAAGTGCTGTTGTATCAGAGTATAATAGAGTCCAGGAAGGCCTGTCTAAATAACAGTGTTTTTAGTAATTGCTTAAAAATTCCCAATGAAGGAACCAGTCGGATTTTGGATAGGAGACCATTCCACAATTGTGGGGCTACTGCCAAGAAGGCTCGGTTTCTGGTCACTGTTTTCCGAGCCTCTCTCGGGGCTACACTCAACCACCCAGCCTGGGAAGATCTTATAGGACAGGCAGATCTGGTCGGAAGGAGGCGTTTTGTCAGATAACGAGGTCCCAAACCGTTTAGGGCTTTGTATGTTAATACCATTACCTTGAAGCTGGCATGGAAACGAACAGGTAGCCAGTGCAGGGCGGCTAGGGTGGGGAAGTATGTTGATGTCTTCTCACCCCACTCAGTAATCTGGCAGCAGAGTTCTGGACCTGCTGAAGTCTCCGTGACAACACCAAGGGCAGCCCCTTAGAGAGCATTACAGTAGTCTAATATTGAGACTACCAGTGCATGGACCAGCATGGTGAGGGACCTGGTGTCATGGTAGGGACACAGCTGAGCGGACCGCCTTAGATGGAAATAGGTGGTGCAGACCACAGATGCTATCTGAGATTCCATTGATAGTGCTGGGTCCAAAAGTACTCCCAAGTTGCACACCTCATCCTTCGCAGAAATAGTGACACCCCCCCAAAAAAGAAAGGGAAACACCCAGACCACAAACACTAGAGGCCCCCACCTGCAAGATTTACGTCTTGTCTGGGTTCAGCCTCAGTCTATTATCCCTCATCCACTGCAGCACGGCGTCCAGGCAGCACTCAAGGGATGGAACAACATCCACTGCAGAAGGGTGGAAGGAGATAGAACTGGGTGTCATCTACATATTGATGTTTTAAATGTTTTAATTGCTTAATGTATTTTAATTATGATTATAGTTTAATTCTTTTTAACATGTAATTTGTGTTTTTAATTTTACAAATTTTTCTAAAATCTCAATAAATCTTAAATAAAAACAGTAACATTTATAACATTAAAAACTGAAGGAAATCAGCATAATCAGATAAAACACGTTAATAGTAGACAGCCACATGCTAAAGTCTTTCCAAAAAAAGGCCTTTGCCTGCTAATGGAAGGGCAACAGGGAGGGGTCCAGAGTCCTTCCAAAGGCCTCCAAGGAGGCCCCCTCTAGTATAATAAGCCTCAAGGCAGCAGGACAGAGTAAAAGGCCTCCCCTTCAAATCTCAAAGTCCAGGAAGACTGGTATGGGACAACATAGTCTTCTGGATGCCCTTTGTTAATACTGGTAAAAGGTTACTACTTTAGTATATAAGCCACACTTTTGAAATCTAAGCAGAAGTCATAGTACTCAAACCGAATTCTTTAGCCTACTGACAACTGAAGTCATACAAGCTGTTGTTGTATTAAAACAGCAAGTATTTGAGGATGTTAAAGGCATTAACGACACTAATGGAAAAAAAAACCTCAATAGAATTCCAACACAATTAGAGATCTGGAACATTATTAATTATGCATGTTCACATAAATGTCTGAAAAAAGAATGCATGGCTTGGTTTCCTTCTCCTACAGAAGTATAGTGCAAAAGTAAAGTGACCTTAGTCATATTAATCATGTTCCCACATAAAGCAAAGATTTCAATATCACAGACAATGAAACTATATAAAATGTAATAATGTTGATCTTTTCAGAGAGTGACGAGGACCAGAAATACATGAGTTAATCAATACAATGCTTGGAGTATATTAGGAAGTACACACAGGATCTGGTTATAGCAATCTGATCAATCAACTAAAACAAATTTGGGGCACAAGCCAACATATACTTCTTTAGAAGACATCACCACTGAACTTAATGGAACTTCTTCCTGCATACACAGAACTAAGCCATTAAAGCTATAATACTGTATTCTGTTGAGCGACCTCTAAAAGTTCTTTATGGCCTTCAGTCTTTCAAAGTAGTTGTAAAATAACCTTGTGGAATAATTTTTAATCTGCTTTTAAAGAATGTAAGCTTTTCTTAAAAAAAATTTTTAAATTGTTTTAAATCAGTTTTTAATGAACATCTTATGTCTTTTTGTACACTGCTTTAAGAGCCATTGTGAATGGAAAAGTGATACAGAAGTAGTAATACTAAAAAGAATAATATCCAAATAGAATAGCTACTAACTTAAGATTTCTTGGATGTTATATCGCTACTGATACCATTTGAATAGTAATTACAATAGTATACCATCAGCTGTAACTCCTGTGTTTTAAAGCTAAATACTCTATTTATTTTCAGTTTACTACAGCCATAACTATCGAAGAATCTAGATCACAAAGTAGACACCAAGTCCAATATTTAAACAGCCACCACTTCTTATAGAGGAGCATGAACACTTTTGAAAGTAATTTTACAATTTATAGAGCAACTATTTCTGATTTTCCCAGCAGGAGCCATTTTAGGAAGCTGTATTTCTCAACTCATATTTTCGTAAACCTAAACAAAAGCTCCTACTGCAGACATACAAGTCTGATTTTATAGTTAAATTAAATTTAATTAAATTTGATTTTACTTGATTTTATTATTTTAAGAAGTTTGTAAGCCACCTAAAATACTATTTGTTTTTAGTTTTACACGACCCTATATGTATTTTAGTTTTACCCCAACTTAAGTGAGGTATAAATGTAAGAAATTAAATCAATCAATGAATCAATAATACAAATACAAATGGTCAAATACAAGTAAGGCACATTCCTATGAAACTTTCCAGATTTATCCCAGACTCATGTTTCATGTTTAGAAATCTGCCATGATAACGAAGTTAAACAACTTACCCTCATACTTGGGTAAGACAGATATTTGTACTGTAGTATAGCAGTGAAAACTTAAGTGCACACACTTAAGTCAGTAGCATATCCAGAAAATACTGAGATATAACAATGGTTACAACACAATATAGTCAAGGTCATCATGCCCTTAACCTAATTTCAAAAGTTGTCAATTCAGGCATCTGGAAACAGTAATATCTGCCTCATCCAGTCATAAGAAATGCAAACGGAAGTATGTATATGCATACATTGAAATGGAAGCAGCCACATCTGTTTATACACCACTTCCCAGTTCACGCTAAAATTGGAGATTTGATGGAATACCTTTTTCAAAAGAGTAGGAATGTGTGATCTTACAGATTTTGGTGAAACGAAAATCCCAACTTTCTTAAGCAATAATAACCAGTGGTGAGAGATGATAAGATTTCAAGCCCAACAACATATGGAGAGTCACATGTGGTGCATCCGCAGAAAGGGAGTTAAACCCTGCAGTTTTCTTCCAAATCCTCCTCACTTGCAGTATTAGTACTGAGTGGCAAAATTGCTTAAAATCAATAGTTTAAAGCAAGGACAAGTGACAGCATGTCTACAGCCTCTTACTGATGTGTACTTTTAAAATTCTTACACCACATTAAAAGCAAAAACATGTCAACAAATACAACATCCTTCATCGTTCTAGTTTTGGCCTTAGCCTCAATTAACTATTGTTTCTATATCTATTTACTTGTATCTCAACCCTAGATCTATTTACTTAGAAATGTGACTTACTGATTCTTACAGACCACTCCCCAGAGCAAGAGAATACGCTCTAAATATACAGATATTCAAAGTAATTTTCAAGAATGATGGAAACCAGGACAAAGCTAATGTCCCAACTGCAGTGCTATTGAAGGAAGACATTAAGGATCTTATTCCTTTTACTGCAGTATTAAGGAACACTTTCTCTGTTAACTCTGAAGAAAAGATTCTGGGTTTAATACACTGGTGAAATTGTTCTGAAGCAGCTCATCTGTGTGAAAACATGACTGCTGTCAGGCTGCCAAAATGAGAGCATACAAATACTAATCATACAAGCTCAAAAGGTCTGTGAGCTGCCTCAGCTTCAATGGCAGTAGTTCTATGGTTTGAATTATAATGGATTTTTAAATTAGACAATTTCCCTCTTTTTGACTGACTGCCTTGCTAGAAATATGCATTTTCTCCACATGCCACTAGCAATTTCCCCAACACCTAGAAGAAGCTGCAGTCCCGCTTCTAGTTACACAGAAGTGTAAGATACTCATTCCATTATCTTCTATTCTTTTACTCCCAACTTTTTTGGAAGTACAAAATCTGAAAGATAATATTTACAAAAAAACAAAAACAAAAAAAAACCCAACAACAAATCTCAGAGCAGTACTTAGTAACAATTCTATAAAATAACAAACATACATCATAGCCTGCTTTTTAAGTTTCAAGAAGTGGTAAAAAAAAATAAGCAGAACCACCACCAGAGGCTCTCTGGATACTGAATGAACTCCTAGGAAGAATATCAATTCTGAAAGAAACTCTGGTCCCCACTCAGCTCCCAACTGCCAGCTACCCTAAGATTTCAGAGCTAGAAGAAAATATTATCTAACCTTTGCCACTGATCAAAAAATCAAAGACTGCTAAGAGGCTAGACCCAGTGCCAGGTAGAAGAGGGTCATGACACTAGAGAGGCCACTTTTGCTTGGCCACTGGCTTACTTTCGTCTTCCCTCCTCATTCCTTTTTCTTTTCATAGCCTGTGTACTGGATTATAAGGCTACAGAAAAGGACTATCTAAACAGTTCGGCTGACCGCCAAAGAATTGATGCTTTTGAATTGTGGTGCTGGAGGAGACTCTTGAGAGTCCCCTGGACTGCAAAGAGAACAAACCTATCCATTTTGAAAGAAATCAACCCTGAGTGCTCACTGGAAGAACAGATCCTGAAGCTGAGGCTCCAATACTTTGGCCATCTCATGAGAAGAGAAGACTCCCTGGAAAAGACCCTGATGTTGGGAAAATGTGAAGGCAAGAGGAGAAGGGGACGACAGAGGACAAGATGGTTGGACAGTGTCACTGAAGCGACCAACATGAATTTGACCCAACTCCGGGAGGCAGTGGAAGACAGGAGGGCCTGGCGTGCTCTGGTCCATGGGGTCACGAAGAGTCGGTCACGACTTAACGACTAAACAACAACAAAACAGTTATCAGTACAATCCTTATAAAACCTGGAAACGTGTAAGGATTAAACAACATATCCTCAGTGACTTGCATCTGCAATATACAGACAAATTGGCCAGTCTAAGTATAAATATTAGGAGTTAAGAGTTACAATTCAAGTTTCACTTACTAGGGGTAATGCCCATAAAGTATAATGGGTCTTTACTCCAAATAACCATAGAAAGAATGTAATTGAACATGTTTCTGTCCCACCTTCTCAAAAGATCAAGGGGCTAATAGTGAGACAGTTCAGAGACACAATGAAAGCAATAACAAAGAACGGGCAGCAGATAAATATTGACATATAAAAACAAATACAGTCTAATACAGACTAAGGGTGTCAACATATGGTTCTAACCGAAACCAGTGGGATTAAGTTAGTGTGACTAACTCCTCATTGAGACTTAAATGCATTTTACGTACTTAATCCAGGGCCAAACCAGCAACTTTAAACGTTACAAATATTAAATGTATTTCCTCTTTCACGGAAATAATGCAACTTCTGTTTCTTTTAAACCCAAGTAGATAAAAATAAACAAGAGACAACAGAAAAAGACCAGTTTTTGTCAAAAGTCTAACAGTTGCATCTTCAGATGCTACAGGTGGAGGACGTAACAGAAGGCAAGGAATTTCACAAGCCAAAGCTACAGAGAAAGCTCTTTGGAAAACACTGTAAAGTTCTGCTTGAATTTACCTCAGGATAATCGCGTATGGACTGTTACTATGTCTTTCCACAGGGCCAAAACTGCCTTGTCCTATAGGAAAAATACTAACATCTTGATAACTTGTTTAAACAACTGCAATGCATTATATAAGGAGCTTGCCTTTGATGACTGTTCAAACTACAGTCTAGGGTGGATAAAATCAATGATTTTTTAAAAAATCAAATTGATTTAAATCACAATATAAATAAAAAAACCCATCAAAAACTATATTTTTATTTAAATCATTTTATTTAAATCAAATTCACCCTACTACATTTCATGCAAATATGGCAGCAAATTCACTAACCAGTATTCTGATGCCACCAGGATGCTGATGACTCTCAATTCTCTCTCTCCTTACTTTGTAATCCAGCAGGCAGTAACCATGGAATTCAATACATTGGGCTACAACGTGGGGTACTCTTCCTATTGGTTGTGTTAATGGTAGCTGCAATCCAACAACATCTGGAGGGCTACAGTTGCTCATCTCAATTTATTCCAAGGCAGCTGTTGACATTCTAAATCAGTGTCTGATGTCTATACAGATTGCATGGGGTGAACAAACTGAAGCTTAATTCAAAAAGAGATGTCCCTGCTCAATCAAGCAGACAAACTAGGAAACAGTGATTCAACTTGCTACCTCCAAGAAGGCAAGACTCAGGTAGGTATAATGGATGGGTAGCTCTGTTCTTTGACTCCCTGAGCTAACCTAATGGCCACTGGTCTGCAGCCTTTGCTCAGTCTCACATGCCTCCCACACTGCAGCCTTTGTTCAGTCCCACATGCCTCCCATAGAGGCAGCTAGCTACAAGTCTGCCCGAAAAATGACCTCCAAGTGGCTGGTTCCCAACAAGCCACACTTTTTTTTGAGGCCCTGACCTTATGTCTTTCCCAGTCCTCCAGGTATGAGGTAAGTCGTATGTCAAGCTGTCTCAATGACTGGATGACCTCTTATGGGCAATCCTCCAGCAGAGTGTGGGTGCAATCACCAGTATGACCAGCATCTGGCTTGGTACATATTGGGTAGGACCTGGTTCCTGTCCCTCTCTAGGCAGTTCAAGTCTGAACAATCCTTCTGACATCCCTCTCCCATCACCAGGCCCATCTCTCCAGCCTCTGCAGGTTTAAATAGCTTCTTGTCCCACCCCACTCTTGCACCTCGCTATATTGTCTGTTTGCTGAGCAACAGGGTGGCAGAGATGTGAGCTCATGGCATTTCTGTTCTGTCTGCCATGACTTTCTTTCACCTCACCCAGACTGTAACATTGGCAGCAGATCAAGCAGCAGGACTGGGCTATACATCCTCTTTGTTCTTTGTGCTGTTTGAGTTCTAGAGAAGCCTGAAGCAATGCAAGACTCCTGGCTTCATCAGCCAAGGTAGGTGTAGAGTGAGGGGCAGCTCCAGTTTGGGTGTACTCCTGTGTCTACAAATGGATGAAAGTCACCGAATCGCCTTTAATATATGTACAACTGGCCTTGGTCAGTAAGCTGACTATATCGTTCCAGGAACAACCTGAAGTGTTGGTTATGATCTAAAAAGCTCTGTACAGCTTGGAACCAGGCTACTGAAAAACCACATGCTCCTATGTGTGTCTGCCCCGTTTCTAAGATCCTTGAAAGAGACTTTTTCTACCGTGTTTCTCCGAAAATAAGACAGGGTCTTATATTAATTTTTGCTCCAAAAAATGCAGTAGGGCTTATTTTCAGGGGATGTTTTATTTTTTTTCATGGACAACAATCTACATTTATTCAAATACAGTTATGTCATCTTCTGGTTGCTGCAAAATGGTGGAGGGCAGGGTTTCACTTAACTAGGGCTTATTTTTGGGGTAGGGCTTATATTACAAGCATCCTGAAAAATCATACTAGGTCTTATTTTCAGGTTAGGTCTTATTTTCGGGGAAACAGGGTATATTGTGCCGTCATCAGCTTGGAACGCAAGAGAGAACTTTCTTGGTGATTACTACCCTGCATCAAGGAAGACCAGGCTACCTCCATCTTTGACACCCTTCAACAGCAAAATACATTTCTATTCAACAAAGCATTAGGGTCTTTAGAGAGACTTCTCAAATCTGCTGAAACAAGTTTTAACTGATGGATGCTGTTTATTTCTAAATTTTACTCATGTCTGTGACTTCATTGTATATTTTGATCATAATTTTGTCTTTTATGTTTTAATTCTTATGTGGCTAGCTGCACTGAATGCTATTTGTGGTGGAAAGGCAACATTCACAACATAAAAAATAATTGATATCAGATGCTAGGATCATCTTTTATCCACTTCTGAAGTAGACAGGATGGCTCTCAGATCATTTCAAAAGTGGCTTTAACCTGTGAAATCCTAAACAGCTTATAATTTTAAAGGATCACTTCCTCTTGTAGTAAACCTGATATAACAGCAGAGACTATTCTGAAGTCCCAAACCCAAAAGAAATGGGGAGATAAGAGTCCAGATATAGGTTCCTAATAGTCACAGAGCCCTGCCTGTAGAATCTTCTCCCCAGAGAAATTTATCTAGCAATGTCCCTCCTTCCTTTTAAATGCCATATATAAACCTAGCAAATACCCTGTTTCCCCTAAAATAAGACCTAACCTGAAAATAAGACCTAGTATGATTTTTCAGGATGCTCGTAATATAAGCCCTACCCCAAAAATAAGCCCCAGTTAAGTGAAACCCCGCCCTCCACCATTGTGCAGCAACCAGAAGATGATGACATGACTGTATTTGAATAAATGTAGATTGTTGTACATGAAAAAAATAAAACATCCCCTGAAAATAAGCCCTAATGCATTTTTTGGAGCAAAAATTAATATAAGACCCTGTCTTATTTTCGGGGAAACAGGGTATGTGCGTACATGTGCTAGAATTTATGTTCTGTTCTGTTCTGTCAATTTTATTTTATTTCACTAATTAAGTGATTCAGAATGAAAGTTAAAACATCTCCTTTAATTTTACAGATAGGCTTTCCTAACGTTCTCTCAATATTTGATTTATTCTTGAACTAATATTTTTTATTTAATTCAGCTTTTTCAAGTATTCTATAAGAAAGACAGAAAACTAACTCTTAACTCTCATACTCCAAGATGAAATACTTAGACTATCCCAGATTCGTATTCTGCAAAATAATTTACTGAAAACCAGAAATAGAAGATAGGCATTCCAGAATATTTTCACCAAGAGTTGTGAACAATACTGCAGAACACTGACTTCTTGACAAATATGAAATGGGTGAGACCAACATGGACCCAATAACCCTTTCCACCGGCCCCATTATAATACTCTCCTGTCTCATTAATGTGATGTGTTGGGACAAAAGAATATCAATATTCCATGCTGTTTTTCAGTGAACCATGGAGCCAAGAGGCAGAAATAACTTTGAGTCCTTGATTGCTGGCTTTTTTTTTCTAAGTGTTTTCAAATGCTTTTTAATTATTATTGTCTAATTAATTACTGGATTTTAAATTATTATTATATGTTTAATTGCTTTTAACCTTGTAATTTATGGTGTTTTTAGTGTGACCCTTTTTTAACATTGTGAGCTGCCTTGGAGCCCTTCATGCGGAGAAAGGCATCTTATAAATGATACCCAATAATAATAATAATAATAATAATATAGTTGTCAGTAGGCTGGTCCCATGGGAGGGCACAGCACTTCTCTTCCCCCCCCCCAAAATACAATACATGTAAATTTAACCAAAATTCTAATTTTACTTGCTAACCGTACAAAAACTGAATTCCCTTGGGTTCAGAGAACTCCTAGGATTCATTCAAAGCAATTGTTTTCGTACTTTTGTGAATGACAAGTTTGGAACTATCTGTAATTTTCTGCAGGACTAAGAGCTGACAGATGTTTGGTTTTCAAAGCAAAATATTATTATTTCTTCTTCTTAAGAATCTAAATTACGAGATAACTGTCATTTGCAATTTTCTATTCCTAATTTCTTCATAATTCCTATATAACAGAGGCCAGAATCCTGTTTCAGATTTACATCAGTGTAAGTGCAATAGTGAACTGCTGCTGATTAATGAGTTGCCAATACATTCACAATCCTGCAACTAGTAATTCCTTAAGAATGTGTTCAGCAGAGGCAGTTCATTGGCATGGTTTATATAATTACACTGACACTGGCATAAATCCACAGTAAGATTTTGGGCAGTGAATTTATACCATATGAATATAAGAATCATACTAACTCATGGAAGTTTTCATTTTTGAGAGCCACTTTGAAAATTGTGACGAGGATGACAAAGAACATAAAGGTCAATGGCCAGGATGTACGGTAGTTGCTAAAAATGTAATGTTTCCCAATTGTATGATGGCAATTAGGGAACATGACAGCACATCTAAAGCAATAATAATAATAATAATAATAATAATAATAATAATAAAGATATTCTATATTATTTTAAAGTACAGTGTGAGTTTTAATTGTATTATGGCTTTGGGTTTGCGACTGTAGTTTGTTTGCAACAGGGTGGATTTGATTTAAATTATGATTTAAAATTTAAACATGGATTTTTTAATTATTTATGTTTTTAAAAATCATTTTTTAATTTAAACAGTGATTTAAATTAATTTGATTTTTAAAAATCATTTATTTTTATCCACCCTAGTTTGCAATTTTGGAAGCACTGTAAATCCCAGATTCTTGATCAAAATGCCAACACTCAAGCTACTAACTTTTCTTCCTGCAATTCTGATAGAGGATAGATATGAGCTGTTTAAGAGGAGATCTAAAAATGTATGTTTTTCCTTGGATTCACCCGCATTTATAAAGTTATGAATGAGGCACATTCATCTTTAATAAATGGCAAAGAAGGGTTTACCATGTCATACTTTAAGGAATACTTCATTATTGACCTTGGAACACTTGCTCCAAATGGAAATAGGAGTGGAATGCCTTCAGAAAGATGAACATGGTCTGTTTCCAATAGACCAGCAATGGCGAACCTATAGCACGCGTGCCACAGCTGGCACGCAGAGCCCTTTCTGTGGGCACGCGAGCCATAAGTCTAGTGGAACAGGCAAAGGAAGCTACCTCCTTGAACAAGGAGACGCCACAGCAACGCCTCCAGGAGAAACACCTCTTCTGGGCACCAGGCCACTTGTGCAGTTCTGCGGGAGCTCTCATGTGGTCCTTGGAGTAAGTGGGGTCCACTGAGGATGTAACTTCCGCTCCTCGAGTGGCGTTGGGAATAAGCAAGAGGCAAGCATAAGGGAAGGTAGTGAGAGCTCTGAGTGGAACATGAGTGGGGCTCTTCCTCTCTCTGCGGGGCTGTTTCTTTAAGGGAGGAGGGCAGAAAAGGGGGGGGGCTTTTGCTCATGCGACAGGACGTACTCTAGCCAGGGTGTTACGGGTGACAGACTCAGCTTTCTGTCCAGATCTCCTCTTAAATGGCTGGGCAACTTTGCTGCATTATAACTTGGTCAATTGTGCCGTAGGATAGGGCCTGAAGGGCAAGAAGGTTCTCATCCTATTCTACATAATGGATTCCCAATTTTGTTGTCACATGTGAGATAAGCCTTATAGCACACTTGTCATATGGGAGTCAGAACTACGTTTTGTCTACCTTTCCCATCCAGTGCTGTTGTCTGTGCCCTGCAGTTGGGTAAGATTCTGTCCATTAAGCCTAGTGTTGGCACTTTGAAATAAATAAGTTGGTTTTGTGTTGCACTTTGGGTACTCGGGCTCAAAAAGGTTCACCATCACTACAATAGACTATCAGGAACAAATCATGTTCTTAGCAGAGAATTTCCTAGAAGACAAGTAGATATTTATGCACAGATAACCAAAATGAAACAGTATAACCTAAAGCCTATAAATATAAACATAATCAGTACACTATGGTCTCCCAAGGGAAATGGGAATAACATGAGAAAGGCCTTGCTTCTCCCAAGGCTAAATGCCAATCCCTTCAGTGGATGGCATTCTTCTTTCACTCCAGAATTGCAAAGGCTGAGAAAAGGACAACTATTAGAACCGGCAAGGCCACACCAGTCGCAAAAAATCTAGCCCATTCCCCTTCCACACACACTTTTACACCAGAATGTGGATAATACAGAGAAATTCCTCTTGGGAAACCATGGCTGCCCGCGGGGCAGGGTTTTTTTTTGGATAGCCCAAGTTACTTCTGCCTGCTCCGCTTCACATCCTCCCCGTCAGCGAGTCCTTCGCCCAGTTTGTCAAAGCAGACACGAGCAAGCCGATTCACAGCGCCAGGCCACAGAGGCGCCGACTCCTGTTTCTCAGGCGAGGAAGAAGGGCAGGGCGATCGCTCGCCGGAGACGGGCATAAGCCACACATGCCGACAGGCCCCTATTTTCCCCTTACACACTCCTCCTCCTCCTCCTCTCCAATGATTCCAGCCTGCCCCACGCGAGCGAGGGGGTCAAGCACGGTTGGGAAGACGACATCAAAGTTTAAGCCCCCGCCCAAGGATTTCCCAGCCCCAAATCCGCGCTCCAGCCGCCGCTTAAAAGAAATAGAGAAGGAAGGGATCCTAGCCGCTCCCCACGGGTGCCGACGGATCCCTGTCCTGTTACACCGAAGGCGCCTGAGGCGACGAGGAGAGGAAAGAGGGGCGGGCCGGCGGAGGGGAAAAGAGAGCTCCGGGACGAGCGATGGGGCTGTCCTGGGGCTGGAGGGAGGAAAAAAAAGGGGGGGAAATCATGGGCCGGGCAGAAGTAACGCTGAGGAGACTGAGAGATGGAGGAATAACAGGATAGAGAGCGGAGGGAGGGAGGGAGGGAGGGCGAAGGCAGATGAGGGGCTCCGGAACCAGCCAAGGCGTAGGAAGGGCAGCTTCGGGTGTGTGCGCGTGTGCTTGTGCGTGCGTGTGCGCGTGCATTAGGGAAGGGGGTGGGGACCCCTCCTCACGCATTCAGCCTCCTCAGCGCGCCTCCGCTTACCTCGCCAGGGTGACCCTCGACTCGCTCTCCCTCCTCCTCCTCCTCCTCGTCGTCGTCCTCCCCCCTGACCGACCGCCCGCCCCCGTCGCCGCCAGTTAAGTCCCCAGCCACCGCTGGCCTCCACAGCGCTCTACCTCATATCTGTCGGGTCCCCCGGGTGTCCTCCTCACACCCACGGCAAGGACGACGGAGGAGGTGGAGGCGGCAACGCAGCGACAGCAGCAACCGGCGCAGCAGCGGCGGCTGTAAAGGCCATCGCCTGTGCCAGACGCACCATCCCCTCCCGCGTCTGCGCCTGCCAGAAGCAAAGCCGTCTCCGTCTCGGGAAGGGGGAGGGGGGAACGACCCACCAGCCCACTCGCCCGCCCGCCCGCCGGGCTCCCTTCTCACACACCCGCTGGATTACTGCGCAACCCACCGAGAGGCTCAACTCCCGAGGCAGCCAACCAAGGCTTCTCCCACGCGAGAGATCCTCCCCTCTCGGATGACGGACGCGCCCATCCGCCATTAGGGAAGAGGGGAATGCCACAGAGTTCATCGCTTTCAGGGATACATTTATAACGAAGCCCCCTCAAGGCAATGCGATGGGCCCGGAGTGCGTTGATGCTATTGTTCTGCGGAGCAAGAAGACGACCTGGAGAACCACCTCGGTTTCATTCAAAGGAAAGGGAGAAAAGGACTGACCTAATGGGAGAAGTTACCAAAATGTGGTCATGTGCTTGGATGACCTGAGTCAGCATTTTAATTCTATAAAAATAACACGTAACGAAGCATCAGCACTTTCTATTAAAAAGAAAGTATTAAGCTTTGGATATGACTATTGCAGGTTTTTTTTATTACGACTCCTTTAGTAATTGGAGAGACTGCACGCAGAGACCAATGAGGTTTTCCGTACTGCGTGGCATGCTGGGAAATGTAGTCTTCATTCCGGACGCGAGGTGACTGGGAAGCGTTTGAATGGAGGACTCCTCTCGTATCGTTCCGCCTCCTGTGTAGAGTGACACAGCTTTTCGCCAATTGCGAACTGCCCTTTCGCAGAGCCGAGGTTTAGGGTTTTCAAAGCAGGATTCACTCTCCCGCGAGAGTCAGAAAGAGACAGAGAGGGGCCTAAGAAAGGTAATGGGTTTGTCATGGTAACCAGGGGCTTTTTGGCTGCAGTGCGGCGAGGGGCTAGACAGGGGAGGTTAGGGGGCGTGGGTGTGGGCAGTGCATTTGCTGACCGTGTCTGTTGGCTTCTTCGGCCAGCAGTCGCCAACGCCATCACATTGACCAGCATCCCTTCCTTGCCTGGGTGTCAGCCCTCCTGGAGAAGGGTGAGGCTCTTTTAAGTGGAGCATTCCCCCCTCTATTGCTCGACTCAGTGCCTTCTCTTTTAGTCGTAATTGAGAAAGTTGGGGAGTAGGGACCTTGTAACCTGCAGTAAATAGAATGAAGTAATGATACTATAGGAACGGCATGTGTTCTCATTATTTTCTCTTTTTCTTTGATGATCTGGAGGTTCTGGGAGTGCCTAACACTAAATTAAATATACAGTGGAACAAACCAAACTGTTTAAATAACGGGGCGGAGAGCAATTTCCAATGTATGGTGAAGACTACTAGGTTAAGTGAACAACCCAACCTGAAGGATTCAATTGGGTGCACACTTATTTGGAAGTATTTCCTGCATGGGATTGTGCTGGCGAACATTAAAAAAGGTCTTCACCCTCCCACGAGAAAGAGAAGGGCTTATAAAATGGAAAGGTCTTTGCCATATGCAAAAAAGCATGCATCCTTGGTGCATCTTTGAAAGTCATGGTGTCACAGGTTAAAAGACCCTTTGCTCTCTACTTACATCCAAAGTAGAGCTTCCAGCAATGACTGAGCAAATTCATGCAGGAATAGATTTCTTTTTTCCTCCTCATGGCACTGCTATAGGACACAGAGACAAAAAATAAAAGTATCAGGAAAAGAGGAAGACCAAATGCAAGATGGACTGACACACACACCCCAAAGGAACCCACGGGCTTTTGTTTACGAGGGCTGAGTCCGGCAGTTGAGAACAGGACATTCTGGAAATTGTTAATTCATAGGGTCACCATACCTTGGAAGCCACTTGATGGCATATAACAACAATACATCAGAGGAGGGGGGGTGTACCAAGAGCTGTATCTCCTTTCATATACAGCTAATATAATTCTGTTGTGATTCCTGCCATCAAAGCTCCCTATGCGGATTTTTATGCAGTAAAAATCTGCTAGGCTAAATCAAATCATTAGTCACAGCTAGAGTAGACTTATTGAGTGAATGGGAATTACATAAATGTTGTCTTAGCAAATCCCATCCATTCAGTTGGTTTATTCTAGCTAGAATGTGGCCTGCTATGTTAATGGATGAATAATTGGCAAATAGGTTTGGAAGTGTGGGAGATAATGGCAGGTTATATGAGAATAGAAGGATGAATGAAATAGGGCAGGTAACATCAGTTAATCCTTACTAAAGCTGTCTTAACCATTAGAACAGAAAGCTACTAGCTTGCTCAGTGAACAGTAAGATGTTTCCAAATGCATACCGTCCCATTGCAATGTGTGTGTGTTTTTTTTTTAAGGGAGAGTTTCACAAATGACTCTTACAAGTAGCTTTTATGTCCAGAGGAGGTAGATATGTTAGCCTTGTGGCATCTTCATGGCTTGCATTTATTATGACAAACTTTATTATGACAAACTTTAGTGAATTACACTTTTTTTCAGATATGTGAAATACTGAGTCACAGGTACAGTACCTGTAAACATGATTGTAGGGAGTTATATCCTCTGTTCCCCTTGTCCATCTCAGTTTGTTGACAGAGTTCATTGGAACATCACTTAGGATGTAGTTTTACATTTTTACAGGATGTGTCTTAATCCTTGCCATTTGAATCTTGCAAATTGAACGTGCAGTTTAAAACATTTGTGCTTTTAAGGAAGGTGCAGTTAGGGTCAATATTGCCCCATCTGTCTTTCAGGCAAGCTTGCTTATTATTACAACAGTCTCTCAGCAAGGACCCCAACCAAGTAACCCTAGTCGTCTTCCGAACATGGTCTGAAAAGCACTAAGCTTTCCATTCTGTTCCTTTCGTCTGAGAAACTCCAGTGGATAAACAATTTGCTAGTAATACCAAATCAAGCTTTAGCAATAAGAAAAAAGTGTTAAATGTATTCCTAATTTTTCTTTTAATGAAGTGTTATCAAAGAAGGAGATAAGTTTTTCTGTGGAACTAATGTTGACAATGTGGCATAACTTTCAAATAAAACGGTGCAAATAAGATTGTATAAAATGAAGCTTTAAAATCTAGTATTAGTCAACTAGAATAGGCCCATTAAATAAGTGTGGATTTAGTGAGTCAGTTCCTCCATAAACCCCATTGATTCAATGGGCCTACTCTAGTTGCAACTTACTATCAGATTTCAGCCGCCTCCTTTGAATAATTTTTTCATCTGTCAGAAGCACTCATTGTGAGATAGATTTTGTTTATAATCCATTAATTTATTTCTCAAACCCATATTCTCTTCTTTTGCCATTTCTATTTGGCATATTTATTATATCTAAAATCTTTGCTTTGAAGTTTGTCTATAAACCTTGTTTGTATTTACTTATTTCATTTCCTTGCCTATATTTTAAAAGTTATTATGAAGGGCTTATATTGGCAACAGAATTCATCTGGAGAAGAAGCAAGTTTTATCTTCCTTGAAAAGGTAACACAATCCTGTATATTTCTACTCCAGAGTATGTCCTTTTGAGTTTCAGTCAATGTAGATTGGAGACTTATTTACTAAAAGGAAAAGTTGAACCAGAATTGGATTGAGGTGAATATCCAGATCTTTTATGGAAGTTTGTCCGTTTCAGATATAGTAGTAAATTATAGTTTGACTGAACCATTGAATCTTACTACACGAGGATGGCAGGAATCATATTAATTTGAAGCATAGTCCCAGTGATCAAGTCATGGGTATGAACTGAGTCATAGACCTAAATTAAATTGCTGGTTAATGGAACTATACAACAAATATTTTTGCATTTAAACTTACATTATCACACCTATTTTCTACATAGCCTAAAAGAATGGATTTGTTTGTAAAACAAACTGCTTTTCTCAGAGTAGAACATGATTTGGATCTGAAACAGTGTGGAAACTCTGAGTAATTGCATGAATTGGAGGAACTGAAAATCGTGTTTCTGCAGAAATGATATGTACACATGTGGAGTAGGTTCTGTGTATTGTTTTGCATTAATATAATTTACTGCTGACAACACATGGTGACTCTTTTAGAGAGTTACAACACACTGAATGATACAGTTGCAACATTGGCAGTATTCAATCATTCTAGAACTTGGCATGAACATACAGTAGTTACAGGGAAGAAACTGGCCGAGCCCCAGCCCTCATTGCTTTACTCACTTAAGCAGCTAAATATTTGAAGAGGAGAAGGGACTGACTCTAGTCTCTATCCATGAGCAATAAGACAGATTTTCCAGGGGTCTTGCTGACATGTAGAAATTTTCCTATACACAAGCAGAAATCTCTGCTGTTTGCACTTGTTGATTACATGAGCAAAGCAATGAGGGAGGAGGGGGGCTAGCTTCCCCACCCCAGCCCCATAACTACACCAATAATTCTGGATTTCAGAATGACTGAATAGGGCTACTGTAATCCAGAGAGAAGAAAGAGCCCAGCCTTCTAAATATGCTAAACTTCAGTGGCTAAACATAAGCTGTTTTAGTACCTCTGATTATGATGCTGTGCTGATATGATGCATTTATATTTATATTTATAGGCGGGCCACTACTCTGGGCAGTTCACAAAGAGTAAAAGAACTCCCAGTCCCACTCCAACCAAAAGCAAACGTTGTTCCAACAAAACGAAAAACCCCAATGGCAACAGCTAAACAAAGATAAGGTTTAAACACAATGGGTCAACAAATTATATGTAAAGGAGTTTTTAATATGCCAAAGTTACTGTAAAAAATGAGATTTATGAAATTACTTGGCAGTAGAATGCTACTTAAATCAATGCTCCCTTACATTTAAATTGAGGACAGTGAATGACTCTTAACCACTGCTGATAAAACCATCCTCATGGTGTACCTTCTGCATTTTCCTTACATTTCATATTTCCCTCCTCCCCATGTTTATCTAAATTTTTGTCTGCTGAAGCTACACTTCATGCATCTGAAGAAGGACTACAGTGCATGAAAGCCAAGTTAACTTGTTATTCTATTGGCAATGAGTCCCAAACAGACTTTAAGTAATTTTGAGTTTCATTTGCTCCCATTATAAAATATTCCCTAAGGAATACCATCTAATCATGCATGTGTTTTTAATTTGCAGTACATGGATGGTTTACATAGGATCCATGAACTTAGTGTAAAAATGATTTTCTGAAGAACATCTACTTCTACTGCAATAAAATTAATTGTATGCAAAATTTTATATGGGGGGGTCTAAAATGTATGGAAACAAAAATGTGAATTTTTCTCAATGGTGCAGTGGTAAATTTGTTATGGGATAGGGTGTTGCCCATGGATTTAGAAGGCTAATCCCCTGTCCTTTTGAGCCTCCCCATCTATAGACCATATCAACTGATAGGTTAAGCGATCCCTGCTCACCACTATATGTTTATTCCAGATAGTTTTCTCACCATATTTGCTTTTCCCTAATAGAGGTGACACTTAGGATTTATTACCTTATTGGTATATAACACGATCCCCTCTGTGGCTACTAGTATTGCTAAAATATATATGTTGCATGATAAATTGTAATATAGCTTGTTTCTTCAGCAAGGTCGCCACGTATGTTGGACGTTCTAAAGAAACGTTCAGTTGCATCTGTGTTTCTTTTCTGTATGCCCATGCAGCTTCCTTGGATCATGACATTTTCCTGTTTTTCCTGTTTATAGTGAAAATATTGGATTTATTTTATACATAAACATTGGCATATATGCAACATATATGTTTTATAAGGTGTGTTTCATATCAATCCACTGCAGGATAACTTTTCTGTTGCAAGAGACAACTATGTGAAAGTACAAGTTAAAGCCTGTGCTCTTAGCCGGATTGATACAAAGGTATTTATGCTACTTTAATAGAAAGTTGAGATGTGTTTGTTCTTCCTGTGAGTCTGCTGTCAGCATATACAAATACATAAAAATAATTTTAACTCATGTTTGTTGCAGTTTTTTATGCATAAGTAGAAAGTACATGTGTAAGTCACAGTCCTTTTTTAAAGGTATTTTTAGTTGGAAGCAAGGTTCCCTTTATTTAGTGGAATGTAGTACCAAATAAGTATTTATAGAATTGCAGCCTTATGAGAAAAGGTGATTCCATTATTTCTCATCTTTCGCAAGTTTATATTCAATTCATACTTTGGCCTAATAATTCTACTCCCACTTTAGTGAGATCTATTTTACCCAAAAAAACAATATCATATGGATGAGGAAGACAAAACCTTAAGGCACAACAGTTGGTTTACAGGTCACAGCGCTCAGTTTAAAGTTGCTCGAAATAACTTTCTCTGTGCAGGAAATGATAACATAATGGATAGAGCAGCTTATCACATGAATTGTCCCCTTTGTATACAGAATTTCTGTTCCACCACCAGGAATGTTTTCAATTGATGTGAAGAATCTCTAAATAATAGGAGAAATCCTTGTGGTGAACTGCTTTGCATGTTGGGGCTGCTTCAGCAATCTCATAGAGGCCGTTTCAGATGCCATCCCTATAACTTCTATTACATGTAAATTGCCTCTAATAGCAGCTTAAGTGAATGCTATCTGCCCACACTTAAAATTTAACCACCCCCTTGGGTGCTTGTCTAGTCCTGTGAAGATCAGTTGAGCAGCACATATCTGATCTGTTGTAAGATCAGAGTTACAGTATGTAAGGTCTATCTAAAACTGTGTGTAGCATACAAGCCTGTGCATTATTTACTGCTGCTGAATTGCTCAAGTTTATTACATGCTTTTAGTTCACCATGTTAAAATGAAAATTTAAAACTGATGTGAATAAAATTTTGTTTTATTTGTTAGTGTGCACATGTTTTATTTGAGATTGATCACTTCTGAAACTAGAACCTGAACCATTTGTGCTGCAGTTTTATAAGCACATATCAGGGAATGTGTCCCATTTAATTCCGTGGAGACTAATGTCTGAGGAAACTGTTGTCAATTACCTGGAAAATAGGGCAAGATTTTTCAAAATTAATAGAAATAAGTTGTAAGTGCAGGTTGGCTGAAATCCTGTTACACCACTCTGCCTGTGCAATGGGAATGATGATATCAGCAGTGACAGGTTGCTACTGATTAAAGGCTTCCTTTTGCAATATTGGGATCCACACAGCTCATAAACAATGTGATGAAATCATATGCATCCCAAAATCACTAATGAAACCCTTTAATCTCTATCAGTCTGTCGCTGCCAATTGTGTTATTCTTGTTGTGCTGGCGAATTGCACCCACAGGAGCTCAACCAAGACTTCATAACATTTAAATAATTTGATTGAAAATATAGGGATTTTATCAGTGCAAATACATCCAGGATTATAAATGCTTGGGAAACTCTCAAGTATTTGTGATTACATTTTTCTAGGCAAAATGATTTTTTTTATATTTAGAATAGACTGCACATCTATTATTAAGCTTTTGTATGACATCCAGTTTTATATTGTTAAGGATATTAGATTTATGGCCCAGTCCCATTAATTACTTTGAAGTAACTCTTGAAGTTTGATGTTGTTTATTTCCTAATAACTGGTCCAGCCTTCCTCCTCTCTCTGATTCAAACTTTTCATCTTATTATTTTGAGTGATCAGAGAACTGAAGGCTATTTTAAAAATGGTCTGGAAGGAGGCCATGATAGCAGTTTACTGTTGTAACATGTATTTATGCTAACCTTGACATTAGACATTCTGACTGTTAATTGAATTAGCTTTTAACAGATATCAAGTTGAAGAAGGAATTTCTTCCCGTTGGGAGGGAAATTGCTGGTGTTGTTTTGGAAGGTGAGTATACATAGCATTGTTTTTGGAGATTAATATTATTTGAACTGTACAACATTGAACCATTAATCTTTTCTATATAAAACTGGTCTCTATATTCTGTGATATTCTCCTAACATTTTGTTACATGTCATGGAAACTCACTGGGATTGTGAAACTGGTAAAACCACTCCTTAAATAGCTCACATACTCTGAAGGCCCTGTTAGGGTCACTATAAGTTGGTTCCAACTTGAAGGCACATAATAGCATAAAGAGTGACCAGAGTACAAACCCAAAATGGACCATGCAGACACTAGCAGGGTTGCTCCTTAATGACCAAGGAACAACTGATGCTTTCCCAAAATGCATTGCTTTACCAAAGTGACATCTCAGTAGGGAAACAATATTTTCCTCCTCTTGTAAGAGTTTTTAAAATGTATCATTATTATTTTTGCCTTGCGAATATGGTTGCATAGTGCACTATAGACAACTGAAAACAATCAAGGCTAAAAGAAAATCCAGCCCTAGAAACAACTAAGCAGGTACAACCTCAAGAATATAAGTAAAAGCTGCAGAAAAATGCTTCATAAAACCAAATTTCAGCATCTGACAAAATTGGTTCATATTCTCAGCAGTCTGTTGTGAGGAGGAAATTAGCTTGCCTCACTGACTTTTTTTTATGAAGGGAATTCAACAGGATGGACCACCTGAGAACTCTCTGGTCATGGTCCAAACCAATGAATCTGCAGTTCATTGTTAACATGAACCCCTAGTGCTTCAGGCTCACTTGCTCCATTCCTTCTTCATACTGTTGGGAAGGATATCAGAAGCTTCCACTCCTGATTTCTTCAGGCCAAAAACAGCATTAAAGAGTGCCTGAGGGAAATGCTTAACTAATGTGAGTGTCTGAATATCCTAGCATGAGCTTCTTACCTCTAGGATTTCTTTCCAGTTTGATTTCACAAACCTGGAAGGACCATCTCAGGCACCTTTGTACAATGTTAACATGCTTTCAGCTTTAGTTACAGGTCATCTTTAATGTCTGTGTCTAGCCTCAGCTGAGCACTGTGGTTTGAATTTTGTGACCTGTCTCTCTCACCCTCACCCCCACTGTTGTTTGTGAGAACAAACCAGGATATGAAACCAGTACAGTCGTTAGCTCAGAAGAAGTGATAGCTTTAGGTCAGAAAGTGTTCCCTCAGTTATGCTGGTAGTGACCTTGCAAGTACTGCATTTCACTGTGCTTTGTGATATATCTGATTTGCATGAGCCCATTGGCATTCTTTGCCCTGTAGATTCGTTTCTATAGGGGTGCTGCTTTCTGCTTATGGATCAGAAAGACATCCACGAGGAAAGATATGTCTTTCATGTAAGTTGAATTCAAAGTTCAACTTGATGGCATTTTCCTTTCGCTAATCTTTCCTTCCAAGAAATGCAAACTTCAACCCACCACCACAAATTACAACCTGTCTTGGTCTACTGGAGCAGACTCCTAGCTCTGCCGAAAAGAGAATATTTGCTTTGCTTTTCTATTCTATTGACTGTATTATGTCCATAAGCCTTATTGTCACACTGCTAGTATCCTATGGGAGATCAGTATGTACACCTAGAAGACTATATATTGTTAATGATTATTATTGGGTATGTTTTTTTTAAGTACTTTAATTTTGTTCATTTTCCCCCCAAGTTGGACATAAAGTAACCTCTTTCCAGCCTCATGATGAAGTGGTGGGTAAGTTGCAGTTTTATTCCAGCTGCTGAAGCTTTTCAACTATAGGAACTGCATTAGACTATAAGCATCTGTTCAATAACTCCTGTGTTTATGATAAGTTAACACTTGATTTTGGATAGTTCAATAAGAACATTATTTCCATCCCTCCATCTGCTAAAGTTTCCTTTCAAGTCTTTGAATGATTAAAAGCTAATGGAAGCACTGTTGACATGGGATTATTTATTTGTAACCTTTATCTCCCACTGTTCCTCAAAGCAGCTCAGAGTACTATTTTTACCTTCTCAACACTGTGCCCTGGTTCACACATAATGATAAGCTAGGATTCTGAATTAACCCTCACTCATCTTTTACGAGGAGCATGCTTGTGCACACTACCTAACTCCTCCTACTACAAAAGAGAGTATCTATGGAAACCATCTTAAATTTTTGATTTGTTTATGTTGTGAAACCAAGAACCCTGACCTGTCTCTCCCCCAGGAAGCCTAATTAATACTGATTTCTTAAGAACTCACATGAGACTTTGAATACACTTTTGAGTAAGCTTCCAAGAAATGGGCATAATCTTAAATTCATTTCAAGAATTTACTAACTATCATTTACAATGCCTTTTAATTAGACCTCCTTTCAGACATTACATGATTACATTTCTTTGGTTCTTTTTCCAAAACATGTTTTTTTAAAGAGGGGGGGCGAAGTGAAGGCATGATCCTGAGTTCCCCTGTTATCATTGCAGCAGAGAGTCTCAGGCAGTGCATACAGAATGTTCCCAAGCTATATCTCTTGCAGCTGCATAACATAGAACTAAAGGATGCCAAATGTAAAATGTAGTATTTGAGCTTAGAAATGTAGTACTTGTTCCACATCTGCAAATATACTTGGCTTGAACTGGTTTGTTTGTTTGTTTTTTAAATTTCATAGGAATTCTGCCACTGGATTCAGAAGAGTCTGGTTTGTGTGAAGTAGTTCTAGTTCATGAGCATTATTTAAGTAAGTATCTTCTATTAACAAACACAGGAGAATTGAATTCAAGTAACATTTTTAAAAATTACTTCCAGAACTTCTGTTTAATTTATAGATAGTGAACAATGTCCAAGTATCATTGAAAGTTTATTACCATACTCTGAAGTCTTAAAAGTTCTGTGTAATTGGATTTTTCCTAAACAATAACCGTAACATACTATTAAGCAACTTGATGTTCAGACTGAGACCCCAAGAGCTGACTCATCCATTTCTCTTAAACTTCCTCTCTTGTTAGTTCAGTCAGTTCTTTCTGCAGGATGACCTTGAAGCTCCCAACATTTCAGGATTTCTAAAAAACTGTCACCCATCTTTTGAGCTTTGCAATTTTTTCAGCCTTCATCTTTCATTCTTAAGCCTTCAAGTTTTCTTTTGGAAGAACTGCTGCGTAAGAGCTAGTTCATTAGGAACTCATTTAACAAAGTATTCGTGTCATATTATTTATATGGTGAAGCCAGATACGTTCCAAGCTGCTACGTGTAGGTGCGTAATGGTAATTTAAATTAGTTGTCAAGGTGGACAAGCATGTTGTCATCTGCAATAAAAGTTGCATCTACCTAGCCACTGAGGCTTGGATGAGTATTGCAGTGCAAATGTAGAACGCACATTAGCAGTCTATTTACATCAACAGACATCACAGGCTTTTCAGTTTTGTCTGTTTCCCTTGCTGGATGGAAAAAGTGGTCTTTGTTGGGATATTTGAACTGCATACTATGACAATGCATTTATTATTAGTAGTACTCACTACAAAGTAATTGTGTGTGCTATTAAATCAATTATGATTTATGGCAACCCTTTCCAGGGTTTTCTAGGTAGAGAATACACAGAAATGTTTGTCCATTCCCTCCTTCTTGGGGTACCCTGGGACTGTGCAGCTTGTCCATCACTACACAGGCTGGCCCTTATCCCTCATGGCACAGTGGCGAATCAAACTCCCAACCTCTGGCTCCATCACCAAATACCTAATCCATTGAGAAATCCAGACAGCTACTACACAGTAAGAGATAGCAGAAAGTGTATCGTGAAGAGGAGATTACTATTCAGAAAATGTCACTTGTATTACATTAACGCAAGTCCTTTGGCATGCTAAAGGATCTCACTAGATTGTTTACCTTTCACATTATAAAGAAGCTAGCAAGTGTCCATAAATATCTGGATTACAAACACTTACTGTGCCTTACTAGGACTGTCTCCCAATTTAAAAAATCTTTACTGATTAATCAGATATTTTAGTCACTTAATCAGTTGTTTAATAAAATTTGTATGTGGGTAAAAACAACACTTCTGAATAAGAAGGTCATACACTCTGTTTTTACATGATGCGTGCGTATGTTGTGGCAGGCATCATCTCACGAGATGTGTTTCCACTTGGAATTAATTAATTAATTGATCAAGTAAATTAGCATATAAATATAAACAACACTTCTGACACAATAAAGCATAAACTCACAGCAGGACTGGCAGTAGTGGCAGTTTTCATACATTAAAGATTTGCCCCCCATCCTGAGGCCCCCAAAGGCTTCCCCAGGATGAAGGGGATCTACCAATGTACCCCTTTCTAATTTTGCACTGATGAATGATATAATAGTTTCAGAACTAGTTTTGAAATAATAATAGTAATCTTAGAATAGCAGAGAATGTAGCATTTTTTGTCTTTGCATACGTATTGAGTACAATGTCTGAACACTACATACAAGTCTGTGCCCAGCTGTAGATACAAGTTCAGTTGAAACTTGAGAATTTCCTTCTGCTTCCTTATCTAATTGTGCTGTCAAGATTCAGGCTTTCAAGTTACTTTAATTTTTACTATAATTACAATTTTTCTAATTTTTTCAAATATATAAGTAGTAGGGAGAATGGATGGGGAAGAAGGCAGTGTTTATTTAGTAACTCTAGGGTCCTCTCCCAAGTAACATGGGAGACCTTAACTACCTCCAGGAAAAGTGAGCTAGTAGAAATTTGATCCTGATCCTGACATAAACAATGAAACTTATGAATATGGTCAGCCAAGTTACTTCACTGACTTAACCGTACTTGCAAATAACTTACTCAAGGTACAGCAATATTTTGGTGTTTTTTTAAAAAAGAATCTTCTTTAGCACTTTGCATGAGTATCAAAGATCTATTTCTGATTATACTACTTTCATGCTGTGACTGAGCAGAGCAATCCTAGTGTTAGCTGCAGAGAATTCTGCCCTTAGAATCTCCGAAACATTGAAAGCTGTTGAGTCTTATGCCAGCAAGGGAGAAATGAGTGTACAGCATCATATCCATTATTTTTTTCCCTCTCTGGCACGTTTTATTCTCACTTTGTTACTGACAAATTCCCTCCCATTAAAACTAGGAGTACCTTCATGGATAGCATAAATCAGACTCCATTTGCAGGCGGAGCTGTAACTTGGAGTACAGTGGGGCCTCAGCCTTTCCCAGCATAGTCACTGATCCATCCCACCTTTCCTCCTTGTCTCTCTTTCTGATACCAGAGCAGTAAGAGCTCTGGTATCAGAAAGCTTTCTTGTATTAGAAGGCCTGGAAGGGGACATCTGAATTGGAACATTCCCTATGATGGCCTTTGGAGAAGGTGATCCAGTAAATCCTTTAACCTCCCAAGAAACGGCAGCGTAACTCTTCAGATCTCTTGATTTATGAGGATAAAGATCTAAGTTTCCATTTTTCTGCATTTATTTCTTCATCACTCCCATTGGCCTCAGACACCTTCAACTGAATCTACTCTCAATTCGGAAAAGGTTCATAGGATTCCCATTATTAAAAGTGATACTATTTACACCAGCGGTCCCCAACCTTTTTGTGAAGGCGGACCAGCTGAGCGTCTGAGGAAGGTGGGGGCCCCCCATGCAGGTGTGCGCGCGCGCTCTCTCAGGCACATGCGCGAAGCGGTGGGGGAGCGCCCGCCTGCCAGCGCCGGCGTGAGCGCTCCCCCACCCCTTCACGCATGCGCAGGGGCGCCTGCACGCCCGCCCGTGCGGCCGCCCACCCCTTCGCAGGGGCGCTCGGGCACTTCTTCCCGGCCCCGACCCTCTCTTCCCTCTCCCCCAGGGCGCAAGTCATTCCTCTTACCATCTTCTCGCTGCCCCGATGGAAGGTGTCGCCTTGCATGTGCGCAAAGCAGCTGTGGGGATGGGAGTGCATGCGGGGGGGGGGAGGTTTGTCTTCGCGGCCTGGTCCGGCTCAGGCCGCTGACCAGGGGTTGACGACCTCTGATTTACACCATAAAATTTCTTTGCATGCATACTTTGAACTCTGCTGTAGCACTATACTTTTTTACCACAAAATAATTGCAATTCTTTTATAAATTAATTTAAAATAACAATATTTCTCCAAATGTTTATATTCTAACTTTTACCATATTACAGTGAATCAGATATGCTATAAATCTATTTAACACTTACACTGGCAAACAGATTTATAAATAGATTTAATAGTTTTAAACTTACATTTAAATGTTTCTATGATATTTGAATCATTTTTTAAAAATCAGATCATTTCATTTCAAAACAAATAGTAAACAAAAGCAAGCTTGAAACATTTGAAAAATCTTTCTCTCAATATTTTACTTCCCTCTCTGAAACAGCTCATAAACCAGAAAAAATATCCTGGCTTGAATCAGCAGGGACTATTCGTGATGGTGTTCGTGCATACACAGCTCTACATTACCTTTCCTATGTCTCTCCTGGAAAAACCGTGCTAATAATGGATGGTGCAACTGTGAGTACAAGAAATGAAATTTTAATGGCATATTATGAAAACTATTTAGGAAACATTTTCTTAGATACATTCTATATATTAAAATGGAGTCCTGGCCCTTATTTTCCACATCATTCCACAAAGGGAAACCATTTTCTACTAATTTTCTGCAACATCCTGTTAATTATACTTGTAACTGCAGCCTCGTGCAACTGCAGGTTTAGTCCCTTAGCTACACTATCAAAAACTTATCAATCAAAAATGACCTTGATAGAATGAAAAAATGGATTGAAACCAACAGAAAGGAATTCAGACACATTCTGCATTTAGGAAATACAAATGCACATATGTAAGATGGGGGATACCTGGCTTTGCAGCAGTGTATGTGAAAATCTTGGGCTTATAATTAGAGATGGGTTTTCAGGATTAACATGAATGGAAAATCCCATGAAAGAGGCTCTTTCTTTCCATTTTAGAGTCCTTTGTGGCATCCTGATTGGGAGTACTATCTCATCTTACCAATTTTCTATACTGGGTTACGTCTATTTGACCCATATATGTAAAGTCTTTCTCCTCCTTGCTGCTGTAAGACCCTTTCTTCCCTCCCTTCCTGTCATTGGTTCCCCACCACAAACTCTGTTTCCCCCCCCCCCCATTACTTCCCTGCCATAAGCTCGGTTCTTCCCCCCTTCCTGTCACTCAAGAGAAGACTGAGAAGGAGGCATGATAGCCCACCTCAAATACCTGAAAGGCTGTCATGTAGAAAATGGTAAAGACTTGCTTTCTGCTGCCTGCGATGGCAGAAGAGCAGCCAAAGGGGCATGTGAGCCATAGACTTCCTTCTAGTCTCAGAGTTAAGAGTATTGGGGCAAGAGGGAGACACCATCCAGACAGATCATAATGTAGTTGGCAGTTAAGTTATTCAGAGCATAACCTTATATTTTATTTCATCAAAACAGAAAGTATATTACATATATATAAATTTACTGGACATACATGCTTATTCTCTTGCAGCCATTTGGTACCATAGCTATTCAGTTAGCACAACACAGAGGAGCCAAAGTAATTTCTACTGTGCATAGTCTTGAAGACAAGCAGTATCTCGAGAGGCTTACACCTTCTGTGGGTGAGTTTCAGTCTTTGATAACATACTACATAGAGGAACTAATTCAGAACACATTCTTATTTTGAAGTTTTCATCTGTTTGTCACAAGCCACGAACTGCTTGGGACCCACATACACTTATGTAAGCCTGTACATCCATATCATGTTGTCCAGTTGCTAAAATGGTCTGCAAAAACTTTTCCAAGTCCGTCTGATACTGGAGGACAGGTTGATGCCAACTAGTGATAGGGCTTTCTCAATTGTCATCCCAGTTGTGTACTTCTCTCATCAAGGAGACATACCTGGCATGAACCTTACAGAGATCAGACAAAAAAAATCAAACTTTTATTCATTCAGCTATTTAAATACTGTATCTGTTTTATAGAGTCTTAGCTGATACTGTGTTCTCATTTTTGAAAACTCCTGGAATAAATTTTGGTGAAGTGTATGACAGATGAAACACATAGGAGCACATGATACAGGGCTACATTGGTCTTGGATTCCGAAGTGGAAGAGCCTGCAATCTCTCCCTGCAGCTGACCTAAAAGAGAAGAAAGAGAGTAGAATGTGGACAAAATAACTTCTTGCACAAATGGATTATGGTGTAACTGAGAAATCTCAAGAATACTTCCTTGTCTCCCTAAGATTTCTTGTATGTTTCAATGTCAGACTGGGAGCACCAGATGCCTTTTTTCAAAAAAGGTTTACCCATGCACTAATGAATCCATGGCCAAAATACTGCTGCTTAGCATGAGCCAAGTTGTAACTTTTGGTCCATTCCTCCATAATAAACAAACCATCCCTGCTGTGATCCACAAGGGCATGCATGCATCCTGATTTGGTGTGATGTTCATATATGTCCTGAGAAATGTGAAAGAAACAGATCAAAAATTACAACTTGCCCTAATGCTAATCAACAGGATTTAAGCCAGTTTCTTCCCCGACACTTTAAAAAAATCTACAGAATGCCCCAGTAGCTCCCATGGTTACTTAAAATTCTGTGAAAGTGTGAGAAACAAAACCATCTATGTTATGCAACATCAGGATAATAAAACAGAACCATCAAGTGCTACTTAGTACAACTTCCCAAGCCAAACAATCCACACTTTTAGAAAATGTTAAAAATTCTTTGTACGGGAAATTAACTACGAACTGTTGGACTGGAGATTGGAATAGGCTTTTATAAAATATTTATTACACACTTAAGCCTTGTATATTCAAGCAGAGGATATTTTAGTGCTTTGTAAGCACAATGAGGTTTAAACATGGAACACACTGACCCAAATAACAGCTTCCCAAGCTGTTGCTGAATGCAGCTTGAAATGTTTTATATTAAGAAGTGTTTAAGTGCTCCCCAATAGTTTAAGAATAAGCTCTTATTTTAACACAGCCAAATTAGTGCATTGTATAGTGGACTTTAAAAAATATTGTGGATTAATCCTGGGACAGACTAGCAATAAAATGGCAAACATTGATGTTATTCCATTAGTGGTAATACAGTACAATTACTAACAGAACAGCAAGCACAACCTGTACAGTGCAACACATAGCTGAAAGAAGACAGAATGAGGTATAGAAGGGATTATGAAGCATCTTGCAAAAGCAGAAGCAAAGTATCCAATTGGACCCCTCCACAAGGATGTAAATATAATTTCTGCAGATATTAAAAGCCTTGTCCTAGTGGAATAACACCACTGAATGCACCTCTTTATAATTATTTGTATTCAAATTTTTAAAATAGAAGTACTAAAAAGCCTTGAAGGCCAAGCTCTCCACAAAGGAAATGCCAAATGCACCAAATATTTGTACTAAAAGCTTATTTGGGAAAACATATTAATCATAATCAGTGTGTCATCCACATCCTGGTCTCCTAAAATCCTGGGCCCAAGCATCTCCCTGCAACTCCCCTCAGCTCATCCTGTCTAATCGTCCTTCAGACATGCCTTAGCTTGCTCTCCAGAAGCCTTTCGCACCCCCTGCCATTCCTCTTCCTCCATAGGCCAGCCCATCCACCAATTCTGAGTACTTTCCAACTGACTGCAAATATGGACAACATTCAGATTTCCACTCTACCCAAATGAGCTGCATTCCTCTTCCCATGCTGCTAAATATCTGTGCTGTGGGTTTAATGGGAGTGATGAAAGAAGCCGATAATGAAGTGTGCAATACTGAATGCTCTCAAATGAACTCTTTTGCCTTGCTTAAGAACATTTGTTTTTTTCCTTCTGATGATAATTCAGGAATTTGATTGGAGTTTTATAGTAGAACTGCCCAGTCCTAAAGGATTATACTTGACAGCTTTAATATAGCCATTATCCAGTTTCCTTTTGAATTCTGATATCCTCCTTTTATATTCCTTTTCCCTAATTAAACTGTTAAAGGGAAAGATGTACTCAGCAAAGACACACTTCGTTTTGAACACTTGTAGTAGGTATAGGAAAATAACTTTCAATCTGTTATCTTAAATGCACTTACTTCATTAATTATATTAATCTCAGAATAATAGAGTTGGAAGGGGACTATAAGGCTATTGAGTCCAACTAGCAGGAGGCTTGGACTCAGTGTCCTTATAGGTCCTTTCCAATTCCATTATTCTATGATTCTGTGTGTATGAATTGAATTTACATACATACATACATACATACATACATACATACATACATACATACATACATACATACATACATAAAAAGTGGCAGCCATGATACAGATTGAGAGGGAAATTTAACCAAACCAGTCCTCTTCAGTCGGTAGTGTTGCTACTACTCTGAGAAGGAGGAAAATGTGCTGGAGAGGAGGGAGAAAAAGATGTGCCACTGACATCTTTCAAAATAATGACCAACAAGCTGTTTTGTGCACATGCACATGACTCTGATAAGGAGTTAGGAATAAAGAAAGAAGAAAAGAGTTCTGTGAACACCTAGGACAGTTCTCTCCCAAAGGCCCAGTCGTATTCTTGGGACAATGGATCAGATCTTTCATGTTTAAATCCACAATTTTTCCCTAAACCTCAAGGTATTGCTTATAATTCTCATTTTTATCTTTCTCCTTTAAAAGGTGCCAAACAGACACTAGTAGGTAAGTTTAAAAAACTATGTTCCATTTTTAATCACAACTTGCATTACATTCAAATGCCACATGGCAGAAAATCCAAACTATATCAAAGGGTAGCTGAAACAGAGCACCAAAAACTCTGTACCAGTCTGGAATTAGAATCAATAAAGCAGATATAATCCTAGTTTTACATCTGAAGTCCTTGCATTTTTATTGAGATGTCAGTCGCATGGATGTTAATAGAATTCACTTGTATAATTTAGTATGTATCACTCCACATATTGCTTCTGTTTGTGGAAAGTGGGGAGGAGATTGTTGATTTCCCTCTTCAACCTGCAGCCACTTGTGCATTCCGAAAATTTGATCTGGAGGATCAGTGGACCTTCAGAACAATGTAGAAGGTGGAGCTGGGGACTGCAGGAGAAAGGGGAGATTGGCACTAGTTGCTTCCCCTCCCCTTTCCATTAACAGGCCCCCTTCTACTGCAGGGTTGGGCAAAGTGCCCACAGGCCATTCTGCAGCTCCTTCATAAAAACCAGTTTTAAAAGAGCCCATCCCTGCTCTACTAAATTAAAAGCTTTCTGAGGATTTAAAAAACCCTTTCTTGCAGGAATAAAAAGTTTAGAGCCAATTCATAGTCCTTGGTGATTGTTCTCTTTTCTGCACACTTACTCATTAATTTTAAATATTGTTTAAGAAAACAAACTATTTTCACATTATGGTATCTCCCCTAGATTGATTTTGAAGAATAGAAACTATGCATTTGGAGGCCAAAATTATCGTTATAATTTATTTTCCTTTCCCATCCCACCTAGCTCATATTATAGATGAATCAAATGGAAAGTATCATCTGACAGAAAGCTGTTTGGAAGAGACGGGTGGATTGGGAGTGGATATCATACTTGATGCAGGAGGTCTGTATCTACTTAAGAGCTCTGTTAGTGCAATGAACTATTCACTAACAAGTTCTATAGTTTTATTAGATTAAAATGTTTACATAATGAAGTTTACTCCAGCTGTATAAAATATCTTGTTTAATGCAGAGTGATACAAGTGTTTCTGTAGTTAGGGCACGGGGCCCTTTCTGTTGAAACAATACAAATTGTATTTCTTATAAAAATCAAGATATTGGCTGAGACCCAGTAGTAAATTACAACTAGAGTAGGCCTGTTATCAGTGATGATCTGGTTAATCAACACCTGTGTAAGTTCCATTGATTCAATAGACCCGAGTGGTGACTTGCTAATGGATTTCAGCCAATGACATATGGAATGGAAGACAGCCTATCCTGTTCAACAGATTCATTACATATAAATGCCTGTGGAAAGGCAAATGTAGGAAACATTTTTGTAGGACTCTTCTTTATTGCCTAGAAAAGACTTACAGAAATGCTGTCATTGACATAATATTCTGTTCCTTTATTATCTATTATGTGTGACTACATGTGAAATGTGTTTAATATGTGAGACTACTTACGCGAGGCAGTAGTTAGGGGAAGAGGTTTAACTGACTTCCATGATGGTTGGAGTATGAATGAATTTATAATAGCTTAACTTTTCATTCAGATCACAAAAGGTTTCTACCCTGAAACCAGCCTAATTTGGAAGTTAGCAGAACTGAATTTTGTAGGTATTATTGCCAAAATATATATGAGGTAGCATTTATTGGAATTATAAGGTGAGACTGATATATTATGCAGGCATTAAATGATTTACTGTTAGTTATATTTACTGTATATCCTGCCTATCCTACAGTGACCTCAGGGTATCATGTATAGCTCTTCTCTTCCCCACATCAAGGCTAGATCAAACTGAGAGACAGTGACTGGCCAAATGAGTGTCATGGCTCAGTGGGCCATGGATGTCCCAGTTCATCAGTCTAATACATGTTCTCTTTTAAGATTTTTAAAACCTTGTTTAATAGCTTATGCTGTAACCAGTGGTGCCATAATCAGCTCCAGATGTTTCTGGCTTATGGCCTGGGAAGAAACTGCAGGAGTCCATGGACAAAGGACTTGGATTTCTTCTAGCAAGGGTGCCACTTGTTTACTTTTACTGACCTTAATCATTTTTGTTGCTGACCTTTGGAACCCCAGCAGAGCAGGAAAGAGAATGGGTTAGGGATCACACTGGAATGCACTGGATTAGTGCTTGGCTACAGTAAAATGTTACACCTAGTTTATTGTGTTTCTTGCCACCAAGCCAAGAGTGTGTGCTGATCAGAACATTTCTGTTGTCTTAGCTGACATTCCTTGCTTCTCTCCTGTGCATTAGGAAAGTAGTGATAAAGGTGATTTAAGAATCATGTTACTCCCTGGGCAAACACCCAACTTTGCCAGATGCTGTCACCCAGTATAAATAGTGCACATTGGGAGATCAGCTAAACCAAACAATTAAAAAAAACTTTGCTGAATAATTCTCTTTGCCAGTGTTACAGAATAAAAATGAAAGTCAATACTAGAGAATATGGTGTATTTACAAAGAGGAGGGATGCGGAATTTGTGGCTGCCCAGATATTGTTGAAGTCCAGTTCCCATCAGCTCTAGGCACCCTGGCCAGTGATGAAACACAAAGGGAGTTCAGTTAGAGTACAATAGCATTTGAAGGCCATGGGTTCTCTAGTCCTTTACAAAGAAAAAACCGAATCCTGACTATATTAAGCATATTACTAAGAGTCTGAAAGATACAGGCAAACCAAATGTAACTTCCGTTTTTTTAAGAACTTGACTTAACTTGCTCTTTTTTAGTGCGGTTATACAATAAAGAAAACGAAGAAGCAGTGCAAGAATCGCTGCCACACAAGCATGACATCATTATGCTGCTCAGTGTTGGAGGCCACTGGATTACAATGGAAGAAAATCTCCAGGTAAGAAGAAATATCTGAAATCACTGTATATTATTAGTATAGAGAAATTGATGATTTATGGAAATAAAACTGTACAAATCAAATTTCTCTTAAAGCAGGAATCTTGCATAAACCTATAAATAAGCTCAATTGAACACAGACAGATAGACAGCCAAGATGTATAGGATCATGCTTCAGAAGAGTTGCATACATGTTGGAACAATGCATGAACCAATATAGCATGAGCAGACTAGCCCCACCCTTTGATGCATATGCATACAGCATAACTGTTTTTAAACCTTTAAGAGTACAGGTGTAAACACTGAGGGTTCTACCTAATCAGGAACCTTGTAGAATCAGGGTTCCAGATCACCTGGAAGGCTCCCTCCCTGCAGATAGGCATGCAGATGCCTTGGCTGGGATAATTTATGTAAAGAGTTAAGGCACTCTGACTATACCGGCAAATCATTTCAGTTACATGAGCCACAATTCTAAATCAGGCTAGTGTCTAATACACATTTAGTGCCATCCTTGCTCTTATGCTAGGTCTGAAATTTACTAGTGTAATTTCAGTTGCTGTAGTGCTGAATGATATAATTGTCTTCAGCTCAGAATGACTTGTTCTGTACTTTGCAGGATTATATATGTTAGAAAGCAAAAAAAACTAATTTCACATATTTTGACCCTTTTCATTATTTATTACCTGAAAAACGGTGTCAACTGACCAGAAATGTACTTCATTCATTTAATTTCCTTTTTCTATAATGTACGTTAATTATTTTTAACCTTTTTTTTAAAAGTTGGATCCTCCAGATAGTCGTTGCCTTTTCCTCAAAGGTGCTACAGTCTCTTTTCTGAATGATGAAGTGTGGAATTTGTCAAATATTCAACAAGGGAAGTATCTATATATCCTTTATGTGTTGATATTTTTTTCAGATTGTTTTTTAGACCAACCGTACCAAATGGTTTACATACAATTATTAAAACAGAGAGCACAGAGAATGCTGTTTTTCTCAAAATTATTTCTGTTGCTTCTTCCCTCTTGGCAAGGCCCTGTCATGGCAGCAGGTGGTACAACATTGTGTGCTGGATGGTGGCAGTTTTTCAGGGTATTTTGGGCAACACTGTATGTATGTGGGTATATGTATGGATGTACATATGTATCAGAGGTAGGCAAATTGTGGTCCTGCAAATGTTACAATGGCAATCCCAGTAATCCTTACAACTGGTTTATGCTTTCCAGGGCTGATGGGAGTTGCAGTCCAAAAGTATATGGAAGGCTGCCTACTGAAGCATACATATTTTAATCCTTTATTTTCTACTTCAGACAGATATTAAAAGCACCTAAATATACCAAAACCACAATTGTAATCAGTTAAAATAATCAGAGTTACAAGTTGATCAATAAGTGACCCAAAGATTGTGAGAACAAAATGTATGCTTTTTTTTTTCATTTTCTGTGTCATCATTTAATTTCTTGTAAACTACATTCCAGTCTAGCATGAAATTGTGGTTTGAAGGACTCCACCCTGTATTTTATACTGCATTGCAGATAGCAAATTCTGCTGAATCATTTTATGCAGTTCAGGAAAACAGTCTGGGACAGTAATAATTTTTAATTCAGTTACCACATTTCAACAGTCGTTTTAACTGAGTGAATGGCAACTTTTTCCTTACTAGGAAAGTACATAGTAGCTTAAGGATAGGCAAATACATTGACAGTCTTAGATTAGAAGCCTGCAGGCAGGTGCTGCTTTGTCTGCAGTCCTTGTAAATGTTGGATGCTTTAGAAATGATGGTAACATGCTATAAAACACTGTTGTGAATTTGTGCCCAGAAAAAACTATCTGTAGCAAACTGAAGACCTGCACTCAGTCTGGTCTTGTTAACTCAGGAACAAGTTTCTCTAATTTCAGTAGGACTTGGTTTGATGAGTTTGCAGTTGAGCCATCTTCTACACATTGGTTTTTTCCTTAACAGTTCTTTCTTATACGCATTTTAGAAGATATAATGGAGAAATTATCAAGTGCTGTTTTCAGGTAAGCCTAATATTCCACAGCAGAATAGAACTTTAGCATACACTTACTACAAACCAATATACCTCTGTTCAGGCTACACTGAACTCAGGCAAGACTTACTTTCAGGTAAGTGAATATAAGTGCTTCTTGGGAGGAAAGCGATGACAAACCTAGACAGCATCTTAAAAAGCAGAGACATCACCTTGCCGACAAAGGTCCGCATAGTCAAAGCTATGGTTTTTCCAGTGGTGTTGTATGGAAGTGAGAGCTGGACCATAAAGAAGGCTGACCGCCGAAGAATTGATGCTTTTGAATTGTGGTGCTGGAGGAGACTCTTGAGAGTCCCCTGGACTGCAAGGAGATCAAACCTATCCATTTTGAAGGAAATCAACCCTGAGTGCTCACTGGAAGGACAGATCCTGAAGCTGAGGCTCCAATACTTTGGCCATCTCATGAGAAGAGAGGACTCCCTGGAAAAGACCCTGATGTTGGGAAAGTGAGAAGGCAAGAGGAGAAGGGGATGACAGAGGACGAGATGGTTGGACAGTGTCACCGAAACTACCAACATGAATTTGATCAAACTGCGGGAGGCAGTGGAAGACAGGAGGGCCTGGCGTGCTCTGGTGGGCTCACGAAGAGTCGGACACGACTAAACGACAACAAAGTGAATATAAGATTACAGCCTTAGTAGCCTTATCTTTCAGGCAATTCCCACTAGCTATAATGCAATGAACTTTGAAACCTGTCTTAGTCCACTATACTTTTGACTTGTTTTTCATGAAAAGCATACAATGCGAAAACTATTTTTTGAAACTAGAGGAGGTTTTAAAAGCTCTTCAGTATGTATAGCTGGAATTTGCTGGCGGTGGCAGAGGCCTACTAGTGCTGGTAGAATATACCTCAGGGTCACTGTGAATGAGGCCAAGTGGTTTAGAAAAAAAAAGCATTTCTTAAAATGTCATTGAGAAACTTGACCGTTCAAAATTCCTGCAGTCATAGCTGTTCGTTCCAAATCTTGAAGCAAAATGCTTAAGTCAGGTTAGGAAATGACCGGAAAGAAAATTTCATTCTCTTCCATCTAATTTGCTTAGGGATAATCCTTTTGTTACTCTATATGTACACACTTTGAATCAAAGTTGTGCTGCAGGTGCATTATGTTAAAAGCAGCCACTTGTCCATATTCCAGGTACATATTCAAATCATAACTGTGAACTAGGCCAGAAACAAAGAAGCCTGAACTGGTATTCTGGTGTGAATAAGCTTCTAAGGGTAATTTCTCCAGTAGTTCATATTTTAATAATAGTTGTGAACATGTAGCATGGGTTCAAGGTAGAGGTGCAGAGACTGAACAGTTCTCAAAGGCATTTTGAAATGGTTATCTTTAAAACTACATTTAAATGCCATCTTGAAATGCTGTAATACATTAAACGTTGATTTCTTATTTGCTGTTTCTCTGCCCTCTTGTTCCAGGAATCCTAGGCACCCTGTACGAATTCCAGTTTATTTAAGCAGAAGTGTTTATTTTACTAAAAAGTAAAGTCTGTGGCAATTGTCCTACATTGTTTATTTTTTTCATCTGAGCATACATTTGAGACACTTCTCAGACATTATTCTCTTTTAGGCCTCTTTTGGATGAGCCAGTCCCATTGTATGAAGCTAAAGTTTCTATGGAAATGGTTCAGAAGAATCAAGCAAGAAAAAAGCAAGTTGTCCAGCTCTGAAGCTTTAACATCATTCCAAATATACGTTTGTAAACATTGTCTTAATTCCTTATTTATAAAACATTGTTCAATAAATTCCAGCTCATCTTGTAATTAGCAGTTAAAGAATGTTTAGAAGTTTGGGGAAAGAAACAGCAGTTTCTGGGGAAAGCTTTAATTTTCCTCTCACAATTTTTAAAGCAAGATTTCTGTCAGGGACTGAGAGAATTCCCCAGTATTTGCCATTGCCGCTCCCAACTCTTAAATCTCTTTTAAAGTAATTCTTGTGGCTAGAAGAGACAACACTTGCCTTTGTCTTGTCTCTATTTGTGTATATGTATTTTTTTAGTTTGAATTTCTGAATACTAAATAATGAGGTGGGAAAAGAACAGTCAGTGCCCTGCTTGCAAACACTTAGTGACCGCCAACACTCCCCCAAATGTTTAGAAGTTTCTAGAAAAGCTTGCTCCTCCCCCAGAAGAGTCCCCTTGTGCACTGCAGAAGGTTTGGGAGACAATGATGCTGTGTTTCAAAGAAGTCTTAGGGCCTCCCATCCCTTTAAAATATATATATATATTTTATTTTAAAATGTACTTTGGACACTAGAGGGTGTGAGGGGGATCTTTCAGTTACTTAAAAAAGCCCTTTAAAAAGAAAAAAGTTTTCAGGGGGTGCAGCAAGCCAGTGTCCTGGGGCGGTCCCAGGTGACACTCTGACCCCTGGAGGTTGTCCACCCTGGTTATATAAAATGAAAGACAAATCCTATCAAAAGGACATCAGGAGAAAATCTTAATGTTGAAAAGGGATGCCGTAAGTGCTTTATTAATCTAACTTGATTTCCAGTGTGTCTTTGATCTTTCTGGAGTCATTCTGTTCTTCATTGTGGCCATTATTAATACTGTCCAGCAATATTAATAGAAAATAGAAACAGATAAAGAAAAATATTGTGATCTGAATGATCTTCAATCCTTGGGAGCTATCACTGAATTTTACTACATCCCACTTGTTCTTTTCTTTATTTGGGGCAAGTTATTTCACTGTAGGCTGCAATTATAAGTAATTTAAGTACTATTAAATTTATTCTAATGATTCCCAGTGTGGTGTAGTGGACAGAGTGATAAACTAGGACTCTGGAGAACAAGGTTTGAGTCTCCGGTCAGCCATGGAAACTGACTGGGAGAGTGGAACTGGTAAAAACATTCAGTTACCTTGAAAAGCCCTTTTAGGGTCACTATAAGTTGGTTCCGACTTGATGGCACAGAAGACATACAAGGAAACAGTAGGCTCAGATTGTAACTTGCACTTCCTACCTAGAAAAAATATTATTGCAAAATAGGGTACTGCTGTATACTGTACTGTGTTATCTCAGGAACAGAAGGCTGCTATTAATTGCCAGAGGAAATGAATATCCACAACAGAAATGAAACTGAAGAAATACTTGCAGATACTTAACACTGTGTGAAGGAAGAATGGTTGGCTTTTTTTACAACCATTTATGTTTCTGGTACAAAACTATTTGTGCTTGTAGCACTTGCACTAGGAGCCTCATGGTGCAGTGGTTAAACTGCAGGAAAGACTCTGCTCATGACCTGAGTTTGATCCCAGGTAGCGGGCTCAAGGTTCACTCAGTCTTCCAAAGTCAGTAAATTGAGTACCCAGCTTGCAGTGTACTCAATGTGTAGCCTGCATAATTAAATTGTAAACCACCCACAGAGTGCTTTAAGCTTATATGGTGATATATAAGCAGCACACTTTGCTTTGCACTAATAACATTCATTGTGGCACAGGTTTTAATGGACTAGAGCCCACTTTCACAAAGATCCATGAAGCATTTTCTTGTGTTGGTCAGTACGTTCCTGACTGAAATCCGGTAGCAAGTCCCAACTACAGTAGGCCTGTTAAATAATTGGAATTTACAGAGGAGTTGACTCACCACATCCCCTCCAATTCTGTGAACCTACTCTACTTGGGACTTACTACTAGATTTCAACCATTAGTATCACGAAGCATTCTAAAAACCAATTAAATAAATTTGAGCATCATAAAACTATTTTCCATCTTACATTTCATGACATAGTGTCCTTTCCATATGCAGTTACCTTCTACTGCCCGTGGCCCTGAAATGATACCAGCCTGCAAGATTTATTTGATCAGCGCAATACGTGTTCTATATTTTATTCATTTAAATGGTGATCTGATAACCATAGAAACCAACCCTCATAAACGTTCTGGCCTGAAATTTGGTGGCAGCACCAATAACTTGCCTGCGACTAGGTTCCTCCAAAGCTCTAGTCTTCTTTTCCTCCTTTAAAGTAAAAGGAACCTGACTTGTGTGATTTATTTTTTATGAGGCTGTCAGGATCCACCAAGCCGACTCTGGCGCAACAGTCACAGTATTAGCAGTTTCGGGACGAAGGGTGTGACATTCTGGGCCCTTCCACGAAACAAGCCACTTCCTGCTTTTGCTCCAGGAAACCCCCGCGCTGGCGGGCAAAGACTCCCTGGGACACCCGCAGCCTTCTGCCCTATTGCATATCCTGAGGAAGACCCCCCTTTTTTTTTTATTGTCGCAGGCGCACATTTCAAATCCGTGGATAGGAGCGCGGCATTCGCGATAGGCTGCTCGGGGACGGGCGGAGCGCTTTTGGGGGAGGTGCAACGGGAGGGCTCGGACCGGATTGGGCGGCTCCCGCGCGGGCAAGTGGCAAGGCGGCCACGCCTTCCGCCCCCGCCCCCCCCGGAGGCGGGACCTCCGCTTCTCGCGCGAAATTCGTCCCGCGGCACCCCGTTGAGTGTTTTCCCCGGCCTTGTGGTCTGGAGGGGCCGCCATGTTCTCTGTGGTGCCTGGTTACTCCCCTGGCTTCAAGAGGCCCCCCGAGACCCTCCGCCTGAAGAGGAAAAGGCCTCGGAGAAGCGAAGCGGCCTCCGGCTCCGAAGACTCCGAAGTCCCCGAGGGCGGCGCCCCGGCTTTCTCCCCTCGACCCTATCCTGGGAGCCGGAGGCGCAACCCCTTCTTGGACTTGGGGAACACGCCTCGCCCTCCGACGCGGCCCAGCCGGGTCCCTTCGCCGGAACGGAAAGGCTTGCGTTGGCTGGAGACCGAGGGTGACACATACGGCGGCGCCAGCGGGGAGGTAACCCCGTCCCTCTCTCTCTCGTTAGGGTCCCTTTTCGGAGGAGGCCTTGCAAAGACGTGGGCGCTCTCAGCCTCGAGGCCGGGAAGGGTCCTCGGAGAAACGTCCTTTTACCTCCTCCCTGCCAACCCGCTCCACGCATCCCTTGTTTCCCTCGTCGTGTAAATGTGGGCCAGTCCCCGCTTTTTCCTTTTTACAGGCCTCGTTAGTCGGCGGTTCAGAATTGTGATTCTCTTTGGGAACTCCTGGTAAGGCGCCAAGTGGGCGCGCATCATGGAAAGCCCTTATTTCTTCAGGACCCGAGTGGGTTTGACAGCGGCTGGATTTGATGATCCATCCATAGGGTCTCTTCTAGCTCTGCACTCCGACGTTTATTATTTAAAACGTGTTTTGGATTGTGTTGTTCACTCAGGGCTGCTTGCCTACCATCTTGTGCACACTTTCAATCCTATTGGAAAACTTAGCTCCGTGTATTAGTAATATGTGATTTCATTAAAATTTCAAGTTGTATAAGAAACGATTGTGGCTGAATTCCTGAAGTGGCACTCTTGCGGAAAAGGAGAAAATATTGTGACACTTTAAAGACTAACAAGTCTTCAGGAAGTGGGAAGAAGTGGATTTTGATTCAGAGAGCTCATACTGAAACAGATGTCTTCGAAGTGCCACAATATTTTGCCCTCCTTTTTTTCTTTTTCCTGTTTTTTCTCCTTCCATTTTGCCAACATGCTGAGGGCTACTTCTTTGGGAACTGTTAAGATAATATTGCTTATTGCAGAAAAATAAATGAGGAATTTTCAGCTTAAAACACTGTTATCTTTCCCAAACAAGTATTTAATTCTCTGAACTGTGTATTTTCATCCTGAAGATGCCTGTTTCCAAAAAGTGCCTTTTTTCTTTGTTTGTACTGAAAGAGTTATTAATAGAATTAGACTGAGAGTTTCTGATGGTTTGCTTTTCATATCCCTTGGTGATAAAGGTATGTTGAGTCCCCCTTTCCCTGAAGGACCTTGTCATCATTAAGCCAAAGGGAACAACTTCTGCATCTTACTGATGTTCCTTGGAGGCATATAAGCACAGGCTTTGCTCTATTATCATTTAAATAAACAGGAGTTAAAAGCTTGAACATACTGTGTCCTTTTTTAATAATGCTAAACAGATGCAGATACATAGATCCATGTTTACCCAGTATCTAAAGTGTCAGTGGATTCCATACTGAGGTATGTTGACCTAATTTAATAGAATACTGTTAAGAATGCTCGTTAATACTTACAGAATAAGTTCATAGAAATGGTTGAACTTAGAATTTGTTGTTGTTGTTCCAACTTATATACAGCTCCAGAGTGCTAAAGCACTCTCTGGGTAATTTACAATATAATTATGCTTGTGTGAGGTTTAATGCAAATACTGGTAACAGAAATTCTGACCCTTTTTAAAAAGCTTATGGTAGAATCTACAGTTATTTTAGTTTTTGTTTCTTTAAGGCTTATTCTCATTTTATAAACTTTTCCAGTTCACAGGTGGTCTTCAAGAGGACAAGCCTTTCTCAAGTAAAGAGTTTTCTGAAACATTAGCTGTTGGCTCATTAAGTGTAAGATTCATAATTGCTATATATTTAAATGAGAGTGTATTAGAATTTTAGCACACAGGGCCCAATATCTTTGCACTCTGTATGCATTCCAGCACGCCACCAATATCTCCACCCTACCTTGTAAGCAGTCCCTTTATAAACAGACAATTATCCTCACAGAATCACGGAAGCTACCTTATACTGAACCCGTTAGTTCAGGTATCCCACTATTTTCAGCTCTGACTGGCAACAGCATTCCAGGGTTTCAGACACAATTCTTTTCTTTGTCTCAGGGTACTAGGATTGAACCTGGACTGTTCTGTGTACAAAGCCTGTGCGCTGCTGCTGAGCTGCATACCTAATAATGTGGGTACTGAAATGGAGCCTTTGGTATGCTTTCATCAAGGCAAAAAGTATCAACCATGTAAATCTATATGGGACCGATGTATTACATTTTTTTCCTTGCTGACAAGTATGTTACTTGGTAGCATGTTATTAGGGGGACAGGCAAAGAAATGTAGGGAGGCCAAGTAACTGATGCATTTGGTTTCCTTTCTATTACTTTAGTCTCATTGAGGGTGTTTATGGAGGGACGAAAGGAAATGAAATGCATGAAAGGAGACAAGAACTTGCTTCCATATAGCTCTTACTTTGCTGCCCCTTCAAGGGTATCTTATTAAGATCATTGTTTCCTATGGATTGTGTATGTTCTCTCTAAACAGTACATCAGTTTATTCTTTAAGCAGTATTCTTTTCTTGTCTTTGTGTAGCAAATTCATTTCTGGGTTTCAAATCCTGCCTAAACCTCTTATGTTTGGCTAGCTTAGTGCCCTATATGCCACTACAATGTGCTCAATGCTGACAAAAAAAAAAAAAAAAAAAAGCCATGTTCCTCCTGAAGGATAAATGGATGGCATATTAATGAAATAATTTTGTGTGTGTAATTTGTACAATATTTGTGTTTTACAAGGACCCATATTTGGCGGCTTCCAATGTAGATGTTCCTTCTTCCCCAAGTTGTGAATTTCCTGCAGATTGGAGTATTAAAACTCGCATTCTTTTCACGTCTTCTCAATCATTTGCATGGGCTGATCACATAAAAGCGCAGGAAGAGTCTCAAGGACATGTCCAGCATTGCAGAGCAACGGTAACAAATCTGCCTCATAGCATTCAGGTAATTTAACTTATTTAACCTCTGAGTGGAAGAATAGACTGGAGAAATTGAAATTTGAGTTAACTTGAAGTAGAAAAGGACTAATTCATACTTCAGTATGTTCCTTTGCAATGTATTATCATGTTCAGTATTGTATTTGAGTGACTGTATTTCCTAGTGTATCTCTGTTGCCTGTCTTTCCATGTCTAGAAATATTTATTCAACAGGATAAAAATCAATATTTATTATTTATTTATTTATTTCATAGATTTCTATACCTCCCCATTAAAGCAAAGCACTATGCTGGGCAGTTCACACACAGTTAAAATAAAGTAGAAATAACATTGTCAAACAATAATAATAACATAAAAACAAATCACAACCGTTGAAAGCATCACACAACTAAGAGCACAAACATTACCCATTATAAGGCAAGCAAGGGCAGGAAGCCAGTTCATATAGGATTATTGTCAAAGGCCTCAATAAAGAGCCGTGTCTTCAGCCTCTTGAAGGTCGGCAGGGAGGGGTCCAGGTACAGCTTGACCGGGAACCAGTTTAAAGGGCTGGCGCCACAGCCAGAAAGGCCCAACTTCTAGTGGATGTTTTCCTGGGCTCCTTTGGAGTGGCAACCTGGAGAAGCATGGCCTGGGAAGATCTGGTGGCACAGGTTGGGGAAGGACGTTCTGACAAGTAACAGAATCCCAAACCATGGAGGGCTTTATACTTACCAAAAAAATCAAATGAAGACAAATGTCTTTGTTGCCTGCCTCTCCATGTATAGAGATACTTATTGAACAAGATAGTAATAATTGTGGATTGGAAATTCAGATGATTCTTTTAGTAATTTTATCATGATCTCTGATGACTAATTTGACTAATTGCTGGCTTCTTATGTTACTAATGGCACTGATGTTCCACTATATGTGTTTTATGCAGAATAGAATATTGTGTGACTTCAGAACTTGTCTTCCATTGATTCTGTACCTGGAACATTGTCTAAAAATAATCTTCCTTGCTGGCTTCTTATTTTCTTCACTGGTGGTTTATTTCAACATGCTCTGGCATAATATAAGATCTTGTACATTCAATAAAAAGTAGTTTGAACGGTCTGCATCTTAATATTAGAAGGTAGATATGTGTGAGATGGAAGAAAATCTATAAGGATGAGCCCCCCCCAAAAAAGAATTCTTAGTCATCTTTGAAAGAAAATGGACATGGAAAATTTCTGAGAATCTTGGAGACCTTGTGTATGACTGTCGCGCACCCCCAGTGTCCCTAGTTTGTTTCCCTCAAACCCAGGTCCCACTTTTGGGCACGACGTTCTTAATTCTCCTTACACCAACTGCCACCAGTGGATCTTTATCCACACGTTACCAATAATGCTTCCTGGACACGTGTTGTCAAATATAACAGATTATTTATTGTTTAGTTGTAGAATCACATAAGTATTTTAATAGATGTTGTATTGTGTTGTACTCATTACTTGGACGTTAGACACACGTCTTTATTGGTAGTACTTTTCATATAAATCACTGTGAATCACTGGAATACTATTAGATGACTGTCTTATTTATTTTACTTCTATCTTTTATCTATTCTTTAAACCATAAACCAACTGTACCACACCAACTTTCCACTCTCTCTCATAAAACTCTCCCAAAACCTCCTCTCTCAGTTACCAACTGTCTCTCTAACTGTCCTCCTGACTCCGCCCTCCTGTCCTCTTATAGGCTCCAGCTCTAGAGCTCCACATGACGGACAGGTGGGACATGGGCATTCCGCCACATACCTCCCCCCTTGGAAAGTTTGTTTCATGGGGTAAAACGTATGGTAGTTTACCCTCATGAACAACGTAGGCTTTTTCTTAACAATATTTCTAACATATTTTTTTTTCATTGCAATTCTCATTTACATATTTGCAATTTATACTTACTCTATACTTACTCTTTTACACAGTTGAAAGCATATTATTCTTGTTACTTTATATTCAAATAACATTAATCAACATTTTTATTACATACAAACTACTTCAGTCACTTTTATCCTTACTTATCATTAGTTCATCTATAAATTGCATTTTTATTTATTTCATATACATATACTCTTAGAATATTTATTTAGAACAATTTTAATACCATTACAAGTTACATTTTCTTTGTTTCCGTCAGTCATTCTTCTGGTCTTGATAAGGCGTCCTCGGCTACCACAGTCTGAGTCCCTTTGACTCTCGATCCACAAAGTCACAGTCTTGTAGGGGTATGGCCCACCTCATCAACTTCTTATTGTTCTGACAGTCCGCAACCACAGCCATGGGGAATGGTCTGTGCATGGAACAAAATGTCTTCCCCATATGTACGGTCCGAGCTTCCGCAAAGACCATACAATCGCCAGACACTCACGGTATATGATGGACAGGTGTCTCTCGCCAGCCTGCAGCTTCTCGCTGAGGAACGTCACCGGATGAAGGTCCCCGTTGTCGTCCTCCTGGCTCAGCCCGGCTCGCAGTCCGATGTGGGATGCCTCTGTGTAGACGGTGCACCCTCGCTGGAAATCTGGTTCTCTCAGGGCAGGACCGGTCATCAGCGCAGTCTCCAACCTCTCGAAGGTCTCTTCACAGTTGCTTGACCACAGGATCTCGTCAGCTTTTCTTTTATGGGTTAGGTCCAATAAAGGGGCCTCTATTTCACTGAAGTTCTGGATAGAGCGCCTCTCATAGCTAACTAACCCTAAGAAAGATCTGATCTTCTTTGCTGTTGTTCTAGGCCAGCTACTGATTTCTTTTATCTTCAGTGTTAGGGGTTTGATTATGCCTTCCCCAACAATATGGCCTAATTCTTTTAATTTGGAGTTACCCAGCTGGCATTTGCTAACCTTCACAGTTAATCCAGCCTCCTGTATTCTTAGTAGCACTATTTCATTATGGACTAGGGGATCTGTCCACGTCTGACTATAGATCCTTATCTCATTTTTGTATGCTACCGTGAATTCTCTACACTTGATCCAGTTCACCTGGACCACTCTCTGACCTTCCTTTCCTTCCTCCTGAATTATGTAATTTCTTTCATTCATCTTGGATTTTATTTTAACAGGATTTGCCCAGTTTATTTGCATCTTATTTCCTTTTATAGACCTCAGCCTCAGGACTTTCTCTCCCGGACTGAATGATCTTTCTCTGGCCTTTTTTCTGTACCACAACTTGGGCTTCCCTTGTTGGCTCTGCAAGTATTCTGTGGTTAACTTCAGAGATTGTTTCAAGGGTTTCATTAACTTATTTATGTACTGGATCACTGACTCTGGGTATTCTCCCTGTTGTTTCTCCCAATTTTGTCTGCTTAAATCCCAGGGTCTCCGCACTTTACCTCCAAATAGCAGTTCAAATGGACTGAACTCAGTGCTTTCCTGGAGTACAGACCGGTATGCATATCCCCAGGGTTGTATCTCGTGATCCCAGTCATTGTGTTTTTCTGCTGTATAAGCTCTGATCATTCGCATTAGGGTCCCATTAAATTTTTCCCTGCTAGTTACTGTAGGGAATGGTCCCACAATGTCCAGGCCTATGCGTTGAGATGGGGTTGATATTAGTGGTAAAGGGCACAATTTTGCTTTAGCTTTATCATTGCCCGTACCCTGCCTTTGCCATACATCACAGCTTAGACAGTATGATTGTATTTGCTTCCCCATTCCTGGCCAGTAGAAATTCTGAGCTATTCTCTGCTTTGTGTGTGTGATTCCTAAATGAGCATTATGTCCTTTCTCCATAATCCTTTCCCTGTATTTAAAAGGGATCACCAGTTGTTGGGGAACATTTTTCTCTCCCCTCTGAGGCTTAATTAAGACCTTTCTGTATAACAGGTCTTTCGCTACACAGAACTCTTCAGGGCTTTCAGGGGTTAGTGTTCCTTCTCTGGCTGGCTCAAAGCATTGTTGTAGCGTAGAATCCTGTCTTTGCTCTTGTTTAAAAACATTTTCCTGAGGATTTCTTATAGCTATCACCTCAGATGTTTTATTGTCTTCATCTCCTCCTATAATTCCATTAGGGATCTCACAATTTTTTTCAGGTTTCTCTCTTGTTTCTATCTGGGAGCGCGTAGTGATTAAAACACTCTTTACATGCTCCGATAGATCTAACCCAATCAAACATGGAGTAGGAATTTGATTCGTGAGGGCTACCTTCCACACTCCAGTCCACCCTTGATATTTCATTGGTATTTGAGCCATAGGTAGAGTAATTCATTCTTTCCCAATCCCTTTTATGGTTATGTATTGATTTCTTACTATATTTTTCTGAGGGATAATATCAGGATGACACAAAGTCACCTGTGAGCAGGAGTCTCTCACCGCTAGATATTTTGTATTATTTATATAAATGGGTTCCCCAGAACACCGAAGCAATTCTTGGTTATTTTCAATATAAAAGCACTGGACAATGTTGGCTAATGGCAGCTGTTTTTCCTGGCCCTCTGCCACCTCTGTTTCAGCGCCACTTTCAATTGCCTCAACTGTCTTTCCCTGCTGTTGTACATAGTACACTTTCCTGGGTACATTTCCACCTCCTTTCTGTGGAACCTCTTTATTCTTTAAGGTTTGGCATTGGGAAATGAAATGCCCGTTTTTTCCGCATCCATAACATGTTTTAGGGGCTCTTTGTTCAAAATATGATGTTTTAGGGGCTCTTTGTTCAAAATATGGGGGCTTTTCTCCCTTCCCTTCAAAGCTTTGTTTCTTCTGTTGATTCTGCTCTGAGGGTTTGCTTCTAAAATGGCCTCCAGTATTCTGATAGTTCTTGTGGTAATCTCTGGGTTCTTTTCTTCTTTCCTCCCAGCTGTTACCTCCAAGTTTTACCTCAGAATATTTTGGGTTTCGTATTTCTGAGATAAAATCAGCTTCTTCGCTCGCCTGTCGAACCGTTCTGGGCTTTTTATCCCTGACCAAATACCTTAGTTCTCCTGGTAGAACTGAATAGAATTGTTCTAGCCCTATAATATCTTTCATTTCTTCTAAAGTCTCAACTTTAGCGTGTTCTAGCCACTTCTCCAAGTATTTGACCAGATTGGCTCCCAATTGATAATATGATTCCTCAGGTTTTCTTTTCAATGCTCTAAATTTCTGTCTGAGGTGCTCAGCATTGATCCCATACCTCGAGTAAACCAACTTTCTGAATGCTTCATAGTCTCTTGCTTGATCTGGGGCCATTTGAGAATAAATCTCATTTAACTCTCCACTTATTTGAGACCTGAGAATGCTCATTCGCTCCTCAGCTTTCACTTTATAGTCCCAGCATGTCCTCTCGAAAGCAATGAGGAATGCCTCAGCGCAATCACCCTTTCTGAATTGAGGGAATTTCTTTAAGTCAGCTTTTGATAAATTCTCCTCCTCAGTATTTGAATTATTATTATTATTATTATTCTCTGCTGATAATTCTAATCGTCTCATTTCTAGTTGGTATTCCATCTGTCTCTTTTCTAGTTCCATCTCTCTTTCTTTGGCCTCAGAATCAGCCCTGAGCTGTAACTCTTTTTGTCTTTCCTAAGCCCTTATCCTAATCCTTTCTCTCTCCAAATCTAACTCATTTTGTCTTAGCTGGAATTCCTGTTCCAATTTCCACTTTTGAAACTCTTGGGAGGTTAAAGCAGCTTCTCCCCTTGAGGTACTATCCTCCTGAGCATCATCATATTGCTCAGCTAATTCAGGGCTTTCCTCTGCGTGAGGTAAACCTTGTACATCAGATACCTCCATTGTTAACCGTTTCCCCCTCTTAGAAGTCATGGTTTATTTGTCTTTCTCTGGATAAGTTGGTTGGTTTAATAGAGGCAAATAGACAAGCCTCAATTTAAAAACACTTTTTCCTTTTCTGTGTTAGAGAGAGAGAGTGATATACAGTAGCCTTCTGCTGCAGCAGCGGATTGTTACTTTATTTCTTTCTTTAGGCACCTAGCCTTCTCTGGTTCTGAAACACTGTTTCTTCTAGTCTCCAGACACCCAGCTTTTTCCTTTAATATTTATATTATTCCAGCCACCACTTAGATTTTGTCCCCTCAGCTTCCTTGGACCTTGGCTTCCCTTTATTCCCTTCAGCGCTCCTCTTTCAGAGCTAGGGATCTAAAGTTAGCCCTCTTGGTCTTTCCCTAAGCTTGAGGTAAACTTTAAACACTAAATTCTCCTCAGAGTCTCTTCCTGCCTTAGTCTTTCCACGATCAGGAGTCCCTTCCAAGCTATCCACACAGAGCTTTTAGGGTTCCCCACTCCTTCTCATTGGACTAACAGGTCCCTCAGACTCAGAGAATTTCTGTTCTTTTCCTTTGGCTCACTGGAATTTATTTATTTCGGATCCCACCGCTGATGCCACCACTTATGTCGCGCACCCCCCAGTGTCCCTAGTTTGTTTCCCTCAAACCCAGGTCCCACTTTTGGGCACGACGTTCTTAATTCTCCTTACACCAACTGCCATCAGTGGATCTTTATCCACACGTTACCAATAATGCTTCCTGGACACGTGTTGTCAAATATAACAGATTATTTATTGTTTAGTTGTAGAATCACATAAGTATTTTAATAGATGTTGTATTGTGTTGTACTCATTACTTGGACATTAGACACGCGTCTTTATTGGTAGTACTTTTCATATAAATCACTGTGAATCACTGGAATACTATTAGATGACTGTCTATTTATTTTACTTCTATCTTTTATCTATTCTTTAAACCATAAACCAACTGTACCACACCAACTTTCCACTCTCTCTCATAAAACTCTCCCAAAACCTCCTCTCTCAGTTACCAACTGTCTCTCTAACTGTCCTCCTGACTCCGCCCTCCTGTCCTCTTATAGGCTCCAGCTCTAGAGCTCCACATGACGGACAGGTGGGACATGGGCATTCCGCCACAATGACCATAAAGAGATTTAGTGTCTCCTGAGAAGTGTACATACTGTCGTCATCAGTGCAAAGAGTAAAAGGCTTAGGCTGTAAGAATTACTATTAAAATATGCAAAATAAAGAACCAAGATAGAGTCATTATGGAGATTTTGCGATGTGGCAGAAATGGGCATGCCATTATATTCAGTGAGAGTCATAATGGTCACAGGCTAACAAAAACAATTTTGTAATTAAGTAAGTTACAGTGTTGACTAATAGACTAATCAACCTAAAATAGAACTCTATCTGACCAGCATTCTGATCAGTATTTACATATGGGTGGAGTTCCTACTGCTGAAGCTGCTGAGGCAATCTGACAAGATGCCAGTTGCATGCAGCCAGTCACACAAGGTACCCTGTCACATTGCCTCAGCTGCTTCCACAGGTGGAGTTCCACGTGAATAAACAGGATACTGACCAATGCTTCTTTGTTGTGCTTACTTTTCTGGCTCTTAATAGTCATGCTTACATATTTTTGGTTCTAACTAACATACTTTTTAAGTACAGTGGTGCCTCGCAAGACGATGTTAATCCGTTCCAGACAAATCGCTGTCATGCGAAAACATCGTCTTGTGAAACCAAATTTCCCATAGGAATGCATTGGAATTTAATTAATGTGTTCCGATGGGAAAGAAAAGCACAGAAACTTAAAAAAAAATTAAAAGAAAGTCACTTACCAGGTACTGTAGACTGAGCCCGGCTTCTCATAGTGCCTGGTAGCAGCGGAACATCCAGAAAAGAGCACCAAACAGCTAAAAGCCGGCAGGCAGCCGGCAGCCATTTTGTGCTCTTCTCCGCTCCTTCCCCCTCCCATCTCCCGACCAACAGCTGATAGGAGCAGGGTTTCTGAGGCTTCTGCGGGCTTTCCCAGCAGGGAAACAGGCAGTGGAAAAGCACCCCAGAGGCTTCTGAAAGCGGCGCTTTGCCAAGGGGTGAGGGGGTGGGGGTGGGGTGGGAGGGGCAGGCCTGCCACCCCCCCACACCACCCCCACTGCAAAGCGCTGCTTTCAGAGGCTTGCCGGGTGCATTTCCACTGCATGTTTACCTGCTGAAGAAGCCCCGGCAGCCATTTTGTCCTCTTCTCCGCTCCTTCCCCCTCCCCTCTCCCGACGAACAGCTGATGGGCGGGCTAAAAAGAGGCTTTCTCTGCCCTGAAAATTCAGGGGGAAAAGCTGGAAATAAAAAAATTCCGCTTTTCCCCTGCGCCCCGGGAGGCTTCTGAAAGGGGTGGGGGGGTCACGGGAGAGGCCCCCAAACATCGTCCAGCGAAAAGCGCCCATAGGAAATCATTTTGCGAAGCGCAACAGCGATCGCAAAACCTCATCGTCTAGCGGATTCGTCGTTTAACGAGGCAATCGTCTAGCGAGGCACCACTGTATGCCACCCTCTCAATGGAATTCAACATTGTTGCACTTAGAAGTAATGTTACTTGCAGCCCAAACTATGGACCAGCCCTTCCTCATTTTCTCAGGGTAATTGACCATGGACTTATTAGGGTGTTGAAGATTTTTAGACATTTCATAAATATCTTTCTAAAACAGTAATTCAACATTTTGACACCATAGGAACCAAAACTCTCCACAGAACTCCGATGTGCTTTCCAACAAAGCCTGGTATATTGGCTTCATCCTTACCTACCATGGCTACAGCTGTTCCCTCGTATTGGAGCAGATAGAAAAATGACTAGAAAAAATAATCCTTGGTCCTATGATGAAGCACTCCAACAAGTTCTCATGAGTGAATGGTAAGTTACAAGTGGATATACATCACAAGTTGCTAAATGGCAGGTATTGTGAAAACATTTTTCTTAACTTGGTGAAATGTTCTGCTGCCAAGTTGAACTGAGGGAAAATTAAGAATACAAAAGATGAAGTACAAAATTGAGCAATTCATAGTTGGAAATCAGCACAGCAACATGTGAGAGGTACAAATGCTTATAATGGTCTAGACACCTTTTTTTTTCCTCTCCCCCCCCCCCCCCCCCGCCTGTCATGCCTCTGGTTCCTCAGCAGCTGCCTCCAGTACATATCCAAAAGTAGGCTAGTGCTACTATCATTATTTGGTTTGGGTTTTCTGAAAGTCACAGGCACTTGGAAGATACACCCTGTTATGTACTTAGTCTTCATGCTTCTTGTGATGGAGTGGATGAATGGATCGGTAGATGTGTATGTACACACACACAGAGTTCTCTTTCTCAAAATCAAAAAAGAACAGAAGGAAACAGTGCTATTGCTGTTCATTAGGTATTATGCCATATTAAGATAGGTACTACTGCTGTGGATGAAATAACACAAAGTACAGTGTACAGTGGTGCCTCGCTAGACGATTGCCTCGCAGGACGAGGAAATCGCTAGACGATGCCTTTTTGCGAGCGCTACTGCGCTTCGCAAAACGATGTTTCCCTATGGGGAATTTCGCTAGACGATGAGGTTTCCCCATAGGAGTGCGCCGACTAGTGGTCAAAAGCTGTCAGTGCAGCTGTCAGTGCATTCCTATGGGGACCCTCACTCGCTAGATGAGGTTTCCCTATGGGAAATTTCGCAAGACGACTGCGTTTTCCCTTGGAACGCATTGAAGCGATTTCAATGCATTCCAATGGGAAAACGTGCTTCGCTAGACGATGTTTTCGCTAGACAGCGATCCTCGTGGAACGGATTAACATCGTCTAGCGAGGCACCACTGTACTTTAGTTCCTCGTCTTAAGTCTTTTCTACATTAGAAGCTTAATTTTGCACTGCAGTGTGCTTATGTATTTAATTGCGTCTTTCTCTGCTTTTCTTCCCAGTACATATATGTCCTACTTTCTGCTCTTTTCCTTCCTGTTATTCCCCTGATGCCCTTTTTTAGTGGCAGCAGTCATAGTTGTTCAATTGAATCTTTGTGCGTGGTCAGGGGCTGTATGACTTCAGTGGTAATTGCATTGTTTGTATACAAAATTTTAAAACTGCTAAGGAAAGCTTTATTTTGTGGCCTGCTTGAACTAAACAGGTTGCACAGATTTATTTAATGCCCAGAATCCATTGAAAAATTATTCTACTGTAATTCTTTTTGCATAAATTTGAACAGCAAATTGTCAGAAATAAAGATGTTATTGTAGGCATTTACTGTCATATACCAAGTCATGCAACTGGAGTGTGATAGCAAATGCCTGCACTGACCTCAAATTTTTACCTTTTTTCCCCCCTGATGGTATTATTAGTAGGAATGTTAATACAAATCATCATTTTTTTCTTTCTGATTTAAAATGATCCACCCTGAGAGTATCATTTTGTTGATATCAGACCATTCTGTATTTCCTCACTTGCAGGTCTCTAAGTTTTACCTCCCTGTATAATCTATTGAGAGCCAAGCTGTGTCCCTATTTCTATGTGTGCACCTACCAGTTCACTGTGCTTTTCCGTGCAGCAGGACTTGCTGGAAGTGATGTGATCACAGCACTTATCTCTCCCACAACCAGAGGCTTAAGAGAAGCCATGAAAAATGAAGGTAGAGTTACACGTATTCTGAACGACTTACAAAATTCTGTGGCATCATGTCCAAAAAAAAGTGTAAACTATCTGCTTTTCTCTCCTCCCTCCCAACTTATCAGGTATTGAATTTTATTTACCATTCCAAGAAGTTAGGAAGAAGAAATTGAATGCTTTGGGATCCCATTTAGAAACAAGATCTGCTGATGATTCTGAAACAAATGGCAAAGATGCTGAGAATGAAGAGTATGTAATAACACACTTAGTACTTGTTTTGGGGACTTTGCACATTTTTCATTGGAAAAATTTGTTCTCATTCTTTTTTGCATGGTTCGGGTACTAAAATCTATTGTCATGTTTAAAAAAAAACTCCTTTGAAAAAATACCGGTATATTAGTAGTCGTTTAGGAGACTTGCTAAGATATAAACAAGAGGAGTTGGGGAGACACACACCATCTAGTTCCAGAAACATAAAATGCCTTTGACAAGGAATTCTAGCTTTAATTCAGAAAACAGGGATTCCCATCCTGGTCTCCTTTTTAACCTCTAATTTGCTTCCTGTAATATTCATTTTATTTCGAAGACTTTTGTTACAGCAGAATTCTTGTGCATTATGATTATTTAAGTGATGTTTATTTGCAAAGGGAACAACCAATGAATGGTGTTTGTGGTGATGAAGAAGAAGATGATGATGAAGGATTTTCATGGTTGGAAGAAATGGGAGTTCATGACAAAATTAAAAAGCCAGATACAATTTCTATCAAACTGTATCCTTTCAAGGAAAAGACACTTCCTTTAAGCAGCAAATCATAGCTTTGTATGTGACTTGTTTAACCATCATTTGTATCACTTCCTCTTGTGCAGTGGAAACAGAAATATTTGATTTGTCATACAGTATTTGGGATCTGCATTGCAGAATAATTGGTACTATTCTGCAAATTGGACATTCAGTCTGATTTTTTCCAACACAATTGCTGTTTCTCTTTCTCAGTTTTACTCCTATCTCCTTTTCTTTTCTAGCACTTGAAGTTTCATTGCACAAACCTGCCTCCTTCTATCCTCATCTCTTACCTTACCCTTTTTCCTGGATGCAGCTTTTGATGATTAAACATTTATTTTCTATTTAATTAAAAATTTACAATTTGAAAAATCAATTTTATACAAAAATTCTAATGTCTTTTGTTCTTAAGTACTTTGAGTACATAGGCACTCCACTGCCTTAAATAAGAGGTCCAACATTAAATTATTTTTTCTTGTGTTATGGTTAAAATGTGTTAGTCTAGGATAGCTTTACCAGAAAGAGAGCATTCTGTTCAGAGCAGAGCCAAGATTGTATTGGAAATTGTAGATTGCACCTACATTTAAGTTAAATTTCACACAGCTTATTCTTGAACACAGCAACATAATCTGCAGATCTGTCTAGAGACGTGTGTCTCTAAATGAACAAAATAGTCTGCAGATATGTTCTAGAGACATGTGTCTAAACAGGCTTGGTAGCAATGGACAGTAGTTGAGTATAAACAGAAAAGCACACTTTTCCAGATTTCCTCCAGCATCTCCTTTTGAGAGATCTAGTACATTCAAATTCGATTCCAAAGAAACAGCAATGATTGAAATAGGCTGGCTTAAAATATAAAGTCCCAGTGTGTTTCCCAGTAGGCTTGTTTTAAAATATAAAAGCCAGTGCTGTCAGTTGACATATTTCCAAGTAAGCATGCTGATGGCAAAGCTGGAGAAACATATTTCGTAAAACTAATTGTCTTTTATTTATCAGACTAGTCTAACATGCTTATTTCTTGCCTGTTCTAGTTACTAAGTTGAAAGTACTTGGATGGGCTAAATGCACAAGGAGATCAAGCTAACCGCACCCTCTTCATCACTGCTTTGCTCAGTGACAGGTCTGAACAAGGAAAAACTGTTCAATCCCTAAATACTCTCCATGCAAGCCAAAACAAATGCAAGCCATGGACATTTCATGAAATTCATTAGGATGTGGAATATAATGCACTACAAGTAGGCACTTGCATTAGAATTGGGGAGGTTGGTATTCCTACTGCTTATTGTCCTTCTGCGTGTCTTCTGCTTCCTTCTTCACTTCCTGAAACTACTTTCCTAAACACAATTTCACCTGGCTGTTTTCTTCTCTCCTTTTATTTTTTGCATGTGCATCACATACACTCTTGTCTCCTCTTCTTCCTAATACTTGTCTTCCTCCTGTCTGGAGCAGGGGGGGAAATCTGGCCTCAAAACACACTGGCTGAATGCCTCCAGCCTTCCTCCCAAAGAGAAGAAGACTCCTTCCTACTACTTACTGGTCATTGAGCAAAAAGCCATTGTTGTGATAGGAAAGCATGCAAGTACTATTTTTTTCCTTGACATTTTGTCTATATAGCTATAAAGAGAGACATGAGGTACAAATGGATCACAAGCCTGAATCGGTGGCATTAGTAAAAGGAGCAAACACATTCACTCTGCTAAACTTCTTGATGAATTGTAAAAGTTTAGTGGCTTCTGCAGGCCCTCAGGCTGGTCTCCCTCCCACATTACTCTCCCCAAATTCTTTTAGAGGTGCAACAATGCAGACGCTCAAGGTAAAAAATTATTAACATAATTTTAAAAGCTTAGCTCCATCTGAAGGAGTTTGTCTGCTCAGTTTTCAGACATCTCCATCTCCCTGTTCCACACCCTATCACATTCTGTGGGGTTCCCCAGTTCTCTGTAGGAGGGTGGCAGAGTTTCCAGGTGAGGAAGTAACATGCATGTCTGTTTCATTCTGCCTACTTGCACATGTCTAAATCTGGCTCCAACCCTTTGTGAGAATAACATAGAAAAGCAGTTTATAATGTCAGAAATTGTTTCCGAAAATGAATATATTAGGCAAAGTTGTGTTCAAAAATGTGTGCATGAAGAAATGAACACAAAATACAAATTAATTTTTGTTCACATTATTTGATTTATTTATTGCAAATATGCAGTACAAATGACTCTAAGAATGGAAGAAGTGGAATCTGAAAGAAATGGAAATTGACAGATTTATCCATCCCATTCTGTAAACGGATTTGACCCACTTGTTGCAGACATTGGATTTTTTTTTCCAGAATGCTAGGTTTGGTTTTAAATATCCTTGGACTTCTATGCCATAACGTTTAACTTTTTTCCTAGGCTCGAAGCATAAATGTAAAAACACAAGTCCATTCTCATTACAATGATGCATTTAGTTTGGAGATTGTGGGCCCTGTCTTGCCTCACTCATTGCATGCTTTATCCATGCTACTGAAGTCAGCTCAGAATGGATCTTTTTCTGCAGTGTGTTACACACATGAACCAACAGCAGTGTTCAACACAGGCATTAGCAATGAGAAGAGCATGATGAAGGTAAGTCAGTTTTGTTTGACTATAGCAAGTGGAAAAAGAAACGTTGTGAGAGAAAAGAAACCATGGTGGAAAACCTTACATTGTATTTTGTTGAGCAGTTTCCCAGAAGGGTAAAGCAGAAAGGAGGTGAGGTATTGCTTTGTTATTTGTAATCAAAGAATAAAAGAAAAACACATGATCAAGTAAAAGATACTTATCTGTCCAGCATTCTGCTCCCTCAGAAGCTACCAGATGCTTATTCGGGCAGTCTGCAAGCTTAGGGCCTGAGCACAAGAACACCTTCCTACTTGTATTCTCCAGTATGATAACTGAAAGCTATACTGCTACTGATAGTGTGCCAGGTAGGTGGGGCTCGTCAGCCCTGGAAGGCAGCCCATCTAGGAGAAGGAAAACTCTGATCTCAAACCTCCACTGCCTTGTGGCTATATCCACTGATGGAAAAGGCTTCAGGAGTTAACCTCGAGGCAAAACCCGGAGCCGGAGTCCCGGAGGCAGTTCGTGTCGTTCTGGCAACTCCTGCGACGTCGCTGGAACCAGCTGTATTGGCTCTTGCCTTTCCACTGGACTATCTCAGTGACATGGAGAGGGGGGATTTGCTGCTTGGGTAACAGCCTATCCTCCATATTATTTTACCCAGGCTTCGTGCTCCATACAAAGCACGTTACCATAGTCTTTCGAGACTGAAGGATGCCTAATACTAATACTGATAGTGGAAGTATATGGGTACGATGAATAGTATCAGTTGATACTGAGGTAATTCATACAAAGGTTTTGTGCTAGTTCCCTTAATTGAATGGTCGTGTTACCTTTCGCTATTATTATTAGTACATCAAAATCCGCATGGCATACACTAGTTACTCATAGGAGCCGTGCATGGCCATTTTGACTCTTCTCAAAGCAAAATTACTGGAGCCTGTGATTCTCTTTGAAATTGTACATTTTGATCCCTCATTGCATGTTCAATCTTTCCCAGTTAAGTGGGAAGTAATTGGGCTTGGTCATGGCCAGTATCAGTAAGGTGGTGGGTGTTTCCTTTTCTTTCCATCTGACTTTTCACAGTTGGAGTATCTCCATTCCTATGTCTGATGTGCATTGGTACCTCTTCCAAAGGAATTGGTGGCCATTGTGAAAGAATGAAACATACAAGCTTTAAACATAGTAACATTTTAGTGGGGTGGTTTTTAGAATGGAATGAATTAGCCTGATGTCCCCTGGCTCAAACCAGCATGCATCCACTCACACCCAGCGTTGTTACCTGTTGTTAAATAAAGATGGGATGTTTCCGGGAAAAATCTACCCAAGAGGTTAGCTGCATTCACATTGCAGTGTGAAAAACAATTTAGCAGTGGGAACTAGGAAAGAAGCAGAGTTTTCTTAGATAACATCCAAAGCAGGACATTCCCATTCAAGACTAAGGTGTGAAAGAGCAGTGGATCCTGAAATGCACAAAGATCATCAACATACTTCTGGGTGATGGGAGAGAGCATACTGTACAAATGGATACGGTGATATCAGGTGCATAGATAGGTATTAATGTATGACAAAAAGGCATGATGAAAAGGGAAACCTTGGTAGTTGTGGATTTCACCTCCTTTAAAGTTATCCCAGTCATCCTGACAAACTGATACACTGTCCAGCAATTCACTGTACTGATAGAGCAGCACTGCTGCTTTGTTGGGCTTTGCTTGCAGCTGTCCTCTAGTGTGCCGTTCCATCAGACTGCAGAAGAGGAAAACAAGGCTCTGTTACACTGTTTCAGCCTGATAAATCCGTCTTTTTAAGTCCCTCTTTTAACAGTTTTCATTCCATGAAAAAAAGACAACTTCTTGGTTCCTTTATGGCTTAAATATGTAACATCGAGAGTTAGTGACTGAGTGTCCATGTCTTTCTTTCCTTTCCCATTGCTATTTCTTTGTGTTTTGTTTTGTTTTTTGGATTGTAAGATGTAAAACGGTCTGGAAGGCACTCTGGAACCCTTTTGGGCTGAAGAGCACAGTAAAAATGTGTCAAAGAAATAATATGCTTTTGTATGTCTCCCATTTTCACAGGAGTCACTTAGCAAAGACCTTTGGAAGTGCGGATTGCATCCTAAGACTTTAGATCAGCTTGCTCTTTGTCCATCATTAGGAAAGTCTTCAATTAGGCTCATGGAAATGAACAATTATGTCTGCACTTGGAAAGTCTAAGCAAGCAACAGCTATCAACAAAGAAATAACTGCCATATGAGATTCCATGAAACACAATTTGCTGCTATTACCATGTAAAGTGGTTTACCAAGGAACACATAGTGTACTAAATGTGCAAATCTTTTAGACAGATCCTTCTGGGTGAGTTAGATTCTGTGAGCTTAGTTTATATCTGTGTATGTGGTAGAAAACACCTGCTCCCCTATTTTTCCAAGTTTGTTACAACTGATTTTTACCAATTGTTTTAAATTAAACTTTTTAATACAGAATCTTATGCATTTTCAGTCTGAAATAGTTAATCATCGCATAGAAGAAATTTTCAAACACTGGATCACTAAGAAAGAAAATCTGTTGAAGACCTTGTGGGTTGTTCTGCAAGAAAAATGGCTGGGCAAAATTTGTCCTACAAGTTGAAGAATGTTATGGTAGTCTTTTGACCTATTGCTAGTCTTTTTAAGTTTTTTATTTATTTCAAATCAAAGAAAGAAAAAAAAGGGGAGTGGAGAAAAGAAAGGGGAGAATACACAAAATAAAATTATGGGCTACAGTAATAATTAGGTAATAATCTTTGAGTTCTCATTAAAGCCATTTGTGCTTTGAATTTGCCATGATGGAGAAAAGAAACAAATGCCACAAATTGAGGGAGCATGGTCTGAGACAAGAGATAATGTCATTACAGAATGTTGACCAAAATTGGAGTAAGGGGAAAGAAGCAAAAATAATCAAAGTTGAAGACATTTTGGTGTACTGATTAAAAAGTACAATCTTTTTCTCTTTAGGGGGTAGTAGAATATTCTTATTAGTCTCAAATCAGACATGTAACCCTTTAATGTAAACTAGACCAATGAACTTAATTTACAAGGGTGTGTATTCCTGTCTAAAACCGGACCAAGGATATCATAGTCCTACCCAGGTGACTTAAACATTAACTGAAATGGGTTGAGACCACACGGGTCTGTGCCATATCTATGCATCAAAGCAATTGCCATTTGAAATCTGAACAAAATAAAAACATGATTTTTGTTTGTAATAGTTTTAACCACTGAAAGGGTATTTTTGTGAATAAGCATAGCAATGCCTTTTGATTTAATGGGGCACCACCTATATAGGCATCCTGTACCCAACCTTTACATCATGTGTTTTTATCAGACAACAAAAGATGGGGGGCTGGGGGGAAAGCCGCTCTTTTTTTTTTTTTTCAAATAGCTTGTTTCTCCTTACTGGATGTCCTGAAACCTCTAATATTCCACATGACCAGTTTTATGGGCATGTGAGATTAATGAACTCAGTTGTAATGAAAGGGAAAGGCAGAACAAAACAGCCTGCCCACATATATTCAACTAGTAAAGTTTACAATAGGAAGGACAAAAAAAAGGGAGTGGAGGGAGAGAAAGAAAAAGGAGGGGAAAGGGAATAAAACCAAAAGGAAAGGACATGACAAAGGTACATAAGAGGGTGGATGAGTAGTGTGCAGTGCTTCCAAATAAAATAGCTTAGGCTACCATACCTCTGTTCATTCCCCACCCCACTTCTCAATCTGATCAATAAGTAATACTGTAGATACTTTATTTATTTTATTAGACTTAGACCCCGCCCATCTAGACCAAAGGTCTACTCTGGACGGCAAAGTTACTCTGCTGTCAGTCCTTAAAAATATAGATATTTGGCATATTCAAACAAATAGAACTGTAAAATGTAAAGTACTGTGTAAATCTGAGTGAGCTAGAGTGATATATATATATATGACCAAGCAATTGAAGCCATTTGTATAGCACTGCTGTGTTTGGGTTTAAACACTAAGGCAGTGTTTCTATATTCACAATAACAAAAATGAAAACATGCCCGCCACAAAAAGTTGTTGCTCCTTAAGCAAGCAAGAAAAACCATAAAACACAAATCATTCTTAGGGGAGTTGAAGGAGCACAACAATACTTGCCAGTGGTTCACTCTTTGAAAATCTTGTATTTGCCATATTTGGGTACAGTAGTGAATGCTTTTAAAGCTGATGAGGCTTTAAAAACATCCATTGTTAAAATGTACCATTACTACTGTTAAGATAAGACTGCCCTTCTCAAGAGAACTATCAAATTCCAAAGCTGTACTGTATAGTTGCAAGTCCATTCTCAAGGTGGCCCTTGAAAGATAATTTGCTATAGTTAACCTATTTTACATATAACAGTCAAGACCTCTACCCATGTGAATGCAAGAGGGCAATGTCCTTGGCGTGTGTTTGATAGTGTTGGAGCAGTAATGATGGACTGGCTGAAGTAGAGTTTTTGTGCTTGTTTTTTAGTGTTTGTCAAAATGGGTTTTCATAGTGAACACCAAAGAAATTCTATGCAGCATATTTACTGATGCTACATATATTTTCACATTTTGCAAAACTAGTTACCTGTGAATGAAGTTGATAGTACCCTCCCAACAATTTCACTACATTGATAGTTCTATATCCTGAAGTTAAAATTACTTTAAGTTGCTTTTCTGGAGTATACACCATTAATGTATTTACATGTTAGAAGACTTTATTCAAATCACCATAGAAATATTACAACTTCAAAAAAGAGTTGATATCAGGATGCCAAAACAAAAACTGTAGTAAACTCATCATCACAACAACAACAAAAAAAAGGGGGGGGGGTTTCTTGATTATCTTTCTACCATTCCTGCCTTTGTCATCACAGTACTTTTAACTTCTGCAGTAAGGGTACATACAAGAAATAAGAAAGGCACCCACTGTTTTTCTGAATGTCCAAGTGTAAAAGCAAGCCAAAGCAGCTATACAGCTTCATGCTTCTTTCCTTTTGTTAAGGTTTGTGAGAAGTGGTAAACAAAAGTTGTCACTGGGAAGTTGTTCTGTACAACAGCAACATGAAGCATCAAATAAGCAAGGCACACTTTATACAAGGATTATTATGAATCTTACCTTGTATTCAATGCATGCAATTAACATTTGGAATAAAGTGCCTTTATGATTCATTTGCCCATACAGTAGTGAGAAAATACTAATGGAGGTACCAGCCAAATTACTAGCAGAAGGTACAGTACTACTCAGTTTTGCCCATTTATTGTTCCATATTGTTATAGAAGGTAGATGAGTTAGTTGCTGCTTCCACTCTAGAACTCTAATACCAGCGTAAGTAGAACTTTTATCAAACTGCAGGATGAAATAGTCAGAAACAGGTGAATTAAGTTATAGCCAATATCACAGAAAACTTGAATGCTGAGTACAGTTAATACTTTAATCACGAAATGCCCCCTTTGATATACCATGACTTTACACTAGTGGGAACTACTTACTGCAGTAGTACCTAAAGTTCTCCATTATCTTCAGCTCTGCATCTGAATACTTGAGTAACATGGGTTACTTGTTAGTATTTTAAATTATTGAAGAGTTCCATTATGATAAATAATAAAGCACATACAAGGTTGATAAGCAGCTTTAAGATAAATTATAATAGGAAACCTCATCACTACAAGGAACCCTTTCTAATGAGAAATTCATTGAATCATAATGAACTATTAATTGGTCAGTAAATAAGAATGAACTTGTGCTGCTTTATTGACCACACTGTGTACAACATTAGCATCATTCTACATCCCATCCAGTTATAGGCTGAACATTTGAATGTATACAATCAACATCAGGCATTGTGTTTGAGACAGAAAATTACAATGTCATGTTCCTTATACCAAAACATGCAGGCAGATTAAATTGCAATTGTAGTCAGTTCTGTTGCTGGATATGCTGCGTTCTCATTTTAGTACAGATCTTTTCCCCAAAGGAAACAGCAACATTAGCATCATCCAGCAAACCTGCCAATTTTCTCTTTGCAAATAAAGCAGGGCCTGACACATGTCTAGGTTTCATTGCCAGCTGCTGTGGACTCAGTCTATGTATCTTTGCTGATTATAATAAACTACTGAACTATGGAAACTGCATCATTGTACAAAACAGTTGTACTTTATATTTCGTAGGGAAGGTAAAGATTTGTCATTTCAAACAAGGTATGGATATTTTCAGATTCATGTGTTGATTTTTTAGTAATTTAAGAAACAATGACATCACTAACATCAATAATATACATACCAAAACTAAATGATTTAAATACATTTTCCGTATACAAAAAGAAAAGCCTGACAGTGCCTGTACAGTTTTTACAGTGAGGAGCTTATGTATTTACAAAATCAGAGAAATGTTCTTTGTGCAGAATAAAAACATCTGACATATTAATATAAAAACAATAGTTTAGTTGTGTGAGGCACTCCTAAAGTTGGTGGCATTAGCCAAGAGGTCCTTTGGTACTAATCCCAAAGCTTGGAGAGCCACAGTAGCTGCTGTAGCTTTAGCATGCTTCTTATTAGGACTGACAAAGCTTGGCTTATATTCAACTCCATTGACCATCACCTGTTGAAAAACAAAACAATTGATTTTCAATTTTAATTTCAATAGGCTTCCACTTCATTAAAAACCAAAAACTGAAGCTGCACCCATTCATTTCCTGCTTATCAATCTACACCATTCAAGAGAATGCTGCCTTATATTTTGTCCAAATGTCTATAAGCTAAAGTCCCTCCACTGGGGAAAAAAAGACTACCAGCTTGACTGATCATACAAGCTGTGGTCAACTGAACATTAAAAACAGCTCTGAAGCATTAAGTATACTTTCTTCACACGGGCTCTAAAGCTCTTTCCCTCCAACAAAATAACTTTTGCCCAATAGACGGTCTTTGTCCATCAACATAAAGAGCCCTAACTGAGGAAGGGAACCATCAGATCCTTTTCTTTGTTTCCAGAAGTATCTAACATGGCAAATGGTCCTTCCCATCAGCTATTTTTAAAATATATTTGTATCCATAAGGGTTAAAAGTACATTCTGTGAAAACAGCAAAATCTTAAGATTCCAAACCACAGTGTTTAAATGCATACTACAATTAGGTTGGTGCCAACACACACTATCAGCACAAATTTTAACATAATTGGCAGTGTTATGTGAAAATTCTGACTTACCTTAAAAAGGAAATGTTTGCGATATTCAGGGCGATTATCATTCACCAGTACAAATACAGGGGGTGACCATCTTCTTTTATTACAGACTTCTAGCAAAGCTGAAACTGGATGTTTGCCTTAAGAATAACAAATTTTGTTTTACTAGTAATCTCACAAGGCCAGTTACTAGAATTCAGACATATAGGAAGCTTATACCAGGGTCAGACTTTTTGTCCATCTAACCCAGTACTGTGTACTTGGAAGTAGCTCACTAGGATCATAGGTCAAGGTCTCTCCTGCTGGAGGCCATCTGATCCTTTAATGTCAGGTATTCAACCTGAGAGCTTCTACGCATGAAGTGTTGAACTATAGCCACTCTCTGTAAATGCAGAAGTCTCACCTGAAAGATCTTTCACTGCACTGAAAGGTCCATGTCTCTTCTGTGTCTTTTCTCCAACTGCAACCAAGCCTAAAAAACAAACAAAAATACATACATTTTGTGTTATTTTGAGTCTCTTTTATGTGCTCTTCACATCCTCCTCTATCATGTATATTGGACACTGTACAATATCTCTGTGACATAAAACGGATCAGTTTTTCAGCCCCAAATATGACTTGTACAGCCGTACTCTGGCACTAGCTGAATTTTCTGCATCATTATCAAAGGCTGTCCACACAGCACCCTATAATAATGCTGTAGTTAACTGCTTTCTTGTGTGTGCCTGCTTACTAACAACTTGTCCTGGCAACTGAGAGGTGCACTTCTAAAAACTATCCATGCGCTGGAGTTTTTAAGGCTGCCACCCCACCCCATTCATATGATCTGTACAGCTGCTCTTGAAGACCAGGGGAACTTTCCAAGCAGCAAAAATATTGGTTAAAAATAGCAACACTGATAATCACACCATGCATAAGAAGAAACACCACAGGCAGCCCCCAAAGAGCACTTCAGATCTCAGGCAGAGATTTTACAATATCAAAGTACCTAGAGATACACTGTAGTAGTAATGTAGTTATGGGCTGCAAACCTGTGTTTTGCAAATCCCTAAGCTCAATAGCATCTGATATGAACGTTTTTAATATAGTTTTCACTTCCTCAAAAATGCTTCTGGCTCAAGCAGGATTTCCATCCTGAACAACAATCTTTATTGAATAACCATTTCCTCCATTTGACTGATGGACTGGAGCTAAATTGTCAGTGTCTCGAGAAAGACTCACCCTTCCGATCAGTTTTGAAGTCAACTAGAATAGGCTCCTTGTTTCCTTCTTTGTTCTTTCCCAAGCCTTCCCCTTCTCTCCATCCCATCTTTCTCATGAGTTGGGCTCCCATTCCTCCACTTACAGGGGCAGCTCTGAGAAATTGATCCTATCCAAAGAGAAAAAGTAAAAAAAAAGAACCCTCCATTTAGTGCTTTCTTAAGAAAAATGAAGCCTTTTCTAAAGTTTCTTTTTAAAGCAACCGATTGAAATCAGTGGGTTTATTTTCTTTATAATTTAAGTCAGATTTCAAGTTGGATATATGTTGTATCTCAATCTAGAAACTTTTCAAAAATTAAATGTTTTAATCCCAAATTCTAAATATAGATAAGTTACATACATACTTAAAATCAGTTCACATTTACTACTATGGTTCCAATGTATCTCTTTTCATCTTGTGTACAGAGGCAGTTATTCAGTAGCTACCTGGCAATATTTGTGCCAAATTTACCTGGTTATTGAACAGAACACAAACATTTACAAATAGAAATTTCAGAAAATATTTTTTCATTTAAAAACCACTTCCCTCACTTTATTAAACTGTACTCATTTCCCCACAGAAAACCCCCGTGCACAATACAAACATTTTCTTGAAAGGCAAAAAAGGACTTAGCCACACAGTTCAACAGCAGCATGTGACAACCAAATAGTCGCAAAAGTCATTCTACTAAATGTTGTTAAGATTAACAAACAAACATTTCAAAACATTCTCTCTGCTTTAAAGTGCTTTAAAAACGCCTTAAACTTTTACGTACCTAGGCCTCGATGGCCGCAGTGTTGCGAATAGTAGGGCTGGCATTGACCGTGGCAAGAAGGCAGCTACAAGTCAGATTTGGCCCTGAAACAAGTTTCCATATAGAGGGGTGAAAGTTCACAGGCTATTCTGTGAACTATCATCTCTCTTTTCTGCCCCACCCAATGACCCAACGCAACCAACTGCTTGTACTAAAAATATACAGAGCAGTGTTAGCACAATAAATTATTCTTGTGTTCTCTTTTATAAGGTACAAATCTTAACTAGCTGGAATCAGTCTAGACATCAAGAGTTTTTTGTTTTCTGTTTTGTTTTTTGCTTTCAGCCTGTTTTATTCATTTTTATTTACTAAAACAGATTGTGGAAGCAAATAGTGTACAGTCATTCGTAAAATATGATTTCTCTTTATCACAGAAAATCAAGACACACATACCCATTATAATACGAATCCCCCCATATCCTGGTGCTAAGGAACCACACTAAGTTCCAACATATGTAAAATAACTTCCCACAGTACAATTAAACAAGTGCCCGAAAATCACACTTTCGGACATTACTTTGGCAAAAGGTGTTCTGCCATAAGGAATGCCTAATCTAGGGCAAACGTTAACCTCTCTCATTCAAACATTTGGACTGGTGCAAGCCATGCAGTTTGTGTATACAAAGAAATGTTAGCTGATGCCAGTTACCAACTGCTTTGAGTTGATACACCTAGGAATGGCTTTTACTTACTTCCATTTTCATCCTCCCCTCTCCTTTCCAGGGAGCTCTCATTAGAAAAGGAGAACCATGCAGAGAATGATACAAACCCCAGTCAATGTCACCCAGGGCTCCGACTCCTCTTTTGTACCTGCTTTGCAATGATAGAATGTTCATCAACAATGTCTGTTTCATCACCACTGTGGATCCAGTTCACAAAGACGACACAGACCACTTTTTTGACAAGGTCTTCTGAAGGCTGAAAAAATTTCCCATATACTTTCCAAAATTATTTGGCAGAATAAGAAGAGTCTTTTTCAGATTTGAAAATAAGAGCACCCAATCTTGAGAGGGTTTTTTTTTCTAGAAAGGTGGGACATATATTTTAAAATTCAATAAAACACTGATGCTGAAGCCCTAATAAAGATATAGGATGTTCAAATGATTTTGAAGCATGGTGCAACTCCGAAGAATACCTCTGTAATTATGGCATCCCTATTCCTAACTGGCTTGACAGGTCAATCATAGCAGTTAATGGCTCACTCACAGTTGCACAGTTTTTATAATTAATCCCTAGAAAGTCATATATCCACATGAACACCATAACTTGCAATCCTATATGCATTTGCCCTGTGGGTAAGCCCCACTAAACTCAATGGGATTTATTTTGAAGTCAGTATGTATAGAATTGCATTGTTATGTACTTAATTGTGCAATGAAATGCTACTGATTTGAGTGGAACTTCAATATGCCTCACTTTCCCTGGATTGTACCTCACAAATCCTTGTTATGTGCAGCAGAAACAAAGTTGTTTTTATTCACCAGTTACCAGTCATAGGACCTCAAACAACTTAAGAGCACTTTATGTACAGCAGTAACAAGTAAAAATGAAGAATTCATCTTTACTAATGCAGCTGGAAGGATTCTGTAAAACAGGACAACTACTAATACAGAGGTAATTCAGAATTAAACCGCATTGTCAAGTTTATATGGAAGTGTAATGTTTACAACTCATTTACAATCCTTGGCAAACATTATCTGAGAACTGAATAGGTATTTCATGTTACAAAAATAAATGTCCCTTAGGCAGTAACTCACAATGTGACTACAAAAAAGACCTTTCTGTTTCACTGTGCACCTAACAAATTGAAGCCAAAGTCCTACTGCTGTATGGTATAATTAGAGAGGTAGAAAACAGGAGTATTAGGTACCACTGAAGTAAGAAACTGTAAGGAAAGCCAACGTTTAATTCGGGGGTGGGTGGGTTTCCAATGGTTGACCATTCCCTTCTTCCGGGGGCATCCTGGGACTGTGCTGCTTGCCCAAGGCCACACAAGCTGGCTCTTCTCCCTGGAGGGCAATCAAACTCCCAACCTCTGGCTCCACAGCCAGATATCTATCACACTCAGCTCTCCAGCCAGCTTATGAATGGATAAAATTGTCTAAGAACTCAATACAATTTAACAGCAAAGTATAATGGGGAAAATATCTTTAATGTATCAAGAGAGAGAAATAACAGAACTGTAGTAAGTTGCACTAGAGTAAACCCATTGAATCACTGGGAATTTGGTGAGTCTAATCCTCTATAACTTCCATTGATTCAAATGGGTCTACTCTAGATGTGACTTGTTTAGCATAGCAAGTCACAACTAGAATAGGTCTATTTGAATCAATAGAACTTAGAGGCGTTGACTCACCAAATTCCCAATAATTCAATGGCCCTACTCTAGTGCTACTTGCTATACTAAGCAACAAGATTTCAGCCATCATCTTGCTTCAATGGCAGTTCCTTATCTGTGAATACTCAAATCTGTCAGTATCAGATAAGACTACTGGAATTGTAGGTGTGATGCCACTAAATTGAGCTAAAGTATTTCCTTTTTATGGTGTCAAGAGTGAATTACTCTATGTTCAGTTTACAGGACAAGGAAATGAAACCTAACAACAAGCACCTAAGAACTTCCTGAGGAGGAAGCCAATAGCAACACACAAAATATGGAAGCCCAATGACTGAGATACAGACTGGCACAGGAAGCGTTAGAAACCAAAGAGGTAAAAAGTTACAAATTACCAGATTCACTCAGTGCCAAGAAAAGCCCACACAAATGGGAACTTGAAGAATACCCAATCCTGGGTGAAAAGGTGAATACCTATAAGAAAAACACAGAATGGACTACAGTGAGCAGACCATGTCTGCCACTGAATTGTCAACACTTGTAATTATATTAGAAATGAAGCTTTACCTATTCTAGCATTTTAAGTGTTTCTGATACAGTATATAGTCCCAAGTACTTATTGTATTCAGGAGTGAAGAGCCTTTCTATTCTAGTCATCTTCATGTGTTTCTCTAAATGGACATAAGCTTGGTAATATAGAGGGCAACTATGAGAAGAAGAGCAAAGCCAAAATTCACTTTCTTTCTATACTTGTACCTGTGAGGCAACAGAGCCTCAGAAGTCACCAAGCACATTAAGAGAAGGCACAGAGATGGATAGAGGAAACAGCAAAAGTGGGCAATACAGCTAAATCTGTTATCAGTGTTGGTGGTTACTGTGGTTGTACGCTGCCTTAGGTGTCTTTGCAGAAAGAAGGTAAACAGATAAACATCGCAGAAAACCACATTCTATGTTCAAAATAATTTATTTTGGATAACATTTTATGTTTCAAAGATGCAGGATGCTGACATTACAGAAACACAGCTACTAAGGCAAGAACAGGAAGAGTAACCTATTCTTAGTGTAGGAACTGGGAGTTGCACATGGCAAGGAAGTCCTTCTTGATCAATAAAAACTGTACCTGCTATCTGTGTTTTCAGAGCAGATGTATCCTATTTATCCAAGCTGCCTTCTGCAGGCACAACAGCAAATACATCTTCCTAAAACAGCAGTACTTTTCAGGATGTCAAGGGGCAGACACTGTGTTTGTGAAGGTGCATGTGTAGATATACATAGAACAATCCTACCTATTAACCATAAAAAGCAGACATTTTCTTCAGCTACGGATATTTCATCTCCAGGTAAAAATCACAAATTTATCCTCAACTGTTTATAACACAAATTTATCCTCAGCTGCTTATACAATAAAAATGAACTCACCAGTATGATGTTTATGATTACTTAGAACTGATACAGCAGAGAACCATCGTGAGACACGACAGTCTTATAATCATTACCAAACTTGAAACCTAAACATCAGTCCAGCTTCTAAAGGGACATGAAAATGTCTGCCTCCTCTCTATTTCCCTTCTTTGTTGCAGGAAATGCTTACACTTTGCTGGAGGATCTTGCATTGCTCTCAGGAGACATTAACACTGGTAGTCACTGATTGCTGAAGGGAAGAGCATTATTATATTTCAACACCAATAAAGCATTACCCGTTCTCCTATAAACTTTTCATGTAGATACTCAGCAGCAGGATTCCTGTTCACTGTTGCAACCAAACAAGATCAGCGCAGTCAGGCACTCCAGAAGAAATCTAGGTCCTGAAGGGGGACACAGTACTGGGACAAGGGAAGCTTCAGAAAAGTACAGTATTCAGAATGGCCAGGAAACGCATACACGTAAGTACCTATTCATCTTCCAAGGGATCATGTTCGATCCATTGAACAAATACTCTTTCCCTTCCATAAACGTTAGACAACTCTCCCCTGCTCTAAACCTAATCTAGAAAATGGTTTTCCTCATAAAATATTTTATTTCTTTTATCTTGATAGGCAAGATATTTAAAAAGTAATATTAACTTCCTGCTGATAAAGCACCCAAGCTATCCCTCTTTCTTTTGTATCAATACATTATGACCTTATCTGCAAATATGCTACTATACAAGGGACACACAAAGAAAAAATATGTGTAAGTGTTGGAAAATTAAGTCTGACAATCAAATATAAATGGCACTATTGGAAAAATCTATGTATTATATAGCCTAAACACACAACTAAAGTTGCTGGGACCTGAATACCTTTGCTAGGAAGTAGCTCCAGCAGCCATGTGGAACAATGGGCTATTATTTGAGAAAGAGACCTACCACCATGGCCACACAGAGTTTCTTTTTCCCATTTCTGAATCCACATTTAAACATTTTACATACTTCCTTCCAAAAAGCTTCTGGTAATTCTTCACATATTAGAACCATTAAGAAAATAAGCTTAAAATGAAGAAAAAATGTGTTGCATATATACTGTGAAGATTTTAATATTTTTTCCATCAGTGAACTGATTACATCATTTATAATACAAAACAAATCATTTTAGACTTGACCTGTTATGTCTTGTGTTCAACCACCTAATGTCCAAAAACTTTAATTTGTTTTACTAAAACTCAAATTAGAAAAAAAACCCCAAAGCCAAACATAAGCTACCACTGTTTTTTAAAACTGTGTCTTTTATAATACGAAGCATATTAACAAGCATGTCCTTTTAGTTAATTTTAAAGTGAATTTCATTATGCTCTATCTCAACTAGTCAAAACATTTTATAATGGCAATGTAATACTTTATTTCTTAAACAAAATTACCAATCTCACTCTTAAGTTCCATAATTAATTTACCCAGCGCCTAAGCAGTTAAATATCTGTAAATTTCAGAAGCACCCCAAATTCTGTCCCACAATGAACAGAGAATTTTTATTATTTTGAATAATGGTGAATGTATTTGATTTTCTTATGGTTTCACTTGCAAATAAATTAACAGCCAAATTATATGCTGATTTATCTGGAAGGAAATTCTACTAAATTCAATGGGATTTCTTCCCGAGGAAGAAAACCTGGTGGCATATGCTAAATCAATTAAACTATAAGTTACTGCACAGAAGCCTTTTCATTCAGGAATTCTAAGCTGTAAAACACAAGGTGACCTATTAAGTTTTCTATCCCAGAGCCATCTTTCTTGCCTCCCTCAGTGTTGATTGGGACAGAAGTACATATCTTCTGGTAATACATGTCTACTTTCAAGTTACCTATGTTCTTCTAGTAACAGAGGGGGGAAAACTTTACATGGAAAGGGCCCCCGTATTCATCTTTTGTTAAGCTCACATGAACAATATGCAAAAGCACTGTGAACTTGGGAAAGCATATGAAAACAGATTAGGCCAATGATGGCCAAAGGACGTAACAGTCCAGCCCCACAGGCAGACTCTTTTCCTATCCACCAATTCTTTGGTATCTAAAATGGTACAAACTACTGGATACAAACTGGAGAAAACACACTGGATGGAAATGCAAGTTTGCCACATCCACCTATGCTCACATGCAACAGTCATTATGAAAAAATTCCTAAGCAAAATTCTACCTAATCTTAGTAAAATTATGCTCCAATTCCCCCCCACCCTCCTCAAATCAAGAGTACTGATGAATACAGAGCCGAGATGCATCCATAGCTTAGAAAATTAGGAACAGTACAGAAGGAGATCCACTGACAGGTTTGTGGTTTTATGAACGGGCTTTAAACTGCAGAAAATCATCAGACTTCCACAGACTTGATTAGAATACTGGCTTACAAAAAGCAAGAGGCAATTCATTGTGTTTTGAGAATCTTCAACAATATTATTGCTTTCTACCATCATATACACCTTGAACTAAATATATCAAGGTGATCTCAGTGGTCTATCTCTGAATAATGGCCACTGTATCAGTACACAGCCAGTCTACTGTAATCTGAAGCAGCTGTGGAAGACAAATCAAGTGACTGCGATTAAAACTGCTAGAACATCCCTGACCTATACAAATCACAAGCTTCTTGCTTCAAGGAGTCATTTTAAACTCTTCTTACATAGGATGTCATGATTCACAAACCATTTTTTTTTTAAATTGGCACACATCTTACAGATCCTGCCAATTAAATTATAGCAATTATGGCCTCTTTTGTGAACTGTACATGGGTGATGAAAGACAAACGTAACATATGTAAACTTCAGCAAAACCTTGTTAAAATGGCTGCTGTCAGTCCAGAATTCCCAATGGTTTCCACTGGTCCCACTTTTTATTTCCACAAAAGAAAACGCAGCAGGTAGTATTTACAGATAGTAATATATTTACAGGATTTGCTATATGATTTAATTACAAAAGTATAAAAGTATATAATACATTTTATCAACAAAGCAGTTTAAAAACTCTGGTTACTGTATCTAGGTGCTTACAGTAACTCAATCACAAGCCACTTTTCAAATCAATTAGGTCCAAGACAGTGTTGCATAATAGGAAAGACTATTTCAGGTGGGAAAACTAATTCTGACTGACAAATCAGAGATGAACAATCATTGCTCAAGGCTGTAAAAATATACTTGCAATATATACAATCTCACTCTATACAACTTTCACTATATTCAATTCTCCAATCCGACTGCATTATGACAATTCTGGCGCACCAGCTCAAGGTCCCTCTAGGTTTCCTCCCAAGTCACCCAAGGTACCACAAGTTCTGAAAACACATCAGGGCTTGGCTTGAGTTTCATTCTCAGCCATAACCAAAGCATCCAAACACTGTTCACTTTGGTTTTTGTGTCTGCCCTTAACTGATCAAGTCATACCTGACACATAGCTGATTGTTGTCTACCTCCACCTCATCAATTTATATAATCCTGCTTGACAGGTACACACGTTGCTGGCTCCTGCCCAGGAGCTAACCATTCCTCACCCCACTCACATAAGACACTCAGGTCAATCAGCCTCTCTCATTTAAAATTATCCTTCATCCAACAAGCCAATTATTCTCTTCCATTATGACTAACGAGAAAAACATACTTTCCCTTTATGCTAGCCCACAATTCAGGAAATTCTAGAATAAAGCCTCCCCTCCTAAGAGCTTAAACAGGAGAAATTCAGTCCTTTCAGATGTGCTACTAGAGCAGACAGGATGAGGATTTCAGGTAGTCCCAGCCCATTTTCACTGTGAAAAGGTGGTAAAAGGCAAACAATGCAGAACTACAGAGATAGAGTCATCTTGTTTCTCATGTCTTCAGTTTTATCAGAAACTGGCAAGTAGATTTTTACAGCCCTGTCAACATTTCACTGAACCCCCATCACTGACACCAGGGATCACCCTACATTCTGGCTTGTTTAGTAACAGAGCTGCTACACTCAACTGTACCCACATTTCAGGACTACTTTAGTACAAGATAACAGTAACTGTGGGAGCAATTAAAAACAACCCTTTTCAAACAAGTGAGCATTGATCATTCTCCAATCTTCTGCAATTAACCTACCAAACCAATATAGACAACAGAGCTAATCAGGCACAGCAGATATAGATTCCAAAGCAAGAGTGCAAACACATCTTGACAAAATATAAAGATAAATTAACTCAGTTTATTTTCTGGATGAATTTTAGGAGGCTACTGGTGTCCTAAGTGTGTCACTATCACTTCTTCCAGAGATTTCAAAAGAATTTAATGCAGGACATTTGGATTCATCTGTCTGAATATCATCTACCTTTTTAACCCATGCTTGGGGCCCGCTGTTGGACAACTGTTCTGAAGATAAGACTTGCGCTCCAGTACTTCCAGTAAAATGGCCTGGTATAGAATTCAGCTCAGCCCAGGCATCAATCTGCAACCATAAATGAGAACAACAGTATACTGAATTAGTAAGTCCTCACATTTTAGGAAAGCATATAAATCACATCCTTGTGAATATCAGACACTATGTCCATTTAAGACCAAAGCATATATTTCAAAATCTTTTACCTACACATTCTAAGACAGTTCTAATTAGCTACCTCTATCTCCACTATTAACATCATTTAATTTGGGAAGAGGGTAAGAGAACTATTATCTCTTCACAACAAAACAACCACCCAAACCCTCAGATCTCTAAAAACACATTTTCCAAAGACTGCTGAAGTTTTATTGTTTCTTTAAAAATAGACACACATTTCTTCATAAGCTATTTTAAGCCAGAAAAGTTTTTTATTCAAGCTTACTTTCAAAAATGTCATTGTGGCATTCATATTTTTTTTAATCTAGCAGTCTCATTATGAAAACTAATTACAGTGGTGCCTTGCAAGACGAATGCCTCGCAGGACAAAAAACTCACAAGACGAAAGGGTCTTGAGAGATTTTTGGTGCCTCGCAAGACGGGCCGTCTTGCGAGGCGCGTTTCCCATAGGAATGCATTGAAATTTAATTAATGCGTTCCTATGGGGGGGGAAAAAAAGTCAGAAACCAAAAAAAAAAGTCACCAAAAAGTCACTTACCAGGTAGCGTAGACTGAGGCCAGCTCCTCAGAGTGTGTTTGTAGCCCCAGAACAGCCGGAAAAAGAGTGCCAAACAGCGGAGAGTCAGCAACCAGCAGGGAGCCGGCAGCCATTTTGTGGTCGTCTCCGCTCCTGCCCCCCCTCTCCCCACCTCTCAGCTGATCGGCGCTGGGTCTAAGAGGCTTTTTCCCTGCTAGGCAAGCCTCGGGAAGCCTGTTAGACCCAGTGCAGATCGGCGCTGGGTCTAACAGGCTTCCCGAGGCTTGCCTAGCAGGGAAAAAGCCTCTTAGACCCAGCGCCGATCAGCTGAGAGGCGGGGAGGGGGGGGGCAGGAGCGGAGACGACCACAAAATGGCTGCCGGCTCCCTGCTGGTTGCTGACTCTCTGCTGTTTGGCACTCTTTTGCCGGCTGTTCTGGGGCTACAAGCGCACTCTGAGGAGCTGGGCTCAGTCTACGCTACCTGGTAAGTGACTTTTTGGTGACTTTTTTTTGGTTTCTGACTTTTTTTCCCCCATAGGAACGCATTAATTAAATTTCAATGCATTCCTATGGGAAAACGCGCTTCGCAAGACGAAATTTTCGCTAGACGGCATTAACCGTGGAACGGATTAATTTCGTCTTGCGAGGCACCACTGTATCTCTAACCATCTTCTTCCCCCAACTACGTGAAATATATGTAACATAAAAATTTCAGAAATACCGTATTTTTCCATTTATAAGACGACCCAATGTAAAAGACGACACCCCCCCTTTCTAACCCCAAATTAGAAAAAGCAGGGATAAAAGGGCTCCCTTTTTGCTAAGCCCCGTGCCTTGGCAAAAGGCAAGGCAAGCGGCTGTCAAAGTGACTGCCGCTTTTCCTTGCCTTTTGAGAAGGCAGGGAGCTTAGCAAAAAGGAAGGGAGCCACGACTCCCCTTCCTTTTTGCTAAGCCGTGCGTGCCCTTGCCTTTTGAGAAGGCAGGGAGCTTAGCAAAAAGGAAGGGGGCAACGACTCCCCTTCCTTTTTGCTAAGCCCAGTGCCCCTTGCCTTTTGAAAAGGCACAGAACTTAGCAAAAAGGAAGAGAGCAACGACTCCCCTTCCTTTTTGCTAAGCCCCCCGCGCGCGCCCTTGCCTTTTGAAAAGGCACGGAGCTTAGCAAAAAGGAAGAGAGCAACGACTCCTCTTCCTTTTTGCTAAGCCCTGTGCCTTCACAAAAGGCAGGGTAAAGAGCTGCCTTCCGTGTATAAAACGACCCTCAATTCTTTCTCAAATTATTTAAGGAAAAAGTGTCGTTTTATACACGGAAAAATACGGTAACTGTGCTTCAGCTTTCATATGGATTTCAAGACGCATTAAGAAGACTGAAAAGAAACTGTTACTTGCCCGTTCCTGTGCACGATTTAACAAGCACATTGCTTCCAGATCAAATGTATTTTCTGTAAGTCTCTTCTGAGCTATTGTCCGCTCATTCAGTGCTGATGAGATGTCCACAGGCTGGAAAATAATGTACACATAACCAGTGTTGAAAATCTGTATGCTAAGCCACTGCATATCTTACAAAAGAATATTTATCTATATATAAAGCCACTTTCCAATATTTAACACACTTTGCAGTAACCAAGCAAGAGAACCAGAAGACACCAATGCCACAAGTGATTACTTTTCTGGCAGCGTCATTCACTCAGGGGCATACTTAGAAATTTTACTAAGGAATGGATTGAATTTATGGACCAAAAGAGCATTTTTGATTCACTGAGGCAGACATGGTAATGGAACAGAGTTAGTGAAAATCAGAATTATTTTCTTAAGTGTGCACTCCTTTATTTTTCTCTCTTGTTAGTGAACGGTTGCTATCATCCCTGGAGGCAAACATATTAAAACACAAGATAATTCCACTCGTCTTTCCAACCAGTGAAATGTTCTTTTAAACTAAACACACATTCTCAATGTACCTGGCTCTAAAAAAGTGAAAAATATTTTTCTCCTACAAATCTAAGTGGATTTCCAGCTACTTCTAGTTTCAGTGGGAAGAAATGGTGCAGCATGCACTGGGTCTAGGAAGAATTCGCCATTGGCAGCCTCCAACATAGTGAACCCTGACCATAGGAATTCAATACATCACAGGGATATAGAGTACAAAAGAAAAGGTATGCTTCCTAGAAACCTTACAGGGATTCCATTGCGGGTGTGCACTGTGTTTGTATGGGTTGACCACAAAAGATAACCAATCCCAGAACTGTTACAATATACAATAAGACTAGAGAACCTGTGGCCCTCCAAATATTGTTAGATTCCAATTACCATCAGGCTTAGTCAACCTGAACAATAATGGCAATAGTAGTTTGTTAATACCTAAAAGGCCCCTAGTGCCCTAAGCATGCCCCTGCACACACCTAACTGTCTTAATTATATTTTGCTAGTACTAAACATTTTAGCCATTCAAGTCTGAACAAAGAAATAATATTTTCTATAATGGTACAGTTCAACATTCACACAAACTGAAAACAGCATCATTTAAATAATCAACTAACAATCAGCTCAATTATGCAGCAAGCTCGCCATCTGATCAACAGGCTACTTTTATTGTTCTAGACATTTTACACTGATACAATCCCAGAATCAAACAGGCATAGGATTTTTAAAGACAAAACCAACAATATACTCCAGCACCAGAATTTCTGGCATCAAAGACATTAAAAAAACATTAAAAAAACCCATAATCTGGAACAGTACCACTTCAAGCTACTTTGAACTTAATTTGGTTAGGTACTTAATCAACTTTCAATTGATGAAAGTAGGACTCAGTTCAGGAGACAACTTTTACTCATGTGGAAATCCTTCTGATGACCCCCCCAGCAGCTGCAGTCATTATTGAGTAAGCCACTTCTGAAAAGAGAAAGGTTTCAAAACAGAGTGAATCCTGAGAAAGTCTCTACAGCCGAGGCTTTGCAACATGAATCCTACAGATCGCCTTTCAAAGATTCGGGGTCAAAATCCCTGCTACCTTTCAACTGAATATCTACATGATCTTTCTGCATTTTACCTCCAGACTGGCTGGGTTGGGGAATACATCGTCCTTCTTCTCATCCTTGTTCTTCTCAACAGGAACCCATTCCCCATATGCACTATCTGCTTCTTTTTTCCTGTGTTGAGATCCAGAAGAGACAGGAAACTCCTTTGTCAAAGTAACCTGATTTTTTGGAGCTGCTGGCTTTATAGTTGGAGTCTTAATGGAGGAGAAAAAAAAGAGTATTACTGTTATGAGCAATCATGTACACGTATGATCTGGGTGCATTCCCAGCACATGCTAAAACATGTAATAAACTGAAAGAAATCTAATCCAACTAAACAGTTTTATAATTTGATGTTCCTGATAATTCTATAGAATTACTTGACAAGATGTTTTATATTTTGGTACCAAAACAAGTTTTGGAAAGTTATAACCAGTGTAAGTAGCATTCTGAAGGTTTAATGCCTCTGATCATTCTATATAATAACTGTGTACTGTCAAATAATTTCCAAGTTATGACAACCCTTTTCAGAGTTTTCTAAGCATAGAGTACTCACTAGTCTACCATTCCATTCTTCTGGGGGCACTCTGGGACCAGGACTACACAAGCTGCCTCTTCTCTGGGGTGAATCAAACTCCTAACTTTCTAGCTCTGTAGCCAGATGTCCAACACATTGAGCTATCCAGCTAGACAAGCATAGCCTAAAGTCTGATATGATGAAGGGGAACATAGCAAGGATTTAAATGAAAAAAAAAGCAGCAGCAGCAAAGGAAAAGAGGTCCTTCATCTCCTTCCATTTATAGAACAGAAATTGTTCCAAACAGATATTCCTGAGGGAGGAAGGAAGCTGATTTTTGTTTACAACCCCATACCCACAAACACTGCTTCGGGAAGGGAGACAGGGACACTGTGGGACAGTATGGGAAACTACACTGGTGGAAAAGAGGAATAAATTTCTCTTTATGTCATAGATCGTTCTGTAAACATTCACCATAAAATGCACTCATCAGAACACCCATCTTCATTATGAAGAAAGAAATCACAGGTGGGCAACTACTGGGCTCCTACTTCTTGGCTTTCTATGATTCTTCTGAATCTTTACAAACTCACTTTCTTGCAGATATAGCTGTAGTCACACTACCATGGAATTTAAATTATGTGGTTATTTAGATGGTACATTCTGGCTACTAATTTCTGAATTGAAAAGCAGTAGTTGTTTTGCATAAAGCACACTGGAGTGCGGCTGGTTTGTGCACGTGGGTTTTCAATCTGTTTCTGCATATCCTTTTCTTTACAACGTGACACATATTGATAGGAATATAAACTAAGATATGAGATAGTAGAAATCCACATTTCAATCAGGAAGAATGGAACTAGGAGGATATTTAATAATTTCTTATAAACCTTTCTACCTGATTACTTCACAAATTATATGCATCATCTTTCCAAAAGACACATTATCTGGATTTTGTTGTTTAGTCGTTTAGTCGTGTCCGACTCTTCATCACCCCATGGACCAGAGCACGCCAGGCCCTCCTCTCTTCCACTGCCTCCCGGAGTTCGGTCAGATTAATGTTGGTAGCTTCGATGACACTGTCCAACCATCTCATCCTCTGTCGTCCCCTTCTCCTCTTGCCTTCACACTTTCCCAACATCAGGGTCTTTTCCAGGGAGTCTTCTCTTCTCATCAGATGGCCGAAGTATTGGAGCCTCAGCTTCAGGATCTGTCCTTCCAGTGAGCACTCAGGGTTGATTTCCTTCGAAATGGATAGGTTTGTTCTCCTTGCAGTCCAGGGGACTCTCAAGAGCCTCCTCCAGCACCACAATTCAAAAGCATCAATTCTTCGGCGGTCAGCTTTCTTTATGGTCCAGCTCTCGCTTCCATACATCGCTACTGGAAAAACCATAGTTTGGACTCTGCGGACCTTTGTCGGCAAGGTGATGTCTCTGCTTTTTAAGATGCTGTCTAGGTTTCTCATCGCTTTCCTCCCAAGAAGCAGGCATCTTTTAATTTCGTGGCTGCTGTCACCATCTGCAGTGATCATGGAGCCCAAGGAAGTAAAATCTGTCACTGCCTCCATACCTTCCTCTTCTATTTGCCAGGAGGTGATGGGACCAGTGGCCATGATCTTAGTTTTTTTGATGTTGAGCTTCAGACCATTTTTTGCGCTCTCCTCTTTCACCCTCATTAAGAGGTTCTTTAATTCCTCCTCACTTTCTGCCATCAGAGTGGTATCATCTGCATATCTGAGGTTGTTGATATTTCTTCCGGCAATCTTGATTCCGGCTTGGGATTCCTCCAGTCCAGCCTTTCGCATGATGTATTCTGCATATAAGTTAAATAAGCTGGGGGACAATATACAGCCTTGTCGTACTCCTTTCCCAATTTTGAACCAATCAGTGTTTCCATATCCAGTTCTAACTGTTGCTTCCTGTCCCACGTATAGGTTTCTCAGGAGATATATAAGGTGGTCAGGCACTCCCATTTCTTTAAGGACTTGCCATAGTTTGCTGTAGTCAATGAAGCGGAAGTAGATGTTTTTCTGGAATTCTCTGGCTTTCTCCATAATCCAGCGCATGTTGGCAATTTGGTCTCTAGTTCCTCTGCCCCTTCGAAATCCAGCTTGTACTTCTGGATTTTAAGATAGTGTAAAATCTATTTAAGAAGCAAACTTACAAAACTCCTTTCACTCTCAGTGGTTCCAAATTCTGCATTCCTAAGTTTTCATCACACTGTTTTTTTTTTTCAGTCATTAACAGTATAAGAAAGAAGGCTGACCGCCGAAGAATTGATGCTTTTGAATTGTGGTGCTGGAGGAGACTTGAGAGTCCCCTGGACTGCAAGGAGAACAAACATATCCATTTCGAAGGAAATCAACCCTGAGTGTTCACTGGAAGGACAGATCCTGAAGCTGAGGCTCCAATACTTTGGCCATCTGATGAGAAGAGAAGACTCCCTGGAAAAGACCCTGATGTTGAGAAAGTGTGAAGGCAAGAGGAGAAGGGGACGACAGAGGACGAGATGGTTGGACAGTGTCATCGAAGCAACCAACATGAATTTGACCCAACTTCGGGAGGCAGTGGAAGACAGGAGGGCCTGGCGTGCTCTGGTCCATGGGGTCACGAAGAGTCGGACACGACTAAACGACTAAACAACAACAACAGTATAACCCATTTCCTAGTAGCCACATTTATTTTCTGGAAAAGAATGTATAAAACAATCCAGAAAATTAACATATAACTTGCGATTTTACATTACTCACAGTTAAGTTGAAAAAAATAGGTTTGGGCTCGTTGAGTTTAAAGGGATGATTAATAAAAGGATGCTCTTCCTCCTCTTCATCAGACACATGAGGTTTATTCACAATCACATCATCTTCTTGGCTTTGTGCAATCTTCTTGCATTTCTTTTAAAAAAAAAACACTGACACATGAGGCAAAGCAATGGGCAGATAAAAATATATGACAGTGTTCAATTACTAACTATTATGGGAAATAGAAGCATAAAATTAAAAGGTAACAAGAAACCCTCCGATTTTGCTAATAATTTTTATACACTCAAAATGACAAATTCTGCACACACACGCACCAATTATTGTTATTTTTTTGGAAATAGTAATATCTGCTTCATTGTCATGTGCAAATTTTATTTTGTTCTTACCTCTGTGAGTTCCAATATTGTCTCTTTTGCTGACTTTTGTGTAACCTTCTCTTCTTTCTTTTCTGGAGTTATAACAGGCATTAGGCTTGGTGGTAGAGGAACACCAGCCTTCGCACACATGGCAGCTGCATTTGCTTTGGCTATTTCAAGTAGCTGTGCCTTGTCTACAAAAATATTAAGACATTAGTAACTGCTTTATATCAATTCTCAGGCACAATGCTACAGAATTCTAATTTGTGTTTAATTCTGTTTTCAGAATTCAATACATATTTCCCCGAACAAAAAACACCAACAATATTCCAAAAGTACTTCCTACCCCTGAAGCAAATCCAGACAGTCCCAGAGTATAAATACCAGTTTGTTCTGCTGACCAGTTCAAAAAGTCATAAAAGGATGCCTGTCATCTCCATTTTTCTATACAGTATTCTATAGGGCAGCACTAGGGCTTTTTATAATATGTAATCAGAAGAGAAATGTACTAATTTAGTGTTAATATTAATATATAATAGGGAATGTTAACTTTAGCTGGTTCAGATTACTATAGTCAGGATGTTAAATAGAACTTTTCATCACGTCTGTGCCCTCAAAAATCTGGAACATATATGTTGTGGCCCTCACTCTGAAAAGTTTGGAGACCCCTGGTCTAATCCAAAATGCCAGCTGTTGACATTTAAAGGCAAAGAAAATTAGGAAGAAAGATACTTAATGGCCTACCTTTCCCCATATATGTTTAGTTGCCCTTTGAGATATTTTGTGGAAGTTCTCTTCCAAATCCTAATCCAAACCTGAATTGCAAACAACTGCAACAGAACTACAACTCTGAACTCCCTGCCAAGGGAGACCCATATCTGCCTCTCTCCAAAGCCTTCAATTTCTTTCCCAGTGGCCATTTTGCCTAGCACGCTCCTAGCTCTACTCCAACATTTTTTGTTGCCTCAACTCTCTTTATTGTTCTTAATCTAGCATTTTAGTGTTTTTTTAAATAAGTCATTAAATCATAAGACAGGATTTCCTTTAGCAGAAAAACAAAATCAAACTAATTTAAATCAGTACAAAATATTTCTACCATTCAGATGTCATACAGCCAAGTACAATAAATGATATAATCTGGGGGAAAGGCCACATTTTGGAACGGTGATGGTACATTTTAGCTGCTGATACATTGTTTTAAAACAGATGAATTCACATTAGCTAACATGGAACTACGGACTACATGAAAGCATACTTTTAATCTCCAGGGGAAAGCATGACAAACTACAACAGTATAGGAAATTAACCTATTTCTGCTTTTAAAGGCAAAATTTGTCAAGAGCTTCTCCGCAGAGATGGGGATTCAACTTCATAGATTAAGACAAATCCCGCCAGCACAGGCGGTCCTGCCCCTAGAACCCGCCAGTCCACTAACTGAGTGGTGCACGCAGCCAGCATTGTTGTCAGCATGTCAATCATGGCAGTAGCCCAGCTGCCAGAGCCCTGCTTCCCAGCTTGGTCAGCCACTCCGGCAAGGGGGTGGGATGACAAGTCTCACAGCTCAGCTGCTGAGTGGCCGTCCAAGCAGGGAGATGGGGTTGCAGCAGCCGGGCTACTGCCACAATTGGCACGCTGATGATGACGTCGGCCACATGCACCATGCAGGAAGTGGACCAGCAGGTTCTGGGGACAGGTGTAAATCGGGTCAGCCACATGTGCCGACAGGATTCGTCTTCGTCTACGAAGACGAATCCCATCTCTACTTACCTGAATTAAAATTCAACATACTGGCAACATTCTAAATGTCAACTTCTGTAAAAGAAGCATTCAACTGTGTCTCGTCTACTAACTGACATTACTATGCGTGACTCAAAGTGTGTCATCTTTCTGATACTCTCTTGGGCTGGTCCTGATGATCTCGACTACAATTACAGAACAGCTTTTCAAAAGCTTTCAGCTCTCTAGCAAGTGTGAGAAAACTACAATTAATATGTACACTTTAGGATACTTCTCTCAAAGAAGATATCAAATACATCACTACTGGATTTTTTCCCCTAGCAATTATAGGCTGAAATCCAGTATTTAAATTGAAACTAGGGTAGGTCCATTAAATCAATGGAACCTGAGGAATTGACTCACCAAATCTCCACTGCTTCAATGGGCCTACTCTAGTTGTGACTTACTACTGGATTTCAGCCAAAGGTATCAATCTTCAGGAATGCTGCACTGAGAAATACAATATGGTGGCATTAACAGTACTTAAAAGCAATCTACATAAACCTTCAAAAAAAGCTGCTTTGCACATACACAAAATGGAGACTACTTACCCAAGTCAGTTAGACGTTTAGGTGATCTGCTTGAAGATCTGGATCTTCGATGATCAGGTGATTTACTGGGGCTTCGTCTTCTCCCTATGGACCTTAAACGGGCAGGTGTTCGGCTTCGGGAGCGTAATCTAAGAGATATTCTGTAACTCTCTCTTGAATCAGATCTTCTCCTCCTCCTGTCAACAGATCTTGATCGATTTCTCCGAGATCTCCTACGTCTTTCTCTTGACAAAGATCGCTGTCTTGACACTGACCTTGATCTAGTTCTCTTCCAACGTCTTGAACGTGATTGTGAGCGAGTTAGGGATCGTGTTCGGGATCGATGATCAGATTTTGATCTTGAGACTCTCTTCCGTGTTAATGATCGAGAGCGATTCCTCCTAGATCGTGATACTGTTCTACGTCTATGAGATCTGGTTTCTGGGGACTTAGAGCTTTTGCTCCTCGATCTTCGTGAACTCTCTCTTTCACCTGTTTTATCTACGGATTTGGATCTAGACCTAGATTTGGATTTATGTTGCTCAGGAGATCTTGAGCGATTATGCACAGTTGCTTCCACAGATTCAGTTTTCTCAGTGTTTTCAACAGATTTGGACTTTGATCTGTATCTGGAGTGTTTCCCTCGTGACCCATCTGAAGAAACTTTGTCTTTTTTTCTTTCAGAGGATTTGGATCTGGATTTTGATCTAGATACTTGACAATCTGATGACTTAGATCTTCTACGTCTAGACTTCACAGGAGGCTCTCCTTTTTCAACTGATTTTCTTCCAGATTTATGATCAGGGGATTTGGATCGTCTTCTTTTTGACCTTGCTGAACTTTCTATGTTCTCAACAGATTTGGACCTAGATTTGCGATTATCAGAAGACCTGGAACGCCTCTTTTTTGTCCTGACTGGAGTCTCTCTTTTATCAACAGATTTGGATCTAGATTTGCGATCAGAGGACATAGATAGTCTTCGCCTTGGCCTTATTGAAGTTTCTCTTCTGTCAACAGATTTGGACCTTGATCTATGATTATCGGAGGATCTCGACCGCCTGTGCCTTGTCCTAACTGAAGTCTCCCTTTTGTCCACAGACTTAGACTTAGATCTGCGATTATCAGAGGATCTGGATCGCCTTCGCCTTGTCCTCACTAAGGTCTCTCTTTTGTCCACAGATTTAGACTTTGATCTGCGATTATCAGAGGATCTGGACCTCCTTCGCCTTGTCCTCAGGGCACTCTCCCTTCTGTCACAAGATCTGGACCTAGACTTGCGAATTTCAGGGGACCTGGATCGCCTTCTCCTTGTCCTCACTGAAGATTCTCTTCTGTCATCAGCTGATCTGGATCTAGATTTATGATGATCAGAGGATCTGGACCGTCTTCTCCGTGTTCTAATTGAGGATTCTCTTCTGTCAAGAGATCTTGATCTAGATTTACAATGATCAGAGGACTGAGATCGCCTTCTCCTTCTCCTCACTGATGTTTCTCTTCTGTCAACTGATCGTGATCTGGATTTGCGATGGTCAGAAGATCTGGAACGTCTCCGCCTTGTTCTTACCAAAGTCTCTCTCCTGTCAACTGATCTGGATCTAGATCTGTGATTATCAGAGGACTGTGATAACCTTCTCCTTCTCCTAACTGATTCTTTCCTGTCAACAGATCTGGATCTAGACTTCCGATGATCAGATGATCTGGACCGCCTCCGCCTTGACCTTACAGAAGTTTCTCTCCTGTCTACAGACTTGGATCTAGATTTAGGATGATCAGGACTCCGTGAACGTCTCCGTCTAGATCTTACTGAAGATTCTTTTTCTTCTTTTCTGTCAGCAGATTTTGATCTAGACTTATGACGAGAGGTAGAATGCTTTTTCCTGGAATCAGAATCAATTTTACTTCTAGAGCGTGCTCTTCTTGTTGATACTTGTCTAGAGACAGACCGTGATCTGGACTTTTTTTTACGTTTTTTTGACTTGGACAGAGATTTTGATCTACTTTTTTTTGCTTTTTTACCACTCTTACTTTTATCTTTACTTTTGGTGCTTTTCTCACTTTTCTTGTCTTTCAAAGTACTTTCTTCATCTTCCTTCATTATGTCCAAAGATTTTGGAGCACCTTCTGAATCCTGATCCGTCAACGAGTCCTCTACAGTCACTTCCAAGTCCTTATCCTTTTCTTTCTGCACAGATTCAACAGTTGGTTCTGAGTCTTTTGCTTCTAAGAATAATTTTTCACTTGTTTTCAAATCCTTCTCAGCCCTGTGCACACATTCTAAAGCTATTTCTGAATCTTTCAACATTGAAGGTACCTGTTGGTTTGTTTCCAGGTTATCTGATGTTGTACATACAGGCTTTACAGCTGTTTTTAAACTTTGCTCATCCAAAGAAACATGTGGAATTCCACCCAAGTCTTTTTCTTTTGCTGAATTCAAAGGCTCTAATGTTGTTTCTGAATTGTTCACTTTTACAGTGAATTGTGAAATCCCTTCTGAAATCTTGGCTTCTGCTAATACATGTTCTGTAGTTTTTTCCAGATCTTTCACCTCTGTTACAGACATGCATTTTGAATGTTGTTCTGAAATGTCTATACTTCTTGCATTTACACATTCAGGAACAGGTTCAGAGTCATTTGTGTGCACAGCATGGCTAGATTCCACAGTCACTTTAGATGTCTTTTCTTCTAACAAAAGTCCAGAAGTTGAGTTTTGTTCTAATTCCTGACTCGCCAAAGCTAACACAGTTTTTACTCTTCCTTGAAAATCCATTTGTACTTCTTCACTTGATGATGCTGATGCAACCTGGAGATCTCTTACCTCCTGCAAAGACTTACACTTATTAGCTGCATCAATATCTTTTGATTCTACTGAATGCACAAATTGCAGCGCATTTCCAGTTTTTAAAAACAATTCTTTATCATTCAACTCTACTATAACTTCTGAATTTGCTTTTGAACTTTTGACATCTACAAGAGATACTATTTCAGAAGTAGATCTTCGACTTTTTCCTCCTTCAAGAGACACTGTATCCATATCAGCACTGGTATTCCTTAAATCTGAGATGTGTGCACGTTCCACAGTGATTTCTGAACATTTTCCCTCGAAGTGCAGCTGTAATTGTGATTGCTTTTCTGAACGGGGTACTGTTTCCATATATTTAGGTTCTGAAGTACTTTTTAGATCTTCCATATTACTTAGACATACTACCTCTGAAACTGGTTTTAAAGTTTTCTCTATCAGGTTTTCAGATATTGGTACAGTTATGTACTGATGTCTCTCTACATCACACTCAGTTTCCAAAGTAGTTTCAAATAATTTTACTTCTGAAGTATTTTCTGGTTTCAGATGCATCTCAGAGTCAATTACTTCTAATGCTTTTGTCTTTGCAACTGTCCCAGAACATTTCAAATCTGCTGCATCTAAGCATGTTGGGGTAGTTTTTAAGTCTAGAATTCCTGCACCACTAGTTACTTCTGCCACAGAGACAGATTTTGAAGACTCTAAATCTAGTGTGTTTAACTGCACAGTAGTGGTTACTGCATCTTTTACTTCCAATACCTTTTCAGAGTTCACTGCCTGTCCTAAATCTTTTGTTTCTATGACAGGTACAGATTCTACCACACCATCTGAATCCCTGGACTGTAATACACATATGGGTGTGGAAGTTGTTTCAATCCATATAGTTGTTTCTAAACTGCTTGTCTGTCTTGTATCTAAACAGCTGGAGCTTGCTTCCAAATCTGTAACGTCTACCATGAACACAGTCATAGACATGTCATCATCCTCTTTCTCTGAGACTGTTACTGACTCAGAAACGGATTCAGAATATTTTACTGCCAATTCTGCATCTGGTTCTAAATCCATTCCAGAACACTTTTCTTCTACTTTGCCTGCAGCTTTCAGCACACTTTCTGAAATCTGTCTGCCTTCATTTTTAAGTATTTCAGAGCCATTCACACTAGTTGAAGATCCTGTGTAAATAGAATTCATCTCCTTTCTGCCCAAAGATTCTGGGTGTGTTTTGAACTTCTGGCTGGCTTCTAAATCTTTCAGATTTGTCATGCAAGTAGGTTCAAAAGTTTCTTCCAACATATCCACAGATTCAGTTGATGCTTTTGATTTTTCAGTAGTCACAACTGTTTCAGCAGCTTTAGCAGAATTTAGCTGTTCACTGGCAGCTGCAGAGACAAAGGAAGACGATGATTTTCTCTCTACCATATCTGCTGCAAATAGAGATGGTGGGGTTCCTGCTGATTTTTTAACTATTCCCAATTCTTCACACTGTGGAGGTATTTCCAGATTTTCAGTATCAAACACACACAGAATTTCCGGATGTGCATCCAAATTTGTAAGTGTTGGTGCTTTACTCCTGAATGCTTCATCAGACTCTTGCAACACTGATATAGTCTGTAATCCAAGAAGCATTTCATTTTTCTTGTGAGATTCTGAAATAGCTTCTGATGGTACTTTCAATTCACCTTCTCGAAGATCTGCAATTTCTGCACCTGCTTGAAAAGTAGCTCCTGAATCAGTTTCCAAGGTTTTTGCATCAGTGATCTTAGATTCTGAAATTGTTTGGGAATCTTTCGCTTGAATTGAGTAGAGTGGTTTTAGGATGTTCTCTGAATTGATGTTTTCCAGGTGCACAGAATCTGGATGGTACTCTGATTCTACTACCTTGTGAATCATACTAGATTCTGAAACTATAATTGGATCATTTGCTGAATCATACAGAAATTCTGGGGCTGCTGTAATTCCTGCTATTTCTGTCCTTTCTTCCAATTTCTGTATTTCTTTCTGATTATTTAACTCATCTGAAAACAAAAATTCTGGACTTGTTCTCATGTGTTTAATCTCACGATCATACACAGATCCTAAGTTTATCTTCTTGATGTCTGTGTTTGTTTCTTGCAAAGATTCTACATTTTGTTCTGCATGAGATTCTGCAACTGATTCAACTTGTTTTATAGTACTGATGAACTTTGAAAAATGTTTTGGACCACTTGACTTTGAAATCTTGAACTCCAGTTTTTTCTCAGGACTGCTCATATCCATCCTTGTTGCAAACCCTACAGTTCCCTTTAACTCTTGTATGGCTGCTACAGTCTTCAATTCTGGAACCATTCTTGATTTTAATATATTTGTTTCTTGAAAAGATTCTGAAGTGAGCAACAGACTTTTGCTTCCAGCAAACAGCTCATTTTCTGCTGGGCTTTTGGACCCTTTTTTAGACACTTTCTGACATCTTGATAGAATATGCAAATCTGTTGCCTCTGCGTCATGCTGGTTCTTCTCCACATGCTCATGAGTATCAGGGGTTCTCTGATCTATTCCAGCCACAAAATGGGAAACAGTGTCCATTATCCCTTCCTTAGACACAGCTTCAAGAGTGTCAGAGTATTTCCCAGTTGGCATTACTTTAGACTCCAACGTTGCTTCTACATTTTTTTCATTTCTATGCAAAAATTCTATATTTTTCTGCAAATCATTCAAGCCATCATTTATTTCAGATTCTACACTTTTTACTTCTTTGGATTCCCTAATATGCCGTTCTTCCCTAATGTCTGCATCCATCATAACAAGTGACTTTGGAACTCTTTCCAAATTCGTCAATTGAGCTGTAGGTTCTGTATAAAGTTCTAGACTATGTTCTGAATAATTTGCAAATATCATATGCAACGAGTCTGAAGCAGCATCAATATCTTTCTCTCTTTTCTCCCCTTCCAACTCTAGACTGGCTTGAAAATCTTTTCCCTGTGCCACTGTAGCAGATTGTAAGATGTCTTTCACATATTGTGATTCTGAAGTACATTCCAAATTTCTCACAGTAAGAGAAGATTCTGAACCTTTCCTCAAATTCTTCAGATTCACCACAGCCTCATTTTCTACTTCTCTTACATTTATACATTTTGAAATCTCCAGATGTTGTGGTTTCGCTATATCTGCAGTTTCTGGAATTGATTCTAAATCTTTAACTTCTGGAACATCTTCAAATTGTGAAATGCTTTCAGGAACATCCACCTCAATCATTACCTTCTCCTCTATTACAGTCTCCACAGATGTCTCCACACAACTCACTTGCACAAATTCTTCACATTCTGGAGCAGGATCTATATTCCTTGCTGCCACTACTGTAAGAGGCCCTGGAACAGTATTCCAATTTTTTGTTTGTATTGCATGTTCTGATCTTGTTTTTAAATATCTCATCTCAGTCTCTTCAAATTTTGAAGTAGCATCTGAAGTCTTTGCTTCTACTGCTATATCTGGGACAGATGCTATTAAATCTTTCCTGTTTCTAACCTGCAGTTCTCGTGTTCTTCTGACATCTTTTTCATCCATTATTGTTCGCAGATGTCTTGGATGTTTTTCAGAATCTTTCAACTCCATGATTTCAGAAACTTGGGTTTCTTCTAATTTTCTCATCCCTGGTACTGTCTCAGCATTACTAGCTACACCCCTGCATTTTTGTGCATCTGATTCTACAGTTCTCTTTAACTCTTCTTCTTGAAGCTTTGGTTTCATTGCTGAGATGGGTTCAAAACCTTTTTCAAATACTCCACGCTGAGATTCTGGAGATGGCAAGTCTTTCAACTCTGTTCTAGAGTCAAGTTGTAGAATGTTTTGCAAATCTTGTGTTGTGACACGTCTCTCAGAATCAGGAATACCATCGTTTTTCATATCTGTAATATGTTTTAGAGTTCTTTCAGAAGCTTTTACCTTTGCTGTATTCAAAAATTCTGAAGTTGCTTCAAAATCTTTCCCTACCACCATAGCCAAAAATCCCAAAGTTGTCACTGAATCTTTGGCTTCTGCAGAGGCCTCAACAGAAGGTTGAAGACATATTTCTGATGAAGTTGATACCGACTGTTTCATGCTTTGTGGATTTAAAGATTCTGTGACCAAGTTCAAGCTCTTGACCTCCAACATGTCAGACTCCAGACTGGTTTTCAAATCTCTCTGTTCTACTCCTAGAAAATGTGGTCTGTTCTCAGGAACGTTTACTTCTTCTGTTGCCTCCAATACTGAACTAACTTCAGTTTGTTCCATACTAGATGTTCCGCTTCTAATCACAAAAATATCGCCACCTACAGCATCAGCAATGTTTAAAGACTCATCTTCTGTGAGCAAATTCACTGATGTGTTGGTAGGCTGGTAAGGGCCATTTTTCAATTCTCTCTCATTTACAAACTCAACTTTAGTATGCTCTTGAATACTAACTGAAGCAGTATGTTCTTTCGACATATCTGATCTGTTCCTATCAGAATCTGTATCATGTGAATTTGACATGGCTGTGTTTACATTTTCATATGCATTTTTTTCTTGAATCCATGCAGAGGTCTGTGTCACAGCAGACATCAACTGCATATCCACATCTTCTTCTGAGCTCAATACGGCCACTGAATTTTCTGGTTCTGAATGAATAACATGCTGCAAATCTCCACATTCCTTTTCCTGGATATTTAGTTTTGACTCTTTAGACTGCTTTTTATATTTTTTATCTTTTTTCTCCTTCTTCCTCTTTTTCTTCTTCTTTTTATCTTTGTGTTTTTTATCCTTCTTTGATTTCTTCCTTGGAATTTCATCTTGCACTTCTTCAGATAAGCCTCTTTTAGCAGACTTAGTTCTCACTATATTCTCTCCACCATCTAAAATGAAAAAAAAGTTTGTTAAATTCTAAAACAAAAAATATAAATCTCTCCTCCAAATGATACAAAATTCCATGTATTTGAAGGTGAAATTTTAAAAAGCTAAAGAATCATTATCTGCAAAATTATGTGGAATATAGAATATACTGTTTTCATCAAGAATTAAAAAACCTAACAGGTATTCAAGCATTGTCCCCTCTGCTACTTATTCCCATTTACCAATGACATCTTCCACTCTAGAATTTAGAGGACTCCACCACCCATGAAAAAAGTGGCAACACAAGCAGCATTCACGCATGGGTGAAAGTCATGCCAAAATATCTTTAGATTAAAACAAGAAATCTTATAGAAAATCTGAAAAAAGCAAAGAAGAAGCAAATAAACCTGGCTACCTAAAAATAACAATTTTCTGTCTTATTCAATTTTACATGGATTCTAAAGATGTGATCACCATTGTCAAAACTGTTCAGCAACCGAGAATTACAAACTGCAAACGTATCACATATGAACTGTATGTTCATCTGCCACATAATAACGCTCATAATTATTTAAAATATGTAGGAAGGAGATCATTAAGTGTGCACGATAGTTTACAAGTTACAAGACAATAGTTCCCTAGCCCAACAGAGCATACAATTTGTCTCAAAAAAAGTGAAATTTGATAGCCCAATTCAATTGTAACACCAAAGTAGAAGTTGCTGTCATAAATTTATATGAGCTTATGCACTGCTCCTCTACCATTCTCCCTCAACACAAACTGAAATAAGTGAAAGAGTCAGCATTTGAAGTGAGAGTTCTCTCTTGCATTTTAAATTTCAGTTTATGCATAATATTACAAGTTTTCAAAAACAAACCATCCATTAAAAAACAAAGAATTAAACAGGTTCATTGTGTCCAGATTGAAGAATATTTTACATTTTGCTTAGTAAAATCCAGTAATAGAGCTTATGCTGCATGAGGTGAAAATGTCATTAGTCTTACATGGCTTAAGTTCCAGTACTGGATTTTGTCCACTGTTTCCTTGACCTGTCTTGCAGTAACAAAAATTCTATATGTGACTATTTTTGAGACTAAATTATTAAGAAGTCAGTTCATCATAATAGCAGAAGACAAATACCAAGGCAAAATTGACGTGTAAAATTAAAGAATCAAAATCACTATTAAAACTATACAACTAAGCCAAACTACAGCTGACTTGTTAAGTAAATGGTATTTGTTAAATCAGCATTTATATATGCCATACTGATTCAATGCATCTACTCTAATTAAGACTAACAACTGAATTTAAAAATTATCTGAAGGGCTTGATTGGAATTAATAGACTTCAAAAATTACTAAGAAATAGCAGACCACAGTTATGTATTGAATAAAAACATTTATAAAATAAGCAAAGCAAATAACTTTCTAGCATCTAAATTAGCAGGCACAAGTAATAACTTTATTCGACAATGTATTTTGATAAAGAGCAAAGGATATGCAACAGGAAAGTATATTTAGAATGCCAGACTAAATTTAATGAGGAAACAATTGTTGAATTAGGTATTTCCTATAATTTTTCATGTGACAACTTTTATTTAATTATCTATAACAAGTTTTATGGAATCTTAACAAACCATGTTAATATGCTTAGAATTAACCATAGTGGCCGTTTACTCAGAAGTAAGTTTCACTGAGTTATTGATTTTCTACTAATTAAAATTACAGTCCTAATGTAACCTTATATCTAAGTAATTGCCACATTAAATTTTACAGAAGGTATCTCTATGCCTGTCAGAACTGGATGCCACAAAGCACTTTAAAAAGCATGATTGTAAAACTATCCACAAAATAAAAAAGCATTTACAGGCACAAAGACTGAGGGCTAAATCCAAATCATAATCTGAACTAGAGTAAACCCATTGAATCAGTGGGACCAGTAAGTATTGCTTTTCCAAAGTCTCAGTGATACATTGGATTTATTCTAGTTGGGACCAGCAATTAGATTTAACCATTTCTCTCTACAAAATATTAATTTAAAATTGTGGTTGCACATTTAAATACATAAAACTTTGAATATTCTTTACCTGGTTTGTACTGTGACTCTGTACCCAACACTTCTGATAATACTTGTTCTATTTTCTGCACCAGTGGATCATTCTGAAAATTCCCAATAGATGGAATTGTATCATCTGAAGGGTTCACTCGGTCAGGTGAGTCTATTTCACCATTGGGCTGACTTCCTACCTTCCCACTAATCGATAAAAGTATGCAAAAATTGCAAGGTCAGAAACACTTCAAAGATTAATGTCCATCAATACAATACAATTCTCCAATTTAAAATTAAATACATGAGTCCTGCATAATTACTACAGTTCCACATATACTTATACAAACTTCTCTCAAACAAAACACAACATAAATATTCACACTAGAACTATAATTTTGTCCACTATCATACGCTAACCAGACCCCCCCCCCCCCGGAAAAAAAACGTGACTTTGAAAGTGGCAACGTAAGGTAATTAAAGAAAGTTTCTGATTTGGATTCTAATTGTTTTAGAAACAATGAAGGAGGACAACAGTCAGATCAACTATTTCTATCATGGTAGAACAAAAGCATATGTTAGACACATGTGTCAAACTCAAGGCCCGCGGGCCGAATCCAGCCCGCCAGGCTGTTTCATGTGGCCCTCGCAGTATTGCCTGCTACTGTGCAGTATACAATATGCAGGCGCTTAGTTGGTCATCCATAATGCTCCGCAAGAATACTGGGAATCCGCCCAGTGGGACTTCTAATCCCAGCATTCCAAGCAGCGAAGAGTCAGAAAGTGCAGTAATAATCAAATGAGGAGGATTATATTTAATATGATAAAGAGTAGATACATTTATATAGTTTTACAGATACAACCGGCCCTTTGAGGGCAACCATAATGCTGATGCGGCCCAAGATGAAATTGAGTTTGACACCTGTGTTAGAATGTCTCCTTTAAAATACACAATCAGATTTATAATGCTACCCAATACTCATATTTTGGATTATGAACAAAATATGTCTGTAGCTGTATTGTAGATTTGCATTTGGACTATACAATATGGATATTGCGCATGTTGACTGTTACGTTTTTTCATAACACGGGTGATAATAGAAGATGTATGTTAAAAATACCACAATATAATACCACTAATTTTGTTAATTACACTTCCCTTGCGGCACCTATTCAAAATATATGGGTGAGAAGAACAGTCAGAATTTCAGCATCAAGAACAGGATGCTAGAGATCCTATTCCATGCAACAATTTGTGGAATGGTTCACCAAAGAATAATTATTTGACCTCATCTTTCATAAAATAGTTTGATGAATACTGTACTAATAATTGCTTATTTATTTTGTGGTAGAGCAGGCAACCCAAATATAAGTGGACTCTCATTTCCATCCTCATTGGGGAAAAATTCCCTCTATTGTTTTTCTCCATATTTAAATAATAGGTTGGCTTTAAATTTGTTTCTGTGAGATACATAAAAAATAATATTAATCCTATCTGCTGCATATAGCTGCTTACAAAAAAACCAGAATGTATTCATTCCCCTTTATATCATTAATGTATATCTCATTTTTAAAAAAAAAACAACACCGCAACATAAGAGGCATATATATGATTTAACTTTCTGTGTTATTTCATTTACTGATCATGTAACTCATTTTCAGCATTAGAATTTGAAGCTTTATATGTAAACTTCTTTCTGACAGTTTTCCATTTCACTTAATTAGTATGCTTCAGAAGACATATTACCTGTTCCTTATAATGCAATTGTAAACCCGACACACATCAAAACATGAGTGCTTGTCCGTGTCAGCACTACTGTTTAAACTTTAGGGTGAAACATGTCTTGCATAAAGTTTCCTTTGCCCCTTCTCCCACCCCCAAACATGTTCCAGAGAGTTCCCCAAACCTCCATAGAAGTGGGGGAGAGGATATCTGTTCTCCCACTGTTGTCTATTCTGTTAGAATTCACAACTGAAATCAAATCTAAGCACCTAAAGCATGGAAATGGGTATTTCAAGACATCCTGACCCTAGGATAAACCACACAAAAAATTTACTGATGTTGATAATATGTTTATATCTTACAAGCCTTTCCAAGAACAGGCTTAATTCCAAAGTAAGTGAATTACATGTATTCACCAAAAAACACTCCCACAACTGGTACAATCCTTTGCAACAATGTAAGTCCCACTGAGTTTAATGTGTAGTTTTGGAAGAAGCAGCATGTTAGTCTGTGCAAGCGTATCAGGCAAAATCCAAAGAAACAAAACAAAAAGGACAAAAACATGTGGCACCTTAAAGACTAGCCATTATAAAAATTTTAATATATAATGGCTAGTCTTTAAGGTGCCACATGTTGTTGTTTTTATTGTTTTGTTTCTTTGGATTTTGCCTGATGAGTTTAACATGTTTATTTAGAACTGCACTTGAGCCTGACAGCTGCCACAAGGGCAGCCTATTAGTCTACCGAAAGAAAGGGGGGGAGAGAGAAACAAACGCATGTGGCCCTCTTTGAAGGCTTTAAGAGCGCCCTTTCCTTGGCCAAACCACAACGTCTCAGGCAAGCCTCCTTTCGCGACCTCTTCAGAGGCCTCGGGGCTCGAGAGTCGTTAGCAGGAATCCTTCATCCACAACTCCTTCGAAATTCAAGGAGTCCCGTGCCGTGTCCCTCAGGGCAGGCCAACCTCGGGTTAACAGGTAGGCCACGTCTCCGTCGGCCATCTGCGCCGAATCCCCCCCCACTCGCGCCCCTCTCTCGTGTTGTCTCCTTCACACTTCGTCTCCCCCTATTTTAATACGCGCCCCCCCCCCAACCGCGTTCCTGTATAACCCCAATGTTCCCTCAGGCCCGTTCCCACACCGCTGTCACCCCCCTCCGACATCCCTTCCGGTCTCCCTGCGCAACCCCTCCCCCACTCCATCCGCTTCACCCGTTAACTCCGCGCCGCCAGGATCTCGCCCGCTTTCCCGCCGCAGCCCCTTCCTTACCCGCCGAACTGCTGGTCCTGGATCTCCCGGAACTTGCTAAGGACAAAAGACCGAAAAATCTGCTCGATGTTAGTCGCCATGACAGCCTGGCGAGGCACGATAGCAGCAAACTCGCCTCCCCCCCTTTTTTCCTCCCCGAGATAGTAATCCGCCTGCGCTCTACAATGCAACACCGGAAGAAGACGCGTCGGCGCCCCGCCCCCTCACTTCCTTTACGCTCTCTTTCGTCTCTGATTGCACGTTTCGCCAAGGGGTGGGGGAATAGAGCCGGTTTGCGAACGGACGCTCTGCGATACCGGTATACCATAGAGCGCAAACGCGGGGCGACGGGGGCGGTCCCACCTACCCACCCCCCGCTGTGTCTGTAGCGCAGCTGTCGTTTCGTGGGCAGCGTTTTAACCTCTGAAATGGGTGCTTCCTGGAGTAGAAACATCTCAAGGTGTTCCAAGAAGGAGCTACCCCTCTCCCGTGTGCCAGCCCTCCCTCAGACGTAAAGCACCACCGGCGCTTCTAAGCGACAAGGCCTTAGTCTTTGGAAGCGTGCGTCGCACCTCCCTGTTTGGCGTGGCAGCCATGTTGTGGTCGAAGCCGCCGGCCGAGGCGAAGAAAGCTCCCACTAGGGCGGACACGGGCTGCGTTCACACGATTCTGGGGCTCGATCTGGCTAAGAGGTCAGCCGACGCCTATTCTGGTTTGCAAATTGACAAAAGTTGTTCGGGTTTATATAAAACCCGGCATCGCTAATGAGTCGTGTGGCCTTATTTTATGCACTTGTTCGGCTATCCTACGCTTAAATAAACCTGCCTCGGGTTGTAACCTTACCACGAAATAGGCGCATAGTTTGTCGACATAGTGAATGGGTGGAGTTCTGTAGAACGTGCTAGACATCAAATTGCTAATCAAAAGGGACAAAGTGGTTCTTTTTCTGCGGATGTATTGTATATTGCCAGTTTATAAATAAATAAATAATTGAATAAGAAATTGCACTGTTTCTAAGTATTGTAAAACTCCAAACATGCAGGCTAAATGTGTTCTCAAAGGCTTTCACGACCGGGATCCGATGGTGGTTGTGGGTTTTTCGGGGGGGGGGGGTCTCCCAGAACACGGCCAAACAGTCTGAAAAACCCACAACAACCATGCAGGCTAAGGTTCTGCTACAAAATATTGCATTTGCAAGGCGAATCACGAGCATTTTGTCAGCTGTCTGTTGTGCAACTGTGTGTACAAATAATTCAGCAATCTAGGCACGTCTTGAATGATCAAGGGCTAGGCAACAAGTGTGTGCATCACTTGCATAATAGTACACAGTGTGTATTACACAGTGACAACAGGATTCTTGCCTTAAAAACCAACAACACTGATACCTGCAAGAAAATATCATAAACAAAAGTATGTGTGAGCCATTCTAAACTATTCCTATATCACACTGTTCATGTACCAAAGAACCACCATAGTAGTTTCTTGAATTGGATCCCACTATGATAGAAACAGACCACCATACAACAAGGAGGCTCACAAGTCCTGAGGTTGATGCTCCACCCTCTGCCTATCTCAGTGGTTCTCAACCTTGGATCCCCAGATGTTTGTGGACTAAAACTCCTAGAAGCCTTCACCACTAACTGCGCTGGCCAGGATTTCGGGGAGTTGTAGTCCAAGAACATTTGGGGATCCAAGGTTGGGAATAACTGGCCTAGCTCCAATTATCACCGTGGGCTTAAGGGAAGTGCCCCACTCCCCTCGCTTTGGTCTTAGCTTTTTGATACAATGATTGGCCTTTTGATATGCTTGTGCAACATCTGTACACATAGCTTCATGCTGATCAGACAGCCCTGATGGCAGCGAGAAATGGCAGGAGATGGATGTTAGGCTTTAAAGCCAGGTCAAACATAAAAATTAAACTTTTCTTCCTTTCCAAGCTGCTCGCCCTGAGATATATCTCCTTGCCTGGAGACCCAGAGAAGCCTACCAGTTTCATGGGACTCCTGCCAGTGCTCCCAGCTATTTTGGATTACATTCCTCATGATGATGAGTTACAATGGTGGCAGAACTGTTGGGGAGTTAAGATCCACAACATACCACTGGCAAAAAATTATGCTGCTGGTAAACTTGGGAGACGTGAAAGTAGCCCTGTGCAGCAGAGCACAAACAAATCCTTTTGTGTCTAAAGACGGACTTACAAAGTAAAAGTTGTGTTTCTTGGAGAAGCCTGGGCTTCTCCTCAATTACAGATTGAGTACTGGGCTCGTTCCTACCCAAGTGTATATAGAAATCTTGCCTTGTGTATCAGCGTACTTTGGATTGGACTGAGGCCAAATCATGTAAAATTGTCCTTATACGAGCAATGTAGTTCCATCTCCGTGTAGAGCAAATCTAGTCTCTGGGACGACGTAGCCCGCGTATCCTAGTGCTTGCCATGATAATGAAGACCCCCCCCCCCCCAATGCAAATCTAGTAGTGAGCTCCCATTTTGTACGATTTGTTTTGAAACCTTACATTGAAATCTTTTCTGGCTTAGATGAACACTACGTTGCGATCAACGTCCGGCCCTATTTTTGAGCCGACCCCTTCTCCGTCACGAAATCCCTTCTTCTCCTCTTTCCCTCCCTCCGATGGGTTAAAGATTCTTTATACAGCAGCATTCTGGGAGCTGTAGTTTTTACCATATACTCCGGCGAAAAGTATGCCCATGTTTTTTTAAAAACAGTCTACGGAAAAGTAAGTTTTTGAGTTCTCTTTGTAGGGGGCAAAGGATCTCGAATAGAGCGCGCGATTATGGTATGTTTTCTCTGCAGCAGACTCCCAAGACCTCTGATATCTTAAACGAGAGAGGGGGGAGGTTGAGGGTTTTGTGACCACGTGCTCGGCTTTTGTAAGTTGCTTTCCTGATGTTGTAGTTTTGGAGGAGGTAGCCGTATTTCTTGCTGTTGTTTTCTGAAAGTCTAAATGGCTCTCCTAGCTCGTGTGCAGGACTCGGGACGGGAATATCAAATAATTTTTCCCCCTCATCTTAAATCATTTGCATTTAAGTTGCTTGCAATGCAATGCGCTGAACTGATTTCAGTGTTGTAAAAAGACATGGATGTCTTATTTATTCCATACGTTTACCAGGAGCAGCGCAACCTTTATCGTGTTGCGTTCACAATGTAACTTTGTTTCAAAGTTTACGAGCGTTTTACGTATATAACAAATTCACCCTCCCCCCCCCCCCAAAATCTGAGCTATCTCAACCTATGAATCACCGTAGTTCCATTAATTTGGAGAAGGGAGGATATCTGTTGCAGCAAAACCATCGAAAAGTCATGTGGCACCTTTAAAAAAAAAGTTTTCTGTGACACGAGCTTTTGTTGCTTGCTGCCCATTTCATCAGATGCGTGGAGGGTTTTCCGATTGTGTAGACATTTTTACGTGTGCTTGTGGGGAAGGGGACATTGGAGAACAGAGAAGGGGGGGTAACATTGATATTTTAAGAAGCAACTATTGGGACCTGGAAAGGACACCCCCAAACAGGTAAGCACATCTGCACCGCAGGACAGTGATAGTGATGGTTCTTTTTCCTATCCATACATGAGAGGTAGAATTAAATTTCTACTTGGCCTCTTGCAGATGGGGATAGGAAGGTGCAAAGAGTTTATATCTGTCTCATGTCCTCCTCATAGTCCTCTGTGTTTTCCCTGGGTTTAGTTCCCTAACCCTGCTAGGACTGAAGTGTTTGCCATTTCTGTTACTGCTAGTTATTCCTTACTAAAAGTGTGTGTTTATTTTGTGCACATTTTAATTTGCATCTGGAGAACAAATAGTCCTTCAGATACTGTACTGTTAAACTGCAACAAAGTTCCTCATCCCTTGCAGATCCCAAGGTATAACTTTTAATTTATCCTCCCTTTTATATATATATATAAATATAGTAATGACCATTATATCTGGGCAAACACTTCCCCAGGCCCACTCTGTTCCTCTGAGCCCCTATAAAGTATACCCTGGCCCTAGCCAGCACAGCCAATAATGAAACATAATGGAAGTAGCAGCTCACCACCATCAGGACAGCCCCCTGTTCCTAAGCCTTGCAATAGTTCTAAATGTGGGATATGACTAGGAATAACTGTTACATATTTACACTGAGGCAGAGAATTAGCTGGCTGGATAACTGAATGGTTTAGGTATCTGGCTGCAGAGCCAGATGTTGGGAGTTCAGTTCCCCACTGTGCCTCCTATGAGTAAAGCCAGCCTGTGTGGCCTTGGGCAAGCTGCACAGTTCTAGGACTCTACCCAAAAGAAGGAAATGGTAAACCACTTCTATCTTCTACTTGGAAAACCCTGAAAGGGTCTCCATAAGTCAATATTTGACTTGGAGGCACTTGATTATTATTAGGGAATCTTTGGTCCTCCAGACATTTTGAACTTCAATTGCCAGAAACCCCAGCCCACCATAGCTTTGGTGATGGGAACACTAGATTAAAAATCTGGATGACCAAAGGTTCCCCCTCACTGATCTTCTTGAGTTCATTCCAAAGACTGGGAATTTGGAGGTATTTACCCTGCTTCCAGTTTTCTTCAGCCTCATAACTTCTGCAGTGTTTTCTGTAAGCCACGTCCCTTCAATTTGCCTTTGGAGGTAAGTGTGCAGTATGCTTAGCTCTGTGCATAGAAAGCCTAACATTTGATGTATTGGTGAGAGAGTTAAATGCCGATGATGACTTCAGCAGCAGATGTCAAACCAAGCTTTAGCCTTTTAACACCAAAAGAACAAAATAATCCATTTTTTTTGGTCCTTTCAGGAATATGTGGCCATGCTAGATGAGGGATTTTGAGAGTTGTGATCCAAAAAGTAATCCAAGCTGTTTCCAGGAATATGTTTTCAGTACCAGAAATGAACTCTTGAGCCCTTTTCCACAGTGAAATTTACTGCAAATCAATTAGATATCTGCCAGGAAACAGACCCTCTGGTAGCTCAGATGAGGCTTAGGCCATTTCATGTTTTGAAATGTTTGAGGAAAGTGATTAAAAAAAATTAATGTAAAAAGTGGTCTTTTTTTTTAATTCATAGAAAGCATAACAGTTATGACACTTGACGGAGGTGAAGCCCGGGCCAGACGACTTTGCTGTTGTCCTTCCTTGTCAAAGTGGCCTGCCAGTAGACCATATTTGCCTATCCCTGTGCTAGCAGGTTGTAGAGACCTTTGGCCTCAACCATAGCCCTGTTTGAAATTGTGCTTAAATATGAGAGAGAAGAGTGCCATTTTTAAAATAAGGAGCTGCACACACTTCCCCCACCTCAGCATCTCTGTCTTTGCCTTATAGGTCCCCAGCTTCCTTAGACTGAGCCCTAAGGTGCACAATTGAGTTCTTCCTCACATTTAATAATAATTGTGTGCTGTCAAGTCAGTTCTGACTTATGGTGACCCTTTTGGAAAGTACTCAGAAGTGGTTCACCATTCTCTTTTTCTGGGGGCATCCTGGGACTGTTCAGTTTTTGCTCGAATGTAAATAGAAGGCTCTGCGTGAACAGGAACCCTAATAAAATCCTCATTTGCAGTGAGGTTTCTATTCATCTTGAAGAAAAAGTACATGGAAATGGTCTTCATGCTTCCCTGTAACAAGCAAGCGTTTAGAGGGCAGGGCTAATCCATGGGAGGTGAGGCCAAGAAAGCACCAAATTTCTTCTTACACATGTTCTCGTGATTCAGAGTTTAGACAAATTACTTTTTGGGACTGCAACTCCCTGAATACCATATCCTGCAAGATGGTCATGTTTGACAATGGTATTCTGAGAGGTGCAGTCCAAAAAGTAGTATGTCCAAGTACTCTTGTACCCAGTTCAGGCATAAAGCTATTAGTCCTCTTCTCTCTCCCAAGTCTAATGACTAAGTTAGTTTTTAATACTGTTTTGGTTCATGAGTCACTTATTGAGAATACTTTGGAGATAAGTGAAAAGAACAAATTCACCTTTTCTTTGTTTCTGTTTTTTTCTTGGATACAAATGTAGCTGCTACGGAGAAAATACCTCCTGCGCTGGAACTAAGCTGCAGCCATTTGTTTCGTTTTCTATGCAATCTCCAAGGCCGCTGGGACCTTTAGAAAAAACCAGAAATTTAGACAGCAGGAACTGCTCTATGTATGGATATGCTAGGACCCTAGAGGGTGGGTTGGTTTTTTTTTTCTGACTGACCCACACATTCAATTTTATTTATAAGGCTAGTTTCACTCTTAGTAGGCTAGAGGGCTGGAGGTGATGCCCTGGATACCTAAAGCAGTTTCCAGTGTGGACATGTAATAAAATATAGCTGGCATCCAAAGACTTATTTCAGACATGCTGAAAGCCCCCGCGGGATTTTCAGTTTCTTTCCCTCCCCCCCCCCCCCCCATGGTGTCGCTGACGCCACAGGTATTATTTTGAAGGTTTTTGCAGTTTTTCAAAAATGTTGATCGGTGGCATCAGGAGGGCTTGACATGGGCATGTAGAACTAGCTGTATGATTACTTGGAATTTAAAAAATGGTAAGAGAAGACTCTTAATTTTTAGTTTGACTCTTTTACTAAGATAGTGATCTTATCTAGCCTAGTGAAATCACATGTCAGTGACCACTTGTAACCACCCTCTTTTTTTTTTAACATGCTAAGTTGGACTCTTCTGTTCATTGCTTGCTTGCTCATTGTCGTCAATTAGGTTTTGATATACTTACAGCTGGAGGCTGTTCTCTTCTTTCCTTTTTTTCTGGGTTGTCTGTTGGGAAAACCCTCTTCCTCCTTTGCCACTGTCTAGATCACAGTAAGTACACTGTATGTCGTTGTATTAGCCTCTAACTCCAGTTGTAACAGAATGGTTTCCTTAATCCTCAAAAACAGACAATTTCTTCTGATACTCTTGCTATTGTATGACAGCTTCAAATGCATTTATCTGGAGGAAAATTGATTTACATACTTAACCCTGCAGGAATTCAGGAGCTATTTTTAACAGAATTTCTCTAACAAATATAGATGTTTGGAATTCAGAGACTGGTATATATTATTTTCTATTTAGTAATGATTCAAATTATTTACTATATAAATAATTTCTGTATCTATTTTTTACTCTACATCATAAAATTTAGTATTTTATGTTAACATTATACACAGTCCGTCTTCCCCTTAAATTTCAAATCATAGACATTCCGTCCATTTTAGAGCCCAGAGAGTAACTGCAGCTGGTGTGAACTGTGACCTTTGTAGTTTCCTCTGTATCTCACACCAGCAACCAGGAGTATCCCCTTTGTCATCCCTATGGGCTTATATGGTGGAATGTGCAGTTTGTGGCTTTTCTGATTTATTCTGAAGCAAAATCCAGAGAGTCTCAAGTAAGTGTGCATTGGATTTGCAGCTTTACAGAGTAACATTATGCATGTCTAAACACAATTATGTCCCATTTAGTTTTATGGAACATCTCTTAGCTGAGCAGATATACAAGCGTTTCCAAACCGAGAATTCTCCAGGACTACATCTCTCATCCTCTATCCAGCATGGCAGAGGGTTGGGGAAAGTTGATATACTGAACTGCAGCTTTACACTCTTTTAAATCTCTGCCTAACAGCTTCCTTTTCATCTCAGCTCTGTTTGTCAAAGATTACATCCTCAATGTTAAAGAACAAAGCGGACTAACCATGGAACTGTTTGCAAGACCAGAGAGAGAGAGAATTCCTATCTTTATTTTCAAAGGTTTATTTCTAACTGTCAAAATTCCTTGCAGAAAAAAAAATGTTGCAGTTTATAGTTACTTTCCCTCATGAGATTGGATCCAGCCGAGTCATATGTAGTGCAGGCCCAATGAAATCATGACTAACTTAAATCTCACTGTTTCAGCAGAGCTTGAACACAGAATAGATAAAGATCAATAATGTAAAATAACTGAAGCAATTTTTTTTGATTAATTTGAATTTTTGAGGGATTTTATTGTTAAAATGAGTTTTGGATTTTTTCAAAAGCCCTACATGATGATGTTGCAGATTTAAAATCTGCTATACTCAAAGTTGTTATTATGGAATAGGGATTAGAGAGTCTTTTTCTTTACTGTGGCCAGTATCCTGCTGTTCATGCCAGCTTACTGTTAAATTAGTCTTGCATAGATGTGCCAGTTCTTATGCTGGGCAACAAAGAATTGCACTTTGCAATTGTTCGTGCATCTCCAGCAGAACCAATTGTGCAGTGTGCTGATGGAAGTGCTTCAAGAACAGTACTTCCATCTTGGTGCTCACGTAATTACTGCAGGTGCAACCTCAATGTGCAGGAGCATAATCGCACAATAGGAAGATGGGAGAGGCAACCAGCAACAGAATATTGCTCTGAGCAGCTGGAACACTTGGTAGTAGAACCCCACACCCTTGGCTCCTTTGTATAATACTTAAGCAACACCTCCCTCCAGCTAACAAGCAAGAGCAGCAAGTAATGCTATGATACCCTTCCCACCATGTTAATGCTAGCAAGTTATATTCTGACCATTATAAAAGGTAGTAGAGCAAAGCCCGTGTAGAGCTATTTTATCTATGCTGCACAGTGAGAGGAACTGTAGACATTGGCGAGAGTGGGGTCAATGGCCTACTTCTTTAATAGGACTCCACAGGGGGTAGGGAAAGGTAACTGCCATATTTGCAAAGATTGCAACAGAGGGACTGCATGTCTGTATGAAATTCTTAACCGCTTAGAAAGTTTTTTCCTCAGGACTATGTACAGGCCTCCATAGCAAAGACAGTCTGTCAACATGAAGAATAATTTCCTCCAACTCCCCCTTCCCTCGCTTGAAGCTATAGATCAAGGTGCTTTAAAAGAATCCATTTCTCTAGTTTCTATGGGATACCAAAAGTAATTGCCTAATTTCCCCCCTGAACAGGCATTGCTCCCATTAAAACTGAATGCTGAGGATATGTAAAAGGAGGGGTTTTAACTTTGCTGTAATCTTTGCCCCATGCCATTAAGGTTCCAATTCTGTATCTGCTTGCTTCCGACTATACCCTATTCAACTCAATGGCCAGAATTATGTTAGTATTTATATAACTTGGCATGGTTAAATGATGAGGTGCAAGGATGCATCTCTGTTGCATTGTCAAGCACAAGAGCTGATACAACTGAGACACAACCTGGAACCTTATCCATTAGCCACAATTAGCTGTGGCAAATTACACACAAATATTATGTGAATACTAATAGTATTCACTTCTGAGTAGATATGGATAGAATTGCATTAAAAATTCTTTAGCCTGCCCTGAATCCTGAAATGGTGGCTTTGTGTTGGATAGTACCCTTATATGCCACAGCGTGATTAAGGGTAACAAAGGGTATTGCTAAGTAAGACTCATGGCACTGAAATATACATATGTAACATAGGGTGGGATCAGTCATAAATTAACAAAACCTAAAGGTTTGGCATAATTAACTATGTAAACTGCGGGAAACCTGTGAGGAAAGTTAGTTAGATGTACTTTGGTTCTTTTTTACTAGCAGGATCTATCAGCAGATGGAAAAGCAAACCCAAAATTTATCATGTGAAATATGTATTGGTAATGTGATAACACCAGTGAGGCAAACAATGCTACTACAGACCTTGCTTAGGGTATAACATCAGATACTATTTTATCTCTTGCTTCTGCACATTCAGATGGCAGTTCGAGTGCTTGTGATTGGCAGTGGGGGCAGAGAACACGCTCTGGCTTGGAAATTGGCACAGTCTCCACGGGTGAAGCAGGTTCTGGTCGCTCCAGGAAATGCCGGAACAGCAAATGATGGGAAAATCTCTAATTCAGGTAATTGAAGAAAACTATGAAATAGCTTGAGATGAGCAGAACCAGAAAAGAGGTTGGCTGAATTAGACCAAAGACTGACCGTGTCCCACATTCTGGTCACATTCTGGCCAACCACATAAGTCTCTGGGGGCTCACAAGCAGGAGTGCAACATACCCACTGTCTTGTGTTCCCCAGCACCTGATATACAGAGATATGCTTGCCTTGTGATATTGGAGGTGGCATATAGGCATCCTCACTAACTGCTCTTGAAAACTGTATCTTCCATGAGTTTGCCTAATCTCCCCCTTTTCAAGCTGGTGACCATCAGTTTCATCTTGTGATGGCAAATTCCTCAGTTTTCGTAAGTCCTGATAATACATAATTCCTTTTGTCTGTCTTTTATATATCTTGAATATCTTACCATTCTGTTTCATTGGATGACTCCAATTCCCTCAACTTCCTCCACACACTGCCTCATTTTATATTTATACATCCCCCTTCACCATTTCCAAAACACTGCAGACACTGTAGCCTTTCCTCATAAGATAACTGCTCCAGCCACTCAAAGGTTTGGGTAGCCCTGTCCGGCACTTTTTTTGCATCACTGTCCTCGGGGGGGGGGGGGGGGTTGATATCCTTTCTGAGCACAGGATGCTGAATGTGCCAACCCTTTCCACTGATAGTGATGGATTTCCTATCCATTGCAGAAGTAAATTGACATTAACATTCCCATTAATTGTTTTTCTTGGAGCCCACACTAGCTGGCTAGTTATGGATCAGGCACAGAATGACAAGTAGGTGGCATGTCATCGGTTCTCTTTTTAAGGTTGTATTGGAGATATTCTCAGAAAATACCTTCATATGTGCCTCTCTTTTATATGTGTCACATTTAAAAGAGCCCTCATACTAGCTCAGCAGGACCCTTGAATATCCTTGAGAGGTATTTTATATGCGTGGCCACATTAAAAAGTGAAAGACAGAAGGAGAGAAACAACTAGAAAGGGCAGAGGTTACTTTAACCAATATATACAGCATAGGTGGACGCAGTGTTTCCCAATCCTATTTCTGTGCCCCCCCCCCAATTCCTCTGCCTGTAACTCACCCCCCGAAAAAAAGATGTGCTGATGCTCCTGGATCCTCCAGGAGCTGCACCTTTTTAATAGGGCATAACCCCCTATATGCCCCTACTATTTAGCTCACAAAAATTCCTGCTTTTCAAAACTGAAAGTAGATCTATGGCCACTTCCATTTTTTTTACTTCTACAGAGAAGGTTGCATTCTTAATAGTCTTTGCGGCCCTGGACCATCCTGGGAGTAGTACATTGCCCCCTCTGACTCACCACGGATGCCTGCCCCTGGTATACAACCTCTGGCTCCACCCACCCCAAGTTACATCTGGCAGAGCCATAAATTAGAGCTCAGAAGTTCCTGATAGCAACCAGAACTAGTGCCCCCACATCTGTTCCCTGGGAATATCAGTCATTCCAAAGTAGAAGTGGAGAATTTGCAGACCACCAGTTATGGCCAGACCACAGCCTCCAACAAATGCCAGCCTGCATAATCAAGATGATTAGAAGCACAGTCCAGCAGCGCCCAGAAGGCCACAGGAACATCCCAGCCTCTTTTCAAGCCATGGCTAGTTCAGTTTCATATTCATAACTGCTACATATGCCCCTCTGCCTCACTGCACTTTGGAGAGATACGGTTCATTTGGCAACAGCTTTCTCTCAACTGAAAAGCAGCGGCTTGATGTTTTTGTTTCACATTAAATTGTCAGCTTGCACTTTGGTTAATTAATGATTTGACCTCTCTGGACTTTTGTAGAGATTCCTTGTGAGTTATGATAAGCTGTGGAGGTTGTCTCCAAGTTCTGTTTTGTTTTGTTTGTTATGTGCCATCAAATTGCATCTGAATTTTGGCAATCCTAGTTGGGTTTATCCAGGTATGTGAGATATTTAATATTGAAGAAGTGGTTTTACCAGTGTTCCCCTCTAGTGAGTTTTCATGACCAAGGGGGATTTAAACCCGGGTCTCCTGAGTCCTAATCTGGCAAGTCTGTCCACTGCCCCAAACTGACAGTTCTTGTTTCCCTTACATATAACATCTTCTCATGCAAGTGGAGTTAGAGTTCCCCTTCTCCCTCAGTTCCCCAAACCCTGCCCCCCCCCCCCCCCGCTCCAGAGAATCTTCCAACCTTTCAGAAAACATTTGGAGGAGATATAAGGGCCCTGACAGGCAGGGTGATTTTCGTCTGCCATCTGCTGTGGAGTAGCAGTAGATTTTGAACTGGTGACAGCATTATAAGATCAATAGCCACACTTCTAAGGAGAGTCCCCAAATGTATCCTCCTTATCAATCTATGTAAAACAAATCTATTCTGACAGTTTCTATCTCCACCAAGAGGAAGTCTTTTCTAAGTTAATGGCTCTTAATGGTCCATTCATAATAATACCACCGCCCCAATACTGGCAAACACATCAATATTTCTTGCTTGAAGAGGTTTTTCAGGTATCACACTATAAGTGTGAGTCTTGTGATGTTCATATTCCTTCCTCCCTGCAGTGGCTAGTAATTTCTGATCTTGGTCTGCAAGAAATCATAATTTGTGGTTTTGTCTGAACAAGACACCATGACCCTTATTTGTAAAAAATGATAAATAAATTAAATGTACAAAACTATACATTTTTTTCAACCTGTGTTGATATTTTTCAGCACTGCCTTTTGCTGTTCTCATTTGCTAATCACCTAACATGAGTGTGGAATTCTTCATGGCTGCTGTTCGCAAAGTCAAGCCATAGTGTGATAGCACATATGAACATATTTGGTATGTCGCATAAGGGATACCAATTTTTGACCTAGTTCTTTGCATGATGGCTTTTAAAATTTGAAATAACTAATTAACATGATTGGCTTGTTCGAACAGATTCTGTCTTCAAAATATATAATACCTGACAGCTACATGTTATTATCTCTCTTCTGTGGGTCCATGACTTCTATACTATAAATATATATATATATTTTAAAAAAGGTCTTGGGAAATTGGAAGAGCAGCAAAAACATCTTCAACATTTGAACATGAATTATGTGTTTCCAGTCCATAGATACATGAAAATCATTTAAAGTATGTTTTAAAACTTTCACATGGAAGCAAGTTTAGTTTTGAAACAGGTTTTGGGAACTTATGTACCTCCAAATGCTTGATATTACAGTTGCTATAGCCCCTTACAAGGTAGGATGATAAGATTTGCAATCCAAAAAATCCTATCATGGATCAAGCCAGTGGAACATACCTCCACCGTGGATAAAAATCAGTGATTTTTAAAAAATAAAATTTATTTAAATTTTTAAAAATCAGTTGATTTAAATAATCAAAACCCGATTTTGAAATTTAAATTCTAATTTAAATCAATTTCATTTAAATCAAATCCACCCTGCTTACTTTTGAACAATATATTGATATTAGGTCATTATACCTACTACATTGCATGCTTTAAAGCTTTAAACAATCAATATTCTTCCTTGATATTTATATTATTTAGAGTTTTCTAAAGTATAAATGAACTCTCTGTCACTTCTTTTTTGATTGGAATACAAATAGGAGTTTCTTAAAATATGAGTGAAGACATAATCAACTTGGTTGTAATACTTGTCATGTGAAGGACACAAGATTACTGGGAGAGGGAATCAATTATAATTCAGTAAATATAGTGACAAAGATTTTTATTCCGTGCCCTAGGTCTGAAAAGATCATGTGATTGCCTCTTGAATAGCTTATAATAACTCATTCTTTACATAGAAAGGATTGCGAAGAAAACCATATTGCCTCTTCTCAAATTGCAGTCTTACTTTTCCAATGGAGGAAGAGCAATTTGGCAGCAGACCAATGTTAAATAGGACCTTTCTGTTGCAGCTAAAATTTTCAGAGTGAGAGCTTGGATGGCACATGACTGGGACAAGTGTTCCCCTGCCCCGAAATGTTTGGGCCCATAAGCCACTCCTGCATGAGAGATAAGCACCCTGGCCACGGAAGACGATCTGGATATCTGAATGTTTTCTACAATAAGGGGACAGGAACAACTGCATTTTCTATACATCGTGGGTATTTGGCTGCCCACTGGCAAGCTCCCCTATTCCTCCCGACCATGGACCTGGAGATCAGGATGACAATTGCACTCACCATTGTCTTAGGCTTCCAGGGCTCCCCAGTTACCTCCCAAATGAGTTCCCCTGCAGGGATGATGCTCTCTTGCTTTGCTATGTTGCTGCACTTCCTTGAAACTTGGGACACTTAGAATCATCATCGTCATCATCCTAGAACTGCAGAGCTGTTTTAACCCGGTATCAGGACCCTATGGATCATCGAGTCCAGCCCTTGTCAAAAAGGCACAATGGATAATGAAACTCCCAGCCTCTGACTCTGTAGCCAGAGACCTAAACCACTGAGCTAGCCCTTTTCCCTACTGTAGAGTTGGAGAAAGTGGGTAGTGATCATTCTTTTATCATTCTCAATTATGCTCTTGAGGCCTTTCAAACATCTTCTGAGAGCAGTGCAGCTGTTGGGATGAAGCCTTCCCCACCACAGCTCCATGCCGGGGAAGAGGATTATGCCTTCCTGTGCTCTTCACAGTGAGATTAACTACACAGGCTTTAGACTGATGAGAAGAAAAGAAAATTATCCCTAACTTGATACTGCCCCTTTGGAAGCATAGCATAAAATCAAGAACAGTGTTGTAGTGGTAAATTTCAAAGTGTGGTTGCTCATCATGAAGTCTCCACAACAAGCTACCCTGAAATAAGAGAATGAAAAAATGCAAGTGGCTGGATCAGTCCATGCCAACAAATGAGGAGCAGGTATTTTATAAATTTAAGGCTTCTCAGTTATTCATTGAAAACCAGATCATCCTCTAATGTCTTGGAATGCGAGAAAGATTGCTTACAATAGTGTATTGTTCCTGAGAAAATCAGTTTCGCTCTCAGCTACAACGAACATTGTGGCTAAGCTCAGATGAGGTAGGAAAGTCTGAAGAGGTTGGCAGATGATGTCATAGCCCCTGTTAATCAGAAGATCCCAGAACGTCAACCTTTCAGACCCTGGCTCTAGTACTGTATACCATTGGTGGTTGGGGATAAAACTCCAGTCTTGAGTGGAAGAATCATGTCTTGGCAACCACAGCTGTTTGGTTTGCTTGTGGACCTTGCAACAGAGACCAGATGCTAATTTCATTGGTTTTCCAGAAACATGTCATTCTTCCACACAGAAGTGCTTTCAGTGGGATTTGTGTTGCCATTCAGCCTCTGGCATGACTCAAAAGGTATAAAATGTGCAAAGCAGAATATTAGAGCCTGCACATATAATTTTAACAGATTGGTTGTGGTTGTAATACACTTTTACTTATCATAAATCCTAGCTTTATTTTATAATTAGCTAAAATGTATATTCCTAAAGTCACCCTGCAGAAATAATAGTTTGGTTACAAAAGATAAACTCTGCCATATCTACTCATGACTTTCAACCAATAGAGATCAGTATTTCCTGTCACCCTGCAGAATTTTTCATAAAATTATGAAGCAGGATTTATACTCTACATTTTACTTTTTGTGAAATGTGAGTTCCCATACCATCCTGAAATAACAGACCACCTCCTCTCCCATCCCAGAGTTGTGAAACCCACATCAGCAATGACAAGGCAAAAAAAGCTTCAGGTTAAATACGGAAAGCTGGTGAAACAGCATGGTCATATGTTTGCCAAGGGGTGAAAGTTTTCTGTATTTGAAACACCCCCCTCGCAACTGCCCAATACCCTGTCATGAAGAAAGAGAGGGGAGGAAGGCGATTTCCTTTGCCAGTTGGCTCACATGACCCAGTTAGACTTTGGATTTGTTTGCTGCTGATAAAAGACAGAAACCAATGTTGTTTTTCTGGACTCTTCTTTAAAATTATGAAGGTTTTTTCCTTGTAGGTGAATGTTCCGGAGAGGGGAGGTGGCGGCAAAGTAACATTGCTTCTTAAAATGAATGTACGTATCCCTAGCAGTTCCCTTTTAAAAACTAGGGCAGCCCTTGCTGTCTTTATTTTCAACATTGCACCTTTTCATCAAGGGTATTTTGTCAGATTTCATGTAGCACTAAGGCTTAATGGTAGCCTGGTGGAGTCTAATCAGTGACCTGGTATTTAATGACTCAAGTTGACATGGGACTTTCTGTGTCCCTCGACTAAGAACATTTCCAATTATTAAAAGGAGCCTTGTGGCACAGTGGTTAAACTGTAGTACTGGAGCCACAACTCTGCTCGTGATCCAAGTTCAATCCCAGGTAGCCGGCTCGAGGTTCACTCAGCCTTCTATCCTTCCGAGCTCAGTAAATTGAGTACCCAGCTTGCTGCGGGTACTACAATGTGTAGCCTTCATAATTAACTTGTAAACCGCCCAGAGGGTGCATTATATACCATAAGCAGCACACACTTTATAAAAATAAACCTTGTAAACTGGTTTTGTCAAGATATAAACATTTATTGTTATTGTGAGTGCTTATTGTTATAATTAGTATGGAAAGGTGTGTTTTCGGATTACAAATCCCAGAATTCCCAAGGAGGCATGGTGAGTGACAAAGCTGCCTGGAGAATTCAAGGAAGTGTAGTTCAGAAACAAAATCTGAGCACCTATATTGATTATTAACCTGTCTTCTCTCCAGCGAGCTCAATGCCGCTCACCTCATTCTTGCCACCACTACTCTCTCCTTTCAACGACCAGGGGAAGCAGAGCAGATGGAGAAAGAGAAATCAGGAGTCCAAGGTCACTCAGTAGAAATGGGAACCTATATTTCCCAACTCCCTGAATCTGTCACTCTAACCCCATACAACACTGACTCCAGAGCTCATATCATGCAGTATGACATTGAAGAATTCATTTGCTGCCTGCTCATTACCAGAGAGATGCAGCTAATGGTTGGATTTAGACCAGGCAGGAAACTCCCTGTGCAATCTTGGACTACACAACATTTCTTTAGGACTAAATTAACACTGGTCCTATTTGCCCAATTAATACAGTAGTTGGCTTTTTAGACCCATTGTGGAAATACAGGGGCTTTGAACCCTTTCCTCCACTATTGTCCCAGTCCAGGTTGTGATTTTTAATTATATGATTTTTAATATGATTAAAAAGTATGAATATGATTTTAATTCCTCCCATCCACTCTTGTCTGCTATAAACTTAATAGTTTTCTTCACAATATATTATATATCTACAGTATTTTCACAGTTTCCTTACCCAGATTGACTCCACCTCCATTAATCTTCTGTTCATTGACACTCGAGTGTCTGAAAAGTCTGCATTTTCAGAGGGAGCATTGAGGGTTTGACTTGCTCTGCGCCAGGCGATAAGAGTTAGAGCTGTCACTCTAAAAGGAATCAGCGTTACTCAAGGAAACGATTGAAGACAGTGATGGAGATTTTAATAGGGTTTCCAAGAATATGCAACATTGTATTGTGTGGGTGCGTGGGGTGGGGGAGATCCTCCATAAATAATAGGTCTGACAGCTCTGTTATTTCTCGTCTCCATAAATTGCTGTTAACAAGAATGTATTTCTAGCGACACTAACCCAGTTTGAGAACTTCATGTTGCTGCCATTTTGGGGCTGTACTGTACATATATAATATATGGTGAAGAAAACTATTGCATTCATAGCAGGTAAGAGTGAATGGGGGGATTGAAATAATATTAATTATTTTTAATCCTATTAAAAATCATAGGATTAAAAAGGGATTCTAGACTGCGTACTCGGGAGACTGAAGATGAACCAAAATAATCTGGATAGGAGCCTAGAGAAGCCCACTCTGAGTACAGCTGGACCATATTTAAAAAAAAAAAAAAGGGGGGGGGGGAAGACAGGGGTTTGTTACACTTAGCCCTGTCATGTATCTCAGTATTCTTCTGGAAAACACGCAATGTATACCTGTGTTTCACAGTGAACTGCTGTTTGTTTTCATTCTACTTTTTCATTCTATGACTCGGTGTGATGTGTTTGGGAGCATTTGGTTTCCATCCTGTTCTGTCTTGATGTTTTGATAGTTGTGTTCTGTACCAGGTTCTGGTGACTTGATTCACACATGTTCTTCATTGGTGTCACCATCTGTGTGAAGGTACATCCTCTTCCCAGCCTGATCCTCATTCTGTACTTGGGGAGCTTTTCCCCACATTGCAAATAACATTTGTGGGGGAGCAATCTGGATTGGCATCAAATTGGGCAGTTGAAGGCAAGAAGTTTAAGTTGTCCTACCTCTTTCCCTCACAAAGTTTAAATTTGAATGGGGTTGGGGGCACATCTCTGCAATTTGCATTTAAAAAGTCATTCACACAATTGCTAAAATGTGTGAATGGCATTACAGGTAGTTTGGCCCCCAATTTAACTTACTACAGTGGAATATTTTGAGAGTGCCTTTCAGAGGCATTTGCAAGAAGGCACAGGGAAGGGACTTAAGCACTGGATGTTTTCTTCTAATTGCAACAGATCTGATTTTTTCTCTCTCCCCCTACCAACAGTTATTTCAATCAGTGATCATGCTGCTCTCTCCAAGTACTGTAAAGACCAGGAGATTGGACTTGTGGTGGTTGGCCCAGAAGTTCCTCTTGCTGCAGGTATGTCTAAAAAGGGAAGGAGGATATTTTCTTTTGGCAAGTTCCCCATGAATGACTTTCCTTTAAATAATCATGGTAAATCTTAAAATAAACACTTATAGCTTCTACATGCTGAGAGCTGAATGTCTACAGAATGTGCACGTATGCTGACTGACATGCGTGCCGTGCAGAACAGTTCTTCTATCAGAAGAAATGGTTAATCCATACGATACTCAGGAAGTTGAGGCAATTATTAAGCAGTATGATTTTCAGCTATGGAGTATTTCTGGTTGCTGCCATCACCAAGAGCCATAGACGTCTCTGTAAATCTCATCCCAGGTTTGGGCTGGGCGAGCTGGGCATGAAGTCAAAGAAAACAGCAGGAGTCAGAGCTCCAGGTAGGAACCACAACAGAATGTTGCATTGGGATGTGTACCTGTTCAGGGTTCTAGGCAGACAGCGGTGCCCTTTCCCAGGATGGTCCATTCATTTTCCTTTCTCTCCTTCCTTTTTCTGGCCGTTTCTCCATCTTGCTCCAGAACTCGGCCAGCATTTTGTGGCCATTAAACATGCTCATATTTCTCTGGAAGAGGTGTCGCTGTATTAGTCTGTGGTGGCAAAAACAGCAAAGATCGTTCTGATACCATAAATACTGAAAAGTTTTACTTGGTAAAAACTTTTGTGATTGCAGCCCATCTGATGCAATGGACTGGAGTCCACAAAAGCTTTTATTGAATAAAACGTCTAGGCCAGATACCTGATCCACTCACAGAACAGCCGTTTGTGACATGTTCTGTGCTTGCACAAGCTCTGTTCTTTCCAGTGGGTTATTTTCTACTTGCACAGTGTAAAGCCAGAAATCAGGCAGAACATGGTCAGTGGAGGATAACACTCAGGTTCCGGCTTTCATCTTTTAAGGTGCCACAAGCTTCTTGTTGTCTAACCTGGCTCCATTTTTACTGGACGTTTTTGTATTTTCCCTCAGCTTGAATTTTTGAAAAACTTTGATTTCCTCTGAGCCTACAGCATCTTACACATGAATTGTGCTGGTTTTGGTTACATAAGATGTAGTGTTTGGGGAAACTGCGATCACAGTTAATGTGTATGATTATATGTCATTTACCTATTTTGACAGCTTATATAATTTTGAGATATTTTGGTTGCCAGGAATTGTTGATGACCTGACTGCAGCTGGTGTGAGATGTTTTGGTCCTACCAAAAAGGCAGCTCAGCTAGAGTCCAGTAAGAGCTTTTCCAAAGCCTTTTTTGACTGTCATGGCATCCCAACAGCAAAATGGAAAGCTTTCACTAATGCAGAAGAAGCATGTGCTTTTATTAACAGGTACATCTTTCCAGAGATAACAGAACTGTTTTGTTAATTCTGTTCCATTTTCCTTAATTTCAAAGTGTATTCAGACTTTAGAATTGATACAGAATCCCTTTTTAATAATCTTTTTCCATCTTTCTTCCAGTGCAACTTTCCCAGCCCTAGTGGTCAAGGCAAGTGGCCTAGCTGCTGGAAAAGGTGTGATTGTGGCTGCTAACAAAGGAGAGGCATGCAATGCTGTGCATGAAATAATGCAAGTAAGTAAGGAATGTGCCATTATTAAAAATGTGCACGTCCTTTAATGACCTATATTTAAGATAGAACCCCAGGATGAGACATTTCAGTCCCTCAGGATTATGTCTGGTTGAAGAACACACACAGAACTAGATCTACAAGGTAGACATTCTACCACATTATCACCTAACAAATGCAATAAATTTCCCCAAATTTCAGCCACTTGCCATGTTCAGGGGTGTGGTGTCTTTTAGAACCTAAACAACAGATGGACAAAGCTATTGCTTTTTGTCATTGGGATACATTCTTGTTGTAGCCACGGAATGTATTAGGACAAAAATATATCCTTTGTCCTTTTTTGGTGGACCATGATGTAGTAAAGCAGGAGTGATATGAGCTCCTAGACTCTAGTTGGCACTAGGTTGGTTCCATTCAAGGGAAATCACAATTTCTACATTGAGGTTGGGAAGTACCAGAGGTGCATTTTCTCTAACCGTAACTACTAATCTTCGCAATATCCGTAAACCCTCACTACACTGACATTGTGGCTCACGAGACCAGAAAATACCCAAAAGTAATTTGATGCAAGATTTTTATCTTACTCCTTGAGAGTTAAAGAAAAAGAACATCGAAACACAGAACTAAAGTGTTAGCTTTTTATCTCACAACTCAGAATAATTTGTTCTGTTCTGAAGGAGTTTCAGCATGGAATTGGAAATAAAAGAAAGTTATGAAAGAAGAGCTGGTGTATTCATGACTGATTTCACTAGCATTAAAAAGAAGGAAGCAGTTTGAACAAGGAAATGGGTTTCTGAGGGAGGTGATAGAGAACATGTTGGAAAACATGTTCTGTCTCTGCTAATAGATCAGGCAGAGTGTGTTTTGGAATAGTGTTATAAATGTCAATTCTACAGCTTGGCTAAGATCTGTATGAATTTTTTTGCACAGGATAAAACTTTCGGAGCAGCTGGAGAAACAGTTGTTGTTGAGGAACTTCTTGAAGGAGAAGAGGTTTCTGTAAGTATAAAACATAATGGAGGGGGTCCAATGTAGTCACTCCATGAGTGGGAGGAGCCTCCACTCATGGAAGGAGATTTACATGCGTCCACGCATGTTCCTGTTCCTTCGGCCCTCAAAGATGTTTAAAATATCCGGTGTGGCCCTCATGGTGAAAAGTTTGGAGACCCTTGTTTTACAGTAATGCTAATGGCATTAAAAGGTGAATAACTTTGCAAATGAGGCTGTACTTCATTTTGAGCTGGGTACTACTTAGAAATAGCCTGGAAATCAATGTCTGTTGCTAGGCATTGTTCTGTGAGCTTGGCGTTATCCTAATTGTTGTTTTTATCATAGTGTTTGTGCTTCACGGATGGTGTCACAGTTGCCCCTATGCCCCCAGCCCAGGATCACAAACGTTTAATGGATGGAGATCAGGGACCAAACACCGGAGGCATGGGTGCATATGCCCCAGCACCTCAGGTAAAATGCATGTCGTACAATTTTCCTGTATTAAAGACTATTCCTACAGAGCATCAGTGATGTGGCTAATTTGGGAGATGGAAGAAATGCTTATAGCTTATAGTTGCTTAATCATACGTTTAAATTTATTGAATGTATAGCTGTCTCAAGTCGTGTTTTGAAAAATAAAGCAAGCTGTAAATCAGTCAGATATATAATACAAAGCTATCTCATATTGAGACAGATCCAGAATTTGGGATAAAATACTTTTTGGGACTACAATTCACAGGATGCCTCAACCAGCATGGGCAAGCACTGGATCATTAGTCCACTTAGCCCAGTATTGTCTGGCAGCAGTATTTCAAGGCAATGGACAGGGAGATCTTGCCAAGCCCTGTTGGATGAGGTAGTCTAAAAAGCTGGAGATGCCTGGGGTTGAGCCTGAGAATGCATGGAGACTGTGTGCTCTGCTGTTGACCTCAAATATTCTTCCTAATATTGCCCAGAAATTTTGTGAAATGATACAAACGTGGAGAGCTGTTGATTCTTACATGCTAGTTTTATATGCTTAACAAGTGCTACTTTTTGTGCTGCTTTATTAGCTGTCCAAAGATCTGCTTCTGAAAATCAAGAATTCTGTTCTCCAGAAAACAGTTGATGGTATGAGGAAAGAGGGTGTTCCTTATGTGGGTAAGTGGGAGATTTATTCATTCATACATATATACATGAAACCAAAAAGAGAGCAGGAAAACAAGACAATTCAACCAATGAATTTGTCATCCAATAACAGATGTTATGTGACATGTTTCAGATGAATCAAAGCAGCTGATTCCAGGCAGGTATGTACTATCCCAGCCCTTCCTCTGTTTAGGACAGGCCCATATTATCTGAGCCTTCATTTCCATTGTCCCACAGCAACCAGTAGCACCATGAGACCACTGCTATAACTGCTGATGTACCACCAACCTTTATCATTGCAGAAGGCTGGGACCAGGCTGCTTCTCCAGGCTAACTGGCTTGTGGATCTGCTTTGTTTATACACCGTATCTACTAAAATGGTTTGCAGGCTCAGGTGCTTGCAAATCTCTCTTTCCTGTACTGTGGAAGTAGAAAATGCACGATCCTTTTTCCTGCAGGACAGCCACCCTCAACTTGATGTGCTTCAGATGTATTTTACTACATGTCACATCATGCCCACCCTGGCTGGGGATGGACGTTTCAGTACAAAGCATCTACAGGGCACCATAAAGAGGATGGCTGTTTTAGGGAAGAGCAGGAACAGTGATCATGAATTGCCAGTTACAAACTGCTCTGCTCAAATATCCTAAAAGAGATCAAGGATGGTAGATCTAAGGAACATCTGTCTTCCTATGTGAGGGTTTACTCTCAACCCCCTCTCCTTGTTCCCCCTTTATAAACACATTGGTAATTGAGTGTTGCTTCAAACCATCAATTTTTAATAATGGAACTTCAGGATTCTCTACAATAACTTTGTAAGGTCTGAACTCTTCCCCCACTCCCAACAGGGAAGGGGGTCTGTCAAGGGGTCATCTCCCCCAAGTCTCTCAGTTGGGGTTCCACTGTCCTCGATTCTCTTGCCCCCGAGTTGGCAGGTGTTTCTCTGGCCCCCACGGGAGGAAGTCCACGTCTGTGAGAAGGAGTCCATCTCTGTCCCCTTTCTTTCTTTTTCTCTTTCTTCTTGTTCTTTCCTCTCTCACTCCTTCCTCTTTTCTCTCTGCTCCCTCTCTCCCCAATAGGGGATGATGTTGCCTCTGCCTTTCCACCTCTTCTTGGGATACCATCAACCTTACCCACTCTTGGGTGTCAAGATCCTCTTTCCATACGCATTCCCATCCTTCTCAGAACACTTTCTCCTCAGTCTTTTTCTCTTCTTTGAAACCTGCCTCCACTTCTTCCTTCCTGCTACTCTGCTCTTGCCTCCCAGCTTTTACACCCCCTCGCCCTCCTTCAGTCCCTCCTCCACCATCCATTGTGTGTTTCTCCCACTTTGTTGTTGGGGCTGTCTCATCAGTTCCCCTATCACTGTCCGGGACCTTGTTGACTTGGGGGTGGAGGCTAGGAGATCTTCATGTCCCTGAGGTGTGAGAGGACAGTGCACTAACAAGAAGTCCCTCCTTCCTGTTCTCTTTCTCACACCCTGATTAGCCCCCCCCCATGCCATTGGTTCACATCATCTTTATATTGTTACAGTTTCTTCCAAAGCATTTGGTGTGTCCCACTATATGTATATGCATCTTCTATGGAAGCTGAATGGTCTCTTACTAGCAAACGACTTTTGTTGTTGTTGTTTAGTCGTTAAGTCGTGTCCGACTCTTCGTGACCCCATGGACCAGAGCACGCCAGGCCCTCCTGTCTTCCACTGCCTCCCGGAGTTTGGTCAAATTCATGTTGGTAGCTTCGGTGACACTGTCCAACCATCTCGTCCTCTGTCGTCCCCTTCTCCTCTTGCCTTCACACTTTCCCAACATCAGGGTCTTTTCCAGGGAGATTTCTCTTCTCATGAGATGGCCAAAGTATTGGAGCCTCAGCTTCAGGATCTGTCCTTCCAGTGAGCACTCAGGGTTGATTTCCTTAAGAATGGATAGGTTTGTTCTCCTTGCAGTCCAGGGGACTCTCAAGAGTCTCCTCCAGCATCACAATTCAAAAGCATCAATTCTTCGGCGGTCAGCCTTCTTTATGGTCCAGCTCTCACTTCCATACATCACTACTGGAAAAACCATAGCTTTGACTATGTGGACCTTTGTTGGCAAGGTGATGTCTCTGCTTTTTAAGATGCTGTTTAGGTTTGTCATCGCTTTCCTCCCAAGAAGCAGGCGTCTTTTAATTTCATGGCTGCTGTCACCATCTGCAGTGATCATGGAGCCCAAACAGCTTTCCCACATGTGAAATATGGACAAATCTCTGCTTACCTGTCAATATTTGTCTCTATATAATGGAAATAACAGACACAATGCTCCACTAATGCAACTTCTTTTTAAAAATAGATGTAAAATATATGCTCTACCACTCATTTATGTTCTCAGTATCTTGTGCCTTTTCAATTAGGTGTTTTGTACGCTGGGCTGATGCTCACCAAAGATGGACCTAAAGTCTTAGAGTTCAACTGTAGATTTGGTGACCCTGAATGTCAGGTGAGAGACAATAATAATGCAGGAAGTTTCTCTATCTTCAAAAAATCTTACAAGTAATTTTAAAAATTGTGGGCTAAGTCATCACAGTGTCCAAAACCTCTTTTTTCCCCTATCTACTGAAATATGGGAGTTATAGTTTAATATCTCTGGAGGACATCAGCTTGGAAGGCTCTGATTTGGTGAATAATAAAGTTGTGAATTTTAATGATAGTGTTAAAAGGTAAAGGTTAAGGTTCCCCTTGACATTTAGTCCAGTCGTGTTCGACTCTAGGGGGCGGTGCTCATCCCCGTTTCCAAGCCGTAGAGCCAGCGTTTGTCCATAGTTTCCGTGGTCACGTGGCCAGCGTGACTAGACACGGAATGCTGTTACCTTCCCACCGTGGTGGTACCTATTTATCTACTCGCATTTTTTACATGCTTTCAAACTGCTAAGGTTGGCAGCAGCTGGGACAAGCAACGGGAGCTCACTCCGTTGCGTGGATTTGATCTTACGACTGCTGGTCTTCCGACCTTGCAGCACAGAGGCTTCTGCGGTTTAATCCGCAACGCCACCACATCCCTAAATGACAGTGTTAGGTGTCACCAAAGTCGTTGTGACTTTTGAGTCTCCATGAAATTAACCGTACATCTTTATACTGGAAAGCGCCACCATCTGGTCCAGTGCCTTTCAGCACTATACTTTTTGTTTAACAAAAAGCTCAGAGTGTTAACTGGTTTGTTCAAAGCTGGTTAATTCTACACATTGTAATGGCATAATACTTCTTTCTAAATAGGGCTTAAGATGACAACAGCAGGAGTATCTGAAGTCCACAGTTGGGCACTACCTTTACCAGGGAGCAAACAAAAGAGCTGCAAAAGAGGGCAGGCTTTCAAACTTTCCCAGAACTCATCATAAGGTAGAGGGTGCAAAATCTGGGACAGGCAAAAGAGTAAGAAGAGGAGGAATAGGCAAAGTGGGGTCTGTGGGCTGTATGCCCGCAGGACATTTTGCAGCCCACAAGAACTGCCCGGAGCCTACAAATGCAATAAAAAATTAACCTGATTAAAATTAACCAGATTAAAAATTAACATTTCTTTCTTTCTTTCTTTCTTTCTTTCTTTCTTTCTAAAAATGACTTCTTTTAATCAAAAAAGTCTCTTGGCATTGCAATTGTCTGCTCCTGAGCTTTGGGAATAGTCTCCCAAGACTCTCCCATTAAAAATGAAACCCAACACAAAACCCAGAAGTGTTCATTTTACCACTTTCTGTTTTGTTTTGTTTTCTTTCAAAAATTTGCCATTTCCTGCCACTTCTATCCCTAGTGTGGCCTGTAGGGGCATGGGGGCTTAAATTTGACTACAAAGCCCTTAGAATTTGCCCACCCCTGGTGCAAATCTCAGAATTGGTATTTTCAGGCTGAATGAATTAGTCACCGGTGGGAGTTGCAGGTATCAGATGACACCGAGCACTGCATCCTGAGACAAAAAGTGAGTCTGTTTCTGAAAACACACTGGCTGGCTGCAACACAGATTCTGAAAGCTTACACACTTCTGTAGCATTTTGCCCTAATAAAGGTAGTACCTCGGCGTGGATTTCATATTTTTTGTTTTCCATGGACCATCACAAGCTATCTCTTGTTTCGTGTGTGTGTGTGTACTTAAAGTTAATACTATGTACATTCAGATCATGCTTTAAGGCTCTTTTCATCTCCACTCTTATTTCACCAAGACCAAAATCCTGTTGAGGAAGACTACTTGTGTATAAGGCCAGTTACACAACTCTTGCTCACTATCACACATCAGGTGCATGACTATTTGCTCAAGCTGTGAATGCAGGAGAGTATGACAAAGAGTCTGCTAGCTGAATAGAATTACTTGCATGATTGCCCTTACCTGATTCTGTAAAGCATTAGGACTGTGCCATTGGAGTTTACGTCCTAGTTCTAGGATGTAATTTTTACTAATGACACCTGACAGCACATATCTTTAACTCTTACTCTGTTCATATAGGTAATTCTTCCATTACTGAAAAGTGACCTTTATGAGGTTATACAGGCAACCATTGACAGAAGGTTATCTTCCTGCATGCCTGTTTGGATTGAAGACTGTGCAGCAGTGACGGTGGTCATGGCAAGTGAAGGCTATCCTGGAAGTTATCCTAAGGGTTTGGAGATAACAGGTGGGAAATTGACTCATAGAACTTTTAAAAATATATAGCGCGTGCTTCCACTTTCATATGTTACTTTTTTCACTGTGCGGTTCTCTTAGAAATAAATTAGCCCAAATGACAGAGGAATAGTTCTGAACCACCAGAAGGTTTTTGCTTTTGATCCCTGAAGTAAAATCTTCCACTTCATGTTATAAATAGCATAAATATTATAAATATGGGCAGTAAGTATGAACATTTACTTATGTGCAGTAAAACTTGTTAGTCATTAAGGTGCCACAAAACTCTTTGCTGATTTTTCTGCAATAGACTAATACAGCTACCCCCAGGAAATTTCAGGTAGAACCATGCCATTTACTGTATAGACCTTCTTCAAGACGTACATTTGCCTCACATTATCACCAGAAAGCAGTGCAAAAGAATATAATGAGATTCATCCACACCCTGTCATCGCAATTTCTGGATGGCTTTCTGTGGTCACTCAGTCACAGTATGGCGTCATGTGTGGAGAAGAGGTAATTTCAGAGGTGTTTCAGATAAATAGATTATGTTTGATAGCAGTTGTCCCTGTTTTGTTGAAGTACATAAACTGTTTCCTAGTTACACAATAGATGCATGGCAAATGCTTTTAAGTAATCCATTTGTTTTAATATTTGGATTGTTGTCTTCATAGGCTTTCCTCAGGCAAAAGAACTTGGCTTGGTGGTGTTCCATGCAGGCACAGCGGTGAAAGACGGAAAAGTGGTGACCAGTGGTGGCAGAGTCCTCACTGTCACAGCTATCAAGAAGGACCTCATTTCTGGACTAGAAGAAGCCAACAGAGGAGCCCAAGTCATTCGATTCAAAGGGGCCATCTATAGAAAGGATATTGGTTATCGGGCTATAGCATTCCTTAAGCAATCCAGGTATCTATCTGAAGGCAAAGCTGAGAATTGATACTAAAATTATTACCTTTAAAACAGAATATGCCACTCATGCAAATAATTATAGAATCACTGCATCGTTAAGGATCGTTTGGTATCTGTGTATTTTCAATTCCCATATAACAAATATTTTATGATACGCTTATGTACTATCTCAGCACGAGAATTCAAGGATTAAATACAGCTTGAGCAATATATACCCTTTTACTGAAGATGTTCAGGACATTGGCGAGGAAGTGCAGAGGAACTTCCACTTGTTTTTCCATTAACATTTGGGGCATTTATCACAGGGTTAAACCAGTTTCTTTCTCCTACTTTGCTGTCAAGAAATTCTGGAAACTACTGAGCTTCCATAGAGCAGAAAGTCCTGCCAGCATAGTAATTCAAGAGCTCACTACTTGCACAAGTGTTGTCATTACACAAGCAGGTACAACAGGTTTTCAGTTCCACAAAATGGCAAGGTCCAATGTTACTATGCTGATGGGACTTTCTGCTCAGCAGAGGCTCAACAGGATATTGGTATTAGGTAGTTTTTTTGTGTGTGTCAGAAGATTAGGACTCTCCTTTTTGGTATCATCTGAGAATTACATTGCCCAGCATCCTTTGGAAGAAGGGATAACAATTCCTAAGGGGCTTTGCTTTTATAGTGTTGATGTGCTCTTAGCTACTGAGAATCAGTGTGTGAAAGAAATGAAAGTGGCAAGCTGATCCTACAGAGCTGGTATTTCTAAAATAAGAGTGATCGTACTAACATTGTTTTACTCATATCATTGTGGATTAGATTCATTTTGGAAGGAAATAAACATTGAGGTTAGAAGAATCTTGTGCACATACTGTAGGCCTGTGAGATATACTGTCCATAATGGTAGCCAAAATATAAAAGAGCCTGTTTCTTTTTCTTCTTAAGCTTATACCTAATGGGTTGTATCAAATGCTAGGCTACCATTGTTGTTTTACCTGCAGTTGTGCAAGTGACAGTAGAACAGTTACAACTGGCATGATCAATGCCTAGTCAAATGAGGCCACCGTGGTTTGAATAGCTTGTGAAACTGCTTTTGGAACAATTAACAACAGCTTGTGAAATAGAAGTTAATGTATCACCCTGTGGAGTGGCTTGTGTAAGGGCTTGCACAAGGAGAATCAAAGTGTTAGGTTTAATATTTGCACAGGAATGGCCTATGTTGTTTGTACAAGTAGCTGCAGTGTTACACTAGTGAATGACACAACAGTCCAGTGAACGTTTCATTTTCTCCCAAGTTTAGACTGCACAAGAGTTCTTTGGTGCAAGTATGCTGAGCTGCTTGGATTGAGAAATGTGGGATCCCATCTCCCCATGCAGCTGCTTTCTTATCTTTTTCCAAATATTCAGCTGTACATTGCATTATGCAGCTCTATGTCTGCGCTTTTTTCAAGAAAGTTGACTAGTTATCTTGTTTATCAAGCAGCGCATAAGCTGCTTCTGACCAAGGCAAAGGCAAAGGGCGCCACCCAAAACAGTGTGGCAATCTAGCTCCCTCCACAAGCCTTCCCTAACATAGAGTGCAGAAACGCTTAGAATCGTTCTGGGGGGGGGGGGGGGTATTTCAAAAAAGTCTTCACTCTTAAGAAATATTTGGCAAAGGGCATAATTTGAGTTTCCACATAATTTCAAAATGTACTGTATTAGTTTATCAGTCTGAGGAAGCCCTTAGGGGTTGTCCGCAGATCACTTTTTGCCAGTTCTGTATAGGTTTTTTTTTTATTATTTGCTCTCGCTAAAACATAAACCTGTGTAGATCTGATGTTATGCCTGATAGGATAGATGAACATCTGCCAGCTCAGACAGAGCCTGTACTGTAGAGCAGACTTTGAGTACTTGGAGGAGGGGGGATCACTCCAAGCAACCCCTCATTCTGGTAGCTCTTGTCCAAAACAGTCACTTTTTTGACACTCTGCCATAGAGGCTATGTTTCGTAAATGGTACAAAGGTATGAAGACATCTACGTATGCCAGTTGCAAAACTGAAGTCACTTTTTTAACCCATATGTTTCTGTCACTAGAAGAACGGGAAGCCCGTGAGCTCTTGTTCTCTCTGACAGATGCCTCTTGATCTAGACAAGATCTTCTCTTGGCTAATAAACTATTAAAGTTATACTTCCTTTTTGTATTGTGTAATAGGTGGCTAGTGTAAAGCCATCTTTACCTGAAAGCATATGATGTCAGGTATTAGTGTACTGTCTTATTACTCCTGTTAACGTACAATAAAGTTTATAAAATGATGCAGTATCTAGTTTTATTTTTATCAATGTCTAGTATTTCATGCTTCTTTGTTAAAGGACACAAATTTGTTTAGTTTCCCCTCCACAGTGAGGCATAATTTATTTTTACATATGTGCATTTCAAATACTGTACATGTTTATGTAACACATATGGGCAAAAGGCAATGTTGTATAAGAGGACTTCTGCTCATGTAGTGGAAGTGTTTCCTCCTCTCCTCCCTCTTCCTCCAGTCTACTCTGGAGATTCCCTCAACCATCTGGAGAAGATCTGGAGGGAGGAGAGAGCAGGCTGTGGGGAGAGACAGACATCGTTCCCCTCCCCATTCTGCTGACAAGCTCTGTTCCAGTGGCAAGAGTAGCTAATTGGATACAACACAAAATACAGACAAGTGCAAGAGAACCCTTTCTGTGGAAGTCTAAAACCTAAAACAGGTATCACCAATTTGAGTTTAGGACTAGAGATTACCTGGCTGCAAGATGAACTAATGCATTCAAAAATATATTGCCTAAGTTGAAGTATCTGTGTACCATGCCAAAGGTTATGGGTAGTTCTGAAGGGTTGCTAGATGGGATACTACAGATTAAAACAGAAGTGATAATATTCCTGCTTGTGCTGATAGGCAGACTGTGTTAGCTGGGGAACGGTGACATCTGTGCTCTTCCCTCGTACCAAGGACTTGCATGATATATATTTTGGTATTTATTTACTAATTACATGTTTATTACATGTAACTATGGGACGTGGTGGCGCTGCAGGTTAAACCGCAGAAGCCTCTGTGCTGCAGGGTCGGAAGACCAGCAGTCGTAAGATCGAATCCACGCAACGGAGTGAGCTCCCGTCGCTTGTCCCAGCTCCTGCCCACCTAGCAGTTCGAAAGCATGCAAATGTGAGTAGATAAATAGGTACCACCTCGGTGGGAAGGTAACGGCGTTCCGTGTCTAGTCGCGCTGGTCACGTGACGATGGAAACTGTCTTCAGACAAACGCTGGCTCTACGGCTTGGAAACGGGGATGAGCACCGCCCCCTAGAGTCGGACACAACTGGACTAAATGTCAAGGGGAACCTTTACCTTTACCTTCTCCATTAAAAAGCAGTGCTCATGGCAGCAAATAAATATGACTAAAAACTGTTGCTGCTCTCAGACTCTGGAACTCCCTCCCACGGGAGGCCAGACCGACCTCATCTTTGCTTTCCTTCCACAAACAGGAAAAGACCTTTCTGTTCAGGCTGGCTTTCTTTTAACAACTGGCTGTTCAGTGGGGGGCTGTTCTATTTCTCTTGTTTTTAATGTGTTTCTACCACTGCTTTTATCTATGAGAGTTTAATATTATATTCGTTAAGTCTTTTTTGATATTGTAATAATTTATTGTTTTTAGCTTTTAATATTGTTACTTTTTTACTACTGTAAGTTGTCTTGTGTCCTTTTTAGGAGAAAGGTGGTGTAAACATATGTTAAAGAAATAAGTAATCAATACATTTGCCTAGTAAATGTTTTTAAATAATTACATGATCACAATGGAAAAGGCCAGGGTGGGATTTTATCCAGGGTCTCAACCAAAGGCTAAGATAGGTGTCAAGAGGCCTGAAGCTTCTGGAAGAAGCTTCCTTAGCTCAACTACCCTTACTCTGAATCTGTAGTAATAGAAAATGGTCTGCTGGACAATTGGTGTCAACATAAGAAAATCTTTAGATATAAGTACCATATAGGTAACTTTTCCAAATATACTTTTGTCTGGATGAGTCAGTGTGACCCAGTAATAGAAGCTGGACTTGGATCAGACAGTCATGAGTTCTGATATTGCTGCACTTGGGGCTGAATCTCATCTTCAGTGAGAAACAATGAGTAGCACATTATAGTTGTAATGCACAATATGACAAGTAGGGGACCAAGCTCCACTGCTATTTGGATGTACTAGTTCCAGCCTGATGCACCACACACCCCAGGGGCACAGGGATCACAAGCACTGGTACAGACCTGAGACCTCTGAAATCAAACATGTCAGAACCCATCCATACTTCATATCCGAAACCAAGTTTATGCTTGTTAAAGGCAGAAGAGCAGGCTAGTAAAAGAAGTTCTTCCTGCACCGAGAACCTAGTTAATTCTAAAACTTATACTGCCACCGGAAAATACTACTGGAGGTGTATCATATGTATTAGTAAATTGATAATGAACTCTCTGCCTTTTTAGAGGCCTGACTTACAAAGACAGTGGTGTTGATATTGCAGCTGGCAACACCTTGGTTCAGAAAATTAAGCCTTTAGCAGCAGCCACAGCCAGGCCAGGTAAGGCACAGCTCATACATTGTACATTGAAGTATGTGTAGTGTTAAATGGTGAACACATCCATTCTTCTCTGATCTGCACTGCCAACCTGCAACCTCATTCATCTTTTGTCATATCATATAATCATGTTCTTTCTGTTTTGCACTGGGATCTCAGAGCTGAGCATCCAGGTTCACCAGTGGGTAAAACTCTTTGAATACTGTGCTGCAAATTGGATCTATAGAACATATAGAATGAAATATGTATAATTGATGCAATCCTGAGTTACGTTCCTTTCGGTCAGAGCTGGGAAGGCTCCGGTGGTTCTGGAGACATTTTTTCTCCAACCTCAAAATCCTCTAGGGCCCACAGCAACCCACCCAAAGGAAATCACAACATCACAATCTGATATTTAATTTTAAAAATCTTATGTGTGTTTGTTTGCTGTTTATGATTATTCGGAGGGGGGGCTCACCTTGTTTTAAAGGAGAATCACACCCCAGTTTTTGTTTGAGAGGAAAAAACAGTTTGTGGGGGGATATATTCCTTTGAGGTGTTAGTTCTTCCTGACTTAGAGACTGCAGAATCTGAGGGTTGTTCCTGCCATTAGGCAAGGTGAGGAAGCTTTTGCAGGTGGCAGATATGGGGGGAGGAGGGGGACTGGCAGTGAGATGTTGGTGCACAGAGCTCTACAGTGGCCTCATCTGCACTGCCAACTTAGACCGCTGCCTGCCCACAGGCCCAATGAAAGATGCTGGCACACACAGCCTTGTTAAAATTAAGATCCAACTGCTAGTCTGGTCAGCTTCTAAACATATAGGAAAGAGTGCCATCTGCTCCTTCATTTCAGGAAATAAAATGGGTCAGCCTTGGTAGAATAACACAGCAGTTGACACTTATGCTAAAGAGCAGATTAACTGGGGGATAAATGTTTGTCCCCTTTATGCACCCAGTGTTATGTATTTTCCACAGTATTCCTTCAGGTCTTAGAAAAGGCAGAACAGTCCGGTGTGAGGATTGATAATTCGCTGGCAGCTCCCAGAGCCCTCAATCATGTTAACAAGGCTTTGATGAACAAGCCCTCTTTTCTGATTGGCAGGTTGTAATGCTGAGCTTGGAGGGTTTGCTGGCCTCTTTGACTTAAAAGAGGCTGGGTATAAAGATCCAGTTTTGGTCTCCGGAACTGATGGTGTTGGAACAAAGCTCAAGGTAATGCAAAGAAGGGTGGGTGATGGTGATGGTAATGATGGTGATAGTCCAGTTGCCATGACTCAACTTCCAGAGTGCCAGATATTGTTTTCCAGTATTTATGCTATGATGATTTGGCTTTTTCTTTTTTCTGAACAAAACCATCTTCTGAGCCTACCAGCTCTTGGCATTTGGACCATGGACTTGAATCAGCATCTCTTATTTTATTTTTCCTTATCCTTGAAAAATATATTGCTTCTACTACATTGTTCAGTTATTTGTACCATTTCCTTAAACTGATGCTAACACTCGTTCTGCCTTTCCCCTGCCCTGCTAATTACCTCAGCTGCTGCCTGACTGCTCAGTGTTCCTTGCAACTCGTGTCCGCTCCAGTAATATCTTCTGGTATGGCTCAAAAGCATTTTGACAACAGTGTGACTTGTGAGGAAGATACAAGTCATACCTGCAGAATCTGGCCCTCCACTTCCTACAGAGCCTTGGCCCGATGTGGGTTCATGGGAGTAATAATTCACAGGTTCCCCATAGGCACCCCTCTTATGTTATACATAAATCGTGTAAAGCTCTGAATTTATTTCTCTGACCTGCATTACAGATTGCGCAACTGTGCAACAAGCATGACACAATTGGCCAAGACTTGGTCGCCATGTGTGTCAATGACATCCTAGCGCAAGGAGCTGAGCCCCTCTTCTTCCTTGACTACTTTGCCTGTGGCAAACTGGATGTTGGGATGGCTCAGGAGATCATAGCTGGGGTTGCAGAAGCGTGTAACTTGGCAGGATGTGCTCTTCTTGGTACGTAAGACCACTTATTTCTTCTTGGCCATCAGAAATTTCTCATACTTCCAGTTAGTTGAGGGGGAAAGTGTTTACATGGTTGGAGATAATTAATGTGTTTTGTCTGGGCTAATATGAATCAAAGAATGCTTTGTACATTGAATTTGTGATGGAATGTCACAGCACGTAGTATGTTGGGGCGGGAGAAATGACTTTTATCATGGAAGTTGTCTAAGTAGCAGAGGGGTCTAGCTCTCTGGACCTCCCCTCAAGCACACTAGTGCTCTATGTTCAATACCGTCTCAACTGACACAATCTAGCAGCAGAGATACCCTGTGATCCTCCTGCTGGTGTAGTTTCATACATAGGCAAGCTCTTAGAGAACAATCCTTTCTCTAATGATGGGCTATGTTCTTTTTAAAACATCCACTAAAGGTACAGCTGATCTTTATGTTCCTCTGTCTCCTGACATGTATTGATTATTTTGTTCTCTGTATTAAAATTGGCAGTGTTGGAACATTAGATATGGAAAAACTGGACCATTTTTCAGAGCACAACCATCAACATGGGCCATCATGTAAAAGCAAAAATTCATTCATGGCAAGCTTAGCATTGTAGATAAGAATCCAGCAGTTACATAGGATTTCTATATTGGTGTGTATTGGTATAAACCTCCCCCCCCCCCCCCCCAAATATCTGTTTTCACTTCAGGAGGAGAAACTGCAGAAATGCCCGGCATGTATCCGCCAGGAGAGTATGATCTGGCTGGCTTTGCAGTGGGCGCTGTGGAACGCGGACAGATGCTCCCCATGCTGGACAGAGTGGCTGATGGGGATCTGGTTGTTGGAATTGCTTCCTCTGGCATTCACAGCAATGGGTTTAGCCTCGTGAGAAAGATTGTTGAAAAATCGTCTTTAGATTTTTCCTCGCCTTCCGTGGGTGGCTCTAGCAATCAGACATTAGGTAAGAGCTATACATATAGTGTTTTTCTTCTCAGAATATAAGGATTTATTTCTGGCCATGCTTGAGAACTTCTGCCCCTTCTGTTTTGTACTTCATTAGCTCTAGTATGTGCACTGTAAAGGGACTTTAATTGCCTACCCCGGTAATAGACCTGGGAGTATAACTGAGATCCTGCAAAATTCAAAAGAGAAAAGAAAAGAGAGAGAGATGGGGGGGGGGGAGCTTGCATAATCTGATCTGGCCTTGGTGATACGTGCCCTAGTTACATCTTGGCTGGATTACTGCAACCTACTTTACATGGGCTGCCTTTGGAAAGTGTTTGGAAACTCCAGAGGGTCCAAAATGCCACAGCCAGATTGCTAACTGGGGCTGGTCACAAGGAACATATAACTCCCATTACAGCAGCTCTACTGGCTGCCAATCCATTTCCAAGCACAATTCAAAGGGCTGGTTTTAACCTATAAAGCTGTAAATGGCTTGGGCCCAAGCTAACTAAAAAACTGCATCTCCCTCTATGAGCCTGCCCGGGCTTTAAGATCATCAAGATAGGCTTTTATTTTGGTCCCGCTACCCTGACAGGTGCGCTTGGAGGAGGCACGGGAGAGGGCCTTCTCTGTCGCTGCTCCCAGACTTTGGAACCCCCTTCTACAGGAAGCTAAGCTGGCCCCATCTTTGCTGCCCTTCCACAAGCAGGCAAAGTTTTTTTCTCTTCAGGCAGGCTTTTCCTTAATGACTGGTGGTCTGAGTTTTTAGCTTTTGGATATTGTCTTTTTAATGATGTAAACCACCTTCGGTCCTTTTTAAGCACAATTCAAAAATATTATACATACATACATACATACATACATACATACATACATACATTGCTCTCTTGCACATGATATTTTGCCACAGAATTTTGGCCTATATGTACAGGCTTTCCCCTGTATTTGTCCACTCACTGACAGTGAATGTTGAGAAAGCAACTGGGCAAACCAACCAACACTGGGAGCAGAACCAGGAGTGTGCAGCCCCACTTCACTTTCATTGTACTTCATTGCCTTGTATGAAAAGGCTCCCCAAAGTAGCCATCTCAGGTTTTCATGCTCTATTTATGTCTGTCTGTGTTTTCCCCTTGTAATAATCTTTTAAAACTGCTTATATTTACAGGAGAGCAGCTGCTTACACCTACTAAAATCTACAGCAAGTTCCTTTTGCCCATCCTCCGTTCCGGTTATGTGAAGGCTTACGCCCATATCACTGGCGGGGGACTGCTGGAGAACATCCCACGAGTCCTCCCAGCATCGTTTGGTGTCATTTTAGGTAAGGATGTTTTGGTAATGGATCATGCCAGGCAAAACCAGCAATCATGTTCTTCCAATCTACTTTTTCTTAACCATGTTTTTTCCCCATTTATTGAAATCCTCAATGCACTTCAAAACAGACATTTTGAAGGTCATTTTGAAAGGTGCCCTTTCACATGCAGTATTGCATTTTCGACAGTCTTACTATTTTTGTACCCCGTGGTGTCTGCCTGCCCACCCACCAGATACCTCTGGTGTAACAGGTTTGCTGTTGCTGTTAAAGGTTCCCATGCAACCTCTGGATCCAGTATGGCAGGGCTGAAGGACTCCTGGAGCAGAAGCGAGATCTCATTGCACAGGCGCACAACTGCTCCTATAACACTGAATGTCACCCATCAGGTTTTTCCTCAGTTGCCAGCGTTGCCGCTGTTAGCAACAGGATCTGATGCTGCTACTGCGTTCACAACTTTTACACTTGTAAAGAGAAATTCAAACCATGAACACACAAGGCATTTGAGTACAGCATTTATAAATGCATGATTGATCTCTGATACTTGTTTGATGCAAAGAAAAAAGATTGTGCTACAATCCTGGCTATTTCAGATGCTTTGAGTTGGAAGATACCCAAGATCTTCTCCTGGCTTCAAAAAGAGGGAAATCTATCAGAAGAGGAAATGGCTCGAACATTTAATTGTGGAATTGGCGCGGTCTTGGTCGTGCAAAAGGAGCTGGCAGGGCAGGTTCTGAGGGACATCCAGAGGCATGAAGAGGCATGGTTGATTGGGAAAGTTGTCCGTTGTCGAACAGGTAACTGTACTAAACCTTGGCTTTGCAGTGACTGATTTTTTATAACATAATGATAGTGCTGTAGCTGTTTCATGGGACCTTTCCTGTATAGTTGACAAATACGGCTTGAAGGGCAGTAGATTCCCTCATTGTTCGACCCTTGTATATGTCACACATTATCTGAATTCTCCCTAAACCTGTGTAAATATTACAGAAAAGATAAGAACATAACCATGTTAGATCAGACCAAAGGTCTATCAGTCCAGCATTCTGGTTCAAATAGTTGCAGATGGCTATGGGAAGCCAATGAATGGGAGATGAGTACAGTAACAATCTTCCACTTATGTTCCCCACCAGCTGGATACTGTTCTTGATACTGGAGGCAATACAGACCTGTCATGTAGTAACCATTGCTTGTCTTAACCTCTATGAATTTGTCTAATCTTCTTTTAAAGCCATCCAGGTTGGCCACTATCACCACAGCAGTGAATTCCATAATTTCACATGCTCAGCGAAGAAGCCCTTCCTTTTATCTATCCCAATTTGCCCACCATGGAGCTTCAGTTCCAGCATTATGAGAAAGGGAAAAAAGTCTCACCATCCACTTTCTCCACACTATACAGAATTATGTACACCACTGTGCTGTCCCTCCACAGTTACCATTTTTCTAAGCTAAATATCACTTAATATGTTCACCTTGTTCCAGCCTCCAATCATTCTGGCTTAATAGACTTTAAAGAAATGATTATGGATTTAGGATAACCATTAAAGCTTTTCTCCATCTTGAACTTTCAAATTTGTTGACTCAATCATGTAATTGTTTTTATGATATATTTTTGATAAATAACAATGATGCTTTTATATGATTGTATTTTATGATGTTTTATTACTGTTTGTAAGCCGCCCCAAGTAGACTTCATCTAGAGGGGCGGGGTAGAAATCAAATAATAAATAAATAAATAAATAAATAAAACTAAAAGCAGTTTTGTGTGGAATAAACTGCCTATGAAGATAGCAGAATCTTCTAGCAGTTTGTAGTTGGCCAGCAGGTATACTCAGAGTGGCTTTACATTAGCCACTCCAGATGTTTGGTCTACAGTGTGCAATGGCATCAGCCAACATGATTGGCAGATGTAGCCCAGACCTCTCAAGGATGCTGGGTTGGAAAAAGATATGCTATAGTTACAAATGCTCTGACTTAGAACTGGGTTATGAGCTAATTTACCCTTTCTAGTTCTCTGAAATAAAACTCCAGTGCATCCATGTATTTTTGATGTTCCTTTGGATAAAGAAAGCAATTGGAAATCGCAGTTATTTACTGAACTCTCAAGAGGTATTCTGAGCTACTGTGGTATGGTCCATTACAATAATTTCCAGGGCAGTAGCCTGTTGCAAGAAAAACAACAAAGAATTCAGTGGCAGCTTGAGGACTAATATGTTTTATTCAGCATTAGCTTTCACTCTATCAAATAATCTGATAAAATGGGCTGCCATCCACAAAAGCATGTGCCCTATTGAAGTTGTTAGTCTATAAAGTTCCAAGAAGAGTTTTTGTTATATGAATGTCTTCCCTACTAATGCTCCCTTTTCTGAACTGAAGGGTCTGCCTGTGTTGAAGTTAATAACTTGCTCCAGGCCTTACAAGCCAATAGGGCGGAGTCCTTCCATAGTCAACCAAGAAAAACCCAGCCAAGAAAAACAAGAGTAGGTGTCCTCATCTCTGGAACAGGTGAGATCTGCATTGTCTGTTGTAAGAAAGGAAAATTAAACTTCAGGCATCTTTGGGGATATTGCTCGTGGTCTTTTTATAGACAGGCATAAAGCAGGTAGGTCAAACCAGCAGGGGGGGGGAATGATATTTCCTGACTCTATATTTATCCTATATTGGTGAGATCCTATATATACGTATATGAGATAATTGTGGTGATACTTATAAACAAGTGCAGATCAAGCCATTGTATCTGTTTTGTAAGTAATCAGCTTCTGGTGACCCATTGTTTCTTTGCTGGAAACAAGTGTGGCGTCCGCCCAGGTCATGAATATTCATATGCTATCTGCATAGACCAATGGGAGTGCTGGAGGGGCAGAGTCATGAGATATAAGAGACTCAGCAGGAGGAGGTAGAGATTAGAAGATAGAGAGTTGAGAGAGTTTTGGAATTTGGGCGGGAGAGTGGTGGTTGAGAGTGGATGAAGGAGGATGTTTGTTAAGAGTTAACAACATTGCTTGAAGCACCTACATCTGTAACAATAAACAATTTCTATTTGGTTATTTTAAAAATGACACCTTGCCTGGACTTCTATTATTAATATTAAACAATGTTGATGTAATCAACTGGTAGCAGCTGAAGGACATGTAGCGTGAGCTCTTAGTTTGGTGAAACAAGCAGGGGCCATGTGGGGATCGTGACAACAAGATATAGTATTTTCGGACGAAGAAAGACGGTGTTCTCTTTCCAAGTTAAATTTTTGGATTCAGCGATGTGTAATGGAGAGAGTTCTCATGAAACTAGAAACATGAAAGCTGAACTCCTATTCTCACTTAGGAGGCGTATTCATAGAATGAGGTTGTGTGTAATCTTTTTCTTATTTTGGAAGATGTAATTATGAAATTTAGAAGAAAACATATATTTTTATGGAAAGATAATTCATCTGAAAGTTGCTTGTAGAGTAGGTTCAATTCCTTAGTAAACTTGTAAAGGTAGCTATTGAATAAAGGTGTTATTCTGCAACTTTAAGAAAATTTATGGATTTTATTATTCTGAATTCTTCAGGTACAAATCTGGAAGCTCTTATAAACAGCACAAAGAAACCGACTAGCTGTGCACAAATAGTGCTTGTTGTTTCTAATAAAGCTGGTGTGGAAGGGCTAAAAAAGGCTGAAAGAGCCGGCATTCCTACAAAAGTAAGTGGAACATTTATTGCTATATAAAATAAATAAGTAAGCAACCAAAGGTTATTCAGTGCAAGGCTTATTCATTATTCCCACATATGTGGTATAAGAAATAACAAAAACAAAAAACCTTTACATTTTTAAACTTGCCTCCAATTCTATTGGCTGAAATTCTATTGCTTAGTGTAGTAAGGTACTCTAGCTTAGGCCCTTTGAATCAGTGGGGATTTGGTGTGTCAACTCCTTTGTAAGTACCATTGATTCAAATGGGCTTGCTCTAAGTCACAATTCGAGTAGGCTCATTAGAATCAATGAAATTTATAGAGGGATTGACTCACCAAATCCCCACTGATTCAGTGGGTTTACTACGTCAAACAACAAGATTTCAACCATTTTTAACATCATATGCAATAATACTCTTAACCTGTGCTCAACTCAGACATCATACCAATTTGTTATTTAGAATACTTAATTGTGGTTTGACATGCAATCTGAATTCTCAGGTGGTGATTTGAAATCCCTTTGCAAATCAAAATCAGAAGCTGGGTCAAAGTGAGCTTGCAGGCCCAAGTGTGTATTAACTGTGTTTTGGCATGATTTCGGTATGACTTAAAACAGTATTGTCTTTAGAATTGTATACACCATAGAAACAGAATTGCCAAGCTGGCAGAAAACACAATCAGATCAGCAGTTCTAAGCCAATGAGCTTATTGGCTGGGGACGATGGGAGTTTTAGGCTTACATTGGAGAGCAAAAAGTTGTGGGCTAAAGGAATTCCACACTCATACCAGTCTTCTGTCATTTGTTGTCATAGGTCATTGACCACAAACAGTACAGCAGTCGTACAGAGTTTGACAGTGCAGTTGACAAAGTCCTTGAAGAGTTCTCAGTTGAGCTGATTTGTCTTGCGGGATTTATGCGGATTTTGTCTGGTCCTTTTGTCAGAAAGTGGAATGGTAAGTCCATCAGAATATACAAGACATCAACAAGAAATATCCATGTAATTAAGCACTGTTTATTATGCCAAACAGTTGAGTTGTAGAATCAATTTATGTTAAGCCAATTTTGTTTAATTTTCTTATCTCAACACGATATAATTTTCCACTACAGTACTTTGGAGGAATATCCGTATATTTCCTCTGGATATTTTTTGACTGTCAAGAGCACTGATAAAAAAGAGGGTCACAGTTGTTCCCCATGTTGTCAGTAAACTAACTCTATTAGAGCTTCCTCTGTTATTGCTGATTCTACAGTACAATGATTCTGCAGTGAAGTGATAAACTCTTTCCAGATTATTTGTTCCTAAATTGTAATGATAGAGCTTCATTGGTTTTCACTGTGGTTTGTCTTGAGAAAGAAAAGTAATTGTTTCCTAGGACTATCAGGAGCCTTTACATCAAATTTATAAATTTGTTTTCAAGTCATAATTTATTGTCTTACTTTGGCTGATAGTGTGAAACATATTGGACAAAGCACACAGAGATAAACTTCAGAGACACTTTTGAAATGTCATCACAACAGATTGTGAAGATCTGTAGAGAGTATATTGCTCAGCAGTATGAATGATGGGTTTTAGATGAATAGCCATCAAGCGGAGGTGGGTAAGCTCCACCCATCCACCCATCAAGAGCTGCACTCCCTCAGGAATAATATGTTAGAAGCTTCATGCTAGCCACAAGGAGGGCACAAACCAGGACTGACCCAAATGAAGATGGGGACACCTCTTTTCTATGTGTCTGTCTCCTTTTCCTCTCTTTTGGACACTCCATTTCTCCCTGTCTTTCTCTCTCCCTGTTTAATTCTGTCTATCATCACAGTTGGCGGTCTGTGAGGAAGAGGAACATATTTCACTGATCTGAATGGACTGGCCATAGAGAACATTTGAAATTAGGCCGGGGGCTGCATGACATTAAGCCACGTGCAGTCTTAGGGACACACACTGCCCACTCCTGAAGTGGAAATGCTGTGACAAGATGAGGAGAAATTATGGCAGAACATGTTTGTCAGTTTCTGCCTTTTTGGAGCCTTCTAATGAAAGAGAAAACAAAGCAGCAGCAGAAAACATGAACATCTTGGACCTTGGCCTTTATTTCAATACAGTCCCCTACCAATGTCTCTGAAAACCAGTTACTGTAACGGCCATAATTAGATTTCCAAGATCAGTTTCTGCATGGTTCATCTGCTGTGTGAACATGTCTGTCTGTCTCTCTTCTTGCCTCTCAACAGCCTTACCATGTAGTGCATTTCAAAAGAAAATTGTGTTGGGACATTTAAAGGGAGGGGTCTGTTACAACATCTGAGTACTAGACCACATGCAAAGAAGACCACGTTCAGTGCCTGTCATCTTCAGATTTTTCCCCCCATAGTAAAAAGTATAAGATAATACAGGGTGCCAAAAATGTTTTGACTGCAGCTCCCATCATCACTGATGGATACCAAATTGCCAACCCCTGAGAGCCACTGCCAGTCAGAAGTGGACAATATGGAGTTAGATGGGCAAACAGTCTAACATACTGTAAGTCAGTTTTTCTATGCTCAGGGAGCAGGGAAAGATTTATGTTCTGCTGTGCTAGGATATAAGCTCCTTGTATCCTACTCCAAATATCAGGTGTAAACTGAGCAGCAGATGTGATGAATGAGTAGTTACTTATTAGAAAGTAGGGAAAGAATATTATATGAAATCAGTTCCGACATAAATCTAACCCATGATTGGTATTCCTAGGGTGCAGGGGAATCATGGTTTGTGTGTGTTCCCTCTTTTCTGTTCCTTCCCTAACAATTTCTAGATATTATCCCAGGCAGTTACCTCTAAGGGCAGAGAGAACTGTGCCAAACCATGGTTTGTCAAGTGGACCTAGTGCTAATCCAGGTAATCATTGTTTTCCAACCAGCTTCAAAACATGACTACATATTGTGGTTCCCTGATAATATTGGTTCAGATGTTAGCTTCTGATCCACTGCTAATCAGTAGCAATTCATACAAGAAACTGAAGCCTAGGAGAAAATAGTGTTTAGTTCTACATGTTATGATTTGGATCTGGATTGAGTCATGTTCAGTTTAAGTTCTATTGATTTAAATGCTTTAATGTTGACTTAATTTGGATCCTACTCTCTGGCTTGATGAAGGACACATTGATTTTGTACTTTATTAGAGATAATTAAAAACAATGCATTTTCTTTTATTTCTAGGAAAAATACTGAACATTCATCCTTCACTGCTGCCTTCATTTAAAGGAGCAAATGCCCATAAATTGGTGCTAGAGGCTGGCGTCCGAGTCACTGGCTGCACGGTGCACTTTGTTGCTGTATGTTATCTCGCCCATTGCTTTGTTAATAACAAATGTAATCTTAATATATTTTGTGAGTTTGCTTATCAGCCAACAACAAATGTTGCAAGAAAATAATACTAAGTTCACCATACTGTATGCTGGCCACTGACCAGAACACCTAGTACAAATAGTACTGCACCTCAGGACCACTTCAGTATAATCTGATCTCAACTACATCTGAAAGGCTATGTCAGAAATTGTGAAGATGTGAATGTCCAGATATTGTTGGACACATACCAGCTCTTTCCAACTATAACCAGTATAGCTAGTGGTGGGGGATGAAAGGAATTTAATCCAGACCAAAATTAACTCGAGAAATATGTGCTAATGGAGGCAGAATTATTTGGGCAACTTTATTTACTTGACCATGTGAAAATAATTCCTTTTTCTCAAAATTATGAGAACTCTATCTGGTTTTCATAGTGATGAGTGCTTTGCATTTTTCTCTAGGAATCTCTTTTGCAACCAGTTAAATCAACGGTTCCCAAACTGTGTGCTGTGGCAACATGGGGCACTGGGAAGCCCACCCAGGGACAGCACCGAATCCTCTCATCCTTCCCCCCCACAAAGTATTGTACAGCACTTTCCTGCATTTTCTCTGGTGTCTGTGCATGATGCAGAGAGGAAACTCTGTCCCAGTCTTACCAAAGGACTGAGTTTCCTGCCTTCCTGTTCACAAGGGAGCCTTCCCTGCTCTTTCCCCACCAAAAAATGTAGCTTTTTTCAAGAAGCTGCTTCTTTTGGAGAAGTGAGGCCATGGGGGTATATCCATTAAGCCACTTGTATATAGCATAGTCTCTGGTTCCATCTAGTGGCCAGTCCTGGTAATACACCTTGGGATGGTGTACAGTAGGACCACTTTATCCATGGGATCAGTATCTGCCGATTCACTTATCCATAGTCTGAAAATACTAAAAATATTAAAAGAAAAAAATCCAGAAAAAAAACTATTTTTACATGTATTACTGGAACCAGTCACTAGAGGGAGCCAGAGAACATGCTATGATTACTTCTTAGTGAAGAATACATAGCATGGTCTCCGGCGCCCTCTAGTAGCCAGTTCTGGTAAGGCATGTGAATATATTTTTTTCTGTTTTTTTCCTTTTACCATGCTATAGCGATCTATCGTGTTCACTATTATCCACAGTTTTCAATATCCATGGGGCGCTTGGAACGAATCCCCAACGGATATTACTGTATTCATGTGTGTGTGTTATTTTATTTTATTTTATTTTCAGGCAGTAGATAAGTAAAACTGCAGGTACTGATTCTGTGAATATAGCAGTCCTACTGTACTAGAGAGCCACAGCCAGTGGCCAGTAAGTCAAGTGAGCCGCAAGTCGAAAAAGTTTGGAGACCACTGAGTTAGATTGCTTAGCATTCAGACCACATACTATTTCTGTGATGCATTTTTCATTTAGAAATATATTATCCAGTCTCAACATATACCATACAGTTGCAGCTAAACATCTAGCTGTGAAAAGCTCATGAAAGCAAACAAACGCTGTGTTAACGCAGGAGCTTTGCTGTCTCTCCATCTTGCCAAAGTTTTTGACCTTTCCTTCCAGGAAGAAGTTGACGCAGGAGCCATCATTTTCCAAGAGGCTGTTCCAGTGAAGATTGGTGACACAGAGAAGACCTTGTCAGAAAGAGTGAAGGAGGCAGAGCACAGAGCCTTCCCTGCAGCTATGGAGCTACTGGCAAGTGGTGCAGTGCAATTAGGAGAAGATGGAAAGTTGCAGTGGAATTCAGAACAACAGAACTGAAGTGCTGAGTGCAAGTAGCAATAAGGAGGATGAATATTTTTGCAGCATAGCATAAGGCAACAGAATTTTTAAGTCTCCATCATGCCAAAATGAGAGAGAAAAATTTGGAAAGGAATCCTTTTGCTCTCTCTAATATTCAAACACTATGGATATGGTTTGCCTGTTTAAAATGTGTGGGCATAGATGAATGCGGCTGGCTATTTGGGAGATCAGTGCAAGTTCACCAGCAGCATCAAGCGGGTTTGTTAAGATACATTAACATGCCTGAGCCCTAGGTAGGGACTACGTGGCCCAAATAGCTTGCCATGTTACTTTCACATTACATGTCATATGATTTTGCTTCAGTAGCTCAACGAGGTGCCTGAGTTTATGTTTAAATTGGCCCCCATTATCAGTGTCTTCACAGATGGGCTGTACCACTAAGAAAAAAATTAAGCATAAAATAACCATTTTAGTATCACCCTCATTTTGATTTTTCCTAATTGTCAAGATAATTTAGAATCAAACCCATTCACTTTCTTTGCCATAATATTCGTGCCAATCTTCTAGTGCCTTAGGAAACATTTCCGAGAAGAATACATCAATGTAACTGAATACCTTGGACAATACCTGCCTAACTGCCTGCTTGAGATGTTACCCATCCCCTTTCTAAATATGTAATACTGTGAAACATACCTGAATAATCTGTTACAGCTTAGCTCATTCGATCATGAAAACATGTGACCATATTTTCTTTGGGATGTTTTTATCATGGGTACTAAGCATAATGGGGACAGACTAAAAGTCACCTAACTCCTGTCTGAAAGCAGAAAAGGGAATGAGGTACTTATATATTAAATGTCCTTTTCAAAGAGCATGTCATCATTGTCTGCTAAAGGAAATGAATGTGTAGTTCCACTGCACCATGTATTTTGTTACATAAGGGTAGCCAATGTTCAAATACCAAACATCCATGCTAATTGGACTGCAGTGACAATGCTGTTACATTCCTTTATTCTGTTTTGTAATCCAGAGGATTGTGATTGTAAATCTCATTCTAATAAAAAAAGACATTAATATAAGGAATGGTCTTTTAAAAATGAATTCCTAGGTAATAAATAAGGTTTTTGTCCTTCTAGTAGTTGAAGATGGCTTTCTGCATCTATCTGTCTGTGGGAGAGATCAGGTGCTCAGAAAGATGTGCTGATAGTTGTTGCTGTTACATGCCATAAAGTTGGAACCAACTTATACCTACCCTAATAAGCATAAATATAATTCAGGTAGCATAACAAGCCAGACTTTAGCAATCCATACCATCATTTTTGTCATTGTGAAAAGATCTCATTTCTGGTCTCTGGGGAAAAGCTCTGACTGCAGACTTGAGAAGAAAATAATAGGCACTAAATTTACAAGCTACAAAGAAACACACAGCTGCTGCCAGATATAAGCAAAGTTGTGTTCTTTATTTGGTGCAAGCAGACTAAAAAACATTTGGTTCAGTACTGATCTGTAGTTGCATTATAAGGATACAGGAGCCCAATAGGAATATAGAAGAGAGTGGAACATATTTCATCTGCATAATCCTGAGATATCTAGTTTACATGTGGAGAAAAGTCAAATTTATCAATATTGTTCTGGATAGTCACTGTATATTAGGTATACATTCCAGCTAATTCCTTCAATGTCACAGCTTCATTTATATGGGCTATTATCCTGAAAAATAAGATGCTTGAGGCAAAAAGATCAATTCAGATACTCTGCGCAGTTGATTTTTGCTCACTGTTAACTTTGATCTAGGTCTTCAGTCAATCAGCATCGCCCAGGATAAGATGTTTCTTTTGCAGCACAATCATGTGCTTACTCAAAAGAATACTCATTGAGTTCAGTGGGGTATACTTCTGAGTAAGCATACAAAGGACACAGTCATGGATAGATCAGTATGTGAAGTAGACAGATCTGAATCTTCCGCCTATGGGATAAACTCAATATTCTGCTGGTTTACCATTTTCCCTTCCTCCCTACAAGCTGCCCTTGAGGTGCCCCCCCAAAAAAGGGAGGGAACTTATTTCCAGAAGATTTCTCAGGCCTCCAGGGGGCAGTTTTGAGGGCGTGCTGGGGCTGTTGTGAGAGAGGGGGATAACCCCTCAAGGGTGCTGGCAGTGAAAGCCCACCATTGGATCCTGCTCATTGTTTGCTCTGGAATTTGACATTTTCAATACACTCTGCAATACTACTCTTAAATATGACAGTATCTGAGTCCCTCTTGAAGATTAGAAATGTACCACATACATCACGTTCCCTTCTCTGACAGTGGCATCTAAAACAGTTCTGCCAGTATGTATCCAAGAGATATTACTTGAAAGCCTGTGATGCATAGTTCAGTTAATAAATGTTGGTCCTGGATCTTAAAAATCAAGTATGAAGGCATCTCACAGTACTCAGTTGCCTGGTGTATCACTGGACTCCCAAAGAGACCAAAATCCTGTTTGTTTTTAGTATATGAACAACAGCCCCTTGCACATGCCGCTGCCTTTTAATTTTTATCAGTTGCACAAGGGGGCATTCCTCCAGCACATGTGCCAGCTCCTGGTTCTCAGCGGGGCATCCTTCAGCTTGTGCAAGCCAAAGAACACCGGAGCAATCACTGCTCTGCCCACACAGAGCTACACTCTGCAATTGTTACTTAAGATTATGCCCCAGCTGTGCTAATGCAGAAAAGCCATAGATTCTCCATCTGCACAAGACCACAGCGACAAATCAGCACAATTGCCACCAGATGATAATTTCAACCTATAGCCTGAGAAAAGACCATTGTGCTCTTAGATTATGCTTCCGTATCCAAGAGCTGAAGGCACATTTTGGGAGGGTGGATAATAAGGAGTTTCAAGACACCATGGAATTTGGAATTCAAGGCTTGATGTTGGAAGATATTTTTTGAACAGAGATTTTAAGAATGAATTTTATGCAAGGTCCATTTCATTCAAAAGGCCCTATTGACAGGATAGGGGTCATACTCCGTATCTGATTTTCAATTAATTCAATGGCATGGAAGACACAGAAAATACTCAATTGCAGTTCTTACAGTCACTAAATTAAAGGAGACATGGGCACCTAGAAGGTATAGACTGGCTAGTCCTTATTACAAGTCTCAACTCTCTTCTAATACAACCTCTGTATCTGACTAGATCAGCTCCTATCCATACAGATATGATGGAAAAAGGCAACAGCATCCACCTGCATCCTGTAGAGTACAGTACCCTGCTGTACTGCCCTTCCCATAATGTTCTGCCCCACAAAGAGGTCAATGGAACATTATATGATCCTGGCATGGCTGCATGAGGATAGCACAGATAAAGTTGGGGACTGATTTCACCCGTATCAGTGTGACCACCTCTATTTCTTCTCCTTGTTCCCTGCAATGGGTACAAGCCCACTGCCATCGCAGCACCCTCTTAATAGCTTGTTAATGGCGTGACTCTTGCCATAATAAGACCCATGCAGTCTTCGCAAAACAAGCACAAAGCTACAAACATCTCTGCTCTTGTCATTGCGCGGGCCATGTATAGCAAACTATAGGCTGGGGTCGGACACTTTTTTTTGTCCCATGTTCAAAGCAAAGTGGATTGAGATAAATGTAATTCTTACTAATTTAGACAGTTTCTCATCCAAGATACGAAGCACAGCTCAGTTCTGTGCATGCCTGCTAAGAAAAAAGCCATAGTGTAACACCTTCCCAGGTTATAATAAACAGCTTGGTTCCATATAAAACTGCTGGACTTTTACATTTCTGCTTATTTCTTGTCTCTCATCTCTGATCTTTGATCAGTAACAACAAAGGAAGAAACCTGCCAGCAAGTTGAAAAACCACGCGCTGTCTCTGGCACAGGCTGGTGAGAACATGTGTCCATAAAAGGGGAAGAAAGTAGAGTTATTACTACTTGTTCATATAGATGTGCCTAGAAATGCTCAGAACTATGGATGGAGGCTCATAACATTGTACAGGAGGCAGCAACAAAAACCATCCCAAAGAAAAGAAAATGCAAGAAAGCAAAGTGGCTGTCCAACGATATCAAAGGCATATTTTGTGCAAAGATGGACATGATAAAGGACAAAAATGGTAGGGACCTAACAGAAGCAGAAGACATCAAGAAGAGGTGGCAAGAATACACAGAGGAATTATACCAGAAAGATCTGGATGTCCCGGGCAACCCAGATAGTGTGGTTACTGACCTTGAGCCAGACATCCTGGAGAGTGAAGTCAAGTGGGCCTTAGAAAGCACAGCTAACAACAAGGCCAGTGGAAGTGATGGCATTCCAGTTGAACTATTTCAAATCTTAAAAGATGATGCTGTTAAGGTGCTACACTCAATATGCCAGCAAGTTTGGAAAACTCAGCAGTGGCCAGAGGATTGGAAAAGATCAGTCTACATCCCAATCCCAAAGAAGGGCAGTGCCAAAGAATGCTCCAACTACCGTACAATTGCACTCATTTCACACGCTAGCAAGGTTATGCTCAAAATCCTACAAGGTAGGCTTCAGCAGTATGTGGACTGAGAACTCCCAGAAGTATAAGCTGGATTTCGAAGGGGCAGAGGAACTAGAGACCAAATTGCTAACATGCACTGGATTATGGAGAAAGCCAGAGAGTTCCAGAAAAACATCTACTTCTGCTTCATTAACTACGCAAAAGCCTTTGACTGTGTGGACCACAGCAAACTATGGCAAGTTCTTAAAGAAATGGGAGTGCCTGACCACCTTATCTATCTCCTGAGAAATCTACATGTGGGACAGGAAGCAACAGAACTGGATATGGAACAACTGATTGGTTCAAAATTGGGAAAGGAGTACAACAAGGCTGTATATTGTCCCCCTGCTTATTTAACTTCTATGCAGAATACATCATGCGAAAGGCTGGACTGGAGGAATCCCAAGCCGGAATTAAGATTGCCGGAAGAAATATCAACAACCTCAGATATATGCAGATGATACCACTCTGATGGCAGAAAGTGAGGAGGAATTAAAGAACCTCTTAATGAGGGTGAAAGAGGAGAGCGCAAAAAATGGTCTGAAGCTCAACATCAAAAAAACTAAGATCATGGCCACTGGTCCCATCACCTCCTGGCAAATAGAAGGGGAAGGTATGGAGGCAGTGACAGATTTTACTTCCTTGGGCTCCATGATCACTGCAGATGGGGACAGCAGCCACGAAATTAAGACACCTGCTTCTTGGGAGGAAAGCGATGAGAAACCTAGACAGCATCTTAAAAAGCAGAGACATCACCTTGCCGACAAAGGTCCGCAGAGTCCAAACTATGGTTTTTCCAGTAGCGATGTATGGAAGCGAGAGCTGGACCATAAAGAAAGCTGACCGCCGAAGAATTGATGCTTTTGAATTGTGGTGCTGGAGGAGGCTCTTGAGAGTCCCCTGGACTGCAAGGAGAACAAACCTATCCATTTCGAAGGAAATCAACCCTGAGTGCTCACTGGAAGGACAGATCCTGAAGCTGAGGCTACAATACTTCGGCCATCTGATGAGAAGAGAAGACTCCCTGGAAAAGACCCTGATGTTGGGAAAGTGTGAAGGCAAGAGAAGAAGGGGACGACAGAGGACAAGATGGTTGGACAGGGTCATTGAAGCGACCAACATGACTTTGACCAAACTCCGGGAGGCAGTGGAAGACAGAAGGGCCTGGCGTGCTCTGGTCCATGGGGTCACGAAGAGTCGGACACGACTTAACGACTAAACAACAAAAATAAATGCTCACATCACAATACATTGTTGTTACGGTATATGATTTTGCACAAGATCTCAGTCTAGGCTGGTCTGAATCCCATTGTCAGCCATATTGTGCATATGAACCATTTTTTCCTTGATCCAACATTTTAGCCCTAACCCTAATGGTCCTATCATAACAATGGAAACTAAAGCCTATGCCTACATACATACATAAATGTTTGATTTTGGATACTTGAGCAAACGGAAATTGATAGAGCAAAGCCCAGATTTTAATTTGCAGTTTTGGCTCTTGCTACTGCCACATGTGCTGTTAATGGCTGCTACAGAGGAGTGCAAGAGGAGGAACAGTCCTGTTTTTCTTTTTGACAGATCAGCATCTGACTTTCCCGCTTCCAGTGGGGTTCACCATTCTCCCCAAGCTGCACCATTCCACTAGCAACCAGCTGCAGAGCAATGGGAAAGACTCTGTTCTGTGCTTCTTTGACTTTTTCCTGTATGGTCTTCTCTGTGTCTTCCTCCTTCACAGAGACAGGCTCCTGTAAAATTATGCCTTCAAGACTATTATTCTCCTGGGGGTGGGGGAGAGAAGGAGAGGTTCCATCAGAAAGGAGAGATACCTTCTCTGGAGATTATCAGAGAAGCAGAAATGCCTAGCCAGGAAAAGAATGGTCAAACAGGATAAGAAGGGATGGATGGAGAGATTGCTGAGAGAAAGGAGTTAAATAAGCTGCAAGTTAATAGGGACTTTGGCTGTGTACTGCCTCTTTAAGAGGCAAGCTGAGAACACCTCAGTGCTAGCAGGTCTTGTTGGGGGGTGAGAAGAACATAGGGGAATGTTTTCAGTTTGGGGCAACAGCTAGTGGAAGTAGTTGAAACTTGTTCTACTTCCTCAGGGGTCAAGACAATCCTGGTCCTATTCAAAGAAAAATGTTATTTCCTAACTTCAGGTCTTTCTCTGGGTTCCAAGAGGTTTTAATAAATGACTGCTAGTATAAACATCTGTGGGGTGGGGTGTTTCCCATATATGTAAGTAAAAACTCATCAGTGGATTAGGAAAAACTACATGGACATAATACAGTGGCTTTGGCAAGGGGAGGTGGTCTCTGAAATCTCAGTGAGACTCTTGCTTTGCACCAGCAATGTTGAAGGAATAGCACTAGTCCCAGTTTCCATGAACGTTAGCTGCCAAGGCTTGTCACTTGCAACTTTTCTATGTAGAAATGCAGCTACTCCAAACATCATCTAAATAATGGATGTTGTCTGCAAATAGCATAATTATTTGCAGGGTTGCAGAATGCAGAAAAATGTGTATTCTCTAGTGATTAAAAAAAATACTTACAAGTACAAAATGAACTGTACAACCAGCAGTTTCGTCTGTAGATGAGAACATGAACTTGGGGACACTCCGTCCTTTAGTTAAAGGTGAAAGTGATGGATAAGTGCTCAAAATTTTCCCTACAATCCAAAAAAATCACCATTCAGTATTGTCAAAGGCGCAGACATACAAGAAGCAAACTGTGCCCTAACATGAGATTATTATCTGAAAATCACTGCTTTTGGTATGAATTCAGACAGGAAATTCATTGAACTCTGGAAGGCAGTATTTCCCAGATGCCAAATACTTAGGATCCATTCACTATTCTGAACAGGGATGGTGGAAGGATATACCAAGCCTGAATTCTAAAGCAGGCTCACCTGTTTCTCTTTCCCACAGGACTGATTTGTGGATCACCATGTATTCTTACTGTAGAGTTCATATTCTATCTAATTTCACAAAGTAGTCTAAGGGTTGCTTACATTTTTTTTTGTTTCTTTCAACAGATAATTTCCCACAATAGTCCATTTTCCAAAGGGGAGGAAAGGGTGCCCCCTAGAAATTGTTGGAAATGACTAGGTGCAACTCAGATTATACCCAAGAAGGTCTTTGCATGGGGAAGAGGACAGAGAGAGGATTCTGCCTCCCCAGGTTTCTCGGATTTTCCTTTACCTGCTCTGACCTGTGCTGACCTCCTTTTGACCCTAGATTGCTACTCTTAGGGTTGCTGAAGTCACTTATTTTCTCTCATCTTCCCCCTTCTAGACTTCCAAGAAGAAGACATCTTGCCTTTGTTCTCTAGAGAAGAAAATGGCAGCCATAGTCCCTGGCATCTCCAACACAGGGTGCAATTAGATAGGAAAGTTTTTCAGGATGCTTCAGGTCAATTCAAAGTTTCTTATAGCAGTTAAATCACTGTTGTTGTGATCCATGTGGATCACATGGAATATTTAATTATCTTGGGCAATTTTCAGGGCAGGAGTCCACATTGCACCTCAGACCACTATAATTCTCATCAAGTTCACAGGTCACCCACCGTTCTCTGTCATTAACACCTTCCTCTTCCTCACTTCTTAAAAAAAACTGGCAAGTGACATAGCACTGGACTGATATAACAGCTTATGAAACTATAGTGTTAATCTGATGTAGCACTAAAGAGGGAAGAAGGAGAGAAAATAGGTGCTCACTTGAGGGGGATGTCCCTGCTCTACTAGCTTTTTAGGCCATGCTGAAGGGTATGGCAATACAGCAGGAGCATCCTCCTCAAGTGTCTCTCCTTTGAATATTTTTTTCAAAATTATGCTTTGCCGCTTTAGTGCTATGTCAGATAAGCACTGCAGTTTCACAAGTTATATTAATTCAGTGCTATGTCACTTGCAATTTAAAAAAATGTGACATGGTCAATGTCACCTTAGTACCTACATGGCACTGTCCCTTTGAGCTGACAGGTGATCACCAGGGAGCAGATTTCTATGACATGTCATATTTTTTTCTGCAACCTATGTTTGAGTTTATGGGTGGGTTTGAACATATTTATGAGTAATCTAGTGAGAAAGGCCATATTTCTCATAAACATGTTCGAACTTGCTTATGGGTTCAAATGTAAGTTGCAGAGAAAATGTGAAATGTCATAGAAATCCTCCCCCTAATTATCAACACATGCCCGAAACAAAACAAAACAAAAAAGTGATGTAAGTAGGGAAAAAACTAGCACCTTCTAGCTGAACAAAAAGCAACAAATGCTCAAGAAAAAAGACTAGGTTTACTTGTGATTTACATTGTGTAGGCCAGCGGTCCCCAACGTTTTTAACCCCGCGGACAGGCTGGGTAAGGTGGGGCACCCCCTGCGCTCGTGCGTATGCGCGAAGGAGCGGGTGTGCTCTCTCCTGGGCATGCGTGCGCTTGTGCGCGTGCGTGAAGGAGCGGGAAGGCACTTGGGGGGCACTCATGCGCATGCACGAAGGGGGGGGGAGGTCTGTCTCCACGGCCCGGTCCGGCTAAGGCCACGGACCGGCACCAGGCCGCAGACCGGGGGTTGGGGACCTCTGGTGTAGGCAAAAAAAATGTGTCGAATTTAACCTTGCCAACTAAGACACAAAAGGCAAGGTAGATCACAGTGTCGTGACATTCTTAGCTAGAATAAGGATTTTTATCACCTTTCCTATCACGAGTGTAATTTTTCTAATGAACACAAGTTTTCTTATTTTCTTAGAAAGAAGTGTCGTTGTGTTTTCGTTTCAAAAGATAACATGCACTCAAGTAATAATTCTGCATTTCAAAGGACTGAAATCACGAGTTAACATTGCTTCTATACATGCTACTTTCTAACATAAAACATGTGAATGCTGCTGTACACACTGTAAATATGGGGCTGAGAGTGCAATAGGATGTGTGAAACCCTTCCTCACAGGGACATTGTATGAGATAAAAAATAAGTTTCTTGCCATATAAGCCCATGGCCATGGTGGCAGGGGGTCTTTGGGAACTGTAGTCGAAAAAACTAATGGCCCAAATCCTCTTGTATAACTATAACCTTTGGAGGCAAATTATCAAGAAATCATCATAAAGATTATCACTTGCACACTGAGTCATACCATGCAATGTGCAACTGGTAATGTGTACAGTATTTCTTAATTTAGGGCAATCCACCTCCAAAAGTAATGCCGTCGGTGGCTATGCCAGCATAACTGAGTAAGAGGATTTGGGCCAATATTTCCAAGCATGGCAAGTAGTAATACATATAAATATCCTGGTACCCTGAGGAAGATTTGCAGCCCCATTTTTACTCTGCATAGCAGCATCCACAACACAGGAAGGGAATAAAGACAGCCCTCACATGGACCTCCTCATTTTGTTTAGCAAGAAAAAAAGATGCACACGGTATGAAGAAATGGGATGGAACAAATGCAGTGTCAGGCCTGTTGTAGTAACTGAATGGAATGGACAAACTGACCTGCTCATCCCACTTCTAAATTTGTATCATAATGATAATTCATCCCAGTGGCTTACCATTCCATTTTCTGAGGAAGTTACTAGTCAAAACTCTCATAAATCCTGCCAGACAAATCAGCTCAACAGAGAATTCTTCAAGGACTTGGTCAATAGTGCCATCGTATTCTGATCGGCTTCCATACAGTTTATGGTCTATTACCTACAAAAGGTATGATGAAAGTTGGAATAAGAAAAATAATACTCCAAATATCCCACTGTCAAAACAGAAGAACACAGACACCCATTTAGTGAACTCTGAAATTAATATAGTTTTGATGGTAAACTACTGCAATATTTTAAGATACATGCAGCTCTTTCAGCATTCAGATGCACACTTGGAAGACATTCATGAGGTCTTTGTAATGCATCTCTGTTCAAAGCATGTAGAGACACCCTGCTATTCTTTCCCAGTTCGTGTAATGCACTGATCCTTTGTGCACACATCTACTCCTATGACAATGATCAGCATTTCAGTTGAAGTACACTGAAATACTGATCATTGTCATGCTGATCATATACATAATGAGTATGTATATGAATCCTATGTTTTTAGGATTCTCAGTCAGTGTATAACTGTGAATACTCTCTGCTCTCGTTATGTTTTTGGATTTAGTATTTTCTGGTGCCAGGCTACAACAATAGGAGTCCCAGCAGCAATGGCCAAGATCCCCTTCACATTAATACACAGAGGAATTACTTCTCTAAGGCCTAACCCCATACTCATGGAGAATGGCTACACCAGTACAAAAGTCCTTGACTCCTACCTATTTTGCCCTGAAACAAGGCAAGCCCCAACCAAGAAAAAGTGCCTTCCAAATAAAGTTTCTGCTTTCTGGGGGGGAAAAGAAAGCCATGGTTGCAGCCATCCTAGTTACAGGCCTAATTTCAGAGAACTGTCACTGCAAAGGAACTAGACGTGGAACATTACCATTTGTGGATCTGACACACAATCTGGCTGGCATTACTGTCTCATATTTAAATATATTCTAAGCCTGAGTACAGTGTAGTGTTATGAAATGCAAGAAGTAGGGAAATATATTTCCAGTGGGTCATAGTAAGAGCACGGTTGTGGATAATTGGTTAATTCCTTTTGGTTAACAGAGTATCAGGTACGAACAACGACTGCTCAGAGTGACTCCTCTTCACAACAACTAGTACTTTATATATTAAAAATCACTCTTTTAAAGTTTTTTAAGTAAAAAAAAGAAAAACATATTTACTTCCAGTTGTGATCAGTAGTTACAAACAGAAGAATAAGGAGAAGGTTGTAGTCTCTACACAAGGGAGAAACTGCCTCTATGACCACTTGGTCAGTAGAAGAGAGAGTTAACTAAACAAGCAGGACAAATAGGAAGAGGAAGTGTGGAAGGGCGGGGCCTGCCTCAAATGCCAGAGGTGGGAAAAAAGAATTCTGCTAATTGGTGAATGGCAAAAAAGAGGCTGTCATCTTGGCTTGTGAAAGCTCCCTCCCACTAATGCCCAGTGTTAGTCACATGCAAGGTTGTTATTAGCCCAAGAAACAGAGCTATTTAAATGAAATTACAGAATGGTTTTCTTACTCTGGTAGGAATACCAGCCAGGATTGCATTCTTCAATTCTTCCATTCCAGATCTATTGGAAATGACTAGGGCTATTTGGACACAGCTTCCAGGCTCTTTTGCATACTTGAGAAGTGCTGCAAGGCTCGTACCTCAAATAAGAAAAAGACAGCCAATTGCAATTGTACATAGAAAACATGTACTAGTGGTACAAAAACAAACAACCCTCCCCCAAAACCCTACATTCTACAATGTACACTCACAATATCCTTGAACATGAACTAGTGTTGACTTCCAGCCTGTTACTATTATTACTGTTATTATTAATTACATTTATATCTTGCCTTTCCACTAAAAGATAGCATTCAAAGCTGCTTACAAACTTTTATATAGTTACCTAAAGCCTTCTCAGTAGCCTCAACTGTGAAATACTTTGCTCTGGCAGATTAGCTGGCTCTTCCTCTTGGACAGGATTTTACCCTCTGGTGAAGATCCTTTTGCCTAGGCAGGAACTTGCTTTACGAACCCTAATGCCAGATTGGCCACTTCCCTGATGTGCTTATGCCTGTGATCAAAGACTTTTCTTTTAAGGCAGGCTTTCAGGAACTGAATAAGACAGCTAAAAGAAGAGTTTGAATGACACATGCTGCTCATTTTACTGCCTTCTAATTTTTATTTTAAACAATGTGTTTTTAAACTATTTTAATTTAGAAGTCTATTTAATATTATTATATGGTTAATTGTATATTGCAGCTTTTTCTGTTTTTAGTTGCATCTGATTTGTAAGTCACCTTGGAAGTCTACATTCACCATGATTTACAAATGGAATTATTTTACTGGCAACCACAATTTTCGAACGTTAAAGACGTCTCCCACCTCACGGACCCTCAATGGCTTCTCCCCCGGTGAAAGAGATCCCATGGGAGCCTCATGACCTTTTTCAGAGAGGAGGAATAACAAAAACTATTTCCCCAAAAATCACTGTGGCTGATGATGTCATTGATGTAAGTTACAGAGCAGAATTTCAGAATTTCATTATCTCAAAATGACTTTGAACTATATAGTAGGATATGATACTTGGATAATGAAAGTTCTGCTAAACTTTTAATCTGATTGAGAACATAAATAGCAGAAAGGCTATCTGCATATATGCACAAATAGTCTCCAGGGATATTCAAACATAATGAAAAACTGTTGGATAGCTCAGCGGAGCTCAATGTGGAGCTTAATGATTGGGAGGTCAGTTCCCCACTTCCCCTCCTTGATAGGGCTGGGCTTGATTATTCATAGGGTCCCTTCCAGTTCTGCAGTTCTAAGATGATGAATACCTTCAGCCAAAGGTGATTCCAAAACAGCAGATAAAATTGCATACCATACCTGCAGCAGGGCACATTTACTAACTTGCATTGTAAAAATAGATATAGATTGCAGTGAAATGTCAACCTCACCTGTTCCTGAGGTAAGAACAGCCACTTTCACTTTGTATTTTGTATGTATTGTTTGGAGCTGCCTGTCTACAGTAGAAATATTCCTGAGGAATGGGTATTTGTTTTGCAGCAATACCTCAAGAAGGTTCTTGATTTCTAGATGACGATACCCTTAAGAAAAGAAAGGTGGCTGGTCACATGCAGAAATAAATATATTAATAATACTGCAATATTAGTAGAGATAGTGGCATGGATCTTCGAAAACATCTGCCCAGCATCAAAGAGTGGGGGAAATGTGGTCATATCAAGAAAAGGTGATGACCATTTGGGAAGGCCAGATCAGAATCTGGAGGCCAGAGGTTCCCCTTCCCAAATATAAAGTGCAGTCTTCTGGATGTGACTTTCCTTTCCAGTCATCCTGACCTCCCCTTCCAGGTACCCACCCTTCAGTGTTCATTAATATAATGGTTATCAACACTTCAGGAGACCACATATTTGCTCAGAAGTAAACAAGCCACCTGTGCCTCAGATGAAGATTTCCTTTGAAATGCAGGGCTATGCTTGTTTGGGGTAAAGGCCAGAGGTTTCCCTTGTTCGATTCAAAATATAGCAGTTAAAAACAAACAGATTTAGAAATGTGTTAAATTATAGCATGTTTATAGTTGTAACATTTAGTGGCAACTGCTTAATCTCATCCCGTGACAATTCTTTTTGTTAAGGTAGCACTTTGAATGCTTGTTGCCATGTCATAAAAAAGCTGGAAGCAAATAATCTCTAACATTTCTGCTTAGGTGTGTCTACGCCAAGTAACAGCTTTTGATATTGCACATGAAATCAAAGGGACTAGTTAGGTCATGACTAAGTTAAGTCCTATTGATCTCAGTGACTCCAAGTATGATCACGTCTGGATCCAAACTATTGTGAATTGTGTGCACACACTTTTCATCATCATTTTTCTTAGTAAAATACAAGCCATAATCAGAAAAGAAGCAGACTTTACTTTTGTTTATTTCTCTCAAGAAAACTAATTTATAATGTGATGCGGTATATGTCTATTGTGAAGTAAGACCCAGAGAGTTCAGTACAACTTACACACAGCCCAGGTCCCACTGAATTCAGTGGAGCTTACTTCTGAGTAGACATACATAGAGCTGCACAGTTATACCACACACATCATTCTAAAAAGTTGCAAGCTGTACATGGCTTTCATTTAAGAATCCATGCATGCAGATAATGTAAAGTGAGAAGTGGGTCTCATAAGAGCAGCGCAAGCCATGTCAACCACCTAGATTTGTGATCTAATTATTTGTTGTTGTTTAGTCGTTTAGTCGTGTCCGACTCTTCGTGACCCCATGGACCAGAGCACGCCAGGCCCTCCTGTCTTCCACTGCCTCCCGGAGTTGGGTCAAATTCATGTTGGTAGCTTCGATGACACTGTCCAACCATCTTGTCCTCTGTCGTCCCCTTCTCCTCTTGCCTTCACACTTTCCCAACATCAGGGATGTTGGGAAATTATACTTATAATTATAGATGTGGGCAATGGTGATATTTCATATGGAGCTGGAAGTGGATTAAAAATACTGAATATAAGCTTATACCTCTTTCCCTCTCCCTTTCTATCGGGATAAAGTCTATCTAAATGTAACCTTTAATTCTAAATTGCAGTGAAGCTAGGCATTTGGAAACACTTCCCCAGAAAGGCCACAAATAGCTTTCTAAGAATTGATGACATTCTGGGCTGATGATAATTACTCTGAGGAACGCAATGTTTAACACTTCATGGGGTTTCATCCCTACTTCAAACATTAAGTACTGCAGCTGCAGAAGCTTAATACAAGTAGTTTAAAGGAACTTCAAATGTTTTTAAAATACTTTTGGTGACCTTGGTAAGAAAATCCCGTGTTTTGCCTAGATTTGCTCAGGAAATTCAGAAACCTGAAAGACAAGGGATGACTTCTCCAATCAGCCATGCATCATCATATTTCTGGACATCCTTCAAAACCTGTCTGGCAACCTCCTTCTGAACTACCAGCACAGCACCAATCCCACAGTTGAACATTTGGATCATCTCTCCTTCTGAAAGGTTTCCTTCTTGTTGGAGCCAAGAAAAAATCAGAGGAATCTTCCAATTTTGAGCATCTAAAAACAAATGTATTTGTAAAGGATAGTACCATTCTTGAACAGCTAGCATAGTTAGACACTCTATTCTGTTCTTATTAAAGCCAAACTACAGGTTGTTTCTCCAGACTCAACCCCCATAACGGACACAATTGAGAGAAAGTAATATACTACTACTAAGTCAGACAGCAATGAGAGAAATGAGAGAACTTAATGTGTGAGGACTTCCTTTCCAAAAAAAAAAAATGATGTTGTTGTTTTTCCTGTCAGACTCTAAGGCCAATAAGTAAAAACGGAGCAGAACCCTTTAGAAATGGATTGTTTTACCATTAGAACTTCAAGAATCCAACTGTCCTGTTGGAGAGCTCTGGAGATCCAGAGAATGGGAAGGACGGGGTTTCTCCAGTATGACAGGAGATAGTCATTGCAGTGACTGCCCATAAATAAGATTTCTATGCATCAGGAGCCCTAAGGACAGTGAAATCTGCATCCTTTGATCCTAAGGAATTGGCCCACTGCTCAGATGTGGACAAATCTTTCCCAGGAGGACCTGCATATCAAGAAAACGGTCCTCCAAACCCACTAAACCCAGGAACTCTAAAAGGCTCTTCAGCTTCACCAAAGCACATGACTGTATAAGAAAGCACAGTTTCTTTTATTCTTAAGTAGGCTGGGGAATTTAAGGTTCCCTTCCAACCACTTGGAAGGGAACCTTAAGCACCTGAGCACTGCTAGAACAATATTCCAAGCTTTCTGATCTTAAATATACTGTGAGTCTGGAGTCATCTGAAGCCCATGCCTCACAGTGAACCACAGTTCTGTTTTCTGGCTGTATCGTCTGCCATTTCCTGCCAGAGCACACCTTCAGGCTGCTGTTTGGCACAGAAAATTTGTATGGAGTTCTGAGTTAAATGCCTAAGGGAAAAAAACAGCTGAGGTCCAGCAGAGGAGACAATGACACAAACTCCCTGAAGACGGCTGCTTAGAGTAGAAACAGACATCATGGGTAGCCCATGATTAGAGCTGAAAGTGTGTTAGTGTGGGAGAGATGTGACTGAGGCAGACTTCCATGCTTGAGAAATCAGGCTTAAGGAATCCCATACTTAAGTTCCACAGACCAATCACAAAATAAACCAAGCTCACTTGCAAATTGTGTAAGACAAGAAAGGCAGCATATAAATGATATAAAATAAAATAAACGGATGGTCTACTGTATCCTTTTTTTGTAAAAGGAAAGCAGGATATATATTTAACTAATAAATAGAATTTATTGTACACACATTTTGGCTTACCCAAGACTACACTAAGTTGTTCGGGAAGGATCTGGAAAAAGCTTCCAATTAACCCTTTTTCAGCAATAGGGATGCAGGCTTTCACATTTCCTGAGCGCAGTACAGGCAGCAAAGCTTTGCTATAGATTTTGGTTGGAGTTAGCAACAGCTCTCCTGTGAAAATAGGTAGCGATTCATTATATAAAATAAGATCATTCATAGTTTGAGGATTAATTTTTAGCAACCAGGGCAAGACACCTTACTTATCACAAGGCATTTTATTTTCCTTTCTGAGGCAGAAACCATCTGGGATGATACTGAATATGTTTCTGAATAAACTTCAGAGACAGAGTAGAAATACTGAGAAACAAACAAATGCACAATGGGTTTAAAACTAGAGAATTATATATTCAGCACTATTATTTTTCAGATTTGCCAAGAGGGAAATCTGAATCCGCACTACAGCAGGACCCCCCTTTGCCAAATGATTGGCAAGGTTCATGAGAATGAAATGGATTTTAATAAAGTGTGGCCCATGTTTAACCCATTCGCCTGGTCTCGCGTGGTTATTCCGGGATAAGGGGGCAAAGGCAGGAGGGTATTTATTTAGATCCACCCTGCCTACTCTCCTTTCATTCATTCCACAACTTTGCCAAAGAGAAGACAAATGCATCATGTTCCCTAATCAGAAATGTTCCTACCTCATACTGCTTTCATCTTCTCCCTGCCCTTTCACTTTTGCTTTCTCTGTCTCTCCCCCACCCCCTCTTACACACACACACACACACACACATACAGAGAGAGAGGCTGAAATCTTGTAGCTTAGTGTAGTAAGCTACAGATAGAGTAGATCCACTGAATCAATGGGGATTTGGCAAGTTAACTCCTCTGTAAGTTCCATTGATTCAATAGGCCTACTCTAGTTTTGATTTAATATGATAAACAACAGGACTTCAGCCAGAATGTGTAAAGCTGGGAATTTAGCAAAAGGGGACCCTTTATCGCTGGTAGGAGGCAGGTAGCTGTGCGCTAACTCAGGGTACCCAGAACCTGAGGTGGGACACTTTCCTAATTGCCCACTGCCCCCTAACTGCTGAACAAGAAACTTTTCTGAAGAAAAGAATGGCAAATATTGATATACCTATAGTTTGGGTATTACACCCATCAGGAACCAGGGATAGATAGTGTAGGGGTGATGTTAAAAGAATCTTCCTCACAAGGCTAAATCCTTGGCTGTGAAGGCCAGAAGAAGCTATTCCAATTAGGAGATCCCCATCAAGAATCCTCTCTGACTGAGGAAGCTTCATTTCTCGTTCCACAGCACCAACTACAAAGCCAACAAGGCTGTAATCTCCAGGTGCCCATGTGTTGGACATTTCATTGATTTTTCTCCCTAGGAAAAAAGGAGATATCAACTACAGTATATACCATCAAATTCCATGGAATTTGCTTTTCACAGCCCAGATAGAATTCAGGGTGGGCAACCTCTAAAAGTTTGAGAGGGCACGACACCACCACCTCTAGTCTTTGGAGGACTGCACTTACTCCCATGTCCCAATCTCCCCCAAATATTGTTTTTAAACTACGTAGAAAGCCCCCTCACATCTTCTAGTAGCCAGAATCCTATTGGTGTTCACATAAGATGGTTAAATTAATTAGTTGCTAGGGCACATCTCAGTCATGTGCCCAGTCACATTCCTGGCTGTGCAATTCATTCATTCATTCATTCATTCATTCCACTTTATATCATCTGACTAATACAAGACACTACTCTGGACTGTTCACAGACAAATAAAATAAATATAATAAGAAAAATCTATAAACAAAGAAATAAAGTAACAAGAACAAGACAAATCAATAAGCATCATGAACAAATGTGTCAAGAATATCAGCAATGGTCAGATGGGCAGCACAAATTTGGCAAATTCATTAGAGGGTGCTATTGTCAGCTTCTTTAAAAAGCATGGTTTCAAACAACCTCTTGAAGGTTGAGAGAGAGGGGACCAAGTGCAGCTCAGTCGGAAGCCCCTTCCAAAGGGCTGGTGCCACCGTGGAGAAGGCACGGTTTCTGATAGATGTCCTTCTAACCTCCCCCAGCATGGCAGCCTGTAGCAGCACGGCCTGCAAAGATCTCGTGTGGCAAGTTAAACAATGGCAAGTTAAACAAACCTTGTCGAACACCAACAGGACTCTGGGTGTGATGACCCAGGGTTACTGCAAAACATGGCAAAATTACCTTCCTTGTCCCCCAGAGAGCATAGAGGTGGATGCATCTGAACAATTTTACATTATTTTTTAAAATTGGGGTAGGGGCTGGAGGCCCCAGAGTTTCTGGCAGCTATACTTTGCACATCCCGTAATCGGCATTTCCTAATTAGATTATGCCCACTGAATCAGAGAGTTTACTTAGGTGTTGACTCTCCATTCAGCAACATTAGCTGATTCAAGGGGTCTTCCTCTAATTGAGACGAACATTTTGATTTAGGCACATTTACGTTTGCCATCCATTACATACATGAGTTTTGTACCTGAATCACAAGCAGATATAGTATCTGTACACCTTACCCTACACAATAGTGGGGCATTTAAACATTATTTAAACATTATTCCTAGTTTCTGTTTTATGGTAACAAAAACAGGATGCTTATGAAGGCCAGCAGAAGCACAATATAAAAACCCATCGGCCATACCAAGGACTGCACAGCCTGCACGTTCACAAGCTTCAGTTATCCCATCTGTGATTGTCTGGGCTATTCCAGCATCCAGTTTTCCAGAAGAAAAATGGTTAAGGAAGAAGAGGGGCTCAGCTCCCTGGAGCAGGATATCATTGACACACATAGCAACCAAGTCTTGACCAATCATATCATGCTTGTTGCACAGCTGGGCAATCTGTAATAAAGGAGGCAATCAGTCTTGAACTGTAATGCAAATGTTGTGCTCTTCTATACAATATCATACAATATACAATATTATACATCTATACAATATTATTTCAGAATGTATCAGACATTGGCTAAAAGCCAACCACTTATTGCCCTGCTGCTAGATGGGTTTCATGAATTATTAGGGAAGAGGGGTGTGAAGGAGGCCAGCTGAGTGCGCCGTCCTCAGAGGAAAACAGAGAGGAGTGGAAGACTAATTGTACAGTGGGAGAATTGATTCAGTTAGAGGAGAAAGAAGTGGGACGGAATAAAGCGGTAGAAATCTTCCTGGCAGAGACTAGACAAACCAGAAAAGGGGAGGAGCTAGATTTGTGGAGATGGGACGAGAATATAAAGGAGGGAGAAGGAGAGAGAGAGGAGGAGAGACAGAAGATAGTAAAGGGGGAGAAAGGTACCCAGACTGAAGAAACAGGTTCCCTAAGGTATGAACCGGTGGAGTTGGTTCGTGAGTTTCCTAATCTCAGAACCGGAGGGGGTCTATTACCTGATCCTGTCAATTCGAGAGAGATAGATAAACCCAAAGGAAAGACAGGATGGACTATGGTGGTGGTACCTCGTTCCCAAGATGCGGCGAAGAAGGTAACGTACGTTGGTACCACCAGTTACCTGCCTTATCTGGAGGGGAATTATGTGAAGCATCCTTGTTCCGGGACGATTTGTGCAGCTTTGAGCTTCCCCACTTGGGGTCAGACCAATCAAGATCCCCATGGGAAGAAAGAGAAATGAAAAGTGTGGAGAACGTAACAGAGAAGACTGTTAAGAGTTATAAGTTATTGCCTGAGTTGAGTTTGCTTGATTCCTTTTACATTGATAACCCTGAAGTTAATAAGAATAAAGACAACAAGTTTAAACTGTCGGCTTCGTCTCCGTCTCTTCTTCCCGCCGAAAAGAAAGTCCCGCCCCCTTCTGACAAAGAACCCAATCACAAGGGGAGACTCCTCTCTTCCTCTATAGCCAGAGTTCCCCAGAATACTAAAGAGCTGCTAAGCCTCAATTGTTCAGCCAAGGATGCTCAACAGCGATTCTATCACTCCCCAGGGAATTTCCTTATAAGATAGGAATTCATACAGATCTTCTGCTTCTAGGTATGGACCATCAGAATTGGTCCACCATTCCCATCAAGAGCTAAAAGTGGCAAGAAAGAATTTTAATATGATAACAACAGAATTCTCCATTATAACAGAGCAGTTTCTATCAACCTAGCTCATGTATCATTATCTCCTAAGCCAGAGCAAACAACTAGACCCAATGTATGTCTTGCCATGTGTAGGGGACTAGATATTATTTGACACAGGCGCATGCTTGTAAGAGCCAGAACAGAAAAAAAAATACCATTGTACTTCAGCTCCTAGAATTCCCCAGCCACTGTGGCCAGGTGAACCCCTAAACAGTAAGATTTCCAAGTGCTCATCATAGTGGGCAGGAAATCCCAACCTGATCCTGACAAGCTCCTAAGCCAAGACCAAAAGCTTTGGAGTCTTCAATGCCACTCCCAATAATACTTTCAACAGCTGAGGCAGGGAGATTCTTAGGTAACAAGTGTTTGGCACACAAACGGAATGCTGTCCTGGGTCCTCAGTGTCAGCGACTCAAACACATGCTATAGTGTGGTCACTTCCAGGTCACTTGGAGCCACCTCTCCTGTTTCTTAAATATTTCAAAACAAAACAAAACAAAAACAAAGAAGAATCAGGGCTGTTACCTGTCAGCTTTCATCAAACCAACACTGAATAGGAGTTTACAATTCCCTGGTTTTGAAGTCTTAAGACAAACAACAAAAGGGACAGGGAGAACACGGGGAAAAGAAAGGTGTGTTTTTTTTAAAAAAGATCACAGCTAAAAATGTTATTTAACTTGCTACTGTTATAATAGAAAGTCACAAACAGTAGTTAATTACAATTAGAACTACAATTTAAAAAATAAACTCTCTGCTTTTCTCAAAAGTATCTAACATAGATGATTTTAGTCACTTTTTAAAAAAAAATCTGAATGCAATAAGCAGTGGTTAAACGGCTGTACTGCAGCCAAAACTGTGCTCACGACCTGGGGTTCAATCCCAGGTAGCCGGCTCAAGGTTGACTCAGCCTTCTATCCTTCCGAGGTCGGTAAAATGAGTACCCAGCTTGCTGGGGGGGGGGGGTAATGTGTAGCCTGCATAATTAACTTGTAAACCGCCCAGAGAGTGCTTGAAGTGCTATGGGGCGGTATATAAGCAGCACGCTTTGCTTTGCTTTTTGCTTTTTTCCCATCCACCTTGTCACCTCAATGCCCACAACAGAGCATGAGGCAGGGTTTGAGATAGAGCTTGAACCCTGTGATATTCCTCCGCCATCATTCAATGACACATTGAGTCACATTCCCAGTTATTATAAAAGCAACTAAACATTACACAGCAAGAAGAGTAAAGTTTTCCCTCCTTAAATTAAGATCATAATGTGCTGGAAAAGGGGATTAATACCAAGTAACTAGCAATGTTAATGTTACTTCTAAGATCTGATTGATTGCTGTATAAAAGGAATGAGCTATATTCAGCTTGGTAGATCTCATATTGGGTAGACTTAGTCCAAAAACCTCTTTATTTTACAGATCTGAAAATATAAAGTGGCTTGAAATGTATGTGGAGGTCATCTTGTGTTTATTTCAAGGTAATTCCCTCCTAACTTAACAGGGATAAGTTTGTAGTCTTTCATCATAAGATTGCGTGCATGTACAATATGAGCTTAAGTAGAGGCATACCTCTGCTTACCTTCACTTTTGCCCCAATGCCTTTAGTTTGGGACACTAGAATTGGATCGATATAACCAGATGCTCTCAAATCAAAAAAGGCAGGAATGTCCTCTTGATGGCCACGGCTACCTGTAAAATACAAAAAAGTCAAAAATTAAGTGGGCAACAACATTAGTGCTAAAGGCCTAAATCCCTTATCACTGTTCTCTCTTTGAAATCCACACTCTTGTTGGAGTTGTAGCGAGGGGAAAATATGCAACCAAAAATCTTTCCCAAACTCTGTTTTGCAATTAACATTCCTGGGTAAAATGTCTGAAATGTGGAAGCTGTCTCTTGGAGCAAGTCCGTATTTACTGCTAAAGTACAGGGGTTCCCAATCTTGGGTCTCCAGACGTTCTTGGACTAAGTCGCAGAAGCTGTGCTGGTCTGGATTTCTGTGAGCTGTAATCCAAGAACATCTGGGAACCCAAGGTTAGTAACCACTACAAGTACACTAGGTTTACCTTTGCAAATATTTGAGCTTCCATGTACTAGGTAGCATGTATAGTACAGTATATAAAGCAGCAAACAGCAAGTGCTACCACTAACAGGAGGTGAAAGCTTAGCAGCAGGCTTTGCATTTAGCCAGTCCTGCAATGTAATACCTTCCTCAGACAGCTGTTTACTTATTCTATTCAGATATTAACTAGAACAAAAGAGATGTGTCAACATTTCTACAAAAAGAAGCTTTGTATGCACTAGTGTCCTGCTATGTCAGCTTATGACAAGATGGTACAGTATTAAGTTACCTACCCATGTACAAAGTACAGAAATAGTTTCTAGACTACTTCCATCATTAATATAAAGATGATAAAAATTGTATGCATATTATTTTTAGTCAATTGCTTAATTAACCAGTTACATTTGCACTTGAATAAAAGTAATATGCTTCAAAGCAAGAAGCACATTTAGTTTTTTACATAATGAAGAGATACTCCTGTGTGAGAGAAAAGGTGCATTTATTTCTTTACAGAATTTATAAATATATTACGATTAATATGATATTCCCTAAGGGGCTTATCATAAATGTTATCTCCTCAAAGTGTATAAACAAAAAAAACATTAGAATTTTAAAGAAGTTGAGTGCAAAACATGCAAAAAGGACCAAAATACTTTAAGCTGAAAGACATAGGAAAATTAAAACCCTACAGTGCAGCTGCCCATAAACTAACTCCCAAGTACTCCTAAATAAGTTTATCTATAGGAGAGAGCTGTTTCTCTCTTCATTAAGAAGTATCTTGTTGCTCTTTGTTCATCCCCATGCAAAGAGCTGAATAAAGGTTAGGAAGAACATTGTTCTACAGTTAGGAAGAACAATGAAAAAAAGCTTCTGCAATGCAGTGGTTTAGTTCACATTGGAACAATATGTACCAAAAAATTGTTTTGAAATTTGTTATCTTGTCCTTACCTGATTTGGAACCACTTGCAGCTCGCAGCTTATGTGGGTGAATCAAAACATTACAAGCTATGGACTCTGAAATTCTGTCTCCATGTGATGGGCTATAATAAAAATGTGGAAAATATCTGTAACAGTCCAAGCTCCGATGATATACAGCAATCACTCTTTGGGTATTGAATTCTCCTTTGGAGCCCTGGATTCTTTAAACAACCACTTAATGGTTTTTGGTTTTATTTTATCATTTCTTCTTTTTGGAGAGACTTATTTTGCTTCAGACGGACTTGGACTGAAGTGTCTGGGATGGCTATCTAGATTGGCTGCCCACCCAACATTAATGCTAGCCCTCCTACCATAACAACTCCCTCAGTTTTTTTTTAATCTTTTCTGATGGCTGAACATGTGACCATGGGAAACACACAAAGCTCAGTAAGGCTATGTGTGATTAATGTAGTCATTCGGGGATACAAGTCCTAGGAAAATCACAGATGAACCTCAGTGTGGAAGGTGACATATCCTGACCTACTTGAGGGGGTCTGTCTGCCCTCATTCTCTGAGGTGCTCCTGACAGCAAAAGGGAAATAAACATTGTAACCTTGCATTTATTAACAAATCTTTAGCCTTCAGCCTATTATGGGGAAGAGGGGCAGCTTTGCCTTTAAATCCTCTTTGTAAAGTATCTTTGCCTCTTCACAATATGTGGGATCCTAAATCAGAAAAAAATATGTCATTCACTGTTGTAAATGCTGCAACAACACCCAGAGTATCAAGAAAGAGACCCCACTGCAGTATTTAAGACCAGCACCATAAAAGGTAAGAGGATGAGGAGCATGTATGGAATAATCTGGTGCAGGGTATCAGAAATCTGAGGGCCATTTTCTAAGAACTGAGAACTTCTGGGGGAACTGTTGCTGCTTATCTTGCCTATGTATTTTGAACTGCTCTTAGAAATGTTTTGTTTTGTTTTGTTTTGAACTAGAACTCCCAGAATCCCTTGGCCACCATGGGCACTTTGAACAAGAACTGAAGCTGGGGGATTGCTGGCTGGGGGATTCTAAGAGCTGTCATCCCAAATAATCTATTTTTCCAAGTTTTTAACAGTCCTAGGAAAATTATACTGTTTTTTAGAAAGTGAATTTACCAGTTGACACTGCCTATTTTCTAGTAAGTTTAACATGTCATAAGGCTGGTATTACTGAAATAAATTGTTCATTTGAATTTTAAGCAAGCGCTGTTTTTGGTAGAAGGATAGGATAAAAATGTAATAAATAGTGACATTTGGAAACCAACAGATATTGAAATGTGATATATTCTTGTGTTGTGAGCAGCTTTAGGAGACATTTATATGGGAAAGAGAGATTTTTAAAAACCCATATGTCTTGGTCATATGTTTCAGGATTGTAGTTTCAAAAAAATCCTGGACAAAATTTTAAAGGTTGTCTTAGAACACAGTGGCTGGAATCCTGCTGTGCCACTTCGTACGCAGTGAAGCGGCACAGACCTGCACAAGAGGATATCAGCCATTATCTGTTTGGTGTATATACATACCCAGACTGTCTGAGGAACCTGAGTGCTGGGTAGCCAATATCTTTTCTGTAAGAAGCACCCATGAAACAAATGGCTGCTAGTCCTTTGTAGGCATCTTCAAGTGCTGACAGGAGGTCTTGCCTGATAGCTGTTACTGTCAGGACTCTGTCGCCATTAACCAACACTTTGTCATCCTTCAGTATGGTAGCTCCATGGAAGACCTGCAGGCCTAACTCTGTAATGTGGCCGAGTCCTACAAAAAATTAAAGGAAAATTGGCTTTATTATCATTTGCAGAATGTACATAATGAATGGGACTAATTTTTTTATGTGGAGGAGTGAAATTTTACTTCTCATCTTATTCAGATTTTTCCTCTTGAAACTCTTGACCACCAGAGACATGAAAAGTAGAATCCTATGCATATTCACTCAGAAATAAGTCCCATTTATTTCAACTGTGCTGTTTCATGGGTAAGTGAATACTGCAGCCTAATAAATAATTTAAAGTATAATGGATTAAATTAGATCCACAGATTCAGTGAGATTTATATAAATGTTGATTACTTCTCAGCAACCGATTCAATGCATCTTCTCTAGTTGGGACTAGCAATTGCATTTTAGGCCTAGAAGATTAAGAGAATTATTACAGTGGCCAGAATCTTATTGGTGATTTATATTTGCATAAAGGAAATCATGTTAAATCTTGGTAGCAAATTGCTGTGCATGAACAAGGTGCTTGTTGGGTTTGTGGGCTTGATTGGGCATGTGTCCAGGAATGCAACCAGCGTCTAAATATTGAGTACCAATTTGGTACTGCATCCCATGCAATCTCCCTTACACATGTGTAGGTTGCTAATGGGATGCTGGCCAATATTTTTCTTAAACAAAAAATAGTGACAAATATTGAATGAGATTATTGGTTTTATCTTTAATAGAAGTGCTCAAAATATTATTTAAAGCATTTGTTCATCTCCTTTCTGCCCATAGAGGCTCCAAGGTGAATAATAATCAATGAAAGAATTACCAGTGATCTCTTGGCCCTTATTGCAGGATTCCGGATAGCCTTCATTTGCTATGACAATTGACACAGCAGTGCAATTATCTGACCAAGTCAATGTAGAATCACAGAGCCTGCCATCAATAGCACTTTGGATCACTTCATAAAAATCATGTTTAAGAAGCTGCAGAACTACCTGTAAAATTGGACACAGTAGGCAAATGTTGGCATTGCACATCAAGCATGGTAACAATAACTCAAAACTGAAATAACACTTTGTAAAGGTCTCTGTAGATAACATTTTCATAATGCCTTGTAAATTAAGCAAACAGAGACAGCACCAACACACTGTAAAGTAAAATAAGAAATAACTGATTGGGATAAATAAGTGTCTTTTACAGTTGTTAACATCTGGATATTAACAGTTGTCGGCAATGCAGACAGCATGACAAAAATATAAATTAAACAGCATTTATACTAGGGATGATGAACAAGTATCCCTCAGTGATTCCTCAATTAGTGAATAGAAATTCCTCTTGGAAGTCATGTGCTCTTCTTCAGTGATTTAAATGGTTATCTCCAATTAGTGATCAGAGATAATAGTGGGATCCTCAGTGTTGCACCTTGTCAGTCATTAAAGGTGAAGGTAAGGTGAAGCTTATGGAGGCGCTGTCTGAATCCCCTCCAGCTGTTGCTTTGGCCACTTACCCAATTAAATTTGAGGTGTGCCCCACTCTGACATTAGTAACAACAGTACATCCCCTCACACTGACATTATCTGATAACCTACCCTGTTCAGTAAATGGTCCCTGCCTCAGTTTGTGCAGTGCTTTTAGAGAATTCAAAGCACCTCAAAACATCCTCTTAAAGAATCCTGATGTTAAACTTGTGAGATTCAGTCAGCATTATTTTCCGCATGATGTAGACTGCAGACGGAGAGACAGTGGCTTGTTTAAGATGATGAAGGGAATTAATGGCAGAATGAACATCTCAATCAGGAATTTCATGGTTCATAGCTCTGAGTTCTCATCAGACAGGAACTGTGAAACCAGCTAAAAAAACCTGCTTGGCTGTGCAGCTTTGCTTTACCTGGCATTGAAGATCACCAAAATGACAGTCAATGCTTAAGACCTTCACACCATCTTTGGTAAGCATGAATTCCATTTGTAGCACACCTTGAGGGGAAAGTTATAAAAATAAATTTATATAAATACCTTCAAACAGCACACAGCTAGGAGAGCAAAACTAAGGTATAAAATGAAGTAGAACACAAGAGGCCTGAAATTCTTACTGGTAAAGATCAAGTTTTTCAATAACAAAATAACTCTCCTAGAAAGTGTCATTTGTTAAATAGGATTCTTCAGAACCAGTTGTGCAGAGGAGAGAAAAATAGCACTTCTCAATACGCTAAGCCTATAATACATGCACATCAAACAACTGAGGAAAACTTCACAGGCTGGTAGTATCACATGTGAGAAATCATCTACAATGCAAACAATACATCTTGGGCATGACCAATAATGAGTGTGGACTCCTACCTACATATGACATTCCTTCCTGTTTCATGCTGTCCAGAATGTGTTGAAGAAGTGTGCCTTTAATTTTTGCTAGAAGAACTTCGGGAATCTAATGAACAATAGGAAATTGACACACTGAGAATTCTTTCCAGTAGGGTTCTCCTCAATGATGTATTATAAACACGATTGAAAATATTGCATCTAGAGAAGCATGTTTCCATAAAAATAGCTTGCCCAGATAATATCATTTTCCATTATTTCAAAAACTGGCCCTGAGGCTGGAAAATGTCACCAAAGAACTTCCTTAGAAAATAGATTACTGCCAGAAACAGGGTGTCTTGTCATTTGAGCTTTTATACAAGAAAGTAGACTGTGAACGAAACATGTTTTGCACCTTAGGTAGAGGACCATAAGCTCCCATTCCAGTAGTGCTTGGGCCTCGGTCTCCATCCAGCATTGGCTTCTGAACCTGGACTAGTGGCATGGGGGAAAAGGTGACTCCATCCAGAAAGCACAAGCACTGTGAGGAAGTGACAGAAATTAAGTGGTACATTTGAAGAAGAAATCACACATGCTCTCTGTTTATTTCAACTAATAACATACATAGGGTTGCAACAGTTCAAGAAAGGAGTAGAAATTGTACTGTAGTAAAGTGAACAACTAAGAGTGCTCAGAGATCTGGGGAGTCAGCTGCTCAGGCTCTTGGATATCAGTGGGAAAACAAAGCGGAAAAGAAGGATGGACAGATGGGCTGTATTTAAAAATTTGTAAAAAAAGAACAAAAAATCCCCTACCACAGCACTGAACTCCAGCCCCCAGCACAAGTTGAAACAAGAAATAAAGCATGCTATGCTTTCAGGAGTGGGTGAAAACAATAGCAAAGTCAGATTTTGTCATTGAACATGCTGAGACAAGCATTTCCACCATGTGGATGGTAGGAAAAATACCAACACCATTATCAATGAACCATGTACAATATGGAGAAGAAATGGTCCATCTGGAAGATTCTAATACTGAACACTGATATGGGCTCAATGCTGGGCTAGGTGTTAATGTAAACTGCTTTTGTTGGTGGTGCTAAACCAAATTAAAATTTGTAAAGAATGCAAAAATAATTCAAGCAACCTATTTAAAAATAATAATAAAACGTACGGAAATCTCTTCCCCTTCAAGGAATTCTTCAATTATAACTGTCTTTCGTGTGTGTCCAACGATGTTGTCCTGCATTATAAATACAACATCCACTGGTCAGATCTTCATTCTTTCCCTCTCCTTTTTTAATGAAAAAGATATCTTCAGATTATTTCCAATTATAGTCAATTGGTTGTTCGGTTCATTTTTGTTTACTTCACTTTTGAATCTTCTTTTAGACCACACTGTATTCAAGTCAAGTCCTTAATACATTTTTGCCAGGCTAAATCATACAATTTATTTCAATAAATCAAATTATTTCTATATGTGCTCTTGATTCCCTATAACAGTGAGAGTATTTGGTGATAGATTGTGCTATGTGGCAGCATCTTGGGCCTATGAATGTAAGAAAAATCACCTCAACAGTTTGAGTGGGAGATGAACAACACATCCAATAAGCACTGTTACTTAAACATTTCAGTTTACCATCAGCTTAACTGAGGGGCAAACTCATCTCCTGGTTTTATACACTCCACACAGTTCCATTGATAACTTCTATTTGTTTACCTCTGCAAAACATTTCTATCCCTTTTTTTTTTTTGGCCCCTAAAAGGTTCTGTAGGACTCTAAAGCAACAACTCGAGCAACAGCATCTCAAGAATAATTTTAAGTAAGGTCTGCCTATTAATTTCAACTTAATATACTATACCTATGGAAAACATGGTGTATACACCACAGTACTGAATATCCACAGTATATATTGTAACTTATTTTTATATTGATTTACGCTTTGCTATACAGCAGCCTAATTCATCTGAGTTTTGAAGGGTTAACTATAGCTTAACACAGAGTATAAGTCACCTGCAGAATTTCTTGTGTGACTTTGCAGGCTTCCTCTCTGTTGGATGCGAGAATTACTCCTTTTCTAGGACGAAAGCCATGAGGCTTTATCACCAATGCAGGGAAATCTGCACTTTAAAGTTAAATGTAACACATTAAAAGAAAATCATGGCTTTACACTACACACTCAGAGGAATCATACATCTGACAGAAATGACAAAGTAATTTAAACCAGCCAACATCTGTCTCAAATTTGCCTCCTCTGAATACCTCCCATTTTGATGCACCTTGTATGAATGCACTACCTAGGAGCAAACACATTTTAAAATGAGATGGGCTACAGAAACACAAAGCTTCTTTTATGATAATAAAATCCAATGAACAGCCAGTTGTTCATAAGCTAAGAGGGAAAAATAACACTTACTTGTTAATAAAAGTGCAAGCTTCTTGAGGATTTGAAAATACCTTCCATCTTGCTGTGGGAATTCCATGATCATCAAGGAAAACATTAGTAAAATGCCTGTTTGTTCCCAATTGTGCCACCTTGGCTGTAGGGCCAAAACATCTAATTCCAGCTGCTATTAAGTCATCAACAATTCCTAATAATGAATAAAATACTGAACAGTTTAGACAAAACTTCCTATGTAATTTAACTTCCTATTTAATTATTTCTTACCCCAGTCTCACTGAATAGATCATAAATAGACATGGGCTATTTGGCTGGGCTATCTAAAAGCTAGAGTAAAAGCAAATTGAATGGCATCACCATCACTATATGGAAACACTTATTTATTGTACCACCCTCAGCAATCCCAAAATCATTTATGTCTTTATGATTACATTATAATCACAATACTAAGAATAGCTATCAGATGCTTGGAATAAAAACCCAATTCTTCATTTCCAGTTGTCACCCAAGGTGACACATTACAAAAATACTATATTGGCTGGAAGTACTCATTTTTGTATTTTGAAAGGCAGAATTTAACAATTATGATGGAGTGTGATGTTCGTTTTAGAGCTTAATTTGGGTTTTAGGAGGGCAGAATCATTGAGCTCTGTTTTGAAGTTTTGTCCCAGTAAGGAACCAAGAATAAGGAAATATGTTCAGCATTGTTAGAGCAGTGTGACAATTACCTCGGGAGGTGGTGAGTGCTCCAATGCTGGAGGCATTCAAGAGAAAATTGGGTAACCGTTTGTCAGATCTACTTAGATTTAGATTCCTGCACTGAGCACGGGGGTGGACTTAATAGCCTTACAGGCCCCTTCCAACTAATTTTTTCTATGATTCTATGATTGTTTGGAACGAATCATGTGATGACTTTTCCCTATTATGCTTTGGTAGTTTTTCAGAAGCATCTGGTTGGCTGCTCTGGAATTACATTGACATTTACCCTGGTCCAGTAAGACAATTTGTGTCTTTTCTAGATGAAGGACAGACAATTGTGTTGTCTTTTGGATGATTTTCAACTTCACTTCCCCTAACTTCTCACCACTGGCTACATTGGCTAGGATTGATAGGAACTGTATTCTCAGAATGTCTGGAAGGCCACTGAGGCTTCCATCGCTGCCTGAGATGTAATATGTCATGCTGGATAGGCATTATGGGGGTTCTAGTCCTGCACATCAGTAGGGCACCAGTTTGGGGAATGATATTATGGGTATATCTCTGGCTTCTTAAGAGGGAGAGCAGCCAAAATGGCATGCTTGAGAGCACCCGAACAGCAGGCCAATCCTAGCTGCCAAGACTGAACCATTTCAGACCCTTTTTGTTCTCTGCTCAGCCGGTACAGTGTGCACAGAACTGGGTTCCTTGCCCAGGGTTGTATAACATTTCTGCTACCCAAGACCAGACTTATATTTTTAAATCAAGAATCAAACTCTATGCTTTGGGAGATGCTCTTACCAGCTGCAAGCAAAGCTTCTGGACCAGCAATCACAAATCCAATGTTATGATCTTTGCAAAACTGGGCAAGGATAGTATGGTTGCTAATTAAAACAGCTGAAAATGGATAACAAAGATAAATGATGAACATCTGGGTCCTAAACAATAAATGATTTACACCTGGATCCTAAACATGTGATATATATAAAAGGTGTGGTACATAAACAAGGTAGAAAGGCGCATGGGCTGAACAGTAAATTAGCTAATATATTTTCCTGGGCTTTTGCTTATTTTAAAATGTTTTATATTACAGTATTTCAGCACTTGACAATAAAATATTTTTAAAATTTAAAATCTCATTTTTAAGCAATAAAAGATTATCCATTTTGTGCAAATAACATTTATGACTTTAGGCTAATTTATTAAATAATGATTCAATAAACAGAATTTGTTCCTCAATTTCTACCTTCATTTAAGGACATATTCAGACGTTATTCTTTCTACCTGAATTTGAGATTTTCCCATCATTTGCTGTTCCAGCATTTCCTGGAGCGACCAGAACCTGTTTCACCTGAGGAGACTGTGCCAATTTCCAAGCCAGAGCGTGCTCTCTGCCTCCACTGCCAATGACAAGGACCCGATCCGCCATCTGGACGTTCAAAAGAATAATGCCTTGTCATGTACAAGGCAACAGTGCCTCAAGCCTGATAAAAACACTTGTTCCTAAGTAAGAGCTAATAAAGGTGAGAGCTTCCTTGCCAGAAAAAGGCAGCAGGAAAAGAAGGTGACCAAATATGAGATGGATTTACTTCATAAAGGAATCCACAACCTTGAGTTTGCAAGAGCAGACTGTTAATGATAAGACATTTTGGAGAGCTTTTATTTATAGAGTTGCCATGAGTTTGGAAGTAATTTGATAGGGCCTAACAGCAGCAGTGGCCATCTCATGAGAAGAGAAGACTCCCTGGAAAAGACCCTGATGTTGGGAAAGTGTGAAGGCAAGAGGAGAAGGGGACGGCAGAGGACGAGATGGTTGGACAGTGTCATCGAAGCTACCAACATGAATTTGACCCAACTCCGGGAGGCAGTGGAAGACAGGAGGGCCTGGCGTGCTCTGGTCCGTGGGGTCACGAAGAGTCAGACACGACTTAACGACTAAACAACAACAACAACATCAGCAGCAGTGGCAGCAACAACAAAAATAATATGCATATGCATTGTTATAGCATCTGAAGCAGAGCTTGGAAGTAACAAGCAACATAGTAATTGCAACGAGATACTTTTCAAATGTGAGCCAGCAAAGTTTGCATTATATCTGAAGAAATATATTCTCTAAAAGAAAAGGTGTAGGGAGCAGAGGAAGGCCTGCAATTCCTTACACTGTGTTTGAAGCTCTTGAGGGGAGGCCTTTCTGTCAAGCCTACCACCTTCACAGACATTTTTTGGTGAGGATGCAAGGTGTTGCCTTCCGTGGAACTTTCTGCCAAGGGAGGCCAGGCTAGGCAGTGGCTCTTCCTTGTATCCTTCCAATAGTGATTTTAAAAACCAAGGAAACTTTCAGCAACTGACTGGTTTCTGGGGAGCATTTAGCAGTGCTGCTCTGGACTACTACTGTTTTCCCCCCACAGATTTTAAAATGGTTTTAACTTAAGTTGTTTTAAGATGATAGTCTGTTTCATATAATTTTAATATTACCATCTATTCTGTTTTGAACAGTACCTGTTTTTCTAATCATGGTATGGGTCCTCTTGGATTCCAACATTGTGAAAAATGTGGGATATAAAATAAATATTTCTTTTATTGATTCTAAGTGTCATAAATGTAAAAGTAATAAGTAACATAACAACCATTATCATCATCATCATAATTGGACAGGAGTAGATGATAATTAAGTGGCAAACACATTTCTGAGTAGAATGCATAAGATTATGATGGAAGATTCTGTTCATAAATGGCTTATAGTTACTAAAAAGAAACTAATTTGTCACCTGTGTTTTACATTTGAGGCATACCTGATTAGTGTATGCTGAGTCAGTCCATTAGACAACCTGTGTCGTCCACCTTGACTTACATTTAAGGGTGCCAGGAGTCAGGTTTTTGCCCTGGAACTCAGGTTTGGGGTCCATTCTCTAGGTCACAGGCTTTGGATCTGAAATCTCTGAACGTAGGACACGGTCAGCCTGTGAACCCTGTGGGAGAATTCTTATTTTCCGTCCGTCACATGAAGTATTTTGCTAATTAATCTGTTCTCCTCCCCAGCATATCACAAGGGCTTGTCTTGGGCTCAGTCCTTAGTCCTGAAATCATATGGAATGGGCCTCTGCTAACCTGGCAACTCTGCTTATAGTGACTTCTGAGGGTTTTAGGCCAGAGACTTCTCAATTCTACCTGCAGATGCCAGAGACAGAGGAAAGCATGTGCTCTATTAATAAGCTATGATTCTTCCCATTAAATATTTCCAAAGGCATATATTTGCAACATACATCTGCCACACACAGTTCTCCTCTAATTTATTTTTCCACTGATTCTTGATGTAGCTTTGACTGGGAACACATGGTGCGCCTAGTATGGTTCATGGCAACATACACATCCATGGCTTTCTGAGGTCTAGTCTGATTCTCTGACCACTACCTTCTTAGTGGCTCTCCAAAGATCTTCATTTCATCAGAAGTGGCAACTGAGAATGGTTTATATTCTTGCAAAACTATCTCTGACAAACATCTAAACTGGTATGTATCCTGCTGAAGCACAAGCATTGCTGCTGTCATCTCTAATGCGATGTATTTTGCAAATCAGTCATTAGTAAAAAGAGCTGAGCTTTATTTCTAAGAAAATAAACACTCCATCACAAACTGAAAAACGTAGGTTTTTTTAAAATGCAGTGATAAATAAAAGAAGAAGAATAAATAAACTGGCAGGCATGCTGTGTGGGAAAAACAATGCATGCAGGTACCCCGATATTATTTCCTAGATGTGCAATTTTGACTTAGTTCATAACACTCCCATTTAGTGACCTTATTTTCCAAACACAGTGGGAACCATAAATGTCAGGACGGGGAAAAAACAGTGATTGAATGTGACCTTTAAGAAATATGCTGTTGACATTATGCAGTCCTTGCCCATCAAATATTTTAATATTTTAATTAAAGTATGGCAAAATGTGTCAGCTCTTGTAACACAGGAACACAACTCATTATCTTTATCTTGAATTTGCTGAATTATATATGGAAGCCAGAGGCTCAAGATGTGACATTCTGGGGACAATAAAATACAAAATGACCAAGTGTTCTAGGCATAACATTTCATCATAGCAATGGAAATGGATAACTTGAATGTAAGTAATTTGAAAGGAACGCCTCGTTTTAAATGTTATAATAAATATTCTTACATAAATTATTTCAAAAAATCAGTTTTACTCAGCAAATTGAACAAAAAAACTACAAAAAACCCCTAATTCTTCATTCTCTACAAAGAATATTAATTAATACTAATGTTCCTCTTTATTAGCAAAGCAAGCAGCAGCATTGAATAAGTTAATTCACAGATTCAGACTCAGAAAATTGGAGTCGATAGCAGAAATAATTCCCCTTTGGAAAGAAATCTCATTTATACCTCTTATTCTTGGAAAATAAGAGAGCTAGTGTTCAGTAGAGAAATATATTGAGATAGGAGAGAGAGTGGGGATCTGACTTGTAGCTAACTGAGGAGGTGACCATGCTGGTATTTGTACTGCTGTTTTGTCTGCTGTGAGGATGGGCTGGTTTGCTCCTTTTCCCAGTCACCAGACAGCGTTAGTGGCAGCATGAACCAGCCCTTCTCCAGAGTGTTTCTACCTGCACATTTTTTTCTCCCTGTCAGAGGCTACATTTTTTAAGGTTATGGATAGGTTGTTTCCAGCATGTGCCATTTCTGGGATCGAACCAAAACTTACTGCTTGAAATTTCCCATCCCATTTCAGTTTCCCAATATCGTCACATTTAGCCACATAATGATACTGGGAAATTAAAAACTTTCTCTGCTCCTCTGTGGAGGGGCACAGGGAGGAAGCAAGTTTTTTAAAAAGTCTATTAGACATCCAAGACACCCAAGAGCAGTCTATGTTCCAGACCCCGGAGCTGTCGGTCAGTGTGCTGCCCAATGAGGAGTCCTCCAGAAATTTTGGGCCATAGCATTACCAACTAAGGGCACACTGTCTGGAAGCTGTGGTCCAAAACCTATGCAGGGCATCTCACTGGGGAAGGCTGCTGTGATGGGGAGTCAACATTAGTGGTTAGTTGAGATGAGGCTTGGGAACTTGAGCTTCTAACCCATGAAAGTTACTAGGTGAACTTAAGCCAGTCGTTCTCTATCAGCCTGACCTACCTCACAGGGCTGTTGTGAAAGTAATGTAAAAACAAGTACAGCCATGTATGCCATGTTGAGTTCACTGGACAAAAAGTGGGAGATAAATATAACAAACATTTGGGTTTTTTTTTTCCATCTTAGGCACCAAGAATTGCTTTTGTGGGAACCTTTGAAATGTTCAGTGGCTGCTCAGTTTCTCGGAGAACTGTTCAAGGCATGTATGTGCTGTACCTTTCAGAATTTTTTTTTAATGGAAAGGTTCCTCCCAGAAGGAGGGGCATGGAGGATTTATTTTCTTTCTTTTCTTAAGGGAGGTTGGCCAAATAGGGTCATTTGAGATGCACATGCCATGTGGATGCAAGGAACATACCTAATGGCATACTGGACCTCTGTGCAACCTTAAGGACCTTATTTAGCTTGGTCCAGCCTGGTCCAATGGAGCCATCTAGCCAAGCCCAACAGTGGAAATGCAGAGAGCCACAGTTTTCTCCTCTCTCTTTCACCTCTTGAAAAAAAGCAACATATCTTCCTTCTACTCTCCTGGAAAGGATCAAGAAGAAAGTGTGAGAGGAAAAGGAAGTGATATCAATCCAGGTTGAAGGAAGGTCAGCATAGGTTAGAGCAGCTAAAGGACATTTCAGGGAACTCAGAAAGGTCCCCCTTCCTCTTCTCCATGCAAATACATTAATCTTCTGCAGTGTAAATTAAGTCACACCCAGTCACCTCCAACAACATTAATATTAGGGTTTTTTTTTTGTCATAGAATGTAAAATGCCTCATAACTTCAACACGATTGGCCAACTCCATTTCTGACTAGATAGACATACCATTCTCCATTTCTCTTTGAAACTGACCCATGTGCTTCCTTGACAAAGCAACAAAGTATTTACACAAGTTTCATTACAACTATAATTACTTGTATGTATCACTGAAAATGGCTTATAATGTCGAATAAACAAAGTGAGCTAGGTATAGATACAAATACAGAGGACTTGGGAGTGGGGAGAACAAGGGATAGGGAAGGGTTTCTGAATAGTAAAGTTCCACAATCTTTGGGGGGGGGGGAACCAAAACTGGAGAGTAAAAATATGCTCATCTCCTACCCTAGTGTCATAATAGCTAAGTATAAGGGTTATGTGTATGTGTTCTTGCTTTCCTGCCAGTAAGTGTTAGCTAACCAAAAGTTCCCCAAACAGTCAGGCTGGCCGCAGGGTTAAAAACAAATACTTTGCCGTTTGCTTTTGTTGAAACTAGTGAATGGGAGTGATGATGCAAAAAGAAGTGGTTCTCAACCTTAGTCCTCCCATTCAACTCCCAGAAACACTGACTATTGGCTAGGCTGGCTTCAATGTCTGGGAGCTGAAGCTCAAAATATCTGGCAACCACTATCAATTGCCTAGTTGGAAATTCCTTCTCTGGGAGTCACATCATCCCCCATAGGGCTACCTTCCTTTATGAGGGCCTGTCTGGATGGGTATATAGTCTGGTATTTGGACTGCTGTTGGTATGGTTTTGAACCAAATTGCAATGTTCCCACGTACTTCTACTTAGATTGGCCCATCCTGCCCCTTTAAGAGCTGTCCCAATCCTTTCTGGGGTTCTCTCTTTTTTTGGCATGATTCAGCAGGCTCCTAATTTCCCGTTGTGTAGCCCGTGTGGATGACTAGATTGCACCCAAATGTAGTTGTGGGCGGTATTACCTGAGGTGACAATCCTGTGACATAATAGTTGGGTTGTGACATTAAAAGGGAGAGTGAAGAAACGTCGTCCTCTATTTTCATCATTAAATATATATATACAGTATTTCCCTAATGCAGCACAATTCTAGTACCATGATAGGTTGATGCATTGCTCTTTCAATATGCCACTTACTATATTTAAGGAAAAATAAAAATATAAAAAAGATAAAAGCCACTGCAGCCGGCTGAATGACATCTGAGAGAAAAAGCAGGAAAGGGGGCTATATTGACTCCATGGGATTCGCCCACACAAGGCAGCACAGCCCCAGCAGAGCCCTAGCTAAGGAGAAAGGTGACAAAAGGGGGGTTCCCTCCCTTCAATTTCCCCAACCTTTTCTACTCACGCCAGTACCACCACTGCCTCCTTACTTGTTAGTGAATAAATTAGTAGAGTCAGGGTTAAAGTCCCTGCATTTTGTGTGTATCAGAGATTATGACATAACCTGCCACCCCTCAAAACTTCCGAGACCCTTTTAGTTCAGCTGCAATTCTCTCCCTAGCTGGGAGAGAAGAAACTGATTTCCCCAGTATATTACATGAAGAAGGCTAAAATAATGACTACAAAAGAATTACAAAATGTTAATGTTGACAATGAAGAAATTGAAATAGTTACAGATTTTGGCATACCTTGTCTCAATAATCAATCCAAATGGAGAGCCAAGAAGTCAGAAGGTTGATACTCTGAAGGGCAGCAGTGAAGGAACCAGAAAAGATCTCCAAATGTAAGGCTGTTCAACTGGTAACCAAAGTCAAAATCATCCACACTATTATATTCCCAATTATTATGAATGGACTTGAAAGCCAGACAGTGAAGAAAGCCAACAGGAAAAAGTGTGGTTGATTTTAAATATTGTGCTGGAGGAAAACGTTGCGGATACTCTGACTCACCAGAAAGACAAGTGAGTCCTAGATCAAATCAAACCTGAACTATCTCTGGAGGTAAAAATGCTGAATCTGAAGCTGTCCTACTTTTGGCCCATCATGAGAAGATAGGATTCTCTGGAAAAGACAAGGATGCTGGGAAAGGTTGAAGGCAGACCAAATATGAAGTGAATTGACTCTAAAAAGGAAGTCATGACCCTGAGTTTGCAAGAGCTGAGCAGGACACTCTGGAGGCCACTCATTCATGGGATTGCATAAGTCAGAAGTGACTTGGTGGCATGTAACAAAAAAAATTATATTGCTGCAACCTATCTCCGTTACAATGCAACATATTTCTATGTGATTTGGTCTTGTAGATAAAGAGCCATTTATTTATTTTAAAAAAGGTCCTGCTCCTTTTTAAAAAATCCACTTAGTTGTTGAGCATACGGTTCCTCTGCATCATAAATGCCTTTAAATTTCCTTATCAAACAATGATAAGTACAATGTCCTTTTCAAAGAGTTAATCTGACATATATCTGCCTACTAAATAACTATTACGTTTCAGTAAATGTGCATTGGAATTTTATATATCTGTACTGATTAGGAAGCAGAGATTGGCAAGTTACTTTATTGGACTATAACTCCCAGAACCTCCAAGTTAATGGGAGAGTTACTGTTTTGGCTGAACGATTGGCACAGGCTAAAAGGTAAATTTTCAAGTTCTGCTGTGACTCATCTTCCCTAGTGTAACATAATCCACAAGAGCAGCTAATAGGGGATCTCTTTCTCTTACTAAAAGATGTGACACCACTTTTCCCTGTTCTCTGCAGTTTAGCATGCAGTTGGACAGCAATATCAGAGTGGTGCAAAGTGTTAATTTGCAGGGTGCGATCTTTAAAGCAACACTTTCATGCACAAACAATCCAATCCTGATTGTTACAGCCCAGCTAGCTTTTAAAAAAAGAAAGAAAAAAAGCCTGCTACTGGACCAAAAAAGTCTAGACAAGTGGTTCCCAACCTTGGGTCCCCAGATATTTGTGGACTACAATTCACAGAAATCTTAGCCAGCACAGCTAGTGGTAAGAGCTTCTGGGCATTTTAGTCCAAGAACACCTGAGGACGCAAGAGTGGAAACCATTGGTCTCTACAGAGCACAGAGCAGGGTAAGCTTGGTTTGCGATCTCTTGTATGTTGTCTGGTCACAGATCACGATGGACCATGCCGCAGGCAGTTGAACAAGTGAGCCCAATCACCTTCTGATTGCACCCTCACTCTCCCTCTTTTCTGCATTTCCCTTTTCAAATCAGATATCACTGTGTCAAGCATGTGAAATTCCTGTCATATTCTCATAGATTTCTAATTTTTTTTGCCACCATTAAAAAGTGATAGCAAAAAATGGCAGTCATCTCATGATCACATCCTCAGAAGTCCCTGTGCGTAGCATTAGCCATAATTATTTTCTTAATACACACCAGTAATGTACAAAGAAAATACAGAAATTAATGTAATTTGCATAATATGATCCACATTCATCTGCATAATATACAAATTTATATCCTATCTTGAGTGGCTGGAGATGGAGGCAGAGAATTTGATCACAAAATGCTATGCCAGTTGTCTAGCTGTTCATCTACTACCTTAAAAAATGAAACAAAACACATGCCTAACTTTATCACATATCACTTAATATATTTTTAGTCATGGCTGATGCTAGAAATACTTTTTTACCTGTCTGGTGCCTCTAACCTGGCTGCACTTGAAGCAATACTCCTATAGCCTCTTCAAATTATATAGCAACTGTACTACTGCTCACCCTTTGTGATTCTCATAAACTTTCATTTAATAACAGGACAGCTTTCTTGGCACCACTCCTGGAAATAGAAACAATCCATTTGGGCAGAAATCATCATTAACAATTCGTAATAAAATATTATTGTCATCTTACATATTAAAAATATCAGTAATCTTCCTTTTAGCTAAACACTTTTGTCCGATTCAATGCATTCTTTCACACTGTAACAAATATACACTTTACAGATTATGTTGTAGTACCTGCACCCAATATTCTCTTGTTAGAAGGAGCAAATATTTTATCGTAGCTTGTCATGAAAAGATTTCTTTCATAATGATAGCAAATGTAAACATTACTTACCAAGTATTTCTAAGTTAGTGTGAAATTACAGAAGTTAAGATTCAGTGTTCCTCAAAACTGTAAACAGTAGTAAAAACAAAATTCCTCAGATGATGCCAGATTGAGGTACATGAAAAAGTGCTCAAGAAAGAAATGGCTTTGCTTGAGAGAAAGCTGCCGTTCAGACCGCTGACAAAATCCACTGCCTGAAATTCCATCTTGTTGTGACCAATCACATAAAAGGAAGATATAGTACTTTTGCACTAATTGCTCTGTAGACTGCTCTGGCTTAAATAAATATAAAACTAGAGAAATGGGTTGAGTAAGAGGTAAAAATATGGAAACAATTTGTCAAAGTTATGATCTATCGTAAGCAAACAACTAGTATTAGATAGGATTCCAACTTGTCAAAATCAGAATGTAATAGATCCATATATGTGATGTTTGCAACCTTGTATGTTGTCTGTGGTTTGTGTGACTGGAAGGGACTTTTATGGGCTGGGGTGATTGTCTTTCTATCCAGCACTAACTAGTTGTTCCTTCCAGGCTTTAATTTCAAAGAGAACCTTTTCCCTTTCTTTAGTTGGTTGGAAGCAATCAGTACTGTTTTTGGTGCTGATTTGTTCAGTTGGTTGTTGCAGTACAGTAAAGAAAGCTGCATGCACGTTTGTCATTTCAACCAACTATAAGTAAAGAATTTTTAAAAATTCTTTCTCCTACAAATGTCTCAATGTGAATTATTGAGACTTTAAGAGCCAGTTAATGAGAAAGGGGTGGACTATCTGGGGAACTTGTAGCTATTCTCCTCTATGGGTCTCTGTACTTCTACTGTGTAGCAAAAAGGAATTTTACCAGAAATTCAAATTCTGCAACAATATATTGCAAGATCAATTCTGCAAAGACAGTTGACAGTATTTTGTTTGTGAAACAGACACCAATGAAGAACAAGGTTCATTTGTGATATCTAAAAACATCAGAAGTACTGCTCAAAATCGGCTTGTGCAGAAATGAGTAAACTAAGATTTCTGGAGGCTGGAAATGTTTCCACAACATCTGTGCACTATCCTGAAATTTTAATAAATGATTAGGTTTGCAACATCACATGTCCTTCCCATTTTTAATTTTTTGTGCAAATGGTGACTGTAGAATCCTAACAAACTCCTCAAAATCTAGTGTATTTTCCCCCTCTATAGACCACACATAGCTGTGATGGTTAAAGGGGGCCAGCCATGTGAGTCGACTCAGATATACTACCATATCTGGAGTGTGCTTGGAGACTCTCCTGCTATTTATTTCAAATATCTGCCACTCAGAAGCTGGACACCTATAAGGATTGAACCACTTGTGGACCTCTAGATGTTGGTGGACTGCAACTCCCTTCAGCCTTAGCCGGCACAGCCATTGGTTAAAAGATGATGGGCACTCCAGTCTCTGCTGTGAATAATACATTTTGCCTTGGAAATTTTTCCCCTTGATCCGATGCATACAGATATATGGTCTTTGCCACAAAGACCTTGCCACTTCACCATACCTAGAATGCTGAGTTGCCCTATAATTTAAACCCTCAACCAAAAAAGCTCCAGATCATTTTATTTGTGACATGATAACTTCCATTAAAAATAACACCCCTAGGGGAAAGTATAGTTTTAAAACAATGGAGATTTTTTGCTTTAGAAAAGCAGTTCTTCAGATGTCTGTCCCCTGGACTCAAGGTGGATGTTCATTATGTTTTATCACCCTTACCTGATAAGTAGTGTATTCAATCACTATTCACTTCCTATGAACACTGCAAGATGCTTAAAAGGAAGCAGGCAAAGTTCAAGGCACTATATTTATTTATAGCACATCCTACTTGGATTAAAACCCACTGCATTCAATGGATCTCATTCCTATCCATTGTAATTAAAAGCATTTAAACTTACAGTATTAACTTTTCTTCAATTAATGTTTTCGTCTAAAAAAAATCATAGATACTAACATGCATTGGGATGAATGAGATTGGTGAGATAGGGTTATAGATGTTCTAATTGGCCATTAGGATATTACTGGACATCCATTCACTCTGAAGTTCTACTTGGAAGTTTAGCAACCATGCCTGGGAAAAATAGCTGGTTAGGGACAACTTTTTAGAATTATGCATGTGCTATGTTTTTATTTGTCTGGACTTAGAAGACACACTTTGTAAATGTTCACAAGTACTTGTATATTGCTGATCACACTTCCATAACTGGGCTCTTGTGATAAAAAAAACAGGCAGTGGGTCAATTAATTCATGTGTGATGAACTCTTCTTCTTGTTGCTTCTGTACTGGAAGTTGGACATCTTGATTTTCTATGTGGCAAGTCTAATAATGATCTATTGTGTCCAAACCAGTCTCCCAGGTTCTTCAGTTCATAAGTTCTTTCCTTCATTTCTTTCCTCATTTATTTTACCTTGAACAACTGGCTGTAACACTTGGTACTTTCTGTTTCCTATTACGTGACTTTACGTCTTCTACTTCCCTGCATTTTACACATCTTATTATTTGTTGCAGTACTTTTTCTTTGGTCCTCCTCTATGTCCTGGGAATTCCTAGCATCCTGTGACAAATCCACATCTCAAATGCTTCCACATTTGTTATGGTTGTCCTTGCTAGAGTCCACAATTCCTTGCCATGCAAGAGAATTGTGAATATATAGCACTTTATAATGCACATTCTCAAAATGAACGTTAGGTTTTTGGAACATATTACATTCTTCGTCTTAGGGAAGTGGCCAATTGTTTATTCAAGCAAATTGCAAGGCACTTACACTTGTCAACAAACTCCATGCAGTCGCTAACTGCATTTGTTGGGCTGCTTACTTTTTACCAACTACCGTGAACTTGATTTTTTTTAACATTGTTTTTTAGACCATGTTCATCACTTCACTAACTTTACTGAGTAATCTTTATAGGCTATCTAAACTAGGGAACTTTGTTTACTCTTGGGCCAATTTTCTGCTCGCAGAAACCTCTGGGGGCTGCACAGACTACCCCAAATGTCAAAGAAAAAAAAAAGTCAATGCCTAGTTTTGAAAAACTGATATTTGGGGGTATTAAGTGGTGTGTGTGACCTATTTAAAAGGCAAATCACCTTTCTTGGAGGATTCAGGAGCTACAATTCACCATGCTTTGGCAGGAAAAAAGGGGAGCTGCTTTGAACCATTAGCTAGTAACATTGTTTACATATTGTCGATTATTATATTGTTCAATATTATAATTTCTCAATTGAAAATTATACTCTAATTTGAATCAGCAAGTGCTTTTCTAAAGATATTCTTGGAAGTGCAAATTGAAAAATACTGTGGAGAGTACACATCCTTGTATTGCTCTTCCTATCTCGATTTCCTCGGTCACTTTAGTCTGTTGCAACAAAAATAAAAGTCTTGTGTCACCGGTGAACACTTGCTTTGGAAAACCGTAGATGGGACTATACAAACTGTTAATAGCGAATTAAAAACGTATGAAAAAACAGCTGCAGACGGCTTTTATGAACACTTTTAAGCACAAATTACACAAAATGGCTTTGACTGGCAGGATGATAATCACCAGGCTTCTAAGGAGACAAATAAGCCCCCTGCCCTCGGTTAGCATTGTTTTGTGATTTTTAATAAATTGGAGCTGCCACCCTCGGAGGCGGAGGTAAATTATCTGCGTTTACTGTACTCTCCTTCGAATGGTCGGCCGCCGCCCGGAGAACCCCTTCACAGAACATCCCAGACTCGCTGTTGTGAAGTCCACGATGATTGGCTCCCTGGGAACAGCGGGCAGAAACGCCTCCTTGCAAGAACTACGTCTCCCATAATCCCAAGCGGAACAACAGACGACATGTGTAGCCCTTCGGCCATGGGGGCGGTCTCGTATTGACAACCTCCTCGATAGCTGTTATGGAAAGGTCGATCGTGAAAGGGTAAAACGATAAATACGTAAAATACGGCGGGCACCTATTGCCGGGCCTCAAGCGGAGGTCAGGTGGGAGGGATCTGACGGACATAAGAGGCGACCGGCGCTACCCCTTGACACTTGGTAGTCTTTAAGGTGTCACAAGACTCTTCTTTTCCGGGAGCTTAGCTGTGTGCTGCCCCTGAGGAAAGGAAGAGCAGGGAGCCGAGCAAAGGGTTTCGGGGAAGGGGGCGGGTTGGCTTTAGCAATCTAAAATATAGTGACCGGGGAGGTGAAATGGTAGGACGAGGCCGGGGTGTTCAGGTTGGCAGTGACTAAAAACCACGGCAGGAGGGGCGGTGGTGGTGGTGGTATTGGTATTTCAGCTGCCTTCAGTAGGATGTGCCACTAAGCATAATATCTAAGTTCCTTTCTTCCACGCCTCCCAAGGGGAAACAACGAGGAGTCTCCTACATGGCTTCTGTTGCTTTTTAAAAAACAGCTGAGTACAGTGTGTGTGTGTTGTCAAGGTAGCTGTGCTAGTTCATTGCCACAAAAACAAAGAATCCGATGGCACCTTAAAAGCTAGCAACTTTTATTTGGCATAACCTGTCACAGAGCCTAGCCTAGTTGTGCTAGTAGGGTTCACAGAAGTTTATGCCAAACGAAAATCGTTAGTCTTAAGGTGCCCCAAACTTTATTATTAAAAGAGCTTCAAGCCAGTATCCTTTATCCACTTTTCTTGAAGTAAAAACCATCAGACTCAGTGGGACTTATTTCTAAATATACTTGTGTTGGTAAATTTAGAAAACAAAGATGGAGACAGGTTTTTTTTAATGCAGTATAATCAAGCAAAGATTTTTAAATTATTCTTTAAAAAAGGAGCCAAATTAATATGTTACCTGGTGAGTGTATAAGCAGATGTTATTCTCAGTCTGCAGTCCAGCTTGGTTGATGTCAAGAGTCCATACGTCCACATCATCTCCTCAGTGGTGCTGAGGGAGGCTTTTTCAGGTATCCTCAGAAGTTACAACAGAGAGAGACATGTGGCCCAACATAAAGGTATCACCTTTCCTGCATTTGTATTGTGTAAGGACTACACAGCTCTCTCTGTTGTTGCTGAATTAATAATGTGAGTCTAATAGGCGTAACAAGTCTGAACTTCTCTCTTCTAAAACCCTCTCACAGAAAAGAAACCCACAAATGTTAATTTAACTTGAGCACTTAATTGAAAAATCTATTTACTTATATTTTATTTGGACTTTTTCAGATTTGCAACTATAGTTATACTGGAGAACTATGAAGTGGCCCTGTGTGGTGCTGACGAGAAACATACAATGTCATCTCTGGATATTTTCAGTGTTGGTCCCAAGGAAAAGCAAACCAGTTCCACATTACTATATCTATGGCCACAGACTGCTGTCAGATCACAGGCTTAAGAACATTAAAGACTCTTACAGGCTGCTTAATCTTCAGGAAGGATGCTCGCTGGATGATGCCAGAAATTCATATCGAGAACTTGCCAAGCAATATCACCCTGACAGTGGATCACCTGCAGCAGATTCTGCAACTTTTGTACGAATTGAAGAAGCGTATAGAGTTGTACTTAATGATGTTGCCAAGATAACAAAATCAAGAGACAAGGCAGAGGAGGACGAGGAAGATAAATTCAAGCCTAAAGCACCACAACACAGGCAGTATTTAAATTTTGAAGGTATTGGTTATGGAACTCCAAGTCAAAGACAAAAGCAGTATACACAGTTTAGAGTTGATCGGGCTTCTGAACAGGTCATGGAATACCGAAAGCAAAGAATGGAGAGGCAGCTTGCTATGAATGAAGCTATGTTAGCTAAAGATGTAAGGCAAAGTAAGAAAGCAAAAATCACCCAAGCCATTGAACGGTTGGTTGAAGACCTCATTCAGGAATCTATGGCAAAAGGAGATTTTGATAATCTTAGTGGCAAAGGAAAGCCACTGCAGAAATTTTCACACTGTCCATATATTGATCCTATCACTCACAATCTGAACCGAATCCTGATAGACAATGGATACCAACCAGAATGGATTCTCATGCAGAAAGAAATACGGGAAACCATTGAAAAACTAAGAAAGGATATAGTAGTTTTTAGGAATAAACTAGGAGATCCAATGACCCCACAAAAAGAAACACAATGGAAGGAGGCCTGTGAACAGTTTATAGAAAACATCAAGGAATTGAACAAAAGAGTTAATGACTTTAACTTAATTGTCCCTATTCTCAGCAGACAGATGGTACATTTTAATGCCAGCAAAGAAATTGCACGTGCACAGGAGATATATGAAACCCAGATGAAAAATAAGGCTGAAAAGGACACAGAGAAAACAGAAGATGTAAATGACAGAACATCTGACATTAAAATCAGCTTTTTAAAATGGATGACTCTTATTTTGAAGTAGAAATCAGCAGACAGTCATTTGTTTTACCTGTTAAATGCACTTTTAGAATACTTTAAGGTATTTTCCCCTTCTGTTTTACTGTCAGAACAATCTCTAGTGTAAACAGCAGTTGAGAATTATTGTGAAAATAGAGGATCAAATAAACAGATTTCTACTAACACACCTTGCTTTTGTTCACACTTGTTATTTGTGTGTGTGCAAGATTAATATTTAGATAAGCAGAATGATAATCAAATCACCATTACAATTAGTAAAAATAAAAATAAAAGTTAAGAATAGAGAAATGTTTGTTACCAAAGCACATTAAAAAACAGAATGCTGGAGACACAAAAATGACAAATCCTTTGCTACCTGACACAACTGTTTCATACTATTTCATGGTGCCTATTGCTGCCCTTCATCTGTGGTTTCCAGCTTTAGGTTCAAAATGAGCAAAAAGCAGACTTCCAAACATTTTAGTATCTATTTCGAGACTTAAAGGTAGCTTTTTAAATGACAATAGTTCTTTCTTTAGCAGTTTCCTGACACTAGCCACCTATAGTGATAGCTCTGTTGTATTACAGAAAGGAATAGGCAATGTTGCTAAAGAATTTTTCATTACTTCTAAGTGAGGATTTGGACAGTCAACTCCTCCATCAGTTTCATTGACTCAAATGGCCCTACTCCAGTTGTAACTTACTGTAACATAGTAGTAAGTTACAACTAGAGTCAGCCCATTTGAATGAATGGAACTTATGGAGGAGTTGATTCACCAAGTCTTCACTGATTAAGTGAGCCTACTCTAGTGTTCTTACTATAGGTACTAAGCAACCAAAGTACTATTAGCCAAAGAGTTATTGGGCAACCAACCCTGCTAACTTAAGTGGGACTTGTTTGTGGATGAACATGCACAAGAGGGGACAGGAAATCCTTTTTCAAGATCAGGTAATTAAAATAGTTCAACTTGCGACATTATCTCATTGAGCTGAGCAGTACCACTGCATAGCTAGACACATCTATGGAAGAACAGTTGTGACAATTATTGGGGCTATATTGGTAGTTACTACTGTTTGATAATATTCCCTATAAAGTGAATGCTTGCTGGAGTGATCTCTTTTAACTAGTTCAGCAATTTTACTGAAATTATCTTACGGTAAAGACAATAATCAAAGAAGCCTGTGACTGTTATTGTTAAGCTATCTGGCATGTCTCAGATCTGTGCTCAGTTACAATTTGGGACAGTAATATGGTTAATGGGAGCTGGTAGCCTGGCAGTAAGCTCCTCTCTCTGTGGGGAGAATGCACAGGACTGCATAATAACGAACAGAAGTTGAGTTGAAGTAAAATAGCAGCTATGCTTAATAGGCCAAGAAGCAAATAGTGACAGAGGAAAAATCAGTAATATTGCTGCTCACAAAAGCAGCTAGACTACTGGAAAGGCAGTGCACACATTCTCTAGGGGCAACCAGGAATAAACAAACACAACAAACCTGTTCAACTCATGAGGAACAATTGTATGCACTTACTCTATTGCAGATTTGCGGTAAGGCACATTCATAAGGGATCTTGGAAGGTGCCTAATGCCACTGTCAGTGGGTGTTGTTACCAGAATAGGTTGTGGGACAGCAACAATATTAAATGGAAATGGAGAAAATATATTGTACTGTATATACTTATATGCAATTTATTTTAGAAACATATTTTTATGTTGCCTTTACATCCACATAGGAAATTTGTGGCAGTTAACAGTTAACGGCTCAGTTTTAAAAAGCCACCAAATGTTTCTCTGTATCTCCTTCTAGGCTACAGAAATCCATCAAGGAGCTGGAAGCATGGAAGCAGAGGGGAGCGGGACCAGACAGTAAGAAAACAACACTGGTGGATAATAAAAATGTGAGTGAATTGGGGGGGGGGGGGGAACCCGCTAGAGATTAATTAGTAAAAAGATCACATATTCATAATGGGGGACAGGGCGGGAAGCCGTATATGTTGGGATAAATGCTATAGAGAGTATTCCATCACTAACGGGCTAGTGATGAAAATCCTTTTCGCTAGCCCCAATTTAAGGCTGGCGATGAGAACCCTAGACGAAGCCCATTTTACGTCCGATTGCGGAAGCGAAAAATTGCATGCAATTGGTAAGTGTCCTCTTTGCTAGCTCATCTGATGCAGACGGATGCCGCCGTGCAAAATGTGCGCGCCCCTTTAAATTCAAATCCGATGTACATTCACTTGAAATGGTTCCTTTTAAATAGAGAAGGGTCAAATTTCCAAGAAACCTGGTTAGGTGCCCGCATTCCCCTTGACGGCGCCTGCCCGCAGGAAGCAGCCGAGCGCCGCGACTCCTCGGGACGGACGGGCGGGCGGGCGGGCGGGCGGAGCCACCCTGGGAAGTTTCGCGATACTTTTGGTCCAGCCGAGCCAGCCTGCGCCGCGCGGCGGCCCAATCGCGGAGCCTCCAAACGAGCTCTCCCTCGGCCGTGCGGCGGCTGCCGATTGGTCGAAGGGCCTGTCGCTTCTTTCCACGCCTTCCGTTGGCAGAGCCGGCCAGGTTGGGGCCGTGGATGGAGCGGCGGAGCGTTGTGCAGGTGAGGGGGAGCGGGGGCGGCTTCCTTTCGGGCAGGGGTGGCTTTCTCCCACCCGTCCACCTCGGCCCCCATTCCCAGACGATGAGGGCACTTCGGGAAAAGGCCGTTTGGGGCGCCTCCACCCCCGGCTCCTTCTCTCCTTCTCAGTTAACCTGAGGGGAAAGTGTTGGAGATTCTTACGGGGTGGGGGGCGCTGGCCTCGGGAAGGGCCCCGACCATTAACCCCCCCACCCCCCCACCCACACGCAACACCCCCTGTTCTTGGTGGTCATGAGGCTAATGGTCAGGGCGAGGGACGTCTGGCTTGCCCTTAGTTTCGGTTTCGGCGTTTCGAAGGTCTCCTTCGCCTTCGGTACTGTGTGGTTGTGTAGGGGGGTCCTTCGTGTGTTGGGAGGGCCTGCGTCGTGTGTTAAGAGAATTACTGAAAAGTAGGGGATTGGAAAGTTTCTTACTTTATTTCCCTTCCCGTCTGACCCTCTCATCCCCCCCCTCCTCCTCCAACCCTTTCCCCCTCCCTGGTCTTAGCTTTGCGCTCTTCTTTTAGTTCCGCTCTCTTAAGCCAGAGGGTTTCCCATCCGTAGGGCTGGATTTCAGGCCTTGCCGACTCCTTTCGCATTCGCTCGCTTGCCATAGTGTTTAAGACACTATGACATGATATGTGAGAATAGTTGGGACGCGAGTTTCACCCACGGCTGCGCTTACACACCCTTCCAGTTTAATTGTACACACAGCAGTTGGCCCCACATCATCATTCATATTATCTTTCCGTCTCCTGAAACCGGTTCCACTTGTGAGACCACACTCGGAGACAGTGACTACCACGTTGTATGGGTACTACTCATCACGAAGGGCAAAAATAATGTGAAGAAAGCATCAGTAGCATTCACTTTATTGCATCATCAGAGCACTGTATTTACATAAATAAAGTTGGCATGCTGACTTAAAGGTTTCCTTTTAAAACATTGGACAAGGCAGTGATTTCTTCAGGGGTGATTTGAAGGTTTACTGGTCAATGACAGGTGGCTTGTTTGTCATGCTGATGATTGGCACAATGTGTCAAAAGCCGCTAAATGTTTTGCTCTTGTAGAAGCTGGTATAACGGCCAAGGTGGTGTTCCAAAAGAAAGCAAACTGCTTGTGGAGAGTATCCATCAGCTTGTTGAGGGTGTAAAGGTTTGCAATTTTAAACACCTCAAATTGGTGCAACTAGTTAACAGTTTCTTTACTTATTTTGGATGTTTTAAAAAAGCCAGAAAAAGCAAAAGCACGATAATTATTGATAATGCGTATTGATAGCACTTTACTTTGTACAGTCTAACAACTGTGTGAACTGTTTCCATTGAAGAATGCCGTCATGTGTGGTAAGAATGCTTAAGAACATTTGGAGGGAATTGTTTTAATGGAAAATTAACTTTCATGTTTTGTGATTGAAATCAGTAAGAGTTGCAGCCTCATCCTACATATGTTTACTCATATTACTCAAAAAGACATCAATTAGACTTTGGTTGAGTTATTCTAAGGGAAGCATGTTTAAAATATTTAACTTTGGTTGGCTTTTGGCTTTTGTTTGTTATTTCTGAACTTCCGTAGCTGCTTCACATAGTCATTAGCTAAAATGAATGTGTGACAAAGGCTTTCTCACTATATTAGATTCAAGATATATGCCAAGATGCATCAGTATGATAATATCCTGCTGACTCTTAAAATAATGATTATTCTGTCATTCTGCGTAAAATGCATGTGGAGGAAGTCTGAAAAAACATTTCAGATTGTGCCTATATTGTCTTAACTGCTAATTGCTTTGTATTTGATATCACTTAATGTAGAGTTATAGTCTATGGAAAGTAGCTCCACTTGATCATTTTGTTCTTTTTTGTTTAGGATTGGGAGTTTATGGAAATCTGATGTAAAAACACAGATAAAGAAGCCAAGCTGAACTTGGAAAATGGCAGGTTTCCTAGACAATTTCCGATGGCCTGAATGTGAGTGTATTGATTGGAGTGAAAGAAGAAATACAGTTGCTTCAGTGGTAGCTGGGATCTTGGTAAGTGTTGAAACAAACAACAAATGCCAAATAAGTCTCTTTGAGGCAATATTTCTTTCTTTCTTTCTGATTTTAATATCTTCTAATGTGCTGCAAATATTTTTGTAAGAATTTGTAGCATCTTTTTTCAGCAACTTTGATTATTTTCTAATGCCATTTCTTCAGAGGATCTGAATCAATTTTAGGTTGGCAGAAAATGTCATAAATATCATACATGTAATCTTTTATAGGTAGAGAATGACTTGCATTCTATTTCTCATAGTCATACAGTAAGAATAATCTCTTATAACTGTATGTTTGAACCTGGAGACTGATGTCAGGAATTCTTCCTATTTGCCAGAGCAAGGAGGGAGAAGAAGAGGGTTAGTGAAGTGAACTGAGGGAGTTAGGAGAGTGAATTGAGAAGGTTAATATAGATTGAACAAGCAGGAATGAAAGTATACGTACTATAAGATAGATATTGATTAAAAGTATATAGTAGTTCGGAACAAAAGTACTTGCAGCCCAATACATAATCAGATCCTTGTTAATACCTGATACAGTTCATACGTGATTTACCTTTGTGATTTACTTGACAATAAAATAATATTTGTTGATTAAACCTCTGATTCCTAAGTTCAATAACCCTTAGAGTTGGCAGCACACGTGTATAACACACATAATCGGTATTAGGAGGATAATACTTGGTGGCAACTAGAAGAGAAAAGGGCGTGAGCAGGGGCAACAAGGTTGGACGCCACAACCTCTCCTTGACTCACCTACACTATGGTCTCTGTATTGATAACAGCTACTAATTATAATTTTTTTTTAATTTGGAGACTTTCTTATATAGGAGCTTTGAATAACAGCTGGCAAAAGTTGCTGTGTTCAGTGGGGACCAGGAAGCTAAGCATAGGTTTGCAGCCTTAGGTGTCTGTGTACTGTGCACCTACTTGTATATGTGTCTTGGTGGGATTTGTAGGCGGGAAACCCACCTTGTTTAATACTGCACTGTTAGTTGACCATTCTTGTTTGCATCCTATGCCCATGTCCAAGCCATTTCTCTTTAAGAAGTACTGCCACTCTTGCTAGACCAGCCAGAAGAAGGACACTTGGGTTGGTGTCCTTATCTTGCCAGCAAATGCCCTAGAAATATGAGCTGCAAAATGAGGTGCTTTTTTTTTTTTTTTTTTTTTTGAAAATGGGAAGCAACCACTTACTGCTGTACGACAGAATAGAGCAAACATAGGTTTGTTAGATTAGCATTACTTGCAGTAATGGTTAGTTTGGCGTTATTCCAGTTGTACTTTGTAAATGTTATGTAGTGGTAGCTGTTTTCCCAAGTGACTTCTTCTTCCTGTAAAGTGATGGAAGTGTAGTATAGATTCAGATTAATCAGTTTTGGAAAGTAATCTTATGAAATATTAAATTTTGGTTCTGGTACAGTTTATTTCTTTATTGTGTTTAGTATGATTTATTTCTTTATTGTGCTTAGTGTGTTAAAGAATATGGAGCACATATGTGAGAAACATTTGTGTCTGTCTTCTGTGCTACTGAATGAAAATATTTATTTTACAAAATAAATGTAATTCTTTTGCAGTCCTATATTTACATGATAAAGGAGTATGAGGGTATGCTATTTTAATATTATATTTTAATACTATATTTATTGTATACTGTTTTGTATGTTTAAATGCAGCTACTTACATTTAAGTCCATGTGGTGAACTGTACAATCTCACACATCGAAAAGTAGATGAGAGCTAAGAAGTCATATTTTCCTAGTGACATTCCATTAGTTCTGATGCAGACTGCTTGACTCACCTACACTATGGTCTCTGTATTGATAACAATAATGGCAGCAAGCTCCTCCTGCTTCAGGAGATGTCATTAATATTTCTGGATATTGGAAAGAAAAGCATCCCATAGTTGTTATACTGTTTGGCTCCGAAGCCTGGTGTCTGTTATGGGATGGATGGTTGGGATCCATAAGATTATAAGCCCAGTAAAGTGTTGGAGTGAGAAGAGAAGCGAGTTGTGTTACATGGGTGACCTTTTTGTAGATTTCTCTTGTAGTTTAATGATAATCTGTTCTGCAGTTTTTTACAGGTTGGTGGATAATGATAGATGCAGCAGTAGTTTACCCGAAGCCAGAAGACATGAACCATGCATTCCATACTTGTGGAGTGTTTTCTACATTAGCTTTTTTCATGTAAGTATAGATGAAGATAGTTCCATATTTTGGAATAGCATTTGCATGTAATTGCCTCATACAGAAAAAGAGAACTTACAAGGGAAACCTGCAAAGATTTTCCAGTCTGTATCTTTTTCTTTCACATTGATTCGCTGGATGGTGATTGCTTATCATGATTAGAATGCTGTGGAGGGGTGTTTGTGAATCAGTGAAGTTGAGATATGACTGTTTAGAGACATAAGAAAAACTGAGAGATGACAGTTGAGGGAGAGGGTAAGAGACAGGGTCTGTCTTGTGGTAGTGAGGAGAAAGTTATGGATATAGTACATAGTATGGAGTCTGTAGGAACAGCTAAGTGTCAAGTTAAACATATAGGGAAAGTAATGAGAAAGTGTGTGAAAATACTATAAAAGATTATATAGATTATTACCCTTTCTATCCTGATACCTGCATTTCCCTAATAAACTCATTTTGTTTAATTCTTAGAAAAACTATGCTTGTTATTCATCCATAGGTCAATTTTTTTTAAAAAAATTAGCAGTTAGAACAAAGAGTATAAAACACATGTCAGCTTAGGTGATGCAGTGCCAAGACTTAGATAAGAAGACAATAAAGCTTACATTAAGAAATTGTTTCACTGGAAAACTGAATAACAACCACCCCGACTGGGGCTAGAAGGCACTGTCTGGTTGGCACAGATAAAGGGGCAACCCCAGATACTTTGGAAAGGTTTGGGGGTTGTTGTCCTTAGGGCTAACGGCTAACCAAAGAAGTGGCTGGGTATTAAGCTGAATGTACCAGCGAGGTGCCTTGTGGCTGCCTGGAGAGTATGTAACTCACTGGAGAGTGAAAACAGTGAGAAGGGACATCCCAGGATTGCCGTACTGTCTAACTGCCATTCCACACACACACACACACACACACACCATGTGTCCTCATGCTACCGTGTTTCCCCGAAAATAAGACAGGGTCTTATATTAATTTTTGCTCCAAAAAATGCATTAGGGCTTATTTTCAGGGGATGTTTTATTTTACAGTCATGTTATCATCTGGTTGCTGCACAATGGTGGAGAGCGGGGTTTAACTTAACTGGGGCTTATTTTTGGGGTAGGGCTTATATTAGGAGCATCCTGAAAAATCATACTAGGCTTATTTTCAGGTTAGGTCTTATTTTCGGGGAAACAGGGTAGTTACCTACTTTACTGATTTCTTCCTGCTATTTTTTAGTCATTATCATTGGCCGCATTAGAGATTAGGTTTAAGAATTGTTAGTAAACTGCACAGAAATTAGTAAACAAAAGTTACAGATCTAATATTTGTGGGAGAGAGCAACTATTGAATGCAGGACTCCTGTTTTTAATTACTGTTTACTGTAGCATTTTTGTGTTGATATCTGTTTAGATTTAATATCTGTGGAGTCAAAGGGAAGAATGCAAACATGGAATAGCTTACAAAATAGACAGGGTTTACCTTGAAGCTTCTAATTTTTAGGTAGCATATAGCAATCTCTTCTGCCTTTTAGCTAAAAAGCTTTATTTGTGTTGCAGGATAAATGCTGTGTCAAATGCTCAGGTGAGAGGAGACAGCTATGGTGATGGATGTTTAGGAAGAACAGGTGAGAATATTTCTTCTTATGCAAATAAACTTTTGAGTTCTGATCGGAAACTTTGCTGTACATGCAGAGGGTGAGGCATGCCCTATCTTAGCAAGTTAGCATGCAAGGTATTATGCTTGTGTCGTTGCTAGAAGGTTATGGTGCGGGAATCTTGATTCATTCATTAATAGCTAAAATCCAGTTGGTGGAGCTGCACCGATGCTGCCAGTGTCATCAACAGTTGGCAGTAACATTATCCACCAGCTAAGATTCAGAGGATCCTGAAGGATTGTTTTTGACCTGGGAAAGCCTTTAGGAGCTTTAAGGCAGGGAATGGAAGTCTTTAATATCCATAAATTGCCGCTAATAGTCCACTACTGGGCTCTGAAATGCAATTATTTTTAAATTGTTTAAATGATTTGTATTTAATTTTATGGAACCCGTCCCGAGTAGACTGTGTCTAGGGGGGCGGGATAAAAAGTCTAATAAATAAATAAAATAAATAAATTCCTTAGATCAAAAAAAGTTTCTTATGGAGGTTTGGAAATAGGGAGGGGGGTGAATAGGAAGCTTTAAATTAAATTAAAGATTAACATCAGCTGCTGATGACATCATCAGCATTTATGCTATACATCTCTGGCAACTGAATTTTAACCAGTGACTCCTAGTACTGGTTGGAAATCTAGGATTTCAGAATTAAGAAATGATGGAGTTAAAACTTTAGTGAATTCTGGAAATGTCTTAGTTTTGTTGCAGTTTTATTCAACACTCTTCCAGGAATCTTAGTGATAGCCACATGTCACATAATTCCCACAGTATTCTTGCAGCATGTATAGTACCTTGCAATGACTGTACCAAACATAATGCTGTGAATGTTGTGGTAGAGGCTGTGCGTTCAAACCTCCTTCATCTAACTCTTTCTTTATTATTATTAAATTGCATTGTACTAATATGCTCCTTTCCATTGGTGGTTTTTATTTACATAAATTTTTACGTAAGTGCTTGGTTTCATTATGTTCTTGCAGGTGCTCGTGTGTGGCTCTTCATTGGCTTCATGTTGATGTTTGGCTCACTTATCGCTTCCATGTGGATTCTTTTCGGAGCATACGTTACTCAGAGTAAGAGTCATGTCTTATGTTTCAAATGTGATAAGAGGCAAAGGAACCTTGTTCCTTGGTTTTAAGTATCTGTGTTTTAAATGAGACAGCTCTACATGCTTTTCTGTTCAGATTAAATATATTCTTAACTTTCTTCTTGAAAACAATAATACTTACAGATGTCTCACTTGTAAGCCATGTGTGTGTGATTTGTTGTTTAACATTTTTTGTGTCTGCATATTGGCTTCTATGAAAATACTAAGTACTTTGATGGAGTTTTTGAACGTTAACACTCCTGTTGATGATACTTGATGCTTATTTCGTTGTACATGCATGACTACAATTCAGAGTAGAAAGGTTCTTATAAGGGATCAAGCCATATTTTTGGATGAGCAAGCTGCTTTATTCCTCTCCTGCGTTTCAGCCATAAACTGAACGCACTGCTGGAGGAGGCAGATGTCTTTCTATCATTTAGCTACAGGTGGCTTCTGGCTCTGAAGCACTGAATAAAAGGAATTTGTGTGCTTATGGAGAGGGTCAGACAATAAACACAGAAAATACAAAAATAGCATTTCTGGTTGCATCCTGTATCTTAGACATTGAATACTGTTGCATTTAGAAATCGTGCACATTTGTTTACCTAGATACAGTCCAGTTTAAGTCCAAAGCACTGTGTATGCGTTTGAAATAGTATAGTTTAGAGAAGAGACATTGGGTAAAGCAGAGGGTGGGATTCCATTGTATAATTCTGTGAAACAAAGCCTTGCTATTTGAAATAAGAAGTGATTAACACCGTAAAATATCTTTTTCAAAAAGAAGTGTTTATACTCATATCAGAAGGTAATTATGGAATTTTGTATTGGTGAGTTCAGACCTATCTTAATATTTTTGCATTTTTATATTTTAGATATTAATGTCTACCCAGGATTAGCAGTGTTTTTTCAAAATGCTTTGATATTTTTTAGGTAAGTAATACCACAAACACCCTGAATAACTAACTATGTTATACTTAAGATTTAAAATAAACCTGATTCAGACCGGTAGAATTGGTGTGTTGGGGTTTGTCATGGACTTCTCAATCTTGATGCAAAACATTACCTGAACTAGAAACACATGAAAACAGGATAGCTTAGTGGAATGTGCTGGATCAAAGGACATGTGATCATATACTACTTACGCATTATGTTAGCTAAATAAGCGTCCTCCTCTGTGTTCTAGAATGCCTTTCCTCAAACTCTTATGATGCTTGGTTAAAGGGTTTCCTGAGTCAGAATTGTTTAGTTTACCGAGTGTGTTAACCAAGCTTTATGTAAAGGGATTCTTTTTGTTATTTCATTTTTGTTTTGCTAATATCCTCCTTTGGAAATTTAAAAATATGCATGCATTTATGCAGAATGGTTTTGTTCCATTTCCTTGGAATTGTATGCATTCATGACAGAGGTAAAAGGTTGTGCAAACAGAACTGTTGGAGACCTATTGGATGAAGTAGACCCAAACAGTTCGATTGAGTGACCATTAGATCATGTTTCCAGAAATCTGTAATAGACTGTAGCCTTGAGGTACATTTCAGATCCTCACTACAATCTGGATCAAACTCCAACACATTTATGTGCGTCAGGCGTTCATTCTTAAAATGCCACACACTATGCTGTATATGCTAGCTGTACAGTATCTTTTTGCAAGAAGATGGAAATTATGTCTGGCTTATAATAGATCTAAACTTCTGTTTTTATAGCACCCTCATCTACAAATTTGGAAGAACAGAAGAATTGTGGGCTTAAGCATACAAATTTTCTTCATGTTTAGAGAGTCCTGTATGTAAATATAACTTAAGTTTTGGTTGTTTTCTATTTTGCCATGTATTACACATTTTGTATGTTCTCTTATTTTTGGAAAGTGAACTGATTTAAATATTCTGTTCCAAGTTGCTGTATTTAGTTATCTTTTCAATTGAACAGAATTGTGCATATTGTACATATTGTGGCTCTCTGATATACATAAGAGTGAATGTTAAATTTACATTGCAATCAGCAGGTTTTCCTGTTCCATTGTATGGAGAATGTGTTAAGAGATTCACAGATTTTTCAAGATCACATGTTGCTCTTAAGCACAAATGAGCTTAGTAATGTCTTATACTTCATTAGCCAAAGGGTGAAACATTGATTATATGATCAGAAAGTTCGGCTAAGGAATCTTACAAAAATACCATTTGCAGGGTTCTGGAAAGCAGCCATTTTGTAATGCATGAAAAAAATAAATTCAAATGTTTCTAAAACCTATAGTATAAATCTATGGTATGAATCTAAAACTTCACCCAATAGTAATTTGTCAAAAATGTTCAATTCTGCTGCAAAATCTATGTTGAACAAAGGCACAATATACCTGTGAAAATTATAAAATGCAGTAAGAGTTCGCATTTAGTTTGCTTAGCACAGCATGCCTTAAAATTGAGATTAAATACTAATATGTTTGGCAAGGTGCAACAGATTTCTAAGCATGAAGCTCATGGGATTTCAGTATATATATAAAAAAAAACCCACCCCCCAATAATGTAAAGTTTTGTTGAGACATTACTGACTGACATATACAGACTGACTGTGATTATTTTAATGACAAATCACATGCTTAAGAATGATTCAGAGCAAAGGAGATCCTATATTCTAATTACTGCAGGAGCTCCTGCTTTTCTATTTTTTACATATTTGTAAGAAAAGAGTGTCTTTAGATGTGACCTGCTGGATTCCAAATAAAAGGGGGAAGTGGGAGAAATTATATTTTTTAACTTCTCTAATTGAACCTGTGGCAAGACTATCATTTTTTTTCAAAGAATTGAAAGAGAGAGAGAGATGTAAATGATGTAAATGCTGGCATGTGTGCTAGTGCAATACTGCATTAACCAGAATTAGCTATATTCTTTACCCCCAAATCTGAACGGTATACTGAAATTCACATCAAGCTGAATCACCCCAGGATGAAGGACTTCGGCAAGAAAGAGTTGTGGGGAAATGAAGAATCAGGTGAGCTAGAAATGCTTTCATTCTGATTGTTGCAGTCAGAATGTCTAAGGGTCAGTTGGAAGCCCTTGCATGTTTTTGGGCTTCCCCCACCATATCTGTAAGGTAAATAGGCCTGTTATTGATGATTTTATAAAACCATTTACAGACATCAGAGCCTTCAGAGGACAGTCTATGAAGCAAATATTTAAGCTGAGAGTTGTCCTGTGATGTCAGATATATTTGTACTGTGTTTCCCCGAAAATAAGACAGGGTCTTATATTAATTTTTGCTCCAAAAATGCATTAGGGCTCATTTTCAGGGGATGTTTTATTTTTTTCATGTACAACAATCTGCATTTATTCAAATACAGTCATGTCATCTTCTGGTTGCTGCACAATGGTGGAGGGCGGGGTTTCACTTAACTAGGGCTTATTTTTGGGGTAGGGCTTATATTATGAGCATCCTGAAAAATCATACTAGGGCTTATTTTCAGGTTTGGTCTTATTTTCGGGGAAATGGTATATGATTTTACCATCAGTTTGTCACTTTAATTCATTATTAAATTGTTGTGTAGAGTACCTTGCTTGTTCACTGTAATATTAAAATGCAATAAAGATTTGTAGAATATTTTGTTTTACAAAATTTTAACTGATCAGTTAAGACTGTCTTCAAACTTTGTTTGCTGCATTGCCATTGAAGATATAGCAACAACTTTTTCATCACTTTCCAAGTATACTATCAAAAAGTGCAGCGTAAGGGAAATAATAATATTGCATATTCTGGAAGAAGTTTTTAGAACAGTACAAGGCAATGCAGTACCGAGACCATTCTACTTTGCAATCTCTCTCAATACAAGCTGCATCAATTTCTTCATTTTCCCACAATATTTACTTTTTCCTGATTGATACTCTGTTTTTAAAAACTGCAGGCTAGTATTCCGTTGCCTAAACTCAGAGCAGAAGGGAAGTAATGTCAATGTTCTCCCAGCTGTGGCAGAGGCTGCCTGTTGCATGACCAACTGTGTGACCTATTTTGCAGCCAGTAAAAGAACAAGTGCACAACGGGGAGCTTACTGGAATGGTAGGGGACACTTACATGATTTCCCTCCTACTCTGCATTTAGACAACAGGATACTAGCCTCTATTTCTCATTCCTCCCCATCCCACCCCACAGTCCTTAATTTCTCTTTCTCGTCATCTCTTGGGGTTTTTTGGCCATGGTTTCCTGAAGCCAGGAAAAGCAGGTCAATAAGTTTCTCCAGCCATTAAAAGGATGCTTGCTGAGCATACCCACAGTGTACTGAACTGTACGTTAGGGGCCTGGTCAGCAGCCAGATCTGTGTGGATCTTATATACATCAAGCCTGGCTGCCATTAGTTCTCCATCACTGGAACACAAGTGGGGGCTCAGGGAAGAGCTAGAATATTCTTCCTTAGATGTTGTTCTTCCTTACCTAGCTCAAAAGTCAAGATAAGCTGAAATACCTCTAGCTAAATCTCATACATGTCAACTTTTGCTGCCATATGTTTTCTAGCACTGAAACATTAGTAGAAGCTAAATATAGAGCCAGATCTTCCTCCACAGGAATATATTAGTAGGAACGTAAATTGAGAGTCTTGCATTTTTATTCCCACTTAACTCCCTAAAAAGAGCCAATTGAAGGGAGGATATTTGGTGTGACTGCACCTTATCATCAGGTTATTTTGCCTCCTAGAAGACAATGTTGTAACTTATCTCAAATGAGCAAATATAACAGGTTCCTCCAATTCTAGTCCCTCCCAAACTACTAGCAATAGCACACTGCAGAATTAATGTCCAGTAATGGTACCAGATTCCCTCATTTTAGAGGATCTTTTTAAGCACTGGAAGCTACTGTCCTCTAATAACCTATGATTTAAGAGCTTATTCAAAACAACTGGCAAAATTGAACTATCCTCCAGTTCCTTGGTCCCAAGGCAAGGGGAGGTACTCAGATTTTTCCCAGGTGCACAAAGTATGGAAATGCAGAACTTTATTCCTCAAAGGAAGGCATCTATGAATCACCTACCTTTGTTGTCTGCCTTCAGTCTGCTTACTCCCTATAAAACCTCACACAAATAAGGTAGAAGAGAAAGTTAATGTGTCAGCAAAATTGGGGAGTGGCCTGAGCACAGCCAGCTAGAGAAAGCAAATTCCAATACTGATTCCAGATGTTCAGTACTGATGATTACCTTTACATTCTCAAACCATTCATTCTTAAATCTGCAGTTGCTTTTTCAGGAGTCCACACAGCCCCCATGTTATAGTTCCCAAATCTGTCACCTACAAGAAATGCCTTTTTCGGTCCTTGAATGAAACATTTAAATCAGAACTGAGCTTGCCTACTCCCTCTGAGACTAGTGGTGCCTACAGTCTTAGACCTTCCTGGTTGTAAATAGACCTTGCTGAGGAAGGACCTGACCCAGGCTTTCTAACATAAATCTTTAATAGCAACTAAACCAGTAGATGGATTTGATTCAGGCTGGTTCTCAGCTAGGTTAACAGTGGCTTCTACTAACGGAGGGCTCTATTAACACTGATTTTGAGATGGCAATCCAGGGGAAATCCAACCACTTCAATAGTTTGAGAAGCATTCATTGAGAAGCAGTCATTGTGCAAGCACCTAGAAAACAATGCAGTAATAACTAGAAGCCAACACAGATTTGTCAAGAACAAATCCTGCCAAACTAATTTGATCTTGTTTTTTTGATCAGGTCACCTCCCAGATAGACAGAAGGAATGCTGTGGACATAGTATATCTTGACTTCAGCAAAGCTTTTGACAAAGTGCCCCATGATATCCTGATTAGCAAGCTAACTAGGTGTGAGCTGGATAGATCAAGTGTCAGGTGGATACGCAATTGGCTACAGAATCATACTTGGAGGGTGATGATTAATGGGTCCTTCTCTAACTGGTAGGAGATAAGTGGGGTACCCCAAGGCTCAGTTCTGGGCCCGGTGCTCTTCAATATTTTTATTAATGAATTGGATAAGGGAGTGCAAAGAATGCTTTTCAAATTTGCAGATGATACAAAATTGGGGCGGAATAGCTAATACCCTAGAAGACAAACAAAATTCAAAATGACCTTGACAGGATGGAGCACTGGGCCGAAAGCAACAGAATGAAATTCAACAGCGATAAGTGCAAAGTTCTGCACCTCGGAAAAAGAAACCAATTCCACAGTTACAAGATGGGGGATACCTGGCTTAGCAAAACTACGAGCGAGAAGGATCTTGGAATTGTCATAGATCACAAGCCAAATATGAGCCAACAGTGTGAGGTGGCTACAAAAAAGTCCAATGCTCTTTTAGGCTGCATTCATAGAAGTATAGTTTCCAAATCCCGCGAGGTGCTAGTCCCCCTCTATTCAGCACTGGTTAGGCCTCACCTTGAGTATTGTGTCCAGTTCTGGACGCCACACTTCAAGAAGGATGCTAACAAATTGGAACAAGATCAGAGGAGGGCAGCAAGAATGATCAGGGGGCTGGAAACCCAGCCTTATGAGGAAAGGCTGAAAGAACTGGGCATGTTTAAGCCTTGAGAAAAGAAGGCTGAGGGGTGATATGATAGCACTTTTCAAATATTTGAAAGGCTGTCCTACAGAGGAGGGGCAAGATCATCCCAGAGTACAGGACATGCAACAATGGGCTCAAGTTAAAGGAAGCCAGATTTCGGTTGAATATCAGGAAAAGCTTCCTAACTGTTAAGAGCAGTATGACAGTGGAACCAGTTACCTCGGGAGTTGGTGAGTGCTCCAGCACTGGAGGCATTCAAGAAAAACTTAGATAATCACCTGGCAGATATGCTTTGATTGTATTCCTGCATTGTACAGGGGGTTGGACTTGATGGCCTTGTAGGCCCCTTCCAACTTCACTTTTCTATGATTCTATGATTAATATACATCTAGATCATTCTATATCATATGTTTCCTTAAACTCAATATTATGTCAGTTCCCAATTCATAGTTTAACAGTAGGTGTTGTGCAGTTGACTATTTTGAAAGGAAACTAGCAGGCCTTTGAAAACAACTTCATTTATTGCATTCATAAATCACTGACTTAGTGTGAGAGATTAAGATTTTTACAAAGATACAATTAAAAAAACACACAACAATCTTCCAAAACCAATAAAATACCTACTTCAAAGAAACCCCAAATGATGGCACACTCCAGGGAGCACATATAGACAAAGATTTAAGGGAGGATGTCCTTAAATGCTTCCTGAAGCAAATATGTCTTTAGCATCTTCTTGAAAAAGGAGGCCTGATGGACTTCCACAGAAAGCCCATTCCATAAAGTAGGGGCTATGGCGAAGAAGGCATGATTTCAGGTGACTGTTTTCTTTGCCATCCTTGGCGTAGCAACCTGGAGAGGTAATGCCTGTGATGAACAGCTGGAAGGGACTGGTGTTCTGAGGGACAGATGTATCAACAGAAAACGGGGGCCCAAACCATTAAGGTATTGGAATTCCACAAGTGGGTGTTAAGTTTAGCCCCAGTGGATGTGAAATGAAGCTAATGTACAAATCGTCATCCATGTTCTTCTACCTCTGATATATGTACTTGATTTTCATTTGTAGAGCTGTTTGTCCGCATTTGGCTTAGACTTGCATTAGAGGTTACTGACACAGTATCCAAGTGGTCGTTTTCTGTACAATTTCGGAATTGATCTTCCATCACCATTCCAGCATTTAGTAGGTCCTTTAAAAGGTTTATTTAAAAAACATACAATTGTTAGAATCTAAAATGCCAAACAAATTCTGTAATACACACTTACAGCTGTACCAAAATGCAGCGTTTCATTTTTTTCTACATAGAAAATGAATGGCAACTGTTCAAAAGAAAATATAAGTGTGTAGTCAGGGACACAGTGGGATACAGGAAATAAAACTTCTCCCTTCTCCCAGTGATTCAAGCTATTAACAAATGAGACATCTTGGGTTCTGTTTCTCAGTCACATTACACTGAATGGTAGGCACCAATATATATTCTCTTTCTAATTTGTTACTATTCTATGTTTTTTCAATAAATTGTAATTTCTGCAGTGGTTACTGGATAAGCTGTGTTCTTTTCATCAGGACAAGGATTAGAGTCCCCTGTAATATATGATACAAGAAATATTCTGATCGACCAAACTCTAGAACTGTTTGTGAGTTGATGTTCGATATGGCTCTTTTCTCAATTCTATCTGTGCAGGTAGAGGGAGATTTAGTGACATATTAAGTAATGTTTAAATCCAACGGACAAAAAAAAAAATCAAGAAATAGAAGCTGAAATCCCATTGCTTAGTTTAGTAAGTCAAAATTTGAGTAAGCCCACTGAATCAATGGATCTTACAAAGGAGCTGACTCACCAAATCTCCACTGATTCAAGAAGTCTACTTTAGCTGTAACTTACTATACTAAGCAACAGGATTTCAACCAGAAACTTGTAAATAACTAACCAACTTATTTGTTTATTATACTACCCTTTTAGTGAACACATTACTCTGTGTGAAGAAGAGCTGCAACCAGAATACTATTACTTCAGTGTTTGAGGACAGACAAGTATTTACATGGTGCCAAAAACAAAAGAGCAAAATGAGTAATGGTGGATCTTACCAGAAGTTGCAAAAAAAGAAAGCTATTTTTTACAGTGCTTTAAGAACCAGGAAGAGGGCTAATTAAAAGAGAGAGAGAGAGACAGAGATCTGAGTTGTGAAGTGAGGCAGGAACTGTGGCAGACTGCTGGCAAGTATAAGCCTGTGTACAACAACATTCCTGGTTGCTAACCAGGAGCAGAGCAGACGATCACATGTCCACCTCCTCCCTTTTAGAGTACACATTTTCACTGCCACAATCCAACTGCAGTGAACAGATACATTACCAGAGTCTATCAAACTCAGAGCAAGAGGCAAAGCATCGCTGCTTTTATATTCCTTTTCCTCTCCTTACACCAGTATGGAGAATTGGATCTCAAAAATGGAGGTGGAAAGGGGCAGGAGATGGGCTAAGTGTATGCTTTAATCAGCTGGAATGCTTGCAACAAATTCAATTTTCAGTCACACAGCAGCACCTGTGTCCTAATGTAATTGAACCATGATCTCCCAGAACCAGCTGTACTTGGAGTTTGTTGCAGAGGAAATTGCTGAGGAGTTACCAATGCAGTATGCAGCTGAGTTAATGGATCAAACCAAATGCCTATGCCTTTTATACTTCAACCACACTTTTAAAAAAAATCAGCAAACATAACTTTACATACCTCTTCATAGTGGGATGGTATTCTTAGAGGTGGTTGCCAAAAAGATTTAATCACACTTTTATACTTCCGAATAGCCAACAAACATAAAAATATTGCAACTATTAGGGTAACTAACGATCCAAATATACCTACGATGGAAATAATTCGGCTTGTCTCTGAAAGGAAAAATGTATTAGCGGATATTATTAACATGGTAGTGTTAACCTGACCCAAATTTACTAAAATCTCTCAAGAATCTATACTTGAAAAAGTATTTTCAAGCATCTTAATCTTAACACATGTTCAAATGATGTAATGGAATGTTCACAATCACCTTTTAAAAACACTGATGATCATGACAGTTTATTTATTGTGAGGAAAGGTGAAATACTAGCTGGGAGGCATTTCTCATTGCATTTTGGGACAGGAAAAGCTATTAGAACTGAGATGCACACAGCATTTATTGTGGATCAGTGCTTCACACTGTATGCCTTTGGCAAAAATTAAGGTTGAGGAATGGTACTTGATACAACATGGTTAAAAAAGGGGGTGGAGCTTGGAAAGTTGCTTCTGGGGAGGCATGCTGGCTGGGTTGCTTTGAGAATTCTAGTCCCGAGAAGAAATTTTCTCAATTTATGGGGGAGACAGTGGGCAGTAGTTTGTCTCAATTTCAGATTTTTTGTTTGAAAGAATCCAGTTTTAATTCTTAATGGCAATGAATGACGGATAACAACAATTAAAAGTTGTATTAAAAATTGTCACTGTTATTGCAAATTATTACAGCTTCCTTCTTTTAGGATAAATAAAATATGCGACACAATCCTGAACATGCAGGGCAGAATCCTGTTACTTTCATAAGCCAACATTAAGTCAGGAATCTCACCAGTGTATTGCTGCAAGTTGAGGAGTCAATGTCTGTATTCCTCATTGTGCACCAGTCATATGACTTGGCATGCAATAAGGAATACAAGTCTTGCTTCCTTAATGAGTAACAATTTGTCTCTGAGATTTGTGCCAATTTGACTTACGCTGGCATATGTACCGGTATGTAACATGATTCTGGCCAATAAGTAGAAGAGTACCACTGCTCTTCATCTTAACCCTACACATAATACAAACAGCATTTCATGGAGGTAAGCAGAGCTTGCTTTCATATGATGATTCAATACTGAAGTGTTTAAATCTGAAAATTTAAATCGCAATGAAGTGAAGCAGGAAAAAAAAAGAAGGGAATAAAGCATACAGAGTGAGATGTATAGACTTTTTTCCTACTCTTCTGTCTGAAATTTGAATATATTCTGTAGTGGAAAGACATCACTGACATGTTAACTCCTACTATAATTAGTCACATTTTCATGCTTTTGGGCAGCATGACTTCTGTGCAACACAGTTTCAAACTTGCAGCTCCAAGAGAAAAGAAGTGGGAAGCAGCAACCTTGTTTTGCTTCCTCATATCTTGTGAATGTGAGGGGCTACTGGCCAGTGACAGAGCTACTGCTTGGTACCCAGCAAGCCCCAAGTCCAGTACTCATAATCTCCAAGTAAGATTGGGAAATCTCAGTCTGAATCTCAGAAGAGCCACTGCCATTCAATGTGAACTGGACTGAACGAGATAGAACAACTGTCTTGACCCAATATAAAGCAGCTTCCTATTTTCTCAATTTACACTGTCGCAATCTCATTGTGAGGCACATTGTGTAGCAAAAACTGAATGTCTGATTGAAATTCCTGCCAATACCTAGAGAACTTTCTTGCTAAAATCCTATTGTGTAGTTATGCCAGTAGACAAGTCCCAGCTTGTATTCCTCATTGCACGTCAGTCAAGTGGCTTGGCCCACAAGCCAAGAATCTAAGCAGCAACTTGTTGATTGGAGGGAATTCACTGTTGTGAACTACACCAGTTCCTTTCTACCACTGTAACTATGCAACAGGATTTGGATCTTCGTTCCCCGTCCTACACATTTTAAACATTTTATAGCCAAAAAAGTGTAAAAAACAGCATGAAGACAGTCATGTGTAATAACTGCACATTTACAGACACATATATACCCATTTTATTTTGGGCATATATGTCACAAAGTAGCAATGGGCCGTCAATTATGGTTCTGTGCAAACTATATATACAAGTGCAATTGTTGCACCTGAAAAGCAGATTCCATGCTTCAAGAAAATCTTATACAGAAGTGTTTTCTATTCAGGAAATGCCTGATGTGGCCCTTAAAATATAAAGAATTTAAGTTTCCAACAGCCTGAATGGGAGACATTTCCTTTGGTTATAGTCCCTGTTTCTTCGTAGTCTTAACTCATCATCTTAGACATTTTTTCTACACTGACCCTCTACACAATATTTGGTACACAGATTTTCAAGTTTAGCAAATAAATAAAATTTAAATTTAATAAAACATGCTCAGTGTGGATATGTTATTCTAAAAGAAAAAATTCAGATTTTTAAAATAAAATTCTACATTCAGTGCAGTATTTTTTAACATCTATCACTAGCTGTATAGTTTAAGGTATTTAGCTGCTGCAAACTCCATATTAAGATATGTAAACTATTAAAGAGATGTCATTATAAGATGGTAATACTCATTCAGTTCAAGTTAATCTATTCCTTGAATTCACATCAAAGAAAATATATACCAGTGGTTTGAGTTTCTTTGCAGTAAAGGTCACTGATTTCTCCTTCCTTGTTTTCGAGTGTTGCTTGTACTTGAAAGCAGTACTCTGTCCTTTCCTTTAGATTCTTGAATTTGATTTCTGTATCCTGTCTGTGAATTTTCTGCTGTACAGGAGGGAGAGGTTACATGGCAGTAATGGTAGCCAAACTGACTTAACATCTGTTTCACATGGGTTAGTTTGGCTCTATGCAGGCAAAGAATAATGTTCCAGTTTATACACAAGTCCCATTTATCTAGAACAAATTTGCTCTAATCCCACTAAATTCTACAGAACTTTCCCCAGAACTCCTATTGACTACTGCAAATATACACTACAAAATATCTTAGTTATAGTAGCATGAAGAACTAGGATAACATCACAGCAAGAGACACCTAACATCATGGTTTACTATGTTGTGCTGTTGATAACTTTCTTCCCAAGCTCAAAGCTCTAGTTTTAATACCCTATGATTCAACATTCCCAATATGTTTTCTATTTTTGCAAATTATAGGTCTGTGATACTTCCTTCTTATGTGTGTATGGTGCTACTTGGGCTCTATAAAGACAAGAACTTGTAGAACTACAATCACTATTAGAATATGTGACAATGCAAACAACATATGGGTAATAAATATATAGCTAAAGAGCTCTCAGACCCAATCAGAAAAAAAGACAGGTATTCTCTTCAGGTCTTCCAAGTTAACAATACTCTGTGGAATACTTCCTAATATTTTCAGAAAATTCCTACTTAAATAGTCTGAACAATTTTCTCTAGAACAAATTCTACAGCTGGTTGGAACCCCTCTGGTTATATAGTTACTAGACACAAGTGCTTCATATTTGTTTCTCAGGTATACGAATTGTTGAGATTTTGATATGAAAATGTATTAAATATTAATGTTGTATAGTTAAATGTAAAATGGCTGATTTTACCTGAGTCACTGTACTGATTGTATTCAGGTGTGGGTATCAAGGATTAAGACAATGTTGTACAGCTGTGGTACATGATGAAACTTTGTGTAACAGAAAATGAAGTAATGTATTTTCTGATTGGTCACAGAACTGTACATAAGTCATGTGTAAAATGAACGTCTTTATCTGCTGTAAGTCAGATCACTTTTTCCTATGCTGTGTGTTGCTTCATGTCACGTTATGCTGCCAGAGGAATGTCTATTCTCTATGTATATATGTAAATAGACTAAGTTGTTGGTTTTACTCTCTCAGTGTCATAGTGTCATAAGTATCTCTGCTAATCAATATCTCCTTACTCTGCTGATGTTATGAGAATACACGTTATAATCAAAATTCTCGATCCACGGCACTTGCGGTGCCACGGGAGCTCAATTCCCACCCCACAGAACCAGCTGGGCCACTCAACCATCTCCAAGCAGGGGTTGGGTCCTTCCACAGTACCGTCGCTCCAATCTGGGAATGAGCCCATGCTGCTCGCTCTTACCTGCCTCCTCATGCAGCTGACCACCGATCAGCTGAGTGAGGAGACTCCCCGTCTTGCCTCCTTGCCACAGTGGTTGGCTTCGTGGCGAGGCGGGGAAGAGCCAGTCGGGCTCCTTCCTGGATTGGTGCAACAGTGCTGTGGAAAGACCCTACCAATGTGCAGAGCTAGGTGAGTGGCCTGGCTGGTTCTGGGGGTGGGAATTGGGCCCCTGTGGCACCTATGGTGCCACAGGTCATATCTGTATTTCCAGTATACAAATTAGAAAAGTAGCTGTATTCCCAGCTACATTAGAAAAGAATTGGCAAGCGAAGGTACATACATTTATACTTGATGACTTCTCCCCGTAGTATATTACGTAATCAAAATTCATTGAATGCTCTGTGGGAGGCAAAAACCTTAGAAGTATTGAGTTTGCTTCTGAGGTTACATTTATTGCTCGTGGAGGTCCCAAGATAGCTAAAACAGATAATGTCAAATAAATATAAGTTAAGCACATTTTCTAAATGTTTTAATTAAACCTTTTCTAAAAGTTTTAATCAAAAGTTTCACATCTACTTGTTTCAATTAAAAAAGAATTAGATCTGCACTGACAAAGAAATGCTGACTTGTAGCATTTTTCTGCCAATGTCACTTAAGTAAGCAGGTTAAATACTTGCGGAAATAATAGAGCCCAGAGCTATTACACTGGAGATGTAATGATGATCACAGCCACAATGGTATCAGAAAACTGATTGCCCTTCCTCATGCACACCAAAGTATTCTCCATGTAGGATTTGGTAGCACACTGGAAGTGACTGGTGTTCTCCACATTTCTCCATAAGGAAACTATTGTGTGAATTGAGATATTTAATACCAGCACGTATTGTAGTTCCATCTATTATTTCCTTACACAAACATGTAGGTAATATATGAATATTTCTATGCACTGCGAAAAATGGGTCAGTCAACAGAGCTGTAAAAAACTTTTGAGACCATGCAAAACTAAAACCAGAAATAAAAATATATCAAATGCTAACCATACCACAACCATGCCCCTGTATTTGAAATGTTAAGAAGGGCCTTCACAGCATACTTCTGCATATACAGCTGTGTTAGTCTACAACTGTAAACAGAAAAGTGTTGTCAAGAACTAAAAAGTCTGCTATGGCATAACCCTGCATGAACTAGAGATCATTTCAACAGATGTACAAATTTTATGAAAGCTTATGGTATAATACATTCTTTAGTCCTTAAGACGCTAAAAGACAGCACAGGATAGAAAGTAGTGCCTATTCTTTGAATTTCAATTCCACAAATTTTAATTTTAAGTAAAGCAATGAAAAAATTCCAAACGTACTGAATGTAACCACTGAAATAGAATGAAAGAAACATACCGTCTTTTGCTGCTTGAAAGGGACCAGCTTCACTCCAAGCAGATCTTAATTCCCCTTGTTCAGCTCTAACACGTAAAATGATTCTACAAAAAGGCTTGGTATCAAAAGCACATTCATGCTTCATAATATTTGTACAGTTCATGTCTTCCCAATGTTCCACTGACTGACTGCAATATAACGCAAAGGCCAGAAAATTAGTGGAATTTCTTACAGTTTTTTTTTTCATGATAAGAGTTGATTTTTGGTAAGTGTTTACTTACACACGACGTTGAATACTATATAACACTGTACCATTGATATTCTGAACTGGAGACCATCTTAATACGTGCTTAAAATTGTAGGACTCAATCCTCACATTCTGTGGTGCTGGTAAGACAGAAGATTCTAAAAAGAGTGGGGGGGGGGAACAGGGGAGAAAAACAACATTTAAACACACATGTCTCCGAACACATTATAATAGAAACCATAAAAATCATGAAAGGATCTTATTTCTGATATTGATAAAATATGCCTTGGGATTATCATATTTACATGTGACCTTGGTATGGAAGTTATATAGTGACACCCCAAATTACACCCAGTATGATTTGTGTCACTACATTAAACTACATGGCTGCCTGGACCTTTATAAATGTGCATCCACCTTTAGTGAGTGTAGCACCACTTCTCTGTAATGGGCTTTTAACTTCAGCCACTGATGCTCCAGTGTGTATATCTTTGCATCCTGCCCTACCTCCAAGGAACTCAGATCAGCATACCCGGGATTCTCCCCCCCCCCCCCCGCAACATATTGACCCTTCAGAGCCAAAGCTAGCAGAGGCAACTTCCAAGATTGTTCCTGGAGTTGCCAGCTTACACTTACACCAGTCTGTTGACATATATTGTATGTGTGCACCTTCAATGTTATTCCAGACTTGTTAACTTACATTTATACTATTTTGTTAATTTACATTTGTATATAATATATTTCTCTAAGTAGCACTGAACACTTCTGAGAAACCTGAAATTCTTACAAGAGTTTGACTTTCAGCCTGTAAAGATAATATTATGTGAGGACTTGTTCTTTCTCTCTCTCTCTCTCTTTTTGTTTATCCACGTAAGAGGTGAGGAAGCAGATACATATAGGGAGAGAGTGGAAAAGTGCTTGGAGAAAAGGGGTCCTAAAAGAAAGTAGGTGAAAGGTAGAAAAAAATTAAAATCCCCAAAGCCCAGAGGAACGGCAAGTTGGAGGGAGATCTTATACCCAGTAACAAGGGATTGTGCTAGGGAATTATGCTACTGGTCACACATCCCTGGCATGACTCACAAAGCACCAGCAGAAGTGTTTCAGGGACAGCGCTTTTGCCTCAGCATTAGTGCAACTACTGCATACAGAACCTTGAGCTGTGTGTGTGCAGTTGTGCAATTGGGTTTTGGCCTATGACACAGAGTAGGAGCTCCATGTCCAAGTGGGGATTTGAAGCCATTAAGACAGCTCATAATGACACAATAGTCACCATTAAAAATAAAACATAATATTAAAAAACAATTTAACACATATTAGAGACCACTATTAAAATTGCTTTAAAAACATTTTTTTAAAATCCCTGAATCTATTAAATATAGCATTGTTAAAAAACCCACACTTACCCAATCACTTAAAAGCCTGCCTGAAAAGTATGGTCTCTGTCAGCTGGCAGAGAAAGGTGAGAGGGAGAGAGTCAACCTGGCTTCTCAAGGAAGGGCATTCCACAACCTGGGAGCAGCCCCTGAAAATGCCCTCTCTTGGTTGGTGGGACTGAGAAAAGGACCTCCGCACAAGAGGTTTGGGATTTGATAACACCATTATGCTAAAAGCTGAGGGGGCTCATCTGGGGCAATACATCCTTCAGATAGCCTAGACCCAAGATATGGGGCTTTACAGGTCATTACCAGCATTTTGATGTGGCCTACAAATGGACTAGTTACCAGTGAAACTGTAGTACGGGAGTTATATGCACCCAGCACCAGTCCGCATTCTGGCTGCAGCATTTAGAACCTGCTGAAGTTTCCAAATATTCTTCAAAGGCAGCATCTCACGTACACCACATTGCAGTAATCCAAACAGAAGGTAAAGCGTGTGTCATCATAGCCAGATCAAACATCTCAAGGAACTGTGCAAATACACTCCTGCCCATTGTTGAGGCTCAGGGCTGAATCCTGGAATACACTTAAGAAGTGGACCTGATTTTCAGAGGAAGTGTAACCCTATCAAACAGAGACTGAAACCCTACTTCCTGATCTTGCTTTCGGCCAGCCAAGAGCACCTCTATCTTGCCTGTACAACATTTCACTTTGTTCGCCCTAATCCAGTGCATTATTGACATCAGACATTGGTCTAGGCCCAGAACAGCGTCTGTGGAATAAGATGCCAAAAGGTGATAGAGTTGGGTATCATCACCATATTGGTGGTACCAAGACCCTAACCTCTGGACAACCTCTCCCAGCTGTTTCATACACATGTTAAATAGCATGAGGGACAGAACAGAACTCTGGAGTAGCCCACAAGCTAATGGTCAGGGTGTTAAATCAGGATAGTCCCAGCACCACCTTCTGAGCTTGGTCCTGCAGAAGGGACTGGAACCACCATAAAACAAAGCCCATCCAAGAAGGAGAACATCAATGATACTGAAACCTGCTGAGAGGTCCAACAGGGTCACATTCTTCTTGTCCAGTTCCTGGTGTAAGTCATCCACTAAGGTGACCAAAGCCATCCATGTTCCATAACCAGGCTTGAAGCCAGACTGAAATGGATCTGGAAATGTGCTTCATTCAAGAACCCCTTGAGCTGAGAAGCTACCACACACTCTAGTACTTTGCCCAAAAATGGAGTACTGGAGACTGGTCATTCTTCCTTGAAATCTTATTTCTTCGTAAAGGTAGTGGATGGATAGAATGGATAGAAACTGATTTTGAGCTGGGGGAATTCAATAAAATAAGAAATCCCAATTGCTCAGAGATCTGGAAAGACCCACAGGAGTCTCTCTGGCAGGACACTGAGATAGAGGACATGAACAGAGAAAGGCAGATTTTGAGAGAAGGTGTGGAGTTTCAACAAAAAAAGCCACTTTTTATTTAAAATAGCATAGCAATGGCTGAAGCCCTCCATTTTGGAAAAATAGATCAGGAAAAAGGTATGACCCACCTATAGAAACACTTCTGAGTTGGGTGATACCTTTACTGGGTCATTAAAAAGTTGAAATGTTTTAGAGCTCTGCTTCTTTCCTGTTCCTCAAATTTTGTATCCTCTTTGCCTGACAAAGAGTTCTTTGGGAACTCAAAACTTGCCTTGTTTGTAACTTTTTTGGGTAGCCTGATAAGGGTTTTACCCAACCCAGAATGCTGCCGCTAATTCAGGAACGCAAGTCGTTACAGGCAATGTTCTCTTGTGGGATTTCCTGGATGTCAGCCTAGTGTCTTCGTTTCAACAAAATGAGCTGCAAAAATCAGTGTATGTATCAGAAACAGTGTTCCTTACCCAGGATGCGACTACATTGGCAAGCTTAATCTCTCTGATGTAGCTTGGTTTGCAGTCTCTTTTTGTGACTGCATAAGGGACCACATGAAACCTTCCAGTGGTTTCGGTGCCAGTGTCCACACTGGCCCCTCAATCTGATGTGGTTCAATCTGTGCCCACAGCTGCCCTTGTTCTGATACTGTGCTCTACCCAGCTCACCTCTTATGGTTTGCCATTAAACTACTGGGACAGTTTGAAGGGTTACACAGCAACAGGGGGAAAAGGGCAGTTTCCCAAAGTTTTCCATACACATATAAACATAAACACATGCCATGGAAACATTGTCGTCTGCTGGAGTTTGTCTGAGTTGTTCCAATTTTATATCGTTTCTTATATTTTACTTCCCCCCCCCCCCCGTTTGTGTGGAGATGATCTAGCACTAGTTCATTTTTAAAGAATTAAAAGAAAATAGTTCAGGGTAACTAGGGGAAAAGATTGCAGGGGTGGGTGTTTCCAGTGTCCCAAAACATCATGCCCCATCTTAGTATATCAGCAGGAAAGCACCCAAAGTCACACACCTTGTCCTTTTCTAAAACGAAACAAATGATCACATAGGCAAAACACCATTGGGATTATTGTGGGGTAAGAAAAAGGTAGAAGCCCCCAGCAGAAGGGGAAAATATCCAGATTGGAAGGAGAAAAGGTCAGGCTGATTTGCATTGACCTTTAGGTCGTGTGAATATTAAGAAATACTTCAAATTCACTCGTGTCAATTCCAGAACAAACTGGAAAGTATTTTCCAATGTAGCCACAACAACATCGTTTCTAACAGATAAATGTTTTTAAAAATCGACTTAGGCAAGTGAAAAACCTCTCCTCGTCCTACTCACATGCCCTTGCATGCTCTCAGCCACCCCATGGATCTTCATACTAAAAGTATACGCTTTGCCCCCACATTTTATGCAGGCGAGGTATCAGGTGTCTTTTGCCCGCTTGCCCTCCTCGGTGGGCAGCTGAGGGGCTCTTGCGTCTTTAGCAGCTACACACAGGAGCTCCGTAGGTGTAACTTTGGACAACAACTGTACACCGTCTGCAATTCCAACAGCCCAGAAACAACCTCGCTCGAAAGAGGCAGAAACGCTGCTCGAGTCCGCGAAGCCCAAACCTAGGCCCGTCAAGGCTTGCACAAATGACGCCAGCACTGCTTCCTTATTGCCTGAAACAGCCCCACGGAGAGTGTTCCCCCCCCCCCCAGCACTGGAAAGTACCTGGGGCGGGCGCAGAAAGCAGCGGCACCGGATCGCAGAGCCAGAGCCAGAGCAGCAGCGGCGGCGGCGGCATCCGAAGGCGCCGCATGGCCGCCGAGCTCCCTCCTCTCACGCGCCTCCAGGCGGGAGCCGCCGCTCTTCCCTCGCCTCAGCCGCCATCTCCCCGCCTGAGCTGGCAAGACAAGACAGCCGAGGCCGAGCCTTCGCAAACCCGGCGGCGGGGGTGGCGGTGTTAACGGGGCTGTGTAGAAAACCCTTCCTGCTTTGCCCGGCCACGCCCCGGGCGCCTTTCTAGCGAAGCCCAGCCTCTTCCCGGCTTCGGCTGCGGTTTGTCCCTCCGGTTAAGGCGGCGCAGAGGGCGGGCGCTTCACGAATCGGGTCGGGTTGCGTTTCTGCGTAGTGCTGTCGTTGCGCACGATTGCACTACTAAGATAAAATAAATCGTTTAATTCCTAGGCATTTTTAACACACAAACACCCCTTCAGAGTTAGCCCCTTTTGCCAGCAGGGAAGCGGGCGCTCAGTTGGGGAAGTGGTCCAAGCGCGACACCCGCTCTTTGGAGGGCAGCGGCGGCGGCAGCGTTGGAGCCGCTACCGTTGCTTCCTGCGCAAATTGGACCCCCTGGAATGGAGTTGGACTCCCCTATCCGCGGGGGATCCGTTCCAAGCTCCCCGCCCCCCCCTCGCCCGCGGATGCTGAAAAATGCAGATTGTAGAAAACGCTATTATAATAGTCCTTTCATGAGGAAATGAAGGGCACTGTAGTTTTTGATGGCTCAACATCAGATCCCTTGGGCATCCTAAGCGGAGTGAAACAGGGCTGTGTCCTCGCGCCAACCCTGTTTGGGATCTTTTTTTTTGCTGTCATGCTGAAGCAGGCTTTTGAAACTACAACAGAAGGTGTCTATCTCCGGACTAGATCAGATGGAAAGCTCTTTAATCTCTCTAGATTGAGAGCGAAGACCAAAGTCCAGCTGAAATGCATGCGGGACTTCCTCTTAGCCGATGACGCAGCTGTTGTTGCCCATTCTGCTGAAGATCTCCAACAACTCATGAATCGTTTTAGCAAGGCCTGCCAAGATTTTGGACTAACAATCAGCCTGAAGAAAACACAAGTCATGGGCCAGGGCGTGGACTCACCTCCCTCTATTACCATCTCCATGCAAGAATTGGAGGTTGTTCATGACTTTGTGTACCTTGGCTCAATGATCTCTGACACTCTCTCCCTAGATGTCGAGCTGGATAAATGCATTGGCAAAGCAGCTACCATGTTCTCTAGACTCTCAAAGAGAGTATGGCTCAATAAGAAGCTGACGGCATATACCAAGATCCAGGTCTATAGAGCCTGTGTCCTGAGCACACTCCTGTACTGCAGTGAGTCCTGGACCCTTTGTGCACGGCAGGAGAGGAAGCTGAACACGTTCCATATGCGTTGTCTCCGATGCATTTTTGGCATCACCTGGCAGGACAAAGTTCCAAATAGAGTACAGTGATGCCTCGCGCAATGAAAAACTCGCAAGACGAAAGCGTTTTGCGATTTTTTGGGTGACTCGCAAGACAAATTTTTCTATGGCCATGCTTCGCAAGACGAATTTTTTTGCACTTCTTTAAAACTTAAATTTCAATGCATTCCTATGGGAAACCGCGCTTCGCAAGATGAAATTTTCGCAATACGAAACGACTCGCGGAACGAATTATTTTCATCTTGCGAGGCATCAGTGTAGTCCTAGAACGAGCTGGAATTTTAAGCATGTATACATTACTGAAACAGCGATGTCTACGTTGGCTTGGGCATGTCGTGAGAATGGCTGATGGTCGGATTCCAAAAGATCTCCTGTATGGAGAATTAGTGCAGGGAAATCGCCCCAGAGGAGAGACCACAGCTGCGATACAAGGATATCTGCAAGCGGGATCTGAAGGCCTTAGGAATGGACCTCAACAGATGGGAAACCTTGACATCTGAGCGTTCAGCCTGGAGGCAGGCGGTGCATCATGGCCTCTCCCATTTTGAAGAGACCCTTGTCCAGCAGGCCGAGGCCAAGAGGCAGTCCCGAAAGCAGCAAAATCAGGGAGCTGGACAGGGGACAGATTGTATTTGTCTTCAGTGTGGAAGGGATGGTCACTCTCGAATTGGCCTTCTCAGCCACACTAGACGCTGTTCCAAGACCTCTATTCAGAGCACGTTACCATAGTCTCTCGAGACTGAAGGATGCCTAATCTAATTTAATTACAGTGGTGCCTCGCAAGACGGTTTTAATCCGTTCCGCGAAAATCGCTGTCTTGCGAAAACATCGTCTTGCGAAACGCGGTTCCCCATTGGAATGCATTGAAATCTATTTAATGCGTTCCAATGGGGAAAAAACATCGTTGTCTTGCGGAAAAAACTGTCTTGCGAAACGCGGTTTCCCATAGGAATGCATTGAGATCTATTTAATGCGTTCCTATGGGGGAAAAAAGACAGAACAAAGTCAAATTTGGTTTACAAAGGGTTTATTAAGTGCTCTTTAACATCATAAATACTGTACAGGTGATTTCAAAAATTTCAATCAATAAACTTTAACTTTATAAATATCATAGAAAAACATTTAAAAATCAACAAACATGAGGCAGGAACATCTGCCTTCATTGAAACTGAACAGAAACAGTCACTAACAGTCATTGGATTGTGCAAAACTCTTCACAAATTGCATAAACATACAGAAACTCTTCACAAAGTGCATAAACATACAGAAACTCTTCACAAAGTGCATAAACATACAGAAACTCTTCAGAAAGTGCATAAACACACAGAAACTCTTCACAAAGTGCATAAACATACAGAAACTCTTCACAAAGTGCATAAACATACAGAAACTCTTCACAAAGTGCATAAACACACAGAAACCAACAGTACAGAAACTTTTTACATTTCACATTTTAAAGTGAACAAGTGAGGCTCTAAACCACCAGGACCAGTGTTTCAATTCAGGAAACTGGAGGCACACAGAACTGTCCCCACAAAGAAAAAAAAAATTGGCATTAAAAACCCCCCACTACCTAGCAGAAGCTAACCCCCTAACTTCCCTGTGCAAGTTACCAAAGAAATACAGTACAGTAAAAAAAAAAAAACACTTGGCATGAAACCCCCACCCACCCACACAGGAGAACAAATGCAGACCTACCTTTTGCTGGCCAAAAAGTTCTTGAAAACTTCAACTTCACCAAAGATCACTGCAACTTCTTCAAAGACAGGATGCCCCACAGCACAGACCACAGTTGCTCCTGGAACTCCACGTGGAAAAGTGAACCCAGGCTGCATTGGGGAGGGTTTTTAAACCTTCCCGGCACAAGGCACAATGCATCCTGGGTATTAACGGTTGAAATTTGAACAAAAACAAAAACAAAAAAAAAACCCTGCAGAAAAAATCGTCTTGCGAAGCAGCTGTCAAAAAAAAAAATCGTCTTGCAAAGCATAGACCCAACATCGTCTAGCGAAATTCCTCCATAGGGAAAACCGTCTTGCGAAGCGCCACAGCGATCGCAAAAACCCATCGTCTTGCGGATTCCTCGTCCTGCGAGGCAATCGTCTTGCGAGGCACCACTGTATAATAGTGAACACTATATGTAGCATGGTCTCTGTCTCCATCTAGTGGCCAGTTGTGGTAACTTCATTGTTAGAAATACAGTGGTGCCTCAACTTACGAACTTAATTGGTTCCGGAACTCCAGTCGTAACTCGAAATGGTCGTAAGTCGAAGCACCATTTCCCATAGGAATGCATTGAAATGCAATTAATCCATTCTGACTGAAGGAAAAAACAAACAAACAAACAAAAAAAACCCACTGCAAGATCCGTCGGAAACGTGATTAATCCGTTCCGGCCGAAGGGGGGGAAAAAAAGGAAGAAAAGCAAACAAACCGTGCAAGACCCATCGGAAATGCAAAAAAAGCAAAGCAGAAAGCAAACAAACTGTGCAAGACCCATTGGAAATGGGGAAAAAGCAAAGCAGAAAGGAAACAAAGCATGCAAGACCCATCGGAAATGCTAAAAAGGCAAGGCAGAAAGCAAACAAACCGTGCAAGACCCTTCAGAAATGCAAAAAAAGCAAAGCAAAAAGCAAACAAACCCCACAAAATTTTGCGGCCGGAACTGGTCGTAACTCGAGATGGTTGTATGTCAGGACATTCGTAAGTCGAGGCACCACTGTATATATATTGGGATATTTGCTTTAATATTTTTAATATTTTCAGACTGTGGATAATTGAATCAGCAAATACTGATTCCACAGTTGGGGGGTGTGTGTCCTTCTGTATGTGAGTCCCTTGGGATGGAGAGAGTGAATGAAGCCTTGCATTTGGGCTGCTACCAACCTGTTACCCAGCGGGTGGAAGAGGAAGCAGTTGCTTTTCCCCTTGCTGCTTGCCAACTCCTTTGCATGGCGGTGGCAAGGTGAGGGTGGACCACTTTCCAGTTGGACCCCCATTCCAATTGAGGGAGAATCTGAGTGGCACTCAACAAGACTTGGTACACAGGGGTGGGGGCCCTAAAGATGGCAAAGGCCAGATCAAAAGTATTTCTTTCCTCTTCGGACCTTTTCCCACCAAACATACAAAACACTGTTTAATCCACAGTGTATCTACTGAGTTATAAGCTTTCATGCAACGGTTTTCAGGTATGTGAAGCTCACCTCATACCTAGCAGCCCTTGGTGAGCCAAGCAGCAAATGCCTCATCCCAGAATTTCTGGTGGGGGTGGGATGCTCCAGTGGTGAGCCATCTAGGCTGTGCATCTCTGCTCAGAAAGCATTCAAATACCCTGCTGTTTAAATGACAACCTTGGAAAAGGTTAGTAAGCTGGGTGGGAATGCTTGCCAGCTAGAGATTCCCGATCCTTGAGGTAAGGGGATTGAAGAGGGTCAGATGGGAGACAGCTGGAAACATGTTTCTCTACCCCTACCAATAGCTAGTTATATATATATTTTAAAAAATAAACAAGTAAAATCAAAGGCATTCTGCCTAAAAGCAAGCACAAAGAAAGGAGTTTAAACTGAAAATAGCACGAATGATACACGACTGATCTGTATGTACATACTCAGTGGGAAAAAATGGCAAACTGCACTGTGGCATTTCAGACAAAATGTGAAAGATACACATTTTGAGCATCATCTCCCCAAACATGCAAAAAAAAAAATTCTCTCCAAATAAGACCAACCCATATACCAAGGAAAATGGCTGTAAAAATTTATCTGTTGTGCTGGTTCTGTTGGCAGGGAGTTTTTATGTAAAGAAGCACCCAAATATGTGATCCTTCAACTGCAATCTTCAGTGCTCCAATGTGTGTTGCATGGTAGAAAATCTGATTTGATCTGGAAGTTGAATCCCCAACATATTCCCTTCATACTTTTTAATACAGACACACACACACACACACACACACACACACACACACAGAGGGGGGGGGGTGCATTGGGCTACATATGTTTAAATGGCAACAACAACCCACACTATTATTTTCTTTATTTCAGTTTTCACCTATCTTTTATTAGTATTGCTTAAGATACCACTATTACCTTCCATCTATGTTGGAGAACTTTGTAATGTGTTAGTCACCGGGTGGACTTCCAGTTTAAAAATCAACCCTGTGTGTAGATTGAAGAACACCTTCCATTGCCAGGGGTGTGATTGGTGAAAAGATCCCTGGGTTCGAGATTATCTGGCAGACATAATCTCAGGAATGTACAGATAGGAAGGTCTGTAGTCAGTAAAGTAGTAGGGGCTTGTTTGTTTTGCATACAACCCATCTAGACAAGCTACTCTGGGCGATTCACAACACAATCAAACAGAAAACATCAGAACAAATATAAGATAAATTCCACATATAAAACATCATAAAATATAACAACAGTTAAACAATGACACATTAGAACATTAGATATTTAAGTCATTAAAGTGGCAGCACGATTGTCTTAAGGTCAGTAATTTCAAGGGGTTTCCATTGATGGAAATGCCTGTCTAAACAGCCAAGTTTTAAAAAGCTTTTTAAAACGTCAACAGTGAAGGGGCTAGGCAGATGCCCACAGGTAGTTAACTCCATAGTCTGGGTGTGACCACCAAGAAGGCCCAGCTTCTAGTCCTCTCCCTCCAGGCCTCTCTTGGGGTCAACACCTTCAGACAACCTGCCTGGGATGAACGTGCTGTAAGACAAGCAGTTCTTGGTGGAAGAAGGTGTTCTGCCAGGTACCAACCTTTTTGGACCAGCTAATGGCACAGGTGTTCTCTCAGAATCACTGACGTGGGCACTCAGTCACAAAGTACCCATTCCACATAAAGTAAAATGATGTTGTTAAAAGAATAACAATTTGCCCAAGAAACTAAGTACAAAGCAGAGGTAGAGCCCGGGCACCAGAACAGCATTTCTTATTTTTTTTGCACAGCACTTCTGATGTTTTGGTTTTTTAATCTCTCTCCATCACCTGTTTCACAGAGGTAAACAGCTGAGGCTCAGAGACAAATACTGTAACTTGGACAAAAAATAAAGACAGAGGTGAGACTGGAAGTGTATTTGCCACTCCTCCAAAAGGCACCACAAAACACCCTTTCCACAGAAGGCAGATAGGTGGTGCTCAGAGTAGGGCACACAGAACATGCACACACGTCCCATGCACAATAGCCACATACAATTCCAGGCACTGCAAATACACACCACACCCTGAAAGACACACAAACACACAAAGCATACACATAGCACAGACCAAACCCTCATTTCTGATCCCTGCCATTCCTTCTAGCTCTCCAGAGTATTTACCATCCCCACCCCTAAATGTCAGCTTACCTTTTTCCTTTTCTGATGGCTGAACATATAAAGCACTGAGCTGCAGCTCATTCAAGAACAGAGTCCTTGGGAGCTCTGGTGCAAACAGGACCCTGTACATTGCCAATAGACCAGTGACTGTACTTGCTTAGAAACAGAATGGACAACTTTCTTCCTCTAGTCAAGCTGTTGAATAACGGTGGGCTGTTGAAAAAGTTGATGCCTCCCTGCCTCTAGTCCAGTTCTCCTCCATTAGCTGCTCATAATAGCAAAATGAGGATCTCCCATGTTGCTTGAGTTCACAAGATGGAAGTTAGTGCTAAGATTAGGTAAAAGCCCTGTGGCAAAATCTGTACTCCACTTCTGATTCTGTATACATGTGAATGCGAGCAAAGGAAGAACAGAGGGGATGCTTTGGAGATCCATGATGGCATAAATGTCCATGTGCCTCTCAAAACACATCTAGCAAGTCTGATATGAAGACCAAATGAACAATGGCATATGATTCTGCGCTGAGAGATGCTGGATGTACGTCTCCTTTGATGAACTGTGATGCAAATATTGGCCAGAAAATAAAATAGGTCAATGTGTTGTGAATATTAGCAATTAAGTGGGAGATAAATGATGTGGGAATGAATTTAGCAACATAAATCAGTTTTTGCTTACCATTATTCAAGTATATATTAATCATAAGTACACTGTTTAAATGTATAAAATTCTGTTTGTGGGCTACTCAAGTCTAAGCTTACAAGTAGGGGATGACATGTCCGAATGCATTGCCAAGATCCTTGCATGTTAGGAAAAAATAGTAAAGTATACAGGGAATGTTCTAAAGTAGTTCCTTCTACAACAGGCTATTTTTCGACATCCAGAAGTATATGTGTGTTGAAACTTGCAAAACATGCAGTTCCTACGTGATAGCTAAATGCAGTAGCAATCTAGGAACAACCATTCTTCTCACTGAAAAGCTTTCAGACAAATCTCCTTGTGTTCTGGAGCTTGTGATACCACCCCCACAAATCCCTATCGCATGTTTCTACTGTAAGTACAGTAAATGGTAATGGTGAAGGATTATATTTTATAGCTACTCCTATCTACATGTTTTTGTACTGTGTAACGCCTTACAGGGACTAGGCTGCCTGAAGGAGAAATTAGAGATGAACCACATTGGTCTACCATGATTTATTTGTGAATATGGCATATGGAAGCAAATAAAATAAACATACATGGACTGAGGAGTACCTTGTAACAAGAAGTAAATATTACTAAAAACACATGATCCAATTTGGTACACATGCGAGATCCACTGGGGTTAATTTAAGTTCCTTTCAAGGGAGCAGGTTTGGTTAGAACAGAATATCCTTAGCTCATTTTGTTCTTGCAATTTAATACAAATGGTCAAGAGCATTTCTTTCTCTTAAGGATTTAGTCATACATAAACATACTGTTCAAAACAACCAGCAGAAGAATAGCACAGATTTCTTTGTTGCTTGTTACAATATGGGTAAGTGAATGAGTAAGTTAAACATCATGTGGGTTTCACTATTACAGCAAATGGGTTTTAAAGTTGATGTACTTCCTGTTCTATATCCTGAGTATATAAACACAGCAAACAGGAAGATAGTGCAAACTTAATTGCATCCTGACTGCAAAGCACAAGCAGAACATTTAATAAGGAGCAGATTAGAACAATTACAGCCATATAGTTAATATTTGCATGTTGTTAAGTCAATGCCATTTTATGATGGCCCTTTCCAAGATTTTCTACGTATAGAATGCTCAGAAGTGGTTTAACATTCCCTTCTTTTCAGAGCACTCTGGGACTGGATAGCTTGCCTAAAACCATGCATGTGTATCACGATTAAGAGCCCAAAATTTTGACAAATAATGTTCTTAGTATCTTATGGCTAGTTTAAACAGTAGAGGCATTGCTGATCATCGCTGTTACAATCAAGTTAGGCACGTAGATCTAATTGAGGTCACAGGTGGGGCACCATTTTGGACCTGTGGTCGCATATGGACTTTTGAGAAAGTGCTGCAAACATTAAAAAAAAGCTGCTATAGGCAAGAAATAGTAAAATGGTTGTGATTGGGTGTGTGAGCAATCACAAAACTTGCTACTTCAACAGAACAGCCATTTCCATCGAAAGACAAACTGGTCAGGCTAGGACTGCGGTTCCCAACCTTGGGGCCCCAAATATTCTTGGACTAAAACTCTCAGAAATCTTCGCCACTAGCTGTGCTGGCCAGGATTTCTGAGAATTGTAGTCCAAGAGCATCTGGGGACCCAAGGTTGGGATCCACTTTAGGGGACTAACACACTCTTCTAGACTCTCAGCTTGCTGTTCCAGCAAAAACATCTATTTTACATTAAGGCAAAACAGTGACCCTAAATCACTTTTATTGAAAGTCCTCCAAAATGAATTTATCTAAACTTTCTCAAAACTGCAACTCTCAAATAATTCCCATAACACAAAATGCCACAAATTAGTATCCCATACTACCAGCATGTGCCATGTTCAGGTGCACATGCATACACATGTGTATATACCCTTCACCTATTCATTCATTATACAAATGCTATACATAAGATGATGCACTACCATTGGCTTTTGTTATATTGCTACTGCCTGCTACTCTTCCTCTCTCCATGGTCTGTGGTTTTGCCCCATTTCTCTCCCCTGTCCCTGAAAGGACTGCTTCCCCATTTTTCTTTAAAATCCTGCCACATGTTTGTAAAACAGTACAGCCTGGGCCTGCAGGTGCCCCATCCTCTTCCTTTCTGCTGCCCAAAGGCATTCTGAGCTATGTATGGATAGCTGGACCTCTGTGGCTTCAAAACTGGAGGAAAAAATACCATGCTTTTTAAAAAGATCACACAAGAGTCCTTGCAGATGTTAACAGCCCCAGGTCTTGCTGCTAGTTTCTTGCTTTGTAGTTCAGCATTAAGCATTTTTACTTGAAAATAAATCTCATGATGTCTTAGGAAAAAAAGACCCCATTGCATTACACTGCACAAGCAGGTCCTTCTTATTACAAAGAAGAATCCTTAAATTTGTCAGAACATAGTATTTTCTTACACATGCTGTTAAGTAAAGCATACGATTGCTTGTTCCTTCACACATCACAAAAGAATTAACAAGCACATGTCTCCCCAGCAAATCAGATAATGTATGCAGAGGAGATGTGCCTTGGCATGCTTGTCGTTCTTCAATTCCAGTTACTATTTCAATGTACACAGACACACTGTATTGTGATGATCCATGCTATGCACCTGAATGATTTTAACATACCATCCTTTAGATATCCTTGTATCTGAGAATATATAATGCGTAGGAGCCTGTCACTTGCTCACTTTTTCTCTCCCCCACTCACACATACAGAGGTATGCACACTCAAACAGAGCCATGCACACTTGCCTTCCACATTCTTTGCTTTCATAAGCTTAATCACAAAAGTTACATATGACATTATAGTCTTCATTTTCACTATATTATTTTATGCTTTATTTGCTTTTGTTTATTAAAAAATATTTACACAGAGGCACTTTTAAAATAAAAAAATGGGTAAAAATACGCTGCTTGTGTGGTCTGAGACAATTCCCTCCAATCAAAAAATAAGACTAAAACATTATGTGCCATGGCCCCCTTTTCTTCTTCTATGCCTAGAAATAGATGCAGATACACAAACATTTTATCTCAAGATCATACACATATAGTAACTATCTCAGGAGCCCAATTTCAGCAAAATCAGCTTTTACAGATGATGTGGAGATGACGATTAACACAATGGGACTGAATAAGGTGATGTCTCCTTATCTGTGAAAAGGGAAGTTTTTTTGAAAAGAAGCAAAGATGTAACCTAACAGCACAAGCTAACTAAAGTGGCAGAAGCAATGGACAGAAGTCCATTAATTGTCATTTTTCTATCAATGGAAAAAAAAGAGAAATGCAATTGCTTTAAAAATCATATAGTTCAAGCAATGCTGATAACTTGGAAAATTCTTTCCGGTGATTTGATGGCTGGCAACAATTAAATGAAGATGCTGAGGCACACTCATTTCTTTCAGAACAACCCACAATTTTTCATGATCCACATAGTCGTCAAAGGTTTTGCTATAGTATATAATGTGTACACTGGTCTTCTTTTGTAACTGTTTGGTGTGTTCCAATACCCAGCGGATATTTGCAATATGATCTTGGGTGCCTCTTCCTTTTCAGAATCCAGCTTGAACATCAGACGTTTCTCATTCCACATAAGGTTTCTTGCAACACTTTGAGCATTGCTCTGCTTGCATGGGAAATTAGAACAACGGTCCTATAGTTACTGCACCTCTTGGCATCTCCCGTTTTGGGGGAACAGAATATATATTGAACATTTCCAGTCTGTGCACCATTGCTTTGTTTTCTATATTTGTTAGCATATTCTTCTTAGGATTTTGACAGATTGTTTCTGTGACAAAATAGTTATATTGATATCCCAGCTATCCCTCATTATTTATTTCTTCCCAGTGCTTTCAGAGCAGCTTTCACTTCACTTTCTACAATTGCAGGTTCTTCAACATAGGATTCCTCTTCAAAGGAATCTATCATCCTTTTACCTCTTCTATACAGATCTTAAAGTATACTGTTTCCACTTCTCTGTTGGTCATTCAGCATTCCGGAGGTTTGGCATCTTCTAGAAGAGATCTCTTATTTTTCCTCTTTTGTTGTTCTTTCTCTTTTTTGCATTGACTACTGTAATAATTCTCTTTTTGTCTATGCGACAGTTGCTGAAAAGCTGCATTCAGGCTTCTGACACTCCTCCTGTCATCTTTTACTTTTGCTTCTCTCTTGTTGACAGTTTTAAGTGTTTCTTCCATCATCCATCTAAGTTTTTCTTTTCTTTTTATTACAGGAACTGTCTTTTCACATTCTTCCCTAATATCTCTGGTTTCAATCCACAGTACTTTGAGTTTAGTACTGCAAATATTCCTTATGTGGACTTTAGATTCATCAGAAATGTTGTTTAAATTATATTTTGGCAGTAGGATTGTTTTAATGTTCTTTTTCACCTTTAATGTTGGATATTAATAGTTCATGATCAGTACCACAATCTGCTCCTCATCTTATTTTGGCAGAGAGAATACTGCTTCTCCATCTCCTGCTTCTAATTATGTAGTCTATTTGATTTCTATATTGGCCATCTGTGATGTCCATGTGTACAGTCACCCGTTCAGTTGCTTGAAGCATGTATTTTCAATAAGCATATTGTTGGCTTCACAGAACTATACGAGTCATTCTCCTGCTTCATTTCTGACCCCTACACCAAATGTTCCAACACTATTTGGTTCTGCTTTATTTCCTACTTTTGCATCCCAGTCACCTATGATTATATGCATGTCTTATTTTGGTGTATGATCAATTTCTTCTTGGATACTTGCATAAAAGCTTTCAATTTCATCTTCTTCAGCATGTGTAGTGGGGGCATAGACTTGAACGATGGTTACATTGATAGATTTTCCATGGAGTTTGATGGATATTGTTCAGTTAGATCTTACATGAGAGCCCCTAACTGACTTTGCTACATATTGCCTCCATATTTGAGTCATTCCATTTCTTCTAAGTTCGTCATTTTTAGGGAACACTTTATAGTTGTCTGACTGAAAGTATCTCGTTCCACTCTACTTTAGTTCACTGACACCAAGCACTGCAGTGCTTATACATTCCATTTTTTGCTTTACCGTTTCCAGTTTTCCTTGATTCAATTTCTCATGTTCCATGTTTCCAATATGTGTTCTGCTGCATCAAACTTTCCTTTAATTTCTGTGCACATCATCCACTAGAAATCCTTTTGGCTTTAATCTAATTGCATCATTAGTAACAGTGCTATTTGTACTTGTCCTTTGCTCTTCCAACTGGGTGCTTTCCAACCTGGGATTAGCTATTTCTAATACAATATCTAGTTAAAAGCTAACTGTGGCTGACCTATTTTGTAATAAAACTGTATAGCTGCATAAAGCATCAGCAATCAATATGTGCTCTGTAAATCTCTGAAATCAATACTGTAAAGAAAGCATCAACAGTGTTAGCAGATGCTTGGTCACAGGAGACGTTATTTCCTCCCTTGGAAAAGACAGAGTACTTTTTGGAAACTGCTGTAGTCCAGGCTGGCCCAGGTTTTACTGTGCTGTAGAATACCAGAGACCAACTATATTAATAATGAATACTGTAACAACTTTACATCTCCACTAACCTAAATTTACTGTTCTCAGGAAGCTCTTTGTGTACAAGCACAGTATATGGTGCTCAGACATACATTTAAGCACCAACTTCCAAGTAAAATAATGTAAACATTTTTCATGATGTTTTATGGAAAGCAATCAAGTAAGATTTCTTCTCCTCTTCCTAGCAGTACTCCAGTAGCTAAAGAAAAGGCTGAAAAGATTTGGCATCAGTTTCTAGCCCCCCTTGCGTGTGTGTGTGTGTGTTTATATAAGAAGTCTGTGGTCTCAATTATGCTGCTCTCGTCTTGTGGCTCCAGGCCTTCCTCCACAAAGTCATACTGGTTTCATTTCGGGGGTTTTATAGCAGTTATTTTCAGATATGTCATCTTCAGTGGAATAGTTTCCTGAATCTCGTCTGACCTCTTTCAATTCTTTGCAGTCTTTTGTGGCTTCATCTGGAATGATACTGTCAACTATGACAACAGAGTCTTCTGTTGGCTTTTCTGAAGTTAGTAAATAGGAACTGCTCGAGCGTTTTCCTTCAATGCTCTACAAATGGTAAAGAACAAATAATGAGAAAAAGAAGTAAGATTTTAAATTTAATAAGCAACTTTGCAGTACTATCCAATTTTGCTAAAGTGCTCTGCTATGCTAAAAAAAAATTCTTACATCAATCTCTGTATTTTAAAAAAAACTTGACATAAAGCTATTATATACAACCATCATTAATCATATATTAGCCAAAATCCTGCTGCTTAGCATAGTAAATCACACTAGAATAGGCCCATTGATTCTGTGGGGACCTGATGAGTCAACTCCTCTGTAAGTTTCATTCATTCAAATTGGCCTATTCTAATTGCAACTTACTGTAGCAGTGTAAGTCATAGTTAGAGTAGGCCCATTTGAATCAATTAAACTTATGGAGGAATTGACTCACCAAATTTCCAATGGCCTATTCTAACGTGATTTAATATACTAAGCAACAGGATTTGGGCTATTATTAATTATTATCACATACTGAGGATACCACTGGTATAAAATACTATAAAGATAACTGACTCGTTTCGCTGAAGCATTGACCAAATACGTTCAGTCGTTACAGTATAGTTTGAATCCCTAGGGAGTTGCAATTTAAGGGCAAAGTAGACATTATATTAAATATAAAATTGATAAATACATGGCTATTGTTTTCTTCCCAATCTATATCATTTAGTAAGGAGAACAGGTACTCAACAAATGATTCCTGAACATGCAGTAGCTTAATTGTTTGGAACAGTGAGGGTACCTCAGTTTCTCCCTTTCATACAGTTACACATATGAACTCTATTCAGGCATTCATGCTAGGATTAACCAGATGTGTGAAAAAAGGCAGTAAGTTACCTCTACTTTTTACTCTCTTCCACCCAAGTGAAGAGCAGTGGCCTAAAAAATACAGCTTCCTCTGGGTGTGCAGCTTCTCAGTGTGATGTGAAACCTTGACTTTTCAGGGTTCTAATCATGTGGAAACCCTTTCTTGTGTACGAAGGCTGTCCCTTTCAGACTATCACTCTCCATGCAAAGATGGAGGAGGAGCAGGAAGGGCATAGCTATACTGCTTCTCTTCTTTCTGTGTTCAGCCTAACCTTGAACAAGATTATTTATTCTATTTCACTATGAAAAAAGTGAATTCCACATGCATGCAGTGAGTTCCACATGCATACAGAAACATCTGCAATGCTGTTTCTATATTACCTGACTCATAATTATCTTACTAAGCCGCCATGAGTAGACGCTGTCTAGGGGGGCGGGGTAAAAATCTAATAAATAAATAAATAAATAAATAAATTACTACTGCAAAAGATAAAGTAATAGAAATGCGTATAAATACCTCTATGTTCATAGGAGGATTGCATTTTGGAAAGAATGCATATTTGATCTGCCTCCATACACAGCAGATCAGACCTGTCATTAACATGACAACAGCCAGAGTAACTATGAATACTATAAAAATGGTTGAATGCGTAGATCTTCCTGCAAGCAAAAAGAAAATTAAATTATTTAGATATCGAAACTGTGCTACATTAACAGATACAGCTATTCTAAATGGGGCTCAGTTGGGGGATTCCAAGACAAATCTGCTGCCTTACACACAGTACTGCTGACTCACAGGAATTGATGCATAAGCAATGCATGCCTGTAGTCCTACTCAACTATTCAGAAAGAGGTTAAATCAGCCCACAAGACGGAGTGCACTAAGCCCTCTGCTTTCTCATCCTTTGCTCATGTGAAGAGCAATGTTTCTGATGAGAACCTCTTCTAAGCATAGAGGGTCTCCTTGAGAGCCAGAACCCTGGAAAATCAGAATCTTGGCTCACACAGAAAGTCTCTCCTCTTCACAACTGTGAGCCGGGTGAGAAGTGAAGGCCAGGCTAATGTGCACCTTCATCCTGGTGTGCTGATTTGACCCCATTCTGAATGTCTCAATAGGGCTTGTGTGGAGGGGTAAGCAGATATGTGTTCCTTTGCCTTCCTTATTTCTATGGTGAAGCAAGCTTTTTTTTTTTCACAATCTCTCTCCCAGAGTTTATAGAGGATGAGATCCTAATTCAGTTCCAGTTTATCCCTGCATGTGAGTCTTAGGCATGCTACCACTGGCAGTAACCTTCTAATCACATAGCTCTCTCTCTCTCTTTTTTTTTTCACCAATAGAGGCCAACAACACCTCTGAAAGTTGTTACTCTCTTGAGGAGTCAATACTGGTGATGGTGGAGAGTACAGCATGCTGATTTCTTAAGAACATTAGTATTTCTAGTGTCAGCAGCTTGATTGTAGCTCACTCTTTTTCCATACAAAAATCTAAAACTAGGCTTATTCTCAATAAAAAAGTAAAAACAGTTTCATGTACTCCAATAATGTCAAATTTAATATAACACTCTAACAGTTTTCTTAACATGAAAAATTCGGGAAGAACTGCACAATTGTTTGGTCTTGTACATAATCATTACAAATTCTGTATACTTACTTGAACTGCAACATACAACTTACATAGTATATTTCAGTCTTTGTAAATTTACAGAAGATTATGCAGATAACCTGCATTTACAAAGTGATCATCTATGTCTGAAGGGCATAATGCAAGGCAAACAGGCTTTTCCTAGTGGCTGGCAGTCTGAGAGGGGTCTTTCAAATTGGATTGTTGTGCTCTGTCGCTTTTAAATGTGTTTTTAGTATTGGTTTTATTTACCATTTTAATCTGATATTTGTTTAATTCTTTTTTAATATTTGTATATTTATTGTTTTTAGCTTTTCAAGATTGTCCTTCTAATGTTGTAAACCGCCTTGGGTCCTTTTAAGGAGAAAGGTGAGGTAACGATATTTTAAATAAATACATAATAATAAATAAATGTAAAATCAGGGATGGGAAATCCCAACCCATGGGTGTCTGTGGGGGTTCCCCATTTGGCTTGCATGTTTCTCCTGCCATTACGTCCTATCAGGAAAAAGAGAAAAGAATAAATTTAAGGGCACTCGGATGTCAAAACAAAACAACAGGTTCCTCATATCTGATGTCAGTAATAATTACACTAAGGGAGATGATAACAACTCTTTCTGAATGGGGGTGAGACACATTCAATACAATATGATATACATCTAATACCTTTGGCTGTTTCAATGCATGTCACGTTGCTAAACTTGCTGCTTTTATTGTATATTTTACTAAAAGCTTGCACTTGAAGGCAATATAAAGTTGATGGTGTCAAGTTTGAGATTACATATGGTGGTGATGTTTTATCTCCAAGTTCTTTCTGTAGAAAAAAAGTATGATAACCCAGGCCAGAAATTAGTTCAGCTATTTATATTCTAACTTGGGGTGCAATCCACAACAACTATGCCACAGCCTCTACAAATTTCAAGCATACTGTTCATGGGTCAAGACAACACATAGCAACAGCAACAACTGATCAAAGCCCAAGAGACGCTGCTCTTTAGACAGCAGTGTTTATCATTACTCCAACCAGCAATTTTGGCACCTAGGGTAAGCAACACAAAATGTGCCCCTAAATTCACTTCGTAATTCATGATGTTAAAATAATACAAGAAGCAATCACAGTATTGAAAACCTTGCCAGTATTTCCCCTCCTCCACCGGGGATCTGCAGCACTGTCAGAATCAGAAAAATAAATTAAAAGTCTCTCTCTTGTGCACATACGCACACACACACACACACACACACACACACACACACACACACACACACACAGAGTACATATTAATAAGCTATTTTTGTGGTCCACCCCAGAGGTCTACTAAGATCCAGGTAGATTTGACCTCAGAAGGAAAGTTCAGCTACCCACACAATTCTGGTAGATCTACCCTCCATCCAGACACCAGAGACCTGGTCTACTGTGTCAGGGTAGACATACCTTCCGCTGCTTTAATGGGGCCTGAAATACTAGCCACCTGCTCTCTGCTCTCCCACTGCAGCCCAGGCTACTGGCTGCACAACCTACTGTAAAATCTGATTTGGAAACTTGATCTACTGATTATCTTTTCCTATGGCAATAGATCAAGCTGTTGGGTCAATGGGGGGAGGGCACACCTTCTATATCTAGTGCCCTGGGGCAAAGCCCTGGTTGCCCCACTCTAGTAAGGTCCCTGCCAACCAATTCCAGTATTCTTGCCAGTTGCTGCATGGCTCTGGATTGTATCTCAAGTATTCTGGGGTTTGTCAGGGCTTCAAAGCTATCTATTCCAACCGGGCAAAAGTGCATGCACCATCAGTGCTAGAGAAAACACTTTATTTCTAAGGCTATATTTGCTAAGAATTATTTTGCAACAGCAAACTGTATTCAACAGCTTTCTATATTAAAAGGTGCTATGCAGCAAATAGAACATTGTCTTATGTAATTTTAGCATTCTTTAAATATGGAACCAGCAGGAACAACATCTGTCTTGCACAGTGCAGTTCCATACCTTGCCTGCATTCAGGGTTAAAATTATTAATGTTTAATTAGTCTATTGATGTATCATATAGTAACTCTTCCTGTAAGTTCCAAGACACAGAGATATCAAAATATAATTTTCTCATGAACGTATCCCAGAAAAAAATATCTTCTATATATTGGTATACTCTTGCTTAGTCTTACTGGACATTAAAATAAATGAAGATGAAGTTAGTATGCCTAGCTGTAAAACAAAAAAAGAAAAACAAACATGGAGTGTTAGGACATGAGCACTTGTACGAATAGTTGTCTTTGGAGTAGATGTATGCTGTAAGATACCTTAGAAATTTAAAAATATTTGACCAAGGCACAATCTAATGAAGGGAAATGTGTCCTTTTTAGGGCCTGATAGAGCAATAATTCAAAGGCTGACAAAAATTGTAGTATAATGTGTCTGTCAAATGTGGTGTGCCAGGCTTTTATTAATTACCCTTCAAATGGACCAGCTGAACAGTGAAAACAGGGTGTTCATAGCTCATGGCAAGGGCAGATGCCTGCACTACAAGTTAGTATTTTCTATAAATGCATTTAACTACCTAAAATAAATAGCATTACCTTGGTATATGAAGAATTTGGCCAGTACCAAACGTGGTAAGTCAAGTCATAGAACTCACTCATAGGTTTATTTTCAGATTCTCCAGGAGAAGCAACGAAAACTGTAAGCGAATCTTCACTGACATTAAGCTTGACACTTGGTGGGCCAATTTCATCTTTAAAATAATGTTATAAAGTCCATTAAACTTCTGAATACAAAATAACAAAATGTAAAGGCAGAACTACTCCATCTTTTTCTCCTTAACAATTCTTTTTCTCTTAAGGAGAAAGATGAAAAAGCACTGGAAAAAGTTAAAAATATTACAAACTAATAATGACATGATCTGGACCTCCTTACAAAATTCTGCACCTCTGTGAATGAGGCAGGATGACTGTGCAATAAAACTGGTACCCGACACAGAGTCAGATCAAGATATTTCACTGCTCAAGGCTGGATGGCCCCCCTTCCACCATCTGACACACACAAACCAGCTGGCAACTGAATCTTTATTTCAACACCAGCAATGTTCTCCTTTGCACCTGAAGGCAGCAAGCTAGTTTAAAGGGCACAGGACAGGCCATGTGCCACACATAGCTGTCTCCAACAAAGGGGAGTGTCAGGAAGAATGGCTGAGTTGCTGCCATTGCCACCTCCAACATTTCCGCTTGAGATTGTTACCTTGCCCAGTGATAGGCCCAGCCCTGATCTGTAAGTGAAGTAAAGCTCCAAACATAACAACAAACTTTCTACTTCAAGATGGGACACCAAAAAGAATGAGGTGACGTAAAGGTGGATTTAAAACTGGAAAATGAATACTCAATTCAAATCTTTCTTTTTAATTTCCTTAAGTTGCTGCTGTCAGTTCTCTGCGCAAGCTCTTAAAACCAAATATGTATATTGAAGCACATCTGGGAACTCTAAAGAAGCAATCCATTGAGAACTTCTGATGGGCAGCTACAATACATTTCAATAAAACTTAGGTCAGTATGCTAAAAACATGAGTTAGCTGAACCTGGAAACCATAGTCTGCTATGAACTATGAAACTCCTAAGGTTTTACAAGTACAAAAAACCCAAAACTCTTTAATATACAAGATGCAACATAGAAATTATGAAAACAAATAATACAAAGTGAATATGTAAAAAGCTCTATGCATAAATACGTACTGTCTTCTATTGATTCAAACTGTAGCATTTTAGACCAAGGTGATTTGTTATGGTTATGCACAGCCTGTACTTGAAAATAATAAATTCCTCTGAAGTTGCCACAAGATGGGAGATCACAGTATGTGGTTCTGATATTTTCGCATCCAGTTACTTTGCGCCATTGCTGTGAGATATCATGAGACATCTGTGTTTTGTAGCGACTACAAGAACAGAAGTTTAAGAGCAATAATGTGTCAGTACAAAATTGTCCCCAAACATTCTTCATATTTATCTGAATGCTAGATCCCCTTCCCCTGAGTTCAGTGCAAGTCACAACTTCAAGTGAGAATGCATAGGACAACAGCCTCTATAAATGTGGAAAGTAGATTTGGAAAGCTGTGTGAAATTCTGACACAAGAGGAAGTTTGTGTTGCTTTCAGTTTTTTAAAAAAATATCCCTTATTAAACTTATGATAAATAAACATAAGGGGGAGCGGATTAAAAAGGACTGTTTTGCTGCATTAAATTTAATTCTGATTGATTCTCTGATTAACTAAAAAGGAACAAATTGTCTGTGTGCTTTAGTAATCAAAAAGAATGAAATTGATTAATATGATTAATATGATTTTCTCCCTTTATGTGTCAATGTATGGTCCTGGCAAGAGTGCTGGATTAGAATCAAAGAAATCCAAGGTAAGCCAAACTATCCTCAGCCATTAAACTACTAGATACCCTTCGCCTAGACATTCTCCATGAAGCCAAGGTATTTGGAAGGATAAGGCAACGGGGGGCTAGTCTTGAGATTATGTATGGTATCTGAACTACTTTGAGGGAAAACAGGATAAAAGTGTAATAAAATAGGTACAATAAGGCCAAATCAGGGTGGTGGTTTATGTACGTCATCAAGAATCCATTAATTTTAGCAGGATAACTCTATCACCAAATCTCCTCTTGAAAGTAAAAGAACCCCCAGATAACAGAGCATTGCATCCCTTCACCAGCAAACTAGCATTATATCCAATTTAAATATAGGTAGATCTAGAGTGAATAATTCTAGTCATTAAAATATCAGGCCAAAAGAAAAGAAAAATAACAAATTAAAAAGAGAAAAATGTTGTGGCACCTTAAAGACTAACTGCTATATTTCAATGTGAGTTTTCATGGGCAAGTCCACTTCCTCAGACACTATATATAAATGTCAACATGTATGACAAAAATCAATGCTTGTCTGCAAAGACTTACACTGAAATGTAGCAATTAGTCTTTAAGGTGCCATATTTTTGTCTTCTACATTTTTTATTTTTCTTTTGTTTTGGCCTGACATGCTAGCACAGACTAACATGGCTACCTCTTCTAAAACTAAAACATTGGTCACTAAAATAAACCCTGTTACTACCTAACAAAAGTCAGAGGATGGTTTGTTTCTGAAAAATTGAGCATTCTGCCAGGTCCATCTAATGTCCTCAGAAAGCCTGGCTTTCATGGCTGCTCCATGCTGTGGGGTACTGGGAGCAGCAAACTCAGGGGTCCACATCCCACCCTGGTTTTGCACAGATGTCAAAAACTGGATCTCAGCTTTGATGGCTCCATCCACCATACTATCTCCCCCTCCCCATGAAGAATGAAGCAGTTGCAGCAACAATGGCAGGAGGAGGAGAAAAAGGCTTAAGCCTTAAGGTATCATATTCCCAATTATTTTCAGAGGTCAGCTATGCTTCTTTCAGACTCAAGTTAATGCCCGTTGTTTGACAGATGATTTGTCTACACTGCTTGGCTCAAGGGCTCCTTGCAGCCCAACATTAAATAGAACAGGGAAAGAGTTGGCCCTATATAATAGAACCAGGCTCTGAATTTTGGTGGGGATGCAGCTGCTGTAGCTGCTTCCTTCACTGCTTCATAATTATCTTCATTACTACCCGCACCATCAGTGCTGCCACATATTCTCCTTGTTAGACAGGCGGTGGCCACATTCTTCTCCTTTGCTGGTTTCTTTCTACTGTTTTGGGGACAGGGGGACAGGTTGTGCAGCAGCTGCTTCCTCTTCTTACCCCTCCAGTGACAGCCAAAGCCATACAGTATCTATACGTTACTTCTAGATATCCTGATCCTTGATTAAAATGGCACACACTAAATGGAAAGTGAAAATTATAACTGAAATATACACGGAGATTCTTACGGGAGGCTCTGTACAAGGAAGCTCACATTTCCATCATATACACCATCCCAGTACAAGCGGCACTTCATATTCAAGGCATGAATGCGAAAATTTTCAGGAACAGGCAGACCAACCCAAGCTATAGAGAGAAAGAAAGAAAAAGCCCATCCATTTGATTTCAAGGACAATAGCAAAAACAAAGAGTTACAAACAAAGCTTCAGTTCAACAGCATGTCAGAAACAAAAGACCCAGAGGCAATTCTGAAAGCAGAATCCTTGAAGCCGCCCAACAACCACTCCCAGCCAGCACTTAAAAGACATTGTGGAAAATGGGTCTCCAATGCTAAGCAAGATGCTAAAACTTAGAAACGAAGCATGGGTGAGGGGGAAGATAAGGAGAATGGAAGTACTTGTTTGTACCTAAAGAGTTTCCTGATCAATCCTGCTTTTTTTTTTAAAGGGTGCAATGGCTCATTGTGGACAAATTTGTTTTCTCCCTAAGTCAGAATTGTTAATATAAAATGCCTACCTTTAGGTGTTTGTTTACAGTACACTGGACTATATAACCCAATTTGACCATTCAGATGTGCTTTGACCTTCAGACAATAAATAGTTTCTGGCTCAAGATCATAAAGAAACTGTCCAGAAAAAACATTCTGAGTTTCTTCCTGCAAACAGAGAATTCCATTTCATTCATTATTTCTTATTGCTTTAGCACTCTTTTATTGGCTTAAAAGAAGTAACAATGATATAATTTAAGAAGGACAAATGTTGCATCTTGTACTTACTCAGACTGAGCAGTATTTTACAATTTAACTAATCTTGATGTTACTTAATTTTGTTTGTTTTGTTTATTCTTTGCCTTTGTCATGGTTTTGATTTTTTTAATGTTGTGAACTGCCCAAAAGAGTGTATTACACTAATGAGGTGGTATACTAAATAAATAAATAAATACAATCAGAGAAGATATATGCATCTTTCTACAAATATTTGTGACTTTTCCAGTAGAAATTTCCAATTTTCATCTAAAGCTATATTTTAACAAAGAAAGTAAATCTTCAATTGCTTATGGACAGAAATGGTGCACCTTAGGATGAGATGAGTTTTTCCAAATAGCCAGTTTATATGTTAAAATGTCATCCTTCCACATTTGCTTTGGCTGGTTTGTTTCAGGATGCAAGATGTTGAGTTTCTCATTTCCATTTATTGATTCAAGCCACACTTCTGGAGGACCAATCTGAGCTGTAGAGAAAGATAACAGAATTGAAGTACACTTAAAATTAGTATCATTCCTATTGATAGTGCTTCTGATGAAATAGTTATACACTGATAATTTACCGACTGGCTATAACAGACTGAGATTATTAAAAGAATACTTTTAAAGATGGATTATTGATCAAGAAGCATAACAGGTTAAGACAATGTTGTTTTTAAATGACAGTTTTAGGGTTTTTTAGATACCCTGAGTGGAATTTTTAGAGTTTTACACCAATTTCTTATCAATCCTGTTTTTCACAAAAGTAGTGGAAAAAGTAAATAATATTTTTGTAATGGTTTATACCAACAAATTACTTGAAGGAGAAGGCTTTGTTAAGTTAAATAATGCTTGGGGGTCCATCTTGATCCTGCGCTTGCCATGGAATCCCAGGTAACGTCTGTGGTCCACACCGCCCATTTACATCTTTGGCGGATTGCCTAGCTGTGTTCCTATCTTGATGTTGGGGCGCTCACCACACGTGTCCATGTGCAAAACTAGAAACCGGGCCTTTTCGGCGGTGGCCCCTCGCCTTTGGAACATCCTCCCCCCCTGAGATCCGCCTGGCTCCCTCGCTGTGAGTTTTTAAGAATAAACTGAAGACCTGGCTCTTCAGGCAGGCCTTCCCTCCTGACATTACTTAATTTCTTCCCCTGGTTTTTGCATCTTGGATTATGTTTGCTTGTTTTAGTTTTTTTTTTTATGTTTTCAATTTTATTGTTTTTTTTGGACTGTAAACCGCCCAGAGTAGATTCATCTAGATGGGCGGTATAAAAGCCAAATAAATAAATAAATTTACTTCTAAAATGTGTCCTAGGAACAGCGTATGTGGCCTTATACCAGGACAGAACATTTGTCTATCTAGTCTAGTACTGGCCATTCTGACTGACAATGGCTCTTTAAGATTTAAAGCAAGATTCTTTCTTATCCCTACCTTGAGATCCCTGGTGTCGCCTTTTGGTTATATACTGGTTGGCCAGCTGGTTGGCCAGCTGGGCCAACCTTGCTTAGCTTCTGAAATCAGCAAAGGTGTTCAGATATAGCTTTAGATATAGCCATATCTTAATTCTCCACAGTGGCTCAGAACATAGCAGCTTGACTTAATAACTCTGTGAGGACTGGAGCACTGGCACTGCAACCTCAAACTTTCTGCCAGGTCTTCCTGACAAAAGATATGCCCACAAGAAAATACTACACCTAGGCCTCCTCAGATCTGGAGCTGGCCCTGAATAGAAGACAGGATTGGTGGAAGAAAAACATGAAGCCCTGAGCACCCCCTTCTTCTTTTTGTCTGGATGCATTTGAAAGGAGAGAAACTTGACAATCCTAAACAAGGGTTATCATCATGGAGGAAAGAGTGAGATTCAGCCATAGCTTGTTCACAATGGGAGTATTCAGTTATTACCTCTACAGATATACCCATCACACTTAGACAAAAGCACCTCACCTCCTGCCTTTTTTCTAATCGTTTTCTACATGTGGAGATGTTCCTAATTGCCTGCAGGCTCAGCAAGTATGCAATAATCCTGGAAAACTGGAATCTTGCACACATTAGCGTCTGCACCTGTGCAGTCTAGTGGAAACAGATAATAGAGAGAGAAAGGAACTAGGCACCCTCCCTAAGCATAGCACATTTATCTAGGAAGTTACAACTGAATATTCCTAATATCTAAGAATGAATGTTTTCCCTCTGAAAATAGAAGAGGCCAATATACTATGAGAACTTGGGAAAGCTACTTTTTTAGGCTGCAGTTCCTGGAATTGCCCAGCCCATAGGGGGACTGTCAGTTCTCAAGGACATGACATGGCAAACTAAATAAAAAAGGCTATCCCCTCTGCCCTGGATATACTTTTCTCCACACAGCCACAATCCAAAGTTGGTAAGAAACTGTTGTAAGATTTAGTGAATGGTACATCTATCTTGTGCTGCTATGAAGATTTATAAAAGATCATACTGAAACCTCCCCCCAGTTAGGATCTCATCCTCTTTAGAAGAATCTATCATTAAAAATATGCCACAGAGGACAAAATCCTGCTGAGCACTTGGGTCTAGTAACTGACCTAGTAATGAATTTCTTGTCTTCTTCGATGGAAGAAAAATAGCCCGCCATGAATGGGGGGACATGATTAGAACAATCTAATCAAGCCTAACTGTTCACACAGAAATGGCCTGCCTATATCATAGAGTGGCTTAATAAGTGTGCCACTTCAGGATACTGGCCAATTAATCACTTCCCCTTGGCATTGGGCAAGGGAAGTGAAAAAATCTTTTCACTGTATATAGACTATTGCTGATGTGCTGCATCAGTTATAAAGTAAATTAAAAAATATTTTCTTCATCTTCTTTTAAAGGGGCGGTTAACAAGATGCCTACAATTGAAGCCACTGCCATGCATTTGACTGCAGGTGGTTTCTCAACCAGCTGTTTAAAGTGAGGCAAAGGGGAAAAAAATCTAATTTTTGTTATAACTGATGTAGGGTATCAATGATAGTCTACATACACTAAAAAAAAAATTTTTTCACCTCCCCTGCACTCTTCTCAGTAAGGGAAGTGATTAATTTACCAATATCTCAAAGCGGCTCACTAATTAAGCCACTTCATGATATTGGCAAATCAAAAGAGGAAGGCTTGCTTTCGATCCATTCCAGCAATCACATAGGCTGGAACTGAATCAAACCAGAACAATCCTACCTGCACCAGAAAAATAGAAGCCCTTTAACAAGGGCTGGGTAGGAATGCTCTTGGGGGGTGGACTGCTGTGTTCGAGCAAAGACACTGTTTGATTGCCATCTTTAAGAGTGCACCAGCCTGTCCCTGCAGCACTCCAAACAGCACGCTAAACAGCCCATGTAATCAGCATCTTGGTCTTAAACATCTCTATGGAAGTAAGGATGAATTTACATAAGAAAAAGCATGGTCCAATCACAGTCATGTGAAAACTTCAGAAATATTAACTAATTCACCCAGAGCTATTAGAATATCATGGGGCAAAAAGGCAGTACTGAAAGATTCCTATCAGGCTACAATAACTATATCAAAGTACCAAAACCTGTGACTTTATTATTTTTATTATTAACCTCATCAGTCTTTTCAAAGGTACTTCAGTATACCACATTTTTATGTTTTCAAAGGAGGCAGATATCATTTGGGTGTGTGTGTGTGTGTGTGTGTGTGTGTGTGTGTGTGTGTGTGTGTGTGTGATGCCTCTAGACTCTCCACTGTTGCCCACTTTTGTCCTAAATAATTTCAAATCCTTAGGCTGGCAGAGATTTGGACCAAGGCCCCAAATGTTATTAGACTTCAGTTTCCAGAAAGTGTAACTAGTATGGTGAGGGTTTAGTGATTCTTCGACCTGCAAAGTCTTTGCTGTTGAGGTTAGGTTACAACAGCGCCTATATGCTAGACGTTCTGTGACCGTATGTCCTGATAATTTGTTTTTCTCAAGGGAGGGGATCTCAGTTAGATCACAGCAGTTAATTCTCCTCTCACCCCCAGCTGCTGTTTGTCACTGAATGGGAAAATGGGCCTTTCCCTGACAGATAAACAACAACAGAGAGCACTTTGAGCAAGCAAACACTGCAGGAGAAAAGCATTTTCCTTCTTTACTGTATTTCATGAAAGACAAACACACAGCGGGCCATAAAGTCACATCTTTCCTATGTAACATTTTATTTGGTCTTGAGGACTACAAGGAAAGAGGTGATGTGTGCAGGAAAAATCAAGGTAATATAACAGTGAAGCATTGCATGTTTGATATACATCCTGTTTAACTCTCTAAACAATAAGACCTGATGGATAGGGAGACAGGAAGTGGCTGCTACTGTGGAACAATAATGCATCTAAGTTCTCATTTTGTCTCACTACAGAAAGGATAGAAGTCCTAAAGAGATTAACTGCCATTCCTTCCAAGGACAGAGCAGAAAAATGAGGAGGTTACTTAGGCTGCTGGGGAACAATGCAATTCCCGAAATAAGCCCTGCCGTACATGTGTTGCACAGCAAAGGGTGATAGTTTTACAATGCACAGAATCCTACTGGCAATCACAGAGCATACAGTAAGTACTCTATAGGTGCAGAGCTCTGTGACAGCTTCAGTGATCTCTGGCTTTGCAGTTACATACACCAAAGACCACCCTTTTAAACACAACAGGTTTTAAATATGTGCAAGGGCATTGTAAAAACCCCCAACACAACTGCTGTGGAAGGACAACCATACATATGATAAGTGTGAAAAAAAACAAACAAGATTTGAGGCAATGGCTAGAAAATTATTTTGTACTCTCAGAGATGAACCTATGTTGAGGCATTGTTAACAAAAAGTCAGACAACTAACCAAGAAAAATGTATAGTTGCTTACTAAACCCATCTTCAACAATTGTATAAAATTTAATACAAATAAGCAAGACATAGATTTATACCTTCTATACTAGGGCAAAATGTTAAAGAGGCCCAAGAAGAGTGATTTTTTGCGGTGTTCACTCTTACGCTGACAATATGATCATAATGATAATTTACTATTGCTGATGAGATGTCACATTCTGTGATAGTTACATTCTGACACTCCGATATAGCTTTTTCCCCATCTTCTTGTAATCTGAGAAGGCAATAAAAAGAAAACAAGTTCTCAAAAATCATGGATTTGTAAGACTTCCTGATCAAATGTATTTCAATTTCAGTCTGTATCTCTCACTAGCTGGTAGCCACAGGCTTTGTCAGTTTTGCTGCACCATTTATCTCAGCTAAATTACAACTAGACATAAGGCAACATGAATGCATTTTCACCCAACAGTTGCAAAGCAATGGCAACAGGTGAGAAATCACATATAAAGGGAAACTGGCTAACTGCACATACATTTTCAGTCTTCCTCTTGGCAACCATTATTTTCAGATATTCTTCATGTTTATTGTTTCACAGGGGAAGTGGCTGGGTATGGTTTACAGAGGAAATATCATTGGTGTGGGAAGGCTGAAAAATTAACACCTACAACTTTATCTTGCAAATCACCTTCTCTTTTGGTGCATGTTGGCTGCTTACATGGCTATCTTCCCCCAGGATTCTAAATCATTTTTTATTTTGATGTACATGCACAGACACAATGTATAGGAACAACATGTGCAGGGCTTGAAAAATGCACTCATCCACTCGTCTGTGACGAGTGAAAATGCTGCTGGATGAGTCACAGCTCCCTCCCTCCTTCCCCTCCGCCTGTCTGTCTGTCTGTCTCTCTCTAATCCTGCAGTCCTCCCCTTCCCCCTCCGATTGCAAAAGGGAAACTGCCCTCTTCTCGCAAGAAGAGAGTTCGAGCGGCACATAGAGATATAGCCCTGCAGGAAAATGTAGAGTAGTCCCATGCTGGAGAATATGGAGATTCCCTGATCCCAATTTCAACCGAACAAGGACACATCCTGGGGTGGGAGGGAACCGTGGCTCCTTAAGAGGCTGGGCGCTTTCGCTTTCAGTTTTATTTTTGCTGGCGACATTCAAAAGAAAGGCATTCAAAATACAAGCTTCATGACCCCACAAGCACGCAGGTAATAAAGCAACCCAAGTCTGAGGGTATAAATCAGTGATTCCCAATCTTGGGTCACCCAGGTGTCCTTGGACTGGTTCTTGTGCTGGCCAACTGCTGGTGAAGACTTCTGGTAACTGCAGTCCAAGAACAACTGGGGGGACCCTAGATTGGGAATCAGCACAGCTGGTGGTGAAGACTTCTGGGAATTGCAGTCCAAGGCAGGAAATGGTGGGAAATTCGAATTCCCCCACCCTCAACCAAGCAAACCGAAAAGCAGAAGGCAAAGGAAAAGACAAAGAACAATGAAAAAAACATTTTAAAGGCATACAAGCGACAAAGCCAGCTCCCTACCTTTCCACCGCTGGAGAACTGCACTGAAATCTACTTATTAATTACTTAATTTATTATTTAATTTAAAATATTTATACACCTCCTTTCTTCCCCTAAGAAGACATAGGCGAATACCGTGCACGTAATACAATTTATTTTGGGTTTGTATGCATTGTTACGTAGAAATAAAAGTGAACAAGTGCCTAGTTTAAATTTGTTAACATAAATTGCAAGGCTATAGTCCGATCATGCTGACTGGTGAAATTTTTGACTGACTGGTGAGACATTCTAAAATTTTTCAAGCCCTGAACATGTGGTACCGTATGTGTCCAATAAATTAACACATCACTATGGGCAGCTTTGTCCCCCCCTCGAAAATTTCTCTGGGTGCTCTTGGTGAACTGTTTACTCAGCAGGACAAAAGCACTGCATAAAGAGAAATATATCTTTTTATCCAAGATCATATTGCTTTAATTTGTCCACTGAAGTCTCTCATCCCACATCCCTTGTAAACATAACAAAAATGCAGGTCAGACATAAGAAAAACAAACATCTATGCTAAACAGAGAAACCAAATAGTTAAAAGGGAGAAAAGAAACTACTTACTCATGAATATATAAAGTACTAGAATATTTATTCTATAAACAGCTAGTTTTTGATGTTAGTAATCAATTATGTTAGTTCTTGACTAACCCATGAGTCACTTTTCCTTTTTTATTTCACTCATTAAGCTATTTGATAAATGACAATTTGGCCCAGGAACTCAACTACTAGCAAAATCTTCAAATTCAAGATTTAAAGTCAAACCCAAAATTCAACCACATTTTGGGAGCAGTGGACTCCCATTATGGGTTTTTCTGTAATTTAACCAGATTCCAAAAAACAACATTTTGCTTTTTACTCCTTTTTGAAATCTGATTAAACTTCTTGTAGGCATCCTTCAGTCTCAAGAGACTATGGTAACGTGCTCTGTATGGAGGTCTTGGAACAGCATCTAGTGTGGCTGAGAAGGCCAATTCGAGAGTGACAATCCCTTCCACACTGAAGACAAATACAATCTGTCCCCTGTCCAGCTCCCTGATCTTGCTGGTTTCCGGACTGCCACTTTGCCTCGGCCTGCTGGACAAGGGTCTCTTCAAAATGGGAGAGGCCATGATGCACCGCCTGCCTCCAGGCTGAACGCTCAGATGTCAAGGTTTCCCATCTGTTGAGGTCCATTCCTAAGGCCTTCAGATCCCGCTTGCAGATATCCTTGTATCGCAGCTGTGGTCTCCCTCTGGGGCGATTTCCCTGCACTAATTCTCCATACAGGAGATCTTTTGGAATCCGACCATCAGCCATTCTCACGACATGCCCAAGCCAACGCAGACGTCGCTGTTTCAGTAATGTATACATGCTAAAAACATGATTAAACTATGCAAAATAAAAAAGGGGGATACCAGAATCTTAACTGCTCTTTTCCAAAGTATTTTGTTATGAAGAAAGCTCTTATACGTCATTTCTGTCTTCCAAGCTTTCTCCCACCATTCATATAATAAAGATTCTAGCACTCCATATGTTCATGAAGAAAGTGATTGTTAGGAGAAGTAGAATTGTGAAATGTGGGATTCTGTCCTGCACCACAACCTAAGAGCAGTTAGGCAGTATGGAGAAACATAATTCACAATTGTATATAGAATGCTTATACTTGCAGTTTTACACAGCTGGGGATAGTGCAGATATTCTAGCAAATGTACAAAATGTGAGGGAGTAACTTGCCACCATAATATATTTTCCCCATTCGTCTGGCTCAAAATATAACAGTCATATGAAAAATGCCTATTTCTTTCAGTATAAAAGCAATTTTTAGAGCACTGCTAACATTTAGCATTTGCTTTACTAGATTCATAATATATCGAAAATTAGGTAGAATCGCTCCAACACTTTAGCTTAAATCCAGTAATAAGCCCCAACTACAGTGATACCACTGAATCAGTGGGCAAAATCCTGTTGGCATAAAGTTACACTGTATAGCCAGAAGATGTCATCGTCCAGCACGGTAATATTTAATTTAAATGAACTGAAAGCTTCCTGTCACTCTCACCTCTTCAAGTTCTAAGACTTCTTATGACTCCCTTTTGCTCTGGAGGAGTCTTTGGGATCTTCAGGATAGTGGTGGTAGTGGTGAGATTTTAATAGTCAAAAAATTACTGCTGGATTGCTCAATTCATTTAAATTAAATATTATTGGCACCAGATAATGACATCATCTGGCTCCATGGTTTCACTTAAAGCCAATAAGTGCTGGCCGCATCACCACCTTTAGCCAATGGACCTTATAAAGGAATTGACTCACAAAATCCCCAGTGATTCAATGGGCCTACTCTAGCTGCTACATGTTGCGTGTATTTGCCAAATTTCAACTGGAACATAGTACAGTACTATAAATATAACTGCCACAATCCTGTTGAAATTTTGTGTATGTCACAGAAATCACATAAGTTGCTGTGATTAACTGCCAAGTCAGTAATGTGCTAGCACCTCAACAATTTAGCTGCAAACATATGCCATTCCTCTTGTGCACATATAAAATACCAGAAGGGATTTGGTCAGCATCTTGGAAACATTTTCGTTGGATGACATATCAACATATGAACTTACATATTAAACCCAAAGTTCCAACAACATTTCAAAAATATCAGTTGCAAGTCATAGTAAACTGGAAACTTACTCTTGGTACCAAGCTGAAAAGGTTACATTAAGACCACATGGATTATCCCAGTTCCATTTCAGAATGATATTTGTATTAACAATGTGGACAGTGATGTTGTATGGCTGCTCCAAACATATTAACCCTAAAGATATTTTGGAGAAGAACAAAAAAAGTTATGCTTGCAACTTGACTACAATTTTTAGTCAGCAAAAAATCAATAAAATTTTTGCTACACTTCAAGGAACAGCTCTCCAGTAAGTGAAATGACATGTTGTACAAGTTTGTATTTGTGTGTTTTTCAAGTATAGCATAGAAAGCTGCTATCAGAGAGATGGTGCAAATTTAAAAGGGCATAAACAAAAGTTTATTTTGTGTAACCATGGTGAGTTTTCAGGTATGCAACCAAGCCAAATTTTAGTTTCTTCAGAAGAGATAAAGAATTATTATATATATATCTGCATTTTTAATGCTTTCTCTTCTGTAAGTTCTGAGATACAGTAATCATGATTATTTAAAATAACATTCAGGGAACATATTGGCTGATGTTTTTTTTTCTAGGACACAATGTATTTTTATATTGTGCTATTATTATTATTATTAGTTCCCTGGTACATTTTTCTTTCATCTCAAAGGTGGGTTGTACTTATTTAATAAATATAATTATCTAATTCCCCATTATTCTGTACTCATCATATTCTTTAACGTGTTATCATGTATATTTAATTCAAAACATCAGAACCTTTGGTGACTATATCAGTGGACAAACTCTTCCTGAAGCTAAAAAGCATTAAACCACCTTTTACTTCACAGACTTGCTGGGGGTTCTAATAAATACATTTGTATACATTGCAAAGTTCACTCCTCTTGCTTGTAGGCACAGGACATGAAAGAGGGACACAAGAAACAAAAAATGCAGCAGTAGCAGAACGTTGCAGGCATCCACAGAAAGGAAGTGAAACATGCATTCTGTAATTTCTGTAACTTTTAAGTGTTCTGGCTTATATTTTTAGTATGTACATGTCCAGACAAGATTTGATTTGACTTTAAATTGTTTTGATTTAAATTGTTTTTCCAATTGAAAACAGTCTTTTTTTAAAGGTCCTATGATCTTAACATTTCTGATTCATTTAATTCCTCCATAAGTTATACTTTTTCAGTATTCAAAGCTTATGGAAAAATCGTTCATTTTAAGGGTTCCTTTTTCCTCTGCCAACTGCATCTCAGCATTTTATGCAGATCCATATCAAGACTAACTTGCTTCAAATTAGCCCTTTTGGACAATTTGAAGACAGTTATTTTATATATGTGGCTCTGTTAGGGACAAGACAATGCAGGGGACTGTGCATAATGTAGAAATATAATTATCCAACATTAACCTGTTCAGGTTGTGTGACATCAGTAGTAAAAACAAAATTATTACTGATGTAAGGCATCCCTAGGGCCTATACAGCCTAATGGGCACAGAAGGACCACAACAGCTTTCTTTTTCTTTTTTTCACTAACCATAGGAAGCAGGGCTAGAGCAGCTGATGTAGTCTCACAGCTAGGCCCTTTTCTTGATGAGCAAAATAGAGACGTCTGCAAGTGTGTGATTAGGTTCCCAGAATTCTGCTTAGGGAATTATTGGAGAATTCTGGGAATCGGTGTCCAAAAGGGAGAGAGGGAGAGTGCATGACTACTTGCATGTACCTACAAAGCATTACATGCTTAACTGTACGACAGAATAAGTAACTGTTCTAAAAAATAAATAAATCATGGAGATAGAGTTGACTGGTTCAAAGGTTGCACAAAGACTTGGGAGATCAAGGTTCCAGTCGCTACTGAGTCATGAAAATTCAGTACGTAACTTTGAGATGAGAATCACTTGTCTTTCTGCTCTAATGTACCTCATTGGCTTGTTGATGGGGCAAGATGGGGTCATGCAAGATACTCTGAGCTCTGACACTCTGGATGAAGAGTGTGATACAAATGTAAGGAACAGTAAAGAAATAATAAAATAATTACAACCCCCCTTTTCTTTGTATCTTCCACCAAGCTTTCACATCTTGAGTTTGCAAAAGAAAAATATTACTAACCACAGCAAAGGAAATGAGCAAAAAAAGGTTATGCTTATACCTGCCATGAGGCCTCTCCAATATTTTCAATACAGTTTTTTCTCCACTACCCTATTTCCCCGAAAATAAGACAGGGTCTTATATTAATTTTTGCTCCAAAAAACGCATTAGGGCTTATTTTCAGGGGATGTTTTATTTTTTTTCATGTACAACAATCTACATTTATTCAAACAGTCATGTCATCTTCTTCTGGTTGCTGCACAATGGTGGAGGGCGGGGTTTCACTTAAATGGGGCTTATTTTTGGGGTAGGGTTTATATTACGAGCATCCTGAAAAATCATACTAGGGCTTATTTTCAGGTTAAGTCTTATTTTAGGGGAAACCGGGTAGAATCTGCACAAGATGAAAGAGGTCCCCTAAAAACTGCCACCATGAAAGCCAGATTACAGTTATAGGAAGGTTATAGAAGCCAGACTGTTTGAGGCAAGAATCAAATGGCATCATACTACCATGCGCCCACCACACTACCCAAAACCAGCTGCATATTTCTGGCACATGAGACAGAACAGCCCACTAGTACTTCTTATACCCGGGAGGAACTAAAAAATACATTACTAATGCTTATGATTATCCAAACATACATACATCATACACATGTAGGAAGAGAAAGAGGGAACTAAAATACTTAACAATTGCTTCCCTTTTCAGAACACCCAACACCTGCTACTTGATGCAGTCCTTTGACTCTGCCTGATGGTAAGGCTGGCCCTGATAGGCCAACCCCGGAATCCCTGGCTTATCATGACACACCAGAAGCTCAATTTCTCAAATGGAAAAAAACAAAAACAAGTAGTAACATTTCCAGAGGGACAATCGTGTTCATCTGCTGCAGCTAAAACAACCAAGAGGCTTGTGACGCTTTACAGAATAACCAGCTTTACTTGGCATTAGCTTTTGGGGGCCAGAGGCCACTTCATCCAGAGCAAAGCAGATTGCCATGCTGCCCTCTGTTTTATGAGATGGGCCATCAATTCCAAACTGCTAGCTGAGGGGGAGCTTGAAACCAACTTGCGTACTGCACTATCTCCATCTAAGAAGCGAACCTGGCCTCAACATCATCAGCTATGTGAATCTGGGACATTAATAACAGCATGTATGTTAGGAACTACCCACAAGAACTTGATGCACAGCCTTGAAGAAGATTTATCATTGAAAGCTCACTGTTCGTTTTTTGTTTTGCATTCTTAACAGTCGACTGAAGGCATCACTTGTTCCTGCATTTATATTGTTTCCACGACCGGCCCTTTCCTGATCTTTTTCCGGTAAGGTAAAGGTAAAGGTTCCCCTTGACATTTAGTCCAGTCGTGTCCGACTCTAGGGCGCGGTGCTCATCCCCGTTTCCAAGCCATAGAGCCAGCGTTTGTCCGAAGAGTTTCCGTGGTCATGTGGCTAGCGCCACTAGACAAGGAACGCCGTTACCTTCCCACCGAGGTGGTCCCTATTTATCTACTCGCATTTGCATGCTTTCGAACTGCTAGGCTGGCAGGAGCTGGGACAAGCGAGGGGAGCTCACTCCCTCGTGTGGATTCGATCTTATGACTGCTGGTTTAACCCGCAAGCGCCACCACGTCCCTTGATCTTTTTCCGAGTAGACGGTTATTTCTGGCCCAGGGGTAGCAAAGCCCAAGGGAAGGCAGGGGACTTCCACACACACACCCAGCGCTTTCCCCGCGTGCTGTGGCTTACCGAAGGCGAGCGCAGGTTTTGCACACTCATGCCCGTGCCCACCCCCCTGCCCGTGCCATCCACGCACAGACAACGGGACGAGCCTCCGGCCCGCTTCGCCGGCCCCAAGGAAAAGGGCGGGGGGGGGATCGGTCAGTCGGAGGGAAAGGGAGAAGCCGACTCAGGCTCACCTGTACAAGCAGGCGCGAGTCCCAGCGCCACAAAGGCCACAAGCACCGCAACAGCCCCTTCCATGCCGAGCCCGGGGAGTGCTTCATGTCAACAGAAACCTCCCCAGGATGCTCGCCCCGCCTCCCTCGTCGCGTCATCGTGACGTCTCCAAACGTAACTCCGCCGCCGCCGTTTTCTTTCCCCTTCCCGCGAGCCCGCTCAGCGCCAGAGCCCTCAGAGCATAGAGACAAAATATGTAGATTCGTACACATGCCGGCAAATTGGAGCAACAGCTGCCTCGTGGCGCGAACGTTTCCGAAGCTCGAGGCGTCTCCACCCTAAACCGAACACCAGCTTGGAGTCTGAGGAGCCACCGAGGGCGGCGGTTGCATTGCTTTACGTGCTGCGTGGTCCGAAATGTGTGTGCTGGGATGTGGCAGACAGGCTCGCCAGACACACGCGCGAGGGAGTCCAGCCGTCACAACGTGGCACACCCGAACGTGGGTCTACACTGCAGGGCTGTTGGGAGCGACCGCGGCGAGCCTCCGCCTCCCAGTCTCTCAATATGTGGATAAAAACTGTCTTAGGCAGCTCATGGCCTGAGGCGGGGGAAGGGGAGGGCGTCTCTTGCTGCGGGTGGGACTATTTAAAGACTGAAAAGCAAACCCCACGAAATAGGAGGACTGAGGTTACCACGAAGGCTCGGATTTCTTGTTTTCTGCTGTATGAACAGCCGTCACTGTTCTCCTGAAGGCGAAGAGAAAAAAGAAAAGGGACTTTCAAAGTCCTATTCTCTATAGGTTCTTGGGTCTATAGGGAACAGTAAAGACGCGTCCATCCTCGTTTCTTTTCGTAAGGAATCTCCCTTTTATAGTGGTTGCATGGTAAGAGGGTAACATCCTTATACGGAAGTAATGGAGCGATGGCATGGACATAGCAGCTTACTCAGAACTACCTTTGCAGTAGCCTGAGGTGTGGTTTGTATGGGATAATTTATATTAAAAACGGCATGGGAAAGGAGCTTAAATAGGGTTTGGTGTAAACATGAAATCTGATGTGAAAAACAGGCCCTTCAAGAGCTGAAGCTGTTCTTCAACAACGCAATAAAGGGAAAAAGTAAAAGGCAGGTCTATGAAATCAAGAACGGATCTTCGTGATTTCATACGATTTTTAGGTGGGATCCTTCCAAAACCACCATCAAATTGTAGAACCCATCAAAGTCCACAGACTACAACACAGAAATCATGGGCCCTTCAGCGCATGACTTTGCAGTGGAGCAAAAACATTGATCTGATGCACTGATCCTCATGGATCCACATGATTTTTATATAGGATCATTCTCAAAGTACTCTCCAATCATAGGGGTGATCAGAGCCCACAGACTACCCATGTTTCCCCGAAAATAAGACCAGGTTGTATATTAATTTTTGCTCCAAAAACGCATTAGGGCTTATTTTCAGGGGATGTTTTATTTTTTCATGTACAACAATCTACATTTATTCAAACAGTCATGTCATCTTCTGGTTGCTCCACAATGGTGGAGGGCGGGGTTTCACTTAAAATGGGGCTTATTTTTGGGGTAGGGCTTATATGCATCCTGAAAAATCATACTAGGGCTTATTTTCAGGTTAGGTCTTATTTTAGGGGAAACCGGGTAGAATCTGCACAAGATGAAAGAGGTCCCCTAAAAACTGCCACCATGAAAGCCAGATTACAGTTATAGGAAGGTTATAGAAGCCAGACTGAGGCAAGAATCAAATGGCATCATACTACCTTGCGCCCACCACACTACCCAAAACCAGCTGCATATGTCTGGCACATGAGACAGAACAGCCCACTAGTACTTCTTATCCCCGGGAGGAACTAAAAAATACATTACTAATGCTTATGATTATCCAAACATACATACATCATATACATGTAGGAAGAGAAAGAGGGAACTAAAATACTTAACAATTGCTTCCCTTTTCAGAACACCCAACACCTGCTACTTGATGCAGTCCTTTGACTCTGCCTGATGGTAAGGCTGGCCCTGATAGGCCAACCCCGGAATCCCTGGCTTATCATGACACACCAGAAGCTCAATTTCTCAAATGGAAAAAAACAAAAACAAGTAGTAACATTTCCAGAGGGACAATCGTGTTCATCTGCTGCAGCTAAAACAACCAAGAGGCTTGTGACGCTTTACAGAATAACCAGCTTTACTTGGCATTAGCTTTTGGGGGCCAGAGGCCACTTCATCCAGAGCAAAGCAGATTGCCATGCTGCCCTCTGTTTTATGAGATGGGCCATCAATTCCAAACTGCTAGCTGAGAGGGAGCTTGAAACCAACTTGCGTACTGCACTATCTCCATCTAAGAAGCGAACCTGGCCTCAACATCATCAGCTATGTGAATTACCAAAGTACTCTCCAATCATAGGGGTGATCAGAGCCCACAGACTACCCATGTTTCCCCGAAAATAAGACTGGGTTGTATATTAATTTTTGCTCCAAAAAACACATTAGGGCTTTACAAAACATTTTGTTTCGTAAAAAAATTCTGCTTTAGAAAGGTAGTAGAAATGATTACAAAACAAAGATGCAGCATATGTCATTTTGATTTGGCCACAACCTTCTTCCTCTTCCTCATTTTTGCGAGAAAAAAATGACTATCACAAAATGGTGATCAACAACATCTGTTAAGAGAACTACCGTGTTTCCCCGAAAATAAGACAGGGTCTTAAGAATCTACATTTATTCAGATACAGTCATGTCATCTGGTTGCTGCACAATGGTGGGTTTCACTTAACTGGGGCTTATTTTTGGGGTAGGGCTTATATTAAGAGCATCCTGAAAAATCATACTAGGGCTTATTTTCAGGTTAGGTCTTATTTTAGGGGAAACAGGGTACAACACAAATCATGGACCCTTCAGTGCATGGTATAGCAGTGACAAAAAAAAAAATGGATCTGAGGCATGGGTTCTTCATACAATTACTGTACATAATTTTTAAGCCAGCACCAAGTCATAAGTTATATCTGTACCCACAAGCTACACTACAGAAATAATTTCTGTCTTCTACTGTCCTTTTGAGGTGCAAGCCTATTGCAACCCTTGGGCAAGCAGCAGGGTGTCTGAGTAAAACATGGTAACGAAACAATGGATCCATGTGTTTCTTTTATATCACTCCTACTAAATAATTGCCAAATCAGAGGTGTCTTATATACCCACAGAGCGCGTATATTCTTCATTTCCGGGGAATAGCATGATACAATGACGTATCCAAGAAATGGATCTTCATGGATCATAGGATTTCAACACGAGCCTTCTGAAATCACCATGGAAGTGTATGTTTCACCTGTTCACACAGACTGATCTATAAAAATCACAGATCACTTACTTCCTGGTGCCACCTTAACGACGTGGATCCAAGCTGCATATACACATAGACCTGTGGAATTCTTACCTAGTATTTACACTACTCAACCTCTAATCATGGATGACACCCATGCCTTTTACTGAAGCATAAAAATCACAGATATTTTGCAAAAATATGAATCTAAGGCATGGCTCTTCCAGGACACATACTGTACTTTCCTACACCACAGTCTCTTTTGCTTCATGATACCAGCATGGGATAAGAAAATGTAGCGTGGGCACATCTCTTCATGGACCCATCTGTTTTTTTTCATTCAATCACCACCTTAATCACAATCAGGTCACACATAGCATACATGTCCCTAAACTAACCCATAAAAATCAATGTCTTCACTCCCTGGCACAAATACATGTATCAAGAGGCATGGCGCTGCATGGATCGATATGCTTACATGGGACCTTTCCCAAACCACCACAACTTGTATGTCTTCTGTGTATGCACAGTGATTAAAACACACAGAGACACACAGCTCTCTAAGTACAAGTGTGCCATGGTACAAGAACATGGAGAAGATAATCAAGGATCTACATGAATCTTTCATGAAATACCTACTAAACCACCGGCCAGTTGGGTCCCATCTGTGTCCACAGCCAAAAAACCCAGAAATCCTGGATCCCTCAATGCATATCAGCATTGTGCAAGGACCTGGATCACAGCCTCTGGTTCTTACAGAACTAGATGACTACATATATCCAAAGCACAGGTCTTTGTTGATCCATACGATCATTATATGGCATTACCATGTAAGTACAGCTAAATTGTGGATCCATCTGTTCTCATAAAGCATTAAAAAAAGGCAAGCCCTCAATGCACGGCATTTTCATGGTGGGGGGGGGGGAAGATCCGTGGCACAGATCCTCTTGGATCACATGAGTTTAAATTGGGATCCTACTCAAACTATCAAGTCATTCATCCCATCTCTGCCAATAGACTGAACCATCAAAACCCGAAATTACCAGATGACCCTAGTACCATGGCTCATGAACATGGGTCCTGGTCAAAGATTCATATGGGCCAACATATTCTTTATGCAGCACCTTCATGCTCAAAAGTCTTATACTTCCCTTCACTACTAAAATGGGAAGAAACATGAGATCCATGTCAAGGTTCTTCTTGGATCCTCTTTATGTCTTCAGAGGGAGTACTTATAAACATGCTGAATTCACTGGTTACCCATTGAGTCCCTGATCAGGTTCAAGGTTCTGACTCTTCTGTATAAAGCTCTCCACGGTTTGGTCCCATGTTACTTGTTGGAGTGTCTTGTCCCAGTGTCAACTGCATGACCCACCAGATCATCACAGATGAGTGTCCTCTGGGTAGTCATCCCAAGGGAGGCCCATAAATTTTCTACAAGAGTCTGTGGGCACAGATGGGATGTGTGCCTTGGATCCATGTTTTTGCACCTCTGCAAAGCAATGTGCTGAATGATCCATTATTTCTGTGTTGTAGTCTGTGGCACAGATAGGATCTATGATCTGATGGAAGTTTGGGGAAGACTTCATCTAAAAATCATGAAATCTTCAGGATCTGTACCTCGGATCCATGGTTTTGTGCTACTGCATAGCTATGTGTTGAAAAATCCATTATATCTGTGTTGTACTCTGTGGGCATAGATGGGATCTATGATTTGATGGTGATTTTGCTAGGATCACACAGAAAAATCATATGAAATCATCAGGATCTCTTCCTGATTTCATGGACCCACCTTTTACTCAGACCTGCAATAAATATATCTAGAACGGAGCAGGATGGCTGGAAATGCCGAGTTTGCTAAACCAACAAAATTAAGTGTGTAGGTGGAAATAAATATTAAGTCCTGGCTTAGGTTATGGATCCTTTAAAAGTTAGCAAGTAAGATGAACTTTCAAGTTCTCTGGACTTTTCATGGTCAGAAAAAGGAAGTATGTTGAAAGATGCAAGTTGAACAATTAGGTCAGATGTGATGCTAATGTCTCATGCAATCAGACTGCCAGAAAGGAAAAATAGGATTTTAGATTGTGCAAGATTGGAAGTGACAGGCTCTCCAGCTCACTGAACAGGGGCATCAAGGGAGTTTGCCTTCTTGGTCACTGTTCCCATGTTGTGGAACCCCTTCCACAGGAGGCCAGATTGGCTTGTTTTTGCTGCCCTTACGCAAGCAGGGAAAGACCTTTCTGTTGAGGGAGGCGATGTCTCAATAACTTGCTGCCTAAGAGGGAGTTCCTATAAATGGGACTGCTGTTGTTGTTTTTTAAATCTTGTTTTAATATTTTAACCTACCTTGGGTCCTCTGGAGGAGAAAGGCAGAATATAAATATTTTAAATAAAATAAATAAACAGCAGCCTATCTGCTGATCCTTCCATTCTGGGAGAAACACTGCACTGCCTCTGACATGAATGAAAAAAACTAAGCTGTTTGTTTTTAACAGTTTCTCCTACTTTATTTTGGGTCTATTGTGGGGACTAACCAGCCCTTACTATGCTATGAGAGAGAAGCCTTAATTTTCTTCTCTCACACCTTGTGAACATTCAGAGCATATAACAGTAGATGAGAATAATCATCCAGCATGTTTGGATTATTTATCATATTCCCTATTAGCTGGTATTCAAATTATTTCAAAGAGATCCCTGTGTTAGGATGCAATCAGAGGGCTGCAAAAGTGCATGCCTGATTGCACTGGAAAGGGAGCAATCTCCCTTAAGGTGACCCTTCCATCTGCCAAGGAAACCACATAGTCCAGGCCCCAAAAATGGAAGCTTTACAGTTGGACCAAATAGGGCCAGGTTGGGCATGGATCAGAGTCGCTCTGGGGCATATTTCCTTGTGTGTCATGTGACTGTAGGTGTAAGATTACACTTAGCAGTGTCTCCATTTTGCCTGCCTCATGTTTGTTGTAAGAAAAAAATGGTGGAGAAGGACTTTATATGCTTCCCTATAAATGTTTTTGCACTGAGTGAGTTGTAGGGTGTTTTACTGATCAGTGAGAATTCCAATATAGTGAAGGCCAGATTGTCATGTACACTTCAAACTTTAGTACACCTCTTCCCCCTGACTACTCTGATATTTAGAATATGTCCTTCCTGTCTCTCAGCTGAACTGTTCAACAGAAAACTGCATAGGATTTTTTTTGTACAAATGTAACATAGTGAGACAAAAAGTAACCCAATGCGAAAAATCAATAGATGGATTACAATGCTTTTTATCCCGGCTGTTTTTGGTTAGAAGGAAAAAAACCCTGGTACATTGCAAGTAGCTGAAACTTGGTGACATTGAACACGGGTACAATGCTTGGGCAATTCCCTTTTGAGCAAGTGGTTGCACATTTCCCTGACTCATGCAAAGAGGCACACTAGATCTCCATGTGCAATTGGTTCCCACCACTGTGTACAGGTTAGGTAGCACAGTGGAGCCAGCTGATGGGCCAGAGACATAAGCATAACTCCACCCACCTTATGCTACTGCTGAATGCTGCAATGCCTACAACCAAGTTGGATGCTTCCTCTGTAACTTTGCACCTGGATTCCACAGAACTATACCAGTGGAACATTTCATTCTACCAGCATTGAACTAGAGCTGTCTGAATTCCAAGTTCTATTTCTTTGTGGTTTCAGTAGCAAAATGTGTCTTTGGTCTGAAATGTCCTGTCCTGCTACACAAGAGTTAAAAAAATACTCAAGCAACTAGTTGTTCCTGATTGTGGTTACAAACATTAGCATGCAGTTTATATTAAAAGCAATACTGTGCAGATAGATACCATCTGCACCACTCACGCATGAAATTTAAATCTGTAGTTACAGACTGAGTGAGTGATACACCCCTCGAAACTCTGCTTAGATTGACATATTTCACTTAAATTAAATCAGATGCACTTAAAAGGAAAACACAGATGAGGAATTGTAAGTGTCCAGGAGCAGCAGCATTTTGTCTATGTCGTACACTTCTTATGATAAGGAATTTAAACTATTCTATACAATGCACATCTACTCTAACATTATGTGGAATTTTACAATGTAATTTAAACAAGTGGAAACTGAGTAACACTTTGCCTACATTTTGTTCTATAATTAAGGTTTCAGTCTATCAATATAGATATATAAATAACTCTCAAAATAGAACACTTAACAAACAAGTTTCTTATCAAGTCACTTATAGCAAAAACAAGAATCTTTTCTAAAAACCTGTTCACAAAAATAATCGTTTTGAAATCTGTAATGTGCAAATTGTAAACTGCTGCTTTGTAAATGCCACTAAGTGCCTAATGGTGCAGCATGTTATTATATTAAATATCACCAAAATTATATAGTCTGAACTGTCTTTAGATTGTAGGTTTCTTCCTGGGATATTTTGAGCTGTTGTTCTGCATTGTTCAGTTGCTCCTCAGATTCTTTACCACCATTTTTCAACTCCTCTGAAAGGATAGTAATCTTCTCATAGGTATAATCTTCTCCTTGAATCTGAGATGTAAGAAACTGTGAACTGTACGAAGGCTTGTTTAAAAACTGTGGGAAGAAAGACAAATACATTTTTCATCCATTTCCAGCACTTTCAATAGTTATTTTAAAACAAGATACACATATCGTTTGATGAATGGCTTTCCCAGAGGAATGAAATTTGAACCAAATGAGTAATAGTTCATTAAAATCCTAAATGTTTATTTTAAAACATGTTTTTTTAGCTTTTCTATTATGAAGCCCACATTAAACGCCACAAACCATTTATCTCACAAGTCAGCATCCTTGCAAGAATTCATAAGTTGAATCATAGATAGTTTTTTATTCAATAAACTGCTAGTGCCAACTAGGCTTATCACCCACTAATTCAACGGTGGAAATTCCATAGATCCAATTACCATATACAGTGGTGCCTTGACTTACGAACGCCTTGACCTACGAACATTTTGACTTATGAACAGCTCCGTTCGCAAAATTTTGCTTTGACTTGCGAATGGAGCTTTGGCCTACGAACGCCGGGAGCCCGTGCCGGGAGCTAGAGCCCGGCCGGGAGGCCATTGGAATTTCACGGGCTCCTGCCTCCCGGCGTGGGGTCCGTCCCCACTGCTCGCTTCCCAGCCGGGCTCTGCCTCCTGGAGCCCGGCCGGGAAGTGAGCAGCGGGGACGGACCCCGCGCCGGGAGGCAGGAGCCCAGGAAATTCAAATGGCCTCCCGGCCGGGCTCTGACTCCCGGTGCAGGGTCCGTCCCCGCTGCTCGCTTCCTGGCCAGGCTCCCGCACAGATAGGCAGGGGGCAGCAGCAGCTGCAATTAGCCTGACAATTTTCCCATCCATCTGTCCAACACTCCCTCGCCTAGCATTCTGTCTGTATCCTTCCCCACCACTGAAGCTGAACCAAAACATCCTTCCCCACTACCTTTCCACTGTTTCCCCATGGCTGCCCCACCCAGAAGCTATTATTGTACAGTTTCCTTTCCCTCCTTTGCACCGATCTCCCCATCTTCAGAGTTTCTCCTTCAAACTGTGTTGCTTTCAAGCTTTTCTTCTGACAATATGGGCATAAGAATTTTAGGGGGTGGGGTAGGAGATGTTTCTGTGCAAAATTTACACCGTGCTCCGACCTATGACACTGCAATCTGTTAGTAGCTTCCGAATGGAACAGTAGGAGTTTGGGGAAGGTGCGTAAAGGGAAGATTCCTTTCTTATTCCTGGGAGAAATGGGACCTGCTTATCTCACAGGGAGAGAATCACGGTATCCAATGGACTTTACTCCCTAATAAGATGTTCAGGATTGCAGCCCAAACGACACCAAATAACGGGGGCGGGGGAATCCTGTCACCCTATCCCTGCAAATTTATGCGACCACGTTGTGGGCTGTGGCCGTTCTTCCGAATCGCTAAAACGGGCTGCCCTCCGGGCCACACACTTCACAGGGAGCCGGTCCCACTGAAATCCGTGGGGCTTCCATGTTGCTCAGGGCGGAAAGGGAGCGTGTGCCTCACCAGGAGCGCGATGCCAACACAGAGCTTCCACCGTGTCAGCCGGGTGGGCGGTCAGACCCTCCCAGACACGGAAGGCGAGCCAAAGTCCAAAGGAGCCTCAGCACCCCTTGCCGCTGCCTCTTCCAGCCGCAACCCCAGCGGCGGGGGTGGCTGCATCTCTGAGGCCAGTGGCGAGGTGAGCGCCACGACCGCCCGCCCACCCGCTTGACCCGCGCCATGTTCCCAGGGCCGAGCATGGCCAGGGGCGTGCGAGGAGGCTGCTCAGGGTGGTGGCGGCGACTGGCAGACCGACCGATCGACCGACCCTCCCAACCCACCAGTGACGGCTGCCGCCGCCTCTGTCCCCGCTGCTCGCTTCCCAGCCGGGCTCTGCCTCCCGGACCCCGGCCGGGAAGTGAGCAGCGGGGACGGACCCCGCACCGGGAGCCAGAGCCCGGCCGGGAGGCCATTTGAATTTCCCGGGCTCCTGCCTCCTGGTGCGGGGTCCGTCCCCGCTGCTTGCTTCCTGGCCGGGCTCTGCCTCCTGGATTTTTGAAATGCTGGAACGGATTAATCCCGTTCCCATGCATTTCAATGGGAAATGCTGATTTGACTTATGAACGTTTTGACTTATGAACACCATTCCGGAACGGATTAAGTTTATAAGTCAAGGCACCACTGTATACTCGAGTATAAGCCTAGTTTTTCAGCACACTTTTTTTGCTGAAAAAGCACCCACTCGGCTTATACTCGAGTCAGTGTCAAAATTACATGTTCTCCCCTGCAGTGCGGGTGTTCTCCAGACTCCGCCGCTCATCTATGGGCGCCTGCAGCCTCTGTGGGTGGTTCGATGACCCGGGTTAAGTACACTGCATTTTTCAGACTCAAAAACATTTAACATACTGATGCCTCAATTAATGTAATTTTATTGGTATCTATTTTTATTTTTGAAATTTACCAGTAGCTGCTGCATTTTCCACCCTCGGCTTATACTTGAGTCAATAAGTTTTCCCAGTTTTTTTGTGGTAAAATTGGGTGCCTCGGCTTATATTCGGGTCGGCTTACACTCGAGTATATACGGTATCCTGTTCTAGTGAACACCCTGCCCCCATCCCTAGGCTCCAGAAGGTCTCATCAGGGCAAAAGGGAGCCCTAGGGAGTTTCAGAACCTGAAACGGGGGAATGGGAAGCTTTCAATTATCTCCAACGCCTGGATCTGATTTATGCTGGTGTAACTGCACCAGTAGGATTTTGCCCAATATTTAATAGAGTTTAAAGGACCATATTTACAAACCATAAAAGAACAAACCTCTTTGAAATGCTGTGGCAAAGAATAAGAAGGAAAGAAGACATATTTGATATGTCGATAAATACGGAAAATCATAAAGCAGCAGCAAGGAAATAATATCAATACTAATGGTAGGATAAGGATCAGTAGCACTGGATTTATACCTGTAAGAGAAAAGAGAAAAATCTCAAGTCTTTATTCATTGAGAAGTATATGATTGACATGTATAAATAGAGTCATGTCATTTTTGAACCAACAACCTTTTGTTTTAAAAGCTAAGTACTTCATAATATTTTTCATTACAAATTACAACCATAGCAGGACTTAAATTTGCATATAGCTGCACAGAAGAAATGAAAATAATTTTTCCCCATTATTTGTTTGTCTCATTCTAAGTGAAGATAATATACCAGTCCCATTTAAGGGCCACTTTAATTCATTCATGCCTACAAGATTTAACCTTCTGTTCTATATTCAACTTTTTCTAATTGATATTTAAATGAACTTACAAAGCACAGATGGGAAGTATGCTGCTTGCTCACCCTCAGCTTATATGGGAGACAGTGCCAATATGTGAAGTCAGTAGAATTCACTTCTGTGTCTGCAGAGTATGGTGTGGCTCAGACTTCACTGGAGGTATGAATCTACTCTGTAGCTTAGTCCCAGCTTTACAGGAGCTACCTGGGATACTGAACTGACCCTCTCTCCAAAATAAGTCCACCATTTTTGTTCGCTCTGACTACAACTCAGAATCAATAAGCTGTTTAAAATCAGAGTCATCAACTGCTGCTGTATATCTGGATCTGGTTAACACAGGGCGCAATTACATTGCTGATGTACCTTGGAATATGTGGCACTGTTATTGAAACTGATTTAAAGTAATGTGGCAGTCACATAGTATTTGAATCACTGTGTGCATTCCCCTTGGAGCAACTTTTTATCCAGTGTTTTTTCAAGTGCTGAACTGATGTTGGAGACTACACTTGCAATTTAAATCGTGTTTATTTAAACTATTGCATTTCCAAGACACCGACAGACCATGATGTTTACATAACAATCTTGGAGCTCTGTGTCATGCCCAAGAAACCAACATTTTGAGCTACTAATTTTTGTTATGTTACCACCTATGTGTTTGTTTAATATTTCTAAGTGGCATCGCTAGAAATAAGTTAGTTTTTATTTTAAAAAGAACAGCTCACTGGCTTTGTAACATTACTGACTGGAGAACGTGGGGAAGGGGGAGAGAGAAGAGAGACAAGGAAAAGAAGATTCAAAACTACATGTCACCCAAAGCTTCTTATCTTCCTTATCTTTCTCCCCTTCTTCTCTCCCTCAATCCCAAAGGAATGACCCTCTCAAGCTGAGCTGGAGAAATAAACAGTTTAACTCTTGAAAAAAGGGGGCAGGATCACATCTCAAAAGTGTTTTAATAAAAAAAGAGTAAATGCACATTTATTTCCTCAATGCAATCCTTTAAGACTGCCTGTGAATCAGTGACTAAATGATTCAGCAGTAAAGTAGACTGGATTTTTTAAAAAAGGACACAAGAGTCCAATATGATACAATGGTAATTAGCATTCAAAAATATGGGCGAAACCAATTCAGGAAAAAATTATGTCAACAGAGGTGTTAATATATGGTGAATCACTAGAAATTAAATCGATTCAACATCAGAGTTAAAATGAACAACCCTCTGGCAAAAGAGCAAAAAAATGGGTCCCTCTCAAAAAACCATAATTCCTTGTCAAAATAATTCATGCTTCCACATGCGTCATGAATTTACCTTTTTAATATCAATTTAAAAGATGCTAAGCCTGATTTAAATACAGGGCTTTTTTTAAACTAATGTAACCAGGTTTTTCCCCCCTAATGTAATCAGACATAGGATTAGACTGCATGATTTATAATAGATTTTATAAAAGTGATTTTTATAAAGAAGCTGATGCTTTCTTTAATATGATCTGTATGTGGTGAGGAAGAGTACAGAATTTTTAATAGTGTTTCTTATGGGCAGGCATTTAATCAAACAGCATTACCAGCATAAGATGCATTAGTTGTTCTGACACAAGAAGGTTCACTCCATTCTCCACTTTTATTGAACTCTTCAATAAATGCTTGAGCCTTAAGGCAGTATGTTGTCCCAGGTTCCAGGCCAGATATGGTTTCGAAAGTGAATGATGTATTTACTTTTCTATCCTAACAGGAGGAAATACAACATTACAGCAGGAAGGAAACTGAAAAGACCACTCACACATCACAACAGGAAACCACATATCCAGAAACTCCAGTAAGCATTACCTGTTTGTCACTATAGTCTTTCTTCCAGATGTGAATCCTGTAAGCCACAGTACTATAAAAAACCTTTACGGAATATCTTGCACCGTTATGTATAAAATAAGGATCTGTGAGCTGTACACTCAAGATGCTAGGTTGTGAGGCTTCAACTTGTATAGCAGGTGGACTAATCTTTGCTAAAAGAGAGAGAGAGAGAGAGAGAGAGAGAGATAAAAGAGACATAGCATGAAACAGATGGTGGAAGTAGCTGGTTACCCCAAGATCTTTACGCACAGGATTGTGATATAGATGAAGAGAGTGAGAGAGCGCCATGACCAAATATGTGAGGCAAATGAAAATTAACTGAAACCAGGTAGCCCTTTTGAAAGGGAAAGTGAGGCTGAAGGTCAGATTTTTGCAGTAAAATGTAGATTTTAAGGAAGAAGTAAAACATGCTGTTGTTATGTGCCAAAAGTCAATTTCAATTTATGGCAACCCTAATGGGGTTTTCAAGGTTTATGAGACGCTTAAGGAATGCTTTTACAAGTGGGGATTTGAACTAAGGTCTCCTGAATCCTAGTCTGTCACTCTATCCATTACATACTGGCTCAAAAAAAAAAAATCAGTAGGATTTAAGTTAGTCATGACAAAAATCCCACTGATTTCAGTGCACATCTAAAGGTAGTTCTAACCAGAAGGCTTGTAGTGCAACCAGTGAAAACAGACTGGAAAGTGTCTGAAAACTTCAGTGGGTCCAAAACATGGCAGCCAGATTGCTAACTGGGGCTGGTCACAGGGATCGCATAATCCCCCTCCCTCTCCATTATAGCAGCTCCACTGGTTACTGATCCGTCCGCTGGTTACTGATCTGTTTCTTGGCACAATTCAAAGTGCTGGTTCCAACCTATAAAACCCTAAACAACTTCAGTTCACACTATTTCAAGGACTGCATTTCCTTTTATGAGCTTGCTTGGGTGTAAAGATCATCAGGGGAAGCCTTTCTCTTGGTCCCACCACAACACAGGTGCGCTTGGTGGGGACACGGCAGAGGGCCTTCTTTGTTGCTGCTCCCAGACTGTGGAACTCCCTCCCATGGGAGGCCAGGCTGGCCCCATCTTTGCTGTCCTTCTGCCAGTAGGTGAAGACCTTTTTCTTCAGGTAAGCTTTCTCTCAGTCTGGCTGCATGAGTGGGGTTTTAAAATGGATTATTGTGCCTTTACTGCTTTGAATGTGTTTTTCGTGTTGTTTTTGTTTACCACATTTAGTTTGAACCCTTTTTGTATTAGTACATGTACTGTTTTTAGCTTTAAATGTTGTTTTTTAATTATGTAAGCCACGTTGGGTTCTTTTAAAGGAGAAAAGCAGGATTAAAATATTGTTAAATAAATAAATAAATAAAAAGACTGTACAGCTATTCCATGCTTTCCACCTCAACTGCCCCTTTTCTGGCAATAAAATTTTTTGGAAGAAGCTGTAAGAAAAGACAGGATAATTACAATGATTACAAAGAGAGAATATTATCCAAACTTCCCCCAAAATATTAGGTTTGAGGCAAGGTGGTTCTATAATATAGTGGTGCCTCGATTTACGACCATAATCCGTTCCAGAAGATGGACGTAACTCGAAATGGTCATAAGTCGAAGCACCATTTCCCATAGGAATGCATTGAAATGCAATTAATCCGTTCCGGCCGAAGAAAAAAATCATCAAAACAAAAACAAAAACAAAAAAACACTGCAAGACTCATTGGAAATGCGATTAATCCCTTCCGGCCAAAAGGGGGGGGGGGGAAGGAAAGCAATCAAGCGTGCAAGACCCATCGGAAATGCACAGAAGACAAACAGACCAGGTCGGAAATGCACAGAAATCAAAGGGAGCAGATCGGAAATGTAAAGAAAACAAAGGAAAAAGCAAGGGAAGCATGCAAGACACATCGGAAATGCACAGAAAACAAACAGAGCAGGTTGGAAATGCAAAAAGAACAAAGGGACCAGGTCGGAAATGCACAGAAATCAAAGGGAGCAGATGGGAAATGCAAAGAGAACAAAGCAAAAAGCAAACAAACCCCCCAAGACCCATCGGAAATGGGGGGGGGGGGAAACACCAAAAAAACATACAAACCCCCCAAGACCCATCATAGCACAGAAACATAACCCCCCCCCCAGCCCAAAACCACGCTGCAAAAACACCCAGAACAGTTTTTAAAAAGCATAAAGCAGCACCCTACCTTATCAGGCAGCCTCCTACGATCGCACACTCTCTAACTGCTGGGCGAAAGAGCTACAAAGAAGCAGCCTCATCGCCACCTACAGTTAGAAATTTGAATTTCCCACCCTTTCCCCCTGCCTTTTTTGTGTTTGTAAGTGGAAGCTTCGGTCGCAAGTAGAAGCAAAATTTTGCGGCCGGAGCTGGTTGTAAGTCGAAATGGTCGTAAGTAGGGGCGTTCGTAAGTCGAGGCACCACTGTATAATGTTATTGGTATGTCTGGATCCCATGTATTCCAAACCAGTTTATGTGCTCTCAGAATGATATGATAATTCATATAAATCCCAAACTGCAGTTAGTAATCCAGCTTTAAACTATATAAAAATAACTGTCAAACTAAATAGTTCAGTTCCTTCTGGTCTATTTTCCTTTAAACTTACCCAGCCCCCCCCTTTTTTTTGTCAGAGTGTGGGTTTGGAAAAATACCTTTATAAAAACATATATAAAGGAAATTTGTGAATAGCACTGTGCCACTGGTAAAAGCACACAGCATGGCCAGAAAATCTAGCAAAATTGGAAACACTGATATGGAACCTGTAAACATGAGCTTTGAAAATCGGTTACTAAAATAGTTCTTGGCTAATTTTGCCCAAGTAAGTCAAATACATGCAAGCAAAAAATGAAAATATTCTATAGCAGGAGTCCCCAACCTTTTTCACCCCGCGGACCGGCTGGGGAAGGCGGGGCACCCCCCGTGCTCGTGTGCATGCGCAAATGAGCGCTCTCTCTCTTGCGCGCGAATGAGTGCGTGCTCGTGCACATGCGCAAATGGCGGCGCGGTGCTCGCATGGGTGCGCTGGAGCGTGTGCGCATGCGCAAATCAGCTGTGCGGGGGTGAATGCGTGTGAGGGGTGGGGCGGGAGGACTGTCTCCGCGGCCTGGTCCAGCTCGGGCCATGGACCGGCACCAGGCCGCGGACCGGGAGTTGGGGACCTCTGTTCTATAGGACACAGCTAGACAGAAAGGCCCCCTGAAAGTAAAAAGGGGTAAAATCCTAAGAGGACACCAATCCAATCAAGGGTATCATGAGAAAACTCCTTTATTTTCCATGAAGAGCACTAACATTTTATTAATCTTTAATCAAAGCTAAAACCAAGTTGATCACATTCTGTTCCATAATTTTCTGGAATAATACATTTCAATACAGTGTTCAACTTTAAATTTCTTTACTATAATTTGTCTGTATTGTAACTAATCAGTATGATACTTTTAAAAAAATGAATTAGGTGAATGGTAGAAATGAGCACGAAGCTTGGTTCGGAGGTTTGTGCCGGTTCAGATGCATGGCACCCTTCTCCCGCCTCCCCAGCCAATGACTCGCCAGCCAGTGCATGCTTCTGCCCTCCTCCTCTTTGGCTGTTCAACCAGTTTGTGGCAGGAGCATAGGCTTCTCTGCCCTGCCTCCTTGGCTGATCACCCACTCAGACAAGGAGGCAGGACAGGCAAATCCATGCTCCTGCTGGGGACCGGTCGAACAGCCAAAGAGGAGGAGGAGAAGAGTATGCTCTGATTGGTGAGTGGGTTATTGGCCAGGGAGGTAGGGGAAGGGAACACACTGTGGTGCCACATGTACAAACCGGCACAAACCTCTGAACCAAGGTTTGTGACTATCTCTAATGAATAGTTTAAAAAATGATTAAACAGAGAGAAAGAGAAAGACAGTGAGACATATGACCTCAGAGATGTCTTTCCAGAAGCATTGTACAGCTATTGTCTTTCCAATACTGGAAATTAAGAGAAAGGAGCTATTCAAGGAGGGTATTAAGGGAGTAGTGTGGGAGGGGCTGACAGTCTGAAGGATCTACATCTTTCCTAGCTCCTCAACATGCCCCCAAACATGACTGTAATCCCCAAGTCAGATGGTGCCCCCTGGAGCAGGCACAGGCTAATTCCTTCCTGCTGAAACGAATCCATTAAAAGATAAGGGGAAAACAGAGTTGCAGGGGGAGACATCAAAGTGAAAAAATGCCACTGCTCCCCACCATCTTGGTGCTATTTTTTAAGGTGGAAAATGAAATAAGAATATAATAAATAAACTAGAATGACTTACTGTCTGCAAGTGGTGTGAAGGTGATGCATACCCAGTTTGATGTATTATTTTGAAACTCAGTTCTGACTCTCAGAAAGGAAGAACCATATATTTGTATGCTTGAAATATTACATTCTGTGACTTCAGTTCTGTTGCACAAGTCAGTGAATGTATTGTCATAATCTCTGTGAAAGAAAAACAGATTTAATATATTATCTATGAAAACAAGGATGTCACTGTTAAAGTCAAGGACTAGATTATGGTGTTATTTTTCATTCCTACCCTTCTGTATCTGAATTTTTAAAAAAACATCTGAAAACAATTATTAGACTTGGTTACAAAATTAACCATACACTCCCATGCCTTACCAACTTCAGTTGGGATTACTCCCAGATAAGTGGGTACAGGATTAAAGCCTTAATCATTTAATTCTACACTTACATTTTACTTTGTGAATTAGAATTTTATGTTGAAAAACACTACCTTTTGATACGTGATAAAACCAAGTTAATTTTGGTTCTACTTCATTTCAAATTCCTGTTCAACCCAATCACTCACTGACTAGGTCACATCTTTCTTATCTATGAAATCAGATCATTATAGACTTAAACTGCAGTTTTAAAAGAACATCCATGTTCCTAAAATTACTTATGACATGATTACATCAGATTTATTCTTAAACTGTCTTTAAAAGTAAACTGGGTTTCCTGCAGATATTTCATGCTTACCCTTCAGGTTTGCCTCTAAAGACCAGGAACTTTGACTGATGCAAAAATGCCACAGCATTAAAAGGGTGTCTTAAAAGACTGGACAAATAGAAACACAGGCTTTCTATGAAAATCTGGGTATAATTTAGGATGCCAGTCTTGTTCTAGACTGGGGTAGATCAAATATAATCAGCAGGCCATATGCAGCACCAGCATCATTTTTGTGCTCACAGCACCAATATATTTTTGCTCAGAGAGTGCCTTTGGAGGGCAATTTTCTCATATTCTCATTTTATTTTTTAAATGTATTTTTTTTTCATCATGGCACTTAAGGGGATTTTTCAGTTTTAAAAATCACTTCTTTTTTCAATTAACAAAAACCTGTTGCAGCAACCTTTACAATACATAGCAACTGCATTATTATTATTTTTTAAATGTAGATTAGGGTGTGTGTCCCCCCCCCCCCCCCAATGTTGTTAATTCTGGACAGTGGCCTTCAGTCCCACTGAGATTATCCACCCTTTTTCTAGATCCTACATATCACAGAAAATGCTTCTGCCCATCTGCTATCACAGTCTTCTTCACACAAGTAGTTAGAGCAGCTGGAGTCAGAGCATGGCCTCCTTTAGGATCCCACCTTCCTGTCTGAGCAAACCTTCCAACAGTGCTTTCAAAAAAACATGCATTATATTTTACTGTTAGGATTTCACTGAACAAGGCTTTCAGGTGTTGTATTTTTTAAAAAAATCAAAATATTTTATTCAGTGGTTTGTGATTCTATATTTTGAGTAGCCAGTAAACTAGTCACTTCAAATTTTAAAACAAATGGAGACAGTAAATTAATTCTTCAAAGTCAAACAAGTTAAGGTATTGTGGGTGATTCCAGGTGGCCAATGCCCGGTGCTATTAGATAAAAACAACAACAAGCAACAACAAAAACCCCATGCAGCTATTCCATTTTTCTCTCTTTCAAGGTGTTTCTGTGGTAAGAGACAGGAACCAGTGGGAAGGAAAATGCAGAGAGGTTTCAAATAAAAGACATTGCCAGCTCAATATCACATAAAATTTCAAGGATGGGGCAGTAAGACTGCACAATTAAAAAACAAAGACAACAATTTTATCTAGAGGCACTGTAGATCATGTGCAGCATGAACTCTGAGAAAGGCAGTTGACCCAGACAACAAAAAACAATGCGGCAAAGCAGAGTGAGTGGTATCAGAAGGATGACTCACACGTTTTAAGGTGCACTGTAAGCACTGTAAGTGTTGTTTCCCAAAACCGCACCATGGCAAACCCTAAAGCGTTTTAAGTGAAATGTCACAAACCCTCATTACCCCAGCTTCCAAAACAACAGCTTTTGAATCTTTGGGAGGATTGGTCTAGCAATGGGTAATTGTCCTTGCGTGAGAGCAACATCTTTTCAACCTGAATGACTTCCAAGTTTTTACATCCCAAATCTCTTCAGAATCCTCATCTAAACTGCTGCAGGATCCTTGCTTGTCCATAATCCCACTTAGCAAAGTTGGGGACTTGAGTTGTGGAACTCGCTGTCAAGTTGGACATAAGTCGCACTGGTGACTCAACTCACAACTTGGAATCCACCCAGCCCCTCAGTTTTTTTTTCTGGTGAAAAAAGCTTGTTTTTAATAGGGACTTGGACTTAGGGCTTGGGACTCAGACTCAAAGACTTGCCAATATCCCTACCAATTACAGTATTGTCCTGAATTCTCATTTGGGAGAATGACATAAAAGTACCTCCTATTCTTTGCAGAGAAGGGACTCCTATTTCTATTAGTTAAAGCATTCCCGTGCTGCAACAAGCATTTATTTTATTTATTTTATTTATTATTAGATTTTTACCCCGCCCCCCTAGACAAAGTCTACTCGGGGCGGCTTACATACATAATAAAAACATCATAAGACATAAAAATAAAATTTTTTAAAACATCATAATTTTAACATTTATATTAAATTAAATCAGTGCCAAGATGATAAGAGTAAAGATCAGTTATTGACTGGAGGGAAGGCCTGCCTGAAAAACCAAGTTTTCAAATGAGTTTTAAAAACGCCCAGCGAGGGTGCCAGACGAATTTCAATTGGGAGGTTGTTCCATAGCCGAGGGGCCACTGCCGAGAAGGCCCGGTTTCTTGTTCTTTCTTTCCGGGCCTCTCTCGGCGTTAGGCCCCTCAGCCGTCCCTGCTGGCTATTCCGGGTGATTCGGGTAGATCTAGGTGGGAGAAGACGATCTGCCAAGTATTGAGGTCCCAAACCGTTTAGGGCTTTATACGTCATCATTAACACTTTGAAGTCAATGCGGAAACGAATGGGCAGCCAATGCAAGGCAGCCAGGGTGGGAGAGATATGCTGATATCTCCCTGTTCAGCTACTCTAAGGCAACGGGGATATTAAAATTACACTAAAGCATGTTGTGGCGTCCGCCCAGGTCAAGAATATTCATATGCTATCTGCATAAACCAATGGGAGTGCTGGAGGGGTGGAGTCATGAGATATAAGCGACTCAGGAGGAGGAGGGGGAGTTTAGATAGGGAGTTAGGAGACAGAGTTTGAGAGAGTGGAGGAGATTGGGAGATTGAAAGTTTTGGAGTTTGGGTGGGAGAGTGGTGGTTGAGAGGAATAAAGGAGAATGTTTGTTTAAGAGTTAACAACATTGCTTATTCTGTCAACATCTGTAACAATAAACAATTTCTATTTGGTTCTTTTAAAATGACATATGGCCTGGACCTCAATTATTAGTAATAGGTAATGTTGATGTAATCAACTGGTGGCAGCTGAGGGGCACGTAGCGTGAGCTCTTAGTTTGGTGAAACAAATGGGCCACGTGGGGATCATGACACATGTTTCCAATTACAAATCCCAATTAAACAAATGAACAGTAGCAATGTGATAGGGATGACACAAAGTTGACACACAAAAAAGTAGTGGTCAGGGTACTCTTTCCTCCAATTTAGTACTTAAATTTACCCTGCAAGGAGGAGACAAAGTCGCCCCCAATAGACAGAAACTTTGTGTAGGGTGATCATCTGGTTCTTTGTGGTTGTACCATGGTGAAGTAGAGTGTGTTCTGGGGTATATACTACCTTCAAATTAATCTTTGTGGAAAATACTCTCACTGGATTTATTTCAAACATAGATGAACTGATGTGCATGATGCCATTAATGAACACATGTGCAACACTGCTCCAACTTCTTAAAATAAATGTCTATCCAAATAATTTATTTGCCAGTGAATTAACCGGAAAATTAGTCCAATGAAAAAATAAGTTGCATATGGTTTCAGTTGTACATAAATTCACCAATAATGAACAAGGCAGCATAACAATGTAACATAAATATTTCAAAACAATATTACTAATATTATTAGCCACTTTCCTCACACATACTTCCTATGTTGAACTCTGTAAGTGACATTTTCTTTGTGAAAGTTAGGTGGATCCCATTGGAGAATACTCTCAAGCATATCTGAATGAACTCTTAGATTTTGAGGTTCTGGTACGATTCCATAGGCTGCAATGTATAAACATAACATACTGTTAATACATAAATTTCACTTTTTTAGTCAAATTCTTTCAGTAACTGCATGAAGCTCATGCCTTTAAACATGCATAATATATAACTGATTAATTATTTGAGCAGACTCCTCATACACACAGTGGTAACAAATGTACATAAAGATACCATAGCATAGATAAAATGATGATACATTCTCCTGTACTTCTGTTCAGCCTGAAAATGAGTCAAATGAGTCGTGCATTTTCCATAAAGGACATTTTTACTCAGTCTTGGAAAATACCATGAATATTAAAGATGCTATGAATCACTGAAGCATGTGACTAAGCACAATAGTCTGTTCATGGATACCATGAATGGGCAAGTGCCAGTGATAAGTGCATTCAAATATGGCTGCACATATATGGAATGCTTGCACAGTCAGGATATTCGCCTTCCATCCTGTATAAATCAAGTCAATTTTTTTTTGCTTTGATTTGAAGGTATTTTTTAAACTTTATTAATAAGTTTATACCTTGGTTTTATAATCAAAAAACAAGAGTAAAAGTGGCTTATAAAATATATAAATAAATAAAACAACCCACTATTAAGAATAGATTAGGCATCCTTCAGTCTCAAGAGACTATGGTAACGTGCTCTGTATGGAGGACTTGGAACAGCGACGCTGTATGCGAAGCTGGAGTGTCCTCTCCAGAGCACGAAGCCTGGGTAAAATAATATGGAGGATAGGCTGTTACCCAAACAGCAAATCCCCCCTCTCCACATCGCTGAAATAGTCCAGTGGAAAGGCAAGAGCCAATACAACTGGTTCCAGTGACGTCGCAGGAGTTGCCAGAATGACACGAACTGCCTCCGGGACTCCGGCTCCGGATTTTGCCTCGAGGTTAACTCCTGCAGTGGAGGTTTAAAATTGGAGTTTTCCTTCTCCTTATTAAGGAGAACTATTAAGAATAGTTGCCAAATAAAAATGGCATGATAGAGCAAAATTTAAAGGAACCTGGACCAGCAATCAATAAATCAAGCATGAACAGAATCAATAAATTAAGCAACAAAGCAAAAGAAAAGGAAAGTATGCTGCTTATATTCTGCCTCATAGCATTTAAAGCACTCTCTAGGCGGTTTACAATTTTTTTCTACAGGGTACACATTGCCCCTCCCCCCCGGTAAGATGGGTACTCAATTTACCAACCTTAGAAGGATGGACAGTTGAGTCAACCTTGAGCTAGCTACCTGAGTCCAGGATCAAACTCAGGTCGTGAGCAGAGTCATGACTGCTGCAGTACTGCAGTTTAATCACTGTTCCACAAGGCTGGACAGTAACAACACATGCATACTCAACACTGGTCTTATAGCTATTTTTTCTGTTAGGTAGCCTAACTAGCAAGATGGATACTGCAGATTCTACAGACTGCATAGCAGACAATTGCTGTTGTAAAATACAAGAATATGACACAATCTTTCAAGATAATATTTCTGTTCAGCCTGAAAATGAATCAGATCAGCAGTGAATTTTCCAAAAAAGAAACTTTTACGCAATCTTGGAAACTACTGCAAACATTAAAGGAACTATGACTCACTGAAGCACTTGACTAAGCACGCTAGTTTCTTTATGGACAGCAGTTGCTGGTTTACTGGATTTTAAAAAGCATCTCAGCTACCACAAAAGTGTAAACTAGAAAGTGTTCCATTTTGACATCAAAATGTTCTGTTATAGCAAAGGAAACATAGATAGTACTTGGATCCTGAAAGCCATTTTCATGATCCTTCCTGTCAGGTTAGAATGATTAAATACAGTGGCATTGGATAGTATTTGATGGGTTTTTTAAAATTGAAAATGCCAGCTGAACATAGTGGCCACAGTGTAGCCACCTTTAGATACCTTTAAGACTTATTTACTTCAGTAGATTTTTATTGCAGATAAATGTGCTTTGGATCATGGCCATTTATGCTACTTTCCAAGTGCAAGAACACTCTCAAGAAGTGAGATTTAATAATGGAACTCAGGACCTTTCAGTAGGGAACCTGTAATTTTTAATTTCTCCAAAATTGCCATGGCTACAAGTGGTGCAAATGGATTTCAGCCATTGTATAAAAACTTCTGCAAGGCATTTTTCTATGTAGGGCTTACAATTTAACGATGTTTAGCTGTGGCATTTTTTCCTTGAAAAATTTCAGTGGAGCTTTAACTACTGACTGTGTTAGGAAAAAAAAAGATGAGATTAATTTCTTGGTACCTTAATATTGTTAAGCACCTGCTAAGACCCACATACTATCTGAGGGTCCTGTACTATCCCCAGAAACATCATACCTAACTTCCTGCTGTCCTCCCCTTCCAGGTTGTTATTGCTTGCTTGCTCCTACCCTTTTCAAGCATGTAAGCAGTGGCATGAGTCACTGGAGCAACAACCTCCACTCCCCAATGGTGTCTCCACTGCCTGTCAACGGTGCCCAGTTTGCCCCAGAGAAGAAATCAGGTGACTGGGCAGTGGTGACAGTGGCAAGGAGACAAGCCAGCCAACTCAGAGAGGGAAACTCTACTGAAGGGAACTTGTCAAAGGGTCATATGAAAGCCTGATGCCAATACTGCTATCAAGTTATCAGGAAATATGGATAATTAGTTTAACTGTCACCAACTGAGAGCCCCTAGATGTGCTGGACTACAACCCCCATCCTTCTTATATACCACAGGGACAGCTGCGTTAAATTCTTGTCATTACATATTGTCTGGTCAGAGAAGCTGATCACTGAACTTTTCCCTAAGAGTCCTATTGAAATACATCGGACTCCAGGGAGAAATCAGAAGCCTTTGTTCCTCACAGCTAGCTTTTATCTCAAAGGGGATAATTCCAGTATGACCCAGAGGAATATTTTACACCTTGTACAACTTTTTCTTCTTCTGAATATCCTTTTAACTTGTTTACCCCATGCAATACAGATAAACTGAATGTCCAGGAAAGTCTTTACTTTTCTTCTTTTATTGAATAAGGATATGCAAACAGATACAGTATGTTATGCTGTTATTTATGTCCCAAAAAACTTCACTATAAAAACCTACAATGCTATAAGAATGTGTATAAGAAAATGTAATGAACTAAATGAAAAATATAAGTATTCTAACAAAGCTTTAAAATGCTTTAACAAAAATAAATATGCTGCTTAGAAGGAAATAATAAGACTATAGCTAAAGTGTCATAAAAGTATTTAAGAATAAAAAGTATTATCAACAGGGCTTGAAAAATTTTAGAATGTCTCACCAGTCAGTCAAAAATTTCACCAATCAGCATGGCCGGACTATAGCCTTGCAATTTATTGGGATTGGGAATCACTGATTTATACCCTCAGACCTGGGTTGCTTTATTACCTGCATGCCTGTGGGGTCATGAAGCTTGTATTTTGAATGCCTTTCTTTTGAATGTCTCCAGCAAAAATAAAACTGAAAGCAAAAGCACCCAGCCTCTTAAGGAACCACGATTCCCTCCCACCCCAGGATGTGTCCTCGTTCGGTTGAAATTGGGAGTAGGGAATCTCCATATTCTCCAGCATGGGACTACTCTACATTCTCCTGCAGAGCTATATCTCTATGTGCCGCTCGAACTCTCTTCTTGCGAGAAGAGGGCAGTTTTCCTTTTGCAATGGGAGGGGAGGACTGCAGGATTAGAGAGAGAGAGAGAGAGAGAGAGAGAGAGGCGGAGGGGAAGGAGGCAGTCAGTCAGGGAGCTGTGACTCGTCCAGCAGCATTTTTCACTCGTCACAGACGAGTGGACGAGTGCATTTTTCAAGCCCTGATTATCAAGATATATTCTCTAAATTACAAAAGTTTAACTCTCAATTAAGTCACATATATAAAAATATATGTAATATTTCATAAACACAAAATACCAAACTTTGATGGAATGCATAACAAAATTATGATAGTTCCTGCTTTGTTAATATGTTAATCGGCTACCTGAATCACACCAAAAATCCAGCACGTCTAGCACTCTGTCTCCAGCAGTTGCTAGCCAGATGCCCCAATAACTTTTAAAGCACAATATGGTGGAGGCAGTCATCCCATTGTTTCTTAAATTAAATTTGTTAAAGTAGATATATAATGTCTTTGAGCCTGAGTATGCCATTTAGCTTATTACAATAACCACCACTGATAGATTTATTCTAGTTATAGCAGACTGATTCCAAAGGTCGTCATGTTATGGTGTGGCACCAAATCAAAGATTCAACTGGACTGAACTGAACTGAAAAATAGTCAACAATTCTGGATGCACCTCAATGAAGGGTTACTATAAACCGTCTAATGCAATGACTTAATTCAGCTGACATGTACACACCCAGGAGTCATGTCAATACCACAAGTGCAGATTAAAAACATAATGTGAGATCCATCACTAAAAAGAATCAATCCACCCTCCCATCTTTAGCAATAACTCAGATGAAAGACTGGTTTGAATAAACAGGTATTTCCTTAGTAGAGAGAAGGGCAGCAGAGAGGGGGGCAGCCTTCTCTGAGCAGAAAATTCCTCAGCCTAGGCCACTGAGAAGCCATCTTCTTCTGCCCCACCAAACATATCTGCAAGACAAAAATTCTTCAGCTAAGACCAATTTAGTTAATTTAGTTAATAACTATCTACAAGGCTCTTCTTGCTCTTAAAAATGATTTTAAGCACCATTTCTATGATAACAACATTCAGTCACATTCCTTCTGTTATTTGTGATGTTCTTCCACATATTCCTGAGGTTTTCCCTTCCACTTTTATATGAAACTCTGAACTACAGAATGATTGTAGATTTCGGTGAGAAATAGGCCACTTGCACAGCAAGGTATTCCCAGACTGTCTCTCCATCTGCAGTCCTCTGTGCCTCCCTCATAAATTCTCTCTAAAAGGGTCCCTAGAAAGGGATGCTTGGGGCTCAGTAAAAGAAAGGCACAGCCAAAGTGAAATGGAGATATCACTTATGAATGGAGGCTTTGTTTGCACAAAGTATTCCACCCCCTCTCAATTTTTCTGGCAAATCCCTCATTCCAATACAGCTTCACCCACCTTTCTGAAGGGTCTTCTAAACCCTCAGAAGGGCTGGAGTGTACATACAACCATATGAACAATCTTCCACTCATTCAAGTCTGGATCCAGGTCTATGCAATTTCTAACTATTTTAAAAAGATCAATCAATGTATACAGCCTGTGAAGGATTTTTTGGATTTGGGTGTCCCTGGTGTTTATGAGATTCCATGTTCATGTGGTTTGATGCATGTATGATAGATAGGGAGAAGCACTGAAATCTGATGCAAAGAACATCAGTGCTTTCTTAGATTGGGTAAGGAGAGAAAGTCTGCATTAGCAAAACAGCTGGGAAACCGGGCATAGAGTCTGCTTTAATGAAACAAAAAAGCTGTTTCAGTCACACTCTTGGAATTTGACACTGATAAGGCAGCCTTTAGAGTTACAGTTGTAATCAAAATTATTCAACCCCCATTACAAATCAGGTTTATTGTCAAAATTTACAGACTTTCAGCTGTTTGCAATGAATAAATCAAACAAAAGCAATTGAAATAGCTCAACACAACAAATGCTTCTAACGTTTTCCCCAAATTCAACTGAAAATGTAACTTTTAAGGAATTCTGCTGTCTCAAAATTATTCAACTCCTTCACAGCAAGCATTTTTAGTACTTAGTAGAGCACCCTTTTGCTGTTATGTCCTGCTGCAAATGAAATGGACAGCCAGATACCAGCTTCTGGCAGCATTTCTGAGGAATCTTAGCCCATTCTTCATGACCAATGGCCTCCAGTTCAGTAATATTCTTGGGTTTGCATGCTGCAACCACCTTCTTCAAATCCCACCAGAGATTTTCTATGGGGCTCAAGTCTGGTGACTTTGATGGCTACTGTAGAATCTTCCAGGACTGGTGGAATTTGAGGAATTCCTGGGATCATTGACCTGTTGGAAGGTCCAATGACTCCCAAGCTTCAGCTTCTTCACAGATGGCATTACATTTTCTCCTATAATTTCCGAATACTTCAATTAATCCATCTTGCCTTCGACATGCTGCATGTTTCCAGTGCCAGAGGATGCAAAGCAGCCCCAGAGCATCACCGAGCCACCACCATGCTTAACTGTAAGCAGAGTGTTCTTTTCAGCGTATGCTTCATTCTTCTTCCTCCAGACATACTGCTGATCCATCGGGCTGAAAAGTTCCAGTTTTGTTTCACCACTCCACAGAACAGAATCCCCAAACGTCTGTGGCTCACTTATATGATTTTGAGCATATTGGAGCCAATTTTTATTGCACTCTTCAGTTAGTACAAGGGGGTGCTGACAAGTATTGAGCCTTACCCTATCTTTTTTCTATCCTGTTCTTTGCTTGTGAAGGGTGATGATTTATCTTAACTTTTTGGGCCATTCTTTTGACTTAGCCATATTTCTAACATACAGTCAAATGTGACACTCACCAAAATCCTAGCTAGTTCAGGTATTTTATGTGTTCCATCTCAAACACACCTAGTGCAACTAATGAAGCCCTTGATTCATAGCATCAAGTGTGCTTGAGACAACACCTGTTTTGCATATTTGTGCTGTTGTGAGGGATTCTATTCAGGGGGTTGAATAATTCTGAGACTGCAGAATTCCTTGAAAGTTGCATTTTCAGTTGAATTTGGGGAAAACGTTAGAAGCATTTGTGTTGAGCTATTTCAATTGCTTTTGTTTGATTTGTTCATTACAAACATCTGAAAGTCTGTAAATTTTGACAATAAACCTGATTTGCAATGGGGGTTGAATAATTTTGATTACAACTACGTGTGGGAAATAATGTCGCTAACCAGGAGGAAGGGCAATGACTTTGTGACTCGTGGCCTCCTATAACTGATCTCATTGGAACAGCAGAAAGTTGATTAAGCAATTAGTACACCTGGAATGTTTTGTGTTGTAATCATATTGAGTATATATCACCGTATGTAATGTAGTTACTATGCTGTTTGTAATCCTGAATGTGATAAGACGTGTTTTCCTTGTTGAAAGCATGATCTTTTATTGCTTAATTAAAGTTTTTTACTTAGAAGCTAAACCTGTGAAAAAATTTTGAGCCAATTCTGTCTGTTTGACTGGTATTGGTCATCTTTTTCTATGATGCTCCAAGAAAGTAGAAAGGTTTTTATTTTAAAATTGTCTCTTTTTCTTCCTTCTTCCTCTTCCACCACCATGTTTAAGTCCTTCTCCTGAATGCAATCTTAGTTCTGATTTCAGTTCTTCTTTGTCTTTTCCACTGCTCTGACCATAACATTAAGCCTTCTTGTTTCTTTCTTTATAGCATATTTATGATAAAACATTTATCCACCAGGCATTTATCCACCAGGCACTGGCTTGCTCTTTCCTTATAGGGAGCACCTCAAACCTAGTCTTCCCCACAACTGTACACAGAGAGGGCAAACAAGGGAAAGTATGGAGTAACAGCCCATGCCTTCTGGTGATTGACTGCAACATCCTTAAGGCGAAGTGTAGTTTGTTCCCTAATAAAACTGACTGATGCTGCAGAAAAGCTTCCAGTATTCTACATAACCAATGGAAGGCACAGAAGTGTTGGTCAATTCGCTCACATAAGGAGTAAATGCACATGTGACTCCACTAAGTTTCATTTCTTTTCTCCAGCTCCACCATGACTGAGTCTGTATTATTATATTATTATTATAACTAGCAGGTTTTAAATGCCCATCCAAGACCATGATACACCCCCCATATACTTTCCAGTTGCATAATAACACGCTTAGCACACAATAACATATTGTTGCTTGGAAAAATCTTTCCCATTCCAAGTAGTGTAAGCATGTGCTCAGAGGGAACACGGAATGGAAGATGATCTCATCATCTCTGCACCTCCACAACAGCTCCACAACCCTCTACACAACCAATGAAAAGCACAGGAGTTCTGGACATATTTATTGGACATATCTATATAACAAAATCAAAACAGAAACAAAAGTTGCATTGGAACTTTTGAGACTATCAAGTTTATTTCAGCATGAGTGTTCATATATTACAATGCATCTCCTCAGACACACCAAGTACATATTCAGGCCACAGATTTATGCACCAATTTATACATAGTATATATAGGGTTGTGGGGGTGGTAACAAACTGATGAGAAACAGAAGTGGAGAATTTAATGATTAACATTTGCAATGGGCTTCCAAAAACAATTACATTATTAACACAGATAATTATTTGTTTTTATTTTTGTTAAATAAGCTGAAATATACTAACATGCTACCTATTTGAAAACAGGGCTGTTTTTGGGGTTACTCCATATCACAGGCAAATAGATGGTGTCAGACTAGGGCTGTGATTGCATGATGAAATAACATGGGATTTACTGCAGTTATAGTATGGGTTGATTTGAAGTATTGTTTTTCTGATGACATGACTCAAAGGCTGATTCAAATCAGTCTGGTGACTTCCCCCCCGCCACTATTTTATTTATTTATTTATTTAGTATCCCGCTCCCATTAGTGTTGCAGCACAATCTCATAAAATAGAAAACACAAATGAAAACAGAAATATTAAAATGAATAACAAAAACACTAAAAAAAGAAAAGAAAAAAGAAAGAAAACCAGATGGCACCAACTAATCTCTGAGCGGATGGAGGAAAAGAGGGGAGGGAAGAGGAGGAGGGAAGAGGGGGGGAAAGGTGAGGAGGAAGGCAGTCACCTGGGGCTGGTGTGGAAAGCCTCCCTTAAAAGCAATGTCTTTAGTTGCTTCTTAAAAGCCCACAGGGAGGGGGCTAGGTGGAGCTCCTCCAGAAACTGGTTCCATAAGGTTGGAGCCACCGCAAAGAAGGCCCTACCCTTGTAAAGGATTTATGAGCCTCCCTCAGGGTGACCACCAGGAGGAGCCTCGACTCGGATGACCTTGTGGGTTGGGCAGATGACATTAAGGAGAGATGCTCTGACAAGTAACATGAGCCCAAACCGTGGAGGGCTTTGTATGTGAGTGTCAAAACCTTGAATCTGATCTGGGACACCATGGGCAACCAGTGGAGGTGAGCCAGAACTGGAATGATGTAGTCAAATTTACTTGCACCAATCATCAGTCTGGCTGCTGCATTCTGGACCCACCGAAGTCTCCAGATCAGGTTAAAGAGAAGCCCCATGTAGAGGGCATTGCAGTAGTCGATCTGGGAGATGACCAAGGCCAGCACCAAAGTCCTGAGGGAGTCCTTGTCTAGGTAGGGGTGAAGTTGGGCAATTAGCCTAAGCTGGTTGAAGGCTGATCTGGACATGGCTGCAATCTGGGACTCCCAAGAGAGAGCCGGGTCCAGAAGGACACCCAAATTATGCACTTCATCTCTAAACTGAAGGGGAGTACCATCCAGCCTAGGGATGATCTCCCGTAACCTATCGGAGGTCCCCCCAGGAGCAAAATCTCTGTTTTGCCTGGGTTCAGTTTGAGCCTGTTAGCCCTGGTCCATTCCAGTACTACAACCAGGCAATGCTCCAGCATCTGGACGGCATCCACTGCAGAGGTGGTAACGGAGAGATAGAGTTGCGTGTCATCAGCATACTGATGACACCTTACTCCAAAACTCCTGATGACCTCCCCCAACAGCTTAACATAGATATTAAAACAGCATTGGGGATAGTGCCAATCATTGAGGAACCCCACACCGAAGGGTCCAAGGTGCCGACACCTCCTCCCCTAGCTGAACTCTCTGGACATGGTCCTTGAGGAAGGATCAGAGCCAGCTCAATGCTAAGCCCCCAATCCCAACCTCAAAGAGCCTGTCCAGGAGGATACTGTGGTCAATGGTATCAAAAGCCGCTGGGAGATCTAGGAGTACCAACAGGGTGCATCTGCCTCTGTCAGCTTCTCTTAAAAGGTCATCCTGCAGCGCAACCAATGTTGTCTCAGTACCCCGTCGCAGCTTGAATCCAGACTGGAATGGGTCAAGGTAATCTTACTCCTCCAGGTATGACTGCAGCTGATTGGCCACCACCCTGCCCAGGAATTGTATGTTAGCAACTGAATGGAAATTGTTAAGATTGTCCGACGCTAACTGGTCGCGTTTGATGATGGGTTGGATGATGGTTTCGTTTAAGCAGGAGGGAAGCATTCCCTCCCTCAGTGATGAATTAATTATGTTCACGACCCAATCAATGATAGCCCCCTATGTGGCTCTGATCAGCTCTGGAGCGGAGACAGCTTTTGGGGGCGATCATGTCAGCCGCCCAGGTCGTCTCCAGATACCATCTCTCAACGTGGCCTTCAACAGGGTCGTCTATCAGGTCGGCCAGAAGCTTTCCCAGAGCCTGTGAGGGCGTACCATTTTCACGGGTCCATTCTCCCCACGGAGGGGGCTCGTGATAGACAGGTTGAATCTCAGTAGGAAGTGATCTGTCCATTACAGAGGCCGGGAGTTCACAATGCCTACCCTCAGATCACTATCTACCTTTGCAGTTGAGAACACCAGGTCCAGAGTGTGGCCAGCTGAATGTGTAGGGCAGATAACATGTTGGGATAGGTTCATGGCTGTCATGGCACCCATGAATTCCAGGGCCGGGCCGGATAGTTCTAGTTCAGCATGGATGTTGAAGTCCCCAGCTGTCAATAGTCTGGGTGACCTCAACATCCATGCTGAAATGAACTCGGCCAGTGCTGGCAGGGATACTGCTGGGTCACGGGGAGAACGGTACACAGCACCATTCCAAATCTATCCTTGTGCCCCACAGTCAGGTGCAAACTCTCTAGGCCTGGGCTCAAAAGTTAGGCGATCCTACTGGCATGTATAGAGTCTCTGTAGACTATTGCGACCCCTCCCCCTTTCCCTCCAATCTGCCCTGATGCTGCATGGTATAACCTGTGGGGCACATCTGAGAGAGGGCCACCCCTCCCAGATTGCCCATCCAGGTATCCATGATACACTAGGGGCTTCTACTTTTTGCAAGTCAGAAAAAAATGGACTTTCCTCCATGTGATCAGTTGATTCATTCTTGTAAAGATGGGGTACATGTCCATAGGTAGTGTTTTGGTGACATAGGCAGTTGAGGTGTGATGTTCAGGACTGTGGGAACACCTGACCCCACATTTTTCCCTCCAGACTCTCCTCCATTTATTTTTTAATTTTTAATTTTGACACATATGAGATTAGTACTAAATCACCTTATCACTAAAACTGACATATTATATAAATAGCAAAGCTTTGCAGGTTAAGCCAGTCATTCTTAACTCATTACCAAATGTTGTTTCTACTGTTGTTGCCTTTAGCCACTAATCATTGTTGCTGTTTACAGAACAAAGCTTCAAAAGAAAATAACTGAATACCAAACAGGGTCCTAAATCATTACTAGGTGTGAAATGCAACCAAACACCACTGTCCCTTTATCTTAGACCCCTGCATGAATGTTTTCCCATGTAGTCTCTATGTTCTCATGGGCGGGATATAAATCAAATAAATAAATAAATAAATAAATAAATAAATGAATAAATATGTCTGAAGAAGTGGACATGTTCCATGAAAACTCACATTAAAATATAGCAGTTAGTCTTTAAGGTGCCACAACATCTTTGTCCTTTTTTTTATTTGTTTGTTTTTCTTGTTGACATACTTGTACAGACTAACACTGCCAACACTTTGAAAATCAGTTTAGTGTTAGATCACCTTTGGGTGAAAAAATTAAAAAAAAAACTATGAACAAGTTAAGAAGAACGTTGGAATGCTGCCATCTTTTCTGGAACACTGTACAACCCTTTCAAAACAACTTGGCATAAAAGGACCAACAGATGCAGGACTAGAGGAAGGAAGGAAAGAAAGGAGGAGGCTGTGGGCTGAAACATGAATCATATTAAATTGAGTGTGAACACTGAACTCCTGAAATCAATCTGCAAGCCCGTGTGATCACTGAGTGCGAATTCAGCCATAATATAGGCTGTGAATCAAATCAGAGTGATTCAGCCTCCCAGTAAAGTTGCACTGGGACTAGGAAGCCTATGGTTCAATTTCCAGTCAGTGTTGGCCACCTGGGCCATTGTACATCACCCCTTGAATATCTCACAAAACACATCTTGAAAACTCTGTTAGGGTTGCCAGTAATGGCACACAACAACAAACTACAGACAGGTTACTTTTATAGACTACAACTCCCATAATTCCCCAGCAAGCATGGCTGGAGATCCTGAGTGCTGAAGTCCAAAACTGTAACTTGACCAAATCCCCACAGAATCCATGATCAAAGCGCGATGGTATCCTTGGCTTCACGATAGTTTTGATCGGTGAGAGGCTATTGCCCGGGGAAGCTGGCTTTGCCTCCCCCTGCTGCCACTCCCCCGGTCCCCTCTGAATTGTTCCCCACCGAGGGCGGCATTTAATCCGGCCCGTCCCACACCAGGCGGGGAGGAGACCCCACAGAAACCCTGCCTCGCCAGCTTGTCCTGAGGGGAACCGCCGCTCCCTGCGCTTCTCCGGCCTTTGCCCCTAGAAGTACCCAGAGGAACCCCGGCCTAGACGAGCCCCGCCGCCCCGCCCACCTTACCTGCCCAGAGGAAGACGCTGCAACAGAGGAGGCAATGCCAGGTTCCCCGGGCCATAGCCGGGCTACGCGGCTCCCCGGACGCTGTGCGTTCGCCTGAGGGACGGGGCACCCGCGCCGCGCCGCGCCAGCCTCCGGGTCGTCTTCTTGGATACCCCTCTAGCCGTTTCTGGCTTGGCGACGTTATGTCCTATTATCACGCCCTGGTCGTCTCCCTCTTCCTCTTTGCTACGCTTCGTGCTCCTCATAGCGCGAACCTCGCCGCCCACAACCCGAGACGGGCATTTCCTCTTTCCTCCTAGAAACGGGCAGGTGAACCTTGTCCCCAGAAAGAGTACGTAACCGCGCCGTCCTGGCTCCAAGCCCGGCAGCTTCGCTTTCGACGCCGCGTGAAGGCGGAGCGGGGGCGAGTTGTCAGCCCTTCCTCCCGGCCTCTCCCCCTCCCTCCGCTTCCCCGTCGAAGGGCGCGGAGCGAAGCCTCGGCGGTGGCGTCGACAGGTGTCGCTGATGGTGCTGTCGCTTCGCACCACGGGTGAGGAAGGCTGCCGGAGCGCAATCAAGAGAGCGAGCCGCCCCGCGCCTTTTTGTCGCCCTCCCCACGCCCGACAAACTGGCATGTGAGTTTAGAACTCCGGAGGAGAAAATGTGCCCAAAGAGAAATTAACCTAAGGTGTTTAGGCCGCTGGATTGGCACCCTAAAGCAAGGCCACACCTTGCAGAGAAATAAATGCATAAAGTGTTGCAAGAAGATTGAGAGACATTTTGGCTCTCCCACTGGCATCCTTGCTGGTACTGTGCCTGCCTGGCCAGTCACCAAAGAGATACTCTTGAGTCCTGACAAAAGACTGTAAATAGCCTTCACTCAACGCGATGTCATCCGGGTGCTTGGGATTACAGCCCCCACCCCCACCCCCATCATCCCTGACTATTGGCAATGCTGGTGGGGAATGACAGTAGCTATAGTCCCAAACATCCGTCTGGTGGGCACCATCTTGGAGAAGTCTGAGTTAGGTAATCTCGTTCCAATAAGAAAACATATTTGCTTATTAAGTAAAGCCTGGAAACATTACATTTTCTGGATGAGATCCCAGAATCCCTCGTCCAGTGTAGTGTAGAGTGGCATAGTAAAGAAATATACTGTATTCAAGTTCTTGTTAAATAATGGTGTGGGAATGGGCAAGGGAATGGATAATCTACTTTTCAGTCCTAACTTGATTACTTTTCCTTTTTATTTGCATTGTAGGTTGCCCCCCCCCCAATTATTTTGCTGTCTGATGTGAAGGATAAGATTCCCCTTTCCCACTGCCACCATTGCGCATATGGAAGCTGAGCAGACTAGCAGCTGATTCTTCCTTCATTACTAATTACACTTGTGAGTAGCAATCCAGTTGGGGTTTTTAGTACAGGCCATGTGGCACACACACCTCTTTCCCCCTCAAAAACAAGACTGGCAGGAACAGAAGAGCTGCTCCCTTCTCTACTGAGACACCCCCCCCATGCAGTATTTTCAGAAATTGGTGAATACAACAGACCCCTGCACTTAAAACAAAATTGTTTCCATGACTACGGTTATAAAACAAGCCATTGTAAGTTGAGTCCTGAATCCCCCAGTCAGCTGGCCACATGGGCTGAGAGATTTTAGTGGATCTAGTCCACAAAAGTACAATTTCCAAGCTCTGTTCCCTTTTGCTCTGTGATTTGTAGTGAAATCTGTTTTATACACCATGGACTATTTTTCAGACCACAGCAACCAAAATGTTCCCCAGGCAAATAGATGTACACCATTACTTTTATGAGGAAGAAGAGGTAATTCAGCACTGCCATCCTTTGTTTGAAGAGGGCACATGGCCCTGTGACAGACCTCTGTACTGATGGTCTTATAAACAAAAACAATGGGTGTTTCTGGTGGGTATCCATATTTATATCATTTCAAACCGTTGATAAAAATAATGAGAAATTACTTTCCATATAGACAGCAGAATTAGATGGGATGCTGTTTTTAGTAACCCTCTCTCTCTGTCTCTGTCTCTCTCTCTCTCTCTCTCTCTCTGACGGTTTATATATCCCATTTGCTGCAACTGCAGTATCTGAACATACAGCAGGTACTGAAGTATGAGCAATTGTTTTAACAGCCAAGCTATTACAGTATAAGATAAGCAGGAACTTCAGGCAGATGGGTACTGAACACCACAGATGTTGGTAAAATAGAATTCATTTGTTGTCTCTTTAGAAAGATCTATGACTTCACAAATCCTTATAGTCTTTCTTGACCATTTATCCAACAAGGAAAATTGCAATTGCGCGCACACCCCAATCCAGAAACATATACATTCATAAAGTTTATTTGCTTGCTTTATCTTCCAAGCAAAAACAAAACAAAAAAACTGACAAGACATATGGCCAGCCACAACATGCTTACTTGGGAGCTAACACATCTGTAACAGGTGTTAGAAATGCAGAAAAGCACAGCCCCCTTCTATGCATGTTTACTCAGGACATGCTGAGTAACCAGCTTTCAGCCACGCAAAACAGACCTCACATCTATGCATATCTACTTAGAATGTATTTAAATACCTTCCTACTCTTTAATATTACATTGTTGCTTGGAGCTGCCACTGCTGCACATATGTGTATGTGTTGCTAGGAAAAGATTTGTCTGGCATATGGCACTCATTCGGGCAGTAGCTGAATGCCTTTGCTTTTCTCACAATGATCCTTGTGAGATAGATTTACACTGAGAGATAATTATTTTGTAGTCCCAAAAAGCAACTTTTCTGAGCTCTGCTGAACAATATACTTTGTTTTTTCACACTGGAACTTATGTGAGAAAAAGGACTGTGACTACTTCGTCTTACCATAGCTTATGAAAAACAAAATGGGAAGAGAAACCAGCTGCTGTGTTGCAACAGAAACTAAGACAATGTAAAAGTCCCTTAGTTGTAGCTGAGGAGGAAAAATCTAGTGAAATGCAAATATCCAGAAGGAACAGAACATAACTGTTTAGATGAAAAATCCCCCACAGAAGAAGATTGCTAGTCAACTGTAGTTTCATCCTTTCTAAATTCTCACGATTGTATCGTATTGTAGGAATTTTTTATTTATTTATTAGATTTATATATCGCCCATCTAGAACGTGTCTACTCTGGGTGGTTTACATATAATATAAAAATAAACTAAGATAAAATCCAGATTAGTCCAAGATGGGAAAGGAAAAAAAAAGAAAAAGAAGGAGAGAAAAAAAAAGAAAAGGGGAGATAGGCTAGGTAATGGCTGTAGGGAAGGCCTGCCTGTATAGCCATGTCTTCAGGTTAGTCTTGAAGGCCCTCAGCGAGGGAGCCAGGCGGATCTCTACAGGTAAGTTGTTCCAAAGGCAAGGGGCCACTGCTGAGAAGGCCCAATTTCTAATTTTCCCCCACTGGGCCTCTCTTGGAGTTAGGCCCCTCAGCCGCCCAGCCTGACTGGAGCGGGTGATACGGGTAGAACTGGGTGGAAGAAGGTGCTCTGCCAGGTATCAAGGTCCTAAACTGTTAAGGGCTTTATATGTAATAGTTAGTACCTTGAAATCAATGTGGAAGCGGATAGGTAGCCAGTGTAAGGCGGCCAAGGTGGGGGAAATATGGTGAAATCTTTTCACCCCTGTTAATAGCCTGGCCGCCGTGTTCTGGACCATCTGAAGCTTCCGCATCAATCTCAAAGGAAGCCCCACGTAGAGAGCGTTACAGTAGTCTATTCTTCAGACTACGAGCACATGGACCAGTGTGCTGAGCGCCCCCGTGTCTAGATAGGAACGCAGCTGGGCGATCCGCCGAAGATGTAAGTGGGCAGACCAAACCACGGACGCCACCTGGGTCTTCATGGTAAGCGCCGGGTCAAGATGGACCCCCAGACTGCGAACCGAATTCTTTGTGGTAAGAGTCATCCCCACAAAAGAGAGGGAGCTCCCCAAACCACTGACATCGGGGCCACCCACCCGCAGGACCTCCATCTTCTCTGGGTTCAACCTTAGTCCATTCGACTGCATCCATTGCAGAACGGCCTCCAGGCAGCGCCCAAGGGACAGAACGTCATCCACTGCAGATGGAAAAAATGAGATGTAGAGCTGGGTGTCCTCAGCATATTGGTGACACGAAGCTCCACGTCCCCGGATGACCCCCCCCAACGGCCTCATATAGATGTTAAACAGCATTGGGGAGATGATTGAACCCTGCGGGACCCCACAACTGAGGGACCACGGGGCCGATACATTCTCCTCAAGCTGAACTCTCTGGGGACGGCCCTCCAAGAAGGATCGGAGCCAAGCGAGAGCAAGGCCACCAATCCCCAACTCGGTGAGCCTCCCCAGGAGGATACCATGGTCGACGGTATCAAAGGCTGCTGAGATATCAAGGAGGACGTAGGGAAGGGAGTAGGGATGGCTGATGCTTTGAAAGGGTGATCTACATATTCTGCTCAACCTGCTAAATCACCCCCATGACATTTTCCTTTGACTCATCCATGTTAGCCTCCTTCTACTATTTTCAAGGTCAAGCACCGCCAATAGAAGTTCCTCCTGCATGGCCAGCTTCATGTTTAGAAGCTGAAGATAAGAATGTAAGCAGTGCTACAGAGGAGACGACTTGCAGGGTTGGAGGTTGGGATGTTTTGATAGGGATGTCAACACCAATGTCTGCCACACTGCTTGGGCATATGTTTCCTCTGGACTTAGCTTGCAATCCTTATAAAAGCTGGTGGGGGAACTGGTCCTTGTAACACAAAATCATGGTGTATTGCAGGGTTGGGCAAAGTTGGGGGCTGTCAAAATTTGGAAATTACAGAAGCTCAGCTCTGGTCTGCAAAGGAGAAAAGACATTTTCACTTTAAACAAAGCATGTTGGGAGCATTGTACCCTATTTAAAAAGGGAAGGGAATATTTCTCACAGCACGGTGCGGTGCTCCTTTAAATAAAGAAATAAGGGGTGGGATTCCAGTAGGAAGGAGGCAGGAGCAGTGGCTGCAAAACTGGCAAAAGGTGGCAAAATTCCCCCCTCCCCCCCCCCCCAAGAAGGTAATGTTTTAAGCTCAAAACAGTTTTTGAAAAAACACATTAATTTGGAGGAGTGTGAGGATCCAGGGATTCTGGGACATAACCGGCAACATGCAGACCAGTGGTTACACACCCCTGCCCTAGTCTATGAAAGCTCTTTGCTATGAATAAATTGGTTTTTAGAGTACCAGAATACTCTGCTTTTTCTGGTGCTCCCTCTCTCCTCCTCATTAAAGCTATTTTGATCAGTACACATGGTAACCACCCGTGGTTAGTGTTATGTGCAAACTGGGTGACTGATTGTGGGTGGAGAGATGAACAGTCCAGTAACCAATATTTTCCCATTCATTGTGTTGCCACAGATACTTTCTCTTTCGGCCAATGGAAAATGTTTACTGCTCAAAATAGTTTTAATGGGGAGGGGGAGATTCTTAATTTGTTGTTACACGCCATCAAGTCAGAACCGACCTATAGTGACTATAATAGGGTATTCAGGGTAAGTGAGGTATTTAAGGAGTGGCTTTACCAGTTTCACTCTCCCAGTGAGTTTCCATGGCAGAGCTGGGAAAATGAATTAGTCCATTATTTTATACCAGTGGTTTCAAACCTTTTTCAAGTTGTGACCCAGTTTTATAATAGCCAAGTAACCTGTGATACCCTTGTGGGTGACAACCCCAGGCTGGGAAACACTGCTCTATACACTATTTATTTGTTTGTTTGTTTGTTTAACTTATATGCCGCCCACACTACCCAAAGGTCTCTGGGCGGCTTACAACAATTTAAATACAATAAAAAGATAAAAAGATAAAACAATTAAAATATAATTAAAAATACAGTGCTCTAAAAATTGCCAGCAGGACCCACAGTTGATATTATTTCAATTAAAAACCTTCTGGAACAGGAAGGTTTTGACCTGGCGCCGAAGCGTCATCAACGTCAGCACCAGACAAATCTCCCTCGGGATGGCGTTCCATAGTCTGGAGGCAGCTGCCAAAAAGGCCCTTTGTCTACAAGCCACCCCTCTTACCTCCATGAGGGATGGCTCTTTCAGGAAGGCCTCCTGGCTAGATCTTAATTACCGGGTAGGTTCATATGGAAGGGGGCGGTCCTTCAGATATCCACTGGGTACCCAGTTCTTAATTACAACACATTGTTTTTTGCATGTGGAAATAAAAACATCAAATATATGACTTAGAACAGAACACAATACTCACAACTCCAATCAGTCCCTAGGTTTGTCTGTCTTATATGCAGCCTATGGTAGCTAAAGAGTACCTGCCTTGGAGTTCAATTTGTAAGCAAGAACAGTCTCATTAGTCAAGGTTTGTTTGATGAGAGAGAAGTATAATGATTCGGGATGGTTTCAAGCTCCTAAATGATAAATTGAAGTGGCTTTATATTGGGTGTCATCACACTACACTCAGTTTATAGTGACCGTAATAGGGTTTTCAAGACATGTAAGATATTTAAGGAATTATTTTACTATTCCCCCCCCCCCATCAAGTGAGTTTCCATGGCTGACTGGGGATTCAAATCCAGGTCTCCTGATACCTTGGCTGTCACCCTATTCACTATTCCAGTGGTTCCCAACCCTGAGTAATTCAGGTGTTCTTGGACTGCAACTCCCAGAAGCCTTTACCATCAGATGTGCTGGCCGGGGTTTCTGGGAGTTGCAGTCCAAGAACACCTGGGTTATCCAAGGCTGGAACCACAGCTCCATACTATATTGCCTGTCTAAAGTGGTTTTGGAATTATAAGTGCTTTTAGTCAGGGTCTATAAGTGGCCAGCGCTGGTCTGTCACTTTCTCTTTGAGGTCCATGCTGTGGCAGATTATTCCTGAATATTGCTTTGTTGACATACAGCATTTTTTTATCGTAATGGGTAGAGCAACTGTGAAACTCCTTCCTGATAGATCTGTTCTGCTGCCTCTTTCAGCAGGGCTTTGCATTTTTTTCCTGCCAACTATCGTTCTTATAGGCTGCAGAGAGCTAATACTATGATTTTTAAAAAACTAAATTGCATTCTTTTAAAGATAGCATCATTGATTTACTTTGTAGTTACTGTAATGGCTTGTTTTTTGAGCTACATTGGGGACTTCAGTCATAAAATGTATTAGCAATCTGAGACTAAGCAAATAAGATGAAAAGGTCTGGGGGCATTCATGTTGAAATATAGCTGGTGGCATTAAATTAACATATTGTATATGGTGAAACACTTGAGTGCAACAATAACAACTTTAGCTCTTTCTCTCATTGTTAAACCACAGTGTATTTCCTGCTGTTGCATTAGTATTGGTTTCATATTGGTAGGCTTTTCTCACCAAACTGCCCATGAAAAGCATAGTCTCTTTTAAGTCAAGGCATATCTCATGATCAGATTTTTATCCCATAATAATTAACATTAAGTGTTTTTAAAAAACTTAGTTCTACTGCGCACAAGCCGTCATCATTAGATCAGTGAACAAATGCAAGTCACTCAGAGGCACTTGCTTTACTTCAATTATGTGTGTGTTCAATTGTTTTCATTTTTACCTGAGCAAAGATTTCAAGTTATTCTGGAACAGTATTTCTGTGCTGGAACAAACAGCTTGGTCTGTGATATCTAATGTAAGTGAACATACACTCAATGATGACTTAAAAATTAAATGGGTCATACCATTTCACAAGTATCACTTAATGCACTCGCCAAACTAGTCCTTATCTGTGCCCAATTAGCAAAACAAGGGGATGGAAATTAATGACATCTTAAAGAAATCAGACATTTTTTTAAAAATCTACAACTGTCTGAAGAGAAGACTGCAGAGGCTGGCTTTACATGCAACTGAGAACATAATTTTTTCCACATTGTGGAGTTTCCACAGGTACAAGACAGTCTCCTCTTCAGACACTCATTTTTAGGATGTAGAGAAGCTGGGCTTCCACACTTCCCATTATCATGCGTGGAGTATGCATGCTTGAAGAATAACTGCCTTCCAACTTCAAAATATCAGAATGAGGTTTCTCTAATACTCTTAAAAAAGACAACTGGCAGAAACATTTAATAAACAAACACTGTCTTGAGCCTTTTTTGAAATATTTTTTAAAATTATTCCCAAGATGATCACACAATCCAGTCTTTGTAAAAGATTATCTGTGTCTTGTCCCTTAAGTATTACATGCTCCAAGAGAAAAGCAGGAAGAAGAAAAAGCTATTTAAAAATGTTTATTCATAGTATTTCTGTAGTTCCTAATATTCATAACTGAAGTTCTATGGGCAGTGTGGAAAAAACGTTGTTAAGACACAAAATAAACAATAAAAATATAATTATGGTATAAAATATGTAACAAATTTCAGGCAATAAAATTAAACACAATTCGGTCTTAACATATAAAAAAACCTAAAATGTCAGTCCAAATAACAAAAAGAACAGTACAGGAAGTGGACTTAAAAGTATATAAAACTTTTACAGTTTGAAAAAGATGCAAGGAAAATGCAAATAATAATGAGGTAAGAGTTTCACTGTATAATGCTCATTCAGAAATGTTTTGGTATTTCTTGTTCTGCTATCATAAATGTGTGGCTAAAATTAAGGATAATTTGTTGTGTTGACTGAAGTTGAAAAGGTCTCTTTTAACACCAGGCTGGAAGCCCAGCTGAGTAGCAGATATGCTCCCAAGGAAGTCGTGAAGTGCTTCCAGCACACTTTTTAATTATACCTAAGTAGTTCCTCTGTAACAAAATCATTTGTCCACATTAAAACCTAGCTAATAATCATCATCATGTGTCATCAAATAAATTTTCACTTATGACAACCCTTTTCAGGGCTTTCAAACAGAAAATACTCAGAAATGATTCATTATTCCCTTCTTCTGAGAGCACCCTGGGACTGTGCAGCTTGCCCAAGGCCATATAGACTTGCTCTACCCCCTGGGAGGCACAGTGGGGAATCAAACTCCCAACCAGATACTGTACCTAAATCACTGAGCTATCCAGTGGAGCTCTAATTAGTAACTGCACCTACAGCAAGACATTTAAGATATTCTTTAATCCATGGAATGGAAAAGTTACTTTTTTGGACCGCAATTCTCAGAACCCCCAGGCAACATATTGATTGGTCTGCCATCTTGAGGATTCTGGGGGTTTTTATCTTTAAAAGCAATGTTTCAAAGCTCTGCCTTTAACAAATTAGAAGGAGGTGCGGAAAGAGTTCCTTTGCTACTCTTCGCAACTTAATGTGAGTCGAGCACCAATTACTATTAGTTTCTCAAGGTGGGGGATGCAATTCACAGCACAGCCAGAAGACTAAAGGAGCCAGCAAGAGTCTAGATCTCTCTCCAAACTATCATGGCACTTCAAAAATGTTGTCACAGTTACATGAATACAAGTCTGGGAATGTATATGCAGCTGTAGAAGCAACATTTTGGGCCTTGCTCTGGAAACTGCTGAATCAACAGAACTTCACAATCAACTGTTAACATTGTTTGTAAAATTAACATTGGTATAGAAATGTAGTCATGGTGTATTTTTTTCCAAAAATATAGTCATTTCAAATTGCACTCTTAGGAAATAACTCCATATTATCTGCAAATAACTGAGTCCCTCTGCTTTGTTTTTTAAGGAATTACTTGGCTCCCTCCAAGAACAATTTGGTACCGAAACAAGAAGAATGAAGAAAAAGTTAGTTGTGGCTTTAAATATCCCCTTCCCAAAGTTTCCCCTTCCCCCGTTATTTCTGTTGTCTGAAAGCAAACAACTAATGTCAAGGTTCAGTTCTTAGGATTTACATGTTAAAATGGGTTTTTTAAACAATGTCAACATATAACGGCCCATTATATGCCAATGGCCAAGCCTTGACAACTGTGATAAAGAACACAGCTCACACAAAATAAGTGCAGAATGCTTTTGACGTAATAACAGCATGTCTCCTGTATGTTTATTGGCAGTCTTTACTTCTGTGTTAAGTAAGATGGCCTCACAGAACACAAAGTCTTGTCCTGATTATATGAATACTAGAATATGCACCTCAAAATAAGTGGTATAACATTTCTGCAGCTCAAGCAGAGATTGTCTGGAACAAGACACTGGCAAATATTAGTTTAAGTTGAGAAGGAAATAGCTTCAACTCATCCAGTTTATTTTCCACCTCTTCTCCTTTCCACCTTACTAGAGTCTGAAACAACTGGGGAATCAATGGCTCTTCAGATGCTGTTGAATTCCAATTCCCTAGCTAATCTGGACAACAGTGAAGGATGATGGGAGCAGTGGTATAGTGAAGCTAGGCCTTGCAGGGTTGAAATCCTGGGACTTTCTGAGTGGGAGGGGCTATGACAATCTGCCACCCACCTCAGGTTTTCCTGTTCCCTCTGCACTTAGCAGCAATTCTCACAGTAATGGAAGAAGAAATGGATTTTCTTAGAAACAGTATATTGTTACAAGCTATTCCTCTTGTATTGCAAAGTTTTTGAGAGTGGTTTGGTCTTGAATGCACAATTAAGAGCCATTAGCTTTTGCAAAAGAGCTGCTTCTAGTAGAACAAACATTGCTGAAACTTGTATTTTGATACAGATTAACTCAACTGACTGATTTTGGACTCTTTGCAGGGAGACTGGCTATGGAGTTGTCATGATGAACAAGCACCTCTGCTTCCAAATTTACCACTATACCACTGGGTGAAAGCATAGATTATCAGTAGCTCAAGAGCTGAGGTTTCCTCACCCTGACATAAAGATACATAAAAAGCTATGCAAAGTGATGGTGATACAAAGCTAGGCAGTGGCTTGATTAATCCTGATTGAATTAAAATACACATAACTATGAAATGGGAGTAGTAAAGTAGGAGCACTGTGTCACACTAGGAGCTTTGTATGTTTTATAAGTGATGCCACTGAACTCTCCAGTATCCCATATAAACTGAGATATAGACAAAAACAATGCACCATTTGAGTCTGAAAAGTCTCTGGTTATGACTGGCAAAAAAGGAGGAGATCCATTCAGAAGTGAATCAAGAGTCTTGAAAAATTAGTCCCATTCTTAAATCTATTGAGCAATAGCTGATAAACCAGTGGCACAGAATATCAACTATATCGCAGTAAATGAGAGTTCCAATCTCAAGATAGGTTTAAAAGCTACCCTTTGGCAACAGGGCAGGATCTAAAAACAGTTTGTGACCTGTCTCTTTCAATTAATTTTATTTCAAGAGCTGGGATTATTTTTGTCCTTGAAGTTGACTAGTCCTTGACTCTTTAAAAGACTGGAACCTCCAGCCATATGCTGATACTATGACCATTTAAAACAGTGCTAGATTTCCATCCATAGATGAATAGCACTAACTGCATTTGAAAACATGTACTCCCTCGTTCTTTCACAAGGGAATAAATAAGATAGCATAATGACCAGAGTGTTACAAAATGGTAAGGCATCAGTTTGCAGATTTCATCTTCTCATGTAATCGCCTACATTGTCTGTTTCTGAATCGGATGACTCACTTTCTCCAGACTCACCAGACTTTTGCCAGTCAAGTGAGATATTATGAGCACTGGCAGTCTGCACATTTGATAGATCAGTGAAAAGGGTTGATTCAGAGCCATGTGAAATACACAACTCTTTCAAGTCGGCTGGATCCTCTTGGTCAGATAGTACTGCAGTAACATCCCAATTTTTGTCAGATATTCCTAGCTTCACACTATTTAAATTCACATTGCTGTGGTACGACTCAGGTTCCTCAGTTGAGTTCATTTCAGATGGATAAAAGAATTTGTTTGGGACAGTTTCACCTTCGTCAATTTCATTCTGAAGGACTTCTGGCTCAGCAGTTAGAAGTCCAGCTGTATCACTTATAGCAGATGAGTGGTCTGTAGACAACTGCTCCATAATGTCCACCACAGACAAGGATTTTGAAATCTTGTCAGTGCGACGAATGGTATATGCATTTTCAACATCACTTCCACTATCCTCCTCTTCATCATCATCATATCCCCATACTTTTTTTTTATTTTCCTGGGTGACCTGGATGTTGTGCGTTTCTTCAGGATCTGATTCGAAGATTGAATAATGCAATATAGGCATGAGTTTCTGTGGGGGGGGAAACATTAAATAATTTTTGAAATTTACAGATGGAAAATGGGGTAGATTTTTCTAAACAGTATTGGCTTGCGACAAAAATAGCAATTAATAGGTCACACCTGAGGGCAATAATTGGTTGGCTTTAATCCTGAAATTAGGGACATGGTGGCGCTGCGGGTTAAACTGCAGAAGCCTCTGTGCTGCAAGGTCAGAAGACCAGCAGTCATAAGATCGAATCCACGCGACGGAGTGAGCTCCCGTCGCTTGTCCCAGCTCCTGCCAACCTAGCAGTTTGAAAGCATGTAAATGTGAGTAGATAAATAGGTACCACCACGGTGGGAAGGTAACGGCGTTCCGTGTCTAGTCGCGCTGGCCACGTGACCGCGGAAACTGTCTACGGACAAACGCTGGCTCTACGGCTTGGAGATGGGGATGAGCACCGCGCCCTAGAGTCGGACACGACTGGACTAAATGTGAAGGGGAACCTTTACCTAATCCTGAAATTCATATTAAAATGTAAATCCTACAGTTTATAGAGGGATTTGCTTCCAAAGGGTTTTGTTTTTTGGGGGGCAGCGGCTGCATTTACACTTTTCTCCATTTATTTTGTTAAGTAAACAACTACCTTTACAGTGTAGTTAAGATGGAGTTGTTTCTGGACTTTTTTTGAACTACATGTCTGGATGGGGGATTCTGAGAAATGTAGACCAAAACATTTAAGTCTTTCAGGTTCTTTCTACCTGTACTTCAGCATCTTTACGTTTGTAGACTTTACTGAGAAAACTTTTTGGTAAAAACAACATCACCTGATTATCAAGATTACTTTCTTTTTCATTTACTTAATTCCACATTTTGTTACCCTGAGGTCAGATAGCTGATAATCAAGACTAAATGTGAGAAGTGCAATCCTGCATAAGAATAAAAACTGCTAATTTTAATGGGATAGGAATATAGGAAGTTATCTTATACCAGGTCAGTGTATTGTCCACCTAACCCTGTGCTGTTTACTCTGACTGGCTGTAACTATTTGGTTCAGGTCAGAAGCACAGAATGTTGTTGTTTTTTAACTGGAGACACCAGAGATTGAACCTGGCACCCATGCAAAGTAGGGGCTCTATGATGAGCTAAAGTCCCTCTTGCAACTGCATGACTACACATTGCAATACAAACTGCACATATACTCATTTTAAATACAAAATGTAGCTGAAAGCAAAACCCCAGATATAACACAACTTTTGCTGGCCCCTAAAGATGAAACACAAAATCTGGATCTATTTTGCTGTGGAAGTCTGAACTATGGCTAGAGATTTATTTATTTATTTAACTTATATGCCGCCCACTCTACCCAAAGGTCTCTGAGCATGGTCAGGGTGAATTCTGCACAATTTGGTAGACTATCATATTTCTGCCCTGAGCAGTTACAAGAGGGAAATTGGTTTTTTTACTAACTCCCCTAGGGAAATTTCCCAGGGTGTCCAACTGGGCTTAGGTATGAAAGACCCAGTATTCTCCATTAACAGGTCTAAGATATCCCACATAATTGTTTACTTTTCCTGTCAAAATTTAATGTCCTTAATTCAAATTTAGGGTTGATGTTTCTTTAAAATAGAGAATGCTAACAGGTGCATGCTTTGTTCAGGTAACTAAGGTATGTGTTGCTATTGTTGCTTCTGTGTGAATTGGTGTGCCTTTCTCATTTCCACTTCAGCATATGTAGGATCTAATCATTACCAAATTCATGGTTTTCATGGTGCATGTCTCCAAACACAGGGGCCTGGAGTCAGATATAGTCATGCTTCCAGCAGTCTCACTCACTGAAATGAATTTGACTTTTTTCCCCCAGTCATGCTAGGTTACATTGTACAGATTGAAATGGTTTATTTTCACAATGTCTGGATCCAACCAGGAGTAACTGCCACCTATTTGACTAATGGCTAGATTGATCTTGGGCCCACAATCAAGTCTGGAGGCAGTATATTCAGTGTAGAGCGGCCCTCCTAGCTATGCTAGGAATTTGATTGCACACACAGTCCCTATGTGTGTAAAACTACATGCACCTAGAAGCCCTTCCCATGGTTCACCAAATGCATGGTGGTTGGACTGAATTGGGTAGGGCCACAATGCTGCCCCCCTCCATGTACTAATTGAGTGTGCTGAATGCGAGATGTCTTCAGGCTGAGGGCAGTATGCAGCTGGGATGGGGCTACCCTTTCCTTGTCTTTCACAGAGATTTTCCAGCTGCCTCAAGGCAGTGACTAAAACACCTGATTCACAAGGGCCAAAGGACAGGATTCTTCTGTGTAATACAGGAAGATACTCTTTCTTCCTAAGGTTCTGTCTCACCCTAACAGAGCTCAAGCCTCCTACAAGTAGAACTCTGAAAGTGCATTTTGGGGATTACAGCTCCCCAGATCCCAAGTCACCATGGCTACTAATCATGCTCACTAAGGAATTTTGGAAGTTGTAGTCCAAGAAAGGAGGGAGGGAGGAAGAGAGAGAATACTATCAAAGCTCTGTAAGGATACAAAATCATTTTGATCAACTGAGCAGAATATATCTAATGAAAATACATAATCTTTTCCAAGAGTACGTACCAAGACTTTTGGCCATTTCTTTCTTAAGCAAATAAAACCAGTGTTGTAGAGGATGAGCAAAATTGATACCAGTATCAATGACATGATTATGCCAGCTGAGGCTGCAGGCAGAATAACGCCTGCAGGTTAAGAAAATATTAGTTTAAATGATAATGAATTTCAGATTTATTACAACAACATTATTCTACACAGAGAGCACTACAATATGAAAATGCAAAAGAAAAAGATCACATTAACAACAGTGTAAAAAATTCTAATTTATATTTTAAAAATAATGTATAACTTTTTCAATAGAGCAAAATGCAAGACAAGATCCCACCCCTTTCTTTTATTCCCATCATAACTCATAGTACCTGATTGATTCTTGGGCTTGATGATAATACACTTTGGGGAAGATGGTGTGCACTGTTTATTATTTACAGTTGTAGATATGTCCACAGTAATGCAATGATTTCTGTTTGGATGTAAATTTCTAATAACTGTGTGGAAACTTTCTTCTCTGGTTTTATTATGACTGTACTGTAAAAGACAAATAATGTTATGTAGCAATTGCTTTTAAATGGTCTACAAATGTACATTAATGTGAAATCATTATGGAAGCATTTGGAACATGTATCAAAGAAAGCATGCTAGCCCTGCCCCCTTCCATCATCATATTGAGCATGGAATTGTTTGGGGGGGGGGGGGGCTGCTGTTAGCTAGGTAGCCTTTCCACAGTAGACAGAAACCCAATTCTGGGCTGGTTTTGCTCATGCAGAGAGACCAGGTAGGTACATTAGCTTCCTCCTCTTCAGATTCAATTTTCCATGTTCAAAGCAATGATGGAGGGGGTGGGGATCCCTCTATCATTGCTCCCCTCAACACATATAGATTGTAATCTGCTCCCCTCAATACATATACGACTCCATATGTTTCTTTGACAAGTGAATGGAGTTATAGGGATACAAAATTGAGAGCAGGTGAAACACAGTAAAGTGTGAGCAGGAATGTCTCACCTTAAACATAATGTCAAAACATGGTCCTGTATTCAGTCTCAGCCTAAGCACCTCCTCCACTTATGGTCTGAGTGAGGAGGAGGACTTCACCTCACCATTTTGTGATTAGGAACATGCAGCCCACTTGGACTACATTTATGCAATATGGAGATGATAATTACACTAGCACAGAGCTCCAAATCCAACTTTTGGGGGGACTACAATTCCCATAATCCAGCACCAAGCAGTCATGCTGGCTCAAGGATTCTTGGCATTATTGTACTAAGAGTAATATTTTCAAGGTAGGCTTTGCACTGGCCTGCTACAAAGATTATGAAGTGAAATCTGTGTAATTGCAGAGGTATAAAACCACAATAATGGGCAGGACCTTAGCCTTGTCTATGAAGAGCAGCTAATCCAAAGAAATTAGTGGGACTCAAACGAGACACAACTAACACAAAGGTCACACTGATTTCAATAGATCTGTTCTTACCATGACAAAGTTTGCATTCAAATGAACAAAAACAATAACAGCAACACTTCCATTCATTGGCCAAACAGATGCATTCATTGAGAGTTAATTCTTACTTCCACAACAGTGGAAAGGTGTTGCAGTGTAGTTTCAAGCTTTTTGACATTCTGATAGCAGCACCCACTTGTATGCTTTCAGGTGTTGGTACAGGAATTGGTCCACTATGTTAGTCTTAAAAATTTTGTTCCAACACATCCTGCTGTGGCTCTGAACCACAGGGACAGCAACTTTGTGTAGCTTTTTTAGTCTAGATTTTATTTAGTCACATTGGTAGAAACAACTGAGGAAACCCTAGAAGGGCAAAACTGGACATTGCTTTGGAGCAGTATAGGAGGTGCTAGAGCTGAAAAGTTAACAATCTTCTCAAGTATGAAATAAATTTGCTCTAAGAGTCTTCTTTTAATAATACAACTACTAACCTTGTTTGGGAAACCTTCTGCTGCCACTGTGACTGTATAATCAAGTTCTTTATATACTTTTACTAATGAGGACGATGAAAGTTTCACTGTCACATTTACGCAGTTTGAACAAGCTGAAATATTAAACTGAGGGAGGCCAAGGCATGCTGTTTAAAAGGCAGAGAAAGCAAAGGTATCAATGACATTTGCAAACAGAGGCATTTCTGGTATAGATTTGCATAAGTGGATTTAATGAAACAACCATCTAAAAGCTGGCTGGACAGCTCAGTGAGTTAGGTGTCTGGCTGCAGAACCAGAGGTTAGGAGTTCGATTCCCCACTGTGCACCCCAGAAGAGCAAACCTGTGTGGCCTTGGATAGGCTGCACAGTCCCAGAGCACCCCAGAAGAAAGGAATGGTAAACCACTTGTGATTATTCTCTACACAGAAAACTCTGAAAAAGGTCAGAATTGACTTAAAGGCACACAACTATTATTATTGCTGTTAATCACCTAAGCACCACCAATAAACCTGGAAGCAACATTTCAATGAAATCTACAGTATTTGTCTTATTTCCAAATATTTATGTTTACAATTCAAGGGTAAATTAACCCAGGAACAGTCCAACTTTTATTTCTTAACTTTCATGCTCATCTAGTTTTAATCCTCAATGTAAATTCTTATTGTGAAAGCCAGCTCTGAGCTTAATCCCTCATCCTCTGAATTGTTTCAATCTAATCTGGAAGTTGCCAACCTGTTTTAACTCCAATAAAACTGGGATGTCATAAAACGATAATAAAACTGATTGATTGTTATTTAATGATGGTATTCTGATTTTTTTCTTAAATATAATTTTGTACCTGCAACTGCTGATTTTGTCACAAAAACTCAGTGCTCTAGCGGTAGCAGCAACTGCACAGGGCACTTTTACTTTAAAAATACTTTTAAGACAAAGCCTCCTGGGAATACAAATCTACTAGTAAACAAGGCATGCAGAGAGAACAGACAATTTAAAATGAAAATTGGGGACTTGGAGTGCAAAAATGCTGATTTCATCACCAAAAATTTCAGTGGCAAAATCAGCAGTGGCATGTTGCAGTCCCTTGCAGGGAGTTTTGTGGGGTGAGGGGGAAGTGGCATCTCAAGCTGTGAAATTGCCTACACTTGAATTAAATGCTTAAAACAAATAATTGACTAGATGCTTTTTGATACCACCAATGTTTTGCTCGCCAAGACTCATACCCAACTTTTGTTAATGGCAGGACAGCTTTCCAGAATCTGGTGCTCTCCAGAAGATTTGGACTACTGCTCTATAATCCCTAAGCAGTTTGTGTAAAAATAGCCATGTTAGTCTGTGCAAGCATATCAGAGAGGGAGAGAGAGAGAAACAAAAAGAAAAAAAGCAAGAGACAAAAACATTGTTTCACCTTAAAAACTAACTGCTATATCTTAATGTAAATTTTCATGGATCAAGTCTATTTCCTCAGATAGTCTCTAGTTCCTCAGATAGTCTCTGAGGAAGTGAACTTGAACCATGAAAACTCACATTAAAATATAGCAGTTAGTCTACATCTGGAAAGCATATGGTCAGCAATGCTTTTGAAAGTCACCTGCAAAGGCTACACAGGAGCCTTTACAGTTTAGTTAATCAACTTAAAAGTAGGAATCAGCCAGCTTTTCAAACACAAATAAGGAAGAAATCACTTACTGTTTATATACGGGTTGAATATTTGCAATGAACGATGTATTCCACTTTCTGTGACCTGCACCACCAAAATTTTGTATTTCTTGCAAGGATCTGTAAATTCTTTTGTTAGGTCACAGAACAATCTTGAAATATTGGAACATTCTGCAATAGCCTTCCAATTTGAATACAAGCTTATTTCAAAAGAAAACAAGAGATAAAGAAATATTTTCCAATTAAATCTACAACAACTAAAGAGAACAGCATGCAAACTGACGAGAGTATTGATTCCCAGTCCAGATACTCCCCTCCCATCCCCAAATATTAGATGGAAAAAGTCAGATTCTGCTACATTTGATGTATTTCCATGTATTTTCTTATAGTTCATATTTCCAAGATCTGGCTTTTGTTGCTGCTACTGTTGAAAGGAATGTTTTCTTGAGAAAAGCTACCACAGTTCATGGAAAACACAAGCGCTCCTGCCTGTCTCCCAGACTGAATAAGTCCTTACTTCAGCAACTCTTTGCTGAATTCCCCTCAAGAATGTATTCCCTCGTTTCTACCTTTTGGCACCAGAAGGAGTGAAATCCAGAGAGCATGGAAGAGAGGATGTATACATTTTGAACTAGGTCTGCCTAACAACTTGATTCTGGCACTTTACCTCCTATGCCACTGGCACTCTGACTCCATCGCAAATCTGGCAGACAAAGCAGCATAGCTCAAGGTCACTAATGAGACTGCAGTAGTAATCATTCTGAGCATTGCCAATTGACCCCAAAAGATGCCCCCTTGACCCAGGCCATGTAAAGCAGGAGTAACCGGTCCTGGTCTGTGGCCTTGGAAGGACCGGGCTGCCAAGATGTATTTTCGAGGGCTGGAGGAACATGCACACACTCCACACGCACTCCCACACACACACATGCCTGCACATCCACACACACACCGCCTGCCTCCCGCATGCATGCACGCACCCCCCACATGCACACACAGACACACGCCTGCACCCTGCACACACAGACGGATGGACACCTACCACCTCAACCCACCCCCACCCCCATCCTTGGGAGAATGGTCTTCAACTAAACCAGTCCCTGGTGTCAAAAAGGTTGGGACCCACTGATGTAAAGACCTAGCTTCTCAATCTAAACCAGCCATTTTAGCAGGAGCCACATGCCTCCCTGGGGGGGGCCTGGCACATTTTGAAGGGGGCCACAGACTCAAAAAAAAATCTATTCTATTTTGTATTCATCTGTTCATTGTTTGTATCCTTGTTTGACAGGGAGTCCTGGACCCCGAAAAGAGCTCCTGAAAGGGCCATGGGCAAAAAAAAGTTGAGAATGGCTGGTCTAAGCAACCGTCTCTGTTTGAGGACCTTGCTTAGTCTCTGCTCTCTTTTCCAGATGATTTTCTTAGACATCTAACTGCCTTTGACTACATACCTGTATTTGCCTGTTTTTGACCACATACTCCCTTCTGGCACAGATGGACAGACAGATGGATCTCCTGGTTCTGAAACTTGATGAAGTGGATTCTCACTTTGCTGAGACCTAGTGGAGAGAAGAAGACAGTATGCATTATTTCCCAGGACTGGTTGATGACTGCTCCCATAGCTCAAGCATTCGTGCCACCTCTTCAGAGAGGTACCGGGCCCCGACCTCTGGAATCAGTGCCAGTTTGACAGTGCAGGCATTAAAGAGATTTGGTGGTGGTGAGGTCTGAAAAATTTCTATAGCTGATAAACCCTCTTTTCCTGAGCTGGGGACAACCACTGGAAAAATTAACAGCTCCTGTGAGAGACTTTTCACAGTTGCATTGGCATTTGGATGATCACTGATGATTCAACCACTGTGTAGAAACTGAACGTATGTTCCAATGGGCTATCCTCTGCCCACAGCATGATATAGCTTTAAACCTAAACAAACAGTATCAGTACTAACTTTCTCCAGTCCTGCACTCTTCATAATATATTGGATTACAACCCCCTAATTCCCCAGATAGCATAGTTGGTGGCCATGCTTGTTGGGGTGAGGGGCCTGCAGCTTAACTGCATTTGGAAGCTGCCAGGTTGGGGGAAATGAACCTAGTTCATGTTGAATTCAGAAAATGAGAAGGATCCCTATCACTGAGCTGAATTTGCTCAGATATACTTTAGAAGCTTTCCCAGCCATTACTGCTGATACCCTGTTTCCCTGAAAATAAGAGCAAACCTGAAAATAAGCCCTAGTATGATTTTTCAGGATGCTCGTAATATAAGCCCTACTCCAAAAATAAGACCCAGTTGTGAAACCCTGCCCTCCACCATTGTGCAGCAACCAGAAGAAGGTGACATGACTGTATTTGAATAAATGTAGATTGTTGTATATGAAAACAATAAAACATCCCCTGAAAATAAGCCCTAATGCATTTTTTTGGAGCAAAAATTAATATAAGACCCTGTCTTATTTTCGGGGAAACACGATAGTAGGCTGTCCTGCTTTGGGCACATTGTGAGAAGGCAGGATTCTCTGGAAAAGACAATAAAGTTTGGAAAGGCTGAAGGCAGTAAAAAAGAGGAAGATCAAGAATGAGATGAATTGACTTCCTAAAGGAAGCCACAGGCTTGAGTTCACAAGAGCTGAGTAGGGCTGTTGAGAACGGGACATTGTAGATCAGTCATTCATAGGGTCACCATGTTGGATGTGGCTGAATGGAACATAACAACAAGAAATTACTGGTTTAATTCTAAACCACAAAATCCTACTATAGAAAGGAAACAAAGGAACACAGTAACGCCAAGCAGACAGGCTTTTAATGTTTAAATTCAGGATGGCTTTTCTACGGCACATTGGAAAAAAACGTAACAAACAAGAACAGATGGCCCAAATCAGATGCTCTGATTTTTAAACACAAAAAGGTCAAGCATATATTTGAACACCAAGTTCCAACAGACACTCTGTTTACCTGGACTTGGAGAAAGATGCATTTTGAACCTTGTGTCTTTCTGATGAGTCTGATTCGGTTTCAATGGGACAACTTAAACTTTCATAGTGGCGAAAGGGAAACATAAATTGAAGAATTAATTTGTTTAATCTATTTTCTCTGAGGAACAAAACAAAATAACTCTGTACTGTTATTATTCCATTAATAATAATGTATTCTTGTTACCATCAATAACAATTTTGAGAATGCTTCCATTTCAACTAAACTAACTAACTAAGACACAAACAAACCGGGGGGATCTGCAACTCTTTTAAGGTGCATTGCCACTTTTAGGAGCTTCCAGAAACTGCAATTCACCTTCTCCACCCAAGCAATGGTGGGTGGTTCAAGAGATGCAAAAACAGCTGGGGGTGTACATGATTCCTATCCATACCCTAACTGAGCTATTACAGACCTAACTCCCATGTTCGTCCTGCACAACAGCCGAAGTCTCTCTCCCAGCAACTGGGCACCCCTGATGCTACCAAAGGTAACAGTGATGCTGTTCAGAATCACTGAGAGGGTGGCTAAAGCTAAATCTTCCTGCCCCAGTTCCTTCCTCTGGTGACCAGAAGCAATGATCACTGGTGCTTCTGGAATGCTAACAATGACACAGATGAAGCAATACTTACTAGAGATTGTGTGGTGCTAGGAGGCTTTTGTTTTCCTTGCCCTCTGTAACCCTAAGAACCTTCTCCCTCACCCCAGAGTTGTGTTGGGGACACACATGGGCACCCCCTCCACACACACACTGAGAGTAGCTGTCAGGCTTGGGACCGAAAGAATAGTGCCCCCTTACCATTATAAATGTATTAGTCTTAAAACTGCTTACAGATGCCTTTACTCTTTCTGTTCTCCACATGGTGGCAACTTAAGGAGATATACTTAAAGCACTGATGAAATTATCATGATCATTCATGGCTGTTTACAAAAAGTGAATACATATTATGAAAAAATAGAAACCTGTTCGCTGTATACAGCACAGTGTAGCAGGCTGATGCCTCTGTGTTATTTCCAGCTTCCCATGTTAAAAAATATTCAAAATCTTGTCGTTTCACTTCTGATCTGAATTCTGAGTTCGACAGTTCTTGTTGAATAGTGGCAGGGTCAGGAAGCGGGGGAGAAACATTTACAAATGTTAGCAAGAAATGGAAGTACAAATTCTATCAATCATGCAAAATTAGATATTTGTCATCTTGTCTTTCACCCCCACTCCCGCAATATAATGCAAGTATGTCAATAACTGATATACTGTATTAATTTAACTCATACTGCTGTGTGATTGGGAGCTCAAGGACAAGCATAGAATATTTCTCTCTATATTGACATTGATACAATAAGAGTGCATCCTGCAACATAGACAAACCAGATTATTCCTTCTTCAGGTAAATGCTGACTACCCCGACTTCATAACACATTTGACAAGTATTTGAGTTTGTAACTCCAGCACTGTGCAATATGTCCTGTTAGTCCCCCCTAAGCTTCATATGGGCAGTCTGATATATGCTATGCTAGGTGCTGTCAAGCCAGAATTGATTTATAGAGACCATAATAGTTAAGTGAGAATGATTTTACCAGTGCCATCTCCATCCTCACTGAGTTCTACAGCTGAGTCTCTAAAGTCTTAGTTCATCAGTCCACCCATTATACCACACTAGGTATAGATATTTTATTCAATTAAATATCCATTCTTTTGACTTCCTCCATTTATTAGAAAAAGTACAGATTTGTAAAATGTTGAAAAAAAGGTGCTTCAGAAAGGAAGGGGAAGTGTGTTACTAACCACAGTTCCCAGCCAATCAATACCATGCACGGCCAGGTTTTGCTGCAAATTGGAAAACCTGGTTGCCCCTTAACTTCACTACTTGATCACACATGAAAAAAGAACCCCAGTTATTTTCATCCCTCTGTGGGACTGAAACATTTTTTTTCAGCGGTCACGTGGTATATATATTGGCGGGAGCATTCACAATGTTTTTAGCTGCATTGATTCATTTCTTTCTATTTGAACCCTCATAGCAGGCTACACTGTTCTTCAATTTTGTATCAGTTCATTTTCTGTACTGTTCCTTGGGGCAGTCACTGTTCCTCTTGTCCTTTTATTTTTTTAACTACCAAAGGTGATATAGCGATGAAACAGTGCCTTCTCTCCTACTCCTCCTTTCCCTTCCTCCTTTACTCACTTTCCCTGCATATCTCTCCCTCTCAGGTCTTGGCTTTCATTTTTCTTTTCCCTTTTGCACAGTGTTGGGAGGAGGAAACGGGGTTTAAAAGGCTTGTAAAGTATTGTGAAGAGCAGGGTTAAAAAAATGCAACACTCTGTTCTTTACAATTCAGAGCAGGACATCTCAAGCCCTCTTTCACTTGCAAGGGATGAGGGGAAGACTGCCTCCTTCTGAGCAATGTATTACCAGCTCGTACCTGGAGCACTGCATACAGTTCTGGTCAACGCACCTCAAAAAAGACATAGTGGAACTGGAAAGGGTGCAGAAGAGAGCGACTAAAATGATGACTGGGCTGCGGCACCTCCCTTATGAGGAAAGGCTACAGCGTTTAGGGATCTTTAGTGTAGAGAAAAGGCGCCTGAGGGGGGACATGATTGAGACGTATAAAATTATGCAGGGGATGGATAAAGTGGATAGAGAGAAGCTCTTTCCCCTCTCACGCAATACCAGAACCAGGGGACATCCACTCAAATTGAGTGTTGGGAGAGTGAGAACAGACCAAAGAAACTATTTCTTTACCCAGCGTGTTGTTAGCCTGTGGAACTCCTTGCCACAGGATGTGGTGATGGCATCTGGCCTACATGCCTTTAAAAGGGGATTGGACAGATTTCTGGAGGAAAAGTCAATTGTAGGTTACAAGCCATGATGGGGATGTACAATCTCCAGGCTTAAAAAGAAGGTACTTCAAAATGCCAGATGCAGGGGAGTGGTATCAGGAGACAGGTATCTAGTTGTCCCATGTGCTCCCAGAGGCAATCTGGTGGGGCCACTGTGAGATACAGGAAGCTGGACTAGATGGGCCCTTGGCCTGATCCAGCAAGGCTCTTCTTATGTTCTTATATATTCATGTTGTTTTTTTGTGGAGCTGGTACTGGTGCCACTGGATGCTACTACCAATTTAGCAATATTCCTATAAAAGAATTTTCAAAGGGAACAAGTGCAGTGGCCATGGAGGGGCCACAGAACCTAGAAACCTGACACCTGTGCTAAGGAAATAAACCGACAGCAACAGTTACACAGGCTGAAATGATAAGGAATGAAGTGATTCATCATTGGTACAATTTAAAACAACCCTCTTGGCGAGGGGGAAATATACCGATTGCCGGGGCAAATGAATCGATGCTGGTCATGTGTCATATGAATGGAAAATTATGAAATGATCTAAACAACTGCCAATTAGGTATAACTGGGGTTCTTTTGGCATATGTGAGCGAGCCCTAAAAGAGACCAATTATTTCAGCAAAACTCGATGGCTTCATTTATATAATGTGCAAAACCATCATTGGTGCAGCATAGACTACTTGGAATGAATCAAGGGACCTTTGGATGTGGTTGGGGTGGCAGTGTTGACTTTCAACCTATTGTTGCACAGGAACTCAGGATTGAGCCTTACATGATGTATGATTACTTATAAAAAGAACACCAGTGGTTTGGAGTTTGTATCTTTTGAAACTGATATGTGGTTTGCATTCAACAATAAGCTGACAAGGAAGCCAAGAGTAAACACTGCTGAAATCCTTCTCCCAGAAAAACAGGAAAATGGCATGGGGGAAAATCCTAAATCCTGTTAGAGCTTGTTTAGCGTGAGATACGAATACAGGCCAGAAAATATGCTGAAAGCAAGTTCTCCTCTGACATTATGTGCATACATCTTTAAAACCCCTATCAGCTATCATGCCCAATGAACAGGGACTTGTCTTCATAAATACTCCTGAAATAAATGAAGGATCAGTACCCTAGCAGAGCTTCCTTTCATTGCAAGGAGACTGCTGCAGGAGCAATTCTGATGGATGTACCATATAACAGTAGCTTTGTTTTGGATTACAACTCCAATGGCAATTGGGGGGAATTCTGGAAGTTGTAGTCCGAAAAAAGAATTTCTCCAAGCTCTGCTGATGGGCAATGATCCCAGCAAAGAATTTTTCCAAGCGTGATCTCTAAAGCAGTTGAAAAACACTTACCAACTAAGCTGCACAAAGTACAAGTCATCATAACACTGGTGTATGCTATAAATTAAAACAATATATTAGAAAAATAATTACAGAAGTCTGTTTGCTGTACAATTCTTACAAAAATATTCAGATTTCATTTTAAAAGAGGAGGAGCATTGTTCAGAGAAGGTGAGAAGGAAAGTTAAATAGTGCTAAGTTGCAGAATTGTAGGCAGAGAAACAGGGTGGTGAAAAGTCCATTATCTCCACCCTTCTCCAAACTTCTACTCATAACCCCTAGTCATAATAAACTGCATCTCACAGCTCTAAAAAGTTAACTTTCTTGGGATTACAATTTTTTTGGGATTACAACTCCCAAAATCCCCATGCTGATTGGGGGATTCTAAGAGTTGGAGTCCAAAAATTTTTTATCCAAGTTCTGCTGTATCTCCTCCCAAACACATGAAACCAACATTTCTTCTCCTATCTATTGTTCCTTAAACTGTAATGTGAGCTACAAAAGGGAACATGAGAGCTACCACTTGGCTGGCAAGTGGCTGCGTTAAATTGCTTCCCTCAAAGATGTTTCATTTTGTACACTTTCTGTTTCATATTTTAGGTCTGGTGGAACTACAGTGGTTGCATTGGAAGAACCCCTCTCTTCTCTGGTCATTGCTTAAAAAACCTTTAAAACACATTGGCTGAAATCCAGCAGTAAGCTGAACCTAGAGTAAGCCCTTTGAATCAAGGGAACTTATGGAGGAGCTGACTCACTAAATCCCCATTGATTCAATGAGCCTACTCTAGTTGTGACGTACTACTGGGTTTCAGCCAGTGGATTACTTGTTAAAAATGTGCTGGGAAAAGTTACATTTTAGATTAATATTTCCAGAATCTCCATGGTCAGTGACCATACATGGCTGAGAGGTTCCAGGAAAAGTAACTAACAGAAGTTTTTTTTAAAAAGGCTCTGAAAGAAAGGGAAGCTTGCATAATAAGTTCCTAACACTGTGTTCTTTTAGCGTAACATGACAAAAATGGGGAAGAACAAGGTGATACTAAGGCTCTGTCTGGAAGAGCCCTGAAACTGAATAATAGCAATAGGGATAGTAAAGCATTGTAGCGTGGCCAGAATGAGCCTATCCTATCTTTATTTTTTAAGGAAGAGAAATCTGTCTGAATGTATCTACACTTCTTCTTCCACCTACTGATCACATAATACCCTGTTTCCCCGAAAATAAGACCTAACCTGAAAATAAGCCCTAGTATGATTTTTCAGGATGCTCGTAATATAAGCCCTACCCCAAAAATAAGACCCAGTTGTGAAACCCTGCCCTCCACCATTGTGCAGCAACCAGAAGAAGGTGACATGACTGTATTTGAATAAATGTAGATTGTTGTATATGAAAACAATAAAACATCCCCTGAAAATAAGCCCTAATGCATTTTTTGGAGCAAAAATTAATATAAGACCCTGTCTTATTTTCGGGGAAACACGGTAGTTCTCTTAACAGATGTTGTTGATCACTATTTTGTGATAGTCATTTGAGGAAGAGAAAGAAGGTTGTGGCCAAATCAAAATGACATATGCTGCATCTTTGTTTTGTAGTCATTTCTACTTCCTTTCTAAAGCAGAATTTTTTTACAAAACAAAGATACAACATACGTTGTTTTGACTTTTAAGAAATTAGATGTTTTAAGAAATACTTAGACAAGGATTTCTTATGGGAAAGTACTCTGGAAATGACATGCTGGAAATATGACGTCCTGTAGATAACTGTCAGTCTGTAATAGTCCTCTGTAAACTAGTGCCCCCAAGATGTGTTGTATTGGAATTCCCATAATCCACATTCAGAACAAATTACGAGTGTCTCTAAACTATAGAATTGTACCAGGTTACCACCACACTCATGGCTCCATCCTGTGGAATTTTGAAATTTGTAGTTTGGTAAAGTGCTCATAGTTTTCTTTCAAACAGCTCTAGTGCTATATAGTTCAAGGAAGTGTGCATTAGAGTTCTCACCAAAGAATGTTAATATCTCAGCAAACTATAAAACCCAGACTTCCATAGTGTGGTGCCACAGCCAAGTAGTATCAAAGGACTGTGTAGTGTAGATACCCTCTGAGTTTCTGAAAGGTCTTCCAAAGTTCCAAAGACAGGGGGTGGGGTTGGATCCACATTTAGAGATGACTTTCTGAAATGATTGGGACTTCCAGTCCAGTGTGTTTGTGAGTGTCCAAAAATAGAACCTGTTAGTTAGCAGTGAGATGTACCTGCAAACTAATGTCATTTGCTTTCTGCAGGCTTAACTATGCAACAGGATTTTGGCCAGTGAGTTTTAACAGTGGTTAAATTTGCTCTATGTTTTCATTTCTTGCAGCAGCTGTACACATGGCATAATTTTACTTATTTGCAAAAGCCATCTTTTGACCAAACTTTCACAGGCAGGAAGATTGTAAGGGTGGAATCTGCCACTGCCTCCAACACACTCAGTTTTGGTTAGAAACAAGTTGGGAAAATGTTCAACTGCACATTGGCACCATAAAAGCCCTTAACGGTTTTGAGCTCCACTATTTACAGGAGCATCTTTTCCCTAACAAAATCAGCTCTATCACCCAATCCTTACAGGCTTCAGTTCTTCAGGTTGCCATGCTGGGAAAGGCAAAGACAGTTACTAGGAACTGTGCCTTCTTGGTTGTGGCTCCTATCTTTGAAATAGATTCCCAATAGAAGTATGCCAGGCCCCCTCCCTTCCATCCTTCAAGAGAAGGCTGAAGAGAGTCCTCTGTCAAGAGGCCTTCAAAGACATCCTTCCTTAGGTTTAGTTTCCTGTTCTGCCATCTTTTGAGATTTTAAAATTATTGTTTATGTTTTATTTTTTAATGTTTAATGTTAGAGTGGGGTGGCTGGGTGGGTGGCTGGGTTTACTGTTTAATTTTTTTAGTTTGCTCTAAACCGCTTACAGCAGTGCTTTGCACTGTCATCAGTATAGAAATTTATGAAATAAATAAATAATTATGAGAGTAAGACAAGGAGGACAATTTCATACCCACACTGTGGGAAAAAGAAATCAAAGCACACATCAAAAATAATATCGAAAACACAATGCACTGTTTTTATTCCATAGACACAACATTCAATGTGAAGGAAAAACCCACTGATGGTTTTATATTAATAATTTAATACATATTCTCTTTCTGAACATTCCTACCCTTGCTAACTCTTCCCTCAGGTATAAACTCAAATCTTCATACAAACTGAAGGTCACAGATCAGGATTATAAAGGCAATAAGAAAATCCACAACTCTGATTGCATTATATGCTTCTTTCAAAATAAGGTTAAATACATTATGTGGGATTCTGAAGGCTGGCTAGACACTGTGGGACTGCTACCGTTTGAATGAATGAATTCCCTTTAACACTGTTTTTGTTCATCATTGAAGTTTCTAGTGAAACATATAGCAAAGAGCACCACCTTCCAAGCTGAAAGAATACAGGATGAGAAAAAGAAGAAAAAAGGGGAAAAATTAAATTCTATTGAGACCTAACTCACCAAGTTTGTAGAAATTCAATGGTCCCATGAAAAGTGTCATCATATTTTAAAACCGCATCCTACTGGAAGTCAAGTGCTGATGTTCTTCTGCATTTGAATTTATAGAGTCAATAACAAATAGAATTGTTGTATCATCGTCATCATCCTTATTCTGTAACATTAAAATAAAATGTAGCTTCGCTGGTATGGTTTCTAAGGAGGTAAAAGGATGTATCCATATCTGTCCTTCTATTTATGAAATGTTCTCTAATCCAGCAGAAGCTTCTATGAATGGCAATGAGGGTGATTTTCAATAATTCCCCTTCTCTGTTTTGTACTGTTTGGGGGATCCTCCAGAACTGAGAGGGACGTGGGGCTACATGAGAAAGGAAAATTTTGTGAAAATCATCTCCTTCTCCTTTCTCTGCATGGAAACATCTGCAGGATCAAAGAGTCTCTCAACAATGGAAGGACATGGAGTCAACCCATTGTAACTGTCTAGCTCAAAGTGTTATTGTACATTTGTTCAAATGAGAAATAAACATTGTATTTCCCAAACTTTTTAGCCCATTCCAATTCCAAAGGCACAGGATGTGTTCTATTTTGAAACCCTGTACTCAAAACATCCCATAAAACCTGGCAAAATAAAATCTCACAAAACCTAAATGAGACATACAGCATACTATAAATTCAGCCCATCTGCTTACCTAGGATGGTGCCATCCCATAAGTCATGAAACATACCTAATGTTTAAGAGATAACATTATAATTCTTGCCAGAGCTGAGAAAAAAAGTACTTTTCCAGACAACAACCATTAGAATCCCTCCAATCAGCTAATAGGAGATGAAGGAAGTTTTATATCTCCCTGGAAAATGGGGGAGTTCAGGTGACTGAAGCACAAGGCGAGTGCCCATCCCTATGGTTGGTAAAGTCTGTTTACATTCAACTCTTCAGTAATAGTTTCCATGGCGGTTCCCAAAAGGAAACATGGGAGGCCTAGGCAAAGTTTTTGATGAAGCTCCAACGGTAGCATGCAATCTGAATAGTCGGCAAATGAAACCCATTCTCACCACTACTTTCTATGTGTCAGTAGAAACCAGTAACAATGACAACAAAGGTCAAGCTTGTTGGAATGAACTCTGCCTTTCAAGAAGTGAACCACCTGCTTTTAGAGTCACAAATCATAACAATCACCATCCTAATATGTTTAGCACAGCAATATATTTTGTTGTTGCAAATCCTCTCATTTCTAATCTGAGGGTGATTCAAGTATGTGAAAGGGGATCTCTTGCTCCACTGAATCCTGTCACATGATGGGCCTTGGTCTTTGATAGAATTTCAGCTGATATGACTAGTGTTGTGTAGTTTGACTGTGTGAAACACAAAGTTCCCATTTTCAGAGTTTTCTAATGATCTCACTACCTTGGGCTATGCAAATGTCATCTAACTATTGCAGATGCAACCAAAAATCCTATTGGAAATAGCACCTACCCAAGGACTATCACACAGCAGTTTTTCCCCCTTTGGCTTGCCATGCACTGCACAACTGCATGCATGACTGGATGAGCAATCATTGTCCAGACTAGAGGAAGTGAGAGGTAACAAGCACTGAGCAAGACAGTTAGGCTTGCTTATGCTTTTCTCCACTTACAGCCCATGAATCCAAGCAGGATTCTGGCCAATGTCTATTGATGTCCCCCTATGGGAGCCAGAAGTCTATTGTCTTTTTATGTATTTTATATAAAAGGCAAGGTCAGAGACCCTCCAACTATCCAGGTGTGTGAAACCTCAAGCCTCCTCAAGTATCATAAATGATAGACATATGCAGAAGCTGTACTCAAAAACACCTGGAGGGCCAATGGTGCCCAACAATCCAAGGATACATCTACTTACAGCAACAACATGGTTATCCTTAAATCCCACTGTAATAAACTTGACATGACATGAGATTAAATGTGAAGAAAGTCCCACCATTTTAGCTCTTCAGGGGACATGGTGTAACCTTTTAGGTTAGGTATCTAAAGAAGCATTCAAAAACAATCATTTCCTTTTCAGTAAAGCAGACATAAATTGAAGCAGGTAGCACTGAAACAACCAGGTTCAACTATTTAAAATATATCTTTAAAAGGAAAAAAACAAGAAGTTCTGAGGCTGTTGCTGTCCCCAAAGGTTTCTTATCTGCAGAGCAGATCTTCTCACCTCCAACAGAAGGAATGTAAAGTGAGTAAAACATAGATGAATGGAGCATCACTGAAGGAAACTACCAATGATGAGGCACAACTTGACTAGGAAGAAAAAAGACTGTGGTCATATCTTAAAAGACTAGCAGATTTCATGTTTTGTTAGACCAGCATCCCACTTTATCAGATATGCACAGCAATCCAGCTTTGGAGTGAGCAGGTTTAGGACTGGATTGTGGGCTAACAACCCTTTAATGCCAAAGGGAAACTGAAGCTGACAGAAGATATGACCACTTGGGAAAGACATGGGTGGGGGGAGAGACATTTTTCAGCTCTCAGAATCTCCCAGCCAGCCTGGCCAGTGGGTTTGCTTTATTCAGAAAGCCCTTTCCTTTACTCCTAGGCTGTCTCTCAAACCCCTGTTTGCTGACACTGCCTGAACTTCACTGAAATAGGTACCTGGTTTTATCCTGGTTTTTTGCATGTATATATGCATAAGAACATAAGGAGAGCCCTGCTGGATCAGGCCAAGGGCCCTTCTAGTCCAGCTTCCTGTATCTCACACTGGACCCACCAGATGCCTCCGGGAGCACACGAGACAACTAGATGCCAGTCTCCTGATACCCCTCCTCTTCATCTGGCATTTTGAAGTCCAGATGCAAGGCATGCCTACCACGTCATTTTAAATGGGAAAAACAAATGCACATGGCAACTTATTCAACCCCTGCTGGTACTCTCACTACTTAGGTACTTACTTACCTACTTACTTATTCTATTCTATTTTCAACCTGCCTTTCTCCTTAAAAAGAACCCAGGCGGCTAACAACAATTAAAACCCTAGATAAAACGCTGAGGGCTGGACTGACTTATCTCGCCTGGACTTGTCAAGAGGTCTTTGTACGTGGTTCACTTTTGTTTTGAAGCCTGCGGCAGGAAAGGCCTGGCAAGAAGCGGAAACCAGCTGCTTGTCTAATACTGTACTGCTCGTCATCCCGCCATTTGTTTCTCCCGCGGGTACAGGATCGAATCCCTCTCCCCCGGCCACGGGTCTCTCTCCTCCCACGCCCAACATCCAAAAACAAAGCGCTCCCAGTTGGAAGGCCGCCCCGCGGTGGAGCCTCTCGGCCTGGAGACCGTCGGCTATTCCCGGCGCAGGCAGGCATCCGCCCAGGCCGGGCAGCCTTTTTATCGGTCTCTCCCCGTAAACCGGCTGAGCGCCCGGAGAAGAGGAGGTGAGGCAGAGGGACGACGTTGGTCGAGCCCCGCTCCGCTCCTGGAAAGGCTCTTGGGTTGAGGCCGGTGGTGGGTCGCCCAAGCGCCGCCGCTCCGCGCCTGCTTTGTCCCACGTCTAGCCAACCCCCCTGCGGGCATGGAGCTCTCTTCCGGCGCGCCCGACCCGGCTACCTGGCAGCGGCGGGGCTCCCGCTTTCCTCTCAGGCTCCGTCGGTGCTGCTTTTGCGGGGAGCCAAGCCCGGCGCCTTTCCTTGCGGCGTCCCCAACATGGCTCGACAGGGCCGCGGTGGCTTGTCTGGTTCCAAAAGCGAAAGCAAAGGGTCGAAGGCCTCTGAAGAGGAATGGGCGGGTCTTGTGGTATTCGCTGCCGGGGCCCGCTTGCAGGAGGGCGAAGAAGAGGGAGGCATTTGGAAGGGGGAAACCATCCCCTGAATTAATCGGCCCTCCCCGGCCCGGCCCGGCCCGGCCCTCCCCCCCTTCGCTCGCCTGCCGCGGGCCTCAACCGGGCAGAGACCAAGCTTGGCTCAGGCGAATGTTTACATCACGTCCCTGAATCCGCCCAGTCGTTCGCTCCCTTGCTGCTGGGAAGTAGAGTAGATAAAGTACAGATGGAGCGGCTTTCTAGCTTTTGTAGCTGATGTCTGCAGAGACTAAAAACCCATCCCGCTGAATTCCGTAGGATTTACTCCCAGGGAAGTAAGTACGGAATTAACAGTATAAAAGTTTAGTCCAAAGATGCACTACAAATGGATCACACTGAATTTGTCACATTCGACAAAATATCGGATCATGAGCCTCGTCCATCACTTTGGATTGAAACATAGCCTCTTACCTTTTCTGGTGCTTCTGTGCCTCAAGAAGGTGGACCCGGGACACAGATTCTAATGACTTTTAAATGAAATGCCGCCAAACCTGCTGTTGAAATTGCCCATTACTTATGGGTGAGCTAGAAAAATGTTTGTTGAGAGGAGTATGAAGGGAAGAGCCTTGTATATCACCATAAGAAGAAAGGCATCACTGGAAGAAAGGCAGCATGTATTGTAACTTCATAATCATAAAAATTAAAGTTAATCTAAAGTAATGTTTAAATTCTCAGGTTACTAATACACTTAGAATAGCACATTTATACTTATCTTTGCATTCATTAGTCCATGTCAAAATACTAATAATCTCATAAGCCTTTCCGCGTTAACTGGTGCTACATTTACGTTCCGATCTTGTGTATTTTAAGTCATGTCATAAGATGTCAGATTACATTTGACTTATGGTGATCCTAATAGGGTTTTCAAGGTATGGCAGATATTCAAGGAATGGTTTGCCAAGCCAGAAATGGGAACTTTATTTCTCCATTAACTTCCTGGGGAAGAGCCAGTGTATATAGCCTTGGGCAAGCTACAGGGTCCAAGGATGCCATAGTAAACCACTAGTCAGTACTCTACACCTCGAAACCCCTGAGAAGCATCTCCATAAGTTGGAATGTACGTGATGGCACACAATTGTAATTCTAATTATTATACAATTATTATTGTATTAAACAGTAATAAAATGATACATTATTATTATTATTTACCATTGTTCTCCCAGTGAATTTCCATGGCCAAACAGGGATTTGGACTTGTTCATCACTCTGCCTGCTACACCACACTGTTATGTCAGAGAGTCTGACATCGGAACATTTCCCTAAGAGCCCTACAGAAATTTGTAGACCTCTAGGGAAAATCATAAGCCTGTGTTAATCATAGCAGTCATTTTTAATCATCAAAATTAATCTGAGTATCAAGCAGGTAAAATCTGCTTCATTAATGCAATTATTCCATCAACTTGCCCATTTCTACAAGCTTTATTTATCTACATTGCTTCTATGTTGCATATGCACTAAGTACTTCAAAGTTGTTGAAAACATCTAAAATTCTTACAGCTATGGAAAAACTGTAGGCACAAATGCTTTAACAAAAATCCATCCTTGCAACTTGTGAAAAGTTGCAGGGCTGATTGTCATCCAGAATTCTTTCAATGATGGGGCTAGTCACACGGGCTATTTGAATTGTTTCAATTTCCTACTTCATTTATACCAATATATGTTTATGTATAGTCATAACCGCAAGAAGAGGTGGCAAGAATACACAGAGGAATTATACCAGAAAGATATGGATGTCCCGGACAACCCAGATAGTGTGGTTGCTGACCTTGAGCCAGACATCCTGGAGAGCGAAATCAAGTGGGCCTTAGAAAGCATGGCAAACAACAAGGCCAGTGGAGGCGATGGCATTCCAGTGGAACTATTTAAAATCTTAAAAGATGACGCTGTTAAGATGCTACACTCAATATGCCAGCGAGTTTGGAAAATTCAGCAGTGGCCAGAGGACTGGAAAAGATCAGTCTACATCCCAATCCCAAAGAAGGGCAGTGCCAAAGAATGCTCCAAATACCGTACAATTGCACGCATTTCACACGCTAGCAAGGTTATGCTCAAAATCCTACAAGGTAGGCTCCAGCAGTATGTGGACCGAGAACTCCCAGAAGTACAAGCTGGATTTCGAAGGGGCAGAGGAACTAGAGACCAAATTGCTAACATGCGCTGGATTATGGAGAAAGCCAGAGAGTTCCAGAAAAACATCTACTTCTGCTTCATTGACTACGCAAAAGCCTTTAACTGTGTGGGCCACAACAAACTATGGCAAGTTCTTAAAGAAATGGGAGTGCCTGACCACCTTATCTATCTCCTGAGAAATCTCTATGTGGGACAGGAAGCAACAGTTAGAACTGGATATGGAACCACTGATTGGTTCAAAATTGGGAAAGGAGTACGACAAGGCTGTATATTGTCCCCCTGCTTATTTAACTTATATGCAGAATACATCATGCGAAAGACTGGACTGGAGGAATCCCAAGCCAGAATCAAGATTGCCGGAAGAAATATCAACAACCTCAGATATGCAGATGATACCACTCTGATGGCAGCAAGTGAGGAGGAATTAAAGAACCTCTTAATGAGGGTGAAAGAGGAGAGCGCAAAAAATGGTCTGAAGCTCAACGTCAAAAAAACTAAGATCATGGCCACTGGTCCCATCACCTCCTGGCAAATAGAAGGGGAAGATATGGAGGCAGTGACAGATTTGACTTTCTTGGGCTCCATGATCACTGCAGATGGTGACAGCAGCCACGAAATTAAAAGACGCCTGCTTCTTGGGAGGAAAGCGATGACAAACCTAGACAGCATCTTAAAAAGCAGAGACATCACCTTGCCGACAAAGGTCCGCATAGTCCAAGCTATGGTTTTTCCAGTAGCGATGTATGGAAGTGAGAGCTGGACCATAAAGAAGGCTGACCGCCGAAGAATTGATGCTTTTGAATTGTGGTGCTGGAGGAGACTCTTGCGAGTCCCCTGGACTGCAAAGAGAACAAACCTATCCATTTTGAAGGAACTCAACCCTGAGTGCTCACTGGAAGGACAGATCCTGAAGCTGAGGCTCCAATACTTTGGCTATCTCATGAGAAGAGAAGACTCCCTGGAAAAGACCCTGATGTTGGGAAAGTGTGAAGGCAAGAGGAGAAGGGGACGACAGAGGACGAGATGGTTGGACAGTGTCACCGAAGCTACCAACATGAATTTGACCCAACTCCGGGAGGCAGTGGAAGACAGGAGGGCCTGGCGTGCTCTGGTCCATGGGGTCGTGAAGAGTCGGACACAACTTAACGACTAAACAACAAAAATAGTCATAATGTACAGGGGCATTCACATGGCTGTCTTTTCTTTCAATACATTTCTTGAACTTTGAACAGGTTTTGTAGGCTATATGTGCCTACCCAACGAAATTGACTCATTTTCCATTTTAGAGCACACTGCTCTAAAACTGCTTTTTTTTATTGGTAAAAATACCTGTATATTGTTAAAGCAGCATCTAAATTCATATGAAAAACTTTAGAAGGCAGTATTGGAAGATGTTTCATAACACAAGCTTTCCCTTGGCAGTTCTTTGGTTTTAGGGTGCTTTATTTCACAAAGGACACTAAGTGGGATGTTTCTCCACATTGACAAGGGAAGGGCTGAGGGGGATGAATGTTACAAAGTGGGGGAGAGACTACTGATACATCATTTAGCATTTGGGGGGGAAAAAGTAAAAAGGGAACAAATGTGGTTGCCAACCATTGCCCATGGCACAGAAAACACAAGTGGGTGCAAAGCATATCAACAGCAGCATTAATGCATGCCAAACCAATGTGGATAGAAGTGATTCAGGAGATCGATCATTTTAAAAAGCCCATACCAGCAAGGTTGAAAAAAAAAATGTGGTTCATATGGTCTGTGTGAATACAACTTATGAGAAATTGCAAACAAAAGTACATTCAAAAACAAAACTTAAGTTGTAAGCAGAACATATAACAAGAATCATGTTATAATTATGTTTCAACATTGCAGGAACATACATTCTAAAAATACAGAAGCTTACAGCCTAAAAAAGGTGCATTGAAAAAAAGCAGTGAAACACTGGGGAGCTGCTACCAGTCAGAAATAACAAAACTGGGTTGGATAGACCAAGAGACTGATTGTGGTACAAGGCAGTTTCCTATGTTTTTACATTCCTGATTTGAGAGAAGTTGAGTATGCTGTATAGGGGCACATATGTAGTAAGTCTGCATGAAAAATGTAGATTTTTCTAAGCCTTTATACATTTATTCCTTCCAAATATATTTTCACCTCCCCAACAATTTCATCACTATCATGGTATAACTTAACCCATGTAAACATATGCCACCTCCTTCACTCCCTTTCAAAAATCTGACCTTGTTGGCCTCAAGGTAATCAAGGTAATAAGTGGCAATCTTCTTGATTCTTGCCATTTAACATTCAGAAAAGCACTCACCCAATAACTTGTATATTATATTGTCAGCTGAGCAGTCTTCAGAGAATATGGAATGTATTAGAATATTGAAGGTGTTTGAGATGTTACACTACTTCTCCCAACCAATACTTTGAGAAATGATCCCACCTGTTGTATGCTATACCATGTGAATACATCAGGCAGTATTATAGAGTCAGAATGATTACAGATAATATAGGGCGATGCAAACAGGGACACTTATTTCCAAATATTAAAGCAGCCAGAGAGCCTTTTGTATCAGGGATAACCCAACTAACTGAGAAAACAGGGGAAAAGTATGATATTTGCTTTCACTTTCCAAATACCTCAGTTTTCCTGAGTCACATTGCAGCCATAGCGAGTCATGGTTTCCATTTCTAGAGTTATTCTGGAAATAAATATATATTTGCAGATAAGCATATTTGAGAAATCTGTAATCCGGCATCACAGCTGTTTTGTTTGTTGATTAGTTATAGCATCTTACCTTTCTTCTAGTGCACTCAAGGCAGTGTACATAGCTCAAAGGTCCATCAGGCTGAGAGAGAGTAGTACTTGAACATGCGGAATACTAGTCTTGCTTGCAACTAGAAATCCCAAAGGGAAGCTTCTAATCAGCAACCATCTGCTGTTGGCAATGACATTCCTGTTGTGCATGCGGAACTGTGCAAGATTTTGGGTTCATACAGCTGGTTTCATGGTTTGGTGGTCTTGAATCCAGATCTCTCAAGACCCCATCCAACACTAATGCAAGTGTGAACAATCCCTCCTGCTATCCTCCTCCAGATAGATGTTAAGATTAGTACTCTGCATGTTCAGGAAGTACCCTTTAATCTTTTAAGATAATTTATCATTGTGATAACCTCAGTCTTTCTTTCTCTGCTTCTTTCATTTCTCCCTTATCTATCGGCTACCAGGATTTTTTTTTAATGTGGTGATCCCATGTGACTTGCAGTGTATTATGGGTTACTTACGGCTAGTGCTTGGGTTTTATGTATCTCATATGCCTCCTGAGCTGGCTGGATAACTCATTTATTTAGGTTTCTGACTGCAAAGCCAGAGGCTGGGAATTCAGTTTCCCACTGTGCTTCCCAGAAAAGCCATTCTTTGTGGCCTTGGGCAATCTGCACAGTGCCAGGATATCCCCAGAAGCAGGCAATGGTAAACCACTTCTGAGTATTCTCTATCTAGAAACCCTGAAAAAGGCTCACCGTAAGTCAGAGTTCACTTGACCACACACCATTATTATATGTATGCCTCCTGAGTCCACTGAGAATTCCACTATTCTAAATTACTGAGAATTCTAAATTACTGAGAATTAAGGTAGGTCAGCTTCATGATACACTGAAAAAAAAAAAAGCTTGGGGAATTATTTTGTCATGACGCAGTGCATTGGCCAGGACATCAAAGTATCTCAGTGGCAAAAATGAATAAACTTGTGCCAACCTTTATCCTAACTGTTGTTTGACTGCAAATCAACAATTGTATATGGCTTGTGGCTGAAACCTGGGGACGTTGCTTATACTTCCTCAGGTGAAAATACTCTAGAATGCTTAATTTATAGGTCTAGTCCTGTGTCAGTTCTTTGACTATGGGGAACTAAAATGTCTTGTCCTTGTTTATGGGGATTAAACTAGTTTTGTAATGTTACTTCATTGCAATGCCATGGAGATGGCTGCCTGAACCTTTGGCATGTACAACCACATGAAGTGAGGATTCAAGAGAAGGCCTTTTCAGTGGCTGTTTTTAGCTGTGGAACTTCAAGAATCCTTTCCAGATATGAAGCTAGAGGCAGAAAGAAAGAAAGAAAGAAAAGAAAGAAAGAAAGAAAGAAAGAAAGAAAGAAAGAAAGAAAGAAAGAAAAAGAATGTGGAGTATGTACAAGAACAATAGTATACACCAGGCATATTTTTTAAAGAAACTTTTAAAAAAAAAAAATTACCACATACTGCAAATACTTGAGGCAGATGCAGTTCTGCCTTAGGTTAAAGAGGGGGAAATGCAGAGAATTGTCCAATGTTATTGAGAGACGTAGTCCAAAAAGTAACTTTTCTCCATTGCTTTTGTCAAGGAAGGAATTACTTTATTGAAGGAAAGAAAATCCTTTGGTTCGTTCTCAGCTGAGGTCAAAGAGGAGCAAACACTCAGTGTTTCCCAGAGAAACTTTCTTCTGGTGACAAAGGTATTAGAAATACAATCAGATGCATAAGTTGATACAAAGTCACATTCCTTTGGTTTCGACTCTTTGTACCCTTTTTTTTTTTTACTGGGCAGGAAAACCTTGCATCCTTGGTTACATTTGTCTCTCTGACCAAATAAGGTGACTTTCCCTATTCTATAGTAGGCATTTCCAATACTGTATAATAAACAAGTTCATTATTAGTTCTGTAGATGTGAGTGCCTGGATGGAAAGTGCTATGAATAGGCCAAAGATGTGTTGCTTGAAGATAAAGGAGTATTTGTATTAACTATTATGATAATTACGTCTTGGTATTGAAATGACAGGATGTTGTTTTCCACAATGGTTGGGTCTTAGGGTTGCAGAACAGCTTTTATATGCATACAACTTACCTCCCACACATAGAAAAAGATCACTCTTGCACTGAAATGGCAAGAGTTTTAAATTCTGAAAAAGGTGTTTAAGAGCTGGCCTTGTATGCCACATAGAAAAATGTACTGATATCTAATATCTAGCTAATATCTAAATATAAAAATGTTAGTTTAGAGAAAATGTACATTTTGATCGTTTCAAAAGTAGTTTAATGGAGTGCACTAGACACTAGATTTGTGTCCCTTATTTGAATTGGAGAGATGGACTGCACTTTGTGGAAACATGTGAAATTAAACATGAATACACAATATTTTATAGAAGTTTTTTGTGCTAAAGTTGGGAGGAAAAATACACCTGTGCTGCAGTCCTGTACTTACTCACTTGAGAGGAAGTCTCTTGTTACTGGCCAAACCTGGGTTCTAAGATTCTCTGGCAAGGAATCAGGCACAGATGCAACAGCTGAACCAAAGGCCCAATTTTATTTGAATAGCAGCAAAGAAAAGGTCAGCTGGGACTTCTCTTAAAAGCAGAGAAGATCCCGAAAATACAGTGTACATATGTTTTATGTGATACAAAGAGTCATAAAATGCTACAATTCTATTGGTCATTTGTACCCCAAGTTTGGATCCAGTCCCTCATTGGGTAGTGATGCCAACTACCCTGATCTATTGGTTCCCTATAGATATGCAGATTGTGTGCCCATGTGTCCTTGGCCTATGCCCAAGATGCGCCTGAATGTCTGGGGAAAGAATCTTATCTTTTGGTATGTTTATGTGTAGGCTTCCTGGGCCCTGATATATGGCCTTCACTCTCTGGCTCCTTGGTGTGAATGTTTTGGCCTGTCATCGCTGGTTTCCTCCTGCCTGCATTCCAGGACCAGGCCATCTGCCAGGTCAAAAGGAGGATGGGCCGAACAAAAGTGTTACAATGACATTCCATATGATGTGTGAATGTTCCTCTATTTGCCTGAGCTATGTGTGAATGTTCCTGGGCCTAGTTTCTCTGAGGCCTGTGTTCTCTCTGCTAAGGGTTATACTAAAATCTAGTTTGATTCTGCTCCGGTATCACTCTCTGAACACAGTGGGGCTAGGTTCTGAGTAGTATTGTAGGATTGTGCTGTTATGGAGTTAATTACAAGGCACAGCTTTAATTAAATCCCACCAGTCCTTTATTTTCCTCCAGGAAAATCCAGTTTATGAAGAGAAGGAGCCCACCTTGCTGCTGCTTCAATAAAAATCATGTTCCTCCCCCCCCCCCCCCGGGGTTTACAATAAGCAGATTCATTTGTGTGTGGTTTGTTAAGAGTTTGTTCAGGTAACTGATTTCCAATTAGTGCATTAGAACAGCATGGCCTGTAGGTGATGCTGTTTCTCTAGTTTTCTGTGAGAGAGAAAAACTGTTGGTGGAAGACTGGACTGCTGAAAGAAAAAAAGTGCTAAATTAGTTCACACAGAAAAGTACTTTTGTTTATGCTTTTAGCAGAGGTTGAAAGCTACTTTCATCGCTGGTTTCTGTAAACTTGTTTTAATTCTGGTTTCTATACTTGTTTTAATATTTAGAAAGGCATTTGTTGCATTGCTTGCTACTTTCTTGTTACTTTTGTTTACTTAAAAAAATCTTAAGATTAATAAAACAGCATAACATTTGGGGAAAAATCCAGTGAAAAATGCCCCTCAAAAGGTTAATTAAAAGTAATTTAAAAATAACTAGAAAATGTTGCTCATTACACAAAGGAAGAAACTTAGTTCCCACTCATTATGCTATTTTTAAAATTTAACTGCTATATCCACTTGTTAACCTCCAGAAGTACGTAGTTGCTGGTAATTATTTATAATGTGTTACTTTCAAGCTTTGATTACTGGATACCCTGTAAAGCCCCAAATAGCTGGTGTACCTATGATAAGTGAGGGAGCATCTTGTCCTAAACATACATTTAACCCTGCTTTCATGCGTTAACAATGTGTTGCAGCATTGTTTCTTTTGCCAGCATTAATCTGGATTAGCCAGAGATATTTGCTGCTTGGTGCACAGTGCGAATATCCATCTACTTCTTCACATCAAGGTATTTAGGTCCCAGGTCTTAAGGCTAGTTAAATTATTTTGACACCTGGGCCCAAAAATACAACAAACACCTCCCCCCTTGTCAACATAAATGTAATTATATTGAGTAACTAATAATTCACTCTCCTTTCAATTGACATCCAAAACTGCCTGAAGAGGCTACCTCATTCTGTCAAACTGTAGAGCAGACCTTGAGTGGTAAGATTTCTCCACAGGGCTTTTTCATGTTTTACAGTATAATCACACACTTTGAAGGGACCTCAGGGGCCACCTCCTCAATTCTTTGCTTATGGTGAAGCTTGTGCAGTAGAAAAATTTCCTAAACCCATTCTGTTGACACTTGTAGATGCCTAATGGAAACTTTGAATAACAGACCAGCAGAATCCTACAACTGGAACTGTCTAGATTGCAAGGATTTTTGAAAATTCTATTTCAGATTTATCCTCTGTTAGGAATATAATCTGTTAGGAATATAATAGTACTCCCTGCAAATTCTGCATCTATCAATGTTACATTTTTCCCTTTAAAATACTATTTATGCTTTTAATTATCTTGTAAACATTTTGTTCTGTAGACCTCTCGGTGAAAAAGCAGCCTGTGAATAAAATAAATAGTAAATGAATACATACAGAGTTTTGAAAGTTGGCATTTTCAAACCAAGGCCTAAATCCAGTTACTACTCTCAATTTGAATAGCTCCACTGAATCAATGGGATTTACAGAAGTGTTAATTTACCATTCAAGAATTTACTCAGTATGTTTATTCTAGTCGGGACTAGGATTCAGGGTCAAATTTCCATTGGTGTCTAAGACAGAATCAACCATTCTTTGCTTCCACAGTATCATTCTTAATACCAATTGAAGTGAGGGCCCAACTGACCCTTCTAGATAATGTATATTGTGAGGAAACCTGATCTTAAAACGTATGTGTGCCATTTATAGTAGAGAGGAGTACATATTTTGTCCTTTACCTGCACATTATTTGTACTTTATTTCAGCATGTTGAAGTGACTCTTACAGTGTAATCAGAATGCACCTTTATGGCAGGGCTGTGAAACAAGTATCCCTTGCCTCCAGAGATCTTTGGACTGTGTCATCCTTCCTCATCAACTATGCTGGCTAGAGGTATTGGCAACTGCAGCCCAACAACAGGTAGAAGGCCACCTGTTACACAGCCCTGTCTTTATTGGCTTCTGTCGATCTTACTGTCGGGTGCCACAGTTGGCTTCATTAACACTCCCACTCACGTGATGGTACTGTGGACTAAAGATTTCCTGAAACCTCATATACTTACTGTTGGTAAACCTATTTGTTTTCTATAGCACCTGTTACTACATAGTAAAGGTAAAGGTTCCCCTTGACATTTAGTCCAGTCGTGTCCGACTCTAGGGGGCGGTGCTCATCCCCGTTTCCAAGCCGTAGAACCAGCCTTTGTCCGTAGACAGTTTCCGTGGTCACGTGGCCAGCATGACTAGACACGGAACGCCGTTACCTTCCCACCGTGGTGGTACCTATTTATCTACTCTCATTTTTACATGCTTTCGAACTGCTAGGTTGGCAGGAGCTGGGAGAAGCGACGGGAGCTCACTCCGTCGCGTGGATCCGATCTTACGACTGCTGGTCTTCCGACCTTGCAGCACAGAGGCTTCTGTGGTTTAACCCACAGTGCCACCACGTCCCTTTTCTGTTACTACATACTACATGCCAATTTTCAGATCTGTGTCCTTGATCTGATGAAGTAGGCTGGAGCCTATGTATGCTACAGTAAACTGAGCAGTCTTTAAACTGCCACAAGACTCTTGTTTGTTTTACTTGAGGCTGCTTTACTCTTTCTTATTCAGGGCTTAAGACGTTCTGCTCCCTGAGGCAAAATGGCCAATGATACATTTTATTCAACCAAATTATAGTGGATCGAACCAATCTGAATCATGGTGCATTAGGTACAAAATCCTACAAGCACTCCTCCTCATCCCTGGGAGAAAGCAATCACATTAAATAACCAAAAAGTGGCTATGTTTTCATGATGGCCAAACCTTGCTGTATGGGGTGGGTTGGTGGGTGCCTCACTCTGTCTAATGGTAGGGTTGGCTGTGCTTTTTATTGTTAGATAGACCAACATGATTATTCTTCTGGAATTTGTTATTCAGTGACAGGATAACAAATTCCAGTGAGCAACTTCAGCCTTGCTGTATAGCAACACATTTTTTTCAGATGCAAGGCCATTAGTTTCACATTTTCCTGAGATGTTTAAACACAGGAGCCATAATAAGGGGTGTACGCATCAGCTGGGATTTAACCGTCTTCAGCTTTCAAATTTGGCTTGCCCCCTAAGGACTAATCAATATTGCTGGCAATTATTCTTCGTCCACAAGCCAACTGAAAACTACCAGTTTCCTTTCCTACATCTTCTTTCCCTCTTTATTTTCCAAAGCATAACAGAGCACAAGTGCATTTGAGAAACAATGGCTGTCCCTTATGCACTGCAGTAGTTCTGCTACCTAATAACCACAGCTAATTTACATTGAGTCTTTTTTGTCCAGTCTTGGGGAATAGTCTGTTAATGATGCCCTGACTGGAACTTTTTAATACAAGAATAATATGTGGGATGCACATGTAGAATTGCTTTGGACCACAGATGACAATATTAGAAATCCTCCAAAGGTCATCATAAAAGTCATCATAAACTTCCTGAAACACTGCATTTTTTGGGGGGGTGTGTGGTATTACTGTTTCAGGATTTCTCTGTATTTCTTTTTCAAGTCTTGAATCTCTGAATGGCTGTGCAGTGGGAATGAGGTGAAGGCTCTGAATAGGCAATAAAGGCTGTATCAACAAGCTTTTGGAGGCAAGACAATCTTTTTAGAGACTCAAAACAGCAAATCTACTGGCCTAATAGGGGTCTAAACCTGCAAGCAGCTATGGGTGTGTATTTTCAACTGTTTTACTCTAATAAAACTCATAGCAGTGAATTTGTGGTGTAAAATTAAGATTAAAAATGTCTTTCCAGCAGGACTGGCAGAGTTGTAAACAAACCAAGTGGCCAGGGTATTCTGGGAGTTTCCATCCAAAAAAGTAACTTTCATTACTAACTGGTTCTGTCACTGCCATATGGAAATACCATATGATTAGAGCTACATCAAGCAATAACTTGATTTCAGTTGTTGGTGTGAGGTTATTAAAAATATTAACAATGAAGGAAGAGATGCACCACAAATGCAATCAGCCAAAATAAGTAGATAGCCATTTACCTATTTTATATGTTTGGTACTAATACTTAAAAGTGGTTGTGAGGGTTCGATGTGATGATCTCGAGATTCTCCCCTTTCCCCAATAACTTCACCAGACACCATTTGTATTGGTAACAATGGAACATTTATTTTTGGACTGACAAATAAACCATTGTCTTGAACTGGCACATAGTCTCTTTCTTCTTCCTCCAACGTGGTGAGAAGGGGCTTCCAATCTTCTAAAACAAAGCGGTTACCAAAACTAGAATTCCATGGTCCTGGTGGCTCTGCTGGCGACCATTCCTTCATCGTCGTTCCCATCTGTACAGGCAACAGGGGCACAGATGCGTCTCCAAGGAAATCCTCCCATCTGGGATATCCCCCGGGCTCCAGCGCCTCCCAGGCCTTCTCCAGTCTACTGTCTTCAACATCTCCTGTGCTTGCCATTCACTCCTCTCCCTTCTCTCTTTTTCTACTCTTTCTCTTTCTTCTCTTAACTTCTTCCTCCACTCCCGCTTCTCCCCAGTAAGATGGTCTGGGAGGAATCACTGCCCTTCTCCTATGGTCTGCCTCTTCCCTAGGCACCTTCAGTCTCTCCCACTTCTGGGTCCAAGGATCTTGCAACCAGATCCATTCCCAACCTGGAGGTAATGTGTCTCCTCTCTCTATCACTTCTCCTTCCCCCGCTTCTATCTCCTCCCTCTCTCTACTTCCTTTTCCCGCCTCTTTTAACAGCTCTTCCTTTACTCCCATCCCCCTCAAGCCCTGGGATAATTCCTCCTCTTCTGCCCCCTGGAGGGACTCCTCTGGGGCTTTCTCTGGAGTCACCAGGAGTCCATATTCCCCTCCTTTCTCTGTCTCCTTTGTGGGAATGGACGGCGCTCCAGTGAGTGGTGACCCCGACTCACCTCCTGGCTCACAGTGGTGTGTTAGTAATACATTACTAACGTGTTAATCTATAAATAGTGAATAGTGACCAATGTAATAACATCACTTTAAAAAAATGTAGTGTTCCAAATTCAGGGCTGCAGGTGATTCTCCTGACAGAGCTGATGTGGGAGCCCTAGACTTTGGAGGGATAAAGGGGTTAGCCCCATCTCTTCTCAACTTACACATTTATTAATAAATGCAAATACAGTCAAATACCATAAGCTTTCTGTGATCTCTTTCAGGAGAAAACTGAACCCAAGCAAAGGTTGTATCTCCTCACCCATGAGAGACTGCTAACAATTATTTAATTGTGATACTTCTCTCATTGTCTCTCCTATAAGCACAAGATGAGGCCATCATATTACCAGATGTAAACATGGTGACGTAATCTCACAACAGCAGTAATTGGAGGGCACTGTACAATTTGATTCTGTGGTACAAACATTTGAAAGTGGCCAAACATTTGTTAGAAAACCAACACTGTTATAACAAACAACATGAGGCTAACTGGAACTCCAGAATTTATTCTAGTGCAATATAATTTATATGAGAGGATTGGTCTATTTCTCTGTACCATTGTTGTGCCAGTTACATATTGAAGGGGGAAGAATGTGTCACCTATTAAGTGCTTCTACCCTACTATAGTCTTCCTCAACCTGATGTGATCCAGGCGTTGTTAAGCAACAATGTCTTCTCTAATCAGCAGAACCTGGCCATACTGACTGAAGATGGTAGGAAGGGAAGTCCAACACACCTAGGGTGCCCCAATAAATGAAACATTTTCTTATATTGTTAGGGAAAAAATGGAATCAATCATCTCAGTGTTCTTACTTTTCTCTACATTTTGGAGAGATTTTACTGTCTTTTTGCCAGGTTGATTCCATTTGTGGTGCTTCTAACTACCTTGTTACTGTAAAAACACATAACAACATGATCTCCGTATGCTCTGTATATTCTGTCCGATAGTGGATGCAGAAGAAGCTGCAACATGGTGTAGGGCGGAGAGCTTCTGCTCAGAGACCCAGCCATCCAGGCTGTCATACGTCTTTCCCCAAAGATTCCATTCCATTGCCCCTTCCCAGTTTTTTTTTGTATATCTCCTGACTATACAGCATTTTGTGGCCACTGAATAGGCTCAATTCTTTTTGGCTATTTGGGTGTAGGTGGTTGCAGTCTTAGGTTCTTCTTCGTGGCCTCTGTGAATGCAGACAATTGGGTGGTTCTGTGCCTGCGCAGGACCTCTCGGAAGTTTCTAGAGCTTAAAGACATGTGATTAGTAGGACGTTCCCCCGTGGAGCGCATGCTCCGCCCGCCAGAAGTCCCCTCAGTTCCTTTTGCCGCTGCTTCGGTTGGACCTATTTCGGAACGCTAGAGCTATTGTTCGATTGTACTCGTGAGATCATTCCTTTATTTTTCTTCCATAATCAGCTCTTTTGTTGGACGTTTCCCCTGTTAGTTTTTTTACTTCCCTTTTTGATTATCTAAATCATCTTTTTGCTCCTTTTTCCGTGGTTTCTCTCTCCCCGCCCCCCCCACTGCCTCTCCTTTCCCCCTTTCCCTACCTTTTATGGCCCCTCCAGGGCCTTTCAAGTGGTGCGTGCTCTGCACGAATAAAATCCCGCTCACAGACGGTCACGATTGTTGCCTCTTCTGCCTTGGAGAGCAACATCAGACAAACGCCTGTCCTGAGTGTAGGAAACTCACAAAGCCCGCGCTTAAATTGTGGCTACAAAGACTCCATTCTTACCTCTGGGATAAATCTCTTAATCCCACTCCCATGGATCTGGTGATGTCCCCGCATCCAGAGCGCCATGAGGCTTCTCAATTGGCATCGAGCCCGACAACCCCTCCACTCCGATAGAAGGACCAAACTAAGTCGGCTCCAAAATCGACCTCGACATCGAGGGCTACAACCCGACCAGATGATTCCTCTAAGAAAAAGAAAGACAAACCTAAATCTAAGAAGCCTAAGCAGCCTACAAAATCGGCTCAGATAGACCAACCCCAGTAGGTACTTCCATCGCCGATTCTGGAGGAGTGATCTAGAGATGCCCCAGGTTCGATCTCGGATAGAGATGACCCAACTTTGACACTGGCCCAGGCTACAGCCTCTGTTGCTAGCTTCTCGCCGAGCACTGGCCTATCTCTGGCTGATGTTCATTCCAGCCTGGCCTCGGCCCATTCAAGCCCTAGATCACCAGGGCGGGCAGTACCTCTTCAAGTTTCTGGCTCGAAGTCATCTCATCATTCTCCCCGAAAACACCAGGAAAAGAGATGGCACCTCTCCTCTTTTCAGCATGACCCCCCTCACAGGGAGTTTTATTACTATCCTGAACCATCTCAATATTCTTCTAGAGATGAATATGGGGATCAGTACCATCGATACGACCCCTACTATCCTGATGATCTGACAGAACAGCTGTACTATGATGAACCTAAGAGAGTGAGATACACCTATCCACCTCGATATTCACCTTCCGTGTCGCCTTCGCCACCTTGACATCGACACCGGTCTCTTTCTACTATGTATCGGGCATTGACTCACCAAATGTCGATCCCTACCAAATCAGCTCTGAAGTGCACTATGCCTCTACCGCCTTCTCAGCCTCAGTCTAAATGGGCCAAACACTCCTCCAAACGATCTTGACACCATACGTCTCTTCAAGTTACTACCACCTACAAAGGACCTCCTCCTCCTCCTCCTGACATCGAACAGCACCCGATACCACACATATCTCCAACTCTACAGCTGCTACTACCATCTCAACCATCGGCATTGACCACAAAACCACCACGCCGATCACCGTCTTCTGACTCCTCTCTTTCTGCCCAAGACTCCACATCTGGCATTTCTCAAGAATCACCCTCCAATTTGCCCACCCCTTCTTCTGATGTTGCCGAAAACCATCCACCATCCCCATCAGAGGACTTCACGTCCTACTCCCAGCTCGTCACTCAAATGGCAAAATCTTTAGAACTAGATGTCGAGGAGCCACCACCTCAGAAAAAAGATTTGGTCTTCGACGATCTCAATCAAGATAAGACACCCCCTCTCAGCCTATCTTTCATTCCTGCAATGTTAGAGTTGGTCAAACAATCATGGGATAAGCCTCCTTCATCGCTACAAATTTCCAGACGCGTAGAGAATCATTATAAAACACACGGTCCGGATACAGCCTTTCTTTCTAAACACCCCACACAGCCTTTTTCCCAACAGCCTTTTCAGTCTTACCAACAACCATACCGAACATACAAACCGCAAGTCTCTGACCGGCCTTACCCCAGTCCGTCAGCATCCACAGCACCTGCCTTTCATCCCCAACAGACACATCGACAACCCTTTCGACGCCCACAAAAAAAGGGTAAGCAATATCTATAGACCCTTGTCTTCGTCATTTCAAACTAGATTACATCCTTTCCTCAGCTCCTGGTGCCGAATTACTAATGACCATTGGGTTCTTTCCATTATGCAAAACGGCTATTTTATTGAATTTAAACATACCCCACCTTCTGGCACCATTAGGACCACTCCGTATTCATTGGCTCTCTGAGAAGAAATTTCCCTTCTCCTCCAAAAACAAGCTATCTACATAGTCCCTTCCTCTGCTCTTCATGAAGGTTTTTATTCGAGATATTTTACAGTGCGGAAGAAGGATGGAGGACTCCGTCCTATCCTTGATCTTAGAAATCTCAATAAATTCATTCGACCTAAATGTTTCAGAATGTTGACACTCGACACTATCATCTCGCTGCTTTCACAGGAGACTGGTTCATGCTCATTGACCTTCAAGACGCATATTTTCATATCTCTATACATCCGCATCACCACAAATTTCTTCGATTCAGATTCAATGACATCTCATACCAATTCTGTTCCCTCCCGTTTGGTCTCTCAACGGCACTGAGGACCTTCACCAAATGCATGGCACTGGTTGCCGCCTACTTACGCCTTCAAGGTATCACCATTTTTCCTTATATCGACGCCTGGTTGATAGTCGCCACGTCCTATCATGACGCCGTCAGAGCCACCCAACTTACTCTTGATATTCTCCAGGACCTTGGACTCAAGGTCAACCTTTCAAAATCCCGCCTCGAACCATTACAGAGTGCCATTTATATCAGAGCATACTTCGATTCCCTACAAGCCAGAGCTTTTCTCCCTCGAGAGAGAATCATCAAAATAACAACAGCAATACAACCATTCCGACCTCTAGCCTCGGTATCGGCGCATCAGGCTCAACACCTACTTGGACTCATGGCCTCCACAACCGCCGTTATCCAACATGCACGACTGAAAGTGAGGTCTCTCCAATCATGGTATCTGTCCCTCTTCGATCCCATGACTGACCCTCCGTCCAAACGTCTTACAGTAACTCCCGAGCTCGCCCATCAGCTCACCTGGTGGACATTTCTTCCACATCTGCTTGTCGGACGACCCTTTCTACCGCTTCAGCTCACAATACAGGTCACCACCGACGCCAGCCCATCGGGCTGGGGAGCACACTGTCGGAATCACAAAATCCATGGTCTCCGGACAAGACAAGAACGGTCGTTACACATAAACCACCTCAAACTTTTAGCGATCATCAAGGCTTTTTGCGTTTTCTTACCAATCATCGCAGGGCAAGCCGTACAATTAGCGACAGACAATACAACATCCCTATATTACATGAACAAACAGGGCGGCACTCCCTCTCATTGCTATACCTGGCTGTCGAGCTCTGGGAATGGTGTTACCTGCAGCACATTTTCCCAGTAGCAGTACACGTTTCCACAAACGACAATCTACTTGCAGACCATCTCAGTCACCTCAACACCCGAACGCATGAGTGGTCACTACACGACAACGTCTTTGATCTCCTCTGTCACCGGTGGGGTGTCCCATCCATCAATGTCTTTGCTTCCGCAACCAACACCAAGTGTGAACAATATTGTTCCCATGCCGGTATGGGCAAGAAGTCACTCAGAGATGCCTTTATGATAGATTGGAATGACGAACTCCTCTATCTCTTCCCTCCGATACCACTCATACAACGCACCATCCTTCGACTTCGTCAATTTCGCGCGAACGCCATACTTCTCACCCCATGGTGGCCACGACAGCTGTGGTTCACCCACCTCAGATCGATGTCGACAGACCTCCTCCGTCTTCCCTTGACACCCAATCTTCTCACCCAGGACAATGGAACGATATACCATCCAGACATAGACTCTCTCAACCTGACAGCGTGGAGAATACTCCCGCCATAAAAGACATCCTTGATCGAGCTCGAAAACCTTCAACCCAACTTCTATATCAAAATAAATGGAAAGCTTTCCTATTCTTTACCAACTCTCATAACTTACCTGCAATACCTGTTTCTCTGAAGACTTTACTTACCTTTGTCTTTCATCTTTTTCATCTCAGACTATCCCATTCAACCTTGAAAGTTTATATCTCTGCTATTGTAGCACACCAGCCGCCTCATTCCGATTCCGCTAAGCTTTTCTCCCATCTGACTTTGAAAAAATTCCTCAAGGAACTCCTCAACATCCATCCACCACGTCAACACCCTCTTCCACAGTAGTCCTTACAACTTGTCCTCAATGCACTTACTCGACCGCCTTTTGAACTTATGGCCACTTCCAATTTTAAACTACTTTCTCTAAAGACATAATTCCTTGTGGCAATAACATCTGCTAAACGTGCTAGCAAACTTGCTGCCCTCAGATCAGACCCATCATTTCTCCAATTCCACCGGGATAAGGTCACTCTCTATCTTGATGTATCGTTTTTACCTAAAGTTGTCTCTGAATTTCATCTTAATCAACCGCTGATATTCCCTACCTTATTCCCTTCTCCCTCTACACCACTCGAGCGCATGCTCCACATGCTTGACGTGAGATGCTCTCTCGCCTTCTACATTGACAGAACTAAATCATTTAGAAAAACACCACGACTTTTTCTCTGTTTTCTTGGCCCTCATAAAGGTGCCCCGGCTTCACCTCAAACTATTTCTCGATGGATTACTCAAACCATCTCTCTTGCATATGAACTAACAGGCAAAACACCGCCTAAACACTTGAAGGCCCATTCTACCAAAGCGATGTCAACCTCTACTGCACTTCATCGTGGAATTGAGCTTCCTCACATCTGCCATGCAGCTACATGGTCCACTCCATCGACCTTCGTGAGACACTACCGGCTTGATGTCCGAGCAAAGAGTGATGCTGCCTTTGGCAGAGCTGTTTTGACCTCCTTCCTACTGTGACGTCCCACCATCCGGTAAGTGAGCTTGTCAGTCACCCAATTGTGTGCATTCACAGAGGCCATGAAGAAGAAAGAGAGGTTACCTACCTGTAACCATGGTTCTTCTAGTGGTCCTCTGTGAATCCACACATCCCGCCCATCCTCCCCTCTGTCCGTCACGTTGTCTTTTTTTAAATATAGTTCTTTGACAGCGGCGGACTCTTACAGGAACTGAGGGGACTTCTGGCGGGCAGAGCATGCGCTCCACGGGGGAACGTCCTACTAATCACATTTCTTTAAGCTCTAGAAACTTCCAAGAGGTCCTGCGCAGGTGCAGAACAACCCAATTGTGTGGATTCACAGAGGACCACTAGAAGAACCATGGTTACAGGTAGGTAACCTCTCTTTTTGTTCCCCTCTCTAAAACAGATGTGGGTAAACTATGGGACTCCAGGCCCCACTGTGAGCTGCATCATCTTCAAGAAACAAAAGAGGCCACTTTCAGTTTTGTAAAAATTCTTTAAGGGGAGGGTAAAACAAGGCATGAGGGGGAAGCTGCACAGTGTTGTTAAGGTGAATCTCTGCTCCTTAAGGCTTCTGGGGGTTTTTTGGTAGGGGAGCAGTTGGTGAGGGGCTTAGGGGCTACATGAATGCAGCCCATTCATGCAGGACCACTTCTTTCCTATCCCTATCCTGTGGATTTGTTGTCCTTGGGAGGGCCCTTGTTTCTCAATGACGCTACTTTCAATACAATTCCATAGGCACTCATTAGCTGAGGTCATGTTTAGTATACATGATAACATTGTGTTATGTGCTGTCAAGTCAGACTTGATTTATAGCAACCCTAATAAGACTTTCAAGGTACGTGAGCTATTTAAGGAGTGGCTTTACTCATTCCACATAGCCAATGAACTTACATGGCTGAACAGGGATTAAAACCCAGGCCTCCTGAGTCCTAATCCATTGCTCTTTCTACTACAGGGTATCTCTATATATGAGAACAAGCCTTATTTATTAGAATTTTTTTAGCATTGGGAGGTTTTTCCTAATTGGGAGGTTTCTGGTATATATGATGATGCATGACAATCTGGCTCAATCATTTTCAGTATCTGTTGCATGACATCCAGATACTGGTTTTGAAGGAACATGGATATATATCGACTAATACGCATGCAATTCCAGCTATCCAACCACACCAATGACCATGTAGTCAGATATCTCCTGGTGCTTCAAGATCCAATATTTTCTCAGATTTTTGTGCAAGTAGTAAAGGGAGTTATAGAGGTACAAGTTATTTCAGTAATAATGTTGGAAGGAATCCCACATATCATGGAATAAAGCCCTCTGTCAATGCATGAACCCACAGCTAAAGGACCATGACATAGGGGCATCTCATCAATATTTAGAAACCTCTAGTTAAGGTGTCCTCCACCTTCTGAGGCAGTCCATTCTACTGTCAAAGAGCTTTCACCATTAGGAAATGCTTCCTAACTAGTCAAAATCTTATTTCTTGTCATCTGAATCTGTTGGTTCACATCCTACCTTCTGGACCAGTGGAAAACAAGCTTGCCCCATCTTCAGATATGTGAAGATAAGTTCCATATCCCTTTTGGATCTTCTCTTCTCTAGACTAAACATATTTGGCACCCTTGGTAAAGGGTGTAGAAGCCGCGGATAGGAAGTATTCTGTACCTCTTACTAATATTTATGGAAAAACACTCATATTTTTCCTCCTTAACTCCTACCATTAAGACATCATTGAAACAGTCACTTTACTACACTAGATTACTCAGGAAGACTGTGGCTAGGGCAAGTGTGACTACCAGCAGTAGCCCAAAATCATGACCCTCATTCCCGAGTGGGGATGAAGTTCTTCCCTCTCAATTTGCCTGTGGCCTGACCTGAGTTGTGCTGCCAGCCCCCTCTCTACTGAAGATGCTGAACCAGGGCCACCAGCCCCACAATCTCTATTGGGCCCCTATCATTCTCCAGTTACAATTAAGTCATCAATTCACCATTAGAGACCCCCACTGAGCTATACTAGTTCCACAGTCTAAAAGAGTTTATGCCAAATAAAGCTTGACAGTTTTTAAGATGCCAGATGATGGTTTGTTGTTTTTGCTTCAGTGACTAACACAACTGTGCCTGCAAATGGAGGAGAAAGGAGGAAGTAGGTTAAAAAGTGTAGTCGAATTGGTAGAACCATCAAGTGGCTGCTTTGTCTGATAGCCAGTTCCCACTGCCTTTTTGTGTGTGAGAAAATCCTGTTTATGGGCTTGTACCCACTAACAGATCCATTCATGCATTCCAGTCTATGCACAAACCTCAGTTTAAGATGACGTGCAAGCAAGGTTCGCTGCAATGAAATTTGACTTCCACTGTGACTGGGTGACTGCTGCAAGATCAGCACTAGCGCTATGTGGGAAGATGTCCCACTTACCTAAAAGAAAAAGTAAATGAAAATAAAAATTGTCTGGTAAATGTTGCACTGGTTTGGGCAGTTAGATCCTTGTGGTCCCAAAATTGGGCCACACGGATAGAAGGCTTCCAGTCCTGCTTTGTTTTCTTTCTTGTGAGTAATCACTTAATTGCAAGTCTGCATACTGCAAATCAATGCTAATATTATAATCATGCAATTTAGAGCTCAACTGGAAAATAGATTGCAGCCCTTGCACATGTGAAAACAATTTTCAGCTTGCTATAGAAATGGATTATTTTGCTTCTGATACATAAAGCTGAAGGAGAGAAACTGAAGGAGTTCAAATGAAAATACAGAGTAATAGTGTAGGACGATATGGCTGGTTTTAAAAACTATGACATATGCAGTGGAGGAGATACCTATGATAGGGCAGCATTTAACACAAAAACATGAGGAGTGCATCACTATAAAGAGACTAATTTGACCCAATTTGGAAGAAATCTTTACCATACTGTAGAAGCCAAAACTCTGTGGGCATGATCCAGCCAAAGATACTTCCTTTAAGTTCCACTGATTCAGTGAAAAGGATTTATGGGCAGGAGTCCCTCTACTGTCAAAAGCAGTGAAGCTTAAAACTACTTAGTACTGGCTGAATTGAATGTGATGGGTGCAGAGCTTGGAAACATTAACTTTTAGATGACATCTCCCAGAATCCCCCAGCCAACATGGCTGCCTGCAAGTTATAGCCCAAAAAGGTAACAGTTCAAACTCTGAGTGTATGTGCTTGTATGTGTACATGAGAGCCAACAACTATTCACCCTCCTGTGTCCTGTATTATAGAGGAGAAAGTAGCAGAGTGTATATATATATATATATTCATTGCTTGTGTATTTATTTATGTGGGGAAAAAGCCAGCAATGTACTCCTTGCTTTTTAATATGCCATGGAAATGAGCCATCTCCCTCCATTATATAGAATATTGACCTCTGTGGGCTTTCATGTTATTAAAAAGCTAATTTGAAGTTTTGTCAGGAAATAATTATTGACAAAGGTTATTGTGATACTTCTAGCAGTTTGTGAATCTTATATAATAAAGGGAGTGGATTATGGTAATGATACATGGTTAATTATTGCTAGACTTCTGCTTTTGATTAATGCTGCTCTAATTAAGGCATTGATGCCTTGGTGTTGTTAAACACCTGGGCAGATTGCCTAATTAGCTGAGAGAAACATGTACAGTGTTTTCAGGTAATTATTTTAATTTTTAACAGTTGTTTTGTATCAAACTGGGAGGTTTGTTTTTGCCTCTTCAGTGCAAACTGTAAGGAATGGCCATCTTAGCAGAACTCAGGGAGGTTCAGGTAAGTAGCTGCTATTCATGGGCATGGGGCACTCCTGGCTCCGTTCATTTTGAACTGTCACACATCGATAATAGGCCTGGAACTGAAAGTGCATAACTTGTTCAATAAAGTAATAAAAATGGATCCATGCAAGGATGTTAGGAAAGGATTTATAGCCTGATCTATAAGCACAATGTTTTGGAAGTAAATTCCATTTAGTTCAAGGGCACACAAGTATGTAGCCCAAATATATGTTCATAAATGAAACTGTAACCATCAAATGATAGTTTTGACAATGTGTGTGGGGTATGGCTTGTACCTAGGAAGGTACAAGACTACTTGTACTACTCTACATATTGGACAGGGAAACTCTGTGGGCCAAAACAGATCTGGAGAGTGGAAGTTCCCCTCTCTTGAGCTACAGAACTGGAACACATTAGTTGGGGGAATAGTTTTGTTGAGAGAAGTGGCATTTTGCCCTCTGTCCACCAAGAAACTATTCCTTTTCCAGGCAGCAAGGTGCGCTGTCTGAAATGTTAATGCCATGCCAGTGATTGGATAGTACTTCTAACTTCATTGTTGATGAAACATACAGTGTTGTCATGCCATGTTGATTTGGAAGACATTATCCGGATGTTGCCTTCCCACATACAAGCAAAGGTTGATGCAGGGGAGCTGTCAAACAGGCAACATCCTACATGAGTATCTGAAATAGCACAGCCAGGTGGGCCCTTTCTTGAATCTCCCCTTCTTAAGAATTTTACAAGGCAAAAGTTAGTCTCATAGCTGCTGCATGACTATTTCTGGTATAAAATGTTACAGCAGACTAAGATGGCTACCTGCTACATTATCTCTTTTTTTGTTTTTGTTTTTTAGAAAGATAATGTACTTTTCCAGGGAAGTTAGGCTTGGGAGCTCCTTTACTTCAAATAGTGCTTTCATAAATTTAAAGGCTTGTTTGAGTTTACTGTGTAGAGTGTTTAAACCTCCTAATTGTGAAAGGGGGGGGGAGGGGGAAGCATACTGGTTTCCTGTTTCTGTAAATGTGTGTGCACATTATTGCCATCAATCACTCTGTATCCCAGAGTGCTTCCCCCGGATCTTGTTGGAATGTGACTCCCATTATCCCCTTAGTCTGGCTGAGGCTGATAGGAGTTACAGCCCAACGGGAAGGCCCGGTGACAGCAGGTCCATGAAGATAAAGAGGGCACTGTTCCACCTCAGGCTATGGTCAGCCAGCCTTTCCTACTTGCCTTCTTACCGACAGCAGAGGACCAAGGCTCCTCCTCTGTTCTGCTTCTGCTGAACTCTTAGGGTCACAATCTTGATGAATGTGCCTGTGGGAGAGGAAGAAGAGGGAAGAAGCAGCACGTAATAATTCTTGGTTTGCTTAACATTGCCTGCTGTGCCCTCTGCCCCACCAATCACAATGGGCACCAGCTGTTCCTGAGAGGGCCACTCATTGTCCACCTCTGCCATAAAGAAACTTATCACAAGGATTCTTCTTCAATCTCTTTTGAACTGAGCCATGGTAGCCTTTTTAGGAGCATCCATGCACCATCATACAAGTTGATAGAACAATCATTGCATATAGGGTGGCCGGACCAAAAAAAAAAAAAAAAAGGACAAGGTTCTTTTACCTTTAACAGTTGTTTAACTGTGTGCCATCAAGTCAGGTTCTGACTTATGGCGATCCGTTCCAGGATTTTCTAGGTAGAGAATACTCAGAAGTGGTTTACCATTCCTTTCTTCTGGGGCAAGGAGTGTGCAGCTTGCCCAAGGTTACACAGGCTGACTCTTCTAGGATGCACAGTTATTTAGAAGAGGAAATTTCAGCTGGTGCAGCTTTCAAAGCAAGCTACCCTTGATGATATTTCCTCCTCCACACATCCCTATAAGGTACAGCAACCTTGCCTTTTTTTCCATTTGGTCACCTTAATTGCATGTGTGCAGGGACTTTATTTCTTGCACAAGGTCCCCAAGGTGAGATGTAATCACTCACTCATTCACTCACTCAATCAATCAATTAATGAAATTTTCACCCGTGCATTCTTGACAGAATATGTTTTCCCGTTGTACCTCATACACAAGAAAACAAATATTTTCTTACCATATGCTTATTTCACCAGAAGAAAAATATTATACAACCAGTTTTCCACAGTCATTGTCATGTGGGAAATAGTCCTTTTCTGTTCAAATGAAATATCTCATTGCTCATTATTTGAATGGTCTCACTGGTATATTTTGTCCATTTGTTCTCACTGACCAGGCTCTGAACATCAGGGATGCTAAGAAAATGAACAAATCCGGATTCTCTTCCTGGGAACAAAATGTAACAAGTCTGCAGTGTGAACATCTGAAAAGTCATTGCTATTAATGTCATCACACAAATCCAGAAAATGTAATTAGTAGGGAAACCAGCCAAATTAAAACATTTGCATATATTAATCTTATCTTCTAAGCAAAAGATCAATCCCCTAAATCATGCAAATTGCATACATCCAAGATCATCAGATTAGTATGTGGTAGTCACTACCATACCTGTGAATATATCTTTAGGCCATAAAGTTGTATACGCTTCTTTAATATGAGCCCCATTGAACTAAATGGAATTTCATCACACATAGACATCAGTCTCTTTTTCAACATCCTTGCTTTGTTTTATTTACTTTATTTATTTATCATATTTTACCCCACCTTTTCCCTTAAAAGGACCCAATGAATAACACAGATTTTGAAAAGTGTGGAGGTGGGATCTATTTATCTTGTATAATTGACCTTCCCTGTAAAGTGGACCCTATCACAATACATTTTTTTTTTACTTAGCACTTTGAAGTTGCTGAACTGAATCTGTATGACTTTCTTCTTTCAGGATCCATTTTTATTCAATGTATCTTCTAGTTACCATCAAATCCTCTGTATTATTGAGGGAGAAGCATGTTTTGATGCACATTACCTATAAAAAGAAAGGCACTTGTCTTATCTGTGCTACCAGTGAATGGAAACAATTTTTATATGGCCGGAACTTGGCACTGTTACTTTTTTTGAACTACAAGTCCCATGCTGGCTGGGCATTCTGGGACTTGTAGTCCAAAAGAATAACATTGCCAAGCTCTATGGTATTAGCAAAATAACTCTTTTTCATTTTAGAATGGAAGCTGTTGATCAGATAGGGCCATAGTTCCCTAGTTGTAGAGTAACAGACATTGCCCCATGCAGCCCACGACTGACACCTACTCAAGGCAATGCATCTTTTGGCTGGGAACAGGCTGTAGAACTCACTGGCAGTTCTCCAACCATTAAATGATTGTTTGGTGAACAAAAGAAACAAGTGTTTCTTAATTCTGAAAAGAAACAGCAAACAAGTATCCTATTGTTTCTTTTGGAAGGATAGTGGAAAAAAGAAGCAGATGTATATCAAATCTCTGCTTGATTGAAGGCACATAAGCTGGCGGGAGCTAATGGTGCATGTGGACCTTAAATAAGACAACCCTTAATTGTTGTATTTTCTTTATATAATCCATGGAGTGATTTAGGAACATCTGTAAAGTTACAGCATGCAGAGAACCACAGGGGAGTACTATACAATTAGATGCTGATTTGCATAAAAGTCAGCATTTATTACAAAGCTTGCTCTTCTTTTTCTTTTTCTTTTCTCTTTTTGAGTAACTGAAATTACAAAGTGTTGACATTAGGTTTACATTGGTTAAATACAGCATATTTAACAAAAAGCAGCTGAGAGGACTGCAGGAGCAAGTTTTCCTTACTGATCCAGCACTATAATCTTGAAAAGCAGAGGCAGTTAATAACTTAAAAACATTTTAAGAGTCTCCCTTAGAAGGCACAGTAGTGGGAAATAGATTCACCGAGTATTAGCATATGAAATGTGGCTAGGCAGGCACTTATTTGTCATATTTGTAAGTTTGCATTCTTGCAATAAACTCAAGGGAATACGCACAACTCTTCCTTTTCCCACTTTATCCTGACAAGAATAACGCACCTGTGAGGCAGGTCAGTCAGAGGGAGAATGGCTAGCCCAAGGTCATCCAGTGCATTTGTTGCTTTGCTGGACAATTGGATGTGAATCTTACAAGTCCCAGCTCAACACTGGTTTCCCTCATACCACCATAGTTTTTCTCTTGTGTGTGATGTTGTGAATCATCTTGTGTATATATACAGGAAATTTATTCTTTTTACTGTTTGAGTAAATACCTGCATTATAATGGTTAGGCACCTGCTAAAATGAATGATACTTGATAAACTTTTGAAGGTGTAGTTAAGAGATGAAACAGGAGGGCAGACAACTTGAATGCACATGTTGATTGGCTTACATTGGGGCTAATGTGTTTCGTTTTTTTAAAGGGACATAACAAACAAGCAAACATTAGGAACTGCAGAGCTAGAAAGGGACCTTATGGATCATTGAGTCCAGTTCCAGTCAGGGAAGCACAGTGGAGAATCAAGCTCCCAGCCTCTGGCTCTGCAGCCAGATACCTAAACCACTAAGCTAGCCAGCATTGTGTGACCATTGATGAGATATTTTGTAGGCTGTCCTTGCTTTGTGTCTCCTCCAGGAACTGCAACTACAATAACTGTATAAGACATCTGCTCATTTTGTGACTTCCTCCTTTTCTTCCCATTTCATCTGTCTTATGTCTTGGCTTGTTTATTTTAACCATCTAAGGGCATGTGTGCCATGGGTAGGTTTCGTTACACACCTATTGTCTACTTGTGTGGTCTACCTAGTTTGGGCTGATCTCCGGTGAGTGCACGGGATGACCCTCATGTTTGACTGGTGTTGCCCTATCTTAATAACTTTATCCCCATGCAATTCTGCTCTTCTGTGGAGTTGTGGCTGTTATATGTCTTCTGGGGGCTTACAGCAGATTTGAAGAACCATTAATCCTCAGGCGATGCACTAGATAAGCATGGGCAAACTGAAAGGCATCTTAAAGCTGTTAGCTGTCAACTGCTTTGTCCAGCATGCTGTCATTATCATATATTTGAAACTAATTTTCAAAGAATTTCAAACACAGCTCTGTGTCTACATCCCATTTGAATGCTCCTGGAAACTGAGAGACACTTTGAAAGTATCCTTTTATATTCATTATTGACTCAGTAAACAGGCTTCTAAACTACTTTACAAAGAGTACTAGAAACCCATAGCTGGTGAATTAACTGGTTAGATCAAACCAGTATGTTAAATTCCCCATCATCCCACCCTCACTTCTTGGCTCTAGTTGCTCTCTTGTGACCTTCAGGTTGCCAGGATACAATGCTACAATGACAACAGATGCCAGAATAGGCAAAAATTTCCTTCCGTGCAGCACAGCAGCTAAACTGTCAGAGTCTCAAGGCTCTATCTAGAGTGGAGACAAAGAATGGGTAGCCCTTCAGATGCTGTTGGACTGGGGTTCCCATCAATTTAGCCAACCTGGCCAATGGGATGGGGGTAATGCAGATTTCAGGCTGACAACATATGGAGTGCCACACATTCCATGCGTTGGATCTAGAATCAGGGTTGACTCAAGCTCTCCTGGCACCTGAGGTGGGAAGTTAAATGTATGAGGGCTTCTGCTGCTGTTGCTCCCATTTTGTGCCGCAATACTTAGCAGCAGCAGTGACGATGACAACCAAAGTAGCAGCAGCAGCAGCAACAACAATTTCAACACTACCACTCTTGAGGACAGCACCCCTTACGTGCAGCCAGAAGTAAAGATCAAGATGAGGAGAAGGGAGAGCAGCTGCTGCTCCAGGGGGACTCTTACTGCTCTGCACCACAGAGAAGACTCTCTCTTACACCCTTAGCAAACGAACCTGTGAGGGTGGTGGGACTGAGAGAAGGACCACCTCAAAGATCTTAAAAGTTGAGGCGGCTCATATTAGTGATGTGGCTGCTCAGATTTCATGGTCCCAATGCATATAGGGCTTTATAGGATCCTATAACATGACACAGCTGTTATAAAACAGTCTGAGCTTCATCCCAGTTTCCAAAATCCTAATTTCTTAGCATTTCTTTCCTTGAGAAACTCTTCATTAACCTTATCATGGTGTCCATGTGTCCCTCTCGTGACCACTTCTTATTTGCTTAGGGGTCCTATGTCCTAATTTATTTCCTTTCTCTGGAACCCATCCTAGGGCTCCTAAAGAAAATGAGGTAATTTCACCAAAAGATAGGGTTATATATGTTTTCTCCTCGTTGGTGCATGGCTAAAATCCAATAGTAATGCCACTTGGAATTTGTTTGTTTGTTTGTTGACACAGCTCCCATAATTTCTCCAAGAATTCCTCAGATAGTGTTCTGGGAGTTTCAATCCACAGACCCACTCCTTAACTTGTATTGCCCTTATCTGGAGCAAGACCTAATTCAGAGGCTACATTCTAGCTCTTATTTCATTCCACAATTCTTCCTGGGCATCATAGTTCTTTGGGAGGCATCCTCTACAGAGTCTAAAGGGCAGTGAGACTACAACAGCCAGGAGATACTGTGGCAAAAAATTGAGGCCTAGAATGCAGCCTTGGAGGTTAGCATTGCTCCAGGTAAGGGAAATACAGACGTGTCCAAATATGTGGACTGGAATTCCCAGGATTCTGAATGGAATATGCCTATTCAATAGCTCCCTCTCCAAATAGAATCAGATAGTGATTAAGACACAAAACAGTCCAACTTTATTTTCAAGTTTTGAACACAATGTAAATAGTGTTAGGCTGGTTGACTATTAAATGTTCTCTTCCTGTTAAATTTGTATCCCTTTTAACTGTTCCCTGAACTCCCCCAGCTATTCCCTTTGCCTTTACTGCATACCACACAACTACCTATTCCTCCCCTCCTCTCCCCCAAACCTCAACAACAACTACCACCTCTTGTTTCTCTAACAGCCATTTCATATTTTAAACCCTTCGAACAGCATTCTAAGAGCTGTGATAGGCTGAGCCCAAGAGAGGCCAGATGCCTGCAATGTCTGCCATCGCCATTGATTAAGAATAAGAATAATTGTGTGCCATCAAGTCAATTCTGACTTAAGACAACCGTTTCCATGGGTTTTCTATGTAGAGAATACTTGGAAGTGTTTTACTATTCCTTTCCTCTGGGGGCACTTCTGGGACTGTGCAGTGTGCCCAAGGCCACACAGGCTGGCTCTTCTGGAATGCCTAGTGAGGAACTGAACTCCCAACCTCTAGCTCTGCAGTGAGATATTTAACTTACTGAACTATCCAGCCAGCCTGGTCAAATGCCTCATGATGTTTCTCATCCTGCAACACTGTCTCTCTTAATGAATTAGAACTTTGTCCATATTTTTAAAAGTAGATTTTGCATTTTATCTCCTCTTTTCACCTGCCTCCTTCATTGTGACTGATTCATATCCACCACTCTACTATAAAAACACCACTGATTTCTTCCTTTTTCTCTTTGTTCTTCTGGGGTAGGACAAGGCCAGACAGGACAGGTCAGGATAGGGCTCATTTCTAGCAATGTAATAAGATCCAGTTTCCATGTGATGTGGTCCAAAGATAAGTTTGATACATCTATTTCTGCACAGATGAAAATAAATGCTCATTTAAAGTATTGCTTTAAAAATACTAAGCCCACAGTACTGAAAGGGGAAAGGTAACACACAAAGGTTAGTAAGATGATGAAGAACATACGGAAAGGACAATATAAAGGACAATGGAAGGCTGATGTGGGCCTAAGACACTACATAAATATAATTCACATTTTAGTCAGTGTAATGGCAGTTTACCACATGGCACATTACTCTAACATAGAAAGGCATGTATGGGCAGAAGGATGGAAAACAAACTCTTAACTGGTCAGATTTTGAAGCTGTGATATGTATTTTAAAAGGCAAAGAAAGCTCTGTTCCTTCCTTGACCAGTTTCTGATTAACTCCGTGGCTGGTCTGTCATTTTGGGTAGGCAGGTGTGGGGGGAGAGGCGTTGACTGACAGTGTTTAAGACTGGTGGCTGGTGTGCACTCTGCAGTATGTCTTGTCTTCCATCTCATTTTTGAGACAAAATGTCCTTGACTAGTTGCTTAGCTGTAGCCTCTCTCTTTTTTGTGCTGAGTGGACTTTTCTGTGGGCAGCCTGAAACGGTCAAAAAGCAGTGGGAAAGGTGAGAATTAAGTCCTATGGCTGAATTGTTTGCCATTTTCCTGTTGCTGTGGTGAGGCTAGGGATCTTCTTGGCTGAACATCTGACTGTTATCACTGTACTCATTTCCAGTGGGATGAAAAGACCTCCAAAGCATCTTCTGTTTCAAGCTTTCAAGTTGTTCTCTTGGTTAATTAAGGCCAGTTGTCTGACCTGGTGCATCTGTTCACAGGTCATTTTCACTTGCTTCTTCCACATTCTGATCTAGCTGCACAAACTTTCTTCAAGATTCTTTTGTGACATTTTTGGTCCACAGAAGAATATACAGCCTATATGTTTTGGAAGGAAAACCTCCACGGAAAATTTTCATCTAGGATACTAGAATTTTGCCAGCTCCTGTTAAGGCATCCAAAATTCATTTATATTTCTATGTGGAGAAAAATGCTACATCTCAAATTGGCTCCCAGTTCTCCAAAGATCTGAATGAAGCCCATTTAATATTTAGTGTCCTTCATGTAGGCCATGCCTAAAAGTTAAGCCAAATAGTAACCGGTTCGCATGGTTTGCTATGCTCGTCAGCCACAGCCATATTCCTTTTGGATATGTGATGACAGAAATATGTAACAGCAATGAGAAACCATCTCTGGGCCAGTCCTACTATCAGGCTGAGTGAGGCCTTTGTCTCAGCTAGCAAATGCGAGTGTCACGTTCCTAGGGGATTCAGCAGGCGAAAGTCCAATAAGCCAGTCCAAGGTCAGAAGTCCAGGAGATACAAAACAGATGCCAAATTGTCAAAGCCAAAACACAAACCGTAGTCAGAAGTCAGAGTCCAAAAGCCAAGGGTCAAGAGAGCAAGGTTCAAGATAAGCAGGAGCATGGATGCAAGCCAGAGAATTGACTTGTTGCTTCCACAAGCTTCCAAGCCTCTGGGTACAAATTATATAGCAGCAACAATCATCTAATTCCTAGAAACATTCCATCCTGTTAAAACTCAGGGCTGGTCAACCTGATGTTCCTGTGAGAAGCATTCATGCGAGCCTCAGACCTCCGTGTTGTGAGTCTCTGCCAAAGCTTATCTCTCACTCTGGCTAGTGGGGGAGGAGAGTCTGGTGGTGATTCAGCTGTCTGTGATACTAATTGCCCAGGATTTTCCTCAGCTGTAATTAACCCCTCTGATTCCAGATCTTCTTCGGCTGAACTCATGATAGTGAGGAGGTGGCAAGATGATATTGAATGATTCATGCCCTTAGGTAGTCACTTGCCTTCTAGTGTGGTGGACAATAGGCTGTCCTATTGTCACTATTGAAGAAAGGCTGAACTGTCAAGTCCAGTCAACCTTTGTACCTCAAATGGGGGAGGGGGCATTGCCTTTTTCTGTATCTTAGATGGCAAAATATATTGGGCCAGCCCTGGGGCATCCTATGAGGTGGCAACCAATCCATTTAGTAGCAAGCCACTATCTATGCATGAATGCACATTATGAGAAGCTTGTTTCATATAGATGAAATTGTAAGAAATCTATATATAAGGTTACATATATAAGGTACCATTTTATAGGAAAAAGGTGTTAGGCTTTAATCTTGGTCTGAAATTTAATGTCAAACATTAAGCTCAACAACAACCAGGTTAACAATATCACATTCACTCAGACATGCCTTTGACATGTAAGTTATTCTGCTGTTGACTGCATGCAGGCTGTGCTCTTCATTTTTATGTTTAATAGTATTGTTGATTTGTCATTATTTTGTATGTTAATCAAAATTGACCAAAACCTTATTAGTTACACCTTCCAGTGTAATGAAATTGGCATAAATCTTGTTAGCAAATTGCTGCTGGTTAAGAAGTCAGCACAGGCATTTGCTGTTGTGCATCAAGTTATGTGACTCATCATAGAACACCTAATGTTTCTGCTACCTTCTTAACCCTTGGTAGTTGACCAACCAGATGTATACTAATTGTATTATTCCTGCATAAACATGCAATAGGATTTGGCTATTGTATTTTCAGTCTGCATTTTATTATTGTTAGTTACCTTGAGTGCCTTTTTGGCACTAGATGTCATTCACCACTTGAAGGAGTTTGTCATCACAATACAATAGTAGAAATAAAAAAAAATGAAGCAACATACAAACCGTAGCCTTTTCTACTCTGTGATGCAAACAAACCATAAGAAGACAAAGGTATGCAGATGTTTTAAGCTGTTTGGGAAAATATAACATGGAAAGCCTAGAACTCCCCAGTCTATTTTATCAACGAGACAAAAGTAGGTCATAATTCAGAAAGTGGATCTGGATGCCATGTATGTTGTCTCGTAAATAAAATGCCAGCATTCCCCTTTGTAATTTTTTATTCACATTTTTGCTCATGACTTAAGAAAGCATATTGTGGCCCTCTAGACCTTGTTGAATTGCAGTTCCCCTCAGGTAGGTCTTGCTAGCAATGTCTATGGCTCAGAACCATGGGAGTTTCAGTCGAACAGCAACTGGAGGGTAAAACGGCCTCTGCCTTAAGGTATAGATGTGCACACCCATGCCTTACAAAAATCCTGTGATCCTTAATGTTTGGAAAAGATTATATTTTATCATTTTCAAAGATCTGTATAAAATATGCTAAAAGGCTCTCTGTTAAGGGCAAAATGCATTATTTTGGCTGTGCAATCCTTATTTATGTTCCCTAAGAACATTGCCAGATTTATATTTGTATACTGAGGGACGCTCCAGAGCCACAATTTCTGCAATAAGCTATTTCCTTTTTTTTTTTTAAGTAGCTCTAGGACATCTGGCAACCAGTCAGTCCAATCATTCAGAAAAACTGGTGACAGTTAAAACTTTTATCAAGGACAAACAATGGAACCAGCGTCTTTAGGCAAGCTGCAGGGTGTTAGCTGTTGCCACCGAAGCTATTTTCTTTTTTAAAGGTACGGAGGAAGCCTTTCTACTCTGATGATAAAGAGGCAAATAATTTTGGAATGTTACAGAAGGATACAACCCGTTCATTGTTCTTTATCTAAAATGCATACAAAATGTACCTAAAGTCTCCTGCTGACAAAGAACCCAATCCATAGGGTACCCTTTCTTCCCCAAACCTCACTGAAATGAATTCATTTAAAAGGGTTTACCTAGGAAACAATCCTGGTGGTTTGTGCCCAATTTTATTTTATTTTATTTATTTACCCTTTTTTCCTTCTAGAACCAAACATGGGTTATTTATATTTTAAGGATATACAAGTTCCATTTATACACTAAGTTTGTAGCTTGATTATGAAAACTTTTCCTACTGAATTAATCATATGAAAAAATGACTTTTCATATAATATCCCAATAAGCAAATTTCTGTGAATTTGCCTCATAGATGCTTTTGTTTAGAATTGCACGGAATTTATTTAAAATGCTGGTGTGAAATCCATTTCAGTTCCATACAGTATATTATTTTGAAATCATGAAGTTTAGAAAAGTAAGTTTTGGGTACCAGACTCTTTGCAGGCAGCTTGGCCTTTGGTGCACTGTGTATGTGTGTGTGTGTGTGTGTGTGAGAGAGAGAGAGAGAGAGAGAGAGAGAAACTCAATGAATGGACAACTAGATAAAGGTTTAGTGCTTTTTAGACAAGGCAGAAACTGAAATGTGTAACTAAACTATCACAGTTTGATCCTTCACTCACACCCCCTGTCTCTCTCAATTTCACTTTCATCAGATTATTTCTCTTCACTGTATATTTGAGCTGCCATTTTCTAACTTGAAATAGCCTATCAATTTAAGATACAACTTGAACTTTATTCCACTGTGTTGAAGCAATATAGGCAGCATTTTCTTTAGGGAGAAAAATGAAGAAAGCCAATGATGGAACATTCAGTTCTTGCCTGCTGTAGCCCAGTCAGAAGGCTGCAATGAGTCCAGCGTAAACAGAAGCAGCTGGTTGCACAGCATGGAGTGGCGGGACCACGAAACATGGCAGATGCAGTTTCAGCTGTTAATGGGTACAGAGCATCAGCGTCCAAGCCTGGGTCACATGAAGGACCCATTTCAACTGTGACAGGACACTGTCAAACTGCCATTCTTGCTGGGGTTTATATATATATATCTGTCACATCTTTGTAGTAGTGAACCCCTAGCCTCAGGTTCACAGGATAAAGGGACATTAAAAACACTTTTCTAAATATAAAAGTAACAGTTTCACTCTTCAATTTACTTATCTTAATTTCAGCAAAAATCTAATATAGAACAAAATTATGTTAAGAAAATTACAGTTGCATACAGTACTTGTATGCAAAACATTTCTGTATTCTGCATACAAGTAGTTTAAATTGTTTGTTTTATTTGGTTTGCTTGATTAGTTTGGTTCTTCAAGCAACTATACTTTTATTAAAGTAATTTTGTTCTGCATTACATTTTTGCTGAATTTAAGATAGAGAAATGAAGAAATTCATTTCCAGAAATGGAGGTAACAATCCTGAACTCAGCTAATTGCAGTTATAGTCCATTGAAATCAACTGGGAATGAATTTTCAAGTACTGTATAAAATGTTACTAACTTTGTATTATATTAGTATTCCCAATGTTTTAATATTCCCAATCTCTTGGTTTTGCTAAAAATACAGTTTTGATTTGCAATTTAAGACTAGTTTTCATAAGTTAGTTAGCAATGTAATAATCCTGAGTCTTAACAATATATGGAAGCTTGGATTTTAGCCATAGGGACTTAATCTATTTTATTGATAATATTACTTTATAATAATATGATTGAGAGCTATCTCCACTGGTATCTAAGCTCTGGACCAGAGGAGAGAGTCTTCTCTGGGTTGCTCCCAGACTTTGGAACTCCTTCCCACAGGAGGCAAGACTGGCCCAATCTTTGCTGTCCTTCTGCAAGCAGGCAAAGACCTTTCTGTTCAGGCAAGCCTTCCCTCAGTGACTGGCTGCCTGAGTAGGATTCTTAAATGGATTGTTATGCCTTACTGCTTTGTATTGCTTTTGTTTACCATATCTCAGAGTGGTATTTGTTTAATCCTATTTAGTATTTATATATTTATTGTTTTTAGCTTTAAATATTGTCTTTTAATGGTGTAGGCCATCTTTGTATGCTCATTGTTTTTAGCTTTAAATATTGTCTTTTAATGATGTAAGGCACCTTGGGTCCTTTTTAAGGAGAAAGGTGGGGTAAAATATTTTAAACAAATAAATAAACAAATATTGATTAGGCATCCTTCAGTCTCGAGAGACTATGGTAACGTGCTCTGTATGGAGGACTTGGAACAGCGTCTAGTGTGGCTGAGAAGGCCAATTCGAGAGTGACAATCCCTTCCACACTGAAGACAAATACAATCTGTCCCCTGTCCAGCTCCCTGATTTTGCTGGTTTCGGGACTGCCTCTTCGCCTCGGCCTGCTGGACAAGGGTCTCTTCAAATTGGGAGAGGCCATGATGCACCGCCTGCCTCCAGGCTGAATGCTCAGATGTCAAGGTTTCCCATCTGTTGAGGTCCATTCCTAAGGCCTTCAGATCCCGCTTGCAGATATCCTTGTATCGCAGCTGTGGTCTCCCTCTGGGGCGATTTCCCTGCACTAATTCTCCATACAGGAGATCTTTTGGAATCCGACCATCAGCCATTCTCACGACATGCCCAAGCCAACGTAGATGTCGCTGTTTCAGTAATGTATACATGCTAAAAATTCCAGGTCGTTCTAGGACTACTCTATTTGGAACTTTGTCCTGCCAGGTGATACCAAAAATGCGTTGGAGACAACGCATATGGGACGTGTTCAGCTTCCTCTCCTGCCGTGCACAAAGGGTCCAGGACTCACTGCAGTACAGGAGTGTGCTCAGGACACAGGCTCTATAGACCTGGATCTTGGTATATAAACAAATAAGTGCTCACATTTTAAATTCTGTTTCAGTTTGGCTAAAATTTAAATTTATGTCCCTAAAGTTGTGCAGGAGGAGTGAGCTGATTGAGATTTGCTTTCTCTATATTTGCATTCATGGCTTGCCTGTAGGCTATGGGCTATGTAAATAACTATGCAACAATGTAAGTTCTCCACAATGTCATTATAACGGCTTCTCACAATGAAATCTTAATTTTGTTCTTTGTCATGGTAATTTGTAAGCAATCAAGCAAACACATAAATGCACACAGGGAACATAAAGAGACACACTGAGCCAAAAGATCAATGAAGGTGATTTCACTGGGTAAGCAATAGCTTAAGGGATATTTTCTATAGATGTTTTTCATTTGAAACTGTGAGGCTGTTTGCAAAAGGATCAGTTGCAGGCATTTGTGAACCATTATATACTGAAAACTTGCAGCAGCATTTCTTCAGGCTTGACATAGGTGTCTATAGAAACAGATTTAAAATTTTACTTGGGTAGGAAGTTGAGAGAAACAGCAAGATAACTTATTGTTTTTTTTAAAAGACCGGGGTTCATTCTAGATAACATTTGTTTATGTTTCCCACCAAAATATAAAAGCATGTGAGGTTTAAAAGATCAGTTTACAGTTGAAATGCTGTAATTTAAAAAAAAATACTAAAAAACATAACACAACAGTTTAAAACTAGATTTAAAAGAGCAGATGGTGAGAAAAACAAAGCTACAGTTCTATGTATACTTATCTGAGAATAAGGCAAAGTAAGACTGGTAAGAAACAGGAGTCCATTATCATTTGGAAGGTCACAGGCTTTTTCTTCACTCTTCAGTGTCGGGGTGGACAAAGTGTGGCCTGCAGGCCCAATGCTGCCTGCTAGGCTATTTTTGTGGCTGCCCTGGAGATTCCCCCCACTCCCCAAAAAACCCTGAAAACTATTTCTGGAGGCTTTTATGGCTGGTGGCTTTTGCATAAAAACATTGGTAAAAGGATAAGAAGGATTTCTGAAGAATTCACATCAGGATAGTTTTGCCTATGGTTAAAACATCCCAATTTCCCTTCCAATTTATGACCAAAAGTGTAGTAGTGTTTTGAAGATATCCATACAAAAAGATCCTGAACTTTTCTTTACTAGACTAGGATGAAACAAACAAGCTACGTGTCATGAGGGAAGGAAGTGAAAAGCAGAAGTAAGTAAAGAAATGGAATTAAAACATTCCCCCAATTGTGTTCAGCTGATGAGATAATCTAAAATGAGGTGAACCCACATAAATAGGAAAGAGAGAGATTGGAATGATGACAGCTTCAAAAAATAACCATCGTGACAATAAGAATGCTGGAGCATTCTTTGCATTCTCCACATCTGTTGTATTACACATCCCATAATCTTCAGCCTGCATAGGTACTGATGGTTGGAATGCAATCTATCACATTTAGAAATCACCAAATCAGGAAAAGGCTGTTTTGGGGGGTGGGGAGGAAGACAGAATTGTGGAAGAACTGCTTTGAACAGAGTACTTTTGTGCGTATTTATGGTAGCAAACTCTCTCTGGAAGCAAAAATGTTGCAACTAAGGCTGTCCTTCTTTCAGCACATCAAGAGAAGACAGGATTCTCTGGAAAAGACAATAATGCTGGGAAAATTTGAAGAAAGACCAAATACGAGATGAATTGACTAAAGGAAGCCACAGGTTTGAGTTTGCAATAGCTGAGCCGGGCTATTGAGGGCAGGACGTTTAGAAGGACTCATACATAGTGTCGTCAGAGGCAAGTTGATGACACATAACAACAACAATGGCAACAAATTTTTATGTTCCTTTCAAAGGGTGATATAATAAATACATAGTAAAGGAAAGAAAGAGAGGGTAAGCATCTTGTCCAATTGTCAGAAGTGAAAGCACTTTTCATATTTTCCTTAGAGCAGATCATGCTCCTTGACTCTGTAAGACATATATATATTTATTTTCCTTTTTGAAAAAAATATTTGGGCTTTTCCTGTTGTTTGTCCTGTAAAGTTCTATCTTCAAATGTGTATACATAAGATCTGGCATGACTGGAGATTTAAAAAGAATAGAGAGGAAGTATGCATCACTAGCAACTGAAACAGAAATTAACACAGACCAATTTTTTTTAAAGAAAAACAATAACAAAGCAACAAACTAGTTTTAAAGATCTGTAGGACTCTCCTTCAAGCTCAGCAAAGCAAAAACAAAAGGCAGGGGAGAGAAAATATGTTTTTGCAGCTAGAAGGGATTGTGACATATTAGGAAGGCAATGTGCATATTATATCTTATTATTCATTGATGTCATTGTTACCACCAAACTCACTGTTGTTGTTGTTGTTGTTGTTGTTGTTGTTGTTGTTGTTGTTGTTGTTGTTGTTGTTGTTGTTATCAAATCCTGCATATTTAAAGGCATTTTACTTTCCCTGTTTCTCATCCTTTAAACTCTTAAGATAAAAGCACTAAAACATACGGAGTGTCATAGGTTTTAGTGGAGACAACACAGATGTTCAAGGTGCAAGGCTTTGTTGTGCGTTGCCTCTGCCAGCACTGAATTGTCTCTCCTGACCCTTCTACCAGCATTGTTATTCCAGTAGATGTCGTGATTCAGCTCTCTTTGAGTTTTAGAACTGTAGACTAATGAGCTGTAGAATTTCACTTATGTCAGGATCCTTCCCCTGTTTATAACCACATTGCCACTGAGAGGGTAAAGAGTCTCTGTTATTTCTTCTTGGGAAGTCTTGCCTGCATCTCACTGGCAGTATTCTTCAATATTAACATCTGACATGGTAATAAACACTGAGGCCTTAGTGCCTAATGTTAGTGAAGGATGCCTTTTTGCTCCAAACATCTGATCCCTTGACAAATTGTTATAGTTACAGCTCCTCACCACACCGTTGGTCCCTAGAAGATTGCAGAGCCCTACGGCACCCGTACGGCGAGGGATCTGTTCTCAAGTTGTTGCCATGAGCTGGCCGTATGATGACAATTAGAGGCAGTTAGTGTGCAGATGAGACTTGCGAGTGGCAGGTGGTGAGGATGGGACTCAATTAACCAACATGCACAAAATCCTTTCCTAATGAGGCTGGGCCAGCCCAGAGGAGCAAGAAAGCATGCAGCTCTGACAGCAACAGAAGATATGAAACCAAGAGGGAGAGCGAGAAAAAAACCCTGGTCAACAGGTATCTCCAGGACTAGGAAAAAGAAACCTTTTCCCCAGTCCTAGAGATGACAAATGGCTGATCTCCAGTACATGAACAGGTGACTCCATGTACTAGAAACCAAGTATTTGGTTGAAGAAGAGCAAAGTTTAAACAAGTTTCCTTCCACAACAAATCCATGTGGCACACAGCTCTCTCTCCTAATACTGCACTCCTTAGGATCTGCCACCTGAGGCAACTAAGGGTAGGAATGGCTTTCATTTGGAGGTTGCCTGGCTAGGAAAAAGCTGTTGTCCATAGCTCTGAGGAGGAGAACATGTAACATTTTCCCAACTATGCTAAATAAGTCATAGTTCGAATAGGCCCATTTGAATCAATGGAACATACAAAGGAGTTGACTCACCAAATCCCCATTTATTCAATGGGCCTACTCTAGAGTGATTTAATATACTAAGCAGCAAGATTTGGGCCAGTGGGATTCTATTCTAGATAGGCATGCATTGGGTGTGCTACAAACCCATCTGATGCCATGTGGCTGATGTTTGTCATGACTACTCAGTCTCATTACTTTCAGTAATACTTAAATGCTATTTCATTAAAATGCATTGTGTTATTTCCCAGAAATGATTTGAAATGACTTGATATACTAGTTTAGCACTAGATCACCTCTGCATAGACAAAGAGAGAGAGAGAATTCGGTATGAAATAGGAACAACTCCAACAAACTACAGCAGATTACTATGTTTCTGTGGTGTGTATCTGTTTGTACATTATAAAGAATTTGGAAAACTGTCCCTTTTCATCTAGCACCCTGCAACACTTTAAACAGCCCACTGGCTTTACAATGAACCATAAAAGGAGAGCCAGCAATTGGCAGAGGGTGGGCTGTGGTGCATATCAGATTGCATCAGATTGAGGGACCAGTGTGGAGACGGGCACCAAAACAATCCATAGTCTTGGTGTGATAACCCAGTCCAAACGGAAGCATAAAATAGGCTGTGAATCAAGCTGCAGCAAAACTGAATCATTCCAATTCAGCGTGCTATTGTGGTTGCAGGCTGAGGCATTTTTGAATCCAGCTATATAAACTGAAGTTATTACAGTATGGAAAACATGCCTTCTGTTGTGTATAGTAGTAGACACTACATATAGTAGTGTCAGTGGATCTAAACTAGAAGTGGGCACGAACCTTGGGGGAGGGAATGTGCAGCACCTGTGGTGCCAGTCCGACGAACTGGCACAAACCGCCCAAGGCAGCACTGCAGGAATCCTTGCCCCACTTCCTCGTCTGAGTGGGTGGCTGCTGGAGGAGGTGGAGTAGGGAAGCAGTTGCTCCTGCTGGGACTGGTTGAATGGCAGAAGAGGGGGAGAAGAGCAAAGCGCGACAGCTGGAGAGTGGGGGATCTGGCTTGCGGGGTGGGAAGGGAACACACAGCACCTGTGGTGCTGGTCGGATGAACTGACACAAATCTCCGAATCAAGGTTTGTGCCCATCTCTAATCTAAACACTTAACTCTGTGTTGGATTGTGGTCAAAATGTTTTCCTGTGTTTGAGTATTATGACTCTAATTTAACAGATGTCAGTATCAGAAATAATGAGTAAAACTAAGGGTGAAAACTTCCTCTGCCCTATCATTTGGAACAAGGTGTTTTCATGCAATTTAATATCATGCCATTATAACAGCAGAAGAAAGTACTACTTGATTTAGCTGTCACTATCTAGGGGATTATATTATGCTAAACGTGTTTCGTTTTCCTATTTTATTGTTACTTTTATGTTGTATTTAATGTTGTTTATGTGTTCAATTTTTGTAAACCACCCAGAGTAGTGGCTTGCCACTAGATTGGCAGTATATAAACATACAAACAAACAAACACACACACACACACACACACAAATAAATACTATGGACTGCCTATTTAATTGAACACATTATAATAATATATTCAGAATTTAAAAGTCCCAAACATCTGGAATTTCCTCAGAAAGTTTTAGCTAGCCGTGTTTCTGCCTGTGATTGAGCTGTCAAATTACTTTTGTCTGAAATGGCATGGAGGTATTGAATTTAATTGCTATGATCATGCTCAGTTTTGACAGCTGCAATACCTGGTTCAGCAGGCAGTTAACAAAAAAGTCAACCATTAAAACATGTTTTCTACAACAGTGGCTAGTATGTTGTTGCCTTACAGCATCCCCAGCTAATTAGATGAGACAAGCTGAAGTTAATTTGGTGGAAAACATTTCACGACTTAATGACATTTATGGGTAATTAGGCATATTGTAAGAAAGGAATACACATTTACATTTCAGCGGATTTCCAGTGCTTAATAAGAGGAACCAACCTCTTTTCTCCACTGGAGGTTTTGTACTCCCTAAGGGATGTAGCTTTCACACAGATAGCACATGTCTTCTTGTTATTCTGGAAGCCAACAATTGTTTGCATGAAACAAACTCCCACACAGTAATGAGGCACAGATAGCTAAAATTAGTTACAATAAAAACAACATCAACAAAGAAATAAAACCCAGTCTCTTCATTGTTTTCCTGAGAACGGCCTAGAGCAATTGCAGGATGGTATAAAAGTAAACTTTCAGTTATTCAACAAATGTTTTTTGTTGGGTTTTGCTCTTCATATCCAGTTATTCATCAAAGGTCTATTCTTCTCACTAGAACAGTGGCGGTGAACGTTTTTGGGCCGAAGTGCCCAAACTGAAACAAACAAACAAACAAACAAAAACCCAGCGGGTGGCGGGCCATGGCAGTGGTGGCAGCGACGGAACCGGAAGTGGCGTCGGAAGGAGGAATCTTGGACACGGAGGTGCCATGAGACCCCACTCCAGATCCTGGCCCATTGCCTGTCAAAGTGCCAGCACCACGGCTGCAGCCGCCTCCTGAGGTTTGGCTGCGGGGGTGGGAGTAGCGATCCGACGACTTATGGCTCGTGTGCCCGCAGAAAGGGCTCTGTGTGCCAGCTGTGGCACACATGCCATAGGTTCGCCATCGCTGCGCTAGAATGTCCATATGTTTCTTAACAGAACAGAAAAACAACATACATTTTTAATGTAATAATGCTGATGAAACATATGTCATAACTTTGTTTCTTATGCTGTGAAATCCTATCCTCCTCCAAAGTATGTCTCATTGTGTTCAGTGAGTAGTAATTCGAAAAGGAAAAGTAGTAGTAGTAGTAGTAGTAGTAGTAGTAGTAGTAGTAATGGAACACAAGATTACAGTTTAACAGCAGCAGGGCTGTAACTAGGACAGGGGAACTCAGGCTATGCTCCAGAGCACCATATTTAGAGGGCATGATGGGTGTCCTGTAAGAGAATGTAGTGGGTGTCCCGTCCTGTGCTCATCCTTCAGTTTGTCTGCTACATGCAGCAGGAACTCAGGAGGTGGTGAGCACTCCAATGCTGGAGGCATTCAAAAGAAAATTAAGCAACAATCTGTCAGATATCTCAGATATTCTTTGATTTGGATTCCTGCATTGAACAGAGGATTGGACTCAGTGGCCTTCTAGGCACCTTCCAACTCCATTATTCTATGATTCTATGATTGTACAAGGAGGTCTTGGGGCATGGCTATTGGTTGTTGGAAAAGGTTTGCTTGTGCAGCAGCCTGTTGCAGGAAAAGAATGTGGCAACAGGATTCTGACCTTAGCTCCTGAGGGTGAAGAATTTGGCAAAAAAGGAGATAAGTTGATGATTGTGCCATCTTTGAAGTCAGTGCAAGTACCCTTTAAGTAAAAGGAGGAAGCAAGTACTATGGAGGAGGGAGAGAGAGAGAGAGAGAGAGAGAGAGAGAAGCATTGGAAGAAAGAGATGTATGTGTTTTATGACCTGCCTTGCACCTCTAAGGGATGTTCTTGGCCACTATTATGACAGAGGATGACACTTCATTCCCCCATACCGAAGTGATTCCAGTACAGTCTGTACACGGAAGGAGTGGCTGCCTTGCCCCTTGTCTTAGGAAGCTAAGTGTCTGGGATGGCCTTCTCTAAGCCTGTGTATAAATGTTCTCATAGTCTCAGTCAGAAAACAACTAAGGGAAAACTGAAACCAGACTACATCTTTTCCCAGTCACTCTGTTGCCAGCCAAGGCCCTGCCTTGGAATCTTTCATTTTTTTTCTCTATCTAAAGGAAAATTGATTTTTAAAGATGTTGCTGCAAGATGCCAAAGAGAACTGATGGTGTTTTAAGCAGCAGCACTTCTTGGAGCAGGCAAATCCCTGCTCAGTGATCTTAGGCCTTGTTTACACCCAGACTCTGCCCTGATTTCAGCCATCTGTGGCCTGCAGCCAATGCAGCTGTGCTAGAGCAACCCCCCCCCCCCCCCAGGGAAAACAAGGCAAACAGCAATTAGCACCATGAAACTTTCACTCGGTTTTTCATGTATATGCTGAACATATCTGCTATCTGAATCATCCATAGAAGTGCTATGAAAAATCTACAGTATGGAGGTCCCCTAAACTGACCTTAAAAATAAAAAAGGTGTCCGCTTAAAACAAATGCTAGCTAAATTCTGTGTGAGGTGGCAGTAGAGTTTCCATTTTTAAAAAAAGCCTTTAAACTGCTGCCTTGCCCAGCAATTTCAACCTGTTAACAATTCTTGCACTGCAAGGAGGAAAGTTCTGTGTGTTGGATTTCAAAGACACAAATAATCCTTTCAAAAACAAAGCTACAACCATATTTAGCAGAGAGGTGCAAGTTTTGCTTTTTTAATCCTACACATACACTTACATGAGAGTAAATGCCATTGACTCAAATAGGTCTTGTACTGGGTAATGTAATTACAAACAACTCTGTGTCTAGAATTGTAACTAGCAATTTTGGCACCTGAGGCAGGACTGAAACAGACAGACAGACAGACCAACCAACCTCCAGCATGTGCCACCACGAAAGAAACAAGATGAGGTCAGCTCAGGTTTGCTCATCACCCACCATAGGAAGCAAAGCACTGGCTCCCACTGCTGAGCTGTCCCAATGTGAGCCCCGAAATGCCTAATCTAGAAACAAATCCCCAGTGGGTGCCACCAGAGATACAAGAGGAAGCAGCCTGTGCACTTCTTGAATCAAGGTGCTCACTCTCAGCATAGCACCTGCAACTTTTCTCACATGATGGTTCCAAGGGGAAGTCCTCAGCATCATAGCATGATGAGAAGGACAGTCTCTGAGATCCTCTGTTTCAGAGCACAGGTGCCCTCAGAGACCACCCTTCCCACGGTGATGCCTTGGTTCTGAGGAGATCTACTTGAGAGTGCTATTCAAGAAAGGTTGCTCACACTGTGCTGAGAGTGAGCTTCCTGATTCAGGGCATTTGGGGGTTGCCTCCTTTTGCTTCCAGGGCAGTGCATGCTGGAGGTTTTCTTTTTTTCATGCATTCAGGGGCTTGTGATGTGGTGGCTCAGCAATGGGGATGGTGCTTATCTCACCTCCTGAGATAATTGGTTCCATTGTCGTACTGCTCTAACAGTTAGGAAGGTTTTCCTGATATTCAACCAAAATCTGGCTTCCTATAACTTGAGCCCGTTCTTACGTATCCTACACTTTGGGATAACCGATAACAGATCCTGCCCCTCCTCTGTATGACTACCTTTCAAGTATTTGAAAAATGCTATCATATATCTCCCTAGTCTTCTTTTTCTCAAGGCTAAACATCCTCAGTTCTTTTGGTCTTTCCTCATCTCTGTTCCCTCCCAGCTCTGGAAAGCCAGATATTGTGGAATATTGCAGGTAGAATACAACCAGCTTCTGACCTAAAAATTAGAGGTTTCCTCTGAGAATGAAAAATTGTAGACTGTCAATTTGGAAAGTTCAAGAGGAGAAATAAGACACTGTTTTAGTTTAGTTACTTTTGGTGGTCTGAACAGGAAAAACAAAACAGACACCAATGGGCATGAAATATCCATAAAACTCCCAAGTGCACGTTACCAGGTGAAGCAATCATAGTTACTACTAAAGGTGTGTGGAGGGGGAGTAGTAGGATGGGACAGAAATGACCCTCTGCAGGCAGAAAGGAATCTTGCCAGGGTGTGTATATGCCTGCATTGGAGACCATCTATGCTCACAGAAACCTCCACAGATGTAGATCTGCTATCACTGATGTTGCTAGGTCAACAGCATTTCCATCCTTGAGATTTCAAGGCCAAAACCTGAGATTGGCAGCAGGGCCTTATGATGTCACAGAGGCAGGACAGTCAAGAGCTAGGAATGAGGAGGAGGTTTTCAAGGTTTTGTACTGTTACTGTCAAGTATGATGCAACAAAAAGGCTTGTGAGTTGTGATGCTGGTGCACCATTTACTGTCTTGCCACATATGGTGCATGGGTGTATCAATAAGCCAGCAGCAAGGAGAGAGGACGAGAGAAAGAGAGAGAGAGAGGATGCAAATGCACTTGAAGCAACACAAAGACAAATATCCTCATGTTGAGATAATGGACTCTGATGTTGGCTAGAAGCAGGTTAGAGACTGCTGTTCAGGCTCTAAAGCCACCTCACACATGATCATTGAACTGTCATTTCCTGAAGCACTCCTTGCCCTGGAATTTGTCTTTCTGCCTGAAGACCTGGTGAATCATAGGAATTCCCTGAGACAGATAGTGGTTATGTTGGCCAAGGGATTCTGGGAGTTGTACTAACAAGAAATCCCGATTCTTTCAAACTCTGTCTCCCCCACTCTCCAGCTCTTATTTAATGCCAACTTTGCAGACAACTACCTACACACAGTCATATTTATTAACATTCATAACTGTGTAGCTGGAGGAATTCTTACTCTAAAACATTTTATTTGGGGCAGTTTATTTTCATTAGCTGCATAGTTGCCATAACCATTTTGTAAGGTAGTGTCATATTGGGAGAGAGGGGGTCCCTTTCCCCCCTTTTTGCTTGTATTGCTAGAAAAGTATCTAATTTTTCTCCTTCAGGACAGAAAAATGCCCTTTAATTATACTTACAGCTAGAAGAAATATAATATTGCAGCTACCAGAAATGGAATACAAAATAGACCACAAGGAACTGCTGGGTGAAGATGTCAGACTTGTTATTCTTTCATACATTCAAAATGTATTTGTTAAGGAGCTTTAGAACATTTTGGGGGTGGGGGTGGGGTGATGCTAGGAGAAACATTTATTTCTTCCTTTAGCTGTCTGGCCAGTAAGGGGCACTGTTGATTGAGAGAAATAAGGTGATCAATCTGTAACAGAGGGGCCAGATTTTACCGGAGGCTAACCATTTCACAAAAGAATCAACTAGTGTAGTTCACACTTTCAAAATTCCAAGCATATAGTGCTTCTTAAATCTCACAGTCTACTCAAAATTTATCGATATATTCCAAAGTTGTGGGGAGGTTTTTCTTGTGATGTTCTTACTCATTGCTGTTGTCATAAAACCTATAATATAAATGACCCCTCTCCTTATTTTGTACACCTTTAAGTCTTAACTGGAGTAGCTCCATAGTTTACCCCCACCATCACAGCCATGTGTGCATCTGTCAAGTGAGGACTAAGCATCCTCATCATCTCCACAACTGAAAATCCACATCATATCTAATTATGTGGATGCTGTCACGTTAGAGCTTATGGGCTGAGTCCAACATGAGTACTACTGAAAATAACCACATTGGAATCAATTTGGACTTAAGATAGGTGCAATTAACAATCATTCCAATAATTTCACAGTGCTGTTCTACATAGGATCAGTGCAAATTTAACACCATCTATAACAGATGTGTCCTCAAGGTATCACAAGACTTATTCATGAGATATTTTATAACTAAGAATTGGTGCTTAGTAATAAATTAATTTTAGTGATTGATCAATGTTGCTGATTATGTAGTGTTACTGTTTTTACATTTGATTGATAAAAAAACTTTTAAAAAAAACTAATGTCGATACGTCCAGTTTCTCCCTACATTCAAACTGTCACTTTTGTTCCTCAAATATATTTTTCCTAAGTGCAATTTATTCCATATAAGAGTAAAAGAGAATTATCCTGGTAATTTTCATGTGTATCATTCCAAAATTGAAATTATGCCAAAAATTACAGGTAGCATCTTTGAAGCACTTGTGGGTGGTACATTATAGGGGGTTATTCCAGACAACATGGTCTCAGGATTGTCTCAGCTTTTTGGAATGATCAGAGCAACTCTCCACAGAGGAATTAGCACACCAGCTGACTTTGAAGTTCTATTGGCTTCAGTGGAAGAGTCACATAAATGGAAATTCAAAGTGTTTTGATGCAGATGAATACATAAGTTATTCAAAACAGAGTTTGCACATTGTATTCTCTTTCAGTGGAATGAGCTTAGAATCTGAAAGACAGTCAAGGCCCGGCATGGTCGGAGGCTCATGGAGTACCAGCCAATTCTTAGGAGTTGCTGGCCCTCAAATGTGGAACCTTTGGGCCCTATATATCCCCTCTCCCCATGTGATGGGTTTAACCTCCACACATCCATGTTGATCGCTGGATTCAGAAGAATGTAATCCAGACAGTAACATTTATAAACTTTCTTCAAAATATCACTATTTGCAGTTGTGTCTTAAGACATACATGGACGCTTCAAGGTTTCCAGGACTGTTACTTTTTATTTTTCATCAATTTATAAATAAAACTATAGCAGAAAGAAAGAAAGAAAGAAAGAAAAAAAGGAAAAGAAAAGAAAAAAGAGGGGGGAAAGTCTCATAAGTATATCAAACATCTGTATCTAACTTGCATGGAAACTGACTTGCATCCAGCAGTGAGGAAATGAAAACTGATCACTGTTTCATAAATTTTCCCTTCTGAAAATGTGTCCTATTAAAATGTAGATGTAACTCATCATTTGCAAAACACAGGGTGGCTTCAGAGTTCGTACTGGAATATTTTCTGTATTTATATCTTTTGCGGCAGAAAGTCCAGCTGCCTCTTATGGGATAGTAGGTATCTCTTCAGATGTCAGCAGATCTTTTAAAAGTGTCAGAGAGTGGGAAATTAAAGATAATTATTCAGACTGGAGCAAGCTACTTTGAAAATGAATAGGATCTGTCAGATTGTGCTTGACAAACAGTAGCTAGCTGCCAGTTCTCAACATATTAAATGGCTATATCAAGAAGCAAGTCATGTTGAGTTAGATTTTGATAATCACCTTGTGCTGGATATTTGAAGGTGAAAAGCAGAGAATTGAAGTAATCTACAGGCAGATATTTAGGCCTCCAAAGATAGTGCTTTTATCAAAATGGTAGCATTTTTTTTCTGTACAAAGATTTGCACTTTACTTTTCAAAACCTAACAGTTCTAGAGAGGAACACCATATGATATTATAACCTTACTGTTTCCAGCAGTGTCACCACTTTATTGCACCTTGGTACATTACATTTTCCCCCAGAATGTGCAACTTTTGCGGCTTGTTTAGTTTCTCTCTTATAACATTTTACATGCAGAAAAAGTATGTGTGGACGATGAGATGAGATGAGAGAGAGAGAAAGAAAGGGAGAAAGAGAGAAAGAGGCAGCCAATAAACAAGCAAGCAAGCAAACAAATAAATAAATGATGTCATGAAAGCAAAGAGGGACCTGACGCATCACGATAGGGAAGGGAGAGTCGTCTTTCAATGTGACCTTAACCTATTTCACCATTCCTAAATCCACACATGAATCAAATTGCCTCTTTGCATTTGACTCTAAAGGTTGCAGTGCAGCTCTTCAACTGACAAACATGTTCAGCATATTAGGGGAAAGCATGTGCTAAATGCATATATTAGTGAAAATGGCATACAAAAATGCATTATGCCTGGGAAAAGTGCTTGCAAAAATGTATATGTGGGGGGGTGGGGAAATTGCATAAAATTGGAATATTAAGTTTGGTATACTTTGGAAAACCAATCCAGGGTCTTGTTGGGAGAACAAGGGTTTTTGAGTTAGCAGATGCAGAATTGCTCATTTGACATCACTCCAAATGCCTTGTTTGGGACTCTTCTATTACTAGCAGCATCTCCACATCCCCATGGAATCTTTGTGTGAGTATACTAGCAAAGTTCCTGACCATCAGCAGAATGAATCTTCTGGCCCATCTTAATCTCAGTTTTGCTGGGATACAAATCTGATACAATCCCACACAGAAACCCAAAAGGCATTGTATCAGATTTGGCTTTTCTTCTCTGTTTTTGTTGTTGTTGTTCCAACGCAAACCAAAGAAATGAACAGGTGAGTACCAAAACATTTGCAACTGCAGCAATTTTCTGAGAGAAGGGTTGCATTTTCTGACAAAATTGCAATGGTGCCAATATTTTTGGCCATGACTATATGTGTATATGTATACTTATATGTATATAGGAAAAATTGATTCATTTAAAATATGGTGCTGGGGGACAGACACCCTGGACTACCAGAAATACAAACAAGTGGGTCCTACATTAAACCAAGCCTGACCTCTCTCTAGAGGCAAAAATGTTGAAACAGGCTGTCGTACTATGGACACATCATTAGAGGCAGGCCTTGCTGGAAAAGAAAGTAATGCTAGGAAAAGCTGAAGGCAGGAGGAATAGAGGAACAGTAAATATGAATCAAGTTTAGTAAGTTTAGTTTACAAGGGCTAAGCATGGCTGTTCATGACAGGACATTTTGGAGGACATTCATTCATAGGGTCTCCATAAATCAGATGCAGCTTGACAGCACATAACTACAACATATGTGCACACACACACATATACAAAAGGAGAATCACGTCTCCAGAAGTCTTCAGAAGGCATATTCTCTTATATATCAAAGTGAATCCCCATACCTTGTTTTCTTTAAAAATAATCATTTTGGGAAACAGAACATTCTGATCCCTTTCAGTTTTTCAAAAAGAAACAGCAGTCTGCATGTGTTGAAAATTGTGTACACTTCCCAGAACCTCTGTAGTTGCTTTTTTCTGTACTAAATCTTCACCCCCAACTGTGTTTAATATAATATAAAACTGTTAAGCAAGCAAACATGATTTCGGGGGCAACTATCATATTCTGCACTTCTCTTCTGCTTGAATGGAATAAACTTAAGCCAATTCCTCATGTGGAACACCTTCTAGGTGACACGATGTATCCCCAACTTCAGTTCCATGTAGAGAAGCAGACCGAACTGGCTGTGGTGTCTTATGGCAGTAGGTCAACGTCTGCAGTACCCCTGATGACAGCACAGTAGTTTAAGGAATGAAGGACAGTCTGTGTGACAAATGCAACTCTGTTTTCAGAGCTGGGCAACAGAAGGAATGGTCCAGGTTTCAGGAGGAATGATTAAGGAACTTACGTTGGAGTTTTGTTTGCAACTTTGCATGCTGTCTGTGGTTTGTGTGACTGGGAGAGGCTTTTTTGTGATTCTATCTTTCCAGGTCTAACCAATCATTCTTTCTAGCCTTTGAATTCAAAAGAGAGACTTGCCTCTCTGCTGAGTATTCTTTTCTGTCTTTTTTAGTTAGTTGATGTCAGTTGTTTGTTTGCATTTGATCAGTTGGTTGCTAAGTACTATGCATGCCGTAAAGAAATCAGCATACAACAGTCTAATTTCAAGCAACTGCAAGTAATGTTTTTTATTCTTTTGCCTACAAATGTCTCAGAGTGAATTACTGAGACTTTAAGTGCCAATTAATGAGAAAGGGGTGGACTCTGGGGAAATTGTAGCTATTCTCCTTTGTGGATTTTTGTATTTCTACTGCATAACAAAAAGGAATTTTACTGGAAATTCAAAACTCTGCAGCTATTTCTATTGCTTCCTCTGCATCTGCCACCTGAAGCAGTTGCCTCATTCTGTCTAAGGGTAGGGCTAGTGCTGCACTGAAGCATGTACACTATACTGCAGAAACCTCTTCTGCCCTGTCCTCAGTACATGTAGCTGTCACTTCCCAACCTTGAGAAGTATGATCTACCCTTCAGGCTGAAAATACATACAGAAATAGTGGCGTGCCGAGTTAATACGACTTATTTCTGAGTAGACGTTATATGATTGTTCTGGATAGGAAGGGGATTGTCATTTGTTCCTGAGTTTTAGATGAAGTGGGGAGACATACTGCATGTTCTCTTTTCTATACCCCTTATAAAGGAACCAAAGCTGTACAGAGGCTAGAAATAACCACAGACTTTGCCACTGGAGTAAACCTGGCAAAAATCCCTACTTTGGACCACAGGTCCCAGAATTTTCCAGTCTTCATGGCCAACAGCCATGCTGTTTGCAAGACTCTAGAAGCTATAACCCAAAAAGTAAGGTTTCCAACCTCAGTATTGGAGACAGGAGTGAGAAAAGGACCCACGTGAGAGGAATGGCTTTCCTGTAAAAGCTGGGGAAAGCATTCTTTCCCAAATGGCCACAGAATTAATTATTCCTAGAGCACTGAAAGGAAACCCATCTGCCTAGTGTCAAGTGAAAATGTTCTTATCAAGGGCAACCCTTCCCATCATATTTATAACTTGGGTGGGAAGGCTAATTCTAATCATATAATAATAACCTTTAGAAATGTATCTAGCTCAGGTTTGAAACTAATGAGGCCCTTTGTGCTGATGGCAGGTGGTAATTAGCACTTACACAATATTAATCTTTTTTTAAAGAAGAAGTCCAGTTATACTGATGTTTTTAAACCATAAAATTCAAAGCTGTGCCTCATAAATTTGCAGCAGCCAACTGGAGATTTGGTGTCATAAAAAAAAGAGACATTCATTTCAGTTCAAGAAAGGAACACACGTTGTATTCCCACAAGCCAGTTAGGACTCATATCAGTGGTGCTGTCTTCATTAAAAGGATTAGTGTTTAATTAGATTTGTGATTCCTATTCGTGTACATTTTCTTTAACAGGCAACCATGAAAGAATCACAGGATTGGCAAAGATAAACTGAGCTTATTTAGAAAGTTACATTGCTTTCACTGAGATACGCCTTTCTTTAGGGTCTCCCCATAGCTTCCCCTCCCTTGTGAAACCTCCATTCAGGTACAGGATCATTGTGAATGAGTGCTTAAGCCAAGAAACTATTTGTAAGGCTGTGGCAGGCTTTGGACATCCCAGTTGGCAGGAGGAGAAAGGGCTGCTTGTTTCTGGGATGCCAAGAAAAAAGGCTGGTGCAGGTGGTGAACCATCAGTAAAACATTGTTGGGAGAAACGCTTGCAGGTGCTGATTCTGCAAATGGATGTGTACTTCCTGGACTGAGCACAAGCTAAAGGCGTCTGCCAATGCATAACAGAACAGCACTGTTGCCTTAAGAGTGAATCAAAAAAGATGTTTCAATGCTGTTGTCGGATCTAGATGATTTGCCACAGAGGACAAAAAGGCTCCTATCAAATTTGATTTAAATAGTCCGATCTCACTTGCGCCCTTGGTGACCAGATTCAATTGTGCTGGTGTCTCCTATGCAGTATGATATCATAGCTTCAGAGGAAGCCTTTCTTTCGAGGTCACATTAGTTTATCCTGTGGATGCAATCATTTTTGTGTCGTGGACAATGTTTTACTGTGAAGATCTGGGCCAGATGGCTCAGTCACTTGCAGTCCAGAGCTAAACAGTCTCTCTATTGTTCAGGAATCAACAGAACCAATTGTTTCTCGTTCATGAAACTCTAGTGCTCGTCACTGTTTAAACATGAACTATTAAATTTTCATGTCTTGGTAAGAATATGCAAAACAACCAGGGAGAGCCATGGACTTAGTAAATATTATTTTCCATTTATAAATGAAATCACTCCTAATTCAGCCCCCAATTCTGTGATAAGAATCCAGCAAGCCACTGTTGCTTAAGATTGCCTTGGCCTGCATCAGTCTGGTCGCCATCACCCCTGTAGTTATAGCCACACCAAGCTGAGTACAATTCAAGTTTTCACCCATTTGTGTCTTCCTAAAGTCCTGCCTGTGTAACATGCAGCTGATGTAGTTCTCAAGATGCTGGCCACAACGGTAGAGACACAACAACTGTGCTGGTACAGGAACAACATTTCTGGTCTCAAAAGCTACCAGACGTGCACCATTGTGTTGAAACTAAAACAAGACATACTTTGTTCCCCATCTATAATACAGGAGCTACATACACAACAATGAGTTTCTTAACTGTGTGTTTGCTTAGCTGATTTAGACTCTGTACTTCCATGTGAAAATATTTCCAGGATGGCTTTAAAAATATGTTTACAACGACTGCAAAATCAACAGAGCAAAAGATTCAAACATCAGTGAATAAGCAGGAGAGCAAAAAATCCAAAGATATCCGTGCTAGTCTGTGAGTAATACCAAAATCCTCTAAAGGGGTTGTTAGGATTATCAGGACCAACCAAAATGTCACAAGAATATACAGGCATTCTAGTCCTCCAGAGTTGTGGTACAAAAAATTGTGTATGCATTATGTGACATCAAGTCAGAACTGACTTATACCAACCCTAATAGGGTTTTCAAGGTGAGATGTTTTACCACTTCCACCTCCCCTCTAATGAGTTTCCAAGGCTGAGTAGGGACTCAATCCATGTCTCTTGAGTTGTAGTCCATCACTCTATCCACTACACCACACTGGGTACAATTAGGGATGAATTAAAAAAAATAGTGAGAAGTAGTGGATAGAGTGATAGATAAAGACTCACCTTGAAAGCCCTGTTAGGGTTACCAGAAGTCTGTCCCAACTTGATGCCACATAGCGCACAAAGAAGTAGACTAAAGACTCAGCATTGATTCAGTCATGAAGCTACAGTCTTTAATTTGCAAGACCCATGCAAAGCTGGTAATGTTACAGTCTGGAGGTCATTGATTCATAGAGTTGTAATGAGTTGAAAGTGACTTGATAGCACATAACAACAACCTAACAGAAAAGTGTAAAAATTAGCATCTATGTTGTTCCCATGAGATTTCTATAAACTAGATCCCTATATGGAAGTTACAAACTGAATGAATCACTGATGCATGTGCAGGTTATCAGCTGATACCTAGCAGTGCATACTGGGAGAAAATCTCTTCATTTTAAAAAACACAAAGCTGGCTGGCTGGCTGTAACTCAGAGAACTGTTTAGTAGCAGTAGTGGAAGAAGCAGAAGTAGAAATGGCTCAAAAAGCTGATAAATCTGAGATGAAGTTAATGTTAGATGCGACTGCAAAGGTGAATGAAAACATCATGGAAGTGAAACAAACAAAGTCAAATATGGGTCAAAAAGTGGAAAATATGAACCAAAAAATACAAGAGGTTGGAAAGGACGTTAAGACCAATTAAGAGAATTATAAAAAATTAAATCAGAAAATTGATTCTCATTTTAAAAAAATCGATGAAAACATGGAGGAACTGCAATCTCAAGTTAAACAAAATTTTGCTAGATTATTGGACAATGAAATCGCTACTACGGATTTACAGCAGCAGATGATTTTATCACAGAATTACAATCGATGTAATAATAATAGATTGAAAGGAATTCCAGATTTGGGCTCCAAAGAAAAGGACTTAACTGAACTAGCCCTAGCCTGGCTGAAAAAGATGGCACCAAAAATAGACTGGACTGTTTATGATTTGGATAAAATACACAGTCGGTTCAAGATGCAGAGGACAGCCTCGCCATATTCTGATTAGATTTTCAAGCCTTAGGAAAAAAGAGGAACTGATGAAAATTTTAAGAGAGAATCCAGGGAACTTGGTATTTGATGGGTACCCAATTCAAGTGTTTAATGATTATTGTCATGAAACTATGGTATTTAGAAGATAAATGCGGGTTATTACTTCTATCCTTCAAAAAAAAAAAGTGTTAAATATAGTTGGGGTTACCCAGTGTTTCTAAAGGTGCATTACAATGGAAAATTTCATAAGGTTACATCAGTTTAAATGGCTTTGGATCTGTTAAAGGACTCTGGAATTTTAACAAAAGAAGAGTGGGAGGTGCAAATGAAGACAGTGGAGGGCTTAGGGCAAAATCAGGAGTCGGATGAAGAGGAAGGAATGGAGCGTGACTCGATTCATGGTGATAAGGAAAAAGAAGAACAAGAAAAACAAGGAGCGAAACCAAAACAACCGAGGAAGGGCAAAGGAAGAGGAAAATCAAGAGAATAAGAGATAATAGCTTTAATGTAAAATTTCATTTGATGTAAAAGGAGATGCTCTGGTAATTGTATTGTATAATATAATGGGATAAAATAATAAGGGGTAAATCCAGAAAAAGGTGAAAAAGGTATACTAATATTGGAAGAAGATATTTAAGGAGGTATCAAAGGAGGTACCAAGTGATGGTTAATTATAGATTTGGAGGGGGGGGGAAAAGGAGGAAAAATTGGGAAGAAAATGAGATAAAAGGATTATAAAATGGGGAGACCAGTAATAGAAGAATAAATAAGATTTCTACTGAAAAAAAATGGGAGAATTCTGGGAAGAAAAATATAAAAAACAAAAACATTATAGATACTTATATACCTGATATGAAGAAATGTATATACAGTATGTATATGGGAAAAAAAGTAGTTATGGATATGTTTGTGGTAAAATGGGATTCATATAATATAATAGAGTGAGACAGGGAGAGAGTGGCGGCCGGTAGGACCAGACACATTTCCCTCCCCCCCCCCCCAGGGTCTGTAGAAGAGACCAGAAAAAAGGGATAGAAGATGGGGGGAAGAAAAGTAGTAGTGGGGAGGGGTGGTAGAAGAATTCAAAAGGAATTCAAGGTTTTTTTAATTTTTTTTTATTGGGGGAGCACTATAATTCACAAATCAGGACTAGTATTAATTTTTTAAAAAATAAACTAGAGACTGGTTAAACACTTAAGGTTTTCAACATGGAATGTGAAAGGCCTGGGTTCTAACACGAAGAGGGCTAGGATACAAAATGTATTGAATAAAAGTAATATGGATATTGTATTCTTGCAAAAAACTCATCAAAAAAAGAGAGGGTTTTAATGAATTGAAGGGCAAATGGTTTCAAATTTATGAAAAATGGTTTGGGACTTCAAAATATTGGGGAGTAGCAATATTAATATATAAAAACATGAATTTAAAATTGAAAAAATGGAAAAGGATACTCAAGGCAGATATTTGATATTGCAAGGCAAAATAAAAGGAGAAGACATTACACTTGTACAGTGGTGCCTCGCTAGACAATGTTAATACGTTCCACGAAGATCGCTGTCTAGCGAAAACATCGTCTAGCGAAGCACGTTTTCCCATTGGAATGCATTGAAATCTCTTCAATGTGTTCCAAGGGAAAACTCAGTCGTCTAGCGAAAATCTCCCATAGGGAAACATCGTCTAGCGAGTGCGGGTCCCCGTCGGAATGCACTGACAGCTTTTGACCACTAGTCGGCGCATTCCTATGGGGAAACCTCATCGTCTAGCGAAAATTCCCCATAGGAGACCATCGTTTTGCGAAGCGCAGTAGCGATCGCAAAAAGGCATCGTCTAGCGATTTCCTCGTCCTGCGAGGCAATCGTCTAGCGAGGCACCACTGTAAATGTTTATGCACCTAATGAGAGACAGGAGGAATTTTTTGAAAATATATTGAGAAGGTTGGATAAATTGAGGAAATGTTTCGTGATATTAGCAGGAGATTTTAATGGATATGAAGAAGGATAAATCAAAGTTGCGAATTGGGGAAGGGAAAATTAAATGTACAATATTAAATAGATGAATTAATAAAACAGATTTGAAAGATGTTTGGAGAGAATTAAAGGGTGAAGAAAGAAAGTTCTCCTTCCACTCACAGGTGCATAATACATATTCAAGAATAGATTATATATTTGTCTCTAAAGATTTACTGCCAAGGGTAAATGATACAGTCACTGAAGTAATCCAAATATCGGATCATGCCAGAGTGAATATGGAATTGATGTTTAAATGTGATTATAAGGAGGCAGTAAGATGGAAAATTGATACGAATATTTTTCAGTATCCAAACCTGATTGAAAACCCTGTTGGTTGCTGAATCTCTGCTGTTTGGCACTCTTTTTCCGGCTGTTCTGGGGCTACAAACGCACTGTGAGGAGCTGGACTCAGTCTACTCTACCTGGTAAGTGACTTTTTGCTGACTTTTTTCGGGGTTTCTGACTTTTTTCCCCCCATAGGAACGCATTAATTAAATTTCAATGCATTCCTATGGGAAATGCGCCTCGCAAGACGAAAAATATCGCAAGAGGGCCCGTCTTGTGAGGCACCAAAAATCTCTCAAGACCCTTTCGTCTTGTGAGTTTTTTGTCTTGCGAGGCATTCGTCTTGCGAGGCACCACTGTACTATCGTTAGACATATTTAAAGCATTTGATTCAGTGGAATGGGATACGCTAAAGACATTAATTAAATATATAGGGTTTGGACCTAATTTTAGGCAGATAATTCACCAATTATATTCACAGAATACAGCTAGAGTAATAGTTAATGATGGAATAACTGAGACAATACACCTAGGCTGAGGTACAAGACAAGGTTGCCCCTTATCTCCGGTATTATTTACAATGATAATAGAATTATTGGCAGAGATAATTAGAGATGATAAACAGATTGTAGGGATAGAACATAAAGAAAATGGTAGGATAAACTTGTTTGCTGATGACACATTACTAATAGTTAAAAATCCAATAGAAACAACAGAAAGGCTTAAATTACATTTGGAGGAATTCGAGGGTATAATGGGATTAAAAGTAAATTGGGGAAAGTCAAAATGTTTATTGTTAAACTACTCAGATGAGGAGAAAAGAAGAATGAAAACAATATTTGAAGGTAAAATGGGAAATGTTATTAAATATTTAGGGATTAATATTACTTGGAACTTACAGGATATAATTAAAATAAATCTGGATAGATTGAAAAAAGAGATAACTGGAAGGATAAAAGATTATCAGAAATCAAAGATTTCTTGGTTTTGTTAGAGTGGCATTATGCAAAATGAAAATTATTTCTAAATTAAATTTTATATTTTGGATGCTTCCTATAAAGATTACAGAAAAACAACTGAAAGAATGGCAGATAATGATAAATTGTTATTGCAATGGAAATAAACGAGTGAGGATTAATAAGAAATTATGGTATGTAACACAAAAAAAGGGAGGTCTTGGATTACCCAATTTAAAATTATATTATACAGCAAATCAGCTCAGACATATCCCAGATATTAGTAAAGGTAATAAAAATTTAATTTGGACAGAAATAGAAATGCAAGGTAAGGAAGAAAGAATTGAAATTATATTGTTTAAAGAAAAAATTGGAGAAGAGATTTAAAAGATTACTAACCTTTCCTTAAAAATATGTTAGAAAATTGGAAAATGTTTAGAGGTATATTGAGCCCACCGATCTCTCCTTTGTTCCAGGTGGTGGATTTAAAGAATTTTCCAGAAAATCTAAAAAAACCTCTTAAGAATATATTAAAAAAATAAAGGGATAAATAGGATAAAAGACTGGATGGAGAAGATGAGAGATAAAGGAAATATAAAAGACATTTTGGGAGGAGAGGGGATTTCTTGGTTTAATATGATTCAAATAGAAAGGTGGACAAGGTAATGGAATAGTAAGGAAGGGAAAAGTAGAAAAATGACAAAATTTGAAGAGATTATTGAAAAAAGATTGAAATTAGAGGAAAAGACAGAAAGAAAGGGAACTGTAAGTCAAATATATAAATTATTAATTCAGGCCGAACAGGATACACAAGGATTAAAAACACAGTGGCAATATGATTTGGATAAAGAAGTAATAGGAGAAGAATGGGATAAAATGTGGGATCAAAGAATTATGAAGAACATGTCTGTAAGGATAAAAGAAAAATGTTATAAGGTAATATGGAGGTGGTATTTAACGCCGGTAAAACTGAATATAATAAACAAAAATGTATCATCATCATGCTGGAGGTGTAAAAAAGAGAAGGGGACGTATATACATATGTGGTGGTCATGTGAAATAAGAAAGCAAGAATGGAAGCAAATCTTTAAAGAAATAAGGGAAATAACTGGATTAAATATTCAAATGTCCCTGTCAATGGCTTTATTGAATTTGGTTAAGAAGGATCAATTGTTGAAAGAAAATAAGGAATTAACAGTAATAATGATTACGGCAGCAAGGTTAATTTTTGCAAGAAACTGGAAAAAATGATAACCAACTCAATTTAGAGGAATGGTATAGAGAACTATGGGATATGGCAATTAATGATAAATTGACATGTGATATGAAAATAAGAAGAGGCCTATCAAAAAATAATGATTTTAAGAAAATATGGAGTGTATTCTTGGAATATGTATTTCGGAGAGGGAAGGGGTATACACAGAGGGAAGAAACAATGAAGTTTTGGAGAGAAAATGGACTGAATGAAATTTAAAATATTATTAATGCTAGCCCTGAGGGTGATGGTGGCACTGGTGTATTATGTAATTGTGTTTTATTGTGGTGTTAGGTTTATGTTGTTTAGGTTGGATGTATGTTTAATAAAAATTAAAAAATTAAAAAAAAGAACTGTTTAGTAGCTTAGTATAGGAATACAGAGAGACATGACCGTCTTTTTCTACCAAGCAATATGAGAAAATTTAGACTAGAAAAAGTTAGCTCAAAATTGAGAATAGTAACTATTAGTTGGAGATGATAGAATATTCAGTGCATTCCCCAGTTAAAACAGCTCCTCCACAGATTTAAAACATAGACCATTAAAAGGATGGAAAGTTAAGGCCTTTGCTTGGTGATGAATTCACCTCAGAGTATGTAAGCAACCCAAGTCTCTCTGAAGAAAGCATGCCATAAATGGGGCACTGCCACTGAGAAAACCTTCTTTCTGTTTGCTACCTACCCACTTCAGATGCTGCAATTGCCAGAGAATGGCCACTAACGTTTATTTAGTCAGGCTTCTGTTAGAATATTTCGGGTACCCTAAGACTGGAACTGTGTAGGGGCTTTAAAAATAAGTTCCAGCATTTGAAATTGTGTGTGGAATTGAATAAAGAGCTGGTGGCATTGTTCAAACACACATGAGATACGTCTCTCCTGCATGTCCAACTTAGAACTGAATACCTATATGTTGAAGTAACTGTACCAGATAATATTCAAATGCAGCTCCATGTATAATGCATTACCACTGTTTAAGTCAGATGTTATCACTGCTTGGGTCTCCATGACCAAGAGGGAATTCAGCTGATGCACTCGTGCAAGCTGGTGGAAGGCATGTTGTGCCACACAACCTTTGAACTGCCAACATTGAAGCCGGATTCAGGAGCATTCCCGGACTGTAAACCTGACTGTAGAATACAGGTTGAACACCATTGGTGACTATGTGTCACCAATATAAAGTATCTGCTTTATTCTTATGGCCCCACTGGACAATTCCTCCAGCAAGGATAAGCTAGACCCTCCTGAACCTGACAAGAGGGAGGTACTCCTGGATCCTGCAGATTCTGAACCTTCAGGCTGAACGCCAAGAACTCAGCAGCTCTGTCTGAGGAGGAGACTGAACCATTTCCCAGCCCATCGAAACACTGCAGGCTAAAAGCACAAGTCCTCCTAGAGGTCCCCAGGCAAAGTGTTCACTTGGAGGGAAAGGATCCTTAGGAGAAAAGGCTTCCTTGAGTGGGGGGTCTGCTTGAAGAAATGCTTTTCCTTTCAGGGAAACCAGAAGGCCAAATCCTGCCTCTGAGAGCCTTCTACAGTTGGCCTCTGGGTGAGGTTCCAGCAGCTCAACTATATAAACCTCTGACAGACCTTTATTGGAGACAATGTCTCTTCCTGACCCAAATCCTGTCTACCTTGTATCCTGACCTTTGCTGTTTCCACTTGTTTCATATCACTTTTGGACTGTATGACTATGCTACTTAGAGTCTCATGTTTGTTTTCTGATGCCATTGGTCTAGCTTAACTAGGATTGTTCATGGACATTGGAGCTTCCCTTCTCTTGACTTACCTGACCTGATCGTAGGACTCTGTTAGATCATAGCCTACAAGTACCCCAGCCTGCACAGCCAGCTTGTCTATGATCAGGACACTTATCTCAACTGAATATCTGTATCCAGCCCCTCATCCAGCCCATTACTGCTGCAAGACACCATTTCAGATCCTTCTCTGCCTCACCTCAATCAAATCAAAGGAGCAGTAGAGCTGGATGTCAATCATCAGCGTAATGATGGTGCCATGCACCAAATGACCTCACTCAGCAGCTTGTATAGATGTTTATGTTGGAACTTCTATAGAATCACAAAGAAAAGATAGTTTAATAGCACAGCAGTCAATTAAAAGAAAATATGATTTGGTTTCCAGCAAGTAAGTTGACTTCTACTACAGGGGCTGCCTTTGAACAAAACAATGTGAAATTTCAATCACAAGCTTCCTTTCTCATTGGAAGTAGTCTTTGCTCTCAAATCCATTTTTAAGTTTCAAAGCCTGTCTCTGGATCATGAGACGGGAACCAGGAGGGGGCAGGGTTGGGAAACTATGATGAACAGTTGAAAAAGCTAGTTACTTGCATCCTGAAGAACAAAAAAATAAGAGGAGACTTGATAGTCTTATCTGAACAGCTTTCACATAGAAAATAAAGCTGATTTGTTATGTGTTGCTCTAAAGAGAAGGACTAGAACCTATGGAAATAAAGCAATAGGAGAAACTTCCTCATAGCAAAAGATTTCAGACTGGGAGGAAATGTCTTTAATTCACTGGAAGCATTTAAGCAGAAGCTACCTGGTATCCCTCAGGGATGCTCCAGTTTCAAGATTACTGCTTTGGACTAGATAATGTTCAGTGCCCTTCCACCTCTAAAATTGGATGATTCTCTTGACCTAGGATTAGAGGAGATGATTTCTAGGTTAAATGACATTATTTCAAAGCATAACACCAACCTCTCATTTTTGAAACAAAAAACAAATGTATCCCAGATATTCCCTACAGTTTGGCACCATAACAGCTCATCATTTAAATGGGAAATATAAAAAAAATTAGGAATTATTTGAATGTAATTATCTCTTCTTCCTCAGCTACTGCTTCAAATAATTGTTCTAAAATATTGGCTGAAATCCTGTTGCTTAACATAGTAAATTGCACTATAGTTTACCTATTGAATCAGTGGCGAGTCAATTCCTCTGAAAGATACATTGATTCAATGGGTCTGCTCTAGTATGGATTTTCTGGATTCATTTCAATCAGGTTTCAGGCCGGGTTTTGGTACGGAGACTGCCTTGGTCGCCCTGTATGATGACCTTTGCCGGGAGAGAGACAGACGGAGTGTGACCCTGTTGATACTCCTGGACCTCTCAGCGGCTTTCGACACCATCAACCATGGTGTCCTTCTGGATAGGCTGGCTGGGTTGGGAGTTGGGGGCACCGCTTTATGGTGGTACTGCTCCTTCCTGGCTGACCATGTCCAGAGGGTGGTGCTGGGGGACAGTTGCTCTGTCCCATGGCGTTTATGTCATGGAGTTCCTCAGGGCTCGATACTGTCCCCCATGCTGTTTAACATCTACATGGAAGCGCTGAGAGAGGTCATCAGGAGGTTTGGGCTGAGGAGTCAGCAATATGCTGACGACACTCAGCTCTACCTTTCGTTTTCCACCAATCCAGGCGAGGCAGTTTCTGTGCTGAACTCGTGTCTGGACCTGATAATGGACTGGATGAGGGTTAATAAATTGAAACTCAATCCAGACAAGACAGAAGTTCTGTTAGTGGATGCTTCGCTGGACAAGCTGGAGGGCCATTTCCCTGCCCTGAATGGGGTTACACTCCCCCTAAGGGACAGGGTCCACAGCCTGGGGGTGCTCCTGGACCCCAGTCTAACTCTGGAAGCCCAGGTGGACTCAGTGGCCAGGGGCGCCTTCCTTCAGCTGCGGAAATTATACCAGCTACGGCCCTACCTGGACGAGCGGAGTCTCATGACAGTTACACATGCACTGGTAACATCTCGTATTGATTACTGCAATGCACTGTATGTGGGGCTGCCTTTGAAGACGGTCCGGCAACTGCAACTGGCCCAGAATCGAGTTGCGTGGCTGGTGAGTGGTGGGGCCGCTAGGGGACACATCAAGCCGATTCTGTTTAAATTACATTGGCTACCAGTTGCTGCCTGGGCCCAATTCAAAGTGCTTGTTTTGACATATAAAGCCCTAAACGGCTTGGGCGCTGGATACCTGAAGGACCGCCTCCTTCCATATGAACCTACCCGGCAGTAAAGATCTAGCCGGGGGCCCTTTTGAAAGAGCCGTCCCTCAAGGAGGTAAGAGGGATGGCTTGTAGACAAAGGGCCTTTTTGGCAGCTGCCCCCAGACTATGGAATGCCATCCCAATTGAGATTCGTCTGGCACCGACACTGATGACATTTTGGCGCCAGGTCAAAACCTTCCTCTTCCAGAAGACTTTTAATTGAAATAATATCAACTGTGGGTCCTGATGGCAATTTTTAGAGTATATATTTTAATTGTATTTTAATTGTTTTATCTTTTTTACTGTATTTTAATTGTTGTAAGCCGCCAAGAGACCTTTGGGTAGTGTGGACGGCATATAAGTTAAATAAATAAATAAAAAAATAAAAAAAGTAAAATAGTATGACTTACTGCTCTGAGCAACAGGACTCTAGCTTTTCTATGCAATTTAACATTCTTAGTACTTGCACCCACTAGCTCACAAATATGTACAGAAACATATACGTGTGTGCACACATGCCCCCTCTCCATATCTATACCACACAAGCACATTAAGATGGTAATATTAATTTGACCATACAGTGCTTTCCTGGTAAGCCTCTTCTGCTTTAGGTAGGCAGCTTTGTGGTTCCCCCACCCATGTTTTGCCTCACCCCATCTGTGACTCTTTCTCTTTGTGCAATGTCAAAAGTACTTCGTTTCTCTCTTTAATTGCATCTAAAGCCAACCTTGACTGGCAAGGAGAAAGTCACTGACAGGTTTGGTCTCAGTCCAGACCTTCTCAGAGATCCTGTCAGCTGGCTGTTTGACAGCATGCAAATATATGCAAATGCAGGGGCACTGGATGAACACCTGCAGAAAGTGACCATCCCTAGTCCATCTGCATTGTACCTGCCAACCAACTCTCTCTCTCTGTGTGCTGTGTGTGTGTGTGGAATATGGCTTAAACTCTCTTAAACTATTCATTTGTCAGCAGAATGTAGGATGAAAAGCAACTGTGCTTTTTGTCCTGAAGAACTGCAAAGCCCCATGTGGAACTACAAGTGCCAGGGGTTTGTGAAATGGCTTCCGTCCAGCCCTTTTGAATTCCTCTTTCTGTCTTTTGGACCTGAGATGCAGGGTCTGAATCCTTGCCGGGCAGCCCATGTGAAGGAAGGCCTTCTGTTTTCCTGGGAGTAAAGGCATCCTCTTAGCTGACTCTTTACAAAATGAAGTGAGCTCTTTTCGACCAAATGGAGCAGCTGCAACGTTGAGGCTTTTAAGAATCTGGTACAAACTGCATAAAATCTGCATGTGATTTGCACTGGCTGACCAAGAAAGAAGAACAGCAGGCGGAAGTGCTCAGTAAGGCTTTTTGATACATATCTCAGAATACCACAAGATGCTAGAGGCTACATATTCCACCATTTGTCACAGTTCAGAAGCATTCCTGCCCGCCCACCCCTGCCCCATATGCTGGCTTCCTTGAAACAGCAGTATTTGCATAATTCTCAGATCTTGGAAAAGTTACCTTTTCTGATTGTAACACCCAGCTGTGCTGGCTACAGAGATTCTAGGAGTTACAGTCCAGGAAGTAACATTTGCAAGCCCTTCAGCATTTTTTTGCAAGTCAGTTTTCAACTGTTACAGAGACTCTGCTTGGGTTCTATTTTTGTATTTTGTGCATTACTTAAAAACTTAGCGACAGACTGATTTCTCATAATTATAAAAGGTTTAAGAGCAAGCATTAAAGCTTCAGTGGGTGGCTGGAAATCTTACAACAAAGGCATCTCTCACCACCCCCTACCTATATGAGCTTCTTGTATAACATTGATTAACACTAGCCCTATCTGTAAAACATGTTATGTGTCAAAGCAGTTAACAAAGGCAATAAAGCATGGAATAACGTTGTTAAAGAAGTAAGGACATAAGTGGCAAGTATGTAAATAAAATTTACACAGTGTCAGTAGCATTCACAGTGCAGTTTTCAGTGCTCAACATAAGAAAGAAAGGCATGTTGTTGTTTTCAAGAATTTACCCTCTAAATTTCAAAAGTGAGAAAAAACAACAGAGGGAAGGAAGAGGAGAGAAAGGGAACAAAATGAATTGATGCATCCTCTCAAAATGTGACATATTTTGTGAACAGTCTCTATGAGAAAAGCCAGAAAAGAATTTGTAACTCAGTTATAGAAGCTTCTGCACATTAGACATAGTGGGGCACATTCAGATTCAACCAAACAAATCTTAGCCTCTGCAAGAGCTGAAGAAAGGATACCTTAAAGCTGTTTTGTTTTAGGATCGGGCTCCCTGAACATTTAAGCAGTCTTTCAACTTTTTTTTTGTCCTGTTAAGACCTGCCCCTGTCACCAGAAGTGTCAAATCTTCTCCACCCAGCATGTGACGAGGGCTCCAAAAGCAATTTTCCAGCAAAATACTTTATTCTTTCCAGTCTGGTGTCTCATCCCTCTCCTTAGTTTGGGAGGTTTCCTCATTCTGCTGTGTATCTATCTTATAGTCCACAACACCTACTGAAAAGGGGTGAGTTACACACAAAGGCCGAAATCCAATGTTAGCCCAGACTAGAGTAGACCCACTGAATCAATAGAACATACACAAGTGTTATCAGCTCCCACTGATTCAATGGGTCTACTCTAGAATAGATTAACAATTGGAGTTAGGCCTAAGATCTTATGTGTTGCAGGTATTTTGTGGTAAGTATTGGCCCAACATTTGGAAATTAATTTGTTTACATTCCTGAAAAAAATGTAAGTTTCTGATGAATCAAGGCACCACTCCAATTAATATTTTGGTCTCTGCACAAGATATCTGCATGATAAAAGATGGAATTTACAACCTGAGAATCCTCAGAAGACCAAATCTTCTGAAGGAATACGTGTTGGTTGTTGTCTACCATTATTCAGTTATGTGAATGTAATCAAAAGTAAAAGAACTAAATTCAGTGATGCATCTTCTTTTTGCTGTGCTGATCTTAATGGAACTGTAAGGTCACTGACAGACAGATGTTAACCTTATGCAGACAAGTGGCCTAGTAGAATTTCAACAAGGCTATTGAGACTGAAAGAACTCTTGAGAAGCTGCATAGGACAAAGAATATCTTGAAAGAAAACACATTCACAGACATAGATGCAAGAACACACACATACACACACACTTGCATAAAATGTGATTGTCAGTTTGTTACTTTGACTGTAATAAGAGAATGACTATTGAAATTTTGTAATATGGAAAACACAGATCACGTCAATCCACTTACATCAGATCGGTGTAATTTTGACTAAACCAGTACAAATGCCATGAAGTTTACACAGATATATCAAACAGATGTTGGACAGGTTTTCCCATTTTACTGGGAGCACTAATCCAACCACTTCACAATCTATTGACAGGCACTGTTTATCACAGACTATTGTCTGGGTTTTTAAAAGAAAAGAAAAAGATGGTACAAAAAAATACTTCTTGGTGTTGCTGTCTGTTCCTTGCTTCCCCACATTATGAAGCTGAAGGTAGTTTCATTTAAGTAGCTGAATGCGCTTTCACTGCTGCTGCCGCCGCTATTGCTTGAAGGCCTGTGGTCACTCAGGCAGCAGTAACTTTGAAAAAATGACCTGTCTACACCCAAACAATAACAGAATCCCCTTTTTATGTTGGCAACGCCCACTGCTTTCTGTGCATGTGAAGACTCCCCACGTAGTTGCAACTGTTTGACCAGCCTTCTTCTGAACAACTTAATTAAGCAAAAGAAAAAGTGTCAGTTACTGCCAACCTCAGAAAAACAGAGCTGTGGGGGTAAAAAGGGTAGGCTGCATTAACCTACATTCCTTAACTGGTTAACTAAAAAGAAAGCTTTGCTTTATAGTAGTGCCAGGAATATTCTAACACCAGCTTGCCATTCAGATGATCAAGACATATTGTGTTGTACATCACACCAACCACAATTAAGAGCTTGCGCCAACCTGTGTCTTAACAACCCGTATTAGTGTGATCCTGAGAATTACAAAATCTTTGTCAGGACACAGCACGCACTTTCTCCTTCTCACCCCCCACTTCCCATTCATTTCGAACTACACTAAGGAGACCAAACAGATTTTTAAACTCTTTGAAACTGGGAAGGGTTTTTTCTTCTTCTTCTTCTTTTAATTCTCTCTATTCTCCTTGAAACAGATGCAGCCTGGGAAATCACAGCATGGGATATTTGCTCCTGACACTCACACAAGCCAGGGGAATTTGGGAAGATGCTATCCATATATGGTAATGCCCTGACCCACATCCCAGATTATAGGAAAGGGTAGGTGTGAACTGACAAAGGCACATATATGTCTAGAATGTTGCAACAGTCACAACAAAAATAGAGGAAGAGTTGTATGAACTATTTTATTTTTTAGAAAGAAAATTGATTTTGTTTTGTTTTGGAAGGACTAGATATTGCTGGCTTTACACATGATGAAAACTCTTTCAGTGTTCACCAGCTGTTCTGGAAGTATCTGCACTGGATGTTGTATTGGTCCATCCATTTCTACAGGCTGCTGGCATTGGCAGGAGGCATCAATTACAGCAACACACTGAAGTAGCAAAACTGATGGCAAACTTGGTATTTGTGCAGAGCAGGCTGTAATGGTTTAAATTAAAAGGGTTACCAGGTGGCCCATTGTGAGAATCGTTTCATTGGGAGTTTTAAACATGTGGCCCATGGGCCACATGAACCCCCCCCCCCCAGGATCCACAACCTCCCCCCACCATCCCTCACTCCCAAATTAATTTTAATGGTCTTCATGCCCTCTGGGGATGTGGGGAAAACTTAGCTGTGCTAGGAGCGCTCCCCAGCATGCCTGAGGACCCTCATGCTCCAATATTTTTTTTAATGTTACCAGAGGGATTCATTGAAAAACATGCTTGTAATAGGAAAATTTTGATTGTGGCGTTGCGGAAATAGGTGTGGCCCTCCACAGTTCAGGGAAGAGCATGTACAATCCACATACAGCTAGAGATCACCCACCTCTGTTTTTGATATTTGCCTTCTCTTTAAAATCATATTAGGTTCTGGCATGCTTCCTGTTCAGACCTTTTAGCTTCTTTGTGTCCACCTCTGTTTGAATGGAACAGGTTTGTACATTGATTAAGTCACCTCTTTCCATGAAGCTGCTGTGCAGGAAGCATCGTTAGATGGCTACTTGTAGAGGAACATGATATTGTGAAAGGACATCTTGAGTTGCATCTCTCAAAGCAGGGGATAGCAACCATGTATTTCTATATGTATTTCTGCCCACAACTTCCATTATCCTCAGACAGCATAGCTAAGGGTGAGGAATTATGGAGTTGCAGCTGAAAAATGTTTTGAGAACAATTTAAAACCAGTTGCCCATCCCTGAATTGAAGAATTGAAGTTACTCTATAGAAACACATTTTTTACGTAATGGTTTTGCAAACACATTGTGAAATGTGTAAACTCATGCTACCCAGAAGGAACTGTTCAACACAGGTAAATGAAATGGAGAAACAACAGGGCATCCTTTTGTGTGACAGAATGTTTAGACCTCTTAATCCTAGTGGTTGGTCAAGACTTAAACATACTTAGAGTATGTCCATTGAAATCAATGAGTAACTTGTACCATTGATTTCAGTGCATCTACTTTAAGAACGAGTTATGCCTTGACCAACACCAAGTTAATTTCACTCTTAATAGTAACCTCTCAAAGTTCAGATAGAAATCTCTGCAACCATCTGTTGCTGGAAATTATTAGTAAACACTGAAACAAACAGAACAACCAAGCAGTACCAAAACAAAACAATTCAAAAATTATTTCAAAATTCCACAGAAGGCTATTCATCTCTAGGTAAGTTGGCCTGGAATGATCACAGTCCTCAGTCTTGACCTTTAGTGAGAGCAAATGTGATTACTGTGATAGGATGTGCCTGCAGTTTATATTCTGGCATTTTCCCATGTTAGTTAGCCTAAAACCAGGGATGTTGGTTAACATCAATGCAAGAGCTAGGGAGGAATGAAAAATACCCCCTCTTTGCATTCCCTTAAGTGTTCCATTCTTTCCACACAACACTATGGCCAACCAGAGACTTTATTGTGATTAATATCTGGGAGGCTTGTTAACAAGGCCAAACTTGATAGGCGGCTCTTGTTGGCTGAAATTTATGGCCTAGGACTTCCTCAGGGAGACTTCCCACGTTGAATTGTTGAACATTACTGACCTTACTGCCCAGCGCAAGGCAAAGGGAGGGGCAGGAGGGAGTGGGGGGGTTGACACAGATGTCTGGTAACTGTGGAAGGTGCAGAAATCCAGAAGGAGAACAACCTGAATCACTTCCATTGGAAGGGGCTGGTTAACAGAGGTCAGGAGGAGGCCTTCACCACTGTGTGAGCTTCAGTGTTTTGGTGCAGTTTGTTTTTTGATTAGCGCAGTTCATGACCGGGCCATCCCACCTGAATAACAATCAGTTTGATTCACAGCAGGCTTGGAGAGGGCATGAGATGCCTGCCGTGCTGTGCATATGGAGCCAAGCCTGGGGAAGTTTAGAACCTTCCCAAACCCAGATGGTTCTGTTTGACACATTTGGCAAAACACCAGAAGCAACCTATTGGGAGAGAGAAGCCATCAAGATGTTGCATGGACATATTTACAGCAACACAGCCAGATGGGGAAGAAAGTGTTGCTTTGTATTAATGGCCATTCATGAAATGGAGACACTGCTGCTGCTGCTGTTTTACAGAGCAATTGTTAACAAGGGCCTTGTATTTCTCTCTCTCTCTCTCTTTTACATCTATCAGCAGATTGTGAAAACAATCTTTTGTTTTGTTCATCAAGAAATTGGCATTGGCAGGCCAATGCTAATGTAAGTCTTCAAGGAACCTCTTAAGTTTTGCTCTTGTAATGCTTAATAAGAGAAAGCTAGAAATACACTTTTTTTCTGAAGTTACCCAGAAGTAGTAAAGGTACAGAAGCTAGGATAGCAGCACATGATTTGTTAGGATTTTAGGCCAAACTTGAAACCATGGGGTTGGCCATTGTGATGTCATATAGGAATGGGGCAGGCAAGGGTTTGTGTGCTAGATAACCTTGTATTTTGGGAAAAATGCAAGGTCTTTAATGCATAATATAACTTATATGAGACTGCCGTTGCTGACAAAAAGAACACTGGTGTAGCTCTTAGGTAGGAGTGAAAAACCTCATAGTGGTGGTTGCCATTCATTTGACAAGGTGTCTCAATGTGTTAAAGAACTCTTTTTCAGTGAAGATGAGAAAACCTGTGAGTATTCATTAAACTCTCATTCTGTTTCACTTAGTGAGCACCAGATGCCTTTAAGAATCCTGCAACATATGACTGCAATAGTACCCTTTCCTTAATTTCTCCTCACCATTGGTACATAGAGGCACGGTGCCATTGATTCTGAAGGTAATACATAGCCATTATGAGGAGTAGCTGTTGATAGCCTTATCTTGTATGATTGTCTAAACATCCTAAAGGCATCCAAGTTGGCCATGCCCATCACTGGGTCATAGTGACGGAAACAAACAACTATCTGTTGAATGAAGAACTATCGTCTTTTTCTTTCACACAAATTTACTTTGTTCAGTATGTTCTGTATGAAGACAAGTTTTTCAGAGCCGTCACTGCTCCTGTTTACTTGCTCCAACACATAAAAGAAGTAACACCTTGTAGGTGGGTAAGATGCTGTGACATAGAATTCACTGTCCTGTGGCATCATCCTAGTGAAGTGAAAGTCAACTGGAGTAGCTGTCACATTGCCTTTTCAATTGCCTGAGAAACAATGTGAATAGCTTTGCCCTTCCAGACTCCTATTTTCAAGGTTTCACTTGAAATTCTTTAGTCCCCTAAACCCTGTGTCTGTAGGCAGGGAGCACAGCTAAGACCTTGCTCCATATTCTGTGCTACTTCACTGAATCTCTCTTCAATGCTGTGCCCAGTTCAGTAGCCCATGTGTTTAGTGAACTGTCACATGAATATTTCAGCCTTTTTGTTCTCTGAAATTGGTCTTCCTCTTTTCATGTGAGAGGATATTCAGTCATATTTGGGTCTGACTTTTGTATTTTTCAGATAGATTATCCACCCTTTAATTAATTACATTAATAGAAATGTAGAAGATGAGGATGGATGACAATCAGCTCATCTAATCTAAAGAGTGGAATAGAACTCTAACAACTGATATTATGAAGATGACAATATGCTATAAATTCAGAACATATTCGTATAAATTACATCATGAAGGAAACAATATAGGACATCAGTATGTGAATACATCTATCTTTAAAGATAAATGTATGGTAAAATTCACATGGCAAATATTTAAATGTTGGTCAAATACTACCTTTTCACAGCCCCAATTTATTGCAGATTTGAAATCCAAGTTCAGATGTTAACATCTTTTAAGCTGTTGGTTGCTCAATGGCATTGCATACCAGTAATTAAATACTGTCATATACTAAATACCCAGGCTATGAAAACGTCAGTATGGGATTCTTGTTCTTTTCTCTTAAGTAAAGAACACAAATAATCCTGACTCAGAATCAAAACGCTTGTTAGAATGCTCAGCAAATGAACTTGCTTCAAATCTTCCCTCCTAAAAAATGCATGGCACCTTTTATTTATTAGTATTTCCAAGTAGTCATCTATTTTCTGCCCATTGTGGGCTGCAGTACTATTTAGGAGGAGTCCGCAGGTCTACCTAACTTGCCAAGTCTTCAAGATCTGTATGGGAAAACTGGTTCTGGAAATACCGTAAACTATGTGTGTTTCCTCAGAGTGAACCATTGCCGTCCCTTTAAAAAAAAGCTGTTCCAGCATGCAGAGACAAAAATGGTAGCTTGGTGGTTGTTTGTAAGATGGTGTGAGTTTGAAAAATATACTTTTGGTGGGGTTTAATGCTTTTAGAGCACAATCCCGCACATGCTCACTTGGGAGGAGAGATGGGAAAAGTTACTTTTTTGGGCCACAAGCCGCAGAAAATTCCTCTGTAGTTCTTTCTGAATGCAATTTAGCCCAATCTATCTTAAGATGCACTACTGCTATGTTTCAAAGATTCCATATAGGAGTGTCTCAGAACAATTCATAATAACCCTCTAAGATTTAACAATCTGGAGTTGGCCTTGACCAGAATGGATTAGACAGAAGCAGCATGTGTTTCTCTTTTGCCATATATTTCTATATTTTATTCTCAGGATTTCCTTTAACTGGAAATTGCATCAGCAACACCAAGATTTCTAAAGTCCCTTTGCTAATAGTTTAAGCATGGAAACTTTCCCCAGGAAATCTCTTAACATTTGTATCTTGTTCGTAACTCTTGAATTCAAATTGTCATAATGATGTAATAATATTCAGCACCCGGTAAAGAAAAAAAAATCACATTTCTACTTTTGAACTGCCTTTACAGCGCAACCTGTTGCCATTCATTTGAAGACATATGTGTTACATAAACTTTCATTTCAGGAGTTTATCTTGTGGTTAATGAGCTATTAACCAAACAACTCAACAAATTAATGAACAAATATAATGGGTAGATTCTTTGTACTCTTTGGCAACAATCCTACCCATGCTTCTCTAAGTTTTGTAAGAGTTAATGGGAATGTCTTCCAAGTGAAATGTGTTTTAGATGAAGGAATTTAGTTCTTAAAGGACAGAACTAAACATTCATGGCATCAAATGAAATTAAATGTAAAAGCTTTTGAAATGTTTCAGCTTTTGGAAACAGATTGTTATATACAAAAGATGAAGGCAGCCCATTTAAAACACACTGTGATAACAAACCCTAGAGTTAGTCTGGTATTCGTTAAAACATGAGTGTTCTACTTTTCATGGATTGAGCTGGATAGATAATTTGGAATATTGATACCTTTGGGTGGGAGGAGATGAGAAAAAAGAACTGTAGGTTACTACAGCAACTTTTTATAGCTACCTGATTATAGCTATTCTATTCTTGTTGACCCTCTGAGGGTTTTTTTTTTTTTTTACTTGATGGAATTAAAAATTTACTTGGAGGAATTATTCATGGATTTCCATGAATAAATATAACTCTTAGCACCACCTTATTAACTAAAAGCAATCTAGAGATAAATACAGTGAATGTTAATGAAAGGGAAAGAATGGAAAATTGTTTAAGTGGCCAAAGAAACTTTATCCTATTGTGATGCAAGCCAAGCTATGCCAGCTATATGTAAATGTATGCAGTAGCTTGTGTGCATGTGTCCACTTTGAAGTTGCCATCTGAATTTAATTCTGCTTTTGTGATTAAATCAGGCCATTACGTTTAATCTCACTTAATAGTAAGAAACGCTCTTTGTTGTTTTCTATAGGCAACATATTCTGCCCCTAACATATACAGCTTGGCATTCACACTTTACTATTAATCCCCGATGGCCGATAATTGCTTCATCTCCAAGTTCTCTGTCCAATTCACAAGAGAACTGATTGCAACTATTCTTTCTCTATACATTAATGCACTGTTTTGGTCTTACTTCTTTGGCTCAGTGAACCCTATCAAGCTGTCCACATTTTCTGGGCATGTGGATGTATTGTAAGTTGCTAAATTAAATTCGGTGCTGACACCCCCCCCCCCTCCTACCACCCGCCTTCCCCAACCATCAGAATCTATTAGCACTGCAAGTTAGCTGATTGACAACTAAGGCTATTTCTTCCATTTAGAAACCTGAAATAAAAAGGCAGAAATATGTGTGTCATGTGAAACTCCAAAGTCTTCTGCCAGCTGTCTTTCTACTTACACTTTCATTACCACAGATGGATCAGTACTGTGACTTTTCACATTTGATTTTTCATCTGTTAACTTTCTCTGATCTGTAAGAATAAGTTGCAAATTCAGATGTATCTTAAGCATCAGATGCAAAGTGTATTTCCCCGCCATAGAAATTAGGTTTTTCTCCCAAATCCTTAAACATGGGTTGAAGAACATGGGAACCTCCACATGTTGGACTGCAACTCCCATCAGTCCAAGCCAGCACTCAAAATAGTGAGGGATGATGGGAGTTTTAATTCAACAGCATCTAGAGGGCAGCATGTTTCTCTATTTTCTGAAAGCAATCTAGTCTATTATGCTCTTATAGGTTGGAATTGCCTTTCCTTTCAGTCAGTCATAAAGGAGTTAATTTACATGGCAATCTTTCCATTATAACAGCAATTTTGCAAGGTGGTCCATGATGGAGACTTGCTCAGAGAATCCATTTTTGTGAATGAATATCCCATGGAACTTTGGGGGTTGCACAGAATACAAACCAATGCAGAGTCAAGCACAACCATGCTTATTCATTTATGTCATTGCCAAGAGGATGACTGCCCATATTCGTGGTGCAGTGGTTAAACTGCAGCACTGCAGTCCAGACTCCGCTCACAACCTGAGTTCAATCCCAACAGGTTCAGGTAGCTGGCTCAGCCTTCCATCCTTCTGAGTCTGGTAAATTGAGTACCCAGCGAACTGGGGTAGCAATGTGTAGCCTGCATAATTATATTGTAAATTGCCCAGAGAGTGCTTAAGTACTATGGAGCAGTATATGAGCAGCACACTTTTACTCTATAACTGCATTTTAATAATTAAAAAGCTAAAATACAAAGAAAAGCAAAACTGAACAGCTCCAGCCACCTGTAGCTACTTCACTAAATAGCTACAGTATATTCTATTAAGCAGAGCACTGATCAAGTCATAAACATTACATACAAGATTCTGTCTTAGACACTTGTTCCTGGATTAAAGGCTGAGATAGTACTAGACACAAAATATTATAGGATTAATGCTTAATGTAATTCTTACAATTTGGTTCACAGCATGTTGTGTAATCCTTGCACCTGTCTTGGCCTTTATTGGTCATCCTCCAATCTAGCAGAGTAAGGAAGCGGTCTGCCTTTGTTTCATCTTTAATAGGGTCCGCTCAATTTTTTTTTGCTACCTGTGGGTAAGGACAATATAATATTTTCCTCAACTCCCAAACAAGGCTTGAGTCTCAGTTTGGGCCAGCATATTTGCTTGGCCCTGAAGTGTGTGTTATGTGCTGTCAAGTTATATCCAACCTATGGTGACCCTAGGAAGGTTCCTAAGGCATGTGAGATATTTGATGAGAGGTTTTACCATTGCCGCCACCCAGTGAGTTTCCATGACTAAGTGGGAATTTGAACCCAGGTATCCTAAATCCTTGTCCATCATCTATCCATTACTCCAGTGTCTTCCAACCTTGAGTAACCCAAGTATTCTTGAATTGCAACTCCCAGAAACCCTGGCCAGCACAGATGGTGGTGAAGGCTTCTGGGAATTGCAGTCCAAGAACACCTGAGTTGCCCAGGGTTGGGAACCACTGCATTACACCACGGTACAGTGTATGCCCAGAAGGAAACAGACTAATTCAGGGTAGCCTGTGTGGCACACACAGCTCACTCTTCCAACACTTTACTGCCATTTCTGAACTCTCAAGCCTCTGCTGTGTAAGGTGACCAGTTTATTCTGCCCAGCAGGACAACCTGATCTTCCTTGCATTTAGGGAAGTCCAGGCTATTTCTGTATTCATTCTGAAAACTCTTAATTAAAGTGATCACAAAACTCTCCAGGAAAAGAAACAATCCCCCAAACCCCAGCCATCCAATCCAAAATAACCAAGAGCGCTGCCTGTTACTCTGTTAAATACCCACTAGCTCTGGAGCCTTCTTATTTCTCTGTCCAGTTACTAGTCTCCAACACAAACATTTGCATCTTCTTCTTTTACCTTGCAGGATTGAAAGCAAATTTCATATTACAAAGTTAACCTGTCAGTTTCGTTTTTTAAATGAAAGCGATAAAATGTGACAATTTTAACAAAGCCCAAACCAGAGCTGAATTTCCATTCTTGCTCTATTCACTACTGTATTTGTGTTCTTTTTTTGCATATTTCATTATTGCTTGAGGCTCATGTCACTTGAACATCCAGTCTTTCCATGAGTAAGAGTGCACTTGAATTAATTAATAACAAAGCACCTTAATATTTATTGTTCTGAAATCATTCCTGAGTTGCTCTCGGCTGATCATATTTCAATGTGTGCACACACACTCTTCCTTTCTGCATTCCCATGATTCTCAGCAATGTTTTGATTCGCCCACTCATTAAGATTGCTTGGTTCCAGTGGGTTGCTGTCTAGCATCTTCTGCAAAACATGTGCTGTGTGCACTGCAAGGCTCTCTTTTATTTATTTATTTATTTATTTATTTATTTATTTATTTATTTATTTATTTATTTATTTATTTATTTATATCCCGCCCATCTAGACCGAAGTCTACTCTGGGCAGCTAACAATACTAAGAATAAAATAAAACAACAATATTAATACAATTAAAGATGGCAAAATAAATTAAGTATTGACAGGAGGGAAGGCCTGCCTGAAGAGCCAGGTCTTGAGTTGGCTCTTAAAAACACCCAGTGAGGGAGCCAGGCAGATCTCTGGGGGAGATTGTTCCAGAGACAAAGGGCCACTGCTGAGAAGGCCCGCTTTCTTGTTCTTTCTCTTTGGGCCTTCCTTGGCATTAGGCCCCTGAGCCGTTGAAATCAATGTGGAAATGAACGGGCAGCCAATGCAAGGCCGCCAGAGTAGGGGAGATATATTGATGTTTTCTCACCCCGGTAAAAAGTCTGGCCACCACACTCTGCACCATTTGAAACTTCCGCATCAATCTCAAAGGTGCCCCACGTAGAGCGCATTACAGTAGTCTAATCTCGAGACTACAAGTGCATGGACCAGAGTGGTGAGGGCCCCCACATCAAAATAGGAACACAGCTGGGCAATCCACCGAAGATGGAAATAGGCGGTGTGGATCACTGACACTACCTGGGTTTCCATGGTAAGCACCGGGTCCAGGTGTACCCCCAAGCTGCGGACCTCAGTCTTCGTGGTGAGAGTCACCCCCCCAAAAAGTGAAGGAGTTTCCCAAACCACCAATGTCTGGGCCACCCACCCTCAAGACCTCCGTCTTGTTCGGATTCAGCCTCAGACCATTCACCTGCATCCATTTCAATACGGCCTCCAGACAGCGCTGAAGGGACGAAACGACATCCACTGTTGTAGGAAAAAAGGAGATGTAGAGCTGGGTGTCATCAGCATACTAATGACACGAAGCCCCACACCTCCTGATGACCTGGCCCAGTGGCCTCATGTAGATATTAAACAGCATTGGGGAGATAATCGAGCCCTGCGGAACCCCACAATTAAGATTCCACAGAACCGATACACTCTCCCCAAGCTGTACTCTCTGGGGACAGTCCTCCAAGAAGGATCGGAGCCAGGCTAGTGCCAGACCACCAATTTCACGTCTCAAAGTGCAGTTTTATGCATTACAACAAAGCAAGCAGCTTCTTGGCAGTTAAAGGCTTTGCTGCTTCAGGAAAGCTCTCCTTTAAAGAAGGTTTTATTGTGGATTCAGAGGATGACTCCCAACAAAGTCATCTTTAATCTCCCTGTTAAAGATGTGTGGTGAAAGCAGTGAGGTGGCTGATGGTTTTTCAAGAGAAGGGGTTGGCAAAGAGCAGCTCAGGGACTGCACGAGCCTCCCCCCTTCCCCATTCAGAGGCTGCTTTTGCAGCCTCAGCTCCTGGAATCCCTACTGACTTCCCTCAAACTTCCACAATGAAAAAGAGGAATTGCTCCATCCTAGAAACAGGTGGCACTTCATTTTTTAAGTAGATTGCAGGAGTCGCTTTGCACCATTCAACACCTCGCCCAACATCTCTCAACATTCCAAGTGGGCTTCTGATGACTTCCATCTTTGTTTTGTTCTTTGTTTTTATTTTTTTGGCCATCAGTACAGCCCTGGAGGATTTGCTGAAGTTGTCCATGCCTACTGTAGAGCTCTGTTTGGGAAGCAGGAGATGGCTGTTTTCTCCTAGATCTGAATGCTGCTGATGTTCCCTCCAAGCGGTGTCCATGGTGCTAATCGGGGACAAATACTGCAGAATGGGACGTGTCAGGTGGCATAGGAGAATGGAGCTCATTCTCAAGTATGATGAGTTCTATATACAGTGCCCTGCACCTTGCCAGCAGCCCTTCCACTTACTCATAGGTAGGGTTGATAACCATTCATATTTTACTCATTTGTCTTATTCTTTTGAATCCTTCTGATCTCTTGGCCCAAACTGCTTGACAAATGCTCCATTGTAATGTGGTTTTAATGTAATGGTGAGTATTGCAGTAAATTGATTGATGGCTCTCATCATAACTCTGTGGCACTTCAGATCAAATTTGAAGGCACCCTTTATAATTGCTTTACACCTTCTTTTCCTCGGCTGTAGTCTAAATATTTCTAACTGGAAAAAGCATCCACTCTGCAATGTGTTGATGGCAGTGTTTCTCTTTCTTCATCAGGGAATGCCTCCTGTAAGATGTTGGAAGAGTCCCACTCCCTTTTCCAGTCATGTTGTTAATGGTGTATTTCATCTGTCTTCAAGTTACCTGTTCCCAAGGTCATGTTCACCCTTTCCTGACCATTTTGGCCTAGATGTGCTGGGCGTTAATGACATCTTTTCTACATCATCCCTGCAGTAACTCTTCTGGGCTCTGAATAAAATTATTCCCTTGTTAAATTTTGTTCCAGTAAAACGATCACATGGAGGAAAACAAGAAATTTTTAAATCTAGGTAAGGATAGTACTGTCTTTCTAAAAAGCTTCTGTTACACTACATATAGCATTTAGGTTGAGAGATGCTATGCTTGGGAAATATGTTAGTAAACTAACGTGGCTCTCATTTACAGTTTTCCAGCTTTTTGCTTTTTCTTCCAAGCAAAGATACCAAGAGCTCTTTCCTTCATTCTGAATTAAAGGTGATAATTCCAAGGTGCTGGAGAGGACTAGAAAATATACTGTGTGGAAATAAAAATTGGGATCCCATTACATTTCACTAAACACAGCAAGTCTTGCTTCTGAGATATGGCACGTAGGACTGGGTAATAAAGAGGTCCCAGCCTCCCTGTAGTTTCTGACCAAAGCTTTACTGTAATAATAAGGAAAGGATCTACATGATGTTGAAGCAGGCACCCCGGAGGAAATTAACTGGAGAAAGGACTTGGACACAGTCTTGAAAAAGTGTGAAACTCCAAGTAGTGCATTTATTTTTTCTCCCCATCCTTCAATTTTTCCTCTTTTCTCCCCACTATCAATACTATTTCCTGGATATCAACACAACAATTCCATAATGTTTTGTCCTCCTTAACCCTTACAAGACATTCTCAAATCACCATGTGGTTGTAATGAGCTGCAAAATCTACCCACCTTAAACACTACTACTTCTCTCGTTGCCACTTGTCCAGAATCCCTAATTATTCTGTGGATCCCTTCCTTGATGTGAGAGTATTCTTCTAGTATAATCAGATGCTATCACTTGATGCTGTCTTTGCCTCTTATCTGTAAAGAGATGTGTCAAGCAAATGATCCAACCACAGTGTAATGTACTTGACAGTCCCAACTCATGTGGAATTGCTTTTGCACATGTTACATTGAAATGAATGGCATCTGCCCTAAAGCACAACTGTGCTCTACAGTCTCCATTTTCCAAAAATGCAAGCTGGGCCAGAAAAGCGCCTGTTCAGTATTACCTTGCAAAACCTCAGCATTGGCTCATCAGATGACCAGTATGGTTATTTGGCAGTGGAATTTCTAAGTATGGCACAACATAACTGTTAACCAATTTAAGTGATTACGAGGATTGTTGTTCATCGAATTGATACAGAGATGGTTACTTTTTCAAAGCTAATTTTGTAAAAATAAAATACAAGAAAGAGAATTGAGATCACAATAAAAATTATTTTATTCCAGACAATTAAATGCATATTATTGCACCAAAGTAAGAGGGCTGGGGTGGTGACCATAATGCCTGTAGGAAGCCAAGAGTCATTCCACAGTGAAATACAAATTCTACCCATCCATCATGCTCTCTTGGCTGCTGCTATTTCAAAGAGCCTTATACTGCATAATCCTATTCACATTGACTCCAAAGTAATTCCCATTGCACTCAAGAGATTATTCCCATTGTGTATGAGAAGAACTGCAGCCCTAATACTAAAACCACAGACAGCCTGTAATGCACTAATATTGTAGCCACTGGCACATGAGCAGAGAGATATGAATGTTCTACTTGTGCCACTTATAACCATACAGTTCCAGGTTCTTACAGAATTTTCAAAAACCAGATTCATTTAAAAAGTGAAACAAAACTACCAAAAATACAAATTCAACCATTTAGACACAAGTGTATTTAAAACATCAAACACTGTTGCTGGAATTATATAGCTTCATAAGTCCAGAGAACTGGAAAAATTTTGTATGGAAAGCTATTTAAAAGGTTTCTTCCTGCTCTCCATTATATGCCTGTTTAAGTAGGGTAAATTATAAATTAAACCAGTAGAGATTTTAAAAGACACAACTTCCAGTGGCAAAAAAATACATATTATCAGATCAGCATATTAGAATATACTCATTTGGAGTTCTGTATTTTTTCTAAAAATAAAACACCTATATCCAAAATAGAAGTAAAATCTAATGTTAAAATCCATGGTAACCTAACAGAAGGAGCTATAAAAGGAAGTCAGAAGCATTTAACTATTATTTTTCTGTACCCAGACAATGTCACTTCTGCTTCACTTTTCACCACTAAACTCAAACATTTATGGTGATGTGCTCAGGGAAATGTTACAACTTCATAACTTTAGTAAAGGATAGCTGAAATCCTAGGTGCACTTAACTGGGACTCAGACCCATTGAACTCAAGAGGGTTCGCTTTTGAAGATTATTTATAGGATGGCACTGGAAGGCTAAATCTCTAGGCACATCTCCGGGAAGGGCAAGTTCCATTTACATCAGTGGGACTCGGGCTTAAACACGGTTTACGATTGTGTTCCATGGCCATACCCCTGTTCATAATTGACTTGGGTGTCAGTCCCACAAGAATAATTAGGACTTACTTTTGAGTAAAGATGGGTGGGATTGGGCAGCAAGCCTCTTGATCGCCACGTGGCAATATTTTCAAATATTTAAACAAGACAGGATCAATCTAGAAATAAATTAACTGGGAAGCGCCGCAGAGGCTGCCTGTCTCCGATTGCCAAGCTAACCGTCAGTGTGAATACTCGCTGGTGCCAGAGAGACCTGTTGCTTGAGCTGCGAGAAGTCAAACCGTTCCAACAGCGCAGTTCAGGTCAAATTAAGGAGGTCTCGGGTCTCATGGCTTTGCATGGGAAAGCTGAAATCAGTGGGACAAACAGCCCAGTCTTATATGCGCGTTTACTTAGAAGTAAATCCCACTGTTTCAGGGGGTTGCTTCCCAAGTCAGATGGCTAGGAACAGGTGGTTGACAGTCTTAGGAAGGGTTGGTTTTTACTGTGCTTTGCCAAAACGGTGTATTTAATAAAGTAACTTGGACCGATGACAGCTTCATTTTTATTTAACATCGCTTCCCCGCCCTTGGCTTCGCCATCCCTCTCGATCCTTTTCCCACGTTTGGAAGCGACCTCCCACCCCCACCCCCACCCCCACCCCCACCCCGCCCTTCCCAGCAAGCAAAGAAGTCCGTTGACAGGTCTCGAGGCTTCCTTTTTCTCCGGGGGGGCCAAACGCGTTCGCAGCGCTGCTGCTGGCCAGCAAGGGCAGGCTCTTCAACCTGGGAGCCGGGCGCCGGCCCTGCCGTTGTCCCTCCAGCGTGCGCGCCCTCCCTCCTTGCCCCCGCCCCCGCCCGCTGCCCGACCAGGAGAGAGGGGGGGTTCGGGGGGGGGGCGTCACTTGGAAAACTGCGCCGCCGCTAAACCCAGGCCGGAGGGCACCAAGTGGGGGAACTTGCAGACGCCGCAGGTGCAGAGGCTCGCCCCGCCCGGCAGGTGCACTTGGCTGCAGGGCTGCTCCTCCAGGGCCACCGAGAGGTATTTGCCGGCCGAGCGCAGGCTGTCCGGGGGGTGGTGGTGGGGGTGGGGGTGGGGGTGATGGTGGCCCACGGTGCCCGGCGTCAAGAGCACCGGGCTCGGGGCGGCGGCGAAAAGGGGCAGCCCCGCCGCCAGCAGCAAGCGCGGGGGCCCGCCGGAGCCGCTCATTTCGCCGAGGATCCGCCGGAGCTCCTGCAGCGAGCTGCCCAGCAGGAGGATGTAATTCCTCGCCAAGAGCAGCGTGGCGATCTTGGAGAGCTTCCGCCCGGGCGAGCTCTGGCAGTGCGCCGCCGAATAGGGCAGGATCACCTCCCGCAGAGCGTCCATGGCCAGGTTGAGGTCCTGCATCCGCTTCCTCTCGCGGCTGTTGATCTTGCGCCGGAGCTGCTGCTGCTCGCTCTTGGCCTCGCTCGCCAGGGGGGACCCGCCGGCCGGGAGGCTCCCGAGGCCCCGGGGCGGCGGCGGCGGCGGCGGCGGCTCTGGCGCAGCAAAGTCTGCCCGTCCGGCGACGTGCTTGTTCAGCAAGGCGGAGGAGGGCGGCTGCCGGTAGCCGGCCAGCTCGTACACAGGCGGCTGCCTCAACATGATCGCCTGCTGGCGGGGCTCCGTCTCAGAGGCGGCGGGAGGCTTTCATGATGCGGGAAGGCAAAAAGATCGCCGGGATCGGGCTGGGCGCCTTCCGCGAGCAGCCCAATCAGGAACCGAAGCGCCCCGTTTCGCGGGAAAGGGGGAGGGGAAGAGGCGAACTGGGGAGGGGCAGGCAGGACCCTCCTGCCATTTGGCCCCGCTCTGAGGAAACCGGTATTTCGCGGAACTCCTTTAAACCCCGTCCCGGGTTAGAGCAAAGGAATGACGGGCGCCAGCCAATCGGAGCACAAAGCTGGGTGTAGGGAAGTGCCCATTGGCTGCCAAACGATGGGGGCGGGGCTTCGTATTTGGCAACTGAGAAGTTGTTTGTGACGTTTCTGCCCTTTGGCCGCTCCGGGTGTTCCGCGTCGTCTGAAGTTCTGCACCCCAGCTTATTCCACGCCCTTAGATCAGGCTAGGGCGCCTCACCCCAAAAACTCCGAGGGAAGCTGCCCCACTCACAAGCATCCTTGTCCACTTCGATTTGCTTTTCATTTCTGGTCTTAATTTCTTCCACGTTAGTCGCTTGCAAGAATAATTGTACTTACCAAAGGACTAGAATTTATATGCTGTCTGTTATGTTTAGATCTCCCCACACGCACAGACATACACACCTTTTCCTTGTCATAGCTTGAAATAGCCTAACCGATCCTGGACACCTCTTGTTAATAAAATGGACAGAGCAGAGCTCACCTATCGAAATTGGATTTTAAATGGCACCTGTGTACCTGTATTCAGCATCAGAATATTCACCATGATTTATCAGCATTATTTTATCGTGATTTTGCTAGGTCTCCCACCCTCATTGATCCATTTATAGTTAGAACTTTTCTGTACCAAATGTGAAATGGTTCACTTGCCAAACTCTGCATATAAAGAGGTCTCTCAGGGTAAGTGAGATATTTAAGGAGTGGCTTTACCAGTTCCATTCCCCAGTCAGTTTCGATGTCTGAGCAGGGATTCAAACCCTGGACTCCTGAGTCTTAGACGGTCGCTCTTTCCACTACATCACACTTGATATCCCCCAGCCCTCCACACACTCCCCTTTTTTCAGGCCAAAAACTGACTTTGTCATTTCTGTAATCTTCCAAGAACTGCACTCTTAAATAAGTCATAAGGTTCTCCCCCCATGACTTAATATCCAAAATCCAGTTTTTCAAAACTATAATATACAAAATCTAATTTTTGAAAACGAGAAGTGGTTTGTTTCTTTTTTTACTTTCCTTTTTTCTTTTCTTTTTTTTTTGTTCTTGTTGTTGTGGGGTTTTTTTTGGAGAAAGGGGGTATGCATTTTTGGCTATTTGTGTGCCCCCCCCAAAAGGATTCTGGTGATAGAAAGTTATCTCCACCTTAAATCTGACAAAATTGCTACCCCCAGCCTGAACCTTGTTCCCTCAAGACATTTTGGATTGCAGCTCCCAACATCCATCTAACCCATCTAACTCCATTCAAAAGGATCCAATCTAGAGATGGCTGGTGGAACTCGAACATCCTGTTTCCAGCAGTTCGTTGGCCAAATGCTTCTGAGAAGGTCTCAAGCTAGACCCAAAGTCAACAGTGCTGTTGTGTTTCTTGCTTCCCATCCCTGTTCATGGCACTCAGAAACATCTATATCTTACTTCCATTTTCTAACCCTATTTTTCACTATCATTGTGTTACACCTCAACTGTAAATACATTTACAATTATAAAAATGTTATCCACTTCACAGGAACGTTGTTCCAAGTAAGTGTGCTCTCTGTCAGCTGCTTCTTTAAACATGGTTGCTTTTTACAAATTGCAGAGGCCCAAAGAAACTGGAAACATCCATTGGAACCAAATATAAAGGAGAGACACAAAAGTCTCAGGATTTTGAAAAAATTGGTTGTACTTTAAAAAAATGTCCTATGCATTTTGACCAAATCCATCTGGGAGAGCTTCTTCAGGGGCATTAACCAGCAGCAAAGAGGAGCAATGAATTGGTTACCATCACAATACATTCACAGGACATTTTGAAAGAAATTAAAATCATTTCTATAATATATGCAACCATCTAAACTGTCATTTGCACATGATCCTTTAGGCAATGAGGCTTTGGACTGGTCACTAGGACCCTGAACACATCTGCTGGGTCATGAATAGTTTTGTGGAGCTGAGAACCAGACCCAAGGAGGTCCTCATCATGTATTTTTCAATTATTGCTATGTACTAAATCTGGTTATACCAGAAAGATCTGGATGTCCCGGACAACCCAGATATTGTGGTTGCTGACCTTGAGCCAGACATCCTGGAGAGTGAAGTCAAGTGGGCCTTAGAAAGCATGGCTAACAACAAGGCCAGTGGAGGTGATGGCATTCCAGTTGAACTATTTAAAATCTTAAAAGATGATGCTGTTAAGGTGCTATACTCAATATGCCAGCAAGTTTGGAAAACTCAGCAGTGGCCAGAGGATTGGAAAAGATCAGTCTACATCCCAATCCCAAAGAAGGGCAGTGCCAAAGAATGCTCCAACTACCGTACAATTGCACTCATTTCACACGCTAGCAAGGTTATGCTCAAAATCCTCCAAGGCAGGCTTCAGCAGTATGTGGACCGAGAACTCCCAGAAGTACAAGCTGGATTTCGAAGGGGCAGAGGAACTAGAGACCAAATTGCTAACATGCGCTGTATTATGGAGAAAGCCAGAGAGTTCCAGAAAAACATCTACTTCTGCTTCATTGACTACACAAAGGCCTTTGACTGTGTGGACCACAGCAAACTATGGCAAGTTCTTAAAGAAATGGGAGTGCCTGACCACCTTATCTATCTCCTGAGAAATCTATATGTGGGACAGGAAGCAACAGTTAGAACTGGATATGGAACAACTGATTGGTTCAAAATTGGGAAAGGAGTACGACAAGGCTGTATATTGTCTCCCTGCTTATTTAACTTATATGCAGAATACATCATGCGAAAGGCTGGACTGGATGAATCCCAAGCCAGAATTAACATTGCCGGAAGAAATAAGCTATGGTTCTTCCAGTAGTGATGTATGGAAGTGAGAGCTGGACCATAAAGAAAGCTGACCGCTGAAGAATTGATGCTTTTGAATTGTGGTGCTGGAGGAGACTCCTGAGAGTCCTCTGGACTGCAAGGAGATCAAACCTATCCGTTCTGAAGGAAATCAACCCTGAGTGCTCACTGGAAGGACAGATCCTGAAGCTGAGGCTCCAATACTTTGGCCATCTCATGAGAAGAGAAGACTCCCTGGAAAAGCCCCTGATATTGGGAAAATGTGAAGGCAAGAGGAGAAGGGGACGACAGAGGACGAGATGGTTGGACAGTGTCATCGAAGCTACCAACATGAATTTGACCCAACTCCGGGAGGCAGTGGAAGACAGGAGGGCCTGGCGTGCTCTGGTCCATGGGGTGACGAAGAGTCAGACACGACTTAACGACTAAACAACAACAACTAAATCTGGTGGTTATACTGTACTTATGATCTAAATATATTCACTAATATGCCTTATAAATGTTCTGTTTCTGTAAGTGTTGAAAATGATAGTTTAGAATGATGATTGTATTGTACAGATGATTTTAATGCATCTAACAATATGTTCTCTGAATGTTTTATGGTGACCACCAGTGTTTTGTCCCTCTTTGCCTCTTTTGAATAGCCCCTGAAGAAGGCCACAGATTGATTTGGCCAAATTCATTGGACAGTTTTTTTTTTTTAACAAACTGCAATTGCCTGAATGTTTTGAAGAGTTTCCTTTAATTGTCACAACCACCAGTCTTGCCTTGGTGGCATGTTGAATGAACTGCAGTTTCTGAACTGCATTCAGTAACCACACTATGTTGGTAATTTGCGATGAAAAGGAATGAACTTGAGTAAAAGTTTTCTGGTGTGGTCCAACAGAATTTATTTTTACTTGTCATCACAGGGGAATAGTTCTTTACAAGCCTACCACACAGTCATGCATTTCTAATAGTAGCAAGTATTTTGGTAAAATGATGGCTGGATAGCTCAGTTAGTTAGAAATCTGGCTGTGAAAGCAGAGGTTGGGGGTCCAGTCGCCTTTGCATCCCAGAATAATCAGCCTGTTTGGCCTTGGGCATGCTGCACAGTACCAGGATGCTTCCAGAAGAAGGAAATGATAAACCAGTTCTGAGTACTCTGTATCTATAAAACCCAGAAAATGGTCTTCATAAATCAGAACTGATTTGACAGCACAGGATTATTTTGATAAAATAATGCCTGCTCATAAATTAGACTTCCAGCTAGTTTAATCCACAATGTCCATTGAACCTTAAAGGTGCTTGTTAAGAATGGGTAGGCATATCTGCTTCCTATGTTCTTCCTACTCTAGACCCTAAGAGTTTCTTTAGGAATGCTTGTGGGTTTGGGTATTAGTGATACATTTTTTGACTTTCCAAATTCAAATAATGGATGCTTATGGGTGATCAGTAGCTTTTTTTTTTTGAATTATGCAACTGGCCATGCAATGATGCAACAAAGCTCATGCTGTCTTCTGTGAGCTGTGAGCTGTAAATGGATTAACACTATAGATGTGTATCACTCTGACCCACTTGGAGGAAATAGAGAATATAAATATGAGAAATAAAGAGACAGAGGCTAAAATCCTGTTAGTTAGATCTACAAGTGTAAAAAATGTAACTTTTGGAAGTGAATCACCTTGAGTTAAGAAATCATTGTAGATACTGTCTGTTACATACTGAATTGTGTGACTTGGCACACAACAGGTAATGTCTACAGTGATTACTTAACTTGAGGCAATTTGTCTCCAAAAGTTCTTCTGCCTGCATTACATCAGCAATAGGATTTGGGCTATTTATTTATGTATTCAATTATTTCTCATCCTATCTCAGAAGATCTCAGGACTATGTACAGAGATTTTAAAAAATAAGCAATTTGACAGTTTGAAACAATTGAAATAGCTCAAATAGTTAAAAAAAAACCAATGTGCACAGTATATGAGAGATAGTTCAATCATCAATCAAAATGCAGCCAAGAACTAAAAAGCCTGAGGCTTGAAAGAGCAACTATGAGGGAACTAGAAAAGATCCTTAAAAGTAAGGATTTATTGTTGAAGACCAAAGGCAAGTTCATCCATACTGTGGTATTTGTAAACAGTATGTATGAATGTGAAAGCTGGATGGTGAAGAAACCTGACAGAATAAAATTATTCATTCAACATGTGGGAGGATCACTTTACACTCAGAAACCATAGACCACTGGAAAGACAAATAAATGGGCTCTAGATCAACTCAAACTTGAACTCTTACTAGAAGCTAAAATGACTTAGCTGAGGCTTTCATACTTTTGGACTTTTCATGAAAAGCTGACTCTCAGGAAAATAGAATAAGGCTAGGAAAAGAGGAAGGCTGAGCAATAAATGAAGCCCACAGCCTTTAGTTTGCAAGTCCAGAGCAGTGCTGTTACTGCTAGGACATTTTGGAGGTCATTAATTTGTAGGCGGTGACTTGATTTTATGAAGAAGCAGCACCAGCTACAACAATAACAACACAATGAACACTATATCAGTAGTTCATAACCTAGTCAGACCATGATCAAAGAATCATACAACTTTAAAGCTGGGAGGGACCCCCAAGGTTGATCAAGCCCAGCTCCTTACAGGAGCAGGAAATCTACTCCTAAAGCAGCCATGACAAGTGGCCATCAAGCCTCCACTTAAAAACCTTCATACTCTTGAGGCAATCTGTTCTACAGCTCTTACTGTAAGAAGTTCTTTATAATGCTTAGTTGAAATGGCCTCTCTTGTAATTTGGATCCATTCCTTTGAGTCCTACCCTCTGGAGCTGGAGAAAACAGGATTGCTCCATCTTCCACATGACAGCCCTTCAAATGTTTGAAGACAGCTATCATGTCACTTCTGAGGCCAGTTACCTCAAGCAATTCTCACAGAGTTTGTTTTTCAAATCTTTTATCATCCTGTTCACTCTCCTCCGGACATGTTCCAGCTTCTCAAAATCTATCTGAAACTGTAGCAGATTTTGAGTACATGGAACATGACTAATGCTTAGGACCTAAATGATTTGGTAACGAGACAGTTTTTAGCTTGGAATCAACATGGGGCCAGAGTCAGTGCCAGTCAAGGCTCAGGAGGAAGCATTCTACAACTCAAAGTGCAACAGCAGAGAAGGCTGGAAAACATGTGAGAAGAGAGACACAGAAATACAGAAGAGGTGTTAGTGATGCCACAGCCATTCTTATGCTGGAATGGTCTTAGGTCAGGACCATTCTCATGATCGGCCAACATCAATACAGACAGACTACATGTTCTGAAGCACGAATTGGGAACTTAAAGCCTTCCGTCATGTTCAGAGTACTGGACTAGGACTGGACTAGGAAAACCCAGGTTCAAATCCTCACTGGGCCATGAAGTTCATTTGGCAATGACTTCTTCCATATCGTTATGTTAGTGTATAAGGTTTTGTACAGGGTGGTTGCGCCCTTTGAAAAAAAAATCTTCAAATAGTTGCAATCTCCCAAAACATATACCTTAAATTGATATTTGTGTCATTGTAAGTGCAGTGAACTTACTTACAATGGGGTTCTAAAATCTGATATTTAGTATGCAAACATTTGTGCCTGCTAACTGCCACCTTTTTTGCTAAAAGGGTGAACATTAAATTGCTTTTGTAAAATCTGGATCCAGCTTTCTTTTTCTCCTTTTCTCTTTCCCTCTCATTGCCCAGTGTGAAGGAAGTCTGCGTAGTGTGCCGTCCTCCCAGGAAAAAAGAGAAGAAGTGGAAACTAGTTGTGCAGTAGGGGAGTTGATTCAATTGGAAGAAGAAGAAGTATGGAAGAATAAAGCCATAGAAATATTCTTAGCAGAAAGCCGACAAGATAAAAAGGGGGAGAGGTCAGATTTAATCAGATGGGACGATGATATAAAGGAGGAGGGAGGAGAGAGAGAGGGGGAGAGACGTGAGACGGAGAGGAGGGAGATAGGCGTGCAAACCGAAGGGAAGGTGGAACAAAGATATGGCCCAGTGGAACTAGTTCGAGAATTCCCTAACCTCCGAACCGGAGGAGGCTTATTACCTGATCCTGTCAACGTGAGGGATACGGAAAGGATTGGAGGGAAGACAGAATGGAAAATGGTGGCAGTTCCCCATTCCCAGGATACCGAGAAGAAGGTAACGTACGTTGGTACAACCAGTTACCTTCCCTATCTAGAAGGGAAATATGTGAAACACCCTTGTTGCGGGACAGTTTGTGCAGCCTTGAGCTTCCCCTCCTGGAATCAAACCAGCTTAAATCCCCTTGGGATGAAAAAGGAATAAGAGATGAGCAAGACGTTAAAAATCTGAATATCAAGAGTTATAAGTTGTTACCAGAGTTAAGTTTATTGGATCCATATAATGTTGATAGTTTGGAATGTAAAAAGAATAAAAAAGATGTATTTTTGCCGTTATCCTCGTCTTCGTCACTTCTTCCCGCCGAAAGGAAAGTCCCGCCTCCTTCTGACAAAGAACCCAATCACACCCAGTGAGTTTAGGAAAGCAAGCGTGGTGCAATGATTAGAGTATTGGACTAGAATGTTCAAATCTTAGATGGCCATCAAATCATCTGCTGAACTTAGGCCAGTTTCCTTCTTTCAGCCTGATTTTTTTCACAGGGTGGTTCTGAGGATCGAGTGGGGAGAAAGACATTCATATACAGTACATTACCTTGAAGTTACTGGAGTAAAGGCAGGATATAATGTAACTATCAGACAAGTAAAAAAAGACAACTACAAGTAAAAAGACAACTATTTAGTCTATCTTGAAGTCTGTCTTTAGAAAGTTTCCTCCAGTGAGTTGTTTTCCAAGCCCAGTTAGTTTCTGCACCACACTGTAACTATTGTGATTTGGTTTGTGGTGCTCTCTGCACTCTTCAGATGAAGTGAAGGAAGACATATTTCCAGAACCTTTGTTTATTTCTATAGGAGGTAAGCCAGGATAGCCCAGTGATTTAGAGTAGCTGGTTAGGAGTTCAATTCTCAACTGTGTCTCCTGGGAAAAGAGCCAGCCTGTGTCACCTTAAGCAAAATGTACAGTCCCAGAGCACACACACACACACACACACACACACCCGAAGAAGGGACTTCTAAACACTTTTGTGTTCTTTATACCTAGGAAATCCTGGTATGGGTTGATGTAAGTTGGAACTGACTTGACAACATGTGGATATTTTAAAGCCAGGATAGTCTGTTCCAGCAAAGTATGTGGCATCTCTAAGACCAACAGATTTATTATAGCATAAGATTTTATGGACACACGGCTCATAAGAGCTGTCAGTGGCCCTGGAATCATAACTATCTTAAGCCATTTTGCTGCCTAAGGTGAATCCCTCTGTGCCCCATTTCAGGTGCAGATGATGAATGGACCAGTACTTGCAATTTACATCAATATTGGTGATGCTGAGATACTGTCCTATAGCACACCTGAGGTGACTATCTAGTTGAGGGGACCTGGACAGGCCCTGTGGCCTATGCAACACAAGGAAACAGCCTACAGCTTAGGAGGAGGAACCAAGGACCGTCTCGGCTGCCCCCCCCCCCCCCCAGTTTCTGCTGTGTGAGGACACCTCCCTCATCAAGCAAGCACCCTCTGGAAGACACAATGTAGTAGCAGTAGGCCTGACTCCTGTTCTGGAATGTTTGCCAGAGCACTTATTAATATGAGCCTAGTGCTTCCAATAAAGTTTCTGATTTTGAAAATAGAAAGTCCCACTTGTTCTTCAAACTGAAATCCACAGCTGAGATTGCTAAATCCTAGATTCACATGTGAGCTCACTAATCAAGCTGTGAACTAACTGGGGGAAAAATATTGCTCCTGCCTCTTCAAACAAAAGCATTAAAACGTATTTCTGAAAAAAATTAACAAAAAGTCTATGATTATTGCAAATGTGGATTATTGGTTGAGATAAACGAGAACAAAGAAAGCAACAATACTGAAGCATGACACATTTTCTAGGTTTTAAAAAACTGTAAATACTTTGATCTGTGAATGCTTTGAAAGAACCTAATTTCTTCTTCAAATGAGAGGAAAATTACAGTGCACTTTTGTTGACAGACATACAGACACATAAATGCCATTGAAAACGATATCTATTTCCTTTTTCTTCATTTAAATAGCTTTAAAATGGGCAGTCAAACTTTCACTTTAGATTGCAGAATAGGTTTAAAAGTATGCTTGTGTGTAAAACGGCCAAGCTGCCTGAAAACAGTGTGGTTCAGTGTGGTGTGAAACTGCACGCACAGGTCTATAAAATCTATTTCAAAGAGCTGGCTTTCTTTGCAAGTAAAAAGGGAAAAAATATATTCTTTGAGCCATTCTGCGGCTGATAGCCGAAGCCAAACACTACAGACACTCTCCCCGATGCACTAAAAGGGACAGTTTGCTTGGACAACTGTGGCTGATTTATAGCAGAGTGCCCAATGTCATAGTCAGGGTTTTTTTGTGTGGTGGTGGGGAGGTTGCGTGCAAGCGCCTTTTGCAACAAAACACTGGCAGTGTAACTTAAAATCTCAGTCAGTCCAGCCTCAAAAGATGTGAGTGATTCTGGCTGGTGCAGCTTTGCTTCCAGGGTGTTCCAAATGGTTAAAATGAACCCTTTCACAGTGACACATGGCCAAGTGTGTTCAAAGAAATGAAGGGGGAAAACAAAGGTAGCTCTGAAGTCATTTCCCTGCACTGAATCCAGCCATCCGGTTCAGCTCTTTCCTCATTGAATAGACAGAATGCAACAGGAAGAACAGGACTGAAAGAGAACAAACAAGCCAAATGTACTGGCAGAGGGACCTGAGAGAGAAGGCAGGGGCAGCTTGGTGCTAAATTTCCATTCTTTGCCCTTGGAATGGAATGAATGATAAATTATAGCATCCAAAAGGTAATAAATGTGTTGGACTGAAGTGCAGTGGCCAAGTTCTGAGAGCACCTGCAAAGACAGGGGGAGGGTGGGCTTTGGAGGTCCTAGCAGCCCTCTCTTTATGAGAAGCAGACGGCCATACAGTGGACACAGAAGGATACTGTTCCCTGTTTTCCCTCATTCCTTTGCTGCTGGCTTAAAGTTCTTATCAATTTATGCAACGGCCATGCCTGCTGCCCTTCTGCATAAAACACTATTCAATCAGATTGAGAAAGGGAGAAAGGCAATGGATAAAGAAAAAGAACTCAACATCCGAATGTATCCCAGGCTGCGCTGACACATCCAATGCCTTCACCGGCATCCTTCTGCAGGCTCCTAGACAAACTTCCCACCAGAGCTGAGAAGATTTACTTTTCAAGCTTCCAGCTCTGAGTACTACCTGAACAGTATGGTCACTGGCTTTTTGAGGTCTGTTTATAAGGGTGTTCAATGGGATTCCAAAAGCTCCAAGCAAGCAAGCAAGCAAGCAAGCAAGCAAGCAAGCAAGCAAGCAAGCAAGCAAGCAAGCAAGCAAGCAAATAAATAAATAAATAAATAAATAAATAAATAAATAAATAAAGAAATAAATAAATAAAATAAAATAAAATAAAATAAAAGTTAAAAAAAGCTTTCCTAAGTTGTGTGCTTTGCCTAGCCTGGATTTGGTGTGCCAGCTTCCCTTACCCACAACAATGCTGCTTCCTCAACCTGCTCCGTAACCATGGCTTGCTTCTCCCTTTTCCTTTGTGTGGATTAAGGAACACACCTTATACAGTATTTGCCCAACAGATGCAATGATATTTTGTGGCAACAAGGCTAGTTTTGCTAAGGTGCTGAAATGCTACTACAGTTGAAAGGAAAAGCAGCAAATGTATCCTGACCCTAGTGGCTGACTTTGTGACTGTTTCCTCCAGACTGAGGCACAGAAGAGACATGGAAAAAGCAAACAAAAAGACTGTGTGCCCATCTGTGAGTGTGCTCCTAAAGCCAAGTTGGTCCCAGGGTACAAAATATGCACAAACACACAGAGAATTATTGGAAATAAGGTCACAACTTTATTGGTTGTAGCGGCAATATCCATGGCCTGGCATTGGGGATGGATCTACAGAATCAGGAGACCAGATGGTTAGCTCAGTTCCATCAGCACCAAATCCTAGCCAACAACTGAGTGTCAACCAGAGGCGGCCATCCACTGGAGGCCACACAGGTGCATGACCACTCAAGAACTCACTGTTTTCTGGGGGCAGGTCAGAACCTCTGGCTTCAGAGCCTGACGATGCTATCACCTCCAGGTCCCTTAAGGGGATTCTTCAAACACAGAGGAGGTGCACGTACGTCTGCACATGCCACCCCAACCCATGGATCCAACTCAATACCCACAACTGTCCCACTCAAACAATTGCAACAAGAATTATTATAGAATTATAATCAATTATATTCAGACATGCCCCTTGTGCTGAATACAAAGCAAGGGGAAACTATCCAGAGAAAAAGTGCCTGCAGTTGGCATCCTTGTCTCCTTAAAAACTAAGTAGGTGGACCAGAGGTTCCAACTGTGCCTCCCTCAGGACCACTAGCCAATGGAGAGCTGACTGGAAGGATGCCTGGACAGTGCAGCTCCTTGGGTCCCTGGTGCCATACTGGAACATACACATAGGCTGGCATGATGCCCCACATTTGACCTTGCCAGTCAGCCAAGGATCACTGCTACAAGTACAGTGGCTCCATAGAAGTCAGGGTCCTGCATTAATCCTAGCATGTTTTCAGTGTGAGAATTACTCTTTGCACAGGCCTGCTAGCTACTTTTTGTACATTGCTTTCCTGTTGTTGAGTATGGAGAAGCATATGGTAAACACAACACAATTCCAAAAAACATGATAGTCTTCTAAATACATAAAAAGGCAAGTTATGAAACCTCACTTTGATAGTGAGATTATCATTGCAGTTCTTTTCTGAGAGTTAATTCCTATTGAAACCAACAGGATTTTCTTATGAGCAGACACATTTAGCATCACATTGTAAAAATGTTAAGATAACGTTATATGTGAGTTTGGTCTACTGTATATTTCTTTGCAATAATTGCATGCATTGCAAAAATCTTGAATTATTATCATTATGCTGATGATGAGGATATAAGGGTGAGAAATGTGGAGAATAAACTCAGAGTGACCTCAGATACCCATTGTAAGTGTTGCTGTTTGCTTTTTTAAGAGTCTCATAATTCTTGATTTCCGCATGATGAACTCTCTCTCTTTCCCCGCTTTTTTAGATAGTGTAAACTTAGTCTGCCTCTTTTTTCCTTCCCCCAGTGCTTAACTATGTTGTATTAAGAAAGAATCAAACAAAACTTCTTATTAGGGAAAAAATATTTTGGGAGACAAATTGTGTTTGGGGGGATTATTTCTTGCAGTCGCAGGTGACATGCCTAACAAGTCCGTAGGAGCAGATGAGAAATTTATGGGCTGTTAATAAACTGCAACTAATCAGTGAATGCTGCTGGATTGTGCTCAAGCTGCTTGGGGCCACAGGTCCTTGGGAGAATGAGCACTTGCTCTCCCTTTATGTCAGCAATGCAGAAGCCTGGATCAGCCTCGTGGTGTCTGCGGTAGTGAATAGACATATGTCCCTCACACTGTCATGTAGCGTATTCAATTAAGTTACACAATGATAGCCTATACTCCTGAGGTAGTTTCAAACAAGACATTGTCACTCACTTGGTGGCAGAGCATAAAACACATTAAGGCTGTCTCTCTGTACATTAGGAACAATGTGTTCTCAACACAATCACTTTGAAACAGAAAAGCCATTAAGCTTGGCTGGGCTATAATATTGTCTTTATTGAAGTTTTTTTTTTTTAATTAGGAAGCCTAAAGGATATGGTTAGCAATTTACTGATAACTTTTGTCATTTTAGAGAATAAATAGTTGTCTCTCTGTGTGTCTCTATTCTCTAAAATAACTAAAAGCATTAATTAATCACTATGTCCCTTAGATCAATTTTTATTTTTAGTTATTTTGAAGAACAAAAACAGATCCATCCATCCATCCATCCATCCAACAGTAGTTCCAGGATATTTCATGGATGGAAGGCCTCCTGCCGGTAGAGTGAGGCATCCGGCCAGTAATTTCCATTGGCAGAACAGGGGAGCAGGAAGTCTTCATTATTCCCCCTTCCTCTGCAGTCACTTATTGTCCCCTCTCCAAATCTGCTCAAAAGTCATGCCTCCCCCCCCCCCCCCCAGAATAGAAAGTAGTGCTGGGAACACATTGCAGGGGCTGGTTGATAACGGTCTACATTTGGAAATGTTGATGTGCCAAGGTCAATGCTGGTGGGGGTTCTGGGGATTTGTAATCCAAAAAAGTGATTCTTATGGACTCTTGGAAGCATGAGCAAGTTGTGTTTGGGCCTTCAATATCAGCTCAAACATAAACTATACATGGTGGGGATCCATACCCCTGCTGGAAAACTGTGGCCAGAACAGAAGGGTGTGGAATATAAACCACACCATCACTAGGACTGTTGCAGCTTTGAAACTCTTCATTGGCATTTGGGGTTCAGGTTTGGAACCACAGGTTACAGAGCTCCCTTACTGTTGCAAATTTTGATTTGATTATTAAATCTGATTTGGGCAACTCTGTTAGGAGATCTCATTTGTCAGCAGAGTAAAAGAGTAACAGTATTCCTTGTGAGCATTTAAACCCACCTTATTGCCTATTCCATGGAGCAACAAACCAGGCAGAAGCTGAGCTTTAAATAAACAAGTACTAAGTTTATTATATGTTTGATAGAAAAATCTGTCCTAACTAGATGGAAGATTGTGTCTGAAGGCCTGAGTACATGGCCCAGGGGTGTGTGCATAGCTCAAGAAAGAGATGTTAACAGGCTGAAGTTCAGAAAGAACTAGGGGTGAGAAGACAGGAAGCAGCAAATTTTTATCTCTTTAGGGGGGAAATGACAGTACAAGATAGCCAATGAAAAGGACATACAGCTTACTCTGACTTCCAGAATGCCCGTATTAGGCATATTTGTGGAAAGGTGCAAGAGAGGTGATGCTCCAGAAGACTCTTCCAGCACTTACTTCCTCAACATGCCCATAGATCAGGCTTAGAGTTACATTTGTCGTGAAGACAGGATAATTAAGGTTCTTCTATCCTGGCCATCATAAGCCAGCAGGAGGATTGAATGGTCACAGTGCCAATACTCTGCCAATGACATTTCGCCAGCATGAACTGCATTGATGTGAGTAGTAGGGAAAATGTGTTGCTCTAAATCAAGAGTGTGGAACCTCTGGCCCTCCAGATGTTGTTGGACCACAATTCCTACAGTTGTTACTGGTTGGCCATGGTGGAAGGAGCTGATGCACACTGAAGTCCATGAAGGACCTTAGATTCTACAGTTTGGCCATGTCTTTCTGCTCTGTGGACTGCTGTATTCTATTGGCCATATTGTCCTAGCCAGTATTTCTTATAAGTGAAGAAAGAATAGACTAAAGCGGACCACAAGTGGTAACCTTGATCAGGGTGGTGCTCAAGCACAGCAGCAATTCCGTTTCCTTTTTCCAGCTCTGTCATAAGAGACATAGCAACTGTATGCTTTGCATTTTGGGTTACCAAAATTTGCCAAGGTTTTCTTTATTCCCATAGAAAACCTTATATGTCTCTAGGTGCAATTAAATTGGTGCAGATATATTTAAAACCAGTCATTTGGATTATTGAAACATTAGTTCAGTGACATAGTTCAACAATAAACAAAACCCAATGGGTATTAATGGGCTGAAGGTATACAACTGCTGAATCAATACCCTAAATCTAATCGCCAGTCACAATCAAGCACTGAATCATAAATTAGCCCTACTTGGAACTAGTTTCCTCTCATTGGAACTAGCTATTGGATTTGGCAATTGTGTGCTTTTATATGATTAATTCATAATTAATTAATCCTGGAAATGACATAGAAAAATTAAAACCCTACAGATGAGAGAGGGAAATCTGATTTGCTCTTTGTTTAATGATGGTATCATTGTGATAGAGAATCTGTAAGTGCACTGTGAGTCAGGTGATGCACTTGCCATGGAATATATTGTATGGTTTATTTCAAATGGTTAATCAATCAATGAACAAATTAGTTGAAAGACAGGTAATTCACTAGACTAAACATTCATGGAATGAGTTGACAGCCTACTAGTTTCCTGATTAGTGAGTAAAATATGACCAAAGCTTTCTAAACAAATCAAAGGACATGGCTATGTTAGTTTCAATTCAGGATGTACATTTTACTGAAAGTAAGAATGTAACAATTGTTTTTGCATCCCTAAAGCTCTCATACAATTCTAACACTGTGATCAATCTGCAGTCTGGTAACGTTTCATGACATTGATGGATCTCCTTCTCTTCTAGCTGAATCAAGACAGAGAATATGTTGAATGAAAAGGCACACTTCTTACATTTAAGGAGCACTCTTGTGCACTGGGCCTGATCCGATTGTATTGGTTTTGGCAGGGGAATACAATGATTGATGATGCCTGGGAAACTGAGGTCTGCTTAGGAGCAAAGTCTCTTGACTCAGAGGTCTCACCACAGATTCCCTGCTGGGGTAAGGACATACATGGGAAGGGACAATAGAACAGGGTGGCCCATCCGGATGGCCCCTTCACATGCATATGGTGAATTCTGACTTGACAGTTCAAGAAGAGGAGGCCAAAAGCTGATGGGAAATTAATTCTCAAGAGTTTGTCAAGACATCTCCAACAAGTGAAGATAAATGACAGAACAAAACTTCTAAAGAGAAAACCAAGAAAAAGGATGCAAGGCATGGAAGGAAACTCTGTTTAACATTTATGTCTATCTTTTTGAGGAACAGGTCAGTGGAAACAAAGGCTTAGAGAGAACTTTGTGTGTTCATATGATACTAATATTCATGTATGGTATTACGCACTTGTGGTTCAAGATGAATTTTGGAGGAATATAACTGTGGATTAATATAACTGAATTAATAAAGGAATAGTAATCAGTTGAAATAGTGAACAATCTTGTATACCTTGGTTCAGTCATCAATCACAACAGAGATTGCACCCAAAAAATCAGAAGACTGCGACCTGGAAGGGCAGCAATGAAGGAAACAGAAAAGATCATCAAGGGTAAGGATGTGTCACTCATGACCAAGACTACCATCTTCTACACTCTTGTATTTCGAACCATTGCATAGAGGTGTGAAAGCTGGAGAGCAAAGAAAGCTGACATGGGGAAAAAATTGATTTGTTTGAAATATGCTGGAGGGGAGCTTTGCAAATGCTGTGGACTGCCAGAAAGGCAAAGAAATGGGTCTTAGAGCAAATCAAGCCTGAACTATTTCTGGAGTCAGAAATGATGAAACTGAGGCTGTTCTACTTTGAGCGCATCATGAGAAGGCAAGATTCTCTGGAAAAGACAATAATGCTGGGAAAGGTTGAAGGAAGCAGGAAAAGAGGAAGATCAAATACAAGATGGATTGACTCCATTAAGAAAACCATGAGTTTTAGTTTGCAAGAGCTGAGCCGGGTTATTGAGACAGGACATTTTGGAGATCACTCGTACGTATTGTTGCCATAAGTTGGAGGTGACTTGATGGCACGTAACAACAACAGCAACAACAGTTATATTCTAGCTCCAGTATTCTTGCTCACAATACAGCAAAGTTCTTGCTTTTGAAGGGTTGGAGGAGGTCATCTATGTTGTCTGTCTGTCCACCCATCAACATCTAGATATCTCCCTCCCTCCCTTTCTGCATGCACACTCACATGTATGTTCTTGTTTCCTTCCAGGAGTTACTACTGGAGTTTATATATAGTTGGGGGCAAAAGAAGACAGACAACTGATTTCTTTCTACATGAGCAATGGCTCTAGATGGGATGTCTTTAATGGCTACAAGTCAGGCCATCTCCAGGGAAGGGGATGCATGGCTACATCCAAATCCAAGGATTCAGCCAAATTGCTCAGATCCAGTTATCTAAGGACAGCTTGGAATATGCTGATAGGATCAAAGTTTGTTAAATGTTACTTCAGTTTAATTTTGAATAGGTTCTGATGCTTCTTCTAAAGAGCACATTAGTTCCTGCCAGCACCAGATAAGTCCCCCCACTGAGCCAATGCAAGATGTTTTGAGCTTCTAAAAATGTAATGGTTAATTTTAATGTCCTTGCTGTGCCAAATGAGGCTGTTAGATATGGGAACTGAGCACCAAAAAGAAGAAGAGGAGGAGGAGGAGGAGGAGGAGGAGGAGGAGGGAGAGAAAGAAACAGCTTAGCCGCCTCCTCTGCTTTGAATAGCTGGTTGATCTGCAGAAATCAGCAAGTGAAGCTTTTCATGCACAGACACCAGCAGATTCACCTATTGCTGTACCAAAGGTGAGTTCCAAAACAAAGCAAAAGAAATTAAAAGGTGATCTAAACTCAGTCCCTCCAGATGTTTTGGATGAAAACTCCACAATCCCAAAGCATTTGTGGTGCTTATAAGGGATGATGGGAGTACAGTTCACACCATCTGGAGAGTTCTTTATCTCAAAGATGTTGGGGTTGACTGACACAATGTTTGGTCAGCTGGAAAGGTATCCTAGTCCTGGACTCATTCATAGAAAGTTATCCTGTCAAGGAAAGGTGATTGATGGACCAACAGAACTCAACAGGAAAGCCAAGAACCAAGAGAGGAGATTGTGACATGGCTTCTTTTAGAAAGCTACTCTCTTTGTAGACAATGTCTGCAGAACAATCAAATGGGACCACGTAAAAACAAAACTCAAAGAGCTGTGTATGCCAGCAATTTAAATGGGAGCTGTGGCTGGGCACAAGCTAGAGGCTTTATAGAAAGCTAGTCTTATTTAAACAGTTGTCACTCCTAGCTTTCCAGAGTTCCTCCAATATTTCTAGGTCTTCACAGCTTACTTTGCTAATTGCTGCTACCTGATTCTCTGCTAACATTCTGCAGGATAGCCAGGCATATCCAGATCATAGGCAGTGAATGAGGAAGAGACTTTCCCCCCAGCTCTGGCTCCCCCAAATATCCTCTAGACCAGTGGTTCCCAACCTTGGGTCCCCAAATGTTCTTGGACTAAAACTCCAAGAATCCTTCACCGTTAGCTGTGTTGGCCAGAATTTCTGGGAGTTGTAGTCCAGGAACATCTGGGGACCCAAGGTTGGGAACCACGGCTCTAGATCAAGAGTTGGGAGCCTCTGACCTTTTGGGAGATTTGGAGAACAACTCCCCAAATCCTTTACCATTAACCCTGGTCTAGCTTTCACCTGAATAAAGTCCATCGAAAGGGGCTGCAATCTGAAATAGAGCAGTGGTACTAAGTAGCGCCTTGAAGTTTTGACTCTTTCTTTCAAGAAGAACAAAACAGGAAACGTCTGACTCCATCCTATCAAGAAAAAATGCATAGCTTGGAAAAGTTAATTTTGGGGATTCTGTTTCTCAGACTCCCCCAGCCAGCACGACCAAGAGATTCAGGGAACTTTAGTCCAAAAATAACACTTCCAAGCTCTGCCAAAATGTATGTAGTGCAAGGTCAATTTGCAGTTTCACCGTGATGCAGAAGATCTGTTGCCTCTTACTTCTAATGCCTCCATTTCTGCAACCAGAAGCTTGCTTAACTTCATAGTTAACTTCAACAAATGACTTACTTCATGTAACACAAAATTGGTACCAGATCAGCTCAACAATAAGAGCTTTTGAGAAAAAGTTGAGAAGGGAAGCATAAAATCAGAAACAGCAGAGCAAGATGGTGATCATGTGGTTGCAAACATGGCTCTGTCTTCCCAAAAGGAAATGGGTCTATGATGCACAATGGCTGCTCCTTTCACTATTAGTATGTTCTACGTATGTACTAAATCATTTTGTATTATCTAAGGGTTCCCAGCCTTGGGTCACCAGATGTTTTTGGATTACTGCTCCCAGAAGACCTAGCATAGCCAATGGTCCAGGCCTATGCATTTAAGCAGAAACCAATAGGGCTTAGCCCATGATAAATATGAACTCAATTGAAGCCTTAGAATCATAGCGAGCTTTGTGATGTTTTATCTTTATTATACTGTATTTCAAGTGTATTACCAATGTTAATATACTTTTGTCATTTTCTGTATCTCTTTTCGCTCTGATTTCACCCTACAATTTTGCACAATGAGCATATATACCTGGAAATGAGTATCGTACTCCATGAATTTGAGGATTTGGATTGCAAATTAACCCTCAAAAGCCCATGCTGAAAGAAAGCTGTTTTGTTTTTTGCTGAAATTTACAGTGTGTGCCTCTCTCCAAATTCCTTTAGAATAATGGGAGCCAACAACATGTCCAACCTTGAGAGCAGCGGCCCTTTGCCATAATGGCTTACCAAACTGCTTTTCTCCCCTAAGCTCCAGGAAGCTATGCAGATGTATGTGTGCCTGGACATTCATTGTCAGGCCTCCCTCAGGCTAGCCAGATTTCCCACTGGGAAGGGAGAAAAAAGCCAGCTTGATTGACTTATTTGAAACTGGAACCGCTGCAGCGCTTGCTCCCCCAGCCCGCTGGAGCCAGGAGTATTCTTACAGCCATCTGTTGCAGTTTGCATCGCATTAGCACATTAACACCCCGCTTTACCTAAATATTATACTGTGTCCAGCACATGCAGGACAGTTAATACAAAAGCTGGGTTCTCAACCCCCTCCTCATCCATCCATTAAACATAAAGAAAGGCGCAGTTGATGCTGAGCCACCACACACACACACACACCCCACCACCACACCATTCCATCAATAAGAGTGTTTCCACTGAGCAAACGTTGCACTGAATGCAACATCTCAATCACAGGAGTGGAGCCAAAATAATCCATCAGTCTCCCTGTACCAACCGGTCTATGTTTTAGGAGCTGCTGGGGAGGATGTCTACAAAGTGTTTTTCATACCTGATGTGTGCACAAAGGACAGAGCTATCTTTGTCCTGCCTGTGGAACGTCTTCCCCTCCAGAAATGCAGTTAGTTCCATCTTCAGCATGGTATCAAGTTAATAATCGCTGGGATCTTATTGCATATTTACATCAGAGTAAATCCACTGATTTGACTTTCTATGTTGAACTGCCACTAATTAAAATAATAAGGGCAGCCATTTCCTGTCATGCACTGAGTCACACAAGTGTTGTGTGATAGGAAAGGCCTTTGCTGACTTCTTAGCTTGTGGCAGTTCTTTGCTGAAAATTATGCCAATATTAATCAACAGTGTAACTAACAGATTTCTGGCCAATGTTTTACTTTACCTAAACATTTAAGCTTAGTTTATTCTTTTCTATTGCACTGCATTTTAAATTGTTTAATCACTGTGTTCTGGTTTGTTATAATTTTATAATTATATTACCGTATTCAGATCCTGTTTTGTACAGTTGCCTGATGTTTTCAGATAAAGTGTGATGTTAACAATAATAACAAAATGAATATTAACAATATGCATATTAGTAACTCAGAGGTTCTCTAAACATATGATGCTTAAAAGCGGTTGATTCTCTTTTCCAAATAACTATTTTTATAGTGGAACTTGTCATCTCAATCACAGACAGCTGTCCATAGTTCACTGACACAAAGGCTGTGATTTATAGACACATAATAATAATTGTGTGCTGTCAAGTCAGTTGTGACTTATGGCAGTCCTTTTCAGGGCTTTCTAGGTAGAGAGTATGCAGAAGTGGTTTACCATTCCCTTCTTCTGGAGGCATCCTGGGACTTTGCACCTTCTGAAGGCCACACAGGCTGGCTCTACTGACAGGAGGCCCAGTGGGGAATCCAACGCCCAACCTCCAAAGCTCAGGCACCATTGAGCTATCCAGCCGGTTTATACACACATTGTTGTTGTTTAGTCGTTAAGTCGTGTCCGACTCTTCGTCACCCCATGGACCAGAGCATGCCAGGCCCTCCTGTCTTCCACTGCCTCCCAGAGTTTGGTCAAATTCATGTTGGTAGCTTCGATGACACTGTCCAACCATCTCGTCCCCTGTCGTCCCCTTCTCCTCTTGCCTTCACACTTTCCCAACATCAGGGTCTTTTCCAGGGAGTCTTTTCTTCTCATGAGATGTCCAAAGTATTGGAGCCTCAGCTTCAGGATCTGTCCTTCCAGTGAGCACTCAGGATTGATTTCCTTCAGAATGGATAGGTTTGTTCTCCTTGCAGTCCAGGGGACTCTCAAGAGTCTCCTCCAGCACCACAATTCAAAAGCATCAATTCTTTGGCGGTCAGCCTTCTTTATGGTCCAGCTCTCACTTCCATACATCGCTACTGGAAAAACCATAGCTTTGACTATGCGGACCTTTGTCGGCAAGGTGATGTCTCTGCTTTTTAAGATGCTGTCTAGGTTTGTCATCGCTTTCCTCCCAAGAAACAGGCATCTTTTAATTTCGTGGCTGCTGTCACCATCTGCAGTGATCATGGAACCCAAGAAGGTAAAATCTGTCACTGCCTCCCTATCTTCCCCTTCTATTTATATATTTATGTATTTATTTATTTATTTATTGCACTTATATGCCGCCCATCTAGACATTGTCTACTCTGGGAGGCTCACAACAGACAAGATAAAAACAGTTAATATATAGTAACAGTTTTACCGCAATATACAATGAAAACAATAGTTCAAGATGGGAAGAAGAAAATTAAGTAGTGCCTGGAGGGAAGGCCTGTCTGAATAACCAGGTCTTAAGTTGGTTTTTAAAAATGCCCAGCGAGGGGGCCAAACGGATCTCGGAAGGGAGTTTGTTCCAAAGAGAAGGAGCCACTGCCAAGAAGGCCCGGTGTCTTGTTTTTTTCTCTCCAGACCTCCCTCGGCGTTAGGCTCCTCAGTCGCCCCTCCTGACTGGATCGAGTGGTACAGGTATATCTAGGTGGGAGGAGGCGTTCCGCCAAGTATCGAGGTCCTAAACCGTTTAGGGCTTTGTATGTAATCATTAGAACTTTGAAATCAACGTGGAAGCATACGGACAACCAATGCAAGGCGGCCAGAGTGGGAGTGATATGTTGGTGTTTCCTCACTCCACTGAGAAGTCTGGCTGCCGCATTCTGCACCATTTGGAGTTTCCGCATCAATCTCAAAGGTAGCCCCACATAGAGCACATTACAGTGGTCTAGTCTTGAGATTACGAGCGCGTGGACCAGAGTGGTGAGCGCCCCAACATCAAGATAGGGACGTAGCTGGGCAATCCGCCAAAGATGGAAATATGCGGAACCGACCACTGACGCCACCTGAGTTTCCATGGTGAGCGCAGGATCCAGATGTATCCCCAAGCTGCGAACCTCACTCTTCGCAGTAAGAGTCACCCCCCCAAAAGAGAGGGAGTTTCCCAAACCGCTGATGGTGGGGCCACCCACCCTAAGGACCTCCATCTTGTCCGGGTTCAGCCTCAGCCCATTTTCCTGCATCCGTTGCAGTACAGCCTCCAAGCAGCACTGAAGGGACAGAACAGCATCCACTGTGGTTGGAGAAAATGAGATGTAGAGCTGAGTGTCACCAGCATACTGATGGCACAATGCCCCACACCCCCTGATGACCCCACCCAGCGGCCTCATATAGATATTAAACAGCATTGGGGAGAGGGTTGAACCCTGTGGAACTCCACAAGTGAGGCTCCACGGGACCGAGTCCCCCTCCCCAAGCTGAACTCTCTGAGGACGGTCCTCCAAGAAGGATCGGAGCCAGGCAAACGCCAGGCCACCAATTCCCAGCTCGGAGAGCCTCCTCAGGAGGATACCGTGGTCGACGGTATCAAAGGCGGCTGAGATATCGAGGAGGACCAACAGGGACGTTTTCCCTCTGTCGGCCTCCCTCAATAGGTCATCTAATAGGGCGACCAATGCCGTTTCTGTACCATGGGGCGGCCTGAAGCCCGACTGGAATGGATCCAGGGCATTTGTTTCATCCAAATGCGCCTGAAGCTGATCGGCCACCACCCTCTTGACTACTTTACTAATGAAAGAAACATTGGCGACGGGCCTATAGTTGCCAATATCATCCCCCGCCAAATTCGGTTTCTTTCTAATGGGCCTAATGAGTGTCTCCTTGAGGGCGGGGGGAACCCTGCCCTCAAGGAAAGACCCATTAATTATCGCTGTGGCCCATTCAGTTGTTATAGGCCTGGCTGCTTTGATTAGCCAGGCCGGACAAGGGTCAAGAGATGAGGTGGTGGCCCGACAGCGGTCTAGCGCTTTGTCCACAATATCTGGCATCACAGGCTGAAAGAGATCGAGACTCACCAGGCAAGGCGGAGCGCTGGACATCTCTGCTCGATCCACTGTATCCAAAAAAGGAGAAAGCTCCCGGCGGATGGCCTCCACTTTTGATTTTTAAAATGCTGCAAATTGGTCAGGTGAGATACTAGCAGGAGGCCCATCACTTAGACCAATTCCGGATAGGTTGCGAACTATATGGAAAAGTTCCGCCTGCTGATTTGAAGCCTCGCTTATCCGATCAGCGAGGTGAGCTCGACTAGCAGCCCTTATCTTGGCAAGGTAAAGGTTAGTCGCGACCCTGACAGCTTCCTTATTATATTCCGTCGGTTTCCTTCTCCACTTGCACTCTAGCCTTCTCCTAGTTTGCTTCATCGCTCGTAGTTCCTGATTAAACCAGGACGCAGTCCGAGCTCTGCATTGGAGAGGGCGTTTAGGAGCGATCATGTCAACAGCCCTAGTGGCAGCTGTAAACCAGCCTTCTAATTGCCAGGAGGTGATGGGACCAGTGGCCATGATCTTCGTTTTTTTGATGTTGAGCTTCAGACCATTTTTTGCACTCTCCTCTTTCACCCTCATTAAGAGGTTCTTTAATTCCTCCTCACTTTCTGCCATCAGAGTGGTATCATCTGCATATCTGAGGTTGTTGATATTTCTTCCGGCAATCTTAATTCCGTCTTGGGATTCATCCAGGCCAGCCTTTTGCATGATGTATTCTGCATATAAGTTAAATAAGCAGGGAGACAATATACTCCTTTCCCAATTTTGAACCAATCAGTTGTTCCATCTCCAGTTCTAACTGTTGCTTCCTGTCCCACATATAGATTTCTCAGGAGATAGATAAGGTGGTCAGGCACTCCCATTTCTTTAAGAACTTGCCATAGTTTGCTGTGGTCCACACAGTCAAAGGCTTTTGTGTAGTCAATGAAGCAGAAGTAGATGTTTTTCTGGAACCCTCTGGCTTTCTCCATAATCCAGCGCATGTTAGCAATTTGGTCTCTAGTTTCTCTGCCCCTTCGAAATCCATCTTGTACTTCTGGGAGATGTGTGTTATACACACATACATGGGAGTAAATTATATTAAAGTCACTGAGGTTGAGTAAGCATGCCTCATATTGGGCTGTCCCATTATCACAAACAGTAGCATCATGGAGGCAATGGTTGCATGACACAGCATTACACAGTGGTGTAACTGAGCCAGGACATGAGGAATTGAAGTGCCAGAATTTTTAATTATCAGAGATGATAAGTCATCTACTACCCCTTTAAGCTTCCCTGCTCCTCTGATCATTGCTTCACAGGAATGATCAGCTGGGAAAGAAAATGAATTTTCCAAGTAAACACAACTGATGAATCTTATGGATTTCTTCAGCAGATTGGTTAAATCTAAATAAGTTTGCATATTCATAAATAGCTTAGGTTGTTGAGGCTTATTCTCAGGAAAGAATAGGTTTGCATCATGAGGGTGTTGATTCACATGCCGGAAATGACACAAAGTAAAACTAACCTGATGCGATTGGAAGCATAATATGGTCTTACTTCTCGTTCTATAACTTCAAATGTTCTAATTTAAAGGCAGTATCTACAGAAAATATAATAAAGTGGTCCCTCTGGGATGCTCATCATTGCAAAGTCAGCAGGTGAACATATGGGAACAACACAGGGCTGATGAGGTTGGTAAATGAAACTCTCCTATATCTGGACATATTTGCTGATCCCTGTTCACTCTATTTCAGTGTTCAAGGGAGCTGGCAATGGCTTCCATGTAGCCAGGAACAGAAAGAAAGCTTTTGGGTACCTTTGAGTTCTCTCTCACCTCTGCCAATGAAAGACATTTCTATTCTGCTGTGATTGGCTTAAACAAACCACACTTATGAGGATAACAGAGTCTTAGAACTGTAGACCTGCAGGGTCACTGCAGATGAGTCCAATGGGCAGCCAATGCAAGTTTGGAACATTCCAAACTTCCTCAGCTAAAGCATTCCTGAAAGGTTGCCATCCAATCTCTTTTAAAATTCTCTAGTGAAGAATAGTTCACCATCTTCTGAGGTAGTTCGTCTCACTGCCATACAGTTCTTAACCAAAAGGAAGCTCTTATGACTATCTCATTAGAATCATTTGTTGTATTTTGAATCCAGGTGCTTTCTGCTGGGGGCCACAGAAAAGAATTTGTTTCATCTTCTGTGATAGCTTTTCAGATATTTGAATATGGCCATCATGTCACCTCTCAGTCTCTGCTCAGTCTTCTCTTCTCATAGAATCATAGAATAATGGAGTGGGAAGGGGCCTAATAAGGCTATCGAGTCCAACTTCCTGCTCAGTGCTGGAATCCAAATCAAAGCAGATTTGACATATGATGGCCCAATGTTCTCTTGAATGCCCCTGGTGTTGGAGCACTCACCATCTCCTGAAGTAATCGGTCCTGTTGTACTCCTCTAGTAGTTAAGAAGATTTTCCTGATATTCAGCCTATAGCTGGCTTCCTATAGCTGGAGCCCATTGTTATGAGTCCTGCACTCTGGAATGATTGAGAAGAGATCCTGCCCCTCCTCTGTATGACAGCCGTTCAAGTATTTGAAAAGTGTTATCATATCACCCCTCTGTCTTCTTTTCTCAAGGCTAAACATGCCCAGTTCTTTCAGTTTTTTTCCATAGGGCTTAGTTTCCAGTCCCCTGATCATCCGTGTTGCCTTTCTCTGAACTTCTTCCAGGTTAAACATTCCAAACTTCCTCAGCCATTCATCTTAAAGCTTGATTTCCTGATTCTTTTCCATCTTAGTCCCAGGGATAAAGTAGTACGAAGCTATTGCTGCAATTGGTAGCCATTTTGGCTTGCTACAGAAAAGTTACATATTTATTTGTTCTCATCCCTCAAGAGAGAGCCCAAGGCAGCATACCTGGCTCTCCTTATCTCCACTTCACAACAATTCTGCTAGGTAGGTCAGGCTGAAAGCTGATAATGTGTGTATGGCCGTGAACAAAGTGTGTCACCCTTGACGCCACAGATGATAGAACTGAGCCTTGTACATGACACAGGAAATTAGCTGCCTCGTGGTACCTAATGACTCTGAGGTGGCTGGATACCTGAGTGAATTGGAGCACTTGGCTGTGGAGCCAGGGAACAGGAGTTTTGCTCCCCACTGTGGCTTGTAGAAGAGGCAACCTGGATAGCCTTGGGAAAGCTGGGGAGTCCCACAGCACCCCTAAAAGGAGGGACTGATAAATCACTTCTGAATACTCTATATCTAGGAAATCCTGGAAAGATTGCTTGATGGCATATAATTATTATTCTTGGATGTTTGTACTACAAATCCCATCTGTTTCACCCAATATGGCAAATGGTAAGGGATTTGGGGAGCTGTAGGCCAAAATATTTGGAGGGACAAATTTTCCTACAGGGGAATTCCATCCATATTTTTGCAATGATAGGTCCCGTTGAGTTCGGGGGGGGAGGGCTTATAAATGGGTATATAGTACAGTAGAGGGTGTTCAGCCTTTTATCCTCCAGGAGGTTTGACTTACAATTTCAATAGTTCCTTAGCATAGACCGTATTGACTGGGATTTCTGGAAACTGTTGTTCAGATCATCTGGAGGACCAAAACTTCAGACTGCAATCCTACTGAACGCTGCCCTGAATTCTCACCTGCTCCTGCCCTCTCCATAGTACACTTGGGGTTACACAAAGGCTAACCTAAACCAAAACATCAACAAGGCATTTAATATTGGAAGGGAATCACTAAAGTGGAAGATGGTTTCAGGGCTCCTGGCGCTCTTTGAAAATCTCATAGCTCTTGCAGAACCATAGCTGGTCTGGAGACTATCCGGAATCAAGTCCTACTGAGTTAAGGGAGGCTGGCTCCCGGGGAAAGGCTAACACCCTGCAGCGCTCCCCATGCTCTCGTTGGTGTCAGGTTGAGGTTAGCAGAGGGAAGGAAAAACAACACTCTGAAAATGCTCAGAGGAGCTGCTTCAGTCTCATCCTGAACTCCCAATGTGGCCGGGAGGTCTTTCATCCAGGCGTGTCCAAGCCAGACTTGGCTTTGGAAAAGTGGCTGCCACTTGACGGGCTTACAGGATGTTGACGTTAAATGTATGAACTTCTCTTCTTCCAGGTTAAACCAGGGAAGTGTAGAGACAGGTAGGAAGAAGGAAAGGGAGGCACCCGTGCACAGGGCGGACGGCCTGTCAATTCTGCATAAGCCAATAAAGTTCATCGCCGTTTTTCCCAGAGGGCGGGAAAGCCTCGGCTGCACTCCTGCAAATTTTTGTTGTTGTTTAGTTGTTAAGTCTTGTCCGACTCTTCGTCACCCCATGGACCAGAGCATGCCAGGCCCTCCTGTCTTCCACTGCCTCCCGGAGTTTGGTCAAATTCATGTTGGTAGCTTCGATGACACTGTCCAACCATCTCGTCCTCTGTCGTCCCCTTCTCCTCTTGCCTTTACACTTTCCCAACATCAGGGTCTTTTCCAGGGAGTCTTTTCTTCTCATGAGATGGCCAAAGTATTGGAGCCTCAGCCTCAGGATCTGTCCTTCCAGTGAGCACTCAGGGTTGATTTCCTTCAGAATGGATAGGTTTGATCTCCTTGCAGTCCAGGGGACTGACTCTCAAGAGTCTCCTCCAGCACCACAATTCAAAAGCATCAATTCTTTGGCAGTCAGCCTTCTTTATGGTCCAGCTCTCACTTCCATACATCACTACTGGAAAAACCATAGCTTTGACTATGCGGACCTTTGTCGGCAAGGTGATGTCTCTGCTTTTTAAGATGCTGTCTAGGTTTGTCATCACTTTCCTCTCAAGAAGCAGGCGTCTTTTAATTTCGTGGCTGCTGTCACCATCTGCAGTGATCATGGAGCCCAAGAAGGTAAAATCTGTCACTGCCTCCATATCTTCCCCTTCTAATTGCCAGGAGGTGATGGGACCAGTGGCCATGATCTTACTTTTTTTTTATGTTGAGCTTCAGACCATTTTTTGCACTCTCCTCTTTCACCCTCGTTAAGAGGTTCTTTAATTCCTCCTCACTTTCTGCCATCAGAGTGGTATCATCTGCATATCTGAGGTTGTTGATATTTCTTCCGGCAATCTTAATTCCGGCTTGGGATTCATCCAGTCCGGCCTTTTGCATGATGTATTCTGCTTATAAGTTAAATAAGCAGGGAGACAATATACAGCCTTGTCGTACTCCTTTCCCAATTTTGAACCAATCCGTTGTTCCATATCCAGTTCTAACTGTTGCTTCCTGTCCCACATATAGATTTCTCAGGAGATAGATAAGGTGGTCAGGCACTCCCATTTCTTTGAGAACTTGCCATAGTTTGCTGTGGTCCACACAGTCAAAGGCTTTTGCGTAGTCAATGAAGCAGAAGTAGATGTTTTTCTGGAACTCTCTGGCTTTCTCCATAACTCAGCGCATGTTAGCAATTTGGTCTCCAGTTCCTCTGCCCCTTCGAAATCCATCTTGTACTTCTGGGAGTTCTCGGTCCACATACTGCTGAAGCCTGCCTTGGAGGATTTCGAGCATAACCTTGCTAGCGTGTGAAATGAGTGCAATTGTACGGTATTTGGAGCATTCTTTGGCACTGCCCTTCTTTGGGATTGGGATGTAGACTGATCTTTTCCAGTCCTCTGGCCACTGCTGAGTTTTCCAAACTTGCTGGCATATTGAGTGTAGCGCCTTAACAGCGTCATCTTTTAAGATTTTAAATAGTTCAACTGGAATGCCATCACCTCCACTGGCCTTGTTGTTAGCCATGCTTTCTAAGGCCCACTTGACTTCGCTCTCTGGGATGTCTGGCTCAAGGTCAGCAACCACACTATCTGGGTTGTCCGGGATATCCAAATCTTTCTGGTATAATTCCTCTGTGTATTCTTGCCACCTCTTCTCGATGTCTTCTGCTTCTGTTAGGTCCCTACCATTTTTGTCCTTTATCATGTCCATCTTTGCACAAAATGTTCCTTTAATATCTCCAATTTTCTTGAACAGATCTCTGGTTTTTCCCTTTCTATTATTTTCCTCTATATCTTTGCACTGTTCATTTAAGAAGGCCCTCTTGTCTCTCCTTGCTATTCTTTGGAAGTCAGCATTCAATTTTCTGTAACTTTCCCTATCTCCCTTGCATTTTGTCTCCCTTCTCTTCTCTGATATTTGTAAGGCCTCGTTGGACAGCCACTTTGCTTTCTTGCATTTCCTTTTCTTTGGGATGGTTTTTGTTGCTGCCTCCTGTACAATGTTACGAGCCTCCGTCCATAGTTCTTCAGGCACTCTGTCCACCAAATCTAGTTCCTTAAATCTGTTCTTCACTTCCACTGTGTATTCATAAGGGATTTGGTTTAGATTATACCTGACTAACCCAGTGGTTTTTCCTACTTTCTTCAGTTTAAGCTTGAATTTTGCTATAAGAAGCTGATGATCAGAGCCACAATCAGCTCTGATTGTGGTCTTGTTTTTGCTGACTGTATAGAGCTTCTCCATCTTTGGCTGCAGAGAACAAAATCAATCTGATATCGGTATTGCCCATCTGGTGATGTCCATGTGTAGAGTCGCCTCTTGTGTTGTTGGAAAAGAGTGTTTGTGATGACCAGCTTGTTCTCTTGACAAAACTCTATTAGCCTTTGCCCTGCTTCGTTTTGAACTCCAAGGCCAAACTTACCTGTTGTTCCTTTTATCTCTTGACTCCCTACCTTAGCATTCCAGTCCCCTATCATGAGAAGAACATCTTTCTTTGGTGTCAGTTCTAGAAGGTGTTATAAGTCTTCATAGAATTGGTCAATTTCAGCCTCTTCAGCATCGGTGGTTGGTGCATAAACGTGGATTACTGTGATGTTGAAAGGTCTGCCTTGGATTCGTATTGAAATCATTCTATCATTTTTGAGATTGTATCCCAGTACATCTTTTACCCACTCTTTTGTTGACTATGAGGGCTACTCCATTTCTTCTACGGGATTCTTGCCCACAATAATAGATATTGTAATCGTCTGAATTGAATTTGCCCATTCCCGTCCATTTTAGTTCACTGACGCCCAGGATGTCAATGTTTATTCTTGCCATCTCCTGTTTGACCACCTCCAGCTTACCAAGGTTCATAGATCTTATATTCCAAGTTCCTATGCAGTATTTTTCTTTGCAGCATCGGACTTTCCTTTCACTTCCAGGCACGTTTGCAGCTGAGCGTCCTTTCGGCTTTGGCCCAACCACTTCATTAGCTCTGGAGCTACTTGTACTTGTCCTCCGCTCTTCCTCAGTAGCATGTTGGACGCCTTCCGGCCTGAGGGGCTCATCTTCCAGCGTCATATCTTTTAGCCTTTTGTTTCTGTCCGTGGAGTTTTCTTGGCAAAGATACTGGAGTGGCTTGCCAGTTCCTGCTCCAGGTGGATCACTTTTAGTCAGAACTCTCCACTATGACCTGTCCATCTTGGGTGTCCCTGCATGGCATAGCCCATAGCTTCTCTGAATTACTCAAGCCCCTTCACCATGACAAGGTAGCAATCTGTGAAGGGGCAAATTAGGGGACGGCGATTCTGCGGCGATTCTGCGGCTCCCTAAGCCTTAGGGCCTAAGGAACTTGAGACGCCCACGGGAAGAGGCTCCATGAAACGCTACGAAACTGATTTTGGAATCGACGTGAATGGGACGTGGGCACTTTGAGATCCATCTTGGGGAGCTCGAAGCCACACGCCGCTGCCTCCGAAGGTCATGGTCACCTTAAGGGCAAAGCCTCAGTCTAAAGGGTTCCATTCGATCTAACGCCAATTAATTTGGGGAGGGGAGGAGTTCCCAGACCACAGCAGCTGACGATCCTCAAAGGAAAAGACTTTGGCAGCCGCTTCAATGACCGGACAGAGGAAAAGTGCAAGGAGGCCTGCCCAGTTTTTGTCTCCACAAGGGCTGCCTGTCCCAGTACGGTCTGTGTCTTTGGACACCTGCCTGAGACCCCTGACATCTACTAAAAATAGCTTTTTTTAAAAAAAAAAAGTAGTACAAGTCCAGCCTCCTCTCTCAGTGTTTCTCTATGCAGAACAAGCTTCACCCTCGAATTTCTGTCTTCCGTGTAGCTTCTATGGGAATCCCTCAGGCAACAAATTGTTATGTGCCGTCAGGTAGCCTCTGACTTATGACGACCCCATGAACAAGCAGTCTCCAACTGCCCTGATCAGCTCTTGCAAACTCAAGCCTGTGGATTCCTTTATGGAATCAATCCATCTCGTATTCGGTCTTCCTCTTTTCCTGCTGCCTTCCACCTTTCCCAGCATTATTGTCTTTTCCAAAGAATCCTGCCTTCTCATGATGTATCCAAAGCAAGACAACCTCCGTTTCATCATTTTTGCCTCCAGAGATAGTTCAGGCTTGATTTTATCTAGGACCTACTTGTTAGTCTTTCTGATAGTCCAGGGTATCTGTAGAGCTCTTCTCCAGCACCACATTTCAAACGAATCAATTCCCCCCCCCCTTTTAGCTTTCTTAACTGTCCAGCTTTCACACCCATACATGGTGATCAAATACTGAGACTGCAGAGCACACCCATGAGACTATGATCTAAAATACACAAGCTGGAAAATCAGTTCAAGAGGGCCTGGAGTCGAATAGAAGTTGCCAGAATTAGTTTCTTGCTCCTTTTAAGAATCTTTGTTGTGGAGCTATCTATCTGCTGGAAGTTTTTACTTAACTTCCCTTGATCGGTTTCACTAATTTTTAGGATAACTGCTCCGGAATCCTACTTGGGGAACTGTTTGGTGAAATGTTGACGGGGTTGGTGGTGAGAGAGTGGCGGGAGGGGGCATGGATCGAGCTGAACAGGAAGATGTGACTACTGTCTGGCAGTCGGAAAGTCAGCCGGCGTTGCTCTCCGCATGGCTGCATTTGTCAGGCGAATGCTGCACCAGCTGAGTTGCCCTGCCGTGCCAATGACTCAGGTCCTCGATGGCAAGCGGGATTGGGGAACGGGTGGCCGGCCAGAGACTGTCGGATTAGAGGTCCCATCATCCCTTGTTCCCTCGCCATCGATGACGCTGGCTGGGGCTGCAGGGAGGTGGAATCCCTTCCGCTCTATGACAAGGAGTGGGGTGAGAGGAAAACACTATCGTGGAAAAAAGACCAGACCGGACATTTGCCACAGCTCATGCGACTGTTTTAATCCGACGATCCTCCCTGGCTCCGCTTCTGGGTGGCCGGCACCTCGGGTTCAGGAGCAGAATTGTCAGGAGAACAACGTGGGTGACCTGCGTGCGCGTCTGTGTGTGTTCGGTTTCTCGAGTTTTGGCCGAGGCATAATTGAGCTGCGATTCCCCAACCCAGCTACGCCGATAAACGACTGCATTTCACCTGGCCCGGCCCACCTGCAGCTGTCCGCGCCTCCTTAGGCTGGGAGACCAATCTGTCTCCTTTCTGAGGTCGGGATCCTCTGGGGTGAGACTCCGCATTGCGTGATCCGTGATTCATGGATTTCTCTGGGATTCCCCTCCAAATAACTACAGGCGACGGTGCACGATCTACCCTATGCCCGTTTACTCGGAAGTCCCACCGGGGTGCTTCTCTTTTGCCCAAGGACTCCACCCGCTCCCGATTAAAAGGCACTGTGTAGAGAGATTCGACCTTTTTGCCTCCGTGGATTTTTGTGAGGCAGGAAAAGTGACAGAAGGAATAAGGGAAGGCTGCTTATTGATCCTCCCTAAACTTCAGTGACTAGAGCAAACTGAAGCTACACCATCAGTCTAGAACAGTCGTTCCCAACCTCGTTTCCCCAGATGTTCTTGGACCACAACTCCCAGAAATCCTGTCCAGCACAGGTAGCAGTGAAGGCTTCTGGGAGTTTTAGTCCAAGAACATCTAATCCAAGGTTGGGGACCAACACAGGCAGGGAGTGTGAACTGGAGGTTATCTTGGACTACAACCGTTCAGAGGTTCAGAGGATTGCAGTTCGGACTCTGAAGGAAATTTCACTGACTGCGAGAGCCCTTACTCCCAGTTAAGAGTGTATGAGGTTGTGGAGTACAGGCAAATTCCAATTCTTAGTCCCAATTAGAATTGCCTCTCTAAATTAATAAATAATAATTATAACTATGTCCCTTGCATTTGATTCTGACTGAGGGCAACCCAGGGTTCATCAGGTATGAAGTACTCGGAAGGGGTTTATCCTGTAGTATAGGGGACAGAGCTTGAGACAAGACTTCCCATGCCAGTTGGTCTTGGAAACTCACTGGGAGCAGGTTTGGTGAGGTACCAATGGTAAAACAACTCTTTGAATATTAAACATACCTCAAAAACTCTACAAGGGTTGCCATAGATTCAAACAGACTTACCTGGATATACTACACTTTCTGGGATTCTGCAGTGCGCTGAAGGTTGCACAGGTGGGCTCTTTTCCCAGGAGGTAGGGTGGGCAACCTAACTCTAGAAGCTTCTCTGTAGGTAGGTACTCCATCTCTAGTAGTAGTAGGCATCCTTCAGTCTCAAGAGACTATGGTAATGTGCTCTGAATAGAGATCTTGGAACAGCGTCTAGTGTGGCTGAGAAGGCCAATTCGAGAGTGGCAATCCCTTCCACACTGAAGACAAATACAATCTGTCCCCTGTCCAGCTCCCTGATTTTGCTGGTTTCAGGACTGCCTCTTTGCCTCGGCCTGCTGAACAAGTGTCTCTTCAAATTGGGAGAGGCCGTGATGCACCGCCTGCCTCCAGGCTGAATGCTCAGATGTCAAGGTTTCCCATCTGTTGAGGTCCATTCCTAAGGCCTTCAGATCCCACTTGCAGATATCCTTGTATCTCAGCTGCGGTCTCCCTCTGGGGCGCTTTCCTTGCAGGTACTCCAACCCACTGGGCTATCCAGTGAGCAGCCCAGTAGATTCCAACTTATAGTGACCCTCAGAGGGTTTTCTAAGTATAAAGTACTCAGAAGCGGTATATCAGTCCCTCCTTCTGGTGGTGCTCTAGGACCCTGCAGCTTGCTCAATAGTGCACAAATAGCAGAGAGTGAAACTCCATCAGCCACATGCAGCCCTGGTGGTCTTGATTAGCTGATTCCCCAGGAGGCTGACTGCTCTCCAGTCATATGCTCCACTCCACTGAGCTATACTAGAATCTTTAAATTGATGGGACTTGTTAGATCTATAGTTGTGTAAATCCCAATGTCTCTGCTTAGATGGGGCTGGGATTTAAATTTAGTCTTAAACTGCGAAGACCTGGCCCACCCAGAAGAAATCTACTGGCTTTGTCAGGTGTGTTTCAATTGGGTTGGGAGTGTGGAGAGAAAAATATCCCTACAATGACTTTCTTTGGAACCGAATGAATGAGGAAGCCCAGAATTCTGGCCTGCAATGCAACCAGCTCTTGGCAGTAAAGAATCTGCCCAACCAGCTGTACGCTTTGTGAGGCCAACCAACAACACTCCTCTGTTGAGCTTTTGGTCACATCAACAGCATACAGAGAGAAAAGAGGGCGGGAAAGAGAAAGAGAGTCCTAAAATCCTGTGGAACCGGAGGGTGTTTTCACATATGAGGCTCAAAGCATCCCTTAGACGCTTGTCAAAATCTTCAACTACTCCAGCAGTACTTCACCCTTGTCCACCAAGAATTTTCCTTCCAGGCTTCACATCTCATTGGCAACCTTCTTTGCTTGCAACAAATAGCCTTGAGGCCCCGTCTACCGGGCAGCAGAGTAAGATCAGTCCTCTCACGAGGCAGATGGAGTCCTGTGCCCCAGGTAGCACTTATTTGATTTGTACTAAATGGGGAGGGGAAAGAGGCAATTGTGGGTTTTGTCTGACTCATGTGCCAAAATAGCTGAGTTGGGTTTAAATTGTTACTTGATCAGGCAATTGTTACTTGGTCAGCCTCAGGCAGAAAATGTCTTGAGCTCAGTTCATAATGCTGCAAAGCTGCATTTTAAAATGCTCCTATCTGTTCACACATATACACAAACACTGCTTCCTTAGGGAGATCTGGTCACTAGGCTGTTCCATCACTTCTCTCGCCTCCCCCCCTCCCCCCCAGATTCTGCGAGTCTTCCTTCAACAGCTCCATCACGCCATCACATTCGGTAAGCACGAGGAACCCACAGGTCCTTACCAAGCCTCTTGGGGTTTAATTTTTGTTGATTATCATGTTTCTTGGTCTTTTGTTTCCATTTTTTTCTTTGAACCTACAAGCATATCTCTGATTGCTTAGATAGTCCCCACGAGTGTGTAAAAGAGACTCTCCCTTATGTGGGGCTATCCACCTCCTGTGGAAGTGGATAGCCCCAAAGAAGGGAAGTAGATAATGTTAAACGGTTTTAACATTATTTTAACATTGGCTACTAGAGGAAGCAAGGGATCAAGGGAAGACAAAGCCCACCGGAGCTTTGCGGGGTTACAATCCTCAGGTCAGAGCTTCGAAAGAGGCATTTGGGCTCAATGCTTCGCACACATAACTAGGAGGTGCCGGGTGAGAGAGTCTCATTCACCCACAGTGGGGCTTGCAGCTGGAGGGCCATTCTCCACCCACCACGGCGAGCCACGCAGGGGGCCAGCAGCATCCGAGTTTCGCTAAATAAGCAGGTACGCCTTTGAGGAAGATGGGCGGTGGTTCGCCCAGGACGTGGGAGAATGGACCTTAGCCGCAAGAGCCACATACATCACTTGCAATTTGGAACAATCGCAGCATCAGAGAAAGAACTGCTTTTGAAAACTAAATGGTGTTAAATTGCTTTTCGCATTAAGCGTCCAGTGGAATGTTGCGAGCAGAAAGCAACGTCGCAGGATTTAACTTTCGAAAGCAATGCGTGCAAGGCGATAAGTGTGATTTGCTCATGTTCTCATTTTCATTCCAGGAGACACCCGGCTTTAGTTGCATCATAGGAAGCCGAGTGTAGGTACCACCTAGTGCAAGGGCAGCATAGACCGCAAATCTGAATGGTAAAAAAGGGGAGCTTTCTCCGACGAGGGTTGGGAGGGCTATTTGTGCACTTCTTATGTCCTGTTTACTCTGAAATCCACCTTTCTCCTTGAACTGAAAGAAGAAGAAGAAAAAATTACAGCCAGATCCTGCACCGGTGGGAATTTAACAGCTTTTCTTATGAGACCTGAGCCTCGAAATCTGGGACCTGTTACAGCTCGCTAAACCCCTTAACGAGTCCTTCCGTAGAGCAGATTGGAGGAGGCGTTTCGCGTTAGTCAGACTCCCGGGGATTAGAACTCGGGGCCCTACCCCATGGAAACGTGATCTCCAGGGGCTGATTGCCGAACAACAGGTGCTGAAGTTTACGGCTACCTAGAAAGCAGACCTTCTTTGGGACTTGGAAACTCACCCCAGGCAGCAGTGTAATGTAGGGAAGCCAAACTTTGCCCATGCTCAGAAACGCTCGGCGCCTAAATGTACGCCTTAAAAATAATTTATTTTCAAATGGGTGCAACGAAACTGCAATAAATTCACCTCTCGTGTCCCCTAGTAATCTAACAATTGTGTAAGAGTTGCATGAATCAATCAGACAATGATTTTTTGAAAAGAGTTATTCAAATCTACCCCTTAAAGTTTAGGGATAGCGGGAGGAACCATGGAGGAAGAAATTATTCCCCTTCCCCTGCAACGAAAAGAGTCGTTTTGGTCGAAACAGACAGAATGAGCGCTAGAAACTTGGAGGAAGTAAGCAATAAATTGAAAGGACAAGATGATGGTGGTAAAGCGCCCTGTGTTAAATAGAAGCTAGCAGTTTTCTAATCTGTGCTAGCGTCAACCACAAGACAGTTATGTCAAAAAATAAAGAAATCTGGAGTTATCTGACAAGGTCGGCTCTGTAATTGCGAAGAGTAAGCCAGCCGCCTCAGGCAGCAGATTGAGGGGGCGGCAGAGAGGGAAATAAATTGTTAGTCGTTTAACTTGTTGCAATTGTATTTTTGAGGACGGAATAGATGAATGCGTGGGACTTCCTGCCTTCTGGACCAAATTCTAGCTGTGAAATATGTCTTTTGACGGGCAGATTATCATTGCTATTTTTCAGCCGGCAGCAAAATGTCTTGGGCCGGCCTGCTGAACTAGATTTATTTCAGTATCTATAGTTTATAGACTTACTGGAAGACGCCTGTTTTTCTCCTGCCCATATGCTATCTCCACTCTTTGCGCTTTGCGGGGTTTTTGTGTGTGTTTTTTTTAATAATTTCTCTGCCGCCTTGGGTGCCCTAATTAGGGGAAAGACGACTTAAAAATAAAATAATCACTATGCTTCCCCTCTGATCCTGGTAGCAGGTTTCACCGATTTCAGCGGAACCTCCCTACTTTTTAGGGTTGAAAGCCGCTGATTTTAGCTGTTGATTGAGAAGCAGCAATCTTGAGCGTTGTTGCTCGCCAGTAAACCCCACTGAAGTCAATGGACCTTCTTGGTCCCTTCCCCCCCACCCCCACAAGTAATCCCTCAGTGCTCCTAATCAGGGCAGCCAGTGGAAGTGAGAGGAGCCTGAAAGTGAGCCATCTGGAGACCAGTTTGCACCGGAAGCCCTCGAATGAGGAGGGAGGCTCTACGGCAAAAAGTCTAGGCACGGAGTGATCCGAGCATCTGCGTCCTTGTGCGGGCTCATTCGTTCGAGAAAGTGGAGCTCAAACGAAAGTGCCAGTCCTGCCGTCCATTTGTCAGGGGTGCGATCCACAGGATTCTGTAGAAATCCCGAGGAAGCGCCTCCCGTGCAAAACATGCTCGCTGGCGCCTCCCGTGCCTCTATCCAGAGCAAGTTACGCAGAAACACTGAAAAATAAAGCAGAAAAACAACCCTTGTCGCCGTGTCTGCGGCTGGAATATCGTAAAACTAGGGAAGCCTCTGTCGATCCGGAAAAGCCACATACTGTTGGCAGGACGATCTTTTGTCGTGTGAATGCGCTCTCTGCGCAGTCCCTCGCAAGACCCACACTGAGCCGGCGTGAAACCCGGGTGCGTGTGTGTCGGTCTTCTAGAGACTCATCTCCTTCCTCTTCCAGGCTGCCCTAATCCGGAGTACTGAGTTGTACAATTTGAATACCCCCGGAGGGATCCCTGGGTTGTTTTAAATTTGTTGTTACACTTAAAGGTATACTTCACTGGCTTTGTTTCAAATATTACTGTATTGTACCCGGAGGGCATACTTTTCCGAGGGCCGCGATGGAACAGAACAAAGCCAACGGAGTGCTACGCCTTGCGTATTGTCTACACATTCAGATCAGTTGGCTCGGTCTTCAGGTCGGTGGATGCTGGGTTGCGGCCCAAGAGCGGTACTCTTTGCAGTCTCCTCAGAAGCCAGATCCCCTGAGTTCAATAAAACTGACTGAAGGGTTATTATTACAAGTATAGTACTGTATAAATAAATCTTTTACGCCAGTAATTCTGAAGCTGCGACCTCTGCCTCTATCCTGGTAGTTTCGCAGCATCTTCTAAGAAATGTGGCTTTGGAACAAATCTGGACCTTAGAAAGTTAGTTGATTGAATAATGTCCGGATTCTAGCCCTATAATCTCTTGGATATTTCATAGACCCTATAATCTCGTTTAAGAGTCAGACCTTTATGAAGTAAATATCCCTGTAGAGCCAACCGTCGCCTTAGGTTGCCATAGAGATGCGGCATGCTAAATCAGGACTCCAGCTACGCCTTTAGGATCGGATTTCGAACTCTGGCACGTGTGTTCTGTGCTGTCAAGTCGGAACCGACTTATAGCGGCCCTAATAGGGGCTGTCATGGAAAGTGAGATATTTAAAGAGTGGTTTTACCAGTCCCACTCCCCCAGTGAGTTTCCATGGCCCAGTGGGGATTCGAACCCTGTCTCCAGATTCCGTCATTCTATCCACGACTACACCACACTGGCAACCCTTCCTGGCCTCTTAGTGGGGAATAACCCCCCCTCTGAACACCGCGGCACTTCCTTCGCAATTAAAAAAGCGTAGCGACGCCCTGTGTATCTGGGATCAAGGCGTTCCACCCAAAATGAATTCGGATCAAATCAGCGATCCAGCTCCCTAGGAATATGGCCTTGGTTCTGTGCCGACCTTTAGATGCTAACGAAGGGCTTCACTTTTCGGAAAATGTCCTCTGGGTGGGCTTTGTGAAGAAAGCTAGGATCTGCTTGCCACCCATCCATCCGCGGTGGTCATGCTTCATGCTCTTCTATTGCACTCTAGATCGCGCCCCCTCGAAAGGATTCTCCCCCCCAAAAAAAACTACTACGCCCCATAAAAACAAAGCAGCAGCAAGTAGCGCGTGTTTTCATTCTTTTTATTATTATTATTATTATTTTAAATGTCAACAGTGGACCACTTTTTTTTTCAACCAAACAATAAATATTATTTAACAATTTTTCATTTCTTTATTTTTTTATATATAAAAATAAACAGGCGATAAAAAATCTCTTGAAGGTGACAGCGCTAAAATAAGACGGAGAACAAAACAGGTTATTCCGAAACAAATCTGGAGGGGTGGGGATACAAGAGGGAGAAATCCGAATACATTGCAGCCCGGTCTCTTGTAAGGGGAGGTGGCGCGTCTGTTCTGTGTGTGGTGGTGGTGGGGACTTTGTTGTTGTTTTTGAAAACCTGTTAAGTTTGGGAAGGAAAGAGTGATGTTGAGGATCGTGAAGGCAAAAGCAGAAGACGCCCTTAACCCGCAGGAGACGGTGAAGAAAGCTCAGCAAAAGGCTAAGACGCTCCAGACGGTAGGCTGTGTATTGGCCAGCGCCTCTCCCCAGAAGCACCAACAGTGCATAACTTTTTTCTTTACCTTAATACTCTGACAACCCCGTTCAGTCCAATGGGACTGATTTCCCCGGGAAAGGTGTGCATGGGATTGCAGCCTAGGGCTTGGACAAACTAGAGGTCCAAGTGATCCGGGCTTGATCCCAAAGGTCTCCATCCCTTCGGCCCCCTATGATCCTACACACACGGCCCGCCGTACTTGCGACGGAGCCCCATCGCATCCCATCTGGCTCTCTTAAGCGTCCGCACGAAGAGAGACAGCAGGCTGCACATGTTTTCCCTCTTGAGAAGCGTCGCCCTTTCGTACGGCTTCCCTTTGACTCGACCAGGTCTCTTGTGTGGAAAGAAATCCTACCGGCCTGAAGGGTCACCTCCTCGCAGGGGGCTCGAGATCGCGCCGCCACTTGGACAACAATGGAGACCAAGACGGCCAGTTCTAAGTGGGTCTGGTTGGGAGCCCTGGGAAGTCAACTTTTTCGAAAAGGGGGGCGGGGAGGGGGCGTTCATCTCCAACAGCTCTCACCCTATCAGCCTAGAAGGTAAACGTGCCCCCGATCGGGTGTGAAGTGCAGGCAAAGTTTGGAGCTGACTCCGCGGACCATTTTATTTCCATACAGAATTCGGATCGAAACGCGTCGACTTGCAACTAAACCCCCTTGACTTCGAAAAGTGTGACTTCCAGTATATAATCAGGTCCGTGTCCCTCGGAGTGTTTGTACATTTCTTTAGGTCTGCCTGAAGAGCGGAACAGTCAGAAGAAAAGGCGGCACCCCCCCCCTCCCCTCTCCCAAAAGAAGATTCAAAAGGGGGGGAAAACCCACGCAAGACAGCGTAGATTCCGCCAGTCGCTCAAAGCCTACTTGCGCCGTCTTCTAGCAGGTGTTTTTTTTACGAACGGAAGCTGCAGGCGAGAGTCCCAAAGCAACGGGCGGTGAATTTTACACACGAGGAGGGATGTGGGGGGGGGGCAGAATCGGAGTTGCAGGGGACCCCCCCCCCCGCGTCCAAGTCCGTGGCAGGAGTTTCTAGGGAAGGGAAGGGGTCGCGTCTCTTCCCCCTCCGGCGGCTTTATCGCTTGGAGTCTCAAGGCTGGTCTCCAGGACGATCTGAGCGCCTCCCTGGGCAGCGGGCGGCAAAGGGCGGCGGCAGGGGATCGAGTGGGCGATTCCAGTTTTGTAGGTCCGGGAAGGGCAGGAGTTTCTTGGCGTGGCCCGCGGCCCCTTTTCCCCCGGGAGGAGGGAGGGCCTTTCTCCTCGCCCGCCCCCCCCGCCCCCCCGCCGCCCCCGTTCCCGCCGCCGGTCTTCATTTGGCGTCGCTGGTGAGTCTGGGCAGGTTGGCCGTGTTCATGCCAGGGACGTGGTGGTGCGACGGGGCGGGCACCTGGCACATACTGCACGGGCACGGCATGCCTCCCCAGTGCTGGAAGCTGCTGCCCAGCGGGGCCGAAGCGGCGGCGGCGGCAGCGGCAGCGGCGGCGGCGGCGGCGGCGGCGCTGGAAGGCGACTTGAGGAGGCTGTGGCTGGGTCGGATGGCGCTGACGGCCGAGAGGCCTCCGGACCCCGGCAGGGTGGCGCTGGAGACGGCGGCGGGGGGCAAGATGGGGTGGTGGACGGCGTGGGAAGCCGGGTGGCTGCTGGGCAGAGGCGCCGCGTGGCTGACCATGCCGGCGCCGGGACAGGCGGCGGCGGCGGCCGGGTGGAAGCCAGCGGCGGCGGCGGCGGCGGCGGCGGCGTGGTGCCCGCCGTAGATTTCGCTGAGGAGGCGCTTCATCTCCTCCAGGGAGTTGGTGAGCATCAGGATGTAGTTGCGGGCCAGGAGGAGGGTGGCGATCTTGGAGAGCTTGCGCACCGAGGGCCCGTGCGCGTAAGGCATCACCTCCCGCAGGCCGTCCATGGCGATGTTGAGGTCGTGCATCCGCTTGCGCTCGCGGCTGTTGATCTTGAGGCGCAACTGCTGCAGCTCCGGCTCCGTCATTTGCTTCTTGTCCTTCTTGGAGGCCGAGGAAGAGGCCGAGGAGGAGGACGACGACGAGGAGGACGAGGGCGACTTGAAGGCCAGCTTGTCCACCATCACCACGCCGGCGGCGCTCATGGCGCTGCGCAGCTCGGCGCTCAGCTCGGCCGGGGAATCGCTGGGCGTCGAGCTGGAGACGGCGCCGCCCGCCGAGGAGAAGCCGCCGCCGCCGCCGCCGCCGCCGCCGCCGCCACTCTTACTCCTGGCCGGCACGAAGAGCTCGTCGGGTTCCGGCGAAGAAGGGCGGCTGGACACCAGGCTGGCGTCGGAGTCCATGCTGGCCGCACTCCCGGCTGGGTGCCTGCGGAGGAGAGGAGGAAGGGGACAGAGGCGCTCCGCGTCAGTCAGGGCCACAAAGCCAAGCAATCCGGGAGGGATTCGAGTGGAAGGGGCCGGCCTCGATTCCAGGGCTGCGGCTGGGACGCACGGGGACTAGGCTCAAAGACCGGAGGCCGAAAATCTCTACATCAACTGCAGTGCGTCTTAAGCACACTCGCAGGTCAGTTCGGCCAGAATGGAGGGAACTTACTTTCGAGGAAACACGTTTAAAAACGTGCCCCGTTGGTTTTTAGAGGGACTTTTATTGATATCTAGCGAAGGAACCTGTCCGGTAAAAATGAGTGGAAATTGGTTCCACTTGAAACAATGGACCCCTAAATCTCATTGATCTCAGTTAGATTTTACTGAATCAATGGTTAGTTTGGTCGAATCACAGCCAATAGGCAGACACGAACAGTGTAATTTTCGTTTTTTAAAAAAATCTTAATTTGCTTGTTGTAAATAGATCCCTCATAATGATTTGTTTTTGAATTTACAGTCACTGAAATACATCCATAAGCACAAACCAAAATGCCCCCTCCACTGCAGGCACAAAACGTTCATTAAAGCTCAATAAGGACAGAAAGTGGTTAGCAGTGGGAAGAGATAAATCCTAAACGTGAACCAGTTGACCTGAAATCTAGTCCTTGGATTCCCACAAACTGTGTTTAAGAATAAGTTTAGCCGCTTTCTAGATCGGACTGTAACTTCCTACTCCCAAACTCTGGGCAGCCCCCTCGGGCACTATTGCCTCCCCCCCCCCCCCGCCGCCCGCCGGCCACGACACACACAGCGCTTCCCATTGGATTAGCCACACCAGCAGCAGGGAGGGCGACCATCCGACGTGAATGCTCTACGGCAGGTCTTTTCTGCCGAAGGATTTCGGATCAGGCGCTGTCTACCTTGATGTCCTTATAGCCGGTCTAGAATTTGTTCCCTGCCTCCCTCGGTCTCCGAAGGTCTTGCTTACATCTGGTACCACAGCAACACTTTGTGAAACAACAACAAAACCACAACGACTTTCGGACCTTTCCGCGGTACTAGAGCAAAGTCTTGAATGAGGGTCGAGGCCTGGATCAAGTTGTTCGTGCGTCGCTTGCTTCCTAAGTAGCCCTTGGAAAGTAAAACGAACGAACGAACGAACAGCCTCGGAGCCATCTGCCTTCAGCCGCTGCAGAGGGAAGGAACTCCTTCTCGGGAAAGAAGGGGCAAGATTTCTCCCTGGTGAAGAGCTCACACAGAGGGAAAGGACTCTCCTCCCTTCAGCGCTCCTGAGACCCTCGCTCTTGGCTTTCACTTTTCACGGATTCCTTGGCCGCCCTCCCGACCCCAAGCCGTCCCCAAAGTGAGCAGCGACCACCAGTGCTGGACCCTGGACTTGGGAGCAAGTTCGATGGGCGGGCGGGCGGGCGGAACTTTCTTCCTCCCAGGCGAGGAGTTTGGGCAGGGATCGCTCCGGCAAGCGAGAGGCATCGTTCCGGGTGGGGTCGGGTGGGGTGGGGGGGCCCCGCCGGACTGGGTCTCCCTCGATCCCCGGGGTTTGGAGCGAGCCGCTTGGCGCGAAAGGGAAGCTGCTGGCGAGTCCCCGGGACGGCGCACTTACAGTTGGTCGCGGGTTAGAGAGGTCCTCTGTGGCCGGCCGGGTCCACTCCAGCCCGGCTGGCGCGGCTCGTCCCGGAGCGCAGTTATTAATAAGGCCCTCTCGGCGCCTGGCGCGTCTTTTTATAGCCCCCTCGCTTAGCCCGGCCGGGCAGCAAAGGATGTTATTGTCCTGGACGGGCGGCTGCGCCAATCAGCGAGCGGAGGCGGGCGGGGGCAGCCGACTGATGTCGCGCCGGCGAATTCCGCTCAATGGAACGGACCGGGGCGTCCGCCCCCTCCTCCTCCGCCCAGCCAATGGGGAAAGAGATCGGGACCCAGAGGCAGAGGGAGCGCCTTTTGTCACCTCGCGAATGAAATGCCACAATGACAGCGCTCGCAACAGCTGGTGGAAGAGGGGGGAGGAGGGGGGGATATTAGACCGAACAAGACGGGGACCCGGCACAACAATAACATTTTGTGAGTGTTGCCCCCCCCCCCGCTCACCTCCAGCACCTCACACTCCACTTCGCCGCGATGGTTGGAGCGTTTTAATAGGTTTCACAAACACTTCGGAATCTCAGGCTCTCCCCCCTCCCCTCCCCTCCTCCCCGCGTAATGTAAACACTCAGGACCCACAATGCGACACCACCCGGCACTTACAGAGGTACTTATCTCTAGCCCGGGCGGACTTCCTCCGCCCGGGAGACCCACATTCTCTCTCCCGCTCCTCTAGTCGATGAAGATGGACGGGAGACTCCGGCTCGCCTCTCCTTTCTCCCCGCGAACCTCCGAGGTTCGTCCTTCCCCTCTCCTACGGACCTTCGAGGTCCCCCTGACAAAAGAGCGTTGTACACTTTTCCGCACTGTTCCGAGCAAATGGATTTTAAGGGGACACAGTAGGAACTGGCTAGTCTCTTAAAAAGAAAAAGAAAAAAGCTATTCCGGCTGTCAGGTGTAAACAGTGAAAAACTGCGATTTAAAATCTCAAAAGTTGTCAACTTTCTTAAAGCACTTTCTTAATTTCTAAAAACGCCTCCAGGGCGACACAAATCCATCTGCCAAAGTGTGCGCGCGCTTCCGTGCGTGCGTGTACGTGTGTAGTTTTTCAGTAGCTCCGCCTTAAACATTTTTTAAAATGTTTATTTTTTTTTATGCGTATGATAATTTGTATCCAGAAAAGTAAAGTCATTATGCGGCCTTCCTGCCCAACCACTTCAGTTTACTTCGTTCAGTTTAAGAAAGTCACAATTCATCAAAGCCCCTGCGCAAGTGTTGGGCTGGGATTCCCATCGGGTACACGTGGAATTTGGGCACAATTCAGCTTGCAATTAATGACTGCTCCCGGCGCTGCGCAGTGCGATGCTAGCGTAGGTTCCTGCGATCTAGTGCCAACGCAGCCATGTCTCCCAATTTGTCCTTGCGAGGTTGGGAGGCCGCGGACTTTGGGGTCGGAATCCGAGAGTAGCAGACCTAACGCTTCTGGATCTGCTGCTCCCTGGAGCGAGCGGTGCTCTCGGCCCCTCGCTCCGCAAGCCTGGCTTGCCTTCTGTGATCTGATTTTGAGCCTTGTGGGTTTCCCAGCTGGCTCCACAAGCCCCCGCCATCCGTTAATGAGGCATTTAAAGCCGCTAAGAAGGGCCGCGTGGCCATGTGTGCTCCTTCCAACGGTTCCGATGATGATCCATAACTGGGCAATTAGATGAAAACCTGTCAGCCACAGGCTGGCTTTTGTTAAGCAGGGAGGGGGAAGGAACGAGCCAGAAAGAGACCCTCCGCCTGCCCTCTTTGTAATTGAGCTGGAAGGAAGGAGCTGGTGAAAAGTTCGTGTGCGTGATCTGTGCTGTCAAGTCGGAACCGACTTATAGCGACCCTAATAATAGGGCTTTCAAGGTAAATGAGCTATCCAAGGAGTGACTTTACGAGCTCCACTCCCCCAGGCAGTTTCCATGGCCCGGGGCGGGGGGGGGGGGACACTCCAACACCGATATCCAGGGTCCTAGTCCGTCAGTCTATCCATTATGTCACCTTGGGAAGCCGGCAGAAAGGTTTACATCCATTCATTCGTTCCAGAGCTTAAGGTGCTTCTTTGGACTACAACCGCCGCCCCCCACCCCCGAACCTGATCTTGGGAGTGGTGGTTCCAAAAAAAAAAGGTACTCTTTCAAGGGCTGATTTGTTGCTGTTCAACCCTTCCAGGATTTCAGTCCGTTCTACCGAAATCCGTAGGAACCATTTCTGCGCAATGAGCAGGATCCAGAGACAGTTCCCTGCACAACCGATCTGCACTGTCCGATTGAAAGAAAAGAAAAGAGGTGTAATGTCTCTTAGGCAGGTCGGTTTTTCACCCGAAGAGGAGAAGAGCACAGAGCTGATTTTAGCTCACCTCCCCAGAAATCGGAATCAACGCTTGAGGTGCTTCACTTTGGCTGGAAGGAAGGGGGGGGGGGGGAAGCCCAGGGGTCGAGATGCGAAAATGTCCTGCTGAAAGGAAAGTGTAAATCAAAGCATCTGGATTAAGTGTCTTTAAATCCTTGTCTTGGTTTAACGGGATTACGGGTCTCCCTCCCCCCCCTCTCTCTTTAGCTCTCTCTCTCTCACACGAGATTTTATTCTAAATTTTAGACATTCTATGGGCCTAAATGTGTTTAGGGACGAAGTAAGGAAGTGCATAAGAACAGGACAACGTGAGTCCGGCGTAGGAGGGGTCATTGCCCTTTGACTCCTTTCCCCTAAACTACTCCCTTGTATAGAACCCACTAGAAGTGCTGCGGCACCTTTGAGGCATTTATGAGAATCCGGCCACTCCGGCGCCTCTTCCTTTTGTCCGATGCTGCTGCTGCTGCTGCGGGGGGGGGTGGGGGGCGGGGGGGCAGGGAGAGAGACTAACGTGGTCACTTGGAGTGACCGCAGGCGGTCCCGGAGCGCCTCTCTCCTTCGCGTTGCTCCTCATCACGTTTCTTGGCTGAGCCTCGGGCTCTCGGTTGTGTCCTGATGAGCCCTCGTTTCCGTTTTCAAGCTACGGGACAATCCCGAGTAAAGTCCACGGTTTTCATCGCTCACAGCATCTGGGACAAATTATGGGATAGGAACACGACCCCCCCGCCCCGCCCCCCCCCCCCCCCCCCCCCCCGTATGCGGCGGCTGTTATGCTGAAGCTAAGCAAGTCTGGGAGAGGCCCCAGCAACCGCCTGGGGATCCGCTTAAATCGCCTTGAGTTCCAGGTCAAAAGGGAGGCGGGACGTGAATACACCCCGATAAATAACTTTTGCGATCCCCTCCCACCATGAAGCAGCATGGACCAGCATTAGGGGGCGGGAGGGCGCAAGGAATGGGGCGGGGGGCGCCACAATCGGAACTGTGAGCGAAGTCCACCTCCAGGCCGCCCTACTTCGAGGCAGCGAGAAGGAACCTCTTCAAGCAACGGATTGAGGCTAATAGGGAAAAAGCAGGAAATGGCTTATTATTATTCCCACGACACTGTTACTACCAGAGGTGGGGCGAGATGCTAGCGGGGTTTTCTGCCAAAATAACTCGGCTGTCTGGAGGACGATGTATTTTGTTGCTCCTTCTCAAGCAGAAAAAAAATATCTCGGTAATTCTGCTGGTATTTAGGGTTGAGCTGATGGCTCAACGTGATTACGATCTGAACCCCAAAGAATTTTCGATCCCGAGTTCAGGCTTCTAGCCGCTATTCAGGCTGCTGCTGGAGAAGGAAGTTTAGGAATTCCCGAAGATATAACCTTGAGGCACAGATGTGGTGGAAGGAGGGGAAAAAGATGAAGAAATGAGCAGACGTTCCACAATTTCACTTACGCTGAATAGTATCCACACGTTGCCGAGAACATAAGGGCCCGCTCCTGGACCGCCCTGTCGCCAGATCCAGCCAGAATTAACTCACTGTAGCCCCATTGACTGTCAATTTTAATTCTGTCTGAAGGTGACAGGCTGGATCCTGTTCTAGTTTAATTCAACAGAAGTATTTAACTATCTGGCGAAGAAAAACGCCCCAGTGCTACTATTTTGCTTACAAAGGTTTTGTACTAAGAGTTTTGTTTTGTTTAATTTCACCGCCTATTTTTCAGAGCAAAGGAATCCAGGAGATCAGCGCCTGCTGAACGTGAGGAAAAAGTTGACAATAGAACTTTGACCGATTGCAGTTCTGCCTGACTATTTATTTATTTATTTATTTTCTGTCCTGTCTTTCCTCCCCTTGCGGGGATTCAAGGCTGCTTTAAAAAAAGTTGAATATCAGCAAATAATTGAAAACGTACTTTTTACAATGTTACAACCATCGACAAATATTTAAAAACATTATACAAAAACTATAAAACAAAATTTAAAACCACATGAATCTCCCCCCACACCGCTTGCTCGCCTCCCTGGTTCCCCCAAAGTCTCTCTAAAGAGGTCCAACTTTAAATGCCCCCCGGAGAGAAGATGGGAAGAGGCCAGCCACCCTCCCCAAGGAAGAGAGTTCCGTAACTCAAAGGCCAGGCGGGGTTCTTCAAGGCGCAATTATTTCCCCCTTATTCAGGACCACAGGTTCAAAGGAAAGAATAGGCGGCCTTTCTGGCCAAGAACAGGGCGGCAGGTCGAACTCCTCAAAAGGCAGGTCATCATTATCATCATCATCATCGTAGAACTGCAGAGCTGGAATCATTCTCCTCTTCAGGAGCGGCAGTGAGGAATCGTACTCCGGTTCTTTACACCACTGAGCTATCCAGCATTTGGCAGCGACCAGGTTCTCTCAGGGATCTCGGTTTGGTGCTTCGACTCTCCCACATGCGTGGAGAAGTAGCCAAATCCGGAACACGCATAGGATCGCAATAGACCTCCCCCACCAAGTCAGCTTTAACCAACCTTACACACTCCTCCCAAGGAAACGGACACAGTGTGCTTACTTTAGAGTCAACATACATGGGCTCGTACAGAAGCGACTTCTCCCAGAACTGGGGCGAGGGATTCAAAACAGAGGCCTCTGCTGGAATATGGCTCTTGATCCCATTCAAGTACAGGGCATAACAGGTGGCTCAAGACTCGTTGTTGACTCCGAAGCAATATCTCTTGTTGTCCACTGCAGTGGAAGCGGTATGTGCAGGGGCGATGGAAACGTTGACTGTGGAAGGAAAGCTGCCCTTTACTGTGAATGGGTTGGGTCCACTTGCAGTGTTTCTTCGACCAGATCCACGGACAATAATGGGACCTTTTGACTTATTTCAGTGAATCTATCCCAAGCACGATCAGTCTGTAGCCAACCCAACTGAGATTTTAGGTGAATGAGATTTGCATTATAACCAAGAATTCCTGAGCCAGCCTGAATTATCCGGTTAAAAGCAAGCAAGCAAGCGGGCGAGCGGGCGACGGCGGGCGGGCGGGAGGACGAAAGAAAGAAAGAAAGAAAGAAAGAAAGAAAGAAAGAAAGAAAGAAAGAAAGAAAGAAAGACTAGTGTACCACGTACAGGTCCCAGAAGGGTCGTATTAAGGTGTTAAGCTTAGTTTAGGTAACAAGTATGTAGATTGTCCGAGTTCACAGAGCTCTTCACAAAGCACAATCGAAAGTGAGCAGAACCCGGTGTTAAGCATTTGTAAGCAGCCAGTCTCCTTTGGTGTGATTTGCAACCTCTCCAGCTGTAGCAGGGGCTAAAGACCCATCGCATACTTTCCCTCTCCAAAACTGAGAGGACTTGGAGACAACTGGAGAACAGGCAGAAATCCAGCAGGCGGAGTTTTCCTCCATGGAGGGGTTTGCTTGCCAATGGTCATTTCATCTTTGCTGAATTTCCTATTCGTTATAACGCTGCTGCTGTTTAAAGCACAAGTTCCCTGTGAGGATATTAGAGCCAGTAAGAGGAGATGGGGTACCAAGACCGGGATTACAGTTTTCAAAGGAAGGAAAGCTGCTTGAGAGGGGCGTGGTTTCCTTTCTTCCACTGTCCTTTCGGGCCAAGCAGGCTCTGCGAGTTTTGGAAACAAAAGTGGAGGCTGGAAAAGTTACTTGTTAGGATATAAATCCGAAAATTGATTATGCTAGCTGGGGGGCAGCGGCTGGGGACTTATTTGTACTACAAAGTCCAAAAAAAAGTGATTTATTCCAAACAGGGCTTTGCAGCCACTCCACGAACAATTAACTACAAAGGTGGACCTAGAGCAGTGGTTCCCAATCTTGGGCAACCCAGATGTTCTAGGCCTGCAACACCCAGAACCCCCGGGCAGCAGAGCTGTCGGTGAAGGCTTCTGGGAATTGCAGTCCAAGAAGGCTCGCCAAACAATGCGGAGGAGATGATCCTCAGTCGATTTAGAAAGGGAGACCTTCCGGATGGGGTAGCGGGGAAAGAGACACGGGAAGGCAGCCTTTGGGGATCGCAAAAGCCACGTCTCTTTGCAGACGCCTTTTTTGCAGATCGGGTGAGAGGCGGGCTTCAAAAGCCGTCTGCACAGGCGATCAAATCTAAAATCGACGCGCGAGAGGCATGTCCTATTTCCCTGCCACCAAGGAAGAAAGCTAGTCGTGCTAACAGTGGACTGCGGGTCTAGAACCTCTTCATTTTTCACCATGACTGGAAGAGGCACACCAGGTGCAGCTCCAGGGGCCGATTGATAAATTGACAACCTGCTGGACTAAAGACCCCAAAGCCTCGATCCGGTTTACCCTAGTAAACTGGAGCAGTTTCCCTCCCCCTCAATCTGCACTGATTCTTTTTTTTTTTAAGCCAGAATTCTGAGATCCTCACTACCTTTTGTTCTAAAGACTCTTTAGAATGAAAGAACTCTGAGCCCAGGGATTTATTTGAAGTACCAGAAACCGAGCGGAACTCGCAGTTGTTCCACAGAAACCTGCATTCCAGTTGCCTACCCCACCCACATCTTTCTTCCTTTCGGCAGCTTCATCTGTTACAGCCACTATTTGTTGAACAGATGTTTGTTTGGGAGTCAGCGAGCCTACTTTAAATCAGCAATATGTCAGCAGATTCCCTGAAAGAAAACATTGGATCCTATGGAAACCAATGCTAGGGATCTTACTCACTGGCCCCTGAACTCCCTGCAACCTAATCTTTCTATCTGGTTCAGTGAGTTGTCAGCTGTGCAGATACTGCTGCTGCCTTCTTTCAGTAGCACTCTGCACCTGCTCTAAAGGAGACTGGATGCTTCTTTCAGGGCCTTCTCCCAATCTCCCCAACTCCTGTGACTTCAAAAAGTGTGCAGGCAACTCAACATGTTAAGCCTTGCCCAGGGTTTCCCTTGCAATAAAAAGGAGCAGTGGTCTTAGAGGGACTAGGAAAACTGAGATAAGTTGCTCCATCCCTACCTCCAGATGTAACGTTTTCCCCGTCTACTTCTCTTTTCCCCCTATTACTTTTAGAAATTGAACCCTGGGATAAACTCCACCTCCTCCATGCCAGAAATCCACTTTGCTGCTTTGGATTGATCTGCTGTGTTATTCTTCTCCTGCTGCCACTCCTGCCTTAAGTCGCGTTCCACAAATGCTATTCCATCTCACTGGAGGTGCAGGTTGCTTGGGACTTTTAACAGCTTGGTTGTGCAGAACGGAAGGATGCAGCATGTTCTATGCATTTTTACCTGGAAACAACATGCACTGAATTCACCCAGTCTTTCCACTGTGCTGTACAGCAGCAGCAATAGCAAAAAGAGAATCAGTTAACTCACTCACTCACTCACTCACTCACTCACTCACTCACTCACTCTACAGTACTAATGAAATATTATTTTTTTTAAAAGACTACGATTAATGATTCAAGGGAAAGGCTACAGTGGTACCATGTCATCATAGGACTTAATGGAGTTCAAGATAGTATTAAATGCATTAATGGAGTAACAGCTGAACTCAGATTTGAGACCAAACGTATCAAAGGCAATAGCCGGCATGTCACTCCAACGCCTGCCCCATGATGTCAAAGGTTGCTACAAATACATCCCTGGCTTTCTGGGTGGCATTGTTTGGGGTATTGGCCCCAGCAGATGGCCCAGAAACACACCTCGGCCTTGCAAAGAGGGACCACATGTGAGGAGGCATAGATGTCTCATTAGTAAATGGGAGGGAAGCAGGGGATGAGGGTGGGAGGAAAAGATAAAAAAGAATACACAAAGCCATTTACATATTTACATTGTTTCTTCCTCATTTCAAATTCTCCTTTAGCTGAAGTGTCAATGTGCTTGCTTTTCTCCTTCTGTTTGTATGTTTACTTGTGCTAAATAGATTATGATAATCAGGCACATAAATGCATGCAACTGTTATTATGGCATTTAATCACAGAGTTTTTCCACTAGAAGCCTTCATTAGAATTCTCATAATCTCACTTGTTAGTGTAACAAACAGTAATAAATGCCAAGGAACCTGGATTAAGTCAGAGACATTCAGACATTAAAGGAGGAATATGGAAATGCTGTCAAATCTCTGCATTTATTTATTGAAATGTCACATAAATAGTTTAGTACTTTAAATATCTTACTCATTATAAGGGAGAGGGGAGCCGTGCAACCTGAAGATGGTAATTATAGTTTTGGTGGTGCACTGGAACCATATGCCTCTCTCAGAGATTCATTGCAACTTCACTGAACTCTGGGTTTCTTTAGTATTCATCTATGCTGGTTTGCAGAAAGCCAGTACAATTTTACTCAGTCACAATTCAGCGTGCAGCAGCAGCCACAGTGAAAGAGGCAAAAGCTGCATAAGGAATTATGAGAAAAAAGGATGGAAAATAAAAATCACACCCTAATGCTTTCTATTATATATCTATGTTGCATACCATTTGGAAAATGGCATGCAGTATTGCTCATCTGAATCTCCAAAAGGAGACCAAAAAGCTCACAAAGAGGGAGGGAAAGAAATAAAGAGACTGGAGCACATTTTCAACTAATAACAATAATTGTGTGCCATTATCTTGACTCCACCTATGGAGACCCTCTCCAGAGTTTTCTAGATATAAAGTAATCAGAATTGGTTTATCATGGCCTCCTTTGGAGGCACTGTGGAACCATGCAGAATGCCCAAGGCTACGCAGGCTGCCTTTCCCCCCTTGAGGCATAGTGGGGAACCAAACTCCTGATCATACTCCACTGACTGAGCCTTCTGCCCAGTTTACTTTCTCTTCTATGAAAAGCAAAAACATGGAGAAAATGCACAAGGTTTAGCTGGCCTCCAACAGGTTGTATGCAATGGGGGTACTGCCTAAATCCTCAGAAAAGTCCCCAGAAGATCCTAAATGGGGAACAGATGGGGAAAGGGGCATGTTAGGGATTGACTGGGCAAGACACTGGATCTCCAGGATCCAAAGGCCTTTCATTCCCACCACATGGTCTTAGCAAGGGAGAAAAGCTTAGCCCTAGAACTGGCACAGTGATGTTTATATTTAACTACTATCACTAGAAGAGTTAAGCATATCAAAACAGCAGGAGGATGAAAATCTGCACCTGCCTTCTGTCCTGGCTGGCACAAACCAGCAGGGTTTATACACTGGTGAGTTCTCTTTCCTCTCTTGTGATTGCTTTGTAAGGGGAGACAGAAATATAAAAATGTGGAATAGGAAGGAGGAAGTGGATAGAAGAGCAAATCGAGCCTTTCAGATGTCTGACTCCCGCCACTCATCACTGTTGACTATTCTGGCCACACCAAACCTGATACATTTTGCTCACCCCTGCAACAGACAAAAGAAATATGCTTCATACAGTATATCCATAAACAGAATTCACTCTCATTAACTGGATGTGTCATAGAGGACATATCCATCAATGGTTAGTAGCTACTGTTGCCCAACAGAACCTCCATGTTTATGGGCAGTTTATCTCTGAAAAGTGTTCTGTGATGGCAAGCAATGGGCCATGGGTATGCCTAGCCAGTCCAGTCAGAACTGATGTGTAATGACTCTAATAGGGCTTTCTAGGTAAGTGAGATATTTAAGGAGTGGTTTTACCAGTTCCATATCCCCAGTGAGTTTTCATGGCTGGGCAGGGATTTGAACCCAAGCCTTCTGAGTTCTAATTTGAGTCCATTCCTCTATGCACTACAGCACACTGAGTATCCACACCACAGTGGCTATGTGTCACAGCTCCCAGAATATATGTTATAGAGTTACCATTGGTGTATCCAGAACTTGCAAATTTAATTTTTTGGATTACAGCTCCCAGAATATCTCAGGCAGTATTCTAGGGGCTGTGGTTCAAAACAAACAAACAAAAACAAAACACAAACACAAACAAACCCACTTCCCCACTGTGGAATTCAGTAGGTTTTTGCTTGTAGTCAGTGATGTATTGGAAGAAGATTTAAATATCTTAGTTGCTTGTTTGTTGCAAGCCGGGCCCTGTCGTCTCACAATCTTTATGCAGTTCTTGATAAATGGAGAGAGTCTACTTCAGCAGAATACCCTGTAAATTCACAAAATACTAACTTCTGAAAAACAAAATGGTTGAGCCATCATTATTATCATCACCACCAGCAGCATAACTACTACTGGTATTGTTGTTGGTGTTATGTGTCATCAAGTTGCCTCTGACTTATGGCGACCTTATGAATGATCTCCAGAATGTCCTATCCTAAACTGTTCTGCTCAGCTTTTGTAAACTCAAGTCTGTGGGAGTTTGGGAGTCAATCCATCTCGTATTTGGTCTTCTTCTCTTCCGGCTGCCCTTCTACCTTTCCCAGCATTGTTGTGTGTGAGAGACAGAGGAATTCTCCTAGTTGTCTTATTTCACATCACGGCCAACGAATTATAGTTGTGGAAGAACTGCTACCTGGAGATTTTCTGGGGCAAAGTACAAATTACTTGAATAATTTACTTTATTTGAAATGATTTGAATGATAAGTCAACTCAATGGCTTTGCCTTCTGTTAAATTTAAATTAATCCTAGTAATTATTTCTAAAGTTGTACATATACATAAATTAACAGATTCCATGCAGATTTGTGCCAGATGGGCCTGAATGCCAAATCTTGTAAGTGTCTGATGACACCTTTACCTGTGACAATAATTTCCTAGAGGCCCAGTTTGGAACCCAGGATTCTTTTAAAGAGTCCTCTGAAGACTATTCACAATCTGGGCTTCCTGATCTGAAAATATGCCTATATGTTTGCAAAAATTTTCAATATGCAGTTCAAATATCTCAGTGAAACACTTAAACCAAGAATATATGAAAAGACCATAATATGTATACATTCATCTCATCTGTTTCCTTCCAGAAATATACAGCCACTACATTCTTGGCAACTGAATTATTCCTCCTGGGATGTCTTTCTTCATTAAACTTTTCAGTATTGTTCACAATATTTACAGCATGAAGAGAAAGATGAAATTGTCCCTTTTCACCATAGTTCCATGGACAGAAGCTGGCTGCACTGGGTGCTGAACATTGCTTCAGAATTGTCAGAGGCACAGCACCCTCTACCGTGGCTGAGACAGAAGGCTAGTTTAGGCGGAACAAGGCATACTGTTCCCAGCACCCCACCACCACTTCCACCCTGGCAGCTGCCTCACTCAACCTTATGGGAGGATTAGCTTTGTGAGCGTCAGCTTCTCTGCCTTTCTGTTTTATTCCAGTTTTTCCCAATCTGATGCCCTCCAGATGTCTTGGGCTTCAACTACCATGCCTCCCACAACCATCTTGGCTGGGGATGGTGGGAGTTGAGTGTATCTGGAGGGCTCTGAGGTAGGGAAGGCTGCATTGCATCCTTAGCATTTCCATACACTCTTCCTGATATCCTTTCTCTCTCGTATTATTTTCCCTTTCTGCCCATCTCCAAAGGGAAACTGCACCTGACCTTTATGTTTTGTCAAAGAAGTCAATGGAGAAGACAGATTGCCACCTCCAAACTCACCACATCCTTGCTCTCTTCTCTCCTGCTCTGGCCTTTGCCTAAGCCACGCAAGAAAGATGTTAGAGAGGACACAAGCCCAGAGGTGCCTCCCACACAGGAAAGCAAGCTTGCTCTGTCCAGGAGCAATCTAGACAATCCACTGAAAGGTAGAAAAATGTATTTGTAGGATGAGCAGGCTAAATAGTGAATACTGTGAACTCACTTGCACAATGGATGAGTTAGAGAACTTAAAATACAAAACAAGCCCCAGAAAACAGATACTATGCAAAACAGTGACATGTTGCCATACACTGAAAATTGCAATGTGGTAGAGCTCTTGGACAATGGGAAAGGAAGTTCCAGTGAAAAATAATATGAGACTCAGATCATGTATTCTCAACTTGATAAAACATCAGTGGGTGTCAGTGGAGGACAAGTCAGAGCTGGGCGCATGCGTATATGGGATGGGAGGGTGGGCTTCTTAAACAGGAAATAATATTAATGTTCACTGACCCTCTTGACATCATGTAACCTTCCATTGTGGTAAGACTGAAGAACTTTTTCAAAAAGTGTAAAGAGAATTTGCTAAAAACAGAACATTCTTCTATCTGATTATTTGCATTTACTTTAAAAGGTTAACCAGAATCTGGGAAAAGTTCATCTTTGATTAAGAGTTTCTAGAACCCCCCAGTTAGCATCAATGTTGGCTATGATGAGTAGGGGATTCTGGGAGTTGTAGTCCAATAAAATAATGTTTCTAAGCTTTGATTAGGAGACAGATATGGGCAAGGAATTAAAAGTGCTGTGAAATAATCAGCATTCACACTATGGGTTGGATCCAGAAAGTGGGTGCTTCCAGATGGATGACTCTTAGTACTACTAATTTTAAAAGGAAAAACACTGTGTAACTATTTTATCTATTCCTTTTTAATTGATTCATTGTAGAAAAAGGATGAAAGAAACTGGGAAATCATGGGAGGGTAACAAATGGAAAACAATGTTGTATTGGCCTCCCATAAAACTCTGTGAATGAGGCAGGGTGATTTTAGGATAAAAGCTTCATTCAGAAGCAACATTAGAGCAGACCCATCAAAATCAATAGTCTTTAAATGATCACAACTAATTTGTGTTGCACTGATTTCAGTGAATCTTGTTCTAGTATGAAAGACTATGAGGGGCAGTTGATTTAAGAATGTAACATTTACCACATGGCAAGTCAAACTATTTCTCTGTGTCATATATTATATATTCTCATTGGCAGGGTTTTTCCTTGAGTTTGTAGCTGAGGTCGTTTTAATCAATCTGTCACATGAAACTGGAAACTGGAACACATGCTGTAACCATGGCTTGTTTAAATTAAATAGTGTTGCCCGCTTTGTTAGGACCTGTTATCTTATGTGTTTAACACCAGCTTGGTACAGAAGCTGATGTTAAACAGCTTCTGTGCCAAGCTGCATACAGTTATTAGGCATTATCCACTGTGGCTCTGAGTGGACTAAGGCCACACATGTTGCAAAAATGGTTCTACTTATACTAGGCATAAGCATGATTTAAAATAAATTTCTTAACACACATACCAAGTTTTCTTACAGGGATAAGAGCAGGGGCTGTTTTAACAAACAGCAGCCTTCAGAATTACTATTCTTGTTGCTACTTCTACTTAATATATACTGAGATCAAGGAGAGGAGGAGAGATTATACTTTTCTCACTGCAAGTCTTGAGTAAAGACTGTTTTAGGGGCTGCTTTTGTCAGAAATTTTCAAACAAAATGAGATCTGCTAAATGAAGCTAAACCAGCAAAAATTTGTCTCTGTGCAATTTATTTGAATGCCCAACAGATGTGTCCATTGTCTATTGAGCATTAAACTAAGAAGAAAATGAAATAAAATAGATGTCCAGAAAATGTCTGCAATGTATATATTCTGAGGCACACTAATCATCTTAACTGGATACTGTATATGCAGATATACACATGAACCTAACTTTAACAATCTGTTGCTAAACAAAATGATCAGGTGGCTACAAGATTGTAAACTAGCATAATTAATTCTCTTTCTTTCTTTCTTTCTTTCTTTCTTTCTTTCTTTCTTTCTTTCTTTCTTTCTTTCTTTCTTTCTTTCTTTCTTTCTTTCTTTCTTTCTCCCTTCACTCATTTCTTCTTCTTCTTCTTCTTCTTCTTCTTCTTCTGTTTCTGCTGCTGCTGCCTGGGTGGTGGTGCAGTTGTGATGTCTTGAATACCAATAGTGAAGTTGAACATATGTGAACCTTTCCTAATCCTGCTAATCTTCCTTCAAAAACCTTTCTGAAAGTGTAGGCAACAACCAGATTTGAAGGGAGGGAACTACTGAGCATTTTAATGACAAATAATCTTTGTAAAGGGGGAGGGGGGCTGCGGCCTCAGCTGGAGATGGAGCTTATGAACTACAGCAGGTAGAAATAACTGCCGTATTACCTCATGTAATCTCCACCATTCAGGGTCAGATTAGGCCTGAAAGCAAGATGAAACAGACTTCTCTTTTAAACAGGGGACTTTGTCCCTTCAACGGCTATTAGGCAGTAATTAGTTGTGACACAGAATTACTGCCTGCACAATGGTAACTGGAGTCTTACAAGTCCTTTGAAATTGATTACAGAAATTGAATTTACCTTGTTTTTTAAAAATTATGCCCCAGTGCGAGTTATTTCTCGCTCCACCTTACCCTCACTCTTGATGGCAGAATTGTGGCTCTAGAAAGGGGTCGAGAACTGAAGAAAAATCAGGCCTTTCTAACCTGCAACTCTGGTGGCTGGGTTACAACTTTTTGCAGTGCTGATTAGATAAAATACTTCCCTTTGATCTCATCAGCCATGATATTGTTGAGATGACTTTGGGGCTGCCTTGAGATGTTAGCTGTGTATTGGTGCATGAGAAGGTAAAATCAGAGCTAACAGAGGCCATTCAGTTTGGAAGTATTTTTCTTTGCTTCTAGGACCCTTCATTAAAGTGAAAGACGTAAACAAAAGATCGGGCCCAGACAATTTAGCTTATGAGATGGGTATTCATTAGCATTGAAGACTTTCTTGGAAACTGTCAAGAATGAGCTGGAGCTAGTTTGCAAGATATGTCTGTAGGGGATTAACATTGCTTTCAAAATAGAATCATAGCATTATAATAAATATATAATAATAATCATAGGATTATAATAATAAAGAATTGTGTGCTGATAAGTCAACTGTCATTTATAGTAACCCTTTTCAGGGTTTTCCAGAAGTGGTTTACTATTCCTTTCTTTCAGGGGCATCCTGGGACCACTGTGCAGTTTGCCCAAGATCACACAGGCTGGCTCTTCTCTCTGAACAGAATCATAGAATAATGAAGTTGGAATGGGCCTATAAGGCCATCAAGTTCAACCCCCTGCTCAATGCACAAATAAAAATTAGTGTGTCTGACAGATATAGTAGATGCCAAACTAATATGGATGGGCAGACATGCAACATTCTCACTCATCATGATATATGGGCAATAAAAACCTGATATCTGGGAAAGATGTGTCAACTGTATAGCAAATGAGCAACTAATGTTCATTTGCACAGCCGCAAAACAGAATTCAGCAAGAGAATCCTCAGATTAGTGCAGCACAATGCCAAAGACAAGTGAAAAATCCCTCCACAAAAATCAGAACAGATAAATCACCTCAGAAAGGCCAGAATGTTTAGAAATGCAACTTAAACTCTACAAACCTGTTCTGCTTATTTAAACTTTCCATCTTACTAACACGTGTAGTTCAGTAAAGAAAGATCCAATGTGGCCCTGAATATGTTGGGTTGGATTTGGACTTTTATAACAGAACCACTGAAAGCCATAAGGACAAGATTATTCATAACAAACCTAAATCACATTTATTTCAATTGGACCTACTTAAAGGTTGGGGGAGAATTCTGTTCAGTGAGCATGTTGATACAGACTTACCAAGTTCATATTTCTGCAGGTCAGAATATAACAATTATCATTTGGCATTAATGTTTCTCTAGTTTTTATTATTTAGTTAAAAAATATAAAATAGAGAAAGAGAAGAAATGAATTTATTACAAAAATGTGTATATTTATGGGGGGAAATGTACAAAGGGCATCGTATAAAGGAAAAACTGCTTGTAAAATTTGTGTATTGTGAAAAAATGCATGCAAAGTTTGTGTCAAGCAATGTGTGTACAAAAATGTGTTTATTAAGAAAAATCTAATATGTGTATATTCAGAAAAACATATGCAATTTATAATGAAAAGTTGCAAACTGTTGGAGGTACAAGACAGGATGAAAAAACAGAATGGCAGAAAAATTGACAAAACTGTCCACTGCTAGTCAGGTCAAGCGAAATCTGAATCCAACCCACTGGATTTCTGAATTTTGATCACTTTGTAAAAAAGTCTGTTTTTACACTTTTTAATAGACTGTTCATACTGTTGTGCACCAAATCAGGGTATGTGTGTTGTTTTTTCATTATTGGTGTGCCTACCATTACTGTACATGTGAAATGAATGCCTAAAATAATGGGAACTGACAGGGAGGAGATGTTTAACATTTAAGGTGGCTTTGAAAAAAAAATCAGGTGCCAAACTGAATCGCTACAATATATCTTTAAATTAAACTTCTAAGGCTTCAATCTAGTGAATAATTACCTGGGATTAATCTCTGCTGAATACAATGGGAAATGTCTGCCTAAGGACGTATAGAATTGTGATGCCAAAGAAGAACACTTTATACCAGATGGATGAAAATCTTATAAGGGCAGTGCCTTGGGTTTAAAGCAGGATTTGACCTAGGATCTGCTGCTGCTGTCATCAAGGGGAGGGCTGCTTTGAATGCATGCCACTGAAACAGTGCTAGGGCTGTTCTTATATAATGAGTTGTTGTTATTCCAACAAAAGTGTTTATTTTAATTAATGATCAATTTATTGGATGACTTCTTGCCTTTCAGTCCCCCAGTACTCCTATTGAGGGGAAACCATTGGAACAACGCTTGACCTCTTGTTAACCTTTGGTCTTGACTTACCCACATAAATCTTGAAGTTTCTTTACTTTGAAAAGTTGCCTTATATGTGTACTTTCTTCCATACAGAAACATGTTTGGTCACAAATTTATATGCTGGGTCTTTTCAAAAACTGCTGTTTGCCACACTATCTTCTCAAAACCATCTAAGAACTTTGAAACAATTTAGCACCAAATACAATCTTGCTGCTATGAATATCTTTAAAAGATCCAGGTATTCCCACATGCATAATTCCAATTCTTAATCTCAACTAGAGTAGATCCACTGAATCCATGGAGTACACATAACCTGACATACCAAAGCCCCATTGATTCAATGGTTTAATCTAGTTGGGACTAAAAACTGGATTTAGGCCACTGTTTCCTTTGAAATACTTATTTCTTCCACAAGTAAGTCAGATCTATACACTGTATAGTTTAGGTTTGGATTGATAAATTACATCAGTGGCATTATGCTGGTTCCTGAATGCCTGACCCTTGGATTGTATGAATTCTGATCACCAGCAAATTCAGTCACAGCATGTGAATTTAAGTTCCTTTTGTCCCAAAGAAAAGCTTTTCTAAGTCACATAGGTGACTGCTCAATTAAATGTTAAGGTACAGAGATCAAAACGAAAAAAGAACAAGCCCACAATCAAAGAAGTTGCTCAAATGTAAATACCAATAGATGCATAGCAAGTTTAAGAAGAAAACTGGTCAAAATCTTGTTGATCCCACACAGTGTGGGGAGGCAGTCATAAAAGCACATTTGCTTTTGGTGCCAGGCAACCACCGTGGTCCTCAGCTTTCCCACATCAAGAAAGCAGTTGCGTGCCTGCTTGCGTACTTGGTTGTGCCACGGTCAACAAGCTACGAGGGGGAAAATGCAGCATTATTGTCTTTCCTGGGGGGAGGCATTTTTTCTCAACAGGATTTTGGCCTCTATGTATGTGTGTGAATATATTCATGTGTGTCCTTAACTATCTTTGTTTTCTCATGTCTTTGGTCTCTCTTGACTGTTTTTGTATCAGTATAAAGATACTGGGAAAGGGTTTCTGGGAGCCTGCTATTGTCAGTACATTATGAGACCAAGCTATGTCACTCTTTTCCATTGGATTCCAGAGGAGCTAGAAGGACCTGAATAGAAAGGGTTGAAACTGATGCCTAGATATGATCATGAACTGAATATGGGCTATCGACATGGAACATGAGACCGAGAAGTTCTTCATCAACAATGCAGATCCAGGAAAAAGAGTTGAACCAGTAATGAATGGGGTAGCGTGTCCCTTGAAAACATAGGGGTTTTTTTTAAGGTTGGGGGAGTCTTTTGGACCCTGATTTGGTCTTGGATGCCCAGGACATGGCTAAGCTTAGGCTGGTATTCCAGCCATACAAATGCCTGATGACTACAGATCTGGACTTGTTGACATATACGTATCTCACATTGCCTTATAGCACCTCATATCAAGGGTTGGATCAGAGACAGAGTTTGAAAACTACTTGTAAGCTACAGCTGATCCAACTGGGGATACCTTTTGTGGTGTCGTGGCTAGAGTGGCAGATAAGGACTCAGGGGGCCTGGGTTCAAATCCCTGCTCAGTCATAAAAACTCAGTAGGGAGTGTACAACTGCTGGAATCACTCCTTAAAATACCCTACTTACTTTGAGAGCCCTATCAGGTTCTGACTTGACAGCATGTAACGACAATTGATCCATAACAAGGCAACTGCTCTGCTACCATGGACAGCGTATAAGGAGTAAATAATAAATTGCTTTTGTGAAATAGCTAGTTCTATCCTACTTTTCTCCCTGTAGAGGGACTCAACACAGCTTACAAAGGATGAAAAAACATAAATATAAAAACAAATATATTAATTATGAAAAAGCTCAGGTTAAAATCCTAATAAAACAAGTTTGAAACATGTGTTAACAAGGTAAAATAATTTGGTCCCCAAAACAATTTGGTCCCTCAAAAAGCCTGGACCCAAGTCCTTTACAAGCTTTACAGATTAAGAGCAGCACTTTGAACTGTGCCTGGAAACAGGCCAGTAACTCATGTTCTGACTCTGTGATGACTGAATCATTCCTCCATTGGCTCCCGTATGTGGACAGTTGGAACCCTGAAGATGAAGGCTCCTTTTAGGTGATGGGAGGAACACTGCAATGCTTTGTTGCAAGTACTGCTTGCATCACTGAGTTGAGTGGAGCTCTTTCTGAGTAAGCATGCATAGGAGTGAGCTCCACATGTATACATACTTGCAATGATGCCATCAGGTAATTTTAGACTCTCTGGTTAACGGTTTTAGGGGGGGCATCTTTAGGAGAAATGTTTTACTTATTGCAAATTGTGCCCAGGAAGCCCTGCAGTTGGAGGGGGCACTCTCTGGTGTCTTTAATGGTCTCTGGAATTAGCCCAAAGCCTGGCCTTGATGGTGGCCATGGCACAGTCATATGGCACTTATGATGAAGGTAATCAAGACTGAATCCTTCCTTTCCTTCAGAGCATATTGTCTTATAAATGTCACCATCTTTCAACAAGGGCTGTAAGAACTCCATAAAGTTCAAGAGTTGGTGTAGAGTAGTGGATAAAGCATTGGACTAGGACTCAGGAGATCTGGGTTCAAATCCCCACTCAGCCATGAAAGGTCATTGGGGATTGACAAAGGCAAACCTGTCCTTGAACATCTTGCATACATTGAAAACCCTATCAGGATCACCATAATTTGGGAGGGGCTTTATGGCACATTACTGCTAATGTAGGGACTGCTTCAAAATATATTAACATGCTTTCAAGCAGATTTTGCTCTATATATTCTTGGCTATTCTAGGCTGTAACCTGCTCCCAACCGTTCAAGTCCAGTTAACACTAGCTTTTTAAGGAAATGTGCCTGTTGCTGCTGCCAGATGGCTACTGGCGACAAGTTAGGTCTTTTTCAACAGCATCATTCAAGCTGTGGATGGCTGCTTGGCTCAGAAGAGAAAGGGGGTCTAAATCGGCAAACAGTGCTAGCAAGGAAGAGATCTTTTCACTGATAATGTTATCATTTCTTTACAGACCAGGCCTCACATACAAGTCTCTGAGCTATGAATTGAGTTGACTTCAGGACAGAGCCTTTTGTCTCTCTTTATGTATGCTGTTCACTATTCTGTGCAGATGGCATCCTGCCTATTGACATCTTTCCCAACTAGTACAGATAGCAAAGAACGATGGCCTCACAAGGGAAGGCTGTATGAAAAGGCAGCACAGCAGGGTTGTCTCTGCTGCAGGGGCTCCCACAGCCACCGTAGGGGGCAACAATTTCCCCAATACTTTATATTGATTTGTCGTGAATGTTATATCCTGCCTTTCAGCCAGTTGGCTCGAGCTTTCATACTCCTGTCTCCCATCTCCATTCTGGTCTTGTAACAACACGGTGAGGTAGGTCAGGCTAAGAATAGTAACCAGTCTAAGGTCAGCCATGGGGTTCTATTGGTCAGAATGGAATTTGAACTTGGACCTTCTACTCTATGCCTGTTCATTCATTCTCCCTCCCTCTCTCTCTCTCTCTTACACGCACATGCACACACAAAACCCCAGAATTAGTCTAAAATTCAGAATATAGGAATAAAGATATGAAAGACACCACTGAAATGCCTTGCATTGCAGAAGTCACCTGAAGTCAAATTAGAAACCTCTTATGATGCTAGGAATTGGAAAGGCGTTCATAGAACTTAGAAGCATTACTTTTTTGGACGACAACTCCGAGAATCCCCCAACCCACAAAGCCAGTTGTCATGCTAGACAGGTCATTCTGGGAGTTGGCTGCAGTGTTTTAATAATGGTTCATTGGCAAGTACATCAACACTTCTCTTTGGTAAGAAACCACTGCAGTTTTGAAGCTTAGGCCATGCATATTTACCTCAGGGCCAGACCTACCATTAAGTAGAGTGAAGTGGATCGGATTGCAGATTTGGCTTAACATAAAAGTGCAGAAAATCATTCCATTTTTTATTTAGCTATTATTGCATTTTTACTGCCAGAGGTGGGGAGGGGCATATATGGGATTTTCCATCTAATGTGTTAGAATGAATTGGCTGCATTTGGGTAACTGCGCTTATGGTTAAATTAGCTGCACCTTAACATGGGTGGGTGGAAGGTGCCATTTGTAGCTCTGCTTCAGGCAGCAAACTGCCTTGGCCTGACCCTGCTCATCTCTTCTGAATTTTTTTTTACATATTTTTCCTGTTTTACGCAAAAGGCATTCTCAGAAAATGACCAAACTATCTGTTTACTGTGGGTCAGGTTTAGTGTCATCTGCACAGAAGACAATGTAATTATTTGTGGGCTAAAACCCTTCTTTATGACATCTCTAACTCAGTGATTTTTAAATCAAAACTATCTCAGTGATATAGAACACAGCTTTTGTTTCTCTTTAAAAGCATTGAATTTGAGTTGTCCCTGTGAAAGAGAACTATTACTTGAAATACATCGTTCTTTTGAGGTTTCCCTCCTTCCCTCTTGTCCTTGGGCTTTTTCTACATATTTCATTTTTGGTGTCCAGCTTCTTGAATTCCATAGTCATTATGGCCATCGGTTATAGAATTATAGTCCAAAATTATACTTCCCTTCTCTGGACAAAATACCACATTCTAGACGGCTATTATGTTAAAGGACACAAAAATCGCATATTCATTAGGGATGTCTCCAAATCCTCTGGCAAGCCAAGCACCTCAGGGATCATGACAGCAACAGAGCCACAAAAAAAGGCCCCCAAAAGGCAATGCACATCCGTTTTGGCTGCCCAGGCTCTCTTGATATACCAGCTCTTCTTAGCAGGTATTCAGAAATACTATTGGATGTCCTGAATTAGGACTCTGCCGAGATCTAAGATGGAGCAAAGAAAGCAGGTCCTCTCTAAAGTCCTTCAGTTGCTACATGAGGGTTGCTAAGCACTGTGATAAAGCACAGCTCCTGCAACCCTGCATCTGCTGGACAGCTCCCAGGCCTTGCCTGTATCCTGCCACCTAGATCCTGTTGGACAGTTCTCCAAAACAGGAAAAATGTATTTCTGCCCTCTGCTAAAATTCATCCTGCAGGAACTTTAAAACATACCTTCAACACATGTATTTAAATGAGCTTTGAGGGCTTTTGCCAAACTCCAGCCTGTTCATGCCATATGACTTTTTTTTTAAAAATGAACACGGCTAATCCCAGAATTGAAACATATTTATTTATTTTATTTATTTTATTTATTTATTATTAGATTTTTACCCCGCCCCCCCTAGACAAAGTCTACTCGGGGCGGCTTACATACATAATAAAAACATCATAAGACATAAAAATAAAAAATTTTAAAACATCATAATTTTAACATTTATATTAAATTAAATCAGTGCCAAGATGATAAGAGTAAAGATCAGTTATTGACTGGAGGGAAGGCCTGCCTGAAAAACCAAGTTTTCAAACATATGTAGAATAACATATATTTAATGTATGGTTTTAAGAATTTCTATTCTGCCTTTCTTCAACCTTCCAAAGAGGTGTAAAAATTCAAAACAATAATCACATAAAAAAAGAACAAAACATTTAAAATGACATGAAAAACGGTTAAAACAATGTCAAAAGGCTATTTAAAAAGAGGAGCCCTAAGACCTTTCTGGTGCAAAAAGAGGGGAGGCCAATCACAATTCCAGAAAGAATGCATTTTGGAGTTTAGCATTGACATGAGAGTAAATCCTTTCCTACCAGCCCAACAAGGATCTTTTCCCCTCTTGTCCAACAGATTCATTCTGAGACAGGTGATCCCTCATCAAATGGTCAATCCCTAAGCCATTAAGAGCATTAAAGTATAAAAACAAAAACAAACGTTTGAATTGGTTCTGGAAAACAACTGAGAATTGATCCCCCAGAATTCATATCTCACTTCCTATGTCACAACATACAAATGTACCCTTAGATGGATCTTTCCAAGTGAAGTGATGCAAAGTTCACCAAAATTAACAGAACAGAAATGTGTTTCTAGTATATTAGGGTAACACTGAGTATATGTCATTGCCTCTTGCCATTAAAATTATTTAATTTTTTTTAATTTCATAGACTATGCAGAAATGGATGTTAATGTTTTTCTTCTTGTTCCTGCATCCTACCTGGCCGACGTGAATACATTCTTCATCTCTGGCTGGATTGCTGCAGCATATTACAAACTATATTTGAGGGCCTCAACGATTCAGATACATAATACTTTCTTTGTAGTTGTTATTTAAGTTATCAAATAGTAAATTGACCCTGATGTATATGTGCCAGTTCCTCACTCTCAAAGCCATGGCCCAATGGAAGCCAGAGATCTTTATTTATTGGTGGGGTGCTGCTTCTCTTTTTGTATTAATAGTAATTTACAATGCTCAATGCCCTCATAGTCACCTTTCCCTCATCTCAAGTAGGTGAACACAATGTGATTGTCTTGGTTGCAGAAAAAAGGATGCTTTCTCCAAGGCCCCATTAATTGGAAAACAGCACACAACTGACAGGAGTGCAGTAAGTACGATTATCTGCACCAGATGAGAGCCATTAACAAAATGGAGAGTGTCATCTTCAGAGCACAAATATTTTCCCTTCTTATAATACCCTCTTAAGGGGACCTCAAGTGGATGCACATGGTCACAAGCTCTCCCAGTCGGCACCACCAAGCCTGTTTTACTACTTCTCTGGTTCTTAGACAGAGAGGGAACCCAAGCAATTTTTACAACGTACGTCCTTTTGTGTTTTATCCTTTAGACAAAGTATCCACAGGCCTGAACTCCCTTGAGCTTTGTCAATAACAGTGGCCGCAGCAGCAGCAACAACAGAAGGAGGATGAGAAGAAGATTCCACCTTTGCTTAAGAAACTTGCAAAAGTGTTCCAGATTTTTTTCTTTATTGTGAAGATTAACTCATTTTCTTTAAATTCTTTTTTTTTAAACACCTCCTCCTTTCCTCTGCTTTCCCCCTTGTTTTTTTGTTCAGAAACCCTGTGCAACAGAAGATGGGTTTGTAGGCCTGAATTGGGAGAATTGTTTCACATCATCAGCCTATTCATGGTCTCCCCTCCCCTGTTGTAAAACACAAGACATTGCCAATGGAACAGTGGTGGCATTGTACTGTCACACTATACCACCCAGATTTTACCTCAGCGCTCTCCGATCCCTTTTTTTGTTTTCAGTCAAAAGAGTGCATTTGCTCAGGGGAGAGGAGGGGCTGTTCCTATTGCTTCCACTAACATGGAGGTTAAAAGAAAGATTGATGGGAGAAAGTTCACCTAGAAAACCAGGATAAATTTCTTGTTCACCAAGGCCAGTTGTCCCATTGTCTAGGGGCCATGTTTTTTGTTAATTATCTCTCACTCTCTCCTTTTATCAAGGAAACTGGCAGCAAAGCAGAGAGAAAGGAACAGGATATAGGGGTCAGGGGGTCCTATTTGGCCACCTAGGTATTCCATTTTAAATGCTGGATTAGGCACAGTTCGCTTGGGAGGTGAGAGTATTGGGGAACTCACCAAACAAAATAAAAATAAAAATAATCTTCGGATGCTTGAGTGCTAAACCTTGATGCCTAAAATGACAACGCTAAAATATACTGCAAGGAGATTTCCATGTACACACACACATGCATGAAAGTTGCTTCCACTCAGTGTGTGTTGTCAAGGAAATAAACCTTAGCAAGGGCAGGCATTAAACACACAGCTGGTCTATTTGGCTAGCCAGAGATACTGGTGGTAATGACAATGATGCTTAATGGCAGCAAACCAGATCTAAACATAAATAGGATTGCATGAAAGGAAAGGAAATGGAACAAAACCGTTCCTTGGGTGCCACTGGCAGAGGAGGTACATCCATTTTTAAGAGAGAGCTAAAGGATCCTCCTGTTTCCACACACTAGTAGAGGCATGTAAATTCATAACTCACCAACAATGTACCTTTGAAATGCAGCTGCACTCCACAAATAGGTCTTTTCTATCACTCAGAGAAACTGCCCTGTTTTAAGGAAGAAAACAGCTATTGAAAAGGCCACAAGAAACTGTCAAAATGGGGAGGGATATTTTGGTGGTGATGGTGGCCATGATGGGGAAGGAACTGTGTTCATTCTGGCAGATGCGACAGCTTCACATTCCTAATATAATGAAGCCTTCTTCCTGGGGTCTGGCTGAAATGAATGGCTATTGGACCATTCTGAGGTTGATCAGGCCAGTCACACTTGGACAACTGTTTGTGAGGTTCAGAATGAATCAGAACTGTTTTGTGTAACTCCCGCAATGAGATTTACTTTTCCACATTCTAATCTAGAACTACTGTATATCCAGGGATACAATGGTGAGTTTACTGGGTGGCCCAGTAAACATCTTCTACTCTTGGGCTCTGTTCTGCCTTGGTCAGTGGAAGCTGTGAGTGGGAGTGTAATAAACATTTACTCCAATCCACAGCACTTTGTGAGTGGGTTTCACTTTTTCTGCTAAGAGAAACACACACATGCTTATTGTATTGGGTTGCATCCAATGTAATGCTAGTGGAAACAACAAAGAGATGATGGAGCTCTGCCAGTGACTGTGCAAGCAGCATTTAGCTTTATGAAGTTGTAAGGAGTTGCACAATGGTTTGTGAAACACTGCATTCATCCCCGATACAACTACATGTGCCTTGCACGGAATACACTGCACAAGCACAGCTAAAGTACTGGATTTGATATTTGATCAATAATGAACACAAGCATCCACAAGCAGTAGAAGCTTTGAGTAAGTGGGATGCATTCTTTGGTAAAATTACTTTGCTGGACTCCTAGGTAATTTAGGAGTGTAAAAAGGTAATTTCCCCAACTCTGGTGGAAAGATGCTACTGGATAAAACCCTTTGTGTGCAAATAATTGTTACTTCAATTGAAATAATTAGGGCAACTCACTCACATGGGAGTTTCATGTACACATCAGAGCATCCATGTACTACTTGTTTGCTTAGATAGCACCATGAGATATGGAGGCTTGAAGTTTTAGATGCCTTTTGGCCCTAAAACTGTATCAGTACAGACTCTCATCTGTAATTCTTAATTTTTTTATACAAAATGAAATATAACAGAATTGTCCATTTTTTTCTGGATTTCTATACCCTGGGGTTTCCTGGTATCCCAATTCACACTGTATTTCTGATGAAACCTGCTGACAATGTACAGTAGTTACTTGAAATACATATGTACAGCCAAACATTTGATTACAGGGACATTTAGAATTTCCCATAGATTATTTTGATATATGGGACAAAATTATATTGCATATATTGTGCTGTTACAAGGGAAATGGCATGATTGTGTAAGAGTTATAAAAGCCCTTGAACTGAAGCAGAAACCCTTTAATTACTCTCAGTCTCCTCCTGCCAGTGACATAATCTCTTACACTAGAGTAATTTTGACAACAGGCTTTGACTAAGATATTATAATTTATTTGCAACTTATGTGTTCACAGGATAATTAAAAAAACCAGTAAGTACTTTTATCTCGATGAGTTCTAAGCATTTTGCTTTCATTCTCCAAATGACATGAAGAGCTTTTTAAAAATCTAATTAGAGGCTACCTCCTGTCTTCTGAAATAAGGACAGTGTTTGCTTTCCCCATATGCTTCCCCCTTTTATGTTTTAAAAGACTTTTCTTATCATCAATGGATCAACCTTCCATCTTACTTGCCAATTACGACTGAAACTGCCATACAAAAAGTTGGAAGACATCTCAGGTGAATATAGTTCATTTTAGTGTATTAGCAGCACTGTTTCTTTTGGGTTCACTTTGGCTCCTGTCTCCATTTTTTAAACTGCTATGTATTTCCAAATATTCCTGTCTATAAATCAGTAAAGCCATTTTAGTTTGATGTCAATCTAATAAAATAAAAGTGGTCTCTCAACACACAAGTCCCTGCCAAGTTTGAAGTAGGCATGTGCATGTGTGTTTTTGGATTACAGCTCCTCGAATTGCCCAGGCAGCACATTTAAAGCTTAAGGACACTGCGTTTCTTTTATATGCAAAAGGTCTCAGCCAGGTGCCATTGCTGGCATCTCAGGTTAAAAGGACCAGGAAGCAACTTATGAAATAAACTTCTGCCTGAGACTTTGAAGAGCTGCTCCCAGGTCTAGATTGACAGATCATTTGGTTTGCCAGTATTGGGCTAGATGGACAGATTGCCTAACAGGACCCAAGGCAACTTCCACTGCAGACCTTCAAAAGTTACCTTTTGGGACAGCAACTTCCAGAATGCTCCAGCTAGCATGGCTCTGCTATCTGTGGGGTCCTCAGAATAGTAGCTTCCAGAAGAAATTTTCTCAAGTGCCTAATTTAGACCTACTGGCATAAAATCACCTGAAAGCCAAGTTCTGATATGTTATTGAATTGTGGAACAGCTGGTTAACTTAATATGAAAATCTGCCTTAAGACTTCCTATTCTAGACTTTGTCACAGACTTATTTTGTTCTTTTACCAAGTCAGAAAACTCTGTATCGTGTCTTATGACATCCTTCCCATTTCTTCTTCTTTCTATATATGAGTTCTATGCCTTTCAAATCCTCAGTGCTTTTGTGGCCAGCACTCTAATTACAAGGTGATTGTAAATACCATCCACTTTGATTCAGTCCTCAGTATCTGTCTAAATAGCATCAAATTTAATTCAAGCCAATTTGTAACTAGTCCACTTTGATTTGTGTCTGAATATTTGAAAGTGTTTTCATGTGGTGATACGGGTTAGAACAGTGAAAAAGCATGAACATGGAGAAAATAAAGGAACCTGAAATGATGGAGTTTCCTTCCTTCCTTCCTTCCTTCCTTCCTTCCTTCCTTCCTTCCTTCCTTCCTTCCTTCCTTCCTTCCTTCCTTCCTTCCTTCCTTCCTTCCTTCCTTGATAGGAACTGTGCAATTTACTTAAATGTACTCAATGAAAACATTTGTTGAAGGGTGGATACCCCTAGTTAATATATTTGCCACCTCAAAGGGCAAAACACTTGGCTGTTGCCTTGAATGTCATGTTTGCAAGCCCCAGTAATACACAACAATCTAGAACAGGCCATAAAACAGTGACTCTGGACTGGGCATTCTGGCCTCTTGGCATTCTTCCCTCAGCCTGGCTCTAGAGAGTGTGAGCTGCATTTGATGTGAAGAAACAAGACAGCATCTTACTATCCTTGTATACATGATGAAGAAATTGTTCCCTAAAAAGGCTTGCTTTTCTCTCTCATTGCTGCATTATTTACCTCAATATAAAAAGGTTCCTGTTTTAAAAGTTTAATTTTAATGTTGTTTTGCTAGTGTGTGTTTTGTTTATTTTACTTGCTCTTCCCTTATGTTTCAAATTCATTTGTTTATACAGTGGTGCCTCGACTTACGAACTTAATCCGTTCCAGAAGATGGTCGTATAACTCGAATTGATCGTAAGTCGAAGCACCATTTCCCATAGGAATGCATTGAAACCCCATTAATCCATTCCAGCCGGGGGAAAAAAATCACCAACCCCCCCCCCCAAAACACTGCAAGCCCCATTGGAACGTGTTGGGGCCGGAAAAAAAATCACCAAAAAACAAAACAACAAAGCAAGCCCCATCGGAATGCGCTGGGGCCAGAAAAAAAAATCACAAAAAAACCACAACACCACAGCAAGCCCCATCGGAACACGCTGGGGCAAAAAAAAAAAAAAAAAAAAACTACAAAAAACCCCCAAACAAACAGAACAAGCCCCATCAGAACACGCTGGGACTGGGGAAAAAAATCACCAAAAAACAAAACAACAGAGCAAGCCCTATCGGAACGCGCTGGGGCTGGGGAAAAACCACAAAAAAACCACAACACCACAGCAAGCCCCATCGGAACACGCTGGGGCCGGGAAAAAAATCACCAAAAAACCCCCAAACAGAACAAGCCCCATCAGAACATGCTGGGACTTGAAAAAAAATCACCAAAAACCAAAACAACAGAGCAAGCCCCATCGGAACGCGCTGGGGCCGGGGAAAAAAATCACCAAAAAAACAAAACAAGACAGCAAGCCCCATCGGAACACGCTGGGGTTGGAAAAAAAAATCACAAAAAACCCACAACACCACAGCAATCCCCATCGGAATGCGCTGGGGTCGGGGGAAAAAATCACCAAAAAAACCCCAAACAAACAGAACAAGCCCCATCAGAATGCACTGGGGCTGGAAAAAAATCACCAAAAAACAAAACAAGACAGCAAGTGCCATCGGAACGCACTGGGGCCGGAAAAAAAAATCACCAAAAAAACCAAACATGTAAAAACTACTGTATAAGCATTACTTTAAAATGACATGTAATCCCTCAATAGCCTTTAAAAAAAAATATTATGAATTTTTTGTTTAAGCTATGCCCTGTGGTATCAGATCATGGTATAATTTTACAAAATTTCTCAGCTTTCAGCTGTAATTACTGGCATCTGATACCTTTCTATATTAAACCTGGAGTTCTTAAAACACCCATTTGCTTGGTTACAATATTGTCTAGGGAACTAATTCTCTCCGTAGCTGCCATGAACTTTAGCGAGTGCAGCCTTGTGTTATAAGATGAATCAGATTTAAATTCACCATATGTTGAAATCAATTTTCCTGCATTCAGTGTGAAATGGACCAAATATGTGATTTGCTTAAGGTCTGTCAATGACCATACACCACCTGCAAAAAACTGAAATGGAATAACTGGTGTCCCATGTTTTTAACAGGAATTTCCATGGATGGATTTTAAATCCAAGCCAAGACTATATGCTTTGGAAAAAAAACAGATTGAATCCATAGTTACTCTTTACCTCAACTTCTACTGCAGTTCAAAATATTGCTCAATCCAATTTCTTTCTGCTCTGGTTTTTACAGATATGTCAGATTGTAATTCTGAATATATAGAGTGCTAAAATAATTAAGGGGAGTGTAGAAAAAGCAGCCCCGAAAAGACATATTATATTTTTAAAATAAAGTTTGAGCAGCAGTTTACTAAACATTACTGCAAAATCATCGGCTCTCCAGCCACGTCTGGTAGAAAGGTCATGATATAATAACATTCCTGACAGTTGAATGTGTTTACAAATGATAGCAGTAAGAAAATGAGAGAATTGAAAGCGTGTTGAAATAATTGTTTTGTAATATATAGAATGTTAGCATGACCAATAGATGGCATTAGCAGACCTAATGCCTTGCTATACCTTGATGTATTAATCCTAGCACTTTGCTCCTTCTGTAAGTTACTATCCTTAGAGCTATAGTTAGTGCAACCCACTAGACTTTGACTCTATTAGACAAAAAAATAATGCTTACCTGATTCTGGGTTACAAAAGTCATATTTTACAGGAATTGTAAAAGCAATGGAAATTCCTATTATAAAAATGTCTGCTGGTGCATCAGGACCCTGTACTTACAGCTCCAGCAGAAATCAGATGTTCACATCTGAGAGAAGTATAAATACAGGGAGGCAGGAGGCACACACATTGCAAGGCAACACAACATAATATAATATAATATGCCACACACACCAGATAACAACAACATTGACATGTAGCAGCATCAAAGAGCAGATGAGGACAACATGGATTTTCCTCCATAGATTCAAATTGGTTTGGCTGGGTGAGCATTTAGAATTATTTTGTGCATATTCTTAATATGCTTAAAGGCTAAGAAAGTAATTTTCTTTAATATATTTTTATTCTTAAGAACTTTGGCATTTTAGAGTTGTATTCTCTGCTTTTTCAATGTACCTTTTAAGGCTATAAGCTCTTGCACTTTTAGAATGTAAAACATTATTTTGGTATTTTATTGTATTTTTTAAAGCATCTATATTTTGGATCGAAATCTGACTTAAGTATTTGTAACTTAAGTTTAGTTTTCATATCTTTTTAAGCGTTTATATCTAAAGTTTTTATACAGCTGAAAGACTTGTGCAGTTTTACAACTTTAAAGTATTTTTGTGCATGTAGAACATAGAAGCAATTGAGATAAATAAAGCTTGTAGCCAATGTACCCTCCAATATTCAGCCCTGCTGGGTGGGTCTCCACCTCTCTCGCATGCGATTCCACCCCTGCGTGCATGTGTGACTCTGCCCCCGCACGATGCGATCGCTGCACGGAAGAGGAAGACAGCTGCGCAGAGGGAAGCTGAGTTGTATACGTGCGCACACACAGTTTAGTGAGAACCTTGCTTGTACAGTAGCTGATGTTGGAATTATTGCAACAATGAAAAAACTTATACCATGATACCCAGATTTTATTGACCATCTTAAATATAATACTTGTTTAATTCTTTAAAAATATTAGTATACTCACTGTTTTTAGCTTTTAAATGTATTTTAATTGTTGTAAGCCACCTTGGGTCCTTTTAAGGAGAAAGACGGGGGTAAAAACATAATAAATAAATAAATAAATAAATAAATAAATAAATAAATTTTGGTATGATTGGTAATGATACCACAAAGAAAAAAAGTGCAGCTACTTGAGTGGGTCATGTTTGTTCACAAGTAACATGCAGCAAACACACCTTCTCTGGTTTATTGCAAATGGGTTGTTACAGCTCAAGAGTCAGATTATCAAGGACTTTTATTTAAAACATTATAAGATATTCTCTTAATACAAATGAAGGATCAGTCAGAAGAATGTACATTATTGTGCAACTGCTGAAGAGAAAAACATATTGTGATATGCAGCTTGTATTTTTCTTTATTTTGATCAGTGATGCATGTTTAGAATGTTTATGTTGGAAGGCATTTTGAATTTTTGGAGAAAATAATCTTAAAATTAATAAATCAGACACCTGTGGCTTGCTGCTTTAAAACTAACCTTTGTTATGAATTTTTGGCCAATTTTCAAAATATTTGGTATCTAGGGTATTCCCATGGTCAACAATGGTTAAGATGTTTGTTTTTTTAATTGTTAATATGAATGTTGGGACACTATTTGGTTATCATCTACCCGTGATTGTGCCCATTATTAACATATGTAAGTCCTGAGTTATGATTTTTTTTTTAAAAAAAAAATAGTTTTCAAAGCAAATGGTACCCAGGTTTTAAAATAATGGCTTGTGTATGTTTCAAATGTGTTGAACTAAATGAAATGGCATATAATGAATTCAAATGTTTGCATTAGTTTATGTTGGATTTGAGTCATAATCTGAACATTAGTTTGTTTCAGTTATATATATACCTTGTGCTTATTCCTCTTGGTACTTAAACCAGTGTCTATATAGGAGGTTTGATCAGAAGAGAAGCCATGCTATGCTGCATTGGTGTTGCACTCTTGGTCTCTGTGTGTAGTATCTCTTGTTGAATGTTGTTGTTGTTGTTATTTATTACATTTCTACCCCACCTTTCCACTAAAAGATAGCACTCCAGATGGCTTACAAACCTTTTAAAGAATAAAAATAGCTCATAAATAGGTTGAAATAAGAATAGAATGGGTGTGGGGATGAACACAAGAAACAAAACAGTGTTGTCCTGCAACCTTTCCCTTCTGTATGGGGGTGGGTGGGTGGTGGTAGAGGAGGAGGAGGACTGGACAAAGAAGGAAATAGGAAAAGCTTCAACACAAAAGATTTCCACATTAGATGGTGCTAGTAAATAATTCATGCTATGGTACTGAGACTAGCCCCTCCCTCAAGAAAACCTACTCCACATGTAGACGGCCTCTTTTTTCCTTTCTCTCTGAAGTTTCAATACATAAAAATATGTTCTACAATGTAAATGCAAATGAGATTGTCTTCACAAGGCCTTTTTAGTATTGCCTTTTTTCTCTCCATGGGTAGTCCCCTCCCTTTCCTTTCCTTTTTGAAATGCCGCATCTGGATTGAAAGGGTATCTCTCTTGCGTTTGTGAATTGAATCCATATTTTTATGCGTACCATCACATTGGTTCCACTGACTCTGAGGAAATGCCAGTAGAGTAATGGAAATTTAGAAAGTGAATCAAAAACTTTCCATATAAGAAGTGCCTTCCATTGAAATAAATGTGTAGGTTTGAATGACCGTGTGATGCAAAACATTGTGAAAAAGTTTAGAGGCAGCTGCAGGTTGCTGCCTGTCCTCCCTCCGCCCCTACCCCCATTGCACTACCCACACTTAAAAATCCTTTCAGAACCAAAGTTGCCTTTTAGGGCCAACACATTAAGAAGGAGAGGAAAGTAAGTCTGGATTTCACTGAGAGTGGAAATAAAGATGAACACATCATGCTTTCCTGGCATTCTCAAAGAGGGGCCATATGGCTCCGTGGGGGGGGGGGCAGGCACATTTGAAGGGGGCCACAGATTGGAAACTATTCTTCATACACGACCTTATAAGGTTCATTATGCGACTTAAACAATGCTGATTTGGCCTATATTTTCTTCATATTGTGTTTATGATCGTGGTCATAAAAATGTTGAGAATGGCAATGGGGGACATGGAGCCTCCTTGAACAATGTGAAGACTACAAACACCTGTGGGAGCCCATGGGCAATGGCAGCACCTGGTCAGCTGATCCTTCCAAACTGGAAGCATCATTGGATTGCTTCTGAAACAATTAAATAAGATGATTCAGATGATAAACAATAACATAGCTTTGCAAGAATTAATTAATTAAACAATGTTGAAAACAATGGGAGTTGGAATTGTATCTTCTTTATTTTTGTTTCATTTCTAGGCTGCCTTTCTCCCAGAGAAGAGACCACAGTGACTGAAACAAGTTGGCTAAAGCTACAATAAATTACAGAGTTTTAAAAACAATTAAACTTATAATAATAATTAAAAATATTATCTAAACATTTAAAAACTTTAAAATCACACTTAAAAAGAACAAATGACTAAGTTACTAAAAGCCTGCTGAAAGAGGCAGGTTGTTGCCTGTTGCCAAAATGACAAAAAAGGAGGAGGGGGGAGTCTAACACCGTCTTTGGCTATATTTCACAACCAGCCAACTCTAGAGCAGTGGACCTGGCATGGCAAAAAAAAAGCTTATGCTCTGCCATCCTACACCAGACAGTTTCCAAGCTGAAATAAATTTACTGCCTCAGTTTGAATCACAGGGAGTAGGTAAATATGTAGGTCTCCTTTCCAGCCATTACTTTGTAGTTTTCATTTCAGCAGCATTAAAAATATTCATAGTTCTGCATGTTTACTCAGCAGAACGTCAAATCAAATTCATCAGAACTTATTCTACAGCCGGGTGGTCTAGGACCCCAGTGGATGTCTTACAAAAATAGGAAATGTTTGCAGAATGAAAAACATTAAAAATAGAAGATGACAATTAAACCAAAAATGAGACAAGATAAACAGCAGTTGTTCCAGCCATATATGTATTGAGAAGGATTATCGGCAGATAGCTGTGAAGTGTTCCAGTCTAAGAATCAGAAACATATAAAAAGAAATGTTGGTTTCTTTAATATGTCCCCTTTTACCCTGCATTTGCAGCGGCTGTCAGGCAAACATGGTAACGCAATCTGTTCTCTCCATTTTGTTAATAGGCCATCCTGCCATTCTGGAGATGGTAGTTTGTAATGTAAAGAGGCTGTATTGTTTATTTAACAGTCAAGTGACAAATTATTTAATTAGCACATATGTCATTTGTCTCCACAGCTGTTTTCATTGCTCTAATTGCGAAGCACTCTTAATTTATTGCTGATATTGTCCTCCCTAATACTAACATGGCAATTATTTGCTTCCATTATATCCCTGTATCCTGTGGAAAAAAAGTCATTCCTTTACACAGAGCAGATTGGCCTAAGTAAACTATCCATTTGCAGTAAGGAACACAAACACAGGCAGAGTCTTCTAAATTAAGTCTCCTTGAATTAGGTCTGCTGTGTCTGGGCCCCCTGAATCATGACGGTTCAGTTGGTTCAGGGTTGGGTAAGGTGCAACCTCCAGGGGCCCACTTGTGGCCCCCAGGTACACCAAATGAGGTCTCCAGGATCCCAATTCGTCCATTTTTTTTTTAAATTACTGAAAAAGTTTCATTCCGCCCTCTAGGATAGTGGTTCTCAAACTGGGGTCCCCAGATGTTATCAAACTGCAATTTCCAGAAGCCTTCACCACTTGCTGTACTGGCCAGGACTTCTGGGAGCTGTAGTCCAAGAACATCTGGGGACTCAAATTTGAGAACCACTGCTATAGGGGACATAGGAACAATTTTGTCACATTTGCTCCAGCTATTTGGGCTGTGTGCATGTCAAAACCAGCTGCCAGTTCAAAGAGAGATATCAAACACATCAGAAGATGCATAACACTCTGAGCTACTATATTTGAAATCTCCATTCTGGAAGTCTGTTACATTAAGTGTGCAATGCTGTACATATCTACCTGGGAGCAGGCCCCAGACAAAAGAATGAGATTTAACTTCTGAGGAGATATTACAGAACTCTGCTGTAAATATTGCTAAGATCTGCACAGACCTCTACAATAAAGATGACTCTGATGGTTCTTGTTGTTGTCCAATCTGTCTGTTGGAGATGGAGTGGCCATGGGGAGCCCCCTCAGCCCAGTTATAGCAAACATGGAACATTTAGAAAAACAGGCCCTGACTTCGGCACCCTTCGCACCCACAGTCTGGTTCCGATATGTGGATGACACCTTCGCAATTTGGAACCATGGTGAAGAAAAACTGGAAGAATTTCTAAACCATCTCAACAGCATCCACCCAAATATACAATTCACCATGGAAAAAGAAAAAGATGGGCCAACTCCCTTTCTTAGATGTCATGGTCATACGCAAAACTGACCTCCTATTGGGACACAAGGTCTACAGAAAACCCACTCACACAGACTGGTACCTACACAAAAACTCCAACCACCACCCACATAAAAAAGAGGCATAATCAAAACACTGGTAGACCGTGCAAATCGGAACTGTGAAGCTCAATTTCTCAGCACCAAACTCAACCATCTGAATTGGGCCCTACAGGCAAATGGCTACTCCAAAAATGAAATCACAAGAGCCATCAAACCAAGAAAACAACACCAAACTGAAGAGGAAAAACAGCCACCCACAAATAAAGTATTTCTGCCGTACATCAAAGGGGTCACGGACCGCATGGGGAAACTTTTGAAAAAACACAGCCTACAAACAGTATTCAAGCCCACCACAAAAATACAACAAATGTTACAGTCAGCAAAGGACAAAAGGGACCCCCTCACCACTGCAGGAGTATACCGGATACCTTGCAGTTGTGGCCAGGTATATATCGGAACCACAAAACACAGCATCCACACCAGAATCAAAGAACATGAGAGACACTGCAGACTAAAACAACCGGAAAAATCACCAGTAGCTGAACATGCCCTAAAACAAGCTGGACATGAAATTCTATTTCAAAATACTGAAGTACTGGACAAAACCAGCAATCATTATGTTAGACTGCACAGGGAAGCCATTGAAATCCACAAACACCAGCAGAGCTTCAACAAAAAGGAAGAAAGTTTAAAACTCAACAAAGCCTGGCTCCCAGCACTGAAAAATACAGCCTGCAAAAGGTCAACGAACTCTACCCAGCTACAAGGACCAGTGATCACTGCACACAAAAGACCAGCTAATGACACACATCAATCACAGTGATAGATAATCTCTCCCTCTTATCACAATACACCCGCAACAAAAAACACGCTGATCACCACAATCACCCATCTCCTGAAAAGGACAAAAGCTGATCCCACAGCTATAAATACTCAACTATCCAAACAAACTGCACCAGAGCACAGACAGAGTTCTGACTCCTGTCCTCTGAAGATGCCGGCCACAGAGACTGGAGAAACGTTAGGAAGAATAACCTTCAGAACACGGCCAAAGAGCCCAAAAAACCCACAACAACCATCAGATCCCGGCCGTGAAAGCCTTCGAGAATACAGATTTACTTAAATTAGTAAATAAATTATTTAGTTTAATTATGATTAATTTCTTCAGTTCTGATTAAATGTAGCAAATTACTCTGTGTCACTTCATTTTGTACACACGATTTCAAAGATAGGTACATGGATTTGTTTTATATAGTGCATATGTTTATCTGTTTTCAAGCAGTTTTATAGTGTTTTACATATGTGTGATATTCATACAGATAGCTATTTTGTTTCTGAACTTCTAGAGCTAAATCCAACTGACGCAAACCTGGTCAATCCATTGGACTTGGTGTACGTTCATTCAGTGGATCTTTTCTAATGGGGAGTAACAATTGGATTTGGACCCTAAGATTCATTACGATTCTTATGAAATGAATAAAGGCCATGATTAAGCCACTAGCAAAACCCGGCCGTAGCTATTTATTATTCCCCCCGGACTTATTACAATTCACATCCATTCCATGCGTTCCCGCTTGGATGTGAATGCAGCTCTAAGGGAAAGCAGAGATCCAAGAAGAGGAACCACATGCCCAGCTTTCAGGTGGCAATTGCTCACGGCCTCTTCAGCTGCACCTCCCTGCCAGACGCCAAATTCAAAACAGCAAATGTAGCTGTACGCTTCCACCCTCACCCCCAAGGCCCCTCCTTTTTCTTCAGTGTAGAATACAAGGCCACTGCCAAAAACATATCCAGCACAATCAAACATCAGATGGTGACTCCTTTCCCACAGCTTGTGTGAGTGAAAACAGTGAAATTATACCCATGTTTTAGTAGCGAATCCCCTGGTGTTCGAACGAAGCCGGCCCAGCACAGGGCTCTTGTTCTGCTGCTTTTTGTTCCTGGACTTGCACTGTTTTTAGCACTGGACACCATTCAGCCACCATTCAGCATTGTATGTCACTTCACATATGGTTCATCCGTTGCAAATGGGTGCATGTACCCAGAAAATGCAGCTTTTCATTATGTATTCTCTATGTAACAGAAAAGATTAAGATGTAAGCCTGGTGAATACAGCAGGAATTAGTTGGACAGATGAATAAGGGAAAAATGAATCTGGAATGACGGTGGATTTAGTCTAATGATTGTGGGAGGGCGTTCAGAACTTGGTGGTAGGTTTCAGCCCTTTTAATCCCAGACTCTGTGTGTATTTTGGCAGGAGAAGTGTTTCTTCAGAACTGCATCTAGAGGGATACAGTAGAAACTCTTTTAACCTGATGCAAGAGAAAGATAACTAGAGCGACTCTCAGGGAAGCACTTTCAGAGTTACACATTTTTTAAAATTATGCTGCTTCTGTGCGAATAGTTGAATGCATTTAATATCAGATTTTTAACAGAACGAAACAAAAATCCAATCTTGTGATAGTTCTTATTGTATTACAGAAACACTATTGTTTTGATAATTCAATAAATTGTAATACAGGAACCATCAAGTAAAAAAATAGGCTGCACACCTACATGGGAGTAAATAACCCTTATTTTTGGAGAGTAAGCATTCGTAGAAGTTGTCCTGTCAGAGGATTTGCATTTTAACAGGCAAGAAAATATCCCCAAAGGATCTAAATATCACTGCACATTTAGCAAACAAACAGGGCTCAAAAAGTAATATTCCTTGGGTACACATAAAAAGTATGGGAAATTATTAATTTAAAGTAGAGAGAATGAAAGCTAAGAAATCACAGGATTTGGATAGATCATGTAATCAAGTAACTTTATTATTGTGCATAAAACAAGGAAAACAGGCATGCAGGGGGGAATGAAATGGTCTATTCAATAAGAAAAAAGAGGGAGTTAAGCTTATTTACTTTCTACAACACTTTTCACAGGGAGTTATTTTCCCCACCCCATCCAATTTTGATTGCAAAATGAACATTTGCATCACAATAGAGATATTTCAAGAGTATTTCAAAAGGCTGCAACTTCAGAGGCTACATGGTTAGATGTGTTCAGTTTCTAGGTTCATCATCTCCTTAAAGTGTAAGGAAAGGAAGATTTATTTATTTTATTTATATGCTAACCTTTCTTCCCATACGGAATTTACTTTTTCCAAACCCTAGAGATAGTCAGCCAACTACAGCTGCAAACATGCAAACAAACAAACAGAAAGCATTTGCCTTTTTTGGAACCAGGGTGTTCACATTCCCTGTCTATATGGTTTAGTCTTAAGCTGTTGGCACTATTCTATCATTGCCATTTTTAAAAACCAAGAGAGGTAAGTCTTTAAAATGTAGGCGACTTAAGTTCTTAAGTGCAGTAGCAAAAAGTGCAAATGCCAGAATGAGTACACTCATTCAGAATTTCTCAGAAAGGGAGGGTTTATGTTCCATGTAAATTCATCCTTCTAGAAGCTGCACCAGGACTCATAGATAGAAGGCATCCTACATATGAGGTTAACCACCCCCCAGTTTGGGGAGTGAGTTCTGATCCAAAAGGAAATGTTTTGAAGCTCTGGTTTGCAGAAGATGCTTCACCATTTTTACCATTCCCCCCTCTTGCAGTGGACCTCAGTGCAGATTGAACCAGTGATGGGAAGGTTCCCTTTTTGAACTACAGTTTCCATAAGCCTCAGCCAGCATGGCCAGTGGTGCTGGGGAAAAAAACTTGATTTTCTTCACATTCTCTCTGTGTCTCCTTCTTTCTTTAGAAGTTAGTTTTTTCCACAAAGGTTTCATATTCCTTACCCTTTACAGAATCTTTAGTTTTAATCAACTACTACAAGAAAAAAAAAGCCTAAACAGATGTAACAATATATGTAACAATATATACAAGAATGTTGGTTTTGCTTTTACTCCTCAAAACTCAGATTTTAAGCTTGTTGGACTAGGGACCTACATTTTGCATATATCACTCTGTTAACTTGCCAATTGTCTTATACATGGACGGTGCTCTATAAATTACATACTGTATTGTTTTGTTTTGTTTTTTAATTATAAGCAATATAGGCTTGATGTTCATGTAACATCTAGCATTTTCAGTGAAGAGAATACAGGGACTTAGCTGCCTCTATTAGGGTGAAGATGGTGGTGGCAGTAATAATGATGATGATTATTACTTTTTAAAATTATAAGAGGAAATACTGTTTTAAGAAGATCCTCTACCAGTCACAAGGTTTTACTGATTTAATGGTACAATCATACACCTACTTCCCGAAGACCAAACTTCATTTAACTGATCTGAATTTATTTGATTGCCAGAGAATGATTTACTTAAAGTTCAAATAAGAGATTTCCTCAGATTGCTCCATACACCCATACACTCCATTCAAATCTAGAAGAATAAATTTATTGCTACGGATCAGGTATCTGCTTCACAGTGGGTGATACAAATCTTTTCATTAAAATTGCTAATCTGTGGTTAATTTCCCCTAATTCTCTTACTGCTTTCCCATCAGGAGTTATGATTTATTTGGAAATTCTAAGCTGAATCTAGCTAATAAGCCTCTTTGCTTTCAGTGGATTTCATTGTATGCAAGGATCTAAACAAACAGGACAACATGAGAATGAGCAAAGACAAAACAAAAATGGTACCAGCGCAAGGTATGAATCATAATATGCCTGCAGCAGCCCAAGAGGCATGCCCCATCCTTTGTCAATGTGTGTATTCAGGGTAACGATCCCTGTTTGGGCTTTAAAGTATCTTTCTATTCTAAATACAGGACTGGACCGTGGAAAATCAAAAAACAAACTAGCATTTGTAGGGGGAATAACTTTTTTCTGAAGAAAAGAGGACTGGGCCTTTAGCCTATTATCTTGAACTTACTTCTGGGTCTGTACCTCTTCCAAGGTAACAAGCAAAGATGGATCACCCACATAACAAATTGCACAGACAGATCACCCACATCACCTTAAATCTTGTAGGGGCAAAGACCCTAAAGACACCTTCTTAGCACTCTTAAAAAAAATCCTGTGTTTCCTCTTGTCAAGTTAGTGAACGATGTAAGAGGGAAAATGCACCCCACTCTCTGTGCAACATTAAAAGCTGATCCTGAAAGCTTTATATTCTGAATCGTTTCCATGATATCTTGTTGATTGTTCCAAATTAGAATACTATTGCAGATCAGATTTGCAGCACAGATTGCGACTGAACACAATAATCAATGAAACATTGTGTGATGAAACTTGTGAACATTTCATCACACATTAATCAGAATTATATGTGAAAAGATATTTACAGTTAAAAATCCTCATATATTTAGTGAATTTCAAATTATTTGTAATGAAGGAATATATCAACCCAGCTTCAAATATCACCTCTACATGCTCGCACACATCAATTTATTAATGTAGAGGTCAGAAAATTTATTCTTTTGTACAAGAGCTCCGATAATGGCCATGCTGGCTGTGGGATTCTGGGAGCTGAAGTCAAAAAGTAACCATTTCCTGTCAGTAATTTATTTCAGCAGATTAGTTATATTAACATTATTAATTGACTAGACCAGCATCCTATACACCCTTACTTGAGAGGAAATCCCACTGAACAGAGTTTGGCTTCCATTCATACAACGGTTTGAATGAAGAACTCTTATATATATATAAAAGAGTTCTTGTATATAGGATAGAGGCAACTTATATAACTCCCCCACCATGTTGTTGCTTGTAAAGTTTTTTTGTAATTATTTTTGTTACTTTTGAGGAATATGAAAATAAGGTTACTTTTATACTTGTGTTGATAATGGTAATCACATACTTTAGAGTCTAACAGTAACAACTATCAATTTAACTAATCATGTGTATAACTTACCAAGTTCTGTCGGATACCTCAGATGCACTTCCATTCAGTGTAATACTAAGCAAAGTACTAAGCAAGATGGATCAAAGGCTTCACATCGAGTAAGGCAGATTACTATTATCTATTTATATCTACTGTTGTATAGATATGTGATTTTGTTGCCAGAAAACCCAAGTATTTTTTGGAAAGAATGTCTCACAGTGATTAGATAAACTGCAATATTTCCATTTCTGCTGACCTCTTGGAGGTTCTTCTGAGCTGCAAAGATGATTCTGACATATGTAAATTAAGAGGAACATGCGGTATCCTTGCAGCCTCTTGATCACTGCAAAAACTGAGTGAGAAAGGTACCTTAGAAAGGTGTCATTTGTTACCCCTGAAGTAATAATTTTCAAAGTGAACGCATACAGTGATACAAAAACCACATGACTGTAAATTGATTTAAAATACATCAGAGCTGAAATTGATAGAAATCAGCAGTGTAATCACACCTTCAGTTGTGGAAACTCACTGGGGTATGTGTGGAGTGGTGATGGTAAACGACGCCTTGCATGTTTTGCACAGCTTAAAAACTCTATGAGGATCACTATAAGTGGGAAACAACTTAACAACACATAATATAACAAAACTTACATTCCCAATATTTATCAAGAAATTGGAAATAGAATTGAGCTTCAATGATTGATTAGGGAGGGTTTAGCATGTATTCCATATCAGATTTAGGGAACAACTTGAAAGAATTCCCAAGATAAATAATGTCTGCTTAAGCTGTAGTTTGTTTATCATATATTCAAATAGATGCTTTTATGGAGATGCAGGATATGTCACTTCAGTGCAAAATTATATAAACAACATGGTAAAATGTTTACATCTAAACCAGTTTTAGAAAAACCACAATGTGTTTTCCATCTTTTCAACAATAGTGAAATAATCTATTTATTATTTATTTAAAATAATATTTTTACCCCTCCTTTCTCCTTAAAAAGGACCCAAGTCGGCTTACAGCATTGAAAGACAATATTTAAAGCTGAAAACAATGTGTATACAATGATGGTTTACATCATTAAAATACATTATTTTAAGCTAAGAACGAGTATAAAGAGGCAGCTTACATCATTAAAAGACAATATTAAAGCTAAAAACCATAAGTATACAAATATTAAAAAGGAACAAACAAATACCACTCTGAGAAACGGAAAACACATTTTTAATAACAATATTAAAAATTAGGTCCAATGTAATAGTCAATCTCCACCCTGTATTGCATCACAATAACTTATCGTGAGGAGAAAGTAGTCTCTAAGTAGTGTCCTCATCCAGGCTTCAATCCTAACCCACTTTACTATCAATTAAGCCCAATTAAAGCATAGCAAGAATAGCTTCTGTGTAAATCTGCACATAAATGTACTGCACATATTCCATGTGTGCTCCTCTACTCTACAGGATCTGTGATTTGGTTATTTTGGCTGTTTTCGGAAAGATGTGTACTTTGGGGGAAAAATAAAAATGCTTCTGGGAACAGATGATAGACATACAGGAAATTTAGGAATATGTCCAGAATTTGGAATGCTAAGTTTACAAAGTTAAAGTACTAATATGGATAGTTAGAAACAAAGAAAATAATTTGCTGCTATTAATGTTGGGACAGGTGAAGTTTAATTCATGGCATTATCTTCAATAGTTATTAAAACTGTTTGAGGTTTCTTTTGACAAACCATGAGACTTACAGAGAAAGAAATGGTACTTTATGAGAAATTCAGTTGCCTCCTAGTAGCCTTTTTATTGTTGTTCCCGAGTTGTCTTCCCCAACCTGACATATTCCTGGTGCAGTGGAGTGGAAATGTTGCAGCCTGACTGATGGCTGAGAATGATAGGATTTTGAGTGTAGCGATGAGTGGAAAACAATGATCATCTGATGAAACAAGAATGGAGAATACTTCGCCAAAAACATCTGGAGTGCTGCTGATCATATGCGGGACATTTCCTGGCACTATTGAATAATTGCTCCTTTTACCTCCTCTCTCATGTATAATCAAGGATGATGATCTGCAAAGCTCAGTTCTAGAACATACATTTTGCATCCTGGGATCAAAGGTCCCAAGTTAAATGCCTGCCATCTTTACCTGCTAACCCGCCCCCCAATGTTCACCAATTATTATTCTTCCCAATGGATAAGGAAACAAAAGCTCTTATTCACTGTACCACAAGAATAAAGCTGTTAACCAGCACATTTATGCTTGATTTCCTTTCCTTCCTTCCTCATGCAATTTTATGATAGTTTGCTAGGTGGTTATACTGTTAGAAATAAGGTAGTGTGAGGGTTCAAATCTAGCCTCCTTTTCTTTCTCAAACAAAACGGGAGTCGTTTTTAAATTCAAATCCAAACGGGTATTTATTGTTTCATTCAAACGCAAAACTACATTTAACTGTTCATCGTGTAACTTCTCTCGCGGCACCAACGGGTGCCACAAGGGCAACCAGACATCAGGTTCGAAAGGGTTCCAAGATTTCGTCTCCCACGGACCAGGTAAGAAGGGGTCATCACTTTTCATGGGGGTTTCTTCTTCCGTGTCCCCTAGTAGCGGTAGGGTCTCATCATCTCCGTTCTCTCCCCATAGCGGTTCCCCCTCTCTCTCAAAGGAACCCCACGGTCCTGGAGGTATGCCATCCTCCGGGCTTCCTCCGCACGCCATGCCTGGCATTCCTCTGCTTCCCGGGCTACGGCTTCCTTCTCTTCCCTAAGTCTCCTTCTCCACTCTCGTGCCTCGGACTCACCCCAGTAGGATGGTTGTGGTGGTAGTCCCTTTCTCCGGCGGTAATCAGCCTCCTCTCTGGGCACCTTCACCTTCTCCCATTTCCCGGTCCATGGGTCCTCTACCCAAATCAGTTCCCAACCCCCCGGTATGCAGTCTCTCTCCCTTTTTATCTCTCCCATTCCCGCCTCTACTACGGACCTCCCCCTTTTCTCCCTTCCTGCCAATTCCTCTTCCGTCTGGGTAGCCACCGTAAAACCCCGTAGGTCCTCCTCCAGTTCCTGGGTGTCTATTCCCCGATGTATACCCTCTTGAGGGGATGACGGAGGGGTGGTCTGCACCTCTTTAGACACCCTACCGATGGACAGCACTCCTATGAGAGCCTCTATGCTCTCATCACGCCTTTCACAGGTAGGTGGACCCACAAGAATAAGGAGAGAAATATGGATGTGAGAGAAACAGATATTCTCTCACATCCATCCCTTCTGAAATATATTCTAAGTCACATCTCAGTGGTTTAGGTAGCTAGTTGGCTAGCTCAATGGTTAAGGCTGGTTTGTAAGTAGTTGCTTCCATGTTCTAAGAATACTGATGTACGATGATCTGCTAGCGGAATCCAGGCATAGAGTGAAGTCAGCAACAGAGACTTCTGACTCGTCTGGTAGAGTAGGAGCTTCCTTCCGTCCAGGGCAAGGGTGGGGAAAATGCTGCCTCAGGACTGCCTGAAGCCTTGAAGGCCATTCCCCCCCCCCCCTCTGGATATGCCTGTATTGAGAAAAAATACCCCTGCAAAAAAACATCATTTTCAACTCTGGAAGCATCTGACGATGCTTTGCAATAAAATGGAGAGAAGGGCCCCCCAACCCTAAAGGAAAAAAGAAACCATGAGATTGGAAGTGGACTTCCAGCAGAAGTGTGTTTGGATTTTGCAACCTTTTTACTTAATGCGGGTGGGAGGGATTTTGCAGTCACTGGTGTGTCCTGGCTGTAAACAACCCAGACTTTTCAAAGCTCACCAACCTTTATAGCCTTTTAGAAGCACGATTCCCTTCTGTTACTGTTTTTTAAAAAGATGTTCCAATATATTGATGCCCAAAATGCTGTTAACAATGAAAATGTTTTATATCAGCACCGGAGCTGAATTATACAGTTCATGGATATAGGCTGCCAGGCAGGCAGCTGTTGAAATGTAGCCAAATAGGGGATGTTTCACATGAGATATTCAAAGAGGCTGTCTGCACAGTTTGGATGATTTCAACCATCACATCACCATCTCCTAACAAGGACAGTTGGCATTTGTTTGGCTGAAATTGTCCAAAACTTGAGGACTGACTTTCTTTTGCACAGTGAGTTTGCAATCTACATGACTATATTTTTAAGCAGCCATTCTCATAGCCAGAAATTGGCACCAATGTATTATGATCAATTAAGTTATCAGGTAAGGCAGACATTTTCTGCTGTAACTGGGCATTTTAAACAGTCCTCAACTTTATTTGAGGCTATTGCATCAATATTTATCCTGGGATAAGTTAGCCAAGCACAGGAGAAGGCAGGAGAATAAAGCTGTTTTCTGGTAGCAGGATAATGAGTGAGCTTCTTTTTCTCCTTCTACTTCATGATCTGCATTTCCCAGGCTAATGAAGAGTCTTAAACTAAGCTAAAGAAAGAGTAAGAGTGAGGAAATGAGATTATGTAGGAGGGAGAAAGCGAACACAAGAGAAAGGTTTTTGGAGGAATGGAGAAGAAATGGAAGTTTCAATATTTTCTCCAAACCTCAAAACCAGGAGCTGGGGGAGGGGAGAAATAACATCATGGGTGAGATTCTGCATCTTCATTCTGGTAAGGCTCTTAGTGCAGTAATGTGACATGCATTTATATGCCAGTTTAAATGCTTTCTTTTCAACATGTGTGTTACGTGCTGTCAAGCCGATGCCTACTTATGGCTACCCTAGTAGAATTTCTGGGGTAGGTGAGTTTTTTAAGAAGTAGCTGTGTTAGTCTGTGCAAGCATAACAGACAAACAAAAACAAACAAAACACCAAGAGAGAGAGAGAGAGATTGTGGCACTTAATGTCTAAGAAAGTGAACTTGACCCACAAAAGCTCACATCAAAATACAACAGTTAGTTTTTAAGATGCCACAAGGTTTTTGTCTCTCTCTTTGATTTGGTTTGAGGTAAGTGAGATAATTAAGATCTTTTAAGACTCTTAATTATTAATGTGTGATCTTTGTGTATTAATATTCTAATCTCTGCACATGATAAGTTGAATGTAGGACTAAGATCTTTAATAATATATTTAATATATATATTAATGAGGGTGAAGATGAGGATGATCACAATTTCCAAAGCAATAGCTGTGTTAATCTGTACTCCATCACAGCAACAACAGGAACGACAAAGAGCTTTGTGGCATCTTAAAGACCAAAAAGTTTTATTTGCCACAAGCCTTCAGTGACTGCAGCCCATTTCTTCAGATGCTGCAGACGGAAGAGTCATTTTAAGGAGATTGCTCCCTGCAAAGTGACTCTTTCTGGTGTGATGAAACGCACACCTTTCCTGCTGTCTCATCGTACCTTTAGTCATAGGCTTGGTTCCATGACTGATTGTGCAACAGAAATGATCCCAACATCCCATTAATTAATTAGAATTAGCAGCAGCAAGTTATGCAAACCTTACATAAGTGCCAACAGGATTCTGGCCATTGTACCTGTACTGCCTGTTTAAGACCAAGTAGTATAACAGGCATATCTCACACAATATTTTGTTGCTGAGAAAATCCATTTCTCCTCCAGCTACACTGAGGACTGCAGCCAAGCTCTGAAGGGAGAGGGAAACATGAGGGGGATGCTAGATCATGTCAGCAGCAGCATCTAATCAAAGGTCCCAGTTCTCTCACCCTGCAAGTTGTGAGGGAAATTCAATTTGCCTTGTGCTCAGATTTGTTATCTCTACTGCACATACACACATCTGGCTCAAGACATTTTGCTTTGTAAGGGAGGGAGAGAGCAATGGAACAGCCAACACACACACCCTTTAATGTATAGTACCCACAAATGTCCCAAGTTATTTTGATACCTGACGCAGAAATTCCTACTAGACTTGCTTGGGCATTACAAATAATGCATTCAACAACTGACAATTTACCGTCTTTTCATGGTACCCCCAAAACTGAATTTTCATGATACCATCTTTTCATGACACCCAAAAATAAGGACAGAGCAAACCTTACAACACAAACATATATAGACACTTCTGTGCCCCCAGTTAAGGCTTAGTGTAGAAAACAAAAGCTTGGGCTAGATCATTCTCTCTCAGCTTGAACTAGCTCACAGAGTTTTCATTCTTAAAGTAAGGAGGAGGAGAGCTATATATGCCAATTTGAGCTCACTGGAAGGAAAGCACAATAAACAAATAGTTAATAAATTATAGTGAGCTAAGACTTGCTGAACTGTGGTAGCTATTAAGACCAATACTTTCTTAAAGCAGCTGCCAGACTGGGTTAAGATATGCCGAGACCATAAGGTTTTAAAAAGTAATTTTGTTTATTGTTTTGGGTTTGTTTTAGAAACCTATACACATACACCCATTAATTTGAAGCCCTAAACTGTAGAATGTGTAAATCAATCATTGGCTGGTATTTGGGGCTGTCTCAGAACACTTTTCTGCCTGAGGCAAATGACAAAATGGAAGTTCCTCCCATTCCATGTACAAAGGCTGACCAGATGAATGGTCAAATTTTTCTTCAACTGTTCTTTACATGAAGTCAGCAGTCTACCTCATAGCATGAATCTGCTTCCACTGACACTTTCCTGCCACCTCTAGCAGCTACTGTTTCAAGCAACCTAATGGTAGGGGCAGTCCAGCTACTACTATTACACTTTTCAGAAAGCATCAAATAATATGACCAGCAGCTACATTTTAAGTTATGCTGAAACATGTGCTGTGAAGATGGTGACATTTTAGTGTTGCCATTATTAGCATCAATCTTTATATTGATCTTTATGGTGACATTGGGGTACTTAACACTGCTCTGCATTGAGTGTATCACAGCTAAGGTCATGACTCTATAATGGTCAAGCAGCCTATTAGTTTAGCTATGTGAGAATCAGTACCAGTTGCATATTTGAATTTATTACATCGGAAACCTCTTACTTGAAAATAAATTCTCTGTCAGCTGCTAGGCATCCCCTATATATATAATCGGTAGCAATCTGTGCTTAAGAAGTCAGTGTCTTGCTCTTTAAATGGTGATGTGACCTCTGTTTAGTGAATAAATTGAGCAGGTACAGTAAGTGAGTCACACCTGCAGGTTCAAGCATGTCCTACATGTCATGCAAGCCAAAATTCAGGCATGGTCCTATTAAAGAATGTATGTTGAGCCATCTATAGATACCTTTCTGACATTTGATGACTGTCTGAAGAGGAAATGAACCTTTTCTTTTCTTCCCCAGCTCCAGTGGCAAGTTCATGATACTCTGTAATAATTTCTAGGTATATGTGTATATATATTAAATGACCCAAAATCTTGCTGCATTTAGTCCCCTGAGAATATTGGGTCGAGGTTTTTGATCCCTGTTGCTCATTGATTTAAGGGCTGATGTAGCGCAAGGGGTCCTTATTAGTGGCGTCTGTCACTGCTGTAATGTTTTTGTTATTTTTCCTCATTTGTTCACTCTGACATCATGTCATTACAGAATGGTGCTGTTCAGGCCCTGCCTTGGCTGTTCGTTAGCGTGTGTTTAATGAGCAGCTTAATTGAGCTGTCTAGTAGGCCACCTGTCACCCTCCGGACTTATTAACATACTAATGGCTTGACATTGTATTCTCTGACAGGCAACAGGGTTTACTGATTTGATGTCTGGACATGGGGGTTTTATGAAGGAATGAGGGAGGATGTTGGGAAGGAGGTTTAAAAACACAAATTAACTCTTTGGTATCTCCTGTATTTATGGCTGCTGGACAAAAAAAAGTTCAGTGCAGAGTTGAGAAAGGAAGAGGTTCCCTAGCTTGCAAGTTCTGCCGGAGCCGTGCAATTTTGACAGGTTTCTTCAGAAGGAAATATGCTCAGGGTATGAAGAACAGGCTTTGCTTCTATTACAGTATTATTGTTGGGTTGCAGCTTCAAAGGGGAAGCCTTCTATAGCACAGAGGAAAGTTTTGTGACTAGTCTTTTCTCTACTGTAGCTAAACAAATGAAAGGCAAGAAATTTCCAGTTAAGGGATTTAAGTGCACTACATTGTCCCACTTGTTGAATCCAGATGAGGGATATTCATAGTCAGTGAGCACAGTGCCAAATTGTAAAGGTTCAAAGGAATGGCTTAAGTGCATGCAAGTTTAATCAAAACACTTGTTTGGATTTTTTGGTTGTTTTTGTTTTTGTTTTTCCCCTCCTAACAGTAAGAGGTAGACCTTCTGTCATAGGCAGATAACACCACCAGATGGGGTGGCTTAAAATCCAAAGCTACAATAACAGCATCCCATACACATTTCCTTCACAAAAAGGCCCAGGAGCATGTGGTTTTCTTTCGTTTCTTTCTCTGCCTCCCTTGTCTTTAAGTAAGAAATTTGATGGGAGCTCTTATTTTGCACAGACGTTTCTCAAGGACTGAGGCAATTTTAGCTTACTCAGGCAAACACACCCCCCAGCATGAAGGTTGCCAATCACTAGGAAAGGACCCTTTCTGCAGTCCCCTCAGGCACATGCTGTGGCTGGTGGCCTTGTCAGCAAGAGGAGAAGCCAAGAGACTATACAAGAAATGAAGGGGATGTCAGCAACAGCCCCAGATGCCACAGCAAAGGGAAAATGGCATTACAGGGCATGGTGTTTTGATGTGCACCTGGTAGGCACCTCATATATGGCTATTCCCCAGCATCTTTAGAGCTGCAGCAGACAGCGGTGCCACTGCAGGAACCATATTCACACTCAAGAACAGAGGAGAAAGAAGAATGCATTAGATTCATACTGGCTTTAAGGAATTAACAATAAGCAATTTGGAATAGTTTTGGAGGTAGATGTCATGGCACTCACGTGAGTCTTGTCCCCAGGGCCTCTGCTGTTTTTCCTCCCCTTCTCCCCAGTGTAGTCCAGTAATGCAAAATGCCTTTTTCCTCGCCCATGTTTTGTTACTACTGGGAAAGACAAGGACTTTTTATGTTTTTTCAGCAACAACACATATGCTATAATATTCAGTCTGAATGCTCTGAATATGTTTGCATTAGTTCTTGCCTCAATCTGGTGTGGAATATTTTCACTGAAGTTCTGAGTCATGAGCAGTTGCAGTCTGTGTTCCAAGTAAGGGATAAGCTTCTGTACTAAAGATAGAAATGAACAAAACTGTGTATACCTCATTCTTCATGTTACCACTCATTTGGGGCATGTAAAGTGTTATATTCCTTACTTTTAGATGTTTGCATTTTCTATCCTCTTTGTTTCACTTTTCCGTTAAGTTGATCCTATGCCAGTAATACTGATTTATTTCTGTGAATTGGGATCCCTTCTCAGATGTCATGTTAACAGTGTTTCTCATGAGACTAGCTCTTCCTGCCATGCATGGGATATATCTGCTCCTGCTCTCTGATCATTGCTTCTGGCAGTTTCCTAGCATGAATTGCAACTAAAAGCCATGGTTAACCTGCTTGGCTTCAGGCTTTCTCACAGAGCAAGAAGGCCAGTGAGCACCTTAGAAGTTATGAGCCCCAAGGCCATAAAGACATACCAAGTACCTTGATAAGATACGTCAGCTTTCTCTGTAAAAGTTACCTGCTGTATCCCTTAAACAGCACTATTTCCAATAAACTTTAATCCACACTAGCAGCTTTGTTCTTCTCAAGCATTTCCAAGTCTGTTTACATTGGAGTCTTGCTTAAGCAGCTCAATTATACAACTGTGTACTAAAATCAAGGATTGCCACTGGTCACTCATGACCAAGCCAAAACTTTCATAGAATCGCTTCAATGCATCAAAAACATCTTAAAACCCAGCTCAGACTGGCTTCATTATGAAAAACAGTCATAAAGCCTGCCCAGTATTAGCAGCATATGTTAATGGTTTTTGGATTATTAAGTCAGGTGGCCAGGTTTTCTGTTGGTCAATGCATAATGGTCACATACGATCAATGTGTGACTTGTTTTTACATCTACCCTAAGTTTTTTTCAAAAGAAAGCCGAAGAATTATGCATTGTCTGCTCCCCACCCCCCACCAGGAAAGCTACATAACTCTTACCACTGTCTATCCTCACCATAAGTCCTGGGTTTCATAATTCATTGTACAATATGAGAACTGAATATTGTGCAAATGATAATATGTGGTGGGATGCACCATACGTAGTGTGTCATTGGTAGTTTGATCGTTTGGTTTTGATGTGTAGTAATGTAGACAATTATGATACCCAGTGTAGTGTAGTGGACAGAATGATGGACTAGGACTCGGGGGGCCTGGGTTTGAATCCCCGCTTGGCCATGGAAACTCATTGGGGGAGTGCGATTGGGAAAACCTCTCCTTAAATATCTCACTTACCTTGAAAGCTCCTTTAAGGTTGCTGTAAGTCAGTTCCAACTTGACAGCACATAACAACAACACACCTATGCCCGAAGATGCAGGGAAATATAGAACTTAAAGGGCAACAGTGAGCAGACTTTTTTTTTTTAAGGGCATGGCTTATGGCATAAATGTGTGGGTCGGCATCTTGAAAAAGTAACATGGCAGGCAACTCTAAGATATAATTTATTTATTTATTATTTATTTATTTATTAAATTTATACCCTGCCCATCTAGACCGAAGTCTACTCTGGGTGGCAAACAATAATAGATAGAATAAAAATAATATAATAAAATAAAAAACAACAGTAGTAATATAGTTCAAGATGGGAAAAAATATTCAAGTGATGACAGGAGGGAAAGCCTGCCTAAAGAGCCAGGTCTTAAGTTTGCTCTTAAAAACACCCAGCGAGGGAGCCAGACAGATCTCTGGGGGCAGACTGTTCCAAAGGCGAGGGGCCACTGCCGAGAAGGCCCGGTTTCTTATTCTTTCTCTCCGGGCCTCCCTCGGCGTTAGGCCCCTCAGCCGCCCTTCCTGGCTAGAACGAGTGATTCAGGTAGATCTAGGTGGGAGGAGGCGTTCCGCTAGATATTGAGGTCCTAAACCGTTTAGGGCTTTATATGTCATCATTAACACTTTGAAATCAATGCAGAAACAAACGGGCAGCCAATGCAAGGCAGCCAGAGTGGGGGAAATATGCTGATATTTTCTTGTCCCACTGAGAAGTCTGGCCGCCGCATTCTGCACCATTTGAAGGTTCCGCATCAATCTCAAAGGTAGCCCCACGTAGAGCGTGTTACAGTAGTCTAATCTCGAGATTACAAGCGCATGGACCACAGATGGAAATAGGCAGAGCGGACCACTGACGCCACCTGGGTTTCCATGGTGAGCGCCGGATCCAGATGGATCCCCAAGCTGCGAACCTCACTCTTCGTGGTGAGAGTCACTCCCCCAAAAGAGAGGGAGTTTCCCAAACCACCGATGGAGGGGCCACCCACCCTCAGGACCTCCGTCTTGTCCGGGTTCAGCCTCACTCCATTCTCCTGCATCCATTGCAGTACAGCCTCCAGGCAGCGCTGAAGGGACGGAACGGCATCCACTGTGGTTGGAGAAAAGGAGATGTAGAGCTGGGTGTCATCAGCGTACTGATGGCACGAAGCCCCACACCCCCTGATGACCCCACCCAGCAGCCTCATGTAGATATTAAACAGCATTGGGGAGATAATCGAGCCCTGCGGAACCCCACAATTGAGACTCCACGGGGCCGAAACACACTCCCCAAGCTGTACTCTCTGAGGACGGTCCTCCAAGAAGGACCGGAGCCAGGCAAGCGCCAGACCACCGATTCCCAGCTCAGAGAGCCTCCCCAGGAGGATACCGTGGTCAACGGTATCGAAGGCGGCTGAGATATCGAGGAGGACCAACAAAGACATTTTGCCCCTGTCGGCCTCCCTCAGCAGGTCATCATAAAATAATGCTCTTGGAGTGATTTAATTGCTGTGGTCCAAAAAACTAATTTTCCAGGCTCTTCTGCAATCACACATAGAGCTTGGCTAGAATCTCATTATGATATCCCGTTAGCTAATGTTCTACTTTAAATTTAAAATGACTTAACAGAAGAATGTGAAACATGATGAAAAAGGGGTTAGAAAGACCTGAAAAGTCACCTAGCACAGTGCTTTGCGATGAGACCAGCTACTCCACACAGTAGTGTTCCAAAGTGATTATCCTTAGGTCTGTGTTTGGAATTGCAGAGGCCCATTCTACTGTCACAATACATAGTCTGTACCCACCAGTTGTAAGCAATTATTCTTGACAGAGGTAGCAGCCTGTATGTTCTGTAACCAATTAGGTTTTCCCACTCCGCTGACTAAGGTAAAGAACTGTTAGATTTCCCCTCTTATCCCTATCTCTTATTACCAATTTTCCTCAGCCACCTTTCCATTTTCACTGTAGAAGGATCTGTTAAAGGTCTCCTCTGTGAGCTTATGTCTGTTGCAAGTTGACATGGCACCATACCAAGTAGGAGGTGTTGGCTTGTATGCAGGATTTCAAAGCAGTTTTTGTAGTAAGTTACAATGCTTATAAGGGAATAGTCCATGGGAACATATGGCCCCTTCTGATTAAAATGCATAACTTGGAGAATGGAAATGAATGCATAATGATAGTTCTTACACTACACACAACCTCTTGGTAAGTAGCTGGGATACAGTGTTGTAGCTCAGTGTTTTTCATTAAAGTGGCAAAGATTTCATACAGTGAAAGGAAGAGAGTATATAATCATCACGAATTATTTTACCGTTCCAAAAAGGAGGATGGTGGCTTCTTTTTGCAACACTCAAGAGTATGTACTTAAACAATGACTATGTAGATCCATGTGAAAAAGAGGTTTCTGGGGAAAAAAATTAAATATATAGAAACTGATAACATATGAGGGTAGGGTGGTGTGTATCTAGCATTTTAAAATTCCTTTCAGTTATTCTTTTCCCCAGTGTTCACCATGTTCTGTTCATTTTACACATCTACTTGTATTTTTAGAAAGAAAAATGGTTTGAACATTCATATGCTTTCCTCCCCAATAAATTGAATTTTTACTCATTTAAAATATGCCTTTCAGAATTAGTTTCCTTCATAATGCTTTTTTTTCTCCCATAATGTCATGTGCTGTGACTATCTGTATGTTTTTGTTTGTGCTTTCCCTAGATATGTACATGTTGTTTGGTATATGGTGCTGGAGGAGAGCTTTGTGGATACCCTGGACTGGCAAAAAGACAAACAAGTGGGTTGAAGATCAAATCCAGCCTGAACTATCTCTGGAGGCAAAAATTATGAAACTGAGGCTGTCCTACTTTGGGCACATAATGAAAAGGTAGGATTCTCTGGAAAAAAGGCAATAATGCTGGGAAAGGTGGAAGGCAGCAGGAAAAGAGGAAGATAGAATACAAGATGGACTGACTCCTTAAAGAAAGACACAAGCTTGAGTTTACAAGAGCTGAGCAGGGCTGTTGAGGTGTTGAGGACAGGACATTTTGAAGATTGCTCATTCATAGGATCACCATAGGTCAGAGGCGACTTGATGGCCCATAACAGATATGGACATATTTGCATGTTTTTCTCTGCATTTGTAAATGTTCTCCAAAATTCTATGAAGAGTGAATACTGAAGAATATTTGCATCCTTGTTCACGTATTGCTTTGAGAAGTGTGAATGTGGTAAGTTCTTACCCAAATGCAAATGGAATGATATTCTTCTATAGTCCTAAATGAAGAATGGTAAATATAGCAGGCAGGTCTCAAGTAAAGGATAAAAGTTACATTAAGAAATCAACTGGAGTAATCTGAAATCAGCTATGTTATGCAAAGAAAGGACGCTGGTTTGCATCGTTTTTGAAACTGACATAAGAACAATGTGAACACAGAAATTCAGAGTTGGCAAATCACATGTTAATAGCTGTGCATGAATGTGGTTCCTAACAGGCTGAAATTTCATGGGATGCAGACATGAAACCCTGCTCTTGATTACATATGTTCCATTCCCAGAAAGCTGTTCACAAACCAGTCTTTAAAGAGTTAGAAACAGGTTGTCTGAAGCACCACTTGCATGTGTACGAAGCTTTTCAATCAGGATTCTCTGGCCCATCTACACAAGATGCTAGTTGGGCAGAATGGAGTGTGCAATTGGCAGCCCACAGGCCTCATGTGGCCCCCAGGAATGGATTTTGTGGCCCTCTTGGTCCCTCCACCAGTAAGAAATGCTCCACAATTTCTTGGCAGACTGTGGAAATTTTCCTGCTTAAAAGCCTCTAGCTACACAGTGAGAAAAGTTTAGAGACTTATAGAACAGAATTAACTTCAAGTCTCCCCACAGTAGACCACCCCTTATTGGTTAGTTCTCTTCAACTGGCACTTACTGTCTCAATAACTCAGAGACACTGATAAGAGAAAGAATTAAAAAGTTTTCTTTTACTCACATCTCTGAATAGATCAAAGTAAACAGCATTTCACAGAAAAGTGATGACTGCTTACATGAACAGAGCTTAACTTGTTAACTAGCTTCATGACTGACTGACTGAACAAAATACATTGCTTTACTTGTCTTCAGAGTGTCTGATTAAAATAAGTGGGAAAGAACTCTTGAGTAGAGAGGCGTGTCTCTCTTCAAAATTCTGAAGCAGAGAGGGAACAATTGGCTACTCCTGGATTGACTGACATTCACCTCAGTCCAGAAAGACACCCCCCCCCCCAGCTAAAATCTCTTAAGGGAAACATAGGTTGTAACATTTGCAGCAAAATTGACATTGTCATTGTCATTAACAATTGACAAAGGTGGTGCGAAAGCATTGAGAACGGATGGGGTAGGCAAAGGCCTCCTTCCTCTTCTCCTGCAACCTTAACAGTCAGCATGACTACGTCAGTGCTGCTCATAATGCTGTTGTAGCAAGGATACCCATCCACATCGCTACAATGAATAGACGGCACCTTGATAGTGTATAAATGCATTTTATACCGCAAATTTCTAATCCAGCATGGATGGCATCTGGAAACTAGACTGAGTAAGTGCCCCGGTCATAAACCTTACTACTTTAGTAATGTATTTAGTAATGTATTTAGTAAATACATTTCCACTTAAATTTTAGCAATTATATCTAAGTTTCATTGGTACATATATTATTAGCATATGTATATTTCATGCAAATTTTGAAGATTTCCTCTTTATTAGTGATTCATAAACAGCCACTCCAAGATTCCTCTAAAGGTCCCAGAAAGTTTTTCATGAGAACACTGAGCCAGAAGATCCAGAGCCAGAAGACAAACATTCCTACACTCTTATTTTGAAGTGAGTTTTTGAATGTTTCAGCTGTGAAAATAGTTGATTTTTTTTTCATTACATGCCAAACTCTTCCATGGGCTAAAACCAATTAGTGTCCCGTCAGCTCATTGACCTAGACTGGCTGTTTTGGTGTGGGCTGGGCTGGGCTGCAAAGGGTCAGTTGAGATCAGAGGAAAGAGCGATGTGCTATTTGGCACATATCAATGTTCATTTCAATTAATTAAACCTTCTTCCTATTGTCTGCAGAGGGTCAGGGTAAGTGATGATGATGATGATGATGATGATGATTTTACATCTACTAGATTGTTGCTGCCTGCAGGCACAGTTTTGATCAGTATTACACAGACAAGGAAAGAAAAAATATTCTTTTAAATTTAATTGAAGTAATTCATGGCATCAGCAACAACCTAGCAAATGTAATAAAATTATTTCGCTTCCCCTGACCCTGCACAGATGATCAGGGGAAGTGTCCAATATCACTTTGGGATATGGGAAATTGACACCAGAAGGAGCTGCAAGGCTTTAGTTTAGTCCAAATGACCACACTCACTAGAAATAGACTTAATTGGTGCCCTCCAACCTGTGCCAAACTAGCAGAACCTCTTGACAGCAGTTCAAAAAGTTATGGGTTGGAGCAAACTGGTCTGCTCCAGCAATGTCCACATGTGAATGTTGTGGGGAAAAATCAGGCCAACCTGACCCATCAGCACATCCAACAGTAGGATGAAGGCCAGTGCAGACAGCCTCTCAGTTGGTGAATGGTGAGTCATCCTGCACGTGAATCCCTTTGATTTAATAAGCCTGTTCTATTTGGGACTGGAATTTCAGGCTCATCTGAGTATCTTATCTTCAATTACCACCTGCCCATTGTGAATATTGAACTGCAGACCTGCCGGAACTTCTGTTAAATATTGATTGTTATTTTTACCACATCTTACTTCTTCTTTTTCCTTTCCTTTCCTTTTTAAAAGAAAAAAATAGATAAAATATCTGTCTAGTCACACGCTAAATAAAAATATGTCAACACATACAAAGGTAAATTTAAAAGCCTAGCAAAAATAAAATACCCAAATAGTATACCCAGTTTGGTGTAGTGGATAGACTGAGGGACTAGCACTGGGTTCAAAGCCCTGCTCAGACATAGAATCTTACTGACGGTGTGAGGAATTGATAAAACCACTCCTTAAGTATCTCACTTACTTTGAAAGTTGGTATAAGTTGATTCCAACTTGGCGGCCACAGAAGAACAATAAGCAAAAATAAAGGCTTAGGGGAAAATTTAGAGATATTAATATGGTTTACATATTTTTGAAAACATTGCAATAAGGCCATAACTCATTAATAAGGCTAGAAATTATAAACATTGAGGAAATGCAGAAAAAATCAAATTTAAAATGTTAGCACACACTGATGATCCAATTTTATCATAAACTAGTTAGCTACTGTAACCTTCCCTCTGTCTCAGCCTTTCCAAGTTCAATGCTATTGACCTCTTGTTGGCTGTGGATGATGGCAGTTGTAGTACCACAAAACTGGAGTACATCAGATTGTGGTGCTCTATCTGATGACAAGTTTGGCAAGTTTTTAGAAAATGTGCTCCTTCAGGAAGTGAAATATGTTTGTTTGTCATAGCACATAATTTTTCTCAGCTGTATATCTTGAATATACTCGTTCCATCTGACTATATCATGACATGGTCATCCAAGAACAGATTTCACACAATGTATAATTAATATGTGGAATTCCACTTGTTATAATACAGGCCAGAAAAACAAAGATTAGATAAATATAGGAAGGCAATGTTCATGAGTGGCTTCCATCTAGTTTGAAACTCATTTGCCATTTTCCAATATAGTATAGTTGTGACAGCTAGACAGTAGCCATAGAAGATGAATTTCTGCAATGGAAGACAAGAGCTTGTCATAGTGGCCTGTTTTTTTTAGCATATCTTGGGGCCACTGTTAGAATATTGATCCAAATGGCCAATACTGGTTTGAGAGCTTGAGAATCCTCATATAAGGACAGTGTTTTGCATACCTTTTTCTTAGTGTTTAATCTGATGACAGCTAGGAGCATTATCTTTTGCATGTTGGAAAATGTTACTCCCATTTATGCAACTTTTAAAAATCAAGCCTTTGAAGTAAGGTAATGCAAGCCTAGTATTTCAGTGGGCTTCTTGTTGCTTCGTTGCTGTTCTTAGGCTGCCATCCAATCACCATAATATGGTTGGCATTTCTCCTTTCTTTTCTTTTCTTTCTTTTTCTTTCTTTCTTTCTTTCTTTCTTTTTTGTATGAAAACCATTATAGTAGCATTGGATATTTTATTTGTGTGAGTTGCCTTGAAGACTAGTGTGAGGAAGGTTGGAACAAAATTAATTAATGTGGGTTGGGGGGGCTAAAATTATGAATTTTCATATTTTGTAGTCACACTAAGTCAGGAGAAAATTATTTAAGTTTCCAAAACATAGGGAGTAGACAAGTAACAGCAAACAAATTCTGACGGTGTTCCATCACAGGCTAAAAGGCACACTGAAAGGAAATGGAGTATCTAAGCTGAGTATGTTGTCATTTTTGTTGTTGTGTGTTGTCAAATCACCTCTGACATATGGCAACCCTATGAATGAGTGATCTGCAAAATGTCCTGCCCTTAACAGCCCTGCTCAGTTTTTGTAAACTCAAGCCTGTGGTCTTCCTTATGGAGTTAATCCCCTCATATTTGGTCTTCCTCTTTTCCTGCTGTCTTCAACTTTACCCAGCATTATTGTCCTTTCAAGAAAATCTTGCCTTTTCATGGTAAGCCCAAAGTATGACAGCCTCAGATTCATCATTTTTGCCTCCAGAGGTAGTTCAGGCAGGATTTGATCTAGAATCCATTTATTTATCTTTCTGGCAGAACAGGGTATCTTCATATTGAACATTTACAGTCTGTGGGCCATTGTTTTGCTTTCCATATTTCTTGGCACATTCTCATTAAGATTTTTATTTCTGTGGTTTGAAATAGTTCTACAGGTTTCCCAGCTCCCTCTGGTAATTTATTTCTTCCTTGTGCTTTTAGAGCAGCTTTCATTTCATTTTCTAGAACTACGGGTTTTTCACCATAGGATTCCTCTTCCAAGGAATCTGTTATCCTTTTATCTCTTCTGTACAGGCCTTCAGTATAAAAGTTTCACTTTCTCTTTATTTTATTCTGGTCAGATAGTGTGCTGTGTTGTTGGAGTTTCAGCATTCCTCATCTGGGCTTAAATTTCTCTTTGATTTCTTGGATCTTCTGAAAGACATCTCTTGTGTTTCCTCTTTTGTGGTTGTCTTCTTCTTCTTCTTTGCACTGGCCATTATAATAGTGTTTTTTTGCTTTCTCTCCCTATGTGACAGTCACTGAAAAACTGCATTCAGGATTCTAACCCTACATGTGTCACCTGTTACTTTAGCTTGTTGGCTGTGTTTTTCCATCATCCATCTAGTTTTTTCTTTTCCTTTTACTACAAGAATTATCTTTTTGCATTCTTCCCTAATAATATCTCTGGTTTCATTCCACAGTTCTTCTGTTTCATGGTCAATTGAATTTAGGAATGCAAATCTATTCTTTACGTGGACTTTAAATTCATCAGAAATGTTGTTTAAATTATATTTTGGTTCTAGAATTTTTAAGTGTTCTTCAGCTTCACTCTGATATTTGATATTAACAGATCATGATCAGTACCACAACCTGCTCCAGGTTGTTTTGGCAAAGAGAATACAGCCTCTCCATCTCCTGCTTCCAATTACATAGTTTATTTTGTTTCTGTATTGACCATCTGGCAATGTCCACATGCACAGTAATCTGTTTAGTTGCTAGAAGCATGTGTTTTCGATAAACAGATTGTGGGCTTCACAGAACTCTGCTCATTCTCCTGCTTTGTTTCTGATAGGTTTTCCAAGAAGTCTGATGGATATTATTTGGTTAAATCTTACATTACAGCCCATGACTGCCTGTGCTATATCTTACCTTAATATTAGAGGTCCTTAGTTTGCCATTCACAGAGAGAAACTCTCTGTAGTTATCTGACTAAGATGAGACAATCCAAGCATAATATACATTAAAACAACTCAGATGTGGATACTTAAATAAACCAATGTTTCAAGGAACATTTACATGATCAAGAGAATCATTAGTTAGAGAATTGGGATCACTGGCAAATGAGACAATCTCATTATTTCTCATCATATTAAAACACAGAAGATCTAGATGTGCTCTTGAGCCCAGTATCTTGCAGTATCTGGATGAGGAAAAAGTGTATATTATGATGGAAAAAGCCACTGAGGCAGAATTTAGAGAACTTGATTTGGGGGGGGGGGGTACAGTTCTGAGACTCAACAGGTAGCATAGTCCTTGGCAATGCTGCCTGTGGGATTCTGGGAGTTGTTGTTCTTAAAGATAACTTTTCCAGACATCATCCTTGGAACCATTCCAGCTCTTGGCTTGATGAGTTCACACAGAAGTCTACTTCCTCATTTATACACTTTGCTCTATGACCATGACATTTAGGAGTGCTCCTTTTTTCTACAAAAATTCATAGAAGCTACACTACTTGGATTCTGTTGGGTTTTGGCATCCTTCATAGCAAATGGGCAGCATTAATAATGGAGACTTCTGCTACCAGTCACCTCTCCCAGCAATGTCCATAGTATCTAAATCTCCACTGAGCAGAGGATCTAGCAGTGTGTTTGCTTTCTGCACTATAATTAGCACCGTTCTCTCATTTAGATGTCAAGAATGAGATCCAGATTTTAGCCCTGCAGCAGAGTAGTTCATAACATATTTTTCACACAGGAGGAAGGTGCCATCATCAATGTGTCACTCTTCTCTGCCTGATGATGGCAAAAGAAATGTGTGAGGCCAGGCATGTAACCAAAAGAATGGCAACTCAAGCCACCCTATGGCAGTGAGCACGCAGATGTGTATGAAGTGAATCCAACCTGCTTGTATTTACAAGCAAATGGTGGCTGAAACCTTGGTAAGAAAACTAGAGGAAGGGAGTGTTTCTCCCTGTTGTTGTTGTGTTTTGCTTTTACCAAGCTTGCACATATTGGCCACAGCCTTCGTCCCTTGTTGTATGTGCCACTGGGGTCCAAATGTTACTAGGCTCGGACAAAGAAGCTTCAGGTAGCTTGTCCCTCCTTCACAATGACAACAGTTAAAAAACCTAGGCTCCTGCTGGGATGGACAAGGCACCCTGTGAAGGGAAATAACCAAGGTCAATGGTGGGGATGCAGGCATCTGCACACAAGCACTGGCAACCCCCACCCCCCCAACCCAATTCAACACTCATGGTCATTGTTGCTTTCCACTGACCAGCTGCCTACAATCCCTGGACCAAAAACAAAATGGGTAACACAGCCCCCATTCAATAGAGATTAAATGCCTGAAATGAGCCACACCTCTGAACAATTGCTTTCTCGAAAGAGGAACAGCATTCAATAGCCACCAAGCCCCATTGATCAGGGTTATAAAAGAGGTGAAGGCCTGCGTGGAAAAGGTTTCACACCACCCTTTAAAACTAGCTCAGCCTCTCCGGCATCTCCCTTCTTTCCCCCATTTTGACTGCCCATTTTGCCCATATTGTAATCAAGTATCTATTTATCTATCATCCCTGTTCTGGGATGCAAGCTGTGATCTTAAAAAAGCAAAAACAAAAAACCCTACACAATACTTATTCCACACTGATCACATTAGCACCATTATCGGTACAACTTTACTACTTAAAAAATTAGTTACTATCATTCACACTGTGCAATCAGCTGTTAAATCCTCATTTATGTTAATTTGAATTTGAATGTAGCACTCAGTGAAATGTTGGATTGCCATGTTTACAAATATACTACAGGTATTCAGAAATGTAGATGATACAAAACATGCTGTTTAATCTATTTGTGATGTAGTTTTAAATAAATTAAGCCTATTTATCTGTTACTTAGCAATTCCAGGCACACATGCTACTCCCTTTCTGCATGTTACCACCCGTATCAGCTAGGATGTAAATTTGATAGCTTTCATTTCTAAAGTTTTTAATAACGGGTAATCCTAAAGATGGGATTTAAATTGATGGATGCTCTACACAGGTATAATTTGGATGGAACATATTTTTCTAATCCACAGAGATATTGTTTCTAAAACAAACAGTTGTACAAAGAGAAAAACAGCCCCTTTATTTGCCAGCAATAGATTTAATTTGGACATTTGTAATCTTACTTAAATGCATTTCTTTACAATGCATAAGTCTCCTGGAAAGGAAATGACAGAAAGACACATGCTCAAGCAATACTTTGATTGCATCTGTTGCTTTAGTGATCTGGGGGCATCTACAAGTTTGGATAATTTACAATGTTACAATTAAGAATGTAATAAATTTACATTTTTGCACCCTGGGCCAGAATCCCTTAGCCAGCATGGCCAGCAGTCATACTAGCTGAGGGCTTCTGAGAGCTGGGCTCCAAAAATGTAAATTTTACTAGTGCTGGAATAATTTGCAGGCTCATCATAAAATTTTCCCTGCCAAGCCAGCAGAATTTACCAATGGTTTACAGCGTTTCTCAACAGGGGCCATATGGCACCCGGGAGGGGGGGGGCTGACACATCTGAAGGGGGCCAGAGACTGGAAACAATTCTTCGCGCATCACCTTATAAGGTTCATTATGTACCTTATACAATCCAGATTTGGTCTATATTTCTTTCATATTGTCTTTATGGTCATGGTAAAAAAAAAAGAGTTGAGAATGAAGCTGCTGCTGAGCCAAACTTCAGCAGCACGGCTCGCCTTTGCCTTCTTCCTCGGAGGTTGCGAGACCTCTTCAATCTCGCACGGCTCTGGGATTACCAGCTGTTTGGCAATATTGGTTTTCTTATCTGCTCCTAGAACACTTTCAATGTTACTTACTTTAGCCGGTGAGAGGCAACACCGTCAGCTGGAATTGGTGCCGCTACACGGGGCGCTCGCGCGCCTTCAAGCCCTTAAATCTCGAGGGGAGTTTTTTTGCTCATGAATAGTTTGGTTGCTTAAGTTAGTTTCTCTTAGAACAGGTTCATTGATGCTTACTTTTGGGGGTGAGAGGGAACAGCGTCAGCTGAATTGGCGCTGCTGCTTGGGGCCTTGCCGAGTGGGCACTCGCGCGCCTTCAAGCCCTTAACTTTTAAGGGGAGTTTTTGCTCACGGATACTTTGATTGCTTAAATTAGTTGATTACCATTAATAATAATAATGTATTCATAAATCAAATGAGTAATTACATAAAGGAAAGGAAGTTTTAAATTGGTGTTATTAATACAACTAAAAGCAGCGGGCTGCGGTTTGTGAGCGGCCCAGATCAGCTGGGAGGCGCTCAGTGGCGCCTTCTAATTGATTAGTTTTATTTGCTTCGTTAATTGCTTATTTTTATGTATTTTATTTATTAGATTGATTTCCCTCTTCAATTGTTTAGCTGGTATTGGATTTATTTTAAATATCTTTCGTTAAAATCAAGAGTAGATTTAGCTTGGTTGGCCCCACCCGCGGTTGGGGGGGCGTTCGTTGGCCTGAAGTATTTTAATTTATAGAATAAATAAATAAATAAATAAGAAGGGGAGGGGATTGCTGATTGATTAATCGATTAGAATTTATTGTGATGGTGCTCCGCTTCCCCCCCTCCCTCTCTCCCCTCCTTTGGAGAGAAAGAGTTTAGAGCATTTGGCGGTGCCCAGATTTGAATCACACCACGTGCTTGGCAGTTGGGATACGCACACTTTGGTTTTGAGGCATCAATTTTAAAGTAACATCAATTGTATTCCTCAGCATACTTAATTCATTGGTTCCTACTGTCTAATTAGAGAGAAATATTATATAGCAATTTGAAGTAATTAATTTGAATTAATTTGATAATTACAATTCCTCCTTAACAGGATTTTTGATCTAATTTTAGAATAATTGTAATGAAATAAATAGACAATTAAGTAATTGCTGAATTAATTAAAATTGATTAGACGAGTTGATTAATTACAAATAATCATTTAATAAATAAGTTTTTAGCTACAAATAAATACACAGGTAATTCATTTCCATTAGCAATATTTACATAGTATAATTAAATAGAATAACTAATAATAGTAATCTGATGTAAATCAGTTCCTAACTACAAGAGAAATATATGGCTTAGCTAATTATATTAGCATATTTGCATAGCATTATAGCTACAGCAAAGGAAGGTGTTACATTACTGTGCAGCGGGTCACATCTGGGTGTCAACAGCTGTGCCTCTCACGGTGGTAAAAGGAAACGTGGGATTCCTGCCTGAGTGGGGGCTGAAGCTATTGAGGCCTGATGAGAGTTTTGATGGGAATTGAGCGTTAGGCTTATATGACCTCCCGTACAGGCAGTGTATCAGGAAGGGAAGGCAACTGGCTAGGAAACGGCCGGTTCCTCAAGTTTCACCACCTCAGTCTTCATTGGATGAAGGTTCTTGGCCCACCTGGCAACAGCTGCAGGAAAAAAATTCTGCTCTAAAAGATGAAAGTGAGGCGAGACAGGCCCCATGGCCTTGCGAGGCACAGCCGCGCCGCTCAGCTATGGAGGCTAAGAGTCATCGCAGGGCTAAGCTCAGGGTTATAGCTGATAATCTAATTGCTAAATTTGCTGTCCTAGAAGTGGAGCAACAGGCGGAGAGGACATCCAGATGCGAGGCAGATGAGGCAGCAGTAACACCTCTGCAGCAGTGCACCGAGGAAGGGAAATCGACCCCGATCACAGCAGCAATCAGTACGGCGGCAGGTAGCAGGCAGGGGGCGATGGTTGAGGTTGGTCCGGACTCCATGTATGGCAGTGAGGAGCCAGTTGCGATGACGCCTCTGTCTGGTGAGTTGACTGCTGCACCAGACACTTCTCCACCGTCACCTGCTTGGCCTTAGCCAGGCAGTGGACAATTTAATTCCCCATTTTAATCAACATATAATACTCAGAGTTACGTCTCCAAATACTCCATGGCCTAGTACAAGTGCGCAGTGTGGCAGCTGGACTACTTCAGACCAATTAGTGACATCTCCAGCCCCGATAAATATGACGGCTGGTGTAGGGGCTTGGCCGTACCCATCAGTCCCGGACACGGGTTATAACACTGTGCCATTGCAAGCCTTGCCATTTGGGGATCACGCTATGCCCCTGGGTGATCACCTCACCTCAGCGTCTAAATAACAGATTTGAAAAGGTGAATAGGTAGATTTATTTGAATTGCTGAACAGAAATGTGGAAAAGAAGGATTTGGATAAGAAGGACGAAAAGGACAAAGAGAAACACAGGAGGCAGAGACCAGACAGGACATGGGTAAATTGGCTGCCCGGGTTCTTAATATACGCCGGGGTTGTGGTAAATGCCCAGCCTTGGTGGGCTCAACCCTTATTCCAATACTTAGACCTGATCTATAGGGCATATGTGGACTTCGCAGGACAAGCATGGCTTGTCTATGACGGATCGTTCTGCATGAGGAGGACGATTAACCCAAATTTATGTTGGGACGAGCCCCTGCCAGGCCTCTGGCCACAGTCTATGACCCCAGCCAGGCCCTATCTAGGTGACAGGACCGATAGTGGACACCTTACTAGAAAGGCTGCCCTGAATTAGAATCCCCGGGTAGGAGCGGGGCAAGTTATTTACTGGAGGGTTTTTAGGAAAGGTTTTAGGATACCGGTAGTAGGGGAGCGCAAGGCATTCTTTGCCCAAAACCTTAAATCTGTATGGAGGTTGCAGTTGAGAAAAGATGGCCAAAGAAGTACAGGAAGGAGTGTGTTGGAACCATTTGCAGCAGCTCCTTTGGAGACCTTGTGCGTCTCACCATTGGAAGTAGTAACAAAGAAGGCACAAGGTGAGTTTAGATCAATACATCATCTGTCCTACCCCGAGGGGGAGTTGGTTATCGATGACATCCCTCAGGATTTGAAATCCAGCTTGTACTTCTGGGAGTTCTCGGTCCACATACTGCTGAAGCCTACCTTGTAGGATTTTGAGCATAACCTTGCTAGCGTGTGAAATGAGTGCAATTGTACGGTAGTTGGAGCATTCTTTGGCACTGCCCTTCTTTGGGATTGGGATCTAGACTGATCTTTTCCAATCCTCTGGCTACTGCTGAGTTTTCCAAACTTGCTGGCATATTGAGTGTAGCACCTTAACAGCGTCATCTTTTAAGATTTTAAATAGTTCCACTGAAATGCCATCACCTCCACTGGCCTTGTTGTCAGCCATGCTTTCTAAGGCCCACTTGACTTCGCTCTCCAGGATGTCTGGCTCAAGGTCAGCAACCACACTATCTGGGTTGTCCGGGACATCCAGATCTTTCTGGTATAATTCCTCTGTGTATTCTTGCCACCTCTTCTTGATGTCTTCTGCTTCTGTAAGGTCCCTACCATTTTTGTCCTTTATCATGTCCATCTTTGCACAAAATGTTCCTTTAATATCTCCAATTTTCTTGAACAGATCTCTGGTTTTTCCTTTTCTATTCTTTTCCTCTGCACTGTTCATTTAAGAAGGTCTTCTTGTCTCTCCTTGCTATTCTTTGGAAGTCTGCATTCAATTTTCTGTATATTTCCCTATCTCCCTTGCATTTTGTCTCCCTTCTCTTCTCTGCTATTTGTAAGGCCTCGTTGGACAGCCACTTTGCTTTCTTGTATTTCCTTTTCTTTGGGATGGTTTTTGTTGCTGCCTCCTGTACAATGTTACGAGCCTCCATCCATAGTTCTTCAGGCACTCTGTCCACCAAATCGAGTTCCTTAAATCTGTTCTTCACTTCCACTGTGTATTCATAAGGGATTTGGTTTAGATTATACCTGACTAGCCCAGTGGTTTTTCCTACTTTCTTCAGTTTAAGCTTGAGTTTTGCTATAAGAAGCTGATGATCAGAGCCACAATCAGCTCCAGGTCTTGTTTTTGCTGACTGTATAGAGCTTCTCCATCTTTGGCTGCAGAGAACATAATCAATCTGGTTTCGGGATTGCCCATCTGGTGATGTCCATGTGTAGAGTCGCCTCTTGTGTTGTTGGAAAAGAGTGTTTGTGATGACCAGCTTGTTCTCTTGACAGAACTCTATTAGCCTTTGCCCTGCTTCATTTTGAACTCCAAGGCCAAACTTACCTGTTGTTCCTTTTATCTCTTGACTCCCTACTTTAGCATTCCAATCCCCTATAATGAGAAGAACATCTTTCTTTGGTGTCAGTTCTAGAAGGTGTTGTACGTCTTCATAGAAATAGTCAATTTCAGCCTCTTCAGCATCGGTGGTTGGTGCATAAACTTGGATTACTGTGATGTTGTAAGGTCTGCCTTGGATTCGTATTGAAATCATTCTATCATTTTTGAGATGGTAGGACATTAAAATTTTGCTTGTAGAGTCGTGGCGCCAGGTTGCGCCTTTCTGCGTGGCTTTGCAAGGCAATGAAAGGGCTCCATCGCCCGTTTCACAGGACTAGAGTTACGTATGGTATGAGAGAGGATTTGAAAGTTTGGGGTTAGTTCCTAACTGAGGGCAATGGCATTTCCTTTTGGAGAGGGGACAAGACGCTTAAGGCTGAATTTGAGGTCCAGTCGGATGCTGCAGGCTCCTTAGGGTTCGGAATTTACTTTAGTGGCAGATGGTGCGTAGCTAAATGGCCGGAGGAGTGGCACCACGCAGGAATCACCAGAGATTTGACATTCTTGGAGTTTTTTCCCAATAGTTGGTGCCTTGTGGCTTTGGGCAAAGGAATGGGCAAACTCTGTCGTACATTTTGGTGCGACAATCTGGCGGTGGTCTATATAATTAATAACTTCACATGTATTCAGACTGGGTCATGACACTGGTCCAGGCTAGACACATACCAGGTGTAGCTTAGTTGATGCATTATCACGCTGACAGATCGAGCGGTTCAGGGAGTTAGATCCAGGAGCCAACGAGTTCCCGGAGACTCTTCCCCCGGGGGCTTGGCAATTTGGCGTGATGATGTGAAAGGACCATATGACTGGCCCCGGCACCAAGCACATGATAAGTGTACTTGGCAGTGAGTATAGAGTTTCAGGAGCTTAGGAACTTAGTTCATTTAGAACCTACATGGCCAGGACCTATACAGGGTAGGTTATTGGCGCAGGCTTTCTACACTACAGTTCATGGCATCAGAATTATTCTTCAGACTACCGCTTTAGGAAAATGATGGAAAGTCGGTCTAAGGAAAGAGGCACATTTAAAGTTTTGAGAGTACCTATATCACCAGGACTAGTAGAAAGCATTTGTAAGCAGTGGTAGGTTATATGTAGAGATGATTATGAAGTTGTTTTATTCAGGGCGGCATCCTTAATATCTTTTTGGCGCCCTCAGGATTAGTGAAGGGGTAGCCACTGGAAAGGGAGACAGAACCGGAGTGGCTCTACAATGGCAGGATGTTTGGGTCACCGATCCAAGGCCGATTAGCGAGGCATCCCCTGCCGTCCAGGTAGGGGCCTGGTTTGTTTTATCTTGCAGATGCCATAACGATGATGAGAAGGTAGCACATCATGATCATTGACCGCAGCTATGTTTTTTGGGCAGCTCAGTACGGTGCCACATCCCCATGGGGGAGCAGTCTCGGACTTGGAGCTAGAGCCCTTATCAAATGGAAAGGATGCCGTGGGATGCTGTGAGGCCAACTTTGCCGTGCGGCTGCCTTTGGTCAACATCCCCCAGATGTGTTGGTAATACACTTGGGCGGTAATGACCTGACCAGGATCTGCGGAAAGGCCTGATCCTTGATGCAATTCATGACATGACATGGTTGAGGGTTACGTACCCTGCTATGGACATTGTATGGTCAATGATCATCCCTCGGCCGGCATGGAGGGATGTGAGGCAATTTTTGGCCCGCTAACACTGCACGAAAGAGTGTTAGCAGGGTGGTCTGCAGAGCTGTCTGCAGTGGCCTGGATCGGTGATTGGTCACCAGAGAATCCACGGATAGGCCTGAGTTTTTTCGGTCCGATGGCGTACATCCGTCCGAACGAGGTTTGGATGTCTTCTTGGAAGACATCAAGGGGGGGGGCTGCTTTTGGAGCTTGGTGAGCTCGATGGCGGGCATGGGACTTAGCATGGCTAGTCCCAATGCTGTGGCGGGTAGTGCGGAAAAAACAGGGTTTTTGGTGAGTCCCATAGCAATCTCAGGTAATGTATAGGTCATCTGAACTCCCAGCGCTGCGGATCGTGTGATTACAGTGCTTGGGGGGGAAAGATGCACTGGGGCCACACCCGGACCAACAGTCAACAAGGAGAGGGTGGCTTGAGGTCTGGGGGTGGTCAAATTTGGGCCGTCCGGGTTTCTTGCTATCTTCACGGCTGCAAAAACTTGGTCCAGGGACTCACCCATTTGTTTGTTCAATGGGTCCGTTCAGACCTCTGTGTTTAAACCTGATTCCGCACTACGGCAGGACCCCCCTTTGCCAAAGGATTGGCAAGATTGATTATTTCAATAAAGTGTGGCCCGTGTTTAATCCACAATTCTGGTCTCGCGTCATTATTCCGGGGTAAGGGGGGCAATGGCTTTAGGCCAATCACCATATGAATGTATGAATTTACCAAGAGGTATTCTTGGCTAGATGTTTTGGATATGAAACCACTGTTTACATAGACTGGAAATGGTGGTGGTGATGGGTGGGGACTGATAGTAAATGACTTGGAATGTATGAAGTAGATTTGTGCCTGTTAGTTTCAACTGACTTTCCCCTTTACACATGCTCAGTATAACCTGTAAAATAGACTTTTCCTATATGTCCAGTATGTGTGATTGACAGGATCCTTGTATAGACAGGTTTCTCGATCAGCTGTGCAGAGTTAATCCATGCAATGGAGGTTAGAGATCCCAATTTTGGAGGTGCTCTGAATCCACTTCAGGTTTTAGTCAGCGTATTATTGGAGTTATACAACATGTTGAACTTATTTGGGGGATAAGGAGCAGCACCTTGAATAGCTCATAGAAAGTACAGATTGAAATCCAGAGTGGATTCACAGCACCTCTGAAATTGGAATCACCAGCTTTTGTACATCCAAGTACTGTTTCTATGCACTCAGACTGATCCACTGTTTATGACTAAAGCATATAGTGGCAATAGTGTGGCCCACATGCAGGCATGATCCTATTTCATGCACATTCAATATATTGTGTGATTTCTACTTATACATAACATTTGATATATACATGATACATAAGCAGTTTCAAATTACTAATAGTGTTTAACAAAGAAGAAATTATAAATGGCCCACTGGTATCTAACTCATACAACTTTGCAGTCCTGATTTCTATTTATGTTCACATACAGATACATGGGAACAGCAGCATGCACAATGGGGGAACATACACATCAAATGTAGACACTAGAGCATTAGGAAAATACTTCTTTTCCTGATGTACTGTATTTATGCATACACTTATAGGCAGAGCTTGGAAAAGTTACTTTTTTGGACTATAAATCCTAGAATTCCCAGTGGCTGTGGTAACTGGTGGATTCTGGGAGTTGTAGTTCAAAAATAACTTTTCTAAGTTCTGGTTATAGCTGCTAAGTAGCCATCCTCCTGCTAAACAGACAGATTTTCCTAGTCAAGGAAATTTTATTTGATTTCTGCAGAGACAACTAATGACTAGCTATATTTATTTCCTGACTTTGGAAGGTGACATTTTATCTAATGAGAGAGGCAGAGAAATGCATAATGTCATCTACATTACACAATAATACCTTTCTAATTACAATTGTGAGAAAATTAACACTGAGGGAAAAGATAGTAAGAGTATTCTGCAAACTAAGTGCATCATGAACATGTTGAAAGAGAAACATAAATGTCTTAATCAAATAGTAGCATGGAGATAGTACAGGAAAATGGAAAAATTGAACATTATTAATTGAACTGGTGTAAAATGTTGAGCTTGAAGAGCAGAATTTTTGTCAAATCCTTTTGGAAAGTTACTTTTATATTTTATGCTATTTAAATACAGAGAGAGAGAGGGGACAGACTTTGGAATAAAAATTGTTGATTACTCAGAAGACTTATGGATAAACAAGAAACATTAGGTGCTGCATAGATAACTTTTTAGAAAACTTAAATGAACAAGATTTCATTTCAAGCTGAAGTCTCAGATGAATTTGTTTGCCTTGTAGCAGATGCCTGGGTATCTTCCATGCTTACTTTAATTACTGAATACGTTGTTAGAAATTAACAATAATTTACATATATTATTTTTTGCAGAACATTAACTTCTTTTCTATTTTCATTTGCTGAGAGTATTTCTTTTCACTTACTTTCCTAAATAATATGGTTTTCTTCTAAGATGGGCAGAAATATATTTATATCTATTTAAAGACACATTCTTAAAACCGCACGCAAACACAAATCCCTCACACACATCATGAACAAAATGTGTTTTTTTTTTCAGTTTCCTAAGTACCCCCATTTCTATGAAGTAGTAATCCACAGGGACTTTGCAGAGGTTCTTTTTCTGTTCACACACCTTGAGACAAAGAGTATATTTAAGATGATGGAAGGAATGAAATGGATTGCGGGTGGGGGGGTCAGTTCATGCAAGATGTGGAGCAAATTTATTCTAGAGAGTGCTGAAATAGGCTTCAGAAACTGGATAGAGTGTCTTCTTGAAGAAAAGGCCTCCGAGTAAACTCTGGTAGCATTCAAAAGATTTGCTCTGACACTTAACAAGTGGTGCGGGAAGAAAGAAAAATCTGTTGTCAGGTTTGGGGTGTTTATCAGCTACCCTCAAGACACTTGACCTGATGCTGTGGACCCCCTAATCCGCTGATCTGCATGCTACAAGTCCTACGAGATGCAGGCCCACAACTGCCGTTGAAATTAACTGGAGCACTTGTCCTAATGCGCTGATCCCTCAGTACATTGTGTGCCACTCACCTACTCCCCCTTCCCTTCCAGACAACTCCTCCTAAATTTAATTCTGCTCACAAATTGTGAAATAAGTTGTTTGGGCTGGATTTGTCGAGTGAATTGTCCTCCTAATGAAACAGTCTGTTCATTATACAGTGGTAGAAGGAAGATTTAGCGCTCCCATACCCCAAGACTCACGCAGGTTAACGTTTTTAGACTGATGGTTGACAAAAGAATGAATAGCCCTGTGCTGTCAAATCAGGCTTACAAACAGCTTGGCATACAAACAGTTACTGCTTGTGTGCATGTGGATTTAAGTTCCCCAGTCTCTTAATGCCAAAGATTTGTCAGTACAAATGGGACAGACTTCGAAATGTTTACCAAGAGAAAAAAACAACCCAAAGATTGGTTTGCTTGAGGCCATTTCCATCCACTTGCCATCAAGTAACTACACTATAAATGGGAAAGTTGTGTAATGCAGTAGCAGGCACCATCTTAGTCACCTGAAAATGTGCTCAGGCAGAAGAAACCCATCCTCCTCCTTTTCCTACAAAAGCTGATGAAATTGATGGTGAATTCTGAATCACTTCTTTGAAGTTTATACTTTAAGTACCTATTTAAGAAAAACTGTTGCAATGCTTTGAAGTGCATGCCTATTTCACTGCTTACTGACATCTGGGAGAACTATTCCCCTGAATAAATTTTTAAAATATTTTTATTTAATCTAGAGTAAAAGCTGCATTCTGTTAAACAAATAAAAGTGTTAAACAGATGTTTTAAAATCATTGCACTAAGTAGAAATCTGAAGGCCCAAAGATATCACCCAAAGTTCCCAAGACAGTATGACCCAGTGATGAAAATGATAGATTTCAGTCACTTCCACACAGGGCACTCAAAGTGTTTCTAGATGAGATTTTTATTGTGTGATTTCTCTGCTTTGTTCTAAGAATTTCACAAAGAAGAAGGGATAGTAGCCTTCCAGAATCTTCCACCTCTTTTTCCATCTTTTTTCCTAACACAGAGGATCTGTTCAGGAAGGAAGCATGGAGCAGTTGCAGAATGCCTTTTGACTGGTGGTGCTAGGTGCTGTCTAAAAGCGTGTTTGAACAAGGCTGAGCTGAATGGTTCTTTTATTATTGGCCCAATCAGAGTTCTTCAAAAGAGACAGAAATTTTTCTCCAGTATGACCAGTCTCCTTTGGTGCCACAGATCCCCACCCACCTCCATCTGCTGGGCCTTCTTCACCACTTCCCATGTTTTGAGTAAGTATATTTTCTTTCTCCATTATTCTCATGCACAATCCCAGCTGTTTGGGGATCACATGCACAATATAATGGCATCATAGTAACTCCATATAGTCAATCAGATATGGATATGCAGTTATTCCAGGGAGCAAACCAAGTCACTGAGGGCAAAGGAAGATATAGGTGAGAGCTAGATGATTTGTCGCTTGAGGCAGAGCAGCAAGTGGCACCCACCCAGGTCTAGACTGAACTTGTTGTTTGTTTGTTAGTTAGTTTGTTTGTTTGTTTGTGAAAATGAGATAGATAACCCCAGAAGCTGCTTTCCCCTCCACCGTCAGTAAAAGTGTAATCAGACAGTGAGATAGGATACTATTATGTATCTACATCTGTTGCTGTTTCTCTGCCATCTTTTCCCCTTTGAATTACTCCGATGTCTTCCTGGGTTAGTCCAATAAGTTCCCTCAGACTTATACAGATCATGTGGTGAATGAAGCCTTTCTTTTACACCAGTGGTTCCCAATCTTAGGTCCCCAGATGTTCTCAGACTACAACTCCAAGAAATCCTGGCTAACACAGCTAGTGGTGAAGGCTTCTGGGAGTTTTAGTCCAAGAATATCTGGGGGACCCAAGGTTGGGAACCACTACTTTACACCCAAAACCTGCTGCTTGAAGTGTCTATCTTACTCATCCTAATGGGTGGCCCAGCCCCTGATGCAGACAATCCATCTTGAGTGAGTGAGCATTTTCAAATACTTTTGAAACTATCATTAAAAATAACTTTCTAGAGAGTGTTGCTGTTGAAAATGTTTCCCCAAAGTAATGATTACCTCAGCTGTTCATTCCTATCTCCTTCATGCAATATCTGTGTAGAGATGGGCACAAATTGCTGTTAGGCGGTTTAGCCCAGTTCAGTGCAGTGCCCATATAGGTGTTTTTGGGTGCTGCATACTCCTCTCTCCTGCCTCCTTTGTGTGCTTGCCCCTCCTCTGCCTCCTCAGCATGATTGCCCAATCACCAATCACAGCACGTGCTTCCCTCCTCTACCTCCTCCAGCAGCCACCCACTCAGATGAGGAGGTGAGGCAAGGAAGCCCACCACACTGCGTTTGTGTGGGCAAAATTGCAGTCCATGCCGATCTCTAATGCTAGGCAGTGATTAATTTCTTCAGTCTCAGAAACTAAAAGAAACAATTGCATAAAACTCGTGGAAGAAATAAACAAGTCAAGAAACAGTAAAAAAAAGTCTGGAGATTATTATAGCAGCTTAACTGTGACCCAACTAAAGTCCTTACTCACGCAAACATTTCTGCAAATAAACTGCCTACCAACTCATCATTAATGGCAGATTTGAACATTGCCAGATGAAATTAAAACTTAAACTTGAAAGAAGCAACTGGAAACCAATTACCTTAAAAGCCCATTCAAAATGGAAAAAGTGATTTGTAGCTACAAAAGTGGCAAGGCAGTAGATCTGGGTGACATCTGCATAGAGCAAATATAACATTTTGGCACCGTAAGAAAAAAAATGGTTCTTTAGTTTCTTTAATAATTGTCTTGACTCTCTCTGAAATTTAAAAATTTGGAGAAAGGCATGAGTGACTGCTAGTTTGAAATCTGGTAAAGAACCCATAGATTAGCTAAAAACCTTTAGGCTAATCTTACTACTTTGCTGCCTTTATAAAGCCCTGAAAAGAATGATTCTTAACCATGTAATGAAAGTCATGGAACCACTTCTCATCCCACAGCAGGCTGGTTTTAGACCTGGGAAGAATTATACAGTGTATGTTTATAACATTTAGGATAGCTTTGAAACCAGAGAGATAATTGGGCTAGCCTTTGTTGATCTTTCAACTACTTATGACATTGTTTATCATCAAATACTATGGCAAAACCCCAGTAATCTAACTATGGATTATAAAGTAACTAAAGTAATAAAAATCCTTTAACAAAATCAGATTTTTCATCAACTTTCAAGGACAATGCAGCCAATGGAAGATTCAAAAGAATGGTCTACCTCAGGGCAGCATACTGGCTCCTATTTTGTTTAACATCTACACCAACAATCAACTGGTTCCTCAAGGTACCAAAAGTTTAATTTATGTGGCTGATCTTGCAGTTGCTGCTCAGCTGCACAGCTTTCAGATAGTAGAATATCTTCTAACAGATGCATTAGAAGAACGTGGTGCATACTATGATTTATTTATTTTTAAAGTTAAACCTGAGAAGCAAGAAGGCATCTTGGAAACTGCTGATCACCTGGAAGGGCATTTGACCAAGATCATTGTTTTGCCTCAAATACCTAGGTGTTACTTTGGATCATACACTGACCTATAAGAAACACTGTCTAAATACAAAGCAAATGGCTTCTGCAAGGAGCAAGATCCTTTGAAAGCTATTGGAAACCAGTTGGGGCACACAGCCACAAATGCTAAGCATTACAGCCTTGGTTCTCTGCTACTCCACAGCAAATATATTACCTGCTTGTGGAAGGATAGCAAAGATGGGGCCAGTCTGGCCTCCTGTGGGAGAGAGTTTCAAAGTCTGGGAGCAGCAACAGAGAAGGTCCTCTCCCATGTCCCCATCAGATGCACCTGTGAAGGTGGCAGGACAGATTGAAAGGCCTCTCCTGATGATCTTAACACTCGAGCTGGCTCATAGTCGGAGATACAGTCTTTGAGATAGCTTGGACCCAGGCCATTTAGGGCTCTAAAGGTTAAAACCAGCAGTTTAAATTGTGCCCAGTAACTGATCGGCAGCCAGTGGAGCTGCTGTAATGGGGGGTGGGGTGGGGGTTATGTGATTGCTGTAACCAGTCCCAGTCAGCAATCTGGTTGCTGCGGTTTGGACCCATTGAAGTTTCCTGACACTTTCCATCAGCAGCCCCACATAGAACACCTTACAGTAATCGGGCCGGGATGTAACTAGAGCGTGTATCACAGTGGCCAGATCAGATCTCTTGAGAAACGGACATAGCTGGGGCACTAGTTTTAATTGTGCAAATGCACTCCTGGCCACTGCTGAGACCTCAGCATCCAGGCTCAGGGATGAATCCAGGAGCAGCCCCCCAAGCTGTGCACCTATTTTTTCAATAGGAGTGTAATTCCATCCAGTACCGGCTCCATCCCTATTCCTTGATCGGCCTTTCGACTCACCAGGAGCATCTCTGTCTTGTCTGGATTAAGTTTCAATTTATTCACCCTCATCCAGCACATTACTGATACCAAGCACTGATCTAGAGCCGAAGTAGCTTCCTCAGATTTAGGTGGCAAGGAGAGGTAGAGTTGGGTGTCATCCGCATACTGGTGGCACCGAACCCAAAAAACTCCGGATAATCTCTCCCAGTGGTTTCATGTAGATATTAAATAATATAGGAGACAAATAATATGTTACAGCTGGCTGGACAGCCCAGTGAGTTAGGAAACTGGCTGTGCAGCCAGAGGTTGGGAGTTTGATTCCCATTGTGATTTGATTCCCACTCCCAGGGTGACCCCCTGAAGAAGGGAATGGTAAACCACCTCTGAGTATTCTCTGCCTAGAAAACCTTAGAAAGGGTTGCTGTAAATCAAAAATTATTATTATTATTATTATTATTATTATTATTATTATTATTATTATTATTATTATTATTATTATTATTATTATTATTATTATTATTATTATTATTATTATTATTATTATTATTATTATTATTATAAAAAAACACCAGGCACAGTCAATCAAAATTATAAAAACATTGACTGGTATTATATAACAGTGAAGTTGGCAGAACCAAAGTGAACCTAAGAAAATTAGGTTTTTGCAGCAACACAGTCCTTTGCAAGGCCAGAGAAGAACATACATCTTCTGACTTATGTCAGTACACTCTATGTTCTTCAACATGTGCCATGGAAGACTTGGTGTTAGTTGCCCCAAATGTTCTTGGTGTTGCCTCTTACTGGACTAAAATTATCTGGCATATTTATTAATATACTGTGGTGCTTCTGACACAAACAAATACATGTATTTACTTGAGATGGAAGTTAAGGTACAAGTGCAGTAGATTTATGGACCCATAATTTCTGTGAAGAAAGGTTGATCTGTGCTCTCTGTGCTCTTTACTTTGGGGAGTACGGTTTCAATCAAAACTTCTTGCTTTAAACCAAAGGTTTTCTCTCTTTCCCTCTCTCTTGAGAATGTACTTCACCCACCTTTCCTCTTTATGCAGCAGAAAACGTTTAACAGATCAAACAGAGCAGTTGCCAAGATGGTAGCTGAGACATGAATCAGGCTGTCTTCTCCCAGTACTCCATGGCCACAGTATTTAATAGCTACGGAGAAAGTTAACAGCTCTGTATGCAGACCCTTATTTTGAAGAACAGGAAAGACATCTTACAAGGAAGCATTCTCAAGACACTCTTTGGGAAGGTTTGAGTAGATAAGAGAACACTCACAATTGCAACAGAAAACAGTCCAGTCAAATGAAACGTCGTAAAGTTTATTAGACTGAAGGTGAGTAAAAAACAGGAACTTTTTATGTGGCTGCAACGAACAGAAATTCAGTGCTAGGTTTCAGAATTCAGACATAAGAGCAAGCAGCACTTGATTCCTGAAGTTGAAAGATAATTGCACAATTAGCTGCTTGAGGTCAATAATGCCAGTGCTGGATGTTTCTGAGATTTGAGATAATCAATTCAACCATGTGTAAAAGATACAAAGAAAGAAACAGAAAGTAGCATTGCAGCAGCATTTTAGTATTATAATGAACATCAGCAATATCATTATTCCTTTCCTCATACTAAATGGTACTGTACAAGCTTCTACTTTGATTACAGCTAATTACACCATTTTGCTATAAGTTACTAAGTCTGGTTATATATTTGGTTACACAATCACTTACATCTTTAAATGGAATCCAGTGTAAATTCATTTATTAATGTGCTTAGTACAGAGCTTTTAGGGAATAACCTAGGATGAAAACATACAAATTCAAGGCCAAGTATTTGATAAAATCAGACTGCTCCTGGATGCCCTTTTTGAAATAGCAAATCTGGCCCTATTGGCTTCTGTGTTCCAAGTCAATGAATATGAGTATGAATGAGATATAATCCTGTCTTACCATACCAGCATTCTGTGGATATTGCTGCCCCTACATATACAGAAGAAAAAGTAAAAGGAATTTAATTGATTTTAAACAAGCAGTTATTTGTTCCTGTAACCTATCACGTATCTTTGCATATTGATACCATCTCTGATTGCAAAAATGTACAGTGCCATCACACTAGCCCTGCTCACAACCCCCAAAGAGATAGGTTAGAAATAACAGTATCCATTATGAAAGAGAAAGCAGAATGTTATTGAAAACATATACATACTTGCAACACAGACACACACACACTTATATTATAGGGGGGGGAAATCCCGATTTTGTTGTTGTTTAGTCGTTAAGTCGTGTCCGACTCTTCGTGACCCCATGGACCAGAGCACACCAGGCCCCTCCCGGAGTTTGGTCAAATTCATGTTGGTAGCTTCGATGACACTGTCCATCCATCTCGTCCTCTGTTGTCCCCTTCTCCTCTTGCCTTCACACTTTCCCAACATCAGGGTCTTTTCCAGGGAGTCTTCTCTTCTCATGATATGGCCAAAATATTGGAGCCTCAGCTTCAGGATCTGTCCTTCCAGTGAGCACTCAGGGTTGATTTCCTTCAGAATGGAAATCCCCATTTAGTAAGGACTATTTATACTATTCTATTTATGTTTGGAAATCCTAAAGAATACTGAATAAAATTGAATACATAGGACCCATAAGAGGCCCACCATAACTGATACTGTTTATCCAAGAAACACTCAACATCTTACATTGCCTGTATCTTTTCTTTATCTGATTGCTTACCAAAGTTTGCACATTGTACCTCATCTGCTGTCAATAAATCCTTCCAACTACTCATTGGTCGTGATTTCGAGCAAATTCAAAGAAAGAGTGGTTGGTAACACACATCAATATCAGAACAGTAATTAGAAGTATTGAAAAGGGGCAGTGTGACTGGTCTATTACCTCATCACCAAAGGCAGATTAGGGGAAAGCATTTTATGAGGCGGCTGCACAGTCCACTGGATCCATGGATTTTCAGTCTCCCATTCCCAATGATAATGGTGCTGGCAAGTGACTGAGGCCCACAGTGTGCATAGCTGAGTGCCAGTTTTGTCCCATCTGGTGTAACAGATTAGCTTTGGATCCATTGGATGCAATTCAAATCCCACTCCTTACCCAGAAATCTGCTCATTTGGGGCAGTTCTGCTTCCTGTTGGCACCTGCATGCCATTCCCTGTGGTGGTGCTCCTCTCTACTGCCAGAAGTCAGCAGAAGCACAGTAATACTGTACATTATTCTAATTTTGAAGATTAGATTTGTACTGCCAGTTCCAACCAATGTGGTAAATATGTAACCAGGGTATACTGCTTCAGAAACTAGGCAGGAGCTCATATGATTGAATGCTTTTCTCTCAGTATAAAAACAACAACACCTTGCACACAGAAAACTAATGTTAACAGGAAGACATCTTGAACCCTTCTTCTAGTATTCAATATGAATGGTTTCTGCATTCATCTGTTGAAGAATACCAGTTACCATATGTCCTAGTAATTACCGTGTTTCCCCCAAAATAAGACAGGGTCTTATATTAATTTTTGATCCAAAAAACGCATTAAGGCTTATTTTCAGGGGATGTTTTTTTTTTTTCATGTACAACAATCTACATTTATTCAAATACAGTCATGTCATCTTCTTCTGGTTGGTGCACGATGATGGAGGGGTTTCACTTAACTGGGGCTTATTTTTGGGGTAGGGCTTATATTACAAGCATCCTGGAAAATCATACTAGGGCTTATTTTCAGGTTAGGTCTTATTTTCGGGGAAACAGAGTACTTTGTATGAATTCACTTCTTTCTGATCCATAGTATTATGCATTCATGGGAAAGTGTTGTGCTCTTTATTTATACATAATTTCCAAGATACTAATGTAATATTTGAATAAACTGTCATATTATTTTTGAGCATCTTTACTCAGATGTTGGCCCTGCTAAGTTTATTGGGACTTGTATCCTAATAAATATACTTTGGATTCTAAATATACTTTGGATTGTAAACTGTAGTGTACATTCTGAGATATAATTCAACTGTGGTAATTAAGACTCATTTCTTGATATTAAAATCAGGGGAGGCCTAGTGATTCATTGTTCATCAATTATGGGCCTTGCCAACATGATGGCACAACATTCCCTCAAATTAAACACTAAAGGAATATTTTAAAGAAACCATATGGCTCTACTTCAAAAGTTGTTAAATGACAAATTGAACACATTGACTAGTCCTCGTTATCTATGAAACACATGAATAAGCACCTCAAATGAATGTGTGTGTGTGTGGTGTGTGTTTCCCAACAAATTACATCTAATAGAGGCAGTTTTAATTGCTATCAGGAAACAGGAATTCTTGTTGGTAACATGGGGTGGGGGGGGGCAAACACTGGAATGGATAGCTTCTTTATGGACTGGCTGTGAGGTGCTTGGATTTCTTTTTTCTTAACACAGAAAGCAAACAGGGAGTTAATTATATCACCATGACCAGATAGAAACCGAGCTTTGTAAACAGCCGTTAAACTCTTGCTGAAAGGGAAAAGCTTTCATCTTGGGAACACAAAGTCCTCCAAAGCCTGCAGTAGGAAGGCAAATATTCAGTGTGAAACCCCATTAAAGTGGCAAGTGGCAATCTTAAAAAACAGGTAGATAATGCATCCAATATTGCTGCTTAGCTAATAGTAAACCAGCTGGACTTATTTTATCCCCCAGCTAAGTATTTACTATGCAAAACAGAGCTGTTATTTTCCCATCTTCCCCCCATCATCGTCTTCCTTTGCCATTCTCTGGGAGTGGCTATGCTGACTAACAATGTTTAAGAGCAGGGCTAGTCCTAGACCTTTGTGGGGCCCAAGATAAAAGACAAGATGTCATTCTTCAGCTATTCCAAGCTTGGAACTCTTACTTGTTTTTGGTTGGAACCTCACAGAATCCCCCACCCAACACAATGTCACCATGTTGGCTGGGGGATTCTGGGAGCTATCATCCCTAAAGGCAAGTTCCAAGCTCCACCCATTCCACATACAGACACCAACAGGACTGGATGATGTATCTTACGTGAAAGCTTGGGACAGTATCTTCTGTTACACGTGAGGGCAGCTGAGAGCTGAGGGCAGGGTACACAGTAGACAATTGCTCTCCAGCACATCAGCACCACATTCTTCTGCAACATCCACTATTTGCAGAAACTGTTTTATTCTGCCAAGAGCCAGAGCTGGTGTAATGATTTCTGCCATTATACATATAACTTATAATTGACATAAAAATTATATCATACTGAAAGCACAGAAAATAAGATACAGAATATATTACCACATTCTTACCAATAACTTGTCAAATGATGCCACACTTCTATGGTGGTAAGAATGGAATATCAGCATGAGAACTGAATTTCTACCCTGTCTTACCATGCTAAGAATGGAAAATCGTCTGTTGTTGGGATAGCAAGACAGAATAGAAAATCAAGTCTCATTTAACTGAACTGGTAACAGTTTAATTCCCCTTCCAAACCAACTAAAATCATGATAAACCTTATCCCAGTTCAGTACGATAATCAATATATCACTTCTGGTTTTAGCACAGGGTGGCTGATGAGTGCTTTTCTCCATGTAAAAATGATTTCTCATCTATTTTCCAAATACTCAGGCATCATATTTTCCAAAGTGATTTTCACAGCCATGACTTGCACAGCAATTAATTGCTTCCTCTTGAAGCTTTAAGTAAGAGTGAGCTTCAAATCAAGGATGGTGTCTATTAAATTTAATTAAGTTCTCATGCCGCTCCATGGCAAAAAGAGCACGGTAAAAGGGCAGGCGCTAATTGAGAGCAGATTCTGTGCAAGAAGTGGGGGAGCTCTTGTGATAAATGCAGATACCGTTACAAATATATGGTCTGATTCAAAGCACTTGTTTTCTTCTCATGACTTTTGAAAAAAAATCTGTGGTGAAGGAGAGCCAGTGGGGTGATTCCACCGACAAAACTGCTTCTGGTAGCAGAACTGGGAGGACAGCAGACCTTCCTCCCTTCTACAGCCCCCGTGTATCTTCAACATATGCTCTCAAAAACAAGCATAAAACCCTCTGGAGCAGGTCTTTGGGTAGCGCAAGGGATGCAGCACAGAGAGATGAGGAAGAAAATCCCATTGAGCTACAGCTGAGCCCCAGAATGACACTGGATTTTGACCCAGACTTGTTGTACATGAAGCTAGCTGCTTTTGTTAGTATGTAACAAGCAATATTGTTTTCTATATTCTACGTTCCACATAAGATGGTGTGCTGATGATGGTGCTTTGTTTGACTTCCATGACTTGGCTATAACTTGCCAGACTGTCACCACTGGAAAAGCAAGGGCTTCCTCGTGTGGTCCATCAAAGAATGAAATTGATGCGGTTCAGAGTCATGCCATGCATTGCGATGAACTAATTACATTAATTATAGATCTTCATCCTAAATTCTCTAATCATACACGTGGAAGGACGAGGGTGGATAAAAATCAATGATTTTTAAAGAAATCAAATTGATTTAAATCACAATTGAAACCACGGTTTAATTTTTTAAAAATCCTTGTATCCTAACCTTTGCTGCTGATTCCTTGCTGTGCATCACTTTTGGGCTGCCTGGCTAGGCTTCTTGAGTTCTTGTTTTTTGTTTGTTTTTGTTTTGGCCTTCTGATACTGGTGGTCTGGCTTTATTCATTTATTTTATTATTTATTTAAAATATATGTACCCTGCCCTTCTCCTTGAAAAGGATCCAAAGTGGTTTACAACACAGAAAGACAATATTTGAAGTTGAAAACAATGAGTATACAACGATGGTTAACATCATTAAAAGGTAATATTTAAAGGTAAAAGCAAAAACAAATATATATATTTGTATGTATGTATGTATGTATGTGTGTGTGTGTGTGTGTGTGTGTGTGTGTGTGTGTGTGTGTGTGTATATATATACACACACACACACACACACACACACATACATACATACATACATACATATACATACACACACACACACGTATATACATATATATGTATATGTATAAACAGTAATGCATAACAATGCATTTTAAAAAAAAATCACACACAGGTAGATAGTTACTATGGGAAGACTTGCTTAAAGAGAAAAGTATTTGCCTGCTTGTGAAAGGATAGCAAAGATGAGGCCAGGCTGGCCTCCTGTGGGAGGGAGTTCCAAAGTCTGGGAGCAGCAACAGGGATGCCCCCCCCCCCTGTGTCCCCATGAGATGCACCTATGAAGATGGCAGGACCGAAAGAAAGGCCTCTCCCGATGATCTTAATACCCAAGCCATCTCATAATATGGTGTTTGTGATCATTTGGGCCCAGACCATTTAGGGTTTTATGAGTTAAAACCAGCACTTTGACAGTGGATCCCAAAATAGTCTTCCTCATAATGACTATGTCATTTTTGCACTAGATTTTATATATCAGGAAATGGGTTTGGTTTTTTTTACTAATCACTGATTTTTTGCATATATTCTGATATTCTGACTTAATATACGAAATGTGTGTACATATTTTTAACATCATGTAGCATGTTGCGGATGGGAGGGACAGGTTTTTGAAAGAATAGAATTAGGACCATGGCTAGTACCACAAGTACCAGACAGGAACACTGGATTAAGTTTCAGCACAATGGAGAGCAACCCATAATTACAGCACAGTTGAGATGGGTTATCATAGCACTGACCTAGAAGGTCAATTCACAGGGCTTGATAGGTAGGGTTGTTGTTGTTGTTTAGTCGTTAAGTCATGTCCGACTCTTCGTGCCCCCATGGACCAGAGCACGCCAGGCCCTCCTGTCTTTCACTGCGTCCTGGAGTTGGGTCAAATTCATGTTGGTTGCTTCGATGACACTGTCCATCCATCTCGTCCTCTGTCGTCCCCTTCTCCTCTTGCCTTCACACTTTCCCAACATCAGGGTCTTTTCCAGGGAGTCTTCTCTTCTCATGAGATGGCCAAAGTATTGGAGCCTCAGCTTCAGGATCTGTCCTTCCAGTGAGCACTCAGGGTTGATTTCCTTCAGAACGGATAGGTTTGATCTCCTTGCAGTCCAGGGGACTGACTCTCAAGAGTCTCCTCCAGCACCACAATTCAAAAGCATCAATTCTTCGGCGGTCAGCCTTCTTTAAGCTCTCACTTCCATACATCGCTACTGGAAAAACCATAGTTTTGACTATGCAGACTTTTGTTGGCAAGGTGATGTCTCTGCTTTTTAAGATGCTGTCTAGGTTTGTCATCGCTTTCCTCCCAAGAAGCAGGCATCTTTTAATTTCGTGGCTGCTGTCACCATCTGCAGTGATCATGTTGAGCTTCAGACCATTTTTTGCACTCTCCTCTTTCACCCTCATTAAGAGGTTCTTTCATTCCTCCTCACTTTCTGCCATCAGAGTGGTATCATCTGCATATCTGAGGTTGTTGATATTTCTTCCGGCAATGTTAATTCTGGCTTGGGATTCATCCAGTCCAGCCTTTCGCATGATGTATTCTGCATATAAGTTAAGTAAGCAGGGGGACAAGATACAGCCTTGTCGTACTCCTTTCCCAATTTTGAACCAATCAGTTGTTCCATATCCAGTTCTAACTCTTGCTTCCTGTCCCACATATAGATTTCTCAGGAGATAGATAAGGTGGTCAGGCACTCCCATTTCTTTAAGAACTTGCCATAGTTTGCTGTGGTCCACACAGTCAAAGGCTTTTGCATAGTCAATGAAGCAGAAGTAGATGTTTTTCTGGAACTCTCTGGCTTTCTCCATAATACAGCGCATGTTAGCAATTTGGTCTCTAGTTCCTCTGCCCCTTCGAAATCCAGCTTGTACTTCTGGGAGTTCTCAGTCAACATACTGCTGAAGCCTGCCTTGGAGGATTTTGAGCATAACCTTGCTAGCATGTGAAATGAGTGCAATTGTACGGTAGTTGGAGCATTCTTTGGCACTGCCCTTCTTTGGGATTGGGATGTAGACTGATCTTTTCCAATCCTCTGGCCACTGCTGAGTTTTCCAAACTTGCTGGCATATTGAGTGTAGCACCTTAACAGCGTCATCTTTTAAGATTTTAAATAGTTCCACTGGAATGCCATCACCTCCACTGGCCTTGTTGTTAGTCATGCTTTCTAAGGCCACTTGACTTCACTCTCCAGGATGTCTGGCTCAAGGTCAGCAACCACACTATCTGGGTTGTCCGGGATATCCAAATCTTTCTGCTATAATTCCTCTGTGTAATCTTGCCACCTCTTCTTGATGTCTTCTGCTTCTGTGAGGTCCGTACCATTTTTGTCCTTTATCATGTCCATCTTTGCACAAAATGTTCCTTTAATATCTCCAATTTTCTTGAACAGATCTCTGGTTTTTCCCTTTCTATTGTTTTCCTCTATTTCTTTGCACTGTTCATTTAAGAAGGTCTTCTTGTCTCTCCTTGCTATTCTTTGGAAGTCTGCATTCAATTTTCTGTATATTTCCCTATCTCCCTTGCATTTTGTCTCCCTTCTCTTCTCTGCTATTTGTAAGGCCTCGTTGGACAGCCACTTTGCTTTCTTGCATTTCCTTTTCTTTGGGATGGTTTTTGTTGCTGTCTCCTCTACAATGTTACGAGCCTCCATCCATAGTTCTTCAGGCACTCTGTCCACCAAATCGAGTTCCTTAAATCTGTTCTTCACTTCCACTGTGTATTCATAAGGGATTTGGTTTAGATTATACCTGACTAGCTAATGATCAGAGCCACAATCAGCTCCAAGTCTTGTTTTTGCTGACTTCTCCATCTTTGGCTGCAGAGAACATAATCAATCTGATTTCGGCATTGCCCATCTGGTGATATCCATGTGTAGAGTCACCTCTTGTGTTGTTGGAAAAGAGTGTTTGTGATGACCAGCTTGTTCTCTTGACAAAACTCTATTAGCCTTTGCCCTGCTTCATTTTGAACTCCAAGACCAAACTTACCTGTTGTTCCTTTCATCTCTTGACTCCCTACTTTAGCATTCCAATCCCCTATACTGAGAAGAACATCTTTCTTTGGTGTCAGTTCTAGAAGGTGTTGTAAGTCTTCATAAAAATGGTCAATTTCAGCTTCTTCAGCATTGGTGGTTGGTGCATAAACTTGGATTACTGTGATGTTGAAAGGTCTACCTTGGATTCGTATTGAAATCATTCTATCATTTTTGAGATTGTATCCCAGTACAGCTTTTCCCACTCTTTTGTTGACTATCAGGGCTACTCCATTTCTTCTACGGGATTCTTGCCCACAATAGTAGATATGATAATCGTCTGAATTGAATTTGCCCATTCAATTCATAGAAGACATAATCATTTATTTGCAACCACAACAGAAAGATGTTCAACTTTTTTAAAAGAGATGGATCTATTCCACCAAAGAGGGCCATTTAGAGGTTCACTGAACATTCTCATTCTTTTCAGTGGGATTCAGGCTAAAGTCTTACATGCATTTACCTGAGAGTGGCCAAAATCATACTGCTTAGTGTAGTAAATTGCACTGATGAAGGGCCATTTAATTAATGAGGATTTGGTGAGTCAACTCCATAAGTTCCATTGACTCAAATGGACCTACTGTAACTGCAACTTACTATGCTAAAGTAGGGAATCTAACTGAACTCTGTGGGAATTACTTCTGAGTAGACATGCATTCAATGGCACTCTCACTTCTTAAAGGGCTAGGTTGAGCAGTGGATATGTTGGTAGAATTTTATTGTCACTGTTAATATAATTGCAATGAGAAATACTTCACTTAATAATAATTTGCAGTTTATTAAGATGTTCCTTCCAGATTATCAATCCTACTCTCCAGTCATATTCTCACAAGTGTCTAGCAATAGAATGCCTTAAAATGGGCAGTGTTATTTTTTCCATCATAATTATTTCAGAAAATATTATAAAATGTTTTAACATTTGAATATATTCTTGATTAGGAATGGCAACAGCTTATGACAGAAGTATAGTCTCCAAATCCTGCAAAGTACTAGTTCCCCTCTATTCAGTACTGGTTAGGCCTCATCTTGAGTACTGTGTCCAGTTCTGGACACCACATTTCAAGAAGGTTGTTGACAACTTGGAACAAGTTCAGAGGAGGGCAACAAGGATGATCAGAGTGTTGGAAACCAAGCCCTATGAGGAAAGACTGAAAGAACTGGGCATGTATAGTCTTGAGAAAAGAAGACTGAGTGGAGATATGATAGCACTTTTCAAATACTTGAAAGGCTGTCATACAGAGAAGGGGCAGGATCTGCTCTCGATCATCCCTGAGTGCAGGACACGCAACAATGGGCCCAAGTTAAAGGAAGCCAGATTTTGGTTGAATATCAGGAAAATCTTCCTAACTGTTAGAGCACTATGATAATGGAACCAATTACCTCGATAAGCGATGAGTGCTCTAACACTGGAGGGATTCAAGAGAAATTTAGACAACCACCTGGCAGATGTCCTTAGATTTGTATTCCTGCATTGAGCAGGGGGTTGGACTCAATGGTTTATAGGCCCAACTTCATGATTCTATATACTATCACTGTATTATATCACAGGCAGTTCTTTTCATTTAAAAAGAGAGAACCAAAACCTGATGAGGTGACAAGTAAAATTTTGCTCATTGGTTTATAAGAATGTTTGTGTCAAGCTAAACCATAAAGATAATAATGAAGTATCTTTCGTGACAGACAAAGGTCTTAACACCAAGAAGGGCTGATTAAGGTAATGGCTATTTAATAGCTACCAATGAAAATGTGTGCCTTTTACAACAAGGAAAGGATCTTAACCACTGTCTGTTAACAGATGCATGAAACCATATGAACTCTGTTTCACTTCGTTAGTCTTTACTGCATCTCCCTAGAACTGTGACTAATCCTCTTTAAATGAACAACATCAGAGTCTTTGATTTGATACATACAACATATATTCACGAAATATCTCTTCGCTTCTAATTATCTCCTGGAAGAAGCAACAAAAAGGTGTGTCCATAAAAAACCCATTCACTGTTCTAGTTTTTTAAAAAACTAGCTTGTTAGCACAGGAAATACTTGCTTGTTTAAAAAAGGTACACATAATCTTTTACTAAAGATTTCAAGCAATTTTAGAAAAATTAAAACAGTCAAAACCACAATGAATGCATACAAAATGATTAAGAGATAAATGGCCATTGAAAGTCAGATGGTTGGCAAGAAATAATCATGTCTAATCACAATGGGAAAGGTCTCTTTGTTGAGAGTGATCTCTCTTAAATCGACCTTTCCATCCATGCAGGAATCGCTCCAACCCAACCCGAAGACAGAGTAGCCCTGCTGCTGGACCAAAAAGATTCAGCTCAGGCATGAATTGTATTAGAGTTGATGAAATAGCTTGCATTTTGGACTACAATTTTTTAATGATCACATGACATACATCCTGCCTAATTCCTACCCTGATCTGTGCCTAAATTGGACCTTTTCGCAGTGGCAGGACTATTCTTTTTTTTAATATTTTTTTATTATTATTATTATATAACAAACAATCAAACAACAATCAAAGGAAAACGAATACATGGGGGGGGAGAGGAAAGAAAACAAAACACAACAGAACAAAGGCATGGGGAAGTGTTTACAGTAATACAATATCTAAAATAATCTTGGCTCCACAGCTGTGCTATGATACTAAAATCCCTAACATATGCTATATTCTCTATTCATATTTGTTTCTGGGCTACTCTTTTATGGGGCCAGGCTGGAGCGATGGAAGAGTAGGAAGTACTGCTTTATGAGAGATCACTCCCATCAATGTGACTTTTTCCAGTGTTGTCAGATACGATTCTTTCTTGATGTCTGATTGCACCTTTTGTCACAATGAAGTAACATCAATTTCAGTAGGTCTGTTCTAAAGAGGGCTAAAGTCTTGATTCAACCCAGCTAGTTTTAAAATACCTGCAATAATAATATATATTTAAAATGCCTAGGTGATTTTTTAAAATTAGATTTTGCTTGTTGTCTAAACCACAGCAAAACTGGCTCCAGGCATACTTCCCCTGGCAATTTATTCCATATATGGAGCATGTCTACCAAAGAAAGTTATCTCGTCCGTAAGAAACTTCACCTGTTATGAAGGTCGTGCTCAAATAATGACTTCAGTTGGTGATTTTAATTGTCGCTTGTGATGTGCAGGAAGGAGGCAATAATTTAAATACTTGAGTTCCCAAATTACGCAACCTTTAAAGGTAAACCCCAGAATCCCAGAAGCAAATAGCCAGCCAGTGAAGTACTTTTAAGACTGGGAAATTATTTATGATCCCAATAAAAAGGAAGTGAAAACTATGCACTAACTGAAAGCTTGGAATCATTTTCAGTGACAGCCCTATGTATGATACATTACAGTAATCCGGACGGGATGTTCATTATCAGAGTAACTCTGTTGAAAGACTGGCTAGTCAAAGTGTTATTTAGTTGGACCTCCTGCTATCTCAGTATTTTAAAACAACCCAGAACTACTAATCCCTGCATTTTAAATGAAGATATTACTTTGTCTTAAATATTTATAAAATATTCTGAATTTTTTAGTAGATCTATAAAATTTATAAAAATCACAGAATCATAGAATCATAGAAAAGTGAAGTAGGAAGGGGCCTCCAAGGCCATCAAGTACAACCCCCTACTCAATGCAGGAATACAATCAAAGCATATCTGCTAGGTGATTATCTAAGTTTTTCTTGAATGCCTCCAGTGTTGGAGCATTCACCAACTCCCGAGGTAACTGGTTCCACTGTCGTACTGCTCTAACAGTTAGGAAGTTTTTCCTGATATGCAACAGAAATCTGGCTTCCTTTAACTTGAGCCCATTGCTGCATGTCCTGCACTCTGGGATGAATGAGAACAGATCTTGTCCCTCCTCGGTATGACAGCCTTTCAAATATTTCAAAAGTGCTATCATATCACCCCTCAGCCTTCTTTTCTCAAGGCTAAACATGCCCAATTCTTTCAGCCTTTCCTCATATTCCTTGGTTTCCAGCCCCCAGATCATCCTTGTTGCCCTCCTCTGAACCTGTTCCAATTTGTTACCATCCTTCTTGAAGTGTGGTGTCCAGAATTGGACACAATACTCAAGGTGAGTCCTAAACAGTGCTAAATAGAGGAGGACCAGCATCTCGCGAGATTTGGAAACTATACTTCTATTAATGCAGCCTAAAATAGCATTTGCCTTTTTTGCAGCCACATCACACTTTTGGCTCATATTTAGCTTGTGGTCTACAAAAATTCCAAGATCTTTCTCGCTCGTAGTTTTGCTGAGCCAGGTATCCCCCATTTTGTAACTGTGCAATTGGTTTCTTTTTCCGAGGTGCAGTATTTTGCACTTATCCCTGCTGAATTTCATTTTGTTGCTTTCGGCCCAGTGCTCCATCCTATCAAGGTCATTTTGAATTTTGTTTCTGTCTTCTAGGGTATTAGCTATTCCGCCCCATTTGGTATCATCTGCAAATTTGACAAGCATTCCCTGCACTCCCTCATCCAAGTCATTAATAAACATATTGAAGAGCACCAGGCCCAGGACTGAGCCTTGGGGTACCCCACTTGTTACCTCCTCCCAGTTAGAGAAAGACCCATTAATCATCACCCTCTGAGTACAATTATGTAGCCCACTGTGTATCCACCTGACACTTGATCTATCCAGCTCACACCTAGTTAGCTTGCTAATCAGGTTATCATGGGGCACTTTGTCAAAAGCTTTGCTGAAGTCAAGATATACTACGTCTACAGCATTCCTTCTGTCTATCAGGGAGGTGACCTGATCAAAAAATGAGATCAAATTATTCTGGCAGGGTTTGTTCTTGACAAATCTGTGTTGGCTTCTAGTTATTACTGCATTGTTTTCTAGGTGCTAACACAATGGCCGCTTTAAGATCTGTTCCAGAATTTTGCCTGGGAATGATGTCAGGCTGATTGACCTGTAGTTCCCAGGTTCCTCTTTTTTGCCCTTTTTGAAGATAAGGACAACATTAGCCCTCCTCCAATCATCTGGCACCTCACCCGTTTCCCATGATTTCAAGAAAATAATGGATAGCGGTTCTGAGAGTTCTTTAGCCAGTTCCTTCAGTACTCTCGGACGGAGTTCATCCGGCCCTGGAGATTTGAACTTGTTCAAGGTGGTCAGGTATTCCTTGACTATTTGTTTATCAATCTCCAGCTGCAATCCTGTTCCCCCCATTGCACTTCCAATTTGTTTGGAAGTTCATAATCTGTCTTATTGGAAAAGACTGAACTAAAATAGGAATGGAGCACCTCTGCCTTTTCTTTGTCATCTGTTATTATTTTTCCATCTCCATTGCGGAGCTGTGCCACTATGTCTTTTGTTTGTCTTTTGCTACTCACATACCTGAACAATTCTCTCTTTTTTTATTGCATTTAGTGTCTCTAGCCAACCTCAGCTCATTCTCAGCTTTTGCCATCCCTGCATTTCCTTGCTACTTGTCTGTACTCATCCTTGGTGGCCTGGTCTTCTTTCCACTTCCTGTACATGTCTTTTTTGGTTTTTGGTCCTCCCTGAGGTTTTTGTGAAGCCACACTGGCCTTTTTTGCCACCTCCCCCCTCTTTTTCTTGTTGGAATTGTTTGTAATTGTGCCTTTAGAATTTCTTTTTTTTTAGAAGCTCACACCCTTCTTGGACTCCTTTTCTTGTTAGGATCTCCTGCCATGGGAACTTACTTATCCTTGTTCTGAGATTATTAAAATTGGCTTTTTAAAAATCCAGCAGACGTGTGCGGCTACACTCTGCTTTCATTTCCTTTGAAATCAAGAATTCTAGAAGGACATGGTCACTCTCGCCTAGAGTTCCCCTTACTACCACTTCCCCCATCAAGTCATCTTTGTTGGTCAGAATCAAGTCAAGGATAGCAAATCTTCTAGTTTCTTTCTCCACTTTTTGTAGGAGAAAATTATCAGCCACACAAGCCAGGAATTTCTTGGAAGGGCCATACTTGGCAGAATTTGCCTCCCAACATATATCTGGATAATTGAAATCTCCCATCACTACTACATCGTATCTCTTTGAAAACCCTGAAATTTGTTTTTCAAAAGTTTTGTCCACTTCCTCTCTTTGATTGGGCAGTCGGTAGTAGACTCCAACTACCAAGTTCCTTTCATTTTTTGCCCCAACTAGATTGATCCAGATGCTCTCAATGGGACAGCCAATCTCCTCCTCCTGTATTTCTGTGCAGGAATATGTATTTTTGACATATACTGCAACTCTACCTCCCTTTTTATTCTCTCTGTTCTTTTTTATCAGTTTATATCCCTCAATTGCTGTATTCCAGTCATGGGAGTCATCCCACCAAGTTTCAGTTATTCCTATCAAGTCATACTTACCCTCTTTCTTTTTCAGAAATGGCGATTTAAGAAGACAAGCCTGGACAATGCCATTCTGTGTAGATTGTGATAACTATGCTACTACTAACAGTAAGATGAACTATTCTAGCAGTGACACTGTCTTAAAAAAACATAGCTGTCAACAAACAGACTTCTGAAATTGTATACCCTATCTCTAGAAGGAGAAAGAAGGGGCAACTTCACCTAACGTGTTCAGGGGAAGGAGAAATTCTCCAACAGTTTCTTGGAGGTGACACTCACCATTAGATGCTGAAGCACAGCTTTGCTCATCTTCTCCCAAAGGATGACAGCTTTTGTTTTTTGCAGTGACACTACAAATGGCAACAACAGCAACTGAGTTGGCAGCCCAGCCACCTCTCCAATACATGGTACCTTTTGTCATTCTAGGCAATGGGAAGGGGAGTAGTCATTTAAAATGTTTGAGAAATTTTGGCAATAATTCTAAACAACAACAAAAGTGTTCTGGGAAATTTTGGAACAGTGCTTAATTCTTCAGGATTCAGCACATTCCTCCGGTCTCTGCTACAGATGCATATGGTACAGCTCATTCCCTGTACACAGGAGGAGGGAAGTATGAAGGAAGGAGTGTTTTGTCTAGCAGCAAGAACATTTAGCAAAGAAGCTCCCCTTTTTCTGCCCCATTCCCAGGGCCTTTTAGAATTTCTTTTGATTATGTTTTCAAGTGTACTTGATGGATGCTGCATTTGCTTTTTTCCTTCCATTGCATGTCTATTCATCACTCTGAAGCTCCCCAGCTGCCCACTCTTTTGATCTGAAAAACCTGCCCAGCTGCCCACTCTTTCTAATCTGAAAATGCTTTTAGGACATTTCCCCATCATATAATTGAAGTATGGAAAGATGGAGCAATGCGTGGACTGCCAATTGCCATAGAAATGGCTACAGAGCAAAAGACAAAATATTCACACACTTCTCAGCATCTCCTAAATGAGGGGAACATGAGGATCCTGAACTACAGCTGTGAGAATTTCTCCAAAATTTCACTTGTTCTGAAATTCTTTTCAAAGATAATATCTTTTGATTAAGAATTGTTGAAATTTCCATGTGAGAAATTTTTGGCACAGCACTATTATAAATACCAAGTATTGGTATAAGCACAATGAGCTGGAGCACTTGGCTATGGACCAAAGGGCTGGGAACTTGAATCCCCACTATGCGAACTAGGAGAGGAGCTTGATAAGAATGTCCAGAAAATGCATAGCTGATAGGCTTATGTGTCCTGCCTCCAGTGCAGTATTGGGCAAGCTGCAGGGTCCCAGAACATCATTGGAAGAAGGGACTGGAAAACTCCTTTGGTGTATTTTATAACTAGAAAGCCCTGAGAACGTCACCATGGGTTAGAATCAATTTGACAGCAAGTAATTATTAATTCCACTACAAAAATATGCATTTCAATTTAAGTTTAATGCTCAAATGGAATTAAACCGCAGGCTAATACTCCCATTACTTATAGAATGGAATGTCTACCTGTGGACCTACCAGAGCTTAAACAAATCAAAAGAAAGGTAGGATGGAGTAGAGACCAGAGCTTAGAAATCTAATTTTTTAAGATTACAGTTGTCAGAATTCCCCAGGCAGTATCATTAATGGCCATGCTAGCATGACATTTCTCAGAGCTATAGTCCAAAAAAGTAACTTCTCCAAATTGTCATAAAGACTTTTTCACAGAAGTCTCATCCTTGCTGAAAATACTTTCCCCAGGGTTGAAAAGTGATTGAAACCACTGGATCGACATTAACTTCTGGCTGCCAGGAAATATCCGAGGCAGGACACAGCAACATATAGACACCAGTTCTTAGCTGACTGGAATTACAGATATAGATTTCTGAAGACAAACAATTTCCAGAATGCAGTTTTTCTTGATTAGAAAAATCTCATAAAAATTAATAATATTCAAAGCCAAATAAAAGCAAGAGGACTGCACAGTACTTGCTTTCCAGCCTATATATCACACCGTGTATGTGAAAATTTACTTTTTCTAAAATTTAAAAAAAAAAACATTTTCTTTAAAAGGACAGAAAATGTGTTCTAATATATCTTGATACACACAGATCAGGTCTCATTTTACTTCATCAGATAACATCCCAGACACTCATAAGCTTTTTCCTTTTCAAATTAAATCCCCTTGTTGCTCTAGCTGTTTATGATGCCCATTTCCTTGGAGTTCTCATTCCTGTGTAGATCTGGCCAATGAAAGGTTCAGTTACCACACGTTTGTATGAAGGTGCTGCTTGGGTCCTTCCCTTTCCTTCGTGCCTCTCACCACCATCAGATTCAGCTACCAAGTAAAGAATGTCTGGGAACCAGCCTATAATACAGTATAAGAAGTTGCAATATGAAGAGAAAATGCTGAGAGTTCCAGTACGAGCAGAATTGTTTGGGTAGATGCAGAAGGGTCTGGAGATTCTCTCTCTCTCTCGCACACATGTACACACTTATGGTGATTTTAACACAAAACCACCAATGAATTCAAGATTCTCTTGCACAATTTCCTGAGGACCAAGGGTCACCATATTTTCAGTGGAATTTATCAGCAAATAATTATTCAGATTTTTCTGCTTAATTGACAACTAGAGAAAAAGAACCCACTGCTAACATTAAAGTTTCCAAAGAAAAAAATTAAAAAGTCAGTCAGAAGTTGAGTATGACAGAATAGCTGGCCACAGGGAGGCTGGCCTTCTTACCACCTATTTTTCCTTGCATTAGATTCCCTGTGGCATTTGTGCAGTGTCAGTACTTGTTGATTCCTTCCATTACCTGATTTTAATTAACCCTCTAAAGTCCCTTTGTGTAGCTGCTGATGTCAGCTGCAGCTCTGAATAGAAGCCACCCCTGTCAATAATTTTTGGAACAAGCGCCTTCTGAATGGGCCCAATGAGCCAGGAGGCTGTTTCCTCTTTAATCCCACATTTAATAGCACGAGCTGAAGATAATGTGCAGCTTCTTCAGCCTCTTTAAGCTTGGTTCCATTTGACATATCCAGCCCTCTTTTGTCAGCCTCACAAGGATATTCCACCTCAGTGTACTCCACATAAGATTCACTTCAGAAGTGTCATTGAGATGAAACAGTCAGAATGCTGGGAGCGGCAACGCTAGGCTTCAGCCTACATGACCAGCACTGACACTCCTCTCACATGCCTTTGTGACTGTATACCTTCAGTGAATAAAATCATTTTACTTTCTAGAGCACTTGTACAACTGCAGTCATCAAAGCACAGCCCACAAATACTGCTGTTGTACACACACACCCATACTCCTATATGGGAATAAGGACATGTTTGCATCAAAGAATAGAGGATTATAGATTTTGCCATGGCAACAAAACATTATAAATTCAAATGAAAAGGCATTTATTTCTCATACTTACCATTTCAAAAGGGTATAACGCTGCATTTTCACGTGTTTTTTAAAAACTGTGTCACTACGTTGTGTTCCATTTTATTATAATGGAAAACATTATAAAAAACATCTCTGGAAGTTTTTTTAAAAATCATGCAATTATTGCATGACAGATTATTTCATGATGACATAACCTAGAACACTGATATCCTACAAACACTTCTTATAAGAAATATACATTTTTCTCAACATGACAGAGGAATAGTAGATGATTTTAAGTTATTAGGATGGCCATTACTGTAGAAACTCATGCGCAGGTAAGAAGTTACTGATGATGTGCCTCCAATGTTTATGTTGTACGTCTGTGAATACACATGTAATCTTATGTTGTTTGTTTTACAAAGCTTTTAACTCTTAGAATAGCAATTGATTCATAGATGAATGAATGAATTATTTGTTTATAAACTCAACAATATACTATTCAGTTCTAGTGGCAGAAGATAAGACTCCATATACATAGAAAGCAGAGATAACTTTTCCAAACTTCATGTCACTTCTGATTCCCGCCCTACCCCAACTTCTTCATATTTGTGTTTTGAAAACATTAGTAGAATATGAGTTTTGTGATATGTGCCATAAGGTCAAAACCAACTTATAGTGACCTAATTGTGTTTTGAAGTGAGATATTTAAGGAGTAGTTTTACTATGAACAACCCACCCTAGTGAATTTCCATGGTCAAGGGGATTCAAGCCTAGGTCTCCTGAGTGCTAATCTGTCATTCTCTCTTCAACACCATACTGGGCAGTAGAAGATAGTAAATATTAAATTATTTCTACTTTTAATCCACCACCTCTTATCTTTCTAGGGTTTTTTGGCAGGGTGCTTGTGGCCATGAGATAGAAGTCCTACAATATTCCCAAGTGTCATGATCCAACCATTACTCATCATGATTAGATGCTGGAGACATATCAGCCACCATGCAAGCTATAATTCAAAATGCAACTTTTCCTCTGGCCAACAAACTCAGCAGAAATCCATACCCTCCAATTCTCTAAGAGCCAGGAGCACCAGGTTTGTTTGTTTTTTAAGCTCAGTAATGGGTCTCATTTGAAATAAACCTGACAGCTCTGCCATCGTGGATTCCTCAGGTCATAGGATCCCAAGCTAGTCTGTGCCAAAATCCTGCCTTTTGGTACAGAAATTTAACCAACTTTAATGACTGTATAGAATGGATGTTGGCAACAGGCTCCCTGTGGGCACTACTGCAAGCTACTGAAGCACACCAAAGAATTTCAGAAAAAGATTAGTCTTTATAGACTAGAGCAAAGTTTTTGTATATGTGGATCTCATGAGAAGCTATTGATTGTTCTAAAGGAAATGGGTATGCCTCAGCACTGGATTGCCCTGATGCATAACCTTTATTTTGGAGAAGAAGATACTGTTACGACAGAATATGGAGAAACAGAACGGTTTTCCATAGGCAAAGGTGTCAAACAAAGATATACTTTATCTCTTTATCTATTTAATCTGTATGCGGTATACGGAAAACTGGATTAGATTGAGCTGAAGGAGGAGTGAAAATTGGTGGAAGAAACATCAGTTATTTAAGATATGCAGTTGACAGTCTTACCAGCAGAAGGCAACAATGACATGCAATGACTTTTGGCGAGAATGGAAGAAGAAAGTGCCAAAGCAGGACTGCAACTGAACATTAAGACAAAAATCATGACCACAGAAGAACTGCACAACTTTAATGTTACAATAAAAAAATTGAAATAGTTAAACATTTTGTACACTTTGGTTCAATCCAAATGCAGAGTGCTGCCAAAAAAAATCAGAATTAGACCGAGACTCAGATGAACAGCAACGAAGGAACTGGAAAAGATCTTCAAGCACAAGAATGTTTCAGTGGAGACAAAGGCCAAGATCATCCACAATATTGCATTCCTGGTTAATATGTACAGGTGTGAAAGATGGACAGTGAAGAAAGCCAATAGGGGGAAAAAGCAATTCATTTGAAACATGGTGCTGAAGAAAGGTTTTCCAGAGAACCTGGACTGTCAGAAAACTGAACAGGTGGGTCCTAGGTCAAATCAAATCAAGCCTGAACTCTTTGTTGAAGCAAAAATGATGAAACTGATGCTGTGATACTTTGTGCACATCATGAGAAGATGAGACTCACTGGAAAAGTCAGTAACATTAGGAAAACGTGAAGACAGCAAGAAAAGAGGAAGAACAAATATAAGATGGATTGACTCCAAAAAAGGAACCCACACAAAGTCTTGCAAGAGCTGAGCAGAGCTGTTAATTACAGGACATTTGGAGTCCTATTTCATTTATAAGGTCACCAGAAGTTGAAGGTGAAGTGGCACAATTTAACAACAATGTAGCCTGATACTGTGTAAGTCTTAAGGCTGAGCAGAAATCCCTTCTTAAGCAAACTATCCATGATGCTGCAGTCTACAGTGTTCTTGACCTTTAAAAAGAGTTCTGTAGTGTTCTACCTATGATTAAAAAAATACAGAACAACATAATTATATCCAGGTAAGTCAATGGAATTAGAATTTGAGTCAAATAGAGCATTTTCTATATAGGATTACTTTGGCCCACAAAGGTTTTGTAGGATTATTAATAACAGCTATGGGAAAGGCTAAAACGCTGAGCAGAAAAAAATGTAGCATAAGCAAACCTGGAATTAACTATGCCCATCGTGTACTTGCACTTTGGACATAAGGATCTTATACCACCACCCGCTGTCCATCTCTTTAGCTAGTGATATGTGCTATTTCACTTCCTTTGAAGTCCTTACCTTAAGGCACCGTTGGCAGATGTAAAAGCCTATCGCTGGATCTATAACCAGCACATAACACTCTTACTGATTTCCTCTAAGGCTTCTTAACATTTAATGTACATAATATAATACTCCATGTTAACCAGTTAAGCTTCAAACACCTTTTTCTATTTCTATAAAGATAGTGGCTGAAATCCAGCAGTAAGCTGAACTAGAGCAGGCCGATTGCATCAATGGATCTTATGGAGGAATTGATTCACCAAATTCCCATTGATCCAATGGATCTACGCTAGTTGCAACTTATACTGGACATTATATGTCATTTTAATGTTTTTATATAATAGAGAACTATCTTCATCCTCAGAAGGTGATAATTACATTATTAGTAAGAGGAGCTACATGTATAAACATTTGCAATCCAGTCCTAAGCACACCTAGGAGTAAACCTGACTGAAATCAGTAGAGCTTCTTTCCATATTATAATTACTGATACTGTAACTATTATTTTTGCTGCTATACTGCTACAAAGAAGAGCACAATATAAAATGAACAAACTTTTTTTAAAAAAAATCTAATAATACTGACCGTATATTTTTCACACCAGAACTAACACATACAAATACATCATAACAGAAGCATATTTAGACTTCTAAAAATATTCCAGAAAATTTATTAATTTCTGAACAGCCTGAATAATTTCATTTCCTCCCTATCCTTCTTGGTCCCACAGTCCCATGGTCTTTTTCAAGCTAAGAAACAATAGCTTCTGCCTCCCAACCCCCAAACATGTTATAACACTCTGTGTCTCCTTGGTACAAATACAGTTTTCAGAAAGGTGGCATAGTCTTCACTCTCTTAAGTAGAAAGAAGCAATTCAAACTTTTATGGGTTTGCTTGCTTGCTTTTAATTTGCTTGCTTGCTTGCTTTTTAATTTGATTTAGACACTAAAATGTCTGAACTCAGGCAACTGTACTTTGGGTGTATCACGAGAAGATAAGACTCACAGGAAAAGACAATGGCCAGAATCCTATTTGTGATTTATGCTAGCATAAGTTCAACTGGGTAAATCATGGCAGCAAAATACCATTAGTTAATTAGTTGTTGCTTGTTTTCCAGATCATGTGCCAAATGGTGAAACTGACATGTGATCAGGAGACAAGTGGCAACTCAATACTGACAGAAATAAATAAATAGATGCATGTGATGCCTAGTTACGTTAATGGCAACTCATCACTGCAATTTATGCAGTTACACTTACAACAGTGGAAACCCCCAGTAGAATTCTGGCCAATAATGCCAGGAAAGGTGGAAGACCATAGAAAAAGAAGGCTCAAACAAGTGATAAATTAATTTGATACAGAAAGTCTTGGACTTTTTTTGCAAGGCCTGAGCAAGGCTATTCCTGGTATAACCTTTTTGAGCTCATTAATTTATAGGCTAATTGTACGTTGGAAGCCATATGATGACACGTAATAAAAAAGAACAATTGTTCCTACTCTGTGAATGGTAAAATGTCCACCACCTTTCTGAAAAGTGTTTTTAATCTTATTATATGGCAAACATTAAATTAATGCCAATTTCTACTTACTCACAGTTTCTACCTATTCATAAACAGTCACTTAATCATTTTAAAGTAGGGAACTCATTTTTTAAAAAGAGAAATGGTAAAAGGTGATAAAAGGTTTTCTACTCATATCTCCCAACTATTCCAAAAGAATATCCTTGTATGTTACTGTCTTTACTGATTGATTTGACTTGCATACATTTATGTATGAAAATGACAGACAATTCTGTTTGAGTGTATCGTCATCATCTTATTTACTTTATTTGTATCTGGCCCCTCTTCAAAAAAGGATCATAAGCCAGTGTACAACAATTTTAAAAATACTGTGTATAAAATCATAATAAATTAGAAGTGCTGGATAGCTCAGTGGTTTAGGCATCTGACTGTGGAGACAGATGGTTGGGAGTTCAATTCCCCACTGTGCCTCCTTGACAGGGGCTGGACTTGATGATCCATAGGGTCCCTTCCAGCTCTGCAGTTCTGAGATATTATTATTCTATTATTATTAAAATACTATCATTAAAATAGGATTGAACCAAAAGAATGTTAAAACAAATTTAAAGTGTGCAATAAAAGTACACAAATTAAAATCTAAATATTTGCTACTGGTACTGACTTTAAAAAAAACTAAAGTAAGAATATATGTTAATTTCCATTACTTTCATCCTGATAATCTAACAAAAGAGTACCAAAGATAGCGACTTTAGCTGTATTACCAAATTTGGAGGACAGGGAAGGAAGCTAAATAGTGCCCTCTATTGATATTATGTTATAAACTCCAGCCAATTTTTGGCCACAACACAATAAAATTAATGGTGCAACTCTGTTGGCTATTATGTTTTGAAAGGACTAGGATGGTCTAAAAGTGGACTTATTTGATGGTTTAATTTTTCTGCTTGCTCCACACTGAGGTTCTCAATCCACCTCCTACAAGTTTACCAGCAGAAATATATTAGATATATATGATGCCTGGTTATATTTAAATATGTTGTTTATATGATGATGAGTTTTTGAAAATGAGAGTGGGGAGTTCGAGGAGGAGAGAGATGAAAGAGTGAATAAATATGCTGAATAAATTTAAAGCCTAGGAATAAGTAACATCCTGTGGACACTGGTATTTTAACAAAACATTATATTAATTTTGAAATTGAGTGGTGTGGAGCTCAACACCTAAGGGTTGGCTATGTGGGGGATGTTATAAAGGTTTGAGTGAAGGGGCAAATACACACATGTAGGGGCAGCCAAAGGTTGGCAAAAGAGAAAGAAAGGAATTAAGTGCAGATTATTAAAGAAAATACATTTATTTCTCTGGTTATTTAAAGAGACAATTACCTAAGTATTTGTGACAAGACAAAGGGAGTTTTGACATAATTATGTGAAAGAGGAGTGGAACAACGTGCCTCCCACCATATCTCAGATAAATAGTTGAGCCTCACTGTATGACTGCTTACTTATGCTGTAGACGTAGTATATCTTGACTTCAGCAAAGCTTTTGACAAAGTGCCCCATGATATCCTGATTAGCAAGCTAACTAGGTGTGGGCTGGATAGATCAAGTGTCAGGTGGATACACAGTGGGCTACAGAATCGTACTGAGAGGGTGATGATTAATGGGTCTTTCTCTAACTGGGAGGAGGTAACAAGTGGGGTACTCCAAGGCTCAGTCCTGGGCCTGGTGCTCTTCAATATGTTTATTAATGACTTGGATGAGGGAGTGCAGGGAATGCTTGTCAAATTTGCAGATGACATCAAATGGGGGCGGAATAGCTAATACCCTAGAAGACAGAAACAAAATTCAAAATGACCTTGATAGGATGGAGCACTGGGCCGAAAGCAACAGAATGAAATTCAGCAGGGATAAGTGCAAAGTACTGAACCTCGGAAAAAGAAACCAATTGCATAGTTACAAGATGGGGGATACCTGGCTCAGCAAAACTACGAGCGAGAAGGATCTTGGAATTGTCGTAGATCACAAGCTAAATATGAGCCAACAGTGTGATGTGGCTACAAAAAAAGCAAATGCTATTTTAGGCTGCATTAATAGAAGTATAGTTTCCAAATCCCGCAAGGTGCTGGTCCCCCCTCTATTCAGCACTGGTTAGGACTCACCTTGAGTATTGTGTCCAGTTCTGGACACCACACTTCAAGAAGGATGGTAACAAATTGGAACAGGTTCAGAGGAGGGCAACAAGGATGATCTGGGGAGTGGAAACCAAGGAATATGAGGAAAGGCTGAAAGAATTGGGTATGTTTAGCCTTGAGAAAAGAAGACGGAGGGGTGATATGATAGCACTTTTCAAATATTTGAAAGACTGTCATACCGAGAAGGGGCAAGATCTGTTCTCGATCATCTCAGAGTGCAGGACACGCAGCAATGGGCTCAAGTTAAAGCAAGCCAGATTTTGGTTGAATATCAGGAAAAACATCCTAACTGTTAGAGCAGTACGACAGTGGAACCAGTTACCTCGGGAGTTGGTGAGTGCTCCAACACTGGAGGCATTCAAGAAAAACTTAGATAATCACCTAGCAGATATGCTTTGATTGTATTCCTGCATTGAGTAGGGGGTTGGACTTGATGGCCTTGGAGGCCTCTTCCAACTTCACTTTTCTATGATTGTATGATTCTGTGATCCAGAGAATGGTAAGGTAAAAGACTCTGAAGGAATTTCTTTCCATGGGCCCAAATTATAAATAAGCCACTATCATATTTCAGGTATAGGTGAGAACTGTGGGATGGCTGCCTTATTCCATCCTTACCCACAGTGAATGACTCGGGTGCTTGCCACAGGAACCTTAATTTCAGAGACCTGGCGTTAAGTATCTTGTCTGAAGGAGGAAAGTTGTAGAGGAAAGAGCAGAAAAGTCTTCAAACATTTCTTTCTTTTTAATGTCCCACAGGGCATCAATAAACGTCTACTAATTAGGTTTAAATTATGTTTTGCTTTTCAGTTCCAGTTTGATGTCATAAATCAACAGAACACTGATGTGGCAACTACTGGATGAGGCCAGTACTACTCTGAAAAATATTTTTCAGTTATCTTTGTATCCCACCTTTCTTCCAGTGCACTCAGGGTGGCCTACATGCTTCTCCTCCTCTCATCACTTCATCTTTACAATAACCTAACCCTCTGGGACCTTCTTCTGAATGACAGTAAAGGACCATATCTACAGGGCGTGCTGCTCACATGCTTTTAATGCCTGGTATTACTGTTTGGTTCAAATCTCTGACTTCCTCATCCTTGACAGTTTTCAGTATCCTCATTTTCATAATAAATTGATGTGGTTTTTAATGCAAACCACTTAAATATTGTTTCACATCAGCTGGTTTAGGAATACTGTTTGTTAGTGTGTCTGCATCTATGTTTATAATATCTCTATAAAAAGTAGGTGCCAAACAAAAACAGAAGGAGCAACTCCATGACAACAGGTTCACAATCTTAAAAAGGCAGGGGGATTAAAATTATACTGCAGAATATTTCTGCACCACCCAACAGCCGAAGCACTCTATTCCCCACACAAAAAAAGATCTGGTATGACATAAGTATGTAACAATAAAATATGTCTCAAAAATTACAGAACTAAAATAGCCACTGAATGAAATCAAAGGAAAAACCTTAAGCAATGCAAGGGTCTTAAAAGTATTAATACAGTTTTAAAGTTTTAAAATTAATCCTGAACTACACCAGGTATTCCCTGGGTAACAAAATTACTGCAACATAGATACCTAGAAAAAACATTGTTGAAGATATTCCACAACAGGGGTGCAAAAGGCTCTGTTCTTCGTAGTTATCTGTCTCATCTCATTTAGCAGAAGATCCCAGAGTAATGTCTCAAAATAAGACCTTAGGTTCTTGTTAGGTATATGGAAGGCGAAGCTTTTTCAGGTAGTAGCCACTGACTCAGGAGGTGGGGTGTATCCATAATCTCTAAAGTTACCTGGATGAAGGTGATAAAAGACAATAGCACTATTTTGTGCTATTACTTGAGAAACAGAGACCTGCCTATACAGAACACCAGAGAATATGGTCTTTAAAGAGCAGTTTTATGTTACACTGTCTCAGAAGTAAGCTTTCAGTGGGGCTCAGTTCCAGGTAAATGGATTTCAGATTACAACTTTAATGGATCATTTTCAATATCAAAAGGGAAATATGCTATCTATTACATAACATATATTATCCTCTGAGCCAGCACAAAACTTTGTTAAACATGTCCATTGTCATGGTATGATCATGTTTGTGAGCTACTTCTTGTAATGATATATTCGCAAGAATACAAAGAATATTGATGTAATTGCATCATGCTGAGATACATGTCCAAGACAAAGAGGAAGAGATTCTAGGAGGGTAGCTTGTAAAGAAATTCTGACACCTAGTGATAAAATATTACAAAGGATCACATAGTAAGGGGTTGCAGTGCTTCCAGACATACAGCTCCAAGCACAGCAAGTTAAAAGACATTATTGTGGTGATTCTTTTTTTCCCTTCTTAACAAATTCCTTGTGAGACATATTCTGGACCATGTTCATTATCTCTGGTACAAAGAAGTTTACAAACAATTAGCTATGTTTCAATAGGTATAACAAAATGAAAATAGGAACAAAAGTGTTGTGGCCCCTTAAAGACTAACAGATTTATTTCAGTGCGAGCGGTTTCATCGGTGCTTAGGGTCAGGACATATCTGCAGACATATCTGAAGCTGTGTATGGCTGCTTACAACCCTGAACCTTCTTGGCTCCTCATCATGACCAGCTGCCCTGGACAGATTACATTGACCATATTACACCTCATGCAACTGAGCCAGAATTTAGGCCAGAGATCTCACTGATGCCTGTTTATTATGAATCCTTGAGTCAGTTTCAGTCCAGGTTTCTACCTAGTAGAGAAATGGATAACTTGGAGAAACAGAAGAGGGGGAAAATTATGAAACCTTGATCTCCAGTCATTCCAGCTAGTATAATTTGGTGGAGAAATTAGTCTTGTGTCTTGCAGGTGGCATCAAGGCCTTCCTGAGAAGGAAAATACAGCTATATAGAAGAAAGCAGCCATTATTATTTTCTTGAAAGTAACACGAATTGCACCTGAAAGATCCAGAGACTTATTAACCATTTTAGGATCCTACTTCTATGCAACCAACTGCTCACTCTGTCCAGACCGTTTTTCCCCTTAAAAAAATATGCAAGGATAATTTGAGTCCGCCTGTCTGCCTTCTCTAAAACTGAGTTTCTAGTATGGATGCAGATCGGTAGCATTTGAAAATGGGGAGGAAAAGATAATATTTTTCTAACTAAGCAATCAGTTCAGTCTATAATATATGATTACATGTGATTTTATTTATCAGAGGTATTTTTAATTGAAGTAAACAAGTGAAGAAATTATTCCTGGATTTGAGATGGATTAGGCAGCTGTTTGGATTAAGCAGCTATGGTACAAATGAAGAGTTCTGTACCTGGAAGAGGATTAGAAAAGAATACAAATTTATGCCTCTCCCCCATGCTTTGCATATTTGGCAGCTTGGTTTATACAGCCAGTATTAACTAGCACCATTGTAGGATCATTAGATCATATTCCAATTGTAAATTGATTCTTTCATATTTGTTTTTCAAAGCATGGGAAAACATGGTAGTAAAAAGGGCAGCGTAAAAGGATTCTATGCCCACTAAAAGACATAAAACATTTTTTACAACATTGTAGGTAAGTACACTCTCTTCCTTAAAAACTGATGTTTAGGAACAAATAAATCAGCCTCTCCAGCACTATGTAGCAGATTCACAGGGCAAGCCTAAGTATGTTTAATAATAATAATGTTCTGTCAAGTCAATTCTTACATGGTGACCTTTTTTCAGAGTGTTCCAAGTAAACGGTACTCAGAAGTGGTTTACCATTCCCTTCTTCTGGGGGTATCCTGGGACTGTGCAGCTTGCCCAAGGCCACACAGGCTGGATCTACTCATAGGAGGCACAGTGGGGAATCAAATTCCCAACCTCTGGCTCTGCAGCCAGATACCTAAACCACTGTAAAGTCTCTGTTTTGCAGTAGGACTGTGTAACTGTGCACTGGATTGATGTCTCGAAACTGAGTACATAAACCTAAAATGTAATAAATGCTAACAAGTACATAAATATTCTGCTTTTCCTACACTTACAAGCTGCTAAGGGCAACTCAAAGCAGACTATTCAAAACAGTAAATGCAGTAATTAATCCACAATTAAAGAAGTTACCCCACTAAAGAAACTACTTTGTCCTTAAAGCTATAATAGCAATAAAATCCAGCTTGCTTCCCTCTATCACATCACTAAATTTCATGTTTCAATAACATTTACTTCAATGTTATCAGCAAAACAAGCAAAACAGTGATAGCCATTCAGGTTTTCCAATGGGTTGATTTCACACATTTACAGATCAATATGTATGCAGGGTACAAAATGAACTGGATGGAAGACAAATCAAGCTGGGATATATACATTCAGAAACTCTGAATCCACCTACAAACCAAATTGCTTAATTATTACATATTTCACAATCCTCTGAGCACTTCAACCTTACACTGGTTTTATGTATTTATTTCTCCAGCTTCTGAAAGCTCAACAGCTTTTCTTCCTTGCTATTGCCCTATAAAGAATAAAGAAGTCTTACATCTGGTTGACTCCAGAGATCCCCCCCCCCCCCATTAGAGAGGGATTTACCAGACAAGCTTTGGTCCTTCAGGAGCTTCAGCCTACAACTTACACTTGCTTCACCCACTCTCCTGGCATGGCCTATAATAAAGAACTGTAGGACTGGTGGTCCAAAAGTTCTGGACAAAAAGGTTAATTACTACAGGAGTACACAAAAGATCTCACCTTTATGCATGGAACTCATAAGGCAATTCTAAACATATGCTTGTGGAAATTAAATAATGTGAGATTCTGTGGTAATTAACTGGATGATATAAATATTTATACTTTTAACTGTTAACACCAGGCAAAGTTAATATCCAGAGAATGGAATGATGGAGTAATATCTTTCCATTTTGGTTTCAGAATGCTAGATATCTCTGCCCCAATGGCAGAAAGCTTTGTGACAAAGACTCACCAGACTGATGATATTTGTTGGGTTTTGGTGTCTTTGAGAACCATCTCACAGGCAGAAGGTAGCAGAAACTTCTCTCATTCTACTGAGAACTTGTCAACTGCTGAATTCAAATATTTACACAGTTGTTAAAAACACAAGAGCCTGACACATAAGGAAGGTGCTGTACTCCCATACTACTTTCAACAATAATATTTCTGACCTGGGCCAAACAGGACTCTATTCAGGTTTCATCACACACACCCATAAGCTGGAATTTATTTGATAGTCTATAATGACTTACTTGTTGCTTAAATTACTTCTTTGAAGTTTATCATAGATATTAAGTGGTAAAAAGGGGAGAAAACCCATTGAAAGCAGGCAAACCCTTGCTTTAAATGGCATGTAGAGGATTTTCACCTCTGCTCCAGCCCCACCCTCTCCTTTGCCAACCTCCTCAGGTTGATGGGAAAGGTCTACAAGAGAGCTATAACAGTGTTCAAATGAACATAATGACAGAGACTGAGAACCTTAGGTGGGTTCCTGACCTTTGCAACCAAACTCATCACCAGCACAAGGGAGATGAGAGAGGGGGCAGCAGAATGTAGTTCACATCTTCACCCCTCTCTACATGGTTAGCACAAACAACACCCACTTATGACTATAGCTAAACATCAAAATGGTAGGAACACTTACATATATGGAATATTTCCCAGTTGGTTTGGCCTATCTCAGGAATTGCTAAGCTTCCCTGGGTCTCTAGATAAGGAAAGAAATCTTAGGGAAAGCAGAGCTGGAAAAGGAGAAATTTTGGTGCAGTTACATGTGGGTGACTTTAAAAGCTGGGTACCCATCTCTACCAGGACTCGCTAGTTCCATGTGAAGACATTACTATGTATGTTGCACACATCATATCTGTACTGCAGGAGATCCACATTGTCTGTCTCACTCACAGATACAAGCATTTCATTTTTCAGGGGCGCACCACATGGTCTCAGGTTTTGGCCCTGAAATCTAAGCAAATGAGAAGCTGTTGGCCTTCAACTCTACACCCAAACCAACAAAAGCTGCAATAGGATCTGTGTTGCAACACAGAGATATGTAAAAATACAGAGAGATGGCCATGCTGTTAGACAAGCTGAGACAGCTGCTACAGGCAGCAGATTTTGGTTGTCCAAAACAGCATAGTACTGTTCGTAACTTGATTTCTTACACTTGCACTTTCATACCCAGGCAGGGGAATTTTTTCCTCAGGTATAAAAAAATGTTGGCTGGTCTGCGATACTTTGAATCTTAACATTGGCAGGTGCCATTTGCTATTCTACCTGAAGCAGCAAAATCTCCTAGGCCACCTGTGAAAACGTGTCCTTTCCACGCTAGACCTTTACATATTCATAACAATACTGAGCCACTAGATGGCACGGTATTCCCACCTACAATGCCACTACTGCTGCTCTTCTTCAGCTTCAACTTGATTTTTCCATGCACTAACATACAGGGAAAACAAGATTTTTGGACAAGGCTAAGATCCGCAGACACACTCGTCAGCAGCCAACTGCACCAAACAGTCTGCCAGTGTGGTGACAGGACCGTGCCACTTTACACAAGCATTGTTATGGGCAGGGATCTCCATGAATCAAATTCATCTTCCATTTGCCAGCAGGGACAGCAAGCAGCATGATTCCACATTATTATGTTGTGAGGGGACTTTCCACTCAGCAGAAGCTCACTGTGATACTGGCTACCGTTATTATCTCCTGCCATAACAAGCAAATATTTTAATTTAAGACATTCAACTCTTTTAAAAATTGTTGTTTAAAATTAAAAATATTATTAAAAATAAAAATAAATCCCCTTGTGCCCCCTAAGAGGTATGGGAAGCAAATTTGCCATGCTTTGGGCCTCCTTGTTTTTTCTAATGAACATTTTAAAAAATATAGGACACTAGAAGGTGTGAGGTGTGTTTTTTTTTAAGTTAGGAGAAACAGTGTTCCCCAGCCTTCCAGGGTCCCCAGTCCCCCTCCAACTCTATTTAAAAAGAAAAATACTTCAGGGTAGATGGGGGTATAGGAGTGGGAGTGGCCCTCCAAGGTCTAGCATGGGGGTCAGTCCTTGGATCCATGCTCTATGATGACATACTGTATTGGTATTGCAAAATCAATGTACTCTCCCTATGACAAAATCATCCTGCCAATTGTATTCTGTATATACCCCTACATGCTATATTCATTATTTTTCTTTATTTTCCTTGAAAATCCCAGTCCCAATAAGGAAATAAACTATAGTTTCTGAAATAACACTTATCTCTCATCTGTAACTGACAACAGAAGTAATAGGGAACAAATAATTTAAACTACTCCAAATGAGTCCTAGCAACCTTTGCAGTATTGCTGGAGAAAGTCAGTGTGCATGCATATATGTGCACTCACACATTACATGCACTAACCCAAGGTACATTTTCTAGGTAGAGCAAATGAGGACAACTCTACCTTTCATTGGACTATGACTTCCATCACCTCTAATCTGCATAGCTGATACTGAGGGATTCTGGCATGAAGAGGGAGAGTTGTAGGTAGACATTTACTCCAGGAAGTAGATGGTGTTACTCTTGAGGCAGAAACTTAACCGGTACAAGTATAAAAAAATGGGACTAGCTCTCCCATTAGGCATGTGACCACCTCAGGCAGCAAATTATGGATATCATAAAAAAGCAGCAAGTACTTATCTAATTTATTGTTCTGTTCTAACTGAAGAGGTGGAAGGAAAGATGTGTCTCACTTTTGTACCTATTATGTCTAAATAATATGGCTGGCTTGAGGTCTGGGCTATACACTTTGACTTGGATATGCATGCCATTTACTACTCTGCCTCAGGCAGAAAAGCCACTTGGGCCAGCCCACCAAAAAAGCTGGGATTGTATCCAGCTAATCAGTACCTGTGGAGAATATCCAATAGAATCCAGATCTGTTCAGAAGCTAAGTTTGAACTCTTACCCCTGCAACGGCCATACCCTGCTCAGTGTTCTCTGAAGACTGTCCTTATCCCCAGATTGCTTCAGTTCTATAATGGGGAAAAAAATACTGGCATAAAGAAGAAAAGGATTCTCCACATCTCATTCCTTTTAGGTCAGACAGATATCTAAGAGACTGGGGGACTGTCACTATTTTATTTCACGACTATATAGCTGTTGTTGTAGGAAAGTTCTGTTGCTCTCAAGACAAAAGCATGAAGTGGTAGGCTGCCAATCAGAGATGCATAAGAGAGCTAATAAAACTAGGTGTTTATTTTATTTAGTTATTAATGAAGTAGGGTAGGCCTGTGGCGTCTCTCCTGGTTGTCATGGTAGCTTGTGCTACCAAAACATAAAAGAACAGCAAGTGCAAGACCACACATTCCACTCTGTTTGGATGATTAACCAGGCTGTCATAGGAAAGGGAAGCATCTGCGGGTTCATAGATAACATCTAAGAAGTGAAGAGTCACACAGCAGCACAGCTTGGAAGCTACAAGCGTAAGTACTCTTTCTTTTTAAACAAAAATGTGTATTGCTGTTACAGAAAGAGCAGAGGACAATTCCTCATACAAAACTAGTGAGATTCCACCTCGGCAGCGTTCTTTTTCTCCCACCATGAAACATACTTTCCCAATGGAAACGTGTTTTTGAATTTCAGGCTTCAGTATTATACTGGCTTTACCCTAGATAAATCTGCTCACAAGGACAGAAACACCTTTCAAGTCAGGAAATTGTATGCATGTATAGTACTTTAAAGGAAATCAATTATCAAATAAAAATGTACAAATTTAAGAAATGAAACTAAAGAATGGTTGGTAGAGAACAGAGTCTGATTTCCTCATGTAAACTCCTTTGGAGTTTGTACAGACTGGACTACTTCTTTTAGTTATGTTGACTATACAGGAACAAGGACAAAAACAAGCCAGTACAATCTTATAAAATCTGTCTTGATTTGTTTAAAGGACTTAGCACGTCTATAGATGAACTAGTTTAGTTGTGCAGATGCTTTTGTAATTTTGGACCTGAACAACAACATAAATTAGTCTATATATATATATGCTTCTCTAAATCCTTAATTCTCTAAAAATAAGGACGAACACAGGTATACTAGAATATTACTTAGAAAACAGGCACAGCTTAAATTTTAAGGAAGTTCTTTAAAGAAAAAAATTCCCTCTCTCCCTCCCTCTGCAGCCATCTGCAACCCGCAAATTCCAGTAAATGGGAACTCTTAAATGACAAGAGATGGGGGTTGGGCTCTTGGCATGAGATGGGGTGATAAAATTTCTGTCTATAAACTTCCTTACACTAATGTACTTATTTTACTGGCCAATTTTGGGCAAACAGCCTGAAACAGCCCACCTGTTCCCCCTGCCCTCACAAGAGGAGCTTTCAGGAGTACAAATGTCAACAGTAGGTGAGGTGGGAGGAAGTTTTCCTTTAAGAACTTTCTTATAAACATATATTAAGATGATCATTTCTTCCTTTTATTTAATATAAATAATGTTTAATGTGGCACTTTGTTCTTCAATTCTCACTAAAAGTCATTTTAAGTCATTGCTGCTTTCTGTCAGTAAGATGATGTCATCTGCAGAACTTAAATTATTGATATTTCTTCCCCCAATTTTCCCGCCTTCACCTGAATCTAATCCAGCTTTTCACATGATTTGTTCTGCATACAGATAGAGCAGACAAGTGGATAAAATGCACCTTTGTCTGACACCTTTGCTTACAGAAAACCGTTCTGTTTCTCCATATTCTGTCCTAACAGTACCTGCTTGTGCACAATACTGTTTACTCATTAGGACAATCAAGTGGTGAGGCACACCCATTTCTTTCAGAACAACCCATAGCTTCTAATGATCAACACAGTTAAAGGCTTTGCTGTAGTCTCTATAAAGCATAGACTGATCTTCTGAAATTCTTTGGGGGGAGTCTAGTAGCCAGTGAATGTTTGCAATATGATCTCGAGTGCCTTTTCCTTTTCAGAATCCAGCTTGAACATCAGGCATTCTTGTCACATATAAGATAAAAAGCCTTTGTTGCAATGATGGGGGAGTTACCTATCTTGGTGGGCACTATGTTTTCTGATGTCATCAACCAGTGTTTTTACTTGATAACCAGGTGCTTCTTTATTCTTGTCCTCATGCAGGAACACAAATGATCTCAGGTGGGGCTTTGGGTGTGCGCAGTGGAGCAGGCTCTCTGTGCAATAAAATGCCAATAAACTAGAGGTCTCTTTCCCTCGCCTCCACTGCTAGGCACTCATTTGAGTAACTGAACCTTAAGCAGAGTTTCACTGGCTCCTCTTAAGCTCTGGGGAGTTCTCCAAGGGACAGACTGCTGTTATATCCAAGACCCAGCTTGTGGAATACCCCAAATCTATTCCTTTTGCATTTTAAGCAGAGGTACTAGTATAGTGTCTATTGAAATAATGTGCAAAATGTAAAACTGCAAAATGTGCAGCTTGCCTGGGGCAAGGAAAGAGACAATACTCAAGGTGAAAAATTTAGATACAAGTGGAATTTTAAAATGTGATCTCATTTACCACTCAAATTTGAAAACGCTGAGTTCATTTGGGCACCAGTAATAAACTCAGTTCTATAATTCATATGCAACTGGCAACTGTAAATTTAACTGTAGATTTTAAGAATGCCTAAGGATTTACCCTTGTATATTGTATAATATGTAGGAAAACCAAAACTAATTGTCAGTTTGGCAAACTTACATTATTACTGTTTCATTTGGAGATAACGCTTTCCCTTGTATTCTTAGATTTGCGTTAATCCACTTCCCATTCATGTTGAATACCTATCTTTTTCTGTGCAGTTTGAGAGAGTTCTTTCTTCCAGAATCAGTAGAAACATTTCGTGGGAGTGACAGGCTGCTATGATACCATAGCAATGTTTGGATAAAACAAACATTGGCAGTGCAATCATTCCACTGGCATTTGCAAGTTTATCTAAAAGGAAACTAACTCCAGAACCTGAAACCTGTTTTTTTTAAAAATAACTTCTGCATCTTTTCTCATTTTAATAAATGAACCACACACACATTGGCTAAAATCCTGTCACATAGCATAGTAAGTCACACTAGAGTAGGCCTACTGAATCAGTGGGGACTTTGTGGGTCAAGTGCTTTGTAAGTTCCATTGATTCAAATGGGCTTACTCTAGCTACTATTTCCCTTAGTGTAGTAAGTTGCAACCAGAGTAGGCTCATTTGAATCAATGGAACTTACAGGGCAGTTGACTCACCAGATGCCCACTGATCCAGTGGGTCTATTCTAGTGTAACTTACTACTCTAAGCAACAGGATTTCAGCCAAAGTGTCACACGGACAGGTCTCAAGTATACACTGTGTTCAGCACAAAGAACATGCCTACAATTGAACACTATTTCTTTACCAAAAGGAATGGTGGGAATCGAGCAGATCCAGGCCATCCTGGTCCAAAGTATTTTGCTCCCTGAAGCAAAATGGCAATTGTTATGGCCAGCTACACCATGGTACTGGCTTATTTTCTCTCTTGCTTCAAGGGGCAATCTAGCCCCTTGATTTTTATATATACATCAATATATATTATATATATATTGACATACCTCAATATATCAGAAACAAGTCTCCTTCTAAGGTGTGTGATTGTGCGAGTACCCTTGACCCCCCCTCCGTACAGCTTTCCTCCTCCCCCATGCACCCATAGCTATCGTTTCCAGCACCTTTCATTCTTGTCACATCAGAACCCCACGCGGGGGGTGGGGGGGTGGACTCACACACGGAGGGTGAGTGGAAATTAGAAGGAACATTGATTGGGAATGGGTTTCTGTTTAGGAGAGTGTCCCTCTGTGGCACTGGCTGCTCCTGCAGAAATGCACTGCACACAATGGATTTGGGATACCCACACAGCAGTATTGGCGATCCCCCCCCCCAGTGACATTAACATACCCACATTTAAATGTATCTTCCCACAGGAAAGAAAAAAAATTATTACTTGCCAGTAATGTAATGGCGGCAGCCCCCTCCAAGCTTTACTTTTACCAAGCTATTGATGTATCTGGCACATTTTTAAAATAATAATAATAATAATGTGCGCGTTGCAGTAATGGCAGCCACCTTCCTTGCTTTGATTCTGAAAAGAAGCAGGGCAGGTTGTGCACACAGGCAATCCCGGTAAGAAACGCACTAGTATAACAAAGGTACAAAATAACACAACCCTCCTGGTGATGGGAAAATGTTCTGCAGTTACACCGCTAGCCAGGAAAATGTCTTGGTCTTGACTCTGCATCATGTGATCAGGGGAAAAAAATACTGATGTAACAGTTCCCTTGTGTGATCAGGGCCGGAAAGACACTTTTCAGAGCAAATAGCAGAAGGCTCACTACAGGATCATCTCCACTTTATTTGTATATGTCTGAGACCTACCATACAGATGTGTCACCAACTGAACCATCTGCACCAATTATGTGAAAGCAGGAAGATTTTTGACATGGAAAAGCCTTTTTCCCCCATAAGAATTCTGTGTTGTAGCACACTACATTCCCTCGGGTTTGCATTGAGGTAATGTTATCTAAGGCAGAGGTCCCCAACTCCCGGTCCACGGCCCGGTGCCGGTCCGTGGCCTGAGCCGGACCGGGCCGTGGAGAGAGACCTCCCGCCCCGCCCCCCGCACACACTCACCCCGCACAGCCTGTTTGCGCCAGCGTGTGAGCGCCCGCATGAGCACTGCGCCGCCCTTTGCGCATGCGCACGAGCGCCCGCACAAGCGCTGTGCCGCCCTTTGTGCATGCGCATGCACGAGCGAGCACCCGCACGAGCGCTGCGCTGCCCTTCGCGCATGTGCACAAGTGCACACACGTGCCTTCGCGCGTGTGCACGAGCGCAGGGGGCTGCCCCGCATTCCCCAGCCGGTCCACGGGGCTAAAAAGGTTGGGGACCGCTGATCTAAGGGACTACCTGTTTCTTTCTTAACCTTTCTGGAAGCTAAGATGTTTAGGAGAGAATGCAAATGCCACTTAATGGGACCACAGAAGAGGGCAGTCTCTTGTATTGTTCCTAGACAGGGAGATGCACTCCTTCCAGAGTTGCAACTAGTCCCCTCTTTAGGAAGGCTGTGAAGATAAACCTCTTCAAACAGGACTTTAAATTGTTTTGAATTTTATTGAACACTTAGTACTTCTATAGCTTATTTTGTTTTGTTTTTTTGTAATGACTGTTGCCTTCAGCACTGTTACTTACTAGAAAGACAGGAATAAAGTGTAATAAATAAACTGACTTCAATTTGGCTGAAGAAACAAGCACATTGTTATTATATGAGAAGACAAGCCTACCATCTTTGCTCTTATCACAGACTGTCATGACTTTGCATGACTTTATTTGTGGCTTGGTTTTAACACTATGGCCAACCACGGTCTGTTACTCTAGTGCAGGGGTCCCCAAACTTTTCAGAGTGAGGGCCACAACATATATGTTTCAGATTTTCGAGGGCTGAAGGAAGATACGCGTACGCCCGCATGCCCGCACTCCCACCTGCACGCACACACCTGCACACACGCACGCCGGACCAGATAAAAAGGCAAGGCGGGCTGAATGTGGCCTGTGGGCCGTAGTTTGGAGACCCCTGCTCTAGTGAGAAGACTGAAAGACACCTTGGACTCATCAGCTTCTATTTACACTGCCACGTCTACCCTCCCCACAAGCAGTATGATTCTCTCCCCCACACACACACACTCAGTTCAGAGCCAATCATTGTTTGTTCGTCATTAATTTTAACTAGCAAATTACACTTAAGGCTTCCTTGGAAACCAGGTTGATGACTGGGATTTGATTCTGGTTTGTAATCCTGGTTTGTAGAGCAAATATAAACCAGAATTTGTCAATAGGCTGTTGCAATAAAACAGGGAAGAAGAGGAGAACAACAGTACACAAGGAAGTAGAAATTACATGAATCCAAAGGTCATTCAAGGTAACCAACTATCACTTCATACTGCATCTGAACCAGAGTTTGGAAGCAACTAGATATAAATAAAAAGTTACTTATAATTAATTTCAATTTCTAATTAACACATATATTATAGCATATGTATAACATATATTTTTGTTATTCTTAAGTTATATTATGACTGCAATTTAACAATTTAACAAGTGGCAACTTCACTTCTTTTATGTTACTATTACTGTGTTCATTATAATAATAAAGAAGTACTCTGATGTGTATATTAATAATTAAAGTATGCCTGAAATTCAACCGTGTAAAGTTACGCTGCATAAAACTGATAATATTTTTTGGAAATTAAAAGTTTCTAAACCGTAACTCCCAAGGTTACAAGGCTCCTTTAGCATTCCTTTCATCCTGCGGGATGAGGGGGGGAAGTCTTTAATTTCAAAAAAATCACTACTGGTGGTAAAATTATCCCAGTGGCAACGATTTTCAGAAATTAAATACTTCCTCTCCATCCTGCAGCCCCCCAACAGGTTCCCCAGGATGAAAGAGATCCCAAAGGAGCCTCAGAACTTTTTGGGGAGGAAGAGAAGCTTTTAATTCCTGAAAAGTAGCCATCACTTATGATGTCATCAGCCTTACATGGTGTAACGTTATGCTACTGCACTCCAGCCATTGTCTTAGATTACTTAGGGGTTTGTGTTTTTTGCAAGCAAGCAGCTTGTAGCATTCAAATGTTTTTCAATAACTAAATTCAATAACTAAAATTACTTTAGTAAACAATTCATTTTGTAAAAAAATCCAGATTTGACAGTAACTTCCAGTAACTTTTCTCAGTTAATGAAATGCCAAGGATGAGGTTTGTTATCAATTGGCCACTGTACTTTTCTTAGCAATGTGTTTTAAAGTGTTTTAAATTGTTCTAATGTAATACTGTTTTAATTATCTTTTTTTTTATTTTTTTATTTTATTCATTCATATAATGTTACTCTGACCCACCCTGAGTGCAATTTTGGGGAGGATTTAAATACAATAATTAATTAATTAATTAATTACCAGGGGGCTTGCAGTAAGTGTAACTAATTACTTTTTTTGAAGTAACTTTCTGAGCTCTGACCTGAAAATAACTGATGTTTATGGTATATTAGAAAATCAGAGCCTGAAATGCTTCTCAATGTCAAGTGCACTTTAAAAACACTTTATCTGAAATGAAGCCCTTGTTGATTTATATTATTTGGATAGGAAGTGAATGGGTATAATGGAATTAGCAGTGAGATGAAACATCTGTAAGAACCAATTTTGATGTAATTGCAACCATTTTCATTAGGAGGGCAAACCAAGTTCTAGAAAGTATTTACACAAAGCTAGATGATTTTTAGGGTTTTTTTTTTTAAGGATTATGGAGCTACCATCTAGGCTGTAGTGGAATGTTATTTATTGGGTGAACAGATAAATAAAAGACATTCCCAAGTTTATTCTGTTCTGTCTAGGAGATACAAATCCATATTCCTCACTACAGCAACCAACCACAAAGACTAAATACTATGTGTAGGACTTGGAAACGTTGGACAGTTTAAGACTACAGATTTAAACTGCTGTTTAAATACAAGCTTTTTGAAAAAATCTGCTATAAAGATATGATATTTTCACCCTCACCTAGGTTTTTAAATACGTATTCAGTGTAAACCTATTATTAGGAACAGAGGACACTATGTTATACCAATGGTCAAACTACAGATTATAGATAACAAAAATAGAAGCTGAAACCACATTAATGTTTCATACACACGAAGCCCATGTTTATATCCTGAAAGCAAAACAAAGCAGGCTAACTTGTGAACAAGGAAAGATGGTTAAAAAACTCCTGCTGTGGCCATCAAACACCCTCTGTGTTGCAGAGTTTTGGATTTCTGGTAAATTCTCCTTTTGCTATGCAGTAGAAGTACAATGATCCACACAAGAGAATATCTACAAGTTCCCCAGAGTTCATGCCTTTCTCATTAATTGGCACTTAAAGTCTCAATAACTCACTCAGACATTTGTAGGAGAAAGAATAAAAAAATTCTTTACTTACAGTTGCCTGAGATTACAGACTTATATATGCTGCTTTCTTTATTGCACACATTAACAGCCAAATGAACAGATCAAAACAAAAAACAACTGCCTCTAACAAACAAAAGAGAGAGAGAAAGACTCTTAAGAGAGAGGTGGGGCTCTCTTTGAAATCAAAGGCTGGAAGGAATTACCGGTTAGTGCTGGAGTAAATATACAATCACCCCAGTCCTGAAAAATCCCTCCCACTCACACAAACCACAGGCAGTGTGCAAAGTTGCAAATACAACACTCTGTACTTAAGGAATTTCCTCTTCCGATCACATACTTTGTCTAATATATAGTTTGATCCCAAGTCAGAATACTGGTCCATCTGACCCATTATCACTGAAATTGATCAGCAGGTAGCAGTTTTCTCTGATGAGGGCCCGTCTACAATGTGAAATTTGATGCAATCTGGTGGGTGCTTTAAAAGTCCTTATCTTCTGACTCCAATCTATTTTAACTCAAATACTTGTCTGGGAAGATAGAACGAAAAGCTATTTTGCATCTCAATTAATCATCCCAGCCAGACTGCATGCCCTAGCCCTGTGCCAGAAAGATATGGGCCAGCTCTTATAGGGGAAGGGATGAATCTTTTAAGTAGAAACACAAATTTCATTATTGGTCCTTGGTATTTTTTTAACTGTATTTTTAATCATGTTGACTTTCAACTGTATTTTTATTTCGTAAGTCTGGTATCTACTTTTGGCAACTGTGTTGTTTTTCAATTACTTAGATATTTGGTTTTTGCTCCTACTGTAAAATTGTACCAAGCTTTGTTTTATAGACATCTCATAAATATAAATAATAAATCTGGCTTTTATGTGCCTAAACTGTAACTCAGTTGCTCTTCTCTCAACAATCCCTCTTTGTCCCCTAGTTCTAATAAAAACACATCAAAAGATGTACAAAGAACAGGAACTATGATAGATTGTAACAGATTTTACCAATGTTCTCAAATACATTTTCCACTCTCATAAATAAGAGCTTGCCAGCTGCTACATGGAGACTATTTTTTAAAATGCCAAATGATGCAAGCAGTAAAGTAGTCTGAGTACAAGTGCCATAACACCCAAACATACACATACATAATTCTATGTAGGTAACCAGTGAATCAAATGTTGGTGTAGTGTAGGTGCTAACGGTTATCAGAGCAGAGCATATAGCTCAGAATAGACATTTCATATGACTTACTGAAATGCAAAGGAACTTAATATTCAGGACTCACTGATACCAGTTTGTATTGCAGTGATGATTGGAAAAGGCAAGCAAGCACGTCCCAAAGTAATTCATCTCAGAATATCAATGTATAAAGAACTGCACATAACGAAGAACTCAGCTCAGGTATTGTGATTCATGTCAAAAGAAACGTGGAATCATGGTGGATATATTTAAACATGGCAAAGCTAAGGTGAGTAAACAGACATCATTAAAAGACAGTATAAAAGCTAACAACAGTAAGTTCACAAATACTAAAAAGGGTCAAACAAATACCAAAAAAAGAAAAAGAAAGAAACAAACACATTCAAAGCAGTAAGGCACAACAATCCATTTAAAAAGCCCCACTAAGGCAGACAGTCTCTCAGGGAAAACTTGCCTGAATAGAAAGGTCTTTGCCTGCTTGCGAAAGGACAGCAAAGATGGGGCCAGCCTGGCCTCCTGTGGGAGGGAGTTCCAAAGTCTGGGAGCAGCAACAGAGAAGGCCCTCTCCCTCTGTCTCCACCAAATGTACCTGTGAAGGTGGTGGGACTGAGAGATCATCTCCTGATGATTCTAACACTCGAGAGCAGGCTCATAAAGGGAGATGAAGTCCTTGTGGTAGATTGGGCCCAAGATATTTAGGGCTTTATAGGTTAGAACCAATCCAGAAGTTTGACTGATATTATTTGAGCAGACCTTACATTATAGCCCTTAACTGCCCGTGCTACATCTTGCCTCAATATTAGAGCCACTCCATTTCTTCTGAATTTGTCTTTCCAGAGAAAAGCACTTTGTAGTTGCCTAAGTGAAAATATCCCATTCCAGCCCACTTTAGTTTACTGCAATGTTTATACATTCCATTTCCTACACTGAAAATATATTCATAGGTTTCGAATCTGCTCAGAAGTACACCATTCGTTAACTCTATATAACTTTTGCATTTTGCTTGGGTTGGTGGATCTTGAGGTTTTAGTTAAATAAATAAATTAATAAAGTCTGTCCTGACACAGATGTTACCCAGTGTGGCATTGCTGTTGATGGGTGGAAGGTACAGCAGTCACAGTGGTAAGAAATAGGGTTGATAGACTGCTCTCTGTTTTATTTGCCATAAACGTTTATAGATTCACAGCCCACAAAGCATCTGAAGAAACGGTCTGCAGTCCATAAAAACTTATAGCAAATGAAACTTGTTAGTAATATGCCAAAAATCTCTTCATTGTTTTTGTGCAAGAACAAAGAGAGCTGCGCACTGGTGCCCAGGTTGTCTTTGTCCATAGATTATTCTCTGAATGGTTGTACACTCCTGATTTCTCACACTCCTGAGTTTCACTGTATTCTTGCACTTTATTTTGTTACAAAGGGTAACCAAGCACATAAAATGTGCTTATTTATTGCAGATGCTCGGATGGGGCTGCACTTTGCCCTTGTGCCTAAAAACACTGTTTCAGGAGGATGGGGGAGGAAATGCCTTGGCAGAGGCACAGTTAGTCTAAGAGATATGCTCTAATCTGTATTCTATGGAATAATAAAAAATATCCTGTTTCACTAAAAATAAGACCTAACCTGAAAATAAGCCCTAGTCTGATTTTTCAGGATGCTCATAATATAAGCCCTACCCCAAAAATAAGCCCCAGTTAAGTGAAACCCCATCATTGTGCAGCAACCAGAAGATGATGACATGACTGTATTTGAATAAATGTAGATTGTTGTACATGAAAAAATAAAACAAATAATAAAACATCCCCTGAAAATAAGCCCTAATGCGTTTTTTGGAGCAAAAATTAATATAAGACCCTGTCTTATTTTCAGGGAAACACAGTAACTGATTGCAGCCTTATTTCACATGTGGTGATTATATTAAGGCCGATCATATAATTCATATTAGATTTGATGAAAGGAGGAGTGAGGTTGAGCATCAGAAGATTAATATTTGTCACATTTTCCATGTGCAATATACTCATAATTTATATTATTTCTCCTTCAGTGACACTGGGAACTAAATTGCTCTTATTCCCTATGTTACAGGTATGGAAATTAGACTGAAAGATACAGACTTCCCAAGACTTCCAAAATCCTGAGAGAAAAGGAGGAATTTCAATGCAGATTCCATCTCTGTGTATGTTATGAAGAGGAATGCAAGACAATGTCTTGAATAATTACTATTCCCGACCCTGATCTGATTATGGTTTTGCAAACTAACCATACATAGACAAAGCATAATGTTTGTGTGAGAAAACACTTGACTGCTAAGTGTACTGTATGCCAATAATGCCACCTGCTGTCTCTCAGGAGATGGAAATCATCACTGATTTTTAAGAAATGATTTCCTTGGACTTTGGAATCCTGTAATGATGATGGCAGTATCCATCTATAGGCACCATCTCTTTTTGATTGGCTACTTAAGCTTCTGTGTGGATAGTTTTGCAAGAGGACAAAAGAATAATACATTGATTTTCACTAGGGAAAACATGATCCGGAACTGCACCTGTCCTGATGGTATTAATGATAACGACTGCGATTACAGTCTAGCAAATCTGATCTGCAACTGCAGGACTGTTTTACCATATATGATAGACAAAACCTACTACAGTAACCTAACTGTTTGGTTCACAGAACCATCCATGTTGGGGATGCTGTTAAACTTTACAGCAGTGTACGACCTGAAACTCTCACTCTGTGGAATTATTCCTCTGTCAACAAAACATCTGGTTGTTTGGGGACTACGAAGACTGCAGATAAGAACTGAGATCAACGGCCAGTTGCAAAAGCAAAGTGTAACCATTTACAGTAGCTGTGATGGTGGAACACAAAGCCAGTTAAAGATTTCATGCAGAGACACAGAGATGAGCACTCACATTGCTGTTTTAGATACTTCTCTTTTCAATGGCTATGCCCCGCTGAAATCCTACAGTATAGAAAACCTTTCTAACATCACAGACCACTTTCCACATCTACCCTACTTGGACACATTTTTTACTAAACATAATAGCAGCTGTCTTATCACATTTATTTACTGACATTATATGCCCAGCCATTCCTACAGCCATGAGCCATTCAGAGAGATAAATTGCTTCTAGCTAGCTAGCTATATGGAGCTGCATTAACATTAGTTCTATATTTCTTAGTAAAGTGCAAAGGGTATTCATTTTCTTTCAGTCCCCATCTCCTACTGGACACAGTGTCTACTTTTCAAACTGTAATAACTGAGTGCGTGACTACGCAACAGGAAGGATCTGAAGTGATCCACTGTGAAGTTGTACCCAGCAAGTTGGATTTCCCCAGCTGAATTCACTTTAGCAGATCACACAGAAATCAGCAGAGACAGAAGAGGAAATTTGCAATCTACACTTGTTAGTACCTTTTAAAAGTAGCTTTACGGCAGATTTGCAGGAGCCGTGGCTACCACTGAACTAGAGTAGGACCCCCATATCCGTGGGGGATCAGTTCCACGCCCACTTCCATGGATGCTGAAAAACACATAACACTATTTAAATTGTGAAAACCCTATACATACCATGGTCTCTGCCTCCATCTAGTGACCAGTTCTGGTAATAACCTCATGGAAATCTATTTCTCTAGCAAACACTATACAGTGGGGTCTCGACTTTCGTACGGCTCCACTTACGGACTTTTCGACCTTCATACTTCTCCGGCCGCAAAGTTTTACTTCGACTTTCGGCCGGAGAATCGACCTACGGACCGAAAAGGAAAAAAAAAAAGCGGGAGAGGCGGGGAAAGCGGGGAATTTGAACTGCTTTCAGTTGACCGTTGGCCAGGGAAGTACTGTAGTCTGCTTCCTCGCTCGTCCCAGCAGTTAGAGAGTGGTTAGGGAGAGATTCTTCAGCGAGTCTGCCTGGTACTGACTGGTACTGTATTGGCTGGTGCTGCCTGGTGCTGCCTGGTACCGGACTGTATTTTTTTTAAAAGATTTTTTTTTTAATTTTTGATTTTTTGATTTTTGACTGTCTTTTTTTGAGCAGAGAGGCTGCCTGTTCTGGGTGAGTACTGTACATTTACTGGGTTTTTTGCAGCTTGGGGGGGGGGTTAGGGCTAGGTGGGGGTTATGTTTCTGTGCTCTCATGGTCTTGCAGTGTAGATTTAAAATGTGAAAAGTAGACTGTAATGTTAAATTAAAATTAAATGTGAAAATTAGACTGTACAGTAATTTTTAAATGTAAAATTTACTGTATTTACAGTACTGTATTTATTTTTGCATTCTGTGGCTTCTAGTATGAGACCTCTCTTGTTTTAAAATGTGTGGGTTTCAAATGTACAGAAAATCTTCTGTGAGGGTGGATGGCATGGTGTACAGTAAAATGGGGTTTTAATGCTTGCTGATTTTGGAGGCTGGTTGGTTTAAAAGTTGCTTTGTTCCTGTTAAAATGTGTTTTGTTTAAAATGTGTGTTTTAGCCTCCAAAAACTCTCCCCCCCCCCCCACTGTCTTCTCTCTCTCTCTCTGTCTTCTCTCTTTTTGTGCTTCAAGCACAAACCTTTGTCTGAGGGGTCTGTGTGCCCCAGTGATGACCTTCTTTCTTTCTTTCTTTCTTTCTTTCTTTCTTTCTTTCTTTCTTTCTTTCTTTCTTTCTTTCTTTCTTTCTTTCCTCTTTTCCCCATTGTTCCCTCCCTCCCTCCCTCCTTTCCTGCCTTTTGGTTTGGCTTGGCTTGGTTTGGTTTGGTTTGGTTGAAAAAAGAGCTTTAAAATGCAGTTCAGAGTCATGTCTCTCTTTGTGCTGAAGAATTCTGTGGAGTAAGAATGCTGGCTTGCACACAGGCTTAAAATGCAGTTCAGAGTCATGTCTCTCTTTGTGCTGAAGAATTCTGTGGAGTAAGACTGCTGGCTTGCACACAGGCTTAAAATGCAGTTCAGAGTCATGTCTCTCTTTGTGCTGAAGAATTCTGTGGAGTAAGACTGCTGGCTTGCACACAGGCTTAAAATGCAGTTCAGAGTCATGTCTCTCTTTGTGCTGAAGAATTCTGTGGAGTAAGACTGCTGGCTTGCACACAGGCTTAAAATGCAGTTCAGAGTCATGTCTCTCTTTGTGCTGAAGAATTCTGTGGAGTAAGACTGCTGGCTTGCACACAGGCTTAAAATGCAGTTCAGAGTCATGTCTCTCTTTGTGCTGAAGAATTCTGTGGAGTAAGAATGCTGGCTTGCACACAGGCTTAAAATGCAGTTCAGAGTCATGTCTCTGTGTTTAAACATGCTTTAAAATGGCTTGGTTGAAAAAAAGATTTTAAAAGTGCTTTTAAAACTGTTCCCTGCTTCCCCCGCTCTTTTCCTGAACTTTTTTTGACCTAAGTTCACCTTAGGTCAAAAGAAGAAAAAAGGAAAAAAAAATCCTCCCCCTAGTGGTATAGTACGGATTAGCAGGCTTTCCATTAGTTCCTATGGAGCGGATTAAATGGTTTTCAATGCATTCCTATGGGAAATGCATATTCGACCTACGGACTTTTCGACCTGCGGACCCCGTTCCAATACGGATTAATTCCGTAAGTCGAGACCCCACTGTATGTACATAGTGTGTTCTCTGGCTCCCTCTATTGGCCATTTCTGGTAACTTTGTCATTTTCTTTATATATATACATATATTTATGGATTTTTCTTTTAACATTTTTAATATTTTCAGACCATGGATAAGTGAATCAGCAGATACTGATCCCATGGATAAGGAGGGCTTCCTGTACCTTAATAAACTGCAAACAAGGATTGGCTGCCAATTTCCTCCTCTCTGCCAATTTTCTCTTTGCTCACTTTCCCCCACCCCCTTTGCTTTCCAATGGTTGTAGTACACCAGAGCCTTACAAAACAATTTGGAGATAAATGGATAATCAGTTGAGAGCAAGTGACACCCGCAGGAGTGCCTCTTTGCTTCCTCTCTCCCCACCTTAAACTAAGAAGCTGGAAGAACTAGTTTTTGGTCAAGCATTGCATTGGCAGAAGCAATCATATCATCCAAACCAATGTGAATGCATTCAATTTGAAAAATGTAGACGCCACAGCGGCAGAGAGAAGAAGTATGGATTGGGGCAGGTGGGACTTCGACCAGATTTGCATTGGCTTGTACATCATGTAGATAATGGAAAATAATGCAAATGAGACTGTCCCAATCCTGGAAAATTTCCTGCATTATTTGTCAGTGCAGTCACATTTTTACTCTGTGGCCATGTTTGAGACAACTGTATCTTAACTTCATAAACATTAATATGAACAAAAACGTTTGGCTCTTTTGCTCCTCAGTTTGTGCAAGTGAGCAAATGAGCCAGGAGGTCTTCCATGAACTGTGGTTTTCCCTTTGTCCTAACCAAGAAAAAAAGAACTTGGAATGTTATTTTTTAAAGGAAACTCATTATGCTGGGTTATTTATTGCTTTGCTGTAGCCAGACTCTGTTATATTTGTAACTTGTTGCATCATGCATTAATAAACATTAAATATTAACTAAGAACAAGAAATAGCCTCACGTTCGTGCTAGTAGCCACTCCTAATACTACACCTTGAAAATACTTCCAAACATTAATTATACGTATGCTGTCAAGCTAATTCTGACTTACAGCAACCCTTTTCAGGGGTTTTTTGTTTGTTTGTTTTTTGTTTTTTTTGGTATAGAGTATTTAGAAGTGGTTTACTATTCCTTTCTATGGGTGGTCTAGGATTGTGTAGCTTGTCCAAGGCCACACAGTATGGCTGTTCTTGTTTAGGCCACAGTGGAAAATCACATTTTTGACCCTTGGCTCCACAATCTGGTGCTCTGAGTCACTGAGCTATCCAGCCATTCAAAAGACTAATGCTTCCCTTAAGATTAACAAGAGGATGCCATAAAATTGGGGGGCTGGGACAATGTCTCTAAAAATTATTGTAAATGCCATTTAAAAGCAACATTTTAAAGATCGCATTACTTGTTACATCGAAAACAACACTGTGAATGCTTACTACTTTTATCTGGCAAAGTAATTTAATTATCCCCAAAATGAATTATATCTAACTACATTATTTATAACTAATTACTTTTGAGTTCTACCAGGAAACCATACAGGTAGTTAATACCTTCAAAGGACTGTCGACTGTTGTCCTGGTCAACAGTTAAATTACATAATAAGGAAGATGATAGATTACTATGTTAAGCCTTGTATTTATTACTTGTAACATGATGGATTGTTATGATTTAAAAATAAAATAAAAAAGGGGAAAAAAAGAAAAAAATACCTTCAAAGGACATCAAGATATTAAGCCATGCCTTGGCTACTTCTTATCCCACTTCTTCCAATGATGTTACCCACAGTTTCCTGGTTCGGGTGAAAAAGAAAACAAGAGTTAGCAAAATACTTCTTGCATTTTTTCTTTTACCACCTCACACAAAAAGAGAGGGGCAAAATAGAGAAACTAGGTATAAGGCAACTGGGTTCAGACATATCTCAGCTTAAAAAGATATAGTCATTTGTACACATGGTTCAAGTTCAAACAATCATGGGGTGTTTACTGCTTACCAAAGCAAGAAATCCAGATAAAACATCCTTGACAGATGGCCATCAATCTTTCTTTTAAAAAACTCTTAATGAAGACCACTCTACACCTTCTAAGGAAGTCCTTTCCACTGTTGAACATCTGTTACTGTCATGAAATTCTTTCCGATACCTAGTTGTAATTTCCTTTCTTGTAACTTGAATCTATTAGTTTAGGTGCTATGCTCTGAATCTGCAGAAAACAAGCTAGTTCTATCTTCTACAGTAGCCATTCTCAACAGGGGCCATATGGCACCCTGGGGGCCCCTGGCACATTTGAAGGGGGCCACAGACTGGAAACAATTCTTCACACACCACCCTATAAATTTCATTATGCAACTTATACAATCCTGAGTTGGCCTCAGTTTCTTTCATATTGTGTTTGTAGCTGTGGCCAAAAGAAAAAGAAAAAAGAAAGAAAGAAAGAAAAAGATAATAGCTGTTCTACAGGACACCAAATACAGTACCTGAAGATGGCTATCTTATCATTTCTCAGACTTTTTTTTTCTCCAGGATAAACATCTCAAACTCCTTCAACTCTTCCTCATAAAGTTTGGTTTCCAGATCCTTTACCACCTTGGTCATCCTCCTCTTGACATATTCTAGGTTGCCAACATATTTTCTGAACTGCGGTGCCCAGAATTGAACACAGTATTCCATGTGAAGTATGGCAAAAAGCAGTTTAGAGAGATATTAGTACTTATATTGATCTATATCTCTGATGATGCAGACTTCTATGGCATCAGATTTTTTTTCTGTTGCCACACCAAATTGTTGACTCTTGTTTAGCTTATGATCTAGTTAGAACCACAGAATCTTTTTACGTATACTGTAGGCAAGCCAGGTGTCATCCATCTTATATTTCTGCACTTGTTCACATCTGCCTGTTAAAGCCTTTGGGCAGTGTTATTTTGTTGTTGTAATTGTCAAGAAACAAAATTCTAAACAGTTATAAAGAAAATCCTGAACACTAGAAGCTAGAAAAAGATATGCAAATATGATTTAGCATGCACTCAAACAAATATAGTTCTTTTGCTTGTGAGTAGAATATTTATACCGGTAATTAATGTCAAGTAAATTAAATTAAAATTAATAGCTGTATAACCTACAGATGAAAGCTTCAGGTGTAAGCAGTTTATACATATTTGTAAATAAATAAAATCACTGGGCAAAATCTTAATGCTGCATACAAAAATTTCTGCTCACAGAAATGGATTTTCCCAAACTTTCCTTCCCACAGTGTGTCCCTGCAATCTGCTACAGAAGGCCGCCTAAGTATATACAGTGAAATTTATGCAGTTCAGGGAGGAACAATCCCCCTATCTGTCTCACTGAAGAAAAGCTATTACCAGGAGAGGCTAACTGAATGAAGGAAGATCACTGAGAACTACTACATTTAATCTCACATACATAGGTGCCAACACTTTCTCCATCTACGTTAGGGATTTAATATCCATTTAGCCAGTCTCATCCCTGTACAAATGTAGCAACTGCACTCTTCAGCTCATCACTTAGCAGGATCCAATGACATTAAAATCTTTCTAAACATGTAAGTATTCAAGAATTGTAAAGATAATTGAAGCAATCAAGGTATTAGTGATGGGTTTGTGTAATTAATGTAAACAGATGAAGAAATAATCAGCACAAATCCTGAAAAAGAAGCTTCAAAATGGGCAACTAGTGTAGTAACTGAATCATAATTAGCACTTTGTCTTAAAATGCACAATTGCATTCTCTTAAGACAAAAATATAATAAACCAACTCCCATCGTAAAAAAAAAAAATAGAAGGTATATTAGTTTTTCTGCTATGCCACAGGCCTGTCAGAGATTAACTATAACTGTAATTATGTATAGGATTCTGATCTTGAACAATGGTGCATTCATTTAAGCTGATTAAAAAGGTCTGAATTGTAAAGCAATGGCAAAAAACACCACTCCAATTTAATGTGGATAAGACACAGTTCTTCTTGCTTCAGAGGCGCTACTATTTTGTGCTATTGTGTTTGAGCATTTGGAAACAGTTATACTATTTTTGTTGTTAGCTGCCCTGAGTAATGCTTTGCACTAAGTCGGGCAGTGTATGTATGTATGTATGTATGTATGTATGTATGTATGTATGTATGTATGTATGTATGTATGTATGTATGTATGTATGTATAAATAAATAAATAAATAAATAAAGCAAGCAAGCAAGCAAGCAAGCAAGCAAAGCAAAGCAAAGCAAAGCATGCTGCTTATATACTGGCCCATAGCACTTGCAGCACTCTCTGGGCAGTTTACAATTTAAATATACAGGCTACACACTGCCCCCACCCCAGCAAGCTGGGTACTCAATTTACCAACCTCAGAAGGATGGAAGGTTAAGTGAACCTTGAGCTGGCTACTTAGGATTGAACCAAGGTTGTGAACGAATGAACGAACAAACAAACAAACAAACAAATACTGCATCTTTTTATAGTTCCACGCTCTGATGCCTTATGATGATAGTAAATCATTTACAACTCATCTAAACATATGAACTGTACAAAATATAGAGAGCAATACAATCCCTGCCTGTGCCTTAACATCTAATGATGGAAGAAAACTAAGAGACAGGGAAGGAAGTATAAAATACGAAACCTCAAGCACCAGTTATTAAAGTTACAAAATTATTGTAGTAACATGTTTTGAATGACAAGTTCACTGATGTGAAAAGTGAACTGGCAACTATATTGGTGTTTATATACCACAGGTTTGGAGAGGGGTGGGCAGATATCACCCATGCCAGTGGTATCAGCTGTCAATGGCAATCATGGTTGGCATAGAAGGAACAAATGTAGTTGGCTCTTATCCTGCTCTTTTTAAGTTCAAACCAGGATGGATTTAAAAAAATTAAAAAATCAATTTTTTAAAATTTAAAACGGATTTTTTTTATTTTAATCAAATGCTTTTGGAGGAAAATCTATCTAAAGATAGTTTTGTATTTAAGATACATTATAGTTCAACGGTTATTGAAATATAGTATGAAATAGAGCTTAGTTATGTAGCATGAGGCTGTATATTCAGGCAATATTTACATTTTTGCTTAACTAATTCAATTAATCCAAATTATCCAAGATAAGATAACATATGCCTTTTCACAGTAAAAATGGTATAAAATAAAGTTCAGGAAAAGACCAATTCCATTGTTGTTCGGCAGATCTGTATACAAACAATGAACACATTACCTAAAATGCAGGTTTGAAGTTTGTTTGAAATACATCTGTACCAGGATCTAAGTGTGAGGAGGGAGGGGCAAGCAGTAAAGATGAAAGTGAAGCCCTCTGAGTACCATCTATGAGATTTTTGTGCACATAGCTTGAAGTTTTTTTTGTTTTTTCCCCAAGATATTTTGTTTAACCACTGAAGTTTAAGCAAATACAAGAATATGTAAGCTATATGGTGTTATTATTTTAGTTAAATAAAACAATGTAAGTAGTTCTCCAAATATGAGTGATTAACCTGTTAAACTAAAATAAGTTCTGATACAGTTGTTTTACTAATCAGGTTATTATTCAAATATAAAATCTTCATCTGGTTGCAAATATTAAAGATTACAACTATCAGCAAGAATGAGTCTTTACATTTAAAAATCATGATTTAAATTGAGTCTTACTAGCTAGTCATTTAAATCATGATTTAAATCGTGGTTTAAGCTGACTTGATTTAAATCAAATCCACCCTGGTTCGAACATTATTGAAATAATATGAGATGAGATGAACCACATGCTTCTTTAATGTTAAAAACTGCTCTGCAGCCTGTGGCGTCCACCCAGGTCATGAATATTAATAGCCTATCTGCACATACCAATGAGAGTGCTGGAGAGGCGGAGTCACCAGATATAGAAGTCTCTGCAGGAGGGGGAGAGAGGAGGATTTGTGAATTTGGAGTTTGGGAGTAGAGAGAGAGGGTTGGCGGTTGAGGGCTGAGGGTGGATGAAGTAGGCTGTTTTGTTAAGAGTTAACGACATCGACTGCACCTTCATTACCTGTACAGTAATAATAAACAACTTCTATTTGGTTCTTTTTAAAATGACACATTGCCTGGTCCTTTATCATTAATAATAAACAATGTTGATGTAATCAACTGGTGGCAGTGACACGACACGTGGCTTGTGCCCTTTGCTTGGTGAAACAAACAAGGGACAGGTGGGAACGTGACACAACCATGTCCAGATACTTAATTATTTGATCACTGAAACCAGACTTTATACCACAAATTATACTGAATAAAGAATTTCAAGTAAAATACTGAATAAAGAATTTCAAGTAAAATACTGAATAAAGAATTTCAAGTGTGCTTCTTAGCCTTATTGAAGGTTAATAACCGTCTTTTCTTGTTACATCATGCCTCTTGTTACCTTTAAATAATTATCCATGGATACCTTTCTTTGAGACATGATTATAAGTGGGACACTAAACTAAGTAAACTGTATGGATGATAACATATCCAATTTCATCTACAGAACATTTATGTTCCATCTAAAATTTCCACTAAGCAGAGCCTTTCTTTGAAGATTCTAATGCCAATGACCAAGTGATATTTCTTGGGTTCAGTGGATGAGTTATGAATGAAATATAGTGATGAGACTGTCTGATTTTTTTTATTTCCTAAAACACCCACTCTGTTGTCACTGATGTTTCTGTGCAGATTGAACGTATGTGTGCAATGAAATATTAAAACACATATTTCTGTCATTTTTGTTCGTTATTTCTGTCAGCTTCTGCACATGAAGTTGAGGGAGCAGCTTTGTCTCAGGCAGGAAAACAGGTTGGTTGATCTTGGAGCAAGTACTTCTTTATTCCTAACAAGCAAGGAGGAGGTGAATGCCACTTCCTGGATTGGTGATGGTAAGCGTAGAGGCAAACAGACAGACAGTGGTGGCCATGGTATGTCAGTGCCACACTTGCTTTCATTAGTCAATCATTTATAAACCAAAGTGAATATTTAAAGTATTTCCTGCAACTTTAACTCCATTGCAACCTATTAATATCCATTATAGGTACAACTTTTTTCCATAAATACAGCTCCCAGGTGGGTCAGATACATTTATTGGCCAATTCCATAACTGAACAATGTATATCTCTTCTACTAATACACCAATAAACACTGAAAACAAAACAATTCAGGATTTTGTCTCATAATACATTATCTCTAAGTTATGACATTCACCTTTTCATCTTCATCAACTTCACTTTCATTGACTATTGTTACTTGCCCTAACATTTAACAATATATGTCAATGTTCAATTTATATGGGATCAACTCAGTCAGAAGTTTTCTCTCTGCATTGCAGACAGGTCAGCAATGCATAATTCCACGTAAGAACCTGAGATACTACTTCTATGCTGAAATTGCTCAAACTATGTAGAAAAATCCTTGAAACAACTAAAAGCTGAGATTCTACTGCCCTCTAGCAAACAGATAAAATACTGAACCATAGTACTGTATAGTACTTTCCAACGAAGCAGCTATGTTACTCTGTCTCAGCATGTTGGCAAAAACTGTGGGGGCGGGAGAAGGGGGGGAAACAACAACATTGTCTTAATGTTTTAATTTGTTTTTAATTTTACCTATATTTCATATATGTCCATAATTTTAAATTGTGTAACATTCTGATAAAGACCTTAGCCATACACAACTCCTTCTCTTTTGACAGAGCATCTCAGCCCCTGCGTCATCCAAAATGTAATGTATACCAAAATCATTCTTGGTGTAAGCTTCAAGTTTCATGTGACCTGCTGTTCTGGACTGCGAACTGAAGAACCTGGTTTTCTCATGTGTAGAGTATACAATGTATACTTTTGGCTTGCTTCTGATTAGGACCTGGGAACTCCATAACGTACTTCATAGGTCCATGTCCTCCTGTAATATGAATAGTCCGTCCCAGGATGCATCCATCTTTTGGTCTGGAGCACCTTCAAGACCATGACCTGATAACTTTTGCTGGCATGCTTGTCACACCAGATTTTTTTTGCTGGTATGTGCATTCTACAGGTCTTCTCAAGCAACAGCTAAACATTTAATGATGGTAATGTTGATTGTGCTATTCACACTTAATCTACAACCCCGTACCATTGGCCATACTTACTGGAGCTTCTGGGAACTGAAGTCCAAAATATCTGTACAGTCAAAGATCTTTCCATACAGTAACTACTGCAAAAGTACATCCCAATCACCTGAATTATTCACTTAGAAACTTGTGGATCATAGTTTGCAAAATTAAATTAAATTAGGCCATTTGACAGTTACTGATAAGGGGTGATCTATCCTCTGCACTCTCCAACAAAGTTCAAGATCCCGGGCAATGAATCTGTAAAAATTTCTAAGAGCCAACTTGCAAAATTATCAGTTGGGATCTGCTTGCAGTTAGCCTTAATATTTCCTAGTGATACTGCTCCTGGTCATTGACGAGCAAAGTCCATAGGTGTCAGGGCATACTGTTTCTTTCAATATGTCTTCTTAGGGAAAGGATCCAGAACCTCCACAATAGAACAGAACAGAATAGATCTGTCATTAGAAGTGACCTTGACTTGGTGTTGTGGCATCCTTAACATTCACACACCTTCCAAGGTTGGACATCAGTAGTAAATTTCTTCTCCACCCCTTTCCCAAGAGAATGATTTCCACCCGCCAATACCAACTCCTGCTCATCCCAGTATGGCAACTAGGCGGATAATGAGTTAAGTCCAAGAATTTTGCTTGCTAATTACCGAGAGTCACCTCTTGAGGACACCAATTCTCCTTGTATCTTTCATAGCCTGGGTTCCAAACGTGGGGGTCACAAACCCCAAGGGGGCCATAGTCTTTTCTGGGAGGTCACCACAGTTATTTTTAGTTGCAATTATTTTTACATTTATTAACATTTATTAAGTTAATTATTTTTATGTATTCTCAAAGGCTTTCACGGCCGGGATCTGATGGTTGTTGTAGGTTTTTTGGGCTGTTTGGACGTGCTCTGGAACACGGCCAAACAGCCCGAAAAACCTACATACAACAACCATAATAATTTTTATATTATTTATTTATTTATTATAATAAATGTAAAGTATAAAGTATACACAATGCTGTTTTATTTTAATCTTCTTGGTCCACAAATAGATAAATTTAATCTGAACTGGCACTACAGGCAACCCAGAGTGCTTAGTTCTATCTGTACCCCTTTAGGCGCAACTGTTGGAGTGGGAAGAAAGCTTTGTGGGCTTCCCGCTGCTGACCTAAACCACGCCAACCTGAAAATATTTTAAAAAGAAACTCTAACGTCAAGCAGTCATTGCTTCTACACTCACTGTATTCTGTTCTACTACAACAAATAACTTAAGTCCCATTTTAAAACCCATCTCTGTCTCATATATTTCTATACAGCCGCCGTCTTCTCGCGTTACCAGCAGTAGTGACGTAATCACCCTCCCTTCCCTCAGTTTCAAGATGGCGTCTCTCTCTGTCTCTCAGAGGCACACAAACGGCTATCTGGTACTCGCTCTTTCCGCTGTCTATGGTCACGCGGCGAGGTGCTCTATCCCTCACGCGAACTCGGTGGTAGAGGAAGTGGGCCGTTGCTATGCCTGGTAGTGCTTATGACGGGAAGGAGAAAAGGAACAAGCGGACGAAGGACTACAGGGGGCGCTGTGGTCATTTCTGGGCCGGAATGCTCCTGCGGGGAGTGAGCGAGGATTTGATCCGGGGTGTGTGCGTGCGCTCTCCGCATCGGCGGCGGTAGTGGCTTTTTTTCGCGCTCGCTCTTCTTCGCGGTGCCGTCCGTTTCCCGCGTCGGTGGCCGTTGGGGCCGGGGCGGAATGTTTCGCAAGGCACGACGCGTGAACGTGAGGAAGCGGAACGACTCGGAGGAGGACGACGAAGAGCGAGACGAGGAGTCGCCTCCCTCGCAGCCGCCACTGCCAGCAGCTGCCGAAGGGCCTGCGGGAGAGGCCGAGCCACCAGCTCCGAAGCCGCCGCTTCTGCCCCTTCCGACGGGCTGCGTGCCCCTCGTCTCTCCTGCCGGTGGCGGCGGCGGCTTCGCTTTCGGCGGAGCTGAGGCGGTTGGTCGGGGAGGGACCGGCCTCATGGCCCCCCATCTAAACCCGCCTCCGCCGCCGGTTCTCGTTTCTCTTCCGCCTCCCCCGTCGCAGCAGCCACCGACGTCGGGAAACAACGGGCTTCTCTCGGCGGCTTCCAAGCTCAAGGAGCGGAAGAACAAGAGCAAGGACGCCGCCGCCCCGGGGCCGCCACGCGGTAGCCTCAGTCTCCTCAGCTTCCAGGATGAAGAGGAAGGTAAGCGAACGCGGCCCGCTTTAGTTTTCGCTGGCGCGGGAAACCCACGGCATCCTCCTCGTCCTCGAGGCCTGCTGCTTCTCCAGCCCGGTGCCGGGTTGGTTGCGTTTGAGGCGGCCCGAGTTGGAGGGTTGCCTGCTCCCCCCCTAGGCCGCTCCCGGCTGGCCTTCGGGAGCGCTCGCCTCGGAAAGTCGGGCACTTCACGCGGTGCGTTTTTGCTTTCCAGAAAGTATTTCCGCTTGCGACAAAAACCCACCGGCAGATCGCGTGTACTCTTTGAAGCCTTTGTCACAGATTATTATTTTGTTGCAGGAAATGCATATACTTCTAATCAGGCAGGTGTTCAATACGGTTCAGACATAATGGAGATTGGGAAAGGTCTCTGCATGTGTGAACTTTCGGGTGAAATTGGTAGAGGAAACACGCCTATTTCATTTTCAGTCGACATCTAGTATGCATCTGTTTTCTAGAACTGAAGCACCATTAAAGGGTTTAGGTCTCTGGCTGCAGAGCCAGAGGTTGAGAGTTCAATTCTCCACAGTGCCATCTTGATAAGGACTGGACTCGATTATCCCTAGGGTCTCTTCCAGCTCTGCAGTTTGAAGATTATTAGTAATAATATCTCTTCCTGTTCCCTTTTCTGTTGGAGGTTGGGTGTCATAATGATTATCATAGAAAAGTGAAGTTGGAAGGGGCCTCTAAGGCCATCAAGTCCAACCCCCTGCTCAGCGCAGGAATACAATCAAAGCATATCTGCCAAGTGATTATCTGAATTTTTCTTGAATGCCTCCAGTGTTGGAGCACTCACCACCTCTCAAGGTAACTGGTTCCACTGTTGTACTGCTCTAACAGTTAGGAAGTTTTTCCTGATATTCAACTGAAATCGAGAACAGATCTTGCCCCTCCTCTTTTTGAAAAGTGCTATCATATCACTCCTCAGCCTTCTTTTCTCAAGGCTAAACATGCCCAATTATTTCAGCCTTTCCTCATAAGGCTTGGTTTCCAACCCCTGATCATCCTTGTTGCCCTCCTCTGAACTTGTTCCAGTTTGTTACCATCTTTCTTGAAGTGTGGTGTCCAGAACTGGACACAATACTCAAGGTGAGGCCTAACCAGTGCTGAATAGAGGGGGACTAGCACCTTGCGGGATTTGGAAACCATACTTCTATTAATGCATTCTAAAATAGCATTATTTTGAATCCAGCAGTTGTAAACAGAGATCTTGTTTTGCGTCCATGCAGTTTCCCAGGTTCTTCAGCTAATACCTTCTCCTTCATGTGTTTCTTTTCCCATTTTCCTTGAATGATCAAATTATCAACTAATTTATTCTTTTAAGATGTTTTCGAAAATACATTTTGGTTTGAGAGTTGAAAAATATAAATGAGAACATTTGATCTGTAAAAGATTGCCATTTTCAGTTGCTGTAATCTTTCTTGGTTATAGATGTCAAAGGAAGAAGTAACATCTTAGGTTTATGTGGGATCCTCTGAGAAGTTTTGTCTTTGGGTCGTATATGGCAACAATAATTGGGAATTCTGTCTCCTACCAAAATAAATTTGCAACCAAGACTTACCTACCTACCTACATTCATTCATTCATTCATTCATTCTTGGTCTTATAAAAGCAAGTACATATTTCAGTCTACCAACTTGATGTTTTCTTTCATGTGTTACCTTGTTTCCCCGAAAATAAGACCTAACTTGAAAATAAGCCCTAGTATGATTTTTCAGGATGCTCGTAATATAAGCCCTACCCCCAAAATAAGCCCCAGTTAAGTGAAACCCCGCCCTTCACCATTGTGCAGCAACCAGAAGAAGATGACATGACTGTATTTGAATAAACATAGATTGTTGTACATGAAAAAAAAAATAAAACATCCGCTGAAAATAAGCCCTAATGCATTTTTGGGAGCAAAAATTAATATAAGACCCTGTCTTATTTTTGGGGAAACACGGTAGTTTTGTTTCACAACTGCTCCTCTATGTCACACTCTCAGGATAACAGTTGAATCAACTTATTGTCCAGTACCCTGTGGCATAGGGGATAATTCTCTACTGATCTGCAGCTGATGGGAACCATATCCATGGGCTTCGCTCCTTTAGGATCATGTTTGTAACAGCTTTGAAAAGACTGCCCTAGTAAAAACCCAAGTGAGAAGTATTCTAGATGTTTGCAAGCTAATAAAATAGTTCAAGTTTCTGTATTAAAATATCTCAATTAGAGTAGACAATTAATGGAACTTACAGAGATATTAACTTATTGGAGTTCCATTGATTCAGCCAATCTACTCTAGTTGGGGCTGATTATTAGATTTAGTCCATGTTAATTTTTCTTCTGAATGGAACAATATTTGTTAAACTAAAGATATATTAGGATAAGAACACATTATTACTTACGCTTTAAGTTTGAAGTCATAACCTAAAAATTACCTATGTTCAAAGTCCTAAGGTGTTGGGCAAATATATTACTTTCTTTAAACTATACATTTTCCCTTCTTGAAATATTCTTATTTAGCTAGTATTCTAATCTCATCTAATTTCAGGCACCATTCTTTCTGTCTTGTATTCTGTTGATACCAAAATTGAGAGGGGTTGTTATAATATACAAAACTTTATGAATAAAGCATAATAACGTCAGTAGCATGATGAAGATAGCCACTTGCGAATTATAGGAATGATTCAAAATAAAATTTTGTTTGAATGAAGATTAGACAAACTCAGGTTTTCTATTAGTATCCATAACAAGAGCATAGCACAAATCCATCAACCGAATAAAAACAACTGGAACAGGAGGTGAAATGGGGGGGGGGGGGGATTAAAGCTCTGAAACAGCAACAGTGAAAATCCAACTAGTAAGGAAATATTTTAAAGCCCTCCCCCCCATCAAAGAGGAAGTCAGACAAAGCTGCCGGGTACAACATTTGAAAGCAGTTGTTCCCTCAAGTAATGACAGTTTTAATTTAAAACACATTATATCTCAAAGACCTCATTGTGGAATAAAGATTTCAAATTCTATTTTTATACTAGGAAACAATATATTCATGTAATCTACGGTCCAACAGTTCTTGGGCTGGCGCTTCAGTTTTGAAAAATTTCCAAAGGCTTCTGAGTAGATTGTTTAGGGTTCATCTTTCCATATCTCTTAGTACACAGTGTGAGAGATAGCATCAGAAGAATCTGCAATTCCCAAATATTAATCCAGAGATTAATAGCAATAAGTGATGAAAAACATACCTAAAGTCATTTCTGGAGGTTTTTTTTTTTCCTGGCTTGCTGTCATGTTGGGAATCCTTGGAAGCCTTATCAAAGTCTCCTGGATTCCTTTCAGCAGTTTCTTTGAATGATGCTTAATCCTTTAGATTGGCAGCCCTAGCTGTTGTCCCTCTGCAGTGTTATAGCTTTGCAGTATCATAGAGGGTTCCCCTCAGATGATGTTCTATTGTGTAACTCATGTGATCCTTCTCAATTGCGTTCCCTAGAATTGATGAGAGTTGCAGTCCTACAACATCTGAAGGGCCATTTGTTGCTCATCCCTGTATCAGAGCATACTCTACTGTTTTGTCCTTTGCATAATATATTTGTGTTTGGTTTCTATACAGTGGAACCTCTACTTACGAACTTAATCCGTCCCAGAAGATGTTCTTTAGTTGAAACGTTCGTAAGTAGAAGCAAAATTTCCCATAGGAATGCATTGAAAACCGATTAATCCGTTCCGGCCGTAGAAAAAAAAAATCACCAAAAAAAAAAAAAAAGAAAGAAAAGAAAAGAAACAGCAAGTCCCACGCTGGGACTGCAAAAAAAAAATCACCAAAAAAACCAACAACACAGAAACATACCCCCCCAGCCCAAACCTACCCTCCAAAACCCACCCAGAAAATTTTTTTTAAAAGGAAAAAAGCAGCAAAGCCTCCCGGGGGTCCCCCGCCGCCGCGATCGTCGCCTTCGGAGGCCTCCCAGGGCTTCCCCACTGCCATCGGAGGCCTCCCGGGGGTCCCCCACCGCCGCAATCGGTGCCTTCGGAGGCCTCCCGGGGGTCCCCCACCGCCATCGGAGGCCTCCCGGGGGTCCCCCGCTGCCACGATCGCCGCCATTGGAGGCCTACCAGGGCTTCCCCCCTGCCATCGGAGGCCTACCAGGGCTTCCCTGCCACCTTTCTCCGCCGCCGCGAGGCTTCACTGCCGCCGAAAGGGCCCTCCGGGGCGGAGAAAGGCCAGGTGGGCTCCCGGAGGGCCCTTTCGATGCCGGTTTTGGCGGCGGAGAAGCCTCGTGGCGGCGGAGAAAGGTGGCGGGGAAGCCCTGGTAGGCCTCCGATGGTGGTGATCGCGGCGGCGGGGGACCCCCGGGAGGCCTCCGATGGCGGCGGCGGACCCCCGGGAGGCCTCCAAAGGCGCCGATCGCGGCAGCACTGGAAGCCCAGGAGGCTGAGCCTCCCTTTTCCTAACCGTTGGGGTGAAAGAGCTACAAAGAAGCAGCCTCTTCGCCACCAACGGTTAGCAAATTTAAATTTCCCGCCCTTTTCCCCTGCCTTTTTCCGTTCGTAAGTTGAAGCTCCGTTCGCAAGTAGAAGCAAAATTTTGCGGACGGAGCTGTTCGTAAGTTGAAATGTTCGTAGGTAGGGACGTTCGTAAGTAGAGGTATCACTGTAACTGCAAAATTGGGAAACAAGAAAAGGCAGATGAGATTCTGGCAATATCATATTTCCCCATTCAAAATATTTCACGTTATACAGTGGATATAAAAAGTTTACACACCCCTGTTAAAATGTCAAGTGTCTGTCATGTAAAAAAAATGAGACAGATAAATCATTTCAGAACTTTTTCCACCTTTAATGAGACCTATGAACTGTACATTTGACCAAACTCCGGGAGGCAGTGGAAGACAGGAGGGCCTGGCATGTTCTGGTCCATGGGGTCACTAAGAGTTGGACACGACTTAACGACTAAACAACAACAACAATGAACTGTACAACTCAGTTGAACAACAAACTGAAATCTTTTAGGTGGAGGGAAGTAAAAATAAAAAACTGAAATAATATGGTTGCATCTGTGTGCACACCCTCTTATAACTGGGGATGTAGCTGTGTTCAGCAGTAAACAATCACATTCACACTCATGTTAAGTAGGTGTCAGTACACCCCTGCCATCATTTAAAGTGCCTCTGAGGAATCCCAAATAAAGATCAGCTGTGCTAGTAGGTCTTTCCTGACATTTTCTTAGTCACATCCTACAGCAGAAGCCATGATCCACAGAGAGCTTCCAAAGCATCAGAGGGATCTCATTGTTAAAAGGTATCAGGAGAAGGGTATAAAAGAATTTCCAAGACATTAGATATACCATGGAACACAGTGAAGACAGTCATCATCAAGTGGAGAAAATATGGCACAACAGTGACATTACCAAGAACTGGACGTCCCTGCAAAATTGATGAAAAGACTAGAAGAAAATTGGTCAGGGAGGCTGCCAAGAGGCCTACAGCAACATTAAAGGAGCTGCAGGAATATCTGGCAAGTACTGGCTGTGTGGTACATGTGACAACAATCTCCCGTATTCTTCATATGTCTGGGCTATGGGGTAGAGTGGCAAGACGGAAGCCTTTTCTTACGAAGAAAAACATCCAAGCCTGGCTAAATTTTGCAAAAACACATCTGAAGTCTCCCAAAAGCATGTGGGGGAAAGTGTCATGGTCTGATGAAGCCAAGGTTGAACTTTTCGGCCCTAATTCCAAAAGATATGTTTGGTGCAAAAACAACACTGCACATCACCAAAAGAACACCATACCCACAGTGAAGCATGGTGGTGGCAGCATCATGCTTTGGGACTGTTTTTCTTCAGCTGGGACAGGGACCTTAGTCAAGGTAGAGGGAATTATGAACAGTTCCAAATACCAGTCAATATTGGCACAAAACCTTCAGGCTTCTGCTAGAAAGCTGAACATGAGGAGGAACTTCATCTTTCAGCATGACAACGACCCAAAGCATACATCCAAATCAACAAAGGAATGGCTTCACCAGAAGAAGATTAATGTTTTGGAATGGCCCAGCCAGAGCCCAGACCTGAATCCGATTGAATATCTGTGGGGTGATCTGAAGAAGGCTGTGCACAGGAGATGCCCTTGCAATCTGACAGATTTGGAGCGTTTTTGCAAAGAAGAGTGGGCAAATATTGCCAAGTCAAGATGTGCCATACTGATAGACTCATACCCAAAAAGGCTGAGTGCTGTAATAAAATCAAAAGGTGCTTCGACAAAGTATTAGTTTAAGGATGTGCACACAGATGCAACCATATTATTTCAGTTTTTTATTTTTACTTCCCTCCACCTAAAAGATTTCAGTTTGTTGTTCAACTGAGTTGTACAGTTCATAGGTCTCATTAAAGGTGGAAAAAGTTCTGAAATGATTTATCTTTGTCTCATTTTTTTACATGACAGACACTTGACATTTTAACAGGGGTGTGTAAACTTTTTATATCCACTGTAATAGGTAGGTACATTTCTGCCAAAGTACTCCATTTTCTAACACTTTTTAATTCTTCAGTAATTTCAGTTTCCAGTGATTGGGAACCACTATGTGTGATGTGTACTTGGATGTTGAGAAGAGAGGTGTATCCTACATATATGTCTTGTTTCTTGCATCTACCTTTCCCTGAAAATAAGACAGGGTCCAAAAAACACACATTATGGCTTATTTTTAGGGGATGTTTTTTTTTCCATGTACAACAATCTACATTTATTCAAATACAGTCATGTCATCTTCTGGTTGCTGCACAATGGTGGGGGGCGGGGTTTCACTTAACTGGGGCTTATTTTGGGGGTAGGGCTTATATTACGAGCATCCTGAAAAATCATACTAGGGCTTATTTTCAAGTTAGGTCTTAGTTTCAGGGAAACAGGGTAGCTACAAGAAGTGGTAGGATCCATTCTTGGAACAAACAAATTCCTAGCTAGATCCTGGTTGATACTGTGTTGCGGAGTAGAAATGAGATTTTCAGAAGGGTTGCAACTTGCTAATTTATAGAAACCAAAACAGTTTCTGTGATTCCTGTAGCATATAATACTTTTTCTGTAACTGCAAATTATGGGTATTTTGTTTGTGTGTTAATGTTTCACGTTTGTTTTTATTTTTTCTCCTAAAGAAAGTGAAGAAGTTTTTAAAGTGAAGAAATCAAGTTACAGTAAAAAGATAGTAAAGCTGCTTAAGAAAGAATACAAGGAAGACCTTGAAAAATCCAAGACAAAATCAGAAACTATTTCTTCACTAGATGGTAATGATAATTGTATCAGATTAATCCATTTATATTCTGTCCTTCATCAGATTGCTCATTGAGATTACTTAAATGGTTGAAAACACCAGTAACAATAAACCGTATGGTAAAAACATGCAAAAAAGGTACTCAATTATAAGATCCATAAAATTCAAATGAAAATAGAACAGACAGCATTTTAAGTGCCTGAACTACTTTAAAAACCAGGAGGAGTAAAATTGTGTTTGTCTGGTGCCTCCTGCTTACGGAAGGCATTCCATAAGATACAAGGACCCCTCTCTGGTTAACATGTTCTGAAAAAGAGCAAACAGAGATTTTTCACTGATTATCTTGGTGGGGTTAGGACAACATTGGAGAACATTTCTTCACATAGCTCGATTCGATTTCACACCTTATGGCTTTAGAAGTCACTGTTGGTATTTATAATGGAATTCTTTCTGCCCTGTTGAAATGGGCTTTGAATAAATGGAGTAGATTAAAATTCTGGCAGGTGTATTCTGAAACAGCTGAAGTTTCCACATATTGAGGGGAAGCCCTGTGTACAGTGTTCATAGTAATTTAATCAGGATATTACCTAGGGTGTGGGTAAAACCAAGCAATCATTACCCTCATGCCAACAAGAGATAAACGCTATTGGCTATCATCCAGTCTGTTGCCTGTACCAGATGCTAGTTAGCTATGACATTTTACTCTGCCTTTCATTGTCTGCATCAAAGTTGGTCCAGAAGGATACAGTGGAGCCAAGAGCCATCAAGGAAAGGAGTGCTAACAATGTTTTATTACTCCAGCCATTTCTCCCAATAAAACATGTCTACCAGGGTGAATAGAGCTGTTTTGTGCCATAGCAAGGCCTGAAGCTAGGTTATTAGTAGCTGAACAATAGTCATTCCAATCCTTTTAGTCTAAGGCCCTTTAAAATGTATGTTCAGACATCCATAAATATATTCTGAGATATAGGAATCAGAAAAAATGGATTACTTGTAAGTAGAGTAGGTTTGATTTAAATCAAATTTATTTAAACCAAAATTTAAATTTAAAAAAATCAGATTCTTTTGACAATTTAAATTTAAAAAATGATTTTTTAAAATTTAAATCATGATTTAAATCACTTTGATTTTCAAAAGTCATTCATTTTTATTACCCTGCTTCCAGGTCTAACAGGGCATTTTCTAATGTAGCAGTAAAACAAAGCTGTACATAATTGTTTTTAGTATGATCAAAGATATCAAGCTGTTCACAAGAAAAACTTAAAAGTATAGTTTCTGTATATTTTACATTTCATCTGTTCAGATGAAGGAAAAAAATACCTTTCCAAAGCAACAGTTAAAGTACAGACCTCTTTTACAGCTGAACAGTCTGCAGACAAAACAGGGCAAATTAAAGATACAACTCTAGAAGATGGAGCTACAAATAGTGAACAAGGGGAAGATGAGATGGAAGTTGAAAGTGAAAAAGAAGAAGAAAAACCAAAAGCTGCAGGAGCATTTTCAAGTGCTTTGTCTTCTCTGAATGTTTTGCGTCCAGGTTAGTATATTTTTCTTTTGTGGTAGAGGTTATCCTGAGGTGGCATTTTGATCTTTCTTGATCCGTGTCAGGCAAAGCAGACTGTTAAATTTCTGTTAGATGGGAGCCATCCAGTTTCAGCCCCTCCTCTTAACAACATCCAAGTCTTTCTAGAACTGCCTTATTTTTCTTAGGAGAATAGGTATTTGTCTCCCCCTCCCCCTGTTTTAAAATGATCAGAAGAAGATGGGAGCCTGTTCTCTTTATTTAATCCATTCTTTTAAATCCCTTAATAAATTATTTATGGCTGCTCCTTTCACAATGCTCAGGAGTCTCTAGATCACAGAAAAGCACAGAATGCTGCAACAAGCTTTGCTTGTGTCAATTCTTCTCCCCTTGGTGCAGCCAGATGGAATGGCCTCCAGGGAGAAAGCCCCAGCAGGGGAGGAAACAATCAGCAATTGATCCTAGTCACGTTGATGGAGTAGGTTGCAATGAGCAACCATGTCTAAATTTTATCTCTCCAATGCAACAGGATGAAATTATAGCTTCTATTGTAACATAGGCACTTATGATTGGATGTAACTCATGCTTTCTTAAAAATAATAATATATTTCAGGAGAAATCCCAGATGCTGCTTTTATTCATGCTGCTAGGAAAAAGCGCCAAATGGCTCGTGAGCTTGGGGACTTTTTACCCCTTGACAGTGATACCGGGAAAGGACGCCTTGTTAGAGAAGATGAAAATGATGCCAGTGATGATGAAGATGATGATGAGAAGCGGAGAATAGTCTTTTCAGTGAAAGAGAAGTCCCAGAGGCAAAAGATTGCAGAGGAAATAGGTAAGACGAGAAGAAAAATGGCAGTAAATTAAGTTTCATATTTAGGCTGGGACTATTGGGCAGCAGTACCTCATTTCCTTCAAAAGAGGAGTTCTTACTTTCTTAACAGGATAAATTAGCATCTGAAGATAGAAGTGGATGAATAAGTGGAAAATCACATTTCCCCCCTCTACCAATAGCCCCGTACCCAATCTTTTGAAGGCCCCTCCTCGGTGGAATGGGCTGTGGCATGGGCAACAGCAGTCACCAAAACTCTGTCAGGTTGCTAGTTTTTCAGCAGACCATATCTTGTAATTGCCTTGAACCAGGCATAAAAGTAGAATTGGAAGTCTGGGTTTTGGCTTCAGATTCTTTCTTTTTTTAATTTTAATTTTTAAATTTTATTAAACAAACATCCAATCTACACAACATAAACCTAAAATACAATTACATACACATAAAACACCAGTGCCACCTTCACCCTCAGGGCTGGTATTAGCAATATATATTTTTTAATTAATTCAGTCCATTTTCTCTCCAAAACTTCATTGTTCTTCTTCGTGGCCTCTGTGAATGCACACAATTGGGTTTAGACAGCGCCTGCGCTGGTCTTCTCGGAATATTCTAGAGCTTTTGTAGAAAAGTAACAAAGTTTAGAGTTGCCCCTATAGCGCATGCTCACGCCGCCTCAGCCTTCAGTTCCATTTTACCGCCTTAGGTGCTTGGAACTTCTCGGTTTTAGAGCTATCTTCGCTAACTATTTGGAAAGAAATTATTGGTTTTGAAATCGGATTCCGCTCGACTTTCCTTCTCTCTGTTGCCCCTCGACCACGGACTGTTTTTGGATTTCGCTTGTTCCGATCTTGCGGCTTGGTGACGGTTTGGATTTCCCGCGTTTTGCGGGCCTACTTATGCCCCTTCCCTCTCTGAAATACATATTCCAAGAATACCCTCCATATTTTCTTAAAATCATTATTTTTTGATAGGTCGTTTCTTATTTTCATATCACATGTCAATTTATTATTAATTGCCATATCCCATACTGTAATTCTCTATACCATTCCTCTAAATTAAATTGGTTATCATTTTTCCAGTTTCTTGCAAAGATTAACCTTGCTGCCGTAACTGTTACTACAATTAAACCCTTATTTTCTTTCAACATTTGATTTTTCTTAACCATGTTCAATAAAACCATTGATGGGGACATTTGAATATTTAATCCAGTTATTTCCATAATTTCTTTAAAAATTTGCATCCATTCTTTCTTACTTCACATAGCCACCACATATGTAAATACGTCCCCTTCTCTTTTTTGCACCTCCAACATAGTGATGATACATTTTTATTTATTATATTCAGTTTTACCACCGTTAAATACCATCTCTATATTACCTTATAACAATTTTCCTTTCTCCTAAGACATGTTCTTCATAATTCTTTGGTCCCACATTTTATCCCATTCTTCTCCTAATGCTTCTTTATCCAAATCATGTTGCCACTGTGCTTTTAATCCTTGTGTATCCTGTTCGGTCTGCATTAATAATTTATATATTTGACTTACAGTTCCCTGTCTTTCTGTCTTTTCGTCTAGTTTCAATCTTTTTTCAATGATCTCTTCAAATGTTGTCATTTTTCTACTTTTCCCTTCCTTACCTTTCCATTCCCTTGTCCACCTTTCTGTTTGAATCAAATTAAACCAGGAAATCCCCTCTCCTCCCAATATCTCTTTTATATTTCCTTTGTCTTTCATCTTTTCCATCCAATCTTTTATCCTATTTATCCCTTTATCTTTTAATATATTCTTAAAAGTTTTTCTAAGATTTTCTGGAAAATTCTTTAAATCCACAACCTGGGATAAGGGACAGATCGGTGGACTCAATATACCTCTAAACCTTTTTCAATTTTCTAACATATTTTTAAGGAAGGGGTTAGTAGTCTTTTTAATCTCTTCTCCAATCTTTTCTTTAAACAATATACTTTCAATTTTTTCTTCCTTATTCTGCATTTCTATTTCTGTACAGATTAAGTTTTTATTACCTTTAATAATATCTGGGATATGTCTAAGTTGGTTTGCTATATAATATAATTTTAAATTGGGTAATCCAAGACCTCCCTTTTTTTGTGTTGCATACCATAATTTCTTATTAATCCTCACTCATTTATTTCCATTACAGTAAAAATTTATCATTATCTGCCATTCTTTCAATTGTTTTTCTGTAATTTTTATAGGAAGCATCCAAAATATAAAGTTTAATTTAGAAATAATTTTCATTTTACATAATGCTACTGTACCAAACCAGGAAATCTTTAATTTCTGATAATCTTTTATCCTTCCAATTATCTCTTTTTTCAATCTATCCAAATTTATTTTAATTATATCATGTAAATTCCAGGTAATATTAATCCCTAAATATTTAATAACATTTCCCATTTTTCCTTCAAATATTGTTTTCATTCTTCCTTTCTCCTCATCCGAGTGGTTTAACAATAAACATTCTGACTTTCCCCAATTTACTTTTAATCCCGTTATATCCTCGAATTCCTCCAAATGTGATTTAAGCCTCTCTGTTGTTTCTATTGGATTTTAAACTATTAATAATGTATCATTAGCAAACAAGTTTAATTTACCATTTTCTTTATGTTCAAGCCCTATAATGTTTATCATCTCTTATTATCTGTGCCAATAATTCTATTATCAATGTAAATAATACTGGAGATAAGGGGCAACCTTGTCTTGTACCACGGCCTAGGTGTATCGTCTCAGTTATTCTATCATTTACGATTACTCTAGCTGTATTCTGTGAGTATAATTGGTGAATTATCTGCTTAAAATTGGGTCCAAACCTTAAATACTGTATTTAATTAAAAGCTTTAATGTATCCCATTCCATTGAATCAAATGCTTTAAATATATCTAACAAAAGTACTCTGGCTTTAGAATTAGTTTCTTTAGCTAAATGCATTAAATTAAGTACCCTTCTCATTTGTCTACCTTGTATAAATCCATTTTGATCTTTTTTTAATATAAGTCCCCATAAAGTTATTTAATCTCTTTGTCATTATTGCCGTGAATATCTTAGCATCTTGATTTATCAGTGATATGGGTCTATATGCTTCCATATTTATTGGATTTTCATCTGGTTTCAATATTAAAACAATCAATGACTCTTTCCAAGATTGTGGGATTTCTTCTCCCATTAATATCTTATTAACACTTTTAACTTTGGTATGAGAGTCTTTTTAAATACTTTATAATATTCTGGGCCTAATCCATCTGTTCCGGGGGTCTTTCCTGTCTTTAAATTATTTATAATATCCTCTATTTCTTTATCAGTGATTAACTGTTCCATTTTATTTTTATCATCATCTGACAATTTTTTATTAAAATTATTTTTATATAATCTTCAATTTTCATTATAGAAGGATTTTTACTAGTATATAAAGTTTTATAAAATATTTGAAATGCTTCCAATTTCTCCTTCATTTTATTACACCTTTTCCCCTTCAAATCTTGAATTATTCCTATATTACCTTTATTCTTTTTTATAGAAGATGCTTTAGCTAATAACTTGGAGTTCCTATTACTGAATTCAAAAAATTCTCTTTTTAAATAAATTAAATTTCTTTGCACCTTTTCCGGATGAATCACTTCCAATTCCTTCCTTTTTGTTTGTAATTCTATTATGGCTTTCTTATCCCTAGTTCTTACAACTATTTTTTCTAATTCCCTTATATTATCCTCTAAATCCTGTATTCTTTCCCTCCGCTGTTTTTTAAGTATATAAGACGCTTTACATGCGTACCCTCTTGCCACAGACTTCATAGTGTCCCAGATTATTTTAGGTTGCCCTCCTCCCTTCTCGTTTATTTCCCATGTCTCTTCTGTTTTTTTAAAAAAAGTTTCAATCAGGTTTGGATACCGAAAAATATTCGTATCAATTTTCCACCTTACCAGACTCCTTATAATCACATTTAACCATCAATTCCATATTCACTCTAGCATGATCCGATATTTGAATGACTTCAATAGCTGTGTCGTTTACCTTTGGCAATAAGTCTTTAGAGACAAATATATAATCTATTCTTGAATATGTATTATGCACCTGTGAGTAGAAGAACTTTCTTCACCCTTTAATTCTCTCCAAACATCTTTCAAATCTGTTTTATTAATTAATCTATTTAATATTTTACATTTAATTTTCCCTTCCCCAGTTTGCAATTTTGATTTATCCTTCTTCATATACATTACCATATTAAAATCTGCTACTATCACGTAACCTTTCCTCAGTTTATCCAGCCTTCTTAATATATTTTCAAAAAATTCTTCCTGTCTCTCATTGGGTGCATAAAACATTCACAAGTATAAAGTGTTTTCCTTTTGTTTTACCTTGCAATATCAAATATCTCCCTTGGGTATCCTTTTCCATTTTTTCAATTTTAAATTCACATTTTTTTGATATTAATATTGCTACTCCCTGAGATTTTGAAATCCCCAACGATTTTTCATAAATTTGAATCCATTTGCCTTTCACTTCATTAAAACCCTCCTTTTTTGATGAGTTTCTTGCAAAAATACAATATCCGTATTACTTTTATTCAAAATATTTTGTATCTTAACTCTCTTCATATTAGAACGCAGGCCTTTCACATTCCATATTAACAACTTCAAGTGTTTAACCTTTCTCTAATTAGTTTTTTTAAAAAAATTAATACTAGTCCTGTTTTGTGATTACCAATAAAAAATACAAAAAAAACCCTTGAATTCCTATTGAATTCACCTACCACCCCCTTCCCCACTATTACTTTTCTTCCCCCCATCTTGTTGCAGATTCTTCTAGTCTCTTCACCCGACCCTGGGGGGGGGAGGAATGTGTCTGTTCCTACTCTCTCCCTGTCTCACTCTATTATATTATATGAACCCCTTTTTACCACAAGCATATCTAAGCTACTTTTATTCATATTTCTAATAAACAACACTATTATGCAAAATTTATTCTAAACTTTTAAATATTCGAATATAATTTTCTTCGTACCAAATATATAGGTATGTATATTATATATTTCTCCCCAGAAGTCTCCCTTTTTTAATGATAATCTTATTTAATCCTCTACTGCCAGTCTCCCTCCTTTATAATACTTTTATATCATTTTCTTCCCACGTTTTCCCCATTTTTATATTTCTCCTACCAACTTATGATCAACCATCCCTGGTTACCCCCTTATATATCATCTTCCAATATTACTGTACCATTTCCACCTTTTTCTGGATTCACCCCTTATTATTTTATCCCATTATATTTTACAAAACAATTACCAGATCATCCCCTTTTAAAATCGAATAAAATTTTACAATAAGACTGTTAACTCTTATTCTCTTGCTTTTCCTCTTCCTTTGCCCTTCCTCTGTTGTTTTGGTTTCGCTCCTTGTTCTTCCTTGTCTTTGTCACCTTCAATCGAATCTCGCTCCATCTCTTCATCCTCATCCGACTCCTGGTTTTGCCCTACGCCATCCACAATCTTCACTTGCTCCTCCCACTCTTCTTTTGTTATAATTCCAGAGTCCTTTAAGAAATCCGAAGCCATTGGAACTGATGTAACTTTATAGAATTTTACATTATAATACACCTTTAAAAACACTGGATAGCCCCAACTATATTTGACACTTTTTTTGAAGGATGGAAGTAATATCCCACATTTATCTTCTAAATACCATAGTCTCATGGCAAAAATCATTAAACACTTGAATTGGATACCCCTCAAATTTCAAATTCTCTGGGTTCTCTCTTAAATTTTTCATCAGTTCCTCTTTTTTTCTGAGACTTGAAAATCTAATCAGAATATGACAGGGCTGTCCTCTACGTCTTGAACCAACCCTATGTATTTTATCAAGATCATACATAGTCCAGTCTATTTTTGGTGACGTCTTTTTCAACCAGGCTAAGGTTAATTCAGGTAGTTCCTTCTCTTTGGAGCCCAAATCTGGAATTCCTTTCAGTCTGATGTTATTGCAACGATTATAATCCTGTGACAAGATCATCTGCTGCTGTAAATCTGTAATAGCTATTTCATTATCCATTAGTCTGGCAGAATTTTGTTTAACTTGAGTTTGCAGGCCTTCAAACTTTTCGGTCATCTTTTTGAAATGAGAGTCAATTTTTTGATTTAACTTTTTATAGTTCTCTTGATTAGTCTTAACTTCCTTTCCAACATCTTGTAATTTTTCCCCATTCCTTGTAAATCTTGACCCATGTTATCCACTCTTTGGCCTATATTTGACATTGTTTTTTTCATTTCCACGATGTTATCATTCACCTTTGAGATCGCTTCCAACATTAACTTCATCTCAGATTTATCGCGCTTTTGAGCCATTTCTGCTTCCTCTTCTACTTCTACTTTTGACAATCTTGCCAGGTGGGAATCTGAGAGTTTAGATCTTGATTGTGCAGAATAATCTATTTTCCATACAAATTTACTCTTTTTTCTGTTCAGATCTGCCCTGCCTCATCAATTTAAAATGTAATTTCCTCTGACTTTTTTTTTTTTTTGAGTAGTTATTTTAACTATTACCAGCAGATGGAGCCTAGGTAAAGGTAAAGGTTCCCCTTGACATTTAGTCCAGTCGTGTCCGACTCTAGGGCGCGGTGCTCATCCCCGTTTCCAAGCCATAGAGCCAGCGTTTTGCCCGAAGACAGTTTCCATGGTCACGTGGCCGGCGCGACTAGACACGGAACGCCGTTACCTTCCCACCGAGGTGGTACCTATTTATCTACTTGCATTTGCATGCTTTTGAACTGCTAGGTTGGCAGGAGCTGGGACAAGCGACGGGAGCTCACTCCATCGCGTGGATTCGATCTTACGACTGCTGGTCTTCTGACCCTGCAGCACACAGGCTTCTGCGGTTTAACCCACAGCGCCACCACGTCCCATTGATGGAGCCTACTAACTATCATTTATGTTCAAAGGTTAAGGAATGTTCAGTTTCTGTTCCCAGTATTTCACTGAGTAACTTTCGATTCTAGTGCTCCGTCTCTAAATCAAAATACAAAATACCAAATGCTTTAATTGTTTTCAAAGATTGTTATGCTCTTTCTTTTTTCTTGTTTTCTATCCTTCCAGCAGCTTTCTTTAAACATTAAACAATCTTCAGCTCACGGATAGTTATTTTCCCCGGCAACTAAGAGATAAGATAAGAGATTGCGGCTGCTTGTTTTACATCTATGTATATCTTCTGTTTAAAAACACAGTCAGTCCGGTAATGAGCAGCTTTCAAAATTTATTTCTTGGCTAGCAGTGGTGGGATTTTTCTCCCCACAGGGGTTCCCACTGAGGGTAGTTCTTCCTTCCTCACTCACTAGCTGCCGGTTGCTTTTTGTTGTTGTTTAAAACAAAACTGCTTTTGTATTCCACTCCCGTTGCCTCGGGGATATTATAAATATTTTAAAATCACTTACATATCTGTGAGCCCCTTTTTTCGCTGCCTCATGTAGATTTCAGAGTGAGAGCTCCGGGATTTTCAAGCCGTGGCCATCAAGGTCCAGGACACGCTCCCCCCAGATTCTTTTTTTCTTAAGCAGACTATATTGTGCAATTTCAGCCAATTCTTCTTCAAACATCCACATGTTAGCAGTATGTGTGTAATATGTGAAGGAGGGCATGGTTTGCCTGGTTTAGATAAATCAACAAATGCTGCATTGCTGGAAAATCAGAGCTGGGGGGACTGCAGACTTAAGGCTTATGAGCTTGGTGCCAGGGTCAATGGTGCATCCAAACCAGGCCTTTGATGTTTTATTGAGGCTTAAATTTTCACATTGTGCAAGAAGCAGAAGCATCAAAGCAATGATTTTGGATAATTAGGAAGATTTCTAATGTGTATTGTCTATGGCACGTGCATTGAAAGATCACTCAATTTTATGCAATTAATTCTTTAAGAAAATGTGAGGGCGGCATTTATTCTGGGAAGTGGTAGTGTAGTTACTTGCCTGCCATTACCCCTGTAGATTAAGCTTCAAAGAACCATGACACTAGTCCTGCAGATCAGAGGAAAGTCTGCTTGTTGTTTTCGTTGAACATGCCCCTCTACAGCAAACTGCCTTTGAAACTGAGAAGAGTTTAAAAGCACATATATGGCATAAAACTCAGGCACATTGTGAGGGTTCACCTCAGGCTGCCCATCTTCCCCCTACCCATAGACTATTCTGACACAGGTTCCTGCTTTGAACATTCAGCTTTTACTGGTAATTCACTTAACATTTAATTAATAGCATTTAACAACAGAGGTTCCACCTTCTCCTCCAGTGGGGAGAGGAAGGGGTTAACAGAAAGGTTTGCAGTTTCCTCCACTTTCATTGAGTCCTGTACAAGTCCATACCCCAGGTATAACGCCTCACTGGGGTCTCCTGACACTGGCACATGCAACAGGGGCAATGTCTCTTCTCCCCGAGTTCTCTCTCCCAGAAATCCCTCTCTGCTTTGGTGGCCCACCACCACCCTGTGGTTGATAGGTCTCTCTGGGTCGAGGGTTTTTCCATGTTGCTCTCTCTCTTTTCCCTTTCTAACCAGGCCCTTTCTTTGATTTTTCTACACTACTCCCTGCTTTCCTTCTCACCCCAACAGGTGGGTTTTCTAGATGGCTGTCTTTTTTCTTCTTCTTGGGGTAACATCAACCCTTCCGACTCATGAGTCTAAGGATTCTCCTTCCAGTGCCAGACCTGTCAGGCAACACTTGCCCTTCTTTGATTCTACTGCCCCAGCCTCTACCTCCTTTCTCCTATCCTCTCCCTTCTTTTCCTTCTCTATTTATATTCCTCTCCTTAATCCCTTCCTCCTCTAGTTCCTTTTCCAATTCTCCCATCTTTTTTCCTGACTCTCCCCCTTTTTCTTCAACAGGGAGCTTCTCGTTTTCTTCTTTCTCTTTCTCCACCATTCTGCTGGATTGGGTTCTCTCAACCTTCAATGGCAGAGGGGATGGCATTCGGGCAGAAGATGTAGCTATTCCATCGTCTTCCTCACATACATGAAGAAAAGAAATTGGCTTAGAAACAGATTGAGTTAATTTAACAAGCACTTTGGATCCCAGTGTGAATAACTTTACAGACAATGTAAAATGACCTGACCATCCCAATCTCTCCTCCCCCCCCCCCCCATTTGATGGTACAGGGCGATGCTGCAGTCAATAGTATGGCATCCTGTGCATAGAAGGCCAAACAGCCATTGCTGGATTTGACAAGTGAGCCATGGTTTATTAAGGAATAAGACAAGCTAGATTTGAGACATGGTACAGTTAGGGATAGACAGACCCTTAAGGTCTGTTTCTGGGCAATATCACGCTTTGTCTCTCTACATATAATTTACTTTTATTTCCATGAGAAAATGAAAGTTTTAAAAGTTTTAAGTATTTAAGCAAACTTTGGTATATCAGCTACCAGGAGCTATGTGGCAACATTCAAACTTGTGTGAAATAGCCCAGTTAAAGGTCTTTATAGTCTGGAATTTGAAAATTTTCCTTGTTGTAAGGGCACATTTTTGCCTCTATCACTGTGTCTTTGAGCATAGTATTCAGTTTTACGTTGTCCTATTAAGTATTCTGTTCCAATTTATTTTTCCCTTTTTGCTCAGGTATTGAGGGAAGCGATGATGAAGCTCTGATAGCTGGAGAACAGGATGAAGAACTCAGTCGATGGGAACAAGAACAGATACGTAAAGGCATTAATATACCTCAGGCATGTATTTAAAACATACAATCTATAATTGATGGTGGTGGTACCCTGGACAAATCCAGCTCTCTCATTGTTGTCTCGTCCCCAGTTGCCAATGCTGGGGGGTGGGGAATAGAGAGGTGTGAAGCAGGAGCATTTGAGACATTGACATGTTGCAGTTGAATGTCTCACCTTGTCGTGACATCATTGTCCTTCTCATACACTCCTTTCTCAAAGTGACCCACTGGTTCTTCTCCAGAGTTCATTATCATACAGTAGGTTGGATCCAGACCAAGCTGACTTCATTTAGTGCATGATGAAATCAGTGTGGTTTAAGTCACTTGTAACTTTGAATGGGACTCAAGAGCAACTAACAGTCAGGATTCAAATTCATTACACAATTTTAAGGTTCTGTAAGTAGAAATGATGCAGTTATAACGGTGTAATAAATAGAGTAGTATTTTAAAGGTCAGACAGTGGAAAGACAATTGAAGTGTGCAAAATATTTTTGATGAATATTTCTTGAAAAAAGAGAATTGGCAAATGGAATAACTTATATTTTTCCTTCAAACTCCTATATATTCAAGATACTTCATTTGCTGATGATGTGTAAAATTTAGAAACTGAGGTTTTGACACTGTTAAGATTTTCCTGCTAGTTACTCTGGATTTTTATTGAATAGCAGGCATAGAATTTGTGATACACTATTCTCTTGGAGTATAGCTAATGGTTAGATTAGTTGGTGTTTCTCTAAAAAAATTGTTCATAGTTTACTGATGTATTCTTTGGAGCATGGAGTCACCAACTAATAGTCTCTAGATTTGAATGGTGTCTGATAAACTGACTTCTGTAGTTGCCAGGACAGAGACAAGACAGTTAGTTATACAGGTGGTGGGATAGTTGATGTAATGGGGTATGGCAGTAGTCTGCTGCAAGAGTAATAGAGAGGTACCTCCATCTTCTTCCACAAATCATCAGAGTGAAATTTCAGGAAAGCTATTTGCTCACTGTGATGGTTACAGTGGTCAGTTCCTCCCCCTAGCCCACTTTCAGCTCAAGATTCGTCCATTGGAGTCTCAGTGTCCATTTTAACAGATTTATTCAACAAGTTTGCAGATTGGTTTAATTCAACTTTAACAGGTTGCTCATCACCTTCTTCTTTACTTTTTAAACTCTTTACTTTATCAGTAGGAACTTTTCATAACAACAGGTTAAACAGTTCACTTCCAGTCAGCAACATACTGGGGGAAAAGATATTATTTATGCCCACCTCATTTCTGTCTTTATTCAGGGGTGGTATATCCAACCTATATTCTCGTCCCACGCTTTCCGCCTGGGACCTCTGCACACCAGTGGTGGGAAAGCTGTCTTCCCAGAACTGCTCCCAGGGTAGCTGTAACATGCTTGGTTTTCTTAGTTTCATTCTTTCATTTCCAAGCGCTCTCTCTCCTGCCTTGCGTCACACTTGGCTGTCTTCCCCCCCCCTCCCGTAGAGCGATTTCTGCACTGGTCTGCTCCTCCACTCTTGTTCTGCTATCTCCTTTGGCAGTTTAAACTGGACCCATTCACCAGTCCATGGGTCCTCCTTTACCACTTCCACCCATTCCTCTTTGGTTTCTCCTTCCCTTGTCAACACCTCCTCCCAGGTATCCAACTGACCTCTCCTGGATGACTCCTTCCCCTTTATACTCTTTCTCCTGTCAAAACCTCCCCTCCTGATTGCCCTTCTTTTCCTGGGGTTTTCCCTTTGTTTGTTAGTCTTGTCTCTTTCATCCCTGCAGTCAAGTCTTTTACTTCCTCAGTCTCTTTTGCAGGGTCATTCTTTCCATCGGGGAGGGAACAGCACACCAACTGTCAACACCTCTTCTGGTCTTTGCTGCTCACACTCACCAGGATTGTATATATCTCTGTTGTGTCAAATCTTCTAAGTAGATCTTGTTTAATTAAAATGCTTTTGTGTTTCAGTGCAAATAATTAGTATTTTTCATGTCCGTTTTTGTTTTATATATACATGTAGAAAAAACAAATGACTGGGTGGATAGACTTTGAGAGATAATTTCTCAAAACTGAATCACCTTCATGGCAGATTTAGTTTTATAATAGGGTTTTCAAGATCTCAATTTGTTATGTATCACAAACATTTTGTTCTTGTAGGTTCAAGCAACACAGCCTGCAGAAGTGAATAATCTATACTACCAGAATACTTACCAAACAATGCCTTATGGTTCCTCTTATGGCATTCCTTATACATATGCTGCTTACGGATCATCGGAGACAAAATCTCAAAAACCAGATAACACAGTACCTTTCAAAACTCCCAGTAATGAGATGACTCCTGTTACTATTGATTTGGTAAAGAAACAGCTTAAAGACAGGTAGGGCAGACCAACTTCTTAAAATATAAGACCTGTCCTCTAAGTTTCAGTCTGGGGGGCAGATGCAGAAATTCATCAACGGAAGGCCACCGACTGTATCGTCATTATAAAAAGGAAGAAAACAAAAACTATACAAAAGGCTACTTGGATTACCTCTTTGGAAATGAAGATTGGGGCACCTTCTGGACACAGGAAAATAATTTTGTAACTGAGAAATTGAAAGAACTGTGATGTTTAGCTTGTCACGTGTTTTTATGAGAAGTATATATCAGTCTTTCCTGAGTAGGTAAACATTTTAGATATGAGGTTTAAAATAATTTTTTAAAAAGATTTTAAAATACTATATTGTATTCTTTGGAAATCCAAAGTACCTAATGTCATTTGAACACATGAGTCCTTAATGTGAACAAATATCATACTGATTTGAAGGTGAGTCAAATTAGTAGAAAAAAATGACACTGTTTAATCTAGGGTTAGTTGTTTATGACTACTTAATGTTAAAGTATAAGAACTTGCTATGTCTTCTAAATTTTGTTGAGACCAACAGGTATTCTTGTAGGAAAAACCCAGAAGTCCTAACTCAGTGACAGGACGCTTCCTTGGTATGCAGAAGGTTCTGAGTTCAGTCCTAGGTATCTCCAGGTATAGTTGGGAAAGAATCCTTCCTGGAGCCCTGGGAAGACAATGCCAGTTAGTGTTGATAGTACTGAGTTAGGTGAAACAATTAGACTTGGTAAAAGGTGGCTTTCTGTCTTCCCGTGGTACGTCTCGGTGCTAAATATGTACTCTTGTATGTAAGATATGGAATCTGAAGGAAGTGTGTAAAAAAAGACAGTTTATAGCAGAGGTGGCTAAACTGACTTACATAGTTTATTTTCATCTTGTGTAATAAATATGTACTTCCCAGGCAATTCAGAAATTGACTGAAACGGAATAAGAAGAAACAACCACTTTTGTGTGGATGAATATTTGCTAAGGATCCCTGTTACATTATAGGTTAGATAAAAATGAATGAAAGCAGCATTAATCTGAATGTGGAGAGTGTTTTTGGGTGTGGAGTGACATGCTAGTTCATGCAATGTCCCATGTACAAGGAAAAGCCTTGAAGCTGCGAGTGCTGAGGAGTTTTGAAGAGATGCAGGATTCACAGCTGGAGTAGCTACTTTTATATAAAGTTAAACCAAGCTTTAAAATAAGGTTCTTGTGGTGTTTTCAAGGACTGCCCAGTTTATTATGGCATAACCTTTTGTGGATTAAAAGTTTTGTACCACAATAAATCTGTTTTATTGTGTTATTATTTAAAGCCACCACAGGATTCTTGCAACAAAAACAACAGCTATGGTTGCCCCTTTGGAGATAGATTCAAAGTGTTAATACCATATTGAAAGTTTATTTTCTATAAGAAAGTTAACTGTCACAGATAATCCTCTATCTTATAATAGGCTTCTGGATGTAAATGTATATGTCCATTGACCTTTAGGTTGGACACGATGAAAGAATTTCACAAAGCAAATCAGCAACAATACGAGAAGCATCAGCAAAGCCGTGATGACTCTACCAAGGCAATTGAAAGACTGGAAGGGTCTTCTGGGGGTGTTGCTGAACGGTATAAATTTCTGCAAGAAATGCGAGGGTATGTCCAAGACTTGCTTGAGTGTTTCAGTGAAAAGGTAAGAATGCAAAATATATTCATCTTTTTCAGTAACAAAGTTTAGTCTGTGCTCAGACATATTTTTTTGTATGTGCCAGTGAAACACTCAGCACATATTTGAAGGTTTGGTCTTGAATGGGGTCAAAGCAATGTAAGTCACTGTTATGAATGATAGAGTTGACATTTAAGTTGTGAAGTCTGCCTTCAATCCAGGCAAGTCATTATAGATCACAGCAATAAGTTAGATTCAGTTTTTTTCTTTATTTGCATTTGTAAGGAAAACTGTACAGCAATGTTGAACATAAAGGGTCTGCACAAATTACTTAGGAGTTAGAAATCGTTAAAAAGTATATTTAAATCTCTAGTTCTCTAGTGGAATATTAAGATCCTAGGCTGTTTTATAGCTGTAAAAATAACGAAACAGCAATCTTTCTGCTAATGAGCGACTACTGCAAGATGACCATTTGTTACAAAGTCCTGTATTTGTATGCACTTCTATACATCCTCTCCAGCCTGATTTTGGTAGTTCTGTATGTATCTGTACTCTTTGCTTGTGCTTAAATATACAGAAAAGAATATTCAAAAACTTTATTGTCGGATTAAGGCCATAGTCATGTACACATTTCTGATATGAGCCCAATCAAATCAAATAAAACATGGCATGCTTTTTAATAGGGGGAGGATTTCTATGACATGTCTTCCCCCCCCCCCCCCCCGCAACCTATGTTTGAGTTTATGGGTGGGTTTGAACATGTTTATGAGTAAACTGGTGAGAAAGGCCAGATTACTCATAAGCATGTTTGAACTTGCTTATGGGTTCAAATGTAGGTTGCAGAGAAAATGTCATAGAAATCCTCCCCCTCCTTATGAGTAAATAGCCATGTTTGGGCTGTAAGTTAAAAACAGTTTTATTATAGAGTAAAAACTTTCAAAATCTATACAAAACTGAATCAGAATTCTTCTGTGGAGAAAATATGGTCTTGGTTAAGTTGTCTGAGCAGGAATGTGGTTTCTTAACGCTCTTTAAGGTTATAATGACAGCACTGTATCAATAATGACATTATATCTAAATGCTGTGATAACATCTCCTTGATACAAACAGATAGGAACAGTATATTCTACAGAAGAAAACTCAAGCAGTGTTTAGAATATATTGAGTTAAATCCAGACATATTCTTCGATTCACAATGGGAACCAGGATTCAGTGTAGGCCTCCCACTGGAAAAAGCAGATAGAATGCCAAAACTCAGCACAGGTGTGGATCCAGTCCATTTTCAGTTGGATAAGCAAATTTTAAGCAGGAAGGAAGAAATGGAATATAGACTTTAAGAACATTGAATGACAAATAGATGTTGAGTAACTTTCAGCTTTAAAATCTCAGCTATATATAATATATGGATTTAAAAAATCTTAAAGAACATTGTAAGAAAAGAAAATTTTGTTCAGATAATACTGTTACATGAAGTAAAATCCTTGGAATCTATTATCTGATGAGGTGGTTGAGGGGACAAGAAAAATAAAAAAAATATGCTGAATTTTTATAGACAGAATCCAAAGTGCAGTTACATATCTTCTGCTCATGACTGATTTAGCTTCCCACACTACAGGCACTGCTGTTTCAGAAGTCATGCCAAAACTTAGGAGCAGGTTGGATATGGAGAGAGGGAAGGAGAAGGCCAGAATATCTTGCTGTGTAAACAGAAATTAGTAGTTAAATCTGGATCTCTAAATTAAATTATAAGCACACTGGAAGTAAGTAGTTAATATTCAAGTGCAGAAGTGTAACAGAAAAATAAATGTTAAAAAGTAAGTTTTCAATCTGATTTGGTAATTTTTTTGGAATATGCTGAACCTTTGAAGTAAAAATACATATATTTGTTCTGTAAGTGAAAGAATCAGTGGTTTCTCTTCTGTGCCAATTCGGTTTCTGCTAGTAAAATGGATTTAGAACAAGTCTGCTGCTCTGACAAGGCTTAGAATTTTTTTACAGCAAGTAACAGAATATAGAAGGAGCAACATTAAGCAAGGTTGAAAGTAACACTGGTTCCAGCAAAGCTCAGAGAATGCGCATGTTTTGCATATTGAAGCTGCTACCTGAACGGTTCTGATCACCTTGCATCATTACAGTTATCTTTTATGGATTTTGGGAAGCATAGGGGACAGAGTTGGATAACATTGTCCTGCTTGTCTTGGACAGAGTTCAGTGGCAGACTGTGCAACCCTGCTGCTTGCCTGGTTTGGCAAACATCCTCTTATGTGTGTTTCTGCCTTTTACTCCAATCTGAATTGAGAAAATTAGAACTGAGTATTTGAGAAAGAAAACAAATCTGTGATCTGAATTCCTGAGATGTATTTCATTCTGCTGAAGTGAGGATAGAATGTATGATACCTGTGAAAGGATAAAATGTGGTTGTATGATAAGCCTTCTCCTTCAAGAGGTCATACTCCTCTTGGCAAATATGTAAGTAGAATGGAAATTATGGAAATTTCAGATAATTTTTTTAAAAATAAGTCAAATAAAATCCTGAGAAGAGACACGATTATCTGTGGAATTTCTCCACAAAATTTAGTATCTGTTGTCTCTGTCCATGAAATATTATTACAGTTCATTTCGGAGAGAATTCTGCTGTAGACAAATTCATGGTTTTCTCCCCTTAAAATGTTCTGTCTTTCCTACCTTATTTTGACTCTTGTTTGTGAATCATTTCTTCATGAAAAGCTGTGGCAAGCAGGAAGCTTCTGCCATGATCCAGAGCAGTAGTTGTTGTTTTATCTATTAGTTAACATTGTAGTTACGATGACTTTAGAATTATTTGATCTAAATTGTACAGGGAAAGGAGCTGATGATGGAATAAACAATTTTATACCCTACCCTCAAAATTTCCCGATTTTAAAGAAAGTTTTATTTGTATTTAGAAACTTCAGTTTGTAACTTTAAATGTTAGATGTTTTTTCAAGAAAAAATGCTGAATTAGGATTGTGTCATCTGACCTGATACTTTTTTTAAAAAAAGGATTGCTGTTCACTTTTCAAACTACAATGTACATTGTCAGACTTATGTGGAGTTCTGCTAGTTACACAGTTACTTCCAAACAAGTTCCACTGAAACAAATGTTTTTCAGATAAAGTTGGTTAGGATAAGAGCAGTGTTCCCTCTGATTTTCCACCAGTGCTGGGCAGGGGCTCCATTGGCCATGACTGCAGTGCAGCGCTGCACGGCCAGTGACACCCACACAGCTTAGAGGAAACATTGGATTAAGGGCATTAGACGCAGTAATGCCAAAATTGGTCTTACAAGGAGAATGCACACCTTTCTGCTAAAATACACATTTACGCACATATACTTGGGTTCAATGGTCCCTCTAATTTTCAGCCCCGCTGGGCAGAACTCTGGCCTACCGTGGGCACGACTCCCCCCCTCCACAGGGTTCCGTCAGGACTGGAACCAAAGGGGCTGGAAACGATGGCTGTGGTGCACGGGAGCCCTGCGTGGAGGGGTGCAGAGACACGTGTGCAGGCACGCACCTTAAAGGGAACTTGCATATATTAAAAGCAAATATATGTAAGTTACACTCTAAGAAAGTAAACAAGTTAAAAAAATCATATCTCTGAGATAAAAAGGGTAATTGGAAGTTTAATTTTATTGACATAATTGTATCAAAATTGTGGCTGCTGGTTTATTATTTTGTATTCTGTTGATTATTTCAATGGAAATTTCCGCTGATGGTGGCTTAGCAGATAAAAACCATTATTGCAGAAGCAAGTTCACTCAACAGATGTTTCCTTTTCCTTCTTACCTTTGTTTCACCCAGAAAGCCTCTGTAAAGTTTCAGGACAACATACAGGACATTGTTAAACATATGTTAAGTGAGTACAGTTGGGATGGTGATGGTAGAGGGATTTCTGAATTGGAAACTTTCTGTGAATAGTACAAGGTTCTCATATAGTGGAGATAATACCATTGTTTGTTTGTACCTTCCACACACTCTGAAAGTTGGGAAATTTTAAATCAAGCCTGTGGGCCCTAGGTGCATTCTAGTGGGAGAGGACCATCCCAGAACCCCAGTTTAATTCCTGCCTCTACTCTTAGGTAGAACTCACTCTTCTTTGCTATCTTCTTTTCATCCCCCACCCCATCATCTCTACTTCATTCCCCTTTTCTTCACCTCTACTATTGTGGTGCTATTGGTACAGGAAGAAGACAGTCCAGGCTTTTCCACACCACCAAGGAGCAGGGCACTGCCCTACTATCTGGAGGTGTGGGGGGAGGGCTAGTAGTACCCCTAGCATCACGGTGAAACCTACAAAGTGGGACTCCCAAGATGCCAGCCTTCTAGTCCTTTTAGGACATTGGGGCACCAAGAGGGAGCAACTGACAAAGGGGTGAGTAATGACAACGGAACCCCAGATTTGCTACTCCCCATCATCAGTGCACAATCTCTGAATCTGTTGTTCTACTCTTGGATGAAACTGGTAATGGCTGTGAATGGTTGGGTTGACGAGCCATGGAGCTTTTGTCACTTTCTCACCAGCTACTAGGGTAAACATGGGGGATGGATGAATGAAGAGGAAATGCCCTCACCAGTTTACAAGTGCATTCAGAGCCTCTAACTGGAAAAACAGAGGGAAAGAAAAACAACAGAAGGACCCTTCCTCTTCCCTGTATCTTTAGAGTTGCCATGAATATCATCCACACTGAAGGATGATCTGAAGCAAACCATCTTGCTATTGTTGCCGTTGACTCTGTGGTGCACAAAAAGATTGCCAAGGGAATAGGTGACGTTCTGAAGCATGCAGCAGGTATGCTAGCCTAACCCTTCTTCTGGCCCAGGGGACAAAAGTGAAAAATAGATCAATCCAATGCTTTCAGACCTGGAGCAATCCCTGTCTCCCTTCCCCATGTTGGAAAATGGGGACCTGAAATCCTCAGTCCCCTCCTTCCCCTCCAAATAAAGACGAAGGGGACTTCATTGAGGAGGGGGAAGAGGACATGGGAAAAAGTTAACTCCCAGGCTTCGTCTTGCCTCTTGCAGGTAGACAACTTTTGAATTTTAAGGAACAAAGCCATGAAGATCTTGGGCCCCAAATATCTGGAAATCCCTGTCAAGCCTGTAGATTCAGGCCTCCACGAAGGCTCTGGATGCTTTTAAGAAGACCCCATCCACCGATTTTTTCTGATCCCACACAACAGTCAGAGAAATGGGATGCAGCTTGGTTTAAACTGCCGCCTACAGTTAAGAGACTGGGATAGGTTGCAACACTTCTTATGTATCTGCTTTAGTATCTTCTTTCATATGCACAAAGAACAGGGAAGATACCTTAAAAAAGCTAAATGACAGAAGGGCAAAGTCAGCAGTTTTAAAAAGTAAATGAAGCATTAGCAGTCAAGACCATCCACACCACAGTATTCATCATGACCAGCATGGCTCCATCTATACACATGCATTTTGAACAGGAGATCCTGCTATTGGCATGTTTCAGGGGACCCAAATTAAATATGTTATAAGACCACATTATGAGCTTTCATGGTTGGCTGAGCATGAACGGTAAAACAGCCCATAAGGCAATGGTTTCTGCAATCTCTGTTTTTTTCTCCACGAGGGAATTGCACAGGGTCTGACCTTTAACAGCAGAAGAAGGCAAGCAGCTGCTCTGCTGTTAGTCCCTTCAGTACCTTCTTAGTGATGATAAATTCTTGAGAGGTGTGACTAATCAAACTGCTTGGCAGATTACATGTAGTAATGAAGGTACATGCAGAAGCTTCATTTAAACCCTTAATGCACCATGTCCCTCAAACATCTGTCACTAAAATTACTTTTTTGTGATCTCCATTATATGAGCACATAGAATATCAGAACTGGCACAATATTTTTTAATGAGAAAATACTTCATAATTTTTAGACTATATTTATTCTAAAGGTTAGTTCTTCTTTGCATAGGGTACAGGAAGTGATTTTTGTCTTTATTTTAATCCAAAGATTTCTAGGCTGCTGGAGACGGAATGGCATAAATTCTGTATTAGAGATGGGGACGACCCGCAAAAAAGTGATTCGTCCTGCTTCGTGAGCCGTCAGAGTTGACGAAGCATGAATCTCCTCCCCATTAACCAACAAACCACGAATCAATTTGTTGATTCGTCAGGATTTTTTGTCTTTAAAAAAAGCTGACCACCCCCACAGCCTGCCCCCTTCCCACTACCCCTGCTGCCTATCTACCTTGGCTGCTGCAGTCTCTGCCACCACCATCCATGGCAGCCTGCTCCACGATGGCCTCCGCAGTCACCATCCACTGCCGTCTGCTGCGATGGCCTCTGCTGCTATGGCCTGCCTTAAGGGATCTTTGCAAAGATGGTGACTGCAGCTTCCCTGCCTAAGAGAAGCTGCAGCCATCATCTTTGCAAAGGGCAGCCTGGATTCCGCTAAGGGAATCTGGGCTGCCTTTTGCAAAGATGGTGGCTGCAGCTTCCCTGCCCTAAAAGAAGCCATAGCCACCATCTTTGCAAAGGGCAGCCAGTGTCCATTGTGGCACGCCATGGCTGCGGAGGCCACCGCAGCGGGCGGCGATGGATGGCGGTAGCGGCTAAGGTAGGGAGGGGAAGGGGGTGGGGAATAGGCTGTGGGGTAGGTGGCTGTGGGGCTGGCTGGCTGACTGCCTATGGGCCCGCCGATCAACTGATCGGCAGGCCCATAGGCAGAATGGGAAGGGCATTCGTATGGGAGAACAAATAAAAATGGACAAATATTCGTCCCTTCCTATTCATCGGGGTCTCTGGAGGTCACGAATACGAAGGGGCAAATATTTAATGAAGCAGCAATTTTTAACAACTATTGCCATTTTTTTTTTATTCGTCCCCATGTCTATTCTGTATCCTTAGAGCCATAAAAACCTACTTTAAGAGGACAAGGGAATTCAGGAGGTCTGTTTGTTTCTTTCCAGTCTCTTAATATGGGGGAAAGGGTGAAAAGAGCCACCTTGGCTAGATATATTAAGGTTGCTATGGCCATATTGGATGAAAGCTCTAGTATGGTTGCTTGTAGAATATCATGACTCACTCTACTAGGAGTGCAGTTACTATAGCAGTGTATGAGAATTAGAGTCATCCATTTGGATGTGTTCAGGGCCACTACTTGGAAGGTGCTTTCGTTTTGTTGGGCACAGTGGGGTCACTTTAAACGAGATGCACTGCAATAATTGGTGTATTGGTAGTTCAGATGCTGTATGCTGGCTTATTGATGGTGAGGGTTGGCAGCATTTAGCCCACCCTGGAATGAACTGAAGCTTTGGTAAGTGTCATGGTAAGGCTGTTCTCTGTTATGGGAGAAAGATGGATTAGTACTTACTTTAATTTGTTTATTCTCTGCAGAGGAAGGAAAGCATCCTTTACCACCCAATAGAAATAACATAAATGTTGTTAGTGATTAATGGGGCTTTTCATTCCCTGGTGTTTGGACAGACTGAGAAGGGCATGTTCTTGTTTATCCTACCATGATAGATAATTCATAAGGTTACAATTAAAGCTTTCATTGCTCTGTTCTTGTATATTCAGTTTGTTGCATTTATTTTTGTATAGACTGTAGCTTAAAGATGAGATTAGCATTCTAGGGTTGTCCTCTCCTCTATATAATGTCTAAGGCATACAGGGTTGATTTCAAAATACCTCCATATGAGAATGAGAGAGAATAAGCCATGGTAAGATTTTCCTTCCACTGTAGAGAATGAACATGTTACAGTAAGTACTGACATACTTTCCTCCACCCAATTTTGGCTAGTTCCCATTTCTCACTGTAAGAATTGTTTCATAATTGTCTCTAGCCCAACCCCCACTTCCACCCACCTTGAAGCCTTAGGAATATAGGTGATTAGGACAGAGAATAAAATAATTCCAAAATTCACAGAATACAGGTGATCAAAAGCACAAAATTATTCTGGGGTAAGGCTGTGAAAGCCCTGTGTGAACAGCCATGTTTTGAGTTGTTTTCTGAAGCCAAGGAGGGAAGGGGTCAGTTGCAGTCAGGAGAGAGAGTTCCATCACAATGCAGCCGCCACAGGGAAGACCCGGTTTCAAGTTGTTGATCTGGGTGGCCACCCATAACATCCTTGTATGTGAGATGTAGGTGGGAAGGGTGGTCATTTTGAGGGAGAGGAGCTCAGACAAGTAGCAAGGCCTTAGATTGTTCAGGGCTTTAAATGTCAATATAAGCACCTTAAATATCATGAGTAGTATCTGTATTTTCTAATTCTTCTAAAGGACATGGTACTTAACTTGGCTTCAGAGCAAATGGGAAAACTTTGTGTAAAGTAAAAATGTTCCTTTTTTTTTTGCTTCCATTTTCTAGTATTAGCATGTGATAGATGGGGACACTAATAATAACTTTTGTGGACTTCTTTCCACGCCCCTTTTTATGCTTTCAGGTGGATAACATGTTTGTAATTCTTTTTTATGCACATTTCTTGAGCCAAAAGCAATATCTTGTTAAAATAGAATAGTAAAAAGAAAGTGATGCAACGAAAAGTGCAGCAGTACACCTTGGAATAGTATGGTATCCCATACAGTTATTCACATGAAGACGTTTTTTATTATGGAGTATTATATTTTTACAGGTGCTCCTGATAAATGAACTTGAATCAGCCATGCACCAGCTGTACAAACAGCGAGCTTCCCGCCTTGTCCAAAGACGACAAGATGATATAAAAGATGAATCTTCGGAGTTTTCAAGCCATTCAAGTCAGTCCATCTTGAAGGTTTTTATTATTCATTAAACAACCTTGTTTACTTAGTGCAGTTTTAACTTAAACTACAAAGCATGTTTGATTTGAATATGGTTGAAAGAAAGTCAGTTTAAAGAATCTCAGCTCAAGTTCTATGGTGCCTTTTTTGTTGTATGTCTCATGTGATTGAAAACAGTGCCATCTTGCTTTAATTCCTTTCTACAGATTAATTATGTGTGATTATATACTTTAGTTCACTCCTGAAAGCATTTTACAGGATATTCTCTAAACTGGAAAGTCATTAATGCTACTCTACGAGCAATTTTTGTTTCAGTAACAAGGGTTTCTGATGTTTAAAAATTAAAAACACAAACAGTTCAGTTTGCCAAGCCTTCCTTACTTTAAACATTACAAGGATAGAAATAATTATTGAGCTAGCATTTTTGCATTTAATGCATATATATATATATATGCATTGTATATATTATGCAGTTTAGATGGGAGAGAATTAATAAATCATACTATGCCAAAGATAGGTTAAAAGTAAGTATAATATTTCCTGTGATGTTACATTTTCTTTGGTGCCAGACTGGTAGGCCATGTTCCTCTACCAGACCCCTCTGCCTTCTCTTCCTCCTCAGCTCCCAGTTTTGTCTTGCTTTTAATGTGCAGTATGTAGCAACCATTACATATCAAGGAATATCCCACTTCAATGCTAATTGTCTAATACCAGCTGAAAATCTGTTAATTCTTGTTGCTAATTATGATTCACCAAGAACAGATACCTGACCTTTTATAGATGTACTAAAGACTTATTTTTCTTCTCTTTTTTCATAAATGCTGAACACTAATGTCTTCTCTAATACAATGTTTATGTTATGAAAAGATTTTAAGTATTTTTCTGTTTACTGAAAAGTGCAGAATATGTGGTGAGAGTGATTTTATCCTTTTTTATTTACTTTGCACACAATAATGAAGACACTAATATTTGACAAAGTTAGAAATCTTTCCAGAATATAACATCTGTTTTAGCTGTGGGAGTGGATGAGGAAGAGAATAGGCAGATTTACAACTGTATTATAGATATTTTGGGATTTGCTCTCAAAAACACACACAAGTGCAGTCATGATTATGCATTCTGAAACAGGAGATGAAGTCCTAATTTCAGTGTTTGTACTATTACAGATAAAGCACTGATGGCACCAAACCTTGATTCTTTTGGACGAGACAGAGCACTGTATCAGGAGCATGTAAAAAGACGGACTGCTGAAAGGGAAGCTAGAAGGTACAGCAGCACTGAGTCTTCCTTATGGGGCGGGCAGGGGGCCGTGGTTATTCAGGTATACAGCTCCATGGACCATTGGTGGTGGTACCTGGGGCTAGTAGGAGATGGAAGAACAATAGGTTTCTCACTCCTGCCTTTTATTTATTGGAATAGTATTTAACTACGCCATATAGTAGTGGTCTTTGTTGATTAGGAGATGTAATTTTTCCCTACGTAGTTACAGACTTGCAGATAAATAAACATGTATAATAAAGAATCACAGCCTTTAGCTTTCAAGACTTGAGCAGGGATGTTAATGAAAGGACCTTTTAGAGGTCAGTAGTTCATAGGATTGCCATAACTGAGAGGTGATTTAGTGGCACATAACAATAACAAAAATAGATGTGGTTCACCATCCTCATAAAACTGTTTAACACAGCATGAACAGTAGATTGTGGTGATTGGCTTCAACTGAGGTTCCTATCTCTGTTTGCAGCAGAAAAGGAAAGGCTTTTCTTCTGTAACAGTATTTTTTATCCTATCATACAGGAGAGGTTGGTACTCTTATGTTAACATTTTGTTTTGTGTTCCTGTTAACAGAGCTCGTCGTAGACTTGCTAGAGAGCAATCTGGGAAGATGGCTGATCATCTTGAAGGCCTTTCCAGTGATGATGAAGAAACGTCAACAGATACTACAAACTTCAATATGGAACGAGGTTAGATGACCACACCTTACTCTAGAAGTCATCGTAATCTCTAAATCACAATATTTTGTGGAGAATGTATCCAATGATTAGACAGCATGATATATCAGAACTCAGATGGACAAAGTCTTGGCATTCCTGGTAATGCTGAAATATAGCTCCTGGTATACTTCTTTGACTATTTTAGTTAAGGGTGGTGGAAGTTGTAGTTCAGCAACATCTAAAGAGCAACACATTGTCCACTCCTGTTCAAACTATGTTATAATAAAAATCTTACACTGAAGCTTATAACTGTTATCCTACTCCTAAATCTCACCAGTGAATTGTTACAAGTTAAGAAATTCATGTAGACGTTTCCCAAGTCAAGCAACTTAGTGCACAATAGGGAAGGCTTATGCTTAACTTACAGCAATTCTCAGCTGAGATTTATGCCAGTTGAGTTACACCAGCAGGTGTAACTAGTTGGATTGTAGCTAGTGTTCTCTTGAGTGGTATAACTGAAGAAATGAAGTTAAAGGCAGCTTCTGAAAAGTAGATGGCAAAAACCAAGACTCAGTTTATTTTGTTGCAGTGGACTAACAGTTACTTGGGAAACAAAAAGTTGTTTAGCTAATGTAAAGAAGACAGTGATATAGGTAATAACATTTCTTGATAGTTTAGTTGCTTGAAAATTTGTTTAGTAAACAGCATTGCACAATTGCACCCCTGGCCCCTCACCAAAGGAAATCGAGAGGAAGCTTAAATTATTATTTTTATGATAATGAAATGTTTCTATCCTAGATCGCATTTTGAAGGAGTCTAGCAAAGTTTTTGAAGACGTGTTAGAAAACTTTTCCTCCATTGACTGCATTAAGACACAGTTTGAAGCCTGGCGTTCTAAGTATTTATCTTCTTACAAGGATGCTTACATTGGTCTTTGTCTACCTAAGCTGTTAAATCCTTTAATAAGACTTCAGTTACTTACATGGAATCCTCTGGAGGTGAGAAACATTTAAACTCTCAGTGGCACCAGTTCATTTAATAAGGCAAAACCATCAAATGGAAGTGATTATGTATAACGTTGTAATATTAGAACAGGATCCTAAATTAACTGAGAAGCTGTCTTTTTGAAGTATTAGCCTGGTCCTATAATGGAGAGCCAGTGTTGTATAGTGGATCAAATGATGGCCTAGCACTCAAATCCCTGCTTGCCCATGGAAACCAGGGCATGTGGCAGTGGTAAATACTACTCCTTAAATATCTCGTATAGCTTGAAAACCTTGTTGGAGTTGCCACAAGTCTTAACTTCTTAGTCCAAATGTTAAGCCTAAAATAGCTGCTTTGTTCATCTGCTTCGAGTAGAAAAGATAGATTTTGAGAGCCTTGGGCCAGATCCAGTCTGTTGAACGTCTTGAGTAGTGCTCCTTCTCATGGAATCTTGGGTAGGCTGCTGGCTGGCTAGCACAGGCATGTGGGCAGAGAGTTAACTTCACTGCTTTTGGGGAAAGACCCTGAATAGGCAACGCTTATCTCTGCTGTTTTTGATTGCTTAAAGATAGCTTAGAGATGAGTTTTCTCTGCCCTGCATCCTCCCCAAAGCAGTCTCTCCATTCACCACCACCCTAGAGTGGACCTGCACTGATGCCTAGATTGGTTTGGATTTGTTTGCTGCAGCCTATGTTTTCCCTCTTACATAGATGGGGAGACAGTGTTGCTGACTTCCCAAGGTAGGGTAATGTCAGATCAGTAAACAGTGCCTTCTGATATGATCCAGCCTGTAGATAGTTACCTAACTGCCACCTGTGGCTTAAAGAATTATACAGAAGGCACTATAGTGAAGTGGCATTTGCAAATAGGTACTAAAATAAAATATCATGGTTTTAATGTAGCATGCAGTGTAAGAATCCGAGAGAGATTTTTAAATGGATTGTGCTCTGGTTTTAAATGTGTTTAGTATTGATTTAATGCTTTTAATGTAAGACTTGTTTCTTTTTAATATTTGTATACTTACTGTTTTTAGCTTTTGAATATTTTCTTTTTAATTATGTAGGCTGCCTTGGGTCCTTTTTAAAGAGAAAGGTAGTTTAAAAAATATTTTAAATAAATAATAAAACAATAAATAGTGTATATAGTGCTGGCATTGCAAGGACATTCTGACAGTAAAGCATCCAACCTAAACATTTGAGCTTGCACATGTAGGGAGGATTTACACTTGGTTTGGTTGTGTTAAACATCTGTGTGAAAATTGTATTTGTATTCATAGGAAAAGTGCCAAGATTTTGAGAGTATGTTGTGGTTTGAATCCTTGCTATTTTACGGATGTGAAGAGTATGATCAAGAAAAAGATGATGCTGATGTTTCCTTGTTGCCTACTATTGTGGAAAGAGTGCTCCTACCTAAATTAACAGGTATTTGGGAATGATGTATGTTATACTATAGATAACAGTATAGTATGGATACGTCGTTTTATAGTGGTTGATATAACCATATTTTGCTATCTAGTTTTGCAATGTAGTAATCCTTCTTCTGTTTTTTTTCTAGTACTTGCAGAAAATGTATGGGATCCATTTTCCACAACCCAGACATCTAGAATGGTAGCAATAACCCAAAAACTAATCAGTGGCTATCCTTCTGTAGTACATGCAGAAAACAAAAACACACAGGTAAGAATTATTGTTAATGTTATTTGCCAACTGCTATGTGTGGTTGCTACCACTGACATTTATTTTTGTGTTTGTTGGACATAGTTTCTAATTCAGTAAAGTATAAAGAAGCAGAATGGGAAAACATGCTGGTATACTGTATGTGCTAGCTTGTAATTTCATGGGATAGTTTGATGTGCTTTCTTGCAGAGACGTACAATAGTGCAGGGATGGGATGGAAAATCTCCAGCCTTCAGTTGAAATAGCCTTCCTGTGTGGCCCACAGTGTCTTCTCTGACTCTCCCCTCCCCAAGCCCTGCCACTTGTTTACACAATATGGTACTGTACAGTTCCACACTTCTGTATTCCAGGAGGTGTAGCTGGTTAGGAGACAACATTTGAGAACCTTTGTCTCTTGATTCTTACATTCATGTACAGAGTTTTTATCATCCTCTGATTTCATCTCCATCACCCCTTCTTCAGCTGCTTTCTTCACACCATTCCCAAAGTATATATATGGAAAAAAGGCAACACCTTTGATATTTCAAAGCTTTTTTTTTAATCATAAAGAGCAGTGCTAATATTGGAACAGAGCAATGATTTGGAATGATCTCTAGGAGGTATCCAATGGGGGAAGTATAGATTGATTTGAAGTTAAGGATTCAGGGTGGTTATTGATTGGTTGGAGGGTATGTGTGAAAGAGAATTGATGAATTAATGGGTGCATGCTTCTGTGAGATGGTATTGATCATCTGCATGTATGTGAACAAGTGGGAGGACTTTGGGAGACTGAGGAAGACACAAATTTACTAGATATTTGACTCCCCATGCACTTCCTGGAGCCAACACAGTCCTCAGGTAGAAAAAAATCTTCCCCACTCTTGCATTGTTAGATCATTAATATTTTGCTTGTACTGCATTCATCCTAATTTATTCCTAGTATTTCATGTAGTATTGTGGTACTGGAAAATGTGCTCGCTCCCTTAGCACATACACAAGAGGACAAAGTGTCCCTAACTTGAAGAATGTAAAGTCTTTGCTTTACATATCTGAACTGCTACTAGTCTGGATTCCACATGCATTAAAGAATATCTTTAGCAATAATTTCTAATTTACTAGAACTCTCTCATGGAAACATGTAGAACATCAAATATCCTAAAAATCGTTTGTGAGAATTTTTATTTGACTTGACAATTTTAGGCAATTTTAGTTTTCTTATGTTCTTCATGGTCTCTGATTCATACATATGGGTTCTTCTGTGCCTGCACGGACAGCCTCTGAATCTTCCAGAGCCTTAAAAGCCATTAGCTTGCCCTGTCCCAAATTGCATATTCCACCACCCAACAGCTTGAGTGCTCCAACAGTGGAACCATTCAAGAGAAAATTGGATAACCATCTGTTAGATCTGCTCTGATTTGGATTCCTGCATTGAGCAGGGTGTTGGGACTTGATGGCCTTATAGGCCCCTTCCAACTCAATTATTCTGTGATTCTATTCCTCAGTTCCTTTTTGACAGCCACTGTGAGGCAACATAAAACTTTTTCAGAGCATTTTTGTAATCATAGGAAGCAACCAGAAAAGGCTTCTAATGTTGATGGTAGACTACAGATCTAGATTTAGGTTCGTGGTATTTAGATTCATGTGTCAGACCTGGGGATGGGCACAAACCATGTTTTGGTGTGGTTTGGTGAATTGGGCCCCTAAGGTGTTGCATGGGCATCCTGGATTCCCTGCTCCACCACCTCTTACAGGCACCCACCCAGAGGCAGTGCCCTGGGGTTCACTGTCCCGCCTCCTCCTCTATTACTTTATCATACCAATTGACAAAGAAACCATTTTCAAATTCTTTAGAAGGACACTTCACAAGAGTGGTTGCTGCTTCTATAGCTTTCTTGAAGGGAATCGAGATGAACGAAATTTGGAAGGCAGCGACTTGCTCTCCAGCTCATGTTTGCTAAGCATTACAAACTGGATGTCAAGGCAAAGATCGATGCATCCTAAGGCTATGCTTTAATATCATCAGTGTTAGCATGATATCCCACCAAGCCAGTAAGTTAGCTTGTCAGTCACCCACAGAGACCACGAAGAAAAAAAAGATGTTACTAACCTGTAAATGTACTTCTTCAAATTCACACAACCCACCCACTTTCCCTTCTGTCTGCCATGCAGATGTTGGTGTTAGGTGATGGAGCATGTGCTCTGTTGCGAGGGTTGGGTTAACAGCTTTTAGGCTCTGGAAGATTCCGAGGATGTCTGTGCAAGTGCAAAAGAACCCATATATATGAATTACTGTTGCACAGCTGGTTATGGGACAGGTTCTTACAATTGTGGTCCAGTATAACTTTATGTGGATATTTATGTGACATGATTGCCCAACAGGTGCTCCCTGTGGAGATTGTGTCTCAGTACTGCGTAGCTATAATGAAGAGGTGGTAAAGTGGAGCAAGTCCCAGAAGTTATCATAGAGTTTGATAGGTTTCTCTGCCTCTTCTTCTCCTGTCACTTAGTGCTTTCCCTCCTGCCCCCAGTTAAATTGTGACTTATAGTAATTCTAAAAATTACAGCTGCTGCGGCTTCCTCTTCAAAAATACTTTTGAAATACTTTTGAAATAGGAATCATCAGTCAGACCTTCATTCCAGTTGTGAGCAATTTAAAAAAAATGGTAGCAGATTTTAATTAGAAGAGGAGAGCAGTTATAGGTGGTTCAGCTGATGGGTTTAGCTCCAGTAATAATACAAGCTGGGGATTCCTAGTTCTAGCCTATTCCTTTGATGAGTTGCATTTAAATATTAATCTGAAGAGCTTTTTGTGGGATGCAGGCAGCTATAGCAAGGGTAAAATGACAATAAATTCCTGTTAGGTGAGCAAGAATGAATTTGCAGCTTGTAGAGTTTAATCCAGTGTTTGGCTTTGTGAGCTTTTTGTTCAATACATGCTGGAGACTGATCCCCAGTCTTTATTAGAAAGATCATCTGAGTTCCACTGACTTTACTCTTTTATTTTGACTAGATTAACTAGCTACTATAAAGTAGAATAGACATTTGGTTATGTATTCTTCCTTTTTCTGTGTAGAAATAGTAAAATAATAGATAATTCATTAGTTTAAATTAAAGGAAAGATAGTTGAAACAATCTCAGATCCTATCTGATTTATTTAGGGTTAATCTTTACAGGAGGGACGTGGTGGCGCTGCGGGTTAAACCGCAGAAGCCTCTGTGCTGCAAGGTCGGAAGACCAGCAGTCGTAAGATCGAATCCACACAACGGAGTGAGCTCCCGTCGCTTGTCCCAGCTCCTGCCAACCTAGCAGTTTGAAAGCATGCAAATGCAAGTAGATAAATAGGTACCACCACGGTGGAAAGGTAACGGTGTTCTGTGTCTAGTCGCGCTGGCCAAATGCTGGCTCTATGGCTTGGAAACAGGGATGAGCACCGCCCCCTAGAGTCGGACACAACTGGACATTTGTCAAGGGGAACCTTTACCAAATCTTTACAGGAGTACTTGGTCAGGTTTGCTCTAAAATGCACTTTGAAAGCGTTCTTTTTAAATCTTATGTTAAATCTAAATTCTTTCAGACCTTATTAAAAGCCCTCTTGCTTAGAATGAGGAGAACATTAGATGATGATGTATTCATGCCGCTTTATCCCAAAAGGTATGATTGCATTTCTTTTCTAAATTTCATTTGCGTTCTTCGATGTTACAGATTTACATATTGTTTCTGTATTGTCATCCTGTTAGTGATTTAGATCTCCTGTTCTACTGACACATAAATCAATATATCTCTCTCTCTCTCTCTCTCTTTGTTCTTTCTTTTTTTAAAGTGTCCTAGAAAACAAGAACTCTGGTCCTTATTTGTTTTTTCAGCGTCAGTTTTGGTCTTCAGTTAAGGTGAGCAAAGAGTTGCAGGTAGTATCACTGAAATATTCTTTTGCCATGGATAATTTGCTTGTTTTAGGCAGAAGGCATCAAGACTTTAATACTGTGGCCTTAGATCAGTGATGGCGAACCTATGGCATGCGTACCACAGCTGGCACGCGGAGCCCTTTCTGCCGGCACGCAAGCCATAAGTTGCCGGATCGCTACTCCCCCCCTCCCCCCGCAGCCAAACCTGAGCAGGCAGCTGCACCCGCGGTGCTGGTGCCCGGACAGGCGGCGGGTCAGGATCCGGAGCAGCTGGTGCTGGCGGAGGATCTGGAGTGGGGTCTCGAGGCACCTCCGTGCCCGGGATTCCCCCTTCTGCCACCACTTCCGGTGCCACCGCAGCAGCAGCACACAGCCCCCTGTTTTTTGGTGTTTTTGTTTTTTGTTTTTTTCCAGTTTGGGTACGCAAGCCCAAAAAGGTTCGCCACCACTGCCTTAGATCATTATGAAAGTTCTTGGTAGTCCTCTTTTTATGAACTGGCCCCTCCTGAAAGCCTGTCCAGAGGCCATAGGAAAATTGTAAACAGTATATGTTGTATTATGGAGAGGGAAGGGACAACTTGTGCACATGGGGCAAAAAAGAGGGTATTTTAGAAAGTGCTAATGCTGTATATAGTTTAATTGTGGATGCTTAAAGGAAAATACATCCTTGTGTATCACTGTTATAATGTGTTGTATTTGGGAAGTCATTGAGCAAATTGATCATTTCAGTAAACCTCCAAACTTTTCAGTAAACGAACTGAAATGCTATCTGTCCTAATCAAACTGCTACCAAGTTCTAATAACCAGTCTTATTTCTGGGAGTCTCCTACTATGTCTGGTCAGGGATCTTACATTTTATCATGTAGAGAATTCTTAATACTGCAGTGCCTATTTCTCTCCTGGCAGGAATATACACTATTTCATACCGTGTTTCCCCGAAAATAAGACAGGGTCTTATATTAATTTTTCCTCCAAAAAACGCATTAGGGCTGATTTTCAGGGGATGTTTTATTTTTTTCATGTACAACAATCTACGTTTATTCAAATACAGTCATGTCATCTTCTTCTGGTTGCTGCACAATGGTGGAGGGGGGTGGGCTTTCACTTAACTAGGGCTTATTTTTGGGGTAGGGCTTATATTCCGAGCATCCTGAAAAATCCTACTAGGGCTTATTTTCAGGTTAGGTCTTATTTTCATGGAAACAGGGTATTTGGTAGGAGGACTTGATGTTTTGCAGCAAACAAATTTCCATGAAGAGTGTTTATTGCTGGAGAAAAGAAATCAAATGCATGACTTCTAAAAAACAGAAATTAGTAGGATCTACATGTGCTTGCTTTTGACTGGATTTTACTACACGAATAGTTATTATGCTCATTTATATGTCCTCCCAAGCTGAAACAAACTCCAACAATAGAGCTACAACAAGCTAGTTATCTCTACAACATTTTGGGTGGTTAACGTCATGTGATCACTTCCAAAATGGAGATGTTCCTGTTTGTGTTCCTGATGGTTTGCAGATGTAAAAATGGAGATGTTAATACACATCTATTGCTCTAATTTTTGTTGTTGTTTAATATTCCAGTTATTGGGAAACTTTCTGCAGTGGTATGGCATCCTTTCCAACAAAACCCTACAAGAGTTAGCAATAGATGGCTTGCTAAACAGATACATTTTAATGGCTTTCCAGAATTCTGAATATGGTGATGACAGCATTAAGAAAGCTCAAAGTGTAAGTTAACCGATCATTGTAGTATTAATATTTTCAGAAACTATCTTCTGAGACTTTTACAAATGTATCAGAGAAGCAGTGTACCAGTTAGAATATCAAGGGGTGGGCACTGAATATGATTAATCTACATTCAGATCCATCCCTGAAGTTCACCAGATCACCTAGGCCAAATCATTAGCTTTGAGTTAAAGTACCACATTCAAGGATCATACTAGCTTTTTAAATTTCATTAGCCAAATGAAAATTTGACCCGTAAACACAACTCAGCAACACATTAATTAAAGCCAAATCCTAATCATGATAATGGAAATTCAATTATCATTTTGCTGAAAATGTCATGCCCACTGCCCACTGAGCTATTAAAATAAAACTCATACTCCTGTTCTTTAAAATAAAAACTATGAACAAAAAGATAACAAAATATGGCTGATATGTTATTTCTGATACAGCACTACTATTCAGTAATGCAAAAAAGGATATTAATGTTTTATGATTTATCACATTCATACTCGGCTTTTACACAAGTTTGAAGTGGCTTCCAATTACCTTCCACTAAAATGGATAGACATTTTGATAATACAAAATTTTTTGGTCCCTGGCAGTTGATAACACTGTGTATTGTCTTATATGGCTGCTGACAGCCAGTATGATGTAGTGGTTAGAGTGCTGGACTAGGACTCAGACAAATCCTTTCTTCTCAGCATTGAAACTTATTGGGGCAGGGTGCTAGCAGTAATTAACAATATTAACAGCTCTGGATATAGTTAAACATAGTATATTAAATCAGTAGTAATAATGGGAAGTATAACTAAGTGATTAAACTCCCTATAGTCTATAGTCTTCCTCACTGCTGGATAGCTAGATTTGGTATCCTTCATGTAATGTAGAATGCATTAGCAGCCAGGCTGGCCCATAAATAAAATCCGAATTCCAATGCAAGGTGATGCCTTGGTATGGCATAATAAAAATCTGTTTAATTGGAATCTGGAAGTGTTTGGTACTTCAGGCATCGTCTAAGGCAGGGGTCCCCAACCCCCGGTCCGTGGCCCGGTGCCGGTCTGTGGCCTTCGCCGGACTGGGCCGCGGAGACAGATCTCCTGCCCCCCCGCACGCCCACCTGCACAGCCCCTTCATACATGCACGTGAGCGTGGGGGGTGCCCGCCCCCCACGCACAGACCCCTTCCCCCCAACCGGTCCGCGGTGTCAAAAAGGTTGGGGACCCCTGGTCTAAGGGGTCCATTTCAGAACATGTAATTTGGTGTGATACTAAGTAGCTCCATGCATTTATTTACTTAAGCATTTTTTTCTCAAAGAATCTTTTTCTAATGTACTATTTAAAGGCAGACCTTATTTGAGTTTTCATGGTGTAACCAATACATGCCTAGTCAAAAGTAAATACAGTTAAGTTGAGTGTAAAATGTAGCTGTAGTCCTTTGTTGTAAATCTATCTTTTCTTCTCTGTCCTCTAGGTAATCAGCTCCTTTCCTAAACAGTGGTTCACTAATCTTAAAGGAAATAAGACAATATCTCATCTAGAAAACCTTTGTAGATATCTTGTTCATCTTGCTGATACATTATACAGAAACAGCATTGGAAGCTCTGATGTAGAAAAAAGAAATGCAAGGTAACCTGTTTCAATAGTGTTTAGACTCCTGAGATGGATATTATATTTAAATAATAAGGCACTTTGAATTACACTGAGGAAAAAAAGCCAGTGAAGCTGTTTCAAGTCCAGTGTTAAGTAGTTTAGAACATTAGGAGGAGTGTAGTCTCAGTCTGGGTACAGCTATCCACTGTCCAATGAAATTTTTATCTCATGTGGATTGAGCATCAGTTTATTCACCCATATCCAATCCATCGCTGAACCCATGCCTGAATAATACATGACTGGTATCTACATACTGGTAAAACCTGACCACCAAATTCCAGGTGATCACTCCAAGTGACTTTATGGAGGATAGAATGGTCCTGAGGGGGCTTCATAGGTAAAGCAATAAACCAGCTGACCTTCTGAAAACCAGAAGGAGTAGAACCAGTGTGACAGTGTTTCCCATTCTCTTGCTTGCCAGGCGTCCTGAAAAAATATAGTGACAACACATGCCATTGAGAAGTGCAGCAGGGGTGGATTCATCATTTAGGTCAGTGGTTGCCAACCTGGGTCCCCAGACTTCCTTGGATTACAACTCCTAAAAGCCCTTGCTAGCACTGCTAGTGGTGAAGGCTTCTGGGAATTGCAATCTAAGAATGTTTGGGGATCCAAGGTTGGGAACTACTGATCTAGCTCATCCACCAAGGTACTTTTCTAGCTCCAAACCAAGTCTGAATGCATTTTATCCACTTCTTTCCATTGCCTCCTTTAGAAAAGCTAGAATGAGAAGGTATTTATAATCTCCAGTTAACTGTCCCTTCATAACTCTTACATTTTCCTTTGTCTGTTTAAAAAGATTGCTCCTATGCTAAGAGCTTCACTTTTGAAATACATGAATAAAAATGACCCACACAGGAATTTCCAAACTTTGAGAAAGTTTAGGGCATGGAGTACATGGCTTTTACAGCAAATTCATGAGTCGCGCCTGTGTTCTTATTTCACATTCCACTGATATTTACTGTGTTGTGGCCTTGCTTCCACCATGAGAGGACCAGAAGAAAATAGGAAGAGCTCATTGCTACAGCACTTCTCTGTATCAAAGTGACCGTTGCTACATATGCAGGCAACAGTACTACGTATGCCAGAGAGTACACACACACATATACTGTATGGGCATATACAGATTTGTTTACAACTCTCAGAATAAAACTTCATTTACTAATCTCCCATACTGCCCTGATTCCAAATTAGGCAGTCGCTACTTTTTAAAACACCTTGGCATTTTATTTCTGTGTAACTGGTGTGCATATGCCTTTAGAAGATGACTAATCACAGGACATTTGCCTCTGACATTGGCTAGTGCAATACTATTGATGTGTGTACACATTCTCTGATGTATTTTGTAGCTTGTCCTCTCATCAGCCAGATACATTCATATATCGTTCATATAAAAGGAAAAAAATGCTGACATTGTTCATTCTTTTCTCTTTAGGGAGCATATAAAGCAGATAATAAAACTTCTATCAAGTATTCGAGCACTGGACCATGCTGTAACAGTAGCAAATGACCATAATGTGAAAGAATTAAAAATTTTAAGCGAAGGGAAATAAAATTTTGTCAGTTAATTCTGGAATATGAAATCATTCCTGAAATGTAATTGTGTACATATGTAAAGTTTTCTTAATCTGTAAACAACTGATTGTTTTTAATACAAAGTGCATTCTTATATACAGCATCTGTAGTTGTATTAATGTCTTTAAGAAAGTGAAAAGAACACCAGGAAAACGTCCCACCTGCATCTTGTGTACAAAGACTTTTATACCCCTTGGTGGCTTTCTTAACAGAAAGTTCTGTACTGTAAGATGCATTTAACATATTGGATGATCCTCAGATATTTAAACTCCTCATAGTTGTGTTTAGAATAATGGCATATTTTGAAGTCAGAATTTCAGTTGCTGGGATCTGGTAATAAAATTGGAAAAAAATATGTGAATATGATATGACCTTGATAATAGTAAAGAAGCTTCCAAATCAGTGCTCAGTGGTAGAGGTCTGTGTGCTGGTGACAGAAAATGTTCAAAACCGCCATCAGGCAAAAGTATTTTTGTACTTAACATTCAAACAGTAAGTGTGCAGTTGAAGTGAATGTATTTCAAACATGTAAACTAGATTTTCATTCAGGAAGGAACGTTAAAATCTTTATGTATTTTTTAAAAATCAATTTTTAACTGGGAATTATTTCAACTGGGAATACATTCTTACAATATGATTTAAAGTCCCGTCCTCCAAAAATGTCCATGCTAAATATATACCAAAAGTTCCTTACATTGCTTAATTTAAATATTTAAAGAATAAACCTTTCACTACTGATATTAGTTTGAATTCTTAAAAATATTCAGTATTGCCACTGTAGTAGATTCAAGTGTACTCCTTTATACTTGAAAAAAGCAGACATTGGAATACTTAATATTGAAACACTGTATTTTACAATGTTCCTGTCATGTAATATAAAGGAAATATTAAATGTACAGTCTTTTAGACACGAAATCACTTTCTTAATTCCTTACAATAATTTTCAATCCACATGCCTAGCTAGCTTCTATTTCTCAGACTTAACAGTATTAATACTATGAATGGTTTCCATCTATTGTCTATCCACTGATAATAAGCAGTCATGAGCAGACTGAGGATAGCAGTAATGTCCAACAACTTTACATCTGAATCAGCTCTCTTGGGCTGATTTGGATGGAAGCTATGGGAACTGTGCCGTTTCCATTCTGCTGTTACATCCATCCACTGACGGAAGGTATTTTTCAGTGCCACTTTCTGACTCTTCAAGAATTCTATATAATCCCAAATTAGCATCAGATGCATTCTGATTGGTGAGACAGGCAAATGCCTGTGTAAGTGGGTGGTTTTGTTTAGGAACTTGATTTGAAGAAATCAAAGCAACATAGTTGGAAGGTAATAGCATACGTAACATGGCCAGCAAGAAAATTCCAAGATCTTTTGGGTAAAAGGCTTCCAGTGGTGCACCTCACTTGTGCCACTGTCACCAGCTGTTGCAGAAAGAATGATCAGACAGCAGTGAGGTGGTGAAAAGAAAGAACATCTGGGGGGGCTTAATAGGGACCATCTGCTTGGTTAGGGACTCATAGTAGTTCCTGATTATGCCTATTTTCACTGCCAGTCCTGAACTAAGTACTTATAAATGCTTGCTCCAAGCAGTTATGTTCATTTGGGCTGTCACAGAAAAATAGCAGAAGTTGGTATCCAGCTGATGTGTTCCTACAAAAAATGATAAATTTTTGGCACCCCCCTGGTTGTTCCAGAGTCCTAACCTTCAGAAAATTATAGTATTACTGTGGGAAGAAGAAATGGGAAAAACCCTGCTTCATTCCTTTGATGACAGCAGAACTCTGTAGACTATAAGTCTGGATCCTGAATCCATTGTATAGTTGAATTGTATACGAAAGAACGAAGAGAGATGTGTCTGAGTAGAAGTGAATACCAAATAGTCTCTTTAATATCCCAGAAAGGCTAAAGTTAATAACCTTAAACAGTTGTCACTTCATATCACATAATACAAAGATTTAAATGGCAGCACTGTAAAGATACCATGAAACCAGTGAGTGCAAAATGTATAATCCAGCAGAATGAAAGGCAATAATGAAGCTTGATACAGGTTTGAGTCTAAAGAGTAACTGCTTTTGGTAAAATAAGCAGTAACTGCTATTGGTAAAAGGAGCTGGAGTCTACTGTGTTTCCTCGAAAATAAGACAGGGTCTTATATTAATTTTTCCTCCAAAAAACACATTAGGGCTTATTTTCAGGGGAGGTTTTATTTTTTTCATGTACAACAATCTACATTTATTCAAATTCAGTCCTATCATCTTCTGGTTGCTGCACAATGGTGGAGGGCGGGGTTTCACTTAACGGGCTTATTTTTGGGGTAGGGCTTATATCACGAGCATCCTGAAAAATCATACTAGGGCTTATTTTCAGGTTAGGCCTTATTTTCGGGGAAACAGGATAGCAGTATCTGGAGGGTGAAAAGTCCTCCATCCCAGTCAGAAAACTAGAATGTTTCACTGAGGCTGCAATCCTATAACTTGGAAGTGTCACTGACCTCATATACACTGATGGCATCTTTATCATCTGGACTCATGGGACAGAATCACTTGAGAAGTTCTACCAGAACTTGAATGGCTTTCACCCTGTAATTAACTTTGGTCTAGACCAGTCTACAAAACAGGTACAATTTCTGGGCACCACCGAACAACTGTACGGTGAACACATGAGTGCCACATATCAAAAACTAATTCATGATTATACATATTTACATGCCTTAATTATGTGTTTGGGTTACTGTAATGTGTACATAGAACAGCCTTTGGAAAATTCAGTGAGTCCATTTAAGTGATAAGTGATGAGTAACGCTTCAGGATACGAATACTTTTCTTACCATCATAATTTTCCTTATATTTCAGCTTCTGAAAAGATATCCACAAATCTGATGTTTTTAAAATATAATACCTCATTTAGCTTATTTGGAACTGCTTATAGACAGCTGGGAATGTCTAATTCTGGCACATCTAACCTTTGTAGCATTGAGTAACCAACGTCACCCAAAAATAGAATAAAGCGGTGGCTGCAAGAATCAATCTGAAGGTAGTACAAGCAGAACAAGTACCAAGACAACAAGGATGTATGTTATTAAAATGCACTGTACAGAATACAACTGTGTGAAACATTTCTATCCTGCTTACTATTAAAGCATTTCTAAGTAATCCAATACGGAACATGTGAGATGAAAGTACTGTATATCCCAAAGCCATTAAAAATTAACAAAATAAAATAGTAATGCAAACAACAAACAGTATACAACACAACAATTACTGTTCCATAAAGCATAAGCAAATCCATTTTCATGTGCTTGGAGAGCACAATCCTCTTAATATCATTAGGAAAAAGGCCTATCCTGGTGACATACTGAGTGCTACCAGCCTCCAGCGCTTCAGAGGTGGCAGTGGCTGGGTTTTCTGGCACGAGCTCCATGGACTCAACTTTAGGGCTTAAACATGGATGCTTTATGTATAATGGTACCACCGCCCTGCGCTCTCCAGGATGATGACTGGGGGGAAGGCTCCCCTGTAAGTCCAGGGTCCTTCGGGAGGAGAATCGTCACACAGCACTCCTGGCTCCCTTGGGCAGGGTGGGGTGGGGGCACCAGGGGCGGAAGTGGCACCACCAGCAGCAGCTCTAGCTCCTCTGAGGCAACCACACAGACCCCATCTTCCTCCTCTTCAGTTGACAGGGAGCCTCCCACAGCCCTGTCTTCCTTCCTTTTTATCAGGCTCCTGGCTGCCTTGGGCAGGTGTTCCTCGTCAGGCTGCTGCATCTTCCCCTGCTGTCTTCTTTCCCTCTTTCCCCATGCATTCTCAGCCATCTTAAAGGGGCCCAATGGCTTGCCGTGGGCATACCAACTACCTGTCATGTGCACCCTGTCACACATACAAAAACAGAAAAATTGCTGTCTTTCTAGAAAGGCCTTCCAATTTTACAGATGTTAAAGAATAACACAATATTAATGGGTAAAAAGTCAGAAACAAGCTTTCCACAAATATATATATATATATATATATTATTCAGGGGTAAGTTTTCACACTCACCTGTCATCAGGTTTAAGGTTTCAATGCTACACCCCATCCTTAGCTCTCCCATGCAACCAGGTGACGTGAATCTAGAAGAAAGGCAGTAGATTCCACATAATACATTCCTTTCCACAGAGGAGAGTTATGTTGTAAAAGATAAAAACTTGTAATAATAATAATAATAAAAATTGTTGTTCTATGTGCCATCAAGTCACCTTTGACTTATACTGACCCAATGAATGAATGACCTCCAAAATATTCTGTCCTCAACAGACCTGCTCAGCTCTTGCAAACTCAAGGTTGTGACATCTTTTATGGAGTCAATTAATCTAACATTTGTTCTTCCTCTTTTCCTGCTGCCTTCAATTTTTCCTAACATTACTATCTTTCCAGCAAGTTTTGCCTTATTATTTGCCCAAAGTATGACATCCTCAGTTTCTTTTTGTCTGAAGTAGATTTTTCCACGAAAACAAACATCAAAATATAACAGTTAGTTTTTAAGATGCTACAATGTCTTCATCTTCTTTAATTTTTGTTTTGTTTTTGCCTGACATGCTAACACAGATTAACACAGCTACCTCTTCTAAAACTATAAATTGACAGAAACATTATTTACTTCCTTTAAAATTCAAAGGTTATTACACTCTTCTTCACAGAACGTCCCCAGTGGTTAAAAATATATATATCACAGAATCATTACAGTATGATTTTGTTATTGGTTTAAAAGAGGAAGGTTTTTATCAAGTTATTTCGGTCTACATTCATCAAACTAGCCTACAAACCTAATTACACTTCCTCAAAGTTAGTCCTGGATTCAGTTAACTTGCTTTTTCTTAGTACTTGCCTCCCTTAGAGTTGGGCTGCCATTTGTTTATTATTTTGTTCTTTTTTTCCCTCCTTCCAATTTTATATTGTTTGTTTTCAACATTGTAAGCCACCTTGGGTCCTCTTAAGGGGTCAGGGTCTAAATATTTTAAATAAAGTGTACTAATAGTAGACATGCATAGGATTATACTCTTAGAGTAATAATAGAAGAAGAAATCAAATATGTTCAGCAATTAAGTATTTTAAATTTAAAGGTAAGCTGAAATGCATTTTGACATTTCTAGTACCATTAAGGCAGAACTCTTAGAAAAGGGGTCAGACTCCAGTGTGAAAGGGGGCTGAAAACAGACTAGATTTGTCTCATCAGCAGCAATCCTAACGGAAGAGTTTCCTACTAAAAGCCAACCCAGTGGGACTGTCTCATTCTGAATACATATTAATAATGTTATCCTGTGAAATACATTAAAAGGAAAGAGGTTGGAAGTTCGATTCCCCACTGTGCCACCTTGACAGGGCCTCAACTTGGGTCCCTTCCAGCTCTGCAGGTTTTAAGATTATGATGATTTCACAGTTTCACAAATGCCCTGTCAGAGCCTGCCCACCCGCAAAGCCAAACACAAATCTTCAGGCTTCAGTGAAGAATCATTTCCCAGCTAAAAAGGCGTTGCTTTAATAGGATTTCATCAATTTAAGTATGTTAACCCAGCACTTCCCAATTCTTACGTAAGTTGTGCCACATGACACAGCCTTTTCTTCAGTTCTTTATAAACAGACGCACATAACCTGTCCAATTTTTCCTGTTTTCCCCCAACTGCTGATCTTTCAGTGGCCAAGCGCACCAACTGTTCTCCTGCTGCACATTCTTATGTCCGGTCGCCTGCTTCAAAAACCCCGATCTTGCCTTGCTGTCAACAACCACAGGACCCAAGGCATTCCTCCCCCAAACCCACCAAAAGTATATGAGGGAGGGCTGGTTGGGAGTGTGTGTGTTTGTCAAGAGAAAGGCCAAAGTTGAGACTCGACCCATGCGGTGACCACCACGCTGAGGGAGGGACGTTCTCGCCTCGACTAAGGCCTACCTATCCCATAGGGTTTCCTCTCCAGCCACCAAGGTCTATACTATCCCTCCCTCAACGACCGAAAAGAAAAGAAAAGAAAAGGTAACGTTCCCCTTAGAAAGCGGGTGGGGGACCGACCCTCCTCCCTCCCACTACTTCCGGCGGGGGCGGGGGCACAATGCGGAAGCGGTGGGCCTGCCAGAGAGGAAGTGAGACAACCGCCTCAGGCAGCGGCACCAAGAAGCGCCCCTGGAGGTGGCGGAGGAGCCGGTAAGCGAAGCCGGACGGAGGAGAGACAGACTGGAGAAAGACGTCAAGGAGAGCCTCCGGGTTCCTCTCCGCGGCTCTCCCTCCCCTCCTTCTCCGATTCTGGTTTTGGGGTGGTTGTTGTTGTTGTTTTGGTCTTAGCAAGCCTGCGTTCCTCCTAAGCCCTGCCGTCGTCAGGAGGCGAAACCACCCTTCCCGGGCTGGCGGAGCCGTTGAAGAGAGAAGGGAAGCAGTTCCCTCAGTACAAGATGGAGGATTCGTGAGCAGCGGCGACACCCAGACGGCTCACCGCCAGTTTGTCTCCGTCTGTCGCGGAGAGGGCGTCGGGGATTCGAACCGGATCGTCCCCTGCCCTTCCCCGGTTCCCGGAGCCTTGGCAAGGCTGGCACCCCACCCCCCTTTGTCTGGCTAACCGTACATCGAAGAAAGCCTGGTGCTCTGTTTCCTGGAGCCCCATATAAAGCGGGCAAAAGACGAGCCTTTCCCGTTGCTGTTCTCCCCCTCACGCCACCCCGCCCCGACTTCTCGCCAAAGGTGGAGAAAATACCTTTTTCCCTTCTCCGTTGGAGCGAAGGCGGGGAGTGTGGCGGTCGCAGGCGTTGCTCCAGAGAAGTGGCTGAGCCCCCCTTGGATGCCACTTGGGGAAACGGGAGGGTCACTTTTCAAAAAGGAACGCGAGGGCAGGGGAATAAGGAGAAAAATGTCAGTGCAGGCAGCCTTTGGGAAAGAGTTCCCCTCAGTATCTTTCATTTTTAATATACTATTCCCCAGTTACTGTTTTCATTGCTAAAACTGTTGCTTGCGATCATTCTACCATTCCCTGCTGGGCCTCCGTTACTTCTGCCATTACTAATCAGATTGCTGTCCCTTGCGTTTCATTAAGAAATCGATTTCCATACTTGGTGGTGCGGTGTCGTCGTGATATATATGACAAGGGAATACCTAAATGCGTATTGAAAGCAGAGACATTGGTTAATGATGTGTTATGTCTCACTTCCCTGTGCCTTGCTTATTTAACAAATGGATGTTTGTACACTATTAAAATATCAGTATGTGGTGCTAGAGACAAGTTGTATGTGGATGTAAGTCAGATACAGTATGTTGTGGTACTCTATTTGCTTGGGGTTGGTAAATAGCAGATGCTGCATGGTTTGGAGGAGGTACTACTAAGAGCCCCATGTCTTTCCCCCTTGCTGGAAAGGTTGCTTGTGTGCTCCTTGAAAACCTTCCACTCTTAAAATAATTTCTTGCCCTCAGTTGAAATAGAAGAAACTACCCCCCACTGCAGTGTTGAAGTGAAAATCAGCTGCTACTCCAGTTGGTTTCTACAGTTGAGATGTAAGGATGCCATCCACTCTTTTGCTTTAGGCAGCAAAATGACTTAGCTTGGACCTGTTGGTACTTGTAGCAAGGACATATCTGTAAAGATTCTTCACAGATACTTGTAGCAAGGACCTTTATACAGGCCATACCCTGCCTTATCATGAATGGTTATTGTTTAGATACATTTCTGTTTGTGGTTCATTTTTGAAGGATTTATTCTGGGAGATGTGCTGTCCATTTACATTTCACATGGACGAAGAAACAGTGTGGGAGAATTTGGTGATAAATGTGTTAGTTTGAGAAAAGGTAGCTGGAAGTGCTTTTCTGAAATCAAATGTGTTTGAGGATAGACATACTGTACCAGCTTGTTTGCTGAAGTAACAGGCTATAACTCTTGCGAGTTAGTGTGCTTGATGAAGAATATGCCAGTGGCAAATTGGAATAAATACTGTTAGTAGATCTATTCAGGAGCAAACACATTTTATATAGTAAACTTGCCCAGGGCGGTGTTTGTCAGATATAATAAAACTGTACAGATGTTAGTACCTCTTCTGCATGGTGCTGATTCCCTAATGTCCCATAGAAAGCTTGATGTGTAGTAGTAATGGGCGGTAGTAAAATGGAGTACATTTTCTTAAAAATGGAGTACATTTACTCCATAAAATGGAGTACATTTTCTTATTTAAATTCCTTGGGATGTATTCTAGGTGCTGCTGCTGCTTCTGAATGGAGGCACCTGTTAGTCTGATTAATATAAAGATATTTTAATGTATTGTGATAGTTTTACTTTATGAGAGTGTTACTGTTCTCCTGAAGCAATGTTCTGATTTATTTTCTATATTTGCCTCTACAGAAAAAAAAAAGTAACGGCAGCAAATGTGATAGAAAATTGAAACAGTGTCATAATAACTGAACTTAAATGGTAAGGAAATATAAAAACAGCAGATAAATAAATTAAAAAGTCAGCACCTGAAAGTCTGTTAAAAGCTGATCATTTAAAACTAAATAGTGATGAGGACAAATAGGGTTTTTGGTACAAGGTTTGGTTCTCTTAGCACTAGCACAGAAAATAGCCTTCGTCTTGATGCCTACTTACCAAATTTCAGAAACTGAGTGCAGTGGGAGTTTGGTAGACCCTCTCAGAAATTTAACATCTATATAGTAGATATCTTCCTCAAGTTGCAAGAAAGGCAAAATATGAATAAATTATTGGCTGAAATCCTGTTGTGCAACTTAGGTTACATAAAGCTGATCCCAAGGGAGCCTCAGGACCTTTTTCAGAAAATTTTAATTTCTGAAAAATTCCTGTGGCTGATATCATCAGCCCTATGTGACAAAAGTTAAAGCAACAGAATTTCAGCCAGTGAATATTTTGTCACAGAGTCAGAAGGTTTAGGGTCTGAACCAACATGGTGTCATGGTTAGAGTGTTGGACTGAGAATTGGGAGATCCAGTTTCTTTGCCACACTGAGCCATGAAATTCACAGGGTGATTTTACTGAGTCTTGTTTTTCTCAACCTGACATAGTGCACAGGATTCTTGTAATGATTAAGTGGGGAGGAAAGATATGTATTCCACCTTTAACTCCTTGGAGGAAAGGCAGGATGTAAAAGTAATTCATAAATAATAAATGCCCAAGGAATTTTGAATTGAGCTCAGAGACGGTTGGTTACCAATGTGACTTATACAGGGTCAGATCTACCTATTCCAGTGAACTGCCTGGTATTCTGGACCAGCTAAACATCTTGAATTATCCTAGAACAGTGATGGTGAACCTATGGCACGCATGCCACAGCTGGCACGCAGAGCCCTCTCTGTGGGTACACGAGCCATAAGTCGCCATCGAGAAATACTTACCCATCTTCCAGTCCTGAATTTCGGCATTCCCCTCTGCTGGTGCAGTGGTCCAGTGGAGGAGTGCAATGGCGTCCATTACTGGCCTAGCCCAATGGGGGGTTGGAGGACCAGTAAGCATTTCACTGTTAATACTTCCCCTAGAAAAAACACAAGCATTTAACCCTTGCAGTGCAAGGGCAGTTTTTTTTTCTAAACTCAGTATTCAGGTTTAATTGCAGTGTTGGCACTTTGAAACAAATAAGTTGGTTTTGTGTTGCATTTTGGGCACTCGGGCTCAAAAAGGTTCGCCATCACTGTCCTAGAAGGCAACCTACATGGAACACATAATCTGAACTGGCAGTAACTAGGACATGAGTGCTTAACGCCAGTTGCATTAAATAACTTGATACTTACTTGCAGCCTTTGTCTCATTTTACCTGTGACTATTCATATTTTCCATATAACTGATTATCTGTTACTACTATTCTGAATTAGATTCTTTCAACTGATTATGAAGCAATTTCTTCACATTTATGCACTGACTGTTGATTGGTAAGCTTATAGAAAAAAACAGTTACCGGCTGTGGACACAAATACAGAATATTGCAGCTCTGTCACTTGAATAGTCAGTTGAGTAGTTAGTTCCACACTGCTTTGGAGTGAATGTTTCTGAATGAGAAGAAACACCTATTAATCAATTATTAATTTTAAAAAAAATTGTTTCACAGTTCTACCACTGACAAAGGAAAAATGGCATTCAGTAAAGGGTATCGAATCTATCATAAATTGGACCCACCACCATTCAGTGTGATAGTAGAAGCCAGAAACAAGGAAGAATGTCTCATGTTTGAATCTGGAGCTGTGGCTGTTCTCTGTAAGTATACGAACTCTGAATATAAACAGATGGCTTACTTAGTACAAATCATAGTAGAGAAACATGGAAAGAGATGAAGAACTGGAGTTTACTGTATCTGTTTTGCAGATACAGTAATTGCTGGGTATTTTCTAGTCTTTTATCTTACAAAGTGTTTTACCTTGCAGCATTTTTCAGGGTCACGCTTAATGTTTTACTTAAAATACTACCTTGTATAATGCTTTTTGTCAGCACTGTGTTTTTTTTAAAAACTTCAGCTGCACTCGAACATACCACCCAACTTTGATTTAATGTTACAGAAGGAAATCTTGAACTCTTCAGCTCTCTTCCTTCTCTTTAGCAATGTGAAGCAATTAAAAGCCATTCTTGCTTTTGTCTTTAAACATAGCGTTATCTTTGAAATTTGTCAGATTTTTAAAAATCTTAACTATGAACTTTTGAAGCAGGCCAGCTTTAAACATAGTCAAGGGTTCTGATACAATGCTAAACTGTGACTAATTCAAAACAGAAGCAGGTATTTCTGAACTCCTTGCAGTCATGCTGGAAGAGAAGATTGGAGTAAGCATGGGTGCTCAAGGTTTATCCATGTAAGACTAAAGCATAAGTTAGAGTGATGTCTGAAATAAGTCATCTTTTCAGACAGTGACTTGCAGTAACTTTGGTATGGTTTTTCAAACACAAAAGCAAACTACCTTAGAATGGTTGTTGTGGGTTTTCCAGGCCGTTTGGCTGTGTTCTTAAGGTTTTTCTTCCTAACGTTTCTCCAGTCTCTGTGGCCGGCATCTTCAGAGGACAGGAGTCAGAACTACTTTAGAATGGTTGGTTGCTTTGTCCATGTGCTTAGAATAACATGTTCTAGATACAGTCACTTCCAAAGACTGAGCAACAGCCTTAATTATGATTTGACCGTTTATGTCTCACTCCCACCTTGATTGGCATGAGCAGTGGTCTGCAGTTTGAGACATCACACTAAACCCTTGTTTGGCTTCTTTAAGCATATATTGGTGAGTCTTGTGGAAATGTTTAAGCATATTTTGGTGCGAACTTACGGAAAAGTTCCACTGATTCAAATAGGCCTCCTCTAGTTGTGACTTGCAACACTAAACTAAAGCAAAGTGTGGTCTGCATATGTCTGCATAAATTAAACTGGGGTGATTTGTATTAATTTTCTATAATCTAAATGTCCTTTTTTAAAAAAAGCAAAAGGCAATTTAGTTTTGCCAAATTTTGTTTTGATTACTGTTTGTTTAACTAAGTGCAAAAATGATACATGTTGGCCACTAAAGTTGGTGCCTTGATAATATGACGTTGTTACAGTGTTGTCACAATCAAAATCCATAGTGCAAGATTGCTTGATTAGTAGAAAAGTGGAAACAAAACATAAATGAAGCATAACAGTGATGTGTTTGACACTCATAAGCTATAGCTGAAAATGTTGAAACACTATAGTAGCTGAAATCCAGTTGCTTGGCATAGTAAGTTGCACTAGAGGAAATGGGCCTCCTCTAGTTGTGACTTGCAAAACTAAAGTAAATTGTAGTTAGAGTAGGCCCATTTGAATTAACAGAGTTGACTGAGGAGTCAACTCACAAAATTCCCACTGAAAATTCCCCTCCAAATTCCCAGTGATTCAATGGGACTATTGTAATGCAACTCACTACAATAAGCAACAGGATTTAAGTCACTGAGGTGTGACTATATTGTGACCTCACCAACAAATAATGGAAACATCAAAAATTTTAAGTGGTGGTGATGCTTTGCTAATGACCATAATCATAGTAATACTCTTGTTAAGAGCAACCAGTTGTTAAGCAAAAAGCTAGAAGAGATATAATAAAACAATAATCTTAGATCTGCAGACCTGGAAGGGACCCTATGGATCACTGAGTCCAACCCGTCTCAAGGAAACACAGTGGAGAATCGAAGTCCCAACCTCTGACTCCACATCCAAATCTCTAAACCACTGCTCTATCCAGCAGTGTTCATGGGGAAGAAAAAAAGGGATATATTTGACTATAACAAAGCTTCAATCTGCATTTTGTAGCAATCTTAAAATGGGGAGGTGTTGCTCAGACATCATGTCATTAAACTATCCTTGATGTAAACAAAATCTGAGATTTTACCACAGAGTATAGCAAAACATTTAGATCTTCCCTTTTTGGGAAAAAAATTAAAAAGCAGTTATTTGAATCTACCTCTAACGATAATTGGAATGTGCAGGTCTCTTGCAAGAAGAGCAGGATAGAGGAAGACTTGGTAATCCTCGTATTAGCAAAGCTGGAGATCCTGTGTAATCTAAAATTAAAATCATTACAAGATAAATTGGATAGTCTTACCTACTTTTGAAGAGTATGTTTATTCTCCTTAGCCACTCCCTTCGATTTGGTTTGTTAGATGATATAAAATTGTGTCTTCCCTTGTTCCCCATCTTCAATATATCAAACTACAGTATTCTCCAAAGCTGATAAAATGAATTTAAGGTAGATTGTTATTCTATGCTCATTCATCAAAACCGTTTTGGCTAATATGTTTGGCAGAGGAGGAGGTTAGTATGTTTGTTTGTTTTTTACTTAAAGTCTAGGAGCTAGGGGAAAAAGATACTCAGTGCATTGAAAAATGTGCAGCCTTTAGTTCTGGCTTTTTGTGAATTCTCAATAGACAAGATCTTTTTAAATTTTTCCTCTTGTATTAGTGACATGTCTACGAGCAATTTTAGTGAAGGACAAGATGCTTCCAAAAAAGAATTAATTCTGATATTCTATCTATGGTATTTATGAGCAAGCAGCTTTAACAAATCTCTCCTTAGTAATTCTACTGAGATAGGGGTTTTTTACTAGACTTTATATCATGAAAAGAAGATAAGCTTTCCCCCTTCTTATTTAAAGGAAAGCAGGGTATGGGATGGCAGCCTTGCCTGGCTTATCTGGTACAAGATGTCAGTGTGTTGTGGATGTAGTATCATGAACCTCAGCATTTACCACATTGCTAAGAATTGGCAGCTCTTAATATGAACTTAGATTTAAAATGTATTTAATACTTCTGTTAATGCATACTTAATATCTACAGTCAAACATTTAAATTATGGATGTAGCTAAGTGAAAGAATAAAGTCTCTAGGGCTGGCGTAACTTCTCTTGAATATAAGTGGAAGTGTTTAGAATAGGAAAGAAGCATTTTCAGTAGAGGAATATATGGTGCATTTATATGCACCATATATTGTCTTCAAAAGACAGTGTCTTCAAAATTAGTAATAGACTCACTGAATCAAATCCTGATTGGGAAGTCAGTTTACTTCAGTAGGTGCTTTCTTTTTCTTGGAGACAAACTTGCCAGACTGCTATCTTGATAAAAATATAAGAAATGTGTGACAAATGGGATCTGGCATTACTAAACATACAAACATAGATTGTATAACATTTAATTTTTTACAACTGCTCTCTATCCAAATTAATGTTATTTAATTGCTGAATACAAAATTTGTTTTAAAAGACTCTGAATGGTTCTGAACACTGACCTGATTTATGTCATTCCTTTAAAGTGGGCTTTAAGTTAAGTGTACCATAATTACTTGAGCTTTACTGAACTTAAAAAGTACAGTCAACCCTCGACTTACGAACTTAATCCGTTCCGGAAGGATGTTCTTAAGTCGAAAAGTTTCGTAAGTCGAATCAGCATTTCCCATAGGAATGCATTGAAAACCAATTAATCCGTTCCGGCTGTTTTTGGTTCTTAGGTCGAGGGGCGGTTTGTAAGTCGAAGCATTAGTTCCCATAGGAACTAATGCAAAGCCAGTTAATCCGTTCCTACCACTAGGGGCAGAATTTTTTTCCTCTTTTTTTTCCTTTTAACCTAAGATGACTTAGGTTAAAAAAAAAAGGAAAGAAAAGAGGGAGGGAAGGAGGGAACAGACACCTTTTCAACAGAACACCTTGAAAGTTCAAATTTCGTGCTTTCCCCGCCTCCCACGCGTTTTTTTTTCGGTTCGTAACTCGAAGCAAAGTTCGCAAGTCGAGGCTATATTTTTCTATCAGAGCAGTTCGTAAGTCGAAATGTTCGTAACTAGGGCCGTTCGTAAGTCGAGGGTTGACTGTAGCAGTAATGATTGGATAGCTGTATTGAAGAGACTATGCTTGTTTTAATCTTCCAACTCAAACCATCTGATACAGATATATTGCTATAAATCTGATTCTTAAAGGTATATTAATCCATGTGTGCTTGAAGAACTGAATTATGGGCAGCCTTCAGCATTGTAGTAGGAGGCCACACAATGTACTTTTCCTATTCTCTCAACTGTCATGAACCCCAAAATCTGCACCAAAGAGCAGATTTCGGGAATGCTGTGGGCTGCAGGAGCAGAAAAAAATCAGTTCCACTGATTGGCCCAGTTCTGTCAATGAATGGACACAATACATTTTTAAGATTATATTATTCAAACTGTTATAATAGCAAAGTAAAGGTGGTATGGGGGACTCACTGTACGTGTCCATTAGGTATATCACAGACATAATTTCAACATTTTATAATAGTGGCTAAACACAAACAGCAGCTAGAAATGTCATGTTTCATTGTCCATTATTGGTTAGTCAGTATCTAGAACATCAAGAATCACCACTTTACTTGTTAAATCCTTTTAAATAAGGCTGGAAACTGCAATGCTAGAATGAGACTTCTATTAGCTGGCATGCTTATAACATTACAGATTTGTTCCGCCATCTTCTGTAAGTCTGATTACTGCTACTGAATGGGAATCTCACTGTCTCTCTTGCTATCGCTGTGTATAACGATTCTGCTTTATCATGCCTGCAAGATCTTGCTTTGACACAGCAGGATTTCAAGAATACCAGTGTTGCTGTCATTAAGTAAATAAAAGCAAATTCCCTACATCCTACGAACACTCGGAATCATTGTTATTTAAATACATATCTGCTGTTTTGGAAATACTTTTTTAGCTTATTCTTGCAGTCTCAAAAGCATCTACTTGCTAAGTGAAGAGGTTTTCATTTGTTGTATGCAACAATCATTGAAGATGAAAATATTTTATTTCATATATGTTTGTATAGGCTGTTTGAGTGCCAAAAGTAATTCTTCTGCTGTTAGATTATGAACTGGAAAATAACTTAAATTGTCCCTGTTTTCCTTTCTTGTGCTTTGGTTCAAACTGTAAACATCAGATCTGTGTTTTTTATGGACACTTTGCCTTAGGCTTATGCTATTGATACAAATAGCAATAGAACTGTCACAGTTTGTGGTATTGTTATGGTGCTTTGTGAACTGTGCTGCAAGTACAGTTTTTCCCCCAGTAACTTAGATAATATGATTTTCTGTAACTGCCAGCAATCATGCAAGGAAAGAGCTGATCTAGCAGGAGGAGGCAGGACAGGATGTTGCAGCAGTCTTAATAGCATCCTGTGCATAGACAGATGGACAATGACACAAATGTTTCAAGATTAAAAAGAAGGGTGACTGGGTTTTTGTTTTGCCTAAATACAGTAGATAGACTCTTTACCTCAGTCCTTCTGAATAAGCCAGTATAATTTCCTTTCCTACCTTAAAAATACAGAAAGACAAATAATTTCTCCCCAGTGTTTTGACCAGTTACACCTACTATTACTTCACACACAATAATTAGTTACAATCTTTTAATGTATCCAGGATTCCTTTATTTACCAGTAGCAAAACTACCCTTCTTTGCATGAGTAAGAATAGCCATTATAGGGCGATATATTAAAGATTTCGACCAACATGTAAAGCTGATAGACTGTTTCCACTTGTGAACTGTGTGACTTGTAGCATGTCTCCTACCTTCTGTAGGAGGCATAGCTTTTGATCTGGGCCAGTTAAACCTTGCCACCCCCTTTACATAGCCCTAGAGCTGCTTCTTTCCATTGTTTGCATTGAGCTAGTTATAGTTAATATATTAGAACCATAACTCAAGGTCTAATTGTAGGAGAACGCAAAATTCTCTTTCTCTCCGAGATGTGGCTCCTAGCTCCTGACTTTGGTGCTTTGTTTGCTTTCAGTCTTGGATGTTTCTGGCTTGGACTCAGCTACTTCTATTGTAACCTTTCTGTCTTCTGCTCTGGAGTCTCATTTGCTCCCTTTCCAGCTTTTGCTTGCTGCTTTTTGGCAAACTGGTTTCTTACAGATTACTTGTAAGAGTAGATATTGTTCTAAGTAGTAGTTGTGTCCCAAGGCCTTCTGGGACACATAAAGGTTCATGGGAGGGCTGTTTCCAACTCCCATTAGGCTGTTCCATCCACAATAGCACTACCCTCTCATACACCCGAAAATTCCATCCCTAATTATCAGGCATGCATTCAATATACAGTCATGTGAAAAAGAAATACACCGTCTTTGAATTCTATGGTTTTACATATCAGAACATAATAAAAATCATCTGGTCCTTAGCAGGTCTGAAAATTAGGTAGGTACAACATCAGATGAACAACAACACATGACATATTACACCGTGTCATGATTTATTTTACAAAAATAAAGCCGAAATGCCATGTGTGAAAAACTAAGTACTCCTTATGATTCAATAGCTTGTAGAATCACCTTTAACAGCAATAATTTGAAGTAATCATTTTCTGTATGGCTTTATCAGTCTCTCACATTGTTGGGGAGGAATTTTGGCTCACTTTTCTTTACAACATTGCTTTAGTTCATTCAAGTTTGCAGGCATTTGTTATGCACAGTTCTCTTAAGGTTCCACCACAGCATTTCACTTGGGTTGAGATCTGGATTTTGACTGAGCCATTGCAGTGCCTTGATTCTTTTCTTTTTTGGCCATTCTGTTGTAGATTTTCTGGAGTGCTTGGGATCATTGTCTTGTTGCCTGACCCAATTTCAGCCAAGCTTCAGCTGTTGGACAGATTGCCTCACATTTGACTCTAGAATACTTTGGTATACAGAGGAGTTGATAGTTGATTCAATGACTGCAAGGTGCCCAAGTCCTGTGGCTGCAAAGCAATCCCAAATCATCACCACTGTGCTTGACAATTGGTATCAGATGCCGATATGCTGTGTTTGGTTTTCGCCAAACATGGTGCTGTGCATTGTGGACAAACATCTCGACTTTAGTCTCATCTGTCAAAAGGACACTGTTCCCAAAGTCTTGTGGTTTGTCCAGATGCAGCTTTGCAAACCTAAGCCATGTTGCCATGTTCTTTTTAGAGAGAAGAGGCTTTCTCCTGGCAACGCTTCCAAACAAACTGTAATTGTTCAGTCTTTTTCTAGTTGTACTGTCATGAACTTTAACATTTCACATGCTAACTGAGGCCTGTAGAGTCTGAGAGGTAAATCTTGAGTTTTTTGCAATTTCTTTGGGCATTGTACAGTCTGACCTTGGGGTGAATTTGCTTGGACATCCACTCCTGAGAAGATTGGCAACTGTCTTGAATGTTTTCCACTTGTGAATAATCTTCCTTACTGTAGAATGGTGGACTTTAAATTATTTGGAAATGGCCTCATAACCCTTCCCAGATTGATAGGCAGCAACAATTGCTTCTCTACAATTGCTTCTCTTAACACACACCTGAATGCTTCAGATCAGCAAACTGCTAAAACTTCAGCTTTTATAGAGGTGGTCAAACTTGCTGATGATCATTTACTCAAGGGCATTTGGTTAGCAGTACCTGGCTGCTCCTTAGCCTCTTAATTCCTATGGAAGCAGTAAGGATGTACTTAGTTTTTCACAAATGGCTTATCCATTTTGGCTTTTTTTAAAAAATAAGTCATGACACAGTGTAATATGTCATGTGTTCATCTGAGTTTGTATTTACCTAATTTTCAGACCTGCTAAGGACCAGATGGTTTTTATTATGTCCTGATATGTAAAACCGTAGCATTCAAAGAGGGTGTACTTTCTTTTTGACATGACAGTATAAACATCACCTTGTCAATTTTCTGTAACAACAAAAAACCATCAAGTCAGTTCCAACATTTTGTAATTATAGGGTACTTAGAAGGTTTTATTATTTCCTTCTTCTGGGAATGCTCTGGGACTGGCTCTTCTCCAGAGAGGCACAGTGGGAAATTGAACTCCTGATTTCTGGTTCGGTAGCAAGGTATGCAGCTCAGTGAGCTATCTTGCCTGCTTGATTTTCTTTCTGCATGCAGTAAAAAAAAACACCACAATAAGATTCTGGCCAAATATGTTTAATACTAGTATTACTTAGATACCCTGGATCTTTAAACTGTTTAGAGAACAAAGAACTATGAAAGTAGTTCTGACTATCAAAAGAGGATCAATCAAGACAATTTTTTAAAACAGTAATGTAGTAGATAGACGTGTTAATCTGTTGTAATAATTTATGCCAGAAATAGTCATGTAGCATCTATAAGAGTAACTAAGGTAAAGGTAAAGGTTCCCCTTGACAATTTGTCCAGTCGTGTCCGACTCTAGGGGGCGGTGCTCATCCCCGTTTCCAAACCGTAGAGCCAGCATTTGTCCGAAGACAGTTTCCGTGGTCATGTGGCCAGCGCGACTGGACACGGAATGCCGTTACCTTCCCACCGTGGTGGTACCTATTTATCTACTTGCATTTGCATGCTTTCGAACTGCTAGGTTGGCAGGAGCTGGGACAAGCGACGGGAGCTCACTCCGTTGCGTGGATTTGATCTTACGACTGCTGGTCGTCCGACCTTGCAGCAGAGAGTCTTCTGTGGTTTAACCCGCAGCGCCGCCATGTCCCATAAGAGTAAATAGTTCTTATAGTTTTATAGGTTTTTGTGTGTCTAAACATACTTCTTCATATTATTGGAATGGCCATGTATCTAGGCAGAGTATAAGTTTAGCCAAGCTTAAGTCAAGCTAAGAGACTTTTCAAAAGCAGCTTGGGCTATGATACAGACATAGTGTTTACTGCTTGAATTCCCTGATGCGCCCAAGCCCTTGGGTGTGCCTAAAGTAGTTCTTCAGAGTTCTGATTGTTGTACAGTGGACCCTCGACGTACGCACGGCTCGACGTGCGTACTTTTCGAGGTACGGAATTCTCTGGCCACAAAATTTCCAATCGACTTGCGGCCGGAGAATCGACCTACGGACCGGAACGGGGAGGTGGGGAAAGCGCCAAATTCAAATTTGGCGCTTTCCCCGCCTCCCCCTTCCAGTCCGTAGGCTGCCGATCGTGCCTCCGGATGCCTTCCAGGCCTTCCCCGCCGCCATGGGAGGCATCTCGGAGGTCCGCCGCTGCCGCCAATCGTCCCTCCGAAGCAGCTTCTCCTTCCTCCTCCTGCGCCGCTGCCGCACGCCCCGTCCACGGAGCCCCTCCGACCCGTGCAGGGCCTTCGGCGACGCTTACTCATGAGTAGACCCGCGCCAGGGATGGGCAGGGAGCGCACCGGCTTCTCCGGAGGCACGATAGGCGGCAGGGGGGGGGGACCTCCGAGATGCCTCCCATGGCGGCGGGGAAGGCCTACTGAGGTCCCCCTCGCCGCCGATCATGCCTCCGGAGAAGCTCCGAAGCACGATCGGCAGTGAGGGGGACCTCTGGACGCCTTCCCCGCCGCCATGGGAGGCCTCTCGGAGGTCCCCCACCAACGCAGGCTTTCCCAGGGTGGACCGGGCCTACCAGGGAAGGGCTTCCCCTGGTAGGCCCGGTCTACTCCCCGGGAAAGCCTGGGGAGTAGACCAGGCCTACTGGGGGAAGCCCTCCCTTGGTAGGCCCGGTCCACCCTGGGAAAGCCTGCGTCGGCGGGGGCGGGGGACCTCCGAGAGGCCTCCGGCAGCGGTGGAGAAGCCCTCAGAGGCCTCGGGCAGTGGCAATGGCGGCGGCGGGGGACCCCTGGAAGGCTTTGGAAAGGTAAGGTCTGTTTATTTTCATTTTGTGTGTGTGTGTGGGGGGTTTCCTGGGCCGGTTACGGATTAAATGGTTTTCAATGCATTCCTATGGGAAATGCATATTCAACCTACAGACTTTTCGACCTCTGGCCACCGTGCCAATACGGATTAATTCTGTAGGTCGAGGGTCCATTGTACCTTGGTATTTGTAGTGAAATATAAAAGTATATATGAGGTTGCAATAAATGGTTGGTTCAGATGAGAACTATATTGTAGAGCAAAAAAAAGAGTCTCACAATTATGCAGTCAGTTATATAAATCAAATTGTTTGTTTTGCTGCTTAAATTTTCAGAACCAGGAAATGGAGCAGTTATAAACTTTATTCAAAAGCAAAATTGTTTTGTCAGAACTCTCAATTCATAACATTTATTTAAACAGCATCTGCAGAGAAAGAAGCAATCAAGAATATGTATTCCAAAGTAATGGATGCGTATGGACTTCTAGGTGTGTTAAGATTAAATCTAGGTAAGTAAAACATCTCAGTTGGTATGGTGGGCCTTCTTCCTCTTTGTTTTCATTATTCTTGCCTTCTTTCTGTTGATAGCATGATCTGTATATGACTGCCATGTTACAGGGCAGGAAATTAATGGCTCAGTCTGTATGCATAGCAAGATATTCTGGCTTTTGTTATTTGTTGGGCTTTTCTGAACAGCCACTTCCTTGTCCCCTTGCACTACAGGAAAACTTTTGAAACATTGGTGTCTCAGATATGGCACATTGGAGTGGGGTTTAGGGTTGGGTTTCCATTGACACATATCTTTGAGTGAGTGCAATTAACTGCTTAGCTTAGGGAGTGTACTCCTGCCTGTTCCAAGTTACATGTTATCTTCTGTTGCCTTTAATCCCATCAGGCACGGAAGAATGCTTTCACAGATGGATTTTTTTTTCTAAGTTTATAAAATGTTGTTGTTGTAAGGTTTACAGTAGCCTATTTCTTAATGCATATTCTATTAGTAACAATTAAAAAAAATGAGAAGCAGTATGTTCATTCTAGAACTAGGTATAGTGACATCCCTGCATTCATTCTTTTAAAAGGCTATCCATAATCCTTCTAATGTTTGTGTAGTTTACTCTAGCTATTTGGCAAAGTATTAGGGTGTATCTTTGTTTCGCAGTTGTGTGTGTGACTGGGCATATGACCAAGACATGCCTTGACACCTTGAGTTAGCTAGAGCACGTTATGCAAGCCTGTTGTGAACATTAATGGGATTCTGGCAGCTATTTCAGTTTTTATGGAAATTTTATGGGCCAAAGAAGTGGACTTGTCCATGAAAGCTCACGTTAAAATATAGCGGTTAGTCTTTAAGGTGCCACAAGAATTTTGTCTTCTGTATTTTTTCCCCATTTTTGTTTTGGTTTTGCCTAATATGAGAATTCAGTAGCTAAAAGGTCTCATGCACTGAAGTAAACTTTTTAGAGTTATGCAAATTGGTTAGTGAAAGTATGTCTTGTGAAAGTTTGTAATACACCAGTTGTTAAGTGACATTTATTTCTTCCAGGGGATACATTGCTACATTATTTAGTCCTTGTCACTGGATGTATGTCTGTGGGAAAGATACAGGAATCTGAAGTTTTTCGTGTCACTTCCACTGATTTAATATCTTTGCGAGTTGACCCATCAGATGAAGAACGCATCTCTGAAGTGCGCAAAGTTTTGAATTCAGGAAACTTTTATTTTGCATGGTCTTCTACTGGTGTCAGTTTGGATCTTAGTCTAAATGCCCACCGTAGCATGCAAGAACAAAGCACTGATAACAGGTTCTTCTGGTGAGTTGTTATATTTTAGGAGTTCTGGCACATCATCTATAAATCTATCTTTTGAATTGTCAAGTGTTTTTTTTTTTGGGTGTGTGGTCACTGCTGTATGTGTTAAGGTACTCATTACAATTTCACTTTCTTGATATTACATTTCTGCATATAAAATCATGAAGTAAAAATGTGAGGAAAATACCAATAAAAGAAGAGACAGGAACTTGATTGCTTCCTGTTACTTTTCTGAAGACTAAGTCAGTAAAAGAACAGCCCTGCCGTCTTGAATTGTGGGTAGACGTTCTGTCCTTAAACACGAGGACATACAGTATCATTTAGAAGAAAGCTGTTTGTATCACTGTTATTCAGAATTCTGATACTGAGACTGTGTTAAATGTATTTAGTTCAAAAACTAAAGGAAAATATTTGCATTTCCATTTCATAAGATATAATAGATTCACTGTATTCATTCTGAAATAACCCATTCCAGTTAATAAACAAGAAGGAATGAAACCTTTTGGAAATCACACTTAGCTGTTCTGGGAAATGCTGTTGTCCTACTAATCTACATGTATACAAGGGAAGTGAAAACAGTTGCAAATAATACAGTAGAAAGTTAGTAAAGCAGTCTCTTGCTTACCGTCCCTCACTCTTGTGTGTCTCTTATTTAATAGAATTTTTGCAAGACTTCTATAATGCTGTTTAATATTAAATGTGCTGTACTATGTGAAGGTATCACTTCTGTGCATGTTTATTGGAAGGCCAGAATTTGGCGCAGGGCACAGAATTTAACATATAAAAACCTCAGTACATTTAGAAACCATTTTTTTTTAGTCCTCACTGTTCCAATGGTAGTCCCTACTGCTATTTTCAGCAAGATTGGTCAGGGATAGAGATGCAGTGTCTTGCTAGCTTAGTGCTTCTGTTTTTCCTAGTCAGAGGGAGTATAATTATGCTGGATAAACAGACTTTATAGTTGTATGTTTTCTGAATCTTGCATCCAATATCAATTGTCTTGTATTCAGTTCAAATATACTTTCTGGATTGAACTTATTTTATTATGGTCAAAAACCAGCACTTAGATATGTATGACATGTTTTCCACCCTGCTAATCTATTTGTCTTCCAAAGTTAGTGCTTTATAGTGATACTCTTATATTTGTTCAACTAATTCTAAACTGAACTACTTCTTTGATAGGAATCAATCACTGCATTTGCATCTTAAACACTATGGAGTGAACTGTGATGAGTGGTTGTTGCGTCTCATGTGTGGAGGAGTAGAGATTAGAACAATTTATGCAGCTCATAAACAAGCAAAGGCTTGCATTATTTCACGACTAAGCTGTGAGCGAGCTGGGACCAGATTTAATGTTCGAGGAACAAATGATGATGGTCACGTGGCTAATTTTGTTGAAACTGAACAGGTAAGACAAATGTACGTTGTTGTTCAGGTATCTTAATCTGAGTAGATTTATATAAATAGGAGGATAAAAAACAGCTGGTGATATTTTTATCCTTCTAAGATACTCAACCATCCTCTGCTAGTCCGGTTAGTACACTATGCATAACCTATAAACCGCCCAGAGTGGTCCTGTAGCCAGAGGGGCAGTATAAAAGTTGAATAAATAAATAAATAGTTGAACAATCTGACTGACAAGTAAACCTGTCTGTAGAATAGATCAGATTCAGACTTTTTTTAAAATTTGGGGTAAAAATCTTGATTATATGGATTTCAAAATCTTAGTGCTTAGAAAGAAATCAAATTCAACTTCTTTCTTCTTTAATTTGAGCATGCCTGTATTATATGTTTTCTTATTTGCTTCTGTGCAATTACACACATTAGTACAAGTTCTAAAAACAAAGGATGTGATGGTTAGGATATATTAAGGGGCTATCTGTGCAAATAGATGTGTATTCAACCAATTTTTCTTTCCCCTGCTCCTTAAGTAGCTTCTTCTTGGGGTTCATGGATATCTCCTGGACATTGTGGGGTATGTCTGTGTAAGCTGATGGAGGCAGGAGGTGGAATTTCCAAAGTTAAATCATGTGCAAGCAGAAGGGTTTGCAGTAAGAAGACTTAAAAGTTGGTTGTGTGCACCTTACATGTACAGTCTTCACGTCTCACTTAAGGCCTATCCAGTCATTTAAAAGCATTTTGTATCAACACACATGGAGGAGGAGTGTACTAGCCCTTCTCACCTTCATTTCTGGATCTCTTACATGTTTGTATATGGAGAGTGATGATTCTGATTAAATACTTCAATATATGTGGAGGCTCCCCTAGAAAATCAGTGCTCTAACATGTGAAAGTACAGAAAATGAGACTGAACTGGGCTCATCTGTCTTACAGAAGTGAGGAGAAATAACATACCTGGGAGCCAGTGTTACAGAAATAAGAATCTGTTTCTTCAGCATTAGAAATTATATTGAAATTATGCAATATTCAGTGCTTTGTACCTTATGTCTTTGAAAGGATATTCAGTATCTGGAAAATGGAAACTGATTCTGCAAAAACTTTTACCTAGCAAGTCCTTTCTTCTAGAGTATAACAGTTTATTCATAAGGACTATCAGCCAGGTTTTTGCCAGCCATTCTTCTGTTGAAAAAAGGGTTTGTTGTTTGCAGTCATTTGCAACTGATATCTGTGCTTTAAGGAACACATCACACACTACCCTCAATTAATGCTTATTTCCATTCATTTGCGCCCTTAACTTTGCCCAGGAATAGTACAGAACATCCATAGGTAATTTATGATTTACATTTTTATGTATCTATAAATACATATACTGGCCAGAATCCTTTTAGAGATTTATGCTGGTGTAAATGTAATTGCATAAATGTTGGTAGTGAAATCTGCTAATTTAAGGAGTTACTGCTCACATTTCTAGTCATACACCAGTCACATGACTAGCAACTCAAAACCACTGTTTGTGTAGATATACTTATGCTAGCTTAAATCCAATAGGTTTCTATACTTATGCTGATATAAGTTCCAAATAGATTCTGACCCACCTATATTATCAATGAAATAACATACTGTGGCAATTTTATACTATACTTGTATTTACACTGTAAATATATTTATTTTGTATGCATATTTATATTGTAAACAACTGGAGTTTGCCTGACAGATGTAAGTTGAATGTGTGCCAGGAATGATAGTTAAATCAGTTGAGAGATGTGACAGAACGCTCATGAATGGAACTGTGAAGAAATTGGTTGGTATGATTCCTGGCTGGAGAGATCTCATTTTGTTTGTAAGGGTAGGGGGGCAGTAAGAACTATGTGTTAGTTAGGGTTATTGCTGTTTGTTAGAGCTGACTGTGGTCTGGTTCAATGAAGAATAACAATAATGTGGCATTGGAACTTGTGTCAAAATAAGTGTTCCATCTGTCTATATGTATCTATCTAGAGGACTGAAAGTATTTAAATTATAAAAGGTAAATTAAAGGCATGTGGCCATATAGTAAAGAAACTGATAGCTTGAACATTGTTCTAACAGTTTGCTTTTACCTGTTAATTGAATCTTTCTATTCCTTTCTGTTTCCTGTAAGTAAAACTTGTTTGGTTTACAGATCCTGTTCATTATTTTTGAAGAAATTATACCCACATATATGGCTAAACAGTGCCAAGATACAAGGTTTATGCAGTGTCATCAAAGTAACTAAGGCTGTGTGCTTCATCAGCAGTGTTCTTACCTCTTTTAAAAGGGCAGTATAAAGTCAGCCCTTAGCTATGGCACTCGTTGAACAGTAGTGTAAAAGACAACACTGGCTGCTTGCTTAGATTGTTGTTGGGGATAATCCAGGAGAAGGAGTCTCTATTCACACATTAAATGACAACACCAGATTTTTTGTGGAGGGTTGGGAATTTTTTGTGGAGGGTTGGGAATCATTATTACTGAGTGGCACCACACATGGGAAGAAAAGAGATGTGAGTGCCATGTATTTACAGACATTTTCTTAAGCAGCAATAGCTTAAAAAGAAACAGGGTCTTTCAGCAGCAAGTGATATTGTTTATTAGTGACAGTTTGAACAACAACAAAATTCCTATCTAGTTCCACTTGTGAAAGTACGAGGGAGTACTCGTATCAGGGAGTATTTTAGATAAGAGTTTCTTCTGCAGGTGAGGCATAGAGAACAAGCCTTGAAATGTAGCACAAGGCCTAAGTTTATTAAATCTTCATATCTTTTTGTCCTGGATAGTTTCAGTTTTTTAAAAATTGTGGTTTTTTTACCTAGTAACATTAACTACTTGTATTCCATTGGTTTTACATCATGGCATAGAAAATTTGTAAAAGTCTTCTTGTATATTGATTATAAATATAGATATATTTGTGGCATCTCTAAAGATAATTAATACAATAACTTCTTCTTTAACAGGTGATATTCCTGGATGAATGTGTGTCTTCTTTTATACAAATTCGTGGATCTGTTCCATTATTTTGGGAGCAACCAGGTTTGCAGGTATGGGTATTATATTTGCTCTCTTGAACTTTCTTGCACTTTCTTGCCTGCTTGGTGAGAAATTAAATCCTGGTGATTTCAGGAGAGCATACTCCAGGATACATTTTGAAGAAATCAGGATTCCTTGGGGTAATGTTGTTGTTTTTAACCAAAATTGTGAGTTCAAGTAGGAGTTCAACTAACTTCTTTTTGTTCTTTTTGTCCCAGATAATGCTTCAGAGCTTTTAGATTGCTTACCCTTGCAGAATTTTTTTTAATCCTTACTTGTATTTAGAGTCTTAACTAAGTATTACTATAATTACAAATTAAATCCCTAAACTGAAGTTGGAAAACTAAAAAAAACAGTCATATGCAATGCTAACTTGTGATCTTGAGGGTGAGGAAACACACAGACAAACTCCGTCTTTTCTGTACAGGATAGTAATTGGAGTACAGTATAGGGAAATGTGAAATGTTTTGTGGAGCCATCAATGTATGCACAGAAAAATTGATTTAGTCATTCTGTCTCAGGTTGGGTCTCATCGTGTCAGAATGTCAAGAGGATTTGAAGCTAACGCACCAGCTTTTGACAGGTAAAATCCAATTTCATGCAGAAGTTCTGCACTGTTTATTTATTGATTCTAGTTGTTTACTAGCCTGAAACTGATGGAGTTTTTTTTCCCACCTTACAGACATTTTTGTACCCTTAAAAATCTGTATGGCAAGCAAATAATTGTGAATCTTCTTGGATCTAAAGAAGGGGAGCATATGCTTAGCAAAGCTTTCCAGGTAATTATATTATGAATTTTACTGTATAATTAAATTTGCTATTATCTTAACGTCAACATTGATAAGAACCAAATATGAAGCTGTATGTCTGTCTGAACTCATGTTTCTTAATGTAAGAATAATTATAATTTTCAGTATGTTCTTACCCAGCAAACAGATTCCCCATCATGATTCTCATGGGCACATATGCAGTCTGGCTTGGTGTGCGCACATGTGCCCCCTAGAATTGCAGTGGAGACTTTGTATTTGCCAGTTTTGAATGGACTGAACATTATTATTTTTCTTACATTAAGCAAAAGGATTTCAGCCAGGATCTAATATTGAAAGAGCCATGCAGTAGCTTCAAAGCAATACTGAGGACATACAGAGTGAAAATTTAGCTGAATACTATGGTCTGAGTTATCAACAAAATGTGTACTTATTAGCCAAAAAAAAAAAAAAAAGGATGTTAGCAAAGATGCAGAGAGCTGCTTATGTTTCCACAAGGATTTGTGGTAACATTGTAATGCTTCTTCCTTAACAAAAGTAATTTCTGATACATGTGGTGATCTAGTATCAGCCTTCTTTATTGAGGAAGTTGGGAGATGCCAGGAGTCATTCATGAAGGTATAAAGAAATGGACCAGAGTCCATTGTCAGATCACTAAATAGCACATCAAAAGATGTAATTCTAATAAATTAACACAGATTTGATAGAGGAAGCTCATGTCTTAGAAATGGTACATTATAGCATTAGTAGCAGTCTGTTATTAACTACATTGTGTTCTTTGACTTTCAAAAGGTCCATCACAAATTTTCCTACTACAGGTTTAAAAAAAAGAGTCCACAGCAATCAATGAAAGGACTGTAGATGTGATTAATTTGGTTCTGCACAACCTTTTGTCTATAAACTAACATGACATTAAAAATTATTGTTTATAAACACAAAAATAATAATATAGGCACATAATTTAATGACTACATAGGCAGTATCACATTTTCTGTGCTACCAAATATTTATTCCATTGAATTAGTATCTGTTTGTTGCTAATGTTTTTTATGTTCTCTTTCTTCCACTATTTTCACTAGAGCCATTTAAAGGCATCTGAACATGTCGATGACATCAAAATGGTGAACTTTGATTATCATCAAATGGTCAAAGGTGGAAAGGCAGAAAAGCTGCACACCGTTCTTAAACCTCAGATACAGAAGTTCTTAGATTGTGGATTTTTTTTCTTTGATGGAAAGGAAGTTCAAAGGTTTGGATATGTGTTTTCTATTATTAATTATGTTAGAAAAGAAGATGTTTCTGATTTAACCTTTATAGAAGTGCAAGAAAATATGAAATGTACTTAAACCAAGAGAGCGAGAGAGAGCCAGAGAGAGAAAGATTAGCAATGCAGTTGGGGTATTCGTATTTGTATCCCTGGGGATAGGAATACAAATATCGGTACAATAGGTGCCATGGAGATCCAGCCCCTCCCCCCCTGAACTGGCCAGTCCACTTACTGGTTACCATGTGGTGTGCATGTCCTTCGTCTGCAGCCTACCGGCTTCCCTACCTCCCTGTGCAGCCGACCACTTCAATGAGGAAGTGGGATGAAGAGTCTCCCTACTCAGCTGTTGAGCAGTCAGCTGCACAGGGAGGCAGGGAAGTTCTGGCTGGGCTGCTTCCATGACTGGTAGGATGACGTGGACAATGACTGCATGTGCCCCACAGCAACCAGTGAGTGAGGGGCTGAAACTCTGCAGCACCTGTGGTGCTGATATTCGTATTCATATTCCCAGGGATACAAATACAAACAGCCCAACTCTAATTATCAGTGCTATTGAGACAGTGCTGTAGCACAGCAATGTTAAACAAACCAGTAAGAGACGAGAGGGAGATTATCTTGTAGGAAGATATTCCTTGAGTGGTTTCTAGGTATACATTTTCCATCTACATGAAAACTAATTTTAAATTGCATGCATGAATTTAAAATTGCATGCCTGTCTTAATCTATAATTATATTTCAATACATCATCAAAGTTTTGTCAGTTGGATTTCTTAACTGATTTAATGCAGAAAGTGCATGAAAGAATAAACCAATTATGATTTAAATAATTTTGTACACAAATAACCAAACTTCAGACCATATTTATATTAGAAGTATTATACTGACAAGTCATGTGTTCTGGTATAGACTTGCAAATAAGTACCCCCTGTTTATGTGGAGACAAGTAAACAAATGCTGATTGCAACCACAAGAGGCAGCCCTGTATTGCAAGACCATTCATTTCTCCATCTCTAGACAGGGCAAAGAGGCAGCATTCAGAGCAGTGTCCTATATAAAACAGCTTTGCCGGAAGCATGGGGCTGTCACTGCCCTTCAGCAAGGAGGAGAACATCAGTCCTGGGTTCTGCTTCTCCCCTGTTTAAAACCAGTATCTGCTTTGTGAAAACTTATGCAGGTTTGTGGTTTCCCCCTTTCAGCCTTGTGCCCTGCTAATATGAAGGCTACAAAGAATTGGCTGTATATCTGTGTTTTTTTCTCCCTTCCCTGCCCAATGTAGGGGAACATCCCTCTGCATGTATTTCTGAGGTTCTTTCTCTCTCCCTCCACTTAGCATACAGACATCAGAGAGGCTGATCAGAGATGTTCCGACACACAGGATAGAGACTCTTTTTTTTTAAGCATAGTGTTTGGTTGAATATTGGGAGAGACTGTCTTCTGTTTTCTCGTCCTCCTTTCAGACAGTAACAGCTCTTTTAGCTAGACTGAATTCTAGAGAGAATTCAAGTTTGACCAGCCAGTCAACTATCTAGTCAGCTGATTTTTCCTATTTCCCCCTGTTTATGTGCATAGAGGGCCAGTGGTCTGTTTTGGTCATACCTCATCTGGAATAATGTGCATTGCTGGGTACCACAGTTTCAGAATGACATTAAAAAGCTAGAACATGACCAGAGGAGGGTGACCTAAGGTGGTTAAAGGCCTGGAAGCCAAACTCTGTGAAAAATGGTTGAGGGAATTGAATACGTTCAGCCTGGAAAAGAGAATGCTGAGATATGAAGGCTGACATGTAGAAGATGAGGCAAGCTTGTTTTCCACTGCTTGAAAGAGTAGAACCTGAAGCAGTTGATTTAAATGATAAAAAGGAGATTAAAACTAAGCATGAAGAGGATCTTTTTGACAGTAAGAGCTGTGCAACACAACAGTGAACTGCCTTGGAAAGTAGTGGACTTGCTTTCATTGAAAGTGTTTAAATGGAGGTTGGATGGCTGGCTGTCCAGAATGCTGTAGCTGTGGATTTCCTGCTTTGTCCAGGGTTTGAAATTGGTGATCCGAAAGATACCTTCCAGTGTTACAATTCTGTGACTGGAAGCATGCATTCAGGCTCCATAGTGGCAAAATAAGAATTCCTTATGCTTCAGTTTCTTTCCCTCTACAGATGTAAAGGCTACTATAAATAGAGGGGAACCCTCAATTTGCACTGCGTTTCTTTTCCAGAATAAAGAACTAAAATCAAGCTCTTTTCCGGGCTTACTCATGACCAAGTGCAAGTGAGGAGAGATAGCATCCTGACTCATTCAGTGTATTCTGGGATGCATGGCATCGAGGATGTTAGAGGTAGTAGGACAAGCTCAGGCTCAGGCATATAGGTTGGGAAATGTTAACTACTCCCAAACACTTTATCTTTTAAGGCTGCATTGGTATAACTAATTAATGCATGAGGTTAAATATTGTGTGATTCCTGCCTGAGTACCTGTAAAGCATGAAGTGTTAACATGTAAACATTTTATGCTGAAAGTATGTGTGTGTGTGTAGCTTCCTGCTAAGTTTGCCTGCCTCATCCTACTTGTATTTCAAATATGACATTCTGATTATTGTCTAGCTTTTGCTGACTTTCTAAAAATTGCACTGTAAGAGGAGTGCCACTATAAAAATATGACATCCTGCAAAATTATCTGGGGATGAGGGAGAAGCACCTCTAGCTAGGAACTTGTATATTTTGTCAGTTGGAATTTTTTTATATTTAAACTTCAAAGTAAGGTTTGTTTACTTTCCACTTATAACCTATAAAGTAGCAGAACTTTTTGCATCCGGAAGCATTTAGATAAAAAAAACCACTATTTGATATAGTATAAAATGTTATTCTCCTGTATTGTGTGTTTGTGCCAGCAGTTGTAATTCAAATAAACACTAGTGACTTGGTTTATAAATAATAATAAATAACTTTTACTTAATTTTATACACACACACACACACACACACTATATTACATAAGTACAGTGCTTAGTTATTTGTTATGTCAGACATTCAGTGGTAAATACTTATCAGTTAGTAATATTGTTATATTCATAATATTTAAACTTTAGTCCTAGTACATATTATTCATATCTTTATATTTCAGTCTGAGTGTCTGAGGTATACATCCTAAGAGACCTTATCAGTCCCTATCTCATATTGTATCCCTTTTATCTATCTAAACAGACTCCTGGCTGACACTGCCTTTTATAGCAGCTTGACTGACCATAGATACATTCTGATTGGTTAAATACATCCTATGCAAATACAGCATTCTGCTTCTGACAAGCACATCATAAATATTCATATACACATAAATATATATTCTCTGTTGCATAAATACCAACATCACACCTTAATATTTACAGCAGAGTTGAGCTCTGTGTATGTCTCTCTTTTTAAATGTACCTGAATATGGCATGAGAGGACCTATTCTTAATTTTAGAAAGGCATTGGTAAGATAGGAAATTATCTTTGACTCTGTCTTTTATTGTTGATTTTAATGATAACACTTCTGTTTAAAATACTTCTGATTATTACAAACAATGTTTAAACTCTTTATATTGTGTGCAGAATACTCAGTATCCATTTTTTGTTGTGTTTGTCACAGAACTCAAAGTGGTACTATAAGAACAAACTGCTTGGATTGTTTGGATAGAACAAATAGTGTTCAGGCGTTTGTTGGCTTAGAGGTAAGAATCTCATAGCATTGCCCTTAATATTTTATTGTGGATGTTGATGCTGCTTGAAACGTTGAACAATACATAAACAAAGTAAGCCACCTGCCTCAAATTACAGATGTAGATGAATGAGGCGGTAGCAGTCCCATGGCTGTTCAGCCCTTGGCTAATTCTTCCATTTCCTCCTGTTATAGGAGAAAGTCCTGTACGTAGCACACATCTTGTGCTGTGTCTCATATGTCCCCTTGCCACTCCCAGGTGCAGTGGAAGATACTGTCCTATCTGCAAATACTATCCCCAGTCCAGTTGGCTTCTGTAGAGACAACAGGGAAAGAAAACCTCTATGTCAAAATGTCTTGGGATGGATGGGATTGTTTCTAAATGTCTGAGTAATGTTTTCTTTCTTACTCTGACCTTTTGAAAGAACATGTTATGAAGTATTCTTTAGGAAATCTCTCCTCAGTGCAAGCACAGCAACATTAATAGTGTCTGCTGTATGTGATTTTTACGGACTAGTGTAGGAAGTGCAGCACAGACTTTGCTCCTTGTACCTTTGAGTAGAAAAAGATAGGCCTGGATTCTTGGTTGACTTGGTGGAACAACATATATGCTTTTCAGTCAAACAATATGTGAAAATTTATACAGTTAATAATTACTTTTCCATTTATTTGTTTTTCCTCCATCTTTTGCATATCTTTCTGAGTGCTCTTCATCTTGCTGGAGTGCCCACTGTTTTCAAGTGTTCAGCAAGTCTTTTGGTTTACTCAGTTCAGTGTTTCAAATTTGACCTCAGTTTTGCATGAGAAACTTTTTATCTAAAAGTTTTGTCTGTGTTCCTGAGATCTACTACATGGCTGTATTCTTTTAAAGCAAAGCAAAGCAAAGCGTGCTGCTTATATACTGCCCCATAGTGCTTCAAACACTCTCTGGGCGGTTTACAAGTTTATTTATTTATTTATTTATTTATTCGATTTTTATCCCGCCCTTCTAGACAGAGTCTACTCAACTACTGCAAAGTTAATTATGCAGGCTACACATTGCCCCCCCCCAGCGAGCTGGGTACTCATTTTACCGACCTCGGAAGGATAGAAGGCTGAGTCAACCTTGAGCCGGCTACCTGGGATTGAACCCCGGGTCGTGAGCACAGTTTTGGCTGCAGGACAGCAGTTTAACCACTGCACCACGAGGCTCTTTTAAGACTATTTAGATTATTGAGAACATGTTGTAAGGAATAAAATGCCTAAAATTAAAATCCCATCGTTTGGAAGTATTTTCTGTTTATTTTTGTTACTAATAACATATTGTAATCTCAACGATAATTATGTTCATTTATTCTGTTCTCAATTTGATCTTTATCTGTCAGCTGCAGAAGAAAAGATTAGTTTCCAATAGTTTTCCAACTTTCTGAACTAAAAACCAACTTCATGTCTGTTAACTTGATTTATCCATAGCTGAAAGCATTGCAGGTCAAGCAGTTCCTTCTTAAACTATCATTTTTATCCTTTAACTGCACTTTCTTTTTCTTATCTTTTTTTTTCTTTTTACCAGTGCTACAGCAATAAAAATTTTCTCATTTTCAATATGGCTTAATTTGTAATGCAGTATGACATAGCTGCTCCTGTGCTGTAAACTTCAATATTCCTACATCTAGGTCATTGGCTTACTTCAGATAATCATCCAGATGATCAATGGGAAATTAACTTACCACTTTCAGTTTATGCATTAGCACAAAATATTATTTACTAGAATGTCTAAATCAATAAAACTTCAGTTGGCACGTACAGTCTAAACGAGAACTGGAAACTCACTGCAAAAAGTGACTTCTGATTCTGATTTAATGAGCAAGCAATAACATTACTCAGTTAAATTCAGTATCATGAAAACCTCTGGTTAGTGCCAAACTAAAAGTTAAATTGTATATGAAAGGGGACATGTATCTTATTTCCTATCATCTATTCTATGCTATTGTACAATTGCCTGAATTAAGCTTCAGTTGAAATTTTAGATTATAAATCCCCTTGGACAGGAATCCAGGTTATTGCACCTGTTGTCTGGCATGTCACTTCACCACTGAGGGCACTGTGTACTGAAATTTATCTTAAAATTAAAATCTGTTGGTTCTTTAGGTGGAAGGGGATAATAATAAAAAAAAAAAACTAAAATTACCAGAACTCTTTCCTAAATAGAATGTGTTTATAGAACTTTGGACTTTAATCTGTTCTTGTGTTCTATGATTGCAGATGCTAACAAAACAACTGGAAGTTTTAGGTTTGGCTGAAAAACCTCAGTTGGTTACTCGGTTCCAGGAAGTGTTTCGGTCCATGTGGTCTGTTAATGGTGATTCAGTCAGCAAAATATATGCTGGAACTGGAGCTCTGGAGGGAAAAGCAAAGGTAAGTAATGCTTTAACAGTAAGCATTGAATATCGTTTTTATCAAGGGTTGATCTATAGTCCTGTTGAGATTCGTTACTGACTACTGTCTTAATTGTCTGGGCTGTTGCTATCACTGGCTGTATTCTTGCCTAGTGAGAGGTGAATGTGGCTCTGCCAGCTTATCTTGAATTAATATACATTTAAAATTTCTTTTTCCCTCTCTTTGTCATTGTAATTGGCTTAATGAGTTTATCCAAGGTTCATGTACAATGAAATGGCTCAAACAAAAATAGTCATTTGCCCCATTCCCCTTGTGATGTGTTTCTTGCTATATTTTGCAAATACATGCTACTAATCTCACAATCCACTGCTGTTAATAGTCCTGCCTTGCTATTTTAGACTGTTTAATTAAGTCAAAATATTCCCCTTCTGCTGTCACATAGCTGTCAAGGCAGCCCATTGGGGTACTGTTTATTTACAAATAGCCAATTTCACAGTTCAGTACACATTGCCTTATTTGAGCAGCATGAATGTGTGTAAAATTGAGTTAAAATGTGTACACTATTTTGGTACAATATTGTTAGCTATAGCTTTGTATTTATATGACCTTTCTAAGGAATAGTATTAAATGTGAGAAAATAAATAATGATGTTCTCATTGCATGTTTTTGTTTGATACTACATGGGAGAGGTTCTTCACAAACTGTCAATTAAGATCAGAGGGTTGGGGGGGGTTGGTTTTTTTTTTTTAATTATGACTTGAAATGTGTGATTAAATAACTGCATATTTCAATTTTTCTCAAACTATCTAACATCTTAATTAACCTTTCTTTTCCTTTCCTCTTATTGCCTGATATGTAATTGGTGAGTGTAATTCTTGAATACTGTCAAATATGCTGTATCCTTAAATTTTAAAATATTTTCCCCCGTCCAAATTATTAAGGAACAAAATGGTAAAGATTTCAGTTAAATTATTTACTTAATTTGCCTTAAGGACAGTTTTACTTTTTCTGAACCAAAGAGCATCCTTTTTTATTGAGTCAGCTTGAACTGGCTTTTGGCATTTTCTCTTTATTATTGCACAGAACCCAAAGAGCTATGGAAGCACGCTAAGTGGCTTGATGTGTCCAATACAGTTCTTTATTTTGAACATGCCATAGCACAAACTGCTCTTTGCATCTTCTTTGAGGTCAAAAATGGCTCCATATCTATAATATGAATGTAATACTTACCGTATTTTTTGCTCCATAAGACGCACTTTTCCCCCCCAAAAAAGGGGGGGGAAGTGTGTGCGTCTTATGAAGCGAATACTGTAAAAAAAATAAACCTCTCTCTCCCGAGTCACCCTCGTTAAGCCAACGTAGAAAATCCCCTTCGCCACTTTACCCGCCTGGCAGCCGCGTGATCTTCCTCACCCTTATGGAGCGCCAGGGAGCGCGTGTCGATGCGCGCACGAGTCAGCCGGCTAGCCGGCCGCCTTCTCTTCCCTTTGCAACTGCTGGGCCGCCGCCGCCGCCTGACTCCCCCCCCCCCCGCCCCTCCACACGCACACCCCTTCACCCCCGATGGCACCTCGAATGCAAGCTTCCTTTCCACGCGGGCGACGAGGCAAATATTTGCTGTGTCAATCCTATCCCCCCCTCCCCCCACCTGGCGGGAGGGCTGCCGGGCATGCGCCGCCTGAGAGAGTCATGTGGCGCAACCCCCACTCACTCACTCACCTCCACGAAGAGCAGCATCTTCTTTCTCCAGCCTCCTCCTCCTCCCCCCCACCAGTCTTTTTTTTTACCCTCCCGACCCCAACCCAAGCCCGACAGCAGGCCCCGGGAATCTTCTTTGGTTCAGAATATTTTTTCCCTGTTTTCCTCCTCTAAAAATGAGGTGCGTCTTATGGTCAGGTGCGTCTTATGGAGCGAAAAATACGGTAAATGCCTAGAGGGTTGTAAGGATTTTACAGAATATAGATATAGTAAGACCTTAAGAAGATCATTGCAAAAATACTGTTATCAAAATGCACAGTATATTTCTTCAATAATAATGTTCCGTGTTTGAAACTATAGCTATTTCAGTGCTCAAAAGATTCAGATCTAGTTTAATGTAATTTTTTTATTATTTTAAGAAGTATCTCCTTTTTTCAAAGTGGATTACAAATAAAATTAATGCAATATAAAAAGAATTCATAAAAATAATCTGAAACATATCTGAAACATATAAAAAATAAGGCAGAAGCTGAAAACAGTTTAAAGTTTGGAAAAGGAAGACATACACTAGTCTAATTCTAAACAGAAAAACTCTTGTATGCAAGTCTGCATCAAACCCATTTCAGTTAAAAGGACTGAACATGTGCTTTAAAATTCTCTATAATATATCTTTATTTTGTTGATGCTAACTACATGCCTTGCTTGAGTAAAGGCAAAGTATTCTTGGACTACACTGCATGATTTCTGGCTCCCTCCCATTCTTTGCCATCTTTAAAATATTTCTTTGGATATGTCTGTTTTGTACTGCTACTTTTAAAAAAACACATTCAAAATATAGCATCAGCAAACACAATTCTAAAGCCTAAAGGGATTAAACACATCACAGATTAGCTCATTATTAGTAGATTATAATGTAGACATTTAGAATATAATATTTGTAACTGCCAGTGTTCTCCAACTCTGTAAAATATTTATGCAAGTTCTTCCTTAACAGGCTGGAAAGTTGAAGGATGGTGCACGTTCTGTGACCCGAACAATTCAAAATAACTTTTTTGATAGCTCAAAACAGGAAGCTATTGATGTTTTATTGTTGGGGAATACCCTCAACAGTGATTTAGCAGACAAAGCACGGGCTCTCTTAACCACCGGCAGTCTACGTGGTATGTGTTTCCAAGTTCTTACTCTGTAACATCTATTTTCTTTCCACTTGCGTTTTTTGGGTCCAATTCATTATGTTCTGGGTGTTCAAGCGAATTTCAAAGTAACAGTAATTTATAGTCAGCTTTCCTTTATTAATAGTCTTGAATTTCTGCATCTAAGGAATCCATTATAAAGGAATGAGTATTTTCAGAATACATTTATAAAAGAAATCAGGTTTATGATACCAAAATGGTACTTTATGAAATGATTCCATTTCAATAAATTCAAAACCTGTTCATTCTTCGTTTTAGAGATCTGTTAGTACTGATGTGGATGGTGTTCTTGTAGACTAGTGATTCTCAAACTTGGGTAACCCAGATGTTCTTGGACTGCAATTCCCGGAAGCCTTTTCCACCAGCTGTGCTGGCCAGGAACATCTGGGTCACCCAAGGTTGGGAACCACTGTTGTTGACAATAACTACATATATATTCTCTCTTATGCACATCATGATGAACCAGAGTTCCAGGTGTCACTTACTGTTTTATGAGTTGCATGATGGTGAGTGCTGGCCAGCTGTTTCTGCTGCAAGTGGGAGCAGATAACAAGCCAAATACATTCCTTCTGTAGTTAGTGTGATATTCAAGCCCAGCAGACCTAGAAGTCTTTCTTATCCCTCACACAAGAAGCCAGAGAAAGAACCCATGGTTTGTTCTAGGCTTATATTTGTGAAGGAGAGATAAGTGAGGCTGCTAAGTCTTCCTAGGTTTGGGCACCATATTAAACAAGGTTTGTGGCTAGGTGTGCATGAAGATGGTGCCTCATTCATAATTCTTTATCTTATTCTACATCTCAGCATGCTCATACACTTATACTTTAGGCTTTCCACATCTACATAATCGGGTGTCTGGTGATATTAGGGGAGTTAATGGAACATTGCATTGTTTCAGAAGCAAGTCTCATTTTTGCAAAGTGGGAAATATATGAAATAATGTGATGAGAATTGCTCTGCAATGTTCAAATGAGTAGAAGTTGTGGCAAATTGTTCAAAGTATATTTAAAATGTCTTGGAAGTTTACACTGTAGATTAGTGGCGTATAAGTGTTCAACTAATTTGTTTTCTTTTCTTCCTTATTGCATCCATAGTCTCAGAACAAACATTGCAATCAGGTATAGTATAAAAACAGCAGAGAGAACCATGTGGTCCTCTACGCAATCCAAATGTAGTAGAGGTTATAACTTTAATTTAGACCACTAAAAACAAAACATTCAACACAAGCTTTCATGAATAATGTTTATTTTCTCAGGCATAGGGTAGAAGAATTATGAATGAATGCCCCAAAATGGTCGTGATAGAGACCTGCCAGGCATGTTGCTTAAGGTGAGCTGAGAACTTCAGCCACTTTTGAGGTGGAAGTTTTTTATATGCCTCACCCCTGGTGCCATTTGGTTGGAATTTTCCACTCAGTCTCCAGGATAGGAGACAGTCCTATCCTGGTGACTGAGTGGAATATTCCAACCAAATAGATTTTTAGTGGTCTAAATAAAGGTATAGTACAGTATCTATAGCTATAAGATCTGGAGCAATATTTTATCATGTAAATTTCTCTGACAGACTGTTTCTGATTCTGAATGCATGTGGGAGAATCTGTTATACACTTTTATTCATTTAGTCATCAGGATGGGCATATCATCCTTACTTCTCTCCATGATTAATTGTGCAAATATTCAATCATGTGTTTGCTTTTGCATCGGTTTAAAAAAATTAAGACACAAAAGTTGCATTTATTTTTGTATGCCATTTTTCTTGAAATACACAATTTGTATGTATTTTCTTCTAGTATACTGGGGGTTGGGTTTTTTGTTTTGTTTTGTTGTTTTTTAATTGAGAACTGCATTACAAATTTGGACAAGTGCACAAACCAAAGAATAACTGTTTCCCAGTCATCTTGTTAGTCTGGAAAGTGGTCAACACACATAAAATGTGTACTTTTTTCATCTTCCCTACTTACCCGTTAATGAAGATCACCAAACTACTTAAATTCAGAAGTAGCAAGCCACTTACCTTTACTTATGTGTATGCAAATACACATATATGTGGATACCCCCAGTGGGTATCCTTTGCCTTTTATGCTAAAAGGAGAAAGGTGCAAGGAAAAGATCATTCTTCTGTTACTGTATTTGGCTGCTCCCTTTTCAGTTTCATGAGAATGTCTGAAGCAGCCTTGCACTGTATTAGACCACTGCTCCATCTAGCCCAGTATTATAGTGGTTCCCCAGTGTTTCAGACAATATTGTTCTGCAGCTGGAGATGCTAGAGATAAACTTGGCATTTTCTTGTCAGTCAGATAGTGGCTTGACTGGATGGTGAGAATTCAAGACATGTTTGCATGCAAATTCAGGCTAATCTCATGTCTTCTGTCTCTCTTTTGTTGCATTAGATTCAAGGATTATGGTGGAGGAAATCAGAGATGGTTGCCAGTTAGTGGGATACACTAGACCTAGCTATTCTCAACCTTTTTGGGGGCCACAGCCATAAACACAATATGAAAGAAATATAGGTTGAATCAGAATTCTATAAATCTCATAACAAACCTCATAAGGTGCTGTGTGAAGAACTGTTTTCAGTCTGTGGCCCCCTTCAAATATGCAATGCTCACCCCACCGGTTGAGAATGGCTGCACTAGACAATCAGTGTAACTTGGTTTCCAGTTGCAAGTCTCTACTTCTGATAAAGTAGAGCTGTTTTACTGAATAGAGATTGCTTCGCTTGAAAACATACTAGACAAGATGATCACAACTATCTTTGTAGTGCAAAAAGATCTCTTATTTAATGTGTTTGAGGATATGCATCATGTGTTCCCCATAGTTCTGCACAAAAACTCCAGTGGCTGTGCTCAGATATATTAGACAATAAAACAATTAAGTTGTTTTAAGTTCAATTTAAGACATTAGAAAAATTGTGAATATTTATCCGTTTCCCCCCCATCTGAACTAGAAAACAAAATGGGAAGTGAGGTCAGGTGTGATAATTCTAGGGCAGGAAACCCTAGAATTCCCTTTTCAGTTTTTGAACCTTTACATATTTGCACTGTTACATACTTTCAAAATGGAGGAGTACAACAAATATACCCCCAAAACAGTGCTTACTTCTTATTAAAGCAATAGCCTGGTGGCAATCAGTGGGACTCTTTTCCAAATAAACAAGTTTAGAATTTAATGTTTTTTCCTGGAATATGCACAACTTTGATGGCAAACCCAGGTATAGAAATACCCATTCGCCTGGTCATCTGCAACAAGTAATTTTAAAAGAAGTTGCTGTGTTAATCTGTTTCAGTTTATAGGGGGAAAAACTGGCACCTTATTTCATTCTGAAATTTAATGGATTGTAGTCTACGTCTTTAGTCACATGCAGTACATGTTTAGGCCACAGTTCTGCATATACATTGCGTATGCTTGTCGGGTTGGAGACTGAGTGAAATGGGATACAGACAGTATTAGAGAAGGCACTGATATTATTCTGAGAAGCTGTTCATTTGTTTGGATCTGTTCATATGTTGTACTATCATTTCAGTAGTTAGTACAAGTACCTTTCTGATATCATCACATGTAGTGATTATTTCATTTCCTAAGTTATATCAATTCTTCTTGTTAGATTTCCACCCATCTCTATTTAACTTGACTCTCTCATTGTGCTATTTGGAAATTATGCTGATTTATGAGCAACAGATCATAGACATGTATAATTTCCAAACATATGGCTGAAATTTTGTTGTGCAGTTAAACAAAAGGTGTAACTTTTAGTAAGAAATTGGCTTAGCATAAATTAAGTAATCTCTGTAGGCTTTATCTGTTACACCAGAAGCCACGTAATTCAGCATGCAACAGATAATACCTCCAAAGATTTCTTAACACATGACAATTCACTGCTAAATGTTACTGTCTTTGTGTTACTGCACAGCAGGATTGTGGCCATTATGTTTGATAATTTACAGCACACTTTTATATGTATATATTTGGACATAAACCCTACTGAGTTTGATGGGCTTACTTCCAGTAAACATTTGTAGGGTTGCAATTTTAGATACATGCAAGTAGGGCTTTGATAGTATGTTTTTGGTTACAATCTTAGATTTTTTGTTACAATTCTAGTTTACTAGAAGACTATATTTTTACAAGGTATACTGAAAGAAAGTCTTAAAATTTGAAAGCAAATTAAGGCATGATTAGCCCCTTGAGAACAAAAGTATTGTAACAAGTTTAGTAATTACCTGGTGAATAAAAGATCTAAAATCTGTTAGACCGGATGCAAAAAAATGTAACTTTATTAAACTAGAATTAGATTAATGAGTTATTTAAATCATTCATTGGTTAGTCGTTAATTTAAGTAGTGAATGGTTTTAATAGGCTGTTTGGACTATCCATGATAAGTTATCCAATTGCTTCTTTAAGTACCCTATTATTATTGGTCTGTGGGAAGGAATGATTCGGAAACTGGTTGATTCCATCACAGCCCAGGAATGGCAGGATACTGATGACTAGGCATGTGCATTCATTTTTATTTGAACTCTAAAGCTGAGAATTCTCCATTCTGGGAATTCCACCTGCAAGACATACACCTCAATTATGCTCGCCTGGAAGAAAGTCCTCATGGCTCACATAGGCCAAGCTCAAGCTTAGTTTTCCTGGTGGAAAAGAAAGCTGCTCCCGGTGCTTGCTGGAAATTTCCAACAAGCATTGAGAGCAGCTTCCTTTTCCTCAAGGCCTGAGCTCAGCTTATCCTGGGCCATGAGGCTTTCCAACCCAGCAAAGTTTGGATATGTGTTTGGCAGGCAGAACTCCCAGAATGAAGAATTCTGGGATTCAGAGTCCAAACAAAAATGAATGCACATGCCTACCGATGACAAAGAATATCCATGCGTGACTGCTTATTTTCCCTGTTCTGACAGACATTATTAAAGCAACATAATAAACTAATTGTCATCTTTATGTGAAAGTAAAATTTACTTAGTTTTTATTCCATGTAACTTTGTAAAACAACCAGCTGAGCACTAACTTAAATGGAGATCTCTTTGTAGAAGTAATTTGGACAACAAAGAAAACATCCTGCAGAGCAATGAAAACTTTAAGAAATGTATTCTTCTGCAGATCTAAATTTCTTAGAGAACTTGGTCTCAGATAACTATTACTTAAGAAAGAATCTGAACAGTGCTGACTGACCATTGTTTTTGTTTTTCTGAAGGCGTTACTGTTCAATAACTCTTTAAGGTTTGAAAGTTGTGAGTGTATTTTTGGCTTGCTGTCTTGTGAGTGCTAGCATGTGTTTATGAAACACCTTTGTTTATAATCAAATGCATCTGATTTTTTTTGTAGCATCAGCAAAGATACTGAAGAGTATGTGTGAGAATTTTTATAAGTACTCAAAGCCGAAAAAAATCCGCATTTGTACTGGGACATGGAATGTCAATGGTGGAAAGCAGTTTCGAAGCATTGCCTTTAGAAACCAGACTCTCACTGACTGGCTTTTAGATGCACCAAAGATTGCTGGCATCAGTGAATTCCAAGGTGAGAGCCACTGTTGTATTATCAGCTTGACTGGATTTACAGTTGTTCTTATTTTGTTTTCTCAAAGTATTTACCTAAACCTCTTGTCTTAAATCCAGACCGGAGGAGCAAGCCTGTCGACATCTTTGCTATAGGATTTGAAGAAATGGTAGAGCTAAATGCAGGAAACATTGTGAGTGCAAGGTAAGTGCCATTGCTGTAGAACTCTGTACAATCAAGTAAGGTAAGCAAATTTTTATCAAATTCCAAGAAATATTGGAAACCTTTTAAATTTTTCATTTTTATTTTTGTGCCATCATCATTATCATCTTAGAACTGCAGAGCTGGAAGGGATCATCGAGTCCAGCCCCTGTCAAGGAAGCACAGTGGGGAAATGAGCTCCCAAACTCTGGTTCTGCAGCCAGATAGCTAAACCACTTAGCTATCCAGCAGTACATCATTCACTGCACTATATCATTTAAAACATAATAATCAAATACTGATATTTGTTCACCATATAGGATTCTTCTGAGGCAGTTGTGCTCTGTGCAATAGCTTTTATCTGTTTCTCTCATAAAAAGCAGCTCATCTCCTGCACTGGTTTTTAAATTGGAAGAGTGTTTCAAGCAATTCCCAGTGAAAGAAGTGGATGGGGAGCTAATATTGTTAAGGAAAAAAGACCTGAAATTGCTGTTTTGCATGTATTATTATGCATTGCACCCCTGGGTGGCTTTGCACTAGCACCCAAATTTATGTTAAATTTAAGTTAAATTAAATAAGAATATATTTATATTAATAAAATATATGGCTTAGCCCTTTTTAAGGCTATCACAGCAAAACAGCTATATTACAAGACTCCAGAAGTTGATTGATTGATTGATTGATTGATTGATTGATTGATTGATTGATTGATTGATTGATTGATTGATTGATTGGATTTCTATCCCGCCCATCTAGACCAAAGGTCTACTCTGGGCGGTTTACAAATTTAAAAACAATAAAAAAACAAGTTCAGAAATGTTTTCCATCTAAAACCATAGTACCCACATTCACCCGGATTAATAAACGGAAATCTCAGAAAATCCTGGTTTATCATCCAAGAGCAATGCACTGTATTCCAGTTACTTGTTAGTTTCTACCCATAGTGGAAGCAGCTACAGTAACCAGGGACTCACCAGGAAGGAGAAAAGCTCACTGTTACATATGAACCAGGATTACGATTTGTGAGTCAGGTACAAACACAACTGCTAAGCTTTTTCTTGCTTTTGAATTCCTGCTTACTGGAAGATGCTCCTGCTGGTGAGAGGAAACTAATGAGAATGATTAGACAGTATACTTCTTTGTGAAAAATAAGACAAAATGCTCTGAAATTCTGGCAGATTTTATTTATTTATTTATTTTTATTTTTTGGAAACATGATTGTTGTAATAGATGTAAGGAATTAAAGGAATCAGTACTGCTATACTTCTTGTTGACAGCTACCTACTGTCCTGTTTGGCTAAAATATTTCTGGAAATTCTTCTTGTTATACACTTTTCCCAATTTTCCATTCAGTCACATGGGCGGGGGGGGGGAATCACTCTTTTTGTTGTCTTTTAGTACAATTTCATGAGCATTTACATGTTGTAAAAACTAAATTGTTTTCCCCCATGCTGGCAGTACAACCAATCAAAAGTTATGGGCGGCTGAATTGCAGAAGACTATCTCAAGAGATTATAAATATGTTCTGCTGGCTTCAGAACAATTGGTGGGTGTATGCCTGTTTGTATTCATCAGACCTCAGCATGCACCATTTATCAGGTCAGTTAACTAACATACTGAATAAATAATCTCAGGTAATTTAAAGTGAAATATGTGTGTGGTATATCAGTGGCATTTTTAAGTTCTGCTTTTTAATCAGACGTTGCCTTAGGGCCAGAATTACTACTAAGGAGTCATAGGGCAGCATCTTGTGATATAACAGTTAGTAGAAGAGGCGTGTCCTTCCTGTTGTCTTACTTTTCAGCTTTAATGGTCAATTTATAGAAGTATAATGCATATTTGTACCTGTGAAACTGGTTTGTGAGGGGAAAAACTTTAAGAAATTGAGACTTTTAAACTTAACATTCTCCCTGTCATGCATTTTATTTAGTGGGGCTCTGTTTTCACACATTTTGAAATAGTCTTAATATCTCTGTCTTGTTTTTTATGGAAATTTGTATGCCAGAGTTCTTCGCCTTAGAACCAAGCTGGATGCAGTCGATTGTCTGTTTTAATATTGTAATAGTTCATTTCATACCATCTTACAGCAGATACCTGAACAAACTTAAAAATAAGTACTTCTTTGTGAGTGGATTTGTTTATCTCCAGTACATCTTCTGCCTAAATAACAAAAATCATTCACTGTTGTGAATCTAAAGTGCTATGAAAGATCTGATGGGATGGATAGAAGGATATGGTTTCAAGCTAGTGTAGGAACATATATGGATGTGCATGGGGGAAACTTTAAGAATTAACTCTGGGTTCTTTGGGGGAGTGCCACATTATTTTTTGGGTCTTCAGTTCTTTTGTTAAACGAGAAAGGGACCTGCTCTTTCAGATTCTTTTCCTTCAGGTTTCCCCGTTTGTGTTCTACTTGGCATTCATTCTAAAACTACTGCAAAAAACAGGGGCAAGGCAGGCAGCAGTGAATTAATTCAAAAGTCCTAAAGAACCCTTACAAACTTCTTCAAAAAAGCAGGGGTAAGGGGGGGGGAGGGCAATCCACAAGTTGTGAGTTGGTGGAAGCACAAAAATACTTCTAAAGAGGCACATTGGCTGCTGGCAACAGTAGCAAAAATAATCCTAAAAAATGGGCAAGGGGGACCCCCCCTCTAGAAAAAAAGATGAAAATGTAAATATGATCTACAAGCACAAACACAGCACAGTCAGAATGGAGGGCACCATGGAGCTCAGCAGCCCATAGATCTCACCCACAAGAAAGGACAGAAGCAAAAAAAAAATATTCCTCACAAAATTCCAACCGATCCAGGTCCTTCTACAATTCAGCATTCACTGTCACCCTCTCTTGCACTATCTAATCAGTTGCTGACAACAGTCCTCCCAATGCTATTTGAGTAAACACTTGCAGGTGGCTTGTCAGGCTAGAAGTGAAGGAAAGACAAAAAAAGGAAACACAAAATAACACGAAAACTTTCCTTATCCTTTCTTTTGAAATATAGTACCAGAGCATTCAAATTTCAGATTTTCATTTTCAATCTGAAAATGAAAGCAAAAGCCCCCTTTGTGTTTCCCCCCTATTCAGGTTATCCTGAAAGTCCCACTGCTAGGAATTTATATTTCATGCAGCTGAACTTTCTGATTGCCAGATTGCCATAGTGAAATAGCACTAAGTTTCAATGTGGTAGGATGAAAACATCCTTACATAGTACATTACATTTATCATCTCCAGGCCAACTGATTGCCTGGGAAAAATAAAAAATAACTGCAAGTGATCAGGCTCTGTTGCCAAAGATTTTAAATCTTAGCTAAATTTGTTTTAACTGTTTTTCTAGGGATGTTGCAGTCGATACTGTAAAGACTGGCATGGGAGGAGCTACTGGTAATAAAGGTGCAGTAGCTATTCGTATGTTGTTTCATACCTCCAGTCTGTGTTTTGTATGCAGTCACTTTGCTGCAGGACAGTCACAAGTTAAAGAGAGAAATGAAGATTTCATAGAAATATGTCGAAAATTGAGCTTCCCAATGGTAAGAAATAAGTGGATTTCTTAAAGTTGAATAATTCTTTAAAAAACGTTTTGTGAGTATCCTATCAATCCAGTTTTTAGAGTGCCTGAAAAGATATCTCACATAACGGCCAAAAGAACCATTTTGAATGAGTCCTTCAAACAAATCTTCCTTCTGTCTTGTGTTAGATGTAACAAACACATACGTTTTAACAATCTGAGAAATATTTGACTGTAAATCTGTCGTGCTTTGAATATATCAGATCTGCTTTAATTTCGATTGTTGCATTGAGCAGGGGGTTAGACTAAATGGCCTTATAGGCCCCTTCCATCTCTAGTGTTTCCGCACTAGTGTTTCAGCAGTTTCTAGTGTTTCAGCACTAGAAATTGGTCTTTTCACGGTGATTGACATTTGAGCATGTTTTCTGTGATACCAAGTAAGGGATTAACCTGTTCTGAATGGTTATTTTCTGCTTATTCCCAGACAGTATCCCCACCCATTTCTTTTTCTGTAATTGTATTTAACTTCGTGCTATTATATCATAAAATAGTGACAAATTAAGTTGTACTAAATTAACCCTGCAGATCACAGGAAGCAAGCAGGAAATGATTTCTAGAAAGAAACCCCCAATATTTAATAGGGTTAAAATGATGTTTACTCTTCATGTCTTTCATAACTATGATGTTAACAATTAAGACTGCTCATTTTCATGGGTGGTAACTTAATAGAATTTACAAATTTATTTTTAAGTTTCTAAAACCATATTAGAAGAGTTTGGTCTCTGAAGTTTTTTAAAAAAAACACAATTCTGATTTTGACAGACATATTGCACTTATTCTTGCAATGTGATGAATCAGGAAGTTCACATATAGTGTGATGTTAGTTCACAGATCTTTATTAATATCTCCCATCATCCAAGCTCTTGTTAAACATGGCAATTGGCAATGTTCTTTCAGTCTACCTTTCAGCTATGAGGAAAAGTGCAGGGACCTTTCAGGATGTTCTGACATTTCTGGAGGAAGGGAAAATGTAATTACTTATATTGATACATGTTGCCTTGGGTGAAATATACTCATTTGTACAAAACTATAAATGCATTAATTCTGTGTTGTTTTTGATAACTATATGTAGCTCTCTGGTTCATATCTGATTTTAGTTGTGTGTCTTTTTGTTATCTTTTCAGGGAAGAATGCTTTTTTCCCATGATTATGTGTTCTGGTGTGGGGATTTTAATTACCGAATAGATCTTCCTAATGAGGAAGTAAAAGAACTGATTCGGCAGCAGAACTGGGATGCTCTTATTGCAGGAGATCAGCTTATTAATCAAAAAAATGCTGGGCAGGTAATATTTCATTTTTTGAAACAGATCCTTTGCTGCTGCCTATTCGTGCTTGAGAATGGTACTATTTAATCTCTCACTGTTAGGGCTCAATTCTGCATGTTCAGAAATATCCAGTATAAAATGTCACCATGCAAGTGTTATTCTTTACTGGCTTTGTTGTGCTAGTGGTAGAGTAACTGCAAATGTAAGGTCCTCATTTTTATTTTACAGTTATTTTTAAAATCTATATAGTCCACTTTTCCTTTCAATTTTTTTTAATGCAAATGAATAGCATATTGCATAGCGAAGGTTTTGACCAACATTTGCTAAATAGAAAGGGGAGACACAGTTGTTGCTAAGAGCAGTGTGCCACTCTGACACAACCAAGTCTGGGGAAAAAGCAATAGTTTTTCCCTTCTGTTTTTACATATTGACAAGATAGGCTGTGACACCTTAGAGTTGTACTCCTTAGCACTAGAGCAGTGGTTCCCAACCTTGGGTAACCCAGGTGTTCCTGGACTGCACTACCAGCGGTGCTGGCCAGGGTTCATGGGAGCCTTCACTATCAGCGATGCTGGCTGGGATTTCTGGGAGTTGCAGTCCAAGAACACCTGGGTTACCCAAGGTTGGGAACTACTGCACTAGAGGACCAGCAACAAGAGACTCTCTAGTGGTTTTGCTGTTTCTGCTAGGAAAGATCCCAGAAGCTGATGAAGGCAAATTGTCCTACAAATGTAGTATTATTTCCTGGTCCTAATCAGCTTGCATATGCTTTTCCAGATGTATTGCACTAGTTCTTGTCTGAATCTACATGTTTTAATGTAACATCCCCCTTGGTGTTGCTTAGCTGTGGGCAAGATATAGAATGCCTAGTGAAACTGAGTCATACTTGGGACTTCAGTGAACTAGTCAAACAAAATGTAAGATGGCTATATGCATGGTTGGCAGAATTCATTCAGACTGAAATGGTAAAGCTGAAGTGGTACAGCTGAGCCATAGATGTCCATGGAGGCACACACAGCTGAGAGCTAATCGAGAGATAATGGGGAAAGCGTGTATATTTTAGTCATTTGCTTGTACCTTTAAAATAGAAAGAGGCAACAAGTAACTTTCCTATTCTTGAAAACAACCATGTTAGAAGACTAAGCAATATGTACTTCTCTCTTTTTAGAAAATATGTTTATTGGTTTGGAATAACAAGGTCTATGTATTATTTGATAATTCTGTAATTTATGTAGCATACTGCTGTTACGTTCAATTTGTTTACCTAATGAGGGAAGAGCAAACTCTTAACATCTGGCTCATTTTTATTAAAGGTTTAATAAAATCTAACCAAATTAGTAGTACTTAAAGTTTCAGAAACAAACTTAGATGAGCACCATGACATTAGAAAAAATTTAAAACCTAAATTTAATCTGACTTTAAAATATGTAGCTTTAAAATTAACCTAGTGGTCTATACACAGGCTCAAACAATTATCAATTTACTGCATACTTTGTCTTTAATTTCTGGAAGTTTAAACCAGCCTGTTTCTCCTATAAATTGAAACTGAAGCTTTTTCTTTGTGCTGTATTTTCTGTTAAGAGAGAGTGTAACATTGTAGCTTTCCTAATGCTTTTGCTTCCTTTCTACAGATATTTAGAGGCTTTCTAGAAGGAAAAATAGCTTTTGCCCCTACGTACAAATATGACTTATTTTCAGATGACTATGATACCAGTGAAAAATGTCGTACACCAGCCTGGACTGATCGCATATTGTGGAGGAGAAGGAAGTGGCCTTTTGACAGATCAGGTTGGATAATGAATTGAGTTCCTAGAAATAAATTGGTAAAACTACTTCTGATAGGATAATACAATTCTTAAAGATTCATGGTTTTATTTAATAAGGAACTATAATATGCTTGTTTCTGTTCTGGGGTATATTATGTAAACGACTTTTGTAATATATATAACAATACAAAAGAGACATAGGTAAAGTTCTAATAAAATTCATGGCCCTTCTGGTCCTCAGAGAAGGAGGCATCCTGGAACGGGTTAATCCCATCACCAGCCAGAAAAGACAGGGGACTCAACAATGAAGAGATTTCTCACACCCATCCCCTTTACCTCCTCCCAGTTTTTGTTCCTCTCCCCTGCTCAGGGCAGACCTGTTTTTTTGCTCTCTCTGTTTGAAATGTGCCTTTTGGCTTTTCAGTACTTGTTACTCATTTCCTGTACTTATCTTTCCATCCAAAAACAAGCAAACAAACAAAAAAAACCCAACTCTCAGACTTTATTTTCTTCTTCTCTGCTTTCCTATTATGGGACATGACTTCTGTGGGGAGATCTTTCAGCAAGATTGCCAAATCAACCAAGGGCTCAGAAATGCTACTGAAGCCACCAGCTTTCAAACATGTTTGGGTTACTTATGATGGCTGTGCCCCCCCCTTTGTTCTCTGCCAGTAAATGTCTTCTTCCAAAGCCAAGTCTAACTCTCAGGCTGAAGTACAGCCAACATTCCATTCAGAGAAGGAGACATCCAGGGACAGTGCCTTTCTTGGACAGTGATTAATCCCATCACTGTCCAAGAAAGGCAGGGGACCTAACACTGAAGAGCTTTCTCATGCCTATCCCCTCAGCTTTTCCCAGTTTTCTTTCTATAGCACAGCACAGAAAAGGTAAAGGAGGAGCTAGAGAAAGGGCAGGTTGCTGATCTGTAACTGTAGTTCTACCAGAGGTCATTTGTGAATTTAAACATTTGGGTTCTTACACCTACACAAAATGATCCTCTGAATGTTCCAGAGCTTAGTAGCCATAGAATGTTTCTTCACCCACACCCTCCATTGTGCATGTTCTGGCAATCCCTAATGACTCCTCCTCAGTTTCCCTTTATCCATTGCTGAGTAATAGACCATATAGGCATGGCAAGCAGAAGAGAACAGGGTAACTTGTGTGAATTCATAGATGACTACTTGAAGAACTACAGTTACAGGCAAGCAGCCTGTCCTCCTCCTTCATGGTCTCTGAATCACACATATGAGTGACTTACTAGCTCATTTCTAGCTGGAAGGATATCAACCAACAATGATGAAAGTGCTGCACGGCCAAAGGAAACATCTGATTGTGCTAAAAAATCCACAGGGTGAATAAAAATCAATATTTTTTTTTTAAAAAATCTAATTGATTCTAATAATTATTTAAATTCTAATTTTAAAAAAATTAAATAGTCAGAAATCTGAATTTTAACAATTCAATTGTGATTCAATTCAATTTGAATCAAATCCACCTCGAATATCCAGTCTGTAATGCTTCACAAACATGAAGGAAAGCTGCTGGTGCTGCCACAACCCTTGTGGATTTAGAAAGCTCACATTAAAATATAAGTCTTTAAGTTGCCACAAGATTTTTATCTCTTCCTTTGGGTTTTGCCTGAACTCATGTGGAGTGTGTTCAGGTAGTGGCAGTCTTGCTTGTTCATAGGCAAGACTGATGATTGAAACTACCTACTTCACCAAGTGCTGGGTTGATACTGATTGCCTCTTATGAGGACCTTGGTAACAGATAAAAAGCTTGGTGATCTGTCAGATTCCTTAGGATACGTAAGTGCATTTCACACTTCAGAGTTGTATGGAGCTCTTTCTTTAAAATCTCTTTCTTTAAAATCTTAGAAGCAATGTCTAGAAACTTGTATCAACAGTTACTTCAACTTTATTTAAAGAGATCTATTCATGTTTATATGTGAGTACAAAAATGAAATGAGAATTTCCCTCCAGGCAGATTCATCATATTTCTATAACTATTTATATCAATTTTAGCGGAAGACATGGATCTTCTAAATTCCAGTTTTCACGATGAAAGTAAACTTATTTACACATGGAATCCTGGAACTCTGTTGTATTATGGAAGGGCAGAGCTGAAAACATCTGATCATAGGTTTGAACTCGGTCTTGCTAATATCTTCTAATCTTTTGGAAGACGATTCCATTTTATTTCTCAGTCATTGATAGATTTGTATCCTTTAATGATTTTTTTCAGGCCTGTTGTTGCATTGATTGATATAGATATCTTTGAAGTTGATGCTGAAGAGCGACACAAAATTTACAAGGAAGTGATTGCAGTGCAGGGGCCCCCTGATGGTACTATAATGGTCTCAATCAAAGGATCTTCTTCAGAAGAAAATTATTTCGATGACAACTTGATTGATGAACTTCTTCAAAAGTTTGCAAATTATGGTGAAGTTATACTGATAAGGTTAGACTATTCTCCATTCAAGGAAAATACTTTCCCTACACTATCATTTTCTCAATTGATCCTTTCCTGTTTCTCAAATTAAAGCATCTAAGTTCCAGCTACATTATTAATTAATTATGAAATAGTAATCTACTTCACTATTGTGCAAGATATGTTATTACTCGCAATACTTAAATACAGCCCTTTGCACAAAAAAGTGCAAATTTTGGTAAAAGACAATTTCTGTACTAGCCATTGTTATATACTGTGTATATTAGAACATTTGACTGAAATTACAGGGATTGAACATATCCAGTCCTGATGCTAAGAAAGCTGCACTGATGTTCAGACCTGTTTAGAATAACTTAAAAGGCAGATTAATTAATTGAATATATCCTAACAAGAACAATTATACTGGCTAAACAGGAGGCAAAGCATATTTTATTTCTTAGAGCACTTTTGACTTTTTGTCATGCAGTCATGGGGTCTGCACTGACATGTCCTATGGCAGACATTAAATGTAAATAGCAGGTGTAAGGCCTAAATGTTCTGCATATATATATATCTAGATTTTTCATACAACATTCACCCTGCCCCCAGTCTGCTGCACAAAACATTTGTGAAGTCAGCGGTGCAAATCAATTGCTCCATTAGTTGTGGAGTTTCATTCAGTGCAACCAATCCCTTTTGAAATAAAAATGGTTTGGACAAATTATTCTATGGCTAGAGAAATCTTTTCACATGCGTTCCTGGCTCTACTGTTCCAGAGAGCAGGCTGCAATCAATTTGGTAGATTTGGCCCAGGAACCAACCAAATAAACAGGAGCTATATGGTTTAGGCTAGGAATGTTGGTCTTACTAGTGGAGGCCCACCGTAAGATACCCAGGATGTCATATGCTGCCAACATTTTCTGGAAGAGGTTTATTGATAAAATAAAGCATGACAGCATGGGGACTTCTGTTCTTGTATATCCATAAGTTTCTTAACAGAAGGCATGAAAGGCCAGAAAGGTCTCTTGTTCTTTTAAATAGGTCATGATAGTCATCCCTTCCAGACAGACTTTCATAGATTAAAATGGAGATGCTGAGAACATGTGGGAAACAAAATGGACACAAGTTGGTGTTCTCTGGTAAAGGTACAAGTCTGGCTAAAATACTGTCAGTGTTTACATAAGGTTTCCATAATTTGCCAAGGCTAATTGCAATTGATTGAAAAGGTGATGGAGCATATTTTGGTTGCACAGTCTGGCACATGACCCAGCACTTGACCAAGTCATGCCTGACATATCAGTTAGCCACAGCAAATTACACAAACCTTACGGAAACACTAATAGGGTTCTTGTTTTGTAATTTGTCCCTGTACTATTTGGTATATTTTACAGATTTGTGGAAGACAAAATGTGGGTGACATTTTTGGAAGGGAGCTCCGCATTGAATGTGCTGAACCTGAATGGTGTTGAGGTATCAAATACTCCTAAACGTATTTCTAACCTTCTAAGCGATAGTAGTTTAAGTGTAGTTTAAGTGTAGTGTGATCTTTTGGTTGTTAGAGTGATGTTCTCTGTTGATTTAATACAAATCTTCAATTAATCACTCTTACATGGTTTCTGCATTTTAGGGCTTCATTTTGAGCTGAAGCTTGCCGAATATACACAGTTTTCTTGTGGCTTAATTCAAGAGTATATAGTTCCACAAATGGTGATCTGCAGTATACTGTCACAGTGCACTCTTGGCCTAACAGGAGTGCTCCTGTTCAGAGCTCTACACAGCCTAAAATAAGAGCTTTTATAGTGCTATCTAGGTTGGAAAGGGCATAATATTTTCTTTTTTACCCTATTAAAGCTTTTTTCTGCTATGTTGTAAAATAGTAATACCTTCAGGATTCAGGCTGAGATTTAGATTTGAAAGTAGTGTTTTAAGGTAGGTTAGTGGGGGTGAGCTAAATGGGAAAAGTGATACAGTGTGAAAAGTCCAAAACAGAGTTAGGTAATACCTTTATTAGACCACTAAATTCTCAAAACCTGGTAAGTTTTCAAGCTTTACAGGATTCTTCACCAGGGTGGGCATTCCAAAACTCAATAGCAAAGTTAAAGGGGGGGGGGGGGGGGAGAGACAGAAAAATCCAAAAATCTCCGGTGGGACTCCATTTTGAGACATTGTTTGGACTCTGAAGCTTAACATCTAGCCTGAATAATTGTTGGACTTTTCTGTTCCCCCACAATAATCTTTTAGTGATATAATAAAGGTATTACTGACTTTTGTTATTGCATTTTGCAGAGGACCATGTGGCTTTTTAAAATAGCATACTATGAGGGTAGAATAACACATTTTTAAAACTAGCTTTAAGATGTTTAATTGCCATTGTTTTTATATTTTTATCAATATGTTTATTTTAAGAAATTATATAACTAATTAACTCTGAAAAGTTTGTGTTTAGTTTACATGAGATTTCTGGTTTAAATTCAGCTTCTTGGGAAAACTATCAATATTAATTTGAAAAGCCCAGATTGGATTAAGAGCTTGGAAGAAGAGATGAGTCTGGAGAGAGTTAATATTGGATTGCCTTCATCAACAAGTTCTACTTTACTTTGTGAAGATGCAGAGGTTTCTGCAGACTATGATATGGAAGGTTTGCCAAACTCAATATTTGTTTGTTTGTTTGGTTTTTCATTTATTCATTCCCCTCCTTTCTCCTCAAGAGGACCAAAGGCGGCTTACAATATTAAAACAAACAATAGGAAAACTGGAATGGAAGGGGAAACTATAATCTAGAAGTTCATCTACACTACTTGAGTTGCATGTTATTAAAATATAACATGTATCACCGTGCATCTATTTTTATACAGGCTAAAATGAATAAAAATTAGACCATTCCAAATAATTCCCAGCTGCTGAGCATTATGTTTCCCACAGCTTAGTTAACTCATCATTCATGTCAATATATGTGTTGAACAACAGACCCTTGCCCTATAGTACATACTTGCATTCTTATTCCCTGCTATCAGTTCAGCAATACTGTTTGTATTAAATTATTAGCCTTTTTTTTGGCACGTAATGTCCCTTTTTTAGAACTTTAAAATGTGTTTAAACATGAGCTAGAATTTTTAGGCGCCTAAAACCTGAGAAGGCAACTCTCACTTGTAATTAAATTCCAAGGTATCATCTGGCATGATTGTACACCAATAGATACACCAATGTTATTGTAAAGGTTTGATGATAAGATACAGCATAGGAAAGTAGTACAGGTGTAGCTAATTGTTTTTATTTTATGTTCTCTTTGCTGTATTAATTGTAGTACAGTTGGACAGCTTTGTAGTTCTGCTTAGTTAAGAATATTTTACCTTATTTCAAGGTGATATTGATGATTATAGTGCTGAAGTAGAAGAAATTCTTCCTCAGCATCTACAGCTAGCAGCAAGTTCCAGTCTTGGAACCTCACCTGGCTCCTCACCTCGTTCAAGCCCCTGCCAGTCACCGACACTGTCTGATGGGCAACCTCCAACACTTCCAGTAAGACCAAGCAGAGCACCCAGCAAGACTCCTGGTCCACCTACATCTTCTCAAGGTATTACCTTAACACACTTCGTTGTATTTATCCTGTAATTTTATCTCAGTAGCAGTCCTGTCCATATATACTTGCAGTGCTAGTACTTATATCAGATGCTACTTTAAGATGCATAGAAAAATAGTCAGCCCATTTCAATTATGCTTACAGAACAAACGACAATTATTTACAATGGATAAATTTACATGGGAGACAATTTACCTACCCTGTAGATGCAACATGCAAACATGTTGCTGTTACAAGAACAAGGAATAGAATAAAAGAACATAAATTGAAGGTGCTCTGAACCAGCTTATTTAAATACTAATTGCCCTAGGGTTGCGAGACATTTGGGGTGCCAGGGCAGAGCCTCCACAGTGTCTTCATGGGATTGGGTCTCCTTTCAGTTGAGATCCAGCTTTCCTTCTCCCTCCCCTTCCCTACTTGGAAAGAAATGAAAAATCATTTTGCTTCACAGAAGGAACAATGTTTTATGTGTATCACCATATGGTTGTGTAATTTTCATATTCTTACAATTCTGTTAGCTATAATGGTTATTGAGCAAATTTGTTTCTATAGAAGTATGAGTATGAAGTGTTTTCAATTTCTTGCATACAAAACTGAGAGTTGGAATGGAAATTATCATGAAAACTATTCAAATTTGTGAAAGTGTCCTTGTTAGTCCTGATTAAGGTGGAGTTTATACGAATGCATGAGAGATGTTGGGCACGGTTGAACATTGACTTTGGTTGCTACTGTCCTCATCTTGGATGTAGAATGATGGCATGTTAACTTGTTATGGGAAAAGATGGCAAGCTTGGTATTAAAAAATGTCCAAACCTGTTTATGCTGGAAGAGAGATAAAACAATAATAAATATTCAGAGGGCAACTGTATTTTTTTCAGTAAAAAGATCAGAGTCTTGTGACACCTTAAAGATTAACCTGCTTTATTTGGCATACCTTTTTTTTACTCCAAGGCAGTGTTGAAAGTATCAGATGACTCGTGCATGCCATTCAAGTTCTATGTTCTAATGAACTGGAATGTGGACAACAGCATCAAATATTCCTCTTTAGGGTCCTCAAATATAAAAAGATTTCACGTAGGCAGATCAATCTATATTATCATATAGATATTATATTCTACTTCAAGGCATTTTTGTTTTTGACTGTCTTTTAAGGCCCTGTAACACTTTGTGGGTTTTTCAAATTAGTTGTCATCTTAACCATTGCAAGTGATTAAATTTAGATCCCTCCCCATATTTACTGGATTTATATGACCTGCTTTGAATAATGTAATTTGGGGGGGGAGGGTTCATCTTTCAACAAGCATAATGTTTGTTTTAAATTACCATTATCAGGTTCACCAATAGATTTTCAAACAATTAATCAACAAAGAGAGGGTACGCAAGGATTGGAACCTAAACGCCCACCTCCACCACGCCCAGGAGCACCTCCTGCTCGCCCTGCGCCACCACAGAGACCACCTCCACCATCAGGTAACTGTGAGATACTGAAATTGTACCTTAATGGTTTGTCATTTGTGCTAAAGAGATTAGCACACATCTTGAAGTTGCCTACATGTGAACTTCATACAGAGTTATAGTTTAGTTCAGGGATGAGGGAAACTTTTCAGATGATGTTGGACTATAACTCCCATCATGTCATGGTCTATGTTAGTTGGCTATGTGGGAATTAAAAATTTAATACCAAAATCTGGATGGCCATAGATTCCTCTCCACTTGCTTAGTGTAACAAGGTATGGGACTCATGCATTCTTTCTTCCTTTCATTTCTGGCACAAGGAAGAGCTTGGCTATCTGAATCCCATAGCTTGACATCTAAACCTTCTGCACCAGAGCTGCTTTGATGTGTCCAATTGTGTTGTTTTCATATATGTTGAACTATGTTTCACATTAAGTGTATGCAGGAAGTTCTCAGGGACTATAAGTATAATATGAGTCAATTTATTCACTACATATTTCAATCTGTTTTCTAATTCTTCTTTCAATTGATACTCTTTTTACTGCTGCATATCTTACTCTTAAGGAGCTAAGAGTCCGGCACCTGCTAGAAAAGAATGTGGAGGTAATAACTGTTTAAATATGATTCAAATAGTGAACAAAAGATTTGTGGCAGTTTTTATAGCAACATATTAAGTGTGAGTTAATCTTTGTGCAAAAAAAAACACTCATCCGGTGTCTGAAAAGTATTACAATGATAAATATTATAAATGTGGTTATAGAGTTTAAATGGGAAATGCACTGGTTAATTTGACTACTATGTGTCTCTTTCTATTAAACTCTGAAGAGTTTGTTTAGAAAAGATGTATATATTGATTTGTAAGAAAGAAAATCGTATTATTCTAGAACACTTACATGCTATTCTGCTTAAAGAAAAATACCCAAAGCAATGAACGAGTGATACCAAATGCACATACTGTGTACTATGTGTACAGCCAAACACACAGGAATTAGCTTGAATCCTGAGTTCTTTGGTCTGAGTTACACTCATGGGATAGGATTTTCTTACATCACTTACTCTACCATAGCTCCCTGCATCCCATGCTCTGTTTAAAAACTTTGGGGGTACTTCTTGGAACAACATGGGAGATGCTGCTAGGATATTGCAGGCAAAATTTGGAATTGGGCACACCCCTCCCCAATGTATGAGCAGACCTGCTTTTCCCCTCAGAGTCCATTAGGTTCCAAACCATAGTGCTTTTGTCAAACAAGAGATTTAAAAGTGGAATTGGTCACCAAGACTATATTTATTTATTTATTTATTTAACTTGTATCCCGCCCATCTAGACTGCGTCTACTCTGGGCAGCTCACAACAAAATAGAATAAAAAACAATTAAAAATATCAACAACAATTTCACAGTAATTGAAATATATATTAGCTGCTTGTGGAGTTTGAAAAGTAGGAAATGATTTCTATAGAATCCATCCTGTAAATATGTTGCTTGTTCTGATTTGCACTGACTGGTCTTATTCAAGGAGTTGCTTCTGTGACTGATGTTTTATGTGGCATTTCTGTGTGCACCCTAAGTTTGCATCACTCTTGAGTAAGAGGCTAAGGCAGTGGTCAGGGAACAGGGGTAAATTACCCCAAATGGGGTAAAAATGAAAATCCTGGGGGTAATGAGGACGGTCGCGGCAGCGCGACCATCCTCATTACCCCCAGGCATTTTATTTCCAACGATGCTGTGTGTAGGCGGGCATTCCGTCGCGGGGAGAGCGAGCCCTGGCGAGGAACTGCACAGGGCACCCGCCTGCCCTCCTTGCCTCCAAAGTGGGGGGGAGGGTGGTGGACCGGGCCAGCTGGACTCTTTGCCCGGCGGAGCCCGGGCCGGGGCTCTCCTTCCTGCTCAGGCCCGCCCGCCCAGTGCGCTGGCGAGGGGCCCCCTTCCCGCCCCGCCTCACCTGAGCTCATGGCCAGTGGACCTGCGGCGCCCACCTCCCCTCACCAAGGACGCGCTTTCCCGGTGGCGTGGCGGCTCCAGACTGGCTGCCCGGGCGGTGGCGGCAGGTCCTGGGTGAGCGCAGGGGAGGGGGGGTCGGCCACGGATGGCAAGAGTGGAGGGGTGGTGCTGGGAGGGGCGGGGGTAATGTCGGCATATATAAATTTTTTGGGGGGGGGGTAAAAGGTTAAAAAGTTCCCTGACCCCTGGGCTAAGGCTTCCAAGGTTATATTTTATCTTCTTTATAAAATAGACTTGATCCTGTCACTGAAAAATAAAACTACAGTTATCTAATCGTTCCTCACAAAAACTTTCACCTTGCTATTTTTTAAGCTGCAGTAATAGACCACTTTGACTACTTTATTCAAAACTGAAGCTTTGCAGTTTTCTTTATTTCTGCCTTTCCTTTATCATCTGCATTGCCTGTACAACATTTGCTGCTTTTCTGCTTTTCCCTGATAAGGTCTTGGTGCTCCTCCCAGCCCTGTTGTAGCTAGGAGAGAAGAAGGTAACTATTTTTCCTAATGTCAAACAGGATTTTTAACTGCCAAATATTCACACATAATCTGTCCTTGCATTTCAGTATTACATTGTAGACTGACTGGTGCTTCCTAATTTTAAGTTGTTAAAATTTTCAAATGATACTCCATCGCGACAAACAAAATTTTGGTTTTAAAAAGTTAAAAAAAGAAGAGTCATTTTTAAAAAATCTCTAAGCAAGAAATGTACCTTATATCATGAGTTTGGCATAAAAATGTGTGCACATAATCTTAAAATTATAAATGCATTCAAATGAAAGAATTTTTAAAAAAATGTTTTGTGTGAGAATTAACTTTTCTTTTCATGCACAACAATAATCTGGCAAGTGAATTCACACAGGATTTGTGAATATGTTTTATAGATCAGTTTCTACTGAAACTATTTTGACTTTGTTAAGAACAGGAACTAAAATGACATATTGATCTCCTTTTTAAATTTCACTGAAGGAAATCCAGCCTGCTTGGGGTAAATAGGCATTTTTATATGCCATCTTGCAAACTATATGTATTGTGAAGATGAAACTTAAAGTGCCCATTCACAATTTAAAGCATTTTACAATTTGGGGCCTACCACACTAGGTTGTAAGTGCTTAAGACAACGCATTTAGTTTAGCAACATAAACTTTCAGGTTTAGGATATTTGGAACATCTTATTCTGAACATCAGGTATCAATCTGTAAATTTTAATCACTGACAATATAAACCGATTTCTTGTTGTTGTCCATGTGTCAAAAGTTTGGAAAAGCCCTGGGACACAAAGGAGAGACATAGGTACTGTATATTCATGTTAAATACTTACTGAATTGAAAATAACTTAAACATTAAATGTATTCTAATTCAATAACACATTGCTTTTTCTGCAGTTCATAGTCAATCTCCACCTCTAACAAGCACAGGAGCATCTGGATACAATGCTAGTAGACCGGTAAGTATTCAGATTTTGGGTTAATTTCCTCCAGACTTTTAAAAGAAGAGCATGACAAAATATAGCTGTGTAATCTATTGAAATAGATTTTTACTGAGACCAGTCAAAAAGGCCCTGGCTGTACATCTTCTCTGTTAGGCAGGTATTCTCAATCTAGTACCCTCAAATAGATTACTCATAATCCCAACCAGAAATGGACATGTGGCTAGGAATGATGGTACCTCTAGCCAATAATTTCAAATATTGACAGGGTTCTATGGTAAGGTTGCTATCAGGCTTCTAATATCTGTTTTATTGTTCAATTCAAATTGCAGTAGTAAGACTTTAGATTTATTTATCACTGTTTACAGATTTCTTAAATATGAAGCATTAGTACAGTTTGAGGGTATTATTCAATTACAGTAGGTCTGTGGTGGATCGGTTCCAAGACCATCACCACCCATGCATGCTGAAAACCATGGATATGGCAGACTCTGTACATAGCATATTCTCTGGTTCTCTCTCATGGCCAGTTCTTGTATTATACACCTTGGAAATGTGTATTTTGGGCAGGGGGGTTATTTAATATTTTCAGGCAGTGGATAACTGAAACTGCAGGTACAGATCCCGAGGATACAGCCGTCCTACTGTACAGGTCATTTTTTATTAAAACTGTAGTTAGAAGAGTAAGCATGTTACAGTATATGGGAAATATAAAGAACACCTACTGAAACAAATGTAGCCAATTATATAGCCTTCTAAAATGAATGTACTGGAATGATTAATGTTACAGTGTTAAAATAGAATTCTGCATTAAGACAGGGGCTCTGCTCTTCTTGAATATTATCTAAGGTCCTGGTTGTAATTTTCAAAAGCCCTGCATTCCTTAAAGCGAACACATTATAGAGCAGTTATCCACAGTACGGTGCTCTCAAAATGTCTTGGACTGGAACTCCTGACATTCCAGACAATTCGCCATCCTGATCAATGCTGCTTAGAGCTTACATTCAAAACAGTTGGAGGGCACTATGTTGGGGATGCTTTGAAGACTTTTGTCTTCCATCTGTTTTTACAGCCCCATGTGTGATTGGGTTTATTGAAGATCTGGAGCAGTTCCTCCTTTTTGGCAGCAAATGACAACTGAGTCTCTTTTTGAACATTAACGGGTTTATTTGGTTTAACATTGGGTGAATCAACAACCACTTCTATGGGTTCAAACAAACTAACATCAGGTAACTGTCCATACTATGGAGACAACAATTCTGGCTTAGAATCAACAGGATTCATTGTGGGGCTGGCCCAAAACGTTCTCGATCAGTGGGCTTCCTCATCGGAGCACTCCGGACCGCGCAAATTGTCCCACAGCAGGGATGTCTGGCCCAATCTCTGGTGGATGGTTGAAGGAAGAGTCCGGACGAATCACCTTCTTCGAGATACCTTGTCCCCGCAGAAAAACCACGACAGTCCATTCTAGTGGATCCACTGATGTACAACTCTCCTTAGGGGTTTCTAACAGCCCTTGCATTCTATCATATTTCAATTCCTTCTCCTTTCCCTTTTCTCCTTCTCCAACCTTCTTCCCTCCTGTCACCGGTACTCTGAACTTCCCCCTCCTTTCTTCCTCTCCTGTTTTCTCCTCCCACACAGGTAGGATTAACTCCTCCCCTCTTTCCCCCTCTCTCTCTTCTACCAGACAAATCTCAACCTTTTCCTTCTTTCCCTTTGATTCCCTTTCCTTCTCCTCTTCTACATTTAACTCTTCGCTTTCCAGTATCTCTCCTGACTCTGTTTCTCTTTTCATCTCAGTCGTCTCAGTTTGAGGGGACGGCTCACTCTGTTCTTTCTCCTTTTCCTATACAACTCCTTCACACGCCCACCCCCCCGAAGAGTGTGCCGTCCTCTCTTCCATAGTAGTTCCCCATGCACCCTGTCGGGAAAAATAATCAGCATTAGCATGGGCACTACCTTTCTTATATTGAACCTTAAGTGCAAAAGGTTGTAAACACAGATACCATCGAGTTAACCGTGGGTTGATATCTTTCATCTGGTTCAGCCATTGTAGAGGAGCATGATCAGTGACCAAAGTGAAGGAGGCTCCCAATAAATAATACCTTAGCGACTGTATAGCCCATTTTGCTGCTAAGGCTTCCTTTTCTATAGTAGCATACCTTTGTTCTCTTGGTGATAATTTTTTACTCAAATACATAACAGGATATTCTATACCTTCTCGAACCTGGGTTAACACAGCACCTATTCCTCTATCCGAAGCATCAGTTTGTACTATAAAGGGGATGTTGAAATCAGGGGCATATCTGCTTGGTAATGTATTTAACACCATTTTTAATTGGTTAAACGCATTTTGTTCTGGAAGTCCCCATCTTATCCCCTTAGATACTCTTTTCTTAGTTAAATCAGTGAGGGGTGCTGCAATTTCCGCAGTTAGGCACAAATTGGCGATAATAACCTGCAAGCCCCAAAAATTGTTGAATCTCTTTCTTATTCCTGGGTTGAGGCCAATCTGATATCCTTTCCACTTCATCACGCACTGGTTGGATTTTTCCCTGTTCTACCTGGAATCCCAAAAATTTCACCCCTCTTTTCGCTATCTTACATTTGGAGGGATTCACCTTGAGTCCTGCTTTCCTCAACTCTATCAGCACCTGTTCCAAATGTTCTAGTTGTTCTTTCCAACTATTGCTATAAATCAAAATATCAATATAAGCAGCGGCAAACGTCCTCACCGGTTCTAGGACTCTATCCATTAACCTCTGAAAGGTAGCGGCTGCCCCATGTAACCCAAATGGCATACAAGTAAATTGATATAACCCCTTGGGAGTGACAAAAGCAGTCTTTTCCTTATTACCTGATCTCAATGGAATCTGCCAATAGCCTTTTGTCAAATCTAGGGATGACAAGAACTCTGCCCTTCCAAGTCTTTCTAGCAAGTCTTCTACCTTAGGCATAGGATAAGCATCAAACTTAGATACTTCGTTCAACTTCCTGTAGTCAATACACAATCTTACACTTCCGTCTGGCTTGGGGACCACCACCGGGTAACTTCTCCATGGACTATAAGATGGTTCTATCACACCCAATCCTAACATTAATTCTACTTCTTGATTAATTGTTTCCTTAAGATGGTGAGGCCAATTCCTTCCTCCCGACCTAACCACGATTTGAGGTGGTGTATTAATTGGATGTTCAGCCTTTGTGGTTAAACCTGGTTTATTAGAAAAGACATCTTTGAATTTATCCTCTAGGCTTCTAACTTGATTGATTTGGTCCACACTTAATTCTTCTCCTAGTGAGAGTTCTTGTGTCACTCATAGACAAACTAAGGCTTCTGGGCCCAAATCTTCTTCCTCTACCTCTCCCCAAAATATTTCCCGTTCTCTCCATTCCTTTAACAAATTCACATGAAATATTCCATCTTTTTTCTTTTTTTCTGGCATGCTTATCTCATAATCTACTGGTCCTACTCGTCTGAGTATTTCATATGGTCCTTCCCATCTTGCAAAAAGTTTGGCATTCTCAGCTGGTAGTAAGAGCAGGACCTTTTGTCCTATACTGAATTGTCTCTGATTCACTTTTAAGTCATATCTTCTTTTTTGCCCCTGTTGTACCCTTTGTAATTGTGTCTTAGCCATTTCTGCTACTTTATTCAGATGATCTCTCATTTCAATTACTTGCTGCACCACTATCTGAGCTTCATCTTTAACCTCTAACAATTGCCATCTGCAATTTTTTATGATTTAAATAGAAATATAGGATTTTCAGGATATTGCTGATAGTTGGAAAGCTGCACAATAACATAAGAGTATAAATGTTTGTTGTTTTAAAGTTACCATACCTGAATGTTTTGTATTGATGATAAAGCTCCTAAAGTACGGCCATAAACATGTCTCTTCATTTAATGTATTTCAGACTATTCCTCCCCGAGCAGGAGTCATTAGTGCACCATTAAGCCATGTCCGTCCTCCTGTGGGAAGACCCACACCTGAACTCCAGCTTAAGCCGACAGAGCCACCAAGAGGTAATTTTATTGGTTGTAGTGAGGTTCTGTTAATGTAACTATAGTTCAGTGGTTAAACCTGTACTGGACAACCCAACAGTGTTCCTCATTTCATATAAGTTCTGTGAATTGTGTTCTTTTCCTCCCCCTAATAATCTTCAGCTACTAAAAAAGTATAAGCACCTCTTTGCATATAGCCTTCTGAACTCTTTTATCTTTTCATGTGTATATTTTTATATTGTAAATGCTTCTTACATGTTAATATCCAATTATTTAGACACTGGGTGTATTCAAGAAATCAATGTATTCGTGCTGGCTGAGAAAATCTAGCTATATAAAATAGAAAATTACATGTATTTTTAGGATCACCTCTGCTTCCTGAACCACTTAAACCACAGACTGCAGCTCCTGTTCATCCCACATCTCAGCAGTCCTCTGTCCTAAAAATGCAGGAACCTCTTAAACCTATCGTGGCACCATCTCAAACACCTTCTCCACAAAATCTGGAAGCAGCACCACAGCCTCCCCCACGTAGCAAGTCATCTCAAAGTTTGCCTTCTGAACCAGTTCCTTCAGAGAAACAAGTATGTAAGCAATGCCCCTTCATTATTATGTTTTGGTGCACAATTTCAATTAATGGGCTTACTCACATATTACTAACTTCCTTACTTTTAAATCTGCAGTACAGAGCTGTGAGAAGTGATGGGAATGAAAACACAAAGGAGATCTTTTAAACCAACAAATAAAGAAGATAGTGCCTCTTAAATAAGGCTATAATTTAATGTAGTGTAAATGCCTAATTGGTGAATCTATTTTTCTTTCAGTGCAAACAATAAGCAAGGTAGTCGAAATAGTAACAAGAACCTCCCTTGCCTACTTTTTGGAGGTTGGGGCAAGGGTAATTTTATAACTAGTTAGTCTGTCACACCTTGCTCTGTGCAATTTTGAACCTGACACAATATATATTTATTTCTAAATTAAGCCCCACTGAATTCATTGGGGGTTATTTGGAATTATTCATAAGTAAATTTCAGCTTGCAACACAAACCTATGCATGTTTACTCAGAAACAGGTCCTTGTGTAGTCAGTGGGGTTATAGGGGAGTGTGCCCAAGGCTGCAGCCTGTTTCACAAGTAATTTTATGATATCCTAGGCCCAGTAACAATACGATTTTAATAGTACTGAGTAAAGCTCAATACTGTTTGCTATAACCAAACAAGTTGGTTTGCAACTAATGGGGACTTTGATATTACAGAGAAGCATAATTCAAAACCTTGTTTTATTTTTGTATTTTATTCATTTACAATATTTATATATCACCAAGTTTAACTAGTTGATTTGTAATGAACATTTAAAACCAAAAGAAGTAAGATACAAATCTAGTCCAAGGTAGTAAAATGTCAACAGCATGAAACAAAACAAAACAGGAGATGACATCACAGCAATGAACTCAACAGACGTTGGCCATAATTGTCTTATATAGTTATATCAATTTAGTGCTTACAGTGTAACTTTTAGAGGAAAATTGCCTCACATTAAGAAATCACCATGACATGATCTTTTGCGCACTGAGTTGGTCACTTGGTACAGAACAGATAATGTCTACAGTGATTTATTGACTTGAGGAAATCTGCCTCAAAATGTTACACTGTTCGTATTGAATTAATGTAACTATATAAGATTTTGATCTTTAAAAAAATTATTATTAAAAAGTAGGATTTTTTAAAAAGTCTTTATTTGCCATTGAAAAGACCTCAGGGTAAGCACTGAGTTCTGTGAGGGATGTAGCACTGGAAGAGGAGGGGGCACATGAAGTGCTGATGTATTTCTGGTGGGTTTTGAATTGTATATAAGGATTTGCTTAGGCACAATAAGACAAATAGCACTGATCTCAATAGTATTTTGATTATGCTATGTATTTAGACAATACACATAGCATGAGTTGTAAGCATCCAGAAGACAAAGCTGACAGTTACTGGGCAGAACAGTATTGTGTCACTGTTTTATTCTGACATAAGAAGAAAGTTTGCATGATTAGTTCTGAAGTTTGAAAATGGAACAGTTCGCAGATCTGAGGTGATTAGAGGTTATAGAGAGTACAGATTCATTTAAGATATCGGGGGTGGCCAAACTACAGCAAACACAAAAAAGTTTACTGTGACAACTTAAAGACTGGTTGTGTTTTTTTTAAATATATTTTCCCTAAGGTCCATTCTTCACACAGAAAAATAGCCTTTAACTCACTAGGGTTGAAAAAGAATATTTAAGTACTAACCTTGGGTTTTTAAACATGTTTGTTTCTAAACAATTTAAATTAGAATTTTTAAATTCTTTTTAATTTTTAATGAATTTGGAATTTAGAATTAAAATCTGATCTAACAATGCAATTTAAAAAATTATAGATATTAATCCATCCTGGTGCTCAGGTCTCACATTACCAAAGGTAGTTGTGTCATGAGGATCCCAGACTATGAAACAAAGAAAGGAAGGCAGTATCTTAATGGCTTTGCTTGTAATGTCAGAAAAGTAAGACCACACTGCATATTATATTTGATCACCCTGCTGAATTCCTTCCAAGAGGTGCACCTAAAGGTGCTACCTGATACATCTTTGTTGGCAGAAATTAGATGGTGAGGGGGGACTTTAACAGGCAAAACAGTATAGTTTTTAAATCCTTCACTATCAAAGCCATCATGGGGAACTACCTCAATGTAGTTTGTTAACAAGGAGACATAGCACACTAGTTGCACATACTATTAATAATGTGCTATAACAATGTGTAGTTGGGCACCCAAGTTTCACTAATCACTCATTAAGTCCTTTATGAGAGATACTTTAAATTGTGTCACTTTAATAAATATGTGCCATCAAACCAATTTGACATTATGTATGACATAAATCAGGAATGGCTTACCAGTCGTTTGTGCTGGTGCTTCAGGACTATACAGCTTGTCCTAGGCCACGCAAGACACAGGGCATGTAACCCCATCAACCACATGTCCTCTGGGATGTTTACTAGGTGGGAAAGAGTGATTTTACTTTCAATAGAAAGATCAGTAGTGGCAGGTAAGTCCCTTGAAAGTACATTTGTTCACATCTTCACTTGTAACACATAGTTGTGGGTCATACTGAAAAGTATTACCCTCTTTATGTGATCTCCACAGGTTTAGTTGGCTTCCAATGCAAATTGATTGTATCTCAGAAAATGTCTGGGGAGCTTTGGTAGTATGTAGTAATTCCATGGCAGGGATTATTCTGTAAACAAATATCTGGGTACTCCCAGTATTCCTACTCCTTGGGAGCAGGAATCTGAAAACCACAATATTGCCACTGAACAGTGGAGAGAGAAATCAATAGTAAGGCAAGTTTTGTTTTAAGGTTATCTTTTGAATTTGAAGTGATAAATCGATGTTAAATTGCATTTTTTTTACATGTTGAAAATGTTAACTGAGAAGTATTCCCATGTTTTGAGGAAGACACAAAGATTTTTAAAAGCCAGACCTATAAATGAGTATAACTTGCTAGTAGTGACCAGCTCTTGGTTCAGGGTCAGCATGAAGTATTCTTTGTTATGACTGCCAGTCTGTTTCTGCATGTATGTGTTATTAGTGTAACAGGTAGCACTCAAGTAATTAGATGAATATAGTATCGAGTCAGTTTTGAATTTTTTTTTAACCTTGGCTTTCTTCCTAATACTTTCCCTTTGATGTCTATCTCTTTCTCACAAGCAGGATCAACCATCAGGGTAAAAGGTACCTGACTCTTTACTGGTCTTAACACTATCTCCATCCATTCTTTGTTCACCATACATTGTAGCAGAACCGATGTATGAACAGTTCAGTTTCATACATCTGCACTTTCATTGAAATCACCTGCCTACATAGAATAGAAAGACATGCCATAGTTTCCTTCTTGTTTTTGCAGAATATTATTGACACAAGACACTTATTTAACTTGATGTACTATAGCCCAGTAAAGCAAGAGTTCTCAAACAGTATCACCCAAGCCTCTCCTTAGGGAAATAAAAACTTCCTAAATTGATTTGGGGGGGGGGGGAGATAAGTCATTTTCTGAAACTATGAACCAGGGCCATCAGTCAGAATTGGAGAAACAAAAAGTCTACCAAACATTGCCTTATAATTCCTGCCATTGGCATTATCACTTAGCACAAGAAATGGGGTATTTATCCTCCTACAGTTGCCCTGGTGAAGGGGTGGAATGATACTGTTCCACAGTATAGTTAATTTGAAGAAAGGAGTTGGACATCTCACTTATTCCTCACCAATGGGGCCTATTTACACTTTGAGAACTGTTGCTATAAAATGTCATGATTCTTTGTGAAACTGACAATAATCTTGGCATGGCTACCTTGAACTTACATGGCAGAAACAAGATGGAGGAGGGGACAGGTGAGGAGATAACTTTGGCATCAAATAGGTTTTCATTTGCATTGAAACTTTTCTCCCAAGTTCAAGAAGAAGTTGACATTTTAGCAAAAACTGCATTCAAAGTAAATTAGTTTTAATATAAATTAGTCTTCAACCACTGAATAAAAGGTCCTCTGCTTCTGAGATCATTGTGGCTTAAATATTCAGTTATACTTACAAAATAGTGATGTTATTCTTCATCTTGGTGATTTTAAATTTAAGTACAAACGTAGCTAGTTGGCAGATTTTTGCTAAACTGTTTCTTTTACATTTATTTTGTAGATAAGCTTCATCATTAATCTGCAGCAATAACAAATTATTGCTTTAAAAACAGGTTGTTTCTATCTTACACAAAATTGATATTCACATTTAAACTTTGAATGTAGATCAGTGGATGTAAAACTAGGCACTGAAGTATCTAACATACATTTATCTGATCTTAAATACCCATTATGTTACAAAAGCATGTATGTCTTTACTCAGGAGTCCTGTGAAATTCACTGAAGATTAGAATGTAAGCTTACTGTATTCCTTAATACAAGATCATTTCCAGTACTCTTCTTCTCACTGCTGGGAGGGGGAGCTGGGCCAGTAGCAAAGGATCCTATTTAAGAGAGCCTTCTGGGCTAGACAAAAATGGCCCTGAACTTGCCTGTCCCTCAGGTTAATGCCATGCAGTTGTTCAGCTGAGCTGTAATTCATTGAAAATCACTGAGGGCATTCAGGCATTTGCCTGATCCCATTTCAGCATAAAGAGTGGTGAGGACATGAGTACACACATAAGCCCTTCCCCCAGACATCCCACAGATGTAGAGGAGGTCAGGAAAGAACTCCGTAAGCACGTTCTACTGATTACAGGGATCGTGTGATGGGGATCCTAGCCTTATCAGTGTTCTCGTTCTTGGGAACTCTGGAAACACATTCAGTCAAACACAAAGAGCCCTTTCTAACATTTGTGCTATCACCATTTTTTTTGCCTAGAATCATCCTAGGACTTCAATGGGAAAAATTACAAGCCAATCAAGCATGCAATTTTGCCACATTACTCTTTTTTAAAACCTACTTAAAACAGATAAACCTAAAGTTTTAAAAACAGAATGTTACTAACACTTCCATTGTGATAAATATTCCATAACATCACTCCTTTCTGCATGTGAAAGTGTGACTGTTTAATTTTTAAAAAAATGTTATGTTTTACCTCTATGAAGCTTTTATACACCATTCTGTTTTCTCAGGGTTTCCAACCTTTGATCCCCAGATGTTCCTGGAATAAAACTCCCAGAAGCCTTCACTACTAGCTGTGCTGGCCAGGATTTTTTGGAGTTGTGGTCCAAGAACATCTGGGGACCCAAAGGTGGGAACCACTGGCTGCATGAGTTTCCAAAGATGTAGCCGTTTCAAAAGAAAAACCAGCAAAGTAACTATGGCACCTTAAAAGCATCCACATTTACCATAGCATAAGCTGGTGTGGACTGTGACCGACTTCATCATTTATATATGCAGTACACATGACTGGGTGTGGGACTGTAGACGTGACAAAAGTTCATGTTGTAATACTTTTGTTAGATTTTAAGATGTAACTGTTATGTTACATCAAATAATAGGAGATACTTAAAATGTCTAATAGATCCATGATGTGTATGCTGCCAGTAGTAGAGCAATGAAGATTGTGAAAATTATTTCATTTAGAAAGGAAACAAAACAGGAGTTGTGTTTTTTTTTTAAGAATGCAAAGCAAATACGTAGTTAAATAGCAGAAGTTAAATCCACTGTTTCTATTATGGACAAAAATGCCCTTTGGCAGCCAAGTGACATGTTTGAGCATTGTACTTCCTTTTCAGATTAAAGCAAATGGAGTTCATGCCATTCAGCATGAAACACATCTAAACAATGATCCTTTTGAAGATCTGTCCTTTCAGCTGCTTTCAACATCCAAGATTCAGTCATCAGTTGAAATGTCACCGGTTGTATCTTTAAACCAAAAGAAAATGGCTATGTTGCCTTCTGCAACAGACAGTTTTAATACTTTGAGTAATAGAAATTGCATGCCAGCAATTCCGGCATATGATAAAGTTGAAGAACGTAAGTACAGTTCTTCAAATATATTTACTATCAGACAAAACAGCACAAATCCATTCACTGAAAAAACTATTATTGCTGGAAATCCATTTAGAACAGAAACCCAAGAATCTGGAGTAACTTCATATTGTTCAACAGAAGGACTTGCTGATTACACATATCCAACTCTCAGGCCTCCTAGTCATCAAATGGGCAAGGCCACATTTTCTCTTAATACATTTGAAGATAATATTAGTTTGCAGACTACATCTTCTGTAGCTAACAATGGAAAACCAAAAGGATGGGTAACATTTGAAGAGGACGATTTTGCATTGAAGCTAAAGTCACTGGACAATCCCACCAAATTAGCTAGTTCCCTGAAGGCAACACATTTTCCAAGTCTACTGAGTTCTGATCAAAATACCTTTAGTTCAGACTGTACCATGTTCAGTGCTCAGAAAATAAGCTCTGACTCTTTCCATCCACTGCCAGCAAGACCTCCACCTGCACCTCCTGTACCATCCAGATCCACTAGCACCAAATCAGCTACAAACCCCTTTATTTCACAAGCACCTAAGGTTCTATCAACACAAGATTTTACAGAAAGATAAATTCTTTTAAAATATTTCTTAAGGGTATCCAGTACCATGGGCATTGATGTAATTGTGTGTGCAATAATTTTGTCAGATGCACTGAACCTTAAATATCACTATGTACAAATGTTAAAGATATGTCTGTATATATGGTAACGCACAAAGGTAATTCTGGAAATGATCTCATGCCACTTCTAATGGGGCACAATGCAGGGAAAGTTAGGTATATTTAAATCCCTTCGTCATTTTTAGGACCCAGGTAAAAAATTGCCTGTATTTTCACATCAATTTTACAGTGCAACCTACAAACATCACTGCTTCTGGATAACACACATTTCTATATTTTAGATGATACTTTAAATTCTCTCTTGGCTGGTAGAACCTTCCAGTATATTATAACTAATGTATTTATAAATATGACCAAAGAACTGCCAAAGTTTATTTGAAATACTGACTGTTAATGTTGGAGAGAAGAAATTATATATCAGAGATTTATGAAGTTTCAGTAAATTCCAAACAAGAGTAAAATACAATTTTAAAAGTAAACAGCATATAGTAATATATTTTACATTCCACCACAAATATATTGTTGCTTTGCACATATGTGAAATTTAATAATAAATAGTTTTTAGTTTCATTAAAAATTTCCTTTGGACACTACTCACATTGAAGAACTTTCCTGTTCTAGCTTACCAGAAAAAAAATATGAATCTTTGCTTTTTAACTTGGAGCAGGATCTCATAACTGATTAAAACATTGCAGTCATTTTTGATATGAAGATCTGATATGAAACAATAATTAGATATGTGGTCCATGTATTTCAATTGTGTTTGTATGCTCTCACACTATAGAAGTGCTGTGTCTCAAATTTTATTTCAGCAGAATAGACACTTTTCTGTATTGAAAATTGTATCACTCTTCTACTTCTCATAGACAGAAGCAAGCTATTAATGCCACACAGGATGTTTATGGAGTTTATGGTTTATAATTTTGTCTCAGTTTGTTTGCACCATCCTTTGTACATTTGAAAATGGGTCTGCCCCCACTGTTTTTGCAACAAATGATGTTTAAATGTAGTATTTTGGTGTCATGAAGGAAACATGGGTTTTTTTCAATAATTTGTTTAGGCAAGCTGTAAGCTCCCTCTCTTCTTCATACTATCACAACTATTTATATTGCTTATTTGCTTTTTAAAACTTATGAAAACTCATTTTTTTAGAAAGGTGTCACTAAATATGACTGTTTGTACTGCAGTTTGCACTTACATTAACTCTATTAGAAAAGTTTACTCCATGGCATCTGAGTGAAGCACAGCTTTTCTCAGAGCAGTGAAGAATAAAATTACATTTCTAAACTCTTTTAATACTATCCCCATGTAATTACAATAAATCATTCCATGTAAATGGTATACATCTATTAACAGCCGCTAACTAGAGAAGTAAATACAGTAACTTCTATATTGTGCATTTAAAACTACTCGTACATTTTGAAACAGTAGTGGAACAATAACCTTTGTGCTTCAGTATACAACTTAACTAGTTAAAATTCTGATTATTAACATCTATGTGATTGTGCTTTGGTAAATGTTAGCAAAGCAATTGTGTTCTGGAAAGTTAGTGCAAATGACAGTTCAGTGATATATGGTTTCTTGTTAACGTATTCATTTCATTTATTACAGTTTTTCTGTAATAGTAAAATATAGGCCCTGAGTACCTTCATTTGATTATAAGGTTTGACAGCAGAATACTGCAAAAATTGCAGAAAAGCACCTACAAGCATAGAATGAATACCATCATAAGGTGTATTGCTAAAGGTAATCACTAGTAGAGAGTCAAAACTGCAACTTATGAGGAAAAAAGGTTATATATTTTCATGGAGCGTGTTCCCTGTGGCAAATTGCTTTGTAAATGTGTAACAAATTATTGCTTGTGGTACACAGTATTTTACTGTATTCATTACAAAATGACAGTATTAACTCAGTGGCCAACAATATGGCGTACATATCTTGTGAAATGTGGTGTCGGATTAAAGAAATAAAATATATCTACCTTTCAGACTATGACTCTTTAATCATTGCTTTGGCATATTCTTGTGGCTGCAGATTCTCAGCTATCCAGACTCTCAAAATTGTCTCCTTGTGCAACACTATAAATATAGCGTTCTAAGAAAAACTTGACTATCATATTCAGCTCAGGGGAGCTGAACAGACTTTCCCTATATTTGCCATGTACAGAATGGAGCACTATTCTGCGTGCTTCGTTGGAATATGTCCACACTGTTAAGAAGCACATCTGCCCAAGCCTTGTGCCAGTAGTCCCGACTACTGATGGACTGTGGCCCCCAAGAACCCTCTCAAATTGGATTGTGGTCTCTAGACGAAAATTGGTTCCCTCCCCAAATAACCATTTTGCTCTCAGAGAATTACAATTCTAGAACTTTCTATCTCAATGCTATACAGACATCTGTGGAACACAAGGCAAGCAGAGGAGGTGAGTTGGCGATTTATTGTTGTAGCGGGCGTTCACATTCTGTTCAGTCTCTCTTTAACTGCAGCCCTTAGGCACATTTGAGAGTTCAGTGCAGTTGACAAATATGAGTAAAATGGAACTGACTGAGTATATCATTCAAATTCTCCAAAAAAACCCTCTGGTTTATGAATGTGGGATATTGTGCTTCTGTATCCACAATTCAAAACACCTGAAAATGGTCTGATATTGCTCCTCAATATCATGCCTGCATTGCCAGCAGGAAAAAGGATGCATCTGTAGTCCCTCTGTGCCAAAACATTGTGAAGGACTGTTACGGAGAACAAACTCTTTAATCTCACACCTAAACTAATGCTGCCCACTCTGCAGAATGCAGACTAGAAAGCTATGTTTCAGTTTCCAAACCCTGCCCTTGGGGTAGCCAACCAGAGGGGAAAAAACTATATTGGATCAAAAGCTCTATGGGAGTATATGCATGTTTTCCAAAATATGTCCTCTTGCCTTTTGAGAAAAAAATGGGGGGGGGGGGGATCAGAGTTAGGAAAGATTGTCACTAGAAACCAAGGTCAAAATCATCCATACTATATGAAAGGAAGCCTGGGACAAAAGTCAACTCATTTGAAATGTGGGGGAGAGACCTACAGATACCATAGCTAGAAAGGCAGAAAAAATGAGGCTCAATTAAGTCTCGCCTGAAATCTCACTAGAACAAAAATGAATATATTGAGGCTATCCTACCATCCACATATAATAACTGACGAGAAAATATAACATAGCTGGGAAAGGAGGGGGGGGAGGAGTCGGAAGAGAGGAAGACTTAACATGAAACACATTGTCTCAATGAAGAAAGCCACCACTGTTAGTTTGCAAAAGCTGAGCCGAACTTTCTGGGAAAGACAATGTTGCTACGAAGTGGGGGGGGGGGGCAGTAGGAAGAGTGACCACCACCACGAGATACTGTTCGTCTGCAAGAGCCGAGCAGAGCTGTTAACGATGTGACATTCTGGATGTCATTACTTCATATAGTCACCACACAACACAGAAATAACATCTTTGGATTTTTTTTTCCCCCTCTCTCTTAATTTGCTGATTTGTTCTGCTGCAAAATATAATACGGAATATCTCCCTGGTACAGGCAAAATATCGTTCATTGCGTAAGGGCGATGGGACGCTGCAGTCCAACATCCAGACTGGCGCCAGACTGCCCGCATCACCGCGTTGTCCCTCCTCTAGAATCGGCCAAACCCGTGCGTGGCATGTGAAGAGCGCCCCTGGACGACTCCAGGGCACTGGGGAAATATTACCCGCGCTGCGCGGGGCTGGGGCGCAGGGCGGGCACACGCGCGCGCGCGCCCCGCGTCCGATTTCAACTCTGCCGAAGCTAGAGCGGGGGGTGGGCCAGTGTCGCGGTTCTGTACTAAAACCGGACGAAGCACTTCGCGTGGCCCCTGTCCTGTCCTTCCATCTCGGCAAAAGCAGATACTCGTCCCCCTGAGGATCTTTGTTTGGTGACGGGCGAAGGGACTTGTCGAAGGCTAGCCCCAAACACAGCCGGGCTCGCCTCCTGCAAGCGAAGAGCGCTCCGCTGGGCGCGCGGGGCCCTGGAAGACTTCCGCTCTTCCCCTTCCGGCGGCCCTTTCCCCGCCCACTCCCTGCCGGGGGAGAAGGACGTCGTTGCGCGACTGCGCTCTGGCGAGGTCGATCGGGGACTTGCGGGATCCTGGGAGTGGGGAAGAAAGGAGCCGACTTCCCGGGGCGCCCGAAGAACCACCTGCGGGTCGATCTTTTAGAGGCCTGGGCCTCCGCACGGATCCCGGTAGGGTCTCTGGGGAGGCCTGGGCGCTGAGAAAGCGGGGCTGGGCTTCTCCGGGCGCTGCCTTCTCCGCGTCCATGGTTTCCATGGATACGAAAGGAGCCGCTGGAGCTGCGGGGGGTGCGAACCAGCTTCTTCTCTCGAGCCCCTTTTCCGTTGGTTTTTTTTTTTCCCTTAAAGCTCTCGTTCTTAGTTTCGACTGAGAGAGGTCTCCCTCCCATCGACAAGGCTGAAGCTCGTTTCTGATTCCTATTTGAATGGCAGGGTTTCCCTCTCCCTCAGGTTTTTCTCCGGTCTCTTTTATTGCGGGGTTTCAGTGCCTCGTGACACCTTTTTTGTGTTGGAAGTCTGACTGATGTAGTTGCCCTTTTCTCCACAAATGGTGACGTTGTGGTTGTTAAATCCCCTCAACGTTGGTGCTAAAAATGTATGACTTCCAAAAGGCCCTGTCATTAACAGCCCTGCTCACTTATTGCGAACCAAATGCCCTGGCTTCCTTTATTGAGTCAATCTGCCTACTGTTAGGTCATTCTCTTTTCCTACTGCCTTCGATTTTTCTAGCACTGTTGTCATTTCCAGTAAGTCTTCTCATGGTATGTTCAAGGTACAATAGCCTGGGTTTGGTCATTTTAGCTGGGGAAACTGCAGCTAAATGGGGAAGCTACATCTGCTGAATTTCTGCCTTGTCTGCCATTGTACCAAAGCAGGGGGTGGGAGGAATGAAGGTCACTTCCAGAAAATGAAAAGTGGCTATTGCAAATTAGTCTATATGCAGGCCTTTATCCTGGTTTCATTTTAACATGGCCAGAAAATAAGCTGTCCCCCCACCCCATATATACACACACACAAAGCACGTATATCACAAACTAATTCCTCCAGTTCACAGGTAACAGTTCTGTAAAATACAAAATGGGAACCTGTTATTAATACTTTCGTACCCTCAAGTCATACTTTTTCTTTATATGAAAAATTGTTCATTTTTTGAAAAGGTCTGAGAATCCTGTGCCTAGGTTTAACTTTTTAAAGCCCCTGATTAATATATGATTTGGCCCTGGTGTGTATGTTTTCACAGAAATGGTTCTGCTCCATGTGAAGCACGGTGATGAGAGCCAGTTTCTGCTGGAGACAATGGTCAGCATTTCCATTGAAGATTTAACTCAGGAAGTGACCAAGATTTACAATGGAAGGCTCAAAATTCAGCGTCTTTGTGCAGGTGCCAATATGTATTTATTTAACTAATTACTTAGTTTATATGACAGTCTTCTCTCCAAAGAGACCCAGAATGTCACACAGTACAAAAACAATAATATACCAATAAAATACACCATATAAATGATAAAATACAATCAAACCTAGCAGTAACCTAAACATTTAACATACAAAAATGTATGTCACATAAGTAGTGAAATAGCAACTCCTAGTCTTTGAAATTGCTGAAACAACTGTAACTTACATTGCCTCCTGAATTCCTGCAGGATGTCATACTTCTCAGGAAGAGAATTCCAGAGAATGGGGTAACAACATGGAAGGATCTTTTTCAAATACACTCAATCTGGGATGGTTTGGCAGTTGGCACCTTTAGAAGGGCAGTTCCAAGTGACCTTAGTTTGCATGGTGGCTTGTATGAGTATAGGTATCCAGTAAGTATACGGGTCCCAAGCCTAGGGTAAAGGTAATAACCAACACTTTGAATTGAACCTAAAAAACCACTGGCAACCAATACAGCTGGCACAAAATAGGCGTTGCATGATCGTTATGGGAAGAACCTCTTAACAGTCTAGCTTTAGCTGCTTCATGTTGTACCAGTTGCAACACTGGAGTTGTCGTCAAGAGTAGCCCCACCTAGAGTGAATTATATTAGTTTAATCTCACAGTTTCAGTTGCATAGATCAGCATGGCCACATTGGCTTTCTCCAAGTAAGGAGACAGTTTCTTGCCCAGGGACAGAGGATAAAATGCTGACTTGGCCATGGTTCCTACCTATCTCTCCAACAGAAATATTGGGTCTAATAAGATACCCAAAGTCTTTACCTGGTTTGCAGGGGATTTTTTTCTCCCAACAATCATTTAAAAAGTCACAGCTGGATTTGCCAGTTGCCAAGTGACCAGCATCACCTTTATCTTATCTGTATTCAGCTTCAGTTTGTTGACCTTCAGCCACTAGACAGCAGTGTCCAGGCAATGACTAAGTACTGTCAAAGCTGCCTCTGGTTGCTTAGGTACAGTAAGATATAGTTGGGTGTCATCAGCATATTGATGGCAGCCAACTCCCAAGTCACTGATGGTCTCAGTGATCTCATGTATATGTTGAAGAGTACTGGAGCTATAAGTGAGCCCTGTGGGACTCCATGAGACAACTCCCAGGGAGCTGATAGAACTCTACAATTACTCTCTACTTCTTGCAGAGGAAAGATTATTAAATCAAGGAGCTGGCTTCCTTTCTCTTGGTCAGAGGCACTGAGATTTGATCAGCCTTTTTCAGCCCCTCGTTTTAGTAGCTTACAAGAACATTAATTGCATCCCCATCCATGACTCCAAAATCATCCAAGGCTTCAGAGAAACCCATAGGATCCATCTTCTTATGGGTATGGACTATACTAATAATGTCCCCACCTTTACAAGTTTGAGGAATTATGTCCACTCAGGTCTCAGTGAGGTTAGACCATGGGAAAGGCTGAATTTTTAGTCTCCCACTAGAAAGCTGACCAGTGCAGAAACGTAGGCCCAGTTATATGCATTTTTTTTCATGTGTAGAGTCCATCAAAGCCTGGGGACATACTCTCCATGGACAGTTCTGAGCTAAACCACTCGAGGGAGACTCAGCAAGGATATTGAAGTCCCCAAGGACTATAAATCTTAGATCCTCAACACCAGGTCCAAGATCACCTCAGTGACCTCATCCAGGGCATCATCTGGTAAGCTAGCTGGATGGTGAACCATTAGGAGGTCACTGGACTCAAACACATAAAATCAGTGTTGGCCACTGTCTGTACTGGGATCCTTCAAAAGGGAAAGTACTCCCAAATTACCACAGCAACCCCACTCCCAGCTTTCTAGATAAACTTCAGGAAGGGCTCTATACCTGGCTGGAAACAACCGAACTAAGGTATCATGGTCTTACTCAGCCAGCCAGATTTAAGTCACACATGCCAGTTCAATCTGTTCATCTCTAACAAAATCATGGATAAGCTAGGTCTTGTTTTATACTGACATTGCACAGTATAAAAGTTGCTTCAGAGATAGAGAAGTCATTTCACTCTACATACTTCTGGATGTGATGGTTAAATTGGCCCTGAAGCTTCTGTCTTTAAACCTATGTTTGTCGAGACCTTTTCCAACTGCCATACCTACCACACCATTTACCAAATTAATGTTCCTTTCCATCCCCATTCCCTTCTTGAAGAAATTTAAGTATTTCTGCCTTAATACATTATCCTTTGGAATAGAGAAGTACTACCTTATATGCTAATAAGTGATTACCTTCTCAGTCATCTTAAGGCTAAGTCATATGAGCTACCAATGTTGTGCATTTTTGGGGGTGTATGTGGACCAATTCCCAGCATTCTCCAAGAATTCCTGAGTCAAATTTTGCAAGTTACTGCCTACAGACACCTGCTTTCATTCAGATGGAACAGAGCCTGTCCTCCAGGCTATCTGACACCTGAAGTGAAACTGCCCCAGTGCTTCCTGCAAGGCCTAGGTTTTTGTGGGAGGTGTAGTCTTGCTGCCCATTAAACTTTATAGAGGGTACCCTCAAAGAACTACTGCTTCCACAAAGACCTAAGCCTCCTAGGAAGCACCGAGCTAGTCTCTTTTTTGTAGAGATAGGCCCTGTTCCAGCTTGGTGAAATATAGGCATGTGTCTGTGGGTCAGAACCCTCAGAATTTTGCCTGAGGAATTCTTGTAGTTGGGGTCCAGGGAAGAAATAGCACACCGCCGTGAGCCACTACACCACATTCATGCATCTTTGGTAAGGATTTGGAATGCTGGAGACAACTTTTGTTGTTTTGGTTCTACCTGTCAGTTTTAGCCTGTGGCTGTGAATCCTTCTCCTCCCTGGTTTAGAGATGTGGAGGCCTGGGGGAAAAATAAAGAAAAATTGAGGAAATTTTTTTTTCTGTTGTTTGTTTCAAAGCCGTTTTTTGTTTTTGCTTTTCTGGAAAAATTGAAAAAAAATATTGAGTGTAGTATATGTTCTTTTACAATGATAAATAACATGTCTATGATGGTATTCAAACTATGTAACATGAAGAACCTAATGAGAAACTTCTGGGACTTTATGTCTTTAAGATCTCTCTAGATATGTACAATTTCTGAAAATTTTCCTTTTTTTCCAGAAAAAAAATGGGAAAAAATGGAAATTTTCAGAAATTTTACATTTCTACTCTGGTCTAGTACTGGCAGTGTAACAATTTGTGTGCCTGGTGGCATGCAGGAATTACATACTTACACTAAAAGATTGTGTTTTTAGTAATCTTTCATTGTGACAACTCTTTATAATGGAAACGTTTTAATTATGTTTGACTATTTTATGTAAGATACAGATATGGTATTATAGTAATCTTATTATATATGTGTATTGATATAAAATGTGCTTATGTCCTGTTCTGATGTTATGATAGTACTTATGGGTTATGTTTCTGCTTTATAGAACTCTAAAAACTACTGAAAACCTGTACTGAATAGGCTCTTTAAAAGCATTAGACTTACTCTCTTATTTCTTCCTCTAATTGTTTTAAAGAGATAGAGTCACTAGCAGAACATGGTATCTTCCTGCCACCTAACATGCAAGGTTTGACAGATGAGCAGATTGAAGACCTGAAACTGAAGGATGAATGGGCAGAAAGATGTATTCCCAGCGGTGGAAGTGTCTTTAAAAAAGATGAAATAGGACGACGAAATGGCCATGGTAAATAAACATAGCTTAAGCTTCTGTATGCTTCCATACGTAAATTGTACAATATTATATACGAAAACTGTTTGGCAGTTAGATGAGCACATTCTAGGAGTATGTCTTTTGTTTTGTTTTACCTCATATGATCTCATATCAACAGCACAATATATGCCACCTATGATTTTGAGAGCTATTTTTTAAGTATCCCACTGGGTTCCTAATGCATCTTTGCGACTGGAGATGGCATACCTGAAAGTTGAAACTAGGGTTTGGCTAGCTATTTTCAGTTTTTGGCTGAAATTAATCTTTTTCCCGAGAGGCCTAACCTCTTCAATATTACTATATAACTGTTAGTCAAATTGAAAGAAAGCTCTGTCTATCAGACTTAAAAGATACAGCTTCTCTGAAGAATGCCTTATTCACATGGGATAGGCTGCAGCTAACTGAGTCCTTAGAAAATGTATTATGGAGGTTGAGAGGCATCATGGTTTAGGTGCAACCTCCAACAATATATTAATTGATTCTGCATTGTTGCCTTTCAAGCCAGCTAATTATTTCTATTTACTTTTAATACAAAAACAGCATAGAGCTTTTACCCTTGACCAACTAAATGCTTTGCCATCAGCAGTACAAGAGGGGAAGTTTTAAAAGATTCCATACTCCCAACACAAATGCCCTTGTAATTCTAGTGGAATAGAAACAATAACTCGTGTTATTGCTCCTTCTATCTTGGAATTCAGGAAATTTTTATTAAACCTTATATAAAGTTACTCCATGGATGGTCAGAGGCGTATTATACCGTTTTATTGTTGTCAGGGCAAAACACAGGCATCCTATCGGGACCAAAATCAAGTACATTGTTTAATGTAACAAAATTTTGCATGGCTGCAATTAAAATTGATGAAGGAAAGGTCTCAGTAAATTTTTAGCAAGCTTTTAGTTATAGTAATAGCAAGATTTTAGGTATATGTATATATGTTTATGCCTTTTGAATTTTGTATATTTTATGTATATGTACTTTGGATATTGGTCATTGACTGTAATAAAGTATCTATCTATCTGTCTGTCTGTCTGTCTATCTATGACGGAAGGCAGAAGTGAGGTGCAAGGCATAATCATTTTGTTGTTCACAGTGGGTTTTGGAGGAGCATTATATCACAGGCCTTTTGCTGTAAAAGAATGTACAGCCAGCAACAAAATGTAAATCAGATTCCTGAAATGGAGCAGCAATATGAGGGTAAACTGTCTAGCACCAGTTTAGACTGACTGGTTTTGCAAAAGCTGCAGAATTTATGGCTTGGATTCACAGGTGCCCTGTGCATATGAAAATACATTTTTGTTCTTTAATATGATTGTAGCGTTCTCCTTTAAATGTGGTCATGGCTCAGGTTTAGTTAGAGTGAGTCATGCATATTTATGTTGCTGAGAGGCGGAGCCAAGAGGCAGAGTATAAGAGGCAGAGCCTGAGGGGGAGAAGGGAGATGAGAGTTTTGGAAGGAGTTTGATTAGAGAGTTCAGAGATTTATGTGATTGTGATTAGACTGATGAAAATATAGTAGGAGATCTGAGAAGTGATTGACCAGTGACTGGAAGGGAGACGGAATAGAACTGAATATTAAAATACTGAAACAAATAAGCAAATAAACTAAAGATCTTTCTATTTCATTAAAGAGTGGACCTGATTCTTTCTAAAGGAGTTATGGGGATCTAGGGATCTCCTGGTGGCAGCAGTGAAAGAAAGGAAAGAGTAAAGTTTTGCCCTGGTGTGCTCTGAGGTCTGAGTCTAGGTGGACAGACCAAGGCACGAGTGGGTCCAACGCCACATAGGTTCCAGAGGTGTGGGATCCAAAAAGGGTCAAATCGCGACAATGCTCTTCTACCAATTTTCCTCTCCCAAACCATATTCCATGTTATTCCAGAGATCCTACAACCATCATAAGCACCTTTTGGGGGGGGGGGGTTATGGGAAGTTGTAGTGAGGAGATGGGGTAAGAAAGCTTTGTTTTAAGAATCAAATTCTGCTGAAACTTCCTTGTAAGAAAGCTTGGTTATATGGGCCAAGTCTTACTGACACTCCCCATGGTTCTCGACTTGTCTGCACCATTTATAAATTGTGTTGTTTTCTTCTGATAAATATGTGGAATGTAACGTATGAGTAGAGTAAGCAATGCAATAAAAGTATGTGGTATGGCTGTAAAATACATTTAAAAAATACTACCTCTTGGTTGGTGCCAGCAACATGTTGCCTGAAATCCAGTAGTGTAACATATGCCATGTAAGACTGAAGACAGGTTGTTTGTTTGTTTGTTTGAAATTAAAAATTTGACATTCCTCCCCAAGTTTCTAAGTCCTAAGTTTCCCTTGGGATCCCTTTCATCATGAGAAAGCTGTTGGCAGTTGCAAAACAAGGGGAAATTGCATCCACAATGGCTAAGTTTTTATGCATGCAGGAGATTGTGTCATTGAGAAAACAAAAGTCAAAATGGCACTGAATTTTGTATGAAGAAGTAGTGCATTGAAAATGTAACTTAGGGAAATTCATCCTTGATGGGGAAGAGTACCTAGTTTCAAAATTTAGCTGAATAAGTATCTTTTCCCCACAAAAATGTTACCTGAAATACCTATTGGTGTACCATGTCAATTGCATTTACTGTATCAGATTTGTTTACTTCAGTCGTAAAATAAGATACAATGTAGTCGTAGCAGTGATGTACAGTCATACAAGAAATTCAAGTATCAGACAACTAATACACAAATAGTAAACTATTAGCAACCTCTGGTCAAAAAATAGAGGTGGAACGACCTCAGTTCATTCCCTTTGAAAAGTAACCACTGTGAAAAGGAACAATTTGCTCCTTTCAAAATGAGTCAGAACATATATTTCCAAAGGGAAAGTAGTTATTTGCAGATCTAACTCGTGAGATACTGACAATCATGTATTGCATGAAGAGGAACCATACCTCCTGAACCTATCTTTGTGGTTCCAACCTTTTAATCTGTTGAACCTGTGCATCAGTTTCTCCATGAGGGCTAGTTGCTATAGTCTACTATGTCACATAACAATGTGAAGTGTGCCTAACAGCGTATACAATCTCCAACCTTACAGCAGCAAGTGAAAGAATTATTAGTATAAAAGTTTTTAACAGAAACATCAGTAAAAGAGCTCCACAGCTCTGTCTTTTCTGATTTGTGATATCTGCTATAGTGTTGATCATATCATCCCAATGGCTGGCTACTTTGGGACAATGTAGCTGCACTGTATCTGTTACTGAATATGATTTTTGAGCCCTGGCTTTTTGGTAAGAGGCATTTCTAATGCCACCTTTTTAAATTTAAAATCACCGTATTTTTAAATAAGCCTGTATATTATTATATCTTGTGATACTAAATGTGAATTCTTTATTTTAAGCTCCAGATGAAAAAATGAAACAGGTTTTAAAAACAACAGTAGAAGAAGCTAAGGCACTAATATCTAAGGTAAGATGTTCATATTGTTGATAAGAAATGTGAGGCATTTGATTTATAATGTAAGCACTATTTTATATTAAAAAAAACTATGTTCAAAGGAAGTGGCTGAAGGCATGATCTTAAGAGTTTCTTTGTCAATAAGCAGAGGGGAAACAATTGTAGTGTAACATTGCTGGTGATCCTAGGATATCCTCTTATTGGCTTATTTGATGTTAGTTTGTTGGTTAATCATCACCACCTTAGAACTGTAGAGCTGGAAGGGACCCTATGATTCATTGAATCCAGCTCCTGTCAAGGAGGCATAGTGGGGAATTGAACTCCCAACCTTTGGTTCCACAAAGATACCTAAACCACTGAGCTACCCAGCACTTTTGTAGAAGTGTCATTAAAATCCAGCACATTCATAGACTATTTGGTCTTCCTTATGACAATCTGCTCTGATTATTTTATGTTTCTCTTAAATAGCTGTGTAGAGAAAAACAGTTTGTAGATGGTATAGCTCTGGAGTATGTTTTATTTCTAGCTAGATCTCATCTTGTAACTTGGAAATACTGTAACTTATTGTTTGAGTAGCAAAATTAGTAATAGGAAAATCATAATTTTTTGTTTCCAGTTTCTTAAGGCCAAATGACAAGTCACACAAATGATCTCAGGCTGCTGAATTCAATCAAATGTAGCCTTGGGGGCTGTCACTTTCTTTGTACAGAAAGGATGTTCAATCTTCCTTTTTTCCTTCCAACATTTTTCTCAGTCAAAATGGCCCCTGAGCTGTAGAAGAAGGTGAAATATCAGTCTCGTCCTCTAGGAGTCTCTCTTCCCCAAGCTTCCTATTCATATTTGTGCAAGATTTCTTTTTTTACTGTGAAGCGTATTAAAATATAAAATGTAAATCTGTAACTGCTACCGTTTTTTCCATAATAATCAGCAGACTGTCTTCAGTAGGTTGGGTTGTTAGCATCTGTTGAAATGGGGACGAATCTTTGTTTTATTGCTCTGGAAAACCTAAAAAAAGTGACCCACATCCCGTTTGCTGACTACAAACCCACATCCCGACCCACTGACTACAAACCTGAGAATTATCCATGTGCTGCAGTTTTTAAAAACAGTTTGTAAAGAGAGATTTAATTTCTGCTTTAGCCAGCCAAAATTTATGTACTATATGTGTAATAAAGCAACATTTACATGCTAGTCGCTAATGATGGTTGACTATGCAAAAGCCTTTGACTGTGTGGACCACAACAAACTATGGCAAGTTCTTAAAGAAATGGGAGTGCCTGACCACCTTATCTATCTCCTGAGAAATCTATACGTGGGACAGGAAGCAACAGTTAGAACTGGATATGGAACAACTGATTGGTTCAAAATTGGGAAAGGAGTACGACAAGGCTGTATATTGTCCCCCTGCTTATTTAACTTATATGCAGAATATATCATGCGAAAGGCAGGACTGGATGAATCCCAAGCCGGAATCAAGATTGCCGGAAGAAATATCAACAACCTCAGATATGCAGACGATACCACTCTGATGGCAGAAAGTGAGGAGGAATTAAAGAACCTCTTAATGAGGGTGAAAGAGGAGAGCGCAAAAAATGGTCTGAAGCTCAACATCCAAAAAACTAAGATCATGGCCACTGGTCCCATCACCTCCTGGCAAATAGAAGGGGAAGATATGGAGGCAGTGACAGATTTTACCTTCTTGGGCTCCATGATCACTGCAGATGGTGACAGCAGCCACGAAATTAAAAGACACCTGCTTCTTGGGAGGAAAGCGATGACAAACCTAGACAGCATCTTAAAAAGCAGAGACATCACCTTGCCGACAAAGGTCCGCATAGTCCAAGCTATGGTTTTTCCAGTAGCGATGTATGGAAGCGAGAGCTGGACCATAAAGAAGGCTGACCGCCGAAGAATTGATGCTTTTGAATTGTGGTGCTGGAGGAGACTCTTGAGAGTCCCCTGGACTGCAAGGAGAACAAACCTATCCATTTTGAAGGAAATCAATCCTGAGTGCTCACTGGAAGGACAGATCCTGAAGCTGAGGCTCCAATACTTTGGCCATCTGATGAGAAGAGAAGACTCCCTGGAAAAGACCCTGATGTTGGGAAAGTGTGAAGGCAAGAGGAGAAGGGGACAACAGAGGACGAGATGGTTGGACAGTGTCACCGAAGCGACCAACATGAATTTGACCAAACTCCGGGAGGCAGTGGAAGACAGGAGGGCCTGGCGTGCTCTGGTCCATGGGGTCATGAAGAGTCGGACACGACTTAACGACTAAACAACAACAATGATGGTGGGAGAGGGAACTACCGTGTTTCCCCGAAAATAAGACAGGGTCTTATATTAATTTTTGCTCCAAAAAACGCAGTAGGGCTTATTTTCAGGGGATGTTTTATTTTACAGTCATGTCATCTTCTGGTTTATTTATTTATTTATTTATTATACTTATACCCCGCCCATCTAGTCATCTGGTTGCTGCACAATGGTGGAGGGCGGGGTTTCACTTAACTGGGGCTTATTTTTGGGGTAGGGCTTATATTACGAGCATCCTGAAAAATCACACTAGGGTTTATTTTCAGGTTAGGTCTTATTTTCGGGGAAACAGGGTAAACAAGGCATTCATTCTTACCTGGTTTTAGATGTCATGCTGAGTTTAGTTATGTGCTAAACAGAAAATTATTTTTTTTTCTGTGCCTTGTTAATTTTAGTGGCTTCTCTCTGTATTGCAGAAACAAGCTCAAGCCAATGTGTGTGTTAATATGAACATGGTCAAGGATGCCCTGGACCAACTCCGAGGAGCTGTAATGATTGTTTATCCCATGGGACTTCCTCCCTATGACCCAATTAGAATGGAATTTGAAGATAAAGAAGATCTATCAGGAACTCAGGTAATAATTTACTTTGGTTACATCATTTCTAGTTTCACAAACGTTGCCCCTCCTGGAATGAAAGACCAAGACTTTTGCAGAGTTATTCACCTGCTTGTTTATTTAGAGTAAAGTATGTACTGCTTCATACCAAGGCTGTGGGTGGCGTATACAACTATCTACATTTTTCATTCAAAAATGTAAAAATTTCTCCTTATGCTGATATTCTTAGGAGAGGAAATGAGAGAGTCTCCAAACAGAATTATTAATTTTGGTTGGCAGCTAGCATCAGAGTGTCTTTTCCCTTGCCTCTACACTACTCAGAGAAATTGACTATTTCTGCAGTTTGGATCCTATTGATTTCAGATTTGTAAAAAATGTATGAACTAATAAGCATTGTTAAAAATTATGAATTTCCCTTACTTTACCATTTTGTGCATTTTGAGATAGTTGCCAATATTTTGTTGAGCACCTGCTTATAGAAAACTTTCAACATAGTAGTACGCTATGATGTTACTTGTGCAAGTATCAACCGTGCACAAGCAGTGAATTTTTTGCAGAAAACCTTCCCTTGACTTGTAGGACAGCAGTGTTTGCATAAGCAGCACAGTCTTCTCATATGCTGGAAACTCAACAGGATTGTGAAGAGGACAGTGGCCTGGGCACCCTTGTCAGGAGCAGGCCATTGTGCTTCATCCTAGGGCCTGAAGCACCTGCCCAGCCAGCACAAGAGCCCACCAAAAGATCTGAAGAGCTGGCGAGTAGAAGAGAGACGGTGCACCCAAATGGAGGTTCTGTCCATGGAGACAGTAGCAGAGACCCCAGGGGGAGAGGAAGGAAGTTGTTTCCCCCTGGCACCTGGGGGATATAAAAACCACCTTGCCGAGGAAGAGTCCTTGAGGGAGAAAACCCGGCAGGAGGCAGGCTGCCAAATGGAGGAGGTTGGAGAGTTGAGGCCCAGGTCTCCAGAGAGAGTGGGGGGAGAACCCTGAGGAAGGGGACTGGGGAGAAACTTGGAAAGAGTTCTCAGAGACCTGTTGAATGGAGGAGTCCCTGGAGGAATCAGATTACATCTTTAAGGAAGATCCCTGAACCGGGGTTTGGGGGCACCTACAGGTCCCTAAAGGAGAGGGGGAGAAGCACCATAACCCCTGGCCTCCACCCTGACCATCCTACAGAAAGTTTTGGACACTTGGAGAAGGGGAGGAGGATGGAGCCAGTGACCACCCAGATCTGATGCTGGTGGAGACAAATCAGTGATAGTGCCAGCACTGGAACAAGAGGGAGGAATTCAGGCTGGCATGTCAGGGGTTCCAAGGATCTCTAGGGAGAGAACCCTCAAACATGTGCCCTCATTGCAGATGTACCGACCCTCACTCTTAAGTACATTCTGGGATGTACAGAGTCCCTGGGTCAGAGTAAGAAGGGATGGACAGTCATTCTCCCCAGCGAAAAGAACCAAGGTAACCGAGGAGAACATATTCTCCCTGGTGAAGGGAACTAGGAGGCTAGAGACTTTTGAGCTGGACATTGGGCTAGTGAACCTAACTAGTTCTGAGGACTCTACGTTTGTTGAAGGACAGTTGATTGTTACGCCTCGCCTAGTTTCAATAAGCCCTATTTGAACTCTCTTGTCTTCTGTGGATCAGAGATGGAGGAAGGATGCCCTGCTGAACAAGCCAGGGCTAGCAGGGCTCATAAGGTCACGTCAGTATATTTATTTTTTAAGATCAGTCTTCAAAAAAATATAAAACAAAAATGCTGAAGTGTGAATTGAATAAATTGCTGCTGCTTTATACAGAATAACTCCATTGGTGAGTTCACTGGAATTAACTTCCCAGCCTGGTGGAAGTCAAGTACTCTTAGTTTATGCTATTTGTCATCTTACATCATATCTCATAAAGAAAGTTTAATATCACAAGCAGTAGAAAAGTTATGACTGAAGCTAAATGTTTTAGCTCACACTATACTTCTGAAAGAGAAAAAACTGAGGCTACAGTCTTCCCAAACACTTGAACATGCACAGGCTCTTTCTGAAGTGTGTGTACAGCAGGGCACTGAATATGGATTGTGCATCTCTTTTGCTGCTGAAAGGAGTCAAACAAGCTTCCTGCACAGCAGGGTTTCTCCTGCCATTCTGTTAGAATGTATTGAAGTATTTGGCAGTAGGAAATATGTAGTCCTATCAGATAATTGTTTGTTACTCCTTGAAAGGAAACTTTATTAAAGCTCTGACTGGTGTACTTGTTAGAAACCCTGTACATTGGCTTAATCTCTCATAGGGTGCACTTGAAGTTATTGAGGAACCAGAGGCACAGCTGTGGTGGGCAGCAAAGGAGTTGAAAAGAACAAACCAGCTTTCTGATTATGTGGGCAAAAATGAGAAAACTAAAATTATTGTCAAGATACAAAAAGTAAGTACAACTCCTAGTCTTTTAGCATGCTGAATACTGTTGTATGGAGAGGTAGGGCTTGTGTATTACACAGGCACAAAGATTCTCGTCAGACAGAGACAGGTTACACTCACCTATGAGATCCTTTTCCATTAACTTTGATCATTCTCATATTAGGGTATGAACTGTCCCTCCCAAGATGCAGTTCTCTGTGCCACCCATTTCAAAGGAAGATTGGTCCAATCTGTTTAACTGCATCACAGATGCTTTTTTAAAAAATTCACCCTTGAACAACTCAGAAGCTAAAAGTACCCCTGAAAGCCTGGAATGTGCCCCCCCCCACCTGAGTGGCTGACGGTAGTGTAGAAGCAGCAATAACATTTTCTCCATGGCATACCTAGGAAGTTAGAGATTATCTTCACCACTACCATCACCCCTTTCATCTTCAAAGCATGTTCCATCCAAACTACCTTAAGCAGAATTTCTGGGATGGGGCAAGGTTAAGGTCTGTTCTTCTCCCACACACTGGCTGAAATCCAGTACATTCTGGCATAACAAAAAATTACACCAGCAGAAGCATGCGGGCATTACGCCAAGGCAACCAGCATTATGCAATAAGATTGCACAATAGATTGTGTGAGCCGCATTTCACCTGTTGCAATGCGGGAGAGCTTTGTTAATAGCCCTTCTGCCCTGCCACACCTCTCTCCAACTCTGCCACAGCTTTGTATTGTGCATGCAGAGCTGAGCATCAGGATTTCAGCCACAGTTCATATGCATGCATTTGCAGCCCCCAGTTCATGTCAGATGCAACCCTTGGGGCTAGAAGGGTTGTGCACCCTTGGATCAGAGCATGACAGAATGCTGGGAATTTTGATACCCTGCTTCTTATAATGTTATTCCATTGTCAGGATAATGACATAATAAAGTATGTTAATTATTTCTGTTTTCCTAGAAAGGACAGGGAGCCCCAGCTCGTGAACCTATCATAAATAGTGAAGAACATAAACAGATGATTCTTTTTTATCACAAAAGACAAGAGGAACTCAAGGTATAAAATCTTGCTATAGTGTTTCTATTGTGAAAAATAGCATAGATGAGTATTTCTTAACACTGTCTTTTGCTATTTTCTTCCAGAAATTAGAAGAAAATGATGATGATTCATTTTTAGATTCTGAATGGGCTGACAGTCATGCCTTGAAAAGACACTTCCATGGTGTAAAAGATATTAAATGGGGACCAAGATGAAATTATTTATGATGGATTTCTTTTTCTTTTTGCAACATACAGTTTTTCTTTTTGCAACACATACTGATTGAATACATTATTGGCCATTATCATTTGTGTGAAATACTGAATTCTAGTTGTATATATCTATTTTCATGTTTGATTTCAAAATATCTCATCCTCATGTGAACATTTTTTTAAATAAAAAAAAGGTTTGTGATATATTTTGCAGATCTCCTTTAATAGACTACCAGATCAAATGTCTATCTCTTAAACTATCTGACTAGCATCTATTAAACTGTTAAATTGATTATTCTCACTACCAAATTGTCCTTCTCATGCCCTTTTTCCATTGTAAGCAAATTATTCAAAGTAATGTAACCTATTTTGGAAGGCAACCCTTCTTCAGTGGATAGACCTGATTGTAATTGAGGGATTCAGAAATTACTGGAGAATGCATTAAATACTATTGTTCAACTGTAGCTACTTGCAATGATTGAGCAAACAACTATTATGCATCTTTCTGCCTCATGGTAGATCCAGCTATACATGTTTTTCAAAGAGAGAGAGGGATTAAAATTTGGTTGAAGGAATTCACAGTCATCACACCCAATCAAGCTCTGTAAACAGGTAGGCAGAGGAAGAAGATTGGGTAGATCTTCTGTGGTATAGTCAAAATCTTCTGAGACAGTGGCAGTGTCACATGTATGACTACTGTACTTTTGTGGAGTTATACTGTTCCTGGATCGACAAAGGTATCTCCTCTTCAAGACACAATGGCCCAAACCCTGTTGTTTAGTGTTGTAAATTGCACTAGGGTAGGCCCATTGAATCAATGGGAATTTGATGAGGCAGTTCCCCTGTAAGGTCCATTGATTCAAATGAGCCTTCTCTAACTGTGACTTTGTATGCTAAAATAAGCTGCAGTTACAGTAGGCCTGTTTGAAACAATGGACCTTATAGAGGAATTAATTCACTAAATCCCCATTGATTCAATGGCCTTCTCTAGTGCCATTTGCTATGCTAAACAACAGGATTTTGGCCAGTCTTGCAGGGAAAGGGAAGCCAGGCTCTTCTTATGGTTTGGCAATTTGTGCCACAGGCTTGTTCTCCAAATGGCTGCATCTAACCTACCTTGCAGTATTGTTTTGAGGAAGTAAGGAATGGCATCTGAAGTCCATAATCAATAGCCTCTTTCTTGTAGACTTGAGAAAAACAGAATGTTAGTTGATATTTTAGAAAGTACTTTGAGTTCCCTAAATTTAGAGGGAATTTGTTGTTTTAAATGACATCATATCTCAAAAAGGCTACATCAGGAAATGCCTGTATTGTCTACATGAAATTCCTCAAGGGAATCTGGTCTCGTGGTAATGAAGTGATTTGTTTCTGCTGTTGTAAATGGCAGAAATGGAAAATGTCAAGATTGGTATCTTTAGTAAAATACTTCCCAGAAGGTTTTGATCAATCTTAAAATGCCTGTAAATATTTTTAAAAAAACTATATTATAAACACTTTTATTTTAAATTATAATATGACTTTTGACTTGCTCTGTTGATTTAGAGGAATAAATAGAAAAAATAAAAAATATAATGTTGGTTTGAAATTACTGTAACTCTGTTTTTTATTTTTTTTGATGGTTCCAAAGTGTCCCGAAAAAGGAACAGTGAAGTACAGAGAAAAACAGCCTTGGTGATGTGATTTTCTTCATTTGGTCTGCTAGCAGAAACAAGTGTTGCAGCTATCTGCTTTTGATTAGTTGTCACTGTTTTTATCCTAACCCTTTTCTTGAAAACCTGTGAAGAGATTCCAGTCTCTCTGAGCAGCCCCCCCAGCTGTTAGTTCCTATTATAGTTACAACTTTTAAAACAGAAATAAACGGTAACTCTGTTACCATGTTGTCATGGACCAACATAGTTACTTTTTCTTTCTGTTTTAAAAGTTGTAACTATAATAGGAACCAATGGTTAGAGAGGGCTTGAAAAGTAACTGAAATTCATTACTTTTAATAAATACTTTCTAAGCTATCGCCCAATTGACAAGAGCCTTTTCGAACATTCTGACTTTCAGTGGGAAGAATCTTTAAACATCATTTCTAATCCTTTATCACATTCAGTGAAAGATTCATTCCTGCATTAGCCCACCAAGCTCTGGGTGTGGTAATAGTGTTTCTGTTCACATCCTGCTCCCAGATAGATGTGTCATTTGGAACAATTCACATTTTGACAAAAGTTTTTCACTGTTATTTTCTTTCTCAGAGGCCAGGTGCTCACCTTCTCCAACAGGAAAATGTACATCACTAACAAACTGTATTTAATCTAGGCCATATTGTGTTAACATAGATGGTAATGCATTTTCATTCTTACTCAGAATTTCCATGGATTTTACCTAGTAACATTTACTTGTGGTCCTGTTCTAAACTCAGGTAGAAACCAATGAGTCAGGATGGTCCAGAGAATGAGTAACAACAAATTCATACCCATCGATCTGAAGACAAAAGATGCCTCTGTCAAGTCAGAGATTCTGACACCTAAACGTGTCACTAATAACCCAACAGAACTCTATAGACTATCAGTTTTTCTCTAGGGAAAAATCCGAAGTCTGCATTTTTCACAGCTGGCATTTATCCTAAAAGGTTAATTCCGGAATGAAACCAGATAATAATTTCCAGTCATGACAATATTCCTCTGAGTATCAAAGTGTAAGCCTTCTGTGCTGTCATAACATCCCGCCAGCCAGTAAATGAGCTTGCCAGTTAACTACAAGTGTGATTCACAGGGACCATGAAGGGACAGGTTGATTACCTGTAAATGCAGGTCTTCAATTGGTCATCTGTGAAGTCACTCAACCCACCCATCCTCCCCTCAGTCTGTCATACCACTTTCTTATTCTTGGTCAGTGGAGGATTCCTGCAAGGTGGAGGTGGCAATCAGGAAGTTGATCTAATGGACTTTGGAGCTCTGGAATGTTCCATGGGACTTTTGTGCTGATGCAGAAAGAACCCACATGTGTGAATTCACAATAACCACTCCAAGAACTACAGTTACAGGTAAGCAACCTGTCCTTTCCCTTGCCTTTTAGGATTGATAAAAAAGTCCAATCAAAATGTGTCAAAAACACAATGGAATGCCCCTTTAAAGTAATCATTTAAACAAATAGAAATTTTATTATTTGTACCCTTAAATGCAAATTTGTTATTGCTCTTCACATTACCTTTGAAATGTAGCTAGCTACATTCTCACCACCACCACCTCCCTATTAACTGGTTGCTGTTAATCACATTAGCTACTTCAAAGCTTTGCCTAGAAGTTCTTACTGAGCTCAAAAATATTTGTTTCTAAGTGGACAGGTATAGCACTGCTCTGTTGCTGGTGAAGAAACCCCCCTGCAACACCACACAGTGAAAGAAAAGTGTCTCATAACAGGGGCAAAGGCATTTCTCTTGGAAAGAGCAAGAGGCCTTTCATGTTCTAAAGGAAATGGCCAAGTTGGGGTTATGGAAGAGGAAGGATCATACTTCACATGGACTGAGCATGGAAACATCTAGGCTGTGTTGTATAAGAAATGTGAAGGCAAGAAACATGGAATGTTTTGCTGAGAGAAGTGCTACCATGTAAAATGTAGATGATTCCCACCTCCATTTGAACCTGGCATCCCAGCTTATAATAGGACTTCTGCAGCTGCGAGATCAGTATCTATTGTTTCACTTACCCGTGATTTACTGCAGCCCTATATAGAACATACAAGAGGACGGGCCTTGTGGCTTTTGTCCTCCCTCCTTTTAATATATGGAGTTCACTACTCTCTGTGGATATGGGGGTCATACTGTACTGATAGCACAAGAAGACCTTCATAAGGAAGGATGCACTGCATGCATGTTAAAGATGTTGGGATAAAAACTAGGGAAGCTGATTAAGAGACAAGCATCCAAAGGAACCTAGGGATCTATGAGCTCTTTGGACTGCAAGAGGAAAATTCTGGCAGTTCTGTCGTCTACAGTCACTATAGCCTTGTGACCTCATGATCCTAACAGATTAAAAACTGCTGGGGGTGAGGGCTAAGCTGAATTTCGTGCATTGTGTTTAAGTCACCAACGTATTCTTTCCTGGGTTTTGTTGTGTTTTATTGGAGGTTTGGGAATGGTTTCCCTTTTGTTCTATTTAAATATATATATACAGTTTTATGGAATATGCTTGTGCCTTTCCTGGCTGTCCAATATTGGATTAAACTGTGTAGTGTGATTCTTCTTATGTGCAATAATTTTTTTAATTTTTTTTTACAAAACAGTATTTATTAAACAGAATAAGGTTTGGTGTGTCTCTGATCTTTTGTCTTCACAACTAATTAATGGCTTGACACCAGATCTGCTTGGGGATATCTTGGCAACAGCCTGGATTTCCAGAGATGAATTTAATTATTTTCACAGTCTTATCTCTCTCCCTGATCAGCCATAGTACTCGTACAGGCAGCGTGTTTAGTGACTGGGGAGAATGATAGCACCTTGGGTGATTCAATTACGATTCCACTTACAAAACAGGAGTGGGATCTGTCAGTTCAAATAAGTTCTGAATGCAGAGGTGGGTGGTATAAAAGGACGCAGATAATTTAGAGGTGGATTGTTTGAACTCATACAAGGTATCAAATAGATAAAAGCTTAAGAAAATTTAATGTGTCTCTGTTTTCCCAACATTATTTTGATAGCTGCCTAATTATATAGGTAATTGCCTACAAAGTGATTAAGCTTTAATGCAAGACTTAAGGTCCAGAATGATAGATGGAAATCAGTTAATCTAGTCCCCCATTTAATTAATTGAAATATTGTTTTTTTGCAATAAATCCTGGATTGTGATCAAACCTTTCTGCTACTATTTAGATTATACCCGTGTCACTGAATTTGTCATTATATAGAGGGGATAGGAAAGGTGATGATATATTCATTGTCAGCCTCAGAAACAGATGTTACACATGGATTTGTACATAATATGTCCTGCCTGTATTTATTTACATAACACAGCATGTAGTAAAAAATGAACAATTCCTTGTATTCTTGAAAATGAACAATTCCTTGTTTGCGCAAAACATCCGTGAATCAATCTGCATAGTAGAAGTGAGAAAGGCACATCCTAGAATACTCAACGAGTGTGGTCAGGTGGCAAGAAAGGATTGTGTCTGATCATGCTGTAAATAGGTGCTTCACTCAGAGCAATCTCCCTTAAAGTGACCCTTCTGTTCCTACAGAAATAGTTCTGGCCCAGCCCTCAAAAAGAAGAGCCCTGCCCAGCTTGGTCTGGCTTAGACACGGAGGAGGCTTGGGCTGGTTTGCAATCTCCTGTGTACCTTGTGATTGCTGAAAAATAGCTCACACTGGACTGCACTGCAAGTGGTCCAAAATGCAAGCTCCATTTGATTGCAGACGGTCATGTAAATTAAGAAGATCCCTCTTCTAGTCACAGGCTGTCTCTTTGGAGTACTGAATTAGCTCTAGGTGCAGCTTCAGCTCCTTATCTCCAAGTCAGTGTCTGGGTCAAGATATACATGTTTTAGAGTGTCATACCTGAGATCTTATGATTTAAAGCAAGATATAAATATTCTAAATAGAAAATTACAAATATAGAAAGGACAACACTCCTGAGTTGCCACTGTTTATTGTCTTGGTCTAATTACCAATAGAACGTGAACTCTTTCCAACATTATTTTCAGAAGCAGAACTAAGCTCACCATCCTTCCATTCTTTCATGAAAAAATCCTACATCCAGTCAGACTTCCTAATTTTAGCAGAATAATGTTAAAAAGAGGGAGGACATTCTGTTATTACTATTGCTAAATAATTGCAGACTTTATAATCATCCAGAGATCTACTAGTGGATCTTGGTGGATCTTCTGGCTGTCTCTGCTGTCAACAAAAGCACTCTAAAAAGGCACAATGGAGGCAAATGTGCACAAACACCCATCTGTACTAATCATTCTTTGTTATTAAACTCTTGCCTGTCAGCTTCAAGGGCATGCATTGCTTTTCACTGCACACCAACAAGTACATGCTGTACTGCAGCAAGATCTTGGGGCCTTGGAATGAGGAAGTTTATTGAAAAGCTAGGAAACTTGGCACTTCCTTCAGAAGGAAAATAAAGCCACATTTCAGTTATTTTCTTATCCTAAGATTTTGTTTGTGTTAAAAAAAAAGTAATTAAAGGAAGCAAAAGTAATAAACCAAAGTATAATTAACTTTGAAAAATATTTCCCTTGTATAACTTCTGAGCAATTCAGTGTTTTCTTATAGGAATCTATGTTGGCGGATGCTTCAGAATTTGTTAACATAGGTTCTGATGCACTCAAAACAATGGAGCTATTAATGACACCACTTTCTTCCCAGTTACTACCAAAAGGCAAGCAAAACACTGCACCATATTTGCTGGGACTTGCCCATGCCAGAACCTGCTATGTAGGTGGGGCCACAGGAAGGAAACATTCAAAGAGTTCTCCTCCCAAGAATGACACATCAACTTTATGTGGCAAGATGATGAGGGATTTTGGTGTTCTGCATTTCCTCTTTGGCTGCATCTACATAGTCAAATATCACCACCTTCTCCACAACCATTGGGTGTGTATGGCACTAGTCTATCTCAGTTAATAATTGAAAGGCAATTGATATACAAGAACACAAGAGTGCTAGTTCAGATCAAACATTTTGTACTTCATTATTCTGTTCCAGCAATGACTTACCAGACTCCAACCAAAAGCCACAAACTGGACTTGAATGCCACTATGCCCTTGGCTTGCATTTTCCACTAACCTTGATATGGGAGTTAATGACCAGTAGCCATTGATAAGACTTAACTACCATAGATTTGTCCCATTTTTCTTTTCAAGAAATCCCTATTGACTCCAAAGTCTCCATTTGATTCCGTCATGAATCCTATGTTTCCTATAGCTCATGTATATTTTTGGTTAAACAAAAACATACCAATCTCTCTCCATATTTATATAATAAAGTGAACAATAAAAACAGTCCAGAATGATAAAAGGAATCTAATCTTTAAAGCACACATACATACATAGCACCAATGCCATTCCCTCCTTTCAGTGTTAACAGGGTTTGGAATAAGTCCTTTCAGCTCTCACATGACTTTCATTGTGAGACTTCGAATGAAAGCATCAAAGTCTGATGTTCAGCCATGTTACAATGGAATGGATTTTGTTACATGGCACATAGACATGTTGTGGGGCTTAAGTCAAGCTGACTGAATGGCTTCCAAGGATTTACCATTTCCAGTCCTCCCTGACATACCCATTTCATATTTTTTCAACTGCTTCAGGTCCTCACTTGAGTGGGGAAGAAACTCAGAGCAGTTTTAATGTCAGACTCCACCCATTCCCATTGTCATCCTCCCCACATCTTTTCAGCACCGATGCTCTGGCTGGTTGATCACAATAACATCCTGAAGAAAGGTGCAGTGACATGTTTTGGGCCTCAGACAAATGCCATGCATGCAACAGCTGAATGAGTCTGGATAAAAGGACTGGATTTCATAAAGGATTAATTTCCAACTTCTTTTTCAACCACAGACTGGGCAATCCTGATGGTAAACATCTGATTCCTAGGTGGCCTTCCCCTTCCAAGGCACAAACAATAGAATTGAAAACAATAGCCAAGATCACTCCCAAAATGCTTATATTAAACATTCAATGCTATAAGTTATTGGTTGTAACAGAATGTGTTTTCAACTACATATGTAATTCAGGTATGGTAGGAAGGAATGAAACATAATTCCAACTGTTAGATGCCTTTAGGTAGCCAAGTTAACTTAAGAAACTTCTGTTTTAGAATATTTCTTAAGCAATGATGTGCCACCTGAGAGCACAAAACAAACTGCTAAATCTCTCATTTGCTCTTATCTTTGGAACCTTTCTGCTGCAGAGTATGAAGATACACATCACAGCATTTGCTTGTATTTTTGAGTGTGTCTTCTCTCTCTCTCTCTCTCTCTCTCTCCAGATGATATTGGCAAATGTGAACATTTCCAACCCACTGATACCTAGCTCAGTCCAAGTGTTCCAACAAAGATTAAAAGGGTAATCAGCTGAATTCAGAATAGGGCTATAAACACAGACAACTTGTTTTCTGCAAGTCAACCAGACTAGTGCCGAAACTGCAGTCACTTAAAATTTCAAAGTAGAGCCACAAGACTGGGCTGGGACTGGACATTTTGACTGCTGCCTCCCACCGCTCCTTCCACAGATAAATTTTGAGACCCAGTTTTGAAGTGCTGCTGTTCACATTTAATGCTCTTAAGAGTATTTTACATGCAGTGTCCTTTACAAGGACATGCTCTGTAAATCCGTGCCTTAGGAAGGTGAGTGACTACTATGGAGACTATTTAGTGGTGACACTTCAGCCTCCCTAAAAAATGCCTGCCACGCACCATCTTTATAACCTTTCCTATGGCAAGTGATGATCTGTTAAAGGCCTGTTTAATTGTTTTTACATTGTGGCTGCAAATTGGTTTAATTTTTCCACTGCTAGAAGGTAAAGTGTTTCAGGGCTGTTTAGTACTGTTTCATTGTATTTGAATCATTACGTTATATTTTATTCTTGGTTTTGAAATCTTTCTGGAGAGCCTATGTGTATACATAGGTAGCCATACAGAGTTTTACATTAACAGGTGAGATTTACCTAATGAAATTTAGGGCTATTTCAGAGATTTTTTGCATGGTAGAAGAGTGAGTATGTACCTTTGTATTCCACCAAACGAATGACATGACCACATGGGCCTGCCACAGGTAACCTTGTGCATGTTGGCCTGATGGGCAAGGGTGAGGCAAACTGCCTTCTCCATGTAGTATCAGCCTATGAAGTATCTGAACTGTTGCTTTCTCAGACCAATTTGCTTAGTGGTCCTCCAGCTATTGATCCGTCAATACTTTTCTATACTGTTCTGATCTGTATTGGTGGCATGCTGCAGTCTGGATTGCTAAATCAATCTGCTGAGGGTATATTAATATATTTTCTGATCTTCAGGTAGAAAGATGAACTAGACTGCTCTTTAGTCCTTTCCAGTTCTCTTTGTTTCCTTTGTACAGTTTTTAAAATATCTCTCGGCAAGCCTTGGCAGCTTCCTGCCTTACTAGGAAATGAATCAAACTGAAGGTTTTCCAGTTCAGTATGAGCTCACTAATTAGTTATTGGAAAGTGACCCTTTTTTCATTTTTTCCAAGCTCCAATTTTTTTAACCTTGGCTTTTAATTGCCAATTGTTTCCTAAACTACTCCACCCCTACTACATCTCCTGCTACAACATGAAATGTGTGGGTTCCATAGAGGGAAAAGTTCAATTACTCCTAAGTATCACATGAAGGAAATGACATGTTTCCTCCTTTTGTTCTTTGAGTTCCAGGCAGATTACAACAGAATGTGGTAGACATTCTACCTCAAGACATTTCTTACTGAACTTTAGAATTGGTTGGCCTGAAGCAAGTGGAATTTGTCTATAAATTACTTTGAAAAGTCAGCAAACTGACCCGAGTACATTTGCAGTGGTTTTGCTTTTATCTGTAATGCCTTCTGAAATCATACCTTCCTTAGTGCAATGGGTTTTGGTTTCTAATAGGAGCATTCATTTTTAAATAGTTACATGGGGTTCATACGGAATACAATAACTCAGAGGCCACAAATCAAAATATGCCACACTATCAAATATTTTAAAATATCTTTTTATAATTATTAATAATATAACTTTAAAAATGAATATTACACAGATTTGCAAACATTCCTTCACAGAAGGTACTTTTTTCATTTTTGCAAAAATAACTTATGCTAACCAAAACAAACACATTCCTGTTCATTGATATAAAATGGGCTGAGGCTTCTAGTAGGAGACGCATCCAAACCACTGTTCATCCAGATTTCCTGAATGATCTGTTCTCGCCGCTCTATCCTTTCAGCAAGTTCAGCTGAGTCAACTGAATAATAAGCTGAATTGGTAGTCCTGGAGAACCCTGCTAGTTCATCAGGAAAGTCCGAATCGGAAGAGTCCCTTGTCTCTTCTTCCTCCTCCTCTTCCTCCTCCTCCTCCTCCTCTTCACTGCTTTCATTGGTCTTGTCTTCTGGCACCAAGTGCTTTTTTATTCTCTGTAGGTTTTCCAAGTCATGAGAGCATGAAACACGTATCACCAGAGCACAGAGTGTGAGCACCAGGCCAACACAAACACTAGACACAAACAAGAGAGCAGCTCTTTCAGGGTGATCTGAAATTAGAAACAGAATCCCAGACTAGCAGTTTATAAAAGAGAGGTACATTGCAAATGAAGGGGGCAGTGACATTATTTTGACTTGTCATTTCTGAAAAGCCCTATGTTGCTGTTCTGTTTTTGAGGGTGTTTTTTTGTTTGTTTTTGTTTTGTTTGAGACCAAGCCTACAGAGCCAATTAGGCCCTGCTAACTTGTCTCTGACTGGCTAATTATAATGACCCAGAGTAACAACAGAACTGTCTAGTTAAAGGTGCCACAAGGCTTGCAGGTCAAGACTGCTTCTTAAAGTGCTTTTCTCCTGGCCTGGGCTGGGCAGCACTTCCGTACATCTCCTGAAAGCTGACTGCTCTAGAGGAAAAGAAGAAGGGAAGCTTTGCAACTGGAAAGCCTAGCAAGCTGCAATATTCTTGCTTCAGATTGTTCACTCCCAAAAAAGTCCATCCATGATAATTAGTTCTCAACTGCTGCCCTTTTTACTGTGTTTCAAAGTCCTGAAGTGTAGGAAGATACCAAGGTAGCTTTTTAACCTTGAGCCTTAATCCAAGGTGTTACATTGGTGAATTATGTTCTTCCTGGAAAGGGTAGGTTTTTTTTTGTTCTTCCTGGAAAGGGTAGGTTTTTTTGTTTTTGTTTTGGTGGCTGAGTGGTGCATATAGGCCAAAATCCTGTTCTGTAAATTGCACCTGCATTGGGGTGATGATGTCCCTGGCAAGAGGAGAGTTTAGATAATTAAAGAGTTTCTACTTTTGTCCCATGGCTCATACAACTTATATATATTGAGTTTTGTTGCACATAACCCTGGGAGCCCCAGGATAGCAGAAGAAACTCTTTTTGTCCCAAGGTTCCAATGTCTCACACATAGTGAGACTGATTACATGCAAGTTGTGCAAGCCATGAAATAGAAGAACATGTTAATTACCAAAAATTCCCCCTGCCAGTAACATCATCACCCTTAATCAGGTTTAATTTACAGAACAGGATTTTGGCCACAGATTCTTAAAGAAGTGACTTACATTCTAGGAGTTCTAAACATCCACCAAACACTCACAAAATCAACCTTTCTTATTTTGTGTTCACACTCTGCTAGTGTCAAACATTATAGGTCTATGTGGTGGAGAGCTGTATGCTTTACTGAAGTCCAGAGAGATACAGCCGCATTATGATGATGCTTAACACTGAGGCTAAATTGTAGATCATGCTTGAGGAATTTATGGAAATATTTTCCTGTATCAATGTACATACCATCCAAACCATGTGCAATTTGTTAGAGCCAATCAGAGAAGCAGTCCTAGAAAAGAACAAGACTCAATGATCCATAGGGTCCCTTCCAGCTCTGCAGTTCTAAGATGATGATGTTGATGAAGACATATTATGAGAAGTGAATTACTGGCCCAGGCCCTTCTCTACAATGAAAGAGTGTGCTTGAGAACTTAAACTAGTACTTGTAATTTGGGCAACAGATAAACTTGTGCTCTGCTAAATCAATGCTCTCTCAAGAACTACCAACCAACATACAGACATGATGTCTAACTATAAATACAAATCCTGAGATTATATGGATTTAATGGGGTTTTGTGTATGAAAGAAGACTCGTGCTGCAACTTTGTACTAGGCTCTAATAATTGAGCTTGGGAATGGTTCTCTCTATGACTTCCCCCTGAAAAAAACTCTTTAAGTGTGTACTGGGGCAACTCCTCACGAGGCATCAGAAGATGTTTCTCAAGTTACTCCTGATGGTATATCCTGTCAGAAATAGAATTCTTGAAATGCTACTCTATGTGGACACAACAGTATAGCTCAACAGACTATGCAGACTTCATCTTCCAAATTGGTTCACAAAAATATTTTTCCCAGCAGTAGCAGCCTAAGAGGTCAGAATGTAAAATGCAGTTGTTATTCTACCTCTGATATAAGCCAAGGCAGCCAAAATACTGCTAACTATAATTCCTCCTTCTATTTCCGGAAATCTTGATTCTTTTGGGTCAAAATTTATATCTGCAAAAAGAAAATGAGAAACAAGTTTGACAGATTAGGTTAAGGAAATTAAAGAAATCTGTATAAAATGGTATTCACACTTTGGGAAGCAGTATGTATATGTTATAACTCAGTAGATTTTTAATCCCTTTATCCTGAAGAGATTTATTTTAAAATCCTTGTGCTTGTTGTTGTTGTTATTTCAAATCCAACAGGACACAGTTCACAAGGTATAAAAACAGTGTTACAAGTCTACTTAAGCTTAAAGGCATTACTAGGGGATCATTAAGTTCAGAGGCCTCACTTCACAAATAAAAGAGATTTTGCATATATTTCTTCCTGTGACTGTTTTTAAATTTTAGGGAGGGAATGCGAGTTATACAATGCTTGCAACTCTACTAAGAGATGGAGCCTGCTGTCTAAATTCGAAATATGGAATTGGGTCTTGAGCCTGCATGCCAAGTTAGTATGAAAGACAGCTTGCAAATTGCAAATGCTATCATCTACCCTTCCAGTGTCCCATGGGTAGGAGACCAGGGGATACATCATGCAGCTTGCGGGGGACACACAGCTCCCTGTTTGAAAATAAATACATACATGTATTGCTTTCGGGGGTGCCTCCAGGAGTGGCAATTTTTTGTACTGGGGAACTTCAGGGATCCACTAAGACCCATGCACCCCCAAGTCCCCACAAAGAAACCAGGATGCCTTTCTAGACACTTTTATTTATTTGTTTGTTTGTTTGTTTGTTTGTTTGTTTGTTTGGGAGGAGGTCATTTCCTGGGGCTGGCATGGCCCACGGCAGTTTCTGGGTACAAAAAATTGTCACCCGAGCTTCTCCATCACATGCTTTGCCCATGGTTTAAACATCAAATTCTGTCCAGCTGCAATACGCACAGTAAGCATGCTCTTAGTCTACAAAGAGGGCATGGGCTACAGATAGAACAAAATGAGATGGCTGAGTCCTGTAATGATTAAGGCTGAACCATATGATTTAAAGAGTGGAGGGGAAATAATTTTTTGAATAGTGGTTTTCTACTAACCCCATCACTCATATAGGTGATGGGGTTAGTAGAAAAATACTCCAGCACAGAGTGGGTAGGGACAAGAAGGTTCTTTCTTCAGGGGCCTGTTGGGAATAGGGTTGAGAGGAGACATGAGATTTTTCTTCTACATGGTTGTACTTCCAAAATTGGCATCCACTCTATTAATGAAAAATAAACTTTAAAATCAAGGAAACGGCAAAACCATGATTGTGAACCTCACACAATGTTTTAAATATGGCTCTTGTTATATTGATACATAAACCAAAAACCTAATTCAATAACCAGCATCCCCCATCAGCAATCTGAAGTGGAACTGTCCACTTTGCCACTTCATACTTTTGCCACCTAGTTCTGCTGCCTCTTTAGACCAAACATCTAGGAAATAATCAAATTTCACCAAGGTCTCACTTCTGTATTCTTAGCTTGTTCTATTTCATCAGTACGTTATAGTTTCTTCATTAAAGACCCATGCTGGTAATACCCATTCAAATGCCCATATTTACCTCCTTTTGGTGTCCAAGAAGGATTTAGGTTAGTAACCACTGGATCAACTGCTGCCAGCAAGAATTTGGGAACTGCAAATTAAAAAAAAAATGAGAATGTTGTATGCTGATTTTTAAGCTTTTTACACCAACTGGATCATTATTTATTGAGTATAACAAATGAGTTACAAAATCATTGGGTTGATTAAAGAAGTTAGAGGTTGACTACACAGGTATTTAGTCTGTTGTCCATGGTGTTTTGGACTTAATTCAACATGCCTCTCTCTGTCATTGTGTATGTGTGAGTGTGTGTGTTTCATATGTTGCTTGGGCCATTGCAGGAATGGGCTGGTTCATTCTTAAAGATGGCAACCAGAAAACATCTTTGTTGGAGTGATCCAGGCCACCCCATTTCTGATCCTCTGGCTGTGGCTTTTATTTTATTTTTATTTCTTGGTGCAGGTAGGATTGCTCTAGTTTGAATCAGTTCCAGTACGTTTGATTGCTGAAACCAACACAAAGCAAGCCTACTGGTTTGAATTTGCCAATCTTGTGAAATGGCTTATTAATCAAGAGCAAACTGCACATGTTTATCCTGATACATGGATGATTCTCTTCTTGAATGCTTTGGAAATAGCAGTAACAGGGTGGGGAAACACAGACCAGACTGGTACTTGTGAGTGCCAATACTCTCACTTTGGCTGGCACTGTTGGTTCGGCCATCATCAGCAAGGGTTTCCATGAACGTCATACTGGTGGGCACCAAGCACACCCCAATCCTCAGGCCCTCCCAGGTGTCATGTACCCGCCACTCACCTACTAGTCAACTCAGTCTCTTCTTGAGCATGGCAATAATCAGAGATGACTGTGGTATTAATCTGTTGGGTACCAATTTGGGAAAGCTATTATATTAATTTATGTGAGAGGAAGTCCCACTGAACTTAGTTTACCTTGGAGTAGATAATGTATAGGATGTCACAATATGTAAAAAAAAAGAAGCCCCGTTTCATAATAGGTTTCATTCTGCCTTGTGTTTAAATGACTGATATGCACAGTCCATGTGCCCTGTGGGAACTCATTCCATGTGGGAACTCATCACTCCATGTTGTGGCTGCCACTAATGGCTCCCAGCGCACATACAGCACCTTACCAAGTTGGTAGGTTACGGAGAAACAAACTTGAACATATTCTAGTTTAAAAAACCATAGAAACTGTGGGCATAAATGAAGAATTTATTTAAATGAGCTTATACCTAATTGTATGTAGTCTTCTGTTCTCATCCACCACATCATGCAGATAGATGCTTAACAGTTGTATAGTAAATTTCCCCTACCCTGCTCTACACAAATACATACATATAGAGATAATTGTGACTCTAGTAGAATGGTGATCAGCCTTGGTAGAAAATGAACATTCTTCTTCTAGCAAAGTCTGCCAATTCATTTTTGTGCAGTTAATTTGGAAATTGTTCACATTCTTCTTACAGAGATGAAAAATAATAGGCACTATGTCCACCTGGGGATATCACTGATAGACCACTTTCCATTTTTTTGCACACTAGGCTCTCTTCCTTTAAAACTGCACTGTTTCCTATGTTAAATTGTTAAATTGTTTCCTGTTAAATTGTTTCCCCTTTTTGTACACAGTTATATTGCGTACAAAAGATTATATGCAGTCTTCTCATCAGAAGAAGCATACAGTTATCAAAAGAATATCCCAAGAAAAGAAAGGAATTATCTGTTGAACTCAATGAAGATGTGCAACTGACTGTAGATGGGGTTGGACTCCCCCTGAAAGACCATGTTTGCAGCTTAGGCCCAGCACTGTTAATAGAGGTACAGTTGGCACTGGTGGCTAGGAATGTCTTCTATCAGCTAAAGCTGATCTGCCAACTTTGACCCTGTGTTCAGAAAGCAGATATTGCTGCATTCATCCAAGTCCTGATTACACCCAGGCTAGATAATTGCAATGAAGTCTGTTTGCTTTGGGAGATGTTTTGAAACCTTCGTATCAATCACATCAAAAATTCTGTACCAGCTGCATCCTTTGATGAGTCCTTTCTGGAGCCAATTTTAAATGCTGGTATCTGCCTTCAAGGCTGGGAGACTAATTTTCTGCATTGGGTGGAATGTATTATAGGCCATTTTTTCTAAATCTCTTTCACTTTTGGATTTTTAAAGGGAATGGCAAAAAGCACCCCTCTTCAGTAAAGTGAGATGGCTTTTCAGTTGTGGCCCCATGCTTTTTGATTGATATTACTTCCCTAGACAACCACTTATGGATTCTACAGTGATGTAATGTCAGTAAGCATGGAAAATGCGTTTCCCCCCCAAAATTGTTTTCATATTTATGTTTAATATTAAAATGGTTTTCAAGCAATGAGTTTAACAACATACACCATTCACACATCAACTATATTTTTATATTATTTTATATTGTCAGTATTTTAATCTGATTTCTAAAATGATATGTTAAGACATTCTAGTTTATAATTTTATGGTTTATAATATGTTGCTATAGGTTATTTTTTACATATTGCAAACCATCGTGAGAGGGGTAATACAAACAAACAAACAAGCAAAACAGAAATCTCACACCCATACAGGCAGGCTTGTCTAATGCAAGCTTTTCCAGTGTAATTCCCTACTTTCATGTGGAAGGATCTCCCACAATTACCACTTCTCATCGTAATGCAATGGAGTATTATAAATGTGTGTATTTCAGATGAGATTTCACTGACAGTAACTAAGCTAAACTTGTAACTGTACCCAAACCAGGTGTTTAAACTATGGAAATTATATATATCATGGATGTAAGATGGAGCTCATGAGATACAGATATTACATATGTACATATACTGATTTAACAAAATAGCTAATCGTTTTTCTGAATGGCAACTCTCAGATTCTTGGGACTATAATTCAAAAAAGTTACTTTCCCAAGCCCTGAAACTGACCTTATAAACCCTGGGCACAATGTGTGATCTTCAACATTTTCAGGATTTTCCTTACCACATGCATAGCTGACATTGAGATATTTTTTCACACCAGGCAGGCATGGTCTTCCGAAGTTATGACCGTTAGCAATAATTTTACATCTTTGTTTCCCATAACACTTCTTTGATAGTACTTCTAAAGCTGAATAGGAAAAGCAATCTGAAAGAGAGGGAAAAAATTGAAAAATGTGTTCACTCGCATACAAACTACTGGTAACAGGTGTGCATACAAGTATTGGTGCGACAAGGCCTCCCTATTGCAGAAACAGTGTGGGCTGAAGCCCAGTGTAGTTGAGGGTAGGATAATTTAGATAATTTGGCACTGGGGCTGTGTACAGGGCTGTTGTGTTTGAGAGACATGAAATTTCACAAGATGCCAATCACTCTTATCTTTGTTTTGTATAACGGTCAGTTCCAGCATTTATTCAATAGGATTCAGAAATTTACTATAGCTGATAAAGGAAACATTTGCCTTCATCCTCAGATGCCAGTTTTGATCTTGCAGCACACTCGCTTCCCAAAAGCACAATTCAAACCAAACAGAAAAATGGGAGTATCATTGGAGGATGTTCTGTACATTTCATCAAATTAATTAATTAATTCCTTCTTTCTTGTAGCCGTAAAATGAATATTCCAACAGAAGGATAAGGCCTCAAACACAGCTAGCTGTCAGCATACCACAGTAATGCAACTCTGACAATTAGAGGGACATGGCAGGGCTAAAACAACACAAGGGCAGCCCCAGAGATGTAGTCAAGCCATTTATCTCCTTCTCATGCACGTTGCATTTGTACTGAATTTTTCTGTCCAGGATGGCTGGGCTATATCCTGTTTGACTACATCCCTAGACATGACCGAGAAAATTTGTTAAGGAAAGTGTTAACCAACATTAGCTGAATGGGATTAAGCTCCATAATGTATACAATAAAAATACACATTTTAAGGAGGTAGCTATGTAAAGGTCAAATGGATCAAAATTTTCAGCAAATTGCTAAAAGGCAATATAAAGATAGAAACATCCTGACTTCTCTAATCACTTTAAGAGTGAGAACATGGTTCACTCCTTAAGCTCTTTTAATCCCTTGCCTCTCTTCTGTTATTAATGGTTACCAGCCACTAGGGAGCCAAATAGTGCTGGTGGTTTTAACGTACTGGACATGCATCCAACTGGAACTGAAAAGAGGAGGCCATCAAAGCATTTCCAAAACATAGCTGTAAAATATCCACTCTGACATGAGCTGCTATTTAACAGATCAGAACCTGTTGTTTCTAGAGGAAAGATCTTTTAACGTACTAATTAGTCTTATTTTAGACATGTTTTGACATGCAAATTATTCAGAGTAGCTCCAGCTATAAATTGTGTAGAGCTTAATGAGACCAGCAAGCATTTTCCTTCTGAAAGCCTCTCCCATTTTCAAACCCTCCTTGACTTCCCTGTTGCTTCTGAAGCGTACAAAAGACTCCATCTATGAAACAGGCAGAGCCAATTGGGGCAAAGTTAGAGGCAACTCCATACTCATGTGTTTCCTTTGTGTCATACAGTTAGCAATATGTGTATGTCTGTCTGTATGTATACACATACTTTTACCAGAGCAACTGAAGAAGGTGAAAGCTGAAACATTTTGCTTAAATATATCTGTTTGTTAGTCACTCATCTAAGTACATATATACACCACTGTTTACCTCCTGATAACCAGTTACCAAATAAAAGCAAGCTAATTTGCAACTTGTTGAGCTGCAAAAATTCACTGAAGGATAATCAAATATTTGTTACTTTTCTTAAGGTGACTCCAATTCTAATTGCAAAGCTGCTGCCTCATATGTTTTGATCCTCAAGCTTTGGTGCTAGACATTATCTAGGAAACAAAAAAATTAAAGTTGTGGTGCCTTTGAGAAAGAAGTCAGATACCAAGAAGACATAAATGGAGTACAATTCTGTAAGCACTGATTCTTCTCAGTATATTTATTGCTTTGCCTTCTCCTTTCTTCTCATGTTTGTGTGTGTCATGCCTTTACCAGATGCATTGTCCAGTAGAGATGAGTCAGAACCTCTCAAACTGAACATGTGTGAAAAATTGCCAGATATAGCAGACTCTGGGCCTGCTGAGATCCAGAAGGTCAAATCGCCAGATGATAGTGGACCTTCAGGGAGCCAATGCCCAAACCCCCTGATGAGACAAAGTGCTCAGGTGCAGCAAAAGTCTTCTCAGGAGAATGGGCTTCCTCAAGAATAGGGGGTCTCCAGTAGAAAAGCTCTTCCAGAAAGACCAGCAAGCCAGATCTTGCAGCTGAGCTCTCCTAATAGCTAGTTAGATAATTGCATCTGAGCTCAGGGTGGGAATGGGGTCATGCAGCCCAGGTATATAAACCTCAGTTTTGATAGGAGACAATATCTAGTTTGGTTCTTGATTGCCTTGAATCTATCTTTGCAGCTGACTTTTTGCTGTATAGAACTTTTCATCTGCCTGGCTATGATTTTGGACTCACCCTGTTTAGTTGCATGACTCTGGGGCTGGCTTTACTTGGACTGTTTTGTACTCTGGCTCCAGAGCTCCTGTACCTGGTTTACCTTACACTCTGGTGTGCACCTATTTTCTGGCCCTGAGATTCAGTCCATCCTGGAGTCCATTCCAGTTACTGAGAGCTAGTGTTAAGGCAGAGGAGTGCAAAGTGTAGTCCAGAGATTCCGTTTGGCCCTCCAGGACATTCAGAAGCCCTCAAAGGCCCATAAAATTGCAGAGTCAAAAATTATTTGGCAACCAACTGAGTGACAAAACTAGCTTTTCTTTTGTTCCAGGGGTCTTTGAGGAGAGGTTTTCAAACAAAATAGAAGTGGGGAGATTCTCCACAACCTGCTCCAAGCTCCAAAATCAAATCCAGAAGTGGATATCTGGGCATTTCTGGGTTTTTTATTTATTTATTAACATTTCAGAGCTTGGTATGCCCCATCATTGGTCCTGGGGGGAAATTTGGCCTCCATGCCCAAAATGTTGGCCTCCCCTACTCTAGTGGCTAGACCTTCAGACAAGAACTTGGGAGATGGAAATCCTCAATCAGCCACAAAACTTTAATAGCTCATTATCTCAGGCTAACTGACCTCACAGGCTTATTTGTAGGCATAAAATCCTCAAAGCGGAAGAATACCATGTACCCAACCTTGAAATTCCTGGAAGAAAAGTAATTGCAAGGAAATAAGTTGTTGTGCTCACTTTGTCTGATATGGTCTGGACAAATAAGACCATATTTGCTTGATATTCCAATGTTTTACATCTTGGTAGAAATTATTTCTGGTTTCTTTCACATTTCAAGCTCAGAGTACTGAATACTGGGATACTAGATAGATATAGTTCATAGTCTGTAACAGCTGTTCTCCACTCAAGCAAGTATAAGAGGAATTCTCTATAAAATGATGTTCTAGTTAGGGATTTCTTTCAAAGTAGACAAGAGAGACTGCATGATATCTGAAGCAACTTCCCAGGATGGACGTATTCTCAAGCTGTACCAAGACTTCAAGATCCAATTTATAACAGTGTCCAGGCACTACAGAACAAGAAGCATACACAACAGCCAGAATACTGTTGGTTAGCATAGTAAATTGTACCAGAGTAAACTGAACCAGAAATTGTACACTATTGAATCATTGAGGACTTGGTGAGTCAACTCCTCTATATGTTCTCATTATTCAAATGGGCCTACTCTAACTGCAACTTACTATACACAATGTGTATGAGTCACAGCAATGTGAACAGAATTAATGGCCAGTCCTTATATTAGGAAGGTAGTTCCCCTTTCTCAGGTGGCAGATTAGAGAGGAAAGGGGCAGTGTGTCTCCTTCCATCTTGGGTGGTGGAATATTTTGCACCACCTTTGACAGAACTGAACTGTCACCAATATAACTCATATTTTTAAAGTGTGTGAAATTGATACAAATGATAAACCTTGATCTAGTTTGAATAAAAGCACCTCTTAGTATCTGAGGGCTAAAACTAATGCAAAGTTAAATGTATAACTTCCTTCAACATGCATGGATTCTTTTTAATTTTAGTCTAACCTGAATGCGAATCTTTCCATGGATTATTGTCTGTCACCCAACCTTTTCCAAGTATGATGGTTGTTGTAGGTTTTTTGGGCTGTTTTCCAAGTATGTTCATGTTAGCTACATTGATTTATAGTTCTGGAAATGTCTGTTAACCTAAAACGTCTACCACCCTTTCTAAGGTACATTCAGCTTGGTACATTACTTGCCATTAGCTAAAATATTCACTTTTAAATCTTGTGCCTCTTTGTATGTTATTTTGAAAAACTGAAAAGAAAATGATTAGTTGAAGAAAAATGGGGCAAAGAACACAGCAGAAAGGAGCTCAGTAGCTTGGCAGTCAAGTTAAGAACCTTTGGCAAGCTATACACAGTTCAGAGCAGACAAGAGGTAATTTGTGTGGATCATTAAGTCCCAGGTAACGAAGACTTAATTTTAATTACTCTGTTCTGTAATAACATGGATTTCCTTTATTATTTTTGCACCCTTTTAATTTGGATACATTAATATGCACTTGTGTGAACTTGTCTGATTCATCAAAGTACAGTGTACCACTCTAGCCTTACAATCCTTCTGTTGGCTAAATAAGTTTTATCTTCACAGACAGAAAATAATGCACTGAACATCTGCACGAGCCCTGCCAGTGGGCATATCTTGAGATCTACTTAGGGCAATGTTGAGCTGGGGCAGCAAAAAAGAGAACCCCTGACAGACAGGTTTGGCTGTGTTTTCTTGTCCACCTGGTGTATAAGCCTTAGAATGATGAGTCTATGGCAAGCAAGAATAGTGAAGCTGATAGACAAATGCTGATGGTTGTCATTTCTTTACTCACATCTGGTTGAGACTCAGGAGTGAATTAAAAAAAGAAATATGGAAAAGTAACACAAAGACACCTATGCAAGGATCAAGAGATGCTAATAATCAGTCAGGTGCCTATGTTTCAATCTTGGCTGCCAAAATATCTAAGGCAGGTCAGCCCTAATGCATAGAAATTTGAAACACATTGATTCATTCATACATTGCAATCCTTGGAATCAACTTAACTGAAGCCATTCTATGGCTGATTTATACTCCTGGAATACGGTACTAGCAAATGTTAACATCCTCTCTCTGTATATGTGTGTGTGTGTGTTCTGTGCTATCAAGTCAGAACCGACTTATACCAACCCTACTACCGTAATAGGGCTTTCGAGGTAAGTGAAATGTATAAGGAGTGGTTTTACCAGTTCCAATCCCCCAGTCAGTTCCCATGATTACGTGGGCATTTGAACCCTGTTCTCCAGAGTCCTAGTCACTCTATCCACTACACCACACTGGGAGTCTCAACATCATAAGTTAGACTGAAAAATGTTTAATCATTTAGAGAGTAGACAGTTTTGACCAACTGGCCCAGATGTTAGAGAATAATTCCCCTTCTTTTTTGTGAGATTATCACTCCAAACCTTCAAGATTAAATTCCCAATCAATTCCACATACACTTTTTCCTCTTCATGATTTTACCCCATCTCTTCCATTTAGAAATCAATTAGCATTGTTATTAGTAGTAGCAGTTGTCTTAGTACTGCTACCACCATAGCTTCTATGTTGTATGTTATATGAACAGAACGCTGGACTAGATGGACCTTTTAATCTAACATATGGCTTTTTCACTGAATACAGACAATTTCCATGTGCTTTTAACTGAAACATAAAGAAGAAATCTTATCCAGGATCTCTATTGTCTTGACTAATTAGGTTTTGGGAAATACGCCTGTGCCACCAATAATTCCTGCTGGGATTTGGTTGTTCTTAAAGCCTGGAGCTCAACTAAACAGGATATTCACCCTTGCTTTGTTCCGGCTGATGCTGCTTTAAACTCAGAACTTACTGGGATTACTATTCACACTACCCACCTCTCTTGTCTCTATAAGAAACCAGCTTTTCTTCAAGAAATGGATCAAAATCCTTCAAAAACAGTTTGAAAAAACCCTTGAAGAAGGTTTTTTAAGCCATCTTGTCTGATGGAACTTTTTCTCACTTTTATTTTAGTAGGTTAGGGGTAAATTGAAAGGTATTGATGACAGGAGATGACTGCTGCTAATCCACCTTGGAAATCAGCTACTTTAAAAAAATATACATTTTCTATAATCTGGAGGATATTCCAGAAATGATGTTCTACTGGATTTCTGTAAGTTTTTTTTACTTCTTTAAGTGGAATAGTGCTATACCAAAAGCTTCTGACTGGAGAAGGTCTTACTACCTGAACTCCATGACCTACCTCTATAAAGTGGAAGTGGCGGGGTGGGGTGGGGGGACACCACCAGGAGGGGGTGGCTGTTTTGAAACAAAAAGTGGGGAAGTTTGTCACACTTTGCCACAGATGGTACCACATAATCTGGATGGCAGCAAAAATACCAGTATTATCAGTGCACAGAAAGTATAACAAACGCTCCATCTGGATGAGGCCATATATGTTTTTGAACAAGCATCGCATATGCCAGAATCTTTGAATGTCAGTGAGGAAATTTATCCAAGCTGCAGTCTTAGAACTAAGGGGTAAGGAAGACGGATCTGGCTGAAACCCTGAATCCTGTTTAACTGTGGAGTTAATGTTTAACTAAGAGCTGGATTCTGTAATTCTTTACAATAGTACTCCAAGTTGATGCCTTGGCATCACTAAACAAAGATTTTAGTACTTGAGTTGACATGACATTACAATTGTTTATTCTCCGTATCTAGATTCTGGTGTATTTTAAAATAAACTGTAGAGTTCACAATACTCCTGATACTTTGCTTGGGGATTTAAGATATAGTATGCTTGGGATTTTAAAAAGACCTATACAAAGTAATTTGGGTATGCAGAGTGGCCTGCATATTGTTTCTGCTGGCAATTAATGGACTACTGATCTTGAGACTCCTCAGTGCATTTTTTATGAGTGCAGAAAACTGCAGTGAAAAACACTTCTGGCTTCTGAAATCAGTGCTGGGGGGGGGGGGGGAATCTATAAAAATTTTTTTTCTGTTTTTCCCCTCACACCTCCAAGAGGGAGTTTCAATCTGAAAGCATTCTTAGAAAATAAAGACTTTGGCTTGCCTTTGAAAAATAGTAATGAGAAGATCTAAACAAATTTCCTGCAGATTGAGGGAGGGGAGCTAAACTCCACAGTTGGACAACATTTTTATTAACACCAACCAAAACGCTATGAAGAGAAGACAACCCAAAGCACTAGAGCTGCAGTAGGAAAGCATCTGTGCCTTGTGGCAGCCACAATGGCTTCTACAGAAGACAGAATCTGAAGACTTGCTTCACTGGTAAAGCTTTAATGCCTGGAGGGCTCATCCAGGAGGGTAAGATATTCAAACAAGGATACATTCACTATGATAAGCAGGGATTATCTGCAGTAGGATTGTAAAGTAATGCCTAATTCATACTTACAAGCAGTAGCCTGTTAACTACTTTCCTGTGCCCTTTTCTCATGTTATTTAGCAACAGAGGAAACAGAGCAGACTGATAGGATCACATGGAAAGAATCAATCCAACATGGAGACCAGATTCTGTAAGGGAGAGCATTATCATGATTCTTTTCATGAAATTCTATACATGGTTCTCCTACTCCCATGTTTCTGTAGTAGTCAGGAAGCAAACACACAAGCAACTCCTATGTTGATGGAGATTGAGTCCACACAGATGCTCCTTTGGAATGTAGCTGATTATATAGCAAATAAATGTTTTATTTTTCTGGGCAAGTCTTGATTATGGGATCTGATTAAGCGTTTTGCCAACCTACCAAACTGGGGAAGACGCCCCATTTCTGTAGAACAGATGTCCTTCTCATGAGCGGACCTTCCATATGAGGCAGAATAGATGTTAAGGAGTTTAGATTCTTTACAGTGGAGTTTCAGTTCTTCATTTTCACACACTGATCGGGTTTTATATTCAGCTAGAAAAGGAAGAAAAAGAAAACTATGTTTATGAATGGGAAATAGACTTTTGTACGACAACAAGGGAAAGGATTTGCACATGCTGTGTTGTTACAAGTACGTGTGGAATAGCTCATAACGGACTGGTCACATATTTAATAAAAGGCAAAATGAAGGATCAATTTACATGTTAAAGCAAATGCATATTCTGAGGAATTAGCCAGTTTTTCAGCCCACAGTGCAATTTCTTCAGGGATATTTCTGCAGAGGCCTGCAAATTAAGCTTTTCCAATGAGCAATAACAAGAAAAGCATGTAGGAATTCAAAGAATGGAGGTGAGGGAAAAACAACTGCTATGACAAAGAGACCTCTTAATGGGAACAGTGCTTCTAAACATATCCTAATGCTTTATCTAGTTTGACCCCAAAATACTCGTTTTGCAAGAAGAGTTCAAGCAGAACAGGCAGGCAGCTATTCCCTAGGCATATGACTACTGTGAGGAAGTAGGCATCCTTCAGTCTCGAGAGACTATGGCAGGCTTGGTGATATCATTACACCTTACTCCAGGTGCTGTGGGTAAGAATAAAATGAATTCTCTGCAGCTATTAATTTGCTCTCTCCAATGTAAGCCTCGCTGAATTTTTTTGCAGTCCAATTCTGAGTCCTGATTTTGGAATTACAACTTTTATATTCATGATCTTCACCTCATCATTCAGATTTTCTACTCAGTTTCAATCTCTGGCTCATTAGCACAAAACTTCAATACTGAAAATGTAGTACAAACATTCCACTCTACTGCTGAACTCTCCTTACAAAGGTCCTAAAGAATCCAATGAAAAGTGAGGAGGCTTTAGTCACAAGAGAGGGACTTTCCAGTTGTGATGTGGTTGCTGCAAAACACCTTCCAACACAGGACAGCCTGTTTATTAAGTAGAAAAACCCATTTTAAAAAAAGTAGACTAAAGATGTAAAATGCTTCTGGATCATCATCTGAGAGTTACTTAAAAATTTTTTTTTTTTTACAATAATGCTCCTGTTTTTTTTGTAATTGCTGTGGATTATGTGCTTTTACCTATTGTTTCATGGCATATTGTTTTGTTAAAAAGTGTTAGCAATGTTGCTGTTAAAACTAAATAATACCTGTTACTGGTAAATTTCCTATTTGTAAGGAAAGATGGAAAACACACTCGGGAAAGGCACAATTGATCATGCAAGTCTCTCTAAATAATTTTATTATGTTTATTTCTTAGAGGCACACTTTGTAAAATAATCTAATAATTACACACACACACACACACACACATCCCACCCAGCCCCAAACCCACCAGGTAGCCTTTATCCAATCCTAATACATAATGCCATGAAAGGCTGGATAGCTCAGTCAGTGGTTTAGGTCTCTGGTTGTGGAGCCAGAGGTTGGGAGTTTGATTCCCCACTAGAGATGGGGGTATTTGTATTCGTATACGAATATCCCTGCACAGGTGGCGTTAACGAGGGTCCAGCCCCATGGGGCTGGACGGTCCACTCACCAATCCATCACAGACGGCGCAATTCCATGAATGGCCTGCAGCGTGCAATCCGCTCGCCACTCCTGGCAGGAGGCGGGAGAACAAGCTTCGCTGCAAGGTCGAAGAGTGGGGAGTGGATTGCGCGCTGCAGAGCCATTTGTCGAATTGCACCATCTGCATCCGCGGCGGACCGGTGAGTGGACCGTCCGGCCCCATGGGGCTGGACCCTCGTTAACGCCACCTGTGCGGGGATATTCATATACGTATATGAATACCCCCATCTCTATTCCCCACTATTTTTCCCTGACAGGGGCTAGACTTGGTGATCTATAGGGTCCCTTCTGGCTCTGCAGTTCTAAGATTATTATTATTATAAATGTCTTGTTTTTCTCAAGTCTTCAATCTGGTGAGAGGGACTTTAGTCCACAGAAATATTTGCCATAATAAATGTATTAATCTTTAAAGTGCCACAAGGCTCTTTGGTAGTTTTGGTGACTGAACAGCTTGTTTTGATTAAGGCTGCAATAAGAAACACACCCATCTCAAAGCCTATCCTACTGAAATCAAAATGAAACTTCAGTTAATGTGCTTAGGAACAATGCTCCATGGACAAAAAAAATCTTTAATTGAAATATAACAATCTAGGCTCTGTTTTCCTTGAGAATAGTCTGACGTATATTTTTATCAGCTCCAGGAAACAACATCATTCAAAAGACCTTGGCATGTTTCTTAAAGACCGCCTATTATTTGTGCCAAAGCCTCCACACGCTGTCCAGTAGGCAAACAAGTTAATGCATGTTCTAGTATTAAAAGTCGGTATAAAAGGATGAAGATAATAAAATGTAAGACAAGTTGAGAACAATGACTACTTGGGGTGAAATTCAGTGCAGTTTTTCCACTGACAAAGTAACTTTTCTCAGTAGAATGGGAGGGAGGGCTATCCCCCTACAGCCCTTTTTTCACCTTCAAAATCTCCTCTTTAAGGAGACAAACTATTAATATTACAGAAAAAACTGAACATGTCATGGTTGTGCTGAAGAGGGGAATGGTCCACTCTTCAAACTCCCCTTTCAGTCAACTTCCAGATGTCGCCACAACAGAGATGGTATTTGTTGTGACCCAGCCACCTCATTCTTAGCATGATCCACACATGAAAAAAGAAAAGAATGGACACATATGTTACATGATATTCGACGTAGTTGAGGAAAGTGAAGTAATAAATGCCTCCTTCACCTCTCATCCATAAAGGGAATAAAAGAAGTAATATGTTATGAACAAGGTCAGGCCTACCCTTACGGCAAAATGATGTGGCTGCCACAAGCAACAGATTTTGGATGTGATGACAGAACAGAAAATAGTCAATTAAGTCTTTATTTTATTGCCAGATATGCTGAGAGGTGCTTGTGGGGATTTTTTTTTTTTTTTTTGACCTGTGAACCAAAATAATAGTTTGGTTTCAGGCATGATGAATCTTGATTGGCCTGGGAGCAGCATAATTTGCTTTTCTGCCTCGGCCAGCAAAAAGGTGGAAATTATAGGCAGAGCTATACTCTGCAGCTAAGGGCACAGTTCCACTTTTAAAATAAATTGGTTGATGGATCAGAGTTTTTGAAGTTGGTTTAAAGTCATGTGGTAGTCACATGGTTTTTCAGTTGGTGTGTGCATTCTCTTGGGACAACTTTTAATATGTTTTTAATCTGTTGTGTGTCAGTTGAGAGGGCTACATGGGCTTTTAAAATCATTGCATGTGAGGCTTTGTTCCGCACCCATCTGCCCTTGCACTGGCATGAGTACTCGGCTGTGTGGGGTTTGTCAAGTAACAGATGCCAGGATCATTGGCTTCAGTCTGCAGGGAAACCTTGCAGTCCAATCTGTTATATATATATTTTTCTATCTGTAATACTGAACTTTTTCTAGTTGTAATATCTTTTTTCTTGATTTTAGGTCTTAGGGTGGATTCACATTTCATTGTACTACACTGTAGTATGTATTCGTTACTCTCTTTTTCCTAGAATTGGGGTTGTATTCTTTTAAAAATATGTGTTCATACGGAAAGGGTGACTTACAATCATTTCTAACAACATCTATAAGGATATAATGTCACATTTGAAATGTAGCTGCAGGCAGTTTTTTTGGTTCATAGGACCCCCATGCATATTGTCAGTTATGACCCACTTTCCCTTGTATGAAGATTGGAGAATAATGTGCCTGAGAAAAGCCAGAAGCTTTGCTGTAAGTGAGAGTGTGAAGAGATGGTAGTTTGCATAGATGTGTGCAACAGTTTCTCTGTCTGACCCTACAATCGAAAGAAAAAGTGAAATCCATGCAAAAATGACACTTGCCTGTTCCACAGATTACTTACTAGGTTTGCATTTAAAGGAGACTAGAAGGTATTTAGTGATTCCTGGGCATAGGTCAGGTCCAAAAACCCAACTATTGACAAGGAGTTGGCAGGCTCTCAGATCCTGGCATTCATCCAGTACTTTCTAAAATAAGCAAAAAAGCATAGTCTTAAAAAACAGATTATGAAACCATACAAGTCAAACCCTGACATTTTAAGATCTATGCATGATTGCTCTCATCTTCTGGTTACCAGAATGATCGGTAAAATTGCCTTTCAAAGTACTAATACAGTGAATTTCAAAGGCAAACTCTGTGTTTGTGCATAGTAAAAACACTGCCTTCTTTTTACTATGCAGGTTTAAACACGAAAATCCCAGATTCAAATCTATTGAGGATGTTTCATGGATTGTAAGGGAGAAAATACATTGAAAAAATATTAGAATACCAGGCTAACATTCTAGAATTTACCTATAAGTGGAACAGCCCTAAGACATACAATATATGTTTGAAACTAGGAGATGGGCCTAAATGCATAAGTAAAAGCCACTATCATAACTGTGATAGTGGCTGTTACTTAGATCACCAGCTGTAATCCTGCCCAGCCCTCAAGTGAATTAAAACCCAATTACCTTAAATATAACTGTTGCTGAAAGATATTTATTACTGACATTTATATAAAGCATAACATTCCTGCTGTATTATGAAACAGCAAATGAATTCGAGTAGTTACTTAGAATTCAAGTATTATATATTGCAGAGCTGTTGCTACAGTTAATATGAAGAGAATTCTGTTGTTGTTACATGCCATCAAGTTGCCTTACGGTGACCCCATAAATGAAAGATCTCCAAAATGTCCTGTCCTCAACAGCCCTGCTCAGCTCTTGTAAACTCAAGCCTATGGTTCCTTTAGAGAGTCAATCCATCTCATATTTGGTCTTCCTCTTTTCCTGCTGCCTTCAAACTTTCCCAGCATTATTGTCTTTTCCAGAGAATCTTGCCTTCTCATGTTGTGTCCAAAGTAGGACAGCCTCAGATTCTTATTTTTTTTGCCTCCAGAAATACAGTTATAATCAAAACTATTCAACTCCCATTGTAAATCAGGTTTATTGTCAAAATTTATAGACTTTCAGCTCTTTGCAATGAACAAATCAAAGAGAAGCAATTGAAATAGCTCAACACAACAAATGCTTCAAGTGGTTTCTCCAAGTTCAATTGAAAATGCAACTTTTATTCATATGATAAGAAAGTCTTTGTTATGGATTTGGAATAAGATACAAAAGCAAATGTATAGAAAAATTCTGGGGTGGGTGTCGCCATTAGTTGTAAATGTTGGCATTTACACAGCCAACCTTAATGGACTTAACAAAACATTTGAGGTATAGAGATCTGCTTAAGAAAGACAGGGTGTTAAAGACTAGATAACTAGAGGAGCAGAAAATCTTTCTAGATTAGTGGATGAGACTACAATTAGACTCGAGGTATGTAAAAGATACAATAATGGACTTTTATGAAGAACAAATGGCATTTGATAAACTACTGTTAGGAACAAGTGATAAAATAATTAAAAGAATGTATGAATATCTCTTAAATATGAAAATGGAAGATTAAGTGGTGAAAGATTGTATGATAAAATGGGCACAAAACACTGGTCATAATATTAATTTAGAACACTGGGCACAAATTTGGCAGAATATTATTAAACTTATAAAATCAGTAAATTTTAAATAAAATATATATAAGATGTTTTATAGATGGCATATGACTCCAGCTAAACCGTCTAAAATGTATGAAAATATCCCCAACAAATGTTGGAAATATAAAACACAGGAGGGTACTTTTTATCATATCTGGTGGACATGTAGGGAAGCAAAACATTATTGGAAATCAGTAAATGAAATGTTACAAAAAATTGTATCTTGTGTGATACCATTTAAACCGGAATTGTTTTTATTGAATATTATGCCTGAGATTGTAGATAAAGAAATGAGATTTTTGATAATACATGTAATTACTGCAGCGAGGATAACATATGGGAAACATTGGAAGAAAGAAGTACCATCCCTAGAGGAATTGATAGAAAAGATACTGGAAGTGGCGGAGATGGATATACTAACAGAAGCATTAAATGAAAGGTCATCTCAAAAAGGACTCAAAAACTGGGAACGATTTTATAATTGAATTCGAAATATGGATTGGAAAGTATAGATACAAGAAGAATGTGAAGGTCCAAGGGAATGGAGAGATTAGTAACTATAGAAACTCTGGTAAAAATTGCTAAATTGTTTCTTTTTGTGATTTTCCTTTTTAGCATAATTGTATAAGTGGATGTAAGAATACTTTTTCACTCTCTGAATTTTTTACCCCTTTCCCTACCCATACCTATTTCCCCCTTAACCCCTATTCCAATCCCTATTCCCATTGAAAATGAATAAAATATTTATGGGGTGGGGGAAGAAAATGCAACTTTTATTGAATTCTGCAGTCTCAAAATTATTCAACCTCCTGAATACAATCCCTCACAACAGCACAAATAGACGTTGTCTCAAGCACGCCTGATGCAAAGAATCAAGGGCTTCATTAGTTGCACCAGGTGTGCTTGAATTGGAACACATAAAATACCTGAACTGGCTAAGGGCTTGGTGAGTGTCATGTTTGACTGCATGTCAGAAATATGGCTAAGTCAAAAGAATGGTCCAAAACATTTAGAGAAGAGATCATCGCCCTTCACAAGCAAGGAACAGGATACAAAAAAATAGCGAAGGCACTAAATGGTCCTAGAGACACCACTGGAAACATAGTTTGGAAGTTCAAAGTTAAAGGAACAGTGGTTACACTACCTGAACGGGGCAGAAAAAGGAATCTATCAATGGATGGAACTAGATTTCTGAGAAGGCAGGTTGAGAAAAACCCTTCAGTGACTGCAGAAGCCCTGCAACAAGACTTCGTGGCAACAGGCAGTGAGATTTCAGTTTGCATAGTAAGAAACGTACTAAACACAAAATGTTTACATGCCAGAACTCCAAGACGTACACCACTAGTGATCCAAAAGCACAAGAAAAGTCGGCTCCAATATGCTCAAAATCATGTAAATAAGCCACAGACGTTTTGGGATTCAGTTTTGTGGAGCAGTGAAATAAAACTGGAACTTTTTGGCCTGATGGATCAGCGGTATGTCTGGAGGAAGAAGAATGAAATATGCTGAAAAGAACACTCTGCCTACAGCTAAGCTTGGTGGTGGTTCGGTGATGATCTGGGGCTGCTTTGCATCCTCTGGCACTGGAAACCTGTAGTGTGTGGAAGGGAAGATGAATTAATTGAAGTATCAGGAAATTCTAGGAGAAAATGTAATGCCATCTGTGAGGAAGCTGATGCTTGGGCATCATTGGACCTTCCAACAGGTCAGTGACTCCAGAAATATCTCAAATTCCACCAAGGCTTGGTTGCACAAGAAGTCCTGGAAGATTCTACAGTGGCCATCAAAGTCACCAGACTTGAACCCCATAGAAAATCTCTGGTGGGATTTGAAGAAGGTGGTTGCAGCATGCAAACCCAAGAATATTACTAAACTGGAGGCCATTGGTCATGAAGAATGGGCTAAGATTCCTCAGAAATGCTGCCAGAAGCTGGTATCTGGCTGTGCATTTCATTTGTAGCAGGTCATAACAGCAAAAGGGTGCTCTACTAAGTACTAAAGATGCTTGCCATGAATGGGTTGAATAATCTTTAGACTGCAGAATTCCTTAAAAGTTGCATTTTCAGTTGAATTTGGGGAAACCACTTGAAGCATTTCTTGTGTTGAGCTATTTCAATTGCTTTTGTTTGATTTGTTCATTGCAAACAGCTGAAAGTCTGTAAATTTTGACAATAAACCTGATTTGCAATGGGAGTTGAGTAATTTTGATTACAACTGTAGTTCATGCTTGATTTGGTCTAGAACCCACTTGTTTGTCTTTCTGGCAGTCCAGGGTATCCACAAAGTTCTCTTCCAGCACCACACTTCAAATGAATCTTTTTTTTCCCCTGTCAGCTTTCTTTATTGTCCAGCTTTCATACCCATACATGGTGATCAGAAATACAAGAGTGTGGATGGTCCTGGTCTTGGTCTCCAGTGACACCTCCTTACATTTGACAATCTTTTCTAATTTCTTCATTGCTTCCCTTCAGAGTCTCAGTCTTCTTCTGATTTCTTGGCTGCAATCTCCATTTGGATTGACGACTGAAATCTTTCCCAATTTCAGTTTCTTCATTGTCAGCATTAAAATTATGTAGTACTTCTGTAGCCATGAGGTTTGTCTTCTTAATGCTCAACTGCAGTTCTGCTTTGGCACTTTCTTCTTTCACTTTCAATAAAAGTTGTTTCAAGTCATTGGTGCTTTCTGCCAGTAAGATGGTATGAAGAGATTAAGAACTTAAGGTGTACAAAATATGAAATTGAGTTTCTGGGCTCTTCTATGCTCGTGAACCTGGGAAACTGACCTCACAGTGGAAATGAAGATTTCACACCTCCATCTCATCTCCTGCTACTGAACACTTCAAATGACAAACTGAACTGTGGAGCAAGATAAATCCATGCTTCTTTTGTTTATTTTTTATTAGATGGCATATTAAAGCTGCTCCAAAAAGAATATTAAAGTTGTACTGTAAGGCCCCTGTAGCTGTGGGATTGGTATCTGTGGTTTCACTTATCCCCAGTCTGAAAATATTAAAAATATTTTTAAAAAACCAGAACTATGGATTTCTATGATGTCATTACCAGAACTGGCCACTAGAGGTAGCCAGAGACTATGCTATATATTGGGTTCACTATTATCTATGGGTTTTGGCATCTGCAGGAGGGCTCAGAAATGATCCCCTGCATGTATGGGTTTTTTTTTTCCCCTACTGTATTTGTAATGCTGATTTGAAAGGACTCAGTCTGCTTCCTCCCAGTGAGTTATGTGGATCTGGGAATGGGGCATGGCATCAAGTCAGGAAAGCTGTATTTTGTCCTGATGGAACATGAAAGGGACTTAACATGAGAGGGCAACATGTGTTTTAATGGCCCATTCACTTGTATAAAGGAGATTAGGAAAATTATTTTCTGGCATGTTTCCTGCCTGAATGTTGTAAATTGATGTCCACATTTACTCCTACTTTTTGAAAACCTGTTTCTTTGCAACTGTTTGAACTTTTCCCTGCTTATCCTTTTGAATTTTTTGTTTTTTTCCAAATAAACTATAAAAAATTTTCAAGCAAGTTTGTTCATTTTGACCGAGACAAAGCATCTATAGCTTTGTCCAGCCACTGGGATTTTCTTTTCAGTATTAGTTTGTGGAAGTGGTGGCAACTACCTTGCCAGGTCAGTACCCTCATTCTCCGTTCCCTGTTCCTAGACAGGGGATTTCATTTTTGTGTCAAACTCCCTGGAGCACTTTGAAGTTTGGGAGACTAAGCAGGTGGTTAGGGAATGAGATGGTTCCAATCAGTCTTTCACAGTTTCCATCATTTTTTACTCTCCATGGCACTCTGACCCCTGGATGAGCGAGAGCAGTGTGGTGAGGGACTGTAAGAAAGGGGGCTTGACCAAGGAACCAGAACAGATGGTTTCATCTGCATATCTTAAATTATCAATGTTTCTTCTATCAATTTTCAATCCTCCATCTGAATCTAGTTTGGCTTTCTGTATGATATGTTGTAAATACAGATTGAACAAATAAAGGGATAAAATGCACCCTTGTCTGCCTATAGAAAACCATTCTGTATCTCCATATTCTGTCCTCATGGTATCTTCTTGTCCTCAATACAAGTTACACATCAGGACAATCAAGTACTGAGGCACACCCATTTCTTTCGGAACAACCCATAGTTCCTCATGATCCACATAGCAAAGCTTTGCTGTAGTCTATAAAGCATAGATTGATCTTCCTTTGAAATTCTGTGGTATGCTCCAGCAGTCAGCAGATATTTGTGATATGATCTTTAGTGCTTCTTCCTTTTTGGAATCCACCTTGAAAATCAGGCATTTCTTGCTCCTTATAACGTAAAGGCCTTTGTTACGACACCTTGAACATCACTTTGCTTGCATTGGAAATTAAAGTAATGGTCCTATAGTTACTGCACTTCTTGGCATCTCCTTTCTTGGGGATTGGAATGTATAAGGAACATTTCCAGTCTGTGGGCCATTGGGGTGTGTGTGTGTTGTCTTTTTTTTTTTTTTTTCATATTTGTTAGCATATTCTTGTTAGGATTTTGACAGATTCAGTCTCTTTAACTTGAAATAGTTCTATTGGTATTTCATCTACCCCTGGGGATTTATATTTTCCTAGTGCTTTCAGAGCAGCTTTCACTTTCTAGAACTGCAGGTTCTTCATCATAGGATTCCTCTTTAAAGGAGTCTGTCAGCCTTTTATCTATTCTGTATAGGCCTTCAATATACTGTTTCCATCTTCTCTTTGTATTCTCCTGGTCATTTGGTATTCCTAATCTAGGCCTAAATTTCCCTTTGAGTTCTTCAATCTTCTGGAAGAGATATCTTGTTCTTACCCTTTTATTGTTGCTCTCTATTTCTTTGCACTGGTTGTTGTTGCTTTGTCTCAGTGTGACAGCTGCTGAAAAACTGCATTCAGGGTTCTGACCCTATTTCTGTCACCTTTTACTTTTGCTTTGCATCTGTCCTTTACAATTTTAAGTAATTCTACCATCATCCGTCTAGGTTGTTCTTTTCTTTTTACTACAGGAACCGTAGAATTCTAGCTTTCAATAATTGTTCTCATAATCCTGGAAGTAAAACGTCTCAAGCAGAAATTTCAAAATGCTGGGCAATGTAGACCAACTCTCTCTTGCTTGCTTTCACTGCAAAACATTACAGAAGGGTGTTCACAGCTTGTCCTGGTATTTTCTGGCTTAATTTGCACAAAAAGCAGCAATATATATTACCAGAATGAAAGCAGGGGCAGGGGCGGATGATAGCCAACTCCTCTTTCTTACAAGGAGTCTCTGGTGTGAAACCACAAAATAATTTATAGCAATACCAGCAGCGATAGTGACTAATTGACTTATTTTGGGCAATAGAGGTAGGCAGGGTAATAGAAAGGTAGACAGCTGGATCCCCATTGAAGACACATTAGAAATAATGAGCTGAACCTCCTGAACAGAAATTAGGGGGGGGGGGGGGGAAGGATAGAACAAGATTTGTCCACTACTATATTCCAAACACAAAAAGATGTAAAGTTTTCTTCTTGCTCCTTCAGGAAAAGACTCCTGTATAATATTTTTTTTCTTTAAAGTAACAATATGTTTTGGGCTATTATTCTATTCCAGAGCAAGTGGATAGAACAAGATCATCAGAGTTCCCCACCCAGCCAGCAGCTTAGTATATATACTGTATGTGTCTCACATTTGAGAACATTAGAAATGTTTAAGCTGATGGAGCCAAGTATATAAATTTCAGTTGAGCTGTGTGAAAGATCTGCAAAATGCTATATTGCTGCTCGTCTGGGTTTATATATAAACCCAGACAAACAGCAATATAAATGACAAACAGGTTTGTCAATTGAAACATACAGTGGCATCAAATATTTTTCCCTGCACAGGCCTTGCTAAATCCCTCAAGATTGAGCATGCCAGATTCAGTCCTGATGTTGAGCTAGTAAGGACACTTGGAACAGATGTGATAGTCTCATTTTTATGAGGACAGCTGTACTTTCACATGGCCCAAAGGTCACATTTTGGCTGCAGTGCAGTCCATACAAGCCACGCTTATGAAACCAGTATTTCAAAAAACACAGTTGCACATAAAAATAATAGGATATTATATTAAACTACCCGGACACAGCATTTAAACTTTTCCCCCCTGATAATGACAAAGAGCTTCTAACAGTTAAAAAAACAGTTATCCCCTCCATACTAGACTGAAATCAAGCAGTTAAATGTTTTTGCTCCATTGAGATGACAGTTGTCCAAATTTTTCATAACATTAATAATAGTAATTATGTGGCATCAAGTTGATTCCTTTCCAGGGTTTTCTAGGTAGAGGATACTCAGAAGTGGTTTACCATTCCCTTCTTCTGAGGGGCCTCCTGGAACTGTGCAGTTTAGCCAAGGCTCTTTTTCCAAGAGTTACAGTGGGGAATCAAACTCCCTACCATACCTAACCCATTGAGCTATCCAGCCAGCACTATTAAAGGCATGCTGCAGCCTTCTCCAAACTGGCACACTCCAGATATGTTAAACTGCAACTACCAGAAGCCTCCAGCCCAGCCCAGCAGTTAGACTGGACAGGAACACCTGGTCATCCAGGTGGTGTTGGACTGCAACTCCCATGGATCCTTTACTGTTGGCTAGGCTGAAAAGAGTTTATGGGAATTGCTCTCCAACAATATATAGAAGATCACACCCTTGAGGAAGGCTAGCATAGCACTTCTGCCTACAAAAATAGTTGTCTTGGGCCCAAAACAGATATCAAGTTAAAGATAGCCCACAATTAGAGCTGAATACATGTTAATGTTGCAAATGCGAGACTGAAGATGTGACTACACAGCAGGAAAAATATAGGTTGATCTGGTGTGACTCGCACCTGTGGAAATTGGATTTCCATGGGTAAATTCACTGTAGACATTCAGATTTGCAGAGGCAGCAGCGGCACAGGCAGAGAGTTCAGTTTCCACTGAGTTCCAAGAGCATAAGCTGCCTTAACAAGATGGTAACAAGTGCCGATTGGCAATTTCCACTTCTCTTTCTTTTTTAAAAATTGATCTCCTAAGTGTTCTAGCAAAAGCCTGTTCCAGGGCTGAGGTGAAACCTTGTAAAAAATTACTTGGGAGACCAGGAAAACTGACATGCTTGTGAGTGCCCTTTTGCTTTGGATCAGGAGATCCCACTGGCAGTAAGTGGACAAAAGCAATGTCAAACTGACTGCAACCAATTTAAACCACCCCTGGCAGCTGGGGAGTGGGGGTGGAGAGGATTTCCCACTCAAAAAAAGATGATTCCACAATGGGCCTCTATGTAAAACCAGACTTCAATGGAATCTAGCACTGAAGTCCTGAAAAGCTCACCAAAGCAAGCAAGCTAATTTGCAGAGTCCTAGAGGTAAGAAAACCTTGTCCTGCAATACACAAATGCTCACATTAGGTAAGAATTTCCCTCTTCCACTCATAAACTATCGCTAATGTCTGCTTCTGGCTTGGATAACAACAACCACTTTCAGTTCTTTCTTCTCCAACACTGCCAGGGTGAATTCTATTGCCCCTCTATCTGCCTCAAAGAATGCATTCCTAGATTGTTCTACAAGTACCAAAATTTCATGGGAAATTAGGATAATGAAACACTAATTTCCAGAAGTTAGCCCATTTGCCCTGCAGTTAGCTCATTTTTCCTCCTACAAGAAAATTCCCTCAGATATACAAATGTTGGCAGACTTCCAAATTAAGTGTATGTTTAATCTTGTCAGTGATTGTGACTCATCAGAAAATATAGCACACTAAATGCAAGATACAGAGTATGTGTTGCAACAAACAGATGTATTCCACCACTCATGAGACATGTTCTATGCATATTGTGTAGTTTGACTCTCAAAATTCTGCAGTGCTTCAGATACACAACTCATTTTCTGAATGTTTTGTTACCTATGAAACAAAAAGTTACATCACTTGGAAAGCTGATGTTTGATTCTGTGATATTTATGAATACAAAAGTTAGTGAATTTTGTTTGTTTCATTTAATTTAATCTTTCTTCTCTGAGATGACCTATAAATAAACAAGCTTCATCAGTTCTGTCCTAAGGCAGACATCATGTACACACTTACCTAGGCGTACACGGATATATAGTACAGCTATATATATATGTAAATTAGTCAACTAGGGGAATTATAAGAATATACCACTTTTCTGGCACCTATAATATACTGTATGCCTAATGCATTCATTTAAAAAAAAACTAAGAATCATATCATTCAAAACAGAAGTAAATAAAACAAAAAAAAAATCATCTGGAATAATTCTGTACCTCACACTAGATCCAGCAGCTCCATGTTAAAAAAAACTGTTTTGAAAATAAATAAATCACCAGACTGTAATTTAATTATTCCATAGCCTTGCTCAGATGTTGGATTTTTTTTAAAACTTATCTCCTAGAGTGCTCCACTGGGAGGTCAGCACTGGGAGATCAGAACATCCAAAAACCACCGGTGGGCAATGCCCTTATTATGCCCACCTATAAAAGTGTGCAAGCTTTCCAGTTATCCAGAACACTTTGTCAGGTGTAAGGGAAGTCCAAAAATTTGGCTAGATGTTTTGTCCATGAGACCCAGGGTTAAATTAAATCCCAGGATGGAGAATGCAAGTTGGGTAAATCACCGATGTTTCCAAACTTTAGTCCTACTTCCCACATCTTCCCTTCTTTGGCAACCATCAAAATCTCCCTAAACTAAATATAGAGCAGGAGAATTCCCTTTTACCTCAATGAAGAACATGCTCTTTGTTCATTTTGTATATTGAATGCCAGTGAAGGATTTCTAAGGCCGTTGATCTTAAACCATTGAGATTTCTAAAGACAATGTGATTTTAATATACTTCAGTTTAAACCTTATATATTATCTCTTGTTTTCAGTAATTGGATTAGAGGATACAATGCTAAACGATTTAGGAAACTGTAGGAACATAGGTGGAATAGTGAATCTAGCATAGGACTCTGGGATGGGCCAGGGGTCTGAAAATACCATTCACCACCAGACTCTTTGGACTTTTCATCTAGCACTGAGCAGAATACTCTGCATAATAGTTGGTTAGGCCTTCGGAACACACTGTATTGCTAACCTTTCGCAATCTTTATCAAAATTAGTTCTTCTGCTGCTGCTGCTTGGAAGTTGGAACCAGAACTTTTCAGCTTAGAATCTGGATTTAAGTCTTTCAGGAAACTCTGTCTAAACTCAGTGCCAAAACAATTACATCAAAACTATTAGATTTGGCGCAAATTAAGGTTCGACGGTCAGGCATGAATCTTAATGGGCATTCTCATTGTTTGGGATTCCTTTGACCCCCTTCTCCTTGGCAGGGATAGAACTCTGATAGCTCATGAAGCTACTGAGTCTGCGGCCAGCCCCTCCCTCCCCCCTCCCCACCTTGCCAAGCTTGATTAGTTTGTTTGCAAAGCTGGCACCACAGATTCAAATGCAGACTAGCCACACTATCATTGAACTTAGTTTGGGAACATTTGTACTTTTGTATCCAATTGCAGACAAAATAATAAGAGTCTTATTTAAAAAGCCAGAGGCTTATTTAAAAGTTCTTTCCAAAGAAGCAGCCACATTAGTCTGTCTCAGCATGTTGAACCAGAAGAAAAGAAAAGAAAGGAAATAGGGGGAAATGTGTTTTGTTCAAAAATTATGAAACCACAATGAAACATACCTTTTCAATTGCAGAGGGGTGCCCCATTCAAAAATTTCAACTGTCCCTGCACTATGACCCCAAATCACTTAGGGATGCAGAACTAGGTGAATCTGTCTGGTCAGTCTTCGTCTTTCAGTCTGATGCCCTTCATATTCTGAACTGTAACTAAGATCAGGACTGCCTATCATGGCCAATGGTTAGATAATAGTGAGTTGGAGTCTTGACTGATTTATACAGTTACAAGTCCTTGAGAAATATTAAAAGCTACTCATCTACAAGCCAACTAAAAAGCCTCCCACCTACATTGAGGCTGTCTATATTATAAATATTAACAACCTAAAATAGTTAGTTAACTTCATCCTTATTTTGCATTCCAATAAATAAAAGTTACAACTGAATAATTATTATCTATAATCATTTTGAAGCTATTGGTTCCCCCAATACTGCAATAGGCAATACCTGAAAAGTAGTAGATGTCACACACTTTAGGGGCTCTCTCATCATGGCTTCAGGCTGCTGTGCACTACACAACTGGTAAGCTTGCCCATAATATGCAGATTGGACACTTATTGTTGAATGCCGAGGACACTGCAGATTCAAACGATCACCATCGCAGGCATAGACAGTGTGGTTTTGCAGAAGTTTGGTTAGGTAACCTAGAAAATATTTAGCTGTGTTACATTTAATGAGGAAATATAACTTTCCCCCTAGTGTTTACATGAAAGTTAGTTCATTGTAACAGGTTTCATTCAGACTCCAAATTCTTGAGTTGGATCCATATTCAGGGTGTGACTACACAAGGAGAAAAATGTGAATGGATCTGCTGTAAAACAGAGTTTTCTTGGGTTAATTAACTTCAGCCAACCATACAGGAGTCAGTAGAGAGTGTGGAAAAATCTGGCACTCAGCCTTGTTTGTAGCTTGTTAAGGTACCTCTACTCTGGCCATTTAGATTTGCAGAAGACATGGTTTCCTTAACATGATGGAAACAAGGCTGACTGATAACTTCCTTCTCTCTCTGATTACTCCTCCCCACTTTTTTCCTTTGCTCACTTTAAAAGAAAAATAAAAAGAAAGGGAAGAAGCAAACAAGCAGAACTAGTCACCAGGTTTGGGGAGGAAAGGATTCAAACAGCCACCAGTTTCCTGCTGCCCTGCCTCTCACACTGCTGCTGTAGCAGGATGGAATGGCTTCAGACACAATGGCTACAAACCCCCGCACATTGGCTCAAGCAACCATATCTTCTGAAACAATGCAAATGCATGCACTCACTGGAAAAAAAAAAAAAAAAAGTAGAAGCCCCAGAGGTGAAGGGAAAAAAATAGGGATTGGGGGAGAAAACTCCAGGCTGATTCACATTGACTTGTATGTCATGTAGTCAATGGAAAAGAATGTGAATCTGACCTTCCCAATCCTGGAGCATTTCCTGCATTGTTAGTGTAGTTGCCCTCTCAGTCATGCTTACAGCAGACCTATTGAAATCAAGGTCTAACTTAATTTCCATTGATTTCAATAGGTCTACCTCAAGTATGACTAAGTCTGAATCCAACTCTCTATCTTTACCAGATACTAGAGCTCCCTGGAAATTAACATGATGGAAAGATGATGAAGAAAATCAAATATTCATAGGAAAGTATGTTTTTCTAAACTGGAGCTTGGGTGCCATTCCTGCCTTTGCAATAGACATTGTGGACTTGCAAAAATTATTCCCTTCCATTAAGGAGGACAGTATGTTCCAAGCTGCTTCATCTGCACCCCCTAAACTAGTATTCAAGAAAGAAGAAGGATACAAGTAAAACAAGTATCTTACTGGACACACTTCACAGCAAGAAGACCTCTGAGTCATGAGGCATCCCAAGTTAGGAAAATAAAAATCCACAGTTGGGCAATTATTGAGCTATCCTTTTAGATATGGTAAGTGGTACATAAATTGGTTAAATACCTTTACTGGGACTAACTAAAATGCCTCACAAGATGGTGCCTGCTGATCAAACTTCCCTGGGGTGAAAAAGCTGAATCTTAAGACAGCTGATTGTTTTTTTAATAGACATAATGTTTTATTCTATTACAGTAAATAAACATGAACCTCAGAATTGGCAGTTCCTGCCTGAAGGGCACTTCTGTACTCTTACTGTTAAGATAATCTTCTCAGGAAAGACTTGGCAAATGCAGCTTCTTCTGTCACAGGGGTTTTTTCAGGGAAGGAAGCAACTCTCTGAAAGCAGAGTTGTGCCACCTGAACTGTTTGCACTTCTCCTCCAACACCACCCGCTGTCCACTAGATCAGGATGAGAGTCAGCAGGTGAAGCAGTTTACTCTTAGGGTACCTGTGTGCCAGCTGGCAACATGGTTTATAGGCAGCATGCCTAGAGGAGCTGTGGATGTGGATGTAGCACTCCCTCAGGGCAATGAAGAATTTGGTCCTAAATCTGTGACAGTGTAGGTTTCAAATTGCTTGGAACCAAAAGTTCCCCCGGACAAAGCAGCCCAGTATTCCCTAGAGAATAATAGCTATGCAGTCACTTGAATGAGTTCCCAAGCATCTTGACTGTCACTCTGATCCTGAAAATTCCTATTCCAGTATCTAAGCACTATTCACCAACAATTACACTATTCAGTTCTAAAACCGGCTTTATTATTTCTTTTTTAAACTGTTTCATCGATTAGGTACATTTTGTTTGTTTAGTTTTTTTAAATGGTGTGGACTAGATAAGGAAGGTCATCATTCCAGGTGGCATTTAAAACTGCAGAGGTGCTGTTAAAGTGTGTCCATACTGGCAAGCAATGCAGGATATAAATAGCCATGGGATCTAGCTGCTACCCTTTGATAAGGAAAACTGGTGTTGTACTGGTATGTGGATTGCTTCACACAGGCCCTGAGCTTCGAGGAGACATTAACAGCTCACAGAATTTTACCCTTTCAGTCCTCAACTGCTACATGTCATTTCTAGATTTCATGCTCTTTGAATTTCTAGGGGAAGTGGGCAGAGCCAAACTGCCTCTTGCCAAGTCTCATAACCAAAAGAACTCAAAGCAGTTTAAAAGCATGTGCTTATTAAATGTGCATTATTTATTTTGATTGCAATCTCTATGTTTCATTTTCCACAAAATGTTTTTTTAAAGGTTAAAACATTTGAAAAATTAGTCTATGGGGTGGAAGAAAAGATGGTAGGAAAGTATTAGTGTAAACGTTAGGGGAATTATACAGCAATGTTTCATCCTGGTACTTTAGTATCTGCCTCCTCAGTGTGGAAGACTGTGCACTCAGAAGCCCTTTGTCTTCCAGACACTATTTATACCTCAATATTCTGTTCCCCACCCAAACACTTCAAATACTTTTCCCTCAATGATTGTACTTTCCATGTGCTGCCAACCAGTGTATATACCAATCAGGAAGTAAACATTCTGGAGAAGATCAGAACTCTGCAAAAATATTGCTAAGAACACCCCCAGGCCTTTTTGGTTTCCCATCTTCAACATTTGTTCTCCATAATAATCATGAGGCTTAGAAACTAGTTTTAATGGTATATTATTGCCAAGGTGTCAAATGTCACATTCTGTTCTCAGTATACATAATGGACAATATGGAATACATCAAACTTAATTTGCATCTCATAGATAACCCCCAGGTCTCTGCTTAACAAATACTTAGTTAAATTCATAACTTAGAGTCAGCAGAAACAACTGCTGCTCCCTTCAATTAATGGGAAGCAGAGGGGTTCTATTCTGAAGTCTTTCGCTATTTGGAGCCTGTGGCTAGACTTGTTCAAGAGAACTGCACAAGATAAACAAGCCTCACCAGGAGTCCATTTATAGTGAAAGCTCAAATGTAGATTGACTACAAGGATGGTGGTTCTTTGCAACATTAAGTCCTGAATTGACCAGCCAGGTCCTGTCTGTCGGATCCATATCTGCAGGGATTGTTGGAAAGCTTTCTGTGAATACTGCCATGCACACATCCTTCCATCATTTGACAAAGGAAAAAGGACACTTCTAATGGGTTCAACCCTTTCATCCCTTTCAAGCTGCCTTGCGTCATCCATTATGCCAAGGCAGCTCTTTCAAATGCTATTTGGCAAGCCCAGCCTCTGTTGCCTCATACTGAGCTTGTGAATGGGCAAGTGGGACACGAACGGCTGTTCCCTCCTTTCCCTAGCTATTGGCCAGATCAAAACAGAGGTACAGGGAACTCATTCAGAAGATCTCCGCTGGGCAGCCTCGCTCTTGTGTGGCCGTACTGGCATCAGCAAAACTCTTGTCTACTGCCAACTGCAAGAATCCCCGTGAATTAAACACAGGAAGGAGAAGGGTATACATTGATAAACTAACGGCACAAGCTATCTTCTTATTTTCTCGAAGGCTTTCACGGCCGGAATCCGATGGTTGTTGCAGGTTTTTCAGGCTGTTTGGCCATGTTCTGGAGGTTTTTCTTCCTTTCGCTATCCCACACACTACACCAGAACACAGACAGAGTTCTAACTCCTGTCCTCTGAAGATGCTGGCCACAGAGACTGGCGAAACGTTAGGAATAAAAACCTCCAGAACACGGCCAAACAGCCTGAAAAACCTACAACAACTATCTTCTTATTCTTCACACAAACTAGGGCAAACAAAACAAAACAAAGAGCAAGACTTAAACGGCCTTACTGGGCACTTCATTTCCAGAAGACATCTCCCACAGGGCAATGGTTGGAGGTCTGCTTGTAATTTCACATTTTGTACTTAGGTACAAAGAGGAAATGCAGCTACCTGGACAGTGAAGATTGGTGGAGTTATATGCATTAAGTGGTCTCTCTTCCCTCATACACTATACAAGAGTGGGGGCTGATTTTTCCTAGTTCCAGCCCTCCTATATTTTGCCCTGAATAGTACCAGTTTGAACCTGTATAGTTACTCTCAACTGACTTGACCCATTTGTATTTTATAACCCATGTATTGTTACCTATTGCTTGGAAAAACTACCAAAAAACCCTACTACCCATGTTAGCTGGGGGATACGCAGGGCTGTAGTCTAGAAAGTAATATTTAGAAGGTCTGTTCTTACTGGAGTACTTCAAACAGTTGTCCAAAGGAAACCAAGGTTTACATGTTTGAGCAGGCGACTAAAATTAAAATAAACCCTCACACTAAAGATGCAAAATGAAAGTAAACTGTATTCTCGAAGGCCTGAAAGTAAACTACTCACAGAAGCTTTCTTTCCATTTCTTCTGGGAAAAGCAGTTCTATTGCCATTGATACTAAAAGCAAAGTATGCTGCTTATATATGGCCCCATAGCATTTAAAGCACTCTCTGGATAGTTTACAATTAATTATGCAGGCTACACATTGGCACCCACCCCCAGTAAGTGGGGTACTCAATTTATTGAGCTTGGAAGGATGGAAAGCTGAGTCAACCTTGAAACAGCTGCCTGGGATTGAACTCAAATTGTGAACAAAGTCTTGGCTGCAGCATTGCAGTTCAATCACTGTGCCACAAGGCTCCTGTAATAATCCTAATCCTTGTAATAATGATACATTAGGTGGGTCACATAAAATCAACTAGTCATTGGAAGAATGTGGATGAGGAGCTTCAGGAACTAGCCTTCCCCATCTCATCCCATGCCTGCACACAGTCTACTGCCAGTGCTCACAGTGAAAATGCTCTCCCCCTTCCTCTATCTGTGCACTTGTTTGGAATGGAAAAAGGCTTTGCACACATACTGATGTACATGTGTTGTGTTCCTCTGCATATGAAAAGACTGTGGTCTATAGACTCCCTTGGAGCATAGGAGCTGTACATGCATACATCAGTACATGTGGAAAACCTTTTGCCATGCTGACCAAATGGGTGGGTGAGAAAGAGTTCCACCAGACATTGGTAGAATTAGAGGACAATGGCAGTGGGGCAAAGAAAGGTGGACTTAATGTATGCAGATTCCCCCTCATTCATACTTTTAAAACATTACGGAAACTGTGTGAATCTAAATTGTTTCTGAAGGATGAAAGTCAATTACACTGCTAGGCACCTAACACCTAGTCAGGGACCCATTAACAGAACTAAATCTTTCTGGCTATGAAGCTCAGGGTTAAGGGGAATGCTTATGTGCTCCAATTAACCCATCTTCTCTCCCACAGTGGAGTTTCTTCGGAGATACATGGCTCAATGAAGCAGACTTACAAATTAAGCCTGTGCTTACCTTCCAACAACCGATCAAAAACAATTCACGCTAAATGCTAGATATAGAGGTAACGAAAATATGTTGTTATAATAGAGGAAGCACCACTTCTGAAAACATGCTAAACTTATTGTGTAATTTGAACATCAGTCTCCATGCTGGGGCTATGCAGTTACCTTCCAGCTCTAAGTAAGAAATAAGAGGAACAAGAACTAGGACTGTGACAGTGTCATCCCGTTCGTGGGGAAATAGTGCCAATAAAGCAAGCAAACAAGTAGTAGTGAAGAGGAAGGTGGGCCCCCCACTAAGGACATGTTACCTGAGGGCCCATATGGATATATATGCATGAGAATGGGAAATTAAAATGATATCTAGGGTATCAAATACAACTATTTCTTGGGCTACATTTTAAAGCATACTAACTTAAAAGGAAATCCCATTCAAATCAGTGGAAGTTACTTGGATTCATTCTGCCCCTTACAAGTCACAAACATGACATCACACCTCTATTCTGTAGATAATCAGTACATGCTGTAAAGCAGAGATGAGGAATGTATTGCTGGACTGAGATTTTCATTATCCTTCATAATTAGTTAAATTGGCTGAGGCTCACAAGAGTTGTAGTCCAACAACATCTGGAAAACCCTGCTGAAAGCAACCACATCACTCCATATAATGCCAGTTTACATTCAAAGAAAGAATTACAAATTTTTTTCAGAGCCTAAAGATGAACAGCACAGATGATAATTAAAACACATAGATCTTGATAATGCTGAGTGGGTGCCTCAAGTCCATTTAGTGTACTATGCACAGTCCATTTAACAACTATTTTTTTTACAATCGGCCAATCCATTTCAGATCAAAATAGACTGGAGTGTTGCAAAGATTGTTAGCCAGACTCCTAAAAGCCTCATCCATCAAAGTCTTGCATGTTTTTCCAAGAATTTAGCTCATTGCTACTGAAAAATTCATGACAACATCAGAAGACAACTATCTCAGAAGTTACAGATGAAGTGAATGATACACTATATACAGTGGCATCACCAGCCGCAATATTGGCACCACTTCACACCACAGAAAAGTCTGCAGATGGATTTCAACTAACAACAGCCAACTTATAAATGCCATGTGCTTTGGAATGCAGAAAGTTGTCTTACACTGAGTTAGGTCTCTGGTACTTTGAGCTCACATTGCTTGCAATAACTACTAGCAGCTGTCCTAGGTTCCAGAGAGCAGTGGAGCAGTTAAGGCAGGATATTTTTTTTCTTACCATATTGTGCATATTCAGTTAGAAGCCTAAAACTCAGGATGGTTATGAAGTAAGAATATTGAAAATATTGTGACTTAAAAATTAAAAATTGCTAAATCTAAACTTGCTTTGAAATAGTTTACATTTTTATACTTTTCTTTTATAAACAGAAAGTATTTATAGTGATTTCAACAGAATTAGACTTAAAAAATTAATTCAATGTACACAGGATAAAAAAACATAAACAAGGACCATTCCGTGTTCAGTGTTCATTCTTTTGAAATGAATATACAAATACTATCATGGAAAAAATTTTTATATCCATCACAGACCATATCTATCAGCTACAGGCAACCCCTAAAATATAACCAACACTTTTCAGATTCACAACAGCAATTTGCCAAACTAAAATATCCATCCATTGAAGTGAAAACACAAAACAGGAAGGCTAGCATAGTTCAAAAACTAATTTACTATAGAAAGAACCTAGAAAGGAAAATGCCAGAACCCTGCTTTCATAACCTATACTGCTCAGCTTAAAGCCATTCAAACATATCATCAGTGAACTATGGCTTATCTCAGACAAGGGTACTTCCCTCCCACAGGTGTTGGGTGGTGGGCCTGTGCTTGTTTATAGTCCCTATGAGCTTCATAAGAAACAACAGATCACTTATCAGAGATGCATATGCAAGGACCTATGATAGACCCAGATGCCTATCCCCACCTCTACTATGTTAACACGAAGCTGCCTTGGGTCCTCTTGAGGAGAAAAGTGGCAAATAAATAAACAAACACTATAACAAGACCCAATACTGGCAAGCAGATCACCTGGGTATATATTATCTCCTAGCTCAGGACAGAGTCCAGATTCGCAATGCAAATGTATCATTGCCAGCAACGCCTTGTTATCCTGCATCCTGTAGAGCAGAAGATGGAGACCTGTGGCCATCCACATGTTCTTAGATGACAACTCCTGCAAACCCCTATTATCTGCATTTTTTAGAGTGGGACTGGAAGCTTGTGGAGCCCACATATTGTTAGATTGCAACTCTCATACTCCTTGATAACTGCCTTGAGTTTATGGAAGTTGGAATCCAATAACAGCTGAATGGCCACTAGTTCCCCAGAGTGTAATACAGGGGTAGGCAACCCCCATGTATTTTGGACTACAATTCCAATAAACCCCAGCCAGTAGTGCCTATTGTCAGGGGTTACAGGGGTTGTAGTCCATAACAGTGGGAAGCAACCAGCTTGCATATCACTAGTTTAATACAGAAAAAGTGCTCACCCACCCAGATAGCAATTTCTGTCTATACTATTTTTTTATACTAACTTCCTTACTTCTCCTTCACATTTATGTTCTCCATTCCCTCTATCCCACAAGCATGATTGGCCAGCCAAGAACAAGCACACAAAGCTTACTCTTATCTTTCTCCTTTTTCAGTTTTCACTGTGGATTGTAAACATTGCTTAAATTCTTGCAGTGTGGGTTAGCAATGCACATTCTCACAGTGGCAACAGAAGAGGCAACATTGACACACAGGGGGAAACACTCATATACAATAGTCTTCTTTTCCAATACAGGCACTTTGCCAGCAGCTGGCATTGTCTTAACCCTTTGCGATGAGAAGATAGAAGTCACTTTGAAAGTCTAGCTTTCAACGGCAATCAGCAGAATGCTCTGTTCTCAAATATCTATTCCTGGGCTAAGAAGCAATGCAGATTAAAAAAAATGTAGTTCTTAATTCTGATCCAAAGCCCTCAGTCCTGAAAACAGTTATCTACATGTGGCCATGATGCAAGAACTGATATCTATGTATATATCAGAATTTGATACTATTGCTTTTGCCACAACAGCTTTTGTTATTGAACAGATAAGCAGTAAGTCAGTTTTCACATGACAAGTGGTTGTCTTATAACAGAGAGGGCTGCTATAGTGGAAAAAAACTTTAAAATCTTCATAGGTATATCTCTGCATAATTTCTATATAAGCACCATTGTTTTGCTCATCACATGTGACATGCTTTGTGGGTAACTTATGTCTACGCTCTAACTTCTGAGGTCAAGTGCCTATACATGATATAGTACGAGCTGAAATAAATGTGTTCCCAAAGAATAAAACTGAAGCACTATTGAAATGAATGAGAGTTACAGAGAAGTGGTTGCAGTGCTTTAGGATCAATACAGCTATTTCAATTGAGAAACCTCATTTATAGTACAGTCTCATGCATGCATGCTTACTCAGAAGTAAGTCCCTCTCATTTCAGTTAGACTTGCTATCAGCTACGTATATACAGGATGAACCAAAATATTATGCATTAATCATCTGCTCAACGTTTTACCATTTTAGTCTAAATTTTGGTTAAAATTATTGTACCACTGTATCATATCTCTTATTACATCATATGGGAAAGATAATTTCAAAACAGTTACATACAATATTTTGGAATTCATGGCACATAAGGGATACATTAGTATAACAGCAGTAAGCAAAAATATTACATATGGATCTTTATTTCTTTGCTATTCTGTGAAAAAAATACTTATTTTGTTCTGACTCTAGTTTTATTGTAAATAGTAAATCAAACTGGAAATATCTGGACTGTTGGGTCATTGGATTTTCAAAAATTACAAATTGCAGGGAAGATCATATTTCTACAAACACATGTATTTGTCAGCTGAATGGAAAAGAGAAGGAAGAGTATGAATGCACAATTTCCAGAACACAATTTCTCTAGTTCCACTCCTATATAGAGCTATAAAAATATGAAATTGCATCACTTTTTCCTTCATATATGAATTTTCTTCCACGTTGAGATAAATCCCTCTCTCTCGCTTTCTCTAAATCATACTGTGTCCCCTGTCCCAGTGTTATAAATGAATGTCCACTGAGGTAAAGCCCTTAGATTTTAATGGAATATACCTCTAAATCTGTATATGGAGAACAGATAGAATAACAACTGATAAAATGACCCCTGACCTTAATTGCGGATCACTTCTAAATAAGATCCATTGACATCTTCAGGATTTAAGTGTTAGGGCACAAGGTTATCTTCCAAGGAAGTAATACCAATTTCAATAAAATGACTACTTTTCTAGTAAGAATACTAAGGACTGAAGAGAAGAAAGATGTAACACTGTTTTAGCAGACCTTGGAAAATATTGGGGTGTGGGTGGGTGTGGGTGGGAAGACCATAACTATCACAGCTCCCAGACAGCATGGCCATGGGAGTTCTGAGAGCTGCAGCTTCCCCATCCCATTAATTTTTCCAAAGTCTGTCTTTTTTATAGGAGTGTCCACTATTAAATGTCAGTTAAATGGATTAGCTCTTCTGGAATTGGCATGCCAACAACAAACCATATAAAGCTGTCTTGTTTGATATATCTTTCCAAATGATGTTTAAAAACTGCATTTATCTCTAGGCCTCTGTAAAACTAGATGTTCTTTCTTTTATAAATAAACAATCTTCAGTTTAATACTAAAGTTGACACACAACTCAAACGAACAAACAATATGCACAGAGCAATTCTATACACATTTAGTTAGTTGCAAGTCTCATGGATTTCAGTGGAGCTTACCTCAGGGAGGACCACTGCCTTGTTCCATCAAACTTTCATATTAGGCAAAGGTATTATTGCAGGAAAGGTTTAAAATTGCCGTGACAATGTGTGTTTTGGAAGGGTAAATGAAAGAATTCAGCATTGACTCTATTTAGACAACTAATCTAAAACCACAAAGAGCAGAAAAATCAATGACTCAAAAAGTATGCCACCTGATAATTGTAATATGAAAGCTCAGAATACATGCAGAGGGAAGCAAGTTCCTTCCCATTTCATATCCATCATTAATATTTCATTATTAAATCCTATTGTGCAAAGCAGTTCCACAGCTTTATAGTTCTTTGGGTTTCTCATACTACAACATGTATTACTATAACTATTATTATTTTGCTGGTAAAGATTGACCATAGCATTTCCATAGGTTGCTGCCAGAATCAGATATTATAAATTACCTTCACCAGAAAATACAGATACAAAAGAGAGGGAGAGAGACCTAATCTGTGGTATCACGCTGCTGTCTCTATTACAAACTGGTTAGACTGTGTCTTTAAAGGGATTTGCTTTCAAAAACTCAGCCAAGCTTAGGCGAATCCACTCAATGCTGCTGAACATGGAAGGAAAAGTTTGAGGTAGGTCAGCAAGTGTAGATACTCAGTCTTTACAAATCTGTAAAAGTGCTTGCAAGTTGCAACTATTCAACAGAAAGACAATATTAGTGTTTTATCTAAGCACAGTTGGAATCTTTGCCAGCAGTATCTCTTATTTTAAAAGGGCTAAATTTTGGTGGTTAGTGCTTCAATAATTCTGGGCATCATTTTTCATGCAAAGGAATGTACACCAGATCATTGCCTTACTATGGGTCAGTGGACTGCAGCCTTTACTACCTAAAGAAAACAGAGCTGGTGCTTACTTTTTTTATTTGATTTGATTTGATTTGATTTATATACCGCCCATCTGGCAACCAGGGCCACTCTGGGCGGTTTACAACAGATAAACAAACAACAGAATAAGAAAATAATGCAATATCAATACAATTGGGGGCATAAATCAAATATCATAAAGTGCAGTAAAACAAGTACAATACAATAAATTACAGTTAAAAGCATAAAATATAAAAGACAAGAAGCATGGCGATGTGATGGATGATATTTTAGCAAACACTGTTGTAGCATACAGTTGTTTGTTCAGGGAAGGCTTGTCTAAATAGCCAGGTTTTTAACTGCTTCCTAAATGTGCCCAGTGAAGGGGCCAAGCGGACTTCAGGCGGAAGAGAGTTCCATCATTGTGGTGCTACCACCGAGAAGGCCCGACTTCTAATGGTTGTTTTCCGGGCCTCTTGCGGGGTCAGAACTCTCAGCCTGCGACGACCTTGTAGGGCAGGCAGACCTTACGATAGGCTCTATAATGTTCTCAGTGTAAATGTTAAACTGGTAAAAGTTTGAAACTAAAACGGTTCCATGTAATCCAGTCAAAAAATAATCTGATCAGCAAGGGAGGCATTTGCCCCTCCCAAATCCAAAATGCAGTATTTCTTTAGTTGCTTCTTTTTGGCACCACATTGCAGTGGGTTGGTTGTTTTGCCTATAGCGTACAAACTACAATCAACAATCCATAGGTCTCATTAGTACACTTTACTCCCCTCCTCAGAATTATTTTTGCAGATTCCCTTGATTCTATGGCTGAAACCCTGTTGCTTAGCAAGTTGCACTGGAGTAGGCCCATTGTATCAGTGGGGATTTGGTGAGTCAACTCTGTAAGTTCCAATGATTCAAATGGGCCTACTCTGTTTGTGACTTACTACACTAAAGTATGTCACATATAGAATAAGCCAATTAAATTAACTTACAGAGGAATTTACAGAGGAGTTGACTCACTGATTTAACCTACTTTAATGCAACTTACTACACTAAACAACAGGATTTCAGCCAATTATATATTAGTTTCATTTATAAATTAGTATTTTATGCTGTGAGAAAATCTAAATTGTTTCTGTGTGTCCCTTTTTATCAGTCTAAATTTATCCCATTGAAGGTCTATTTAATTTATCTGATATCTAAAACAGTTTTATTTTAGAGTTTTTGTTTGGTTACCACTCTCATAATCCTCTACTGGGGGATTGTGTTGTCATCCAAAGTAACATTTGTTATTTTATAACTTTTCTATCCCAATAAAGTATCTTTTCCAACTTCTGCTTATGCTTACTTCAGACTGCAAAGCAAAACTGTTCCAATACTAAACAAGTAGCCTGAGATCACCAGCAGACAATTTTATCTCCAACTGATACCTATTAGACTAGGTTTTTCCTATTTATGTTGTATTTAGTTCTGTGTAGTTCATTTTAACTGTCTGTAAACCATCCAGAATAATGCTCAAGCACTAATAGGGCAGTATATAAATAAAATAAAATAAAATCCCTCTGAGCTCTCTTGCATTGGCAGAGCTCAGTGCTATGCTGACTGAAGTCAATGGTGGCAAGCCACTCCGGAGGAGGGGTTGATGTTCAGCAGCATCCTATACCTGGTCAAAGTTTTATCCCCACTACTGATGGGATCATAACATTATATCTACAAAGCTGAAGATTTAACATAATCATCATCATCATGTGTTGTCAAGTCAGTTCTGACTTACAGCAGCCCTTTTCAGGGTTTTCCAGGTAGAGAGTACTCAGAAGTGGTTTACCATTCCCTTCTTCTGGGTGTGCCCTAAGACTGTGCAGCTTGTCCAAGGCCACAGAGGCTGGCTCTACTCGCAGGAGGCACAGTGGGAAATTGAACTCCCAACATCTGCCTCTGCAGCCAGATGCCTAAACCACTGAGCTATCCAGCCTCTCTCTCTCTACCACCTTAGCCATAGGAATAAAGTGATACTGGAATGTCTTTGCTTGTTTTGGCTGATCATCGGCTGACTTCTGAAAGAAGAACTGCTGAAGTTCAGACTCTCCACTGGCTCTGCCTTGTATTCTTGGTATTCACTTGACAGCTGCCTACAACTTAACCTATATGCAACCATGCTCTGCACAGCATCAGTAGCTCTGCATATATGTGGAATCACTGGCAGCTCACCTGACCTTGGCTCTTGTGTAGTTCTTTGTTCATGCTTTCCCACTCTTGGGTCATGGAAGTGCTGTTGTCCCAGAAGAGATTCAAGAGTTCCCCTCAGTCCAAGATCAAGGTAATCAGATCACTTAACCAAGCCCAAGATGTACTGGAACCTGCTGTGGAGCTTCCAGAAGTGGAACATTGGGAGATGGAGTACAGCAGAGAAAGTTCTGTAAGCAAGGAGTTTTACTTCACTAGCCCACTGTCCAAAGAAGCCAGCATTCAATGGGTTAACAACAAACTGGCTTTTCCCGATGCCAGCGGCCTGAAGTAATGCATCTACTATCACCCTCTCAGGTTCAATTGGGTAGTGTTGCTCAGTAGTTAGAGCAGGACTCCCTGAACCTAGTAGTCCATCACAGCCCATTTGTGCTTCAATTTAATAAGGACTTTTAACTGGACATCTAATCACTTTATGTTGATGTTCTTGAACAAAATCCTTTTAATGCTGTTCTACTTTCTGTTTTCAATTTAATTTATTTTTCCTCCTTTTTCTTTTTTCTTTAGGATGTTTGAAAAATAAAAAATATAAATACATAAATAGCTAAATAAATAATATTGGTGCACAATGTCTTTTGTTCATGGCTAATATATGGATTTCACCAATGCATGGCATTATGCTTTGTAGTTGGTTGGGATGCCCTGAGACTGTTTGTTTCTTGAGCTGCTGTGGTATGGATTCTCCTGCTCCTTATGCAGTGTTGCTATATAAGTGGTAGCCCTAGACACTTAGCCTACTGGGACCTCAAGTTTGCCTTGCACGAATGTTAAGTCCAGCTAATTTCAATACAAAATTGCTTCCATTGCTACTGTGCAAGAGTACTTAGAACTGTAACTTAGACACTTCAAAACTTGAAACTCAATAAAACAACGAAACTAAGGAAACCTGGCACTCTCATTTCTGAATATTTACTCTGGTGTATCTACCTACAAGTGCCAAAAAAATGACTCCTGCAATGGTTCCGGCAAACAAATAAAGGCTTATGATAATATATTAGGGTTATGGTCAGTACTTTTATCTTAGAATTACATGTAAAATTTTAAAAGACTCGCAATGTATTGAAGAAACCCAGATTACATCACTGCGATATCGAAAATGGTGATATTCTGCTGGACCGAAGATAGGAGTATCCAGCACACTAATATAGCAAAACACCAATGTCTTTGCAGCAGAGTTCTTAGAGACTCAAGAGAGAAGTTTGTAGTGCCTCTATAAAGATCATAATTCACAAGGTGTTGAGCCTAACACTGTCATGCAGTCTTCCATTTTCCTCAGAATGTGGCACTGGTTCAGAGTGTTTCTGTCTCATCAGAACACATGGACACTACAAAATTTTGCACAAATTTTGCCATGGTTGCACAAGTATAAAATTTAGTATCAAATTCCTCTATGTCAATATAACTGTAAAGTATATATCAATGGTGTTATGGCCATTAACAGCAAACATCAAGGCTTATAGCCCAGCAGATCACCAGCTGTCACACAAATGAGAGTGTTGTGCCAAATTACTGTGTGATGTCACTGTGTCTCTTGTCACTACCACTAACAAATACAATATACCGTGTTTCCCCGAAAATAAGACAGGGTCTTATATTAATTTTTGCTCCAAAAAACGCATTAGGGCTTATTTTCAGGGGATGTTTTGTTTTTTTCATGTACAACAATCTACGTTTATTCAAATACAGTCATGTCATCTTCTTCTGGTTGCTGCACAATGGTGGAGGGCAGGCTTTCAATTAAGTGGGGCTTATTTTTGGGGTCGGGCTTATATTAGGAGCATCCTGAAAAATCATACTAGGGCTTATTTTCAGATTAGGTCTTATTTTCAGGGAAACAGGGTAGTCGGGGACCACAAAGGAATAGGAAGGCACACTGACAGGGGCTCCAAGGCAGCGATATTTACTTCCAAACCTTGCCATATTTGTCCATCAGTGTCTCCAGTGACTTATTTCTTTCTCCTTGCATATTAGCATGTGAGCTAAATAGCTTCCACAGTTCTGCATTTACAACACTATAGAATTAGAAGCTCTTTTTTTCTGCTTTTATACTTCTTTACCATCCTTTCTTTTTTAAAGTAGTGCTATAATATTGGTTGGGCATCTGAACTGGAGATGGGCATGAACCTCGGTTCAGAGGTTTGTGCCGGTTCATACATAGGTCATATACAGTTTATTTTTCTTGTAGTCTTGAAAAGGAACAGTACTGGATTGAGACTGATAGATCTGCACAAAAATACCAACAGGAGTATAATTCAGATTAGAGATGGGCACGAACCTCGGTTCGGAGGTTTGTGGCGGTTTGTACATGCGGCACCACAGGTGCTGTATGTTCCCTTCCCCCACCTCCTCAGCTAATGGCCCACTCAGCAGTTGGCGTGTACTCCTCTCCTTCTCCTCTTCAGCTGTTCAACCAGCCTCCAGCTCCTGCTTCCCTGCCCCACCTCCTTGGCTGATTGCCCACTCAGACAAACAAACCCATGTTCCTGCCAGGGACTGGTCAAACAGACAAGGAGAAGAGCACTGCATTTTTTAAGGCCAAAGGCATAAGCACATGCACATACACATATGCACCAGTACTGTACTTAAGGTCAATTAATTAGAATTATAGAAACTATAGACCTAATAAGTCGTATTTTATGGTTTATTTCATAGACAAAATGCACAAGAAGCTTGCTATCAAGTGCAATTTGTATACCAGGGAAGGGCTAGTTTTTGCTGGGTCATGCCATGATTTGAAACAACAACTAGAATAGAGTTGCAGCTGATGGTGCAACTAGCTTGTATTTAGATAACCAACTATTTGTCTGACAAGTGGAGTGGCAAGTGTGGACTACCTATGTGGGGGGGGGGGGGGCAGGGGACAGAAAAAGCAGTTAACCCCAAAGAGGATGACCCTCTTTTACCGGAGAAGGTCAGGCTAAAAAGCTGAAAAGGCCAATCTTTATCTAGATTTTAACATAATTGAATGAGATCACTTTAGTCCTAGAAGGTGGAGCTAGAAGGGTTAAAAGCTATGGATCAGGAAATCTTAGGGTGTTGTCTACAGTTTCTTGGAGTATTTTCTATGGCTCTGAACTGAGGGCCACCCACTTAATCTTGTACACGCATTGTTCTTCCTTGGAGAGAATATGGAATCTTTACTCCTTTTGTGCCTTATCTTATTTTCTGCTAGGAGTAACATGTTAAATAAGCTTGTTTAACCTCAATCTTCTCAGTGTTCAGGAATCCTTAGGGAGCAGACTTACTGTATGACCTTCTTTCCCAGAGGCAGTCATTCAGGCAAACCATAAGGCTGGTTGGAATCTGGTTTCAAAAACGTCTTCCGTTATCCTTGATGAGCTATGAACCTGCACCCACTTACAGTAACATGATTCTGGAGTGCAGCCTTATTTCCATTCCATCCTGATTGCCTCTAGCTTGCTTAGAAGCCTTGCAAGCATGCACGCCTAAACAAGCAGCTGTTGCAGCACATCATGCATTTGGGCATTTCTTCACATGCATTTATTAAGGCCATTTTGGTGCCCTGAGAGGAGTCTGTATTGGCGGCTCAGCTCTCTGCAGTGGCTGACAAGAGTACTAGTAGGGCAAACAGCATCTCAGCATGTCCAAATGATCCAGGAAGGGCTTTCTGAAAAGAGAACCAATTACCACGACACTAAAGTGGATTCAGCTTCTAGCCATGCACCCTACTGAGGGAGTACATCCAGTATTCCCTAAAACGAGAGGTGTTTCACCTGGAAGTGGCCTCTAATTTTAATTCTATGAGTGCTTGTTGTGGTGATCAAATAGTGGGTGGAAGGTTACTTTGCATTTATTAAAAGAACCTCTGGCATTTGCATCCCATAGGCAACTGGCTGGCCTTTGAGTGAATGGAATGCTGGACTTTGGTCTGATTCAGCATGACTTCATGTTCTCTTTGTTTTCCAGGTAAAGAATTTAACAGTCCTAGCTCATGTCCACATCTGGAGATGCAACAGCCGGCAGCTTCTGGAACAGACTTCAGACTGGTCCAAGTTACTCCATGAAATCAGTTCTTGGAGTGCGTTATATTTTTTGTTTCCAAGGCAGGATCCAGTTCTGTAGTCCAGCTACTCCTATACTAGCTAGTTAGTTAGTGTGTGTGTGCCCCAGGGAGGAGAAGGCCACTACAGAGGATAAAATGCCAACAAGGCAAACCCTTTGTGGGTGTGGAGAGGGGAATGTAACAGGGTTGCTTCCCCCCCCCCCCATGAAGCAGTGTATAGTTACAGAATGAGAAGACCCTTGAAAGTTTACTCCAATCAAAGAATTTACAAAGTTGGAAGGGACTCCAAAAGTCATCTAGTCCAACTCTCTGTCAAAGCAGCTCATCCACAGGTGAACTATTCCTTAAAAACGGCCTTTACCTAAAACTCCTCAGGGCAGGATAGTCAGCCACCTTTCGAGGCAGTCAGACGCACCTGCCTCGCATTGGCAGCCCGCCTCGACTCCGAAAGGTCCAACGGGAAGACCCGTGACAACCCTCCCTCTGGGAAGACCCGACTTCACAGGTACAAACACAGAGCCTGACCCTGAGGGGCTCCCTGATTCCCCCGGACCGGCATCCGAGGGCGCCCCCTCCAGACGCGAACCCGACCACCTCTTCCCGGGGCGCCCCCGGCAGGGCGGCTCCGGCCCCTCACCTGAGAAGTCGGCCAGCGCGGCGCTTTCTTTGGTCCAAAGCAAGAGCAGCCAGAAGGCGAGGTGGAGGGGCGGCGGCCGGGGCGCTACCTGGCGCCGGCTTGGATGCTGCCCAGCCTCGCGTCCCCTCATGGTGCGAAGGCGGAGGCGGGCAGCCGAGCGGGGGGTCCCTCTGTAGCCCCACCCGGTCACATGACGGCTCGAACCCCCCCCCCCCGGCCGGCAGAGAAAGCGAATCCCTCTCCTTGCCCGCACCGGAGCCGGCTTGGGAACGCAGCCTCGGCGGGCGCGCGGGCGGGCGGGCGTCAACAAGAAAGGGGCGGGATCCGGACTGGCGAGGGCAACCCGAAAGGGCGCGCAAAAGGCTCTCTCTTCTCTCCCCTCTCCCCCCCCCCCCACCGCCGGGAGAGGAGGAAGTCACTTCGGCCTCCCCCCCCCCCGGTGAAAAAGTTAAGTGCGCAAGGCGCGAGGTCCCCTGAGCGCGCGCGCGCGCGTGTCTCTCCTCGGGTGCGGGTGCCTGCGCGGGGCGTGGGACGGGCGAGCGGCTAGAGGCAGCCGGTTTTCCCCGAGCCGCTCGCCCGGGCAGCCCTGGGCGCTGGCGTCCGAGAGCCGCGGGAGAGGCGACGCCAGACAGAGCCAGCCGGGCGGGCGGGCGGGCGGGCGGGCAGGGGCTGGGCTGGATGCCTCCCGGGAAGCAGGTCTCAGCCGTCCTCGGTCGCGGCCGTCTCCCACCCTCTGGTGCTTTCCTAGTTCTCAAGTTTAGCCTTCCAACACCCCCCCCCCCCCGTCTCCAGCCGTCTTAAGGGCCACTTTGATGATGATGATGATGATGATGAAGGCGAGAAGGACACGGCGTCCAGGTGCTGCTTTGTCACGGGATGTTCTGCCCGCCTGGCCCTGAAAACAAGCCGCCGTGACTTCCTGCTGAGTTCTTGCAAGGCGCGATCGAGCCTCGACGCTGCTTGTAAATGTTCACCCGGCATCTGGGAGGTTTTGACCGATTCGGTTTGGAACCGGTGGCGCTGAAATGGCTAAGGCAACGAACGAAGAAGGAAATGAGAACTCAGGGCTACGTCATGTCCCCGTTTGCCTGAGAGCCCAGTTGATCGGGACGGGGTGCCCTTCTGAGTGGGCAGGCGTCAGGAGGGCAGTGTTAAATGCCAGGTGAGCCATTCGAGGTGGCAGGCGCCCTACACTTCCTCACAACTCTCCCCTGAAGTCAGGTGAAAAGAGAGTAGCCAGCCCAAGTAATCGAGCAAGTTTCCTGGCTTACTGAGGACTGGAACCTGACTCTCTGAAACCCCAATGCAACACACTGGTTCACTTACTGTTGTCATCCATGGTGAAATAAAAACATTTGCACAACACTTCAGAAGTGACAGTGTACACTTTCTCCAGTAAACAGTCTTCCAGAACATAGCAGCTGTGGAATGAGATGATAAGAATCCATTTTTTAAAAAGTGTCCGTTTAAAGCTGTCACAGGTTATTTGTATAAAGGTGCAGGTGGGTGGATGTGCGCACAGGCATACACTCCCCCCAATAATTTCCCCTTACTTCAAATTTTTAAAAGCTTAAGCCTAAATCCAGTTTTTAGTGCCATCTAGAGTTGATGCATTGAATCAATAGGACCTACTTAAATGTTGATTTAAGAAGTTGCATTCATTCAATAGAACTGGCTGGCTGGGATCGGGGTTCAAATCCCCATTGTGCCTCCTGCAAGTAGAGCCAGCCTGTATAATCATGGACAAGTTGCACAGTCCCAGAAGAAGGGAATGGTAAGCCACTTCTGAGTATTCTTTACCTGGAAAACCCTGGAAAGGGTCACCATAAGTGAGAATTGATGACACTTATTATTATTATTATTATTAGTATTAGTATTATTATTAGTATTATTATTAGTATTATTATTTCATTCATTCAGTGGGTTTACTCTAGGTGGCACCACCTATTCAATTTAGCTGATAATTAGCCAGCAAAATATAACTAGCTGCTAAGCCAGGGGTTCCAAACTATGGCCTGTGGGCCACATACAACCAGCCTTGCCTTTTTATCCGGCCCGGGCATAGGAAGAGGAGGGAAGGGGGACCCAAGCAATCCCCTACCCCTGCTGTCTTTGCAAAGACAGCGGGGGTGGGTGATTGCTTGGGTCTCCCCTCCTTTGGCCCTTGAAAATGTGTAAAATATATGATGTGGCCCTCACACTGAAAAGTTTGGAGACCCCTGTACTAAACAAATACCTGGAGAGCTCTCACTTTAAAAGCATTTTCCATCTCTCTTCCCTCCCTGAATTCCTACATGACTTGAATGTCAAGCTGAAACGGAAATTGCCATTATGTTGTAAAAGTGCACATCACATTTTACTGCAATAACTCAGTACTCAAAAGAAACACTGCATGACTGTGTGTTTCAGTTTCTTAGACCTCTTGAAAATGAGCAAAAGTTAAAGGGGGCTTAGATTCGGTTCCTTGATCCAAAGAATATGGATTCAGGACATGGAGTTGAATGAAATAAGTTGTGAAAAAGTCCACAATGAATCCCTTGAGAATATGGCAGTAGAGAAGGTTCACACAGGTTCAAATCTCCTCCTATCACAGCAGAGCCTTGTTTAGTACTTACTGCTTATTCCCTGCTCCTGAGAATTATAAAATAAATGGACTTCCTGGATTTTAAAGCTCTTGGGCAACAATGGGAATGCAAAGCAGGTTTAGAACCTGGGGCACATCTTGCCTCACATTTGGAGACTATAACAGAAGCATTTCCATGATACTCTCTAAAAACTGCAGAAGCTTCTAAGTATCTTATTATCTGAAACAAATTCATGTGGTCAAATGCTGTGGTTGTAAATGTATTACTGTGTAGGTGAACTTACTACTAACTAAGTCAGGGTGGGCAAAGTGCAGTCTTCCAGATGTTGCTGGACTGCATCTCCCAGCATTTTTCACCATTAGCTCTCCCAGCCAGGGCTGAAGAGAGCTGCAGTCTAATAACATAATCATCATCATCTTAGAACTGCAGGGCTAGAAGAGACCTCTATGGATCATCGAGTCCAGCCTGGAAGGATTGCACTTTGCCCATCTCTGCATTAAATCTGTTCATATTATTGTGTTAAGAATGTGTGATAGCTCATTTTCTTTGTCACTTACTCTAAAGAAGTTGGAAATATCTGAAGTAAGAAGATATAGTCTGCAACTACCAACTTAAAGCCACCTGAGCATATTCCTGTCATTAAAGTTATTTTGCATAGGAATTAACATTTTGCATGTACAGTTGGACCACCATATTTGTGGGATTGGTATCCGCAGTTTCACTTATTTGCAGTCTGAAAATATTAACAGAAAACAAACACAGAAATACATATTTCCATGATGTAGCTACCAGAATTTGTCACTAGAAGGAGCCAGAGACTATGTATAGGGTTCACTATTACCCACAGTTTTCAGCATCCACAGGGAGGCTTGGAACTAATCCCCCCTTGATATTGGGGGGGGGGGGTTCCTACTGTATGTAGACAGTGAATAGTGAAGTGCAAAATTTCAATAAATAGTTGTTGCCGTGAAATGTGTATTTTGATAGCATGTTGATTGTTACAATAGTATTTGGATTGAGCTCATAAGTCAGCATTCTGCAGTTCTATCTTCATCATCATACAGATCCCCTTCCATGTATTTTATCAATGTTCCACTTATGTGAGTTGGTGTCTCTTTATAATGGCACTATTGTACAAATTTACTTTAAACCATTTCACATTAGACAAGAGGCCTTACATGGCTTCAGGCCTTCCTCACTCCCCCCCCCCCCCCGCTGAAGACCATGGGAATCCTGTGTCTGACCTCCAACACCCATAAACTGAGCATGGATGTCTTACAGGGGGTGACATCTGTAGATACAGACCTCTGAACATGTGAGCTTCTGTGCAAGGAGAATCAGCCCATGAAGCCCCCTTCAAGTAATTAATACATGCAGGAAGGTTTTGAGTGATCACTTGCTTTTTACTTGTTCACAACATTGGTTCACACATCAGTTTGCACACTTGCCAAACTGGGGCTTTGTTTTGTGTAGCAATGGTCTGTAATAAATTGCTGGTGTCAAAGTGCTTTTCAGAATATTTTTCATCATCATGCAATTTTACCAATTATCTCTTTTAACTTCAGCTGTGTCTGTTAACCTTTCTGGCACTTTCTGATCTAAATACAATTTTAGTGGTGATAGTGAGTTATCTCTTAGTTTTACTCTGCAAGGAAACCCAGACTGGAGTCCTGACTACTGTCAACAATCCAGAACTCAAGTGTCTAGGCATTACATCTTATTTGTCCAAATGACGCATTTTTTTCCTGAGAAGACAGAACAAATGGAGAACAAAAACAGTTTCAGTGCACATAGTAACTCATTAGAAGGAAGCCTGGCACTAGCAGAAGTAGAAGACCTTCATAGCTTTCCCAACATTTTAATGAGTTCTAACTTTAAGTGTATTTTAATCTTTGAAACTGTATTCTTATTTTTACTGTCTTGTTTACTGTTACTGAATTTTATACATACTCCTTGTGTGAACTTTATGAAAAGGCAGCCTATAAATGCTGCAAATAAATAAGTATCATCTTCATATTATATCTGTGTTTTATTATTCAGTTTCTAATTTCTGTCTGTCTTCCAGTTTCAAACTCATGTCATGCTTTATAAACCCAAATGAAATTTTTGCTTTCAATTTTATAAAAAAGAAGGCAACAGTCTGGAAAGGCAGTATGGACCTGAAAGTACTAATAGTTAATAAGTTCACTGCTGAGCATAGCATGGTAGTATCAGGACTTTAAGTTGCAGAAACCTGCCCCGTTACTCTTTGAAGACTACTTGATGCACCTCCACCTTTTTTAAATTGCATCTCAGCCTTTTCCTTAGTCTGATAAACGTCTGTTGGCCTGCATCCAATTATAGGAGGAAGAAAAAAAAATCAACAGTTTGAACATTTTAAACCACTTTCTTTCCTGCACTTTTGGCATAAAAGGGAATTACAAGAAGTTTCAACATTTCTGATGCCATTTCTGGCTGTTTCTATGGAAATGAATGTCAGGATAGCCAAAACAAAGCAAGTAGTTTAAAATAATTGCTATATGGTCCTTATTTAAAGCTAGGCCCCCCATGTTTGTAGACTCGGCTTCCGTTTCTATGGAAATGGGAATAAATAAAGCAATCCAACTACAGACGTTTTCGTATATATTCCAAGCCTATTTACAAAGCCCTACAAACTCTATTTTTCATGTCCATTGTAAGAATAAAAATGTCACAAGATGAAGTGATTTGTGCTACATGTTTTGAGCCAGATACTGAATGTTTTAATAAGCAGGAACAAATTTCCCTTTGGTCAGAACTTTGAATTAATATAGTGAAAAGGCAGAAGCTTGTTCCTTTTCAAATTATCCAGTGGGAGAAAGGAACAATCAAAGATCTAAGCGTGAAACTTTAATTAAATTAAATGTAATAACTGTGTTTTTACTGATTTTAGTAAGAGTCAGAATTTTAAAAATTAACTGTTTCCAAATTGCCATAGATTCCAGATACTTTCCCAATTTTATTTTAGTAGCAAGAGGAAGCAGGTTCACATTTGATCAGGTTTCATTTGATGCAACTTTTTACATCAACTCTCTAGTCATCCAATTAAAACTTCTTTCTTATAATGTTTACTGTATAAAGTATCTTGACTTGTTTGTTTTATGAAGAAAAAATGTAGCTGAACATCTAATGCTATTTCTGAATTTATTAGTCTCTTCATTTTTAAATATTTGTCATGTATGTATGGAATCTAACATAGGTCATAGACTACCAAACCAGTGGCATAGCATGGGTTGCCAGCACCTGTGCCGGCGTGCATCTGCGTGTGTCCCCCCCCCCCCATTTAGCCACCAATGGGAAGGGCCAGGCAGGGGCTCAGGCCACGGCAGCCCCATCCACACCAGCATTCGGTGGCCAATGGTGGTCAGCTGACTGTCCACCCAGATGAAGTCAGCTGGCCCACCATGCCTCCAAGGAGCAGGGGGAATGCTTGGCAGTATGCTCTCTCCATGTGATGGATGGAAGTGAGGTGGCTGCCTCAGGTGGCAGATGCTGGGCAGCAGCCGCATGGCGTCTGCGGCCAGGGCCATGCCTGTGTTGCCTTCAGGTGGGGTGGGGTAGGGTGGAGGGTCTGCCTGAGGTGGGTGAGTCTGTGTGCTGATGGGGGCTCCAGCCGTGACTGATGCTAGGCTGCTCCGACATGAGGCAGAGAGGGAACTATGGCGCACCAGGTGGTGTGGAAGCCAAGCATCAATATGGCCTTAGCAGGGGCACCGCTGGCTCCTCCCCTGGCCCGCTCTCACACCCTCATCAAGTGACCAGGCCCAGTGGCAACAACCCTAATGTTTTGTGCCCCCTAAGAATTGTGTGCACAAGGTAACTGCCTCTGTGCCCGCCCGCCCCACTACTCCACTGTGCCAAACTAAGAAACAAATCTCATTGATTTCAGCATTGATTGAAGCATGAACCTAAACTCTCCTATAAAAATCTATGGGACATATAAAAAGGGCTTGTCATTAGTTAGGTTATGCTACCTTAGCATTCAGTGAAGACTGTTGGTTTTTATTCTGATATTTAAACTACTTTAATAAACATTATTACAGAAAACTGTGTTTTATACTTAGGATGACATTTGTGCAGACTTTAACCAAGTCCAGTAAAATAAAACAATATGTACAAAATACATGGGCTGAAATATTGCCTGCTTCCCAGACAGATGGTTCCAGCATTATCAAAGAAATTATGTGTTTTTTGTGACAGGGTTATAAATGGAAGATTTCGATACCTGGACCCCACATAAAATTCCATGAATGAGGTGATTGGCGCGATTGCACAATAAAAGTCCCATCCAGAAGCATCTGTTCTCACTTGTTACTACTAATAAAGTGGGGAAACAACTGGTATTAAGAAGATTCACTATAAGTAATCAAATATATTTTTAAATTGGTTTAGGATTTACCTCTGCCTTGTAGATTGGGATAAGGACAAGCTGATTTAAGTGTTATGTATACAAAGGCTCTGAGATATAGTACGAAATTTGACTGAAGAATCAAATTTACATTAACCTGGACTCTAATGACAAAGATGTATGCTTCTTAAATAAATAAATATAAAATAAACTAATATAAATATAAATCCCAGTAGCTTTATAGAAACAGTTCAGAAGGAAAGTGTTTAAAAAAGAAAGTCTTTCAAAGTTTTTAAGAGTTTGTTGGTGTCAAAATCACCACAGTACAATTAATATATCAGATATTTTTCCAGCCAATAACAGACAACATCAAGAGCATTTTGGGCAGCTAGCATCAGCTCTTCCATAATTTTTGTTGATGTGAAGTTCCCTGTCCTTTGCACTTGCAAAGGACTGTGTTGTATGTGAAAACCCCGTTTTCTTAAATTCACTTTGGTTCTGTTAGCTCCAGTCCATAGCTCATTATGTGACTTCCAAATAATCCAGTTCTTCATATGGCTGGGAGATAGACTTCCCTGGGGTTTCATCCATTTTAAGAGATGGGCAGTTCCTTCTTTCTTTATAGCCTGGGCATTCTCTTTCAAGATTCATAGATGTTTTGAAAAAAACTTTTCCTTGTTGTTAATCTGGAAAGGGCAAATGATAGCCAAAGAGTAAACATGGAGTCTTCAATTCTTTCATTTTTAGCTACTACCTCTCTTTGTATGTCTCCAGGTACAGTGCATGCTAGGTAGCTAATGTTACCAATTTTTCACCTACAAGCATATGGTAATCATTCTACAATTTCCACTGAGTGCTTAATCTACCTGTTTTGAATGGGCTGATTTTTACCACACCAGGCAGGTGTATTTGCCTGCCGAGTAGCACAGAGCTCAGGCTGTAGTTCTAAGTAGGCATGGGCTTTTCAGAATCCATGGAGTTCAGCACCCAGACATCTGCAGACATCTGCATTACGTTCTTTACTCTTAGCAGAAAAAAGTTCAGAAGGTATGCTATACACCATGGTAATTTAACCCTTTCAAGTATAATAACCCTCAGGAAAATATTGCAACCCAATGAACAATTTAGAACCGCCTTCTCCAACCTGGTCCCCTCTAGATATTTTATACTACACTTCCAGCCTAACTACTGGTGCATGTCACGAACGGGCAAGTGATTGTTAGTCATTTATTTTGTTATGCTTGTGCTTTTGTTATCACAGCGATGGAGAGGCGGACGTAGGATCTTCTCTTTCAAATGTCAGAATTCTGGGCGCTCTTTAGAAGGCAACATGACCGGGGATTTGGGGGGGGGATTTTGCAGTTCTGCTTCAAGCGCACAGTGTTTGTCCTGGGCCAGCTCCGCGGAGATGCTTGCACTTGCCAGTGAGGGAGGTCTAGGGGGGAAAAATTACCTTGTGGGTTTGGCTGCCCTGGCTGTATATACGGTGGGAACTATAACTCAAGAAACCTGAATCTAATCTTCCGGCTTCGCTTGCGAATCCGAAGAAGTGTGTGAGGAAAAGAAAAGAGCTGAGTAGCATCGGTTTGTCCGTGTGTTCGAAAAGAAAAGTCAGACCTTGCAGTCTTTTCTTCGTTGCCGGGCAGGGATCGTCCTTCGGGTCTTCCTAAGACGACCCCTTGCTCGGCTAGGAACCCTTCTCGGCTTGCAGTTTTCAGAGGAGGGAGTAGGAAGCCGGACCACTTCCGGCTGCGACTACACCAAGCGGGGAGGGGAGGGGAGGGGAGGGGAGGGGAGGACCGGCTTTTCTGTGTTCCGCTGCACACAGCGGCCGGCTGTGATTGTCGGGGGTCATGGGTGCCAAGCGCCAGAGCCCGGCTTCGGCCAAGCAGCAAGACCAACCGCCGCCTAAGCGGGCCTGCAATGCCGAGGCTGAGGAGTTCACAGGCGCCCAGTTCAAGGCTATGCTGCGGGACCCCAGCACGGCTATGAAGGGTGAGGAAGAAAGAGCAGGCGAGCGTTCCCACGTGCTCACCAGACTGCATTCATCCCTTCCTTGTTTTCCCCTTGCGGCTTCCCTTTTCGATCCTGTTGTAGTCCCTTCCCTCCCTCGTGGCCGAAATCGGCCCTGCTGCCCTCGTTGCAGTCACTGGGACCTCCTTAAGCGGGCTGACCAGGGACCCTCCCAAAGGGTTGTTTGCTCTGCACGTTATGCTCGCCGTTACCTCCTTTCCTCCTTCAGAGCACGATGGTTAAAAGAGGAAGACTCCAGGCTTGATAAGGGGTCTGTCGGGCACTGCTGTCCTGCCCCTGCCATCTTCCCTTGTCATTGGCAGTGTTGAACTTGAGCCATGGGAGTTACAGCCCAGTAACTTCTGGAGGACCACATGTTCCTCCTCTGCCAGTGTGGTGGTTGTGAACTCTTGGGAGGGAGGGAGTTATTATGGGTTCATATTATTGTAACTTTACCCAATAATTGGTGTAGGTAGTCTGTGACTTGGCAGAGAGAGGTGCCCTCCTGCAGGCCTAGACCTGCCTGCGTAATGGCAGTAATGGTGATTCTGTTTTTGTAAATTGTCACCAAAGTGGTTCCAGATTAGTTTGTCCACGTGTGTGGCTAGCAAGGCCAAATTAGGTGCTGCATCTTCCAGTGTTCCTTGAAGTGGGTGCAAAAGTGGCACCTCCATGGGTAGTGAGCCTCTCAGGGTTCAACTACCTAGCAAGGGAAAGGCAAATTCACTTGCTGTGAAGTGATACCAAAGAATTAGAGTCTGTGCAATTCAAGTGGCCACACTTAAATCGAATTGCTTGCAGTTCTTATAGTCCTGCAGGTGCTGTTGTTCAGAGAACTTTATTAACAGGCAAAGAGACAGGCATTTTCCTGTCTCATCTGCCAGCTTCCTAATTAGAACTTTGGTAGTTAAGATGTAAAAAATTAAATAAATAAACAGGAGTGTTTCCAAGGAGGAGAATCTTGGAAAAGAATCTTGGAGAGAAGCTTTGCTGGGGAAATGTGTGCTGGTACTGCGCTGGGTATGTGTGCGTGCGCACGCTCTTGAAGTAAAAGGGAAGATGCTTTGTGTGTATGTGTGCGCGCGCGCGCCTCATCTGCCCTTTCTGTATCAGTTCAAAGCAATCCAATGCTTTTAACCAAATCAAAAGGATTCAACTTTTTTAAAGTAGAAGATTCTCTCATGGGGAGGGAAAGCTATGGATTGGGGACTCCAAGTTGATTTACTTTTCCTGTTGCATCATGTGATCATGTGAAGGTTCGAATGTAGCCTCCTCTTTCTTTTGAAATAAAACAGGAATCTCTTTTTGATTATAACTCAAACTGTCTTTAATTGTGTTAAACTGGGGAGGAACTTCAGTTGTGGTAACTTGAGGCAACATCTCTTGCGACGTCAACGAACGTTGCAAGGGTATCCAAAGGCTTGTGTCGAACGGGTTTAGGGGTTTCTCATCCCAGGGACCGGGTAAAAAGGGGTTATAACCGGGACTGTCTCTTTCTTCTCCCACCTCTCTCAATAGCGGTAGGGTCTCTTCATCTCCATCCTCTCTCCAGATCGGGTCTCCCGTTCCCTCAAAGGTAGTCCATGGTCCCGGAGATATGCCACTCTCCGTGCCTCCTCCGCACGCCATGCCTGACGCTCCTCCGCCTCTCTGGCCACAATTTCCCTTTCTTCCTTTGGCCGCCTCCTCCACTCCCTTGCCTCAGACTCTCCCCAGTACGAAGGTCGCTGGGGAAGCCCCTTCCTTCGGCGATAATCCGCCTCTTCTCTCGGGACCTTTACCTTTTCCCATTCCCCAGTCCATGGGTCTTCTACCCAAATAAGTTCCCAACCCCCCGGTATGTTGTCGTGTCCCCTTTTTATATCTCCTATTCCCGCCTCCACTACCGACCTCCCCTTTTCTACTTTTCCCGCCAAATCTCCTTCCGTCTGGGTTGCCACGGTCAAACCCCGCAGACTTGTTTCCAACTCCCGGGTGTCTATCCCCCGATGTATTCTTTCACAAGGGGTTGGTGGAGGAGTGGTCTGCACCTCTTTTGAAAGCTTACGGGTGGACGGCACTCCAACGAGAGCTTCTATACTCTCCTCTCGCCTGTCACAGATCAACAGAGAAAAATGCATCATGTGATCAACAGAGAAAAATGTGAATCAGCCTGTTCCAAACCAGTAGCATTTCCCACATTTTTGATTAATGTGATCGCCCCTCACTTGTTCTTCCTGGTAGAAAAGCAGAGGCTAATAAATCTGACTGAACCTCCAGTCCAAGGACCACTCCATGACGATAGCAGTTCAATCTGGATTCTCTCTCCCACCCTCTTTCTTCTCTGAGGGGTGTGGAAGCTTCAGGATGAGGCCTCTGTAGAAACCATGGCAAACTTGATGCAGAGGTCAAGTGGGCCAAATTTAGCTTTCAGGATGGAATTTCTAACTTAGGTATTTTACTTAACCAGGCACCAATGCAAGGTTTAAGGTATTTATGATATTTAATTGTTCCAGGTCTACCTGCATGAATGTAAATTTACTCATTGATTTAGTTATTTATTTATTCAATTTCTATACCGGCCATCTGACCAATGGTCACTTTGGGCAGTTCACAACAGTGATAATAACATTAAATAACATAAAATAATATAAACATAATTAAAAGTGAAAACCAAATTGACATTACATTTAAAAACAGCTGGTAATTAAAATTAATGGACTGATACTCTCAGCGGCCATTCAGATGGAGGGTTTTAAGAAGCCTACTGAAATAAAATGGTTTTCAGAAATTTCTTAAAAGTCACCAGAGAGGCGACCAGGCGAATTTCAGATGGTAGCTCATTATCACTGGAATAGCAAAATTCTACTGAGTGTGTTTTGCTGCTCCACTGTTGCAGCGCACTGTTCCACATCTACTTTCTTCTTTGTATTACTGTAACCTTTGTTTGCCAACCTGTGCTTGTGTTCACATCATGTTTCCTAAATATTGTACAGTATTGGTAACATTAATGTCAGACAGGTACACTCTGCTGGATAGAATCTGGATATAGGTTCACATAACTGGATGACTTTTAATTTGTGAGTTATATATAAATCAGCACATAAACCCTGATGATGTTTGAAAACCATAATTTGTTAACACAAAGATTAGAATTACCGATATGTTTTAAATGAAGAAATGCATTTTTATTTTGTTCTAGGTTTGAAAAAATTCATATCCCTAGCTAAATCTTTACCATCAACAGAGCAGTTTGATATTGTAGAAGGATACATAAAAGTTTCTGTAGAGTGTACAGAAATTTTAAAACTTCTGGATGGAGAAAAGCGTCCTGAAAGTGAGGTCAGTATTTTATTTGTTCAGTTTAGCATTTGATAGTCAAGTATGTATTGGGAAGTGTATTAAGATAAGCACATATTTGCAGTATAAAGGAAAGAAGAAATCACAAAAAAATTATCTAGAACCTTGTACCTTTGTTAAAATTTATTGTACTTCTATGTGTGAAACAGTTTTTATTAATACTCATGATAAGCATGTGAAGTAGTGTGTATTCTCATTTTACAGGGTACATGACTTGTTTCGTTATTACCTACCTGCTTTTACAATTATGTATTGGTTGTGAGAATTTTGCATTTTCTTACTGGTGGATATGCTATGTTTCCTACCTGGGAAAATGCAGTTCTTTTCCTTACATGATTACTGTTAAGGATGTGACTGATAAAACACTAGATCTAAACTGTACCAATGCCAATAGTTTGAGGCCAACAGAGGCTTATGTTCTGTCCTGTCCCCACCCCACCCCTATGCCATACCAGGTATGTATGTGCTAAGACTCTGCTGACAGAAAACAAGCAGTAACATGAAATGATGTTGGGAGGCACCTGCACACTTTGTGGGTCTGCCTGTCAACAAAATTTCCTCCTTTTATTTGTACATAATCACAAAATTTTGCTTGTAACCTCGGGGATATGGTTCTCCTTTATCTCTAGACCAGAAATAAGGACAGTTTTTTTTCTATTTATGAGTAGAGATGGGGGTATTTGTATTTGTATATGGCTACGAATATCCCCACGCAACTGGAGTTAATGAGGGTCCGCCCTCTGGGGCTGGACCATCCACTCACATGTCTGCCGGCGGCCTCGCTCATCCTTCCAATCACTCACGGAGCCCTGCTCTCTTCCTGATTGGCTAGCCAGTCCAGGCAAGGGGAGGGAGGATGAGTCTCCCTGCACAGCTGCCGAGTCGCTAGCCGAGTAGGAAGAGAGCGGAGCTCCGGGAGTGATTGGAAGGATGAGCGAGGCTGCCGGCTGATGCATGAGTGGACGGTCTGGCCCCAGGGGCCGGACCCTCGTTAACTCCAGCTGCACAGGGATATTAGTATTTGAATACGAATGCCCCATCTCTATTTATGAGCCATTGATTTTTAGGAAATACTATCAAATGGAGGCCACACACATCAAAACAGGATTGCCTTTGAATGTATGGATTGAGCAGCTTGAATATTGGTTTAAAATTAGATTTCAGAGGTGAAGATGCAGAGTAAGTTGTCTGGGAGGTAGTTCAATCCTCATCTTTAGATCTTTCTTTGGGTGGGAGACAACCTAGCACTGAGCAGCCTCTTATAAGAGAAGGGTTACACTTCAAAAGGCACATCAAGACAATAAAAAACTGTCTTTAGGTAGGAAGCTGTCCAGTACTAAAGGTAGCTTTCAAATGTCGGATGAAATCATGGAGAGAAGGATAGATTTGGCCCTCAAATTGTACACTGCCCAGTTCTGTTTTTCTTTTTTGAGGCCAATACACAACAATATTGAAAGCTGTTATTGTCTGGACTTCATAAAGCTACAGCCAACAGCTTTATCTCCAAGACAGCTAACTATAAGACTGGAGCTTTAAGTTCCACTTATTGGCCTAATATTTTATATACTGATTTAGAGCTGTTCTATGGGGATATCTTTGTACTTAATGTCGTACAGTGGTGCCTCGACTTACGAATGCCCCTACATACGAACATTTCGACTTATGAACAGCTCCGTTCACAAAATTTTGCTTCGACTTGCGAACGGAGCTTCGACTTACGAACAAAATAAAACACGGGGGGAGCGGGAAATGGACTTTGGACTGCCTGGTACTGCCTGGTACTGTAATTTTAAAATGTAAAAATTGGTTTAAAAGGTGCTTGGTTTTAAAGGTGTTTTGTTTAAAAGGTGTTCGTTCCCTCCCTCCCTCCTTTCCTGCCCTTTTTTTAACCTAAGTCATTTTAGGTTAAAAAAAAAAAATTCTCCCCCTAGTGGTAGAGGACGGATTAACCGGTTTTGCATTAGTTCCTATGGGAACTAATGCTTCGACTTACAAACAGCGCATCTACATACAAACAAAAAACAGCCGGAACGGATTAATCGGTTTTCAATGCATTCCTATGGGAAATGCTGATTCGACTTACGAACATCTTCTGGGACGGATTAAGTTCATAAATCGAGGCACCACTGTATTGCATTTTTAAAGGATTTTTTAAAGTAAGGTACTAAGTTAGGATGATGACTCACATTCTTTAAGAAACTTTGCTGCTTATTCCATTTTTATCTTAAAACTAAAAATAATCAAACATTTTAATCTTGCAGATGCTGTTAATCTTTCAAGCACTAGAAAGCATTTTGCTGCGAACAGCAAGTGATCTGTCTCATTTTCGTGTAGTGGGGATGAACATAGTAAAGAAACTGATTAATAGCTACATGAGGTTAATATATGCTGCTCTATATTCTGAAGGTCACAGGTAAGCTTTCTGCAAGCGAAAACTCCATTCTGTGGTTATAACCTCACCTGGATTACTGAGAATCTTCACAGATACATTCTGTGGTTGCTAAATCTGAAACAGGTTTTGCCTAGAAATTTGATAAAACAAAGTTACTGTTATCCAGGATCATGCTTTTTTTACTCCTAGGAAGACCTTGGCACCATGCTCAAGTACTTTTCATATTTGCTTTAGAGTCACTCACTCTTAAATACGCTGTACTTGTATCTTATCTAACAGATCACACAGTAATTCACGGAGAAACAGTTTACCTTGTGAAACTCATTTATTTATTATGTTTTATTTATCCATGCCTTTCTTCTATCATCCTCACAGGCATGTTGATGAGGCATGAGATAGGGCCTTCTCCATGCTGTGGAACTTCCTGTGATAGAGATTCATTCCTGCTGGATTTAAAAAAACACACAACACTTTGCAATCTCTAATGGTTGGGGCAACTTTGAGACCAGCATTGAATGGGGATTTAGCATGGGAGAATTGTTTGATAAAATATGTTGTTTGCCATTTTCAGTCATGCATCTTAAAAGGATAATACCAAAAATGTAAAAGGTTTTTCTTATATACCTGCTGTTTTAGTTGACATAGCTGAAAGCAGTGTGTTTTTAATTCATACATATCAGTTCTCACTTCTTTTTGTTCGTTCGTTTGCTTATGCCTTGTTTAAACAATATCCTCTTTTGCTTTATTTGTACAGAATGTCTCGTATGTGTCTCACCTTGTTGTCAGCAATGGTGACACAGGGGCCAGATGCTGCAAGGGACGTCTACAGCCATTTTGATTTCAATAATAAATTTCTACCTAGTTTAGTAAAGAAGAGAGATCATAAGGTAAGACAGAATCTCCAGTTAATATGAAGGCATCAGCTAATTATGCTTCCTCTGTCTGATGTTCAGATAAAAGCTGGAGTTAACAATAAAACTCCTATATTTTTAATCCATGGGATTATTATTTGTATCACTTAATATGCAAATTTTTGTGTGCATGGCAATTTAAATAGCCTTCATGTAAAAAGTCAGATGTTTCCACACAAATATATAACTTACATGTTTTTTCATGCAGAGACTATTTCACACACATGCCTTCATGGATAAATACAATGTAGCAGTCTTACCATTTGAGAATTTTACACCTGTTGGCTGAAATCCAGTACTAAGTTGCAACTAGAGTAGAACCATTGAATCAGGGATTTGGTGAGTCATCTCCTCTGTAATTTCCATTGATTCAGTGGGCCTATTTTAGTTCTGACTTACTATTTGATTCCAGCCAAATATGTACATGTGCACTCTAACACTTACATATTGAGCCTATGCATTTATTCAAAGAGAAGAAAACACAAGCTACAGCTCTACTGAATTTATGTTACTACAGGATGCATTTGGATTCTTAGAGATGCTGCCCACTTGCAAGTCGCCCAGACCAGAAGCTGCTGGTTAAAATATGTCACATCCAGGAGACTATCTTGCCATTTTCCCAGTGTGTTAGCTTTCTGTGTAGGAAGCTTTTGACATATATTTGACATATATTTTGACCTATAGTTGAGGGTAGTTTTCTTTACTGTATTGAAATATTTAAATTGATTCTTTGTTTCCTTACATGCCTTTGCTCACAAAGTCTTTTTTCCATATTAATGAATTGCATAAGTGATGTCTAATCCTTTGGAACTGTGTTGTTGCTATTTTATGCAAAGTGGCAAGCCACATCAGCTTTATGAACATTGAGAATATAACTGGCCTAATAAAAATCTAAGTTTCTGATAGGTGATAAAACAGAAATGCCAGTCCACATAAATCTACACATAAATCATGTTGGCTAATAGACTGCTGGTGAACCGTGTTTTTAAATTGCAAACGTATTTAAAGCTGCATTTTAAAGCTTTCAGCATTTGTGTTTATCATATATATTCATTGTCCTTAATATTTGTTTAGGGCAAACCTGATGTTCGTATGGCATATATCCAATTTGCCCTTTCCTTTTTAATTGCTGGTGACAACACAATCCTTGTACATGTTCTGGAGTTAAAAGGTATTTTTCATGTTTCTTAGAGGCCTAAATTACTCTCTTTTAGTGAACTGTGTGCCCATTTTTAAACATCTTGGGTAACTAAAATCATTAATAAAAGCTTTGGGAGGGAGCTGCCTGATTCATTAGCTTGTGTCTTGTTTTTACAAGGTAGTTAGCTGTTGTGACATGTACAGGAATGCAAAGCCTCTATCACCATCTATGTGGGCATCATTGGACAAAAATCAGATGTCAAAAGAACACATACTTGTATTTTGGGTTATGTTTCCAAGTTGTTTAATGATGGAAGGACTCTTGTTTGTTTGAGAGAGGAGAGCCCTCTGTCAGTGTCCCAGTTCAGTTAGAACAGTGGTTCCCAACCTCGAGTCCCCTGATGTTCTTGGATCACAACTGGCCAGCACAGCTAGTGGTGAAGACTTCCGGGAGTTTTAGTTCAAGAACATCTGGGAACCCAAGGCTAGGAACCACTGAGTGAGAAGAAATTGATAGAGTCCATATGATCTTTGGAACAGAGCAGCCTTATCCAAAGAGACTCTCTCTGTGTATTTTAGACTATAACTCCCATAGTTCCTGACCATGCTGTCTGGGAATGAGTATTTTTGTCTAGAACATCTGGTGAAGGGTGGAATAGGGGTTATGCTATGAGTGGATACCCACCCCAGCACTTGTGCAAATTTCTGTATGTAATTCGTTATAAAATTAATTGATAATAACCAGTCTTTACCTTGGCATCTGTTCATAATTTATTTTGTGTTTATACATTTTTGGCTCACTGCAGGCTAAAATACACTCTTTTGCACCGGTGCCAATGCTTTGTGCAATTGATACCATTTAAAAATGCTTGCTATCTTCCAATTATGGTTTTAACATTCTCAAATGGCTTATAGATTTCATTCCAGATATTTTTAGAACTGGACTAAAGGAAGATAGAATTTCTACAATTAGTCTTCTGCTTTCCACATTGGCAACTAAGGTACATCCTTGAAACTGCTTTGTCCTTGATATTTTCTTTGACTTCTGAAAATAGCTTTGCTCTGTTTCTTCAGAGAATTTCCAGTTACCAATTGCTTGATGTTTTACTGCAGTTTTAGTTTCAACAGCATTTCTATTACAGTAAAATTTTGATAATAAAATGGACAGTGAGGTAGAGATGGTCATTTGATTGGGCTGAGTTTTTAAGCAACAGAGAAATGGATGTTGAAAATCAAGTTAGGAAGTTTTAAATACCTTACAGTAGGTATAAACATCCTCCACACAGGGAGGATAGTGTGGCAATGATGGCATTAGAATTGATAATTTATAATGTCTTCTGAGTCTATTTTCATAGGACTTTTGAATTATTCATATTCTAGAGAAGTAGCTGTGTTAGCCTCTTGTAATAGAAACAGCAAAGGCTTGTGATGTCTTGAAAACTAACAACATCAAAAGTTAATTTATCTTCCACTATTGTACCTTCTCTCAGAAAATTGTTGCAGTTGCAAATGTTTTGGTACTCACATGTTCATTTCTTTGGTTAGAACAGCACAAAAAAACAGAGAAGAAAAGTCGAATCTGATACAATCCCACACAGAAACCCAAAAATGCACTGGCCAAAATTATTGGCACCCTTAACTTAACATTTGGTAGCAGCCCCTTTGGAAAAAATAACTGAAATCAATCGCTTCCTGTAACCATGAATGCTGTGTCTTTTGAGATTGCAAGCTACAACATTAGTAGAATCTTTTGCCAGGATTGAGGATATATTCAAGACTGTAGTGCTGATATCACTGCCGTAATTAAAGGGACTATATTTATTGTTATTTACACAAGTTATACATATTTATGGAACTGATAAGCTACTCTGATTTATGCTGATTTTAGGAGGACAGTGTAACTAAAAATGATGTACAAATATTTATTAATCTGAACTGTTTATGGCAAGAGCCCGCAATACATTTTAGATAGTCAAACCATGAATAAAATCAAGGGCTGAATGCCTTCTGGGATTATTTGAAATAAGTAATAAATAATTCTTCACTTTGAGTAGGGAAATAGCTGATGAAAAGCTTGCAAAGCAAAGGAAAGTATGTTGCCTATAAACCTTGCCATAGTGCTTAAAACACTCTCTGGGCAGTCTAGAGTTTAATTACGAAGGCTACACATTGCCCCGCACCCCAGCAAGCTGGGTGCTCATTTTACTGACCTCGGAAGGCTGAGTCCACCTTGACCAGGCTACCTGAGCCTGTTGGAATCGAGCTCGTAATGAGCAGAGCTTGACTGCAGTTTAACCACTGCGCAGTGAAGCTCCTTGTGATCACACAGAGGGAGCTTTATATTGACTTACAGACAAGGATGTGCATTCTGCTTTGTGTCTGGCTACATTTTATTTTGCACTTGTGTGGTGTGCTCTTAGACATTGGCATGCCTTGATTTATCCATCAGCAGCCAACCTACGTAGTTGCTCAGCTGACCAGTATATTTGAGGGTACCATGCTCTATAATGGTTGTAAAGACATAAATCTTCCACATCTACACTAGAGGGACCAATAAGAAGTCTGAGCACAGTGACTGCAATGGTTCTACCTTTGTTTGTTTGTTTTAGTCACAATATTTATGACCTTAATGATTGCCTATTTTCTCTTCTGATATATTTTTTAAAGAAACAGAGTGAAATAGCCCTTTTAGAATATAAAAGATGGATTTGTCATATTTTTCTTCATGGTTTTCAGAGTAGAAATGTTGTGACAAGTATAAACCTCACTTCTCAAGTAATGGTTTGTTTACTTTTGCTACTGCAGCCAAACCAGAGTAAACTGATCTTAAGAAATATCTGGCTTTCTTAGCAGAGGCAGATTATCAAAAAGGAAAAAAGAAAGAAATATTGCTTTTTTCTCCTCTACTCTTGAAATCTGACAATGTGTGTCTTGCTATTTGTAGGTGGTTCAAAATAAAAATATCAGTAAGACCCAGAAAGTGCATTTTTTTACTGCAGAAGTATTAACCCATATTGCTTCACTTTACCGCTGGAATGGAATCACTGATGTCAGCACTGAAGATGTCAAGGTACAGCAATTCCTTTTCACCTTCTCCTGCTGTGTTCGTGTTCTTTTTAGCCGGGAGAAAAAGTTATCACTCTAAGTTAACCTGTGTGGAAAGTTATTAAAGTAATTAATAGTCTGAGTCATATATACCATCAAGTCAATTCTGATTTATGGCAACCCTTTTCAGGATTTTCGAATTAGACAATACTCAGAAGTGGTTTACTATTCTCTTCTTCTGGGGGCGCTCTGGGGCTTTGCCGCTTGCTCAAGGCTACACAGGCTGGCTCTACTTGCAGGAAGCACAGTGGGGAATTGAACTCCCAGCCTCTGGCTGTGCAGCCAGCTCTCTCTCTACCACCACACTTCTAAGCTATACAGCCAGCTATTGAAGTAGTTATTTGGATGTGTAAGAAGTAGTTATAATCAGTTGAAGGAAAATGATGCCCAGTTTAGTCCAATGTAAACATTTAGTATTCACCTTTCTCCATTCTCTCTTCTAAAACCAGCATGCTTGCATTTTAGAAAAAACTTCTCCAATCTTACAGTGTTACGTCACTCCTTTTTTCTCTCTCTTACTGGTATGGAATCAGGTGTGCATTTTCCATGTCACTTAAAAGTTGTCCAGGTGTGGGATGGTCTTAGAGCTCTATTGGTGTTGACACCATTGATATATGTGAAGGCTTCTCACTGCATCCCTCCCACCCAATTTCATATCTAGAGAGATCAAGCAATAGGGCCTTCATGCTGATCTGAAGTCCTCCGTTAGGAACACAGGGGACATCTGTATGCCAGGTCAGACTATTTTTCCATCCAGCCCAGATTTGTCTGTGCTTCACAGGACCTGAGAAAGAGGTCTTTTGTATAAGGTGCTACCAGTTCTTTTTAAATGGAAAGACCAGAAATAGAACTGAGGCCTTCTCTATTTAAGGCATATGCTCTACTGCTGTTTTATGGTCCATTCCATTTGAGTGTACTAACTAGTGAACACTAATATTTTGTTCAATTTTTCTCTTCTGTGCAGGCTTCCCAGGATCAAGAAGAGGCAGGAAAAGTCCTAGTGAGAGAGCTGGTTCATAATTTTTTAATTGATCTCTGTTGTTCTCTCAAGCATGGCATTAATTTTTATGATCCAAGTCTTGGCACATCTGGCAGGTAAAATATTTCAGTTAATCAGATACTTGCAATCCATTTATTATTGCTTTCAGCTCTTTTTAGTCTCCAAGTGAAATTATTTGAAGTATTATTTTCAGCCTTGCCTTTTTCTTCAGTGAACCATGGACTGTTTGTTGTGCACTCTGTGGCTGCCAGATTGTGTGTGTGAGAGAGAGGGAGAGGGAGATGAGGTAGGATTCCATGACTTGGACTCAACAAGAAACACAGCTCCAGGGGTTGGCTGCAGTCACACACTCCGTATCTAATACCTCGATGCAGTCAGTCTACGTGGCAGCTTCCTGGCTATCCTCCCAATCCCATCTTTCTTCATTCCTTAAACTTCCTAGCAAGTTCTTACTCCACAGCAGGAGATGGCCAACATCCAGTAGGGTTGTTCCACTGACTTTTGTCAGTGGAACTCAGAACAGGTGATATCCCTTTTTCTCTTCAGCCTTCCACCATGCATCCTGTTATACAAGGGGTTGGGGACTGATGGGTCTAGGCCAGCATCTGTAATTTGTACATTCAGATAAAAAATATATTTGTGCTTTATTTGTTTTGTTACAACTATGAGAATCTCTGCTTTGATATAAATATCAGGATAGATTGATTGGATTCTATTTCCCCTATAATATCTGCAGTTAGCCTGCTTAGTTTAAGGCTTTTCAGAAAGTTGACTTTCACTTGTGGTAGATTTTTTCTGTGTGTGCCTTAGTTGCTCTTTGTGGCAGAATAGTTACCAGCCATCAGCTCCTTGTTACTGAATGGTTTAACAACCCTCTTGTGTGCAGAGCAAAGTTTAAAAACTGGGTCCTAATAAGATTTTTTTAAAAAAGAACAACCTTAAACCTCTTATCTCTGGATTGTAAAAACAGTGGCACTTGAGGATCTGCCTTGTATATGTATCATCATTTCTCAGAATTCAGTTTTTGGGCTGTAACTCCTCTGGTTTCAAATTCTTCTTGTGAATAATACTCCGATAGTGTTTCTTGCAAATGAAATGGATATGAACATGCCATATGCCTAAATTAGAGTAAAAATCGATGATTTCAGTGGCTTCTGAGGTATAGGTTCTCTCTTTGTCAAAAGCGAATGGAGACAAATGTAGTCCCTCGTTCTGCTTCCAAAGAGCTGTCTCACTACCACATCACTAGTACATTGCAACCAAAGACATGTTGGACTCTGTTTCTCAGACTGCAGTTTGCCTTGATTTGTAACAAGGTTCAAAACGTTGAAACTGGAGTTAAGTTTGAAAAGCAGTGTGTGAAATTGATGGGAACCTGACCTTCAAAGGAAAAGTCAAAAATCCCAGCAGGGATGCTGAAGCTCTATGTATTTTTGTCTGTAGTTGTAGCTCTTTGGATCACAACCACTTTTAAGAATGTGCATTATGAGAGTAACCTAACAAATACTGCCATAGTGATTTGTTCATTTGAATTCTGACTTAATTAGAGGAGGAAACTTGATACTTCTGCGCTTTCTCCTGAGTCTGAAGACTGCGGTAGAAGATGAGATGGTTGCTGATCTTATGGTGAACATTTTTAAAGTGTGCCCAGATTTGCTGAACAGATACTTTAAGGAATCCCAGTATTCTTTTGTTCCAAGACTAAAATCTACTTGGTTGGACAATATGAAATTGCTGAGGAAGGTAAGAACACTACTTATAATACAATTGAACGTGAAAATGACCCTTACCAACATTTGTATTCTTAATAAGATCCCAGAAATTGCCTCCACATGAACACTTGCATTTTCCCTGATGGCAGGCATGAAGAACATAAAAATCTTTGAAATGTTGTTAGACTGCATTTCCCATCAGTGATAGTCTGCATAGCCAATAATGAGGGATGATGGGAATTGAAGTTCTGACAACAGCTCTAGGACACACAGTAAAGAATGCTAAAGAGGCTGACATCAATTCAGATATACTTAATTGTGGAGAAGTCTTTGCCCAGGGATACCTTTGGACTTTTGTTCTTCCTCTGTATCTTCTGTGCTGCAGTTCATCTGAACATGGTGTATGTCTCTTATTCTCTCTTTGCCTTTGAATCTGTTCTTGAAATTGCAAGCATATGGTTATTGCCATAGCATCTGGAAGACAGCTGCAGAGAGGTCAGAAGTTGGAAAAAGAATACTTTGGGGACTGTAACTCCCAGTGGCTATGCTGCCTGGAATATTCTGGGGACTGTGATAAAAAAAAGAGAAAAATTTGGAAGCTATGAGTCAGATAAAGGCAATACGGACTTTAAAACATTACTGTGTAGACAGTAGACTGTATGAGGGAGTGTGAGATTCCTGCTAAATTGAGATGATAATATTTGAACAAGCGCCAAGCTTGAATGCTTGAGAAATTAATCATTGTCCCATCTACTAGTTGCCATTTTATGCTGTGTATATAGAATACTGCAAAAGTGCTTGTATGTAATGGAATTATATGTTTGTTATATACCCTGTTTCCCTGAAAATAAGACCTAACCTGAAAAGAAGCCCTAGTATGATTTTTCAGGATGCTTGTAATATAAGCCCTACCCCAAAAATAAGCCCCAGTTAAGTGAAACCCCGCCCTCCACCATTGTGCAGCAACCAGAAGAAGATGACATAACAGTATTTGAATAAATGTAGATTGTTGTAAATGAAAAAAATAAAACATCCCCTGAAAATAAGCCCTACTGCGTTTTTTGGAGCAAAAATTAATATAAGACCCTGTCTTATTTTCGGGGAAACACGGTAAGTTCATATTTGATTCTTTTATGTAAATTAATATTATGCATATGTAAAAATACACATATTTCCTAATGCTTTGGAATTATTTACACTGCAGTCTTGTGTAAGTCTACTCAGAAGTCTTACTGAGGTCAGTGTCACTATTGATGCCACGTAGTCCAGTAGCTTAGCCCTGTCCAGCAGCAAGACACCCATATTGTGCACAAGTTGAAAATTCTGAACTTCCTTTGCAGTCAGTCCCAAATAAAATATGTTAGGGTAGTCGAGATGTCAATACTGCATGGATAACCGAGGCCACGTTCGTTCTCTCCAGACCAGGTTGCAGTCAATATACCTGACACCCTAGGCGGGTACTTATGTAGAAGGTAAACAGGACGCAAAGTGATATTATGTGGGCAGCTAAGTTTGGGTTGTTTGTTTGTTTGTTTTTTCCCCTTTTTCTGGATTTAATTGCTGTTCTCTACTCTTGAGTCTTTCAGAAAGAATACAGTATTAACTCAAAACAGATACTTAAATAGCAGGCAATACATCTTTATCTTCCTGTGTTTATGGAATTCCTGCATCATAGTCTGTTCAGTGTTACTCTGTGTAGGTTGCTGAAGAAACAGTTATGTGACTGGTAGGCCCTTAGACTGAAGAAATTTTGCTTATAAGCTGATTTAGCACTAGATGTTAACTAATGTGGAAAAGCAATGATGTTTCATTTTGTTCTAAGTTAAGCCAAAAATGCACTTATTTCACATTGATACATATTTTTTGTTCTTGATTTGCCATCTCAAGTGCTTGTAAGAAAGCAGTTTGTAATTGTACAGACAACTTTTTTTAACAGAAGTGTAACTACCTGTTTAAATGGAGTTTCATTATGATGTTTAAAAGTAGGATTTTTTTTGTTAGATACTCAGATTGACTTCCTACTTAATTATCATAAACAGGCGGTACTGTTAATATTGTAATAGTGACAAAAACAATATGCTGTGAAAAGAAGAAGACTAAAGAGTAGTCCCAAATGTCTTTTTCATTTGTGAATCTGGCATAAATATTTATCTAGATTTGGAAAAAAAAAAGCAGGGGTTAAGGAAGTGGTAAGTACAATTGTAGGTAAAGATTCTCACTCAACTCAAGAACTTGGTTTCTGACAGTGAGGAACAAAAAAAAAAGCCTTAAGGGGATCTTTTGTCTTTCTGTATGCTTATCCTTTGCTTAAAATAATTGAGCAAGATACTGAGTGTATTCAGCATGGAAGTTGCAACAGAATGTTGGTCCAACTTCTTTCTTTATCATATTGACTAATTCTCTGCTATTTTGGCCAGAATAGGTCTTCAGTGTGGCTTGTGATAAAACATATGCAAATGTAATTTAAAAGGTCAGCAGTCTAGTGAGAAGCATGAAATCCCAACATAAATCAAGTGGAAGAAAGAAAGAAAGAAAAACTAGTATCAGCCATGTTTCTCATCTGTGTTTATCTAGTACTGTATCTGCAACACTAAAGCAGCAGCACAACTATCATTCATGTTCAGTAGCTTGTTGGAGATTTCACATTCAAACAAAATGTGCCATTTTGTGAAGTATTCTGCTTGTCTCATCAGCTTAGTCCAGTTTTCTCTAACTGGCAATTGGCTTTATAAGCAGGCAGAAATGTCAGCCTCAGCAACTGTATTATGTCTTCCGAAATGAGGCACAAATTTTAGTTTGTGTGTGCATGTGTTTGTGCTTGCATTGGAAACACAATGTGATTATTCCTTTCTCTTCCAACCATGTTTTACCATTCTACCACAGAGAGCCTTTTTTTCCTAGGATGGTACAACTAATGACTGAAGTTGGTCTAACAGAAGGGTCTAGGTGGGCTTCTAGTGCCAAATCAAGGCAAACAAAGTTCCCTAGCAATTTAGCATCTGAATACTATTTGCTATCAAGGAAGAGTGATTTTTAAAATGCTGTATAATGATTGGTTTTAGAGCCAACTGATGCTTTCCTAATTATAATAAAACAAGCATCTTTTCTTTTTATGACATCAACAATGTATATTGTTATTTCTGAATTCTCTTCTTTGCATGTGGAATTGAGCATTTAGAATTGTTCTGTCATCATGGGTCCATATGAATATATCATAAGTACCATGGTCTCATTAGTACCATCTGATAATATATATGGCTTTCTTTAAAATTTCAGATCTATGCAGCTCAGCCAGAAGTTTCCAATGCTTTTAAAATCACAGAGTTCATTCCACTTCCAAGACTTCTTTCAGTAGTGATGGTGACAACCATTCCAGCAGTGTGTAATAAAGCCATGTTCACCCAAGGATTGAATGTAAGAATTTTTTACATTATAAGATGGGGGTGTTTCTTTAAGTTATCCATCTGCGGTAACTTCAGCAGCTTCATTAGCTGCGTTTGTGTGGTACAACATTAAAAAAACAAGTCTGTACAAGCCTTTCACTCAATGTATTCTTCCTTTCTCTGGTGCAACCAACACAAAGCACTTTGGAAACTTTCATTTCTGACTAACCACAGCTTAGTGTTACATCTGAACCAAGATAAACTGTGGTTAGTCTTAACTTACTAAAAACAAGGGAACTTAAGCCTATGGTTTCACAAGTTTGTTTTAGTTAACCATAGTTAAAAGCAACCACTGCTTAGGATTTGGACTTAAAGCAGTGCTATGATAAATCATAGTGAGGAGGAATTAAAGAACCTCTTAATGAGGGTGAAAGAGGAGAGCGCAAAAAATGGTCTGAAGCTCAACATCAAAAAAACTAAGATCATGGCCACTGGCCCCATCACCTCCTGGCAAATAGAAGGGGAAGATATGGAGGCAGTGACAGATTTTACCTTCTTGGGCTCCATGATCACTGCAGATGGTGACAGCAGCCACGAAATTAAAACGCGCCTGCTTCTTGGGAGGAAAGCGATGACAAACCTAGACAGCATCTTAAAAAGCAGAGACATCACCTTGCCGACAAAGGTCCGCATAGTCAAAGCAATGGTTTTTCCAGTAGTGATGTATGGAAGCGAGAGCTGGACCATAAAGAAGGCTGACCGCCGAAGAATTGATGCTTTTGAATTGTGGTGCTGGAGGAGACTCTTGAGAGTCCCCTAGACTGCAAGGAGAACAAACCTATCCATTCTGAAGGAAATCAACCCTGAGTGCTCACTGGAAGGACAGATCCTGAAGCTGAGGCTCCAATACTTTGGCCATCTGATGAGAAGAGAAGACTCCCTGGAAAAGACCCTGATGTTGGGAAAGTGTGAAGGCAAGAGGAGAAGGGGACGACAGAGGATGAGATGGTTGGACAGTGTCATCGAAGCTACAAACATGAATCTGACCAAACTCCGGGAGGCAGTGGAAGACAGGAGGGCCTGGCGTGCTCTGGTCCATGGGGTCACGAAGAGTCGGACACGACTAAACAACAACAACAATGATAAATCAAAAGGGAAACCTACCTATCTCCATCTTGCAGCCATGTCAGTGGCAGAGAGAGAAGTGGGAAGGCATGTAAGCCTGAGTATTGACACGGAAGAACCAACAAGTTATTCTCCAAAGAGTATGAGAAGGAAGACAGTGGTAGTTTCTAATATGAATGAGAGCCCTGCTTTCCTGTAAGGCCAGTTCAAAAGCAAAATGAGAATAACGACTTTTTCAAAAGATACTTCTGGCTGATAAAGCCACTGACAGATGTTAAAAATGAAATGATTTATTGGAGACATCACTCTTCTGTAGAATATTCTCTCAGCCAGTAAGTAAGACATCATCTAGTGTCCTTGGGAAAGGCAGTTTGTGGGAATACTTTGGATCTACTTTATCTTAATATCTCTTTATATCTTTTATGGCACTGAATCCTATAGCTTGCAATCAGTTTGATGCCTTCCCCCGCCTCATATTTTTTCTTGTCTGTCTACAAATACTTCTAATCCCCTTCAGAAATTTGTTATAATTCTTTTCTTCTTTTATTTTAGATAGCCAGCAAAACAGTGAAACATACAATCCTTTCACTTATATCAACTATTCTGAAAAGAGCACTGAAGAACATTGAGTATTGTCTGAATGAGAAAATATGGGAGAAATCAGAAATCTATACACCATCGGTCATGCAGGAATTTGTACAGCAATACAGGGAAGCACTTAGCAAGGTATGGAGTCACAAAATGGAATTGTGTAAAATTGCAATTGGTGGAGCAAAAGAAAAATTTAACTCTTTTTTTGTATCTTGGCAGTTTCATTACTAGCTTGAAAAAATCTTTTTAGTATATTGATTCACCTATTACTAGATTTTGAATTACGAGACTCTGAAAAATTTTATAACTGAAAGGTGAGATATAAACAATGGTTTACACATTCCTTGGAGCCTCCAGAAGCAATGGCTGTGCAATAAAATGCAGTAGAGAGCCCCCCAAGTCCCCCAAATAAACTTAAAAAGCAAACTGGAAGGAAGTTGTCATGGGGTTTTGGTCATTGGTGTCACCAGTACATTGACAGCTGGATTACCGTAATGTGCTCTATGTGGGGCTGCCTCTGGAAAATGTCTGGAAACTTCAATGGGTACAAAATGCAGCAGCCAGATTGCTGACTGGGGCTGGTCATAGGGATTACATAACTCCCCTCCCCTGGCTGCTGATCCAGTTCCGGGCACAATAAAGTGCTGGTTCTAACCTGTAAAGCCCTAAATGGCTTGGGTCCAAGCTATCTTCAAGGACCGCATCTCTCTTTATGAACCCGCTCAGATGTTAAGATCATCCAGAGAAGCCCTTCTTTCTCTCTGTCCCACCCCCTTCTCTCAGTTACTGGCTACATGAGTGATTTTCAGATGGATTGTTATGCATTACCGCTCTGACTGGGTCTTTAGTACTACTTATGTTTACCATCTCTCAGACTGGTATTTCTTTGTTCCTTTTTAGCATTTGCATACTTATTTTTTTTAGCTTTAATACTGTCTTTTAATGGTGTAAGCTGCCTCTTTATACACCGTTGTGTGCTCATTGTTTTCAGCTTTAAATATCATCTTTCAAGGATGTAAGCCACCTTGGGTCCTTTTTAAAGAGAAAGGTGGGGTAAATATATTTTAAATAAATAAATAAAGGTGGTGGGGACATGGGAGAGGGCCTTCCCTGATGGACCTCTGTGCGCGAGCACCTTAGAGGGGACATTGCTTGTGTCCTTTTTAGGGAGAAAAGCAGGGTAAAAATATTTTAAATAAAACAAATCAATAAAGTAGAAGTGCAGTTTTCAAGCCCTCCCAGGGTTAAGAAAATTAGAGCTACTCTACAAAGATATAATTTATAATTTGGGGGGGCTGCCCCAATTTTAGAATTGCTTTGTAGAATTTTGATTTGCTCTGCTGCATAATAACATAATTGCAGTATTGTGCAGCTATAATAGCTCATATGTGTGCTAGGTGTATGTGTTTGCATGATATATTCAAGTCAACCACTGCTGTGTAACAAATACAAAGATAAACAGAAAAACTGTCAGCATCATTTAACCTTACTGAGGTGACTTATTATAAGAGAGATCAATTAAAATAGCCTTTCAACAACAAACATTCATTTATATTATTGAAAATAATTATTACTTTGTAAATCAGACTTTCACAAAAGCTGGTGATTAGTAACTTCTCATATGAATTTGTAGCTGTTCTGTTTTTTCCTCATATGATTCTGCATTGTGAGTAATTCTTACAAACATATGTCAATGTCAGAATAATGTTATAACAGTATTTGTTAGCTTATACCCCTATCTTTTCAAAACCTAGCTTTTACCAGATATGACTAATGTAATAGCAGTCTGGCAGTCCCTTCTAAAACAAGAGAAGGTGCAAGATGGACAGAAGGAAACAGAGGAAGATGCTGCTTCTATTGTAGAAGAAATGTCTGAGGTTAAGGAAACAAAGGGAGAGCACGGTAGGAAAATTTTAGTCATCTTATCCAATGTTCATCAGAACAGCAGCTATTAATGATTCATGTCTGATGATTCATAGTGGCTCTGTTTTGTTCTTTGAGACAAACACTGTTAATGACCTCTCGTAGGAGTGATGCTTTTAACAGTGTCTAATAAAATTCTAAAATTGGAAGTCTTGTTTCAAGAAAGCTCTTGAGTTTTCTAAAGGCAGTCATAGTCCAGCTTGTGCATATTTGACTGGTTCCAAATTCATGTTGCATATAAAGTTCAGCATTCGCTTTGCTACTGAAGAAGTTTTTCAAGCTAAGTTACAGCTCCATTTGGTTATTGGCTTCACCTCTTGCTATACAAACAAAAGCATGGAACAAAGCACCTAAAGAGGTTTCCTGAGAGAGGCAAATGTTTTCCCCCCCCAGTTAAGTTGGTTTCCTAAGGGAAGCAAGTAGAGTTGTTGACTTGCTCCCAACAAATGTACTTCATACAGCCATCCATTCTGAGATTTTTACCGGGCATCCAGCTTGGAGAGCCAGTGTGTTATGCTGGTTTGATTGTCAGGCTGAAATTGTAGGACAAATGTAATGGATAATGTGAATGCTCTTACAATTGGATAAGTGGGATATAAATATAACAAATTATGTGAATGCTCTTATAAATAATCCTGTCATCTTCCTTTCCCTTTTCAACTATGTATCCTACTCTTTATGTTTCAGTGCTCCACTGTGTAAGGTTTTCTACCCAGTACTATTACAACAATGCAAAATTGTGGTTGTTGTCTCAGAACAGAGGGGACAGAGCATACGGGCAGGATTAGACTGCACTGATAGTTTATCTTTTTTCCTTTTAAGTTAATAGTATACTAGCCACAATTTTTTAGAATTTTTGCATACAGTTAAAAACATGTATTCATATTTTTTAGGGAGACATTGCATTCTTTGGACTTCATCATTTTAAAACATGTTAATATTTTGTATGTTTTTTCTAGGCTCAGACGATGCAGAAACTACTCTTTTGAAAGCTGTCTTACTTCAGGTTACATGCCTTTATCAGCAAGCTGTTCCCCACTTAGTAGCACAGAGCAACTTTGACTTTAGCAAATTAATAAAAGGTAATCTATGTGTGCTTGAATTGGTGAGCTGGGAAATGCATTGGTAATCATATGTATGGAAGAGAGTTTACTTTTGCATATAAAAGGTCCCAGAATTGTGAGCTAGATTGAAGAACAGGAAGCTACCTGGTATAGAGTAGCTTCCTGTGCTTTATAATGAAAAGACAAGTGTGTTCTTGTGATAACATCTTATGGATTTTTCATCATGTCATTTTAGGAGTATCATTTTACAGAATCCCAACATAAGCTTATAGTTGCAGAGCTTTGATTAGAATAAATGCAGTATCTTACCCTTATATTAAAATGTAATTTTAATGTGTCATGGAAATGCCTTTGAAATCCTTCAGTTTTGTGACATTGATAAAATAGGATTTTAAAAAACCCATACATTTTATCTTGCAATGTTGAAGAGGAATGTCTAGTACAGCCATTCTCAGCGGGCGCCATATAGGGCCCCGTGCAGGGCCCTGGCACATTTGAAGGGGGCCAAAGACTGGAAACAGATCATCACACACTACCTTCTAAGGTCCATTATATGACATACAATCCTGATTTGGCCTACCTTTCTTTCATATTGTGTTTATAGCTGTGGCGAGAGAGAGAGAGAGAGGCTGGTCTAGAACATATCTTGCTGAGGTCTAAAAATCTCTAAGGACACCCAGATCATTTCTAAAATGGTACTTGCTTTTAAAGCCTAGATGGCTTGAGACCTGGATACTTGAAGGAAAGGTTGGCCCCATACACTTACTATGGACATAATACCATATCACTTACATATGACACATGTGGAAACTTTCCTTCACGTACCCACTGTGACACCGGGATTGGCCAGCTGGGAAGAGGATATAGTACTCTACATTTGGAAGGCTCTCCCCTGGAAGCTTTCCTTTGTGTCTTTTTGGTGTTGGTAAAGAACAGTTTATTTTCCTAGGTTTTAAAATCCTTGTTACATGTCATGGAGCTTAAAAAACAAAACAAAAAAACTCTGTGATGTTCTGTGCTCTGGGATTTTTGCTGCACTGGTTAATTCTGTGCTCTGTATTTTATTGTGCTTTTTAAAATCATACATTGTGCTTATTATATTTTTGCCCTGAAAATACAATGAAAAGAATAAAATAAATAACTGAAATTAAAACCAAGGTTATTTTTAAAATCTTAGGTATTGTTACTGAAAAAGGTTTGCGACAGGAGATCCCACCCATTCTGCAACATCACATACTCAACGTAGCTCTGGAATTGCCTGCAAACAAGTTTTCCTGGTTTAAAATGCAGGTAGGAAGGAATGTGGAGCTTGTTTTTGTCTCATCTTGTCAAACAAGCAGTGTGTGTTGTTTTCTTCACTTGCTAGACCTATTGTGACTTTGCATTATGTTTTGTGACTGGAAATAACAACAGAAATTTCCTGTATACCACTTTCCCCATGAATTGGGAGGGAGAATACAGCAGAAAACTGGCTGATCTCAGCTAGTGTTTTCAGTAGCTGACTGAGAGTACTTCACTCCTGCTTTTCCTCTGCTGTATGACCTGAGGAAGCTTCTTCTTACTCTTTGGCTGAGGATCCATATACATTAAAAAGCATTGGGTTTATGTGCTGCCACCTCCTGTTATGAGGGGTGTGTGAGCAGAGATGTTTTGAAATGTTCACTTCCAGTTTTAGATAACCACAGCTTACTATGTTGTCTGGACCTGGAATTGCAGCTACTGTTAACCATGGTTTGACAATGAGTTCTTGTAAAGTAACCGTAGATATTGTTAACCGTAATGCAACAGATTATTGTTAATAAAAAGCAAATACTTGTAAACTCTTCCTCCAGGTGCAAGGGATACTATTTCCCAAGGCTCACAGTCTTGCTAAGACATAATTAGTACAGTTTTCTTTGCTCTTTTGTAAGAGTAATATTTTATGAATAGACCTTATGCTTTCATACCCTGTTTCCCTGAAAATAAGACCTAACCTGAAAATAAGCCCTAGTATGATTTTTCAAGATGCTCGTAATATAAGCCGTACCCCAAAAATAAGCCCCAGTTAAGTGAAACCCCACCCTCCACCATTGTGCAGCAACCAGAAGAAGATGACATGACTGTATTTGAATAAATGTAGATTGTTGTACATGAAAAAAATATAAAACATCCCCTGAAAATAAGCCCTAATGCGTTTTTTGGAGCAAAAATTAATATAAGACCCTGTCTTATTTTCGGGGAAACACGGTAATTTTTTCCCATTTTGCCTCAATCTGTTACATCTCTCTGAATGCAATGTATTGCTCCACTAAATTATCAATTAAAAGTGTTTTAGAATTCTGTATCTGGAGAGATCCTGAACAATTTTATCAGTGATAACCAATAAAAATATGCTCTTTTAGGATGAAACTGAGCGGATTTGTGGTGAGAGATCAGTATTTTATTTACTGATGAAAATGTTTGTAACAAGCAATCATTCACAGCTCAAAACATCAACAAAGAAACTAATTATTAAGGTAATTTTTCCCCTTCCTTCTTTTTATTAAAATATTTTTGTGCCCAAGAAAAGATGCTTACCTTGAATATGCCTTAGCGGGTTGGATTTAGGGTTAGCAATATAAATGAACATCCTTTTCTGTGTTTAATATGCCATTTGTAGCCTGCTTGCCCTATAAATGCATTAAAGCTCTCCTGATTCTTGTGTTGGATTCTATGTTATTATGTTGGATTTGATTGTAGATTGTGAAGGTCAAGACACTGCTGTTAGAGTTAGGGGATATAAAGCACATCATTTCTGAAAATCAAGCATTGATTAAAATGTTTGTTTTGTGGACTAATTCTGTGGGAGTCATATATATTCAGACTATATTCCTTGTGGTAAAAGTAGTGCCATTGGGTAAAACTCCAGCTGTTGCCTGAGGTCTTACTGTTGACAGTGAATTCTGCTACTGGGGAAATTTTTAGGCTCCTGTATATGGTTGCTAAGTAATCTCCAGTTTACTTCATTACTATATTTCAGTTCCCTAGCACCAGTAGGACAAAAGTGCACAATAATCACATTATTCCCTGTAGGTTTCCCTGGTTCTGTTTCCCATCAGCACAACAAGATTGTTGTTTCTGAAGTTTAGTTTAGCTGAAGATAAAAAATTAGAATGGTAACATATTGTTGCTGGATTCCTCTTCCTGTTATCCTGAACAAAGAAAGAAGAAAAAGAAAAACATTCTACCCTCTTGCCTGTACACTTTGGATGTTCAAACCTGGCAAAATTCAGAAGATCCTGTTTTTGAAGCTGTACAGACCGTGTTCGAAATTGTCAGACTAACGTGGGGGTCAATTATATTACTCAAATACGAATTCCTAAAAAATTCCTTTTTTTAAACAACAAAAAGTTTGTTTCTGCAAGGACCTCTGGCCTGCCCATTAATTCCAATTTTGCTTTCTCATTGTTAGCCACAGTGATCCTGAACATTGGGATGCTGCCTTCTCCACTCAATAGGTGACTGGCTCTGGCTGCAGGCCTGGTCTAAGAGAGACGTTTTCCACTTCCTCTCTGGACCCTTCTCTTCCTCCAGTATCATTGGTCTCATTTACTTTGGATTTTTTTGTTTTCTTTCAAAAAATTTCCAAAGATATTCAAAGAAATTTGAGAAGACATTAAGAAAAGCCCCACCACCCTGTCAAACTATTAAGCAAATATTCAATACATTTTTCACTCTTTCTTTTGGTGACATTAGAACCATCATGACTTGTAAGACACTCCTGTTTACTCAAAACTAAGTGCTATAGGATTAAATGATGTCTACTCCCTTTTAAATTATGCTTTTGCCTTTAAATTGAAGTTGATATTTATCACTGTAGGCTGAATTCATGAACCATTTACCTGGCAGTGAGCCTCACTTCACTCAGTAGGATTTACTGTTGGGTCAATACAACAAGAATTTCCTTTTACGTCTCTGATTTTCTAATTAAATAGATAAAAATGGCCAGCCTCAATATAGGAGAATATCCCATTACAGGGCTTTGGAAAAAAAGTTGCCTCTCCTGACTTGTTCTAGGGAATCCTGCAAATGCATCCGTTTCTAGTAAGATTGTTCCTGACCAAGGGTCAGAAGAACCAGGAGACAATATAATTGTTGTCACATTTAAACAAGGATGATTTATCTGAAATGAAAAAACAAACAAACAATGGCCCCATCTTTCTTTCATCTAAAATGAATGGTCTCACATTCCTTCCTGATATATCTGTGAAGATTCTCAGTCATCCAGGTGTGGGTATATGGAAGTTGAGTCATGGCAACTAGACTTCTTTCTTGTTAGGTTGAAACGTTTCTCTACTCATCCAAGCAGCTTCTTCAGTCTGAAATGACTGAAGAAGCTGCTTGGATGAGTAGTGAAATGTTTCAACCTAACAAGAAAGAAGTCCAGTTGCCATGACTCAAAACTTCCAGATTTCTTCCTGATGATCAGTGAGACCATAAGTAACTTCTGCTTTGATAAACCACAACTAACTTTAGTATCTAGCAGCACAAGCAGGGATATTTTCTCTGTATTTATACTTCACTATCAAAGAGTACTGCAGAGATAGTGGGGGCTATCAACTTTCGTGTCCAGAATAAGGACAAACAGATCTTCTCTTGGGTATTAAACACAAAGAGAGCAAATCAAAAAGAAAAGAGAGAAGACTTCCACTTCATTGGCTGTGCTAATGTCGAATCGTGTTTCATTATATTTATTAGTAGCCATTGCTTACATTGCTGGAAGTGGTTATGAATGGCTTCCTTATTTTACAAAGGGTAAGGTCAAGTGGCTAGTGGTAGCAGGATTGTCTGACAAATCTAAATGTAAGATTTACACAGCTGTCATCAGGTGGAGCTTCAGTATCTTGAAGAAAACAGCATCACTAAGGCGGAATTTGGAGGAAGGGAGATGTATTATAAGAACATTTTTTTGGCCTTGCTTCCTGGCAGGTCTTCACTTCTCATAGATGAGTGCTGCAGAAGAAAGTTACTTTCTTGGTATATGTGCATTCACAGGTGGATCATGCCCTGCTATACCTGGCATTAAAGTGTGTTAGTTGCCCTTTAACATAAGCTGCAGTCCTGTTTGATTAGCTGTTCCAAATGAGTTGGTTTATTTCCATTCCTTTGCTACCCTTCCTGATGCAACAGCTGCTTATACAAGGCTATGCATACAGAGCCTAGTCTGTGGGATTGGGATGGGGAAAGTGCATGCACAAAACAGTTGTGCTCATGCATAGGGGTGTGTATGTATGGAAGGTCTGTGCTTGTGTAAGTGTGTTCTCCAGCTAGATTGGGATGAATAACTTAGCTATTGTAGCAGTTGTAACAATTTATTTTTATTTATAGTATTGATAGATGGAATCAATATGAAAGTATATTGTCTTGGATGATGGTTCTTCTGAACTGATATATGTCAAGTGCAGGGAAATGTGTGGCCCTTGAGTTGTTGTTGGATTGCATCTTCTGTCAGCCTTAGGCACACCAATGGTGCGGAGTGATGAAAGTTGAAGTCCAGCAATATTTAGAGGGCCATGTTTTCCCCATTCCTGGTATAGTGAGGAGAAAACAATGAGGCGGCGAGAGGAATATAAAAGGCTTCTGCACTTTGAATAGCTTTTTACATAATTTGTATTTGTAACCTGTTTTTAAACAGAAGGGCTTTAGTGAACAGGTAAAGATAAACTCTATCTTCCCTCTACTGTTGTTGTTTCCTTAAAATAAGCAGCCATAATGAGAATTGTACAGAAATAGCAGCTGAAAGCTTTATATAATGATTGTTATTGTGGTTTTTTAAAACAGGTTCTACATGACAGTGGAGTATTTGAGTACACCTGGAAGGAACTTGAACTATGGCTTGAACATTTAGACAACACAGTAGAATTCAAAAAGGAACCAGTGATTCAGTTTTTGGAAAGGGTAATGAAAGTGCAAATTAGTCATAATGACTATGCCAGGAATAGCATTCGTGGAAGCCTATTACCATGTTGTTGTTGTAGAGCAAGATGTTTTCTAAAACTCATGAATGAATTCTGAGAATTTGCATCTGTTAGACATGGGAAGGAGAACAAAAGGAAATGAGACGAGATAGGAAAAAGCTTTTGTTAGAGATTTCCACTTCAGTGGGTGGTGTTGACAAAAGGATGAGGCTGTCTTTCACCATCACTTTTATGTTGCTGTGTTATAATACAAAAAATTAACGAGAACATAGAAAGGAAAAGTATCTTATGCACACCTTACTTACCAAGTGACATTTTTGGTTTGTATGCTGCTTCCTTTCTCTTATAAAAACAGCACTTAAGCTTTGCCTTCAAGAAAAACACATTGTGCTCTAGAAAGATGAATTTGGAACCTGACTGATTTAAAGTGAAAAAGGGTCTTATTGTTAATAATACTAATCCTTGATTTTCAGAATTCTTGTTCATTCCTGTCAGAATCAGAATAAATGAAAACAGTCAGACAAATCAGCTGTTATCTTCATTGACAATACAAGATATTCAAGAATATATTGTTGTGGAAGGAGATGTGAGAATTGCTTTTCATTCTATTGCGTATGCATTTTAATAAAATTTAGAACCAATAGGACAAAGGGCAATGATTATTTTGCCTGTCTAATGATTAGAATAGATGGAGGTTTGGCCAGATAGGTGGGAGAAAATCAAGACCTTATCAAGTACTATATGGGCAATTAGAATGCTGAGATGCTAAAGTATTTTTTGTTGTCACTTGTACTAATTTTCATAGAAATGTGTCCTGCAGTTAACTGCAAAATAACTCAAAGCATTTATTGGTCTATTGTTGTCAGAACTATCAATTGTACTAGCTCAGAAGAGTCCAAAATAATGGGGAAATTTCCAGAAGGATAGCTGTCTCAAGTGATTTAAAAATATGTGCTGTGTGGTGAATGAGAGGTAGAATGTGCGATGTAATGGAAACAGGAAAAAAACAGCAACCTAGCAGCCTGGTGTTAATCTTAAGAGTGGTTTTGGGAATCATTTAATAATCCTTAGGGAGATGACAATTACAGGTCTTAACAGTTGCAGTTTTCATAACAAAATGGTTTTCCAGAGAGCTGATAGAACTTTTTGATACTTCCATTAAAGGATTATATATGGGACATGCATGCATACAGCTTTCTAGAGGATTTGATCCCATGGCTGTAATGTTGAGAAAGTATATGTAGAAGCTCGGGAAAATACTGCATGCACTTCTTGAGCTTTAGTATGCCATCACAGCCAGCAGTTCTCCTTAGCAGTAAAATTTTCTGTAGTAAGTGCAATCAGATTCAACACTGCATTCAGCATTGCACTCTTGCATGGCCTTGTTGTCCAGTCTTGATGCTTACTGCTACACTTCTTTCTCTCTTCATTACATTTGCTCACTTATGATGAATGTTATTTTCTTTTCCAGGTCTTGGTAAAACTGGTGACCAACCCCTATCCATTCACAGATAAGGCAGCAGATCTTGTTCAGGAAGCTAGCATTCTCCAGGTCAACTTGTCTAAACAAGATCTTGATAATATCAGCATTCCAGTCTCTCACATTGATGGTATGCTCTGTGGTTTAGAAGCTGTTGTGCAGATATTTCACTGGAGTATTTGAACTTCCTTGAACCAGGAAAACAGGCCACTAGCATGCTCTAAAAACGTGTGGTGGTTATTAATTAGTTCACTTCCTGATAGCAAATCAGAGTTTTGCTGTAGTCATTGAAATAAAGGGTAGCCATGTGGTCCAAACAAAATAAAATAGTTTTGCATTTGCTGTAGTCAGTTAACATACCATATGACCAGGGTCCATGATCTTTGTTGTGACATCTGCATGGAGCCAGTGAGTCTGCCTATCAGTTGCCAACGCTGTTATTTAGAAATTGTAGAACACCATCAAATAATTACTACAGGAAACATTACCATTTTACAGATCCCAGATATAGTACTTTTTTTTAATGAAAAAGAGATACCTCAAAATATACCTTTCATGTTTTCACCTTGCTGTAATGCTGCTTGATGTTTTTAAATGACAGCTTAAATAACCTGGTTTTTCAGGATAAGCCATAAAGCCCAAATAACAGAGTAAGCAACGTTTTATTGCAAAATGTTGCAAGGAAAATTTATTCACTTGTATTTAAGAGCTTTGCATTATTGGCTGGTAAACAGTCCATCATCGTTTGGAAAAAGTTTTCTTTATACTACAATTCCCAGTAACTTTTTTAAAGCTTTATGTCTGGTAGGCATGTTTGCTATGGAAGTGTATGAATGGACACTGCATACTATTTTAGTGAGTATTTTATCTTACATAAACTTAATGTTTGAAAACTTTATCTTATATCTGTCTTGGTGGTTCTTTTTTTGAGAAGAGGGTCTCTAGAAACAATCATCTTCCTAGGCTGAGCCTTCCTCTCTTTAAACTAGATGTTCTGGATATGATTGATGTCCTTGTGGAAGGTAATGAAAGCTTAAATGAAGAAATTGGACCTGCCTTGAATGAAGACATGATTGGGAGCATTTTTCCATTCAGTCCTGTCATCCCAGCTTCTTTAGAAGCCAGGAATAAGCTGCTGCTTGAGGATAATGACAACGTGAATGGTATTTTCTTCCTATAGTTATTGTTTAATGTTTTAATTCTTAATAATATTGGTAAAGCTTCTCTGTGTGTCTTAGTGGGGAAGACAAGTTGTACTTAATTATGGAAAAAGATTTTATGCATCAGGTTGAAATGTTATGCTGATTTTTTGCCTATTCACTTTTTAAAAATTACTTGCACTTTTGAAAACTCACTCTCTCTCTCTCTCTCTCTCTCTCTGTCTGTATGTATGTATGTATGTATGTATGTATGTATGTATGTATGTATGTATGTATGTATGTATGTATGTAAATAGATATGCAATATATATTGACCAAAATTCTGATGCTTAACATAGTAAATCACACTAGAGTACAATCAATAGAGATTTGGTGAGTCACCTCCTCTGTAAATTCTATTGATTCAAATGGGTCCACTCTAACTGCAACTTACTTTAGCATAATAAGTCACAGTTAGAGTAGGCCCATTTGAATTAATGGAACTTACAGAGTTGACTCACTAAATCCCATTGGCTGTAAGTCAGACAGTGAGTTTTATGACCCACAATTTTGTTATAAAAATCATAAATCAACGATAGGTCAATACATTTATTATGCAGTAAGACAGTGGAACTAATTACCTCAAGAGGTGGTGAGTGCTCCAACACTGGAGGCATTAAAGAGAAACTTAGACAATTACCTGGCATATATCCTTTGATTTGTATTCCTTCATCGAGCAGGGGGTTGGACTTGATGGCTTCATAGGCCCCTTCCAACTTCACTGTTCTATGACCATCCAAAATGTTACAAAATAGTGAGCAAGGTTCTCAGTTTTCCAAAAAAGTTAAGCAAAACCAGGGGAGGTAACTAGCATGATGTTAAAACTATAACATCTCTTGTCCATTATTTTATATATTTACTTGATTTGGTGGCATAACAGTTGCCTGGGGAACATAGGAAGCTGCCTTATGCTGCATCAGACCTAGAGTCTATAAAACTCAGGCAATCCAAGGTTTCAGACAGAATTCTTTCCCAGGGTTATGTGGAAATTCCAGGGATTGAACCTGGGACCATATAAATGCAAACCATTCCATTATCTTATTGAGCCCCCTCGGCTTTCTCCATCTTCCTGGCTCAGTCTGTAATATCTGCTTATAAAGTGATACTTGACGGTTTGGTTCTGTTCTTACAGTCCTTACACTGACAAGTTAAGTAAGATAGCTTTACATTTTTGCCTGAAGTGGTACAGTGCAACTTTCACCATTGCTTGGTTTGATTACACCAGCTTTTCAAGAGCTGCTGCTGCATTCAATCTAGTTGAAAGCAATGGTGTGCAAGTACATTTCTAGCTGGGTCAGTTATGTAGGAAAAAATGAAGTAGGATTGAAAATTGGACTTTGTTTAAGATTTTAGCTATGTGGATTCTGTGCATGATCCTGTTATCAAGGGCCTCCATGTCTTGACGTGAAGATGTGCATAACTCCCTCAAACTTTTCACCTAAATTGAACACTGTATTTTTTCATGTAAGAACATGAATGATAAAAAATAATATGCTATGGATAAAGGGACAGCTGAAGTATTAGAGAAGATACCTCTTAGCAGCATGGGTACTAGATGGCTTCCACTTGCCATCTTATCATTTGGAAGCAACACTGGGAGAGATTTCTGAAGTGCTGACGAGTTTGGGGGGGGGGGCTCAGAGTTAAAGAGTACTTACATTTGTCAAAATGTTTGTGCCCAGTTTAATGTTCCTCCCTTGCTGTTCCTGCTCATTTCCAGTTACAGTACATATAGCACACCAGATTTATTTCACTAGGAAATTGTTATTCTCCAAGAAAGGAGATAATCTGTTCTATACCTGAGTAGGGGTTTTAATACTTGGCTTTGAAGACTTCTTTGAATAAGAAGCTACAAGGGCTGGCCTTTTTAAGAGTGTCTTTTTATCTTTACAGGAGAAACCATAGTGGAATATCTCATCGCTGTTTTCACAGACATCTTGCATTCCCAAAGAGACCCATTAGCCCTCTGTTTGATGTTTCAGCTCTATGATAAAGAACTCCATTTGGTCTGTCCCCAGCTTTGTGAGTTCAGTCAGTATTACTGTCTTTGGATACCAAAGCAAGCTAAGGAAGCATTGGTAAGTAAGACAACAAGGACACCACACTGCAAAGTTAAGCATAAGTTAATGTTAATTCACATTTTAATATAACATACCAGGGAACAGCACAAAGTCAAACTATATTGCCTACTTGCTTGGATATATTATTATTCAGGAGAAGTCAGGTACCCAAGTAGTCCAGGTCTGTTGTAATTTCTCTAATTACCAAATTGTCAAATGTTAGGACTGTGTCTTCCTCAGTGGACCAATTACTGGTCAGTGTACTCAAAGGAATGCAGCTATATGCAAAGCCCATACATGTTATGTTATGTCTTTTCAGGAATTCTAATAGGCTTTTTGAGGTATGTGATGTGTTTGTGGAGTGGTTTACCACTCCTGGCCCCCTGTGGGTTTCCATGACTAAGTGGGAATTTGAACCCATCTCTCCAGAGTCCTAGTCTGACACTGCACCGGCTACCATGAAGTACTTACATATTATAGCACAAAAAGCTGGCTAGATTGAATGTACTTTTCTTTTAAAAACTTCCTGCAACTGGACTCTCTGATTGTGGAATCTTCAGCTTATTTTAGTATTTATACCCTCATTTCAAATAATACTCAAAAGTTACTTTAAAAACATGAAATACAATATAAACCAGAAAACTTATATTTATAATTCTCCTCAAAAAGAAAAAAATAATTTCCATCTAAAGGTAAAAGTTATGGTTAAAGTCAAATTGCACAAGGCACAGAAAGTAGGAGCAGAGACAATTTTCCCCTACTCAAAACATGACCACCCTTAACTTCCACACCAAGTAAACACAACAACCTAATCTCTCTAGCCACCTATTGCTTGTGGATCTTTTGTACATCTTTTATTATTTATTTTATTTATTTAAAATATTTAAAATATTCATTAAAAGACAATGTTTAAAGCTACGAACAATAAGTATAGAATTTTCTTTTAAATGCCACTCTGAGAAATGGAAAACACAAAAATGGAAAACACTAGTAGTACTAAAAATCAAGTCAAAGCAGTAATGGGTAACAATCCATCTAAAAATCACACACAGGTAGCTAGTTACTGAGGGAAGGCTTGCTTGAAGAGAAAGGTCTTTACCTGCTTGCGGGAAGACAGCAAAGATGGGGCAGTCTGGCCTCCTGTGGTAGGGACTTTCAAAGTCTTGGAGCAGCAACAAAGAAGGTCGTCTCCTGTGTCCCCATCAGAGCACCTATGAAGGTAGCAGGACTGAGAGAAAGGCCTCTCCTGATGATCTTAACACCTGAGCCAGCTCATAATGGGAGATACAGTCTTTGAGATAGCTTGGACCCAGGTCATTTTATTTATTTATTTATTTATTTGATTTATACCCCGCCCATCTAGACCGAAGTCTACTCTGGGTGGCTAACAATAAAAAATGGAATAAAAACAATATAATAAAGTAAAAAACAACAATAGTAATGTGGCACAAGATGGGGAAAAGAAAAAAAAATTCAAGTGATGACAGGAGGGAAAGCCATGTAGGGCTTTTGTGATGTGGAAGAGCTAGAATGAAACATGGATTTTGATAATATCTATAATTTATAAACAGCAGATTTGCAGTACATTTCTAGTTACATAACCTTTATTAGTCCAGTTGAGTTATTTTATATTTGAAGATAGGATTTGGGTTTAATGGGCTTAGTCCTTAGTAAGTGAAAGGTTCTACCTCCCCTTTAGGATATGAAAAACTGGAGCACATGTCTTGTGTTTATTTGGAATGGAAATTAAGTTACAAGAAGGATGGATTCTTATTCCCAGCTTATGAATGAAGGTGTCGGGGCAGGTTGGTTGGTCTGTGGTCTGGATTTTTCCTCATTTTTGGGAGTAGGTTTCAACTATAATTTTACTCTTTAAAATAAAATATTTTTACTTTTCTCTTTGAGGCATTTTCCTGCTTTTTTAAATATACAGATACGTTGGGAAAATAAATTCTGTCCTACTCTTTTAAGTAAGAGTTTTTTAAAAGGCACTTTAGAAATAAAAAAAGCAAAGTAGCAACATAGCATTTTATATTCGTTATACATTCGTTTTACAAAGCAAAACTGTCCCCAACCAGTTCTAGCTGGATTGTTAAGGAAACTGCACCCACTCGCAAAGGAGAGGGAGTTACCATGTGAACCTGTCCTTTGAAAAAATAGGTCCTGCATACTGAGAGATATTACTCATAAATCTGCACCTGTAGAATGCTGGTGTGCTGCTCAAAGTGCCTCCTGTCCTGAATACACATTTAGGAGCCAGAAGTGTTCCATCAAAAGCTAATCCTGTGGAGTGTAGAAAAGCATATTTTTCATACCATTGCATGCATTCTTAATTATCTATTTCGTTGAAGGACACAAATAGAGCTTTCAAGCTTTCAGGTGGTAGAAGGACTGAGAAGTATAACTACACCATTTGTGACTAAAAGCCATAATACAAAAGTTGCCAAAAACACACAAAAATACTGTGTTCTTCCCCATTAGTTTCTCTAAGGAAATCTGTCATCAGCCATAACTATGCAGTGGCTACTAGAACCATTATATAAATTCCTTATGATTACAATAATGATTAAACAGCAAGAAGTGAAAGGAACAGAAGTCTCAAGAAAAGAACAGAGAATTCCTTAAGGGCAACCTTTAGAATAAATGTTTTTACTTTATGGCAAATTGTGGCAGAGAGATTTTGAATGTCCTCAGGGGAGGGTGTTCCATAATTTTGAAACCACCACTGAGGTGAATTCACTAGGAGCCAGCATTGGAAGGCTAGTATCTTGACTTCATGCCTTGTTGCCTTTCTGGTCTTCATTAGTTCTGTCATTAATTCATAGGTGAATCATGATTCTTCCTTAATTATTTGTAATGGTGTGTTGTTTCTTAAACAGTTCCCTCAGGGCAGAGGAAAGTGTGTAGAGGAATTCCCATCATCGGATTCCTCATTTTCCTCCCTGCTGAAGAATGCTTATCAGAAAGGTGTTGCTGTTCTGTTGGAAAAGGGTGTTAAAGAGAAGCTAGACGAAGCCATTTATCAGCTCCAGCCTCAACCACTCTTGTTAGCTGCAAAGCAAGTTCTGCTATACTTAAAAACCACAGTGGAAAATTTCAGCAGTGTAAGACATTTTTTTCCTCTCTTTCCATCTTTTTCTAGCTAATCTGTATTTATTCCTAGCAAAACTAGCCAGATTCATAGAGGCTGAAATGTCCCTGAGTTCAATACACAGAAGCCTTCAAGCAAAGCTATATACCTATCAGAGTTGTATTGTGCGTCTCTGTTCTGAGTACAGGAACAGGCATCAGGTCCATGAGGCATGCCATGGCTATTAGGCACCATTACAGCACCTCTGATGTCTGCCCATTCCATGAAGGCAATGCAGGCTCGCCCATGTAAGGGAAGGATAGTTCTATAAATTTGTCCCTCTGCTCTGGTATCTTACTTCATTGATAAAGGATGTTCTCTTTTGGGTTTTTTTGGAGTCCAATTCCCTGAATTCTCTAAAATACCCTAGACAGAGATCCAGCCCACAAGCACATATCTACAGATACCTACATTTTACTGATCTAGAGCAGGTCCTACCTTGAGACTGCATGAGCTTCTGAGGCTTTGACTCCCTGTTAATAGGGAAGGAAAGAAGGAAGGAAAGGAATTGCCATGCTGCTTACATGGGAAGCTATTGGAGAATTATAGGAGTGGGAATGCTAATCTGGTATTAATTGTAAAGCTGTGTACTGATATTAATTGTAAAGTTATGTACTGGTTAGAGATGTCTGCCACGTGTTGGTTGAAAATGGTATTGTAACATTTCAAACAAGTTCATGTTAAAATTAATTAACATATTTTGAAGGAACAAATGTTCCTCAAGTCCATAGTTTCACAGTCTTCTTAATATTCAACTCAAGTATCAGTTGTTACAGCTTCATGGTCTTGGATCTATGGCTTTAATTCTCGTTCTCTTTTGGTGTGAGTGACAGAATTCATAGAGAAATAAATCTTAAAGGTGCCACAGCTCTTCTGCTGTTGTGCAACTCCATGAATGGCGATGATATCACCATTAATCTTTATTTTAATTTTAAATTGTCTAAACTGCCCTTCAGGTTCTGAGATTCCCTAGGGATCCCTTTTGCCCTGGGGAAGGCTTTGGGAACCTCAGGACAGAATGAGCCTTTGATATCAGATAAGGGGAAGCCTTTAATACTGGAAAATCATGGTTAGATTGCTGCTGGCAGTCATGATCCAGTGGCAGAACTGCTGCTGGCAGTTTTCTGATATTAAATGTCCACCCTCACCCCCCCATCCTAGGGCTCCGAGAGGCTTCTCTAGGGCAAAAGGCTTCCTAGGGAGAGTTAGAAGTTGAAGCGAGGGATAGGATGTTTTCAATTAAATAACATTTCATTGCATTAAAGATTAACATTGCGAGATGATAGTGTTATCCTATATACATAGCAGAGTTGCACCTATGGAATTCAGCCTTTTGGTTTCAGTTTTGTTATACGTTCTCTTTTATTGTTTTATTGGTACATAAACCTGAAAAATGTGCCTAGTCCTGCCTCAACGGCATGATAAACAGTATTGGAATCACACATTTGTTCTATTTATATGTATTGCCATTTTAAGTATATGAACAAAATATCTTGTGGGTGCTTGTAAAACAATGGCTAGTACACTGTTCAGTATTCATGAGCACATATCTCCAGTTGTAGTATCTCTTGCAGTGATCTAACAAGGTGCTGGTCATCTGCCTGGTTGCATGCAAGTAGCACCTCGTCTGATTGCTACTGCAGCTTCTAGCATTTGAATTCCACACACATATAGATCCTGAGCTGTATACTGGCCAATATAGTGGAAAGATATTGTTTCCCTGCTCGTTTTTTTCTTAAGTATTTTTCTTCTCCTAAAATGTGTGTCCTTTTTCAACAGTTTGCTCAAAACACTGGTCTTTCCCTTGTCACCCTCTTTGTCGATTCGTTGAAGAGCCTGTTGCGCAAAGGTGATGATGCAGAACCATGTGACCAGCAGGAACAGAAACATGCCCAAAGTGAATCTGATCTTTTTGTGGATGCAGTAGCTCTGAGCACAGCAGGAGCTGGAAATGACAAGGTATTTTAATACTTCTGTCTGGTTAATTGGCCCCTGGGGAGAGCAACATATTTCAGCGACTTCGCATAAGCGTTTTCAGATGCAAATACAGTATTCGGGTCCATTTTTAAGGAGAAAGGAAAGGTAAAAATATTTTGAATAAATATTGGCTATGATGCAACTGGTTGCACAACTGATTGTGCAGTCACGTGTGCAATGAGAAACTGCTAGTTTCTCTCCTTTTCCTCCAAAATGCAGAATAACATCATTGGACACTGGCCCTTGTTTCCATGCTCTGCAGAGTTTCCAAGGTTCCTGATTAGGCACTGTGTGAAAGTGTATGCTCAACTACATGTGGATCTTTTGTCTGATCCAGCAGGGCTCCTCTTATATTATAGAATGATGTGTTTTACTATAATCATCTCCATTTTCTAGGTAGCAGAAGAGTTACTGTCTTTGGTTTTCAAACACCCTGTGCTGGAGAATTGGTTCCTAGCCATAGAACAACATTCTGTTCCCCCTCATAATTTAAGCCCACTTAAAGTTAAACTGCTCTCGGCTTACCTAAATCGTGGCATTCTTGAATTGCTGAAGATGAGCTGCCCATTGCTGCAAGCCAAGAACCAACTGGATATGCTCTCCCGATATTTCAGAGCAATCACTAACACTGTCTTAGAAGAACTACAAGCTGATACTGAAGAAGGAAACAAGAAGATACCTTTTGAAAGGTCACAGCCGATGGAGGCACTGCAAGAACTGCACACTTACATGGATGCCCTACAGCTAAAAGAAGTCACGTTGGCTATGCTGCAACATCCCAAGGCCAACCTGGCTGCCAAGAAATCGGAAACACTTTCTGGGAAAAAAACTTGCCTCAGCGTTTATGGGGAGACTTTGATGCAACTTCTCACAGAAAGCTACCAAAGAGGATCCTTGAAGGGAGACCTCTTCCTTTCAAGAGAGCACATTCAAGGGATGGGTATTCTTTTGTGCACAGCAGTCACAGAGGAACTGGAAAAGGTTTTCATGCACATAATACAGAAGGAGCCTGTCTTTGCCCAGGCAGTGGGAGTGGACGTGCAGGTCTTCTGCCTTAATCGCTCCACAGCAGCTTCCCTCTCCATAGTCACTTGGTTGATTCAGAATTCACAGACTCACTTGCTCCAGTTTGAGCTCTGGTGTTTGAAGCACAGAGCTGGGAAGTTCCTGATAAAGACGGCTGGCCTTTTTCTGCCACTTGTCAATACATACTTGGACTGTCGAGAGCAGCACAGTTTCACACGCCTTTCAAAAGGTAAAAATAGCCAACTTACTCAGTACATGTCACGTTACACTCTTGCTCTTTTTTTCCCCCCTGGGAATTTTAACTATATTTGTCTAGAAAGTAAGAATATGTATTTTTAATTTTGCAAAGTAAAGTTATGAATGCTAGTAAATTAATGTTTGGAACAGTTAATGCTAAAATTTTGTGTGGTGTTAAACAAGCATAGCAATTGATATCTCAGGTGTCTTTCCCCCCAGCAAGCCGTTTTTACTTAAAAAAAATTTTTTTTTAATCTCTAAATCATCTTTATGAGATATCCTGCCATTTTAGGCTGGTGTGCAAGACATTTTTAACCACAATCTCTTTTCAGAGTTGCTTAGTATGAATGCTTATTTGATCACCCTTTCCTGGCAGCTTCCATAAATATCTCATGTGAGTCCCATATGTGTGTTTTGGCTGGTAGTTTTGACTCTTGTGCGGAGTATGAATTCGGTGTGTTATTACCAAATCTATAAGATTCCTGGTATGTATTTCCTCATGCTGGAGTATAGACCTATGAAATGATGACATGACAAAACCATCTCTTTGTCTGATTTACACTATTATTTACTGCAGTTTCTTTAGATGTGACAACTGTCCTAAGAAAAGCACTATGGCCAGAACTTCTGGAATTTCTTCTGAATACAAGTTCATTGCAGCCTTTGACTATGGAGTGCCAAATTCTCTCCAAGTTACTGCCACCTTTAGAAACAGAGATGTTCATGAATCTCATAGAAAAATTACCTGTACTTCTTGAGAGAGAAGGAGGTCATGAATGGTAAGCCTACTTAATTTCTGAGTGCAAAGGAATGGAACTATTGTTGTTTCCCCCCCCTTAGAAGCAGCAGTAGAATACCTTTGCTGATTTTCAAAACATAAATAAAAGTAAAAGTATCTGTTGGTTTCATCACCCCAAAAACCCTCCTATTCTCCCTAGTTTAATGAACTGGGTGGAATAATGAAAAAAAATCCATAAAATACTGCAGAATTGCAAAGGATAAAGGGCAGAAAAGTTATTCCTTGTTTTTCTTGGAGAGAGGGAAGTCATGGAAAAGAGATAAATTGTCTCTAGACCAAAACAAGCCAGAACTCTCATTAGAAGCAGAAATGATTAAACCGAGGCTATCATACTTTAGACATGTTATGAGAAGACAAGACTTACTGGAAAAGACAATAATGCTAGGAAAAGTGGAGGAGGATAGGAAAAGTAGAAGGCAGTAGGAAAAGAAGAAAATCAAACATAATGTGGATTGACTCAGTAATGCAAGCCACAGCCTTTAGTTTGCAAACCCTGAGCAAGGCTGTTAATTGCAGGACCTTATGGGGGACTCATTGATTCATAGGATTGTCATGTCAGGTAAATAATTACAAAATCAGTAAAAATGAAATGTTGTTTGTGGCAAAGGTGAGGACAACAGGGAGGGCTAAGTTAATCAGTTTGCTCACTTCTCTTCCTACTTGTGGCGTAATTTGCAGGCTGTGCCATGACAGTCAGCTTACACTTTTACCAATGAACATTATTCTCTGAACACTCTTGCCACTAGCAAACACAAAGAATATGATCTCCATTAAAAAGTGCATGCTGTCAGCTTTGAAGTATTTTTAATATATCTGATCTCTAGAATTCTAACAGTGTACTATCTCTCTCCAAGTAGCATCACAGAAGTTAAGTGCTACTTTAAATTAAAACACTGTTTGGTAACTGAGTATGCAAAATTTAGTAAAAGTGAGTTAAGCTTCAGAATTAACAGTTGCAGTCTGCTTTCTTGAGCACTGTTCTCTGTTATTGGTAAGAGTGTCAGCTCAAGCAAAGTGAATGAACTCATATCAGTGAATTCATGCTTGCCACTTACCAACTCCTATCTTGTTTAACAACAAGCTATTGTAGATACCTTGTGTGGTATACTGGATAGAGATCTGGGTTTGAATGCCCACTTAACCATGGAAACTCACAAGAGTGGGGCTGGAACTAGTAAAATCACTCTTCAAATGTCTCACTTACTTTGAAAGCACTATTAGGGTTGCTATAAATCAGTTCTGACTTGATAGCACATGATATACACATATGTCATGTGCTACCATTTCTGATCTGCACAGATCTTACTTTGCTAGCAAAACATAATTGGTCTTCAAACTAGGATTGCAGACCATGATTTGAACTTGGCTTTCAATCCTAATTTGTGGACAAACAATACTTTGTGCTAACCATCATTTCCTTGATTTGGATATAGTTGGCAAACTGTTTTTTAGCACTAAAACATAGCTGAAATCCAGAGTGTGTCAGAGAAGCAGGGAGAAGTTTTTTGGAGGTATTAAACCAATGCAATGAAAACTGTACCAGATGTGAGACTTAAACCTTATCAAAAGATACCCTGACAGAATGGAGGGCTTTTTCTTTAAAGAAAAAATTGTAGAAGAAATTAAGAGAATAACTAATCCCTTTCTGATGAATATGACAGAGTGCTGGAATAATTACAGATATATATTCAGTCCACCTATTTCACCATTGCTATAAGTAGTGGAGGTCCAGAGTTTCCCCAAAACTCTTAAAAGTAAATTTAAAGAAGTATTAATAGAGAAAGAGCTAAACACAATAAAGAGTTGGATGAAAAAGATAAAAGATAAAAATACTATAAAGGAAATTTTGGGGGGAAAAGAGGGAATATCCTGGTTAAACATACTCCAAATGGAAAGTTGGACTAGATACTGGACAAGAAAAGAAGGAGAGATTAGAAAACTGACAAAATTTGAGGAGATTATTGAACAAAGACAAGATCAAGAAGAAGGAAGCAAAAGAAAGGGAACAGCGTACTTTATAAAATTTTAGTACGTGCAGGATTGGAACACGCGACAAACCAGTGGCAGGAGGGCTTTGAGGAAGAGATTAAAGGAGAGGATTGGAACAAGATATGGTCACAAAGAATAATGAAGAATATGTCTATAAGGGTAAAAGAACATTGTTATAAGGTAGCATGGAGATGGTATTTAACTCCAGCAAGATTGAACATAATAAAAACATACCATCTCAATGCTGGAGTTGCAAAAAGGACCTATATGCATATGTGGTGGACATGTGAAATAAGAAAGAAAGAATGGGCAGTGTTTTTTAAAGAAATTAGAAAAATTATTGGATGCAATATTCAGATATCGCCAATTATTGCCCTCCTGAACATAATTAATAATGCCCGTTTGAAAAGAGATCAGAAAGAGTTAGTTGTTATAATGGTTACAGTAGCAAGATTAATATTTGCAAAGAATTGGAAAAGCGACAAATCAATCTTGAAGTCTGGTATAAAGAAATGTGGAACTTAGCAATTAACAATGAGTTAACGTGAAATGAAAATAAGAGGAGGAATGGTAAAGTCTAATGATTTCAAAGATGTATGGAATTTATACTTGGGAGTAAGTCTTTTCAAAGGGGAAAGGCTATATGCCAGCAAAAGAATCAATGTATTTTTGAAGAGAAATGGGGTGAAAAGGGGTACAAACTGATACTATTGGTCACAGTCCCAAGGGTGAAGATGGCACGGGTGGGAAAAGTTTAATGTGTATTGTGTGCCGTCACCATTGAGTTTGTATTTTAGTTTTAATTTTGTTATTTGCAATTTCCTTTTATTAATTTAAAAAAAACTTATCAAAAGAGTGATGAACCGGAGGAATCATCTGTGGTGGTCATGACTCCTGTGCCATTTGGCCTTCTTAGCTGGAAATTATACACAGTGTCCACAGCACTCTCTGTGGTGCAAAGCATATCACACTGATATCATTGTACACTAGATGAATTATTTTGAAAGGTAAAATGAGTAGTTAAGTATTTTCAGAGGTGAAGTATGGCTCTCAGAGCATGAAGATCACCTACATTGTCCCCTGATTTGGCTGATCTTCCAGCTCCTTAAATTAAATCAGAAATGTTTCCTTTTCCTTTGGTTCAAGCTTAATTGTGGGTTGATTGAACGGAACACACCAGTTCATCTTTATTGCTCTTTTCAAACAGCTGGGTGATTGCTGATGCCATATCGAAAGCTCTGGAGAGCTCAAAAGAGATGTTGCATTCATGGAAGAAATGCCTGCTAGCTGCCTGCATGAAATGGCTGATCCTTGCTTACAGCAGTAGCAGAGCACCGGAAAAACACTCTGAAATTGAGAGCTCCATGCTGTCAAGACTAGAAAAATTACTAGTAAGGATTACAGTATCTTAACCCCACTACAGTTTGTTGCGTGTCAGTCTGTACTAGAGAGTGATGTGTCAAGTACAGCAGATGCTGAGGACTACCAGTAATTTTTCCACAAAGGGAGGTGTATCTGTGCAAGCTCTTCCTCCAAAAGAAAATCTTGTGGCAGCTTAAAAAGGGAAATTCTGTTTGGAGTATATTTTTATGGATTGTAGCCCACTTCTTCAGATTCATCTAGTAGCTCATGACATCTGCCAAATAAAACTTTTCAATGTTTATGGTGCCACAAAGTTTTTGCCACAATGGACTGCAGACTAAAATTACCCTCTTCTCTATATTTATTCTATTCTACAGTGTCCTTACAATTGAATTTTCGTAGAATTATGTGGAGTCTCAGTGGTATCAGTGGTATTTGAGATCATTTTTGAAAATGTTACTCCCCCACTGCCTGCTCACATCTACTTGTTCCTGCCGCCATTGCACACCACTGTCCTCAGAAGCAAGCAAAAGGTTCAGCTTCCCTTTCAGGAGCCAGGCCTGCCTCTTCTGGGCATACTCATAAGTCTGAGCATGCTCCAAAGCAGCAGACCTGGCTCCTGGAAAGGAAACCAAGCCTGCAGCTTGCTTCTGAGGACAGAGGCATGTGGCAGTGGCAGGAGGACCAGGTAGGCACCAGGAGAAAGTGGAGGGACTTGACAAGGAAAAATGGTTCGAAGTCGCAATTCAAGTGCAAGTCATTCGGGGGGGAAACCCCAAGTTGAGTCCAAGTCAAGTTGCTGGTGCAACTTAAGTGAGACTCAGCAACGAGTTTCAAGTCTCAAGTCCCCATCCCTGCTTGTAAGCAAGTCCTTTGGTTTTAATAGAATTTTGTTCTAAGAAAAAAAAGTGCTTTGCATGTATTGGAAGATGCATACAGTGCTACAGTTGGCATAGCACACATTTTGGGGAAATGCTGAACCATTTATGAAATTCAGTTTTCTTTATGCACGTTAGTGTTTTTTTTTTTAAGTTGTTGTCTTTTATCAAATAGAAAAGGTGCAGAAGTTCTCAAAGCTTTATTTACCCCACCTCATCCTTACTCTGTCCATTGAGGTAGGCTACTTGGAGCCCTGCAGATGTTTTTGGAGTGCAACTTCCATCATCCCTTGCTGCTGGCTGTGCTTGGTAGGGCTAGTGAGGGTTGCAGTCCAACGCCATCTGAACGGCCACACTTTCCTTGCCTTGGCTGCCGTGTAATGGGGTGTTGTGTTGCTGTTTCCTACCTATCTAGAACTCAGGAACTGAAGTAGCTCCAGAAGACTGGCAGGCTTTTGTGAAGGCAGGACTCAAGTAAGCACATTTATGTACACCTGTGATGCCTCAGATAATTTTCTCTTATAAACAGGGGTGTATTAAGGCACAATTCTGCCACTTTCTAAATGCTCCCTCTTCATACAGAAATCAGAATATTTGTTACAATGCAAGATATCTTCCTAAATTACCTGGTATGTATTTAAGGTTCTTTCCTGCTTAGTACTACATGTGCAAGAGTGAGTTGTTGCATGGGTGAGGACACTGGAGTGCTGGTAAACTGTCACAGACAAAAATGTTCCATTTTCAGCCATTGAAACAAACAGCTTTTACTATATTTCTTCCCCAAGAGTGGACATTGCCAGGCTTTGGGATGTTTCAGGGAATCTCTTTAAATAAAGCTTGTGTGGTATTAGCTTATATGACATACTGTTTGAATGTGAAATTGTTGCACAACCAAAGGTCTTCTGACCTAATGGAGAATCTTAAGTTCAATATTTGTATTTTATGTAATCTTTATGGTGCCAGTCTCTTCTAGAGACCGCATGTTACCTACCTTTCACCTCGGAAAGGGAATTCCTATTTCCTCTGTTTAACAATAAAAAAATAAAGAGGTTTCCCTTACCCATTCTCAGCCAGTACCTCTGGTGCTAGCTTCTGGAAGCACCCACTGAGAGCACTTCAGTCTTCTACCCCTTTCCCTACACAAGGAAGAGGAGAGAGCAGTGAAGCTTGATTTTGAGAAAAGCTCTACCTGCTGCTTTGGGCAGGAATCAGTGATTTCAGGGAGTACAGCCTTTGCCCCGACACTGTCTGGTATACAAAGGGCCAGAATCCCATTTTAGTTCCCTGTTCTCTTCCCTTATAGCTTGGCTGCCGGGAAAAGTTTAAAAGTGACTGGGAAACACCCAATAATATCTTAGATCTGTGAGTTTCACAAGTGAGCACTAGCCCTCTGCACTGTGCTGCTATTTGTCTCTTCCTCTGGTTTATCCTTCCTTTCTAGCTGAGGAACCAGCCTTGTTTGTGTTTGATTCTTGGCAGTATACTCCATGATAAATTATGGACAATTTGCAAATTTACATTTAATGTGGTCACATAGTTTGATTTTGTTGTCCTTATCCAGTGTTAAACCTGTTGGAAATAATGTGGAATAGTCATATCTTTTACTTACTGTCAATTGACTGGGAAAAGGGTAGCATGCATATATACGTATATATATAAATGTACACATTCAGTTGTGTTGGACTACATTTCCCATTAGTAGCAGCAAGCAAAGAGGTTTGACTCTGCTGGATGGAGATTGTGGAGGGTATAGTCTAATACACCTGGAAGGCCTCTGGTTGAGGAAAGCTGACCTAAACTGCTTTTTGAACAATATGCTTAGCTACCGCACAGGCCAAACCAGCAGCTGAGGTATGTATTTCCTTTTTTTATTATTAGTTTTACTTGCATAGTGCATGATTTGTGTATGTCTTTTTAAATCTCTGTCATGCAGGTATCGTTACAGTCATCAGGATTTCCTGAAAACTCTGAATGCAGCCATAAATCTGTTGTACCACAAAGAAGCCTCTCTTAGTCAGAGATTAGTCAAGCTTTCAGTTCTTTACATGATGATCACGCAACACTCTTTATTTCTGTCAACAATGCTGAGGTCACATGAAGACAGCGACACGAATATTCAAGCAAAAGGTTTTGCTTCCTTTCTCTTTTTCTTGTTTCCTTTAGTGTCTATATATAACTCAGGTGCCTTTCAAATATTGTTTATCATGGTTCCAGTTAACCAACCCACCTACACTTTTTCTGAGCTGCAGTATCTGAAAGACTATTATTTTACATTATATTTTCAAAATGTACTCCATTACACTTTTCTCTGAATGTTCTTTTTTTCAGCTCAGAAGCTATCTTTTAGTATAGATGTGAATGCCGGCTAAAATGCAGTACTTTGTCACAGCTAGAGGACGCCCATAGAATCTGTGGGGATTTGATGAGTCAAGACTTATGTAAGGGGTTGTCTTCATGGTCGAGTTGGAGTGGCTAAATTGGGTCACTAGGAGGTCCACTACGCCATTTGGTGTGATCCTCATATCTAGATTATATGTAGATGTCAAGGAACCATATTTTGTCTGCACCAGCCCCCTGTCAATTTGCCAGTATTGTGAAGTGGTTTAAGAAGAGAGCCACTTGAGGATATTGGCAAATTAAACACTTCCTTTGATCTATGGAAGGGCTGAGGAAGTGAAAAAAATTTAAGTGTATTAGATATGTGTATTACAAGTTAGGTACATGTATTAGGTAGGTGTATACCTAATAGACATACCTAATACACTTCACTTAAAGGTTTGATTGGGAGCCTGCCCACAGCCTAGTACACATACCTAATATACACTTTTCTCTTAAAAGTATGGTTGACACCCTACCTGCAACCAAATTGGGCAGCAGATTCAGCTGCAGGCAGTTTCTTGATCAGCCCTTTAAGACAAGGGAAAGAAAATTTTTAAAATATTTTTATAAGTGATGCAGCACATTTTTGCTGCCCTAATGGAGTCTTAAAAGTTCTCTTATTCTGCTCTTCTGCAAAAGAAGGGTTTAATTAGCCAATGTCCTGAAGGGGATCTCTTATTAAGCTACTTCACTATATTGGCAAATTAAAAGAGAAAGGATTTTGGTTCCTTCCCAGCGATTGCATGCACTGGAAACAAACCAAAAGAGAGCAATCCTACTTGCACCAAAAAAAGTAGAAGCCCCTGACAAGGACTAGAAAGGTATGGGTAGGCCTGCTCTGTGGGTGGGCTGTTGGCTCCAGCAAAGACATTGTCTGATTGCCATCTTTACAAGTGAACCAGTCCATCCTTGCAGTGGACCACATAGCAGGCTAAACGCACATGTAGTCAGCCTTAAGTTCCATTGATTCTAGTGGCAACTTGCTACTGGATTTCAGCCACTGTTTTTCTTTATTTATATAAAACAATTTGTATATATCCATTTCTGTTTTGTATTTTAACAGACCTAAAATAATCCACACATTTTTAATGACTTGAAGTGATAATGCAGTGACAGTAATGCTTGTTAAATCTTGACAATCTCAGCTTTTGCCCTTCTTTTAAGTGAATAGCTAGTCATGGCTATAACAGAACTTCACTCTTATCCCACCTAGAGGATGAGGCCAGCTGGTGCACATTGTTAGAAAGAGGGTGACATGGCAGAATTTAAGAAATATCAGAGTTGCCTAATTAGCCTCTGGAAGCATTAGCACAAGAACAAACACCCGTAGCTTACAGCTTTAACTGACTAGAAGGAGGAAGATCAACCCGGTTAACTTCTGCACAAAAGCTGAACAAGTGGAGTGTCATAAAATGTCTCACTGCACTAATAATGTCCCTTTTCATTTTCTTATCAAGGTTCTCTATGAACTAGAGGAAGTTTTGTGAATTGAAAGTATCTGCTACTGTTACTCTTTAAAATATCTCAGTGAAAAGTATGGGTTATGAAATGTTAGTCGTAGTGTATTTTCTATTTTATTTTCCAAGATCGCTGTCCACTGGGTAGTTCTCCTGCATGGCTCGGCTGAAATTAATGGGACTTGTGCAAGAGAGCACAGCTGTGCTCCTGTGGTGCTCCATTAATCTCAGAAGACCTCCTGCTGAAGAACTTCCTCATAGTTTGTGTCCAGCATGGTAGTTGTAAGGATGTTCTGGAACAGCCTTAGTATTTTCAAATTACCACAGAACAGAGAATATGTTTCTTTCTTTCTGCTTCAGAAGCGCTAGTGGATGTCCTGTTGACTCTGGTGAAATGCTGCCCTGCAGTTTGTGAAAGCAGCCATTTTGCTGTATTGCTTGGAGCTTATGGTGCAACACTGAGTATTTCTGGTAAATGGTGGTTGGACTTGAATGTCATGAATGTCTATAAAGCATTTTAAAAAAAATCTTAGATATAGGATGGTTAAGCTATTACATTTGCCATATATAGTTCATAACAATTTAGCTGCAGTTCCTGAAAATATCTAGAAACTGAAGTGAAAGAAGTGTGCATTGCTGTTGCATGTGCACTTAGGGATTTAAGTGCACCCCTTTTTGTTCTCATTCTCAGAACTAGAATTCTCAGAAATGAGACTGAATTAAAATAAAAGAGGGAAAAGAAACACTCTCTTAGGAGAAAGGTGTAATTTGGAGCAAAGCATAGCAGTAATGGTAACCGAAGGGCTCCACATTGAGTGCCCTAGAGGGGGTGGGTATGAGGATTGTAGCTGAATCAGGGAAAGGAGGAGCAAGAAAAGTATCCTGCCATTCATAATTGGCAGGATCTTGTTGCTATTCAGTGTTATAAAGTGTTCTGCCTGTTTCTTAAGTAATGATTGCAGCTGCACAGAAGCCACTTGCTGTGTTCTTAGGCAGCGGCTTTCTTCAAAATGGGTGAATTTCCTTCACTGAAGGTGTTCCAGGTGATAAAGAAGCTGTGTTGAGTTTAAATTACAATAACTCTTTCAAAGATAAAAGTCCTCATGCTTAATGTTGCAGTGATCAAGTGAAGGCATATGCTTATGTTAACTCGCCCTGAAGCTTAGAAATTTTGCCATGTTTATCTTTCTCTTTTCTTTTTTTAGATCAGAAGATATTGCTGCTGCTTAAATTGTATGAGAAGAATGGGCTAAGCCTTGTAAACTTCAGGTTAGTTGTTCATTAACAAGGCCAATGTCTCAGGCAGTTCATATGTTTAATTTATCAATCTTCCAATTTACTGGATTATTGGCCTTGAGTCTTTTCACTTCACATTTGCTTACCTTTTACACAAAAGGAAGTTGCATAGGAATTGATATTCCTTAAGGAAGCTAGTGGTGCTAAGCAAAGGACGGTCATTTGACCTTTCCTCATATCCTCTTATGTATCCTTGTCATGCTGCAGTAGGAGATAGTTCCTGGGTTTGTTCATGTATCTGATACCTCATTCCAGGCTGCATTATACTGAAGGCACAGCAGTAGTTTACTGCATTAGTACCATTCTTAATTCTACTGCTGCCACACAGGATGCTTAGTCCTTCCAAAATCCTCTGCTGCTGTCACTTCTGGTTAGGGCCACCAGCTGAAGATGCAGGATACAAAGTGAGTTACCTAGGCTGCTGTCTCCCAGCAACTTGGCAGTGATGTTAAAGAATAGACTTCCCCTGGCCTCCAAAACCAGTGCAAGAGCAAACTAAGTAATATTGCTCCTTGGCTGCCAGGAGGTGTGCTGCCTTCTACCAGCCATGAAAGCAATCGCTATTGGTTCCAGCATTTGTTTCCTTCTGGGAGCAGTCATGTTCTGCAGCTGATCCATGGCCTGATGTCACCCCATCTGTTTCACTGATTAAGATGCAGAATCCCTGAATACAGCTGCCCTGCTAGGAGGAAGGGCTGGATTCGATGCTTTTCATGTTTCCAAGTCACAAGGCAACCAAGAAAGTTGCACTGCTTGAATATTTTGGTTGCTTTACAGCTAGGGCAAGTGTGATGACAAAAGCTCAAAGACACTGGTGGGACATATCCTTATACTTGGAGATTTGCCCCAGTTGGTGGAATAAGGAACCAGAATCTTGCCAAACAGATATTTCACTTTGTTTCTCCATCTTTCAGATCAGCAGCCCAATCCATATATATGGGTTTTAAGAAACATTTTCTTTTTTTAAATGCCTTCTTTTGTTTGAATAATCAAGCTTTGTGATAGTTACAAAAAGCAACTGCATATTGCCATTGATTTCACTGATATGTTATGCAAGTAATCAAAATTCTGTATAGAAGGCAATGTTGCAGTCTTTCTCTTAACGTAAGATTACAAAATAAATCCCATCAACAGTGAATATAGCTTTCTCCTTTCTGTTTCAAAATGCTTTGGAAGGAAAATGAGGGTTGTCAAGGAAACACAGTCCAACTTTTGGTTCTCAGGTAACAAAGAATGGGAGAAAAAAACCAACATTGTTCTGCTATTTAGTAGTCAAGTTAGTTTCTATAATTGTAATTCTTCTCATCTGTTTGTTCGGGAAACATATGACATTTCTCTTGATATAATTGCAGAATCCTGCTTTGGGGTCCAGCTGCTGTGGAACATCACAAGACTTGCAAGAGTTTGGGGAAGTCATTGTGGCAGCAGCCAAGCATGGAAGAACTTCTGTGTCTGCTAGACAGAGAAATGATGATGAGGACCGTTCTCCATTTTCCCCAGCATCGGCACCTTTTGTTCATAGAGGTGCCCTGGCTTGATTGCAGACTTTTTCTCTGCAGTAGAACCTTTTGCTCTTAATAATGCAGTTGCATGTCTTTCAAGAGGCATCTTAAGGCTTGACACTGATAGTAGTGAAATGTGATGAATGTTATTTGAGGACTTCTTTCCTGCAGGTTTTCTTTTTTAATGTGATGTCCAGATAGAGCTGTGAAAGCGCAAACCCTCTGACCTCATTGAGACAGATAACCTGATTTGATATCTAGGGATTAACCTGGCTACTGAGGAAGCATTTTAAGCAAATTCCTTGCAAAAGAAAGAGATCTCAAAAAGACAACAAATACCCACCCCCTCCTTACATTCCGCAATGGTATTTACATAACAGATGCTCCAAAGAAGCTATCACAGCAACTAAAACCAGCATGTTCAAAATTCAGTAATGCATCACTCTATCTTCTCTGTTCCAGGAAGAACCCCATCTCCTAAGCAAAGGCAGAATGGAAGTGGCCCTGAAGGATCTCTATGACCCTTGTTTCCTCCTTCAGCTCTTCAGTGAATTGTTGAGACCAGGTATAGGAAATCTTGCAAACAATTCATAGAATCTGTAGAGACCCAAGTAATAATGTTTTTGGATTCTAAACTGATAAATCATGCTGAAACTGTGCTAAAGTTTTATATCTTACACTTACCACTTGCTTGCCAACAGTGCCTCTCTTCTTAGCTTCTAGTCTGATAACATGGATAACTGTACAAGTGATTTAAGGCTAGACCATATATCAGGGTCACCCCTCAAGCATTATAACACTGTTGTGGTTTCATGTGTTATCTTTCCTGGCTTTAAAAAACTAAATTAGGGCAGAACTGCAGTCATGGGCATTATCCAAGGAGTGAGAGAGAAAAGGCACCCCTCTCTGAAATGAGGTGGCCTAGATGGCCTTAGTTCTTGAAGAAACAGCTAGCCAGCCATCATAGGTCTTTACAGCCTATGGGAGAACACTGAGGGAACAGAAACCTGTGCCCACCAACAGTCAAAGAGCAGGAGTATTCTGTTCTTCTCTGAGTTAGTTGCCATTTTCCAAATACTTGTGACTAGTAGCCCCTTCACCTAAATCTATATTTTAGTCCTGCATCTCTGGATTGCTGCTGGTCTTTTTAAGAGAAGCTTATGTGGTCGTTCTCGGTCATCATTCTTATTGTATTCCTGGATTTTTCAGACATGCATGTTGAGCAGGGTCACATACATGTTTGTGTCTGGAATCTCAGGGAGTTATCATAGTTAGAATGGGGTGCTCCCTGGACTAAGTGTGTGTGAGAGAGACAAAATGCTGTGTCACTTTTTAAAGACTATTAGATGTATTTAGCACCAGCTTTCACAGATCCAAGTCCACTTCTTCAGAAACAAGGAATGCAAATATATGTCCTTTGTATTTATACATATTTCCATGAAGGCGAGAATCATGACCAGGTGAAAGTATGCATAATAAATGGAAGTGGCAATGCTTTATTAACACAGGAATATGATTATCAAATTGTTAATTATTTGAGACTGCAAGACCTAGCCAGGGTGATAAGCTGCATGCCAGGTAGATTTGGCTGTAGTAAAATTGCTAAGAATCATCTCTAGGATAGAGGCCAGAATATCTTTGGAAACTAGACTACTGCAGTTGCAGATAAAATACAAAGAACCTGACTACTTTGGAGCAATGTTGTCCCCCTGAATAGCTCATAACAGGGGAAGACACAATCTGGAGTTCTGCTTTTTGAGCAACGGATATAAGAAATTCAATACTTTGTGTATTTTTAAAAATTATTGTTTACTTGTGTTCACGGCTTGTGGAAGGTACCTAGTTGTGGATTCTTTATACCCATCCGCTGAACTGCACAGGGCACATGATATCTGTCTGTGGCTGTTTGTGAAGTACTTGAAAACAAGTGCTCTATTTTATCATGAACAAGGTTTCCAGCTGCCCTCTTATATTGTTCTCTGGACAAACTCGACATTGTGGCATCTGGTTTGTATTTGCCCAGTAGTGACAGACATCTTTTGAAAGAGATGGATAGTTGATATGGTAATTGCTTTGAAAGGAAGAGTAAATAGTTTTAATGAGCAGAGATCAACTATAACATTGACCCAGGTAAGCACCCTTTGTACTGTAATTGAAACATAAATGTCTGAACAGAGCAGTCTGGACAATTTTTCAACCATCCAAACTGCCAAAGGGGCCTAAGCTCCTTATGAGCAGGGGTAAGGGGAGGGGCAGCAGGCTTTCTGAGCTGAGGGAACAACTATCTGAGGCTCAGTCCCAACCACCTGAAACTCTACTTGGATGTGAAAACACATCGTGGAGCACAGTTGTTTTAACCCCCAGTTGTGGGTAGGGTGGAAAGGGCGGGCTTGGCAGCAGGGTCTGAGAAAGCCCTTCCCGTCCGCTTCCATCTGATCTTTTAACTGCAAATGCTAGGGATTGAAGACAGGCATAGAGGGAAATGGATGTGGCTGTGACATGAAGATACATCAGACAAGCCGTGTTTTGAAAAAGATGGGCAAGTAGGAAGGCCTGGCCAATTGGAATGTGAGAAGAATTGAGAAATTCTCTAAACAACGCTGATGTTGTAGGGGGCGTGGTTGTAGAATTAAGTAGGTTGGTAAGTAGGTCCATGGGGAAGAGACACATTTCCATCTTTGGAATTTTGGTATTCTCTCACCCATAGAAGAACATGTTTTGAAGAGAATCATTTTTTTTGACACTCTGTTGTCATGTATGAGTAACTATCCTGTTCATTGATTCTATTCTCTTTTCCTTCTCAAGATGGTGGAGACATTTTCATTGCTGTATAACTTCTCTTAGCGTATAAGATATCTGTATCCCACCTGCCCCATTTCCCCTGGTCAGTAGCAGTAGGGCATTTTTTAGATGTGAGAACAGACTTTTTTTTCTTGCTTGAGATACAGGAGAAATTATTGCAAGATTGTTCATCCCATTTATAGCCCAAGTAAGATATCCACCATATTAACTTTCTTGCATGTTTGTCTTTTTCAGTAATGCTGTTCAAGGTACAGATCCTGCTTTAATTCTTCTTTGCCTCAGTCATTTTCCTCACTCTGAACTTGTCAAGTTGTGAGGGCTTACTCCCACTAACTACATGGCACAATGTTTCCTTTTATCCCACAAAGAATTTTAAAGCAACCCACTGCCTCTGTGGAATCTTTTGATTGCAGTACAACTGCCCTCCTCTGAACATACCCTGTAGAACAATCCTGCACATGCTGAGCTGTTTCAGCAGGTGGCACAAATGGCTTTTGTTATGTTCTCATTTCCTGTATGTATTATATCAACACACTATGGGCAAATGTTCCATAACTACTTCTCACTGGGTGTAAAAAGCCCCAAATTATATAGAAAGGCAGGGGGGAGGCACCTCTGACAGTGTCTAGAATGGATCATTATCCCAGCAGCCATTTTGCCTGGAACTTTCCAAGGTTCTGTAAACAAACTGCATGTCCAACATATATCAAATGTATTATTTTGCACATCAGCTGTCAAGTTCCTATTCCGAGGTCGGGTCCTGTTGTAAATGTTTCCTTCCATGACCTATGTTCAGATTTCAGGATTAATGTTCAGACAGTAGATTTAGGTCTTATCTATAAATAAATAAACTTGAGTCTTTGTTCCTTGACAGAATGTCTCACTTGGTAAGGCAAGGAGAGACAGGACAGCAGGGAATTTATTTGGTATCACTCTGCCTTCTGGCCCTATACTCACAACCACTAGCTTGGATTACAACCATTGCTTCACAGATACACATGAATTGGTGAAAAAGAACATTTTCAGTGATTTTGACAGTACACCCTGGTATACTAAGACAGAGTGAGAAGGAAAAGAAAGATGTACAAAAGATGGTGTTAGTGGAAGCAGAATCTGGGTGCAAGAAGGATCATGGCCTTTTTTAAAGAGACAGTGCTCTTTTCAGCAGGAGCAATTCAGTGGGATTTTGCTTTCAATTCAGCTTTGTTACAGAACAGTACAACTACGAGGACCATTTCAGCAGTCAGTGAAACTGACAAGAGCGGGACTATAGTTTTAGTTTGCATGTCCATAACTTGCTCTTCCTAAACATAATCCTTTGAGATTCCTTTAGCAAACACTGTTAAATTATTCTTTCCTATAGAATGTGTTGTAGCGTGCCATAAGTTTGTGGATGTCCATGGTTTGGGTCTGGCAGTAGCTGCCCTTAGCAGCTATGATCACAGCATGCGAGCAGCAGCGTATCATATCCTAAGCTCCTTTCGCTCTCATTTGGAAGGGGCTCGATTTCGAGAACAGAAGCAGGTAAGAATGAGTTGATTTTTTAGCAGTTCAAACCCTAATGAGATAAGACGAATCCTGCAAATGTCTCATCCATACTGACCACATATGACAAAATATGTTCTGAAAGCTCTCAGGATATTTTCTTGCTAATTTACCTCCAGCTGGTATATAACACCAAAACATTTCACAGGACTAAACACATGAATGAATTAATGTATGAAGTTTATTTTATAGCGTATAACATATTCTGTAATATTTGCACTAGTGATAGTTTCTTTGTCTTTCCAAAGTATTTTGAAGTACTAGGTTACACTTCTGTTTGTTGGGTTGGAGTTACAATTTTGTTTTAATTCTTCAAAGCATTTGGAAGGCATCAGCTTGTGGAAGGCTGTTCTAGACTATGGTTTCTGCCTGCTTGCCTGCAGTCTCTCTTAAAAAATAGTCTTATAGGCATTAATCTTATGGGTGCAATTTAGCCATTCCCAATGCAACCATGTAAACTGTTTTCCTGTTGTTTCTCTTCTTTTCTCTTGTGTTGCAGTTGCTTTACCTTATGGATGTTGTGCAGAATGGAATCAGACAACTGAATCTCAGGGTTGCTTTCCCTTTGACACTGTATATATCTAGAGTAGCCCAGCAAATGCTCAAGCCAGGTACTGTAGAAAAAGTTAGATTTTCTCTCTAAAATTTATTTCTCCAAGGAAGAACAGGTCATTTATTTACCTAACAGTGACTGGTGTGTTTTTTTTTAAAGAGGAACTAACAGAACTGGTATATCCAACAAATTTGATTTTATTTCAATTTAAAATTGCCCAGTGTGTTTTGGGCTGAATTTATGGCCGCCTTCAAAAGCTGTACAAAATTTTTAAAAAATAAAAATTAAAAAAAAGGTGGGGAGACAACACATTACAATTTTTTCATTTTTTTACATTGTTCTCCCTCTATATATATAACAATCTAAAACTTTATATATTGTTCACAATGAGAATATTCATCCAGCATGTTATTACATTTAACTGACAAACATAGCTATTATATTGTATACCTACCATTGATTTTTGGTATGTATAAAATAAATATTTTTCCAAATAAAAGAAAAAAATCTAATATAAACTGTATTCTATACACACACACACACACACTTTTCTTGGCCCTTTTTTTGTATGAATTTTAGATCTATATAAGTGAACTGCTCTACTGATTGTATTGTTATGAGAGGTTCTGTGGGTTTCTATGTTTTAATCTGTAAGCTGCCCAGAGTAGTGTTCCAGTAAAGAGGCAATATATAAATCAAATAAATAAATAAATGAGAATTAAAAAGGTTGTTTCTTCACTGTGTTTAATTATGGACAAGATAAACATGCACACTTCATTTTTTCTCCATATGATAATAACCATTCTTTGTTTTTACAGAGGAACACATGTACACAAAGTTAAACAGATTCCTTCTGTCTCATCAATACTTGGATTTGAAGAAAGTGCCAGGATTTTTTCACCTCTTCTATAGTTTTGATACAGAGGTAATGGGAAAACTAAGTTGTGTGAATAGCCATTTCTAAATAGAGATGTTTTGCCTTTGACTCACTGCAGACAACATTTAATGCAAAACCTTGTACCTGCCAAGTTAACTCCAAAGTTCAACTTTCATACTTTGTTTCCTTTGATTGGGTCATCTGTATGATTGAATGCAGTGTGCAGGATCTTAATTCCAGGACACTGAGGAGTGCAAACGTTTCCAGATTAATTGTTCAAACATACAGATTTTGTACTGCCTTGTTTGGACATTAGCATTAAGCTTACCTTGCCACTATACAGCTTATTTCAAAACATTTCTATATTGTACTGCTTATTTCAAAACATTCTCCAAAAATGATCCAATAACTTCACATGGAGAAATCCTGCAAATAGAGTCTTCTTATGTAAAATAAGAAATGTGCATAATATTAATTCACACTAATATGAAATCAGACATTTCTGGGTACAGAATATGTAAAGTCCTCTCATATGCTGAGTGCAGATGCATTGGCGATAGATGGAGTTTTGTAAATGAGTTGAATGGTTGCTGAGTTGGGTTATTCTAGGTGAATCTTCTGGATCAAACAATTCTGACCAGACTACAAAGGTCTAACAAACACAGAATTCAAGTTTTTGAGACTCAATGTATTCTCGAAGGCTTTCACGGCCGGGATCTGATGGTTGTTGTGGGTTTTTCGGGCTCTTTGGCCGTGTTCTGAAGGTTGTTCTTCCTAACGTTTCGCCAGTCTCTGTGGCCGGCATCTTCAGAGGACAGGAGTCAGAACTCTGTCTGACTCCTGTCCTCCTTTTTGAGACTCAGTTTGCAGGGTATGTTTTTCCCATTTGCTCTGCGTCTGTAGAGACATCTCAACCCTATGAAGAGGAAATACAATGGAAAAGACCTATGATGTACTTGGTTTCCCTTTTGCTTCTTTACTTAATAATACTTTATGTTTCCTTTTGTTTTCCAGAACAAAATAGAACGTGAATGGGCCTTAGCGCTAATTGGGGAAGGACTCAGAGATAAGCACTGCTATGAACTGTATGATTATCAGAGAATTTTTCATATAATTCTATCTTTCTTCCACAGTCCACTCTGTGATGAGGCCACCCAGGTAATGTAGACTTTCTTTGTCATTAAAATTATTCTCATCTAGTCATTTATTATGCAGAAACAATCCAGATCATTCTGATGGGGCAGCTGTGTTTCTCCTTCACGGCCTCTGTGAATACACACTAATGGGTTAATCTGCGCCTGAGCAGAGCAGTCTCGGAAACTTCCACAGCTTTAAGCACTTGGTGCCAGCACCTCCCCTACACCGGCTATATAACTCCACCCCCGGCACCCAGCCCTCAGTTCTTTTTTCGACCTCCGCTGTAGCAGCAGCTTCGTTCGGAACTTCGCAAGTAAAAAACAAATTCTGTTTCTTATCTTTCCTTTCTTTGACCTCCCCTTGTTCTTTCTTCTAAGTAACAAGTTGTTTCTTCTGCCTGGGGGAAGAGCACCAGCCGGCGTTAGGTATTCTTTGTAAAAGCTTTACAAAGCCGGCTTTGGAGCCCTCAGGGCTTTTCTCTTAAAGAAATAAGGTCTCTTTTACCTTCTTAATAAGGCTACCCCCAGGCTCAAGAGCAACAGCTTTCCACCTGTTTGCAATCTTCCTCTTCATGTCAAAAAAGAAGAGGACAGCTTCTGAGCTTTGCCCTTGGAAGAAGAAAGGGCCCCCTGTAGCTCCAGTTGCCGTCCCTGCCTGTCAGTGATTCTCCTGACTGGGGTAAAAGCCTCTGTGGAGGTTGGCGCAGAACAGCCCTCTTGCATCAAGGGGCTTGTTCATACAGCTGTTTAACCGGCAGTGAGTTGGGCGTCTGATGCCCTGCCCTTGGAAGAAGAAAGGGCCTCCTGCAGCTCCTGCCGCCATCCCCGCTTGTCAGTGATTCTCCAGACTGGGGTAAAAACCTCCGTGGCGGTTGGCGCGGAACAGTCCTCTTATATCAAGGGGCTCGTTCATACAGCTGTTAAACCTGCAGTGAGTTGGGCGTCTGATGCCCTGCCCTTGGAGAAGAAAGGGCCTCCTGCAGCTCCGGTTGCCGTCCCCGCCTGTCAGTGATTCTCCTGACCGGGGTAAAAGCCTCTTTGGAGGTTGGCGTGGAACAGCCCTCCTTCATCAAGGGGCTCGTTCATACAGCTGATAATTCCGGAGAGAGTTGGGTGCCGAGGCTGAAGATGTTCTGGCAACATACGGTAAGCTTTGCCTTTGGGGAAGGAAAGGGCCCCCTGCAGCTCCACTGCCAGCCCCACCTGTCAGTGATATTCCAGACTGGGGTAACACCTGTTTGGTGGTTTGGCATAAAACAGCCCTCATTTATCAATGGGCTCATTCGTACAGCTGCTGTTCCCAGAGACAGCTGGGTGCCAAAGCAAGAGCTTTCTGGCAACATTTGGCAGCCCTAGCTTTGCCCTTAAAAAAGGGGGGGGGGCCTGCAGCTCCCACTGCTAGCCCCGCTAGTCAGTGATATTTCTGTCTAAGGTAGCGCCTCTTTGGTGGTTTGGCATAAAACAGCCCTCATTGATCAATGGGCTCGTTCACACAGAAGCCTGCGGCCCCACCTCAGCCGCTAGCACCAGTGTAGGCTCATTGGGAAAGGACTCATAGGAGTCAACCCAGGAACCCTGCAGCTGTCAGGTACACCTGAGTAATTTTCCTCAAGAGGGTCCTATCACGCCAATAAGTTCGTGCAGGACCAGTCCCCTTTATCCGGTATAGGAGCTATGAGCCTTTTCCGCCACCTTTTCTGCCGCCACTGCCGCCCCACTCCACCTGGCACTATTCTGAGCCACGAGCTAAGGAGTGCTTTGTGCCTCCACCTACACCTCAAAGGTTTAGTGCTCCCTCGAACTTGGCTCCGGCAGCAAAGCGTCCGCGAGTTTGACTGAACTCGCTTTTAACCCATTCAGCCTTCTCTGTCCCGGCAACTGTATTGAGGCTGAGCTTGGTCAGGCTCATGCTAGGAAAGATTTCTCCCCTGATCGTCAGAGGGACTTACCTTATTCAGGATTGGGACTCATATGAGTCAGAGGGGGAGGAAGATTTTCCAACCAATCTTCCTACACCCATATGAGTTGCTGCAGATAGTCACCCTCCTTTACTGTTAACAGGTAAAGAGTTCTTTGGTCGGCGTTTTATTTTCTGGCCGCCATGTAGCCAATTGCTCCACTGCCGTGGGTGCTTATCATCACCACTTATGGAATTTGGCATTGCCCATTCTGCAGGTAGCTCCTGTGCACCTTTAAAGTTAATGCCTCCCATGTCACTAGGAGGCAATGGGGCGGGCGCGTCACGAGCGCATTGCTGCTCGACATGCCTTAAAACCAGCATCCAAACAACTGGCGGGTCGAGGACCTACCGTTTGTTCGTGTAGGACTTTTTAGTCAGAAGACTGCTGTTATTCTTGATAACCTGCTCAAGATCCGGAAGGCAGCACGGTCATTTGCGGTGTAACAACCGCAAGTACCTGGTTATGTTCCTACCAGCCTAGGGCATCCTGGGAACATCAAAGGCCTCAACCCCAAAGTTACCAGCCGCCCCCCCCCCAGACATGTGCGCAGGCAGAGCCCTGACCAATAAAACCGCTGGCAAGACCGCAAAACCGAGCAGTCTTTACTGCACCTGACTTCTCTTTCGTTGACCAATCAGTCCATTCGACCCCTCGTCTTTCCAATTGGTGCTCCTTCTCGTCTAACACTTCGGTACTCTCTATCATAGCCACCAGCTATGCCACTGAATTCGATGTACCCCCTGTCACAGGCCACGTTACGGCCACCCCACCCCCAAAAAAGGATGGAGGCCTCTGGCCCACCCTTGATTTTGAAGGCCTGAATTCTTTTATTACTCTATGAAGATCCCGTATGGCTCCCTTGGACTCTGTTATTCACATGGTATGTCCAGGGAGTTGGTTTACCGTAAGATGCTCTTTTTCATGCTGGCATCCGGTCAGACCATCAACGCTTTCTCAGGGTTTCGGTTGGGGGAACCACTGTCTCTTTTGTCAGTGCTAGGACTAAAAGTCAACATAGAGATGTCGACTTTGCAGCCTACACAATGTGTAAATTGTATTAATGCGACTTTGGATGCTTTCTTGAAGCAGGCTTTTTTCCCCCTGACAACAAGTCTGTGAAAATGCATAATTTGTTATGCTCCTTTTCTTCAGGCGCTTGGTTCCCTGCCCTACAGGTCCAGCAACTCCTGGGGCTGATGGCATCTACCACGGCTGAGGATGCGGTCCCTTCAAGCCTGGTTTCTCTCATTCTTTCAGATATCTTGCAACCACCCATCCATGTTGCTCCTGGTGACTCCGGAACTTGCTGCACAACTGGATTGGTGGACACCCCCCCCAACCTACGGATTGGGAGACCCTTTGGTCTCTTGGCCCTGTTGGTTCAATCAGGGGTGGATGCCAGCCCGTCAGGCTGGGGGGGCTTGTCTGCGCCACCATGTTGCCCATGGCCGCCGGCCCACGATAGAAGCTGGCCTGCATCACAATGTGCTGGAGCTCCTGGCAATTACCAAGGCCTTTCGGGCCTCCGAGCCCCTACTCCATGGTCGGGTGGTCCAGGTCGCATCAGACAAAACCACTGCTGTTTAACAAGCAGGGTGGCACTCACTCGTTATGCCTTCTCTTTCACACCATCGACCTTTCAGAATGGTGTTATGCTAGCCACATCTATCCAGTGGCTGTACATTTGGCAGGCGAGAACAATTCCGTAGTAGGCCATCCCAGCAGACTACAGTTCTGCTCTCACGAGCAGACTTTTGGTAACGTCGTCTTTCGCCGCCTCTGTCGTTGATAGGGGACTCCAGGCATAGACGTTTTCGCATCTCGGACGAACAAGAAGTGGGCCATGTTCTGCTCCCGAGCCGGCATCAGCCGCAACTCCCTAGAGGACGCCTTCCTGACAAGTTGGTCATGGGGCCTCCTCTACATGTTTCCACCTTTCCCCCTTCTTCAAAGGACTGTCGTTCGAGTCCAACATGAGTGCGCAAATGTCATGCTTGATCGCCTCGCCAGCCATGGTTCTCGATCCGGCTCCCGTGAGCCACGGAATACATCAGCTGGTCCCTCATCTACTGTCTCGAGACGAGGGTCGGATATTTCATCCGGACCTCGAGTCCCTCTACCTGTCGGCTTGGAGACTTCCCTGTCGGTAACAGACATGCTCGATCATGCTCGCAAACCTTCTACCACCTTGACCTACTCCTATAATGGGTAGGCATTCTGTCACTTTGCATCAAGACGACATTTGCCTACTAGGCCAATGTCTCTGGACGCACTCCTTCAGTTTCTCCTTCACCCGTTTCACCTGGGACTGGCCCATTCTACCTGCAAGCTATTTCTCCGAGGCCTGGAAAATATGAGCCCTGCCTATAAGACCACTAACACCTCAGTGGTCTCTCCAATTACTTATTCGGCGGGTTATGAGGCCTCCCTTCAAGCCCTTCGCGTCAGCATCGCTTCGCTTGCTAACTCTCAAGACTGCCTTTCTCCTGGCGATACCCTTAGCTTGCAGGGCTGGAGGACTGGCTACACTAAGAGCAGATCCTCTTTTCTGCAAAGTAACCTTACGGCCAGACCTTACCTTCTTGCCTAAGGTATTTTCTGCCTTCCATTTGAACCAGCCAACTGTCCTTCCTGTCTTCTTTCCCACACCATCTTCACCACTTGAGACAGCTCTGCACGCTCTAGACGTGAAGTGTGCTCTGTCATATTATGTGCATCGCACGACCACTTTTCGTGCCTCACAGCGTCTCTTTGTCACCTTTGCTGGCTCCTCCTTCGGAGCACCGGCTTCCTCTCGGACCATCTCTAGATGGATAGTCAAGACCATCCGTCTTGCCTATAACTTGGCGAAGACTCCTCTTCCAAAATCAGTGAGAGCTCACTCTACTAGAGCTGTAGCATCCTCGATAGCCTTTCTCAGTGGAGTGAACATCGCGGATGTCTCCCACGCTGCCACATGTGCCACTCCGTCTACCTTCATCTCGCACTACCGCCTGGATGTCTGGCCGAAGGCTCAGGCGGCGGTAGGTCAAGCTGTCCTGGCGTCTGCACTTTTGTGACGTCCCTCCTGGTTAGTCAGCTTGCCAGTCATCCATTAGTGTGTATTCACAGAGGCCACGAAGGAGAAAGAAAAGTTACTTACCTGTAACTCTGGTTCTTCGAGTGGTCCTCTGTGAATTCACATGTCCCGCCCTCCTCCCCGCTGTCCGTCACGTGTGCCATTGCATGTTGGGCAGCGGCGGTCAGTTCCTTAGAACTGAGGCCTGGGTGCCGGGGGCGGAGTTATATAGCCGGTGTATGGGAGGTGCCGGCACCAAGTGCTTAAAGCTGTGGAAGTTTCCGAGGCTGCTCTGCTCAGGCGCAGATTAACCCATTAGTGTGAATTCACAGAGGACCACTCGAAGAACCAGAGTTACAGGTAAGTAACTTTTCTTTACTTTTATTTACCATGCTTTATCATTAATTTAAAATCTGATGCCATGATAAGTTGGAAATATATCTGGTCAGATTCATGCTGGTAATACTAGGAGTCTGTAAACTCTATGTTTAAGCTCTTTTGAATATAACGGGGCTTATTTCAGAGTAGATGTAGAATCGCTGTGTAACTTAAGATGACACATATACCAGCTAAAACCCCTCATATTTGCTAGTTAGATTGTAGCTATTATAGTGATTATGCATTAATAAAAAACAGAAAAGCTGAAAATATCATCATTCTATCTCCCAATACTAAAAAAAAAAAAGCCTTGTTAAAATAAAGGCTTTGTGAACATTGAAAATAATAGACACTGGTACTTTTACATAAACAAATTAAATTAAACATATAGGTACTGTCTCAAGGGTCCCTAAAACTCTTGTGTCTGTTATGGCACAGAGGTGCCATATTACTGCTTGAGTTGCATGCATTTGAAGGAAAGCTTTTGAAGATAATGTTATTAAAAAGAGTGAAACGATTCTAGAGGAACTGTAGCTTAAGCAACACTCTTCATATCTATTGGTCTATTTGTCCAAAATGTGGTATTTTATCCTAATAATTCACATGATTAGATCAGGTTCATTTCTCCAGGACATGATCCAAGCAAGAATTTGAATAGCAGACATATATTTAGTCCTGAAGTCGATAATAGCAATCTCAGTTGTGGTGATGCAACATCTAAAAGTCCTGTGTATTGGATCAAAAATTGCTCTACAAAATCAGAATGATTCACGTACAGCGAAAGCCTTTATTATATAGCTTTAAGAAATCAATACATGAAAATTATTTTCTTTATCATGAACTGAATAGTTATTAGCTCCTGCTCCAGAATGGCCATAGCTCTAATTATGACGTGAACCAGACTGACTGAAATCTTATTGCTTAACATAGTAAGTTGCTCTAGAGTTGGCCTATTGAATCAGTGGGGAATTTGGTAAGTCAGCTCCCCTGTAAGTTCCATTGATACAAAATGGCTTATCCTAGTTGCAACTTGCTAGGCTAGGGTTAGTTGCAATGAGAATAGTCCCACTTGAATTAATGGAACCTACAGAGGAGTTGACTCACTACTTCCCCATTGAGTCAGTGGGCCTGCTCCAGTGTGACTTACTGCACTAAGCAACAGGATTTTAGTTACTGTAATTAAAAATAGGAAATTTATGCAATATAAAATGTAACTGATAACACTTAAAGCAAAAATCTATTTTACCAAGTATTGTGGGTTTGCCCAATGTTATGGGTTGTATTTGATTTTCTTAGATCCCTCTTCCTTCTGTGCCTCCCCATCTGCTGGAATGGGTTGATTGATTATTCAGAACAATGTGGGAGATAATACAGGAGCTACAGGCAAAAGAGGGAATTTGCAAAAGTTGTGTCCTTCTGCCTGCTGTTCTTGGAGCAAGGAGCATTCCATGAGGGGTACAGTTAGGTACAGTCTTCCCACTTCAGAAGCTTAAGTAAAAATGTGAAGTCATTGCACTGAAATTTACCTTGTATTTTTGTGATGGTGGAGAAAAGTTTTATGCATCGCTTATTTTATATATCATGTGTGGCAGACATGGAATGGAGTCTCAATCACAGTAAGAACGGGCTGAACAACTTCTGTACCCAGTGCATGCTCAGTGATGCCAACATATCTCCCTCTGGAATGCAAATAAAAACACACACAGCATGCCTTCCATCTGGACACTCAGCAATACTGTCTCCTTGTGAATAGGTTGGCCTTACCTGTGCTCAGCCTGGGAAATAAAAAAAAACACAGTTAAGACTGGGACATTGTAGACCTATTGTATTTCTGCCATAGACGGTGATGGTACAGAATCAAGCACATGGCCAACTGATTATACCCATTTGATGACTAATTCCAGAGTGGTTACTATTTTCATCTTTTGCAGCCTTTCAGTTGTCAGCAAATTGTTTTATTGTATCTTAAACAGCAATATGTTTTGTTTTGTCTTTCAGTATCAGATTCTGGAAATACTTCAAAATGCTTCATATATCACTAAAGCTGCCTATGAGTTAATAAGAGACCACAGCCTATTAACTTGGATATTATCAGTTCTGGAGAAAAGGTACAAAAAAGATTTTTCACAGCTCAGTGCTAAATACATAATTCCTTTCTTGTACATTTAAAAGCAAGCAATTTTGTGAAATTGTTAGGTGTTTACAGAAGAACATTGTAGGACATTAAAAGAGCCTAAACACTTCTTTAACATCTCCACAATGTTAGGAAACCAGTATTTCAAATCAGACTTCAAACCTTGCATCAGATCCTTGACTCGGTTGAAATGTCAGCCTATAAAGTTTACTTGTAACTTAATATTACCATGAACCAAAGTGTCCCATGAGCAGGGGGTTGGACTCGATGGCCTTGTACGCCCCTTCCAACTCAATTATTCTATGATTCCGATACAGTGGTTCTCTACTTTGTGCCCCTTGTATGTTTTGGAAAGCACTTTTTATTACATGTGCACCCTACCTATTCAGTTTTATGTTTAGGCAGACAGTGTGGCATTTGATAAGGTTATGAAATGCAGTGATAATCAGGATTAAAGTTAGTATGGATTCATTAAAAGCCTAATCAGTTACTGAGAAAAGTGAAGGTCCAAGCTTGTCTTCTTCTCTTTGAGAAAAAAATGCAAATGTCTTCAAAAGGCTAATTTCCTTATATAAAGGTTGCACACAATAAAGATACTTTATGGAATATTTTATACTTCTACGAAAAGAAATGTAAACAACCATGTGTCTGCTATTTTGTTGTGAAACACTGCTGCTGAAGAGTGCTTTATTGCTTAGTTACGCCGACAATCTTTAAAGCACATATTATCCCTGTATGAAATAAAGAAAAAAGATTCATTTTTCCCTTGAAGTTTTAATTCCTAAAATCTAGTTGAAGAAAGATGCTTTTTCCACACCATTTTTCCAAATGGCCAGAAAAAAAGGGGGGTAGCCTCTTGTTTCTTTCTCCACATGAGGGTTGCCGTGGGTGGGTGGGGGGCATAGTTGGCAGCACAGAAGGGCAGCAGATCTCCTGCTGCAGAGGAGAGCTTATTGAGCCCTGCTTTCATAGCAGTGAAAGACAGGTTTAGGATTTTGTGAAGTTAGCTTCTTGAGATTGGCAGTGCTGCAAGAAAATGAGAGGAAGTTTAAAAGATTTCCTTCGCTGTGCAGGAAACCAAGATTTGGTGTTTTTTTTCTTTGTTTACTGTACTTATATACTGATGTATAAATGAAATGAAATGCTTTTTGCAAGCAAAATAATGTTTAAATAAAAATGTGTTTCCCTTTTTGTTTATACTTCCTAGGTTTCTAGAAAACAAGATATTAAACCATGTGATTTCCTTAGTCCATACTCTTTGGGTAACCAATTTAGGAGATAAGCAAAAGTCACTTGGAATACTTAGCAAGAAGGAGCTACAGAAGGACCAGAAATTCCTTCCTCTCCAGCTTATCAGCGAATTTCTCCACATTTTGATCATGCTTCTTAAACACATTCGGTGAGTATCTTCTGCTATTTTCATGTAGTTGTAATACCATTTTACATTGTGTTTTCATACTGCTCTTGAGTTTTTGTAATCCTTGAAAATGAGCCCTTTGCTTTTAATTGCAGCTAACAAGTTTTTTTACTCTCCCCGTTTGTTGTTTCATCCAAGCAGGAATTGCATTGATTATCACTTGCTTCCTGAAAAATATTCTTTAAAACAGTGTCTAGAATCCTGTTGGTGCAACTTACGTTATGGAAGGCTAATGATGTCACCAGCAGCTACAGTTTTTTTGAAATTAAACTTTTCTAACTTCTGTCCCAAAGCTCCTGTGTAATCCCTTTCATCCTTGGGAAACTATGGGGGAAGGTGCAGCCTGGGAGGGCAATCTTTTAATTCTGAAAACTGCTACTGCTGTTAAAGTCACCCTGGCAGTGGCAGTTTTTTGTAATTAAAGACTTCCCTCTCCTTTCCCATGGACCCCAAGGCTTCCCAAGGATGAAAGGAATAACATGGGAGCCTCAAGAGTTTGGGGGCAGAAGTCAGAAATGTTTAATTTCTGAAAATTATCACTGCTGCTGATGCCATCAGCCTTACATAGTATAAGTTAAACTAAAAGAATTTCAGCAACTAATTTTAGCCATTATTTGTATTAAATAAATAATCTTAGCTAATACTGTTGTTTTTTTAATCTTTCAATCTGCAAAACAGGGCCAGCTTGGATACTGCTAAGTTGATTCAGTTTTTCAGCACATTACGTTCTGTGTTAGAATACCGCCTTGTAGTTATTGAAGCCTTCAAAGATATGGGCAGATTCACCGTGAATGAGCATGTCCTTTCAAACAGAGATGTTCTGCTTATCTTACACAAGTGGAGCATAATTGGGAAAGATGTGGAACTCCAAGATGATCTGCAAGCAGTTGCACAACAGTATAAAATCAAAGAATTGCTTAGTAAGTTTTAAGCTCACTATTGGTTTAAGGTAGATCATTTGCTTTCTCTTTGAATTCTATCAAGGCAAATATTCTTGAGAACCTCTAGGAGCCAGAATCAAAAGTAAAATTAATATATTTTAAATTGTGTTTTTAATTTATGTGTTCTTAATTTCATCAGTCATGTCCCAGCCAATAGAATTTTAGGTCTCAGTGGCTGAAGCCCAGTAGTATGTTGCAATTAGAGTAGGCCCAATTAATCTGTAGGGATTTGGTGAGTCAACACTTAAATAAATTCAGTTGATTCAATGGGCTTACTCTAATTGTGACTTACTGTTGGATTTCAGCTATTATTTTAGGTACAATCATTTGCATAATTGTAAGGCTTTTCTGTTGAAAATAAGTTGAAGTGTTTAATTGTGCTAACCTACATACTAATTCTGTCCATGGGTACAGTATTACCACATTTGTGAATTCTGATGTAGCTTGTTCCTAAACCTTTTAAGTATTTAGATTTCACTGCTACTGAAAAAAATAAAAGTCAAAGCTCAAAACAGACACTTGCACTTACAAATAAGTGTCCCAGATATCTCCCAAATCAATATTCCATCCACTTGTTGAGACACCATATAACACAGAATAACTAGGATTACTCTGTATTTTACTTCTAGTACCTGTCTGACTCGTTTCAGATGTACTCATATTATTGTGTAAAATGGTAATCCCCAATAATTATTATTCACATGTCCTTTTTAAAAAATGAAAACAAGTGGTAATTGCAACTTTTGGTTACTGCTGATCTCATATGCCAGCGTAGCATAGAAAATAGAGCCTCTAATAGATTAATCTTCTTCCTGCCTAAATCTTCATGGGGAAGGGATAACTAAAGAAGGCATGTGTGTGGCATCAGATTCTGTATTAGTTTGGGAACATAGGAAACTGTCTTATACTGAGTTTTACCATTAGTCCATTTAGTCTGGTATTGCGAACTGCCAGAGTCTCCCTAGGATTTGAGGCATGCTTCTTTCCCTTCCCTGTCAGGAGACTCCTGGTAGCCTCCCACCCACATACATCAGTGAAAACCTTTCTCTTCAGCCAAGCTTTCCCTCAATGACTGGCTGCCTGAGTGTGATCTTTTTAGATGCATCACTGCTTTGACTGTGTTTTTAGTATTGCTTGTGTTTCCCATTCCTAGGAGGGGTATTTTGTTTGTTCCTTTTTAATATTTCTATACTTAGCATTTTTAGCTTTAAATACTGACTTTTAATGATGTACAACACCTTGTATACTCATTGTTTTTTCTTAAATATTGTACTTTTCTAAAGAGAAAGGTGGGGTATAAATAAATTAATTAATAAAGACTCTCCAGTCCCAACCCTACTTAATTTTACAAGATCAGATAAACTCAGGGTTGGTATAGCATTTCTTGTCCAAACTCCTTTTTTTTAAAGAAGCGCTTGAAGAATATCGAATAAATTGCTGCCATTAACACTAATTTTAAAAGCCAGAAAGTATAATAATGTTTTATTTGAATTATATTATTAGCTATAATTGATGTAAAATTTGTGGAGTTCCAGTTTTCACAAGGTAACTGTTAGTATAAGTTTGGGCTTTTCAGTGACAGGATATTTATCTTGTTGCAATTTATTTGAATGTTTAACATTAAGTTATAAATACAGTCTAAGAGTAGCTGATTCTGTGCAGCAGCATCACTAAAATCTATTCTTCTCTGCCTCATTAATAGTTTTTTAATTATTAATCTTTTCCTCATTCCCCTAGAAACTATTTTGTTTTGTTATTATAATATTGTAAATGTTTGTTTGCTTTCTTCTACCACAGAAAATATTAAAGAAAAAAACAAATCAGAGATACGTTTTCAAACATCAGCCCAACACTTTCAGAAGACAAAGGAAACTGAAAGAGAGAAAGAAACCGCTTCTGATTGGAAACAGTTTCATTTAGAAGAATGCAAATCTACTCTAAGATTTGTTCTTATCCACTGGGAACCTGTATTTCTGGATAAGGCTTTAAAACATCAAAAAGAGCAGAACAGATATGACAATCCTAGTCTTACATATAAGATTGCTTATATAGTATTGAAATGGCTTGTTAAGTCCCACATTGGCAGCACATTCGACATACAGCATGCACTTTTTATATTTAGATGGTTTAAAAATAATGTTTTACAAAACAGCACAGTGGTAGAGGAGATTCTTAGAGATGGAGCATTGAAAAGTGGCATGTTTAAGATTTATAGCAGCATCTGGAATGCCTATGAAGAGAAGACTGTGGAACTAAGTGATGTCACTCTGCTTAATGGGATTATGTTTGACCTGCTAGATTCTCAGGATGTCACAAAAAATGACTTTCATGAAACTGTGAAAAAGTTTTGCTGTTCTGCCATGACAGAGGAAGACACAATGAGGAAAGGTAACTTCTTTTATTTTCATAAAGCACATGGGAATATATCTATACCTATATCTATATCTATCAATCTGTCTATTTATCTGCTACTCTACAATACTACTTTACTTCTAGAATAAATCAACAGATAACACGGTCTTCAAAATTAACTGAGAAATTAAATAAGCTCAATACGCTTAAGTATAAATTAACAGCAGAAGCAAAGGTTTCAGCCTCTGCTATAGCATTCTTTCTCCTATTTTAAATGGGTACTGTCTTGGACATCTATTAATGAAAGATGGATCAGTATTGGGAGTAAAGGGAGTTATCAGAGTGAATGATCAAATATTCTGCTTCAGTAGAGGCATAATGGAAACTGTGTTGTTTAAAATATGTAGAATACACAGAGGGTGGAAATTAACTTTTTAGAATTTGACTTTAATTATCTTTTCTTCTTCTTTTAATTTACAAGCTGCAAGTATGTTCCTCACCTCTATTTATATTGGAGACATCTGGCTGGGAGCAAAGCAACCACATTTGTTTGTAACTCATGTTAAACTGATATGTGAAGCAACAGATATGAAGCCAAAGTATGACTGGAAAATGTGGGACCGTGAAAAAGCTATGGTTCTTCTGTGCAAAGAGATTTACTCATTGTTAATTCTTCACCCTACTTTTAAATCCTAACTGTCATGTATGTGCCATGCTTTTCTAATCTCTAGTTTTTAAAACATATTATGTAAAGTGTCTACAGGAAATTATTTTAATACCTGTATTTTCTATTTCTGTATAAGAAACATTAAAGTGCTGTAATTTTGAAGCTATTTTTTAAAATATATATATATATATTCTACCAGAATTTGTCATAGCTTCGTTTTACTACGTTCCTAAATAGGCATCTACTTCAAAGGAGAGGCAAAAAGTACTTGACATTAGAATAGTTGGTTGTAAGTTAAATTATTTTACACTAAAGCAAGCATAGGATAGAATAGTGTTAACATATTGTGCTGCAATACCCCACTCCATTTATTCATAAATGACTATCAGAGAATGACAGGTTGATAAACAATAACTATAACAAAAATGGCAATGCAACCACAACAAAACAGCATTAAAAGGCAATAAACAATATAACACAAGTGAACTGACTAAACAGAAATGTCTGAGCAAACACAGAAGTGTTGATGTGATGCTAATTGATTGCAAAATCAGCAGTAACCCGAGTTCTGTGGGGAGGGTATTCTATTAACAGCTTTTCCAAATTGTCACTTATCAAGAAGATGATATTTGGAAAAACAGTCTCCCTGGTTGATCTTAAGACCAAGCAAGTTGCTATAGAGAGAAGCATTCTTTCAGCTATGGGATGCTGCTGGGTCTCTCGGGGTTTTGTTGTTCAGCAGCAGCACTTTGAATTGGGTTCAGAAGCAAATAGGCAACTAGTGCAGCTCTCTTTAAATCTACAGAATTTGATTTTTATTTTTTGCTATGGATGAAATTTGGTAGTAGGTTGCAGCTAGAGAAAGCCCATGGAATCAGTGGGGATTTCTTAATTCAGCATCTATACAATTTCCAGTAATTCAATGGGCCTACTTCTAATAGTAACTTGTTACTGGATTTCATTCTCTGTCTTTTTCATATATTGTAACGATCACATTCTACTCCAGTTGAAGATATTAAAGGATGAATGTCATGAACAGACTGTCCCTAGCCAGAAATGATCACGGCTAATAAAAGTACCTCTGAGGCCGCTTTTTTGTTGTTATGTGTCAAGTCGGAACCGACTTACAGCAATCCTAACAGGGTTTTCAAGATAAGTGAGATATTTTAAAAGTGGCTTTACCAGTTCCACTCTCCCATTGAGTTTCATAGCTCAATATCCACTACACACTGGGTATCCTAGAGGTGACTTAGGCCACCAGTAATAAAACTAGATCCAGCAGTAACCCAATTCTCATTCAAGGTGAATAAGCTATATACTCAATTTGTAGACAAGACAACCAACTACCGACAAGAGCTGTCTTGTCAGAATTCAACTTCATTTTAAAATAAAACTGGTAAATTCCTTAAAGTAAATTAAATGGTATCATACTTAATAGTAATTATAAGTATTTCTTTTTTGGTATAGGTATAAGTACACTGTATTATTGAATATTGAATTGCCAGAGTGCTAAAATGCTTCAGAGGGCTTACATTCTAAATCCTAAATACCAAAATAGTATATATGAGAAAATTTGTTTTTATGGAGTTTTTAATATCAGCTTCAGCAAATCAGCACACCTGATTTGCCTTAGCAGATTGCAAACACTAAGATAATTCTTCCTTTAAAACTAGGAATTCAATTATTTAAAAAATGTCAGACATACAACCCAATGAAATATTTCCAGGTTAGTTTGCCATTTCTACTTACATTACAGAAAACACTATAGAAAATAATCTACAGTTTAAATTACTAAAGGATTAGTGAAGACTGGTCATGCCCATATTTGTTTTAAGATTTTAAATTCAACTCTGAAATGCTCATTTTTCTATATTACACCTAAAGTAACTACTTGATTTTATTCATTTAATAACTTCCCTCTGTAAGCAAGTGTTCTGAACTGATTACTTTCAAGACGATGCTTCCAACTCCGCATTTCAGCTTTTAAAGTTTAAAGCAAAAGTACAGTGCACGTTTCAACTGTGATGATTCAAACCGTATTTCTCAAATTATACAATGACCTACTATTTGAACAGATCCCTTCTATTTTTTCCACTTGATCATCTACAGAAGTTGATCTGGCATGATTAAAGTATTTTGACGAATATTGAATCCTTTTCTATGCTCTTCCATTCCTGTGAATAAATTAAATTAAATTACAGAATGCTACATTGCCATAAATATAACTACGCAAGTGACACAGACTTTCAGTAATAGCTTATACCCAACACAGAAGTCAGTTTATTTCTTTGTTTATTTTGTTTTATGCATTACACTTGAACCCCAACTTTGCTTCCAAGAGTTCAAAACAGCATAATGGACCACCCTTCTTTTTTTCTCACAACTACCACATGAAATTGGTATGGCTGAAAAGTATTTGAAGGCAGTCAAGGGAGCTTCATGCCTGAGTAGTGACTTGAAACTAATCTGCAATTTCATCACTCTTAGCTCCAGAAAGTTAAAGTCCAATAATACTGGAGAACCACAACCAAGCTGCCCCTTTCTGTTCTACTACATCCTCCCTGCCAATGTGCACCTGAAAAGGAACATTGTTCATCTGTATAGTTTACTGAGGTGGAATGGCAAATCAGACCAAAGCCCTCTGAAAACTATGGCTTTTCAAACCTGTCTCATGTACAGGAATTCCACAGTTCTACTCTGTGTGCATGTGTGTGATGTCCCAATAGTTGTAACCACCTTATGGTAATTCTAAGGGCATTCAAGGTAACTGAGATATTTAAGAAGTGGTTTTACCAGTTCCACTCCCCCTTCCCGAATTTTCATGGCCAAGCATCAATTCAAATCCAAGTCTCCTGAGTCCCAGTCCATCATTCTATCCACTACACCACACTGGGTATCCTACTCTAAATAGAACTAAGTCTACATTTAACCAACAACATTTCTTAGCCATATTTTCATGTCACAGAGAATACGCATCTTTATACATTTCCTTAAAAGATCCAAGTAAAGGCTTTATAATATGCAGAAATTTGAGAAAAAAACCCAGTTATGCCAATTACCACCTGAAATCTCTCAGAGAAAGTGTGAGTGAAAGGTGTTACAGAAGGCAAAAGGCTAACTCAGACAATGGTTTCAGGCATCATAAAGCACCACAGAACAAAAAAGCACCTTACTTCTTTGGTGTATGATCCAGCCGAGATATGTAGAACAAAATGAAGAAAAGAAATGCCACAAAAGAAACCAGTCCAATCCAAAAGGCAATGACAATTGAATCTGTTGAAAGAAACATCATAATAACAAATCTGACAGAACTTAAGAACATTTAATACATGTTTTTCTTACTAAATAGTTTTACATTCAATGCTGCTTTTTCTGTGGGGAATTGAGATATGGTGATTGGAATTATACAGCTTTTATTAATTTGTAAAAATTCAAACAAAATATATATTTTTCTACATTGGTGTATTACAGCCTTCTCGATTAGTTTTCTAACGTCATTGAGCCAGTTGTTGTTCTCTATCTATAAAAATTAAATCTTATTCTGGCTGTTCTAATCTATTTTAATCCATGCTACATTCCTTCCAATTAAAGAAATAGTTTAATTCTACATTGAAAAAGTAAAATGTAGGACTATTCAGATGAATACCAAACCACTGCCTAATCAGCATACCATTCAGATGTATTTGAAAGAGGGGGCCTGTTTAAATGTGTAACACTGTACAAGTCTGTCATTTAATACAAAGAATAAAATCCGATCAAGTATTTGAATAGATACTCTTTAACAAAAACTGAAATATTCAGTTGGGTCTAAACGTGCCATGCTAAAAACAGACCAAATGAAATCAATGGGATTTATATTAGTCTGGATTAAATTAAAACTCATTGATTTCAAAAGTTTTACTGTTAAGAGCCTAGACTGTAATTTTTTATCTACTCAACCTGGAAGCAATTCTCATTTAACTCTGAGTAAATGTGCAAACATTTGCACTGCAGTTCTAGATCCAAGCTAATTAAAATTTAAAAGAAACAGTTTAATAATATTTAGAGTCCATTCATGTACATGCATATTTGGGAATAAAGTTTACTGAATTGACCAGAGCCCCTAAGCAGATATGCATAGGACTAGATACTTAATTTGGTACTGACTGCCAGCAAATGATTAGGTAATAAAAATTAAAACCCTAAAATCTAAAGGAACTATTTCCAGGCAGAAAACAGGTCTCCACATAGATGAACAGATGGTACAGCCATAAAAATCTACTGTGGAAGAAGGGATGTCTGCAATTTCCTGCACTGGGCCCACCTTAGTGTGTGAATACCATGTTCTGTAATAAAAACATTTTACATCTGAAAGGTTCACACTTTTATTTTAGTTACTTTCCCTTTTTGTATAAAGATAAAATAGCAGTACTTACATCTGTTTGCCTCCAGCTTATTGGCATCAACAGGAAGAATGTCCAAATAATCCATGTAATATTCAAAAGACCAAATATAATCAGATATATTTGTCTGGTTAGCCATAGTGGTAGTATCTCACAGGCAGCTCAGAATTCTAACCCTGATGCACAATTATGTTAAAAAGTCCTTAGCTGTTCACTACAAAAGGTTGTATAACAGTAAATTACATTTATCTGACTGGTTCTCACAGAATGCCTAGATACAGGACTGACCTTCATTTCTGTTTTGACGATTGCTGCCTCATGTCAAAATGACACATGATCATTCCTTGTGAGGCTGTAGTTCAGTCTTGTTATCTGCAATGTATACAAAGGAGAGAGCATAGCAGTCAAACTAATTAGTTCATCATCATTCTCTGTGTACTTTCTGCATTTCAATTTCCTTTTATTCATTTAAAGCTCACCTTCCCCAACTGTATACACATTCATTAGCTGCTAGGGAAAGCACTTGATACATTTGAAGAAGTGAATTGTAGTCTGTGAATGCTTATGCATAATACAATTGTCTTTATGTTGCATGGGACTATTCTGCTTCAGTGCTGCAACTGTGTAATGTGGTTTGGCACTACTGTGGGAGAAAATAATGCCAGTGAAGGATGCTCAAGACACATTGTTGCCCAAGTTAAAGAAAAGACCAAGACAGCACCCACCACCTTAAATTGCAATAGGTAAACAGAAGTAAACTGGACTGGACTGAATTTTACTTCAGTACAGTACTAGTGACAGGACACAATACCTGAGAAATAACAAGTCATTTTAGGACTCCACAGAAGGGAATAGCTGGGAAGCTCAGAAGCTGTCACTTTTGATGGAAATCTCGATGCTACCAACCCTGCTGCTAACAGGTGGCTGGGCAACAGTAAATAACACTGCTGCGACAGTGCTTTTAAGGATTTCTAAACTATAGTAACAACATTCTTGCTTTTTGTCATCTACATACTGCTGCCATCTCGGTTCATAAAATCCTTCAGAATACACGCTTTGTTAGAGAAGGCTGGATACGTAATTCAGCAACAAACACAAAACAAAGGCCAAAAAAATGTTTTATTTTGTGTTTCTTGCTGACTTGCTTACACAGACTAACATCGCTACAACTTGGATACATAATAGAAATCAAGCAACCCTGCCCTACATTTACCGACTCTTTTAGAGACAACCAAATTAAAAAAAAAAGTACTGTGGCACCTTCGAGACACGCATGTCTATTCCTGCGCGAGCTTGGGTGGAGTGAAATCCACTTTTTCAGGTCTTTAAGGAAATGGAGCTCAATTCAAGAAAAGAACAAAACACTGAACTAGTTCCCCGCAGTTGATTAAATGCGTGGAGTGGGAAGAAGGGTTTTTGTTTTACAGCCTGTCTTTTTTTATTCCCCCCCCCCCCCCGTTCTTTGTATTTTACAATGTGCTTTTATTATTTTTGCTTTACTTTCTGTACACCACCCAGAGCAGCAATTTGCTGGATGGGCGGTATAAAAACTAACTAAATAAATAAACAAACTATATGAACCAAGTCTCAAAACTGTTATCTTATTGAAAGCAAAAAATGGTTACTATTCTATCAGATTCTATTCAGCTTTACTCGGAAGCAAATCCCACTGAATTCTCGTCCCTTGAGACAGAAAACAGTCACAAGACAGCGATGACAGCCTCATTAACAGCCTTGGCGGTCTTTTCCCCAAGCGCCCCTGCGAGGAGCCGCCCCCGCCGCCCGCGCCTCAGAAGAGCGGGCGCAGGCGCAGAAAAGTTCGGAACAATAGGGACTCCTTTCTCTTTTCAGAAAGGGAAACGAGAAGGAGCATTTTTTGTGCTAGAGTGTCACCGCATAGAGGGGCTATTTCCGGGATTGGTGCAAAAAGAGGGGAGGGGAGCGGCGCGGGCGGCTTGAACGAGAATGGCGGCCGTTCCAATGGAAGAGAGCTCGTTGTCCTCGGCGGTGCCCCCCGCGAGTCCCCCTGGGGTCGAGAAGAAGGAAGGGCCGGGCGCGGAAGAGCTGCCCATGGTGTTCCTGTGTGCCGGGTGCAAACGCCCCGTCGGAGATACGCTCAGCTGGGAGACCAGCGACGACGACACCGACTGCATCTTGCTGAACAGTGGGTGGCGATGCGCGCGCCCGGTCTGTGGCGCTCGTGCGCGTCTCCCGCTGTTTTGGGGCGCGGGGGAAGGGAGGGGTTCCCTTCCTCGCCGCCCCTGCTCTCTTTGCCCCAAGCGAGAGGCGCTTGCGGCTTGTCTTCCTTCAGGCATGACGTTAACTGTCAGGGCTGACCCAAGACTTTTGCCGCTTGAGGCGGACAAGCCTAAGACTGGAAGGGTGGAGTCAGCGCATTTTTTTTTAAAAAAAAGTAACAAATCTCATTTCATCTCCTTGGTAATAAAAAGAAACAGACGCAGCACCTGAAACATTAACATCTGCAGGAGCTTTTGTGGCGTCTTCAGATGTAAATATGTAACAGGATAGAAATGCTTTAACTGAGAAATAGAAAAGTTTAGATATGTTAAGGTGTGAGATCAGTTTTCATTCTACATGTGTCCGTTGGATGGTGTAGACTCTTGACAGGTATTGTTCATCTTGTAAAACTAGAGCTGAAATATTTAGATCTCACCAAGTGCTGTTGTTTCACTAGAAGAGTACAGTAGCTTATATTTTTAATAAATTTGTACCATGTCCTTTCCCCCCCCCCCTCCCAGCAGAAATATATCAACCTATTTTTGCATTACCTGTGGATGGTGTAAAGGAGCTTGGGAGTATTATGTTCTGCATTCTCCACTGAGTTTTCTATTCTGCTCACTCTACTATTCATATCTTTCAATTTTCAGGTGTGACTCTCAATGTATCAGTGGACAAGGAGCAAAAACTTTCAACCCAAGCAGGTGAATATGGCTGGTAAGTAAACCCTGAAAGTCTCCCAAATGAACCTTGAAATTCTCTTGTAGCAGAATTTTATGTTGGAGTGGTGAACACGCCATTTTGAGGAAGCTAACTTGCACTGTTAACTTACAATGCCTGGGAAGGCTAATATGCACCATGCTTGCCCTCTTTAATAAAGAGAGTAGGGAGTCATCCTGATTGTATTTAATGTTTTAAAACTATTTAGCCTGGAGCTGGTGATATACTTTCACTGGATTCCACTGTTTCGGCAAGTAGAATTGGGGTACGTGTGTGTGATTACTCCTGCAGCCCCATGTAAGCTCCAAAAACTTGGTGTAGAGGATTGGGAATCCCTGTAGTGGGGATGTTGCGGGTAGAAAGAAAATCCCACTGGAATCTTGCAGGAGTGCATTGTTGGATCTGTTTAGGTCTGTTATCTATTCTAAAACTTTGCAAAAAAAACACACCCTGGAATGAAGCATTACAATAAGTGTTTTTTTCGCTGTCCCTTGGAAGTGTGTGTGTGTGTACCTCACGCAAAAATAAAGGAACTTATAACCTAATAAGGCACATTTAAAAACAAAAGACAGAGAATATTGTATATTTCTAAGTAAAAAGCATTATACCTTTAAGTAATCTTTAGCTTTAATTAGAAAGCATGGGAAAAAATCAAAGTTGTTAAAAGTAAAAATATAGTGAAGAAAGTAACTTTCTTAGTCTGTATGTATATTAATAACACAGAGAGAAAAATAATACATTTTCTAAACATTCACCCAGCCATCTACCAGTTAAAATCTATGGAGAAAAGTCCATGATTATTGTTGTTCTTTGATGTATGGTGCCCAAAGTGACAAAGAATTGCAATGATGAGTTAATGAATGTCTTATCTCCCTATATTTATAGCTCTTACCACTTGTTTTCCTTTCCTCTTACCTATAAACAAACCTTATCTGCAGTCTTGGAAGTCCAGATGCTTAAAAATCCAAGAATACTTTTTTTTCCCAATGGGAAATTGGGTTGTTGTTGCATATATATTGTAACTCTGTAATCTACAAGCTAGTGAGCTGCCATTATACTGATAACGATTTTTGTTTTGACAAACCATTTTTGCAGAACTTATATGAACATAGTCCTGTGGATTAAAAAACCTAGAATCTTGGAAAAGCTGAATGTTCCAATACAGTGCATTGGAATACAAAGAGTGCAAACCATCAGACATGCATACATCATATCTGGGTTGAAACAAAACCATCATTCAGTTGCTAGGATTGTTTATGATTTATTGACCTTGCTTAGATGGAGCTAGCTAATTGTTTTGGTACACAATTTTGAAAAACGATAGTAAACTATTTCCAAGCCTCACTTTTAAATATTTTATTTTCAGGGCACCTTTTTTCTGCATTCTCTTAACTGTATTTTAACAGCTTATACACACAAAATTTCAAATATTGACAAGCTTAACCTACTTCATATTTTTAATGAAAATATATCCTCTGTTAAAAATGTGTATCGAGGAATTAGTTTTTTCGGTCTGAAAATGTTTGGCACAATTTGCTTCACTGATACAGGAAATTCTAAATAAGATAAATATGTCTAAAATGGTAAACTAAACATTTTGCTTTACAGCCTGCTTGAAACCTTGTTTTGCTCTGGGTGCAACAAAACACTTGGAAGCATTTACAGATGTACCCCAAGACATCTTGACTATAAACGAGATTTGTTTTGCTTAAATGTTGACTCTCTAGAAAGGTAAGAAGATAAAAATCCTGTTTGCTAATATATTATCTTGGTTATCCTTTATGTAATGAGCTCTTAAGAATGCTCTTAAATCTTGACAGCTTTTTCAATACTTCTCATGTTAGACAAATTTGCCAGTAGTTACTTGATCCACTTTTCTGTTCTGTAAACTAATGGAACATTATTTGGCAGCTCTTCCTCCTCGAAAGAGCATCCCTGCGCCCCCCCCCCCCCCACATTTCTCTGGCCAGTCTGATGTCAGAATTGGCCTTGCTTGCATTCAAGGAGGTATCTGTGAAGGAAATTTCTGTTCATTCTTCTTTACTTCTCCCCCCTCCTTTTCCCCGTCTTTTTGGTGTAAAACAACCACCTCTGCAAAGATAAGATTTTAAAGGTCTATCTATTGCAGCCAACAAAAAATTAACATTTTCTAAGAGAGAAATTAGTATGCACTGCTGAAATCCAGTAGAAAGTATGGTAACTAGAGTTGGTCCATTGAATTGTGACTCAACTTCTGCTTAGGTTCCATTGATTCAGCAGGTTACTCTAGTTGTGACTTATTACATTGTATTGTTGTGTGTGAGACAATTATAGTTACCATGCTTTTTTTTACCAGCCATGGAAATTAACACTTAATCCTTTAATTTTTACGAGGAGATAAGAAGTTTGCAGCTGTTTACATTTAAAAAAACAGATTAAAGATTTTCATTAGCCCTGGCTTTAATTTTCCTAATATCCATTGCTCCAAATTCAAGTGTTTCTTCACATTATACAGAGTAATACAACCATGATGAGACAAAAGGTGCTGCATGCCATTTTTTATGATACATGGTATTGCACTCCATTTGTTACTTCTGTTAGTGTTCATAGTCCAAGAACCATGATGGGTTTGTATACAAATGCATACCTAATCATAGGTATAATGTTTGCAAATTTCTAATAATCATCCCATCTAGTTCTAATACTGGGCTTTGTGGTCCAAGGTTTTTCAATTCAGCAGAAAAACAAGGCTGCCTACAGGTGAAAAACATGGTTTCTGTATACATGGGTATTGATGGGGATGGGGAGAACTCTGAAAATTTGTTGGTGGTTGAGCTGGAAGCCATATTTTAACCTTAACCATTCAGTACTATATTAAACAAGAGGAGACCTTCTCTTTTTCCTCCTGCAACCAAGCAGTATGTGTATTTAAATTCCTGGAAACTTTGTTACAGTACAGTTGGGGGACCTGTGGCCCTCCAAATGAAGTTATACTACAGTTTCCCATAATCCTGGACAATTGATTATATTGGCTAGTATTGATGGGAGTTAAAATCCAACCAACTATAGGGGCATATGTCTGTGCTGTAAATGTAACTGCTCTGACTGGTAAATGGCTCTTCAGCTGAGACACTTTCAAGGTTTTATTGATGCTACATTACTGTCCAATGTCCAAGTTATACTCTAGGGTCGTCTGAACAGAAAGCTGAAACTGACGAAGAACCTCTTACAATTGAAAGTCGGGCTAGCTTAGAAGAATCACTAGGAAGGGTAAGATGATGGTTCTATTTTCAAATTCTGCTTCCCTCTCCCACCCAGCAAAGGGAAAGATTATTATGTAGAGACCATTATTTCCAAAAATCCCACTTATTTATTCAGAACTAAGGTAATCAGGTCAGAAGCCCTAGCAAAAATTAACTATGAGTAGAAAAGACTGTCATATTCAGGTTGTGCATGAAATTACTAATCTCTTCACATGGCATTAGTTGGAGGTATTTATATTAACTTAGTTCCTGACCAGTTACTCATTACAAAATGCTAAAGAGGTTCTTTAGATTCTACTGATGGCGTCTTGATGTGGCAGAAGCAACAATAGGTATATTGTTGTGGTGCAGTGGTTAAACTGCTGTACTGCAGCCAAAACTGTGCTCACGACCCGGGGTTCAATCCCAGGTAGCCGGCTCAAGGGTGACTCAGCCTTCTATCCTTCCGAGGTCGGTAAAATGAGTACCCAGCTCAGGGGGGGGGGGGGAGGGGGGCAATGTGTTGCTTGCATAATTAACTTGTAAACCGCCCAGAGAGTGCTTGAAGCTCTAGGGGGCGGTATATAAGCAGCACACTTTGCTTTTTTGCTTTATATATTTTTATGGATTTGATATCTGTCTTTTTAAATGAATATTAATGTAAACTGATTAGAAATCTGACAGGGAAGAAATCACTTTATTCACTTTATTCAAAATATGGTGTTGGAGGAGAGCTTTGCAGGTACTGTGGATCATTAGGTCAAAAAAGAGGGAATGTAGTCCCAGGATGTCAAAAATGTAATGCTCTTTATTCCAGTATAAAATGTAGACTGATAGTCTTTTTATTTTATTTAACAGGCAGAAACAATATTAAAAGCATTGGAGCAACGATTGTCTGTTGTTGAATCAAGTTTTGCATCTCTTCACCACATTGGCTAAAAAATATTATGAACATTACCAACATTAATACTGAAACATAGTCTTGGCATACTTATTAGGAAGTCTGTTAATTTACAGAAGGGGTTGTACATTTAAAAACATGAAACATGCTTGGTGTCAGGCTTCTCAGGAAGCAAAAGACTTCAGGGTAATTGATAACATTCTTCAGAAATTCTATTCAGAAGAATAGGATGTTCTATTCAAAAGGTAGGATGTTCATCCTACCTTTTGCTTCTATATTTGTATAGGACAAAATCCTGTTGCTTAGCCTAGTAAATCACAGTAGTCTAATTAAATTAGTGGGGATTTGATGAGTTAGCAACACCATTAAGCTCAGTTGATTCCAATAGGCCTATTCTGTGATTTACTATGCTAAAGTAAGTTGCAGTTGGAGTAGGCCCATTTGAATCACTGGAACCTATGGAGGACTGTTTCACTGAATCCACATTGTGTTAATGAAACTACTCTAATGTAATTTACTACGCTAAGCAACAGGATTTGGGCCACTGTGGCTGACTTTGTTTTGTCACATTAGGGAGGAGTGTAGCTAACTTGTTTTTTCCAGAGAATGTGGTATCTGGAATGACTAGATGTCCGATAGGTCAATGGAATAGTACCTGAACCTTCCATAAATGGTTGCAATTATTCAGTCTTCTGCCAGTTGGTCATATTTGTATAGTGTACAGAGTAATTGCTGAAGCCTGTATCTGTGCAGCTTTTCATACTTTAGCTGAACATGTTTAAATGTTATATCCTATGCTATTTAATGTTTGAAAATAAGGTTTAGATCTTCCTGAAATTCTGGACATTTTTTTTAAAGTACAACCTTATTTTTGCCAGTAAAATAACTGGAAAATATTACAGAGCTTGAACATTTTGAAATTGTATATGCATTATTTTGAAGGGACTGTTTTCTAGTATCTTAAGAATGCAATTTTGAAATTAAGATACATGAATAAATGTAAATAAACAGTGATGTAAATATTTCAATAAACACAGGGATTTGTAATTGATCTGGAATGTATAACTCAGTTACACTGTTGTAGCTGTACTTTTTCATAGTCACCTCATCCCTTAGAATTGAAGCTTCATGCTGGTTGCCAAACATGAATGCCTTTCATGTTCCAAATAACCTAGGTAGCATTAGTCATCATAATTCTCATAATGTTGTAGCACATTCTGTTCATATAATTGGGGCACATCATGTGGCTTTATCCTTATTTACTCTTTCTTCAAAATTTAAAAAGAACAACCTTTCATCAACAAAAAGTTTGCAGAGCAGGTACTTATATATAGTTATAACTTTAGCTATTGTCAAGCAAACATAGTTTCATCTACAGAAAAGCAGAAGAGTCTATGATATCTTAAAGGAGAACAATTTTATCAGATTTTGTTCCTGAGTTGTTTTGAAAAGATAATATATTGGCAAGTTTAATACCAATGAAAATAATTAATTTCATGTCTCTATTTAGTATTTATTTAGTACCATTTTCTGGATCACTTATATAAAATAATATCTGAACAATATACAACAAAACATATAACATCCAAAAAGTATAAAATCCAGGACTAGGAAAGGTCTAAGCAAACCAGGTCATTCTTAGAAGACTTTGCCTCCCGGATGTCAGTGGCAATTTGACTTGCATTAAAAGGGCAAAATATGGCACTCCAGATGTTGAGAGATTGTGACTTTGAATGTACACCATTGGCTACGATACCCAGAGCTGATAGGAGTCCTCCAGGGCTGGAGGACTGCATTTCCTCACCTCTGGCTTAGATTCTAAAACAACATGAAAGTTTGTGAAAAGTTTTCTCCTGGCCCCTGCATTGTTTCATATAAAATCATTCTGCAAAAAGGAAAGGATCTTAGAGCAGGTTTCTTGCAATATCTTCCAGTAAAATGGCTGCACTCCACTGAGCCTTTTAACATGGGGGATGAAGTCATTAACATCTGGACCTCTTAATTTGAGCAGAGACTAACTGCAGAAGAAACAGCCTACCTCATTTTATCAAGAGAACGCTAGTATTTTTATATAAGAGAGGTGGCAAGGGGTGCAAATAAAATAAAATTAAGGAAGGGCAAGCCTCACTGTGATCAGAAGTAGCAGATTTGAAATCTTCAGTTGTTCAAATTGCAGTTACAATTAATGATGGTGTCACAGTTGTCCGAGTTCTGTTACACCCACTCTGCCATGCTATCCCTTTCTTTCTGGAGTATGAATCCAGGTAGGGTAACCTGTAGTACTGACTACAGATCCTGCCTGAAAACTGAGCTTCCAGCACATCAGTCTAGCTATGACTCAGCTGTGCTTACCAAAAAGCCAAAAATCCACCAAGCTGTGCACTTCCCAAGCCCACCAGCCCTGCATGATAGTACTGCCACCATACTCACTTAACTCCCAAATTATTCCACCAGTAAGTAGTTGAGAAGCAAGGATGGATTAAGTACCTGGGGTGCTTAAGGGGGATAAGATAAGATCACCTATTTAGTAAAAGTACAACAGTAAGTACAAATACCAAAAAAGCAACATTTAAATTTGGAGAAAAGCAGATCACAACAAGAAAACAATAAAGCTGACAGGATAGCAGCTTAGCATGCTGTCCACTAAGACAACTGATGTAACTTCTAAACCCCTTTTGTTCATTAAAGTCCATATCCAGACTTCCAACCAGTCCTCATCCTTCAATGAATCAGAAAGGCAGATGGTGTTCTTACATCAACCTGGTTGAAACCAGTTCTCTACCTAGCAATATACCAAGCTGTCCTTGGGATGACTGTTCTCAGGAGATGAGACATGGATGTTTTCCTTTCAGTTGTTGGGCAGATACCTAACCACCACAACAAAAGAGCCATTTTCCCACAAACTCAACCTGACATATCCTCCACTCCACTGCATTTCAGTTTATTGACAGCAGAAGTCATGAACCTTGGGTCTTCAAGATGGAGCTGTTGTGTGGCCTAATCAATGTAGAGGTTAGAAAGGGACATTATTGACCTTAAGGCTCTACTGATAGATATGGTGTGGTGAGAAAAGAGGTGTCAAGCTGACTTTTTGCTAATCATGAGGGAAGGGATGTCACAACTAGTCAAAAAGGATACTGGAGGTGTGAAATACTTGGCTGAGGCAGAATTTCAACTCACCTGTATCAAATGGTATTTCTAAGAGGAGCAAAGGCACAGAAACAAACTGCATTCCAGTTCAGGCGTATTAAACAGCAAAACAGTATACTAGAATTTCTAGATGTTGAACTGTTTCAGACATTTTACTCAGAATTATACTCGTAAGGAGCAGTACATAAAACAGGAAAAAAACAGATTCCTGCTTGGATAATGTCCAGCTCCCAAAACTGGGAAGAAAGTAAAAAATCCTTTACTTCTCATGACTCCTGAGTAGGGATGGGATATTCATATTCGTATCCCTGGGGATGCAAATATGAATATCGGCACCACAGGTGCCTGGAAAGTCCAATCCAATGTTATCTCTAAGGCATGCAGCTGCGCATAACTTCACAACTCCATCTCCCTCTGCACAACTTTCCTCCTGCTCTGACCAGCTATTGTTTTCAGCCCCTTTGGTTTCAGTCGCAACAGAACCCCGTGCGTGGGGGGGGGGGAGTTGCGCGCACACACACGGGTGAAGTTGTGCACGAGACAGGCAGAGCCCTGCCCAATGGGGCTGAAAATTAGAGGGTATGTTAGTCCAATCCCTTCCACCAGAACTGGCCAGTCCACTCACCGGGTGCCACACGGTGCATGTGGCCAATGTCATTCCTAGCACGCCAATTGCAGAAGTAGCCTGGCTCCCCACATGGCTGAGTGGGAAGACTTGTCCTACTTCCTCACAGGAGTGGTTGACTGTACAGGGAGGCAGGGCAGTGTTGGCTGGGCTACTTCCATGATTGGCATGACAGGAACGATGCTGGCCATGCACACCATGTGGCACCCAGTGAGTGGACCAGCTGGTTCTGGGGAGAGGGACTGGACTTTCCAGGCACCTGTGGTGCTGATATTCATATTTGTGTCCCCAGGGATACGAATATGAATATTCCATCTCTACTCCAGAGATATAAGAAGCAATAAAACTGCTGAATACAGGAGAGGGTCCTGGTCCAGACAGGTATTCTGCTGAATTCTGTAATACATTGGGAGAGGAACTTGTTCCCATAATAGGTACAGTGGTGCCTCGACTTACGAACGTCCCGACTTATGACCAATTCGAGTTACGACCAGCTCCGGCTGCAAATTTTTGCTTCGACTTACAACCGGAGCTTCGAGTTACGATCGGAAAAAAGGCAGGGAAAAATGCGGGGAATTCAAACTGCTAACCATTAGTGGCAAAGAGGCTGCTTCTTTGTAGCTATTTCACCCCAGTGGTTAGAGAGTGTGCGTTTGGAGGAGGCTTCGGACTGCCTGGTAAGGTGCTGCTTTCTGCTTTTTAAAAACTGCCTGTTCTGGGTGGGTTTTGCAGCGTGGTTTTGGGCTGGGGGGGTTATGTTTCTGTGCTGTGATGGGTCTTGCAGTCTTTGTTTGTTTGTTTTTTGGGGGGTTCACGTTTCCGATGGGTCTTAAAGGGTTTGTTTGCTTTTTGGGTTTTTTTCCCCCATTTCTGATGGGTCTTGCAGGGTTTGTTTGCTTTTTTGTTTTCTTTTTTTGCATTTCCGATGGGTCTTGCAGGGTTTGTTTGCTTTTTGGGTTTTTTTTTTTCCTTCGGCCGGAACGGATTAATCCCGTTTCCAATGGGTCTTGCAGTGTTTGTGGGTTGGTTTTTTTTTGTGTGTGATTTTTTTTCCGGCTGGAACGGATTAATCGCATTTCAATACATTCCTATGGGAAATGGTGCTTCGACTTATGACCATTTCGAGTTATGACCATCTTCTGGAATGGATTAAGTTCGTAAGTCAAGGCACCACTGTAGGTTGCTTATTGAAAACCTCGGACTGAGATACTCCCTCCTATGATCTATGAGGTCTGTATATCCCTAAATTTGAGAACATGTCAAAAGCAGAACAAAACCTGAGATAACAATTGCAGAGCTATCTTTTCAACCAATGTGGATGGAAAAATAATCTCCACATGCTTGGGGGCATGATTCACAGAGCACAGGTGATTCATCCAGTACAGGATTCATCTCTAAGAGACAGGAAATGGACCATTTACATCTTTTAGTCAATATTACAATAGAAAGTATTTGATGCTATAAAAAGAAACAATCATTTCTCTGCATATACTGCCTTTAGGGATAGCAGCATTGGCTCCTGGATAGAATGATCGTGTTCACCAATATTGTAAATCGAATCCAAATCATGTATAAACATCCCAAGGCTCAAGTAACAAACACATATTAAGAGGCACATTTCAGGAGCCCCTTTTAAGATTTGACATTGTCCAAGAACCAAGAGGCAGGCAATGTAAAACAAAGTTTGAAATGATAAAAGGGATTCCTATTCAAGGCTGAGAATTCAAACCTGTATTGTATGGAAATATCCTGTAGTTGTTTTTAGAAAGGTTGCATGCTGACATGCCAAAACTGATCTATTTTAATTTGGATTAAAAAAAAAAAACTTCAGAAAATCTTCAAGAGTTCCCAGCAGTCACTAGGGAAACTTTCTTTTTTAACAGGAAGCCGGCCAGAAGATAGCCTATCCTAGACTTTTAAGTCTTTCAGCTAAGCCTTTTTCCAGGGGAGCACAATTTAGGTGTAGGTCCAACAGGTGGAAGTGCTGGAATGAAGAATTCTCGGATATGGAGTCCCCCCACCCCCATCCACAAGGAATGGCATGTACCTAATCCTGGCTAAATAGATAGTTACCTTGGAGGGTACACAGGAGAGCAACAACAACAGGAAGAGAAACGTAAGACTGATAGGCAAACTCTAAGAGTACTGGTTTAACAACAGGTGCAGGAGGAAATAGAGTAAAAAGGGGATAGGCAAAGCTTGCTGGCATCTACTCCCAAATACCCCTTCTGGTCATTTGGGCTGGATATGTCCTAAGAGATGATGCTTGGAGGATGCCAGGCCAACAGAAACTACATTTAGATTAGATGCTGTGGCAGCATCAGAGACTCTTGGAGTGTAAAGATTTCCTGCTTAAAGTAGAGTCATTTTCACAGCCATACAAATTTTTGTATCAGTATGTTATCAGTGAACTGTCCTGCATTCAATGAGTTGCAGCCGAGTTGGCCTGCTGAACTAAAGAGATCATTAGATACCCTTTGATGGAACCATATCCTGGCAAACATCAGAAAAAAACCTTCCTCAGCTTTGAGGCTACAGTTAGTCCAGCATTAAATAATATTGTGCACACACCTGACACCAGACAAACTCTACCAGCTGGAATTACTGGAGCATAACAAAGGCTTGAGATGTTCTAAAAGTGGAGGGAGCCTAGGTTTCATGCTGTTATTCAGTTGTTACATCCTTCAGAAGGGAAGGTAATGAAACATATCAGTTTTATGAGGGATACAACACTGGATATCTCTGGTTCTGTTTTAGAGTTGGGATGTGAAATGCAACACTAGAAAGGGAAACAGACTTTTGATTCTAGGGCAACCAACTGTTACAGAGCTGAAAACCCCCTCGCCCCATGCCAAATATTAAATAACAGGCAGAAGATCTTGTGGGCTTGGTTGTTAGCATGCAAGAGACAATTATTAAATATTGGCATATTTGGTCTGCTTTCTTGGAACTGTAATTAATCTAGCTCTGTGAAGGAATATGAAAACTGTGACCTAGAAATAATTATCTCTCTTCAGTCTCTTTCCCTTTTGCTATCCCTCCTCCCTCATCTTTTTCATCTTTTGTGTATTTCATTTGGATGTTTCTTGTATGCCTTTCAGTGTGGCTGAATTACATATTAGATCCATCTCAGTTACTGTTACACACATATAGAGTAGTCAGACATTGTACGGATGCAGTCTCCATGCATTGAAGAGTGGGCCTAATCTCTCCCCTCTCCATCAATGTTTTCTACACATGGAAGCAACATGTCTGCAGCAGTGGCATTCCTGTTCATTATTTTTGTTGTTGTTGTTGTTTAGTCGCTTAGTCGTGTCCGACTCTTTGTGACCCCATGGACCAGAGCACGCCGGGCCCTCCTGTCTTCCACTGCCTCCCGGAGTTTGGTCAGATTCATGTTTGTAGCTTCGATGACACTGTCCAACCATCTCATCCTCTGTCGTCCCCTTCTCCTCTTGCCTTCACTCTTTCCCAACATCAGGGTCTTTTCCAGGGAGTCTTCTCTTCTCATGAGATGGCCAAAGTATTGGAGCCTCAGCTTCAGGATCTGTCCTTCCAGTGAGCACTCAGGGTTGATTTCCTTCAAAATGGATAGGTTTGTTCTCCTTGCAGTCCAGGGGACTCTCAAGAGTCTCCTCCAGCACCACAATTCAAAAGCATCAATTCTTCGGCGGTCAACTTTCTTTATGGTCCAGCTCTCGCTTCCATACATCTCTACTGGAAAAACCATAGCTTTGACTATGCGGACCTTTGTCGGCAAGGTGATGTCTCTGCTTTTTAAGATAGTGTCTAGGTTTGTCATCGCTTTCCTCCCAAGAAGCAGGTGTCTTTTAATTTCGTGGCTGCTGTCACCATCTGCGGTGATCATGGAGCCCAGGAAAGTAAAATCTGTCACTGCCTCCATATCTTCCCCTTCTATTTGCCAGGAGGTGATGGGACCAGCGGCCATGATCTTAGTTTTTTTGATGTTGAGCTTCAGACCATTTTTTGCGCTCTCCTCTTTCACCCTCATTAAGAGGTTCTTTAATTCCTCCTCACTTTCTGCCATCAGAGTGGTATCATCTGCATATCTGAGGTTGTTGATATTGTCAGTGCGTGAACACACGGAAAATCAGCAGAGTACTTTCAGGTCCTGATGGCAATAACTCACTCAGACACGTTCAGCTTCTTCCAGCACCACATGTGTATTTACAGGATATTTACAAGTATACAGAGCGACAACATGACACCATGAATTCATCAGTATAGCAGGAGATACATCTTCACTACACAGTACATATATATATACACTTATGAATCTGGCTTTATCCAATCAGTGCAGGTGTTGCATCATCTTTGTGCCAGCCCTCCTGAGTCACTGTGACTCAGCATTTGACACACCTGATCATCATGGCAGCTCATTAATACTTCTGTTCTGTTCAGGCCTGTAAATTTCATACTCTGACACCCCTCCTAATTTATGCCTGAATAGAACTTATACCCATTTCTTTGGTTATCTCATGTCTATGTGCACTCAATGGTTTCGTCATTATGTCAGCAATGTTTTTCTCTGTTTCACAGTACTGTAACTATTAGTTTTTCTTTTATGGCTTCTCTGACATTATGATATTTAATGTCTACATGTTTACTTCTGTTTCTCATTTTTTCTGTCACTGCCATGTGGATGCAAGTTGTGTTATCCTCTAATACCTTTATTGCATTACATGTTTCAACCTTTAGATCCTTGATTATCTGTCTATACCATATTATTTCTGAGCAAAGCTCTGATAACGCAGCAAACTCAGCCCCAGCTGTTGAAGTAGCGATGGAGCTTTGTTTTCTAGATTTCCACCCTACCAACACATTTGCAAATAACACTGTGAATCCAGACATTGATTTCCTATCACTTTCATCGTTTGCCCAATCACTGTCAACATAAGCCATCAGTTTTAATTCTTTTGAAGGTTTTATGACCAGACACCTGTCACTTGTTCCCTTCAAGTACAGTGGTGCCTCGCAAGACGAATGCCTCGCGGGACAAAAAACTCGCTAGACGAAAGGGTCTTGTGAGTTTTTTGGTCTTGTGAGTCTTGTGAGTTTTTTGGATATTTTTCGTCTTGTGAGGCGGGTTTCCCATAGGAATGCATTGAAATTTAATTAATGCGTTCCTATGGGGGGGAAAAGTCAGAAACCAAAAAAAGTCAGAATAAAGTCACTTACCAGGTACAGTAGACCCAGCCCCGCTCCTCACAGTGCCTTGGTAGCCCCGGAACAGCCGGACTCTGTGTGAGCAGAGTGCTGAACAGCTGAGAGTCGGCAACCAGCAGAGAGGCGGCAGCCATTTTGGAGAGGTGGCAGCCATTTTGAGAGGCGACCACATGGCTGCTGCCTCTCAAAATGGCTGCTGCCTCTCCAAAATGGCTGCCACCTCTCTGCTGGTTGCCGACTCTCAGCTGTTTGGCATTCTGCTCACACAGAGTCCGGCTGTTCTGGGGCTACCAAGGCACTGTGAGGAGCGGGGCTGGGTCTACTGTATCTGGTAAGTGACTTTTTTCTGACTTTTTTTTTGTTTCTGACTTTTTTCCCCCATAGGAACGCATTAATTAAATTTCAATGCATTCCTATGGGAAACCGCTTTTCGCAAGATGAAAATTTCGCAAGACGGCGCTACTCGCGGAACGAATTACTTTCGTCTTGCGAGGCACCACTGTACCTGAATACTCTTTTTACTCCTTGCCAATGCTTCACTGTGGGCTTAGACACATGTCTGCTCAGTATATTCACTGCTGCTGCAATGTCTGGCCTTGTCCAGTTTGCTAAGTACATTAAGCTGCCAATCGCAGATTGATAAATTTCCTGATTTTCAAATTCTTTGCTTTCTGCTTCAGGCTTTTGAAAATCCACTTGCTGCCAATCACCTTATGCTCTGGTGGCAGCCTAGTCTCTGTAAAAACTTTGTTTTCATCCATTGACTTCATTTCTTCTCTCATGGCTTCCTGCCATTTCTTTTTCTCTACACCTGGAAGTGACATTACTTCCTCATAGCTTTTGGGCTCCTGATAAACATGGCATACTTTGATTTCCCCTACACCAAACCTTGTAGGTGGAATACCTTTGTTAGCCCTCTCAGATCTCCTGGGGATTTGTATCTCTTCCTTGATTTGTGGCTCTTCCTTAATTTCTACCTCACTTTCTGACTCACTACATTGTCCATCGTCCTCTTCTTCTTCTTCTGACGTGCTTCAGCTCGTGCCCTCTTCAGTCTCTTCTCTTGGCTCTAACTTCCTATTCTCACTTCTCCCTATGTCTGTAATTGGTATGAAAACTTGAGAGTTAGCGTGAACCCTATCCCAATTCTCATGTTCACAAAAACTTGCTGACCTTGATATCACCACATCCCTGTTTCCGTCTAAGAAACGATATGCTTTTGAGCCCCTTTCATAACCTAAGAATTTCATTTTCTTTGCTTTTGGTTTCCCCTTCCTTCTGGTCTCTTGACATGCACCCATGCACTGCAACCAAAAACCCTCATGTGCTGTAAGGATGGCTCTTTCCCATACAGCATGTAATATGGGGTCTGCCCTATCGCAGATGACCACAATCTGTTCAGGATATAGTTCGATGTAAGAAGGGCTTAACCCCAAAACCCACGGCTCATGTTAGCGTCTGCTAACAATGCATCTTTCATAGTTTGCAGAACGCCATTTCTTCGTTCTGCTACTCCATTCTGGAAGGGTGAATATGGGCTCGTTTTTCTGTGATATATGCCATTAATTTCCAGCCAATTTTGAAATTTGTTCGACATAAATTCAGAACCCCTGTCTGTCTGAATTTGTGCCACCTTGTGGCCATAACGTCTCTCTATAAATTTCAACCAATTTTTAAAGTTATTGAACACTTCAGCTTTGGTCTTTAACAGGTAGCAAAATGAATATCTTGAATAGTCATCCACTATGACTAATACATATTTTGCTCCACCAACAGATGGCGCAAAAGGCCCAATTAAGTCAGCATGCACCAATTGAAAAGGTTTTTCCATTTGACTGGTGCGCTCCTTGTTTTTAGGACTCACTTTGGACTTTGCCAATTTGCAAAGATTACAGTCTAAGTAGTTTTTACATTCCTTCAATTTAACACCTTTTGCCATTGTTTCCATCCTTTCCAGTGTTCTAAAATTCACGTGACCTAATCTCCTGTGTAACAGATGTGCACACTGATCATGTTGAGGTGTGTTTTTCACTATAGCACGTGTGTCACTTTGTGTTTTACACATTAGCACATAAAGATTGTTCTCTTGTTTTGCCTTTGCACAAACATAGTTTCCTTTCTTAATTGTACATTTACCATTCTCAAATATCACTACATAGCCTTCTTTATCAAGAGCAGACACACTGAGAATGTTACAATCTAGCTGTGGAACTAGAAGCACATTTTTAAGTTCCTTTCCCAAACCTGTTATAAACACTGTCCCTTCTCCAGTAACTTCTGATTTTTCTCCGTTGGCCAGGCTCACACAGTTCTGCTCCGAAGCACCTAGGGAAGAAAATAAATCTTTTTTGTTAGTTAAATGTGAAACCGCTCCACTGTCAATTATCCAGCTGGCCTCTTCAACGACCTTGGATTTATCTCTTGCTGCCTGGACAAGAGAAATCCTCCCTTTTCTTTTTTCATTGCTTCTGCTGCCGGCTTCTCTGCAGTCTTTCAGCAGATGTTTCTGTGATCCACAGCCAAAACAGCGTCTCACAGTCATCGCTCGACTATTGTGCTCTCCCCTCCTGGAAGCTGCATCCCTCTGCTGTGGGCTGTAATCTGGTTTCTGTTTCCAGCCGTCCTGGTTCTTTCGTCGCAGGCTGTCGTGTTTCATTCTGCTGTCAGACCTCTCACTCCGACGCTGCTCCTCCTCCAACAATCTGCCCGTCAGGTACTCTAACGTCAGATCTGCTTCGTCCATCGATTCCAAACTGGTGACCAAGACATCATATTGTTCTGGCAAACTGCTTAGAATGACATAAACTTTATGGTTCTCTGGAAATTGCATATCTCTTTGTTCTAGTTCGTTAAGATTTTTCATTTTCTGCAGATGTTCAGACATGCTCTCACCGGGCTGTAATCTGCATCTGTACAGTTTTCTTGTTAGAGATACCTTGGTTCCTGCCGTATCTCTCACGTAGATTTTTTCTCAGAGTGTCCCAACATGCCCTTGCTGAAGCCAAGCCACACACATGCACCAACTGGCTGTCTTCCAGGCAAAGAATTAACGTGCTTAAAGCTCTCTCATTAAGCCGTTCCTGCTCTTCATTAAGCCTTGCTGGGGGATTGGCAACGATCTGCCACAGATCCTCCCTCCTTAACAACATCTCAGCTTTGATGGACCATGTCTGGTAGTTTTTCTCGTTTAATCTTGTCAGGGGAAAGCCTCCCATACTAGTTCCCCCAAACGCCTGCATGCTGCTGGCTCTGCTCTCAGTCCTCCGTTTTCTTTCCCCTCCTGGGCTCACAACGGCAGAACTCACACCTTCCAGGACCTCTATTTCTTCCTCCATCCACTATAGTGTCACCCTCTGGTACTCACCACATTTCTTTGCGCAAGGTGGTCTTCACAGGGCGCATTGCTGGGCCCATAACCCCTTGTCAGTGCGTGAATACGCGGAAAATCAGCAGAGTACTTTCAGGTCCTGATGGCAATAACTCACTCAGACACGTTCAGCTTCTTCCAGCACCACATGTGTATTTACAGGATATTTACAAGTATACAGAGCGACAGCATGACACCATGAATTCGTCAGTATAGCAGGAGATACATCTTCACTACACAGTACATATATATATACACTTATGAATCTGGCTTTATCCAATCAGTGCAGGTGTTGCATCATCTTTGTGCCAGCCCTCCTGAGTCACTGTGACTCAGCATTTGACACACCTGATCATCATGGCAGCTCGTTAATACTTCTGTTCTGTTCAGGCCTGTAAATTTCATGCTCTGACAGATATTTCTTCCGGCAATCTTGATTCCGTCTTGGGATTCCTCCAGTCCAGCCTTTCGCATTATGTATTCTGCATATAAGTTAAATAAGCTGGGGGACAATATACAGCCTTGTCGTACTCCTTTCCCAATTCTGAACCAATCAGTTGTTCCATATCCAGTTCTAACTGTTGCTTCCTGTCCCACGTATAGGTTTCTCAGGAGATATATAAGGTGGTCAGGCACTCCCATTTCTTCAAGGACTTGCCATAGTTTGCTGTGGTCCACACAGTCAAAGGCTTTTGCGTAGTCAATGAAGCAGAAGTAGATGTTTTTCTGGAATTCTCTGGCTTTCTCCATAATCCAGCGCATGTTGGCAATTTGGTCTCTAGTTCCTCTGCCCCTTCGAAATCCAGGTTGTACTTCTGGGAGTTCTCGGTCCACATACTGCTGAAGCCTACCTTGTAGGATTTTGAGCATAACCTTGCTAGCGTGTGAAATGAGTGCAATTGTACGGTAGTTGGAGCATTCTTTGGCACTGCCCTTCTTTGGGATTGGGATGTAGACTGATCTTTTCCAATCCTCTGGCCACTGCTGAGTTTTCCAAACTTGCTGGCATATTGAGTGTAGCACCTTAACAGCGTCATCTTTTAAGATTTTAAATAGTTCGACTGGAATGCCATCACCTCTACTGGCCTTGTTGTTAGCCATGCTTTCTAAGGCCCATTTGACTTCACTCTCCAAGATGTCTGGCTCAAGGTCAGCAACCACACTATCTGGGTTGTCCGGGACATCCAGATCTTTCTGGTATAATTCCTCTGTGTATTCTTGCCACCTCTTCTTGATGTCTTCTGCTTCTGTTAGGTCCCTACCATTTTTGTCCTTTATCATGTCCATCTTTGCATAAAATGTTCCTTTAATATCTCCAATTTTCTTGAACAGATCTCTGGTTTTACCCTTTCTATTATTTTCCTCTATTTCTTTGCACTGTTCATTTAAGAAGGCCCTCTTTTCTCTCCTTGCTATTCTTTGGAAGTCTGCGTTCAGTTTTCTGTAACTTTCCCTATCTCCCTTGCATTTTGTTTCTCTTCTCTGCTATTTGTAAGGCCTTGTTGGACAGCCACTTTGCTTTCTTGCATTTCCTTTTCTTTGGGATGGTTTTTGTTGCTGCCTCCTGTACAATGTTATGAGCCTCCATCCATAGTTCTTCAGGCACTCTGTCCACCAAATCGAGTTCCTTAAATCTGTTCTTCACTTCCACTGTGTATTCATAAGAGATTTGGTTTAGATTATACCTGACTAGCCCAGTGGTTTTTCCTATTTTCTTCAGTTTAAGCTTGAGTTTTGCTATAAGAAGCTGATGATCAGAGCCACAATCAGCTCCAGGTCTTGTTTTTGCTGACTGTATAGAGCTTCTCCATCTTTGGCTGCAGAGAACATAATCAATATGATTTTGGTATTGCCCATCTGGTGATGTCCATGTGTAGAGTCGCCTCTTGTGTTGTTGGAAAAGAGTGTTTGTGATGACCAGCTTGTTCTCTTGACAAAACTCTATTAGCCTTTGCCCTGCTTCGTTCTGAACTCCAAGGCCAAACTTACCTGTTGTTCCTTTTATCTCTTGACTACCTACTTTAGCATTCCAGTCCCCGAGAATGAGAAGAACATCTTTCTTTGGTGTCAGTTCTAGAAGGTGTTGTAAGTCTTCATAGAATTGGTCAATTTCAGCCTCTTCAGCATGGGTGGTTGGTGCATAAACTTGGATGACTGTGATGTTGAAAGGTCTGCCTTGGTTATTCATATATTGAGCCTACATGTAAGCAGGAACCTCTCTGCAGTATATGTGTCACTTTCTATGTGCAGAAATCAATGGCTGAGAAGGGAGAGCTAGGCGTTCCTCTCAAAGCACGGAGATGATCCATGGAGGTAACATCTAAATACTCCCATAGCATTACTGCTGGAGGTAGAGAAGGGTAATATAAGAGAGTTGGAGGCAGATTGTGGATAATGGTTTTATTATTTTACCACACTAAAACTAATGGAAAAGTGTAAATAGAGAAAGATGTGACCTTACTGTGATCATTATAGGAATAGTTCAGATTAGCTTTTACTGTACAAAGTACTTTTATATGTCCCATAAATATATGAAATTAATTTTAAGCATTTTGGTAGGTTTGTTCTCACTGCTACCACATGGTGGTGTATTCTGCCCTCTAAACTCTTGACTTTGGCTTAGTGCTATATTATTTCCTTCTTTGTTTTAGGCTGAATACTGGTCCTGTTTCTAAATTATGAATATCAATTCCTTAGGACTACAGGCAAATTCAAAGATAACAGAGTAAATGCTCTCTCTCTCTTTTGTGACACATTTCTTTTCAGTTTAGTGAAATTAAACAATATTTGTTTATTCTCATTAAATTATCCAGATTTTCACAATGGCTTCATTCTATAGCCTCTTTTTTATTCTTTAATGATGCTCACTGGCTTTTATGTGGTTTACCAAATGCAGGCAAAGCTTGGAAAAATACTTTTGGGGACTGTAATTTTTTGGGACCTTTCTGAATTCCCAAAGTCCCTCAAATAGTAGACTGGAAGATTCTGGGACTGTATATTAAAAAGTAACTTTTCAAAGTTCTACTGGACTTCAGGCCTAGCTGTCACAAAGAACAGATGAAGATGAATAAACTTGGATTTCTGACTATTCGTTTCAGCTTCAGCTTACAAACAAATGGTTCTGCAGAGTAGGTTTTCTACAAATAAGACTTGCAATTAACCAATCAAGCTGGCTGGATAGCTCAGTGAGTTAAGTATCTGGCTGGGGAGCTAGAAGTTTGGAGTTCGATTCCTCAGTGCATCTCAGAAGAATCAGCCTGTGTAGCCTTGGGTAAGCTGCACAGTCCCAGGATACCCCAAGAAGAAGGAAATGGTAAACAACTTCTGAGTACTCTCTACCTAGAAAACCCTGAAAAGGATCACTGTAAGTCAGAATTGACTTGATGACATACAATAAGCTGAATGGATAGCTCAGTGGTTTACGTAAGAGGCTGCGGAGTCAGAGGATTGATTCCCCACTGTGCCATTTGGGAGAAGAGACTGTCTTTGTAATCATGGGCAAACTGCACAGGCTCAGGGTGCCTCTGGAAAAAGAGAATAGTAATCCACTTCTGAGTATTATCTACCTAGAAAACCTGGAAAGAATTGACTTGATGGCACACAATTATTATTATTAACCAATCACATGTGGCATAACCTGCAGTCATCATTCAGTAGTGCCAGCGTGGCATTCCAGTTGACATTTCAGAAGAGTATTAGAAATGTAAAGCAACTTTAGTAACTGGCAAAAAAAGAACTAATTGCTTGGAATATTTTCTTGTTTTAGTACTACTTCACTTTCACAAATTAGCTAGAAACAGGATGTTAGCTTTTTGAACTACAGGTATCCATGTTGTTTGTAGATTATGGGGAGTAATGGTAAAAAAAAGGTCACTATTCCAGGCTCTGATCACAAGTATATTTTATGGAGGCATTCAAGAGAAAATTGGACAACCATCTGTTAAGTCTGCTTTGATTTGGATTCCTGCATTGAGTAGGGGGTTGGACTCCATCGCCTCCTAACTCCATTATTCTATGATTCTGTGATTTTTGTTGCATGAGTAGCACTGTCCATTGGAAATTACTGTTAGGATGTTTGTCGGATGCTCTCCTTTTGTTGTAGCCACCTCATTTTGGGGACAAAGGATACTGCTTGAGTGGAAGGTGAATGAGAAGACTATAAGACTGTCCCCGTTTCTAAAATTAGCTATGTGTGGGTGGGGTGGGGTGGTAGATATCTCTGAGGAGTTGCCAGTGTTTGTGAAGGGAACCTTTTCTGCCAGTGCAAAAAAAAGAGGAGCCAAATACGTTAATGCAAAGATGCACTGTGCACCCTTAAAACAGTAATTCCCACAAGGACGTGGGTACCATTTTAAAGAATGTTATGAATGGAACTATTTGCAACAACCAAAAGTTATCAGCTTGCTAGCAACTTAACATTAACATCTGTACTGTGTACCAGTGCTGCTACTATTTAATGTGAGATGGTGAGAGGCCTAATATTAATCGATCCAGCACATTTGTCTAATAAGGGACCAGTGTCTTCAACACCTGCTTGATCAGCAGAAACCCAACAGATGCTGCTTTCCTATCTACATCTCCACTCCCACACTTGTTGGATTCCTGTGATGGCTGCTTCCAAGTTTCTTATCACTTATGGAAAGTGCTACTAATCACCCGGTCATTACGTTTTCAATGGCCCTTCTTACCTACTTCCCATTAGCCTCCATACTGTATCCCAGATCCAGAGAGTTTTGGAGAACCCCTTAATCCTAAGGAGCAGCTTTTTTGGCAAGTACAGGAAGACACAATGCAGGTGTGGATAAAGGGATTCTATGTGGGCTACAAAGCTGTTTCTGTAAATCCCTGGTTCCCAGATATTTTTGAAGGGAGAACCTCAGCCCACCACATTTCCAAAAGCTGCAATTGTTTTTTTAAACTGACCCTCCACCATTGAACAACCTCCAATACCCATTTATTAAAATTGCAAGTGGACTTCCAACAACTCATGGTTCTGTTCTTTTGGGGTTTTAATATTTTTGGTAGTCCATGCAGCACCTGGTGAATCTGGAGGGGGGAAAATAGGCCCTCTGGCCTGCCCACCACAGGTCCAGCAGACAATGGGGATCAGAGAAATTGGGTGTCTTGGATTCAACTAGTAAAGGGGATTTTGAGCTGGCATTTACCCATCATTCCTTGCACTTAAACAGGAATTCCATAGGTTGTTATATCCTAGTTCTGTGCATTTGCACTGTTCATATAACCTTCATCTTAAAAATATATGAAAAGCAAAGTTTGCTGCTTATATACTATCCCATAGCACTTAAAGCACTCTCAGGGTGGTTTACAATTTAATTATGCAGGCTACACATTGCCCCTACCCCCAGCGAGCAGGGTATTTAATTTCCAACTTCAGAAGGATGGAAGGTCGAGCCAACCTCAATCCGGATATCTGAGCCTAGGATCAAACTCAGGTTATGAGCAGAGTCCTGACTGCAGTACTGCGGTTTAACCACTGCACTGAGGATCCTACAAGATGTTCCTTTGTAGCTGTAAATAGTATTGTGCAGCTATTTCAGGGCTGCAGCTACTGCTTCCAAATTAACAGTTCCTTTAAATCCTTTTAAAATGTTTTACAAGCTCTTTGTAAGTTCCTGTACATAAGGGCAGTACATTATCCTTTCAAGCCATCTCAAAGCAGCATAACTGAGAAGCATTAATCTTTTAAATTGCAGGTAAAGAGAGTAATTAGTAAATCTTGGTTTCTGTTGCTTTATGAGACTTGTATACTTTGAGGATTCATCCCTTTAAAATAATTCTTAAGACTCTTGACCTGTGCAATTTTGTTTTTCTACCTAAATAACTCCCTTTTTAATACTGCAACTCCAAAATCCATATTGAGGCAATGCTTTTCTAGGCCAATGAATAATGTACAAAAAGTGTGCAGAGGCACACAAAAATGCATAAGCATTCAGGAACACTTTCCCCTCATCGGGTGAAATGTTAAAAGCAAGCAGTATGGAGAGGCAGGGAATTGCAACATGGAGGAGAAAGAAAAGACGATCTTCTGGAAAAAAGGATCTTTTTTCTACATGAAGCTCATAAATTTGAGAGCCTACAGGAGTTTTTTGTTCCCCTCTCCTGCAGAATTTTGATTTCTTCTACCAATCAGATAGCCCCTCAGTCTTCTGAAGATTGGAGCCTTTTTAAAGTAAGAGCCTTCAATCAGCATTCCAAACTAATCAGTTATGTTGATTCACTTCAAAGTTACTGCAGTCCATAGGAAAAGAACCAGCATTCTTTCAAAAGGCTTAGATCAGCCCCAAGTGACCAATGCTGAGTGATCTTGTGGAACAGAGTCACCAGATATCCTGAGTGGAATAAATTTATGTAATCATTACTTTAAAAAAGACTAGTAAATTATTGTATCATTTGCTCAGGGTTTCCACTGATCTTGCTAGTTGTTAGAGCAAACACTGGCTGAAATTCTGTTGCTTAGCATCAGGGATGGGACTCGCTGTCAAGTCGGACTTAAGTTGCACTAGCAACTTGACTCTTTTTTTCTTCTTCAATGACTTGGACTTGACTCAGGACTCGGACGTGGTACCAAAAACTCAGACTCGGATTTGAGACTTGGACCTAAAGACTTGCCAACATCCCTACTTAGCATAGTAACTTGCACTAGAGTAGGCTCATTTAATGAATGGGGATTTGTTGAGTCAGCTCCTCCATAAGTTCCATTGAGTCAAATGGGCCTACTCTAGAGCAGCTTACTACACTAAGCAACAGGATTTCAATCACTGTATCAAAAGTCTAATCTTTAAAAAAATTATTGTGCATAATCAATTTCTTTATTTGTTGTTAAGCAACAAATAGATCTATATTGAATAGATACTAAGTGTATCTATTCAACATAGTCTTCTTTGAAATGGGGTTCTTCAATTGTTTTGGGCTACAAGTCCCATTATTTCAGGTTAGCAACAGCCATGACAGCTAAGGTTCCTGACAGAATTGTCCCACACAAAATGAGAATGCTGGTGTGGAGGGTTTTCAAAGAACAGGTTTAAAACAAAGATTCTAGGGAGCTGTTTTGGTAACTCAGCAATGAGTACCATACATAGTATTAAAGGGCACTGTCTTCCTTGCTATTATTACTCAACCACTGAGACCTGGCATGAAAAACAGGTACTAGCAATGATGAAACCTGGCTCCAGGTGTCCTGATCTAAACATTGCACAATCCACAGGCTTTGTTTACAGTATAAATTGACAACCGAGGTGGAGTCAGATAGCAACATACAACCTAAGTATGAATGACTGTTGGGGACCATGAGAAATGTGGAAGCCACACAGTAGGTATTAAACAGTTGTGGAAGCTCCTTTTTTGAACATGACCTTGACAATATGGAAGCGATTTCAAAGAGAGAAATAGATCAGGAGGAAAACCAGAAGGATGCGGTTAGGTTTACGGTTATACTATGTAGGACGTGTGAGATCTGATTGGATCCCCTGCCATTCCTGCTTTTATTCAAAAGCACCTTCAAGCATGTAGGTACTACTGACTGTGGCTTCACTACTGGGAAAAAGAGGGATTAAACCCAGCAGTCCAATTGGCGGGCAAGCAGCTTGTCAATATTATTTGAAAAGCTTACCAAAATGGGGGAGAGAACAGCCATAGTCTGAGGACAGAACCAGAAATAGGGCAGAAGAAGGGGAAGATAAACTGTGACAGTAGAAAGTAACCTGGTACCCTCTGGATGTTTTGGAATATAAGTCCCATAACCTCTGGCCATTGGGCATGCTGGCCAGGGTGTTGTGAAATGGATTAAAGTAAAACGTAGGATTAAAATTTGGATTAAATGTGAGAAACAGTCCCTAATCATAAGTGTGATATGCCTGTAACACTAGCTGAGAGTGTTGCAACTCAGCTTACACTAAAGAAGATGTATGTCTTAATGGGGATGTGGTGGCGCTGCGGGTTAAACCGCAGAAGCCTCTGTGCTGCAAGGTCAGAAGACCTGCAGTCGTAAGATCGAATCCACGCGACGGAGTGAGCTCCCGTCGCTTGTCCCAGCTCCTGCCAACCTAGCAGTTCGAAAGCATGCAAATGCAAGTAGATAAATAGGTACCACCTCAGTGGGAAGGTAGCGGCGTTCCGTCTCTAGTCGTGCTGGCCACGTGACCACGGAAGATTGTCTTCGGACAAACGCTGGCTCTACGGCTTGGAAACGGGGATGAGCACCGCCCCCTAGAGTCGGACACGACTGGACAAATTGTCAAGGGGAACCTTTACCTTTACCTTATGTCTTAATGGGGGTGGGAGTGGGGAAGGCCCTCCTCATGTTAGACTGTCCTTAATCTGCTCTGACCTATGTTGACATTCCTTCAACCTAAACTAATATTTTTGGGGTTGCTGATACCACTTTCATGTTTTTCACAGTTGCTGTCTTGACTCTATCTCAGAGAGCACAGAGAAGACATCATAATCTTATAATAATAGTCTTAGAGCTGCAGAACTGGAAGGGACCCTATGGAACATCAAGTCCAGCCCCTGTCAAGGAAGCATAGTGGGGAACTGAACTCCCAACCTCTGGCTCCACAGCCAGAGACCTAAACCACTGAGCTATCCAGCACTTCTTGCCTTTGTTCTCAAGTAATGATAGGCTAGTCCTGAATTCCTGCATCTTTGCCTTATTAAATTAAAACTAGAATTCATTTTATCTTTCTGATACCAATGTATTTACCTAATAAATACTAATGTTCATTTCCCCCCTGAACAATAACTATGAATATAACGTCTTTCTGAAAGAGGAAGTGCACTCCAATATTCAGGGGCTGAACTCACAAGTTAACTCAGGGTGTGATCACACACAGAAATCATGCACATGGAGTGATCCAGTGGAATCTTTTTCCTGGCCATCACATGATGCATGGGGAAATGAGCTCCATCCTGATCCCAATCTGTGCCTGAACTGGACGTTTCTAGTCTAGCTTTAGGGCTTTTACTTTCAGGGGCTGGGCTGGAAAGATTTCCTGGCAGAGAGAAAACCTTTAACAGAGATTGCTCCAGTTAAAGCAACTCTTTCCAGTGCAATCAGGTGTGCTTTGAAGCTATCTGATCTCACCCTTAGCTGTTATTTGGTGCTGTTTGTTCTGCTATCCGCACATTCTGTTTGCTTCTGTTTAACAGTGGGGATAGCTGCCCATTGATTTAGGTTAATTTAACATACATCTACATGACATTATTGAAATCTTGAATCAATCCTTCCCTCTTGCCTTCCATTTCAGGATTAATTCTCTTCACTTAGGAACTGTTGTTTTGGTTTGGTTTTTGCAGCCTGGCTGCTTCCAGATCTGTTACTCCCATCTGTTCCTTTGTCTCAAACAAGCAGAGGTCCTATGGGGACATGTTCAATTAGAACTCCCTTGATATCAGTTGTGTTTCAGCTGTGGGAGTGTTCTCAGTATGGAGCAGGACTGCCTTTCACGGCCTTTCTAAATGGGGGAGGGAAAGAGGGGTTTCTCCCCAGCATAGCTGCCACTTGCCCTCTGCTTCATGTCTGGCAGGATCAATGTAACATGCTGTTTTTTTAAAAAAAAGCTAATGGCTCAAAGCTCTCCTTCAAACTATATATGGGTGTGACTAGATGTGATCCAGTCAAACTTCCACTGCTGTTCTAATCATAGTAGGATCACTCCTCTAGTTACCTAGTTTGGGGCACGGAGGGTATGACACAGAAACCCAATCAGAACATCTTGTGAACAAAGCCACACTGTGCTGTAGAAGCTTCTGTTTGAACTTTCCAAATGAAAGAAAAAGCGACTTGTAGTACTTCAAGAAGAGCAGCTGTTAGGAAAAAATAATTGCAACCCCTGGAGAAGCCACATAGGCTCATAAAAATGGTTTACTGGATCAAGGCAATTAAGTTGAAACTATTAAATTGTGACTGAAAGGCAAAGAAAAGCAAACAAATATCCTCCCAAACATTAGAGCATCTGAAATGTAATTAAATCTCTTTGCAAATTAACATAATCTTTGAGCATTGTAACTCTCTGGTAAATGTATCTCTTTTATTGCTAAATGGAAAAGCCCTGTCTGTGAGATGGCTTTCCATGGCATAAGTATCTTCTGTATGGCAAAGGAAAGATATGGGAGTAACCCATGAGATTGCAGATATTTCCTTTTTCCATAGGTTACAAGAGGAAATGTGTGCATTTCTGTTCTCTACAGTGAAACCATTGCTCCACTCATTGCCATATTTGAGTGCCCCCCAGAAACAACATAATGGCTGCTCTGGTTTTTCTTTTGTGTGTTTAATTTCCCCATAGTGTGTGATGTGGCTTCTTTGAGCTGTTTTCACAACAAAAGTCTTCTGTGGTACACCAACTGTGGTAGTCCCATTTTCTCCTCCAGGCACATTGTGATCTCCAAGTCAATCCGCAGTGGACTGGTGGAATGATACATTTGACTTCTAAATGGCTTTTGGGTCCTTCCAAACTCATGATAGGTTTCTAGATAACTAATGCATCCATCTCTTTGTACATGGGCTACAATTATCACACTGCCTAGTTGGCTGGGTTTTAGCTGTATTTTAGACATTGTGCTCTGTGCTTGTTTAGCCAATTCAGTGGCTCAGATTCCCAACTTTCTTCTTTTTCCCCCCCAAAGAGTTAAGTTTATAGCACATACAGTCCCAAAAATATAAGGCAAAACACGTAGTCACTGTTTTGGCCAACTGTTTTGCAAGAGACATGTGTTTCAATGTGTTTACTCATTAGCCAATGAGTAAAATGAGCTACAGTTTGACAGGACTCCATAAATGTATAAACTAAAGACTCATCCACTAATGGATAAATGTTGCTGTTGTAGTAATACGTCATCTTAGTCAGTTTGCAAACAGCTGAAAGCTGTTGCTGAGCTGCCTGTAAACAATGCATGGAAAGCATTGAAGTGATAGGATTGAATGCTGGCTGGGGGATTATGGGAGGTGTATTCCTTTTTTCCCCCCCTAGACTCTGATAATATGCATCTCACAAACCAGCAGCTAAGGTGGGATGATGTTTAGGAAGGATTCACATTGAGAACTGGAAACAAACTATGGAAATTGCCACATTGGATTGGCACGTAAACCTAAATTCGGTGGTTCTTCTTCGTGGCCTCTGTGAATGCACACAATTGGGTTTAGACAGCGCCTGCGCTGGTCTTCTCGGAATATTCTAGAGCTTTTTTCGTAAAAAGTAACAAGTTAGAATCGCCCCTATCGCGCATGCTCCACCCGCCTCAGCCTCAGTTCCATTTTACCGCCCTGGTGCTTGGAGCTTCTCGATTAGAGCTGTTCTTATTCGATCGATCTTACGGTTTGATTCTCGGTTTTTGACACGGAATTCCTCGATTATCTGATTTCTATTGCCCCTCGACTACGGACTGGACTTTCACTCTCCCCTGGATCACGATTCGGCTTTGGTATACGACTTGCGGATTTCCCGCCTTTTCTTTCTTCGCGCCGCTTTTGTCGCGGCCGCTTCTTGGCTGTTACGAACTTGGACACTTTGAACCTTGTGAGTACGCTTTATGTCCACCTCAGGGCCATTCAGTAGGTGCGTGTCGTGTTCCCGCAAATTGCCATTTTCGGATGGTCACGACCGCTGCCTCTTTTGTCTGGGGGAGGACCATCGGCCCAGTTCTTGCAGACACTGTAAAGCGTTCACTAAAGTTGCCCTTAAGGCCAGAGAACAACGATTGAAACTTCATCTCTGGGAGAAAACGCTTTCAGCATCGAAACCATCTAGCATGGAGACGGCTTCAACTCCTTCAGCTACTCCACGTTCAGAGGTGCGACTTGTTTCCCCGCCCCTGTCGGCGTCGAAGCCCACTGAAAAATCTACAAAAAAGTCTTCGACGTCGACAAAGAAAGCAGCCCCTTCGACTCCGAAGCCCCCTTCGACGTCGAAGAAGGCATCTACTAAAAGCAAGAAGGGGAAGAGTAAAGACGTCCGTAAACAGATCCCACCTGTTTCGGATTCCCTCCCGTCTCCCATTTTGGAGGATTCATCTCGGGAGCGGGGATCCTCCTCGGCGGCGGCTGCCTCTTCACCCCTACGTCTACCAGATGTTTCTCCGGTCGGACCTGAAAGTTCCCCGACCCCTAGTCGACTGGCTGATATATTCCTCTCCAGTACGACTTCTGCCCCTCATAGCCCTGTTTCTACCGGGCGGGCTTCTCCGACGCCGTCCTCACCGGTAGGCTCTTCGAGGCCCCTTTCCCCTCGAAAGCGGACGGAAAAGACTAAGAACCGGTCGCCGGATCGACGCCGAGCCGCTCGACACGAGGTGGTAGTTCTACCCCACCACTCGCGGCGTCGACACAAGGCGAAACGCGATGACCCTATTTACATCGAGGTCGATCGCCGCAAGTCCCATCGTCGGCATCGGTATGACGAGTCGGACTCTAGGTCGACGTCGAGCGCGGAGGACTATCATAGTAGGAAGAGGATACGTTACGTTTACGCCTCTTCGTCCTCGTCTTCTCCATCCTCGTCCTCACCCCGACGTCGACATCGTAGACATCTCGACGTCGATAACTCGCAAGCCTCTAGGTCGAAGCAGAAAGTGGGTACTGCTTCGGATCGGGCTAAAGCATCATCGACGTCGAAGAGGAAGCAAGCGAGGACCTCTTTACCAGCGGAGACAGAACACCCTGCTCCCCCTAAAAAGAGATCTAGAAGATCCAGACACTCACCTTATATTCCGGAGACGGAAGACTCACCTTCGTCGGCCACATCTCGCCAGGATGAAGGTGTGTTATCTGACACCTCGGGTGAAAACCCTATGGATGAACATGCGCTTCACTCTGACGCGGGAGATCCTCACCCGTCATCGCCATCAGAAGACTTCACCTCTTATGTGCAGATGGTTGCCAGAATGGCTAGCACATTGAAATTGCAAACTGTACAACCACCTCTTCCAACTGAGGACCTTATATTTGGGGACATTAACCAAGACATATCTCCTCCTCTAAGCCTTGCCTTTATTTCCACCTTGATGGAACTCATCAAGGAATCATGGAACCAGCCATCTTCATCGTCCCCAGTGTCTCGCAGAACGGAGAACCTCTATCGCACGAATGGGGAGGATACTGAGTTCCTGCTCAAGCACCCTGTACCGAACTCTATCATAGTTCAGTCCAGCTCATCCAAATCACCTGGAAGAGCCCAAGTGACCCCTACAAATAGAGAGGGTCGTAAACTGGACGTACTAGGGAGAAAGGTGTACTCCTTTGCCACCCTTTTGCTAAGAATAGCTAATTATCAAACGGCCATGGGTGCGTACCAGCGACAACTTTGGTCAAGGGTCTTACCTGCCCTCCAGGCTGCCCCGGATGACACCAGACAAGGGTTTCTTAACACCTATGAAGAAGCAGTCACAGTCTCCAAACATCAGAGACTGGCTTCTCGCCATTCTGCGGATGTGGCATCCAGGACACTGACGTCAGCCATCACCTTAAGGCGACACGCGTGGCTTAGGTCCTCTGGATTTGCAGATGACGTCAAGGCAAGGATAGAAGATTTACCCTTTGACGCTAAGGGTCTCTTCAACGAAAAAACGGACGATTCTTTAGAAAATCTACATAAGATTAAAAAGACAGCTAAGTCATACACCTTCCAGCAACAACCTAGGTATAACAGATATCACTGGCGTAAACCAACCCAGCAATATCAACAGCCCGCATCTCAATCATACCGCCCTTTCAAAAATCAAAATCAAAATAGGCCCTACCAAACTTCTTCTTCTACATCCACTTTCCGACCACAGAATACTTCGCAGCGACGTCAACCTTACAGGCCACCTGCTAAGAAATCCAAACAATTTCTTTGACTTACCCGTAGAATCATTCGCACCCTACCATTCCGTTCGATTAGCTCCGTTCCTCCACAATTGGACCAACATTACACAAGACTCTTGGGTCTTAAGTATTATACAATTCGGATACCGTCTGGAGTTTTTAGAATTTCCTCCTCTAGGACAGATCAAACACACTTCCTTCGACCCTATCCTAGAAGAAGAGATCCTCACTCTCCTACAAAAACAAGCCATTCAACACGTACCTCCTCGAGACATCCCAAACGGGTTCTATTCCCGTTACTTTGCAGTACCAAAGAAGGATGGAGGGATCAGGCCCATACTGGACCTCAGGGAACTGAACACTTACCTGCATCCAAAACGCTTTCGTATGATCACATTAGACACCATTCTCCATCTTTTAAAAGAAAACGACTGGTTCGTGGTTATAGATCTCAAGGACGCCTACTTCCACGTATCAATCCATCCCTCTCACAGGAGGTACCTCCGCTTCAGCTTTCGGAGCGACGCCTACGAATTCTGCGCCCTTCCCTTCGGGCTATCCACAGCCCCTCGCACTTTCACGAAGTGCATGGCCCCAGTCGCGGCATTTCTTCGGCTACACGATGTTCAAGTCTTCCCCTACATAGACGACTGGCTAGTGGTATCACCGACCAAAGAAAAGGCGTTACGAGACACCGACTTCGTTCTACTGACCTTACAGGAACTGGGACTTGCAGTAAACGAAAAGAAATCCCATCTGATACCGTCTCAGGTCGTCGATTATATTGGAGCGCGACTAGACTCTGTCCGGGCTCGGATATTTCTTCCACCAGAACGCATAAGGAAGATAAGCAAAGCCGTTCACAAGTTTCGGCCGCGGGCACGGGTCTCAGCACATCATGCCCAGCATCTCCTCGGTCTCATGGCCTCCACAACATCGGCAATATCTCACGCGCGCCTAAAAATGCGATCTCTTCAGGCGTGGTTTTTGACAATGTTCGACCCTCTTCTAGACAGCCCAAGAAAAAGACTATCTGTCACACAGGAGCTGGCCACTCAATTAAGGTGGTGGACATACGTACCACATCTTCTTATCGGTCGACCCGTTCCGTCCCCCTACAGCTGTCATTACAAGTGACGACGGATGCCAGCCCCATAGGATGGGGAGCACATTGCGGGCCTCACAGGATACACGCCCTTTGGTCCCGTCGCGACCAGGAGCTACATATCAATCACCTCGAGATGCTGGCAGTGATAAAGGCCTTCAGGTCCTTCCTCCCTCTCATACAGGGTCGTGGTGTGCAGATAATTACCGACAACACCACGACCATGTATTACATCAACAAGCAGGGAGGGACACGGTCGATGTCACTTCTGTACCTGTCCATACAGCTATGGGAATGGTGCTACCAGCATCATGTCTTCCCAGTAGCTCTGCACATATCTACGACCGACAACGAACTTGCGGACAGGTTGAGTCGTCTCACGGGTCAGTCCCACGAATGGGAGCTGGACGAGGACATATTCCACATGCTCTGTGTCCGGTGGGGTCATCCCACGATAGACATGTTTGCAACTCAGAGCAACAAGAAATGCGAGGCGTATGCCTCCCGTGCCGGCAGAGGCGAGGGTGCTCTTGGGGATGCTTTCATGATCCCATGGCAATCGGAGCTTCTGTACCTCTTCCCACCAATTCCACTCATACAGAGATCTTTAATCAGAGCTCGACAACAGAGGGCAGATGCAATTATCATTGCACCGTGGTGGCCTCGTCAACCTTGGTTTTCCACCCTGAAGGAAATGGCTGTGGACATGGTCAAGTTACCGATGGTTCCGCATCTCCTCACACAGGACTCAGGGAACATCCTCCATCCCGATCTGCAGTCATTACACCTGACAGCTTGGAGGTTCACCCATCCATACAGGAGGTGCTAGATAAAGCAAGAAAGCCCTCTACTAACCTCCTTTACAAGTACAAATGGGCTAACTTTCTCAAGTTTGCCCAGGAAAAGCAGTTACAGACTTCTCCTGTTTCTCTCCAAACCCTGCTCACTTATTTACGTTACTTGTTTGATGCAGGCTTGGCGTTATCCACCCTGAAAGTTTATATTTCAGCAATTGTTTCTTTTCAGCCTCGTGACTCGGATTCGTCACGACTTTTCTCTCACCCTACCCTCAAAGCCTTTTTGAAGGGTTTGTCCAACATCCGACCTCCTGTTAAGCCTCCTGTGCCTCAATGGTCCCTGCAACTCGTTTTACGCGCTCTTACGCGCCACCCTTTTGAGCCCATGGCATCATGTGACCTGCGTTTGCTGTCATTTAAGACTTTGTTTCTGGTTGCCATTACTTCGGCGAGAAGAGCAAGTGAGTTGGCAGCTCTTCGATCCGACGCTCCCTACCTACAGTTCTTTGAAGACAAGGTTGTTCTATACCCTGATGTTTCATTTTTGCCTAAGGTTGTGTCTGATTTCCACCTCAATCAATCACTAATGCTACCAACCTTGTTTCCTCATCCATCATCGGACATCGAGCGCATGCTCCACTCTCTGGACGTTCGAAGAGCCTTGGCGTATTATGTTTCACGGACTAAGGACATTCGTGCTGCCCCAAGGCTATTCCTATGCTTCCAAGGATCACATAAAGGATCCCCTGTCTCCTCTTCAACGGTCTCTCGTTGGCTTGTCTCCACTATTGCTCTAGCTTATGAACTGCAAGGCAAGACCCCACCAGAGGGTCTGAAAGCACATTCCACCAGAGCTGTTGCAACATCTACAGCGTTGCTGCGTGGTGTGGATATTCCTGACATTTGCAGAGCAGCCACATGGTCTAATGTGTCCACCTTCGTGACGCACTATAGACTGGACCTTCGGGCCAAAAAGGAGACAAGTTTTGGAAGAGCAGTTTTGACATCTGTACTGCAGTGACGGCCCTCCTTCCGGTAAGTGAGCTTGCTAGTCACCCAATTGTGTGCATTCACAGAGGCCACGAAGAAGAAAGAAAGGTTACCTACCTGTAACCATGGTTCTTCGAGTGGGCCTCTGTGAATTCACACATCCCGCCCGGCCTCCCCACTGTCCGTCACTGACTATGTCTATGCTAAGCTCAGGCTATTGTGGCGGATAAATGGAACTGAGGCTGAGGCGGGTGGAGCATGCGCGATAGGGGCGATTCTAACTTGTTACTTTTTACGAAAAAAGCTCTAGAATATTCCGAGAAGACCAGCGCAGGCGCTGTCTAAACCCAATTGTGTGAATTCACAGAGGCCCACTCGAAGAACCATGGTTACAGGTAGGTAACCTTTCTTTTTCTAGTTATAATAAAATATGTGATATATAACCTCCCTTCCCTTCCGTTTTCACTGCAAATCAGATGTCATTGTGTCACTTGTAGGTAGGATTTCATGGGTTTTGCCATTAGTAAAAATGGATAGCAAAAAATTATGGCCAACAGCTTCCCATGTGAGTGGGAAGCTGTTGGCCTGTGGCAAGGGTCAACCTCAATGCCCTCCACAACCCCTTCAAGCACCAGCCTACAAGAGGGTTATATGTGGTACCCCTCGCCCAGGCACTACCCAAGAGGGGATGAGCCCTCTCCACAGTCCACTGGAGCAGAATCCAGTATAAGTGGACCCCACAACACCCCAAGAGCTGGAGGGAAGAAAAGCCAAAAATCCCAGTGTCATATTGGACTGAGGCCATTAGATATTACTGGTGGTGATTATTTTCTAAAACTACTTTTTATACTTGAATGAAATTAGTTCAGTTGAAATATCCCATACACCAGCTAATTTCTCCACTATTAGCCTTCTCATCCCAGACAAGAAAGAAAAGGACATAATTCTGTGTTTAAAAGAAAGTACCCCACATAAATCCCTTACTTTCATTTCCTCTTCAGATGCCTGTTTCTGTGGCTGCATAATCCTGATGTAATGCAAGTTAGCCCTTTTCACAAAGAGTGTTTTATGTTTTCTGGGAAGGGGAGGGAAGCCTCCCCCTCTAGCCTGACTTTAAAAGTTCATATCACTAAGCTGAAGCAGCTGGTTTAGTCAATAATAAATAGCACTCGTATGGAAAGAATTAGACATCCCTGTCAAGCCATGGTGGGCGGGGGGAGGTATCTGAAGGGATCTCCAATTGCAGTACTGTGTGAACTGGGGGGGGGGGGTTCTTAAGAAGTCTCCTTAAGATATTGTCCACTGCAGTTGAACACACAGACTCCTGTTGTTTGTCTTACTTCGTATCAGCCTGAAGCGCTTGAAATAAAATGACTGCTCTTCTTTCTGTATCTCACACCAATATACATGCAGGCCATACACATTTGACCCACCACCTGCAAACTTTTAGTAGTATAATCAACATTCAAAACAAAAAAGAACTACTCACAAGTGACCTGCAATAGAATGTTGCAGCATGGAGTGCTGTTTAGGATACTCTGTTTTGTCCATTCCTCCCCCCCCCCCCCCCAGCTTACTGACTCCCTCTGATGCTCATTCAACATGCAGTGGCCATTTAGTATGCTTTATTGGGCTGTTTGGAAGTCTGTCTCAGGGTCGCTTTCTTTCCTAAAATGTAGGACATGTTTTTGTTGTTGTGTTTTTTGAAATTTTGGGGTTGTTGCAAACCTGTACTGTATGAGGATGTGTGGGTCTGTGGGTGTGCCAGTTTAGCAACGTAATGGCAAACAGAGAATTGAATATAGACAAAAAATGCCTTTATATTTTACACATGGAAATACTGGCAAATATTTTTGTTCTGCTATTAATCAATTTTCTTTATATGTGTTCTGCAGTGAAAGCAGACAGTGGTGTATCCAATGCCATGTTTCAATCTAAACATGTTTGTATCAAGACCAGAAACTTATGAACAGATAGAGTAAATGGGTGTTTTGTTTAGGTATTTCATGAGAGCCTTTTAGAGGGAGGCCATGACATTCCCCCCCACCCACCCTTATTGCCCATATACTGTAGGACAAAAATCATGGATGTTGAAGGAGCATTTGCCATGACTTGCGGCACCTGTGGAATGTTTGTTTTTCTGCCTGAAGGTCTAGGAGGCTCCAACTGCAACAAGTGCAAGCTGGTTGTCTTCCTGAAAGGAGTAAGTACAAAAGCTTGAGGCCCCCATCTCCACACTGCGGCTCATCACAAGAAATGAAGCATCTCTCTGTACAGAGCCCAGTGGACTGTCCTGGAATAGAAACAGAGAGGGAATGTCTGTAGGGAAGAAGAACAAGATCTAATGCTGGAGGTGGGCTTTTGGAGAAATGTGACTCAAAGAAGCAAGATCATCAGGAAGCATGCTGTGTCTCTGGAGCCACAGAACCAGTATGAGGCCATTCACATGGATAGTGATTCTCAGGTGCTGGAGCAGGGCTATGAGATGCAGAACCTACACATAGACAATGACTCTGAGGAACTGGGAGAGGAGCACACAGACAGAATTTCTGAGATACTGGAAGAAGAGCACCAGTCCCAGCCTCCTTCGACTGACAGCGATTTTAACCAGCAGGAACAGGGCCAGCAGAGAACAGGCAGCACAAAAGCTTCTGTGGAAGATATTGCAGACAGAAAGATTCCGGCTGTCTTCCAAAGGAAGAAAAGACATGTGGTGGTAGTAGGTGACTCCCTACTGAGAGGCACAAGAACAGCAGTCTGTGAACCTGACAGGATGTCTCCAGAAGTTGGCTTCCCCCTGGAGGGATGATCAAGGATGTGCCCAGAATTATCAAGCCCACTTGACCATGACCTCTTCCTTCTCATCTATTGTTTGTTTTAATACTGTAAGCGACCATATTTTTCCGTCTTTAAGACACTACTTTTTCCTAAAATCATTACCCTTAAAAATTGAGGGGCATCTTTTACACGGAAGTAAGCTGAGATAGCTGAGGAGAGAACAAAACGGCACATACCTTGCCTCTGTAAACAGGCTTCCACAGAAATCTTTAGTAAAATGCGAAAGATTTATGCGATCTGAAGAGAAACCAGAGGAAACAGGCTTCCTTCAGCCAGGAGGCTTAGTTTCCTACAGTCAGGAGACTCAGCTTCCTCCAATCACCAGCCTTATGGAACTGACGTCCGCTGATCCTGAATAAACCAATTGGAACACACCTCCTTGGAGGTAGAGCCTGTCGGCTCAAGATTCAACAGAGACAAAATGTCCGACATTCTGAGCCCAGAGGCTGAATCCTCAAAACTAAGTTTTCTTAATTTTGGGGTTAGAAAATTGGGTGGGGGGTGTCTTATAAATGAGGGCGTGTTATAAATGGAAAAATATGGTACCTTGAGTTCTCTTGAGGAGAAAGGTGGGGTATGTCTGTCTGTCTGTCTGTCTGTCTGTCTAAATAAATCCATCCATCCATCCATCCATCCATCCATCCATCCATCCATCCATCCATGTGGAAACAAACAATGCTGCCAGAAACAATCTTCAGCATATTGCAACACGCTACACAGCTCTGGGTAGGAAGGTGAAGGACCTTGAAGGATAGGTGTTTTGTTTTGTTTTTTGTTGTTGCTCATTCCTGGTAAGGTCACGAACCAGCAAGAGAGAGAAAAATACTAGTGTAGATGGTGCCATCAGGAAAGATTTGGCTTCTTGGATCACAGCATGTGCTTTCATGAAGAAGGACTCCTGGCAAGTGATGGCTTCCACCATCACTGGTTGGGAAGAGGATATTTGGTAGGAAACATGCAAACCTGGTAAGGAGGACTTTAAACTGAATTCAGCTCGGGAGGGAGACAATATTCCACAGGATAGGAAGACAACAAATACAGTGGTGCCTTGACTTACGAACGCCCCGACGTACGAACATTTTGACTTACGAACAGCTCCGTTCGCAAAATTTTGCTTTGACTTGCGAACGGAGCTTTGACTTACGAACAAAAAAACCATGGGGGAAGCAGGAAATGGACTTTGGACTGCCTGGTACTGCCTGGTACTATAATTTTAAAATGTAAAAATTGGTTTAAAAGGTGCTTGGTTTGGTTTAAAGCTGCTTGGTTTTAAAGGTGTTCTGTTTAAAAGGTGTTCGTTCCCTCCCTCCCTCCTTTCCTGCCCTTTTTTAAACCTAAGTCATCTTAGGTTAAAAAAAAACTTCTCCCCCTAGTGGTAGAGGACGGATTAACCGGTTTTGCATTAGTTCCTATGGGAACTAATGCTTTGACTTACAAACGGCACCTCGACATAAGAACAAAAAACAGCCAGAACGGATTAATCGGTTTTCAATGTATTCCTATGGGAAATGCTGATTTGACTTACGAACATTTTGACTTACGAACATCTTCTGGGATGGATTAAGTTCGTAAGTCAAGGCACCACTGGTACTGAAGGCAGGAACATCAGGGATGCATCAGGAACTTGGAGGAGATGTAGAAACCCTCAAATGGAGGAGAAAGGACAACAAGGAAGCAGCTGGAGGGAAAGGCACATGGTTTCAAATGTCTCTGTACTAATGCACAAAGCATGGGGGGGGGGGGGAGAAGGTGAACTTAGAATTTTAGCACAGTCTTTGGATAGAAGTGAATGCTGTCCTGAGATTCGTTGTACTGAGAAAAAAGAAAGCTGAGAGTAGTATAGCACATACTCTAGACCAGTGGTGGTGAACCTTTTTGAGCCCGAGTGCCCAAACTGCAACACAAAACTGACTTATTTATTTCAAAGTGCCAACACTGCAATTAAACCTGAATACTGAGTTTTTAGTTTAGAAAAAACAACAGCCCCTGCTCTGCAACGTTTAAATGCTTGGTTCCCCCCCCCCCCAGGGGTGGTATTAACAGAGAAATACTTAGCAGTCCTTCAATCCCCCATCAGGTTAGACTGGTAATGGCCGCCATTGCACCCCTCCGCTGGACCACTGTGCCAGCAGAGGGGAGTGCCAAAATCTGGGATTGGAGGATGGATAAGTATTTCTCAATGGCGATTTATGGCTCGCGTGCCCACAGAGAGGGCTCTGCGTGCCAGCTGTGGCACACGTGCCATAGGTTCGCCATCACTGCTCTAGACTTTAGGAAAGGTGATTTCTGCAAGCTCAAAGAAATGAAATCCTATGGTCAAAAATACTCAAAAGAGAAGGGAGGCAGCAACACAGGAGACATCTAAAGAACCCAGCATGGCTATATAAAGAACTATCAGGTTAGCTACAATTTTAAAGGGACATGTATAGGAAGTGGAAGGAGGGGAAACACCAAGGAAGAGTGCAAAGAGGTAGCCAGTCTTTGTAAAGAGAAGGTGAAGAAAGTTAAAGCTCAACATGAGCTCAGACTTGCAGGAGATATTTAAAAATTGGATTTTTCAGCTATGCTCAAAGCAAAAGAAAGAAAAAGGAAACAGCAGGCTCCTTGTGTGGAGAAGATGGAGATTTACTAAGGGGTGCCACAGAGAAGGCAGAACTATTGAGCTCCTACTTTCTCTCTGTTTTCTCACTGAAGGAAAATAGTGCCCAAACTGGTATAAGAAAAAAAGAAAAGAAAAGAAGGAAATGAGAGGATTACTAACAAAAATAAAGCAGGATCTTATACAGGAACATTTAGCTACCTTTAATGAATTTAAGTCTCCAGGACTGGAGGAACTCCATCCAAGGATACTAAAGGAGCTTGTAGATGTGATAAATCTTTGAGAATTCATGGAGAACAGGTGAGGTCCATGAAGACTGGAGGTGAACAAATGTCATCCTCATCTTCCAAAAGGGGAGGAAAAAAGTTCCAGCCAGCTATGGACTGATCAGCTTGACATCAATACAAGGAAGGTTCTAGAACAAATAATAAACAGCCAGTCTGTGAGCACTTAGAAAAAGGACATTGTAATTTCGAACTCAGCATGGGTTCCTCAAAAACAAATCATGCCCGACTAATCTTTTTTTTTTTTAAATATAGTCACAACTTGGTAGAGAAGTATCTTGATTTCAGGAAAGCTTTTGACAAGGTCCTTCATGATATTCTCATGGCCAAGCTGGTAAAATGTGGGCTAGATGATGCAAGAATTAGATGATTTTTAGCTGGCTGACAATCCAGACCCAGAGTGGTCACCAATGGCTTTTCATCATCCTGGCGGGGAATGACAAGTGGGATGCCGCAGGGTTCTCTCCTTTGTCCAGTGCTGTTCAGTGTATTTATTCATGATTTGGCTGAGATCATCTTCCGGTTCCAATAGGGTGTGGTCGCTGCATCTCTCTTTGCTGCTCCTTCGCGCGTTGCTTTTATCTAACTCCCTTTTTATACAGTATTTATAGCTCAATAGTTTTACCTAACTCCTTTCCACATAGTTTTTACATCATTTTCGATATAGAGTCTTTTAGCCAAGCTTATTTTTTATTTTTACATCTCTGGATGTGTTTTGAGTCCACGGATTCTGAAGTTTATCACCCGGGAGTTGCTGTAAGAATTCCAAAGACTCCAGCCTTTTAATCAAGAAATATTTTTACTAACTTGATAAGGGAAAGAGGCACCAGCTGAACAGTCTACCCCTGGATTGAACTCCCTGCTTGAACAGAAATGTTTCTAAAACAGCAAAGGGGAGTTCAACAACAGCTGGGAGACAAATATGTGAATCTGCAAGAATACAACAAGAGAAGGTCTCCCAAGAAGACCTCAAGGCCAAGGGGCTGCTGCAAGATATCAAGAAATACCAAGATCTGCCCTGCACTCTCCATGCTTAATTACTGAGAAGAAAAAGGAAAAGACAACAATATTACCATACAGCCCTGTGAGAAAAGCATTCTTGGATGTATTGCTGGTGGATGGGAGGTAGACAGGAGGAAATTCTGTGCTGGTAAGAGAATGGTTTTAACAAGAAAGAGTTATAAATCCCTTAGTCTTTCACCCCCAGTTGTGAGTTCCCTTTTAAGACGGCGGGGAGTACAAACAAAAATCATGCAATTCTTCCCTGAAGGGAAGAATAAAGTGGTGGATGAAAACGGAGTTACACCCTACTAGTTCTTGCCTGGATTGGTCTTTGGACCTTAAAAGAAATCTAAACTGCTATAAAGAGGAGTTTGGCTCTGTTAATCTGACTACTGAACTGTCTCTTGATGAAAATCTGACACCTAGTCCCATATTAATGGAACTCTCTGATAAGACTAATCAGTCAGAGGAACTGAAGAAGCAACCACCAGGAATGACTCCAGGCAGAGGGAATGTAACTAAAGAAGAATCTCCAGTTCATACTCTAACGCCAGGTGGAGATGATTTAGTATATGAAATCTGGCTTCTCCACTTAATAGAGGATATATAGCATGTGAAATCCCTCCTAAATGAATCTAACAAACTTTTAACTACCCTGGTGGACATCTGCAAAAATCTATTGCTAAAATCCAATACAGAGGGCACTAATAATAGACCTAGTGCAGACAGAGCTACCACTATTTTTGTGGTTTGTAAAAAGGAATGTTAAAAAAAGAGGTTACTAAAAGGGGAATCACAAATGATAATAAGAAAAGCAAAAATGCTAAAAATCCTAAACCAACTCGATATAAAAAGATGCAGTTCAAGAAACTCTTCAAATCACTGGATAGCAGCCCAGCACAGAAAAGCACTAATCATATTGAGAAGCCAACTGCAAATAAGGAAGCAGACCAAGAGGAACATGCTCACCTCTCTGGCAATGCAGAGGGACCTCTTACCCAAGTTCCAGGACTAAAATTAGTTCAAACCCAGAAACATGTTATTCAGAACTCACAGACCCATGTCTCACAGAAACCTAGACCCTTACAGGACAGGATCATAGATCATGGCTGGAAACTAGTCTTGAACAGACAAACGCTAGCATTGCTAAATTTTCCTAAGCCAGTGGGGGTTTACACCACAATACGAGCATAAATTGCACTTACTAAATCTTTTAGAAACTGCTTTTTAAGGAGCCTTTACCTTAGCTGACTTGTTATCTGTGGAGTATTTATATTTCAGTGGTTCCCATGCTCGTGCAGTGGTCACATTCACAAAAAGGAGTTCAGCTGAATGGGTGTATGAATCTAAAGATGCACTGACTGAGATGGGCATATCTGTGGTAAGAGTTTTTGAGAATTGTGCTCCACCTCTGCCACTGGGGCTTTGCACCCCAGATTATGCTAAAAGCCTTCAAGTGAAAGAAAACTATAGCACTAATTAAATTGATCTGGGCACTACTGACACATAGCACTAATTAAATTGATCTGGGCACTACTGACACTATTGGCAGGAAATCTCCATCAAGAAAACCCCCAAGTGCTATAGAGTTGGTACAGAATGATCCACAGCAGCCAATGGAGAGGGCAAAAGAATCCAGAGAACCCTTGGAACCTGATGAGAAGAACCTCTTAAGACTCCTTCCATGCTTTACCTTACGAAGTACAAAATGACATAATTAACAGAGTTGAGCTTTTTAAAAGTCACCTGATAAAAATAGGGGCAAGGAAGGGAGAATTAAATGACCACAAGAAACTCCACTGGGACACCGAACACTCAGAAACAATACAGGAATTGAATAAATCTAAGAACGAGGAAGCAGTTGATTCAGAACCTCAGAGCAGAAAGACACATACTTTGCAATGTCAGCCTCCAGAGAGAATAAATCCTGTACTGAACAAAACTATCCTAGAGAATACTTTCAGTGATGAGACCCCTACTTTAAAATCAGCAACAACTGTTCCTCATATTTGACCACAGACAAAAGAATTGGATATAGGAGAAACAGCCTCTTCTGAAAGGAATCTAGAGCCTCAGAGTGGGAAGATACATACACAGGACGTCAGGTCATGGTGGAATTAAATCCTCTGTTGAGTAAGCTTGCTCCATATGCTCTAGTGATCTGACCTCCACTCCAAAACCAGAAATTATGACTTCATCTACTTGAACTCAAATGAGAGAACTGGACAAAGAGGAAATCAGCTCCCCTGAGAGAGTCATTGAGAAGGTAAGCCGCTCATTTAACCCTGCCTTTCCCATGGTGTCTAATGTAAGCAGATGGAGCCCCTTGATGGAATCTGCAGGGAGAGATAAGATTTTTGCTGAGCCATCTAGCGGGGGAAGACCAGGTACCAGAAAGAAGCAGAACCTCATCTAGTGAGAGAGGAGAGCAATAGCCCACTGCTCTGATATAGAGGCTTGAGGGAACAATTTTCCAACTTCCTAGCATGTTTACCCAATGTGGACAAACCACATTGTTTTCTCAGAGAGTGATACCCCCTCAACCCTGCTAAGGGAAAGAAAATATTCACCTCAGATCCATCTGCCTTTGAATGACTCTTAATCCATCAACAAGACCTCTCACTGACATTTCTTTCCTGGACTATTGAGGGCTGGCAAGGGAAGGCAGCAGAACCCTCTTTTCAAAAGTTTATCAGAGAATATGATATAGTACTCCTCCAGGAGGCCTGGGAGAGGGAAGAGTTTGAGCTAGACCGTTTTGTAAGTTATTTATTAAAAGCTGATCCCAGCTCCAGAGGAGGTTGCTAAAATATAATAACTAAAAAATAACAGGGCACCAGGAATGGACTTTTTGCCCTCAGAACTTATAAAATCCAATATTACCTGGTGGACTCCATTGTTGGCAATTTTATTCTCATTCATTGATCAAACAGGATTACTACCTGAGAGTTGGGGTACATCTGTAATAATTCCCATGTACAAAAGAGGAGATAAAACTGACCCTACCAACTATTGGCCAAATAGCTTATTGTGTGTAATAAGTAAGCTCTATGCCAAACATCTCTGTAACAAACTAATTGATTGGATCCAGGATGAAAATACTACGGCAGTAGAGCAAGCAGGATTCAGTCAGGGGCAATCTACTTTAGATCATTGCTTTGTATTAGCCCATCTTATTGATAAATAAGAAAAGAAGAAAGGAGGCATGTAGTACACAGCATTTATTGATCTTAAGGCAGCGTTAAATTGTGTACTACGATGGGAAAAATTAGGCTCCACAACTATAGGTAAAAGACTTATATTTTTAATTAAATGTCTTTATAATAATACCTGGTTGAGGGTATGCTGTACCACGAATGGGCATTTAACAGATTGCATGTCATCTACAAAAGGGGTTAAGCAAGGCTGTGTTTTAGCTCCAATCCTGTTTAATTTATGTGTGAATGATATTGTTGAGCATTTGTCATCCCCATTGTTTCACACCCCTAAATTGGCAGCTAAATCCATTTCAGTCCTACTATATGCAGATGATGCAGTACTCCTATCTCAAACAAAAGTGGGTCTGAGAAGACAGTTAAGGGCATTTTCCAGCTACTGCCAAAAGGAACACTTAGAGGTGAATTACAAGACCAAAATAATGGTATTTTCAAAGTGTTTCAGACTCTGTAAATGGTCCTTGGATAGACGACCAATCAAACACGTTAGAGTCTTCAAATATCTAGGTGTGATCTTTCAGACTTCAGGAACATGGGTAGCACAACAAGAATATGTTGTGAAAAAAGCTCCACATACTACCCTGTTTCCCCGAAAATAAGACCTAACCTGAAAATAAGCCCTAGTATGATTTTTCAGGATGCTCAGAATATAAGCCCTACCCCAAAAATAAGCCCTAGTTAAGTGAAACCCCACCCTCCACCATTGTGTAGCAACCAGAAGATGACATGACTGTATCTGAATAAATGTAGATTGTTGTACATAAAAAAAGTAAAACATCCCCTGAAAATAAGCCCTAATGAGTTTTTTGGAGCAAAAATTACTATAAGACCCTGTCTTATTTTCGGGGAAACATGGTATAAAAGTTCTGAGACAGTTTTTCTACACTAAAGGTCATAATTTCATACCAGCAGCACTGGAAGTTTACAGAGCCAAGCCGCTAGGTCAGATGCTGTAAGAGATTCCAATCTAGCTCAATACAAATTTTAAACCATTAGAAATTGTGCAGTCTAAGTTTCTCAGGCAAATATTGGCCGTACCTGGCTGCATTCTAAATGACTCTCTGAGGCTGGAAAGTGGCCTTTCCTCAGTGCATACACAGACCTGGCTCAGGACGTTTAATTTTTGGTTGAGGCTGAATCTACTTCCCTCTGGTCTGCTCTCCCTTGTTATGGAGGACTCTTGTGAGAGTAAATGGATGAAAGATATCAAGTCCAAAGTACATACACTTGGACTGTCACCTGATCTCTTATTGACCTCTGGGTACAGCAAGGCGAAAAATCTATTAGAGCAGTGCCTATATGATATTGAACATCAAAATAATTTTTTTTATATATTTTTTTTATTGTGTTTTTTCTACTTTTCAATCCGTTGCAACCAGAGTGATTTATTACAATATATACCATTCATTTAATCTTATCTTATACTCTCTAACATAGTATTGATCTAATCTATTCTACTTAAGTTGATGTAGATTTCATCCATGTGTAAAGAGGTTCCCATTTATTATTATCCAGTCTGTCATTTAATGTGTCTGTCAAAATATCCATTTCTGCTAGTTCCAAAATTTTTTCATTAAATTCCTTCTTTGTAGGGATCGCTGTCATCTTCCACTTACTGGCATATACAATTCTAGCTGCCGTTATCAGGTGTAAAGTCAAATATGTCTTGTTTTTTCCGAGTATAGGTGGTAATATATTCAGTAGGAAGCTTTCTGGTGTCAAGGCAATTTTAACCCCTAAAATTTTCTCTATCATTTCATGAATCATTTTCCAAAATTCCTTGGCCCTATTGCACGTCCACCACATGTGATAGAAGCTCCCTACATTCTTTTCACATTTCCAGCACTTGTTAGAAACATTTTTATACATTTTTGTTAATTTCTCTGGTGTTACATACCATCTATAAAACATTTTGTAAATATTTTCTTTTAGATTTATAGATTTAGTCATTTTAATGTTTCATTCCCAAATTTGTGACCAAGCACTTAATTCTATATTATGTCCTATGTTTTGAGCCCACTTTACCATGCAGTCCTTCACAATTTCATCTTCCATTTTTTGCTCCATTAAAGTATTATATAAACCTTTAATCAATTTTTCCTCTGAATCCAGTAACCCCTTATCCAAAGGTATTTTGTCTTTCTGAAACCCTATGGCTTTATCTTTTACATATCTTGATTTCAATAAGTTTATCGACCACCAGTCTAGGATAATACCTTGTTCTGCCAGTTCATCTTTGTTTTTTAGATTAAAATCTCTATCTAATATCTCGGCATATCTTCTGTTTATCCCTTGAGGTGTTCTTGCCGGATCAGAGAACGCTTCTAATGGAGCTACCCATAATGGTATCTTTCTGTAATGTTGTACCTTAACTGTCTTCCAGACCCATAATAAAGCTCTCCTAATCAGATGTAAATTAAATGCTTTGCATTGCCTATCATCTTGGTACCATAGATATGCGTGCCAGCCCAGTCTTAAATCATGCCCCTCAATTTTTAAGAGTCTCTGATTCTGTAGAGTAATCCATTCTCTCACCCAGGACAAAGCTGCTGCTCTATAATAATTCATCCAATCTGGCAAACCAAACCCTCCTCTTTGTTTATTGTCCTGAAGAGCCTTAAGTTTTATTCTTGGTTTTTTCCCGTCCCAGACAAACTTGGTCATTATCTTGTTCAGTTCTTTAAAAAAGTCTTGTTTTAATACTATTGGAATTGTTTGAAAAAGGAAAACTAGTTTTGGTAGTATATTCATTTTTATTGCCGCTATTCTGCCCATTAAGGATAATTGGAGTTTAGTCCATTTTTGCAAATCTACTTTGATTTCTTTCATTACTTCCATGTAATTGTCCTTCATTAATGTACTTGGTTTTTTTGTCATATTAATTCCTAAGTACTTCACCTTGCATGTTTCTTGACATCCGGAAAGTTTTTGTAATTCTTCTTTTTCTTCTTTTGTCATATTTTTCATCAAAATTTTTGTTTTTTGTTTATTTATTTTAAGACCTGACATATATCCATATTCCGTTATTATCTCTACTAATGTTTCTATTGATGTCGTAGGTTCTTCTAAGATTATTACTAGATCATCAGCATAAGCTTGAATTTTGAATTCTTCTCCTTTAACCTTTAGTCCTTTGATTCTCTTATCTTCTCTTATTTGTTGATTCAAGACTTCCAGCATAAGGATAAACAGTAGGGGGGACAGCGGGCATCCTTGCCTTGTACCTTTTTCAATTTGAATTGTTTCTGTCAGCTCTCCGTTTACTTTAATTCTTGCTTCTTGTTTGGAATAAATTGCTTTAATTTCTCCTATAAACTTTTCTCCAACTTCCATTAATTGCAACTGTGTCAGCAGGAAATTCCAGTTCATATTGTCAAAGGCCTTCTCTGCATCAAAGAATATTAGGGACATTTGTTTTTCAGGGTGAGCTTCATAGTATTCTAAAACATTCAATACTATCCTGATGTTGTTTTTCATTTGTCTTTTTGGTAAGAATCCTGATTGGTCCTGATGAATGATCTGCACCAAAACCTTTTTCAGTCTATTTGCTAATATTGATGCAAAAATTTTATAATCTACATTTAATAACGAAATTGGCCTATAGTTTTGGATTTCTGATTGATCAGTACCTTCTTTATGTATCACTGAGATTATAGCTTCTTTCCATGAAGTGGGTATTTCTTTTTCTGTTTCTATTTCTTCAATTAATTCTTTAAAAGGTAGACCTAGAACTTCTTCAAAGTTCTTGTAGTATTCAGCCGGTAATCCATCACTTCCTGGAGATTTATTATTCTTTTGTTTTCTAATAGCTTCCACCACTTCACACATCGTTATTGAAGAATTCAAGATCTCTTTATTTTCTTTAGATAATTTCTTTAACTGAAGCTTCTGCAGATATTCTCTTTGCTTTATTATTAATTTCCCTGGTTCTTTGTATAAAATAAATATATTTATAAATAAATAAATAAATAATTTATTTCTTGATAAAAATCCTTGACAATTTTTTTTATTTCCTTCTGCTCCCATCTAGTCTCACCTTCCTGGTCTTTAAGGTTTATAATTTGGTTTTTTGTTTGTTCTTTTCTCAGTCTATAGGCAAGCCATCTGCCTGGTTTGTTTGCTTTTTCAAAAAAAAATTGTTTCGCTTGTTTTATCTTCATTGCCATTTCTGACATCCACCATAGATTTATTTGATGTTGTACATATTTCATATTATCTGCTAGTTTTCCGGTTAAGCTATTTTGTTTCGACTGTTGTTCTAACTGAGATAGTTTTTTCTCTAATTCTTTGTATTTTTGTATTTTTTCCTTTTTTTGTCTTGCTGCATGCTTTATAACTATCCCTCTTAACTTTGCTTTTCCTGCATCCCAGACTACTCTCATTGGTACATCTGGGGTTTTATTTTCCTTAAAGAACCAAGACATTTCTTGCACCACTTCTTTCTTAAAATCTTCATTTTGTAGAAGACTGGTATTCATTCTCCAAAGTGATATTTTATTTTGTATATTCAGTTGTAAAATAACTGGGCTGTGATCAGCGAAAGTTCTTGGTAATATGTCTATAGTCTTCATCATCTTTATCCAACTTATTGGCATCCAGCATGCATCTATTCTAGACCAGGTCTTATGTGAATTTGAGTAGAATGTGTAATCTTTCTCTTTTATATGTGTTGCTCTCCATGCATCAACCAAATGAAACTCTTCTGCTATAGACCGGAAGGCTTTCAGTAATATAGTCCTTTCTTTTTTCCCTTTTCTTAACGTCTGACTGTTTATGTCCAGTTTTCTATCTAGAACTGCATTGAAGTCCCCTACACAGCATATATCTTTGTATTCTTTATCTGCCAGTTCTTTTTGTAATTCTTTGAAAAATGTATCTTGATTTTTATTTGGGGCATAAATATTCACTATCAATGTTTTTTCCTTCCCTCTTTGAATTTCTACCATCAGTATTCTTCCATCTTGTGATGCAAAAATTGGTTTAGGTTTCAAATCCTCTTTTATAAATGTTGCCACCCCTCTCTTTTTTTCTTTATTGTCTGATGCAGCGAATAGCCTCCCTAATTTTGGCATTTCCAAATATTTCAAGTCATTTTTTTTAATATGAGTTTCTTGTATACATGTGATGTCTAAATTCAGTTTCTTAAGCTGATGATATATTTTTTTTCGTTTTCCAGGTGCATTCAGTCCATTTACATTGATAGTGATTAGTCTCAGCTGGTTTTTAGACATTTCCTGTTTGCTTATTACCTCCGTGGTCCTCCCTCTTCCTTAGCGACCTGGTCTGGCTCTTTGCTACTATAGATTTTTTTGCCTCTTGGTACAGCAAGGCGAAAAATCTATTAGAGCAGTGCCTATATGATAGTGAACATCAAAATAATTTGTCTGCCAGCAATAAATCATGTCCTTGGTATATCTACTCCATGACAAGTCGTCCAAAAACAATGGCACAATATCTGCATCTGCTAACAACTCCAAAACACAGAAGGGCCTTTTCATGTGCACATCTTAATGTCATGCCTTCGGCACTACTCAAGGGTCATTTCAAAGGGATTCCATTACAAAATCGCACACGCCCATGTGATGAACAGGTTTAAACACTTGGCCATGTGCTATTGTTTTGCTCTTTCTATAGAGAGGTGCACAAAGAGTTAATTTACCACTTGTTAGCTAAGAAGCCAGGTTGTTCATCCAATTTCTATGTATCTTTTCTCCTTGCAGACCCAGTTAAACAAATGATAGTACAGTCAGCTAAATTTTTAGCAGCAGCAAATAAATAAATAAATTATTTGGCTGAGGTCATGGGGGAAATGCCAATTAAATTTGCAGATGACACCAAACATAGACGGATTGCTAATAAATGAAATCACAAGAGCCATCAAACCAAGAAAACAACACCGAACTGAAGAAGAAAACAGCCACCCACAAATAAAGTATTTCTGCCATACATCAAAGGGGTCACGGACCGCATGGGGAAACTTTTGAAAAAACACAACCTACAAACAGTATTCAGGCCCACCACAAAAATACAACAAATGTTACGGTCAGCAAAGGACAAAAGGGACCCCCTCACCACTGCAAGAGTATACCGGATACCTTGCAGTTGTGGCCAGGTATATATTGGGACCACAAAACATAGCATCCACACCAGAATCAAAGAACATGAAAGACACTGCAGACTAAAACAACCTGAAAAATCGGCAGTAGCTGAACATGCCCTGAAACAAGCTGGACATGACATCCTATTTCAAAACACAGAACTACTGGACAACACCAGCAATCATTATGTTAGACTACATAGGGAAGCCATTGAAATCCACAAACATCAGCAAAGCTTCAACAAAAAAGAAGAAAGTCTAAAACTCAACAAAGCCTGGCTCCTAGCACTGAAAAATACAGTCTGCAAAAAGGTCAACAAACTTTACCCAGACACAAGTACCGGTGATCACTGCACACAAAAGACTAGCTAACAACACCCATCAATCACAGTGACAGATCATCTCCCCTTATCACAACAATACACCCATAACAAAAAACACCCTGATCACCATAATCACCCAATCTCCTGAAAAGAACAAAAAGCTGATCTCACAGCTACAAATACTCAACTATCCACCTCGGTGGGAAGGTAAACGGCGTTCCGTGTCTAGTCGCGCTGGCCACGTGACAACGGAAACTGTCTCCGGACAAACGCTGGCTCTACGGCTTGGAAATGGGGATGAGCACCGCCCCCTAGAGTCGGACACGACTGGACTAAATGTCAAGGGGAACCTTTACCTTTACCTTATCCTACACACTACACCAGAACACAGACAGAATTCTAACTCCTGTCCTCTGAAGATGCCAGCCACAGAGACTGGTGAAATGTTAGGAAGAAAAACCTCCAGAACACGGCAAAACAGCCTGAAAAACCTACAACAACCATCGGATCCCGGCCGTGAAAGCCTTCGAGAATACATTGGATTGCTAATACATCAGATGACAGAATCAGGAATCAAAATGACCATAACAGATTAGAGAACTGGGTTAATACAAACAAAATAAGTTTCAAAAAAGAAAAAAAGAAGAAAGATATCATTACTAAAGAAACAACATACAAGTGGAAAATAGAGGGTAAAAAAGAAAAAAGACAGTGGAGGGGGGGGGGGTGGAGAATGCCAGAAAGATAGGACTTTTTGTCCTCAGTATCCTTAAGAACAGGATAAATAATTAGCTTCTCCCAGTGAGCAAATTCTTTGGAAATATTGTCCTTTCAGTTAGAAAGGCTGCAGTGGGTGATGAAAATAGTCCAATCCTGGTGAGTTCTTGGGGGGGGGGGTGTCTCTGAGATCCTTGCCCCCCTGAAAATCAAGAATGACAGTTACTGATCACTTAATTTTTTCCTATTTAAATGCATTGTAATAAATAGTGTGTGAAAACTCTTCTGCATAGTCTGAATTCAGTCCAGTATGCATATAAGAGTAAATTATAAAGTCAACTTTCCTGCATTTGGGGAAAGTGCAGGGGTCAGCACTGTTCAAGTGCAATGGATGAGCCTCACCCAGGAAAAATGTGCTTCATTATCAAGGTATCTCCCCTGCCAGGTACCTCTGATGCCCTACTCAAATTAGAAGCTGGAATGGGCCTGATTGAAGCAAGTGCTTGACTTCAAATCTGGCTGAAGTTAAAACTTAATGCTTCTGATTTTAATAGATAACCACCCCTCAGGCTGGACAAGAGAAGTGGAGGGAAAATTGATGTCTTATGGGATATCCCCTCTGGCATTGTTATATTTGGGATTTATGAAAGCCAAAGAGAACATTAGGAAGTGGATCTGGGATACAGCCCTCCAACTCAACAGAGCACAGGTCCCGTATTAGTCAGTGGCCGGGAATCACAGTAAGGTCTTCATCTCAGCAGATTACCTTTACAATTTAGAATTTGTGAGTCATCAGAGAGCTTTCACCTTGACCCATTTCAATGCTCTGCCTTCAGCCATTCTAGAGGAAAGATGCTCATGTATCCCTTATGATCAGCCTCTTTGCTCTTGCCAGTCTGGTACGGTGGAAACTGGAACATGTCCTTCTGTACTGAATATTTTACAATGATTTACACAATTTGCAAATCTTTTATTTTGTCCTCTCAGATTCCTCAAGTGAAATTACAGTCAAGGCTGCAAAATTCTGTGCAGCAGGTTGTACAATAAGAAAACAGATGACTAAATCACTGAAGTAATCAGATTAGAAATTTACACTTAATTGCAATTTGAATTTCAGTCTGCTTTGTATCTCTTGTAAATACTATATGATTTGTTATTGTATTTTAGATTTGTATATCTGACACAGTTGACATTATGGTTGTAATAACAATGTAGATATAAGTATAAAATATACTTTCTATATCATATTTTGCAGTGGCATACATCATCCTCAGATTTTATTGCCCCTCAGGTTTATTTTTCCTCCCCTGTCACATCATATCTGCATCAGGCTGTGAAAAAAATGTCTCTGCTAAACCAGCAGCTGATAAATTTATTTAAAAATTGTAAGATATCATGAATAATTGTGACACTGTGTTAAGGACATGTGGTAAAGAAACAGACACATTAATTCAGTTGACCGAATAAGGACACCATATGTTTCTTCAGGATGGTATCCACTCTTCAGTGTATTTCTTCTCCTCAGGATTTCCAGATAAACATCTCAGTATGGAATATAGCCTTTGCTGGGAATTAGAGTTGTTCTTGTTTCCTGTTGGACATAGTGATCCTTTTGTGTTGTTCTGCATCACTAAGGCATTTTATTGAAATAAGAAGTTGGGATACTTCAAATAAATGGTCTCCAGTCACAGGACAGTGGAAGTGGGTCAGCTAATGAACCAGAGCTACCCAACTGGAAAAACAATTACTGTGACATTCCCCAGACTAAGAAACATATATGAGCTCAATTTACAATTCTCCTTCATAGAAGTAAGTGTTCCACACTTTGCCTACAACCTCATTTTAATCAGAAGTGAAACCTTGAACATTTTCTAAAACCACATGTTGATTGCAAGCACAGTAAGAACTATATGAAAGTGTTTCAAAAGCTAAATGTCTCCCACAGGTTTGGAACATGCCATCAGTCGACTTCAGAATCCCTACCATCTCTGTAGTTCTTTGTTTATCATCTATTTCACTGTCCACTTAGGTCACTTTTGAGGCTCTTCTCCAGGTGCCACCACCATCTGATATGAGATGGGTGGCCAATAGGAGTGGAAGCTTCTTGGCTTGGGGCACCCAGTTATGGACTGCTTTCCCCAGAAAGGCTCCTCTGATTCTGACTTTGATGTTTCTGAACATCAGGCAAAGATCTTTTTTATTTTTCAATGTTTATCTCTTAAAATGTTTTCAGTTGTTGCTTTCATCCTCTTGCTTCTTTACTGTTGGAGTATATTAGTTCCTCTTGTTGTCTTTTTAGCTTAATTTCTATCCTAAAACATTTTTTTTTTTTGCACTGACAGTACAATCAGTAAAATTCAATTTTACTAATTCATGCTGATATTGTCAATCATGGAATTGACTGTGCAAAGGAGAGCAACTGACTCCAGAGTTAGGGTGCAGGGATGACGGGTGGAAAGATCTTTTTAATAAGAGCCTTGCAAATCAGTTTCTTTGTCATTCCCTGATTGCCTCTATCCAAGGAGACCTACCTCGCCCAAAGAGCAGTGCTTCTTAATAGACAGCTGTATGCTAGTATTTCAGTTATTCCATTCCTCACTTGCTAAGTCATGTGATTTAGAGTTTGCCATGAATACTATGCATAACTGATCATAATAGTTCCTTCTTATTAATAGCACATCATTAAAGTGTTCCACCCAGCTGTTATCAGCCAGAATGAATATATTTGTCTGAACTTTTTCTCATATTTTATAGCTTGCTTGAAAAATAAATAGTTTTAAGGATACAAAATGGGCCATGAAGACACGTCAAAATATATGAAGTGATATCTCTGAAAACCAGGCCAGCCTAAGACAGTTGCATGCTTGAGTGAAGCCAATGTAAAAGTAAGGAAGCAGGGAGGCAGATCCACAATTTATCATACAAGAGATATATTTGTTCCTTTTTCACAATGATTTGTTCCTTTTGTAATTTGTGGATTGTAGCCCAAACTTTGGAATGTTGTTTTTGTTCTTCCTAGAATCCCCCAGGCAGCATAACCAGGGGATTCTTGGAGTTGTAGGCCAGACAGCAGAGTGCCAGTGTGATGTAATGGATAGAATATTGGGTTAGGATGCAGGGGGCTGGATTCAAATCTCTGCTTCAAAACTTACTGAGGGTTGGAAATGGTAAAACCAGACCCCATTTGGGTGGGCAGTAGGGTCATTTAGACTGTGTCTCACCTCAGCGAAGGATGTATGACTCTCATGTATTCTACAAACAAAAGCATTTATACGGGCCATTTTTTACATTAAAATATTTATTTACTCCTCTTCCCAAACAATGAAGAGTTCTTATAATATGAATGAACTCTCTGTGGGTCTGGGAAAACCACTCCTTGAACATTTCACATACCTAAAAAAAAAAAAAAAAGCAACCCTGTTTAAGGCTGCCACAACTCAGAAGCAACCTGACGGCACTCAGCAGCAGTAGTCCACAATTTCAAAGTTGTAGTGATACCTTCACTCACAGTGTCATATTTAAGCATTTAGATCCCTTTTCAGATATTTTCCATAAGGTTCAATTGACTTTGTAATATACTCTTTCATTACTAAGCCTCAACTTCAGCTACTTGTGTGTGGGGAGAGGAGAGAGTAGCTAAGATTGAGGCTTATTCTGACTCATTCTTCTAATGGAAACCAGGGTTACATTCACAGCACACCACTGGCTACAATCTCTGTGAGTCTTCCTGCTACTAAAAGAAACACGAATGTGTACTAGCTGGATCACAGGTTTTAACTGAAATTAGAGATAGGCAAGAACTGCCAAACTGGCAGTTTGTGCCAATTTGTTTCTTGGCCAAACAGGTGTTCAGCAATTTCCAGCTCTTCTGGCAGGCACCCACTCAGAGACAGCGCCTGGAGGAGGCGAGACAGGGAAACTGGGGCACTGCCTTTGAGTGGGTACCCGCTGGAGGAGGTGGGGCTGAAAAGCACCGAACACCTGTTCGATTGAGAAATGAATTGGTGGTTTGTGCCCATCTCTAGCTGAAATCCATGCCCCTGCTATAACTGAAAACATTTCAAGCAAACTACAACTTAGAATTCTTGCTATATATTTTTACAAAATAACATTATGTTCCAAAATAGCCTGCCACTCCCATCAGCTCACCCCTTCAGGACTAATGATAATAAGCTATAGGCAATGTTCCCTCTAATTTTCTGTCCCACTGTGCGGGAGCCTCGCTCTGTGCATATGAAGGTGGGCGGGGTTTCATTCAAAATGGGAAGTAAACAAACCGGCTGCTTGCTGCCCTTGCACAGCCCTGATGGAGCTCTGGGCGAGCACGTAGCTTAGAGGGAACATTGGCTATAGCAGCTGTAATCCAGAACAACTGGGGGGGGGGGGGGGGCTAAAGGTTTTCCATCCTTACTCAGGTTGTCCTGTTATAGTTGATCTCATGTTGAGCTAGAGAAGCTGTAATTTCTAAGTCAAGTGGGTTTGTTTTAAGAAGCCACAGATGGATTCATGGAGGCAGAGGAGGCAAATGGATTGAACTAGCTGACCTGACCTTTTCAAGAAGGCAACAAGGACAACTGCTCTGGAACTAGTTAATGTATGGCCTACTCAAAAGAGTCATTTCTCTCTAGTCAGTAAAGTGCACACAGTAAATGTATCAATGCGTCAGATCTCAAAACTGAAATGATATTTGTTTTGTTGTTTTATTCTGAGTAAGACGCATGCTTTCAGAAATCAAACATGTTATTATAGTGAACAGAGGCTGCAATATATTTATTTCAAAAGTGTTTAATTTTGAAAGGACTCTGCAAGCAATTAGCTTAGACTTCTGGCAAGAACAATCCATCTTCCCCTAATAGTTTACTGAGGGAGAAACTGGAGAGAGTTGGGCTAAATCTGCCAAAACATGCCAGCCAGCATGGCCACAGGATTTTAATCCAACCCTATAAGAACCCTAAAAATGCCATACAAAGGGGTTAGGGGAGTAGAGATCCCCTCCAAATTAAGAGGAACCTTTCATGGGTGGAGTCTTTCTCTGAGGGATCTAACTCTGTCCTCAAACTGAACACAAGGATTTCAAGACCCCATTCTCTCCCTCCCTCCCTCTTTCTCTGCCTCCCTTTAGCTTTTGATTAATCTGGCACAAATCGGACATTGCAGTCAGATAAGAGCTTATCTCATCAGGGTATACAACCATGTAAACAAGTTCACATCTGAGTCATAAGCACATCAGTATGAATATTTCTTAAGCTGTAGACAATAATCTTTGGTCTCATGGCTTGCCCCACTGACCTCAAGGCCTTCTGTTCTAACTTCTTGTTTTCACACTGTGGCAACTCAAGATTATTCACTGCAACTCCTGCTGTGTTGGCACCAAAGGAGTTTTCTCTGAACTGCAACCAGCTTCTCAAACTTCTTTTCAGAGTCTCTAACAGCATCACCTTTTTACCAGCCACCATTCTGCATTCACTTTCAAAGCTGAACATTTAGGGGCAAGGTTGTATTAACTAGATTAAGCAAGGCGTAGGACGATTATGATTTGATTGTACAAGTCATTTCCATGCTTAATTCAATAAACCCCTTGCCCCTCTTTTATTAATTTATAGGAGTGACTTCCAAATTTCCTGTTTGCTGCTCCAGGGTGCAACAAAATGTAGGTCACATCTGCTACAGCTTCAGCTAGACGAGATGAGGAGGTCGCTTCCAAGCAGACAAGTACAGTCATCGAAACTGGCATCTGCATTAGCAGATGAGTGCAGACACCAGTGATGGAATGAGGAGAATCTTGTGCCCCTGGAAACAATTTTCTCATCAGGTTTGAAGTTAGGAGCTCAGAGTTGGGAAAGGTTGGCCTTTGGGGGCGATGACTCCTGCAATCCCTCAGCCATGCCGCCTGTGAGATTCTGGGAGCTGTAGTCCAAAATTCTCCACACGTTTCTCATTTCTGAAGTAGGTCTCACAGGTTGTATTTGAGTTCACACTCAATAAGCCACAGTGAGCTTCAGGTTTATGCATTCTTCCTGCAAGGCTACGGAGGGGAGTTTGGAAGCTTCTGGTGATACTTCTGCTTAAACACAGCTTGTTGTATCATCCCTATTGACAAATTGTGATGAATGTTTATTATGGTTTGGTTATTATTTGACCCTCATTAAATAAATGCAAAATTGTCTTTGATGGCCCTTTGATGTAACTATGTCTTTGCAAAAGGAAAACCTCTTTTGAGTTTGGGCCTGCATTTACAGCACAGATGAACCATTACTTTTTTGACTGCATGCTTAAACTTTCCCAAAAATCCTATTTACACATTTTCAGATAACCACAAACGATTGTTCAAATTAGCATAAACAATGTACTTGTTCTTCAAATCATCAAGGACTGAGCAGGTGGTAGAAATAGACAGTGGCAAGGCCATTGAGGGTGGGGCCAGCATACATAGTCCCACCTCCATACTCACAGCCTCACTCGTTTAGGCAAACACTCCAATGGAGAGGGAGAAGAAAGAGTGTTAAACACTTCCCTCTTCACAAGTTTGCCCCAAAATTGCTTCCACCAGATGCTTTCTTCCTGCCAGTGGCAAATCACATCTAGTCTCAGAGGTCCAAAAGAAAAAAAAATGCCTGAGGTCCAAAGAAGCACAGTTTCAAGAGAGTAAGCTGAAGATTGTGCATGGCTATCACAACTGTTCTTGCATTTGACTCCAAAATGATAAAACATTTAAAACATACAGTGCATCTATAACATGGTTTACTAAGTGTCAACTTTATTTTTCCCTCTTTTGACGTACAAGCTGCCCTCCCATACTCAGCTGCTCATCATCACTATGCCACAGGCGAAAAGGTTCTTCAGTCAGTGTGTATGCTGTTTGTTTGTTTTTGAGGCTTTTACTTTGATCAGATTGGATCTGAAATGTTTTTGTTTTCTAATATTATTTTGCATCACATTCAAAACACAGACTTCTATGCAGCGTGATTCAACTAGACAATGGAATTTTGAATCCTGTTTCTTTTGAAGGGGAGGAAGGAAATGGGACCTGCCACCGGGGTACAGAAGAACAATCAAGAGTGCTGAGGTCCTTGCTGTGAGCCCAGTTTGCCATAAAAAATGGTTGGGAAGCCCAAACCATATGTGATTTTTGCTCAATACAAACTGGTGATCTTACCTGAACTGAGTGTACCTTGTCAGCTATAGAAGCAAATAGAATGGTTGCTTTGATTGACTCCCACAGATATTAGCACAATGAACAGTGTGACTAATCCAGTGCAGTTCAGTGCTTCAGGCAAACCTGCTGAGTGCCAGGAGGCCTCATCGCAATGGGGCACCACACTGTTGTGTTGTAAGTTAAGCCCCACATTAAAAAGAGGACCAAATGAGGACAACTCAACATTTGTTGAAGTATAGCGAGCCAGAAGTCTGAGATACAGCATGACTTGGGCCCACAGCCATGGGTTGGGGTGGAAGTGAGGCATGAATGTAGGGTCAGCACTTGTGCATCATCAGAAAAAGAAGATATGTACTGTAAAAAAAAGAGGGCAGAAATGTGCATGAAACTATATTATGCTTATTTGCATAAACTACATATGCTCATAAAAAGATATGTACTCATGAGAAAAGAGGGCAGCAAGTAGCTTCAAACTGCATATGCTCATTTATACTGTATGCTCAGATGTAAAATGAGAAATGATGTTTATAATTTAAATAGAATTACAGAAAATCTCATCTAACTGGGAATGATTATGGCCAGGCGACCTGTGTGCCTTCTGAGGCAGCTGTCCAGGTGCTGTTAACTGTGGATAGGTCAGTTCAGGGTCCATGATCTCCCTCTTTATGGTCTTTGATCTTTAAATAAGACTTGCACTAGATAGCTGTTCACAATGAGGAGAACGTCAAGAAGGATGCTGCACACTGGCAGCCCTTTAAATACAGCATTGTTCTCTGAAAAAGAGGGCACAAGGCCACCCTATATGCAGGGTCAGCCACACCAAGCCCCTTTTGTCTCCCCGTGCAAGAAGCGGCTGGCCATTGAGCTTGTCAGGCTCCACATGCCACTCCTGAGTGCATATTTATTTTCTGGTTGATATGCCACCTATTCAATCCTTTCTTAGACGCAATGTGTGATTCTTCTCAAAATTGTCGCCATAAGCAGCCATTTGCCTGCCAACATGTAGCACAATTCTAGGTACTAGGATGTTGGTGCCCACATATGCGCTTGTCCCTAAACATCCTTGTGTGTCTTGCACCATTCCAGACCTTTGTGCACTGAGCACAAAGATCAATGGAAAGCTCCCAAGATCAACACAACTACTGTACCTCCCCTGACAATAAAAATACAATGTCAAGATCCAACAGGAGAAAAACCATTGTGACGGATGCCCAAGTCGCTCCTGTCAATCACAGCGGAACCTCATGTGCATAAGCCAATGAGAGGACAGGAGAGGCAGAGGCAGAGTTTTGTCAGTTAGTCAGTTGGAGAGTTAGAGAGAAGAAGGGGTGAGGTTTGCAGAAAGAGATAGATAGATAGTCAGAGATAGAGAGAGAATTGTTCCTAATAAATATAAGCTGGTTAAATTGAAAATAAGTAAACAAGAGGTGATCGAGTGTGGAACCTAAAATATAATATTTCTATGATTGTGATCTAATGAAAATTAATAAAGACCATCTGTGATTCTGAGTTACCCTTTCATACCCTTTAATAAAACAAGTTCTGTTGTTGGCAGCAAGTCTCAGAGTAAAGTTATTTACAGTGTGGATAAAATAAATCCACTGGTGGCAGCGAGAGAGAAAGAAGGAACGTCGCCAGCGTGGACCCTTGGGTTGAGGGAAACAAACAGGGGCACGGGGTGTACGTCACAACCATGTCTGTAAAGGCACTTGTCCAATGGTTTATATTTTCCTGTTATTCACCTTAATATGATTGGCCACACAGCAGGGTGTGCACCAAATTTTGCAATCAGTGAAAGATCAAGGGCATGACGGTAAGCCTGCAGGAGGAGAAGGAAATGCCTATGCAATCACCCTTACATGGTTGCATATGTGAGCAGGATTCTGATAAGAAGTTAAATAAGTAATCATGATGTGCCCTATAATTTGCATCCTGAAGCATGCACTTCACTCTGCTGTGTGGTAGGGCTGGCCTTATATACAGCTATCTCTATGAAAATTTAAAGATACATGCAACATTGTGTTGGTAATCCATTACCCTTGCAAGGCACATTAGTAATAAAAAATAATGGGGTCTGTCTTTCTTGGTTGTTAATCAGCAACATATTTGCATAATCCCCCCTTGGTCCAGGATTATAATAACTCTAGAACAGTCTTCCTTAACGTGCTGCTCTCAGATGTTTTGATCTCAGCCATTAACCTCAACTAAAATAGCTAATGGTATGATGGGAGTTACAGTTTAAAGCAAGCATTAGGCACCCAGCTAGGGAAGGCTGCACTAGAGATAGAAAGGCTAACATTGTAATTATTGCTGTTTCACTAGCAACATTATAATGTATTATACACGAGCAAAGAGTGAAATTAATACTGTTTCTCCTTAGCAAATGGAGATATTTATTTGTCATTATCTGTGACTCAGTTTCCTGTAGTGCAGACCAGATGGTGTGACTAAAACAGTCATGCTGGGAATATGGTTAGTGTCTGCCTAGTATGGTAAATAGAGTACATGAACAGGAAATTGTGTGTACTGGCTGATTGAGGGATGGACGTCCTGGCATCACACGTGTTCCTCTCTGGTCTGCCTGCTGGTGTGGGTTGGATATAATCAAGCTCTGGAACTTCTCACAGCTCATGGACAAGCATGTGGTAGGTGTTCTGTCAGCTTCCCAAGCTTATGGGTCTCAGGAGAGAAGATAATGTTTTTCCATAATGTTGAATTCCCTTGAAGATTCCTTCCCTTCTCCATTAAGCCATAATGATTGATATTCCTGCCTAATTTAAGGTTCATTATGTGAATATGCTTCTAACAGGCTTGGAATTAATGGTCAATAAGTGTAACACAGTAACATTTTATAAGTTAGATAGCCTTCTTGATTGAATTCAGTATCTACAGTGAATTATATTAATGAAACTATAATGATTTTGAAACTCAGTGTGGGAAGCTCACGTAAAGTTTTCCTTTTTCCCCCTTGACTATAATCTATTCTCCATTTTTTTAAAAAAAGCATAAATATATTGGATGTTCCTTAGACAATTCTGTTTTTACCTGGTATGATAAGTGTTCATAGTGTGCAGGCAATTCTGCCTAAGCAGAATTCATTTTTAAAATTCCCTGTCTCCTCAAAAACCACTTTGTGGAGCATTAAAAACAAAACAAGATTCAGATTTCATCCATCTAGCACCCCCCATATGTTTTGAACTATACTGTAACTCCCATCAGCCCACATTGTATGGAGAAGGGTAAGTGGTGATGGGTGTTGTAAAGCTGGAGCATGGAGGAGTTAAATTTTTAGATTCCAACTCTCAGAATCATCCTGCCAGAACTGAAGCCAGCAGAATTTTGGGAACTGTCATAAAAAAAAACAACTTCTCCAGTTGAGCAAAAGATGATCAAACAGAGAATCTTATGCATGCTTATTTGGAAGCAAGTCCTGCTATGTTCAGTGCCTATTACTCCCTACTAAGTGTATAGAAGAGTTCTAGCCTATCAGTGCAATTCTACACATGTCTACTCAAAAATAAATGATTTCAGTAAGGTTTCTATAGACAAGTGAGTGGGTATGGGATTCACTTCAGTTCCCTTGTATTTCTGCCATGTATCTATACATTACATTTCCTTCTGCTACAAGACAGGAAAATCTTAACAATTGCCACTCAGAAATGTTTATTTCTTTGTGATTGCTGGGAGAAGCATTACATTCCACTAGCAGAGTCAACGCATTCATTCAGTGGGAAAAGGAGAAATTTGCTCAAATGTTAATCTGAAATGAAAATGAAAATGCATTCTATTGGACTTGAACATCTACCAGCTTCATTGCATTCTGCAGAAGCAGAGCACAGTATTCATAGCTGGGCACAAGACCGCTGGCACAATTGTTCATTGCTGCATAGTCTTTTGAGCACAATACCCCATCCCCCTGCTTTTTGACATTGATGAGAGCAAGCATCTCTCTAGAAGAATGCAAATGTCACAAAGAGAGGTACAAACATGCCTGTGGGTATAATAAATTGCCTTTTTTTGCTAGCACCAATAGCTATTGTGGTAGTATAATACTTTGAATAATGGGTGTTTTTGTACTCTTCAAATAAGAACATTTAAATTTGAGTGTATGTTTTGGCTCTATCTAGCTGTCTTGCTACATTTTGTATGCAAGTACGTATTAAAAACAAAGGAAGATTAAGATGAACTTTTTTTTTGTGATCACTGAGTATGTGAAAAAATAATGCTAAAAAAACCCTTTTAAATTTAATAATATCTCCCAAAAGTGAGCGGACTAATTTTCAGTTCTCTCACTCTCCAAAAAACAATGCTGTATAGCACTAGACAAAGAGAGAGATTTCTGGTACCATACTATGTTTATACTTCTCCCAGGCTTTATCCCTGTATATTGCTTCACTCACACATTCATTTTTGACAGCTTAAATAATTCAAATTTGATGATCACTCATCACTGCCAGTTAGCTCTTCTAACTAAGATGTAGTGCCTTTAAATTCTTGATACAATTGTATTGGCGCCCAAGAATAATATTTGAAATTAGGGATTGCCACTGTCTACATCTAAATTTTCTTTGCCACTGTGCCTGTGACTTGTAAATTAAATTTTGAAGTTTACTAAAGTACTTATTTGAAGACATTTTGTGATATCTCAAGAAAGAAAGTTTTTTTTTTAATTTTTATGGACTTATCACAGCTGTGAAACTGGCAATTTAACCTACTTCATTGTATTTTGTCTTGGTTTCGACAGAGCTCTAATAGAAATGCATTGTCTGGGGAGGAAATCCCATTATCTCTTGTTTTATAATTCAGTATCCACTTCCTGTGAGATCTCTTTATTTCTATATAGGATTTCTGATTTCCTTGAATTCATTTTATAGTTAGATACTTTGCCTGATAATTTAAATTTATTATTAAAAGAATGTAAATGATAGTACAAGATTGCACTGTGAACTCATAATCTGCAATTCTGCATAATGAATAAATGAAAAGTTGTTATTACATTACTAACTCTAGAATTTATGTGCTGTATGATCTGCTGTGCCATAATTTCAATACCTTTATTAGACAGTAATGGAAACAGAAGACATCCTTGTCTCACAAGTGCTTGCAATTTAATTATGGCACACATAATATAATGTGAAGCATAATTTTCCATTCTATGGAATCAAGTGCTTTTTCAGCATCTGCTATGTAAAATAGTGTAAATTGTTTCTGTTTCTAAGTCAAATCTATCAAATCTATCAAATCTATCATTTCCTTGTGTTCCATGATAGTAAATTCTGTGTGATCCTCAGCTTTATAATTGTCTAAGATCTCATTTACTCTCTCAGCTACACTGTTGACTCATATTCAGCTTTTGATCTACAACAATTCCAAGGATCCTTCTCATCGGTAGTGTTACTGAGCAAAGTATCCCTCATCTTTTAACTGTGCATTTAGTCCCCCCCCCCCCGGCATAGAACTTCACACTTATCCCTGTTAAATTTCATTCTGTTGTTTGCATCACAGTGCTCAAGCCTATCAAGATCTTTTTGGATTTTGTTCCTGTCTTTCAAGGTATTAGCTATTCCAACCAATCTTGTGTCATCTGCAAACTTGGTGAGTATTCCCTGCACTCCCTCATTGAAGTTATTAATAAAAAATATTGAAGAGCACAGGGCCCAGGACTGAGCCTTGGTGTACCGCACTTGTTTGAAAAGGAGCCATTGATAAGCACTGAGTACTTCAACAGCATCAACAGCATCTTTTAGAAAATAACATTTAAAACTTCCCATGCCATTATCTTGTAACTTTTCTAGATAAAGTCTGTGATATAGTGCTGAAGGTTGCTATTGAACCTTCCTTACCTTAGGCAAAAGATTGTAGGTGTCATAAAAAGATAGCTATTTATTTATTTAACTTGCTAATGTTGATAATTTTGTATTTGTAATTTTTAATGCTACAGATGAGAGAAGAAGCTTGTGAGATTTTCCTGGCAAGAGCTGGAGAGCATTTTCCTGCCTTTTGAAACAATGCAACTGGCACACATTAGCACTAGCATGTTAATAAAGAAGAACATGGTGACACACTTTTCTCAAATACAGTGCTGAGAGCACAGGCAGGAAAACTTATTGGCTCTTCTCTTTCCCACTGTCTGAGGATGGATTGTGGGGGGGAGGCATCTGTCCATGAAATTTTGGGATCATATATTCCCCCATCCCAGAACATGAGCCACTCTGCCACCATCCCATGAAAGAAATAGCAAAGCCCTCTTGAGGATGCCTAGACAAGCCAAAGACAAGTTGTTTTTGGAGACCACTGGATGTTGTTCCCTCATTTCCCTTACCAATAGTTGCTTTGTGCAGACTTATCTGGAAGGGATTTTCTGCTACATCATCTGTATGAAAACAGTTACCGGTTTTTTTTCTCCATCCTTCTCTCCTGAGAGATTTTGGGAGATTATTAAACCTTGGTTCCTTTCTCCCATAGTTTACTGACCTGGACATAGATGTGTTAGGGTCAAATTAGATCATTATTACATCATCAGAAGTGAAGTTTCATTCACAAGTGAAGCATATTTGTTTATCCTACCACAATTCTTCCTGAGCCTTGCACATTACAAAATAGCATGCTTTTGCTTTGTAGTTGGTAATTGGGAGGTAAACACAGGCTACATTTGCAAATCTAATTGCTCACACCTGTAGCTTGAAGAAAATACTTCCCTGACGGGAAAATGTGCTGTCAACTTTATCTGTGCCACTGGCAAATGTCCAGTTTTATATGTTGCTGTTTCTAAATATCTTGAATTAAAACTAAAAACATTTTGAAAGACATTGGCAGAGACATTGTCAGCATTCGTAAAAAAAGTATGTTAGACGTTACCCTCAGGGGTCATGAGATATGGGCAGCACACAAAAAAAATGGCAGGTGGCCTGCCCAATAACTATGTTGTGTGTTGGATTAACTGGATCATAACAAAAGATATTAGAATTTGTTGGTGTTGGTGTTTTATTTATTGTCAATGAACTGTGTTCCTTTCAGCTACCAAATATCAAAGGTTTAAATATATAGAAGAAACCAGTTTGCTTTCTCCCAGCTGCTTCCATTTTCAAACTGCCAGCTTCACTGTCTCATTTTCAAAGACCTGACGAGGTGTATTAAAGTGCCACATTATGCATATCACATTGGTAGTGAGTTTAGATTAAGTATTATTACAGTATTACTCTGACCATCTGCTATTAAACTGTATTTCCTTTGTAGCTGTTGCGATCCTGAAACTCTAGGGAGCCTGAAAAATAAGAAGTGGAGAAAAAATGAAAACTGAAGGGAAACATTTTTCTTTCTTTCTTTCTTTCTTTAATTTCCAAAACAAAAACAAATACAAAAATACAAAATACTTTCTAATACACTCTAAACCACAGTGCTCCCCCATACCCACAGGACCCTTTGGAGCAATACTTTTAATACGAACCTCCTTTCCAAAATTGTATTAATTGTTGTTTAGAGGCTTTCCCCTTTCCTTTCACTAATACAAATTCAACAAATCTACCCCAAATAGCATAAAAAATATTTGAACTTATTTCCCCTCTTTTCATCTTAAGTTCAGTAGTCAATTTATCATTTAAAGCAATGTCCCATACTTCATTATACCAATCTTCTAATTTTATATCATTTTTATCTTTCCAGAATCTAGCTATTAATATTCTGGCACTTGTCATAAAATTGGAAATCAATTCCTTTGAACAATAATCAAGTTCTATCTTATCAAAAATTGACAACAAAGCAATTTTAGAATTGAATTCGATATCTTTTCCAAATATATCACATATTTCCTTAAAAATCAATTTCCAAAATTTCTGAATCTGTCTACACTCCCACCACATATGATAATACGTGCCAATTTCTTCATCACATTTCCAACAGGCCTTAGAATAGTCTGAATTTATTATATTCAATTTCACTGGAGTCATATACCACCTTAAACTGATTTTTTTAAAAAATTTCCTTTATTCTTACCGACATTAATCTTAAAACTCTCATCTTCCAAATTTTTGTCCAATCCTCTGTTTTAATTTCTGTCTTTAAATCATTTTCCCAAATTGATTTCAAACCATCTGTTTCTGTCTCTTTTTCCTCTTGTTCCAAAATTAGATTATAGATTCTACTTACTACTCCCTTCCTCAAAGCATCTTTCTGCATGTCTTCATGTGATGATAGAAATTGTTCGTACTTAGTACATTCTCTACATTTCCCATTAGTTTTCAACCATTAATGTGTCCAACTATCTAAATGGATATAATTATACCATGATAATTTATTAGTTTGAAGTTTAACTATAATCTGATCCTTTGATCTCATTTTAATCATCCAATCCTTCAATCTGGCAACTTTTTTGTCCTTAAACAAATCAGCTAAACCCTTCAAGTTTGCTGGGAAATTTTCTATTTCGGTCACTAATTTTAGTAGTGAAGTAAAGGGACATAACTTCTTTTTATTTCTGTTCCAAATATTTAACATGTTTCTTTAAAAAGGGTTATTCACCTGATTTATTGTATTTCTTTTTACTACATTAAACAAATATTTTTCAATATTCCCATTAATTTCTGAGGATTCCATATCCCACCAATTTAACCTGCCTTTGTTGTATATAATATCTCCAATAAATCTTAACTGATTCGCTATATAATAATTTTTTATATTAGGAATACCTAAACCTCCATTTTTTTGAGCCTTATACCAATATCTTTTATTTATTCTTGATTTTTTACCTTGATTACAAAATCCATTAATTAATCCCTGCCAATACTTAAAATCTTCTTCTTCTAATTGAATTGGGAGCATCCTGAACAAAAAAGTAATTTTTGGTAATATTTTCATTTTAATCATGGCGATTCTCCCAAACCATGATAATTTCAATTTAGAATACTCCTGCAATTTATCTTTAATATCACTTTTTAATTTATTAAAGTTTTGCTCCTTTAATTTTTGAGTCACTTTAACTATATTTATACCTAAATATTTAATATAATTACACATTTTAAAACCATATTTATTTACAAACATTTCTTGTTCAGATCTGTTATAAGTAAACATCATTATTTGTGTTCTTTGCCAATTAATAGTCCTGTTATTTCCCCAAATTTTTCTAAATGATTTTTAATAATATCCATACTTTCTAATGGGTTTTTAATGGTCAATAATGAGTCATCAGCAAATAAATTAATCTTAATTGAATCATTTTTACCTAATCCTTTAATTAAATCATCATTTCTTATTGCATTAGCTAACAGTTCTATAAGCATACAAAACAATATTGGTGAAAGTGGACAGCCTTGTCTAGTACCTCGGCCTAGAAAAATCCGCTTTGTTAAACCATCATTAACTATTCCTTCTGAAATATTATCTGAATATAATTAATCTATAACTCCTATAAATCTTCTGCCAAATCCCCAACCCTTTATAAGCAGCTTTAATGTTGGCCATTCCACACAGTCAAAGGCCTTAAATATATCTAGTGATAAAAAAGTTGCCTTTGTTTTTTCCTTTTCTACCTCATATATAATATTCAAAACTCGCCTAGTTAAATTATCCATTTGTCTTCCCTTTATAAAACCACATTGATCCTCTTTAATATAATTTGCTATAAATCTATTTAATCTATTTGCTAGTATAGCAGTAAAAATCTTGGCATCTTGATTTATTAGGGATATAGGCCTATAAGATCCCGGATCTGTTAGATCCTTGTTGGGTTTTGGGATAAGAATCGTTAATGAATGTTTCCAAAAGGGTAGCATTGTCTCTCCTTCCAATATTTTATTATAAAACATTTTTAGCTTAGGTATCAAAATGGAACTAAAATGTTTATAATATTCTGGACCCAATCCATCAGGCCCAATCCAACATTTTTCTAGATTTGCAAAGGAATGTATAGCTCAGGACAAATGTAAAATTACTGGTAGTAATTTGCTGGGGAAAAGCTGAGATTCCTACTTAATATAAATATTTTACAGCTGAAATGATGTTGAAGATCAATCTCGGTACTTGCAGTTCCCTTCACCATGTGTAGGTCTCAGAGTTCAGAATTCCTTTCATTGGACTACTAGAATCTGGGAGATTCAGAGGGTTCTTGAGTTGTATATCGAAAACAACTTTTTCAAGCTCTGATAACACTGTGGCTCAGCTAAACATCCACAGTATCTGAACACGTTCCTCCCCTGTACTTACAAACTGTCAATGGCAAAACAATACAATATCTTGTTCTTCTCTTTCCCCTCTCCAGTCCCCAATGGAATGTTTTGCTAAGAACAGTTCATCCTGAAACTTTTTGGTGTCACTGGAAAACATTTTTTGTTTAATTAAAAGGTTTATAATACCCTGAGAAAGGGAAGCACCTTGTGACAGGTAAGCACATTTAACCTTCTGTCATTGAAATCATTTTTGACTAAACATACTTCATTTTTATAGGATCATGTCCATTTTGAGATGTTTTCTTAAGAACACACAGATACGGAACACACACAAAATGTCACCAACCTTTCTTAGGAAGCTGGAGGATTCAGAGTAAAATAGAGCACTCATAACACTCAAGAAACTAAATCTTGCTTGTCTTTCTCCAAAAGTGAACATTTTTCCTCTTCAGCTTTCACATGCTGAAAATTCAGCTGTCTCCCTGATTTCAGTTTCTGAGAAAAGTGTTGTCAGGGGTGTGGACATGATACAGCAAAGTCACAAAGGGATATTTTTAGGAGTATTCAAGATTAAACTTCAAAAAAGAAGTCTGTTTTAAGAGAAACGTTTATTGACTATCCTGATGGCTTTAGTATTTTGATCATTGTGATGACATTAATGGTTCTATTGTATAATTTGTTTTCATATTTAATTGTTTTTTACTTCTATTCATTAGCTTTCTAGAGTACTTTTTAAAATACAGTAGAAAGACGGTATTGAAAATGTAATAAATAGATTTTTAAAAGGTCATGTTTTTAATGCAGGATTGTATGAAAACAGTTTTAGATAAGATAGAGACATAACACCAATTCTTTTTTGGTGTCTTAAGATGCTGGTTTATTTTGGAGACCAGAAAGGAGTACTGAGAGAGAACTGCTCTGACCTGGGTAAATCTTTCTGTGACTGCTTTGACATTTGAGGTCTGCAGTCTTTCCACACTGGAGAACAGCATTTAAAACCTAAGAGTTCTTAGAATAATCGAAGCAATAGACTGAGAGTATGGTTTGTATTTACTTTTTTGTGGTGGCTTGTGATGCAGCTGTTCACCTCCCCAGCCATTTTCATAAGGGAGGCACCTGTATTTTTTCATCTGACAAATATGCATAGCCTACCAGATATCCCCTAATTTATAGGCAGACATCTGGTCTTTCCCAGCTGTTGTCAGAAAAACTTCTAACAGAAATGTTTTTTCCTCACTGATACAAAAATAACCATTCGGCTCATATTTAAAATCAAAGGCAAAAAAGAAAAAAGCTAGGGTATTTTTAGAACATTTGCCTCGCTTCTTCTTAGCCAACAACTGACTTTAGTTACATCTTTTTGAGTCTCTGTCATTTTTCTGTGGTTGCCTTTAGTTGTGGATCTTACAAGAATTTAATATTTTTTCAAATAGGCTTGCTAAATTAGACCAGATGGCTTTTTTGTTGTTTCTTATACTAGACTTGTTGCTTTTGAGAAAGAAACAGAATTTCTCTCTCTCTCTCTTTTTTTGGGGGGGGGGGAACTGACACAGAGACTGGGATGTCAATAGAAAAGGATTAACGTATTCCATTAACTAAGTGTGTATTGGCTTCTCCCCCCCCCCCCGCACTATTTGAGGCAATATGGTGGCTGGATATTTCAGTGAGTTACCCATCTGGCTGTGGGGCCAGAGGTTGGGAGTTTAATTCCTCACTGCGTGTCCCCAGAGAAGAACCATCGCTGCTTGTTCTACAAACCTCCTCTGAATTTAGGTGATTACAGTATGTATAAGCCCCAAAAGAGCTGAGGCCAGTTTATTTAAGAGACTGTCTTCTCTCCCAAGACTGAGAGTCAGGCTAGATTACACATTTAAAATATCATTAGAAGCAGAACTGACTTAAAAGGAAAAGAGTGTTTGTTCCAACAGAAACTTGCTTCAGTTCACATTTGGTAAATTGGTCTTTTTTTGGCGGGGGGTTGCTTTGTTTTTTGATTTCTAGTAACTGATCAGAAGCATGGCTTAGTTTGTAATTATGATTTCTCAGGTTCATAACTCGAAAAGATTTGTATACCTGTAGGAGGTAATGTTATAAGAGAAGGAACTATGTACATACCTTAGCATCATTACTGTGACCTACAGTATAAATGCGGTCCAGATTATGAAAGAAGTGCATGTACAGTTAAAAAGATTTCTTGGATCAAAACACTTGTTTGAGCCTAGAACTATCAGGCATATGCATACCCATGGAATATTTTCACACATGTCAAAGTAAGCCTAAGGAATATTTGAAATGATTGTTCTCAAAGCTGAAAAGTTTAATTGCAGCTGAAAGAATGACTTGTTGAAAAGTTCAAAGTTGGAAGCAGTTGTATGCTAATTGCCCTCCTCACTTAGCCCACTTCCAGTACCTGGGAGCTGGGTAACATTTCACAATACTTGTGCTTCCTCTCACACTAAGATTGGTGAGTTAGGCTTATATAAGCCTACTTTGGCATTAAATACAACATTTTCCTTTTATAGTCTGGTAATTTACAGACATTTGAATTAATATAACTAAGATTTAGATGTTAAATTCTGAATTGTTTCAAAAGCATTTTGTTCTAAAGTACTATTAAACTTTGCATAAGACATTAGACTGAAGTGTCTTTAGATTGGTAACTGATTCTGATAGGGGACCAAACAATGTGTATGAAACTTGTGGAAGTCTGTTAAATGAAGAAAAAGATAATACCCCCCCCCTTATTTCGAGTAGCATGTATTCCCTGGTGATAATACCAATGGGTGAAAGACCACTAAATGCAAAAACATTTGTTATGTTTGTCCAGACAAGCACAGGTCTCTGTATGTTTTGCAAAACATGAATGGAAAAACTTTGATCTCTATGTTCAGATTCCAGTCTTGTACACTGTAAACATTCACACAGGGTAAGAAAATGTCTCACCCACAGAAGGGTGGGAAAAGTAGATGTTCCAGATGTTTTGGACTTTGTTTTGTGGCTCCAGTGTCAGGGGGGCATTGAATCTGCTTCACATTTTAGTCTCAATTTTAAAGGAGTTATCATTATCTCAGAACTTCAGACCTTTCCAAGGTGCTGATCAATAGCTTTTGCAAAATTTAAACTCAAACCTGGAGCGGACTCACTGTCCACACAACATCAGAGTCACTAGTCTTCACTGGTGCATTCAGAAGGACAGTTTTACTAGGTGATGGTGATACAATGTCTGAATTCTTTGTATTTGAATACTTGCATTCAGTATTCTACTCTGGACACTATCATATATCAAGTGACCTGGGTAAGTATTCTATTTTCAGATTTACGATGCTAGCTTCAAGTATGGGAAGTGAAAATGGCATTCCCACAGCCAAACACTGCCACATTTGAGCACTGGCATACTCTGTGGAACATGGAATGCAGGCAGCTATTATGGCAACAACCTATATCCCATGCTTCAAGATGAAGTAACCAAAATGAACTATTTGCAAGTATTTGGGGCTGGGGATGAGCCATTTTCTCTATAACATACCATATTTCCACTTGATATCTCTTAGGAGAGATCTTATGACTATCTTATGAGAGACAGAAAGCTGGAATGTGGTATTGTACATGAAGACAAACTCCTTGATAACCCTATCAGAGAGTGAATCAATGGCCCTAAAAATTGCAAGTCTTTACTCACTTGCAATTTTTAGTAAGCTCTGCCACCCTCCTCCATTCCCATATCCATTGACTCTACTTGGTCCGAATCAGCAACAACAGGGTTTATTGAAACTGGGAAAGAGGAAACAACAGGTTCAGGAGCTCATTCCACTACCACCGTCCCCTCTAGGAGTGAAGATAGCAGCACCTACCCCTGTGAAATTTCAGTCCAGTTCAGGCCTGAGGTTTGCAGATTCTGGTAGTGGTGAAGGCTGCTGCTGCTGGAGGCACCTCTGCTACTCTTTTTGTCTTTTCCTCCTCCAGCGTTGCCTCTGGGTGAGAGTGGCACCAGATTGGCCCAGGTTGTTGGTGGCTGTGTCAGCATTGAGATAGAAAGCAGTAGGTAGTGGAAGCTTCCTTGGGCTGGGTGGCCTGTTCTCTGGGAATTCTGAGCCAGACAGAATTCTGAGCCTATCCAGGAGTCATCATGGCAATCCTTGTTGGAGCACCACACCTCCTCCACACTCAGGGCTTCCCCACTCCTCTCTTGCAGGTGACTCTCATTTGTTGTGGCCTTGTCTCACTCCCAGGCTGGTTGCTCCTGCCCTGAGTATGTCTCCAACTCAGCAACCACAGGGTCCAAGAACCCTGCTGGGATGCTCAAAGTGGAGGCTGATGGCCCACCATGGCACCAGTGGGGATCCCCTCACAACATCTAAGTAAAAATGAACAGAAATATACTGTTAAGTGTTTTTACACACAGAGATGATTTTTTTTATTATCCATGTCCTTATACACTGTAACAAGCCATTTAGGGCATTCTGATTTGGTTTATTTCACAGGTATTAAAGATATATATATACAGATATATATATATATATAAGATATATATATATATATAAACACAGTTAATAATAGCATTATAAAATTTATAACCACCTGTTTTCATATCTGTAGCATACTCCACATGATCCATAGCTTTAAAGATAACACATAGAAGAACACACAGCACTGAAATTGTGACATAATTTATGCATCTCCAATTAAAAGCATGCTTATCAAACTGAAATTTCAAAGACACTTCCTGCGTCTTATCCCCAAGGGCCTAATCACAACGGTAAGGCAATTATATCAGTCCCTTGAGAAAGCTGGAAATGAAAAGGTTAGTTTGTGCTCAGCTTGATTAAATTTGTGTGTGTTTTTTTAAGCGTGTTCATTTTCATTCCCTCAGCTGTAAGTACATAAAACTATTTGATTTATATGTGCAGAAAATCTCTTAGGGTACATTAAAACCACTTCGTCCATTTTCTTGGCCCTGTAAGCGGAATGGCTGCTGCACATATATGTTTCTGTTTATGTGACCTTGTCTCCTATATAGTCTTCAGTGTACTTCACAAACCTTTACCTTTCAAGCGTCTTTCTCTGGCCCTGTTCCAGATTCCTGTTTTTCTTGCCAAAGACACACTAACACTGAATGCACTTTTCCCCAAAGTCCCCAAGACATATCCTCATTATGTAAACAACAGGAAAAAGGGTGAAAGAGATTAATAGGCCCAGTTGCAGCTGAGCTAGTTCAACATTTTGTCATGTGGAAACTTGCCATTCAGAATTCTACAGCTCTCTACTAGGGGAGCTATGTACTCCCAGAATTTAGGAGTACTTGTAACTAATTTCTGTTTTGCAATTACCAAGACAATGACTGAGATCCTGTTGTGTAACTTATACCCACATAAAGCTAATGACATCATCTGCAGGGGCAATTTTTCAGAAGCTGAAATGTCCTAATCCAGTTCTGAGGCTGCAGTGGCTCCCGTGGAATCCCTTTAACCTTCCAGAAGCCATGGCAGCCATGGGACAGAAGGAGGACATCTTTAATTACTGAAAACCACACCCACCAGAATGACTTTAGTGGGGGCTACAATTTTTGGTAATTAAATATTGGCTCCTCTTTCTTCATTCTTAGCAACTGAAGTCGAAGCCATGGCTGTTGTTAGTTGGTGCTGCCAATTCCATTCTGCTTTGGAAAAAGATAATGGAGGCATTAACTCCTCTGAGACAGCACTCACCTTTCATCAGGGCCAGACCTACCATTAGACAGAGTGAGGTAGTTGCCTACGGTGGCAGAGGTTGGAGACGGCCCTGGAGGAGACAGATGGGCACAGAATACCTTGCTCTGTGTCCTCTATGCCAATCTTCTGCCTTCAGGTGTGGAGGAGGATGCTCTCCTCTCATCAATATTGAAGAAAGTTTTCCACTGTCAGGAGGTGTTCAATGAGGTGTTTGTACATCGATTAGGAAAGGGTCTTCTTGTTTCGCACCCCAGATAACAAAATGTCTTTAACAAGATACACCTCCCAGAGCTTAGGAAAGTTCTGTTTTTTTGGCCGTGCTGGCTGGTGGACTCTGGGAGTTGTAGTTTAAGAAATATTTTTTCCAAGCAATGTTATCATAATCTCAGCTGTAGAGGTGGTAGACAGACTTTTATTCATCCATGTTTTGCTGATCCAAGAGGATTCTTTGAGCCTCCTCTATTTCAGTGCAAATTGCTGCTCCCAACCAGCTTTTATGTCAATTCTGTGTTAAGCTATGTAGGAATACTAGGTGTCTTTTCCCTCCAGCAAGATTTCTAAGTGGTGGAAATTTCCTCTTCAGAGCTGCAGAACAAGGTGTCAAATCCTTTATACAGATTTAAGGGGTGACATCAAAATACTCCATTTCATAGCTGCAGCAGACTTTACCCAGGCATGTCACGCCTAAATCTCAAGTTGAAATTCACACTGGCTTAATGCTGACTAAGCAAAGAGCAAATCCCTTCTGCAAATGACATCCTGAGATCAGCATTTGAAGGCAAGTGAGCAAAATGCCAGCTGAAACTGCAAGAGGAAATGGGAAATATAGGAATGATGTAATGCATTTGCTTTGTGGCCTCCCATCAGGAGAGAGTCTCCTACCTAGCAGGCAAAAGCATCATTAAAACTCAATAGACAGAAGACTCCCAGAGAGCTGGGTCTGGTCTGGCAGTAGCCTTCTTAGGAAAGCTGGAATGCCTTGACTAGCTGCTCTGAGACTGATTGGATGATTGGCATAATAATGGTGCAGTAGAAGCAGGACTTGCAAGGCCAAAGAGTATGAGTTTTGTTTAGCAGGGAAAACGACCCCATTCTCTCCCCTCTCCATCTTGCCTATTCATTCTGAGTTTAGCTGTAATCCATATAGTTCCTGGGATGAAATTGCTGCATGAGGCAAAAGACAAGCTGGGTCTCCCTCCAGTTCTACAGAGAGAAGCCAACCACACTGGCAGAAGGGGCTTAGGGTTAAAATACTTTATAGATAACCTGTCATTAGAGCTGAAATCACATCACTTTCCAAGGGCTGTAACTGAGGCAGTTTTTCTGTCTTAGAAATCAGAGTCACAAGAGAAAAACATGCTTTTGGCCTGAAGACTAATCTGAAAAGCAAGCAGATTTGCAAATTATGGGTGATGGGGGGGGGGGGGGGGGAAGGCCCTGCTGTGACAATCACATAGAACCAGCAGTTAAAGAATTCTCTTCTCTAATGATGCATGATCTGTAATGTACAGTTTGGTTCTTAATTTACTGTAAGACCTGAAATGGGGCCATGTGCTCCACTATTGTAGCTGAGGGCTATGGGTTATTTTAGGAGTGATGGGTAGGTCATGTGGCACATTCAGATCTGTTCTCCAGCATCTCACAGCCAGAATCTGCTGCTGAAGCAATCACTCTGTCTAATGGTAAAGTCGGCTCTGGTCCAAGGTATATGGCTTTTTGTAATTTTTTATCAAAGTGAATTGTTAAGTGATCACTACTCTGAACTACAGGAGTTCCCAGGTTATCAGACGGATTTCTTGCAAGATGGTTTTCAGCCCTCTCTTGAATGCACACCTTAATGTGGTGAGGAGAGTTGAGTATGTCAAGCAAGCTGGATGCAATAGTGCCAAGAAGCAGTATTCTGTTGTGAATCTAGGCTTCTAGCCGTGTTACCCAAGCCTGAGTGGTCAAGTTGAGATGCCAGACCAAGATGCACTTATTTTCTTCTGGAATTAATGATGGTGTCAGCAGAAGAAAATTGATAGTTCTAGTAGTAATAAGGATGGAGAAGCTCCTGAAGGAAAGTACTGAGCAGCAGCAGCAGTAGTACTTGCCAGAGGATGTCACAGACAACAGCAGTGATGCTTAGGCTCCTCTTGGTATGGCACAGAAAAATGGAATGGTAAACCACTTCTGAATATTTTATATCCTAAAAATCCTATGATGCAACAATCCAAAATGAAGCAAGTCATGGTCCTTCAGATGAAGGAGAATGAAATTTGGTGGATGGAACATGAATAATTCAAGATATATAGGTAACATGATATTACTAGTAGAAAATAGCAATGATTTGTAATGACTACTGAGGAAGGTTAAAGAAGGAAGTGCAAAAACAGGATTATAGTTGAACATCATCATCATCATGTGTCATGAAGTCAGTTCTGAGTTACAGTGACCCTTACCATTAGGCAGCAAAACATATGAAGAAAAAGCAGTCATAAGATTAAAATGGTTTAGGAAAAGAAAAAGGGGTTTACCTGATGCTGGAGGAAAGTCAGACCTTGTAGTAGATGGACACCTTTAAGAACACAATTTACAAGCAATGGTGCCAATACCAAGGAGACCTTTTCTCTGGTTACCACCAACTTTTCTCAGAACTGACAGCAGTGAGACCTGGAGAAAGATTTTCTAAGACAAACCAAAAGTGGCCCTTAAAAGTTGTTCTTAAGGAACTCAGGACCAAGGATATTTAAGGCTTTAAAAGCTAATGCCTTCAATTAGAACTGTATTCATAAATATAATAGGAGTCACTATGATTGTTTTTAGATTCATGAAATATATTCTCTGTGCCTGCTTTCAGCCAGCAGTCTAGCCACATTATTTTTGGATTAACTGCAGCCCCAACATTGTAGAGTCCACATGAGACTTTTCCCCCCTCAAGAATGTTATTAACTGTGATGCCTGGATTACATTCCAAAAAATGGAGAACTATTCCTAGCAATCAGGAAAACATCTCATATCATTAGCTCCTTCTGATTACTTGTCAGTTGGATTATTTGCATAGCATCAGACTAACAAGGGTTTGTTTTATAGCATAACAATTGTAAGAATACTCTGAGGAGCACTGACGACAGATGGACAATGAGCTTGGGCTTTAGCTGTGCTGTGGATCGTGGACACATCCAACCCCAAAACAGACCACCCCAAACGTTTAGTATCTTCCCAAAATTTATAGTTCCCTTCTATGGATTCCATATGTAATATGTTCTTCATTATGGCCTTAGATTCTTTCCGAGTTGCAAGTAGACAGATAGTCTGCACACAACTGGCCTATGGGGTATTGTTCCAAATTCTTTCACTCCTTCCAAGGGACCAATCTTCCATGCTGCAGACTCACAGTGTGAAAAGATAGAAACAGAAAGCAGAATACTGTCTCTTATTAGCAGGGTCTGGATGAACGCAGGCTCTTTCCCCCTGGACAGAAATGTCAAGAGTGAATGGTCAAAGCATTTTTTAAAAGAAAAACTTTGAGCATGCAACTGCTGAGCAAGGATGTTCCCCGATTTCCTGTCAATCATGACAAAATGGCTAGTTGAAATCACTGTTGTTACACAATCTTGGCCTTGGGGGTGGGGGAAGCATCAGGTAATGAAGCAGCAGTGCTGATAGATGACAAATCCCATTGACCATTGGCCAGACTGGCTGGGGGATTCTGGGAGCTATAGTCCTGAAAAGTAGCTTTTCTAAGTTTTTGAGAGAGGAAGGAAGAGAAAATTCAGGTTGTCCACCCTCCCAAGCGAGCTGTAAAACTTGGGAGGTGAGCTTGGTAGTTGCAGTAGATAACAGCAGAAGTTTCTGTGTCTTGTGAAACTTGTCTCCAACCATTTCAGTCTACCAGGACACTCCGTGGAAGATTTGAAAGTCACCATTTTAGAACAGAATAATTACAAATCAAGTAAGAGGGAAACAGAGGGAAACAGCTGAGATAAAAATTATACACATAATGGACACCCATCATCAATATAAGCCTATGTTTCTTAACTCATTACCAGATTTAATACTTCTGCAGTTATCTACTGCCACTGTTTTTTTCTTCACAACTACCAAGCCCATCTCTCATCACAAGACTCAAAGGTAAAAACTGTCAATATTCCCTACATTAACACACGGGATTCCTCTGCCATCTTCTTTCACCTTTATATTTAATATTCTCTCTCTCTCTCTCTAGGTTTCAGCGAATCACCAGTCTTCAGCCCACCCACCTCCACAAATCCCTCATCTGTCTTCTCTCTCCCCACTCAACTTTGCCCAGGCTTGGTGTCTGTTTTCTGTCTCCTGAGGAATTTTTACAACACAGCCCTAAAACAACATAAGCCAAATTACTGCATATAAATGTACCATATATCCAAGAGCCAATGAATATTTAGTATGAAAGTGATATTTCATTCAACATTTCATTCTGTTTCCATATGTCTGACTAAGGGGACATGTCCATGAAATCTCACATTAAAATATAATGGTTAGTCTTTAAGGTGCCACATGTTTTTATCTTTTTCTGTTTTGTTTTGTTTCTTTGGATTTTGCCTGATTTGCTTGCAGAGACTAACGTGGCTATCTCTTCCAACATTTCAAGGGCATTGGGGCTCTCCAGCCAGAGCTGCTGGCCTCTCTTTCTCTCTCCCCCTTTGATCTAGCAGCAAGTAGGCCTGTAGGCCCTGAGGGGGGTTCAGGGGTGCTGAAAACTTTGATTTGAGAAGGGCCAGGCTCACCACAGGCTTGGCTCCTCCAGCTGCTTCAAATCTCATCTGACTGAAATTGAGCAAACAAGTAGGTCAGGCCAAAAACAAACATTTGTAAAGCATTATTCTGTCTCGTCAGTTCAAGATTGACTGTTTATTTTTAAATTCGTTTCAAAGCTTTTGTCTTTGAACTCTCTCACTCTCTCACTCACTCTGTGTGTGTGTGTGTGTGTGTTCACGCATGCATGTTGAAGCAAAGCTTGGTGGAGAATTATTTTCTCCACTGCTCTGTATAGCAGTGATTTTGCAGGTGTTTTTTTTTAAGATAATCTGTTATATCTGAAATACTGCACAGTTACCCTCTCGCTGTAGCCACACAAACATGGTGGAAAGTGAAAGAAAGGGCCATACAGGGCAGAGGGGAACTGTGTGTAGGTCCCCTTCTAGCCTCTGAGCGGATGGTCACAAAGACTGCTGTCTGTGTCCTCTTGCCAATGTACCAGCACTGATTGCCCTGGAAAACAGCCACAGGATGCCTATCTACACAACATTACTGCTTTCAGAAGTTACATCATTTACCCAGATTGTACTTCTGTTGCAAGGAAATCACCTTTTTGTCACACTAAACATTACCATGCTTGACCATATGCATCTTGTCCTTGACCTCATATAGTAAAATGTCTTGGATCAGTTCCCAGCCTCTCCTTTGAAAAAAAAAACAAACTAGCTGCAGTTGACAGCACAGTTGATGGGACCGACAACATGGTGTGCTGTTACTACCCTCATTCACTTTGTATCTGTTAGCTAGACAAATCCTTGCCCTAGGAAATTAGGTGGATAAGCTATGAATTAAAAGGACAGCCATCATCTTAAAATGAAGGCCCATCAACTGCCCAAATAGCAATTCCCAGTACATAGTGCTACTTATGCAACAAAAATACATGTAACCTAGCTGTTGGGTTCTGGGAGACGTAGTCAAAACTTTAACTTTTTCAAGCTCTGACTGGGATGAATGCAGCTCTCAGCATTTGCACCATACCCTCTGACAGGGCAGGTTACAAAACAATAACTAGATACGTAACAAAATTTTAAAGGAGGTACCTGTATTAGTCTTGCAGCAAAGCTGAAAAAGAGTCATGTGCCACTTTCATTTGGCATGAGCCTTTGCGTATGTAGCCCATGTCTTCAAACACATGACAAACAATACTCAAGACACATGGTTTTATGCACACTGGCTATAGGGATAAGCAACTGTGTTATTGATACTAGTCATACATTTTCACAGTCTGTTAGCACAAACATCCCGACAATAGTAAGCTGAGACATAAATCAATTATTCTGTGAGGTTTTAAAGCCGTTGTTTCTGCTTTCAAGAGTCTGCCTGCTTTAGATGAAGCCACAAGTGACCTGTTTTGTGTCATAGCCCTACTGGAAAAATAATTTCTGTTATACACAGTAAGCTATAATACAGACAAACCTATATGAATGAGCTGATTAATACCCATAATGGCACAAAAAGCCCTGGTCTTTGTTCAAGCTAAGGGAGATACAGTTCAGCAGTTCTTCTTCAACTGTTCCCTTTAGGAACCTGTCTTTGTTGTTCTTTGCTTCAAGGATAGCCACCCTCAAGACAGAGACAGAATGTCCAAAAAGACCAAATTCTTCTTCCACTGGTTTCTAAATATTCCTCTTGCAAATATTAGTTCTATGCTCTTTTATTCTTTTGCATAGATTGGCACATCTGTCTTCTCTAAAATCCTATCAAGTATTGCTGGCAAAAGATGGCATATATCACATTGGAAGATGAGACAGAGTATGACCCCCTCCCATTGGGGATTATATTATTAGGAGACAAGAGAACTGTAATTGTTCATGATGGGCTGTAGACTGCTGATGATACATTTGAGTGCTTTTTGCTATGAATTGTATCTTACAAGTGGTGTTCTGTTTTTAAATCTGTTCTGTGTTTGTCCTGTAGAAGATGTTCTTGGGTAACAGCCTATTCCTTTTTTTTCTCTTTCACTTTGATGGATAGGTATGACAGTCTGATAAATGCCTTATTTAAATCCTTAGTTTCATAGTCACTGACTGAAATCCTGAAAGCTTCATCTGGGATGACATTTCTGACTGCTTGTAGTCTGTCAGTGTAGGGATGACAGGACTTCATGGGGTTGTTGTTGTTTAGTCGTTAAGTCGTGTCCGACTCTTCGTGACCCCGTGTACCAGAGCACGCCAGGCCCTCCTGTCTTCCACTGCCTCCCGGAGTTGGGTCAAATTCATGTTGGTAGCTTCGATGACACTGTCCAGCCATCTCGTCCTCTGTTGTCCCCTTCTCCTCTTGCCCTCACACTTTCCCAACATCAGGGTCTTTTCCAGGGAGTTTTCTCTTCTCATGAGATGGCCAAAGTATTGGAGCCTCAGCTTCAGGATCTGTCCTTCCAGTGAGCACTCAGGGTTGAGTTCCGTCAAAATGGATAGGTTTGTTCTCTTTGCAGTCCAGGGGACTCTCCAGAGTCTCCTCCAGCACCACAATTCAAAAGCATCAATGGGGGTACACTTCATGGGATACAGGACCTCAATGCCCATGTTGGCCAAGACTGTGTCTTCTGACAAACTGCCTATGGATTGATGTGTCCTCAGGAATCCATGGTGTTCCCTCTGACACTCAGAGTGGTAATGGCATCCAGTCTGAGTACATACTTAGTCTGTATACTCAAAAATCCCAACTGTGATAGTCTCAGTTCCTGAGACAATACGGTGCATATTTGGCAGATGATCGAAGATGCCTGGTTGAGGCTGCTGAGGTGTATCCATGCAGATCAGGTCCCACACATCAACAGGGAATTATTTCAATGGGTTGTTTAGATTCTTACAGTATACTTCAGTGGGATCTGAGAATAAAGTTCAGTAGAGTGTGGTAATGGAGAGTTCTATTTCAGCCTCCCGAGTGAAGTCCAGCTCCTTTGTCATCTCTTTCATTATGATTTCAGCATTATTTCTGGAGTTGTAGACAGTGTCACATTCTGTATAGCTGAAATTGTGTGATAAACAATATTATTTTCTGATTATCTCAGTATGGTTGGGGTGGTTGAAAGACATTTCATAAAAATTCAATGCAGTGTTCTGATCATTTGGGGGGGGGGGGTCAGTAAAGAATTATTCCTGTCATTTTGGGATTATGTCTGCCGTATCTCAGTGCACTGGGAGGCCGGTAGTTGCATGGTGGTGCACAGGCTGGTTTAATTGTGAACATATTTCTTGAATTGTAGACATTGCAAAAAGGTCACTGTAGAATTGTTTCTTGTGGGTGGACTTGGAAAAACTAAAGGATAAGCCACACCACTCAAGTATTAGCTGTATAAATCTGCAATATTTTTAAATGGGTTGAGGCTGTTCTTTTGGTTAGTAGAGTTGTGCAAGTATCTCAGGTGGATGAGTAGCTCAGATTCTTCGTTTTTCTTTAGGGTTGGAAATGTGGCATGCTAGTTTACTTCCTTTGCCTTGGAAAACCTCTTATTACGATGGTATGCTTCATGTATGGAACAAGAGCCACACGCTTGGTTCCTGGAGCACCACATTAGAATGATGTTGCAGTAAATGTTGCAGACATCAAATGCTTTAGACTTGTTCCCTTTGTGGCCTGGTAACTGAAATCTGCCCTCGTTTGGAGAACAGAACAGCAACTTCCAGGTTTTTAACGAAGAGCCTAAAAATGCTTTATAGTTTCTAATTCTGCATCCTTATCTAATGATCAGAAGAGAATGAAAGGAAATTACACACAAAAACCATTGGCATGTACATCTAAACAATATTTTTTTATTGATTTCTTGCATGTTGAATTATTCCAAAGGGACTTATCCTATCTACTTAATATTAAGCATATGCATATACATGTTCTATAGGATCACAGCCAAGGTGATCATTATATTCCCTTATCTAGTTTGTATTTGCTGTCAGAAAGTTTGTTGGCCTTTAAAGCAGTGTGCTCTGGAAACTCTCCAGCTCCTAAACATTTTGTGAAGGTAATTACATGTAAAAGCCATTGCAGGCTTTTGATTCACTGCCAAGTTGTTTCTCCAGTTCAGCTGTTTTCTGTTCTGTTTTATATCAGTATATTGGTATTGTCAGTCTTCCTGTCTCAGTCACGGAACACCAGGTGTGTATTTGTCTTGTCTGGATTCTGCTCTGGGTTATGCAAACATTCAGATGGTTTAAGACCAAGAGGCCTGGCTATACTCATCTATGAGCATCCTGATCCAGAAGAAGATCCTTCAAAATTTCTAAGAACAATAGCTGGAGTCATGGAGAATTAGCACTGGAAGTTTTATCTATGTTGATTGGGCATTCTGGCATATGGAAACAGGCATTCTGGTATATGGAAACACGACAAAAAGACCAGTGAACCTCTTGTATATGTCTACTAGCCCAAAGAGTTTTAACATCAATCAAATTAACATTTATCTATATTTATATATAACTTACTGTAAATAGAATTCAGAACTAATGAGTTAATATTAAACATAGTTACCGGTAACAACTTACTTCTGTGTTTCAAAAGTAAGATAACAAGGTGGAACAATACAATACATTTTTGGCGTAACATGTTGTTTCCTAGACACTTAGTTACTTTAAAAAGTCTTTTTAGAAACATTTTAATTAGAATTTTTCACATTTCATGCCCTTTATGTATAATTTGTTGTATTTCTTCTAAAGCCACAAAAAGTATAAACAAATGTAACAAGTAGCATAATGACTGGTTCTCCCTTTCAAGATTGCAGTGATTATGTTTTTCCCCCAGCTCCGTAACAAGTAAAAAGAACAAATTATTTTTTTAAAAAAATAGCTCTCCAAGCTTTATTTTTAAATCTGCAACTTCTACTAAGGTTTCATTTACAACTGTGTTAGTTTGTTTGCACTGGGCAGGGAACATCTTCTGGAGATGTCAGTTATATGTTTGGGGTGGCAGAACAAGACACGGAATTAATGACCCAAAATAGTACAAAATATTGGCCTAGATTTTCTTGAAACAGCAGAGCGCAGAGTTCATACACAAGGTCCCTGTTAGGTGCTCCTAGCCTCTGCAGTTCCAACTGGCCTCAAAGAGCCATAAACAATGGATAAAGGGCCTGGAGGGATTGCTGAACATAAATACCTTTTTGTGACATTGTTGGGTGTAGCATCAAAGGTAAGTGGTAGCCCAACTGGTGGTAAAGTTTGCCTTCCTATACGCCATTGCAATGTCACTCCAGAGCTGACATTATTGCTCCATACAAAGGAGACCTTGCAAAAGCTACCGTATTTTTCTGTGTATAAGATGTTACTTTTTCCTAAAATCATTACACTAAAAATTGAGGGGCGTTTTGACGTTTGCCCCTCGTGGCCCCTGGTTGTCTTCCAAACACAGAGCACATGAAGGCAAACCAAACACCTTTTCACACACTGCCACCGGTTGATCACTAAATCAACATACTTTACTTAGGAAAGATGAAGGTCCATTCAGTTTTCACTTTTTCTTAAAACAGGTTTATTAATTATAGATGTTTCTTTAATAATTCATAAGTATTTACTTCCGGTTCATCAAGCATCAATCTTCTATTTAAATCTCACAGGTTACTATTCACTCCTCTGACTAATCACACCTCAGATCTCCCAACTATCTCCCTCTCTCTCTCCCTCTAACTCTGACTCAACTCTCTGAACTCTCCTCTCTCCTGACTGACTCTTGACTCTCAGGCTCCGCCTTTTTAACCTCTCTGGTGGCCCCACCTCTCAACCACATCAGCATAGAACATGAATAATGCATAACTTATTCAGCATAATAAGGGTGAACGCCACAGGCATCTTATACACAGAAGTAAGCTGAGAACACGGAGAGAACAAAACTGCCTATACCTTGCCTCTGTAAACAGGCTTCCTTCAATCACGAGGCTTAGCTTCCTCCAATCAGGAGCCTTATAGAACTGACGTCAGCTGATGCTGAACAAACCAATTGGAATACACCTCATTGGAAGTGGAGCCTGTAGGCTCAGATGCAACAGGGACTCCTAATGTCCAAGCATTCTGAGCCCAGAGGCTGAATACTCAAAGCTAAGTTTTCTTAATTTTTGGGTTAGAAAAGTGGGGGGGTGTCTTATAAACGGGGGTGTCTTATAAATGGAAAAATACGGTACTTGTTGTGACTGTAACTCTTACAGACCCTCAGCCAGGTAACTTCTGGGAGCTGTAGTCTCCCAGAAGTAACTTTCCAAGCTCAAGGACAAAGTTGGCAGCACTAGAGTTGCAGCATCCAATTGTAGGGTCAAACTGTTAGAGAAGCCCATGTATTCCCTTTACATGTTAGACTTGTAGTACAATCCTATGCAGATTTGTTCTGAAAATTCTCATATTGTGTTCAGTAGACCTTTAATCTAGAAATATGTGTGAGAAATATTCCTACTAGCTCAGAGTTAAAGGGAAAAACTCAAGGAGTCAAAATAGAGACTGGTTGCTTTGGGCAGATCAGTGAACAGTTCATTACTTTACCAAGCTATGGAACTTATTGGTGGAAGACATAGAAAGGTCTGACTAACAACAAAAAGTGTATTTAGGACTGCAACCTCATGAGGTCAATGTTTGAAAATACCTACATTAGCTCTTTTAGGATCGCGCTAAATAATATGCTTAGTACTTATTTAGAAACAGTGCTTCCTCAGGAGATGAAAGATACCTGTTTATTGAAATACATGCTTTCCCTCTCCTATGTAATTCTGATTGCTAAGGCAGACATCTCGGAGGCAATCCAGCTATTTGAGGGAAAGCAAGTTAATGGTAGGAAATAGAGCTTCCCCTTAACATGTCAGAATAAGCCTGTCCAGGTCTCCTTTCCTCTCCTTTCCGTTTCATGGCTCTCTTCATGGGTTTCCTCCAGATTATATGAGTTAAATATAATGGCAGCAATAAGAATAAATTTGTGATGGGCTGTGAGCAAGAGGATGTAAAAGAGAAAATAAGTAAGAGTGAGCCGTCCCCTCAAACGTCTGAGAAAGAGGAGAAGGATGGAGAAGTTAAGAAAAGAGAAATAACCGAAGTGATTACAAAGATGAAGGGGTGAAAGGCGGGAAAAGAGGTGGACATATTCTTAACGTCAGAGGAGGGAAAGGAATCGGGAGAGACAAGGAAGGTGGTGGTTTGGGAGGAGGAATGGATAGAAGAAGAAACGGAACCAAGGGTGTTCCAAATCCCACAGAAAGGGATAGATTTGGAGAATAAAGATCGTAAAGCAACTGAGGGGAAGAACGAAGGAATAAAACTGATTATTGAAGGCTTAGGTCCGGAGGAATGGACAGTTTTAGTATATCCACGGGGGCGAGGTCCCTGGAAGAGGGTGACTCGGCCAGGACTGCTTCAGCCTCACGAGAAACCGCCGGAGGGAGAATGGGCACGTCACCCCTGTTGCGGGACAATCTGTATGATACAGAGTGGGTGCCTGAGAAGACCCACAGACCAGGAACGTTTCAGCCAGTCCTTCCGTTGAAGAGAGACACGTATGAAAAAACGTTACCCCTGTTGTGGACTGATTTACCTGTTGATATAGATCCTACCGATCCTGTTGAAGTTGTTGTTGATAAACCCAAGTTTTGTTAATAAAGAATTGTTCAAAGAATCTCCTCTCCTGTCATTTCCCGCCCAAATCAAGGAACTGTCAAACACTTACAAAGAAACCGATCACATGGGCACTATGGGAACCTGCTTTTGGAGGAATAGATCTATTAAGGGCTGGCATCAGGTTTGGCAGGGATCTTGGTGCCCTGCAAGTGTGTCCTTCCTTTTCTTATGGTGCAACAGCAGCAGCAGCAGCAGCATGAAAGCTGTACTCGCCAGCAAGCATTTCTTTGCAAATATAGTCTTCCCCCAGAGCAATGAGAAGTCAAGCCTGGGATGGATTCAAATAGTGGGTGACACCTGTATTTGTAGTGCAAAAGGAAATGGGTAACAATCCAGTGTGTAGGTGAGGAATGGAACCGTATGGCTGTAGATAGCATGTGAGATCTTGTCCAAATGGTTACTTGGTCTTGGTGGGTCACAGTAGATCCCCAAGTAGAGCATGGCTTACAGACGTTTACATCTGTATTGCACTGCAAAAAACATATATTTGAACATCACTTCTGTCTGAGATCCTAGAGGAAAAAATCCTTGTAAGTCTATTTCCCTGCTGGAAATCCTCCCTCTAGAGTGTTTTTAAAGCTAATTTAAAAACTAACTGCAGAACTAATTAAAGGTTTCTAAATGGGAGCCTCTGGGGAGGAAATTAACTTCCCATTCAAATACCATAGCACTAAACTGCACCCTTAGAACAAATCCAACAGCAAAATAAACCAACCTTTCAGCAAAGATTTTTAAAAAGTACAGAAAGGCAGGGGAAAAGACAGAGTTCACATCAGATCAAGCCTGGTGTCATCTGGATGGTAATTAAAAAATGAAACCAACAATGCAGAATCTGATGCTTTTAAAGGACACAGTTTGGAAGACTCCCTTAAAAAAAACACAACCCACCATATAACAAGGGGAATTGGGTAGCCTCTGTATATACGCAGTGGAAGATATTGGGATATCGGGCTCCAAACTAATACCTTAGGCTCCACCCAATATTGTGTGCACTAGTTTCCCTGGAATGTGTGTCCAGGTTGATCTGATCTAAATAGAGTCTGATTCAGCAGGATTTCTTGACCCACGCCAAGAGAAGTTGTCTGGCTATACTACTGATCATGGCACTCTGGTGCACAAGAGCTTCCCTTTCACTTCAACAGAGGTAGCAGCTCTGTATACCCCATGGTAACCCCCCGTGCACCCTGAGGCCTAAACCACCACCACCACTTCACTTGAAATATATGGGCAGAAACAGCTCAAAGTGGAAGTGGTATGCTCTTAATCAGGTATATGAGATGAGACAGGCACTGGATGAAAGGAATACTTTGTTAAATTAAAAAGATTGCATGACTTGCTATAGGAAAACAAATGTTGCATCTGGAGAGAAGTAACCAAGGAAGGTACACGTATTCTGAAGTTAGCCTAGAGGGATCTTTCTAAACATTTTTAGAAAGACTGGGAGAAAGAAAGTAGGAGAGAGCAGATGAAATTTTCAGATGATGCCAAGTTTGGAAGCACTGTTAATTCAGAAACAAACTGGGAAGATATGCATGAAGAACTTGATGACTTCATAAACTGGAGTAAAAGAATTTTGAAAGAAAGCTGATATGACTGAGCATATGTTACGCATCTGCAAACCAAGAATAACATTTGTATATGTGTATCTGCTACAGACTTGCTAGCTGAAAAATCACATGAAAAGAAAGACTTTAGGGAGCAGTTACCACAGGATAACTTGGAACAAGCATCTGTGTGTGTGTGTGTGTGTGTGTGTGTGTGTGTGTGTGTGTGTGTGTGTGTGTGTGTGTGTGTGTGCATGTTTGTGTATTTGCGTGTGTATGTGTGTGTTGAAATAAATTATTGCAAAGTCACAGGCAAGGTATTTCCAGTGGGTCCCTCTCTCCCTGGGTACATTCACTTTCCTCTGATCACTGCTATCTACTTCTTCTACTGGGTCCAGTCCAGACCACCTCCCAGATGAAAGGGATAAGGTTTGAAGATGTTCCCATGTGCCTTTTCCTCACTTCCTTCACTGCTGACATGCTTACAGAAGACAAGTGAACAAGCAGCAACAACAAGGAAACAGATCAGTTGGTCCAGCAGGCTCTAGCAGTTGGCAGTGGGCCTCCTACTAGGTCGTCAGTTTTGCAGGTGCTCGCCATTGCCAACTCCTAACATTAGCCCCCTTCGAAGAACATAAGAGGAACAGAAAGGCCATCAAGCCCAACATTCCATTCATAGAGCAGCCAACTAGTTGCTCATGGGAGTCCTCTTTCCACTCATGTTCCCTGGCAATTCATATTCAGGGTCACGCTGTCTCTAGTAATGGAGGGACTATACATGTATACTCATAATGCCTCTGGCCCTTGCATCATGCTCTAAAATTCTGTCCAGTCCCTCAAAGCTTTCCAAGTTGGTATCCATCACTCCACTTGTGCTATGTGAGGAAAATCTTCATTCCACCTGTCCTGAAATCTCCCATCATTCAGGTTCAATAGATCAGAGGTCGTCAACCCCCAGTCTGCGGCCCCGTGCCGGTCCGTGGCCTGAGCCAGACCGGGCCGCAGAGACAAACCTCCCACACACCCCGCACGCACTCCCCTCCCCACAGCTGCTTTGTGCACGCACACGTGTGCCAGTGCCAGCGTGAGCGCTCCCCCACCCCTTCACGCATGTGCCCGAGTGCCTTGCGAAGGGGTGGGCGCACGCACGGGGGCGTGCAGGTGCTCCTGTGCATGCGCGAAGTGGTGGGGGAACGCTCACGCCGGCGCTGGCACGCGCACAGTGCTCCCCCACCCCTTCGCACAGGCGCCCAAGAGCGCGGGCGAGCGCGGGGGGTGCCCCACCTTCCTCAGAGGCTCAGCCGGTCTGTGGTCCCAAAAAGGTTGGGGACCACTGCAATAGATGACCCCAGTTTCCACTGTTACCAGGAAGAGAGACAAATTTGTCTGTGTCTTCTATCCAGTATGCATATACAGTACAGTATTTATAGACTACTGCTGGGTCTCCCCTTACTAGCTTTTTTTTCCTAAGCAGTTGTTATGTGCAGTCAAGCTGATTTTAAACTATGATTTTAAACAATCCTATGAATTAGCGATCTCTAAAAGGACCTATCATTAACAGCCTTGCTTAGATCCTGCAAACTCAAAGCTGTGGCTTCCTTTATTGGGTCAAACCACGTTTGGTCTTCCAACGTTTCCCAGCATTATTGTCTTTTCCAGTGAATATTCTCATGATATGCCCAAAGCAGGTTAGTTATTTTTGCTTTTAGAGAACTCAGGCTTAATCTGATTCAGCACCCACTTTTTTCCCTTTCTAGTAGTCCATAGTAACTGCAAAACTCTACTCCAACACCATGTCTCAAATGAATCAGTGTTTTTCTTTTCTGTTCAGCTTTCTTCACTGTCCAGTTTTCACACTGATTCATAATAATCAGAAATACAACAGTATGCATACTCTCAACCGTGGTCTCCAGTCATAGCCTTTATAGTTCCTTCATAGATTCCCTTCTGAGTCTTGGTCTTCTTCTGATTTCTTGGCTTCGGTCTCCATTTAGATTGATGGTTGATGTTCCTAAGCTAAGGAACCTCAAGGATTCTCACTTTTCTTCATAGGAAAGTTGCTAGTTTTGTTTTCTCTTTCTGCAACATTTTCAGCTCTGCAACAACCTTTTTCAGGTCACATCATGTAAAAGGACAATGAGATATTGGTAGTTTTGTTTTCATTTCTTTTCTTAATGGTGCCCAACACAGATTTTGCCTTTTTAGTAACACACACATTGGCTTGATGTTTCCTGTGTGAAGTGTTCCAAATTTTGTATTAGAGAAAATGGGGAGTAGAACTGTTGGAGCCTCTGCAGTTACAAAAGAATGAACAGATCTTATGCAAGTGACTTTCACTACTATTGTCTCCCTCCTTAGATATATTCCTCCTTAGCTATATACAATATCTGCCTCCAGGATGCAAAAAACCACAAAAAACAAAAACATACGTAGCATCAATTGCTAAGGCAGGAAATCTAAAGGCTTCAAGCATTGGCCCTGGGGATTTCTGTGATTCCCTGACAAGAAACATAACCAGCCTCTGAGCCTTAGGGGAGTAGGGAAAGAGAAGTGAAATTTAGTTTGTTGAAACAAGAATACCTCAAGAATATTGCAGGTTGGCCCTTTCAGTGTGTGTGTGTGTTGAGAATGGACACTAGCACTATAAGCAGACCTTATTCTCCAAAACAGCAAAATGTCCAACTGAAGTCTGAAATGGTGCGCAAGAATTAGCAACCTAGCAACTGTTGCTCAAAGGTTGTCTACTACAGAGTTACTTCCAGCACAGAAGTAATGCAGACATACATAATCTGGGCCTTATAGATTTGTTAGAGTACAAATCCCATCGTAACAGCCAATATGACCCATGGTTGAGGACTACAGGCGATGCCATCCAAAACCTCTGGAGGTGCCAGATTGTTTATCCCTGCTGTGAAGTCTGATATGTAGTTGTGATTGGGTTCTTTATCTGTGACGGACAGGCCTTCCTTTTCGGTGGGAAAAACGGATGGAGACGAAGATAACGGTACAAACGGAGATTCTTTATTCTTTTTAACATCTTGATTACCAACGTAGAAAGGGTCCAAACAACTTAACTCAGACAATAATTTATAACTTTTAACACCCATCCCATTCCCATTCTTCATCACTTTTATTCCTTCTTCATCCCCAGAGGACTTTGATCGGTTTTGCCCCACATTGGGAAACTCAATGCTGCACATATCGTCCCGCAACAGGGATGTTTCACATAGTCCCCCTTCCAGATATGGTAGGTAGCTGGTGGTACCAATATAGGTTATCTTCTTCCCTATGTCCCGAGAACGTGGCACCGCTACCATACTCCATCCTGCTTTCAATCTTGTTTTATCTTTCCCTGCTGGGTTCGGGGGATCTGGTAACAAACCTCCCCCAGTCTTAAGGTTTGGGAACTCACACATTAATTCAATCGGCCTGTACCTCTGTAATTCGTTCTCCTCTGTCTGAGTACTCTTGTTTTCCCTCTCCACTTCATGACGTTCCCCCCCTTTTTCTCCTGCCTCCTCCTCCTTTATATCCTCGTCCCACCTCATTAAATCTAGCTCCGCCTCTTTTCTTGCTTGTCTCCCTTCTGCCAAGAATATCTCTACTGCCCTATTCTTTCCTATTTCTTCTTCTTCTATTTTGATTAATTCTCCCACTGCGCAACCAGCTATTAATCCTTGTCTGCTCTCCTCGGAGGACGGCACACTATGTTGATCTCCTTCACAGTAGTCTTCAGAACAAAGTAATATAGTAGACTTGCACTATTTCACACTACAAATCTGGGTAGCATTTTGTAATGTTGCTCTATATAAAAACTGTAGGAGAGCAGGCATGCAGCAGTACAGAAAGAAATTTAAACCATGGATTCAGTCCTTTGAATGATTACCTCAACACATGTCCCTCTTTGTAAAGAAATCACATCCAGAAAATAAGAAAACTTGTGTTTATTAGAGAAATAAATACACTTGTGATAAGAAGAGATTGAAGTTCTAGTTCTAGTTAAGAGTTCAACTGCACAGCAGGAAAAATATGCATTGATCTGCTATGAAGTCATGCCTGGGAAGTGCGTTTCCCCAGGTTAATTTGCTTTTGCTGAACGAACAGAGAGGAGGAAATTGCCAATCAGCAATTGTTTGCAGCTTGTTAAGGCAGCTTCTGTTGTAGCCGTCCACTGTTGCAAATAACTGCTGACTGGCAATTACCTTCTTTGTCCTCCCTCCTTTCCTCTTTTGGTCTACTACTTTTGGTCTGGTGCAACTTTGTTCCAGTGCTGGCATTAAGCCTTTTAAAAAAGAAAGGGAAAAAGAAATTGTTTGAAGACAAGGGGTACGTGGTTGAGGGGAACTGACATCCCTGTGTGTTCCCCTTTGCTTCCTCTCTTCCCATCCTGCCAACCACCAGCACTCCTGAACATACACACATTGCTTTTCCACATTGGCTCAAACAATTGCAACATGTGAACTGATGCAAATCCATTTGCTATCAAAAAAAGCAAAAGCCCCAAGGCAGAGGAAGAAAGTATGAATGGGAGGGGCAGAGTCTGGGCTGATTCGCATTACTTGTATGCCATGTACTCAATGGAAAATAATATGAATTGGACCATCTGAATTCTGGAGCAATTCCTATATTGTCTGTCAGTGTAGTTACTTCCTAGGCTGGAGCTATCAGGACCCATGCCTGCCACTTTACTCTCTAGAGAAGAAAGTCAAGTTGTCTCCTCCTTGGAGGGACAAGACAGAGGTATGAGAGGGAAGGAAGTTCTCAGCAACCCTAAGAATAGCTATTTAAGGACAAAGAAAGGTCAGCACAGGTCAAATCAGGTAAAGGACAGTCTAGGACACCTGAGAAGGTCCTCTCTCTATTTTTCCTCTTACAAAGATGTGTGTCTTCTTGAATGTAACCTGAATTGCACCCAGTGATTTCCAACAACCAACAACCATGTACATGTATATTTATTGTACCTGGTTTTATTAGGTGAAAACCTAGCACACTAAAGAGAAATTAAAATCTAGCCCATTCTCTGCTGTGTTGATTTTCAACCTAAAAAGAACGAGCATTGAAAACAAAACAAAACCCAGTTTCCTATACCTCTGTCTGAAGTGTACCACATTTAGATTCCACTCGAGTCCCATTGAGCAGGGGGTTGGGCTTGATGGCCTCATAGACCCCTTCCAACTCAATTATTCTATGATTCTACAGTATGATTCTATCATTGTGCTGCATATGCAAGCTGGGCCTAAGACGGTGACAGGGAGACATTCCTAAATCAAAAAGGAGGGGTGGCGTATTGTGATCAGCCTGTAGTGGGGCTTATTACCTCCACAAATTCCATAATGCCATTAATGGGTTAGAGAAGCTTCAGTGCAGGACAGAAATGATATTTGAAATGATATTTTAGGATGCAGGAAGGTTTCAGTAAAAACAGTACTCCTTTAAAAACTTAGTCTACTTTGCAGTTTTATTTCTTGTTTGACTTTTTGTTCATTAAAACCATGGGTGGGAGTCTTTCAAAATGAAGGTTTATACCATTTTGGGCTCTGCAAGTACTGTAACTGTAAGGCTATATTTTAATTCCGCAACAAATAAAACTGCTCTGCTGAGTCAGGAACCCCAGCGTTGGAATTAAGAGTTTCAAAGCGCTTTCAAATCACTCAAAGGTCATCTTGTGTTTTGAGGAGAATTCTACTCACTTCTGCATATCAGAGATAAGAGCAGAGATAAGATCATGTCTTCAGATCTAGTTTTGCTAGGGTTGCTCTCTCCACATGTTTTCATTCAGCTCATTTCAGTACCTTTACCACCTCTTTGATGTATAAATAAATTAGAGCCTCAATTAAGCAGATCTTACTACAAAATGACAGATAGGTAAATAATAACGACTGCCCAGGCCCAGAGCTGGCTCCTGGAAAGCCAGATGGCTGCTGTAGCCAAGAGAGCTTTTGTCCAGCTTTGGCTAATGTGTCAGCCACATCACTTCCTAGGAAAGGTGGCCATAGTGATTGATGCCTTAATCCCCCCCCCCCCCGTGAGATGACTCTAACATGCTCTGTACAAGTCTACCTTTGAAAAAGGAACAGCTAGTGCTAAATGAGGTGGTGAGATTGTTGTCCAATGTCTACTTTAGAGACTATCCACTCCAACCTTGAACCAACAGCGATGGCTTCTCGTTTGCTTCCAAGTTCAATTCAAGGTGTGGCTTGGGGTCAGGATATATGAAAGATTGCCTTCTCTCAAATGCATCTGTCCAGACCCTGTGATCTTCAATAGAGGCCCTGTGGTGTCTCCCATCACCCTAAGAGGGTAGGTTGGTAGCTACCTAAGAGGGGACTTCGTCTGTAACAGTCCCCTGATTGTGGAACTCCTTCCCAAGGGAAGTTAGGTTGGCTCCCTCTCTGCTGTATTGTTCTGAAGGTCCCTTTGGTCTCTAGGAGCAGTTTCCAAAATTGGCTTTCAAATAATGTTTTCGATCTGCTTTTAGATACTGTTTTTTAAGTTAAAGTTTTTAATCTGTTTTTAATAATTTTAATCTAGTGTTAATCACGTAGCGAGTCCTGATGGGAGGAAAGATGATAAACAAATACTTAAATCAAACCAGTCAATCAGTCAAACAAAAAGTCCTGGTAGCTATTGAACCCTCGCCAGGATCTCCCATTAGCTTCTGTCTATGTGTCTGTCTGTCCCTCTCTCTGCTAAACTGTTATTGTTTAAAGAGAACTCAGTAACAAATGATAGGGGTGATATATAGGGAAAGCAGAAATTAATTTGACTTAATCTTCTCTTTTTTTAAAGGAGAATTTCCACTTGTCTTTGGTCACCAGGGATCTCTTTATGCTTTCAAAGAGAAATGAAATGCTGCCCAGCTCTTTAATAATGAGGGTTTTACAGTTCTTACAAAAATCTAATCAGACCATGTCCGCTGTGTTCTGTTGCAGTGTTTGTACAAATGACTTCCAGCATTTTTCTTCAGCCAAGCTATTTTGATTAAAGAGAATACATAATTGAGCTATGGAAAATTTTATTTGGAGACTGACATTATAAATATATGCTTTCTGAGAACTCTTGGGGTGAAATGGGACAGTGACTGAGCCACACCTTTTAATTTGGCTTCTCAACCAATCAGTAATTATGATCACCACCAACCTCCTATTTTCTCCCTAGTTCTGTGTCATAGGCAGAATAATTGGAGAGAGATGGCAACTTCTCACATGTGTGTTGAGAACAGGATTTCAGAAGGCTCAAAGGCTGCAAGAATCTCTGCTTGAGAGACCACTATAGTTTTTTTTACAATTTTCAAGCTCTGGCACAAAGAGAGATTTCTGTGGAGGACATGTAGTTATATGAAGTGGAGGAAATGCTCTCCGTTACTTTCCAGCAGGAAGATCAATGGTCTGTTTGTCTCTGCATACTCTTCTGTGTATACTAGAGATGTGCAGTTAAATGGTGATTCATTTTGATTTATGATTCATCAAGGTCAACAAATCACGAATTACGAATTAATTTTTTTTCTAATGAATCAATTAATCGATTCATCAATTCATTTTCTAATTTAAAACCCTATAAAAATGCCCCAAAGCACCTAGAGAAACCAAATTCACAGAGAAGCTTCCCCTATCTCTCCTCTACAAGCCCTGTAGGTTTTGTGAAGTTTGGGTTTCGGACGTTCATGTTATACACCCACAAAGAGGGGCCCCCAGGAAAGCTCCTTCCAGGCACCTAGAGACACTTCTTTGTGGGTGTATAACTCGGACATCTGAAACCCAATTCACCAAAGTTGGAGAAATTGTAGAGGAGAGTCAGAGGAAGCTTCCTTGAAATTTTGGTGTCTCTAGGTGCCTGCGGGGCCAATTTATAGCCCAACAAATAGATGAATCAAAAATCACTAAAAATCCATTGATTTGTATTTGTCAAGGCATTGATTCATATGAATACAAATCAATTAATCAGCAATTTTTGAACAAATTTGGTGATTTATTTTTTAATTCATGCCCAGCTCTAGTGTGTACCTCTCTCTCTCTCCCTCCCTCCATGCGTGGCCTTATGAGTGGAACCAACAACTACAAAGCCAGCAGCAGCCCATGTGATTCTGGGCTGAAAAGGTTAAGCCAGGCTGCCCTAAATGTTGTTGCTTAAAGCAAAGAACAAATGCTGCTCCAGTCCACGTATAAAACTTACTATACAGCAGTGAAAACTTACTTTAACATTGGCATTGGGATTGCATCTTTCACCATGGCTGAGAAGAGTAGAATAGCTTAAGGACTGCATGCTGAATATTGTGGCACACACAACTCCAACCCCAAGGAAGAGGAATATCTGCCCCCCACCCCACCCCGCTGCACTTGACAGTTTCCCTACTCTGTCTGTTGGTAGGGCTGGACGTGAACTGGCACACGTCTGAGCTACGACACACATGTAAAAACCTGCTTCTCTTTGTTCGTGGCTCTAATAAGCTTAGAGCAATTGGTTGAATGGGTTTAATCCTACTGTACTATTTTGGCCGAAAAGGAACTCTTCTGTATAGTACGCGATCTATCTGGAGTCGGTCACAATGACTGGCCTCCATCTAGCATTTCTTGTGACCAATTTGCAACATTTTTAAAATCAAAAGTGGAGGCCATCCGCCGGGATCTAGCACCCTATTTGAAAACAGTGGATCGAGCTGAGACATCCAGCTCAGCATCTTGTCTGTTGAGAATTACTCAGTTTCAACCTGTGACATCTGCAGAGGTGGACAAGGTCCTTGATTGTTGACAAGCCACCACCTCCTCCCTTGACCCTTGCCCGGCCTGGCTAATCAAAACAGCCAGGCCAGTAACAATCGAATGGGCTACTGCAATAATAAATGGGTCTCTTCGGGAGGGCAAGGTTCCTCTTGCCCTCAAGAAGACACTAATTAGGCCCATTAGGAAGAAACCAAGCTTGGCGGTGGACAACATTGGCAATTATAGGCCCGTCACCAATGTTTCCTTCCTTAGTAAGGTAGTTGAGAGGGTGGTGGCCAATCAGCTTCAGGCTCTCTTGGATGAAACCAATGCTCTGGATCCATTTCAGTCGGGCTTCAGGCCACACCACAGCCTGGAAATGGCATTGGTCACCCTGCTTGATGACCTATTGAGGGAGGCCGACAGGGTCAAAACGTCCTTGTTGGTCCTCATCGATATCTCAGCTGCCTTTGATACCGTCGACCACGGTATCCTCCTGGAAAGGCTCTCTGAGTTGGGGATCAGTGGCCCTGCTCTTGTTTGGCTCCAATCCTTCTTGGAGAGTTGTCCTCAGAGAGTCCAGCTTGGGGAGAATTTATCGGCCCCGTGGTCCCTCAATTGTGGGGTACCGCAGGGTTCGATCATCTCCCCGATGCTGTTTAATATCTATATGAGGCTGCTGGGATGGGTCATCCAGGGGTGTGGAGCCTCGTGTCACCAGTACACTGATGACACTCAGCTCTACATCTCCTTTTTTCCATCTGCAGTGGATGCTGTTGAGTGCTGCCCGGGGGCCGTTCTGCAATGGATGCAGTCGAATGGACTGAGGTTGAACCCGGACAAGACAGAGGTCTTGCGGGTCGGCGCCCCTGATGTCAGTGGTTTGGGAAACTCCCTCTCTCTTTTGGGTGGGTGACTCTCACCAGGGAGAGTGTGGTTCAGTCTGGGGGTTCATCTTGACCCGGCGCTTACCATGGAGACCCAGGTAGTGTCTGTGGTTCAGTCCGCCCATTTACATCATCGGCAGATTGCCCAGCTGCGTCCCTATCTAGACGCGGGGGCCCTCACCACGCTTGTCCATGCACTCGTAGTCTCAAGAATAGACTACATGGGGCTTCCTTTGAGACTGATGCGGAAGCTTCAAATGGTCCAGAATACGGCGGCCAGGCTATTAACAGGGGTAAAAAGATTCCATCATATCTCCCCCATCCTGGCCGCCTTACACTGGTTACCTATTCGCTTCCACATCGATTTAAAGGTGCTGACTATTACATACAAAGCCCTAAATGGTTTAGGGCCTCAATACTTGGCAGAGCGCCTTCTTCCACCTAGTTCTGCCCGTTCCACCAGTTCCAGCCAGGCTGGGCGGTTGAGGGGCCTAACTCCGAGAGGGGCCCGAAGGGAAAAAACTAAAAACCAGGCCTTCTCGGCAGTGGCCCCTCGTCTCTGGAACAACTTACCAACAGAAATCTGCCTGGCCCCCTCACTGAAGGCCTTCAAGAGCAAACTAAAGACCTGGCTCTACAAGCAGGCCTTCCCAACAGCCATTACTTAGCTTTACCTCTTCTTTTTCCTTTTTCCGTATCTTGGACTCTTGTAGTAAAATTGGGACTCATTTTTAATGCATTTATGTTTTCATTTATTATATTTATATCTTTGGTTTTTGTATTTTGTGTAAACCACCCAGAGTAGACATGTTCTAGATGGGCGGTATATAAGTCTAATAAAATAAATAAATAAATGTTGAGATCTCCAGTCTATCTCGGAGGTAATTCCTTCTTCATCTGCTATATGTAGTTAGCTTCACTAATTTTGTCACCAGTTGAACATCATACACATTTCCATTTCCATCTGTAACAGTCTCTGATGATGTCTGACAGAATGAAGGAGAAAAGTGAATTGTTGCCTCTCTGAAGATGACAGAAAACTGGAGATGAATGTAGGAGATGGAAAGGCTCTGTTGCTAGATTGTGGATTGTTTTCTTACAACAACAATGAACTTGAATACTGATATTTTATATTAATATAGCAGTTTGGCTCAGGCAGAACAAGAATAAAATGTGAATATCTAATGTTTTCACAGAATCTGTACCAAGACTATTTGTCAAGCATGCACAGATAATGACTCTAATTTCTCTACAGACATTCTGGCATCCAGAGTGAGGTGCTCTGCCAGCATTGGTCATGCTGTAAGCAGCTTCTGTCCAGTTTTATGCCCTCATCCTTGGATGTTAATATTCATAATGCACCATGAAATACTGATTTCTACTTACAGTTTTCTAGGTATTAGGTGCTCAGGAATGGCTTACCAGCCTCTCCTTCTAGAGGCATTCAAAGACCTCGCAGCTTGCCCAAGTGGCAGGGCACAAAACCCCAGAAGCCACATACAAATTGGGTGATTTTGGCTGGCCCCTCTTTGAGAAGGCACACTGAGGATTCAATTTCCTGGCTCCATAATATTCTCCAACCCACTGAGCGACAGTAGCTCCATATTCATAGAATCATAGAATAATGGAGTTGGAAGGGCCCTTTAAGGCCATCAAGACCAAGCCCTTGCTCAGTGCAGGAATTCAAATCAAAGCAGATCCGACGAATGACTGTCCAGTTTTCTTTTGAATTCCTCTAGCACTGGAATGCTCACTACTTCTAGAGGTAATTGGTTCCATAGTTGTACTGCTTTAGCAGTTAAGAAGTTTTTCCTGATGTTCCGCCTAAATCTGGCTTCCTGTAACTTGAACCATTATGTGTCCTGCACTCTGGAATGATTGAGAACAGATCCTTCCTCTCCTCTGTATGACTATCTTTCAAGTATTTGAAAAGTGTTATCATATATCCCCTCAGTCTTCCTTTCTCAAGGCTAGATATGCCCAGCCCATGAACAATAATGAACAAGATGAGATTCAAGGGCTCATTTAAAATGCTTTCTGGGTAGCTCCTTAGCTCCAAGAGGTTTACTCAGGGCCTGTTTTTCAAATGCAATAAGACTCAGAGGCTTAGAGCACCAGCCAGAGCTGCTGAACTTTCAAGTACTAATTCCTATATTAAAGAAATACCTGTGAAAATTTATTTATTCATTTAAAATATTTTCACCCTGCCTTTCTCCATAAAAGCACTCAAGGTGACTTGTATCGTTGAAAGAGATAGATAAAAACAAAACAGTGGTGCCTCGACTTACAGACGTCCCTACTTACGAAAATTTCGACTTACGAAAAGCTCCGGCCATAAAAATTTTGCTTCGACTTGCGGGCGGAGCTTCCACTTACGAAAGAAAAAAGGCAGGGGAAAAGGGTGGGAAATTCAAACCGTTGGTGGCGAAGAGGCTGCTTCTTCGCCCCAACGGTTAGGAAAAGGGAGGCTCAGCCTCCCAGGCTTCCAGCCCCGCCGCGACCGCTGCCGCCGGAGGCCTCACCGGCTTCCCTGCCGCTGCAACCACAGAGGCAGTGGTGACCCAGCGCCGGGAGGCTTGAGCTGGCCGGGTTTCTTCGGCCGCTCGCCCCCGGCCGCGGTGGAGGCAGCGGTCGCCCAGCGCCAGGAGGCTTGAGCTGGCCGGGTTTCTTCGGCCGCTCGCCCCCGGCCGCGGTGGAGGCAGCGGTCGCCCAGTGCCGGGAGGCTTGAGCTGGCCGGGTTTCTTCAGCCGCTCGCCCCCGGCCGCAGCGGAGGCAGCGGTCGTCCAGCGCTGTTTCTGTGTTGTTTTGTTTTTTGGTGTTGCTGTGGTTTTTTTTTTGCAGTCCCAGCGTGGGACTTGCTCTGTTTATTTTCATATTTTTTTTGGTATTTTTTTGTTCGGCCGGAATGGATTAATCGGTTTTCAATGCATTCCTATGGGAAATGGTGCTTCGACTTATGAAAATTTCGAGTTGCGGCCACCGTTCCAATACGGATTAATTCCGTAAGTCGAGGCACCACTGTACATTATTCAAATATTGAAAAAGAACTAAATATACATTATATTACAAATGTCAAATAATTACATTATTAAAACAGATTATAATAATAAAATAGTAATCATCGTGATTTTGAAACCTCACTTAGAGGTCAAATATGATGGGATTCGTTCTGCTTATGAATCCAGTGAATTGCAGCTTTTTCCCTGTCTGCCTGACGTATAAGACCAAATCAAATTGGTCCAGTCTATTGAAAGCAAAACCATTTTTCCCCTCTGCCTCCAGAGGGCTGGATTCAATCGTGTTTTTCTCCATATAGACATTCCTAGAAAGACGGGTATATCTTTAGGTAGTATTTTCATGCTTTTCAGGACAGTGAGAGTGTGCCCCCACTGTCATTCCTTTCTTCCATTGTTCTTGTTAAGGTTTGTGTTAAGTTGTAAAATGGAATTGCCTTAGTGATTTGTGGGAAGGCAAGGAAAGCTGAGTCACTCAGGTTGGCAGGAAGCCAAGAGTGAGACATGTGACTTTTCGCACATGTGCAAACATCAATCTGCAATGTCACTGTTGCATCAAATTACTGTATAAATTAGAGATGTTTTAGTAAACCAGTGACTAGGGTTGATGGAGGAGACCAGCGTGTTATGTTGTCGGTGAGACTCATGGATACTGCCAGATTTCTGCAGTGCTACTCTGTATGTATGTATATATATTTTTGTATAATACACTCGGTTAAGGGAACTGTGTGTCCTGAGTGTTATTATTAGCTCTCAGTTTTAGAGATATCTGTATCTCAAACAACATAAACAACAAAACAAATTCCGTTGTGTATATAAAACTCAACAGGTTATGGGCCCAGCGTAATTTTGTTGTTTATGTGAAAGCGTGAGAGAGAGCACTGATAAGCAGAATGGCAACTACTGCTCCAAATTTCCAGCTTCCAAAATTAAATGAGAGGAACTATTTGGCATGGGAAATGAAAATGCGTATGTTCCTGCTCAAGGAAGGACTGTGGAATATTATTACCAACCCACCACCTCTTACAGAAGAAGAGGAGGATGAGAATGTCCAACAGAACCAGTGTGCCCTATCTACAATTATTTTGTGCCTTGAGGACAGTCAATTATCTCTTGTTAGAGGAATTGATAAGGCAAGCGAGTGTTGGCAAGCACTCAGGAGGGCACATGTACAGGACTCAGTTTCTTCGCAGATAACCCTCACAAGGCAGCTGTATCGTTTAAGGCTGGAGCCAGGAGGGAGTATATCCAAACATCTGGAGCGGTTGACCGGCATGTTCATCCAACTCAATGAGATGGGATTGGAGTTTACAGAACTGCATAAGGCTTATATAATTTTATCGAGCCTTGACGAGTCCTACGATGTGTTAACTGTTACGTTGGAGGGAATTCCAAAAGAACAGTTAACTGTGCCATATATTTCTGCAAGACTCAAAGAGGAGGAGTCAAAGAGAGCAGAGAACCAGGTGGCAAGGAGCCAGCAAACCGGAGACGTGAAGGCAGCTGTATCAAATCAGCACAAAGTTCCCGGCGTCTTGATGGCAAGAAAATGTTTTCGCTGTGGGAGTACCTCTCATCTAATAAAGCATTGTCCGGAGCGAAAGGAGAGTTTTTCGCCCAGCAGAGCTACAGGAGGGAAAGATAAGCAGCGACAGAAGAAACAGCAATGGGGGAGTCGCCGGATCCCAGAAGCATCGGTCGTTTCCAGAGCTGAGCGTTTTCAAGGACAGGAATGGATTCTTGACAGTGGAGCCAGCTATCATATTACAAAGGACCCTGAGTTATTAATTTCTAAGCAGAAATGTGAACTGCAATGTGTGAATTTGGCAAACGGTTTGTGTTCACCAGTTGTATCACAAGGAGATGTTTACACACAAAACTTAGGTAAGCTAAAAGAAGTATTATTGGTTCCACAATTAAAACACAATTTACTGAGTGTAATAAAATTGACAGAAGAAGGTTTTGAAATAACATTTAAAGAAACAGGGTGTGTAATTAAAAGAAATGGTGAAGTGTGTGGGCAAGCTAAAGAAAATAATGGCTTGTATAAATTAATACACACTGATGAGGGACAAGCCATGTTAACCCTGAATGTACCAGAACATGATAAATGTATACATGTGTTGCACAGAAAATTAGGACACATGGGGTACAAATTATTAAGAAAAACAATTGAACACTCAGAGGGCTTGAATGTAAAAGATTGTAAAAAGTATTTGAACTGTGATGTGTGCAAACAAACAAAGAGTAAGGCTGCAACAGTGGCAAAACGAAGTGAAAGAGTAACGAAGCATCCTTTTGAAATAGTGGCAGTAGATTTAATTGGACCACTGCCAAAGTCAATAGGTGGATCAAGATATGCGTTGAATATTATAGACCATTACTCAAGATATTCATTCACCTATCCATTAAAATCAAAAGATGAAACAATAAAAACCCTGAAAGACTGGGTGAAATTTATTGAAAGGAAATACAAACCTTATCAAATAACAGAGATACAATCAGATAAGGGAACAGAATTTACAAACAACAATTTATGCAATTGGCTAAGAGCAAAAGGGATTAGACAGAGGTTCACCAACATTGCTACACCTGCTGAAAATGGCTTAATAGAGAGACAAAATGGTAGATTGAAACAAGTCATGGAGGCTCTATTAACAGATGCAGGACTTCCTTATTCCTTTTGGGGAGAATCAATTAAATTTTCAAATTATATAATTAACAGATCGTATAGAGAGATAATTAACACAACCCCATATCAGAAGTTATATGGAAGAAAGCCAAATTTATCTCATTTGAGAATATTCGGAGCAAAGTGTTGGGCAAATATACCAAGGAAACTCAGACGAAAAGGACAGCCACGTGCTCAGAAAGCAATCATGCTAGGATATGAGCCAGGGCAAAAAAGTTACCGATTGTACACTCCAGATAAAAGGCTAGTACTATCCCGCTCAGTAGATTTTAATGAGCAAGATTGGAGGAATGTGGAACTGAGTTCAGAAGTGTTTTTTCCTTCAGGAATTAAGCAGGTGCCAAGCACAAGCACACAACAGGAGATTAGTGAAAGTAAACAGGCAGATACTGAGCAGAGAGAAATAAAGCAAAGCTCAGATAATGAGGAGCAAAGTAATTCAGAAAATTTGAGACAGACAGAGCCAAGAAGGTCTCAGAGAAGTACGAAGGGCATTCCACCTAAGAGATATGGATATGCAACATTATGTGCAGTAGAAACTCCTCAGAATTATAGGGACATACAGAAATTGCCCAAAGAAGAACAAGAAAAATGGAAAAGTGCTATGAGAACAGAGCTACAAGCTCTAAATAGCAAAGAAGTGTTTGTTGAAACACAGCTACCCACAAACAAGAAAGCTATTGGTTGCAGATGGGTATATAAAATTAAAAGTGGGGGTAATGAGAGTATATACAAAGCAAGACTTGTAGCAAAGGGATTCTCACAGGAAAGGTATTCTGATTATGATCAGATATTTTCACCCACTGTTGCAAGCAAGTCCATAAGAATGCTGTTAACACTTGCAAAATTACAGGGTTGGCACACCAGGCAGGTAGATATAAAAACAGCATATCTCAATGCTCCATTGAATGAGCAGATATATATGGAAACACCAGAAGGAATAGACACAAAGGGCAATGTATGGTTACTTAAAAGGGCGCTATACGGGCTGAAACAAAGTGCGAGACAATGGAATACTTGTCTAACCACAGCTTTACAGGATTTAGGGTTAATACAAAGTAAAGCAGACCCATGTGTATTCACCAATCTGGAAAATGGATTTTGCAATATGTATATAGCTATTTTTGTGGATGATATGTTAATTTGTGGGCAAAATGAAAGTACAATATTAAGTATCCTAGACAAATTAAACAAAAAATTTGAACTCAAAGATCTTGGTCCTATACATAAATATTTAGGAGTATGTATAGAGGAAGGACCAAATGGAGAAACTGTCTGGCACCAAAAAGAGAAAATATTAGAATTAATAGAAAAATTCAACATGAAAGATTGTAAAAGTGCAAAAACGCCAATGGAAGTTAATTTTCAAAATATAAACCATGAGGATAGTCCTCAATGTGATGTAGCATTATATGAATCTCTAATTGGCAGTTTACAATACATTAGTACATGGTCCAGACCAGACATAGCAAACCCAGTTAATATATTGAGTAGACACTTGAGTTGTCCAAAAATTATGCATTGGAAAGCAGCAAAAAGAATACTCAGATATTTAAAAACAACCGTGAATTATTGTCTAGTAATAGATCCACAAGGTCAACCAATATTAGAAGCATTCTCAGATGCAAGTTGGGCAGATGATCCTACAGCTAGAAAATCTACCTCAGGGAACATCTTAAAATTAGCAGGAACGCTCATTGACTGGAAGGTGTCAAAACAAAGTTACGTGGCTTTGTCTACTGCAGAAGCTGAGTATGCAGCACTTTCACAAATATGTATAACTATTGAAATTATGTCACAGTTACTACAAGATTTAAATATAAATATTAATAAGCCAGTAACAATCTTTGAAGATAATCAAACTTGCATTTGCATGGCAGAATCAGAAATTGACAAGGCCAGAACAAAGCATGTGGGCATTAGATATGGAAATGTAAAGGAAGCAGTTCAAAGAAAATTAATTGAACTAAAGTATTGTCCAACTGATGAAATGACAGCAGACATACTAACAAAACCTCTAGGGGTAATAAAACATTACCAGATGTTAAAGAGGATTGGTATGAAAGAGATGTAATTGCTAGAAAACGTGTGTGAAATTATGGATTGAAATGTGTATGAATATGTAAATGTAAAAATATAAATGAAACCACAAAGTAAGGCAATTAGGAGGGATGTTAAGGTTTGTGTTAAGTTGTAAAATGGAATTGCCTTAGTGATTTGTGGGAAGGCAAGGAAAGCTGAGTCACTCAGGTTGGCAGGAAGCCAAGAGTGAGACATGTGACTTTTCGCACATGTGCAAACATCAATCTGCAATGTCACTGTTGCATCAAATTACTGTATAAATTAGAGATGTTTTAGTAAACCAGTGACTAGGGTTGATGGAGGAGACCAGCGTGTTATGTTGTCGGTGAGACTCATGGATACTGCCAGATTTCTGCAGTGCTACTCTGTATGTATGTATATATATTTTTGTATAATACACTCGGTTAAGGGAACTGTGTGTCCTGAGTGTTATTATTAGCTCTCAGTTTTAGAGATATCTGTATCTCAAACAACATAAACAACAAAACAAATTCCGTTGTGTATATAAAACTCAACAGTTCTCCAATGTTTTGCAGTAAGAGATTGCCAAAAAGTGTCAGACTTGCAGAGAAACAGGAATTAAACAGAAATACATTAAATAGAAATTATACTGTGTTGTTCTCTGCTGTATCAGCAACGAGGCATTGTATTAATATAGTCCTTTAACACTAGATGTCTTCTGCACCTACACACACACACACACAAGCAGGACGAAATTGAGGATGTTTGGAACACTTCTGTAACCAAGGAGCTTCGCAGCTAACCATGAAAGGAAAGAAGAGGTGGGGCCAGAGGAAGGAAGGAAATAAGGGGTGGTGGTGGGCGGGATTGCTGGTTGCATCGCAAACAATGTGAACAGGGAACTCATGAACCAATCTGCAGACCTTGTGTGTCCACTTTTTGTGATTTGAAACATAATGCAGGCTGTGAATCAAATTGCAGCAAAGCCAGATCCTTCCAATTCAGCTCTGCAATGTAGCCACGGCCTTAGACAGCCAGTCTTTAAGGGAACGCTTGCCAGAAGAGAAAGGTCTTTTTACCTGCTTGCAGAAGGACAGCAAAGATGGGGCCAACCTAGCCTCCCGTGGGAAGGAATTCCAAAGTCCAGAAGCAGTGACAGAGACGGCCCTTGTGAGCAGCTTCCACACCCGCTTCCATGAGAGTAGCTGCAGAAACAGGCTGTTATATTGAGCAACTGAACTTTTAAAGGGTCAACACGGCCACGAACTTAAAACACATAACTGTAGACGCCAAGGAGTTAACTTCACCCTCTCAGTCCTTGGGGCACTGCCCTTGTATATTTTTACTGGGAGGAGCAGAGCCCCACCTCCTCTACTAGGCCGTGATCCCTCTAGCCACCCCCAGTTAACATTCTGGTTTCTGGACCTGCTGAAGTTTCTGAACACTTTCCAAAGGCAGCGTGACGTAGAGTGGGTTACAGTAATTCAGCCAGGATGTAACTAAGGCTTGTGTCACTGTGGCCAGGTCAGGCCTTTCCAGGAGCAGGCGCAGCTGGCGCATTGGTTTTAATTGTGCAAAGGCACTCCTGGCCACCGCTGAAATGTGGGCATCCATGCTTACGGATGAATCCAGGAGCACCTGTGTTTTCAGAGGGAGTGTAACCCCATCCAGCACAGCCTGCATCCCTATTCCATGCTCTGCCTTTCGACTGGCCAACAGCACTTCTTTCTTGCCTGGATTAAGTTTCAGTTTATTCACCCTCTTCCAGTCAATTAGTGACACAATCATTACTGAGGCCCTTCACACAAGCTGGAACACTCTCTTCAGACATGTCACTTTCACATGAGGAAGGTGATGGGGGCGAAGTATCGTGATCACCTTCTCACATAATACATAAACATGGCTGAGGCCTGCCTAGGGCCCTTTTAATTCCAGTCCTTCTGCTATGAGTCTATTAGGGCAGCGGTCCCCAACCTTTTTGGGACCGCGGACCGGTTGAGCCTCTAAGGAAGGCGCCCCCCCGCAGGTGCGCACTCTCTCTCTTGGGCACAAGCGCGAAGCGGTGGGGGAGCGCCCGCCCGCCAGCACCGGTGTGAGCGTTCCCCCACCCCTTCGCACATGCGCAGGGGCGCCTGCGCGCCCGCCCGCCTGCCCCTTTGCTCGGGCGCTCTGGCGCATGCGCGAAGTGGTGGGGGAGCGCCCACCCGCCAGCGTGAGTGCTCCTCCACCCCTTCGCGCATGCGCAGGTGTGCCTGCCCGCCCACGCGCCCACCCACCCCTTTGCGCATGCGCTTGGGCACTCGGCCGCATGTGTGAAGGGATGGGGGAGCGCTCACGCCAGCGCTGGCACGTGCGCATGTGCACAAAGCAGCTGTGGGGAGGGGAGTGCATGTGGGGGGGAGGTCTGTCTTCGCGGCTGGGTCCGGCTCAGACCACGGACCAGCACCGGGCCGCGGACCGGAGTTTGACGACCTCTGTATTAGGGTATACTGTATCTGGTATCAGCCTGTACTTGGCGATAACCTTCCCTTTTAAGAAGGATAAAAGGCCTTTCCTAGTTGCTCCTCCTTTCAGAGATTAGGCAGGCAGTTGGCTGGAGACAAATCTCAGAATGCTACTTTCAATTCATGACAGCTGTAATTTCCAGCCTTCATCATAGTGTTCAGCTACCATCACTGTTACACAAAAGTAATTCTATACTTTCCTTTTGCCCAAAAGCAATAGCATTTGACACTTTTTGTCTCCTGAAAACAAAATCTGAATGCTACAAAGTGCTGGCTTCTGGTACAATAGACACTTTCCTCCTGTTCATCTCATCCTCAACACCCACAAGGGAACACAATGCAAAGCATAAGCCAGAATTATGCAATATTTCCGGAGATGGGGAAATTATCTCTCTCTCTCTCTCTCTTATTATAAATCCTAGAGTACCTGAGGTAAAATGCAGTTTCCAAAATTAATCTTATTTTTTAATTTCTGGATATTCCTCTTTTATCAGTCAGTGATGGCACACCTCTATCTATCCAGAAAAGGTGCGCAGTTATTCTTCATTCAGTAACATTCACCATCACCATGGTCATATGTGGTTACTATTTTTAAGTGGAATGGATTCTTTAATATTTGCAAAGAATGGTAAAGCTGCTCAAGAGCTAGTACACAGTGAAGGACATTGAAAAGTCTGAAAATTCACGTTACTCAGCACATGACAGAATGTGTACACCACGTTCCGATATCACGTCTCCATTCCATCCGACTGCAGCAACCTCTCTTCTCTATAAATATAACTTAAAAGACTTCACAGTCCCTCCCTGCTGTGCCAGCACGTTGCTATGTAAACTGCTGAGGGACGGCCTCCAATACAGTAGCTTGCTCTAAATATTTTCTTTCACTTTGGGAAGCTTCAATAAAGAAAGCCTTCTGGGCTGCTTCGGGCTCAGATTAATGCTTCCAGCAATTTTCCTCTCTTCCATTGCTGTTTTCTAATGCTCATGTCTCTCTTCTGCATGATAAGTGTGGCAGATTAAATAAATAGAAAAGGAACTATTTTAGTGGCAACTGCTTAAAAAGTTGGGGGGTACAAAACAATGCATTGTTTTGCAACGGAATAAAGGAAGTGAAAGATTTTGTTATGAGGGTCATATAGACCTACCATCTAACTTAAGTCTTGTTTGGGAGAAGTTTAAAGTTAGTCTGACCATCCTAAATGCCCACAGTTTGTTCACATCACATGCAGTTCATTCTTTGTGCAAAAGCAGGTTCCCAGGGATATACAATGCAGCTTACTCCCAAGTCAGTGTGCAAATGGTGGAAACCTAACTTACTTCTGCTGCATCCAATGAGCTCTAACTTAAAAAAAAAAAGACAAAAAACTCTTAATCTAAACATTCAACACTTCACAGTTCCTGTACCAGAGAAAAATCAAAATTATTGCAATACCTTTAAAGGGCTCTATCTCCTGGCAGAATGTTAAGCAATTATGATAAATTAAGATTTAAAATTCAGGTTTATTTAATCACAACAGCATGAGTATCAACTTAGATGTCAGGGCTATCAGATGTTGTTCTGCTGAAGATGGCTGCATACTGGGAACTGGTCTTGTCTGGCACAGTCTATTTGTCTCATATTAGGCTGAGCGGCTAAATCTTTTACAATTAATGGTTTTATTTTATTTTGTTTTGTTTTTTTTGCAGCATCACTTTGCTTCTAGTTCTCCTTGGCAGATAAATGCCAAGTAACATCTCACCCATTGAGAAAATGCCCCCATCCCTTTGACATGTGCTTAAGCCAGAGTGCAATGGGGCCTTGGGGGATGCTTTAAACTAGGGCTAGGAGTGTGGGTTAGTGTTGTTCTCTTTCAGTTGATTTGGATTTTATTCTCTATGTATTAAGCCTTGATGATTTAATTGTAAGATTTAACTGTAATGTTTAGGCTAGCATCCTCTTGCTGGCTGTGACCTGAGTAAGCCCGTGTAAATGTTCATTTACCATTCAGGGACTAATTCAGTGGATCTTGAGTTGGGGAGCAGGATATCAGCCTTAATATTTAACTGGTTTGTTGTTGTTTTCTGGTTTCCTTTCTTCTTTCCTTCCTTCCTTGTTTATTGGTGTTTTGTAAAATGACTCTCCCCCGTCCCATGATGTATTTTGACTAGCAATGTTTGCTAGTGAGTCTTAATATTTTCTTAAACAAATTGTGTTTGCTGTGAGCCACTTTGGGCACATCTTGCTGTGGAAATGTGTCATAGGAATCAACAAGGGATGAAATGGCACTGAACTACAAAGCTTCAGTATTCTCCTCCCTGTTTTTTCTTGTTATAACTCAGGACACCGTGATGCTTAAACATGGCTAAGGGTAATCAAAGTGTATCTACAGAAAGATGGGAGTAGGTGTCTGAAGTGTCTTGGCTGACGCGTCCTTATAAATAAAATACGCCACTACTACTGTTGTGGAATCTTGTTTCTCTCACTGAAAAGTGATGACACTCAGCTCAGTTCAGCCAACTCTGTTGAGCAGTCTACACGTTGTGTTCAGTGAAATGAAAGAGCCACCAACAGTACCATTGCCTTGCCATGCAGAAGAAGAAACTGTGATGATGATGATGATGATTAAACAATAGCAGGCACAGTAAATCAAAATTATAAAAACATTGACTGGTATTATATAACAAATACAAATTTTAAACAAAAATCTAAGTATCTGTTAAATATCAGCTGTTCCTAATATTGCTGTTTTTTGTAACTCTGATGGTGTTATTTCTAAGCAATGGCTTATAACACTGTGAAATTTCTTGATATTGTTCCCAAAGCCCCAATGATTACAGGGACCACTGAAGTGTGTTTCATCCACAAGTGAGATGTTTCAATTGCCAGATCTCTGTATTTTATTAGTTCTTCCAATTCTTTATCTTCAACTCTGGCGTCTTCTGGAATTGCAATGTCAATGATCCAGGCATTTCTTCGTTCTATTACTACTATGTCTGGTGTGTTTTGTTCAAGATGTCTTATCAGTTTGGATCCAGAAATCCCACAAGATCTTGACTTCCTCATTTTCTGCCACCTTCTCTACCTGATGTTCCCATGAGTTTTTGGAGACTGGCAAATTATATTTTTTTGCATAATGACCAGTACATTAATTTTGCACTCTATCATGTCTAATTTTGTAATCTGTTTTTGTAATTTTTGGACATTAACGAATTAGGTGTGACACAGTTTCATCTTTTTCTTGGCAGAGTCAGCATTTACTGTTAGCACTAATTCCTTGAATCTTAGCTTTCATCACACTGGTTTGGAGTGCTTGTTCTTGTGCAGCAAAAATTAAGCCGTCGGTTTCTTTCTTAATGGTTCCGTTTTAGCCATGTTCATGTTGAATTATTGTCATGCCTCCCATCAATATTCTCAGATATTGTCCATGTAGTGGTTTATTTTTACAACTGTTTATTTTCAAATTGTTGTTTCTTACATTGAGTCTTTGTCTCTGTTGATTTCAAAATATTCTCCATTTTCACTGCCTTAAATAATTTTTCTCTACTTGTACTGATATAATCATTTAGGCTTCTTTTTTCCTCCTCTACTAGCTGCTATATTTGTAGTAATCCATGGCCTCCAATTTTTCGTGGTAAATATAATCTGTCCATATCACTTTTTGGATGTAGTGTGTGATACATGTTCATTACTTTCCATGTTTTTCGATCCAATTCTTCTAATTCATTTTGGGTCCAATCTATTTTTCCACCTGGGTATCTAATTACTGGAACTGTCCATGTGTTTATGGCTTTTATTGTATTTCTACCATTCAATTTTGATTTTAAGATTTTCCTCAGTCTTTTGATGTATTTCCTTTCTGTCAGATCTTTAACTTTTGTGTGCAGGATGTGATCTGCTTCTAGTATTCCAAGGTATTTATAATTATCACCACTTGATAGTGATTTTATGATATTAAATTTTTTTTAACTCTATTCCATCTAGTTTTTGGATCTCCTCATGGTGTATAGACAGAGCTGCACATTTATTAATTCCAAATTTAATTTGAATATCTTCACTAAATATTTGCACTGTGTTTAGCAGTGATTATGTTTCAGTGGAACTTTTTGTATGTAGTTTTAGGTCATGCATGTATAAAAGATGATTGATTTTTCCTGATTGTTCTGAAATATGATAATCCAATCCAGTTTTATTTAAAATTATTGACTGGGGATTAGTGAGATGTTAAACAGTAGCGGTGACAAAGAATCCCCTTGAAATATTCCTCTTTTGATACTAACTTCCCCAATTTCTTCATCATAGGTCATAAAGACAGTTTTCGATTTTTCGTGTTTTCCTCCTCCTTCTCCTTTAATATGGCATGAACTATCATCCTCCAGGATTTATTTTAAAAACAACCCAAGAATACATACCTAGCTCTTTTACTCAGTTCTTAAATAAGAACAATGATGAGAGCAACAACATACAGTGGCCAGTACTACACTGGTGGTAAAAAAAAAAACCACATCAAATCTGTAGCAACTCCTGTCGCATGCATGACATCAAGCCCTACTGTGGTTTAAAATGGCACCCACACCAGCTTTTACTAATACACCAGTTTCAGGTGGTACTGGGCCACCCGTTTTTCTCCTGCCAATTGTTTATCCACCCTTTTCTCCCCTGCCAGTCCCACCTCCTCTCTCATGTCTGTTTTCAGAGGTATTTTCAACTTAATAAGGATGGTTACTTAAGATAAAACAGTAGGAGCCCCTTGATGTTCAAAAGGCACCCCACAGAACTTCCAGGGCTGCAGATTCACCTTTGCCTACCACTTCTCCAGCCTCTTGCTCTCCCTTGACTGGCATATATTTGATTCCCCCTCCTCCTGTCTCCATTTGCCAATGTGAATGTGTGATTCCTTTTTTAAATCTGTAATTATATTGCATATCTGAAGATGCACATAAAAACCTTTTGGGGAAAAAATGAAAAAGGGTGTGGGAGCAGGGCATGATATTCCCATCATATGACCTAGTGCTTAGCCCCAGACCATGCCCACAGTGGCAGTGTGTACACACACACACACCCCACACCAGATTGAAATTTAAAAAAAGGCACTGCAACAGGGGCTTGCATTACAAATGATTTTGTGCATATTATTTACAACTAGCCTGCAGTAAATACTTTCCCCCCAGATTATTGCAAAGGAGTAATTCCAGCCAATTTCTGCAGGAGAAACATATGCACAGGTTCTTTGCATTGAGTCAAAGCTCTTACCCAATGAGCAATCTCCTTGAGATCAAAATGGTTACTGTCTGTATACTCCTCTCTAATGTCCAGCGCCTATTGTTAAATTTCTATCATACTCTGAATGAGAAGGCAAACAACTAATATGGGTGAGGTGAAGTTTGCATCTTCTGCTCCCCAGCTAAGAATTTTCAAAGGAAAGAGGGTCTGACTTTGAAAGGAAAAATAATCATATTGTGTTGTAATCACTGAAGCAAAAGGTGAGAGAAAGAAAAAGGGAAAAGGCATGTTAGTGTTAGAACAAAATCACAAGACATAGAGTCCCTGCTTCAGATTTGGATTGAGCATGACTCACATGCAATGAGATTAAGTTCCATCCAACTCAAAATCAAAACAGGGACTTTTTTTATTAGTACCTGTCTGTTGCTGCTAGTGACATCATTCCCATCATGCCAGCATAGCTACGCTACAGGGTATTGGCCATTACTTAACGGTCACTTCAAGAAAGAGGCTTCTGAAGATATAACTAGAAGTATGCAGATGTACATTTTCAGACTATAGCTCCCAGAACATCAGTGTCAAGAGGTCCTATTCAATGAGATGAGCTGTGAATTATTGGAGGGCAAACCTTAAAAATCAAGCAGAGGCGCCTTCCATTAGTGAAGCTCTTTCATCCTTCAAAAGAAGATTCTGAATCTGGCCTTGATCTCGAAGGCTGGACAGCAGCTTGTTTTCCACCCACCCAGTGTTTAGAATTGTCCTGCTTTGTCAAAAGATGATTTGCAGAAGCAGAGTTTACAGTACCTCACCTTTTCTGCTTGCCTCAAGGGACAGTTAATACATGTCTCCTATTACACAAATAGCCTTTTGAATCCCAACAGTGCCATGCCAGCTGCAAGTGGCAACAATCTGTGTAAATGGAATCCTTGTGCAGTCCAGTCCGGTCCAGCAATCCCAAATGCTGAATGGGATTTTTAACAGATTCAGTTAAACTCGACCACAGGGGAATGGTTTCACATGGATAGTTTGCCATGAGCAGGTGCCTTGTCCCAGTTCTTATTGGTCATGGGGGGTGTGACAGAGTGTTGCTACAAGCTGGGCCAACAATATTTTATAAAGAGCAGAAGGGGTTTGAGTTACCACTCCATACCAAGTTGGGCAAAAGTTTGGACTATAGTCAACTGTTTCAGATTCTGTTGTAGGCCGGTGACAGATGAGGTGAAAAAAGACACTATGGTGAGCATACCATAAGAAAATACAAGTGTCTCAGAAATACAGCCCCCTCCCAGCACTGTATATTAGCATTCAGTATGCAAGCTAACCTGGTGTTTAACTCCTGATGACCAATCACAAAACAAAGCAGGCCAACTTGTGATGTATGGGAGACCGGAAAACTTGTGAGATCATGAGCTGATGGCTTTTAATGCATAAAAGAATTACAGTACTACTTCTAACAACAGTTTTCTGTAGTTTCTGACTTGGCCCTGAGGCACTGCCTTTTAAGGAATATGATGCCAACCCTGGTAGCCACAAATGGAGACCCACGCAAAAGTATTGATTAGTTTGCATAAAGACTAGTCAAGCAGCAAAAGCAAGAGCAACTTCATTCACTCTTGGTACATTGGTGCAGGGGTGCCTGGGAAGAGTGAAACCGGCCTGTAGGGGTGTGTGAGTGTGTGTGTACAATAATCAGATCATTAGGATAAAAAAGATTGTGCAACAAAATCATTTCATTTGATATTACATATATTTACCATGTGATCACAAAAAATACAGCTCTTTCTTGCTTCCCCCAATGTTTCATTGGGTCCCAAAGAAACCTGAGTTGATAGTTCAAGTCAGTGTTTGCAAGACATTCAGGTACAGAAGTCTGAAGCATGCACAGAATGGTTATGCCAATTACGACCATCTGATTGGTCTTATGTTTTGCAGGTAAATGCAATCAAATACGTTTTATGACTTCAGTGGTGTACGGATCCTCCTATTCTAACAGAATGTTTGGGTTATTTTGATGATGCCCCATAAAATACTGAAGGAGAGAAATGTTTCAGTGTTTGTTTTTTAGAAGCATGGCTAAAGCACATACAGCACACAGCGTTATTCCTCTGCAACACAATGTCCTCTTTTGTTTGTATTTGAATGACTGCTTTAGACATGATCAAATAAAAAGTAGTTTGGTTTGTTAAGAGGGGACAACCTGCAGAAGTGAATGTTTAAATAACACTAGCCCAAAAGTAGGGATATTAGTGACTCGGAGTGGAAGAAGTCTGGCCCATTCAAAGCTTTGTAAAATAAAGAGTAAGAATCTAAAAATGTCTTATTTGGTTCAAAGCCAAGTTCAGCAGAGCTCTAAAAACCTCAAATTAAAACAAATTGACAGTGGCTAAGAATTTTGTTGTTTCTCCCATCCTGTTTTCAAAACCTGCTGAATTTGCCTGTGCAGAGTGGGTGATTTAAAAACTCACACCAGCAGCTAGTGCAGCTTAAATGGGCTTGGAGGCTGACGTTTTGCTTCCAGACCTTTATGTGCGGTGCAAAAGATGTGAAAATGGCTGGTTTCAGCCACTGGGGGGGGGGGGGGGAGTGAACACTACCCAGGTAGACACTTCTGCTTTTGTTGTGGCTCCAAATTCTGAAACCACAGGAATAGAAATGAGGCGGGTGGGAAAACACTTTAAAAAATAAAACTTAAGTGGGGAGCTTTGTGGTGGCTCCTTGGGAATCCACATGTGGCCTGTGGCCCACAGGCTGCCCACTCCTGACACAGAGTATTGTCTTTTGCTCTACTGAGGCATCTGAAACATTTCCATTTTTTCAGATCCGTGCCACTGCAGATGCCCACTTGTCCCAAGCATGCTGTACAATGTATAAATATAACCTGTTCTCCCCTTACTGTTGCTAGGCATAGATGTCACAAAGAGCCAGAAGCTTGGAAAGTAACTTTTTTGGGGGACTCAACTTCCAGAATCTCCAGCCACCACTTCCTTTTTCCAAGCTCCACAAACAGCAGATGAAGCAGTAATACTGTACCTGAACTGTACAAAATCAAACTTGTATGCTTATAGAATGGAAACAGATTTGTCCTTATTGGGAGGGGGGAGGCTTCTTACATGTAGAAAATCAGAAATTCTGGGCTGGACTAGACTGCTACTTTTCTTCTTACCATCTAGTTTTCTATCTGTAGGGATTTTCCCATATTACTAAGTATTTACTATCCATCTGCCATTAAACAGTACAGTTCAGACAGACATGGTCATGTCCTATTTCTGTTTAAGAAAACAACATTTTAGAGTTAGGTTCTGTTGAGTTGGGTTATGCCACAATACCTGTAGAAATGGAATTGCATGGACATTAAACTGGAAAGTACACCTTAATACTGGTGTCAAATGATGGTCCAACTATTTTTGAAACATGAACCATTTTTTGAAACATGAACCATGTATAACCCAAGTGCTCTTGGACTGCAACTCCCAGAAACCGCAGCCAATGCAGCTAGTGGTGAAAGCTTTTGGGAGCTGCAGTCCAAAAATCCCTAGGTTACCCAAGGTTGGAAACCACTGCAATATAACATTACAGTTAATGGACAATAGTGTTTCCATGTTCAGTGTGTGTTACATACTACTGATATCCAAAAGATTTCAAGTAGTGATGGGGGCTTCATATTCGTATACAGATACGAGCTCTGCTGGCACAGGTGGCTGGCCTGATGAACACCCACCCCCAGAACCTGCTGGTCCACTTACTGCACAGCGTGCATGCCCAGCATCTTCTCCTGTGCCCCAATCGCAGCAGTAGCCCAGCTACCACGGCCCTCCCCCGCTCACCTGGCCACTCTGGCAAGGGGGCGGGAGGACAGGTCTCCCTGCTCAGTCGCAGAGTGGCTGGGCGAGCAGAGAGGCAGTGTTGTGTCAGCCGCAATTGGGACACAGACAATGATGCTGGCCACGCACATCACATGCTGCACGGTAAGTGGTCCAGCGGGTTCTGGGGGTGGGTGTTCATCAGGTCGGCCACCTGTGCCAGCAGGCTTCGTATTAGTGTACGAATACGAAGCCCCATCTCTTAATTTCAAGACAGCTGCAGCCAATGCACTGCTGGTCCTCCTGGCCCCCCCAATCTTCATCTTGAACAAACTTTTAGAGGATATTCAAGACTCTTTGTGAAGCAGTGGTGTCTCAATGGGTGAAAAACTAAGTAACATTTTCCCCCTTATCTGAAGGTATCAAATGACTTAGAAACAAAAATTTAATAATTCCATAATAATAAAAGAAAAAAATAACTTATCCCAATCTGTCTTTTAAGAAAGAATCAACGTTTATCTGTGATGTATGCTAAAGAACTGGAGAAGCATGTATGTCAATACTGATCAATTGCCTTTGTGCTAGGCTAATGCAAACAATGATCAACAATCCTGTACACATACCTTGTGTGCTAGCAGGGCACAGATAAACCATAGAACACTCTTTGGTTAAAACCCTGCAAGTTGATAGCAAATCATATTCCTCCCTCCCCCACCAGCCTATTTTCTTACACAGCGATCTTCTTTACTGTCAAATATAAAGAACGGTAGAGCATAAAATGTATTTCCCTTCTATGAATGCTTGTCTTCACAGTTCGCAGCACTACTGCATTTTCTGATACTGAACTGCCATTTGTAAATGGCTTTGATGCTGGCAGACGTCTCCTTGGATATCTCTTTTTAATGCAGTGCAGAGTTTCTCAGCAATACTTTCAAGTATGTCCAGTGCTGTTTTGCTAAAATTGGGATCGTACAATTTTTCTAAGGACAGTTTCACAGAAATGGTACAACTATACAAAGAGATGACCACCTTCTCTTTTTTTAAAAAGCAGATTTAGAAATATGGCCTGTGGTTTTAAGCACCCATGGCTAGTCTCAAGATGACGTGTGTGAACTCACATTTCCACATGTCCAAACACTTTTTGAGATGGTGATGTCTTTTTACAGGAGCATTAACTGCTTTGCTTATCAGTGTCTTCTCAGAGTGTATAGCTTTTGTGCTTTTATTCCAACTACTTTCAGATCAAGTTCTTCTTTGTCCTGGACATGAATTAAGAAACAAGAAAGCTTCTTTGTCCTTTATGTCTCCTCTCTTAGAGTGACACGATCACGGTGTATGCCAGAGTAACAGAGATGATAATTTTTGTCTAGCCAGTCTGTCAACCATGGCTTCAGAAACAAAATGGCTGTTCTAATATTCTGCTTTCAATGTTCAGCAATCAAGCTATTAGGTGGAATTGTCTTTTGTTGACACATACTTCTGTATGATATGAAGACACAATCCCCAAAAATACCAACTTGGGAAGATTGAGGAGACCTTTAAAACCAAACAAGTCTTTACAACATTTGGAAATACTTGTTCTTTTGTGAATTGCACCATCCAAACACCACTAAAATGTGTGCCCTGTGATTTTCTCATCAGATGTAATAATAAACTATACAGCAAAAACATTATGACTGCCAGTTTTCACTACCCGTGCAGGAAAGTTCCAGTAACCAGCACTAGATGATAAACGTAAGCTTTCATCATGGTTCCTTCAGCACTGGCCGTTTATAGGCTCCATTATATTGAATGAAATCTGTGTTGGGCTCATTTGCTGCAGCTGAGGCATTCTTGCTTCCAAAGTCTTCTCTGTTGGTGACCCTACTGACTGATTCCTCTTCCGCATCATCTGTCCAATGCCCATCATGGGAAAGCGACCTCGGCTCTTCACACAGTTAGGACTCCCCAGAGGATTAGATGTGTTATTTAACTGGGTTGGAGACACAGCTTCCTCTCTAAAAGAACTGCTCTTTTCATCATATGTAAAGGAGAGCTGAGTGGGGTGAACCGGGCTTTTAGTAGGACTCGGAGAAGTGCCTCCAGGTTGGAAGAGCGGAGACAATGTCCTTTCGCTGGAGCTTCTCCGACCAAAATTTACTGGTGAGCTTAGCATTCGATACTGATGTGTGGGAGATACCTGGTCTATTTGGTCCTCCCTGTCCCCAGTTTCAAAAGAATGTACAATGTTCAGAATTAAAGGAGAATCCAAGTTCTGGCTGCCAGGACTTGAAGGCTCCAGTTGTTGAGGTGAATCTTGCCGTCTTGTGAGCCTCGGGGTCCTTGGAACAGGTTGTTGGATTTCAAGGTATTCCAATGAATAGGAGGTGACACAACCTGTCTTGGCTGATGCTGATTCATGGAAAGGGCTCAAACCACCAGGAGCATCTAAAAATAATGTAAAAGGGGGGGGGGGGGGAGAGACTGTGTCAGTTTATTTATTTGTTTGGCCCTTTGTAGACAAGTACTAAATTAGAATATAGATAATTAACCAAATGAGAGCTTGCCTGAATAAGGACTGAGGATGAGTACCGTGCAATTAAAACCCACTTCCTAAAACATCAAAATAACCCCAGAATTATTGAACATAGGAAAAAAGGAGTGGTAATTCAAAATGTGCATACCTGTTGATTCCCTTATAGCAAAGGTAGGAATGAATGAATTACTGGATGTTATCGGACTGTAACTCCCATCAGTCCTAGTCAGCATAGCCAAAGGATGGCTAGTCAGCATGGCAAGGGATGCTGGCAGCTGCAGTTCAGAACAGCTGGAGGGTTGCATATTAATCCAACCTATCCTATCAGATATATCCTGTTTTATCCTTCTCCAGTTTGTATTGGCGTGCTTTATCATCTGCTTGCTGGACCTGACAGCCAACACATTCATTCTTACCACTATTCCTCTGTACTGTGTCAAGGCTATCGACCCCATTTTCCTTATCTCTCATTTTCTTCCTTTCTCTTTTGCTTGTGTTTTGGTGCTTTATTACCATTTAAACTGTCTTCCTTTCTGACTTCCTCTATCTAATTTTATCTCCTGAACACACATGCATGTGTGTGCCCCTCTCCACATACACATTCCTAAATGACAGAATTTTCCTCACATTAATTGATGGCTTTCCTTGGTTCTTTTGATTCAATTCCTACATGCTCCAAATGCAACACAAAGGCAAGCTCTTGCCACATTCTTTTCCAGGTTAATATAACCAAAACCACAATGCGGGACAAAAAGGAAAGATAATTACATGCTAACAAGTTTGAATACAGGAACAGAGGAAGGAAATCTCTTTGAAAAGCCACGGAAGATTTGATTATGCTGGAAGTCAGAAAACAGAAGCATTTCAGATCACGCAATTACCAGAAAACATAATTTGTCTTTCTGGAATATTATCTGTTTACTATAAGGCAGTTTAACATACTGGAAACTCCAGTGTGATTTGGGTGCTGAGAAAATGTTCAGCATCCTTGTCAGATTACAAACCTAGAAAGGCACAACAGTGAAATGGATGTAAGTATAAAATTGCTCTAGTTTTCTGCACAGCTTGGGGCTTTTCCTAGTACACTAAAGCTCTGTTACACTGGTTTAATTGCTATCTTATGCATCATTACCTGGAAGTAATTCCCAATAAACAGGTGTCTGATCAACCCCTGAGAGAATCAACAGAGGCCTATTAGCAATCAATGAAAGGCTACCATGTAACATCATGAAGGCACAGCTTCGGAGTGGTGGCATGTGCCCACCCCCTGAACTCAGTATGAGCCTCTTTTCAGCTTTAAATGCCTGCTGAAAATATAATCATTTATACAGGCTTTTTTTGGGGGTACTGATAATTGTTTTTTTGTTTGTGTATTATTGATTGAGAGTTTTTCACGTATTTACTATTTTTTCAATTGCTTTAAAACTTCATTGTTTTCCTATTGCATTAGATGTATAGGTTAAAACAAACTTCTTCAGAGATCTTATTTTATCAACTGACTTACAAATATAACCAACATACATACATACATACATACATACATACATACATACATACATACATACATACATACATACATACATACATACATACATACATAGGAATACATCATATATCTGCAATATGGCTTGACATGAAATCTTCTCTGGTCTGTAGCGTCCAAAAGAATCATAGCTAAAGAAGATGCTTCCGCATACCTTTCTCAGATGGACTACCCTGGCTGGGTCTGCGATCAGTTCGCAGGGCTTTTGTATTTTGCATCTGTGTCATCAGGCATGAGGAAGGCTCTTTGTAAGAAGCAGTATTTTTCTCCAATTTCTTCAGAAGTGGGTGAAGAGGCTCTTCTTTTGTTTCTTGTTCCTTGACCTTTTTGTCCTTCAAAATTTAGCACAAATACATTTGACTTATTGGGAATTATTTCAGGAAATTTTAAAATAGGACTTGGGGAAGAAATGAGGTTGATGGTTCAAAATGAACAAAACACCCAATATGGTATACCAGTTCTGGTAGTTCTACCAGAATCGCAACAGGAATAATCCCATAAAATATAATTATTGTCTGGAAGGAGTTATGTATATTAGGTTTCAGCACCCTTGTACATGTTATCCTTTTAAAGACTAAGCCTGAAAATATTAGGCAGATATTCAACTGGAGACCTTGTTCACCCTTTCAGCAACACAGATGTTACAACAGAAAGAGGCACCTATTCAAGGGTGATCAGGTTTTTTGTTAAGAGGCAAGATAACATCTTTTTGGAAAATGATCATTAAGAGCTTTTTCTAAAGGGACAGCCAGTCAGCCACTTTTAAGATATTGGGAAATCTTTCCCTTTAAAAGGAAAGAAGATCTTGATTGTGCTAAACAGAGTTGCTTGAGGCTTGATGTAGTTTCCTGTCCCAAGACCACCTGATCCTTGCATGTGGATGCAAAGTTTGCACCACACACATCTGTGTAGCCTTAAGCAACCTTATGTAGCCCTATCCTGCCCACTCCAATTTGGCTGTCTAGCCAAGCCCAAAATAGGAACTGTAGCAGGAATGGAAGTGCATAGCTCTAACCCTACATTCTAATTGTGGTGTCATTCTACTTCCTTTCTGCATCAGGACTATAACTCTCCCATATAACTTAATGCCTTCATATCCCATTGTTTTTCTATGTTCCTGCTTTTCAGGCCATTGCCTATTTTGTACCATTCCCCTTTAGCCCTCTGAACTCAACAGGATCATTTGTTCATCTGTTCTCAATCAAGCACAAGCAAAGGAGTGTCTATAGCTCAGTGGAAGACAGAGCTGGCTACTGAATTCTAGGAGATGTGGTACAAAACAGTAACTTTTTTACATACTGAACATTTCATGTTCAGTTCCTGGCTTCTCCAGACATGCTTTGGGGGAGGGTGGTAAGAGGTGAGTTATTGCCCAATGGTGAGTGATAACAGCTAGCCACCATCTTATATCTACTAAAATGTCATTTGCTTAATGGCAGTCCTGCTGGTGGTTTCCAGAGATGCTAGTAAGTAGCAATGCCGGATGGAAGTCTCATGCCCTGCCCCAGGATTCCAAGGATGCTCCAGCAAGGCTTAGAAGTAAACAAAACAACCCTTGGTATTTAGTTGCTGGATACTAGCACTGTACCATCTGCTCTATCCTGTGATTTAGCAAGCAAACTCCTAGAATGAACATGTTTTGCTAGGAAAAAAAGGAGTATCAATGAATAGGCTGGAAAGCTAGCACTTAATAGCAACCATATTATCGGCTTATTATATGAACCTGCCATGCTTAGCTCTGACTACACAAGAAAGGATGCTAATTGCAATGCTCAGCAAGGCTTAGAAGTAAATAGAGTTTGCCAGCCTAGAGGCTATAAGAGCAGTAAATGAGAGGATTATTAACAGTGGGTTGTATTCAGATTTAGGCACATATAACAAGGTTGGCTAAAGCAGACTTCCACACTACTAGACCTCAATCTCCCACTGCAGCTACTCAAAATGTCACATAGAAGGTGTAAGTACACAGGTACACACAAGGCTGGGATCCCCAGCTAAACTCTAATAGAGAAAGAAGAGTGGGTTAAAACTGTTTCCACTCAGCACACCCTTCTGCTCACAGAAGGCAAATCCTGAAACCAGTCCTGGATTCTTCATAATATTTTATGGATCAGTTTCAGTATACAGCATACTTTATAGTCTTTGTACAACCCATCTTCATAACAAGACAGTGACACTGGTCACTCTTACTCCAGTCTGGCAGGTGGTAGGCAGCTCACAATGTAATTCTACAATATCTACTGGACAGAACCTTCCTCTGCATTTTTTTTTCCACATTATTAAAACAGTGCTGAAAAAATTCCAGCAAAGTGCCGTGAGACCTGAGGAGACTCGTCTGCCTGCATCTCCATGGTAACAACATGATGCATCTTCATAGATCTCTTACAAAGCTCTTTGCAAGAGGATGTCTGCAAAGCTTTCTGCAAGCTGGTCAAGCTTGGTCTATAATGGCTGAAGAACATGGGAATATGTCTCTCTTTCTTTGCTTGTCAATATCTAGTAGACAAATCTAGGGGGCCCTAAACCCTGGTAGAAGCCCCTGCCAGCTTGCCGCTGCAGTAGAACTGGAGACAACATGGTATCGGAATATTTAAAACCACACTTTGCAGCACCAGTCTTTTTATTAATGAAGCGCTTTGCGTTGGTGTGCCCACCTTTTCTATAATACAGAAAATGCATGTGAAGGAAAGCACCATATCTAATGGCCTAGATGAATCTGAAAAAAAGACAACAACCCCTCTTATTTGCTTTGTCAGAAATGTTTGAAATCTATCGTTTCTGCAAGTTCTGCAGATTATGTTTCAGCAGTGGCTGTCGGATTTAAACGTTTATGTTAGTGGAGTTATGGGAGCAGGAGGGGGTGAGTCTGAACTGCTCTTGTTCAAGAACAGAACAGGAGGCAGGTGGCTGCATCTCAAGGCTGTTGCCAGACAGAAAGATGGTTTCCTGGTTTCTAAGCAACACGGAATTGCAGGTTGATTTCTAAAGCAGATCTGTCTCTCCTTATACTAGCAGCTAAACAATTTAGTACCACCATAGGTCTCTGAGCAGTTCATAATTTTGAACATCCTTTATCCTGTTACTTCAGGGAAAGAGTGAAGGGCGAACTCCCCAGTGTTAGATATGCCGACTCTTTGCTCTTTGGAATAATAAATAATGATTCCCTGTAACATTTTTCCAGGGAGCGAAAACAGAAAATTGTTGGCTGCCAATAGAAGTCATATGCTGCCAATATTTTTCAACCATTGATACCCAAACTCTTCTTAATTTAATCTGCTAAGGCAGAAAAAAAATTGGGAGGAGGGGAGTAGCCATGATAGTCTGTTGCAGTTAGATGTCTAAAGTTATTCTAATGCAGGGATGTTGTCAGATGTAAATAATACAATGTATGTTTTGTTCTCCAGTACTATAGCATCTATTACTGACAAATGCTGTAAATAGAAAATTATACCCCCAAATATAAACATTAGCAATAGTGTAATAAACTGATTGTTTAAAGAAGCAAAGGTATTAACCTGTTTGTATTTGTACTTTCTCAGGTCTTTTAAAAATGAGAGAATCAATAGTTTATTGAGAGATAGAGAAAACATAATTCTTTGTTTTTTACTGGTAAATTCTCCAACGGGAAAGGTTTTTTTTTTCCCCTTTATAGAGATTACAGAATCTCTGCCTTGACATGTTGTAAGACTGAGTCATTTGATAAATTTCCCTGACATAGACATACTTCGTTAGTCCTCTGGGCATGATTTATTTTTCTATTTTTTGTAGAATCAGATTTCTGTCAGTTGTAATAGTCAATGGAAATGCCCAAATTCTGTCTAGCTGCATATAAGAGTAAACAGAGATTTACCTCGTAGGAATCTTTATTTGATTTGTATTTTTCTGTCCGACACAACTGGTTCATGTACACATTATCAGGAATGTCAGTTTTCTGGGAGGGGAAAAAAAAAAAGAAATAACAGTTAATGGAAAGAATCAAATCTGTTGCTTCTTTACTGTATGCAACTTCCAGCTGAAAAAGTTTTTCAATTATTTCATTGCAGGAATTGTTAAAATAAATTAATAATTACATAAATAGTACCTGGACAGCACCTTAAAATGTTTCTCTTCTAGTTAATATCAGAATAAGTACATAATATTTCCAGAGCTTGAAACATTTTAAAAGGAACTTCTGCTACTCGTTACTTCTGAGCAGCCAAGTTGCATTATCATTCTCCAACTACGCAAATAATTTGTTGTGTTGCACATTATTAATTATGTTGACCTTATCAACAGGCCAGAACTATACTAGAAAATGCTCTCTGGTTCCATCCATTGGCCAATTCTGATACTACACCTTGAAAACACTAAAAAATACAAGAAAAAGCTAAACAATACCCTTGCCCCCTAGGCACTGATATAAGAGAGGCATAAAATCTGAAAAATTCCTGTCAATGTGTCTCTAAAGATACATAAGATACATTAAAATCTCCTTATATATTATTATATGTTAGTTATTACACCTAATGGAGAAGCTCTATACAGTGGAGAAGCTCTATACAGTCAGCAAAAACAAGACCTGGAGCTGATTGTGGCTCTGATCATCAGCTTCTCATAGCAAAATTCAAGCTTAAACTGAAGAAAGTAGGAAAAACCACTGGGCTAGTCAGGTATAATCTAAACCAAATCCCTTATGAATACACAGTGGAAGTGAAGAACAGATTTAAGGAACTAGATTTGGTGGACAGAGTGCCTGAAGAACTATGGATGGAGGCTCGTAACATTGTACAGGAGGCAGCAACAAAAACCATCCCAAAGAAAAGGAAATGCAAGAAAGCAAAGTGGCTGCCCAATGAGGCCTTACAAATAGCAGAGAAGAGAAGGGAGACAAAATGCAAGGGAGATAGGGAAATATACAGAAAATTGAATGCAGACTTCCAAAGAATAGCAAGGAGAGACAAGAGGGCCTTCTTAAATGAACAGTGCAAAGATATAGAGGAAAATAATAGAAAGGGAAAAACCAGAGGTCTGTTCAAGAAAATTGGAGATATTAAAGGAACATTATGTGCAAAGATGGACATGATAAAGGACAAAAATGGTAGGGACCTTACAGAAGCAGAAGACATCAAGAAGAGGTGGCAAGAATACACAGAGGAATTATACCAGAAAGATCTGGATGTCCCGGACAACCCAGATAGTGTGGTTGCTGACCTTGAGCCAGACATCCTGGATAGTGAAGTCAAGTGGGCCTTAGAAAGCATGGCTAACAACAAGGCCAGTGGAGGTGATGGCATTCCAGTCGAACTATTTAAAATCTAAAAAGATGACGCTGTTAAGGTGCTACACTCAATATGCCAGCAAGTTTAGAAAACTCAGCAGTGGCCAGAGGATTGGAAAAGATCAGTCTACATCCCAGTCCCAAAGAAGGGCAGTGCCAAAGAATGCTCCAACTACCGTACAATCACACTCATTTCACACACTAGTAAGGTTATGCTCAAAATCCTCCAAGGCAGGCTTCAGCAGTATGTGGACCGAGAACTCCCAGAAGTACAAGCTGGATTTCGAAGGGGCAGAGGAACTAGAGACCAAATTGCTAACATGCGCTGGATTATGGAGAAAGCCAGAGGCTTTCCAGAAAAACATCTACTTCTGCTTCACTGGCTACGCAAAAGCCTGTGACTGTGTGGACCACAGCAAACTATGGCAAGTTCTTAAAGAAATGGGAGTGCCTGACCACCTTATCTATCTCCGGACAAATCTATATGTGGGACAGGAATCAACAGTTAGAACTGGATATGGAACAACTGATTGGTTCAAAATTGGGAAAGGAGTACGACAAGGCTGTATATTGTCTCCCTGCTTATTTAACTTATATGCAGAATACATCATGCGAAAGGCTGGACTGGATGAATCCCAAGACGGAATTAAGATTGCCGGAAGAAATATCAACAACCTCAGATATGCAGATGATACCACTCTGATGGCAGAAAGTGAGGAGGAATTGAAGAACCTCTTAATGAGGGTGAAAGAGGAGAGCGCAAAAAATGGTCTGAAGCTCAACATCAAAAAAACTAAGATCATGGCCACTGGCCCCATCACCTCCTGGCAAATAGAAGGGGAAGATATGGAGGTAGTGACAGATTTCACTTTCTTGGGCTCCATGATCACTGCAGATGGTGACAGCAGCCATGAAATTAAAAGACGCCTGCTTCTTGGGAGGAAAGCGATGAGAAACCTAGACAGCATCTTAAAAAGCAGAGACATCACCTTGCCGACAAAGGTCCGCATAGTCAAAGCTATGGTTTTTCCAGTAGCGATGTATGGAAGTGAGAGCTGGACCATAAAGAAGTCTGACCGCCAAAGAATTGATGCTTTTGAATTGTGGTGCTGGAGGAGACTCTTGAGAGTCCCCTGGACTGCAAAGAGAACAAACCTATTCGTTCTGAAGGAAATCAACCCTGAGTGCTCACTGGAAGGACAGATCCTGAAGCTGAGGCTCCAATACTTTGGCCATCTCATGAGAAGAGAAGACTCCCTGGAAAAGACCCTGATATTGGGAAAGTGTGAAGGCAAGAGGAGAAGGAGATGACAGAGGACGAGATGGATGGACAGTGTCATTGAAGCTACCAACATGAATTTGACCCAACTCCGGGAGACAGTGGAAGACAGGAGGGCCTGGCATGCTCTGGTCCATGGGGTCACGAAGAGTCGGACACGACTTAATGACTAAACAACAATTACACCTAAGCAACATAGGTGTTAATTATTGGACGTAAAAAGTAACTTTCTAATTGCTGGGTACATTACTCACCTCCAAAACATTGCTTCCAAAATCTAAGTATTTGTTATTATTTATTAAAGAATTTATTTCTGGGTAAAACAGAAACTAATCAGACAGAATTTGGAAAATAAATGCCAAATATGGCACTTCAAAAATCAGTACAACTAGTTTACTTGATTTTTAAAATGAAAGATAAAGGTTCCCCTTGACATTTAGTCCAGTCGTGTCCGACTCTAGGGCGTGGTGCTCATCCCCGTTTCCAAGCCGTAGAGCCAGCGTTTTGTCCGTAGACAGTTTCCGTGGTCACGTGGCCAGCGCGACTAGACATGGAACGCTGTTACCTTCCCACCATGGTGGTACCTATTTATCTACTTGCATTTGCATACTTTCGAACTGCTAGGTTGGCAGGAGCTGGGACAATCGACGGGAGCTCACTCCGTTGCGTGGATTCGATCTTACGACTGCTGGTCTTCTGACCTTGCAGCACAGAGGCTTCTGCGGTTTAACCCACAGCGCCACCACATCCCTAAAATGAAAGGCCTCCCTAAATCTGATCACATGAAAAACACCCAAAGGCCTGTAATTTGCCTTGAGCTCTGATTGTTATTAAGTCTCATGAAAAGCGAAGTGATTTTCCATGCTCATATCACATCAGAGGTTTATCAAGAACCCAAGGCTCACAGTGGGTTAGACAGAGGGTAGCCATTTTATTATAAGCACGATAACCTGCGTTCTAATACCTAACTAGTTTTATGAATCGATAGGCATCTACTTGGCATGCTGCCTATGGAGGATTAAAACAAATATTTAAACAAACAAGTTCTGTGGACTTCTTCCAAGAAAAGAGTAAGTACAAGCAATTATCTAATAAATCTTAAGCCAAATGAAAACATACAAAAAATAAGCATACAAAGCTCTTGCCAAAAGGACTACAACAGTTATTTGATTAAATTGCTTTTAATCAATTACAATATTTTGCTTGACAAAAAAGATGCCCCCAGTTGATTACTAGGTTATGTTCTATACGAAGCAGTACTGCCAGAAGTGAGAATGGCAGATGTCATTTTAGAAAAGGCACACCTTTCCTCTCTTATATACTTCTCACACAAGTAAATGTAGTGAATATTAACATTATATTTGCTGCCAAACATAGGTGCACAATCTTTATATGCAAATTTATTCACTTCTAATCAATTAAATGGTTTACCAAATAAAAACTCACAAGACTAATTGGCACTCCCTAGGGTGAGTAAGTAACAAATATTCCTTCTAACAGTGAACTCAGGTGGTGAGTACTGATAGAACTAAAATCCCAGTGGGGCTACTGTAACACTAGAGAGGTGTCAACATACCTGAGGAATTTAAAGGTTGCAATCGTGCAACAAACCTTTATAAAAAGCAAAACTGAAAATCCAGTGAGCCCTGAGTAGAATCAGGAGCTGTGGAATATTGCGTGGCAATTAGAAAAGGAAAGCAATGGACAAAACATGGAGATAGAATGTCCTATTTCAGTCTTGCTGCACAGCTTTACAGTATCCTGAAGGATGGCATGGTGGCCTGGAATCCTAAACAGAAGTACATCAGCCAGAGGTGATGATGATACATTGCATTACATTATAGGCTCCACTTGTAATTACTGTACCTGATTCCATAAAGTACTGACTATGCAAAATAAAAAAAAATAAAAAACACAGAACAGAAATGGAAGTTCTTCTGATCTCTTTGCAGGAAGTGAATGCCAAGAATGGGACAATTATCTGTGTTTAAGGGGGAGAGAGCACACTTATGGCATGAAATCAGAAGCAAGATAACTTGTTGGTTTAAATGGCTTACATTGCAGGCTAAGAAATCCAAAACAGGTCAAGAAATGGTACACTTTGGTTTTATTTCTCAGTGCCATTTTTAAATTAACAAAGAAGCTGGAATCACTAGGTTTCCTTGACTTGTTCCAACATCTTTGTTCTTTTGCTACAACAAAACTCTTCAGCAAAACTCTTTCACAAAAGTTCAGCCTTTTGTGTCATAGGCTTTGTGTCTAAAAGGTGAAGTTTAAAATCCCATGCATACTTTCTTGGGAATAATATATATTAAATTCAGTAGAGGTAAAGGTAAAGGTAAAGGTTCCCCTTGACAATTTGTCCAGTCGTGTCCGACTCTAGGGGGCGGTGCTCATCCCCGTTTCCAACCCATAGAGCTAGCGTTTGTCCGAAGACAATCTTCCGTGGTCACGTGGCCAGCGCGACTAGACACGGAACGCCGTTACCTTCCCACCGTGGTGGTACCTATTTATCTACTCGCATTTTGCATGCTTTCGAACCGCTAGGTTGGCGGGAGCTGGGACAAGCGATGGAGGCTCACTCCGACGCGTGGATTCGATCTTACGAGTGCAGGTCTTCTGACCTTGCAGCACAGAGGCTTCTGCGGTTTAACCCACAGCGCCACCACGTGTGTAAGAAGTAGAACCTTCTTACAAATAATTCAGTTCTGAGCATGCTGACAAACAAATTAGATAGCTTTTTCTTCCCATAACACGATTTCCTCCAAGATGTGGGTCTAGCCAATCAGACTGGCAAATTAAGTCTGTGTTTACTTTCCAGTGACCACACTCTCCAGTGTAGGAGACAGAGCTGAATGACAGCATGTTATGACTAACATGTGCCATGACCAACAGACAGCTTTCAGTATGTAAAGATACCTGCTTCAAACAACAGACGAAATGTATAATTCAGATTGACTCTGAGCTGGCTACGCCAGATATTTTGTTCCACTTCAGGAATGGTAAATCTAAGCCATACTTACTCTCAGACTTGCCACATAGCGTTCTAGCTTCTTATTAAGCAGGATATAGATGGCAAGAGTGTGGCAAGCCCTGTTAGAGAGGACAGTATTGATCACATCACTGTTCTTATAGCCAAGCTTTTCAGTCATGTAGAGCAGGACACTTTGGCTCATGTCTTCTATGTGAATCCTACATAAAAAGATATGGAAATTAGTTGTTTTCTCTTTGGCAGGATAAACGTCATCAGAGTTTTCACTAAGCAAGGTGGCAAGAGGCACATCCTATAAATCTATGAGTGTAAAAAGAAACATGTAGATCTAACCAAACTGAGAACCTTGTGAAAACTACACTATTTCCAAAAGAGAAATCTAGAAGTTGTTGAAGTATAGATTATTTTTTTATTTTTAAAATCTGCACACCCTTTTTAAAATAATGTAACATGGTAAGTGCTACTCAGTATTCTACCCACCATGTGATTATCAAATGCATAAGAGAGAAAAGAAGGGTTCCATACTATCACACTAAGTTTATCCCTCCTAGAAATACATCCATCTTGGGAAATATCTGCAGGGAACAACCTATTCCATGAGAATAACCTTCCTGTACAATACAGAAATCTGATTACGCAGGTGTCTGCATAACAAGGGTGTCAACCTGTGTGGAGGTGTGATGCGGACAAACATAGAGGTGGCCCTACTTTCTATCTCACATGTGAGGGCGAGTGACTGAACAAAACGGGGCTACCTTCACTAGTAAAAGGTAAGCCAAGCACAAAGTGAGCTGCATCCAGAAAATATAAATCAGCAGGTATATAATAGCCTCTGTATGAGTAGAACAAAACCCTAACACAGCAAGTATGGCCTTTGAAACTGTGGCCAGCGCATCATAAATACTGCATGCAATTAAGTGATTTTTTTTTTTAAATAAACATTCAGCACCATCATCTAAGGCCATGCTATCAAAACTGGCCTATATTTCTGTTTCGTATTGTCAACTGTTTTTATTAAAATAGTTACTCACTGCCTAACTAAAACTCTCCTGAGGACTGTTTACAGATATATGTTCTTATGCACGAAATGGGTTTGAGTACATCCAAAGCCTGTCAGCATAACCCAGCTATACTGAATGAATCACTTCTAAATCCAATCGCTTCAAATCTGAAAGAATTAAGCAATTCAGTGGGTGGAAATTAAGCATCTGCCAAGTCTCCCAAAGCAGTGACTTAAAACATGCTCAGCTTTGGCTGAATTATGCCTTGTATTTGAAAATCAGGATTAGTACTTCCTCCTTCTTATTTAACATAGGAATAATTCCTACAAATATCAATGGACAGTGCAACTCTTTCTTGGTGAATTTTTCTACCTTCTAGATACTAAAAATATTGAGGAGATTGTTTCTTTCTGCACTGTAGCAAAATGCCAGTAATTACTTGTCTTTAGAATAATTACTCTAATGACAGCAGCTTCTAAAAATGCCATTGGGAACTCTTTTCATGTAAAATGTTGCTGTAACCTGCACTTTTCCCTCATATTTTTACTGCTGTATCACTGCGGTGCTTAAGAATAGCAACTAGATCAATAAAATAACTGAAGAAATAAGCATAGGTACTAGTTCCCTTCCATGAGGGATTTGGTTGTCCTTCACCTTTTACCATCTAGATGCCTCTTGAAAACATACTTATTTACAAGAGATTTTAGCTATATATGGTGTTTGTTTTTATCTGTTTGTTTGTATTGTTCTTACTGTATTCTATTACATATTTTAACATCTGGTTTTAGTTATTCATCATTAGTAACTTCAGGTATTTGTAACTGGTGACCTTAAATGTATGTTTCCCAGTAGATGGTTGGACACCCTGAGCTCCTTTGAGGAAGGTCAAAATATAAACGAACATGAAAACTATATTAAATCGTATAGAAGCAGTCCGCCATGAAGCTGAATGGTGCCGTCTTCCTGAGAAACCCACTTTTGATTTGTTTTGACTTTGGGCCCACCCAGAAATGACATTAAATGTGTGTTTAAAATCTAACATGGACTTTAAAAAAAATATAAACACCAGCTATCATGAGAGTTGGTAAAGGCTGAGATCCAATATTGTGCTAGCAAACTTCCAAGTGTGCAACAGGAATTTCTCCTTCTGTTTCTATTCCTGCCGTCCTTTGTGCCACTCTATAATCTGTCTGCTCTGGAGGTTAGCCCTCTAAAACAGATTCTGAGAGCGTGCAGGGGACTGCCAAGTAAAGGGGAATTTTCCTTCTCCAGGCTCTGCCGATGGAACTTGCCTCCATTGGCAGAGTGACAGTTGGGTCCATGCCAGTTCTTGGAATTACAGTAGGTGGGAAGAGGATCCTGATGAGAACTACTCTTCCACAACTGCTGCCTGGATTGAGGGAAATTATTTTTCTTCTACAGTTCCATTTACATTTGCACACATTTGCTAGCCTACTGTGAATTTCTTGGTAATCACAATCATGTTTATACCCATCACAAGTCTGAACTAGAAGCTTAAAAGGTACCAGCCTCCTCTGTTGTATTAATATCCATCCATGTGTTACATAACCCTCATTACCATAGTAACTAGCACCTCACAATTATTAAAGGTTTTTATCCTCACAGAATCCTTTCTGAGGTTGGGAAACATCCTCCTCCACACCAAGAGGCTGGGATGAAGGCACCAGGGAGGCAATGTGACTTGTCTGTGGCTGCTCCAGAGATCCGACACTCATCCATGAACTGATCAAACTGCAGTTCTCAGGAGCAGTATGAAAAGAGGAATGTACATGGCAGCATCTCTATGCATCAAATCTTAGAAAAGCTGCTTTTTTGGATTACAGTCCCAGGATCCCCCACCCAGCATAGCCAATCCCTATGTTGGCTAGGGGATTCTGAGAGCTCTAATTCAAAATGTCTTCTTTTTTGCAAGCTCTGTCATGCATGTACCAACAGCATGACATTAGGGAGGGCTCTTCAGAAACAAGCAAGCATTTTCTGATAATTTACAATAATAATAATAATTATCTTAGAACTGTGGAGCTGGAAGGGACCCTATGGATCATTGAGTCCAGTCCCTGTCAAGGAGGCACAGTAGGGAATTGAGCTCCCAACTTTGGGCTCCACAGCCAGAGACCTAAACCACTGAACTATCCAGCAGTTCCCAAGCACATAAATAGTAACCACATTCAGAATGTAGTTGAGCAGAACGTCCCTGTCCTTAGGACTTATGACAAGTTTCCACACTCAGAATGAAGCACCATCAGCTAATACTCTTGCACAGAGAACCTTAAGAAAGACAGGCAGACTCGGGCAATCTTTAATAATTTGCACAACTCCCCATGACATTAGTGGAGTTTTTCCATGTTAGCAGAATTGCTTTTCAATATAATCTGTGTTTTGTTTCTTACCTGTTGGGATATGTGACGTTATTCATTGGTTTGCCATTCTCACTAAGCCAACGATTTGCTAAAGCTTGCTGAATATTTGGTCTTTTTGCAGGATCTGGTTCTAGCAGAGATCGCAGGAAGCTTACAGCTGCTGCAAAGACATTGAAGGGAGAAAAAGTGTCATCTATTGTGCAATTTAAGAATTTGGTAGCTTCAAAATTATGGGCAACTAACTTTACTGAAAATTTGTCAACAGATTTTAACTGGCAAGACTATACACAGTCTTACAGCCAGAGGTAGGAAAACTAATTCTTTTAAATTAATTTAGCCAAGCCAATAACTTTAAACCCAACAAGGCCCAAACATAATTAGCTTGGTGACTTAACTGAATTAGGTCCTAATTAGTTTAACAATTACCCACAGCTTTAATAGCTTGATAGTTTTAGATTATTTGTTTCACTGGGACTGCAACCAACAGTAAAAGCCCAGAAAGAATCTGAGCTACAGCCAGAAGAAGGAGAAAAAAAAAGCTGATCATGGTAGTAAAAGGAGCAGTGGGGGCTCTTCTGTTTTACATTACTTTTTTGCACTACACCTCCAGAATCCCCTAGTTATACTTTGTCTTCTCAAACTGGTAATGGCTCTTTTCATTCTCCTGCTGCCACCTGCTCCTTTGAGCTGGAAATGGCACCTGGAGTCCCTTTGCATACAAAGCATGTACATGCTTTACCATTAAGCCATATCTGTCACTGAAAGAAGTGGAACAGCTATTGTGGGCAAGGAGCCCTACTGCAAACAGTTCGACTGAGGCCAAAGGAGAGAACCCAGAAGAAGAATAAAAAAAGACATGAAACAGAGTACTTTTTTTTTAAAAAAGTATGTCTCCCCCCCCCCCCCCAAGAATTTCTTCATATAATGTCAACTTCAGGTGCCTGTCTCCAAATTCAGAATGAAATCCATTTTTTGCTTTTTACAAAAGAAAGCACTGTGGATGCAGACCCAATGCAGCTTTAGTCAACTAAAAAAGCCTGTTCTTCGTACTGGCAAAGACAACTTCAATATCTAAGGTCGAGATAGGAATACAGAAGAATATCTGATTTACCATTTATAATTTATAGGGCCCTTGTTTTGCTGCACATTACCGTGTTTAGCCATTATTCCACCCTACAACTACTGTGTGAAGTAGATCACTATAGTTGTAAATAACACATGGGAAATGACTATGAGAAATAGTGTAATGGACATTACGAGTACACCTGAGAATGCACCTGACCTCTCCCTTTCCAGGTCAGTGCTCAATAATTCACTCTTTTAGACTAGCTCTTCTTCTTTATATAGTAAAAAAGCCAGAGTGGTAGAATATACCAGATGGGCGGGATATAAATCAAATAAATAAATAAATAAATAAATAATAATAATAATAATAATAATAAAGTATTTAACCATATACTTAAGATAGCAATCTTAAAATTGTAATCCTAAGCAATATGTTCTTAAATGTAAGTCCTATTGAAATCAGGGGCGATAACTCCTGAATGAGGGAGACAAGGACATTAATTTTTTACTGTTCATCCTGTTGGTAAATTTTAAGCTAGTAGTTATGATACTTTATTTGTGTTTTTTTAAACATGTTCTTTATATATACATTTGTCACTTAAAGTGAGAGTCTAGTATTTTCTTCTGTCACTTTAAGCCCTGTCTAAAGGAGGGGGGAAACAGTATTTGAACATCAGAAGGATTGTGATCTCCAAATCTGCTGAGACAAATCCTATTCTTTGGTCGTACAATTCTAATCAATTCAATACGAGCTCCTCCACCATAAATTAAATTATGCTTTGCACCCAGCATTTTAACTAATTTATACTTTGCATGTCACTTGTATCAAAAAAAAGTCACCACGTGCAACTGTGTGAGTGGTCCATCTGGACCTTCTACCGGTGACTGGAGGAAACATTGGAAGACAGTGCTGATTTTTTCTTTTTTCTTTTTTGGATGAGTTTCACAGCAAGTGCTTGGAAAACGTGACCATGGCAATACTTCCCTTCTTTTATAATGAAAGCTAATCTAGTAAGTGGCTGGTTTTATATATTTCTGCATCCCACATGGAAGGAGACTTACTCACAAGGAGGGAGGAACAGTCTGTAATTTTCTCTTAACAACAGAGAATCATAAAATAATGGAATTAGAAGGGACCCATAAGGCCATCAAGTCTAACACCCCTGCGCAATGCAGGAATCCAAATCAAAGTATATCTGACAGATGGTTGTCTAATTATCTCTTGAATGCTTCCCACATTGAAACACTCATGACTTCCTTAGGTAACTGGTTCCAGTGCTATACTACTCTAACCATTAGGAAGTTTTTCCTGATATTCAGCTGAGATCTGGCTTCCTGTAACTTGATCTCATTATTATCTTACAGATGGGAACTTTTTTAAAAAAAAGTCCTTACAGTTCATACGTGGACATGACAATAAACATATATGAATTATTTGTTTTTGACATCCAACTTGTCTTAGACTGAATAATATCCAGATCTAGTTCAGCAGAAATATGATTCGTACAAGATGTTTAGAACAGATGCTGTGCTGTATAGAAAGCACTAAATCATAATTTACTGGGCAACTCCTTTCTCTTGAAATGGCCTCACTTAAACATCCCACTCCTTTCCACATCAAAATCCTTGTTTCCCCATTGTGGTCTTTTGATAGTGAAAAGACAAGTCCTGGTTGCTACTTAAACAGTAAGAGGATAAACTGAATCTGAAGGATGCCTGGTCTGACAACCTGAGTGCGAAACACCTGTAGAGCCATCAAACCACAACCAGTTTTTAGAGATATGGAGGAATGCAAAATATCGTATCTGCTGCCGCAGGCCCATGAACACAAACTGTAATATGTTAAGTAATCCTGATTTGGCCATGATCATATCTGAAGGCAGCACAGTAAAACATACCCCATTGAGGCACAATGAAAATGTGCTTTAGTGTTCACGGCAAAGGTACAAAAGGCCAAAATTTGCACTATTTCTGCTAAGGCAAATGCCTCAGCAAGTAAAATAACAATTGCAGAAATACAGGCCCTTCAGTAAGGCTGATTTGCTTTAAGGATGTAAAGTTTACCAACGTGTAGCTTCACAGGTACATTCCTTGATTCTTACTCTGGTAGAATTATATAAAATGTACTGCTACTGGCTTGCAAACTGAGGAAGGAGGGCCCCTTTCTATACCATTTTGGGGTGAGGCACCCCTCTTGCTCAGTTCAGAAACCACTAGTGCTTACAGGAGTAGGAAGGATGAATCACTTTTGTTGCACTTTGCTTTGATACTGATCCTGCCCATATGCACAATGTACATAGAAGAGAAGACAGAAATAGTGCAGACCACAAATCCATGGGACAGATGTATACTCAACTTCTGATAAATGTCCTGGTCACCATTATCCTAGTACAACCAACTATAATCACTCTAAACTGGAGCCAACATGTGGCCCGAGCGTGGGAGTACCTCACTGACATTCTGGGGCAAAAAGGTTCCCTACTCCGATTACAAGCTGTGTCTTCTCTAAATATTTGTGAAACGAGAAACAACATCATATTGTCTCATGAAAATCAGATTTGGGAGATTATTTGGTTTAAGAAGCAAGCAAAAATCAATCAGCTTCAGAAAATAAGGCATAAATCCTTTAAAGTACCCAGGGTCATGCCCTCAGTATATTTAAATTGGTGGTTACTGACTTTGGGTCCGCAGATGTCCTTGGACTGCAACTCTCAGAAGCCCTTGCCATCAAAGCCAGTGGTGAAAGCTTCCAGGAGAAAGCTTCCAAGAACATCTGGGGACCCAAGTTTGGGAACCACTAATTTAATCCTCATAATCCCCACCCATTTCAGTTCTTAATGTCAAAAGCAACTCAGCTACATAATTTCTTTTGGTGTTAATCATGAAACCAAAATTTTGAGTTCCATAAAATAGAAAAGAATACCACCACCCATATTTTACAAATTTTAGTAACATGTCTAAGATATAATTTGTTGTCTCTTCGTGAACACCAATACTGGTCTTCCTTTTCTTCTTCATTTACTCCTCCTTCTTTTAGTCATTTTGCTCTCTGTTCCATTTCTTCTAACCCAGTTCCTTGTGTACTTTGACCACTTCCATCTTAATTTAATTTAATTCCATCTTTTAATTCCGTCTCCCTGGTGCTTTTTCATTGCTATTCCACATTCTAAACTTTTAATCTTTCCTGATATTTACTCCTTTTCTCACATGCTCTCATTCTTCTAAAGAACCTTCTCCTGTCTACTTTCATCTTTGTCTTTTAGAGCTTGTCAACACAGTGGTATTGACTCCAGACATTTCTAGGTCATTCTGGTATTTTTTTGGTTGCAAATTTGAATAGATCTTCCTAGTACTTATGTCCAAGCCTGAGAAGAATAACTGTTGCTCAATGTACTGGGTTGTCCCGGTACCACCTGTTCACTGACATCTCGAATCGTCACCTGACTTCTTGCTTCCGACACTGACTTCTCTTCCCTTTTGCTATCTTCTCTGCCCTAACCCCGCCAATCCACTCTCTTCCCCTCCTCCCCTTGGATTCACCTATCCACTACTACCAAGCCTTCACATTTTTACCTATTTCACCATGTGAAAATATGTTCCTTCCTTTCTTTCAGATTTTCAGTTCTGTGTTACAACACGTAATTAATGCTTGATATAGTTTTTGATATTTCAGTATTTTAAACTGTAATGCTCATGTGCCTCAGCACAAAATTAATGTTTAAAAAAGCTTAAGACAGCAACAGCTGATACTGAAATATGATAACACAAAATAGATGGAAGGGTGCTAAGGTGTAAAGATTGACCAGCAGAAAGACATCTATAGGATTTCATCACACACACACACACACACAGAGAGAGAGAGAGAGAGAGAGAGAGAGAGAGAGAGAGAGAGAGAGAGAGAGAGAGAGAGAGAGAGAGAGAGTACAGATCAGCATTGCCGAACAGAGTACTAGACTCCACATGATCAAATCAGAGTAATAATAACAATAATTATGTGCTGTCAAGTTGATTCCAACTTAGGTGACCCTTTTCAGTTTTCTAGGTACAGAGTATAGAGCAAAACTATACCACTATGCAGCAGTTGTATTAAAAAAAACCTAGGAAGTAAGGGATTTTGTCTCACTGTGACTCACTGATACCAGTTTCAGCCTTGTGTTGTGTGGGCACAGTGGGACATTGACTAGTATCATGGATGCAACAAAAGTTGAACAAATGCTCAGTTTTGACCAGCCCTTAAGACTTCTACAGGTCACAGTGTATGTTCTGGAGTATCTTGTTCTTTATATCGGCCTTGTATGGACAGTTTCTCTGATCCCATGACCTGCAAGTCTGGAAATGTGCTAACCAGTAGGGTTTATATATAGTGTTAGTGTCTTAGCGCATTATGGATGATGAGTCCGAGTGTCCCTCAAATGAGAAATATTTGAGATAACCTTTCCTAAAAGCATTTGGGCACCACAAGGCATGTCATCAACCAAACAATCTACATGTTAGACAAGAGGAACTGTGGATCAGAGGAAGTGGTGAATATTTTTGGGGGAAAGGTATGTTAACCCAGGAAATAATAAAGCTCCTATATTTTATTACTGCCTTCTATACTTTCTGTAATGTGCTATAGGGCTGGAAAAGGACTACAGGAAATTCCCACATAGAGCTGTAATATAATCATAATATGAAGTTCCAGCTTAACTGGTGTCTATGCTACTTATTCCCTGTGTGAAACAAGTCAACACTGTAGAGATAGCAACTGAAGCATAATTTTGATTGACCATAGGTTCTACCATTTTTATCTGGTTTGCTGGCAGATACATAACATTTCCAGAATATTAATTACATATTGTTAGGTGCTGCTTATCAATGCCAATACTTCATTTAATTCTTTGTGAGCTGGTTTAGAAGACCATACACTCGCACTACTGGGGTGCAATTTTTCAGAGGCTGTTGCTGGGGGTACAACCAAATACACTGCAGTAAATAATCTGGGATACATGCATCATGAATACAATTCTTGCACTCCAAGCAATTTCAGAGAAGAGAGAAGTCTAAAATTAAGATGAGTAGACACTGAAATTCTAGTCCTCTGTATGAACAACTCCTTTGGAGGCATTCCACTAACCCTGACTTCATCTTCCTGTTGCAGATGGAATACATTTGAAACTCAGCAGTCAAGAAAAAGAGAAACCATGAATTAGTCTGAGGTTACAGACAAGTTCCACAATTTTGGAATCTTTCCCACTGAAAATCAATAGCAGAATGCCTTTATTTCCTGAAAAGCTTTATGAAAAGCCTTCTTTAAAAAACAAGTCTGAGGCTGCAATCCTGTACTCTCTTACTTGGCATTAAGCACTCCTGAACTCAATGAAGCTTGCTTTGTAGACAGACCTAAAGTAATTATTTCTGCATCCTTTACCTTCTGAAAACTGTGACCCTTTGCAAATAAAACTTGTTGGGCAGTAAAGCAGATTTCTAAAGGAGACTCACTGTCTCAAAGTATGTGATCTAATCCTTTGTGAATATTTTGCGATCAAACATGTATTTAATTGGAGATGCAGGGGAACAGTCTGAGACTGTTTGGATGGACCAGTTGTTGTTATGTGCCGTCAAATTGATTCTAAATTATGGCAATCCTAATATGTTTTTTAAGGTGTGTGAGATATGGAAGGAGTGGTTTACTAATGCCACGCCCTAGTGAGTTTCCATGCTGAGTAGAACTTGAGTCCTAATCACCACTCTATCTACTACACCACACTGGCTCTCAGGATGGGACTTGGCCTGATAAATTACAATACACTGTGTGAGGAAGACCCATATATATCAGGGATACAGCACATGCTTGAATCTTTTTGGCATGACCAGGTGGAGAAGGAAAAGAGTCCTCTCCTCTAAAATCACAGAGAGCTGCTAACAGACAGTACTGACAATATTCAACTGGACAAACCAATGGTCCACCTCAATATAAGGCAGCTTTTGACATATCCAGGCTTCAGAAATCCTGTTTGGGCACAGGAGGAACAAGGGAGTGTTGCATCTTTCTTTGGAGCCATCATTGACATGAGCCCTCTGGACCCATCTGGTACTAGGAGTACCAGGAGTCCGATCTCTTTGGAATTCCAGTTTCAAGATATAGTCTTACTGGAAAGAATGCCAGATGGCTCCTGTCTACCCTGCTTGTGAGCTTCCTTGAGGCACTAGTTTGACCAATGCAGAAAACAGGATGTTGAGTTAGATGGACCTTTGTCCTCTTCCAGCAGAGTTCCTCTGACACATAGTCAATACAGCAGTGAATTTTGTCTGCTGCCCTTCCAGGTCTGAAACTGGCTTTAGCCTGGGTGACACATACAAAAAAGTAAATAACTACAAAAAAAGGTGCATAGAATTTCATTTCTGCCTAGTTCTTTTTTGATTTGTCATTATAAGCTGTCTTGGGTCCTTTTGGGGAGAAAGGTGGCATAGAAATATTTTAAACAAACAAACAGACAGACAATGGCTATTGTTACTCTAGATCAGCGATGGCGAACCTACGGCACGCGTACCACAGCTGGCATGCAGAGCCCTTTCTGCGGACACGCGAGCTATAAGTCGCCAGATTGCTACTCCCCCCCCCCGCAGCCAAACCTGCGGAGGCGGCTGCAGCCGTGGTGCTGGCACTTCGACAGGTGGCGGGCCAGGATCCAGAGCAGCTGGCAGCAGATCCGGAGTGGGGTCTCGAGGCACCTCCGTGCCTGGGATTCCCCCTTCCGCCGCCACTTCCAGTTCTGCCTCCGCGGCCCGCTGTTTTTGTTTTTTTCCCCAGTTTGGGCACTTGGACTCAAAAAGGTTCGCCATCACTGCTCTAGATCATATCCAATTTTTAGTTTGACCTCTGGTTCTTCCCATCCCTTGGGCTATGTCAGCTCACAATGGAAGGTTTTTTCCCCCAGTGGTAAACCTATTCCTCCTCTCATATTCACCAGGCTTCTCATACAATCCAGGCCAACCTGTTATGCTATCAGGTTAATATGACTTATAGTGACTCTAATAGGGTTTTCAAGGTAAGTGGGATATTTAAGGAGTGGTTTTACCAATTCCATGCCCTAACACAAGAATTTCCATGGCCAAGCAGGAATTCAAGCCCAGCTCTCCCAGATCCTACTCTAGCACTCTGTCTACTACAGCAGTCTGGGTAATATAGATCAGAGCGTCTGGTACCATGGAAAAGAGAGAGAGAGAGAGAGAGAGAGAGAGAGAGAGAGAGAGAGAGAGAGAGAACAGGAGACATATTTTTTGATGGAAACTACCAATTTAAATTTGATGATCTGCTACTATCCTCTGAGAATCAAACAAGCAAATAAAATCTAAAGAGGTAATGTGGAAATTTGTGAAGAAAGAGACAGAATTGCTGCTGCCTATTGATGCAAGACAAAAGATAACAAGAAATATCATCTTAAATTACTGTTCAAAGAGTCACTTAATGTGCAGTCCCTGAATGTGTTGCTTTAAATCAAGTCTTGATCTACAATGTTATGTAACATGGCATAACAGCTAGATTCTTTAGGTCTAAACCCTTAATTCTCAATCTTTGGAAAATGCATGTGTGAGAATGTAAAGACTATACTGCCATAATCTCAAACAAACATAACTAATGTTTGTTTGAAAAATAATTTAAGTAACTGCAACTGTATTTGTGACTTGTATTCTTGTCAAAATTACCAACTATTACCCTATTGGTAATTCCTTCAGAAGGTGTCAATCCTCTGATTTATTACTTCAAAAGCCAATGACATCTTTGAGATATCTCCCCCCCCAAAAACCCATCACCACACGCTAAAATAAACCCACCAGAAGTAAAAGTGAAATCTTCTGTTTACTTTTTTGAGTCCCTGAAAACAACTCATGCACAGAAATGTTTGAAAAACTAGGATGGTTAAACAATCATTGTTTTAATGGTTCGCACATGGAAACAAAATAAATAAAAGTCAAGTTGATTCCATAGTCAAAATACATATTAAATGATCTATTTTAATGGTTCTTTATCATACTGCTCCAAAATGTTAATCCATACTTTGTTATACCAAACAGGACACTTCAAACATATCTCATGGTTCACCGTAGATAAACTCTTGCTGCAGTTTCTGCTGATCCTCAACTGAAACGAAGTATGCAATGGAAGAGATAAATTCTTGGATCTGGCAAAATAATACATGACTACAACGTACTAGTCACGCTGGCTTCTTTAGAACCAGCAACACGTTTGCCAATGATTTCTGTAGGGTCTGGCCTGAAGTTTTAGTATAATGAATGCAAATTAATGTACTTCTGCACATGTACACGTGATGTCTGCATATATATCAGCCTATATAAATGGCACCATCAGGGAAACGTCAGACAGGAAAATACCAAAGACCTTAATTATATCCAATATAAGCTGGGAGTTGCTTATAAAGTTCTTCTACTATTTATAAAGTTCCAGTGAATGGATCTTTTCCAAGAAAAAAATGCCTTATTCAGCTATTGCTGAACAAGGAGAAACAATGTCAAGCTAAAAATCTTTGTTTAAATCTCCTAAACCAAAAAGATAAGACAGTGATCTTCAGAAATGTGCAATGGAAAGGATTTAATGATACTGAGCAGCACCATGGTTTGTGACTTTTACAGTCAAACACACAAGCAGGAAAAGGCACATTTTTGTGACAAATGTTTTCTACAGTGAATTGGGTTGAGTGATCTTTTAAACATCCTTGTTGCAAACTATCTCAGGAGTAAACCTCACTTAGGTCAATAAGGTTTATTCCTAAGTAGCTCAGCTGTGTCGATAAAGACAGCAAGACTACACTCCTTAAGTCTCCTAATTTAAAAAGAAGAAGAAACTCCAATCAAGTGTGGTATCACTCAGGTCAAATTTATTCATTTAGCTAATCCATTATACAGTTGCCCAAAACCTGTCAAACAGAAACCAAAAGTGTAATGCAAAACATTAATTATGAAACTTGTAAACAAATGGGGCAGTATTGAAAGAAGTGTTTTATTTACCTGTGGAAAGCTGAGTAGGGTAAGGATTCATTTCTTTATCTACCATCTTCTGATACAAAGCTCTCAAGCTGAATGGCTCCACAGTAAAGGGAAGGGTTCCGGTCAGCATTGCGTACATATTCACTCCACTGGAAGAGTTTGGATGTGAAGAATTAGGACAAGCAAACAAATGCCTTAGAAAGAGGGCAAGACAGGTGAAGAACACAATAGGTTTGGTAGTCTATGTATCAAGATCTGAAATTTTGTATGTACAGAGTGCTAAAATAATTAAAGGGACTGAAAAATGCAACCCTGAAAATGTACATTGTGCTTATGAAAATGAGTTTTCAACAGCAGTTCATTAAAAGTCACTGCAAAACAATCAGCTAGTTACAGCCAAGTCTGAAAGCAAGGTATATGTAAAATAAAGTAAAATAACATTGGCTCACAAAAATATCTCTTTCCTAGCTAGCTGTCTCTTGAGCGTATGTAAATAAATAAGAAAATACAAAAAAAACTCTAGACCTGGAGCATCAAAATGCAGTTAGAGCAAGTTGGTAGCTGGTTAGATTCTTTCGCAAGCACATGTTTATTATCTGTGGAACACAGAGGAGCATACAAAACTACCATTGGTGCTTCATCATGGCCTGTTGACCAGTGTTTCCTCTCTAAGGCATTATAAGGAAAAGTCTTATTTTATCTTATTTTATTGCTACTTGAGGTCCTTTTAACTGGAGGGGTCATCCTGGGACTGCATATGGGACCATAAGAGTCACAATACAGCTTTTGTCTTAACCACTGGTTGTCAGACAAGGGCATTTTAGTTCGTCAGAGTAATGTTTTGATGCGGAATTCACGAAGCAAGAAGTCAAAGTAGATTTCTGCAAGGCAGACATTTTGACTTCTCACCTGAGGAGCCATACACAATGACCCAAAATTCAGCCACTTGTCATGTTCAGGTCCCAAACAAAAAAAGGGTGGGATCATATTCAACACAGCCGTACCCTCTGTGCCACCGTTGTCAGACCTGCTGGGAAGTAAGCAATACTTCAGACCTGCTGGGAAGTAAGCAATACTGATGAGGCCAACTATGAACTTGCCTCCGCAGTGGTGTAACAACTATACTGTGTAATGCATAGGTGAAGAGGGCACGTGTTAGCCAGTGGGAGAAGGAATTATATTTTTCCAGTGACAACCTATAGTAGTTTTGCATTTAGTGCATTTTTAAATGTGCCTGTCATCTGAATAGGTCTTCAGATGTCACACAGCCTGAAAAGATGTATTTGATCCTACAACAATTTTTCCTAATGTGAACCCTTCTAATTGTTTCCTTAATTTAAACGATTTAAATGATTTCTCTGAAAATTAATCTCATTTTGCTGGCAAATACTAAAAGTCATGCACATAACTTAGAGACTAGAGATGGGTCCATATGCTGCATAATACTGAGGAACAAGAACCACAAGAGACTTTGAAGGACTCTTTTGTAGTGTTAAAGGGTGTTTGCATTACTTGTACACATGGACCACACATAGTGCTGGCTCGCATCATACTGCTTCTAAGTACCATATGGATGTGAAACCTCAAGGGCTAAATGGGTGTTTTATAAAACAGCAGATGGAAAACCCCAAGAGCTAAATAGGCATATACCAATACACCATATCCAAAAATAAAGCATTCCTATTAGATGATCACACTATGAATAAAATTATATATTTCCTTAAATCAAGTGGTGGAGGATGTTATTGCTTGAGAATGTTAAAGGGCAGTACTGGAGAACAGTGGCTTTCTCTTTTTCTAAATTCATGTCTGAGTAAGAGCTCCTTCGTTCTGCAGCTTCAGATTGCTGTGGAGGAGTGACCATAGCCAATTAAGGAACACGATGACAGTTTTTAGCTTTGGATTTTCTCACAGCGCAGATACTGCAAATGAGGCTCCAACATACATAACTGCCAAAACTAGTCTTCAGCACCCCCAAACCCCCTTAAAAGTAGAACTCATATCTGCTGCAACAATGTTGAAATCAATAAAATTAATTTGATTTCAGAGCATTATTTGAATTCAGAGCATTATGTTTTGTCATAATGCTCTGAACTCTGAGTCCTGGTTAGTGGTGTAACAATAAACTTTGGGGTACATGCATTGCTCATGACAGTCCTTGTAACAATGCCCACAAGGAAAATCCAAAAATACAGGCAGCTTTAATCCATAAAATCCATATGAATGAACTAGTTCTATCAATCTACATCTCTACCAGGAGCTGGCCTTTTCTAAAGCTAATGGGTCTTAACTGCCCTTTTAAGCAGCAAGACACACCCAAAATGCTAATATTCTAATATGAAGAGCTCACAAAAATACATTGTTGCCACCTTTCAAGCTACTGTGAGCAATACCTCATGCATTTATCCAGCGCTAACTGAAAATGTCAGCAAAGTTTGGGGGCAGGAAATTTAGAAGTAGGTGGCAGGTGACATCACTGTTCATGCATTTTGGTCCTGACAGCCCTGGCTCCAACACACCAGTGGTTCTAGGTTACTTTGGGTCCCTGCCTTCATAGATGGCAGCTTGGGAATCTCCATGACCAAAGTAAATGATACACACTAGACAACAGTCACTGCAGAGAACATACTGTACTGAATGTACATTCAGAAGGTTCTTAGCAGATGCTGAAGTGATGCCAGTGCTAACAATTCTAGTCTCCAAACAGTTAATCCATTTTCTAAGGTGGGATACATGTCAAACAAGAAAGGGCAAAAACAGACATACACGTGGCTTTTTCAATTATAGTAACTCACATGGACCAAACATCTATTTTGGGACCATATTTTTTCCTTGCAAGAAGTTCAGGTGCTGCGTAGGCTGGACTGCCACACTGTGTGCTGAAAGGATCAGAGTATCCCAAAATGCTCGCACAGTTGCTTAAGCCAAAGTCTGTGAAAAAGAAAATAAATGGACCTTTAAGCATGACAGTAGGGGAACAAATTCCCAAAATTCATGCTTTACAGCCCCCAGCATTATTCAATTTTTCTAAATAGAGGTTCTGTTTCTAGTTTAGCCTTTTCCTCGAGTCTTATAATATATGGTACATGTAGATCTTGTTACTCTTATTGTATCTTGTGTTAATCGTGAATGATTGTGGGACTGTCTAAAGGACTAGTATAATGTTTTCCTTAAATAGATAAAATAGATGTGGGGGCAATGGAAAATAGACAAGATATTTAAACAACATCTGAGAATGAAGATTGCAGTACTAGCTTATCTAAATTAATGTGTTAAAATAATCTGTTCTCCCTAGCCTAAACCCAACAGGGTGCTCTCACTTCAGTGACAGTGTGACATGAGAGTCTAGATTCTAAGGGTAAGACCCCAGACTTCTTCCAAGTACCTAGCATCATGCTTCTCCTGAGAGCACCCAACCAAGGTTTGATATGGTATATCTCCAAACCAGAAAAGGAGTTTTGTCCTTCACTGTATAAAAAGTTTAGGTATGACTGTTAAATGGAGTCAGATATGAACCACTCTGCAAGTGCCAGTGGCTTTGTGCCCTGCAACAAGTCAACATGTAAAAACACCCTAAGGTCTGTGATGCTATACTAGAGGATTAAGTGTACTCACTCAGAGTGGAAACTATTCTAAGTATGAAACCTTTGTGAAGGCAGGTATATTTCTCTTAAATTTCTGTTTGCAATTGAAAATACCAGAGCAGGTAAGTCAACCTTTCTTATTAATAACATCATAATCATTTCTTACAAGCCTTGAATCCAAACAATTCCTGTAGAAAGTACGACTACTCAAAGTGAAAATATTAGGATATTTAGTTTAAATTAAGCTGTCTGCAGTTTGTTGGAAATGGCATTAGTTGCTGTCTGAGGCTCAGAGCAACATAACCCTTCAAGGTTGTCACATGGTATGGAAAGATAATTTCATTGATCTATAGTTAAAAGATAATCAAAGCAACTTTCCACATCATTTATTCCCACTTTCTCAACACAATTAGCCTGCATTGGTTACCAGCCTACTTCCATGCCAGGTTTAAAGTATTGGTTCTAACATATAAAGCCCTCAAAGGTTTGGGACTTCACAACGTGTCGGATTGTTTTCACCCACGTTTGACTGTCTGTCTGACCTCAGAAACCATGCGCCAACGAATATTAACACCTTGAGAGGCCTGAAAACAACAACCAGAAGCTGGGCCTTCTCTGCTGTGGCATTTTCCTTATGAAATGTCCTGCCACAGGCATTAGGCCAGGCACCCTCTCTCTGTGCCTTTCAAAAACAACTAAAAACAGAGTTTTTTAAAAAAGGCCTTTGGTGAGCTTCTCCTCAATTGATTGAATGTGTGGAGGAGGAAGAAGGGTTCTTCTTTGAGGTCTAACAGTTTATTGCTGCTTTACTTTCTATACACCGCCCAGAGTATTAATTTGCTAGATGGGTGGTATAAAAATTGAATGAATGCATGAACGAATAAGAACAAGTGTAAAACAATTCTGGAGTTAAATTTAAAAAAAAGGAGCAATTAAAGTTCCAGTCTAGTTTTAAAGACTGAAACCCTCAAATAATTTGCACCACTTAAACATTCAGAAGCCATCTCATGCCAAACCCCACTCCATTCACTCATGTGTCCTCCTATTCATTATTTTCTGCCCTAATTTTAGACAACAGTTTGCATCACCTCTGAGGTCATGATGAAGCCTTTCTCTTGAAGTAACAGTCACCTGGCTTTGACTGTGCCTTTTAGATTCACTGCTGCTAGATAAATGTGTAAGCATCATAAGCAGATGTTTTTATAAGGGAAATATTTTCCTTTCAGTGCCCACAGCTAAAAGTAATGGGAGGTATAAACAGACAGTGAAAGAAGATGACTAATTTATGGGGTCTGCCAAATGTGGACGTTCAGTGCACTGAATGCAGCTGGAAAGCAGATACGCAATCAAGGGGCCATTGAACGAGTGATTTAAAAAGCTTTCTTAATGAAACCCTCAATCTAGTTTTGCAAATGAGCATACTGACTATACTGTGAAAAAAGCTTTTGCTTTATGCTGTCTGACTAAGAACCTCAGATGACTGCAGCATAGGAAAAAGACCAGAAATAGAAGTCTCCCAAACTGCGCAAGATAAAAAGCCAAAGGGCAATGTCTATTTCTCCCCTTAAATAATTCACAAATATATAAGATTTCACAAAAGTCTCTTCTGATTTACTGTATTTGTTTTGTCTCTGAAGATATCACGTTGGCTTGAGTTATGCATGCTGAAATGTTAGCACTACTTCCATTCTTAAAAATGCATGATTCTAAAAGAAAGAGCCCCACTGGTGCATTTTTTTATGGTGACAGGGGTGATCTATGGCTGAACAGACATATTTTTAACTTTACATCAATTCAGAAGTACAGAAAAAATTGAATCTACCATATGGTTATAATTAATATTTTTCTCCACATTACATATTGCATTAACCTTTGTTGTTCTTTTAAAGACAGCACAACTATCACTTGTGAAAACAGCTTTTATTACCCCAATTTTATAAGGAAGCAAGGCTAACTGAAGCCAAGGCATCTTATTTCCAGTGACAGGTTAATGCTTATCAGTTTTCATTGTAATATTTTCCATATGCTTAGAAGATTACAAGATCTTCACTATTTTTACATCATTTTTCCAAAAACCAGCATTATATTTTGTCACATTGACAATAAGTTAAGGTACTTTTTATATCATCACAGAAGTATTAGTCATTACATGTTTCATACCAATAAGCTTGATATTGTTCTCTTCATCCAGCAAGAGATTTTCTATCTTCAGATCTCTGAAATATGAAAAATATGCTTAATGAGGATGGAAACAGGTTAACATTTGAGATTTTCCACATTTCCTTAAGCACTTCTGTTTTCTACTTCACTTAATTACTGGTACAATCTTTGTTTTCTGGTATAGAATATGACTGGAACCAGAATGATAAAGACAGTATGGAATAATGGTCAGTAGTATGGTGGATTAGGTTTAGGGAGATCTGTGTTCAAATCCACAATAAAAATGATGCTCACTAGATGGAACCAATCAATCTCTTAGTCTAACTTATCTCCCAGGGTTGTTGTGGTAATAGATGTGAAGGGAGGAGTAGCTATACTGGAAGAAGGTAGGGCATAAATGTGAGGAATTAACAGAACAAATAAATAAGCAATACAAATAACTATCTGAAACAAACAAACAAACAAACAAACAAACAGGTAAGTTGGTTGGTCAGAAAGCAGAGTATTTACCTGTTATTTTTAAGTTCATACACCTGGTTGCCTATGACATGACCTGAATCGTAATTCATCCTACACAAGTCCTGATGAAATTCAGGACAACTGTACAAGACCACTAAGAGTACCCCATATAGTATCCCTGTCCTCCACTGTAGTTCCAAATCATACTGATAGACTAATCCACATTTTTAAAAGCCCACCACAGCTAATCTACCCCAGACTGTTTTTGTTTAGACAAACCGATTCCAAGGGTTACGGATATTTCAAGGGGACGTAAATCATGAATCCAAAGAACACCGGTTCTACTTGAAAAAGAAATGAAAGCATCATGCAGCTGAAATCCATTTGCTGTCATGATATAAGAGTGGGAATGAGCAATTTATATCAGCTCTCATAGTCGGCTGTATTGGCCAGGGATAAGGGAATGGTAGTCTGAAAACATCTGGAAGTCCACTTGTTGCCTATCCCTGAGGTAAAAGTGGAAGAGCAAAAACAGCTCTTTGACTTCAAAGCAATGTTTAAGATATTGTGACCCTGTGCAGTTGAAAGTGAATTCCTAAAGCAATTCTATCGAAGAAAAGCCAACTTTGCATTTCAAAAGGAAGCAGTTCTCGGCTCTGCAGATTTCTATCATAAATACTGCATAGTCAGAGTCAGACAGCTTGTCCTTAAAATGAGTACGTTGAATGCTTCAAGAGATCAAGAAAGAAGTGCAACCTAAGATGCCCCAAATAATTCTGTTACCACAAGTTTTTGAATGTTTTCCTATTCTTTATTATTTCCACAACCCTACAATATTCAAATGTTATACAGCCATTTTCTCCTCCCAGTTCTAACAGATCACCTGAGGATGTGTTAATAGGGATGCTATCATTGAACCTCAAGCTATTTTTCCACCTTTCTGGCATTTTTCTGGCCTATCATTATATAATGAAACAAGGAAATAACCTTGGGCCAAAGTAGATATGATGCTAAAGAAGGATTTTTTGATGAGATACAAGTTTGTAAAAAATGCAAATAATGCCAACAGGGATGATGGTAATTACTGGGACCACAACTGATGGGTAAAGAGGTGGAGTTAACCTTTTCCTTCCCTTCATCAACCCTGACAAAAAACCACTTCCATGAATCTGCTAATTGTACTGGAAGTAAATACTGGCACCAATTGGAACTCTCTTCCTAATGCAAATAGCAACTGGACCAGGCATTTATTTCAGGACCTCAGAAGGAGATAAAAGAGTTAAATTCTCATCTCCTGTAGGCTGCAGTCACCACCAACTCCCTTTCCCTTTATAGTGTTGTTTGCATTATTTAAAAAAAAACTCCATCTTACATAGAAAGACACATTTAATGTCATACCTACTTTGGCTCTCTGTTTCTATTCCAAGAGTCTTCCCAAATGCAACCCTTGCCCACTATTCCATAAAATTGATTGCAATGAATGGGAATAATTACGCAAACTTTTTCATAAAATGGCTGCTTCAAAAAATTGGCTGAAACCCTGCTCAGATCTCTGCAAGCATAGTGATAATACACAGCAATTACCTGTTGGGGTGGTCTGGCCCTGTTCCTTTTTGACCAGGATCTGTATTGTAATGCATGCAAAGACTGCTGACTTCCTGAGGGGAATAAACATGTGGAGTCTAACATAACTTTAAAAACAGAAATAAAAGGAACGGGCAAATTACATTTACAAATCTATGTCACCACCACTGGGACAGGTCTGGCACCATAATATGTCAACCTGTTTACTGCAGTGTGTAGAGTTACACTGATGACATTTTCCTAGGGACCCCGGAACTATCCAGCACTTCCCTAATGAAGAAGAATCACTTTAGAGATATTCTCTCAGAATTTTAATATTGCTCATCCTACTACAAACCTGAGCATAACATACTCTACTCTGTATGTATATTTTCTTGATAGTGTTATCTTCAGGTCTAGCTGACTCCAGGCCACCCTTGACAAGAGACCAACTAAATGTTACAGAAACCCATATGCCAGTCATGCTTGGGACCACATAAAAGCAAGAGTGGGGAAGTGCAGCTCTCCAGATATTGCTGGATGGCAACTCCCACCAGTACTAGCCAACATTCAACACTAGTTGAAGGTGAGAGTGTCTCAAACAGAGAGAAATCCCATGCTTGCATATGGCCAAGTCTCTGAACTTAAATAATTGCTCACCAAAGGACAAAGTATCTTTGTGGATTTCAAGCTAGGATCCAGACCTTGCAATAGACCTCAGCACCGACTATACCAATTAATCAACAGCAACACTGTAATTAGCTATCTTCCCAATGGTACAATCCAATGCATCTAAGGTACTTACGTATAATGATGTCTGCATGTCAACTAACATAACGTGATATGTAAACATTTTCAAAAGGGTAAACTATGTTAGTCTGCAGCAGCAAAAACCACAAGAGTCTTGCTGCAGCTTAAAAGCTAAATTCAATATGGCATAAGCTTTCATGGACCGTAAATGACTTCTTCATATAAAAGAGTGGGCTATGATCCATGAAACCTTATGTAATATCATGTATTAAATGCCTTCAGGCAATATGTGTTGGAGAAAGAGGCTGACTTTTTAGGCAAAAGACTAAATGTACATAAATCAGATATAAAAAGCAAAAGCATTAGGAAAAAGCCCATTGGTAAGCCTTTTAAGTATTCCGGTCACAGAGTCACAGACCGCAGGGTAACTGTTCTACAGAATATCAATTCAAGGAGACAAGTGGAACATCAGGCTACAAAACTGGAACTCATAGTAAAGCTGATAATTTCAATAAAGAATAAAGACTGTGTGTTTTATGTTTTAATACTGCCATATATTTGAAAATAAAATCTTCACTTCCTACCTACCTACAACTATTTCCCCTTGCTTCTCTTTATTACTGCATCTTTAAAAATAAATGAAACTACTTGTTAATCCAAAGTGCACTACTTCATATCTCTACTAATATTTACAAGAAACTAATCAGGCATGAGCCAGATACACTACTGGATTGGATAACGGCATGTGCAGTGCAGCTGCTCAGGTTGAATTATGCTTTCCCACTTCTTTCCCCTTAGAACAGAACCTAAAAATGCCAAAAAAGATGTTGGGAGACCTACTGAACCTAAGTAGTGGTTCAGTAGGTCTCCCAACATCTGGACCCCTTCTGTCTATGGGAGGTCAAACTTGGATTGAGTCATCAGATTCTGGTTATTACTCTCCATACTACTATGAGAGGCCCTAACTGGGGGAGGGGAAGGGCCACAAACAGAAATAGAAAAACTTGGTTCTCCCCCCCCCCCCCCCAACTACAGCTCCTAGGAAACAATGGTGTTTGAGGGATTTTAGTAAAATATTAACATTTCTCATCTCTGGCCATGACCAGCTGAGAAAGGCTGTTTGGTGGGAGTCATGTTACAGAGGATGATGTAAGAAGCAGACAATGGTCAACAACGTTTTATTTGGGAGGGGGTAAGAGACCAGTGGTCCAAAGCCATTTGGTGATGTTATGGCTTAGCTACAGCACTTACACTTTGGCTCTCAAAACAAAGCACAATCATAGCTTGTACAATATAGAAACACAAAGTCTATTTTCCCATCTCGCCAAACACTGCTAGTGATCTTAATACCAAAGTTCAAGAAGGTGATATGCATCTAGTTCTACAATGAAAGGAACAGTGGAAAAAACAGATACACAGGAAGCTAGTACATTATTAAATTCCTTTCTTTGACAGTCTGACAGTAATTGCACTGAATAGGATTGAATTTAGTTAAAATTACTTTAAAAGGGTTGCTGAGAATTTCCTGTGGGATGCTACTGCAAGCACCAAGCCTTTCACTTCATTGTCTTTTGTTGTCCTTACTCCCTTAGGAGGCTTAATAGTCATTCTGTTTTTGACGGCATGAAGGCCTGTGTAAATACCTTCTAAAAAGAGAACATTTCACCATATATTGCCATTCAAGATTGTTTTCTTCTGTCAGAGAAAGAGACAGTGATTGCTATCTAATTCAGATTTGAGCTTGCTGTTCATGCAACAACCAACCACCTGCATTCCAGGCAGTCTTGTAGTGATAACCACACATTTCCTAGAAGCCCTGCTGGCCTCTGCAAGGTCTGTTGTGCAACAGGTCTTTGGAGGAATAGTGGAGTGTATGTACCATACACTTTAAACGGTGATGCTCAGAGTTTGTCCCTGCACATTTCATTACATCAAAGGGGGAAAGTCAAAATCTTTCACTATTTAAATTTCTTCATGGTCAACATGAAAGTTGTTCTGAAGTAATGACTCTGGTCTTCTTAAGGTTCAACTGCAGTCCTGCTTTGGCTCTTTCACTTTCACTAAAAGTCATTGCTGCTCTCTGCCAGTTATTGATGTTTCTTCCACCAATTTTCACTCCTACTTCATTTGAATTGTTTCTGCTGAAAATGTCTGGAAGCAAAAGCAACCTCTTCCTTTTGCTCTTGGTTGCAAGACATGATAGCGCTTTTCTAATAAAAAGAAACAAATCTTACAACAAACAATTTGATGTAGTCTGTAGATCAATCCATTAGCCTATATCTGGTAGCTAATCTCAATTAGAGTAGACCTGTCAAATCAACAGCTGAATGGTAACTCAACACTTGTGTAATTACAACTGATACAGAGGGTCTACTTTAATTAGGAATGGGTTTGTCTCATGTGTTACTAGGAATGAGAAGCTGTAAGTTTGCTTAATGAGACAGCCTTGAACTAAGAGCAGGGGAAGCTTGCCCTGGTAACTCTTTGAACTTGCTCACATTTTGAATTAGATTCCCAACTGGGCTCAGAAATGCAGAGGTATCCGCTCCCCCTACCATTGCCAAGGATGGTGAGAGATCAGATAGTGTGCACTGGTGGTATACAAAAAAATGCAACTCATGTGTTTAAGAAGCTTTCTTTTTTTCTAAGTGAGATGAATAGCAGCTTTCTAAAATGAGTAGCTGCAGCATTTTCATGCACACACAGAGCTTTTGTGATTTGTTTTGTTTAGTGTGTACATCATTTGATTCTTCATTGTACATTTTTCACCTTAAAATATTTGTTTGAAGAAACAAGTGGTGACCAACAAAAATCACAGAGAACAAATACTCCCTGAAATTATGCTCTGATAAGAGTCCGGCTACAACATTCTGGATGACTGGGCAGATAAAAGTTAAATCTTCCTTCCCTGAACACTGGCTTATGTTTTTCCCCTTAAATTACCTTCATGTGACTATAAACCATACTATGAGTGAACCTCGTGTGCTTGAAACTGTCCAGCTATAAGCCACCTTAGGCTCTTGTTCCAGGAAAAAGTCAGCATATAAATAAAACCAGCCCAACAAAATTGTTGACCAGCTTACAGAGAACTTCCTCCAGCCTGGCTAAGGTTTTATCAGCATTTTTTGAAGTGCATTGCCAATCAACCAACAACTACTTAGAGCCTGATAAAAAGGACAAAGGAACAAGATCCTTTGTACCAGAGGTACTGGAAACGTCTGCCTTCAAAGATTCCTTCTGTTTGCGTTTACAGGACTTTGTATTTTCATAAGACTGAAATATCTGATTTATTATTTATTTATTTAAAACATGTTTACCCCACCTTTCTTCTTAAAAAGGAGCCAAGGCAGTTCTCGTTATAATAAATTCAAGATCAAAACACTTTATAATATTGTGATATTTACCCATTCACGACTATAGTTAGTGTTTATTAACAACATCCATGTTGATTAGGTAATGACATCTCATCACCCCACTGCATCATTGTAATGATTTACCTTAATTACCACTCAGGGATAAATACTTGTACTTGTCCTGACAACTCTGATTTTGTTATTGTTCTTGGAAGAGCACACTGAAGCTAACATTTTAAGCATTATGCCCCCACCTCTGTTGAAAAAAGCTCAGTGATCATAGGAACATGCTATAAATGCTGCGGTACCCAGCAATTCTAGCCCACATAAGACCTCTAACTAGCCTCCTTTGTTTAGAATGAACACAGAATGTGAACACATACAGATCACAGATGAGGTGTGAGTGCAGTTATTTTTAGAGCTGCTTTAAAAATAACTTCATTGCCAACTGTACTTAAGGCAAGAATGAATTGTGTCTTTCTAAAGCATGGATTTAGCATCTCCCAGCTAAGCTTAATTAATGGAGCATATATGTGGGAGAAAGTGCCCACTAACAGCTCAATCTTAATAATGAGAGCCACTGACATGGAGGAAAGGGTTAGGGTGATGTGGAGGGGGGGGCATTCCAGGGGCCCCATTTACACCTGTGGAAATGAAATGTCTGTGGGTAGGAATCTATTACTGATGGCAGTCAGTGGCAGCCCCAAAATGGGGCATTCTAAAGGTGGGATGAGGGTGGCTTTGGCCCCACTAGATCCAGTCTCTTCTATTCCTCAGTGCAAAGCTGTAACTAGCAATTTTGTCTCCTGGGGCATACGCCACCATCTCTAACCTATTCTGCCCTGAGGCATGGGTGAAAACCCACCACCAGAAAAAGTGGGGGAGATTTAGTATCCCTCTCCAAGGAAAGAGAAAATGCATGCTTGGGGGAAGGGGGGGAATTGATTGTGAAGAATGCCAGGAGAAAACCAAACACCACCAGTAGATTCACCTCTAGATTTTGCTGCCCTTTAAATTTTGTTGCTCTGGGCAAAGCCCTAGTTGTTCCACACTAGTTGCTGTACTGCCTCCCTGGGACTTTGGGAGCAAATTCCAAACTTAGGAAGCCTCAATCAGGATCGGAGTAACGTTTTTTCTCCCACAGATTTTAAGGGGAAGGCAAATATTTAAATAAACTGGACCTGCTAGGAGAAAAACCAGCAGAAAAAACTGTCCCTCCATCTCCTGTCCTTCGTGAGGACCTGAGAGAAGGCCTTCTCAGTGGCTGCTCCCAGGCCTTGGAAATGCCCTGCCCTGAGAAGCCAGGTTGGCCCCTTCCCTCTTGTCCTTCCATCGTCAGGCAAAGACGTTCCTCTTCAGGCGAGTCTTTAACCAGAAAGTTATCTCAAGAATGCTTATAGGTTATAAATATTTTTAATTGTTTTTCACTTGATTGTTTTAATTGTAATATATATTTAATTGTTTTTAAAATGTGATATTTATATAGTGTTTTAAATTTTACCTGTTGTGAGCTGCCTTGGGTCCCCCCCCCCCTTTAAGGGGAGAAAGGCGGCATATAAATAATTTAAATAAATAATTTAAACAATTAAATAAGCAAGCAGTTTTCAGAGAGAAAGACTCAGGTCTAAGACCTTTTAATATACTTATGTATAATGTAGCCACAGACAAAAAAAAAAATCTTTGCACTGGGCTAGTCATTTAGCACTTTTGCAGAAGACATGAAACAGTGAGAAAGGACCAGAATATTTAACCTACAAACTGCTACTTTATTTTACCTGTGAACAACTCCTGCACGATGTAGATGTTCAACGGCGAGAATTAGCTGTCGAATATATTTGCGGGCTTCGTGCTCTTCAAGTCTCTTCTTCTCATAGATTTTGTGCATCAGGTTGCCTCCCGGGCACAGCTCCATGACAAGATAGTAGCTGTTCTCAGTTTCCAAGATATCCAGCAGCTGAGCAATGTTGGGGTGGCGAATCATTTGCTGAATCTGGCCCTCCCGCCTTAGATTTTTGGTGACATAAGTGTCCTTTTTAGCTCTCTTCTTGTCAATAACTTTCACTGCCACCTGGTAAGAAGGAAAGACACGCTACTGTTATTACATTTTAACCTTTTTAGCTGGTGTAAGTGAATTTTTACCTCACAATAAATCGATGCAGGGAAAAATGTACTGCTGACATCAGCCTGCCTATATGCAGTACATGGACTATATTTATTTCTAATTCCTCTCCCACCAACCAGCCATAAAATCATAAGGAAAAAAAACAGGATAAAATCTTAATCCTCTAATGAAGCACAATTCTAGGCTTCTAGATACTGTAATTTTTATGGAAACGGAATGGTATCACTTCTTTGGTAAATTATTCCTCTGTGTGGTACATGGTTCCCTACATGGGAAAAAGGTTACAATTAATCCTAATGTAAGCAAGTTCTCCTTATTTTATTTATACACACAAAAACTATATATTTCTCTTTGGGTGGTTATGAACTATGCAAGGCAGTTTACAAATCCTGCAGTGTGGCTAAATACAATAAACTGCCAAATAACACTGAAAATACAGTGTAGTAAAAATAATGAGAGGTGTAACAAATAAAAATAAGCACTGGATTAACTTCCAGAGAGGAGACATGCATGCTCCTGGGGCAATTCCCCAGTTTTTGTGTGGCCTGTTCACCATATGTAGGACATAGAAACAAGCTCCCACTGCAGATCTTAAGAAGAGATAGCCCTTAAAGTATCCAGGAGCTAAGCCATTTAAGGACTGTGAAGTATCACAACTAACTCTTCAGCTTTTAACCAGTGTAGGACAGGTAGAATGTGATCCGGTTAAGTGAATTCCCGCCAGCATTCTTACTGCCGCATTCTGAGCTAGCTGCCATTTCTGGAGATTCTTCCAAGCAGACCCAGGTAGAGCATGCTGTATGAATCCAGTTGAAATGTCATTAAGCCACATGTCACCATGACCAGATCAGACCTTTTCCCTCATGAAGATGCCCAGTTAACACCACAGCCTAACTTAGGAAAAGGCTCTCCTGGCTATAGCCGCCACCTAAGCATCCAGAGGTACATCATAGTACAGATGCATCTCCATGTTGTGAACCTGATTCCTCAAGGAAAATGCTACTCCACCCAAAACATGTCAAATCCCATTCCAGAGATCATCTGTCTCCTAGTCAGGGGTAAGGTTGCTTAAAAAACAACAACTTTAAGGGGAAAAACAGAGAAAAAGGCTTTTTAGCTTTCAAATTCTTTTGTTGGTTCTTGAAAGAGAACCTCTTAAACATAAGAATTAGTTTAAACAAAAAAGGGAGAAATGGAAGCTTTGTGGGGGGCTTGTGTTTCCTTTTTTTCTTAATTTTTTCTTTCACCCAAACTGTCTGGGAAATTTTCCTTAACGGCACTGGCATGCGCCTCCTTGCCATACCAATCCTTCTTTCCCCTCCCTCTTCTTGCCTTGCTTCTGCTACTCTGCTCCCCACACTCTTCCCTCTCTTTACTTTGCAACTTTGGGGCTGTTTTGGACTAGCATCAGAAAAAACAAGTGGAGAAATAGCAAAATGAAATGACCCAAAAGAGGTGTCCCTCTTTTGTTGTAAACGAAATGAAAGAGAGATATCCTTATAAAGAACAAAACTGAAAAGTTTCCAACATGAACATCTCTAGTCATGAGTACCTCTATTCTGTCTGGATTAAGTTTATTAGCTCTCATCTAGTCATTAGTCTCCAGACAGCAATCCAGAATATCAACAGCTTTCACTCAGCTGTAAAGTGACTTTGAATCAATCAATCAATCAATCAATCAATCAATCAATCAATCAATGTATTTTCTCTTTCCTTTCAAATTTCTTCAGAGTTTTATGACAATGGGATTAACTTGCAAATGAGATCTATTGGCCCAGTTGCTCATTACTGCAGAGACAACTGTCTGCTCATTGCAATGAAGAAAAAAAAAAGGATAACTTTGTATTCTCTCACAGTACTGAGGTTTGCATGGAGGTAACCTCAAAGGCAACGCGTAGCAGGTTTCCCTGCCCTGCCTCCTTGTCTTAGTGGGCAGCCACCAGAGGAGGGGGAGAAGGGAAGTGCATGCTGCGATCAGTGAGCGGGCAAAACATGCTGAGGCGGTGGGGGAGGAAAGCATGGTTCAGTCATTTCTGACAATGTCAGAAAGAAATAGTCCAAGAATCAGTATGTGCTTTCTTGGAATAATACACATATTTTCCCAAATACATTATGTTATGATCATGGTTTCTCATTATTCTTTCTTAAACCACCTGGTGGTTCCAATCACCTCAAAACAATATTTCTTTAGATATATTTTTGACCAAACCTAACATTCTAAAGGAAAGTCTAAGCAATCTTAAAATTTAGTGTATGGGTCAAAAAGAAGCCTTGTCAGTGTATGAGGCCTCTTGAAAAGTATGGCAACCTCCATCCTGTGTACATTAAATTAAAAAGTTCTAACTACAACGCAACCCCAATTTCAGTGTCCTTGTCCAGAAAACTTGCTTAGCTGACAACAAACTTTAGTTCAAACCATGAAGACGCTCTTGGAATCAGCCTCAAGGATAACAGAGGCAGAGAAAAAAGTAGACGAGTTGAAGTTGCTGATGTGGAAGATTTCAATGGCAGGTCTGAATGCCTGGTGCTTCCAGTTCCCTGTGCTGATGAATGTGTGATTGACCTTCATGGACCAGGACTGAAACGTTGCCTGGGGAACTAAGGCACAGGGATGTGTTGGCTATCTGTCAAGGCCTGCAGAATCAAGCAATATAATTAGCTTCACTTGATAAGAAAGAGGTGAAGGAATGCTCTCAAGGCAGCAGGGTGAAATTGCACAGCTCCTAAGTGCATTAACACTCTCATAAATGCCTGGAAACTGCATACCACTGTGCTGAAGTAAGATTTTTTGGTTGTAACTTTTAAAAAAGCAGCAGAGAAAATGAGCACCTATTTTATACACTTAAACCTGAACTGAGGGTAGATTAACAATCTACTAAACTACATAGTGGTTACTTAAAAGCTTGATGCATGTGGCAGCTCTTGGCACATGGAGAAGATTTTAAGCAGCTCCCACATGGTTAACAACCATCTGAGTGCCCCTTGTCTTAACCAACAAATTGGTCTCAGATGTACTTTCTCTTGATGAAGTTAGAACAATAACTCAGATGAGCATAATGCATTTAAACAAGCCATCCTCAAAGATTAGTTTGCTGAAGGAATATTTATTCATGCATGTTGAAATGCTGTTTCCTGTTGGCAGAACAGGAAATATCACTTGTAAGAGGAAACAGAAAGAGTACATTTGTGTTTTCCATGACTGAAAGATGCAGGAAGAAAGTGTTCTTTCAAGTGTTTTATGAATCACATCTCCTGCATACCACATAAGTCATCCCCACTTCATTGAGCAGAACAATGCAGGCTACAGTCCTATACACGGAACTCAATGGGCCTTACTTTTAAATAGATACGTATGTCTAAATCTGTACTATCAGTGCTGAATGTCACTGAGAGGCACATTACATGCTATACCCACCAAACATCTCCACCTCCAATTAGGTTTTAGGTATTTTACCATCCTTGTAAATACACATTTTAAATTCTATAGATTGGGGAAGTAGTAGGAGATCGTGAGCAGAAAAGGAACAGTGAGGAGAATCTTTAGCATGTACAATAGAAAAAGTTAAAATAGCAAATTTTGCTGCACGGAAAGGAAACAGTTTTGGCAGTGAATGGAAAGTTAAGACAAGTCTTCCTGCATTAGAGTGATCTGACCATCCATTTGTGCCACAAACAACTTATTTCTAGTGCAGAACTGCTCATAATTAAACAAATAATTAACATGTAACTAATTGCATGAGTGAATATGTGTGTGTCACAACTTACTGTCCAACCACACCTATGCATCAATGACAACAGATAAAGACAAAAGATATGGAGAAACAGTTTTGCAGTCCAATTTAACATCATTAGCAGAAATGGACATAGCTTTCAAACATGGAGTCAATACACTATTGTTTACCTACTACTGCAACTGCTATATATATATAGCTGCACCTTTCCTCTGTAATATAGGATAGCATTTTTGTTAGTACAACATATGGTGTGCTAAAATATTGTAAATGCACAGAGCTAATTACGTATTTTCTTTTACTATTCTTGGCAAGGTTCAAGTTGGTAAGGAAAAGACAATATGAAAAGAAAAGAGCTTGTCTTATTTAGGCTGCTTTTTCTTTAATCTAGTTCTTTGTAAATACCCCATGGTGCCGGAACCCACTTCTCCTTGGGTTCTTTATGCCTAACTTTGCTTTTACTTCCAATAAATAATTCAAGTCATGGCATTTGTAAAATGGCCTGCTGGTGGGAAACAAAACACTGGTTCCCACAATTAAGTTTAGAAAGGGCTTTAAAAAGAAAAACTTCACTGTAAAGCTGAATTTCAAAGGTGTAAAACATTACTGAAAGCAGAACAGTTTCAAAAGAGCCACAAGCTTTATGTATATACTGGGGCTTTTTAATTTTATTTTTAACAATGTGAATGAGAATACGTTCTTCCAACTTCGCATGAAAAGTCTGAATCATCTTGTTCAAATATATTACAATTTGAATGACTAAAAATGTAACTGGCTTTTTTTTTTTTACAAACTCCCCAGTAATATTTCCCAGTAACATGTGAGAAATCCAAAGATGAATGCCTACAGAATGTCATTTTACCACTGCCAATGGCCCACATGGGGCAAGAGGAACTCTGTCCTGCAGAGTACTTCAGTATATTGTGGGAAGGGGGAACGCTTTGATATAGCTCTAAGGCTGGAACACTCTGATGTGCCAATATGTGCTCCCTGGCTTTGAGGAGAGAGATGGGTTTCTCCAGGAGCTAAGATGAGCAGTGCCAAAGATTTTCCAATCTGTGTCTGACTCGAGTTTCCCAGCAGACCTTAAACTCTTCATTTATGACAGGAGTGGGAATAATGCAGCCTGCAGCCCCCCTCTGAATCCTTCCTGCTGGAAGAAAAACCATGTAAATGTACAAGTACCAGGTAAGTAAACATAGAGGCATATATCCTACAAGAGTACAAAAGGGGAAAAAATCCAAAAGAACCAGAAGACACAGCTTTCAAATGCAATCAAGATCTCTTTATTAATCAATAAAACATGCCTTTGAGAATATATAAGTCATTTTTTGGAGCTCTAAGAAACACACAACTTGCAGCAGAGAATGAATAAGTCTTTCGGACAGCTCCAGGTAATGCAAAAAGGCAAACCCAAAGCTTTTTGTAAAAAAAAGATTATTTGTGCCTTACATTTATTTTTCAGTAAATCAACAGAAGTGAAGGGATTCACTTGACTTCATAAATAATCTAACAATGTTACTACCCTCCTTTCAGGGAATGCCCTATGTGGGTGCCCTGTCACATGCACACCTCTGTGGTTAGATTCAATCTCCTCTTTCTTTTCAGAAATGCCTCTGATCATCATGATCATGTGTTGTCAAGTCAATTTTGACTTACGGCAACCCTTTTCAGGGGTTTTCCAGGGGCTGGCTCTTCTCCCTGGAGGCATGGTGGGGAATTGAACTCCCAGCCCCTAACAAAACTCTCCTCTTGTTAATAAGCTATCTATGAAAGCATTTGGGGACTGATGGGTAAGTCCTCCAAATCTATTGACTGACCACTTTGAATGTTCTTTCTTCGGAGCTTCCCAGCCCCAAGGGATTACCTATAGCTACCAAAAAGACTTGCCATATCTTCATGCAAAAAGACAGATCAGAGCCCTATTCATGTAACTATCATGGCATCTGGGCTTGTGGAGAGCTCAAAGGAAACAGGGTCATGCATATAAACCAAGTCCTCTGGCACCTGGAAGTAACTTTAGACGTTTGTGCATTTACCTTGATTGGAAACGCCTGGAAAGGAACAGTTCCAATACTTAAGTGCATTTAGCTGAGCACCTGTACAAGCCTTCTGGAAACCTTCACACTTAGCATGCAATTATATGTTACTTTGGGGTGTGAGGGAACATTGGGGTCATGGTTTATGCTCTTGCCTATGACTCCTCCACCCTTTGAGCTATGCACAAGTTTGGGCAGAAGCCAAAACAGAGCTTGGATAAGATCAGCCTCCAGCTCTACTAGCAAGACTCTGAACTGTCCTTCCCTTGAAAGATCTTGGGTATGTTGTTCCTTGGATCCTGAGAAGTTCAGACAGCTAAAAGGAACAGGCTATTTCTAAACTTCTCTGTTAGATTCAAAGCAAGAATTGAACTGACTCTTGCTTAGTCTAAGAGCTGGCTTTACCCATGTAATTTAATTATCAAAAGTGAAAGGGGGGGGAGGTTTAGACAAAGAGTATTTTCCAGTTGTCCTTCCTCACAAGACTGGAAATGCAAACATATTTGCTTAATCACATAATTATTCTGTGGAAGGATCATGTGCTCCAGTGATTTTCAATAAGGAGGTATTTCGCATTAAGAATTTCCCCTCTGATTAGTACATGAATGTTGTACTTCTGAAATATTTTTTTTTGTTTCCCCCTAGCATTTAAAAGTTTTTCTTCTCGCTGAAATGTTTACCTCTTTCACTTTCTCATCTCCTATCTCTGTCTCCTGAGTTTCATGTCCAATAAAAGCAAAGTACCCAGGCCTACAGAACAGCTGAATGCCGAAGACTAGGGTCAGAGGCCAAAGGGTTGCTTGTAAGGTCAGATTCCTCAAATGCTCTCCTAAGCCTGTATCAGGTTTTGATCTTGTAAAAAGTATGTGTGCACACATGACTTACCAAAGCATTTTAAGTTAAGTTTCTAACACTTTTGATAACTGAAGATTTTCCCCTAACGTTATCTGGCTCTATTCCACAAATTCTTTTCAAAAAGCCCCAGTCTTCCCTGAATCAAAACACCTACAGGGAATTCTCTTGAGCAAGAGCTGAATCAGCACTGCTCAATCAACTTGATTGTAAAGCTAAGAGAACCCACACAGGCATGAACTACTCTGTATTCATGTAAGTGTATTTTGATGTACATTACTGAAAAATCTGTCAATAAAGTGATGTGCAGGTAACTAGGAATTTGCAATAGGGTACAATGGTTGCTGTACCTATGGCATTATCTTTCTGCTCTGGCTTGCCATATCGTGCAACTAGGTAAATATTTAATTGCACATACATGTTTCTACAGCTTTCGGGAACTAAACTCTTTTTTTGGAACAAGCAGACATACATGCTACTCTCTTTTATCATAAAATGTAAGGCTATTAACAAGGGACTTTTAGGATATTTACAGAGAACCACTTTTTATTTGATTAAAAGCATGCATTTACTTCCTGCAGCCCAAATATTTTCCTTAATGATTACACTTCTCTTGCTAGACACACTACCTTTTCCATGCATTGGACTTACTTGAAAATTTGAATACTTCTTCCAGGCAGCATGTCAATTGTTTTTGAGTGCTATAGTGCAAGCAGTTGTGCATGTGGCCTCAGGCATCTATCTCACATCCTACTGCAATTATGTTAATGGAGTAATGTTTCACAGTTTCTCACATCCATTTTTACATGCTATTGTGACAATCTGTATGCTTTAAAGAAATAGATATTAATATTGGGCAAGGCAAGGGTGATGTTATCTCTAAGAAATAGTTGGAATGTTTCTGGCATTTGTCCAGCCTCCCAGGACTGGAACTGAAGACACTTTGGTTTGTCACCATATTATTCTGTGGAAGGATCATGGGCTCGCTAGGTTTTTTTTTTTTAATGAAGTATTTGTGGCACAGAATCATGGATTTTAACACAGGAGAAAGAAAGAAAGAAAGAAAGAAAGAAAGAAAGAAAGAAAGAAAGAAAGAAAGAAAGAAAGAAAGAAAGAAAGCATTTCAAGTATAGATACATCATAGGATGCTAAGAATTTTTTGAATTGGGAGGGTGTCCAACAAAGAAATATTTGCATGAATAGTGGACAAAGACCAAGAAATTATAAAGTGCATAAAATGCAGAAAGCTCAAAACATTTAAGTCACATAATAAGAAATGGAAGTGTATTACATCTGGTTGTTCAAAGTAAAAGAAATAGGAAAAGAAATTCAGGAAGCAGGGTTTATTTTCAGCTCAAAAACTTTATAGAGATTTGTTCGTATACACCAGCACATCATTCTTTAAAGATGCTACATCCGAAGTCAGAATGCCCTTGATGCTGTTCAAACTCTGAAAGGAAACAAATGAGAAGAGTAGTCACCCCAAAATGTTGATGGACTTCAGTTCCTGAGGCTCCAGTCAGCGATTCAGGAAGTTGAAGTATAACAACATCTGGCGACCCAATGCTGATAATCAGTGCTTTAGACAGTGAACGCTCCTCTGCCGTTCCATTCAAGCCATGGAATTTCTTTGAAGGCTGTGCTTTTCCCTTCTCCAGCTCCACTTTTGTTTTCATTTTTTCCCACTTTAAACTGGGGCAACTATAAAGAATTCTAATCTGGTCCCTGAAGTGCTAAAATTCAGTTCGGGCGCATGTTCACTAATTGCTCCAATACCCTAAGTCAGAAGTCCTCTGCCCATCTGTTTTCTTGCAATCACTGGTAATTGAGTGAGTGGAGGTTTATAATTAAAAGCAGCAAGCTTGAGATTTAATCATTGAAAGATAGAATTTAAGGATCAGATGGTGTCACATTCAGCTCGTATTCGTTCTTTACTGCTTGTTCTTGCAATTAAAAATACTGAACAGAGGAAAAAAACAGATCATTTCACGTCAGCTTTAAAAAGCTTGGGAATAAATAACTATAGATTTCCAAATTTGAGAAAAGGGTTTTCCAGACAAAATCCATGACTTGAAATCAATGAACACTTTCCCTGCTTAATTTTTCTAAAAAGGAAAATCTTTTAGTGTAAGTTGCCAGGCTGTGAACTATGTACACACAGCTGCAATGACTCTGTTCCCAAGAGGAGGATTCAAAGGATCTCTTTTTTTTAAACTACATCAAGATAACATTTCTTGCATTACAAGCCAAATTTAAACATGAGCCTTACTTTAATTTCAGGAGTATTTTTACTGAAATGGAATCAATTTTGGGGATTCCCACAATCTAAGAAAGGTCTTGTTCCCATGACCAAATGGGTGAGTTGTGAATGTAAGGAAGAAAAACATTTTAGATCAGGACACGCTAGTGCCATACTTTGCCTCCAAGTAACCAACCAGATGCCCCTGGAAAATTCACAAACAGAACAGAGAAGACATTCCCTCCTGTTTGCCTTTTGCATTTGGTGACCTTTACAAATGGCTTTTCTTGTGTGCACTGCTTATATATCTGTCCTCAAGGCACCACATTTCCCAAGTACTCAAGTCACACTATATTGTCGCTAGGAAAATTCCATTCCCTTCCCTCGCCCCCTAGTCTCTCCGCATTAAGGGTTATCCACTACATCTGTCAGTACTGTGACGGGGAAAAAAGGATGTGTGGGTGTTAGGCATATTTAATGAACAGTACCTGTGACATTATTTCTGGTTAATGACCATTTGCACAACCGTGTTCATGAGACTTGCTGCACCTTTTAAAATGTATTTCTTTTTCTTTTCTTTTTTTACTCCTTTAAACAGTACAGCGGGAATCCATTGCCATTCACCTCTAAGGCCAGCTGAACATGTATAGGTTTGAGCTATAGGCAGCTCTCTACTGGAGCACAAAAGGGCAGGATCACTTAGGTAACCATTAGAGAGTCAAACACACACACACAGACAGACAAAATCCTGCACTTTGGGAGCCTTTTGCATTGAAAGGAAAAGTGCTTTGAAGGCTGCCTGCTTGTCACACCCACATTGTACCCCTTCAATGATTTTTAAAAAGGTAACAGAGAGGTGTATAACAACTCCTTCCCACGCAACAGGGGGCTTATCTCCCATGATCATTTCTTTCAATTACAAGCCATGAGAAGGTTGCAGATTTGTATACAATATACAGTAAAATTTCAGATGAATGAAAAAAAATTAATAAATCTTATTATTAAATATTATTTATTAAATTAATTCATTAAGTAGCAATTTCATTCTACATTCTCAAATGAATTTGCAAGTTCTTAAATTCAAAATTCAAACTACTAATTGCCAGAAATTGCAGCACAGGAAAGACATTTCATGTTGCAGTTTTGAATTTTTGGTTAAATTCCTCTACATGCACAGCAGAAGTTCAGGGATTCACAGAAAAGAATAGCTTCAATTTTTCCAAAATAGCCCACCCCTTTTCTTGTTAACTGCCACTTACAGTCTCAACAACTCACTCTGAGACATTGGTAGTAGAAAGACTGAAAGTCGCTCTGAGACATTGGTAGTAGAAAGACTAAAAGTGTTTCATTACTTACAGTTGTGAACATATAAATACCATGTTTCCCCGAAAATAAGACAGGGTCTTATAGTAATTTTTGCTCCAAAAAACACATTAGGGCTTATTTTCAGGGGATGTTTTATTTTTTTCATGTACAACAATCTACATTTATTCAAATACAGTCATGTCATCTTCTTCTGGTTGCTGCACAATGGTGGAGGGTGGGGTTTCACTTAACTAGGGCTTATTTTTGGGGTAGGGCTTATATTACAAGCATCGTGAAAAATCATACTAGGACTTATTTTCAGGTTAGGTCTTATTTTCGGAGAAACAGGGTAGCAAATTAACAAATATGACAGCTTTCAGCAACAAACCTCAACAGACTCTAGAGAAACAGCTCTTAGCAGAGAGACAGGCCTCTCTTTTGAATTTAGAGGCAGGAGGGGATGATTGGCTATTGCCAGACAGATTGACAGTCACCTCAGTTCAGAAAGGACCATCCCAGCCACACCTCCTCCAGGCAGCATGTGAGATTATAAAAAACACCAATAGTGTTTTTTATAATCGGTGGGTAATTTTACTTCGGTGGGTAATTACAGAAATGAATGAGGAGCCTGATGGATGTTTGCTCTAACAGATGAAAAATTTGTTAAGACAAGTACATTCTCTGTTTCTTTTTATTGACTAAAGAAGAGTTTTATGCATAATTAATATTGAAGGAACAGGGGTTGCAACTCCCATAAAACAATGGTATTTTTAAATTAAACCTGGTCTCTTCACGTTTGAAAAGCAAGATGGAACATACAAAGTTCAAACATGCCTAAGTCACAAATAATCTATAACCTGTCTAGTTGCCCATGCCTTTTTACTGCTGAAAATGTCTTATGCCACTGTGAGATAGATGGACGAGGTCTCTCAAATGGCAGAACAAAAAGCAGAGCACTGAGGCCAAGATAATGTTTTTCCCCCCAAAATTCAGATTACCATGAAAGCCTTTCTTTATAGAACTTGACAACATTCATTGAGATGTAAGACATGATACATTTAAATGTTCCCATTTTTGATGCAGTGTTGAAATGTACAGTTAGATATTCCAAAAGAGTGAATGACTCACTTGTTCATTACAGTTTTGCTACAGCAAAAGTAAACCATGGAAATATAGTGCTGTTCTTTTCTTTTGAAATGCAAACTATTTCTATTTTGGTATTATCAGCTGTGCTGAATTATGCCTTGGATAACAGCAGGGCCACATCATCAGTCGGTCTCTCATTTCATTTTGTCGTATCACCTATGCTGATACTTGCACAGTTGCAAACCAGATGCTTCAAGCGCAGTTTAAGAATTATGCACATATGAAAGCAGACCAGGTGGCCATATTATGCTGTAAACTGTGGCATTATATAGCTTATCAACAGGTATAGGTTTGGGGTATGCTCAGCTATTGAAGTCAGAGGTTAATCTCAACAGCTAAGGATTAATCATTCCATGGCCACCATCTGAATCACCATCTTATGTCTCTTTCGAGAAAAGAAGAGATCCAGCAAGTTTCAGTCACTTATATCCAGCCAATGTCAGGGTTCCATTGGTGCCTCCAAATGCCAACAGAAAGCATTTTCTTCTTTTCCTCCTTTCCACCAGATCCCCAAGCAGATCCTACATCACAGATTCTCCAGCCTCCACCTGTCTGAGATACCATTCTGTGTTCCTCTTTTGCATTCCATCCACAAGCAAGGGAGAAAAGGAATAAAGCTGGGTTCCCAACTGGCAGTTTCAGCAGAAGTGAATGATTTCTGAGCCATGGCCATATCATTTATGTTACCCAACCACAGAAAAATCAAGGTTGAGATTCAGCAGCCAAATCCCTTCTACATATCATGAGGGCAAATATGATCATTCACCTGTATACTATCTTCCATTATTTTGTAAAATCCATGCATGTAAAAACAGAAGCAGCAGCAACAAAATACTAGTGTATTAGAGTGATCTCTCTTAAGTGTCAAAACACAGTAGCTGAAATCCTGTTGCTTGATTCAGTAAATTGCACTAGAGTATGCCCACTGAATCAGTGGGCATTTGGTGAGTCAATTTCTCCATAAGTTCCATTGATTCAGATGGACCAACTCCAGTTGCAACTAACTTTAGCATAGCAAGTTACAACTAAAGTAGGTCCATTTTTAATTACTAATTTATTGTGGGTTTTGTTTCATCTGTTCTAGTATTGTGAGCCTCCTTGGATCCCTTCACAATGAGATAGGTGGCCTACAGATAATACAAACTAAGTAAATAAATAAACTCACTCACAGAGAAGTTGGCTCACCAAATCCCCAGTGATTCAAGTCAGTATGACTTTCTACACTAAGCAATAGGATTTCTACCAGAGTGAAAAACCTACCCAAAGAAGAGTTATTTTGCTTATCTATCTCACTGCCATACAAATATTTACACTTTTGTCCTCTTCAACTAAAAGTGGCTGAGGGAAATATATGAGACAAGAGTGTGAGCAAAACAGAATTATTCTATTTCCTTTTCTTGGCACCTACTTGGGACATTCCAAGGGAGACAGATATGCCTGAAAAGAGAGAATGTTTTTGCTCTGCATGGCCTCCCTTTCTTCTTGATTTCCTGAGCTATTTCAAGGAGAAACTCAGGAGGAAAGGTAGATGAAAGTCCAAGCAAATAAAAGAGTACTGTCTCAAATCACCCTTCGGGTGCAGGAAGAAAGCCATGAAGGAGCAGATTGGCAAAAAGGCACATAACATATGCCACAGCTGCCCACTTACAGGGCATAATCATCAGCTGCCGTCAAGTCTATTCTGACTTACGGATACATTTTCCAAGGTTTTCCACATAGAAAGTACTCAGATGTTATTTACCATTCATTTCTTTTGGGGGCTCTGCAGGATGATGCAGCTTGCCCATGACCACCCCTCCCTTTTTTTTCTGGAAAAAAGGCTTATTTTTAATAGGGACTCCGGCCTGGGGCTTGGGACTCGGTACCAAAGACTCTGACTCGAGACTCAGACCCAAAGACTTGCTAACATCCCTAGAAATTCCAGTCAAAAACATTAGTATAAGTCTTTTGGTATTTAGTCAGTATGCAGTTGTACTCAAGAGACTTTACTAGTTTTTATTTACTGCAAACATGAAATCTAGGATAATACTGTGCAGACACTATAGCTTAAAAGAAGTTGACTGCTCACAAGTCTATTAAGGAAAATAATTGACTACATTAAAGAATAATGCACAAGCACCTACACATTAGCAGCCTGGCGCTTCTCCTGCCTCAATATTAAAGCCTTTCAAATACCCTAGCATGTGTTATATTGTACTTTGCTAGCACATTACTAAGCACTTGTTTTTCTATGCAGCCATAGGATGTGCTTGTTAGGTCTCTTTTCAAAGGTCACATTTTCACATATTTTAGTTTTCTAAAAATAATTTTAGGACAAAAAACCTACAATCATACCAAATTAATATCAAACATTATTTCATGTGTGTATTTGACTAAAGTGACCAAACATGATTGGCTAAAAACATGGGTAACTTCAGGTATGGTGAGAAAGACAGAACTTTCTGATGGAAGATCTTATGGAAGAAAGTTCTGTCTTTCTCACCATACCACAGGTTATCCAAGTTTTTAGCCAATCATGTTTGGTCAGTTTGGGCAAAGAATAAAAACTGCCTGCAGATAAATAGCCTGGGATCCTTTCCATGATGACAAGGTTTTGTCCATCACTTGGGCCATGTAAGAATATTTCTGACCTCAATCTGCATGGTTACAAGAATGGCAGGATTAGGCAGGGAACCACTCTGTGTGTGCGTGCAAGGAAAGGTTTGTTAGAACATCTACACTTTTGATCAGAGCTCCACTGCCACTGAACAAGCTGTAGCCCAAACTTGGGCAGATCTGTCAGAAGAGTCCTATGTAGCACAAGGAGACTCTGTGGAAACAGGAACAAGGTAGCCTGATTCAAGTTCAGAATTCCTTGGACAGAGCTAGGAAAAGTGGTCATGCTTGCTGCCAAAATTCTGGAACCTACTGATCAGAAAAACTAACCTTTCTAAAAACTAACCTCTGTCCTTGTCAATGCCTCTGGTGCATTCAAGTGGTGAATCTTGAATACAATGTCCAAATATGACAGGAACTACCTTTTTCTTAATTTATGTAGGTTGTAATATTTTGATTAATGAGGATAATTGTTTTGTTGTGAATGGATCTAAGAAAGAGATAATTAATGGGTCTCAGAAAAAGATAAATTATTGTCTAGATTTGACATTACATCCTAGCTCTTCAACTGTCTTAACAAATGAATGAAGAATCGATGACCATATTTGAGCCTGTCTGAGAGATTGCTCACAGAAAATATTTTACAGTCAGTGGCATAAGGAAGCTACGTTGAGGCATCACAATTTCTTACTATGATAACATATATTCATCTCATTTACTTGCCTTGAAAGGAAAATGCCATTAAAACACTTAGCATCTACCGCAGACAACTCAGTCAGGTGAATAGACTCCTGCTGACTGAGAAAGGAGAAAAAAGAATTGCAGATCTGTGCCCACAGAATACCTCTAGGCTTAAATGCAGCTGCTCTGTTTTCAGCTATCTCCTGGCTGACCATCCTCCCTAGCAGGAGGACTTTACAGTGTTACTAACCACAGCAGGCAAGAAGCAAGCTGAGTGGCTTTGGGCTTCAGGAGCTGTTGCCTTACTCTGACCTGGTACACCTAAAAGGTATAGTCGCCATTTGTGAATGAGGACCTGAAAACCTTCCCAGTAAAAACCAATGCAGGGCTGGCTTAGGATAGGATTATCAGTTTGTTTAATGCTAAAACAAGAAAATATAAAGGAAAGCCTTTACCCACTTAACTAAGAATTAGTCCCATTGTACTCAGTATTCTAAGTAGAGATACATAGAACTACACTGTTAACATTACTTTGTTGAAAAGACAAGCACAAAATAATAGCCCCAGGGAATAATTCTTAAAATACCCCAGGAACAGCACATACAGAAGGAAAAAATAGTAGATTTGGTGAACACTACACTTTGGCCAATATTTTTACCATGCTAATTTAAAACACAGAAGAACTCACTCATGTTCCTGCAAATGTAATCTCCCATCATTTTTTCAAAGAAGTAGCCATGTTAGTCTGTCAAAGCATGTTGGCAAAAGAAAAAAAAAGAGGAAGAGGAAAGGAGAAGGGGGGGGGGAATCTACAAAATACTACAGCCCTTTAGAGGCTAACAGATTTCTTACAAATCTCACACTGAAATAAAATTCTTTTGTCTTTAAAATGCTACAATATATGTTTTCTCTCTTTTGCCAAAATTTTAAAAGGGAAATGTTCGTTAATCCAACCTTTTTTGTATTTTCTACTGCTCTGGAACAGTCATACCATCTATCCTGTAACTATTTCTAAGACAACTTCATTAAAGTTCTCTGAAAGCCAAATATATCGCTGGTAGCTCAATGCCTGCAGAGATTATTTGGAGCTGCACTACTCTTTGCATACATATTTCAACCCATCTTGAGCCCTTCTAAAGGTAAAGGAAGACAAAGAGTTCAAAAGAAAAATGTTTATTATGGCAGCATGTAATTTTAAGACATCTAGGCAAAATGATCAGTCTCTGACAGATCCAATAGGACTTGTTATGCAGCACTTTTTAGAAACTGCTGGCTTCGTTCCGTGTGAACCTGTCAAAAGTTAACGGGAATTTCCACCTTTCTGTGGAGTGCTTGTTTTTTCCACACAACTCACCCCTGCATTTCCAGGCTTCTAAATAAACACTGCAGCAGCTGTTCACTTGAGAAATATAAAAACAGAGCTTTCTATAAAAAGACCACTTCTTATATTAGTCACTCTATCTTCATGGCATAACCTGGTAGGTTTATCTTTAACAGCTGCCTTACACTGACTACCAGGCACTGTAATTCAGAACAGCTGACTTCATAAAAAACAGAAAGAATGTAGCTTTTAGAACCTAGCAGTAGCATTAATAAAATGGGTAAGCACATTTTTCAGTGGGCTGAAATCATGATTTTGAAAGTTTTTGAGAGGAAAGTTGTGCTCCAATGCCTTGTCTACAGCAGGGTTGACCAAGATAGCCAGTGGTGAAGGATGCTGAAAAACTGCAATTCAATAACCATGTTGCCTACCCTGGTCTACAACTTTTGGCAAAGCACTCTTTAAACTCAAGAGCCAATCCCACAATTTGAAGCACTTCTACTTTTGTAGTGCAACACTGTGGCATTGCTTTTGTCCCTCAATTACACCCCACAGGTTTCACTTATTGAGGAACAGCTTCCCATTTCCAGTGTATGTCCACACTCACCAGCAAATATTTAGTTATTATAGTAGTGCCTTAAAGGCAATTAGTAGTCCGACCTAGAGAAGAACTGAACACATTGCTGAAGGATGACTCAACACATATTTAAGTGTTACAGATTCAATGGGTATATTCTAGTTTTTGTTGTTTAGTCGTTAAGTCGTGTCCAACTCTTCGTGACCCCATGGACCAGAGCACGCCAGGCCCTCCTGTCTTCCACTGCCTCCCGGAGTTGGGTCAAATTCATGTTGGTAGCTTCGATGACACTGTCCAACCATCTCATCCTCTGTCGTCCCCTTCTCCTCTTGCCTTCACACTTTCCCAACATCAGGGTCTTTTCTGGGGAGTCTTCTCTTCTCATGAGATGGCCAAAGTATTGGAGCCTCGGCTTCAGGATCTGTCCTTCCAGTGAGCACTCAGGGTTGATTTCCTTCAAAATGGATAGGTTTGATCTCCTTGCAGTCCAGGGGACTCTCAGGAGTCTATTCTATTCTATTCTAGTTAGGTGTATCTATTAGATTCAGGTTATTATAACTGAAACTGATAGTCTGCAGTAGCTCCTTAAGTGTGCATTCTTTGTTAGGTTAGTCACAACACAGCAAACTCAGTAGGAATGTAATGTGGCGACAGGATCAAATCCAATATTACACCTACCTAGAGTTCATGGATTTAAATTGACCTAATCTAAAGGCAGCTGGCTGGATAACTCAGTGGTTTAGGTCTCTGGCTGCAAATTCCTCTGGTTGGGAGTTCAATTCCCCATTGTGCTTTCTGCAAGCAGAGCCAGCCTGTGTGACCTTGGACAAGCTGCACAGTCTCAGGGCAACCCCAGAAGAAGGGAATGGTAAACTGCTTCTGAGTACTCTCTACCTGGGAAACCCTGAAAATTTTTCACCATTTGGCATCAGAATGTTGGTACTTCCATGTATAGTGTAGGGAATGATCACACACTACCCTGGAACTATGGACACGCACTAAGAGAAGAGCAACAACAGAGCTTAAATTATCACTGCAAACCCAAGTAACCCTTCCTTTCTACTAATAGGAACTTATTTGAAACCTACTTTTCAATCACAGCTGCTACGATTACTGTGTCTGTAATCTTCCCAGGGTCCGAAAAAATATGTGAGTTATACTCTGTAACAGAGATGAGCATGCAGACCTCCAAATAACATTGGATTGCACACACCCCATCGTCTCCTGCCATTGGCTGTGATGTCTAGGGCTAATTGGAATCTGAGTTCAATAACATCTGTGTTGAACTGTGTTTTTAGTATTGCTTGTGTTTCCCATTTCTAAGAGGGATCTTTTGTTTGTTCCTTTTTAATATTTCTATACTTAATGTTTTCAGCTTTAAATATCGCCTTTTGATGATGTACGCCACCTTTGTATACTCATTGTTTTGTTCTTAAATATTGTCTTTAAATGCTGTAAGCTGCCTTAGGTCCTTTTCTAAGGAGAAAAGTGGGGTAAAAATATTTAAATAACTAAATATGAAAAGCCATATATTTCCTGCCTCTGTTCAGGAATTCAATTAGTTCAGCTGCGTAGACATAGGCATGGCACAGGTTAGCTAAAGCAGAGTTTACTACTCTGAGTCTTTCTGCCAGTTGTGAGCTGGCTGGCTGGAAGAAGCAAAATTATTGTCACTCCCTGAGTGATGCAGAGACACCACACATTCCAGATTAGAAGAGTAGGATGGCAGTGAATTTGGTTGCAACTACAGAAAGATGCTGGAGCCTTGTCTGTGCTGCAAACAAGCTTTCATTAGTATACTGTCTGAAACACAGATGGCACAGGCCTGGTAGGAGGGGGAAATTTGATGTTCAAAATGTTTCTGCCTATCTTTTAACTTAGCTTTCCAACTACTGCTATGGAAACCTATGTGACACTGTTGCCTCTTTCTTTTGTGTAGAAAGAAAAGGGGGTGAAGATGGAGAGCTCATTTTCAGCTCATCTAAAGCTCACAATTTTATTACAGTATTAAAACTTAACATTATTTTACTGTGTACTCTAAAATTAAAGTTTTGCATTCTGTTTTCAACTAAGTTGGGTTTTACTGCCTCCAATCTAACTATATTTATCTTGACTAAGGAAGCAATGACATGCCTGATAAGATGAAACTCTTAGCCCTCATGCAGCTGGAGGAGTCATTTAGTCCATTCAGTGATAGAATTAATAGAGAAATAGATCCTCAAGGTAGACTTTTTATGGCATTGTTTCCCAAAGAGTTGTAAACAATGTTCCGAAGGTTCAGCCACTTGACAAAAAAAGCAGCTGTGAGCAAAATTCTCCGAACAAAACTACACTTTTTTGCCACTGGCTTCTTTATTGTTCAGCTAACATAGCATATTGGGACCAAAATAAAATAAAATACAAAATGTCCATGCCATTTTTCTGTGAGCCACATACTGAGAAGGAGAAACAGTGAATTCTAGTTATCAATAAGTTGGTCTTAGGGGAATGGCAGGAGAAGAGACTGGAATTCTCAGTGTCTCTGAGAGATCTGCACAAAACCCTCTCACTCCCTATCCTAATGTGTTGCTAGCCCTCACTTGTTTTCTTTGAGCATTTTGCAACTCTAAACTATGACTCCCATTTCTCCTCCTCCTCCTCCTCCATCTCCTTACAGTAGTACTACCAGTGACAAGAGATTCTAACTATGCTTTCTGTCTGGAGACAGCAGTGCACAAACATTTTTATCCTGCCTTCATGACTTTCCAGGAGCTACAATCCCATTCACTCCAAGTCACTACTTGGACAGCTGTACAGAGGAAACAGAATGAAGGGGGAAATTTTTTTGTTCTTAGACTATACATAAGATCATGGTTAAAGCTCAAATTACACACTCCTAATTGGGTCTGATGTTGTATATCAGTTAATAGGATAGTCATCCCATTGAAAAAATCTTAGCTGATTAATTAAATGAGTTTTGGTTAATTAACTGCATAATTAATTTATTGAATCTACATTAATTTATACCTCTGTGCTAAGAGAAAAGCATAATTTCTTTGTTCCTAGATAATACCTACAAACACAGGAAACTGTCTCATATTAAGACAGGCCATTGGTCTGGAACTGCTCCATAGCCCAACATTTTTAGCACTGAACAGCTGTAGCTCTCAGGGGTTTCAGGCAGTTTTTACAGACTTATCTGGAGAAGCTGGGGACTGAACTTGGGATTTCCTGTGTGCAAATCATGTGGTTTACCACTTAGCTAAGCCATCTCATTCCCTCATACAGTATAATGCAGTAGGCATTCTTTTAGAAGAGGCATCCCTCTTTCTTATAACAAGAGAAAAGAATGCCTCTTCCAAGATGCTGCTTGCCACTTGAAATTTTTAATAAGTACAGTGGTGCCTCGCAAGACGAATGCCTCGCGCAACGAAAAACTCGCAAGACGAAAGCGTTTTGCGATTTTTTTGGTGACTCGCAAGACGATTTTTTCTATGGCCGTGCTTCGCAAGACGAATTTTTTTCCTTTTTCCCCCTTAAATTTCAATGCATTCCTATGGGAAACCGCGCGCTTCGCAAGACGAAATTTTCGCAATACGACACGACTCGCAGAACGAATTATTTTCGTCTTGCGAGGCATCACTGTACTATAATTTACTGGTTGATTAATTTGGGGAATCACTTCAGTCAGTAATGTGTTAGATTAATTATTAATTCTTGCAAAATACTGCAGCCCTAATTGTTAACCCTTTCTTTACTATGGTAACCTCTAAGCCTGATGTTCTTCAAACAACTCCATACTTTTCCCCCTCACCTTTAACATGAATATCTGGAAAACCTTAACAGTTAGAGCAGTACAACAATGGAACCAATTACCTTGGGAAGTGGTGAGCACTCCAACGCTTGAGGCATTCAAAAGAAAATTGGACAACCATCAGTCGGATCTGCTTTGATTTGGATTCCTGCATTGAGCAGCGGGTTGGGTTCGATGGCCTTATAGGCCCTTTCCAACTCAATTATATTCTATGATTCTTAGCCTTTTTCATTGTTTCTTTTTAATCTCTGCTTTTAACAGCTTTTCCAATAGCAAGTAAAGGCTATGACCAAACATGTTATAAACATAGTAGCAAATGTGTAGCAGATATGATATAATAAGAGATAGGATGTTCGTATCCCTGGAGATATGAATATGAATATCAGCACCAGAGGTGCCTGTGAAAGCTGGACCCTCCCCCCAGAACCGGCCAGTCCACTTACTGCTTGCTGGGCAGCCCGCACAGCCATCAACATTCGTGTTGTGCCAATCGCGGAAGAAGCCTGGCTAGCACTTCCCTGCCTCCCTGCACAGCCAACTGCTTAGCAGCTGAGTAGGGAGACTCATCATCCCACCTCTTTGTTGGAGTGGTCAGCTGTGTAGGGAGGCAGGGAAGCACCGGTTGGGCTACTTCTGTGATTGGCATAACACAAATGACAACAGCCACGTTCGTAACAAGCAGTAAGTCGACCAGCCAGTTTTTTTGGGGGGGAGGGTCCAGTTTCCTCAGGCAGCTGTGGTGCCAATATTCGTATTCGTATCCCCAGGGATATGAATACGAATATTCCATCTCTAGACGTAACTTGTTGCTTGCACTTGATGCTCCTATGAACATTCACTGTGGACTAAACTCCATTCAGCTAAATTCTATTTTATTCCCAACTACAGTAAACCAATGCCACTTGCTGGTCAGTGCAAGTCCCACTGATGCCAACAGGTCTACTCTGATTGAATGCTTGATTGATCGATCTGACTAACTAATTAATTAATTATGTGATGTCAAGTTTATTCTGATTTACGGTGACCCCAGAGCTTTCCAGGCATAAAGTACTCAGAAGCGGCTTACTAGTTTCTACATGGCTGAACAAGCAGGCTGTTCTGCTGGGAAGCACAGTGAAGAGTCGGAACTCCCAATACCTGTGTTGGCAGCTAGGTACTTCATCCCCACTGAGCTATCCACCCAGCAGGTCTACCATAGTTAAGACTAAAGTTATTCTGTTTCTAAACTAGTATCTGGTGTCACTAATGGAATGGAAGAGAGCAGACTGAAGCTTAATCCAAACAAGATCGAGGTGCTGTTGAACAATCTAAAGGAGGATCATATGGATCCAATTTGTGCTGGACGGGGTTGTACTCCCATTGAAAACCCAGGCTCACAACTTGGGTGTACTCCTGAACTCACCCTGAACTTATGTCCAGGTTTCAGCAGTGGTGAAGAGTTCATTTGTAAGGTTGAAGCTAGTGTGCTGAGCTGTGCCAATTTCTGGAGATGTCCAATTTGGCTGCGATGACACATGCTTTAGTTACATCCTGCTTGGATTACTATAACATGCTGTGTGTGTTACAGGACACTTTACACAGAAGCTGCTTGTGAAAAATGTCCAGAAACTTCAGCTAGCCAAAAATACTGTAGCCAGTTGGTTGACAGGGGCCAATTACAGGGAGCACATAACTCCCATTAGAACAGTTTCACTGGCTGCTGGTCTGCTTCCAGGCCCAACTCAAAGTGCTGGTTATTATCTATAAATCCCTATATAGCTTAGGTCCAGGATATCTAAACAACTATATCTCCAAACATGAGTCTCATCAGTTTTTAAGATCTTCAGGGGAGGTTCTTCTCTTGGTTTTATCACCCTCACAGCTGCATATGGTGAGGACATGAGAGACTGCCCCCTCAGTTGCTGCTCGCTTTTTAAAGTAATAACTTGTTGTGCTTTTAGTTGACTTGCCTTTTAATAATTTACTAATTGCTTTGAGTCCCTTCACTAAGAGAAAGGTGGCTGGCTAAATAAAGAAATGAATGAATGAATAAATGAAATAGGACAAAACTTATTTACTTTCTTGCAACATTTTGAGCAAAGTGATGCTCAAGATGTTGCAACAAAGCCTTTTGCCTTGTATGGAGTGAGAAATGCCTAACGTTCAAGGTGGACTCCAAAAAGGAAGAGGCACTCAAGATCATATTGCAAATATCCACTGTCTACTGAAGCACACCAGAGAATTTCAGAAGACCAGTCTATGCTTTATAGACTACAGCAAAGCCTTTGACTGTGTGGATCATGAGAAATTATAGGTTGTTCTGAAAGTATTGGGTGTGCCTCAGCAATTGTTTGTCCTGGTGCGTAGCCTGTATTGTGGACTACTGTTAGAACAGAATATTGGAGACAGAATCGTTCCTCTAGGCAAAGATGTCAGACAAGGGTGCATTTTATTCCCTTATCTGTTAAATATGCATTCAGAACATATATGGAAAGCCAGACTAGATTTATATGGAGGAGGAATGGAAACTGGTGGAAGAAACATCAATACTTTAAGATATGCAGATAACACCATTATACTGGCAGAAGGCAACAATGATTTGAAATGATTTTTTAGTGCCAAAGCAGCACTGCAGCTGAACATTAAGATCAAAATTATGACTACACAAGAACTCCATAGCTTTAACAATAACAATGAAGAAAACGAAACAGTAAGAGATTTTGTATACCTTGGTTCTATCATCATACCAAACAAAGATTGCAGCCAAGAAATCAGAGTTTTGGAAGAGCAGCAATGAAGGAATTAGAAAGATCATAAAGTGTAAGGATATGTCACTGGAGACCAAGAGCAAGATCATCCACATTTTTGTATTCTCAATCACAAATATATGGATGTGAAAGCTGGACAATAAAGACAGCTAACAGGAAAAAATTGATTTGTTTGAAAAATGGTGCTGGAGGAGAGCTTTGTTAATATACTGGACTGCCAGAAAGAAGAACAAGCGGGTCCTAGATCAAATCAAGCCTGAACTATCTCTGGTGGCAATCTTGAAACTGAGGCTGTCCTACTTTGGGCACATCATGAGAAGACAGGATTCTCTGAAAATGACAATAATGCTGGGAAATGTTGAAGGCAGTGGGAAAAGAGGAAGACCAAATATGAGATGGACTGACTCCCTAAGGATCCACACAGTTTACAAGAACTGAGCACAGCTGTTTGAGGATAAGTGTGAGGAGGAATACACCAATGCTGGGGCCTCAATGGGCAGAACCTCGCCCTTTCCTCTGAGCCAGGAGAATTTGAGATTATTATTATTATTATTATTATTATTTATTTCATTTATACCCCGCCTATCTGGTCTTGCGACCACTCTAGGCGGCTTCCAAGCAACATAAAACAACAGATAAAATCACAAAATTATTACAAAAACAATTTCCATAACAATTATAAAACAAAAAATAAAGATAAATAGAAAAGGTAAAAAGATCAGGTATTGACTGGAGGGAAGGCCTGTATAAACATCCATGTTTTAATTGATTTTTAAAGATACCCAGCGTAGGGGCGGCACGAATCTCCGGAGGAAGATTATTCCAGAGGCGAGAAGCCACCGCCGAGAAGGCCCGATTTCTTGTTCTTTCCCTACGGGCCTCCCTCGGTGTCAAGCTCCTCAGCCTCACCTCCTGACTCGCACGGGTGATCCGGGTAGACCTTGGTGGGAGTAGGCGTTCCGCCAAATATCGAGGTCCTAAACCGTTTAGGGCCTTATAAGTAAGCATTAAAACTTTAAAGTCAATGCGGAACCGAATGGGCAGCCAATGCAATGCGGCCAGAATAGGAGAGATATGCTGGTATTTTCTCACTCCACTAAGGAGTCTGGCCGCCGCATTCTGCACCACCTGAAGTTTCCGCATCAACCTCAAAGGCAGCCCCACGTAGAGCGCGTTACAGTGGTCTAATCTTGAGATTATGAGCGCATGCACCAAGGTAGTGAGCGCCCCCATATCAAGGTAGGGCTGCAGCCGGGCAATCCGCCAAAGATGGAAAAAGGCGGAGCGGACTACCGACGCCACCTGCGTTTCCATGGTGAGCGCCGGGTCCAGATGGATCCCCAAGCTGCGAACTCCACTCTTAGCAGCCAAGGCCACCCCCCCCAAGCGAGAGAGAGTCATCCAAGCCGCCAACCACAGGGGCACCCACCCTCAGAACCTCGGTCTTGTCCGGGTTCAGCCTCAGCCCATTTTCCTGCATCCATTGCAATACAGTCCCCAGGCAGCGCTGAAGGGACAGGACGGCATCACCTGCAGTTGGTAAAAAGGAGATGTAGATCTGGATGTCATCAGCATATTGATGACACGATGCTCCACACCCCCTGATGACCCGACCCAGCGGCCTCATATAGATATTAAACAGCATTGGGGAGATAATCGACCCCTGTGGAACCCCACAATTGATACTCCACGGGGCCGAGACACTCTCCCCAAGCTGTACTCTCTGGGGACGGTTCTCCAAGAAGGAACGGAGCCAGGCAAATGCCAAGCCACCAATTCCCAACTCAGAGAGCCTCCCCAGGAGGATACCGTGGTCGACGGTATCAAAGGCCGCCGAGATGTCGAGGAGGACCAACAGAGATGTTTTACCCCTGTCAGCCTCCCTCAACAGGTCATCATACAGGGCTATCTATCTATCTATCTATCTATCTATCTATCTATCTATCTATCTATTTATTTATAGAGACTACCAACTCCCCACTAGACTGAGGCAATGCTCTCTGGGCTGAGCATGTACCTGAGATACCCAGAGAAAGAGAACCCTGGGGCTGGGAATCTAGAAGACCCAGAACACTCAGGTAACCCGGGGACTTTTAGACTCTAAAGCAGTGGTCCCCAACCTTGGGCCTCCAGATGTTCTTGGACTACAACTCCCATAAGCCTTCACCACCACCTCTGCTGGCCAGGATTTCTGGGAGTTGAAGTCCAAGAACATCTGGAGGCCCAAGGTTGGGGACCACTGCTCTAAAGGACACTCATGGGAAGCGAAGAGAACCATCTAAAATGGAACTCCTTGTGCTGTATGTGTTTCCCCTGTCCCTGTTTTAATAAATCCAGTTGGTGTTGAAGCATCTATGTTGTCTTCTATGGAATCAACAGTCTTCAAATACAACTCTTCAAATATCTGACAGAAACTCTAAAATCAATTTTCTCTGTTGTATTTTTATAGTTGTTTGTTTAAGAGGAATAGCACTGCATTAAAAGCTTCTAACACGATGGATATCCACTGCTAATCCACTTCAGAAATTAGATCTCTTTACAATCAGCTCCTTTTTTAAAAAAAATCTTCAAAAAACTCTTTCAAAATAATCATCTCTGCTGAATGTATTTATTTTTTGTTTGCTTGCTTGCTTAGAATAGCAATAAACTGAAAGCTTCCATCCAGAGGCTCTAGCCACCCAAACTCCTTCACCAATACACAGTGAAACAAACAAACAAAAAAACCCAGCGGTTTTAAAAAGCACAGAGAAACAGGTTTTTGTGGTCACACTTTGTTACAGCTAACACCATTCTAAGCCTCGTGTTGTCTAGATGATAGGGGAAATAGTGATATCGTCAGTGTGCAAGACAGAGAACAAATGTTCCCTCTGGACAAGCCCTTAGTGGGCAATCCTATACATAGTTTCTTGGGAGTCAACCCAAAATAATGTAATAAGACTCACTACTAATTAGGCATAGATAGGTCCAGTTTCTATCTTTGCTGGCTTTAAATGCTTTCAGACAAGGTTTTCAAAATTGTGAAATGAACCTACCCCATTCACTCTATTTTGTAGGGGGGTTCCACATTTTGCCATCTTCTACTTGTAACCTCCCATGCTTTGCCACTGTTTGTCCTCTTTTTTCCCCCTTCCATACAAAATCTGCTTAAAAGCAGTTCCAGATATAGGGCTTCTAGTACTGGCAAGCCAGAAGACATTGTGCAGCTATTCTATCTTTTCTCCTTCACTGGTAAGAAGAAAGACAGGGGAAACAAAAGGAAAACCCTGGATGGTTTTGAGTAGAAGGCAATCATCACCTAGACCTTCTCACAAATTTCTAAGAATGGGCCAATGTGCCAAGACAGGAGCAGCTTGGGGACCACATAGGCTGACACCCCAAAATGTTGGTGTATGCTCCCCTCACAGGTCATGATCTGCCTGTAGCGTTGTCAAGATAAAAGCCTCCTCTGGAAGCAGAGAGAGGAGGGAAAGGGGAAAAGAGCTGCACAGTGTTGACTGCAAGCACTAGGAGCTCTCCATCTGGAAGTGCCCCGATTTTTGTGGGCATGACAGTCATGGAGGGCAACAATGCTTTTATTGTGTTTTTCCTTGTCAGTTAAAAAGAAAGCAAGTTGGTTAATCTTTGCCCTGCCATTGGAAGAGCAGCAAGGGGGAGAGATGGGCGCTCTCCCCCCCCCCCGCCACTTGCTGGGGCTCTCCTCCTTTGTCATAACAAAGGGTGCTTCCAGACGAGTCCAGGCTTTTGTTGCACCGCTATCGCCCTGCCCCTTCTCGAGCATTTCATGGGGGGGGGGGCTGGTACTCTCCAGACGAGGTCGTCTCCTCATAACCCTCTCCTTTTGCCCACCTCTGCTTTCTCGTTCGCCTTTTTCTTTTTTAAAGTTCTTTCCACAAAGGTGCTTTCCATCCGGGAAGGAGGAAGAGCGCCGCTGCCTCGAATATTTTGACGTTAGCAGCGCTACTCGCGAGCAGCTTTCCCTCTGGAGAGCACCTTCAAACGGATAAAAAGAAGGGAGGCAAGGAGCAAGGGAGGGAGAGACTCGTCTGGCGAGCGGGAAAGCAGTGAACAGCGGCCCCTGGGGGCTTAAACTGCTGACGGGGCTGAGGCAGCGGCGTTTGCCTGGAGAGGAGCGCCTGGCACCAACGCGCCGGCGGAGCCGCTCCGACGAGGCGAGGGCAGTCTGGGAAAGAAGACAGCGGAAAGCCGCCTCTGTCTGCAAAGGCAGGGGCGGGCGGCACTGGGAGGCAGCGACCGCAGGAAGGCGCGAAATAGGGAGTCCGGCTTCCTGCCCGGGGGGGGGGGAGAAGATGGGGCAGGAGGGAGGAGACCCTGGGATAACAATGCCGCGGCTCAGTGCCCAGGGCGGGAGACTTCCCCTGCGCAAGAGGCGGCTCTCAGAATCGGGAAGCGGAGCATAGGGATCGGTACCTTTTCTCCGGTCACAACGTGTAGCCCTTCCCTCACTTTGGCGAAGGAGCCCTCGCCCAACTTCCTGCCGATCAGGTAGTTGCCGACACGCTTGGTGTGCTGGAACTCGCGGAGGCGCTCCCGGGACGCTGCCGCGTTGACCCAGGCGGCCAGGAAAGTCCCCTCCGGGCTGAGCGGGGGCGTCGTGGGCTCGCCGTCGCCGAAGCTGGCCTCCAGGGGCTCGCTCAGGAGCCCGTCACCAGCCGCTGCCGGCATCCTGCTCCGAGGGGGTTGGCTGGGTCCCGCTCAAACGCCTGGACTGGGCGCTTGCTTTCCCTTTCCCGTACCGGGCACCCTCGCTGCCTGGGCGCCAAGGAGGCGTTTGCCAATCCCGCCGCTCTTGCGCTCGCCGCCGCCGATCTCAAGTCTGCAGCACCAGCCTGCCAATGTGATCAGCACCCGCGAGTCCACGTGGGGACGCGGCGGCGGCGGCGGCGGACTCCTGCCTACCGTGGCACTTTGCTTCTCCGTGAAATAAGAACACGCAGAGGACAAAAAAAGGACAGCCCGTTCCCCCGACTGGCTGGCTCGGGCGAGATCGACCACGATCCCCACGCCAGCGGCGGTGATCACACAACGTAGCTCTGCAGCCAGCAAAGGCGATGCAACGATCCTGCTGCTGCTGCTGCTGCTGCTGCTGCTGCGTGCATCACGTTGAAGAGAGAGCCTGAGCCAGCTCCCCGCTGTTCAATTGTCTCCAGTCTCTCTGTAGAAGCCAGTTGGCTGCCTTCTCCTCATTGGATCTGTCGATCACTCCCGCCCCCCTCGCCTTGCACCGTGCCTAAACTGCCTCTTTCTCTCCTGGTGCTGTAGCTTGAGGCTCCTTTGCACTCTATACTGTGGGCGGAGGCGGCGCGGGGGGGGGGGGTGGTTGGCAGGAGGGAGAAAAGCTTCATTCAGGCTGAATTTGCAGTAATTTAATCCGATCACTCTGTTGGGAACAGATGTAATGAGGAAAAAAAGAAGGGAAAACTCGACAGCATCCAAGATCTTTTAAAAATTAGCCCTCCATTTTACCTTCCTTTTTAATTTATTTACATATATACTTACTTACTTACTGTAATAGAGTTCATTCAGACTTTAAAACCAAATCTCATAGATAAGAAACCCCCTTTCCAGAGAGTTTCTATGCCTGACCCTTTAAATTCAGGAAGGTGCTGCGTTTTTTATAATTCGGAAGTGGACTTGTCCGCGAAAGCTCATGTTAAAATATAACAGTCTTTAAGGTGCCACCACTGTTTTGTCTTTTTTATTTGTTATTTTATTTTTATTATTTTGTTTTGTTTTTACCTATATAACAGGGACAAACGCTCTGCGTGACTCCTTTCCTGAACAACACTTGTTTTATTTTTCTTTGTGCCTTTTCATTCATTCGCTGAGATATATATTCCTTTAATGCTGCTTTTACTGCACCTTTTGTGCTTGCAAGCACTTTGCTTTCGCTCCTTTGCTGGTGAAATGTGCTTCAGAGCACAGATCGTGACAGCTCCACCAATAAAAGCATAAACGTTCTCCACCTCTCTGTTGTTAAGAAATTGGAGCTGAAAAATGCAGTTACCTTGGCAGCTTGAAGGAGGGGCTCCTTTTATTATAACATTATTTTTATTTACAGCTGTAGCCTCCATTTTATGTTCTCAACATCTTTTTTTACCAATTCCCAGCTGCAACTTGGGAAATCATAGAATGAAGATCTTTCTCACTCTACCTTGAAGCACCCTACACTGTTTTGTAAGACAACTTAGAATAAATAAAACTAAAGGAAATATGAATAGCAGCAGGAGAATTGAGTCAGAACACCTGGAAAATTTAGTCAGAACAATGTCATGCTAGGTAAATTCATAAAGAATATCAATAGTCCTTGAAAACCAAATATAGGCTGCAAATCTACCGGGTTGTATGATGATTACTGCTGCCACTCAGAGGCTGTTACAAGCACTCCCACATGCCCTGGATCCCATAAAAATATTTGTAGCACCATAGCATAAGAGACACATGAACTAGGGCTATAATTGCTAGAAAAACTGAATACTTCCACAGTCACTAACGGAAAAGTAAAATTTGCAGAGGTTGCCCTACCATTGGGCAAAGTGAGGAAGCTCCCTCAGGCAAGAGATTTTTGGCTTCCTGAAAGGGTAGTGAATAGTTATTTACTTATTATTAGTGGCTAGAGTCCTGTTAGTTATGCCTATCAACATAATGGCTGCAAATTAAGAAGCTGATATAGGCATTTAGTGTCCCACCCAACTTGCATGACTTGGTATGTGACAGCAAATGCCTATGACAGCACCTTAACTTGCCCCAGTTTGCCACTGGAATTTACACTGGTGGAGTTATACGGACATAAATATGTAATAAGATTCTGGCCATCATATATTTACTGTCAGGAAGAGGGGGAAAGATATGTTTGAGATTTTTTAACACAGGTAGAAAAACTTGACTGGCTTAAATGGCCAAGTAAAGTGGATGCCTAAGACAGCGCCTAAGGTCAGTCCTGAGAACTTGGAACAACACTATAAAGCTCCCTGCAGTTACAGCCTTTGAGTAATAAGTAACCAATTCAGCACAAGGACATTGTTTTAAAGCAAAGCTTTGTTCTAGGCTTGTGTAGGTAACAATGAATGTTCTGGGTTAGGTAATTTTTTTTACTGGATTACTAAAACTTTAAAATACAGTGGTACCTCGACTTGAGAACGTCCCTACATAAGAACGATTTGAGTTAAGAACGGCTCCGTTCGCAAAAAGTTGCTTCGACTTGAGAACAGAGCCTTGACTTAAGAACCAAAAAAAAAAGAAAAAAAAACAACCCCTTTCCTGCCCTTTTTTTGACCTAAATTCACCTTAGGTCAAAAGAAGAAAAAATAAAAAATTCGCCCCCTAGTGGTAGATACGGATTAACCGGCTTTGCATTAGTTCCTATGGGAACTAATGCTTCGACTTAAGAACAGCGCATCGACTTAAGAACGAAAAACAGCAGATACGGATTAAATGGTTTTCAATGCATTCCTATGGGAAATGGTGCTTCGATTTAAGAACGTTTCGACTTAAGAACGCAGTCCCAATACGGATTAAGTTCTTAAATCGAGGTACCACTGTAATGAGAACTCTTAAATTCTCCAGAATATTTCCTGAGGCAAAGGAGATGTATAATTTGGGCTTAAAGAAAATAGGCAAAACATTGGGCCAAATGTGCTCCTTCAAACAGTAAGGCAAAATGGAGGTGGCAGATTCCATGAAACTGAGGTGTTAAATCTATCAATTTACACTTTGGGCTTGTTCTGCAAAGAAAAGCCTCCTCTTAGATTTAGGTTAGGTAAAGCCTCTTTTGGTTCACTGAAGAGTTGCAAATAAGATGAACTTCCAAGTTCTCCAGAACTCTTCATCAGGCAAATGTGTTATAAAATCTGAGGTTAAGGCAAGTAGTCAAAAGAATAGGTCACAACAATGCTCATGGCATTTAAAACCTAAGTACCAGCAAGGTAAAATGGAGTTTGCAGATTTCACATTAAGATCCAGGTATTAGAGATATCAGTTATAGTATTTCTTCCTAAGAATGCTTGACAAATATGGATAAGATTGAACCAATACAAGGGCAGATAACAATGAGTGATTTATAAACTGGAAAAGAAAATGCATTCAATACAGTTCTGTAAGGCCCATTCTAAATATGTCACCATTCAAGATGTTCATTAATAACTTTGATAAATACTTTTAAAAGAGTGTGGTTGTATATGTAGATGCATATGTATACTGTATATAATATTAGGCTGTTACCCAGTTGTCCAAATATTCAAAACTGAATTGTACCTCAACATCTATTGCTTGTTATCTCCATCAGAAGGTAGGCTGATTAAAAGGGAAGGTGCTGGCATCACACGCTATGTTCTGAGAAAGTTTTAATTACAGATCAGTTGACTCACCAAATCCCCACTGATTCAATGGGCCTACTCTAGTTGTGACTAGAGATGGGGGTATTCGTATATGAATATGCCTGTGCAGCTGGACTTAACGAAGGTCCAGCCCCTGGGGCCGGACCGTCCACTCACGTGTCCTGCTGTGGCGGCAGCCCCACTCATCCTTCCAATTGCACCCGGAGCACCGCTCCCTTTCCATTTGGTTGGCCACTCGGCAGCTGTACAGGGAGACTCATCCTCCCTCCCCCTGCCTGGAGTGGCCAGGCAAGCGGGAAGGGAGCAGCGCTCCGGGCACAATTGGAAGGATGAGCAGGGCCACTGCTGCAGCAGGATGCATGAGTGGACGGTCCAGCAGGGCCAGACCCTTGTTAAGTCCAGCTGCGTGGGGATATTCGTATATGAATACAAATACCCCCGTCTCTAGTTGTGACTTTTTACTGGTGCCAGCTTATATATTCAGTATAGTTTTGCTTAGTTTAAAAGAATACACAATCATGTGCTGGCTTAAAGTGACACTTTTCATGGTTTTATAGGTAGAGAGTAGAGATGGGGGTATTTGTATACGATTACGAATATCCCCATGCAGCTGGACTTAATGAGGGGCTGGCCCCCACTCATGTGTCCTGCAGTGTTAGCGGCCTTGCTCATCCTTCCAATCTCTCCCAGAGCTCTGCTCTCTTCCTGCTCACCTGGCCACTCCAGGCAGTGGGAGGGAGGACGAGTCTCCCTGCATTGCTGCTGAGTCGCTAGCCGAGCAGGAAGAGAGCGGAGCTCCGGGAGTGATTGGAAGGATGAGCGAGGCTGCCGCCACTGCAGGACACATGAGTGGACAGGCTAGCCGCAGGGGCCGGCCCCTCGTTAAGTCCAGCTGTGCAGGGATATTCATATTCATATACAAATACCCCCATCTCTAGTAGAGAGTACTCAAAAGTGATGCACCATTCCCTTCTTCTCTGGGCATCCTGGGATTGTGCCACTTGCCATGGGGAATTTTGGTTATTACTTTCTAGTTAGCAGAGTATGAGGTGGTGAAGGGGACAGAGACACACATGCCCCTGTTGGTGGCCTGTCAAGGTCCATCCCAGGACCCACATGACACAGATAGCTTTCTCGAGAACTGATCACAGGGACAGGGATCCCCAAGGAAGTTTGCCTGTCCCTGTACCTCCCCCCCCAAATAGCCTTATCCCTTCCAGCTACCTTTCCTACAACCCACATATTTCTGCTTGTGCACATTTCTCCAACTTATTTACAAAATTTGTAAATAAAGTGTGATTAGATTGAAGTGCTGCTTTTTATCTGTACTGTGACAGCACTCTCTTAACTTGACCCTTCAGGTCTTTGTATTTGTGGTACATTTACAGTGTGATGGTTGTAAGTCCTTTACACAGGTATACTGTTAGCCATAGGAATCTCTAGGGCTAGCTTCAGAGCCTCCAAAGTACTGTAGGTGTGTAGGCCAAAGAATTTAACAAGCTACATTTATTTACACGTATTGCCATTGCAGCAATTTAGGGGGCCTATCTATTAGCTTGAGTGCGTTTTTTAAAATCATCATCTAGACCTAGGGAAGTTAATACATTAATTTCAGCACAGAATAATAAAAGGAAAAGTTTTCCAGTCATACTTACTTGGGATTTCCTCCAGGGTGTTGGGTTTGTTGCAAAGAAAGAGACCAAAAATATATTGCCTGGTCAATCCCAAATTGATGTTCTAAACATCTGGGACTATAAAAAGAGAACAGTTGCTTTATTATCGTTGTTCTTATAACATGTTTTATCCTGTCTTTCCAACAATTTATTTTAAATAGTGCTCAAGGCTGCTAACAAATATCAATAAAAACAAATTAAAAACAAATCTGCAGAGAAATAGATCAGGTCCTACTGACTGCCACCCAGGTAAGGATATTAGCATCTCCATTCTCTCACATCACCAAACCAGGTGATTTGGGTGGCAAAACTGTTACTGCAAGGTTTCAGAAAAGACAAATAAACTATGGTAAGCTTGAAGATTGAATTGGGAAGTTTTAAAAACCATTTTTCACAGTCAAATGCATCTCTATTAGGTAAAATGTGGCCATTTGTGTGTAAACCAGAGAACATTGTTTAAAAAGCTTATCTGGCCAGTTTTCATGAAACAGAGTATGGCACAGAAAAAGGCAGGAGAGTAAATAAAGCTTCAAACATGGGTGAGCAATCACTTTTGACAAATACAAGGGCTTGGTAAACATTGGTTTTCTAACTCTGTAAATCTGAGATCGTAGCCAGCAGAGTTTTTCAAGACTAAGTGGATGATTTCTTTAGAAACAATAATGGCCAATTAATATATTTTGATTATATCTAAAAGCCCCAGTCCATGAACATTAAATATGAGATGTATTTTCCTAAATGCACAATTCCAGACATCCCCAGTTTACTATGTATCCAAAGAGGTAAGCAAACAAATTTAATTGGAGTATATGGTTTTGAAAAAGAGTTCTGAGTCACACAAAAACACAAAAGCATCTTTGGCATCTCTAGTCTTCAATTATCTGGATTTTGATCCAGCATACACACTAGGGACTCTAAAGCTAAACCAGAAAAAAACTCAGCCCTGTTATATGTATATTCACAGATTGAAAAATACCCCACATCAGTTACAATACTCTAAATCCAATTGTTAGTCCCAAGTATGGCAGACAACTGAATTAATGGGAATTGTTATGAAAACACTTGCATTAAGTCTGGCTGAGTCAGTTGAGACTCCTAGTTGGGACTAGTACCGTATTTTTCCATGTATAAGATGATACTTTTTCCTAAAATCATTAAACTAAAAATTGAGGAGCATCTTTTACATAGAAGTATGCTGAGAACAAAACGGCCCATACCTTGCCTCTGTAATCAGGCTTCCTTCAATCATGAGACTTAGCTGCCTCCAATCGTGAGCCTTATGGAACTGATGTCAGCTGATGCTGAACAAACCAATTGGAACACACCTCATTGGAGGTGGAGCCTGTAGGCTCAGATGCAACAGGGACTCCTAATGTCCAACCATTCTGAGCCCAGAGGCTGAATCCTCAAGGCTAAGTTTTCTTAATTTTTGGGTTAGAAAAGTGGGGGGGGGGGGGCATCTTATAAACGGGGACATCTTATAAACAGAAAAATATGGTAATTGCATGTAGCCTTATGTGAGGGTTCGAATTTTAAACCTTCGGTCTCCACAACAAATTCGGGAGTCTTTTTAAACTTTGAACCAGGGGAAAGGTTTATTGGAGTATTCAACAAGAAATCAGTGTCCGAACAATTGTTCCATAACTTGTCACCTGTCGCCAACAGGTCAGACAAGGGCACCCAAGCGTCATTAAAAAAAGGATTGGTATCGTTGCTGTTCCACGGGCCTGGCCACCCGGTTGTCGCTTCATCCTTCAAAACCTCTCCGACCTCTCCTTCCAGTAGGGGAACGGCCTCGTCCTTGGCGGGGTCGATCCACCCAGCACCTCTTGTTGGGGAAAAGGTCGTCCAGGGTCATCCAGGAAGCCTCTCCTCCTCATCTCCTCTACCCTGCATGTCAATCTCTCTCTCTTCTCTCTTTCCACCTTCTCCTTTTCCTCCCTCAACCTCCTTCGCCACTGCCGGGCTTCGGCCTCACCCCAATAAGATGGTCGAGGGGGAATCTCTCTCCTACGCCGGTAATCAGCTTCCTCTTTAGGTACCCACAGACGCTCCCATTCTCCGGTCCATGGGTCCTGCAACCACACCCATTCCTAACCTGGCGGCAATGGGCTTTCTCCCCTTTTTATCTCCGTTGTCCCCGCCTCAATCTCCACCCTCTTTGTTCTCCCTATTACCGCCAAATCCTCTGTTTGAACGGCTACCATTAACCCGCGCAATTCCTTCTCCAAGCCCCGGGTGTCAGTACCCCGTTGGTCTCTTCTGCGGGGAGCTGGGGTGGGCGAGGTCTGGCTTTCCCTTTCAATAGTTTGTGGGAGGGATGGCACTCCAGCGAGAGACTCCTTTCTCTCACCCCCGGTCTCACACCTTATGGCTGTAGTCATTAGCAGAATTAAAGTATGTTGCCTAAACGACATGGACTTCAATGAGACCTAAGTTACCTGTACACTGGATTGCAATCTACTATGTTGTCTAGGTGTGAAGCATAAAAGCAATAATTTAAATTAGTAAGAAAAACAAGATCAGAAGATCTGGAAAATAATGGCCAACCAATAGTCTAAGTGCTGTATCTGGAAGTTGAGTCATGGCAACTGGACTTCTTTCTTGTTAGATTGAAACATTTCGCTACTCGTCTAAGTAGCTTCTTCAGACTGAGGAGAGTTGGTAGGAGACCCCTGATATATTCTCCACGTTGGTTTCACTGCCCCCTAGTCTGAATAGGCTGGTTAGGTTAGATGGACAAAAGACTGGGGGTAAGTGAAAATCCCACTTCTGCAGTCCTTCTCCACCCATTATCATGGATCGTTAACAGTGGTCTTTCTGATATGTGGTCCTGAACTTTCTGGGGAGAGATGAAAGGGCAACATGATAAATAGGAGACTGTTAATTACTGTTAACGACCCATGACAATGGGTGGAGAAGGATTGCAGAAGTGGGATTTTCACTCACCCCCAGTCCTTTCTCCATCTAACGAGCCTATTCAGACCAGGAGGAAGTGAAAACAATGTGGAGAATATATCAGGGGTCTCCTACCAACTCTCCTCAAACTGAAGAAGCTACTTATACGAGTAGCAAAACATTTAAACCTAATAAGAAAGAAGTCCAGTTGCCATGACTCAACTTCCAGATAACCTCACCTGGATGACTGAGAATCTTCACAGAAATAGTCTAAGTAGTTTTCTCACAGCAGCATCCTCTGTATGTCTATGCAGAACTTAGCAGGATTCATTTTCTAGTACAGGAATGGGGGATGTGTGGCCCTCCAGATGTTGTCAGATTCATCTCCCAGAATCCCTTGCTATTGACTATGTAGGGTCATGTTGGGTGGGGTTGCAATCCAACAACATCTGGAGGTCCACACATTCCCCATAACTGCTGAGGACCTAGCAATATAAATTCCATCCAATATTCAAATATTTAGTATTGAATTAAGTGTGTGGTTATTAAGCATATTAAAAAAAAATTAAATGAAAGCAATTTTTAAAAATATATATAAACATGATGCTCTAAAATAGAAAACATTTTTTTCTGTCTTCCCTGGTACAAATAAGGACTTTCAAATAAGATTCAACAGTAATAGTTGTGTCTCTGTGTGATTTTTACCATTAATGAACACTAGAGAAATTCTCTGCTGAGGAAATTTCTCTAGTGTTCTTAATTCATGAAGAACATGCTTTGTTATAAAACATGAAATCTCCTGAAAGGCACATGGGGAGCTAGCATACTTTAAAATCTCTTACAAGTAAAATAAGTTTATTAAAGAAGTGTTTAAATGAAGATTTAATGTACAGTATCCAACCAGGGGGTAGTATAAATGAGTATGCTAACTATATGCCTCTTCATTTGATAAATTCCTTTTATGTATCAAAATTGCAATTAGCAAGCTAAGCAGAAAAAGGCTTAATCATTACTTACAAGGCATAATGTATCCCTTTGAAAAATAAAGTTAGTTACTAACATAAAATTATGACTATTCTCTGCCAAAGTGCATATAGTCATAGAGAAAGGATGAGTATCAATTTTTGCCCCGATACCTTGCACAAACAGAGAAAGGCACAATTCAGATCTCAGGGGCAAGCCATAGTTTAGCTGTCAGGACTGTGCCTCAGACGTCTGTATTCCCTCCTCCATTTTAACATTCAAATTGCTTCTCACATGTCCTGGTTCATTGCACCTGTAGCTAGGGAAACATTGAATATTGAAGCTTTGGACACCAGCATTGTAGAATTAGAAAGCTGTCGAGTTGGAAGGTACCCTAAAGATAATAAAGTCCAACCCCCTGCCAGAGCAGGAAATCCACTGCTAAAGCATCCCTGACAGATGGCTATTTAATCTTTGTTTTAAAATCTTAAGTGAAAGGGACCTCATAACCTTCCACTATAGTCCACTGCACGGTTAAACAGTTATTACTTTCATAAAATTATTTGTAATGTTTAATCAATATCTCTTTTCTTGTAATATGTTTAGGCCCTACCCTCTAGAGCAGTGGTTTCCAACCTGTTTTTTTGAGTCATAACCCCCTTTTACAAAAGTATCCTGCTACACCCCCCCTGCCATGTTTGAATAAAAAGGCATTTTAATGGGGTAAAATCATCCCTTCTCACAAAGTAGAGGCTTCTTCCTCCCCCAAAGGGCCTGTTTCTCATACATACACATACACACTAACTTTAATATCTGGCTCTGGAAAGATCAAGGAAGAAATTATTTAACAAGGGGTACAACACACATAAGGTGACCCCTGACACCCCCCCCCAGAAAACACTTTGCAACCCCCTTGGGGGTCCCTCCCCCCAGTTTGGGAAACATTGCTCTAGAGCTGCAGAAAACAAGCTTGTTCCATTTTTGATATTGTGGCAGCAGAATTAGATAATGTTTAATGTCCCGGAATCCTGTAAACATTATATGGGCAGAAAATGAATGCATTGTGTTTCTGAACCCTATAAGGACAACTTAGCTTAGACAGATGGAATCAATGTTTGGTATCAGGTCCATAACTACTGTTTTCAAAAATGTGGTGAAAAGTAAAGAACATACCAGGAGTGTCACGAGATGTCTTGCTATTTGAGGCAGAAGGAGACGCATAGGAGCTCCTATATTGCCACCCTGTCTCCTCTCACTTTGCTCCTCACCATGCTTGGGTCGTTCTGAGAAGCAGTGAGAGCAAGACATTGGTCACGTGGCTTCACTGGAAAGCCTACCTGCTTACCTATTGTGCCTCTTCAAGAATACCTTAAAGCCAGGATAGGTAAAATTATGTCCTCCAAATGGTGACAGATTCCAGTTCCCAGCATCTCTCCCAGATGTGCTGGTCAGTGTCATAGTTCAACAAAATCTGGAGGGCAACAAGCTGCCCACTGCTGCCTTAGATGGAGACTAAAGACTGCAGGGGTTGTTTTGCCCAACCGTCTCTGCTTTGCCTCTGCCCCCCCCCCCCCGATGAGAGGACTGGTCATAGAATGGGTACATGTAAAAATTTCATAATGCTGAGTGAGGGAGGCAGAATTACCACTATTCAAAATTTTGAGCAGAATGGAGAAAGTGGGTAGAAAGTTGAACTAGGAGCAGGAAATATGGATTGAAACCCCTTTATGGCCTCAAAAAAGCAACAAAAGTATGACTTAAACTGAAATAATTAGTATGTGCTCTATATACAAAATGTTTCCTGAAATTTGCCCCTAGGAAATCACCTGCAGCTCTTTATGCTGCCCTTCTTTCATTTCCATCTACTTTCATATATACTCAATTTCTTTTAAAATCATTGGTTCAAATAGCACATCTCAAGCTTTATATTGCTGTATAGGAGGAATTATATACTGTCAAGCCACTTCAATTATATTTTTCCAGGGTTTTCTGTGTATAGAGTGCTCAGAAGTGGTTTACCATTCCCTTTTTCTGGGAGTGCTCTCGGACTGCACAGCTTGCCCAAGGCCACACAGGTTGGTTTTTCTTCTAGGAGGCACAGTGGGGAATTAAATTCCCAACCTCTTGCTCCACAACCAACTGAGCTGTCCAGCCAGCCATTTTGTTATATAATACAGTATATTGAATATACAGTATGTCCAGTTCAATATGCATAGCTCATATATGTTGAACTATCAATGTTGTTTTCTAAAATCAATGTTAGAGCATGAATATTCTTCTATAGTGGAATCCTCTATAACCACATCTGAAAAACATCTTCAGAATACATGTTTCTACATATTTTGGAGAAGAAAGAACAATCCTTAAATTTTCCTTGACAAATTGAAAGAGAAGTAGTACATCTATACATATTTTATTGTGTTGGACACTCGCATATATTCATATATTGGAACTTTGCATAGAATTGTCGTATTCCTCCTACTAGTCTTTCCATTTCACAACATTTTAGCCCCATTTTCTTGCCCAGCTGTACTCTGCACAGTGGCCAATCATGCATTACTCAAAAAAGATGTTGACATTTGCATAACATTTGCACATGCCCATTATATGTATTGTTGCAAATGTAAAATCCATTACCATCATATAAACATAATCACAATTTATTTCACCATAGTGATATGACCAGGCAAACTTTGCTTACTCAGTCTGCTGTCAATGGCTAACTGTTGATTGAAGGCCTCTGTGCTTTCGTATGATTCTTGAACCTTAAATTGGATTTGGACTTGACAGCCCTTCAAGCAGAAGATAAAGTATGAAACACAGTCTGCCTAAATGCATGGGTGTGTGTTTGTGTATTATTTTGTGTATGTGTATTTGCCAATAAAAAGGGACGTGGTGGCGCTGCGGGTTAAACCGCAGAAGCCTCCATGCTGCAAGGTCAGAAGACCAGCAGTCGTAAGATCGAATCCACTGACGGAGTGAGCCCCCGTCGCTTGTCCCAAGCTCCTGCCAACCTAGCAGTTCGAAAGCATGTAAATGCGAGTAGATAAATAGGTAACACCATGGTGGGAAGGTAATGGCGTTCTGTGTCTAGTCGCGCTGGCCACGTGACCACGGAAACTGTCTATGGACAAACGCTGGCTCTACGGCTTGGAAACGGGGATGAGCACCGCGCCCTAGAGTCGGACACGACTGGACTAAATGTCAAGGGGAACCTTTACCTTTATCTATTTGCCAACGGGGATAATGTTTCATGGATTTGATGAAGAGGACTTGAATCTCCAAAAGCTTATGCCACATAAAGGTTTGTTCACCTTTAAGGTAACACAAGCTTCTTTGGGTTTTTTTGGGGGGGCGTTGGCTGAGATATTCCTGTGGCATTTTCCACAGTAAGTTAATTGTTATATCTGAACATTCTTTATAATGGGAAACTCCCTGGTTGTGAATGCATCCTTTTTTTTAATGCTACCCCAGAAGTGCCACTGACATTTGACATGGTGAACAACTCATCCTTATCAGTTCCCATTTTGTTAATCAGCATACATTCGTGCACGACATAGCTATTTTAACCACAGACCTCAGTTTACCTGCATTTGAACCTTTTAGCTTGATTTATCAAAATGACCACACTGTGGCTTATGCAACAATCAAACTGCAAATGTGTGTAAAACAAAGCATTGCCAAAATAAGATGCAAATTCATCACTGATTGATACTTATTCAACAGAATGTTTACTCCTTGCATATTCTCATAGCTCTTCTCTGGTTGTCTGGTTTTTAGACAGGCAGGCTGGAATATGTCTCTGAAGTGGAAACAGATTTCTTTATTACCAGGCTTTTTGTGCACAACAATGGGAAATTTATTTTTATACATAACATTTTGCATTAAATTGCAGTTCACAATTACTTTGCTTTCTCTCTGCACAACTAATTGCTCTTTATTCTATGTGTGTGAACAACCCCCCTGTGATTTATTTATATGCTACAAAACAAGGCTTGAGGATGTGACATGTTTAAAGAATATGTCCAAACTATCACATTATAATATTCTTCATATTCTACATCTGAATGTAGAAATGTGCTTATGGATTCCCATACCATCAAAATAAATCAATAAATAAACACCACCCAACAGATAAGTAAAACAGTGATGTGATGCCTGCCTGCAAGCAGATTTTCTCTGTCTCTCACTCACTCACAGAAAGAGAGGGAGAAAGAGAGAATGAGAATGAAGGTTGACATGCAGAAGGAACTTATTTGTCACCAGTTATGTTACCCCTATCAGACAGCTTGGATGCCTGCATGTTAATGCAAACAAAGAGCCATGCAAATAGCTGCTACTGGTTAGTTGCCTAGCAACCACACATGGAGTAGTGAAAACAAAATACTGTCAACTATATTCCCATGTTGAGCTTGAAATAAAGCCTGTATAATATGACTTGTGAAATGCACTAATTCTGAACATATTTGAAAAGATTAATGAGAATGAAGCATTGTGAGACTTCCTTGATATATATTTCCTCTTTTGGTAGTGCACTGACAGCTCATGCCATGACAAAGATAGTAATATTGGTGAGACATGTTCTTACAGCTCCTGCACACAATGCCTGGGACAGGAAAGGTCTCAGTGTTTGTGCACCTGCCTTTCAAGTCTAGTTGTGTCTCTGACTGGATCTGAAAATGAAGCCTTATGCAGGCTTGTTGATTTTGGTGGTTCTTGTTGCTTGGTAAACAAACACAACGATCCTGCACTTGCTTAAAACTTCAGTATATGTAAATTAAAAAAAAAACAATGACAACCAAAGATTTGGAGGAGCAGTGGAAAATAATGTTTTGTTGCACATGGTGGTGGCTTCAGAAAGAAACACAATGCAGCTGCTCTCCTACCAATTGTGAGAGTCACCATTGCATTGTTTCCATCTAGTGGCTAACACAATAGTTTGCACTAAAACTTATTATTCCCCGAACATTTCCAGAAGTATTGATTCTAGCTATTGTTTTTGTCAGGCCTGTTAGTTTGGACAGAAATTGAACATGGAACAGCTCTTGAAGGCATGGAAACTCTCTGAGCCAAGGCCAAGAAGAGGAGCAGAACAGGCCATGGAAGCAACAGCTGTAGTTCAGTCCTGTAGCGAGAGAGGGGTAAATGAGTGTAGCACTTTCCAGAGCCCTCCCTAATTCAGTGAACATGGCAGATTGAATGTACAACAAATGCTTCAATTGGATGAGTCCCCCAAAAGGCTGCTTTCTTGGCTTAGGATGGACCTTGGCTTAGGATGGACTTTTCATGATTACAATTACAATTACCCTAATTACTCAACTGATCTTAAAAAACAAACAAAAGAACCCCAGGCTATTTAGCAACATGTTCCTTAAAAAGCGAAATATTGGGATTTATTATTGTGGACTAGAGTTATGACTCTATTATGTGGACTTTCCATTGCTCTGAATTTCAATGTCAATTGTTTTCTCTATCCAGCCAGCGATAAAAATCTTGCTTTCATTAAAAAGCAGGACTTCATTTATTCCGCAGTTATTATGATGACTAAAGCAGGACTGAGTGCTTATAGCTAGAGATATGACTTAAAGTGAAATAATATCTACTCTAAGTTACCCTTTGTTCTTCTAAAGTACCACTATATTCACAAACATAGTAGCTATTTTCTCTTCTTTTTCTTGAGTGCTTGATTCCAAAAGATAAAAACAGCCCTAAAGGAACAGAAGCACTGCTGTGCAGGCTACCGTTAGCTGGCTCATCGGCCACTTGGGCTGTAACACAGGCCTAATTTTGGATTTTCCCAATGAATGCAACTCAGCATGAGGCCTTTTGAGGGTTTTTGGGTGAAAAAATCAACATAACCAATTTTAAAAATCTAATTTGTTTTCACAATTGCTTTCCAATTGTTTCGTTCATTATTCATATAACAACCATATAAAAAGCTTTCCTTTGATTGTTGTTGTAGGTTTTTCGGACTGTCTGGCCGTGTTCTTGAGGTTTTTCTTCCTAATGTTTCGCCAGTCTGTGTGGCCGCCATCTTCAGAGATCATCTCTCCCCCTTATCACAACAATACACCCAGAACAAAAAACTCGCTGATCACCATAATCACCCAATCTCCTGAAAAGGACAAAAAGCTGATCCCACAGCTATAAATACTCAACTATCCCACAAACTGCACCAGAGCACAGACAGAGTTCTGACTCCTGTCCTCTGAAGATGCCGGCCACAGAGACTGGCGAAACGTTAGGAAGAAAAACCTCAAGAACACAACCAGAAAGCCCGAAAAACCTACAACGACCATCGGATCCTGGCCATGAAAGCCTTCGAGAATACTTTCCTTTGATTGTTCAACAGGAAGAAAAATCTGAAAGTCAGGAACAAGACTAGAAGGAGCAACCCTTAAGGTGGAGTTAATGGACATGGCCCAAGTCAGTTATTGTCTTTCTGCTTGTCCCTAAACTTGTTGCATGGACAAAGTTGCTTTCTGGGTGGCATATGTAATCTAGGTATTGAAAGGGTGATGACATGGTCAAATATGGTGGGATTTTCTCTGCTTATAAAACAGGTGAATCAAAGTATGTTTTACTGTCTGCAGGACATTAGAGATGGGCATGAACCTCTGGTTTAGAGGTTCATGCTGGTTAATGCTCGCCTTTGGAATAAACTCCCCCCTGAGATCCGTATGGCCCCTTCGCTGGGCATTTTCAAAAGCCAATTGAAAACTTGGCTGTTTAAGCAGGCCTTCCCTCCAGCCACTATTTGATTTATTTTTTTTCCTTTTTTTTTCTTTCCATCTTGAACAATTGATTATTGATGTTGTATATTGTTGCTATATTTAAATTGTTTTATTTTTAAGTGTTGTTAGCTGTCCAGAGTGGTCAATTGACCAGATGGGCAGGATATAAATAAATAAATAAATAAATAAATAAATAAATAAATAAATAAATAAAATTTTTAGCTGAACAGGTGTTTGACAGTTCTCAACCCTGCCTTGTCTGGCAGGTGCCCACTCGGAGGTAGTGGCCAGAGGAGGAGGGGCTGGGAAGCTGGGATGTTGTTACCTCTGAGTGGGTGCCTGATGGAGGAGGCACAGCTGGGAAGCACCGAAACCCTGTTTGGCTGGAAAACAAACTCGTATGAACTACTAAACCACTGCTTCATGCCCATCTCTACATGACATACAAGGTTGATTCAATCCTTCCAGCCTTTTTGCTGCTAAAGTGGCTTTTTTTCTCTACCTTTAGAAAGCTTCAACTTTTTAATGCCAGGAAGATTTGGCCATGTTTTTTCTCTGCAGACGTTCATGTAAAGGTAGGGGTGTGTAGATTCCTGAGAAGGACAAGCTCTAAATCAAATCAAATTTGATTTAAATCAAATCAAATCAAATCTTAACATTAGAGGTTGATTGTGAGTGATCACAGAACAAAGGAAGGCTAATTGCCTTAGAGAGAGAACAAAGGAGTCGACAGCGAAAGTCCGAGCCAGCGGAGCCTACTGGCAATGCCCTGAGAGCTCTTTTATTTACTTAGCATGATTATTTTATTTATTTATTTATTTAACTTATATGCCGCCCACACTACCCAAAGGTCTCTGGGTGGCTTACAACAATTAAAATACAATACAATAAAAAGATAAGACAATTAAAATACAATTAAAATATATACTCTAAAAATTGCCATCAATTGCCATACATTACATAGTATGTTATGAGAGAAACAGATAGGATACTAGTTACCTAATCATAACTAGGATTGGCTAAAATAACCCTTTGATCTTATGCTCTACCTCAAAGCAAAAGGGCAGAAGAGGGGCCTACCCCGCCCTCTGGCAGCTGCCGCATCCTGCAAGGAGTGTATACACGTCACTGAAGCAGAATGCAGCTACAGCCTTTAAGCAGAAGTTTCCCACAGTTGATGACCTCATAATATATTTGCCCCTGTAGTGATGTCAGTAAGATTATAGGCATTGATGTAGAATTTGGCCTAGGAATCAAAAATGAAGCAGGAGAGCACCACACAGGATTATGTGACATGAACAATTAATTTTTCTGCAAATACTGCATCAGGCAACCAAACAGAGCACAAATAAGCAAAAGAGAGATCTTCCCACCACCATTCCACTCTGTTCCCCATATTTGAGACTTGGAAGAGGAGGAGGAGGGGGGGGAAGCTCTGCTGCTTAGTGGCAGTATAGCAAGGCTATCTGGGAGTCTCTGCAAGGCTGCATAGGAAGCATAATCTAGGTACCTATTAGGATCTATATATAAATGGACCCTCTCATGGAACTATGTTACCCTTGCATTACATTACCTTTCCTCTGTACTTTTACATATATCCTGGATAAATTGCTTCTGATAGAGAAGAATGAACCACATTGTAAAATGATCCTCCTACATTAATTTCTGCAATGTTCCTTTAAGAAATTCCATTCTATTCTGTCAAATACTTTTTCCACATTCCCCCCGCAAAAAAGAAAAGAAAAGAAAAAGAAAATTAAGCTTGTTTTTGTTGTCAGTGAAAGACCCCAATCAGTTTTTAGTGCAATTTGTCTGCTATTTTCTATTCTTTATAAATTTGGTTTGATTGTTATGAGTATATTTTTAAATACTATTATTCAACCTTCTGGATAAAATAGATGTCCAGACTTCAGCCTCTTGATGTTCTTTACCGAGCTTCAAAATGATTTTAAAAACAGCTTCTGCCACCATTACTAGCCATTCATTCTGTGTGTGACAAATAATCTATCATGAGTTTCAAGAAACACATTTAACATTTGTTTCAATAATTTGTTATGAGCAAAGAATGGCCTTTACAGAAATTTGTCAATTTCTGGCTGCTGCAAAAACTTATGTCTGCAGCACAGCCATCTGTGAATAAACATTGGCCAGTACTCTATTGTATAGCTCCATCTGAGTAACAGGAGGGATGTCACCCATCATGGCAGACTGCCAGTAATTAGAGAGTTATTTTTTCCAGTTTTGGGTGTGTGCATCCTATGTACAATGATATGAAATTGCATATACCCCCAAACTTTAAAAAAATGTATTTAATTAGCAGCAGTCTGCCATGCATGGTGATATAACACACACTGTGGAGTTAGAGCTAAGCAACAAGCTACCAGCCATTTTCTGTTCCAATTTGTCAAGCTCAGAGACTTTCAATGGCTCAAAAGCATTTAGGAAATTTACCTTTTTTGTGTGTTTGAACAAGTAAGAACTAACCATAAGTTTGATTAAAATTATGTTACTTTAATTCTAAAGAAAAAAACACAAAAGCTGCAACTATACTAAAATATTAGAAGAGGGAGCCATATTATTCTGTGCTAGCATATCAGATAAACCCAAAATAAAAATAATTAAATTAATGGGAGTGTTTGTGTGCAGGTCTGAATAAGTAGACTTGTCCATGAGAGCTCACATTAAAATATAGCCGTTATCTTCTTTATTTTTTCTTTTTCTTTTGGGTTTGCCTGATACATTCTAAAGTATGATTTTGAAGTACTATATATATATTTTCCTTTGAAAAAGGTACACTGTGAACCCAACAGAAAACCTTTTGCACATTTACCATTTTTTAAAGTTTATGAAAGGATTATTTTACAAAACAAAAGACTCAATTTCATTGACTTGCAGAAGAAAATTTGTCATATTGTTCTCAGTACCATTCTCCCAAACTTGACTATGGCTGCATTGTAATGTTGCTCTTATTCTGTTTAAACCTTGTGTGTGTGTATATTTGTATTGTCATGAATTTCTGATAAAACAGTATCTGCAATGGCTGTTACATTCTTAATTACAGCATAAACAGTTTTGTTTTACATTTCTTTTTAGTACCCACATATTCACCATATCTTTAGCATCCTTTTTTCTTATGAACAACAAGATTATGGCAGTAATTTAATTGGTGGTGTTCACACTAAATTTTCTGCCAGCCTTTCCTTTACTTAGCCCATTGTGTCAGCTGATACACTTTTTACAAGGAAGAGAAGGCAAAGGTTACCGCTTTTCCATTCCTGTGTTCTGTCCCGTGTGTTCTCTCCACCAGTGGTGGTGGGGAATGGGCTAGGACATTATGTGTCTCTCTGAAAAAGTGGCCCAGCTAGAAGTGTGGCTTTCCCAGCTAACAAGAAGGACTGACTACAAGGCTAGGCTTGGGGGCTCTTTTACTTTAAGCTGTGATACGACACTGTTACTGCTGCATGAGGGTGGTTGCAAACAGAGTGAAATGAGCACAAAGGTGTTTGTGTGTGAGATAAGAAAGAATGACAGGACACAAAAAGTTACCCTTACAAAAATTATCATGGTTTTGTGGGGATGGATCAAAGGAAAGCCAAGAGCTTGAGCTGGAGACAGCTGGAAGTGCCAGTTATAGCCTATAAAGTCCTACACAACCTGGATCCAGGCTATCCAGAGGACTGGATCTCCCCATATGAACTTCCTGCCCCTGCCCCACTGTGCTTTATCCTCTTATGCAAGAATTCAAGACACTGCAGGCCAGTGTGTTGCTTTCTAGTGATTGGAAAGGCAATGCTTGCAAAACTGAAGAAACCTCACCAACATCATTTAGGAAAAGAAGGCATGGGGTAGTACACCGTAACCTGTTATGGCTGGTATTATATTTGGAGCCCTTTCAATTTTGCTTCAGCAGTTCTCATAAAATGGAAGGATAGAATATACTGGCACCACTCATTGTCATCTCAGTGTTGCTGTAACTATGGGGATGAAAGGAACTGAAGTATATTTATGGAAAAGAGATATGTCTTGTACAGTTTCTCAAAGCCACCATCTGGCTCATATACCCTGAAAAGAGGTCTTATTGGCTTATATAGAGCTGTTTACAGTAAAGGTGCAAATTTGTTTGCTTATTTACTTATTGATTTGATTTATACACCACTTTTTCTTTAGAACTGGGCTGCAGATGACTCTTAAGTTTTAAAAATGAGATAAACTAAAACACCCAAACAAATCATAAAGCAGGTTTCCAACATTCTCTTCCTTAATATGTAGAATGGCCACATCCCTTCTTTTCCAAAGGAGAAATTACTTTCTGAAAGACATCTAGAAGACAATTGTCTTCAGGATGGCATCTCCAATCCAAGTTTGATTTAAAGATACAAAGGGATATCAAGGACTTTTAGGTTGCAGATCCATGTTTTGCATATGGATGGTAGCTTCAGCAAGCATACAGCTCATCCAGTCATTTCTAAAAAAAATTTAATGTATAGAAATATTTTGTAATTTCATCATGTCTGAATGTATAATATACAATGTTATACAGATTGGTGTCCTCTGATTTTGTGATGTTTGGTATTCCTAGAGATTATATATTTCATCTGCTGTCTAGACGCATCACCTTGATGTTGGCCCCATTCCTTGGTAACCTGCAAAAATCATTCCCTGAAAAAAGGACAGGTAGTCCTTGCACTACAGAATCTGACTTGCACTGAGGACAAATTTATATGTTCCTAAGAGGTAATATAGAGATGCCCAGTTTGGTACAGTGGATAGAGTAATGAACTAGGACTCAGGAGGCCTGGGTTTGAATTCCCACTCAGCCATGGAAACTCACTGGGGGTGTGACACTGGTTCTTAAAAACCACTCCTTAAATATCTCACCTATCTTGAAAGCCCTATGATGGTCGCTATAGGTCCTTCTGACTTGAAGGCAGCTAACGAAGAAGCAATAACCTCTCCAGGATCATGAATAACTTAGAAGAGGAGACAGCAGAAGTTTGATAGTAAATACATTCTCTTGCTGCAGATGTGATGCATCAAGCTTGAGTGAAGCATACCTGGACTCTGGAATTTCATACTTACCACCACTCAATAATGGCACTCCAATTTTCCTTTTGTCAAAGTCATAATCTTATATCTCATATTACAGTTTGATTGATGTACATTAATATTGTAACCTTACTGATCAGGCACATGAGTAGGGATAGCAGTTCCCTGGTTAGGAACCCAGAGACAGATTCATTTACAAATTCTCTGTATGGGAGTTGCAGTCAATAACTGTGGAAGAAACAAGATTATCTAGATCAAGGGTGAAGAAGCTTTGGTCCATTCAATATTTTGGATGATAACTTCCAACAACCCTTATATAATTGGCTCTGCTGGGTGGGGCTGATGGGAATTGCTAGACAAAGATTTGGAGGGCCAAAGCATCCCCATTTCTAGATTTTGGAAGTTTTAATTTTTTTGCTCTACAAATCCCAGCATGCCTCATTGGAATTCTGTGAACTGTAATCTAAAAAGCATTTTTTCGAAGAGCTGAAATCAATAGTTCTAACATGATACAGTGGTGCCTCGACTTACGACCGTCCCGACTTACAACCAATTTGAGTTACAACCAGCTCTGGGCGCAAAATTTTGCTTCAACTTGCGACCGGAGCTTTGAGTTACGATCAGAAAAAAGGCGGGGAAAAAGGCGGGGAATTTAAATTGCTAACCGTTGGTCGGCGAAGAGGCTGCTTCTTTGTAGCTCTTTCGCCCCAACGGTTAGAGTGTGTGCGTTTGCAGAGAGGCTTCGGACTGCCTGGTGCTGCTTTCTGCTTCTGAGTGAGTACATACAGGGTTTTGCAGCGTGGGTTTGGGCTGGGGGGGGGGCTTATGTTTCTGTGCTGTGATTTTGTTTTTGTTTTTTGGTGGTATTTTTTTCCGGCCCCAGTGCGTTGTGATGGGGCTTGCAGTGTGGTTTTGTTTTTTGGTGTGGTTTTTTTCTGGCCCGAACGCGTTCCGATGGGGCTTGCAGTGTTGTTGTGTGTGTGTTTTGTGTGTGTGTTTTTCCCCCCGGCCCCAGCGCGTTCCGATGGGGCTTGCAGTGTTGTTTTGTTTTTTGGTGTGTGTGTTTTTTTCAGCCCCAGTGCGTTCCGATGGGGCTTGCACTGTTGTTTTGTTTTTTGGTGTGTGTTTTTTTTGGCCCGAACGCGTTCCGATGGGGCTTGCAGTGGTTTTTTTTTTTTTTTTGTGATTTTTCCCCCCGTCCGGAACGGATTAATTGCGTTTCAATGCATTCCTATGGGAAATGGTGCTTCGATTTACGACCATTTCGATTTACGACCATCTTCTGGAATGGATTAAGTTCGTAAGTCGAGGCACCACTGATTAACTCAAATTTTCTTTGTTTCCCTTTTTTCACCCAGCTATTCACATGGACAAAAACAGCTGACACTGATGTAATTAGGACTCGCAAGCATTTGGACTGGTTGTACTCTAAACTTGGAACCTAATTCAAAGTGTAAGAATAAGAGTTACTTTTTTTGGACTATAACTCCAAGAACCTTTCTCAGCCAACACAGCCATTGGCCATGCTGGTCCAAAACTCTGGTCAGAATACCAATAAGGATGTCTTCTGTTGTTCCTACATGACTGGAGAGAAACCAACCACAGCAAAGCCAGTCATTACAGTACTACTTTCCATGGTTACAGCAGAATATCACAATGCCTCCTCATTTTGGAATCTATGTTCAGAATTTCTGATAAGCTAGTAGGTAAGGGCAGCAAACTGAAAACTGGCAGAGGCTACAAGCTTTGCTCAAATCTTCAAAAGCAAACCTTGCATTTGATACTCTATGGATAGAATCAATATTCCCTTTTTCGTTTGCTTCCCTCATTCAAAATAGATATTGGCTTGTTTTATCTTTTTTTTTTTTTTTGTATCATTGAGTAACCTTGTAAATTTACTAGCTCAGCCTGAATTAAGACAAAAAAGTACTGTAATTTGAAAGAGGCATTACTGTGATACAGAATTTCTTGCAAGACCCTTGTAGAAAATTATGACTGTGGATAAGGAGTTTGAAACTGCAGAAGATAAACTAAATCACAGCAGTGCATCTCTAGAGATAGTTTCCATAGATAGAATAAAAAAATTTGACAGACTTGGGTTGCATTTTAAATAAACAGGTGGTGTGTGTGTGAGCACACACATGTGCACACACATACAAACACGTGCACGTTTGACATGAGGATTATTACTTGTAGTTAGCATGTACCAAAGTGCCATCTGGTGGCTTTTAAAAATACTGCTTCGGCATACATTGATTTGAATGGACAAGGTATCTATTAACATTTTTGCATTTAAACAGCCAAAAATATTTTAGAATTGCAGCAAGAGCATCCAAATAAATTATGAGAAATGTGATGCAGAATAATCCAATTAAAAATAGAAAAGGCTGATGAAACAAAAAGTGTTAAAATGGTAACTTTGATTGGCCATTATAGAAGACTTCAAAAATACCAAGGAGTTATTTTGTAAAAAAAGGAAAAAATGTGCTTCCAGATGGATGGCTCCTCCTGGTACCAATCAAAAGGCATTTTATACCTACTTCATCTTTTCCTCCTTAAGTAGCCTTAAATAGGACACTTTGCAACAAAATATTGTTCAAAGATGCTTGAATGTTTATTTTCTGTACTCTTATCACCTTCTTCCCTTTCAGATTCTTTCCCAAGATATGCCAGACAGCCAGAACTTGTAAGTACTGCATTAGAAGTAATACTGGCTTAAATTTAGTTGTTAGTTTCAACTAGAGTAGATCAGTTTAACTGAACACTATTGCCAGTCTCAAGCAGAGTAAACTCACTCAATAAATGTTTGAATGGTGAGTCAACACTCCAGTAACTCCCATAGATTCAATGGGACTATTCTAATTTGGACTACCAATACGAGGCATTGAATCATAGGGAAATTATTTATTTGGTTACATTTATGTCCTGCTTTTTCTCCAATTAGCTCAAGGGGGCATTCACAACCCTCTTCCTCATTTTATCCTCATGATAAGCCTTAAAATAGCTTAGACTGAGAAGAAGTGACTTTCCCAAGGTCACCCAGTGAATGTCAGGGCCATATGGGAATTTGAACTTCATTCTCTCCAGGCTTAGTTCTCTAGCCACTAAACCATACTGACTCTCAACCCTGGTAAACGGACACTTATATAAGTTCCACTGTTTCAATGCACGTAACCTAGGAGAGATTACCAAGTGGATTTAATTCAATATGTGTTGCACACTATTATTTTTGTGGTAATGACATTATTTTCTAGAAGAGTGCTGTAAAGAATAGTAATTTTAAAGTTTTAGTGTAATGAGGAACACATACTTGTTACTCCTGAAGCATTGCTTCTTGAGAGTCACTAGGGAATTATTGGCAATTTCTGTATTTTCTAAAAAGGAATTTAATATTAATGTTTCAACAAGGAACACAAAATAAAACAAGACAAAAAAATATATGCTGTAGCACCTTAAAAACTAACTGCTATATTTTAATGTACCCTGTTTTCCCGAAAACAAGACCTAACCTGAAAATAAGCCCTAGTATGATTTTTCAGGATGCTCCTAATATAAGCCCTACCCCAAAAATAAGCCCCGATTAAGTGAAACCCTGCCCTCCACCATTGTGCAGCAACCAGAAGAAGATGACATGACTGCATTTGAATAAGTGTAGATTGTTGTACATGAAAAAAACAAAACATCCCTTGAAAATAAGCCCTATGTGTTTTTTGGAGCAAAAATTAATATAAGACCCTGTCTTATTGTCAGGAAAACACAGTAAGCCTTCATGGAACATTGTCCACTTCTTCAGACACAAAATACAGCAGTTAGTCTTTAAGGAGACACAACAACTTTTTTTTTCAAACTCCTTATCCACAGCCATAATTTTCTACAAAGGTCTTGCAAGAAGAGCTAGCCTGTATGGCCTTGGACAAGCTGCACAGTCCCAGGATGCCCCCAAAAGAAGGAAATGGTAAACCACTTCTGAGTATGCTATAAAACCATGAAAAGGTTGCCGTAAGTTAGAATTGACTTTTGATGATGATTAATGTGATCCAACAAAATTATTATTCAATACAATAATAAATAATATTATTTGTTTTTGCACATAGAGGACTCAACTACTACTGTGTTTTCAATGTAGTCCAGATTATTCTAATACCTATAGAAACCATGCTAGACCACCCTATTTATCAGCTGCATAAAGACGCTTTGAAATATACTGCTGTACACATGAGTTGAGACACAAATTAGGATAAGAAAAATAAATGAGAATTGAAAGATAATTGAAAAAAATAAACACACTAAGCATTGGAGTACTAAACATTACAAATGCAATTGGTATGGCAAGCCAATACAAATGACAAGTATGCAGTACAGTTACAATTGTACCATATTACTCATTTGTCCTTTTGTGGTAGGCAACTGAGAGGAAGACCCCATTGTGCAAGGCTTAATACAAATTCAAGTAAGAAACAGATATCTTTTAACAAAAGGAAGTTATAGGGTAACACAAAAACCATAAATATTGGTATAAAATAGTGTGAAACAGTATGGATATTTAAAATTCCTACAATTAAATCTCTCAGGAATGTGATTTTATGTGCATTATTACAGCTACTTGGTGAAGTACTTGTCAGCAGTGGGCTCTCCGGAAAAACATAATCCGATAAGAAGTTTAAGTCCTTACCTTATTACTATGGATACAGTTATAATAACAATTAAACAATTCGTACTAACATCAGCTTTTATGGTAGACATATTAAAAAAAATTAAAGATTTTCCCTCCCTTGGTAGGTGTCTGAAAATGATGGTTATTACAAAAATGTTACTACCACCAAGCTGACTGAAATTATTGCCAACATATGCCTCGTGATTCATGACTGCAGTTCACATTCTACCTGAAGCAAAAGATCAACCTGTAAAACTAACTACTATCTAGGCAACTTTTTCAGGTGTTTTTTTTTGTGTGTTTTTTTAGTGGAGCCTGGAAAAGTGCCTTGTTTGACAAGTTGGTGAATTCTGGAAATTTTGGTTTAAAAAGTTAACTCCTTCAAAGTGCTTGTTATGAGTAGTCCTAGATGGGAATCATGCATCTTAATCTAGTATTACGAATTCATACTCCTAACTAGTTGCATCCAACTAGAGCTAGACTGACAAACTGTATTTCACTGATAGTGATGTTAGGCTTTCGAAATCAAAGGACATCACATTCATATCCTCAAGAAAAAGACTTCAGTGTTGTAAAATCTATTGGGACAGTCATATCGAAAACAATAGCCAACTGTTAGTCCCAAATAGAATAGAGTCAATTAATCTATTGAAGATGGTTCAGAAAATTCAGCTGGTTCCAAATCCAGTAGCCAGATTGCTGATTTGAACCATTTATAGTGAGCAGACAACACCCTTGCTATTACATCTCCACTGGCTACCAGTTTGTCTCTGGGCCCAATTCATAGTGCTGGCCATTACCTAAAAGAGGTGAGGGGAATGGCATGCCGAAATATGGCCTTCTCGGCTGTTGCCCCCCAACTTTGGAATGTCCTCCCTATAGAGATCCGCCTGGCTCCAACACTTTTGGCTTTTTGGCGCCAGGCAAAGATCTTTCTGTTTAACCGGCATTTTAATTAAATAGTATTCTTTAGCTGGCCATATGAGCAGCAGGATTTATTAATATTAATGTTTTAATGACTTTTTAAATATAGGGTACTATTATAATATTGCCTATTTTTAATGTTTTTAAAGTTTTTATATTGTTGTATGCCGCTCAGAGACCATTGGTAATGGTGCGGCTAAAAAAATCTTATAAATAAATTAATATGGCTTGGATCCAGGCTACTTGAAGGATTGTGTCTACGTATATGAGCCTTCATGGCTCTTAAGATCCTCAGAGGAGGCAGTCCTCACTATCCCATTGCCATTGCAGGTATGCTTGATGGGGAGACAAGAGAGGGCCTTCTCTGTGGCAGATCCTAGATTGTGGAATGCTGTCTCTCAGGAGATTAGGTTGCCCCCCTCTCTTTTATCCTTCTGCTGACAGATGAAACCCACCTTTTCAGACAGGCTTTTAATAATTGAGTCCTACATGCTAGTTTTTAGCTTAGTAAGTTTGTTTTTAATGTTTTTAATTATTGAATGTATTTGTAATTATTATTAGGGTTTAATTCTTTTAATGCACAATTTATTGTGTTTTTAATTCTACTTGTTTTAGTATTGTGAGTTGTCCTGAGTCTCCTCATTGGGAGAAAGGTGGCCTACAAATGATACTAAATAAAAAAATAAATAGATAAGCCAGCACATATGTAAATTCCACTGATCCACTGGGTCCTCTCTAGTTAGGACTAAGAATTGGATGTAGGCAATTTGGATTTATTGGATCCTGTGCAGGCTTACCAAAGCTCCCTGCTATCAAGAAACAGAATGGACTCCGTAATGCCAGCGACAACACTCGGCTGCGATCAAAGCAACCCCACGCATCCACAACCATTGCAAGGTCAAGTTTTTGACAGGATTGCCAAATCTCTCTTTTGGACAACCTCCTCCCAAGCATCCCATCTGATTTCATCCGTTGGCTGGGATGGGCTCTTCAAATTTCAGATTTTATTTGTCCTTAGAATACAATTTCATAACCTGCTGTTGAACTGATTATCGCTGAGAGCATGATTCTCCCAAAAGGAGAACGCCTTTGATAAATAAACGAAACTAAAGTGACCGAGGACTCACAAAGACTACTAAATCCCCAACCGCTAGCCTCGGAATTTTCTGATTTGAGAGCAATGTTTATTGGTGCAGATTGTCCTTGTGTCTGAATACCGCACTCCCAGTCTTGGTTGCTCCTCAAGGAAAGCTGTTCCTTACGTGGGCGCAAGTTTTGCATCCACATACGTTTGCTCGAGATCCCGTGACTACTTTGCGGACTAACAATTGACATCGTCCACACAAGGAACTGCACTGGGAGTTGTTACTGTAGAGCAGAAGGCGCATGCATTCTCGTGCGCCCCACTCACTATTTTAATTGGGCCATTGGGCCATATTATTTTCCACGAGGATCCAGTTCTGGTGCCCAGTTCACCTTTTCACCGTGCAGGCGAGGACGAATCTATCCTCGTAAAGACTCGGGGATTCTTCGGGGGAAAAAAAACGAGGAAAAACGGAGGGTGAAAGGAGGCCCGTCACGTGGCGGCCACAGAGCGCGCGCTTGCGCGTGTTGGTTTGTTTGTCTAAGAGGTTTCCGTACGCCGCTGTTCCCTCCTCCCCCTTTCTCCGATGGGTGGCGCGAGGCCGGGAGGCCTGAGCTATCCCAGGGTGCTCTTCGCGGCGTGGACTTCTCCGTCCCGCTGGGGAAAGACACTCTGCGCGGAGACTTCGCCAACGAGACGCTGTGGGCTGCCGCCAAACCGACATGTTAGTGCCCAGGCCCTAAAGGCGGGACGCTGCCGAAAACGACGTCCCGCGACCTTCTGCTGGCTGTTTGGTGCGCGCGCGAGCGCAGGCCACCGAACGACAACATGGAGGCTGTGAACGCTTTCAACCAAGAGGTGGGAATGGAGTCCGTCAAGGGAACGCGGGCCAGCCCGGCCCGGCCTGTTTGGTGGGAGGGAGGGAGCGAGGGTGGCTGCTTGCCTGCCGGCACCGTGCTTTACACTGGTGGTGTACGTGGGGAGGATCGCGGCTGAGAGGAAGCTGAAATAGAAGAACCACCAAGGCCTCTCTGGGGGGGTTGCGGCCTTGCCTGGGCCGGTGTGTGGGCGGCCGCGGTGTAACGAGGGCCATGGGGGTTTCAAGGACCCACCTCAGGATCCTTTTCCCCTCAGCCCTCTTTCTTTGAAACGCCTACAGTCTGAGGAGCCTAAGAAGAACTTTATCGGATAGTCAGTGCTGCCCCTCCTCATCCCGCTCATCGAGGAGACTGATTAAAGTCACTCCTCTAGGGCGCAGGGAGAGAAAGAGGGATTCGTCTGTCTGTGTGCGTGCCAGTTCGCACTGCACTTGCAGGCGGGATGGGCCTTTGCATTGTGTGTGTGTGTGTGTGTGTGTGTGCTCGCGCGCGCTTCGGTGAGAAGGGTGGGGGAGGTGAAGGGAGAAGGAAGTAGTTGGCCTTTTCCTCTTAGAGAGTTGATGGAAACCCATAACGTGAGCGCAGATAGGACATTTTCTGACGGCCTGCTTGTCCCAGTATGCTGTCTACAATCTCTGTGATCCTTTAGTCACCGTGTATTGCAAAACGTGCTAGAGGTGAATAAAACACCAGTCATTGAGCAGCTCAGATAATATGAACAGTGTTTATACAGTCGGGAAGAGCAGAAATTGTTGGCATAAGTGCATGGATACAGTTGCATAAAATATTAGTTGAGGTGGACAGGTGGGAAGGACAGTTGATCTCTAGTGGCACAGAGGCCCTAGCTAATTTCCTTAACATTTGGTTCACAGACATAATACTAGCAATATTCTCTCAGCAGATTTCCAAGCTGAAATATCTTGCAGCTAGGGGATTGTTGTAGTGTAGTCTGGCATCGGCACATACCGTACCTCTCATGCTGTTACTTTGAGGCCTAAGGAGCTAATTCTTTAAAGTGGGAAAGAGATGTGTGTATTACTATCCTAGCACTGCAAGAATGTAATGCTATACAGTTGAAATGGTCTATATAGGAATAATAAAGCTGCCTGAGTGACAGGATCAGTTTGCCTTCAAGAAACAGCTCCAGGTGGATTTTTTTCCTTAATAGAGGCAAATATATTGGTAATCCAATTGTGCTGTATTGACTCTATGGCTAAAATTCTGTTGGTCAGTTACACAGATGCAGCAGCCATTCTGACACCTTAGCTGAATTCTGGAACTAACTCCTTTGCACTTATATCTTGCACAGACTAGTGAAGTGTACCTCTAAGAAATGTTTTCTCATTGCAGACATCTAGTCAGTTACCCATTCTTTTGTTGGAAGTCTCACTCAAGCTAGAATGCTTCTTATGGCAGGCAGGATGTCAATGAGACACTATTTGCAGCAAAAGGATGCATTTTCTTTCAAAATGGACACTGTTTTATATATGGTTAGCTGTCTATAATGAGTAAACATTTCTTAGACATGCACTTCACTAGTACAAGATATGTGTGCAGATTAGGTAAGTCCAGAACTGCATGTGTGTGTATTCTTATACAGCAGAAATGCAGAAAAGGGCTATGCTACTTTGAGAGATCGGAGTACAGTAAGTACTGTGACTACTCATATCTTTCTAGACAGAAGTAAGCTATCTATGCATATCTGTATTTCTCTAGCAGAGAATGAACACAATCCCTCTGCACAGTTTTTGTTCACAGGGAATGTTTATGAGTACTCCTCACAGAGAGATGGGAAGAATGTTTTATCACAGTATAGTTCTTTGGCAGATAGCACAGCTCTTCTTTTCACTTTTTAGATATAGAAAGGACAGTGATACCTTAGTGATTTAACTGGGGAAGAAAGAAGCAGGCAAGCAGAATAGGAATGGACAATTTGCCCTCTTAATAATTACTTGCAAGATTTAGTTAAAAGACAAGTGCAAGGCATTTTGATGTTTTGTGCCCAAACTTGGATAGCAGTAGGCTATTTAAACTGAGCCAAAAATTGTAAAATGTCTCTTATATTTTATGCCACAATAAAGAATGATACCTGCAATTTAAAACCTAAAATCTGCTATGTTTAATTATTTGTTGGAAATTTTACAGAGGATTCCTTTTTACAGTATGTTAAAACAATGGAATCTCACTAGCCCTTTCATTTAGATCATTGATAGTTTGTTAGGCTATGGCTTACATTCTCTATAATCAAACAAGTTGTTAGTTACACATTTAATGTTTTCTGCTGAGATATAAGGTGTAAAATGAAAAAAAAAATGATGATGAGAGCAATAATGGATTTTAAGTGCCAGGTCATCCAAAATACATATATGTAGCATTCAGTGTTTGTATGTTCAATTGTTTATATTAGTTTTGGCAGAAATAACTCTGTAATGCTCTGCCATACAATGTCTGGAATCCAAGCAAAGAATTATGCTGTTGTGAATCCATTAGTTCAAATTTCAGCAGCAAATTGGCACTGCTTAAGAAGTTGGTGTAGGAATCTAGTATCATGCATCAAGGCACACTACTAGTATATAACACGAAATGCCTATGTTGACTTATCTTCTTTATGTGATAGATAAATGGGTGAAGTAATAAGATTGTGATCTAGATATCCTTAATACTAGTGGTGTATCACTGGTGGCATTACATGTACAAAGTAATCAAGTAAAATTATCATCTCTTTTTATTTACAATACTCTTTTTTTCCATGCTGCTTTTTTTTCTGTAGGGAACAGATCTTTAATTTTGTTTGTCTTCTTGCAGTTTGTTCTTTAAAAACAACTATTTTCATATATTTTAAAAATATTTCCCATGTTGTCTTGAACTACTTTTGCTTTCTGTATTCTGAACTGAACACCATATTTCATAGGAAGTATATTCTATTATAGTGCTATACAAGGACAATTTACATTGTTGAATTGCTGAGGGATATGTTATCTGCTTGCTTTTCTGAAACTAGGTATTAGGTTTCGGTAACAAACTAGGAAGGAAAATTTGTGCCATGGTGCTCACAGAGAATCTCAGGTCAGAGGCATATTGAGGAAAAAGGCAAAGTCAGTGCTAAAGATTATTAGGAAAGGAATTGAACATAAAACAGCCAGTATTATAATGCCTCTATATATGATGTGGCTGCAGTTGTAATATTGCCTTGCAGCTCTCATTGCCCTATCTTGAGAAAGACACCAGAGAGGACAGAGAGGCCAAACAGAAAGATGAACATTCTGTTTAGTCCAGCATGCTGGTTCCTACAGTGGCTATCCCAGTGCCTGTGAGAAGCCCACAAATATGACATAGGGCAGTAGCTCTCTCTCACTTTTGTTTCAGATGGATCCTGCCTGTCATTTTAGAGATCACATGTAAACATGATTACTTATTTGACAGTCTTACCTTTATGGATTTGTTTAATCTGTTTTTAAACTATCTTCTTTGGTTGGTTCTTACTTGGTTTTCCATCAGAATGTTCCATAGGTTGGAGTATGGAAAAAGCAAAGTGTTAGAGACTTTTTTACCAAGAAAAAAGATAGCTAAGATGAGATGTGAAACTAACTTGTAAAAATGCATAGTTTGGTGAAACCAGGAAGATATATTTGCCCATATGTCTCAGTTTGATGTTAGCCAAAGAAGTTGACAATAGATATAGAGGGCAAAAGGAAGTGCATCTTCACATACACTGATCAGCCACAGCATTAAAACCACTGACAGGTAAAGTGAATATTATAAATGGGGGCTTTGTATTTGTATACGAATATGAAGCCTGCAGGCACAGGTAGCTGGCTTGATGAACACCCACCCCCAGACCTTGTTGGACCACTTACCATTCAATGTGCATGACCAGTGTCATCTTCTGTGCCCCAATCGTGGCAGTAGCGTGGCAGCCCCGCCTCCCTGCTTGCCCAGCCACTTTGCGGCTGAGCAGAGAGACCTGTCCTCCCGCCCCCTTGCCAGTGTGGCTGGGCGAGCAGGGAGGCAGGGCTGCAGCAGCCAAGCTACTGCTGCGATTGGGGCACAGAAGGTGATGCTGGACATGTGCGCTGCATGGTCAGTGGTCAGGTGGAGTCTGGGGGTTGGTGTTCATCAAACTAGTCACCTGTGCCAGTGGTCATACGAAGCCCCCATTTCTAGTGAATAACATTGATTCTGTCATTACAATGGCACCTGTCAAGGGGTGGGATATAGGCAACATGTGAACAGTCAGTTCTTGCATTTCATGTGTTGGAAACATGGGCAAGCAGAAAGATATGAGTGACTCTGACTAGGGCCAAATAGTGATGGCTAGACGACTGGGTCAGAGCATCTCCAAAATGGCAAGTTTTGTGGTGTCTTCCTGGTATGCAGTGGTTACTATCTACCCAAAGTGGTGCAAGGAAGGACAAATGGTGAACCAGCATTATTAGGGTTACAGGCACCCAAGGCTCATTGATGCACATGGGGAGTGAAGGCTAGCCCTTCTGGTCTGATCACACAGAAGAGCTACTGTAGCTCAAATTGCTGAAAAACGTAATGGTGTCCATGATAGAAATGTGTCAGAACATATAATGCATCGCAGTTTGCTCCTTATGGAACTGTGTAGCCACAGACCAGTCAGAATGCCCATGTTGACTCCTGGGAATGTGAGCATCAGAACTGGAACATGGAGCAATGGAAGAAGGTTACTTGGGTTGATGAATCATGTTTCTTTGAGATCAGGTGGGTGCATCATTTACCTGGGAAAGAAATGGCAGCAGGATGCACTATGGGAAGAAGGTAGGCTGACAGAGACAGTGTTATGCTTTGGGCAGTGTTCTGCTGGGAAACCTTGGGTCCTGGCATTCATGTGGATGTTACTTTGACATGTACCACCTACCTAGAGATTGTTGCAGACCATGTACATCTCTTCGTGCAGTGGTGTTCCCTGATGGCAGTGGCTTCTTTCAGCAGGATAATGCACCTTCTACACTGGAAAAATGTTCAGGAATGGTTTGAAGAACATGACAAAGAGTTCAACATGTTGCCTTGGCGTCCAAATTCCCCAGATCTCAATTCAATGGAGCATCTATGGGATGTGCTGGAACACCAGATCCAATTCATGGAGGCCCCATCTCACAACCTGCAGGACCTAAAGGGTTTACTACTAGTTTCTTGGTGCCAGGTACCACAGGACTCATTCAGAGGCCGTGTGGAGTTCATGCCTTGACACCTCAGAACTGTTTTGGAAGCATGATGGGAACCTACATGATATTAGGCAGGTGGTTTTAATGTTGTGACTGATCAGTGTAAGACCCTGGCTTTATAAAATGTGTTGCCATCCACTGAGGATCATCACTATTGGCTGTAATAGATAAGTGGCAGCACATCCACGCTCACAGGCAGGATGTTTCTTAAAACCAGTTGCTCTGGGCAGACAAGCCATCCTACCCTGATTGAGGAAGTTGCTGTCTGTCTGGATACTGGACACTGGAGTTTGGACTAATAATAGTACTTAGTCATTAGTATAGTACCTTTGAAGTATCGGAGTCCTTGTGGGAATTGTATAAATATTATAACATTCTACATAGCAAATATTACTTAAGTGGTGACTGAGGAATGGAAAAAATAGCTTGCAAACTGGCCAAGTGGGATTCAAACAGGTTACTAGATAATTTTGTTTAAATTATTGTTTTTAATGTTAATTCAGTGGAAAATGCTATCAGTATATCTTACATAAAAATTAAAATCACACTTGTAAGGTAAATGTGAATCAACAAAACAAAAAATTAAGTGTTAAAGATAAAATTCCAGCATTAATTCAGGCCTTTTATGGCTTTTACTATGATGTAGAGCTGAGCAAATCAATCAGTTTCAGTTTTGCCCATATCTGAATTTTGCAAAAATTCTGACAAGTTCTGACAAGAATAACCTTAAATGAAATTTCCCCTAGTCTGATCTAGTTGTGCTTTATTTTCTCATGAGTCATGATCTTGGCCTTTCTGCATGCCCCATCAGTGATTCCCACATCCAGGAATATCTTATTGAGTGGATTGGGGATACATGTTTGATTGAGTGCAGGATAATTTGTGGATAATTTTGCTTATGCCCAAGGTCAGGTTTTTGTATTAGGGATGGAAGAAATTTTCTTCTAAGACAAGTTTTTTTACCTTCAGGTTGTCATTTCACTTATATCGTAGTCATCTTGTTTTCTCGTTTGTTTGTTTGTAGGTAGCTTTCTACACTGCATATGTGTTCTTGTACCATGTAGCAATCTGGGTTGTGTAATACTATTTCATTTACTGAATAGTTTTATAGGTGATCTGTAAGGAAAAAAAAAACACTCCAAAATACTTTTGGAAAATATAAGTAACAGTAAATCTTTACTAAAATATTGATTAAAAACTAGTGTTAAACAGTTTCAAATTCTGTGTCAGAAAAATACTTAATAAAAGATACAGATGAAACCAACAACAGCCGTCCAATAAAACCTCTTAAAAGAAAGCTATGGAGAACAAGTGATTTTTTTAAGGCCATCCTAAAAGCATGCAACTAGGGGGCCTATCCAACTGCAAATGGAATTGTATTCCACAATTGTAGGTCTGCTGCTGATAAAGTTCCTTCCTTTAGCCCCAAAGGAATCTTGATTATTACCAATGGATGCATACAAAAGGTCTCATTGAGAGCATGAAAATTTGAGCAGGCTGATTCATATATGACAATGCTCCTTTCAAGCAATCATGTCCTAAATTCTTTAAGGCATTAAAGGATAAGTGCTTCACACTGGCTTGGAAACAAGTTTAAAACCACTATATTGGTATAGTATGGGAATTTTATGATGCAACCATTTGTTCCGACCAGTACCCTGTTTCCCCGAAAATAAGACCTAACCTGAAAATAAGCCCTAGTATGATTTTTCAGGATGCTCGTAATATAGGCTCTACCCCCCCAAATAAGCCCCAGTTAAGTGAAACCCCGCCTTCCACCATTGTGCAGCAACCAGAAGATGACATGACTGTATTTGAATAAATGTAGATTGTTGTACATGAAGAAAATAAAACATCCCCTTAAAATAAGCCCTAATGTGTTTTTTGGAGCAAAAATTAATATAAAACCCTGTCTTATTTTTGGGGAAACACAGTAGTTGGGTGGCGGCATTCTGCCCTAGCTAAAGTTCATAGGCAATTTTTAATGGCAGCTGAACATAAAGGACATCAGACTAATCTAGTGTGGGCATCACCAGAATGTGTATAACTGAGGCATGGTCAGCACTGTCACATCAGCCTAGATTAGTAAAAATATGCTCCTGGCTACAATTGCCATCCAAACATCCTTTCCTTGGACAGGCAGGTTCCAGGAGACTTTTCAAATACCTTACTTGATCCTTCCCATCTAGGAACAATTTGACATCCATTCAGAGCTGGCTGTTCCTACCCATAGCTTTATATTGTATGGATTAAGTTTCAGTTAGTTCACTTTCATCTATCCAAAAACTGCAGCCATACATTGATTGAAGAGTTCCACAGCCTCTTTGGTAGAAGAAAAGGGGAATGGTAAGTGAAGACAAGTATGACACTTCTTCCGCCCTTGAGATGTTGCGTACAGTATCTCTGTTCTTATGTGTAGAAATGGTTCTTTGAAAATACAGTTTCTTCCATTTTACTTTTGTAGTGCCTCTGCCTAACATTTTCATTCCAATGTTTTCATTCTGCTGTCCATTTGTTTTGCCCTTACATTTTATGGTGAGAAGTTGAATATTTTGTATATATGCCTTTTTTGTTTGTTTGTTTGTTTGTTCCTCATCTCCTTTGCTCAAACAGTGACTGAGATCTTTTTGGTGTAAGTTACACCACATAAGACTGATAATGTCTTTGGTCATGGTGAATTTTTGGAAGTAAATAATTTCTAATTGCCCACCCCCAGATCCAGAGGCACCCCTTTTATCATAGGGAAGCTGCTTGGGACCATGGGATATGGAGGGAGTCTTTAATTTCCAATAATTGCTGCCCCTGGTAAAGTCATTCTGGCAGTTACAATTTGTGGAATTTAAAATGTACTCCACAAAAGTCCCATAGGGAGGATTTTGGCCATTATTTAATAACTTAAAGAAGATACATTTTTGCAGCCAATCAGATTTTGTGCTCAGCTGTACTGGAAGTAGTGAATGATCAAACCAAGGTTTTTAGCATGGTGATATTTAGTACAGAGGAATGTAATATGTTCCTGCATTGTCCTGCAGATATATACACATGTTCAGTAAACAGGTCTTGTCCACTAAAAACCATAGTTAAATTTAAAATGAACTGCAAAAACAAACAAAAAAGCAAAAGTGTTGTGACACATTTAAGTCTCTCAACCCCCCCCCCCCCCGAGCTTTCTTGGGTTATAATTCACTGCTTCAGACCATGTGTTTGAAGAGTGGATTGTAATACATGAAAGCTCCTATGTATTTGTTAAGTAGGTGCCACAATACTCCTTTGGTGTTTTGTTTTTGTTTTTTGTTTTTGCTGAAATAGACTATCCTGGCTACTTCTCTGGAAACTGCTGCAATTTAAAATTGGCTGTTAGGGATATAGCAAGTTGCTTTGTACAGAGCCTATTTTTTGCTCTGATCTCATTATGTATGCTTGATATGTTTTCAACCAAAAGTGCCAGGGACTGAACTTTGAACCTCTTTCAGGCAAAGTCTACCTTTGAGCTATAGCCCTTCTCCTGTATTAATGTTGCTTACTATATAAAAGAAAGTGTCTGCTCACATCTGTATTTAGTATGTTGTGGTGTGAAAAAGTAAAAAACTAGCTATATTTTTATAATTCTTACAGCTCCTGTCAGGATGGGACTAGTAAGCAAAATTCTGTCCTTGATCTGTTCTGTGTTGCAGTATAGGTTCCAGAATATAGTACTGGGGGATTACTGCTCAGTCTTTTGCTCTGTGGGTTCAGGTCTCTTCCTACATAAGTTATTTTGGGTGTTTGGGCTTGGGAGCCATAAATATGATCTCCTTGCAAATATGGTAGTCACCTTTCAGTTCCAAGAAGGCATTTTAGTGTCAGGGTTTAACCTCATTAACTAGGCATTCACATCTGGCATTTGTTAACTAGGCATTAACAGATGTCAGATATCATGTATCTAATTGGTTGACTTTCATTGGATTTCAGTTGTCCCTAAATCCAGTTCATGGTGCTGGAAATCCTTAAATAATTTGGTGCTTTCATTTTAAAAAATAAATCTTGCATGCTGCTTAATGTTTTCATGGTACACACTGTTGCAAGGTAGGCATCAGTGCTCTTCCAGATGCTATTGGACTTCAACCCTCATAACCCCTTGGCTTTAGCTGTGCTGGTTAATAGGAATTGTAGGCCAAAAACCTCTGGAGGATCATGGTTGTACACTTGTGCCCTGTTTTGTGTCCCACCGCTAGCTAAAATATGATTGGTTTGGATATTGAGGGTGGCACATGTGTTATGCCATCTAGGAATGGTTCCTTGTTTCAAGAAGGTCCTTTAGAAGATTCTAGTGCTTCATAAAGGCATATTGCTCAGTAGGTCTTTTGGAGACTAATTAGATCACTTTATTCCTTTATTCTAAAGTGCTGCTGTTTTTGTTTGTATTTTTTGTTTTGTTTTAACCCTTTTGTATTATTTTAATGAGAGGCAGGGAGATTGTGAGCCTGGGGGCGGATCTGAGAACATCACTGCCAGAGCATCATCCATCCCCTGAGAAAAGGGAATCCTGAAGGAGGTGAAAGAGATGGGAGCTGAAGAAAGAAGCGAGAGACAGGAGACTCCTAGAGCAAGGGAAGAGGAAAGCCAAAGGATGGAAAAGGGAGAAAGACAGTTAGAAGAGATGGAAAGGAGATAGCGATTGGTGGAAAAAAAGGAGTGGGTGAAGAGAAGGGGGGAGAAGAAAAAGAGGAGAGAGAGAGAGAGAGAGAGAGAGGAGGAGGGAGGCAGAAGCTGGAGCCGCTGAAGGAAAGAAGGAGAATAAGACCTACCCCAGGGTGGGAATGGATCTGGGCAACATACCCTCTAATTTTCAGCCCTGCTGGGCAGGGCTCTGCCTCTCCCTTGCACGACTTCTCCCCATGTGTGCATGGGGGGGGGGGGTTCCATTGCAACCAGAACCAAAGGGCCTGCACAGAGGAGGAGGACAGCTCTGCGGAGGGAGGTGGAGTTGCGCATGCACCTGCAATCTTAACTTATTTTTTTATTAGATAACCTCCCTGGTAGATGGTGAGAATGTGGTAGATGTACTGTAATATATCTTGTCTTCAATAATGCCTTTGACAAAGTGTTGTACATCAAAAGCTGAATATGAGCCAACAGTGTGATGTGGCAGCAAAAAAGGCAAATGCGATTTTAGAATGCATTAACAGAAATATAGTCTCCAAACCCAATAAGGTGCTAGTTCCCCTCTATTCAGCACTGGTCAGGCCTCATCTAGAGCACTGTGTCCAGTTCTAGACACCACACTTTAAGAAGGATGCGAGCAAATTGGAGCAAGTTCAGAGGAGGGCAACAGAATAATCGGGGACTGGAAAAAGTGCTATGATGAAAGACTGAAAGTATAAGGCATGTTTAGTCTTGAGAAAAGAAGACTTCGGGGATATATGGTAGCACTTTTCAAATATTCAAAAGATAAATCATACAGAGGAGGGGCAGGATCTGTTCTCAGTCATCCCAGTGTCAATTTCCAAGGGGGAAAATCTGAATGTCCTCTATAGGGCTCCTGATGTACAGACTCCCTGTGAGAGATTTACAGATCCGTGTCCTTTATTCATCTGACAAGGAATTTATTTGTGGTCTCAGAATATATTGTATCTTGTTTATATTTAATTAATAGTTCATTCCTGGTTACCCTTTAGTATTTTGACTTAAAAGTTCAAAAATGATTCCTTTTCTTCTTTAAAAGATTTATTTAGCAAGCAAGCATTTAAATAAATAAGAGCCAAAAATATAAAATATGCTTGGAATATATGTAAAAATTACATGAGTGTATATTGCAAAAATCACAGTCCTCTGATACAAAAACTTTCTAATTCCTATATGTAGATAATATTTCTTTTATATAGAGGTGCATAGGTTCTAATAAAGTATGAGCTTCTGTTTAAACAGCATAAACTTCAGTTCAGTAATTCAAAGGATACAAGAAAAAACAATGTCTCTTTAGTAAAAGGCTGTTTCCATAGCAAAAAGCTTTCAATTAGGTAAAACTCATACAGTCACTTAAAAAAATCTCTATTGTAATACATATTATTAAAAACAATTTGAGCATAGCATAAGCATAGAAAATAATTCACATCGCATTAAGATAATTCTCACCCAATTTCCCAGTAGAGAGTTTTCCCCTGTTTGCCAAAACAAGTGCCTGTGTTTCTTGGGAGATGTTCTGTAAACATGATAGAAATCTCTGTTTATATACTTTTGTTGTTTTTGGTTAATCAAAACATTGTGACATATAACTTCTGCTTTCCCAGGAACAAATAGTCTCCTTGGGTAGTTATCTGCTAGGGTACCAGCCAACTGGATTAGCTGAGGTGTAAAGTTGCTCTCACTTGGAGTAACTTCCTTAGCACCATATTTTGGCAGTACAATACATTTTGAATGTCAATTTCCTGCTTTTTACATTTTTTATATTCCCCATTTAGACCCCTTGATTTTTTTCCTGCCATATATTTTTTCCAAAACCAATAATTGACACCAGAGTGCAGGACAGGTAATAAAAGGCTCAAGCTACAGGAAGCCAAATTTAGGCTGAATATCAGGAAAAACTTCTTAACTGTTAGAGCAGTATGACAGTGATGACAGTGGAACCAGTTACTTGGGGCGGTGGAGAGCGCTCCAGTGCTGGAGGCATTCAAGGGAAAATTGGACAACCACCTGTCAGATCTCCTTTGATTTAGATTCCTGCCTTGAGCACAGGGTGTTGGACTCTGTGGCCTCATAGGCTCCTTCCAACTCCTTGATTCTGTGATTCTATCTGTTGCTGTGGGCTGTTCTGTTGTGAAAATGCTCCACAAATGAACAGTGTTGTTATAATTCTGCTGCTAAATTGCAGTCATTTGGTCCAGTAGGATCTATTTCTTAGTAAATAAAGCTGGAATTAGGATCTAAAAATCTATGTCTCTTTCTTGAAAACAAAGAATCTTCACCAGACTTTCTGTAAACCGGTTATCCATCTGATTGTTCATGGTTAAGGATGCACCATTTTGAATTTGTGGACTCCATCTTCCAGAATTTTCCAGCAATTCCCCACACAGAATTCTTGGAGTTCCAGCTCTCAGAACCATAATATTTTTAAAAATTGAATGCCCTCAAGTCGACCCTTTCCACTTCCTTCTAGGTAGATAATGTTCAGAAGTGGTTTACCATTTTTTTTTTTATGGGGGGCACCCTGGGAGTGTGCAGCTTGCTCATGACTACACTAGCTGAGTCTCCTCTCAGGGGGCACAGTGGGGAATTGAACTCGCAGCCTCTGGCTCCACAGCCAGAAACCTAACCACTGAGCTGTTCAGTCAGCTGCTCAGACCTATGGCCTACTGACAAAAATGAACACTACAATGGTACTTTCAGGGCATTGTAGTTCTTTGGGAGGCATAATAGAGCCTGAAGAGAAGTGAGACTAGTACTCCCAGAAAGGCAATTCTCTTTAAGTGATCAGTTTTTAAGTGATCAATTGCACGATATGCCAAACATAAATATTTCATTTTGATCTCATCAAAATTATCAGATCTAGCTTATCAATTAATTATGACATGTAACAGTCACTCATGGTCATTTCATTTTGTTTGCTACTTTTGCATGGATAGGGCTGGACCAAGGTTGAGTAAAGCTACAAGAAGCAGCAGTAAAGAAGACAGAGTTATTAAATACACAAGTTTCGTGCTTACCTTCACAGACCTTCGTATGTTATTAAAAGGGAACAAATGTATGCAATTTCACATACATTGGTTGTAAGAATTAAATATTGTCAATAATACTGTACATAACTTTAAATTAATCTGGTTTAGTGGGAAGAACTGCACTTATGGTAGGATATATATAAAAATATCAAACATTTAGATTGACATTTCTTGTGGGTTTAAGTTATTAACTTATTATTAAGTATTAAAACCTACGGTAAATCAGTTTATCATGGTAGCAGAAAGAACAACCCTCTCATGTAAAAATTAATTTCTGAGGGGATGTTGTTATTTGGTTTTGGTTTCACTTTGGCTTGCATTCCTTTGCCTGGATTATATAAAACTCAGCTCTTAGTTGATAGACATTAACTCAGTACAGCTGTAGTAGGTGAGTATGCATTTACAGAGTAGTACCTAATTTGATTTCTTTTTGTCCCTAATGGGAAACTGTAAATAACTAAAATTCATTGATTGTGGAGGAAGGATCAGATCTCAAATGCTGGTGTCATTTGGTGGCAAGCAGTGCTTCAATGTTTTCTCTTCAGATTTGATTGTGATATGTACCAGTAATCCAGGAATAGTGCCTGAAAAATAAGTTGCTAGATAAATATGGTGTCAGGCAGTTAGTCATTAGAAGATCAGGACATACATATCACTACTATAGCTATTTTATTCATGCAGGGTTTTGCCAGCCTGCTGAGCATTAGTCTTCAGTCAGAATGGAATTTCCTAGTTTGTTAACAGCGTGATGTAAAAACTGTACAGATATGGAAAGTTAACAGCACAATCTTAAGAAGTTTTTCAGGCTGAACCTCCCTGTAGATAGAGAGTATATGCTTCTCCCTTGAGCATGGAGCTGAACAGCATGGTTTTGTATATACACCGTCCCCCCAAAACATAAATAAATAAATAAATAAATATTTAAATAAATAAATGCTCAATAAATACTGTGCTGCTATTCATCTCCAGGAAGTGACCTGGGAAAGGTGGGTCTTCGGCTTATCTAGGGTCCTGTTTTTGGCAGTGCAGCAACCACTGGCTGGATGGTGGTGGCCCAGCTGGCCCCCTCTCCTGTCATGGTGGCTCCATGTGGCGGCTGGGGAGAGTACTGAGGCATGTCCGGAGGCTGATGCAAGTTGGAGGAGGTGTGTGTGTGTGCATCAGCTGTTTAACATCAGCTGTTTATGCTTTGTACTTACATTTTGTGAAGTATAAGAGATATACATGGATTTTGAACTACACAGGGTCTGGCACTCCTAACCCCAGCATTGTTGAAGGGAGAAGTGTATATTTAAAATAATTGTTAACGGAGACGTCACTTCCGCTAGAATGGCAATGTACGGCTGAATTTTCGTCTCTTCACCCTGGAATCTAAAAAGGATGATAAATGTCCTTCTCCCTGCCTGAAATGTGAGTAAATAGCGATTAAACTTCTGATGAAAGCTTTAGGCAAAGATAGAAACACTTTTTGAAGTGTAAACATGCTGTTATCTATCTAAAGAATATACTTTCACTTTTGCCTGGGAAGACGGAGGCTGCTAGAGAGGCAGAAAATAAACGGCCTGTTAAACACGGCTTGACTCCTTGAGCTATAAATCTTTGCTTAACTTGGTGTATACATGCGAAAAGGCAGAGATAAGATCAGGAGCTGGGTTCGTGGACAACCCCATAAACCATCAGATAATAGCGTCGAGCGTATCGCCCGTTTAAAAAGGCTGGAAGAAGGGGAGCCCCTCCTTTCTGAAATCAACATGGAAAAAAAAGTTTCAGAGCTTGCCTCTTCCGTGAAAGGAATGGAAGGACAACTTGGACAGGTTCTCTCTAAAATGGACATTTTAATAAGAGGGAATCAACAGATGGGACAAGATATACAAAAACTGCAGGGAGAATTGACAGACATTAAGACAAGTTTAGGCAAAACAGAGGGCAGGTTGCAACAACTGGAAGATTTCCAGAGCGTGGTGACAAAACAGCACCAAGTGCTTGATGAACTTCGGAAAAAGGTTATCTATTTAGAAGATAATTCAAGACGTAATAATATCAAAATAATGAATTTTGAACATGAGAAAGAAAAGGATTTGAGGGGGGAAGTGATAGACTGGATTAATTCTGTTATGAAATCCCAACATGTGGCTGAGGAAGATATTGAGAGAGTACATTTTGTTGGGAACCCAAGGAAAACCAGAAGACCCATAATACTAAGATTTTTTAACTATATGAAGAAAGAACAGTTTCTTAGGGTCACTAAAGAAAAGCCTGAATTGCTAGTTTATAGATCAAATTCAGTTCAGATCTATCAGGATGTGAGCCCCGAAACCAGTCAGTGGAGAAGAACAATGAAGCCCATCACTTCAATTTTAATTAAGAACGGCAAGAGATACAACTGGGGCCACCCTGTCTTTTTGAAAATATGGAAGGATGGAACCCTACATAAAATCTACTCCTTTGAAGATGGGAAGGATTTGATGAAAGCCTGGGGACTTTGGCAAGAAGATGAGAGTGAAGGGACAAGCAAGCAAGTAGCTCTGTAAAGACTGGTAGTCCGAAAGAGAAGATTTTTTGAGAGAAGATTCTTTAATTGGAAGAGATTGCTGGGCGTTACTGGATGTCGGAAGAATTTTTTTTTTCTTTCTCCTTTACCCTCCCTTTTTTTTTCTTTTTTCTTTTTGATTTTTGATTTTTCTTTTCCCCCTCCATTTTGTAATGAGGGTTGGAATTTTTTTTCTTTTTCTTTTCTGCCCACTTTATTATAATATTAATTTTTTTAATAATATTAATAAAATCTTTAAAAAATTTTTTTAAATTTTCTTTTTCTTTTTCCTATTTTTTTCTCTTTTCCTTTTTTTCTTCTTTTCTTTTTTTCATTGTTGTTCTTTTGTATGTGGGTTTTTGATTCAGGATTTTTGTTTTGTTTTGTTTTGCTTTTGTTTTCTTTATTATTGTTTTGGATTACCTGATTAGACTCGGGTGGTAGAAAGAAGAAGAGATGTTAAAAGTTAGGAGGGAAGGCATTTGAGTATATATATAGATAAAAATATGAGGTGGGGTGAAATAGGGATGAGGGTTTGGCTGGGGTCCGGACTGGTGGGGGTGACGTCTCCCCCCCTCCCAGAGCTCGCGCCGAACATTAGTGAGACGTGGGGAAACGGGAGGGAAGAAAATAATTTATATGTAGGTAAGAAGGACAGGGATAGGAAATTAGAGGTAGGTAAATTTATTTTTTTTAGTTGTTTTTGTTTTTGTTTTTGTTGTGTGAGATGCACAAAGGGACCGAATAAGAGGCAGAGAATGGAACGGATATGGGGAAAAACATAAGGGTAGCGACTTTAAATGTGAAAGGCCTAGGGTCTGTATTAAAGAGAAGGAGGATAGAATTATTATTAAAGAAAAGTAAAGTTGACATTATCTATTTACAAGAGACACATCAACTAAAGGATGGAGTCAATGAATTGAAATTACAAAACATCCATATATATGAAAAAGCATTTGGGACCTCTAAATCTAGAGGGGTAGCAATATTAATATCTAAACATTGTGAATTTGTGATGAAAGAAGTAATAAAAGATAGTAATGGTAGATATTTGATAATTCAAGGTCAAATGGGGGAGGAAGATTATACATTAGTAAATGTGTATGCACCAAACATGAATCAAGGAGAATTTTATAGAACTGTGATTGAAGAAATGGAAAAGGTTAGGAAAGGATATGTGATCATGGCAGGAGATTTTAATATGGTTCTGGATAAGGTGAAAGATAAATCCACATGTAAAAAAGATGAGTTGAATAAAAGAGGTACCCTCCTGAGTAAGATACTAAACACTACGGATTTGAAAGATATATGGAGAGAATTAAAGGGAGATGAAAGAAGGTTTACATATTATTCTTCTGTACATAATAGTTATTCTAGAATAGATTTTATGTTTATTTCACAAAACTTAATTTCAAAAGTAGTAGATACGAATATTAATGTGATAAAAATAACAGATCATGCGTTGATGGTGTTGGAGATGAAAGTTAAGAAGGACTATAGAGAAGCTAGAAGATGGAGAATGGACTCCAATATTTTTCAACATACAGAGGTTGTAGATAAAGTTAAGAAAGAATGGCTGGAAATATGGTCATTTAATGAAGCAGGTGGGAATAAAATAGGAGTGTTATGGGACACTATGAAAGCAGTCATGAGAGGAATTGCCATAAGAGAATCCTGTAGATTAAAAAAATTGAGAGAAGAAAATATAAATAGAATTGTAGAATCATTAAAGGATTTAGAAAGCAAATATTTTATGGATAGAGATAACAAAAAATTAATTGAGATCCAAGCTAAAAGAAAGGAATTAGAAGGTATAGAGCTAGAAAAGGTCCAGAGAGACTTGATATACGCTAGGAGGAATTTTTTCGAATACAGTAATAAAAATTCAAAACTTTTAGCTAGATTAGTTCAAACTAAAAGAGCAAAAAATATAATTGGAGTGATTAAAGATAAAACGGGAAAGAATTGTAGCTTAACGAAAGAAAAACTAAAGATAATACAGGAATTCTATCAAATTTAAATATAGGTAATAGTGTATCGAAAGAAGATATAGAAAATTATATTAAAGAAAATGTTAAGAGTAAATTATCAGAGAATGATAAAAAGGATTTAGATAAAGAGATAAAAGAGGAAGAGATTATAGAGATTATTAATAAATTAAAAAATGGTAAAACTCCAGGTTTTGACGGTTTAGGATCAGAATATTATAAAACTTTTAAACCAATATTGATCCCTAAGTTAAAAGTGCTCTATAATGAAATATTGGAAGGAGAGAGAATACCAGATTCTTGGAAACATTCATTAATAACTCTTATCCCAAAGCCTAATAAAGATTTAACAGACCCAAGTTCATATAGACCCATTTCACTATTAAATCAAGATGCAAAATTTTTTACTGCAATACTTGCGAATAGAATTAATAAATTTATTATAAAATATATTAAAGAGGATCAGAATGGTTTTTAAAGGGTAGACAAATGGAGAATTTGACTAGGAGGGTATTGAATATTTTATACAATATAGAAAAAGACAAATTGAAGGCAGGTATTTTATCATTAGATATATTTAAGGCATTTGATTGCGTGGAATGGCCAACATTAAAGATTTTGTTAAAAGGTTGGGGTTTTGGAAAGAAATTTAGGGGGATAATAGATCAACTATATCTGGAGAATACCTCTGTAGTAATAGTTAATGATGGGATTACAGAACAAATAGCTTTAGGCCGAGGCACTAGACAAGGTTGCCCTCTTTCTCCAGTTCTGTTTTGCTTGATTATTGAAATGTTGGCAAATGTAATAAGGAATGATGATTCAATCGAAGGTATGGGGAAAAAGAATAAAATAAAGATTAATTTATTTGCTGATGATTCCTTGTTGACAGTGAAAAATCCGTTAGAATGTGTAGATAAAATTAGAACTCATTTAGAAAAATTTGGAAGAATAACTGGATTATGTGTAAATTGGCAAAAATCTGAATTAATGTTATTTAATCATAATAGAGTAGAACAAGAAAGGTGTGTTGAAAAATATGATTTCAGATTATGTAAATCAATTAAATATTTAGGAATAGATCTAGCAAAAAATATTCAAAAAATAAAGGAATATAACTATAATAAACTAAAGGAAGTGATTAAAAACAAATTACAGGAATACAGTAATTTTAAGCTATCTTGGTTTGGAAGGATTGCATTGATAAAAATGAAAATCTTACCAAAAATTAATTTTTTATTTAGAATGCTACCAATACAGTTAACAGAGGATGATTTGAAATTTTGGCAAGGAATAATTAATAAGTACTGTAATGAAGGGAAGAGATCTAGAATAAATAAAAAGTATTGGTATAGAACAAAGCAAAAAGGTGGTATAGGTTTACCAAATATAAAAAATTATTATTTGGCTAACCAATTGAGGTTTATTGGGGAAATTATATATAATCCAGAAAGGCTAATTTGGTGGGAGATGGAATCATCAGAATTACAGGCAGATATAGAAAAATATTTATTTGGTATAATTAAGAAAGATAAAATAAGGGAAATTAATAACCCATTTTTAAAGACATTGTTAAATATATGGTATAAGTGCAAAAAGAATTTATGTTGATCATATTCCCCACTTGGATTAGTGACAGAAATAGAAAATTTTCCTACCAATATGAAAGTGTATGTGGATCTATTTAAAGAAAAGAAAGTGATTAGATTGAAAGATTGGTTGTATAAAATGAGATCGATAGATCAAATGAAACAAACTCTTCAGAATAGGAGCATTTCATGGTTGAATTATATACAATTAGAAAGATGGACTAATGAATGGGTAAATAAATATAATAAAGGTAGAGAATATACAAAGTACGAACAATTGTTACTGTCATATGAGGACATTCGGATGACTGACTCAGTGAAAGGTACTGTGAGTAAAATTTACTTACTTCTTAATTTAGAGGAAGAGGAAAGTGAGAAAGAAGGATTAAAAATAGTGTGGGAGCAAGATATTGGGAAAAGAATAAATGAAGAAGAATGGAGGATGATATGGAAAATGAGGGTGTTAAGATTTATGTCAGTAAGAATAAAGGAAAAAAATTTTAAACTTAGTTTAAGATGGTATTTAACACCGTCAAAATTAAATAAAATTAATGCCAATCATCCGAATGTCTGTTGGAAATGTGAGAAGGAAATTGGTACATACTTTCATATGTGGTGGGAATGTGAAAAAGTGCAAAGATTTTGGAAACAAATTTTTAAAGAATTAAGCTACATATGTGAAATAGATATAGAATTTAATGCTGAGATTGCTTTGTTATCAATATTTGAGAATGTGGAATATGACAAAATGACTAAAGAATTGATAACCAATTTATTAACAGCAGCTAGATTGATTATAGCTAGGCAATGGAAGTCAAAAGTCGAATTGCAAATTGAAGAATGGTATAAAGAAATATGGAATATAGCAATAAATGATAAATTAACTTGTAACTTAAAGGTTAAGAAAGGAGAGTTGAAAAAAAATAACTTTTATGATATATGGGGGAGATTTTTGGAATATGTATTAATAAGAGGAAAAGGGAAAGCTCCAAATCAAGAATCAATGCAGTTTTGGAGAAGAGGACAATAGAAGAAGAGTAAGAAGAAGAATAATAAGGAAGAGGAAGATTATGGCAAGAGGTCCCGCATATGGTGGTGGGGAACACAGTTAAATTGTATTTTAGTTTGTATGTTATATGTTTTTGTTTAAATTTAAAATAAAGAAAAGAAAAAAAATAAAAATAAAATAATTGTTAACATTTAGTTATAATGACCTTTCTGTAAAGTAGGAATGTGGGCATAGGGCTTTATGCAGCCCTGTTGATTGATTTTGTTGCCCCCCCCAACTTTTCCCTGGGGGCAAAGGTCAGGAGCAATGATTCAATGTTCTTTTCATTTTTTCACAAGTTTGCACTTAATTTTTTTTAAATCATACTAAATATTGGCTACTGGGGTTTCTAACCTTTCCCTAGTAATATTTCTGTATCTTAAATGGGGGTGGGGGAAGCCCTAGAAGACCTTCTTGGCTCATTGTTGAAGTACTGGAGAAAAGTTCTCTGGCTAAGTTTGTTTGCACCGTTCAGCTGTTAATGTATATATGAATGTTTATTTTGCACTGCTTAAAGATTGCTTTTCTATGTGTGAGAAAATCTACCTTTGAAAGCAGATTTGTGAGCATGCTAATGGCTGAAATTCTGTTGTGCAGTTATGCAAATAGTGTAGATGCAAATTCCTGTAAGTTAAGAAATTTCACTGGATGTTATTTGTTGCCTACTGAGTTGCACAACTTGGTGCAATGGATAATATCTATGGAGTTTCTTAACGTACAGCAGTTCATGTGTAAAGGTTATGCTGTTGGAGTAACTGCACAACAGAATTTCAGCCAGTGCATCATGTACTATGTTTCTTATTTTTACTGTGACACTGGAGACAAAAGATTGGCAAGTGACACTCAGGTGTTAGAATCCATTGCCTGGCCCTGGCAAATGTTCTGCGCCTCACTAGGATAATCCATATGCATGGTTATATACACCTTGTTTTGTACCATCTAAGCACTGAATTTTCAAGTGATGAATATTTTTTTATACTGAGTAGACTTTACATACTCTTCATTTCTTGCTTTATTTTTAAGGGGGAAAAATCTCTCAATTTCTGTATATTTCATAATATATTTATTATAGTTTGACTGGTGTGCCATCTGCACCTCTTTTAAGGGAAGGCAGATTTAAACTCATTGATCCATGCCTTAAATACCACCAAAATGGATTACTGTAGTTCACACTACACGGGACTGTGTTTGATAAGCATTTGGAAGGTATAGCTTATGAAGAATGCATGATGTGCACTCCAGAGACAATGCAATGCTGGACTGAATTAATATGTCTAGTTTCCTATTTGCTGTTAAACTTGCTTTTTTAAAAAAAATTGAATGCAGGATGCTGTTTTTGATTTATAAGCTCTAAATGGCTTGAGGCTAGGATATCTGGAAGACAACCTCTCCCATATACTGTATTTTTCGCTCCATAAGACGCACTTTTTCCTCCAAAAAAAGTGTGTGGAAAAGTGTGTGCGTCTTATAGAGTGAATACTGTAAAAAACGGTGCTATTTGTAGACAATAGCAGACACCCCCCCCAGAGCCCATGCCGCTGTCATACGCAGCTGGGCTCTGTACTCATTAGTAGCACTGGTATTACAGGGCATCCGTAGCAGCCCTGTAGGACCAGCGCCGCTTACTGGACAGCCGGATCACATGACCAGCCAGACGCGGGGGGGGGGAAGCAGAGAGAGAGAGAGAGAGAGGAGAGCGCCGCGGAGGAAGGGAGAAGACTCGTCCAGGTATCGTAAATAACATAATACAGAGGAATTCCTGGCTGGATTGCTGACTGGTGACATTAAGGGGCACATATGGATGACACTATCAATTAAGGGGCACAATATGGATGGCAATATCAATTTAGGGGCACAATATGGATGGCAATATCAATTAAGGGGCACAATATGGATGACTATTTGGTTCAGAATATTTTTTTCCTGTTTTCCTCCTCTAAAAATTAGCTGCGTCTTATGGTGAGGTGCGTCTTATGGAGCGAAAAATACGGTATATAATATACCTGCACATAGTTTGATATCCTCAGCAGAAGCATTGTTTATCTGTTTTTATTTGTTTTATTTATAGGCTGCCTTTCTCCCAATAATGGGACCTAAGGCGGCAACCCATTGTTGTGTTTCCCACCACCCAAGGAGGCTAGATAGATGGCTACACAAAGCAGGACTTTCTCTGTAGTGATGCCCCAGTAGTGGTATTCCCTCCTTGTCAAGCTTCCAGCTGTATTTTTTAATGAAAAGTACTTTGTCCATAGGGTTGTTTTCTTAAACAACTGGGTTTTAGAGAATGTTTGAATCTACTTCTAAAGAATGTTTTGAATCTGTTTCTAAATATTTTAGAACTTATTTAGGCAAAATCTGTTATGATTCATTTCGGCAGTCTTGGTGGGCTGCAAAGTGATAAACAAATGCCTCAGATGACCATGACATAATTTTTATTCTCTTTGTGGTCTCCCATGGTTTGTTTCCTGCAGTACATATGGATGTAACAGGTTTAGATTTTTTTAAATGTAATATATGTATAATAGATTCGAAATGTGTAATCTTGAGTTTTTGGATTTAGCAAATGTTGGTGTATTAATTTTTTAAGCAGTGATTTATTTTTTATAGTGTTTGTGTTAAGACTAAACCAGACTTAATATATTAACCAAAAGAGACCTGTGTCCCTTCTTCCCAGAACATTTTTTCTGCTAATAAGAGGAAGCCTGACTTTCCAAAATCAGCACTCCCACTTTTCATTTAGATTTAGCTATTTCTGAGAGTAGGAAGAAGAAAGTTTTGGAAATATTAATGCTACTTGGGCAAGGTTTCCTCTAAGACGTGTGCCTGCGCACAAGCGACTCCACCTCCCTCCACACAGCTTTCCTTCTTCTCAGCGCAGCCCCTTTGGTTCTGGTTGCAACAGAACCCCGTGAGTGGAGGGGGGGACGGAGGCGCACTCACAGGGCAAAGTCGCGCATGAGAGAGGCAGAGCCCCATCCAGTGCGGCCAAAAATAGAGGGTACATTGTACTTGGGGGTTGTATGCATTATGCTTGAATGTTAATTATTTGCATTAATAATACTAACAGTATATGTATTTTAGTTTACCTCCTAGGACTCCCCAGATGATATACATTAGAAAATATCAAAATATTTCTTAAATTTGTTACCTTTCAATTATATTTATGTGTTTTGTTTTTTAATTTCAGCTCTTCTCACTGATGGAGATGAAACCTCCTATTTCTCGTGCAAAGATGATTCTCATTACTAAAGCTGCCATTAAAGCTATTAAGGTAGGGTAGTAAAGAATGTTTCTACTGCCTGGTACAAAGTAGATAATACCTTTCACAATATTGTGAGTTATTTATAATAAAGTAGGACTGCAGTATTTGTGGGGAATTGTTTCCAAGCCCCCTCAGTAGTGAACACTATACATATCATGGTCTCTGGCTCTCTCTAGTGGTCAGGTCTGGTAAATACACTGTAGAAGTACATGTAAAGGCGTATTTCTAGAGGTTTTTTATTTTACTGTATATTTTCAGGCAGCAGATAAGTGAATTCGCAGATACTGATCCTGCAGATGAGGGAGTCTTATTGTATATTGTGTATTTTTCCATTAAAAGCAGGAAGTTATATTCATTTGTACTGTTATTTTACAAATCCTGAAGAGTTTTGCTAATTTCATTTTTAATATATCTTTTCAGTTACAGCCAAAGTAATTTCTTGGCCTAATAATTTCATTGCTAGATTTTGTCATAGTTTTGGGAGAATTAAAAATAATTATATAAGATATGCTGAGTGATACAACCTTTTTGTTACTCCTTTAGAAGTATTTTATATTGGTTTATGTATTTATGGTTGTAATAAAAAAATCACATTTGTTTGAATCCTTTTTCTAACAAATAGATTTTAAAATGCTGTTTAATTCTCTTTCAGCTTTACAAACATGTAGTCCAGATTGTAGAGAAGTTTATCAAAAAGGTAAATGGAGTTATATGGATAATAATTTATCCATATAAATTATATGTTATATGGATAATAATAGTGGTATATCAACTCAATCATTTTAACAGTATTAATAGGTTCTTCCATATAGCCTCTTAAAGGGATTGACACAAAAGACTAAATTGAAGTAGTCGCAACTAGAGTAGACCTATTTATTTATTTGTATGCTGCCTTTCTCTTCATAGAGAACCCAAGGAAGCTCACAACAACTAAAACGATAAAACAAATAACAGTTTAAAATACTATATAAATGTCATATTAAAAAATAATTAAACATATATTAAGATTAAAAATCAATATTAAAAACAATTTTTAAACATTTAAAAATCTGTAAGTTAATAAACAAGCATTTCTTAGACAACCTCCTGCCAGAAGAGGAAGGTCTTTGCCTGATGATGGAAGGATATGTGGCAGCAGGCCAACCTGGCTTCTCAGGGCAGCATGTTCCAAAGCTTGGGAACAACCACTGAGATGGTTCTCTTTTGTGTGCTCACCAAATGAGTTGAGAAAGGTGGTAGACCCAGGAGAACAGCCCTCACAGAAGATCTTAGAAGCTGAGAAGGTTCATACGGAGTGATATGATCCTTCAGATAGCCTAGACTCAAGCCATATAGGGCTTGATAGGTAGTAACCAGCACTTTGTATTGGGCCTGGAAACAAACTGGCACCCAGTGAATTTGTTAAGGGAGTTATGTAACTAAGGCATGTTGTCACCATGGCTAGATCAGACATCTCAAGGAATAGGCACAGATTCAGCTGTACAGATACACTCCTGACTACTACTGAAACCTAAGCTCAGGGTTGAGTCCAGGTGCACACCTAAGCTGCGGACCTGACTTTTTAGGGGGAGTGCAACCTCTTCCAGTACAAGCAGAAGTGTGTAGCTTGGCTTTGTTCCTGGATTGATCTCCAAACCTGGGTGCCCAGGTTTCAGCAGGGGCCAGGAGTGCCTTTGCACAGTTAAAACTATTACACTAGCTGTGCTCATTTCTTGAGAGGTCTGATCTGGCCATGGTGACACATGCCCTACTTACATCTTGGCTGGACTACTGTAACGTACTTTAGATGGGGCTATATTTGGAGAGTGTTCAGAAACTCCAGAGGGTCCAAAACATTGCAGCCAGATTGCTAACTGGGCCTGGTTACAGGGAACATATAACTCCCCTGTTAGAACAGCTTCACTGGCTGCCAATCCATTTTCAGGTACAGTTCAAAGTGCTGTTTTTAACCTATAAAGCCCTAAACGGCTTGGACCCAAGCTATCTAAAAGACTGCATCTCCCTTTATGAGCCTGCCCGAGCATTAAGATATTCAGAGGAGGCCTTTCTCTTGGTCCCACCACCCTCACAAGTGTGCTTGGTGGGGACATGGGAGAGGGCCTTCTCTTTTGCTGCTCCCAGACTCTGGAACTCTCTCCCACAGGAAGCTAGGTTGGTCCCACCTTTGTTGTCCTTCGCAAGCAGGCAAAGACTTTTCTTCAGGCGGGCTTATCCTTAATGACTGAGAGGTGTTTTTAAATGGATTGTTGTGCTCTGTTGTTTTAAGTGTGTTTTAATATTGATTTTATTTACTGTTTTTAATATAATACTTGTTTAAAAATCCCATTCATTCAGTAGGTCTAATCTATTTGGGACAAAAGTCGACTTTAATTTCTTGCTTATTGTTCAATCTAGAGCTGTGTGGAGTTGAGATTACCCATTTATAAATATTTCTTGGTCCCTTGATAATATTTTCAATATAATATTAGGACTTGGTAAGTTACGGTGCTGGGACCTAAAGTATTTTTGTTGTATGAAAAGGAAGACATTCATGCTGCAGCACTTCTTTTTTCCTTTTGTTAGACTGGATCACTACATTTTTGCCCCATTTTTCTAGGCTGCACTTTGAAACAAACAAAACTTGGAGATGCTGAGAGGGGAGCCTGGGCATCATAGGAGACTGCTGTTTAAGAGTAAAGAATAAAGCCATAGGTGTATATGGAGTTATTGCTTCTTTGAAGCACAACTGATTATTTTGCTACTTAATCTTTGGGATGTAGGACCCTAAATTTTGAATCTAGGCACATGGTTAATTCTAGCTAGGATTAGCTCAGTATTATATATTAGGTTGTTAAGTATGTGCCTGTGTAAAATATGCAGCTTGTGGCCTATATTCTCACATTTGTATGTTGTATATTTAATTTAATGGCCTTATTTTACGATGATGTGGATGTTATGTTGGTATGCTGAGTATGATCCAAATAGCTAGAACTAATTTCTCATTCCCTCTTTTTCTTAGTGTAAGCCTGAATATAAGGTTCCTGGATTGTATGTTATTGACTCTATTGTTCGTCAATCTCGTCATCAGTTTGGAACAGACAAGGATGTTTTTGGGCCAAGATTCTGTAAAAATATAACTGCCACATTCCAGTACTTATATCTCTGCCCATCCGAGGACAAGGTATGCCTCAAAGCGTTTGTTACAGGTTTATGACTTCTGTTTAGTTTTATTTATTTTTACTTAGGGTTTGGAATTTGAAGGCTCTTCAGCCTGTTTCTAGCGTAATTTGGTTTATGTTGCTGTTTGTTAAAAAATAATTACCCTTGAACATATTAGCTGCTTTCTTCATGTATGTGTTTAGTTGCCATCATTCTTTCCAGATGCTTTTTCTAGAATCTTTTGTCTCGGTGGGTTGTTCAATTGTGAATAAATTGTTCCAACTAGAGTATACCTGTTGACTAAATGTAATATATATAATAATACTGACTCAACAAGTTCTGTTTGTTCAGTGGGTCTACTCTACTTGGTAGTAACGGTTGGATTTAGCCCATGATATTTAAATAAAGTGGCAGGGAAGGAAATTCTGTTTGAACAGCGCTTGTGTTTCAAGTAAGTTAACAAAGATCTTCTAAAATTCTATTGACACACTTCTTATTTGAACAGAGTAAAATAGTTCGTGTCCTCAACTTATGGCAAAAAAATGGAGTGTTCAAAATAGAAATAATTCAGCCTCTCCTGGATATGGCAGCAGGAGCTACCAGTGCAGCTTCAGTGACTGAGGATGCCACTAATAATGAAGGTAGGAAATCTCAGTTTTGTTTTTCGTTATGGAATCAATAGTTTGAGAATATTTAGAAACTTACATGAGACTGTAGGGCAAAGTAGATGTCACAGTAATCCTGTAAGTATCAGGTAGCGTGATTTAAAAAAAAACCACATTTAGTCAATTGCAACTGTAAGCAGGCTGCTACAAGTGTCAGGGAATTTAATCCTGAAGGCCTTCTTATCAGTACCTGCATATCACATGTTGTTGCTAATTACTAAGCAGAAATCAATCATGCAATACCAAGTTGCATTATATCAATTTGGCTCTCTAAGGCAAACCTTAAAGAGATGTATATAAAAACACATTTCTGTAGTAGTATAAATAAAATACAGATTGTATGTTATAGCAAACAGTTGCATTTGCATAAATTGTTTTGTAGGTTCACCACCTCCTACTGCAACAATTCCATCTGAGCCCACCCAAGTTTCTTCTAATTCTGTACCTGCTGTGCCACAGTTGCCCAGTTCTGATGCCTTTGCAGCTGTAGCTCAGTTATTTCAAACAACACAAGGACAGCAGGTGAGTGAGCTTTGTTTGGAAATGTAAATGTATGAAAATATAGTCTAGTGAAAGAGTTTTCTGCTTGTTGTAGTTCATACCTGGTTTGAAAATGATGAATTTATACTTATATACTTATAAATTATATTTATATCCCCCCCCCCCCTTCCCACAAATAATTTCAAGGCAATATACATGGATTTCTTTCATACCAGTTTATCCGTACAGCAATCTTATGAGGTAGGTCAGGCTGAGATACAGACTAACTGGCTGATGGTTACCTAGTGAGTTTTATTGCTCATTGGATACTTGAATCTGGATCTCCCAACCTTTAATAAATAATAATAAATAATAAAAAATAAATATATAAATTTATTGTCATTGTAAGTATATACATAGTATACCCATACAACGAAATTCACACAGACACCCAGAGACCAGACCCACATGCACACACATAAAAAATCCTCAAACACTCCCCACCCACTAAAAATCCCTTGTCCATCACTAGAACCAGTATACTACACTGAAGTAATATGTTACTGCTTAGCCATTTAGTTTACTTCTTGTCTGCTTACCAGGGTGGTAGGAAATTCCCCGAGCAAAGCAAAGGATCTTTTTGATCTTCCTAGCAACTGCCTAGTCATTCATGCTGCATTACTACTTAATTCTCTAAAGGGCTGATGGACCTTGTGTGATGGTTATAGTGGTTTATACCATTCTCTTGCCAAAATACTATGATGCTTATCTCTCTAACTCCTTCTGTTTTATATATTTAGGAGCCCCCAGGACATAGACAGGGCAGGTAGAAGAGCAGTTGCTTTGTATCGTGGTACCCATAGAGCATGACTGGTAGGAGGGAAAGTCATACATACGCTGAAAAGCAGCAGCTGTTGTCATCTGTTATATCACTGGAATTCCTTATAATCATTTCTAAATAGTACTCATTCCATTGTTACAGCTCCAGCAGATTCTTCAGACTTTTCAACAGCCTCCAAAACCTCAGTCTCCAGTGATAGATAACAATGTGATGGCTCAGGTTCATGCTATAACTTCTCAGCTGCAGACTACAACAACACAACCACCTGAGCAAAAGCATGACTTCCCAGCACCAGAGCAAAAGACATCTTTTGATAAGGTAAAGTTTTTCTTGTGCTTCAGAGGAATTAATTTAATGGCTTATTTCAGACATAGTGCTGAGTTAAATTTATTTTACAGTGGAGTCTCGACTTACAGACGGCTCCACTTACGGACTTTTCGACATCCGTACTTCTCTGGCCGCAAAGTTTCATTTCGACTTGTGGCCGGAGAATCGACCTACGGACCAGAAGAGGGAGGCGGGGAAGCACCAAATTCAAATTTGGCGCTTTCCCCGCCTCCCCCTTCCAGTCCGTAGGCCGCGGATCTGCCTCCGGATGCTTTCCAGGGCTTCTCCGCCGCCATGGGAGGCATCTTGGAGGTCCCCCCCCCGCCGCCGATAGTGCCTCCGAAGCACGATCGGCGGCGGGGGGGACCTCCGAGAGGCCTCCCATGGCGGCGGAGAAGGCATCCGGAGGTCCCCCCGCTGCCGCTGGGAGCCGAGCCGCGCCGGGCGATCCCGACCATGCTCGGACTCCTGGACTTCCCCCGCCGTCGCCTGGCTCCCAGCAGCGGTGGCGGCGGCGGGGGAAGTCCAGGAGTCCGAGCATGGCCGGGATCGCCCGGCGCGGCTCGGCTCCCAGCAGTGGCGGCGGGGGAAGTCCAGGAGTCCGAGCATGGCCGGGATCGCCTGGCGCGGCTCGGCTCCCAGCAGCGGCGGCGGGGGAAGTCCAGGAGTCCGAGCATGGCCAGGATCGCCCGGCGCGGCTCGGCTCCCAGCAGCGGCGGCGGGGGAAGTCCAGGAGTCCGAGCGTGGCTGGGATTGCCTGGCGCGGCTCGGCTCTCGGCAGCGGTGGCGGGGGGGGAACCTCCGAGAGGCCTCCCATGGCGGCGGAGAAGGCATCCGGAGGTCCCCCCGCCGCCACCGGGAGCCGCGCCGCGCTGCGCCGGGCAATCCCGGCCATGCTCGGACTCCTGGACTTCCCCTGCCGCCGCCGCCGCTGCTGGGAGCCGGGCGGCGGCGGGGGAAGTCCAGGAGTCTGAGCATGGCTGGGATCGCCCGGCGCGGCTCGGCTCCCGGCGGCGGCGGCGGGGGGGGGACCTCCGAGAGGCATCCGGAGGTCCCCCCCCCCCCACCGCCGCCGCCGGGAGCCGAGCCGCGCCGGGCGATCCCGGTCATGCTCGGACTCCTGGACTTCCCCTGCCGCCGCTGCTGGGAGCCGGGATCGCCCGGCTCGGCTCCCGGCGGTGGGGGGGGGGGGACCTCCGGATGCCTTCCCCGCCGCCATCTGAGGCCTCTCGGAGGTCCACCCCCACCGCCGATCGTGCTTCGGAGGCACAATCGGCGGCGGCGGGGAACCTCCGAGAGGCCTCCCATGGCGGTGGGGAAGGCCTCCGGGGGTTCCCCCCCCCGCCGACGCAGGCTTTCCCAGGGTGGACTGGGCCTACCAGGGGAGGGCTTCCCCCGGTAGGCCCGGTCTACTCCCTGGGAAAGCCTGGCAGCGGCGGCGCCGAAGCCCTCAGAGGCCTCCGGCAGCGGTGATGGCGGCGGCGGGGGACCCCTGGAAGGCTTCAGAAAGGTAAGTTCCCTTTAAAAAAAATTTTTTTGTGTGTGTGGGGGGGTTTCCTGGGCCAGTTACGGATTAAATGGTTTTCAATGCATTCCTATAGGAAATGCATTTTCGACCTGCGGACTTTTCGACCTACGGACCCCGTTCCAATACGGATTAATTCCGTAGGTCGAGACCCCACTGTATTCCCCAATGGATTTGCTCTTTTGGAAATAAGTAGGGCTTTGATTAGTGCTGACTAACAATTCTGTTTATTTCACAAGGTCTATTCTAGATGGAACTAAAATTTGATTTCTCCCAATGAAAGCAAACCTCGACAGATCTTTATATTTGCACATTTTGCACATTTCCCCCTTCATAATTATTTATATGTGGCAGGTTCTTTCTGCAGTTCCTGATTTCAGTTAAGTTTGTTGATTTTGACAAAATAGTTGCCTGTAGTTTGGGAAGGAACACAATTCAAAGAGGGAGGTACTTCTGATTGTGAGGAGAAGAATGGTTCATAATACAATGCCACACCACAAAGTGATACTTTGGCTGAACCAAGTTATGGAGAAATTCCTAGTGCATTGCATGTAACACAGTGGTACTTTCTTGTAAAGAACCTCAATATACCTCCTAGTTTAATTTCTATGAAGCAAATAGTTGCTGGCACAGCAATCACAGAAGCAAAATCCATAGGCGCAAATCTGTGGGTCTGATGTAAAAATCATGTGGCTCCTTAAAACAGACCTCTTATTGATTTAGTTTTATGACCAAGTGCTTACTATACTAAATGTTATCTATGCATGCAGCTGCCATTGTGCTGTCCTCTGTGTTGAGCACAATCTGTTTGTTTTTCATGCTTGGGAAGAGTCCAGAATGGTGTAGCTCTGGCAGTAGAATACAAATGTTCAGCCATACTCTTTCTTCTGGTTTTAGTGGGTTGATCTCTAGCATCCGGAAGGATGGAAGGGAGACACACAGGCAGTGTCTCTGCTTACCTACATGTATTCTTAGTCCCTTTGGTACAGCTTTTTACTGAATCCAGTACAGTGGCAGCTGCACATGCATTATTTTATAAGATATGGTGCAAGCGATGTGTAATGGCAAATATTTGTTGTGAGAACCTGCAGAAAGAATCTTATATTATCACTGGTATAAATATTTTACTTGTCGACTAATCATTATGGAAGAAAATACAGTTGTCTCAATGTAATGTGTTTCAGAAGCTGTTGGATCGGTTTGACTATGATGATGAACCAGAAGCAATGGAAGACGCAAAGAAAGAGGAATCAACACCTTCTCCTTCAGTTTCTCAACCAACATTGTAAGATTTGTGATAGACAAGTAGATGTTAAAATTAACGATGCCATTATAGAAGTCTAAAGTTATATAGATGACTCAATTTATTGTTAAGACTCTTTTCAAAATCTTCTCTCTTGCAATAGTTCAGTATGAATCTTGCTGTAAGTTGGATATTTATAGCTTCTTAGCCATATATAGGACAGAGTACTTACCCCATTAGTTAACATTCTGTAATATAACATCAAGAAGACAGCCCTCTGCCCTTACATAGCTCATGATCTAAGGTTTGACAAATAATAGCAAGAAAAAATGAACATCAAGGTTTGAATGAAGATGGGAAGCATATACATTGAGTTTAAACATTGTATTTATGAGGAGGAACCAATAACAACAGTCTGCTTTTAACTGTACTTAACCGTACTGAAAATTCTGCTCTTAAAATGCCACTGAAAAATCATTTTTATTGCCTAGTGGATTTCCGGGTGAAGGCATACAGCAACCAGTATATCCCCAGCTCCCAAATATAGATCAGTTTCCGCAGCGAATGCTAGGAATGCAGCAGGATCCTATGCTGCACCAGGTATTGGAAACAACTTCTAATATCTTTCTTTTTTTAATATGATGACAGAAAAATTGTTAGACTTAACAGTTTGCTTATCTTTGTTCTTTTTCAAGGTCCCCCTTCCTCCAAATGGGCAAATGCCAAGTTATGGACTTCTGCCTGCAGCCCAGTTTCCTCCCATGACTCAACCTGTGATACAGCCTTCACCCCAGGTGCAGCAATCTTTCCAACCTTCTTTTCCAGCACAAAGTGAACAACATATACAGAAAACACATCAACAGGTAAGCAGTTCCTAATATTGGTTGACCAGAATCTTGTTGCATATATACACCTGTGTAACTTGAAGTTGTGGAAGTGGTTGTGAAATTCACACAAAGGCAGAAGTCAGATCCAGCAATCAGTTCCACAAGCCCAGTTGCACAACTGGTTGTTTAGTCAGATGTGCAGACTGCATGGGTGCAATTAGAACATAACATAAGAACATAAGAAGAGCCCTGCTGAATCAGGCCAAGGGCACATCTAGCCCATCCTCCTGGCCCACCAGATGCCTCTGGGAGCACACGAGACAACTAGATCCCTGTCTCCTGATACCCCTTCCCTGCATCTGGCATTTTGAGTTACCTTCCTTTTAAGCATGGAGATTATACATCCCCATCATGGCTTGTAACCTGCAATGGACTTTTCCTCCAGAAATCTGTCCAATTCTCTTTTACAGGCATCTAGACCAGATGCCATCACCACATCCTGTGGTAAGGAGTTCCACAGACTAACAACACACTGGGTAAAGAAATATTTTCTTTTGTCTGTTCTCACTCTCCCAATACTCAGTTTGAGTGGATGTCCCCTGGTTCTGTTATTGCGTGAGAAGGAAAAGAGCTTCCCTCTATCCACTTTATCCACCCCCTGCATAATTTTATACGTCTCAATCATGTCCGCCCCCCTCAGGCTCCTTTTCTCTAGACTAAATTCTATGTGAATTTCCACAGATGTAAGTTAACGCTACAGAAAATGCAGTAATACTTCAGCCATTATTTTAAACTTCATACTATATGTTGCTTCCACAGACAGAGACTGCAGGTGCCATTCACAAAAGTTCCTTAGTGCATGCTTTTGTCAACACTTAAAAAAAAAATAGCATTAGTTCATCTGAATGTGTTTGTCAAATTGAGCTTCTGTATAGGTTAGAATGACTATTTTATATTGCTTGTTTTTTTGCTGAACATGTGATTGGGTAGAAACTGTTGAGTCACAGACAACAGATGTGCTTAGAAGTGCAATATTTTAGTTACTTAAAGGAAGTTGCACAAGTATATTTAACTGAAATTATATATAGACTAATAATTGAAATGCGAGAGTTTAGACTAACATTTACTACTAAGGATAGTAGGTAAACTGTCTAAAATATATTTTTGTAAAGCACAGTTTTACTAATAATACAGAGATGCAAAAAAATTGAACATATGAGGCTTACATGCAAGTGCATATTGAGTTGTAATTTAAACAGCAGTGGTGTAAAAACTGCTTATCTAATATTGAAGTTGAAGCTAATAAAAATGAATAAGAATACTGATGCTTTCTTGATGGGTATTTTAGGAAATGGAGGTGGATCAGCCTCCTGTTCAGGAAGGAAGGAGGCATGAGAACAGAAAGTCGAGGTCTAGATCTGCTTCAAGGTAAGAAATACAAATCATCTGTTGTTGTTTAGTCATTAAGTCGTGTCCGACTCTTCGTGACCCCATGGACCAGAGCACGCCAGGCCCTCCTGTCTTCCACTGCCTCCCGGAGTTGGGTCAAATTCATGTTGGTAGCTTTGATGACACTGTCCAACCATCTCGTCCTCTGTCGTCCCCTTCTCCTCTTGCCCTCACACTTTCCCAACATCAGGGTCTTTTCCAGGGAGTCTTTTCTTCTCATGAGATGGCCAAAGTATTGGAGCCTCAGCTTCAGGATCTGTCGTTCCAGTGAGCACTCAGGGTTGATTTCCTTCAAAATGGATAGGTTTGTTTTCTTTGCAGTCCATGGGACTCTCCAGAGTCTCCTCCAGCACCACAATTCAAAAGCATCAATTCTTTGGCGGTCAGCCTTCTTTATGGTCCAGCTCTCACTTCCATACATCGCTACTGGAAAAACCATAGCTTTGACTATGCGGACCTTTGTCGGCAAGGTGATGTCTCTGCTTTTTAAGATGCTGTCTAGGTTTGTCATCGCTTTCCTCCCAAGAAGCAGGCGTCTTTTAATTTCGTGGCTGCTGTCACCATCTGCAGTGATCATGGAGCCCAAGAAAGTAAAATCTGTCACTGCCTCCATATCTTCCCCTTCTATTTACCAGGAGGTGATGGAGCCAGTGGCCATGATCTTAGTTTTTTTGATGTTGAGCTTCAGACTATTTTTTGCGCTCTCCTCTTCCACCCTCATTAAGAGGTTCTTTAATTCCTCCTCAGTTTCTGCCATCAGAGTGGTATCATCTGCATATCTGAGGTTGTTGATATTTCTTCCGGCAATCTTAATTCTGGCTTGGGATTCATCCAGTCCAGCCTTTCGCATGATGTATTCTGCATATAAGTTAAATAAGCAGGGAGACAATATACAGCCTTGTCGTACTCCTTTCCCAATTTTGAACCAATCACTTGTTCCATATCCAGTTCTAACTGTTGCTTCCTGTCTCACATATAGATTTCTCAGGAGATAGATAAGGTGGTCAGGCACTCCCATTTCTTTAAGAACTTGCCATAGTTTGCTGTGGTCCACACAGTCAAAGGCTTTTGCGTAGTCAATGAAGCAGAAGTAGATGTTTTTCTGGAACTCTCTGGCTTTCTCCATAATCCAGCGCATGTTAGCAATTTGGTCTCTAGCTCCTCTGCCCCTTCGAAATCCAGCTTGTACTTCTGGGAGTTCTCGGTCCACATACTGCTGAAGCCTACCTTGTAGGATTTTGAGCATAACCTTGCTAGCGTGTGAAATGAGTGCAATTGTACGGTAGTTGGAGCATTCTTTGGCACTGCCCTTCTTTGGGATTGGGAAGTAGATTGATCTTTTCCAATCCTCTGGCCACTGCTGAGTTTTCCTAACTTGCTGGCATATTGAGTGTAGCACCTTAACAGCGTCATCTTTTAAGATTTTAAATAGTTCAACTGGAATGCCATCACCTCCACTGGCCTTGTTGTTAGCCATGCTTTCTAAGGCCCACTTGACTTCGCTCTCCAGGATTTCTGGCTCAAGGTCAGCAACCACACTATCTGGGTTGTCCGGGACATCCAGATCTTTCTGGTATAATTCCTCTGTGTATTCTTGCCACTTCTTCTTGATGTCTTCTGCTTCTGTGAGGTTTTTTTTATTTTTGTCCTTTATCATGTCCATCTTTGCACAAAAGGTTCCTTTAATATCTCCAATTTTCTTGAACAGATCTCTGGTTTTTCCCTTTCTATTATTTTCCTCTATATCTTTGTACTGTTCATTTAAGAAGGCCCTCTTGTCTCTCCTTGCTATTCTTTGGAAGTCTGCATTCCATTTTCTATAACTTTCCCTATCTCCCTTGCATTTTGTCTCCCTTCTCTTCTCTGCTATTTGTAAGGCCTCGTTGGACAGCCACTTTGCTTTCTTGCATTTCCTTTTCTTTGGGATGGTTTTTGTTGCTGCTTCCTGTACAGTGTTACGAGGCTCCATTCATAGTTCTTCAGGCACTCTGTCCACCAAATCTAGTTCCTTAAATCTGTTCTTCACTTCCACTGTGTATTCATAAGAAATTTGGTTTACATTATACCTGACTAGCCCAGTGGTTTTTCCTACTTTCTTCAGTTTAAGCTTGAGTTTTGCTATAAGAAGCTGATGATCAGAGCCACAATCAGCTCCAGGTCTTGTTTTTGCTGACTGTATAGAGCTTCTCCATCTTTGGCTGCAGAGAATATAATCAATCTGATTTCGGTATTGCCCATCTAGTGATGTCCATGTGTAGAGTCGTCTCTTGTGTTGTTGGAAAAGAGTGTTTGTGATGACCAGCTTGTTCTCTTGACAAAACTCTATTAGCCTTTGCTGTGCTTCGTTTTGAACTCCAAGGCCAAACTTACCTGTTGTTCCTTTTATCTCTTGACTCCCTACTTTAGCATTCCAGTCCCCTATAGTGAGAAGAATATCTTTCTTTGGTGTCAGTTCTAGAAAGTGTTATAAGTCTTCATAGAATTGGTCAATTTCAGCCTCTTCAGCATCGGTAGTTGGTGCATAAACTTGGATTACTGTGATGTTGAAAGGTCTGCCTTGGATTCGTATTGAAATCATTATATCATTTTTGGGATTATATCCCAGTACAGCTTTTCCCACTCTTTTGTTGACTATGAGGGCTACTCCATTTCTTCTACGGGATTCTTGCCCACAATAGTAGATATGATAATCATCTGAATTGAAATCGCCCATTCCCATCCATTTTAGTTCACTGACGCCCAGGATGTCAATGTTTATTCTTGCCATCTCCTGTTTGACCACATCCAGCTTACCAAGGTTCATAGATCTTACATTCCAGGTTCCTATGCAGTATTTTTCTTTGCAGCATTGGACTTTCCTTTCACTTCCAGGCGCGTCCGCAGCTGAGCGTCCTTTTGGCTTTGGCCCAACCACTTCATTAGCTCTGGAGCTACTTGTCCTTGTCCTCCGCTCTTCCTCAGTAGCATGTTGGATGCCTTCTGACCTGAGGGGCTCATCTTCCAGCGTCATATCTTTTAGCCTTTTGTTTCTGTTCGTGGAGTTTTCTTGGCAAAGATATTGGAATGACTTGCTAGTTCCTGCTCCAGGTGGATCGCGTTTAGTCAAAACTCTCCACTATGACCTGTCCGTCTTGGGTGTCCCTGCACGGCATAGCCCATAGCTTCTCTGAATTACTCAAGCCCCTTCGCCACGACAAGGCAGCAATCCGTGAAGGGGACAAATAATCTACACATTGATTATTTTTGGATAGATGCTAAAATGCATGTAAGCAGAACTATAATGTGAAAATTAATGAAAGTCCTTTTTGACCATTCAAAAAAAAAAGTAGTGTCGTGATTAGAGTGATTGACTAGGACTCAGGAGACCTGGTTTTGAATACCTGCTTGGCTATGGAAACTAGCTGGGGGAAGTGGAATTGGCAAAATTATTCCTTAAATGTCTTGTTTACCTTGAAGGTCCTGTTAAGGTTGCTATAAGTCAGCTCCAGTTTGACAGAACGTAACATAACATATAACATGTAGTTTTGTTTTACCATTCACGAAATGTGTACACCCATGAAAGAATCATGTATATTGTATGATGTCAGTATTTTAAGCCTTACATCATGTCATTGTATTTGGTTCACTATAGTAGAGCTAGCTAGATCTACACAGGTGTGTTTCTCCATGAAATGAGGAAGGTCATTGGATATGTGAAGGCAGAGAAATTTTATCCCTTTTTTTAAAAGGGGATGAAGCTGCCTAGAATTTGCTACAAGTCTCAGAGTAGAAAAGAGAAGTTGCATAGTAATTGTCAAAGACTGGACTTGTGATGGCCAGGAATGTAGGTCTTAATGGACAAGCCATACTGGTAGGGTATATGTCTTAACCTGATAATGTTTTTCAGATTTGGGAATGGATAGGATTTAGTGATAGCAAGTAAGCTGTCTCTCATTGCAAAATGTGTGCAGTATTTACCAGCATCTCAACATTTTTGTTTAATACCAGGTCTCCTAAAAGAAGAAGATCACGCTCTGGATCTCGGAATCGAAGATCGCGCCATCGTCGTTCCCGTTCCCGATCTCGGGATAGGCGCCGTCATTCTCCTAGAACACGGTCCCAGGAAAGGCGGGAAAGAGAGAGAGAAAGAGAGAGAAGAGGGAAAGGTCTTCCCCCAATCAAACCAGAAACTGTTAGTGGTTAGTATTGCTTTTGTCTTTCCTAAGAAGTACAGAAAGTATGAACACAAACTGTTTTTGATATTTGCTTTCTTGCTCAAATGTGGATCTGCTGAATTGTGCACTGAGTACAGTGGGCAACTGGTGCTTTAATTCAATACAGTCTACGTGATTATGAGCAACTGGTGCTTTAATTCATAAGATTTAAGATAGTCTTGTCACATTACCACTACAAATATTGCTAGTCTGCAGTGTTTTACTCATTTGCTATATACTCATAAGAGGGTCCTGTCTTATGAGTAAAAAACTGGCTAAGAATCCAACTGCTGTTCTTCTGCTTGGGCACCTTGCTCAGCTTCTGCTATGAAAGTGAAATCTTAGGATGGAACCAAAAGGAAGAACAGGTTGCTCTATGTTCCTTTTGCTAGTCACTCACATGGAAGGAATTCTTGATTCCTTTTTACCTTCATCTGTTTTCAGTCATAGTCATTGAGTACAGAGGGTTGGATGCTGATCACTTAATGTATGCTGAAATGATATGCAGGCAATTGTGAAATAGTTTTATTTTGTTGATAGTCACTGCTGTCATATTTTAGCACTGGGCAGCAAAATTTTCTGAAAATTTATTGGCAGTGGTGTGATAATATGAAGCATGTATTTTTTAAAAAAAGGTAAAAGAAGTGGGCCAAGGATTTGCAAACACTGTTCTCATACATTCAGTATGGCAAAAGCATTCTGTCTGCAGTGACCATGACAAACTCTAATCCTGCTCCTCAGTTTGGAAATTTGAGACCTCTTTCTGTGTAAATGGAATCTTCATGGCCATTGCAACTAGGTCATAGCCACTGTGATTGGATGTATAGTATTCTTTAGAGCTGGGAAAAGGTCTGGTGCTAGAAACCAAAGGTGGCTTTTAGGGCTATGAAGTTGTTTTGTAACTTGACCATTCTGGCTGCAGACCACTGGAAGCTATAATTTAAAAAGTAACTTTTCCAAGCTTCGCTGCGTTAAGTATTAAGATAATAGTTAAGTGTTAATATAATAGCTAAGTATCCATTCGAATGCCAATTTCCGTTGATTTGCCTTGGCACATCCAAGTGAAGTGCTTGAATGCTCAAGCTCTGCAAGTGGCATCAATATTTGCTCAGTATATTTGGAGTAGATATATGTCCTATAGAGTTGTTAGTAAAGCTTGTGTACTCCACAGAGATACGCTCCTTCTCCATTATCACTTACATTTTGGCAAAAGTGACTGTCTGAAGATGGAGAAGTTGCTCTCTCTATAAGCTCTATACAAGCCAGAGTACAGAAGATGTAACAGTGGTAGTAACAAAACTTGCTTGCTAACTGCCAAGTACACTTGAGGTGGTGATTGTTTTTAATATTTTAGACAGTTTAACTTCTCCCCCCCCCCCCCCGCCCTTTAGTTTGTAGCACAACACTTTGGATAGGACAACTGGACAAACGAGCAACACAGCAGGATGTTGGGGGTCTTCTGGAAGAGTTTGGTCCTATTGAATCTATAAATGTGAGTATGAAACACGAGAAAGTAAGGAGTGATCAAAAGCTATCCAGCTGTTTGAAGTAGAGTTTTTGACTGAGTTAAGCACAATGAGTTTACTGCAACATAAATAAATTTCTATTTAAAATCAGTTTAGAATGTATTTCTTAAAGTGTTATTTTGGACAAAAACAGTTTAGATTTTTACTTGAGAGAAATTGAAGTTAATTTTTTTTTGCATACTAGTGTCTGAGTTCTCTTAGCACTTTTGAAAATAGCAACATGAGTTCCCAGCTTTACAGTCTGCAGAGGTGGTAATCTTTCTCCCCTTATTTTGTATTAGATCCACATTAATTTTGCTCCCTCAAATTGTTTTGAAAAATGGATGGTAATGTCTGTTTGTTAAATAGTAGCCCAATGTTTTTGTACCTAATACAGATGATACCACCAAGAGGATGTGCCTATATTGTAATGGTGCAGAGACAAGATGCATACCGTGCCCTGCAAAAACTGAGTCGTGGTAACTTCAAAGTGAATCAGAAATCCATAAAGGTATTATAATGCTATATCCGTACAGGGTTTATAATGTAAATTAAACTAACAGTAAGCAATGCACCTAGAATAGTTTTTCAAAAAAGATATATAAAGACTTTTAGTTTGGTTGAAATGAGTGAAGTGGTATAACATTTTGAAAATACAAAATATTGTTCCCTTTTTTATTGTTTTCAATTTAGATAATTATCTCATGATGCTTACATGTAAATTACACAGTACACAAAATATAACCACCTGGGAAGTCTTCAATTGGAAAAAACTGGCATAATGAGGTTAATTAGGTATTATGTCTTTTAATCATTACAATAGTATTAGTACAGTGTTGCTGAAAACTATTTACAAGGATAAATAGAAGCTTGGGCTCCGTTTAAGGGAAGAAGTGCTGAACTGTACCCAGACCACTCGCTGTGCAGCTCAGTGAAGTTCATTCTTTCTGCCTTCAGTATACTGCATGTTAATATAGGATTTGAAGGTGCCAAAAATGACTTTAAATGTCTGTGGCCCACAGTTAGCTATGTATTAGTTCAAGTGTTTTTGGTGCTGATACTTCTGAGCTTGTGTCTGAAGTCCGCTTAAAAATGCTTCTACATGTTTGTTGCTCCGTACAACAAGCCATTTGATTTATTTATCCTTCTTTCAATATGGGGATGAGCATTCATTCTGTTTTTCCTCATAGAGCTTGTAAAAGAACTGTTTGGTCTCAGTGTGGATGCTGTGTAGATACTGATCTGTGTATACACAAGAGGATATCAAAAAGGAAGAGGTGTATATAAGAGATAGTTCATGGGGTTTGCACATAGCAGTTGTACAGTATGATGTATAGTAGCTCTAAAACAGCTTTTTGAAATAATCTTTCATAAGTACATATGTAGTTATTTGGAAATTCCCCTTTGTATATAATATTTTCTTGTTTTGTGAGTTCTCAGATTATATTGCAGTAAATTGTATAACTTACCTTCAGGGGGAAAATCATTAACTAATAAGTATATTGCTATTTTTCTTTAGATTGCATGGGCTTTAAATAAAGGAATTAAACCAGACTATAAACAGTATTGGGATGTAGAACTGGGTGTTACTTACATACCATGGGCTAAAGTTAAGCCTGAAGATTTGGAAAGCTTCTGTGAAGGAGGGATGCTAGACAATGAAACACTTAGTCCTGGTAAGCGGTATCTTCAAATAACTTACATTTAAAGAAAAGTGTTGTTATATGTGAAATATATAAAGATCAGCAATTTTGCTCTGCTTGGTTTGGTACATTACTACCCATTACTAAACCGCAGATGGTAGTTTTTAAAGGAAGAAATGGGATCCCTAGTGTATGGTGCCCAGTTTGTAGAATCATAGAATAATGGAGTTGGAAGGCGCCTATAAGGCCATTGAGTCCAAACCCCTGCTCAATGCAGGAATCCATATCAAAGTATAGCTAACAGATGGTTGTATGATTTTTCTCTTCAGTGCCTCCAGGGTTGGAACTCTCACCACCTTCCAAGGTCGTTGGTTCCATTGTTGTACTTCTTTTAACAGTTAGGAATTGTTTCCTGATATTTAACCAAAATCTGGCTTTCTGTAACTTGAACTCATCATTTTGTGTCCTGCACTCTGGAATGTATGAAAACAAATCCCACCCCTTCTCTGTATGACAGTCTTTCAAGTATTTGAATATTGCTATCATAGCTCCCCTAAGTCTTTTTTTCTCAAGGCTAATCATGCTCAGTTCTTCCGGTCTTTCCTCATTGAGCCCCTAATCATCCTTGTTGCCCTCTTCTTTCCTTGTTCCAGCTTGTCTGCCTCCCTTTTAAAAAGTGTCCAGAACTGGGCACAGTACTCAAGAGGAGGCCTAACCAGAGCCAAATAGAGGGCAACTGGTACCTCATGGGATTTGGAGACTATGCTTCTGTTAATGCAGTCTAAAATATCATTTGCCCTTTTGCAGCAGCTTTGCATTGTTGGCTATTCCACCTAATTTTGTGTCATCCACAGATTTGATAACAGTCACTGCACACATACCCATCCAAGTCATTCATAAAAATGTTGAAGAACACTGGGCTCAGGACTGAGCCATTTGTTACCCCACTTGTTGCCTTCTCCCAGTTTGAGAAGTAGCCATTGATGAGCATTTTCTGAGTATGATTTTGTAACCAACTGTGTAGCCACCTGACAGTTGTGCTATCCATCCCGCACCTAGTTAGCTTCTAATCAGAGTATTGTGGGACACTTTAACAAAGGGATTGTTAAAGTCAAGATCTATTATGTCTACAGCATTCCCACTCTCGTCCAGAGAGATTACCCAGTCAAAAAGTGAGATAAGATTAGTCTGGCAGGATTTGTTCTTGACAAAACCATGTTGGTTTCTAGTTGTTACTGCGTTGTTTTCAAGGTACCTGAAGAGTGACCTCTTTATAATCTGCTCCAGAATTTTCCTTCTTGCTGTTTTCCACCTCCAGTGCCTCCCTTGGCTGCTACTGCTTGAGAGTTCTGTCTCTGTACTTCATCTTCTCTTATACCCTCAAGTGTGGCTACTCACTGCTCCAAGGTGAAGAGAATGTAAAAACCTGTAATGAATCCAGACAGAAAAAAGTAACAGCCACTGAAAGGATCCTCATGTCTACATGAACATATCTAACATTTGGAGAACAGATATAGGAGCCTCTAAGTCATATGAAATTGTGGACATGATAGTGGTTTATTATGTCACATCTGAAGCCTTAAAAGGGAGATAGAGAAATTTTACTGTGCTTCCTACAATACTAGAACTTTAACTGATAAAACTGATTGGTAATAGATTGAGAATTCGCAAAGGAAAGCATTTGTCTCACTATGCATAATTAATTTCTGGAATTTGCTGCATATCAAAACTAAATCCCAACTAGAGTAGACTCCTAGACTGTATACTAGACATGGAATATTTGTATTCATATCCCTAGGGATACGAATATGAATATTGGCACCACAGGGGCCTGGAAAGTCCAGTCCCTTCCCCCGAACCAGCAGGTCCAATTACTGGTTGCTGTGTGGGGCTGGCATCATTCCCATTGCGCCAATCATGGAAGTGGTCTGGCCGGCACTTCTCCACCACCCTGCCCAGCCAATCACTCTGGCAAGGAGTCTCTCTGCTCAGCTGCTGAGTGGTCAGCTGCACGGGGAGGCAGGGAAGCACCGGCTGGGCTACTTCTGCAATTGGTGTGACAGGAACAACTCTGGCTGTGCACGCCACATGGTGACTAGTAATTGGACCTACCAGTTTGGGGGAGGGAGGGAGATTGAACTTTCTAGGCTCCTGTGATGCCAATATTCATATATCCCATCTCTACTTAATACAATAGTTGGAACTAATAACTGGATAATAATAATCAGTTCAAACTGTGTTTAATAGCCTTTGGCTTAAACAGTATTTATCAACAGCTATTTACCATAAAGGGATGTGGTGGCGCTGTGGGTTAAACTGCAGAAGCCTCTGTGCTGCAGGGTCGGAAGACCAGCAGTCGTAAGATCGAATCCACGCGATGGAGTGAGCTCCCGTCGCTTGTCCCAGCTCCTGCCCACCTAGCAGTTCGAAAGCATGCAAATGCAAATAGGTACCACCTCAGTGGGAAGGTAACGGTGTACCGTGTCTAGTCGCGTTGGCCACGTGACCACGGAAACTGTCTTCGGACAAACGCTGGCTCTACGGCTTGGAAACGGGGATGAGCACCGCCCCCTAGAGTCAGATACGACTGGACTAAATGTCAAGGGGAACCTTTACCTATTTACCATAACAGCTAGTAGCCATAATGGTTAAATAACACTTGCATATCATATTCAGTAGAAAGGTCCATCTGCATACAGGGTTTTGGGAAAAACTGAAGGGTTATTGTGCATGACCCACATTTGTGCTTTCTGGATGTATCTGACTAATCATGATTGTGATGATGTTGTTCCTAGACAAATTTATCTTTTGATTCTTAAAATCTTTGGTGGGAAGGCTGTGTAAGATTATTAACTCACTGTTTAAATGAGTCCATAAATGTTCCCATTAATTTGAGAAAAGTGTAACGTATTACTTAATATATGCTGTTGGGCAAGATGTAGTTTTGCATGCAGAATGCCACAGGTTGAATGAGTGGCATTTTCAGATATTCTACAGTGCATCTTTGCAAGGCATATTCCTTATGAAACCCTAGAAAACTGCTTCTAGTAATGTGGACCAGTGGTTCTTAACCTTTTCTTTACCATGGAGCCCCTTTAAAAATATTTTGTTGCCACAGACCACCAAGACTTAACTCAAAATTTAAAACCCTAAAGTGCATCAAATATTTATTTAAAGTTTCTTGTGAAGGGTCTCATCGGCAGTTGTTCCTTGCTATAATGGCAACACTTTTTAAGATGACTGGAAGAAGCTTCATTTTGTTTTGAAGAGGGTGCACCCTCATCAACAGCATTAGTTATTTTACATTTCAAATTCAGCCAGCGATCCATTCTGAGGCTCAGCCAAAATGTATTGTTGTGAAATATGCTGCGATATCAAAAAGTCACTTTACCTGACAATAACCAAATAGGTTTATTAGCAGAAATCGAAGAAGAAACACAATCACAAAGTCTGTCCTAACACCCACTCACATGGACACTGAATCTTCCTGCGGCTTCTGACTGTCCGTGCAGTAGCAAGAAATGTCATGTGCTATCTCTCAGCCACTCACCGTGTGCAGAAATATCAGTTACTTGCTGTCAGTTATTTTCATAACCAGTTTTTACTTTTGTTTGTTTTTAATGGAGGTAGTAGGTTAGAAAAGCCAAGTTTTACACAAACAATCAAGGGAAATTAAAATTTTGTTCTACATTTCGTTTTCTTGCTTTCTGGAGCCTCGTGGCACAGTGGTTGAACTGCTGTACTGCAGCCCAGACTGTGCTCATGACCTGGGGTTCAATCCCAGGTAGCCGGCTCAAGGTTAATTTAGCCTTCTATCCTTCCCAGGTCGGTAAAATGAGTACCCAGCTTGCTTGGGGGGGCAGTGTGTATCCTGCAGAATTAACTTGTAAACCGCTCAGAGAGTGCTTTAAGCGCTATGGGGTGGTATATAAGCAGCACATTTTTTTCCTTTCATTCATTCATTCTTTCTATTTGAACTGCAGAATATCATAACTGTTTTTCAAGCCTTCACGGACCCCCTGTGAAGACATTGGGGGGCCCGGGGGCCCACAGACCACAGGTTAAGAACCTATAATGTAGACAGTACTGAGCTGGATGAGCCATTTAACAGAAGCAGAAGTAGTCCAGTGTATAGCAGGTTCCTGAATGCTTATCATTAGTATTTCAATTTGGTGATGTAACTTAAGGGTAAATATATGTGATATTGACATGATATTTCTGTCCTAAACTAATTGAGATCTGATTTAGCACATTGGTATGCATTTTGTAAACAAAACTTTTAAAAGGTTGTGTTAATTTTGCAGGTGTAAAACATTACTTCATTTGTCAAAATTAAATACTTGACATAGGTATAGATAGGGAGATATGTTTTGCAGATTTAATATTGTGTTCACATAAATTACGAGCTTTATTGAAATACTTCTTAAGTGCTTTCAAGTATGTCAAATAGTGTACACTTATCTTATTTTGATTTTAAAGAAAAGTAAAATCACTGCAAGAATTTATTGAAAGATCACTTTTAACAAATACCAATACTTATTGATTTTGGTATGCTTGAAGAGTTATGTGTGTAAGCGTATGAGTTTTCTATGTTGTCACCTGAGAAGTTGATTACATCTTCAGTCTGGATTCATACTTTGTGTTCTGCAAATAAAGTCCTGCTTCTCTCCATGGAAAGCATTTGATTTACAGGAGGGAACTCACTGACAGAATGGGTGGGTGACATTCACCAGTTAACACGTCAGGTGCAGCTGCTTGCACTTTCAGAAATCTTTTCTGGAGTGTCTCTCAGCTCTCTGGAACAGATTTTCTGGGTGGCAGCTCGGTGGCAAGTGGCAGCAGAAGGCATGGGGAATGTTATCTAAATTTAGAACTGCTGAGTAACAGGATTGTGAAACTTATTATTTTGAAGAAAGCTCTGCTACCCATGTATCAAAAAGCATTCTCTTGAAACAGGAGGATACATTAACCACATACAGATTTGAGCATCTTTTTAAAAAAATAATTTTTATTGCCAAAAAAATATTTAAAAATTAAATAAATTATCAAGCATATCATTAGTATAATATTGGGCAGGTTTTAAATTGAAGTTAAATATTGTACATTCCTTCAGCTGGTATTCGTATGTTTCTTGTAGAATGGAGAGGAATTCCAAAAAAATCGGAAAACCAAGTTGCCCAGAATGGAGGTGCCGACACTGCACATAATGAACAAACATCACCTGCAACAAAAAACTTGTCAGTTCAAATGCCTGTTCCTATACCTACACCAATAACAGTGCCTCCACCACAGGTAAGTATTTTTTTAATCATTCTGTTTTCTCTTGTTGGATATCTTCAAATGGAAATACTGGTCACCTTGTTAGTCAGATGTAAAGCACAATTCCAAACTTAATTTTTGTGCAAATAATAATAATAATACAGTGAGGTAGTTATTACAGGTTTTTTTTAATGGTGAAAATTACTTTTAAAATGCCATCACATCAGTTGACAGTTAAGGACCATTATTCCTGATGAGTTAAAGAACCTAGGTTAAAATCCTGTGAGCCCCACCTTTGCTTAGTGCCTTCTCTCTTCTTTGTGCACCCTTTTCTTTATTTTATACTGGTTCCTCTCTCTGTTCATCTCAGTCCTCATTCAGATTATCTGAAAAGTGTAGCTTCCGGAATCAGCCAGCCAGCATTGCTCCCAATTAACCAATATTTTGATAACTGAAGCAATGTTCATGTATGCTGTATAACCTATATTTAAAGTCAGACTATCTCAAACATTCTCCAGATTTGGTGAAAATATAAAGCCACTGAAGTGAAACTAATTAGGATGCCCCAGGGGCTCCCAATTGATTCTCATGTATGGCATGTAACTTGTATGTGAAGTCATATTATCCTTAATCTACCCTCCAAATTTTATGAAAATCCATCCAGCTGTTTTTCATGTGGTGCAATAACAAATGGGCAGACATACAGACACTTACCTTTTTTATTTATATAATAATAGTTTGTTGTTTTTGAAGATGACCATCTCCATCAGGTTCACTATTTAGGGAGAATAGAATTGAATGTTTAAGGTTGAATAGTAGCATGTTGATGGACACACAGTTCAGTACAAACCCAGAAAATATGGAGGCGCCGGGAGGCAGGTTTGATTATCCTAGGCTTGTTGGGCTGTTGAGATGTTACATCCTTCCATTCTTGCTTCTCTCTTCCTTTGTGCATCCTTGATTCTTTTTATTTCAAATTCTTTAGCCCCTTGTTTGACAGCATTTCACCAGAAATTTTGGTTTGGAGTGTAAGCTTCCCAGTTAACATGGTCAAAATTAAATTATTTCAGTGCTGTCTTCCATGCATCCTTGAATCTTTTCTTTTGTCTATCATGTGATTGAGGACCTGCAACAAGATACAGTGGAAATATACAAGCTAATTGTTCTTAAGAGATATTCAGATGAAACACCAAATAAAAGTCATGTGGTATGCTGTAGCACCTTCATTATATTTTTAAAAAAGAAGTATGGTAGTTTAGCCCTGGAGTGAATGTAGCATGTCTGTAGTCCTTAATTTAGCCCCTAATTGGTTAAACTAAGTTGAAATGGAAGTGCAGAAAATCAAGAGCTATAGACTGCTTTTCTATTGAACTTAAATACTCTTTCATCACAGAACAAAATATTTTTAAAAAGTGATTGAGAAATACAGGATTGTTTTTTTTTTTTGAATGGATTTAAAATATGTTTACCCCACCTTTCTCCTTAAAAAGGATCCAAGGCAGCTTACATCATTAAAAGTATACAAAGTATACTTATACTATGTATACTTTGTATAAGTATACAAATATTAAAAAGGAACAAATACCGTTCTGAGAAATGGTAAACAAAAGCAGTACTAAAAACATATTCAAAGCGGTAAGGCATAATAATCCATTTAAAAATCCCACTCAGGTAGGCAGTCACTGAGGGAAAGCTTGCCTGAAAAGAAAGATCCTGCTTGTGGAAGGACAGCAATGATATATATGATTATCTGACTCATATAATTGCTTAAGAGATGAAATAGTTTGTTTTACATAGTTTAAATTTGGCTGTATTGTTTGTTGGTAGTACAAGTGTTTTAAGTGTTTAATTTGAGAAGAGATCAGAAAGGCAATAAAAAGTGTGAAATTAATCAGAACTTAAGGTCTTTGTGCCTTTCTTTCAAAATTTTGCAGCTGAATTTTTCAGTCAGGCATTGTGTAGAACTCTTTGTTCAGTCTTTGTCTATTTTTAAAAATACTTCAGAAAAAATTAAATTAAAAATTAAAAAATTAAGTAATTTTTTAGGATGTATGAAAATGGTGCTTATAAAACCTGTAGCAACAATGTTAATAAATAATCAGTATTTACATGCCTTTAGTTTAGTCTATAAATTATACTCATTCCACATGATGTTAATTTTACAAAGTGAGATTTTTTTTGAGGACATAATAAAAATTATCTGGTCTAGCAGGTCCGAAAATTAGGCAAATACAACCTCAGATGAACTACAACGCATGACATAGTACACCTGGCTGCGACTTAGCCTTTTAATTCCTAGAGAAGCAGTAAGAGTGTACTTACTTTTTCACACATGGCTTCTCTATTTTAGCTTTATTTTTGTAAAATCATGATACGGTATAATATTTTTCTTTAATAGCCGAATAAGTACACTTATAATTCTAATCCCTTTAGGTGAGGAAAGATCCAATTGATGATCACGGGGTTATCTTTACAGGAGATGTGTGAAAGTTTATGCTGTAACTAGATTTAAAACTATTATGAGAACATATATTTTTAAATATTGTAAGATGACCTTATATGAGATAAGAATCATGGAGATTGAGGGCCCTCCGAACCCCAAAAGGCTCCACCGTAGATGTAGCATTGGTACTCTTTTAGAAGATGATGCAGTCTCCTCCCCAGCATCCCAAAAGGGATTTTACAGAATTGAAAGCAAACTTCTGGATACTTCTAGTTTTGTCTTGTTTCAGGCTGGTTCAGTCAGTGTCGTGTCATGTCAAGGTCTTGTATGTGTCTTGGGGTGGAATATAGGACTGTAGACAGCAAGACTTTGTGTCCCCCCTTCACATAATGACTGCTTAGAGTAATAATTTGAAATAAATGTACTGAATTGTTATATACATTGGCCATGTCCAATTAATGTATCTATAAAATACCTTGTATTTTGTCAAATGTATGCTAACTAGTTTTAGGTGGGCAGGAGCATCATTATCAGTGTTGCAAAGACTGGGTTCTATCCAGTGGTCTCTGTTTGCCAGCAGAACAGCCACTACTTGTGGAAGCGTTTCTGTGGCGTCCACCCAGGTCATGAATATTAATGGGTTATCTGCATGTACCAATAAGAGTGCTGGAGAGGCGGAGTCACCAGATATAAGAGTCTCTGCAGGGGGAGGAGAGAGGAGATTGAGAGATTAGAGGATTTGTGTTTTTGGAGATTGGAGGATTGGGTGAATTGGGAGTTTGGGGTAGAGAGAGAGAGTGTATGAAGAAGGATGTTTTGTTAAGAGTTAACGACATTGATTATACCTTCATCACCTGTAATAATAAACAATTTCTATTTGGTTCTTTTTAAAATGACACATTGCCTGGACTTCTGTGATTAATAATAAACAATATTGATGTAATCAACTGGTGGCAGCGACACTACACGTAACTTGTGCCCTTTGCTTGGTGAAACAACCAAGGGACAGGAGCTCTGATGGAAAAGAGCAGTAGTGGATGGAGTAGAAGCCTAAGTCAGGATATATCTGAGGTGATAATAAAAGCTAAAAATAAAGAAAAGCTAAGCAGAAAGTTGTTCTTGTTACTCTGCAGATTTCAAAGTCAAAGTCTTGTAGAATCAGTGCCCATCTCATCAATTTGCTGCTGTTGGTACGAATAGTCCTTAGCCATAGAAGAGGAGAGCGGTCGTTGCACAGGACAAATCTTCTCCCCCAAATGTACGGCTTCAGCTTTTGTAGCGTTCATACAAAGATGCCCATGTGTGCTCCAAATACATTTTTGTGTGTCTTTTCCAAAATCTTTTCTCTGTATTTAACCGGTACGATTAACTGTTTGTGGGGTCCTTCTCCTCCCCTATGAGGAGTCATTAAAACCTCTCTATACAATAAATCTTTTTCCACACAATACCTCTCTGTTGGAACATGAGGTCATCACCCTCAAAGGCATAAGTTCGGACTCTGTAGTTCTGCCAATGGCTCTCTAGCATTGAATTACCATGGGTGGTCTGGTATATGGAAAGTAGCTGTGTCAGATCAAATCCCAGCTCCTTGTCTGATTGGTTTAGATCTAGCCAAGCATGTGCAGAGTGTTTTAATGGTAACCCGCTTTCAGGGGAGGCAGATTGAAGGGGAGGCAGCCGGAGCACCCGGCCATGCTCTGCCTCCCGGCTCTGGGCCACCCCGTCGCTGCCGCCACCGCCGGGAGGCCAGCACCCGGAGCACCCGGCCATGCTCTGCCTCCCGGCTCTGGGCCACCCCGTCACCGCCGCCGGGCTGCAAAGACAGACCTCCCGCCCCCCCCCCCCCCGCACTCCCATCCCACAGCTGCTTTGCACGCGTGGGTGCATGCGTGAAGGGGTGAGGGAGCGCTCACACTGGCGCTGGCACGCGCGTGCGTGCGCAAAGCAGCTGTGGGGAGGGGAGTGCGTGCGGGGGGCGGGAGGTCTGTCTTCGCGGCCCGGTCGGGCTCAAGCCACGGACCGGCAATGGGCCGCGGACCGGGGGTTGACGACCTCTGCCTTAGTCAACTACATGTGCTGAATGGGTTTTGCTTCAGAAATAGTAACAGATTTGGGAACATCGTTTACTTCCAAAATAAGGAAGAGATTGTGGCAAGTCTGTGGAATTTCCCACATCACATCTTCTCCTTATCATCCCCAGACCAATGGTCTAGTGGAGAAATTTAATGGGACCTTAATGAGAATGATACAGGCAGAGAACCCAAATGATTGGGATAATAAATTACAGCCATTATTATATGCTTATAGGGACTTACCCCAAGAAAGTACCGGATTTAGTCCTTCTGAACTTTTATTTGGGTGCAAAGTAAGAGGGCCGCTGGATTTACTTCATCAGAACTGGGAAGATTATAAAGAGGGTGACCCTGAATCTGTTATAGAGTACATGGATAATCTAATGAACACTTTGCAAAAGTCCTTAGAAATAGCAGAGCAAAACTTAAAGGGTGCTCAAGAAAAGCAGAAAAGCTGGTATGATAAAAAGGCCCGGGAAAGAACATTTTGTCCCGAGGACGAAGTACTGATGCTGAGACTCATAAAAGGGAATAAATTGCAGTTAGCATGGTCAGGACCTGTAGATTTGTTACGACAGCACTGGGAAGCTGAAGGAACTAGTACAGTGGTGCCTCGCTAGACGATTGCCTCGCAGGACGAGGAAATCGCTAGACGATGCCTTTTTGCGAGCGCTACTGCGCTTCGCAAAACGATGTTTCCCTATGGGGAATTTCGCTAGACGATGAGGTTTCCCCATAGGAGTGCGCCGACTAGTGGTCAAAAGCTGTCAGTGCAGCTGTCAGTGCATTCCTATGGGGACCCTCACTCGCTAGACGAGGTTTCCCTATGGGAAATTTCGCAAGACGACTGCGTTTTCCCTTGGAACGCATTGAAGCGATTTCAATGCATTCCAATGGGAAAACGTGCTTCGCTAGACGATGTTTTCGCTAGACAGCGATCCTCGTGGAACGGATTAACATCGTCTAGCGAGGCACCACTGTATTAAGAAAGCTCAACATGCAGCTGCAAAAGCACTGAAAATCCTGCAAAACGAGCCCCTACCTGAGAAACCAGAGATTAATGGGAGAGAACCAGATGATGAAAATCTCAATAAATCTGAAATAAGCCAAGTGTTTGAGATTGCACCTAAATGGAACTTGCCTGTGAATTTTGAGGTGACCCGGGAAAGTGGTCCCCCTCATATGAAGAGCTTTGTGACAAAAGTACCTGTGCTCAAGTTTATGGGTGAGGGTGAAGGCAAGGGCAAGAAGATTTCAAAGAAGAACGCAGCCATAGATGTTCTGGAGGAGTTGAAGAAACTGCCTACCCTCCTCACAGTTGCGAAAATGAAGCCACTAATCAAAAAGAAACCAACCCGAAAGAAGCAAGCTGAAAACTTCCAGTGGACGTCAGAGTGCCAGGTAGCCTTCGATCATCTGAAGAGGGCGCTGACTTCAGGACCTGTCCTTATTGCACTGGACTTCAACCGTGAGTTCATCATCTACACGGATGTGTCGAACGTGGGACTGGGAGCCGTGCCGTGCCAAGCAGACGACAGTGGGGGAGTCTACATCCAGTAACTTACATCAGCAAGAAACTCCAGCCTGGTGAGAAACATTTATCCACCATCAAGAAAGAGTGTCTAGCTATTGTATGGATGCTGCAAAAGCTGAAGCCGTACATTTGGGGGAGAAGATTTGTCCTGTGCACCGACCACTCTCCTCTTCTATGGCTAAAGACTATTCGAGCCCATCTCCTCTCAAATTGATGAGATGGGCGCTGATTTTACAAGACTTTGATTTTGAAATCTGCAGCGTAAAAGGGACCCAGAATGTGGTTGCTGATGCTTTGTCTAGGAGGCCAAATGACTAGAGAAAATTCTTTGTTTTTATCTGAGTTCAATATTAACTGTTCTGTTTGTGTAATAGTTATGGAATATGCTTAAAGTGCAAAATTTGCTTGGATATTTATTAACTAAGAGGTAGGTATAGTGATGGTAAAAATAATAGTAATCCTTAGTAATGTAAGAGTAATGTAACATAATCCTTATTAATGTAACTAATGTATCCTTAGTGATGTAAGAGTAATGTAATGTAATCCTTATTAATGTAAGTAATGTATCCTTAGTAATGTAAGACGTTAATATTTGCATTCTTCCATGTATTTTCGTTTGTTTATTAGGGCAAACCGTTAAGTTTCCCCTCCTATCACAAACTTATTAAGGGGGGAGGGATATGGTGTCTGCCGAGGTCATGAATATTAATGGACTATCTGCATGTACCAATGAGTGTGCTGGAGAGGTGGAGTCACCAGATATAAGGGTCTCTGCAGGAGGGGGAGATAAGAGGATTTGGGTTTTGGAGTTTGGAGTGGAGAGAGAGGGTTGGCGGTTGAGAGTGGATGAAGTAGGATGTTTTGTTAAGAGTTAATGACATCAACTGTACCTTCATCACCTGTAATAATAAACAACTTCTATTTGGTTCTTTTTAAAATTACACATTGCCTGGACCTCTATCATTAATAATAAACAATGTTGATGTAATCAGCTGGTGGCAGCGACAGGACATGTAGCTTGTGCCCTTTGCTTGGTGAAACAACCAAGGGACAGGCGGGAACATGACAGTTTCTCTTTCTTTTTCTGCATGCTGCCAAAGTCTGCTCCAGAGGTTTAGGAAACCCACTGGAGTAGATAGGGGAAACATGAAATGTCCCATTATAGAAATAGATGTTGTAGCGAACACCCTGTCTTCCTATATATATAATGGTGTTGGCCTGCACCGATGGGAGCTGTTGGGAGGCGGAGCCAGAGAAACCAGGGGGGAGGGGTGAGTCAGAGGCTAGTGAGTTCAGTCAGAGACAGAGTGGGGAGAAAAAAGAGTTTGGGGGTTTGAGGCAGAGAGAGAGTGTTTAAGGAGTGATTAGTCAGAGTGTGACCTGTATTAATTAAGACAGAAGAGGTTAAAGTAAAATACTGAAGCTTTGTGTAACTTTAAGAATGTGCTTAAGAACTAGTCCTAAAACAACATGTAATCAATAAACCTGTTTCTGTTTAAAAGTTCAGTACTGAATGGACCTCAGTCTTTCATAGGAAATATAGGTTGATAAAGAGATCAACTGGTGGCAGCGTGTTAAAGGGCGTGTTGGGATACTCGTGTGAGCTCTGTGTTTGGTGAAACAAGCAGGGGCCACGGGGTAAATGCCACAGATGTTTGCTACATATGTAACCACAGAGTCTCAAGGAGGTTTATTATGACTAAGTAATACATTGTATTACAGTGGAAACTGAAGGAAATAGTAAGAAGGAATATAGCTGACTATACAGGTCTATGGTATGTTTTGCTACAAAGTAGTTGTAAATTGGGACTTTATCAAAGAGTGTGGAGAAAAACAGGCTCTGGGGGGAAAAGAAACAAGCTAATGAAATATGAACATCCACATCCATATATTTTCACAGTTACATAATCTTGAACTGGATTGAAAAATACTAAGTCCAGATTTATCTCCTCTAACCACCTATATTTATGAGGCTCTTTCCTTTTTCTGGAGAGTTGTCTGTGGGTGAAACATTAAGTTACAAATTGCTGGGATATGGTGCAACAGGGGTGGGAGAGCTTTGGTCTGCAGTTCTCATCAGCCCCTGAACAATGCCAGTGATAAGGGATTGTGAGAGTTCTGTCCAATGTAGGGCAAACGGTTTCCCACCCCATGTTAAACATTAACAGTATTTAAATTGGGATTGTAGACAAGAGGGATGATATAGACAAGAGATGAACAAAAACTGTTTCATTGAGAACATGCCGGTTGTACATGTGCTTTTATTAAGATTTGTTTCAGAAATATTTGAAGCTGTCTTTGATGACATTATCGTAAAGTGTTTTGGAGTGTTGTGAAAAGAGGCATTGGTATCAATAACTTGATTTAATTTCTGCCCGAATCTTGCTAGAATGGTTTCAGACTCATTTATCAAAAATATATTTAATTTTGAATAGCAGGGAAAAAAATTATTTCTAACAAGTGGAAAAATATAAATGATAATGTATAAAGAGTTGATTAGCCGCATTCAGCAAATAGCTCAGTTATTCAAATCAATGAGACTGAGAGACAAGAAGCTTTAAAAACTCTAGACTTGTGAAAACATGAACGCTGTTCAGTGTTCAACATGGAACAATATGTATGCAAGGATTCCTTTTTGTTTTATTATAAATATAATACGTGTCCATTTATATATATTTATCTGATTTTTATTTAATTGGTTTTAAAGATAGATATGAATATAAAGAATTATGATAAATTGTCAAATACTGCATTTCCCACATGTAATGGTTTTTTTCAGTTGTGGTTTGGTTTGAATACTAAAAACAGCTGGACATTGTTAGAGGAAAAGATTTAGTAATATGATTTTTGCACACTTATTTTGAAGATAAGGAGTTCTAGCAGATTGCTTTGTTAAAACAAAGGTCACACACAGTCTTTGTTCAGAGGTACAGAACTGTAGAATTGTATGTTAATTAAATATTTTCATTCCATTTTAGGTCCCACCCCATCAGCCTGGTCCTCCGATGGTTGGTACACTTCAGCCACCAACGTTTACCCCTCCGTTAGGAATGCCACCTCCTGGGTTTGGTCCTGGAGTTCCTCCACCACCACCACCACCATTTTTGCGACCTGGCTTCAATCCAATGCATTTACCACCAGGTATATAATACTCTCAGGGATTTCTTTCCTATGTATTCCTGAGGCGATTCTTTTCCTATTAAGGATAAATATAATTGGCTTTCTATTGTGGAAATGAGTTTTCAAATATTTTTATCTTCATAGGTTTTCTTCCTCCTGGACCACCACCTCCTATTAATCCTCCAGTTTCGGTTCCTCCAGTCTCTATTCCTCCTTCTGTAGGAGTAAATATCCCGAATTGTAAGTATGATTTGTAAGATCTTAAAGATAATTAAAACAGAGGTATGTGCCACTTTACAATGCTCCTGTTACTGTTTCTGTGTTTTTAGCCACTGTGGCCAACATAAATGAAGACACTACAAAAGAGTCTAATTTGGGGAATCCCATTCCAACAGTAGTTACTGGATCTAGAGGAAATGGTGAAAATACAGATACATCAAAAGGATATTCAAATGCCCCACCACCTGCAACTTCAGCAAGTATATCAGCTCCTGTAACTCAATCAGTTCCACTCCTTGGTAAGTTCACTGTTCACTTGATGGACATGTATCAGCATACATGTATTTCCTTCAAAAACATTCATTCTACTTGATAGTTTTTAGAAAGTCAGAATTCTACAAACCAAACATTTTCTGTCCATTACAGTATATTTTGTACAATATGATGGCAGGGAGTTGAGCATTTAACAGTGGAATCTCAAATTATGATTAATAAATTTGTCCTCTCAGTTTTCAGTCTTTAATTGATTCAAAATTGGAAGGATGAATTATGTTCTTCATTAGATCGTAACTGGACATCTGTGTCAATTTTTTAATTGCCTACCATCTCAGTCTCTGTTGTCTGAAAGAGATGATAGGAACATTTTAATGAAATCTAGATGAATTGTGGAAGTGTATCAGATGCTGTGAAAAGAAAATAACTAGGAATTTGTAGCTAATTTTACTAGAAGTAATTTTTCCTGATTTCCTAAGGTGTGGATAGATGTATCTGCAAATAGGAATGAGTGCCGTTAGGATGTTTCTCCTTCCTTCATTCCTTAAAGACATCCACAAAGTTTATGCTTGAAATGCGGTCTGTTTAGTCTCTTCTTATGCCTCTCAGGCTATCTTCTTTGTAAGTGTGTGTTTTGGTGCCTCCCTCCATGCATATTCATCTGCTTGCCTCTTTGGCATTTTAAAAAATGTCTTTACATTTTGACACATTTAATATGTGTAATTCCAGAGATAATATTATCTTAATGCTAGTATTGTCTATTGCTTTCAGTATATTAAACCCAAAGCTAAAGATGGCGAAGGAGTACTACAGTCAACAGAAGGAAACCTAGCTTCCAGATCTTTTGCCCATGTTCATGCTTTGCTTCAGAAGCCATCCTTCATGAAGCAGTAGATCAGTATCATGGGAGCATGCCTCCCCTCACCCTTCCTCTTGGTTTATAGGAATGATACGGACTACTGGTTGGCAGCTGCTAAGCAATTCAGCCACTCTCCAGTTTCATCCAATCCCAGAGTCCACATAAATCTGGATATAGCTCTAGGGAGGCGGGTGTTATCTAATGAGAATCAAAGCTTAAGTTCAGGTTTAGATTTGGGAGGAAAAAATGCTTACATTGTTTAATAACGTGACTAAAGCTCATGTAGTTCCTGTACTAGCAATTATCTCTTGAAAACCTGTTGTTTGTAGATGAACTTGGATACCATCTATTTGATCTACTTGTCTACTACTGTAACATTGTGCTTGTTGAAAGCCTGCTTCCACCAAAGACATTGATATAACAATACTTCAGTATAAGAGGAACAGTGGATTCTGCAAATTCTACACAACTAGTTGAATGTATGGTTACTTCCAGGTTCTATTAACAATTCAGGATTCTAAGAGGTGTACAGAAACAGCAGTGTCTGTAAAAGCTGGACTATCTCAATGTGGTTGTTTCAAAGATAAACTTTCCCGGATGTTTAACATTACACACTAATTTTAAGTTGCATAAGTAAATAAATTCAGACTAGATGGAATGGTGAATAAAACCATGTTTTTAAGGACATTTTGAAGCACGTATCTTCATCCAAAAATTGTCTGAGTAGCATAGAGGGCTACTTTCTGCAGAGACAGTAGAACAGCATATCATAGATGAACTTAAAATAGATTTTCCGTGAAGATAATTCTCAATTGTTAATATTGTATTGGATGATCTGTGTCTGGCATGATTTGAGTTCACAGAAAACAGAGTAGCATGTGGGCTCTCTCATATGGAAAAAATGACTTAGAACTGCAGTGCTTCCTTGATGTGTCAGGAAAAAGGATCCCCCCAGTAGCTGCCAAATACCTTTTTACAAGTAAAGTTGCATGTGTCAGTTTCCCAGACCTTACAGCACTACATTTTCCCTTTGAATATTGATGCTGTTATATATATTTGGTGCTCTGGTGCCTGGTAATTGAAGTTCATATGAAGAAAGTTGATCGGACAAAAATTAGACAAATTTAGCTGATGTGTATAATTTGTGTGTGTGTAATTTTGACTTTGTTATTGATAGAACTAAACATGCAGTCTGGAAGTTTTTAAAAAAAATGAAAACATCTCTCTCTCTCTCTCTCTCTCTCTCTGTGTGTGTGTGTGTGTGTGTGTGTGTTTTGCATTGGTGAACTCACATCAGACATGCAGCCCTGTGTATATTTGTAACGTGTATTTTCTAAGCTTATTTACTTTTCAGTGATTCAGAAATGTATGAGTGTTCATGTGGTTGGAATTCATCAGTTAAGAGTACATTTGTCAAATTTTCCAGCACTACCATTGCATCATCACAGAATTGATTTTGTTTTGGTTCATTGAACTTCTGGATTAATATTTAAGTTTTTATTAAGTTTCCAGTTCGAACAGGTTAAAATGAATCTTCTGTTTTAAAATATCATGCTAACAAAATTACTTTGGTTCATGGACACACACTAAAGAAAAAAATGATTAAAGTTCTTGCTGAGGGGGATGGCTCTGGGGGAATCTGTAAGATAATATTTTTCAGTTTGTTAATAGGGTCCAGTAATAATGAAGCTGTCCCTCTGTTAGCTAGATATAACACATCACAGTTAGAGCTTGTGATCACATTCTGCTATTGTTATGTGCTGTTAAGTCTCCTTCAACTCATGGTGAGCCTATGAAAGAGCAATCTCCAAAAGGTCTTCAAGCACTTTCCTCAGCTCTTGTAAACTCAGGTGTGGCTTCCTTTAGGGAGTCAGTCCATCTTGTATTTGGTCTTCCTCTTTTCTGCTGCCTTCCACCTTTCCTAGCATTATTGTCTTTTCCAGAGAATCCTGCTTTCCCATGATGTGCATGGTTGGACAGCATTAGCTTCAGCATTTTTGCCTCCAGAGATAGTTCAAGCTTGATTTGATCTAGGACCCACTTGTTTGTCTTTCTGGCAGTCCAGGGTATCTGCAAAGCTTTCCTTCAGCACCAAATTTCAACATTTTAATCTACAACAAATAGGCTGAAAATAAATCTAAGAAGAATATGTCAATCCTATTAGTATTAGAGTATTAGAATCCAGGTACAGGCAGATGTCAGGTTTATGGGATCTACCTTTGTTTTTTTAACTCAATCTGTGAACTGGAGCTTCACTCAAAGCCATGATACCTAGACTGAAAGAATTTGTAGCCTAGTAATATATCTTGAATACCAGAACTGAATGGGTCTCACAGTCTTTCCACGCAAAAATCCACTCATTGCCCCAAGTGTCCTTCTTTAGCAGCATGATTCACTGTAGGGTTATATTGTTGTTGTTGTTGTTGTTGTTGTTGTTGCTGCTGCTGCTGCTGCTGCTAAACATTTGGAAGAGGATAATCCTTTCTGATCTCCTGTATATCACCCAGAAATCTGCTAGTAGATCCTGGTCTACCTTCTGAGTACTTGTATTTTAGTTTATCATAGGTCTTTTGAATTCTGCACCCCAATTGCTATACACAGAACTGCTTCTTAACCTTATTGTTTCTGTGACTTACTCACATGGTCACCGTAGTTCCCCAACCACATTTTATTCAGGTTGCAGTTTTAGTATATCTGTGTTCTATTGTCAGTACAAGTGATTTTTTTTTAATCTGTTACTGGTCCCAATGAAAGGAGATCCGTTGAAGCAATTTGCTGAATTATAAGTACTTAAATAAATCCCATTGAATCAGTAGGTCTACTCTAGCTGGGACTAGCAATAGGATATTGGCTAGTGTGCTTTATGTTACACTTGTCTACAGCATCATAGCATATATATTCTCTACTTGAATGTTGTCACTTTCCCAAGGGGATAGATAACTACTGTTGATATGCTTTACTCCCATCTCATTTTTTTCAATATTGTGTGAGATATTTGGACTATGAAATCAGTTCATGTGTGTACATGTCACGGTACAAATCTGGAGCAGAGAATTCAGAAAGAAATGTGGAATACGGTTAAAAGGGTTGAAAATACACGTCTAGGCAGTGGTATACCTCAGCCATCGAAGCCAAGGTTGATGCTGTACAATTTATTGATTCCCTACCAAATCAACAAATTAAAGAGAGTTGGAAGGCAGTCCTAGAAGCCCTAGTAATGGAGGGGGAACTCAAAGCCATAAGGAAAATTAAGAAAGGAAAATAGCTGTGATGATTTCCCTGGAGAATTTTACAAGAAATTAGAAGAAATTATAATACCTCACTTGAGAATCCATTGTTAAAATGAAGAGATAGCAATACCCAAGCTAGGTGGTGATTTCATGGAAGTAGCATCATAATGTCAAATTGTACTCCTTAACCAGGACATGAAACTGTTCTCCATCATGGCTACAAGAATAAATTCATTAACAACAAAATATATTAAAGGAAATATATTAAAGAAGATCAAGCAGACTTTATGCCAGGAAGAAACATAGCAGACTCTGCTAGGTGAACACTAGATGTTCCTCTATACATAGAGGAAAAGTGTACATAGAAGAAAATATCAGTACTGCTTGAAGCTCTCAAGGCATTTGATAAATTGGAATGGGCACATTCATTCCAATTTAATGGTGGGGAAAGATTTCAACATACATTTATAAGCATTTTGGGAAAACTATATATAAATTCAAGGACACCTGTATAAATGGAATTGCTATGACTCTAACACTATTAGGAAGAGGTGCTTTCCTCATGATTGTTTGCAATAGCAAGTGAATCATTAGCAAATATGATTTGACAGAGTACCAAAATAAAAGTAATAAAAATAAATGAAATTGAACAAAAAAAATTTTTTTGCAGAGGACATATCATATGACTATGGAAAATGATGAAGACACAATATCTGAACTAAAGAAGATATAGATATATTTTTAAAATACACAGTATTTCAATTAATTACACAAAACCCAAATAATTTTGGTTAAAAATGACAAAGGAAAAACAAATTAGCCTTCAAAGACAAAAAAATACCCCCGTACATACTCAAGTTTTAAATACCTTGGCATTAATGATACATAGCAATTAATATATAGAAACTATACACCCTTAATAACATGACTTATTAAGTAAATAAAAGAATGGAAAATATTAAAATTATATTAGGGAGAATAGGAAGTATCGAGATGACTGTACTGCAAAAATTCATGTAACTGTAGTATACCTGTCTACCCAGTGCATATAAAAGGGAAAAATGACAAAGAATGATTTAGAAATCTGTGGCAAGGAAAAGGAGTTAGCTTTTTAAAATCAACTCAGATGAAAATAAAGTCCAAAATAGGATTTGTTGTTTAGTCGTTAAGTCGTGTCCGACTTTTTGTGACCCCATGGACCAGAGCACGCCAGGCCCTCCTGTCTTCCACTGCCTCACGGAGTTTGGTCAAATTCATGTTGGTAGCTTCAGTGACACTGTCCAGCCATCTCGTCCTCTGTCGTCCCCTTCTCCTCTTGCCTTCACTCTTTCCCAACATCAGGGGCTTTTCCAGGGAGAATTCTCTTCTCATGAGATTGCCAAAGTATTGCAGCCTCAGCTTCAGGATCTGTCCTTCCAGTGAGCACTCAGGGTTGATTTCCTTCAGAAAGGATAGGTTTGTTCTCTTTGCAGTCCATGGGACTCTCAAGAGTCTCCTCCAGCACCACAATTCAAAAGCATAAATTCTTTGGCGGTCAGCCTTCTTTATGGTCCAGCTCTCCCTTCCATACATCGCTACTGGAAAAACCATAGCTTTGACTATGCGGACCTTTGTTGGCAAGGTAATGTCTCTGCTTTTTAAGATGCTGTCTAGGTTTGTCATTGCTTTCCTCCCAAGAAGCAGGCGTCTTTTAATTTCGTGGCTGCTGTCACCATCTGCAGTGATCATGGAGCCCAAGAAAGTAAAATCTGTCACTGCCTCCATATCTTCCCCTTCTATTTGCCAGGAGGTGATGGGACCAGTGGCCATGATCTTCGTTTTTTGGATGTTGAGCTTCAGACCATTTTTTGCGCTCTCCTCTTTCACTCTCATTAAGAGGTTCTTTAATTCCTCCTCACTTTCTGCCATCAGAGTGGTATCATCTGCATATGTGAGGTTGTTGATATTTCTTCCGGCAATCTTAATTCCGGCCCCTTCATGGATTGCTGCCTTGTCGTGGCAAAGGGGCTTGAGTAATTCAGAGAAGCTATGGGCTATGCCGTGCAGGGACACCGAAGACGGACAAGGTCATAGTGGAGAGTTCTGACTAAACGCAATCCACCTGGAGCAGGAACTGGCAAGCCACTCCAGTATCTTTGCCAAGAAAACCCCATGAACAGAAACAAAAGGCTAAAATAGGATTAGTGATACAGATATACAACTGTATTGTGAGGCGTATCAATCTAAATAAGCAGTTTGTTAAAAGAGGAGACAAAAACACCTAGATATATATGGAATGGTTAAAACTAATAGGTAGCGAATATAATATATATATGAAGTTAATACATCAAAATAAGAACCCATGCCTGAGAGATACACTAGTAGTTTGGAAATTGTGGTCATCAGTGTTAGCTCACATTCATTTTCCTATAAAACCCTTTATACTGTATGCCACCCTTGGATTTATTTATTTTTACCAGAAAAGACAGAAGTTCAAGAAATGGAAAGTTAAGGAGGTACATGAAATCAAAGATCTTGTCAAGGAGGAAAAACAAATCAAAATGGAGGAACTGAGATTTAAACTACTGGGCATTCAAATCACTCCATACATTTAGCACAAATTACAGACTTCAGAAAAATCAGCACAAAACCAGATCATTGGAAGTCACCAACACAGTTAGAAGAAAGGTGTTGCCAAGCAAATAAGACTAGAAAATTATGCATTTCAAAATTACACCAGTGGTTAAAAGATTTAAAATATGGGCACTCAGAAGAAGAAAAACAGCCTGGGAAACAGATTTAATTACTACACTTAATGATGCTCAATGGCACAGTCTTTGGGCATCCCCTAGCCTACAGTCCGTATCAACAAGGATGTGAGAGTTAACTCTAAAAATAATTTATAGATGGAATCACAGTCCAGCAAAGCTTTCAAAATATTGTCAGGAAATTACCACAATTGTGGAGACAATGAAAAGCCAAAGGCACAGTGGCTCATGTGTGGCTAGAGCTCCTAAAGATACGAAAATACTGGCAAGATGTGACAAGAAACTTAATGAAATAAGAGGTCAGTGAATATAGCATAGAGGTGAATTATTTATGTTTTCTATCTTTAATAGACATAATGAAAAGCTGATGCATAAGAGACTGATTTATATCTGTTGTTAGTAGCAAAAATAGACATTGTGAGAGATCAAACCATGCATAAATACATGGATGCAGCAGAAGCGGACAGTGGCAGCTTTGTACAAACACAAAAACTACGGGTGACAACAGGAGAGAAAAACAGGCTTTGTGAGAAGTGATATCCTTTCATAGAGTACATGGCAACAAATAAACAGCAAAGGAACCCACAAATCCAATGTAGAAAATTCTGGACAAATGTATAATGAGACATATAAATAAGTGTGCTTGCAAAAATATATCTCCTATAGAAATTGAGAATATCAAAACTGTGAACTTTTAAAATATTAAGTAAAGTCCAGTTTAGTTGAAATCTGAACAAGGATGAATAGTTTATTCACTTTCTTTCTGTGTGAATATTTATTTATTTTTAAAATGTTTACCCTGCCCATCAAGTGACCAAGCCACTACTCTGGTGACTGACGACAAAACAGCATAGACATAAAATAAAATTCAATAATAGCCATCAATTAAAAGATAAAACAAAAGAAAAATTGATCCAGTACTAACTGTGTTTTTTTTAAAAACAGCCAATACAGAAGATGATGGCAAAACAGATAATTAACCCAAAAATAACAAGATGACAAATAATTGAAGGGAAAAAAATTAACCAGGGGTAAGGCTGTGGAAGGCCTGAATGAACAGCCACATCTTCACTTGTTTTTTAAAGCTGAGGAGAAAAGGGGCCTTTCGCACCTCTACCACAGGAGAGAATTACACAATGAGGTGGCTACCTCTGAGGTGGTCCAGTTCCTGGGCCTCCCTTGGGGTGGCCACACCCATACAGGTAGGATGGGAGGTCCTTCTCAGGGAGAGGCAGTCAGATAAGTAGCAAAGTCCTAAACCATTTAGGGCTTTGAATGTCAACATCAGCATCTTGAACTGGCCCAGAAGCATACTTACAGCAAGTGCAAATGAGCCAAGACAGGAGAAATGTGGTCATATTTTGATCTTCCTGACACCAGCCTGGCTGCTGCGTTTTACTGCAGCTTCTGAATTACCTTCAAGGGCAGTCTCACATAGAGAGCATTGCAATAGTCTATTCTCGAGATTATTACAAAATAACAGTATTTTCTAAAAACAGTAGCATAAACTGAGTGTTTATTCACAATATAAAACATGTTTTCTGCTGAAGTTTCTATGAAGTGGATCAGGGAACAGCAACTGCAGAATAGACGGAGAGATCTCTTGGGCTTAGATAGGTAATTGTGGGACTGGCGAGAGCCTAGCCTGTTGGGCTGGTCCCACTCTGCATGGGTTCCCCACCTCCGGACAGCTTGGCAGGTATGCTCTGAACCAGCAGCTCTCCAATTGACTGGAGAGTAGGCAACACAGCTGCAAGGGAGCACCTTAGAGGAGATGGGTGTGGCAATGGCAGGGGTGCTACATAAGGAGGGGTTGACGACAGAGGAAGAGGACCTTTAAACGGATGTCAGTTTGGGAGCTGTGCCAGGCAGAAGAGGTACTGACCAGCAAAGCTCCCTCCAAAGAAGGCCGGGAAGTGCTCCAGAGGTGAGACTCTTAGAACGAGGCATGGGTGGACCTACTTGTCCCATGGAGTAGGACAACACCCACCAAGAGCCTTCTTGCTACGCTGGCGCCAGTGCCAGAGCAACCCATCTTCAGGGGCAAAGGACCATCTCCATCCAGCACCCCTGCTGTGACACGCTCTGCCTTGCCCACCTCCAGGGGATGCTTGAATCAGTGGAGCAAAGAGGCTTCTTCCCTCCAGCAAAAGGCCAACCCTGAGAATGGTAAACTTGAGTAGTAGTTAAAGGCAGGATATTGGCATCCGCTTGACGCAAGGTGTGAGGCCCTGTTGGCCAAGCCTATTTTCAGTTCCATTGTTAATAAATTGTGTTAAGTTTTCAGTTAGCCGTTGTGCTATTGTGGAGGAGGCTGCCAGAGCAGCTCACAATATTTATTGATGGAATGTATACATGTTCTTGTTTTAAATAACCTTTGCCAAGACATCAGAATAAAAAGCAAAGATCGTTACTAGTGCCATTCATAATTCCTTCAAAGCACATTGTTGCTAATAATTTACTCCATGAAACATTAACCAGGAGTATGTTAGAGGCCTAGCCCTCTCCTAACCTTTAGTACATATGTAAACTTTAATCCCCAGGCATGGTTTTGAAGTCACTGTAATTTAATTCAAGGACAGAAATTGAAGCACCATGTTCATGCTAGAGGAAATGAAAGGGTAACAAAGATTTAGTTTATAATTTGTTTTTTCCCCCCATATCTCAAGTTGTGTGGATTCATTGTATAATTGCTTTTGATACATTTAGTGGTATTAAAGCCAATTTATATATCATCATATCTCATAAGAGAACGTTAGAATGAGGAACTAATTTACAACATTATTTTAGGTTGCATAACTTTTTTAGCTTACAAAGCAAGTTCTGCCCCTCTTAATAAATTTTCCAAAAAGCAATATGAAATTGTTTTAATGTTGTTAGGTAACCAAAAAGTGTCATTGGAGTACCATTCCAAACTTTATTTTGTAAAATACTGTGAAATGCTTACTGTTACTGGCTAGTCCAACTAAGATGCAAGCTCTCCACAATAGGAACATAGTAACATTTTATATATGTGTGTGTGTGTGTGTGTTAATTTTTAAAAGTGATAAATGCTACGTGATTACTAGGCAGGAGAATGAAATCAAACATGCACAAAACAAACTTATGAAGTTAGTCTGGTAAAAACATTAGAATTATTTATAAAGTTTACGTTTTCAGCACACACAATATTAGGAATGACATTTAGCTGCCTTTATCCTGTTGACAGATTCCAAAAAAATTACCTTACTTATGAATTCTTAGTAATTTTATATATATTGGAAAACAACACCCACATCATGAGCCTGCATGTTATAACAGTTACATGTCATGATGTTGTAGTGTACTCTCATCTCACAAAAGAAGTGTTCTGGTTCAACCAACAGAGTAGAAGCAACGTGTGCTGCTTCAGGCCTTTAAGATCTTTTGAGGAGGATGGTTCGAAAAAAGGTCCCCTCCCTAGTAAGCTTCCCTTGCTGTACTATGTAGGATATTCAGAAGAGAGTGATCTGGGATAGTGGAAAAGAGAAAGTGTCTCTTTATTTCCTTTCTTCAAATATATTTTTGTATAGTGCAGAGATAAAACCTTTCTGGAACAGTACAGCATGTTTTCCCCACCAAAATCACATGGGATCTTGGGCAGCCCATTCTCCAATAACTTGCTGTCTCCGATTCTACTTCCGTAACATTACATATTCCTAAATTGTTCTGAATCATGCAGTTTCCTTGGTTTCTGGTTCACTTAGATCTCTTTCCCCTCTCCTCTAGGATGGAAATAGAACCAAAATAGAAAGATTCAAGATTTTACCATAGCTATAATTGACAGTAGAAGCACGTTTCCTCATGTGAACAGTATAATGCTTACTATTGACATGTGTCTCCAAAGACTGTTTGACTTTTACTAGGACCTACGGCCAGTTATAGCTGCTGCAGTGGTCATATATTCCATTCCCCCCCAATGCATCTTCTTATTAGATAGAGGCAAATGATGCTGGGAGGAAAAGGAAGGCAGTTCCCCAGGTGGGCACACAGGATCTAGTGATACTTGCTTCTTGCTGTCCTAAGTGACCTTGCCTGATTGATTCTCCTGAGTTCATCTTGGGAAGCACCAGTAAGAAAAATTAACCATCCATCTTGGCAAAGAACCTACCCACTCAGTCATGCACTGTTTTAAGCATTGAATGAGCACATGGTGCTCTTCTCACTATTTATTACACATTCTATTTCTCTTCCATTTAGCTGCAGATGACATACATGATGCTCCTTCTCCCTACTTCATCCTCACAACGAGGCTGAGTGTGATAAGTCAAAGGTTACTCAGTGAATTTTTTGGCTCATTAGTAACTCAAACCTGCATCTCCATAGTCACAGGGGAGATCTCTGTACAGAACAGCCCATTGTGTCCTGCACTTCTCTGGAAGGAGCAGATGCCAGATAAAGTAACGAACTAGTTGTTGTGGGCAGACTCAGAAGGGCAGACTCAGAATCATAGAAATATGTTGTTGGAAGAAATACCCTGTTATCTGTCCAAGTGCAGGAATCTACATCTGACGTCTGTATAAAAACCTCCAACAAAGGAGGGTTGACCATCTTTGGAGGTAATCTCTTTGACTGTACTAGTAGATTCTTCAGGAACTCCTTTTGGGTAATTTGAATATATTTTAGAATAAATATAAAATACCACTTTCCAGTACATAATTGCTTGACTTGCAGTCATTTCTCTGAAGGAGGATGGCTCCATTTTGTTTTCTAGCTGTACTGGAGTTGTAAAATGCAGTACACAGATGAGTGTGTGTCTTCAGTTCATATGCATTTGCCCAAGCTGAAACTAATGCTTCGTATGAAACTTGAACTATATCTACAAAACCTTCTATATATGATTCCACAACAAAAAATTTAAAGAATGTAAGAAAATTATTTCAGATTATTTAAAAGACAGACCTAATTTTATTCGTTATCTAGCTAACGTTGTAATTGTGTTGCATTCAAACATTTCTTCCTTCTTTTGCATTTCAGCACTCACCAGCCTCACTTATTTCAATTGATGAAGTAATATATGCTTACAGCTGTGAGAATCAGTAGGACTTGAAAGACCTTGAATTTGGCAAGGTGTTGTAAGCAGACCCCACTGTTCTGGAGTCCCAAGTGAAAATTGGTACCAGATGTATAAGGAAAAAATAGTTGGGATAGAGAAAAGTATATTGGGAAAGGCAGAAGTATTTGAGGTTGTGGAGAATGGTAACTTTTGGTTGGATCTTGATTTCCTCATAGATTTATTTGGTTTTTATTCCACCTTTTTCCAAGGCAGCTAATTTCTTGGATTCAGTGGGACTTACATTTAGTCATGATTTGGTGTTGATTCCTCACAACAGCATTTTCAATACTGTCAACACAGCAATTGTGTTTTTCTTACTGTTGTGGAAATGAAGATTAAACCCAGCACACCATATATTGTGTAAGGAGTTCAGATACTTTCCTTGAGAGATGATAGATATGGCTGAAAGTATCTAACTGATTTTCTTTCTTTTTGTTTTCAGGTACTCAAGGGGTTACCACTAGCCCTGTGATGGGTGTTCAGACCCCTTCCACAGGCCTTTTGGGTGCAAGGCCTGGTTTGATACCACTCCAGCGACCCCCAGGAATGCCACCACCTCATCTACAACGGTTTCCAATGATGCCACCTCGGCATGTGCCTCCCCATATGATGCACAGAGGCCCGCCACCAGGCCCAGGAGGCTTTGGGATGCCTCCACCTCATGGGATGAAAGGCCCTTTTCCACCACCTGGTCACTTTGCAAGGCCTGGTGGAATGCCTGGAGGACCTGATGATAATAGAGATGGAAGGCAGTTCAGGAATGACAGGCAACCATTTACTCCAAATAGAGACCAGGAAAGGTTTGGAAGGAGGTCATTTGGAAATCGGATAGAAAATGAGCGTGAGCGCTATGGTAATCGCAATGACGACAGAGAGCATGAACGCCTTGGTAACCGTGAAAGGAGAGAATGGGGAAGAAGAAGCCCTGAACGTGATAGACACAGAGACCTGGAGGAAAGAAATAGGCGTTTCGGCGGACAAAGAGACAGAGATTCTAGAGATAGGGAATCTCGTAGAGAAAAAGATGAAAACCGAGGAAAAGAAAAACCTGAGTTGACAGACAGGGTAGATGGTGTTAAAAACCATGAATCCCAGAGTGGCAAATTAGAAAACACAGACTCTGTTTCAGAACTGAGTAAAGGGGAATCTAAACCTACAGGTGTAAAACCTGAAGAGTCAGCATCTGAGACTACCTCATCTCTTGAACAACCTGAAAAATCTACTGATTCAGTTGTAGATGCTTCTCACTAGAGACTGGATTTTTGTCAAATGAAAAGTGACATTGAAGTGTAGAGCTTTAGTTGTACAATATGCTGTATATTTGCTTTTGCTATATCACAATTCCTCTATAGTTTACGGGGATATGTAAGCAATTTGATTGCTTCCCTTCTATTTAAAATAGCTACAAAATAACACAAAACAAATGAATAAACCATTACCCATTTTTTTGCTGTAACTTTTTAAAAGTTTTGACTTTAAAAAGTTCACAAGTCAGAATTAGAAGTGCTTTCTATTTTTTTTTTTTAATTTAAGTGAAGGTAACGGTAAAAGATCCTAAAAACAAATAGGGATGTTTTTAATAAACTCTATTTTCATAACAAACTTCAATGTGTGCTATTCTTCCTGCACTGCACAGAAGTGATAAGGATTGTTCAACATCTTAAAGTTTGAACTGTTAATGCTGTACTGAAGTCTAAATTAGACTTTGTTTAAATCCGTTAAACATGTTTGTATAACAGTTGACAGAAGCATAGTATATGTGGTAGTTACGTTGATTCTTAAATTTATGCATTTTAATTTACATGACTATGCTAGATAAAAATATAGTAGCTTTTAAGTGTTTTAAAAGGAAATTAATTGCTTGCAGTGAAATTGGTTTATTTTCTGCCTCTTTTTTCCTGGCCATCAGAGATGCTGTGATAAATGTTGCCCTTGGAACAGTCTGCCTGACAGTGCTGAGGTCTCTGAGAAAGTACATCAGCACACTTCTGTAATTTTAATATTTAAGCATTTCCACACTTAATACCTTATAATTTCTTCATCACCAAGAAATGCCATAAGCTTGGAGAAATATTTCAGAGCAAGTGTTTTAAATGGTTGTTCCCAAAATATTGTCTTATTGCTTTTGCCAATATCATACTAGTTCCAAAAGCTGGTCATGTACTGTTTATAACATATATTGAAAAATTAGTTCACTTAGCACATTCTAAAATGCAGTCATGATTTAGCAAATTATCACCTAACCAAAAGAACTGTATCTGTTCTGTTTCCATATTAACCCTAGGCAAACTATTATTCTCTGCAACAAACAGCAGCACACAAAATATTATCCAGTTTTGGTTCTGTATCTTTTCACCTACTGGGATGATACGCTCTGTACTTCTCTTACTGTTTCTAGTCAGCTGAAGGCAGGGTTTCCCACCCACCAGTTAATTTTTTGAAAGGCAGGATTTGAAGAAGTTTTTACTGCAACAAGAGAATAAAGAAAAATATACTTGTAAAATCAATTTCCACTTGTTAAATTCTGTTTCCCCACCACTGTCGGCAGTAAAATCTGCTGAAAGTTAAATTTTAAAGTGTTTTAGTATCTGTGTCTGAAAGGGGATGTCATGTAGACATAAGAGTGTATGTAGCTACTATTTCAAAATCTCAATGTAGGTAACTGAAGCAGGACAGTCAAACCAACCTTTCAAAGTTCCTTGGAATCAACAGAATTGAAATTTCAAATGACACAAGGTTCATGGGTATTTTACTTAAGACTACTATAGTTATTAGAGTTGAACAGGTACTATAATAAAGACTTAATTTTTATTGCCAGTATTCGCTACTGCTCTGAAGGACAGCTTGGATGTCCCCTGGAAGCTTATTTAAAATACAGTGTACCATTTTATTTGAACACATATATGGCATAAACAGCTTGCTTAAAGGCAAAATGCAGATGGCTCCAGGTAAGATTTTGGCAGTTTGGGTCACAAAAACAGCCTCTACATTCTTCAGGAATTAACAATGCCAAATTCCTCCAAGGCAGCTATGAGAAAACAAATGCAGTGTGTCTTGTGTGGTAAAAGGTTAAGACCATTTTAAAGTATATTAAAGTTTGTATGGGTATGTTAGACACACACAAATTAGCATTGTTTTAAGCAGCAGCACTGTCTTCTAACTTTTCCAATGTGTGTGATATCTGACTACTCACTGCAAGCAAAGTGGTTGTGTCAATCCTTACTAAATAAAATTAACAGCTGGAGTAATTACCAACAGCAGTATTGACATGGAAGGAACTCTGCTATGTATGCCTGGCAGCCATCTTTACAAGTATGCAGTTGAGTAACTCATTGTTGAATAACTCGGAGAAATTATTTAAGCAGTCATCTCTATATTTACTTTCTATAGTAAAGAGATGTGTCTTTGTTCCAACAGGTGTCCTTGTGAAAATGTTATGTATCAGCAACTTTAGATCACTTTAAGTCAAACTTTAGTTGAACTTTCTATGAAATTTAAGCTATCTAGAACCCAGTTTCTACAGGAAGTAAGACAATAGTGTTCTACATAGCTTATTTAAAACAAATCCTTAGATAATCCATAGAATTCCAATTATACTTTCTCTTGAAAAGCAAAGGTACATTTAAGACTCCACTTAAGTTTCCCTACACGTTTATTTCTGGAAATGTATAAGGTATGGCAGGAGAATCAGTGACAACTGAATTTAGAAGTTTTAGTTTAAGAGATGGAACTTATCTACATGATCTCTGAAGGACAAGAAACCAGGTTAGCCTGCCTATTCAGATTGGAAATCCTGTTATGATAACTCATTAAAAATATGGTAACTTAAGAGCCTTCAAGAATAAAGATTGACCTAATTAGCTTCATATTTATCACCATCAGGTAATGTTTTCTGTCCAGATGAGCTCAGCCCAGAGGACTTCACCACTCAAGTAGAAGTTGACTGCTGGCCAGTATCCACACAACGGCAACAACTTCTAAATTATGTTTCACAGCCACTTTAATTATAGGTATACAAAATATGACATGTCAGCTTAAGTTCCATTAAACAAAGCCATTAGGATTAGGTGGTTCCTTTTTTTCTCTAAGCAAAGACAGATATTTGAAAATTCCTCAAGGACAATCCACATGTGGCTTTTCATATACAATGCTTCTTTTGAAGTATCTAAGCCTTAGCCAGTCCAATCACACCACAAGCTAAACGAGCACCAGCATTTCCAGTTTTCAAACTCTCTTCGTTTCCGCCTTTACCCAGATCATCTTCTTTTGCATGAACCTAAAAGGGGCAGAAGCAACAAATAAGACCAAGGTATTCAGATGAGGAAAATTCCTAACTTACTGGCCATCTTAACTATCTTTTGGTTCTTTGCAACATAACTTTTTAAGGGCAGTTTTAAACAGAATACATTAAAAAAGTTTGTCCAACTATCTTTGTATCAGCTGGCCTTTTATTTGCTGCAACAGTTTATATGTTTAACACCTCTTGCAGCAATTAATATGGTATCAGCTAAGATGCTGGAAAGACTTCTGCTCCAACTTGAGCATAAGGGACAGTGAGTATGAAGTGGTTTCCAATCTAATTTCAAGTCAAACAGTTGATTTCACTCTCATGGAGCAAGTGAGTCAGATGGCAATACACAAATACTACATAACAAGTAGTTTCTCTAACAGCCTGCAGGTTAGTGCAAAAGGTAACCTTTAGGAGAAATGTGGTTTACTGTGTATTCATACACCCTTCACTGTCACAGTGAAGTAGTCGTGAGTTTTCAAACAACCATATTTGGCTACCTTCCCACTATAGCTGTTTACACTGACAGAGCTCCAAAGTTGCCAGCCTCCCCCAAATCTTCCACTGCATGTACAGCAATTAGGCTACATGATTTGTTCACAGAAACAACTCCATCTGATGGCCAAATGTATAAGCATTCAAGTATAACATACAGAACTGCAGCTTACATTTTAGAATACTGGCTGAAGAGCTTAAAATATTTTAATACTGTGCATTTCTTAAAATGTATAACAAGGTAACAATCATACGCAAAATAATGCAGGGGGAACCATGTTTAAAGATGCTTTAAGCTCACTTTTAGTCAAACTGATATCCAACCAATCTGTCTGAAGCAAAGACAACATGCTTACACTAGAAGCTTTAGGTCTAAATATCAGCAATTTAGTCTTGAGAAATATAGCCAAACAGCAGGAAAGACAAAGTCTCAAAATGTGGGTAAAAATATTTTCATTCACCTAAAAATAACTAACACATTTCAGTCAACTTATTTTGTGGGGCTATTAAGAGTCATTTTTGATATCCCATGAAGAAAACCACAAAATAAATTGGTGGAAGTTGGTTTAGCATTTTTAAGGGAATAAAATCCAATTTTTCCACATCTTCAGATTTGCACCCCTCCATCTGCTTCGGTCTAACTAGATGTTTCCGTTGTCTTTTGATCCTTGAGAGATGCAACTGAGATTTCACAAGTAAAATCTCTATAAGAAGATTACTGCCATGATACATTTCCCAAAAATGTGTGGGGAAGTTAGATTCAAGGAATACTTACCACCATAGTACGTCCAATAATTGAATGTGGCCCCGAGAGAGAAATAACATGGTCCTTTTTTGATACACTTGCCACACCTAAGGCATCTGCAGTCACATTTCCAAGATCACCAACATGCCTGTAATACAGTTAATTGACTGCTGTAAAAGCAGGATTTTTCCATTAGTGACTGCTGGACAGCATTTCCTGAGGTACAAGCTATGCAGCTATACTCAAAACCTGCAAAGCAACTGGAATTGTCAGTTTTACTTTGATTTCCTTGGTCAAACGTTAAGAATACTACAGCTAGCTCAAACTGGATTGGTAAGTGTTAGCATAAAGCCTAGCTTTCTCACTTAGCTCCATTTTTCACTTAGGATTTGCCATATGTATGATTAAATAAAACACAAATCTTGTATCCAGCCTGACAGAAAGCAAATCGACCAGAACAACATCCAACTACAACTAAAAACCATTTAATAGTCTTGCTTTACAAAAATATGCCATCACTTATGAAAAAAAAAAGATCCCTAATAATGATATTAGCAGTTTTTCATTTTTCTGTTTAAGCTGAGCATTTATCATGGTCAAAATGCTGGAATTCTCTACCCACGCAACTCCTACAGCATCAGTTGTTAATAGCAACACAGAGAGATGGATTCACGATTGTACAAATGTCCAGGATGTTCTGAAGAGTTCTGCTGGAGTCCTATTTGTAATTTAGAACTCGCATTAGAAAATTGGTATTTTCAATGTAACTCAAATGTACACATATATCGATTCCTCTAATTGTATGGCTGTATTTTGCTTGTTCTACTAGTGCCTGTATTAACACCTTTATTTTATGCAATGCTAAATAAACTATATGTAGGACAAATCTCTGTTTTCAAACTGGTGTTCACATACACACCTCTTAACACCTTAGTTTGGTAGTCTTCAAAAGATAGGATTATTTTCCTTAATGTTTCTCATAGGACCTATTCCTGAAAAGTTAGAGGTATTTTTGTATCTTCTACTTTTCAGAACACATGAGTAATTCTTTTTGAATGAGCAGACAGAAGTGCATTGCAAGTATTCACAGCTATGGAATCCACACAGAAGACTAGAAAACAGCCTTCTGTCTACAAGCCCCATAGCCACACCATTCCCACTGATTGTGCTGGAACAGCGTCACAGAATGGTTGATTAGCCATTCCATCCAAATAAATACCCAACAGTGGAGTCTCTAAAGCAAGACACACTTGATTTTAAAAAGGTTCTTAATGGTCTTGGATGCAGAAAAGGCTGGAGGACCAAATGGGAGCCAAAATTTAATGCCAGGGAGTATAGAAAATAAGTTTTATGAGAGTTTCATCAGAGGAATAGATGCTGCATAAGGTAGAGAAAAAGACTATCAAGATAAGAATTCTCAAGAGTTTACAGACACAATGGCTGAAGTCCTGTTGCTTAGCGTAGTAAGAGACAATTTAGTGAGTTAACTCCTCCTTAAGAATTCAAATGGGCTGTTCTATTTACTTACTACCAGTAAGTAGCAGAAAAATGGTACTCGGGGATAATTACTTGATTGTGTTTTCATACATCTCTACATGTACTGTATACAGAACTCACTGAAGAGATCCAGAAACAATAAATAAAGTACATGTGAGGGAAAACAGCATTAATTAATTCTGTCCCTATACATGTGCACTTATAATTCCCTTTTAGATACACCTGCTTAGTGAGTTGGTGAAGCAGCATGTCTTTTACTTCTGCTTTGCAAGAGCAACTGCGGTATTCTCAGAAACATAGAACCCATTTACAGGCTCACTTCTGTCTTTCTTTCAGGAGCATTATTGTGGTTCCCAACTATGGAGACAGCAGAACCTTTTACCCTATGGAAGAACAAGGACTAATGACAAAGGTTTTTTTTTAATTGCCCAGTGCAAGATTAATCTAAGTAGACTATTTGGTAGCATAGACAATGCAAGAGGGAGCATGACAAGAACAAGTGTAAATAAAAGTTCCTTTCTCAATCCAAGAGTAAACAGTCAGAATTCAAGGTAAATATGTATTGTTGTTTGTTTAGTCGTTTAGTCGAGTGGCTAATGTTGCATTTAACATTGACTGAAATCCTGTTGCTTAACATACCATGTTTCCCCAAAAAAGACAGGGTTATATTAATTTTTGCTCCAAAACACGCATTAGGGCTTATTTTCAGGGGCTGTTTTATTTTTTCCACATACAACCATCTACGTTTATTCAGATACAGTCATGCCATCTTCTGGTTGCTGCACAATGGTGGAGGGCGGGGTTTCACTTAACTGGGGCTTATTTTTTGGGTTGGGCTTATATTACGAGCATCCTGAAAAATCATACTAGGGCTTATTTTCAGGTTAGGTCTTATTTTCAGGGAAACACGGTAGTAAGTCACACTAGAGTAGGCCCACTGAAGCAGTGGGATTTTGGTGAATCAACTCCTCTGTAAATTCAATTGATTCAAATGGGCCTACTTTAGTTGCAACTTACTTTATCATAATCATCTTAGAACTGCTGAGCTGGAAGGACATAGTCTACGGATAGTTGAGTCCAGCCCCTGTCAAGGAGGCACAGTGTGGAATTGAACTCCCACTTAACTAGTGTAAGTTTTATTTGAATTAAAGGAACATACAGAGGAACTGATTCAGCAAATGTCAATTGATTCAATTAGTCTACTGTAGTGCAATTTACTATACCAAGCAATAGGATTTCAGCCAAAGAATGGCATATATAACTCCCATCTTCATTTGCTAGGTAGCCATGTGACATCAGGATTATCCTCTTCACTGATACCATTGTTACTACTTTTGAAGAGCAAGAAGATTAGCAGAAGGGCAGGACTAAATAGGCAAAATATTGCTGCATGCTGTACTTAAAGAGGTGGCTTAGATTGAAAAGGGTAAGAGTTTCTACACTAGCCCATTTCAAACTGCACACAATAAGAAATTGTTCACTTCCTACCTCTCTTCATCTTCTGGTCCACCATGTGTTTTGTTCTCAGGATTGAAGTGTGGGCCTGCACTGGTACATCCTGTAACAAATTATTCAGTATCAATTTTCCCCCTATGTGTCACATTATGTAAGTAAGTCAAAGATGGCACTCAAGAGTCGTATTTACAAGCCACTCGCAATGCATGCATGCATATATATATGCAGTGTGTGTGTGTATAAAAAAAACACTCTTCTGATTGTGGAGGTTGTGTACATCTATTTATATTCTTAAATATGGAATGGGGAGTCTGTCACAAGCCCTTTCTCCATTTATAAGTTAAGAAGGGCTGTGTTTTGTACCCAGCCAAAGCAGTGCATATCATTGCAAAGTGAATGTGAAAAACTGTTTCCACATTGAAGAATTTTAAGTTCTTCGCATCTTACAGTGGTATTAGCTACTTACATTCTCCATTATCAGAATATTAAATTTTAAACACAAATAAAAATGTTACCATTAGTATTGTCTCCAAACTCATGGACATGGAACCCATGCTTCCCTGGGGCCAATCCTTCAATACATCCCGAAACATGTACATCACTACCCTGGATTAGAAGACAAACAGAACAAGTGTTATTCTATAAAAAGTAAGGCAATCTGATCAGTCCAAGCACATTGAGACATAACTGTACCACATCAGAACACAGAGACCAGAGAATTAACCTTAACCAAGACAGGTTTAAATGCAGGCCTATAGTAAAAAATCTTGCATTTTTCATCCTGGTATATGCAACCTCAAAACTGCACCAAATAGCATGGGTAGTTGCTTCAAAACCTCTTGTCCATCCAATGGCCAAAATATGTAAAGCTCCAGTACCCGCAATTACAAGAGATAAAGCACATTAGCCAAGATACTACGCATATTTTTCCCAATACCCTGAGTATAAAGCATGCAGACGCTACTGCCACGGCACAGAATGCCATCATGTTAGGTGCCTCTTAGTAACTGTTATCATTCTAAGCTGCTTGCAACACAACACCCAATGCTGCCAAGTGGTTCAAGTCACACTATGCATTTGTTTCTCAACTTCCACCATAAGATAAAGATTAAGACCAAAGCAACAGAACTTTGCTGCTTGCTATTGTATTTTAGCAAAACTCAAGTTGCTCTTAACAGTTTGTTTCACTGAAATTATGGCTTGCAAATAAATGTATTCAAAAGCCATTCCCTAATGCAATGATTCAAGTTGGTCTTGTCAACCCCTTTTGTTATGGAAGTCAGAACTCAGTGTATTACTTTATGCTTTTAAGCTGTTACAAAAAAGAGACATGAAGGCATGTATGTCCAGGTTCCCAGCTGTTCCCTCCAGACACAGGAACAGTCTGAAGGCAAACTTCAGGGATAGGCTGACAGTGAAGAAGCCAGATATAGAAGTCACCCTGATTCTGGTCTGTTTATTTCAACAGCTTACTTTTCCAAGTTACTTTTTTTGAACTACAACTCCCAAAATCTCTCAGCCATCCCAACTATGCTGGCTGGGACATTCACAAAAAAATTATCCAAGTCCTAGCTATGCAGACTGACATGCCAAGAGTGGTTGCCCCATTTCAACAAAGGAGTCCCACTTCCAATTCTTTTTATGACCACCATGCACAAATCATTTGCAACACCATAATTTAGACATCAAAGACATATGGAATTTTTTATTTACTGTTCAACAAAATAAGCAACAGCCACCTGCAATGACCTTGCACAAAGCATGTCACCAATGTCTCTATGAATCATTTGCAGGTCTTGTATCTACACTGTCAATCTACAGTATTTATACAAGAACCTCATCAGTGTTGACAATCGTTATGCAAGCATTTCAGAAACGTGGGCCAGAATCCTGCTGGTGATTTACATATGCTAGTTAAATTGTGTAATTCACCACAGAAATTTTCTACTAACCAATGAGGCCCTAATCATATCACAAGTCATGTGCTTATTCCATAATCTGGCATGCACCTCTCAACCCCAATGGTACCTTTTTACTCATATCAATTTGCCAGGGCGAGTTGTACAATTTTACATAAGTGCATGCAAATCACTAACAGGATTCTGTGTTTTATAATAGAAAATAATAATAGGAATGGAACCTTATCAAAGAAGACTGGCACATCAAGAGACTTCAAGCAGTAATCATTACCATTCGTACTGGAGGAATATTGATCAGCCAAAATATGCCCCATAAAACTTAACCATTTCTCATATGGGACAGCAATGCAAGAATCTTCATGATCTATAGTAAAGGTAGATAGCTTGCAGTCCTGATGTTGCTGGACTGCAAGTCTCATCATTCTTGGCCAGTATAGCCAATAAAGAAGGCTGCTAGAAATTTCTACCCAACAATACCTAGAAGACCACAAGCTTCCCTCCCGGATGTACAGAATCAAGACACGTCATATGAAAAGTAAAAAGAGTATATTACAGGGATAGGTATAGATATGGAACAAGAGATTTTTGTGCTGTAATCTTCAAACCCATCATTTGCTTTCATTTCAACAGAGATGCTTAGGTTAGTGTCTTTTAGGAAGAGATTAAAAAACGTTTAAATGGGTCCCAGAAAATTAATTTAGGACTACATCAAAGCAAGCACAGGCTGCAAAACCGGTTTGCATAGAAGATCAGCATGCAGGGCCCTTCACTACTCTTACTATAATAGCAAGCATGTTAACCAACTGTGTGCCACCATGACTCAGCATTTACTCCCTTTCTTTGGGGCATGAAAAAGGAATGCAAGTTAGCAGCACATTCCTCTACTACTAGATAGAGAAAAGGAAAAACAGGTGAGAAGATAAAACATTTTAATTTAGAGTGGGTGTGACCCACTCAGCCTCTTCAAAAGGTGCCAGGGAGGCTTGCAAACCTTCCATCAAAGCAGTCGAAACCTTCTTTTTAATAGTTCAGCTGTCCTGTCGTGGAACCACTTTATGAAACCACACAAAATTAAGAAACTGAAAAAGAGGGGAGAGTACTCCTTGCTCCTGAAATGCCAGCTGCGACAGACGGTGGATCGCTCCGCAAAACCTTTTCCCTTCTTCGCCTGCTTTTAAAACAAACAAACAATCCAACCTTATTTTTGGGGGGGTGTTTGGGGGTGGTTTTGCTTTTGGGCATGTTAAAAGTTCATTTTGCCAAGGGTCAAGGCTACCTTTTAGCTAATCGCAGCCCCCCCCCCCCCCAGCCCTATTAGTCTAGAAGACTCACGAAAAGGTTGACACTTGAACAAAGGGAAAAGTGGGCCAAGGGCACAGTCGTTCACCCCCACAAATTGCAGCAATTAATCCCGACTATTCAGTAGCGCCTAAGGCTGTGTGTGTATCCACGCAAGGTCACCCGAGAGTAAGCCCCACTGAAACTGGCTGTAGTGGGAACATGCAGCGGTGAGCTGTAAACAAATGGGTTGCAATTTTAAAAAAATTGCTCTCTGGGGCAAGCCGGCCAGCCTCCCTCCCTCCCTCCCCCCAGGCGCCCCCCCCCCCGCCCGCCCGCCCGCGTTTCTTAACCCCGGCAGATGTCAGGAGACGGCTGAGCAAGCTCTCCCGGGGTGCAGCGAGGTCAAGGACCCGAGCCGCCCCTCCACACCCACCGCCTCCACCATCCCCCGGTCCCTTCAGAGAAAGACGCAGCGCCCTCGGCCCGAGCCTTGCCTTCTGTTCGAAATGAATGACACCCTTCACTTGACTCCCGGCGGCCGGGTCGGCGACCAGGACGCAAATCGCTTTATGCGCCGCCATGTTTCTCCACTCAACAGCAACCACAGCTCGCCTCCAACAACCCTCGCCGTCCAAGCGCTTGCGCAAACCTTGCCACTCGGCTCATCAGCTTTTATATCCTTCGGTGGTAGTCCCTCCTACCAATCACCATGCTCGGTTGCGCCTCTGTGCCCGCCTTCGTCGGGCGGCGCGGCCTACCGAGAGGCTGAAACGTTCAGGCTTTCACCAACCAGAGGAAGGGAAAGCTTGCGCTCCCTCTCCCTTTCTTCTGGTCCAATTTTGAAAGACGTAGGTTTCTCGGTTTGTAGATGCCTGCCCAGACAAAGGCAAAAACTAAAAGATAAAATAAAAGAAACATTTAAAACAAAACGTGTGTGTGTGCTTTTTGGTTTAATTTCAATGTTTTCCGCCTGGATCTTCCAAGCCAATTGCCCTTCGGGGTTGTTTTCATCTTAGACCTAACCCACGCAAGACTGGCCTTAAATACAGTACTCTTAACCAGGCAGCTTATCTATCGCTATTAAGGGCGGGACTTATTCTCTGCCGCCTGAGGATCAATTCCCTAATAGCTATTAAAATCTACTCGGGGTGGGTCGAAGGAGGTTTAAAAATTGTCATTTACGTTTGTGCGTCATGAATTGCGACGAGGTGTCCCTTCATTGCCTTTTACATACTAGAGTGTGTAAAATTATGTTTAAGCGTAACCCGGCAGGCAACTCGTTACATAACATAAGGAGTGGTGCTATTAATATGGATTTTTTTATATTAGTTGTATGGCTGCCTGTGGGGTGCTGAAGACTGATAAGAGAATGACATAAAGTTCGAAAAAAATTCATTTCGAAGGGCCTCCAAAATTTCTCTTTAAAGGATGAGTTTAAATGTAACGCGAAGACGGCGGTAGGTAACGAGACACAATCCTGCGAGACCGGCTTCAACCTTTCCCTCGTAAAAATCACATCAAAGGAAGTGTTACAAACGAGCCGTGATTCTTAGGTGATTTGTATGTAGCTCTTTATTTTCAAGATCTATCAGGTGGCCGAATTAAAATCAAGTTTTTTCCCCTCCCTTTCTTCGTGGTATCACAACGAGTTATAGTCTGCCTCTTGCAGGTTTTTGGGATAATTCTCTTTCTGGAAAAGTGGCTGGCCAGTGCGCCCCGTGATCTGAACAGGTTTTGTGACCTGAGCATGCCTCCCTATTCCTGTTCTGGGGGTGGATGAAGTTCCACTGGCCAGCACCCTCTCTCACACACTAAACACAGTTTTTACAAGTTTTTAAAGACACAGAAGCTACACTGCTATTAGTATTTCCAAATCAAAAATTTGCAATACTTATTTGGCACTATCAAACTCTGGAAATCAGCATTCACTGTGTGTGTCAATTCACCCGTGACAACTGCAGCTTCATTTGTACTGATATGTGGCTGGCTTATGTGTTGAAACGGTTAGAAAGATAAGAAGAGATTAACTAGATGAAAGCATAGAATTGTCTGGGCCAGCATTCTGCTCTCCACATGTAGCCAGTCACAGGTTTCTTGGAAAGCTCAGAAAAGAACATGAGGGCAATAGTCCATTTCTTCTGTTAATTCCCCTGCTATTAACAGAGGTGGAGAGGATGCAGCCTCTAGTATTTGGTGGATATATGTTGCAATCATGAATGGTAGCCATTCATAGCTTTATTCTCTTTATTCACTTGTATAACTCTCTTTTAAAGCTACCCAACTGGGAAACCATCACTACATCTAACATTCCATTGTTAGATCATGTATTTCTCAACTTAATGTTTGAATGCATTTGAAATCACCTGCATGTGGTTTGTTTATGAATGTCTTAATTCCTATGCCACAGGCAACAGCCCTCTTACACAGCCTATTCTATGTTTTTCTCAGGACTTCCGGAAGACATCTAATTTTAATTGCAATCCTTTTTCACTGGAGGATGAGAATCCTGACTATGTATGTGTGTTTTTACTATGATCTTGGTGCTAGTTTTATTAGGTATGTACTGTACTGATTTTTCTCCTGGGTGTGAAGGACTAATACACAAAACTATGTGTGCTGAGAAGAGGGTTGCTGTAGAATCCAGGATATATATGACAGTAGTTATACATTTGCTTCACTACACCTCAAACCCAGCTCATAGTTCTGACACCATTAACCAGTGTACTATTCTTCTTCCCATGTTTATGTTTGTTTGTGTATACACACATATGCCACATACATCGATCAACAGAGATACCACCAGCCATCTGATGAAGTGAGGGTGTGACTGCAATGGCATCCTTTAGTCCAGAGACTATGGTAATGTGCTCTGAATAGAGGTCTTGGAACAGCATCTAGTGTGGCTCAGAAGGCCAATTCGAGAGTGACAATCCCTTCCACACTGAAGACAAATATAATCAGTCCCCTGTCCAGCTCCCTGATTTTGCTGGTTTCGGGACTGCCTCTTTGCCTCGGCCTGATGAACAAGTGCCTCTTCAAATTGGGAGAGGCCATGCTGCACCGCCTGCCTCCAGGCTGAACGCTCAGATGTCAAGGTTTCCCATCTGTTGAGGTCCATTCCTAAGGCCTTCAGATCCTGCTTGCAGATATCCTTGTATCGCAGCTGTGGTCTCCCTCTGGGGCGCTTTCCCTGCACTAATTCTCCATACAGGAGATCTTTTGGAATCCGACCATCAGCCATTCTCACAACATGCCCAAGCCAACGTAGACATCGCTGTTTCAGTAATGTATATATGCTAAAAATTCGAGCTCGTTCTAGGACTACTGTATTTGGAACTTTGTCCTGCCAGGTGATACCAAAAATGTGTCGGAGACAGCGCATATGGAACGTGTTCAGCTTCCTCTCCTGCCATGCACAAAAGGTCCAGGACTCAGTGCAGTACAGGAGTGTACTTAGGGTGCGACTGCACAGCAAGAAAAATGCAAAGTGATCCATTCTGAGGTTACACCTAGCAAGTTAGGTTTCCCCAGGTGAATTTACTTTTGTGGACCACACAGGAGTCAGCAGAAAAGCAGAGGAATTGCCAATCTGAACTTGTTAGCACTTTGTTAAGGAAGCTGTACTACAGGCATCCAGATTTGCAGGAGGCAAGGCAACTGTAGAACTACAGTGTTGGCGCGAAACCTTTTTTTTTGGGGGATGAACAATTTCCAAACATAGCGGTGCTTGTTTGATGGGAACTGATGACCTACAAGTGCCTCTTTGTTTCCTCTCTCCCCACCTTAAACTAGGAAGCTGGGAGAGCCAGCTTCTACTTGCCCATTGCATTGGCTGAAGTGATCACACTGCCTCAACCAACATGAATGTGTTCAGTTCTGAAAAACATTGAAGCCCCAGCCACAGAGGGAAAAATAACAGACTGAAGTGTGTGTGTGGGACTCTGGGTTGATTCATGTTAACTTTTACATCAAGTAGTCAACTGAAAAATAATGCAAATCAGACCATCCCAATCCAATAGCATTTCCCACAGTACTGGTTCATGTGGTCATACCCTAAATTTTAATCTACAAATATTTATGCTGCAGCAAATTTTGCCAGTTCCAAATGTCACAAGATTATAATCTTATCCACACTTTCTTGGAGGAAGATCTATTGAACCTAGTGGAGCTTATTTCTCAGTAGATATGTATGTATAAGATTGCACCATAGTATGGCTACACTTTGGGAATGTAGAAGCTTTGCTGTAACACAACTGTTTTTCCAAGTGTCATACTAATGCAAACCCAACCTTCTGGGTGCTCTAATTTGGAAGACTCCTATATGGAACTCAGTGGAATGTCTGATTGCACAAGGAAACTGGGATTCAACCCCTCACTGTGGATATTGACTGAAAAGAGCCACACTTAAGACAGTGTTCTGTTGTAGCGATGCAATGGCATCGCTTAGCTGTCTGTCCTTGTTGGCCTCCACTTTCCTCTCAGCTTGGCCAGTTTCTTTATCCCATCTTATCATATTTCCCCCATGCTTGTTTGGTTGATCCCTGCTAGCTACTGGTCATTACTGCTCAAACATACACCATTTTCCTCCACTACATATTTCCTGAAGCAGCTGTCTAGCTTATCTATCTGTTTGGAGCATTATTGCAACTGAAGTGGACAGAAGATGACCAGAAGGCTAGTATAAGGGGTGCTCTGGGCAATTTCCCAATATGAACCTCATCTTGAAGAAAATCAGTTAGAGAGACAGTCACCTTTTCTATTTAATAACCTCAGCGATGATGTTATCAAAAAAAGAGGAACTTGATAAAGAGAGTTGTCAGCCTTTTTGAAGTGACAGGTAGAGTGACTGTGCACATTATGCAGATCAGGAAAAGAGCTGAAGAAAAGAGATAAAGAGACATTTTGCAAAGATCAAACACAGTTAAAGAAAATACTGTTTAAAATAATGCAGTAATAAGCAAAGCCTTTTCTTTGGGACATCAAGCATTTGGAAATATCGAGTGTACCATCATTTATGTAATATCAGACAGTTTATGATTTCTACTCTGGGTTTGCATTTTGTCAGTGCTTTTTGCTTTTCTGTGATGTGGGATTTTCAGAAGAGGCCACCTTATGAGTTTAAGATCATCAGATTTATGTATTACAGGCAACAGTGGCTATGTGAAAGAGATTTTGAAGAGAATATTATCTCAAATGCTGTTGAGGAGCTAGTAATTCCATTAATTAAAACCAGGTTTCCAGATTGCCCTTATGAAACAACACATTTATTATTACGTAGTTGTATCAATCACATGTGAATCCCAGCTGAAAACATTAAATGGCCATGACAGAGGCATAATTAAAGCCTTGTCTCTTTCTCAAAATGCACTCAACGCAATACCCTCCAGATTGAGAGCTGAAAAAAATTATGAAAGCAAGCATGAAATACTTAGTTAAGTACATCTCCTGTTGGACGAGTTCTTGTAATTATGAGTTTGTTTCATGCTCTTATGAAGTTATGTTGAATGGAACTTGTTTTCTACTAAGGAAACTGAAAAATTTCTGATTTGATTGTGAGGACACAGATTCGTATATTTGTGCACAATATTTATGACACCATATGCCCAGGCTAGTACATTGTCTTCCAACAATGAAGAAAGATGCTACTTGCTCATTAGTTCTTCTTATTTATTTGCACTTTCTGCTAAAATAACAAGTTATACTTGACTAGATATACTAGTCAAAGCAAATACCCCAGACTCATCAAGATACTCTATTTGCCACGGTGATTAGGCTGTGACTACTGTGCACATACAAGTCAATGTGATGCCGTAATCAGTGGATGTTGAACAGGGTTAAGAAAGGCACAGCTACAATTGAAAATAAAACAACCAACATTATAATGCCATTGTACAAAACTCTGGTAAGGCCGCACCTGGAGTATTGCGTACAGTTCTTGTCAACACACCTCTAAAAATACATTGTGGAACTGGAAAAGGTGCAGAAGCAAGTGACTCCCAAAGGCATCTGGTGGGGCCACTGTGAGATACAGGGAGCCGGACTAGATGGGCCCTTGGCCTGATCCAGCAGGGCTCTTCTTCTGTTCTTATAAAAGGAGAGCAGGATGCATGATTTTTTTTTCCTGTTTTTTTGTTTATTTAATCCTTGTCAGTGGGTCAAAGGAACTTAACAAGGTCCATTTGATTCAGTGTATCTGTTCTAATAACTGCATTTCGGTATATTTCTTTTTCGTCATCTAGAATGGGTTTTATCGTTTGCTGAACTTCTGTATAATCAACAAAGCTAGACTTCCGATAAGACCTTTACTCTGGATCAAATTCCTACTGTGGAGATATGAACTGGTGGCAAATCCTTGTGAACAGGCCATAGCTAGTATATATTTTCTTAAAAGGCAGTCCTTGAAACCCCTGCAAACCTGACTGATTTCAGTGGATTTTTTTTGGCAGGGGCTTAAACATAGAACAAGCACATGTCAGAATTTGAGAAAGTGGGTGGAGCAATAGAAATAGATGAAAGGACATAAAAGTACAATGATGGCCACTGGTCCAAGGCAAAGCTGTGCCAGAATTCAACAGGTCCTTAGACATGTGTGGGGAGGTAGCCTTACGTTCCAATGAAGTGTCAAGAAAGCCTCACAAATAAAGGCTGGTGGGTGTAACTCAGCGCTCACAAAGTGACAAATTCAAAGTCCCACCACAGGTTAGACTGTACAAAAAGACAACACAGCCAGAGTGTTGAAAACTGTTGTGCAGCAATCAATTAATGCAATCAGAGGGCAGTTTTACAGAGTTCAATAAAAGGTACTTATTCAGCTCTTGTAGACTGATTACCACTGTAATAAAGAAATACGAAAATATTTCATATTGTAAATAAAGCCCTGACAACACGGGTATGCTCTGTGTAACAAGAGACTGGTATGCTCCAGTTAGTATTGGAGACAATTCTAAGTAATTGCTAGTTTGATTATGTATTGTTATATACAGAGACAAGCGGCTGTTGCTTTTTTCTCTTGCAGCTGCACATGGTGCAATCTGAATCTTTTTTTAAAAAAAATCTGTCCACATTTATCCAGCTCTAATCGAAGAAACTTCCCAGTATTCAGCAATTTCATCCAAGAAAAACTCCACTTATGAGAACAGCCCTAACTCCTGGGGTTGGCATTTTTGTGTTGAGGCATATGCCTCAGCAGGGATTACCACAGATGATCTCCAAAGCCTGGCGGCTGCTCCTCTCCTTAAAATTCTTGCCTGTTCTTTCTCTTGTGTAGAGGGAGAGAATGTGTGCATGACAGGAGCAAGGAGACGGAGTAGCTCCTGCCAATCATGTCATCTGCTCAAACCCTTGCTCTGTCCCTTCTAGCATCAGAGGCAGAGGCAGAAGGAAAAAAGCAATGGTAGGAAGGAAGAAGTGAGGGTCCAGTGAAGGCATCTTGTCTAAGACCCCTTCCCAACAGCTAGCACTGCTTATCTACGAGTGTTAGACAACCTAAGATTATAGTCCTATGCAGGGCGGGCTTTAAAGGTGAGTAATTGCCCTGGGCACCAAACTGAGGAGGAAATAATATCTTACAGAAAAATCACATTTCTTGCTATTATGTTTTACCACCAAACACCATGTTTATTCAAAGCTTCTTGCCAAATGAAGTCCATGTTTACTTCTGAAAGCCCAATCACAAAACAAAAGCAAGCTAATTTGCAACATGCGAAAAGGTAAGCTAAGATAATCTTTCCTGTTGTACGAGAGTTCCACTTCTACGTATACTCTTGTTCTGCCCTGCAGGAGGTATCAAATAGTGCTAAGAGATCCTGTTTGTGTAGATTTCTGTCCACAATGGGTTAGGATTAAAAAGACATCTCAGTGTCTTTTGTCCTTTCTCTTCCAACAGCTCGACTGTTTGAGTATTAACTACAAAAGTGAGCTTCCACCAGTTTGTTTTAAATTTTAATTTCCAATTTGATTTCATTTCTCCTAAACTTTAATCAACCCAACATGGTTTTACTTGGAAGCCAAATTGCCAAGTATTGTAAGCATTATACTGTACATACTGCGGTAAGAGCACCATGAATTATTTGTAAAAGAAAAGTGCAAGCTGGAGAGAGAGAGAGAAGGGAGCTAGCCCTGATCCTTTGTGCATTTACTTGGAAGCACATATGCGTAAGAATATAGCTTTCCAGTGCAGTCTTAAGCATGTTTACTCAAAAACAGGTCTCGCTGTATTTAATGAGGCTTGGTCTGTAGCTTGGCTGTTTAGGGCTGCAACCTTACTCTGCCTAAACTCCCCTGCACTCCCCTGTGTGACTGGTGGAAATTACATCATGTTGGGCTTCAGCAAGCTGCTCCATTTCTTCCTCTCCTGCCTCCCTTGTTTTATTTAACAGGCAGTCTAACATGCACATTTGGTTACTGCAGTATTTTCTGATATTTTTCTTGATCCTAACAGGGAAAATGCCCAGTTGCAACATTTGGATTTTACTTTCAAAAGGACCAACAAAACTATCACAGATTTGTGTATGCTACTCAATGAATTGCCCTTTCAGGTCAGCAAACATCTCTCTGCCAAAAGGGCAAAGTCCAGCATTCTTGCAACACAAGGTAAGTTGTGCAGAAAATCTACCTGCCACCCAGCTATGAGGTCTGCCTTTGCCTGGATTTAGTCTACCGTTACGGCATTATTTTTTGGGCATGAGGACATTCTGGTGTCCTTGAGTAAAATACTACACTGCTTCTCGTTTTTGCAGAAACATCAGTGGGCGGGGAAAAAACTCTTCAGATAGCCTGGAGCACATGTTTTTACTGAAATTCTCCAGACTAAGAAATGTTTGGGGTCTATAAATACAAATAATAGGAATTAGGACGAGTATAAAATACAGTTATGATCTATAACAATTCATATACAAAAGTCCCAAGTTCTCCTGTTCTAGTGGACCTGTCTGGCCTTGGTGCATGTGAATAACTACAGTTTCCTAAATATTACTGACCAGTATTCCATATGAGGGGGTATCTCATTATTATCACTTCTGGGGATGGGCCACTTGGTTTTTTTAAAAGTCCAACTTCCAGAATTCTGGGAGTTCCAGACCATAGACCCATACCAATGGACATGGACATTTCATTCACTTGGAGAAGGGCCTAGCTCTGGCATTACCTCCTGTTGTTAATGTAAAAAACAGAGATGAGGGCTTTTTCTTTCTCTGTCTCTCTTTCTCCCTCCTATTTTTCTAATTTTTTGAAAAGGCCAGAGAACCAGCAGAAAGGAACAATTCATCTCTGTCCTATAAGGAGAAATGAATAGGAAGGCTTGCCTGGCTTCCTCTGTTTCTTTGGAGAGACTGGCACCTGGTGCTGAAAGGTGGTATTGCAGGCTATGTCCAGTTTTAAACCAATTAATCCATATTTAAAAAGAGTGTCTGAGGAACTAGAATTACAGTATTGAAATTATCCAGACTAAGAAGTGTTCAAGGAACTGGAATACAACCTATTAAAGCTCACACTGAAATAAATCTGCTAATTGTTAGGGTACCATGACTTTTTTGCTTTTATTTTTATTAGACACATGAAAAAAAAAATAAAAACCCAAAGGTATACTCTCTTACTGTCCCCATAGTAACCTACAATTTCAGGAATCTAGTTTTGGAGCCATGGCAGAGAGAGATACACACATCGATGATCAAAAAAAATGGAGGCACACACACACTTTCCTTTATTCATGAAATACATTAGAATTAGGATATATTAAATAGTATATAAATACCATATATAAATGACATTTTTATACCATGTTGTATGTTACAGATACATACAAATCTATTTTAAGACTGTTCATTCACTAATATGAACTTCTGGTAATGTGAATAACACTTTCACATTTTTATTACCATGCGGACTGGAAAATACTGTTTAAAAACTACAGCTATGATTTGTTTAACCCCCAAATTCAAAATGATGTGATTTTGAATTTGATTTTGAATTAGACTCCTGATGTGATTCAGGAGTCTAACAAACACTCAGATTGCACTTTTAAAGGTTTCAGGGTACCTGGGCAAAATAAGGCAATGGATTTGCACACAAGGATTAATAGCTTGTTCAGAAACTCATCTTGATTTATTTCAGGTCCGAGAGTACAAGCTGCATGGGGGAGGGAGTTGGCTATTCTCTTCTTAGCGAATTATGGAAGCTACACGTGGTGGTGGGAAAATATCTCTCCCATTATTCTGTGTTTTGCCCAAAAAAGTGGCAAATATGTATAAGCACTTATATGAGCATGGGGTTGGCTTTAGGGTTTGTGGCTGGAGCAACTTTCAGCTTTGGATAGTATTATTCATAGTGCTAGTTGGCTTGGATTTTTCTCTCTCTCTTTCTTTCATTTCTTATCTGTTAGACTTTCAGGTGAACTTTTAGTGGATTGTTTAATCCTGATATACATTTATTAACATGGAATGATTCACCTGTTTCTACAACTGTTTAAAAGTTGAATTGTGATTGTTATCAAATTAACAGGAAGTGTATTATAGCTGGCTGGACAGCTCAGTGAGTTAGGTGTCTGGTTGTGGAGCAAGAGGTTGGGAATTTGCTTCTCCATTGTGCCTTCTAGGAGAACAGCCAGCCCGTGTAGCCTTGGGCAAGCTGCACAGTCCCAGGGTGCCTCTAGAAGAAGTAAACCACTTCTGAGTACTCTTTACCTGGAAAACCCTGAAAAGGGTTGCCGTAAGTCAAAATTGACTCAACAGCACATACACCACCATGTTATGCTGTCTGATTACGTAGGTTTTTCTGCTGATACTATAAGCCATTATGAGAGAATCCCGTAGAGTCACAGGACAGTAGAGCAGGAAGGACTCCCAAGGATTATCATATTTAACCCCATGCTGAAGCACTCTGTTAAATTTGTCTCCCTCATATTTCAGAAACAAGATTGAGATAATTATGGAGTGACACTGATTCTACACCAGTATCTGAGGTTCCACTTTACTGACCAAGAAGGACATTATCCCAGACAATATTTTAAAAGGAGAATTGAGAGCAACCAGGAGGAAAGAAACCTACAGCTGAAGAGCAATGAGTGTTAGGTAATGATCCTGACACCAGCATATTGCCACTGAACTAATCTACAGCAGGTGTGAGGATGGGCAATTCAAGTCCAAGGGCAGGAGTCACCATTCCTGCACCGTACCTCATTGCCCTGGGGTTCTTAAAGGGGAGGTGTTTGTAAAGGCCAGGAACAGGTAATCCCATCAGAGATCCTGTTCAGACCTGCCCAAGATTCTCAGGTACCTCACCTTTTTCCTGGTATCCAACCTGGCACAGCTCTGCATAACTCTCCTGGCTGTGTGCCATCTGTGGGTAGGTCTTCCAATGCACCTAGGGACAGAAACTATTTCTTGCAATGGTCTGTGGCATGAATGGTAGGGCGCCTTCAGAGTTGACGCAAGGAGACATTTATCACTCCATTGTACAAGCAGAAGCTCCGTTGCTTTGTATGTATGACATTTTGCTATGTCACGCCAGAGATTGTATGGGCGGTCAATGGGATACTGGGTATCTGTTCTCAGCCAGGCACTTTGCCTCTGCCTGCCATGGCCCTCAGTGCTGTTGCTGCTTTCCCCTTGGTTACTTCTGCAAGGCACACCACTTATGCCTTGCCGACATGTGGTTCTGCAAGAGACTTCCTTGCTCCCCTGATCCATGAGGCCTGAATGTTTGAAAGCCAGCATGTTCTGTCTGCCCTAGTGGGCACTTTTATCCAGCCAAAACTTTGTGATAGGTGAGAGAGAACATTGGGTGTGACCTCTCTTTCATAACTAGCATGAAAAGCTCTAAATCAGACTGAAAAGGATGTGGTAAATATGCTTCTGTTTCACCACCCCCTTTGTTACGGGACATGTGGTCTCTAATCCCTGCTGAATACCTGCATCTCTGTGGGATTCACCTTCAATCTCAAGCATATTTATATGGATAAAAAAAGAAAAAGAAAAAAAAAGGGGGGGGGAAGAGAAGGAAAGGGGGAAAAAGAGGAGAATCTCAGCAGATGGCGCTGTAGTGCCAAATTCTATTCTATAATCTTGTGGACAAGCATGTCTTGATTAAAAGAAGCTTCAAGTCCATTCCCTGTTAGTAGATAGGATCCCTGCTCTTTGGCAACATCAAACAAGCCTGTGAACTTGTCATTTGATATTTCTTTTGAAATATCAAAAGAAGGTCAGGACCTACAGCAAGGATGGGGTATGTGTGACCTTTTACATGTTTGTGGCATGCAAGTCTCATCATCCCTCAACATAGCTTGGGCTGAAGAGAGGGATGGCTCAACAACAGCTGTATGGTCACATGTTCCCCATCAATGTATGGCTTAAAGCAAGGTTTGGCAAAGTGCGGTCCTCCAGATGTTGTCAAATGATAGCTTTCTGTATTCCTCACCTCTGGATATGGTAACGAGGTCTGATGGAAGTTGCAATAGATGACCATCTGGAAGGCTGCACTCTGTCCTCCCCTTGAACAAAACGCTCCCTTTGTTTCTGATGTTCAGGGATCAGTGCAGCTGCTTACATTGTTGCTCTGTGCCATTCAGTCACTTCCAACCTATGGCAACCTTAATGGGATTATCAAGTTATGTGAGATGTTTAAGAAGTGGTTTATCATTGCTACACCTCCGCCCAGTGAATTTCTATGTCTGAGCAGAGATTTGAACCCAGGGGTCCTGAGTCCTAATCTGACCTTCTATCCATGACACCACACTGGCTACCATGCCACATAGCCAAAGAATAATCCTGTGCTGTCAAGCAGATTCCAATTTATGCTGATCCTTCTCTGGCTTTCCTAATTATAAAGTGCTCACAAGACATTTTACAGCAATACCTACTCGTGGTGCTTTGGGACCATGCAGTTTGCCCAAGGCTGCAGAGTCTGGTTTTTCCTCCTAGGAGCACAGTAGGGAGCCAAACCCTTGAATGCTGTGTGCTCCAGCTCAATGGGATTGCTAAAACGGTACTATTCATTCATTAGATGGATGTAGTAGGTCCTGGGGGGAGTGGCACCGTCGTTAGAGACGTAATTAAAACAATAGACTTAAGTTAAAAATCCTAAAGGTTTTTAGGCTGTAAGGCTGTGGCTTTTACCAGGCTTTGCGCTGATAATGACTAGGGAGGATGGAGCATGTTTAGTGGGGCTGATTCCTATTGGAAGGAGGGAAGGCCAGGAAGGGAAATGGATTGCAGCATCCTGGCAAAAAAAGAAAAGCAGGTATACCCTGAATTGATGAATGCGCTACACTGCAACCTTTTGTTGCAGGTCCATTGGTCGAAATATATTTTTCATGAGTGCTTTTCCTAGTGCACCCTATTTATTAGGAAAGAATGGAGGTCTGATTCAAACATGAATGTCACAAGGTGGTGGATTTTGACAAGCTACAAGTGGTGGAAAAAATGGAAGCTAATTATTGAAAGCGACGTACCATGAGGCAAATAGATCTGCTCAGATGGATTCCCATCCCATGGTGCCAGTCTGTGAAGATAACCAACATTAGATGGGTATCGTTTTATTCTCTAGCTAGGACATATATAGTAGGACCCCATATCTGTGGGGAATCAGTTCCAAGTCCCCATCCATGGATGCTGAAAAACACGGATTACAACAAACACTATTTTAATAGTGAACACTATCCATAGCATGGTCTCTGGTTCTCTCTAGTGGCTAGTTCTAGTAACGACATAGTGGAAATATATTTCCCTAGTGAATGCTACACATGGCATTGTCTCTGGCTCCCTCTAGTGGCCAATTCTAGTAACTTCATCATTAGAAATATATATTTCGAAGATTTTTCCTAAGTAAATTAACTTATCAAAATAATCCAGAGCATCTCAACAGATTCAAAACAAGACAGAGAATAGCCAAACCAACACTGTCAAAAATATAGTCTAGAATCTTGTTCACTTACACGATCGTATAAAGGCAATTGGGTGTTTCTTCTGCTCTGGTAGGCTCTTCTTATTGATATATTGTGGTATTTGTTATCCTGTTTGCCTCTCCAACAGCTGCCATGTGTACACTGATAATTTTAGAATAATTACAAGAAACCCGTTCAACAAGGTGAGTTTTTCCAGAGCACTACAGAACTGAATAGACAGATAACTTGACCCCAGTGTAAACAAATTTTCACAAGAATGCATCAAGGGCAATATAAAGCCTCTTCCTAGCCATGGGCCAGAAAACTAAGAGGTGTAGAAAACCTGCTTTCTCTTTCCTCCTCTCTGTTGCAACTGGCCTGTGGTTAGAGAGGTGAGTAAAAGGACTATTTGGACTCAATAATGGGCTGTAAGGCTGAGAGCAACACTTGGAAATTTTACTTTTAAAGAGAGTACAATTCCTAGGATATCTGAGCACTGGGTCACTGTGAGGTTAAATCCCTTTCTTTCGGGGAAGAATGCCAGCAAAAGGAAGAAAAGCAGCCTGACCCTAAATGTACTTAAATGCCCCCATCCCCACTGAAAAACCAGCACACACATTCTCTGCTTCGAACTGATCTCACCCAGCTTCTGGGTGTCTTTGTTTCTAACCACTGAGAAGGGAACTAGAAGCCATCTCAAAAAACACAGTTCAATCCACATTTGTTAGGAGAGAATGAGCCAGTTGAGGATAATTACAAGAGCTGAAATGGAGGGGTGTTTAAACCCCTTGTATGCCTGCTGATCTCCCCCATGGTTATTTTCTTTCTGATCTCTCCCACCCTACCATTATCCAAACTCACCTTTAGAGCCCAGCTGGACCTTAAGAGAATTATTGGTGTGAGGGGGTTTGCAAGGAATAATCAACGGTCATAGGTGGAAAAGGTACTTTAGACTGTTTCCTACCAACAGATGCTTCCTAAACATGCCTTCACTGCATCCACACTGGGATTATGACTTTGTGTTCATAACACCTATTTCTGCCTTTAGACTGTGAGCCTGATTGTGCTTTTGTTTTCTATTTAGCATTTAGTTACCAAAAGCCAGGGATGCATCACCTGCCACCCTTCAGAGATTGTTGGGCTGGAACTCCCATCATGCTCTGTTCATAAGAATAAGCCATTATAAATTCGAAACAAATTCCATGGTTATCTGTCTTACCAGGCTGACCAAAGTAATCTAGAAAGAATAGGCCTTGATGCACTGATTAAGAGTCTCTTCCAGCAAACCATTTCCCCATTTCCTATTGCATCCATCTTCTGCTTTTAGCAAAATCCATTCCTTGATGAAAGGCCTAACCCTTTTTAAAGATCTGTCTTTGATAAATCCCCTTGATTTGTCAGAAACCACAATGAAGCCTATGCAGGTAATCTTAATCCCCATTCAAACACTGGTGCGGCAAGCTCCTCTCCTTCCTGACATCTCATATCTGGCAATGTTTTTACAGTCTTCACTACAAAAGGAGGATTCAAGCAGACTGAAATTGGGCCAGCTCCTGGGGCTGGTTTATTATATGGCCAGAAGGGCATAGGTCCTCTATCAGGTGAAGCTGTGAATAATAGATGGGTTCCTGCTGGTGACCTAAATTGGCCATTAACCTAAATTACTTGATAATAAATGACTAGTGTACATAATTAAAACTCCAGATGTATTTAAAGAAAGGTAAACAACAGAGTAATATCTATATGTTCACTCAGAGGTAGTGCCATTTAGCTCAGTGGAGCTTACTCCCAGGTAAGTGTGTCACCATACAGACTTAAGATGCTACTGCACTCTGCTTCTGGTTCTGTTTGGCCATTAGGCTGATAGAGTGGCCAAAACATGTAGGATTGTTCCCCAACTAAAATGTACACTATCTTTTAAGCTAAACAGTTTGGAGTGGGTGGCTAGAGAACATCCCAGGTGCCTTAGCAGGAAGAAGTAGTGAATCAAGAAGATAACAAGAAAGCAGAGTGAGCGCACACACACACATTTTGCAGGGGTCTTGATTTTTCTTGGTAGCCTAATAAGTATCCATAATGAAAGTTAAAACTAATAACAATAACAATCATAGAACTGCAGAGCTGGAAGGGACCCAATGGATCATCAAGTCCAGTCCCTGTCAAGGAGGCACAGTGGAAAATCGAATTCCCAGCCTCTGACTCCGCAGCCTTAACCACTGAGCTATCCAGCAGTTCAATAAGGATTGATTTGTCTGATTTCTTGTTTATTCCCTTGGTTTGATTTCTTGTTTATTCCCTTGGTTTGAACTGGAAAATGCTTTCTGAGAAAATGATAGTAATTTTCATGAGTAAACAATTCTTTTTTGAATAGCCGGAAGACTGAAATACAGAAAAGGTCATAAACAATACCAGTTAGAATGTTTATAAAAATACCAGTTTACAGAATATGAGCTGATAGGTTGAAAACTTTAAATTATCAGATTTTGTCACTGTATTATGTGGCTAAGAGCCTTGTTAATACACAGGTTATGAGAGAATCCAGTAAGCCAGTTGCTTAGGTGAGTGAAGTCAGTCTGGGCCTACAGGCAGATCCCAACCCAGGGAGCTCCCTCATGTTCAGTCTTGTTGGTTCATCCTGTGTGGCAGAAGTGTGAAGAAACCTGTGGAGTTTCCTGAATATCTTCTAGCAATAACAGTTTCTGATGAATTTATGGGTTTATCCTACATTTTTCTGAGTCTTGTATGAATGAAGCAGGATGGGATGTGTATTTTAATGACAGATTAATTATTTTTTCTCTAGTCAGTCAGTTTGCTTTGGAATGCATCCTTCATGCAACAGCAGGAAATACATATTGCCTTGGTACAAACAGGGATTGAAAGGTGAGATAAGGTAAAAATATGTAAACTGATCTTTATAGGTAGAATTTTATCATGCAATTTCCATGCCTCATGTGTGGAATTTTATACAGAAGGGGTACACATCATTTTCCACTTGCATCTGATATTTTCCTACTGCCAACAACAAACTATTTAAGGAGGAAAAGGTGGCATTGTGTGCAAAATCTTTTAATCAGAATTGCCTGTTGCGAAGCACCCTGAATTAACTGGAAATACAGTTCACAATGTATTACAAATTTCAATTACCTCTCCCATCTTCTTTGATATATTTTTTTTAAGTTTGCCTGTGCTCAGAATCTCATAGGGTGCTTCTGTTAATGGAACTGCTTCCACTGGCAGAATTGGAACCAATTTTCAGTTTCCCAAAGGCCAGGAGGAAGGAGTGGAAGAAAGGTCCATCATGTTAGCAGTTGGACGCCAGTGCAATGTTGGCTTCAGGCCAGTGTCACTATAAGCAAGTTTTGCATGCATTTTATGCATTCTCTCTCTCTCTTTTTAGAACACATATACCAGAAACAAAAGCTGTATTTTCATTTTTGAAATCAAGTTGTTTTTTTCTGTGTTTTGCCATGCTACCCTGTTCCAAAGTGAGCTGGAGTGTGACTATTGTTAATAAAAAAATTATTCATTGAATTTGCACATTTAAAATATTCTCCACCTCCAAGTAACTAACAAAACTGGAAGGATGTTAAAAGAGATTGTATAACTTATAATCAAAGATATCTAGTTAAGGACCCTTGCTCAGTATTGGACTAACTATGGACATTTATTTATTTGTTATGTTCCTTCTATGTGCTCAAGGCACACTGAGCACCATATACAGTGGTGCCTCGCTAGACGATGTTAATCCGTTCCACGAGGATCGCTGTCTAGCGAAAACATCGTCTAGCGAAGCACGTTTTCCCATTGGAATGCATTGAAATCGCTTCAATGCATTCCAAGGGAAAATGCAGTCGTCTTGCGAAATTTCCCATAGGGAAACATCGTCTAGCGAGTGCGGGTCCCCATAGGAATGCACTGACTGCTGCACTGACAGCTTTTGACCACTAGTCGGCGCACTCCTATGGGGAAACCTCATCGTCTAGCGAAAATCGCCATAGGGAAACATCGTTTTGCGAAGCGCAGTAGCGATCGCAAAAAGGCATCGTCTAGCGATTTCCTCGTCCTGCGAGGCAATCGTCTAGCGAGGCACCACTGTATGTAAATATGTTTCTCTACTGGCATGTGCTTCCAGTGCTTACTAGGCTCCTTTTTGTATGTATGCCACTCTGCGGATAAGGAAAATTCTTTTGGGAATGTCTTTTGAAATTTCCAATGGAATGCTTGGAAATATTAAATACTTTCTTCTTAGAAATTATTTATTTCAAATGGAGGTCAATATAAGGTCCTTCAATATAAGCTTGAAGGCAAGATTTATTTGTTGGAGTGTCTCTCCTTAATGTCATCTGCCCGACCCACACAATCATCCCAGTTGAGGCTCCTCTGGGTGGCCACCCTGATTGAGGCCCATAAATCCTCTACAAGAGGTAGGGCCTTCTTTGTGGTGGCTCCAACTTTATGGAACCAGCTCCCAGAGGAGCTCCGTCTAACCCCTTCCTGTGGACTTTTAGGAAGCAATTAAAGACATTGCTTTTCAGGGAGGCTTTCCACACCGACCCAAGGTGACCACATCCCCCTCCTTTTTCTTTCTCCTCCTCTTCTTCCTTTCCCTCTTTTCCTCCATCTGCTCTGGGATTAGTTGGTGCCATCTTTTTTTTTTTTAAGAGTTATTGCTTTTGGTTTTACTTTCTACCCTGTTTCCCTGAAAATGAGACCTAACCTGAAAATAAGCCCTAGTCTGATTTTTCAGGATGCTCGTAATATAAGCCCTACACCAAAAATAAGCCCCAGTTAAGTGAAAGCCCACCCTCCACCATTGTGCAGCAACCAGAAGAAGATGACATGACTGTATTTGAATAAATGTAGATTGTTGTACATGAAAAAAAATAACACATCCCCTGAAAATAAGCCCTAATGCGTTTTTGGAGCAAAAAATAATATAATTAATATTAATTAATATTAATATAAAATTTTATATTAAAATTAATATAAGACCGGGGAAACACGGTATTTTTAATTTTTGTTTTCTGTTTTAGTTGTAACCCGCCGAGAGTAGTGCTGTGACACTAATGGGAGTGGGATACAAATTGTGATAGTTGGTCCACCGGAAGGAGAAGCTGTTGAAAAAAAGAAACAAACAAGCAGCCCTTCTTGGGGGACTGTGTATGCAGGTGCTTCTATGCAAATGCCTGAAGCGTCCGAGCAAAACTGGGAGAGGTGGAACATTTGGTGGCTAGGGATAACATTGATATAGTTGCCATAACAGAAACCTGGTGGAATTCGGAGAACCAGTGGGATACTGCAATCCCAGGCTATATACTCTGGAAGTGGGGAGGCCATCTATGTCAAAGAAGGGGTAGAATCCAGCAGAATGGAGATGCACAGCGGGCCTGACTCCATCATAGAATCAATGTGGGTTAAACTACCAGGCCCAAGGAGCCATGTGATAGTGTGTGTGTGTGTGGGGGGTGCTATCGTCCTCCAGATCAAACACTTGAGGGGGACCTTGAAATGAGGAGACAAATCAGGGAGGTGTCCAAGAGGGACAGGATTGTAATCATGGGAGACTTCAATTATCCTCACATCAACTGGGCCAATGCATGCTCAGGTCAAGAAAGAGAGACTGGGTTTCTTGACATGCTAAATGACTGTGCCTTGGAGCAACTTGTCGCAGAGCCCACCAGAGGACAGGTGACTCTGGATTTAATATTGTGTGGTACTCAGGACCTGGTTAAGGACGTGAATGTCACTGAGCCGATAGGGAATAGGGACCATGCTGCGATCTCTTTCGCCAGGCATGTTGGAGGGAGAGTGTCAAGCAAATCTGACACAAAAACCCTTGATTTCAGAAGATGAGGAAACTATTTTATTTATTTATTTATTTAATTTATATCCCGCCCATCTAGACCGAAGTCTACTCTGGGCGGCTAACAACACTCAAGAATAATAAAATAAAACAAAACAACAACATTAATACAATTGAAGATAGCAAATAAATTAGGTATTGACAGGATGGAAGGCCTGCCTAAAGAGCCAGGTCTTGAGTTGGCTCTTAAAAACACCCAGCGAGGAAGCCAGATAAAATGAGTAGACGTTGTCTAGGGGGGCGGGGTAGAAATCTAAAAATAAATAAAATAAATAAAAATAAATTTCTGGGGGGAGATTGTTCCAGAGGCGAGGGGCCACTGCCAAGAAGGCCCGCTTTCTTGATCTTTCTCTTCGGGCCTTCCTCGGCGTTAGACCCCTCAGCCGCCCATCTTGACTAAAGCGAGTGATTCGGGTAGATCTAGGTGTGAAGAGGTTTTCCGCCAGATATTGAGGTCCTAAACCGTTTGGGGCTTTATATGTCATCATTAGTACTTTTAAATCAATGCAGAAATGAACGGACAGCCAATGCAGGGCAGCCAGAGCAGGGAAGATATGTTGATGTTTTCTCACCCCAGTAAGAAGTCTGGCCGCCGCGTTCTGCACCATTTGAAGCTTCCGCATCAATCTCAAAGGTAGCCTCACGTAGAGCGCACTACAGTAGTCTAATCTCAAGACTACAAGTGCATGGACCAGAGTGGTGAGGGCCCCCACATCAAGATAGGAACGTAGCTGGGCAATCTGCCGAAGATGGAAATAGGCGGTACGGACCACTGACGCTACCTGGGTGTCCATGGTAAGCGCCAGGTCAAGATGGACCCCCAGACTGCGAACCGAATTCTTTGTGGTGAGAGTCACCCTCCCAAAAGAGAGGGAGTTCCCCAAACCACTGACATCAGGGCCAGTTAGAAAGAAGTTAGAAAGAAGTTGAAAGGGAAGGTAAAAAGAATCCAATCTCTCCAGAGTGCATGGAGCCTGTTTAAAACAACGGAAGTAGAGGCCCAGCGGAAGTGTATACTGCAAAGAAAGAAGGGCTCAACTAAGTCCAAGAGGGTGCCGGCATGGTTAATGAGTGGAGCTAGAGAGGCTTTGAAGGGCAAGGAGGGGTCCTTCCGTAAATGGAAATCCTTCCCAAACGAGGAAAATAAAGGAACACAAACTCTGGCAAAAGAAATGATATGCCTTCTTTGCCTTCCATAAGATGATATGGAAGGCAAAGAAGGACTTTGAGGAATGTATGGTCAGCAATATATAGGGGAATAATAAAAGCTTCTTTAAATATATTAGAAGCAGGAAACCTGCCAGAGAAGCAGTTGGCCCTCTGGATGGTGAGGGAGGTAAAGGGGAGGTAAAGGGGGACTTGGAGATTGCAGAGAAATTAAATGAGTTCTTTGCATCTGTCTTCATGACAGAAGACTTTGGGCAGATTCTGCTGCCCGACCAGCCCCTACTGACAAATGAATTAAATCAGATACAGGTTAAAAGAGAGGATGTTTTAGATCTAATTGATAAATTGAACATCAATAAGTCACCAGGCTCAGATGGCATCCATCCAAGGGTTATGAAGGAACTGAGAAATGAAGTTGCTAATCTCTTAACTAAAATATACAACTTGTCCCTTAAAACGGCCACAGTGCCAGAGGACAGGAGGATAGCACATGTCACACCAATCTTTAAAAAGGGAAGGAGGGGGGACCCGGGAAACTACAGGCTGGTTAGCCTAAGGTCTGTTCCAGGGAAGATGGTGAAAAGCCTCATCCAAGATAAAATCTTAAAACACATTGAAGAACAAGCCTTGCTGAGGGAAAATCAGCATGGCTTCTGTAAGGGTAAGTCTTGCCTCACAAACCTTTTAAAATTCTTTGAAAAGGTTGATGCGGGTGAACCAGTGGATATTGTCTATTTGGATTTTCAGAAGGCGTTTGACATGGTCCCTCACCAAAGGCTGCTGAGAAAACTCCATAGTCAGGGGAAAAGAGGGCAGGTCCTCTTATGGAGTGAGAATTGGTTGAGAACCAGGAAACAGAGAGTAGGTGTCAATGGGCAATTTTCACAATGGAGAGAGGTGAAAGGCGGTGTGCCCCATGGGTCTGTCCTGGGACCGGTGCTTTTCAACCTGCTCATAAATGACCTGGAGACAAGAATAAGCAGTGAGGTGGCCAGGTTTGCAGATGACACAAAACTTTTCCAGGTGTTGAAGACCAGAAGGGATTGTCAAGAGCTCCAGAAGGATCTCTCCAAACGGGGAGAATGGGCGGCAAAATGGCAAATGCGTTTCAATATAGGAAAATGTAAAGTAATGCACATTGGGACGAAAAATCAAAACTTTAGTTATCAGTTAATGGGTTCTGAGCTGTCCGTGACGGATCAGGAAAAAGATCTTGGTGTGCTGGTGGACAGCTCGATGAAAGTGTCAACCCAGTGTGTGGTGGCAGTGAAGAAGGCCAATTCCATGCTAGGTATCATTAAAAAGGGGATTGAAAATAAAACAGCCAACATTATAATGCCATTGTACAAAACGCTGGTAAGGCCACACCTGGAGTATTGCGTACAGTTCTGGTTGCCGCACCTCTAAAAAGACATTGTGAAACTGGAAAAGGTGCAGAAGCGAGTGACTAAAAAGATGACTGGGCTGCAGCGCCTCCCTTATGAGGAAAGGCTACAGCGTTTGGGGATCTTTAGTGTAGAGAAAAGGCGTCTGAGGGGGGACATGATTGAGACGTATAACATTATGCAGGGGATGGATGAAGTGGATAGAGGGAAGCTCTTTTCCCTCTCACACAATACTAGAACCAGGGGACATCCACTCAAATTGAGTTTTGGGAGAGTGAGAACAGACAAAAGAAAATATTTATTTACCCAGCATGTTGTTAAACTATGGAACTCCTTGCCACAGGATGTGGTGATGGCATCTGGCCTAGATGCCTTTAAAAGGGGATTGGACAGATTTCTGGAGGAAAAGTCCATCGTAGGTTATAAGCCATGATGGGGATGTATAATCTCAAGGCTTAGAAGGAAGGTACCTCCAAATGCCAGATGCCGGGGAGGGGTATCAGGAGACAGGTATCTAGTTGTCTCGTGTGCTCCAAGAGGCATCTGGTGGGGCCATTGTGAGATACAGGAAGCTGGACTATATGGGCCCTTGGCCTGATCCAGCAGGGCTCTTCTCATGTTCTTATGTTTTTATGAAGGAAGGAAGGAATGAACGAATATTGTGCCCACATAAAACAAAACAAAACATTAGTTGAGCATTGAGACAGACTCCAGAAGTAACATGCTAAAGGGCAATTTTGTGGCCCTCTATATAGGGATGAACTGTAAACTTCAGGAAAACACCATAAGAACTAGCCCCAATGTGTTCTCAACTGTTACATGGAAATTTCCTAAACCAAGAAAAAACTATCCAGACCCATGCATTTAACAGAAAGGTAGACTCAACAAGCAGTAGCAGCTATAGTGCTAGTCTAAGCAAGGATGGAGAGAATGTAGATTTCTGGGAGTTTGGAAACCTGATACTAACTTTATTAGACTAGCTGAAAGGAAGTGTTTACAAGCTGACAGGATCTCCAGCTCTGGTAAAGATGGTAAAAAGCAGCAGTCGCTAGAGATTTCTGACTCCGAATTGTTTAATAAAGGCAAGAAAAAAATGACTCCCTATGCTAAATTACACCGCTGAACTGATGAATGCCAGCAGGAGAGGTAAGCATTGGTAGATTTTTGTGATAGGCTATGAGCTTTATTTACTTAAAACAAATTCCTATGCTCAGAATTATTTAATTTTCAGGATACGTCCTTTGCAATTGGCTTCAGGGGAGGGAGGGGCAACATGGCCCTCTCAGTAACCCCACACTCAAGGGTTTTTTCCCCCTAAAATAATTTTGGCTCAAAAAAGTCCCCTTGTACCTTTGGGGCTATGGGGGAAAATTTAGATATGCTTTGTGCTCCCTAGCTTCCATGGCCCTCACCAGCATTTCTACTCTCTCTCTCTCTCTCTCTCACTAACTCACTCTCAAATTTATAGGCAAGGAACATTCCTCAAAGATTCTGGCATTCGACCTTAACATGGCCAATTAATGCATTGAGGAAAACAGTGTTCTCTGTCAGAAATGCTGTTTAGAGCTCTTAAAAGTAGAGTGTCAGATGCATCACACTGCTAAGCAGGCATTAGAAAAGCCAATTTACAGGCCTGAGAATATATGTTTATGTTGGAGTGATTTCAATTCTTGTTAGAACGGGCAGCAAGGAAGGTGAACAATGGGTTCAGATATTATTGAAGGGAAGGACATAGGTTGCAATATTTTGTTCATGGACAGTTGGTCCCAGGAAAGGGAGTGGAGAACATGTAAGCCCAAAACTTGTTACAGCTTCTTCCTGGTTTTGAACTGTGCTTTAGAGCAGCGGTCCCCAACCTTTTTGGGACCGCGGACCTGTTGGGGGGGGCAGGCTCCGTGCACGGGGGGGTGGGGGCACCCCCGCAAGCGCAACACGCCCCTGTGCGAGCACGAAACACCCCCCGCGAGCACAACACGCCCCCTGTGCAAGTGTGACACGGCCTCCACGAGCATGTCACGCCCCCTGCACAAGCACGACACGACCCTGCGTGAGCGCGACACACCCACCGTGCGGGCAGGTGGGGGAGCGGAGATCCGTCTCTGCGGCCGAGTTCCGGCAAGCCCATGGACCGGCACCGGGTCACGGACCAAGGGTTGGGGACCCCTGCTTTAGAGTGATGGACTTCTGCCCATCTGTATTATACATTTTTTAAAAACTATTACCAGTTCATGATTAGGCTTTGCTCATTCTTTGACCGCTTCTTTTTCTTCACATCACTGACAGAAATGCACCAGTGAGAGCAAATGAGCTGAAAACTGGCCACACGAGATGAAAGATGGTTCCTGCGGGAAGGTGGGAGCTAGAAAACAAGAGCAAGATGGAATATATCCTCTGGGAAAACTGCCCAGTTCTAGCTGTTTGTTTATATCTCAATGTTTGTGTGTAGGGCATAAATCTTTCCTTTAACATCTGTACAGTTTCCTTACATTTGAAAATATTATGCTAAGACATCTTAACAATTTTAGCAATACCTTGTTTTCTTTTAACATCTCTTCTGTATTTCACCCAAATAGTTCTTGACTGCATTACCTCAGGTCTTTGGCATTCCAATAAGGCCATAAGTTTACAGTAGCAAGTCTGAACAAGGAAAATGCTGTTCCCCATCCATTCCATACTTTATTTGTGAGAACAGAGAGGGTATTTCCCCTAATCTTTACACTCTAAACTGCCTTGGGATGAAAGTATAGCTTCCTTGATCCAATGCTGTAGACTCACCGAAAAAGAAAAAGAAAAAAGCTATGAGCAATGATGGTGACTCACAGGTTAATGTGGTAGGGATTCCCTAATAAAAGTATCATGCATGCCGGGGCTCCACATTTCTCTGTGAAAGCAATTTGTTTTACATTCATCTTGGGCTTGCTGCTGTTCAGTTGTTCAACAGACCTTCAGTCCTTCCTTCTCTAGTGATTCTCTTATCCCCAGACGTTTCTTGGGAATTTGGGCGGCTCTGCTTCCTTTCCTGCTACTGCTTTGCCTAGATATATTAATGCAAAAGGTGCTAGCACATATGACTGCTTTCTAGACTTGCTGCCATATAAATTAGAAACATATCCTACTACTGCACTTGTTAAAAAAAATTAGCCTAAATGCTTTTCTGGTTTTCTTCCCTGCCTTCTCTTTCTCTTTGTGTGTATATGCTAAAATGGCTTCATTGTTTCATTGAATGTGGTCTTCCTATAATACAGTTATAATAAAAAATGTTACGAAGTCATTGGAAGAACACTCTTAATTAATGACACTTCAAACGTGACACCTTTTGGAAGTTAGATAATGTGGATATTACACATAAAGGTTACCAAATCGTAACATTACTAAATGTAGAGAAAACAAGGATCCTCAGCAGAAGAGCAATCTGAAAGCAAGCAAGCATAGGTAGATAGATGGACAAACAGGCAAACAGAGGGATGGGTGGATGGATGGATGGACGGACAGAGTTATTGTTACCATTTTGTTTCTCTCTCATGACCAGCCACAGTTGATGAAATCAGCCTTCTGCTGAACAGATACAGAACAGTATTGCTAGGTTATAGCTTTTGAAGATTATGTGCTGTCAGGTTGATTCTGACTTATGACTTAGGAAATGCTAGGAGATTTAACATAGCTCATAATTAATTACTAGCAAATAGTAAGCAGAAGACATCAAGAAGAGGTGGCAAGAATACACAGAGGAATTATACCAGAAAGATCTGGATGTCCCGGAAAACCCAGATAGTGTGGTTGCTGACCTTGAGCCAGACATCCTGGAGAGCGAAGTCAAGTGGGCCTTAGAAAGCATGGCTAACAACAAGGCCAGTGGAGGTGATGGCATTCCAGTTGAACTATTTAAAATCTTAAAAGATGATGCTGTTAAGGTGCTACACTTAATATGCCAGCAAGTTTGGAAAACTCAGCAGTGGCCAGAGGATTGGAAAAGATCAGTCTACATCCCAATCCCAAAGAAGGGCAGTGCCAAAGAATGCTCCAACTACTGTACAATTGCACTCATTTCACACGCTAGCAAGGTTATGCTCAAAATCCTACAAGGTAGGCTTCAGCAGTATGTGGACCGAGAACTCCCAGAAGTACAAGCTGGATTTCGAAGGGGCAGAGGAACTAGAGACCAAATTGCTAACATGCGCTGGATTATGGAGAAAGCCAGAGAGGTCCAGAAAAACATCTACTTCTGCTTCATTGACTACGCAAAAGCCTTTGACTGTGTGGACCACAGCAAACTATGGCAAGTTCTTAAAGAAATGGGAGTGCCTGACCACCTTATCTATCTCCTGAGAAATCTATATGCGAGACAGGAAGCAACAGTTAGAACTGGATATGGAACAACTGATTGGTTCAAAATTGGGAAAGGAGTACGACAAGGCTGTATATTGTCTCCCTGCTTATTTAACTTAAAATCTAAGATCATGGCCACTGGTCCCATCACCTCCTGGCAAATAGAAGGGGAAGATATGGAGGCAGTGACAGATTTGACTTTCTTGGGCTCCATGATCACTGCAGATGGTGACAGCAGCCACGAAATTAAAAGACACCTGCTTCTTGGGAGGAAAGCGATGACAAACCTAGACAGCATCTTAAAAAGCAGAGACATCACCTTGCCGACAAAGGTCCGCATAGTCAAAGCTATGGTTTTTCCAGTAGTGGTGTATGGAAGTGAGAGCTGGACCATAAAGAAGGCTGACCACCGAAGAATTGATGCTTTTGAATTGTGGTGCTGGAGGAGACTCTTGAGAGTCCCCTGGACTGCAAGGAGAACAAACCTATCTGTTCTGACGGAAATCAACCCTGAGTGCTCACTGGAAGGACAGATCCTGAGGCTGAGGCTCTAATACTTTGGCCATCTCATGAGAAGAGAAGAGAAGACTCCCTGGAAAAGACCCTGATGTTGGGAAAGTGTGAAGGCAAGAGGAGAAGGGGACGACAGGGGACGAGATGGTTGGACAGTGTCATCGAAGCGACCAACATGAATTTGACCAAACTCCGGGAGGCAGTGGAAGACAGGAGGGTCTGGCGTGCTCTGGTCCATGGGGTCACGAAGAGTCGGACATGACTTAATGACTAAACAACAACAAATAATTCTACTGGACCTGGCTGTATTTACTTTAAAGTAGTGTATACTTTTAGAAAGCTCACACATAAATCAGTAGACAGATTTGCAAATTGGGATCTAACTTGTTCTAGAAGCAATTGTGCTCCCCCTTATGGATCAGGTTTGTAATTTGGGAATACTTCTTGACTCTGCACTGTCCTTGGATTCCCAGGTGGTAGTGGTGAGGAGTGCCTTTGCACAATTCCATTTAGTGTGCCAGCTATGACCATTCTTGAACTGACATGGCTTAGCAACAATAATCCATCACACTCTGATAATACACTCTATGTGGAACTACCCTTGAAGAGTGTAGGAGATCTTTAATTGGTGCAATATGCAGCAGCTATGCTGCTGACTGATTTATGATATTGCAAACATATGGCTTTGATACTGAAAGATTTAGTTACCCATTGATTATTGGGCCCAATTTAAGGTTTAGGGTCAGGCTATCTTAGGAACCACCTCTCTCTTCAGATTTTAAAATCTTCAGGGGAGGCCCTCCGCAGTTTCAGGTGCCCACCTAACAGCCATGCATCTTTCAGTTGTGTGCCTCCCACACTATGGAATGTACTCCCTTCAGATCATTTCTCACTATGTCTGATTTTAATAAGGGTATAAAAACACATCTTTTTAGACTGGCATGTAATATTTAACATGCATTGTTTTTAAATGCACACTTAACGTGGGACTACATTGACAAAAACTTCAGGATTTGCTTCATAATTAGCGTGGGTGAATTTACAGTAAATCATTTTTTTTCAATGATCACATGATGAAGGCCCAGCTCTTTTAATTTCCAGTTTGGATTTTTTACCCTCTGCCCCTGGGGCTTCTACTTTTTAAAAGCCTGAATGATTCAGTGTTTTCCCTGTCCTGATTTTTTTTTTAAAGAAACAACCAAGTTCAACACTAGATCACCTTATCACTGCATGATATATCAGTTTAGCGCTAGATCACCGCTGTACAGACAAAAAAAATATGATAAGGAAGGTGAGTTGGGGATCACCAGATGGGCATTGTCAAAGAAAGAAGGGCAATTGGCTGTAGGTATAAAATCCATAAGACTGAGGGTTAGCATGGACCTTGGCACTGAAACAATCCATGGTCTCCTAAACCAAATACAACAGTAAAAGAGACTGTGAATCAAGCTACTGCCATTGTAGTCACACCCTTAGTTTGCAAAAGTTTTAATGCATTTAGTTGTCCAATATGTCTGAAGGTTGCTAGGCATGGGAAGACCGCCAAGTTAATGTCTTACTGCAATGTTACTACAATGTTAAGGACCATTTTCTTAATAACTGACAGCATCTTATTTTCATTTATTTTCAGTAGAGATGGATGTAGACTTTAGGCAACCCTCGACAGTGTCTTAAAACTCTACTCTTTGAAAGATCAGTCATTTAAAACTTTATTTGGTAGAACCATAACTCCTTTAAAAAAAAGCATGTTAACTATGCATTATTTTATAAAATGTGGGTGGAAAACTTGAAATCATTTAAAATACCCAAGGAAATAAAATATAATTTATTCTAGAGAAAAAGCAAGTAAACTAAACAAATAAACAAGTCAAGCTAGAATGAAACAATAGCAGTGTAAAGGGTTGTTTTATGCGTTACATGCCATCAAGTTGAAACTGACTTACAGTGGCTGTAATAGGGCTTTCAAAGTAAATGAATATTTAAGGAGTGGTTTTACCAGTTCCACACCTCTCCAGTGAGTTTCCATGGCCAGGTGGGGATTTGAAGTCTTGAGTCTCAGTCCATCAATCTATTTATTACACCACACTAAATGGCGATGTATTAGCAAGTGGTTTTGGATGGCATACTTCAGTGCTGGATTTAGGTATAGGATTTTAAAAAATCTTATCAAGTTCCAAAAAAAATTTCTTTTTATTTCCCAAATATGAGATGGCTCTGACCCCATGATTTCTAGCCACCCTCCAGCAACTGCAGTTAAGCTATGTGTTCCTGACAAAGAGATAAGAAACAAGAAAAGGTGCTACTGCTGCCTCTTCCCCATTAAACCTCAGAAATCCCATTTTGGCAACAAGATCACACTACTGTAACTTAAGGGTCCTGGGACAATTCAAACAAGCAAGGGATGCACAAGATTTTCTACAAGAACTGAGTAATCATGGCTCAGCTAGGTAACAAACAAAGTTTAGACAGAGAATCCTAAGAGGGCAAAAAACATCCCCCTCCAGTTTAGACAGAACTGACATACATGATCCATATTTTAAGATCCTAAAACTGAGTTTAAAAACTGTCAAATGGCAATAGTCATGTCAAGCAGGGCAGGATTGCACTCCTGTGACAGACTGCTTATAGCCCTATTCTAGCACTCTAAACTGGTTTGCAAGTGGGGGCATGAAGTGCTGTATACTCACCCTCATGGTACACTTAGTTGCATAGAGAGTGACAATCAGATGCAGAAAGCTTTCTCTACCCATGGAGGCTTGCCATGCAATTCTGATGCATTTATTTTTTTGTTCCAATCCAGTGAGGCCAATGGGATGAGAGAGACTGAGGGTGTGTGTGTTTTCACATGTCCTACTATCAGTTAAGTTTGATTTATGTGATAACAGAGCTGTATATATAGAATAATCATTAGATTTGTGTTTTTCTTATTATTGACTAATTGTCACCAAAACTGAATGGAACACTATATGGAGAAGAACACATGTCTTGGAATGCTTAAGGCTATGATGTTAAATATACTTTCCTGGGAGTCTAGATCTGAGAAGACGAGCATTGCTTGTAAGTAGGCATGTATAAGATTGTACTATTTGTCAGCTATTCAAATTTGCAGATAGAAATATGCCATAATTTAGTGTCAGATATATCTCAAGATTGATGTTCAGCACCTATCCTGTTTGGAACCTTAGGAATGAAAAATAGTATAATGCCAAAAGTTTTGTCGTGCAGTGTAATTTGAAGCATGCTTTGCTAGAAGATGTAAGTCCAGTGATTATTTCTCTCTTCATTTAGTACAATTCTTCACAAGAAAGATTGGACTTACTCCACATCATTGGTAGTGGATAAATGAAAGAAAATGAAAATATCTGTAAGGCATGGAGAAAAGATCTGTAAGGCTTTTTCTCATGGGTCTGTGAGACAAGGTGCAACTCATATTTCAATACACTATAACAGCTGTCACATGGAGCCATTTACAGTGATCTCCATGAGGCAGCTGTTAAGGTGTGGAATGACAAGTTGCATACAGAAATATGTGACAATCCCTTGAAGACCCCTTTTTCTTTGGAATGGCAGTTTTGAGAGGGGTCAGTTTGGAATGCAGAAGCAGGAAGGGCAAAAATCCTGCTTTCACCTGTACTCTGAGGGGATCTAAACTAGCAGCAGCTGACCAATAAAGGGACCTTTGGATTGTGGTAGATAAGGAAAATGGCAACTTAGCATGTAGCTGTTATTTAATAAAAATAAATTCTATATTGGTCGTAATGAGAAAAAAAAAGGAAAATAAAACTGCCACTCTCACAATGCTGTTGTATCTGTCAATACTATGACACCGGGAGTAGTGACAGTTCTGGTCATTGAACATAAAAAGGGATATTGTAGAGCTGGAAAAGGTGCTGAAAAGTGCAACCAGTGTGATCAAGGGACCTGGAGTAACAACACCATGAAAAAATGCTACAGCATTTGGGGCTACTTAGCATACGAAAAAGCCAGGTGAGGGGAGACATGATAGACTTGTATAAAATTACACATGGTGTGGAGAAGGTAAATATTTAGATTTTCTTCCTCTCTCATAATACTCAAATTCAGGATAAAAGGAAAAATGTCTTCATGTAAGCCCTAGTCAGGCACTCAGCCTTAAAGCATGTAGAGCTCAACCACAGTGGTGGCATAGAGAAACAAGTAAGCCCTGGTTTCATTACCCCGTCCTACCTAAAAGTCCTGTAGACCTTCACAAGTTCAGTATGAAGGGTTGCATTTCTGCTGTAAATAAAGTGTTTTTGTGATTGGCAGCCCTTCATATTGGCATGGCGGATTGAAAAGAATTGAGCAGTTAGAGGTGAGCAGTACCACGTTGTTGGGCACACAAGTGATTAACTAGCCCAATATGAGCCCATAAGACTCTGGATCCCTTGGTCTGTTGGAATGTTACACCCTAGCTTTCTCACTTCTCTGTTCCCTTGTGCCTCCTTGATTCTTTTTATTTCAAATTCTTCAGCCCCTTGTCTGACAGCGTTTCACCAGTTTTGAGAGCTTCCCAGATGACAAGGACAAAGTTAAATTCTTTGCGTTCTCTTCGTACAGTGGTGCCTTGACTTACGAACGCCCCGACGTACGAACATTTTGACTTACGAACAGCTCCGTTCGCAAAATTTTGCTTTGACTTGCGAACGGAGCTTTGACTTACGAACAAAAAAAAAAAACGCGGGGAAAGCAGGAAATGGACTTTGGACTGCCTGGTACTGTAATTTTAAAATGTAAAAATTGGTTTAAAAGGTGCTTGGTTTGGTTTAAAGCTGCTTGGTTTTAAAGGTGTTCTGTTTAAAAGGTGTTCGTTCCCTCCCTCCCTCTTTTCCTGGCCTTTTTTTTAAACCTGTCATCTTAGGTTAAAAAAAAAAATTCTCCCCCTAGTGGTAGAGGACGGATTAACCGGTTTTGTATTAGTTCCTATGGGAACTAATGCTTTGACTTACAAACGGCGCCTCGACATAAGAACAAAAAACAGCCGGAACGGATTAATCGGTTTTCAATGCATTCCTATGGGAAAGGCTGATTTGACTTACGAACGTTTTGATTTACGAACATCTTCTTGGACGGATTAAGTTCGTAAATCAAGGCACCACTTTCCTTTGTTCAGCACACAACTGAGCACCTGCAACAAGCTCCACACAGAGGATATGTTTTGGGTGAGGGTTGTCTGACAATCTGAGAACATAGCCAGTCCACTGAATTTGTTGTTTCAAGACTGTAAATTGTCATCTGTGTTTGCTCCATGACTTCAGTGTCAGTGATTTTATCCTGACTTTTGATGTTGATCACAGTCAAGCAATGGAATTCAGAACAGGGATAGTCAAGAGCACGTTCCTTAAGATGAAGAACAGAATCTGGAACAAACACTTAAAATTGGCTTTCACAGTGCAGGGCTATATATATATATATGTATTCTTGGTTCTATTGTATGGCATGAAATTATGAACTTTAATGTAAACCATTATGAAAAAGGCAGAAAAGTATGAAATGTGGACTTAATGCAAGATGCTAAGAATATCTTGGATAGAGAACATGACCAACAAAGTAATTTACTGAAGTAAATTAATAATGACACAAAATCATAAAATAAATGTGAAAAGTTAGAATAATTCAGTCACATAGTACAGGTAAATTACAGCTGAGTTGACCATTCAAAGAAAAAAAAAAGGAGAACTGCAGGACATAGAAACACTTTTATTGGGAAGAAATTTGGCTGGAAAACATGAAGGACAGGTTTATATGCCTCGCAACGTCATTGCTTACAGTTGCTGCACCCAAAGGGTTATTTAAAATACGTTTAATTCAAATAAAACCGATTAGCTCCTTAGTTTAGATGAGGCAAAACACTTCGCTGTTTTTGTCGCAAGAGACGAACTCCCTTCCAAGCTTCTTAGAAACCTTTTGACGAGGAACCATCGCAATGTCTCCCCCGCCAGACACGTGTGAGAAGGTTTTGTGTCTTCGGAGCCCCCTTCGCCTCAAAAAGGTAAGGAAAAGTCCCGCCTCTCTCCCCGCAAACAGCCAATCGCGTAGCAGCTCACTGCGGCCCGCGTTAATTTAATCCCAACTCTCCTCCTCGATTGGCCGATTCGGGGTCGGATTGGCAGGGTCGCGTCACGGGCCCAGGATAAAACAAAAACCCAAAACAGCGCTGCTTTTGTTACAGGTATGGCCCCGCTCCGCAGGCTAACCTTGCTTCGGAGCTAGTGAAGTGGGTAAGTTCCCATCAGCCAGTACGCCAACACGTACCGCCAGGCAACCGGGTCGCTGACCCAGACCGAGCGAGCCTCCTTTCTTTCCCCCCCCGCTCGGCTTTCCGCAGACGGCTTCCCTTTGTCACGCCGCATTCTAACTCCAAACGCCCCGCTGTTCGCCGCCGGCTCGCCTCATTGGGCCGCGTAGGTTAGATTGATCGGGAGTGCCTCCAATGGAGCTCGGTTTCCAAGGTGCCGGCAGGCCCCGCCTTTCTCAGCGTTTGCAGTAACAATATGGCAGCAGCCGCTGCTGGCAGAATGGGCTCGTCGTGAGACCAGTGGCGGCGGGGAAGAGGCCATTCCGAGCGTGCCCTTCCCGAGCGCTCTGCGCGCTTTCTTCTTCCACGGCCTCCGCGGGGGGCTGCCCGGCCGGATCGGCGCCCTGCCTGGGCGGACATCGAGCCAGTAAGCGAGCCCTAGTCGGTAAGTACGTCCATATTTGGTGGTCTGGTTCCCTGAATGAATGAAGGGGATGCTCCGGAGAAGGGAAGGAGAGAGATGGAGCGGGCGAGATCTTCCCCTTGTCCTTCCTACAACAGGGGCTCTGGCTCTTTTCTTTCCAGTGCCGTAAACGCGGGTAGGACTGAATAGCGCGTGCCTTCTGGGCATTGCTCGAGACGCACAATGACTGGGTGGTCGTCGGAATGGGGAAGAAGGTTGGCGGGTGGGTGGCCGCGAAAGGTGCCAGCTAGCCGAGAAGAGGGAAAAAGCTCTTCAGAGATGCAGTAGGGGAAGCTGATTCTCTCGGAGGAGGGGGTCTCTCTCTCTCTCTCTCTCTCTGTGGATGTGCGTTTTAGTGTAATCTTCTGTGCTCAGACCTGATGTTACATCCTCGCCGGCCAAGGATTAGGAAGCAGGATAAAGCTCCGCGATAACCTCTGGCTGCCGTGCTGAGGCACGATGCGCCTGGTGGGTTACAGCTGCGCGGAAAATATTTGCACAGTGCCAGGGACCCGGGGTGGGAAGGAAGCGGCAGAGAGAAAATCGTTGCGTGAGAAGGGTAGAATAGTGGCACAGATGGGTCAGAAGGAGCCCTGGCCCGCCTCCCCCGCCAAACAACAATAATCTTTCCCCCGACCTCTCATTTGCATCTCAAAGGCTCGGAGATCAAAGCCAATAAACTGTCCAACGGAGTTCGTCGATGTAACGCGGAGAACATCTCTTGATGGATTCCGAGATGTGCTTGCGTGGTGTGCTACACACACACACACACACACCGCGGTTTTGCTTTAGGATGCTCCTGGAAGATTTACTACCCTCTGATTTGCCATGCCACCTTGGGCTGCCTAGTGTCACTGCCTGCAATCTGCCAGGGTGTGAGTTGGGGGTGACTTTGTTTATGTGCTGCACCCTTGGTCACCAATGTTTTTAGGTCTACATGCTCTCCAGTGGATGTAGGTGACAAGTTGGTAAGAGGTGGATGTTTACATTGGCGATTTCCAGAGGTTTCTTCCTGGTTGAAGACAAATCATCATGTAAATGTGCATATGATGAGGTTTGTTGTTTTGATCAGGCAGCCACTGGGACTCCTGGGGATGCTCTGTATAATTCATCTTGCTGCATGAATCACATCTCATTTTGGGTCACGAATCCATGTTGTTCTTTACAAAGGTCTTGAGTCACAACTGACTAAGAAAGTTCATGTTTTTAAAAGTGTTTATTGTGACAACTGATTCCCCTTAATGTAGAAAATCAGTTTTAGTGGGACCATTTCTCCTTTGAAAATAGCACTGCTGTGCATCACTTCTTTTTCAGCTCCATAATACAGTAATGTACCAGTGAATGCATTAAAATCCAGCTGTAGATGAATGCCAAAGAAAGTAATAGGATTTAAAAATTAACATAACTTGTCTCTTACTTGGTTGAAAGAACATTTCTCACTGCAAATGTTCAAAGCTGTGAAGACATGCTTTTACAAATGTCAAATTACTTGATAGATGTTCAATTGCAGTATGATTTCAGTTTTTTTATACAGTTATAAGAGTGTGTAGTTTTAGAATGTAGTCTAGTTTTGCTAAAGCTTATGGAACTGTGTTTTATAACTCTGCTGCATGCTGGGTTCTGCATTGTGCATTCTCCCCCAGCATGCAGTTTGCCCCATTTAGCATACATATTAGTTGCAGATGGTGTAGTCTTTATGCATAGTGGGATTAGAAAATATGATTATTAAAAAAAATGTTTCTGGGAAGCAACCAAACTGTGCTTGCAGCAATTTCACTGTCAGTTAAAGTGTATCAGCCCACTCAGTGTGTTCAGTTACAAAAGTACATATGTACACACACAGACACACACAGTGTGGCCCACTACTGCACATTCTTAGTTTGTAATCATTAGACTGCTTTTGCGTTTCTATCCTATAATTTTATCTGTGCAGAATAGAATGGCTAACCTTTTAGATTCAATCCTCTGGACAGATGTGGCAGTGGAATTTCAGGGTCCCTTTGTTGGTGGCTTCGACTCCCATACAGTATATCTGTGAATGTATACAATCTTTCTACCACACAGATTTCTCTGCTCCCAATTCTCCTTCTGTTGCAAAGAAGCTCCAAGTGAAGGACAGGACAGATTAGTGTGTTCATGTCGGTATCAGTCATGAAGGGTGGTGCGATGTACTCAAAAAGGCAAGTTGGAAAAGAGCCTGGCTTTCATCCATCTGGAGGAAGATTAGAAGTCCACCCCTTTTTCTGTGCTATACCTTATCTGAACCTAAAACCTGAGTAGTGCTCTTTTATCAATACGAGTGCATGGCTGAAGACACAGGCTTCCATATTGAAGGGAAGTGTGGTTTGTGTTCTAACACTTTTGTGTCCAACATCAAGAGCCAACATTGTGTAGTGGCTAAAGTGTTCAACTAGCACTTGAGGAATTCAGGTTGTAATTCCTCATTGACCTTGGGCAAGTCAGATTCTTTCAGGCTGACCTACTTCGCAGGGTTATGAGGACAAAGTGGGAAGAGCCATATACACTGCATTGAGTTCATTGAGGAAAGACAGGTATACATGTAATTAATAAATAGTGAGAATGCATATAAACTTTTTTCTGCATGGTGTATATTTCCACTAAGGGTTCTAGAGAAACAGGGAGAGGATCTCCTCTTTATCTTGCATGGGAAACTTGAGTGATTGTCTGATGTCCAGTGATTGCAAGATCTCACAGTTTCATGAGATTAGTATATCACAGCTAGTGGTGAAAGCTTCTGTTGTTTTAGTCTAAAACCTGAGTTTTAGAACATCTGGGGACCCAAAGTTGGAAACCACTGCTAACTAGTAGAGCTTTAACATCCTCTAATCTAGCAACAAACCCCTTGTTTCACTCCCTATCCCTGGAAAATGGTGGAGCTTGGCTTTGGGGTGAATATATGCAGGACTGGGCTGGGACACATTCAAATTTGCTTTTGGCCTAGCACTTTAAGAAAATTACTTGTGTTGACCTTGGTGGGGAGATAAACCCCTTTTGTGTCTGGTAGTCCATTGGGGCAGAAAGCGCTGGATTCCAGTTCATGTACTTACTTTCTCACTGATTTGGGGTTCTTGATATTAGACTTAGATGTGTTGTGAGTGAGAGGTTTCAGTTGTTGCTTTAAAGTTCAGTTGTGAGTACTGTACTACTTCCTAGTCTGTCTTTTTCATTGTTTCTTCCTGTGTATTTTTGGAAGCTGGCAGGTGCTTTTTCAATAACACTTTAGTGTTCGGATAAATGATTCAAGAAGGATAGATGAAACTTGCTGGCATCCTCATGATAGAAACCTTCCTTGGGCTCATCTCAGGCCCTGGAAAATCCATGTGTCGATCTCTAGCGGGGGGCATGTTTCTCCTTGGTAATGAGGACCATAGAACTGTCACACTAATTGTTTGGCTTAGTAAAAAATATTTGGATCGTCTGGTGTTTTTGTCACCCATCTGAGCATACCCTTTCTCTCCTTCACTAAATCTCATCTGTTTTGTTTCACAAGAGAAGACACTGTCCTTTGGAATGGCTATACCCCCATGCCATGCCACGGTTACTATATTCCCAGGCCAAACGACATGTGGTACTCTTGGCACGGCTACATCCTTAATCTAAACAACATGTGGGTTTCCGTAAGGATTTTGTTGAACTCATGCTATAATACTTTCTTGTTAGAGAGGGATCTCTTTTATTTTTTAAACAGAGAATGGGAGAACCAAAGTGGTAGATCTGTCATTTCAATTTATACCCTTCAAGCTTGGGCCTGCCAGTGTGGAATGAGGCTGGTGTTGCCAAGATTTTAACCTTGGTGGATGTCTTAGCTTCCCCGAAAGCAACTGATGAGATGGGTGATGGAGAGAGAGAATTAACTATGCTAGTTAGGGAATGGAGTGACTTTAGTTCTGAGTCCATTGTGTTCCCTGGGAAGGACCTGATTCACTTTGGCAGGGATACTGGTGGGAACTTTCCACATGCAGAATACTCCAAAGGTACGTCCACGGCAGCAGAGCTTTTACAGCTATTACTGTAATAGCTCAGTTCTTCAAGCAGAGCTGGAAATATAATTTTTTTATTACAACTCGCAGAATTGCGAGGGTTTTAGTTCAAAACAAAAGCAGAAAAGCAGTCTGGGCAGAGGGGCAATTTTGCCTAATCCTAATCCCCTTTAGCAAAATGGGCAGGATTTAGGATTGCTTTTTTAGATAAAAAGCCATATTTCTTTCTTTAGCTCTGTTTCAAAACTGCTTCAATTTAAACTCCTTTAATACTCATTAGCTCCCGTCTTTAGTTGCACAGAATACTACTCTGAATATTCTCGAGATGTAGGGGACTTTAACGCTTTAAAAGAAAACTGGCCTTAGAAGTGCAGTAAGGGTGAAGGAGTTTGTGCCATGGGGCCCTTGCTTAGGTACTGGGGAAGGGAATATAATGTCTTTTGGGCACAGCTGCTTCACGTGCAGGCTTGAAACAGGTTCCCTCTAATTTTGCTGTGATTTAGAAATGTAGAAACTCAAAAACACAACAGATTCAGAGTGAGATTAGGCTGAGGGGTATAGCAATGGGTAGCTCTGTTTTGTTATTGCTAGTTATTTTTCACTGTGTTTATGCATATTGAGAAGAAGGTTCTATGAGGTATAATTGTGGCTTCAGTTTCCATGCCACTATATAACATTCATTACAGACTGTGAATGCTGTTAAAAGCCTTTTTTTCTGATGCTTTTTCTTAGCATTCTTCACCTCTTACCAAAACAAGACTTGTATTTCAGGAAAAAAAAATTAAGCATTTGTAGAACATTACAAGACAAGGCTTACTGTTTCCTACACAATAAGATGTAGCTGGCAGTGTGCTTTGTTATGTAATAAACCTGCGCTTAGAAATGTCCTCTGAATTTTTTTTATATCATGGTTAAATAGGCTCCTGCCAGTGTTTAGTGCAGCAAACCATTTGTGCAGTCCGATTGTATGTTTAATTGCGTGTCTGTTCTGTTGGTTTCCACGAGGGCTTCTTTCAAAACTAATTGTAAATGTAATTACAGTTTCTTTTATGGGGGTTGGATAGTCTGTTAGCAGAGTTCCTGTGAGGTATGAAAAAGTAAATCATAACATGTATTCTGCTTCCAAGTTTTTATTTTGAGCATTTCAAAGTTTTGACCTCTGTCTTGCTAAGAATCTCCCCTGCCTTCTCTTTCTCTGCTGAAATTTGAAGTGGTGCCCTTGGCATATTTGGGCAGAAATGAATTGAGAAAACTTTTTTTAAAAAAAGTAGGCAGAATTCTTTTGGTAATTTAGGTATTCATTGTACGTGATGGCAAATTGCTGTTAATAAATGAGTTACCAGTTGTATTTCTGGTTACATGGTCGTGCCACCAGGAATACAATCAGGATCTTGTTCATTGATATTAATTTGCCACTGTGACTTAAGAGATTTTGCTTGCGCTTAAATAATTACTTGCCTAAAGGATTCTAGGCAACCTAACTGTTACATTTTCTTAAATCATTTTCAGCAGAGCTGTATGATTTTGGATTAATATGCTATAACGGTAGTCTTATGAACTTTGGCACTCTGCAAGTGTGTTAGACGGCAACATCTCTCACACCCCTGTCAGTGTGGCTGCTGACTGGGGAGAATGGGCATTGCGGTCCAATTATTCTGGAAAGCACCAGTATGGAGAAGGCTGATTTCAGTAATATACAATGGTTACTTCTATAGTAATGGAAATAATAGCTTAGTTTAAACTTGTTAAAAGGATATTGCTGTACCTAGAGCCCTTTGTGGATCCTACTTGCTCTACTTAGAGCAGTATGACTCAAGATGATAAAGAGATTATACATAACCCAACAGAGCTCCCTAAACTTTAGCTGCAGGTTTGTAGCTAAGTTGTACAGAGTTATGGTTTCTATAGCAACTATTACTGAAGCCCCTTTGGATGTATACAACATTTCCGTTCTTTTAAAAAGATATCTTTTTTTAAATGCCTTATCACGTCAACTCCTCCTTCTATCCCACATCTTGCTTTCATTCCTCCTACTCCCTTCTCAGCTCTTCATTGCTCTCTTGTTTTCCTACTTTTCCCATCTCCTCCTCGTTCTGCTAAGAGCTTTATACCACCCTTTGTGCTGCCTCCTACTCTTGGAACAGCTGCAATAGGCATGGACTAGAAAATCACTACTTCTATATCAAGTGTTTGTTGTCCTTTGTGGTTATTGTTATAACTATCGGATGCATTTCCGGCATAGCCTGCAAACTGTGCCGTACAATGTTAAGACACAGGTAATCACTGTTAGATAAGACGTTTTCTTTTCCCCCCATGAGACCCATTTTAAAGAAGCTGCAATTTGGCTGCATCCTTTTCTCTTTAATAATTCAACTTCATGCCCTGAGTCAACTTTTTCTCAACCTGGTGCCCTCCAGATGTGTTGGGTTACAGCGTCTGTCATCTTTGTCCAGCACATCTGATAGGGGTTGCCTTCCAGCACATTTGGAAAGCAGCAGTGGGAAAAGCTGGCCTTTATTGTTGGCTAAAAGCAGTAAACACCTCTGAAGATTGATCAGTTTTTGTTGTTGTTGTTGTGTATTCTAGTTCATACTGGCAATCACAAAGGCTAGAAATCCAAATTTGTTTGAAGAGGAACAGCTGAGGTTCCAACAAAAACCTCCTCCCTTGAATAGATCTTAGCGAACTTCAATGGCCTTTGTAACCGAAGCTTGTTTGAGCTACGTTCTGCAGATGTATTTGGTGGGTGTAGTTTCCAATAAACTTAATGTGGCTTACTGCTGAAAGGATGAATATAGGCAAGAATCCTATGATATATGTATGCTGGCAGAAATCAAATGGCATATATTGCTGAAGTGAATTGCCCCTAGGTACGAAGGTAGCAGTGTGGTGTAGTGAATGGACTAGACCTCAGGAGACAGCCTGGCCATGGAAACCCATGCAGGAGGGTGTAAAACCACTCTTTAAATATTTCACTTGCTTTGAAAATCCTGTTAGGGTCGCTATGAGTCAGTTTTGACTTGATGGCACAGAACACACAAGAAGCCGAAGCCTGAATTCCTTGTTTTTTGCCAATTGCATAACTTGGCATGTGAGAGGAAATCCAAGCATGAATTCTTAACTAGTGGCAGTTTACTGTAATGATTTACTCCATATGATTTATGCCAGCATACGTAAGTAATAGGATTCTGGGTATGGTGTTGCAGTACAGTGGTGCCTCGACTTACGACCATAATCCGTTCCAGAAGATGGACGTAACTCGAAATGGTCGTAAGTCGAAGCACCATTTCCCATAGGAATGCATTGAAATGCAATTAATCCGTTCCGGCCGAAGAAAAAAATCACACACACACACACAAAAAATCACTGCAAGACTCATTGGAAACGCGATTAATCCCTTCCGGCCGAAGGGGGGGGGGGGGAGAAAAGCAATCAAGCGTGCAAGACCCATTGGAAATACACAGAAAACAAACGGAGCAGATCGGAAATGCACAGAGAACAAAGGGGGCAGGTCGGAAATGCAAAGAAAACAAAGGAAAAAGCAAGGGAAGCATGCAGGACCCATCAGAAATGGTGAAAAAAACCCAAAAAGCAACCAAACCCCCAAGACCCATCGGAAATGGGGGGAAAAAGGCAAAAAACAAACAACCCCCCAAGACCCATCGGAAATGGGGAACCCCCCCAAAAAGCAACCAAACTCCCCAAGACCCATCGGAAATGGGAGAAAAAAAAGCCAAACAACAAACAAACCCCCCAAAGACCCATCGGAAATGGGGAAAAAAACCCCCAAAAAGCAACCAAACCCCCCAAGACCCATTGGAAAAGGGGAAAAAAACCCAAAAAACCAACCAACCCCCCAAGACCCATCGGAAATGGAGAAAAAACCCCCAAAAAGCAACCAAACCCCCCAAGACCCATCGGAAATGGGGGAAAAAAAGCCAAAAAACAAACAAACCCCCCAAGACCCATCGGAAATGGGGGGGAAAAACCCAAAAAACAAATAAACCCCCCAAGACCCATCGGAAATGGGAAAACCCTAAAAAGCAACCAAACCCCCCAAGACCCATCGGAAATGGGGAAAAAAAACCAACAAACAACCCCCCCAAGACCCATCGGAAATGGGAAAAAACACTCCCAAAAGCAACCAAACCCCCCAAGACCCATTGGAAATGGGGAAAAAAAACACCAACAAACAAACAAACCCCCCAAGACCCATCACAGCACAGAAACATAACCCCCCCCCCCCCAAGCCCAAAACCACGCTGCAAAAACACCCAGAACAGTTTTTAAAAAGCAGAAAACAGCACCTTACCTTACCAGGCAGCCCGAAACCTCCCTGCAAACACACACACACGCTCACTCAGAAGCAGAAGCCAGGCAGTCCCAAGCCTCCTCCGATTGCACACTCTCTAACTGCTGGGGCGAAAGAGCTACAAAGAAGCAGCCTCATCGCCACCTACAGTTAGCAATTTGAATTTCCCGCCTTTTTCCCCTGCCTTTTTCTGTTCGTAAGTGGAAGCTCCGGTCGCAAGTAGAAGCCAAATTTTGCGGCCGGAGCTGGTCGTAACTCGAAATGGTCATAAGTAGGGACGTTCGTAAGTCGAGGCACCACTGTATATGACTTGTTTTGTAGCCATTATTAGCTTTGAGATGTCACCAGCTACTTGAAGCTGGCTTAAATTTTCAGAAGTTTTATTTATTCATTTAAAACCTTTATAGCCTGCCCTATATCACACAATCTCAGAGTGGGTTTCAGAACATGCAGGGTTTCATGCGAAGGGAGTACCATGTGCTTCCTGAATGTTTGAGTTGACTCTTGCAATCTAATCCTAGCCATACTTACATAGAAGCAAGTCTTGGCAAGTTCAGTGGAATTTGCTTCTCAGTATGCTTTTAGTGTCCAGGGCTGTGAAACTATAGCCCTTAAAACATCTATAGCTCTGGATGTCCATCTTGGTAGTAATCATCTATTTGAACAGAACTTCCAGATGCATGGGATTAGGATCGTGGTCATGCTGTGGGCTATTTTTTACAGTTCTAGGAGAAAGACTGCTGTTTAGATGAATTCTAGGGCTCCCCCCCAACACTAGATGCTGATTTTGAATCATGTCCTAGGACAACTAGATTGCAATTTCTATTCATATTTTTTCTGGCAGTAAGTCAAGGGTAGAAAATTTTGTGAAGAACTTTTGGTTTTTACGAATCAACTGTTTCTTAAAACAAATTAGTAGCACAATAAACATGCCTTGGACTTACATGAAGTGAAATCTAAAAACAAAGATATAAACTAACTTTTTTTCAGGTGCCTATCCTTAGGAAGTACACAAATTTGTCAGTGGAGCTCTTCAGGTGTGCTGAAATTAGTATTTGAACATTTCTTACTGAAGTCTATGTGTGTACTACTGTGTTGACAAAGTGTTTGCCAATGAAAATAATTTCTAAATTAATTTGTTATATAATATAATTTGTCTTATATTCCTCACTACATATACTTTACTGATTCGCCACACAACTAAAATATCTCAGTTCGGAGTAGCAGGTATATGAACAACCTTTCAGTGTATGAAAGCTGTTGTCTGGATTATGAAGCCAGCATAAATGTTAAACTGCCATCTATTCATTGACATCATTGTGAAATTTGATAAGACTTTCCTAGGCACTGACAAAGTACCATCACTAACAGAAGGTATTCCATATATCTTTGTTTTCAGGAGGGATGTGTAGGCTGAAGACCTACATATAGATGATTTTCCAATTTACTCTTTTGAAAGCAGATGCCTTATTTCATTCTCCATATATTGCTTCACTAGGAATTTATGGTTTCTGCAGTTAGCTGTGATTCCATAAAGCCTGAAAACTGTGTACAAAACTCCTTCAAAGCTTTAGCTCCATTACTTTACCAGTTGGGGCACTTTGGAGATTTTCCTTTCTCTTCTTGTTAGTACTGTTTTGGCTCTGTCTTCCTTCCCATTTATGCCCTCTAGGCTATCATTGTTGTTCTTAAGCTTCCTAAGTAAAGATGGGTATGTGAGTGAAGACCTTGTACAAAACCCTCCAACAAACAAATAGATCCATTGGCTGTTCTTACTCTTGACAAGGAACTATGGATGTGTGTACCAATGGCGTGTCTTAAGATCCTGGTGTATACATTCTTTAAATGTCTGAAGAATATTCTCTACATCGAACTCATCCGTCCAGTTGCCGAGTCAACAAATCTAAAGAAATACATAGCTTTACTTTGTTTTTACGTAAACTGTCTTGGAAGCATGTTGGAAGGATACTGTGTAGAGTTTTTAAATGAAAAGAACAAACAAATAGTTTATAACAAAAAAGGGAGTCTTCTGACATCTTTAAGACTAAAATATTTATTCAAGTGCAATCTTTAACAGCTATTTGCCACTGACATTTATGCTGGAATATGTAAATAATAGAATTCTGGCCACTATTGATGCAAAGCATTGGGAGAAAACAATTCTCTCCCCAAAGAAGATAAATATATAAATTTTCTTGACAGAAATAACAGTGGGGAGTAGCCAGCATCATAAACATTAATATCTGGGTATTAAGAATTTAAATGAGTAATGTACAGAACAGTTTAAATGAAGAACACAGTGCAATTCCTGCACTTTACCCATTTTATTCATTTGCGCATTTCCAGTGGCTGGATAGCTCAGTGAGTTTGGTTGGGAGTTCATTTCCCTGTTGTGCATCTCGTAAGAGCCAGCCTTTATAGCCTTGGGCAAGCTGCACAATCACAGGTCACTCCCAGAAGAAGGGAATGGTAAACCACTTCTGAATACTCTCTACTTAGAAAACCCTGCAAAGGGTTGCCGTTAGTCAGAATTGACTTGATGGCATGTAATTATTATTACAGAAGAAAGAATGCATATCTTTCATCCACACATCTGCTTGTCAGATTTTTTTTGTTTTTAAAAGTAGCCAGATGTTAGCATCTTTCAATGCCATGCTTCCCCTTTTTGCAGTGAGCAAGGAAGTGAAAGTTCTTTGCACGTTAGCAGACTATTTTAAAAAGAAAAACCTGCAGACTACTAACCTTTGTGGGCTTACTTACACAGCTGTGTCAGTCATGCATTTTTATATTTTGCCAGAATAAAAAATGTAACACATGATATAATGTACCATATGTATCACGATTAACCTCCAGGCAGCTCTTTCCTTTTTTTCTTTCTTTTTTTACATAGAAAGGTAATATTTAACTGAGTGCATTTGCTGGATAGATTACTGATTCATTTTAAGGGTAGATGTTGTGTTTTTTAAATTATATTTTAATTTAAAACCTAATTATTTTTGATAGGTACAATATATTGAGGCAAGATCATTGTTAAAGATGATGGTTTAAAAAATGAACAAATGGCATTTGGCATAAACCTTCTTAAAGTACAGCCCACTTCATTTGAGGCATAGAGTGCACTCTCAGCCTGTAGAAATTTATACATATGCATTTGAAGAAATGGGCTGCAGTCTATAAAAGCTTATGCCATAATAAAAGATTGCTACTCTTTAAGGTGCCACAATATTTTTCCTTGCTTTTGGTGCAGCAGACAAATGGAACTATATCCTTGGAAATATTTAAAAATTATTTGACAAAGATGGAAAAAATAGCAGACAAGTGAAGTTTTACTGAGAAAGGTTTGCTTCTGGTTTCTAGCCAACAATCAATCAGTCATTCAATCAGTAAATAAACCTAATACAAGAAAGCAAAGAAAAACCACTGGACTGTTCCACTGCATGAAAGAACTCAGAGTTTCTGTATTTTCCTTTTTTGTCAGGTACAAATGTTTGGCTCCAGCTGTCCGTATCTGCATTATTCATTTGTTTTGTGTTTATTTGTATTTAACCATTCAGACTTCCAATTTACCAGACTTCTGGTATTGTACTCCTACTATTTCACGTCAACTTACGATGCTCCCAAAGAACCTTTGAGGCTCCACACCACAAAACCTGTGGCCACAGGCCCACTAACTGATGTAATAGGATCATTTAAGACAGAGGGCAATAGATGGAGGATATTTCCTGGCATAATAAGCACATACATTTGCCAAGTTTTAATCCCTAGATTTTATTGAATCTTTGCGAGCAGTGCATTCCTGAATTGTTGGTGGAAGTTTCTTCAAAGCTTCATGAGGTCATTCTTGTATTACAAATACCCTTTGAGTCATCAAGTTACTAAGGTTTAATTTTCCATTAAATTAATGGCAAAAGAGTTGGCGGGCATAGTTAAAATCCAGTGTTGCAAAAGACAACCTTTTCTTCCCCAATAATAGGATAGGACATGCTGAAGGGAATTATCTACAGATCCTCATTTGTTCTATTAAGTACCCATAAAGGGATCGCTGGTTAACTTGGTGAGCACTGTATATCCTTAGTCTGAATTTTTCCATAAGAGAATGAATTGTCACAGGACCTGGATGCTCCTTGAAGAAAGAGCATCTCATATATCCTTATTTAAGATGCCATTTTTGGGTTAGAAGAAGTAGAACAGTGCACTGGGGATTAGAGAGGACTGAGCTGATACACGTTTCTGGAAAAGGTGGTGAAGTCTGCATCTTGGCGTGGACAGGATGACTGGTCAACAGTGGACTTATACGGAGATGACTTGAAGAGGGTGCAAAGGGCTATACCATACCATTCCACATATTGTTCTCTGTGTGGGAACAGGGAATTGCTTGCAAGAGATTTAACAAGACAGCTTTTAAAAACTCTGTCTAGCTCGCCAGTTCTTATGCTGACCTTCAAGTCTCTGTGGTCTTGTGACAATTTTGCGGACTGTGCAGATATTGACTCTACTGACAGTTTCTTCAACAATCTCTTTGCATAAATCCCTAACTAATCCATTACCAGTAGAGTTGTCCATGAAACCTTTTCTCTCTGAAAAGTCTCTCAAACTGATAGTCAACCTACAGATTTTCCCAGATTTGTGTAGGAAACAGAAGTCACTGATATTCCTGTCACTCAAGCCACTTAAGGAAGTGACGTCTTTTATAATATAGTTCTATTTTTATGTGATGTCAAGTTGCCTCTATCTTATAGGGAATGAATGACTGCCAAAATGTCCTATTGTTAACAACTCTGCTCAGCTCTTGCAAACTCAAGGCTGTTCCAAGTATGTCATTCTAGAACCTCTTATAATCAGCAAAGGCACACTCTAGATATATTTAAATGCTGATTGAAATCCAGTTTCAAATGAGACAAGTAACCAGGATCAGAGTGGCTTTCCAAGTCTCTTTCTAGATCAGTTTTTTTTTTTAAAAAAAATACATGCTTCTATTGGGCCAAGAACTATATAGACATTAAGGAAGGGAACTTAACTAAGGGGTAGGGCACATGTTTGTCATGCAGACAATCCTTGGTTTCATTCTGGTTTAGTCCTGGGATGGTGTCCAGGACAGTTACTGCCAATTGTTGTCGGCAGCACTGAGCTAAATGGTTCAGTGATCTGACTCAGTATAAGGCAACTTCCTCTGTGCCTAATAGACATGGGTGCTTCGTATTCATATCCAGGGGATACGAATACAAAGTCCATGTCCATCAGCTTTGTTGTGGTGGAAGTAGTCTGGCTGGTGCTTCCCTGCCTCTCCCCACGGCTGACCACTCCAGCGAGGAGGCGGAAAGGGAAGTCTCCCTGCTCTGCTGCTGAGTGGTCAATTGTGGGGAGAGTCAGGGAAGCACCAGCCGGATTAGTTCCGTGATTGGCGTGATGACGAAGCTGATGGACGTGTGCACTGTGTGGAGCCCGGAGAGTGGACCGGGCTAGTTCTGGGGAGGGAGGGAATGGACCGCCATGGTACCTGTGGTGCCGTGCTTCTGGATATGAATACAAAGCACCCATGTCTAGTGCTCAAGAATCAGAGAAATCTGAAAGAATGTTATAAAGTATTTAGGGGGTTATTAAAGATGTAGCTTTATTAGTCTGTTTCAGCAGGACAAAAGGGAAGTCAAGTTTCCCCTTTGAAACCATCAGATTTATTTAAGCATAAGTTTTTGTTGATTACAATCCACTCCTAGCAAGTCTTCTCAGAATTTGATAGAGGCCCAGGCCACTTCTGTTGTTTGAAGCTTGGTATATGGGGAAAAACAGGACCCCAAAACAGGGTTACAAAAATGTTTGTATTAAATCGGAAGCCTTCCATGAATGTGAGTGGCAGGACAAATGCTCCCCATCCCATGATGGGCTCTGGCCCACACAATAATTCCTCATTGTGTCTCAGGTGATGTGGCTGTTATGAGACGAGGAATACAAGAATTGATTCCTTAACTAGAGGCAAATCACTGTTGAAATTTATGCTGTCTCACCTATACTGGTGTACAATAGTAATTGCATTATCCATCTTATTTCCAATTAAAATAGAGTTTTAAAGAGGATGGTTTTAGTTGGAAACAAATCATGTGCCTTGAGCTAAGCTGGAAAAAAAGATAAAAATTATAAATTATTTCTGCTGCTGCTGCTGCTGCAAATTGCAGCCCAGGAAATTGCCCAGTCCTGCTATACAGTTCCTATAGTTTCAACAGGACAGAGATGGGAAAACTATTGGCCTTCCAGGTCTTTTTGCCTGTGAACCTCGTAAGGGACTGTGGGAAGGAGATGTCCAAGCTTCCCTTTGAAGCTATTGCAAGTTATTGGTGGATTATCCTCCATTTCTTGGTTTGTGTTGCTAACCTCAAGGTCTTGGGCCTTTTTCATCTTCTTTATCTCCTTCACCACTTATTTATTATTTGTCTGGAATTTGTCTGTTGCTCAGTTTGTTTGTAGTATATTCTAAGTGTCTTCTGTTAAGCTTCTAGGCTAACACACTGACAGATAGGTTCATTCTTTGATACTTTTATCTGCCCTCCCCATGACACAGGAACATCTTGTGCAATATATTTATAACGCTTGAGGATTCAGCTGCCTTATAGTAGTAGAAATGTTAACGTAATACTGTACCCATGATAGTGTAGTGGGCAGAGTGATGGATTAGGACTCGGGTGATCTGGGTTCAAATCCTCACTATGTCATGGAATATTACTGATGGAGGGATGGAACTGGTGAAACCACTCCTTAAATATCTCACCTTGAAAGCCCTATTAGTGTCAGTATAAGTTGGTGCTGACTTGGTGGCATATAAGAACAATACTCATGACTACGGGGAGGATTTCTATGACATGTCATATTTTTTCCCCTGCAACCTATATTTGAGCTTATGGGTAGTTTTGGACATGTTTATAAGTAATCTGGTGAGAAAGGTCCGATTAATCATAAACACGTTTGAACTTGCTTATGGGTTCAAATGTAGGTTGCAGAGAAAATGTGAAATGTCATAGAAATCATCCCCCTAAGAGTATGACACTAGAAACGGGTCTTAAATATAATGTACCTGCTAGAAGGAAATGATAACTTGAGTGCTGTGCTGAAGACTTCTCCCATAGGAATTCCAAACATACGCACTGTGCTAGAAAAGAAATTCACTTTAAAAAGTATGTCAAAGGAGGAGAAATTTCACAGAAATTCTCATGAGTAAGATTCAGGATTTTTGTAATTTTGTTCTCTGCTGTTACCCTAATGATATGCTGATCCTTTGAAACATCAGTTGCAACAAGAAAGTATGGAATGCCAAATGCGTTCTATGAATGTCATACCTGAAATGTTGTAAAAGGACATTACAGCAATCCATTGGAGGCATGGACGTTTTGGCAGATTTTCAATGACAAGTGGAAATGACTAAATAAGAGTTAAACAAAGCTTATTTTTCAGCATTGGGGTTAAGTGTTCTGATATATGGAAGTCATAGGAATGGGGATGTTGCCTGTAAATGTCTGCAAGAAGTTTTAAATGCTGATGAAGTGGTCTCAGCTGGAATAACAGGTTGAATGGGACTTTTCCCCCTTACAGGCAACAAAAACTGATGTGGAAGCTGACAGGGTGTATAATCTTGGATTAGAATAAATAGTAATGCCCCAACAAGCAATGAAACAGAACTCATTTTCCATTTTGAAGGAAGAAGACACCACTATCAGGGTGAGAAGGAAGACACTACCATCAGGGCCCAGTGGGTGGGCTGTCTCCCCTTTTCCTGAGCTGGGAGAATCTGAGACCTGCCAGCTCCTCAGTAGACCAGGGTGATGTGCTCTGGGCTGAATGGGTACCTGAGATAGAGAACCTGATCCCTGGGAATCCAGAACCCCCACTGACGTCTCCCCGGGGAGGTGACACCAGAAGAAGACCTGGATGAAGAGGAACGCCCCCTAGAGGAGGGGGGGCAATTGGCTCCTAGGAGCTAGGAGGTATAAAATGGACTCTGGAGGCGGGAAAGAAAGACTGGGAGAAACAGGGACCAAACAGAGCAGACGAGAAAATTCTCTGCAGATGTGATAGTAGAGGAGGTTGAAGAGGAGAGGGACTGGGGAGGTGCCTCAGAGGAAACCCAGGAAGGCTACTAAGTAAAAGTAGAGCCCCCAGAAGAACCAGAGCCCCAGGTGACTGGTGATATGTATACAAAAAAGACTCCTGGACTTGAGGTTATTGTACAACTGAAGAGGAAGAGGCTGAGAGACATCTAAATCCTGATCTTCTTCCCACACTGAGTTACTGTGTGTGTGTGTGTGTGTGTGTGTGTGTGTGTGTGTGTGTGTGTGTGTGTGTGTGTGTGTGTGTGTGTGAACTGGTTACAACCCCAGCAAGACTCTGGAGTAAAAAAAGAGCCAAAAGACAATGCCCAGCTGAGGGACAATGATCCCCCTGTCAGAACTGGGACTGCCAATGTTGCCTTTGTTGCAGTTGTAGAGGCAGTAGATGCAGCTGTAAATTCTGGGAAGATGTGGCGAAGAGACTAGACCTGTTATGATGGCTGAGTGTAATTTTCTACAAACGACCGTGCTTCTGTCCAGCCCAGTGTCTCCATTTCACCTGCAGGGAGTTCTGCAGCAGCAGAAGTTGAACTGGTCTTCAGGTCCCTTCTCCTCATGTCAGACATTAGCTGAGGGCTGAGGAAACAGCATTACACTGCAGAAAGGAGATGGTCTTACAGCATGTGTGTGCATGTGTAAATCGATACATAAAATAGGTAGTTTTTAGAATGTATAGCAGTTTGTTGTCATTGTTGTTACATGCCATCAAGTCATCTTCAACCTACAGTGACCTTATGAATGAGAGATCTCCAAAACACCCTGTCCTCAACAGCTCTGCTCAGTTCTTGTAAACTGAAGCCTGTGGTTTCTTTAGGGAGTCAATCCACCCGTGAGAAAGAGGACGAAATGATCTCATCGTCTGCCCGAGTGCCATCCCCTCTACCCTGAAAAAGAGAGGGAACCTGGGACAACAAGGCAGCTGGGGGAAAGGAAGGAAAAGAAAAAAAGAGGAGAGGCCCCATGTTGGAGAAGAGGGAGGACTGGAAAGAGAAAAGGCCAGAAAGACAGAGAAGGAAAGAGAAGAGGAAGAAAAAGGAGGTGAAGATATAAATAGAGAGGAGAGTGAGATGAGAGGGGACAGAGGAGAAAGAAGAGAGAAAGAGGTGGAGGCTGGGTTAGTAGAGGCCAGGGGAGAGGAGGGGGTCTTACCAGAAGGCTGGGGTTGGATTTGGATGGAGAACTAATGTTGGAAAAACTAAAACGGAAAAACTAATGTTGCCTGTGGAGGGCACTGAAAAGATAAAGAATCAATGCCCTTCCTAAGAAACCATCATATTGCGGAGAGCGGGAAAGGAGGGAGTGGAATAGAAAGATAAGGGAAGAGAGAGAGAGAGAGTCATAGTAGAAGAACAGAGAGGAGGGAGAGGGCAGGATGGAAGACCTCATGTCAGACTGGGACAAGTCTGCTTCCAAGTTGTGGGGAGGCACCTCAAGGGAACGAACCACATGAACCACAGAATGAATTGGAGATGATTCACTGCCCCTATTGCACCTGCCGTTCCCTGGGGACTCAGATGAGATGTTGAAACCTGTGTGAGACTGTATAACAGACACTGAGCCAAGAGACTTTTCAAAGACTAAGGGGACAAACTCTTTCCTGGCTCCATTGGCAAGGGTGGAGACTGTTGGGATGTTTAATGCGGTCAACATTGAGTTTGAGAGTTTTATAATAAAGAATGAAGGTTTGAAGAAAGAAACAGATTCTGTGGCCTCTGTTGACAAGGGTTGGGAGACAAAGAGGGGCAAAAGTGAACTTTCACACCATTTTGTATTTTGTCTTCTAATTTTCCTGTTGCCTTCAGCCTTTCCCAGCATTACTGTCTTTTCCAGGGAATCTTGTCTTCTCATGATGTGTCCAAAGTAAGACAGCCTCGGTTTTGTAATTTTTGTTTCCAGAGATAATTCAGGCTTGATTTGCTCTAGGACCCACTGGCTCATCTTTCTGGCAGTTCAGGGTACACAGTGCTCTCCTACAGCACCATATTGGGAGACACAGGAGGAGTCTCTCCGAAGAGTGGAAAAGCATTGGGAGCACACTTGGGCATTCCCTGGGTAATGATGTATAGCCAGCAAATCCTTCACTTCCTGAAGTGTTGCCCTGGAACAGCACCAAACCCAACCAGTTCATGGAGGCCGATCCCCTGGATAATAGCTGAAGTTGAGGAAATGTTTCTACATGCATCTCAAGTTCTGACTGCTTCTGGTCAAAAATAGTCTGATTGTCTTTACATTTTAATCAATTTTTGATTTTGCCTATATTTCATGTGCATCCATGATTTTGAATTGTGCAGTACTCTGATACGAATAAAGAAGAAAGCACCATATTTCAAACAAATCAGTGTTTTTTTCTTGTCAGCTTTCTTTACTGTCCAGCTTTCAAACCTGTACACGGTGATTGGAAATACAGCAGTGTGGATGATATTGATCTTCGTATCCAGTGACACATTATTACACTTGAGGATCTCTTCTGATTCCTTCATTGCTGTCTTCCTAGCCTCAGCTTTCTCTTGATTTCTTGACTGCAGTCTCACTATTTCAATTTCTTCATTGTCAACAGTAATATTGTGTAGTTCTTCTGTAGTCGTGATTTTTGTTTTTGTTATGTTCAACATGTCTTGCTTTGGCACTTTCTTCTTTCACTCTCACTAAAATTCGTTCCACTCATTGTTCATTTCTACCAGTAAGATGGTGTCATCTGCATATCTTTAATTATTCATGTTTCTTCTACCAGTTTTCACTCCTTCATCTGAATCTAGCCTGGTATATCAGTAGCTTTGTGTGTGTGTTTTTTTTTAATTTCTCTGTAATAATACATCATGATTGTTAATTATTACCCATTACCTATTGACTTGTATTACCCTGTATCTCAGTAAGAAGCTGCTGCTTGTTCCGTTATCCTACTTCTAAAAGAATATATGATAACTGAAGGCATCATTGTTCTATTCTGGAGACTATAATATGGAAAATGCATAATTCGGGACATTATTGGGACTTATATAATGGCCATACATAATTTAGACTATATAATTGGGACATTTCAATAATAAGGAAAAAAAATGGGATATCACAAGCAGAAGCTGTTTTAAATAATAGAGCACCAGCCGCTGTTATAGTTGTCAAAAAAGCTAACTGAATGTAGATGGACTGAGAAGAATGGTTTTTAAATACTTGCTGATGTGGGAAGAAATTTGAAACTCAAGTAAGCAATTGCTATTAATTGATTTGGTCTATAACTTTAATTGGGATCAAGTACTTTAGGTTTAATGTGCTGGAACATTGAAGTGGAAGTAAATACACTTTGTTACTTCTGATTGAAGCTTTCTTCTAGATAGCTAACAAATTCTTAATAACTAATGATTAGTTAAAGGATTTCATTAAATGTAGATTGAACCTAAAATGCCTTTCCCAAGAGTCCTCTTGAGATCTCTAATTTAAGATAAATTTAACTTTCAAGGTTGTGATTAAAAACAAGTCTTAGGTGTGTGCTTTTTTATGGTGAAACAGATTTGTCTCTGGAGACACTTGTCACAGTTGTCGCTTCTACTTTTGAATGCAGCTGTGCTCATTTGGCTAATGAGAAATAACCCAGGACACTTCAAAGTGTTGAAGAACTGTCTTTTATCATAAAGATACTAAATTTGTTCTATTCTAACTATGAATTTTTAAAATTTATTTTAATGTTAATTATGTTAGCACCTTGAATTATATATTGGCTAAAATCCAGTAGTGTAAAGTTACACCATGTAAGACTAATGTTGCCATCAGGCCACAATTATTGTTTAAGAATTAAACGTTTCCAATTCCATTCCCGCCCCCAAGGTTCCCAGACTCTTTTGGGATCCATTTGTCTGGGGAAGCTGTTGGAGTCATTGGGACAATGGGAAGTCTTTTAACTTACATAAAACTACCGCTGAGTGTATGGTTTTATTCACAATAGCAATGCTTGGAAGTCAAAGACTTCCCCCTTGACCCACAACTCTCAGTGGCTTCTCTAGGACGAAAGGATGCCGAGGTTTTTTTTTTATTTTTATCTTTTTTTACTGCAGAATTCTGTCTGGTGGAATTCCTGGTGAATATTGTGGGTTGCAGTCCAAAAAATCTGAAAATATCATCCCTATCTAAAGCCAGTTACTGGTCTCATTTGCAGTGCACCCACTGAATAGTAGGTTAACAGTTGTGCAAGCCTCACTGATTTAATGGGTCTACTCTAGTTGGGTCTTGTAGCGATCACCCCTGGTATGAATATTCAGCAGTGTATTTGCATGTACCAATGAGAGCTGTCGGGAGGCAGAGCCAGAGAAACTAGAAGGGAGGGGGAGTCAGAGTCTAGTCAGTTCAGTCAGAGAGACAGAGAAGAGGGAAGATAGTTTGGGTTTGAGGCAGAGAGAGTGTTTAAGGAGTGATTAGTCAGAGTGTGACCTGTATTAATTAAGATAGAAGAGGTTAAAGTAAAATACTGAAGCTTTGTGTAACTTTAAGAATGTGCTTAAGAACTATTCCTAAAACAACGTGTGATCAATAAACCTGTTTCTGTTTAAAAGTTCAGTACTGAATGGACCTCAGTCTTTCATAGGAAATATAGGTTGATAAAGAGATCAACTGGTGGCAGCGTGTTAACGGGTGTGTTGGGATACTCGTGTGAGCTCTGTGTTTGGTGAACCAAGCAGGGGCCACGGGGTAAACGCCACAGGTCTATAAATAGGATTCAGTCCATTCTGTTGTTTCAGTTCTTCTTTATTTTTCTTCTTGTGTTGCAGCTTGAATTACCTTATAAATTGACCAATTAAAACCATATCTGGAAATTGAGTCATGACAACTGGACTTCTTTCTTATTAGGTTGAAATGTTTCCCTAGTATATCTCTAGTATTATGGTGCTTTGTTCCTTCCATTAGTTGTCTCTCCCTCCTGCCTGTATGCAAGGAGCTCTGGGGGTAAGGTTTCTTGAGGTCTTTTTTCAAGACACACAACAAATCACAACTTTCTTCCAGACTATACATGTCCCAAGCCCTACTGAGGCCTTCACAAATTGACTCACCATGGTTGCAGGGGTATGCCTAGCCCCCTCTCCTCTCTATTTTCTACACATAGATGATCGTGCATCTGCAGAGGAGAGGTTTCTGCTTATGTATAGGCCGTTCATGTTATCATAAATCCTGGGTTCTTGCTCATGTGTCAAGCCTACATGTGAGCAGGAACTTCTCCTCGGCAGATGTGTTGCCTTCCACATAATAGGTGACACCAGAGAGTGGAAGGGTTAGGTGCTCCTCTCAAAATACAGTGCATGTATCCATGCTCTCATAGTTTTTGCAACATTTGTGATGCAGAGAGCTGAAGCTTTGCATTCATTAGCTACAGTTTAGTGTGGCGTCTGAAACCTAAGCATGGTTAATAATAACTATTATTTATTTCATGGAGACACATTGGTTACTCCCTGTGTGGTCCTTGAAGCTGGTGGGATGCCATTTACTTTTCCCTGCTGCTAAGCAGAGTATGTGTATTCATCCATGTACACGCCCATGTATGCACCTCCTTAAACCGACACCAGATATGGCTCTTGGCACCGAAAGGTTGTGCCCTCCTTCTTTACTGAAAGAAGCCGGTTTTAAAAATCTCATTTGAAGTTGGCTGGTTTCAGTAAATAGTAGTTTACAGCTAACCACAATCGTAAGTTCAAATATAGCAGCAAAATTCTGGTTAATTAAAAAAAAAGCAGCAGCTGATCTCATTCTCTTTGTTGCACCAGAAAGAAAGAAGAATGGGAGAAATATGTGACACATAATTTTGTCCAGACAAAGTCTATGCATGAGAGAAAGTAAAGCAAGCCACCATTTTAGTTTTGTCTCTTGAGATCTACCAAACAGTGATTGCTTTGTATAGCATCTAGAGACTGCAAGTATCTTTCATGCTTGTTAAACTGGAGAAGGAATGTTTTTCTTTAGTCTGGTGTGGCTGGTGCTCATTCTTCTCTCCAAAATACTATAATAATGAGCAAAGTTTCTTTCTCATCAGTGTTTCTGGGCTTTCTATGAAGTTGTGATGTTTTTGTACATGTTTCAGCTTGTGGTACCTGTAGAACAAGAATTTCTTCTTCCCTTCCTATAACTTTTGTCAAACTTGGATCAAAACTTCAACAAATGATGAGTGTTCTATATGGTGGGTAGAGGGTGGACTACAGCTCCCCAAATTCTCCAACCATTGTGATGAACAACAATCAGTCTGAGACGTTTCTTTTACAAGGTCATCCAGTACAATTACTGCAGAGCCCATTGCTCACTAGTCAGTCATCCAGGAATGATAAATAAGAATCGTGATGTGATAGTGATGCTGATATATTTTAATTTGGTGACTCAGATTTGAACATGCCAAATTAGAAAAACAGGATCTTCCTCATGACAACTGACTGTGACCTGCCTACTACTTTCCCAGAGCAGTGCTGTGTAACAGGTCAGGCTGGATAAGTAGCAAGTGGCTGGCTCGTTGTAGCTTAATTGTTCTGTTGGATGTACTTGGAGACAAAGAAAAAAAAAGAAAAGAAGCACTTTCTGTTTGGTTGGGAAAGCTGCTACAATTTTGCATTTTGTTTTCAGTTTGGTTAACGAGTTAGGTCCAGACGAAATTTGTGGTTCATTATGCTTTAATTCATTTTAAAAAATTGACGTTAATCATAATCGTCTTGAGTCCCACTGATTTGAAAAGGCTAGACTATGACTAACAGTGCAGTTCTGTGTCTGTCTATGTCAGAAATAGGCCTTGTTGAATCAATGGAACTTATTTCTAGGTATGTGTACATAGAACTTCATCCTCCTCCTGCAGTCCTGAACACAAAGCCCATTTGAGCACTCTGGGATTTACTGCTGAAGAAACTAGCCTAGTAGAGTGCAAGAGGTTTAGATCCAGGTCAGTGAGCTAGATCCAAATTTTGGCATGTGCAGTGGGACTGGTAGAAGCAGGCCTCCCTTTGTCCCTCCCCACAACATCCCCTTCTGTTCCCCCCAGCTGCTGAGTGGGGAGGGACCATGCTAAATGAAGCTGTGCTGTAAGGGGCAGAAGGGGAAAGAAGGAACCCCCCCAGACTGGGCAATGACAGTGTGTGGAGGGGAGTACTGGAGGGGCTGTGATGGAGATGAAGAGATGGGAATTCTCCATCTGCATACCACCCCCCACCCCCATAGATACATAAATATGTATATAACTCAAGGTATTTTATTTTGGTGACTCAGCGCTAACATGCGCTGGATTATGGAGAAAGCCAGAGAGTTCCAGAAAAACATCTACTTCTGCTTCATTGACTACGCAAAAGCCTTTGACTGTGTGGACCACAACAAACTATGGCAAGTTCTTAAAGAAATGGGAGTGCCTGACCACCTTATCTACCTCCTGAGAAATCTATATGTGGGACAGGAAGCAACAGTTAGAACTGGATATGGAACAAGTGATTGGTTCAAAATTGGGAAAGGCGTACGACAAGGCTGTATATTGTCTCCCTGCTTATTTAACTTCTATGCAGAATACATCATGCGAAAGGCTGGACTGGATGAATCCCAAGCCGGAATTAAGACTGCCGGAAGAAATATCAACTACGTCCGATATGCAGATGACACCACTCTGATGGCAGAAAGTGAGGAGGAATTAAAGAACCTCTTAATGAGGGTGAAAGAGGAGAGCGCCAAAAATGGTCTGAAGCTCAACATCAAAAAAACTAAGATCATGGCCACTGGTCCCATCACCTCCTGGCAAATAGAAAGGGAAGCTATGGAGGCAGTGACAGATTTTACTTTCCTGGGCTCCATGATCACTGCAGATGGTGACAACAGCCACGAAATTAAAAGATGCCTGGTTTTTGGGAGGAAAGCGACGAGAAACCTAGATAGCATCTTAAAAAGCAGAGACATCACCTTGCCGACAAAGGTCCGCATAGTCAAAGCTATGGTTTTTCCAGTAGTGATGTATGGAAGTGAGAGCTGGACCATAAAGAAGGCTGACCGCCGAATAATTGATGCTTTTGAATTGTGGTGCTGGAGGAGACACTTGAGAGTCCTCTGGATTGCAAGGAGAACAAACCTATCCGTTCTGAAGGAAATTAACCCTGAGTGCTCACTGGAAGGACAGATCCTGAAGCTGAGGCTCCAATACTTTGGCCATCTCATGAGAAGAGAAGACTCCCTGGAAAAGACCCTGATGTTGGGAAAGTGTGAAGGCAAGAGGAGAAGGGGATGTCAGAGGACGAGATGGTTGGACATTGTCATCGAAGCGACCAAAATGAATTTGACCCAACTCCGGGACGCAGTGGAAGACAGGAGGGCCTGGTGCGCTCTGGTCCATGGGGTCACGAAGAGTCGGACACGACTTAACGACTGAACAACAACAACAATTTTATTTTGAATTCTTTTAAACTCAGGTTTGTAAGTCTTGGATATGTGTCTTGGTATGATTGTTTCATTATAAATGCATGACATAAGAGTGCCCAACTGTGGTCCTCTAGTTGTTTTTGATCTATAGTCTCCAACAGATATTGGGTTAGAATGCACAATAGCGAGGGATTATGGGATTTCTAGTCCAAAAATACCTTGAGAGGAACATTTGCTCATTTCTATGTTAGAGGCTTTGGCGGCAGTTCTAAGTACATTTACCTGGAAGTTAAGTCCCAATGAACTCAAAAGGATACTGCATAGTGTCTACTGTTAGATTTATTTTTTCTCATGCTTAGTACATTGAGCAAAGTGGGATTTACTTCCAGTTAAATATGCTAAAATGTTATGGCCTGTAGTTTTTATGGTGTTGCAGTTAGTCTGTATGTCTCTTCAAAAAAACTTTTAATAGAAAATACTAATATTGGTTTTAAAATTGAATCAGTATAGACTTTAATTTTCAAAGCTATTTTAAAAAAACTTTGGCTACTTTTATGGCCAACATATTGGCAAATGGACATTTAATTTTAATTAATCATGGTGGCTATTTCTTTGTAAATCAGAGGACCATTAGAAAACACTTGAATTCTAAATTTACAGAAGTTGCATTAGTTATATTGACTGAATTCCTCTTGCTTAGCATAAGACAATAAGTTACTTTTAGTTCATTTTTCATGAGTAAATAAAGAGTCCATGCCACATTTCTTGGGTAGGGGCATGCACGCACGCATCAGGCAAGTGTGTGTGTGCATACCACAGCAGGGACTCCTTATTTACCAGTAAGGAACACGCTAAAATTTATGCATTTGCTTATGCTAAACCACAGGATTTCAGACATTGTGGCTCTTCCTGGGCAAGACAGAAGTCCTGCGGATGGGTGCCTCCCTCTCCTTGGGGGGGGGGGGGCTACTATTTCCACTAAGGATGAGGTTTGCAGCTTGGATGTGTCTAGTGATACCTAAAGTAGTAATATTCTCCTGGATTGTCTGTTGTTGCTCTTCCCACACTGCCCTGCTTGATATGCAAATAATTATATATATATATATCAATTGAGAGCTGGTATAGCTCAGTGGGTTGGAGTGGTTGGCTGCAGAGCCAGGAATATGAAGCCCTCACTGTTCATCCTGGGAGAGGGTGCAGCTGAAATTGAGTGTATGTGGCTGACGGTTTTGTGTGCCCTGCCACCTGTGAAGCCTTGAAAAAGCTGCCTGGTCCCTTAATGACCTTTTGTTTCTGTTCATGGGGTTTTCTTGGCAAAGATACTGGAGTGGCTTGCCAGTTCCTGCTCCAGGTGGATCGCGTTTAGTCAGAACTCTCCACTATGACCTGTCCGTCTTGGGTGTCCCTGCACGGCATAGCCCATAGCTTCTCTGAATTACTCAAGCCCCTTCGCCACGACAAGGCAGCAATCCGTGAAGGGTTGCAGTGAGAGCTGGACCATAAAGAAGGCTGACCGCCGAAGAATTGATGCTTTTGAACTGTGGTGCTGGAGGAGACTCTTGAGAGTCCCCTGGACTGCAAGGAGAACAAACCTATCCATTTTGAAGGAAATCAACCCTGAGTGTTCACTGGAAGGACAGATCCTGAAGCTGAGGCTCCAATACTTTGGCCATCTCATGAGAAGAGAAGACTCCCTGGAAAAGACCCTGATGTTGGGAAAGTTTGAAGGCAAGAGGAGAAGGGGACGACAGGATGAGATGGTTGGACAGTGTCATCGAAGCAACCAACATGAATTTGACCCAACTTCGGGAGGCAGTGGAAGACAGGAGGGCCTGGCGTCCTCTGGTCCATGGGGTCACGAAGAGTCGGACACGACTAAACGACTAAACAACAACCCTTAATGACACCAGAAGAGGGGACTGGTGATCGGCCAGTTCTGAGAACCTTTTCTCTAGAAAACCCTGGGAGAGTCACCGTAAGTTGGAATTAATTGTTGGCCCATTATTATTCTTGTTGTTAGATTGACTGAGTATCATTCCCCAGAGTGAAATGCAAGATATTTCTGAACTTGCAACTATTTAAACTTTTTTTCTCTTTCCCCCTCGCCTACCCATCTATTTTTGCCTTCTGTTTTCTTTAGTTTATCCATCTGTTATTTCAGAGTGTATAGTCAGTTTGTACTTATGTAACAGAGCTTATGTAAAAGTCTACAGTATAGGAACATTATTTATAGGACTGTGATGCTGATCTCATTGGAGCTAAACATCATCTACATGTCTGCTTCACAGCTAAGGTTTCTTTTTCATTTCATTTTCATGGTGTGTTAATGCATAATGATACATTTATGCTAGCAAATAAACCTCAGTCTCCAATGGTTCTTGGTCCATTTTATGCAAACAGTTCTCACATCTAACTGTGACTGGGAAACAGAGTGAACCACAGTGACTGAAAAAAGAAGCATGCATTATGAATAGCCTGGACGTGTTATGACGCACTATTATAGAGCTCTAGGTTAGTGAAAGTTAATGAAATGTTATAAATGTATGGCAAGTTACAACAACAAAGAAAACTAGTAAAATCTGGAATCCTATGTATAGCAAGGGAGGTTGAAATATCTCTATATAGCAAGCGAGGTTGAAGTATTCTCTAGTACAGAACAATCTGCACAGGAGGTCCAAGACACCAATGTATCTTTTATGCATTTCAATTACCATCTTCTAATCTGAGCAGTGGCAAAGCAAAATCCTGTAGCTTTTATCTAAAATAACTAACATCCATAGTATTGTGACACTTGTATACATAACGGAGAAATTGTGCTGTATTTTGGCAGTGATATATTTAACATTCTATCACAATGATGATATGTCTCTGAGACCTTTTTTTGTGGGCCACTTCAAGTCTACTTTGGTGCAGAAAGGTGAGATAAAAAACAAATTAACCTCCTTCACTGTTCGGATTGATCAAGAGTAATGTCAAATTCAACATATTTCCCTTACTCTGGCTGCCCTGCACTGGTTACCTGTCCGTTTCCATGCCAGCTTCAAGGTGATGGTGCTAACTTATAAAGCCCTAAACAGTTTGATACCTGGCAGAATACCTCTTCCCGACGAGATCTGCCCGTCCTATACAATCTTCCCAGGCTGGGCGGTTGAGAGTATTGACCCCGAGATACATCCGGAAAGACAAGACTAGAAACTGGGCCTTCTTGGCGGACGCTCCCTAACTCTGGAATAACCTCCGGCCCGAAATTCGCTTGGCCCCTTCACTGGGAACTTTTAAACGATTGCTAAAAACTTGGTTTTTTAGACAGGCCTTTCAGGACCTTATAACATCCTAATGTAGTGGTTGTCTTAACATTTATATTATCAGTCTTGCTGCCTTGCCTTCATATCATTTTAATTATTTTAAGTTAAATTTTGTTGGTGTATTTGCATTTGATTTTGATTTTATAATTATTATGTTTATTGTTTTAAATTGTTGGTCGATTATATGTTTGTTTAATGTGTAAACTGTCCAGAGTGACCTTGGCAGCCAGATGGGTGATATAAAAATCAAACAAATAAACAAACAAATAAATACTTGTATTGCTTGTTACAGAAAAGTTTTATCATAGGATGCATCTTGGAAAAATGGGCAGCCTCTTAGTTGTCAGTCAGAGCTTACATCATGGTTTGTCCCTTGGCTTCTGAAATAAAAGTCAGCTAGCTTTGCAAATTTATTTCTAGCTACATATATGCCTAATTCTAGATAGCACTCACAAGACATATTTACAAATCTGCTAGAGGAGCTACTTCAGCCAACTATTAACATAATAAAAGGATTGCTGATAGCTACTGGAGTGTAAAATGAATTCTTTACTGTGATAAATGATGGGAAATCAAAATTTATACATAGGCCTAGTGTGACACCCGGTAGGTATAGGCTAGATGCTAAAAATCTATAGTAACCAAAAGTTGATTTTTAAAAAAAATAATGTTTTTAACCTGCCCATCTAGTGGCCATCCACAACTCTGGGCAGCTTACAACATCACATCATGGACATGAAATAAAATTCAGTAATAAACATAAAATTAAAACATTGAACAAAAAACAACCAACCTTATAACTATAAATACAAAATAGCAAATAAAAAAGATGACAGCAGAACAGAAACAATTGAACTTAAAATAATGGGAAGCAATAATTTAAAAAAGCAGAATTAATCCTGTGGAAGGCTGTGGAAGGCCTGTGGTAACGTCTTCTACAGACTTCTATAAGTAGAAGTGTTTCCAGAACTATACTCTATGTTCTTTCTTACACTGGCTTTCTTACACTCCTCCTGTTTGCAGGACTATCCTAGAAACTCCTTGGATAACAACCCACATAAGAACCATAAACCGGTTTCTGACTGTAGTTATAGAAATATTACTTTAAGGAGTAGTTGTGTTGGGCCCACTCTCTCCATAATCTTGATAAGACCGACATCAATACGTGGGAAAATCCTGGGAAAAATAATCAAGCAGCAGATTTGTGAGCACTTAGAAAATAACAAGGTGATTACTAGGGGCCCGCATGGGTTTGTTAAGAACAGGTCATGCCAAACAAATCTTATTGCCTTCTTTGATAAAGTGACTAAATTAGTGGACCAAGGAAACACAGTGGATATAGTATACTTAGACTCCAGTAAGGGATTTGATAAGGCAGACCACAACCTACTTCTGCGTAAGATAGAACAAAGTGGGATAGACAGCGCAACTACCAAATGGATTTGCAGCTGGCTGACCAACCGCACTCAACGTGTGGTCCTCAATGGAACCACATCTACATGGAGGGAAATGTGAAGTGGAGTCCCTCAAGGTTCTGTCTTGGGTCCAGTGCTCTTCAACATCTTCATAAATGACCTGGATGAGGAGATTGAAGGAACAGTCATCAAATTTGCTGATGACACAAAGCTGGGGGGAATAGCTAATACTTTGGAAGATAGACTCAACATTCAGAAAGATCTAGATGGACTTGAACATTGGGCTCTATCCAATAAGATGCAGTTCAGTGGTGGGAAAAGTAAGGTCCTGCACTTAGGCAGGAGAAACCAGATGCACAGGTACAGGATAGGTGGTACCTGGCTTGACAGTAGTACCTGTGAGAGGGATTGAGGTGTCCTGGTGGACCACCGCCTAAGGATGAGTCTGCAGTGTGCTGCAGCTGCCAAGAAAGCCAACACAGTCCTAGGCTGCATCAACAGGGGGGATAGAACCAAGGTCACGGGAAGTGATCGTACAACTCTATACCTCTCTGGTGAGGCTGCACTTGGAGTGCTGTGTCGAGTTCTGGTCACCACAATACAAAAAAGACGCTGAGGCCCTGGAAGGGGTGCAGAGAAGAGCAACAAAGATGATAAGGGGATTGGAGGCTAAATCCTATGAAGAACGACTAAAAGAACTAGGTATGACTGAGGGGCGACATGATAGCAGTCTTCCAATATCTGCAGGGTTGCCACAGGGAAGAGGGCATCAATTTATTTTCCATTGCACCTGAGGGTAGGAGAAGAACCAATGGATGGAAACTCGTCAGAGGGAGATCCAACCTGGAAATAAGGAGGAAATTCCTGACGGTGAGAACCATTAAGCAGTGGAGCAGCTTGCCTCCCAATGTTGTGGGTGCCCCATCGCTGGAGGTTTTCAAGAAAAGATTGGAGAGCCATCTGTCCGGGATGGTTTGAGGTCTGGGATGGTATGAGGTCTCCTCCCTTGGGCAGGGGGTTGGACTAGAAGACCTCCAAGGTCCCTTCCAACCCTATGAGGATTCTATGAAGATTCCAAGATCAGTACTAGAATCAATGCTCTCAATTTATCCTGTTACTTCTGAACTATCAGCTTTTGTACTAGCTGGCCAAAGTGCATCCATGTTCTGCTTCTTTGTATGTGGGGTAGGTAGGTGGATTTGGAAAACTGAAACCGTAAACAACTTTAGAAAACTACTGCATGTTTATATTGACTGGGATAATTCCAAAAGCCTAGGCAAAATGACAAATGAACAAAAAAGAAATTGTGTTCTACATTAAGTGTAGAAAATTGAGCCAATGAGAACTGGATGAAAACATTTTTAAAAGTGTAGTATTTTGAGACTGTGTTTCCCCTGTGAACATCAAAGTAGGTTCAGATGATTGCCTTTACTAGGTAGCATCTGGTAAATATGCTATACAAAAATTCTGGTTTTTGTAACAACTCATTGGGTAAAAAGCAAAGGCCAATTTTATGTTGCCAAGGACAGAAACATAATAAAATGTGAGTCCAAGAATTATTTCAGAGACCACCAAGGAAGAATAAATTAAAACACGTTTTGATAGTTTTGCCTATATGGGAAGTGATCATTTGTTTAGAAAAATTTGGTTCTGGTTTCTTCCATATTTGGTTTCTCACTTGTTAATTAGGAATGCATTACTAGCTGTTTTGCAACTCTTTCCTTGAGAATCTATTAATATACTGTACATCAGAAAGTAGTTTTATAGCAAAATACAGTCAATATGGTTGCTGCAGTTTCAACAAGTGTTGCAGGATGATGGTTTTTTCAACATCCTTTCGAACTGTTCCATTTTTGTAAATGCTAATTAGTGGGTCAGTTGTTTTCTCCTTTTCAGCAAAATGATTTCTGGACAATGGAACCAATCACTTTGGGAGGTGGTGAGCGCTCCAACACTGGAAGCATTCAAGAGAAAATTGGACAATCATCTGTCAGATCTGCTTTGATTTGGATTCCTGCACTGAGCAGAGGGTTGGATTTGATGGCCTTGTAAGCCCCTTCCATCTCAATTATTCTATGATTCTATGAATGAAACAATGCAGCATATGCATTTGCTGAGGTCCTCATAATGGCCAAAATCCCATTGCTTAGTGTAGTACATTGCAGTAGAGTAGGACCATTGAATCAATGGAGATTTGATGAATCAACTGTTCCATAAGATCCATTAATTCAAATGAGCCTACTCTAATTTATTGTGCTAAGGTACATTGTACTTAGAGTATGCCTATTTGAATCAATGGAACTTATGGAGCAGTTGACTCTCCAAATCCCACAGATTCATTGGTATACTCTAGTGTTATTTACTAGGAAAAGCAACAAGATTATGATAATTCTATGGCTTGGATAAAATTTAAAAAGAACCAGACGCTCACCTAAACCAGCCCTCTGGCAGTGCAGGAAACCCACCACTAAAGTATCCCTGACAGATGGCCATCCAACCTCTGTTTAAAAACCTGCAAATAAAGAGAGTCTAGCATTAGCTGAGGTAGTCCATTCCACTGTCTTCACAGCTCTTGCTGTTAAAAAGCTCTTCCTAAGATTTAGTCAGAATTGTATTACTTGTAGTTAGAATTTATTGGTTTGGTTCCTTCTCTCTGGAACAAGCAATTTTACAGTCTGGAAACAGAGACTGGATCCATAGCCCTGTTCAGCCATGGAGAATTCCAGTTAGCCCACCACATAGCCCTGCCCCAAAACTATGGGTAACATTTTCCTTCTCCCAGTATTCTTACGCATGGTACAAATGTCTCCAAATGGATGGTTACGCCCAGGCACTCCTCAGTATCTATGCAAGCCAGAATCTTGCTTCCTGCTTGCAAGATAAGCAAAAGAGGCATTTTGCATCCCCATGTGTTATTCTCTCAATTTGACACACCAGCTAAAACCTAAGAATATTAACAGTGCAAGATTTCCCATCAAAAACAATATCTTAATCTTTCTTACTGCCTGGTATGTGACTGTAGAAAGTGTACACAGGCAGGATTTTTCTCTCTGCGTTTATTCCAGTTTTTCCTTGGTGGGCAGCAGAAGCACTTCCAGAGTAATGTCTGAGACAACAGAACGGTTATACCATCAAAATGTCTGTTTCAAATCTTCTTTTCCCATGGTTAGATTAAAGTCTTGAAATTTGTGGGAGGGATAGTTATATGAGACAGGAGATTTATCTATAAAATGCGTCTGGACTGGTATGTATTTCAAGGGCAGACATCCTACCTTCCTTTCTTATCTACTAAAGATCCCTTTGTCTGCAGAAAGCTGTGGGCTTTTCCTCTGAACCGCACACCACAGAAATTAAGAAGCAATTATTGGAACTCCCTTTGCTGGAAAATCGCAATGGTGGGTAGAAACATCTATCCACCAGACCTTTGACAAGGATGCTGAAGAATAATTTGGTCTTGATAATCCCAGTCTCTGTGAAATTGGATGAGGATACAGTTCCCATGAAAGCTTTCTGCCTTTATTTCTTTCCATCTGTAAATTTGCTATGTTGTCAGGCACCAGTTTGTACATTAAAGTGTTAGCAGTGTTTTTGAAGGATGTGCCAACTAAACACCTTTTGTGGTTTCATATCATCTTTGGAACTCCTACTCAGAAAGGTACAGGATTCTTACAAGGAGTGTTTTGTTCTTTCTACCATATGTGTGGATCACAAGAAATTATAGGTTGTTCTGAAAGAAATAAGCTTGCCTCTGCACTTGATTGCCCTGATGCATAACTTGTATTATGGACAAGAAGCTGCTGTTAGAACAGAATATGGAGAGACAGAATGGTTTCCTATAGGCAAAGGTGTCAGACAAGGATGTATTTTATCCCCTGTTCAATCTGTATGCAAAATATATGATACGGAAAGCCAGACTTGATTAAGATGAAGGAGTGAAAACTGGTGGAAAAAACATCAATAATTTAAGATATACAGATAATACCATCTTACTAGCAGAAAGCAGCAATGATAAGATGGCTTCAGACGTCTTTTAGTGAAAATAAAGGAAGAAGGTTCCATAGTACGACTGCAGCTGAACATAAGGAAGACTAAAATCATGACTACAGAAGAACTACACAACTTTAATGTTGACAATGAAATTGAAATGGTTAGAGATTTTTGTATCCCATGTTTCAACCATCAATCCAAATGGAAACTGCAGCCATGGAATCAGAAGAAGACTGAGACTAGGAAGACAGCAATGAAGGAACTAGAAAAGATAATCAAGAGTTCAGTCATCAATCCAAATGAAGACTGCAGCCAAGAAATCAGAAGACTGAGACTCAGGAGAGCAACAGTGAAGGAATTAGAATTAGAGTGTAAGAATGTGTCACTGGACACGAAGACCAAGATCATCCACACTCTTGTATTTCTGATCACCATGTATAGGTGTGAAAGTGGGACAGTAAAACGGGAAAAAAATCCTTTGAAATATGGTGCTGGAGGAGAGCTTTGTGGATACCCTGGACTGCCAGAAAGATGAACAAGTGGGTCCTAGATCAAATCAAGCCTGAACTAGCTCTGAAGGCAAAAAAGATGAAACTGAGGCTGTCATGAGAAGACAAAACTCTCTGGAAAAGAAAATAATGCTGGGATATATTGAAGGCAGCAGGAAAAGAGGAAGACGAAATACGAGATGAATTTACTCCCTAAAGCAGTGGTTCCCAAACTTGGGTCCCCAGATGTTCTTGGACTACAGCTCCCAGAAATCCTGGCCAACACAGCTATTATTGAAGGGTTTTGGGTAGAGATGGGGTATTCGTATACGAATACCCCCGCACAGGTGGACATAACGAGGGTCCAGCCCCATGGGGCCGGACAGGCCACTCACCGATCTGCTGCTGCCGCGGGCGCCGCGGAGCCTTCCAGTGGCTCCGAAGATCGCGTTCAGCGAGCCACTCTTCGACTCAGCAGAGAGGTTTGTCGTCCTGCCTCCTGCCAGGAGTGGCGAGCCGAGTGCGATCTTCGGAGCCATTGGAAGGCTCTGTGGTGCCCGCAGCAGCGGCGGATCGGTGAGTGGACCGTCCGGCCCCATGGGGCTGGACCCTTGTTATGTCCACCTGTGCAGGGTATTCATATACGAATACGAATACCCCCATCTCTAGTTTTGGGAGTTGTAGTTCAAGAACATCTAGGGACCCAAGGTTGGGAACAGGGTGGATTTGATTTAAATCACAATTTAAATCACTAGTAAATAAGATTCAATTTAAATCATGATTTTTAAATGTAAAGACTCATCCTTGCTGGTAGTTATAATCTTTAATACAGTGGTGCCTCGCTAGACGATTGCCTCGCAGGACGAGGAAATCGCTAGACGATGCCTTTTTGCGATCGCTACTGCGCTTCGCAAAACGATGGTCTCCTATAGGGAATTTTCGCTAGACGATGAGGTTTCCCCATAGGAATGCGCTGACTAGTGGTCAAAAGCTGTCAGTGCATTCCGACGAGGACCCGCGCTCGCTAGACGATGTTTCCCTATGGGAGATTTTCGCAAGACGACTGAGTTTTCCCTTGGAACGCATTGAAGAGATTTCAATGCATTCCAATGGGAAAACGTGCTTCGCTAGACGATGTTTTCGCTAGACAGTGATCTTCGCGGAACGGATTAACATCGTCTAGCGAGGCACCACTGTATTTGCAACCAGATGAAGGTTTCATGTTTAGAATAATAAACTGTTAGATTAGTAAAACAGCTATATCAGAACAGATTGTAGTTTAATAGGTTAGTCACTCATATTTGGAGAACTACTTGAATTGTTTTATTTAATTAAAACAATAACATAGCATACATATTCTTGTATTTGCTTAAACATCAATGTGTTCATTGATTATACACAGATTTTCAGAACAACAATGGGATTAAGGTCTTTTCCTGAACTTTGTTCATTTTATAGCATTTTTACTGTGAAAAAGTGCATGTTATCTCAGCTTGGATAACTTGGATTAATTGAATTAGGTTACCAAAAATGTAAATATTGCATGAATATACAAACGGCTTCATGCTACATAACTAAGTTCTATTTCACGCTGAATAATCTTTGAACTAAAATGTATCTTAAATAGAAAACTATATTTAGATAGATTTTTCCTCCAAAAGCATTTCATTAAAATAAATTTGATTTAAATAAAAAATCAAATTTAAATAAAAAAATCCTTTTAAATTTTTTTAAAAAATTGCTCAAGAACTGAACAATGTTGTTGAAGACAGGGCATTTTGGAGATTGTTCATTCATAAGATTACCATAAGTTGGAGATGACTTTCCAGCACATTACTACGACTACTACGACTACTACTACTGTTCATTTAATTTAATATTGGTTCAATGATATACCGTTTTTCCTTTTAGTGGTTTCTGTCCTTCAGAACCTCTTGATGTCAAAGTTCATTTCATTTTGGAAAAATGTTATGTATTGTTGTTAAGATTCTGACTGCATTTAGCAAATAGCAGACATGTGTTCTGGTTTTCTTTTGGGTCTGTACAGTGGTGCCTCGACTTACGGAATTAATCCGTATTGGAACGGTGGCCGCAACTCGAAATTTTCGTAAGTTGAAGCACCATTTCCCGTAGGAATGCATTGAAAACCGATTAATCCATTCCAGCCAACGAAAAAAAAAAAAAAAAAAGAAAGAAAGAAAGAAAGAAAAAGAAAAGAAAGAAAATAAACAGAGCAAGTCCCACGCTGGGACTGCAAAAAACCAAAAACAAAACAAACAAAAAAATCCAAAAATAAACATTGGAGCAAGTCCCACGCTTGGACTGCAAAAAAAAAAAACAAAAACACACACACCAAAAAACAAAACAACACAGAAACATAACCCCCCCAGCCCAAACCTACCCTCCAAAACCCACCCAGAACAACTTTTTTTAAAAAAGGAGCACCTTACCCGTCCGAAGCCTCCTCAGCCTCCCGGGCTTCCACTGCTGCTGTGACCGCCACCGCCGGGAGGCTTGAGCCTGGCCGGGGTGCTTCGATCGCTCGCCTCCCGGCTCGCCTCCCGCTTGCTCCGCGCCACCCTCCGTGGGCCGATGGCCGGAAATTCAAATGGCGGAGGGCGGCGAGGAGTGAGCGGGAGGCGAGCCGGGAGGCAAGCGGCCGAAGAAACCCGGCCAGCTCAAGCCTCCCGGCGCTGGGCGACCGCTGCCTCCGCCGCGGCCAGGGGCCAGCGGCCGAAGAAACCCGGCCAGCTCAAGCCTCCCGGCGCTGGGCGACCGCTGCCTCCGCCGCGGCCGGGGGCCAGCGGCCGAAGAAACCCGGCCAGCTCAAGCCTCCCGGCGCTGGGCGACCGCTGCCTCCGCCGCGGCCGGGGGCGAGCGGCCGAAGAAACCCGGCCAGCTCAAGCCTCCCGGCGCTGGGCGACCGCTGCCTCCGCCGCGGCCGGGGGCGAGCGGCCGAAGAAACCCGGCCAGCTCAAGCCTCCCGGCGCTGGGCGACCGCTGCCTCCGTCGCGGCCGGGGGCGAGCGGCCGAAGAAACCCGGCCAGCTCAAGCCTCCCGGCGCTGGGCGACCGCTGCCTCCGTCGCGGCCGGGGGCGAGCGGCCGAAGAAACCCGGCCAGCTCAAGCCTCCCGGCGCTGGGCGACCGCTGCCTCCGCCGCGGCCGGGGGCCAGCGGCCGAAGAAACCCAGCCAGCTCAAGCCTCCCGGCGCTGGGCGACCGCTGCCTCCGCCGGGGGCGAGCGGCCGAAGAAACCCGGCCAGCTCAAGCCTCCCGGCGCTGGGTCACCGCTGCCTCCGGCGGCGGCGGTCGCAGCGGCGCTGGAAGCCCGGGAGGCTGAGCCTCCCTTTTCCTAACCGTTCGGGCGAAGAAGCAGCCTCTTCGCCACCAACGGTTTGAATTTCCCGCCCTTTTCCCCTGCCTTTTTTCTTTCGTAAGTGGAAGCTCCGGCCGCAAGTCGAAGCAAAATTTTGCGGCCGGAGCTTTTTGTAAGTTGAAATTTTCGTAAGTAGGGACGTCTGTAAGTCGAGGCACCACTGTATTAGGAAGAAATAAAAAACTCAGAGGCTGAAGAAAGCAATGAAAGAATATGACATTTTAAGGACTGGCACACTTTAATCATTTCTTGACTACTTTATTTCACTCAGTTTCTATGCTTCCCATTCCTAAGGTTTCCTTAAATTTAAAGAAATAATAATAATGTCTCATTAGTTCTCTCTCTCTCTCTCTCTCTCCCCCCCCCCCCCAATTTAAATGAGTAATGCAGTGTACATCTTGGCAGGGTTGCTGTACTTTTAAAATCTTTGTGCCATGCATTCTTCAGCAGTTGCTACTTTTTTGGCAAAGAAAAAAAATGACCATGTTGGTCCTGGGTAATAAGAAATGGCTAAACATGAGAGGATATCTTCCTTTTGTCTTTTAAAAAGTTAGCCTGTCTCAATTTTGGTTGAAATGTGGTGCTTTCCCCCTCAGCTTTCTGGGGAAACAACAAACAATAATATAATATCCAATGTTTGTGATTCTATACTGAAAGGTTAGATTAACTGCTTTTAGAGTGCAAAATGTTTCTAGCCTGTCTAATGTTCGCATAGGCTTATTGAAATGTATTTTCACAGACTAGGTTCAAGGTCAAAATTGGTTCTGATAGTTAGGGGGGAAATAGTATACTCATATACTACCACTGAGTTCAAGTCAGTGTATAGGATTTTATTTTGACAACACTCCTGTGACATAGACTGGGTGGAGAAATGGCAACTAGTTGAAGGTCACCTCCAGAGCTTCATGGTTAAGTGAGGATTTGATCCTGTTTCTAAAATGACACTCATCATTTCATGGCTGAAATGAAACAGGCTTTGCTTACAGTGGGATGAGTTCTTTTCTGAAGAATTACCCTATTTATCTTACCCTAGGGGATAGATTCTTTGCTAATTCTGAATTCTAAATCCATCTGCAAGATTGCTTCTCATTCTCTTCAAGTGGTGAAGAAAGCAGAAGTGCTTGCAGGAGTGTCCTCTTGAAATGTTTTTCTCTTTCCTCCCGAGAAGAGCGAAATCAGTTCCTTTAACTATCATTGCTACAGGATGAAAGATCTCCCTAGGCCAGCTGTTGTGCTCACCTTTTGACACACACTACAGAAATCCCCAGTGCCTGATGATGGCTATATTGTTAAGATTCTACGTTCCCCTTTCCCTCACAAGGAGAAAGTACCTTCCTCATACAGTGATTCTCTGACAAAATAAGTGACTCCAGAATTTTTTTAATGCTACGTGTGCTGCAGATAAAGGAAAAGATCAGTTACATTCATGTTGTGTTAACTTAAAAAGAATGCTGTCTCTACTATGCTGCACTATACATACAATTTTAACCCCTAGCTCTTAAATCAGATGTGATTGAGATGGCCCTTTTTCTCTTCCCCCATCCCACTTTCCTTCAGTATGATAGCCTTGTCACTGTTGGTGCCTGAAAGTCTAGTTCTGTGGCTAGCTTGTCCCCTCAGGAATATTTCACCCCCCCCCCCTCCTGCCATCAATCTGAAAAACCGATGAAAAATGAAGGTCATAAGGGGGATGTAAACAACAAAGACACTTCCTTCATATTATCTCTCTTTACTTCCTAAACAGCAAAGTATCATTTTATTTGTTCTGTTTACTTTGTGTTGTAGGTGAAATTCTGGTTCCATTGAATTTAGTGTGTGTTTGGCTACTACTAGAACAGAAAAATGGAGGTGATTTTTCACATGCTGCATATTTAAAATACTCGATTCATTACCATGAAATATAGTGATGGACACATGGGATTACATTTATGGAAGATAAATGTGTGCTATGACTGGCTTACTAGTTATGGGGGCCACATATAAATTCCAGTATTGCTATATGTCCTAGTTGGTGGCCACATGAGTGGGAGGGGAGTATTACCCTCATGTCCTTCTTTTGATTTTATGTCAGGGATCTATCTGGTCAGCCACTTTGGGAAAAATGTTCAACTAGGTGGACTTTTTGCTTGATTCCAGAAAGGCGACTTTGTATGTTCTCATAGAATACTGGGAATGATAATACAGTGAATGTTAGCTTTTTCCTAACCCTAAATTAAAGGAAATAAATTGTAACTTTGAGTATAAGCCTACATTCTGAAATTCTGAATTATATGCCATCTATTAGGGTGTTGTTGTTGTTGTTGTTGTTTTTGCTGCTGCTGCTCCTGCTGTTATGTTCCATTGTGCCTCTTGTGTGTGAAACCTGGTCTTTGGTTACAAAATGACATAGTTAAGGTTTGTTCTGAACTGCGAAGGTACATCAGCTTAGTAAGACATTTATGGTAAATTTAGGCAACTTGTTTAAATTTTTGCTGTGTGATATTGTGAACCATGTGAAAAGGGGTTGTCAGCAGACTTCTTACCTACATTGTTAAGTTAGGTATCCCTTAGGGATTTTTTGTATTTTTTTTTATTTCGGATTCTTTGGGAGCTTGCCTCTTTTATTTTTGTATTTTGTTTACTGGTCCTTTCATTTTACACAAAAGAGAAAATTATTTTGGGTTTCCCATGCACGTTTCTCCCTTTGTGTTTTCTGGCACTCCAAAAGCTTAAAAAAATCTCTTTAAAACTAATTGAGAAAGCAGAATCAAACAAAACAGTCCCCAAAGCCCCATTAAAATATACACCTTTAACAGAATAAACACACAGTGAATGAACCAAATAACAATGTTAAAAAATTAGTCAAACAGGGAAAGCCTACCCAAGGAGGGAAATAGATATATTTTTTTAAAAAACCAGCCAACTTCCCCTCCAAAAACCAAGAAAAACAAGCAAATAAAAGCAAAAAATACAATTGAAGCTCCACGAAGCAAAGCTATTACAATATAAGGAGATTTTTCTCCCCTCCCCCCCAAACATGATGCCTTTTCTTCCCTTCTTTGGCTCCAGTGGGCAGCATTAGGCAAGCCAGGAAACATCTAAAATAAATCAAGAAAGGAAAGTGCATACCCCCGTTAAAAAATTGCTACCACCATCAGAATTGTACAGGGGAAAAAATTCCAAGGGGACACACTGGCGCAGGCAGGCTGCCTGGCAGCAGCAAAAATAATCTAAAGAAATGGGCAAAAATCCTTACCACCAATCAAGAGAATAAGCCAAAAGAGGAAAGGCTCCAAGACGGAGGCACAGCAGGCAGGCAGTAATCTAAGATGAAGGGTATCAGGAGCTCAGTGCACAGTAATCCTACAAGGAAGCCTAAAGCAAAGAGCACTCCTCAGTGGGCTGCGGGGCCACATTCAAAATTCCCACTCTCACCAGTTCTTCTGATTGACTGCTGACGGGCTTCACAGTGCTATTAAATGAAATATTTCTGAGGCGATTTGACAGGAAAAGAGGTAAAAGGTCTCTGAAAGTTGTGTTAAACTGTGAGGCTTGCCCTCATGAATGTGTGCAGCCCTGGAATTATCACTTTTCAGCTGGGCCATGTGGACCTACAAAATCATAGCTGCTGAGTTCTGTGGGATTTACTCTGATTGGGTTGGGCTGCATGATTCCAAACTACCGTGCAAGATTTTAAAATGAAGTTAGGATTTCATTTTCTGTCTTCATCTTCTTTCTGTAGATGTGGCAAATTATTTTTCCGTTAAGAATGCCTAACTTGTGTGATGAAAAGGTTAGGAATTTTATTTATTTATTTATTTATTTATTTATTTATTTATTTATTTATTTATTGGATTTCTATACCACTCAATTAGTGACGAACACTACTCCTGGCAGTGTACATAGTAAAACAAGCAAACCCCAACCACTCCACCCACAACAATGCAATCTAACATAAGAATAACAACAACAAAAAGTCATACCAAAGACAGACCAACAACTAGTCTTATGGTGACAGTCAAGAAAGAAAAAGGAATGAGGGCACAGAGTATTATGGGTACTAAATCTCTACCTATGGAAGTATATTCTTGAAGGAAGTTTTAAAGAGTTCTGCCTTTCCTAGTTTTCTAAATACTTGGAAGGAGGGCCTGAAGCAACTCTAATGGAAATTTATTCCATAGTGATGGGGCCACCACCAAGAAGGCTCGATTCCTTATTGTGACCTTTTTCATTTCTCTCAGTGTGGCCACCTTCAGTAGCAAAGCCTGAGAGGAATGAATGGAACTAAAAGATACCCTTTAAATCATGTGAGTGCTGCTCACTGGCAATACTGCTTGGGAAATTCTGGGAGCAGTAGTCTAAGAATTAAAAAGAACAGAAAAGAAAAAAACTTTCAAGTTTTGACCTACAGTGATTACCCAATCCTGGTGATTTGTGCCAGGATTGAAGAATGGGTTGACTAAGGACTGGCAGATTACTGCACCTCCCTGCCTTTCGTGAGGAGTGTTGCAAGGGGAAGAGCAGTCAGGCACCCTCCATCTGCCAGATGTCTGTCTGTTTCTATCGGTATGAACGCTCTGCTTCAAATGCCAGGTGCCCTTGTGACTGTGAACCTAAGGGGAAGCTCTCTTTGGCCTCCTCCATGGGTTTAGGGAACTCAAGTCTGCTTTAAATCTCTGTGAATTTGGGATGTTTGCAATCTCTTATAAACTGCCTTGACATCCTTCAGTCATATATATATATAAAAGAAATACAAATATTATTCTTATAACCAAATTAAATTCAGGAAATCACCTTCCGTGTCAAGCTGAACTTGATTTTTGTGTGATTCTGAAGAACTGAACTGAAAAATGCTTTAAAACTCCCTCTTTTTTTAGGTGAACAGATGGGGCTTTCAGCTTGACTGAACTTCTTAAAGAATTTTCTCTGCAAATTTCTCATTGCCCGAAGACATGAAACAACCTGATTGCAATAGTGTAATATGGTTCTGTTGCAAACTAAATCCCAGCTTGCATATCAAACTTAGCGCGCGCGGGGGGGGGGGGGGGTGTCTTACAGCCCTGAGGGATGATCTTTGTAAAGAATGACAGAAGTGGATTAATGTAAACTCCCCTCACCCCAAGAAAAAAAATTATTGGCCTCCATGCAAGTTGTTGTGACAGGATTAAAGTCTAAGGACTTGGAATTGTTTATGATGATGGAAATGCCGGCTGTCAGTGAGGAAGAAGGGCTACAAGACCCGGTGATTATTTTCCAGAAAAAAATGCCACATATCTCTAAAAACATAGTAAAATATTTATCAAGGCAACATGCTTTGTAGAAATGTTTAACATTTCTTTTTATAGGTTACAATTCATAAAATATATTTATCCCTTTCATCTGCTTCAGTGTCTGTTATATTGTATCCCATGATTTTTACATGGAACTAATGTGCTATTGCTAACATGCGCTGGATTATGGAGAAAGCCAGAGAGTTCCAGAAAAACATCTACTTCTGCTTCATTGACTACACAAAGGCCTTTGACTGTGTGGACCACAGCAAACTATGGCAAGTTCTTAAAGAAATGGGAGTGCCTGACCACCTTATCCATCTCCTGAGAAATCTATATGTGGGACAGGAAGCAACAGTTAGAACTGGATATGGAACAACTGATTGGTTCAAAATTGGGAAAGGAGTATGACAAGGCTGTATATTGTCCCCCTGCTTATTTAACTTATATGCAGAATACATCATGCGAAAGGCTGGACTGAATGAATCCCAAGCCGGAATTAAGATTGCCGGAAGAAATATCAACAACCTCAGATATGCAGATGATACCACTCTGATGGCAGAAAGTGAGGAGGAATTAAAGAACCTCTTAATGAGAGTGAAAGAGGAGAGCGCAAAAAATGGTCTGAAGCTGAACATCAAAAAAACTAAGATCATGGCCACGGGCCCCATCACCTCATGGCAAATAGAAGGGGAAGATATGGAGGCAGTGACAGAGTTTACCTTCCTGGGCTCCATGATCACTGCAGATGGTGACAGCAGCCACGAAATTAAAAGACACCTGCTTCTTGGGAGGAAAGCAATGAGAAACCTAGACAGCATCTTAAAAAGCAGAGACATCACCTTGCCGACAAAGGTCCGCATAGTCAAAGCGATGGTTTTTCCAGTAGTGATGTATGGAAGTGAGAGCTGGACCATAAAGAAGGCTGACCGCCGAAGAATTGATGCTTTTGAATTGTGGTGCTGGAGGAGACTCTTGAGAGTCCCCTGGACTGCAAGGAGAACAAACCTATCCATTTTGAAGGAAATCAACCCTGAGTGTTCACTGGAAGGACAGATCCTGAAGCTGAGGCTCCAATACTTTGGCCATCTCATGAGAAGAGAAGACTCCCTGGAAAAGACCCTGATGTTGGGAAAGTGTGAAGGCAAGAGGAGAGGGGGACGACAGAGGACGAGATGGTTGGACAGTGTCATCGAAGCGACCAACATGAATTTGACCCAACTCCGGGAGGCAGTGGAAGACAGGAGGGCCTGGAGTGCTCTGGTCCATGGGGTCACGAAGAGTCGGACACGACTAAACGACTAAACAACAAAATGTGCTATTTGGAACTGCCCCCCCTTTATTGTTTTCCTTGGCACTATTTACTGTCTATTGTTTTGTTAAGATTCCTTATTTGGTGGATGAGTAATTAATTTTGATGCTTTATTCCTCAGATGTTTGAAACTAACTTCATTCGTCTCTAAACCTGTAGAGAGAAGATAGAATAGAATGAATGCCTTGTGCATGTATTTTAAAAAATATTGCCATGTTTTTCAGTTAACACAATTCTCAGAATGGTTATATGAGATTAAAATAGAAGAATGCAATACAAATCAAGCAGAAATGCCAAAGAATAAAACTGGAGAGCCAACAAAAATTCCAGACAAAATTCAAATGATGTTAGTAAGTAAAAGTCTTCACCTGATGGTGAATTGAACACTAAAATGGGTTTCCTTGGGAGGGCAATACAGAACCATGGCCTTTTTAGTTGTGGCACTCTGTCTCTGGTTACCTGTGATGATTTTGGTGGTGGGGAGGGGGCTGAATGAACAGCATCTAGGAATGATTTTAGTAAATTCCCTCGCCTCTGGAACAGTCTGCCCCCAGAGATCTGTCTGGCTCCCTCGCTGGGTGTTTTTAAGAGCAAACTTAAGACCTGGCTCTTTAGGCAGGCTTTCCCTCCTGTCATCACTTGAATATTTTTTCCCATCTTGAACTATATTACTACTGTTGTTTTTTATTTTATTACATTGTTTTTATTCTATCTATTATTGTTAGCCGCCCAGAGTAGACTTCGGTCTAGATGGGCGGGGTATAAATTTAATAAATAAATAAATAAATAAATGAGTAGGTTTGTGTGAGAGATGTCTGTCTGTTAAATAGGTCAGGATAAATGTACAAAAAACTTTGGTGCTTAAAAACAACCTTTCAAAGTGCATTTTAAGAAGAATCACAAATCAGTGCAGCTATTTCAGAGCTAGTAACATATGTTGCTTTTACCTGGCTGCAGTCAATGATTTGTCTCCAGCACTTTGAATCAAATGTAGTTTCTAAGAAACTGCCCCAGGTATAAAGCACATTGCAGGGGTACGGTGCTTCTGGAAACAGATGTAGCTGAGGACAAGGTATTTTTGCCAGGGAAGGGCGCTCACTAGCATTCTAGCTTGTGTTGGTGCTTCTGACTACAGAGACCAATTGAGACTTCAGAGACAAAGGCATGGGATGTTCAGAGCAAATGTAACCTTTTCCAGAGTACGCTTAACCTCCCAGGTCAGCCCACCTCTATATCAGGGCGTCTTCACATGTTTCAGAGCTTGGTAATAACATGTTAACAATGTATTTGTTACCCTCAAATTAACATTTTCAGTAACATTTTAAAATTTTGTTATTTCAATCCCTAAATGCTGACAGTTTTAAATTTTTGAGAAATTATATCATTTACTGTATTTTGTTACTTTTGGGGAGTAATGTTTGAGTACATTTGGCCACTTTTAGTTATTTTTCATTAATTCAGATTTTCAAAAATTTAATACTTATATGTCAGTAATGATTAATATGACAAACTAAATTTACATTTTTTCCTGAAAGGATTATCAGTAACAGATTAAATTTCTTCAGTGATTTAATGTTAATGTATTAGCATATAATTCCAAACTGTTTATATTATTATTAATATTTTCTAACAATATGACATATATGCATCACCTGCCATGCAGGTTGTGTGGGCTGTGGCTTTCTTTTGGAAGGGTGAATGGCTATCTGGCTTTGTTTGCTGGGTATTACGTAAGGAACTGCTGGATAGCTCAGTGATTTAGATATCTGGCTGTGGAGCCAGAGATTGGGAGTTTAATTCCCCACTGTGCCTCCTTGATAGAGGGTGGACTTGATGATCCATAGGGTCCCTTGCAGTTCTAAGATGACGATGACGATTCCGATTCCTTGTTTCCCCATCAAACAAAGGCCAGTTTCATTCAACCTTTACCTTTCTAAATAGGATATGGTCTGTGTTAAGATATATAAAATGTAGATATATCCATACTTTGGGTCCCTTGGGAGAAATGCGGCATACAGTATTATTATTATTATTATTATTATTATTATTATTATTATTATTATTATTATTATTATTATTATTATTATTATTATTATTATTATTATTATTATTGTTGTTGTTGTTGTTGTTGTTGTTGTTATTGTTATTATTATTATTGTTGTTGTTGTTGTTGTTAACAACAACAACAACAACAACAACAACAACAACAACAACAACAACAACAACAACAACAACAACAACAACAATAATAATAATAATAATAATAATAATAATAATAATAATAATAATAATAATAAATACTTCGCAGATCTTGAAAATGCAAAAGAGGATACTAAGACCGATTTATACAGGCTACCGGTAAATCTCTAAGCTGTGTATGTCTAATACTCATGACAGTTACGCATGCACTAGTAACATCCCGTATAGATTACTGCAATACGCTGTATGTGGGGCTGCCTTTGAAGACGGTCCGGCGACTGCAACTGGTTCAGAATCGAGCTGCGCAGCTGGTGAGTGGTGGGGCCGCTAGGGGACACATCTAGCCGATTCTGTTTAAATTACATTGGCTACCAGTCGCTGCCCGGGCCCAATTCAAAGTGCTTGTTTTGATGTATAAAGCCCTAAACGGCTTGGGCCCTGGATACCTGAAGGACCGCCTCCTTCCATATGAACCTACCCGGCAATTAAGATCTAGCCAGGGGGCCCTCCTGAAAGAGCCATCCCTCAAGGAGGTAAGAAGTATGGCTTGTAGACAAAGGGCCTTTTCGGAAGCTGCCTCCAGACTATGGAACGCCATCCCGAGTCAGATTCGTCTGGCGCTGACGTTGATGACGCTTCGGCGCCAGGTCAAAACCTTCCTGTTCCAGAAGGTTTTTAATTGAAATAATATCAACTGTGGGTCCTGATGGCAATTTTTAGAGCATTGTATTTTTAATTGTATTTTAATTGTTTTATCTTTTTATTGTATTCAAATTGTTGTAAGCCTCCCAGAGACCTTTGGGTAGTGTAGGCGGCATATAAGTTAGTTAAATAAATAAATAAATAAATAAATAAATAAAACAAAAACAAAAAAAACCCTTGCTTTGTTTATTTACAGGTATCTTTTTAGCATGGCAACTATTATCCTGACTTATATAAGCAGTTTCTGTTTGTCTTTGTCACCTACTCGCCATCCTTCCATGTTCTCTGGGTTGGGCCAAGTTTGGAGGAGAGGTGGTGATTATTGCTATTTGTGGATCAGTACAGAGTAGATAATAAACAATGTGAACAAAAATCTTGCTCTTGCTTGCCTCCTCTGAACGGCAAGTGAAATCTCAGGAAGTGGGGTGTCTACTGTTAAGTGGCTTCCTTGCCATCATTTGTCCATGATGAATGGAATGGTAGATGCTACTCAGTTGACTGTGCCCCGTGTCCTGCTGTATTGTCCTTTTCCAGAGTTAGCTTGCAATTCCTGGCTTTGTCCTATGACTGATTTTGCTGGGGTAGTAGGTTTCCATGCCTACCTTTTTCCTTCCTTGTGGAAACTTGTTTTCCTCTGTAGAATCTACATAAATTTAGTAGTTCTGTGTGTGCTTGTGTTGTCCCTTTGTGGTACAACTAGAACTCTTTCCCTGGGATACCTATTGCTGAGGGCTTGGGAACATGTGGTCTTCTACTCCTCCTGTTTTTAAGATTGGCTTGATTGGCTGGAATTTAGAAATCTAAGAACATTTTAGGGCCATATGTTCCCCAGCCCTGCTACAGCTGGTTCCAGAAGCATTTTTCCTCATCTCTGGACAGTGGGAGGTCCTGATTCTTAACCATGGCACCTTGTGCTTTGTCTGTGGGAGAGCTGGGTAGACCAGATTCTGTGATGTTGTCATGATGTTCCATGTTGTTGCTGTCGGTCTTTGTTGCTTTCACAACATGTGCGGGTGTCATAATTGAACATTATAGTGATTATCTGGAAGTTGAGTCATGGCAACTGGACTTCTTATTAGGTTTTCAGCATTATAGTGATTAGTGGCTACAGTGTTTTTCCCAGGACTTCTCTGAGAAATGCTATTTATTTATTTAGCACATTTATATCCTACCTTATATGACAAGATCTCAGGACATGGTACAATGATTTAAATACAAAGTGATTAAATTACAAATGTATTTAAATACAAATACAAAGTGTTTTTAAAAAGTATAAAATTATTTAAAAGATTTTGAAACAGTTTGGAGCATATGCATTAACTTAAGTTATATGTAAAACAATTTGCAATCATAAGCTACAACTTCCCCCAGTCCTGCTGGAGCTGCTTGTGGGCTAGTCCTTTTTGTCCATTTGGTGACCTGCAGCCTCTTCTGCTAGATGCCAGTAGGGGGAATTCATTGGTGGACTTCTTAAGCAGAGATGATGAGTGTATTTGCCCCCTTGAAAGTGCGCTGTGTCCATATGTACACTTTTGTAGACAGCTGCCAGATCCCTCTAGCAATCAGGCATGGACTAATCCCAGTCCCTTTAGCTGAAGCAGCCAAGAACTCTAGCTCTGTGAGCTCTAGCTCCTCTTTGTAAAAAGGGAGTACCTTAATCTCTGTTGCTCAAGGATCTGGACATGGTCATGGGTACTGTGTGTATGAACAAAATATGGGATCTAGTTTTGAAAGACTAGAGGGACTAAGCTGATTGTTCCAAGTTTAGCTGCTGAAAACCAGGCTGTCTCTGCTTTAGCTGTGTGGCACTACGATCCCACATCTGAAGAGTCTCTCCTTGTCATACTAAGAATTCTGGCCTAATCCCACACAGAGAGAGGCATAATAATACTTATACAGTAGTTGAGTGTACACTTGTTTCAAAGCAGCAATAATAATATGCAGCTGTGCATTTAGAGTGACTTGACAACTATTTGAGTTTTATTTTCAACCTTGCATGCTAGCTGTAGTTTGTGTGACTTGGAGGGAGTTTTCTGGGCTGAGGTGATTATCCAGCTCTAACCAATAGCTCTTTCCAGCCTTTGAATTCAAAGAGAACTCCTCCGTCTCTTGGCTGAGTACTTTTTCTCTCTCTTTCCTGAGTTGGTGGCAGTTGTTTGTTTGCTGTTGATCTGTGTGGTTGGTTGCTAATTATGTGTGCAGTAAAGAAAGCAGCACACACAAATCTCTAATTTCAACCAACTGTAAATAAATATTTTTTTTTTTAAATTCTTGCTTCTACAAATGGCTCAGAGTGAGTTATTGAGACTTTAAGTGTCAGTTAATGAGAAAGCAGTGAGGAACTCTGCAACAACATCCTTCTTGTTTTGAGCCCCGAGGGCCTTATCTTTGAAGAATTCACCTACCTTCTTTTTTAACTTCAGCAAGAAGAGATTTTGCAGAACCTCACATGGTATATTACATTTAGCATATGCTCCTATATGCTTGGTCATGTAGAAATAAAAACTTGGTGTGATTATCTCCAAACTGAATGAAGGTGATGGTGTTTGAGTAAAAGGTGTGCACATGCTGAGTTTCAAGCAGTCCATAGAGTGAGAATTTTGGGGGGTTGATAACTCCTTGGCTTCTTCATCTAGGATAGCCACTGGCCATGCTGGCCAGGAAATCTGGCAGCTGTGTCTAAAAAACCGCAAACATTTCCTAGGTCCTTTCAGAACTGGTTATTATAAAGATGAATGCATATACCATGTGCTGGTAATACAATAAAAACCCATAGGACCTATAGTTGTGTCAATTCCATGCAGCAGCCACATTTCTGTTTTTTATGAAAAATTATTTCATTATAGGGAAAAAAACCCAAGTATAACCTTTGAGTGTTCTGTGTACTTTGATATTCTAGTTAAAATTGTCTGAGCTGAAAGATAAGCGTATTTACAACACAAGAGGCAGCGTAAATACCAGGATGAATTCTCTCTTGGTGCTGAGCTGTGGCTTCTTTTTCTTTGCCTTCCACTTCTGTTTTCAGCACCTCTGGTGAATTGTGTCTTGTGCTGACTAGGAGGCTTTGTGCTTCCTTTTGCACACACTGCTGGACTGGAAATGTGTGTTTAAATACAGGCATTGAGGTCCGACAAATTCCTCATGTTTAGAAAAAGCTGTGCTTTCTTTGCTGCTTTAAGAGCGTGTTTAGAAAACAGTGGTGGAATTGGAAATGGCTGTGTGCTTCTGTGGCTTTAGTAATTTATAGGTCTATATACAGACAGATATCTATATAAAAATATCAGTTAAAATTTGGTAGATGTGGCTAATAGTATAAGAGACCCAAAAAAAGGGCTATGTGAGAAATAGTAGCAAAGATTTCTCTGTTAGTTTCCACAAAGCTGCATTTTGTTTAAACCTCAACTAAATTTGTGCCTTCTACATATTCTATATAAATATTTAACTTCTTAAAAATATTAGCCACAAAAGAGTATTTTTAGATACAGTATTCATTCTGGTAATGCTGCTACAGGTCTAGTGTAAATGTACTCTTGAAATGAGAAAGACTGTCAGCCCATCTAGTATTGGTGACCCTGAATGGCTGGGGCTCCCCAGGGTTTCTGGTAAAGGTGTGTAGATTTGTGTTTTTGTACTTCGGCTTCTAGAATTCCCCAGGCACGTATGTGGACTATTGAGAGCTGTAGCACAAAACACCAACCAGTGGACTTATAATTTTCAGGCAACATTCCTTCCTAAGCCTTCCTGAAGATGGCAGAGATTGACCTTCCTCATAACAAGGCTTGTTTTCTGGTAAGCTACATTTGCTCTTGTAGTACAGGTTGTTTTCTAGCAGCAGCATCCTAGTCTTCATGCTTCCCTTCTGCTGGCATTTCCCTCACAAAAGGCAGTGTTGATGCTGGAAATCTTCAAGAAATGAGGTAAAGGTAAAGGTTCCCCTTGACATTTAGTCCAGTCGTGTCCGACTCTAGGGCGCGGTGCTCATCCCCGTTTCCAAGCCGTAGAGCCAGCGTTTGTCCGAAGACAGTTTCCATTGTCACGTGGCCAGCGCGACTAGACACGGAACGCCGTTACCTTCCCACCATGGTGGTACCTATTTATCTACTTGCATTTGCATACTTTCGAACTGCTAGGTTGGCGAGGAGCTGGGACAAAGCAACGGGAGCTCACTCCGTCGCGTGGATTCGATCTTACGACTGCTGGTCTTCTGACCCTGCAGCACAAAGGCTTCTGCGGTTTAACCCGCAGCACCACCACGTCCCATGAGGGAGGTCCAAGCTAACCCGCTCCCCTCTCCTCCCCGGCTCTTCTTTTGGAAAAGGCTAGCAAAACCGAGAATGGCTTGGAGATCATTATGCAAAGGTGTTTGAATAGCTTTAAGCAGCCGCATCCGAGCTAATGCAGGCCTCTTCTATTATCCTTTCCTTCAGGAAAGCTCAACTGGGAGCTTGCTGGGAAAAGAAGGATGGGAGGATTTGCGCAGTAGTTCGCAACATGCTTTGATTTCCCACATGTAAAAGTCAGACTCTTTGATTACTGCTTTGGGCTGCCATTTCTGTTGCTTCTCTTAAGAGTCCTTCTCCTTCTCTCTTTTTTGGAGTATGAACAGGTCATTTCAGCAGTGCGTGGTTAATATGAGGATCCCCAGGTTACATGGGAGGAAGACAGACTGTGCCTTTCCTCCTCTCCATGCCAGTGTCTCCAGTTGGTTTCAGTTCAAAGGAAAACTAATCCCAGCTTCTTGGGAAGCATCAAGCTTTGGTTAATTTGGATTTAAAATTAGTGTGCCGGCGTCTAGTTCCAGGCACACTAGGATTGATACAGATTTATTGTGACTTAAAAAAATTAATATGATTACTTACTCAAGGAAGGGTAAATCTGCCATTCTATAGAAGAGGCGATTGTCTGATAGTGAAAGTGGCACTTAAATGGGTGCGTTTGATAGTGACTATGACACTTAAATTTGGATTGTTTGATACTGATGACGACGACGGTGTTAATAATAATAATAAGAAGTGTGTGCCATCAAGTCAGTTCTGACTTATGATGACCCTTTCCAGGGTTTTCTAGGAAGAGAGTACTCAGAAGTGGTTTACTATTACCTTATTCTAGGAATAAGGGACTGTGCAACTTACCCAAGGCCCCACTGGCTGGCCCTTCTTCCTAGAGGCACAGTGGGGAATTGAACTCCCAACCTCTGGCTCTGCTGAACTCACTGAGCTCTCCAGGTAGCTTGGGGCACTTAAATAGGTATATTCTAAAATGGAGGTGTTGCTACAACTGTATGTGTTGAATGACTTTAATTTTAAATTATAGCAAAATACTCTTTAGATAGCAGCCCTGCTCTTATTAGGGAATAAACCTCATTTCACACTGTATACATTCTCAGTATACAGTAGGATTGTGCCATTCATGTCTTAAAATGGGATCTGAGGGTAGCTAGTTTTTCAGCATGTTCTTACAGCTGTGCTGAATATTGCCTGTATTAAAAAATCACTGCATAATTTGTTGACTTTTGCTCACTGCGATGTTAGCTTTTGAAGGTATCTGGAGTAAAAATTGGTTGCTTAGCAACGTGTTCCAGTTTAAGAGTGTTGGTGAATGGGTCACTGATTAACTATTAGTTGTATCTGATGAAGTGGGCTCTGGACTGCCAAAGCTTATGCCGTATATATATGTTAAGTCTTTAACTTGTTATAAGAATTATCTCTGTTTCAGGGAACCAAAATTTATAAATGCAAGATAGTCTTCAGCAGTAATTTTCTTGGAACTGGAATATGAAAATAATGCTGATTGACTATGTGGTAGGTATAAATTAATATATAGTAGACTTGACTTTATCAATATGCTAATAATCATGTCATCAAGTCAATTCTGACTTATGGCAGCCCTTTTGGGGGTCTTCCAGGTAGAGAGTACTCAGTAGTGGTTTACCATTCCCTTCTGAGGAGGGCACCCTGGGACTCTGCAGCTTGCCCAAGGCCACATAGGCTGGCTCTACTCACAGGAGGCACAGTGGGGAATTGAACTCCCAACCTCTGGCTCTGCAGCTGGTTATCTAAATCACAGAGCTATCCAGTCAAGTTAACCTTTCCTATAGCAATATGTGTACTGAACTGCTTTTTCCTAGATAAGAAAAAATGAATATTTGTTGCTCTGGGCTGGGTCTTCCTTGAAGCTCTTCATCATATGCTTAGCCAACATGAATAAATGTAGAACAGCTCTTAAGAATCTTAATAGTAAATTGCACAAGGCCAATCCAGAAACCCAAATTTAGGGGCTTTGGTTTCCATGTCTCCTTTTAGTATGTGGCATTTGAAGAGAAACATAAGTATGAAAACTTGCAGTCAGAAATACAGTACAGTAGAATCCCAGTATCCACAGGGGATAGGTTCCAAGCCTCCCCCCACCCCACAGATGTGTGAAACCACCAGTAGTAGCGAACCCATTAAAGAGAGCGAGAGTTGAGGAAAGGATGAGAGGAGGAGGTAAGTATGCATGTGGATGGCGGGCTGGGTTGCAGCAGTGACCGTGGACAGCTGAAACTGCGGGTAGTGGTAACCATGGATACAGGTTCCTACAGTATGGGTAATGGTTAGACTGGAGCTGCTCACTTGCACCCTACACATTATGTCTCAAACGTAGTACATATTATCCATTTATATTACTAAATGTTTGGAATTTGGGTCAGTAACTGACAAGTGAAATAGAAATGTCAAAGAAAAGGGCAGCCAAAAGGTGCGATACACCAGAGACAATGTTTGATCTTGTACCTTAACCATCTTCAGATATAAATCTTAATTGGTGGCAAGTATTTGGATGGAAGGAAGAGAAGAATATTTTACAAAGAATACAGTTAACCAAACAATCTTTGAAAGATATCCGTGTAAAATTGTTGAATTTCTTCAAAGTTCAGTTGCCACTATTAAGTATATAATTAAAGTATATACACCTCCCAAAACCATCCACCCTTATTACAATCCAATCTAATAATTGGGCTGATTGTGTTTTTGTGTTTGTTGTAGATTTGGAAAATAGCCATAGATTCTAAATATATGTGTGTGTACAGAAATGTGTTATTTTACAAAAGTATGAGGATGCATACTTACAAATTATTATAAAGATACACACTTGATGGAAATATAAATACAAAATGTTTTATAAGAATGTTATGTAACATTACTAATAGTGAAATGTAGGTATCTACTCAGAAGGGCAAGTTTATCAAAATGAGAAGAAAGTGAGACAGAACTTCTTGATCAACATTCTCCTCTTTTGGTAGTCTTCTTCAGGTGCAGAACTTTGTATGTTCTAAAAAGTCCTCCAAACAATTCCAAGGAATCTCCAACTAAGAGGAGGTATCTGTAACACTATATAAGTGTTGAAGCAGCTGGAATTTAGTTCTAACTTTCTGCGTCTTTTGTTGAAGTGTCTTAGATAATTTGTGAATCCATCTCAGTTGTTAATTCAGTTCAGAATCTACAGCATGCATATATCAACTGAAATAAAAATAAATGGTGTAAGTGAAGGTGGAATAGGATTCTTCATTCATTTCCCTCCACAAATGTCCTTTAAAAAAAAACAGATGCAGTTTTACAGTGTGATACACACAAGATTGATGATTGATTCAGTTCTTGGCAAGAGATAGGAATAACATTCAGTTCTATAGTAAGTGCCTAGTAATCTCTTTAAACCTGATATGCAATAAAAATGTAGAGAAGCCTGCTCTGAACCAAGTGATAGATGCCCAGAAAAGACAAGGGGAAATGTAAACATAGCAGAGATCCATTGTTTATCAGAAGCAGCTGTCACTTTCTGCACTAGGCTATCTAATATAGGCAAGCCCTTCACCTGTTAATCCTTCTAGTGCATTGTGCTAAAGAAATCTCAACAGAGAAATAGTTGTGTGCTTGAATTTTGTATGTTAGTGCTGAACACCTTGTTCTGTCACACCAATGGGTGTGATTACCTCTGGTGGTTAATTTCAATTTGCTTTATCTTGATGATTCCTAAAGTAAGAAGGGGGGATGCTTTTTGAAGACTGCTTAGCATGAATTCATGGTTTCTTCTTACCCTGTGCCGTGTGAGTTCTGAAGTGCTTTGTAGTGTGTATTTTGTTGCACTATCCCAGACTTTCATTCTAATTGGCTTAAACGAGCTGAAGGATGGGGCTAGATCATAATTGTGCATGTGTCTGGGACCACTGGGAGTCCCAACAACCTCTGAAGGTCCATGCTTTGCCCACACAAAATTTAAAGTTTCTAAAAAATGTGGTGATTCTGTATATTTATTTGTTAATTGAAACTATTTATAGGTCACTTTTCTTTCTGCCAGTGCTTTCAGGCCGGTGTCCAGTTTAAAACAATAGTGCATGTTCACCAACCAGTTTAAAGCAGAATGAAAATAACTAAAAAACAACAACAAACAGACAGCAGCATTTAAGTGCACCAAAGCCAAGTGGAATAAAACAGTTTCCCCCGCTCACCTCAAGTAAGGTAAAAATGGAACCAATTTAATCTCCCTTGAAAGGGTGATCCAAAACTGGGATGCTGCCTCATGGACTCACCGACCTAACATCTCTTGATGCTGGGGCATGCATTCAGCAGAGCCTCTGATAAAGTTTGCAAATTTCAGGCAGGCTCATATGGGAGGGATCAGTCTTTTAGATATCTCACCCCACTGTTTCATGTTTTCAGTAATGTTGCTATTAGAAAGGAACACAAATCAGATTTAATTTAATCTTCTAAAAATTCCATTTTTAAAAATGTACTGAGAAGCTGTGTAAACTCTTTAGACTACCGAGACTGTTAAAGCATTGTGGGATAGGACCAGTTTCTTTGTTTTTTAATCCATTTCGAGTCGGGCTGTAGAACTAACTTTGATTATTTGGAGAAGTTACGGCACTCCTGCCAGCTGTCTTAGTACTGGAGAACTGTACTGCTGCATCCTAATTCTCAGGGCTGTGCAAATGTATTGCAGAACAGTACTACATATAATGGCAACATTTACTCATAGAGTAGGACTTGTCAGCTGACAGGTCACAGAACAACTGAGGGATTCTGTTTGGCCCTGTTAGGTGACCACCTCCTTCCTGAATCTCACTGGGCTTTGTGAAACAGCTTCTAATGTGAGAGAAATGGAAAACAAGAGTGCAGATGGGAGGAGGAAGCTCTGTGTTGCTCACAAGCCTTGTGTGTGCTTGGTTCGACTTTCCTAGCATGTAGGAAAAAGAGGTTCTGAGCAGCCAAGGCTGTGTACTCAAGGGAAGAATTCTTCCCATTGTGCCCCCCTACAGTGCCCCCCATTCAGGTGTCATTGCTTTAGGGTGATGAAGGTGATGGAAAACCAGCACCTAAGCTACTCTAGGCAGGGGAATTTTTGGAGATGGGAAAATGTTGATGTATTAGACTATTTTTCAGAATATCAGTACCTATGCTGGCTGGGATATTATGGAAGGTGTAGCCCCCAAATGTAAACTTTCCCCATGTCTGGGGATTTTGGCCTTTTTGTGTCAAATCAGTGTGTCAAATTTTGTATGTCAAAATGCTTGACACAGGAATGATTGTTGACAAACCATTTGTATACCGTTGTGCTGACTGACTTTGCAGCATAGGGATTCTGTTCTGTTTGTGAAGAGAGACAGTGGTTTTTCCAGATATTCATTGATCATGGCTCTTTCACTTAAACTGGTTGTTTTGGTCCAACGCTATGGTATATTGCAGTTCCCTTGGACCAGAGTAGAGGAAGCTTATCTTCACACTCCACCTCCTCTAACAGAGACTGCCAAAGGTGATGACTTTGAGGAGACAGGGTAGCACACTAAATCCAAGACTGAAAGGGCAAGCCCCAAATCTCAGCACATCTTCTGAGTGCAGCAATCCTTAACATGTCCCCCCCTGTCTGTTTTTGAAATAAAAAAAAAAGAGAGCCATTCACAGTCATATGGAATATATAAAAACAAAATAATAAAAAAGAACAAATAAAAAAAGATAAAAACATGGTAGCACCTTAGGGAATTAAAGACTAATTCTTATATTTTAATGTGAGCTTTCATGAACAAGTCTTCTTCTTCAAGCATGAGAGTTTCTGGAGCCTTCTTGGAGAGGGGTAGCATTAAGCATGTTTAAACAATGGAGAAGACGCTCTTTTGCTATTGATAATATCTCCCCACCCCGCAGTATGTGTACTTCGTTGCGACAAAAACAACTTATCTTCTGTTTCCATGGTAAGCACTCCCCCATAAATGAGTCACAGACATACGAGGTTACATAAAGACGTAGTTTGTGAATCCTACCTCATAAGGTTGCCTTTGTTAGCAGCATATGTACTTTGAGCCTTTTCACAACCACCACCACCGGTGGAACCAAAATACATTTTGACAAAGCTATATGACACTTCACTTGAGTACTCTGTATTAGAGGTGATTAGAATCATTCATGCCATTTGATTTCCTTTTTAGTACTGTACTTAATATTATATCACATATTACTTTGTTTGATAACACATCCAGTTTGAACCAGAAAATAGCATGAGTCAAGACTGTGGTATGCTGTAGAACAGCAGAAAAGAAAACAGCAGGATTTATTTGTGTTTAAATTGGGGAAGAAGAAACATTATGATTCACTAATTATTTTCTACCACTTTTTTTTTTCCTACAGCAAACAGGTTCTTCTCACCTGTCTGGTGAAAAATTCTAGGCAAGTTGAATTACTAGCATAGCAGATACTGGTAAAATATGTTGCTTTACTCATCTTTACAATTTTGTCACTTGTCGTGCAGTCAGTAAGGAACATTTCACCAAGGCAAGTGGGTTGGTGAATTGCACACTTGGAAGACTTATGCAACCTGCAACCTGCTGAACAAAGCTTGTCAGCCATGTCTTATAACCTGCCTGTGGTATCACAGCTCATCTGTTTTTGCAGTCCCAAGCAGGAGATTAAAGAAACCGTTTGTGGGTCACTGAAGTAAGATCTGTACAATTTTGACCCATACAACTGAACATACACCTCTACATGTGTGACTTCTAGCTGGTAATGGTAATATCATGGTGTGGTGATACTGAATGTAATTGATATACTGAATCTGTTGATATAGATCAGGGTGGAGCTGAGGATCATGTTTTATTCTGTAAACTGCCCAGAGTAGTGGATATTCATTAATGAGGCAGTATACAAACCCAACAAACAAACAAACAAACAAACAACTTCAAGAAGAGGAACTTTTAAAAAAATGAGATCCATTCATACCTGTTTTGTTAGTAGCTCTTTTCTCTCTTACCCCCCAACGTGTTTTTTTTGTTTCTTTGTTTTGGCTAAAGGTATATTTGTTCTTGAAAGATTGTATGTTAGTTTGATATGTGAAAGGGAAGGATGGGAAAGAGTCCTCTACCAAGATCTGATTCTGTGCTGTACAAATAGATCCAGATACCCTGCCAGCCATGAGGACAGTGTTTGTGAATCTTCCCTGAATAATGTCCTCTTACTGTGTTTCAGAGTAACATACTCTTTTTCCAATCTGAAGCTAACAGCCATCTTTTTACATCTGGGGTGGTGGTGGAGGGGAGGTTAAAGCGGCTGAAGCTGAAATTAGGCCACTAACATTTTTTCTGTGACAAGACTCTTCCTCTTTCCCTGTCCTTGTTCATAGCAGAAAGGCTATGTGTGATCTTGCCTTGGAAGTTACTCTTGAGTTTTTGAGCTACTTGTAAAACACAGCTTTCTAGGCAGCCCAAAAGCCACATAACACCGGCAGTGAGCCTCAATCTTTAGATTGTCCTTTTCTCTCCTGCTACTGTAGGTCTGAGTCACTTGGGAAGTTGCTTCCTGACTATCACTGAAGCTTCCCTCAGCTGGAGGAATGGGGCTCTACATCTGTCAGGATGCTTATACAGTTGCTCATGGTGAATGCTTCTGCAAATTCATGTCAAAGACTAAAATCTACAAACTTGGATTATAAACCAGAACACAGAACTGTGTATCTGCTAAGTGACATTTTTGATCCCATGCATTTTCCAGGTCCACATTTCTTGCCTCTTAAGCCTTTATTGTGGGTAAGAGAGAATGTCCAACCTAAGCACATTAGGAGCTGCCTCAACTAGAATTACCAAACTGGGTAGCATGGAGATCCTCCTTAAAAAAAATTCTTTTGGAAAGGTTAATTGGAAAGATTTTTGGAAGTCAGACTTGGGTTAGGATGGAATTTTTTCAGGTGAGATTGACAACTGATGTTGAAGTTATTGTTGAGGTTCTGTCTGCTCTGTGGCAACTCTTAACATGAATAAACAGGATTTGTTTGCACTACAATTATTTTTTTTTTAGTGATTCCCAGAATGGGAGTCTTATGGGTGGGTGTGTGGCCCTGTTTTGCAGCAGAGAGACTGAATAAAAGGTATTTTGACCTCTTAATCTGCATTTTGAGTTGGAAAGGTTCAAAACAATGGAACTGAGTGCATATAAATTGCACTTCAGCTGAGCAAATGATATACTTGGGATGAGAGATACAAATTACACCACAAATGGTCAGTCTGTGGCCTGCTGTCAGCATCTAGTTCACAAAATGATTTTGTGAAGCTACCAAGTTAGGAGGAAGTTATCAAAGGTCAAAGCAAATTCTTTGGGGGAGACCTCTAATTGGTCCTCTTCATGGGTTAATTGTATTTCTACGTGGGAGGTAGAAGGCCATGTCTTCCTTACGCGTACAAAATAATGTCATGTCAGGGAAAAGTGTGGAGAGGTGCCAGGATTCCTCTAGCATGAGCTGCTTCCAAACTGGGCTGGTTAGTACATGGTAATTCCTGATATGCCATTTCTGTTGATGATTGAGTTCCAGCCCATGAGGTGAGTGGGCAGAATGAATCTCCCTGCTGAGTGCCAGGCAACCTGGGCTTATACTGAATTAAATCATACTGTAGATACATACATGCAGCATGAAATTGTTATTCTTAACAGAAAAAACATGTGCAACTTATCAATGCATGCAGGAAGACATTTATTGTGAGGAGCCCCTTCTTGCATGCAGGGGAGCTGATAGTGAAAGTGAAAGGAGACCAGACTCTGTTTTGAGTCTGGACTCCTGCCAGAGTCAACCAGTGCGGAATTGTCAAAGCTGAAGCACCAGACTAAGATGCTCACATCCTTCCTAGGAATTCATGGTTGCTTCAGCAGAAGAGTAATCATAGAGCCAGTGGTGCTGGGGTGGAGAAATTTTAGAAGTTACTGCTCAGTAGCAGTAATGGAAATTGACATGGACAGAGTTCTTTTCATAGACAATAGCACTGACACTCAGGCTAATTCCTGTTATTACCTTACTGGGCAGAAGAAGGCAATGGTAAATCTGTTCTGAATATTTAGTTTGAAGACCTCCCAGGTTGGATCAAAGAGGTAGTGCTGGACACTCAAGTCAGAAGGCCTACCATCAGCTATAGAGGAAGAGTGAAGAATAAGCATGAATATTACTGTTCCCAATGCAGTAAGCAGATTAAAGGTGAAAAGACACTTAGCTGTTGATATGCACAAATATAAAAGAAATTTTGAAGCTGTGCAGTATAGTTAAAATATGAGTGTTTAAGCATTGCAGTGCTTGGTGTGAGCAAATAAAGTGGATTGGAATAGGACTTCTTCAATAAGATAATTACACTGTTCTATTCTGAAAGTGACAAACTGAGAAGAAATGGTGTGCCTCTTGGGTCAGTGGTTAAACTGCAGTACTGTAGTGAGGACTTTGCTCATGATCTGAGTTCAATCAGGTAGCCAGCTTGAGGTTGACAGAGCTTTCCATCCTTCTGAGGTCAGTAAATTGAGTACCCAGCTTGCGGGGGGGGGGGGGGGCAAGGTGTAGTCTGCATAATAAAATTGTAAACTGCCCCATAGTGCTTAATGCAAGCAGCACATTTTTTGCTTTTTAATGGGGGATGGTGAGACATAGTCCAAGCAGTTATGGGCGATAATGTAATGTTTGACTGAATTGTATTAGATTTCACAGAAAGCCTATCAATGTAACCATCATTCACACCTATACTCAAACTACAGACAAAAAAAGAAATCGGAAAAAGAGCAGAAGGAACTAGAAAAGGTAATCAATTGTAAGAATATGTTGCTGGAACAAAGTCCAAAATAAAGATAATCTATACTATGGTACTCTTGTTTGCAATGTACTCTGTGAAAGCTGGACAGTGAGAAAGCTGAAAATTGTTTATTTGAAATGCAGCATTGTAAAAGAGCTTTCTGGATATCATGGACTGCCAGAAAGACAAATAATTGGGTTCTGAATTAAATTGGACACAAACTCTCCCTAGAAGCTAAAATGACTTAACTGTGGGTATTGAATTTCAGCATTTCATGACAAGACTTGATTCACAGAAAAGTGGAAGGCTGTGGGAAAAGAGGAAGACTAGCATCAGATAGATTGACCTACTAAAGAAAGCCATGGTCTCAAGTTTCCAAGTTTGGTCCTATCATAGGTATCTGATGGGGCTGGAACAACTTGATGGTACATAACAACTGTAACGAAAGCCCATGAGCACTCCTCTCTTCCTCATAAGCATGATGTCTAAAAATGTCTTCTGAGATGGATGACATGTGGTCTTCTATTCTCCAGGGAGAGCTTCTGACTTGATATGAGTGAATGTGGTTTTCAGGCTCTGCTTGACTGAAACGTTAATAAAAGCTGCCAGTGAGAAATCCCATATTGCAGCAATTAATCATATATCCTGAATATTTTCCACTTGCAGCTGCGTAAGTGACCCTTACCAGAAAGTAAATGTTGGTAACTTTCATTTGGAGTGTCTGCATTGCTGGTAGGACTCTAGCAGTTTGTTAAGTAGTTTGTTCTCAATTTTTGTGTTTGCTAACATGCCTGTTCCTTTTTTTCCTTAGAGACTATATGATCCTTCTATTACTGTAGAATTGCTGCTCCCAGTCTCTGTGTATGAGCTCCCTGCATTGGTACACATTAAAGCTGGCCCATAAATGTCTACTTCTTTCCAGTATAGACATTTATCTCTTAATGTAGATCATACTCACACTGAAGTTTCTGCGCTGTTAAGCAAACCATGCAATGGATTTCTGTAAAATTTCCTAATGACCTCTCATTGAGCTTAACACAAATGCAGTCATCTGTGACCTTGTGGCTTCTATATGCATGAGTTCAAGGGGCTCTTGCTACCCAGGGAACAGATATTTTCAGAGACTTCAGTTTTCCTTTGTAGCATGTACACCCCATTTATACAGCTTGTCAAGTGCAATCTGTACAAATTCGTATGATTTGGAGCAATCTGACATTTTCTATTTATTAATGGTTGATATTCCTTTATTACAAGTTGTTTTCCTGATCTATGGAGTTGCAACAATTTACCAAGGGGAGGCACTCAAGGGAATATGCTTTAAGTCAAAGTGAAAAAAAAATTAAGAGAAGTAACTAAGCTTGTCAAGGGACTGTTGTTGTACAGATTACTTGAAGATCCTTGGAAAACCTTTAGAAGATGAATGAAGACAGAATCTAATTTACAAAGTGGATTGATTGATTAATTGACTGATTGATTGATTGATTTTCTAACTTTCTCCCAAGGCAGCTTACAATACGTGCTTAAAAATACTTTCAGCTAAAAATACAATACATTACAGTGTTAAAATAATATTAAATAAATTATCAGATTGAAATGATTATGCAAAATGATTATTAAAATCATTTAAAAAACCCAAACTGATCAGTGGCCAAAGGCCTGTTCAAATAAAAATGTCTTTGCCTGCTGGAATAAGGACAATAAAGAGGGCGATAGGGCAGCCTGCTGAGAAAGGCATTCCAAAGCCTGGGAGCAGCTACCAAGAAGGCCCCGTCTCTTCTCCTCACTGAACCTGAATCTGAAGATGGTGGGATAGAGAGGATGGTCTTTTTTGAGGATCTTAATTGTGTCCCATTAACTTGATTCCAACTTAAGTCTAAAGTTTTCCATGTAAAAAGTAATCAGAAGTGATTTACTGATGGTGCCTTCTGCGATCTTGTCATTTGCTCAAGGGTGGCTCTTCTCCTGGAAGGTGTGGTGGAGAATCAAACTCCATCCCCCTGGCTCTGCAGTCAGGTATTCCAGGTCACTGAGCTGTCCAGCCTGCTTCTTTAAGATCTGGGCAGGATCATATGGGGAGATACCATGCTTCAGATAACTTAGATAGAAGCCATGCAGGGCATGATGAGAAAAACTGAGTCACAGTGAATTCAGTTATCAAATATGAAGGTAATGTGATGGTAAATACTGTATCCTGCAACCATAAAGTTCTTGAGGCTGGGAAGAAAGAATGGTAAAGGACGCTATACTTTGCAAATAACCTTGGTGCTTTGCAAATATAGGCCTGTTTCTTTCTTTAAAATGAAAGTCATGCTCATTTGCATTACTCATTACCAATCATTCCCTCCAGCTTTTTACACGGAAAAGGGGTAAACATGTATTTTCATATTAACATATTCTGAAAAATTTAAACAGTGGCATCTGGAACTCCCCTGCTGTGGTAGGAGGAGATGTGCCATGGCTATTTTCACCTCATCTTCCTCTCACTTGCCACCTTCTCCTCCCTTTACCGCTGCTGCCTTGCATACCTTGGTGCTTGCTTACCTGCTCTAAGGATCCATCCTCGTACAAAAATGCTAGCTGTGTCCAGGGTCTTGACCTGACATGCTGCCTCCTTGGTATTGTCAGTGCTTCTTTACAGAGACGGTACTTGGGATAGGTAGGCACATTGGCAAGGGATGATGCCAATGACAGTGTGGGTGGAGGAAGAGAAGATGAGGGTGGTGGTAGCAGCTGCAAAATGAGGCATGGGGACTGGGAAAGAGGTGTCGGGGAACAGTTCAGTTTGTCCCTCCTGGTGCTCACTACTTGGGGTGGCAGCCTTGCTGACCCTGAATATATTGAACCAATCAAATAAGTGAACCATTTCTAATCCCTCGTTATAATCATATTTTCTAAAGTGTTTTTGAGATAATGTCTTTCTTTCTTTCTTTCTTTCTTGTTTCTTTCTTTCTTTCTTTCTTTCTTTCTTTCTTTCTTTCTTTCTTTCTTTCTTTCTTTCTTTCTTTCTTTCTTTCTTTCTTTAAGAAAAAAACTCAAATGGTAGGCTTCCTTTGTGTGCTCTCTCTTCCTCCTTGCTGGTTGCTGCCTTGACAGTTTAATTGCTGTGTGACTAGAACTAAGATGTGCAGGTCGGCACATGCAGTGTGTATTGATGGCTTTTGTGTATTCTTTTTTTTGCAGAATTAAAGCTGTGAAGTGAAGTGACGATGGCGGGATTTCCTATTTCCCAGGCTAGTACATATAATGCCTTCCTATGCTCTTTGTTTACGTAAATCCAAGGTAAATAGAAGATCTTTTAAAGTTAAGGTGCTTGTTAAGACTGGATAAGTCTTTGCCGGTTTCTCATTCTGCTATGTGGGATACATTCTGCTATGTGGGATAAAAAATACGTTGAGAGATGAAAGAACACTTCAGCAGTATAAACATCTCTTTATGAGTCATGAGAACTTTGGAAAGGCTCAACCAGTTAAATACTGAAGATTTAAGAAGAGAAATGGTGGTCCTGCTAGTTTTATGGAAAAGAAAGGACTGCTTGGTAAGAAAATTGGGGGTGGGTGGGTCTGAAGGCTTAAAGCAGATTACTCATTTTTAGTCAATAATTGTCAAAAATATTATAACCACTTGTAGTAAGGCATATTTTCCATTCCAGACAGTTTCTAAATGATGCTCAGTCTGAATTATAATAATAAGCTTAGGTGCAGAGAATAGTTGTGAACAGAAACAACTAAAAAAATTAGTGTTTTGTGGACTTCACTCTCCACATAGAGTGTTATGTAGATTTTATATCCAGCATAATACTTTTCCACAAGGATAATTCCAAAGGTCATCCCGTGGATGCAAACTATTACAAATGGGCCACTTACAAAATGTGGTGCTTCTATTAGAATATCACTAGCTGTGACTATTTCTCTGTGACACAGTCCTCGTGGCTTCAGTGCAAGGCAGGAAGAAAGGGTGTTGACCATCTGTTTCCTTTTCCTTCTGTCACATTTACCTAGAGGCCAGCATTGGCCATCAATCATTTCCTTGGTCTATCTCCTCCTCCTCTCCTCAAAGAAGGGAACATTTAACTCCTACATGTATGTGATAGATGCATTCTCCTACTACTTGTGAGAATTAATGCACGTGCATTTCCTAGTAAGTATTCATCTGGTGAGCTAAGCTGCCATACGTATCTGCTAAGTCTTCATCTGGTGAACCATTTTCACACAGTGGTGGCATAATCTATGGCCCAGATGGCCTCTTCCTCTCAATCCTTTTAAGCACTCTTTTCTTGCCAGCTTTAGCATACAAATACTTGCAGGGTTGATAGATGCAAAATGTAAGAATGTCTGAGGTAAAATGAACATTGAGCAGTTGACAGCTGGATTTCTACTTGTTGTTAAACCTTGATCTCTCATAATATTTTTCCTAACCCTTGTGTCTAAATAAAGCAGAGTTGAATAGCCAGGGCCCTCCAGATGTTGTTGCACTGCAACTCCAACTGTGTTGACCATAGCCAGCGTTGCTAATGGTGATGGGTCATGGGTGCTGCCATTCAACAACACTTCCACGGCCACAGTAACCCATCCCTCAAATAGAGATTAGTGGTTAATTGACCACATGTATGATGTTATAGATGCTGATAAAAAAATTAACTATGAACAGTTTTGTCATTTCAAAAACTAACCCTCACCTCACCATTAAACAGATGATAGGTTTACTCTTTAGCTATTTGGATGTATAAACTTATACTGCACAATATAATATACTGTACAAGTATGAGAGAAAAACACTTAGAAATTATATGTAACAAATAAGACTGTTATGTTGAATCCTTTGTCCTCTAAGTGTCATGTTTTCCAATCACAATATGTCCCTTCAGTACCATCCCTCTCAATTTGGAATAAGAATTTATTAACTTAGTCATGAAAATGGATTACATTATTTTTTCTTGACAGTTGCTTCTTGCCCCTACCTCGATTCTGTCCTTTCTTCCCCCCGAGTGCTTTGAGTGTTTTGTTTTTAAAGCGTCGGATATTTTGAACAGCGGGTCCATAGAATAATACTATATATTTCTTTTGAAATTCAGCCATTCTTTTTTCCTGTTCTTAGATCAATGTCTAAAGCAATAATACATTAAAATCTTCATGACGTTTTTATTTCGGCATAACGTTTGATACTGGTGTTTATACACTAAGTGACTCCCAGTTGTGAAGGGTAAAAATGTGTGTTTCTCCTCAATATTTGCATGGTAGAGAGAAACTGAACAAGTAATCATTTTCTAAAGACACTGATAATAAAAATAATTGTATGCCACCAAGCCTATTCTGACTCATGGTGACCCTTTTCAGGGTTTCTTGGGTAATGATTACACAGAAGTGGTTTACCATTCCCTTCTTCTAGAGGTGCCCTGGAACTGTGGAGCTTGCCCTCTAAGTGTCATGGCTGGCTCTTCTGGGATGCACAGTGGAGAACTGAACCCCCAACCTCTAGCTTGACAGCCAGATACCTATACCACTGAGCTATCCAGGCAGCAAAGACACCAACAGTGCTTGTCGAATTATTTGTAACTATTGAAGAGTTTCTTGTGCCCTCTTAGAATTGGTGTTCTTAACTGCAAGTACGTTTGCTACTTGTCTCATCAGTATTGTTGGATATTCCTTGTTTTATGAACTTATATATTTTTCTTTTAGCAAAAACCTAGGTATAAGATCATAATTGCCATGTTAATTCCTGCTGACATCCAAATGTGGGTCTGTCTCAAGAGTATACAAATGATGGCTATAAAATTTTGAAATGTGAAATAATCATTTGAGCATCTTCTTCCTCTTTACCCATTTGCTGTCTCTTTCTCACATGTGTGCACCGTACTTCACTTACTAGCTAACCTTCCTCCTGCAGAGGCTTCTGTGGTTCTCTGGTTTGACTTCCCAACAAAACACACTTAAAACTGCTAAATTTTGTTACATGCCAGCTGTACAATGTAATCAAGGAGAAATACATAATGTTATATGAGTCTCTCATCCTCAGTAGCTGAACGGATAATTAAATCTTCTCTTATCGGCCGCGAGGGAACTATTCTTTTAATTACTGCATCTTTCTTATGCCATGAAAGGCATTCATCCAGAAAGAATAGTTTGACAGTTTCCAAAATTTGACATGCATACTTCCTTACTGCTCTGCCTTGCTTAGATACGGCACTGCTCAAATGGAAGATGTTCTGGAAGGCAAAGGAACGTTACTGTTTTGGTTCAGCAGATGGCAATGGCTTTTCCATGAAAGATATTAATAGCATCAATAGGCTTTAGTGTGAACAAAATGTGAAATAGTTTTGGGTTATTTTTGTAGCGAAAGAACAAAGTACAATTTTTGGACAAGATGCAGTGGGGTAAGTTGCTGCTGTCTCAAACAAAGAGAAAAATGGATGCATTGCCTACCAGGGTGGTTTCAAAATGGTCAAAAGAGTAAATTTTCTAAAGCTCCTGAGATAATACAAACTAAATTAGCTAGTTAGTGAAGGGTGGGCACAACTGAATGAAAGGAACCATGGAACACTTAACCTGTAGATGGCTTGGTCTGTGCTTGGCAGTTCAGAAGATTCACTTTCATTATGGCTTACTCCTTCGCATGTATAGTGGCATTTGCTGACCTGTCTGGAAGTAAGCCTTATTTGAACCCTGACATGTGAATAGATGTGTAGGAGGAACAGCAACAGTAAAAACCTGCCAGTCTTTCTTCTGACAAATTACATGTCATCAGTGCAAGAGGATAGGACATACAACTTCATTTCAGCATATATTTGACTATCTGAACGGTCACCTTTTATTCTTGTCCCAGAAAGGATGGTTACTTGTAGCATAAACACTGTGCCCTTTTTGCAGGATTATCTGCTATGAGGGCGGAGGGTAGGGGTTCTTCAATTCTACTGATGTTATTTATTTATTTATTTATTTACTTATTTATTTATTTATTTATTTATTTATTTATTTATTTATTTATTTATTTATTTATTTATTAGACTTTTATACCGCCCATCTAGAACATGTCTACTCTGGGCGGTATATAAGTCTAATAAATAAATAAATAAGTGCATTCTACTGATGCACTTCTATGTGATTACTGTCCATAAACACACCCACACACTTTCCTCCTTTTACCTTAATTTTAAACTTCTCCAGTCCTCCAACTTTTCTTGCAAATCAGATTCTGCTTTGCGGCTGATGCATGTCATTAACAAAGCCTTCCTTAGCAACCAGATATGGCTAATAATAGCCCTAGACTTAGCGCCACAGATACAGTCATGTGAAAAAGAAAGTACACCCTCTTTGAATTTGCTTTTACGTAGCAGGACATAATAAAAACCATCTGTTCCTTAGCAATTCTGAAAATTAGTTAAATACAACCTCAGATGAACAACAGCACATGACATATTACACTGTGTCATGATTTATTTTACAAAAATAAACCAAAATGGAGAAGCCATGTGTGAAGAACTAAGTACACTTTATGATTCATTATCTTGTAGAACCACTCTTAGCAGCAATAACTTGGAGTAATTGTTTTCTGTATGACTTTATCAGTCTCTCACATTGTTGTGAAGGAATTTTGGCCCACTCCTCTTTACAATGTTTCTTCAGTTCATTGAGGTTTGTGGGCATTTGTTTATGCACAGCTCTCTTAACAACCACAACATTCAGTTGGGTTGAGGTCTGGACTTTGACTGGGCCATTGGTACACCTTGATTCTTTTCTACTTCAGCCATTCTGTTGTAGATTTGCTGGTGTGCTTGGGATCCTTATCCTGTTGCATGACCCAATTTTGGCCAAGCTTTAGCTGTCGGACAGATGACCTAACATTTGTCTCTAGAATACTTTCGTATACAGAGAAGTCATGGTCGATTCACTGACTCCAAGGTGTCCAGGTCCTGTGGCTACAAAACAAGCCCAAATCATCACCCCTTCACCACTGTGCTTGACAGTTGACATGAGGTGTTTGTACTGATGTTTGGTTTTCGCCAAACATGGCACTGTGCATTATGGCCAAACATCTCCACTTTGGTCTTGTCTTTCCAAAGAACATTGGTCCAGAAGTCTTGTGGTTTGTCCAGATGCAACATGGCAAACCTAAGCCTTGCTGCTATGTTCTTTTTAGAGAGAAGAGCTTTCTCTTGGCAACCCTTCCAAACAAACCATACTTGTTCAGTCTTTTTTCTAATTGTACTGTCAAGAACTTTAACATTTTACATGCTAACTAAGGCCTGTAGAGTCTGGGATGTAATTCTTTCTTCTTCTTTTTTAAATTTCTCTGAGCATTGCACAATTTGACCTTGGGGTGAATTTCCTTGGACATCCACTGCTGGGAAGATTGTCAACTGTCTTGAATGTTTTCCACTTGTGAATAATCTTCCTCACTATAAAATGATGGACTTTAAATTGTTTGAAAATGGCCTTATAATGCTTTCCAGATTGATGGGCAGCAATAATTGCTTCTCTACGATCATTGCCGATGTGTTTCCTCCTTGGCATTGTGTTAACACACACTTGTATGCTCCAGACCACCAAACTGTTAAAACTTCAGCTTTTATAGAGGTGGTCACACTTAGTGATGACCAGATGTTGCTAACCCATGGCATTTGGTTAGCAGCACCTGGCTGCTCCTTAACCTCTTAATTCCTATGGAAGCATTAAGGGTGTACTTAGTTTTTCACACATGGCTTCGCTGTTTTGGCTTTATTTTTGTAAAATAAATCATGACACAGTGTAATATGTTATGTGTTGTTGTTCATCTGAGTTTATATTTACCTAATTTTCAGACGTGCTAAGGACCAGATCATTTTTATTATGTCCTGATATGTAAAACCGTAGAATTCACTTTCTTTTTCACATGACTGTGTGTAAGTATGGCAGAGTATTTCTGAATGAGTGGATATTACATTATGGTCTCCGTTAACACTTTCAGTCCCTTTCAAGTAATTGAATCAAATGAGGCTTATTGTACTATAAGTGAAAGTGATTCTGGTAATGGGAAAGGCTGTTTTGAGCCATAAGAGAAATTCCTTTTGATGCTTTCATATTAAGTGAAAATGTTAGCTGATGCTGGAACATTTTCTCCCCTGATGTGTATCTATGTGTATGATTTAATTTACAGCTTGTGATCTGAACCGTCTTCTGCTTGGTGAGCACTTCCTCTTAAGAGACATGAATTACCTTGAAAAGCCATGCTGTTTTCTGATGTGATCTGCTAAATTGTTGCTGTTGAACCTTTTGCAATTGTGACCTGGAATGCTATACTTTGGGGTTGCAATACATCAAGTGCACTGAGCTGTTTTTCTCATGGAGCAGAGGTATGTATTAATGGTTTGTATAGTAGTGCTTTGTCGCTGTGTTATGTTTTATACATCACATGTTAGATCCAGACTGAGCCAAACTTCAGATTATATAAAAGCTGTAGATTTCCCCCATTCTCACTCCAGAATAGCGGCAGAATCCTAATACAGACTTGGTCCTTAGTACTGGGGGCTTCAACTACCCCGCTTCTGATGTAGTTTTGATAACTGGCTCTGTGACTGCAATTTACATTACTGTGTTTAGTCTAACTTTAAGTTTTGTTGATCTTGATGTGTCCGCCCTAAGTAGAACTCGGAATCATTGAGCAGTAATAAACAAATTATATTGTCATTTGCAGATATTTTAATTCATAGCATATTTGAACTGTAAGATATACTGTACTGAACATCAAGACCCAATTTTCCCAGCCCAAGGCAGGCACTGTCATTTATACAATACATCATCTACTGTATTCTTGTCTTGGGGAAAGGTCTTAGGTCAGACAGCACTTACTTTGCATCTACAGTTAGAGCCAGGAAATGATCCTACCTTGGGGCATCTGTTACCAGTGTAGACAATAGCAAGCTAGATGGGCCTAGTAAAAACAAACTTTTAAGAAATTTTCTTTTTTGTCATGGTTGTCTTATAACTCCTGGCCACATGTTTAAAAAGTACCTTTTTTTCCCTTCATGGGCATCTTCCTCTCTTCAGTGATTAAGTGTGCAAAAGTACCCTTGGGCAAGGACCGAATTGCGTTGTTTCTAAGTGGTCAAAATGCCAATTGATAAGCCAACCTTGTAGACTGACTCATTTATTATGTGACTAACTGTTTGGTTAAGTGATTGCTGGCTCTCACTACTGTCAAAGAATCTGCTGTAGTTTCAAGTACAGAACTGAAGATAACACTCATTTTGGCTTGTATTATTAAGGACTGCTTAATACATTAGGTTTTTCCTGAAGGAAGATCAGGGAAAGCATGTAAATGTACCGTCTTGCTTGAGGGAGATCTTTAAAGTGCTCCATGGTGATGGTTGTAGCTGTTATCTTTGGCATCCTTAGATATTAATTGAAAGAGGGGCTCTGAGTGAATGCTGGCCAAAGCAGCATACATTGCCTTAATTGTCTTGTTTCTTTTATTTTTTTAATCCAAAGTAAGCACAAGTCCCTGATCCAAACTAGGGACTCTAGTTTGGAGTCTAGAGGATGCAATACAGACTTCTCTTAACTTCCTGTTCCATGCAATGCCTGTGTGGACTGGGTTTCCCATGCCTGCTATTTGTACTGCAAAACAGTGGACATTTTTGACAATTGGAACACTATTTTGCCATTTAATTTGCCGGTAGGGTGGGGAGGCTCTTCCAAATTGGGACTCTGGCAGGCTGAAAACATTTAAAGTCCCCTCGCTACCCCCATGCCAGTGTCCTGATCTCAGCTGGGGTGTTGGTGCTCATTCAGGGGCTTTGTGATATCTTCTGTTCAGGTTATTGGGTAGTTAATTGTGAGATCAGTGATACTACATTAATATGTTACACTTGTGTGTACGTGTGCAGAGGATATTAGAGACATTAATGAAGAATAGATTTTATTATTGGTAATCATAGCTAGATGGAACCTCTAGATGCCACTGAATGTTGATGAATTGTAACAGCACGATGGCTATTATCTTCTCTTACTTGTGGACCTTCCAGAAGCATCTGGTTGCCCTCTTGAGCTACAGGACTTGCTCCTGTATGGCAGATCTTGTATTGCATATGGAACATTATGCAGGCAAAGGTAGGAGAATTGGAGAAAGGTAGGCTAGGAATGCTGTCATTTTTTCTTGCATGTTTTTTTATAAAGAAAATTCTTAATATGGAAGTGTATTATTCGAAGAGTCTCATAAGAGCTGTAGTGAATCCTTTTTCTGAACTCTTGATTTGTATTGTGTGTATCCAGTAAAGAAATCAACAGATCCCTTTGCAAAACATAGTTAGTTAACTAATGAAAATTGTGGTTGAGCCTTCTGTCTTAGTTAGGATGACCCACCAAGGTTTGGAGTGAGTTCGCATAGTGCCCCTCCTACATGTAGATTTCCACCTCCCTTTCCATGTGCCCTCTGCATAGACGTCCAAGTCAGGTAATCTGTAGTTAGCCTTCAGTTCATGGATTGAAGTAGGTTTGCAAACCATGCTTTGGAGTTTAATCATAGCTGGCTATCATCATGAAATATGATTAGAGCAGGCAGGATATGGAGGAAGGGATTGCAATGCAAAGGAGGCTGCGAGCTTATGACAGATTTTGAGTTTTCTATGCAGTTGTTGAGAGCACTTGACTGAATTTGAGCCCACGCACATTTGCTCATTGAATAAACAGTGAAATTAGATGGATCCTTCTGATGTCTGAGAAAGTGGGCTTGTCCATGAAAACTCACATAAAAATATAGCAGTTAGTCTTTAAGGTGCCACATTTTGTCTTCTTTTTTTTTAAAAAAAATTCTTCTGTTTTTGCCTTTCATGCTTGTACGATTAAAGCGGTATGTGCCTTAATTATGAATGCCAGATCTTAAGAAAAACACATTTTTCTTGTTATTGGTCAAAGCATTTACTTGTACATCTGGTAACACCCTTCCATCATTGACCAGTTGCTTTTATATTTAGAGGAAGAAGGGAAGGCATTTTATGTGGTTAAACTTCCTTCCTCTCATATGTGATGATAGGTTTGCATCCTGAAACATGGGATTTCCTTACTCTAATCATTGTTCTCATAACAAGACGTTGTAATGTGCCAGATGACATTTAAAGCATTCTTCTATTTTCTTCTCAGAGGCACGGATTCAATCTATTCCAGATTATATGGTGCATACTTACTATATGATAATTTTGCAACTCTACATATATAAAACAAGGGAAGCTGCTATACACTAATTAGTCAAGTGACTCACAATGAGAATCAGATGCACGATTTGCAAAAAGTCATAAATATATAATTGAAAATCCTAGCTGATTTATCCCGTATGCTTTTTTGTTTCTTAAATTTAACTACATAAACATTTGTCACCCTTAAACAATAAAGTATTTTTTGTTGTAGAGTTTTGAGTTTCTGGTAAAATTCTTTTATATTATGTAGTAGTACAGAGATTCACAGTAAACAGCTACAAGGTCCCTAGATTCCACCCCTTTTTTATTTACCAGCACTTAAAGTCTCAATAATTTATTCTGAGGCATTTGTAGGACAAAGAATAAAAAACATTTCCATACTTACAGTTAATTCAAGTTACAGACTTGTGTATTCTGCTTGGTTTGCTGCACACATACTTAGCAACCAACCAACTAGATCAACAGCAGACAAACAACTGCCACCAAACCAGGAAAGAGAAGGAAAGAACACTTAGCAGAGATGCAGGGCTGTCTTTGAAACAAACACTGATTGGTTTGGAATGTTTGGTTAGTGTTGGATAAATAGTCATTCACCCCAGTGCAGAAAATTCCTTCCCAGTCAAACAAAGTGCAGATAGCCAGAGAGGTTGCAAATGAATCTCCAACATTTTTCCTCTTCGCTATGGCATACTTTCTAAGTCAGTTAGTTGTTCTGATAGGGAAACCATTAGAAAATCTGAATATAGGAATGTGATGCTGTCTTTATTTATATAAAGCAACAGTCAGCTACTGTAATATTGTACATAATTTTGTACTGAATCCTAATAAGACAGGTTATACTAATGGAACAGGGCTTTCTCATATCTTCTTTCAATTGCAGCCCTTTGTGCTTCCTCTCAAAATTGCACCTGAGGTTTGGAGAATCAATTGGAGTAGCTTACAGTGTGACGAAACTCAGTGGCAGAGCACGTGTTTTGCATGCAAAATGTCTTAGTTCAGATTGTGGTGTTTCTAGGTGGAGCTGGGAAAGACACAGAAATCCTGGAAAGCTCCTGCCAGTCATTGTAAGCAATAATGTGGCACATGAACCACTGGGATAGATTGCAATAAGAGAACTTTCTCTGTGGCATCCGAAAACCAGCAAATTTATTGTGGCACAGGTTTTCATAATTATTCCTGAGTTATTCAGTGTTATACATGAATAGTGTATGATCGGAGGGAATTGACAGGGTCCTACTACTTCAACTCCTGTATGCTGCTTTCTTCACTGTAGATATACTTAGTAACCAACCAAAGAGATCAACATAAAACAAACAACCACCACCAGCCCGGGAAAGAGCACTCAGCAGAGACATGAAGCTCTCTTTGAAATCAAATTTGTAAAAAATGTTGGAGTTTTAATTGCAACCTTGAATGCTGCCTGTAGTTTGTTTTACTGGGAAGGAATTTTTCTTAGCTGAGGTGATGGTCTGTTTATCTAGCTCCAACCAACGACTTCACTTTATTAAAAGTAGCTCTTCACAAAACAGTTGTTGGATTGTAGCCCATCAAAGCAAAGATATCTTTTAAAACACATATAGATAGGATGACTTAGAAGAAACAACTTGGTTCGCATTTAAACTATGGGAGTTGAACCTCCTGGTGATTTGTAGTTTTTGATCTGTGAATTCCCCCCCCTCCAGAATGGAGAGTTACGGAGTATCCTGGAACATTAAAACTTTTCTCCACTGGTTTTGAATATTGTGATTTCTGATGACAGGGTTGTATTTGTTTTGTGTAAAGACTGGTCTGCCTTTACTATGTGGATTGTGGGTGAGATTGCTGGCAAGTGATTACATGAATCGCATTAGAAGATAAGCAGGTGTATGAAACCTCGCTGTTATAATTTATTAGATCCTATTACATTGTTGTCAGAATAGATATGGGGACAGCTGAAAACTGTGTCTGTTGCAGTGTTTGGTTTGTGTTTATGTATCTCTGTTATGTGGCCTGCTCTTTGCTGGTGAGTAACCATTTTAGGCTGCTGTTAAGCATGGGCTGTGCATCACTGATGAGAGGTTTTCGCAGGGAGCTATATGTGGCAACAAGTGGCATTCTATCATTATCTCTTCTTGGTTCTTCCTGTATTAGATTTTTTTTCTAAGAACCAGTTTGGTTTTCTCTCTCTCTTTCCCCCCGTACTTTGTTAGGTAGTCATTGTACTTTAAGAAATGACTAGGAACGTATAAATATTGTTTTTGTATTGATGCATATTTAATGCATGTTTTTTAAGGGCTTTATTTGATATTTCTGTTTTTTGTATCCTTGTATAATTTTGAACAGTGTCTTGAACGTGTATTTTGTGACTTGCTTTGTGTTTTGGAACAAGAGTGTCAACTTCCGATCTTGTAGGTGTTTCAGATCTCAATTTGAGAATCCTTTGCTAGCAGGACTACAAGGCGGGCATTCTGGGAGCTGCAGTCTTCAACATTTAGAAGACCCATGATTGATAATCAGTGGTTTAGAACATTTAAACAAACTTAACTTAATGAAAGTTAAAGTTTGGGCCAGGGTAGATTTGTTTGAAATCAAATTAATTTGAATCATAATTTAAATCACAGCTTAAATTCCTACTCAGAAAGTCTTGATTTAATGATGGGGTTCCCCGTCAAGGTGCACTGTTGCTTGCTATGATCTTGATACATATTTTTCAGAATACATTATTTTTCATAACCTTCTTGCTTGGATTCACTCCATCTACTGTAATTCTCTATCCAATGGCATGGCTGGTGTCTGAAAAAGTGCAACTGGGCAAGGAAATATTGAAAAATATGTATTGTGAAAAATACATGTTAAGGGTATAGCAAGGAGGGATGCGTTTGAGGGGGATCATATGGTTAAATCGAAATTTACTGTGTTCCTCAACCAGGTATGTACTGTTAGAAAGAGAGGTAAAGATATGTATCTGGCTGTGGAGATGGAGGTTGGGAGATTAATTCTTTATTGTGCCTCCCAGGAGAAGAGGGAGTCTGTGTCATCTTGGGCAAGCTGCACAGTTCCAGGGCACCCCCAGAAGAAAGGAATGGTAAAAGTGAAAGGGTATCAGTTCTTTGTCCCATAATAGAATTAGAATTTATTGTCCCTATTCAGTAATGACAACTTTGAACTGTAACACATTCTAAATTAAATTTACCATCACATAAGATTTTTCTTTTAAAGACAAAGCATTTTAACAATTAGAAAATGATTTAAAATATTAAAAAACTGATCTTGATTTATACATTTGCTTTTAAATTAAAGACATCAACTACGAAAAATTGATTTTCATCCCTTCTTGTTGTGGCTCTGTAGAACTTTTACCATTTCTGTTTGGAATGTATAATGTAGGAGTAAGACTGGCACTATTTGGAAGTGTTGCCTGACAACATACCTCAATCAAGCTTTGATACATGCAGAGGGATTAATAACAGTTTTTTTCCCACCCACCCACCCCCCAAATTCCTTTTGATCATTTGCACTAGAGGTGTAACAAATCCCGGAACAACAGAACAGCCCTGTTTAGTAGCATTAACCTTTATGCATTCTGATTCAAATGACTTCATAGCTTCCATAATTGAACTTTGACTCCGACACTTATCACACAAGTTACCAGGATAGCATGTCTGATTAAATGGTTTATCCTAATTCTGCCATAGACCACAAACTCTTGAAACAAAGTACTTTTATTTAAGACAAGGCTTGTTGAGATTTGTAATGCAAATGTGAACATCAGCTTTTTAAAGTTGTGAATTTCATCTACAGTTTATACATTTCCAGAAGTTGAAGAGGAGTGATAATGCTTATGAGCAAAGGAGAGGTTCTTAGAGCACTTTCCATAATTGGAGACAGGGAGAGCATTTGAACAGTTCCTAAATTGAGAAGTGAATAGACCGCATCTGCTTTGTGTGGGAGTGCAGTCTCAGAACTCTCTCTGACAGCTGCAGTATCCAGCTACAAAGCTGTTCTCTTACACCTACACTCAAAATACTCTTCCTTTTCTTGGTTCTGGTGTTATTCTCCTCCTGCTGAGAATAACAGAACTAGCTTTCTTAGGCACTTGGGTCTCAGTTTGTGTCCAGTACCACAGCGAGATTTCCTCCATTGTGTGAGCAAAAGCCACCTACTTCTCTTGTCAACCTAGCAGAAGGCAATACTATTATGGTCCCCTTAAAGGCTATCAGATTTTTTCCGGTGTGATCTTTTGTGGGAGTTGTGATTACAACTCCCTTCTTCACACACATGGAGTACACTAGTTAGGCCACAGGTTTATACACACTGCATTCATGGTAGTAAGATGGGAACCAAGTATGTTGGGGGGGGGGGGGGGAAGAGAATGACAATTACATTATTAACATTGGTAATGAACCTACAAAGTGACAATGACATCAAAACCAGTAATAAACATTCAGAGTATTGATTACATAGACATCCTGCTGATACAGAAACCCATCAACTTGCTCGTCAGCTGATATCAATGATAGGCTGCTGCCTTTGAAGTGCAGAGGGAATGAAAATGGAAATGACTTGTTTTCGGAAGTTAGAACTGAGATTAGAGTTATGTCAAATAAAGCAACTTTTTGGCAATAGCTGGAGCCCAGACTGTAGATATAGAACATCTTATGAAAAAATATATATACACACATTAATTAATTAAGAACAGAATGGCTGCCATTTTGGGAAACTTTCAGACAGGTTATGATTTTATTTAGTCTTTAATTTTATGGGTGCTTCGTAAGACTCACACTTTCTCTACTCTTAGAATCCCTATTCCTATGTAGAGAAGTTTTGCAGAAGAGGTATTAGGAGTTTCCTGTCTCTCCTTTTTAGATTATTATGCACTTTTAGTAGCTTGGAAATGCAGTCCAAAGAAGAATTTGAGTGGTGTAAGTTGGATTGGGTAACTATAAGCAGGCAGGTGCAACAGTCTACTCAGGGAGGAAGATTAAGAAGTGTTCAGCAAGTTTTATGTATCTGGGTTAGAGAAGGATGATTCAGAAGATAAAATGTACAAGAGTTGGGAGTGTGATTGCTCAAGCAGCTTCCCTCTGGAAGCAAGTCATTTTGAGTAAGTAATGGTGTTAGGAGATGGGGGGGGGCACTTGGTTCACCTAAAGAAGGATGTAGATATGCATTCTTCATTATGAGCAGAAGCAGGCAGTGTATGAGTCTTACAGAAATGGCTGGCACTGGGCTAATGGGCTTTTGGCACGGTTCTAACTTTTGGCATCCTGCTGCCACCACCAGTCAAAAGTGTGTACATGGTAAGGTTTGTTTAGATGTTCGCTCTGTAGGGTCAACATACAAATAGAGCAAAACCATTTCAGTGGGAGATTGGTACACTAGGGAGCCTAATAAAGCACAATCCCAATTACATAAAGAGATTACTTATGTTCAAGCAAACCCAAGTCAATCTCCAATTCAGATCTTGTCATTCAATGTGGTGAAGCCTGAACTGTGTGTGTGTGTGGAGTGGGGGGGGGGCAGGACTTGTACAGACTGATCACTGGGCGAGCGTGTCAGGTTACATCACCCCATGCCCTGCATGTGCTCTTACTCACTTCAGTCCTGAATAGGGTTTCAAATATGAGGCAATTCTACCATTTAATATGCTGAGAGAACCAGAGTTTGGGACAGCTTGTTTCAAGTATATGCAGAATAAACATGTAGACCCATCCAGCACAACATGTATATAAGAAAGAGATAGATATCTAGAGGTTCTTGTGCTGTTGTTGTGCAGAGAATTTTCCTTAACATTCTGTGAGGGCTGACTTCCCATCAGAGAATATATGCTTTGTACAAAAACATTATTTCAAGGGTAATTATTTCCCAGTTCTGCATAACATGGCACAGTTAAACTAGGTCACAAGTTCTTCCCAAATGTTCATTTTTACTTTTTCTAAACATAGGCTATTTGTAATGTATGAAACCTGAAGTCCTTTTGATCTTAAAATTAAAGTATAGAGAAGATTGGGGCCATTGCAAAAATCATTTATTAAACATGGGGCTTTTAAAACTTCACTGCTGCTCTAAATAGGGCACACAAAATGGTAAATTTGGGCACAAGGTAGGGTGTAAGTGCAACTGATGAGGTAGCAGATGGCGTTGCACTGAAGCAGAAAATGCACATCATACATGCAAGAATGAAAGGTCAGTGAAAAAGTGGAGAATTTGAATACAACAAATGTTTGGCTAAGATTGATAATTGTGTAATAATCTAGTCTGGGGAGTCCCATGCCAGCAGACAGGTGAACTGGTAACTGCCTGGGGCCACACAGTTGACCCCACCCTGTTGCCTCATAGCTGGATAGAGCAATCAAGACTTTACCATGAGCTACCGTTTGGGTAGTGCTGCTCCAGATCAGAGCCAATGAATATGCAAAGGCTACATTTTGCTTTCATTTACTGCTCAAAAACACCTGCCATCCCAGCCACCCTGTTTGTAGGCAGGGATTGTATTTTGCAAGACGTGCTGGGATGGGTTCTGTGTCTCTATGTATTTTTCTGCAGAGTAATCCCAGTGATATGTGCTTGGGCCACCCAGTGTTAGGACTGGAGAGCAGTTTTCCTTCCTTGTTGCAATATTGTGCTGCACCTTGTGCAGAGGTGGGTTGTGGATTGAGTGGAGGGGTCTCAGTCCAAAATTTTGGGGAGGGCTGCCCCTCCTTTGGTTACAGGCCACTTAGGACTCTAACACTTTGTTGTTATGTGCCATGAAACTGCTTTCAAATTCTGGTGACTCTATGAATTAGTGAGTTCCCAAAGGTCCTGTCATTAGCAGCCCTGCTTGGATCTTGCAAACTCAAGGCTGTGGTTTCTTCTAATGAGTCAATCCATCTCATGTTTGATCTTCCCTGTTTTTCTGCTGCCTTTAACTTTTCCTGGGATTATTGTCTTTTCCAGTGAATCTTGTCTTCTCGTGATGTTCATAATGTATGGTAGCTTCGTTTTGTTAGAAAGTATTCCACTACTTTCTTCCGTATAAGTAAATAATTTCCATTCACTCTTCTGGATGAGAACTTAACTAAACCTTGCTGCTTGCTCCTGCTGACCCTAGCAATTGAGAATCCTGCCAGTTCCCATTGGCATAGCCAACCCTTGGATTCTGTTGCTTTCATGTAAATCTTAATTGAGAGACATGCTTCTTCACGCTCAGAAAAATATGCCTTTGATGTGGTTTACAATGTCTGTTCGGTGGCACAGGTTGCATTTGTAGAGTTTGGCTCTGTGTCTTTGAGTCAAGGCTCCTCCTTTAGCTCTTTTTGTTTGGTTTATTTGTTTATTTATTTCATTTTTATAACATTCATCTGACCAATGGTCACTCCGTGCGGGTCACATTTTATTTCGGACAAAACGGATTGGTCTTTGTGGCAGAAAAATCTTGCAGCATCATTGGAAGCAACCAACAGTGATGGAACATTTTAATGCCACTCTTAGTTCTCTGTGTCAAAAACGATCTTTTCATAACAATATCTCTGTAAAAAGTCCATCCAGCTTTTCTAGATAGAGCGAATTAAACTACTTCTGGATACTGTTCTACTTCATTTTCTGCCCCAAAGTCAGAGTCTGTGAATCAGTGCATAGATCACAGCCTGTGCATTCTCCTGGCAAATTCTGTACTTGTTGAAAATCTGTCTCCATCCGTACCCCACCCCATGATGAATAAATAAATACATAGTGAATAAATAAAATAAAATCTCTAGTTGGGAATCACCCTGTAGATATAAAATGTTTCTTTTCTTCTTAAGTGAAAAATGATGGATAGTAGTTATTGTGGGAAGACAGAAAAGCATGTCCAACTGTAATTTTGAATAACAGCTAATTATTCAGATGTGGACTAAATTGAAAAAGTTGTGTTGAAATAAATGCAGCTGTGTGCATTTAAGATATGACCTCCCTGATGGTTGCTTCCCAATTCATTCCACGTGGAACATTTTGCATTTCTAAAGATTTCTTGTCAAACAATCATTATCCTTAACATTTAAAAAAAAAATCCATTGAGGGGTCTGAGCTTGGAATAATGTATAGCACTATACATCAGTATGATCCTATCCATGTAACATTGTTACTGCATAAAGTAGCAAGAAGATTAAGACCGGCTGTATGCTAAGAAAGCTTAAATTACTACGTCCATCAAAGTTCTGTTTTTAATTCATGCGCTTTCCTTCTTTTGGGTCGAAAAATGTAGCTTGGAGTTTTAGATGTGGGAATATTTTTACAGACACTTATTGTCTGTAAAACATTAGTGGCTATTGGCATTAATGATTATGGGGCACTTTTAAGAGAGCAGCAAAGAGAAAGAAGGCATAAACTAGATAATTAGTTGCAATAGTTGCTATGTACACAATTCTATTCACACAGAAGGAAGAAGCCCATGGAGGAAATGGGCTTGCCCTGGTGCATGTACATTCCAAAGAAGTGATATAAAACCATGGAGAAACAAAACTACAGTGTCACAATGTCTTCCTGGCTCTCTCTTGTAAATTGCGAGAAATTGAGGAAAGCTCCGAGATACTTATGATTCTTTTGATAATGAGAATAATGTACTTTTGAAAGGTCTGTTGTGAAAGGTTGGTATGTGAAACTCTTGAAGTGGGAATGGGTCTGCAGCATTTACTCTAACAACAGAAATCAGTTTGCTGCTTATTTTTAATCCTTCCTTATTTTCTGTTTTCTGTATTTAGAGATAGGTTGTGTATCTGCCTTATATTGCTTTCTGTCACATAGTGGCCATATTATTGTTCATTTGCTTTTAAGGAAGAATATATGATCTGATAGATATCTAGAGTCTTTCTTGTAAAGAAATATATTTAAGAAATGGAAAAATAATTAGTAGGAATATTGTTATCATTATCACCACTCTAAAGTGACATAGTGATGTCATGTGGATGCGCAGTTCATTGAATATATAAAAGTCCCTGTTTTACAAACATTTACTCTGACGTTTTAAAAATAGTATATAAATATATTAAAACCAATTAAACGATATTAAGATTAAAAACCATGTAAAACCATTTTAAAAATCTGTAAGTTAATAAACAAGCATTCCTGAGATATTTAGTGCTTGAAAGCCTGTCTAAAGAGGAAGGTCTTTGCCTGGCAATGGAAGGGCAAGAGGGAGGAGGCTAACTTGGCTTCTTGGGTCAACGTATTTCAAAGCCTTGAAGCAACCAGTGACAAGGCCGTCTCTCATATTCTTGCCAAATGAGCTTGGAAAGGTGGTAGAAGAGAAGGGCCTCCCCAGAAGACCTTAAAAGCAGAGAAGTCTCCTATTCAGTGGTACAGTCCTTCAAATAGCCTGGAGCCAAGCTGTATAGGGCTTTTTTTTTGTAATGAACAACACTTTGAATTGGGGCTAGAAACAGACTGGCAGCCGGTGTAGCCATTGTAATGTGCTCCCTATAATCAGCCAGTCAAGCCTTTTAGTGGACTGAGCAGGGAGTGGATATATGAAATATTGTCTCTATAGTTTCATATAACTAAAAGTGCCCAAATGCCTGTAGTGGTTGAGTTCTTATGTGCGCATTTCTTTATGGTCATTTGAGATAAGAGCCTCTTAAAATTCTTACGAATTTTAAAAAAGAACTGCTGGATAGCTCAGTGGTTTAGGTATCTGCCTGCAGAGCCAGAGGTTGGGAGTTCAGTCCCTCATAGTGCCTCCTTGACAGGGACTGGACTTGATGATCCACAGGATCCCTTCAAGATCTGCAGTTCTCAGATGGTGATGATGCTTGATATTATGCAGAAACATATGAGGAAAGAGAGCCCATGGTTGATTCCTAGCATTGATCTCAAGGTGTTGTTGGACCATACCTTCCCAAATCCCTGACCACTGGTCCTGCTAGCTGAAGCTTCTGGGAATCTAAGTCCAATACTGGCAGGAGAGCCAAGGTTAAGAAGGAGATTGATACATGTTTACTAATGCTCAATTACTTTATTGTAGAATAAGGAATATGTAAGGCAAAGCATAAACATCACTTCATACTCTGTGCTGATAATGCATTACCTTTAATGTATGTTGATAATGACATTTACTGTATGATGTCTGGCAGCTTTGTGACAAGCTTGGTATAAATAGATGTAGGAATGAACCTGTAAAGTACAGAAAGTGGCTGTGCTACTTTAATAAGCCTGAGTAAGACCTGAGCAAGATCTCTGATGTCTGGATCTATTTAATCTCTGATATTTGGATCTATTTTGGTAGCCACTGGGGGATATTTAGAAGAATTCAGCAAAGATGACTAAAGCTCTGGAATATATGAGAGGACTGTTAGAAGGAAATGTTCATGCTTAAAGAGAAAAAAATACATAAGGGGATGGTCAGATGTTTCGACTGCTATAAACAAAAAAAATCTAGATAGCATTAAGTTGCCTTTTCCTGATTTAAAATATCAGAAAGGATGTCATAATACAGAGAAGAAATATGCATATATATGCATATGTTGGGGCAGGAGGAATCATGCCCATGTGAGCACACATACTTCCGGACAACTTCCAAAGAGAAAGGCAAAAAGCAAGAAGTTCAGCTGTTGCGAAGCCAAGTTGTTATCAAGAAATGCTGCTGAGAGAAATTACTGAACTGTTGCCAGAAATGTTTTAAGATTTTAAGGCAATGCTTTCTTGTGAAGTGTAATTTAAATTTACGCAATCCCTTCTTCCTCCCAGAGCTTGGAAAAGTTACACATTTGGGTCAAAATTCCCAGGATCCTTTGGCCGGCGTGGCTGGTTAAAAAAGGAACTTTTCCAAGCTCGGCTTCCTATTGTATCTTAGATCAGCGATCCCCAACCTTTTTCGGTCCGCGGACCAGGTGGGGAAGGCGGGGCACCCCCGCGCTTGTGCACATGCGTGAACAAGCGCTCTCTCTTGCACGGGTGTGCTGGAGCGCGCGTGCAGGCGCAAATGGGCTATGCAGGGGTGAGTGTGTGCGGGGGGGGGAGGTCTGTCTCGGTGGCCCGGTCCGGCTCAGGCCGCAGACCGGCACCGGGCCGCGGACCAGGGGTTGGGGGCCTCTGTCTTACATAACCTAATAATTTCTGCATCTGACAGGCTAGTCTGATGAGATTATACTGCTTCTAAAATCTGTTTAAAATCTGTAGCATATTTGTGAGATAAAAGAAGTCCCCCATTATCTTCAGCAAGTTAAAAATATCTGGGAACTTTGCAAAAATAAATAAATAAATCTTGATCCAATATTTTAATTCCATCATTGCTGCTGCTTTGATCTGAACACTGAACCACTGAAAGCTGACAAATCCAATTTGCTGTTCCTGTCTTGGTGCCCTGTTAGGGTGAAGAAATGCAGTATACCCATACTGGATGGAAAATGAAATGGCAGCATTAAAGAACTAAGGAGACGTGTAGGAGATGAAGGCGAATTTGAATATGAATACCTCCAAAAGTGAGAAATCAACTAAAGAAGAAAGCTCTGTGTTGATGACACTTGTGAAACTTCATAATAGGTGCCCAAGGTTTTTCTAAACTTCTGTTATTCCCTTCACAACAGTTGTTTGAACGCTGTGCTCATGGGACAATTTTCACACAGCCCATCTACAGCAATCATCTGTGTAGGTGCACTTTAGGAATTTCTCCTGGCTGCAAACTTTCCAGGCTAGTCTTTCTTTTGAATCTTGGACTTTGCTATGAAACTTGATGTACGCAAGTTAAGAACCTCCCCACTTGAGGCAATAATTGCATCCCCATCTGTGTGCTGTGAGGATACTAGAAGAACTGGCTCACTCCCTAGAAACAATTTGTTAGGTCACCAAGGGCAACATTCTTTGCATGCTTAAAGGGATCGCTTTTGGTTAATTTATCTCTCCCAGTGGAAGTAATGAAGCTGATATATGTTCACACTCTTTTCATTGTTGTGGAGCAGACCTGCATAAGATTCATTGGGCTCTGACGGCAGTCCCTTCTCTGTCTGTTTGCGGTCTCCTGGGAAATTCCAGATATCAAGTCCACAAACTCCTATTCCCAAAGATAAACAAATGGTGGGGAAAGCAAAAAGTAGAAGGGGATAGCAGTTGTATATGGAATTCTAGCAAAGCCTGGGCTGCAGCTATTCTTCCTTGTGAACACTGAAATATTACCCACTGATACCAACGATGAAGGACACTTTCTGCTCTTCTAGTAAAATAAGGAATTATTGGCCAGAAAAGTATTCAGATTCATTTTGGACATAAAGAATTAACTGTATCCTGCATTGGACAAATATACTAAGCTTCAGGGAAGAAACTGGTAGAAATGTACAAATGATGATGGGATGGCCACTTTATTAATTGAATGCTGGACTAGATATTACTTTGGTCTGACCCAGTAGAGCTTGTGTTCTTTTGAAACAAAATAGTTTATTTGGGTATGGCTCCCTTTTGTGAATAATTTTAAAAAGGAGTTTGTGATGCTTAAAAAATTTATAATAAACTACTGTTATTGCCTACTGACATCTGAATTATCACACATCTGAATGATTTTGCAAGATAAGATATTTTAGTAATGTACAGATCCAAGTTCTTGTTGCATCAGTGCAACACTATAAATGTTGCAATCTGTAAGTGCTTACGAATAGTATGTTCTGTGCATGAGTGTAAATTTAGGGGCGCCCCCACTGAAAGAAAACAAAATTATATGGTCTGTGTGGTTTGACACACCCACCCCGTCATTCTTCTATGTCAAAGAGGCAGACCTGACTACAAAATGCAACCAAATCAAGTCATAGCTTTCCGACGGATGGCTGGGTTACCAGAAGAGTCTGACAGAAGGAAAGTGTTGAATAGATCCAACTGTAAACCCACATGGAAGATAACACTTTGTTCTGAACTCAGCGCTCTCATTTAGTAAAGAAAATCTAGCAAGAGCTGGCATATTACTTGACATGTTTTCTTCTTTCATATGTTGTTTTGAGAATGGTGAAGCATGCCTAACCCAATAATTAATTTTCATGTCATAATGCCTGTTGGACAGTCTTAATAAATAGTCATTCCTCAATTGCTCTGTTTGCTGTTTCTAGATTCTAAATATCTTCCATATAATTATGAACACTAGAATGGAAATAGTTCTAGTCAAATGCTTTGGTGGTGATGGATAGTGAGTGCTCCATCTTCCAGGGCTAAATAAGGAATGGTAATGGTAATCCTTATCAGAGCTTGGAAAAATGAGTGGAGTACAGTACCAGCGTGCAGGGTGGATAAAAATAAATGATTTTTTAAAAATAAATTTGATTTAAACAACAATTTAAATTTAAAAAATGATTTTTAAAACTTAAACCATGGTTTAAATCCACCTTGCCAGCATGACTAGTGGTTGGGAGAATTTTGAGAGTTGTAGTCCACACATGCAGTGTTACCAGGTTCTGGTCTTTATAGAAAGGACCTATATTCACTGGTCTGAGAACCTCTATGGGAACATTATTTATTTTTGCTGGCAATTAGTAGAGATTCCCCACATGACTGGCATGATGTATATGGCTGGGAAAGTTATAAGCACAACAGCCTTTTCATGGAACATGGCCTCATATGATTAATCTTCCTTTTTTTGTCTTCCAAACTTCCATTTATTATAGAGAGATAATAAATGTTGAAATAAAGTAGGATCTTAATGCAGATTTGGCAAAATTTGTTCCTGCCGATGTTCTGGCCTGGAGCTCCCATACTTCCTTACCATGGACTATGCTGGATGGAGTTGATGGAAGCTTGTAGGCAAAAATAAATAAATAAACAAACAAACAAATAAATAAATAAATAAATAAATAAATAAATCTAGAGGACCAAAGATTCATCATCCTTCCCTTAATACAGAATAGCATGCCTGAGCTTCAAGGTTATGTGCTATATTTCCATATGCTTTGTGTTGTGATCCCTCCCCACCTTGGTTTGAGACAAGCCATAGTTTGATGTTTCATTCAAATTGGTAAAATATTTTTGTACTTACAGATCTAGGATTGTAAATTAGAGCTGTGGACCCTACTTTACAAGGCAGCTATAAGCCAGAGCTTCATGGTTTGGCGGAAAGGTTGATAGTGATTTTCTGATCTTGCACAAGGTGCTCATATGCCATACTTAAGCATTAGCACTGACTTGCCTGTCTGAGACACAGCATGAACTCAATCTTTTTGCAAGTCTATACTTTTTTAGCACTGATTTGCTAGGCAAATTTTGGAATTCATATGTTAATGTTTATACCTCTGCAAAATATAAACAAGATGGCTTCTGAGATGTTACAGAGGTCTGAAGGCAGGAAAGCTTTGTGAAGCAATTTTGATTTTCATTAGTAAAAGAAAGAGAAAACACCTTTCATGGCACTGCTAATATGTAACCAGTTGTGTTCATTATGATAATTAAAAGGCAAAGGCAGATGTGGCTCTGCTGTGGTGTTTGTCATCATCCAGAGAGCCTATTTACATGTTGCCAAGGAACTGAATGCACACAGCAGGGTTCTTTTTATTTTTTGGGGGGTTGTTTCTTTAAAGCCACAGCTGTTCTCCAAAACGGTTTGTAAGCCTGGTTTGAACAGCTCTACTGAAAACTGGAAGGCAGCAGAAATGTCGTAAAAATGTGGATAAGGAGTTGACTGTACATTTTCTCTTGCTTTAGGAGTTGCAGTAACCATTTGGTGTTGAAAAGTGAGCTTTATTCTATCAAACGTACCTCTTTGCACTGGGCTCATCCCCTCCTCCTTATTGACTTTGCAATCTGACCAACTTTTTCTAGGAATCATCCTAGTCTAATCAAGCAGTTCCTAGATTGATTTTAGATTCTAACTAGCAGCTAGGGTAAAATACATTTTTTGGATACATGAACAGATTTAATGAGAAATCCTGTAAGTGCAGATTTGTGCACAGCTAATCCAAAACTGCACTAGCTACTCATTTATTCTGCTACTGGTGTAGCATCAGTACAATAACTGTTGAAGTAAATGGCTTATCTTTTTATTTAGAGTCATATACTCATAGGTTTGAAACCACTGTAGCAGAAAACCACCAACTTTTCTCTAACTGGTACCTTCCAGATGTTTTAGACTACAACTCTCATCAACCCCAGTTAACATGGCCAGCTGTGAAAGATTGTGGGAGTCCAAATCATCGGGTAAGAGCTTGGGGGAGGCTACTTTAAAGCAGCCATTCTCAACCTTTTTTTGGCCACAGCCAAAAAAAATATGAAAGAAATATAGACTGATTCAGGCTTGTATAAGTTATATAACGGACCTTATAAGGTGGTGTGTGAAGAATTGTTTTCAGTTGTGGCCCCCTTCAAATACGTCAGGGCACTCATTGAGAATAGCTGCTTTAAAAGATGCACAGAATACAGAAAAGATTACTTCATAGTTGATTCTGTCCCCTGAAACTTCATAATAAGGTATGCTGATTTCTCTTATCTGCCTGAGAGAGAGAAAGTTTCCTCATCCTCGTTCCTTTTAGTTATAAGCCACAGTTATAAACACACTTTCCTTTGGGTCTTCCCTCCAGTTAGCAATATGTATGTATCACTTGTAAGCCCATCCTCCTGCTGGAAAAAAGCAAAGCAAAAAAACAAGCAAAGTGTGCTGCTTATATACTGCCTCATAGTGCGTAAAGCACTCTCTGGGCAGTATACTACATAATTACGCAGGCTACACATTGCCCCACATCCACCCAGCAGGCTGGGTACTCAATTTACCAACCTCAGAAGGATGGAAGGTTGTGTCAACCTTAAGCCGACTACCTGAACCCATCGAGATTGAACTCAGGTTGTGAGCAGAATCTTGACTGCAGTACTGCAGTTTAGCTAATGTGCCACAAGGTTCCTTTATCCAAAGATAAAAAGGGAAATAGGAGATGGGGGTTAAGGGAAGGAATTGTGTAGCTCCTAGTTCTTTAAAAATCCTTGAGTGGCGAATAGAGTGTGCAGAGGAATATGTGCTAAAAGACTCCTTATAGTTCTCTGTATGGAGAAGTGTCAGGAGAGAGGAAGATTAAAAAGGCAGCTTTTTCTTTTTCTTCAGAAGCTTTCTCACCTTGGTGTTTTAGAAAGTAAAAACCTGTATAACATAGGAGGAGAAAGTTCCAGGAAGTTGAGGAGGAGAAAAGAACCTTCCTAAGGATTCCTTGCTGCATTCTATTTCATACCCAAATACAGGGTCAAAATCACATTGCCACTTGCCAAAAATTAGGGGAAGAGCTGGCCTTATATAACACTGTTTCATTATAGACCCTAACGTTATTATGAATTATATTATTAATTATTTCAGAAATTTGCATTAAAAATGTAACTCTGGAGCTTAATTTCTGTACAGCCGATTCTTGTCCAAAATGCTTGTACAGAGAGAATGTTGTGCTGCTGGCATATTGCTAGCAAAGTGCTTTGTAAATATTAGATGATGGTGCAGAGGCTTATGCTGCAACAGCAAAGGAGGTGTACTGTACTAAGCTGAATGGGGCAATGCTGTTTGCCCTGCTGACCTTTGACATCTATGAGGAAGAAGAGAAAGAAATACTTGGAATATAGTCTTGGCTGCTGAAAGATTGCACTGATAATACGGCCATGACCTTGCTGGCAAGTTCTCATACTCAAACACAGGATGCTCTCTCCCTTTCTTACTCCCCAACATCCTTGGCTGTGTTGCAGATTTAAGACTCTAGTGATCCTTAAACCATGAAGCTCACCTAAGGGGTAGAAACACTATAGAGGATGGTTACCAAGCAGCAAGTGTCACTGAGAATCTTAACCCTTTCTCTCTCTTTGGCTGTGTTATATCCTAAAGGTAAGGTTTCCAGGTCTCAAGGAACTTCCTGAAGTCTTAGAGAATTGCTGGAATTTCTCCAGGTCTCTGGGTGGGAGACTAACTTCAGGGCAAGCAGCTTTGTATTGGTTCCTGGAAGAGGAGGTTTGATTTGTGGATGAGGCTCCTTTAAAACCTAGGCAGTTATTCCCAAATTGCAACAGGACTTAGTGGCTTGGCCTGAAAATGACAAGAAGAGGAAAGGACTGAGAGGAGGGTCCATGCAGGCTCTTGAGCAAATTGTGCCAGTTTGAAGCTAGACTGGTGTGACGCACCTGCATCATGACTTTTGAGTCTTCTTTTCGGACAAACCCTCGCATTATAGTGGCATAGGAACTGGGGAAAGCTTTCCACAAACTCCAGAAGTAGTGCAGTGCTTGGAAGAACACTCTTGTGTTGTGTGCTGTAAGTAAGGCCATGCAATATGTGTGTCATAGCTGGAACGGCAGCAGTTGCTAAGACTGCTGGGTGGATTTTGCTGCCTAACTGCTAAGGAAATTTCCCCTTCATCCCTGCTCTGGGTTACCATCTTACATGATCAGCAACAGTGTACCCAGATCCTGGGGCTAGTTAACCAGATCCCTATCATGCCCATTTCTACAGTCAGCTGGCCCAGAAGCAATTCTGGTTTTCCTTCAGATTCCTGCCCTGCTCCACTTCTACAACATCACAGGGACCCACCTCCTGGCCTCTGGTGTTGGTACTGAAACCTCAGATAATGGGATGTTTCAGATCTAGAAACCCTAGGTACATGAGGGAAAGGAATCCATGACTCTCCCAATATTGTTGTTCTGCAGTACCCATTAACCCTTGCTAGTGGCCATGCTGGCTACAGAGGTGTTAACCAACAACATCAGTAGGGCTCCATGTTTCCATGTTGTCCACCCTTGCTCTACAGTTTACCTGCTTTTTAGGGGAAAAAAATCTACTTTTCATTGCTAGCCATGAAAGGATAATATGCATTTCAAATGCACTGTAAGTTACTCTGAGTCTTATTTTTGCTGCAACTGATAAGATTTAAAGAATGAGTTAACTTGTGATGCAGATGTTAATTAGCAGGTGTTTCAGGGTGTGACAAACTGTTGACATTCAGTAGTGTAGGTTCCCAGTGCTCTGTTTAAACATGCACCTTTTCTACATTGAGGAGACTGCCTAATCCTCTTTCTTTTTCCGTCCTGTATATCAAGTATAGTAGAGAGTGACTGCTTCAGCATGGTATGAATAGGACAACATAGAAAAGTGTTCCTGTTTCACAGAAGGTGCTCTAAAGTCTTGGGTAGTTAATTGCATTTTGAGGAATATATTGTTTCCACCTTGAGAAGTCAAAAGGATCATCTTCAATCTAGGCTTATGACATAATTGAGGTAAGGAACTCTGCCAAAGGTGATATTTATGTGATCTTATCAAACAGAAGCACTTCATTTCTATCAATTGTGAGGGGCTTTTCAGGAGGTCTGTAATGTTTTGTCTTGTGCAGGAGGCATCCAGTAAAAGCTATAGCATGCATCCCTGGTGCCATAAAATGTTCCTCTGGAATATGCAGTGGCTGATAATCATTTTTCTGAAGACTACTGGGTGTGGTACCCAGTATGGTGTAGTGGATAAAGTGACAGACTAGTATTCAAGAGACCTGGGTTCAAATCCCTGCTTGGCCATGGAATCCTCTGGTGTGTGTGTGTGTGTGTGTGTAGCAATGAAAATCACTTTTTAAATATTTCACATACCTTGAAGACCTTATGTGGGTCACTATAAGTTGGATGTAATTTGATGGCAGATAACAAAAACAAACTGTGTGCTTAAGCCTTGTGGCCCAGGATCTGTTCGCAATCATCCCAGAGTGCAGGACACTCAAGCTACAGGAAGCCAGATTTAGGTTGAATATCAGGAAAAACTTCTTAACTGTTAGAGCAGTATGACAATGAAACCAATGGCCTCAGGAAGTCGTGAGTGCTTCAGCGCTGGAGGCATTCAAGAAAAAAAATGGACAACCATCTGTCAGATTTGCTTTGATTTGGATTCCTCTCTTGAGCAGGGAGTTGGACTCAATGGCCTTACAGGCCCCTTCTGACTCAATTATTATATGATTCTATGATTTTTTAAAAATGCACTGAATGAGGAGTGGGGAATTTTTGACCCCAATAGAATTCAAATGTATTGAGAATTGTGTTTCTGGATGCCAAAGAGAATTCAAGTGTCTCCCTAAATGTGGCCAACCAAATAACCACTGAACTGAAGTGTTTCACATCTGTTTCTCAGCATCATGTTTTGTCTTTGTGTGGCAAATGGCTGAAAAAATAGGGACACTGTTTGCAACTGTTTAAATGACAGTCTTGTAGAATGCTTACATTGTAGGTCTAGTTCTGTGTGGATGCCATGATAAAATGTGACTGAGGGACTAAAATCTTTGAAAATGTGAGAGTTAGCGTCTAACAAAGGGAATAGCAAAGAGTGATTTGCCTGAGCTGAATAGAGAAAGGAAGAAGGAGGAGCATGATGCATATTTCAAGGGTGAGAAGAATGGCCAGAGGATTTAAGAAGGTGAACACAATGTATATTTGCACCTAGCAGCCTCCTGAGCAAATTTGGCCTGCTAATTGAGTCATCAACTTCATCACCCATGTTGTTTTGTCCCTCTGTCTAATTGTGTCTCTCTTCAATTTGTAAGTCCATAGCCTTGATCTTTCAACTCCTGGAGGCAAGGTGAAAGGTGTGTGCTCCCTTTTCCCCCCCTACACCCATTGCTCCAGGCAGTTTGGGGAAGAGGGAAAAGAACTATGGTTGGAAATATGAATAGGATTTCACAAAAAGTAAAACTCATGGGGCAATTGGATGTTATTGCCTATCGCCTGCTTTAGATTAAAAGTATTTTGTTGAGTGTTTAATGCAGAGCTTGAACAAATTACAAATTACTTTTTTGAACTAACTTGCCCTAGCCAGCATACTCTCTGGCTGTCCTGACTGGGGCATTCTGGAAGTAGATACCAGGAAAAAAAAAAACTGAAATAAACTCTGAACTCTTAGATGGCTTTTAAACAAGATAAAATCTGGATCCTGGCCCTTGCTTGCACATGGGCTGATGGAGTGCCATTTGAGCACTTTCATGGGGGAAAATGCAGGTTCTGTGGAACGCTGTACAGCTGAGAATGTAAAATGCTGTATTCGTAACACACTTACACAAAAAATGTATTTGTTCCTAATTATAAAATATATGCGAAGGCTTCTGTCAGACTGTTCAACTTAACTGGGTGTTTAATAGGATGTTCCATAGTCTGGAAAGGCCTGTTCTCCAAATGCAGCGGGCATGAACTGACAAGCCATTGTTTTGCCTTCAAGCGCTATCGGCAAGGGTGTTGTCAGTCAAACTCTGTGAATCTTCCCCAACTGGTATGTGTCATTCCTGATTTGGAAACAAGCTGAGACCGTAATATGTCATCTCTGAATCACCTCCTTTTGTTAGAGTGAACTATAGGCATCTCAGCTTGACTTGCAGCTGATTCTCACCAGAGAGGATGGTTATCTCCATATACTGCTGCTGTGTAAGGCTAAAAAAGAAGCCATAGATGCCCATCAGAAAAATGGACTCTTGCACTAATTAACCAGGGCCAGGCAAGCTCTGAATCAGCACAAAATGCATCCTGGGTGTATTATGGGTTGGTAGCTTTGCTATGACTTTCCATGCATCTGTTGATTCCCCATCCTCCCACTCCATTTCTGGTGTACTTTTCACTCTTTGAAGCAGAAAAGTTAAATTCGCCAAGTTTTCATTCTCCGCTAATTAAAAAGTGAACCAAAGGCTAAGGTGATCTGACTCCCTTTGTTATGTGTGATTCCAATAACTGTTATGAAATGGAAGGCAAGTTGAATGCTGTGTTGCAAATTGTTGTGAAAGAATGCAAATGAAGAGACAGCTGACAGAAAAAAGGTGCCTCTCGGTTCTTATCTTTAAAATCTGACAGACATTTAATATTGAGTTCATTTGTTTATAGCTGGTTTCAGTTGGTGGGAGTATTTCTCCTTTAGGGATAAATACATAATTACTTATATGTATGTTTCCATCTACCGTTAGCTGCTGGACGTTAGCTTCTGATTTTGAACAGATATGACTTTAATATGCAACTGCAGTGTCCACAGTGCTTGTGAGCCTGTAAACATTCAAAGTGCCCCAATGGCTAAGAACTCAGGAGTATGCTTTTAACCATTGGCACTTTATAATATGACTAGTACCAATAAATTACCTTCTCTTAATTGTCTTTGTAAAGCAATTGTATTATGTTTGGCTTCTGGGGACCAGGGTTACACATGTTGGGTAGTATGATGTATTAGTAGTTATAATGGGGTTTAGAGTGGGTATTTAACATCTCAGTTTCTTAAGTAGAAATGTTTATGGTTTTAGTCCCCAAGCCTTTGGGTTAGAGTGGCTATTAGTTTTAAATAAATAAAATGGTCCTTTGATTGAACCCTCAAGAGGCTGGGAGTTGCAAGCACCCTGTGATGGTTTTGCTTAGGGTGCTTCATTCTTTGCCATTATAAGTGCTCTCCCATGTGCCTTAATGGTAGCACGACTGACTTTCTGAAGGGGGTTTCTCTTTGCTGGGTTGCCCTCAGCTAGTGAGTGTATAAAAGAGAGAGGAGAAAGCAGTTATGGGGTTAGAGATAAGTTCCTGACATCACAAGGAGGTTTAGTCAGTCAGTGGAGGCAAGTCACTTGTAAAGAGGAGTGCCATGGTGTGCTTTTCTGTGTGAAGTTCAGAAGTGGAAAGCTCCTTGCTTTCTTACAGCTCATAAAATACATTTTATGCCTCACTGTGATCTTATGAAAAATTTTGCATCTGCTTCCAACAGTGAAAGATGAAGAACTCACAAGCTAATAATTGTAGATAATTTCATCTTCAAAAGCCTGGCTATTACTTTTAATATAGGAGAATGACATAGCTACCTGTGTGGAAACCTACAACCAATTCAGCCCAAGGAAAATATCTCGGAATACAGTAATTTCAGATGGTTGCTTCAGAAATGAGATAATTATGTGATGTCTTAATTACTAATACTTCACATTTAGTTTTGTTCACTTTGCTGTCTTTCTCCTGAGATTTCTTATGTTGAATGAGTAAATCATGGGCATATATTTAATTGTGACTGTTTGGTGTTCAGGGGTCTCACATGAGTAAAAAGAACACTAATGTTGGAATGACACATGTTTAGGATACCATTCTGTGTTTCAGGTTCAAACTTTTCTCAGAGCAGGCAGAGGGATTTTTAAGAGGCCAAGACAGCTGCAAGATCTTTGTTGAACAATGAAATCTGAGTGATATTTACAATATAATTCTCCTTCTGAAGTTTGAATGCCAAGATTTTGTGTAATTTATTTTGAAAGCATCATTATATGTGTGATTAAATGAGCTTAAAAAGTTGAATCAACCCATTATCTGTAGGTGTGACTGGCTTTTCTCAAAGTGTTGTTGTATGTTGCTGTCACAATTATTTGATAATGGTACGGGAATAAACCTCTCAATGTGTGAAGAGCTATAAGATGGGCTAGTACAGACAGTAGCTTTCCATACAGAGTAGCCATCACAGTTTCAAACACAGTTTCAAGTGGCAGGCTAAAAGTGGAAGCATTTAAATAAACCAACGACATTTGTGTCTGTGTTTTGCATATCATGGCACCTTGAACCTGGCACTCTGTCTTGTTTCTCCCCCAGCAAGCCAGATAGATTATTCATTGTTATGTTTTATTTCTCTATTTTGTTGTAAAAAAGACAACATGGAGTGCCATGTTCAGAAGTCACAACAATGTAACCACATGTAGTACATTTGTGGTTTATGTTGCTTTTGGTTACAACAGGAGTTGTTGGTCAGACAGCACCACCTTTTCATTATAAGTCTATATAAATACAATATGGTTGCGTACATATTACACACATATGCATGTTGTCTTCATACCACACATGAAACCTACTGTAGATTCAAACCCCTATGTAACCATAGACTTCATACATTGTACGGAACCAACCAATCAACTAGTCAAAGTGATTGGTATTACCTATTTTTATGTTTCTCTTTTTTTTTCTTGCCTCTGCAATACATTTTACTGTGGTGTGGGCTTGATTGATTGCAGATTCTAGATTGTTGAATTGTGTGATATGTTTTGGATGGTAGCTAGAGTACCTCTGCATAGGGGACAATGAGGCTAATAAGTATTATTATTATTAAAAAACACCAGGCACAATCAATATTATAAAAAACATTGATTGGTATTATATAACAGATATAGGTTTTAACCAAAAACCTAAGTATCTGTTGAATATCGGCACAGTATGTGTGCTAGTCCTACTATTGCCATTTTTTGTAGCTCCAACGGTATGATTTCTGAGATCTGCCACTGCTTATAGTACTGTGTGAAATTTCTTGATATTGTTCCCAATATGATGATGACAACGATGATGATGCACAATGACAATTATACATCCATTGCAGAGTTCTAAGACATCAGTCTGTAGCACATACTAGTCCAGGCTTAGTTTGATTCTGGTGTGAGAGTTGTTGAAGTTCCAATAGAACTTCTTAAAGATTTCCTTCTTGTGAAAACAGCTTGTAAAATAGGTATTGATGTGTCTTGTAGAAGGAGATTCCTTTGGGGACTATAGGGTCTCAGGAAGTATTGTCCTAAGTCAGCCTTTAATATGTTGATATACCATGCTGCCTTGTGGCTGTACATGGCAATGTCATGGACTTGAAAATCAAATAATTGTGGATGAGGACAAAGCATTAAACCTTTGTAATACCAGAAATGCAAAGATCAACTACAGATCATCAGGAGTATTATTAGATGGGGGAATTCCCCCCGCCAGGTGTTTTTTCTCTCTCCACCCCACATAAATTATTAGGTGATCTGGCAGCAAAGTTACATTTGTTACTTTTAGCCAAATAGGGATATCTGGTTAATATCTCCAAACAGTGGAAAGCCCAAGAATGATTACTTTGAGAGTTTGGGTTGGTAGATGGAAGACCCCTGGTTTCAACTCCTGAGTTTTGTCTGCATAGGTTTATTTCTCTGTATTTATTAAGGGTATCATTAGTTAGTTGTAAAGTTCGTCTAGTTTTCCTCTGGGAGACATGAAGTTGGTCCAGTCAGTCTCATGTCTGTAACATTGGACTTGCTTCTAAAGCTGTGTGGAGTTATTTTCTACATGGCTGAGAAAACACAACACAAAATGCTATATTCTGGGCAGGAATGCTCTTTGCAGGATCTTTCTTTTGGGAGTGCTGAAAACATGCTTGTGCACCAGTGTAATTTTTATGCATTGTAAATATTCTTTGAGCCACAGCTGGTAGAAATAAATGTCTAGGTCAACCTAAAACAGCCTTTCTCAAGCTATGGTGGCTGAGAATTTTTGGCATTTGTTATCCAACATAACTGGAGGGCATCAGGGTGAGGGAGGGTGATTTAGACCAGAGATTTTTAATATTTATAGATGTAATGGGGAAGAAGTACATTGCCCAAGATAGAATGTTATGCAAGATGTGGGAAGAGAAAGAGTAGGCACAGGAAGCTGAAGTGACTTGTATTTCTTATCTATGTCTCTTTAAAATGGAATCACTTTTCTTCCCCCTCACTCTCTGTAGAGAGAAGCATATCAGTGTTGGGCACACTTTCATGGAGATCCATTTTCCTCTTTACTGTTTAGGATGTTTGTAAGGCTAGGTGAGAATGAATGGAGTGATGGCTCTGTGGTTCACTCTACTATGTGCTGGAGAACAAGAATTGTATGTGGGAGGGAGTGCAGCTGACTTAAAGCATAAGAGCTGAATATTTTTTGTACAATGTATTTTAGGGATAGCAGGGGAAACAGTCTCAGTTTTGAGTCTTGCGTCTTTCTCATTAGGCTCTGCACAAATTCAAGCTTATCTTAGTATATCTGTCCTCTTGGTCCCTCAGAAGACGAAAGCCAAAAAAAGGATTCTGGATTGAACCTGGGAGGAAAGAGCATCGTTTATTTTACAGTGACTTGGCAGGGACCTCCCAACCTCAAGTCAAGCTTTCTTCAGGCAGGCACAATCCATTTCCTTTTTTCTTTGACTTTTCCTGGTGATTACTTGGCTTCAGCCTGTTGCTTCTGGAGCACATGTGCTAAAGTGGCTGAAGGGCGATTTCAAAGCTTTAGCTTTTCTCTTGGGCTGCTGTATTTTTCAGTGACTGGTCAAACCTGCTGTTGTTTCAGGTTGGGTAATTGAAAAGCCCCTGCTGAGCTGGTGTTCTAGGCATTTAAGACTTCGGGAAGCCTGCTTCTTGAGGGGGGCAGGGGAAAAGCAAAAATGAGCTTTAGAGTAGAGGAGGAGGGAGGAGGAGGGGGGAAAGAGAGAATCTGACAAACACACCCAAATGACCCATCTCCACTTAGCATGAAACTGAACAAGTTACACCCACATTCTGAGCCAGAAGCGGAATGAAAGGCTCACTCATGCTTCCTCATTTTTGTCGCTGGATCGGAGTGCTCTGTGAAGTGAGACCAGAGAATATGTCTGTGCTACAGTTGAATGGTAAGCAGTTCCTTTGATTTTTTAAAAGGTCTTTGATAAATCACTGATTGAATATAGTTTATGTAGCCCTATTTGCAAACAGGGCACTGTGTACGCATCTATGTGTATGTGTGTGTATGTGTGCACGCGAGCGAAGATACTTGTGTTGTGGTATTGGCAGTGTGCCATTTGAATTATAACCTGCATGGCTCTTTCTGCTGGAGAGGAAACACAGTTGGGGACAGAGAATACGTCATTTTCTCCCTATTTTTCTAACAGAATGTACCTTGAAGAAATGTACTTTTTCAGTGTTTATGCAGCTTTGCTAAGCAATAGCAGAAAGAGCACATGTTTTTTGAATGTCTTATCTTAAAAAGTTTGATTTAACAAGAATGAAAGATGTGATCCCTGTATTTCCAAGGAGATGTAGGGGTGAAGGAGAGAGAGAGGAAAAGTTTCATTTTACTTTGTAAAAATGCACACCTTCCACAAGCTGACTCCATAATTATAGGTTGCCATCTCTGTAAACATTCATAAAGCAAATCTTGTGAAAGTTCCCAGTTTCAATCAAGGTGCTATAATAAGTAGTGAAAAACTTGAAAATAGGGCAGGTAATTTGCAACATTATGCTTGTTGTACTAAGCTTGGTCCCTTTTCATGTGTAATACCTAGTGTATCCAAACACTGGTAGGTAATGGATGATGGGAGTTGTAGTGCAACATGTCTAAAGACTGTCAGATTGTAGATAGCTTGGTTTATACATGCAAGAAAAGACTGTGATCTGCTGTAATTGGGCTTCCAGAATATTTCTGAATGCTCCAGAGTACTCTGCTGGGCTACTCTGAGCAATCTTAGAACACCTGCTTTTTCTTGTGATTTCCAAGTATTTATTTTATTTATTTATTTATTCGATTTTTATCCCGCCCTTTTAGACAGAGTCTACTCAGGGCGGGTTCCATAAAACATTAAATATAAAACACTTGAACAATTAAAATTAAAATAAAACAATTCAAAACAATAATATTAATATTAATAATACTCAAGATGGTTTCTTTTCAAATGTCTTTCCTTTTGTTTTGGTGATATTAGACTATAGATAGCAACCCTTAGCATTGTGGGTAATGAAGCAATAACTTTGGTGAGAGAACCTTCTTGGTTGGTGCTGCAGCAGACGAGAGCAATTGTCCAGATGTTCTTTTCTGCAACTCCACTGGTGAGGGATTATGGGAGATATGGTTAACACATCTGGACAGCCACAGTTGCTTACCCCAACTGTACAGTCATGGTGGCCATAGAATCTGACATTAGAATTCAGTGCAATTGAGCCAGTGAAGAACCTCATCCACAGTCCAAGCAAAGATGTCTGGAACTGTTACCTCTGCTTGTCAGCCAGTATTGGGAAAACAGATTATCTGATATTATCACTACAAATTAACAAGATTCTGAATTGTATCTGCAGACATGGCACTTTGTCAACCTGAATAATTTCGATGGCAGACAAAATGTATTTTTTTATAGCTTAATTAAGCCATGCTGCTGCTGTGGGTGCTTTAGATTTCCTTATGCCATTTCATTAGATTATCAGAAAGCCCAACTGTCAAGATAGTTACTCATTTTAGAAATATTGTGTTCAGTGGCTGATTTAAATGATCGTGCGACATTAACAATTAAAAAAAATCTCTGGGAGATGCTTATGCGAAAGTGTCATTCCATCTTGAGCTTAAAGGCAACCATCATTTCATGCTGAAAAGTCCCGAAATTTGCAATGGTAATTATGTGCTTGGGTATAGTAGCTGTTAAAAAGTGCATTCTTTGCAATCCACATTCTCTTCTTTGTCTAGACTCTAGCTGTTCCCCCAAAAGGACACTGCAGATTTTCTGCAAGAACAGCTCTCATTGTTTTCAAAAATGTCTGGGCAGGAGGTGTTCTAGCCTGTTGATAGTTTTCATATCTTGTTCCCTTTTATGTGTTTGGGACTAGTTCACAGATTTTTCTTTCTAGGGAAAGGTCTGAGCAGGAGGTGTTCAGTGACAAAACTCCCTTGATGCTGTGTAGTATCGTTAACAGCTTCAGTAAAGCTGATTGCTCTTCCCCCCATCCCACCCCCAATATGCTGACCCCTATACCACCCCTGCATCATCTAATACTGAAAGCCAAGCAAGACCAGTCCTGGTTAGTACTACTAAACTACCAAGGAATTTTGGGGATCTCCAGGTAATGTTAGGAAAGAATCCTGCCTGACACTCTGGAAAGATGTGGCCAGCCAAGAGAGTTGTAACTAACAGTTTTTGGGGCTTTGCTGCTCCATTGGTTAAGCTGGTATGATGTAAGACTGGTGTATGCAGGAAGAGGGTGGAGGAATAAGAAGGAATGTCGGGGTCTGGATGCATGAGGATCATATTGATTCTATGGTGAGCCTGTTTGCTCGTGCTTCCTTCTGCCCAGGGAGGAGCAGTGGGAGGCAGTGCACTTAACAAGCTCTGTGTTAATGGGTTCACACTTTTCCAGCAGCAGATACCAGTGGGCAGGTTCATGCAACACATTTTTGTGGCCTCTATATTTTGGTGCCCTGGATCAGAGTCCCAGTCAACCTGCCCCAGTTGCAGCTCTGTCACTTGAACTAGATGGACCACTGATCTAACAGGAAGTCTTGTTTTATTCCTGTATTCTTTTAATATCGAAATATTAACAACTGTTTTAGTGTGTGTTTTGCTTCCAATGTATGGTGTCCATAACTGGGTTTTCAAGGTATGTAAGATATTTAAAGAATAGTTTTTACCAGTGCCACTCTGGAATCTCCATTGGGATTGGGCCAATTGAGATTACCTGGAAAATGTGTGGCTGATTGGGTTGCAACCCCTGCCATTTGTGTGGCCTTGAACAAGCTGCATGGTCATAGAGAACAACCAAAAGAAGGGACTGAGAGAGCACTTCTGAGTAGTATATACATCGGAAACCTTAGGTCGGTTGCCCTAGGTCAGAACTAATTTGAGGGCACATAATAATAACTATTGGTATAATTAAATATTAGTAACTGCCCAATTTGGGTATGAGAAACTATATTTATCATTCTGAGTATGAGGAGATAATGGTCTTCAGGCTCATTCTCCCTTCCTTACTTCTTCATGAATAAAGGAGAGAAGATGCTTCCAATTCCAAACCAAAGTTTGGAAACCATAGCCAAACCTTGGAAACAGACTTTGGGACATTACCTTTTTGGACTTCAACTCCCAGAATCTCCGAGCCACTGTGGACCCTGTCTTTTGTAGATAAGTGGAGAGAGGGATGGCAGAGTGGCTAGAAATGGAGTCAAGACAGAAACCTGCCAAGGAATACATAGTGTTTGTAAATATTACTCTTTTTGGACCATAGCTGTCTGAATGCCCCTACCAGTGAGGGAACTGTAGTCTAGAAAAGTAACATTTTCCACCTCTGACCATAGTTTATTCTCAGACTTGGATAACAACTAAACTAGGACTCAATTTATGTTTCATGTTTGAATTCAGCGATTGAACATACAAGCAAACACAATTAATTAGTCAACAGGAACAAAAACAACTCTGGTCTCCTTGTTAAGACACATAAGACTTAGAGGTTGTTATCCCACAGTGGCTATTTCAGCGGCGATCTTCTACTGAGAAGATGAAGACTCCCTTGCAGTCTGTCTTAGGGTGTTCACATCCAATTATGGACCTAAAAGAAATAAAGGGTTAGTTTTTGCTTGTTAGTCTAAGCATGGCAGTAAGCTGAATAACAACCTCCCACCTCTTCTTGCTGTGAGTTGTAAACTTGCGGATTACTTTCCCCTGATATTCTTAAACATGTACCCTTCTTTGAGAAACTTCACTTAATACACTGTTACCTTTCAGAGCAATCTACTCTAGAGCAGTGGTTCCCACCTTTGGGTAAACCAGGTGCTCTTGGACTGGACCTCCCAGAATCCTTTACCAATAGCTGTGCTGCCTGGGGTTTCTAAGAGTTGCAGGGTTACCCAAGGTTGTGAACAACTGGTCTAGAGCACCTGATACTTATCAAGTTCTAGAAGGTGCTACACAGAAAATGGAACAGATTTATTGTGGCGAATACTTTCCTGCAATAGATTGAGCTTGATCACTCTTGCCTATGAAAGCTGTTGCCACAGTTCACTTTTAAGGTGCCAGGTTGTATGTTTGTTGTAAGATGTGTGTAGACTGAAAAGACTCAAGAAGGTAATGAGTGCTATTTTAACTACAGCGTAGTCTCACAGTATTTACATGTGCTTTATTCTGAAACCTGATCATGCAAGAAAACATGATACAAGCAATGATAAGACTGTCTAGATGAATGCCTACTTGTAAACAATTTGAATGTTTAGGCAGTTTGATTTTATAATAAAAAATAGTTGCAACAATTTAAGTAGGATCCTGTTAAGCAGCAAAGTTGCAAATGAGTAGGTTAAATCTTGTTTTCTTCAAAGTGTTTTCTTGGATATTTGTGTATGTGAGACAACTGTAAGTTTTATGGAACAATGACCTATTGCAAAATGAGAAGAATAAATTATTAACAGACTAGGTTGTTTCAGCATCCTACCTGGCCCTTACTGAGGAAGGTTAGAATACAGAATATATAGGATTAACATAATCAAAAGAGAGATGCTGAAACACCAGATTAAAAAGTAAAGAAAGTAAACAGAAAGTCTGTAAGCCTGTACAGTTTTGAACATAGCATCTATTCTAAACTTTTCATGCAACTTGCCTTTGAATATTTATTCCCAGCTATACCTACTCAGATTCTAATGAGATATAAACAAATGGGAAGCTTTCTGTTCTCTAGCTCAGTAGGTAGGTATGCTTCTTGATTGTTTGTTTGCTGCATAGGACAAGGTCACAAGGCTTTGAAAAAATTGAAATACCGTACAATTTTTTAACACATTCAGTCCTAAAGGCATTTATTTTACTAGACTTCTGTTGAAAATACTGTACAAAAGTGAGGAAATAATAATGAATCTCGCTTTGTATGAAGGACTAGAGTCCTTTTTAGATATTTTGAGAAAATTTAGGCATGGCAAAAGACAATTTACTCTTAATAGAGGAAGAATTATTTATTAGTAATACAGTTACTTGTAAGTATTTGGTTTTTTGGGATAATGAGAATGTAATGAGGTGTCATTTAAAAATAATGTGACTACTAAGGCTGAAATTACTTTTACTGGTGTAATGCATAAAATTTTTACTTCCTTTCAAAAGTTACTTTAATGGGCATTTTACGAAGTGCATTTTTGGAGGAACTTTGACAGGAATATTCCATGTTCGTTCCATTCTCTTATCCAACAAGTTACCTTTTTGACACTGGAAAAATATCATAATGAATAACAGGAGCACGTTATTTTTATGAAGTAACTTTCCAAGCAGGACTAGGCTCAATTTTTGTCTAGTAGATTCCAGAAAGAATCTGTTTGTCTAGCTCTTTCTTAACTATCAAGTCCTTGTGCTTACAAATGTGTTGAGACATTTGCCATCTATCCTTCTCAAAACAAAGGAATAGTAAAAAAATCCACTCTTGTATATATTAATTTTTACCAGTAGGTAAAATTACCAGTAATCTAGGTTAATTAAGTGTATCTCACTGTAATAGAACCTATCGGAGACAAAGAATATGAACCTAATGTAGTATGGTAAGGATAACAGGTAAAAGTCTGTACACTAATAGTGATTAAGAGTCATCCCACTATGAGGCGGCATGAGAGAACCATCACCAATGGCAAATACAGAGGGGCAGGAAATGGAAAAGGTCATGCCAAACAAATCTTATTGCCTTCTTTGATAAAGTGACTAAATTAGTGGACCAAGGAAACACAGTGGATATAGTATACTTAGACTTCAGTAAGGCATTTGATAAGATAGACCACAACCTACTTCTGTGTAAGACAGAACAAAGTGGGATAGACAGCGCAACTACCAAATGGATTTGCAGCTGGCTGACCAACCGCACTCAACGTGTGGTCCTCAATGAAACCACATCTACGTGGAGGGAAGTGTGCAGTGGGGTCCCTCAAGGTTCTGTCTTGGGCCCAGTGCTCTTCAACATCTTCATAAATGACCTGGATGAGGAGATTGAAGGAACAGTCATCAAATTTGCTGATGACACAAAGCTTGGGGGAATAGCTAATACTTTGGAAGATAGACTCAACATTCAGAAAGATCTAGATGGACTTGAACATTGGGCTCTATCCAATAAGATGCAGTTCAGTGGTGGGAAAAGTAAGGTCCTGCACTTAGGCAGGAGAAACCAGATGCACAGGTACAGGATAGGTGGTACCTGGCTTGACAGTAGTACCTGTGAGAGGGATTGAGGTGTCCTGGTGGACCACCGCCTAAGGATGAGTCTGCAGTGTGCTGCAGCTGCCAAGAAAGCCAACACAGTCCTGGGCTGCATCAACAGGGGGATAGCATCAAGATCACGGGAAGTGATAGTACCACTCTATACCGTGCTGTTGAGGCTGCACGTGGAGTGCTGTTTTGAGTTCTGGTCACCATAATACAAAAAAGACACTGAGGCCCTGGAAGGGGTGCAGACGAGCAACAAAGATGATAAGGGGACTGGAGGTTAAATCCTATGAAGAATGACTAAAAGAACTAGGTATGACTGAGGGGAGACATGATAGCAGTCTTCCAATATCTGAAGGGTTGCTACAGGGAAGAGGGCATCGATTTATTTTCCATTGCGCCTGAGGGTAGGACAAGAACCAATGGGTGGAAACTTGTCAGAGGGAGATCCAACCTGGAAATAAGGAAGAATTTCCTGATGGTGAGAACCACTGAGCAGTGGAACAGCTTGCCTCCCAATGTTGTGGGAGACCCATCGCTGGAGGTTTTTAAGAAAAGATTGGAGAGCCATCTGTCTGGGATGGTTTGAGGTCTGGGATGGTATGAGAGGTCTCCTGCCTTGGGCAGGGGGTTGGACTAGAAGACCTCCAAGGTCCCTCCCAACTCTACGACAATTCTATGATGGATGTTGCATGTCCTCCCCTGTGTCTTGTAACTTAGCCTGCTGAGCTGAGGTGATGTGGAAGATTATTACCACATCATTAGTTGTTGTTTTTAAAAAAGATTCAACAGCTAGTCTGGCTGGTTTTTTTATGCAGAAAGAATGGTGATGCTGTCATATCCTTTTCCTGAAGCAGCAGAATACATTGCAATGGTCAACCCGGTATAAGAAAACACACTTTCACTTTCATTCCCTAAAAGAGGCTATCTTCCCACAGATTCTCTAGCATACACTTACTGCTTGTTGACAGCTAGTGTTGATCGCTATTTATGCCTGGCTATTAAGGCAAGCCAACATTTATGGAGCCCTAATTTGTGTTTTCTTCTTTCAGATTGTTTTGAGGTATCAATATACACTGTTTTTGGCTAGCATTAATTAAATGTAGGTGTGTAACATAAGGAAATCTCCTATATGAATGGGTTTGGACTTCCTCCAGGTGACAGTAATGAATGACAACAATATTAGTTTCTACTGCTGAATCAGCATGTAGGTGAAATCTAAGGAGTGTTTTTGCCAGGTTGTAATGTTTACTTATTACTGTGGAACTTATTCAAGCACATTTTGAGCAATCAATCTTGCACTGACCTTGCCCTGAAGTCTCTCTTTTTAAAAAGCAGATTCTGAATAATTCCTGAATAACTTTGTTCAGGGTCTGTTCTATGATACCAACATAAAACTAACTTAACTCACTAGAAGAGCTTAGCATGAAACAGTTGCATTATTTATCAAACTGACATCTAAGCAGATCATGGCCACAGAATAGATTCTTCATCAGTGTTTGGTCTGGTCTTTCTGTACATATAGCAGATGGCATCTTCATATGTGGGAGCAGGCTGGTGTTTTGACCACGAGAGAGCTTTCCTTGATAATCAGTTGTGCAGCGGTAAATTTTGAATTGTAGACACTCATTATGGCAGCCCCTATTAATATGCCACTAAGGAGAGTCTAAGAACCCAAGCCACTGTGATGATCCATATCAGCAAATCCGCTGCTATGAGTGCTCACCCAACAGGTGCACATCTTTTGTAAAGTTAATGAGCCTTAACTGCCTATTGAAAACCCTGCTAAGGAGAGAGGTGGTGTAGTTAGCTCTATTATTTAAAAAAGGTGCAGGTGCTTTGATCTTGTGACCTTGAGCTCCACTATACCACTGCAGACAATGCTGGCTCTCTGTCAGCCAGTTTGCAAACAGGGAACCCTCCTTAACCCCCTCCCCACTACTTTCTGTTTAAAATGTTAACCAAAATTTAATGTTAAAAGTCTACCAATGTGAACAGTAGTTAATACAGATAATTCTTCTGTTATAGGCCAGGTAGCTAAAGGAATCCTCTCTCTGCTCCTCCTCTTCATTTATTATTTTTGTTGGGGTCCTCCTTCCTTCTCATGGAGAAAGGAAGTTTGATCCTTTCCTTCCTTGTAATATTACTGAAAATCCCTCCCCAGGCTAGTCTATGGGACTTAGGGAGAAAATAAATCACAACAAATGTAGAATATAACTGTTAGCTACATCTTTTCTGAGGAGTATACTAGGTTCAGTTCAAAACTGGTGAATTCCACAACATATTTAGAGCTGAAATTCTATATCAAAATACCTTGGAGTAAACTCCATTGAAGTCAGTGGGAAAATTATTGTGAGGATAAAAAGAGGTGGGAGAGAAGAGCCATGGGCTCCCTGGAACATCTTGAAGTAAATATGGGGTTAGAAATGTAAGTAAATAGATACAATAAAATGATTATAAAATAAATGTAGGTGTGCACCAGGATGATCAGGAATGAATATGTACCCTTGAGCTCAAAATTCCTATTAGCAATTCTGTTGAGAATGGGAGGCAAACTAGACAAACAATACAGTATCATTTTCTAGGAGATGCTGGAAATTGTGTGTGTGTGTGTAAATACAATGAGATGAAAGAAACTAAATATCCCAAGTCTTTACATGTTATAATCCTTTTCTTCAGCTGCACAGAGTACAATACTCCAGTCACATATTTATATGGAAATAATCATGATTAGGGTTCCATAACCACGATGATTGTATATAAAGCTGTGGCTTGGATATTGTATGCCATGTGTTAGAACAAGAGGGTTGTGATCGGTGAAAGGTCACAATAAAATAAATGTAACTTTTAAAGTTGCCAGCAAACTTCATTTCTTCTTCTTTTCTTTTTTCTTATACATGCTGAAACAGACTAATACAGTTTCCTCTTTGAAAATCTTTAAAATACAGTTCTCACTATATCTTTTTAGCACTGACTACCTTGAAAGCCTTGGCTGGTCCCCCAAACTGGGGTTTGGAGGTACTTTGAAGTTAACAGGTCAAATACTAGCCACCACAGCCAAAATGGCTCTGTTTCATCAGATGGCAGTATCTCTTTCAGAAATAAGTTAGTGTTGTTTCATTTCCTACAAGCATGTGCAGTGTCCAGCTGTACATAGTCACTTAATCTGGGCAGTGTGGCAGTCACCTTTGTAATTATTCTTGTACAGGCATGACTTAGAATCTAGAAATGAAAATGTGGATCATGGTGGCAAATATAGGTACCTTCCCATTTGGTTGAATCAACAGTGGGATCATAGCCATACAGTAAAGTTAGCCTAGAGATGGCCATGAGCATTTTCTCTAAGATGAAGAATGTAATTTTGTAAGAATGTAAAAACTTAAAATTGGTTTGATAACATATATCATACTGTGCTGTCTTCTCAATTCAGCATGGAATTGTGAACTTCAACATTGGCTAATATAATATAGATAGAAACACTAGAAATCTGGATTAATTAAAATATGCTACAGATTTCTTGGGTTCAGAGAGTGACGAAGAAGTTCTTAAGTGAATGAATAAAGACCAAGAAGTCATAAAACATAGGATGCAGTACTTTGGTCACATGATGAGAAACAAAAATTAGAGATTTTTATAGCTGATCATTCAGGATAAAATAAAGGGGAAAAGAAGTCCGAAGGAGAAGAATTTATTGTCTGGATGTGGGAGACTGGTTTGAATGCAGTACAATATAATTGTTCAGTTATGCTGCATTCAGAGTCTGAATGACCATGATGAGGCCCAGTTTCTGGTTGAGGAGAACATGATACAGTTTTAGGATAAAATGTAAGCTAAGGGGTTCAAGCACAGCCACAAAGACTAAAGCATTGCTAAATCACTAGCTAATAAGGATGCATTAACTCACAAAGTTTCCATTTTGGGAGCTATGGGTTTTTTGTGGGTAGGGGATGGGGATGGATAGGAGGAGTTATAAAAAATGAAGAGGGGAGGAGGTACAGTATTTTGATTTGACTTGGCATATAACTCCCATTCAGCACAAAAGACACCTATCTAATTTTGTTGTTGTTTAGTCGTTTAGTTGTGTCCGACTCTTCATGACCCCATGGACCAGAGCACGCCAGGCCCTCCTGTCTTCCACTGCCTCCCGGAGTTTGGTCAAATTCATGTTGGTAGCTTCGGTGACACTGTCCAACCATCTCATCCTCTGTCGTCCCCTTCTACTCTTGCCCTCACCCTTTCCCAACATCAGGGTCTTTTCCAGGGAGTCTTCTCTTCTCATGAGATGGCCAAAGTATTGGAGCCTCAGCTTCAGGATCTGTCCTTCCAGTGAGCACTCAGGGTTGATTTCCTTCAGAATGGATAGGTTTGTTCTCCTTGCAGTCCAGGGGACTCTCAAGAGTCTCCTCCAGCACCACAATTCAAAAGCATCAATTCTTTGGTGGTCAACATTCTTTATGGTCCAGCTCTCACTTCCATACATCACTACAGGAAAAACCATAGCTTTGACTATGCGGAGCTTTGTCGGCAAGGTGATGTCTCTGCTTTTTAAGATGCTGTCTACGTTTCTCGTCGCTTTCCTCCCAAGAAGCAGGTGTCTTTTAATTTCGTGGCTGCTGTCACCATCTGCAGTGATCATGGAGCCCAAGAAAGTAAAATCTGTCACTGCCTCCATATCTTCCCCTTCTATTTGCCAGGAGGTGATGGGGCCAGTGGCCATGATCTTAGTTTTTTTGATGTTGAGCTTCAGACCATTTTTGGCGCTCTCCTCTTTCACCCTCATTAAGAGGTTCTTTAATTCCTCCTCACTTTCTGCCATCAGAGTGGTATCATCTGCATATCGGAGGTTGTTGATATTTCTTCTGGCAATCTTAATTCCGGCTTGGGATTCATCCAGTCTGGCCTTTCGCATGATGTATTCTGCATATAAGTTAAATAAGCAGGGAGACAATATACAGCCTTGTCGTACTCCTTTCCCAATTTTGAACCAATCAGTTGTTCCGTATCCAGTTCTAACTGTTGCTTCCTGTCCCACGTATAGATTTCTCAGGAGATATCTATCTAATACCTGTTTGATAATAACATTTGTTCATATCAATGGCTTTGCAAAATTTGTTCAGATTTTTTAGTCTACAATGAAATTGTGACTTAAAGTTACTTGCTTGACTCCTACCAAGTAAGCTTTTAGAAAAGTTCAGTAAAGCTAAAGCAATTAATTACTTTCATTACTAGATTAATGCTTATTTTATTCCTCAGACATATCCTGTCTTCCTCTGTGAAACAGGACTCAAGGCAGCTTAGGGTAAAATAATGCAAGTGCATAAAATGAAAAGAAGCAATGCAAGTTTGAAACAAAATTTGGAAATATACAAGTGAAAATATATACGGTACCATCCAGATAAGAATCCTTTTTGCAGTCAGTGAGATCACTGTCTTCAGCCAAAGATCTGCCTGAATAAAAAAAGGTCTTGCCTGTCTGTAGAAAGCCAACAACAAAGAAGCTACTCTAGGGAGTTCCACAACCTGGAAGTGGCACCAAGAATATCCTGTCTTCCATCTTTGCCGGTTGTGCCACAGAAGGTGGTGGGACTGAGGGAGCGACTTTGCAAACATTAGAAAGCAATAATGAGCTCATCCCCATAACTGATAAACAGTTATTCAGAAAAAAAAGTATGGTGTTGATGATGGTAAATGTACCACGTAGCAATAAACCCAATTATGTATGAGGGGAAAAAAGCAAATATATCATGGCAGCTTCAAAGCTAATTTGTGCTTTTTTAAAGGTTCTCAGTGTTTCATTTTTTTTGGTTATTTTGAAGTTCTGTGTCTCCCTGATGTTGTGACGAAATAACTAATCTGCGTATTTCTAAATGGCTTTGCAAATTTGAGATGAGCATATTTTCAATGGTGTTACGAAGTACCAAGGAAACCAATCCTTAATTTTTTGCATATGATTCAATACAAATAACTTACTAAGAAATGAAACACTACAGATTGTATGATATCACCATTTAATAAAAAAAGTAAAGATTGCTAAATTTGATTAGTTAAGTTTTCCATTTCCATCAGTAAAGAATCATGTGTTTTCTGCTTCCATGAGTGTACTTCATGATCTGTGAAAATTTTTATGCTAAATTACTATGGGAGTGCTTCTGTATTTACTGCTCCTTGCAAACCTTCAATTAGAGCCCACTTGTTACAGAGAACAATTTTGTTAGTTTGTACTTGTTTCCCTGGACTATCTTGGCTCATATCTATTGATGTCTGAAGCAGATCAGAATACCCATTTAAAAACTGCTTAATTAACAGGCATGTCTTATTACTGAGAGAGAGAGATTTCGCTTGGAAGAGATCTGTCCTGTCACTGTACTTTGTTCATAAAAAATAACTGGATGAACAACAGAAGCTGCACCTATACTATGCTCACAGAAGCAACATGGCCCAGTCTGCTCTCAAGTAGATGTATTTTCATATAAGAATATTTTGAGACGTTAGAGTAATGGTAAGGTAAAGGTTCCCCTTGACATTCAGTCCAGTCGTGTCCGACTCTAGGGCGCGGTGCTCATCCCCGTTTCCAAGCCATAGAGCCAGCGTTTGTCCGAAGACAGTTTCCGTGGTCACGTGGCCAGCGCGACTAGACACGGAACGCTGTTACCTTCCCACCGTGGTGGTACCTATTTATCTACTCGCATTTTTACATGCTTTCGAACTGCTAGGTTGGCAGGAGCTGGGACAAATTCCTTTCCCTGCCATGTTTTTCCCTGCACTCCTCTTCAAAACCACGATAGCAAACATTTGCTTGTGTACCAGAGAAAAGAAAGACAGCAGCTGAAGGAGGAGATGCAGAATAAGAATGGTAGACAAGGCAAAGTCTTGCTTGCAGGATGCTTCCAAACACTGTACCATGCACCCAATGCACATGTATTGATTTTCAGCTCTTCAGATTGCCAGGCTCAGGTCTACTGTTGAATGTCCTGTTTCAGCCCTTATTTGCAAAGCTACCATATTCCCACTGAGAGTAATCAGAAGTACCTTTTTGGGTTTATTATTGTGTTTAACTTCAGTGGGGAAGTGAGGTGACAAGAAACCCCCTTCCTCCCAGACGATGTACTGTATGTATACCACATTTAGAGTTGCATGTTGAGGGATACAAATATTATTTAGCCTGATGAAAATAAAACACGTATGTCAGTTCTCCAAGATCCTCCTTTGTTACATAGGTTTATGTATATAGACCTTTTCATAACTAAACATTTGCATCTATTTGGAATGTTTTTCTCTTACTTTCAGAATTTATAAGCAACTACTTTTCTTAATTGGAAACCTTTATCTTGCCTGAGGAGGCATTTTGTGTAAAAATACTTTGTTTAGTTTTTTCTATTGTTTAATTTTTAGAAATCATGTTTAGCAGCGTGGCTGTAGGTGCAGATTTCAGGTAACACTGGAAAGCTTCCCACTACAGCTCTGTGTTCAGTTAAGATTATTTTAATGTCGCTCTCCCCTCACTATTTCAAGATGTGTTCAGGCATGTTATAGCCTATGTGAAAGAAGTTAATAGAATGCTTTCATCCATTCCCACACTCAAGTATAGATAAGATATGTCAAGTTTAAATATCAGGTTTCATCAGCCACTGTCTGGCGTTGGGCTTCTTATTTCGAAACCAATATAAAACATCTGTATGATAATTATGTGCTGATAGATCAGCACTGTTCTATGTCAAGAGATCATTTTGGTTGTCTGTTCTTCTGTCATTCTTACATTTCGCGAAATGTAATCTTCAAACAATTCCTCTGGAGCCTAAGTCACAAATTATCTTTTTAAGGACAGGACTGATTGAACTCAGAGGTGACAACTGTTCACCTATTCTTGAGCATGACTGAAATGAATATCTGTTGAATATATGTAAATGTCTAGCCATATGCTGTGTAGAAACACGTGTAGTAGAATCCTGATGTTTTTCCTTTCAGTCTTGTTCAAGAAAAATTATTTTGGGAAGAGATTATTTGAGTGGAGAAGTGTGTGTGTTCATGGAGGTTTAATACTTTCATCATATGCTTTTTCTTCATGGAAAATTGCTCGCCCTAGTGATTTTGCTGCCTCCTATTAATTATACTTCTGGCTTGCCAGGGGAAGAAAAAAAGTACAGTTTTGAATGGAGAAAGAAATTGAGATAATTTCAAGTGAAAAAAACAGTACCCCACAGAGTTCCCCCTCCCCAGTATTTTAAATTGCAGGGGAAGGAAGCCAAAAGGACCTAGTTCCAGCATCATATCTAAATGCATCTGTTCAAAATGTATTGTTAGACTCCACATTGGATTAGAGACCCTCCATCTGACCTTATAGACCCTGTGTATGCTTTAAGGTACAGGTCATGCTATGACAGTGGTTCCCAACCTTGGATAAGCCAGGTGTTCTTGGACTGCAATTCCCAAGAAACTCTGGCCAGTACAACTGGTGATGAAGGCTTCTAGGAATTGCAGTCCAAGAACACCTGGTTACTCAAGGTTGGGAACCACTGTATTGTGGTGTATATGGACTGCCCCATTAATTAGATGCAATGAAGCAGATGTGTTATTGAATTTTCACTGAAAGGAGACATGTAGGAATGTCAAAAACACTTTCTTCCTCTACTGCTTTGAAAATGCACCAGCTATTGATATATTTATAGTAGAAATCTGTGGGGAGGAGAGGGTGGCAGTCAGACAGTGTAGCCAGAGCTGACCTGAATATGTTTGCCATATCAGTAGCATCCCATTCCTTGGGGAGGGGTGGAGTTCAAGGTCCAACCCTGAGAAATAGGTGCAGGTCCTTGTCATGAAATGGTGGCAGACACTTTTGATGTCATGAGGCAGCAAATCCATCAGCAGCAATTGCAAAATTGGGTGTTTATGACAGATGGGTATCTGGCTGGAGAGCTTGGTGAGTTGGGTACCTGTCTGCAGAGCCAGGGGTCATGAGTTTGATTCCCAACTGTGCTTCCTGGAAGAAGAGCCAACATGTGCAGGGAATGATAAATCACTTCTGAGTACTCTATACCCAGAAAACTTTGGAAAGAGTCATCATAAGTCAGAATTGACTTGACAGCATGTAATTAATAATTATATGACAGAGAAGATAATGAAGAAGATAACAAAAAGGCAGGTTGCTTCTCAGCACGTCTAAATGGCATGTCCTGAAACCATGAGAAAGAACCTCCAAATTTAAGTTGCCAGGTAGGTCACATCCCCATCCATGAGGTGTCTGCCCAAACTCTGAGACCTGGAATATGGACCCCAGAACCTGAGATCTGGCAAATGTAGATATGAAGAACAGGTGGACGGATTTGGATGAACTTCAGGGTTCTACGTCTGGCTCACTGCTCAGGGCAGTGACCTTGGGTTCTCAGTGAATTGTTCTTTTTACTACATCTGTATCCTGCTTTTTAAAAGGAGTTCATGATCCTCAGTGGTCTTCCATGCAAGCTCTGCAGAGACGAATCACTACAAGCAGCTGCATTAGACAGTGCAACATCACTCTCTTCTTTTTGTTACCTTATCTAAAGTGGACATTTTTAAAGCAGTGAGATAGTTTCTTCTCAGAAATGAATGGTATGCAGTAGAGGTCATGAAATCGCTGTAGAAAACACCGCTGCAGGAACCAGGCTTCTTGGTTAGTTGTGTACTTCATTGTATCTACATTTATTTGAAGATGTTGAAACTCAAATCTTGATTTGAAAATGAGCAGGTGGGAATCCATTATGTATTTATATGTTTTTTTTTTTTTTAAAGAAACCCATATCTTTGGTGCTGAATGCCTTTTAAATCCAGGCAAGTGAAACAATGCTGTAGTGAGCCATAAAGCTTGGAGCACTGTAACTTGAATTAATAGACTGAAGCTAGAAGCTGAAGGTGTTAAAAATGAAAATACTTTTGTGCTGCAATTAAATGTAGCTGTGTAAAAGTTCTGGTTAGAGATGGGGGTATTCGTATACAAATACAAATACCCCCGCACAGGTGGAGATAACAAGGGTCTGGCCCCATGGTGCCGGACGGTCCACTCACCGATCCGCTGCTGCCGTGGGCTCTGCGATCCCGTCCTATCACTCTGGAGCTCGCAATGGATTAGCCACTCCTGGCAGGAGGTGGGACAACAAGCCTCTCTGCCAGGTTGAAGAGTGGCTTGCCAATCGCGAGCTCCGGAGTGATAGGACGGGATTGTGGAGCCCGTGGCAGCAGCAGATCGGTGAGTGGACTATCCGGCACCCTGGGCCCGGACCCTCGTTATCTCCACCTGTGCAAGGGTATTCGTATACAAATACCCCCATCTCTAGTTCTGGTCTAATTTCCAACATGATTTGTAGGCAGAATTTGGAATAGCTATTTAGGGAGATAGAGAGCATTCAACTTCCTTCCTTCCTCCCTCCCTCCCTCCCTCCCTCCCTCCCTTCCTTCCTTCCTTCCTTCGATATTTCTTTTCCACTGGGTAAATGCATTTCAGGTTTCTATTGTATGATTATAGATTATAGACTAAGACTGTAATGAACTGTTAATTCTGTTCAATAGTCATCAGGCAAAAAGCATGCATGAAAAAATTTCAAGGCACTAACTGTTAAAAATATTCTGGAAGAAATTTACAGATGAATCTTCCTTTTTACAGACATATCCCTTGGGTACATTCTTGTGCGAACAAGTTCATTTAAGTAAAGGGATATAATAATCTCTCTGCACTCTCAAGTGGGATAATAGAGGTTCATCTTTCTTCTTAATCCCCATCCCCAAAAGATGTCAAGAAGCAACAAGTTACTTTGTAGCTACATCACTTAGATGCATTATTATCGTACATGCATTAAAACTATCAAGGTTAGTTCTTTTAAATTGCAAAATTTTAATTTCCCCTCCAATTGTCACATGCATTGGGAGTCCTTTTGTAAACTCATGTGTAAGAAGTACAACAGCCCATAGTTCTGAGGTGCTGATTTCTCATGGTGAAATCTTGTGAAGACCCCTTGAGTCTCAGGAGTCTTGATGGGCATCAGAAAAAATGGGCTACAACCCCATGTAAACTGATACCAAATAAATATTGAACTCAGTAACCAGTGAAAAGAGGGTGCAACAGTCATTTGTGGATTTTATTCCATTGGCCTGTATAATTTACATATATTCTGGGAAGCCAGTCCTGCTTTAAGTTAGACTTCATAGTTTGCAATTAACTTATTAAGCTCAAATGAATAATAGTTTCTTTGTAACTCCATGTTTTTTTTCCTTTCTCAGTACTACTAAATCCAAGATATCAAGGAACAGCTGTGTTAATCTGCCTCAGCAAAATTAAAGAAGTATTATGCTGTCTTTAAAGCTTCGTTAGAGCCTTTGATTATGTACAGCTCTTGGATTTCAGAAGAAATGTTAGAGATTTAGGCACAAAGAATTTTACCATTTACCTATTGGTCATCTCAGAAAGAGGTATATGCATCTCACAATGAAGCACATAAGGAACATTTGTGCTGTTCATAGAATTGGCATACATTGATTGAAATAAGGGCCTTATGCTAGCACTAGTGGTTTGGGAATTTCCCCCATAATATCACTTAGCATATTCGCAATAAATGCTTGTTGTGGAAGTGAATGGCATCTCAAAGTGAAAATGTGAGAACTCTTGGGGGCAAAAAGGACAAAAAGATGCCTAGGCAGACTCAAAAACAACCTTCAATACACAGGCCCAATAGCCACGTCGAAGGCACTGACATTCCAGGCCAAAAATAAATTCTTTAGTTGATTGATGGTCCCAGTGCTTGCCCTCTCTTTCATTGTATGAAAATGGCTATTTATTTCTCTCGAATTAGTGCATAATAGAGTTTCTCATGCCCCCCCCACCGCCACTGCTTTGTATCTTAACATTAAGGGCAAAGAGAAAGAAATGCCCTGAAGGACTCAAGGGCTAGTTCTGAACAAATGGTGATAATATGCTGCCTTTTACATAACCATGCCTGTCCAGTTGGTGACATTTCCTAATATTTAATGATTTAAAATGATGGTCTTTCTATATAGCTGCCAAAAGTCTTTAAGTTTATCTGAATTTATTTCCCCAGGTCTGTGGAGAACAGTGCTGTGTGTCATACTACCGTGTTTCCCTGAAAATAAGACAGGGTCTTATATTAAATTTTGCTCCAAAAAATGCATTATGGCTTATTTTCAGGGGATGTGTTATTTTTTTATGTACAACAATCTTGTTGTTGTTTAGTCGTTAAGTCGTGTCCGACTCTTCGTGACCCCATGTCAACAATCTACCCCACGTACAACAATCTACATTTATTCAAATACAGTCATGTCATCTTCTTCTGGTTGCTGCACAATGGTGGAGGGTGGGGTTTCACTTAACTGGGGCTTATTTTTGGGGTAGGGCTTATATTACGAGCATCCTGAAAAATCAGACTAGGGCTTATTTTCAGGTTAGGTCTTATTTTCAGGGAAACAGGGTACAGTACTTACTAGCTCCAGGTGCTCTCCTTCCTGTACTCAATTTGAGTAAAGCTCCAAAGGTTTGGGGAATTCAAGGGGGAGGAGAGTAAGGGATAACTGAAGTGGAAGTATCATACGACTTTGTAGCCCCTGAAACAAAGGTGTAGTAAAAGAATATAGTAAATATTTGGGCAGAAGACAAGCCATGCTAATCTTCAGCCCTGCCAGTTAGCGGGAGCACATTCTTTGATTCCTGCTGTAGTTTTTTTTTCTTTTATAAAAAAAGCTCTACTCAGTTGTTATTTACTTGGTCCTCTCTGACACATTTAGAGGGGAGCACCTAGTCCTTCCCTCCTCTGTGTTCACTTTTTGCACGTGGGGAATGAAATGTTTGCAGGCTCTGTCTAGATGCTATTTGCAAGCAGGAATGTTTTGGGAGGTCTTTTGCTCATGTGAGGAGCCTAGGTGCAAGCAAGAACCTCTGCATCTGGAGAAAGCAGTGACGGGGAGGGGGAAGGCCAAGTGCTCCCTCTGAGAGCATGGGAGAGGACTGAGTTAGTAATGGCTGAATAGGGCTGTTCTGTTGGTGGTAGCCAGGAAAGACCTGGGAACAGCCCCAGCATCTTGAGATATTTTCTTTTGCAACAGTCTGTTGTGGGGGCTGTTAGCCTCCTAAGCGCCGCTCATCATTTAGTCAGCCCCATTTTGTACCACCTGGTGTCATTGGCTGTGCTCTGGGGATTATGGGAGTTGTAGTGGGCAAGGTTGAAGGAGCAATAATAAAAGCACCCCTCACTGCCTTTCTCTCATTAATAAGGAACTGCAGCCTGCTTGCACACACACTCTTGAGCTCAGGAAGAGGTTCCCCCCTGTGGTGCTTGTTTGTATTCTCCCCTCTTTATAGATTGTTATTAGCACCTACCTCTGCTTTTTCTGGTTTTAATTGTTTGAAGGATGTGACCTGTCAGATATATACAGATACAAGGTCTTTGGGGAGAAATAATTATCTTTCTATTTATAGATTTGTGTAGGATTGATGTTCATGCTGAAGGAATAATTTATTTGACAGGTTTATCTGCAGTGTTGTTTGTGAATGTTCCATGAGCAGACAAAAATGTCTGTGAAAGAGATCTGATTTAAAAAAAACAAACCTCCAAAGAAGGTTGATGAAATAATCTTCCCCTCCCTTTGCTTTCTCCTTCATAAAGTTCTTCTGAATCTGACATATGGTTATGCAATAGGTGCTAGAGCTTGGAAAATGTATTTATGAGCCTGCCTAGGTGTTAAGATCATCAGGGGAGGCCTTTCTCTCAGTCCCACCACCCTCATAGGGGCGCTTGGTGGCAACACAGGAGAGGTCCTTTTCTGTTGTTGTTCCCAGACTTTGGAACGCCCTCCCATGGGAGGCCAGGCTGGCCCCATCTTTGCTGTCCTTCTGCAGGCAGGCAAAGACCTTTCTCTTCAGGCAGGCCTTTCCTTAGTGATTTGCTGTCTGAGTGATTTTAAAAAGGGACGGTTTGTATTTTTCTCGCTTTTAAATCTCTTTTAGTAATGCTTTTACTTAACATTTTAACTATAATTATTATTTAATTCTTTTTAAATATTTGAATCATTTACTGTTCTTAATGACGTAAACCTCCTTGAGACTTTTCTTAGGAGAAAGGTAGGGTAAAAATATTTTAAATAAACAAATAAATAAACATAAGTACATTCAGGGAGTTGTAGTCCAGAAAGTTACTTTTCTAAGCTCTGGCCAGTGCTTGTGAATCCACCGACTGGGAAGTCTGTGGACACAGTTGTAGAAAACTGTGCTTGTGGTGATGTTGGGGAGAAGAGATGTAAAAATTTCAGATATTATTGAGTAGATATGTCTGTAGTTATATTTTCATATCCAGTTTTTTGACAATATGTTTCAGCCATAACTTTCGGGCATAATATACTGCATGAATTTGATCAATGGGGCAGCCATCAAATCCATAGGTTGTCAACCCAAAGCTTCCCTGGAGTTTACTTTTTTTCTTAGAGCTTCTCTAAATCTAGTACTAATAGTGGAAAAACCTACCAAGATTGTGGGGCAGTTGCCTTATTTCCAAGACTGGAAGTGTTTACCTTTTTCTTTTTCTTTTTACTATAACTCTTAGATCCACTGTGAGCAAGCTGGCTGGGGAATTCTGGAATTCTATTCCATTAACTTTTCTAAACTCTGCCTTATTCTGTGGGACCTAGTTGAGCACCCTGAAGTTCACTGTCCATTACTTATAGCAAGTAGAGAAACAAAGTACATATGTGCTCAAAAGCCTGAGGCGGAGTGGGGAAAGAGTGAGCAGATGCAAACAGCCAAGAAATAAGGAGGTGGAGCAAAAGGAGAAGACAGTGTATGAAATGAAGCATAATTGCTGGTGTTTGCTAGTTTAAAAATAAAACAAAACGAGAAAGCTGAGTGGATGCCCATGTTGGAGTAGTACAGCTGGAAGTCCTTAGCCTAATAATGGTAAATTTCTTTTTAAAAAACCACACGCTTTTGGAAAGTACAAAGAAAAGGGCATTCATAATGGCCTGCACAGTGGGGAGGATTTTGCAGATAATGAGCAATGTTGCATGTACATAATCAGTTTACACATGACGTTCACATCTGTAGTGTAAGAAGCACTGGCATCACAGGCTCGTTGGCTTGTTTGGCTGGAGGAGGAAATACAGCTCTCTCCCCCCCCCCCCGCCCACAGACTCCCAAACTTTGAATTGTGAGAGTTGGGAAAAATGAGAGGAAGAACGTCATATTCTATTTCAAATATCATTCCTGATGCTGAGCAGCTGAGATGCCACTGTGGCTTTCTAGCAAGGGTGGGGGGGATCTCTAGTGTATCTTAACCCTCAGTTGCTATTAACAGGGATGCCCTGTGGGTGGAAGGTCAAAAGATAAACTGGTGCCATGAGAGAGGAAAACCAGGAAGGCTTCTGAGCTGGGTACTCTGTTCCTATAGGGGGAGGAGAAATCACAGCCTGGCACCTGAGCAAAGTTGCCCTCCAGCTAAATGAAATCGTTGATTGCCAAATGAAAAGAATCTCTCCTAGGAAAGCTGTTTGGTCTAATTGGAAAGTTGTTCTAGTCAGTCCTATGCACACCCTTGGGAACTTTCCCACCCCCTCGCTGCCTCGTTAGCTACTATTATTAGCTGCGAAAGCTGGTCACCTGAAGTGTCTACTTCCTATTAAGGAAGTAGTGAAGTGTCTACTTCCTATTAGGAATCTTGATACTCCAAATCTGCCTTTAATATTGGCAATTTTAAAATATTCTTTTGTTAGCTGAGCTGAAGTGACATAATCCAAATTACATAGCAGCCATTTTGTGGCTCGCAAAGGCAAGTTTTTCCCCGTTCCAACATTTGAGTGTATGTGCCCCTCAGCACATGGAATTGATTTCTAGGAACTATTTTTAGAATAGCAATGGCCATATCAAGAGGCCAATTCTGAGAACCATGAGCCAACATTTCCAAATGGGGAAAGTTGCTTAGCATTTGCCGAGTCAACTCATCCATAAGTTCCATTGATAGAAGTGGGCACATTCTAACTGTGACTTACTTTAGTGTAGTAAGTCACAATTAAAGTAGGCCCATTTGAATGAATGGAACTTATGGAGAAGTTGACTCAGTAAACCCCCACTTATTCAATAGGCCTACTCTAGTACAATTTATTATAGTAAGCAACAGATTTGGGGCATTATTTATTTATTTACTTACAAGTATAGAAACATGTTGCTTTCACTCTTCCACTGTATACATGGTGGTCAGAGTGGCTTGTGACAATTTACAAAAAACAGAGCGAAAATCTAACATTATCATTGTCATATTGGTACAGCCATAATGACTAAATAAAAATGGATAGAAGCAAATAAGGGAATTGTAACAGCAAGAACAACAGACTCTTCTGGCATGTTGAAGACTAACATTTTGAGTGGCAAATGCCTTTGTGAACAGCAGAAAAGGGATACAGTCTATGAAAGGCGCAGGATCTGTTTTTGATTATCCCAGAGTGGAAGACATGTATCAATGGGTTCAAGCTACAGGAAGCCAGATTTAGGCTGAGCATCAGGAAAAACATCTTAACTGTTAGAGGAGTACAACGATGGCACCAGTTACCTTGGGAGGTGGTGAGCACTCCAACGCTGGAGGCAAATTTAGACAACCATCTGTCAGATCTGTTTTTGTTTGGATTCCAGCACTGAGCAGGAGGTTGGACTCAATGGCCTTATAGGCCCGTTCGAACTGCATTATTCTATGATCCTATAAAAGCTTATGACAAATAAAATTCATTTGACATGATGAATTTTGCTTTTGGCTTTTGCTGCAACAAAAATGGCTGCTATTGCGGGAATGCTTTTAAAAAGAGATTTCATCCTGCTGTCTAATGTTTTTCGCCTTTTGCAAAAATAACCCTTCTATGTGTGAGAGCCCTGAGACCACAAAGCCTTGAAGCTGTTCTACCAGATGATTGTGCCGGGCACTTCAGGGACCGTGTTCAAGCCTTCTTAGAAAGGAAAGAGTGTGATTAGAATGTTGAGAACGTGAAGATAATGTGGAAAATTGAAGTGACAATTGCATGTATCCATATAAGAAATTAACTGTTAATTGCACCCAGTAGCCCTTAACTTCTGAAGTGAATATTTATGTCTGTGACATAAGATTTCCCCTTAGCTTGTCTCACACACTGTGTCTCTCACCACTGCTTCGCTCCTCACATGCTGAGATTCCTATCCTAGTCTATTGCAAGTAACGTTTTGCCATTTCCATTTTGAACCTTCAAACTATGGTCCTACTTTGCCCTGCAAATCAGGTCTGTAAACTAGAATTTTGTTTGGGGAGGAAGATAGTTAAACTCATGCAAAGGGAGGAAAGAAAACATTTACCTGATTACGCTTGAGTGGCAGGTTCTCCAGTGTTGGGGAGAAGTAGCTCCTCCTGCTTGGTCTGCAAACCATTACAACTCAAGGTATTTTCATGTAGTGCCAACTCATGGTTTGAAGTTTCACCTAAACTTGGAGGGAGGATGTGTGCCCCCTCTAGATGCTGTTGTACTCCAACTTGCATCATTTTTCACTCCTAATTCTGCTTCTATGGGGTGTTGGGAGTTCCAATCCATTACGAGAAGAAGTTAGCAGAACACACATCTCCTACCTCTGGTCTAAACTGATTGATTGTCTTGGAGAAGGTGGTTGTGATGACATTATAGTCCATGAGAAATGGTTGCCCCTGCTCTTGAAAATTCTTTTTTGAAATAAGCATTTGTAGAGCATTCATTCTTCTTTCAAAGTTGATCTTTAATTTCTTTTTAGAGTCTGAGTACAAGATGCAGGTGGGTGAAGACTTGCCTGTAGGACTTCTGCTTGCTAACATGAATCTAGCCTTGTAAATTGTTGGCAGCTGGCATGATAATGAGTCTATTTCAATATAAATGAGCTTCATGTTATTAATTTTTGCCAGCTTCTGGGCAACTCATGAACTCCTTTTCAAAGCTCCACTGCTGCTTAAAGGCATAGAGAGAGAAGAGACAGTGCAAGAAGAAGTAGACCTACATTAAACAAAACATTTCCTACCCTTTCCTCACATTTTGACTGGAAGAAATGCAGCACCATGGGGGGATATGCATGTTCTGAATGTGTATTATTTTCTCCTCTTTAAAAGTCATCATCAGGGCCAGAGCTGCTTCCTCCAGGAAAAACAAGGGCATGACTTCACAGACTAATTTTCATGTTACAACCAATGAGATTTCTTAGTTGCCTTTACTTCTTCTTCCCAAAACACAGGAGTCATCCAGTCTTCACTAGTGTGAGGAATATGTCACATTCTTCTCTTTGTTTAGCATAGGATCCTTTCAGCAACAACACTGAAAACAAACCCCCCAAAAAACTCCTGTGTATTCTGCCTTTAATATCCCAGGCCACAGGCATATTGAATTCTTTTAACAAGCAGACATCGTTTGTCTCTGTCTGTACTGTTAGCTGTGTATTTAATTGTGCAATTTCTTTTCATAGAAGCCAGTTAAACCAGTTCCTTCAATTGCTCGCTTTTTAAATTCAATTTACATTCTGAACTTTTTGTCAATGTAAAGGCATTTCAGTAGAGATCTTTCTATTCTAGAGTTCTGCCTCCTTCCTTTGTTCCCTGAGGTGGGAGCACAGATAAGCCTGCTTTTGGAAATTTGTGAAAATGCCATACGTGTGACTTCTAACCTGAACTCATTTCTGTTAGTCTGTCTGCTTCTCTCACTTTCCATTGACCTTTCCCCTATTTAAGCAAAGGGTGCAAATTTTAGTTGTACATTCCTGTCAGGGAGAATATTCTGTTTCTTTTATGAATTGGCTACAAATTGTGCCCCACTGTACCAACTTGGTTTTGAAAAGCAAACCCCATTCTAATCTCCCCCCACTTCAATTACCCTCTCCTCCCCAACAGAGCTTTAAGGCCACAGTGAAGTAATTGTTATACATTTAAATGTGGATATTTTCCCGTCTTGTGCAGTAAGTGATGAGAGTGGAACTTTATATCTATTCTGGCTAAGCCTTTTGTTTTGCTTGTCTTTTTTTCCCTTCCCCACCAGGTTTCTGGCACATGTTCACAGGCTCCGACAAGGCAGTAATGGAGTGTTTGAGTGGCAGGTGGTGACAGACTCTGCAGTTCCAGTAACTGTTCATTTTGAAAGCATTTGCAATTCTGTACATCTAAATTCCATACTTGTTTTGGAGGAAGTAGTGCTGAGTACCAGTACTGCCTTGTAAGGTAGGTACATTGTGTGCTATTCGTACGGGTGTTTGCTGCCTACTGTGCAGCCATTTTGGGAGGAGATTGCGTTTTATCATTATCCCTGTTGAGCAATGCAAAAGAACTAGAATTTCCATCTAACAGCTGCTGATGATATCCGTTCTTCTCTTCTCCTTTTCTTGGCTTCCTGATTTGAATTGCCTGCAGAGCATTTTGGGGGGTACTTCTAATACTCTAATGTGTTTTGAAGTGGATTCCAAAATGAAGTATCTGGCCATAGGCTTTTAATTTTTCAAAACTATGAAACATTTCACTGTAGTGAAATGCTGAGGTATAAAGTGGAATTGTCTTTTAATTTAGCAATAACGGGGAAAAGTGTGTGTGAGATAGGGAGGCACAAGCTACCTCTGAGGGCCACAAACCTGTTTGTATAAACCGGGAAGATGCACGGCTCCTAATAGTGCTGAACTGTAACTGCCAGCACTTTTAGTTCGTTGTGTTTTTTTGGGGTGGGGAGGGGATCCCCCTCAGGTCCTGGGAACAAAACATTACTTCTTCTGGAGGCCCTGTTGCTCAGCCATTTTTGCTACCCCTTTTTGGGGAATGTTTTCAGCTCTGTTGGGAGCTCTGGGGAGGCAGAGAGGGCTTAAAAAATGTCCCTGAAGATCTCATACTGCCCACAGGTCATACCTGGCCCACTCCTCCACTATGTGTTTTTGTCTACCCATAACAGATGGGTCTGCGGCCTCCCTCCTGGTACACTATGCCAGACGAAACAGAGGGTTGCAGGAAAGGAAGTGGGTAGGGGCCAAGTGCTTATTTTGCTTCTCTAACTTACTAAAAGTTAGAGCTCACTGACAGGGTATAGGTGACGCAGACCTGAGTTTAGAAAATACATCCTGGTGCTGTGACGATGTAGTTTGTCTCTAAGGTAAAATATATTTCAGCACATGGCTGCTTTGTTTTTGGAAACAAAGGGCACAATGTTGGTTGAAACTTTCCTTCCATTTTCAGTCTCGCAAGCTTAGCTTCCTGCCAAAAGTGTGGATCTGATGATAGCAGCCTCCCACCAGAATCTAAATTTAAATCTGTTGCAATTTGTTGTCTTGTAAGGTACTTCACATTTAATGATGAAGTTCATAATGTCTAAGTCATTAGCTTAAATTAGCTTCATTTTGCGTACGCCTTGAAATTTCATTGGCGTTAAAGAGGGAAAGAAAAGAGCATGGTTGTCAAGAGCAAAGTACATTCTAGGTTGAGGAGGGTCCCAGTCTAGAGGGAAAGGCTATGGAAAATCAGCATTATTTGTTTATTTATTTATTTATTTATTTATTTATTTATTTCATTTATACCCCGCCTATCTGGTCAATTGTGACCACTCTGAGCGGCTTACAACATACAGTATAAAACAATTAAACAAATAACATACACATAACATAATTTGCATAAATAAAAAGAAATAAAGTTTTTTCCCAAAGATGGCAAGAAACAAAGTGTATTGTAGTGAAAAAAGAAAAAAAGAGTAATTAGGAATTAACTGGATAGGGGGAAGGCCTGCCTAAACATCCATGTTTTCAGTTGTTTCTTGAAAATACCCAGCGAGGGAGCTGCGCGAATCTCAGGAGGTAAGCTGTTCCAGAGGCGAGGAGCCACTGCCGAGAAGGCCCGGTTTCTTGTTTTTTCCTTCCGGGCCTCCCTCGGCGTCAGGCTCCTCAACCTCACCTCCTGACTCGCGCGAGTGACATGGGTAGAATTGGGTGGGAGTAAGCGTTCCGACAAGTATCGAGGCCCTAAACCGTTTAGGGCTTTAAACGTAAGCATCAAAACTTTGAAGTCAATGCGGAACCGAATGGGCAGCCAATGTAACGCGGCCAGGGCAGGGGAGATGTGATGGTGTCTTCTCACTCCACTTAGGAGTCTGGCCGCTGCATTCTGCACCACTTGGAGTTTCCGTGTCAGCCTCAAAGGTAGCCCCACGTAGAGCGCGTTACAGTGGTCTAATCTTGAGATTAGGAGCGCATGGACCAAGGTGGTGAGCGCCCCCACATCGAGATAGGGTCGCAGCCGGGCTATCCGCCAGAGGTGAAAAAAGGCGGTGCGGACCACCGACGCCACCTGAGTCTCCATGGAGAGGGCCGGGTCCAGATGGATCCCCAGACTGCGCACCCCACTCTTTGTGGCCAGGGTCACCCCCCAAACGAGAGGGAGTCACCCAAGCCGCCAACAGTGGGGACACCCACCCTCAAGACCTCCGTCTTGTCCGGGTTCAGCCTCAGCCCATTCTGCTTTGTAGAAACCTTTAATTTCTAATGAATTTAAAGGGTACATCATCCAAATAGCAGATTTGATGTAGCAGTTAAGTTGTGGGTTGCAATTTAGAAAGCCTAAGGTTTAATTTTCAGGATAGTGGCCAAAACAACTGAAGTCTGCTTGAACTCATTTGACATTATTTGGATTAAGCACACTAACTGTCTAATGGATCATGCCACTTTCTGGCAGATCTTCAGTGCCATAACTCTGGTTTGATGGATTTCATGAGAACAGTAAACCAGATAGCCTTTTCGGACAGATCTCTTTTGTACGTTTAAATACCTCCTTACATTTTTTCCAGAGGTATGGAGTTTCTGAAAGCAGGGAAACATCAAGGCTTTGGATATCTTTAGTCTGTGTGAAAATGCAATGAGAATTTATCTACTGTGTTTCCCCAAAAATAAGCCCTACCCCGAAAATAAGCCCTAGTTAAGTGAAACTCTGCCCTCCACCAGGGACTTACCGGGATCCTCCCAAGCCCTCAAGGGAGACTTAAAACTTCTTCCCCTCCTCTCCCACTTCCCTCGCTCGCAGAGGGGCTGGGCAGCCAGGGAGGAAGGAGCTGCGCGCCGCCAGGAACTTGCTCCTTGGCTCCTAAGTTCCCAACGGCTCTTGGGGCTCGGACCTCTGCAGTGTGCTTCCCCCCCTCCAGCGTGCGCCCAGGCGAGGCTAACAAAGCACAAGGTTGGAGGAGGGGAGGCGATTTCGGAGCTCTGGCCCCCGCCATCCAGCCCCCCGCCCTGCCTTTATTTCCCCCTTTCCCCTACCATAAGTCTTTTAACCCTCCTCTTGTTCGGCTCCCTCTTCGGTGCTGCTGGCAGGGCCACTGCCGTGTTGAAGCAGCCTCTGCCCTTTCCTCAACTGGGCTTGCCGGCTTCGGGACCCCGCCCCCTTCCACACCAATGCCACCCCTATCACTGCTGCCGTTGTTTCCCGCAAAATAAACCCAGCCCCCGCCAGCCTCAACGGGAGCCTCAGCCCAGGCACCGCCACTGGAGGAACCCGAGCCACCACCGCCACGCCTCCTGGCAGCGGCGGAGGCACCCCTGGAGGAAGTGGCATCAGGTACATTTAAAGAAGGGGAAGGAGAACGGGAATAAATTAATAATAATAAATAAAATAAATGGTAGTAATTGAATAAACGTAGATTGTTGTTCTTGAAAAAAATAAAACATCTCCCGAAAATAAGCCCTAATGCGTTTTTTTTGAGCAAAAATTAATATAAGACCCTGTCTTATTTTCGGGGAAACACGGTAGTGTTTTCACTTTAAATTTACTGTAACATTCATTCGGTGCATTAGAACATTCAAAGCATTTCAGAGATGAAGAGAAAGAGAGAGAAAAAGAAACTGGGGTGAGGAGCATTTTGGCTTCTAGATGTTTTGAACTGAAACTCTGTAATCACATACCCTTGGCAGTGCTCACTGGGGCCTCTGGGAGCTGAAATCCAGAACATCCGGAAATGTCACTACTCCTGTTTGAAACAAAGACCCTATAACATTGTTGTTGTTAAGTGTCATCAAGTTGCCTTCAACTTATGGTTACATCAGTATGGCTTTTGATGTATGTACAGTATTCAAAGAGTGTTTCACCCCTTGACACCCTCCTGGCCAAACACAGATTTGAACTCAATCTTCTGAATCCTGGTTCAACACTCTCCCCACTACACCACATTTGCTCTTGCTTTTTTTTACCTTGTAAGATGGGGAGTACCTTGTAAGAAGTGGGGAGGCAGAGGCTGAGAAAGTGCAGGTCGCATAGGTCTGTTTGTAAATGCTTTGCAGAAGTGAGATTTAAATGGAGACTCTTCAGCTATCCTTTTTCATAAATATAGATACTTCAAATATTTATACCATGGCTTTTCAAATGCAAAGCTCGAAGATAGCTAACCAAAGGAGATATACAATATAAATTGGTCCAGGTTGGCCCTGGAATGAGCTCTTCCTCCCTTCTTTGCAGAGTCCCTGTCTGTTGCTGGAAGCCAAGAGAGAAGGAAAGTTTGGAGCTAGCAGGTTATGAAAAGATGCAGGCTTTCTCTCTCTGATACAGGATGAGTTGGAGTGCAACATTAGATGCTCACCTAGCCAGTGTAGTCAGTTATGAAGAATGGTGGGAGTTGCAGACCAGCAATATTTGGAGAGCTACCTGTTGCCCACTGCTAGTCTTACAGCACAATTCTGTACACAAGTTAAGTCTCACTGAGTTCAGTGCAGCTTATTCCTAGGTAAGTGTGTATAGTGTTGAAACCCTGCATTGCTAAGTTGCAGGACAATTACTTCTTGAGGAAGTCCAAGATAAGAGAGACTGAAATGGTCTTTAGATCAAGCAAGGTGTGATAGAAAGGGGCATTGATCTTTTAACCCAGTGGTCCCCAACCTTTTCCCAACCGCGGACTGGTTGGGGGGGCGTGGCATGCTTGTGCGGGGGGCGTGTCATGCTCACATGGGGTGGAGTGCACTCACGCACATGTGCGGGGCAAGCTCGCAGGGGGAGCGCTAGCGGGGGGGGCAGGAGATCTGTGTCCGTGGCCCGGTCCAACCTAGGCTGTGGACCGCTGCCGGGTCACGGACCGGGGGTTGGGGACCCCTGTTTTAACTCATTTTACTATCCTAGTTGTTATATGGTTGCCCCATGACCTGTAATCGCCTAGTCCGTTCTGAATCCTTCAGATATTCCTGTGACATTTTGTTTTTGTTTTTAATCTTGAGAAATTAATGTTTTCTTTGTTCACTCTGGTGGTGTGTAAAAAATCTATAGGTATCCATATTTACTTTTTGATATTTCAACAGTATTGATGGCAAGTTAAACCCACCATATCTTTATTAGCTGCACTGTATTAATAAATTAATTAAGCACTACTTAATTATCATGTGGGGTTTGTTTGTTTGTTTAGTGCTAGAGCATTCCTGTAAATATCTGTGTATTCCCAAATATGGGTGGTATTAAAACCATGTTAGCACAGCTACTAAATGTTGTGGTAGCAAATATATTATTCCTTGAATGAAAGCACTTTTCTACTAGCTAAAAAGCACTTTTCTCCTATATTTTCCCCTCAATATAGATTACTCTCAGGTTAGTTTTGGGCAGGTGAGGGCAAGGTTTTTAATTTTGTATAACTGTCTATTTTTGATGTTTTGTGTAAGGTTCATTGGATGTGCTGAACTGGCAAATTGCATCCTGTTTTACCCATCCAGCATGTTGCTACATGTCTAGGGACTGAGTTTCATGTACTGTTGGCCTAAAATTAGCACCTTCTCTGGAGTTGGGAGTCTTTCTGCTCATTGTTCCCCAAATGACACAACACTGGGATCTCATATTCTTCAGGATGATATGTCAGGGTATAGATCTTTTCATCTTTGAAGAGCTGTAAGTACATTTAGCTGCTTTAGTTAAAAACCTTTAGTTGGCAGCTGTCACACTTGATCACTGTAAAACCATGCTCATCCTCTCTAATTAAAGGCAAAAAAATTAGTCAACTCCAGAGCTTGGACACATTACTTTTTAATACTACAGTTCACATAATCCTCTAACCTTCATGGCCTATGCTAAATAAGTAACATTTCCATGCTGTGATTAAGACTCCAAAGCACACATACCATAGAAGTATTCATTCATCTATTAATTACGCTTCTATCCAACCTTCTTTCTAGTTTAGCTCAAGGCAACATACTGTATATGTGTCCTTCTTCTCCCTGTATCATTTCAACAGTGCTGTGGGGGAGGTCAGGCCAACTCAATAGGGGTGTGTGTGTAAGAGAGTGACCAGGTCAAGATGACCCAGTGAGTTTCATGGCTTATTGGGGACAACTTCCCAGATCTCCTTAGTCAAATATTCTAACTCAGTGTGTCTTGGAATTTTGAAGGCTACATTCCATTTTTGATAAACATAATATTATGCCCCCCTTCAAACCTGCTTCCCCTAATAATTTTATTTGAAATATCACAAGTTAGATTAGGGGAGGTTGAGTAGGTTTAATCTAGCTGGGAGAACAGGTAAATTTGGCACTGGGAGGCTGGGCACTATCTTTGCACAATGAACTCTACACTACAACCTCACTTAAAGTTAGGGAAAGATAATAGGACTTCATAGACTGACCAAGGACAGTAAGAGCCATTTACTTGGACTAATGGTACCCAGGACTCTTTTATTTGACTTCAGTAATGATGATGGTAGTGGTGGTGGTAATGTGTCATCAGGTTAATTCTGACTTACGGTTACCCTTTCCAGGATCTTCTAGGTATAGAGTACTCAGAAATAGCTGGTCATTCCCTTCTATCTGGGCTTCATAGCGTAATAGCTCAGGAAGAAGGGAATGGCAAGCTGTTTCCAAGTACTCTATATCTAGAAGATTCTGGAAAGGGTCATTGTAAGTTAGATTTAACCTGCCTTATGTGCAGCTTACTGACAGCTGTACAGGCTGCATCTTCTCCCAGGAGGCAAAGTGGCAAATAAAACTCTAGACCTCTGGCTCTGCAGCCACATTTCCAACTCACCGAGCTATCCAGCCAGTTTTATTTATGTTGGTAAGATAAATACTTCCCTGAAATTAGAAGGTGTTTTCACCAGTATTCAATAAATACCTAGCAATAACATGCCTGAATGATTTTGTATTTCACTTACTATCTGGGCTGCCAAGCACGGAGGGAACACTAGCTGGCAGCTCTCTCACTTTGTCTTGCTTTGGGGCTAGACCTTCTTCACAATGTAGACATGCTAAACTTCTAATACTTGAGAATTGTGGATGACATTTGAATGTCTGCAGATAAAAGATTTTAAAAAGCAACAATGTACTGACATTTTCCAGGGCTGAGTACATTTCACATTTTCAAAACCCCCCCGAAACAAACAACCCATCTCCTAAGATAACAGAGATTCCATGACATAGAGATGCTGGGTTTGACCACAAGTTAAACTAAACTGCACAACTTCCTTATATTTTGCTCAAACATGTTCCAAATGTTCTGTTGCTATGCACTAATGAGGCTAAAGGCAGAAGAATTATTAGACAGATGGGTCTTCTGAAATTTTGAATATGCTGTCACATTAGCATCTTTCTACTATATCCATAAACTGAACTCTGTCATATTTTTCATCCCTCACATGTATGACCACCGCTAGTGCAGTCACCCCCTTTGCTTCCTCGCTTACTTGGCAAATCAACCTGCCTTTAAGATACATTGAGGTGGAAATAGTATAGTCCCATTCCATTTCTGGTACCAAACTGGACTCTTCCTTCCCTGACTGGGATGGGTGGCAATGTAACCCATTCTGCTTGGGGGAAGGAAGAGGGGAGAGGCAAGGAGAGTGAAACATAAGCATTTGATTCACTGGTGCATTAGAGGCAGATTTTTGTATTGAACCCTGTGGGCTTCATTTCTATAGCACTGTTGTATGCCTTGGTTTTGGACTACCACTTCCAGAGTACTCCAGCCAGCATGGCCACTGGCAATGCTAGCTATGCAATTGTGGTAATATTAGTCCACAATAAGTCACTTTTGCAGCCTCTGTCTCAGATCCCCGAAAGCCTTTGTTCAGTGAATCTTCTGGTCTGTGAGATTTAACCAGCTAATGTTGATGCACTTTCAAGCATGTCTTCACAACTATAGGCTAGGAATGACCTTTTAAAAATATGAACATAATTCTGAGGAATCTAAATTCAATGTCCATCACGATGTTTTGTGACTTTTCTGCATTCCTGGAATACTCAGGATCTGCACAGCTCTGTTTCTTTTCCTCTGTTTGTATATATTTTGCAGTCTGTTCACATTTTATCTGTGTTGCCTATTGTACTCTGAAGTTTGAGAACTCCACTCCCTCCACAGCTGTTGTCTTGAGCACATAGGTATATAGATTCATGTGCAGGCCTGCCAGCAACTCAGAGTTTAAGGTAGAGTCTACAACTTGTGTATGCCCATGCCAACACCCTATCTGTCCCTCAGTCCCCCATAGACTTTTTAAAAAAGAAGGGGGAGAATGCAGTTTTTGAAGTTTATGCAATATAGGTTGGGGTTTGTAAGCTATTGGTTTATAACACTGATGTTACTTGTTGCTACAGATATTAAAACCATGGGAAACGCAGAGAGCCAAAATGTAGAACATCAGTTTTATGGAGAGAAACATGCCAGCTTGGGACGAAAACATACGTCACGCTCTCTTCGCCTTTCAAATAAAGCATCTCGCCGTACCAGACACGCTTCCTCAGGAAAAATTATTCACAGGAACTCAGAAGTAAGCACACGATCCAGCAGCACTCCTAGCATCCCTCAGTCATTGGCAGAGAATGGCCTGGAGCCTTTTACCCAAGAAGGCAATTTGGAGGATTTTGGAAATGCAATCTGGGTAGACAGAATGGATATGGGCTTAAGGCCAGTTTCTTACCACACAGATTCTTCCGTCACTCCCAGCATGGATAGCAGCACAGTTCTCATGGCTGCCTCAGTACAGAGTATGCCAAATTCAGAAGTAGGGAGACTTTATGGAGATGAGTCGACCTATTTGGCTGAAGGGGGTAGTAGGCAACATTTGTATTCCACAAATGGGACCACTTTCTTGGAGCCTATTAGTTTCAAGAAAAAACGTTCAAAATCTGCAGATATTTGGAGAGAAGACAGCTTGGAATTTTCACTTTCTGATCTCAGTCAAGAACATTTGACAAGCAATGAAGAAATCTTAGGTTCTGCTGAAGAAAAGGATGGTGAGGAGACTCAGGGCAGAGAGGCTGGTAACAGTCGACAGCCTTTGGTCACCTGCCAGCGTGCCAATTCCATGAGTGACTTGTATTCTCCCAAAAACACAAGTGCTACAATAAATGGTGGTCCACGAAATACACTAGGAGGGTACTGTCGGAATTTAGCATCTCATGTTCCAGATACTGAGAATCACAAACTATCTCCAGCCACAATGGACAATGTTCCTTCTTATAGTAACTATAACACACTCCCCTGCCGGAAATCTCATTGCCTCTCTGAAGGTATCACGAACCCCAAAATGAGCCACAGCAACAGTATGCATGGCAGACGCGCAAAAACGACTCAGGTAAGAGACCCATATCTTATTTCAAATATCAAAATTCACTAATATGATCAAATTTACCATTCACTCTTGAGAACACACTTGTTTCATGGCTGCAGGTAGGGTGTATATGCTGTTATAGCCTTCATTTTTAATAAAGGGCTCATGTAGTCAAATTCAGGACCAAAACATTTCTGATGCTTTAAATAAAATTTGGTTTCTTGGAGATTTTTGTGTTATGTATAACTTTTCTTTCCCTGAAAATAAGAAAAAATGCTCTTAAAAGTTAAGTGATAGTTGCTAAACCTGCCCAAGTAGCACAGTCTATCAACAGTATAGCTACTGTGGTTTACAGAAGTTGTATTCACAAGACAGAAAAAGTTGACTTAATAGATCAGTACAAGCATCAGCTTAAATAGTTTACATTCCATCATCTTATTTTATTTTATTTTATTTATTCCATTTATATCCCGCCCATCTAGACCAAAGTCTACTCTGGGCGACTAACAGCAAAACATAAAAGCAAAAGCAGTATAAAATAAAAAACAAAGTAATAATATAGTTCAAGATGGCAAAGAATAATTAGGTGATGATAGGAGGGAAAGCCTGCCTAAAGAGCTAGGTCTTAAGTTTGCTCTTAAAAACACCCAGCGAGGGAGCCAGGCAGATCTCTGTGGGCAGACTGTTCCAGAGGCGAGGGACCACTGCCGAGAAGGCCCGGTTTCTTATTATTTCTCTCCGGGCCTCCCTCAGCGTTAGGCCCCTCAGCCGCCCATCCTGGCTAGAACAAGTGATTCAGGTAGATCTAGGTGGGAGAAGGTGTTTGGCTAGATATCGAGGCCCTAAACCGTTTAGGACTTTATATGTCATCATTAACACTTTGAAATCAATGCGGAAACGAACGGGCAGCCAATGCAGGGCAGCCAGAGTGGGGGAAATTCTATTCTGTGTTCTATTCGTGAGATTAACATTCACATAGCAATAGATTTAATTAGCATGTATGGAAGGTAGAAGGTACATATTACTCTCTAGCCAAACGAAACAAAACCAATGTATGCCAGAGCATATATGGACTTTAGAACAGTGCTACTTTGAACAGTTCTTGCTGTCTCCCGTCCTCTTCCTCTCCATTGGTAAATCTGGCGATGTCCCATAATTTGTCCTCTAATCTTCCAAAAATTTTATTCCCCTGTGAAAGAGATTCCTATTTTTTTGCATCACTCTCAGGGTCCTTTAAAATGTATTTTTATGATATTTTGGAGCTTACTGTAATGTTACAAGGAGGCTGAAGGGGCTGTGTTTGTTTTTTCTCCCTTGAACATTACCCGTGAGAGTTTCTGTGACATTTCTCCTTCTTTGACAGTCTTTGTGAAGATAAATTCTTTTCCTATCAAATTGAATGTAAATAATCAAAATTCTCATGGGGTTTCCCCCTTCATTAGCTGTTTTTACCATTGGTGTGATTATTTTAATTGCTTTGATTATTGTGGCTTTATTGTCTAATCTGTCTAATTTGTTTCTAATTTTTTATTAATTATGTTTCTTAGCCATTTTTTGACAGAAAAATGGGATGAAAATATAATAAATATTAACTGCACAGTTAAGGGAGTTGCCTCAGAATGTACCACCCAGCTGCCTAACTTCTGCTTTTCATCACTTCCTTTTTGCTCTGGTATCCCCTCCTTTTCCATATCATTCTCCTGTCTGGAACTTCAGTGGTGATGGGATACACTTGGTTCTCAATTTGCATGCTTTCCGGAGCCTCTCCACTTGGTCTGAAGGAACTCCTGAGACCTCACATTGTGGTCTTTTGTTTGTTTGTGCATATGAACACCTGTTGATGTTCAGCTTTAGTGGCTTTGTGGAGTGTGGGAGAGCGGCACAGATGTACCTATAACTGACCAGCCAGGTAGAGACACCAGCCCTGTTTGATACAATATTCTTTCACCCTCAAGCTGTTACCATTTCCCAAAAACATCACTTTGGCCTGAATCCAACTCCTAATTCCAGAGAGATTGTGGACTTACCTTAATTACTGATTTATCAATTAATTTAATATGTCTGCATTATTTTGGACTAGCAATTGGGTATAGCCCCCTGAACTCAGATTCCAACTTCATGTTTTCCAGTTGAAAAATAACTGTATTTATGTTGTGTTTCCAGTATGACAAATAGAAATTTAACTTCCTCAATTGAGAAGCTTTTGGAAATAATGTTGGTTACCATATCAAGAAATAGTTGGACCTGTTTTCTGCTTTAAATAAAGAAAGGAGAACCATGCATTTTCTTATTTCCTTTATTTTGGCCACTAGGTTAGTTTTAAAAACAACAACTAGTGTATAAATTCAGATTAATACAAACCTGATCTTAATGTTTTCCAAAAAAGTGGATACTTGATTTCACTGCATTAATTTTAAATTGTATTATTTATTTTGTATTTTGTTCCTAATATAAGTTTGGAACAACATGAAGTTTGAATGTGTCTGTCTGATGGAGGTGCTCTAAATATTGCGGTGCTACACTCAATATAATAATAAATGTTTGTGTTTGTTTTGTATGTTTGTTTGTGTTTATAATAATAATAATAATAAAAAAGGAAAAAAATGTTTTGAGGAAAGCATTATGTTAGAAAGAGACTGGGCTACTGAATAAAGTGGAATGCTACAGAAAAAATATATATAATAATAAATGAAGTAATGGGCAGGGCAGTAATGAAACTAAATGATGCATGCGGTTCATGCCGAATATGCTATAGTCCTGCTGTTCCAATCAAAGGATGCTTTCAATTCATTGTCTTTGTTTGCAGATTTAATCTTTAAGAAATAATTGTTAAAATAGGGTTAACTGTGATGCTCCTTGGTTGTCTCTATTTGCCCTCTGTGCTCATCTGATGTGAAATGTAGACAGCAGAATGAAATTGAACAGCGCAAGAGAAATCCTGAACAAATAGGTCAAAGCTAGCACCAGACAGCATGCTTCAGTGACCACTCTGATTTTATTACATTGTCTGTTTTAGTACATCTGTAGGAGACAATACAGATTACTTCTTGTGACCCCCCCCCCCAATAAAACTGCTTCGCATCTTATGATAATGGCATGATAAACTAGCACATTTGCACCCTGATGCTGAGTTCAGCTTTTGGCAGCAACTGCTCTGAAGTGCAATTAGATCCAACAGTGTGAGCCGCTTAGCTTTCAGTATAGTACAAGGATAAGTGTTTTGATCTGCTAACATTATACATCGGTGAGAGATGGCCACTGGACAGTAAAGAGAAGCCAGCATGAACATGAGGAGAAGGAGCACATACACATTAGTTGGCATTATCTTGTAGAAGGCAACTGGAGGCGGGTTTGCTGCCTGTGCTGGATGTGTGAAGATGTGCTCAGTTCTATATATAAAAATGGCATTCTGAAACAGATGCTGTTGTTTTCCCACAGCAGAAGCTCTATATTTAAAAAGCATGCACAAACCAGTGTGTTTTATTTTGGGAAGGGACATTTACATATGACCTCAGTATAGATGCTCTTCAATGTGATGGCAACCTTGTTGAGCATGCACCGTAAAAATCAGAAATTTAGTTTGTCATGAGCTACACTTTAAACAGTAATCCTGCAGAATACAACGATACAATGTAAGCTGAACTTGTACCTTGCTGCATTCACCACAGGGCCAGTACATTTGTTTGATCTCAAGGTGTTTTTGGTTCTTGTGTTCATTGTGTCTCTGGAAAATGAATGAGTCTCATTTCATCAAGCAGATTTGTTGTATGACATGTTTTCATGAGATATTTATTCATAGCTTCTCTCTCAATTCTGCTGCTGTTCTAAGGATCTTTTCCAGATGATATTGCAGTAAAAAAAAGTCAACAGAGCTACTAATCTGAGTGTGCTGGTATTTCTCTCAGAAGCCCTACGCTCTATAAGCAAGCCACAAAAAGATGGCAGCAAAATGAGATCATGGGGGTAGTGGGAAGGTTGTTTAAAATTAGAAATTAGAACTTTGAAAGTAGTCAGCCAGCCTTCTCCAAATTTGGCACAGAACAAGCCTGTGCTGTCTGCAGTCACTTTGGCCAAACAGAATCCTGATTCAAGGACCTGTTGGAATTTATAACGTTTTGTTCGAACTGCCTCCCTGCTATCGTTAGTGGCTTATGGCATGCAGTTTTGACTAGTCATGCACTGCTGTGCATCTCTAATAATAATGATAATGGTAATGGTGATATCAAATCAGCTCCAATTTATGGCAACCCTTTCCAGAGTTTTCTGTGTATAAAGTACTCAGAAGTGGTTTATCATTTTCTTCTTCTGAGGGTGCTTAGGGAGCAGGTAGCTTGCCCAAAGCCACATAGGCTGACTCATTTCCTACAAAGTACTATGGAGAATTGAACTCCCAACTCTTAGCTATCCAGCTAACCCAAATTTTATGGAAGGCAATAAATAAAGGGATGTCTTAAAACACTGGCCTTCGTTAGAACACAGGGAAAGGAAATATGTGCCCTTTAATGGTTCCCATTATTCTATACCACTGGTTGGCGCTTCCAAGAGGTGAAATTCAAAGCATAGGGAGGGCCAAAGGTTTGCCATTCCTGCATTAGATGTCCCAGACTTACTCCCCAATTAGTTAAGTCTACACAATAAGTAGAGTCTACAGATCAAGGGCATTTTTTTTCTTAGTGTGGACAAAAACTGCCCCATCCAGTGTGTGATATGAGAACCCAGTGTTTCATAACCCAAGCTGAAATAAAAAAAACAGATTTTGGAGCCCTTTACATAAGAAATCTCAATTGAAATGGAGCATAGAATCATTATTCTTGCCTTCCATTATTCAGGTCATGTTTATGATCTCATTGAACAAATTAGCAGAGGAAACCTTTGTTTTTCTTACATAAAATGTAAGAGAAATAGTTTCCTGGGGTGAAGATTTATTTATTTTTTAATTTTTTTTTTACAGTTCTTAATGTCCCTCATTTCAATTGGGGTATTAAACCCAGGCACCTGTTTTCTTTAATTGCTAGCCCTTTTTGTAGTGTTTTGGAAATAATTAGTATCACTATGCACAAACAATTAATATTTAGGAGTTGTTTGGGGGGCAACCACAATGTAGTTTCATTTTTAATGCTTAGACTTCTATAAGCTTTAAGGTGGAGAGAGGAAGGGAAAATATGTTTTTGTTTTTCAAGCTGATGAAAGAAGGAAAACACAAAAGGAAACCAGCCTGTTGCATCCAGCTTGCTATTATCAGTTACTTTAATGCTATCTGCCCAACAACAAAGCAAATGCCCTGCTGATGACTGGTCAGTTGCTGGGCTACTCTTGCAGAAATCTCTTCCCTGAAACAAAATAGAGTTAACTGGGACAGAGTTAAGGAAATTATAAGGAATGATATTAATAAATGCTGGTGGGCATCAAAGTTAGACTGAATAATTTATTGTCCTGGTGGTAACTGTGCTTCCTATTTGTGTCACTTTGTGGAAATCCCAATATAAGAGGGACACAGAGATTTTCTGCGTCATAGAGTTAAACTAGTTTAGTAGCCAACCCATCTTGCCATGGGCATCTCTGGACTCTAGTTCTATATAGATAGGAAGCTGCCTTATGCTGAGCCAGGCCCTTGGTCCATTTAGCTAGTATTGTCAGTGTTGACTGTCAACGGCTCTATAGGGTTTCAGTCAGGAGTTTTCCTAGGCATACCTGGACATGCTAAGGATTAAACTTTGGACCTTCTGCAGGCAAAATGTGGGGTCTGAAACTAAGCTACAGACTCTTGCTTCTAGGAAAGATCTGTCTTAGAAAATTAACATTGTGCTTTCTAGCTACTCTTCCCAGGAGTCTTGAGGAATGCATGGGGAAACCAAGACAGTTGTATGTATCTTACAAAAGTAGAGTAAAATGCTTGTATTTCTTTTTAAATATCACCTGGATGGCTTTTCAGCTGGAATTCCTATCCTCCAATCTGTAACTTGTTCTCTATATTCAATTCATATGACTCTTATTTGAAGCAATAACCGATGGACCTAGGGGCTGTTACTGAAGTTGTCATTTTGAGCCTGGAATGAACAATGATTAACTTAAAATAAAATTTAAAATCTATATCATTGGAGGAGGAGGAGCCTGTCAGACAGCACTGGGCAAAAAGGTGAGAGCATTTCACACTAATTACATACTGTTTAGATGTTAAAATGCTGATATGCTCAGCTTTGGTTTTTCATACTGATTTCCAGCTATAAAAGGTAAGGTGATGTGGTCTTGTCAGAAATGACCGCCAGTTGTTTAGTGATATGCAACTAGGTTGCTAGACTAAAGTCTGCTTTGATTAAAAATAATGAAGGATGGAGACACAAAGCCTGAAATGGCACTTGACATGCTTTCGACCCCTCTTCATAATAGAAGCACTCTATACCGAAGGAGATTTTTCAGGCTTTGTGCCCCTCTAGTGACTTGTCTCCATAAGCGCTTTTTGAAGCCTAATCCCCTGAGCTTAGAACCATGGTAATTAATTTGTATTTAGTGGCATTAATTAGAGCTAAAACACTGAGATATAATGCTTAGGCACAAAGCCACATTAGGATTTAGTTGGTCTCCAAAGCATATGTATTGGAAGTTTGTGTTGTTTAAATGGGTGAGATTTAGTTTCAAGTGAAGGTTGTTTGGATCAAGAAGGAAGATGAAATCTTAAACATACTACTTAGGCAATAAGTAGCATAAGAATCTTCCTGAATACACAGGTTTAGGACTGGGCTATCTGTAGAGATTGCTATGTATTTGAAGTTATACCCTGGAATTAGGGAGCCATCGAGACAAATTTGCTGAGGACAAACCCCTTTGAAGGAAAAATTACAGAAGAACACAACCAAATGTAGCAGTTTCATGGATGAAATGATTGCCTGGGCCAGTTTTTGATGCAGCGTATGAACACAGAACTATTTTTCTACACTTTCACATTAGACAGATTTAACTGAATTCAACTGGAATGTAGCAGACCAGTGCTTCAGGGAATTAGATGGGTAACCTGGGTTGAACTATATAACATATGTTTGCAGAGTTGTCTTGAACAAGTTGTTACCTCTAACCCCATTGCTCATCTATAAAACATGAACCAACTTCCTAGAAGTTCCAGAATGGGTTTTACATGTCATAGAAAAATTAACTATGATTAATTCTAAAGGTTTGCTTATACTTACCCTTACTTCCTTAATTCTGATTGTAAGCCCTTTGAACTTTATTGTAATGCTGTTAAATGTAGGTTTTGGATTAAGGATATTAACAAAACAAATGTATTATTCTCTATCTTTTGATCCAGCTGAGTTTCCAAGGTGATATGTATGAAGAGTACATCAGTGAGCTGTTGCAGATATTCTAGCTGCAAGTTGCTGAACTATTTTAAAGTTAGCCTCTTAAAATCCGTCCTAAGCTTTATGCAGTTTTATCTTGTGTACTTCCTTGTAGCTTTCAATTAAAATAGAATGTACCTGTTACCCAAAATAAGAGAGCTACGAGCAAATAACAATCAAAATGACTAGCTCTGAAAAAGGACTAATCCATCCAGTGCTGCTTTATTTTTATGCAGATATCACATGCACAAAATAATGTCCCTTCCCATAGTTTATCTTATCTATACTGAAAAGGCCTCTGAACATTTCTAGGCAGATAAATTGACTTAGCAGTGGAAGGCACAAGGAATGGTCGGTTTTTATTCATTTATTTGTCTAGGTATTTTTAGCCTTGCTTGTTTACTTAGTAGTAAGTAAGCCATTTACAGCAAATAGGAATTTATGTGAGATTCAAAAAAGCAGGACTAATAAAAATACTGCTTATATTAATCTTTAATGTAATAACACCTGCTGCGATTCAAGGCTAATATAAAAGAAGAGGATGTATACTATATAAGTCTGTTGTAGAACACATAATATTGATAATATTAATAATAGTGGATTTTTGGTGCCGCTCCACCTTTAATGTTTCTTACAGTCTACTGTATTCTCAGAATAATTAGGTGGCTAATTGTGTTCTTCCTAATGTTGTTCAACTGCAACTACCACAGTCCCTCACCATTAGCCATTCTGGCTGGAGCTGATGGGAATTACAGTCCAGGAACATGTGTTAGAACCACAGTTACACCCCCCCCCCCCGGTAAAGGAATATATATGCAGAGGTTACCCAAAAATGAAAATGTTACAATATATTTTCTATGATAAAAGCTACAGTTTTATAAAACTGTACAAAGTATAGCTCAGTCTTCAGATATCTGGCTGTAGAGCCAGAGGCTGGGAGTTCGATTCCCCACTGTGTCTCCTTGACAGGGGCTGGACTTGATCACCCATAGGGTCCCTTCCAACTCTGCAGTTCTAAGATGACAACAATTCTTTTTATTACATATCTGTCATAATGCTATATCCTGCTTGCACAATAGCCCTACTCAGGCATTTGTATACTTGGTTTCTTCTTTTTCCTCACATGGAAATACCTGTGTTGTTGTTTTCTGTGTATGATGACTGAGGAATATGAAGAAGAGATGTTTCTGCTCATGTATAGCCACTATATGTGAGCTTTGTCCTGAGTCTACTGCAAATCAGTTTTATTTGTACCGTTCAGCACGCAGTATGCCCATTTTCATACACTTGCTTAGAAGGGAGTGTCTAGCTCTGCCCCATCTGTCATTAACTCTGCCCCTTCTGTTATTGTTTTCTACATGTCATAACCAGTCAAAAGAGGAAAGGTTATTACTTTTCTGATTCCTGCTTGTTTGTAGAGCCTACACACAAGCCAGAGTCTGGATGAAAGAACCACAGACCAGCAGCAACCTCTCCTCCTCAGTCATCTTGTGTAGAAGAACATCCCTATTACACTTTCCTTCCAGGGGGAGCTACTGGACAGAGTCAATCTGAAAATTTGTCCAGTTAGATGCCACAGTGATACAGTTCCCCACATGTGTGATCAGCATAGCATGTATGTGTGATCACCATATTTAGTTACAAATAATATATTTTTTCACAATGGGTAGGTTAGACAATTTATTTTTCATGTGAGAAATAAATCTTATCTTTATTTTGCCATGTCTTTGACATAAGAACTATCAAATAATTCCATTTGTTTAGTTCCAGAGACTGGTCAAACAGTCTGAAAATGTGACCTGAAGAGATGGATATTCTTTTATGTAATAAATGGTTTAAACTACTAGAATAGGCTATTGATGCCTTTTCCTTCCCTTATCTCCCCTTCTTTTCATGTGGTCAGTCAAAGAAAACAGCTAAAATCATATTGCCTTAAAGCATTTTTTAAAAAAAGCTGTTGTGTAAGGCATATAGCACAGGCAGCTGTACGTTTTTGTTTTGCCGTCTGTCATAGTCCCTTGTGTCTATCTACCAGTCACATAAATAATGGTGTGCCTGGATGTGTGTGTGAAAGTGCAGTGACTGGCAAGCCAGGGGAGTAACCGCTTGTGCAGTTGCAGTTACACGAGTGGTTTCCCTCAGCAGGATTGTGGCCAATGGTGCCAGTTAATGTTCCCCCACCCACCCCATGCCAATTGTTTTGTTTTTTGTGTTAAATGTTTACACAGTAGGATTTAAGGGTTTTCACAGTAACTGAAGCTCCTCAGCTACAGAAAATCTCTTGATTATGTGCCATGCCTTTCAAAGACTTAATATGAAACACCCCCACCCCCCTGTGCTTGCCACAACTGATACTTTGGGAGAGTGTACCCAGTAAGGTGGCTGTGATTGGCAACAGTTCGCCTTTCCAGTGGTGTTTATTTTTGAAATGCAAACTTCAAAATGTTTCTGTGTGTTTTTCTTTGACCTAGTTGTTAGTTAAGACAAATCACTCTCTTACTCATTTATGTGATGGTTAAAGTGATCTCTTTCCACATAACTCATTGCTGCTTCAGCATTTCCCTTGTTTCATCTTACACACCTACAAATACATTTTCTCGGCAAGAGCAAATCATCTTGACCTCTTGGAGAGTCTAAGGTCAAGATGATTTTCCCTTGCCTTGCAAAGAGAGATTTTGTTTTACAGAAGGTTGTAAAGTTATGACCCTTGCAACATCTTCTTGGCCTTTTAAGTGTTTTTTAATGTGCATCAATTTAATACATGTAAACATTGCAGTAGCATAGACCAGTTTACATATTTTTCATTATAATTTCTGGACTTGCCATAAAATTGCACATTTGACAAGGATCTGCAACCAGTCACAATTCTCACATGTTACATTTTTAGGTGCATACATAAATGTACATGTAATCTCTGTGTAGATATGTTTTTATATATACACATGAAATATTGATGAACAGGCTATAGTCTGAATGTCTTCAGAGAACAATCATCTTAATCTGTTGTTGCAAAACGAAGAACTAGTATCTTCTTGTACAGCTCTGCCAGTACAACAAGATCGACATCACTGGCGGCAGCAGATTGCAGCTAGTTAAAGAGGTCCTTTTTTGATTTGGGGGTGTGCACAACTTTGCTTCATTACCAACTCTTTAATTAGCAGCAGTCTGCCATTCCATTAGAGGGTATTGGCAACGAGTCTTCTGATATCTTGAAACCTAACAAAGTTTATTTGGCGTCTGCCAAATTAACTTTCTTAGCTTTAAGGTGTCCCAAGGCTCCATGTTTCTGCTGCAACAGACTAATGCAGCTGCCCAGAAGAAGTGGGTTACAGTCCACAGAAGCGTATGCAAAATTAAATTTGTTAGTCTTTAAAGTGCTCTTGGCTCCTTGTTGTACCAGGACTTGAGAGACTAGCTGAACATTGTCTGTGATATAGGAAGGCAAATGACTAGGCTGAGAGTGTTCTTAAAAGCTGGAGCACTGCTAATCACTGCTATACCACTCAGATTGATAGCAAAGGGAAGGCTGTGCCTTGTCTGCTCAGTTTCTATAGTCTGGGTGTTGGAGAAGGAGTTAAATGGCACAAAAAGAGCTCAGGGATGCAGATTTCATCATACATCAATGGGAGACATCAATTAATTACTGGCAATTAAGTACTACAATTCCATCAATAATCTGAATTCATAGCATAGTATAAAGTGTTGTCCTGCAAAAAGAGGCAAACAGTTCCCAAGAACTATATTCTTGCATTGGTTTTTATCCCAGGGCTTTGCTGGTTTATAGACCTTGTGTAAACAACTTTGCATGTCTGTTGATATGACGGGGGAAATGGTAATATTGGATAACAAACTCTTGTTATCAAATCTGATAGTGGTTAGGTCTGTAAAACAATGTAGACCTCCTGAGTGCATGTCAAAGTCTCAAGTGTTTTGAATACACCCACAATGGGACATACGTTTCCAAATGTTTTATTATTTAGCAATCAAATTATTCAACCTGGTCAGCTAAAAAAGGAGGGCAGAGGAAAAGGAGTCTTTTTCTTCAGAGACAGCTCATCAGCACAGTGGAAGTTTAAAAAAAAGAATCTGGAATAGAGAGTGGCATGTGTTGACCCAATTTAGATATTATGATTAATATTGTATGAATATGTTACATGCTTCCCTTCCTCTTTTTCCTTCCTTAATTTCTGCCTTGGGAAAAACCATAGTCTGATTTAGGCAAACTGTGGCTGCTGCTAATCATGTTTTCTCTAAATCTGGATCAGAAGGTACAAATTGAAGTTGTTAATATTTTGCCTGGTTTTGATATCATGGGAAACAGTAATTATTGTGTATGAATCAATGGAGGTAGGTGACATGCACCACAAGCCTAATAACTGAAAAGCATGATTTAATCATGGCATCTGGATTGGTCTGTATAGTTCAATGAAGCTGGATAAAAATGGAAATGGCATATGTATATGTAATTAGAGAATCTTTCACATCTTATTTTCTCTGACAAAGATCTTTCACTTCTGTTTTGAATAAGCCCCTCTGACAATTGTTGGAAGTGTGACCTGATTAACATCAGATTTATTATAAAATTGGGAAGAGGTTGTGTCTTAATGAGTGCTCTGGGTCTGACATCTGCCATCAGTGCAGCTACTTATCCTCATGTGTTCTATTGCATTTCAGGTACAGTACTTGCAAACTGTTTTTACATAGACACCACCAAGGGCAGTGTCCCAGAGAAGATTAGAGCCCAGTTCAGGCCTTATCTAAACAAGCAATGTCAACATAGTTTGAGGGGAACACTGAATCCTGGCCACATCCATCATTGCTTTGTCCACCCAAGCAATGGCAGGTCAGGAAAGGTTCCTGTTCATGTGTCTGTTCTATGTGAGGAAGACGCCAGATTTTCTACAGTTCTTGCTCAAGGGTATACATGATCAGGAACATCTCCTCTTCAGAGTCATCATGGTGATGGAGGAGGGATGGCCCTCCTGCCTAACTCTGTTTTTATGTTACATAATATCTGAATCATGTTTAGGTTGTCAACGACTGTTGCTAAGCAACTGCATATTGAACAGCTCACTCACATTTCCAACCCTGGCAACATGACTTGGCTGGGGCAAAGGCCTTGAGGCATCAGGATAAACTAGCTGAAATTCAGTAGTAAGTTGCAACTGGAGAGGGTCCACTGAGTCAATGGAACCTGTGAAGGAGAACTCACCAAATCCTCATGATTCAGTGGGCTTACTCTAAATTGCAGCTTAGTACTGCATTTCATCCACTTGGTCATTGGTTCTGATAGTAGTAAGGTGGGAAATAGATCAGGAATTGGGCACTGAAAAATCTTAGGGGTGGGAATTAGGTTTGAAAGAAACAGTGCATCAGTTTTATGCATCCAGAAAACTGACTAGCATCGAGTCCTGATTAGATCTTGCTATTGACCAAATTTACTTAGTCTGTTTGCAACATAGGAATTACCTCAACAATATGGTAATGATAAAGCAACATTTCTTTTTTATTAAGAGTGTGGCAGTCTCTGAATACAAGTCGTAACCACTGCAGCAGGTTGGATCTTGTTCTGTTTTCCTTCTGCCGAAACCGAAACATTTTTTGCTTAAGCACACACATTTATGGGTGTAATGCAGCTGGGAAGAAGGTGCCAGGATTGGGACATGGTTTGCAGTCTTGCACAAAGTGGAAGCTGGGAATTAGCTGTTCATACTAAAGGAAAAGCTAAAATGACATGGCTTGCTTGGCAATGGGACCAGTAGTGGCCATTTTCAGACATTAAAGGCTCCCGCAGTCCCAAGGCCTCCCCAGGTTGAAAGGGATCCTTAGGAAGCCTCAGAACCTGAGTTGGGGGGGGGGGGAGAGGAAACTTTTAATTAATAATAAAAGGCCATTGCTGATGATGGGGTCAACACTCATTCTATTTCTAATCCAGCCTCTGCTTCTGTAGAGGTTTTTAAATCAGCTTGCAATTGCCTTCTGAACTATACTTGCATCCTTGGGTCCCCATTAGAGGAAAAAGGCAAGATAGAAAAATAAATGAAGAATCAAACAAAACAATCCAGTAGGGCTGGCCTTACCATTAACCAGAGCGAGGCAACCATTTCAGGCAGTCACTGCCAGCAAGAGGGTTACAGTGGTGTCTCTCTCACCCATTCCCCTCTGTTGGAGTATTTTGCAGTGTGCACACCATAGCCTGGCTCCCCTAACCTGCAACAAATCTAGTGCTGCCCAGCACATAATCTGTATATACACTCCATACTTAATATGTGGCAACTATGAACTGATTGAATGAAAGAGAAGGAGAGCACATGTGTGAGAAAGGCTTTCTTCACTAGCTTCCCATGTCACATGTTCTGATTACGCCCTCTCATCTCATCCACATGTTATGTCATGATTAATAGCTATAGACAAGTAGTCTTTGCATAGACAAACATGCGTGTGAAGTCTTTTGTAAACTGGAATCTTCTGTGCTTGAAGTTCCAGATTGTGTTGCACATATGGCTGTTTCATTTATGTAGAACTACAATCATTTGCGGATTTGAAATCTTGTGCCCTAGATTTTGAACACAGCAGAAGCTATTTGGAGAAAATGTTCTGTAATAAATATGCAGCACATCCCTCATCTGCAAATACGTGAGCAATATATATATATATATATATATAAAAGAGAGAGAAGTACTATAAAAATAAATCCACAGAGTATATAATGAACTTGAAAATACTGTTTGCATGTGTGTACCCCATGGCTCCCTTCCCTGTGGCACTGGCAGGGGGCGGAAACAGGATCTCCCTACAGTTAGTCCCCCGAAAATAACTCCTTAGGCTCCAGTTCAGTTGCTTGACTCAGAATGACTTTTATTAGTGGTACAGCATTACTTCCCCCTGCCTTTCCCATCATAGTCTCATAGGGCTGCTTTACAGTCTCTAGTCCCTAAGGCACCACTTGCCACTCTTTAAATATCTAATGTGCCTTGAAAACACTATTAGGCCCTAGTTAACTTCATTGGAATTCCCTGAAGTCCAGATCCTGGAAAGCAGGAGGGAGATGGAAGCATCACTCCAGAACACACCACTTTTAGAGAGGGTTTGTAGAGATGAATGAAAGAACCCAGGCTCTTTGACTCATCTCTTCCTGCCACCTCTCCCATTGTGCCTGTTTTTACTTGCCTCTCCAGGGCAGTGGTGGTGTCCAGGCAAGCACTGCTGCGTCCAAGCATGTGACTGGAGTCTCCAGCATCTTGACGCCTGTCTCAAATAAACAAACAAGGCGAGAGGAGGCAGCGTTTTTGCATCTTCCCTCATACCTTCCCACATGTCTTCTCCCCCACCCCTTTCCCACTCCTGCCCTTTTATTCTCCTTGACCTCTCCTCCAGCTATTTCTTGTCAGGGAATTATCTCTCTTTCAGATGCCTGGACTCCCATCAGCTGGACACTGAGGAAACCTGCCCTCCTCCTGGCTGCTTAATATTTGTGTGCTGGGGCCAAATGGCTCTCCAGGCGTGCATATCTGCATCTCCTGACAGTGTGAAACTGAGTTTTTTTGGTTCTAAAATCTATATGGGGGTGATATCTTTAGTAAGTCATTCTAAAGGGCACATCATGATTGTGGAAGGATTCGAGATCACTGATCTCTTCATCAGGTAAAATGTTCCAAAAATAAGGAGGGAATGGGGAAGGAGGGAAGTTTGATATTAAGTCCTTGTAGTCTATATGGGATCTTCAGATACAATGAAGAAGCAATTTTATTTATTTATTTATTTATTAAATTTATACCCCGCCCATCTAGACCGAAGTCTACTCTGGGCGGCTAACAATAATAGATATAATAAAAACATAAAATAAAATAAAAAACAACAGTAGTAATATGGTTCAAGATGGGAAAAAATATTCAAGTGGTGACGGGAGGGAAAGCCTGCCTAAAGAGCCAGGTCTTTCTTAAGTTTGCTCTTAAAAGCAAGGCTATGCAGACAATCAAAGGAAGTTCATCAAGTGATGCAGCAGTATTACATTTTACCTAGTATAAATCTGTAGACTTGCCGATTACACCAGGTTGGGAAAGTTTGATTCTTCATCCTAGATGGTATGAGCCTCCACAATAAAGATGAAGCTATTTCCGCCCTGTCTAGGTTCTTGGGCTCCTTGGTCAATGGAAAACAGAGAGTAGCCAAGCACTCTTTGTATTATCAAGGCTATGTTTAGTAAAACAAGGTGATTAGTTACTTTGAGTAAAATCTCATTCTGATGGCAAAGCTTCATGACAGTTGCTGCTGTTGCTGTAGTCTTCTTTTCTTCTCTAGAGTTACTGAGTATGCTCCAAAAGATCAAGGGTTGAACAGAGCAATTTTTCACTTTCTGCTGTGCTGCAGAGAAGGAAGAATCAGATGAAGTCACTTCTACTCCTTCCTCAGTGCCTCATATAAAATGGAAATAGGCTCTTGTTTTCTGCACAGTGAAAGACTCTGTGGCATATCAAAGCTAGCTGGATGGAGAACAGTCTGTTAAGGGCTTGTGTGGCTGTTAAATTGTAGTTTTCTATGGTTTAGCAAAGTGTCCAAGAGCCTTTTCTTCCTCAAAAGCAGCAGTTGAAGAGGAGTCTAAGGCCTCTTAAAGGATTTAGGTTTTGAGAGAGAGAGACAGAGACAAACAGACAGACAATGGGCAAAAGGTCAAAAGCAAGCAGATGTTCTTTGGCTGATAATGTGGATGATTTGTTTTTAACTTGGCTACTAGTCTAATATAGATATGAGTCTTATACACATATATGTATCCCTTGTGTAATGTGTGTATGTATGTTTATGTATTGATTTACTTAGAAGATTGAGATCGCTTTTACGTTTGAACTGTTGGAGGCCATCAAAGGCAGACTTTTTATTTTTAGTAATATTTGGCAGTTTAGGATGAACTTCATAGATCCTTTCCCCCTTGGTGTCTAGAAGAAGGATGGTAACAAGGAGAGAAGGACCTCCCACCTATTTGACCACCTGATTGAACAAGACATTTTCTTCCTTAGGATGATATAAAATAAAATAAATAAAAAAACCTTAAGGCCCATTCAGTTTTAAATGTTTATTATTTTTCTTTCCAAAATAATACAGCAACTTAAGAATTAGCTCTAACTGTAGCTTTTGAAATGTAGCTGTGTTATAAAAATTAAAATTTCCATATATCTTGAGGATTTGTTAGCAGACATCCTAGATAGCTTAGTGTGCTTCATTGTTGGAATTGTTTACTGGCACATGAAAAGACTATTAAAATAAGGGTTAGGGATCCTGAAATAATAGTGAGAAGATAGCTTTCTTTACATTGTAAGTTTTAGTCTGTCAGTATCCATTGTCTGCCAACAAGCAGGCAGGATAGCCTCCAGTGTCATGACTGATGGAAAGGGAGACTCAGTTTCTTGTTGTCAATGATAGACAGAAATAAAGTTTCTGTTAGTGGGGGAATCTACGATATGGATTTCATATGCTTAGAAGTTTTTCAGCATATTGTTGCAGCACAAGAGGGATTTCCACAATGGAATGCTTGTATCTGTAAAGATCCAGTCAGCTCAGTAAGCCTTTCTTGTGGACTTGTAACAGGAAAAATACATTCAGAGAGGAAATGGAGATTGCCTTCGTTTGCTTTCCTCATTATATTGCCTGTGCGTTTGAATCTGTTGGGCAAGAGAGGGGTTAAACTCTCATTCTCTTCTTTGGTTTGGGTTGTTGCTTCTGAAATTTTTTTTTGGAAAAATCTGTAGATTGCCCTCAGGCAAATTTAAGCAGGAGAAACTATTATGCAAGGCACATATGAATTTTGTGGAGTTTCACACAGGTGCAGTTGGAAGTGATGTATTTTTGTAGAGCTGAGGATTCAGCTTCAGTTCTAGGAAAGTTGTGAAATACTTGGGAAGAGTTGGAATGCTTTACACAATGATGCCTCTTAAAACCTCAATTAGTTTCCTCCCTGAGGGAGTTTTTGTGATTATTTCAAGCACTCCTATCTATCTATCTATCTATCTATCTATCTATCTATCTATCTATCTATCTATCTATCTATCTATCTATCTATCTATCTATCTATCTATCTATCTATCTATCTATCTATCTATCTATCTATCTATCTATCTATCTATCTATCTATCTATCTATCATCTATCTATCTATCTAGATCAGAAAGGGGTTTGAGGAGGCTTATTTTGGTCTTGTCAAGAGTAGGGTACATTGTTACTCTGTTGTCTTAGCAATATGTAACTTATCACTTATGTGAGCTAAGCAGGGCTGTTGATGGTAGGACCATTTTGGAGGTTACTCATTCATAGGGTTGTCATGGACCAGAAGCGACTTGATGGCATATGTTGTTGTTTAGTCGTTAAGTCGTGTCCGACTCTTCGTGACCCCATGGACCAGAGCACGCCAGGCCCTCCTGACATCCACTGCCTCCCGGAGTTTGGTCAAATTCATGTTGGTTGCTTCGATGACACTGTCCAACCATCTCATCCTCTGTCGTCCCCTTCTCCTCTTGCCTTTACATTTTCCCAACATCAGGGTCTTTTCCAGGGAGTCTTCTCTTCTCATGAGATGGCCAAAGTATTGGAGCCTCAGCTTCAGGATCTGTCCTTCCAGTGAGCACTCAGGGTTGATTTCCTTCAGAACGGATAGGTTTGTTCTCCTTGCAGTCCAGAGGACTCTCAAGAGTCTCCTCCAGCACCACAATTCAAAAGCATCAATTCTTCGGCGGTCAGCCTTCTTTATGGTCCAGCTCTCACTTCCATACATCGCTGCTGGAAAAACCATAGCTTTGACTATGCGGACCTTTGTCGGCAAGGTGATGTCTCTGCTTTTTAAGATGCTATCTAGGTTTGTCATCACTTTCCTCCCAAGAAGCAGGTGTCTTTTAATTTCGTGGCTGCTGTCACCATCTGCAGTGATCATGGAGCCCAAGAAAGTCAAATCTGTCACTGCCTCCATATCTTCCCCTTCTATTTGCCAGGAGGTGATGGGGCCAGTGGCCATGATCTTAGTTTTTTTTGATGTTGAGCTTCAGACCATTTTTGGCGCTCTCCTCTTTCACCCTCATTAAGAGGTTCTTTAATTCCTCCTCACTTTCTGCCATCAGAGTGGTATCATCTGCATATCTGAGGTTGTTGATATTTCTTCTGGCAGTCTTAATTCCGGCTTGGGATTCATCCAGTCCAGCCTTTTGCATGATGTATTCTGCATATAAGTTAAATAAGCAGGGAGACAATATACAGCCATGTCGTACTCCTTTCCCAATTTTGAACCAATCAGTTGTTCCATATCCAGTTCTAACTGTTGCTTCCTGTCCCACATATAGATTTATCAGGAGATAGAGAAGGTGGTCAGACACTCCCATTTCTTTAAGAACTTGCCATAGTTTGCTGTGGTCCACACAGTCAAAGGGTTTTGCGTAGTCAATGAAGCAGAAGTAGATGTTTTTCTGGAACTCTCTGGCTTTCTCCATAATCCAGCGCATGTTAGCAATTTGGTCTCTAGTTCCTCTGCCCCTTCGAAATCCAGCTTGTACTTCTGGGAGTTTTCGGTCCACATACTGCTGAAGCCTACCTTGTAGGATTTTGAGCATAACCTTGCTAGCGTGTGAAATGAGTGCAATTGTACGGTAGTTGGAGCATTCTTTGGCACTGCCCTTCTTTGGGATTGGGATGTAGACTGATCTTTTCCAATCCTCTGGCCACTGCTGAGTTTTCCAAACTTGCTGGCATATTGAGTGTAGCACCTTAACAGCATCATCTTTTAAGATTTTAAATACAGTCAACCCTCGACTTATGAACGGCCCTAGTTATGAACATTTCGACTTACGAACGGCTCTGTTGGAAAAAATTGGCATCGACTTGCGAACGGAGCCTCAACCTACGAACGAGGCTCCGTTCGCAAGTCAATGCCAATGGAGCGATCGGCGCCTTCGGAGGTCTCAAAGGGCTTTTCCCCCGACATCGGAGGAAGCAGTTTGAGACCTCCGAAGCCAAAAAGGCAGGGCGAAAGGGCTGGAAATTCGAATTGCCCGCCCTTTCTCCCTGCCTTTTTGCCTTTGGAGCTCTCAAACGGCTTCCTCCGATGTCGGGGGGAAAGCCCTTTGAGACCTCCGAAGGCACCGATCGCGGTGGCGGGGACCCCCAGGGAGGTCTCCCATGGTGGCAGAGAAGCCCTGGGAGACCTCCCTGGGGGTCCCCGCCGCCGCGATCGGCACTTTCGGAGGTCTCAAAGGGCTTTCCCCCCCGACATTGGAGGAAGTCGTTTGAGAGCTCCGAAGGCAAAAAGGCACCGATCGCAGTGGCGGGGACCCCCAGGGAGGTCTCCCAGGGCTTCTCTGCCACCCTGGGAGACCTCCCTGGGGTCCCCCGCCGCCGCGATTGGAGGCAGCGCTCACCCAGCGCCGGGAGGCTAGAGCTGGCCTGGCGCTTGGCCGCTCGCCCCGGCCGCGGCAGAGGCAGCGGAGCGCCGGGAGGCTAGAGCTGGCCGGGCGCTTGGCCGCTCGCCCCTGGCCGCACGGAGGCAGCGGAGCACCAGCAGGCTTCGGACTGGTAAGTCCTTTTTAAAAAACTTTTTTGTGTGGGTTTTGGAGGGTGGGTTTGGACTGGGGGGTTATGTTTCTGTGGTTTTTGTGTGTGTGTGTGTGTGTGTTTTTTTTTTGCAGTCCCAGTGTGGGACTTGCTCTTTTTATTTTTATTTTGGTATTTTTTTTGAAATGCTGGAACGGATTAATTCCGTTCCCATGCATTTCAATGGGAAATGGTACTTCGACTTACGAACTTTTCGATGTACGAACGTCCTTCCGGAACGGATTAAGTCGAGGGTTGACTGTAGTTCAACTGGAATGCCATCACCTTCACTGGCCTTGTTGTTAGCCATGCTTTCTAAGGCCCACTTGACTTCACTCTCCAGGATGTCTGGCTCAAGGTCAGCAACCACACTATCTGGGTTGTCCGGGACATCCAGATCTTTCTGGTATAATTCCTCTGTGTATTCTTGCCACCTCTTCTCTATGTCTTCTGCTTCTGTTAGGTCCCTACCATTTTTGTCCTTTATCATGTCCATCTTTGCACAAAATGTTCCTTTAATATCTCCAATTTTCTTGAACAGATCTCTGGTTTTTCCCTTTCTATTATTTTCCTCTATTTCTTTGCACTGTTCGTTTAAAAAGGCCCTCTTGTCTGTCCTTGCTATTCTTTGGAAGTTGCATTCAATTTTCTGTAACTTTCCCGATCTCCCTTGCATTTTGTTTCCCTTCTCTTCTCTGCTATTTGTAAGGCCTCGTTGGACAGCCACTTTGCTTTCTTGCATTTCCTTTTCTTTGGGATGGTTTTTGTTGCTGCCTCCTGTACAATGTTACGAGCCTCCATCCATAGTTCTTCAGGCACTCTGTCCACCAAATCTAGTTCCTTAAATCTGTTCTTCACTTCCACTGTGTATTCATAAGAGATTTGGTTTACATTATACCTGACTAGCCCAGTGGTTTTTCCTACTTTCTTCAGTTTAAGCTTGAGTTTTGCTATAAGAAGCTGATGATCAGAGCCACAATCAGCTCCAGGTCTTGTTTTTGCTGACTGTATAGAGCTTCTCCATCTTTGGCTGCAGAGAACATAATCAATCTGATTTCGGTATTGCCCATCTGGTGATGTCCATGTGTAGAGTCGTCTCTTGTGTTGTTGGAAAAGAGTGTTTGTGATGACCAGCTTGTTCTCTTGACAAAACTCTATTAGCCTTTGCCCTGCTTCGTTTTGATGGCATATAAGAACAACAAAAACTTATCCTTTGATGATCGGTTGCAGTGACCAAGTTTGTGTCTATTGTGTGCACTTTTGAAGTAGGTTCAAATTCAGACTTTACCTCATCTACAGACTTACTGAGACCCTTTCTAGTGCTGTGGATAGTGTCAGACTTGGACTCAAGAGACCTTACCTGACATCACCTCTCATCCATTGAAAATTCCTGGGCAATAGCAATAGACTCACTCTTTAAATATCTCATGTGCCTTGAAAACACTATTAGGGCCTCCATAAGCTGAGTGCGATTCAGTAGCGTACAACAACAAACAAGCAAATTTACTAGATGATCTTATCAAACTTGTATTGTCTTGAGGTCTGTGTCCTTCCCTTCTCTTTCCTGCCCCTCACATCTGCAGTTTGAGTGATGATGGGGATGGAGAGTAAAACCAATTTGCCCTAAAGAGTTCCTGTAAAGATTTCTGACCTGGTGAACGTGAGGTATTTTGAACATTTGAAATGATAAAAGCTTATAAGGTTGTTTTTTTTTTTAAGCATGTGTGCTTGGCTAGCTTCAATGTATACCTTTCTATCCTTTCCATTTTTGGTACAACTGTAAATGAAATTCAGATATTCTGTAATAATTGGCCTATCATATACCAATCAGTTCTTAGCTTTGGCTGTCTAGATAACCATCAGTGTGCATCAGCATTCTGAGGAGAACTTATAGAATTAGTATAAGGAAACCTATAAGGGGAAAAATATTCTGTGTGATGCACCCTCAAAACAGCCTAGTGAGGACAGAGTGTTTTCAGTGGCCACAGAACACTGTGTGTCTGAGAGACAGGGATGCAAAAGAAGCAGGGGGAGAAATGCTGGAAAAGGGGGACTGATGATTGGCCAGAACCCTGAGCTGGAGCAAAACGTTTATTGTAGGTTCCGCTTATTATAAAACTAAGACCAATTAAGTTCAGCCTGTCTTCTGTGGGTACATCCATGTAAGCTGTCTTGAGGAGCCTTCAAATGCTTCTTCAGGGGTTTCTGTATCCTCGTCTTAATTAAAAAAATTCCTATCCAAAGCATAGCAGATAAAAGTTCCAGTTTGACTAGTGTGGATAATTTTCTTAATGCAACACATGAAGTGGCTCAAAATTTACTGATAGTTCTAAGCCTAAAGTAGGCTGATTTTTTTAGCCTGAGTTTGGCTAGATCCCTCCGCCCCAGCCATCATTGCAAAGTAAGGATAATTTAATCTCACTGACAACTGGGCTGTATTTTCTGATATGTGAATATATGAATGCTTTTCTAATTTGACCATGCTGCCAAACGTCTTATGTACCCTAAATGATTACTTAATTAAAACCCACCTGCTTCCTGATGGCTGACTCACTGCGAAACACATTAGTCATGTTTTTGTCAGGGGACAATATTTTCCTGCAATTTACAGTTGATCTCTTTTTAATTGAAACTGAGCATGGTTTTAATCGTAACATTTTAGATAGCCTATAGGAGATGTCATTCGATCCTTATCTTTTGCATAGGGCATAACAAGCTTAATATGTTACAGTGTCACATAAAACGAAGACAGACTTACTTCCTCTCAATGCCTAGAGATGTTTTGCTCCTTAAAAAGAAATTTTGTTTAAAAGGAATGATTCAACAGATGGCGTATCTAGATATGCTTAGATGTAATTTTTAAACAAAAGAGGGCTGCTAATTTGAAGCATTTGGGGAGGGAGAGAAGAGACAGAACACAAGTGGAACATGATTTGATTCAATATTATGTACATCTCATTCAAATTGCGAAAGTGGGAGGAAGCTGAGGTCTCCTTGCATCACAGGACATGCTGTGAATTTGCCTATTAGATTATGTTTGCCTTTTCCCATAAGTATAACATTTCTGAATAGTTTGATAAATTCTGTTAACTTTGTCCTAATCCATAGACCAGTTTTCTCATGGAAATGGTTTATTTAAATTATTAATCACTTTGAGTACAACATGTGCAAGTTTTAGACATGAGAATTATCTCATGAATAATGCTCACTTCAGTTGTACTGTCATAACTTTGTGGATTTAATTTATCTTCTGTGTGGAACTTCAAGCTTCTGATCATGATCACTTACATATCCAAACTTCTTTAACATTTAGTGGGTTTCAGTTTAGGCTATTTTAGGCTATTTATTGAACAAACTGACGCATGATATATTAAGGACTATAATTTCCTCCCCCCCCCCCCCCATTAGTGTTCATATATTATGATGTGTTGTTTTTTTATTTTAGCTATTTTTAATTTTATTTTGAATTAAATTTCCATTTTCTTTTTGTAAAAAAGCTATCTGTGTAAGAAGACCAAACTACTGTGTATAATAAAAATGACAAAATTTACCTAACATTAAAGCCTTACACAGGGATTCAAAATCATGAGCAGTTCTCTTGAATTGATGGGAGGGTGGCAACTACTCACCTTACATCTTTGTTTTTTAAAAATCCTTTTACATACATATATAGGGACATGATTTTGTAGAGGGAGAACTGTACTACCCATGGGAGCTCTCCATGTCTGTTGGGACCTTAATTTTTCAGGGTCCTACCTCATATGGAGAGCTTCCATAGATAATGAAGACAGCACTCTTCAAACCCATTATAACCTTATGTAAGAGAACACTGGAAGTGATAGCAAAGCAGTGCAGGGCTAGACTGTTCTCCTCTATACATCAATATTCTACTCAGTTTTGGATTCCTGAACTTGGCTTACATTGTACAGTGTAAAAGTGTGCTGCATTGTATATCACAGCTTTGGTTTTGATTCCGTCAGATGTTGTGTTGTGCAAATTTTCTGATCCACGAGTTGATACAAATTGTTTTGCCTTTGTGTTTTGGTTTTGTTTATTTACCATTTTCAAATGGAATTAATATTAATATGATTGATATTCCAGATTAACAGCTTTTGTTTTAAAAAGACACAAATAAAGTCTTGAGTCATTAAATGTATAGATTAATAGAAGATTTAGTAGAAAGATAAACATCTGAAAATTTTAACAGTAAAAATAAATATATATCTAAGTAGATAAAGATGCCAGAGGAAATAAGTAGATGTACAAGTAATATTTAGTTAGAAGTAGTGTTTAAAACATCAGGCAGCTGTTACATAACGATGGAATTAGAAATTAATTACTTATAAGGGTGACCCACTTTTTGTAAAAACCAAGCACAAGAATTTAATCCTCAAAGAGACTTTTATTTTCATCCATTTTGACAGCTTGGTCTAGATTAACCACAGGGGTTGTGTCAGTCTAAACCTGAAATTTGCGAAGTGCTGGAAGAAAAAAAAAAGAGAGGCATGTTTGCTGGTTGGTGGCCAGTCATCACAAGAGCAATCTATCCGATTTTGGAATTGGAATCCCTTCATCCTGCCACCTTTAAAGAAAGAAATTGTTTGGCTTCATTTTATATTTGCCATTTGAATTAAATCAAGAAAGAATTTCTAGAAGAGCTCTTCAGTCATTTCTGTGTGGTTTATTGAGGCGGTGATAGAATGAGAGGGTTAAGGGGTGGGGTTTTTTTTGTTTTGTTTTTGGACCTTTTCTGATAAAGGCTTATATATAATATCTTTCTCAAACTAGCATTCCACATATCTACAGATATGCCTGTGCGGACTGAGGAATTCTGGGAGATGTGACCCAAAATAACTTTTCACAGCTGTATCAGAAACACATTTCAGTACATGCCAGATAATGTTTATTCATGAACAAGCATGCTGAAGAGGCTCATCATTCAGCAGTTGCCATTCACAATTTTTCGACATTCAGAAGATTCTCAGCTTCAGGGGGTGTGCTTGTTCCTGACCACTTCAAAGAGAGCTCTGCCTAGGGAGCAGCTGTACCATTTAGCTTGCCGGCAGCATCCAATCAGAGTGGCAGGAAATTCTCCTTGATCCACTAGCTGGAAAGCTTGTTTCTTTTCCTTCCTAACCCAGGGAAGTGCTCTATTACTGGAGTGCTTTGGGGATATTTCAGGAATACATAATGCAACATTTTGAAGCTATCCTCTAGCCATAAGGAGATGGAAATTCAGCAGTTCTTAACATGCATCTAGTTCTGCATACCAATAGTAAAATGGCAATCTGAAGAACTGTCAAAAGTGGACTTTCAAATTTTAAAAAAATCACGCATGTTTAGCCTTTTCCCCTCAGAATTTTTAAGGACAGTTATAGCTGCATTGGAGGTTGTCTTCCTCCCCCACCTTGTGCCAGCAATAAGAGGAATTATCTGTTAATTTAAATAAGCTAAACAGTATAAGTTAGCAGCTGTTGAATATTAAAAAGATTCAAAAGCTGTTCTGAAATGGAAACCAGAACGCTTCACTCTGTTTGCTCCAGTCCTTTGCATTCATAGTAAAGAAACAAAGAGGTTTTAAAGTCGCTGGGCACTTAAAATATGAAGTTTTGTGAGGAATGTTAAGGGTTCTTCACATGTCAGTTGTAAACATTTTTGCACATGCATGTATAAGTACAAATGTTTTGAAGATAGGAATTGCAGAAGGATATATTTTGTTTGTTTGCTTGTTTTATTAGAATTTTATCAAGTATTTCTTAGGCATATAAAATACTTTGCAACAAATTGAAACATATTAACAACAACATCTAGGTGTGATACAGACCTCCTGTCTTCACTGCAGCTCGTGAACACCCTGCCAGCTGCTCTTGCTTGCCAAGGACCCTCCAAAGCGGCACATAATGTGGTGGGATGCTGCATGAGAGAGGTGATAGAAATGTCATTTGCTGATTAAAAAATAGTGAAAGGTGTACTTAAGTCAAACTGGTTTTAATGGGATGTTTAGGCATGTGCTGAAGTCACATTCCCCCCCTCCCAAAATAAATCAGTTTTTAAAGTGCTTTATGGGATTGTGCTCATTATTTTCCTAATCAAATTTTAATTTAGAATGTAATTAATTTTTCAACAACGATAAGAAATGTCACCTACAATAATTAATCACAGCAGCAACTACATCAAGAAACAGGTAGTAAAACCCAGTATCGGCAAGAGCTCAAACTCAAAAAGTGTTGGGGTTTTTCTCCAGTTTTTATTTTTAGCATTTATATTACTATTTCAGATAAACAAATTTAAGAAGCTTCATGAATATAATATAACTTAAGCACGCGCTTGAATATCTTTTTCCAGTGCTGGCTGGGGATGATGGAGATTGTGATTCAACACGTTTAGAGGGTACGTAGTTAGGCAAGGATGTTAAAGTAGTTAGCAAAGAATGGCACCTAAATGCAATAATTCTTCAGGAACTCGATTGATTTGGATGACGTCCATATTATTTTTTCCCCTTTCTTTTATGTAACCAGGATGTTAATACAGGCGAAGGGAGTGAATTCGCTGACAGTGGGATTGAGGGTGCCACGACCGACACAGACCTCCTTTCTAGACGCTCCAATGCCACAAACTCTAGCTACTCTCCAACAACCAGCCGAGCCTTTGCTGGCAGTGACAGTGGCAGCTCATCGACTGGAGATGGGGCCCGTCAGGGAGTCTATGAGAACTTTCGGCGGGAGCTGGAGATGAGCAGCACTAACGATAACTTGGACGAAGCTGGTTCTGCCCTCAGTGATGAACAGAGCAGTGGGACCTTAAGCTCCCCAGGGCAGTCGGATATTCTTCTTACAGCAGGCCAAGGGACTGTACGGAAAGCAGGAGCTCTTGCCGTGAAAAACTTCCTTGTCCACAAAAAGAACAAGAAGGTGGAGTTAGCGGCACGGAGGAAATGGAAGCAGTACTGGGTTTCCCTGAAAGGTACAGTTAATACACTTTCCCTATTGGGACATCGAAAAAGCTTCAGAACTATTTAATTGGCAGTAGAGAAATACCCCTCTGATATCTAAGGGGCTTTGTATGTATCTAAGCAGCAAACAACCTGGGGAAGTTGTGACATATTTCAGGTGAACTATAATGCATCAAGATAAAAGGAATGAAATGTTTGTTTTATACAATGAGGATTTCCGCTCAGTAATTCAGTAATGATGAATGTGGATGTTGGAAATCCAGGAGTAAATCCCAGTTGAGGCATGTTTATTTTCTTTTTTGGTAAGAGGAAATTCATCCTTTAGAGTTCTGTGAAGAAGCAAAAAATACAGAAACATTATAAATGAATGTGTATAGGCAGACACCAGGTAGGCACTAACCATTAGTGGAAGCTGATACAATTTAATCCTGAATGCTATAAGCATTATTTTGAAATTGGTGGCACTTTACATGCATTTCCATCATCAGTGAAAGTGCACACTAGAGGGAGATTTTTGATGGTGATAATTTAAAGTCAGTATTTTTAATACATCTTGTTTCTGTGTTAAATCTCGTCTTGATCCCAACTGGAGTAGACCCAATAAAATGAGTAGGACTTATGTAACTGGTGACTTAAGAGATCTAATTCATGTCTGTGGGATTACTCTGGTGCCTTGTATGTTTAACAGAATTGAATTGTTTGGATTATACAGCAATATAAAATTATTAGCAGGAACACCGTCATGTTATAGCAAATATTAAGTATTTCAGAGAGTCATGAGACTTTATGCCTTAGTCTTAAACATATTTCCTTTGGAGATAATGGGCCAAACCCTGTTGCTTAGTGTAAGCCAAATTGTATCTTTCAGTCTGCTCCTCCTCCCTGGCAAGCAAAGCATCCCTGCATCAACCCACAGTGTGTGGGCCCCCCAACAATCATGGCATGGATGGTTTGTTTACTGGGGAGGAATGGAACGAAAGCTGTGATTTGGTTTACACCAAGCAACAGAATTTTGGCTAATATGTACTTCTAGTTACATGATAAAATTATCCCTGGTTATTTTGAAGCAAGTTTGCTTAGTATTGTAGTCTGAGATTTTGTCTTGTTTGTCTTTCTAGTCCCCTTGTGAAGAAGATCCAACTTCGTATAGGTTGACACATCAGACTAGCCATGGCTTTTCATATATGATTTGTGTGTTGTGCAGGTGTAGCATAGGTGAGAAGGTTCTGAATCAGATAGAAGGTGTATTTATATATATTTTTTCTGAATGGAAGATCTTCAGCTGTAGTTTGAGACTGATCATGTGACAGAAGATATTAGTTCATGGAGGCAGGAGCATGAAGCTTCATGCCTTTCTGACCCAGATACTATTCAGCACTTCCTTCCATAAGGCTCAAAAAGCTAGGGATAACCTTCCACCAAAAAAAGTTGTCTTGAACATGTATATAAGGATTCTTCCAACTTCATATTAAGTTCCATATTTTCTAATCTTTTTAATACACAAATTGAGTGTGTTTTACTCTTCTTTTAAACAGAAGAGTAAAAATGAAACCTTGGTTTAAAAAAAATCAGATGGAAAGCACCACTGCTACCAAGTTCTCTGCTTTCCTGTTCTGAAGGGTCACCACAGATGAGAATGTTAGGATTAAGAAGTGGGCTTTGTCATTTCACTTTTATTCTCTTTTTGGTAATAAGCACTGCCTGGACCAGCCCTCTGCAGGAGCTGAATGCATATAGTCTCCAATTGCATTGCAACTGAGGTCTGAGAAGCAGAACGGGCATTTTCCTTGGCTGACTGAGCAAAGAGGAGGCTCTAATCATTCTGGCATAGGCCATGTGACAGGAGAGTGCGAGGCGGTGGTACAAATAAACAAAGAGCCATCTGGAAGGAAAGAAAGAGGGAGGATGGACATAAAAGAGGTGTTACTTTAAAGTGTGACTCCTGTGAACTGTTTGTTTTTTGGATTACTGAGGCTTAATAATGTTAGTGTTTTGGCTTTGAAGTTAACATCTGCTGTGTCTTGCTGAAAATTGTTTTCTGTAAGTCTGCTGGTTAACATGGCAACCGCGAATAACTTGAAAGAAGGAAAATAATACAGGTTTTTTTTTAAAAATGTATTTGATTTTGCCTAAAAACATGAATATCTACTTGCATACTTCTATGCCATATGAGTCTACCTTAAATGAAAACAACGATGGGCAACACATAGATCAACATGGTTGTTGTAGGTTTTTTGGGCTGTTTGGCCGTGTTCTTAAGGTTTTTCTTCCTAACGTTTCGCCAGTCTCTGTGGCCAGCATCTTCAGAGGACAGGATCAATAGTTAAAATATTAAAGTGAAATGACAACCTTATAGGGTTTTTTCCCCCCTATCACTCTTCAGTGAGTCTACATTGAATCAGCATTATTCCCATTTTTTGTTTTTTACAATTCATTTTAAAGGTCGGAACTTTTCACATTGTGTGAACTTTCTTTTTACAAGCTGTGTCTTCTTTTATATGTCTTACTATGCTAGTATATACTTGTCTGCCATTGTTTCAGGTATCAACAATTTTGTATGACAGCACTCCATTTTTTTAAGGCATTCTTTGTGAAAAATCTCAAGCAATATTAGGTATTAAGATAGGAAAAATCTAGTATGCATTTGGTTTGCTATGTGGAAATGTGTTCTGATTCCTCTAGTTGACTTAGCATATTGTTCCACATATCTGACAATGTGGGCTCTAGTCTATCGATGCTTATGCCACAATAAGTTAATTAGTTATTAAGTACCTAAGAGACTCCTTAAAAATTATATTTATGCATGAATTTCGCTACCTTCTTTCTCATAAAATACTAAAACAGCTTTAATTTAGCCTTTAAAAAGAAAGCTGATCAGTTTCACCTTAAAAGCCAGATTTACTTTTGATTAATTATAGTTGTTCACTTTCATAAATGGATTTACTAGTAGAGATAATTGTTATTCCTGTAGTTCTGAATTTATAAGTGTAGCCCATTGTAGATCCAGCAAAGAATGAAGCTGATGCAAACTTGTAATGGGGATTCTAAGTTGTGCCAGAAGCCATAGGAAGGTAGAACAACTGAATTGTAGAGTTGGAGATGACCCTAAGGATCTTGTAGTTAAACTCCCTGCCAGTGCAGGAATCAATAGCTGAAGCATCCTTGACCGATGACAATCCAAGCTCTATTTAAAAACCTCCCAGTGGAAGGAGAGTCCACCACCTTCTGAGACAATCTCTTGGACCGTGGAACAGCTCTTATTGTCAGGACATTTCTCCTAATGTGGTCTATGTCCAATGAAAAGCACTTGCCATATGTTTTAACCATATGAGTGTAGAAAATGTGATAAGATAAGCTTCAGCTTCCTTCTGTTGTGAATCAAGGGCCCTCCTCTAGCTTTCCGGAGCTCCTTCTGCTCAGGACTGCTTCATATATTAAAATAGCAGCATCCAACACTTATTTTATTGGCGTATTATTTAAAATAAATCAAATCAATAAAATGTTGAATTAAAATATATATAAATAAATTTAAACATGAGTTACCAAGGACTCAGAATTGCATATCAGTTGTAAAAACACTTCAGAGTTTTTGTGTGTGAACCAGTACAGATAGTCCTGGACCAAAAAGGAGAGTGCAGGTAGGGGGAGGTTTGTATTCATATTTAAAGCCAGTGCCTGGGGGGAATGCATCTGAACATCTTTCTTTATCGTTGTCATTGCATGATTTCATTCTATAGCTTTATACTGAACTCTGTTGTCTGAACGCCAGTCTTTATGTGACCAAAATGGCACCATCTTATGTGTCCAAATGGCACATGAATTACATGAAAGTGTCAGGGGACCTCTGTGGCTTTCAAATGAACAACAATAACAACTCTGTTGGAAGAAAGTGGAAACAAAATAAAAACACCCCAGTATACTCAATGGGCATTGGAATGCTGATTGAATTGGGGAGCAGCCCAGAGGGAGAATGGAATGGCGTATAATGGAGGAGGGCATGGCTGACGGTGAACAGCATCATTCCACACTGCAAGATTTCATTGCAGGTCCCTTTTCTGTCAATTGAATTCTGATTTTTATTATTAGGACTGTTAGCATCATGTAATTCTGAAACGTGAAAACTCCATTGTGCCTGGGTTGCAATGTTACATTGCTCATTTGTATAGGTTGCTAATATTTGCTGTTTTCCTTAAGGATGCACATTATTCTTCTATGAAAGTGATGGCAGATCTGGAATAGACCACAACAGCATCCCAAAACATGCAGTCTGGGTTGAAAACAGCATAGTGCAAGCAGTGCCTGAGCATCCTAAGAAAGACTACGTTTTCTGCCTCAGCAATTCCCTTGGTGATGCATTTCTGTTTCAGGTTTGTTTTCTCTTCCTTAGTTTATTAGATACTTGTTTTTCTTCCTTAGATATTCTTCAGGCAAAGACCAGAATGGGGTGTGCGCAATTGAGAGGTTGTTACTTGTAACACCTAAAGATTGGCTTGCCTAATTATTTTAACAGTGGGTGGTCTGTAGAAGGATCCAGTGCATTTTGGTGTGAAGATGTAACCAAATGGCTCTAAAACTCATTTGGGGTTGCTAACAGTCTTGTAGTTTATTTGTAATGCCAGACTCTATTCTGTAGATCAGTGAGTGTGAGATGACATATCTGGGCCATGGTCTCATTCCACAAGGAAATGTTTGGGGTGTATGGGAGACACGAGGAATGTACATTTAATCTCTTTAAAGCTGGGTAGATTGGAGTGGGGAGTGGGGGAAATATACTTTATAGTGCAATAATTCTTTTTACTGCTGATCAGGTTAGAGAACCATACACTGCTGAGCACAAAGCATACTCAGGATTTTGTTTATAGTTGTGATCTCTGCTTCCAAATATGTCTGGACAGTATTCATGTGATTTCCCTCAAGGAAGAAACTGACTAGGGAGATCATAAAATATTATTTTGTTGCAGATGGTGGGGGATGAAACTGAGATACATGTGTTGCAGATATTCTTCCACAGATAGCACTAGGCTAGGTCACTGCAACAGTTACTGTACTTGTTTGCACTGCAAGTCCCAAAATCCCCTAGTTAGCATGGCCAGGAGTCCAAAAGAGTAGATTTTTGAGCCTCTGGTCAACTAGACATGTTTTTAGGGAAGCCTCCAGGGACCACTATGTTTTGCAGAAGATTCTTGGGCACATGCAGAGTGCCTAATTCATGTACTGTTCAGACTGAACCTATTTGGTTTCATTATGTAAACTGAGATTGCAGCTGGAAGACACTCCATTCACACCAGAAATTGTGTAGGGGTAGCTGCAGTTGTGGTGAACAAGCTTGTCTTTTCACTGAAACTAATCCGCCATGTACTCTCATTGAGTGAACTCACATTAAGCTTCCAAGTGTTCCGAGAATACTCCAAAACACAGTTGGAAAAACAGTAGGCTAAGTAATCCATGAGGTCCTTCCACAAGATTGCAGGATTCCATGAAGTCCTTCCCTGTGTTATGATTATTCGCTTTGGAAGTATACATTTCTGTTCGTTGAGATTACAAACGCTAGATCCTCATTTAAAAAGTAAAACTTGAATAGTTCTTGTTATTTATGCTAAACATTGTGATTGCTCTGTTATTCCTTTATCTTTTCTGAGTTCCCCCTTTTCCAGAAGCCAGGCAGTTCAGGTTTAGACAAATATTCCATTATAACCTGGTGATTTCTTTTTTTAAAAAAACACCTAATTTTCTCTTTAATATGAACATGTTATCAGTAAAACAAAAATTCAACTGTAATAGGGCTTATCGAATAATCAGAGTTCTCATCATAACACAGTAAAATGTATGTCATAATGATGCTCAGATTTTTGTTGGCCCAGTGTCCTCAGATGCAACAATTTCCTAGGTGATAATATTTTACAGTTTTGGTTATGAAATGCCAATGTGCTGTTCCTGATCATTGATCTCCTGATGCTTTCTCTTCCTCTCCCAAATCTCTGAAACAGTAAAACATGGAGGTGGTAGAAGGGGTTTAGATCGCTCTAATGTAGTGCTCTCTGTGGGGAAGTGCGTCACTTTGGCTAGAAAAACCAGTCTGTTGTAAACGGATTTATGATGTAAAGTTTCACTTTTTTATATAAGTTATAATGCATTTGTTATGTTGCTCTATTCAGGCATGTGGCCCCTTTGATTACCAATGCATGGGACTAGATATCCCTCCACTGCACATGCTAGGCATGGCTGGTTGAGGTATCATTATCATCAATCCAGAGGGACATAGGCTTTTTGCCACTGGGACAAGACCTCTGGTCAATTCATGTTCCCGTCCCTTTGGAGGAAGCCCTGTGTAACAAGAAGTGCCCTCACTTAGATGGCTTCTAATCATGAGTCCAGTGGGATATGTGGCCAATATTCATGGTGGCATGCGGACACAAGACTTGTCCTGCAATGTCCTGCTGCCTTCTTCACATGTTCAGTGTCTCTGAGCACTAAATGCATGAATAAGGCTTATTTCTCATAGAAATCATTAACTTTCATTGAACTATGTTCTGAATAACAAATTCATGTACTGTAACTGAGGGCAGTTATTAACATCTTTAGTTCAAATGTATCAGTGAATAATAACCTAATGCCCTGACTTCTGTCCTGGATATTATATAGGAAAGGAATTGTTTTACCTCATTTATGCAACATATGTTCCCAGCCTGTTTTCTTCAGTGAAGAAAAAAATCACAGATTCCTGCAGGACAGCCGGAGTCCCCTGAAGCATTGGGGCTACATCTTCAATTCCAATTATATGTTTGCCTTCCATGGATCTTCCTTCTCTCTCATTCTCTTTTTTAATTTATGGCACTGACAGGTCTGCCATATGTTGTTTATTTTCCTACATCTATTGCAGAACTCTTGCAATGCCATAATTTCCCTTATATAAGAAATTATTTTTTCCCCTCTTCTGTTCATCCATCTCTGTCAAGAGTGAAGTGTGTTTTCCATATGGGAGTGCTCCACTAGCTAGGGGTAGGGTAAGGGTGTGTGGGGTGGTTGGCTTTCAGGAACATATGGGTATAGCATTAATGTCTATACCGTGAAGACCCCTCCTAGCTGGATCTTCATAGACCATTGCAAAATCTTACAGATGCATTTTGTTTGGAGACCTTGATTCTCAGAAAACAAATGGCATAGAAGCTCAAGACTGTAAAGGTCACATGGAGTGCACGGCAGCATAGAGCCTTATTTATTATAAGTTCCTTGCTGAGACATCAGAGCTAGGTTTTCCTGTAACCTCTTCTGGGAAAGAGCACAAAATGAAAAGAGGGGGGAAAAAAGGATGAGGCACTACATTAGTAGATTGTTCAGATTTGTGGAACTATTTGTTTGTGATAAGCTAAAGTCCTTGTAAATCTGAAGGATTTAGATTGTGAAACAGAGATGGTTTTGCGGGAAGGAAAAAAGATTGGACATAATTATGGAAATAATCTGCAAGTTACTGAGCTGGAGCTTGATTTGTTACACAGAGAATTGCTAAACCATATATATTGAGCAAGTAATATTATGCCTTTGCTGACATAATTTGTTAGCATTTATACAATATGTAAACAGAAGAGAAAGGTAGGGGAAGTTCCTTTACAAGATGAGTTGCTTACAATTTTCAGTATGTCAGTTCTTAACATTTCTTTTGAACTTAAGATGTTGGATAACTCAATGAGCAGGGTATCTGGCTGTAAGGGTGGAGGGTGGGAGTTTGATTCCCCTCTGTGCCTCCAGGAGAAGAACTAGCCTCTGTAGTCTTGGGCAAGCTGCACAGTTCCAGAGCACCCTGAGAAGACATTTATTTATTTATCCAGGCTCAGAGATGAATCCAGGAGCACACTCAAGCTGTGTACCTGTGTTTTCAGAGGGAGTGTAACCCTATTCAGCACAGCCTACATCCCTACTCCTTTCTCTGCCTTTTGACTGACCTGGAGCACCTCTGTCTTGTCTGGATTAAGTTTCAATTTATTCACTCTCATCCAGTCAATTACTGATGCCAGACACTGATCTAGAGCTGAAGCAGCTTCCTCGGATTTAGATGGAAAGGAGAGATAGAGTTGGGTGTCATCCATGTATTGGTGACACCGAATCCCAACATTCCAGACAACCTCTCCCAGTGGTTTCATGTACATTTAATATAACATAGGCGACAAAACAGAACCTTGAGGGTCCCCACAGGCCAATGGCCAGGGCGTTGAACAAGAATCCCCCAGCACCATCTTCTGAGTTCTTTCCTCTAGAAAGGATCGGAACCACTGTAAAACAGTGCCTCCAAGTCCCATCCCAGAGAGATGGCCCAGAAGGATACCAAGGTTGATGGTATCAAAAGCTGCTGAGAGTTCCAGCAGAACCAGCAGAGACACATTCCCTCCAAGAAAGGAATGATAAACCACTTCTGAACGATGGCAAGGGTCTCCATAAGTCAGAATCTACTTGATCTCATGTAATAAATAATAGTTCTTACCTCACTTACCCCATCTACATTCAGTAGAAACTGTTGATGTGACTGAACACAAAATAAAAATATAAAATATTGTTATTCAGTATAGCAATAGTTTATTACTAACTCATATACATGTCATAGTAATCTTGTTCTTGCTGTCTTACATCTTAACATGCCATACACTTCCTACTCATTTCCTCTTCAGCTACGATAAGGCCTACACAAAGCCATTCACATGTCATTAGACAGATGTTTGCAACTTCTAAAAATTGCATGCTCCTATTTCAGACTTCTGCAGTTTCTTTGCGAGAATTTACCTTCCTTTTGGAGGCAGAACATCCTTCTGAGTTCCAGAGTATTAAACAGCTCATTCCTCCTACTCCATCTCCTCCAAATATAACTTAAAATAATAATAGTAATGTTCCCTTTGTGCGACCATTCAGTCAAAACATTTCCAATACTGTTGGCTGAATTCTTTGATATGGTAAACCATTATAATTTAAGCGTCACTTCCAGTTGTTTGCATACAATATGAATGAAAATTTTGCTAACTTCTGCCACGGAGGAGGTTTTTATATACTATTTTTACACTTCTCCATTGCAGTTCATTTGGAGGTTTCATTTGAAAAATGCAACAAAACACCATTGTCTTGCTTACATATGGTAAGGGGTTGACTAAAGGAAAACTGTAATAAATAAGAATTCATTTCTGTAAAATCTGACTATTGTTTCATTGAACTTAAACAGGTAAAAAAAAAAAGAACTAAGGAGTTTAACAAGTAAAATGGCTTGTGTGTGCCATGTGCTACCAAGCTGAGTCTGAGTTATGATAATCCTGGTAGGGTTTCTGAAGTATTGAGATATTTAAGGCGTGGTTTTACCAGAGCCATCTTCCAGTGAGTTTCTGTGGCCAAGTGGGGATCTGGACTATGGTCTCTTGAGTCCTAGCCTGACACTCTATTCAATAGACTATACTAGCACTTAAAGAAGGTAGTGATAGCTCCTATTTTGCACCACAAGAAAAAGTCAAATCTAAATTCCTGAGAACTATCTTACAGGTCCCTAGAGGTATGTCTAATGCCAGGGTAAGATTGGAGACAGGTGGCCTAAAAGTTGAAGCCTGGGACGGTATCCTATCTATATATGTGTAACTAAAGGGACATCTAAATCCACAAGGTCTGTTTCCTTTAACATTCTATGACAGCTTTCAATCCAACTGGGTCAAGTCTGTCCAGAGCTATTTGCTGAAAATTGGCCCTTCCCCTCAGGTGCTCTTATCATCAGGCAAACAATTTAGTTAAGCAGAGAACTGAGGATACAGAACGTCAAAATGACCTTTCCAGCATATGAAATACTATGATGAGGGCCTGCATCAAAAACTGTGGAACTGGCAAATTATTTAACATCTCTGGAAGTAAAGGTGCTCGGCCCTCCCTTCCGCTGTACTTGAAGGAAAGTACAAGAATATCCCTTTTGTTGAAAGGCTTTGTACCTGTCCCTTAAGGGAGGTTGAGACTATAGAGCGCACATCCTTCACTTGCCTGCATTATGAGTGTGGCACATAAGGAGATCATCACCCCACTGACCAAAAAAATTCCTGGCCATTCAGAAAAAAAACAGACTTGAGTTTCTTCTTTCTGATATAAATCCCAGGATCACTTACCAAGTAACCAGCTTTTGTATGTGGCGATACTCAGGTCTTGGAAATTTTATGATAACTAGATACTATATTTTAAATTGTCGTTTAGTGCCAAATGTTTTTTTGAAGTACCTATCTGGAATTTTGCAAATTTTGTGGTAACTAGATTCTAGATTCTAACATTGTCTTTTAATGCCATATGTTTTTACGAAGTACCTGAAAATTTGGAAATTTGTAAAAATATATATTCCTGTATGATTTGTCTAAGGACAGTAACAATAAACTGACTGCAGGTAGTGATGGGGCTGCTGCCCAGGAGGGCTTTTGAGGTATAGAGGAAAACTTACAATAATAATTTATTTATTTATTTAACTTACATGCCGCTCACTCTACCCAAAGGTCTCTGGGCGGCTTAACAATTAAAATACAATTAAAGTACAATAAAAAGATAAAACAATTAAAATACAATTAAAATAGATACTCTAAAAATTGCCATCAGCACCCACAGTTGATATTATTTCAATTAAAAGCCTTCTGGAACAGGAAGGTTTTGACCTGGCGCCGAAATGTCATCAGTGTTGGCGCCAGACGAATCTCAGTCGGGAGGGCATTCCATAGTCTGGGGGCAGCTGCCGAAAAGGCCCTTTGTCTACAAGCCATCCCTCTTACCTCCTTGAGGGACGGCTCTTTCAAAAGGGCCCCCTGGCTAGATCTTAACTGCCGGGTAGGCTCATATGGAAGGAGGCGATCCTTCAGGTATCCAGGGCCCAAGCCGTTTAGGGCTTTATATGTCAAAACAAGCACTTTGAATTGGGCCCGGGCAGCAACTGGTAACCAATGTAATTTAATCAGAATCGGCTTGCTATGTCCCCTAGCGGCCCCACCACTCACCAGCCGCGCAGCTCGATTCTGGACCAGTTGCAGTTGCTGGACCATCTTCAAAGGCAGCCCCACGTAGAGCGCATTGCAATAATCTATACGAGATGTTACCAGTGCGTGTGTAACTGTCATGAGACTCCGCTCGTCCAGGTAGGGCTGTAGCTGGTACAATTTCCGCAGCTGAAGGAAGGCGCCCCTGGCCACCAAGTCCACCTGGGCTTCCAGAGTTAGACTGGGGTCCAGGAGCACCCCCAGGCTGCAGACCCTGTCCCTTAGGGGGAGTGTAACCCCATTCAGGGCAGGAAAATGGCCCTCCAGCCTGTCCGGCGAAGCACCCACTAACAGCACTTCCGTCTTGTCTGGATTGAGTTTCAATTTATTAACCCTCATCCAGTCCATTATCAGGTCCAGACACGAGTTCAGCACAGAAACCGCCTCACCTGGATTGGTGGAAAATGAGAGGTAGAGCTGAGTGTCGTCAGCATATTGCTGACTCCTCAGCCCAAACCTCCTGATGACCTCTCCCAGCGGTTCCATGTAGATGTTAAACAGTATGGGGGACAGTATCGAGCCCTGAGGAACCCCATGACATAAATGCCATGGGGCAGAGCAACTGTCCCCCAGCACCACCCTCTGGACACGGTCAGCCAGGAAGGAGCGGAACCACCGTAAAGCAGTGCCCCCAACTCCCAACCCAGCCAGCCTATCCAGAAGGACACCATGGTCGATGGTGTCCAAAGCCGCTGAGAGGTCCAGGAGTATCAGCAGGGTCACACTCCCCCTGTCTCTCTCCCGGCAAAGGTCATCGTACAGGGCGACCAAGGCAGTCTCCGTGCCAAAACTCGGCCTGAAACCTGATTGAAATGGATCCAGAAAATCCGTTTCATCCAGCAGCGCCTGGAGTTGCCCGGCCACAACCCGCTCCAATACTTTGCCCAAATAAGGGAGGTTCGCCACTGGTCGGTAGTTAACCACCAGCCTTGGGTCCAGGTTAGGCTTTTTAAGGAGTGGTCGAATTACCGCCTCTTTCAAGGTGGTAGGGACCACTCCCTCTCTCAAAGAGGCCTTCACAGCCTCCTGGACCCAAGTGTGAACCCCCCTGGCAGATCTTCCAATTAGCCAAGATGGGCAAGGGTCGAGCGGAGTGGTGGTAGAACGGACAGATCCAAGCACCCTGTCCACATCCTCAAGTCTCAACAATTGAAACTCATCCATTAATATTTGACCTAAGCACGGCACACTGGACACATCCTCTGATTTTGCAGTAACGGTGGAGTCCAACCCACTGCGAATCTGAGCGAATTTCCCCTCAAAATGAATGGCAAACTCATCACAGCGAGCTGATGAGCAGTCCGGGACCTCCACCGGAATTAAGGGCTGTCAAGTTGATTCTGACTTATGGTAACCTTTAGAAGGATTTCCCATGTATAGAGTACTCAGAAGAGGTTTACCATCCCCCTTTTCTGGGGATGTTCTGGGATCATGTAGCTCGCCTTGTACCACAAAACCTGGCTCTTTTCCTTCAGAACACAGTGGTGAATTTAAGTCTTCTCACTGAGCTACCTAGCCAGCTAAATGGCTCAGCAAAGAAATATCTGGGTCAGGCATGGAATCTTACTCACCTCAGGACTAGCGCAGAATTAGATCCTAATTTGAAATGCATTTCATGCTCCCTTCCCTCTCACCTATATCCCATCCTTTCATAGTCCTTAACTGTAGTTACAAGCATTAATAAACTTAGTTAAAACTAACCAAGATTCGCTCATAGTCAGGTTTCATATTTCAGGTCAAGAATGCATTGGATCCCAATTCTGTCCTGTTCACAATATTATTTTAGGGAGTAACACTAGAAATTATAAACCTTCCCAGCTGACTTTAAGCCACTGGAGATTAATAGCAAGACAATGACTTATGGAAATTTGTTCAGTGAGTTCATCTATACTTATTTGCTATGCTTGTATCAAACATTCCCTTCAGTGAATTCAAGCTCTCCTTCTCCTGATTTAATCAATAATTCTCCTGTAAATACTCCTGACTCCCCCCTCTCCTGTGAAATAGGTCAGCCTGAGAAACTATGACTAAATTTTAGCCTAGATTTCTCATATTCTTGTCCAGCACTACAGCATCTCAGGGGGAAAAATAGGCAATGCAGATACTAGTAGATGTTTGGTGCTTTAATATCCAGTTACACTTAAGGGCGCACTATATCAAGTTTAAAGGCTGTAAAGCAGTTTTTAATCTGAAAATTCAAGGGCAAAAGGTTTTCTGTTTAGCACCATCTGTGGCAGTTATGAATGTTATTTCATTAAGCACACATTTGTTACTGCCATTTTTGTAGCATTGCATTATGGTTCAAAGTCACAGCAGAGAGCTAGTGAAGCTGTTCAAATCTCTTGCTTTTTGATGTGTACTCTTCATTTCTGGTTTTCCCTTTCAGTTGTAAAGTATGGTGGTCTTGCAGCGATATTGTGAGGATTTAACAATTAATGATGATAAGCTTTCTCGGTAGGGAAGTGCTATGCTTTTCATCACTGTTACAATATGAACAGACAGAACATCCATTAAGTATTTTATGTACTGTTGCCAGCTAGCAGTGTAATTATTCTATAAATGTATACAGACATGCACTCCATTTGCCTAAAAGGTATTGCATTTTAAGCCACTGTGTTCAATGATGAGGTGAATAGGATTGCTATGTTGTGATGGCCTACAAGACCCGGCACAAGTCTATGATAGTGCAGTTCCAATTTCTGAGCCATTGCTAGCAATTACTCTGTAGTCGTCAGTGCTGATTCTAAGGCCTGTTTGTTGAGTAAGAAGTTAAAAAGAACAAATTAGACACATAGCCACATCTGTCAGGTTTATGAATCTGGTATAAGCAAGGTCAACTGAAACCCTAGAATTGTATCAATTAAGAGAATTCTGATTTCTCTGTTTTGTTTTTGTTTTGTTTTTCAGACTTCTAGCCAAACAGAACTGGAGAACTGGATTACAGCAGTTCATTCTGCTTGTGCCACAGCAGTAGCACGGCAGCACCACAAAGAAGATACTGTCAAGCTGTTGAAAACAGAAATTAAAAAGCTGGAGCAGAAGATTGATATGGATGAGAAGATGAAGAAAATGGGGGAAATGCATTTCCTCAGTTTGTCTTCTGTCAGAGACTCCAAGAAGAAGAAGACCATTCTTGACCAAGTACTTTACTTGTATACATTAGCAATACATGACAGTGAAATAAATTCAGATTTTCAAATAGTCCTGCCTCTGTGAATGTCCTAAGTCATTACTGTAACAAAAAGAAGCTGGTAGACTTTCTACTTACCTTCTCAACTATAGCCCTGTTTAGGAGTCACCATAGATAGAGCAGAGTGTTTTAGCTCAGCCTCCTTCTGTTTCTGGGGTCATTGCTTGCACTTGTGTGGAGAACAATGCCTCTAAAGTGGAAATCCTCTGCTATCATCATTTTTGGGGAGCAGCCAATTCATATGGAGAGTCCCCACATACAGCAGATTCATCACTCTCCACAAATAGGAGAATGATTATGTTGGAAACAAGGGGTGAGTCTAGGCTGCTCCCTTCTATCTATGGTGACTTAAAATAGAGAGGAATGCCTGAATGGAGCATGTATTCTTTGCACTTGATATTGCATACGGTGAAGCAATTTCAGGAGTAAGAAATACACTGGCTTCCATTCTCAATGAGCTTTGACTCTAGCCATTATCTGTACCTTGTACAGTGGGCAACTTTCAGCTGATTTTGCCAAAGATCATTTGTGAAAGATCCGTCCCATTATTTTTTTTACTAATTTGGGCTGTAGTCTTTAGAATACATACCAGGAAGTGCAAGGAAGAAGCCTAGCTGAGCTTTTTTCCCTTCCTTTTGCGTATGTAGGCTGGTACTATTACTCAAGGAAAGTAGCATGTGAAGCCCTCCTTTCTGAGTTCTTTAACCAGGGTTGTTAAATGTGCATAGAATTGTAAGTATTGTAAGAAAAATGTGGAGGATCAAGGAGATTTCAAACATATTGAAAATATTTCCCACTAGCAATCTCTGCTATACAGACTACTGGTGTTCCTCGGTAACTGACAGATGTTAATGTTCTTCCCAATGTATTTTATTCTTATTCTTTACTACAATAACAAATTTCATTGGTTTTCTAAGCTGCTGCTTCTGACAACCTTGGGATTTGTTGCAGCTTTGGGGTCAATGATTTTGGGGTAGGGAGGAGAATCTGTCTGCATGAAAGAGGAAATTAAAACCAGAATGTTGATCTTACCAGTATGGTTTCAAAGAAATAGATATTTCAGGATGGCTTCCTTTTCGAAAAACAAAGATATTTACATTATTATAATCTGGAAAGTTAAATATCCCCTTTTCTTCCTCAGAAATCTATTCATTTTGGACAATAATTTTGTCTAAATACATAATTTTATGACTTTGCCTGTATACTTTGAAATTTGTTCACCACTGATCTTTTTCTCCCATCTCTATTTTCTTTTTATAGATATTTGTTTGGGAACAAAACCTGGAACAATTTCAGATGGATCTGTTCCGGTATCGTTGCTACTTAGCTAGCCTCCAAGGAGGGGAACTGCCAAATCCAAAAACACTGCTGGCCTTTGCAAGCCGTCCAACTAAAGATGCAATGGGCCGCCTTGGAATCTTTTCAGTGTCGTCTTTTCACGCACTGGTGAGTTTAAACTGATGCCAGAGGTTATTGTTGCTAGAATAGAAATTGCTTGGTGCTTTTATAAGAAGGTTAACTGAGTTGCTGTTGCTGTGCAACCTCTGCTGATTTCAGTGGTAACTGTGTGCTGGGTCGCTGTGGTCTTATCAAGAAAAAGCTGAGGGCTGTTTCTGTGGCAAATGATTTCCTTTGCCTTTCAAAGACATGCTTTTAAATGTTGCCTAGCTTGACTTTTCAAAAAGCATTTTTAATCCTAAAATAAATGTGTTTCTGATTGTTATCATAAAGTAGTGGTTCCCAAGGTGTGTCCCATGGCACCCTGGGGCGCTGCCAAACCCAGCGAGGGGCGCAGTGGTATCATGTCATCCTTGGCCACCCTCTCTCTTCTCCTTGGCTGGTGAGTCCCTCTGCGTGCCAGCTGGGATCATGCCTCTTGCCCTGCCTGTGTCCTGGCTCAGACCCCAGGGTGAGCCACACCCCTGTCCCCGGATGGCTGCCTGCACAGGAAGAGAAGAGGCAGCGGTGGCAGTGGCACTCTTTTGGTGCCGGGGAGGCTCCAAGATGGAGTCAAGGCAGTTGCGACTCCAAAAAAGTTTGGGAACCACCATCATAAAGGCTAATATGCTGTTCAGATTAATTGTTAAGGAGAAACCCTACCTGACTAAATTGACTGGTTCCAAGTGATTCACTCTGCCACTAATTTATTATTTATTTATTTATTTATTTATTTATTTTGTGTTTATATTGCCCATCTGGCCAAAGGCCACTCTGGGTGATTGACAACATGTGTAACCAACAGGCTTAAAGGACAATTTAACAAAAAAAAAGAGAGAAAAGAAAAGAACTAATAATAATAAAATGCAAATAAACAATACCATCAAAATGTAAAAATACATTTACATAAACATTTAGCACATTTAAAATGTCAGGCTGGATCAAGTAGGCTAACTAAGCTTAGCTGAATCTGCAGGTACAACATGTTGGCATGCCTTTCTTAAATAGCCAGGTTTTTAGTGATTTTTTTAAAACTCGCCAGTGAAGGGGCCAAATGAATTGCAGGGGGAGTTCATTTCACAGCTGAGGGGTAACTATCGAGACGGCCGGTTTCTCGTCTTCTCTCTCCAGGTCTTTCTCAGAGTTAGGATCCTCAGCCAACCTGCTTGGGATGTTCTTGTAGGATGGGCAGATACTGTTGGAAGTAGGCATTCTGTCAGGTACTGCGGTCCCAAACCGTTTAGGGCTTTATAGGTTAAAACCATCATCTTGAAGCTAACACAGAAATTGATGGGTAACCAGTGTAAGGCGGCCAGAATTGGGGTGATATGATTATATTTATTCACTCCATTCAATAATCTGGCCACCGTATTCTGGACCTGTTGAAGTTTCCATAACAGCTTCAAGGCTGTCAAGGTAGGGATGCAGCTGGGCAATCTGCCTGAGATGGAAATAGGCAGACCGGACCATAGACACTATCTTGAGTGTCCATAGACAGCGTTGGATCCAGTGGGACACCCAAATTATGAACCTCATTCTTTGCAGAGAGTAGCACCCCCAAAGGAAAGAGAGGCACCCAATCCACAAACAGCCGGAGTACCCCCCCCCCCCCGAAGGACCTCCATCTTGTCAGGGTTCAGCCTCAATCTGTTGACTCCCATCCACTCCAGTACTTCAGCCAGGCAGTGCTCAAGGGACGGGATGCAATCCACTGCAGAAGGGTGGAAGGAGAGATGGAGCTGCATCTCATCAGCATATTGGTGACATGCCACTCTGAATCTCCAGATGATCTTCCCCAGCGGCCTCATATAGATATTAAACAGCAGTGGGGAGATGATTGACCCCTAAGGGACTCCACAGTCGAGAGTCCAAGGTGTGGAGGCCATCTCCCCAAGTTGCACTCTCTGGGGACAGTTCTCCAGGAAGGACCAGAGCCAGGAAAAAGCCAGGCCAACAGTACCCAATCCAGAGAGCCTCCGCAGGAGGATACTGTGGTTGATGGTATCAAAGGCCACTGAGAGGCCAAGGAGGATCAGCAGGGACATTTTACCCCTGTTGGCCTCTCTTGAAAGGACATCATGCAGGGCAACCAATGCCGTCTTCATGCCCTGATGCAGCCTGAACCTGGACTGGAATGGGTCGAGGGCACTGGTTTCATCCAAGAGTGCTCACCCTCTCCACTAGCTTGCATAAAAAAGGAACATTGGTGACAGGATGATAGTTGTCACTATCATCTGCTGCCAAATTCATTTTTCCCCCCTTGATGGGCCTGATAAGTGTCTTCTTGAGGATTTGGGGAACCCGACCCTCAAGGAGAGACACATTGAGGATAGAGGTGGCCCATTCCATTGTTATCGGCCTGGCAGCTTTTAAAAGCCAGCCCAGGCAAGGATCTAGGGCGGTTACGGTGGCCCTGCAGTGTGCTCTAGCACCTTGTCAACCTCAGATGAGGAAACAGGCTGAAACTGATGTAATATGACCAGACAAGTTAGTGCACACTAACTACCTGTTGGATCATGCAATAATTATTCAGAGATTCATAGGTTACCACACACTAGCATCAGATTAAACTAGCCAAACTAGAGAAGACTCATTGAATCAATGAGACTTCTAGAATTGTTGTTTTGATAAGGCCCATTCATTCAGTGTGTGTAGTTTAACCAGGAATAACAACCAAGTTTAACCTATTGTGTTCCTATTACTCTTATTGATTATTGTTTGTCACCGGTGTTAATTTTCAGTATGCTTGCACATATACACTCACATGGACACACACTTCATAGGAGTAACTCTTAGTCAGCTTCTATGTGAATGCATTAATTTGGTGACCAGTATTTCACACATGCCATTTTTATTATGCCCCGTTTATTTTACTCTTTGGTTACCCTCAAATGCATACTGCAAGCTAGCAGAAATGATGGGGCTGTCCTAAGTTATTTAGCATTTTATTTTTCACCTGAAGCACTAGATTTCGCTGACCTCCAGCAGTTTTTAACACCTGCATAAGAGCCTGCCTTCTCTACAGGTGATTTGAGATTTAGCACTTTATGAGAGTCTATTTTGAATTTTTGATGCTAATATGTAAATTTTTATGAGGCATTGTAAGTTGGTGTTCATGGTGTCCTTCTGTTGGTAAAAAGGGCTTAAGGAAAGATTTTTCCTTTTGGGAAAGGAGAGAACACACTACTGACATCTGATCCAGAGGCTTGGGAAGGATATTTTGATGCAATTTTGTTTATCAAATGCCTTAGTACCTCTCTAGAAAAGCCACTGGTTTTGTTGTCTCTATATCCAAGAACTGGGCTATTATCTACATTAGAATGATAGGCTTTTGAGGGGAATGTGCCTTGAGGAAAGAAGAAGCCTGTCTTTAATGCGACTTTTTTTGTCTTTTTAAAAATCAATTACGTAAGTCACTAAGAGCCTTTCCAGCTATAGAATGGAATATAACCATATACATGTTAATTTTTAATTGAGAAGATGTCCCATAGTGCTTTGATTGTGTTGTGAACCATGTTTTTTACTACTAGTTGTCTAGCATTAGAATATAAGAAGTATTTTGTTAGTACTGCTTTGACATTTTTAGTGCTTTGGAGCTCCCAAGAGGCTTGGTCTAATTTTGGATCTTCTTGCAATAATTTTAATTCTTTATTGGTGCTGTGCTAATGAAGAATGTACATAGTATCTTCAGCAGGAGTTGTTTGTAGGGAACTCACAGAAGAGAGCAGCCTGCCTTCATTAAATTTAAATTTACAGCCTACCTCACTTGAGTGTTACTTCCTTAACATTTTTTAAAGTGAATTACATCAACTAAAATATTGCTATTAGAATGTATGCATGCATCTTCAATATGTTTGTATAACTTTATACCTATGGGTACTCATTAAAATATGTGTTGTGGCTCTTGGAAACTGATTTTTTGTAATGTTTTTGATTAATTAATGTTACGGCAGGTGGCCGCTCGCACAGGTGAATCTGGTGTCAGGAGAAGAACACAGGCTATGTCAAGATCAGCAAGCAAGCGAAGAAGTCGGTTTTCTTCCCTTTGGGGTTTGGATACGACTTCAAAGAAAAAGCAAGGGAGACCAAGTATTAACCAGGTATCTCCACAATTAAGACAGCTGTATATTGTTAGGTCCATGATGTGCTTTAGAAATGCACACACAAGAATTTGCAAAAGTCTCTTTAAGGGAAGGATTACTTGCTGATGCAGAAGGTTTTCACTGCAAGAAATATCTGATATTGGGCTCAGAAATGCACATTGCTCTGAGTTAAGATGTAACATCATTCAGCTGAGATACTGAACTTCTTTTCTGGTGGTAATATTATGCCTTCTAAACAACTAATTCGAGATAACATATACAATGCACAGACTGTATAAACTGTACAATGTCTCCCCCCACCTTCATGATCCTGTTTGTGTGTGCATGTTCATGTGTACCAATACATGTGTGTATAGGTATGCATGCATGTGCATGTAGGTTCCCCTAACTGACCACTCAGCACTACATGCAGCCCTCAGAGCCAAAAATATTGTTGACCTCTGCCAATAGCATCTATCTCCGAAGACCCTTTGTTCATGGTGCTTTCGTTCATCACATCTGCACTCTATAGAATTAACAGAAAAGAAAAATAAGTTTTTTCTTACTTTTTTTGCTTTGCATTCCATTGGTCATTGCCATAGATAGCTGCCCTGTGGTGTCTGTTCATAATGCTGCCCCCTGTAGGGCAGTATTTTCTGTCTTGTGAAGACATCATTTCAAATGCTCTAAGTCAGGGGTTGTCAACCCCCAGTCCGCAGCCCGGTGCCGGTCCGTGGGCTTGCCGGAACTGGGCCGCGGATACGGATCTCCGCCCCCTGCGCAGTGGGCATGTCACGCTCGTGCGGGGGGGTGTCGCGCTTGTGGTGGGCGTGCCACACTCGCGGGGTGTGTGTCACGCTCACGCGCATGCGCAATAGTGCAACACGCCCCCCGCGAGCGCAACACGCCCGCCGCACGGGGGTGCCCCCGCCCCCCGTGCATGGAGCTCGCTCCCCCCAGCCGGTCCGCAGCCCCAAAAAGGTTGGGGACTGCTGCTCTAAGTGTCCATGTCATTGGGGATGGTTTTTGATCAGGATTAGACTATTTGCAATCAGCAGAAGCCTGAGTGACTCCCATGAAGTAGTTTATCTCCAGATCGCTTATTACTGCATCATTCACTGAAACAATGGAGTTAAGAGCACACAAGCACATTTTGTACTTTGGGAGCACATGTAACAATGGAGACCAATATTTTGTAGGCAGGTTTATTAACCTCTGAGATACATAGAACATGCTGCCGCTTCCTAAGCACTAGGGGTTATATTTGGTTATTCAGTAATTAGAGATCAGTAGAATGGTTCATCCATAATTATATCCTTCTTCTTCTGTCTGTATTCATAGCTTGTATGCCCAAATTATTTTGTCTGTTTTGTAACCCTTCCTTGCAGGAGGGGAGGCTATGCTTAACTAATACAAATGTAGACAGATATAAATAAAGATATATATGTTGGTCCAAGAGGAGAAAGCAAAATCTAAATCCACAGGGGAGAGCAGTGAAATCCAGAAGCTTGACCAGATGTTGACGTGGCCACGAGGTCTGCAGTTGTACTCCATCCCAAAGTGGAGATTATAGAGTGAATGAGTCACTGGTAGATGTACAGGTATATATTACATCTAGCAGCGCATACTGGAATAAATAAGGTGACTTTCTGTTTCTGAAAACTGAGCCATCTGCAGTTCAGACAGGTGTTCCTTGCAGTAGGTTCCTGAAACAGGGTGGAGAAGAAACACAGAGTACAGTTAGCTAAGAACTCCACTATCCCAAGGAGATAGGCTTTTTAAATGAAACAACAACAACAACAACAAAAGCCCAACCATATCTAGGGCTGTCATTTTCCTGTTGATTTACCTTAAAACATCTCAAGGAAGCTCACCTAACTTTCTTACCTAATCAAGTAGTAGAAGTGAATAGAAGCTTCCATTTCATTGACATTAGAACATATGCCAAGCAAGCTGAACTAACTTTCTTATCCTACAAAATACAGAAGTTGAAGGAGCACATGTTCAAATAAGCAGTGGAAGCTAAAGAGAACTAAAAAGTCATTATCCTTTAGGACTAAAGAAGAGGCATTTCTCTCTTGTGGCAATTTCAATAGATTTCACTCCTTGCAAAACTGTGACGATTCGAATAGGAAGCTTTTTGGTAGAGAAATTATTTATACAGTGCCAGTGTCAATTTTGGCTCAGATATAATTTTGATGCAGTCCATGAATTCTGAATTTACACACAGTATAAGGACTAGATGTGGCAGATTTTTGGCAAGTGCCTTAACTTCGTGTCTCAATAGGTGTATGGGATTAGTGATTGTTTAGAGAGGTATTGGCAACCTGGGGGTTCTAGGACTATTACCCTCAGACCAATTGTATGTGGCCTTTTTTCTATTTGTGAAAATCCTCTGCAGAAATCTGTCTGTTACCTGACATTTGGCTGAGTGGGAAGTAAGAAGGAGAAAGGGGGGAAAAGGAGGTGTCAGAGAGAGAGAGAGAGAGAGAGAGAGAGAGAGAGAGAGAGAGAGAGAGCTGGCAGATGAGGTGACTCACCCACTTTCCAGATCTGCTCACTTCCAACTTTGCCCACCACTGACATGGCCACCCATGGATTTGCCACTAGGAAATGCAGCCCTTGACAGAAAAAAAGGTTGTCTAGCCCTGGTTTAAATTTAACATTTTATGCAAAATGGAAGGTAATGCTGGGATTTGGACACAGCTTAAGAATAGTTTCAAGAGCATTTGCAACCTCCTGACTTGGTATTCCTCCACTCATCATTTGAACTGTTTCCCCCAGACTTCCCTTAATAAGTCTCAATGTGTGTGTTATGGGCTGTCAAGTCACATCCAACTTATAGTGACCTTTAAAGGATTTTCCAGGTAAGTTGAGAAATTTAAGGAGTAGTTTTTCCCCTACCGCCTCTGTCCCCACCCCCACCCCATGAGTCTCCATGACTGAGCAGAGATTCCACCCCAGGTCTCATGAGTCCTAGTCCATCACTCTACCCCTACACCTCACTGGGTATCTAGTGAGTCTGAGTAGGTTCTGCTTTAGATCAGGCACTGTTATAGGCCTTGTTGAAATAGACGAGATAATTATTTGCATTTAGCTATTCCTAGTCAGGAAAGAATTCAGTCCTATTTTAATTGAGATGTTAATTCCTCCCTTTCCTCCACTCCTTCATTTGTTTCAGCATCATGATATATTTCCAATTTTAGAAAACATTTGCATCATCCTTTTGTGTTTTAAAATAGCACCTTTTGTGCCTCTGCAGGTGTTCGGGGAAGGAGCTGATGCTGTAAAGAAATCTTTAGAAGGAATATTTGATGACACAGTACAGGAAAGCAAGGTAAAAAAAAAAAGCCAGGGAGAATGTTAATGATTTGCACAAAGGAGTTCAATTAGCTGGTGAGTCTGTTTTTAGAACGATGCTCATTCCTTTAGGACAAAGTAAAATGAAGTGAAATCCTGATGGAAGAACAAGTCATGCAGCAGCAAAGCTCTGCCAGATGACAGGCTGTTTTGAAACATAGCCAAGCATGAGATGCAGAGAAGTTGGCAGTGCTCATTTCAGAGTCTGAAACAGAGGTGGAAGCTCCTAAGCCGTCATTGGCAGGTGAATGAATGAGGCCAGTGCTTCCAAAGTGGACAGAATTCTTATTCTCTTGGCAGCAGAATACCTTTGTGGCAGACCTTTGTTTCTGAAGAATGTTAGATCCAATCATTTCCCTCTTAGGCACAAGTGATTAGTACATAGTAACTACATGTTAAATGGAATTTAAGTCTGCTCCCAAAACCATGTTGTCAACTGCTCCTATTTCCACAAGTTGTAAGAATTTAAAGATATGATTGTCCTGTTGAAGCAGACCAAAGTCTCATCTGACTGAGTGTTTTGGTTTCACTTGCTGTGAAGATACAGCTGTACTGCCCAGCTGTCCTGGTCCACGCCTCTCTACTTCTCTGCCCTTTTCCACCTTGACATGGGGAAACCCAAGGAAGGCATCAAGGGCGAGAGAATCTATTGAACTCAAACTGGACCATTTCTTTCCACTCCCTGGAATGCAACCCCTTTTCTGTGGTTGTGCCTTTTATGAAATGTTACCCATCAATGCTGCATGCACTCAGTTTGGCTGCCACCATCTCCACACATGTTCTGCTTGCCTGAAACTCCAGTAGCTTAATGAATGGTCAAAGCATTAGAAATTAGTACTCAGATTTCCTCTGTGCACAAAATCCAACCAGTGCCTCGAAAGTCTTTTATCAAAAAGAAAAGAAAGAATCAAAAAAGAATAAAATGGTGAAAGTTACTCAAAAGCTTCTTGGTAAAATAGAACCAAATCACAAGTTACAAAATCAATCTTAGATCTTTTCAAAGAAAGTGCACTAAGGAAGTTCTCCCTAACCTAGCTTTAATGTATTCCTAAACCATGCTGTTATCTGAACATGGTCTACTCTCATGTAGGCAGATCCATTCTGAAGAGACTTTACCCCTGATGTGAGGATGCTGCCTTCTCCATACCATGCCTTGAGTACCTGTCATTGCTGCTAATCCTTTGAAGTGTCCCAGGCTAATATATTGCTTTCTTAGTAGGGGATTAATCCCTTAGTACCAATTACCAGCTTCTCTAGAGAGGTCTCATATACATTTCAAAGCCTTCTTTGAACAGATAACAGTCCTCAGAACTGGAGAGCCATGGGCCTCTTTCTTTTGGAATACATCCTGGCAATCCCAGTGACAGGGAGCAATCACAGGACAGAGGGCAATTCAAATGCTTACTTTCTTCCATTAGGTCTTCACAGCCTACATTATGATTTGTTCCAGCACACATTAAGATTTTCTATAGCCCATTTTTTCCAAGTCCATTACACTTGCTGTGTGCCTCTGGAAATCATTCAAAGAGGATATTCTGTGTTCATCCCTTCCTTCCTCAGGCAAACAGACAAATGTGTGTATACCCAGACATGCTCTCTCTCTGGTTAGCCAGGGTTTCTATTCTTTTATTTTGTTTACATAACTTCTGTTTTTTAGAATGTTGCCCTTGACTCTGTTATATATCTGCACAGGTATCCTTTTTGACCTTTTTGTGCCTTTTGCAAACTTAGTGTATCTGCTTCTGCTGTAAACATTTTAAAAAAATCAGGTTCAGTCTCCCAGTTTCCAGGAGACATGTTTATTACATTTGTTCTCTGGATTTTAATATTTAATATTTTGCCAGAGAGTCAAAAAAGAAGATGTGGTAGAAAAGGTTGAGGGGGAAGTACTGAGAGAATGTGTATTCTGGACTGGATGTTTACTGTGGGCCAAACTTCGTAGAGTTCTAGCTGTTGGAAGCTTATCCCCCTCCCCTTTCTTAGCAGAGAAACAATACTCCGATTTTCTTCCAATAGTGTTCTGAATCGTACTTACAAACAGTAATCATGATTGCCCATATATATGAAGAGTCTGGTGGGGAAGGTGCCTTTTAAAGGAAGATTGGGCAGAGTGTGGCTTTCCAGATGCTGTTGGACAAATCTCCCAGGTTTCTCACTATTTGTTTTGTTGGCAAGGGTTGGTGGGAGTTGCAGACCAGCAACATCTGGAGCTCTGGATCTAAATTTAGTTGCTAGTTCCAGTTGGAATGGAACCACTAAATGATGTGCCAACAGTTGTTTATCAATACCCATTGGTTCAATGAGTGTCTGCTCTAGTTGGGACTGACTCTGGTTAGAGTCAGGCCTTGAACTTTGCCCACTCCTGTTTTAGAAGCACATGTAGCCCTCTTCAGCCCTTATGCCTTGACACTTCTGATTTCTGCAAGTTCTCCATCAGAGTATAGGCCTTCACTACGTCAAGGCAAAGCCCTTTCCTCAACAATGCAGTGAAGAATGCAGCTGGCTGAAGAATTCAGTGGGCCTCAAATACAGCTTTCCAACTGCTTCTGCCTGTTCTTTCTCTCCCTCTCTCTTTGAAGAAACAGGGCATGTTTTTTCTTTCTTTCTGAATTCCACTACATGGTTGCCAAAATATTTTGATGCAATTTTCTTTATCAACATTACCACTGATTATGATCAGGTTTTATTTACTGTACATCACTGTATATAATAGAAAATAGTTTCACACAGGCAATATGATAGGTAATTGTGAAGAGTAAACAGGAATTGAATATCAGGCAGACATGCGCATGCACACATAGACAAACACACACAGAGAGAGAGTTTCGTGGGGAAAAGGATTTAACACAGACCTCTGCTAATTTGAAGCGATTAAGACAGATTTGTCTGGTTTTCTCTGCACTTGATCAATGTGTACTACTTCTGTTTTGGTAATTACAATTCTATCTTGTCTACCCCTTCAGATCCCTGAAGGGAACTAACTGGTCTATGAAACACCATTAACTCAGGGCCAGAGGCATATATTTAATCAAATAAATGGGGATTTAACAGAGTGATGGCATTTAAAACGAACAGGAATGCCATATATCTATCAGTTGCTAGAAATAATGCCCCTCAGAGTATAACTTACAGAAATAAAGCGCAAACGGTGCACATCGCTATTAGCTGACAGAAGTTCTAATCCAAGCAATTCCAGAATAACTTTTTCACCTTCATATCTTTCAACTGCATCAACTAAACAGAATTTTAATTTTAATTTGGGGATAACTGTCTGTCTTCTTGTTTGGTTCATATCTTCTTTCTCTGTACTTTCCTGATTCCAAGCTCTGTGGGCAGTCCAGTGTACACAAGGAGTTCCAGTCAGACAGACATCCTGGTTTATCTGTGCCAGGGAACAGTGTGTATGTAAAGGGGATGCGAGCATGGAATTGTCATGTATTAAAATTAATTAATATTTACCAAAGTGAAATGGATTGACAAATGGGGGACAAACCAGTAATCCTCAGGGCTTTGAATTTGTCTTATGGTGGAATGGGCAATTTTCCAGGGATATGGGGGTGGGTAGGAGAGCATTAGACCCCAATGACTCATGATGGTTTGCTTGTCTGCTACAGTTCCTGCTACCACTGCAGAAATTCCTTGGCTCTTTGTGGTACAGGAAGGTTCCAGAGTGCCTTCCCACATCATGGAGCCCTTCTGGTCTTCAGGGCAGGGCAAGTCGGGGAGTCTTCTTTCTGGGTGGTGGTGGGTTGACTCACTCTCACCCTGCAGTTTGATTGTTTTTCTCTGTGGATGTTCATGTATCCACATGAGATTGGGTGGATTGTGGTCTCCCCTGGTGATTTCCAGGCAGCCCACTCTTCCCTCTCAACCCCTGGATTTTGCCCACCTCGCTTCAGAGCAAGCTTTTGGCCACCCAGAGCTATATGTCTTTATGTTGTGAGTTAACTAGATTAAAAAGAACAGTGTGTTTATGTCCCTGTATTTGTAGTTCACTGATCGACAAGTGGGTTGTATTTGAGAAGAACTATTTTAATGCTCTCATTTTTCTATCCAGAGAGAAAAAGAAGTGGCACTGACTACTGTCCATCCTCATAATCCTGATTCTGACATTTGGGTTCATGAGCATTTCACACCATCATGGTACTGCCTGCCAAACAACCAGTCTGCTTTGACTGTAGTACATCCTGGGGATACAACAAGGGATGTTCTGGAAATGATCTGTAAGGTAAAAAGGAGATTTTATGGGGAAAGCTTTTCAAATTGTGTGACTATTTGAAATGGTAATGACAGAAATTTTGTTCCTGTTTCAAAATATTCCAACGAAAGCTTACAGCATTATTGTCTGACTGTACCTGATATGAAAAATTGCACAAAAAGGCAAAACAATTAATTTCCCACAACTGAACTTTTCCACATTTGAATGGTCTTTCATCTGTGAAAATGATGTCCTCAGGAGGAGGGGGCAAGGAGACAAGGCTGTTTGTCATAACATATCCTGAAAACCATGTTGAAACTGTCACCCCTTACTGAAAATTTAAAATGTGTTTCTTTTGGAGTTTTCAACATTTATCTGTGAATTCTGTTTTATTTTCTATTATCATTTTATCATTAGTTTGAATAGAATGGTTATTTATATATGTATAATACTGAATTTGATAAGATTAAACATGCTTATCCCTTAAAGAGCCTACATGCAGGGGAGAATAAACATGATAGTGAGCTCTTCAAATGTATAGATTCCTGTGTGCATTGAGATTCCTGCATACTGCAGTAGCGTGAAACTGCTGCCTCTCTGCCCATTTATAACTTTGAAGTCTTTTTATTAGTCATTCCTTCACACACACTTTCGGAATGTTCCTTACATCTCTTCTACTCAAGCCTAATGGTAGAATCCCATGGAAAGGTGGCCAAGTTAAGGTGGAAGTTAATTTTCATCCCAGTATGTTAGTGTACATTTGTATTCCACCTTTAATTTTTTTTTGGGGGGGGGGATATGACCTTATATAGCCTAAATGACTGTTTTTAATATTGTCTTTGTGTAGATAGATAATAATGCGTAAGTTTGTACGTGACAGGAAGCATTTTTTGTACAATCCAGTTATTTGCCACATTTATACAAAATGAAGCAGGAATCAATTTAAACCATGGATAGCTAGCCAGTATAATGACAAATCAGAAATCCCAGTTCAGATGATACACTGTGTTTTAATCTTGGTGAGTTCTTTGCTACAGTTGGAGAGCTGGACAAAAGTTATTGGACAGCAGTGGTGGCTGGCAATTCCAGTTTCAGAGATGCTATGAATTCACTGCCAAGTTTTAGTGTGCAAGGTGCTGAATACTGTCTCCAGAACAGATCAGACTCTCCAGATAGCTCCTGTAACATGCAAACTACAACTCACAGTGGATTCACAGTACTTCCAAAAAAGAGAATCATCAGCCACTACTACTGGGTTGCATGTACCAAGCTCATTTCTTATGAGTGATAAATCATGATTTTCAGAATTATGGTTTATCATCTTGTGTGACTACTGTATGCTACATAGTGGCCACTGCAAGCTATCATTTGAACATACTAGTCACCTTGGGGTTTTTATCTAGTTCATCACTATCAAGATCTGAAGAAGAAACTCATTTCAAATCCCCACATTTTAATATACAGTTTGATAGTTCAGATGTTAACCAGAATAGCAATAGAAGAACTCAGCTTTGTGTGATTGTCATATGTGTGCTGCATTGTACTCGGCATGGGAACCCATACTGGTTAAAAATGGTTCTGGATTCCTGGGTGAATTTCCAGAATTCACCCATGTATACAGATAAAGAAATTTGACTTATTTCTTTAAGTATGCAACATTTAAAACTTCCCCAGGTATTGTGATTTTACATGAACAATATAGCCTGTATTCTCATCTGCAAACTAACTCTGAAAGAATTATCATTGTGGAACTCTAAATCAGCTGTAATAAAATGCTCACCATTTGTTGATTCTAGCAACAGCACCAACAACTACAAAGATCCGGAAATGGATTTTCAGATAAAGAGAACCATTTTGTGGGTTGAAATAGGTTTTAACTAATCATATGTTTTCCTAGTTTCATTATTAGAATCATTCAGTGTGAGAAAGACTTAAGTAAAGTTATGTGGTTTTCAGTTTGCAAACTAAAATAATAATGGATGCAGTTTCAGAACACTTGTCATTTTAATCCATGGCTTTAAATAACATCCACTAACCAACTAAACTGAAATAGTAAAAGTAGTCTGCACAATACTTTGAATTTTTTATGTTCAAATGATGCCTTCAGAAATCAAACATTTCATGTATTTTTTTTAAAAGCCTAGCATTATAAAGAAGAAATGAAAAAAGGACTTGATTAGAGTAGTTATACTGTATATTGTATTCAGTGGCAAATGAGATTCTATATATTGACGTTCCGGGGAAAAATGTCTCATTGTAACCAAGGACAGATGACATTTTTAAAAATACACACATAATAGGAAACATTATTAAATGTTCTTAGCGATGCTTTTAATTTTAGGGTTTTTACATAAAGTAGTATGCCAGATTCTCAGGTGATAGTGCTACTTCCCTTTTAGTTTACTGTTTGAAAAGAGAAGTTCCTAACTATACATCCTGTTACATTTTAGGGCTCAAGCCACAAACTTATCAGGGCATAGTTGGGAATTTAACCCTTTTCACTTGAAGAATTTCGGTAAACTGATCTGTGGCTCAGGCTATGAACCTGTCTCTTTCTTTCCAAATTATCAGTGTAGGAAAATACTGATGATCACATTCTTTTCTGTAACATCTAATAATGAATCTCTCTCTTCTGTCTCTTGCATTCAGCTCATTCTTTTTCCTTTAATTCTCTGATCCACATCATTTCACATCAGTTTGCCATCTGCCATCTGAGAACCAGTCGAGTTCTGGTATAGTAAACATTTCAAGCTCTACATTTCATGTAAACCTCTTCATGCTCTAGTTATTGTTTTTTAAAGACTAACTGTGTTGTAAATCTTACCTTCATGATGGGAATCAAAGACTTTAAAAATCCTGAATTTGCTAGATACTCAGCAATACTGTCCTGCAAGTTGTAGAGATGTTTAGGATTGTCTTGTGGTATGCATTATTCTCTGGCATGTTGCATATTGTGCACAGCAGGAGGGTCTATGATTCACTAATAGAGTACACGCTTTGCATACAAAAGGCCCTATGTTCATCATTCTGGAGAACTGTAGCTAATCATTTGAGGTGGGCAATAGCCATAGGGGAGGATCTGTATTGCCCCCGCTTGCCATACTGACTAGGAGATGCACCCTGCAGTCTGCACTATAAAATTTGCAACTGTACTGTTAACCTTTCATAGTGTGGCAATGGCAACCCCCACTCCCTCCAGCAATTTCCCTTTGAAACAAGGTACTTAGGGAGCATACATGTTGTTTCTAAACTGAATCACTCTTCTGGGAGTCCAATTCAGCTTGAAAATATAGTGCACACTCCCTGCACGATGTCGTCTGAAAGAAGGAATTGCTAGTTTGTCTCCCCTTCCAAAATTTGGAGATTCAGAGGCAAATTTCGTAGTGGAAGGGTGATGGTGCTCACCTAAAAGGGCAAGGGCTGCATGCTGTCCACAGGCCACATGTTGACCATGCCTGGCTTAGGCAGTACTGAGCTACATGGACCAATGCTCTGAGTCTGTATAAGGCAGCTTCCTTCTCTCCTGTGGGAACGGTTTTTGATAATGAGCTTGCTATTTACAAAATCAAGGAAAAAGTCTTCTGTGGTTACCTTTTTTTCCCTTGCTTGCGGTTTTGTAGATTACAATCCATTTCATGAAAGCTCATTCATGCTATAATATATCTGTTAGTTTTAATGGTGCCACAATGCTTTATCTTGTTTTGATGTCACACAGATTAATGCAACTGCCCCTGAGAAAATCACTGCAGTTTTGTTTTGTTTGTTTTTCTAATTCCTGGTTGTTTGGGCCTCAGGGAGGAGCTTGCTGATAACTGACCTCTTCCAGAAGTCTTCCTCATACAGTGAGAACAGTGTGGCTTTTCCCTCAGAATAAGGACAGTGTGAGTGGGGGTTTAAAAACTGCTGTTCATCAGCATATAGCCATCAGTGTTTTTGGTTAGCCTGCTGCTGCCTGGACACTAGTCTCCCATGGGCTCTCTAGCATGTTGGACTAAATCTCCCTGACAGGAGATTTCAGGCACTTCTTTCCTTCCCTGACAGCTCTGAAGTTGAATGAGCTGTGGAATGTACATGAGGTTTCCACTGACTGCTGACTGACAGAAAGAGGCTGTTGAAAAGAGGCTAGTGGGTCATCTGTTCCATTCACGTGGTTTTTATTTCCTCCGCTCTTGTGCTGGCTTGTCAGGTTTCATTTTTAAAGGTTTCTCAAGCGAAAGGCTTTTCCGAGCCCTTTGTTCACTGATATGTGCTGTAGCTAACGCAGCTTAAAATTCCGTCCTCGCTGCATGTAGTTTGATTTCAACAGGACCTATTCTGGGAGGAAGGGGATGGTGTTTGTAAATGAAAATGGCAACAGCAACAACACCACAGACTTGCCTTCCTCTCTACTTCCTCCCCACCCTCTGACATTTCTCATACTCCACTCCCAGTTCTTCTCCGGAGGTTACCCCAATCCACCAGAAGAGGTTGCAGGGTCATGTGGAGAGTTTAGACTAGTATTCATTCTGCCAGAGATGTCCATTCCACAGTTGGGGTGTCACAGTTGGATACAAGCCACATCTATTTGACCACACAGAAAGAGTCTTCTAACATGCATTTACATGGGGAACTGATTGGGATATAATAGATCATGCTGGGATTGTTTGTAACTCTGTGTCATAAAACTGTAGTGTTGCCGGGTGTGGCTCAGAAGTTGCCACAGGCTTGAGGCAAGTAACGATTGCTCTCAGGTGGAAAGATGAATGGCAGCACTCATTTGTCTACCCTTCCCTCCCATCTAGATGCCATCATCTTTTTTTCCCCAGAGTCAAGAACATTGTAGGACTGGGGTTGCAGGGAGATTTGTTTCATGCTCTTCATTCCAAGAGAGAGGCAACCCTGTTGCTCCTGTTATGCTACCTCCAGTGTTGTAGGCAACATTTACTATCACAGGTACTTCTTTCAGCCACTATAAACTCAGATGAGGGAGTAGTGGTTGGCACCTTTTCAGCACTGAAATATTCAGTGTATTGCTGCTGCAGCAGCTGTTATGGTTGTTTTTTACCTAGTGCACAAAAGGGCTGAGATATGTATATCTTAAGTAGCATTAGAAGATCATGTCTGGCATTTCTTTAAAGGAAGAAAAATTGCAACAGCACATTTTTCATTGGAGGAAAGTGCACTGTGGAGGCAAAGGGAATAAGGAAGGAAGGAAAATGGGGACACAAGTAGGCAGGCAGGCTTTCATTAATTACCTCCTGGGAAGAGGTAGGCCTATATTTTGTACCAGTTTGGGTCTCCTATTGATCTTCCATAACTGTAAAAAAAAAAGCTGCCTTTAGTTGACTGGGTTTGGGGATTATTTGGCTGCTTTGGAATTGCTAAAATGATTCCTACAGAGATCATACATAAATTTTACTTCCAGCCTAATTTTAATAAGCGATAGATAATTGGGGGCTTGCAAATGCCATAATTTCCAGCTAATTATAACTAACAGTTTTACTTATGCAAATTACTTAGATCAGAGATTATTAGAAAGCACATCAATTATCGCTATTTTGGGATGATGGTATATAGTGCATGAAATCTAAAAGACTAATGGAATCAACTGGTAATTGATATCTTGATGGGAGATTATACCAAGATTTAGAAAAAAGTGATCTCCTACTGTATGGTGCTTTAGAAAGGTGTGTTGATAGATATGAGGAAGAACTATTGTTTTGCCGCTCTCCTTTATTACCATTTACTTTGCCTCTGTGATAGCTATAGTTCCATCCATGTGGTAGGTGAGCAGAGCTGGACTTCAGCTGTGCTTCTACTCAGACTAATAATAATGTAATTTGACAACATCAGTAATACATTATGTGGACATTTCTCTTCTGAATAGTGAATAAAGTGTTTGTCTGGAGTTTAGAATATATTTGTCAAAACTTTCCTTTAAGAAGATATGACCTCTCTTTCAATTTACAGCAACATCTTGCATTGAAAAAAAAGGTCATTGGTATTCATAGTTACCTCTTGAATTAACTCTCTCCCACCTGATCTTTTTCTTTCAGGCACATCAGCTGGATTACTCAACTCACTATCTACGGCTTAAATTCCTGACAGGAAACCAAATGCAATCCTATGTACCAAAGCTAGAAGAGGACATTTATGAGTTGGTAATATAATGTTCTCTCTCAGCAATAATTCTGTATATCTTTATTGTATATGACAACTTACTGTATATTTGTACCTTTTGATATTCATAAAGGACTTAAATCAGCAGCAAGATACTTTCAACGTGTATGTATAACAACAACAGCAGCAACAACAACAATAACAACAACAACAATAATAATTGCATTCTGTCAAGTAGATTCCAACTTATGGCAACCCTTTCCAAGGTTTTCTAGGTACAGAGTACTCAGAAGTGTCTTACTGTTCCTTCTTCTGTAATGCTCTGGGACCATGTAAGTTGTCCAAGGCCATACAGACTGGCTTTGCTACAAGGCATAGTGGAGAATTGGATCCCAAGTCCTAGCTCTGTAGCCTGAAGCTCCATAAAGGGTGGTGGTTTTATTACACTGTATGGGGTCACGAAGAGTCGGACACGACTTAATGACTAAACAACAACAACAACAAAGGAAATCATGACAATGTGTTTTGTTCTTTCTTTCTGTTCCCTCCCATTCTCACAATATCCCTCTGAGGCTGACTTCGTGACTTATCCAAGGCCGCACAGGGAGCTTGACTGCTAAGTGGCAGCTTGAACCCAGGTCTCTCTGTTTATAATTCGGTACTCTAGTCATGAGGAAATATGAACATTAATAATGCACTGTTAAGCACACTTATAATGTACACTTTAATAATGCACTGTTAAACAGGATGCTTCAACACACTGCTCGTGGTATAACTTATACTGAAGGAGAGGAGTAAAGTAGCAAGATGAATAAAAGGCATAGGCAGAGGGAGCATCATAGGGTGAAAGAGGATGTGAATATTGAAAGGAGAAAGGCACAGATACCCGAAGAAGAAAATTAGATTCATAATTAGAACCAGAAAATCTGGAACTTTGGAATCCAGTTGTCTGTATAAGAATATGTCTGAGAACATTGTTTTGAACTGAGAAACAAACGTCACTTTGCTTTGCACCTTAGGCTTTGTGAAATAATGTGCATGGGAAAGATAGTAAATATTGACCCCTAGGGGAGATGGCCTGGAACTGCTGACTGAACTTGTTACTTGTTATTCTCAAGTTAAATCTGAACAGATAAAAAAGAAGCTTAATGCTTTTGCATCAGATAGCTAGCACTTGAAGAGTTACTTTGAACAAAATAAGTACTTGCAGTTCTTGTTCCAGCAACTCTTTCCCAGTTTTCCACAAGTAACTTAAGTACTTATTTTCACTTAATTTTAAAAACATCTGAGTACTACAGGCTGCTATACAGAACTGTCCTTCCATCTACCTCCTTGTTGCTTAAGTGTCCACAAAATAATAAAAGCTGACAATATAATCCAGCATCTGATATTCCTTCTCTACCCTTTATGGAGGTCACACCTCTGTAACTGTAAAAGTAAATAAAACAGTAATGTTGCAAAGGAGAGGCTGCCCCTTATCATGTTATAATCATAATATGAGCTATGCCTTAGTTACTGGGGAAAAAGGAATTACAACTAAGTAGTTATGACTCAGTAATTCCAAACTCAATACAAAGTGATTAACATTTTGAAATGTAATGAATATACCCAAGGGCTGCTTTTCAAATTATTTTATATATATATATACAGCATCAAGCTTGTAAGTGAAGAAATGCTATGTTTTTTCTAATAGGAACATGGTTCTGTGAATGCTTTTTGTTTATATATTAGATACATTTTTGGAACTTAGGAACCAGACCTGGGCAATATGAAAGTGGGGTTGGTGATCTATCATGGTACCACCCCCCTGACTGAGTGCCCTATCTCACAGACTCCTGGGTTTGAATACGTGTACTTGAAAGTGGGTTGCTAGGAGAGGAGGGTTTTTGCTGATATACTGCTGAACCTGATGCTCAGCAGTATCCCTTTCTTAGCTAGCTGAGCTAGTCTGAGGAGAGGTATTGGAGTCCCCTCAGCTTGTTGTATATCCTTCCATGAATAATCACTTCCATGTCTCCAGTATTAAATTCCTTTCTTCATTGCTCAGGCAGGGAACTCCAAGCCCTCCCCTCTTCTTTGCTTTCCTCACAGGGAAAGTATCATGTATGAAGAGGAGAGATTTTTGTTGGTGTGGAGGCTCTCCACGTGAACAAGACCCCTGGAAAACTATGACATCAACCCTGACATCTTGAAAGCTTCCATATGGAAAGGACCTTTTCTTCTTCGTGTACATTGCAAAAAAAAGCAACAGCATGGGATGGGACTGGCACCTCCCTTGTTTATTTGCTCAAGAAAGTGGTTGAGTAGCACCCAAATAAGGCCTAATATGAATATTTCTGTTACATGGGTTGTTTCTTCCTTAGTCACTAAGATTAGCATTTATTGCACATAAGTGATATAAATGTCATACATAACATATGCCTTAATGCTTTTTGAAGCATCTCTACAGCTACCAGTGAGCCCCCTTTTAATATATACAGCTAGGCTGTGTTCCTTCTACTTTTTTGCCAGTGATATGTACAAAACTATTTTATTTATTTATTTATTTATTTATTTAACTTATATGCCACCCACACTACCCAAAGGTCTCTGGGCGGCTTACAACAATTAAAATACAATAAAAAAGATAAAACAATTAAAATACAATTAAAATATATACTCTAAAAATTGCCATCAAGACCCACAGTTGATATTATTTCAATTAAAAGCCTTCTGGAACAGGAAGGTTTTGACCTGGCGCCGAAATGTCATCAGCGTCGGCGCCAGATGAATCTCCCTCGGGAGGGCGTTCCATAGTCTGGGGGCAGCTGCCGAAAAGGCCCTTTGTCTACAAGCCATCCCTCTTACCTCCTTGAGGGACGGCTCTTTCAAAAGGCCCCCCTGGCTAGATCTTAACTGCCGGGTAGGTTCATATGGAAGGAGGCGATCCTTCAGGTATCCAGGGCCCAAGCCATTTAGGGCTTTATATGTGCATATTACTAGTGCATATTACCATAGCTAAATGCCATTCTTGCTGTGCTCAATCAGTTTTTCATGAGTGACCTGCTGTGGAAGTACTTCATGAATAGCTTTACAGCACTGGTGGGATTTTTGAAGGTAATTTTAAACATTTATTTGTAGATTTATCCATTACTACTTCTCCTCTTTCACTTTTGATAGTTAATAAGTGTGCAGACAAACCAAAGAGCACAATCCAATTGACCCTTGGCAGAGCATGAGCCTGTGGCAGTGTAGCTCTGCCCAGTTTCCACTGTGCAAGTAGACACCACCAGCCAAAGCCAACAGGGCTTCTGTTGCAGAAGGAGGATTCTGAGTATCTCCTTGTGCAAGCTTCATAGATGTCACACCACTCGCACAACGAACCCCTTTGTGAACAGAATGAACTTGCAGGGTTGAGTTCAGGGATATATGTGGTTACTCTCTCATAGTTCCTGCTTTGAGGGAGTGTTGGGGGAGAGAGATTCAATCTTGGCATGGGCTGAAGATAAAGGTAAATAGAGACATTTTATGTTAAAATTTGGAGGAGATAGGGTGAAAACGTGTGCATTTTTAAAAGAAAATTTCATATTCTTTAAGGAAAAAGACAAATGCAGTATTAAAAAAAAGAAGGCTGAATGAATAGCTCAATCAACTGACAAGCTGCTGAGGAGCAGATGTTTGATTCCAGTTGTCAGTCTTGTTTTCTCCTTTGCTTTTGTTTGTTCCATGTAAGAAAAATCAACAGAGCCCTTCTTGGGACCTGAGATGGCTCCTTGACCTTCTTAGGCACCATATGTGGACACTTCATTAACTTCCTCCCGAAGTGGGCAGAGAAGCAACTATGGCATCTTGAACCACAAATTGGTTTGATGCTACTACCAGTCAGTTCTCTGTGCTGCTTTCTTTCCATAGTTTATGCTTGTCTCTGTATTCAAGACAGTAATGAATGAAAGATGGCAATCCATATTATGTTTTCAGTAACAGGATCTTGTTGTTTTCTTTATTGCTTTCCAGCTGTATAAAGAAATTGAAATCTGTGAGAAAATTACACAACAAATTAAGATTGAAAAATCTGACATGTCTGATAACTATGGTGAGTTTGGAGATCTTTAAATATTTGTCTTTTTATATCTAATAGTTTTTCCTTAGATATGTAATCTTAAAATCTTTAATGTACCTTTAGATGGTTTACTGAGTAAGTATTCTGTGGTTGTTTCTGAGGATTTTCAAGAGCTGTTCTTACGTTGTCAGAATATGTGCACGGATATTAAACACACTTATGAAACATGGCAAACCTAGCATTTTAGCAAGAGTTTTTTCACCTTGTTTGATGTGTTGTGCTAAATTTTCATAGGATTCGATTTTGAGTACAACTCTTTCCATTGGGGGGCGTGTCTTTCAAGACAGGTGTCTTGAAAAACAAGGTGCCCATGTGTTAAAAAACAGAACCCCCAAAAACTTTTCACATTGAACAATGCTCAGCATCATCCCCAAGAGAAACTGTTGTTAATCCTGCTAATTTATCTTTGTGGTCTATCTTCTTTCTGCCTAACAAGACAAGCTTGTCTTGTTAGGCAGAAAGCCTGAGAAAGAGTCTCACTTGTTTACAGACACAACTCTGCAAAAGAGACCCACCTGTTTATAAACAGCTACTCAGTTTCCAGTTTTTTTCAGGGTTCTGTGGCTGAACAGACTCCCATATCATTAAATGACAGAACTTTAAAATGTTACCTTTTGGGGACTGCAACTCCGAGAGTCCTCCTCCGAGTGTGGTTCTGTTATTGCAGTGTGCTTCCAGTCTGCTCCAATAGGCAATAATGGGCATCATGAACATGTATCCAGATTACTATGATTTAGTGTTAAAACATTTAGATCCCCAAAGTACTTATCATGCAGCTGCAAGGGCAGACTCCTGATGTCTGGTGCAAACCAACAATATGGGATTCCATTTGCAAGTAAATGGCTTGAATGATGAATATTTATTAGCTAGATTTTGACACTGAATGACATGCATATTGTTGGTAGGGGTTGCTTGTGTTCTTTTTATTAAAGCAGCATAAATATATAATCAATTGACTTTGCTTTGCCACCTGATACTGCTACTGAATGCATCGGCTGGATTAGCAATACTCTTTTGAGCTAATATTCATGTACAAGCTTTGCATTATTTACCTCTTAGAACTTGTGATCGAAGTTTTATGTTCATTGTTAAATACAGATTATAAATACCCATTGAAATGCTTTCTGTTTAAAAGCTTTTTAAAAAGAATATCCTTTTATGACCTTCTAGACTTCAGATAAGTATCTCCAAAATAGCAGTAAGTGTTCTACTGAATAGGATAGTATTACTACTATATGCTTCTAATACCCATACTGTGTTTTTTAATGGAAGTGTATAACATTGTTTTTAAAAAAATCATATACAATATCTGATTAAATACTTATGACTGAAAGGAGGCTTTCTGCTGAAGGAAAGCAGTAGAAAGATGCCACTGGAAGTTGCAGGGGGAATTGAGTTATGGACGATCATCATTTAATGATACTGAAGTTTGTGTAAAATTATTTATAGTTGAATAAATAAAGACTTCTCACATGATTATTTTTTAAAAAGTTATATTTTCCTTTTCCATTCCCCATTACAAAAGAAGCTTTAAACATTACCAGTGTTTACAAGAGTCACTTTTTTGAACTGCACCTCCTAAAATCCTCCTACCAGGAGGGTGACAAGCCATAATAGCTGATGAATTCTGGGAAATGTAGTCCAAAAACAGAGAAATGTTTCTAAACACATATACAAAGTAAAACGGACCTAAATGTGCCCTTTGCATCCCTACTGATTAGAATTAGTATCTAGCTTGTATGTAAACCTATGGTCTATTAACAGCTCTCTTGTTGTTTGCTCTATTAACAACAGTGACAGGTTAGTTGGTCAGACCAATATAACAATTAGTAACTATTCTGGTTTCAGATTTTCTGTCTCTCTGTCTCTGTCCCTGTCTCTCTGTCTCTCTCTGTGTACATATTTTTGTTGTTTAGTCGTTAAGTCGTGTCTGACTCTTCGTGACCCCATGGACCAGAGCACGCCAGGCCCTCCTGTCTTCCACTGCCTCCTGGAGTTGGGTCAAATTCATGTTGGTAGCTTCGATGACACTGTCCATCCATCTCGTCCTCTGTCGTCCCCTTCTCCTCTTGCCTTCACACTTTCCCAACATCAGGGTCTTTTCCAGGGAGTCTTCTCTTCTCCTGAGATCGCCAAAGTATTGGAGCCTCAGCTTCAGGATCTGTCCTTCCAGTGAGCACTCAGGGTTGATTTCCTTCAGAACGGATAGGTTTAATCTCCTTGCAGTCCAGGGGACTCTCAAGAGTCTCCTCCAGCACCACAATTCAAAAGCATCAATTCTTCGGTGGTCAACCTTCTTTATGGTCCAGCTCTCACTTCCATACATCACTACTGGAAAAACCATAGCTTTGACTATGCGGACCTTTGTCGGCAAGGTGATGTCTCTGCTTTTTAAGATGCTATCTAGGTTTGTCATCACTTTCCTCCCAAGAAGCAGGAGTCTTTTAATTTCATGGCTGCTGTCACCATCTGCAGTGATCATGGAGCCCAAGAAAGTCAAATGTGTCACTGCCTCCATATCTTCCCCTTCTATTTGCCAGGAGGTGATGGGGCCAGTGGCCATGATCTTAGTTTTTTTGATGTTCAGCTTCAGACCATTTTTGGCGCTCTCCTCTTTCACGCTCATTAAGAGGTTCTTTAATTCCTCCTCACTTTCTGCCATCAGAGTGGTATCATCTGCATATCGGAGGTTGTTGATATTTCTTCTGGCAGTCTTAATTCCGGCTTGGGATTCATCCAGTCCAGCCTTTCGCATGATGTATTCTGCATATAAGTGAAATAAGCAGGGGGACAATATACAGCCTTGTCGTACTCCTTTCCCAATTTTGAACTAATCAGTTGTTCCATATCCAGTTCTAACTGTTGCTTCCTGTCCCACATATAGATTTCTCAGGAGGTAGATAAGGTGGTCAGGCACTCCCATTTCTTTAAGAACTTGCCATAGTTTGCTGTGGTCCACACAGTCAAAGGCTTTTGCGTAGTCAATGAAGCAGAAGTAGATGTTTTTCTGGAACTCTCTGGCTTTCTCCATAATCCAGCGCATGTTAGCAATTTGGTCTCTAGTTCCTCTGCCCCTTCGAAATCCAGCTTGCACTTCTGGGAGATCTCGGTCCACATACTGCTGAAGCCTACCTTGTAGGATTTTGAGCATAACCTTGCTAGCGTGTGAAATGAGTGCAATTGTACGGTAGTTGGAGCATTCTTTGGCACTGCCCTTCTTTGGGATTGGGATGTAGACTGATCTTTTCCAATCCTCTGGCCACTGCTGAGTTTTCCAAACTTGCTGGCATATTGAGTGTAGCACCTTAACAGCATCATCTTTTAAGATTTTAAATAGTTCAACTGGAATGCCATCACCTCCACTGGCCTTGTTGTTAGCCATGCTTTCTAAGGCCCACTTGGCTTCGCTCTCCAGAATGTCTGGCTCAGGGTCAGCAACCACACTATCTGGGTTGTCCGGGACATCCAGATCTTTCTGGTATAATTCCTCTGTGTATTCTTGCCACCTCTTCTTGATGTCTTCTGCTTCTGTGAGGTCCCTACCATTTTTGTCCTTTATCATGTCCATCTTTGCACAAAAGGTTCCTTTAATATCTCCAATTTTCTTGAACAGATCTCTGGTTTCCCCCCTTCTATTATTGTCCCTTATATCTTTGCACTGTTCATTTAAGAAGGCCCTCTTGTCTCTCCTTGCTATTCTTTGGAAGTCAGCATTCAATTTTCTGTAACTTTCCCTATCTCTCTTGCATTTTGTTTCCCTTCTCTTCTCTGCTATTTGAAAGCCTTGTTGGACAGCCACTTTGCTTTCTTGCATTTCCTTTTCTTTGGGATGGTTTTTGTTGCTGCCTCCTGTACAATGTTACGAGCCTCCATCCATAGTTCTTCAGGCACTCTGTCCACCAAATCTAGTTCCTTAAATCTGTTCTTCACTTCCACTGTGTATTCATAAGGGATTTGATTTAGATTATACCTGACTAGCCCAGTGGTTTTTCCTACTTTCTTCAGTTTAAGCTTGAATTTTGCTATACGAAGCTGATGATCAGAGCCACAATCAGCTCCAGGTCTTGTTTTTGCTGACTGTATAGAGCTTCTCCATCTTTGGCTGCAGAGAATATAATCAATCTGATTTCGGTATTGCCCATCTGGTGATGTCCATGTGTAGAGTCGCCTCTTGTGTTGTTGGAAAAGAGTGTTTGTGATGACCAGCTTGTTCTCTTGACAAAACTCTATTAGCCTTTGCTGTGCTTCGTTTTGAACTCCAAGGCCAAACTTACCTGTTGTTCCTTTTATCTCTTGACTCCCTACTTTAGCATTCCAATCCCCTGTAATGAGAAGAACATCTTTCTTTGGTGTCAATTCTAGAAGGTGTTGTAAGTCTTCATAGAATTGGTCAATTTCAGCCTCTTCAGCATCGGTGGTTGGTGCATAAACTTGGATGACTGTGATGTTGAAAGGTCTGCCTTGGATTCGTATTGAAATCATTCTATCATTTTTGAGATTGTATCCCAGTACAGCTTTTCCCACTCTTTGGTTGACTATGAGGGCTACTCCATTTCTTCTACGGGATTCTTGCCCACAATAGTAGATATGATAATCGTCTGAATTGAATTCGCCCATTCCCGTCCATTTTAGTTCACTGACGCCCAGGATCTCTATGTTTATTCTTGCCATCTCCTGTTTGACCACATCCAGCTTACCAAGGTTCATAGATCTTACATTCCAGGTTCCTATGCAGTATTTTTCTTTGCAGCATCGGACTTTCCTTTCACTTCCAGGCGCGTCCGCAGGTGAGCATCCTTTCGGCTTTGGCTCAACCACTTCATTAGCTCTGGAGCTACTTGTCCTTGTCCTCCGCTCTTCCTCAGTAGCATGTTGGACGCCTTCCGACCTGAGGGGCTCATCTTCCAGCGTCATATCTTTTAGCCTTTTGTTTCTGTCCGTGGAGTTTTCTTGGCAAAGATACTGGAGTGGCTTGCCAGTTCCTGCTCCAGGTGGATCGCGTTTAGTCAAAACTCTCCACTATGACCTGTCCGTCTTGGGTGTCCCTGCACGGCATAGCCCATAGCTTCTCTGAATTACTCAAGCCCCTTCGCCACGACAAGGCAGCAATCCGTGAAGGGACTGTGTACATATGCACATATGTATATATTCCATGAGTAAGTATTGGCCAGTAGTTTCATGCTGGTCAAGTAGAAAAAACATTTAATATTATCAAATGTGTTCTACACATGAAGAAATATAAAAAGAGGTATTTTAATTATGATTAATCCTCCCAAATTTATGTAATTGTTTGAATATTTGTTTGCTTTTAATAACAGAAATAATAAACTAAGCTATACATGGAAATAAAAAACTAAACCAACACGTGGAAATATATCTCCATCCATTAAAAAATTACTTTGCATTCATTTTGATTGAGAATCAGTTCCTATTACATCTGGCTCCATATAGCTGATGGCCAAGTGTGTGTTAAATGTATTTTCCCCATGAGAGTTGTCAATATTTTGCTTAGTAAACAAAAAGGCAAGCTGCTGCTACATATCCCTAGGAAGCCATTGAAATTCAGAGCAGCAAATGCCCACATTTTAAAGGAGTCTTGGTAATAAATAATGCATGATAGTTAACATGTATTTACATCCTACATACTTAGGAGTGAGGGAGATAAACTGAATCCACCTTGAAGCCAAGACAAAGACAAATGCAGATATCAACTGTTGATTCCAGATTTTTCCTTCAGAGTATATTTCTTTCTACATTCATAACACAACCACAGAAATGTGCAATAAACTGATTTTTCAAATAATGATTTTTAAAGGCAGAAAATCTAGCAAAAGAAGATTCTAGGGCTTTTTAATAATTAAAATAATAATGACATTAAATGAAATAGTGGTTCAAAACAGATAATCTTTCTATGAATTTCAAATTCAAACCAATAAAAGCAAATTTGTTATGAGTACTGCGTTTAAACTTAAAATGTGAGAAAATATGATTTCTCTATAGATCTATTTTTAAACAAGTACTTTTTCTTTCTTTTATGTAGTAAGTTGATTTCATCATAATAGCAACTTCCTAAATACATAGAAACCTGCAGACAAGAATATTTTGCAATCATAGAAATCAGAGATAAAATAAATATGTTTATTCAATAGAAATATTAGTTTGCTAATTTCCAGTGTTGCCTAATCCAGAGGGTTAAGATATACAGCGCAGTTGGTCCTCTGCCATGGGAGGCAAGCTCTGTCAGTGAGGATTATCTTGCCTTACTGTCCAACATCCTACTCAACAGGAAGCTACTGCTGGCAGTGTCCTGCCAATAGCACCTGACATAAGACCCTGAAATAGAGTGTTGCATGTGGGAACAGAGGCAGTGTTATTAAACACACACACCCATTGCTTTCAAGAGTGGGATTTAAAATATAACTCTCCACCAGGCTGAAAAAGCCCAGTGAAACCTTTGCTTTGATTGTGGCAGCTGGCAGGGCTTGGGATGCTGTGGGAGAGCCACTACTCTGCCCTCCTCCCTCCGGCTGCTTAGGATGGCTGTGCCTGTGAAGTTCCTGTGAACCTGCAATCACAGTGATGTGTGCCAGTTGAGCCTCTGTCTTACAATACCTATGTTGAACAAAAGTTAAAACAGTTTTTATACATGGATAGCTTCTGGTCATTTATAGCTAGATTAACCATTTTTCATTTAAATCTAGAAACACATATCTTTAAGTCAAGCTCCAAAATTATGCTCTATCCCAGAGGTCATCAACCCCCGGTCCGCGGCCCATTGCCGGTCCGTGGCTTAAGCCCGACCGGGCCGCCAAGACAGACCTCCCCCCCCCGCACGCACTCACCCCTGCAAAGGTTGTTTGCGCCTGCGCAAACGGCGGCGCAGCCTCCCAGAGCCCGGCTGGAAAGCTAGCAGCGTGGAGGGACCCAGCGGCTGAAGACAGAAGCCCGGGAAATTCAAATGGCCTCCCCACGGGGCTCTGTCTCCAGCGCGGGATCCCTCCGTGCTGCTGCCTTTCCAGCCTGGCTGGAAAGTCAGCAGCAGGAAGAGACCCCAAGGCAGGAGGCAGGAGCCCAGTGGGGAGGTGTTTTGATTTTCCCGGGCTCTGTCTTCAGCCTCGGGATCGCTCCGTGCTGCTGCCTTTCCAGCCTGGCTGGAAAGTCAGCAGCAGGGAGAGACCCTGAGGCAGGAGCCCGGTGGGGAGGTGTTTTGATTTTCCCGGGCTCTTTCTCCAGCCGTGGGATCCCTCCGTGCTGCTGCCTTTCCAGCCTGCCCACCCGTGCACCCACCCCACCCCTGCGCGCGGGCGCATGCTTGAAGGGGTGAGGGAGTGTGTGCCGGCGGCGGCAGCCTGGGAGTCTGAGCATGGCCGGGGGGCTCCCTCTGGCCGCTCGCCTCCCAGCAGGCTCCAACGAGGCCGGGGTCGGCACTCCTCGCTGCCCTGAGCAGGCTGATGCCTCCAGCTCCGGAACCAGCGGCTGCATTTGAATTTCCCGCGGAGGGCGGCGAGGAGCCTGTCGGGAGGCAAGCGGCCAGATGGAGCCCCCCGGCCATGCTCAGACTCCCAGGCTGCCGCCGCTGGCACGCACTCCCTCACCCCTTCAAGCATGCGCCCGCGCGCAGGGGTGGGGTGGGTGCACGGGTGGGCAGGCGCGCATGCGCGAAGCGGTGGGGGAACGCGCACGCGCGCCTTAGGCGCGTGCACTCCCCAACCACTTTGCGCGTGCGTCGGAGAGCAGACGCGCGAGGGGCCGCCCCACCTCCCTCAGAGGCTCCGCCGGTCCGCACTACAGAAAAGGTTGGGGAACACTGCTCTATCCAATAAATTCTCGTTTAAAAAAATGCTGCTGAGTTTCTTTATGAATGTTGTGAAATTGAATTAAAATCAAATGAGAGCCAACTTGCAGATTAACCTTTTCCAGATTTTATATATACCTTCAACAAACCTGGGGTCAGGGGCACCGGACTCTTGTGTAGTTCAAAATCCATGTATAACTCTTATCCCCCCCCCCCAATGTAACTACAAAGCTTAAACAATGTATATATAGATCAGATCAAGTTTCATACGGTCATAGACCAATATCCAAACATACAAATAAATGTGCAAAAACAGTCAAACTCATATATAAAAACATATACAAAGTTAAAAAACAGTAAAACACACATATAAAAACATGTACTAAGTTAAAAGCATCCTAACAAAGTAATACATTATACTACCTTAGTCTCCCTTTCAGGTTCCCACTAATAACTAAAATCAAATAATTTTTAAAACCTTCCTTTCACGGATTTTAACAGCAGCTGCAAGAAATTTCGCCACATTGTACCAGATATCTATATTGTGTCCAGACATCAATAAAAGCGTGTAAAAAGCCTCAGAGTGCCCAGGGAGCAATTTTAGATGAGGTTCAACAAAATTCCTCCGAATATCAACATAATAAGGACAGTACAGGAGAACATGTGTAACTGTTTCTATTGCACCCAAATTACGAGAACATCTACGTTGAGAGTATGGAATTTTCTTATACTTCCCTTCTAGTACTGCTGATGGTAATACAATATATATATAGAATTTCTAGGAGTTGCATTTCAAGAACATCTGGGGACTCAGGTTTGAGAAGCACTGATCTAGAGGCTGAATAAGAGACATTGTGTTTGGTGGCAAGTAGGCCACTTTATACCTTCAGTGTTGAACTCATGGGATTCTAGGTGACCATGAGCACTCTGTCTGTCTGTCTGTCTCTCTGTCTAAAAACAATTCTTGCTATACACACATCTGAGTGCAAGTGAGATTGATAGCCTTATTTCATCTATCCAGTTTTTCTACTCATGGAAAATCTGGAACACAGAATTGTAATGTTTCTAAACAAAAATGATGAAGCACTGTTGTTTGGGAGAGAGGTAGTATAATCTGAAGACCTACTTGTGTGAATAATATGCTTGCAGGATTGTTGCGCTCTCTCTCTCTCTCTCTCTCTCTCTCTCTCTCTGTGTGTTGATACAGCCTGGTATCATAAACGAACTGTTTTACTGGGGCAGAACAAGCATTTAGTTTTACATAATGGCATTACTCTTCTTTGCAAGATAAATTCAAATATTTCTCAGTTTTATTACTGCATATTTTAACAGGTTTTTCTCTGTCTTCTGTGGAAGAAGAGGGGATTCGCCGGCTCCATGTGAACAGTGTCAAAGAGACGGGTCTGGCTTTCAAAAAAGGTTTGACACCAGGAGAGATATTGTCTTCCCCTCAAAAATATTTTTGGAGTCCAACAAAATTAGTTGTTTCCTTTTTCTCCCATCCAAGATTGTGCTATAATCACTTCTGCTGTGCCAAAAATAATATGGGCATGGCTACAAAAAATGCAGCCACAGCTTCTTCCCAGTTATCTTAGCCTTCAGTCCTTCTCTTAAAATTACAAGGATTTGTAATGTCATTTTTAAAGCTGGTAAGAGGAAAGTGATGATGGACAACTATATAGCCCCTTTCTGGATGTTGTAAGTTTATTTTGGCACAATAATGACAAAAGAGTGAAATGCAGATAGAAAAATTAAGTCCCCTGTCTTAATTTTGCTATCAGTAAAACAGAAATAATAGTCACTTACACAATGTTTGGAATGAAGAAAGAATACCAGATTGTGGAGGGAGCGTTTTGGTCCTTTTGTCTCTGCTTCCACATATGTTTAAGCTCAGGTAGTCCCATTCACTGAGCAGTTGGTGGGAACAGATACCAAAGTCCAGGCCAGGGGTAGAACAGCAGCAGTGGCATTTGCAAGGCCTGAGGACACTGGTAGGCCTTCAGTCACCACCTGCATTTGTTGGGGCTTCGCTGCCACCAGTTGGTGTACATACATTCAAAGGAGTATTTTATGGCTTATGTGCTGGAAGAAGAACTTGGAAAAGGTCCGTTTTGGATTACTACTCACAGATCCTTCTCACTGACGTCACTGAAGTCACACAGACACACACCCTGGAAACTTTGAAGCTCTGTCAAAAAAGGCTTTATTGATGACCATTAATAAAACATTTCTTATCTCAAAACACCATGTTTAACCCCTCTGCCAACAAGTTCAAATGCAAAATAGAAATGTGAGCGTGATGGGTAACTTTCAGGGCACACTTTGATCCTCTGTTTTCTCTTTGCAGGCCTAAAAGTTGGTGATGAAATTGTTGAAATTAATAAGAAGGCTGCTGAAGACCTGAACTCAACTATGCTAAGAGATGTTCTTGTTCAGCCCTCTCTGTGCCTTATAGTACGAACTTACCCTGAGAGAGGGGCAGGACAGAAACTAACACAGCTACCCCCACGCCGTACAGAGACTTCTCTTGACTTGTCCAACAGTCCATTGAGATCTATAAGCAGCAGCCAAGGTACTCCTGCTTACTGGCATGGTGGGGTCATGTTTCCGTCTTGCTACACTTGGATCATGCTATGCTTAACACCTTACAAATTAGTTTGTAGGTTATAAATTGTTGAGTGCTATTCTCAAAGGGTATCCTTGCGTAAATTAAACTAGTGCCACAGATTAGTTTTGTCTAAATTTATGGATTTATGATCTGAAGTGGGAACCAGGCTGAGAGAAGGAATGCTCTTTAGTGATTCATCATAACAAGAGATGTTTGGAATAAGAAAGCAATAAATACACACAGATTTTCTTGTCATTGACAGAAGGTCAAGATATGTTGTCAAAAAATAGAATAAAATAAAATAAAGATGGCCAACTGCTGCAACACTTTTCACTTTAACACACAAAAGTCAAACACTTTTTTAATACTGCTTTTTCATCAGCAACCACATTAACAAAAAGTTATGTTTTGCACAAAAACATTATTTTTCTGTATGTTTTGAAAAACACAAGGTTTTTAATGCAAAATACAAGTTCTTTTTTTTTAAACTTTACCCCTAATCCACTTCTAAGAATTCTTCAGAGGGGAAATGTTGAAATGCAAAAAATGCACACAATCTTATAATTCTCATCCTGTGGAAAGAAAACTTTGGAAAATTTTAAATCTCATATTCTAGGATGAAATAAAGATTTGCATCCCTGGGTAGAGAATTGCAGGTACATGTGCAAATACTTCATCAAAGATATTTGAAACAATTAAAGAAAAATGTGGGTGTAATTTAACTGGTTATAAATAAAGTTCAGCTTTACAGGAACTTTACTAGCAGGATAAAAGCTTAGGGCAATATACCCACTTCTGTTTGTGAATAAGAACCTTCCTGGATTTAATTTTATGCTTCATTTGTGCTGTGCTCCTCCACCTTTCTCTCAAAATTCTTCTGCTTTGAATAATTGTTAACATTATTTGCATATAGAGAAAGTTCCAAAACAGTGCTTGGTTTTTGTCACATGGCAACTATCTTATATGGATTAAAACTCTTTTTCACTTTGCATAGATATGTTTGACCACAAGATGTCAGCAGCATCCTACCTCAAACTGGTCCATTGTACAACTGATTTATCCAGTGTACTATTTTTGTTAACTAGAAAGCAAAGATGAAAAGGTTCTCTATACTGCAGTGAGAAGACTAGGGTTCTGTACATAACCAGCTAACATTTATAGGGGAGTCACACACCTGTGAATGCTTATCAGGTCTGTGACCGTAAAGACTGAATTGAATTGACACCTATGAATATTTATTTATTTTATTTATTTATTAGATTTATAACCTGCACCATCTGGCAGCCAGGCCACTCTGGGCGGCTAACAACAACAAGACAAACAACACAATATTAAAACACAATAAGTATAAAATAATACAAACATGCAACAGATACAATAACTAGTAGGATAAATTAAAACAGATGGCTATAAAGATGGTAGAAAGGATGATGAAAGGATGGCAAAAAGGATGATAAAAGGGAAGCAGAGATATCAGCAACTTAATGCTCAGGGAAAGCCGGACGGAAGAGCCAAGTTTTCAATGCTTGTTTAAACCCGTCCAATGAGGGTGCCAGGCGTATCTCCATGGGCAGATTGTTCCACAGGCGGGGGGCGACCGCTGAGAAGGCCTGGCTTGTTCTTTCCCTCCAGGCCTCCTTCAGGGTCAAGGCCCTCAACCGCCCTGCCTGTGAAGAATGGGTATTATGGACAGATCTGACTGGGAGCAGGCGTTCTGCTGGGAACCAAGGTCCTAAACTGTTTAGGGCTTTGAATGTTATCATCATAACCTTGAAGTCGATGTGGAAACGAACCGGTAGCCAGTGAAGGGCTGCCAGAATGGGGGAAATGTGATGAAATTTCTTCACCCCAGTTATTAATCTGGTTGCCGAATTCTGAACCAGTTGTAGTCTCCGCATCAACCTCAAGGGTAGCCCCACATAGAGAGCACTGCAGTAGTCTATTCTTGAGATTACAAGTGCATGAATCAAAGTCGTTAGTGCCCCCGCGTCTAGATAGGGACGCAGCTGGGCAATCCTCCGAAGATGGAAATGGGCTGCCTGGATCACAGATGTCACCTGGGTTTCCATGGCGAGATCTGGGTCCAGACAGATGCCCAAGCTGTGAACCTCATTCTTCGTGGGAAGAGTCACTCCCCCAAAGGAAAGGGAGTTTCCCAACCCACTGACGCCAGGGCCGCCCATGCGCAAGATTTCCGTCTTGTCCGGATTCAACCTCAGTCCATTTGCCCCCATCCACCTCAGAATGGTCCCCAAGCAGCGTTCAAGGGTAGGAACAGCATCCACTGCAGTCGGAGAAAAGGAGAGGTAGAGCTGGGTGTCATCAGTGTACTGATGACAGTGAGCCCCACAACTCCGGATGACCTCACCTAGTGGCCTCATAAATATATTAAATAGCATTGGCGAGATGATCGACCCCTGCGGAACCCCACAATTGAGGATCCATGGGGTGGAAGTCATCTCACCAAGCTGCACTCTCTAGGGACGGTCCTCCAAGGAGGAACGGAGCCATGCCAAAGCGAGGCCACCGATCCCCAGCTTGGAGAGCCGCCCCAGGAGGATACCGTGGTCGACAGTATCAAAGGCCACTGAGATATCGAGGAGGACCAACAAGGACATATTGCCCCTTATGGCCTCCCTCAGGAGGTCATCCTGCAGGGCGACCAATGCTGTTTCTGTACCATGCCGCGACTGGAAGTCCGACTGGAACGGATCAAGGGCATCAGTTTTCTTTTAGATTTATAGATTTAGTCATTTTAACATTTCGTTCCCAAATTTGTGACCAGGCACTTAGTTCTATATTATGACCTATATTTTGAGCCCATTTTACCATGCAATACTTCACAATTTCATCTTCCATTTTTTGCTCCATGAAAGTATTATATAAACCTTTAATCAATTTTTCCTCTGAGTCCAGCAACCCCTTATCCAAAGGTATTTTGTCTTTCTGAAACCCTGTAGCTTTATCTTTTACAAATCTTGATTTCAACAAGTTTATCGACCACCAATCTAAGATAATACCTTGTTCTGCCAGTTCATCTTCGTTCTTTAGATTAAAATCACTATCTGATATCTCGGCATATCTCCCGTTTGTCCCTTGAGATGTTCTTGCCGGATCAGAGAACGCTTCTAATGGAGCTACCCATAATGGTATCTTTCTATAATGTTGTGCCTTAACTGTCTTCCAAACCCATAACAGAGCTCTCCTGATCAAATGTAAATTAAATGTTTTGCATTGCTTATCATCTTGGTACCATAGGTAGGCACGCCAGCCTAGCCTTAAATCATGCCCCTCAGTTTTTAAAAGTCTCCCATTTTGTAGAATAACCCATTCCCTCACCCAGGACAGAGCTGCTGCTCTGTAATAAGGTACCGTGTATTGTTAACCAATATAGGCAACATACTTCTTCAGTCAACTACTGCTCTGTCCAGCAGGGGACTAGTAAAAATATTTGTGAACTAGTCCTGTTTTAAAGTACTGTCTTCTGTTCATCTGTATTAGAACGTGCCTGGAATCCACAGATGCTGAGAGTAGTGCCCTTAATTTCGGTCCCACTATAAACCTTTACTACAAGAATTAAAAGACATAAAGAGCCCTGTTTAGCTGTGCGTGAAAACTATGTATTGTACTAGCCTCAACCCACTCATCTTTGTTTTCAACATGGAAAAGCAACAGGGAAGGGAAGGCTATTGTACATGGGTACAGAATCACATTTGCCAGAATCCATTTGCTGATTTATCTCGTTGTCTGGCAGTGAGAAACTTTCTCTGTTGTGTGTTTTGTTTTATTTTATTTTATTTTTTGCCCCTTCCCTGGATTTCCCCCCCTCTGCTTTGTTGGGAAAGGATCAAACATGAAAAGGGGAGCTGCCTCATTTATATAACATGATGCTAAGCTGCAGGTGGGAACAGTTGAGTAGCAAGCGCTGATTGTTGCTCATACACAACAAGGCAGGGTTCTAAGCTTGTCAGGTCTTGAAAATTCGCCCATGCTCAAAATTGCTGGGATGAGTGATTTCTGTATTCTCTGGGAGTCCCTATGTTCACAGAAGTACCTATTTTTCTAAATTAAAGAGAAAATGTTTTAATACATGCACACACAGAAACATTCCCATGGCTCTGTGAACTCAACACCTATACAATGATGACATCATAGAGATAAAGGACATTTAGACTAAAACAACTCATTTTTTACAAAAGGATTTTCTGGGTTCACCACAGTAACTAATCTTTGTTGCAACCTTTTGTGGGGAGTTGCGTGCTGCTTTCTAATTACAGCTGTGCTGAAGTCTTATATCTCTGTATTGTTTTCCATGACTAATGATTATTTCCTCCCTGGGTGGGAAGAAGGGTCTAAAGAACCAGAAGTCAGCCAGATAATATGAGGCTGTCGGTTGCTTTGGGGTCAACTGGGCCATGGAATGGTTGAAAGTACAAGTCAGAAGGAGATGTAAAAGGGAAATAAGGCAGGGGACGGAGTTCAGCTTTTGACAGTGAGCATTAAGATTGGGAATGGGGGAGGGAGAAATATACACCCTGAACTTAATTCCTTGTGCTTTCACTTCTGTGAAGTAAAATTCCAGTCACATGTTTTGGTATATTCAAGGATTAAAAAAAAAAAGCTACTGACCTGTCACAAGCCCCTCACTGATTACTGTAAGGATTATATGGCCCTATTATCCCAATGGAGCTCTGAATTGAGTAATTCATTCTGCAGATCTAAACTTCTATAATTTCCCTTGGATACTCTTAGAGGTGGAAAGTATCCAATTCCAGTCTTAAACTGCTCTCTTGCTTTCTCTGTACATGTGTGTTCCTCCCTGCCCTCTGGTGTTAAAATATTTGCCAAGTTTGCCATAAGTAATGCTGCTGTTCTGTGGTGAGGCTAATTATTTTGATTACACATGTAGCCAAATTTCCTGAGTTGTAAACTAATGTTTAAGAAATAGCATTCAGTTAGATGAAGTGATATAGCTAATATGTTTAATGAGGAGGTTCATGTTCTACCTGTTGTTACCAGGCCAAAAAGTGCTTGAAACACTGAGGAAAATCCCAATGTCCCAAACAGCCTCCAGTATGATTCTCTTGCAGTTTCTTCTTCCGGCATCTACTTTGTATAGGAAGATTTAATGCTCTTGGATAGTTCTACTTCAAAATGTTCTTTATTACATTTTTAAGTCATCCAGCAACCAGAGTTCTTTAGGTGGTATACGAATTAAAGTTGAAATACAAAGTAGCAATAAAGCAAACAAAACCAAAACAATTCAGATAAAAGCAAGATACAACCAACGTGAGTGCATAAGAAGACCTGAAGTAAAACCAGCAGTAGGGATAAAATGGTGCAAAGTTTGAAAGAATCTTCACTTGGTAGTAGTTGGCAGGGCACCTTCTGATGAGTACTCCACATTCAGGCAGGGTATCCAGAGATAAGCCCCAAATGACATCATTAGGTAGGGTAAAGAAAGATGGTACTTCAAATAATCTGGCTCCAACTATTTAGAGTTTTAAAGATTTAACCCAACACTTTGAATTGGAAAGAGATTAGTAGCTACTGGTATGAAGTAATCATAGTCTGTCAGTCCCAATTAACACTTTAGCCATCTTCTTTCATACTTCAAAGGCAGCCACATATATACAGCAATAATTTTTTTCAGATTTTCTCAGTTCATACTGTCACAGCTAATTGTTATATGGAAGGAAGAGAAACTCTTGAAACCAGTGTTTCTATTCATTTGTCAGCCTAATTTGCTGTTATATAGCCCAAATCATTCACTGCTTTTTGTAGCCCATGCACACCTCCAGTTCCAACAGACAGCTTATCATGACTCTCCAACAGTTAAGATTATAGCCTGAAATTTCTCCAGAATTACACTTCACCAACAGTAAAGTACAGAATGTAATGAATAGGTAAATAAAGATGAATAATAAGCATTCGAATGAAGGTAACCTAAATGAGGCAGGTACTGCACACTACATTCAGACAGCAGCTGTAGGAATACAAACTATTATTAAGTACATGGGATTCTTGGCCAGTAGAAAGAGGCAATAAAAGCACTCTGTGGCAGTCCATTAGGACTCATATGAACAATTGCTCTCTGTCTGGGTTTTGAGTCTGTACTGCAGGAAGTAGATTATAGCATTTTTCCTATAACAGGAAAGAATGCCCAGATAGCTATAAAAAGTTTTAGGTTCCTTTAGCATAGGGTGAGAGGATGTATTTTAACATGGTTTTAAAGGAACTTTTGTTCACCGTCAACAAACTGAAGCTGTTCAAACCAGGTAGGATATACGATGTTGTTTTAAATACTTCACTGGCTGGTTTAGGCATTTCAAAAGGTAGACTGATTGTAATTATGCAAAAAAGGCAACAGAAATTAGATGTTTTAAAGACTGGAGGATAATGTTCTGATTAAAAAAAACCTCTTGAAAATATAGTAATTAGAGTATACAAGCAGCTGTGTATTTAGCACCATGTGGCTAGGTTTTAAAATTGTTTAACTAAAGATGTTCCAAGTAACCATGTAAGCTAAAAGAAAAATCCACATTCTTAAATGTTAAAATTAATGCTTAGAAGGCCAATCGCAAATTTCACAGTCCAGAACCCAGAAGTTTTTAATCTAAGTTTATCAAGATCATACATACATTCACAACTTGGGAATTATAGTTTAGGTTTAATAGCAGCTAATTTCGAGATTTGCTTGATTTGAGTGATATACAGTGACAATCTAATATTCCATTGTTCTTGCTGTAGCTAAGCGCAGGGGCATTGCGTTATTTGGTAACTAGAATATATTCTTGTCTCTTTCTTAATGCAACATATTGCTTTCTGTGTTGGAAAAAAAATCTAATAGCACTAGAGGGCATTATATCAACCTAGGCAAAACTAAATTGTTTATCAGCCTCTCCCTTGGTGTATATGCTGTTGCAGATCAGTAAAATATTTTGATCAGGCAGGCAGGCATTTAAAAACTGTTAACATAAAATGCATGGGCACTTAGCTTGGGGCATGTGTAACTTACTCCCCTCCCTGTGTCAGCATGTTTAGCATGAATAGTGAGAGGGAGCCTACTTAGCACACACAACACTCGAAGAAGGCAGGGTTCAAACCTATCTAAAAGACCTTGATTGAAAAAGCCCTACCTGAAGCTCACTGTATTGGATAATTACTGTCCAGTCTCCAGTACTCTCATTCATGCATCAGGTGCTAGACCAGGCGTGGCTGTTAGCTCCAGGGATCCCTGGATTAGACAACCATCTAGATCCATTTAAGTCTGGCTTCAGACTTGACTATAGAACACAAACAGCTTTGCTCACCATGGTAAACAACATATACTAGGATTTGGATGGGGAATTCTTCCCTGTTTGTTCTACTGGACCTCTTGGTAACTTTTGATACCATCCTTCTGAGCTGCCTCTGAAAGACTGGATTTGGGAGGCACCTTACCACTAGGGCTTTGATTCTTTGTGGAGGAACAAGTTTAAAAAAATATGGTGGGGGGATTCCTGTTCAGTGCCATGGCTCTTGGCCTCTTTCTTTTACCAGGGCTTTTTCTTATTCTCCATGCTATTTCACATTTATGTGAAACTACTAGGAGAGCTCATCCAGAGGTCTAGAGTTTGGTACTCTCAGTATGCTGATGACAACCAGCTGTGTTTCTTCTTTCCATTTGATCCAAGAAAGCTCTTTTAGATCTCTGCGAGTATCTGGTATCAGTAATGATGACTTGGATGAAGGTGTCACCCAGATGACACACAAGTTGAAAAACAATTTAGGGGGATAGGGATCTGTCCTGTTTTAGATAAGGCTACATTCTCCCTGAAAATGCCGGGTTGCAGACTGGGTGTGCTCCTGGATCAGTCTTGAATCTGGATTCCCAGATGTTTTTTGGGAAATAAAGCTAGAACAACTGCTCTGTTCCTGGAGATGTCTGATCTGTCCATAATAACGCATGGTTACCTCCCTTTTGGATTACTGTCAGGTGCTCTACATTGGGCTGCCTCTGCAAAGTTCAGCCGATCCAAAATGCTGTTGCCAGACAGTTAACCAGAGACTGTTAGAAGAAACATATAGCTCCCCTGTTCCAACAGCTCCATTGGTTGTTCCCAGGCAAAAGTCAATGTGCTGGTTGTGACATAGGAAGTCCTCGATGACTTGGGCCTGAGCTATCTAAAAGACGGTATATTCTCATACAGGTAGGCTCTGAGATCTGGAGGAGAGGTCCTTCTCTTGGTCCTGCTATGCTTAGAGGCATACATGGTAAGGACACAAGAGAGAACTTTCTCAGTGGCTCTTTCTAATTTTGGAACTCCCTTCAAAAAGGGCTAAGCGGCCTGTCTTCCTGTTGTCTTTTTACTGGCTTGCAAAACCCAGTCCTTGGGTAGCTGACAGACCAAGGACCAGAATTTCAACACATGTGCTGATTTCTTTTAATTTTAATATGATTTGGCATGAGGTGTGTGGAGTGTAGCCCTCTTCATCCAATGTGTCTGATAAACTGTGGTGTAACCCAAACAAGAGATGCCTAATAAAACCTGTGTTTAAGTACCACAGGATTCTATTTTGTTACTGTTTCAACAGCCAAGCATACAGTAGGCCTCCCTTGGACATTTAAGTTAAGTTTTAAATTTCCCAGTAGGGATTGTATTCACTGCAGGTTCTCTCTAATTGAAAAGCTATGCAGCTGGCACAAGTGAAGGTATTCTGTTTCATTGTGAGATACCATTGTTTCTTGTTTTGAGCTCTTGAAATATTATTGAACCGATTTGTTCATACTTGTTTCTCCTCTTGGCAGGACACTTGCTCTTTAGCAATCAAGACTGTGCTGAGACAACTCCAGAAGAAGCAGAACTGTGCATTTTGGAGTCCTCTGATGAGGGTGATAAAACAAGCAAGGTATGAAATTTTCATTTCCACATTGTAATTGGCTGAATCTCTGCAGACTCAAAGCTAGCCTGTTGACTTCACAGCTGTGTATGATTATGGCATCTCTTGTTTTTTGAACATTCATGTGAATCACATTTTTGAAGGTGTTTGCAAATTATATAGAATGAGCCCAGTTACTGCCTTGGTTACAGCCCATCACCGCCTGCTGAGCCCTGTAGTCTCTCTTTACCATTCTTGGGTGCACAAGCTGTTGTGTGATAGCAATGATTTTGAATCTCAAACACTGGAGTTTGTGCTGTCCTTTCTGTTATGTCTGAGCCTGTTTGAACAAATGTGCCACACTCTCTGTTTCTTTTTTCCTCACCTCTCTCTCTCTCACACACACACACACACACACGCACACACACACACACACACACACACACACACACACACACACTCTTCACTGATAATTCTTCGTATACGAGTTGTAGTTTTTTTAAACTGGTAGCACAATTTTCATCTGAAGTATTTCAGGCAATCTACCTTTGACTGAAGTGAAACTGAATAATTATGTTAAACTGGATGAACAAATGGATTACTAATTGCTGCACATTAGTATATGAGTTTGCCGGGTCTTGGTTGGGAGTGGTGGTGCTAGCTTTCTCTGTGATTGACACTTTGTGGAAATGAGTTTTCTTTGACATTTCATGAGTAAAAAATGCAATGTGACTTTAAAAGGGTAGAGTCTTTAGCTGATGCATAAATAAATCCTAAATATCCTTTGAGGGGGTACTTTAATTTTGAATCTCAATTCATACTGAAAGTTTGTCATCATTAACAGAAGATGGGAAGCTGCACTTGACATCTGTACTCATGGCAAAATAAATATGTGTGCTTCTGTCCTATAGCTTCATACATGTAGAATGCATGGCACATCCTGTTTGAGAATTATGAAAGGGATTTATCTTGGGGGATCTAACTCTGAGTCACTAACTAATCCACAAATTATGTTGTTAGGGTATCATGGGGGAAAGGAAGGAAAAGGGTCTTGGCTGCTGATTTCCTGACCTTTTGTTGTACAGGTCCATAGCTCTTCCTTTGATAGCTATTACTTGACAGTGGAAATCAGCTAAGCAGAAGATATTCCCAGGCTAGAAGCAGCTGCAAAGCTCACATCAGCTTTTGAAGCTCAGATACAGAGCTTGTATGCCATGCAGAAAGCTGTTGTGAAGTTTGTAGTCTGGTTTCTTGTGGAACGGATTGTGGTAAGTAAAGATGAGCTTTTCTGTTAAAAAAGAAAGAAAGGCAGTAATAATAAATCTTGATGTATGTAGACCTTAAAATTAAGTATAATCTATAATGGATTTGTATGCAGTTGGAGAGGTGTGCATCACTTTTAGCATTAAGTACTACTTGAAATAGATTGCTAAATTACTATTGATGCTAGTGTTCCATCTAGATGCTTAGATCCTTGCAGAGACTGCAGTGAGCTGTGCCCTAGCGCAACTGACAGTTCTTGTTTTCAGTTGAATTTGTCTTATATAAAGGTGCATTTTAAGGTTAATGAATATGCAAATTGAGAAAAAGAAGTTTAATGATTTGTCAACAAAACATAGCACATTAATGAACAGCTTGCTTCAACTAGCTGAGTAATTAATAGTCACAAAGCTTAAACGGACTACCTTTTAAAGCATTTTTATCCTTAAGTAGAAGGGTAGTTTGAGAAAAAGAAAATTAATTCAGCATTTCATGAAGTACAAATATTCTTATGTCATATGCTCTTAAGAACTGCTGGATAGCTCAGTGGTTCAGGTATGGGTTCAGTTCCCCATTATGCCTCCTTGACAGGGGCTGGACTTGATGATCTATAGCAGCAATGGCAAACCTATGCCACGTGTGCCACAGCTGGCACGCAGAGCCCTCTCTGTGGGCATGCGAGCCATGCCGATGCCGCCGGCCAGGGGCAGGGCATGTGTTCGAGCTCATGCTGACGCCTTGCCCCCCCCCCCCCCCCCGCTGAAAGGGAGCCCGCAAGTGGCGCTGGAGGCGGTGATCAGGCGGCGGCAGCAGGAGGTGACAGAGGTGAAGGAGGAGCTGTGCCTGGCTGCCCCTAGGTGCACATCGTGGCTGCTCATTGACTGCGGCTCCAGCCTCGCAGGAGAGCGTGTGAGCGGGGCGGAGTGCAGCACAGGAAGCCTGGGCAAAGGCCCTGCCTATGTTTGGGGTGGTGGTGGGGAAAGGTGCCCCCTGGCCGCCCTCCGGAGGACACGCCATATTGGCTGTTTGAAATAAATAAGTTGGTTTTGTGTTGCAGTTTGGGCACTCGGGCTCAAAAAGTTTCTCCATCACTGATCTATAGGATCCCTTCCAGCTCTGCAGTTCTAAGATTATTATTATTATTAATAGCATATTTTGTTTAGTTTGAAAGAGAAACAGAATTTTAATTTCATTTTAAAAATCTATATTAAGGATATGTGTTACTGTAGAGCAGCCATTCTCAGTGGGGACCATATGGCCCCCTGGGGGCCCCTGGCATATTTGAAAGGGGCCACAGACTGGAAACAATTCTTCACACACCACCTTATAAGGTTTGTTTTGTGACTTATATGATCCTGATTCAGCCTATATTTCTTTCATATTGTGTTTATGGCTGTGACCAAAAAAAGGTTGGGAATGGCTGCTTTAGAGAATTTACTTAAGAGTTGCAACTATATTTAGCCATTGACTAATTAGGTACCAAATAGTTTCTGTATAATGTTATATTATGCAGGGCCATTTAGCAATGTTCCAGAGTTTGCCCCCACCCCTGGTCTTCTTTCAGGTTGAGAGGGCCTCCCTCCTCCATTCTGTCTTCCATAAATGAACCAGACAGAGATTGAACTCTAATGGGCTTTATTAAACTTGGACCATAACAATGAACATGGAAAATAGGGATAAACTCAAATCAGTTAAATTTGAAGTTTCTCCAGCACCACCTTCCTCCACCAAGTCTTAGCTATTGTCTCCTGCTTTGCCTCTTTTAATTCAGTCTTCACTTGCAGTTGTTTGATGTGGTTTGGAAGGACAAGATAGGGAAGGAGTGGCACAACAAGGATAGCTTATAACACCACATTCGGAAGAAGCCTGCTTTCCCCCTTTCGAGAAACTGTTGGGAAATGATGGTTCATCGTCTTTGCCAGCTTGGAGGGGATTCAGCCAGGTTTCTGGCTCAGTGACAGAAAATCTCATATTTTCATTCGTAAAAGTCAGTTTAGCTCTATCTAGCCAATTTAGATTAACTGTAATTGCAGTGGCATTCATCACATGCTCGGTTTGCTTTATGGGAGAAATAACCTGCAAAAATCTGAATCTAATGGTTTATTAATTATTATGGACTGAATAAACAAAGAGATGTTCCTAATTTACTTTTCAATGTGTGCACTTTTACTTTTTGAAGACATTGGCCAGAACTCTTTTGATTTTAATATAGATACCGTGTTTCCCCAAAAATAAGACAGGGTCTTATATTAATTTTTGCTCCAAAAATGCATTATGGCTTATTTTCAGGGGATGTTTTATTTTTTTCAAGTACAACAATCTATATTTATTCAACTACAGTCGTTGCTGCACAATGGTGGAGGGTGGGGTTTCACTTAACGGGGCTTATTTTGGGGGTAGGGCTTGTATTACGAGCATCCTGAAAAAATCATACTAGGGCTTATTTTCAGGTTAGGTCTTATTTTCGGGGAAACAGAGTAGATGTTTAATTGTTTTTAGTATAATTTCTTATGGTGTTTTTAACTGTGATTATTACACACATTTAATCATTTGTGAGCTGCCTTGGATCCCCTGTGGGGAGAAAGGTGGCCAATCAATCAAGGCCAAATGCTTTTGCTTAGCATAGTAAATCACAATAGAGTAGGCCCATTGAATCAATTGGTGAGTTAACTCCTCCATATGTTCCTTTGATTCAAATTGGCCTACTCTAACTGGGACTTTAGCATAGTAAACTGAAGTTGGAGTAGGCCCATTTGAATTAATGGAACTTATGGAGGAGTTGACTCAACTAAATCCCCATTGATTCAGTGGACCCACTCTAGTGCTATTTGCTAGGCTAAGCAAAATTATTTTGTCTAGTTATCAAGTTGCCACAAATATTCCTCATTATGCACTAGTTGATGCACATTTTGGAATATAAGTGGTGACTTGTTAACTAACAGTAGTTCCCTGCTGTGCTTTACACCACCACACTTATCCTAGTATAAGTAATCAGTAGGATTTTAGCCAACAGCCATATTCATCCTTTCTTAAAGTGCACATTCTTGACTTGTAATGAGGAGAGTACATTAGCCCTGCTTCCTCTGTCATCTCATTCAGCACACAAAAGCAACAATCTGAAGAGCTGAAGTTTTTTCTATCTGTGTAGACTCTCTGTGAGAGCCAGAACCTCAGTTTTTTGATGCTATTATGAATATGGGGAACCTTCTTGGGTAAAGCAGTCTCTCCCTTTTCATATTGTCATCTTCAAATGTTGCAAGTGATGACATAAAGGGTGGAGTTGTCATGCTTCCCTCATTGAGTGTAGAGATCACATATTTTAAGAATGACTAATTGGGGTTTTGTTTATGAGATGGGGAGCTCTTTTCTCCATTATTTAATGCTTTTCTCTCTGAGGAAGCCCTAGTAATCAGAATAAGTTGAAAAGTCTGTTTGTTTATTAAATTACTGAATATCTCTTATTATATATTTAAAAAGTACCGTTATCTTGCATAGCTGTTGTAACGTACTGAAACTCAGCAACACTGGTCTTCTGTGCAAGGAGGCACAGTCTTGAGTTTACAAGAGCTGAGCAGGGCTGTTGGGGACAGGACATTTTGGAGGTCATTCATTCATTCATGGGGTCACCATAAGTTGGAGATGACTTGACAGCAGGTAACAACAAATGTGAACCACGCTTCATTCATGCTGTTATTCTGATCAAGAAAGCATTGTGCAACCTTCATATGATAAAATGGAGACAAAAGGTGCAAAAATTTATTTCTTATATGCATTCTTTGCCATTTCAAGTCCTCTAGTGATACTGGGTCCAATAGTAAACAGAAGTGTTTTTGATAAATGATGTTTGGGAGGCAAGCTAAGCAAAATGTGACAATTGGTATTTGTTTCCTTTCTTCTAAATTAAACCAGCTGTCTCTCTAAATTGAAATTAATCAGCTTGTGGTTATCCCACAGAGTAATGATTTTTGTATAGTTTTTCAAACACTGAAGTATTTTCAACTCACGTTTTCTTTATTTTTAGGAGTAATCAATACATGTTAAGATGCATGACCTTGCACACAATCAATAATACTAGTATGATTTTAAAAATAGAAGAATCTGTCACCCACTATTTCGTTAAAGCTGCTGGCTTTAAAAGGTCTTTAATTGACAAGCTGCTTTATTTCTTGACGTTTTAATATTCTTGTGCAGTACAAGTTGTAGCCAATCAGCGCTCCCAAGCCACAGGCAATAGACGCTTATTTTCCACAGGGGATTTTGCGTCTTCCTTTCAAGTTTAAGCTGTCCTTGTTTGAGTTCTTTTCCAAAAGCCCCTTGAAAGGAAGAATTAAGAACTGACTCTACAGCTTAAAACTGAGAATTTCATTCTCATTGACCGTTGAGCATGTGAGATCTGAAGAGGAATACAAGAGAAATACAGTTGCTGTTCTTTCTCATTTACACGCAGGAAGGTATCCAGCAGCTCGGAGCTTGGAATACTATGGCTTGGAATGACAACATTGGTTTTGTTTTTTGTGGAGGGGTGTTTTTTTTGGCCTGGCTAAGTAGGTCAAGAAATCTGGATTTGGTTCTTTGTTTCGATTGCTTAAAATGGCGAATAATGGAATTATCAGTGTAATAGCATTTTGATGATGTCAGTTCGTTGGAGAGTTAAACGTAATCCCAGAAATGAAGGCACTGAGAGAGCTTCTGATTCTCTTCGGCATATGCTTCATTTGGTGAGACCTACCATATAACACAGATAATGAGAAAATGCTATATTGCACTTGAAAACAATATGGGAAGACGATTTCAAAGAAGATTCTTGCTTTGAATATGCAGATTCTGGGTCAGCAGGGTATTACACAAATAGACGTGGCGGAACTTTGTTTATCCAGCTAAAACATTAAGCAATTAGTTGGATTTTATATTCAGTTGTTTTATAGTTGAATGAAGCAGAATCATTTATGAACGTCCTTGCTATATAGCTAAGCATTATCTTTAATGTCATGCTATTGTGTTCTTACAGTATGCTAGAGGGTCATATCTTCTTTTACCTGAATTTAACTGTAGGTAGTTTTTCTGAAAAAAGAAAAGGGTATATAAAAATTTCTGAACTAATAGGCTGGTACTTTTCATGATGCAGACATGAACAAGTTCTGATTGTAAATCTGTTTAAGACCTGCATTTGTGTTTTGTTATTTTGTATGTAGAATGTCTCTACTGTTTATGGCTTTTATATGTGACTAGCACATTTTGCACAATCCTGGTGGTCCTTCCCTGAGCAATCACAGTTGCACAAGCTGTGGAGACTGTCTCTTCGTCTCTTGTGGCAATGCTGGTTCACTCTGAGGGCATGTTCTACACAGTTCCTCCTAAGTTATAAGCCTTCTGGCAGACCTTCATATCACTAAGGAAGGCTGAACACCAGGCTTGTTTTCCTTATCATTCTTTCCTTTCCTTTCAGTTGTAAAGAGGCGTAGTACTGCCAGTTGTTCCTGATGCAGTGCTGCTTGTGTCTGTGGGGAATAAGGGGTGGGTGGAGACACAAATGTAGATGACAGTGTTTTGATTGGGTTTTAATAGACTGACTGGAAGCACTGAAAGTCTGAATGACTTCCAAAGTAAACATATTATGTATACTTGTTTTATCACATGCATTTCTTGTCTTTAAATTTATTAGTGTTTCACAAAAGGAAAATGAATTCAAGGCCTGAAATAGGATTATAAAGTTGTTTGTTTGTTTGCTTTTTTGCTTTGTAGCTCAGTGAGAAATAAAATTCACAATCAAATATAAATATAGAAGGACCAGAGGTGGGTGAACCTGACTGTGTATTATGCACACCCATCAGTTATAATGAAAAGCAGGGTTCTCTCAAGCTATGTAACTTGTACTGGATCAAAGAAGCAATCTTCGCTTTCTGGTAACAGTGGGTAAATCTCTGCAAGAGCAGGAAGGGGGTCCTAAAATTACTCACTGCTCATGCATTTTATGTATTTATTCTCTTGATTTTAGCCTGTTGATTTTATGTCTCAGTATTTTTTATCTACTACTTGCAAAGACACATGGCTAATGCAAATAAAGAATACTACTACCACTACTACATCAGTCAGTGCTCAAGTTTCTGAGTAAAAGCAGTTGAGCATGTCTTTCTTTGCCAGAATCCTTAGGAAGGGGCTCTCGACAATCAACATGGTTCATGCTAATAAGCAAATATAATGCTAAACATTTTCCTAATCATTCAGCTTCTGTTGCTCTGCAAGGAGCAAAAATGTTTCTGTCTTAAAGGTTGTATCACTTGTCTAATGGCTCTTCAGAGCTGGGGGCATAATCATGCACACTTCTTCTGTCTTTATTTTCTCTACTTTCCCCTAAGGCTTCATTACTTTTTTCAATTCAGTTTAACTCAGTGGCTGGAATCCTATTACATTTTTACACCACTGCAACCAACGTTCCCTCTAATTTTTGTTCCTACTTCACAGGAGCCTCGCCCTGTGTGTGTGCGGAGGGCAGGGCTTCATCTGAAATGGGAAGTAAAGAAATCAGCTGCCAGCTGCTCATGAGCAGCCCCGGTGGAGCTCTGCACCCGCATGGATGCGCGCACCTTAGAGGGAACATTGACTGTAATACAATTGGTATAAATCTTGGTTTCAAATTGTCACAAGTTAGCATAGGCATTTGCTATTGAACATTGAGTTGCATGACCTAGCACACAACAGCAGATGCAATTCACCAGAGATTTATGCCTGTTGAATTAGTTGGATTTCTACCAGTATATTTACATATATATTATTTAGATTCAGTCAACTTTAATTGAGTGATTATATTTATTTTCTTCAAATAATTCCATTCCATCTCTATTAACTTGCACACACATGAATCACCAACCAGATTCAGCCCAGCGGCAGCAAAATCGGTTGAGGTACAGGGTTTGTGGGACCCAATGTAAAGCATCTTGGTTTATACGGTTGCCGCATGTCTGGTGCAGCACACTGGCTGTGTAGAATCTCATTGTTACTTTCAGGTGTCCCTCCCTTTCAGGCTTCACCATAGAATCTTTTACTTGTCAGGTTGTAGCTGCAAGCTTCGTTCCTCTACTTAATATTCTCAGTCAGCCTGCAGCCTAGGTTACTATTGTTTTTCCTAGATCTTTCAGCAGTTTTCAATGTCATTAACTATCTTGTAACCTTCTGAGTCACTTGGCAGGAATGCAACTAAGAGGTGTTATCATTCTAAACGAGTGTTTCCCAACCTTTTTTGAGTTGCAACCTCCTTTTATAAAACCACGTAACCTGTAACCCCTCCACCATATTTGCATAAAAATTATTTTTAATTGTACACCTTAACTATATTCTAACCTAATATATTAATATTAATATTAATATAATAATACATAATTATGTGGGGGTTGTAAATCTGCTTCTACCAGATAAAATTTGAGAAAGAAAAAATGTCAATACACTTTGTTATTTAGGGTGTGGAAATGACCCTTCCTTCATGCCTCCTCCCCACAAAAAAGCTGCCTCAGTGAAGAGCTGCTCCCCCTCAAATCCACATAAACACTTTCCCTACACTTCCCAAGCCCCACCTCCCTGGTTCTCCTCCCTCCCCTTTTTGCCCCTCTTGCCTTCCTCTTCCATGACTCAGGCAAGGCCCAAAGGGATCTCTCTGCCCAGGTCCCCTCTCCTTTCACTGCACCATCGTTGCCACCCCTGGAAGAGCAAGAGACTCCAGCGGAGTGAATGGTACTGCTGCCAACTTGGGCGTCAGCATTTCTGGCATGTACCATGGACTTGCTTCATTCAGGCCTCTTTGAATTGGGCTAAAGCTTGGGTCCAAAAGGCTGATGTCAGTCCTCCAAAGGTGGATGCGGAAGAACAAAGAGAAATGAGCAAGAGTGTCTGTTTTGGAGGGGGTAAGAGTAATATGCATGCATAAAAGGAAAGGGGTACAGAGATAACTAAGAACTCTAGGTTGCCTGCAATTCTGGTTCAGATTTAATTTATCTGTCTGTGGGCCAAGAGGATTAAAATGAAACAGCATTTTGTATACCATATTTAATATAATAAATATAAAAATAATTGCGACTAAAAACAACTGTGCCAACCCCCCCCCCCCAGAAAAAACGTTGTGACCCCCTTGGGTGTCTTGACCTCAGGTTGGGAACCCATGTTCTAGACCTTCCTGGATTGAGTCTTCTTCCTTGGCTTTTTTTTCTTTCTTCTAAAAGCAGAAGCAACTGTCTGTTTTAGGAAAGAAAAAGAAAAAAACCCAATAGCTTAGTTTTTTTGGGATTGAGGGCCACAGAAGTACTGGGGTTGCACTTGGGCCCTGGTGTGGTGGGGATGCGTGTGGTCCTTGGGCCTTGTTTTGCCCACCGCTGCTCTGAATGATTTGGACCAAGGATATCATGCAGCCCAGTAAACCCACTATTACATTAAACTTTTCTTTAAAGGCTGTACTGAATTGGCCCCCACCTTCTGAAGTAACAGGCACTGGGAACAAAGCTTTGACTTCCAAAATTGACCTCCATCCTGACTCTGGAATTCTGGAAGTCGTAGTGCAAAAAGGTATCTTTACCAGACTTTGTACAGCATGTGGCAGTGCAGGACGAGGCTTTTCTGAAAAGATGGCATTGAAATTGTAGAGCTTCTCCTTAGGCAGACATGCCTTCTTTTTGTGGTGTATAGGGAGGAAGGTGGGCTTTCTTTCCAGGGGGCTTTTAGGTTTCATCCGACAGGTTTGAAAATTGATTGAGTTGAATTTTATCAGTCATTATTTATTGGTTGTGGTTGCCTTTCTGTGGTGTGTTTAGTTTTGTATTTTGTTTATTATACGTTGTAAAATGCCTTACTGATTTTAAACAAGAGGGCAGGTTTTAATTAAAAAATGTAGCCTCCTTCATCATTTGAGCTGCACATATTTCAAACTCATATCCCTTCATGCATGAAAGTAGAATTGCAGTAGTTACTGACCTTACCAGGGGAAGGGAGGGAGATCTGAGGATTTTGATATATATTCAGAGATCATGTAGCTGATGAGGTTACATGCCCTTCCATCTGTGTAACCTTAGGCAAGCTACACAATCCAAGAGTGCCTCCAGAAGGATGGACTGGTGAACCATTTCTAAATACTTTAAACCTGGAAAATCCTGGGGTGATTGCTGTAAATCAGAGTCTACTTGATGACATATCATCATCATCTTCTTATTAAATACATTGGTGACATGTCATAAATACAGATCTGTGGAAATCCTTGGGAAATTAACGTTTCTTTTTAGCTCTGTGTTTGCAGCATTCAGGTGTTTGTAAGATCGAGTTTGTTAATTGAGGTTCTGATTCTTTTAATTAAAAGTTACAGTAATAAGATTGGAAATGGGCATTAAAAGACTGTAGGGAAAAATAACGATCATTTAATGGCCATTTAGCGCTTCCTCAGATACGGTCGCAAACAACTGTGAACAATTTTGTATCTTGCAATTGTAGCAAATCCTTAGGGGTAATTGGCATGGGAAGCTTAAGTCAGCTGTTTTACACATTTTGATACATGAATAACAGTTCTTCCCTGTCAAGTATAATCTCACATGAAATTTATGACATTATGCTGATGTAGCAGTTGGTAAACAGCATCCTAACCAACATTCAGGGCTATACTTATACTATATTTCACTTGTCTTGAGTGCTATACTACTTAAGAAATCATTCGCTTATAATTTGTGTAATCCAGAACAAATTTTCCTTTTTTCTGGCATTGATGCAATATTATGCTCTAGAAAACTACAGTAATTTAGGCCTCTTCAACCAGAAGAAAAATGCAATTGTAGCTCAAATTGAATGGTGCAGTAGAGCTAGGATCATGACACTGTTCTGCAAATAGTAACCAGTTATATGTTTTTTGTTAATTTCAAAGAGTACGGAACAGGTTGCTGCCTTTTGCCGCAGTCTTCATGAGATGAATCCATCAGACTCTAGTGTGACCCCTCAGGAATTTGCTGGACCTCAACAGACCACAAGACAACTAACTGATGCTGATAAACTGCGCAAGGTTATATGTGAACTCCTTGAAACAGAACGCACATATGTCAAGGTAAAATCATATGCCAAGAGAAATATTTAATAGTCATATTTAAAGATTTTTATATCTTAAAATAGTGATGGGGTACTTCCAAGAGCCCAGAGGTCTTTCTGAGAGCCCTCACCTGGAGTGCTGCACACCCTTTCTCATGCTTCTGCCCCTGAAAGCACTCTAAAAAGGGAGGACAAAAATACAAAGCATGACCCCTTGGGCCTTTGGGCACACCGTTTGCCAGGAGTAACCAGTTTTACCCCTTGAAGGCCCTTTTAGGCCTTAAAATGTACCTCATGACTTGTCTTGCCCTAAATTGATCTGCCACTTTTAGTTGCAGTGGAGGACACTGTCCTGTCATTTGTGCTGATGTAAGATTCATCTGGAAATGAGTAGGAAAAACCACTGGGCTAGTCAGGTATAATCTAAACCAAATCCCTTATGAATACACAGTGGAAGTGAAGAACAGATTTAAGGAACTAGATTTGGTGGACAGAGTGCCTGAAGAACTATGGATGGAGGCTCGTAACATTGTACAGGAGGCAGCAACAAAAACCATCCCAAAGAAAAGGAAATGCAAGAAAGCAAAGTGGCTGTCCAACGAGGCCTTACAAATAGCAGAGAAGAGAAGGGAAAGAAAATGCAAGGGAGATAGGGAAAGTTACAGAAAATTGAATGCAGACTTCCAAAGAATAGCAAGGAGAGACAAGAGGGCCTTCTTAAATGAACAGTGCAAAGAAATCGAGGAAAATAATAGAAAGGGAAAAGAGATCTGTTCAAGAAAATTGGAGATATTAAAGGAACATTTTGTACAAAGATGGACATGATAAAGGACAAGAATGGTAGGGACCTCACAGAAGCAGAAGACATCAAGAAGAGGTGGCAAGAATACACAGAGGAATTATACCACAAAGATATGGATGTCCCGGACAACCCAGATAGTGTGGTTGCTGACCTTGAGCCAGACATCCTGGAGAGCGAAGTCAAGTGGGCCTTAGAAAGCATGGCAAACAACAAGGCCAGTGGAGGTGATGGCATTCCAGCTGAACTATTTAAAATCTTAAAAGACAATGCTGTTAAGGTGCTACAATCAATATGCCAGCAAGTTTGGAAAACTCAGCAATGGCCAGAGGATTGGAAAAGATCAGTTTACATCCCAATCCCAAAGAAGGGCAGTGCCAAAGAATGCTCCAACTACCGTACAATTGCACTCATTTCACACGCTAGCAAGGTTATGCTCAAAATCCTACAAGGTAGACTTCAGCAGTATGTGGACCGAGAACTCCCAGAAGTACAAGCTGGATTTCGAAGGGGCAGAGGAACTAGAGACCAAATTGCTAACATGCACTGGATTATGGAGAAAGCCAGAGAGTTCCAGAAAAACATCTACTTCTGCTTCATTGACTATGCAAAAGCCTTTGACTTTGTGGACCACAACAAACTATGGCAAGTTCTTAAAGAAGTGGGAGTGCCTGACCACCTTATCTATCTCCTGAGAAATCGATATGTGGGACAGGAAGCAACGGTTAGAACTGGATAAGGAACAACTGATTGGTTCAAGATTGGGAAAGGAGTACGACAAGGCGGTATATTGTCTTCCTGCTTGTTTAACTTATATGCAGAATACATCATGTGAAAGGCTGGACTGGATGAATCCCAAGCCGGAATTAAGATTGCCGGAAGAAATATCAACAACCTCAGATATGCAGATGATACCACTCTGATGGCAGAAAGTGAGGAGGAATTAAAGAACTTCTTAATGAGGGTGAAAGAGGAGAGCGCCAAAAATGGTCTGAAGCTCAACATCAAAAAAACGAAGATCATGGCCACTGGTCCCATCACCTCCTGGCAAATAGAAGGGGAAGATATGGAGGCAGTGACAGATTTTACTTTCTTGGGCTCCATGATCACTGCAGATGGTGACAGCAGCCACAAAATTAAAAGACACCTGCTTCTTGGGAGGAAAGCGATGACAAACCTAGACAGCATCTTAAAAAGCAGAGACCTCACCTTGCCGACAAAGGTCCGCATAGTCAAAGCTATGGTTTTTCCAGTAGTGATGTATGGAAGTGAGAGCTGGACCATAAAGAAGGCTGACCACCGAAGAGTTGATGCTTTTGAATTGTGGTGCTGGAGGAGACTCTTGAGAGTCCCCTGGACTGCAAAGAGAACAAACCTATCCATTCTGAAGGAAATCAACCCTGAGTGCTCACTGGAAGGACAGATCCTGAAACTGAGGCTGCAATACTTTGGCCATCTCAAGAGAAGAGAAGACTCCCTGGAAAAGACCCTGATGTTTGGAAAGTGTGAGGGCAAGAGGAGAAGGGGACGACAGAGGACGAGATGGTTGGACAGTGTCATCGAAGCTACCAACATGAATTTGACCCAACTCCGGGAGGCAGTGGAAGACAGGAGGGCCTGGCGTGCTCTGGTCCATGGCGTCACGAAGAGTCGGACACGACTTAACGACTAAACAGCAACAACAAGATTCATCTGTTAGTGGAGCTCAGTTCCAGTTTTGGATAAATGGTGCGATGGGAAGTTATTGCCTTTTGCCTCAGACATCAAACTAGTAGCCCTGCCGGGCATATTTAGAAGCATGTATCTGCAACATTATAAACATACTGGACATTGCTTTAAGCCTCAGTGAATTGGATAGAAATAAAGATGTACATCTATGTCTATGTCTACGTTGGCTTGGGCATGTTGTGAGAATGGCTGACGGTCAGATTCCAAAAGATCTCCTGTATGGAGAATTAGTGCAGGGAAAACACCCCAGAGGGAGACCAGAGCTGCGATACAAGGATATCTGCAAGCAGGATCTGAAGGCCTTAGGAATGGACCTCAAGAGATAGGAAACGTTGACATCTTAGCGTTCAGCCTGGAGGCAGGCGGTGCAGCATGGCCTCTCCCAATTTGAAGAGACACTTGTTCAGCAGGCCAAGGCAAAGAGGCAGTCCCGAAACCAGCAAAATCAGGGAGCAGGACAGGGGACAAATTGTATTTGTCTTCAGTGTGGAAGGGATTGTCACTCTCGAATTGGCCTTCTCAGCCACACTAGATGCTGTTCCAAGTCCTCTATTTAGAGCACGTTACCATAGTCTCTTGAGACTGAAGGATGCCTACCTTAAAATGTACATTGCATATAAAATGGTATTTGTTCATGTTGTTTTAGAAAAAAAATAAACATAAGAACTGTCAGGCAGAATCAAGCCAATATTTCTGTTATAGATCATAGCCAAGATTCTGTTACAAATCGTAGCCAAGAGATGTCTTAGGGAAATTCCCAATGCATCATGTTTGCAGTGTCTTTATTTAATGCCTGACTGAAGATACTGTGAATATGTTTTACATTTGTAGTTTGTTGTTGAACCCTGGAGAAAATGCAACTAACATAATTGTTTACACTTTTCAGGACTTAAATTGTCTGATGGAGAGGTATTTGAAACCTCTACAGAAGGAAACGTTTCTCACTCAAGAAGAGGTATTGTATTTTCTTCAAGATACTACTTGTTGACGTTGGTTGACTGAAATAAAAAGAATTACTTTTAAACGAATTCCACTGGCTGCCAGTGTTTCAATCTGAAGTTGAGAAATACTTTTTAAAGATTTCCTTAAATGGATTGGGACCGACACACTTGAGGGAGCATCTCTCCCTGTATATTCCTCCTCTGTATCTCACCATTTGGAGTACAACACCATGTGGAGGCCTCAAAGGACTTTTTTCCCTGTATTGCTCTTCTGTGGATTCTAATAGATTGATTTTTCAGTGAAAGTAAGCCAGTGGTTAGTGAGAATTTTTAAGGGCAGACTTCCATGGAATGCTCGGCAGGATTCAAATTTTAGAATAAATAAAATGGCTGATAGAGATCTTCAAATTTAGGGGTTATATTTTGTCAGATATTTTAAGTGGGATAAATAATTTTAATCAATTTCCAAAAATATTTTTTGTTATCAGCTTGATGTTCTTTTTGGAAATTTGACTGAAATGGTGGCATTTCAAGTAGAATTTCTGAAAACCCTTGAAGATGGCGTGAGATTGATTCCGGATCTGGAAAAGCTTGAAAGGGTTGACCAGTTTAAAGTGAGTCTTTAAGTTTTTGCTTTAGATCTGTAAACATTTGCTTAACATTTGGTTCTACTACAGTAATAATCAGAACAGCTCATTTCACAACTTTTTGAATCTGTCACTCCTCTTTGTTTTGCACTTCATTTGCTTGGCAAGATTTTAAAGAAAGCATCTCATTCTGAAAGCTCAAACTCTTACAGCACTTCTATCGTTAGTCTATGGATAGCTGCAGTACCTGTGAAAACTTGTAAGATGCTGTATGTCCAATTTCCTAACTGGATTTTCATCAGAGAAGAGCTAGTAACAAAAGTACAGCGGACCCTGGTTCAGACAAGCCTAACATACCTCTTCGTAGGAAATCTTTGGAGGATACATCTGAACTGGAAACTACATTGTTTTACCTCCTGATGAACAAGAAAACAGCTTGCTTATCCTTCTCTGTTCTGTTCCCAAGACTTAGTTGCCATCTGAGGGAAGAGCAGGGAGTAACCTAGCAAAAAACATACTGAAACCAAATGGTAAAGGATTGTTGTCGGACCCTTTTACAAATTGCTTAAGCACTTGTGACATTACTGTAGGCCAATGTATGCACATTTATGTACCTGATTCATTCCAAGTTAAATAGATATTATTCTCTTCTATGTCTTGCTTCCATGTGACCTCAGGATTGTTTGGTATATGATCCCCGGGTGTGTGTTTCCTATAGCACTGTTCGTTGAATAAATAATGCCGTTATGTCTGCAGTCATCTCTGTCCTTGTTTAAGTCTCTGCAAGTGGCAGCGGATGCTCTGATGCTCTGTAAGCTTATCCAGAAATCTTTCTCTAAACCAGCTTAGAGGGAGGAGGGCAACCTATGCTGGGATAAGTTTCCCCTACAAAAAATTAAAAGGCCCTCCTGTTTCTGAAGGGAAGAAAAGTACAGAACAATTTTCTTCCAATCTCTCGGTGTCGCATGGTTAAAGCTTTAGAGACCCTATCTACAGAGTGGAAGGAGTTTTGTTTTGCTTTTCATTCAAAGGACAATGATTATCAGTCAACGTGAGTGCAGAGCCACTGTTTCTAGTTTTATAGAAGGGGGCAGCTCAGTCACTAGCCAGAGTGAGGCAGCTGCTTCAGACAGTGGCGTGCTTGGGACAGCAGCAAAGCCATCTTCACACACTCACTGCTGCCGGCTCCCTTGGTGCCCATGTCATAGATCCACAAGGGTAGGAAGTGGATGAAGACGGCAGCACTGTATTGTTTGTAATCACTGCTAACTACTTGGTTGCCTTTGAAGCATGGGCAGCTGTTTGCCTAAGGCCTAGGCCTTTTGAGAACAAGGCTTTGTAGGAGGTGGCTTCCATATATATATATTATTAACACAATCAACAGTTAATTAAAACAAATTGATTAACAGTTAGAATTATTATACAAATGGAAAACTTATATATATAAGTTTTCCATTTGTATAATAATTCTAACTGTTAATCAATTTGTTTTAATTAACTGTTGATTGTGTTAATAATGGAGAGAGATCCCTTAATTTAAGTTCTGGTTACAACAACCTTGCCTGTATGAGTGAAAGGGCCACTAGGACCTCTATTGTAATAGATAATGTAAAAGAATATTTTTCTAAATTTTGCCATCTGAATACAGGATAGTGTTTTCAACACTCATACAATCTCAGCATTGCTTGTACATTCTTCTTTTTTTTAATATTCTGATTTTACATTCTCTTGATCCTAGAAAGTGTTGTTTTCATTGGGTGGCTCCTTCCTTTATTATGCTGACCGTTTCAAGCTATACAGTGCCTTCTGCGCCAGCCACACAAAGGTTCCAAAAGTTCTTGTAAAAGGTAAGAGTTTTCTCTGCACTTATGTCTACACACCCCTGGACAACCTTTCCAACTGCTATTATAATGTTTTCAAGCCTTAAAAGCTTGTTTAGCAAAATATATGGCTGGGTGATACTGGATGGCTCAAAACTTTGGTGATCATATAGTCACAAAATCAAAAGAGAGGACTTAGAATGACATTGTTTAAAAGGTTGGAACGGAAGAGCTTGCAATTTGAAGCATTCTCTACATTGTTGCATTTTCAATTGATTACCAAACACTCACTGCATAAATAAACTTTGCATAGACCCAGTTCAAGGATACGAATGTAGTTCTGTCTGAAGTGTGTGTCTATCCTTGCTTTGCCACAACTATTGTCAATGTATGTGTTTGAGTTCAAGAGAATCCATACATATTTAAATAACTCCCAATGAATAGTTAACACAAAGTAGCTCCATGTAGATTCTGAAGTGCTGCCTGTTTTATGTTTGATGTCATGGGAAACTAATTCAAATCAAATAAAAGAAGAACTGGATTTACAATCCAAGAAATCTTTGAATGTCATTGTCAGTGTGCTTACTTTTTGTTATATGTAACTCAACTTGCAGCTGGCTGGATAGCTCAGTGAGTTAGGTATCTGGCTGTGGAGCCAGAGGTTGAGAGTTCAATTCCCCACTGTGCCTCCTGCAAGTAGAGCCAACCTGTGTGGCCTGGTGGGTAAGCTGCGCAGTTCCAGGGTGACCTAGAAGAAGGGAGTGGTAAATCACTGCTGAGTATTCTCTACCTGGAAAACCTTGGAAAAGGGTCACCATAAGCCAGAATTGACTTGATAGCACATTAAAAACAAACAAAAACAAAACAAAAAAAAACCCCACCACAACTTACCATGCAAACCCATATGTGTAATTCCCTGAATACCTGGATAAATTCAATTGTTGTTTGGTCTGTTAAGCCCTTCAGAACAACTTGTCTAGGTTTATTACTAAGTTGAAGGGTTGCATGATTCCTTCCTTCTAAAAATATAATATTGGAATTTAAGAAATGTGTATATGATCATTGCTTTAATTTCACATGCAAACAAAATAATGCTCAGGGTGCTACAGCAGACTTTTAGCCCAAATGGAGTGAGAAATGCCTGATGTTCAGGATGAATTTCAAAAAGAGAGACACTAGAGATCATATATTTTGGTTACTGGAAATTACTAAAGAATTTTAGAAGAAGATTACTCTATGCTCTATAGATTGCAACAAAGCCTTTGTCTGTGTGGATCATGAAAAGCTACAGAATGTTCTATCAACACTTGATTGTTCTCACATGCAACCTATACTCTGGACGAAAAGTTACCATTAGAACAGAATATGGAAAAACAGAATGGTTTCCCATACAAAAAGAAGTGTATTTTATCGCCATATCACTTCAGTCTGTGTGCAGAACATATCATACAGAATTTGGGGCTAGATTCACATGACAGTGGAATGAAAATTGGTGGAAGAAACAACAATAATTTAAGATGTGCAGATGACACGGTGTTACTGGCAGAAAGCAGCAATGACTTGAAATGAGTTTTGATAAAGGTGAAAGAAGAAAGTGCAAAAGAAGGGCTAAAGTTGAACATTAAGAAGACAAAACCGTGTATGCAGAAGAATTTGTTGTTGTTTAGTCGTTAAGTTTGCTTTGCTAACATCAGGGTCTTTTCCAGGGAGTCTTCTCTTCTCATGAGATGGCCAAAGTATTGAAGCCTCAGCTTCAGGATCTGCCCTTCCAGTGAGCACTCAGGGTTGATTTCCTTCAGAATGGATAGGTTTGATCTCCTTGCAGTCTAGGGGACTCTCAAGAGTCTCCTCCAGCACCACAATTCAAAAGCATCAATTCTTTGGTGGTCAGCCTTCTTTATGGTCCAGCTCTCACTTCCATACATCGCTACTGGAAAAACCATAGCTTTGACTATGTGGACCTTTGTCGGCAAGATGATGTCTCTGCTTTTTAAGATGCTGTCTAGGTTTGTCATCGCTTTCCTCCCAAGAAGCAGGCGTCTTTTAATTTTGTGGCTGCTGTCACCATCTGCAGTGATCATGGAGACCAAGAAAGTAAACTCTGTCACTGCCTCCATATCTTCCCCTTCTATTTGCCAGAAGGTGATGGGGACCAGTGGCCATGATCTTCGTTTTTTTGATGTTGAGCTTCAGACCATTTTTTGCGCTCTCCTCTTTCACCCTCATTAAGAGGTTCTTTAATTCCTCCTCATTTTCTGCCATCAGAGTGGTATCATCTGCATATCTGAGGTTGTTGATATTTCTTCCGGCAGTCTTAATTCCGGCTTGGGATTCATCCAGTCCAGCCTTTCGCATGATGTATTCTGCATATAAGTTAAATAAGCAGGGAGACAATATACAGCCTTGTCGTACTCCTTTCCCAATTTTGAACCAATCAGTTGTTCCATATCCAGTTCTAGCTGTTGCTTCCTGTCCCACATATCGATTTCTCAGGAGATAGATAAGGTGGTCAGGAACTCGTTTGTGTAGTCAATGAAGCAGAAGTAGATGTTTTTCTGGAACTCTCTGGCTTTCTCCATAATCCAGCGCATGTTAGCAATTTGGTCTCTAGTTCCTCTGCCCCTTCGAAATCCAGCTTGTACTTCTGGGAGTTCTCGGTCCACATACTGCTGAAGCCTACCTTGTAGGATTTTGAGTATAACCTTGCTAGCGTGTGAAATGAGTGCAATTGTACGGTAGTTAGAGCATTCTTTGGCACTGCCCTTCTTTGGGATTGGGATGTAGACTGATCTTTTCCAATCCTCTGGCCACTGCTGAGTTTTCCAAACTTGCTGGCATATTGTGTGTAGCACCTTAACAGCGTTGTCTTTTAAGATTTTAAATAGTTCAACTGGAATGCCATCACCTCCACTGGCCTTGTTGTTTGCCATGCTTTCTAAGGCCCACTTGACTTCACTCTCCAGGATGTCTGGCTCAAGGACAGCAACCACACTAGCTGGGTTGTCCGGGACATCCAGATCTTTGTGGTATAATTCCTCTGTGTATTCTTGCCACCTCTTCTCTATGTCTTCTGCTTCTGTGAGGTCCCTACCATTCTTGTCCTTTATCATGTCCATCTTTGCACAAAATGTTCCTTTAATATCTCCAATTTTTTTGAACAGATCTGGTTTTTCCCTTTCTATTATTTTCCTCTATTTCTTTGCACTGTTCGTTTAAGAAGGCCCTCTTGTCTCTCCTTGCTATTCTTTGGAAGTCAGCATTCCATTTTCTGTAACTTTCCCTATCTCCCTTGCATTTTCTTTCCCTTCTCTTCTCTGCTATTTGTAAAGCCTCGTTGGACAGCCACTTTGCTTTCTTGCATTTCCTTTTCTTTGGGATGGTTTTTGTTGCTGCCTCCTGTACAATGTTACGAGCCTCCATCCATAGTTCTTCAGGCACTCTGTCCACCAAATCTAGTTCCTTAAATCTGTTCTTCACTTCCACTGTGTATTCATAAGGGATTTGGTTTAGATTATACCTGACTAGCCCCGTGGTTTTTCCTACTTTCTTCAGTTTAAGCTTGAATTTTGCTATACGAAGCTGATGATCAGAGCCACAATCAGCTCCAGGTCTTGTTTTTGCTGACTGTATAGAGCTTCTCCATCTTGATTTCGGTGTTGCCCATTTGGTGATGTCCATGTGTAGAGTCGCCTCTTGTGTTGTTGGAAAAGAGTGTTTGTAATGACCAGCTTGTTCTCTTGACAAAACTCTATTAGCCTTTGCCCTGCTTCGTTTTGAACTCCAAGGCCAGACTTACCTGTTGTTCCTTTTATCTCTTGACTCCCTACTTTAGCATTCCAGTCCCCTATAATGAGAAGAACATCTTTCTTGGGTGTCAGTTCTAGAAGGTGTTGTAAGTCTTCATAGAATTGGTCAGTTTCAGCCTCTTCAGCATCTGTGGTTGGTGCATAAACTAACTCACTCATAGGGTTGCCATAAATTAAAGGTGACCTGATGTCACATAACAACAACAAAAGAAAGATACTCAGAGCTCTGTTTACTTAAGTAAAAATATGTGAAAATTTGGATAGCTTGTATTTTTGGTCTATTCTCCAGAAACTAGATAGGACTGCAGTTGTATCTTCTTAAGCTCCATGGATGTATTTTTATACCTGACTACAAAATTATACATAGTTCTTATGAAATATTTATGTACATGGGGAAATTCTTTACTGCACAGCCAGCAAATCCATAATATTTCTGTTTCTTTATCGTATTGTGAGTAGAAGAGGAAATTTTGTTTTCCAAAGCATAAGGTAAAATGTCCTTTAAAAAAAAACTGCACGAAATATGATGGTATACCCTGTTTCCCTGAAAATAAGGCCTAACCTGAAAATAAGCCCTAGTATGATTTTTCAGGATGCTTGTAATATAAGCCCTACCCCAAAAATAAGCCCTAGTTAAGTGAAAGCCCTCCGTCCACCATTGTGCACCAACCAGAAGAAGATGACATGACTGTATTTGAATAAATGTAAATTGTACATAAAAAAAATAAAGCATCCCCTGAAAATAAGCCGTAATGCGTTTTTTGGAGCAAAAATTAATATAAGACCCTATATTATTTTCGGGGAAACAGGGTATCATATGAGAAGGAAGACGATTGTAACATCAGGTCTGGTGTTTGTGTCTATATTGTGCTCTTAAAACACTGCCTCTAGTCTGGTGTTTGCATACACATCTACTGGGAAAGAATAGCATGTTGCCTCTCTTACTAGGCCTTCTGCAAGGCTCCACTTGCTGATCTGTAAGATGGATGGGGTACATAGTCTATGCCAGCTGGTGGGTGTACCAGGTGGATGCATTAGGGTAAAAGGTACAGTATAGATTTAGAGGTGATTTAAATCCTCCATACAGTGCTGATCAATTTATCTAGCAAGAAAGTTCAGATGAGTGGTGAAGCAAGTGATTGCAAGCCATATGGCGGCGATAATCACAAATGAAGTGAAGCATTGGATACCTGATGGGAAACAGCAGGGAAGCATAGGAAGCTGCCTTATGTCAAGTCACATCACTGGGACATTTTAGCTCAATATTGTCCATGCATATGGGCAGCAGCTCTCCGGGGTTTCAGAGGGAAGTCTTTCCCAGCCAGATCTGTCAATGTGGAGGACTGAAACGGGGGGGAAAGCTTGTGTTCTGTCACTGAGCCACACCCCTTCACTGTTTCTGGGATTCAAGACCTAGGAAGAGAAGAAGCCTGGTGTGGTTAACTGTGCAGGAAGCTGCAGCCACAATATTTGAATGCTGTGAACTTCAGGATTATTTTCCTGTGTCTTCTATATGGAGGTTTTAAAAATGCAGTTCATACATATTCATTTACACAAATATCTTCCTGTATAAACCTAGTGCATCTCCTCAATTCCATTATAGCCCTGTTAGTATCAAACATGTTGTTGGTATTCCTGTGGTGAAACTATCTTGGTTGCTTTCTAAGTATTATCATTCTATCTGTTTTCTCATTTTATTTTGTTCAAACTCCTTCACGTTCTCTTGTTGAATGGAAATAGATCAAGTCTGTCACACTGCAGATAATATGTGGTGGCTGTAGCTTAAAATGGCCTCTTTGACAGTATTGGTTTTATTGTAAATTGGTATATCATAGATGGCAAACAGAGAGTATCTTCAGGCAGAAAGCAGCTGAATAATGTGATAAATAAATAACCTGTAATAAATGTCAAATGTTTTCATCATATCTTGAAGGTTCCTTTCTATTTTCTATCATCTAGCTAAGACAGACACAGCATTTAAGGCTTTCTTGGATGCCCAGAATCCTAGACGACAGCACTCGTCAACATTAGAGTCATACCTCATCAAACCCATTCAGAGGATATTGAAGTATCCTCTTCTACTGAAAGAACTCTTTGCCCTCACTGATGCAGAGAGTGAAGAACACTATCATCTTGATGGTAAGCTGCTGCTCTGTGTGAAAAAAGAAAACGGCTTAGCATGTGTCCTGTTTTGTTATTACAAATATTCCTGTAGATCACATATAACAATCTTCTACAAGGTCACCAACATCAGTAACATTTGAAAGAAATTCATATATGTGAAAAATGTGGAAAGCATGTACTTGAACCTTCAATCAGTTCCTGTTGGTGTGCAGTAGAGGAAAAGGGATAATTGTGCCCTTCAAATAGTACAGAAAAAAAATGAGGTCAACATACAATGGAAACCCAAGGACCTATTTTTGCCTTTAACATGTGAAGATTTTTTCCTTTCCCATGTTTGTCCTGTTTCAGCTAGGTTTGTGATGCGGATGAAAGGCCTATTGTATCTCTTTTGGGATTATGTTTGGGAAGTTTAGTCCTCTAAGAGTGCAGATGCGGACCACAATAGAAGACTTTGTTCTGTAATTGCCACACACATCCTTGGGTTGCCATGCAATTGCTTCAACACATGTAGAACATTCAGTTGTGCATGCATTATTGATCAGACAACAAGACGTTTAATCAAGCATGTGCTGTTCTATAACAATCTTTGTTTGCCTGTGCAAGTGGAGAAGATTCATTAAAAAAAAGTAGTGCGCAGCTGCTGTCACCCAGGATCATGGAAACTGTAATGCAGACAATCCCACTTGCTGTACTTTCCTGATGATGTTCAGTATCAACAAACACCCACACTGATCACCATGTGATCAGCATAGTGTAGATTGAAGAAAGGAATGAGGTAAATAACATCCGCCTGCTTCTGACCATTACAAAATATACATCATGATGAGAAATGGACCTGAGGAGATTACTGTCTAAATTGGGAGTGGCTTGTGGACCAGAGCTGGAAGAGTGGTCCTGTCTGGTCAAGAGTCACCTATAATTTAAACTATAATGCACTTTTTAATAAAAACAATAATACTTTTAAAGCATAATAAATGTAGTCATTTATCTCTTTCAAATTGTTTTCTGGTTCCTTGCTTTTCTTCCAGTGGCCATAAAAACAATGAATAAAGTTGCTAGCCATATTAATGAAATGCAAAAAATCCATGAAGAATATGGTGCTGTGTTTGACCAGCTCATTGCAGAACAAACAGGAGACAAAAAAGAGGTAAGAGGGTTGTTTTTGATCATTTGGAAGCTATTCTCATTGTTTCAGGAAAGCCATGTATCTCTAGTGCTGATACTATTTTTTATTTATTATATTTCTATCTCACTGCTCCCCTCCCATGGGGGAGATGGTACCACAGTTGTACGGAAAGAACTCCATTGGCTTCTTATTTATTTAAGCCTTTCACAGTTTAGGATCCAGCTCACTGCACCTCTCCCGTAACCCTTGATCTGTGCCTTACATCCACAGCTCTTCTCAGGTGGTGAGGAAAGAGAGAGACATTTGGGTATATGATCCTCCCCACAGAATGTATTTTTCCAGATGTGCATGTTGCCATCAGTGTGACATGTGAAAACTTTCTTAGTTTCTCAGTCTTTTTGTGCTTGTTAATCTTACTGAACCCATTGGCACTTCTGAACAGAACTGTGTAACGTCGCCCTGAAAGTCGTCTTTGTTCATGCAGAGTGCAGAAGTCGCATACGTTGTCACTCACTGAACAAAGAAAACAGAATTGTACCTTTTGCTTAGACTTGTAAAGAATATCAGCATGTCTGCAATCATCTGTCTGAACTGCTAGTCCAGCCACTTACTGCTGAGACACATTTTTGTTTTAAATAGCACATTTCTTGTTTTATGTTTTCTGGCTGGCAGGTTGCAGACCTTTCTATGGGAGACTTGCTGTTGCATACTACAGTCATCTGGCTTAACCCTCCTGCATCACTTGGGAAGTGGAAAAAGGAACCTGAATTGGCAGCATTTGGTATGTCCCCCGCACCCTGCCCAGAACTGTTTAATTTAGAATTTAAAATATAGTAACAATTGTTTCCATCGGAACAATTGCAAACTAAGTTCTGATCTTCCAGGTTGTTATGTGCTATCACAAGTCACTTCTGATTTATGGGAACTCTTTAAATTAAAGACTGCCTATGCAAGCAGTATTTTCTCTGCTGGGAGACTAAAACCTAGAGGTATTGATTTGGCATTTCTCCATTCATCCTGTTTTTTTACATTTACCTCTAAATGAGGAAGAGGACAAGAGAAACATACTTTAATGCTACCTTTTGGAGTGAATCAGTATGTCTATGTTTGAAAACTTCCTTGTGTTATTTATACCGATGGCATGCACATCTGGCCCTTGCTGTATATTTGCAGTATCACTGCAGATTTTAAATCAATTTAATTTAGACCTTCTTAACCGCCCTCCTCCCCTGGGGGAGATGATGCCACAATTGTATCGAAAGAACTCCACTGGATTTTGCCAGTTGGTTCTTCCTTCCATCTTAAATGTAAATCCATTAGGACTGTTAGCCTATATATGTACATTTTGCTACAGTTTATTTTTTTAAGCACAGCAGTGTGACAAAATTAATTGCTTGCAGAGGAACTAAGAATACATGACAATTTAATATGATTAGCAGTATGGTTTTTTTTTTTTTTTTTTTTTTTACAAAAAATGGTCTTTGAAATAATGTATTGGCTTTGCAACTTTGAAAATTCATTAGTTGAATTTTGTCCATTTTAAATCTATTTTATTTATTTATTTATTGAATTTATATCCCACACCATCTGGCAACCAGGCCACTCTGGGCAACAACAATATCAGCAAAAATATTAAAACATGATAAAAAATAAATTAATACATAACCAAATAGGGTAAACTAAAACAGATGGTAATGAAGGTGGTAAAAAGGGGTGATGGAGAGGATGGCAAAAAGGATGGTAAAAGGGAGGCCCAGATCTTAATGCTCCGGGAAAGCCTGGTGGAAGAGCCAGGTCTTCAATGCTCTTTTGAACCCATCCAGCGAGGGTGCCAGGAGGATCTCAATAGGCAGGTTGTTCCATAGGCAGGGGGTGACCGCCGAGAAGGCCCGGTTTCTTGTTCTTTCCCTCTGGGCCTCCTTCGGGGTCAAGGCCCTCAACCGCCCTGCCTGTGAAGAACGGGTATTACAGACAGATCTGGCTGGGAGCAGGCATTCCGACAGGTAAAGGCTCCCCTTGACATTTAGTCCAGTCGTGTCCGACTCTAGGGCACAGTGCTCATCCCCGTCTCCAAGCCGTAGAGCCAGCGTTTGTCCGTAGACAGTTTCCGTGGCCAGCGCGACTAGACACGGAACGCTGTTACCTTCCCACTGTGGTGGTACCTATTTATCTACTCGCATTTACATGCTTTCAAACTGCTAGGTTGGCAGGAGCTGGGACAAGTGACGGGAACTCACTCCGTCGCGTGGATTCGATCTTACGACTGCTGGTCTTCCGACCCTGCAGCACAGAGGCTTCTGCAGTTTAACCCGCAGCGCCACCACGTCCTAAACCATTTAGGGCTTTGAATGTTACTGCAGTAGTCTATTCTTGAGATTACGAGGGCATGAATCAGTGTCGTGAGTGCCCCCACATCCAGATAGGGACGCAGCTGGGCAATCCTCCGAAGATGGAAATGGGCTGCCCGGACCACAGATGCCACCTGGGTTTCCATGGTGAGATCCGGGTCCAGGCAGATGCCCAAGTTGCGAAACTCACTCTTTGTGGGAAGAGTCACACCCCCAAAGGAGAGGGAGTTTCCCAACCCACTGATGCCAGGGCTGCCCATGCGCAAGATTTCCGTCTTGTCCAGATTCAACCTCAGTCTATTTGCCCTCGTCCACTCCAGAACGGTCCCCAAGCAGCATTCAAGGGTAGGAACAGCATCCACTGCAGTAGGAAAAAAGGAGAGGTAGAGCTGGGTGTCATCAGTGTACTGATGACACCAGGCCCCACAACTCTGGATGACCTCAACCAGCGGCCTCATATAGATATTAAATAGCATTGGCGAGATGATCGATCCCTGCGGAACCCCACAATTGAGGATCCACGAGGTGGAAGTCATCTCGCCAAGCTGCACTCTCTGGGGACAGTCCTCCAAGAAGGAACAGAGCCATGCCAAAGCGAGGCCACCGATCCCTAACTTGGAGTGCCGCCCCAGGAGGATACCGTGGTCGATGGTATCAAAGGCCGCTGAGATATCGAGGAGGACCAACAATGACATATTGCCCCTGTTGGCCTCCCTCAGGAGGTCATCCTGCAGGGTGACCAATGCTGTTTCTGTACCATGCCATGGCTTGAAGCCTGACTGGAACGGATCAAGGGCATCAGTTTCCTCCAGAAGTGCCTGGAGCTGATCGGCCACCACCCTCTCGACCACTTTACTTAAGAAAGAAACATTGGCGACGGGCCTATAATTCCCAATTTCGTCCGCCGCCAAATTAGGTTTCTTTCGAATAGGCCTAATGAGTGTCTCCTTGAGGGAAGGGGGAACCATCCCCTCCTGGAGAGACCCATTAATTATTACGGTGGCCCATTCTGTTGTTACCGGCTTGGCTGCTTTGATGAGCCAGGCCGGACAAGGGTCTAAAAAGGAGGTGGTGCACCCTGTCCACCTCATTGGATGTCACAGGTTGAAAGCAAGTTAACCTCGCCAGGCAAGATGATGCACTGGACATCTCAGCTCGATCTACTGTCTGTAAAATGGGATCAAGTTTCTGGCGGATGGCCTCCACTTTAGATTTTAAAAATGCTGCAAATTGGTCACTCACTATGAGTTACTGTTGTGCTAATTGCTTTTTAAACCTCATTCAGTCAAGAAAATCAACTGGCAGTCATTAGATTGCTTACTTCAGAGTAAGACTATCCCAATAAAATAAATGGAATGACTCTGACAATAAGTGATTTGACGATAATTACATTAAGTGCCTGTAAGACTGTTAATATAAAGCTAATGTCTGCACTAGAGTTGTTAATCTATATGCTTCTCAGTTCTACAGCTTTGTACGAGCTTTTCTTCATTTTTTCTTCTCTCCCCTAGGATTTCCGGGCCAGCAAAATGTCCTTAGTTTCATCCTCTGAAAGTCTGTGTACAGTTTCTTTGAAATTAATGCCCTTCTCCACAAGATTGTTTATTGGCAACTCTTGTCACATTCAGGCCCTTATACTAACACAATAATTTGAAATGGAGAGCCTGAAATTGAAAAGAGGAGCAAAAACATACAAAAATCCTATAGAGGAGAAGGCTTGAGGCACAAGCAGACAAGCAGTTTAGGACAGTTCACACTTAATCTTGTGCACAAAATCCATCAGAAATAGAGGGAATTAGCTCTTAGCGTTTCTCCTTTCCACTGTTCTGGGTAATCTATCAGTCTCCATGGGGGTCCCATGGGTGGGGATGCGGAAGGAATTCTTTTGCCAGAGTGAATGGCCAAGAACTGCCCAGACTGAAAAAATTGCCAAGTACTCGCATCTTAGCCTGCAACCTGCTCTTCTTCTGCCCAGTGAAGTACTTATTTTCTGAATGTTTTGATTCCTTTCTAGTATTCAAGACTGCTGTCGTTCTTGTGTACAAAGACGGCTCCAAACAGAAGAAAAAACTGGTAAGTCTTTCATCACTGCAAATAACCTTAAGGAGAAAAAGGAGACTGGAACTGATAAATCAGAGAATGGAACTGGGGAAACAAAAGACAGCTGATAAACTTGTATATATTTTACAATATACACATAAAAGCCAGTCCAAATATTGTTTATTGTGATATTTATTGATTTAAAGAAAAACCCACAATGTGTAATACTAGTAATGAGTTCACATTAGAGATGGGGTTATTCGTATTCGTATATGAATATCCCGGCACAGGTGGAAATAATGAGGGTCCGGCCCCATGGGGCCGGAGTGTCCACTCACAATTTCGCCACTGCCGCCGGCTCCACGGTGCCTTCCTATCGCGCTGTTGTCCACAATCAATTATCCAGTCCTGGCAGGAGGCGGGATGACAAGCCTCTCTGCTAGGTCGGAGAGTGGCTAATCCATTGCGGAGAACAGCACAATAGGAAGCTGCTGTGGAGCCGGTGGCAGCGGTGAAATCGTGAGTGGACAGTCCGGCCTTATGGGGCCGGACCCTTGTTATTTCCACCGGTGCGGGGATATTCGTATATGAATACGAATACCCCCATCTCTAGTTCACATCATTCTTGTTTGTCTTCTGATTCATCACATAAGTATTTATAGTCTGATTGGCATCTCCTGCAGTGGGAACTGCTGCCAAAACAGTTACACAATAACATAAGAACATAAGATGAGCCCTGCTGGATCAGGCCAAGGGCCCATCTAGTCCAGCTTCCTGTATCTCACAGTGGCCCCACCAGATGCCTCTGGGAGCACACGAGACAACTAGATACCTGTCTCCTGATACCCCTCCCCTGCATCTGGCATTTTGAGGTACCTTCCTTTTAAGCCTGGAGATTATACATCCCCATCATGGCTTGTAACCTGCGATGGACTTTTCCTCCAGGAATCTGTCCAATCCCCTTTTAAAGGCATCTAGACCAGATGCCATCACCACATCCTGTGGCAAGGAGTTCCACAGACTAATAACACTCTGGGTAAAGAAATATTTTCTTTTGTCTGTTCTCACTCTCCCAACACTCAATTTGAGTGGATGTCCCTGGTTCTGGTATTGTGTGAGAGGGAAAAGAGCTTCCCTCTATCCACTTTATCTATCCCCTGCAATTTTAGTCGCTCTCTTCTGCACCTTTTCCAGTTCTACTATGACTTTTTTGAGGTGCGGTGACCAGAACTGTATGCAATACTCCAGGTGCAGCCTTACCAGTGTTTTGTACAATGGCATTATAATGTTGGCTGTTTTATTTTCAATTCCCTTTTTAATGATCCCTAACATGGAATTGGCCTTCTTCACTGTCGCCGTATACTGGGTTGACACTTTCATCAGCACACCAAGATCTCTTTCCTGATCCATCATGGACAGCTCAGAACCCATTAGCTGATAAAGAAAGTTTTGATTTTTTACCCCAATGTGCATTACTTTACATTTTCTTATATTGAAAGACATTTGCCATTTTGTCGCCCATTCTCCCAGTTTGGAGAGATCCTTCTGGAGCTCTTCACAATCCCTTCTGGTCTTCGCTATAGATGGGGATATTCGTATTCATATACAAATATGAATACCCCCGCACAGGTGGACATAACGAAGGTCCAGCCCCCTGGGGACTGGACGGTCCACTCACTGAACCGCTGCTGCCGCAGGCGCCACAGAGCCTTCCAATGGCTCCGAAGATCGCGTTCAGCTCGCCACTTCTGGCAAGAGGTGGGATGACAAGCCTCTCTGCTAGGTCGAAGAGTGGCTTGCTGAACGCAATCTTCGGATTGGAAGGCTCTGCAGTGCCCGCACTGGCAGCGGATCGGTGAGTGGACCGTCCGGCCCCAGGGGGCTGGATCCTCGTTATGTCCACCTGTGCAGGGGTATTCGTATACAAATACGAATACCCCATCTCTAGTCTTCACCACCTGGAAAAGTTTTGTGTCATCTGCAAACTTGGCCACCTCACTCCTTATCCGTCTCCAGGTCATTTATGAACAGGTTGAAAGGCACCGGTCCCAGGACAGATCCCTGGGGCACACCGCTCTTCACCTCTCTCCATGGTGAAAATTGCCCATTGACACCTACTCTCTGCTTCCTGGTAATCAGCTAGAAAAGCAGCAATGGCATTTTACATTACATTTTTTTCTCAGAACACCTGAGATGAATGACTTCAAATGGTCACAATACACAGTTGCAAGTAGTCATATATGCACAAATATGGATTTGCCTTACTAGTCAGCCATGATTTGGGTCATGTCTAACACTCCCCCCCACCCTATAATGTACAGAGAGCTCAAACGAAGGGTGATGTTTTTCCATCTTTGCTTTTGGCTCTTTATGGAATCTCTGGCTGTCTTAGGACATCAAAATTTACTGTGACATGAATAAGTCTGCAAACCTTGGGCTCCCACATACCTGTTCCTTTCTCCTACTGGCATGGCCACCAAGAAGATACTGGAAGCTTTTGCTTGTTTTTCTGATTAATTATGGTTTAGTGTTACATCCAGATCTAGAAGTGTAGTTAATCTTAACTATGATTTATTGGAACAAATCCACTTCATAACTCATGGTTTGACCCAAAGTTAAGATTTATAATAGTAATTAGCATGCCATCAAGTCAATTCCAGTGTACAGTGACCCTTTTCAGAGTGTTCTAGGTATAGAGTACTCAGATGTGGTTTACTGGATCCAGTTAAATTGTTGGTTTTGGATGACATGACAAACCATTTTTAATAAAAAAGAGATATCAAAGCTTTTTGGCTTCTTTTCATGACCACACTTAAGGAGGTGAAGGAAGGGGGAATATGTTTGGTTTATCCTGACATTCAAACACAGTCTCTTTCTTTTTGGCTTAGGCAAAGCAAAAAAATTCAAACTGTTCCAGGTGAACTACACAGGAATAAGGGGAAGGGAAGGGAGCCTGTTTTCTTGGTGCACTTATGCTGAAGGCTTTGTATTGTACTTTTGCCGAAGGAATAAACCGTTGGCTCCCTCAAAAAACCTTTTTTGTTTAGCTGGCAAGGATAACTAATTTTTTTTTTTAAGCAAAAAACTCATCCATAAAAATACCTTGCTGTTTTAAGTGTACCTTGATATGTCTTGAATAAGCCATGTCTATTTTCCCCAATAAAATGAAGGAAATCACAGAAAGTCATGACTGATCTCATATTGTTTGTATCAGTCAATAAAGACAAAATAGATTGATCAAAAAGTTTACTACAAAAAGTTTGCAATGCTTCAGCATTGGTCTTCTCCCCCCGCCCCACTATGCTCATTGCTTTGGAATATTTTTTCTCCCCATGCTGAAGAGCAGGAAAAAGTAAACTGACAGCAGAGGAAGGTTGTGACAGAATTCTGGGTTCAAAGGGTCCCTTTCTAGCCAGTGAGCCACACTACCCTGTTTGTCCTGGGGTGACTGAACCCAGAAAAGTGAGTTGTGGTGAAAACTATGGAACAAACCTGGCGCTGATGACTCCCAGCATTCAGCCTTCCCAGACTTGGCAGTGCTTCTAGGAAGTCGAAAAAAATCTGCAAAGCTAGTCAGTTAGGACCAAAGTGCAAGGTAGACTGGCATCACACCCACAGAAATACGAAAATTCTCTGTAGCTGGTCGGACAAGACCTGGTTTTAGTATAATAAACTCTCTGAGCCAAAATCCCAGATGGTTGGTTGGAGAGATTTTTATATTTTATTAAAGATAGTAAAAGCAAATAGTTTCAAAGGGGTTCAAAAAGCAATTGAAAGAAAAATGCAATTGAGATGAAGCTAAGGCAATGAAGAGAAAATACCAGAAAACAAAGCTAAACTAATCTAATTAATACACATTAGCGTAGAGTCAGCATAGTTCCAAAGTTTTTGCAGAGTGCAACCTTCCAGGCATGGCATAGCAGGACAGCCACTGAGTATAGCATCTCCTGAGAGGTAAGCTAAATCAACTGAACCCCTTTTTATATAGTAAAGATCCAATTCTAGGCCCTTCCAGATGGTCTGACAATCAGGCTTTGAGTTCCCTCAAATGCTCATGAAGACAAGAGACTTTCTGACACCCACACACGCATTCACGTAGCTGAAATCATCTGCCAATAAGTGTAGTGCCAGGGAAGAAGCCCACTGGGCCTTGACGGCCTTTCTCACACTGATCACTTCATGTTCTCAGCCAGCCTTTCCCAGGCAGTCACAAAACAGCCTGATTTTTCAAGATGGATTCCAAGTTCCCCCAATTTCTCAGTTTCTTCACAAAGGTGCTAGCACCTCTCTTCTCTGTGAGTGCTCTCTTCCTTCATTCTTGCCACTGAAGACATGATTCCTTCACTGGCTAGGACAAAATGAGCATGTTAGAGCTTCCCTAATCTCCCCAAGAGATAGCCACATCCACACAGAGCTGCATCCACAGGCAGCTGACACAGGATAGAAAATTAAACAGGCTGCCTTTAGAGGGCATGATTCTGCGATTTAAAGGCAGATTTCTAGTTGGAAAATGGTGAGGCACCAGCTTTCTGTAGAATTGGGGTCAGACAGGCAGCTCAAGATCAATTGTGAAATTCAACCTGATTGTGTTGAAAAAAGTGAGAATTGTTTGTCTATAGGAGCAGATCTTGATTCTCCCTAGCATCTTTCTACAGGAACCATTCCAGGCAAATATAACTACTCTTTTAGATGTAATCAGGAATTATGCACAAACGTTTGAAGACTTAATATTTAACAAGCAGAGAGAAGAGAAGAGCTGACCTTCAGACATTTGCAGTCTTCATGTTTGGAATAAATCCCAAAAAATATCCAGTAGGCAATGTTACAAAATCAAGCTAGAGGCTTCTGGCATGCTCCAGGTGCTGGAACTGAAAGCTTCCTCAGCATTGTGCAGGATGGGGAAAGGTATTCAGCAAATAGGTGTGAATGGAATTATGGAGCCCTTTGTGCAATGTTGTCTAGTAAGAGATGACAAGACAGGTTTTGCTATATGGAGTGAAGCAGGTCCACAGGGATGAGTTTTGCCACCTTCCCTGATATTGCACTGTAGGGCAATATTTCTTGCTTAAGACATGATTTAAGTCCTATTCTGCTGTTTCACAAGTATGGAAAATCTTCAGGGGACGAGAAAGGGTAGAGCAAGCCTGCTGACTTTGCTTCTCTTTCATCCCAACTTGTGTTGTCCACCACATGAATAGGGTGACTGCAGAAGAAAACCTTCTGTATCCTTAGTGAATATGCTTTTGTAGGTATTTCAAATCTCTGGTATGAAATTCTAGTAGAACAATCCTCGTTACATATGTCTGCAGTCTACATTACTGATAACTGGTCCTTTCTCTCCTGCCCTTCCTGTTATCTAGGGTGGATCTCATAGGGCTTCAATTTATGAAGACTCAGACCCATTCCGTTTCCGTCACATGATTCCTCTAGAGGCTCTGCAAGTTCGAGCACTGGCAAGCTCAGGTAGCCCTGAAATGTCTTTATTTGTCTTTGCACCTGTTGTTCTATTTTCCTGTCAATTCTTTTTGCTTTGCAAAATGTTTCAGGCAGCTAGCAGAATGCAATCAAATTGCACATAAAATCCAACAGTGAAAAGGAAGATCTTTTCTTCCACTGTTTTCTTGATCTAGTTCAGTGTGCTGATTTTGACTTTAATACTGCACAACTTGAAAAGATTTGTTCCCCCACCCCTTCCTGCACCATAGCTTTTCTCCAGATTTTTTTAAAAGGTCCTTTTATGAGTATCCTATCATGCAAATTGCATGGATGGCTATAAAAACATAGAAGCTCCACTGTGGGATGCTGTGCTCAAAGAAATTAGCACAAGCTTCTCTCTGTTGGCACCAAAGTAGCAGATCGAGACTATTTTATTTAATCAGCCCTTTGTCTGAATTTTAGCCAATCATATAAAAAATGGATGTGTTTGCTTAAAGTTTTACCTGGTTGCATGGGTTTCAAATATTGGATAAGCAGAATATTACAGCTGTATTTTGATGCTGGTTATTGCAGGCCATTCAAAGGTCTATTAATGTATCAGTTATACTGAATAAATCATCACCATCACCCTTCTGTGATCTTGTGTCTCATTACATACACCTTTGCCTGCTACATTCAGCAGAAGCAGCTTTAAGATTACCCATCATTTCAGTCACTCCAAGAGATTTATTGGAAAGAACAGAGTAATGTACTATAAAATGGTTAAAGAACTGCATGCTGTCTCTCTCTCTTTCTCTCTCTCTCTCTCTCTCTCACACACACACAGACACACACACACTTCTTTTTTCGTTTTACACAGAAATAAGAAAGAAATAACCAGATTGCATAACAATTTATGTTAGTATGGATGCTCATTCTTTCCTGATAATAATGCATGTGCTGTGCTGTTTTACATGTCAATCTGAACATATTCTGATTTCTGATCTAAAACCCAGAAACAGCTGTCCTGGTGAGTAACTAGGGGGATTCAAAGGCGCTTCAGAAAAGCGTACAAAACAAATAATTGCTAATATGAGCTGCCAGTGCACACTGCATGTGGCCTGGTTGTAAGGGTTGTTAGGTTCACTGCTGTGAGAGATGAATCTTGTTCAGCAGCTGGAAGCCCAGTATCAAGCAGTGGAGCAGCATGAGACCCTAAATCAAGCAGTTAAATGGTTCTGTAGCAAGTGAGGCTATAGTCTTGTCTGTTGTGCTGTGGCACATATTGAGGACTAACAAGTACCAATGAAGACTAGCAATGTTGTCCTTGAAGCTACAGAACAAGCAGTAAGTGAGTGGCCCATAGCCATGGCTATCTTTCATTGGTTTAAAAGCCAGAGGCTATAACTATAAAATAGTTTATTGTTTTTGACCAAAGGCCTTTACCATATACAGTGGCCTTTACCATATACAGTATATAATATGCAATACATAAAAAGGGGGAAAGATTTTTTCCAGTTTAAAACAGGTAATTATAATAGCTCATTTATATCTTTTCCTGTATCAGAAAATCTGAGGACAGGGTGCAAGGAGAACAATTTAAACAGTTTAAATCATGTAAAATTATTTTAAATAATTTTTAACACTGTAGAAAATCTAAAACAATTTAAACAATGTTACAAAGACCTCCACAACCTACTCAAACCAAGGTCCTTAAACCTCAAAGAATCTGGTGAATAACCATGCATTAACTTTGTGTTGAAATGAAATCAATGTTGGTGCTTATCAGATTTCTAACAGAGAGCATTCTGCAACCAGGATACTATTGCTGAGAAAGCCTTATGTAGGTTACATACTGAAAGAGCCATACTTATGAATCTTAAGGAAAGATGCTTGTCTTCCTGTCACAACTAACCACTAGACATTGCACATTTCCCATTGTGTTCTTTTTGTAAGGAATATATACTTGGGAGTACCAGTACTTCAGTGTTTTGAGAGCTGTTCACCATGTGTATTAGCCACATTGTGTGGACCATCTCTATCAGCCATTTCTAGGAGGGATGGCTCACAGACTGAACTGGGGGAGGGGGATTTAAAATTTCAGCAGGGTCTGCTCTTGTCAGAAGTCACCTATGATTTCCAGAATGTGCAGTTCATATGTGGAAGTACTTAATGTGCCAGCAGTTAGCTACATGCTGAAAACGTTTTCCAGAATATTGTCAAAAGCACAGAACTATTCCATGAAACTGTTTCTAGCAGCCACCTTCTGACTACTAAATCCATGGTAAGATGTTGAAAGGTAATTCTTGTGATTATTAGAATATAGGTTACTTCTGAAATCCATTCAGTCATTACACTAATATACTAATCTATGCTAATAGTGAACAGCTTGAAATGACTTTTAAAAAAATGTTTTCTCTTTTTCTAGATGCAGAGACCAATTCTGTTTGTGAAATAGTTCATGTGAAATCAGAGTCAGAAGGCAGGCCAGAGAGATCATTTCATCTTTGTTGTAGGTAAGGAAGTAACACTTTAAAAGAGTCAATCATATATATATATAAATTCATTACTCTATATATATATATAGAGTAATGAATTTTATGATAAACCAAGTTGGGAGCTGTGGTCAAAAGAACAACCAAGAGATAGATAAATAAATAATGCAGAAAAAAGCTTGACATTGATGTACAAGACTTGAGTATAATTCCCACCCCTTGTAGAACTAAACTTAGTTTCATTACTGTTCCCAATCTGAAAAATTAGAATTGTGGCATACCTAACAGTGCTTGTGTCAGGAAGAACAGAATGAAGATTGTGAAGCACTTTTGCCGAATTATACTAACTAGTTTCAGCTAAATACATATGATAGAAATACAAGTTCTGTTGCTAGTTTTGAACCTAATCTGTTTTCTGTGTATTTGTGTTTCAGTTCCCCAGAACATAGGAAGGATTTTCTGAAGTCTGTGCATTCAATTTTACGTGACAAACACCGAAGACAGCTTCTTAAAACTGAAAGTCTGCCATCATCCCAGCAGTATGTTCCTTTCGGAGGAAAAAGGCTGAGTGCTTTAAAAGGTGCAAGGCCAGCTATGAACAGAGCAGGTATTGTTACGTTTATACCTTTTGACGATCTTAGTAAGCCAGCCATCATTGTAGGAGACACCTGAGTTTTTCATTTATAAAACTACTGTTTTTTATTTCTCAGAAATCCAAACTTCACACTTCTTTTGAAATACCTGAGTGAGAAACTTCACATGCCTTGATTTTTGCAATTGGATCAAACCAACTTAATTCATCAGAGGCTTCTTTTTGACATCCATCAAATATGTCATCAATAGGCATCCACTAACATTTAGCAAAGCAAAAAGCTCCTTGTTCAGAGGATGTCTTTGAAAACCACAAATGACATCTTCACTCATTTGTGAGGCATGGGGAAAATTTGGAAAATTTGCTGGTTTGTCAGCTACTATCTTCAAGAATTTTGTTGGTTTCTTTATTTACTTCTTTGATACAAGAAAGAAAGAACAAAAGAAAAAGCAACTATTGCATTGGTTCATTCCTGGACTTTCACCCATGGAACTGTAACATACTTCAGCTAATTATGTAAATCAAACAAATATTCAATATTGCTCACCTGTGCACCTCCCCATCCCTCATCCTTGCATCAGCCCCAAATCTCTGAAGCAAGTATTTATGGTTCCAGGTCAAAGAGAATCCATTGCCTTAATGAGGTGCGGTTCTTGTGGAAAAAGGCTGGATGAATATAACCTTCTCTTTTTCTTAGACTTTTAGCCAAGGCGAAGGGAAAGCATAGGACTGAAAAAAAATGCAAAATATTGAAGATGTTTTGCCTTCAACAAGAAGATTGCAGTGTCATGTGTGTGTGTGTGGGAGGTTTACTGGTTTTATCTGAATGGGAAATTTACCTAGTTCCTGGATGTTTTGTACTTCTTTTTAAAAAACCTTTTTTTTTTTGTAAAATCCAATAACATTAACACCAGGATGTCTTGTGCACAACTCTGCAGCTGAGAAGTACCATTAAGAACACGCTCTCGAGTAAGAAAATTATTCCTTTGGTCCTTCATTTTTTATCACAAAGCCTTGCTCATTTCCAGCTGACTTCTCACTTCTCTAGTTCCTCTAGAGAGCAGGAACTGCAATGTTCTCACTTCCACTTCTCATTTTTGGAAACCTAACATTTGAACAGTTAACAGTGTAAAGTTAAACTGGCATAAACCTGATCCCGTGTAGGAAATAATTAATATAAACAAATTGGAAGCTTCCTATTCCTCCTAGGCCTCCCTTATGCCTTGAGGAAGCACTGGCAGCCTCAGGATGGAGGGAGAGGAATAGCAACAAAACAAAATGAAACAAAACACTGCTGGATCATCACTGCTGATCTCAATCCTGCCAGCAGGGATCCAGTGGTGATCTGGCAGCAATTTTTTAAAAACTATTTAAGCCTCCCTGCTTCCATCTCAAGGCTCCCAAAAGCTTCTTCAAGGCAGAAAGGGGCACTAGGAAACCTCGACACCTGAAAGACAGGGACAGGAGGCTTTCAATCAGTTTAAATTATTTATTTTCAACACTGGTTCCAATTTATGCCAGCATAACTTTACACAAGAGGATTTTGCTGATAGTCTCTTATCCTCACATAGGTACTAGATTTTTTTAAAAAAAGGCTCACTTGCAAAAAAAAAAAAAAAACAAAAATTCTCAGTAGTTATGTATAACAGGACCTGCCCAAATGGAAAATAATTGGCAGTCGGTGCCATCCACAACTATCATGCAAGATGCGGGGCAGGGTGGGGGAAGAGACCTGAAATCAGATTATTTAAAAGTAGCCTTTTAAACAAATTGTTGGTAAAACCTCCAGGGGTTCTGTTTTTATTTTGTGTTTGGCAGTATCTGCCCCAAGCAAATCGCTCGGGAGGCGACGGCGACGGCTGGCCCGAAATAGATTCACCATTGATTCAGATGCCATCTCTGCCAGCAGCCCTGAGAAAGAGCCCCAGCAGTCTTCCAACAGCAAGGACACTGATCGCTGGGTGGAGGAGCAGTTTGACCTTGGCCAGTATGAAGAACAAGAGGACATAAAAGAAACGGACATTCTCAGCGATGAGGAGGAATGCGGGGAGCCTCTGAGGAGCGCCGTGGCAGAAAAAGAGCTTCAGGAACAGTTGCAGGCCGCCTGCATTACCAGCAACCAAGCTTACCGAGGAGACAGGGGGCGGTACTCTGGGGGCACCCATGCTTCCCGAATGGCTCAGTTAAAGAAACAAGTCGCTCTGTCTGGAATTAACGGAGGTATAGAAGGGAACAGCGAAGAGGTCATCTGGGTACGGCGTGAGGATTTTGTGCCACCAAGAAAATTGAACACTGAGCTGTAGACTCTTCACTTTTTGTTAGATCATAGGCCTAGCTGTGCCCCCACCCCCACCCCTTACACGTTGTGGAGAATGATATTTTAGAATGCACACTTGCACATAACAGTTATGGCAGCTAAACCGATTGAAACCATACAGCCTCTCTCTTCTGCTTTTCCCCTTTTAAAGCAACATTTAAGAAGCAGAGAAAAAGCAAAACAAAATTCAGAACTGGAATGAGCTTGAGTCCTTCTTTGTACATTACCAAGGGCTTTATTTATTCTCAACTAATCAGGGGCTGCATATTAAAATGGGATGCATAGTTGTCACTAGAAAACACATTGCTGTGGGTGTTTTATAAACGCACACGCGCACACAAAATATATATACAGCATCTTAGCTTAAGTGATAGCACAAGCAGCAGATGGATTTTATACATGACTTGTCAATCATGGGTTCATCTTAAACAAGGAAGCTGCAAGTAAACCAGGATCAAGTGTCTATTGATACAGCATTTTAAACATTTTCCCTTCTTAAAACTCAGCAGTTGTCATTGTGATCCAAAAAGGATTGTCCCTGCACAGACATAGGTTTCAGTTCATGGACTTTCCTTCTTAATGAGGTACAGCAAGTAAAAATGGTCTGAGTGGAGGGGGAGAACTTGCATCCAGGGGTATGCATTGGTGTGGAACTGCACTGCTGAACCAGTGTTTGGCACTGTCAATGCCAGGGGGTCTGCTTACCTGTTTTGTGGGGGCTAAAACCAGACTTTCCTTTCTTCTTTCCCCCAGCAAATGATGGATACATACAATACCAAGCACCTGTTTGGTTAGAGAGATACTTGCCTGCAGTAGCATTCAGAAAGCTTACTGTTGCCAAGTGAGGATCTCTGGATCCTATAACACGATGTATATTTTAGGAATGTGTGAGGAAAAATCTGGAATTTCTGTTGTTCTCTTTGGTCTGTGACTAGTCTCATGTCAATGTTGAAAGTTCTAGTTTTACATAAAAGTTACAAAAATGCGAAGCTCTTTTTTAATTTTCGAAAGAGAGAGATCCAGATTTAACACTTGAAAAGGATATTTTTCTGCATTTTACCTGAAACACAAGGGCACAAAGGGATGGGGATTTTTGAGTTTTAGGTTGCAGTCTTGAACACATTTACTTGAGAGTGAGCCCACTGGACTTTGTGGAATTTGCTCTCATGTAAACATATATGGGATTGTGCTATTTTGTTCCAAGCTAGCTATAACACAATTCTTTTAGAAAGGATTTAGGAAGTCACTTTAGTAGTAGTATCCTGAACTGGAAACTCTTAGGGATAATCTCTCTCCCTCTCTCTGTAAAATAAAAATGGACAGTTGTACATATTCGAGACTGGAATTGTTAGCAATGTGAATAAATAGCTGAGAAACCAGAAAGGTTAAATTGATCCTTGCAGTAATTCTGTTAGAATTGGCAGGTTGCATCTTGGATGAGTTTGATCCTTTTTGGTTGGTGAAGTTAGGGCTCAGGAAAAATTAATCATTTTATGGCCAAAAAACCTGACCTCATCCTATTATTTTCCTATGTGAAATTAGTGTCCATTATTTACTTGATGTATCCCCACTGCTATAGAATATGAACAGTATTCTAAACAAGCAAAACTCCTTTTCATTCTTTTAAAACATCTGTAACAGGGTAAAGATGTGACTAAAATCTAAAGATTTCCAAATAATTTTAAAGCACTTTTTTCTTTCTTTCTAAGTATTTATATGCCTTTTCAGTTTTAGTTTTGATCTGCTAAAGAGGGGATTGTTCTTATTTTGCTTTTTTAAAGGGGTAATTGTAGTATCTACTGATGTTTGACACATTGGTAGGTACATTGAAAACCTAAATTTTTATAATAGCTTTAGGCATTACATTTTATACAATCAGCTGTGGCTATATTTTGAGATGAGAACAGAAAATGTTACCAAGCAGCATCAGCTGTCTTGTATCTCACCCACTATTAGATTCTCGCCTGTTTGATTCTCAGTGCACTATACTCAACGTTTTGAAAGTTTTATTCTCTTAACCTTTGCTATCTTTTGCTCTTTTTTTCTTAAAATGCTTTAGCAAGGTTTCTATACCCTGTGTATCTCACCATATTTAAATTCAAGTCAATTGTGTACCAATTGAGTAGACATGACAATGTTTTAGCTGTCCCCAGTGGAATACATTAAACCTGTGAAATGCTGGACGTCCTGTGCTTGGAGGGTGCCATTGTTCTTGTACATAATGTCATGACCTGTCAATGTCAAAGGTTCTTATATATTTCTTTTATAAGCTGAAAGAAGGTCTATTTTTATGTTTTTAAGTATATGAATGGAACGTTGTAAATGCCTGTCAAATAAAACAATTCTGGAAAACACTGTAATAGCATTGTCCTTGTTTTTGTAGCTGCTGTTCTTTATTTCTGTACAAAGCTCACTGGGGAACTTCAAACACAATCCAACCAAGATAAGTACTTTTAAGAAACCATTGGTTACAGTTGAGAACATGTATGCTTATGTTTTATTCTCCCATTGAACCAGTGGTACTCGAAAAGGTTTACTATTGCCTCAGCAGGATTGTCCTGATGCGTAGACAAGAAGCTACGGTTACGACAGAAATTGGAGGGACAGAATGGTTTCCTTTAGGCAAAGATGTCAGGCAAGGGTGCATTTTATCCTCTTATTCATTCAATCTGTGTTCAGAACATATGATATGGAAAGTCAAACTTGATTCAGATGAAGGAGGTGTGAAAATTGGTGGAAGACACATCAGTCATTTAAGATACACAGATAACACCATTTTACTGGCAGAAGCCAGCCTCTCAAGGAATGGGACACCACCTCTGATGTGATGGAGGACAGTATCCCATTAGTAGTGCTGATGTAAAAATCAGCTATACGTCCTAGTTCAGAGGTCCCCAACCCCCGGTCCGTGGCCCAGTGCCGGTCCGTGGCCTGAGCTGGACCGGGCCGCGAAGACAGACCTCCCGCCCCACCCCCCGCACGCACTCACCCCTGCACAGCCTGTTTGTGCCTGTGTGCGTGCTCCAGCGTGCCCGTGCGAGCGCCGTGCCACTGTTTGCGCATGTGCACGAGTGCCATGCCGCCGTTTGCGCATGCGCACGAGCGCGCCCACCCGCACAAACGCTGGCGTTTGCGCATGTGCGCAAGCGCGCCTGCACAAGCGCAGTGCCGCCGTTTGCACATGTGCAGGAGCATGCACTCGTTTGTGCAAGAGAGTGCGTGCGCTTGTTTGCGCATGCGCACGAGCGCGGGGGGTGCCCCGCCTTCCCCAGCCGGTCCAAGGGGTGAAAAAGGTTGGGGACCCCTGTCCTAGTTGAGGAAGGGGAAGGATATAGTTGTGTCATTTGCCCCAGGCAACCTGATGTCTTTGGCCTTTTATATCCTTTTCATCTACCATTTCAACCAACTTCCACATTGCGTTCCTTTTCTAGCTTTTTAAAAAAAATCTTTATTTTGTTTTAATGTTGTCAGCAATACTCTCCTCTCTGCACTATTATCAGCTAATATTTGTCATGAAGAATTTGTGCTTTTTCCTTTTCACATGCCAGCTAAGCTTAAAAACCTTTCTTTTTACAGCTACCTTGTGTCATATAACTCACTAAGACACACGGTAACTCATTCTGGACCCATACCTTTTCTAATCACTTGAGATATGTTTTAGTTCAGTATTCACAACAGTGGTTAAATAACCTTCATGGATTCTGAAGAGATTTTATCTTTCTGAATCTTCTTTTTAAACTCCTTAACTAATCCAATCACTTTTCAACATTCTTGGCTTTCTTCACTGCTGGCATTAATTAAGAAAAAAAGTTAGACAGCTAATTAAATTTTTTAGAAGAATACACACAATGGATGGTTGTAACAATTGTGCAAGAAAAAAAACGATTTAAAAATAAGTCTTAATGATAAGGCATTGCAAGGTAATTGTAGTCAAGGAATTTGTAATCTAGCACCTGATCCTATATGCTAATCATGTTGTTTTTACAAGTGTTTCCTTCATTCACAGCTGCTGTGGGTGATATTTTGATGAACAATAGGGGTTCTGAGCCCATTTTGACTCGGCGGAGATTCTTAAACTAATAGCTGATGTCTTTCCTCGGACACCTTCAAAACTCCTCCCAGATAGCTCAAAATAAAGCTTCTTTCTGGCTTTTTACTCTTCGGCTAAATCTGAGGAAGAAAGCACTGGGTTACATGGATGGGGTCTAATTAAATGCAGTTATAAATGGTTCCCAAGAACCTCATTCTAACAGCATTCCTATCTATCACTTAATGCACCACCCAGCTAGGAATGGAAAAGAAATCTATTAGGTCTACATTTCCATATGGAAATACCAGTTTTGCAGCTCCTGCATGAGGTGAAATCCAGCATGTCTTGCCCCAGAGATCCATATATTTTGAAAGCTTGGGATATGAGAAACGTGCACAAAACCATGCATAAATTTAAGAAATACATACACTTAAAAGTACTGTATGTACATTTGATTAGTGCACTCAAACACATGCTAAGCAACAGAAATGAATCCTACATTAGCAAAAGCTGTGTACATGTATACATTTGAAACCACCACCACCACCCCACTGCACAGATTTTTGGAGGAAGACAACCTTCCAGGTTATCTTGCAATTTGATACAAAACAAGTATACCACTGGGATTTTGAGAAATGCAATAAGAAAGAGATTGGCAGGTTTTTGTATCCCTACACCTGACGTGTCTATCCTGAAACTTGGGCAAATTGAAGAACACCCTCGGCTGCAATGTGAAAATATTGTTGAGCCAAAAAGAAAAAAAAAACAACAACCAAAGATGTGGCACAATATACAAGTCTAAATGGATTACAGTCTGCCCCTGAAGGTGGTGGCCAACCAGAAACCCTGGAAAGGTATGTAGTATTTCTGGACCCTTGTTTGCTGTTAAAATTAGTTCCGTTGTCTTAGAGCCACTGTCACTTCAATAAGAGCACCACTTGGTGAGCTCATCTATCATCATCTACCTCTCTATTTCCCTTTTAATATGAAAAACAAAGTATTACAATGAAAAGTTGCTGCAGGACTCATCACAGCACCCCCAAGTATCCATGTGGAATCCCTCCATGTCTATAACTGCTGATTGGTTAGAAGAAAGAGAATTGGAGTGAGCGAACCACACAGCAGCACAAAATCCTCCCTTGAGGAACTGTGTAACACCGGATAATGAGATATGTGTTCCGTTGGACATGACCCTTTCACTCCCTTGTCCTCCTTATTTGGGCAATTCATCAGCACGGAAGACCATCAGGTTATCTTTCCACTGTCAGACTGAGGTGTCCTCATTAACTGAAGATCTGGAAAAACATCTTGTAATGTCTTTCTATCTAGTCCTATATTATTATAGTCCTGTTTTTTAAAAAAAGATAATGTGTGAATGTTGTAAATTCTTCTTGTTAATTTATTTTATGAAGGACTGGAAATAGTGTACTTTCTGCTCTTGCACAACTGGCTGTTTTGTTATCCAGTCATAACTACTCCCTTTGTTTTGGACCCAATTGGGAATTCCAGTGTGTTGCAGTGTAGTGCCTCGATAACATCAATTGTCGATTAGCCACAATTAGCCATGGCATTCTATGAATACCAAGAGGATTCTGGCTTGTATATCTTGCATCCTCCACAACACCTGGAGATTGAGGTGGGAAGTTTCAACCTAACATGGAAAATATTAACTTTTGTGGAACTTAACTCTAACTAAATGGATTCTTCTGTAACGGGTTTTCAAAGGCACAACACAATTTTCCCACCAGTTGCATGAAGTGAATGGTGAAGATGGTATAGGCTAAGGATGGTACAGGCTGAAGATGTAGCCCAAATGAAGATGCTCAGTAAGATAACTAAATATAAATTTGCATGGCTTAAGTATGAATTCCCAATGTGATGTAGTGGATAGAGAGACTAGGACTCTGGAGAGGAGGGTTCATATCCCTGCTTGGCCATGGAAATTCACTGGGAGAGTGAGTAAACTGGTAAAGGTAAAGGTAAAGGTTCCCCTTGACATTTAGTCTAGTCGTGTCCGACTCTAGGGGGCAGTGCTCATCCCCGTTTCCGAGCCATAGAGCCAGCGTTTGTCCGAAGACAGTTTCCGTGGTCACGTGGCCAGTGCGACTAGACACGGAACGTCGTTACCTTCCCACCGTGGTGGTACCTATTTATCTACTCGCATCTCCATGCTTTCAAACTGCTAGGTTGGCAGGAGCTGGGACAAGCGACAGGAGCTCACTCTGTCACATGGATTTGATCTTACGACTGCTGGTCTTCTGATCTTGCAGCACAGAGGCTTCTGCAGTTTAACCCACAATGCCACCACGTCCCCTATAACTGGTAAAACCATTCCTTAAATATCTCACTTAACTTGAAAGCCCTGTTAGGGCCGCTGTAAGTCAATTCTGACTTGATGGCACAAGAACACACACACGAATATGAATAGTAGACATTAACACTGGCTGGAAAATTAAATATAAATACATAAACAGAGTTTCAGGCAGAACATACTTATAAGACAATTAAAAGGCTGTCGTGCAATTTCTTAGGATCATAGAATCATAGAAAAGTGAAGTTGGAAGGGGCCTACAAGGCCATCAAGTCCACCCGCCTGCTCAGTGCAGGACTACAATCAAAGCATATCTGCCAGGTGATTATCTAAGTTTTTCTTGAATGCCTCCAGTGTTGGAGCACTCACCAACTCCCGAGATAACTGGTTCCACTGTCATACTGTTCTAACAGGAAGTTTTTCCTGATACTGTATTCAACCAAAATCTGGCTTCCTTTAACTTGAGCCTATTTTTCTGTGTCCTGCACTCTGGGGTGATCGAGAACAGATCTTGCCCCTCCTCTGTATGACAGCCTTTCAAATATTTGAAAAGTGCTATCATATCACCCCTCAGTCCTCTTTTCTCAAGGCTAAACATTTACAGATTTATTGCTGTGCAGTAATTTCATAGAAGGATCATACAAAGATTCAATGTCATTTTTGAGAATATTTCCATTCTATGGCCAGAAGATGGTGCTCCTTGTTCAGAAATAAATGAGCTGAGGTAATTTTTTTTTTTTTTTTTTTTTTTTTTTTTTGCTTCTTCATCTTATTGAAAGTGAATGCAGTACTGCTTGGATTTTGATCCAAACTGAACGTAAAAGATGTCATCATTTTTTCATTACATATACATATTTGCTAGTAAAAGGGAACATAGATAAAGAAAAATGTTTTTCTTTCAGTAGCATTTGAATTTTACGTCATTCCATGAAGAAAAAGCAATTTCAGGGGATGAATTTAGATTTGTTTTCCATTTGAGGAAGATTAAAACTTTTAATTAACTCTCTAATACCTCCTTTAGGAATCAACTGTCTTCTTAGTCTTTCAACCATTAATCACAAAATCATCTAATCATGTTTGATGTAATAGTACCCTTTCGAAGCTGGAGACATATTACACTAGTGGTCCATCTAATTCAGCGTTGTCTGCTTCAAGTAGCAGAAGCCCTCTAGATCTCTGGAAGAGGCAAGTTCCCATTGTGTGCAACCTGAACCACTTTATAAAGATTAAATATTTTAATATTTGGAATTCTGAGTTCTAAATGCATCAATATAATTTAAATGAGAAACTAAGGAAAACCAAATAATTCATTAAAAAGGAAATAAGGAACACAAGGTTGTGCTGACAACACCCATTACAAATGTTGCAGAAAAGTGAAGCTTTTTGACATAAAGATATTATCACAATCAGTTTCTGATATCTTTCCACAGAAATCTGTGATTACTTAAAGGAACAGCTGTTTTTATTTAGAAATGAGTGGGATTCAGCATCAGCCCTTTGCTTTTTTAGTGACTTATGGAGAGTTCCTTCTGCTATTGTCAAAAGACACTGTGCAGTGATTCTGTCTGTCACTCTTTAATAAATTTACTGGGTTGCTTTTTTAAAAAGACAAACCACTGGAAAAACACAGGAGTATTAAAAATGGAAGAAAGCAAAGCTGGATTATCTTCCCCCTCACACAAAATTCTGTGAATGAGGCAAAGTACTGTATAATAAACAGTTTGTCTGGAAGCACCCATGGACTCTCCATGCTCTTGATCAAATATTCATGCCTTGATAGACATTTTGTAAGATGCAGTTCTTCAGGAGGGGAATGATTGAGATTTAGTACGAATCGGTACCACAGCTACTATTTAGATCTAAAATTTCTAGAATTCCCCTGGGATCATGGTCAAATTCTGTAAACTGTAGTCCAAAAAGTAAATTTCTCAAACCCTGAATGATAGAAACACGAATTAATCTGAATATTTGAGGCTCTTAGCCTCCTTTTACCTGGGAGTAAGTGAAGTCATTGGGATTTGTCTCCCAATTGACATGCATAAGATTGTGTTGCACAAATATCTTGTAGATTAACATCAGATCTTCACTTAACAAAATTACACATGATGGATTCTTAGGGCTCACTTGGAACTTTCAAACAGGAGAAATTTGCCTTATTTTCCTAAGGTCACAGAAGACACCATGACAAGAATACAGCAAGGGGAGGGGTCACATTCAGCCATCTCACTCCACTGTGGACCACATGAAGCCCAGAAATGGCTGGGAAAGGCCATTTTAAAAAAATCCACAAGTATCAAGTACCAAGATAGAAACTTCCCGTTCTGTTTGTTTGTTTGTTTTGGGGGTGGGGGAGTGGGAGTGGGAATCTCGGGGGATGCCCTCCCTGAGCCAAAGAGCATAAAACTAGTGCTCCTAGTACTTTGGGAGGCTAAAATATAACTTTTATGGAAAAATATGTTTTTTTTAATAACACGGGGCCTCTGGGGACTTCCTGGGACTGGGATATGATAGCTGTCCTAAACACTGAAATACCAGAATGAAAGTGTGCAGGTTGAGTGTAGATGGTATGCAAGCTGACAACTCTATTCTGTGTCTTAGGCTTAAAGAACAGCTCAACTGCTGCACTTATTCCCAAAAGCAGACATCAGGTTAGGAAAGACATTAAGCATACAATTCCAGTTCAAGCATTCACCTGAATATATGAAGGCCCAAAGTATGCAATGATGTGGGGCCATAAACAGAAGTCCTACGCCTCCCTCCCTTCTCCACCTGTTTACATGTTCAGTGCAACAATCTGAAGAGGGTTTCAGAGTTTGTCCTAAATATGTTTGGAAGCCTTCGTGAAATTGGGGGAAAAATAAAGCAATTGGGGGCAATTGGAGGCAAAATGTGTGGATTATATACCATCCCATACTGCTTAAATCTCTCTCTGGGTGGTTTACAATTTAATTATGCAGGCTACACATTGCCTCCCCCTCCCCATGAGCTGGGTACTCAGTTTACCAATCTTGGAAGGATGGAAGGTTGAGTCAACTTTGAGCCAGTTACCTGAGCCCAGGATCGTGAGCAAAGTTTTCACTGCAATATATCAGTTTAATCACTGTGCCACAACGCAGGGTTCCTGACAGCATGGATTTGTTGGATCGCTCAGTGGTTTAGTCATCTGGTTGGGGGTTCAATTCCTCACTTGAAAAGGGCTGGACTCAGTGAGCCATAGGGTCCCTTCTAGCTCTGCAGTTCAAATATTATTGTTATTGTATGGAACATATGAAGGCTGAGAAGTTCATCTGGATGGGAGTGGTTGCTTGTTCACTTCTGGCCTCTTCCCAATTTTATTTCTTAATTTTGTTCCTCTCTGGACAGATACCACTTTGCCACCTTCTAATTTGAATCTAGCATCTTTTTAAAGTTGGTCCTCAGGAACAGAACAGACATGAGGGGGAGAAATGATGAGTGTCATTGCTTATTTTTGACTTCAGCCCTGCTAGTTGCCAACATTCAGCCCTTAACAGGGATCAGGTGAGGTGAATATTTCCTCAATCCCATCTAGACAGCAGATCAGAGATAGGAAGACTGTTGTTTGTCTACAACCTGATGGCCTATTACTCCCATAATCCCTAAGCACTGGCCATGCAGTATGGGATGTATGGATTCTGGAATCCAATAATATGGGAGGACCACAGATTTGTTAAAGCTACTTAATGGAACTATGAGGAACGGCAGTTTGTAACTATTGCCCATTCATAAGAATCTGAATGTTTCTCAAGGCATGAACACTACAGAAGGTCTTCACGGCCAAAATTGTGGTTCTGTAGTACCTTTTTTATATTTGGAGATTGATACAGATTGATGAGTAAATGTGCATATATACTGAAAATTCATATTTGGAGGATGAACACACAACATTTTTACAAAAAAATGGCTGGTAAAATCTTCATTTATGTCTTGGCTCTTGTGAAGAAACTGCTAAGATTCTTCATCTTCCAAACTGAGCATATACTCCAGGCAAGATCATGTTTGCTAAGAGGACAAACACACTCTAACAGACACATCTGTCTCTGTATTGGCAATTTTGTAAGTCATGTCCTAACAACAACTTATACGGAAAGATAACTGAAATAGGATTCATGGGTGTATTGCTCTAAATGGAGCAGCCTGGAATAAAACATAATTTGTACCTAGGTAAAGGTAAAGGTTCCCCTTGACATTTAGTCCAGTCGTGTCCGACTCTAGGGGGCGGTGCTCATCCCTGTTTCCAAGCCGTAGAGCCAGCGTTTGTCCGTAGACAGTTTCCGTGGTCACGTGGCCAGCGCGACTAGACACGGAATGCTGTTACCTTCCCACAGTGATGGTACCTATTTATCTACTTGCATTTGCATGCTTTCGAACTGCTAGGTTGGCAGAAGCTGGGACAAGTGACGGGAGCTCACTCCATCACGTGGATTCGATCTTACGACTGCTGGTCTTCTGACCTTACAGCACAGAGGCTTCTGCGGTTTAACCCGCAGCGCCACCACGATCATCAATTATTGAGAGAACTAATTAGATTCTACCTTCACTGTTTGTAACTTTCTGCATTTGAGCTTAGAGCTTGAAAAGTTACTTTTTGGAACTACAGCCAGTATTCGAAACTACAGACCAGTATTTGGGAGTTATAGCCCACTTTTCCAAACCTCCCCATAAGAACATGATGTGTGGGTCTAATTTGGCTTGTTTGTATCACTTCTGGAATGTTTTGAATCATACAAGAAGCTGGGAAATGATCTCTAAACTCAAATAGTGTTTCTCTTACCCACCTTCCGGTAACTCTTGATGTGATAAACCCTCCATGGTTTGAGACCACGGTACTTGTTGAAGCAACGTTACCCAAGGTCATCTGCCCATATCCTCCCATGTTCCTCCAGGTGGCCACTCTGAAAAAGGCCAAGAAATGATCTACAAGATGTTAGCCTTTTTCACTGTGGCACCAGCTCTCTAGAACCAGCTCTCTGTGAAGCTGCCCTTGGCTCTCTTCCTCCCAATATTTAGAAGGCTTCTCAAAACCTTGCTTTTTAGAGAGGCCTTCCATGGTGACCCTGCCTGATTCTGTGGCTGGTGTCCTGCCTGTTATGGAGATAATACTTGTTGTTACTTGTTTTCTTTATTTCTTTCTTGATTGTTTATTTATAATCTTATTAGTGTTTTTTTTAAAAAAAATCATACTCTAAAACGCTTAGAATAGTGTATTGCACTAATGGGGCAGTATACTGAATGAATGAATGAATGAATGAATTTCAGTTCCCTCCTGTTTGTTTTTGTTTGTGGATAGTTATTGTGTAGCTAAGTTACCTGGTTGCATTTCACTGGACAAGGCCATGATATTGACATTGACATCTGATGTTGATGCGAGAGCTCCACTCTGACACTAAGATTCAAGTCAGGACGGATCCCTCAGGTCTGCTATCAGGTTTGATACCAATTACACGAGCTGTCCATCAAGGATGTTTGTTAGCTCTAGTCCTGTTCAACATTTACATCTACTCATTAATCACTAAGTTGGGCAACAATGACAACTATGTGCCTCCTAAATTGGAATCCAGAAAAATAAAAGTTCTTATGTATGCTGATGACACCATCTTACTCTCACAAACAAAACAAGGGTTAATGAGGCTGTTGAAAGCCTTTAATCAACTAGTAGCACAAGAAAAAACTGAAAATCAATTATGAAAAAATTAAAAGATTAATATCTGCCAATAGGCCTAAAAACCATGTATGGCAGATGGATGGCCCTATAGAGCAAATGAAGTCCTTTAAATATTTAGGACTAAGCTTCTCCTCAACTGGTTCTTGGAAAAAGCACCTAGAGAATACTAATAAAATTGCCATCCATACTCTACTACGGTTTTATTGGGGCAGAGGTTGCAGACAGGTCCTACCTACCCTTAAAATTTACTAGGCCAAAGTTATATCACAGGCATGTTACCATGCTGAAATACGGGGGTACATTGAGAAAATGTATCTAGAAATACCTCAGAATAAATAGTTGCAAGCTATCTTAGGTCTCCCCAAAGGAACTGAGACCTCTGTTCTCCAGCGGGAAGCAGGCCTTTGCACAGTGCACATCCACACTATGAAATACAAGTTGAAATTGAAAAAGGGGATAGGATCGGTTTTAGTATTGTCTGCTTTTAGACAGACGCTGAATTTTAACAATAGGACAGTTTTATCTTGGAACCAGGAAATTTTACAAATTATTGATATGCATGGACTCTCAGGATCATTTGAGTGTTTTAAATTTTGAAATGACAGCATGTTGCCTGAAGTCCCATATTTTAAAACATCATTTTTGAGCTGTCAAAATATGCCCCCTGGTATACTAAGTTACCCATTCAAATACCTCATCCACAGTATTTAACTAATATAACCAATTTTAAATGGAACAATGCTTTTGCAGCTTTATGTTGCCAGTCTATGAGTTCTGCAGTGGTGAGGACATTATCAATGAATTCCCTCAGAGGAGAGAGTTTGCCCATGTGGAACTAATGCAGTTGAAGACCTAACCCATTATTTACTTGTCTGCCCAATTTATAAAGACTTAAGACCAATTCTGTTCAATGAGTTAGTTAATAAATCTGATGCATATCTGATAAATTTTTTACTGGGAGATAATGCACCATATATTTCTGAAAAGATTGCCTGCTTTACTTTTAGAGCAACAGTTTTAAGGAGGAAGTTTTGTAGTAATGATCAGGTTTTATTTGTTGACTGAATTGTGTCCATGAGAAAGCTGATTTTAGATGGTTTTAGTTGAGTAAAGTATTTGATTATTTTATAACACTCGACTTTTTTTGTTATGGCTATGGCTACACAATGGCTATGGCTACACAATTATGGCTACACAAATAAACTTGTCTATCCATCTGACACCATGGATGTGGCCATACTTACAGGTGAAGCATGGCCACACACACTAAAATTATCCAGTAGCTGCAGGGGAACATTTAACTCCTCCCCACCTTTGATGCACTACCCCTGGCAGCTTGAATCCTGTGTGGATCCTGTAATACAATGACAGTTATAACATTAGAACATTTTGTCACTTGCTACTTGTTCTAGAGTGTTCACATGAGCCTCCTGAATTATAAACAGCACATTATGGCATCATAAAAACAATGAACTCTTACTTAGTGTAAGCATTCATGGATTGCAGTCCACTTCATAAGGTACCACCAGACTGCTGTCTTTTACACAATGGAATGGCTGTAGTTATGGAGTTATGTACTGACAAGTCATTTCTGACATATGGCAATCCTGTCATTATGAAAATGGCCTCCAAAAGGTCCTGTCATGTATCGCCTGCTGTGGTCTTGCAACTAAAGATCATGCATTCCTTTGCTGGGTCAATCTGACATGGCTAGCTGTCACAAAAGGGTGACTACTAGATCTTTTGTATCCCAAGAAAAACAATATTAAACAGCAAAGGACCTCACAAGACACATTAATAAATGTAAAATGAATATATTTTATTACTTATTGATTACAATTCTAATGAAAGGGTTTCATGCATTCAACACATTCACACCACATACATACTCACCAAAGAGAGAAGAATTCTTTATTTGCATCGTCCAAGTTCCAAAAAAAGTAGTTAGTTCCAAAAGCTTTTTGGTCTCAGTAGACAAATTATGGTTGCCCGGACCCCTCTTTTTATATTCTTTTTAGGCAGTCTGCTAGTTGAGCATGCACATTAGATGTTTCTTTGTTTCCCTCTAGATATATGGTCCTTATCACCTATTGTGAAGTATGGAATGCTTAAAGTGTCTTCCATCACTTAGTGGACAGGTGTGGAATCTGCTTGCTCAGGAGAATCCTCGTACCAGGGTCTTCTTAACCCCCGAGTTTGCTCTACTCCCTCAATTAGCAGCAGATGTTTTTTTTTGTCAACTTACTGAAAGCATAGTTCAAAACATTCACAGTTCAACAGTTGAATTTCTCACAATGAGGGCTTATAGCCAGAAATACAAAGTCCCATAGTTCCTCTGGTTCCGTTGGTCTCCATCTTTGTGTCCTAACTCTCTCTCTGGTTCTTCACCTTTTCCAGGCCAAACATGCACACACCTTACATAGCCCCTTGTGAATTATTACGAGGGTGGAATTAAATAATTCTTGATTGCAATGGTTCGACTGCTATCACAGTGTGTGTGAGAGACAATTTCAGAAGAAAAAGCTTTCTTATAGTATAACTTTATTTGGGTCAGTTTACAGAAGATAAACATAGCAGGACCCCTGTATCCATGGGATTATCTGCAGTTTGCTGCAGCCCTATGTACAATATACAGAGGTGCCCCCCCTTGTGGCCTTTGTCCTTCTCTCTTGTATGTTGTATATAGGGTTCCCTCATATCCATGGTTTCAGGCGTCCATGATAGATCATAGAATCAACCTCCCACGCATACGAGGGTCCTACTGTATTCTGTGTTTGTTTCCACCAAAGAAATATCACCAGCAGTTAGAGGTCATTCTATTAATAATCCTGAACATCTGTTTAAAAACAAACTCCTTTTACCTCACCCCAATGTTTCTGATTGCATTTTAAAATGAGCTCACTCTTTTTGAAAGAGAAAAGTCTGTATATATAATGCTCTGTTAAGTTGAACCTTTTTCTGTTAGCCTCAGGAGGATCTGCAGCCTGTTTTCTAAAAGCTGTAACTGTTGGGCAGAAACCAGCTATTGTTCAGTTATCACTCCAGCTGAACCAATTAATCTGAACACAGGTGGAATAAGCTGCTTCTCAGGAGTGCTTGTGCCTTCAAGGGGAAAACAGAAACATGAACTGATATTTGTTTCAAAGAGACGCCTTTCAAGAAAGAATATTCTATAGCATCATATCAGTACAACTATGCATAGTGTCTCCTCCTCAGATTTTCTTGGGTCACAAAGGCACTTCCTCCAAGTACCATCAAGTGTCTACAAACTTTCCCAAGGTAGAAGAGAGTTCTCAGTAATAAGCACAACGCATTAAGCACAGAATATATAGGGGAAAATGTCCAGCAATTCAACTCTCACACCCACTTAGAACCAGACCAACTTTCTTATTATTCTACCTGTGCACACTTTCCCTAATTCCCTCTCTCACACACATGTATAATATCAAGTGCAGAACTCGGAGGTAACTAGTATTGAATAAGAAGCCCTCAGTAATGAAGATATAGCTAAGTTTCATGACAATTTCAACTTAATGAAGTACACCACCATTTGTTTCAGGTGTAATTGTAGTCTTTTGCTTACTTTTATAGTTATTGTATTCTGACTTCACTAAATGGCTGAAGTGACAAAATCACAAGATTCAAGTGCTGTCTTGTACAGTGCCTTGTGCTCTGTTCTAGGTGTAACACTCTCTGGTTCTATATATGTATAGAACTGTATGCTACAATTTGTACACCCTGAGTTCTTTTCACCATCAGCAGAGCAGGAGTTGCCTGAAGAAAGAAGGAAGGATGCAAATATCTCTTTGAAGCAGAAGAAGAATGAAGTCCCAGATATATTTATCAACTAGATAGGAGAACATAAAGGAAACAGATCCAAGTGTACAGTCTTTAAAACCCTAAAATGAAATACAAATTCAATTGCAAATACATAAGATCATTGCATATATACACTTTCCCAGTGCCCCACCTACACAAATATACAGCATTTCTACAACCTATACCAAGATGGTAAGTGCCTTATCATCTTCCAGGGGAACAGAAGCTTCTGCTTCTCTAGCTCTCCCACTCTTTCTCCGCTGAAATCTTGGATCACAGCCCCTCCCTAAGATTTCCCCACCCATTGGGCTGAACCAAAAAGTCCATAGCGGTTACATAAGCATTCTAACAACAGTGAAATGGATATGAGTTTGTTTTGTTTTTTCTACCACAGGCCAATGGCTTGCAGCATTCAGGTGCATTTTTAAAATACAAAAATTAATCATTTTAGAGCTCTTCCAGAGGGGGCATTCGATTCTTTCTTTTTCACTCCCTTTCCTGTAACTTGCTATTGACTGTTTATGGGATTTAGAAGGACTCACATCTTGATTGTGGTTGGTCTAATGCTGGACTGCCTTTCCACTTCAGCGCTATGCCCACGTTGCACTCGTGCTTGCCATTGTCCAGTAAAATTCCCTGTGCTGAAGTGCTTACTGAAAATGCTGACATCCAGAAAAACACAACTGAGAGTCTGAAAATGTGCCAGAGCACTAAATTGCAACCCTGTCCGTGACAAAGTAGAACTAAAAATAAACCCAGATTTTCAATAGGATGAAAAGGACTCAGGAAGTCAGGCGGTGTGTGTGTGTAGAGAATGGTATGAAATGTTATATGAGGAACTACATTCGGACATTGGGTAAAGTTCTGATACAGCCAATATAGAACCTAAAACAATTGATGGCCCATGTGCCCTGTCCAGAAGAGCCAGTTACTTTTGAGAAACAGGGGAGTAAAGAATGTTTTAAAATGCAACTATTAACAACAGTTCTGCCTATGTGAGGGTGTAATACAACTGTAACCAGCTACATTGCTAAAGTGTATTTCCAAACTCTGGAATTTTTAAAGGCATATCTTCATATTAAAAACTAGAAATGTATTTTTAAAAGCACCCTCAGAAATAGCAGATTCATCTTTTACCAGTTATTACTCTCATTTTTTGAACCTTCACAACTGACAATATATTTTGTACTCAGTTATATATAATTCTGGCCATCCATACTGATAGTTTAATACAAAGATACAATAGTAAAAAAAAATTAAAAAAATTTAAAAAGATCTTATTAATATTATAAAAATTTTTTTAATATTATAATAAAATGAGCAGAAAAGAAAAAAAGAATCCCAACCCTCATTACAAAAAGAAAAATCAAAAATCAAAAAGAAAAAAGAAAAAAAGGAAAAAAAGGGAGGGTAAAGGAGAAAGAAAAAAAAAAATTCTTCCGACATCCAGTAACGCCCAGTAATCTCTTCCAATTAAAGTATCTTCTCTCAAAAAATCTTCTCTTTTGGACTACCAGTCTTTACAAAGCTACTTGCTTGCTTGTCCCTTCACTCTCATCTTCTTGCCAAAGTCCCCAGGCTTTCATCAAATCCTTCCCATCTTCAAAGGAGTAGATTTTATGTAGGGTTCCATCCTTCCATATTTTCAAAAAGACAGGGTGGCCCCAGTTGTATCTCTTGCCGTTCTTAATTAAAATTGAAGTGATGGGCTTCATTGTTCTTCTCCACTGGCTGGTTTCGGGGCTTACATCCTGATAGATCTGAACTGAATTTGATCTATAAACTAGCAATTCAGGCTTTTCTTTAATGACCCTAAGAAACTGTTCTTTCTTCATATAGTTAAAAAATCTTAGTATTATGGGTCTTCTGGTTTTCTTTGGGTTCCCCACAAAATGTACTCTCTCAATATCTTCCTCAGCCACGTGTTGGGATTTCATAACAGAATTAATCCAGTCCATCACTTCCCCCCTCAAATCCTTTTCTTTCTCATGTTCAAAATTCATTATTTTGATATTATTACGTCTTGAATTATCTTCTAAATAGATAACCTTTTTCTGAAGGTCATCAATCACTTGGTGCCGTTTTGACGCCACGCTCTGGAAATCTTCCAGCTGTTGCAACCTGCCTTCTGTTTTGCCTAGACTTGTCTTAATATCTGTCAATTCTCCCTGCAGTTTTTGTATATCTTGTCCCATCTGTTGGTTCCCTCTTATTAAAATGTCCATTTTAGAGAGTACCTGTCCAAGTTGTCCTTCCATTCCTTTCACGGAAGAGGCAAGCTCTGAAACTTTTTTTTCCATGTTGATTTCAGAAAGGAGGGGCTCCCCCTCTTCCAGCCTTTTTAAACGGGCGATACGCTCGACACTATTATCTGATGGTTTATGGGGTTGTCCACGAACCCAGCTCCTGATTTTATCTCTGCCTTTTCGCATGTATAGACCAAGCTAAGCAAAGATTTATAGCTCAAGGAGTCAAGCCGTGTTTAACAGGCCGTTTTCTGCCTCTCTAGCAGCCTCCGTCTTCTCAGGCAAAAACGAAAGTACATTCTTTAGATAGATAACAGCATGTTTACACTTCAAAAAGTGTTTCTATCTTTGCCTAAAGCTTTCATCGGAAGTTTAATCGCTATTTACTCACATTTCAGGCAGGGATAAGGACATTTATCATCCTTTTTAGATTCCAGGGTGAAGAGATGAAAATTCAGCCGTACATTGCCATTCTAGCGGAAGTGACGTCTCTTTAAAATTTTAAATTTTTTTTCTTTTTCATATTTTTTTTTCTTTTCCTTTTTTTATTTTTATTTTTTTTTTCTCATTGTTGTTTTGGATTACCTGATTAGACTTGGGTGGTAGAAAGAAGAAGAGATGTTAAAAGTTAGGAGGGAAGGCATTTGAGTATATATATAGATAAAAATATGAGGTGGGGTGAAATTGGGATGAGGGTTTGGCTGGGGTCCGGACTGGTGGGGGTGACGTCTCCCCCCCTCCCAGAGCTCGCACCGAACATTAGTGAGACGTGGGGAAACGGGAGGGAGGAAAATAATTTATATGTAGGTAAGAAGGATAGGGATAGGAAACTAGAGGTTGGTGAATTTATTTTTTTTAGTTGTTTTTGTTTTTGTTTTTGTTATGTGAGATGCACAAAGGGACCGAATAAGAGGCAGAGAAAGGAACAGATATGGGGAAAAACATAAGGGTAGCGACTTTAAATGTGAAAGGCCTAGGGTCTGTGTTAAAGAGAAGGAGGATAGAATTATTATTAAAGAAAAGTAAAGTTGACATTATCTATTTACAAGAGACACATCAACTAAAGGATGGAGTCAATGAATTGAAATTACAAAACATCCATATATATGAAAAAGCATTTGGGACCTCTAAATCTAGAGGGGTAGCAATATTAATATCTAAACATTGTGAATTTGTGATGAAAGAAGTAATAGAAGATAGTAATGGTAGATATTTGATAATTCAAGGTCAAATGGGGGAGGAAGATTATACATTAGTAAATGTGTATGCACCAAACATGAATCAAGGAGAATTTTATAGAACTGTGATTGAAGAAATGGAAAAGGTTAGGAAAGGATATGTGATTATGGCAGGAGATTTTAATATGGTTCTGGATAAGGTGAAAGACAAATCCACATGTAAAAAAGATGAGTTGAATAAAAGAGGTACCCTCCTGAGTAAGATATTAAACACTACGGATTTGAAAGATATATGGAGAGAATTAAAGGGAGATGAAAGAAGGTTTACATATTATTCTTCTGTACATAATAGTTATTCTAGAATAGATTTTATGTTTATTTCACAAAACTTAATTTCAAAAGTAGTAGATACAAATATTAATGTGATAAAAATAACAGATCATGCGTTGATGGTGTTGGAGATGAAAGTTAAGAAGGACTATAGAGAAGCTAGAAGATGGAGAATGGACTCCAATATTTTTCAACATACAGAGGTTGTGGATAAAGTTAAGAAAGAATGGTTGGAAATATGGTCATTTAATGAAGCAGGTGGGAATAAAATAGGAGTGTTATGGGACACTATGAAAGCAGTCATGAGAGGAATCGCCATAAGAGAATCCTGTAGATTAAAAAAATTGAGAGAAGAAAATATAAATAGAATTGTAGAATCATTAAAGGATTTAGAAAGCAAATATTTTATGGATAGAGATAACAAAAAATTAATTGAGATCCAAGCTAAAAGAAAGGAATTAGAAGGTATAGAGCTAGAAAAGGTCCAGAGAGACTTGATATACGCTAGGAGGAATTTTTTCGAATACAGTAATAAAAATTCAAAACTTTTAGCTAGATTAGTTCAAACTAAAAGAGCAAAAAATATAATTGGAGTGATTAAAGACAAAACGGGAAAGAATTGTAGCTTAATGAAAGAAAAACTAAAGATAATACATGAATTCTATCAAAATTTGTATAAAGGTAATAGTGTATCGAAAGAAGATATAGAAAATTATATTAAAGAAAATGTTAAGAGTAAATTATCAGAGAATGATAAAAAGGATTTAGATAAAGAGATAAAAGAGGAAGAGATTATAGAGATTATTAATAAATTAAAAAATGGTAAAACTCCAGGTTTTGACGGTTTAGGATCAGAATATTATAAAACTTTTAAACCAATATTGATCCCTAAGTTAAAAGTGCTCTATAATGAAATATTGGAAGGAGAGAGAATACCAGATTCTTGGAAACATTCATTAATAACTCTTATCCCAAAGCCTAATAAAGACTTAACAGACCCAAGTTCATATAGACCCATTTCACTATTAAATCAAGATGCAAAGATTTTTACTGCAATACTTGCGAATAGAATTAATAAATTTATTATAAAATATATTAAAGAGGATCAGAATGGTTTTTTAAAGGGTAGACAAATGGAGAATTTGACTAGGAGGGTATTGAATATTTTATACAATATAGAAAAAGACAAATTGAAGGCAGGTATTTTATCATTAGATATATTTAAGGCATTTGATTGCGTGGAATGGCCAACATTAAAGATTTTGTTAAAAGGTTGGGGTTTTGGAAAGAAATTTAGGGGGATAATAGATCAATTATATCTGGGGAATACCTCTGTAGTAATAGTTAATGATGGGATTACAGAACAAATAGCTTTAGGCCGAGGCACTAGACAAGGTTGCCCTCTTTCTCCAGTTCTGTTTTGTTTGATTATTGAAATGTTGGCAAATGTAATAAGGAATGATGATTTAATCGAAGGTATGGGGAAAAAGAATAAAATAAAGATTAATTTATTTGCTGATGATTCCTTGTTGACAGTGAAAAATCCGTTAGAATGTGTAGATAAAATTAGAACTCATTTAGAAAAATTTGGAAGAATAACTGGATTATGTGTGAATTGGCAAAAATCTGAATTAATGTTATTTAATCATAATAGAGTAGAACAAGAGAGGTGTGTTGAAAAATATGATTTCAGATTATGCAAATCAATTAAATATTTAGGAATAGATCTAGCAAAAAATATTCAAAAAATAAAGGAATATAATTATAATAAACTAAAGGAAGTGATTAAAAACAAATTACAGGAATATAGTAATTTTAAGCTATCTTGGTTTGGAAGGATTGCATTGATAAAAATGAAAATCTTACCAAAAATTAATTTTTTATTTAGAATGCTACCAATACAGTTAACAGAGGATGATTTGAAATTTTGGCAAGGAATAATTAATAAATACTGTAATGAAGGGAAGAGATCTAGAATAAATAAAAAGTATTGGTATAGAACAAAGCAAAAAGGTGGTATAGGTTTACCAAATATAAAAAATTATTATTTGGCTAACCAATTGAGGTTTATTGGGGAAATTATATATAATCCAGAAAGGCTAATTTGGTGGGAGATGGAATCATCAGAATTACAGGCAGATATAGAAACATATTTATTTGGTATAATTAAGAAAGATAAAATAAGGGAAATTAATAACCCATTTTTAAAGACATTGTTAAATATATGGTATAAGTGCAAAAAGAATTTATGTTCATCATATTCCCCACTTGGATTAGTGACAGAAATAGAAAATTTTCCTACCAATATGAAAGTATATGTGGATCTATTTAAAGAAAAGAAAGTGATTAGATTGAAAGATTGGTTGTATAAAATGAGATCGATAGATCAAATGAAACAAACTCTTCAGAATAGGAGCATTTCATGGTTGAATTATATACAATTAGAAAGATGGACTAATGAATGGGTAAATAAATATAATAAAGGTAGAGAATATACAAAATACGAACAATTGTTATTGTCATATGAGGACATTCGGATGACTGACTCAGTGAAAGGTACTGTGAGTAAAATTTACTTACTTCTTCTTAATTTAGAGGAAGAGGAAAGTGAGAAAGAAGGATTAAAAATAGTGTGGGAGCAAGATATTGGGAAAAGAATAAATGAAGAAGAATGGAGGATGATATGGAAAATGAGGGTGTTAAGATTTATGTCAGTAAGAATAAAGGAAATTTTTTTTAAACTTAGTTTAAGATGGTATTTAACACCGTCAAAATTAAATAAAATTAATGCCAATCATCCGAATGTCTGTTGGAAATGTGAGAAGGAAATTGGTACATACTTTCATATGTGGTGGGAATGTGAAAAAGTGCAAAGATTTTGGAAACAAATTTTTAAAGAATTAAGCTACATATGTGAAAAAGATATAGAATTTAATGCTGAGATTGCTTTGTTATCAATATTTGAGAATGTGGAATATGACAAAATGACTAAAGAATTGATAACCAACTTATTAACAGCAGCTAGATTGATTATAGCTAGGCAATGGAAATCAAAAGTCGAATTGCAAATTGAAGAATGGTATAAAGAAATATGGAATATAGCAATAAATGATAAATTAACTTGTAACTTAAAGGTTAAGAAAGGAGAGTTGAAAAAAAATAACTTTTATGATATATGGGGGAGATTTTTGGAATATGTATTAATAAGAGGAAAAGGGAAAGCTCCAAATCAAGAATCAATGCAGTTTTGGAGAAGAGGACAATAGAAGAAGAGGAAGAAGAAGAAGAAGAATAAGGAAGAGGAAGATTATGGCAAGAGGTCCCGCATATGGTGGTGGGGAACACAGTTAAATTGTATTTTAGTTTGTATGTTATATGTTTTTGTTTAAATTTAAAATAAAGGGAAAAAAATTTCATTAAAAAAACAAAAAACAAAGATACAATAGTATAAAATAACCTTCACACTCCCCTTGGGAGGGGTGAGAGGTTGCCAGAAATCAGTCTAAACTGTTAATAAAATTGTAAAGCTTGTGTTTCCCCTTAAATGAAAGAGATATTATGAATTCTCAGCCAGGGCTCTGTGTGTCTAGGTTTAAGAGGACCATAGGTCTCATTTATCTCAGTTTAACAGGATTGTTCACACAATTAAATTTTAAACAGTAGTGGTTTTGGCATTCTGCTGGATCAGCATCTATATGGAAAACAGTAATTGTAATTTTATCACCAGCTTCAGAAAGAGTAAAAATGATGACCAGTAAGGGACAAATATTTTCTGTCCTAGAGAAAGGGAAAGGAAGGGACAGTTTCAAATTTAGGAAAGTACCTGCATGGTTTTAAGTCAAAGGTGATAACTGATGATCAACCATCTGTTGATAAGTACACATCAATTCACATGTGTATCCTATACAAAATAATTCTGAAGTGTCCCAGTTGGAGCACACAGCAGAGAAAAAGTTACCTGCTGCAAAATGTATAAGGCAAGTCTGCCTCCCAATGTTACAGCTAGCTTTATGCATGTTGTCAAGAATATTCTCCATGTTGCACTCTGGTATGCCTTGATCATCTTATTTAAAGCATGCAAATCACCATCTCCTAAGAGAGAATATTTCATGCAATAACTGATAAGACACGGTGATCTTTTGGTGTTTCAGCTTGGTAACCATGCCTGCAGGATAAGTGAAATGGACTCTTTCAGGGAGTACTGAGTGGTAAGTCATATTCTAAATTCAGTTTCTAGAAGGGTCCAGGTCTAATCCTCAATATATCCAGGTAGGGGTGGGAAAGATACCTGTGTAAAAACTACTGAGCCAAATGAATCAATGCTGTGACTTAAAATAAGAAAACTTCCCACATTTCTAACAAGTAGCTGGCCTGAGAAAGATTCCTGCCAGTGACTTTGAAGGCCAGTCAGAGTTTGCAATACTCTGCTAGATGGACCAGTAATTTCACCCAACACAAGTCAGCCTTGTATCTGTATCAAGGCGATCTACCATCACTCCAAACAGGGTTTTATAATTCCACTTGATATAGAATATATTAAGAGTTTTCATATAGGCACTCAGTTTACCTCAGTTTCAGTCACATCCAAATCTAATGTAGGTCAAAACATCTTCATTTATTTATTCATTATATTTTCAGCTATACGCTGCTGGTCGTCCAGTGAAGTCAAGACACCACCTCCCCAGTTTTCTCCTCACAAAAATCCTGTGACATGGCTTGTCATTCAGTCATTCAGTGAGTTTCCTGACTCAGTGGGCAGTAGAACATGGAATAAAGCACCAGTTCACAACTCCAAACACTACTGCACACCAAGCTCTTTGACAGGATTCTGCCACTGACCCTGGAAATAGTTTAGACATCTGTCTGGGCTCTCTGGTTGTCATCTTTGTTTATGAACTTCCTTGACTGAATACCAGAAGCAAGTGAGCACCTCCAGTATTTGATTTTAAACATCAAAGTAACTACTTAATAAAAACACAATTACTGAAATCTAGTTCTGTATAGTCATAAATATAGAAAAAAATAACACTGGTGGTGGTTTCTCATTCTTGCAGCTTTCAGAGCTGTTTCAACAACAAGAACAACAACACAAAAAACAGAAGTGCTGTTGCCCCTTTAAAACTAACAAATTTATTTTAGTGTGAGCTTCTCTGGATTCCAATCCATTTCTTCAGACCCTGTGTGTGAAAAAGTGGATTTTAATTCATGAAATCTCACAATGAAATAAATTAGTTATTCTTAAAGGTGGCAGCAACAAAAACCATCCCAAAGAACAGGAAATGCAAGAAAGCAAAGTGGCTGTCCAACGAGGCCTTACAAATAGCAGAGAAGGGAAGGGAAACAAAATGCAAGGGAGATAGGGAAAGTTACAGAAAATTGAATGCTGACTTCCAAAGAATAGCAAGGAGAGAAAAGAGGGCCTTCTTAAATGAACAGTGCAAAGATATAGAGGAAAATAATAGAAAGGGAAAAACCAGAGATCTGTTCAAAAAATTGGAGATATTAAAGGAACATTTTGTGCAAAGATGGACATGATAAAGGACAAAAATGGTAGGGACCCTACAGAAGCAGAAGACATAGAGAAGAGGTGGCAAGAATACACAGAGGAATTATACCAGAAAGATCTGGATGTCTTGAACTATTTAAAATCTTAAAATATGATGCTGTTAAGGTGCTACAATCAATATGCCAGCAAGTTTGGAAAACTCAGCAGTGGCCAGAGGATTGGAAAAGATCAGTTTACATCCCAATCCCAAAGAAGGGCAGTGCCAAAGAATGCTCCAACTACCGTACAATTGCACTCACTTCACACGCTAGCAAGGTTATGCTTAAAATCCTACAAGGTAGACTTCAGCAGTATGTGAACCGAGAACTCCCAGAAGTACAAACTGGATTTCGAAGGGGCAGAGGAACTAGAGACCAAATTGCTAACATGCGCTGGATTATGGAGAAAGCCAGAGAGTTCCAGAAAAACATCTACTTCTGCTTCATTGACTACGCAAAAGTCTTTGACTGTGTGGACCACAGCAAACTATGGCAAGTTCTTAAAGAAATGGGAGTGCCTGACCACCTTATCTACCTCCTGAGAAATCTATATGTGGGACAGGAAGCAACAGTTAGAACTGGATATGGAACAACTGATTGGTTCAAAATTGGGAAAGGAGTACGACAAGGCTGTATATTGTCTCCCTGCTTATTTAACTTATATGCAGAATACATCATGCGAAAGGCTGGACTGGATGAATCCCAAGCCGGAATTAAGATTGCCGGACGAAATATCAGCAACCTCAGATATGCAGATGATACCACTCTGATGGCAGAAAGTGAGGAGGAATTAAAGAACTTCTTAATGAGGGTGAAAGAGGAGAGCACCAAAAATTGTCTGAAGCTCAATATCAAAAAAACTAAGATCATGGCCACTGGTCCCATCACCTCCTGGCAAATAGAAGGGGAAGATATGGAGGGAGTGACAGATTTTACTTTCTTGGGCTCCATGATCACTGCAGATGGTGACAGCAGCCACGAAATTAAAAGACGCCTGCTTCTTGGGAGGAAAGCGATGACAAACCTAGACAGCATCTTAAAAAGCAGAGACCTCACCTTGCCAACAAAGGTCCGCATAGTTCAAGCTATGGTTTTTCCAGTAGCGATATATGGAAGTGAGAGCTGGACCATAAAGAAGGCTGACCGCCGAAGAATTGATGCTTTTGAATTGTGGTGCTGGAGGAGACTCTTGAGAGTCCCCTGGACTGCAAGGAGAACAAACCTATCAATTTTGAAGAAAATCAACCCTGAGTGCTCACTGGAAGGACAGATCCTGAAGCTGAGGCTCCAATACTTTGGCCATCTCATGAGAAGAGAAGACTCCCTGGAAAAGACCCTGATGTTAGCAAAGTGTGAAGGCAAGAGGAGAAGGGGACGACAGAGGACGAGATGGTTGGACAGTGTCATTGAATTTGACCAAACATGACTTTGACCAAACTCCGGGAGGCAGTGGGAGACAGGAGGGCCTGGCGTGCTCTGGTCCATGGGGTCACGAAGAGTCGGACACGACTTAACGACTAAACAATAACAAAGGTGTCACAGCACTGTGTGTTCTTTTCTTTTCTTTGCTTTTGTTGGTGGCAGTACTGTTATAACTGATACAAAAAAAAAGTTGTAGAAATTGGGCATCATACTCTCAGTACACATTGATAGAGAATAGAGACCTTTGAGGTCCTTTTCAACTCTGTGATTCTGTTCAGAAAACAGAAAATACTTCATTAGAGGTTTTCAAGCAGAAGCTGGATGACCTCCTGTCAGGAATGCTTAGCAGCGGTAAGTATGGCAACAGTATGATTCTTTCATGGCAGTGAATATAACTCACAAAATCCTTAACAGCTACTATAAACTGAATAGCAGAACGAGTTATCAAAGATTTATAGGGTTTTTTTTTACTAGGTCTGAAGCCTCTAGAGCTTAGAAAATTGCAAACAATAAGAACAAACACTAGATACCAAGTTTCTTCATAGTGATGCAGGTCATCTAGATACAGGAAACTAGAATCTCAGCCAGGATCTTGTAACGTACTGCTGTAGACATGGTTCCTAAAACTAACCACATCATTTGTTGTATTCCCATTTTCCTTGGCCCACAGTTATTTTTCCCATAAAGAGCTTGTTCTGCTCCTGGTTTATATATTTGGGGGAAGCTGTTTTGAAACACTCACTGTCATTCACTGTATTGGAATTCATATATTCATATACTTCACACATATCTCACACACTCAGATACACTATGGATCAGCTGGGACATTCACCCATGACTAATGCATGGATTCAAAGCAACAATTTTACAAGTAGCTGGGGCATTACATAAACTTAATTCTCAGGGACCAACAGCTAGAAGATTATCAGTGTCTCTTCTGAGTTACCTCTATCACTAGCAGTGAACATTAACAACCTCTGATGAGAGACAGTTGAAGAGCAATTCAATAACAAAGGAAGGCAAGTGGAAACAGAGACACCAAGAGGTGACATGACTTGACAAAGCTGTAATAGGAATTTAGCATCACAGTTAGTACACAGGTACTGTTACTCCCATCCCTCTATGGCAACAAGAACATTTTGTTGCAAAGGAGGTGGTGGTTTTCTCTTGATGTAAATCGTATCTTGACAGGAAAGATTATCTCCTCTTCAGTACACTAATTTGAGCTTTGTCAGTTGAATAAAGATATTAGGCTAATGTTTTCTGCTTATGGAAGGTTTTTAGTCAGTGAACAGAATTAATTGTGTTGATGTAATGGCTTTAATATCTCCACCAAATGTCTGTCTGCTGTCATGGTAGGTGAGTGAGTTGACAAGGCAAATATTGCTGTCCAGATTTCCATCCCCACCTCAGTTCTCCAGAAAATAAAAATGTCACCCATATGAAAGACAGAACTAAAAGGCATGAGGGGTCATCTGAGTGACCACCAATTTAATGGGGGAACAAACAAGCATGGCATTGTCCTCTGACCTCTAGATTGTAATGTTCCACATATTCTCAAAATCATTATTTAGACCGCAGAGGAAATGAATATACCTTTTTAGTAAGCAATCTCCCGATAGCAAAGCTGTTGAACAGCTTTGAAGTTCAGCTTTGAACAGCTAAGAAGTGAGAGGAACATGAAAGCACTAGAACTTAGGCTGGAATATAAGAGTTGTCTTACTCTAGCATAGCATTGCTGCTTATAACCATCCTTCAAGATCTGTGTTTCATTGCAGCAGAAGTACCCTGAGACCTCCCACATCTTGGACTCTTCTTCCTGCATTTCATCCTCTGGTGGATTTCAGTACTTAACAAAGGGCATCTGAAGGAGCTTTCTTTTAGTACAGGAAGAACCACAGCTTAATGTTAAAAATACATGTTTAGTATATAAAAGATCCCAGGTTCAGATCTTGATATCTTACCTTTTTTAAAAAAATGTAGGAAGACACTGCCCTAGGGGTGATATTTAGAAGCACATGCCACAGAGTTTGCCAGATTTAAGTAAAGATTTTTCTGGTGGCTGCTTAGAGGTTTGTTTGTTTTTTAAATTAAATGTGATTTATATATTGATTTCAATAATTATATCCTGGTTTATCTTCAGCAAAGGTCCAGCACCGTGAAACAACTAATAAGAACAACATCAAGCAAGAAACTGATATATGAAAATATGAGCAGTATCAAAACAGAACAATCACAAAAGCTGAGAAAGTCACAGGAGAACAAAACAATGGAAAGAAAGGTGTGCATTTCTTGCACAAACTATTTATTTTACTGAACTTCTTTCCTCAGTTTTTCTCAACAAATAGTACTCAAAGTGTTTCACTGTGATAAAAATCAAATGCAAATAAATACGATTAAAACATTAGAGATGGATTAGATGGAATAAAAGTGCATCAGTGAAAAGAAAACACCCCTATCAGTCAGAGGCTCCCATCAGCAGCAAACCACTTTAGATATCAAAGATCTGTCTGAAGAGAAAGGAGTAATTTGCTGTCTTAAACTGGTCTGAAGTAATACAGAAGCAAAAACCAAAGTGTTCTGCTTATATACCGATCTATAGCACTTAAAGCTCTACAGTTTACAATTTAATTATCCAGGCTATACATTAGCCCCCACACCCAGCAAGCTGGGTATTCAATTTATGGAGCAATTTACAATGATCCAAATGGGGTGTAACAACAGCATACATCACAAACTACCCTTAACTGTACAAACCTGTGGCCATCACTGAAACTTGGGCATCCAGATTCAGAGCTACATGAAGGAGCACACCTGTACTTCTAATGTCATTCAACACAGTTGAGGCCCTCTTCCCCAGGTTGTCTTTAAACTGATCAGGAACATGTCCTGATGAAGCTTTGGTTTGTTTACCTTCACATTTAGTCCATTCAGAGATATATGAAGGAATTTGCCTATACTTTGAATGTCATCCAACCCAGTTGAGGCCCTATTAAGAGTGCTGGACTAGTACTTGGGAGATAGTAAAATCCTCACATGGCCATGAAGTTCACTGGATAACCTTGGACCAGTCACACTTTCATAGCCTAACCTTCCTCATAGGGTTATTGTGAGCATAAAATGGGGGGGGGGGGGAGACCCTAACCCTAACCTGTCTGCTCATTTCAAGCTTGTTCTAATAGAAAGAAAGAAGGACAGACAAAACCCTTTTATCACTTCGTTTCCACCTGCTAATTATGAGTGCCTATTGTACTTTCTGAACATTTTTCTTTCAAATTTCAGATTTAAGTACTAAAAGCTAATTTCTTTTATTTCTTTGTTTCATGCCATCAATTGTTTTATTTGCCACTCTTAGGAAGCTCCTTGCTTTCTCCCTTATGAAATCTGAAGGCCTTGTACGTACAGCCAAGCATTCATCAACTGCAAGAAGCTGCACTTGCTGGCTTGCAGGAGAGTAGAATTTGTGTTCAAAAGGAAAGAGAGAAAGCAAGCTCAGTTTCTTTTCTTTTGCAGGGCAATAAATATTAACAGATCCAACAGGAGAAGGAAATACACACACAGGAATTTTTACCTCTAAAAGTGATGTTAGAAAACTGAGATGCGGAGTTGCAAATTCCCATGATTGATCTCTATCTTGCAAAAGCTACACTGCTGATATGGTCGTCTTTTTCTGTATACTGTGTATGAAGATTACATATGGTCATCTAAGACACACATATAAAAATAACAACAACAACAACAAAAAGGAGAAGGTTTGCTGGTGGACAGGAAAAGCTATGGATTGGGGACTCTGGGCTGATTTCCCATTGCGCCATCTGATCAACTGGGGGAAAAAAGAAGGTGAGCCAGAGGGCGACCACATTACCAAAAACTGCAGAAAATACTCCAAGTTTGGGGAGGCCTGATTCACATTCCTCCCCCATTGATCAGACAATGCAATGGGAAATGGAATCAGCCCAGAGTCCCCATCCCCAATCTGTAGCATTTCCTCTTCTCCAGGGAACCTTCTACTTTTTAAAATGTCAAATCCTTTCAGATTGATTCAAGCATGTGATCACTTAAATCGATGCAGAAAGGGAGGGCAAGATGAGTGTGGGCATACACTTTCCCCATAGTATCTTGTCTATTACCTCATTAAGGTATGAGCACACACAAAGGACAGTGCCAACACACATTCTGCCCATCAGAATTTCTTTCCCAAGACTCTCCTTTATTATTATTTTTTCACCTTCTCCTCCTGGGCAACACTCCTGATACTTTATTTATTTTTATATTTTAACAGCTTAACAACACAAATCCCTGTCTTGGAAGCTGACAGTCAAAACAGAGAAAAGCCTGTCTCATTGCCTCTTAATCCAGTTCTTTGAACAGCGCCTGCTGCAGGGCTGTAAGAAGGACTGCAAGCAGTTCAAATTAAATTGAACAGACCCAAATTCACTGGTGCAACTTCCCACAAGGTGTAGTCACACCCTCAGCCTGCCCCAAACCTGTAGCATTTTCTGCAGGTTTCTGCAGTTTTTGGTAATGTGGTCGCCTCCTTCCTTTCTTTGAAAAGTAATGCTATAGACAAGTGCTGCCACAAATAAAACTGTAGCTCATGTTTCAAGCAACCAAACCTCTTTGGGTGGATGGACACAACAAAAATGTTTCCAAATGTTCTCTCACTTTGCCCCACAGAGAGTGCCTTGCAGTAATCTATTCAAGAGAGAACTGGGTACAGCTGGACACAAGCCAAACCTGGGTAAAAGCATGCCTAATTTTGCTGGTCAACTAGAGTATATGGTTAAAGATTGGCAAAGTTAATTTTTGAGTTCAGCTCCCACAACCTAGTCATGCAAATTCCGTAAGGGATGCTTTAGCTGTCAGTTCCCTTCACTGATGTGGGTATAGACTTGATGACCACTGTTATTCCTTCCAGCTCTACAATCACAATCACAAAACTATTTTTCCATGATCTCACATTTTCCAGGGTCTCAAAAAGGACTGACACACATTGTGAGCTTCATTTTAAGTTACAGCCCTCTAAAAGCTGTCTGAGCAAATCACCTCACATGAATTGTATTTTAAACTTAGGTGTTTTCATATCTTACAATTCATGTGGTTTCTTAACATTCCACCTGCCATTTCTTATATAGTCTATACTCTCTCATACGCACACACATTCAAGAACACATTTATTATTACAAATTGATGTAATACCTCAGGGATAGCTGAAATAAATATTGATTTAGTACATTCACAAATAGTTTAAAGCATTTAAACGTGCCAAAAAGCAGACATATGACACAGCCAGCTGCTAACCTTCAATGTAAGCTAAAGAGTCTGTCTCCATTTATAAAATCATAGAACTGTAGAGCTGGAAGGAATAACAGTGGTCATCAAGCCTATACCCACATCAGTGAAGGAAATTGACAGCTAAAGCATCCCTGACAGATTGCTATCCAACCTCTGTTTAAAAATCTCCAGTGAAGGAGAGAGAACCACTCATTCTGAGGTAGTCCTTCCACAGCTGAACAGCATTATCAGGAAGTTCTTCCTAATGCTTATTAAAAATTACCTTTCTTGTACTGTCATTTGGGTCGTTCCATCTGGAACTGCAGAAAACAACTTTAGTCATCTCCTGCATGTCAGCCATTCAAATATTTAAGGATGGCTATCACACTGCCTCTCATTTTTCTCTTCTCCAGGCTAAACAGACTCTGCTCCCAACCATTCCTTGGAGGGCTTCCAAACCCTTTATCATCTTAGTCACTCTCCTCTAGACATATATTATTCAGAGTCACCCTGCTGCTTGCACAGATCTGTTTTTCTATATGTACATTGTGTTGTTTTTCTATATCTATGAAACTTCTAGGAAAAGAATGTACCAGAATATGGGATGCCCCATCTAGGATCTTAAATGCATTAGTATTATCCACTTGCTATCATCTTGCCACCACAAACTATCTTACAATTATTATTATTATTTCAGCACTAAACAGCAGACACCTTTAAATCAATTGTTGGTAAAGTGTGGCCCTCCAGATGTTGTTGACCTGTAACTCCCAGCATTCCTCACTGTTGCCTAAACTGGCCAGGCCTGGTGGGAGTTGCAGCAACAATATCTATAGGGCTTGACCTAATCAAATATTTGTTTTTGCAAGCTTCCATGAATTAACAATGTGTCAGATTCAACATAGCAGTGGCAGTCACAACAGAAATTTCTTCCTCTCCTGCATGTGCTCCTTCGTGCTTCCTATAAAATGACTCCCTAGGGCAATGGTCCCCAACCTTTTCTGAGTCGTGGACCGTTTGGGGTCCATGTGTGTGGGGCACCTCCCGCACTCGAGGAGGGGCGGAGCGCGCTTGCACGCATGTGTGAAGGGGCGGAGCGCACTCACGGAGGGGCAGGGGCACGCTCGCATGCATGTGCGGAGGGGTGGAGCGTGCTTGCATGCATGCGTGAAGAGGCAGGGTGCGCTCATGGAGGGGCAGGGCACGCTTGTGCACATGCGCGGAGGAGAGGGATGCGCTTGCGGGTGGGAGGGGCACCCGTGCATGCGGGTGGCGGGCTGTGCATGCGGATGGGATGGGTGGGAGGAGTGCATGCGAGGGGTGGGAGATCTGTCTCCACGGCCTGGTCCTGCCATGGCTGTGACCGGGGGTTGGGGACCCCTGCCCTAGCGTTTTCTTCTCTTCTTACTTTGTAGGGTGCACATAAGACTACAGGAGAGAGGGAGGATCACCCCCTGCCTGTTTCACTGAATTCTGTGGCCTCACTAGTAGAAGTTCTGTATTGGATGCTGCCTTCTTGCTCACTCAATAAAAGTGTTAACTGACTGAATGCATCTTTAAAATAATACACCTAAGGGTAGAAAATAGATTTGTTAGGAGAAACAATGGCTTCTGCAAAGTGGAAAAGTGGTTTTTTGAACAGTCTTTATGTGCGAAATAAAAGCAGAACTTTAAAATGGAACTTTCCTTTGTCTTTCTCTATTCGATCTGTTTTACTTAAATGATAGCACCAGCCATCAGTTCTAACATGTTTTTGTTACATTCACTCAATTTAGAACAGCATGGCATTTATTTCCTGACAAGCAAATAAATGCTTCCTTCAGTGAATGTACAATATGCTATCAGTTAGTGTAGATACCAACTGCTAGTACAATAACCGGTGCTGCTTTTCTTTTCTTTTCTTTTCTTTCACTTGACTTAGGATAGCAAAGCATTTTAAAGTATGTAGAAAAGTGTTTCAATCCACTAGTAAAAACATCAAAAATCTTGTGAAAATTATATAAAAGATGGAAAGCAATTCATATCTATTTGCTATCTCTATGTCAGTCCAACTGACAACTTTATATTATAGCTGGTGACTGCAAGAATGCATAAGAATTACAAACAGACTTGGAGTGCTTCCAGAAAAAGCTTTTGTTACACAATTTACCCACCTTAGGAAGTCTAGATTAGTGGATCTAAATCTTTGTTTATTTGTTTTATAGGCTGCCTTTAAAGGCCTGCCTGAAAAGATGGGTCTTCAGCTGTTGGAGGAAGGATAAAAGGAAAAGGGCCAGCCTGTAGTCATCCATATATTATCATGACCCCCAACCAGCATGGCCAATGGCCAAGGCTTTGGGGTGCTAACGTCCAAAATGCCTTGGGGGTCAAAGGTTGAAAAGAAATGGTCCAGAGTTACATTATTTTCTGTTTGTAATCATCCCGTTTTCTCACTCTGTCTTCTAGTATTTTCTTCCCACAGGGAAGCCATTATTGAGGAAAATATGGAGTCATCGTATTGTATTTTTCAGTTGTTAGCACGAGGAACCATCCATCTAGAACAATCCTGCGACTAAAAGGGTTGTTGCTTTTATAGATATCTGAATTCTCCTGGGCAGCTATCGACATGCATTCATCCTGATGGTGTCCAACTGATATGCATTCCCAACTACTAGCAACAAGGTCACAGACTAGGGAACAGGCGTAGTTAATAGCAATCATTATCATGCACTTCTACAATCATTATCATGCACTTCTTTTATCAACAGGGCATGTGGCTACACTGCTGTCTACTGCATGCCATGCTATGGCATTGCAGTGAGGTGACTTACTAACACTTCTGTCCAGCTCTCGAAACCATTTTGAGTGCTATACACACTACAACACACAGCAGT